>CM057450.1:864228026-874228026 GCA_016271365.2 Neoceratodus forsteri | reverse complement strand
ACAACATGGTTTCACAGTGGGGAGGTCTTGCCAGACAATCCTGATAGAGTTATTCGACTGGGTGACATGGGAAGTGGATCAGGGTGGAGCGGTAGATGGGGAATACCTGGATTTCAGGAAGGCCTTCTACACCATTCCATATAGAAGACTGGTGAATAAGCTGTCCTGTCTAGGAGTGGGACAGAAAGTAGTAAACTGAGTAAGAAGCTGGTTGAGTGGCAGGAGTAAGAAAGTGGTGGTAAATGGAGTCCACTCGAGAGAAGGCAGGGTGACAAGCAGGGTGCCTCGGGGGGTCAGTACTAGTCCTGGTCCTCTTTAGTGTCTTTATTGGTGACATTGCAGAAAGGCTAGAAGGGAAAGTCTGCCTGTTCACAGATGACACAGACATTTGCAGCTGGGTGGACACACTGGGGGTGGAAAAAATAAGGAATGTTTTATGGAAGTTAGAAGAATAGCCAAGTGTTTGGCAGCTGGGTTTCAATGCTAAAAAGTGCAAAATCATGCAGCTGGGGCACAGAATCCAGGGGGCTACTGCACATACCAATTGGCAAGGGATGTACTGGCAAACCCCAAACAGGAAAGGGACCTGGGGGTAATAATTTTTGATGACCTGAAGGTAGCCAAGCAGAGTGAAAAGGCAGTGGGAAAGGCTAGTAGAATGTGGGGGTGCATAAGAAGGGGTATCATCAGTAGGAAGAAGGAGGTAGTGTTGCACCTGTACAGATCATTTGTAAGAACACACCTCAAGTAATGTATTCAGCACTGGAGGCCCCACTTCTGGAAGGACAGGGACAGTGTGGAGGCAGTACAGAGGCGGGCAACCAAAATGATGCAGGGACTGCATCAAAAGCCCTACAAGGAGAGATTAAGAGAAATTAATATGTACTCACTGGAGGAAAGATGGGAAAGGGGGGTTATGATGGAAATGTTCAAATATGTAACAGGTATTAAAGTACAGGAAGGTTGCATTTTCCATAGAAAGACTGACTTGAGGACAAGGAGTCACGCTATGAAGCTGGGGGGGGGAGGCTCAGAGGGGATGTGAGGAAATATTTATAAACAGAGAGGGTGGAAGAAGCCTGGAATGGCCTCCCAACAGAGGTGATAGGTGCCAAAACAGTGGCAGGATTCAAGCATGCATGGGACAGAAACAAGGAGACCTTGGAAGGAACACGAGGGGTGGGGATTACTGGAGATTGTGCAAGGGCTGTGGTGGCACAGTAGGCAGGGAAAATGGGCAGACTGGATGGGTCAAATGGGTCTTTATCTGTCAACAATTTCTATGTTTCTATGATACTACTGTCTTAAAAAAAAGTTATATGTCCTAAATCTAAATTCCTACCTATATGTCTAATTTTCATGTCTCTATCTGCCTATCTCTTTTCTTAATTTTTCACAACTACCAGAATGAATTTGTCACAGTGTGCTACAGGAACCACTACATGATATGATGCTGTGTGTGGTAGAGTGTTTCAACACAGTCATTGTGCTACTCAGTTGTGAAGTGTGCCAAAATCACAGTTTACATAACTTTTCTTCTGCCTGAAATGTTCTTGAGTGTGTTAAAAAACTGGGCAGGCTGCTATGTTATGCTGTCCAACTGCAGTACATAAAGTGACTAAGAAACAAAAGTTCATTGTCTACTTCTCCTGTAAAATCTTCCTGATGCCCTGAAATGTGTACTTGCACGCAAGTCCAGAATGCTTTGCTGTTGCTACGTGCTCTGCTGCTGTTCATAAAATGCAGGAGATAAGTGCCTGAGAAAGAAAAGTTAATTTTCTCTTGTCCTGTAAAATTCTCCTGATGCCCAGAAATGATAAACATTTGCATACAAGTCCAGAATGCTTTAGCTGCTGCTATGTTCTGCTACAGCTGTTCATAAAATGCAGGAGGTAAATGACTGAGAAAGAAAAATTAATATTTGTTTTGTCCTGCAAAATTCTCCTGATGCCCCAAAATGAGAAGTGCTCACACACAAGTTCAGAATGTTTTGCTGCTACCTGCTGACTGATAGCTGATATGGTTCTACAGACATACCAGCAATAAGTATTTTATTTTCTTTCTTGGAATTCTGTGGGTGTGAGACTGTGAAGCCACTGTCTTTCTCAACATTTTTTGTCAATGTTTCTCTCTTTCCAGGTATTTATCATGGTGATGCAATGCTGCTGCTGCATGGGTTTTGCCCATGGTGTTTTAATTTTGGACACTTGCACAGCATGGAAAGGTAAATGTTTTTTCTTCTTTTTTTTTCTAAAATCATAGAACCATAGCCATAGGGCAGGATTCATGATAACTGCTATGTTCTGTTTCTTTTGTTTCAGGTATTTCACATATGCACAGTAAACTGAAAATTTCACAATGAGGCAGCAGAGTCAGTTGGGGAACTGGTTTGCATGATGATTGACTCACAGCAGAGAACATGCTGAGCGTACACAATGTACAGTGCTAGAGGATGACAAGCTCCAAGCAGCATTACTTGGCAAGGTTGAGCACATCAATGCGAGCATGCAGAAAATATGCTCAAAACTGCTCTGCAGTGTAGGCTATATCTTTCAGGGTTTTGGACTGGATACAACAAACAGCTGGTCTCTGTGCACTGGTGGCATGGATGATGGGGTAGCTTTGCACTCAGGGAAGGTCACAGATGCTGAACGAATGAATGGCATGAGTTTGGATGCTTTAGGGCCAGGGTGGATGTGCTTTGCTGACTCTGGCTGCTATTACTCACACCACCACTGCTACTCTGCCCACTACTAGGAAATCCCACCAAGTCTTCCTCCTTATGTGTGTAGTAATCCTCCATGGTTACTTCAGAAT
This sequence comes from Neoceratodus forsteri, assembly GCA_016271365.2. NCBI lineage: Eukaryota > Metazoa > Chordata > Ceratodontiformes > Ceratodontidae > Neoceratodus > Neoceratodus forsteri. The sequence continues at coordinate 874,225,209 of CM057450.1, read as the reverse complement.
CTCACCCTGGATCTGTATCTATGTCACTTTGGGATACCTTGCTCAGTGAGGTTGATAAGGGAGATGGTCCTCCTGCACCAGCTTCCCTTTGGTGCTGAAACCAGAGTGCCAGGTGCCTGGACTTGTGGTGTGTATATGTGTGTGTGTGTGTGTGTACGTGTGTTGCCTACCAGTGCTGAGGTGGCTACCCTTTTCCCACGATGCACACAAATTTGGCATAACTGTCAGACAGACACTATTTCATCTTTCAGGTCCAGGATATAAAAATCCAAAACTAGAGAATTTGTACCGCTTGTTTTTACATGATGGTGGTGGACTGGGTACTTGGACATTATTCAAATTTTTGTTTTCGGGCATGATTTCTGCTCTACTGCAGCTGTTGACTCATCCTCTTTTATTACTAGTGGCTCAACAGAGCCAACAGCTGGAGAACTGGGGTAGGATCTTTACTGAGTCTCTGTCCCTTACTTTTCTTTTTCTCATGTTCCCATAGAGGGTCTATATCATCATCATCATCATCATCCCCATCTACAATATTAGCCTCCTGAAAGATGTCCTCCTCATCCTCCTCCTCCTCACTTTTTTTTACCCTGCATTTCCTGACCCTGGATAAAGAATTACTCATTTCTGACACATCACACTGTGACTTAGGCTGTAGTTCTTCTACAACACTTTTAGGGACAAACAACACCTTGGAGTCCACAACCACATTCCCCGAGGAAAACTTTTTTTGGGTTTGGGGCTCTTGCACTGCTCCTGTTGTCCCTTCCTGTGCCACCTGCACTGCCAGCACCAGCACCCACCAGCACTGATGCCACAGATTTTGTGGATAAATATTTGGCCACAATTTTGCCCCCACATTCTGCAACTACACCTTGTCAACTAGTACTAGTAGCAGTACCAGGCCCTGATGAACCTACATCATCGCAACTGGCTATGGTATTTTTCAGAGCCATAGAAACTGGCTCTTCTTGGCACAGTTCCATTACCAGAAACTCCTTTACTAGAGTATCTCTTTATGGGCATTTTCTTATATGTGTAGATTTTGGAACATAACAGCACAATACCTTACAACTCTTTATATACAAGGTGGGGTGGAAAGGATGAGAAGGGACTTAGCAAGGTTGGAGAAATACTCAAACGTATGACAGCTTAGATTCAGTGCAAAGAAGTGCAAAGTAATGCACCTTGGAACCAAAAACCCAGGGCAAGAGTACACAACGGGGGGTGAGATGCTGACAACAACAAAAATGGAAAGGGACCTGGCTGGGGGTAGTTATATCAGAAGACCTAAAGGTGGGCACGTAATGTTGGAAGGTAGTAAGGAGGGCTGGGGGGATACTGGGATGCATGGGGAGAGGTATCACCAGTAGAAAACAGGAAGTTGTTATCCCTCTGTACAGACAGTTGGTGAGACCCCATCTGGAGTACTGCATGCAGTTCTGGAGACCTCATCTCTGCAAAGATATAGACAGGGTGGAGGCTGTCCAGAGGAGAGCATCTAAAATGGTGTAGGGTCTGCACCAGAAGACATACGAAGATAGACTAAAGGAGCTTAATATGTATACCCTTGAGGAAAATAGGAAGAGTGGGGACATGATAGAAACTTTCAAGTACCTCAATGGAATCAACAAAGTCCAAGAAGGTAGCATCTTTCAGAAAAAGAGATGTGCAATAAAAACGGGACACAATTTGAAGATAGAGGGCGGACAGCTCAGAGGTAATGTGAGGAAGTATTGTTTCACAGAGAGGGTTGTGGATGCATTGAACAGCCTTTGTGAGGGGGTTGTGGAGTCAAAAACAGTGGGGGAATTCAAGAATGCATGGGACAGCCATAAGGCAATTCTAGTAGGGGGTAGGACGAAGTAGGCTGTTGGTTAACTAGGATCTGCAGCTTATCCATTAGGTAGGGACATGGGCAGACTAGGTGGGCCAAGCTGTCCTTATCTGCCATCAAATTCTATGTTTCTATGCTCTGTGTTTCTTTACTGACATAGACAGACAGTAAACAACAGCAACACCACCATTTTTTTCTTTTAACAAAACAAAAAGACACAAGAGAGATTTAAAGATTAAGGGACTGGTGGGCATGCAGAAGACTACACAACATGTTATAACACCTTACAATACTTTAGAGACAGAAACAACAACAACAACACAATAAATTTTGTTTATCAAAACAATACACAACAGGGATTTAAGGGACAAGGGAGACCAACTCACGACTACACAACACAACACAAGATTTTACACAGACAGTAAACAACAACACCAGAAATACATTTTTTTTCCTTTTTTTTTAAGAACAACAACACAAAACAGGTATTTAAGGTACTGGGGAAAACACACAAGATGCACAAACTAAAGTTGACGTTTATCAAGCAACAAAAATTAATCAATATAGTAAAACTATACAGATAAAACAATATTCAGTAAAACAAACTTAACTGTGCTAAAGAAATAAAGTTACAAAGCACAGAAAACAGCGCAAACAAAAAACACACAAAACACTGACTAGAAATGCACTAGTGCTAAACACTGCCTAGGCTGTAAGGCAAGTCTGCCCTTTTGTTGCTGGAGGTTGCTGCAGATAAACTGTCCTCCCCCACAGCACACTACACAAAATGTAGTTCAGAACAAAAAAAATACTTCTTTAAATTAGGTAAATCACACAAAATCAAAAATATTTGGTAATTTAGAGGCAAAAGGCACAGCAGACACTTAGTGGAGTAATTTTAGGCCAAAAAACTCTGTATTTTAAACACTTTGAGAGGGCCTTTTGGCACACAGCTCTAGAGCACAACTAGCTCCAACTCTCTCTACCTCATACTGCACTGAATTCAACCCACACATGGCAAAACAGCTCATGGCAGCACTATGTGACATCTTATCCCATGGATCCTTGCTAACTTTGACTTAGAACCATAATTCATAGGTGACGTTAGGTGAAGTTAACATTTTTTGCCATGCACACATCTTTCCTTGAACATAAAGCAACAATTTGCTTTTTGGATTAATTTCATGAATTTCAAAAGATTCAGGAAATTCTCCATGGACCAACTTTTTCTAACTTTGTCCACCACTACTGAACACACATACTCATAGACCCCTGACTTATGACTTTCCTGGGTGAACATTTAATAGTTCAGGAATTACATTTCATATAGAAATAGTAAATTCCTGCTTTACTCCTAGAATTGAGTCATGCTATTTATTTCAAGCCATGAACTGAGTTCCTACCGGCTGGTTCTATTTCATCAGCAGCCAAAAAGTGCAGAAATGAGTACAAGGCAGTGATATGACTTCATATGTGCATAGAACCCTGACAATAGCTGAGGCAGGTATAAAAGTACAAATAAAACTGGACATATAAGTGCACATCGGACAGTAGGAAAACGTTTAGCTATATATGCAATGCAAATTATTTACAAGATACAGTCTGACTAATTTTTTTAAATTAAAACAAAATACATGAAATATGGAAGAAGCATATTCAAGCTGATCTAGTGACCCATTGAGATCGCCTTTTGAAATTGCTGCAATATGAATCATATTACTAAATAATTAAAACAAATGTTTTGTGACATTTTTATGCCCTGATTTGATCAGGGTATGGACAATTAGTCCCCGGACCTTTCGTCATGGAGAAGTTGTAGAGGACTATTAGTAGCAATGTAAAGTAGATGCTACTACATTTGTTGCGCAAGCATTGTTGTCGCCCATACAGTGGTCGCACTAACACCTAAAACTTTCCTGACAGTGATGTCTTTAATAGCAGTTAATTAACGGGAGACTGGGAAATGGTGTCATCAAACGAGAGACAATTTTACAATGCCTGCTACCAATTTCCTTTTTCTGCTGTACCACTGCACTCGTCCACAGATCAGGTAAAACAAATGCAGCTACAAAACTGTAATCATTAGTTTGTTGGTGTTTGTTCTGGGGACTTCTATTGCCATTTGATCACAATAGTAGTACATGCAATTCTGTGTGTGGTTCCCCTCTCCTCTTCCCAGTACCCTCCCAAATCATGGACATCTGGTCACGGTAAAGATGCGGCCTACAAAATTGTAACAACGAGATAGACAGCGGCAATTTATTATCCGCTGCCACTCGTCCGCTACGACTTAACAGCAACAAAATTAACGGCGACGAGTTGTCCATGAACTGATTAGATCCCATATGTAACAAACAGTATGCAAGGTTACAAATTCCTGTTTAATGTTGGAAAGGAAAGATATCTGCTCGTGCAGTATAAGTGCTAAAATTGCTAATTTTAGATACATCATACATGAGGATCTACATCAAATGCACATGGTAGACAATATGTATACTTTTTATACATGACAAGATTTCTGCCAGTCTGTTTTTTTGCATTGTTGAAGTACTTTTGACACACTTACACTCTCATGGCTTCTCTCACAACACTATCACTTGGTTTTCCTCGTATCTTCATGGTCATTCTCAGTCTGTTCTTTGGCATGGGTGTGTTTCTTCTCCTCTTCCTTCACTCATAGTGGTGCCTTAGAGTTCTATTCTTGGCCCAATTCTTTTCCACCTTTTTGTCAACCCTTTGTCTTCATTACTTAGTAACAGCACAATCTGACTCTATGCCAATGACACTGTGCTTTTCTTTGATGACAAAAACCTTACCTTCCTAACTAATACCCTTCAGGCTGACTTTGACAAAATTGTTCATTTGTTTTCTTTCAACCTTTTACCCTAAATAGTAAAATAAAAACTCAAACTATGTTATTTGGGTCTCAGTCCATCATTAACCAAGTACCTCCTAGCTTTTTCATCATCTTAAATAATAATCACTCACAGTTTGTACAAGAATTCAAATACTTTGGTCTTATTTTTGATTCCACTTTAGCATTTAAATCCCATATTGACTATACTACTCTAAGGACCCAGCAATGCTTGGGCCACTTAAATCAGACCAGGTACTTCTTATCTTCCATTGACTGTAATCTAATTGTAACCCAAGCAATCTTAACTATATTAGACTATGGCAATACAATCTTTCGAAAAGCCAATGTTTCCAGCCTCTCTTTAGTGGATTCCATTTATTATCAGTTCCTGCAGTTTATCTTGAATTCCAAAAGGATGGAACACCATTGTATGTTACTTACTCAACTAAACTGGTTTTCTCCTTCATCTCAATGCACCCTCCATTGGCTAGCCTTAATTTATAAAATTGTAAACCATTCCACACCATCCTATTTATCAGGTAGACTTTTAATTTCTACTCATAGTCACAACTTGCAAGATGTCCCACATCACAGTTTAGTCCTACCCTAAGTCAAAACTAATTTTGGAAGAGAGAGTTTTTAAAACAATGCCCCTCTTTCCTGGAACAAACTCCTCACTTCACTGTAGAAGTCCTGTTCCTTGAATGTTTTCAAGCAAAGTTTGAAGAAGTTACTTTCACAGAAACAACTCTGCACTTGTTTTAATTAATTATATATGATATAACCAAGATTTATTACTATTGTATTTATGATTTGTACTGCTAATGTCCTATTGTGGATCCACCCTTTTTGTATTGGTTTGTTGTGTCTTTGTAAGTTTCATTCATGGCTTTGGATGTTCTATAAATGAGACTTGTTTCTCATAGAACCTATCCTGTAAATCATTAAACTTTTAAACAAAAAAAATAAAATAAAAACAAATACAGTATCATAAACCCACAGGACACACATATGAAATTAGTATACATTCCTGTGGTTTTTAAAGTGAAATGACCAGTTGTCCACAAAATGACCATAGGAAAATACGCCATAAGATTATAAAAATACATTTAGCATTTTTGCCTGTATATACTGTACATCAATGATAGATAGATAGGTAGATTTTTATACTTTTTGTATGTCACCATCAATCTATACAAACAAGTACATACATTATGTGCAGCAGTACATACAGCTTGTCTGTATATTCACTTTCATAACAGGTACAGAAATGCATTGTTTTGTTTTATCAATTTTTACAACAGTAAACAACATAACTTCTGGTGGGTGGTTTATGTATCTGCTGGTCTTTCTTTCTCCAAAGGGAAAACATAAAATGTAGGCCTATGGCTATATGGAGGGGGATGGGTGTCTTTTCTTTCAAATGAAATCTGTGGAATTATCTCTGATTCCAATACCACTATGTGCATGTCTCCATCCCCCATTTACCTTGTGTGTCTATTCTATCTCTGAGTCACCTTCCTGCTTGGATAAGTTCCCATCTAACATAAAACTTTGCATATTTGAATCACACCAATAACATCCAAAACTGTAAAACTAGCTAGCGTAACTAAACAATTTGAACTGTTGGAAGAAAAACAATTTCTAATGTAGGAGAGTATGCCATGGAACTCTTGAGGTCTCTCTGCAGTATCATCACTAATCCTCCCAACCTGCAGTAGTGGGTGTGCTGTGGACAGGTGTCCCTGAATCCTGGTACCCACTAGTTAAGCTACTCAACACAGGTGAAAACTCCAGAGGAAAGAATAACATGCATATTTCCCAAAAACCTTTCATATGCTGTCATCACCCCCCCGCCACTGACAGTTGTGTACATGATCCAGTTTTGTATTGCTTATGTATCTTTCAATATGGGTGGAATCATATAGTACATCATTTCAGGTTCAACCTCACTAGTATACTTTGTGGTAGTACCCCTGAGTGAGGTAAACAATAGTAACATAGAAACATAGAAACATAGAATTTGATGGCAAATAAGGACCGCTTGGCCCACCCAGTCTGCCCATTTCCCTACTAATGGATAAGCTGCAGATCCTAGTTAACCAGCAGCCTACTTCTTTCTACCCCCAACCCCTAGAATTGCCTTATGACTGTCCCATGCATGCTTGAATTCAGCCACTGTTTTTGACTCCAGAACCTCCTCTGGAAGGCCATTCCGTGCATCCACAACCCTCTCTGTGAAAAAATACTTCCTTACATTACCTGTGAGCCACCCCCTTTATCTTCAGATTGTGCCCCCTTGTTCTTGCACACTTCTTTTTTTGAAAGATGCTACCGTCTTGGACTTTGTTGATTCCTTTGAGGTACTTGAAAGTTTCTATCATGTCCCCCCTCTCCCTCCTTTCCTCGAGGCTATACATATTAAGCTCCTTTAGTTTGTCTTCATATGTCTTATGGTGTAGTCTCTCTTCATATGTCTTCTGGTGCAGACCCTGCACCATTTTAGTTGCCCTCCTTGGGATAGCTTCCATCTTGTCTATGTCCTTGCAGAGACTGGGTCTCCAGAACTGCACACAGTACTCCAGATGGGGTCTCACCAGCTGTCTGTAAGTAGTGAGTTCCCATTTTGTCTATTTAGTAATGAAAATGCATATGCAGTCCTGGATTTGATAAGTAAGTCTCTTGATTTCTGTCACCTCCCCCAGAGCAACCCACCAGTCCTGGATTATTGGAAGGTCTGATTGTAACCAGCATCTCATGATTGCCTTACTTGCAGCCTCAATATAATGTTTAATAAGTATGTAGCCTTTTGACTGCCTGTGGCCTCAACCATAAAACTAAGTGTGGAAACTGTACAGCTTCTGCAATGGTTGTAAAGAAGGTAGCCCCCCCATCCCCCCATCTTCCCATTGTGTTGATATGGCTGGCTGTTATTTTTTTGCTTTCTTCTTCTTCTCTGCTGTCTATGGCTCTATTTTCCCTCTTGTGGTTGAGACTTGTCTGCTTGGAGCTTGCATTGAGGGCTGGCCACCTTTTATGTATGTTCCCATATGTCTATGCTGGTCTCTTTGTCTCACTCTCTGTGGTTTCCTCTGTTTTTCTCTTTATTATTTTCTGCCCCTCCTTTTCCATGCAGCCTCTGCCATATTTTATAGTGGAAGGAAGTTACTCTGGATGATTTACAGGTGCCTCAGACACAGACTACTGCATTATGATCACTACAGGTATTACTGAATACAGCTGTGGTTGTAATCTTTTGTGGTCTATTGATGAGCACTAAATCCAATAGTGAGGTGTGGGAAAGATTCCCTTGATTGGGCCTAGTTGGCTCAGTGATCATCTGAATTAGACCATAATCATCACAGAGCCACTTAAGGTCATTAGATTAAGATGAGAGCCAGTCAAGACTAAAATCTCCTAGAATTATAGTCTAATTTCTGTGAGAACACTGGACATTTTTCAGGTGTATGATTAATTTTTGGCCGCCAGAGGGGGGCTTGTACCAGCTGAAAATATTGATGGCCTCATTTGGGGGATATTGCTAATATGACCTTCAGACAATCGAATTCTTGTGGTAACAACAGGGGGCTAATGATGGTCGATGAGAATTTGTCATTTTCATAGAGGATTACACCACCACCTTGGGTGGTTCTATTCTGCTGATACTGGGTGTAAGCAATGATCTTTGTGACACTATGGTCTGCTAAGCTGTTAAGCCGGGTTTCAATGAGTAGCAGGATGCAAGGGATGATTAGGTATATCCTTTCTTTCACACTATTAATTTTATTAATAAGGCTGTGTAGAATGATTGTAACAGTTTTCAGTCCAGGTAGATTAGCAAATTTGAAAAGGGAGTGAGGCAGGCATCTGGGGTCACTGGGTTGAGTTCAACATTACCAAAGCAGATTAAGAGCAGAATGAGAGGAGATCAAAAATGGTTAAAGAAGGTCAGTTGGCTCAAAATGACTAAAATATAACAAAAGATCCTTTTGAATTTTGAAAAGAACTAGTACATGGGGGCAGGCAGAGATGGATTTGGTTAAGTAGGGGGAGATCAAAAGGTCAAGATAGGCCTTATGGCTGTAAGGGAAAAAGAAACCAGAACACCCCCCTCTCAGTTGGAAAATAGACAAATAAGCTCCTAATATGACCTTTTGGAGCCCCTTCAAAGAGTAAATACTAATAATAGTAAACTAACCTTTTGGGTTAATGAATAAGTTGGTGTAATAAAAGGGGTGAATAGTATAGAAAGATCCTACCACAAAAGGGCATAGTGCAGAAATGTACAAAGTATAAGTAGACACAGAATTAGCATGCTGTATGCAATCTTAAATGGTGAAGAAACAACAAGGCAAAACGAGCATGGGAAAATGATGTAGCATGAATTTAAGGTTGCTTAGCAGCAGGAAGCATAAAAATGGATCCCCTATGATGGATGTATTACCTCTGAGGAAGGAGGTGTGGCCTCCAAAATGTCAGCACATTCACCTGGCTGACCACCTGACTGGGCTTTGAACTGCAAGCACAACCGGGCTGCAGAAAGCTGGAGAAATGAGTATAAAAAGTGAAAATCTATTTATCTTGGATGCAGGGTTAAAGTTTAAAAAGGAACACATTATTGTCTTGAAAAAGCAAGTGGATGGTTAGCAAAAGCAGGAATTTAAAAGCTGAAGGATTCAATGGTCAACCAAGTTTGATTCCTGCAGAGAGTACTGGCGTGGATGTTGGCAACTGAGCCAAGAAGGAGAAAAACTGGAGACCCAAGATGAAACAAGGAAGGTCCGGATAAAGTAAAAAGGCTGAACTGTCAAAGAAAAGTTTATTTGATAAGAAGGTTCTTATAAGTAATTCAAGTCACTGTGTTACACAGAAAGAAAAAATAAATTATACTGCGAATAAAGAATGAGATCTCATGTTGGTTTTTGAAGCCCCCTCTCAATAAAAAAGAGGACAAAAATGAGGCGGAAAGCATGACTGTGCAGATTTGAGTACTAACAGCATCCTGTTAGTTAACATAGCAGAATGATGGTGTGTTTAATGAGTTTAAATTATTTTTTAGAAGCTTTGTAGTACCCTTAGTCCTGTACAGTCGTGTAGCTAGCAGAGAGGCTTCAGTGCTATGGACTGGGAAGGTGCATGGCTTAAGGAGTATTATAAATGTGGAACCGAACAAAGGGGATTTGATCACCAGGTGATCTGTCAATGTGGAACAGATGAGATGCTAGAAGCAGCCACTGTCATACATAAATAGTTGCATCTCTGTAGATTGTAATTGTATAGTGATATGAGGTGCGAGATCACATTTTTGAGGGGGAAGGGTTGCTCCCGAGAGGAAGAGCAGCAGCAAGGTTACCACCCAAATTATAAGCATAGGATGTAAATATAGAGAGGGAAAGGTGTTGATCTGTTGTATCTGTATATTATTTATTTAAAAATTGGTACGTGGGAAAGGCACAATAAGCCAGGGCTCATTTCCAGGTGTGACCCAGGGGAGGGGGCCGGGATACACTCAAACAAATACAATAGTATTGATGCATGTTATACAAATAAGGTGTGAACAAATGTTGTGCAACATGGCAAATTGCAAAATAACAAAAGCAGATTTATGGGACATGATCATCTCTACATCCTGAGTAAATCAGTGCAATGAAATTAAGAGATGTAAATCTGATCTTGTAGACGGGGCCTGACTTGTGGAGGGGAGAGGAACAAAGGTCAGGTCAGGTAGGGAATTGACAGATGTAGGATGGAGAGGGCAGGAGTTTAAGCTGGTGCTTAAGGGAAGTTGGAGAGGGTGAGAGACATGGATGGAAGAGAGGAGGTTCCAGAGGGAAGAAGGGAGGTAATAGGAGAAGGCTGACTACCCAGTGGAGGAGCAAGGGTGGGAGAGGGAGAATGTGCGGTGATCCCTGGAGCAAAGAGAGTATGATACAGGTGTAACTCATAGACCACACATCTGACTGGAATGTAACTTGCCACATCAAGAGATCTACCCCACAGGACAATGCACACTAAATTTTGTGCAAATCCATTGAACAGTTGCAAAGTTATTAAAGTGCAAAATCTGAATTTAACATTGAACTGCCAACTCAACCCTAATATATATATATGCAATAACACATGACAGGGTGTGGTTTATTCTGGATAAACACATGCCTGGGGTGTAGTGATGCATGAGGCCACAGGCTGAGTGCCTTACTGCCCTAGACATTTGTTTATCCAGAATAAACCACATTCCAGAGTGTGTTATTGCACTTAAAAGATGGGTATCTGTTAAAAAAAAAGAAGACACAGGACAAACAGAATTAATTTTGAACGAAAAAAGAGAGATTTATTGGAGAGTTTCCCTCCACATGAAAAAAGTGTTCCTAACTTTGATTACTGTTGGGTTCATCAAAATACAAAAATACATTTAAATCAGGTATTGTACTGTGTTTTGCAGATTTACATCTGGCTGGTTTATTTCTTCTTTTTGGTTTTCATAGGTCTGATGTTGCATTAGTAGGAGGGATAGGGCAGACTGGATGGGCAACAGGGCCCTTATCTGCTGACATTTATGTATCTAAGCTGACGGGGGCACATGTGAAGTTACAGTTTGTTAGCTATAATGTTTTGTTATTTTGTATTTGAATCTCTCTGCAAAAAAAAAAATAGAGGTTATAATGAAAACTTACAATTCAGGGCATGCAATGAACAAAGTGTATCTATATGACTTACTATAGCTCTTTGAGTCCCATGGGTGAGACTTCAGCTGGGGGTGATGTTCCCTCAAGACGTGGCAGTGGTGGTAGGTCCTTACAGCAGCAGGGTTTTTCTTCAGTGGCAGAAACAAAAATGTGGCACTCGGACCAGTAAATCCCACTAGATGCAATGGCACAAAATTGAAGTGCACTAGTGGAGCCTTCAAATAATTTTTATTCAAATAACAATAAGGCAGGTAATACAAGTAATCCAAGTAACACGCCGTCTAGCCACCCAGCGTTTCGAGTCCTCACGAGTCTTCCTCAGAGGTGTGACCAAGAGATGGGAAAACAGACTTAAATACAGATAGGTACCATGATGTCACTCAAATGGCTTACATCATTAGCCACATATACACTTAGTTCATATACTCAAGGTTCATTTCACAAGTCCATACATTTGACAACAAATCAGTACCAAGAGCAATGTTCTTATAAATGTAGCAAATAAACTTACAAATATTTTATGTGATAAACAATCCCTGCACCCATGAAACATTGTGTACAAAAAAAGTTTAGACATCATTTAATGAAAGTAGAAATATTTCACCTCTAAAAATCTCTCTGAATATCAACAGGTTCAGCTAGTAAAGTGCTCTCTGTTAAATTCCATTTATATTATAACTGTCAAAAGCTATCTAGATGTCAACAGTTTCAGCTAATAAAGTGCTCTCTGTTAAATTCCATTTATGTTATAACTTCAAGTGAAATACTATACAAACTTCACTAAAGTGGGATTCTGTTTCTGGAAGGATGCATTTTCCTTATACAAAATAATGGTGGCACCTACAGAATCCAACCATATTTTATTACCGGCCTAGTAAGTCTGGATCCAGAAAACAGAGTGTCCCATGTATGGCTCTGAGTGAAATCTAAAAAAAGAAGAAAAAAGAAAATTAATAAATCAAATACATATTCCAATTAGAAATGTGCAAAAAACACATAAGAATTATCACATAGCAAGACAATCCTAAACAGGGTTCAAGGTTTTATGGATAACCTGGAGGTGTAAAAAATGCCAAATTATCTGAATGTTAGAGTTATAGAAATATCATCTGAATAATTATTTTGTAAGAAATGGTTTTAAATCCCATCTCTCATTTAAACCTCCAGGTTTCACACTTTTAAGATGAAAGATCCATTTACTTTCTTTCTCCAAGAGTAGGTTTGCCCTGTCACCCCCAAATTCAAGGGGCGGTATCCACCCATAAATTTCAAACAGTCCGCTTTGGAGTTATGCATCTGGCTAAAGTGTATTCCTACTGGTGTATCCTGTCTGTGGTTTTGTATTGATCGAACATGTTCTTGGATCCTCTGTTTTAGAGGCCTTATGGTCTTTCCAACATAAACAAAATTACAGGTACACCATAACACATAAACTATATAACTGGTATCACAAGTTATAAGTTCCCTAATTTCAGTTTTAATTTCTTGATGTTTAGGGTGTTGGAATTCTTTGCCTGACATGCAAAATTTACAGATATTGCACCTTGCACATTTAAAACATCCATTTGTCCTTCTAGGTAGCCAGGTATTACTGGGGAGTTTTGGAGTTATAAATCTGCTGTGCACTAGAATATCTTTAAAATTCTTTACCCTACTAAAAGACACCCTAGGTCGATTTCCCACTGCCTCTGCTACTGTTTGGCAATTAACAAGATGGGCCAGTTACTAAAAATTATATTACCTATCTTGTCTGCATTGTGGTTGTATTGTGTGGTAAAAGTGCAGGGCTGTGTGTTTGATGTCATATGTTGTGTGTTCAAGAGTGATTCTCTGTCCAAATTCAATGCTTTTTCTTTCAATGCCTGTAATAAATCTGGAGCATAGCTCCTCTCTATAAAACAGTTTATTAATGCATCTGTTTGTTGTTTAAGCAGATCCTCAGTACTGCAATTCCTATGTATTCGAACCATCTGGCTGTAGGGAATAGAGTCTTTCAATTGTTTTAGATGTGCACTTGTGGCATGCAATACTGAATTCGTGGCTGATGGTTTTCAATAACACTTGGTATTAATGATTTTTAGATCTTTATTTACAAATAGATTCAGATCCAGGAAGTTTATACTATGCTTATTAGCCTCATGAGTAAATCTTAAATTCAAGTTATTAACATTCAGCCACTTGATGAAATCATATGCCTTAGAGCCACTACCCTTCCATATGCATATTACATAATCAATAAAGCGGTACTAGCGTCTAATGCAAGTTCTGAATGGATTAATGTTGTCATTAAAGATAATAGTCTCTTCCCAATTTCCCCAAAATAAGTTTGCATAACTAGGAACCATTGCCACTCCCATTGCTGTATTGCATTTTTGTAGATAAAACTGTGTGTCAAACTTAAAGTAGTTGTGTTCCAAAATAATTCTTAGGGCTTGTAAAACAAAATCTTTGGGTATGTTCACAATTCCAGATGTCTTATCTAAAAAATATTTTACTGCTGAAATACCTTGGTCATGTTTTATAGATGTATATAGAGGGCCGGATATTCAAAAGGGTTGCACCATGCGCAAGTCCGAAAGTGCGCCATTCTGCGATATTCAGTAGGAGGCAGTTGCGCCACCGAAAACATGCTGAGCAACAGCGCAATGCAAATGAAGGCATGCGCAACTGAAGGGGGTGGATCCATGCATAAAGAGCGCAATGCGATATTCAAAGGTTCTGCTAATGCACAACAGCAGAAAGCTGAAGTTGCGCCTAAACGGAAATAGAGCCAAAATAAAAAGGCCTCAAGAAAGAGGCACAAGAACGCTACAGGGATGCCAAGTGGGGAAGAGAGACAGAGAGAGAAAGACAGACAGTGACAGGCCAGGGCAGGCAAGGGAAGCAGTGTGGGCCATAGGCTGCAGAGGCCAGCGGGGGGTGCCCGGTGCAGTGGAAGTAGCAATCAGGACAGCGGGGTAACAGAGCAACATCAGCCAGGGGGGGTCACAAGCCAGGGAGATGGACAGTGGCAGCTTCCACATGGAAGCTGTAATGAGGGGGGTGAGAATGCAAGGTGCAGGGGACGTGGCCGTGGATGGGCCCGTCGGCTGCGCCCAACAGGCAGTACACTGCGCCGCATCAGCTTTGAGCTGCACACAGATGTAGATTTATGCACCGCCTGACCGAGGGCAATACTGAGGCGGCTTTGTGAGCTGTGCAGTGATGGGATGCAGGCACCTCACGACGGAGTCACGCTCTGTCAGTGGAGACCAAGGTGACAGCCTGCATGTGTCTGCTCACCATGGGCACCTTCCAGAGGCCAACAGGGGACACCACAGGCATCACACAGTCGGCCACGTCACGCATCCTCACCCAATTCCTCAGCGCACTGCTGCCGCATGCTGAGGAGCACATCCATTTCCCCAGCACCGTGGCAGAGAGTACAGCAAACATGCAGGAGTTCCGTAGGGTAGCACGTATGCCTGGCGTGCTAGGGGCCATAGACTGCACCCATGTGGCCATTCGCACGCCACCTGGCCCCGATGGGGCCATATATAGGAACAGAAAGGGCTTCTCCAGTGTCAACTGCCAGGTGGTATGTGATGCCACTGGGCGTATAATCAATGTCTGTGCCACACACCCTGGAGGAGCACATGATGCCTTCATATGGCATCAGTCCGCACTGTGCCATCGATTCGAGAGTGGGGACATCCCCACAGGCCATCTAGTGGGTGAGTACGCATGTAGGAAATGCAAACTGGGGCAAGGTGGGAATTCCACAGGTGCCATGGTAGTGGCACACAGGGATATGGGCAATATGGACCTGAACATGATACTGATCTCCACTATCTCCACACAGGTGACAGCGGATATCCACTCCGTCCCTGGCTGCTCACACCATACCGGCGCCCCATGACCCCATCGCAGCAACGCTATAATGAGGTACATGCTGCCACATGCAACATCATTGAGCGGGTGTTTGGGATGCTCAAGGCACACTTCCAATGCCTAGACACCTCCGGCAGTGCCCTACAGTACAGTCCCTCAAAGGCCTGTGGGATATTCCTGGCCTGTTGTATCCTGCACAACATGGCCAAAGACTGTGGGATAGCCCTACAGGTTGAAGAGGGGGGCAGCAATGGGGACACCAGTGGCACCGGTGTTGATGGTGATGAGCAGCCCCCCCCTTGGACGGCGGGACCCCCGACTGATACGGCAGGCCCAGCTGCACCGGGACACCATCACGGAGGAGCATTATGCATGACACAGGTAAGTCAAGGGGCCATGTGCAACCAACACTGTCCTGGCACAACCCACAGGCACACAGAGTAGCACACCAGGGGTGCATGATGGCAAGGGGAGTGGAAGGGACCAGGCACACAAATACACCATCAGGGAGGGGCGAACAGTCATATGGACGCACACACACACACCAGGCACAAAGCGTACATGGGCAGGTGCACAGCAGAGCAGGAACAGACATGGCAAACACACAGATCCACAGACCACACCCACCACCTGTACTGTCCAAGTACGTGTGTCAGATGCTGGGCACCCTTGCACCTTGGTGTACAGTACAATGCAGGCATCATCATGCACACACACCTGTGGACAGCAGTCGGGATGGTGTGCAGGTGGTCCGTATGTCGGCGTGATGTGCAGGGCACCCACCAGTGCACTGCCCACCATGACGCACAGTGCACACAGGGCAGCACCAGACAGGGCCCACACTGGGAGACAGGTCAGTCATGTTGCACCATTCCATAGCCACCACAGATGCATGGGCAGCCCCGCCATGACCCAACAGCACTGGCAGGCTGAGCAGGAGCTACATGGGGTGGCACAGATGGACCACCAGGGGTCCCATTGCATGATCGTGACCTTGTCCGCAGTGGGGTCTGTAGTATGCCAAACATACCTGCACCAGGGGTGCTTGGGATGCCCACAGCAGAACCTGGCATCGACAGGCTTGGTGTCGCACGACGCTGGGAATGGGGAGTGGAGAGCGTACTGTGTGGGGTGCGTGGTACAGGAGCACCTGCTTGTGTGCCCAATGCAGCCACGACAGCGACCAATGCCTGGGTCTGCCTGTCAATGGCGGCGGTCACATCCATCCGCATATAGACCATCTCTGCACGGTCCAGAGCACAGTCCCTGCTGTGCCGCTCCACAGTTACACACAGTGCCTCCACGGACATTGCAACCTGCCTTTGCTGCTGTACTGATTCCCGCAGCAGGCGGGTGTGCTCTTCAAATGGGTACTCTGCCACAACGGCATCCTGTCCCCCAGGGTATGGAAGATCCTGATGCTCAACACCCCTTGATGGTGGGCACTGTTCACCAGGACCAGGAATGGGCATATCAAAGGGCGGTGGGCATGTGCCACCACTGGACACTGTACCCCCAGACCTGGTGGGTGACTGCTGCTGCTGCCCCTCAAACCGCTGTGCCCCAGGGACCACTCGTTCCACTGCTGTGGCTGCAACAGTGCCAGACACCTGCACAGCCACCGGTGCTGCCCCACCAGTGCTGACAGGCACAGCCTGGGACTGTGCCGACATGCTGGCACACACGTTGGAACCAGCTAGGCCCAGGGGCATGTGCTGGCCTGCTGTGTGTCCGTCATGGGACACACACATGTCACTGCCCATTGCAGTCCTTGCATCATCAATGGTGCTAGTACATGCTACAGCCACAGTCACAGCGTGCTGGCATGCTTGCATGCCAGACTGCTGAGACACAGGCTGTGCACCCCCCTCACCCAACTCACCGACACCAGAGTTGGCAGCCCGGCGTGCATGCTGGTGCAGTGCATGCTGTCTGGTGATAGAGGTGGATGGACCCTCCTCCATGTCCAGCAGGTCTACCTCACTGCCTGGACTCACCACCACCGTCCCCTGAAGACAAACAGGATCTGTAACAGAAAGAGAGAACATGTCAGTGCATGTGAACAACCCCCCCCCAACACCACCACCATGTCATACCGTGCAGTGATGGGCTTCCACCTGTCTGGAATCCACCTCCGGGTACGCCCTCAATAGCACTCCACTGCATTGATGCAGTCAGTCAGTCCTCAGCGTGGGTCAGCTCCACCACCGCTGGCTGGCCCCCGCCAGTGCCAGCACGTGCTGCCCTGAGGGCTGCCACCTTCTCCTTCACCCTCCTGCAGTCTGTCCCCATCATCTTTTTGCATTCCTGCACGGAGTGCTGGTGGCTTCCATGCAGGTTCACTGCCCGAGCTACCCCCTCCCATGCAGCCGCACGGGCCTGAGGGGTGCCCCGCCGTCCACTCAGTAGTGACTCCTCCTCCATGTAGGCCTGGAAGAAGGCCTCTGTCTCCGCCGTGGTGAAGTTGGGCCTCCTCCTCCACCCACTATCCTCACCCTCACCTTGGCTCTGCTCGGTCATGGCGATCTGCATGGGTGGAAGTGGACACCTGTCACTGTGCAGTCTACAGCGTTATCCCATGACCATTGTCCAGAACATCATACAGCATACAACCCACCTCTCACCTGCAGTAACCGAATCTGGCCAGTGCAGCCCAATGTCGCACATTTATAGTGCAATGCATGAAAATTAGGAGTGGAGCAACTGTAATGAGATGCAAATCGCACCACTGCACCTTTGAATGGCTGATCATATGATTTGCATGTGTCGGCTGAATATCGTGCCTTTGCGATTTGCGCAATATGGTTGAGCCGGCTTAGCCAATGGCGCAGATCTGTGACTGTGTGGTACACTGCATTGCGCATGCCCAGGTAGCTTACGCAGGCATCTGCGATCGGCAATTCAGGCCATGGCCATCATTGTGCCAGTGGCGCTACAGCACTGAGCACCATATGGTGCTGTGGCACTACTGCGCAATAGTCCACTGTGGCACTGGCACGCAGGTGATCGGTCACACAGGATGCATAGATGTCAGATGGAGCTGTGCGTGGCCTTGCGTTATAGACCCCTGACCTGGTGTCCGACCTTTGCCCCCTGGCGCTGTTCGGCTGCCATGTGTACGGCTCTATTGCGCTGTTTGGTGACAGCGCTATGTGAACCGACGGCGCTATACGAACAGCGTGATTGGAACCTATGGTGGTCTATTGCACAACATTTCCATGTGGGGTTGCTGCACTGCGGGGTGCCATATTGCCTGCTGTACGACCCCAAATATGGCACGCAGGAGAGCTCCCCAATGGAGCCAGGTGGAGGTGGCCAACCTGGTGGCCCTGGTTGAGCCCCACTTTGAGGCACTGTACGGGGATGAGCCCCTCACCATGGCCCGCACCCAGGTATGGCTGCAGGTGGCCACTGACCTGGTGAGGGTCACAGGGCAGTGCCGGTCTGTGGAGCAGTGCAGGCACAGGTTTAGTGACCTCTGCAGGAGGGAGCTGGACGTGCTGCGATGCCTCAGGTCACGTGCCATGAGGGGCATTGTGCCTAGGCCAGGTGGGTGTACCATCTATGCACCTGTATTCTCCGTAGGGGTGTGACTGTGTTTTGGTGGCGGTGCATGGGGGATGGCTCTGCCATGGTTGGCTGTGTCAGTGTGTGCAGGTGTGAGATGCATGGGTCTGGCTGTGTGGGCAGGCACACTCACTGGGGCAGGGGGCAGTCTGCTTTGAGGTCACACTGATGTTTTTCTCAACATTTGTCACCCACAGGCCTGGCAGAGAGGATGCAGGCACAGGCTGAGGAGGGCCGTGGCAGGGCCCAGGTGGCGGACGGAGGAGACGTGAGGGGTGGGCCACAGCGGCAGCAGCAGCAGAAGCAGCCACAGCTGCTTGATGAGTGTGAGTATCACTACATCATGGATGCTATTGCATGCTGGAGGTGGTGGGCATGACCACCAGCCATGGACAACACAACCATGCATGACACAGGCGACAGTCATCACTGTCCAGTGTCACTGCACGTCTGTGTGTGCGTCATTGGTGGTCCATGCATGCACTGGGCACATGGATGTGGAACTGGCATCCCACCACATTGCCACATCACTTGACAGCCTTGTTTGTGCTGTGATGGACATGGGCAGTGTGTGTGTGCAGTGGTGCACATAGCTGGTGCTGCCTGGTTGGGCATGTTATGTGCATGGTCACTGTGGGTGGGTGCATACCATCACAGGTGCGGGGCACTGGGCTATATGCCCTGCAGGATGGGTGGTGTTCAGGGTTGTGGACAGTCACAGCCATTGACTGTGTTCCCTTTTCCTAGGCCTCAGCATCCTACACAGGATGGACCGTGTCCTCCAGCGGCTGACCAGGGTATCCATCGCGATGCATGACATCCTCCGGGACATTCAGCGCCATGGGGTCAGGCGACGGCGGAGGTGACAGGGACAGCACCAGGCAGCAGCAGACCAGCCTGCAAGGCGCTAAATGTGCTTCCCTTCCCACTTCACCCATCCTCCCACCCTGCCTTCCCTCTCCCAGTTGTTCACCCCTACCTCTGCCCACCCCTACCTTGTACCCTACCCCCTTGTTTTGTACATATCTGTATATAGTTTTGTTCTTGATCTTGTTGTTGTAATTTCTGTTTTCCAATATATGTATATTTTGTTATGAATACTGTGGTGGTCTCTGATTTGCAGCTGGCTATGGTTGCTCAGTTGCAGTGGTGTACATGCTATCTGGGGTGGTATGGTCCTGGGTATGTGTGTGTGTGTGTGTGCGCGTGTGTATGTGTGCATGGGGAGGTGTCTCCGGTGTGGCAGTGACTTTCAGTCAGTCTTGCCATCTGCTGCCGCCCACTGCTGGGTGCCCAGGGTGGGTCTTGCTTGTATGGTTCTATGCTACACGAGGTTGACGTGTGCCGGGGGGGAGATGCATGGTGTTTACTGCAGTGACAGTCACTGCACATGGGTGGTGTCTTGGGGTCACGGTGCAGGGTGTGCTGTGCAGACGAGGGGCTGCTGTGCACTGTGGTTGTCAACCCCCTGTGTGTGGCAGTCTCAGCCCGACAGTGGTTGTGCTGGGGCGTCATGGCCCTGCTGTGCTTTGTTGGCTTGTCCCCATGGGCCAGTGAATCATCCATCCCTCCCCCAGTGATGCTGTGCTTGGGGTGTGTGGGTGTCTTGTTGGTTCTGCAGTGTGTTCCTGTGCCCATGTGTGGCATGGCTGGCGGTGGGCCCCAGCCTGCCTCCCTGGTTGTGCAGTTCCATTGCTCTTCTGGGGGTGGGGGGGCTCTGCTTGCGCTATGGCACCTCTGGACTGCTCAGCTGGGCTAGCCTTGTTGCGCTATGGCGCAACCTTTCTGCTCAGCTTCCCCTTCCTGGTTGCGCTATGGCGCAGTTTGTGCGATATTCAGACGCTGGCTGCTTGCACAATTTGTTTTGCTCCATGTTTGAATATTGCATCTGTTGCGCCTATGCGCAATTGACTTGTGCTTGCTCCTGCTGTTGCGCACTTTTTCTACGCAGTTTGAATATCCAGCCCAAAGAGTCAACATCTATTCCCAGAAAACAAAAATCATCCTCCCATTTAATATTCTGGATTTTTTGTAACAGATGTTTTGTATCACAAATATATGAACCTAAGTTTAGTACACCATGTTGCAGGAAAAAAGTCTATGAATTTGCCTAAATTCTGTGTCATGCTCCCTACACCAGAGACTCTAGGACTGCCTGGTGGGTTTACTAAGTTTTTATGTACCTTAGGTAGTATGTAAAAACCAGGTACAACAGGGAACTCATTCCAAATATATTGGAATTCTGACTCTGAAATTTCTCCAGTTTGGACTGCTTGTGTTAATAATGCAAATAGTTCTTTTTTATACGACAATGTTGGATCTGAGTGCAATTTCTGAAAATTATCCATGTTATCCAATAAAGTCATAAGTAAAGTTAACCAGTGTTCTTTATCTAAAATAACAATATTACCTCCCTTGTCAGCAGGTTTGATGACAATAGAGGGCTCTTTTGCTAGATCACTGATCGCATCG
The DNA here is from genome assembly GCA_016271365.2 of Neoceratodus forsteri. Lineage (NCBI taxonomy): Eukaryota > Metazoa > Chordata > Ceratodontiformes > Ceratodontidae > Neoceratodus > Neoceratodus forsteri. Next base: position 874,203,920 of record CM057450.1, on the reverse strand, counting down.
TTTTCTGCTTTAGTCAAATTGAAGCTTGGTTTAAAACTCTCACTCAAAACTTTTTCCACTTGTTTACAAACAACACTTTCATATGTATTAATGACATTGTTAAATACATTAGGGCAAAAGGTTGATTTTAGATTTAAACTTATTTTGCCTTGTTAAATGACCTCCTGCAGACAAAATAGCAATACATTGGTCAGTGGTGGGACACAAACCAGGCGCACTAAATGTTTCATCCTGGAAAAGTGTTTCAAAGTTATCTAAGTCCAATAAAAGGCTATCAAGTGATGAAACATTTATTTCTTCAGTTGGTTCCTTGTCCTCAAGATGGTCCATTAAATCACAAAATAGTGTCTCTTGGTTTCTTGGTTCCTGACTTTCAGATAGTAAAGCAGAAATTGCTTGTAACACAAAGTCAATACTTCGTCCTGTGATGCATTAAATTCAAAGCCACCCATATTGTTATCTTCTGAACATGGGTTTTTTGAATGAAAGAAGAATTTTAATTTTCTAAAGAATTTAAATAAATCCACAAAAATATGAAAGTCATTTATGGGTGGAGTGGATATGAAGCTAAGCCCCTTACCTAATATTCTTTTCTGTGTCTCTGTCAGTACTTTGGATGAAAGATTAATTATTTGCAGTTCTTTTTGCTCTTGCCTCTTAAACGTCTATCGGTTCTTTCCACCATGCTTGTCCCTCCTTGTCTTCCTTTTTCTAATCCATTTTTTGGCAGCACAGGTGTACTCGATAATTCTTTTTCTATCGCATCACCAGTTCCATGTGTCTCATCTTGCTCATAAGAAGCTGTAGGTCTGTTATTACTGCGTTTATTTTTATATGTAAATCGTACCTTCGAACAACCTCTACTTTGAGATCTGTTATTCTGTATCTTGGGCCAGCTCACAATATTGCCTTTCTCATAGTCCAAAAGGTCTCTCTGTAGTTTTTTTGCTTTATGCTCTATAACAGCTGCTTCATGTTTAATTATGTTTTCTTGTAGTGCTAAATTTAGCTTGGTATACTTTGATTCAGATTTTAATTTAAGCACTTTCTCCTTTGCATTAATTTGTTCTTCTAGCAGATTTTCATATTTGGCAGTATCACTTTTAATAAGTAATGGAATGAAAATCTTAGAACACTCTGAAATCGCTTGGATCCACTCGTCTTTGTAAGGAAAATCTTCTAAACCACTGGTGGGAACTATAGTGATTCTGAGACCTCTTGGGGCTTGTTCCCTGTTTAAATATTCTTCCAATGTAGATATATTGAACAAAACGTCAATTTCCTTGAGAAGCACACTTTCAAGTACTAGGAAAGCTAATTTGATAGAATCAGATGTTTCACCACATACTTCTTCACCCTGTAGGCGTTGTCAAACCTTTTCTCTTCCATTTTTGAGTTCATCAATGTTGTCCCAGTGTTACTGGTTCGGGGCTTCAGAGTGCATACCTTTCCCCTTTGTCTTTTGTTTTTCTTCAGTGGCTGGTTGCACTGTTTGTGGTGAGACTGTTTACCTGGCTCCTAAGAGTATTTCACTCCATGCTTTTCTGTCTTCAGTACTCACAGACCAATAACTGTAGAGGCTGGCTTCACTCTTGTGGCCTGTTACAGACATTTCTCTCACCTCTAATGCAGCTTGTCATAGAAGCTGTACTGCTATTGATCTGAGGGAACAGTTGGTATATCTTCTGGACAGTTTTGCTTCAGTGCTTAACCTAGGCATAATGTTCGAATGGTAGTTAATCCCCATTGACTCTTTCATACACTATGTGGGGATAGTGTCTAGAAAGTGCTTTTGCAGTCTCTTTGAATGGTAGTACAGAGCTGGAGTGTCTGGAGGCAGTTTCGATATATACTTTAGGAATGTCTTTACAGGGCAGTCAGGATTTTCTGGTATTTCAAACATGTAGCCTCTGTTTTGACATCTGTTATGTTCATGAAAGTCGTTATGATTTTTGCTCCAGACAAAGATGTGCTGCAATCTGATTGGTGAATTTCTAAACTGGGTGGTATGTGGCACAAGGATATCATTGCGCTAATAGTTACTTGTCCTGGGTCTTTTTCTCTGCCATGGTATATCTGAAATAAAAGACATACTTGGCAAAGGCTCCCATCCAATTAAACTTCTCCATTTTTCCTACCCATCTTATAAATATATTTATACACATCTATATAGATATATTAAAGTGGCACGGTAGCACCACTCTATAGTTAGGGTTGAGAACATGTTTAGTGTGAGACCTCAAATTTTGCACTTTAATAACTTTGCAACAAATTAAGGGATTTGCACACAATTTGGTATTTGCTGTCCCATGGGACAGATCTCTTGATGTGTCAAGTTTTGTTTGGGTCACGTCTGCAGATTCTGAGATCCAGATAGTGAAAAAGCTTAAACATCACCAGTTTTTGCAGGTTTTATTCCTCATCAACTTGTGCCAGGATGCTGTGGAATTCTTGAATGATTTGTTATGGCAGAAACAGCCTGAGAAACAGAACTGCTATGCATTTGTTTGGTAAAAAAAATATTAATATGTTGCAAAGTTATTCAGTTTTTTAAGTTCCCATTGTTTTTGGGAAAATCACTTTCCAGGATAGAGGTAAAAAGTTTGACAAAGGATTGGGCCTCAGGAAAAGGGATTCTTTTTCATGAGGGGCCAATCCTTTTCATCGAAAAATTCCTTTTTCTTGAGCCACCATCTTGTTTTTTTAAATGAACTAAAAAGTGTGGAAAATACATAAAAATGTCATTTTAAAAATCAAACACAAGAACCTAGCTAAATGGGCCCCATTTAGCTAGATTATGATGTTTGTTTTTCACAATTAGGGCAAGAAATACTTTTTCTGGGCACCCAAAATCCTGGATTCCCAGCTTAGCGAGAGGAGCCTTCCCCTACATTCTCTGTATGAGAACAGTGGATTTTATTGACTTCTGCTGCCACAGCTGAACACGTGCTGCTGGCTGCAGTGTGAGTTGTGAGCTGCCTGCCATTTCCCTGGTGTTTGGTAGCTGACCCCCCCCACACTGTCCCCATAAATAATATCTTCCTTGGTGTTAAGTGGCATCCCCCACCCTCTAATCACCGTCCCCATTATACATTTATATATTCACTGGTGTCTAGTGTCACCCCCACCCTCTGATTGCCATCCCCATTATACATTTATATAGACGAGCTAGTCTGGGGGGGGCATGGAGCAACAAGATGTTTCCAACATTTCTCTGCTCCATGCAGCACTGTATTTTGCTCTGTCATTTTCTGAAAAGTTTTATTGCCAGTACAGTTTCATATTTATATAATCCATTACCAGGATGCCCCCCCCCATGTTGGATACTCCCTGTAGCCCATTATTTTAATAACTGTAGCTGACATTGGGAGACCCAATCCTCATGTCAGCATTTAGAGGCCCCCTCTAGCAGTGTGGGACACTGAAGAGCCCACTCCTAGCTTCCCGAGATGGTTTATTAATGTTATTGGTACCTGCAATAGGAAAACCATCCCCTGATGTCTTCTTTAACCTGAAACAAAGAAAACAGTTCCTCATCATGACTGCTGAACCCCCATCCCAACCCTTAAACTGAGTACCCACCTCACCAAACCCCCTTACCCTATACTTGCCAGCCAATGTTGAATTCTGTCTTCTTCTCTGGACTGAGACACATCTGCACTCTTTAAAGCTGAACCATGGGCTGAGAAATAAAGGTAAGTGCTGTATAATGTATTTCAAAGGTGTTCTGAACTTATGTTCATAACTTGCGATTTTAGAATTTTACTCATTTCAACATGGTTTTAATTCATCTCATGAACACTGGCAGTGTCATTTCATTATTTGGGCCCAGAAGATGATTTTACAGTTGCTGCATGAAATCACCCTTCAGTGCAAAATAATGAAATTTCCTCACCAGTGTTCATGAGGTGGGGTCCCAAAAAGGCCATGTTGAAAATTTGGTGAACAAATTCCTTAAAATGGCCAAGGTATGAGCATGTGTTGAACTTTTTCTATGCACGTGTATAACTTTGGTAGTATTCAATAATTTGACTCCAAATTTTCAACATAGTTATTTTTTCACACCACCTCATGAACAGTAGAGATGTCATTTTTCACATCCTGTCTGAAACGTGTTTTTGCACCTATTGCATGGAATGTTGTTTTGGTACAGATATGAAAAACTTTTCACCTACAGAGTTTATGAGGTGGGATTATAAGAAGATGTTTGAAAATTTTGGGTCAAAATATTAAAAAATGCCAAAGTTATGACCATTCATTGCATTTCATTACGCACGCTCGTAACTTTTGAAATTTTAAGTATTTTGACCACAGGTTTTTTCACATAGCTTTCTTATTACCCTATCTCATGTATGTTACAGCAGCCATTTTTCAAATCCTACCCAAAATGTGTTTTTGCACCTGTAGCACAGAGTGGCATTGCAATTGTGCAGAATTACATTTTGTTGGGGATTCAAACATTTTCTGTCTGAAACATATTTTCGCACCTGTGGTGTGGAATGTTGTTTTGGCATGGATTTGAAAACTTTTCATCTACAGGGTTTATAAAGTGGGGACATAAGAAGTTTATGTTGAAGTTTTTGGGCCAAAATATGAAATCACAGAGGCAACAAGCCTTTGTGCAAAGCAAATAAATCAAAATGAAAGAAAAAAACACTATGGTTCTCAAAAGAAGTGGTGGGGAAGGTTAGGGAGAAAAAGATAGCATTCAGGAAGTATAAGGAAACACAGAAGGAACAGGACAGAGAACTGTGCCAGTGAAAGCAGAAGGAAGTGGAGAAGACAGTCAGAATAGCAAAGACCCAAACCAAGGAAAAGATAGCCAACTCAGTTAAGAAGGGTGATAAAACATTTTATAGGTACATTAGGGAGCAAAGAAAGACTAAGACAGGGATATTGAGGTTGAATAAAGAGGCAGGTGGTTGGGCAGAGAGTGACGGTGAAAAAGCAGGGATACTGAACAAATACTTTTGCTCAGTATTCACAAAGAAAGAGCAGGAGGAGTTACCTAATCCAGTCAATAGAAGCACTCTGGATGGGGGGGAGGGTTGATATTAATCCTTTCACAGAAGAAAGGGTTCTGAAAGAACTCCTAAAACTGAAGGAGGACAAAGCAATGGGGCCTGATGGGATTTACCTCAGAATTCTAAAATAACTGAGGGAAGAATTAGTAACACCATTGACTACCCTTTTTAATAAATCATGGGAGGGTGGTGTGGCACCTGAGGAGTGGAGGAGGGCAGATGTGATTCCCCTTCACAAAAGTGGGAGCAAGACAGAGGCAGGAAACTACAGATCTGTCAGTTTGACCTCAGTGGTAGGGAAAATGATGGAATCACTTCTGAAGGAAAGAATTGTTAAGTACCAAGAGGCCAGTGGGACACAGGACCCAAGACAGCATTTTTTACAGCAGGAAGGTCATGTCAGACAAATGTAATTGATTTCTTTGACTGAGTGACCAAAGTAGTAGACCAGGGAGGGGCTGTGGACATGGTCTACCTAGACTTTAGCAAGGCATTTGACACAATCCCACATAAAAGATTAATAAACAAATTAGCTAGCCTGGGAGTGGGTCCCAGGGTGGTAACCTGAGTAAAACACTGGCTGGACAACAGGAAACAGAGGGTAATAGTAAATGGAGTCCACAGTGAAGAAAGGGGGGTTACTAGTGGAGTACTGCAGGGTTCAGTACTGGGGCCAATCCTTTTTAATGTCTTTATAAGTGACATTGCAGAAGGACTGGAAGGAAAAGTATGTCTCTTTGCAGATGACACAAAGATCTGCAACACGGATGATACACAAGGTGGGGTGGAAAGGATAGAAAGGGACTTGGCAAGGTTGGAGGAATGGTCAAATTTATGGGAACTGAGATTCAATGCAAATAAGTGCAAAGTAATGCACCTGGGAAACAAAATCCCAGGGGAAGAGTACACAATGGGGGTGAGATATTGACAACAACTAAAATGGAAAGGGACCTGGGGGTAGTCATATCAGATGACCTAAAGGTGGGCCAGCAATGTGAGGAGGCAGTAAGGAGGGCTGGAATGGATACTGGGATGTATAGGGAGAGGCATCACCAGTAGAAAATAAGAAGTTGTTGTCCCTCTTTACAGACAGTTGGTAAGACCATATCTGGAGTATTGTGTACAGTTCTGGAGACCCATCTCCACAAAGACATAGACAGGGTGGAGGCTGTCCAGAGGAGGGCAACCAAAATGGTGCAGGATCTGCACCAGAAGACATATGCAGAAAGACTAAAGGAGCTTAAGATGTATAGCCTCGAGGAAAGGAGGGAGAGGGGGAACATGATAGAAACTTTCAAATGCCTCAAGGGAATTAACAAAGTCCAAAAGGGTAGCATCTTTCAGAAAAGGAGATGTGCAAGAACAAGGGGGCATCATTTGAAAATAGAGGAAGATGGCTCAGAGGTAATGTGAGGATGTTTTTCTTCACAGAGAGGGTTGTAGATGCATGGGACAGCCTTCCTGAGGAGGTTGTAGAGTCAAAAACAGTGGGGGAATTCAAGAATGCATGGGACAGACATATGTCAATTCTAGTGTGGGGTAGGATGAAGTAGGCGGTTGATTAACTAGGCTCTGCAGCTTATCCATTAGATAGGGAAATGGGCAGACAAGGTGGGCCAAGTTGTCCTTTATGTTTCTAAATGCCAAAGTTATGATCATTCACTGCAATTTCACTATGCACACGCGTAACTTTGGAAATTTTAAATATTTGGACCCTGGTTTTTTTCACATAGCCTTCTTATTACCTCACCTCATGTACGTCCCAGTTGTCATTTTTCAAATCCAACCCAAAATATGTTTTCACACCTATGACATGGAATGCCATTGCAGTTGTGCAGAATTACATTTTGGTGGGGATTCGAACATTTTCTGTACCAGGTACACGAGGTGGGGTAATAAGATGGCTATGCTGACAATTTGCTCACTATTGTCCTATAAATGGAAGCGTAGGACCTGGATGGCCCTGTGGTTCCCAGTTACATATACTGTATACTACATATACACATTTGCAGAGGAATGGGAGTGCACCGTCCAAAGAACCCTGTACTCCCACAGTAAAATAAGAATACTAATATACTGTCTCAAAAAGTAAGGAAATAAGTTGCAAAAAAACTTTGTTAATGCTCCAGTTAGAGTCAAAGTGATAAAAGTTGTGAAATGAGCCATAAGGGTTTCAACTCACTCCACCCTCCCAGTTCATGCAGGAGAGCAGGGTGGTTTGCTTCAAGCCTACCACTCACTCCATTCTCCTAAAGTCTACATATGTGACCTTATTTACAGATGGAATGGGGTGAGTGTTAGGTTTGAGAAGCCCAAGGCACACCCCACACCTGCTCTCCTGCCTAGTTTGGGAGGGTGGGGTGTTAGGGTTGTAAACCCTAATGCCTCATTTCCCCACTTTTGTCACTTTGACTCTAACTGGACATTGATGAATTGTTTTGCAAATTATTATATAGTTAGGGTTGAGTAGCCTGTTTAATGTTAAACCCTTAACTTTGTACGTTAATATCTTTGGCTCCCTTTGATTAAATGAGCTGAAATTGTGCATGTGTTGTCTAGAAGCAATGTCTTGTCATTTGGAAATGTTTGTGATGGCAGCTTGTGTGGTTTCTGAAATCTACATGTGTCATTTTTTTGCAAAAATCTTACTTTTTTCCCATACTTATCATGTTTTCTTTTTTTTTTGCTCTCCCCTACAGCCTACATGGAATAGAATTGTTTCCCCAGACTTGCAGGGGACATGTGTCATGTCCCAGGGTAGTACCTTTGCCAGGTCTGGTGAAAATAAATATGAAAGGGTCCCAGAATTATAAGGTTTTTAAATTTAGTGTTTTCCAACCTGTGAATGTGCAGTAGGGATTTTCAGATAATGTTCTGTGGTGAAAGTAAAAATTTGATATTGCAAATTTTGGCTTTTGCTTTTACACCACTGAAATGGCAGGGAAGCAAACATGTTTTGTGCTGTGCCAACTGCCGTCTTTGTTCATTTTTTCCACAAAATGACAAATGTGGAAAATACATAAAAGTGCTTGGATTTTAAACATCAGAATGTAGCTAAACAGGACTTGTTTAGCTAGATTCTGATGTTTGTTTATTGACATTATGACCAGAAATATATTTTGTGGGCACCCAAAACCCAGGTGCCCAGCTTAGCGAGAGGAGTGCTTTCCCCGTGTTCTCTGTATGAGAACAGTTGGAATTTCTTCACTTTTGCGGCAGCAGCTGAACTCGTGCTGCCAGCTACAGTGTGACCAAGGAGTCACTGTTTCCCTGTTGTCTAGTGGTGCTCCCCACCCTTAGATCACTGTCCCATAATTATTTTTCTTTTGGACCTACAAACATGAGGTTACCAAAGTCTATCAAAAAGGTAATAACCCATAAAGAATAGCTTTAAAAATATTCTTATAAATTTAGTGCTGAACTCAGGCATCTATATGCAAAAAAAAAGAAAAGAAAAACTTACAAAAAATTGGCTTTTGTTTAAATGCAATCTTAAAATAATGGGTCTGTGAGTTGTACCAAATGAAGTAGGGCTTTGACTGACGTTTTGACACATAGAGCTACAGACTCCATGGCTCCTCCTGTTCTTGGAGGTACTCATTTGAGCCAGTTCATTTCTGGATCCCTGGAAACACAAATCTGCTTGCATGAATAAATGAGGCATCATCTGGAAACCAGTGAAATCTGGATCAAGCTTTTCTTGATGAACTCCATCTGTTCACATTCCAACAAGGTACAAAACACTCAGACATGATTTATGAATTTAGAACCTGAGAATAAACTCCTGCATTCACAGTACCTTGCAGCTGTTTTTTTTTTGCAATTTAATACACTTTATTAAAGATTTCCAAAATACAGGGAGTCATGTGATACTTATATGGGTTTAGCATCTCTCCTACTCCACTCCCACATGCATTGCCTAATTATCATTAATTTTACCATTAATTTGTCTATTTTTCTCACTCTTACCACTGCTGAAGTGAGAAGAATCCTCCCAGTAGCAAGTTTGGTACGTTTTACCGCAAATCTAGGATGTCTACTGAAGCAGAGATGCGGCAAAGTCTGCCACATCACACGCCACCTCAGATGCCAGACAACACCTTGAAGAAGACCAAGTGTCAGGGTGCTAAATTTGGGCAAGCTATTATTTCTATGGTGATTGCTACCTCGCTTTCTGAAGAAAAGTTTCTACTAGAGCTGCAGCCCTTAAAGGAATCACTTTCACTGCTTACCACAGAAATTACATCTATTGGGAAAGACCTTGGGGATGTCAGCTGGTGGGTTGGAGATGTGGAAGCTCAGTCCATCTCCCTTGAAAAGTGATGTGAGAAGAGGGATCTGGAGATAATTTTCATGTGTCAGAAGTTGCATAAAGTGGAGCTCAAGCTAGAAGATTTGGAGGGCAGGAGCAGGTGTAATTTGATGATACTCGGTCTCCTTGAGGATGCCAAAGGTGCCACTCCTATTCAATTTTCTCAAAAGCTCCTGGAAATACTCACAAGCCCATTGCCTAATGGCCTGGGCTATGTAGCAGAGCAGGCACATAAGGCTCTGCGAGCTAGACCTCCCCCTGGTTCTCCACCTTGACCTTTTCTATTGATGCTGCTCAATTTCCTTGATAAACAGCATATTCTGTACAAGATTTGTCATATACAGCTGCTTTCTTGGGAAGACCACGACTCCATATATCTCAGAACTTGCCTGCCTCAGTCCATCAAAAGTGGACCACTTTCCACCCAATTGTCTCCAAATTAATCCCTGTAGGCATCACATTTTGGGTGCTTCATCCAGCCTATTTGCAAGTGCTAATTTGGGACAGCTGGTATTCCTTTGAAAGTCATGAACAAGTTCTGAAAGAACTCCTACAGCTCCTTCCAGCCCTACTCAAAACTGGCTGATCCTGTCTCAAGGTCTTGGCTTTAGCTTCCAGCTGTATGGGACTTTATCCTCATGGTGATTTGAGTCTGGAGGTTCTTAATGGACTGTCTGATTTCTGCTCAACTGCACCTGCTAAGTTCCTTGCTAGCCCAGAGTATCCATCATGTCTGTGGGCTGGGTCCTAATTTTAAGAGACTCTTCTGATTTCATTTGCCCAGACACCTACTTCGATTCCCTCTTTGTTTCCATGAGTTTGCTCCCTGTCAGACTCATTATCTATTTCTGGGCTACGGACTTAACACTCAGTATTGGTAGCCTGCCTACTCTGCTTACCCATCGTCAGCCTGATCTCCGGGTGCAGACTGCATATTGAGCATCTTTTCTGCTGTTGTTCTATGTTTGCAGGAGACCTTTGTTATAGCTTTGGATGTTCCATCCTCCTCCTTCATGTCGCCATGGTCTCTCACTTTGGTATTGAGAGTCAGCTTATCACCACAGAGATTCTGGATGGACTGCCCCTTGTCTTTCTCCTCAGCTCACTCTGGACCTCTATGTGTGACTGTATGAACATTCTGGACTCAAGCTGGGACAATTATTTTCCCTTTACTTGTGCTACATGTGTATAATTATTAAGATGATTGCCAGATGTTTCCTTGCCTTGCATAGATGTAATCATTACCAGTGTTTGATCACTTGTCACCTTTGTGATTATTGTTCATTCAATGTGTTTCACTCATGCTAATTGGGCTGTATTGACTTACTGGGGCACTGTTTACATTGTATGAAGGTAGGACCCTTCTGCAGTTATACCCAGTTCCACTAGCTCTTTGTGTTTTTCTTTTTGCTTGTTTAGAATTTATTGTTAGCTGCCCTAGGCTGGTGCTGTATTTACTGTTTATCTTATATTGTTCCTATACTGTATGTTCCTGGGTTAAGGCAGGTAGTGGGGGGTGCAACATTGTTGATCTTTAGCAGCCTCATGAGCTGATTTAAAGCAGGGAGCTATGTTTATGTTCTGGTAATGGGGAGTTTTCTGGTTTTTTGTTCCTCTGGGGTCTTATCATATATTATGACCAACACATGGTAGGGGTGGTCAGTTTACTTGTTACCGCTCATTAGCATTTGTGGGTATGGCACTGTTGCCTTATTTCTTTTTCTACAGTGCTTCAGACTTCAGAGAGATACCTAAGACATTGTTAGGGTACATAAGGTTCTGTCAAATTGTTTCTATACTCCCCTTATTACTTATCCTTCAGTGTGTTATTTGGAATTTATATGCTTAATGCGTTGTTCGGGTTTTCACTCTAACTATGTTAGGGTATTAACTGGAGTCTTAGGTTGTTGTGGGGGGAAGGGTTTTTGCTTATATTTGGGAGTCAGAGGACTTCTGGGTGAGATTCTGGTTGTTTTTCGGGGTTGGCGAGGGAAGGTTCCAGTTCTGGGGCTGTTTGGGTTATTGTTACCATTCTATGCTTTTGTTTTTCTATTTGGGGGTTTGGGAGGAGGGGTGCCACTGGAGAAAGGGTCTATCTAATGAATCCCATCCTTTTTTTTATGTTACCACATATGCCAGTCTGGTTACCGGTCCCTGTTGGTTACTTTATCAAGTGGTTTATAACTTTCGCTCTTGGAATGTTAAAGGCACCCAATCCCATACCAAACAGGCTAAAGTTTTACTTAATTTGCACAGACTTTGAACTGATGTGGCCTTTTTTCAGGAGACTCACTTATCCCCATCCCAAGTTCTCCTTTTCAGGTTATCCCAGGTGGGGCAGGCCTTTGGAGTGGGTTCTGACTCCCGCAAGAAGGGGATGGCCATTCTTATAGCCCAGAAAGGTTCCTTTCCACCTCCTTCAGGAGGTGGCAGATTCCCATGGTCATTATGTTCATCTTTGGGCATTTCTTGGTCACTTGGAAATGATATTAGGTGCTGTATATGGCCCTATTACTGATGATCCTCAGTTATTTACCTCTCTAGTGTCCCTTTTAGCCTCCTGGAGTTCCCTCCCAATCATCATTGGGTGAGATTGGAATACAGTATTATGTAATGCCCTGGATAAGTCTGGTAGGGTCTGATAGGCATTTTTTCATGGGCAGTCGGCTCTCCACAATTTGATGAACTCATTGTGCTTGGCAGAACCATGGAAAGCATTAAAACTGGACCACCGGGAATATTCATTTCGCTCCCTTCCACACAATTCCTTTTCCAGGCTGGATTATTTCCTGTTTGGAGTCCAGTATCTCCCTAGGGTCCTTTCTTACCATTACTCAACTAAAGTTGTTTTGGACCATCACCCTGCCCATATCCAACTTACCTTCACTCCCTTGCTAAATAGAGATAAGGTGTGGAGACTTAACAACCAGTTACTTAAACAGGGAGGCCTCCTAGAGCTCTTCCAATCCTTTATTACTGCCTTCATTGAGCTTAACACTCCCTCCATGGCCAAATTCAACCTCCTATGGGGAGTTTTGAAGTGTGCTGTATGAGGAGAACTAATTTGCTTAGCTACTAAATGGAAAAAGGGACCTCAACTGCTCTCTCTCTTCCTTATTAGAATGTATACAATCCCTAGAGGGGCACATATCACAAGCTTCTCCTCAGTCAGAGTGGGAGCAACTAGAAAATCTTGGATTCCAGTATAATTCTTTATTGGGAGAGAAACATAGAAACATAGAATTTGATGGCAGATAAGGACTGCTTGGCCCACCTAGTCTGCCCATTTCCCTGCCTGATGGATACGCTGAAGATCCTAGTTAACCAACAGCCTACTTCCTCCTACCCCCCACTAGAATTGCCTTATGTCTGCTCCATGCATTCTTGAATTCCTCCACCATTCTTGACTCCACAACCTCTTCAGGAAGGTTGTTCCATGCATCCACAACCCTCTCCATGAAAAAATACTTCCTCACATTACCTCTGAGCTGTCCCCCTTTATCTTGAAATTGTGCCCCTTTGTTCTTGCACATCTTGCAAGGCAGAGCATTTACTACTGCTCTCCAAGGTGAAATAATTTGATCAAGAAAAGAAGGCTGGGAAGTTACTGGTTCTCTGTTTGCACTCCCAAGGCATGGACAGGATCATATCTTCTGTTCGTACTGATTCTGGCCACCTTCTCACCTCACCACGGGATATTGTTGACACCTTTAAAGATTTTTATCAGCAACTGTATGCTCTGCTTTCCTCCCCTTTCTGCCCAGACCTTTTTGAAAATTTTCTTCAGGATATAACTCTTCCTCAATTAGCTGATTCACATGTTGCCATGCTACAAGCTCCATTGACTCTGGGTGAGGTCTATCATGCAACTGATTCCTCAGCTTCCAATAAATCCCCTGGCCTGGACTGGTACACTACTAATTTTTATAAAACCTTTAAAGCTCAATTGCCCCCCATTCTTCTGGATACCTTCGATCACATTTTTAATGAAGACCTCTCCAATTTCTCTCTCACTGAGGCTACTATTGTGGTTCTCCCCAAACCCAGCTGGGATCCCTTGTTGGTCTCAAATTACAGGCCTATATTGCTTATCAATGTGGATCTAAAAATACTTGCTAAGGTACTGGTCTGTAGATTGGGCCAAGTCCGGGATTTGTTTTTAAGTAGGGGGCAGGTTGGCTTTGTGAGAGGTAGATTCTCAGCTGACCACCTTAGGAAGCTCTCCTATCTACTTTCTGCATCCAGAGATTCCTCTATACCTGCAGCTCTGGTGTCCCTGGACACAGAAAAAGCTTTTGATAGGGTATCGTGGGATTATTTGTTTGCTCTTCTACCTAAGTAAGGCATTCTATAGGAGTTCATATGATGGGTCAAGGTGCTCTACCTCTCCCCGATGGCTCATATACTTTGTAATTGTGTTTTATCATCTTCATTTTTTTTTAATCAGGGTACTCAACAAGGCTGTCCTCTGTCTGCCTATTTATTTAACCTGTTTCTGGAACCCTTTATACATAAACTTAACTTCTCACCACAGGTTCAGGGTATCTCAATTGTTCCTGCCGACTATAAGTTATCCATATATGCAGACAATATTTTGCTACATGTCTCCTTCCCTGCCACATTCCTGCCCACTGCCCTGCAGATTGTTTCTCAGTTCAGTGATATTTCCAAATAAAAATTGAACCTTGCTAAAACTGAGGTTATGCCGCTTAATGGTATCACCCTTAAGGCACAGATTGAGCACCTTGGACTTGTATGGAAATGAGATAAACTGAAATACCTAGGGAGTCTCCTTAGTGCTTTGCCCCAATAGGTGAAAAAACTTAATCTGGACTCAGGATTGACTCACATTAAGGTGGATTTAGACTGTTGGTCTCTGTTACCCCTATCCCTGTGGAGCCGCTTGAATATTATAAAAACAAATGTTTTACCCCGCTTATTGTATCCCCTACAGACTTATAATTATGCTTTACCTCAGTCATGATTTACTCAGGTGCACAGAATCCTTACCTCCTTCCTATAGCAAGGTAAGGCGACCCACCGGGCTTTATCCAAATTAATGCTCACTAAATAGGATGGAGGCCTACATGTGCTTAATTTCTTTTTGTACTATCTGGCTGTGCATATTACTAGACTTTCTCACTGGTTTGGGTCATTGATGGCACCTCCCTTGGAGCCCTGTGTTCCACATTGGTTGGATATAGAGTGTTCTTTGTGTTCCACTTATGGTTTAGATATCCAGTCACTTCCCTACATCTTCAAGAAAAAAATTCCTCACCCATTAATGGGGAACCTCTTGGAGGCATCCATCACTGTATACTTACAGTTCTGTTCCTTAATTAAAGTATGCCCATATAAGGACATATCTCAACCACAATTTGGGAATCCTAACTTTTGAATTGCTGGGCGGATCCTTTCTATAGTGTTTTGGTGAGGTATGGGAGTGGACACAGTGGAGGACCTTACTCACAACCAGAAATGTTTATTTTTCAAGAAGGCTGGACTCTAAATCATTGGCCTACTTCTTTTTGTGTTTGATATTTTCAACTGTCCCACATACTTTTACAGTTTTGTGCCAATGGACCACAGTTTAGCCCCCTAAATACTTTTGTTCTTCCTATTCTTTGTAATGCTCCTACCTCCCATCATATTTCACATTATTACTGAACCCTGCAGGAATATCTGGCTACCAATGAGGGTCTGAGGTTCTATTATTGGGACCAAGTTTTTCTGGTCCACAACTCCACAAGAAATTGGACTACCATTTGGATGCACTTATATAAATATATTAAGTGGGATAAATACCGTTTCATGCAATTTCAAGTCATCCACAACCTTTATTACACTCCAATTAAATTGCATAGGATGGGTAGATTGCACACGGATTTTTGTTCCAGATGTGGTAATGAACCTCGCACCTTGCTCCATATCTTGTGGTCATGTGACTGTTGTCCCCTTCTGGAACTCAATTCAGACATGTCTAGATCCCCTGTTGGGACTGTCTGATGCATTTGCTCCTGAAATATGCATTCTAGGCAAATATAATTATACCCTCATTGGTAATCAGAGGCCACATATGGCCTTAATTTTGGTCTGTGCAGATACTTCATCACTGGATTGACCAGTGCTCACCCCAGTTCCTCTAATGGTACAGGAGATTTTGTTTGCCTTACAGGCTGAGCGCCTTATGGCTAGTATGTCAGGCAAGACTCATAAGTATAAGAATATCTGGGAACCACTCTATGTTTGACTAACATTATAAGTATCTGTTCCCAAATTTCCTGTTAGTATTCCCCTGTGGACTGGCTTACATAGGGTTGCATGAGTCTGACCTGTGTCTCCCCCCCTGATACACTAACTTTGTACCTCCAGTGGTGGGATGAGTGAGTAACATGAGGGGCTGGGGAGGGGGAGGGTAATAGGGTTGTGGGGTGTTTACACTATTCATGATATGTTCCTGGATTTGACTGTGGCCTCTCTTTCTTTATATGTATTTCCAGGATTTTATTATCCCTGAGTGTATTGCTATTTCTTGTTTAAATAAAGCTTATTTAATTTGAAAAAAAAAGAAGATTTCTAAAATACAAAAACAAAAGTAAAGAACAACACTTCAAACAACAAAAACAAAACCCTCGTGCAACAAATGTTAAATACAGGTAAATGTGAAAAGGCAACTCAACCCATCCATACCAACCCACCCTCCCCACTACCACCACAAAAACAGACTCACCCACCACTCAGATTGGAGCACACCATGGCATATTTATAAGTGCCACCAAAATGAGACGAAAACCAAGAAGGGGAACCAGCTTGTCAGACATAACTCATTGATGGGGCAACAGACATATGAAGTTAAGGAAGCAACAGGGCCTCCAAAGGTTCCCATAAACTCCAAAAATCCTCCCCCCGTCTTGCCAGAGACCAATATGCTTTTCATCAGCCAAAGCTTATGAGATTTATTGATGCCATTCTTAATGGAGTGTGTAACATCATCCAGCCAATGCCTAAGAATAATAATGTTGGCTGTAATTGAGATCAAGACCATGTAAGCCTTGCAAGGACCAAAAAAGTCCTATGGATAGTCCCAGACAAGTTAGATATGGGGAGTAAAAAAGGAGGCTAAATCCAAAAAAGGGGTTCAGGAAAGTACAAAGAACTGTCCAGAAAGTGACTACTTTTGGACAATTCCAAAGAAGATGAAATAAAACGCCCCTGCCCTTTCCGCAGTAGGAACATATGGCTGTGACCCATCTACCCATCCTATGTAATTTACTGAGGAGTATAATACATATTGTGTAGGATGTGAAATTGATTAAATCTATATCTGTCCTGCTTAATAAATTTATATAACCTTTTCCAAAGAAGTTGCCAGCCCTTAGGGTCTAGTTGAAGATCAAATGACTGCTGCCAGTAGAAGCAAACCCCCCAAATGACTCCCTGGTTCTAAAGTTTGTAGATGAAAATAAAGCCTAGATACTGAGCGGCTAGATATGCAATAGCTAGAAGATCCCATAAGACAGAGGAGAGCGGAGCAGTCCACATTGGTAGACCCAAAAAGCCAAAGAGAACCTTCACAAGCTGCAAATACTTGAATGGGTGAAGTACTGGAATAGAGAATCACTGTTGTAAAACATCTTGTGAACATAACCTGCCCTCTACCACTAATGAATCCAATGAGACCAAACATAGTTGGGGGCAGAAGCCAATTGGAATAGGACAGTTACCTATACAAATATTCCGGGATACCCAAAAGCGGTTGGGATAAATCTCTACTCCAGTTGATTTGTAAATAAGCCCAAATTTGCCAAAGGGGCTTTCAGGGACCACATTATCAGAGTACCCTGTAACTGATCAGGTAAAGAGGAGGGTTTTAGATACTACAAGGTGCGAAGAAATGTACCATATTTTTTACATAATTGTTCTTCTAAAGTGAGCCAAAGGGGCTGATACAGACCACCTCTCTGAGGTAATTGGGGCAACCCCATCTAAATAGTTTGTTACAATGTGGAGTACAATGGTACAAAAAAAATTAGGTACTCTAAGGCCTGTCTTCTCCTTGACCAACATTAACTTGGAATAAGCCCATCTTGGGGCACCCTTCTGCCATAAAAAGTCTGTCAGGAGGCATTGGAGATGTGAGAACCAACTCTTACAAAGAAATAGACCTAAGGTTCCCAACAGATGTAGAATGCAGGGCAAAATGTTCATTTTAATAATGATAACCCTGCCCCAAAGGGAAATAGGGAGGGGCATCCTCCTCTGAAGATCCACCTTAATTGTCTGGATCAAAGGGGAGAGATTATTTTTCAATAAATCAGACTGGGACCCAGACATATGGATACCTAAATAATTAATAGCGGTAGTTTCCCAGCAGAGCCCCAAGTCCAAAACCAGAGACTTAAAAAGATACGAACTCAGAGGGAGGACTTGAATCTTTTCCAAATTGAGCTTATATTCCACAGCTTCAGAGAAGAGTTGAATTTCTTCAAGAATTGCTGGTATAGAACTCAAGGGAGCCATCACATGAAGGAGAAGGTTGTCTGCATATGCCGATAATTTATAACTAGTCTCCCCAACCGGGATTCCCTGAATGTCAGGATTATGTTGAATTTTATACAAAAGGGGCTCCAAATACAAGTTAAACAAAAAGGGAGAAAGCGGGCAACCTTACTTAGCACCCTGTTAAAAGGCTACTGGAGCAGAGATGTTGCCATTACATCGAATCCTAGCCATCAAATTAAAATAAAGAAGCTGAACCCATTGACAGAAGGCAGGAGAAAGCCACATTTTTGCAGGGTTGCTAGGATGAATGGCCATGAAACTCTATCAAATGCCTTTTCTTCATCTAGGGAGACCAGGGACCTGGGGGACCTGGACTCCCCAAACACCGAAATGAGGTGAAGTAACTTTTGCACATGATCACTTGGGTGGCTCCTTGCCATAAAAAAACACCTGTTCTGGGGAGATGAGCCTCTCCCAGACCTGAAGAAAACAGTTGGGCAGTACCTTGGAAAATAATTTAAATATCTAAAATAAAAGTGAAATAGGCTGATACCTGCTGGGGAGCAGCTCATTCTTCCCGAAGTTTAGTAAAAGAAAAATCTAAACCTCGGTGAATGTGGGGTCAGCTGACCCTGAAGAAAACAGGTAGTTAAAAAGATGGGCTAGGAAAGGGGTTAAAATGTCAACACAAGAAACAAAAGGAATTAATGAAACCATCCGGCCCCAGGGCCTTGTCCTTAGAGAGGTGTTTGACTACCTGACAGACCTCCTTGACAGTAATAGAATATTTTAAAAAGTCCTGATGTTGCTCAGACAATCTAGGAAGGGGAAGCGGAGCCAGATACTCCTCAATTTTCTGCACATCAAATAATGAGGGAGGCTCCTGACTGTAGAGATTGCAAAAGAATTCCCAAAATGCTTCCATGATTTCCCTAGGGCGGGTGGTGAGGATTGCTCCTCCCGGAACAGGTTGCAACCTCTGAATCACCTTATGTGAATCAGCCTGCCTCAACCGGAGGGCCAAGATCTTCACTGCTCTCTCACCAGGCTTCAAGTATCTTACCTTAGTATGCTGTAATGCATATTCTGTCTTGTCTGCCATCACTTCATAATACTCTTCCCTCAAGGTGTTCAGTTGGGTCCACGAGGACTGATCAGTTTTAGCAGAGAGGGAAATGTTCAATCTTGCATATCTTAGAAAGTAGTTCATCTAATCTCTGTGTGCGATGCTTTTTAGCAATAATAGCCAATCTAATACATTCACCTTTCACCATGCATTTGGCGGCAGACCATAAAACATCCAGAGCCATTATCATGGAAAAAGTTTTTGAGATATAATTTGATGGTCTGGATGTTTCAGGAGATGTGGGGAGAGATGCTAAGTTTCTTCCAGATCATCCAGTCCCCAAATAGTGTGGTCCATCAGTACTGGGGGAATGATCTGAGACAACTCTAGGTTGAATCAAACATGTTGAAAGCCCAGGCAGGCACTCTTTACAAGAGTACCAGAGGGTGGTTGTGGGGGGAGAGTTATCTGGCACCAGACAGGTAACCAGTGGAATCCAGCAGGGCTCGGTGCTGGGGCCAGTTTTGTTCAATGTCTTCATCAATGACATTGGAGATGGCAGTAAGGGCAAAGTGTGCCTATTCACAGATGACACCAAACTCTGTGGGGGAGTGGACACAGCTGAAGGGATACAGGACTGCAGGAGGATCTGGAAAAGCTAGGGAGGTAGTCCATAATATGGCAGCTTGGTTTCAATGCCAAGAAATGTAAAGTTATGCATACTGGAGCCAAGAATCCTAGGACAGAGTACTACCTGGATGAAGTCCGAGTATCTGCATCAGAGGAGGAGAAGGACCTGGGAATGATGATCACTAGTGACCCAAAGCACTCCACGCAGTGCAAGAAAGCAACAGCAAAGGCAAACAAGATGCTGGGATGCATATCTAGGGGGATCAGCAGTAGGAGAGAGGAGGTTATACTGCCCTTGTACAGGTCACTGGTAAGGCCACATCTAGAGTATGGAGTTCAGTACTGGTGCCCACACCTCAAAAAGAATATTAACCTGCTGGAGAAGGTCCAGTGGTGGGCTACAAATATGATAGCTGGACAGCAGGGGAAGGCATATGAGGAGAGCTTGAGGGCACTGAACATGTACTTCCTGGAAGACAGGAAAGAGAGAGGGGACATGGTTGGGACCTTCAAGTTCTTGAAAGTGATAAATAAGGTTGATAAAGAGAGTCTCTTTAAGCTGAGTGACAACCAAAACATGAGGGGACACAATCTTAAACTGGAGGGTGGGAGGTTTAGGTGGGAGGTCAGGAAGCACTTCTTCACAGAGAGGGTGGTGGACACTTGGAATGCACTGCCAGAACAGGTAATCTCATTGAAGACAGTGGACAGCTTTAAGAGAGGCTGGAACAGGAATAGAGGGAGGGTAAGTGTCATGGGTACAGAGGATGGCAGGATTGGGGAAGGAAGCAAAGGCAGGGACATTAGCTCAAGCTATGGACCCTGCGATATGAGCAGACTTGGTAGAACAAATGGCATTATTCTTCTTGCTTCTTCATATGTATGTATGTTTACTAATAAAAAAAATCAATACGAGATTAAGTGGAATGAGGGGGCAGAGTAAAATGTATACTGACGAACAGATGGAAAAAGGAGATGCCAAGGGTCCACCAGTCCTAAGGAATTTATAAGATTGTGTAGGCCATGTTGAGCCAGAGAAAGACCCTTCTTGATAATACCAGAATGATCTACCTCTGAGTGAAAGATGATATTCCAATTGCCCCCTAGGAAAATTGACACATGAGAGAATGGATTAAGGAAATTGATCATCTCGGCAAAAAATAAAGGAGAATCCACACTGAGACCATAAATGTAACCCAAAAGCACCTCTGTAGAACCCAAATGCCCATGTACCAGCACAAACAGACCCTGTGTGTCCCATCTTTCCTGAATTAAGCTGAAAGGGATTTGTCTAGATAATAATATAACTACCCCCCCTTTTTTGTTACTACAACCCGTCCCAAAAAACTGCTCATTCCAGTCTCTACGAAAATAATGACTGTCCTCCCTTTGCATGTGGGTCTCCTTCAGAAAAGCAACCCCAGAATGGAGCTGTTTCAAATGCTTGAAGATAATGGCCCATTTCTTCTTCACCTGGGTGCGTTTAATATTCCATGACACTAACCTATATTGATTTGCCATAGCTAAAGCCGAAGAAAAGAAAATATGAGGGAGACCCTGTCTGGGGACAAAATGAAACCCCTAAATGGATGTGCTCCAATTCCCTGCCATGCCCCCCCCAAAAAAACAATAAACAACAATCCAAGTCAAACCCCAATAGGATAAAGCGAAGACAATCCTCCTTAAATAAAGACACACCGGCCCACCGGCACAGGGGCAAGGGACCCACCTGTGACACCGATCACCCAGGTTTGGGAATGGACTCAGGATGTCAGAGGGCTGGCCGGGAGAGAAGGATTGAGCATCCTAGGGACTGCTTTCCTTCTTCAGGGGAGGGTAGAGTGTCTGGCACAACACAACCCCTGGCAGATGCTAGGGGCACCTCCGTGCCAGTGCCATCACTTGGAGGTGGGATGGATGCGGGATGTAATTGCAGGTCCCCACCCCGGGGGAAAAGCAGCATACCATTAAAAAAATTGCAGCTACCAGTTGATGATGCCTGCTGCTGGCTTTGGTTGCTTCCTCCAGCTCTGCCCTGCTGACCAGTTCTGATGTCTGTGGCTCCAGCTAGCCTTGAACCCCCCCGGGTAGAAAGACAGGGAAGCAATGTCAGTGATCGCTCCCCACCAACACCTTCTACCATCATTGAGAGGTTTGCCCAGTGACATGGCCATGCCCTGGGGGTAAGCCAGAGGGTATCTACAAAAGGGAAGGTAAGTCTGGGGAAGCAAGGCAGGGGTAGGGGTAGGAAGTTTGGGCAGAAAAGGGAGGGGCAGTGTGCAGCACAAAAAAAGAAGAAGAAAAGACACAACATCCCCCTGTACTAGCAACTGCCACCCCAAAAGTACTTGGTCCATGATGTAAAGATCACCCACTCTGAGCCCCCATCCTCTGCCCACTCCCCGATCTCAAATGAGCCACTATCTTCCCTACTTTGATGATCGAGGTATAGAAATAACCATAACATACCATAATCTCCAGTCTGAGCAGGATTCCTTAAAACACCATCAAAAGCAGTGGAAAAGGTAAGCATGCCCAATTCTAAGGAAGGAAAGAAGAGAACTGAAACAGGACACAGTGAACATGAACTAGCCTAATATGCATAAGAATAGTAAGGCAGCAACAGGAATAATTATCGGTTCTTCCACAAAAAATCAGGAAAATAAACATTCCTGTAACTATCCCAGTAATTATATAATACCCAGTAGACTGGATAATAACAATTCAATAACTAACCCAGGAAGAAACACCTAAGTGAGAATAGCACCATATCTATGAAACCATAACTCCAGCCCTTTACTTAACAGGGTGTGAGACCAATGAAAAAAGTAACAGTAGGGAATGCAAGAGCCTTGCTTCGCGGGTGACAGACCAACCCTACCAAGACACTCCCCCTCCCGCTGGGCAACGATCGGAATGCCAGGGGAAGCCCCAGCCCTGCTCCCACCTAACCCTTTCTGGGAGTGGGACCATGCCTATACTCTCATTGTCCTTATGAATGTAAGAATCCAAACCAAGAAGCCACCAAGGGCCCTCCAAGCCACATGCCATTAGAAAGATTTCAGGGCTTCATTGGGGCGGGGGCTCAGAGAGCTGAACTCCCCCACCCCAACACAGCATCCCATAGTTCTTGGACTCAAAGGTGTGCTCCATAAATAACTTCCAAAACTTCCTTGGGGGGAGCACTTTGACAGTCAAACTCCCCACCCTGACACTGAGTCTTAAAACTATACAAGTCAGGAGCCACAGAAAGAAAAGGGTAACAAGGAAAGCGAGCAATATACGAGTGTTGGGCTTCAAGAGTAGTGCACTACATCCACTCCAATAGGGCATCCTGGTTAAAACGTATATTGCAGTGGACTGAAGAGGCATAATGCAGTGTAGTGGTTGCCCGCACTCCACAACACCAAGTGCTACCAGAAGCTCTTTGTGACAGTATGCAGTGGAATGGTTCCCCAACTCACCGATCACCCAGCCGGAATGGGTGGACTGCTCAGCAAGTCGATCGCCGTCCCGCCCCCCGTGCATCTCACCCACAGAAATTACACCGGTCACTGATTGCCAAACAAACAAAAAAAGGAGGGAGTTGGTTATGTAAACCAGGCATGGCGTAAGCCTAAAAAAAAAAAAAGGAAGTTAAACATTCACAAACCCCCTGTGGTAAAAAGCCAATACAATTTAAAATGTCCAGAGCTCCTTCGACCCAGAATTCTCCATTGGTAAATGAAAAACAATCGACTTAAAATAATTATACAGCTTAGGAATATAAGGCAAAGTAAAGCATCAGCAAACAAACCCAGAGGTCCAGACAGCTAATAGTACACATTTTCTATAGTTATTAATAAAGTCTGGCCCCCAAAGTAAAAAGGATGCCTGTCCACAAGAAGCAAAGACAGAGTTGTAGCTTTCCATTCATTGAAACCTCCAGACTCCACTGGAAGATGAAGAGATTGATTGCATCAGGACTATGCTTCAATCGGTGACTCCAATGAAGCGGGATGGAGGCAACCACCATTGATCCAGTACAGTTTTCCATGTTAGCAAAAAAAGTTAACATGGTAGAGTTACCCCGTTAAAGATGTCACATGTTCCGAAGAGTAAAAATCCAGACTGGGAGCACATTGAAAGTGTCAGTAAAATATGCTGCAGATAGAAGACAGTTTGCATCAGGATCATGGACCGATCAACAAAATATGCAGCCAGGCTTCACCCCGAGAATTCCATGATACCGGGCAGCTCCGATTAAAACAATGAAATACTTGCTCTTTATAAAATGCCCCATACTATGAATAACCTGGTCCTCCATGACCTTATAGCAGAGCACCAGTAAAAATAACCAAAACAAGCATTTGTCAATGCCGAATGTTTGCTTGCTGGCATTGGCATTGGTAGTGTGGAAGTTACAGAGCTGCATAACAGAAATGGCAGTGAAGTATTGAACTGAAGCCAACCCCACCACCACCCTGCAGAGAGTGACAGGCATTGGGGTGTGCCTTTGGGTCGTCAGGCATAATGGCCACACCATTTCACCACACCTACCCTGCAGACACTGATAAGTGTCACGGTGTGCCTTGGGGTCTTTGGCCCTTATGCTTACCCCATTCCATCAGGAAATACAGTGAGATGGGTGCGGTATAGGAGACTGGGGTGAACTTTGGGGCCGAAGAGTCCAAGGCATACCTCGATGCCTCTCACTGGCTGCAGGGTGTGGAATGGTATGAGCATTACGGTAAGAATCCCAAGTCACACCCCTGATGCCTGTCATTCTCTACAGGGTGGGGTGTTATGGTTGGAAACCCTAACACCTCAGGCATTCGTTGGTGTTTTCACTCCAAATTTTGAACATGGTTTTTTTGTGACCCCCACCTCATGAACAGTGGCAATATCAGTTTGTTAGCAAAGCTGCTTATGCACAGGGACTATGGCGTTTAGCACCACAGGTGCAAAAACACATTCTGAACAGGATGTGAAAAATGACAGCTATACTGTTCATGGGGAGGTGTAAAAAAATGGCAATGTTGCAAATCTGCAGTAAAAATATTAAAAAAACTGGTGAAGTCACGAGCGTGCATAGAAACTGTGCAACGTACACCGTAATGTAATTAGTTTGGGGATTTTTTACAGCAGATTGTCAACACAGGCATTTTGGGACCTCCGATCATGAACAGTGTCACTGTGATTTTCTTTATC
This sequence comes from Neoceratodus forsteri, assembly GCA_016271365.2. Lineage (NCBI taxonomy): Eukaryota > Metazoa > Chordata > Ceratodontiformes > Ceratodontidae > Neoceratodus > Neoceratodus forsteri. Next base: position 874,179,196 of record CM057450.1, on the reverse strand, counting down.
TGTCCTGAACAATGATTTCCCACAGCGACCACGCATCTCTGCGCTGAAAGTGTGAAAACACATTTCGGCCATGTTGTGAAAAATAACAGCTGTACTGTTCATAAGGAAGTGTGGAAAAATGCCACTGGTGAAAATCTGGACTGAAAATATTACAAAGTCATGAACTTACGATGGTGCGTGGAAACTGCGCAATGCTCACTCATAACACAGTCATTTTATGGACTTTTGTCACTAAATTTTCAACATAGCCATTTTAAGACCTCTGCTCATGAACAGAGTAACTGTGATTTTCTTAATCTGTCCCAAACATTGCTTTCGCACACCAACTGCACCATTGTGCGCTACATGTGCAGAAACACATTTTGGGCAACATGTGAAAAATGGCAGCTGTACTGTTCATAAGGAAGTGTAATAAAATGGCAATGTGGAAAATCTGGAGTGAAAATATAGAAAATTCACAAATTTATGAGCGTGCATAGGAACTGCGCAACGCACACTCGTAAAACAGTCATTTCTAGGAATTTTTTCACCAAATTTTCAACATAGCCATTTTAAGACCTCTGCTCATGAACAGTGTCACTGTGGTTTTCTTAATGTGTCCCATACATTGATTTCGGACACCAACTGTGCTATTGTGCACTACATGGGCGGAAACACGTTTTGGGCAAGATGTGAAAAATGACAGCTGCACTGCCCATAAGGAAGTATAATAAAATGGCAATGTTGAAAATCTGGAGTGAAAATATTGAAAATTTATGAACTTACAAGCGTGCGTAGGAACTGCGCAATGCACGCTCATAAAACAGTCATTTTTAAGAATTTTTCCACCAAATTTTCAATATAGGCTTTTTGAGAGCCCACCTTATGAACAGTGGCAGTGTCATTTCGTTACTCGGTCCCGAAAGGTGATTTCACACAGTGACTGCGAAATCACCCTTTGGGGCAGATTAATGCCATGACAGTGAGATCATTCATGAGAAGGGGTCCCAAAAACCCCATGTTGAAAATTTGGTTCAAAAATTCAAAAAATGCCTGAGATATGCAGCAAAGTTGAAAAAACCCTATCTATCCCATTATACAGCTTACCAGCATTTCCTCAGTTTGCAGTCAGCTTTAAAGAGTGCAGACATGTTCCTGGTCCACCGAAGATCATCGAGCCAGAGTCCGGAGGTAAATATGGGGTGAGGGGTGTGTGTGGGGAGGCAGGGTGTGCAATGGGTGGGTGCAGATGGGGACAGAGACACCGAGGGACCGTTTTTGAGTTTCAGGTGTTTTTTTTTTTTTTTAAATGACGGTGACACAGGGTGTTTGCCACGCTGGGGTGGGCTCCCAGCATGGCACAAGGATGGCTGGTGGGGGGGCATTGAGCCAACAGGGGATTGGGCACCCCTGTCAGTGTTAGCATGTGTGGCACTCTGTACTCTGGGGGGGCGGGAACCAGTGGACCCGACAGGAGATTGGGCACCCCATTGGCTATACTGATGTGTAGCCACGCTGGGGTGGGCACCCAGTGTGGCATATAGAACTCTGTTTTTTGGGGGACGCAGCGCAGCCAATGGGGGATTGGGCACCCCCCGTCAGCTACACAGTGTGTTTTTGAGGGGGGGGAGCACGCAGTATGCGTGCGTGTGTGTGAGAGTGTGTGTGTGTGTGTGTGTGTGTGTGTAGGGGGAGCGTGCATGAACAGGCAATATCTTATCGCTTCTCACTGAAGCATAGCTCCCCCTTTCAACTGTACGCCACTGCATTTTGGACTGGTCATAGACAGCTTGAGCAGGCATTGGAGAACTGCGGGCCACGCCTGCAAACACACTGCCTGAATTGGAAGAGGGCTGCCACACCTCCGAAAACTCAGATGATGGCACTATGTTTCTTGCACATCCGTGCAAGCAAACATAAAAATGACAGCCTGAATCCTCCAGAGTCCACTATACAAGTACCTGGCACAGACTATTCAGGTAGTGGATTTGAAGAAATCTGTTAACAATCTATGTAATTCCACTCTGGCTTACTTACTAGACTCAAAGAATTTGGGGATACCCCAGTCGCTAATTTGAAGTCTAGTGGGGTACATCATCAGGAATCAGATCCGTGCTGCGAGTAACTTAGAAACTAATGGACAATATTCTGCCCTCTTTTGTCAGACCGACCAAGGTAGATCTTTAGCAATCCTTAACTTATGGCCCTCCCACATCAGTTCTTTTACTTGTTTGATTTTAAAGAGAAGGTGTATTTTGTCTAGGTAATTTAAAAACTTGAAAATCATGTGACATGGAGAGGACCCCCTGAAGACATACTGATAGTGAGAAACTGGTTGGGGTTCTGCGTTGCGGTCCTGCTTTGGGCTTATTGTAGCGTCTGCTTATTTATGTAATAAAGTTTATGCCCTGTGTGGTACCAAGTGGAGGAGTGCTGTATTTTGTTGTTTTTCTGATCATTTCTACTTCATGCATCCTCCTATAGCAGTGGAGCTGCTTTTGTTGTTTTGTGACATGGAGAAGAGCCTGGTGGGGGAGTAGGCCAAAGTTCTCTGTGGGATCGCTCCATGATGTATGTGGGGCCATTTGGGGAAGGGCCAGCAATCTTCGCAGAGTTTCTGCATGAAAAGGATTACATTCTGGCCCTCCGATCCCTCCGGAAGACCAATTACAACTATATTATTCCTGTGACTGCATCCCTCCAGGTCGTCAATTTTTTCATCCAGTTGAGCCAGCTTCTGCCAGAGGGACACAGTCTCAGGATCAAGATGTTTGCCTCAGTCCTCCAGAGAGCTAACATGCACTTCGACATCCAGGACTCACTGCAATGACAGTTCAGTTGTAAGCCGCATATTTTTCAGTTCTTCAGTAATGTTTATCAATGAGTCTTTTAGCGGTGTCATTTCTTGTAGAAATCAGTCCTCCATCAGTGGATGTGAATAAGTCAGGGATTTAGAAGTAGTCACGGCCTGTGTCCTATTTCTTTTGGTGGCCTTTTCCATCCCTGGCATAAATGGGGGAGTGTGGCGAATACCCACAGATTTAATCTCCAGATCCATTACAAGCAGAAATCTTTGTCCACCCAGAGATCCTGGTAAGGTAATAAGACAAGTGATAGTCAGGAGATCACCAAAAACTAAGTTTGGACACCAAATGGAGTTAAAAAAGATCGAGAGAAGGAGCGGAGCTGAAGTAATGAGCTGCTCACTCAAGCTAGCACATCACATGACCCATATCTTACACTTGTGTGTCCGTGTATTTTCTTTTTACCACCATATTGGGTGTATAACTTTCTTAAATTGCCATTATAGCTGTAGGAGGCCTGTTTGCCTAGAATCCTACAAGATTCTGCACAGTCGATATACAATAATTGACTAGTGATTAGTTTCAAACTCTACCGTCATCTGCTAATTTCGGTCATTTTGATTTTCATAATTGCCTTGAAGTGTGTGTGTGTGTGTGTGTGTGTGTGTGTGTGTGTGACACAGAGACATACACTCAGAAGCATGTTTCACAGATGTAACAGAATCGTCTTACTATCTTGACTGAACAGGGATTAGTTTATACATATTTGTGCACGAATTTATACCCAAGTCAGCGTCTGTTGTTTGTACAGCTAGACAAATTGTATTTGGCAATCGAGTTATTTTGTATGTGAGTTTGAAGACTGCCGAAATATGTCAGGTTATGATTTCAAACAAATGGGCACAGGCAGGTAACAAATGTAAAATCACAGAAAATTGGAAAAATTAGATTATGATAGGTTATTAATCTCTATAGCTTTCATACATAATTCATGGTTCACTGATGACGTGTTGCTAGCAGAAATGTTTCCAGTCCTATCAGCTCCTGAAATGTACAGTTGGTTAGTCATATTAGGATATCATAATGTGTCAACAGTGTTGACAGATATAACTAGATAAACACAGTATAGGAAACACTCTTGCAAACCTGGCAGAATATTTTCAAGTCGCAGTGAATGCTTTCTTGAAGGTCTATTGCAATTTAACAAACTCACATTTCAGGGTGTTTTTATCACTGCAGCTGGAGCATAGCAGTGAAGGAACTTTGGTTTTAAGTTGCGAATCAATTTGGCACTATGTGAATTGTCTTAGACCAAAATAAATGGTTTAGACGCCACTGGTTTCGATAAAAAATTTCACTGTAGACAGATAATCGGGAGGCAGTGTATTGTGGGGGTTGAATCAGAAGTTTGAGAACCTGAAGACTCGTGTTCAGAATACATTCTTCCAGAGCACCTTACTCATTGTGTGATCCTGCTGACGTCATGAAGCGGCTCGGCCTACCAAGTTGCAAAATTAGATAAAAGCAGGACCCTTCTGAAATGAGACGCTAGGGCTATGTAAAAATAAGGTCACTTAGTGCCTTGGTAAACAAATGTTGAATGCAATAATATTTGTTTCAATTAAAAATATTGTCATTATGCACTTTAAAAGGTTCCGCCTATGTAGAGCACCAGCGGCAGTGAGCTCGGTCATTACTGCGCCAAGTGCATAGATCACCTTTCTAATGATAACTGGGGGGGTGGACATACCTCTCAAGTGTCCCTCATTACCAGAGACATACCTCATTTTGCCCTTTAAAATTGCTCTGTCCCTCATCCGTCCCTCATAGAAAAGGTACTGGCCACACAGAGAATGTGCTGTAAATTCAGACTTTAAAGCAGAAACTCTTAATATTCTAAAATCTTAAATCCAAAATAAACATTGTACAAGTAAACATTATGGTTTTCACAGTGTTCTGAACTGGTATCTCCATGTTTGAGAATGTGTCCCTTATTCTGAGGGTCTGTTGTGTCCTTCATTGTGAGTGTCCAAAAATGTCCATGTCCCTCATTTCAGTGACAAAAGGTTGAGAGGTATGGGGGTGGATGTTGGGGAGGGGGTGGTGAATCCGGCATTTGGCACCGTAATGACCCGGTGCTGTAATGCCAGTGCTCAGAGTGCTGTAAGGGCTTTAAAATAGAGCACTGATTAGGATATTCTGGATCAATTATTGCAGCGTGAAATCCTCTTTATCAGGTTAAAATTGCCATTATACCTTTAACAAGTTTATAGTGATTGCAAGTGGTTGCATTCTACTGGTTCTTGAGAATGAGGCTAGAACTTGCTGACAATCAGCTATAAAAAATAATGTATATGTGTATATATCGGGATTAATAAATAGATAAACAAGCACTTATTTTTCTCAGATATGAAATTGTCCCCCACCTCCTAAACCAACAGAACCATTGCAGTCGCATCTGAAACAATCTGCTCTAACTGTCCTTTTAATACTTTTGCAGTGGCACCCCCACCCTCCAATCCCAGTCTCCATAAAATATTTTATTTATCTCTGGTGTCTAGTAGCACCCCCACCCTCAGATCACTTTCTCCACAGTAAATGAAGAAAAACAGTCCCTCCATTTGTTTATTTATGTATTTTTTTGTTACCTGTAAAAGAGAAAATGGTCCTTCACCAATCTGACCCCCCACTACAGCCTCCCACTCAGCACCCACCACTGTGCACCCCCCCACACACCTGAACATGTCATTGGGCAAAGACCCACTCTCTGATTGAAGATGTCTTGCTGCTGCAACTGGCAACTGCAATATGAAAAACTAAAGTAAATGTGGTTCAATGTATTTCAACTGGGGTTTCAACTTTTATGCATAACTGCCATTTTTTAACATTTTGACACCAAATTTTCAACATGGCCTTTTGGGGAACCCTCCTGATGAACAATAGGACTGTCATTATGCAACTCCTGCCTGAAAGGTGATTTCACAGTCATTTGGCAAATTCACCTTTTGGGTGGGATTTGGACATTTTTGCAGCCCTTGTTCATGAGGTGGGGTCATATAAAGGCTATGTTGAAAATTTGAGGTCAAAATATGTAAAAATGGCAAAGTTATGACCATTCATTGCAGTTTCGCTATGCACACTCATAGCCATGGAAATTTTAAATATTTTGACCCCAGATTTTCCCAGAGGAAGTTTGGTGCTGAGGACATCTGCTGGTGTCCCCAGCATAAGGTGTGGTGAGTTCACTGACATGTTTGGGATTTTATAATAAATACTGCTTTTTTGAATACACCTATGCATGGTGTTGGTCTGCTTATTTGAGCAAAGTGGTGGATAATGAGAACATTTTTGTTTTCTCTCTGTAAAAAAAATTTCTGGCACATCTTTACCAGTGAGGTGGTTTTTCTGTTTGTTTGTTTGTTTGTTTTGGACCCAAAATTTTCAACATAGCCTTCTTATTACCCCACCTCATGTATGTCACAGCTGTCATTTTTCAAATCCTGGCCAAAATGTGTTTTCGTACCTATGGCATGGAATGACATTGCAGTTGTAAGAATTATGTTGTGTTGGGGATTTGAAAATGTTCTGTACCGGGTAGGTGGGGCAATAAGATTGATATGCTGACAATTTGGTCACTGTTGTCCTATAAATGTGCTTCCACAGCATGTTGTTACCAAGGATGTTAGGGTTGAGTAGGCATGTTAATGTTAAATCTCAAATTTTGTACTTTAATAGCTCTGCAACTGTTCAACAGATGTCCACAATATTCTGCAAGTGTGGTCTCTTTGGGTAGCTCACTTGACTTGCAAAGTTATTTTCCAGTCAGATTTGCAGATTCCGAATCCAGATAGTGAAAAAAACTGAAAATTCGCCAGTTTTTCAGAATTTTTTCTCACCATGTTGCACAGAGACAATTTTGAATTTTGGTCTGAAATTTGTATGGTAGAATGAGCTTGTGTGACAAAACATGTCAGTGTTTATTTGGTGAAATAATATTAATCTGTTCAACAGTTATAGCATTTTCAATGTCTCATTATTTCCAATGGGATTTTCATTTTTCAGGATAGCTGTACGGTATGAAAAAGGATATTTATTCATGAGAGGCATTCCTTGTTCACCAGGGGCCAATCCTTGCTCACCAAAAAAAATTCAGTTTCATTAGGCACCATCTTGTTTTTTTTATTTTGCCAAAAAAAAACTTTCATAACTGCCCAGGGATGTCTGTTTCAGACATTTGAACATGTGTCTTGTTCATTGGGAGCTGATGAGCAGTTATTTGTGCTTTCTGTTGTTTGTATATGCCTAGAATTTTTTTTAATAATTTTAAATCCTTTATTGTCACTCACTAACTTCCTTTTTCTCCATTCTTTGTTCATGATGCAAAAAAGGAAATTGGCTGGCAATAAAATATTTCCTCTTTTCTTGACCAGATGCCCCTTTTGACAACCAAATGGCCCTGCAGGGCCATCTGGTCAGCAAAAGGGACATCAGATTGGGAAAAGGGAAAATCCTTTTTCACCAGCCAATTTCCTTTTTCACATCATGAACAAGGAATGGCAAAAAAGGAATGCGAATGGCCAAAAAGGATTTTTCCGCAGCCATCTCATCATGAAAAAGGATTGACAGCCATCTAGTCATGGAAAATAGGGCCATCTTGTCATAGAAAAGGATCCTTTTTCACCAGATGGAATCCAAGATTTCACCTAGCTGAAAAGGAGTCCACCTAGTGAAAAAGGATCCTTTTTGTGTGTGTTTTATGTAAGAAAAAATAATTTATTTTACTGTTGGTGACCTCCCCACCCTGTTATATGTACATATATATATATATATATATATATATATATATAATATATATATTAATTTTTTTTAACTATGTTTATTTTTTTTTCTGTATTTTCACCCACCTGCTTTTTCTTTTTTTGGGGGAGGGCGCAAAAGGTCCAGTTTGTTTGCCTGGTGGCTAGTGGTACCCTCCCACCCTCCAATGCTCCAGCAATCATTGGTGGCATTGGCACCCCCACATCATTCCCTTTTTTTTTTGTTACCTGAAAAGGAAAAAACATCCCTCATCATCTTTTGCAAGCAGTTACCCTGGAAAAAAAATGTCCATCGCTGATCACTACCGCACCCACCACCCAACCACCCTTTGTGTACATACCTCCTCACACCCCCGCTGACATCCCCACAAACCGCCACTCACCTATGGAGGTCCCTGGTTCAAGACCCGCTCCACTGATCAAAGACATGTCTTGCTGCTGGAACTGGTGACTGCAATATGAACTAATGTGAATGTGCTTTAATGTACGTCAAAGGAGGAGTTTCAATGTTTGGCCATAACTTGGCAATTTTTAGACATTTTGACAACAAATTTTCAGCATGGTGTTTTGGGGACCCCACCTCATGAACAATATGACTGACGTCAGGCAACTCCCACCAAAAAGGTGAATTCATGGTTGGTTGGCAAAAATCACCTTTCCAGTGAGATTACTATAACAGCAGTCATATTGTTCATGAAGTGGGGTCATAGGAAGGCTATGTTGAAAATGTGTGGTCAAAATGTCAAAAAATGGCTCTGTTATGAGCATTTGTTGCAATCCAGCTATGCACGCTCGTAACTTTGGACATTTTCAATATTTTCATCACATATTTTCAGCATATCCTTGTTATTGTCCCACCTCATGTATGTGACAGCTGTCATTTTTCAAATCCTGGCCAAAATGTGTGTTTGCACTTGTGGTGTAGATGGTGTTGCAGTTGCACAGAATTAAGTTTGGGCCAGCATTTGAAAATGTTCTGTACTGGGTACATGCAGTGAGGTCATAAGAAGGTTATGTTGAAAATCTGGGGTGAAAATTATTACAAATGGCAGAGTTATGACTATTTGTCACAATTTCGCTATGCCTGCTTGTAACTTTGGAAATTGTAAATTTTTTGAGCCCAAATTTTCAACATGGCCTTCTTATTACAACACCTCATGTATGCAACAGCTGTCATTTTTGAAATCCTGTCCAAAATGTTTTTGCACCTGAACTGTGCATCAGCATTGCACTTGCGTGGAGTTACATTTTGGCAGGGATTCAAAAATATTCTGCAACAGAAACACAAGGTGGGGTAAAAAGAAAAGCTTATGGTGACAATTTGGTGAATGCTGTTCCATTTCTGGAAGTGAAGGGGAGGGAGGTCCCTGTGCTCCCATGGATACATACATATACACATCTTTGGATGGATTGGAGCACAGGGTCCAAAGGACCCTGCACTACCACAGTAAAATTAGAATACTATTATACCATCTCAAAATATAAGGAAATACATATATGCATCTATGAAGGAATGGGAGCGTAGGGTCCAAAGGACACCGCACTCCCACAGTAAAATAAGGATACTATTTTGAGAGTTTAAAAATTGTTATTTTATTAACTTTCAACAACAAACATACAAACATGATGTATCAGGGATGGAGTGTTGATACCGAGCAGAGGTCCGACCCTGAGTGGGGTTACATAACACAGGGTTGGACTGTACATATGACCATGAAAAAAAGATCGATCAATAGGATACATTCCAAGTAAATGCAGCATACTGTAATTCAGTAGTTTCCAGGCTGAATGCTCCCTGCTTCCTAGTTACGCCATTGCTTTCTTGGATTTAAGGGAATTGTGTAAGGAGACTAGAGGGAAGAGGCTACTTTCTTATACTATAGATTATGGTAGGGTTCTTCATATTTGTCTTGGGTGATGTGATCTAGTACCATCATGGCCTCCTGTGAGATCCTGAGCTGATGCCACCAGACCAGTTGTTTCTGGAATCAGTTGGACTGCTGGAACATACAATACATCACAAAGAAAACCATTGTTCATTGAATAACAAAACTATGTACATCTATGATTCCAGTACCTTACACAATAGCTACCTTTTGTCTGAGCAGTATTGAACCCTGTGATGGAGAGAAATGGTATAATCACCTGAAAGTATTTGCTTCCTTAGGAGGACAGTGGTGACAGGCTATATTAAGTAGGATATGTGTAACAAGGACGCAATCAGAGACATCATTCAAGAAAGATAGGAATGACCCTATAGGGTGCGTGGACCAGTGGTCCTTCTCTGAGTATAATTAATTACCCTATGCTAGCCTGGGGGCTTGTGAAGGCCATGTATGGGCCCCAACAGATGTAGAATTTCACCATGCAATTTTCCTGTGAGTGAGACAGTCTGTCTAACTCTGCTGTTGCTGAGGGTCTTCATGACCTCCCCCAGAGTGAGGATTTGTGTAGTTCTCCATCTGTGCAGTATCGCCCTTTTGACTTGTAGTGCCAATAGGGCTAGCCATCTGTATTTGTGTGGTGGCAATTTCAGGTTGATGTCTCTAATACCTAGGATAAGAAGTGGGTCTGAGACAGGGATGGTTTGCTTAAGTACCTGGGATCCTACGCTTACTACTTGGCGCCATAGGGGTCTGACTTTTGGGTAGTCCCAGAGTATATGATGCAGATCTCCCCTGGGATTCTGGCATCTCCAGCATTTGTCATTGTCTAGAATTTTAACTAGATGGAGAGCGGCAGGAGTTCTGTACCATGCATGCAGGATTTTGTTTTGCATCAGTCTACTAGTCTACAGCATGCATCCCTGAACCAGTGGTGTGCATCTCTCCAGACCTGTGCCCATTGATCATTTGAGAAAGGGATACCCAATAGCTTTTCCCATCTAAATTTTGATTCCTTTGACTGGTAGGGCAAGGTGTCCCGCAGCCTAGTGTAGATTTTCCCTGCTAGGCCCTTGGTCGATGCCAGGCAGGCTCTAATTTAACTGTGCTGCCTGCTGGTTTATTACTCAGTGAGGACCAGCTTCACGGCTTCCCTAATTTGGAGGTACCTCCAGACGTCATGTTGCTGCAGCCCCCACATTTCTTTGGGGGCTTGGAAGGTGGCTACCCTGGGGATGGGAGAGTCCAGGATATCAGAGATGTTTAAGATGCCCTTTGCTGCTGACTGGGGCCAGTGGCATTTTTTTTGTCTATCATGACTTGGGGGTTATCCCATAATGGCATATATGAGGGCGGGATCGGTGTTAGGCCCATTTTCTGTGCACTAACCTCTAGTACCACACCGCTGCGTCTATTCTGGGTTTGTGTCTCCTATGTGGGCCTGGTGTTTTATATAAAAGAGCCAAAGGCATGCATACCCTTCTGAGAGTACGCTCCATGTCTACCCATTGCAGAGCTTGTGCAGATTGGGGGTGCAGCCAGTGTGTCATCTGTGCAATGTGGAATGCTAGTCTGTATCCCTCTTTCCAGGGCAAGTTCCAGCCCCCATCTTTCCAGTGGGACCTTAGTTTGTTGAGGCTGAATCTTGGCTTTTTTCCCCTCCCATACAAAGTCACCTATTAGTCTGTTAAGGTTCTGTGTCCATTTCTTAGGGGGAAAGGTGGGGATGTGGGATAGGCGATAAAACATTTTTGGGGAAGTGATAATTTTTATTGCTGCTATTTTGCCTGCCAGAGTGAGTCATAGGAGTTTCCATTTATCGAACTGTTGGGTACCTTGTGGCAGGGACGTGTGCATGGAAGTGTGCAGTTTGGTGTAAAGGTAGCCATGATATCATTAATGTCCTGGGGGCCACTTTTCACCTGAGCATCTGGACCCTCTAACCCTGCTATTTGCCTATCTGCCATCTGTTTCCCCAGCTGGTATGTCAGCACCTTTACCCCTTTGTCCCCCCTTCCAGTACCTATGGCAGAGTCTGAGGATGGCAATTTCTGCCTTCCTGTTCAGGAGTTAGTTGATTTCCATTCTCATCCCTAGGATTTCTTTCTCAAGAGGTGTATTTGGGGAGGGGTGGAGAAGGGCTTTATGCACTGCCTATGCCTTTTTGAGCTTAACCTCAAGTGTTGCTAGTCGGTGTTCCCTTTCCTTCTGTCATGTGGCAGCAAAGTTCATGATGCTGCCTCTTATGGAGGTCTTGTATGCTTTCTATGTAGTACCTGGGCTTGTGTCTGCTGTTAGGTTGTTTTGGAGGAATAGGGTGGTCTCCTTGTGAGCCCAAGTAGTGAATTCAGGGTCCCTCAGGAGGAGAGGGTCCTGCTTCCAGGATCTGGAGATGTGGGAAGGGAGGCCCCATGAGAACTGCATTTGCACTGGCGCATGATCCAAGATTACCATGGACAGAATGGCCACATCCAAGACATTCTGAATCAGAGGGGGGGGAAACAGAGCCAGTAGTCTAACCTGCTGTAGGAGGAATGCACTGCAGAGTTGAATGTGTAATCTCTTGCTCAGGGGTTGAATAGCCTCCAGCAGTCTGTGAGACCTAGGACCACCATCAGCTGAAGCAGGGTCTTGTTTGCTCTTGTATGCTTCTCCTTCCCTGTGGAACTACGATCCACCTGGGGGACTAGGGTGAGATTGAGGTCTACTCCCATCAGGACTGGGGTGTTCTGGGGTATACTTGAGTTCAGGGAATTGGCCAGGGCATGAAAAAAGCTGGGAACATCTTGATTAGGGGTGTAGACATTACATAAAGCCATCGGCCCTGTCAGGGTGCTGACCTTGGCTATCACCCAGCACCCATCAGTTTCTAAGACTCTGAGCTGCAACCCTGGAGACCTGATTTTGAATCCCACAGTCCCCACTTGCATACTATGTGACCCTGAGCAAGTCACTTAACTTCCTTGTGCTCCCAGGTAGCACCTGTAAACCAGCTTTCAGCTCAGTGTGTCTCTCCTGGATAAAAAAAAGTTGTTTAAGAAGATACTGAAAAAGAGTGGACCCAGGATTGACCCTTGTGGTACTCCAGATCAGACAGTTTCCTGTTCGGAGACAACATTAGGTATCTTCACCCGCTGAGATCTATCGCCAAGATAGCTTCTGAACCACTGCAGTGTATTAAGTGAGAGACCAATTTTAGTGAGTTGTCCGAGGAGAAGTGGGTGATTAACAGTGTTGAATGCCTTTGTTAAGTCTATAAAGGCTGCTCCTAAAAAGTTCTCTTGGTCAAATGATTGCTGAATGAAGCAGGTGAATTCTAGCAGTGCAGTAGTGGTGCTGTGCCCTTTTTTAAATCCATGCTGTTGCGGGCATTGGATGAAGTATTTTTCTAGGTAATCCACAAGCTGGTTGGCAACAATTCATTCCAGCACTTTGGATAAAGAAGGGAGGATTGATATTGGTCTATAGTTGCTATGCAGGGAACCATGACCAGATTTATGTACTGGGGTAACCAGAGCTGTTCTCCATACCTGAGGGAACTGTGACAGGGTTAGCGAGAGGTTAAGTATTTTAGTTATGGGTAGGAGTACTTCCTTTAAGGTGAGTGCTGTAAGTTTGAGGGCTAGAGAGTTGTCACTATGTCTGGATTTTCTCAACACTTTAACCAGGAGTTTTCTAACCTGGGCACTGAGACTTTCTTAAAGTAGAGGGGGGGGGGTGGTGCTCAGGGATCTTCTTCTCATAGTGATTAGCCATCGTTGCAGAGGTATCATCAAAGAAGTCTTGTGGAAGAACATTGCTCAGGTTGGTAAAAGTATTTGCAATTCTAAGTGGGAGTAGGGTGGGGGTACCATCAACATTTAGTATTGTAGGTGATACCTTTAGGTCTTTATCAATGATATCTTTGATATTGGACCAAAATGTTCTGCTGTCCCCCCATGCATTGGACAACAGCTCCCTATGATGTTAACTTTTCACCTGATAAATAACCTGCGTGCAGGCATTTCCTGCAGCTTTGTAGGCTTGCAGATCCTATTGTTCACCAGATGCATTGGTGCAGTGCCAGAGATGGTCACATTGTTTCATGCCAGCTATGACCTCAGGAGCAATATAGGGATGCACTGTGCCACGGAACTTCATCTTTTTAAATGGGGAATGTATATCGCAGGCTAGTTATTGAAAACCTTAAGGAAGAGCTTAAGTGCTGCATTAATGTTGCCAGTGGAGTCTAGCAGAGCCCTGTCCTGGGAACAAGGCTGTTGTTTTAAGAGGTCCAGGTGACCATGTTTTAGAACTCTTTTGTAGATAGTTTGGGGTGGGGGGGTATGAAATTTGTTGGACCAGCTGCAGGTAATGAGGGAGTGGTCATGCAGGTAGTCAGGGTGTATTGTTACATTAGTGATGCAATCAGGGTGATTGGAGATAATCCAATAAAGGGTGATGCTTGTCCCACTCTTATAGTTTATTCTGGTAGGGTAGCTGACAAGTTGAGTGAGGTGTAGAGCCGATAAAGCATCTTATATAGGTGCTATGGTTGGCGACAGCCAATTTGTATTGAAATCACCCAGAATTATTGTCTCAGCGAGATGATTTTGGGCACGGAGATAGTCCAGAACATTGTGGAGACCTGAGGTTGGGTCTTTTGGGTGTATGCAGACTGATAGTACTGTGATTGATTTGTAATGTACCCACAGCAGTACTTTTATTGCCAGTACCTGGATAGGGCATCCTAGGTCAGACACTGGCAAGGCTATTCCCTTTAGCAAGTTTTTAGATAGATGGCACTACCACCACCATGTTTGGACATTCTATCCAGTCTGAATATAGTATACCCAGGTAGGGCAACTGCTGTGTCAGGTATTTTGAGGGACAACCAGGTTTTGATGACAGATAATATGTCAGGGTTGTACTGTGAGACCCAGACTTTGAGGGTGTCAATTTTGCACAGTAGACTACAAATGTTGTTTGTGGTCAGATTAATAGTACCCTGCTTAGGACAAACACCATTTGTAGTTTGGTCAGTTGGTCCTGGACTAGAGAGAATGTTGCCTGATAGCAGAAGCAACAAGAGGGCGATTCTAAGGAGGTGCTCTCATAACAAATTTGATGAGCGTTTAATGTTCCTTCTGGTGCAGTGGCATCTTTTCCTTTCCCTGGACACAATGAGGAGGATGACGGGATCAGGGGGGATATTAATGTGAACATGCATGCTGTATGAAGCCCAGTCAATAAGTCGAGGATGGATCAAAAAAGGAGACCATGGCCCATTGTTGATGTTGAAAAAGTTCCCAGAGGCACACAGCCTTTGTTGTAGCGAAGGTTGGTGCCAAAATCATTATTAAAAGGCTGTTCTTTATTGGAGTTATGATTTCCAGAGTGAATAAGCAAAATAAAGAGGATGAGAAGATGGGGAAGGGTACTCAGTGTAAGCTTGCACATTTTAGCCAGATTACAACTTGGTCAGTAAGTTAGGCAGCATTTGCCAGTAAGAGAAGACTTAGAACTAAGCCTGTGGGCTAGCAAGGATCAAAGGTTGCACAGCTACCTATGTGGCCTTCCAATAAAATCCCCAAGTAAGATATGATGTAGTAAGCAGCCAATAAGATGGGAGAGATGGAGAGGGTGGTGCTAAGGTGTATTTAATAGCAGTAGGGGTAGGGATGGGGGGCGGGAGAAAATGCTGGCTAACTGTAGCTTGGGAGCCACTTGAGAAAGCTGTGCTCCACTGCTAAAAGCAGAGAGAATCAGATTCAGAATGCAGCCAATGACAGGGTAGGAAAGGCAGTGGCATCCAATTGCCGTTCAGCCAGTAGTTCAGGGGCCAATCAGGCAACAGCTGGAGGAGCTGAAGGAGACCCCGGGAAACATACCTTGCTGGTCCCAGGAGCGGCAGCTCAAAGTGGGATTCAGGGGTGGCAGCCACCTGCTGGAGGAGCAGAAGGTCATGGCCACTTCAGAGCCTGAGTCAAGGACTGGTTCCTGTAAGGGTGGCGAGAGAGAGGATGTTAGGGCAATTTAAGCAGGGCCTGCCAGAGCCACTAAATTGGTGGGAGGGAGTGCGGACAAAGCAGAGGGGAAGGGTGAGAAAGCTGGAAGTGGCAGCAGAGACAGAGAGAGAAGAGATCAGGGTGGGGGCTTAGCTGGCTACGGGTGCCAGTTGAAATTAGCAGGACAAAGGAGGGTGGGGGCCGAGCGAGTTAGTGACCACTCGGCTCAGTAGAGCTGAAGTAGTAAGGAGGTGAGAAACAGGGGCTAGGGACAGGGGAGTAATAGAAACACAGACTGCTACAGACTCGGTGCTCATTTTATTGAGAAAGAGTAGAAAGCAGATAAGAGATCAGGTAGAGAAGTGCAAGGGGCAGAGCAGAGGGAGACTGGGGCTATTGAGAGTGAGAGGAAACAGAGAGAGGCCCTATTACAAAAGATCTAATATGAGCTACACTGGTGTAAAAACACAGTTGTAATTCAGTTAAGTAAAAACATTGCATTCATTAACATTTCTAGACATTCAGTAGCAATTTGTAGGTAGTAATTAAAATATAGAAAATGCTGGCTAACTGTAGCTTGGGAGCTGACTGGAGAAAGCTGCGCTCCACAGCCAAAAGCTGAGAGAATCTGATTCAGAAGGCAGCCAATGGCAGGGTAGGAAAGGTGGAGGTGTTCAATTGCCGTTCAGCCTGTAGTACAGGGACCAATCAGGCAACAGTAAGTGTATGAAGGGAGGGGCTATGGCTGGAACTGAGAGTTTGATAAATCCTGGGCTCTAACCCATCAGGACTGTGTTTTGATGGGTTAAGGGAAAGAAGAGCATTGAGAACTTCCTGAGGGGTGACTGGGGGAAGGAGAATGGATATTTGGGAGAGGGGTGAACAGCAGGGGGTGGGATTGGACTAACCTGGTTAGGGAGGATGCATGTGGCAAAGAAATTGTTAAAATGGGAGGCCACCATGAGGGGATTGGAGACTAGTGTGCCATCAATGAAGAGGGAAGGTGGGGAGGACTAGACAGGTGGGTCAAGAAAGGAGTGTAGGACTTTCCAGAAGTTGGCTCGAGAACACAGATTGGAGATAAAGTTAGACTGGTAGAAGAGGGCCTTAGCAATACTGACAGACTTGTTGCAGAAGGTATGTGGGGTTTTGTAGTGTTGTAGAGCAGCTGGAGTGTTGGAAGACTTATAATTTGCCCACACCTGGTGGTGAGCTTTGAAGAGAGCAAACAGGTTTGGGGAGATCCAAGGGTGGTGTAGTCATCTGACCCTCAGCTTAGTACAAGGGGCATGAGTGCCCCAGACTCTGTTTTATATATGAGTAAAGTGAGATAGGGCCTCATCGATGTCATGAGCTGTGTAGATGGGGGACCACAAAATTACCGATCAGAGAACTGTTCATTTGCTGTAGCACTGACTACAGAAGCACATTGTTTCTTACATAGAAACAAAGAAACTGCTTACCACTTCGCAGAGCTTCTCTCTTTTATTAAAGTGCATATACGTGCTTTACAGACACTTGAAAGTGCAGTTAAATGGAGGCGGCAGCAAAACTATCTGACCATTATATAAAACAAACACACGTCGGGCATCGGAAACAGTGCACTGCAGCCATACTACCAGCCAGCAGCCATGCAAACCAACGTGCACAAATGTGCTACGTGAGCAGATCAGGGATCTATGCCAAATATACTTATGGAAGGATCAAGGAAGGTGGACTTTCTGGATACAATAATTGAAGCAATGATCACTGAAAGTGTCAGGCATTGTCCCAGCAACAATGATCCTGTGGGAATGAGAGGTTATTATCCAGTCAAGGAGAGAGTGGCTTCCAGTGCAGGGGTTTTGCCTGGTGGGTTCAGTGATAAACTGGGTGAGGTTCAGGGATTCTATAGTTTGTACTGTTTGGGTTGAGGGGTGGGAGAGCCAGTTCAAGTTAAAATCACCAAGGAGGCTAAGTTCTCCTGAGGTGGATTGTGAGGCAAGGGTCAATAGGATTCTTGGGAGGGAGGTGGGGGGGAGGTTTAGGGGAAATGTAGAGAACACCAGTGAAAAGTAGGATGGAGTACTAGGTGGTGCTGTGCAGCGGCATTGCCCACCAAATGAAGTAGCTGGCTGCAGCACCTGTATGTGTTCCTGGGGAGGGCTGTGCTGCTGAGAGCCCTCACGACCCTATCTGCTGGGCAGGTGGGTTCCTAATGAGAGAAACTAAACTGTGAGGAGGAAGGGAAAGAAAACAAGTGGTTAAGAGAGTGCAGCTGTAACCTGAAACCTCAGGGGAGTAATGGCAGACAGTAGCACTCTGAGGAACTGAAACAATCAGCCTAGTCTGGCTAAAACACTGAAAGCACTCCTGGAACAGGTGAAAAACATTAGCTAAATACAGCTTTCGGGGTTTCAGTGCAGAGCTTGCACACTACAGTTTGGCTTGGACTACAGACAAAAACAACTGTTTTACAAGACTGGTCTACTGAAACAGGCCAGTAAAACCAACACAGGCAATAATGGACTAGAATGAGCTGCTACAGACACTGGTTAAGCAGGCTTCAATATACTAATGTAACTAGCAAAATGGACCGAATGTATTGCAAGAAAGGCAAGCAGAGTTCAGTGGAAAGTATAGAGACCTGTATTGATTATTGTGGCATCAAATGAAGGAGCTGGCTGCAGTACTTGCACATGTTTCTGGTGAAGGCTATGCAGCTTAGAGTCCTCATGACCCTGTCTGCTGGATGGGTGGGTTCCTAGTGAGTTAAGCTGAACTCTCTATGTGATCCTGGGGAGGGCAGTGCTGCTGAGAGCACTCATGACGCTGTCTGCTGGCAGTGTACTTTATCACATATATTGGGAACTTTGTGGTATACCACCCTTGGGAAATCACCAATTACTGTAGAGGACAATGAATTCACGGCCCTTAAATTCCACGGTTTTGTCCACTCCAACATTTTCATGGCAGTTTAATTTAGCTGAAGTGCAAGAGCAAGCTAACTTGTCAATTGAGTAAATATTTTCACTGGCATATAATTTTCACTGGATTTTCAAAATAGTGAAAAATAAGTCCCCTACAGTATATACTAAGGGTCAGGGTAAGCTTTTAGTACATGCCAGTTCACTTCATTAAGAAGGGCTGATGGAATTGAACTCTGTGAAAAAGTTCATTTTCTCATCTATGGCGGCCTCTTGTGGTTTTGGTTTTAGGAAACTATGTCTATCTTGATACAAAGCAAAACTTCTTGCCTGCTATAACAACTGTGAGTCACAGCTCCTCTCAACGAACCACTTGTGTAGCTCATTTGTCTGAACTGTCTCCTAGATATGCCCATTTTGAGGTGCATTGGTTGTGCACTGTCAAAACAGAGAAGGATATTGCCTGAAGTAGGCATCTGATAATTTTCAGCAATAACTTCCTTTTGGGGCTTGCAGTATAGCCTAGAGGTTAGAGTAACAAGCTGTGAATGAGCTTGGTACATCTAGAAGACCTGATTTTTTTTTTGATAAGTATACTTTATTGAACAGTTTACTATCAATAAGAGGGCTACAAATTGTACAGTAACAAACAAGGACAAAGAAAGGTAAACACAGATGAAATACATACAGCAATATAGAACCTCGGTAGCCTTACCCACCCAACCCCCCACCTGCTCAGTCAGTGGGCTAGCCACATTCTCCAATAATTAACCACCAGGAAGTAAGTGTAACAGTGAATATCAAATGAAGTCTTGCTGCTATAGGCCCAGGGAACCATGTGTACTTGTTAGACAAAGTCAGCGGACCTGGGTTTGATTCCTACAACTCCTCCTGAATACTGTGTGACTCTGAGTGAGTCACTTAACCTCCCCAGTGCTTCCAGATCACCCCTGAAAACAGGCATTTGTGCCTGGTGGGCCTTACCTGGTTACCAAAGAAAAAAAAAACAACTTCTCCATCTGTACCTTTTTTAAGGGTGAGCACCAGAAATGTAACCTCAGATGGATAAGTAGCACAAGTAAGCCACAAATTCCAATCATTGTTGTTGATGAAATTAATAAAACAGTATAAATAACCCATAGAGCCATTCCAGATGCAAACTTTATCATCAGTATTTTCACCCCAGTATCTGATCCTGCTGCAAAAGGGATTGCAATTTGGGTCATAGAAGATCACCTTCTCTTACCGACCCAATGAAAGGTTAGTGTAGGAGGGGGCTATTTCCTTTATTAATTAATTGGTGAACAGCTAAAAAAGTTCCTAGAGAAAGAAAACGTATTGAATAAATACCAATCAGAGTTTAGGCCACTCCATAGCACCACATCTGCACTACTGAGGGTAACAGGAGATATTCAGGGAGCTCTGGACAGGAGGATGTCAGTGAGGGCCATTTTTGTCAACCTCTCTAAAGGCCTTTGACACCTTGAACCATGACATCCTCCTGTCCATAATGAAACTAGTGGGGATGTCTGATGATGCTTTGGACCGGTTTGTTTCTTATGTAAAAGGTCACCAACAATTATTGGCTGTTGGTAATATTGAATCAAGTCATGTCTGTACTGTGTTTGGTGTCTCTCAGGTATCAATTTTGGGACCAATTATTTTCAATATCTATTTGAATAATTTCACCCTGGAAAATCTCATGATAAATTATCATTAATATGTGGATGATACAGTTATTTACGTTGAATGAACGTCGGCAATACAATTGGAGCATATGTTATAAGCGGCATTGAATAAGTTGCAAAACTACTTTATTCAGTCCAGACTTGTTTTAAATCTGTGTACTGTTATTACATTGATGTGGGGACATCAAATCCCTGACATCGAAACCCCGATGTTGACGGACTTTGCGTCAATGAGCATTTTGCATCAATAGGGATTTCTCCTTAATGGGGGATGCACCTACCTCCACTGTCTGTGCAATGTGGAGTTAGATATTTAAAGAAGGAGGGTGCGGGGGGCACAGTCAAGTGTGGCGGTCAGTGTCGGCTTGTTGTGGGTCAGTGCTGGGATGCATCTGTGTCAGTGATGTTGGCGGGATTTGATGTGAGGGATGTCTTCAGGATTTCTGTACCTGCGGCTTGGTGGAATTGTTTTAGATTCCCCAAAAACACAGGTAGTTATTTGGTAGGGACAAAACTCCAAATTTAGTAAAAAACACCTTACATATTAAAACTTTTGATCATGTGATTTTACAACAAGTCCAGAGCTATAAATATTTGGATCTTTGGTTAAACAACAGAGTTAAGTGGTATGTCCACATAACCCATTTAGTGAAGAATGTGGGAAAGCATCTAGGAATGCTGTATAGATTTAAGCACTGTGTGACCAAGAAAGATAGAAAATATTTAGTGAATTCTATGGTTTTGCCACTCTGGTTATGGGGATCTGACGACAGAGTTGGCAAAACCTGACACAATGTACAATAGGTTCACAAGGTTTATACTAGACGAACCTGGAAGGATCCATCAGTGTGAGCTGTATAAATCATTGGATTGGTTGAATTTAAGAGATAGAAGGAATCTTCATAGTCTTGTGTACATGTTTAAGTGCTACAAGACTTGGATACCAGATTATATTCTGGAAAATGTGTATTTAAGAAGTATGAAAAACTACCTTATGTCAATGGGTGGTAGAATTTCTACCAACCAAAAAAAGATTAGAGATTGGGAAGCCACATTTATTTAGTATGAGTCCCAGTCTGTGGAATTCTATTCCACATTACTTAAGATCCTTGAAGGGTAAGAGTCACCTGGGGAAGATAAAAATATGGGTCTATATGGAAGCATCTCAGAAGTTATCATGTGTGTTCTGTTCTCCACATTAATTAATTCATTTTTTAAATGTCTGTGTAGTGTTGTTTTAAATGTTTATGTACTTTATGAAGTGAAATAACCTGAGTAATCTTGTACCAAAGGACCTCACTGGAAATGAGCTTGTCTCAGTTGAGTCGCCTATTCATTTAAAGATGAATAAAAATGTTACTGCTACTACTACTACTACTAATTCAGAAGGAATGATACTCTTAGCATCAGACAGATCCATAAAGAAACATACCACATTCTGTCCCGAGTGATATCTGATACAGGTGTGCAGTGACATCACATTAATAGTGACCCATATGCAACCTGCTCCTAATGTAGCCTTTACGGATGAAATACTGGGGTACTGGATTCACTTAGGCAGCTGGCCATTGATCAGTATCAGTATTGCTGTATGTCATTTCTACAATAAAGTGTTGAAGCCTGCAAGTGTTGATTGATCAGTGTTACTTTCTGTGGAGTGCAGCTACTTTGCTTTATTTGGAAGCGTTTGGGGTTAGCCGCTCCTTAGCTGCACCCCCTGGACTCACTGTAGCATGTTTACCTCCCCTATGTAGAATTCTATGAGGCTCAAGAGCCTTGAGGACAACCATGCTGTTCCTAAGGTACAATATATAGAATAGTGGATGGGTGAACATCCACAACAAGGCTGTGTTTCCATCGAGGAAGTTGATGACATCACAGAGACCTCGAGAGCGAAGCTCGAGAGGTCTAGCTGATGTCATCAACTGCCCAAGATGGGAACGCAGTCTTAGTTGTGGATGTTCACCCATCCACTGTTTTATATGGTATATGGGTTTTTTTGTTTTACATTGTTTTTTTTTCGTTACTTGCTGTACGCACGCTGCTGCTCCTGTTCCGCTTGGTCTCCCTGCTCGGCTCATGTTCCCGCTCTGTCCAACTTGTCAGTTTCTCCTCTGCACAGTTTTAAAATCGTGGAGAAAAAGTGTGTTCAGAAAGGGAGCCATGTATAGGCTCTCCGTGTCGTGACTCCCAACTTCAAAGTCGATGACTTGGCTGCTGGCCTTTCAGCCAATCGCGCCGCCATGTTTTTTTTTTCTTGAGAGCCATGTCTGAGCCAATCAGGGCGGAAGGTCAAGGGTAAAAGTTGTTGTACTATCGATGTGACATCACATCGATAGTACAACAACTTTTTTGACCTTTGAACTGTACTACAACAAGATTTCAGCAGTTGCTGAAATCCATGGACAATAAAGCAGTACCCATATACTATTAAGCAATAATGCATGACAGGGTGTGTGTTGTTGTGGGATTTATATATGCCTTGTGTGGTGTGTCACAAAGCCAGCTGAGTGACTTTAACCACACAAGAAGTGTATAAATCCCACTGCTATACATGCCCTGAAGTGCATTAATGCTATTATAAAACTAATCTGTAATTAAAAATAAAAAAAAATAATTAGATTCAAAGAAAGTAAACATTTGATCAGGGGGATCTTTACCGGCTGTCTGTTTCAGGATTTACACATGGTCATGTACTTGTTTTGACCAATGAGGCTGCAGAATTTTCAAGACCCATTTTATTTTGTCGTGGTTAATAAGTTTTTTTTTTTTAATTTAAAGTTTATTAATCATTTTAACCACAATACTACACAGGCAGATATACAAACAGACAAATCACTTTTATACAGAGTCACATAGACATAAATCTGCCTCCCCCCCTTCCATTAAACCCCCACCCCACCTCCTCCCATACCCTTATCCACTAGGATAACAATACATAAAACCCCTTACCCTGCTAAGATCTGTTCTGTCAGTATTATTCATTTAATTCAATTTCACCCGTATCCCTTTAATTAACCTTGCAGGGAATAAAGAGTATACAGAGGGTCCCAAATCTTATTAAAGTTAGACATTGTATTGTTCAGATTAGCAATAGTTTTCTCCGTACACAGGTTAGCTAAAATTTCCGCCAGCCATTCTTCATAAGAAATTTCTTGCTGATCGAGCCAATGTCTTAACACCAACTTCTTGACAGACATCGCAATGAGCGTAATATGATATTTCTGGTTATTAACTCTAACTCCCGACAGGTCACCTAGGAGGCAAATTTTGGGGGTAAATAGTTCCTCCAGGCCTAAAAGGGGATCTGCAGATTGCTTAATCTTCCTCCACAATGGGGCCACCTTCTGACAGTCCCAGAAGATGTGAAGTAAATTACCCTCTCCTGCTGACACCTCACACAACTATTAGAAACCTTGAGTCCCCTCTTCACCAACTTACAGGGTGTGTAGTAAGCGTTGTGCAATATAAAAAGTTGCATCAGCTTTATCCTGTCCTGTTTAATAAATTTGTGGGAGGGATACCAGATAGGCGACCAATCGACCGCCTTTTCGGGGAAAAGAGATCCCCACAGACCCATTGGTCCACAGCAATCTGGTAATTTCCAACCAATCAAGAAATTATAAATCTTAGCTATCGCCCTAGGGCCACCACTTATTACACTAAGTTCCTTGCGGAAGGATATAAGCTGGTCTGTGCAAGAGGGGCTGCACTGTGAAGCTACTTTCGCTTTACCCAGCGAACCCATTCTCTGCCCTGTCTAATTTTGTCGACATAGCATAGTAAAACGAATACCTCGTACCCAAGACTAAAGTATCTAAATTGCCCAGCTTGTAGGCTAGGTCCTCTGTGCATATCCACACAGATAAGGAACAGACTCTGGAGTTCCCTTAATAATCTGTCCCTAACCTTATAATGGGTACCACCATTGACATACCGTGAGCCCCAGGTTCACAGCGCACCCTCCCCACATCCCCATCCAGAATCAATAATAAGGACAGTTCCCTACCCCGATGATGGCTCCCAACTGCGAGACCACCTCCCCCCCGGAGGAATAAAACCTGAATTATCCCTGGTGTCCATCCTAGTTGAAAAAGTTCCCCCCTGAGACTTCCAACCTCGATAAACAGTTGTCTACAAATACAAATCTTAATAAAGGAAGAAAACCAGGCAACAAAGCTTAAGGATAAAGGCAACAAATTTGGTGAAACAAAAAATGAAGTCCTTCATGCTCCTCACTGCCATGACCTCCCGGTCCGACGTGCTTCTCCCTAAGACAGCAACGGCTTTCCTAAGACTTCAACATGGCTTGAAAAGATCGGGATGCTCCTTCTGTAGTGCTTTCATATCAGGTTCGACTTCCTCAAAGGCTGTCCATACCCCAGAGATTAACACCTGAAAACGGGCAGGATACCCCGTACAGAATTTTATTGCTGTGGCTATGAGCTTGGTTATGATGGGGTGAAAAAGCGCCCTTCTCTGGCGCACCGTGGCCAGTAGATCCTGAGTTACCCAAATTTTCTTGCCTTCCCAAAGAACTTGTTCCAGCTCTTTAATCTTTGATAGCAAGAATTGCTTCTCCTGAAAATTGAGAAGCTTAATCATCAGGGGCCGAGGTTGCTGGCCGGGTGCGGGAATCGGGCGCAATGCACAATGAGCCCTTTCCAATGTATACGAGGGTCCAAAAGGAGAGGAGCCAGCAATTCATTCAAACAACTTCTGGGCAAACAAAACAGCATTATTGCCTTCCTCTTTTTCTGGGATATCCAGAACCACAACACTATTTCTGCGACTTCTGCCTTCTAAATCCTCGACTTTTTGTTCAAGCTTCTTAATGCATTGCTGGCTCTCCACTATGGCCTCCTCCATGTGGCCCGACTTATTCTCCAATGAAACAATCCTGGTTTCCGAGTTGGAGACCCTTGTAGACAAGTCCTTCAGTGCCCCAGACATTTGCTTAATCTCGGTCACTATAGATTTAAGATCCTCTCGAAAAGGATGCAATTCTGCCCGAAGGAGTTCCAAAGTAAGGGGAGTAGTTTCCACAGCTGCCGCTTGAGAGACTGCAGTAGTAGAATACTTGCCACTTCCCGTCAGTTGGGCCTTGGATTGTTTTCCAGATTTCTCCAGGGAGACGGGTGGGGTATGTCAGGGCAGCGCAGATCTCATTTCGGCCTCCATTTTTAGCAAACACCCATTTAGTAGAGGTACACACACTAGTAGCCGCCTATAAAATATTACGGGCCCTCTTTTTAAGCAAGTTTTAATAAAATAAAGGCTTTTGGTAGCGGGGGCTTAAGCCAATTGCTGCTACGCAGTCTGCTGCATCACGTGACCCCCGTGGTTAATAAGTTTTATTGATTTGACTTATTAAGATGATACAACCATTAAAACAGTTGGATACATTGCAAAGATCTTACAGACTGTTACATATGTCTGTAGAAGCAGAGACTGGAACACGTTGGCCAAATAGTAGTGAACTGAATATACTAGCCAGGTAAGCAGTAGGATAATACTCTGTGCCTGGATGTACAACACCTATCCAACTGGAGATTAACTTTGAAAGTATTAGCAGTTGGTGCATTGCATTATGACTAACTCACACAAACATATCTTACTTGGCCCCATCCTGCTAGTTTCTGCAGTATTAGACAAAGCATCAGAAATTATGAGAGGTCCAGGGCTGCTGTCCTCTACTTTATGCCTACAAAATACAAGAGATCACACACACAAAGCAAACAGGTCTTCATTGTTAGAGAAGATACTATCCTTTACTGATATTATACCATGTCATCCGTAGAAAAGGGTCCCCTATAACTCAGTAACAATCTCTCCAGCACTTGCCCCTAAATGCACCATGAGAGGAGACCATTATAGAAGCATGGTTGTGCCTATTCAGCTGATTCCCTTCCTAGGTTTCAAAAACAGAAGGAAGGGAGTCCAGAGGGCAGTATATTTAAAGAGGGTATTGGTCACAATATGTGATATTCTGGCCCAGTTGGCAACTTGATCCATGGAGGTAAGTACCTCCCACAGGGAAGGGATTATCTGGGACCACCATTTACACAGTAGAAGTCTTTTAACCTGCATACTGAGTGTCAGAAGTAGTTTCAACTTGGAGAGACGAAGGTGAGGGGCTGGGGGCTGGAGTCCTTATAACAGCAACTCAGGGGACTGAGGCACAGGCTTCCTAAGTGTTTTGGACCCCATCTCACAGGTAAAGACCCATTTTATAATGGAAATTTAAAAACCATTGTCTGTAAAAAAGAATGGTCAGATCAGTCCAGGTTCTCTTTGAGTGATCCTATGCAGGAAACAACAGGTTGACCTTGTAGTCATGAGGCTCTTGTGGGTTTTAGGAAGGGTATACAATGTAGGGACCAGAGGGTCATCCTGTCTTAGGAATAAGTATTTCTGTACAGAAATATGACCCACTTTTGTGCTTCTTTTTGCTTTTGCTTTTTGGAAAAAACAAACAAATATATAGGCGAGCATAAAAGTATAAGCAGAAGAGTAGAGATGAGATGAGATGTCAAGTGTTGCTATGCACTTCAAGGAAAGACTGCTATCACAAGGTTTCCTTGAGATACTGGGGTCTGCAGCATGTTCTAACACTGAAGTTAAAATTTTCCCCACACAACCACCTACCAGTCCCCCCCCCTTCAGTGGTCCACAGGTTTCTTTTATTAACCCTCTAACCCCCACATTCCCCTTCAGTCATGGTATCACCGACTATCTTAACTATACATATAATGTTAAAGGTGTAGTGGGGAGTGGGCTGTCAGCAGCAAAGTACTGCACTATGAGGATGATTCCTCTGAGCAAAAATGAATACCAAATCTGACATGGCTTGGCAAGCCCATCTGATACATTGAATACAACAAGTTTTCAGCCTCACCTACAAGGTGTGATCACACCATAATTCATAGCTTCTAGACTACAAAGGGCACTTAGAAAGTGGCTCCCTCAGCCACATTATGTTGGCTATATGCTACTGGTGGCACAAATAAAAAATTACTGAAATATAAAAATATTATTCCTAAATTTTAAAGGAGTTTTGAGTCTTCATCTACCCCACAGCAATTTCCTAGGTGCTTATCTAACCTTGACATTTGTCTCTCCACCAGTGTACTCCTCCCTTCACCCCAGTATGGTACAAAAAAAGAATACTATGCAATTCCTTAGCGCAGTACAGAAAGAAATGTAAGCTGTGGTGGCAAAGTCCACCTCACACCCTCTCCCCCCAGCCTGAAGCAGACTCTTAACACTGAACCCCCACCCGATGTTCACTTTCAGTTTCCTTTATCCCAAACTAGTGTTTGGAGCCTTACATTGGACCCCCAATAGCATTCACAACAGACCCATCTCAAAATATGCCAGAGTTCTTAGAATACCCTTCTGCCCTTGAATAATGATCTTTGGAGTAATATCTCTGCACAGGCAACAAATAGAGAATACTGAATGGGCAAATATGCAGAACCAATGTGTTCTGCCGAAGAGGGATTCTGATTCCTCTGACATCGAGAGCGAAGCTCGAGAGATCCATGGGAATCAGAACCATGAGGTGACAAAACACACTGGTTGTGCATAGACTTGCTCATCCTGTATTTTTTATAGTGTATAGTACTGTGTGATGATTATTCAGTGCATGTTCTCAACACAGGGCACTAGTATAATACATCATCCAGCATTATCTCAAAAACTGCAGGTAAACTACTGGTTTTTATTAATTTCCACTATGAATATTTGAATAATTAGTAGTTCCGCAAGAATAGAAAACTAAGACAATATAATGCATGGGCATTTTTAAAGAAAAAGGCTGGACTTATTTATTAGGAAATAAGTGCCAGACTTCCTTTGTTTCTTTGCTAGTCTATCTGAAAAGTGTTCCAAATATTTAAATAGGCCATTAGTGAATTGGGCCATTCATATCCTCCCTCCCTCTCCCCCCTTTTTTTCTTGCCCCCACCAGAGTTGACTGTTCAGCTCTAAACCTAGAGCCTATATACTAAGCTACTTAGACCTATCCTAATAGACCTTAGGATCTGACTGCTAGCCTTTTATTGTACTCTCTGTAATAAGCCTGTTTGAACCCTGCTCTTGAATTTGTGATCGCTGCTGTAATGTTCTACTTTATGAGATGTGGAGCCTTTGTAAATGAGTCTTGGACTCAAAGGAATTTTCCGAATCTGCAATAAATAAATAAAATAAATATGCTGACATCCCACACTTCACAGTGCCCCACAGTGTACCCGCAGCAAAGCTGACAGTGTATTGCTGTTAGGGGTGGTGGTGGTGGTGGCTGCTAGGCAACCACACCCCACCACACTGAGTGACATCATCCGACATGAGCCACACCCCTTTTGCTGTGGGTACATGAGGGCGAGCCTGACAGAGCCTCAGTGTTGTCAGTCTGCACTGCTATACAGACTCTGAAAATGCTGACACCTAGTGATTAGGGTGCTGATGAGAACCAGGAGGTCACAAGTTCAAACCCTGCTAAAGTCAAATACTCTGTGTGACACTCAACAAGTCACACTCATCTAGGCCTGCATTTTTGAAGCATTGTAATGGACATAACAGCACATTGCATCACTTCTGAGTCAAGAATCACAGATGCACTGATGAAGACATTGAAGAGGACTTGACCCTGCACTAAACCCTGTGGCACTCCACTATTCATTCTGCTATCGCCTGAGTGAGTACTGTTTACTACCACCCTTTACCTCCTATCCCTCAATCAGTTTGATACCCAGCTTATCACTTCCCCCCCACCTCAAGGCTGCTGAGTTTCTTAACTAGCCTCCTGAGCAGCATAGTGTTGAAAGTCTTACTGAAGTCCAGAAAGGCATTGTGCACTGCTCTCACTTGATCTACCTTTCTGGTAACCCAGTCAAAGAAATCTATAAGATTAGTTTGACATGACCTTCCTCATGTAAAACCATGTTGCTGGTAGTCCTGCAGCCCTTTTGCCTCTAGGTGCTTCATGAGCCTCTGCTTTGGTAATGCCTTTAGTAAATTCCCCACCACTGATGTAAGACTGACAGGCCTGTAGTTGCCAGCATCCTCCTTACTGCTGCTTTTGTGCAGAAGGACCATTTTGACCCCCCTCCAGTCCTCTGGAATGGTAGCCCATGACATGGATGTCAGTTATTGAGCACCTGCAATAATGGCGACTCAATCCCAGTGCATGTCATCAGGGCTACCGATGAGGTAGGGTGACCAGATGGGGGGAGGTCAGCGAATATAGAGATGGGATGTTGCTATACGTACGCATGCATGAGGGGGAGAGAGCTCGCACAGCAAGGGGCAGGTAGAATTGTGAGGGGTGGTGCCGCAGTGGGTTGCCGAGCTGGCCCCGTGGTGTGGTGGGTGGGTTGGTGGCTTCGGTGGCCAGGCTGTTGGGTTCGGGTCGGGGCACTAGTGCGTTTTTGTTGCACCCAGCCGAATTACTTTTTTTAAATGTTTTTGCACCCCTCCCAATATGCACCCCCCTGGAGTTGAGAATCCTTAAGTTGGGGGGTATGGGGATGCAGCCCCCCACCTTAAAACATTTAAAATACAAGTCCCTGGCACCATTTTGCTGTGTGCTAGGGAGTCAGAGTGCCAAAATTGATTTTCAGCACTCTGGCTTCACGAGTACGCCGATTGCCTTTAGGTTTCCGCCGTTATCACATAAATCCTCTGGAACTTCCTCCATCCCCAGTGAGGTGCTACAAAGTACTGTCGGGGGCAGCCAGCAACATGTTCAGTTCCTTTAGGATCCTTGGTTAAATCCCTCCCATCCGGCCCCATCACGTTATCCTCCTTTAAGGCTTCCAGTCCCTTCTGAACCCTCTCCATCAAGAGTGGACTTGAGTCCACTCCTCCCTCTCCCTGTTGCGTACTGCAGCATGCTGGTCCATTCTCCTACCCTCTACCATGAAGACTGAGCAGAAGTAATTATTCAGTATCTCTACTATCCCTTGATCTTCCTCTGTGCAGCCCCCCCACGCTCCCAACTCTCTCTATCCCTCCTCTTGTTTTCCTCCTCCCCCCATACTTGAAGAAGGTTTTGTCTCCTTTTTTTGACTTCCTAAGCTGTCCTCTCTTCTGTTAGTGGTTTAGCTGCCCTAACCCTCCTCCCTGCATGCCTTTGCTTTGCCAAATATACCTCCCTGTCTTCATCCTTCTGAGCCTTCTTGTACTTTCTAAATGCTGTTTTCTTCTTCTTCACTGCCTTTACCGCCTCCTTAGATAACCATAGCAGTCTCTTCCTCCTCTTTCCCTTGCTCACTTCCTTCAAACAGCATGCCATTGTCTGGGCTGCACCTTCCTTAATTTTTCTTTGCCAAGTCTCCTCTCTTCTCTGTCCCCCCCCTCCCCAGGCACTTTCTTTAAAATTTGCCCTCCTAAAGTCCAGGACCCTTGTCATAGTGTTTTGTTTTCTATCCTATTCATATGCCAATCACACTGTACACAAAAACTAAATGATTCCTACACACACTAGCAGGGAATTATATCTGAGATGAATATATAATTAGATGGCATTGAATAGTCCAAATGGGAATGAAGAAACTTTAGCAAAGTACTAATTATATCTTCTCATGTTTTATGGGAAGGTCAAAACTATTCAACTCCCGGACTCCATGGCAGAGAGGGCTACTTGTTGGTGGGTATCTGTAAGTTATTCATGTGTCTAATATATATTGACTTTTGCACACTTAGGCATACATCTTACACCATTCACAGTAGGATCATATTTCATTTAGGAACATAGTATGAGATCTGTGTCCTCTCTTCAAATATTGTATGCATACATACACATGCTGCATGTTCCAGAATTAGTTTTCTGCCTGAGAAATTGAATCAACCACATGTTTGCGTCATGAAATGTTCAGTGATACTATTAGTTAGCCGAAGATGGAAATTATTGTTCTTTGCAGATAGTCAGAGTCAGTATAACTTTTAATATGAATGGCTATTTTACATCTACAGTATATGTTTCTTGGAATACTTGTAGAGTATAAATGTTTTTCATCATTCACTAATTAAGACAGTATTAAAGGTGATATGAAATAATTTCCTATCATTAACTGCCCTCCCATTTTACTTTCAATGTCAGTTATGTAATCTGATATGCTTTCCTCAGTTTTTGATACATAAGTACCAGTAATCTAGTTTTGGTGTGCCCTCAGATCTATAGAGTTCCTTCTTAGCAGTTGCTACTCCTTCTTTTCACATTTTTAAGACATTCCATGACATCAGTTAACCCATTCTGTGTTATTGATTTGAATGGCCTGGAATGGTATTACTGATATCATAGACTAGTCAGGCAGCCAGATGAAAAAAGAGAACAGCGGCTGCTGTGGAGAGTGGGATTTGGTGTAGAATCAAAGGCAAAAAAAAAAAGAAAATAGATTATTATTTTAACAGAAAAGGTCAAGAGATAGCTAAATATTGGATAGATGCTAAAAGGAAAACAGGAGGGCATCTAGGGTGTTTACAATTGTTTGCAATTGCCTTTGAAACAAGTATTTCCCAATGATAATAATGTTTGCTTGTAAGTTTTTTTAGTGAATGTGTTATGCTTAGCAAATCACAGAGGGGAACTGTCTATAGCCTTGCCACCTTGAAGTCTAATCCCAGATGCTAAGCAGGGTCAGGTGTGGCCAGTAGTATGATGCGAGTCCTGCACCTGCAGGGTTCACCCTCCCTGTGGGTAAATGTATTCATACAAAGAATTAGCCATCACAAAACCATAAAAAAATATTTGCACACTGAAAACAGAAAATTGAGGTGGAGGAGTGGTATATGGTTTGAATGGCTAGCATAGCAGTGTAAAAAGGAGGATTCCCTGGTACCTTTCAGTACTAAATATTGCTTCTGGAAATATACAAGTGACAAAACCATAAATAATGTTTATGTTTTCGTGAGTTATGCTTAGTCACTTGCATGCATAGTTTTATAGTGTATAGTAGAGCATTGTTCTAAATAGAAAGCTATCCTTTTCAAAATGCTGTTGTACCACAGTTCAAAGGTCATGGATTGTGATTGTACCCTTTTGTGGTACAACAGCATTCTAGAACCTCTAGAGACTGCACAATTCAGTTTCATTGTGAAAGAGAAAAAAACACAATGCACACATTTCACATAATACTATACACTATAAAAAGTAAAGTATGTGCAATTTTATGCATAGCCAGTGTGTTCTGCCACCTCAGGGTTCTGATTCCCACGGACCGCTTGAGCTTTGCTCTCAAGATCAGACAGAATCAGAACCCCTCTGTGGCAGAACACACTAGTTGTGCTTAGCTGGTCATCCAGTATTCTCTATGTTTTTTGTTGTTGGGTTCATGACAGAAATACCAGTAACTGTGCAATAAAAATTTGAAAATGAGGTGGATTAGCGGTAATTTGCGTATTTGAGAATTTAGGTTGTGTGGATGATTCTTTTTGATGAGTTGTTGAAAAATGGTGATTTTTTTTTTAACAAAAATGGAAATTTGCTGAGGAACGAGTAATGAAACCAAAAACAAATTTATGGTTTCATGAGACTGGTTTTATGATGTATGGAAATGGGTTTGTGAGGATTTGTTTTGTGAGTGTTTTTGAAAGAAATTGCAGAAAATGTTTGGATTGGCTTAGTAAAATATGTTTGTTGCGGTTTGGTTGTGAAGGTTAGTTTGTTTTTATGTAGCATGAAGGTGTTGCCAGCAGGACAGACCATTGTATTGGCATGGGACCCAAGAAGTCCTACATGTCCTGGCACGAAGGTGGTTACATCTGGCTGTACACAGGGCCTGCAGCCTGCTGCTCTAGAGGACTTCTGGGAAGAGGTCAGTATCAGATCTAAGTCAGACTGTATTCTCTAAGACACAAGGGGTGGGATTTTGAAAATCATAAAATGAGCAAAACTCCTATTTACATCAAATGAGATTTTCAAAAGTCATAAAATAGACACAACTCTTATTTACCTCAGGTGAGATTTTCTAAAGTCATAACATTAAAATATTTTAGAAAATATTAGTTTTCTGAAGAAATACTACCTATTTTATGGTACTTTGTATCCAGTTGTAGATAGAAAATGCCAAATACATACTGTATATAAATAGTAGAACAGGTTACACTTAGTCTACAAATTGTGCCCAGACACATTTATACCAGAGCTGTGCAAACTGTATACAGTATAGCGAAGTCAGAGTTCTGAAAATTAGACATAGGTACGTTCTAGCTTTGAAAATTGAATCTAGGGGCAGTTTGTGTTTTGTCCAAAGTTGTGCAACAGAAAACTCTATCTAGGTATAGGCTTTGAAAGTCCCCCTCAGATTGATTTCAACCTCCTAGGGGTGAACAAGTGAATCAGGAGTAAAAGGACATTCCATCCACTCAGCTCTTTTTCTTGTCACTGACTGAGTAAGATATTTTAAACACCACAAACATTGAACAGATGCTGTTTCCTTAATTGTGGTTTTCAATACGTAGATAGCAGTCAAAAGGAAGTGAAGCGTATCTGTGTTAGCCACAGTGGGGGTGGGGAGAGCTTTGCTTGGGACATGCTGAGGGAAGGCAACATGGCTGAATGCCAGGTGAATCTTGCTCTAGAGTAATGGAGATGGTTAATGCTGGGCATCAGTGAATGTTTTGGCAGAGTAAGGTGGAAGTTCCACTGGATGCCAATGAATACTTAGGGCAATGTGAAAAAGGGATACCACTGAATACTGGAGAATGCTTGTGGCATGGTGTAGGAGGGGGTGCCACTGGATGCCATTGAAACTTTAAGTAGGTGAGCGAGAGGAATACAGCCTTGTGCTAGGGAATGCTTGGAGAAAGGGAAAGGTGGATGATAATGCTGGACACCAAGGAATGCATTAGTCAGTGTAAAGGACTGGTATCACTTGATGCCAGGGAATCACAAATTAGAGAAGATGGGGGTAACTGTGTAGCAATCTGCTGCAGTACTCTCCTACTCTGATACCCACTGTATATAGCCTTGCATAGCTAAACTATGCAGATCTACTACCAAAGCTAATGCTGAATCTTTCTATCATCACCCGGAGCTACAGTTGCCCTTAATCAACCTAATGTTGTGGTCCCTCCCCGTTTCTTGCCCATAGCCTTGACAATGTCCGTTGGACTTCCCCCCTTCTTTTTTTTTTGATATGACTGCTATTTACTGCATGTAACTTTGTCCCGTTAACCACTGTTATATTGTGTTCTTTTTGTTATCTGTATTGCACCTGTATGTTGCCACTGTTGTATCTCACACTGTAACCATGTCTACCCTCCCTGCGATGAGGTGCCTTTGTAAATGAGTCCCTGACTCAAAGGTTGTAAATCCGACTTTCAAAATAAATAAATAAATCTACATTCTCTGTCTCCTCAATTATGCATCCACCTGTTCTTTAATTGTTTGCTTAGGGGGCAACAGCAGTTTTAGTCTTATTGTCATCTGTGCAGGACTGCTGCTGTGGTATGCTCTCCACTGTTGGTTGGTACAGACAGAAAGGCGGGCTGCTGTAGAGAGAGAGGAGGTTCTAGTGGTAAGGGTAGGATACCACAGGCTCTGCTGCAGACAAAGAGATGTTACTGTGGATGTCTAGGGAAAGGAGATGCCAGCTGGGTTGGCAGTGGTCCAGGGAAGGATGAATCAAATGCCACTGAGTGGCATTTGTAAGAACCCTCATTTGGCCTTCCACATGGAACCATATCATAGTTAGTCTGTTTTTAAAGCACAATATTTGCACGTTACACAACTATCACCTCTGTAAAGACAATATTTGAATTACCCGCAAATT
This sequence comes from Neoceratodus forsteri, assembly GCA_016271365.2. Classification (NCBI taxonomy): domain Eukaryota; kingdom Metazoa; phylum Chordata; order Ceratodontiformes; family Ceratodontidae; genus Neoceratodus; species Neoceratodus forsteri. Next base: position 874,144,355 of record CM057450.1, on the reverse strand, counting down.
TGATAATCTGATATACCACCTCAAGATTGTTTATAAACAAAACACAGTACAGCCTTGATTATCTGAACCCCAATTATCCAGACCTCCTGATCACCCAAACTCAGACTTTGTCTTCCAACTCTGGTTTGCCTAATGTTATAGACCTCCAATTATCCAAAGTCTTTATTATCTGAACAAACCTGATGTCTTCCAAAGCATTCAGGTAATTGAATTGTACTGTACATCAAATATCAGCAGTTCCACTACTTTTTCTGAGGGTATTCCTCTGATCACTTGCCTCTAACATAATAACTTGTTTACCACAGCTCTTCATTCTTTTTCTTACTGCAGTTAGTTACCTCTCAGTTTCAGTACTGCACTTCTATACCATGATTGCTAATTGTGAGCACCAGCCTCAAATGTGCTATGTCAAATGTTGTTTTAAAATCCATGCATAATGCTATCTTATTGTGCACACCCTAGTTTCCTCGAAAAGGAAGTCTATCATGTTGGTCTGACCAGATCTGCTCATGTAGTACCCATGTGGACTCTCTTACAAGAAACTATTTAAAAGGATCAAACCATATTTCTGTTTACAATTTACCTGAGATAGCCCAGCTGAGATGCAACATTCTTGTTTCCTGTGAGGCCCTGATTTTACCTATTTTGCAGCTGGGGGAATGGAACACTGAGACACTAGAGGACTTCTAGATGTTCACACAGTGAATATTTGGTTTTGAACCTGCAGTTTTCTGGTTCCCAAGCCCATTCTCTAACCACTAGACCACAGTACCTCTATCACATTGCTGGTAGGAATTTATGACATGTTGCCACCACCCAATACTTTTATTTGAGGGTGATTACATGTAGATGACAGTACATTATTAGGGCCTCTGATTATCCATTTACAAAAATGGGCAATTCCATTTTACAGAATTTTACTTTTCTGTAACGCTGAGTGCAAATCAGCATGCTTTGCACATAAAAAATGACATGACGTTTTCTTTTACACATATTGTGTACCAAGGGTGGTTATAAATGTGGTACAAATAGGTTTTTCTTTATAATAAAACATAAGTTGTTAAACTGGAAATATTTAGGAGGTGGAACTGTAATTTCTACATTTGTAGGAGGTGGAACTCTCATCCTTAGGAAGTGGAACTCTCCAATAATATTCAGTGGAGAATTGTGTCAGAGGAGGTGGAACTGAGTTTCTGTGAGTTCCTGCCCAATTTAACCCCTGTCAAAAAATTACTCCAAGTGGTGTCAAAATTAGCAAATGAAATTTTTTTTTCTGTTTTTTTGGCAGAATGTATCAGGCTGCACTGCAGAGTTTCCCCACAATGGGCAATGGAGAGCTTATTTGCACCCCAAATTTGTAACACCACCAACTTTGAGATTCAGACCACAGATGTTGCATCTCAGTAGGGCTATCCAGGGAAAACAGATAGGTTGCAGTTTAAGTGTCAGTTTCAAGCTGCAGGGTAGGTAGTCATTAGTTACATGCAGCAGGGGCAATTACACTGTAGTTACATGTTTGTTGCGTGCAACTACATTGTGGTTGCAATACATAGATACATAGATACTGTTGACAGATAAGGGCCTATCTGTCCAGTTTGCCCAATTGAGCTCATAAGATCACTTTAAGTTGTCTAGAAATCTGTTGCCTCTTACCCCTGAATTCAAGGGTTCCCTTATGTCTATCCTATACATTCTTAAATCCCATGATGGTTTCAGCCCCCACCACTTCCTCAGGCAGGGTGTTCCACTTGTCCACCACCATTTCTGTGAAGAAATTCTTCCTCACATTTCCTCTGAATCATCCTCCCTCCAACTTCATCCCATGCCCTCAAGTCCTGGAACATCTTTTTCACTGGAAAATAGTATTTTCCTGCTCTCTGTGCCTCCATGTAAGGTACTTGCTTGTCTCTATTATATCCCTTCTATCCCTTCTCTCCTCCAGGTAGTACATATTCAAGTCCTTCAGCCTGTCCTTATAGGACTTGTGATGCAATCCCTGTAGTAACATAGAAACATAGACTTTGACAGCAGATAAGGACCACTTGGCCCACCTAATCTGCCCATTTCCCTACCTATTGGATAAGCTGCGGATCCTAGTAAACCAACAGCCTATTTCTTCCTACCCCCCCCACAAGTATTGCCTTATGTCTGCCCCATGCATTTCTGAATTTCCCCACTGTTTTTGTTCCCACAACTTCCTCAGGAAGACCATTCCATGCATCCACCACCCTCCCTGTGAAAAAATACTTCCTCACATTGCCCCTGAGCAGTCCCCCCCTCTATCTTCAAATTATGTCCCCTTGTTCTTGCACATCTCTTTTTCTGAAAGATGCTACCATCTTGGACTTTGTTGATTCTCTTGAGATACTTAAAAGTTTCTATTATGTCCCCCCCTTCTCCTTTCCTCAAGGGTATACATATTAAGCTCCTTTCGTCTCTCCTCATATGGCTTCTGTTGCAGACCCTGCACCTTTTTAGTTGCCCTCCTCTGTACTGCTTCCATCCTGTCTATGTCCCTGTACCATCTTTGTTGCCCTCCTCTGAACCTTCTTCAATCTATGTCCTTATGTGGGTAAGGTCTCTTGAACTGAGCACTGTACTCCAGGTGGAGCCTCACTTGTGTCTTGTATAGTGGAATTATGACCTCCATTTTCCTGCTGTTGATGTCCCTGCCTATGCATCCCAGCATCCTATTTGCTTTACCTACCACCTTGTCACACTGTTTCCCTACCTTGAGATCATCTGAGATGATAACTCCAAGGTCCCTTTCCCACTTGGTGCATGCTATATCCTTACTCCCCAACTGATATGTTGCTCCAGGGTTTTTGTGACCCATATGCATTATTTTGCACTTTTTTTGTGTTTCATTTCAACTGCCAAACCCTTGGCCATTCTTCAAGCTTCTGCAGGTCCCTCCTCATGCTGTCTACACCCTCTGGCATGTCCACTCTCTTACAGAGCTTTGTGTCATCAGCAAACAGGGAAATTCTGCCTTCTAGGTCCTGGGCAATGTCACCAGTGAAGATGTTGAATAAGACCGGTCCGGTCCCAGCACTGATCCCTGCAGCACCCACTAGTCACTCTTCTCTTTGTTGAGTGACAGCCATTTACCACCACCCTATGTGTCCTGCCACCCAATCATTTACCCACCCACTGCACTACTGTACTGCCCACTCCCATATTCCATAAATGGAAGAGGGGGGGAAGGGGTAGGTTCCACAGGAAATGAAAAGTTCTCAATAAATCCCAAGCTGCCTCTCCCAATGTGTTGTCAATATAGAGAAATCTCTTTTTCAGAGCAAAAAGGTGGGGGGGCGCTGAACAAATATTAATGCAGGCAGTCTTTTCCATTTTCAAATGATGTTTTTTTATTTTTTTTAAATGGCAAACAACTCAACGTTTCATCTACTGTGTAGACTTTTATAAGAGATGCCTTTAAAATGTGATTCCCAAAGTTTATAACTTTTTTTCCTCAGTCTCTTAATTCTCTATAATAAATATTCAGGAATTCTGTATCTTTAAGAAGTAGAATATACTTATGTCTTATTATGTTATATGGTATTCTTTCTTATTCTTTAACTTCATTCATTTATTCATTCCCTTAGGTTCCTGGCCTTTTAATTCAGCCCTTCTTTGTGCGTCAGATGTCAACTCAGTATCCTCGTTGAGTCGTTTGCCATTTTTAAACAATAAAAATACATCATTTGAAAATGGAAAAGACTGTCTGCATTAATATTTGTTCAGTGCCCCCACCTTTTAGCTTTGCAAAAGAGATTTCTCTACACTCCCATATTCCCAAGTTTGTTTAACAGCCTTCTATGCAGCACAATGTCAAAGGCCTTGCTGAAATCCAAATAGGCCACATCCACTGCCCTCCTCTGATCTACCTCCCTTGTCACCCAGTCGAAAAATTCAATGAGGTTGGTCTGGTATGACCTCCCCCAGTGAAACCTTGCTGCCTTGGATGCTGTAGTCCATTAGCAACCAGATGATTCACAAATCTCTCCTTCAGTAGTGCTTCCATGATCTTTTCCACAACCGAGGTCAGGCTGACTGGTCTGTAGATCCCCGGTTCCTCTTCATTCCCACTTTTGTATAAGGGGACTACATCTGCTGTCCTCCAGTCTTTGTGTACATTCTCTGCTTCCAGTTACTGGCAAAACTGGATTGCCAGAGGTTCAGCCACCACCTCTGTTAGTTCCTTTAGGACCCATGGGTGCACCCCATCTGGACACATTGCTTTATTGACTTTTATTTCTTCCAGTTTCTTTAGGACCCTTTCCCGTGTAAAGGGACTTGTGTCCATTTCTGTGCTCTTCCCAACCCTTGTAATCCCTTCAGGCCCATTACCTTCCCCTTCCTCAGTAAGGACTGAGCAGAAATTTCTGTTCAATATGTCAGCTTTACTGTTGTCATCCTCCACACTGCCCCTGTCCTACCCTTTCAGTCTCACTATCCCTCCCTTTGCCCTTCTTTTTTCCCTTATGCACTGTACCTGTAAAAGATTTTGTCCCCCTAACCACTGATTCTGCGATGTGCTCTTCTGTCTGAGCTTTGGCTTTCTTTACTGACCTGCCTGCCTGCCTCCCTTTGTTTCTCCTGGTACTTCCTCCCTATCCCCTTCTATGTGTGTATTTTTGTATTTCCTGAATGCAATCTTTTTGGCTTTCACTTTCTCTGCTACCTCCTTGGAAAGCCATAATGACCTCCTCTTCCTTTTCCCCTTGCTTAACCTGCTTAATGCATAATTGTGTTGCTCTTGTAATCCCTGTTCTAAATATTGCCCACTGTTCCTCCACCCCCGATTACTTCCCCATTCCTATTAGTGCCTCTTTCAAACATGTCCCCATTTTCCCCAAATCTGTCCTCCTAAAATCCTGGATACATATTTTTGTGCGGAATGGTGTTGCTTCTTCTGTGATTTCAAACCACAGTGACTGGTGGTCACTGTTCCCCAGGTACTCCCCCACTATTACCCCTATCGCACTGTCCCCATCTGTGAGCATGAGGTCCAGTACTGCCTTCTGCCGAGTTGGTTCCAAGACCAGTTGCTTAATGAAGGCACCCTGAAGGGAGTCCAGGATAAATCTGCTCATAGTTGATGCTGCTGGGAGGCTCCAGTCCACTTCTGCAATATGGAAATCACCAACCAGCACCATCTCCCCCTTGTCTGTCATCCTTTGGATGGCTAGCATTAACTACCTATCTCTTCCTCCTGGGCTGGTGGTCTGTAGACCCAGTTTTCCTTTGCAGCTTGCCATGTAGTTACATCTTATGTATCACACTAACAAATCATCCCCAGATCAGTAAAATAACTTACATAAAGTATAAAAAAAGTTCCAGATGTGCCGTTTAATTTATTAAAGTGCCTCCTGTTGTTTAGCTAAGGGTGCTGCAGTACCAAATTCTGTAGGTTGAAGCTCTGTCTTTCACTTCCTCAAGATGACAGATTTCTGAGGTGAAAAAGAAACCTAAACTAGAAAGTGATGACTGAGTGCACATGCAAATAAATGATTGTGGTAAGCTACTGATGTATAACAAGTACTACACTAAACCTACAGTAATTAAAAACATCATTTAAATACTGCACATGTGGATGCAACTACAGCACTCTTAAAAGAATGGGAGTACTATTTATTTGGAATAAAACATAATATTAATTAATGTGCACTACTAGTGACTAATTTACATTGCTTACGCCTATCAAGACCCTGCCTCACAAATCAGGGACTACACTTAAACTGTCAGTGACAAATGACTAAAATAAGGGAAACAGCTTAAAGTGTATTATAAAATGGATAACAGAAACCAAGACCGCAGACTAGTCTGATGTGATCACATGACTGCAAGTTAGTACAGCAGACCAGCACAGGTCAGAAATGCTTAGCTTTCTAAGCCTCATTACTCAGTTTTTAAAATTAAAATGAGGAGTACCATTTTATAATCACAATAAGGCACTCTGGGGTGTGAGAAACAAAGGGATATTTTCACATCTTGGGTGTGTAAGCCACTCAGTATCACCTTGTGCCCCATGTCTCAAGATGTACTGTTGTCCCAGAATAACACACACCCTATCATGCCTCATTAATTAGGTATCCCTCTTCATTGCTACAGTGGCAGCTTTGCAGCTCATGAAGCTGGTGTCTTGGGATTACATCCCAAATCTGGGTCATCAGAGGGCAGGCAGTGGAAAGATGATTGAAGATCCCCCACAGACTGTGGCTCCCTCCTCCTCCAGGGAAGGTAGACTGCTGACAGCTCTGCTTCCGTTACCTGAGTGAACACAGGGAGGGGTGCAAGAGACTATTCCAGTGGGGAAGTGGAGTGCTAACAGGTGCTTCAGCAGCATGCTTGGTATTATGCCATTAGCATTTTAGGAGTCTGGGAAGAACAAGGGAACTGCCCTGTCTCCAATAATAATGCTTGGTACAGTCAGGTTCCCTACAGAACTCTGATGCTGCCCACACTGGTACTCCAAAAGGGGACACTGACTGGGGGGAAGGGGTGCAGGCAGGTGCTTCAGCAGCATGTTTGGCACTGTCAGTAGCATCTTAGGAGGCTGGAAATAACAAGGAACTGCCTGTATCCAACAATAATGCCCAGTATGCCCCCAGCAGCAGCACCCTAGCCCTGTACCTCAGAGCACACAGCCATCCTGTTCTGGTTCCATACAGCGCTCTGGTGCTGCCCACACTGGTACTCTGGGACACTGGCTGCTAATACAACTGGCACTCACTTACAACCACCATGAAAAATATGAGTGAGAATAAGGAAATTGGTAGCCACGTAAGCTGAGTTCAAATAAAAGGGATTGTCAAAAAGATGATCACCACCACAGGCCCAGGACAGAGTAGCGTGTTAGCCACAAAATGTCAGTCATCCTAAAATTTGGTGGCTGCTTGTTCCTTCAAAATGTTTAAATGACTGCTGACCAGAAGTTGAGACATCACTCCTGTTTGTTTTTAACTGTTTGGGTCCTCCAGGAGTACTTTAGGCTTACTTTATGTTTTTGGTCAAATGTTCAAAGCAGTAGCAATTCTCAGAGCCCTTTCCCTTCTCTTGCATTAAAGATTACTGGCAAGATTAGAGTAAGTGGTACAGGAATGCCCTAGTAATATAATTTACTTGGCCAGTAGAGTTCACCATACAGTCTTTCCCACAACTTTTTTTAACTTAATTTTTATCCCCTGGGACCTTGGATGGCACCCTTGGAGGGACTGCCTAGTATTTCCCCCCCGAAGTCATCAGCTGTGCCCTGGCATACTGTGGGTCACCAACTGGTCTGGGCAGGCAATGGTCCCAGTGTACTGGGATCCAAATTCATGCGGCCACCAAGGTCCCATGTGTCTTCCCCCACCTCCTTAACCTCCCACCCCATGAGGATGCTGACATGAGGATGGACGTCCAGATGGACAATGAGTGGAAGCATACTGCCGTCAAGTGGCTAACAGCACCCTTCCCTCCCAGTGCTCACTTCTGAACTGATGCCTGTCCACCCGTGTTTCCACTGGTGATGAAGCAAATGGGACATACCTACACTGACCTGGTAAGCCCTCCCCTGGACATTGTGAGCATCCTTACAGACACTCTGCCCACCTCCCCCTGGCTGGCCCACAACAACCCAAGGTCATTCCTTAACCCGGGTCACCAGTGTTGAGAGTGGTAGCACTACCAATGAATCAACAAACTGGCCTTTCCAGCAATGTTATAGTATTTTCCTCAGTCTGTATTTTTATTTTGCAGAGTTTTGGCAAATGCAAAAGTGGATGCCGCTCCCTGAGGAGTGCAATCATGCAGCACCAGGGGATTCTAGGAGGATTTCCACTTTTAGTGATGTAGCTCCTGCTATAGCTGTAATGATAATGAAAGCAGGAGGGCTCAGACATTACTTTTATGTTTTATGGCATTGGAGGGTTTTTCAGTGTTTAAACATACAGGCAGTTTGGGTCAGTTTGGGTCTAAAACTAGTTGTAACTATACTTTTAAACTTTACCCCCCAACCCCAAAGGTATAAAACGAGCATAACCTCCTGATGAAGCTTATTCTAAAGTGAAGGGCTGGGCATACAAGCTGTTTTTAGGTCAGAGTCAATTTTGGCTGCTATTGATACTATATTTGTATAGACTACACTTTGTACTTTTAGATTGCAGTTGCTGTTTTGGATGACTGTAATAAAAACCGCAAGTAACAGTGCCAACTAGTCCTTTTGTCCATTTTAAGTGTGCCCTATTTTTTGTTTTCCTGAATGTATACAAGCAGGTTGGTTAATTCCAAACCTGCACTGGCTCCCTGTACCAAATGTGTGGGCTCACCTTTGTCTCCAAATATGGAGATCTCTGTTGGTAGAGTCAGTTATATTACAGGCATGGTCTTGTACCATTGTTTGTTGTCAGCCAGCTTTAAATTAGAAACAAAAAATGTTCCTGTTTCCCATTTCCATCTTAGCTAAAAGGTTATGTTTATGCCTGGCACTGTCCAGATGCCATATTATCCATCATTTTGTGATAAAAAGATTTGCCACACCAAAGTGCCACTGTCATACAATTTCAAGTATTTTTATTAATTGTACTTTTTAAATGTTATTATCTTGGTGCCATGTCACATGTTAGAAACCAGTGTGGCAATCAAGGGGGTTCTTTGCTTGACAGAAATATAGGTATAAAACAATGATTAAATTGTGATGTTTTCAGTGGTACTGGGTGAAAACTGTGACTCCCACATTGATGAAAATGTTATGAAATTTCATAAATTTAGTAAAACTTTCCAAAATTCAAAGTTTGGTGAAATCTGAATTCTCCAAATGTGTTCTGCAAATTGTGCCAAATTGCACAACATTTTCTGGATCAATTGTGGAACGATGCACATCAACCATGGAATGACAGTTCGGCAGAATTCCATTTTACAATTTAATACATCAATCTACAATTCATGCAATCTACAATTTGCACAGCACTGGTTTTCAGTGTTTTAAAATGGTTGAAAACTCTTGTTTTATAATAAGAATTTACTGGTTTGTGTTACATTTTTCTTGCTTTTCACTGTTTTGTACACAAGGGGAAGGGATATTCAGAGCAGTTGAGCAATGAGCAACAGTGATGCGCCGGCACAACTGTGCCAATGCACCAGAAAGTGATATTCAGTGGCAGCAGATGTGCCACACAATTTCCAATGCCCGAATGTGCAGTGGCAATGAATGCATGTACAAATGCAGGGGGCGCAGTGTGATATTCAATGACAGGTGAATGGCACAAGCGTGTAGCAAACAGGACTTGCGTGGAGCAGACTTGAGCCCATAAAAAGAGGGAGCAAGTGAGGGAATGAAGCTTGCACCACAGAGGAGCCAGACAGTGGAGAGCGAGAAGGCAGGCAGAACAGCCAAAGGGGAGTCACAGAGTGAGAGGCAGGCTGGTAGAGGCACAGAGTGGGGATCAGGGAGCCTGAAAGAACCAGAGTCTGGGTGAGTGAGAGAGAGTGTGTGCGTGTGTGTGTGTTTGTGGTCATGGGACAGGGAGCAAGAATTCAAGCAGTGAGTGCCAGTGACACCCAGCACAGGAGGGGCTGCACAGGGTCATGGAGAGGTGGGAGGCAGAGTCCACAGACTGGAGGCCAGGTTGCCAAAAACAGGGGTGCACCCAGCGCAGGGGCACAGACAGCAGCCCACAGCCAGGGGAGGCCACGGGAGAGTGCCACCCCGGGGGGAGGACGTACTACCCAGGACATGGTCAGTGCCATATTCCAGATGGAGGCAGTAGTGAGGGGTGTGAGGAGGCAGCTCACAGACCAGTGTGGCCGTGGAAGGGGCCCATCGGCGGTATGCCCAAAACAGGTGGTACTGTGCCCGCATCAACTTCGAACAGTATAGTGACACAGAGATTGTGGGCTGGTACCACCTGAACCGGGCCATTCTGAGTGAGGAGATGCAGGCACCCATAAGATGGAGCCACACCCTGTCAGTGGAGATGAAGGTCATGGTGTCATGTGCCTGCTTGCCACGAGTACCTTCCAGAGACCAACAGGGGACACCACAGGCATAACCCAGTCAGCCGCGTCATGGCTCCTCACACAGTTCCTCAACATACTGCTGCCACATGCTGTGGAGTACATCCATTTTCCCAGCACACAGGCAGAGCGTACAGTAAATATGCAGGAGTTCCACAGGGTGGCACAGTTGCCTGGCCTGCTAGGGGCCATCGACTGCACCCATGTAGGCATCCGTCCACCACCTGGCCCAGAGGGGGTAGTCTATGTAAACAGGAAGGGCTACCCCAGTGTCAACTGTCAGGTGGTGCGTGATGCCAGGGGGAACATAATGTCAGTGCCACACACCCTGGAGGAGCACACAATGCCTTCATCTGGCACCAGTCAGCACTGTGCCACAGGTTCAGGATTGGGGACATCCCCACTGGCCACCTAGCTGGTGAGTATGCTGTGGATGCGGTATGCTGGGTACAGCAGGGCATGGTGTGTGGGCAGCAGGGCATGAGTGCCAGGGGTCATGGCCAGAATGGCAGGGGGTGCATTGACACAGGCCACCATGCTAACCAGAGATCTTTCCACACAGGTGACAGTGGCTACCCACTTCGGCCATGGATGCTCACCCCATACTGGCGCCTGTTAACCCCAGCACAGGAGCAGTACAGTGAGGCACATGCCAGCACACGGAACACCATCGAGTGGGTGTTTGGGCTGCTGAAGGCTCAGTTCCATTGCCTAGACAAGTCTGGTGGTGCCCCACAGTACAGCCCCTGAAAGGCCTGTGGCCTATTCCTGGCCTGCTGTATACTACTCAACACGGCCACTGACCATGGGATAGCTGTCGAGGTTGAAGAGGGGGACAGCAGTGGGGATGATGTGGCCACTGGGTCTGGTGGTGGTGGGCAGCACCACTGGTGAAGGGATCCCTGGCTGACAAGGATGGCCCAGTAGCACAGGGACACAATCACTGAGGAGCATAATGGAGCACGCAGGTAAGTGTACATGGCCGCAGGCAGGACAAGCACCCGGGTCACAGTGTACATGCGGGCATGAGCATGCACCATGCCAGGGTCAGTGGAAGGGGGGTGTGGACAGGCATGGGGAACAGACTCAAATGCAGAACGCAGCACAGCCTCAGACACCACACACCTGGTCATTACGTTCGCACGACATCACATTGTACCCATCATTCCCCAGAGGTGGGCACCGGCTTGTGTCAAATGCTGAGCTGTGCTGCACAGTGGCAAGCAGTGCATTGCAGGAATCATCATGCACATGCCACAGCAGCCAGCAGATGTATGGGTGGGCACATGGGCCATGTGCGGCGTCAACCAGGGATGCCACGGCCATGAGACGCACATGCACACACCACACCAATGTGCACACAGGGCAGCAGTATATGGAAGATGTGGAGTCAGGACCGCTGCACAGTAGCATGGACACCATGGACATGTGTACAGCCCTGCCATGAATGCACAGTGGTCATAGGCTGAGTGTCCACCACAGGGGATGTCACAGATGAACCCACAGAGGTGACACTGCAGGACCACGACTGGGTCCACACAGGTGTCTGCAGGCCCCTGAACATGCCTGCACTAGGCATGCTGGGAATGCCCACAGCTGACCCCAGCTTCGACACCATGGTGGTTGGACGATGCCAGGCCCCAGGGGTGGAGAATGCACTTCATGGTGTGAGCAGCAGATGGTCACACACCAGGGTGGCCAGTGGTGCCAGTCCAGCCATGACCGCAGCAGTCAGCCAATCCATGGCTATGGCCGTGTCCACCCACATACGCGCATTCTCAGCCAGGAGCAGGGTGAAGTCCCTGTCCCTCTGCTCTGCTGCCTGGTGCAGCTCTGCACAGAGTGCATGCACCTCTGCCACGGCCAGCACCTGCTGCTCAACAGAGGCCTGGAGCAGATGGGTGTGCTTGTCCAAGGGGTCAATGCCCTGGGGTGTAGGGGCACTGTGCTGACCCATGGGTGTATCTTGACCCTCCGGCCCAGCACAATACGAAGGTGGGCGCTGCACAGTGGGCCCATCCTGGAGCTGGATACTATGCAGTGCACCAATGGCAGGCACTGCCTCAGGCCCCCCTCAGTGCCATCCAGCTGCTGCTGCCACCCCTCCAGCCACTGTATGCAGGGTAACACTGGCACTGCTGCACCTCCAACAGTACCACCATCAGCCGTAGCTGCACCAGTGGCAGCCTCGGCTACACCGGCCACAGTGGCCAGTGTGTAGGCAACCACCACCGGGTCTCCGTCTGCACTGCCACATCAGGCGTGTGGTATGGGTGTCTCCCCTGTGGCCATGACATTGCTGTCTGGGATGTAGGTGTCATCATCATCATCAGAAGTGGACCCCACCCCAATCTGTGTCTCAGCACACAGAACACCATGCCTGGCGTCATGCTGAAATGCAGCTAGGGCCTCATCCCCAACTGCACCACTGGCAACTGGACAGACAGCAGTGCTGACCTGCAGTCGAGCTGGCCTACGGTGTCTGGTGGAGGTGGACGGCCAGTCCTCCAGGTCCAGGACTGCATCCACAATGGACACCCCCACCCCTGCTGCTGCATGCAGGTGCTCAGGATCAGAAAGGGCACACAGTCGCATTAGTGTTGCTGATGCCCACCCCTGCCCCCAGCCCCCTTGTCCTCATGCCCCCATCACAGCCATGCCTACCATGCAGTGATGGACTGCCACCCATCTGGAATCCACAGCCGGGCACTCCCTCAATGGTGCTGCACTGCATGGTGGCTGCCACCATCTCCTCCTGTGGCATAAGGATGGGCACAGCAGGCTGACCTCCGCCTGTGGCAGCATGCGCCACTCAGATGGCTGCCACCTTCTCCTTGATGTGCCTCCAGTCTGTGCTGACCTTCTTTTTGCACTCCTGCACAGACCATTGGTGCCTGGCCTGCTGGTTCACAGCACCAGCTACGCCCTGCCATGCTGTTGCCCGGGCCTGTGGGGTGCCCATGGAGCAGCTCAGGAGTAGCTCCTGGTCCAGGTATGCCTGGAATAGGGCATCAGACTCAGCCCTGGTGAAGTTGGGCCTGCACTTGCATGCAGGCCCACGTCTTCTTTCTCCTCTCGCTCGGACATGCTTCTTCCTATTGAGATATACATGTGTTAGTATGGCCTGGAAGGATCCCCCCACCTCCCATTCCACTGTCAGCCAGCCCTGCAGTGTGTATCTCACCTCTGAGGGATGCAATATCGGGCCTTACCCTGTGCATTCTCCTGGCGCCTTTATAGCGCATCACATGCAAATAATGGGTTGCACAACTGTAATGACATGCAAATGCAGCTGATGTGCCATGGATATGCTAATCAGCTGATTTTGTATATAGTGGCTGAATATTTCAGAGTTGCACTATGTGTAATGGGGTTGCACATGCACAAGTCAAGGTGCAACATTGTGCCGTGTGCAACAGCCCATGCCATGCTACAGCACCCAGCTGCTATTGCACATGTGGCACCCGTGCACTGTAAGGCCTATGGTGCTCAGGCACCAGTCAGCCGATGGCGCTCTGGCACCATGACATCAATGGCACCACTGTGCTAGAGGTGCCATGGTGCCCATGCACAATAGAACCGTGTACTGTGGCATTCACATGGCCCTAATGCACATCATTCCTGCTATGCCCAATGGTGCTGTGGCACAGGGTGCGTGGCCCACCCCTTGACCACACAGGTGACCTATGACCTTGCATGATTGGCATTGGCAGCACATCATGGAGCATGTCATGCATCAGCAGCACATGTGGCACATGTGCTGCTGGGCACCATTTTGCCATGCCGAGCTAGCTGCTATCATGCCATGCCATACAGCACCCAGAGCCCTCGACTGGACACAGGTTGAGTTGGTCAACCTTGTGGCCCTAGTGGAGCCACATGTTGGCTCCCTGTTTGGTCAGGTGCCCCTAAACAGGCCTCAGACCAATGTTTGGCAGGAGGTAGCTGATGGTCTTGAGGATGCCACAGGTGCACGCCTCAATAGGGATCAGTGCAGGCACTGCTATGGGGACCTGCAGCAGAGGGACCAGGAGCGACTGTGGATGCTACAGTCACATGTCTGGAGGGGCACCGTGCCACAGCCAGGTAAGTGCACAGCGCCTGTGCCCATTCCCATCCAGTGGTCCATGGGGCAGTGCCATTGGCAGGCCATGCTGTGGGGGATGCTTGGGCAGAGCTCCCTTTTGGGAGTGGTGGTACGACGTTGCTACCCAGTGCCACTGTACCACTGGCATGATGCACAGTGCGTCACACTGTGCCGGGGGGGGCCTGTGGTATTGCCTGGTACTGATGTGTCTTTCTTCATATGTTCCTCCTAGGCCTTGAGGATTGGAGTCAGGCCCGCCTCACTGGAGCTGCGGCTGGGCCAGGATGGACCACCACAGGGGGACGTGCACTGGTAGCAGGCCGCATGGACGTGGTGGATGGACAGCCTCAAGGTGCACCTCAGCATGCAGTTAGGCACATTTACATGCTTCTATGTTGTGCAGGGCAGGCAGCGGGGGTGGGGCTGTTACACGGCCCTCTGTACACATGGCCCCCCCTGCTGTGCACTGCCTGTGGTGTCCTATGCACCGCATTGGGCTATTGGACATGTGGGTGGCTGATGCAGGTGGGCTGTGGGTGAACACGGGTCCTGGCTGTGCCACTGCCAGCTGACTGCATGGCTATGTCACCTGCCTGCCTTGGCGGTGGTGTGCTGCTCATGGGCTGTGTTGGTGTGCAGTGCTGTGCATGGCTGTGGGTACCCGGGCAGGTGGCTTGTGTGGGCACACTCACTGTGGGTGGCAGCATGCCAGCCCAGGGGTGCATAGCAACGATGCCCACTGTGCACAGTGGGCAGGCTGCAATGTTCTGGCCATGCACTCATGAAGTGTTCACTCCTTTGCTGTAGGTGTCGGGACCCGTTATCTACATGCACGCCTTCTTCAGCAGATCCTACATGTGACAACAGTCACACTTCAGGTGGTGCAGCAGCTAACGCTGTCCCAGTGAAGATGGCGGCACCAATGCCCATGATGGCCTGCAGTGGGGAGCGTATGCCCATAGTGACCATCCACCAAATTCCTCACCCCTTCCCTGTGCAATCTCCCTTACCTTCCCTTGTCTCCTTCCCTTGCCTTTGCCTCTGCCTCCCTTTCCTAGCCTCCCTGTCTGTGGGTGGTCCCTCCTTTCCCTTGTACATTTGTAAATAGTTTTGTTTATCATGTCGTAATACATTATTTTCAGTTACCCTTCTGTGTCTATGTCTGCTTTGAAGCTGGCGTGTGGAGCCATGCTGCAGTGGTGTGCCTGGCTGCTGTGCTGTCCATCTGGGGTGGTTGGAGGGTTGTGCCTGGTGGCGTTCCACCATGAGTTGGGTAGGGTGGCTGTGACCTGTCTTTCCAGGTCATGTGGTGTGTGCCTTGTGTGCTGTTTGCCTGTGTGTTGCTGGGAGTGGTCCGGGAGGCATGTCCCCAGCCTCCCTGTTGGTGTTGCCAGGGGCTGTGTGGCAGGGGCCGTTGTTGCCACCCTGTCACTATGCCCCAATGGGTGTGCATGATCAGGGGCCTACTGTCTTCTCCTGCTCACTGGGCGGTGTGCCCACGTGTGGCCACCGTGCCTCTCACATGGCACACTATGTGCCCCAGTGGTGGGACCTCTCACCCCTGTGGCATGCTGCCTGCTGTGCCTGTTGCCTTTCCATGTGTGTCCTGGGGCATGCTCCTGTGAACCTTGCACACTGGTTGCTGCTGCTCATGTGCTATGTGACTTGCTCCCTTGCGTATCCCTGGGTGCACTATGGCACTTCTTGACATGCTCACTGGTACATCCTTGGTAGCGCTATGGCACTTCTTGACATGCTCACTGGAGCATCCCTTGCTGCACTATGGTGCATCTGTGTGATATTCAGCCACAGTGCGCAGGCGCATCCTGTCATGCGCAACCTTTGAATATCACGCCGGATGCGCCATGGCACACTTTATTTGTGCTGCACCCCTCTTGCACTTCCCTCTGGTGCATTTCTGAATATCCCAGCCATTTTGTCTACCTCAGAAATCTATTGCTGTACTTACTAATTTACAAACATTTTTAGTCATTTTTACTTATCTTGTATTGAAATAAAAAAATATCTTTTTTTGATCACTTCTTGGTGCCACCTGCAATTTTCAGTTATAAAATTATTTGAACTTTTTTAAGCAATAATCTGTGTAGTAAAATCTTGAGCCATTTTCCTAAGAAGTTTAATGTGTTTACTTTGAGTTTTACACTTCAATAAATGGTATTAAGGTATATGTTTCAGTATTACCTTCTGACACAAACAGTCATTTTTTTTGTATTTAGACAGAGTTCAGCATTATCTGTTGGAATTTTATAAGAAAACATATTGTTTCTGGCTATATGACATATATGACTACATATCTCATGAATCAGCATAGCAACCAATGATGATTAGTCCACCTGCCTGTCTGTAACTATATAAGTCTATAGTGCCCAGGAACTTCACATGCAGATACTAATTTTAAATTACTAAGTTGATGTACCATTTCTGTTTAGAAGTGTCTTTTTTTTTTGCGATAAACAAACAGTTTTGTGTGAGGGAAGGACTACACTTGTCTGGTTAATAGAAGCTGCAACTAGTTGAAAGTCATCTTTTCAAAGAGCAAGCATATGCCAGCTATATAGTTGATCTGAACTTTTTTTATCGATTTATTTGAAAATTGGTAAACGAGAAAGGCACACTGAGCCAAATCTCATTTTCAGGTGCAATCTGGGGCAGGTGAGCAAAAGATCAAAATGATATAAATTCAGTGTTACAAAAAGTGCTAAGTCATAGCACACAAAAGACAATATAAAGTGCACAGTGAGCAAACAAGTCATGATCAGGCAGAAGAACATTACAGCAAAATTTATGAAGGGCTGTTGAAAAGGGAACGGGGCGGGGGAAGGAAAGAATCTCAGCTGATATCCGAGGGAGGCAAGGGAGGTGGAGAAGCAGAGGGAAGAGGGGAGCTGGTTCCAAAGTGAGGGGAGACAATAGGCTAATGCTGATTGGCCAGAGAAATGTATTGCGAAATCTACATGTAAATGTACAGAAAAATGTACAGATGCAAATGTGCTGAAATCGACAGAGAACTGTACAAAATACGTATTCTGCAAGACTTACTTGACATCCAAAACTACAGTATTCTGAGTTTCCAGGCATTTCTGAGTTGTTCTGAACATATTTTTGCTTACACACATAATGTTTCATGATTTCAACAAACAGCTTTCACAGTTTGTTTAATTTAGTGAATTCATAATTAATAATTAGATAGTAGCTGTGTGCCTGGCCGCTAGAAGCTGGCTAAGGTAATGGTAGTGCATAAAAGTGTCTCCAGAAACCTGGTTAAAAACTACCAACCAATTTCCATACTACTCAGATTTGACAAAAGCCAAAATAAACTAGTACATGCCCAACTGCTGGACTATCTAGAATTACCTGGCACATTAAAAAACTTCCAGCAAGGTTACAGACAGGGCTGCAGTACCTCAATGGCATTGATGTAGTTCACAAATGGTATTCTGAACTCCCCAGAGAAGAGAATGGTAACTGATGCAGTGTTTGTGGATTTGACCAAGGCACGTGATTTAATATAGTCACTTCACGAATGGAATGAATAAAATGGGTATGAACTCCCTATCCCTTACATGAGTTGAACCTTTCCTGACCAATAGAACCCAGGTCACTAACCTTGACAACATAATCTATCCTCCTTTCAAAGGTAATGAATGGAGTCCCCCAGAAGTCAGTTCCGAGTCTTTTGCTGTTTTTTTTTTCTGTGTATAAACCCCATAACAGGAGCCCATGGCACATTGAATCTATTATTATAAACTGACGATCATGTGCTCCATAAAAGTGCTACTAATATCCAGGCCATCAATCAAGTGCTGTGTCAGGACCTCATTCACTTAGAAGGTTGGTTCTTCAAAGTTCCAGAACTTATTTCTGAATGTAACTATAGAAATGGTGGAAGTTATAAAAGAGAGGGTAAGGAGTGACTTGGAGTTGCAAACAAATTTGTGGCATGTGGCTAATGCCCTTAATATCCCAAATGAGACAAACAACAGAGCCAAGGGTGAATAAAAGAGGCCTTAAATCATTAGAGTTAGCTGCAATAAGCTCATTGAGAATAATAAATCCCTTTCCCTACTACTTATGGTAGCAGCATCTTGAATTTTTGTCTAATCAATATTTATTCATTTCATAGGTTTAGAACATTTACTGTACAAAAAGTATGGGAAAGTAAACATTTTCTGAGGGTCCTATCCATCTGATATGGCTCATATAAAAAGTGTAGTCCTACAGTACTTAGAGAAATGCTCACTATTTCCCTCATGCCTGGAATGCTGTACCCCTGCAAATACAACACTCCTCCTCCTCCAACTCCCTTGCTACTGCACTTCATAATTTCCTCTTTTCCAGCTGTACCTGCTTTAATCCACCTTAAGTCTTCTTTACTTATTCCTTCTCTCCATCTCCTCACCCCCTGGCAGGGCTTTCAGCATCCTGGAGGGGAACTAGGTTGCTGGCTGCTCTCCCAATCCTCTCTTCCAGCTACCCCTGAATTAATTCCTCCTAACTCCTCTTTACTTGTTCCTACTTGCCTGCACCTTGACCCCCTTGCAGGCTTCTCAGCATCCTGAAGGGGAATTAGGTCACTGACTTTGCTCTGCATCCAATTTTTCCTTTAATCTTCCCGAGAATGCCGACTCCCTGCCCCCTTGCAGGGCTCTCTGCATTTTGAAGGGGACTAGATTTTGGTTATTTTCTCTCCCCCCCATCCCTTCCTCCTCTATCTTCCTCACCTCCTCTCCAGCATTTCTTAGTTAACTCCCTTTCTACTCTATTAATAGTACTCCCTTCTCCATCCCAGGTCCTACTTATAAACTTAGCACTTGGAACATCATTGCACTTTGATTTGTATTGTCGCATACTGTTCTGCCTTCATTATTGTATTATATTCTTGGACCTAATTGGCTGTATCAGTTTTACAATCTACGTATGTGCTGCTTACCAGCTGTGACTGTATATTGTCTAAATGCTTCAACCTAATCGTAACTGTCCTTCCTTATATTATCTTTATACACTACATTTTTCTTATACTCATTGTAGCCCCCCCCCCTCCCCGGCCGCACTGGGAGACGAGCAACTTGTTCAGTGTGTCTTCCTGGTGAAACATTTCAATTAATAAATAAAAAATATATAGGTGCAGATATGAATATGGTAATTACAATAGAAAGTAAATAAAATGTGCTTGCTTTATGACCCCTAAGATTAAGACAGTTGTGGATGAGTGTGAAAAAGAAGCAGCCAATTTGTATGGATATACTGTAGCCCAGGACAGAGATGTGTGCTACTGCACCAAGCAAAAATAAAATTACAGTATATTACCAGTGGGTTATAAACACACTTTTATGTTAAAAATCCTTATCTAGTTCAGACAGAATATATAATTGCGCAGGAAATGAGGCTAATAACAAATGGTTTGAAAAGTACTGCAAGGTCATAAAGAAAACAGTACAGAAACAATCATTTTTAGGGTCTCTAATTTCAGTGGGGCTATTCGACTCATACTGTCGACCTGCGGGTCAGCTTATTAGTGGCCATATGGATTAATATGGAGCTGTATCATCTTTGGACCTGGTCTAAGCGGAAGATATTGTGGACTTCCTGTGATGGTACCGTGGTTTGGGGCAGATTTAAGGTTTAAAGACCTGACCTGTGAAGCTGTGTGAAAGCCTCTATGATTTTTATTCTACCTAGTTCAGCAGCTATTGTGAACTGTGGTAATGGGAGTACTACAGTTGGGATTTAATCTGTACTGGCACACGATGGGGGTGAAAGCCCCATCCCTGCCTAATTTCAGCCTCAAAGCTCTGGTGTACTTTACCCTATATTTGAACACTGACTCTTAATTATCTGTGAACTCCTTCATCAGTGTCTCAGTTGTCTATTACTTGAGTTTTTGGATTCTATATTATTTTATGGGACTAGGTTTTGGAGTGGACTTTGGGTTATTTATTTTTTTTTCTTTTGTGTTCATTGCTATGGATTTGTTGTTTGACTGCTGTTGTGGGTTTGTGAAGTTATATGTTGGCAATGAGCTCTCCTTGGCAGGCACTATTCTCCCTCTGAGCTCCGTGGCCTCCACCACTTAACTGCCCCCTGCCATCCACCAAGGTGTTTGTGCAGTGCCACGTGATGGGGACAGTAGTGAGGAGGTGGAGCAGTGGAGGTCCTGGACCCTGGAGGAAAGTGGAACTAGGTGGGTGGATTGGGGTTGTGGGGACTAGAAGACACCCTGGGATAAAATGGGTTCAGGAGAGGGGTTCTCCCTGCCTGATTCCCATACCCAAGGGCTCCAGGTTGAGTGGGCAGATGACAAGGCTGGCCTTGGTATCCCATCCTGCTCGGATGGTGTTATGCAATGCCAGGTCTATTAAAAACAAGATAGCAGTGATTGCTGATCTTGTTGAGACATCTGATCTGGTGTGCATCACCGAGACCAGGCTGGATGATAATGCTGGCCCAGTCTTGGAATCAGAAATTTCGGAGAGTTTCTCAGTGATACACTGCCTAAGGATGGATCGTATGGGCAGGGGTGTAGCCATATGCTTTAAATCAGAATTGGGCCTTGTAGTGGGGGAGACCAGGTCCTTTGAATGTATCATGGGCTCAGGTGTGGGTTGCGGGACTTTTCTTGTCTTCCATCCACCAGGGGGCAAGAAGCAATTCCCTCGGGAAGTATCGGACTTCGTCATCAATATGGTTTTGGAGTCCCCCAGATGGATGGTTCTTGGAGACTTCAATGCCTGGGTTATTGACGAACTCTTGCAATTTGGTCAGGACTTCCTCCAACTTATGATTTCACTGGGCTTCACACAGGTGATTGCCTCTGCGACCCATTGTCATGGTCACTCTTTCGATTTGGTCTTCCTTCTAGGTATGGAAACCTCTGACCTGGTGGTGGAGCCAGAAGGACGGTCTGACCACCACACTATAAGGTTTAATTTCCGGACTCCCCTCCATAGGTCTGCCCCTGCTGAGATGGTCTGGTACTGCCTTTTAAAGGATTTGACCTCAGATGGTCTGAAGGCGGTGCTTGACCTATCGGGTTTTCTGAGTGCAAGCATGGATCCAGACAGTCTGTTACAGGCCTATAACAAGGCCCTGACTGTGGCTCTGGATTCCATAGCTCCTGTCTGAGTTCGCCCCCTCACCCTCCACCCTCGGTCCCCCTGGTTTGATGGGACCTTGAGGGAGCTGAGGCCAGTGGGGCAAAGGATGGAGCTGCACTGGCGGAATTCGGGCCTTAATGCCTACAGACTTAGACTGATGGCCCATTATATGGACTATCAATTGGCTGTCTCCCATAAGAAGGCAGAGTTCCTTTCCAGGCAGATTGCTGCTGCACAGAATCAACTGGCCCAGCTCTTCCGAACCATCGACAGACTGTGCAACCTAGCCTGTCTGCAGTCTTGGAGAGTATTGTGACAGAATTAGTGCACTTACCTGGTCAACAAAAAACTAAATAAATAAATAAAAAAAAGAATAAGTTTATCGAGCTTGCTCAATTCTTTGCAGATAAGATTGCCAGCATCAGGTCTGAGATCTGCACAGCTCGCTCTAATGAGCACACTGGCGGTTGTTGGGAGGTTGCAACCCCTTGGTTTGTCTGGTCTGACTTTGACCAGTTGGCAATTGTGGATATTATGAAGATCATTCAGAGTATGTGGACGAACTGCTGTATTTTGGACCCGGGCCTGGCTCACCTCCTTGTGGGGTGTGTTGATGTCATATGTCCAGTCCCAGATGAGATAGTCTGGTGTTCACTGGAGACAGGTGTGTTTTTTGTGACACCCTGAAGGAGGCGGTGGTGACAACTCTCCAAAAGAAATTCTCCCTTAACCTGGACTGTCTTGCTTACTACAGACTTATCTCTAACCTTCCTTTTGTGGGTAAGGTTATTGGGAAGGTGGTTGCGCTGCAATTGGAGGATCATCTTACCATCCATGGTGTCTATAATCCTCTCCAATCTGGATTTTGGAAGAGACATAGTACCGAGACAGCCCTAGTTCAAGTACTTAATGGTCTCCTTATAGCGAGAGATCAGAAGAGCCATTTCATCTTAGTTCTTGATTTCTCTGCAGCATTCGACACCATGGACCATGGAGTGTTATTGGAGTGCCTGTGGTTGATCTGTGGTCTGTCTGCAGTAGTCCTCAGGTGGTTCAGTTTTTTCCTCAGTTGCAGGTCTCAGAGGGTGGTGTCGAGGATTTATTCCTCAGACTCATTCTCCCTGTCTTGTGGGGTATCGCAGGGCTCCGTTTTATCACCTGTGTTGTTTGTGCTGTATATGCTGATTTTAGGAGACATTATAAGGCAGTGTGGGCTGAGTTTACATGGCTGTGCAGATGATACTCAGCTATACATGTCCTTTGTACCCGAGCTGGGTGGAGCTGTCTCAGCTTTTAACAACTGCCTCATAGAGATCCAATACTAGATGAGTGCCAACTGGCTGTGGTTGGACCCAGACAGGACTGAGGTGTTGGTTGTGGACCCAGGTCATCAGGTTAGAGGGGTTCTCAGCTAGGTGGCCTTCTGGACATTGGCTTGGGGGCAATCAACTGGTGACCTATGAGCGGGTGCGAAATCTAGGCGTTATGTTTGACAAGAAAGTGACACTTAAATCTCAGGTGTCGTCCGTCATCAAGTCCTCATTTTACCATCTGAGGAATATCACTCGGACCAAACACCATGTTCTGTCTGATGACCTTTCAACATTGGTCCACACCTTTGTGAACTCCCGCCTTGACCACTGCAATGCCCTGTACCTAAGGTTACCGGGGGTTGACATCCACCGCTTGCAGCTGGTTCAGAATGTGTCGGCCAGGCTGTTGACTGGTTTACCTTGATCATGCCATATCACACCTGTGCTCCACAGCTTGCACAGGCTGCTTATTCAGTGGCAGATCACCTTCAAGGTCGGTTTACTGACCTATGAGGCCCTACATGAACAGGGACCATGTTATATGCAATATCTTCTTTGCCCTTGCCACCCCCTCTGCTCACTCCACACCACCGATGAGAGATTGCTAGAGGTTCCCAGGGTCCATTTGAAGACCTCAGGTGCCCGGACATTTGCGTTTGTGGCCCTGACACTGTGGAACTCTCTACCTCGACAGATAAGAGAGTACCTGACCATGGAGATTTTTTTTTTTTTTGTAATTTAAAGTTTATTCATACATTTTCCACCATAAAAGACAGCATACAAAAAAAAAAACTGGTAGAGACTCATTGATACACAGTAAAAAGATGCTGCTCCCCCACCTCCCCTTACTGCAGTAACCCATCTCAGTGCCTGTAAATGCTGAGCTTTTAATCAAAAAACCATATAGAAGCATCAAGCCTAGTATAGGTTTAATTTGGAGCCAGAGAGATTAGTGAGTGAAGGGGATCCCAAATTCTAGCATAAACTGCCAGTCTGTTATATAGGCTGGCTATTGCTTTTTCTGTGTGCAAATTGGATAATACTTCTCTTACCCATTTCTGGAAAGTAGGGCAGGACCTGTCTTTCCAATGACGAAGAATTATTTTCTTAGCCGACAAGGTGACCATGGATATGTGAAATTTACGCACCTTGACTCTAATAGAAGACAGGTCCCCCAACACACATACCTCAGGGATAAAGTATTCTTGAAGGCCCAACAAGGGGTCTAAGGAGGTTTGGATTGAAACCCAAAAGGTGGAGATACTTGGACAAGATCAAAGCATATGAAAAAGTGTGGCCTCATCTTGAAAACATTTATTGCAGTTATTAGAGTCTAAGTAGCCCCACTTATGAAACTTAACCGGGGAGTAATATAAGTTGTGCAATACATGATATTGCATGAGATGCAGTCTATCCTGACAAATAAATTTATGACATGACTTCCAGAGAGAATACCAATCCAGCTGCAGATGGGAGAGAAAGTTACTCCAAAAACTTGATGGCCCAAATGGGCCCCCGAATTTTTTGTGAAACAAAACCTGATATAGTTTAGAGATTGCACCAGGAGACCCAGAAAGTGGGGATACCTCGGGTATCAGAGAGGAGATGCTCTGAGAGGGAGGAGTACTCCCCAGGGTGATTACCAGTAAATGTCTCAATTGCATGACTTTGAAGTAAGAAGAAGTCGGGATGAGAAATTTCCTAACCATCTCCTCCACTGATAACCAATGCCCCTCACCATCAGTAAAGGTCGAGAGCTTCTCCTCTTCGAGTTGAGGCAACCAAAGATGGGAGATTTAATTCTTGTTAATAGTAAATGATGGAGAGTTCCAGATAGACTGGGCCAGGTCCAGGTGAGGAAGAGTACTGCAAAAAAAGAACATGTCTGTAAGTAGACCTTTAAGAAGGTCCATATTATGGGACAGTCTACAGCCACACTTACTTGGGATAACTTAAGGAAAAATAATGCAAGAAGATCCAGATTTTTGGCCTTAATTGCATCCAATTCTATTTTGAGCCAAATGGGTTGCGCTTCCTCTGGCTGGGAGATACCCACCATGAACATTTCACAAGGTGACTAGCCCAATGATATATAGCCAGATGGGGGATTCGCAACCCCCCTTCCAGTTTTGGAGTTGCCAGCTTATGGTAAGCCAAGCGGGGATACCTGTCGGCCCAGATGAATTTAGTAAAAATACCATGAACCTTTTTGAACCAGAGTAAAGGAACTAAGGCATTGAGAAGGGACAATGGATAAAAAATCCTAAGGAATACGTTCATTTTAACTATATTAATTCAGCCCCACAGAGAGATAGGGAGTTTAGACCACCTCTCTAGGTCATGTGTAATTCCCTGCAATAAAGAATCTAGGTTTTCCTTGAACCATACTAGGGGGTTACGTGAAAGTTTGATACCCAGATACTTGAAAGACCTGGGTGTCCAGCATAGCCCCAGGGGGCTAATATCAGTTTTAAAAACTTTGTGATTTAATGGAAAAAATAGGGACTTACTGGCATTCAATTTATAGTTAGAGCACGAAACCTTGCCACTTCACTTAATAAGGCTGGAACGGAGGAAACCGGATGGGACAGATGTATTAGCAGATCGTCAGCACATGCAGCGACTTTCACTTCATGCCGTCCAATTCTCACTCCTTGTATAGAATCATTATTGAGAATGTTTTGGATAAAAGGTTCCAGATATAAGTTAAATAATAAAGGGGAGAGGGGGCACCCCTGTCTAGTACCTGAGTGAAGCGAGAAAGAATGGGAAAAGGCCCCATTCACGGAAATTCTTGCACAGTACTGGTTCTAATCCCTCTACTCCCACCCCCTAATAATGAACCTTGATATTTAGTGCTGTTACACACAAATCACAGCCTTCAGAGATCAAGCCCTGTCAGTTATACCCCCAATGAAGAAGAATGGTCCTGGGCCTTCGCCTCAGTCCAGCCAAAGCATGGATATGAGAAAAATTGACATGGGGGGCTATAATAAGGCCAACTCATCACCCACACATTCGTGATAACCCATATTAAGATTGGAGGCACTGGGTGAGCCACCAGAAACCGGGACCAGATCAGCAACACCTGGAGGGAGAAATTCCCCAGCTCATGTTGAGAGTGAGAATTAAAATGGGAAAAGCTGAAATCGTTCGACTGGAGGAGAAGGCATAAAAGCTACCTTTACCCACTACCAGCCAGTATCCGGTAAACGGAGCCTCCCAGAAAGATTGAGAGTGCTGCATCCCAGCAAAGTAGTGCCCCTTCTAAATCCTTCATGAGTAGAGTTTCCCTGCAGGTCCCCAGAGGTTGGAACACCCTCTAGCAGTCAATTCCCTGGTCCAACCAAATGAAGAGCGAGATGGAGAAAGCTCAGGACCATCCCAGCAACAACCCAGAAGGAAAAAACGAGAAACTAGCCCACAACCAAACTGGGTTCTTTCAACCCCCAACAAACATAGCCGCCAAAAACCTGGCTCACAAACCGCCCTCACAAGAAGGCCCCAAACCCCAGTGTCCATTGCATCAGACCATCATGGGCCCATTATGAGATGAAAAAAAAAAAAAAAAGAAAAGTCGGGGCGGTCTGCGGTGATCCCCCAAGTCCACTGCAACATATGCAGTCGCCCAGGTCTTCACATTCCTAAAATTTCTCTAAGGAAAGAAAAACCAAAGTTCGAGTTCTTGACTCCATGCGATACTCGATACTATGTCACCACCATTCAAGGGTCCTTAAAGAGATCTGGCAGCATGGACTTAAGGCTCCTCAGAGTTTCTTCAGGGTCTTCGTAGCTTTTCCAAGATCCATTAGTTGAAATCTGTAGTCTAGCCGGATAACTCTTTCTGAACTTCAGGCATACAGCAATTAGTTTAGAAACAATAGGGTGGAATGCCTTGCATTTCATGCAGACCAAGATGGTTAGATCTTGCGAGATTCTCAGCTTTATATGTTCCCAGCGAACCTCTTGCAAAGTTCTGCACTTTTGTAGGAAATGTTGTTTCTTCTAAATAATTCAGGAACCGCACACAATAGCGGGGGTCTCTAGGGGTGGTTTAGACCGAAAGCCCTGTGGGCATGCTCTATAATGTAGCCAGAGCCAAATGGAGATAGGCCAGCCACCCGCTCAACCAATTTCTGAATAAATGCCACAACATTTTGGCCTTCCTCTCCTCTGGTAAACCAAGAACCACTACATTATTTCTTCGCTCCGACCTCTAGGTCCTCGAAATATTTCAAATGAGACAATTTCATACATCGAAACCAGTTCAGGGTCAAGACTACTAGTTCTTTCTATAGAAGCAATGCGGGCTGCGTTATCAGAAACAGACAATGAGAGTTCATCTAATTTTCTGGATAATGACTTCAAGTCCATTGCCATATCCTTCATTTCTTCTCGAAAGGGTTTGAATTCCTCGAGAAATCTGGACAGCTTTAAGGGCTCCTGATTGCCACTTTGGCTTGGGAGATCAGAGCCCGAACCACCCAAGGCCCTGGATTTCTTAAGGGCCTTCTCAGGAGTTGCTGGAAGGGTATGCTTCTGTGGGACTTTCTTCATATAAGGCTCCATCCGCTCGAGATAGAACCAGACCCGAGTACTACAGCTATTGTACAGCGTAGAATCTAAGAAACAAGAGAAAATAGTAAATTAAAACACTAAAACGAGCTCAAATAAGAGATGGGAGGCAGGAGCTTCTTGAGGGAGCTGCTATTCAGCACTCTGCATCACGTGATCTCTCCACCATGGAGATTTTTAAATCTGCTCTCAAGACCCACCTCTTCAGCCTTACTTTTCCTGAGTCTTGATTATGTTAACCGATGTTGATATGTAATTAAATAATATTGAATATTTTAACATTACATTTTATAATGACTGTACAAGTGCTCTGGTCAATTTGTGAATAGTGTTTTTATAAATAAATATATTGATTGATATTAATTTGTCAGTGCTTAATGTTTGCTTGCATGTTGTGTCAGGTAGGTTTTGATTATGTTGTAGAGAGTGATGATAGCAGAGTAGTATTGTGGTAAGAGAGAGTTTACAATGGAGTCAGTGAGTGGTAATGTTTATCTTATATATTTTCATTTCTGAAGTAAGATAGAGGGGCCAATTCTCAAAGCACTTAGAATGATGTAAGGTGCCTGTGTCAAAGAAATAAGACACAAGTGGCACCTTGCTTCAAAACATGTGCCACTAGCTATTCTCAAAAGCAGCATGTGACAAATGCAGGCTGCTTGCAGCAAAGGAGACTTGTGCCAGCCTTGCCCAAAAAAATGGGCAGCAGCATGGTGCTATGGGGTTTGTGTCAGATGCAAGCTGCCACATCCACTAAAATGGTATTCTGAAACCACCCACAGAGGACAATTGTCTAGGTACATAAATGTACCTAGGTATCCTCTGGGGGTTGGGCCAATGTGCCACCAGGGTCCCGAGTCCTGATAGTATATGTGCCCCACCAACAGCCCCAATCTCCAATATCATTATTTAAAGTGCCCTGGTGGGCTAGCAGCCCACCCCCAGCTCAATCCCTAATCATACTATTTAAAGTGCCCTGGTGAGCTAGTGGACTCCCCCAAGCCCCAAGCCCCCCATTTTGCCATCTGCACTATTCATTGGTGGTCCAGTGGATCCCCTGAGCTCAATCCCCTATTACATACAGATGCAACATAACTGATGGTCTAGTGGACCCCCACCCAGCAGTGCCCTACCACTCTGCTCCCCAACCCACAATCCAGCCAGTGACTGGTACAACCCACCACTCACCACCCCTGACCAGCACCAGACTGAGCTATGCATGAGTGCATACTAAACACAGTATGCACTCAGTGACTTGACAGCAGCTCTCAGTCACTTAGCACATACCATGTACAGTACGTTCTCATGCATAGCTCAGTCAGTGGCTGGCCGCAATGGTGAGTGTGGGCTGTGCCAGTCATTGGCTGGCTTACAGGTCAGGGGAGTGGAGTGGTAGGGCACTACTGGGTGGGGGTCCACTAGACCATCAGGTATGTTGTGTATGTATGTAATGGGGGATCAGGCTCAGAGGATCCACTGGACCACAAATGAATAGTTCAGATGGCAAAACAGGAGGATTGGGTGGGGCAGGGTCTGCTAGCCCACCAGGGCACTTTAAATAATATGATTGAGGATTAGGGCTGGGGGACCACTAGCCATTCAGGGCAATTTAAATAATATGATTGGGGATTGGGGCTAGGGGGCTACTAGCCCACAAGGGCAATTTAAATAATATGATCAGGGATCTGGTCTGGGGGGTGCTAGCCCACCAGAGACTTTAAATAGTATGATCAGGGATTGGCATGGGGGGCACTGGCCCACCAGGGCACTTTAAATAATATGATCGGGGATTGGGGTGGGCGTGTGATCGCTTTCTTCCTCTCTACACTGCTGCAGGCTTGCTGCAATCTGTCTAGGAGCACCCTTTATTTGGCACACTGTTAAGGTTGCTACCAGCTGAGGGACTTTGCCACTGGGACCCTGTCTGATAGAGAATCAGGCACAGGGTCCACAGCACATCAACAATTGTCACAAGTCACCTTTGGTGCGGCTTGCACCGACCCTTTAAGAATCAGCCCCAGAGGAGTTTGAAAGTTTTGAAAGTTCCCAGTCTTGTGCTGTGGGCACTATGTAAACATGAAATATATTGGTGCAGTGTAGTGGTATTTATTATTACAAATATGTGATAACATCATCCTACAGTACTACATTCAGAGTGTGAACCTAGCATGTACATTGAACAGTTAGATCAAGAGAAGAGATTTGTTAGAAATTATGAGTGGTATTTTTATTTCATGACATGAGTAATTAATTACAGAAGTAGGCCATGACACACACAATAACCTTTTGTAAAGGAAGGCTCCCTAGCTCATCACAATGTGTCACCTGTACAATGGAACACTGCACAATATCTTCTCAGGCTCAGAGCAGTGGCGCAAGACAGTGATGGCTCCCATCCTCTTGCTGCCCAGCTGGCTCCCCATGCTCTGCCCCTAACACAGCTCACATGCATGGGAATACAACACACCACCCACTGGGTGAACAGCTGGCCTTGCACACAATGTTTCTTCATAACTTTCTTGACATCTTGATACCACATTTTTAACACAGTCTTTTTATGACTCACCCTCTGAGTATTACAGGTGTCATTGATAAAATACTGACTGAAAAGTCATTTCACACCACAAGTGTGAAAACACATTTTAGACAGTATCTGAAAAATTACATCTATCATGTTTATGAGATGATGTGAAAAAATGGCTAGGTTGAAAGTGTGGGGTCAAAATACTGAAAATTGTTAAAATTGTGAGTAAACACTGAAACATATCAATGTTACCTTCACAGTTTTGGTGCTTCTTTTCTAAGATTTTGACCTCAAATTTTTAACCTAGTCTTTTTATGACCCCACTGAATGACCCTGATAAGTGAAACTTTTCAAATCCTGCCCAAAACGTGATCTCATGGAGCGACAGCAAAATTGCCTTTTGGGCCAGATTTGAAAAATTTTACCTGCCTTGTTCATGAGGTTGGGTCCCACAAAGACTGTGTCGAAAGTTAGGTGGAAAAATATAAAAAAACAACAAGGTTATGAGTGAGCATTGACACATTTTAACATCCACTCATAACTTGGTAATTTTACTATTTTTTCTTTAGCTAAAGATTCAAAATAGTCTTCTAACTCCACCTCATGAAACTGGTAGGTGAAAATGTTCAAAACCCACCCAAAAGGGAATTTCACAGAATGACTTCAAAATCACCTTTTGAGCTTTGATTTGAAAAATCTCACCTTCCTTGTTCATAAAGTGGCATCAAAAAATGGCTATGTTGAACATTTAGTGAAAAAAATACTAATAAGTGACAAAGTTATGAGTAAAAGTACAAAACACATTGAAAATACAAATGACCACACAAACCTTGTTTCTTGTTTCCAGATCGCGTTGAAGAAGAAGGATGGGCTTTGCAGCAGAATCATGGTGGAACCATTTTGAGGTGAATAAGGGTGTGTGTGGAGTTATAGTGGGTTGGTGGTAGGTTGGGGGGTTGTGTACAGCTGCAAAAGACATTAATGGATGTTTTTTTCTGCTTTTCAGGGTAGAAAAAATGACTATGAGGGACTTTTTTTTATTACAGCAAGGGTGACACTGGGGATTGGCTACCCTACTGTCACAGATGGTTGGTGGCACCGGGGGGGGTGGATACTCCAGAGTCTTCCCATTTTAAGGGGGTTGGGGTACACTACATTGGTAGGAGGTGTTTCATGAAAGACAGGTAGAGGGAAAAGAGAGGAGGAGTTTGTGCTGTGTCCTCCCCGCTCAAGGGTGTGGCTTGTATTCAGTGCAGCACATTTGGGGGAACAAGAGGAGCAGGCTGAGCATGATGCCTCTCAACCACTTGCTGGGCAGCATCATTCAGAGAAAAGGAATGAGCCATTCTTGGAGAGGAGCGGCTCAGTCATTTCACCTGAAAAACATTTCCACCCCACATGAACAGATTGGTATCATGATCAGCCTTGCTGATCATTGGGTTGTCACCGTTGAACCCACTGCAGCCTGTGTCTTATTGGAACCAACAGTGACACACCTCTGAAACACCATTCTTGTATCAAAATGTGTTGTTGTGCATGCACATGCAAACATAAAAGGGAACATGGTAGAGTGTTCCTTAGGTGTAACCCACAAACTTGCTTTTACAAAAGCACAACAAATACAGAAATTTGCTTAAGGAAAAAATACATAATAACAAACTGTGGTGCCAATTACAAACTGCCCTAAAAGATAAGCACAGTAAAACCTTGTGAGACTTTATTTATTTTTATTTATTGAAATGTTTCACCAGGAGGGCACACTGAACAACAAGTTGCTCATCTCACGGTGCAACCTGGGGGTGGGGGGTGGATACATGAGGATAGTCTATAGAGATTTATTTATTTGAATTTTTGTAACCGGGTAGGCCCTCTGAGACAAGGTCCGTTTCTCAGGAGTGACCCATGGGAAGTGGTAACAAGGGGAGCAAAAGGAAGTGTACGCAGACACTTAACAAGAAGAAGTAAAAGGGGAGTGTGTGTAGACACTTCTTTAGCATTAGCATATAAAGCAATTAACAATTAAAAAGTGCAAATAAACAGTGGACAATACACAAAGTACAGACAAAATATTAAATCAAACATCAAGTTCATACTGGTGGGGGAGTTTCAGTCTCTTACTAAAGTATAGTAGCTTAGAACTCAGCCTACACCGTAACAGAAGAGAATATGAGCCAGAGGGGGACAGGGTGGGGGAAGATAGTGGGGAGAGCAAGGGTGAGGGAGAAAGGGGGAAAGGGAGAAAAATGGAATGGCAGTAGAGGTATCACAAATTAGTGATAGCTGCAAGTAGGAGGAGGAGGAAAGAATATTTCCTTGCAAAGTCTCTTAAAGTGAGGAAGAAAAGTGCAGGAGAGTAATTTGTGAGGGAGTTTGTTCCATTTTTGAGGTGCAGCAACATGGAAGGATCTGTTGCCTATGGCTAAGCAGGGTTAGGGAATACTTAATATGGGGATATGAGAGGATCTAAGTGTTCTAGAGAAGGATTTCAGTGAGAGGAGAATGAAGAGGATAGGAGGAGAGGAGGGAAGGTGGATTAGTTTGAAGACAATACACAGTACTTGGAAATCCATTTTGGCCTCAAAGGACGCCCAATTCAATATGCGGAGAACTTCACAGTGGTGTGCCCGAGAGTGGGAGTGGGCGGCAAAGCTGACAACTCTGTGATAGGTCTGCTTAAGTTTGGCCTGAATAGGGGTTCTGGCCAAGTGAGTGAGAGGGGCAGCAGTGAAGGGTCAGGGGGAAGAGTAGTTGAGACAATGGTCTTTCAAGCAAGGGTTGAGAGATAGGGGGCAATGTGCTATAAAAAAACAAGTTTTTGGCTTGTTACATTGATGACGTTTGTTGTGTGTGATTCAAGGGATAGATGCACATCCAGAGTCAGTCCCAGGTATTTGAAGGAGCTCATTTCTTCTAGTGGGTCACCAGAGGAGGTATGGATTACGGGGGGGGGGGGCTGTGAAGTTATATCGAAGAAGGTGTGATGGAACAGCATGGTTTTAGTTTTTTTTTAATTCAGGATCAACAGATTCTCCTTGAACCAGTTTTCCAGCTTCTGGAAATCATATTGAAGGTGAATCTTAATGGAGGAGACATCGGTGTTAGGCCTATATAGAATGGCATCATCTGCATATAGCTGGACTGATGCCACACCACAGTTCATAGGCAGCTCATTGATGAAGATGGAGAATAGGAGGGGCCCAAGGATTGATCCTTGAGGGACCCCATCAGTGATAGGAGATAAGGAGAAGTGAACACCAGACCATTTAACACATTGTGACCTACTGGATAGGTAGTTAGAGAACCAGGTCAGAGAGGTGGAATCAAGGCTGAGACAGTGGAGCTTTGATAGGAGGTGTGGGTGATTAACTAGATCAAGGGCCTTCACAAGGTCAATAAAGATGGCCCCTGTGGCCCGCCCAAGATCCATGGCCTGGTATAAACCTGAGGTGACATTCAGAAGGGCAGATTCAGTCACGTGCAATTTTCAAAAGCCATATTGGTGTTTTATGAGGGCAATGGTTTGCTCGAGAAAAGAGTAGAGCTGGTTGTATATAATTCTTGCCTGTATCTTGGTGAGACGACAAAGGATAGATATAGGTCGGTAGTTCCCAAGAAGGTTTGTTGAGCTGGCTTTATGAACTAGGACAACGATTGTAGTTTTCCATTTGTTGGGGATAGATTGGGTTAGGAAGAATCTATTAATTAACTGTGTAATTGGCCGAGCAAGTGTAGGGGCTCTAATTCTGAGGAATTTATGTGGCAGGTAGTCAAATCCTGGAGAACAATCAGGGTTGAGGCCCAAGAGGAGTTTGAGGACTTCCATTGTTGAGGTGAGTTTTAAGTGGAAGAGTGGACGAGAGGCTTCTAGAGGTGAGTGGAGTGGAGCAGAGTGGGAAGTTGGCAGACCTGCTTTGTACGCTCCTAGGTCGGTGAAGAAATGATTAAAACTGGAGGCAATCTCCAAAGGTGAATGTGTTAAGTTGTCATTCAGATTCATCATACGGGGGGTGATCCTCCTGTTGCCCTTGAGGAGGGAATTTATTTGAGTCTAAAAACTTTTGGGGTTTGGGAGACTTGAACCTTGTATAGAAAGCAGATAGTCCCTCTTTGATTTGTTAGTTTTGGCCTTTCATGTATTCCTTAGTTGGCGGTAGATAATCCAGTCTGATTGTAGACCAGATTTCTTGAAAGACTTCCAAGCTTTGTCCCTGGAGTGCATTAGATGCCTCAGGTCCTGAGAAAGCCAGGGAGAATAAGTACCTGTGGCACACCTCAGTTTGTAGGGGGCATGGGAGTCTAGGATTGCATTAAAAGTGGTAATAAGGTATTCTAGAACCTGATTTATATTAGGAAGGGAGGTGATGGAGGACCAATCGACAGAAGCCAGGCTTTGCAGAAAAGCCATGCGGTTGAAATTAGATAGATCCCTTGACTTAATAAGTTTTGGAGGTCTGTGAGGGAAGTTGTTTTTCCAAATACAGAAAGTGGGACAGTGATCACTGAGCATGTCAAGAAGTGTCCCTGTGATTTTGATGTGGGACTTGTTATTGGTGAGCATCCAATCCAGAAGGCTGTGGTTTCCATATTTTTGATTAAGCCTGGTTGGCTGATTAATTAGTTGCTCAAGTTTGGCATCTGTGAGAGCATCTTGATATTGGGCATAATTTGGTCCTTTCCAATCAAGATTGAAATCACCACAGAGTATGGTATCATTAGTGGGGAGAGAGTCGAGACAGGAATGGAGTTCTGAAATGGATACTGAAGCAGTCCTGGGGGGCAGGTAAACATATCCTATAGTTAGGCATAAGACTTGACAAGGGTAATTGAGATAAATAACTGCTCAATATTAGGGCTGAACCATATATCATTAAGCTCACTAACATCCAGCCCAGTCTTGGTGCATATCACTACACCCCCCACACCTGGCTTGGTAGGTCGATCCCGTCTAAAAGAGGAAAAGCCAGGTAGTGAGACCTCATGTGTTAAGACTGATGGTTTTCACCAGGTCTCAATAATACAGAGGACATCTAGCTTGTAGTGAAGAGCCCAGGCCTCCAGTTCAGCCATTTTATGCTTGATGCTTTGCACATTCATATGGGCAATCTTGAGCCCTTTTAAATTTGACCAGTAAGGACACAAGGTAAAGAGATTTTGCTTAGTGTTCAGTTCAATGTCACATGACAAGAGGAGCAAACATAACCTAGATCGAATAGAAGGGGAATGAAGGAAGGGTGATTTATAAAAATGCCTGATCCGTGAGACTAGCAGGATTGTTTTTTCATGATAGGGCCAAGGCAAAATATTGAAGGTCTGGAGGGGGCCTGGTTAAAGGGAGAGGAGGGGAGTTGGGGGATGAGAGAAGGGAGGGTGCCTGGTTAGGGGAAGAAGTAATCACGCAGGAAGAAAATGGTTCAAATAGATGGAGACAGGCCATAATGGAACTCATAAGGAATAGCATCCTGGTCTGGAATAGAAGCATGGTGACAGATGAGAGGTTGGAGGGTTTACTAACACAAAGAAGCCAATGGGTTGAGGCAGGTAGATGGGGCAGAATTTTAATGTATTTAATAGAGGTTGGGGGTGGGGGTGAGTGGCTGGGCTGAAAAATCAAGAGGACAAGTCCAATTTAGAAACGAGCAGCAGCTAAGCACAGAAGTCAGGGCAGTTCAATGAAGAGCTGATCCCAGTGACAAAATGTCCAATTAGCATCTGAAAGCAGCTGGAGTGCCCCAATGGGCACAATTATGTTGGAGACTTTCAATCGGGTAGGAGCCTACCTTGTTCAGATCTTTGGGCAGACGTGCTGGAAATGGTGACTGTGGCTTGCTGTGGAGAGAGAGCCACAGTCATAGACGGTGAGCTTGCTCAAGGCACAGGAACTGGAAAGGGGGGGAGAAATATTACAGATACAGCTAGTTATGGTAGAGATCAGGGCTGAGACAGTGGGTGGGATGAGAGCAGGACAAAAGATTAGGTGGAACGACACTGGGGAGTAGGTGCTAAAATGGGCAGAAAGCAAAGCAGGGAGAAATCGGGTGGTGGTGTTTGAGCTGAGAAACCGGAAAGAGCTACTCAGACAGAGTCAGAACAATGGAGGAGGGAGAGAGAGAGAGAGTGTGTGGGGGGGGGTGAAGAAAGAGGATCACAGAACATGCAGAAGAGGAGCAATGAGAACTCAATACAATACATTACTGGCTAACTACAGAATCAACTAGCTGGGTACAATTAAACATTGTTAAAAAAAATAGTAAATCCCATAAACTGTTTTAAAAAAATAGCAAAATCCCAAAACAAACTACACTGGATGCAAAGCCCTAGACTTCAAGCAGGCAGTTGAAAAATCAAGTAAGAGGACAAGTCCAGTATAGAAATGAGCAGCAGCTAAACATAGAAGTCAGTGCAGTCCAATGAAGAGCTGCTTCCAGTGCTGAAATGTCCAATCAAATTGATACACTATCACACTATTCACATTCAGAAAAGCATACAACTAAGAAACACATTGACAGTATGATTATGCAGTGACTTTCAGGAGGAAAGTAAGAATAGGGAGTAGCTAGTAGGCATACAGTACAGTAGTCTGGCGAGTCGGTGGAGCTCAAAGGTGAGTCGTAAGGGGTTGATGGTAATGCTAGAAGAGCTCACCAGGGCACGTCAGAGCTCTACAAATGTGTCCATGATATTGCCCACTTCCCGTTCAAGGCATCATTGGTGAGTTCAATGGTTGACACTGGCAGTGGTCAGTTTGTGCAAGCAACAGAGGAGAAGAATGCCACAATAGGCCCTCAGGTAAAGGGAATGGGAGAATAAATGGAAGGTGGATATAGTTCTCAACAGCCTGAAGCAAATCCACTGTATGATCTCTCAATACAGCCAGCCTCTATCTGTGAGGGAGACAAGTGAAAGCCTGTAGGTAATCCCTTTCTTCTGGGAAAACCAGGTGGAGTTTATTTTTGTTTTTGGTACTCAAAAGAATGTGTCTATAAGGGGGAATAAAAAAAAAAACTTAGAAGGAGCTGTAAAATAAAGTGTTGTATCCCCCAAACCCTGTAGTTACAACCCCCAGTGGGAGAGTAAACCCACATCAAGCACAAGAAGTAAAATAAAAACACTGAGACTATCAGGTGTGCAGTCCGAGGCAGACAATAATTTCAAGGGGGAACGTACCCATTTAAAAAAAAAGGCAAAAGATTATAAAACAAAGCCAGGAAACTTGTCCTCAACAGCTTCTGTGGCAAATATTGGATCCCTAGTATGCACTTATGACATTTTGTCCTTTAAACATATCAATAGCAACGAGAAGAAAAAATCAAAAGAAAAAGGGGTACAAAAAATGCAGGAGGAGAAAATGGTCTCAAAAAGCAGGGGAAACATAGTCATGAAAGAGAAAAACAGGGAGCAGGGGGGAAGGGGAGGAAATAATGGGGAGAAGACAACTCCGAGGTATCATCTGAAGAAGGGGAAGAATCTGTAAAAAATTCCCAGAAGGAAATATTGCAAGAAATATTGCAAGGATTTGGGGCTCTAAATTTAGCAGTTCAACCCTTCAGTAATAAACTCTTGGAGGTAGTGGAGAAACTAGATGCCTCTTCTTTAAGAGCCACAGAGTGTGAAGATAGAGTTAGTGGGACTGAAGATACTCTACCTAAAATGACTGTTACCATAGCTAAAAGTAATAAAGAGCTAGAAGAGCTGAAATTAAAGATGGAAAACCTCAAATCTAGGTCCAGGAAGGTTAACCTAAAAATAGCAATCTTCCTGAGGGCATCGAAGGTAATGATCCCCATGGTTTCTGTGAATAAATGCTCAGTAAAGTTCTGGGCCTCCCCTTCCCGGAAAAAAGTAGAGGTGGATAGAGCGCACAGAGCATTTGATACTGAGGATATTCACGGTAGGCCTCGTTTGTGTATGTAAAACCACTACGTTATCATGACAAAGAGAAATTACTAAGGCCAGAATTGAAAAGGGTCTATTTTTCAATGTCATGAGACTACAAACATATACAGACACTCCACTAGCTGTACTGCCAAAAAGAAAAATTTTTGATCATGTGCATGATGAATTGAGAAAAGAAGACATCCAGTTTGCCATGATGTACCCAGCCAAACTGAGGGTGCATTTAGATGGAAAAACATTGTTCTTCCAATCCCTGACAAATGTGGAAGAAGTTCTGAAAAATCATCAGAGGCCTCCCGCAGGTAATTCAGACCATGGGGGTTCTACCAGTGACTGTAAGAATAATCAAGAATAGCAAATATAGCTTCACTCTCTAAGATTTTGTATGTTAACTTAGCATTATAATACTTTGGGTTCAAAGGGGGAGAGTCATGAAAAGCAGGAGGGGAAGCTGCTTGCTCACTGGGTGTGTTAGTTATAGGGTTATCCTTAGGGTTGTGGTTCTTCATGGTTATGGAGCTTTATTCTACCTATTTTCTCATAATTTTAGATTCCTCTACATAATATTTAAGGGGGGCTGTGGGGGTCCTTTTTTAGGGTGGTCAATCGATTCTCTAACCCAATACTCGCTACTCTTGCATTTAGCAGAAGTTCAGCAACCTCAAGGGGGGGAGGGGGAGCATCCATTCATCAATAGGATGCTTGGGCAGATGGGAATCACCCAAGGGAATGTATGGCCCTTTTTCCTTAGTGGCACTAAAAAGAGTTAAATGAATGGCCAGATTGGTGAGGGTTGGGGGGGGAGTAGAGTAATAGAAAAAAAAAAGGAAAATTGTCTGGACTCAAGAAAAGCATGAGTGCCTTAGCACAAGGCCTTTAGAAATCGATCAGTATGCAATTTGTATTTCATATTTAGGCCTGGTAAGAGGGAACAATTGCCTCGGACAGACCTCGGGAGAGGTTATATCAAAGGGGAGTATACAATCATTTTAAATGGAAACTCTAAAAATAATGACATGGAATCTGAATAGGTGTAAAGAAAGAATTAAGATAAGGAAAGTGATTAATACCGTAAAAAAATAAATATTGATTGTCTGTTCCTGCAAGAAACGCATTTTAATGAGAAAGATGTTTCATACTGGATTTTAGAAATTTAATGGGGGCAGAAAGCTTTGTCTCTAATTTTTCTGACTCTGAAAAGGGTACTGCCATGTTTGTTAAAAATCGGTTAGGATATAGAGCGGAAAAAGTATTGACAGATAGTCTGGGGAGATTTGTGATAATAAGACTTTGCAGACAGAAAGGAGGGATTACCTTGGCTTCAATTTATGGTCCAAATCAGGATGATCCTTCTTTTTTCACTGATTTGTACCTCAGATTATCTCAGTTTGGTGCAGCGGCATCACCAGAGGTATAAAGATGAGGGGGCTAATGCACCACACTCAAAATCCTAACAGAGCTAGGGGGTCTGGGGCATGCCCCCTTCCCCGAAAAATTTTGAGATTTTTACCTTCAAATAGTGGCTTTTCCTGCATTTTAATGGTGAAATATATGTTTGAGAAGCCTGGTTTTCATGATATCTATTAAATGGTACATGTGCAAAAATTTGTTTACTGGACCAGTGAGAACAATGGAAAGAAAGACACCATTATCCCAGCAGATCTGCTGGGAAGGTTATTGGACCCCAGAGCAAGTAAGAGATCAGCCAGACACCATTATCCCAGCAGATCTGCTGAGAAGGTCACAGGACTCCAGAGCAAGTAAAAGACCTGCCAGCTGACACCATAATCCCAGCAGATCTGCTGAGAAGGTTACAGGACCCCAGAGCAAGTAAAAGACCTGCCAGCAGACACCATTATTCCAGCAGATCTACTGGGAAGGTTACAGTACCCCAGAGAAAATAAGAGACCAGCCAGACACCATTATCCCAGCAGATCTGCTGGGAAGGTTACAGGACCCCAGAGCAAACAGCCACCACTTCCACACTGCATAATTCTGAACAAATCACTTAACATTCCTGCCCTCAGTCTCTCTTTCTTCCTCTCTCTCTCTCTCTCTCGTCAATTTATGTAGTCTTTGCATCTCCCTCCCTGTGTGCTGCAAACTATCCCCCTTCCCCTCTTTCTGGATTCTAAAGAGTTTGGGGATGACTTGTATGATTGTGTCTATGTAGTTGCTACATAAAAAGGCAGCAAAACTCTCTCTCTCCCTCCCTCTTTGGATTGCAAAGCACTCAGGAACACAGTCTGTATGAAAGGTGCTATATAGATCAAAATGTCTTTTCACAGAAGCCACAGGCACAGATCTTCCTTCTCTAAACTGTAAAGACTCATGCTGCACAGCCTTTTAGATGTGTACCACATCTGTGCCTGTCTAAAAAATATACCTGCTGTGCAAGCAATGCTGACTGTGTTGGCATGGCAGTTACTAAAAGGTGGTCACCAATCCCAACTTATGTCAATCACTTCCAGTCCTGTCCAGGTGTTCCCTCCTACAAGGCAAGGCATGCCAAACCTCTCATGCTTCTGAACCCACTGAACAGAGTGTAGGAGACTAGCGGAAGCAGAGAGCATTTGTTGAACCCCCCTCCCCCCCGCACTCCCTGTCAGATTGGGATCCAACTAACCTGGGAGTGATGATGACAAATCCCTGCCCCAAGCTCTGAGCTTTCCCATGGTGAAGTCCTGACTCCTGTCCCAATGTTCTCTTTGTCGACAGCACAGTACACAGCAGCCAGCCACCAACACAGTCAGTCCACTCACAAGACTTACTTTCTTTTTTCTCCATCAGACTTGTGAGTCGACGAGTGTAGTGCCCCAAAGTTTGCCAGGCAAGCAGACCAAAGAAGACTCAGGGAAAGGGTTAACTCCCCATGCACAGCCAGATGGCTTATTGACCAAACTGGCTGGCTGACCATTTCCTGTCTTTATCCCCCTTCCCCTTCCCTCCTGGAGCCTTCTGATGCTGGAGCCTTTGTCTCGGCTAGGCCAGGTCTCTGGCCAGTGCCGAAAGGCGCCATAAATCAGCCAAATGGGCTGATTTTAGCCCCAGATACCCAATTATCTGTCCAAAGCCCAGGTCCACCTCTAGGCTAGAAAGGGTTTTCCCTGCTAACCAGTGGCAGTTCTGGACTGAGTGATTGATAGAATAGAGTGCAGGGAGGCTTACCTGAAGCTCTGGTTCATAGCTCCTGGGTGACTGCTCCTCTATAGCCAGTGGTCCTTGGTGGTCTCCAGTAGCAGCAGCAGTCACACCTTAGCTCTGGAAAAGGACCAGCAGTCCTCCTGATGGCCAGCAGCAGCCAGTTCCATAGAGTGAGCTCCCTTTAGTTGTCTGCTTCCTTGGTTTGCAGTTTTTGTATTGGGGTTTTCTGGGGTGTCCTGACGATGGGTGCCTAGTAGTGCATGTAGCACAAGCATCACATTTCAGATGCAAAGTGATGAGGGGAACGCTCACACAGGTTCTCTTTTGTTTGCATAAAAATATGGCTTGGCAAATCTGTTAGTTTGCTTCTTGTTATTTTGCAGAATAAGTGTGGCATGGTTTGTGTTTTTTTTGGGCTGCCATTGTAGTTCCCCTGTCTCCCCTCTCCAGTATGCTGGCTTTTTTTGTTTTCTTTCTGGCATTGACATTTAGTGTTGCCACACATGGGGCTGCCATTGCAGTCCCCTGTCCTTCCCCTTTGTTTACTGCCTCTAGTGCCACTTGCTGGTCGGCAGGCTGTTGCCCTGCCCAACTTTGCTGGAGTGGTTATTTTTTTCTCTTCTTTGTTTTGTTAAAGTTCTTTCTCTTCCCCTTTGTGGAGGCTCCAGGTTGCTTCCCATCTCTTTGCCTGGCCTTCTGTGCTGGTTGCGGGGTGTGGTGCCTCTTTGGGGGGCCTCTTTAGTGTCTGCCTTCAGTTTTGCCATTTTTTTGTTTTTATTTTTATGTTTTGTGGGCTCCTCGAACCCCTTTCTTGCTCCAGTCCCCTGAAATGACCCCGGACTGTGGTCCTTCTCCTGTAGCCCCCCTTCCTCCGAATGAAATGACGGCGTCCATTTTAGTGGTTGTTGGTGGTGGAGTTGCCCTGCTCAGCTCTCTTCCCCACCTCCCTTCCACAGAAAATTAATGCCACTGTAGTCATGGACCTCAGCGCCCAGCTGATCATGGTCCATGCGGCATTCGCCAAGAGGGGACAAATTTGGGCAGATGGACCATGAGTTGCAGCAGCAAAGTGTGTCTGGGCAGAAACCAGCACACGGACCATTAAAGTTCCACCCTGCCACTGTTCAGGGGCAACCAAAGCATTGGGTGGGAGCTGAGCTCCCCGACCTCCACCACTAGCACCACCAATGATCCGGAGGACCCCGGCCAGGCAAAGAAAAAGGAAAGTGCACATCATGTGGTAGAGCTATAAAGTGCTGACTCTAAACCATGTCTTCTTTTTTTCTCAGAATGCAGTGAAGCTGTAAGTCGTTACATTTTTCAAGGAAAATGATTGGGGGGGCTTGAGCTTACATTAGGGGAGCTTCAGCCCCCTTCAAAAACAGCCTGGTGTTGCCACTGGTTCGGTGCTGTTATGATAGTGGAAGGGGATTTCAATTTAACCTTCGGAACATTGGATAAGGAACCCCTGGGCACTGAAAGGAAAAAACATGCTGTAGGGGTGGTAAAACAAATGAATCCTGATTTGAATTTGGTTTTTATATCCAAGCCTGAAAAAATATTCCTACTATTCTAAGCCCCACAAAACCTTCTGTGAGGAACGGTGTCAACGGTCTTACTGAAATCCAGGTAGGACACATCCACCACCCCTCCATGATCCACCACTCTGGTCACGCAGTCAAAGAAATTGATAAGATTAGTCTGACAGGACCTACCCTCAGTGAATCCATGCTGCCTTGGGTCTTTTGCACTGCTTGACTCCAAGAACTTCACTACTTTCTCCTTAAGAAGGGACTCCATCAGCTTCCCCACCATTGAGGTCAGGCTTACAGGTCTGTAATTGCCTGCCTCCTCCCTAGGGAACATTATTTAATCAAGAGTAGCACACTAAGTCGAAGCTTGTTTCCAGATGCGATCTGGGAGCTCAAGGAAGTTAAGTGACTTGCTCAGGATCACACAGTTGGCACCTAGGTGGCTGTGGGATTCAAACCCAGGTCTCCAGATCTGCAGCTCAGAGCCTTAACCCACTGCACTATACTGCCTCCTTAGCCCTACTTCCAGTCTTGTGCAGGGGGACAATCTCTGCCCTCCTCCAGTCCCCAGGTACCTCCCCCATCTCTAGTGATTGGTTGAAGAGAGTTGTCTGCGGACCTGCTAGGACTTCCCTGAGTTCCTTCAACACTCTAGGGTGAACTCCATCTGGCCCCATTGCCTTGTCTGTCTTTACTTTTCCTAGTTCCTCCAAGACTCTATCCACTCTAAATGGGCTGGCATCCAACTCTCCCCCCTGTACATCTTTCCTCGTTAGTCTTGGCCCCTCCCCTGCCTCTTCCTTGGTAAATACTGAGTAAAAATATTTGTTCAGTACCTCAGCTTTTTCAAGGTTGTCCTCCACACACCCTCCCTCTCCCTTCTTTAGCCTAACAATACCATTTCTGGTCTTCATCCTCTCGCTAATATAATGGAAGAAGGTCTTGTCCCCCTTCTTAATAGCCTATGCTATTCCTTCCTCTGTTCTTACCTTAGCCCCTCCGACAGCTTTCTCAGCTTCTCCATGCTTCTCCAGATATTTCAGTCTGTCTTCTTTCTGTGTCTCTTTGTGCTTCCTGAATGCCTTACTTTTTTCTCGCACTTTCTTGGCTACTGACTTAGAGAACCACAGTGGCCGCTTCTTTCTTTTGCTTTTGCTAAGCAATCTGACACATTGACTTGTCATTCCTGCTATGGATCTCTTGAGCCTAAGCCACTGTTCTTCTACCCCTCCCCCCATATCTTCTGCTGCCAGGGCAATTTTGAGCTGTTTCCTCATCTCCATGAAGCTGGCCTTCCGGAAATCTAGGATCTTAATCTTTGAATGACTTTCTTCTGCCAGCATGTTGACTCTAAACCATACAGTTCTGTGGTCACTGGTATCAATGGGACTGCCCACCTCAACATCCATGCTTCTGTCCCCATTTGTCAGAACTAAGCTTAATACAGCCCCCTCCATGGTGGGCTCAGCCACCAGCTGCCTTAGGTTAGCCCCATATGTGGCAGACATGAGGTACCTGCTCCTTTATGTACTTGCAGTCTGGGTATTCCTATCTGCATCTGGTATGTTAAAGTCACCCATTAGTAGTACTTCCCCTTTGGCTGCCATATTATGGATGGCTTCCACCAATACTAGATCTATATCCTCCCCCTTCACGGGAGGGCTGTAAACTACTCCAGCACGGATGGTTGTTTTATTCCCTGACTCCAGAGTAACCCACAATGCCTCTGCTTCTTCACTGTACCCCTGAGCCTCTGTAGCTTTAATCCCTTCCTTTACATACATAGCAACCCCATCTCCTCTCTTCTCCTCCCTATCCTTTCTAAAAAGTGCATACCCTGGTATGGCTGCATCCCAGTCATGGTTCCCTGCATACCATGTCTCCATAATAGCCACAATGTCCAGGTTTGTGTCTGCCATCAGTGCCGTTAGGTCTGGGATTTTGTTTCCCAAACTGCGGGCATTTCTGCACATGACCTTCCACACTATGAACCCCCTTAATGTTCCTT
The DNA here is from genome assembly GCA_016271365.2 of Neoceratodus forsteri. Classification (NCBI taxonomy): domain Eukaryota; kingdom Metazoa; phylum Chordata; order Ceratodontiformes; family Ceratodontidae; genus Neoceratodus; species Neoceratodus forsteri. The sequence continues at coordinate 874,100,165 of CM057450.1, read as the reverse complement.
GTTTATTGGTCTTTGTCTTGTGCCACATTAGTGATGTACCTTCTATTCTCGACCCATTGTAACCATGGTAGTTTTATGATTAGATATTATACTATTTATTAGTTCCTCAATGCTTTCAGTTATGTCCTGTAGGGGGAGCTATGATAATCTCCTTGACTGTCTATGCCTCCCCCTTGGCAAGTTTAAGTGATCGCTAAAGATGCACTTATATAGATGCAGGCCATCTGAAGAATATAGTCCTTCATCCCTCCAGGTGAGGTTCTAGTCCCCAATGAAGCCATACCCCACCTCTCCACACCATTTCTTCAGCCATTTGTTGAATTTAATGATGCGTATGTCCCTCCTTCCCCCTTGCCGTAGACAGGTAGCATCTCCAAGAAGGTGGCAGAGTATGCTACTTGCCCAAGACACCTCCACAGCTCCCTGAACTCTTACTGTACTCTTCCTCCATCTAAATGGAGGGGCTCCAAAGGGATTCCATTTCATGGATGTTGAAATCTCATTGCTCCTGAGAGCTGTATTAGCATACGAGAACATGATGCTTAATCAATCTTTAAACTCCCCAGTATGCCTGTCTGCTTAATTAGTCTTCAAAGAAATGAGCTGCAAGAAGGTATGAAATACCACTTTTACCTTCAGTGAGCTTTGCAAAGTATCTGAGTTGTAACACAGGTTTTTTCCCATTAAACTCCATTCAGTTGTATATGTTTCCAGAGAGTTTTTACAGGGCATTTGTTCTTTCAGCATAGAGCTACATGATATAAATGGCTGCTCTGACATCATGTTCTCATATGCTAATGCAGTTCTCATGGACAATGAGATTTCAACAACCATGAAATAGACAACCCCAGAGCACTCACAGGGGCTACCAAGACCAGTGAAAACAAACTAATATGATATGAGGGTGTAGTTTTCGTTTAAGCCCCACTTACGGCTCAGACATCAGCTTCAGAGCACATTTTGTATTTTTTTTTATTTTAGTCTTTGGTAACCAGGTAAGGCCCACTAGGCACAAGTGCCTATTTTCAGGGGTGACCTGTGAGGACTGGGGAGGTTAAGTGACTTGTTCAGAGTCACACAGTATGCAGGTGGAGGCTGTGGGAATCAAACCTAGGTCTGCTGCATGTAACAAGCTCATTCACAGTTCATTACTGTAATAAATTCCAAATTTATCTGCACCATAGCCAGTAAGAAAATTACTTAAAACCAGTGTAAAATTTAGAAGAGTAGTTGCTGTGTGAATTTAAATCAGTCAGTCACTCCTTCAGTCCCCAGGGAGTGACTGGTTGCACTGCAGAGATTTGTTTATTAATTTATTTAACTTAATAGTACTAAAAATAAATTTTTACTGTCTTGGAGAGTCAGAGGAATCTTAGCAGTCTAGATGAAAAAGGGCGTCAAGTTAAAAAAATCAGTAACGCTGGTAGGGTGCGGTGTCCTCTGGAGATCAGAGGGCGTACCTTAATAGGCAGAGTCAGTAGGTGGGGAGCAGCTCCTACAGCTACTTCCATGGGTGGAGAGTGCCCAGGTGCAAGGCACTGGCTTAATAGGCAGAGTCAGTGGGAGGGAAGCAGCTCCTACAGCTATGGCTGTGGGTAGGGAGTGCCTTGTGGCAGTTAAGCATTCACAGCAAACAGAGAAACACAATCTCTGTTAGTGCAAAGACCTGGGGCTCGATTTTCAAAGGGGAGTTAGATTGATGCAAGTTGCATCCTGCTGCAACTTGTATTGAAGAATTTTGCATCAATCACCATGTGCCAAATTCTAGATCGTGACTTGTGCTGATCTTTCCTGAAATGACTCAAGTCACAGCCTGCATCATAAAAGGGGCACATCCTGCTGTAATGATGCAACTTGTGACAGAAGAATTTAGTGCAAGTGAAGGCTGCAAAGAGTGGGGAATGCATGTTGCAGGAAGCATCAGGCAGGCAGAGGAGGAAAAGAAAACTTGGCTGATGAGTCTGATGTCTTAATCGAAGAGGTTGATGTCCAGGCACAGTTGCTGCTGTCCAGAAGTGGGGAGAAAGAGATGCATGACCCCAGATGGAGAGCTTGGGATGAGGTGGCCACCAGAGAGAATGCTGTGGGCTCAGTGAGGTGGTCCATTTGTGAGCTTCAAAAGAGGTACCACAACATCAGGTGGAAGTGCAAGGAGAAGCTGGCATGCGACAGGTGGAGCACAAGATTCACTGGTGGTAGTGGTAGCCAGCAATGACCACTGAGCAGTCAGGAGCATGTTGCAGCACATATTCGCAGCCATAATATCAAGGGTGACACCAACCTAGATATTTTTCAGCTGCAGAGCTGCACAGATATGTTTGAGGGTCATAGCAGCAGGAAGTTTGAGTGAGGGAGGTAAGGTGGGGCCACCACGAGCACCAGTAATTAGAGGGTCTTGTGTGGCTACACTGGTGTGTGTATATGTGCAGGACAAAGAAGTAACAGTGCACAACTGCTACTGGGTCAGGAGGCACAGCTGGTGTGGGTCTGGGGGTTATTACAAGTGCGGCATGATGGGGCACACTGTTGCCTGTGGAGTACATGTTGTCCTGTGTCTCAGCAACTGAAGTCCTACCCAGGCAGGTGTAGAAGGGGTGCCTGCCACTGCATAAGTACTGCACAGTGTATATAGTGGAGGGAAGGGGGGCACTGTGATGGTGCATGTATGCCTGTGTGTGTGATGGTTTGGACTTTGGCCAAAATGTGTGATGTTCCTGTGGTTGTGGCATGTGGCACTACAGTATGCAGTGGAGCACAGGCTGACCATGTGGAGCTCACAGTTGAGTGGACCTGCAGTGCAGGTATACAGGTGGATGAGTACACACTGATGACTGGCGACAATGTTGTGAGGGCCCTGTTCATCACCTGGATCTGTGGAGATGGAGTATAGGCTAAAGGGTAGCCAGCATGTATGTGAGTGTCAGCATGGGAAACTACATTGTGAGGGATGCAGGCATCTGGGTGGTTGCTGTGTGTGTTGGATGTGGTGGGGGGGTGTCACAGAGGTATGAAGGTCTTGGCAGCACAGGACATGTTGCATGTGGACATGCAGGGGACACATCCTTGTGGAGCACCTTGCGGGAGGGATGTGTGTACTGTGCAGCTATTGTCCAATGATCCTCTATAATTAGCCCTCCCTCTATCCCACTTGTTAAATCTCTTTTTCCCTCAGCACTGTCCCCAGGGCCTGGAAAGCTGCCATAGTGATTCCTATTGTCCCTTTTCCCTCCTTCCCTCCCTGAACAAGGTGCAGGAATCTCTTGTCCTCACTAGACACTCCAATTTCCTCTCCTCCTACAACTTCTTCTCCCCCTTTTAATTTGAATTCAAGAAAAAACACTCCACAGTAACTTTCCTGCTTCACGTCATTGATGCCATCTTGACAGGAATGGACAGCGGCCTCTTCACTGCTGCCATTTTTATTGACGTTGCTAAAGCTTTCAACTCTGTTTCTCATCCCCTTCTCCTCTCCAAGCTTAACTCTGTTGGTCTCTCCTCCCCTGCAGTGGACTGGTTTAGGTCCTACCTCACTAGGCGCAACCAGCATGTCCTTGCTGGGGATGCACTTCTCCCCCCCCCCATTCCCCTCTAAGCTGGCATCCCCCAAGGATCTATCCCTGGTCCCATCCTCTTCTCCAACTTCTTAAATGACCTTCCTTCTGCCTGTTCCCCCTCTCAAATTCATATTTATGATGATGACTCTATCCTCTCTACCTCTGGTCCCTCCACTTCCAAGATTCAATCCCAACTCCCGAGTGACTTCTCACTGGTTTTACTCTGGTTCCAAGAGAACCAACTGAAGGTCAACACAAAGAAAATGGTATCAATGACCTTTGGCACTGCACAAAAACAATCCAAACTCCCCCTTCTACCATCTTTCTCCACCCTTGATTGTACTACCCTAGACTCCATCCCCTCCTAGAAATATCTCGGTGTTTGTCTTGACAGCCACTGGACTTCTCAACCCATTTAAGTCATATCCTCTCTTAGCTCTGCCGGAAACTAGGAGTGATGTACAGGAACAAGGATGCCCTCATCTAGTCTGCTGCAAATTACTTCACCAAAATACTACCCATTTTCGATTATGCTGATGTAGTCTTTGGCTCCGCTCTTCCTCATCCCTCTCCAGGTTAGATACTCCCTTCAATGCGTTCTGCTGCTTCACCTCTAACACTCTTCCCATATCCATCATTGCTTCCTCTACTCTACTCTTCTCTCTCTCTCTCTTACATCCCTCTCTTCTTGCCACCAGTTCCATACTACCACACTAATCTTGAAATACTGGTTTGGAGCTCTCACCCGCACCTCTCCTCTCTCTTGCCCCCTTCTTCTCCATCCTCTTACCAACTTTGAATCAGAGACTCTCAAACCTTCTCTCTTTCATATCCCCACTCAAGATCTGTCCAGGCTGCCTTCTCTTACCATCTCCCTCACATCTGGAACTCACTCCCCATCTCCCTCTTACAGTCCCCCTCTCTGCACACTATAAAACATGCTCTCTCTCTCAATCCCACCCTACCTCTTGCACCAGTACTCAGACCTCCTGATGCAGCACATCCTTGCTTCCTAGACCCTGATATGTACACTATTGGCATAGCTCTTGTTTGTATCCTACAATAATTTACATATGCATTGTACTTGTTTGTTGTTATTGATCCATTAAAACTGTTATTCACTTATGTTGTTAATCTCCCACTCCCCCAGGTCACACCTGGAAACAAGCTCCAGCTCAGTGTGCTACTCCTAGTTACCAAACTTTAAATAAATAAAATTACAAGGCTATCCATTGAGCCAGGGGGCCATTGCCAAACGGTGCGGGTGCAGCTGCTCTGTCACCTTCATGTGATGCAGAGTTTGTGATGCAGTGTGGCACTGCATAACATCATACCCTGAAGACAAGCAGGTTGGCCTAACAATGTACATGGCAAATATGGCATGTGCAACATGCTTTTAGTGGCACTTCTCATAGCAGAGTGAGTCACTGGACTGTGGCCAGGGTGTTCGGGCATGCAAGGGGAACTACAGTGCCATCCAGCACATTCCACTAAGGCAGCAACATATGGGCTGCACATATGATGACTCTAGGATGCAGTTAGTAACACTGTATTGCTGACATACAGTATATGGGGGGGCTATGTCACATGCACACCAAGAGCTGAACAAGTGTGAGGCAGAGGTGTCGATACATGCATGGATATGTTAGGAGTATGGAAGCAAGGGGCACTGTGGCTGAAAAGGAGTGGTCACACATTGTGGCAGTAGTCACGCTCAGCAGTGTCTGATGGAGGTGAGATGCTGCAGGGCAGGGATGGCGACATGGCAGATCAACCTGCTACAACCAACTCACAGGAACATATTGACATGAAGTGATGAAGCTGCAAGTAATACAATGTTCTCTCCCAACAGATATCACAGTGGATCAGGGGGATAAAGTGACAGCGGCACAAGTGGGCAGAGATGATGACCCCCAGATCCCTTTCTTCTCTGGTGACTGTCAGCAACTCCTCCCACCATCCTGTAGCTCTCCTCAGGGTTCCTGTTTCCTAGGTGCACTTTCTTGCACTTTTTCACAATGAACCTCAGTTGTCACACTTTGGACCATTTTTCCAGCTTTCCTAGGTCCCTCCTCATTTCTTCCAGCCCTTCTGGAGTGCCCACCCTTTTGCAGCTCTCCATGTTATCTGCTAATAGGCAAACCTACCTTCTAGCCCTTCCATGATGTTACTAATGAAGATATTAAAAATGACTGGCCCCAGGACTGATCCATGAGGTACCCCACTGGTCACCCCTCTCCCTGGATTGGATCCCATTTACCACCACCCTCTGCCTACTGTCACTTAACCAGTTTCACTCACCCAGTTTACCACCTTGTGTCCCACTCCCAAGCTTCCCATCTTGTTCAGCAGTCTTTTATGTGGGACGGTGTCGAAGGCCTTGCTGAAATCCAGGTAGGCGATGTCTACCACTCCCCTCCCCCGGTCCACCTCCCTTGTAACTCATTCAAAAATATCTATTAGATTTGCTTGACATGACCTTCCTACTATGAATCCATGCTTCCTCAGATCTTGGGGTCTGTTGGATTCCAAGTGTTCCACAATCCTTTCATTAAGTAGTACCTCCATAATCTTACCAACTACTGAGGAGAGGCTGACCAGCCTATAGTTTCCAGCCTCCTCCCTGCTACCATTTTTGTGAAGAAGGACTACATGTGCCCTCCACCAGTCCTCTGGAACCACTCATATGTTGAGTGATTCATTGAATAAGGCCACCAGAGGTGCTGCTAGCTACTGTACAGCCACAGTTCCTCTAATATCTGTGGCTGTATACCATCTGGTCCCATTGCCTTGACCACATTTAGTTTTGTGATCTCCTCCAAGACTCTCTCTCTCCTGTAAAGGGAGTGGTGTTCACCTCCCCCCTTTATATGTGATTCCCAGCTGTGGTCCTTCTCCCTTCCCATATCAGAAAATACAGAGCAAAAGTAATTATTTAGTATCTCTGCCTTTTCCAGGTCTTTCCACACACTCCCCTTCCTCCCCAGTAAACCATACAATCCACCCCTGACTTTCTTCTTTCGCTGATGTACCTAGAGAATGTCTTGTTCCCTTTCTTCACTGCTGCCATGGACAGGATGGAAGCACTGCAGCAGTAGTAGACAGATGCCCTCACAGCTGTACTGTAGGACATAGCAGTGACACTGAAGACAAGGTCATGCTGGAGTTGTAGTTCACCCTGGGACACCATACCCAGTGACCCTGCTGAGCACCTACTTGGTGATTCAGCTATGCTGTAGCCATCACATCCCTCAACATATCTGTCTGCCCGCAACCACCTTGCTGACTCACCCTCTGGTGACTTCCATGTACACAGGGTCATAATAAGTTCAAATTTATTAACATGGAAACAAGCGGTCAGTGGAATTCCACAGGGATCATTGCTAGGCTCCGCATTGTTCAATATATTTATAAGTGACATGGAGTTGGATATCAGCATCTGGATCATCAAGTTTGCTGATAACACAATGATGAGAAGAGTAATTACCTGACAATGGGGGATAGAAATGTAGACATATCTGAATAGATTTAGGAAATGGACAGCAAAATGGCAGATGAACTTTTGTGCAGAGAAATACAAGGTGATGAATTTAGTGAAGAAGAATACTATAGTAATTAAAAGTCATAGAGATTGCTGAAATACAGCATAAAAAAAATCTATGTGTACTGATGGACAGCAATTTTATATGGGAGCATCAGTGTGGGGCAGATGCTAGCAAAGAAAACAAAATCATGGTATGCATCATGAGAAACCTTTCAAGTAAGCCAAGTGACATAGGACCCAATTTTCAAAGGACACTCAAGAGTGACGCAAATTGTGTCACTGTAAGGTTTGTGGCAAACTCTGGGTGCATCAGGGAAACTGCCTCCAATTTTGTAACAGTCAGGATCCCGGCGCCAAACTCCCTGGGTTTGCCTCAAGGTGTGTGCTGTGCCAAACAGTTGGTGCACTTGCAGGACTTGCCACAGGGATCCACTCCTCTGCTTGGCGCAACACATGAGAAGATTGAATGGTGGGGGGAGACTGTTTTCCAGGAGGGAACCAATGGCATAAGGGGCATGAGAGGAGGCAGAGGGGGGTCTCTCAGTATCGCCATCCTCCCATCCCCGATCTTCCCCATAAATAGGTATCTTCCCTGGTGGTCTAACTGACCCCCCCAATCCCTGATCACAACCAGACATATTTAAATCATGTCCCTAGTGGTCGGAAAGCCCCCCATCCCCGATGTTCCACAGATATATTAATATTACATCCCTGATAGTGTAGCCCCCCCCAATCCATAATCTCCCTCAGATATATCAATATTGCATCCCTGCTAGTCTAGCGCCCCCGATCCCTGATCTTCACCAATACCATTTATGCAACAGTCCCTGGTGGTCTAGTGGGCCCCTAACCTGGCAGGCAGTTCCTCACCACCCTGCTCCCCCCATACCATCCCCAGGCTGGTGACCAGCACAGCCCTCCCTTCTCTACTATGACTGGCCACCGACTGAGCTGTCAATGAGTGTATACTGTATACATGTGTAGCTCAATGGTATTATTTCCTCATATACAACACTTTGCCATCATTTATTCTCTCTCTCTCTCTCTCTCTATATATATATATATATATATAGATATAGATAAGTAAACAGATGTGGATATACACATTTGCATTTTTTTACAACGATAAAATGCTATCAAAGGCACAGAATTCTAGTTAGGTAAATACATTTCTTATCTTGCTAGTAGGGTATGTCATCTCATTTATCTTGCTAGTGGGATATGTCACTGTGTACCCACACTGAGCATTGTGCCTCAAGCTGTGGTAAACCACATGGCAGCCACGGTTTCTGCAGAAGCACTAAAGTAGATTGTATAAACTGGACATCAGAAAGATGGCTTTCACATATCATTTTTATCTTCATACATGGTCAGTGACCTTTAGAACCTAAGCTACTCATAAGGTCAAGAGGTCACAGACCACTCATTGAAGATAAAAATGCTATCTGATCACTCTTATTTATCTTTTTATCTATCTGTCTGCCTATCTGTCTATCTGTCTGTAAAATACAGGGGGGTGGGACTTCTGCTCCATTCAAAAGCCCATCATCTATTTCCCCGCATATCACAACAATTAAAGTCATATACCATGGTCATTGAAGCCATATACCATAGCTGGCCATGGTATATGACTTTAATTGGCATGTTATATGACTTTGCCACTACAGCTATAGTCTTCTTTCTACAGCTAAGAATAACAGAAACAAGCACTGTGTGGTGAGCTGCATTTTTTTTCTAAGTGTCATAAGGTCAGGAGAATCAGGCTGCACAACAGTACAAGGCTCAGAGTGCTTGAACAGAAAATGTGTGAAATGTGTGAGGTAGTATACATACCCACACCCTCCATGCTGTTACTGCTGCCTCCATACATCTTGACTTGGGACTGCCACTCCACAGTGCCGAACTGCTGCTTCACACTACTGAACTGCCACTCCACAGTGTTGTATGACTGCACCGGACCACCTCTGCCTGACCAGCACTCCACAATGCATACAGCACACCTCTTGACCATCCTGACCAGCATTCTAAGGAATGGAGCACTGTAGCCATGCCTCCATTTCTAGGAGACCCCTACAAATCATAGAAAAGTGAACAAGGCAAAACATGTTCCTTTTTATGAGCTGCCACAACACTACAGAAAAGCAGGAGTGACAAAAATAAAGCAAGACAAATCCACGAATGATTTCAAATGTGATCTGAATGAAATATAATACCCATCCTTATATAAAATAAATGCTAGATAAGTATGGTGTATGGGGGAACATACCATCTCGAGGGGGCTAATTAGCTCATAATCCCATTCACTATTCAGGCTTGTGGGTTATGGAGGTCATCAGAAGATGATGCATATTGTGCGAAACTGGTAGAGGCTGATTGTGTTCACACCCCTGTAGCGTTCTAGTGTTTGTTGCAGTGTTTTTCTATATTAAATATTGCCTTTTACTAGGTTCTCTGAGTGGTGCGGTTTATTGCTGTCTCATATCATAACATTCTGTCCAGGCTGGCCATAAATAGTGAAAAACAACATTATTTTACAGTCAGCACTGCATGCAAACTTGCAAGACCCCGAGACTGTATAAATGGCACATGCCACGGGCTACATGAAAATAAATTATTTATTTTGAATGCATTTGTATGACCTCTACATACCTCATTCATGGCTATGGCCCTCATGAGGTCAATAGAGGTCATAACCAGCTGTTCAAAATAAGTCATTTGTTTTCATGCAGCCCATGGCATACACTGCCAAAGATTATGAAGTAGAAGGAGATACTTTTCAACCACTACTACACTAGCCAATCAGTAAAAGTAATGTTCAGTAGCAGGACTTGAGCCTTCTATTGTGCTTCCTCCATGGTTTTATCTATCTATCTATCTATCTATCTATCTATCTATCTATCTATCTATCTATCTATCTATCTATCTATCTATCTGTCTGTCTGTCTGTCTGTCTATCTATCTATCTATCTATCTATCTACCTATCTATCTATCTATCTATCTATCTACCTATCTATCATATATATATATATATATATATCCTTTGCAAAAGCTCTGCTAAACCATTGATGCAATATTTAGGGTTTAGGCTAAAGTAACAAAATAAGGAAATGTGGCTTTAGGGTTTCCAATCCTAAAACCCCAACCCCACCCCTACTGTAAATCGGGGTGGACTCTTCTAGGGGTTGTCAACCCTAAAGATCGCTCCATTCTATATACTCCAGAAACATACACACCTAATGGGGTGAGCTTTAGGATTGACAACCCCTAGAAAGAGCCAGCCCCTGATTTGCTTCAGGGGTTGGGTTGGGGTTTTAGGGTTGGAAACCCTAAAGCCACATTTCACTACTTTTGTCACTTTAGCCTGAACCCTAAATGTTGCATTAACAGAGATTTTGCAAATGATTTCCTTACTTTTTGAGATAGTATAATTATATCCTTATTTGTCTGTGGGAGTGCAGGGCTCTCAGAGCCCTGCGCTCCCATCCATCTGTAGTTTTTCAGATACTGTTTTCATATCCTTATTTGCCTGTGGGAGCACGGGGCCCTGGGCCCATTTTATACAATAGAAAGCCCTGGGCCCTGTGCTCCCATCCCTCCATAGATGTGTATATGTATGTTGCTGTGGATGCACAGGCCCCATTTGTAGCTCAACAGCAATCAAATTGTCAACATAGCCTTGTTATTACCCAGCCTCATGAATCCAGTTGTGAATCTTTTCAAATCCCAGCCAAAATGTCATTCCATGCCACTGTAACATCATTCCATGCCAGAGGCATGAAAACACATTTTGGTGAAGCTTAGAAAAATGGCAGCTGTCACATACATGAGTTGGTATAAATAAATGGCTATGTTTAAAATTTGGGGTACAAATATTGAAAATTGAGGAAGTTAGAGTAAGCATAGCTTAATCTCAACAAATGCACTTAGCTTCTCCATTGCACATATTTTGACTAAAAATTTTTAGCACACCTTTCTTATGACCCGCTTCATGAACAAGGGTGGTAGAAATGTTCAAATCCTGCCTAAAAGGTGATTTTGACAAGCAACTGTGATATCACCTTTTGTGGGGGATTTGCACAATTCCACTGACATTGTTCATGAGGTGGAGTCTCAGAAATGTCATGTTGAAAATCTGGGGTCAAAATATGCAAAAATGGCAAAGTTATACACCAAAACTGAAAACCCCATTAAAATGCATTGAACTACACTTACCTTATTTCTCATATAGCAGTCACCGGTTCCAGATGCAAGACGTGTCCTTTATCAGAGAGTGGATCTTCACCCTGTGACCTCTTCAGGTGAGTGTGGGTGTGTGGGGGGATCTGGGGGGTGCAGAGTGGTGGGTGCTCAGTTCGAGGTTGGGATAGGGGGCTCATCAGAGGGGACCATTTTCTTTTTTACAGGAAAAAAGATATTGATGGACCATTTTATTTATTTCAGGGACTAAGGAGGATGGGGTGTGCACTAGACACCAGGAACATAATTTTGAATGTAGAGAGTGATCAGAGGAGGGGGGTGCCACCAGACACCAGGGAAATAACTAATAAGTATAGGGATTCAGGGACTATGGAGGGTGGTGGGGTGTGCCACTAGACACCAGGGCATGAAAAAAATGATTGGAAATGGTGAATAGAGGTTGGGAGGGTGCCGCTAGATGCCAGAAATAATGTAAACCAATTATTGAGATGGTGATGGAAGGGTGGAGGGTACCACAAAACACCAGGGAAATAACTAATAAATATAGGGATGATGATCAGAGGGTGGGGGTACCACTAGACACATGGGAAAACAGTTTATCCTTATGAAAAAAATATATTTTTTTCATATCACTAGTAATAAAAAAAATTATAATATTAAAAACCATATGTAAAAGACATTTCTGCAACAATTAAGTGCAGAATCCAGCTAAGGGAGTTCTGAAAAGTGAGCTACATGTGTTGGTTGTTCTCCAGCTTGTCATTTTTTTGGCTTTTCAAATTTGTGGTTTTAGGGAAAACAGGAAAACAAGATGGCAGCATATGAAAAAGTATTTTCACCCTCACGATAAAAAGATGATTCCAGTATGAAACAGAATTCTTTTTTCGTTTCATACAGCTATCTTGAAGTGCTTACTGAGCATGCTTAGAACCAATTTTTTAAAGTTGCATAATTAAATAACTTTGGAACTGATTAATATTTTTTCATCAAACAAGCTAAAGGCACACATACATGTCAGCCCTTCTCTATCCAGAACATTTTAGACTAAAATTCCAAACCATCTGGGCGGTAACCAAATTCAAAAGAAAAACCCATTTAAACCAATTTAAAATGTTGCCTATCTGAATGAATGGACACATAAATGGCATCAGTAATCAGGGGAAATATGTTAGCTGATTTGAAAAAACAGAATGCCATTCATGTAACTGAATAGTTCTGACAGTGAAGTAAGGCATTTGGCAAGACTGTATTAGTTAAATCTTATATAACTGTTGGAGAGGTTTCCTAAATTGTCAAATAATGCCTGCAGCTTCCACTGAGTGACACATACATCATGGAGGTGTTCACTGTCATAAGACGTAATGTAGGAGACTTTCCTTGTTTCAGTGATGAGTTCTGCTGCAGCTCATAGCTGCTATTTCAGACACATATGAGTTGCAGTAACTGTTACTGGTTATGGTTTAAAAGCTGGCAAATTTTTGCAATGTATGTGACAGAAATAACCTCATTAAACTGTGTTGTCATATTTGCTAAGTGATAAAATGTGCAATTTCTTTCACTGACATTCCCTGCCTTAGTGTCTGTGGATTCTGCTCTCCAATTGAAGACACGTCTTGCTGCTAGAACCGGCAACTGCAATATGAGAAATGAAGGTAAATGCAGTTCAATGTATTTCATTGGAAGTTTCAACTTGTATGCATAACTTTGCCATTTTGTGACATTTTGGCCCCAAATTTTCAACATGGCCTTTGGGGACCCCACCTCATGAACAATATAACTATCATTATGCAACTCTCTTGAGGCTAGCACGTCATCATTGTGGGAACTGGATTTATACAATTTTTTGTGTGTATTCACAGTGTTATGAATTGTAAGTACTTAATTTTTGATGCCCGTTATAAAATCATTAATTATTCTTACTGAATACTGTGTCTGAAGTGCTGATTTTTTGCCACATTATGCAACTCGCACCTGAAAGGTGATTTTGCTGTCGCTCAGCGAATTCACCTTTTGGGCAGAATTTGCATAATAGCAGTCATATTGTTCATGAGATAGGGTCAAAAGTAGGCTATGTTGAAAATTTGGGGTAAAAATATCTAAAAATGGCAAAATTGTGACCATTTGTTTAAATTTAACTATGCAATCTCATAACTTTGTAAATTTTAAATATTTTGATACCAAAGTTTCAACATAGACAACTTATATTACCCACCTCATGTACAGTATGTCATAGCTGTCATTTTTCAAATCCTGGCCAAAATGTGTTTTTTCACCTGTGGCACAGAATGGCATTGCACTTGTGTGGAATTACATTCTGGTGGGGATTTGAAATTTGTTTTGTACTGGCTACATAAGGTGGGGTAATAAGATGGCTATGTTGAAAATTTGGGGTCAAAGTATGTTAAAATGGCAAAGTTATGCCCATTAATTGCAATTTTGCTATGCGCACTCGTAACAGTGGACATTTTAAATATTTTGACCCCAGTTTTTCAACATAGCCTTCTTATTACCCCACCTCATGTATGCCCTGATTGTCATTTTACAGATTCTGGCCAAAATGTATTTTCACACTTGTGTTGCAGAATGGCATTGTCATTGTGCGGAATTAATTTTTGACTGGGATTTGAAAATATTCCGTACAAGGTACATGAGGTAGGATAATAAGATGACTATGCTGACAATTTGTTTGCTGTTGACCTATTAATGGAAGTGCAGGGCTCCTCCACAGTGACATACATATACACATCTATGGAGGGATGGGAAGGGCCCAGTGCTCCCACAGGTAAATAAAGATGCAATTACTCTATTTAAAAAACTATACATGGGTGCTTCCACATGCATGTAAGACTCTGATTACTTTGTCTCAAAAAATAAGGAAATTGATTGCAAAAAACTGTGTTATTGCATCAGTTAGGGTTCTGGATAAAGAGTAAAAAGTAGGAAAATATGACATTAGGGTTTTTAACACTAACACCCCACCACCACCCTGGAGGCAGAAAATCAGGCTTGCCAGGGGGTTTGGGGACAACAGTGACCAAATTGTCACCATAGCCATGTTATTACCCCACCTCAGGTACCCGGTGCAAAACCTTTTTGAATCCCCACTAAAATGTAACTCCATGGAAGCACAATGCCATTCCACACCACAGGTGCAAAAACACATTTTGGCCAGGGTTATAAAAAATGACAGCTCTGGCTATACATGAGATGGTACAATAAGAAGACTATGTTGAAAATTGAAATTTGGGCTTAAAATATTTAAAATTCCCAAAGTTACAAGCATACATAGCAAAATTGCAACAAATAGTCATAACTGTGCCATTTTAATACTTTTTTTTTTTTGCTTTTGTTGACCGGGTAAGTGCACTAGACAAATCCTGCCTATTTTCAGGCATGACCCGGGGGAGGGGGATACAGATGAATGGCAACTGACCTTGAACCAGATTAAGCTGTTGGTGGTATTTTTTAGTGAATGAGGGAAATTTGGCCAGGACACCGGGGAAATTCCTACTCTTTTCGATAAGTGCCATGGGATCTTTAACATCCACCTGAACTACCACCAATCCAGACAGATGGGACCTCGGTTTAACGTCTCATCTGAAAGACGGCACCTCAGAAATGCAGCACCCCTCACATGCTGCATTACAGTGTCAGTACTGGGATATTAACCCAAGTGCCAGATGTGGGAACTGAACCCACAGCCCTCTGATCTCCTGGCCTCAGAGGCGAGTGTGCTACCTACTGAGCCACTGACACTGCTTTTGACCCCACATTTCCAACATAGTCTTCTATTGACCTCATCGCATGTACCCTGCACAGAAAATGTCATATCCTTGCTAAAACATAATTCTGTGCAACTGTAGTTATAGGACTGCAACACCATTCTGTACCACAAATGTGAAAATACATTTAGGCTAGGATTTGAAAAATGACAGCTGTGACAAACATGAGGTAGTGTAATAAGAAGGCTATGTTGAAAATATTGGGTGAAAATATTAAAAATGTCCAAAGTTACAAGCGTGTGTAGCAAAATTGCAACAAATGGTCATAAGGCAGCACGTTTTTGAAATTTTGACCCCACATTTTTAACATAGCTCCTTTTTTTATATTTAAAGTTTATTAACAAGATTTTCAATACATAACCAGATCCACATCATACATGCAGTAAAAAGAACATAGACAGACATTCTGGAGGATCTATCCCCGCTCCCTGCACCCATCCATTCCCTCCCTACCTCCATCTTCCCCCCAAATTCCCACCTGTCCCACCCACATACCTCTCAGCTCAGAGTAGGATGATTACTTAAAAAAGGGGAGTCAGTGCTATAAATAGGTAAAGACATCATGAGGGCTACAAGGTATATAGTGTGTACAGTGGTCCCCAAACCTGGTTGAATCTGGCCTGTTTGTTACGGAGACTTGCAATTGCTTTTTCTGTTCTCAGATTGGTGAGGAACTCCTGTAACCATTCTGCATAAGATATTACCTTGTTGTCTTTCCAATGTTTAAGTACAAGTTTTTTGACTGACATTGAAATTAGTGCTATGTTGTATTTGCAATTACGTACTGCCATCCCCCGAAAAGTCGCCCATCAGACAACCTTCCAGCATGAACAGGTCTTCAAGGCCTAACAAAGGGTCTACCCTTTGTTTGATAACAGTCCATAGACGGGTCACTTTAGGGCATTCCCCAAAAAGATGTAATAGTGAACCCTCAGCCTGTTCACATCGTGTGCAAGTGGAGGAAGCCGATAGGCCAGGTCTATTTAGTTTTTCTGGAGAGTGATACAGGTTGTGAAGTATATAGTGCTGCATTAGGTGAAGCCTGTCTTGAGTCACAAACCTGTGACACCCTTGCCACAACACAGACCAATAAATACTTATATTTGGGAAGAGGGAGGTCCAGTATTCTGAAGGGCCAGGTAATCTGGGTACATCTGATCATATAATAACCTATACATTTTAGACACTGCTTGGGGAGAACCAGCTAGAGATATTAAATCCAAGTGATAGGGTACCACCAATGATTGTTGGGGTGAAGCCCCAAATGTTTTTACCAGTAAATGCCTTAACTGAAAAACTTTAAAAATATGCTATCTTGGAATATTTGCCTTATCCATAATTTCAGGAGAAGTAAGCCAAGTCCCATCTTCATTCCTTAAATATGTGAGAAGGCAATCTCCTAACTGGGGAAGCCATGTGGGAGAAATAACCTTATCATCTATCTTGAGGTTGAGGTTCCCTCTCTGAGGCTGGCGTAGGTCTTGAGTGTTGTTATACTGCAGAAATGTACATAGTTAGGAGTGAATGTTGATGTAGGTATAGATTGGGGAACTGTGTAAGGACACGGGGAGAGATTTGATCTTAGTGTATAGAAGAGCCAGAGGAGATAATCCATGAACTCTGGTGTGGTATAATTCGATCTTGAGCCAGATGGGCATGTAGGGAAGAGCACCATAAGTAGCCTCAGTAAGTAGCCACTGAAGGTATTTATCAGCTTGGTTGGCCCAGTAGTAAAATGCAATATGAGTGAGACATAAACCTCCCTTGATCTTTGGGGTGGCCAGTTTATGAAAAGCCAGTCTTGTTTTTTTACCTGACCAAATAAAGCCCATAAGAATACCACGCACCTCTTTAAACCAGGAAAGGGGGAGCCAGATGTTTAAGAGATTAAGTGGATAGAAGAGTTGTGGGAAAACATTCATTTTTACCAGATTAATTCTGCCCCAAAGAGAAATACGAGTAGAGACCATCTTTCTAAATCCTGCTTCAGTGTTAGAAGGAGGGAATAAAGACTAGCTATTTTCATGTTGGCCAAGTTTCTTGAGAGTTCGACTCCAAGGTATTTCAGGGAGCTAGATTCCCATGAGAGACAGAGGGCTGTAATTGTATGCCTTTGCAGTTTGTGATTAAGGGGAAAGACCACTATTTTTTCTACATACAATTTATAATTAGAAAGAGCACTAAAATCTTTAATAATGTTGAACACATGGGGAATGAAGGTATCTAGATGGAATAATTGGAGAAGCAAGTCTTCTGCATATGCAGAGACTTTTATTTCCTGATCCTGAATAAATATACCTTGGATTAATGGACAATTTATTATTCTGTGTATTAAAGGCTCTAGGTACAAATTAAAAAGCAATGGGGACAGAGGACAACCTTGCCTCGTCCCAGCAATTGCTCCATTACTAGAAACCCGGGCAGTTGGAAATTGGTATAGTGCTCTTATCCATTGTTGGAATTCTGAGGGGAAACCAAATGCCTGTAGAGTTCTGAATATAAAGTTCCAATTAACCCTGTCAAATGCCTTCTCAGCATCCGGGGAGACCAGAGAAGCAGAGAAATTTGCATCCCTGGATACTGAGAAGACATGAGCCATAGTATGCAAATGGATACGGATGCCCTGCCCTTCATAAATCCCACCTGTTCTGGGCCAATAAGGTCCAGGAGAACTTCACTGATATGATCTGCTAATATTTTAGTCATAATTTTAAGGTCTTGGTTGAGGAGGGAGATCGGCCTATAACTAGTGACAAGGTCAAGTCATTTGCCTGGTTTAGGCAGAAGGTAGCCTGTGATGTTGGCACCTGAAAGATGGCACCATCCAAAATGGTGACACGTTGTGGGTGAAAGTCTGAATGGTGATCGGGGGGGGGTGACCAGATGTGGTGGGGTTGGCAACTGCAATGACAGGATGTCGCTGTATGTACACACATGTGGGGGGGAGTGAGCATGGAGAATGTGGGGTGGAAGGGGGTGGAGGGGATGTAGGGGGTGGTGTTACAGTCAGCTGCTGAGCTGCGCCATGGCATCGGGAGTTGGCATCCAGTTGTGCTGTGCAAAGTACTGGGTTCGGGTCTGGGTCCAGGTGCTACTGCATTTTTGTTGTACCCAGCCCGAAACTTGCTTTTTTTGCATTTGTCTCCCCAACATGCACCCCCCTTGAAGTTGAGAATCTTTTAGTAGGGGGTGCAGGGGGCAAAGCACAGCCCCCCCCATAGAAAGCAAAATAAGTAAGTCCCCGGTGCCATTCTTCCATGCACCGAGGATGTCAGGGTGGCGAAAATGTTTTCGCAGCCCTGACACCATGATAGCGCGGCTCACTGTTTGGCAGATGTTGTTACCACAAAGAATCTGGCAGAAGGACAATTAGGGCTTCAAAGAGGGATTTATCTGAGTCTGCCCCAGAGAGAATATGTTGATACAACGATTACAAAAGAGGGATGAGTTCTGCGGTAAAAGCTTTGTAGAAATTGGGAGAGAAGTCACCTGGTCCTGGAGTTTTATATGTGGGAAGAGCTTTGATAACTTTTTCCAGTTCAACGCATGAAACGGGTGCAGTTAAGAATATTTTTTGTACTTCCGAGAGAGAAGGCAGATGGGAGTGACTAATATAGTCATCCAGCTGATTTTCTGCAGGGGGAGTTGGCATCAGACCATATAGCTGTTCGTAGTAGCTACTAAATTCCACTATGATATCATCTGGTGCAGTCTTTAAGAGGTCATTCTCAGTAGATTGAATGGCTGCAATAAGCCTAGAGGACTCCTGCTGTTTGACTATTAAAGCAAGCAATTTGCCAGCTTTTTCTCCCTGGTCTGTGTAGCAGGCTTTGGCCTTCAAAATAGCAAATTCTGCCTTCTCTTTCAAGAGCTCCAAATAATTTACTTTGAATTTAATAAGATCTTGCCTAGTTAGATAGGAAATGTGGGGAGACAAATTGGCTTCTAGGTCCCTGATTTGGGAAAGAGTGGGCATTAATAGTTTTTCCCTCTTTTTCTTCCAGTGTGAGGCTACACCGATCAGAAGCCCCCTAAGTTAGGTCTTTAAAGCACATCACTCTACATCAGGTTTACCTGTGGAGTTATGATTGAGAGAAACAAACTAAGTAATGTGGTCCAAAATATATTTTATTACATCTGGGTTCTTAAGAAGTTGGTTATTTATTTTCCATTGTCCCCCACTCTTAGGGAGAGGGAGGGAGGGAAGAAGTATTGCAAATGACCAGAGCATAATTCGAGGGTGGACTGGGTGTATGGAAGAGTTGAGCACCCCTGAGAGAAGAGACTGAGAAATAAGGATGTAGTCAATATGGGAAGAAGTCCAATGTACTGGAGACATATACATGTAGCACTTATCTGTAGGGTGCAGAACTCTCCAGACATCTCATAGTCCCATTTGATCCACTAGATCTCTAAAGGCCCTTTGGACAGGGGAAAGACCCTTATGAGGATTACCCATAGGATCTATAGTAGGATCAAATGACAAATTCAGATCTCCACACATAATTAATGGGAGAGATAAAAAGGGAGACAATGTATTAATTAGCTGCATTAAGAACCCTGGTGAGTCGATATTTGGACCATATATACTACCCAGTAAGATCTCTGTGGTATGCAGTTTACCTTTAACAAAAAGAAATCTACCGAGAGGGTCTCCTATCACTTGGGTGGAAGTGAAAGAAACTGATCTGGTTATCAAGAACATGACTCCACTACTCTGTGAGCTACCACCCACAGAGAAAACTTGTCCCACCTGCTGTCATCGGAGCTTTATTGCCTCAGAGTTGAGTAGGTGTGACTCTTGTAAAGAGACAATATCTGCTTTCAATGAACTTAGATGTTTTAACACCTTATACTGTTTGAGCTTGTGCCTGATCCACTTGACATTCCATGTTACAAATGTTAGATTCCTAGCCATCTGTTAGGGAACAAAGTAAACTATTGAATGGTCCGACTGGAAGTACACCTCTCTGTTCAGATTGTTCATAAGGTGCATTAATCTGTGCTGTCCACGCCCCTCCCGGCCATCTCCCATAACCCTGACACCCAAAAGTCCCCAGTTGAGTACGTTTAGAACCACCCCCCCAACATAAACCCCACCCATAAGATCATCCTGAAACCCCTCCTACCCCCTCCCAACATTTTGCTCTTCTTGCAGCATTACCCCCTTGCACAACTCCCTTTTCTCCAGTCACCCTCTCCAATCTGTAATATAAACATAGCAACCAGGTAGAACTTTCAATAAGCAACAACTACCATGTAACATATGTAATTGAAAGAAGTAACCAGTCATGGGTAAAAAAAAAATTAAACCAAATCTGTGTCTAGATTAGACCTTAGCCTCAAAGCCCTAGAGGAGTGCCAACTATGATCAGTGGTTGTTGAACCATTTTGTTAAAACAAACACATCTCACAGACAATTAAACACATTGCCTAGTTAAAGAAGTTTTAAACTGAGACCCGAAAACAACATTCCAAAATTAAAATCCTGTAACCCATAATTACTATTCACTTGTGCGTTACAGTTCAGTTTTCATTTGCATGTAAAATAAAGTGACCCCATAACTAGGGATGTCCAGTTCCAAAGTTATCAGAACATGGTCCATGTGATCTTGTGCACCATCCCAAAGTCAGAGACCAGCCGCTGTTCTCATGCTCCCTCTAGTGGACAGAACCCAATAACACTGGCTGCTCGCATACAAAGTTTTTATGAGCTTGCACTCTTCCAAGTTAAATGGGGAACAAAAAAATCTATTCTACCACGATAACATGGTATGTGTACCTGCATCGTGGATCAGGGTCAGCAAAGCATTGGGGATTCACACGATGGTCGGTTAAGATCCATGGCATATAATAGCAGGAGATTTTGTTTCAGTGTCAACCAGAGTTATCGGTCGGTACCGGGAGGGTAACTTTTTTAACAACAGATGAAGTATTTAACTTCAACATGAAAGAAAGCCGATGCACATTGTAAGCCTTGGTTTTAATCTTCCCCACTCCTCTTGGGATCAGATTTACTGATTCTGATCGTTACAGCCAAGAGACTCCATGAATCCACTCAAGGGTCCTGAAAGAGGACAGGGAAGGCAAGTTTAAGCTCTGCTGTTCCTTGCTGGAGGTCTTCATAAGTGTTCCAGTTGCCCGATATGAGCACTTGAAGCCACGTGGGGTAGTTCATGTGAAATTATATACACTCTGCAATGAGCTTCACCACAAGGGGGTGAAAGCTGGCTCTTCACTACCACACTGTTGCCAGCAAGTCCAGTGCAGTCCTGATCTTGACTCTTCCCATTGCAAATCCTGGACCTCTCTCACTTTTGTGAGGAAATATTGCCTCTCCAGAAAATTAAGAAATCTGAAGATGAGAGGGTGCGACGGGGAACCAGGCTGAGGCATTGGACAGAGGGCCCTGTGTGCCCTCTCAATAATGTATTTGTGCCCCAAAGGTGAGGGTCTGGTGACTTTCTATACAAATTTTTATATAAAGAGGACTGTGTCTTGCCCTTCTTCCTTTTCTGGAAGACCTATGAAGACCAAATTGTTTCATCTACTGTGGCCCTCAAGGTCCTCCACTTTTGATTCAAGTCTAACAATTCTCTATGACATTCATGAGGTGGGGTAATAAGAAGGCTATGTTGAAAAGCTGGGGTCAAAATATTTAACATTTCAAAAGTTATGAGCACGCATAGTGAAATTGTAATAAATGGTCATAACTTTGGCATTTTTTTCATATTTTGACCCCAAATTTTCAACATAGTCTTTTTATAATCCCCACCTCATAAACCCCATAGGTGAACATTTTCAAATCTGTATCAAAACACCATTCCATGCCACAGGTGTGAAAACATGTTTTGGACAGGATGTGAAAAATGACAGCTGTACTGTTCATGAGGTGATGTGAAAAAGTGGCTATGTTGAAAATTTGAACACAAAATATTGAAAATGACCAAAGTTTTATGTGTCTACATAGAAGAATTTCAGTGAACATGAGTAACATGGCCATTTTTAGGAATCTTTTCACCAAATGTTCAGCATGGCCTTTTTGCAACCCCACCTCATGAACACTGGCACTGTCATTTCATTAATTGGTCCTGAAGGGTGATTTCACACATAAAAGTTGTGAAACATTTTTAAAAAATGGCAAAGTTGTGATCATAAGTTCATAACTCAATTGAAATACGTTACATGGCACTTACCTTGATTACAAACTTCAGGGTTCAGTTTATAAGAGTGCAGACATGTCCTGGTCTACAGAAGATGAAAACCTTCAATCTATGGTGATAAGTATAAGGTAAGGGAGTGTGCGGGGTATTGGGTGCTCAGTGGGAGGGTCAGGATGGGGAAGGGAACAGCAGGGATGACAAGGGACTGCTTTCTTTTCTTCAGGTTTAAAAAAAAGACTCTGGGAGACTGTTTTCTTTTTTTACAGGTTATTGGCAATGTTTTGGAACACTGGGGGTGGGCTACCCACTGTTCCACACTACTGGGTGTCGGATCTAAATGCCAATGCAGGGATTGCACCCTCCCCATGTCAGCAAATTAATAAAACAATGCGCTTCACCTGGGGAGGGCATCTGACATCGGAGGTGGGCATCCCAGTGTCTTATTATATAATTAAATTGAAAAGTGACCAGGGGACATAGATCAGAGGGTGGTGGGTGTCATTATACACCAGAGACACTATATGGGAGCAGTGATCGAGGCTGGGGAGTGAGTGGTGCCACTAGACACCAGGGAAAACAAGGGGCTCATAATTCCCACTGCAGCCGGCAGCAGGAGTTCAGCTCTGGCTGCAGAACTACAGCGGAAAACTCCTCTCACTAAGCTGGGCACCCGGGATTTCAGGTGCCCAGAAAAAGTATTTCTGGTCCTAATTTTGAAAAACAAACAGCAGAATCTACAGTAGCTAAACTGAGTCTGTTTAGCTAGGTTCTGGTGTTTGTTTTTTTTAATATGACAATAGTTTTATGTATTTTCCACTTTTTAAGTTGGTGAGAGAAAAAAAATGAGATGGTGTCTCACAAAAAAGGATTTTTTCCTCATGGAAAAGGATTTTATTCTTGTGAAAAAGGAAAAGTTCTTGCGAGAATAAATCCTTTTTTGAGAGATCAAATCCTCTGTCGAACTGTATACATATATCCTGAAAAATGAACATCTCTTAGGATATAATGGGAAATTAGAAATTTAATAACTTTGCAACAGTTTAATATCTTTGCGCCAAACTAGCAGTGGCAGTTCTGTTATTCAAGTTCTTTTTACCATAAAAAATCTAAACAAATTTCCACACCATCCGAGATCAAGGCGATGATGAAAACACTGCAAAAAATGGCAATGTTTTACTTTTTTTCACTATTCAGATCTCAGAATCCACCCATCTGATTGAAACACAACTTGCCAAATCAAGAGATCTTCCCCATAGGACAGGGCATACCAGCTTTTGTGCAAATCCATTGATCGGTTGCAAAGTTATTAAAGTGCAAAATTTGAGGTTTAACATTAAACAGGCTACTCAACCCCAAATCCAGTTGTCCTATAACTGGAAGAGCAGGGGCTGAAGGGCCCTGTGTTCCCACAGCTAGATACATATGGATACAAGCCAAGGGCCATCCACAAGCAAATAAGGATACAATTATAATATCTCAAAAAGTAAGGAAATAAATTGCAAAAAAACTTACTTAATGCATCAGTTAGGATTAAACCGACAAAAGTCGGAAAATGTGACCCTGCATAGACCAACAGGTGAGGAGGGTCTGTCTTGGGGCAGTCAATACTAACACTCACCCCATTCTCCTAAGATGTACTCATGTCACCTTACTTTCTAATAGAATGTGGTGAGCGTTAGGGCTGATGGCCCCAAGACAGAACCCTACCACCTGTTGGTCTGTGCAGGGTGGGCAATGGGGTGTTAGGGTTGGAAAACCTAATGCCACATTTCCCTACTTTTGTCAGTTTAACCCTAATTTATGCAGTAATGAAGTTTTTGCAATATATATATATATATATATATATATATATATACACACACACACACATATATTCTTTTAATGTATCATTTAGGGTTACTATTAAAGTGACAAAGGCATGGAAATGTGATGTTAGTGTTTTCAGCCCTAGCTTCGCATTCCCCCCAAATCAGCCAAAGGGCAGAAGGCAACACAAACAACCATGGACATACACCATCAGGTAAGATAAACAACATACAACTGTTTCCACATGACACAAAAGACATCTATCATCATGATCCAGCATTTCTGTAGCCATGGATAGACATGCACAGTTGCACACCACCTGGGAGTGCAGTGAAAAATTCCCATAGGATTACATTGCTTTTTTTTTTTGTAAATATCTTTTTTATTAATAATTTTAACTTATTTACATACAAGTCAACCATACCATCAGTAATTAATTTAAGGTACATGACATCAAGGATCAGTCTCAGTGAAAGTATAATATTCCATGTTCAGCATATAAAAAAACAGGATGTTGAAGGGGAGATAAGGAGAAAAAAAAAAAGAAAACAGTCCATGAGTGGGAACAGTGTCCATATCGAAGCGGTACCCACTTCAGTTCCTTGGCCTTCTGCTTCCTCACTTTGACCTCCATCCTAGGCCCTCCAGCATATCACTTTAATCTGTTCTCTCCTACTTGGGGGGGGGGAGTTGCCACGTCCCCCCTTAAAGGCCCTGTCCTCAGATGTCATCATTCCAACACAAAACTCCTGTCTAGTCCCTACATTGTAGCACTCGGTGAGGGTGCACCTCGGTCACAGCCCCCAGCTCCCCAATCACAGGGCCCACCCCCACCCCACCCAACCTCTAGGCCACCCCGCACAGCGCACAGAGGGGAAAGGGGAGAGGGAGCGACAGGCCTCCCAGTCCTCGCCCCTCAAGGGACAAAAGTCGGGTTCCTCAGCATGTAGTATATCTGCCACTTGGCCCATCTGGTGTTAAATTTTTCTACCTGATTGTTTAGGCTGTGTGTTATTTTTTCCATGGCATAGATTTGTTTAGAAATAGCCCACCATTCTTGTATGGTGGGTGCTTCAGGAGTCAGCCAATGTCACGTTATTGCTTTTTTGGCTGCCGTGAGCAGTACAAGAAGAAGGTGTTTAGTTATGGGCCCGCGCATACCCCGGGGGAGGACCAGAAACAGGACCAGCTCCA
This sequence comes from Neoceratodus forsteri, assembly GCA_016271365.2. NCBI lineage: Eukaryota > Metazoa > Chordata > Ceratodontiformes > Ceratodontidae > Neoceratodus > Neoceratodus forsteri. The sequence continues at coordinate 874,074,924 of CM057450.1, read as the reverse complement.
TTGTCAGCTGAAACTGGTGGTCAAATATCTCCCAAAGGTGTTGCTGCAGAGAGTCCATAAAAGGCTTCAGGGAAGAGCAGCCCCACATTACGTGGGTATGGTCGGCCCTTTCGACACCGCATTGGCGCCAACATCCCGCTCCCTGCCCAGCCTTATAATGAGCTGTAATTACCGGAGTTCTGAAGTAGCGAATTAAACATTTCCATGCGAATTCCCTCCAGATATGCGAGCTGGTTATTTTGGCTGAGTTCCTCCAAGCTCGCTGCCAGTCCTCAGGGGTCATCCCATAACCTGTCTCCCGGCTCCAACTGTTCCGGATGCTATCTATACAGGTCCGATTCGGACTCCGCGAGAGCCATAACACATCGAAATCAGGCGGTTTTGTTTACTAGTCCTGAACAACATTGTTAGAGTCTGTACTAGTGGTGGGACCTGTTCCGGAACCCAAATCTCCTCTGGGAGATGATTCATGTAGTGCTGGAGCTGTAAGTAGCGGAAGAAATTTTTCTTCGGGATATTAAATTCCTTCTGGATCTCTGTAAAGGACCACATAATACCTTGCTTCATTATTTGGCTTAGATATCTCAGCCCTCTCCTCTCCCACCTACGGAAGCCACCATCGATAATGTTCGGGGGAAAAGCCTCCAGAGAGGGAATTGGACATAGGAGTGGAAGAAACCTGGTCAGCTGGTGGTCCCTCCTGATAGTCCTCCAGCCTCTGACCGAGGCCTCAATCCAAGGGTTTCCCCCCGGAAGTGCCGTCCCATTCTCCCCGACCTGATATAGAATTCTACAGAACCCAGTGTCATCCACTAGTGCTCGTTCTATATCCAGCCAGTGTGGGCTGTCAGTCCTGCTTTGTCTGGACATTACATGTATCACATTCACCGCCTGCTGATAAAATCGGAGATCCGGAAGACCCATGCCCCTCTCGTCCCTGGGGAGGGTCAGAGTCCCAAACCCCACTCGGGGCCTTTTGTTGGCCCAGATAAATTTAGTGATATGTTTGTTTATTTCCCTGAATGTTTGTGTTGGGATTTGAAGCGGTACATTCTGAAACATATACAGCGCTCTAGGCAGGGTGACCATCTTAATGAGGTCAATCCTACACGTCAGTCCCAGGGAGAAGATCACCCAAACTGCCAGATCCACCTTAAGCTGTGTTATTAGAGGCATGTAATTGCAGTTATAGAACTCTCGGCCGGATCTGGGTATGTATATCCCTAGGTATTTCAGTTTTCGGAGCTCCCATTTCCCTGGGACTATAGCCTTAGCTCTCCGGGTAGGGAGATAATGAAAGGGAAGCATCTCGGGTTTTATTAAGGTTTAATTTATACCTCGACACCCCACCAAAAGCCTCTAAGACTTGTTTGGCTGCCAAAAGAGACTGTTCCGGCTCACGCAGATACAACAATATGTCATCCGCGAAAAGGGCAATTCGGTGCTCCACTCCCCCCAGAGTCACTCCAGTTATGTTTTGTGTTTCCCTGATCCTCTGTGCCAGGGGTTCTAAGAAGGCTGCAAACAAAAGAGGCAAGAAAGGGCAGCCCTGTCTCGTTCCCCTGTACAGTGGGAAATACCCGAATGGTGTCCGTTCACCTTAGCGCAGGCGTGTGGGGCGGTATATGTTCTTTAAGACATTTACTAATACAGGAGGGAAGCCAAATTTATGTAATGTTTCATAGAGAAACTGCCAGGATACTCTGTTGAATGCCTTCTCGGCATCCAAGCTGACCAACAGGGATGGGATCCCTCCTGTTGCATTTGATGCCTGCGTATAGGGTTACGTGTTATATTATCCGTGGTGGGTGCGGGTCGAACAAACCAGTCTAATCCTTATGGACCAGTAAGGGAGGACCTGGTCCACCCTATGGGATATAATTGACATGAAAAGCTTATAGTCCTGGTTAAGCACAGATATAGGCCTGTATGAGGCACACAGTTGTGGGTTCTTACCCTGCTTAGGGATAACAGACACCGTGGCATAGGCCCAGGTTGGGGGAGGGGGCCCCCCCTCCAGGACTTCATTAAAGACAGTGCAGAGGCTCAGAAGGATCTGAGCCACAAATGCCTTGTAGAATTCCGCACCATATCCGTCTGGGCCGGGGGCTTTCTGTGCTTTGGTATTCCGTATGGCGGATGTCAGCTCCGTATCCATGATCGGGGCGACCAAAGCTTCCCCCTGGGCCTCCGTAAGTCGCGGCAAGGTGATCGATCACAGGAATTCTTGCACGTTATGTAAAGGAACTTGTTCCTCCGGGGTATACAGGGACTGATAGTATGTGGTAAAGGCTTCTGCAATGTCCTGGGATTTAGTGAGTCGTATTTTATCATTAGGGTGTATTATTGAGGTGACCGTGGCCATCTTCCTTTGCCTCCGGGCCTGATACACCAGCATCCACGTAGCCCTAGGCCCAACCTCGTAGTATCTTTGCCGTAAGAAGGTGAGCGCCATCTAGGTCTGCTGCTGCACCAGCAGATCAAGTTCATGCCTGGTCTGCTGCAATTGAGGGAGGACTGACGCGTCCCCTTGTTTGTGTGCCATCTGGAGGAAATGTAAGGCATCCTCCAGCTCCTGTCTCCATGCCCTGCGCTGTCTCTCCTGTTCTGCTGTGAATTTTATTAAGTGACCTCTAAGCACTGTCTTAATCATGTCCCAGTGTATAGTGGGGGTAGAATCTGAAACCGGGTTATCTTCCCTAATTTCCCGAATCTTCTCTGTGAGAAAATTGCAGAATTTCTTGGAGCGCAAATGGAAGGGATTAAGCCTCCATACCATCCGTTTTGGCTGGAGGTCAAAGTCCCATGTAGATGTCTGGGGGGCATGGTCCGAAATGGCGATGTCTCCAATTTGGATGTCGTGTAACATCCCGAGACTCTCAACTTGTGTATATACCTGGTCAATGTGGGTGTATGTATGGTGTACTGCCGAATAAAAGGTATAATTCCTCGAATGAGGGTGGATTTTCCTCCACGCATCACACCATCCCGCCTCCTTCGCAAATCTTTTAAAAAACCTCTGGGTGGCTGATACCCTAGGGGCCCTAACATTGGTGGAGTCCATACTAGGGTCACCTGCCATCATTAGCACTCCCTTAGTTTTTTGTATAATTTTATCTAGTAAAGGCCTAAGCTGCATCACGGACATTCCGGGGGGAAGATATAAGTTTACCAGGGTTACCTGCTTGCCACACATAACCCCCTGTACCAAGATCATGCGGCCCTCTGGGTCGGCCCATGAGTCGTTTACTGCCAGAGGAGTTCCCGTGAGACCATAATGGCCACCCCCCTGCGTCTGCTGGATCTGGCTGAGGAGTAGAACATCTGACCCCTGTTAAGTTTGGCTAACTTTAAATGCTCCATGTTATTCATATGCGTTTCCTGTAGGAATGTCAGATCTGCCTTTGAGCGTCTGATAAAGCTCAGGACCCTCAACCTCTTGATTGGAGATGCAAGACCATTAATATTTAGGGAGAGGAGTTTAATTCTAGCTGTACCCTTTTATTCTAGGTGTTTATTTCCCATCCTACCCCTCTCCTTCCCTAGTTGGTCCCTAGGTCCCCCGGCCCCGGGGAACACCCCCACCGAGAATGGTTGTCTGTGGTTGGTGACTGAAACAATACAAAAAACATTACAACAGTTTAGATTAACATTAACATACACTACACATAGAATAGTATTGTGTTTGAACACACTAGAATTACATTGCAAATGGTAAGTAAGCAGTACCACGTGCCAGGGTGTGCAAAATGTGCCAAGTGGGTTGTAAGCCATGAGGTGCAGCCGGGTGCCTTCAACCACCAGGTAAGTGAAGTATATAATTAGTGTAGGATCATATTCCAAATTTTAAGTGAGTAATATCACACAGCAGGGTGTGTGGCAATGCTAAATTGCTGCATGCCCAGGTAGGTTGTGAGACACAAGGTGCATCTGAGTGCCTTCAACTATCTGGATGGTGCGATATAAAATTAAGCATAAGATCACTTTGTAAATTGTAAGTAAGCAATAACACATGACAGGGTGTGTGGTAATGCTAAATTACTGCACACTCCAGGTGGTTTGTGAAGTGGTTTGTGAGGCACATGGCATATCCGAGTGCCATCAACCACCTTGGAAGTGCAGATGTCTTCACACAGGTTTCAAAGACACCTATGCTGCAGCAGATGTGCAGGGCCCTCAGGTTCTTTGCTTTCGTGCCCACATGAATGATTGCATGCAGGTGGCTAATGTCTTCAACCACCTGTGGCATGTATCCATGGCTGCCGAAGTGCTGGACCATGATGACAGATGCCTTGTGTGATGTGGAAAGAGTTGTTTGTTATTTGTCTTTCCTGATAATGTATGTATGTGGTTGCTTGTGTTACCTTGCCCCCTTTGACTGCTTGGGGAGGAATGTGGAGTTAGGGTTGAAAACCCTAACTTCGCACTTCCATACTTTTGTCACTTTAATAGCCACCCTAAATGATGCATTAATGGAGTTTTTTGCAAAGAATTTCCTTACTTTTTGAGATAGTACAATTGTACCCACATTTGCCTGTGGAAGTGCATGGCTCTCCATGTCCTGCATTCCCATCCTTCCATAGATGTGGATCCTCATTTGCCTGTGGAAGCACAGGGCCCAGTGGCCCTGTGTTCTTGTTCCTCCATAAATGTGGACATGTATAGTATGTTGCTGTGGAAGCACAGGACTTTCCAGGCCCTGCATTTGCATTTGTAGCAAAACAGCAACCAAATTGTCTGCATAGCCTACTTATTACCTCACCACATGAAGCAGATACTGAAAATTTTCAAATCCCCACCAAAACATTATTCCGCACCATCGGACGTCATTCTACGACACAGATGTGAAAACACAGTTTGGGCAGGATTTGAAAAATGACATCTGCCATGTTAATAAGGTGGTGTAAAAAAGTGCTATGTTGAAAATTTGGGGTCACAATATTTAAAATTACCAAAGTCACGAATAAGCATATTGAAATTTCTATGGATGCACATAAGTTTGCTATTTTTAAATATTCTGACCATAAAATTCCAGGGATCCATGACACCGTTGTGAGAACCCCCACTGCAACATCTGCTACAGTGCCAGGAAACCATCAACACCCCCAATCACAATGTGACCCCCAACCGACCAGCAACACTGTGATGTACAATGTGGGGGGGCTGTACCCACTGCACCCCCCTACTATAGATATCTAACTCCACATCGCACAGACAGTGGAGACAGATATTTACTCCCTATTGCCTGAAGTGTCTCAATGCACCCCCCCATCACTGCCAATTTAGGTGTGGTGGGGGTTTTGCTGTGAGGGGTTTGCTGTGTGGATGTCTCTGTAGTGGCAACATACCGATTTTCAGTATAGACTTCTTATGGCCCCATCAACTGAACAAGGTGGTAAAAACATTCAAATCCTGCCCAAAAGGTGATTTCATCAAGTGACTGCAAAATCACCTTTCGGGTTTGATGTGCATAATTCCACAATCATTGGTCATGAGATGGAGTCCCAAAAAGTCCATATTGAAAGTTTGAGGTCAAAATATGCAAACATGAAAAAGTTATGCATCAGTGTTAAAAACCCCATTGAAAAATACATAAAAGTTTGAAGTTTAATCAATTGGCTATAAGATTAGTTTAAGTTTAGTTTATTTAAACACACATTGCAGCCAACACCCAAAAGGGGTAGCTGAAGTTGCATACAATATAACATGACAGAAGAAGCACAGACAAAAAGTAATCCACATTATAAAATGGGCTTCAGAAATCCAGCATTCCAATTGGCTAGTATGTCTTCTGAGCCATGTCCTTATCAGAAGATATACTAGCCAGCCGGCACTAACCTCCTCCACCCGGCTCCATAACAATATCAAATCATTGAGCTGTGTCAATCCTAAACAAAAAAAAAAAACACTCACCGGCACAGCTCACATGCAATAGAAGGAAACAGCATTCACTTCACAGCAGCGGCCAACGAATTGACATTAAATTGAAAGATCAACTTTAAAAACTTCAGAAAACCATAGAAGAATTCAAAGTTTTATGCCACGTTATCTGTAGGAAGGCATTAAAAACCAGCGAAAAAAACCCAGAACCGCTGCTAGTCATATGCCATAACACTTCTGCTAAAAAGTGACTTCCTCATACATAGCCAACATCCTGAAAAAAGAACTATGAGCTGTACCTCCCTCACACATACACAAGCACACACACAACCTCTTTCTAAATGGCAATTGCATAGATTTCTTTAAAATAAATTCTGACCTCTCCCATGTTTAAAGCGAGTGGCAATGAAGACCTTCAAGTGCGAGCCCCAGTGTGAGTCATGTTTTTCAAATCATAGTACATATAAATAAGTGCTCCTCTGATACCGACCCAGCAAACAAGACAGCATCTTTCAAGTAAAAGCCAGACCCAGCCCACAGGAGCCTCCAATATTACTTTTATGAGCAGCTCACAAAATTAAAAAAAAAAAGTATTTTGAGAAATACCACAAACATTTCAAAAGCGCTAACTACAGTGGCTCCAGTGGGACACGCTCTTTTAACTTCTCACTACTAGTTGTATGGCAGCATTTCATAAAATGAAAAAAAAAATGAAATAAATAAAACAAATTGTAATATGAATCTTTAAAAAACAGTCGCTTCAAAGCTCCACTATCCCAACAGCTGCTTGCAATCCTCCTAGCATCGCCGCTAACTCACACTCGCCATCCCAATTTAGCAAGTCAGTTGACAGCAGCTTCCAAACCGACAAATCAGATAAATGTAATCCTCATCTTCAGCCCATAATTGTCTCCATTTGGGACCGCTACTATCATCCAGCCCAGAAACTTTCTTTATCTTGGGGGTTGGGTGGAGAACAACAAATGTCACAGCAACTGCTACACATACTCAGTCCTGCTGACTGTAAGTAAATCAAAGCAAAGTAACCCATGTCAAACAAATAAAAAAAAAACAACATTTCTTTGAAAGTGTCTCATCTTGCAGACACTTATCAGGCGATAATCCACACCTTGTTGTGTGTTATTGCTTACATAACATACTAAATACACAATATTTCAGTAGTACAAAAATAAATACTAAAAACTTTATAAATATTTAGTACAAAAATATTTTCTTTCTCATACACCCAGTTTCAAATTTTATATTACAAGTAGCACAAGCTATGGAGCACATTCACTCATCTGAAAAGCACATGAAAAAAGATGCTTTGTACTTCATTGTTCTAAAAATTAGTTTTCTCCATCTAACCTGTTTCCTTAACCCATATACTGCCACATCTCTGGGTGGTAACAATGCATGTAGTTTGTGCTGAGGATTACATACTATATCTCCTTAAACTACTTTCTTGTCATTCCCCTTCTCCTTTCATCTAATTTTACCAACTTACAATTTTTTAAAGCTTATTTATAAGAAATCTTATTCCCCAGAATTATTCCCAAAGCTCTTTTTTGTAACCTTTCTAACTCTTTACTATCTGAATTAGTAAATCCTGCATCCCACACTGCTGAACCATATACCAGAATTGGTCTAACCACTGTGCAATAAGAATATACCAAATCTTCTTGACTCACCCAGGCCCTTTTTAACATTGCTAAAAAGTATTACTCTTGAATTTTCTTTCTCTAACATTCCTTCCACCTGTTCTCTCCATCGGAATCATGTTGAGTTTTTATTCCAAATAATTTAACAGTCTCGTCTACCTCAACTGTGGTGCCTCCAAATACGGGGGCTGCTACACTTTGTTTTCCCAAATCTAATTTCCAGTGTCTTTTCTGGGTTTATTTGCATCTTATTTAGTTGCATCCAAGCTTTGATTTTTTTTTAGATTATCCTGTATAGAACTTTGACTAACTTCACTGAACCTATCAATTACTGAGGTATCATCCACATACTTGATACATAGCCCATCAGTTTTAAATCATTTATCATTACAAGGAACAACAAATGTCCTAGTTTTATTCCTTGTGGAACACCACTACACATATACTCCATATCTGATTTAAACCCCTCTTTTTCAACCCACTGTGACCTTCCTTCTAGAAAGTCATAAATCCACCTTATGATACAAGCATGGATATTTAACTCCTGTAATTTTTTATTAATATGTCGTGATCTATCAAATCAAATCAAATGCCTTTCTATAACCAACCAGTACTGCTCTTACTAATTCCCCGTCTTCCCATGATTTCATGCACAGTTCCTGAAATTTATCAAAGCTAGGGATGTTGAACTCCCCTTTAAAAATCCACACTGGTCATTTTCAATTTTGCTAGATAAAATTTCCATCACCCACTTTGTAACAAATTCCTCACACAATTTTGACACAACATATGTTAATGAAATGGGTCTAAAATCTTTTTTTAACATCCCGTGGCACAGTAAGTTTTGATAAAGCAAAACTCATGCCTGTTTCCATTTACTTGGTAGATTACCAAACAAAATTGATTTATTAAAAATATTACATACCCATAGTACAATTAAATTTGTTCCCTCCCACCATATCCAATTTGGTTTATCATTGGGTCCTACTGCCTTACTGATTTTTAATTTTTTTAAGGCTTTAGCTGTTTCATCAACTGAAACTAGATATTTATCTGGCATGTCCCATATTTCCCCTTTCATCTTCTCAAGGTGTTTCAGGCCTCTACTCACATCACACAATGTTCTAGTTAACCCCTAAGCAAACGAGCTACCATTTTCCTTCCTTCAAAACCACAATTTTCTGCCCACTTTCTTACTTGTTCCTCAGACTTCTTATTTTGCAAAATACCTTATTTTGTGCTCCACCTTTCTTTGGTTCTGACTTTTGTAGTCTGTTTACCTTTTTGATATAATATGTTTTTTCATCCTTTTACCCATCCTGTTTTCTTTATTTGTCAACTGATGGCATTCTACAATCTGTCCTAACTTTAAAGCTGTCTGTCTAATTTACACAACCATTTAATATTACTTCACATGCAGGTGCAATCCTATCCATAATTTCATACATCTCAGTCACATTAACCCAACTAGAATCAGCAGACTCTAATTTAAACCATTCAGGATCTAATTTGCAGGCCACTGAATCTTTCTTCCCTTTATTCCATTTTCTACTAAAAAATACCTGACTCCCAGCTCTTTGTTTTTCACATCCTTCAAAACTTGATGTCATTAATACCACATTATGGTGTGATAATCCAATATGAGATGCAACCACTGGCAATTTGTACCAATCAGACAAATTCGTAACAACCACATGTAATATACTTTCCCCCTTGTCCCTTCTTTTACCACCTGCTTCAAATTTCTCACTTGCATTACCTTTGATAGAGGTAAATGATTTGCATCTCCCATAAGAATTATCCCACTAAATGGAAGTTTTTCCAGTATCCTATCAAAACACCAGTTTAGATATTTGATCATACTGAGGTCATTGTTTGAGGGAGGGTGATAAAAACATCCCATAAACAAAGTTCTACAGTTTTTGGGTAACCTGGGCATTTTCAGTTCCATCCATAATGTTTCAAACACCTCCTGTTCTAATTCACTCATCCTTTGATAATTTATTTCTTCCTGTATGTAACATGCATCCCCCCCACCCTTTTTCTCCACTCAGTCCCTTCCCTCCAGCTGATACCCCTCTATTTTTACTGCAGCATCTGGCACATGGGGAGCATACCACGTCTCAGTTATAATGGAGTTTGCTCCTTTAAAAGGGCAGACCAGGTTGTCCTGGTGCACCCTTTCCCTCCTGCTTAGGATGGCTGTGCTCAGAAGGGGAGTGGGGTAGGAAGGGGAAGGGCTAAGGGGCCAGAACAATGGACAAGTAACAGGAAGGGGAGGGCCAAGGGAGGTACATAAGGGACAGCACAAGGGGGCCTCAGCCACTTTTTGCTGGAGTTTTGATCTACATCAACTGCAGCACATTGGATTGGCAAATTCTTTGAGGTTGGTTCACCAGGTATGAGAGTTAAGGAAACAATACAGTTGATATTCCAGGATGAGATGTGAAGCGTAAAAAAAAAAAAAAAAAGGAAGGGGGAGAGGAAGTATATTTACACCATTAAGAATAAGCATGTACAGTGTATAATTAAGCAATATGATGGGTCCTGGGTAGCAAAGGGGATCATATGTGTAGATGAGAGAGGGACCCAGGTCCATGTGGGGCGGTCTGGGGAGAGGAATTGCACGTGCCTCACGGGGGAGCTGCTGTGAAAGCCTTTGATTTGTTTTTAATACTTTGAGATACTGTGGACTGTTTTTTTCCTTGTTGGTAAGAATTGGGATGCCTGGAAGACCCCCTGACTCAGTGGAGGAAAGAATGAACCAGGACCATGTAGCGCAAAGCCGCACGCTGTTTTAGGATGGCTAGCAAATCATCCCTTGGTTTGTTTCACTTTGCAGCATTTTGCTCCCTTCTGTTGGCCACTTCTGGTATGAATAGAGGGCCTGGAAGAGGCTTTGGTGATGAGGAGAGCGAGAGTAGGCCAGGACCACATGGCGTGGCATCACACACCATGTGGGGGGGGGTTGAAAAGCCCTTTGTTTTTTTTCTTTACTTTTCTGCTGCTGATGGCTATGTGAGGGCTGTTCTGGTGGCCTGGAACAGAAGAGCAGGCCTATGGAGGCCTGAAGCATGGGATACATGGCGTGACGTCATACGCCACGCAGGGGTACTTATTAAAGCACTTGCCTTGTGGTGGGATATGTATGGCATGGCATGGTGGTTTCTTTTGTTGCCAGTAAGATTAGGAGGCCTAGCAGAGGCCTTGAAGCCGGGAGGAGCGAGATCTGTTTGGGACTGCGTGGCGTGAGTCACATGTTGCATGGGGGGGTTTGTAGACACATGCACTCGCTCTTCTGCGAGGGTGGCAATCGCTCGTGGCCCCCCTTGTTTGTTTGGTTGCCTGAGGATGGATGGTGGGCCAGGGAGAGGCCTGAAGGATGTACCGCGTGGCGTGGTGTCATACGCCACATGGGGTGGATAGAGGAACACTTTCTTAGATTTGGGGGCTATTGGGGTAGCGTGAAGTGAAGGTTGTTGGTTAAAGTAGGTAGAATAGGCCTGGAAAAAGGCCAAAAAGCAAGAGAAAGTGAGGGCAGGATAGGACCACGTGGCGTGACGTCACATGCCGCGAGGGGATGGAAAAAGCATTACCAGACACTCGAGCTGTTGTTTCATGGCTCTGGGAGCCTATTGAGGTGCACTGGGAGGGAAGACAATGGGCCTGCAAGAGGCCTAGGACAGGGGGAGAGTGTTTTGGGATCGAGACCTCGTGGGTGATAGCCCACGCAGCGAGGACGTCGCACTGGAAGCTGTAGCCTCACCTGTTAGTTGGGGCTGTTTGCTCTATTTGGCCCTTCCCCTCACTGGGATTGGGGCACCGTGAGGATCTGGGGCTGGCAGAGGCAAGAAGATAAGGGAATAGGGGACCATGCATCAGACCTCACGGCGCGACTGTTTACTATGGCGGAGTGCTGACTCAGTGGTGCCTTGGTCAGCCCAGACAGTCAAAAAAAAATGGCAGCATTCACAGGGGGGAAGCTCCGAGGTAGGCCAGCACAGTACAGCATTTCTGGGAGGCCCAAGAATCAAGGGCGGCACTTGTAAGGATGAAAAGGGGGGTGACAGGTTTTTTCACAAAGGGTATGACAGAGAGCAGCAGAGAACCAGTCAAACAGGATGGGGGTCTTTACTGGTGGCCAGGCTGTTTATATGGGCTGGTGGTGCAAAGGACAGGAGGAAGGCATTCCTGACAGGACAGATATACAATTAACCCTGTTTTCTTTTCCTGTAGTTGTTTTCACAGAGCAAAGAAAAGAAGGACATGGCACCAAAGAAGAGCAGGCCATCAAAAGAGGAGGCTTACAAGGCTATAATTGAATTAGCTGAAATGGCAAACAGGATGTGGGAACTGGTGGAGGGGGAGAAACCAGGGAGACCTGGGGAAAAGAGAAAAGGAAAAGTGGGCACAGGAAAAGGTGGCAGGGGGAAACGACCAGCCGAAGGGCCATGTGGTCCCGCGAAGGCACCACCGGTGGTAGTGGGGCCTGCAAGGAAGTTTGATCCAGTACCCTGCAGCCTATATGGACCTGGTGACACCGGTACCCCCCGATCAGTGTGGGATCTCCCTGGTTGAACCCAGTCATGATGCCCAGAACGGGTTGCTCCCTCCGCAAACCTCAGTAGCTCACCCTCCTCCTCAACCACAGGGAGAAGCAAGAGGAACCTTAGAAGACTCTAGGCAGCACGGCCCGGACAAGGTTACAGGTAACACATCCAGTGCAGTGGGTGACTGTATAAAGGAATATATAGGGCAAATTGTAGTAGCACTAGGGACAGGAGGTCTAGGTCAGATGGAATCAGCTCTGGCAGAGATCAGGATGGAGAAAGAGGTGCCCAAAAGGAAGGAAAAGGGAACGGAGAGAGAGGGGAAAGGGACAAGGGAGATAGGTGCACCTGGGATGAGGATAGGTGAGCATGTGCCACTGGCCACGAAGGAGAAAATATGGAAAGGGGAATATGTAGATATATTCAGCACCTGTTTGCAGTGGATATTCCAAGAAAAAATGGGTTATAGGATGGTCATCCATTATCTGGATTATTTTCTTTTCATTGGAAAAGGGAAAAGGGAGACACAGAGGATGCTGGGTAAGTTTCAGGAATTGTGCCGGGAGTTAGGGATCCCACAGACACCAGAAAAGACAGAGGGGCCCAGCAGGGTTATGGAATTTCCAGGGATTGAGATAGATGTGAGGTATTTAGACTACCAGACAAAAAAAGTAAGTAAACTGAAGGAACTAATCCAATTACACACCAGCAGGAGATGGGTACAGCTAAAGATGGTACAGCAGGTACTGGGGCACTTGAACTTCACATGGAGGGCCATAGGACCAGAGAGGGCATTCACAAAGAGGTTAGCTAGGGCTACAGCAGGGGTCACCAGACCACATCACTGGGTGGACCTGACGCAAGGTGTCAAGGATTTTAAAATCTGGGAAGAATTTCTTAGGGAGTACAACAGGTGCTCTTTCTGGGAAGAGGAGTGGCTATACAACACAGACCTCAACCTCTACACAGATGCTGCTGGGGGGCTAGGCATGGGGGGGTACATGAGGGGTAGATGGTTCGCAGAACCCTGGTCTGCCAGTTGGGTGAAGGATGGAAAAGTAAGAGATATAACATTACTGGAGATCATGCCCATACGGGTGTGTATATTGGTCTGGGGGGGGAAGAATTATGGTATCAGAAAGTGACATTTTGGTGTGACAATAGAGCAGTGGTGGATGTTCTGAACAACAGGCAAGCCAGATCAGACACAGTCACGCAGGTATTACAACTTTTAGTTTTAAGGGCATTGCAGCTGAACATGTCATTTAGAGCACAACACATAAAAGAGGTACACAATACCCTGGCTGACAGCCTTTCCCGTCTGCAGCTGGACCATTTTCGGAGGCTGGCACCAGCAGTGGAAGAACTAAAAACACCCATACCAACAAACATCTGGGACATTGGCAGGAAGGAGCAAAACTGTTGTTTCGCAGCTCATGGGCGCCTTGGACTCTGAGGGCCTACAACGGGGCCTGGCAAGTGTTTCAAACATTCAGGGCAGAGCACCAGATGGAGGTAAGTAGGCCACCCACAGAGGAGCAGTTGGGAATGTTCACCATGGAGCAGTGGTGGAAAGGCACAGCCCAAACCACAATGGGAGTCTGTTTGGCAGGGATTAATGTTATCTGCAACCTAAAAGGGTGGAAGGACCTGACAAAATCATTACTCATCAGAAAAATGATGCAAGGATGGAGCAGGTTGAAACAGGGACTAGCAGATAATAGGAGACCTATAGGGGAACAGTGGCTGATAAAGCTGAAGGACGTGCTCCTGACAATATGCAGATCAAAGATCGAGGCCCAGCTATTTCACACAATTTATGTGGTAATGTTCGCAGGGGCCATGAGAGTGAGTGAGGTGGTAGGCCATGGGAGAGAAGACAAGGAAGGGGGATTAGAATGGGATGACATAAACTGGGGGGTGACAGAGATACGGATCAAGATTAGGAGGTCTAAGACAGATCAAAGAGGGCAAGGTTGCATGGTGACGCTGAAAGGGCAACGGGAGTGTGCAATATGCCCAGTACAGGCTCTGTGGGCTTTCGTCGCAGAGCATGGGAACAGGACAGGAAAATTATTTGCACACGGGGAAGGGAAAAGGGTGAATGGCTACCAAGTCACAGCAATACTCAAAGAGGGCATGCAATTCATGGGGGAAGACCCAGCTAATTATTCATCCCATTCCTTGCAGATTGGGGCTGCATCACAGTGGGCAGCAGCGGGTGAGACGGTGAATGAGATACTGGAAAAGGGGCAATTGGCCAGTTATAAAAGATGCATCAGAGCACTGAAGTAAAAAAGAAAAAATATAATTAAGAATATTTTGAAGGTGGTGCTCCTGGTTTGAACTGCAGAGCTGGGGGGACAAGAAATGGTAAAGGGCAGGGGGAGGGCATAAAATGGGGTGGGGGTGAATACGGGAATGACACTATGAACATGTGTAAAATAATGAATTTTTCTTGCACCCCATAGGTAGAGGGAGGAGCATGGAAGTATGGATCTGCAGCTATTCCTATATTTATTGGGCCGGAAAAAGAGCAGAGAAGAAGGCCGGGGGAAGGTAGCTATACCAAGATGTGAGAACGTGTAGGTTGGTTTGGCATGGCATACGGGGGATGAGATGGGCACTGCAGCTTCCCACCTTAAAAGAACTCAGAGGACAGTGGCCCAGTTCAGACCTAATTATTATACATCTAGGGGGCTTGCAGGCAGGCCTTGGGTAGACACTTACTTACAAATAAAAAGGGATTTAGGGGCAATACGACAGTGGTGGCCACAGGTGTGCCTCGCTTGGTCAGATATGATACCAAGGAGGGTGTGGAGGCAGGAACACAGCCACAGAGCAGAAGGAGAAAGCGGTCTCAGTTTTCACCGTTACCTAACAGGAAAGGAGAAGAAGAAGGCACCCAGGTTTTCACCTTGGGGAAGGATAATCAGAGATTGATATATGGATGAAATAAACAAAATGTTGAAAATATAATAATAAAGGAATTGAAATGGAATATGGAATTATGAATTTAAATAAATTAATTGCCAATCTGAGAACAACAACAAACAATAGTCTCTGTCTTTTGTGAGGGAAAGGGGGGGATCCGGGACAACTGCTATCTGTACCTGGTTATACTTTAATACTTCACCTAACTCATCAATTTTTGTAACTAATGCCCTAACATTTGTATTCATCAATGTGGGAACCCCTGCCTTTTGTATCTCTATTTGTACTAAATTTTGAGCTAGTCTTGTTAATTTCTCCCTATCCATTTGGACTCTGCTTTCTATTGTAATAAAAACAGTAATTTTAAACACAGTTTCACAGGATTCATTTAATTACTCCCCACTCTCTACCATAGACAGGTTTCCTCAATTTACACATTTCATTCTATTATTTCTAATCCTATGAGTAGTAGCCTGGATGGGAATTTGTTTCTGAACTTTCATTTCAATTTTCCACTTATCAGTCCCAAATCCAACATAACTACAACATCAAAAAAGTACTTTACTTTCACATACGACTTATTCTCAAAACTACTTTTTTGCAGGGATGTTTGTTAACTGTTTTGTCCATACGCAGTAATTATCACCAGCAAACCTAAAATTATTATAAACTTCATTTTCTAAAAGCTTGTAAATTATTTACACATGCTTTCTCTTCCCAGGTTTAAAATGCATTACAATAATAATCATACATACATAAGAAAACTATAACCTTAAAAAAGAGTGTATAAATATAAAATAAATACAGTGAATGTTACAACACTTAGAAATTTATGAGTATGTAAACACAACCAATTTTCTAAGAAAATAATTATTTCCTTTGTTCCCCCCAACTACATAAATAAAAGGTCAGACAATTTATGAAATCCTGTTGACAGCAAAAAGAGGACACTGCAGGCTCTCCAGCCATTTTATTATGAAACCAGCACAAACAGGGAACGAAAGACCTGGGAAGTGCTACCCAGCAAAAAACTGGACAACAGGACACTACAAAGAGCTACTGCTGTTCACAGCCTTCTGTAGCAACCTCTATTAAACCTTAGTTTTCCCTCATAGTGGGGTGGACATAAGTCATGACAGGAACACCTCAAAAGAGGCTCAGGGACAGTGAATGAAACGATTCTGGCACAGCCAGCCAACTAGCAGGAACCCAGTCTCGTGGCCATAAAAGCAGTCAGCTAAAGTTGCCAAACAAAGTCCGCCTCCCTAAAAAAAAAACCTAAGTAGACCTAAATACTCTATGAGGGAAAAGCCCATTTTTATAGCAGACACAGGACAGCCACTTACTGGCCTCTGGAAAGGGAAGGCAGACCATATCTATCTCTTTTCTACTGGTTGAATTGTTATTATCAGGTCCAAATCATATCCCACTCACCTTATCTCGATGTACTTGATTGCTATTAATATATGAGTACAGCAGATTCATTCATATTTTCAAATTCCTTGGACCTTGATCGCACTAGCTCCAAAATAAGTACTGCCACACTTCTAACAACCCTCTCACAACACACACACAAACACACCCACACATGCTTGCTCACACAGTATTAGACATAACCTGGCTAGATATTAAAAATACGTAACAGACACATTTAAAAGTTGATAGAAGGGAATAGAAATTGTATAAAATATCAAAAGCATCAAAATCAGAAACACATTTTGAAATACAAAGCGGACATGGTGAATTGATGCTCATCACAATTGTGCATAGCCCTACTAATGGTTCTTACTACTGTACTGGAAAAAAATATCTATATCAATGTTTCACAATTTTTGTGTGCGTGATGAAATTACTACAGTTACTACAGCTTGAGTGAGAGAGGCCCCCACTATAGTGGCCTTCAAGAGTCATCTGAAGATCTTTTTATTCATGCAGGCTTTTGGAGATTAAGTTTTATATGTATGATATTTTAATGTAATGTATATGGTACATGGTATGACATACTGTATAGTTTCTGTGCGGAGCACAGAGCCTTTGGGATTGGGCGTCTTTTTAAATAAAATTGACATTGACATCGACAAATATTGCAGTAGGACTTCTGGTTCTGACTGAGGGGGAGATGGCATGATAATTTCATAGCTCCAGATCCAGACCCCCAATAATAGCTCCAAAACTGCATCATTTACTATTAAAAACCTGCCAAAACCTGTACGAAAGAGCTGCAACAATATCGATGGACAGGAGGAAAATATTGGAGGCTGCAACAGGAAAATCATGGCAAAAAGACTTGAATGAGCCACAGATGCCCACCATGCTAAGCACTACAGAGATGGCATCAGATGTACAATAGGCCACACAGCAGCTCACCAATGCTGTGATCCTGGCTGAACTGAAGGATTTTAGAAAAGAGGTCTGACATATAAAAGCAGACCTACAGGCAGACATCACAAAAATAGAAAATAAAATACAAGAACTGGAAACATTAGTAAGCACCACTGATTCCCAAATGGACTGACTGGAGTGAGTGGTGCTGCATGCTCTTCAAGAATGCCAAGCCCTTCAAGACAAATACGATGAGCTTGAAAACAGATCGAGGAGAAATAACCTCAGAATCTCTGGGCTTCCTGAAGATGCTGAGGGTAAAGAAATGGGAGCATTCTTGGAGAGACGTTTAAGGGACATTTTACAACTTGACTCAGAATACCCCCTGGACAAAGAAAGGGCACACAAAGCCCTCGTAGCAAAGCCTAAATGAGCAGATGATCACCCATGGTCCATTGTAGTAAAATTCCTCAGTTTCCAGACAAAATAAAACATCTTGCTCAGGGAATGGAGAATTGGGCAGGTAATGTTTCAGAACACCAGACTAGTTTAGTAACGACTATTCCAGAATGATAGCAGCAAAAAGAAGAGCATATGCTCCAATATGGTTGAACACTGAAGCAACAACAATTTAAATCTCAAACTCTATACCCAACACAGTTCATGGTGATGTACCCTGAGGGATCCAATGGCTTTGCTACCCCAGAAGAACCAGTGGAGAAGCTGAAATCCAGAGGTATTGAAGTCCCTCTTGCAAAGCGGTGAATGGACCACCAGGATGCTGTCCCAAATTAAAGCATCATGTGGACCTAGATGGCTCAAGAATCAACAAAAGGCAGCATGGTCTGCCCCCCTTGCTGAGGTAAAACAACTTCTGCAAATGTTTCAATGACCAGAGCACCCCTGAGACACAGTACAGGGGAAATAATCATCAAACTACCTCTTTAAATGATTGAGAGCATGTTGTACACAGGGGAGCATTGGGGGTCACTAAATCCTGCACCTCAAATCTCCAGATACTGTAGTACTACTACACTACACACCAGGCAACTATCAAACAGTAAAAATATAAACAGAAAGACCTCAAGGTCATATGTGCAAAGTAAACGGTAACAACTGGTGCCCTGGGATATCTCTCTTGCAAATTAATTAAATGGGCATATCTATGTGGAAGGGGAAAGTGAGACTGAGATACAGCACTGACAGCTTTGTAAATTGCATTTCTTTCAAGGCAGCCACATAGCATGATAAAGGCTAGCGACATCTTGTGAATTTCACACCGCACCACAGAAGAGGACCGGAACATACCTTAAATATTGGGGTCTACATTAAAACTGGCCCAGATAGTAGTCATCTAACACAGCAGACAAGATGATCCAACAAAATAATGAAGATATGCAAGTGGGGGGAGATGTCATGTCTCTAGCAGGCACTGTGCGCTATAGCAAAAAACATGCAGTTGTTACAACTAAGCAGCAACAAAAGGTTGCCTGGAGCTAGCGCCAATGCATTTTCTAAAATCTGACTTTTTTTTTCCAGCCTAAGGGCAACATTGTGCCAGATCGCTGTCTCGGGGCAGTTAGTGCACACCATCCACCCCCAAGTAACTGCATGGCAGGGAAGTCGAGGACGCCATCTTGTAAAAATGACAGGTATGTCCCAAACTTCATGCAGCCGAGGGAAGACTGATTGAAAATGGCCATAAGAGCTATCAAAACTTGAGCGTACATCCATAGATCACTCGTACTGCAGGCTGAGAAATGGTAGGATTCTGGGATCCACTAATTACAGGATTTTCAACTACAAGTTTGATAAGTAAAAAAGCCCATGGCTCACTACATCGCAATACCTGCAGTACATGCTCCAGTGCCAGTGACGGTCAAGCTTCAAACTAGGAGACAATGACTAGACTTCAGGATCAATGACAAAGTGTTATTGGAATGATATTTCTGTAAGCTGTATTAAAATCATGCTCCCCTTAAGTGCAGGCTGAGGCTGGAAAATAGGAGAAGGGGCAGTAAATTCTATAACAAAACACTGCGGCTCACTTCCAGGAGACCAGAAATTGAACACCTTTAGGGCTGGGAGATGCAGAGAATCCCATCACAACACTCACTGCAAAAGTGGTGAGAATGCTGTGGGAGATTCGGTAAACAAATAATACTTCCAATGGTTAAACTGTGTGAGGTTCACTGGGTGGGGTGGGGGAATGAATAAAAAGTTGATGTATACTGCTCTGGGGATGTGGTCTGGGGGTGTGGAGAAGAGAAAGAATGCAACCACCACGTGGGGTTATCACACTAAAACAGTGCAGAGACAGTAGTTATGCAAGGTGGCAGGAGAAATAAATATCTGGCACTACCTCTGCCTCTAGAGGAAATTAAAAAAAAAAAAGGAAGAGACTGGGAAACTCCCCTAACATGTTACCAGGCATAAGGAGTCCCCTTCAGAGTTCAACATAAATAGACACATGCTCCCCTCCATGACCTTCTTTTAATTAGATGGGAAATGGACAAATAAATGTTATGAAGGAAGCACGAACAAAAAGGGCATGGAACACACAATGCTATTTATAATCCTTTGTTGCCATCATGTGGCCAAACAGAGTAACATCCTACTGGTACCCAAACAAACAGACCTAAAACTTACAAGAGGATGTAGCTCCAGACCTTACTCCCTAGAGAGGCTGTATGTGGTGCTGGCTTCCTCCCTTGTTCACACAAGACCCTTTACATACAGCCACAGACTACTCAACTTGGGTGCTAAAGAGAATCCCTGGAGGATTTTAAGCTTCCCTGAAGAACACAGCCAGCTGCAGGAAAATGATGTCCTCTGGGGAGTAAAAATCACGCATCCTGTTCCATTCCCTGCCACCCCCCCCCCCCGGGCAACACACATGCACATACGCACTCACACACATCATGACTTTTGATTGCCCCTGTTTTTCAAAGATATCCCTGTTTTTTGCCTTGGAATTTTCCTCTGTCCCTCTTAAGGTTTGTGTTTTTGTAACTGAATAGAGGGAATTGTGAGCACAGAATAATGTCACACATTACAGTTACAGACGTCTTCTTTCTTAGAAAACACATCCTACACTAGTTCTCTTATTCTGCTAGCTTTCTGAGATTTTGATTTGGGGTCTTTGTTCCTGAATTTTTTTTTCCTAAGCCTTGTCCCTAATTCTGGAGGCAAGAGTTTGAGAGCTGACACACATGCGCACCTCTCAAAAAAAAAGCCTTTCTGCATGTCATCCACACCCAGCAATCACGCAAGCCTGCATCTCACATTCATTAAAGAGAGTCCTGAGGGTCACATAGCCCACCTGCCTTGATTACAAAAAGTAGTCGCCTGACAGACAAGGTGGTTTGGATCTGTGGAGCCCCCATACATTGAGCACTACTACTCCCCTGCTTCTGACAATCCCTGTAGATATTCAAAGGAAGGTGGGTACTCTAACACCCCTTCGCCTATTTGGTAGCAGTTATTGCTATGCTATGAGGGCCCACAGTGGATGGTGTGAACTATCCCTCAGGGAATTACCAACTATCCCTAATTAGGAGATTATGTTATCTCCCTTTTCTGGAAGTACCTGTTTATATATATTTGTTATTTCTCTCTGTTTCTGGATCACGCCAGGTTTCATTTGGACTGACAGCAGTAAATCAGAGTACAAGTGATATGTACATTGGTTTTGACTGTCCTGTTGGCAGATGTTAAAGGTTGTCTAACAGGATATGTTTTGCACAGAATCATGGAGAATTATCTCTGCCACTTTCGGATGTTAATTGTACAAAACCTGACCCTGCTCAACCAGGCTCTAACCTTTTTCTGTTTCTTTGGTACACTATACAGGCTCTACCTTCCTCACTAACTCTCGTACAGGAGAAGTTGTCCACGTGAAGTACTCTAACACCCCATGTCTCTGCCCTTATGGCTAACCACTCTTTTATTGTATCCTGGAACGTAAATGGTATTCATAACCCTATTAAAAGAACTAGAATATTGCAACAACTCAAAAGGGATAAACCAGAGGATATCTTCCTGCAAGAAACCCATCTATCCCAACCCGAGTATGATAAATTCAAAATGAGGGGATACTCCAATGTATTGGTGGCCTCCCATTGGTCTGGGCATAGAATAGGGGTGGCTATTTTATTCCCACATAATGTTTTGTTTCATCTACATGAGCAGTACTCAGACCCAGAAGGGTGTTTTGTAATAGCCACTGGAAAGTTATATGCAATGCAGGTCACCCTGGTGAGTGTATACTTTCCAGCAGGACCAGATAAAGTAGTCGGCCAATGTTTCTTCAATAAGTTGCTTGCCCTTTTAAAGGGCCAATTAATAATGGGAAGGGATCTTAACACTACCCTGACCCTAGCAACAGATGCAACAGACTCCCTACACCAAACAGCTATGCCACAACAAAAATACCTAAGATGGCCCATTTAGGATTCATTTATGTATGGTACCATCTATTCCCAACAACTCCTGCCTACACATGTAGCTCATCTAGGACAGGGTCATTGACATGACTAGATTACTTGATCACAATGGCCGAACACCTGGACACAGTCCAGGACATAGGTCATGGCCCAATACTGCTATCTGACCATAAACCAGTGCATATGAAAATGAACCTGGGGAAACCCATCACTGGGCCCCATGGCATTTCAACTTAGCGCTATTAAAAGACCCTGAATTCATGCAGTTAGCTCAAGACAAACTCCCACAAATCATTAAAGACAATCCAGACTCCTCCGTCTCACCATCCATCTTATGGGACATCATTAAGATGGTGCTACGGGGAGAGATCCTGGCATACTCCTCAAAAAAGAAAAGGGAAAGAGAAGGGAAACAAAAATAATTACAATCCCAGCTTACAATGCTGTAGTCCTTTTACATGAAGGAAAGCACATTTATATCCAAGCAAGTAAACCAAGCTAAAAGAGTAGTGCAGAAAATTCTAGACTCTCAGGTAGAACAGTCTCTCTTTTTTCTTAAACACCATTACTATGAAGGTGGGGCAAGGGAAGCCAGAAATTTAGCAAGGGCACTCCGTGCATAAAAAGCACGGGCATGCATCACTCAAATGGTTGACACAGATACAGGGATCTTGGCATCACACCCATCAGTAATCCAGGCCATTCTAGTCAAATTTTATAAAACCTTATACACAGCAGACCCAGAAACAAAACTGCAGGAGATACTATGCTATCTAAATGCACTCCATATTCCAAAATTAGATGAGGTGGCAGCAGAGAGATTGGTGGCCCATATCACTTCTGGTGAACTCCAAGGAGTGATCCAGGAATCAAAATCTAGAAAAGTTCCTGGACTCGATGGAAATCCAGTGAAATTCTACCAAACATTTATCTCACTACTTTCCCTGATCCTTCTCCCAGTCTTCCCCAGTCTTCCACGTTGTCCAGGACAGGGACCCTTCCGAACCTGCCTGGCACCTTTCAGTGATATCAGCACTACCAAAACCAAACAAAGACCAAAAGTATGCCTCTTTCTACAGGCCTATTTCCTTACTAAATCATGATTATAAAATGTGCATGTCCATTCTAGCACATAGGCTTGAAAACATCCTCCCAAACCTAATTGACCCAGACCAAGTGAGTTTTGTAAGAAACAGCCAAGCACACAACGGTGTGAGAAGGACTTTCTTATTGTTAGATCATGCTACCACATGTTGGATTCTATTAGCCCTATTAAGCCTAGATGCTGAAAAAGCATGTAACAGAGTGGTCTGGTCATTCCTGTGGGTTACTCTGTCAGCATTCAGCATTCCGGATGAGTTCATCAGTGCAGTCCAGAACATATATAAAGAATCCCAAGCATACATTATGTCAAACTAAATGGCTCCCTATTGGATCCCTTGCCCCAGGAAAAAGGAACTAGGGAAGGCTGTCCATTGACACCTCTGCTTTTCACCCTTTACCTAGAACCTCTAGCCATACACATCTGGCAAACAACCCAAATCTCAGGGATACCCGTGGGGGTAGGGAATACAAACTTTCATTGTTTGCAGATGATTTGCTCCTTACGGTCACATCCCCAGATGAGTTTATCCCTGCACTCTGGGAGATATTCGATAGGTTTGGAAGACTCTCAGGGTACAAACTGAACACTTCTAAAACCAAAGTCATTCTGTATAACTATGCAAAAATCATGCAGTGTAATGAGGAATGTTCTACATTACATTACAAGATGCATCTGGCAGGCCATGAGGTCTAATAGTTCGAATAATTAAGTGTGAGGTAAGGGATCATGGCTCAAATCCCCAATTATTCACTTATTTACTTATTGTTTAATAATTGTGTGCAGGTACTATTTCTTGATCCTCTTCTGCTTTATTCCTTGCTGCTCATTTAAATTATATCTAATTTCAAACACGATTTGGACCACACTATTCCCTTCTACCATACTAATTACAGCAATTTAAAGATGCAACTTAAATATACTTCAAGCTGTGTACTGTTTTTTCTTTTACTTTGCAGGAGGATGGCATTCAATGGGTAGGAGGCACCACTACACACCAGTGAAAATAATTATGGGAATGGTGAACACAGGGTGGGGGCCCCACTAGACACCAGGGAAATAATAAACAATACTGGGATGGGGATTGCTGGGTGGTGGGTGGCACATGACACCAGGGAAAGCAAAATAAGATTTTCCCTCCATGTAAAAGGAATGGTCCCAAACAAAAATTTCGTACAGCTAGGAAGTGTGTCAGGATTTAAAATGCAACAAAAACACATCTGGGGCTGATTTTTCCAACACTTAAGTGCAGAATCCACCTAATGGTGTCCCGATGAACCAGATAGATGTGTTGGTCTCTCTTTCCAGGATGTCACTTTTGTGACTTTTGACATTTTTGAGGGGAAAAAAACAGACAACAAAATAGTGGCAAATGAAAAAGGATTATTCCCATATGAAAAATTATTCCTTTTTTATTTAATACAACTATCTTGAAATACTTACTGAATATGCTCAGAACAGAAATTTAAAAATTAAATAACTTTGAAATGGGTTATTTTTTTTGCCAAACCAGCAAAAGGCACATCTGTGAGTCAGCCCCTGTCTACCCTGAAAATATCAGACCAAAATTCCAAACTATTTGGGCACTAGGCTAGTTCAAAGATAAAACAGCTCAGAAACAGCAAAACACACCCAAAAAATCACTTTCTACACTCTCTGGAACTCGGAAACCGCACATCTGGCTGGAATGAAACTTAACACATCCAGAGACCTACCCTATGAGACTGCACATGCAAAATGTCATACAAATCCTTGGAATGGTTGAGAAGTTATTAAAGTGCAAAATTTGGGATTTAACATTAAAGTGCCTTCTATCTGTCTGTGTGTCTATTATTATACAGTATCTCTCTCTCTCTCTCTCTCTATATATATATATATATATATATATAGGTACCAATATGCTACTCGAGAGACAAAGTGTGACAATCAGGTTCCAAACTTTATTTGGGCCAATTGTCATAACCATATCATATTTACATTGGGTGCATGTAGTAGTATTTCAGTCCCCAACATAAAGATAGTTTGTAGTTCAGAGGTGCTAAAAAATGGGATTAAAAGTTCCCACAAGGGCAACGTAATGTGAGTAACATCGTGTCCTTGACAGCAAATTTGTCATATTATCAAACATATATTTTTTGATATTACTATGTCTATGGTATCTATTTAGGTAGCATAATATCTACCTTTTCAGTTTGTTATCATAAACTTAACTTGTTAGTAATTATGCCACAATATGTTTACTGATCCCAGTATGCCCACATCTGGACATGTTTAAGTTTGGCTACCACATTCATGTCCTTGATTTTCTAGCCCATTTTTTTTGCACAACTAAATTACCCTCATAGGAAAAGACAGAAATCACTTAAATTTCAGAAAGTGAATTATACTTTATTTACAAGGGTTTTTTCCACAGGATGCCACATGAGTAACTCACACTACACAGGACGTCACGCGAGTAACACAGACACAACACAAGAAGTCACATGAGTAACATGGACACCAGAACAGTAGTATCAGTATCATACCAAGTGTCTCACTAAGTCATACCAAAAGTTATTGCTAATGTTCAACCAAAAAAATGATTGTCATACTATGGATATTTGGTATAAAAATTTTTGAACATTTTGAAGATTGTACTGTAGTCACAACATTATATTAACTTAAGATATTCACAAATGTTTTATGTTACAGTGTAGTATGGATTGAATCTCACCTGGTCTGTCTATTACATATACCAGCTGGTCCCAAGCCTACAATAAGAGAGAGGGAAACTAACTATATCTTTATGAGATGAATGGGGATGTTTGGGATTAATGCATGCCCTTGCTGCTTGTGATATTCAAGGCTGAAGGCAAAACACTGAAAGTGTATTAGTGACTTATAATATGGGGTAGATAAAGGCAGGTGAGTGGTAAACAACCATCATGTGACCATTGCTTACTCCACAATATATGACAGCTAGTGGTGAACCATCCTTCTGAGAGATCAGCCTGTGTTTCTGTTCTGAACTTGTTATAGTGCAAAATTGCAGTCTGTGGAGCAGCCATTACTATCCCTGCTTAGTGAGTGAGAGCTGAGGCTTGCCATGTAGTCCCAGGCAGTGCAGCAACAGTAGCTGTAGTGTTCAAAGTTTGTAGTCTTGCTTCTTACCCAAGCTTGTTCCCAGAGTGAAGTGTGTGGACCCCATGGTCATTTTTCTGTTGCACAGACAGATTGACAGGTAAATCCCATAGTTGTGGCATAAAGTCAGATGGAACAGTGTGAAGAGAGGGAGACCCCCAATGATGTCATGATCTGAAAGTGAGCTTTATGCTGGTGGACAGAGAAACAGAGTTCCAGAAAGACCTGCAAGCTCTGAGTCCCATTAGTTGCCATTTCTTAATTGGTAGAATACAGTCTGGTAGACTGTGTGACTGCACTGCTGGGGAAAATGTCTTGCTTGCCATGCATTAATGTAACCACAGACAGAGAGACAGAGCAGCTAAGCCGGTGGAGGTATAGACACCGTGTCTGTACCACAAGAGGCAACTCCATATTTTGCACTTCAGGTACTGTGTTGTCTCAGAGGCATATCATGACAACAAATGTCAGAGAAAGCATAGCAATACTTTCCTTCTGACATCTGTATGTGCATGACAGCCATTTTGTTGGGGACTATTTTTTTAGGCAGCAGAATACAGTAATTTGCTTGTCTTTTATAAAAGGAGAAAAAACATGTACAGTATATTGCTTTCTCCTTGTTTTGTAGTGCACCCTCTGTTATAAGAGTAATAGCCCACTCCAGGGTGTGCGGTTATTGGAGATTAAGCAACACACTGGGTGTTGTGAGGACACTCAGCCAGCAGCCTTGTGCTTCACAATGCACTCGGGTATTGATTAATCCCTAATAACTGCACACCTTGGAGTGGGTTACTTCACTAATAGAACTATGCCCTAAGTGGTTGCTTCAATCTTAAAATGTGTTTTAAGAAATGAAAATGAAATTAAAACTGACTTCAGGGGCCAGATCTTCAAAAGCTTTCCTTGTGCAAAGCCTAGATTTTTTGCACAAACCCAGATTTGCGCAGATGTCCATATTCCAAAGCCCTGTTATGGGCAAACAAGGTTTGTGTCCAGGAGATTTTCTGAGGTTGGCACAATACAAATGGAAAGTCATGGACCTGAAATCTGGTGAAGTCCTGTAACCACAGAGTGCAAGGTAATTTTGCATGGTCCCCTTGTATGGTGCAGATATACACAATTATCCCTGTTACTAATGATGCCATCCCCCAGATCACAGCCACAACTGAAGACACAGCCCCTTCCTGCTGTCAAATGGACCCCTCCATGGTACCGTCACTCACTGTGTCCACAGCATGGTCCTGCAGGTGCATATGGCAACCAGTGCATTTTGGGAGAAGGTGCACTTTTAGGTTTCTTCAGCTATTGTAGTTAATGTCAGTAATTGTCTGATATGCCATGCTAGGCCCTCAGCCTATCATGCAGCACATGGCACACCAAACAATTACTGTGATTCACTGCAACAGCTAAGTGAGCCTAAAAAGTGCACAAAAAAAACGGAATCAAAAAAATACAGAACAAAGGGTAACACTTTAACAGTCACTGACAGCAATCCTCCCAGTAAGGAAAAAAACAGTATTTTTCTTCACTTGTACTGCCATGGAAGCCATTAAAGGCATACCATGTAGCACATGGCCCAGTTACTGAGATACACTGCAACAGCAGCCAAATGAGCCTAAAACTGCACAAAAACAATAAACAGGGTTGATGTTTTTGGTGACTGCAACCCGCTTACCATCAATTACAGTCATTTTACATCCATTTTTGGTGTTTGTGCCCTTTTAGGCTCATTTTACTGTTGCAGTGAATCTCAGTAATTGTTTAATGTGCCATGCTAGACTCTTGGCCTAACATGCAGCACACGGCACACCTAATGATCACAAAACATATTGCTGAAATGTAAATGGTTCTGTGCTGGCGTTTGGGTGCTCAGTGTTGAGTTGGCTGGTGCAATATGTTTTTTAAAAAAGTTGCCATCTTATAGACTCCTGTGGATCTGAGAAATATGTGGATTACCCAACACTTCATTTACTGCTGCTGTTATTTGCTGTTATTTGCTTTTCTGCTGCTAAATGGCTTCGATGCACTTGCACATAAAATAAATAAGTCCTGTGAGTACGTTTGGAGGGCTGACCATTTTTGTGTTCTGCAGAAGTGTTTTTACAAAAATAAATATGATATTAACCAGGATTTATTTTTAAGTTTAGCAGATAAGCCAGATAGTTTAAAAGTAGTTCTGGTGTTCTGATGCCTCCCACACAATATACTGTAAGCCCCTAAAGAGATCAGGTCTACACAAACTGAGCACCTGCAGGTACCAGGTCCTATTCATTTACTCCCCAATACAACATGTATTTTATTTCTCATTACAGAACTCTCCAAACTGTAGATATGGTGTTCTGATGCCTAATACAAAATGAGCCCCAGCACTAACCAGGTCCAATTGATATACTCCCCAAAACTGCAGTTTTTTTGCCCAGTACAGAACAAACTATTTAGCAGCAGTAACATTAAAGGTGCCCCTGACAGAGAATAGGATCACACAAAATGCCCCCCACACAGGGACCAGGCCACACAGAATGATCCCCATGTAGAGACTTGGTCTATAGAATAGGTAAATATGTACAAACATTTAATCTAGGAAACCTGCAGTTGTTCAACTTTAAAATGCTTTATAATCAACTCTCTCTGCCCCTACCCCACCCTTCATACCCCAAGCTCAGCATCTTGGGACCATGGTCCGACTACATGTCTCTGTGTTTCCCAAAAAAGCAAATGTGTACCTTTACAATCTGCAGGCATCTGACACACCGGGGAACAAAAGAGCAGCTGAGATGCAGATAGAATAGCCCACTGTAGTGCCCGTAATGTGCATAACTCCAAACTTCAGGAGGACAACATGTCTTGTCCAGAATGTAGGTGGCAGTACAAAGAATGCAGACCCACCAGGTCCACAGCTTTAAAGAGCCATGGGGTGATGACTGAAGGTGTCAGCATGCATTTCTGGTTCTGAACATTCTGGGCCAGTGGAGGAACCAATCGTAACGTGGGTAACAAAAGGACACGAACATAACATGCCATGGAAAAAGGGAATTTTCTAAATAAATGAGTTATGTCAAACTTCAAGGTTTTGGCTGCATGTCAGTAACAAAAAGAAGGTCACCAGACACAATATTGCTTTTGGACCACAGTTCATGCAAATTAAAGGCACAGTCTGCTTAGAATGAGGTACTAGATGGACACTACATGTAATGAACGTTACAGCTGTATAAAATGATTAAATAAAAGGCAAAAACTTTTATTCTGTACTTGGATTTCTTGGGGGAGGCTTAAATGAAGTAATTAGATAACACATTAACAACAGTTGGGTTTCTAAGGCACAATAAAGGGCTATATTTAAATACTTAAATTGGGAATAGAAGCAATGTCACAAAATGGAACCCTATTTGAAAGGGTAAATCGATGTTTGTGATAAAACTGAAAGAGCACAGTGGAACCAAACTGGGTCATGTTATGTTTAATATCTCTCCTAATGTGGGACTACAAATTAGGTGTGTCATGTGAACCTTTTAACAATTCAGCAAAAAGTTACAGGGTGTCAATGTGCAGTAGGTATGAGTCTCTCGAATACTGTATTCATGCCTATATATATATATATATATGTATTAGTGCTGCAGAAGCACCACTATAGTAAGGGATGAGCAGCAGTTTCTATGTTAAACCTTGGATTTTTCACTTTAATAATTTCATAACCATTCAACAGATTTATGCAAAATGTTGCATGCACAGTCTCTTGGGGAAGATCTCTTGATGTGCTAAGTTTCATTCAAGTCAGATTTGCAGATTCTGATATCCGGATAGTGAAAACACCTTAAAATTCGTCACTTTTTGCAGTTTGTTTCTCATTGTACTGTGCAGAGATGGTGTGGAATGTTGGACTGAATTTTCTATGGCAGAAGGAGCATGGGTCACAAAACGTGTGAGCATTTATTTGGTGAAGAAATAATAATCTGTTCAAAAGTTATAGTACTTTTAAGTTTCCATTATGTTCAATGGGAATTTTATTTTTCAGGGTAGCTACATGGTAAAAACAAGGATCCTTGTCCCTGAGGGGTCAGTTCTTGTCTGCAAGTTGGCAATCCTTGTCCATCAGAAAAAAATCTTTGTCCATGAGCCACCATCTTGATTTTTGATTTTGCCCCCCAAAGATGTCATAACGTTGACCAGCGAAGCCTGTCTCACACATGACAGTGTGATTTCTGCTCATCGGGAATTGATGAGCTGTGTTGTATACTTTGTGGTGACTGTATGCCCTCAGAAATGTTTTTTTTTAATAATTTAGTCCTGGTTTGTCACTTGCTAACCTCTTTGTCCATCAGCCTTGGTCCATCATGGTGAACAAGGAAATAGGCTAAGGATACTATTATACTATTTCAATGGAAGGTTGGGAGTTATACTATCTCAATGGAGGAATGGGAGCCCAGGGTCCAAAGGACCCTGTACTCCCACCGTACCATACGGATACTGTTATACAATCTGAATGGATGGATGGGGACCTGCATTTCCATTGTAACATTAGGATACTGTTATATTATCTGAATGGAGGGATGGGAGTTCAGGGTCCAGGCCCTGTGCTCCCATCATAAAATGAGGATACTATTATGCTATCTCAAAAAGTAAGGACATTAGTTACAAAAATGTCTTTAATGCATCTGTTAGGGTTGCTGTGACAAAAGTAGGGAAATGAGGCATTAGGGTTTCACCCTAATACACCACCCTAGCCTGCGGAGACCAGGAGGTGCTGGGGTGGGGAAGGAGTGGTATTAGGGTCCTCAACCCTAACACTTATCCTATTCTTCCATACTGTAGCCACCCAGCTTATTTTGCAATGGAATGAAGTGAGTGTTAGGGTTGGCTACCTTAAAATCAGCCCCCTTCCCCCGACACCTTCAGGTCTCTGCAGGGCAGGGGTGGTGTGTTAGGGTGAAACCCTAATGCCTCATTTCCCTACTTTTGTCACAGCAACCCTAACTGAAGCATTTATGAAGTTTTTGTAAGTAATATCTATCTATCTATCTATCTATCTATCTATCTATCTATCTGACATATCTCTGAGGATAAAAATTGGCAAATATTTTTGATATTGTCAGGGTGGTCAGATGGACAGTGAGAATATCACATTTATCCTCACTATAGGTAAATGTATCCACACAGGCAGTGATTGGTTCATTCATAACTCATTTGCATATTCTGCCTCAATAGCAGTACTAACTGTATTGAAATGTGAATAACCTTAGCATGAAAAATGATAGCATGGTACTGTGAGCACAAAAGTTGTTCAGCAGAGAAATATCTACAAAACGAGTGGTGTTTCATTTTTAGCGAACTTTTATTTTTTGATATAATTAACAAACAAATCCAGCAAAAAATGCAATTTTTTTCAATTTTTCAACAAACAAATGTGAATAACATTAAATGAAAAATGATAGTATGATACTGCAAGCACTAAATTTGTTCAGCACAAAAATATCTACAAAATGAGTAGTTTTCATTTATAGATACCTTTTAGTTTTTTCATAATTAGCAAAAAAAAATGAACATTCTTTTTTTTTCATTTTTTGCAACAAACAAATGTGAATAACTTTAAAACAAGAAAATGACAGCATGGTACTCTGAACACAACAGTTGATCAGGACAAAAATCTCAACAAAATTAGTGGTGCTTCATTTAGAGATATGCTTTAGATTTTTTATAATTGGCAAGAAAAGGCAAGAAATTATTATTTTTTTTCACTTTTGGGAGGTATGGCATAAATGGAATATGCAACCTTCCTACTGAAAATATTGTAGATAGTTTTTCTTCTCATGCCAATCAACCAAATGATATAATTTGTGACTTTGCCACTCATGATGTTATTAGGTTAATTCACACTCGAAAAAAAAACTATCAACAATATTTTCAGTAGGGGTTGTATATCATATATATATATATATATATATATATATATATATATATATATATATATATATATATATATATATAACTAGAGGCATGATAGCACTCAATAGTTAGGTTGAGCAGCAGTTTCTATGTTAAACCTGAAATTTTGCACTAATAACTTTTCAACTGTAAAATGGATTTGCACAAAAGTTGGTATGTACTATCCTGTTGGGTAGAACCCATAATGTGGCAAGTTTCATTCCATTTGGATGTGTGGATTCTGATATCCAGATAGTGAAAAAAAGTAAAAAAAAACACCAAATTCTTGCAGTTTTTTCCTCATCGCCTTGCAGCCAAATGGTGTGAAATTTCTGCATGATTTTTGTAGGGTATGAAGAACAGACAGTGAACATTTTGTGCAATAATATTAATTTGTTGCAAAGTTATTAAGTTTAATAGTTCCCATTATATCCCATAGGACTTTGCTGAACATTCCATTTCTAGGATAGAGATCTTTTTTGCAAGGAAGGATTTCATCTCACGAAGATGTATTGAGTCTCACAAGAGCAATCCTTCTTCGCAAGATTTGGAATCCCTCTTCATGAGAAAAAATCCTTGGTCATGCGCTGCCATCTTGTTTTTTTCCCTCCCACTAACTAAAAAGTGTGTAAAATACATAAAACTGTTGTGATTTTAAAAAAATAAACACCAGAACCTAGCTAAACAGGACCCATTTAGCTGGATTCTGACCTTTGTTTTTTAAAATACCAGCCAGAAATGCCTTTTCTGGGCACCTGAAATCCGGGGCACCCAGCTTAGTGAGAGGAGGCTTCAGTCCGGTTTCACTGATGTCTAGTTTAACCCTGCACTCCCCAGTTTGTGCCCTGAATTTATTCCCTGGTGTCTAGTGGCCATCCCATGCTCTAATTGCCATCCCCTGCTTGCTTGCTTTCTTTAATTTATAAAATATTCCAACACCGGGATGCCTACTCTCAGTGTTGGATAACCCCCACAGCTCCACGGATTTGCCACCATCTGGGGCCCAATCCCCATATCAGCATTTAACCTTCAACCCCCCCCCCAGTAGTATGGGACACCTGGGAGCAAACCTACAGTGTCCCAAAATCTGTTTTAAATATATGTATCCTTGTAAAAAGGAAAACTATCCCTTGTCATCCCCACCACCCCCTTACCATCCCATCCCTCCCACTGAACACCACACCACCCCACAACTCCCTTAGCCTATAATTACCACTGGAGGTCACTGTCTCTTATATTCTGTGGATTGGGACACGTCTGCACTCTTTAAGGCTGAACCATGAACTGAAGAATCAAGGTAAGTGCCATATAATGGCTGTCAATGCAATTTGAATTTAGGTTCATAACTTTGTCATTTTTTTGAATTTTTTACACCAAATTTTCAACACAACCTTTTTGGGACCCCAACTCATGAACACTGCCACTGTCATCTAATTAATTGGTCCCAAAAGATGATTTGATGGTCACTGCATGTAATCACCTTTCAGGACTGATTAATGAAATGACAGTGCCAGTGTTCTTGAGGTGGTGTCCCAAATAGGCAATGTTGAAATGTGGTATAAGAAATACCAAAAAATGGCTGTTACACATGGCCATTGAAATTTTGCTATGCACGTGTGTAACTTTAGCAATTTTTAATATTTTCACACCAAATTTTCAATATAGTCATTTTTTCACACCACCTAATGAACAGTGTAGCTGTCATTTCTCACATCCTGCCCAAAATGTGTTTACACACCTGTGGCACAGAATGGTGCTGTTGCTGCACAAAATCACCTTTTGGGACCAAGTAATGAAATGACAGTGCCAGTGTTCATGATGTAGGGTCAAAAAGGCCATGTTGAAAATTTGGTGCAAAAATACCTAAAAATGCCTGAGTTACATGCGGTCATTAGGAATTTTTCTATGCATGTGCGTAACTTTGGCAATTTGCCATATTGTCACTACAAATTTTCAACACTGCCATTTTTTCACACTACCTCATAAATAGTAGAGGTGTCATTTTTCAAATCCTGCCAAAAATGTTTTTCCACCCCGTGGTAAAGAATGGTGTTACAGTTGCACAGAATTACATTTTGACTGGGATTTGAAAATGTTCTGTACTGGGTACATGTGGTGAGATGATAAGAAGGTTATGTTGAACATTTGGGGTAAGAATTATTTAAGATGGTACAATTATAGCTATTTGTTGCAATTTCACTATGCCTGCTCATAACTTGATGTGTGGAAGCACAGGGGCCAGAGGCCCCTGTGTTTTCACTGCCAAATACATATGAACATCTGTGGAGGGATGGGAGTGCAGGGTCTGAAGAATTCTGAGCTCCCACAGTAAAATAAAGATACTATTATACTATCTGAAAAAATTAGGAAATTAATTGCAAAAAACTTTGTTAATGCATCAGTTAGGGTTAAAGCATCAAAAGTAGGGAAATATGGCATTAGGGTTTCCAACCCTAACATCCCACCCCCACCCTGAACAGACAAAGAGGGATGGGGATGTTAGTGGCATCTTCAGCCCTTATGCACACCATATTCCATTATAAAATAAGCTGGGTGGCCACAGCATAGGAGAATGGGGTCAACATTAGGTTTGGAGATGCTAATGCCACCCCCAATCCCTCTTTATCTGTGCAGGGTGGGGATGAAGTGTTAGGGTTGGAAACCCTAATGCTATATTTCCCTACTTTTGATGCTTTAACAAAGTACATATATATCATTAATTCAGTTTTTTGCAATATATATATATATATATAAATATCTTATATGAGCATGATCACGCCCCTACATTTAGGATTGCATGGATACTTCAATGTTAAATCCCCAAATTTGCACTTTAATAACTTTGAAACTGTTCAATGGATTTGCATGAAAGTTTGCATGCCCAGTATTGTGGGGTTGATCTCTTCATGTTCCAATTTTTGTTCTGGTCAGATGTGCAGATTCTGAGATACAGACTGTACAAAAAGTGAAATTTTCAGAATTGTTTCACTTTGGTTAGAACAGGTTTTCTGTCAACTTGGCTACCTCCCAGAAAATTTGGAATTTTGGTCTGAAATTTACAGGGTAGAATGGGACTGACCCACAGATGTGCTTTTTGCTTGTTTGGTGAAAACATATTAATCCATTCCAAAGTTATTTAATTTTGAAATTGTGAATACTTGGTTCTGAACATGCTCAGAAAGCACCAAAAAACAGCTGTATGGAATGAAAAAATGTTTTTATGTCTGACATCAACATTTTTCATTTGAGGAAAATCCTTTTTTGTATGGCTGCCATCTTGTTTTCAGTTTGCCTGAGAAATACAAATTTGGAAACTCTCAAAAATGATATTCTGGGGAGGAACTAACACATACAGCTGTCTAATCAGGACCCCTCTCCCCTGCATTCTGCACTTTACTGCTTGAGAAATGCCCTTACAATGTGTTTTTATTACATTGAAATTTTTTTTCGTATCGATGTCATACGAAAAAAGATCTTGTTTCATATGACGACTTACGAAAAAATATATTTTTTCGTATGGGAAATCAATGCATTTCAATGGGATTTTCAACTTTGATTCATAACTTTGTAATTTTTGCATATTTCATCACCAAATTTGCAATGTACAATTTTTAGACCCCTCCTCATGAACAGTGGGGGTGTCATTTTGCAAATCGTGCCTGAAAGATGATTTCATGGTTAGTTGGCGAAATCAGATTTCTGGAGAAATTTCAAAATTTGCACCATACCTGTTCATGAAGTGGGGTCATAAGAAGGGTATGTTGAAAATCTGACGTCAAAATGTGCTAAAATTGCCAAGTTGAGCTTATCAGTTGACATTTTGCTACGCTCGCAACTTTTTTAATTTTCACTATTTTAATCCAGTTTATCAACATAGCCATTTCTTTGGTTTACCTATGTTGACCCAACAACAGTGTTGTTGAGGTTCAGCATAGCGTGATCCCTGATGTCGACAGGAGACATTTCACCTGTCAGGCATCAGGTGTGTTTCTATCGGGGTCTGCGCCCCCTGTGCCCCCCTTCTAAGGATTGTTAACTCTGAGTAGGAGTTAAAGCAAAGAGGGGGCAAAAGTCATCGTAAGGATGAAATTTCGCCCGCGGGTCCCCCACAGCGACTATTTTGAATCTTGTTGAAACTGTCACTGTGGTGATTTCATGGGCAAGCTATTGCTTTCCAGTCAGCATACCCAGTTCTTTACACCACCTAATGAATGTGACAGCTGTCATTTTTCAAATTTTACCCAAAATGTCTTCTCGTGCCACTGCTGTGGAATTACACAGCAGTGGCGCAGAATAACATTTTGGTGGGGATTTTACATTTTTTACTATTGGATTGATGAGGTGGTATAACAGAAAGGCCATGTTGACAATTTGGTTGCTGTTGTCTTACAAATGGAAGTGCAAGGCCTGGAGGGTGCTATGGAGGGATGGGAGCGCAGGTCCCGGGGGGTCCTGCATTTCATCAAACAACTAAGGATTTGATTGCACTGTCTTAAAAAATTCAGATGCATGGGAGAAAAATAAGAATACCATTACACTATCTCAAAAAGTAAGGAAATGCTTTGCAAAATAACTGCTTTAATGCAATATTTAGGGCTGAGGCTAAAGTGACAAAAGTATGGACATGTGATTTTAGGGATTCCAAGCCTAAAACCCCAATGCCACCCCATAGCAAATCAGGGGTAGGGTCATCCTAGGAGTTGTCAACCCTAAAACTCACCACATTCTATTCTCTCCAGAAACATACAGACCTAATGGGGTGAACTTTAGGGTTGACAACTCCTAGAAAGACTCCACCCCGATTTGCTTTAGGGGTGGCATTGGAGTTTTAGGATTTGAATCCCTAAAGCCACTTTTCCCTACTTTTGTTACTTTATCCAGAACCCTAAATGTTGCATTACTGCATTTTTTGTGCAAAGGATATGCAGTATATTATAGGAGCATGGTCATGCCCCTATAGTTAAAATTGAGTAGCATGTTTAATTTAAAAAAAAGATCTTTTCTCTTTAATAATTTTGCAACCAATCAATGGATTTGCACACAATTTGGCATGTTCTGTCTCGTGGGGTAGATTTCTTGACATGGCAAGATTTGACCCAGATGGATGTGCAGATTCTGGGAGTTGTATAGTACAAAAATCCTTAAAAGTCATCACTTTTTGTAGTTTAATCTTCATTGCCTTGCATCCAGACAGTGTGGAGTTTTGCTGTGAATCTTTTGTGGTACATACAGCCTGGGTAACTGAACTGCCATGTGTTTAGTGAAAAAAATATTAATCCTTTGCAAAGTTATTCGCTTTTTAAGTTCCCATTGTTTTCAGTGGAAAGATCACTCTTCAGGATAGAGGTCTAACGTTCGACAAGGGATTTGGCATCATGAAAAAGGATTCTATTTTGTAAGGGGCCAATCCTTTTTCATAAGCCACCATCTTGTTTTTTTTTTTTTTTACAAACTAAAAGGCATGGAAAATACATAAAACTGCTGTCATTTTAAAAATCAAACACCAGAACTTAGCTAAATGGGCCCAGTTTAGCTAGATTCTGATGTCTGTTTTTCACAGTTAGGGCCAGGAATACTTTATCTAAGCACCCAGAATCCTGAATGTCCAGCTTAGCGAGATGAATGCTCCCCTCACATTCTCTGTATGAAAACAGTGAGAATTTCTTGACTTCTGCAGCCACAGCTGAACTTCTGCTGTGAGCTGCAGAGTGAACCACGAGTCCCCTTGGCCTGGCATAAAGTGGCACCCTTCACCCCCGATCACTGTTCCCTTAAATAAAACACCTAAATTCCCTGGTATCTAGTGTCACCCCCCCACCTTCTGATCACAGTCCGCATAATTTTTATTTTATCCCTGGTGTTTAATGGCAGCCCCACCCTCCAATCACCATCCCTATAACTTTCATATTATTCCATGGTGTCTACTGGCACCATCCACCATCTGATCATCATCCCAATAATTTTTGTTTAATTCCCTGGTGCCTAGTGGCAACCCCACCCTCCAATCGAAGGAAAGGTCTGAAATAAAGAAAATGGTCCCTCGATATTTTTTTTTGTAAAACCTGTAAAAAAAAGGTCCCTCGTCGATCAGCACCACCTGCCCCAACCCTCACCTCCCACCACCACACACTCCCCAGTACACCCCTACACACACACCTTCACTTATTTGAACAGGTCCCAGGTTCGGGATCTGCTCTCTGATCAAAGACACATCTTGCTGCTGAAACTGGTGACTGCAATATGAGAAACTAAGGTAAATGCGGTTCAATGTACTTCAATAGGGGTTTCAACTTTTATGCATAACTTATCCATTTTTTGAGATTTTGACCCCAAATTTTAAACATGGCGTTTTGGGAACCCCACCTCATGAACAATCAGACTGTTTTTATGCAACTTTGTGATCACTCGGTGAATTCACCTTTCAGGTGGGATTTGGAAATTTGTTCTACCCTTGTTCATGAGGTGGGGTCATAAGAAGGCTATGTTAAAAATTTGGGGTCAAAATATGAAAAAAATTCAAGGTTATGATCATTAATTGCAATTTCACTATGCAAGCTCATATTTTGGAAATGTTCAATATTTTGACCCAGATTTCCAACATAGCCTTCTCATTACCCCACCTCATGTATATCACAGCTGTCATTTTTCAAATTCTGGCCAAAATGTGTTTTCACACCTGTGGCTCAGAATGGCATTGCAGTTGCGCAAAATTACATTTTGGTGGTGTTCAAATATTTTTTGTACTGGATACATTAGGTGGCATAATAACATGACTATGCTGACAATTTGGTGCCCTTCCACAGCTACATACATATACGCATCTATGGATGGATAGGAGCTCAGCCTGCTCTCCCACATTATAATAAGGATTCTATTATACTATCTCAAAAAGTAAGGAAATAAGTTGCAAAAAACTTTGTTAATGCTCCAATTAGGGTAAAAGTGACAAATGTTGGGAAATGAGGCATTAGGGTCTCTAACACCCTCACCCTCCCAAACCAAGCAGGAGAGCAGGTGTGGGATATGCCTTGGGCTTCTCAAGCCTAACGCTCACCCCATTCTCATAAAGTCTACACATCTGACCTTATTTACAGATGAAATGGGGTGAGTGTTAGGCTTAAGAATCCCAAGGCACACCCCACACCTGCTCTCCTGCCTGGTTTGGGAGGATGAGGTGTTAGGGTTAGAAACACTAATGCCTCAGTAGCACCCCTTAAGTTATGGTTCAGTAGCCTGTTTATTGTTAAACCTCAGATTTTGCACATTAATATCTTTGGCTCCGTTTGACAGAATGAGCTGAAATTCTGCATGTGTTGTCTAAGAGGCAAAGTCCTGATGTGTGGGAATTTTTGTGATGGCAGCTTATATGATTTCTGAGATCTGCATGTGTCATTTTAAGAAAAAAACTAAATCTTTTTTCCTATACTAAACATTGTTTGTTGTTTTTTTGCTGTTGCCTATAGCCTACATGGGAAGGAATTTTTACCCCAAACTTGCAGGGGACATGTGTCATGTCCTAAGGTAGTACCTTTGACAGTTCTGATGAAAAAAATATTAAAGGGTTCCACAGTCATATAGAGGATAATAGCTGGGGTTACGCTGTTTACCAGGCTGTAATCATCTTGAACAGTTACCATGCTTGCTTGTTAACCTCAAGAGCATAGCTTGAGAGGTTTACTGTCGGCATGGCAACTGCGAGAGGTGATTTCAACCTGGTAAACAGCTAACTCCAGCCATTATCTTTTATAGTGTATGGGGTTTTTAGCAGGTGAAGCAAAAGAAATATATGAATTTATGAAGTCCAGCCTCCTTTGTTGTGTGCTAGGTGAGAACGTTACACTGTTTATCTTTGTGTGCTCTGCAACCATGTTTAAA
Organism: Neoceratodus forsteri; assembly: GCA_016271365.2. Lineage (NCBI taxonomy): Eukaryota > Metazoa > Chordata > Ceratodontiformes > Ceratodontidae > Neoceratodus > Neoceratodus forsteri. The sequence goes on along the minus strand of CM057450.1, from coordinate 874,035,116 downwards.
CTGCCACTACTGATTCTCAGTTCAAACTGCTTGCATGTCCCATTCTAGGGTTAGAATGCTGTCAGGTGCCACTGATTCCATCTTGCAATCTCACCGATCTGACGTAGGCAAGCAAGGTTTACAGCTCTTACATCAGGACTATGAGATTACAAGAAAATTAAAAGATACCAGGCAATACATTATAAGGGCTCCCCATACACTATAAGGCTTTAAATGTTAATGTTTTCAAACTTGCTTATGTGCAGTAGGATTTTTGAGATAGCATTCTGTTGCAAAAGTAAAAATTTGATGCCACAAATACCCATTTTGTTTTCATGACATTCGTTTGGCATGGCACTAAACATTTTTTTTGTGCCATGCCAACCTCCATCTTGTTGAATTTTTTCACGAACCAATAGATGTGAAAAATACATAAAAATGCTGGGATTTTAACAAACAAACATCAGAATTAGCTAAATGGGATCTGTTTAGCTAGATTATTATGTTTCTTTATTAAGTCTATAGCCAGAAATACATTTTCGGAGCACCCAAAATTCCAGGTGCCCAGCTTAGTGAGAGGATCCCCCTCCTCATGTTCTCTATTTGAGAACAGCAGGAATTTCTTGACTTCTACAGCCACAACTGGAATTCATGTTGTGGGCTACAGTGACAGCAGTGAGCAACTATTTCCCTGGTGTCTAGTGGCAGTGTGTATCACCTAGATAAAATCAAGTTATGTGTGTATCTAAGGCAATTTCATTCTCTGTGGACTTTTAAATAGTATTTGGCTTTCCTAATGAACTTTCTTGGTGAGGCTGACCTCTGGCTATTCACAGCTTGACTTTGTTTCACTCCATCAACTAAAGCAACCTTGGCCCATGAAAACCCCAGCGCCACCATGGACTCCCCAAACAGATTATTCCTAAGAGTTTGGAAGCAATTACAATGTCATAAGCAAAGTGTCTGAAATGGGCATTTATTGGCATTCTGGAGATTTTTACTTCGCCGCAGTTATCAGTTTGCTATCACCACAAGTGTAACTAAGTACACAGAAACTACATTTTGTTTACACATTGTTATTTATCCATTATCTGTAATTTAGATGCTTTTACTGGAATCTACTTTTGGTCCTATGCCACTTTATCCATCCAAACCAAAAAAAAAATGTAAGATTGACAGTTGCTTTCTAGCTGTGTAAATGAAAGAAGAATCATTATGTAAATACACCGTCATCACTTAATATTGAGTATGCATGTACTTAGTGCTCTACTGATTAGTAACTAAAGATCTGGGTAAAATGTGATTACACAAAAATGTATGAGACCAAAACATCAGTAACATTTAAAATGGCTGATACCATGTTGCGCTATTGCAGAAGCTGACACTAATCAGGGTAAGAAATTGAGCTAAAACTATTAATCAGGAATAAATTGCTGTGTGGTATACATACAAAATGGAACCTGCATTGTGTCTATCAATTTAATTATAAAGACCAAATGTACTGATATGCCTTCTCTTTTTTTTTACCCCCATCCACATGGTACTACTTGCTCAAATGGGGATGGTTAGAACACACCAATTTTATCCAGCTGCTCTCAAGCTTCAAAAAGAAAAATTGGTGTCAGAGAGTCATTCAGAATATGATTTAGAAAGAAAACATCACAAAATGACAAAAGCAGATATAAGGATGTGAATAGATAAGGTTTTAATAACAATTAAACAAGATTTACACAAAAAATTACACCTCAGTCAATGCTTGTCCCCTTTAAACTTCCACCTGCCTGAAGTCATCTGTGCACTGACAACATTGTTTGTGTGATGTAGCAAGAGCATTTCACTGTGAGCTGAGAATTTAAACTGACATTTCTACAGAAAGCAGATACAGCAGCAAGTTTTATAGTGTGTCCAAAAATGCCAGTGACATTTAAAAGTTAATTGACATTGATAGATATTTGCAGGTATAGAGAATGACAGTACAGAGTGATAAGCTGCCACGATTAGTGAAATTTTAACCACAACAGCTGATTGTCCTGCTGAGAGAGGGAGCCATTAGTAGAAATTAATTAAATGTATTATTTCTACAGTAAATGGGCACAAACATTGGAAGCTTTACTCCTTCACATATCCAAATTGATATTGTATAGTGCAAATGGTAATGCAGTCTTTCTTTTTTGTAAGTTTCTTCATCAAATGCAAATTTTCTATGTACAAACTGAACATAATATTTGTAAATGAATAGACAGAGTTAAGAAGTGCTTCCTAAAACATGTTGTGAATCAAAAACATTCTAAAATTGTTACTCTTGTAAAAGACTTTCTTTTACTGCTGCAGCAGTCTGTACCAATCTGTCGTGCCATTAATCACCGCTGTCGACAGTGATGCTTTCAACTGAATTTGAGAAATGGTCCCATGACACATATAAAACTATACAAATTCAAGGTTCAAAACTTGGCATTCACTTACACAATACCTCCACAAAACTCACTGCATATCTACTGGAAGTATTCAATTGAGTAAAGTTCTAGGAAAAATGTGCATGTGAGTGTGTGTGTGTTTGGGGGGAGATTCCGATATAATGACCAGTAGAAACATCATCTAAATTATAGTACCATACAACCTGCCATGCTGACAAACACTCTATTAGGCAGATTTGAAGTAAAATATCGCTCAGCTAAACAGTGACACAGATCTTACATCAAATGACAGCCTCCCTGAGTGACAGAAATAATCAGTTCACTGACTGATAGGGCAAGTGTTTGCATTTGTAAAGATGTCATTTCACAAACATTAATGTCATGGAACTCAAAGACACCCTCTGAAATCCTGACTCAAAAAGGAAACTGAATATCACAGGACACTTTAACAACCATTTTGTTTAAATCCTACTGAAAATGAAAGCATCAAACACCATTATTTGATTTACATCACTTTATAAGTCAGAAATTCATAGTGGTGTTGAGATTATGTGTGGTTTTGGACTTAACAGTGCTCCCATCATATATTATTTCCCTGTTCTCTGAAAAAAAGGCATTTACATTCTAAAAATAAACAAAACATTGGTAGATTCCCTTGCACATCTGGTAACACAGCAGAAGAAGTTTCACACAATAGTAAAATAAACTAATAAAACCATTGAAATAGGTGTAGTACATAATGGAATTGATGGTTTTATATAATAAATGAGAAGACTGCGGATCAAAATGCACCTGGAAAAAGTAATATACAGTATCTGAATATGTGTCAGTGATTCTTTTGTTTATACTGAAATATGCAGCACCTAGTTATGCTATATTTTGTAAATGTCATGGTTCCTTTGAGGTGGCTTGAAAAATTCTCAGTTGCTCAGTCTGAAGATCGGGGATCTGTTTTCAACATAAAAAGTCTATGGTAACAACCTGTCTACATTTTGATCGATTATAATGTGACTATGAGCTCTTGTTTTGTATTTAAACAGGCCTTGGGAATTTTGTTATATTTTGTAAATGTCTCTGTTCATTTTAGCTAGTTTAAGAATTCTCAGTTGCTCTGTCTGAAGATGGGGTGGTCTACTGCAAACATGCAAACAGTACAGTAACAGTCTGTGAAGGGTGCACGATTTTTGGAAAACCATGCTCCATAGGCATTCCTCCTAAAGAATACATAATAGACATCAGCCAACAGAGAAATATTTAATTGCTTTGATAGGACCACATTAGCAGTGAATCATACCATTCTTTACTCCCTTTGATATTCCACTGCTTTTTTTTGGGGGGGGGGGTCTGTAATAATTTATATATGGATCATATTATAGAAGTACAAATTACTGCTTTAGAAGTCTGTGTTCTGTCAGCATTGCACAAGGATTTTCACCTTGTTGCATTTAAGAGGCAACTTGAATTTAGCTGACCAAAAAACAAAGTGTGAAACATCATACAGAATAAGAAATTGTAGAATTCATTAGTAGTTTGGGCGTGCTGAAGCAATGACATCTCTTCTGTGATATTTATTATTTGTTCTTTTGTAGGAATCCCTACCTGGCACATGGTTTTCAACACCTTTTCTTACACCTTTCCCACAATGTTACCTTAATGTTGGTATGTTTGTAACAGAGTCCCCCCCATCTTCAGATAAAGCAGCCAAGAATTCTTAAACCAGTTAAAATGAACAGTGACATTTACAAAATATTGCTAAACTACATGATACATATTTAAATATTAAAAGAAGTGCTCATAAATAGTCACATTATAATAAGTTACATTTTCAGGGTGCATTTTGATCAGCCTTTTTCCATGTCTCCATTTATTATAAGAAACCATCACTTCTATGATGTACTTTATCTGTTTTGATGTAGTTTCCTTAGGGTTTGCTGATTATTGTGTAACACTTCTTTGGGCTGCATTTACCTGGTTCTCTGATGTCTAAGTACACTGGGTGCAAACCAGAAGCAAGGAAACAACAAAATAAAATAAATAAATAAGATATTAGGGGAAAAAACTGGGTCAGCCTGCTTACAACACCAATAAACAAACTCTAACAAGCACCAGTATGGCTGCAGCTAAGGTCTGGCAGAGCACGGCACTCTCTGTCGTGTTGAAGAGGGTTACAATAACATAGAAACACAGACATAAACAGCAGATAATGGACATTTGGCCCACCCAGTCTGCCCATTTTCCTACATATTGGATAGGCTGCAGATCCTAGTTAACCAACAACTTACTTCCTCCCACCCCTCCCCCAGAATTGCCTTTTGGTGTGGCCACCCCATTAAAGTTAACCCACCCTGTGTATGCAAAATAAAGGGACTCACGTGAGTGCAGAGTGCAAAGGAATAGTCCTGGGGAGATGTCACAGGTCACACCTGTAAAAAAAAGAATAGAAAAGGTGTCACAAAGGATCTGCAGCTTTTACAGAAGTAAAGGAGGGCAGAAAGGACATGTTAGGAAGGGAATTATATGTATCTGATGGGTAGGATTCCATGTCTGGTCAGACCTGCAAAATAAAAAGAGAAGCTAGATTAGTAAAAAAAAAAAAAAAGACAGAAAAACAGTAACAGAGCAGAAGCAGAGGAAAATGAGTATGGTTTGGGGAGGGGGGCTCAGCCAAAACCCTGTCCTCTTTTGGTGGCCAAGTGGCCAGTATTTTACTTAGTAGCCCAGGTGGGCTAGTAGAGGCTCTTAGGGAGCTAGTAGCCCTTTTGTTTAAATAGGAAGAGGCATTGGTGGTCTTGGGGCTAGGAAATTCCCTTGGGAGTCATTATGTAACATTTAGCCCTAGTGGTCTAGTGGGCTAGGTCCTGGATGACTGACGCCAGTGTTTTTTTTATTTCCAGCTAATCTTTTATTGAATAGTAACCACACAATTATATGGAACATCAAAATCATGTAACACTGAAATGGTAAACATCACATATAGATCTTATGAAGAGCTCACATTTAAGAGCTGTACATCATCCTGTAAAAAAAGGTATTATGGACAGTGTCATAATCAGAAAATGTACCCTACTCTAGGTTGATTGTCTCAGTGTCCAGAGTGGAGATAGTACACCAACGAAAACATAAAATTGAGGGAGGTGACATCTTCTCTTGCGATGCAACAATTGACCTGGTGTGGCTTTCCACATAATGGTGGCTCATGGAACCTGTAAAACAAAATTCAGTAGAACCAAGTTAAACATTCGCCTCTTGGGAGTGTTTCATGGGGGTCCAAATCTATCTTTTGAGTATTGGCATACTGGTTTCTAACCACATGCCATGGTACACTCTAAATAGGGGGCCCATCTATTCTCATATTTGTGCAGGGTACCTCTGCTGTAGTGTGAAATTCTGGTGTGAGAGGCTAGGGCTTCTATGGCTATAAGCCATTCCCTTAGTGTCATGGTTACTGTGTACTACCAGCATTTTAGAATTAGTCACCTCACCTCTACTGAGGCCTGCAGTAACCATAAATGTTGGGACCTGGTGAACTCAGAGTTTTGTGACAGTAGGCCCAACAGCCACATGCTGGGATCCATTGGAAGGGGCACTTTTAGTATCTTAGAACTATGCTGAGAGACATTGGACCAGAGGGCCTGGAGTGATGAGCATTGTCAAAGTATATGTGGTAGATCAGTATTAGGGGTGTTGCACCTCCAGCAGTTGTTCTGCAGCATTGCACCTATTGCCGTAAGCTGAGAGGGGGGTGTGGTACCATAGGTGCAGGATCTTATTTTGAATCAGAAGGCTCCACTGGTCATTGCAGGCCTGGTGTGCACTCAGCCAGCACTGCTTCCATCGTAGCTCTGAAATCTCAATACCCAGTTTGGTTTCCCACTTCATTTGGCTGGAGGGAGGGGTTGGGGTGCTGTCCCTCATAAGACCTTGGAATTTACCTGCTACACTTTGGCTCTGTTTTGTGCAAGTTTTTAATAAAGAAGGTTGTTTTTGAGAGTTTTTGTTTCTTGCACATGTTGCGTAAGTGCACTTTGGTTTGTGCCATGAATTGTAGAGGCTGCAGAACTGCAGGTACTTCCAAAAGTCACTGTGTGGTAGGTTATACCTTGCCCTCAACACCTGGAAAGGGTCTAGAGTACCCCTATCTGGGGACTTTAGAACAAGTAGAAGTTCCATTGCATCTTCCTCCCATTCTAGCCCTCTGATAGGTTGGTGATCTATGCTAAGTTGGGGGTTGTTCCAAATTGGGGTGTATATACCCAGGTTAACACAGAGTTTCACCCTTTGTCTCACTTTCTGCCAGGCCCGATTGGAATCTCTAATGATGATCCAGGATTGGTACTGCTTGGAAAGAGGGTGGCCCAGGTATGCCGATAGGGGTGTACCTTGCATAATATCTCATTCAATACCTAACCAGGCTGGGGGGGGGTGAACTACTTTTCTGGAATCATTTCACCATTTTTGTAGTGATGTATGCCCAAGAGTATTGTGTGAAATCTGGGAGATTCCATCCAATCCTTATCCAGTGTGTGCAAAGTTTAGCCCTACTGTATCTGGGTAGAGATTTGCCCCACATGAATTTACTCAAAATACTATTCAGTTTCTGGGCCCATTGGTTGGAGAGTAAAACTGGAAGGTGGGAGAGCATATGATAAACTCTGAGGCCACCATCAGTTTAATTGCTGCTATTTTACTTGCCATTGACAAGCCTAAGTACTCACATCTGGCTATGTCTTTATGTATTGATTCCGCCAATGGTTTTAGGTTGATATCAGCCAGTATTTTCAGGTTGGGGGATATTCTCACACTTGAATATTTAATTTCCTTTTGTGCCCAGTCCAGGCCCATGCTACCTAGCTGTGTTGGGGATGTCAAAAGGTTCAGCAGTAGGATTTCTGACTTTGAAACATTGATCTTAAGAGCTGAGAACCCCCCCAAAGGTGCCCAGCTGGTCCATGACGTGGGGAATATTCTTTTTTAATTCACTGGTTAAAATAAGACAGTCATCCGCATACAGTTTGCTATAATATTGTTTTCCTCCCACTGTTATTCCTGCAATCTGTGGGTGCACTCTAATGGCTGCTGCAAGGGGTTCCATAGTGAGAACAAACAACAGGGGCGATAAAGGGCACCCCTGTCTTATGCCTCAAGGCAGGGTGAAGGGGTGCGAAAGATAGCCATTAGTGAACAGTTTGGCATTCAGCTTTTTATAGTGTTCTGATCCATGTAGAGAAGCAGGGACCAAAGATGTAGCTATCTAACACTGCATGCAAATATTCCTACTCCACCAAATCAAAGACTTTTTTGAAGTCCACTGTCACTGCAACCACTGGAGTGGGGAGCGTTGCAGCAGTTTGCATTAAGGAGATTACAGCATGCAGGTGATCTGAGCTAATTCTGCCCTTAACAAATACCACTTGGGAGGGATGTGGAATTGCTGGGAGAATTTTTTCTAGTCGCATTGCCAAAGTTTTGGCCATGATTTTGGTGTCCACATTTATGAGTGAAATTGGCCTGTAATTGGCTAGTAATGCGTGATCTTTCCCTTCTTTTGGAAGGACTGTAATGATGGCTTCTTTTAAAGTAGTATAGAATTCTCCTTTTGTGTGGGCCTCTTGCAACATTTGTAATAGCGGGGAGGCTATACTATTTTGGACCAGTTTGTAGAAGTCCACTGGAAAGCCATCCCTCCTGGAGCCTTGTGTAGAGCCATTAGAGAGATGGCTTGGCACATTTCGATTTCAGTGATGGGGGCGTCTAGGGATGCTGTTTGAGATTCTAATAGTTTGGGTAATGCTTGGTTAGCTATAAAATGATTGTACTTCCCCAGATCCCACTGTGTTTTTGACATGTATAGGGTCTTATAAAACTCCACTTTGATCCAGTTAAACTCTTTTTGATTTGAGGATGGGTTCCCCACCCTGTCCCTAAGCTGCTGGATATTCCTCTCAGACTGTCTCTGCTTCAGTCTGTATGCTAATAGTTTGCTAGCCTTCTCTCCCTCAGCCCAGAATTTGTGTTGGATCCTATGGAGATGAAGTTCAGCCTTTCTTGTGACCAAACAATTAACGTGAAGCCTCACCACTGTAAGATCAGAAATTACCTGGGGATTATTGAGGGCTTTGGGATTTGATTTGTATGGGCTTTTCATATTCTTTAGTAAGTTCTTGAGTAGGGTATATTCTTTTTATCTGTCTGCATCTGTGCATAGTGAAGCTAATTATTTTACCCCTAAGTGCTGCCTTATATGCTTCCCAAATCACAGCTGCCGAAGCCAAACCTATAGGATTGTCTTTAAAGTACAAGTCAGTGTCTACCTTAAGACAGGGGATGAAGTCCTTGTCCTGCAGGAGTAGTGGGTTCAGTTACCATAAGAGGGATTTGTCAATTTGCGGGGTGATCAGGAGACTAAGAAATAGTGGGGCATGCTCAGACATGTATAAGAAGGAGATGTTTATACGTATCCTGGCCACTGTGATATTAGTTGAGGTGAACCAATGGTCCTGTCTACTTGCCATGGCTCTGGGGGGGGCAGAGAAGAAAGTGTAGTCACGGTCTGTGGGATAGGTAAGCTGCCAGATGTCTGCTAATTGGTGTAGGGTTAGTAGTTCCTTCAAAGCTTGGAGGGAGTGAATGTGGGATTCAGGCTTTGTGTTGGATCTGTCTAGTAGAAAATCCATCATCAGATTGAAGTCACTCCCTAGGATAATATCTGGATTATGAAAGGAGACATTCAGGAGCTTTTGAGATAAGGCGTTGAAAAATACAGATGAGTCTATGGGGCATGTATGTCGGCCAGAACCATTGGGCCTATAGGTGTGGCTGCTTTCATTATTACCCATTTACCTTCTTTATCCATGTGCATCTTGGTAGGTGCCATTTGAGTTTTCAGTACAACAAGATTGAGACACCTCTGTTGGCTGCCCCCACCATACTATGGGCTTCCCATCCCACAAACTCCATGGCTAATTTTTTTGCCTTCTTGGAATTTAGTTAAGTTTCTTCTAGGAAGGTAATTTGGGTCCCCAGGTTTTTGAGTCTCACCAAAATCTTTTTTCTTTTCACTGGTGAATTCAGGCCTTTTACATTCCAGGATGCTGCAATAACATTAGGCGTGTTAGCCATTATCTGGGTGTCTCCAACTTGTGCTTTGATATATGAGCATTACTAAATTAGACCCCCTTAAGTCTTTTTTTTGTGTTCCTCTGGTGTCAATCCTAACCTCTGATTCTCCCACCATCTCTTCTTACCAATCCATCTTACTGTACGTGTACTCCTTAAAGACCTTACTTATTTGATTTATTTATTTGTACATCAGTTTACAACCTTTGAGCCAGAGGCTCATTTCCTAAGGTACCTCGTCACATTGAGGACAAATACATTACAACTTTTTGTTACATCATAGAGTTACAAGTTTTGCAAACACATGCAGTTACAATCATTTGTATAGGGAGAGACAGTTAACTTACAATGGCATATACTTGCACAAGGTTACATGCAGAAGCAGCAGGTGGTAATAGTTCAGTGGGAGATGGGGTGAAGTTGGGGTGTGGTGGGGTGAGGAGCAGCTCATTGAGCTTTGTCAGTGCATAGAGCTATGCCACCTCAGAGACAAGTGCAGCTATGCATATTAAATAGCAGGCTCCGAAGTGCAGTTTTGAAGCAGGAGATCATGGGGGTGTCAGAGATGGAAGTAGGGAACGTGTTATACCAGGAAGGAGCTCTATAACAGAAGTACCTCTGTCCATGGGTGGTCCTGGATCTTGGGATCAGTAGAGTGGCCTTGCAGGAGGCTCGAGTTTGAACCAAAGGTTGGGCTTGGTGGATGGAGGCTGTCAGCCCGGGAGGGGATAGCCCGAGAAGAGTTTTTTTCATTATGCGGCAGGTTTGGTATCTAAGTCACTCGTCCAGGTTAAGCAGCATTGCCATGTCATAGAGCTGGCAAGTATGCAGGAGCCTGGGGACCCCGTAATTAGCCTACAGGCCTTATTCAGGGTGAGGCAAATTTTATTGAGGATGGTTGAGTCCGCTGCACCATATACTGGCAGGCCATAGTCCTCAAAGGACAGTACTGAGGATGTAACCGCTAGTCGGAGGGCATCGGGGAGGAGACAGTTTTTGTAGTGGTAGAGGATACCTAGCCGCACATTGATAGCTGAGGCAAAAGCATCAATATGGGTGTGGTAGGTGAGGGTTGGATCGAAGGAAACCCCAAGGTACTTGTATGAGCGGACTTTTTCGAGAGGTTGTTTGGAACTAGGGAGGATGTGGAGTGAGAAGTTGCTGGCTTTGTTTTGAGGGTGGGCAAAGAGTATAGTTTTTGTTTTTTTGAGATTGATGACAAGTCTATGCTCTTTAAACCAGGATTTGCATCATTAAAGGATAGTTGTAAGGTGTCCTGTAGGGAGATGGGGTTACAGTGGGTGGCAAAGATGATGGCATCATCTGCATACAGGAGAATTTTTCCAGTGCATGCACTGGGCAGGGTGTTGAGGTAGAGTGAGAAGGGTAGTGGACCCAGGATGGGACCCTGGGGAACACCTGAGCAGATGGGACATGTTTTGGAATAAGTCCCATTGATTTACTGATATAATACCTTGAATCACCACTCATTTTTTACTCTTCCATTGCAACAGACATCTTAGCCAGGTAAGGCTCCCCTTGTAGGACCAATCCCAAATTTTCCGTGACATCTCCATCCTATAGGGGAGCGATACCACTATACCAGAACTAACCATAATATAAAATTCAACATTTGAAATTAACATTTGAAACATCAGAAACATTTTTAACAATATCTCTGGTAATAAGAAAAACCTTTGAGGGTAAGTTGCCAACATATGCCTAGAGATCAGTCTACCCCACTGATCTCCAATAACCTGGCAACACTCCTATGGGGGGGACATTACCACTGCTTTTGTACACCCTTGTGAACCTCTCAAAAAAGTTTGTGCCAGGTCTGATCAGAGTGCAGGGAGTCATGGTGAGTCTCAGACCACCTTTTGACAGCTAAAGTAAGTCCAGTCCACCTTGCAACTAGCATACCCATGCGTAACTCATTCTGCTTCTGGCTGGGCAGCGGTTACACCTAGAATCAGTCTGTTAGAAAAGTGGGGTATCCCTTAAAGGCCAGCAGTGTCTTATGTGAGTTTTTCTGGTATCAAGCTCCTGAATGACCAATACCCTCAGTCCCCTTTCCCCCGGAGGGATTCTGCCTACGTTTCCCTGGCACCAAAACCTTTGAGGATGCAATCTCATGGTTGTTTTCTCTGAACCTTATGTTCTGCATCTTCTGAGGTTGTTTGGGGAGACTTCAGTGCACCCGCCACCACTGGTTTGTGGTTGGCTGTACCAGTGTGTGGGGGGGGTTCTGAACACTCATGTCTCCCTTCATCTATGGTTTGTGGCCTAAAGTGTTCGAATAGTAACCCTGGGAGACGGACTCAATCAGCTGTGCCACTAGCACAAAAAGTGGATTAAAAGCCAAGTTCTCTCTGTTTGCATTTATAATCCATAACATAACCAGTGAGTGGTCCCTCCCAATGTACGTTACCTTAATGGTTGACCCTCATATACTAGTAAAGCCATTCCATCAACCCATCCCTTCCTCCTTTCTAAGTGGATGCTCCCTTTGTACAGTGTGGGAGCTATCCATACTTGTGGGAGCCCACCTTGTGTATTAGGCTGCATCTGGTATTCACTCGCTGGCATTAAATCACTGAGTGAGCTGCTTATAGCCTTGTATTTACAACCAGCATTTTCACAGCCTCCAACATATCCTAAATAGAGACATTTTAGTAGTGAGCCCTTCTCATCTGCCCTTCCCAGAGCAGGGGAGCTTGAAACTACCATCAGTTAGATAACCACGTCATGCGTTCGCATTTTATCCAGCTCCCCTGCTCAGCCAAAGACTCAGCACTCACTCGCTACTCAGTTGTTAGTCATTACTTGGAGAAACAGGGGAGGAAAAAATATGAAAATCAGTGCAAGACACTTACAAATATCCATCTGAAATGGTCGCTCAATCGAAGTGTGACCTTAATTATTTTGTATACCTGTGGTGCATCTGTAAGATCAAGCTGCACATCAGAGCTCAGAGGAATCATTGCAGAAATTGCAAGCCCCTCATCACATGTGAGCTTCTGTTCCATTCTGGTAGCAGTCCATGTACCCCCAGTCCATTTGGAAGCCTAAATTAGCTTTAACCCATATTTACATTTACTAAGTGAACTGAGGAGCAAAGGGGAGATAGTGGCAACAGTACCTTCAGTTCTGGGTAGGATTTCCATCGGAGACAAAGTTCACAGTCAGCAGTGGCAAGGATGAAATGTGATCTCCTTGAGGACTGGAAATACTGTCAGCTTATTCTTGGTATCTAGGAATTCAGTCATCTGTGAAGCTTGTATGGTCCGGATCGCTTGTCTTCCCTGTCAGTTGATCAATTGGATGAGTGAGGACCAGGGCGGTGGGTTCTAACTCTCTCAGATCCTCAAAGTATTTGACGGTCTTCACAGGGGTGTTGGATGGTGAGGCACTGCTGCCCTCCAATAGATGAGCCTTCCTTTGCTAGCTTTTGGATCTAAAGCATCGTGGGGTGAGTTGCCTGCTGGTCAGTTGTTTTAACTGCCTCTTCTGCCTCTGCTGGACTTGATGCCAATCTGCATTATCACCTGAAGTCAGCTCTTCCTTATTCATCAGTGGGCTGTTCTCCATTTGTAGCTCTGAAATCTCCATTGCTTGGTGGGCCTTGCCGTGAGGGTTCGACAGTGGCTGTCTCGAGCATTTTTTCCCCAGCAATGTCTTGCAGAAACTGTTCTACCTCCTGGGGATTGTTAAAGGTAATTAATTCTCCTGAGAACTGGACCCTTAAGAGTGCTGGGTCTCTCAATGAGGAAGGTGTGCTAAGTTTGTATCATTGTTGTTTTACTGGTCCGTATGCCCTTCTCCTGCATGATAAATCATAGGAGAAATCCTGAAAAAATTGTAAATGACAGCTGTTGCAAGTCACTTTATTTTGTTCCCTTGCAGCCTTTAAGAACAGCTCTTTTTCCAAATAGTGTAGAAATTTGCAAAGTATAGGTCTCAGGGGATCCCTTGGCAGGGACGGGGTACCAGGGATGGATGAGCCCACTCCATTTCTGGTGGGGTGCAGTTATTTAATTTGGGCATGTCCGGGAGAGCCACTTGCAAGAAAGCTATCATGTCATTGCCCTCAGCACCCTCAGGTACACCAATAAACCTGATATACTTTTGCCTTATCCAGTTTTCTAAGTCATCCACCTTGGACAAGAGGTATTGTAGCTGGGCATTGTGATTCCTGAGCTGATGGTGGTGTCTCATGAAGGATGCCATCCTGCCTTTGTATTGTAGTTTTTGTTCTAGAAACTCTAGATGTGAGCAGTGCTAGTTCTGGTTTGGTACTCACTGTAGTTTCCTTCAGCTCAGTGGTGTCCATGAGTAACTTATTGAGCATGGCAGTAATGTTAGCAAGCTGCAGTCCTATGCCCTAGGTAGCTGGCTGGGCCATGTCTCTGATTTTTTCCATGGGCTCTTCCCATTGCAAGGTCTCTGTTGCAGGTATGCCAACTTTAGCCTGACAGAGTTTTAAGAGTCCTGCAAGCCAAAACATGATTTCTGATAAGCTAAAGTAAACACAGTTATTCCTTGTAAATGAATGCACCCAGTGTCACAAAAGTGGTATCATTCAGCAGGTCACAGGCTGGTACCACTTAGTCCACTATTCTTTGTTGAATCCAATAATCTGTTCTGCCAGATGGGTCCAGAGAGGTGGTCCTGGGATAGCAACTAGGTAATCACACTCCTTCCATCTTGGATAGCTGGCTCCGCCCCTGAGGTCAGCGTTTTTTTTAAATAAATTAGTACCCTTTCCCTGGGGTCTTCCACATGTGCACACTGTTATTTATTTTATTTATTTAAATTTTGGTAACCTGATGGGCCCACTGAGACCTTAACAGTCCCTTTTTCAGGGGCAATCTGGGATTAGTTACATGTACCTTAGGGAAGAGAAAACCAATGCTTTGATACAAACGGGAACAAGGTAATTACATAGTGTATAAGACCATTAAGTCAGCATGTTATACATCATCTACAGAATCCAAAACAACACCCAGACATTTAGTTAGAAACAGACAGATCAACAGAACAGCTTAGCTAAGAGCCCATGCAGTAGTATACTGTCCTACTATGCACCACCTCCCGTCTTTAAATTGTGGAGACCATTCCGACCATCTGCCTGTTATGGGGAAAACCTTTGGATGGCCTTGGTTGAGGCAGCAGCATATTGTCCCAGTGTCTAGGTGTGATTTTAGTGCTTTCATAAAGCCCCCAGGAGAGGTACAACACTGTAATTCTCTTGGTAGATTGTTCCGCAGTTTGGGTAGGGCTGTTCAGGCAGACCGAAGGCCAAGGGATGATTTGTTTCTGGGTATTTCGAGTAACTTCTGGTCAGTAGACCTAAGCTGTCTTCTATTTGTTTTGGGGGCTAGCAGGTCCCGTAGACTTAGGGGAGCTCCAGGTTGCTGAAGTTTAAAAGCCGAGCACAAGGAAGGATAAGCTAGTCTAGCTTCCAGGGATGGCCAGTCGATGGCCTGGAGCACTTTGTAGTGATGCTCCATCCGTTGCGCCCCAGTAGTAAACTGGCCAACCCTGTGGTACAGTGTCCCTAGGTGCTGTTTTTCTGTTGCCCTCAGTGTTTGGAGCATGGTCACTCCTTAGAAGAGAGTGGGTAGTATTGCCCCATTGCCGATCGCTTTCCTGGTTTCCTTGTTCAAACAGGGGTTTAGCCTGTAGAGGAGGCCCAGTTTTTGGTTTACCACCTTTGTCAGGTGGTCAATATGCTTCCTGAAAGTGACATCCTGGTCTAGATACATCCCCAGGTACATGATGTTGTCCACTACCTCTATCCCCATCCCATTTAGGGTGGTGAGGGATAGAAGGGTCGATCTGTCGGGGCCTAGTTTTAATGGGCCAGAGAGCATGGCTTTAGTTTTCTTACTGTTTAGTACCAGCTGATGCTCCTGGCACCAAACTTCATGAGTTTTGAGGTCCTGTTGCAACTCCAGATTTAGGGACCCAGTGTCCTTCCCAGTTCTGTACAGCACTGCATGATTGGCATATAACGTGACTTTTGCCCTTCCACAATGCTGGGGTAAATTGTTGATGTATGGGGAGAAAATTAGTAGGCCTAAGATTTACCCCTGCGGAACTCCAACAGATACTGGTCTCTTTCTCCTGATTTTGCCCCATTCCACCATACCATTTGTGACCTGCCATAGAGGTAGTTTGTGAACCATTTTAGAACTTGCCCATCCAGACCTAGACCCCTAAGACTTTCTAGTAGTAGCTGGTGTTCGATGAGGTGAAAGGCCTTGGTTAAGTCAATGAAGACTGCCCCTACAATTTTGTTCTGGTCTAGTGCTTCGTATACATATGTGGTGAAAGTTACCAAGTCTGTATCAGTCCTGTGTTTTTTTTCTAAAGTAGTGTTGTTGATCTGCTTACAGGGTATGCAGTTCCACATAGTTATTGACCTGTTGGTAGACCACCTTTTCCAACACCTTGCTTAAGGGGTATAGAATAGAGATGGGTCTGTAATCTTCCATGTCTTCATGCGGTGAGCTTTTCAGGACTGTGGTCACTAGGACGACCTTCCACAGGGCAAGGATTTTCCCTTCGGTCAGGGACCTGTTAATTAGCTGGGTTACTGGTCCTGCTATAACTGGGGCTCCTATTTTTAGCAGCATGGGATCAAGACTGTCGTGCCATGTAGCCCCATCTGGTTTCAGGCTCCTGAGCAATTTTAGGACTTCAGCAGCAGAGACCAGCTTAAGATGAAATTCAGGGCTGGGGGGGACATTCCCTGGGTTCGCCTGGCTTCCCTGTTCTTGCCCTGTGAAATTGCTTCTGTACCTCTCTAGATCCAAGAAGAAATTGTTGAATGCATTTGCCGTGGCATGTGGGGAGAAAAGAAGTGTCCCGTTTCCTTTTATTATCCCTGTCCCCTTGCTCTTATAGCCCTTTAGTAGTGTGTTAATGTGCTCCCAGAACTTCTTTGGATCTCAGAGTTTCCTGTTTTGCAGTCCATGCAGGTAGTTCTTTTTTGCTTTTTTGAGTTTTCTTTTGCAATTGTTTCTGGCTTCCTTGTATTTCACCCAGTTCTGTTGCAGATCTGAGTGTTTGTAATTCCCCCAGGTTCTGTCTCTTTCTTTCATCATCTTTTTTAGGTCCAGGTTGAGCCACCTAGTATCCTAACCTTTAACCCTAATCTTTCTTAGGGGTGCGTGGTTGTTGGCTACTAACCGAAAGTGCTTGTTAAAACCTTCAAGAGCTTTGTCTAAGTTGGGAGTATCAAGGGCCTGTGACCAGTCTATTTCTGATAGGGATTGAAGGAAGGAGCCTATGTTTAGTTTCAAGTAGTTTCTTGTCCAAAAAGTTCTGGGGGGTTGCTTGGGAAAGTTGTTCCTCCAAACCAGAAAGACCAGAGTATGAACACTGAGTGAGTCTGCGCAGGTCCCAACCATTTTGGCCCTGTCCGTGTTGGACACTAGTACCCAGTCTAGGGTGGTATGGTTCCCTGTCTTTTGGTTCATACGTGTAGGCTCTCTGATCAGCTGTGTTAGATTACCTCCTTCTAGGCTGTTCATTACTTCCTCAGGTAGCTTTTCATCCCAGTTTAGGTCGAAGTCCCCCAATATAATTTTCTTGCAGTTTGGTAGAGCAAGTACAGCTTCTGTGAGAGTTGCCAGTGCTTCAGTTGCTCTCTTTGGTGTATTGTAGGTGCTGCAGACAATGAGTGGTTTAGTTCCCCCAGGAGAAGTTTTACAAATATACCTTTGTACCCTGCCCCTTCTAGCTCAGGGGTAGTAACCACTGTGGCATTAAGTTGGGATCTGACATACAGAAGGACTCCCCCACACTTCTTCCCCTTCGTATCTTTCCTGAAAGCATTAAATCCTTGGAGCTCCACTTTGTGCGGTAGTACATTTGTCTTCAGACATGTTTCTGACATGCCAGTTATATCTGGAGAGTAGAGACTGGTCCAGGCCTCCAGTTTGTGCATCTTGGGCCTAAGGCTATTAATGTTCATATGGGCCATACTCAACCCCCTGGCATTGACCCACTCGGGGGTGGTGGGTGTCAAGTTTGAGGTGCTAGTCATTAGTGGGCCAGGATTAGGCTCTATGTCACCCCCCATAAGAAGCAGGAGGCCCAGAAGAGTTATTAGAATTTTACCTGGGACATTCAAGGGAAGGTTTCTTTTTTTTATCTTATATGCCTGGATATACCATGTGGTGAGCATGAAAAGGCCCCCTTTTTCCAGTAGGTATATTGTTGTTGAACTTATTCTAAAAAAGGGGTGGTGGCACCCTGGGGTGAAGTGCCCTCCGCCTGTTTTATCGCCTTCTTTTTTAGGCCCATTCTGCCCTATAGCACTTTGGCCAGTTATTACAATTGTTAGACTATACAGAGTTCCCAGTACAATCCCTGCTCCTCCCATTTTTGTGACCCTACCTGTCCCCACCAGTAATCTGGTGAGGGACAGCCTTTTCTGGCCTTGAATAATCCCTGTTTGACCTTCCCTTATGAGTCCTTACTCAATTAAACAGCTCACCCTGGACTGGAAGTGAAAAGCCGACCCACAACAGAGAATACTGATTGTGTCCTGGCACCAATTATACAGAGCACTATAGAAGGGATGCTCCAGTGTATGAGCACCAAAGAATAACCAGGTGCACTGGGTGGGGATAAAAACAACCACTTTCTCCCTACCTTCTGGTCTAAATGACTCTAGCTGTGGGCTACTACTATTCAG
This sequence comes from Neoceratodus forsteri, assembly GCA_016271365.2. Taxonomy (NCBI): domain Eukaryota; kingdom Metazoa; phylum Chordata; order Ceratodontiformes; family Ceratodontidae; genus Neoceratodus; species Neoceratodus forsteri. Next base: position 874,016,897 of record CM057450.1, on the reverse strand, counting down.
ATTCAGTGATCTGAGCTGTGAACTAAGGTGTTTTGTGCATCAGCAGAGTCAGTTCCCCTTTAAGTCAACGACCTCGGTGTGATACTGTATCGGTTTGTGAGGGGCTTAACTGTTCCAGATGCCTATATAACTAAAGGAGGTGGTGCAGGGTGGGAGGGCTATTCAGGCTGCAGCTCCATCTACCCCCGATGGCTTCCTGCTGAGGACTGGTGCATTGGAGTGCCTGGCTGCCCTTCTTGTAGGGAGCCAGCAGTTCCAGTTTGAATTTGACACCTTTTTTGTTTTTTGGCTAGTGGGAGATTGCACAGATTGCTGCTGCCACCTCCCTAGCCAGCAAACAAAGTCTTGAAATTGATATCTCCAGGTCAGGGGCAGCCTGCTTCATCCTCCTGAAGCGACCCAGGCTCCCAATCCTTCTTTTTTTAAACAAAATTTAATCCCTCCCAAGCACTTCAGTCTCTCCATTGTGTGGGGAGGAGCCCAATCAGGCTGCAGCTCCTCTATCCCTGGTGGTTTCCCACTGCGGACTGGAATGTTGGAGTGCCTGGCTGTCCCTTCTTGTAGGAAGCCAGCACTCCGGTTTAAATTTGGCAATTTTTTCATTTTTTGGCTAGGGGAGATCACGAGACTGCCGCCCCCCACCTCATTCCTAGCCAGCAAACAAAGTCCCAAAATTGATGTCTCCATGTGTCGGGGGCAACTCACTCTACCCCCTCCTGCAGTGGCCCAGGATCCTCATCTTTCTTTTTTTTTTTTAAACAAAATTAAATTCCTCCCCAAGCACTTCAGTCTCTCTGTTGTGGAGGGTGGGAGCCCAATTCAGGCTGCAGCTCCCTCTACACCTCGGTGGCTTCCTGCTGAGGACTGGTGCATTGAAGTGCCTGGCTGCCCTTCTTGTAGGGAGCCAGCAGTTCCAGTTTGAATTTGACACCTTTTTTGTTTTTTGGCTAGTGGGAGATTGCACAGATTGCTGCGTCACTCTCCCCTAGCCAGCAAACAAAGTCTTGAAATTGATATCTCCGTGGGTCAGGGGCAGCTCGCTCTATCCCCTCCTGAAGCGACCCAGGCTCCCAATCCTTCTTTTTTTTTAAACAAAATTTAATCCCTCCCCAAGCACTTCAGTCTCTCCATTGTGTGGGGAGGGAGCCCAATTCAGGCTGCAGCTCCCTCTATCCCTGGTGGTTTCCCACTGAGGACTGGAATGTTGGAGTGCCTGGCTGTCCTTCTTGTAGGAAGCCAGCACTTCCGGTTTAAATTTGGCAATTTTTTTCATTTTTTGGCTAGGGGGAGATCACGCAGACTGCTGCCTCACTCGCTCCTAGCCAGCAAACAAAGTCCCAAAATTGATGTCTCCATGTGTCGGGGGCAACTCACTCTACCCCCTCCTGCAGTGGCCCAGGATCCTCATCTTTCTTTTTTTTTTTTAAACAAAATTAAATTCCTCCCCAAGCACTTCAGTCTCTCCGGTGTGGAGGGTGGGAGCCCAATTCAGGCTGCAGCTCCCTCTACACCTCGGTGGCTTCCTGCTGAGGACTGGTGCATTGAAGTACCTGGCTGCCCTTCTTGTAGGGAGCCAGCACTTCCAGTTTGAATGTGGTGCCTTTTTCCATTTTTGGCTAGGGGCGATCATGCAGATTGCTGCCTCACTCGCCCCTAGCCAGCAAGCAAAGTCCCAAAATCGATGTCTCCATAGGTTGGGGGCAGCTCACTCTACCCCCTCCTGCAGTGATCCAGGCTACCAATCCTTCTTTTTTTAAACAAAATTAAATTCCTCCCCAAGCACTTCAGTCTCTCTGTTGTGGGGGGAGGGAGCCCAATTCAGGCTGCAGCTCCCTCTACCCCCGGTGGCTTCCCACTTAGGACTGGTGCATTGAAGTACCTGGCTGCCCTTCTTGTAGGGAGCCAGCACTTCCAGTTTGAATTTGGTGCCTTTTTTCCATTTTTGGCTAGGGGCGGTCACACAGATTGCTGCCTCACTCACCCCTAACCAGCAAACAAAGTCCAGAAATTGATGTCTCTGTGGATCGGGGCAGCTCGCTGTACCCCCTCCTGCAGTGGCCCATGCTCCCGATCCTTCTTTTTTTTTAAACAGAATTAAATTCCTCCCCAAGAACTTCCGTCTCTCTGTTGTGGGGGAAGGGAGCCTGAGTCAGGCTGCAGCTCCCTCTACCCCTGGTGTCTTCCTGCTGAGGACTGCACTAACATGGCTTCTGTGTCATCTGCACATTTGAGGCCTGTACCAAGATGGCTGGCCATTAAGGTCACTTGTGTGGCCTTTGCTAATATGGCCATCGCTGGCACAAATGTAGTTACTGATCTTCCAAGATAGTGCCCATAGCTCATGCATGGGAATCCTGTCACTCATTCCATAAGGCAATCACAGCATCAGAAAGCCAACCCCTTTGCCTACAAGAACACCCTTTCCCCACCTTATCTGCATTTGGGAGGCAATAAGTGGCCCTTGCAACCTTATCTACAGTTGGGGAGGCAATAACTGGCCCTTACAAGGCACCACAAGGAGGGTATAATTATAGCAGCCCTAGCAAGCAGCACATGATTCCAAACCTTCAGACTGAGCCCAGAAATATTAGAAAAGTGCTGCTACTAAACCTCTCTTTCTGCAGAAAATACATCTGAATCCAATGTGGAAAAAAATCAAGGAAAAAGTCAACTGTTGTGTGTTAACAAAAAAATAAATAAAATAAATTTCACCCTAATAGACTTTATCAGGAGTATCTGGCTCCTTATGGCTTGTTGTGTACCTCTTCACCTTTAATATTGGTGTTTTTCACTGAAACTGTTTATTCTGGTCAACTATCCAAATTATTGACTGTTCAACATTCTAGCCTCAATGGCACTACTTGAACTGTTGAACAGTGTCAGTAATTTGGAAAAGTGACATAATAAACAGTTTCTGTGAAAAATATGAAAACAAAAGGTGAAGACATACACAGCAAGCCTCAGAGCCACCTACTCCTGATGAAGCCTATTATGATGAAATGTTAGGTTTTTCAAGGGGAAAATTTGGCCAGCAAACAGTGCCTTGGATTATTTTACTTCCACCTGGACACCCTGTAAAACCTCATCAAAGAAGAAGGGGCACTGGTTTAATGTCTCATCAGAAGGACAGCACACCCTGAGAGTACAGCATCCCCCAGAAATGCACTCCAGTGCCAACGCTGATGGTGTGAGTCCAATCCCAGTGCAGGGTTAGAACTCACAACCTTCTGTCCCAGAGGTGGATGCTCTACCAGATGAGCCATGCTAACACACACCACCTCTGCTGGCCACCACCCTACTTCGTTTAAAAAAATAAATCCCAAATTGTCTTTTACCACCATCATTTTTAGGACTACCACCTTTGCTTTGATACCAGTACTCTGTACCTACTTAAAACACATACTCATATTTGTAGTTTATCTATGGGCTCTAAGGAATAATGCACACTCAGTACCAATCACCACAGCCACCGCTGTATATGTCCTAGCAGTGAAGAACCCTGGGAGCACCAATGGCTGACATAACCGACTGCTGGGAAGTGGCAGCTCCAACTATGTCCTCTGTTTGCACCATTGTCATATACCCACTATAACCCAATCTGCCAAACTCAGCTCAAGTGACCCTACAATGAGCAAAGACATTTGAAACAGTCATGTGATTTAGTTGTTATGCCACAGAAGCCAGCAGAGGTCCCACGATACACCTTGTTTTTTGATGCTTGACATCTTCAGATGCTCCCTGCAGCATTGTAAATGATGCCATCAGCATTCCATTCCAAACCCAGATGTCACACCTACTGTACATAGCTCTATATGTCAGCCCTTGTTCCCTGCAACACTTTAAAAAATATGTTGGATAACTGGGCCAGTAAACCAGGAAATCATCTAGACTGATATAATATCTGCTGGCCTCAGGCCATCTCTAAAGTGGACCCCTGTTTTTAGGCTACCATCAGACCATCTAGAGCACACTGTTAATGTCACTGTATTTATCTAATATTTTGCTTTCTCAATGCTGTCTCAGTGTCATGCTTGCATTTTACAGGAAGTCTCTGTTGAAAGACTTTCTACTAGCACATGACATCTGCTCTCATAAGAGCAGATTAGGAACCCCTAAGTGCCATCAATATAAATGTATGGTATGTTTCCTGAATATCATTCTGTTTGTTTTACTGTGCTGTTTGCCTTAGCATAGGAAAAATACATTTTTTAATTGGGGGAAGCCAGAGAACACAGATCATAAAATGTGAACTGAAATCATTGGTTTTCTTCAGCATCATTCTTTTTTGTCACTGTTTTATCGACTTCTAGTTTAAAGAGTCATTAAATCCAAGCTAGTGCTTTATGCTGGGGTTCAATCATTTTATAAACAACAGCATGCCACACTGACCCCCTCCGCTTGGAAAGAGAGCTGTCCTGGGGACGGTCAATTCTTTCACTCCCCTCTAGCACCCTAGCATGCCAAATCTGTTACCGACACCGGTTCGCTGGCATGGGGCAGGAGGTAAAGCATCTAGTGCTGAAGTCCTCCACGCCATTGGGCTGGCCTTGACCTTGGAGAGTTTTATTTATTTTCTTTTATACTAGACAGGCAGCAAATGTCTTTAATTAAAATTTGTTGGTAGAGATGAGCACTGCTGATACAGGCTGCTTTGATATGTCTGTAGGAAGCTAAACAGAAATATTTTTTTTAACACACATATGCACATGTGCACACATGCATGTGCACACACACACACACACACACACACACACACAAACACAGATACTCATCCAGCCTTCAAGAAAACAACAAACAAGTGAAAGATAGAAAGACTAAAACTATGAGCCTAAATTTTAATCAAAGCCTGAGAAGCACTGCAATGCTGTGCCAGCCAGTTTAGGGGCAAAGGCAAAACTTAAAGAGCTAGTGAACTGAACTACTATTTTGCAAACCCTTTTAAATTATTCTTGTCTGTAATCATCCTTTCTGTTAGGTTTATGTTACATTTAATTGTTAATTTTAACTTTGACCTATCTTTTAAACAATTTTTTTTAAATCTGGAAATTAATCTAACTGTCCAGTGCCATCCACGATCAAGGAAGCAGGAGTGATGTAGTGGAGGGCAGCCTGTCAATTTTCTCATCCCAGATGTGAGGCAATGACTCCCACTATGGGCAGTCTGCTGAGATGCTGCGAACGAGTTGCTCAGTAGATGTGGTATTGCTATTCTTCTTTTAGAGCACGATTTGGTTGATGGTGTGGAATAGACTGCTGGTATTGAGTTCTGCCAGAGGAACGCAGCAGAGGAAAATGGAGTTGAGCACATGTTCAGTTGGAGTTGGGGTGGTGAATTAACTGAGTTTCTGAGGTGGAAAGAAAAGCAGGCAGCAGGGAGGATCTGATATTTGAGCTTTCCAAGCAGAAAGAAAGTCCTGAAAGAGCTCTACATTAAAGGCAACTGGAAAGAAATAGAAAGTGGGTTTGAAATCAGAACAAAGGTTTGACAAATTGAGCTGCTGAACTGCTTTTGGGCTAATGCCCGATGCTGATACTGTGGCAGCCGCTGTGCACTTTTGTGTCAGTGGCTTGATTGGTGGAGCTGCTAAAGACATTTTAAGACATTGTTGGAGTTTTAACTTTTAATGTAATGGTCTGGATGTCTTGATTATTCAGGGGATCCGCATAGGCATGAACTCTACGAGTTACACACAGAAGGTCAGTAGTGTTAGCCTTGCCTATTCTGTATATTTTACCTTGTGTTCTGACTCCCGCTACAAACTGACACTTCTAGCACCTTGTGTCAGCCACTATAACAGTCTCCTGTGTGACAACATCACGCAGCTTGCCATGCTATGTAATTGAAAATGAGGGCAAGAAACTAATAGAATAACTTGCGACTATCATAACGCACTGCAACATTTATAAGAAAAAAATTACTTCTGTTACTGAGCACACATAAATTATTAGCATCAGGGATTACACTTCTATTCACACTGTACTGACAGTTGCTGTCAGGTATAGCTTTCAATCAGGAGCAGGTGACTTCCCCTCACTACAAGAACCCTGTCCTATCTATCCCTGTGCACATGACAAACAGACCTTTATGGAGAGCAGCCGACAGTGCTGTTGAAGTGGAATTTAGATCAGATGTCAAATCATAGAACTTTTTTTTTAAGCTTTGTTTTTATAATTTTCAGTACTTTGTTACAAAGTCATCAAATATCCGTATCCATGACAATCCATACGTTTTAAAATTATTAGGATTCACAGCTCCCTTAATCATAGGAATGATGCATCAAGGATATATTTTTCATTTTCATTTCATTTTTAATTTTTATACTTGTAAATCCAAATGAGCAAACTGCTCGTTTTCAATGGAGACAAGTTTAAAACTAAAAAACACACAAAATATTAACAAACAAACATAATACAAACAAAACATTCAATCAATAAAATACAATACATAAAAATACATCATGTTTCCAAAAATAGCCACTGTTTTAACCATGTCTTAAAACCCTGACAGGAGTGGTTATTAACAACTTCTGAAGATTTCATGTGAACCTGAAAAGAACTATTCTGAACAATTTCTAATGCAATTCTATTAAAAAAAGCTAGGTGCTCTAAATAATAAGGATCATTGCCAAAAAGTAGTCTTAAAAAATTGTATTTTAAATTTATAGTTGTGCTGGGACCTAGTAAATAACATATTAACTAATCTAGGAAACATTAAAGAAATTGAATAAGGAAAAAAATTACATTTAACTTTAAATAAGAAAATGCCCATCTTATTAAGTACTCTATTTTCAAAAGATAAGAAAGATGACTGATTGTACAGATCAGAGCAATGGATTTGAAAGTGTAAATTTAGCCAAAACCTCAGAGCTGAATGGTAAATTACTTTAAGAGGACTCAAAATGTTAGTTCATGAGGATGTATAAATCAGTATGCCATAACTGAGTATGGAGACCAGAAAGCTATGAACTAAGAGCTTTCTGGATTCCAAAATCAAAAAGGATTTAACTTGATAAAGCATACCCAACCTCTGATGAAGGATTTTCCTAAGATTCTGAAAGTGAAGTTCAAAACAAAAATGTGTGTCCAATGTAATACCTAAGTATTTAAAAAAAGATACATTTTCAATTATGTTTCCTGTCCTATCAGACATTGGAAGCAAATCAATTGGTATATTTTTCTTCTTAGAAAACACCATTACTTTGGTTTTCTGGGAATTCAAAACCAGGTGACTTAAAGATAACCAATCCTGCAGAAAATTAAAATCAGTTTGAAGATAGGAAAGGGCGACATTGGGTCTGGGATCCGAACAAAAAAGAACAGCATCATCTGGGTAAAGAATCATTTTAGTTTTTGTACATATATCAGATATGGAATTCATAAATAAGGAAAAAATAAGTGGTCCCAGAATTGAACCCTGGGGCACACCACAAACTAAGGGAAGAGAATGGGATAAAGATGAACCAATAATAGTTCTAAATGATCTTTCAGACAAAAAGTTTTGATACCATATTTTTACTTCATCAGAAAAATTAAGACCTTGAAGCACACTGGGAAGAAGATCAAATTCAACCAAATAAAAACGCCTTGGTGAGGTCCACGAACAGTGCCGCACATGAAAGTCCACTATCAAGTGCTTCATGGACACTGCCCGTGAACCCCACCAAGGCTGTTTCAGTGTTATAGCCTGGCTTAAAGCCATGTTGGTTCTCTGATAACAAAGAATACCTCCCAAGAAAATCCAGGATTTGGTCCATGACAATCCTTTCCAGAATTTTTGAAATAGGCGATAAAAGGGAAATAGGATGATAATTAGTAACTAAAGAAGGATTTCCATTCTTTAGAATGGGTTTTATAACTGCTCATTTCCAGCTACTCGGAAAAACATTATGATATAAGGAAAAGTCAAAGATATGAACTAATGGATAAACAAAACAATCAATACACATTCTAATTATCCTAACATCACCATCATCCTGGCCCTGAAATGGTTTTGGATTATTTTTCAAAAAGTATTTTTTTACTGAGGAAGGGGAAAGAGACTTAAAATAAAACTTTGGATTAGTGTCATTATGAATATCATTATTATCAGATACATCATCCAAATATATAGGAGTTCTATAGGGGCCTAAGTTCCCAAAATGACTATTGAAAATATTAGATACGCTAAGATGATCAGTTATACTTTGCCAATTATGATGAAGAATAGGAACGGAATCTACTTTACCCTGTCCCAAAATTTTATTTAAGGAACTCCAAGTTTTTTAAGGATTGTCCCTGGAATTCCTTTGTTCATTTAAACAATAGGCAACCCTAGCTTTCCTAATTTCAGATTTACACTTATTTCTAAGTGTCTTATACTCTTGAATAGCAATCAGGGTTCTAGAAAGAGTATAAGATTTCCAACACTTGTCACGTTTTCTCATTAAGTGAATGAGGTCCTTTGTAACCCATTCTTGTTTGGATGATCTAATTCTTATTTTCTTCAAGGGAGAGATTATTTTGCAATTGCATGATAAGCTATGCAAAAAAATTCCCACATTTCATCAATGTTAGTGCCAATTACCAAAAAGGACCAGTCAATTTTATTATATAAATCTTGGATTCCCTAGGTGGTAAACTTAGCCAAATTTTGACATATTTTCAACATATCTGGGAGGACTTTTTAATAATTTTATGAACCACTTACATTTGACAGGACAATGGTCACTCATGGTGTCAGCCATAACCTCAGATTTAAAAATTCTATCAACATGAGTGACAATGATCCAATCAAGGATGGTCCCTACATCTGTTTTATAATTGAGTCTGGTAGTTTCCTTAATTAATTGTGTTACACCCAGATTAACCAAAGTCTCTCTGATTCCACCCTTCAAACTTTTATCCCAACTGCAATTAAAGTCACCAAGAGTAATCTATTCTCTGTTAGGGGGAAAAACTTCACAAAAAAGGGTCAATAAGTCTAAACCATTTAAAATTTTACCAGCGGGAAAATAAACAGTACTAAGAGTCAAATGTTTACTTTGTCCAAAAATCAAATCAATAGAAATCATATTACATTCAGAATCTGTCACAGAAAAGTCAAAAATAATGTAATCAAATTTACAAAGAATATACATTACAACTCCACCTCCTCTTTTTCCTTCTCTGTCTTGTCTAACGAGATTATAATTAGGGAGATACATCTCAGAGTCCTTAATACCATTATGCAACCATGTCTCAGATAAAGTAATAATATCAAAAGAATGATATTGGGACCAGGACACAAATTGAGACCATTTAGATAACAAACTCTGCATGTTCAAATGAACAATTTTAAGAGTAGGAGAGACAGAACCATTGTTAATACTAACTGTGGCTGACTCACAGTCTATCTCAGAAGAAAAGCTAGGCCCAGGATGTGGATGCACTGATCCAGACATAAGTAACAATAACATAATTAATATTTTTAAATTATTCCTTTTCTCTAACTGTCTATCATTTTTAGTGGATGAGGTAGTGACCAATCTACATGTGCACTCACTATGTTGAAAATTATGAAATATATGAACTTCATAAGAAAAAGACAGAAGTAAAACATGAGATTCTGACAAATATATCCATGTAAACCCATTGCCCTGCTCTGTACTGAATGGACAAGAATAGTGCAATAAACACTCTACTTTTTCAACATGTGAAACATTATTTGAAAATGAGCAAAACGTTAATAACATCAACATTGCGTAAATAAAACAACATGATAAAAAGAAAGTAAGGAAAAAACAAAAACTTAAAAAACAAACTAAAAACCAAAAATAAAATTACAAAACCAAAAAAGCGTAACAAATTCAAACAAGGCTTTAAATTTCTTAACAAATCAAGATAAAATTTGCCTTCTGAGAGAGAGAGAGCAGGATTAGTTACTAACAGATTTTCTTCTATGGAGTGGCGCTCACGCCATTCGCAATCGCTCATGCTTGCTAGCAGCGTGAGCTTTTAAAAGGCAGGAGAGCCCACCTCCCAGTAAACAGCAACAGGTGCAGTCACTTCCCCATCTCACAACCCCAGTAATCAGCAAAGCATCCCAAACAATACCTGGGGGGGTGGATAACAGGTAAAGTGCAATTGCAGCAGAAATGATCCCTTGTGGACTGCTCCCTTGAGACAAGTTGCACAGAGCTCCTCTCAGAACCAGACAAAACAGCAGTTACTGTGGAGATAATAGCAGTTCAAGCTTTTAAAAGGCAGTAGAGCCCACCTTCCAGTAAACAGTAACAGGTGCAGTCACTTTCCCAACTCACAACCCCAGTAATCAGCAAAGCGTCCCAAACAAATATTGATATTGATACCACATATGGGGGAAAAACTAGATAATAACATAGAATTTTTAACTAAAGCATTTGCTGCACAATATAAGGCCATGAGCAGTATGACATACTAATAATAACTAAAGTCTGTAAATAAAAGTCCAGCCTTTGCTTGCCTTCTCAGGCTAATGGCATCATACTTTATCCTAAAGAGAGTAAACTTAAAATTCAGTTTTCTCAGGCAGCTTAGTCAGCATATGTTGCTCTAAATTGGGCTACTAGCTCAAAAAATACTAAATACTTTAATGTGTTCCCATCTTTTAACAACCTATAAGGAGATCGTAAGAGACATTAACTTTAATTAACTAAAAAATCCAGAATATTAAGTTCAATACGAAGTAGCAGGGAATAACAAAAGGGCCTCACTCAGATTTCAATCTCCCTCATTGTCTTCTGATGCAAGATACTCATTTTCCTCTACTTGTTTCTGGTGTCAAAGTTGTGCTTAAATTTGGGCAGTCCATTTCCTGGCCTCCACGGGATCCGAGAAGATCCAGACCTTCCCCTTGTAAACTATACGAAGTCGGGCTGGGTACAATACTGCGTGAGGGATGGAGAACTCCTTTAACTTCTGCCTAATGCCATCAAACTTCTTCCTTCTCATGCGGGTAGTGTAACTTAGGTCTGGAAACAAGTAGATCGCTCGGTCCTCTAGCATTAGTGGAGCTCCTCGATGAGCCAGTCGCAGAATATGATCTCTAGTCCCTACTCCATCTTTCACCATGAGTAAAGTTCTAGGAGTATCCGAATCCTGCCTGAATCCACGTGGGGTGATCCAGTAGACTTTGTGCAAGGCAAAGGGGAGCAAGAATTCCTCCAGAGATAGCTTTTCTTGCAACCATTCCTGTACATACATTAATGGATGATCTCCTTCGATTCCCTCGGGAGTCCTAGTATCCGGATATGTGAAGATCGGGCCTGGTTCTCAAGTGTCTCCAACCTGCCCGAAAATGCACATTTTCTTTAATTAGGTTCACCGAAGCTGACGCTGCTGTTTCTGATTTTTTTTTGCATCTTTCACATCGATTTTTATTTGATCTACTGTGATTTCAACAACATTCAGTCAAGTACCAAAGGAATCTATTTTGGAGTTTAAGTCTGAAACCACAGAGATTAGCCTCTGCAACTTCATCCCAATCAATGACATGGTCTCCTCTGAATCCATAGCAGTTGCAGCCTGTGTGGTCAGATCAGTCTTACCAGACTGAGAGGATCCAGTAGCTTTTCCTCCTGATCTACCACCTTTCTTTTTGTGAGGGTTGCCCATACTGCAATTCCAAGGATGCTGTCCAAGAATATAATAAAATATCTTCACTTCACGCACTCCAACAGGTAGAAAATATAATTTTTTTGAACTATAGCCAGGAGCTGTTCAATTTTGCTGCCACACAGCTCGGGCTCCACAGCGCCCCCTCCCCCCCAAAATCATAGAACTTTAATTGAAAACCAGCATTAACACTTAAACTGAACATATTTTGCAACCCTAGTCAAGTACAGTATGTCTAACTTATTTCTGTACACTAGCTCTTTAAGTATCAGTCACAGAGAGTGCAGCAATAGAAGGGTTGATGACAACAGCATTGAAAAACCCAACCCCACTTGGATTAGTACCGCAGCTAATAAAATTTTGTCCCAAACATTTCAGAGTTTGACCTATTTTTTTTTCAGTTTGCCCCCTGCTTTTTGAGCCTACTGGGACACTGTCCCACTTGAAAAACCTGAAAATGTTTTGAAATGAACCCATACTGTATGCTAGAGAATGGTCTACATTTTTCCATGTGTTAAATTGCCATATCTTTTATGACTTGCTCACACACTTTGCCAAGCACCGAGGTGAGGCTCACATGTCTACAGTAAACTGGGTATGACCCAGACCCCTACTTGAATAGGGAACAACACTGGCTGTGTTGCAGTCCTGTCTGTAGGGAGTCCTAAAAGACAGTGGGCTGAAGCATAATCCAGCTTTGATGTTGCTGACATGACCAAAAAAAAAGGATGTCAGCAGCTTGACACACCATTTGCTGACATCCAGATATACTAACATACCTAAAAAGGCAGGGGTGTTGATTTTAAAATGCCAGTGCTGCATATGATTATGTCTCCACATTACTATTATTATGTTTATTACTGTCAGATATTTCCAGAACTAAAACTGAATAAGTAAACACGTTTATCACATGAAATATCAGCATTTAACCACTATCACCCCGTTGGCATCTAGAGCATACAGTGGACCATTTTTACACAGAAAACACCTCTCCCTCAGCAACTTAATAGTTGAATTGATTTTTAAAAAAATATTCTGGAATAAAAGATCAATTTACTCACTGGATGACAGACGGTAGAAGGGCAACATGATTTAGATCAAGTTCCTAAGAGGAATAAACAGGGTGAGCTGTGGGTACATACTCCACATAAGTAGTGAGTCAGTAATGAGGGGGCACAAATGGAAGCTGACTGAATAAAAGTTTAGGATGGGGGACAGAGAGTTGTATTTCAAAGGCTCGTTAAGCCACAGAGCAAGCTATTGGCATTTGGCAGTAGTGATGGGGGCAAAGACTATTACTGCATTGCGGCACAGCTGGGACAGGAAAATGGATAATTACACCAAGAGGAATTAGGGAGAGGAAGCAGGAATCAATCCCACCTAGATAGTAGGTCACTGGGTGAGATAAGGTGGTATTCAGGCAGTATGGATGAACCGTTGCCCTTCTGTCAACAATGTTCCCTTTTTTTTTCGTTGTCTCCTCCCCCATAAAGCTTTTTAGCTTTTGGAGCTTGTAGTGCAAGTATCTCTTAGTCCAGTCCCTACAGTCCTTGACCTGCCATCTATTTCCCCAGATCCAACCACAGTATCTCATGGACTGCCCCCCATGGCACAGCCTGGAAGGGGGGGCTTTCCTTCTTCTCTCCCCAGAGTCTCACATCCAGACAATGGGGTCCAGGTGATAGTGCTGGCTGAAAACAGGCAGGTGGGGCCTCATTAAGCTAGCAATCAATGCCCATTTTCCATTTTCTCCTTCCCACTTCCCCAATGATGGGTGCAGCCCCAGCAGGCCTCAACATGTGAGTGGCTTCCTTTGCAGAACAGCAAGCTACCTGGCCCACTGCAGGGGTCACAAGAGTGGCAGAAATAGACACCATCTCTCCTCAGGCTGGGAGCGAGCCTGAGTAGCAGGGCTTCCCCAGCCTTGATTTACCCAGCCTGCTACAGGTATCTGAGCTCATTCCTGAACTCTTGTTGCCTGTACAGGGGTGCACCACGTTATCTGTTGGCCATCGGGCTGCCCAATGTCCTTGTTTCTATGTCATGTTTTTAAGATTGTATCTTTTCTGAACTAACACATTTTCAGATGAAAGCAATAAGTATTCTATCAACTGTTTTGTTTTAACAAACTTGCTTTGGCTTGTAATCTTTAACTCTAGTTTCTGCTGACTGCAAATACTTCCAAGACTCAGTACCAAATACACTGAACCAAGCTGCTGATTTGCAACCTGAGCATCAGGCACTTTTTTATGATATGCCGGTCCAGGTATCAGAAACCTCATGACAACATCACCGGCATCCCTGCACCAAGGTGCTGGAAATTTGATGACTGGCTCCAGCATGCTGGTGTAGATGCTGGGTTTTTGCACCTGGACCAGCATACCAGAAAGGTATACTGGGCAGGGAAAGATATCAGTGAAAAAAGAGGCAATATAGTAAGCCTTGCTTGTATACAAGGGGTGCAGAAAACAAAGGATGAAACATTATCAACTGAGTACTGTGTATACAGTACATTAAGGAAGACTCAAAGTTTTCATTGATTTATTTTGTAAAAATACTCATACAACCATTTTTACAGTAGAGTGCAGGGCACCCAATATACTCAACAGTATATCACTAGAACAACACAATGACCCAAATCCTGCATCATCTGTGAGCAGCAGATGACTGGTCTTAATCTGTTATACCAGAAAATAAATATTTTTTACTGCTGTACCTGTCATGGTTAACATTTCTTTTTGACTACAACCTGCCCTGAAAATGTCATAGTAAGCCTTGCTTGTATAGAAGAGGTGCAGAAAAAAAGGATGAAAAATTATCAACTGAGTACTGTGTATACATTAAGCAAGACTCATAGTTTTCTGAAAATGTCAGACCAGCCCAAAAGGCAAGCAAATGTTTTATTCACTGCTGGCCAGATATGATCTCTCACAACCCATGGCACATCACTTTCCTACTTGTGCAACCGAATAGCAGAACTCAATGATCCCGGTAAGGGGAGGGGTCGGTGATGACCAAATAAATGATAAACATCCCAGATCATTCCAACAGCTTCTTCCTAAGCTGACAGTGCAGAAAACTCCCAGCATCCCTTGTCCTCCCAAGTCCCCACTGCCTAACATGAAATACATACCCAAGATCTTGCAGTATGTCTAAGATTTCACTTTCCATTGTGTTACACAAGTTAGCAGGTCATAAATAAAGACAGACACCACAGCCAGGTGAGGCAGGCTGAAGAGCAGGCTGGCGGGGAGGCTCTGTCCACTCTGGTTCTATGTGAGAACGGTGACTGCAGGATGGCAGCTGGTGAGACAGCACTGCACCTCCCCCTTTTGGGGGTCTGTGGACACCTTCCCTTAAGGATTCTAATGCTGGGAGGGCACGCTTTAGGGATGGAGGGAACCGCCAGTCACTGCACCTTGTTGTCACTGTAATTTGGTCACTGTTCTGACCAGTCACTGTCCTTCAGTCACTGTCATTACAGTATACCATCCGCTGCTAGGTTGCCATGTCAGGGGCCAAAGTCAACCTCTTACCTCCAGTGGGGCTTCCTGAAGGCATGCCTGACTGAGTTGATGGGAGGTGTGCAGTGGGGAGAGGGATGCAAACACCTCTGTAGCCACAGAGTTCAAAAGTATGACATAAAAATTAAAAAAGGCATATCTCAAGTTAGGAAGGTGGCATTTCCGACTATCCTGATGGCGTTATAAAAAAGAGACTTTTACAAGGACACTGTCTGTTAGGACCTCTCCCTGTTGGAACAAGTGGTTTACATTGCTGAGTAAGACATTTTAGCTCTGTCAGGCATGTATCATGTGATGGCTTCTGTGTATTATTAGGGCTAAGTTGAAAGCAGCTAAATGAAAAGAACCATTGTGATCAATATGGCCACTGTTGTGTACTGCACATGGGCGAGTTCCTGCGCATGTGCAGATAACTCTGGCAGCTAAATTGGACATAGCAGACTCTGCCGCCTTGTTAACCACCACCAAACAAAGTCGTGCAGTGGACGTACATCCGCTTCCACTACCAGAACTGGAACTCAAAAGAAAAAGGAGTGGATGTTATTTGTACAGCTCCTTTTTCTCAACACTACCATAAAGACTGCAGGGCTATGCCCACTGCAACTGTGAAAAGGATGATTGCTAGCAGCACTACACCTTTGTGATATCTTCAAGCATTGTGTGAACTGATCTCCAACAGCAGACAATCAGGTCAGATGGGTTCCTCAGGGATCAGTACTGGGGCCAGTCCTTTTTAATGTCTTTATCAGTGACATTGCTAAGGGGCTGGAGAGAAAGGTATACCTGTTTGCAGATGATACCAAGATTCACAACAGAGTGGATACCCCAGAGGGGGTGGAAAGAATGAGGAGGAACCTAGGAAAGCTGGAAAAATGGTCCAAGGTGTGGCAACTGAAATTTAATGCTAAGAAGTGCAAAATCATGAACCTGTGGTGAAGAAATCCTGCAGAGTTACACAAAAGGGGGGATGCTGACAGTTACCAGGGAAGAAAGGGACTTGGGGATAATCATCTCTGATGACCTAAAGGTGGCCATACATTGTACCAAGGCTGTAGGGAGGGCCAGTGGGATGCTAGGGTGCATAGGAAGGGGTATCACTAGCAGGAGAAGGAAGGTGGTGATGCCACTGTACAAAATGCTGGTGAGGCCCTATCTGGAATATGATGTACAGTTCTGGAGGCCACACCTTTGCAAGGACATTGACAGGTTGGAGACAGTCCAGAGAAGGGCGACAGTGATGGTGCAGGGCTTGCATCTGAAAACATATGAGGAGAGATTAAAAGACCTCAGTATGAATATACTGGAAAAGAGGAGGGAATGGTGGGATAAGATTGAGGCCTTTGAGTATCTCAAGGGCCTAAACAAAGTTCAAGTGGGAGACATCTTTCAGAACAGGAGTTGTACAAGGATAAGGGGGCACAATATGAGATTGGAGGGGGGCAGAATTAAGGGGAATGTTAGGAAGTTTTTCTTCACAGAAAGGGTGGTGGATGCCTTGAATAGTCTAATCCTACTAGTAGTGGGAGCTAACACAGTGGAAAGATTTAAGCATGCATGAGATGGACATAGGCGAACCCTAGAGGTGGGAAAGAGAGACAAAAGTCAATGACCAAGTTGAGTCAGTGGCCACTGAGGCAGTAATGGAATACATGCAGACTAGGTGGGCCTAGCAGTCCTTGTCTGCCATCAACTACTAGGTTACTATGTGTGCTACTATACTGTATGTAGATGTTGAAAAAAACAAACTGTGGCAATGGCATATTTTCACTTTAGGGGATTCAAATACAAATAAAAAGTTTACTTGAGGCTAAAGTTTTTCTATATATCTGTCTGTGTGTCTGTACAGTATGTATATGTCTGTCTGTCTGCCAACCTATTTAGGTATTACATACTACACTTGGCAAGCCACAGTAATGGATTTTTGTTAAATATGTGTTTATCAGAGAAACACTAGCATACCCAGTTGCGAGCCATATTTAGGCAAAGAATATCACACATCTGAAATGCACTGCAGCTGTACTGTCACTTGTAGCAAGCAGTACCAAGTTGAGACATAAAAAATGAACCCTTAGACAGAACAGGAAACTTATTTTAATGAAGGTAGTGTGCAACTCCACTGCACCTTCCCACGGGAGGATGCATGAGCATGTATAATTCTCGGCCGGTGAAACAGGAGACAAAATTATATGTTTTCATTTATTTTCTCTGTTGTTTCTAATATAGCAGCTGCTACTTATCCTCATCGCAGCAAAAACCCAGCTGTCACCACATCTGCATGGCATTACAAACAGGACATCTGCAGAGAGACAGAGAGAGAGAGAGAGAAAGCAGACAATGGTAACGCTTGGCAAATACAACTCAAAGGAAGGCAGTAGGGTTTTTATATAATATCTGTCCTATAGATACTATCTCCAGTGGTAGTGGTTTTGGGGCTAACAGGTGTCCAGTACAACCCCTCCCCCTTCTTGGTCATCACTATCATGGTTAGTGCTATTATATTTTATTTAAATCACAGACATATTTTTGTGTTTATCTACATTTACGAACCGACTCCAAATTGTCTGTTTTATTTCTGTGCTGCTGTACTATTCTTTATAACCTGTAGACTGGCATAACCACTTTTTCACTTACATTTTTCTTGTTCCCCCTACACTGTATCTGTAATGTATTTAAATCTGGTGCGTCACTCATATAGATGTCAATTATATTCATTTAGGAATACCCATGAAGTGATAAAAGTTGGATGTGTGTAGGTTGGTGGGTGAAGTCGTGACTAAGGAGAGGTTTACAATTGCTGGTATAGTTCCATGGATCATCTAAGCACTGTCTGTTTATTAAAAAAAAATGTAATTTAGTTTTGGCATTTTTTTGTAAAATTTCACTGATTCTGTTAATGGTGTACTTTGACAGTGTGTTTGATTATCAAGTGACACTGTATTTGAGCAGAACAGCACCGGCAGCTCCCTCTCAAATTTGTGACTGCCCATTCATAACATATTATCTTTTCCTGACTGCAAATCAGTTTGATCAGTAAGCATGCAACACTGCAAGGATAAAGTGAGCAGTAAAATGCAAAAACAGTGTTACCAGGTCATAATCATGTCAAAGCCTTTGGCTTGATCTGTGTGTACTCTATCAGGATTCTTTGTTTTATTTTACTTCCCCTGCACAAAATATGTGTGAGCTGTAGTATCTCCATAAAATCTGAATGTTGCTTGCAAACTGTATGACTCTGAGCATGTCACTTGACCATCCCAGTGATTCTGGGTTGCCCATGAAAACAGGCACTTGGACTTAGTGGGTCTTATCTGGTTACTAGAGACAAAAAAATATTCAAAATGCCTCCAAAACAGATGTAAATGTAACGATGTGTATCAAAACCAATTTGGAGAACCATAGACATCCATACTCCATGGCCATGCTTTTGACAGTATTCCATGGCCAAATGTTAGAGATTTTCATTGACTGGTGGGGGCATAAGATGGAATGGAATCTGGTTATGACAGCGGATGCCATCATTGTGGGTGGGATGTCCTGTTTTCAGTCAGACAGCTGTCAATCTGCTCAGACATCTCTCAGTCTGCTGTTTTACTTCATTATCTAGCACATTGTACAGTCCTGTAAATTTTCTTCTATAAAAGGGAGACAGTTAATCTATTTTTTTAGTTTTCTAAATATTTATGGATAAAAATGAACTATTTCTGTGTGTGCATTACAGGTTTTTTTATGAAAAATATAATGGAGCTGGTTGCCTCAACTACTCATAGAGATGACTGCATGTACCTCCCTGAATAAACCAACCATCAAACAAGCAGTTCAACTTCAAACAGACACCAATAGTAACCACACCTGCCTAGGATCCAACAAGTAGACCCACTCACTCTAATATGCACGACAAACTCTGTGTATCGCACAGCTCACTCACATAAAACTGACACTTCTTACACCTGTTTAGGGACACCATGAATTCCAGTTCTGTGTTTGATGTGTGTTTTTTTTTTTTGCGAGAGAAAAAAAAATTCTACATTATACAGCTTCTTGAGTGATCGGTAACTGTCTTGCCTCACACTTTGAACTGCAACTACTGTACAACATGCACTCACAAGTGTTGTGTACACTAGTGTGCATCTGTGTTATGTTTGTGAAGGGGAAGCAAACAAAAATTATAAAATGGCAAGAAAAAATCCACTCATCTGATTGGCCAGCAGTGTCCAGAAGGTGTGAGGATAATACAGTACAACATCACGGATCAGTTCCCGGCAACTTGATAGAGCCTAAGGAAAAAAAAAAAAAGAAATCACTACGCCTGTGAAAAGCTGTCAAAACTTTTACCTCAGAACAGCTGACAAGAAATAAACAAAATGTCAGAACTATCAAAAGTTAACTTTGAGATCTGTAACACGGCAGACCTGACTACATGGTTTGAAACTGAAAAGGAACAATCAAACCAGCCACAACATACTACAACTCCTGGTTAAAAAAAAAAGAAAAAAGAGACACTTGGATCTAGCAGGTCAAGACCTGGACCAACTTGAGAAAGCAAAAAATGAGCCCACGACAAAATGAGCAACTTCCTGGGCCACGAAAATATTCCTGGACTGGCTGACTGAAAAAAACATAGAAATTAACTTCCACGATATATCAGCATCTGATTTAAACAGTATCCTTCGCAATTTTTACAGTTCAGTCAGAACCACAACGGGACAACCGTACAGTATCAGCAGCAATGTGGGGCTTTGTACTGGCATGAACAGGTACCTTAATGAACCCCCAGTAAGCAGAAACATAAATCTCATGGCCAATCCTGATTTTAAATCCTCCAACAATGTATTTGTTGCCAACATAAAAAACCTCCGTCGAGAAGGGAAAGATCGCACAAAGCATCTCCCCGCCATACCACTCACCCATCTCGACCAGCTGAGAAACTCAGAGGTGTTGTCTGCAGAAACACCAGAAGGCCTAGTCTGCTGCGGTTTGCTCTAAATTCAAATTAATTTCACCAGGCATGGCTGTGAGGGGCAGCAAAAACTAAAGTCAGACTCCTTCCAGTTATGCAGACTCCACTGGCCACCAGTACCTAACAATGACTTTCAATGAAAAAACCAAAAATCATGGGAAAACAATGGAGCGTGGCAGAGACTACCTACATGGATACATGTTAGTGATCCCAGGACATCTGCATTGCCCAGTAGCAGCCTTCACCAAATATCTAAGTAAAATATCCGAAAATGCTTCCAGTCTGTACCTGCATCCCAGGAAAAAACCAAGCAAACCATGGTCTGATGAAATTATATGGTCACATTAGAACCGATGGGAATAAATTTCCTAGCTACAATGCTGCCAAATATATGTAAAGCTGCCGCACTCCTGGAAACATACACAAATCATAGTCTCCGCGCTATGGCCATTCAAATCTTATCAGATGCTGGACTGCAAGCCTGACAGATAATGGCTGTCAGAGGCTACCAAGCTGAAACTTCTCTGCCAAGTTACTGGGCCCCTTCACTAGAAAACTGAAGCACTTGGAGCAACTTGCTATCTGGCACCAGCGGAATTACTAAGCAACCACATACCTCCAGAGATGTTTCCCAACCAGCAATCACCTACAGCAGTCCTCTCCAAATAACTGATGCCTACAGTCATGATGGACAAATCCGTATCAGAACTGCACCTGGAATCCTCCAGCAAGCATTGGAGCACAGATCCGAACCCGAAGCCACAGGAAATTAGGCAAACACTGTAACCTCGATGACAAACCAACCAGTAGTCACGTACAGCGCAACCTCAGTCTCCTCGAAGCAATCCCTAAATACACAATCATCACAGGAAACTCAATGTGCATTTTCCACATATACAACTAATGAAAACATCAGACCTACAAGAGCAACAGCATAATTTCAGTAAGCAAACACTCTACATTTAAAAAAAAACAATATGAAATGAACTTCCTGTGTGTGTAACAGCATGCAGGGACTACTGTTATTAGTTCAAAGTTCAAACTGTTTAGTTCAAAGGAGAAACTGTTTCTACCAAATCTTATTTACTCACAAAAACTAATATAACCAAACTGCATGCTTTTAAACATATTTATAGTGTTATTGTATTTATTTATAAACTGCATGCTTTAAACATATTTATGGTGTTATTGTATTTATTTATTTACAAACTGCATGATGTTATTCATTCCCATGGTATTATTTATTCAAAATGCATCATTTTCTTGTTACTGTTCAAATGTTATCAATATTAAAAGCTTTTAAGAACATAAACATGTCATGGACTACTTTATTAAGTGAAAGGATACATGCCATTTTCAGTAACTAAAAAACAAAAAACTAAAAAAAAAATGTTTTTACAGCTGAGCCTTTTTATAGTAGCAATAATGCACCTGAGGGTGTGTGTTGTGCTGGGATAATGTCACACCTTGCCATTGGTCATACTCGGCCTTCGGCCTCCTGCCCAACTGCGCAAGGCGTGATGTTGTCCCAGCACAACACACACCCTGTCGTGCATTATTGCTTAAATGAAAGATTCATATTTATTTAGAATAGCATCTTCATTTTCATTTTACTGAATATGTGCCACTTTCTTGCAACTGTTGGTACTGTAAATTCTGCATAAAGTACTGTAAATGCAGCATAATCAGCACATCCTTCATTCTGAGGTGTGAGCTGAAAGTTTATTCAAATACACATCATATCACATTATAGTAAAACTGAATTACCTTTTACAAAATATTTCTTCATGATTCGATTACCTAGTCATCGTGTAAATGTTGCCAAAAATGTAAAAAAAAGTTTATAAGTAAATACTGCCCTTCATGTTCCTGTATTACAGAAAAAAACATCCCTTGCTGCTTTAACAAAATACTAGAAAAAAAGGGTCCCTCAGCAATCAGTCCCACCCCCACCCCACCTCCCACTCAGCACCCACCACCCCATTCCCCCCAGTACACCCTCACTCACCTGAACATGTCCCAGGTTAGAGATCCACTCTCCGATCAAAAACAGGTTTTGCTGATGGATCCACTGACTGCAATATGAGAAACTAAGCACTTCAATATAGTTCAATGGGGGGTTTTAACTTTGCTGATTAACTTTACCATTTTTTGACATTTTGATCTCAAATTTCCAACACAGCCTTTTAAGGGCCCCACCTCATGAATATTATGACTGTCATTATGCAGTTTCAGACCAAAAGGTGATTTCATGGTTATTTGATGAATTCACCTTTCAGGCAGGAGTTGGAAATTGGTTCTGCCCTTCTTTGTGAGGTTGGATCATAAGAAGGCCATGTTGAAAATTTGGTGAAAAAATATGCAAAAATGGCAAAGTTATGACCATTTGTTGGTTGCAGTTTCGCTATGCATGCTCATAACTTTTGAAATGTTAAATATTTTGACCCAGGTTTTCAACATAAACTTGTTATTACTGCACCTCATGTATGTCACAGCTGTCATCATTCAAATCCTGTTCAAAATGTCTTTTCACACCTGTGGTGCAGAATGGCATTGTAGTTGCACGGAATTATGTTTTGTCAGGGATTAGAAAATTTTATGTACCGACTACGTGAGTTGGGGTAATAAGATGTCTATGCTGACAATTTGGTCACTGTTGTTCTATAAATGGAAGCACAGGGACCTTCTACAGCTACATAAATATATGCATTTATGGAGGGATGGGATGAGCCCGAAGGGCCTTGAGCTCCATCAGGTAAGTAAGGATATGATTACTCTGTCTCAAAAACCATGCATGGGTGGGAGCACAGAGCCTGGTGGGCCTTGCACTCCCACAGGCAAATAAGGCTACGCTTACACTATCTCAAAAAGTAAAGAAATTCATTGCAAAAAACTATGTTAATGCATCAGTTAGGATTTCTACTAAAGTGACAACAGTATGGAAATATGATATTAGGATTTTCAACCTTAACTCCACACTCCCCACCAAGTAGCCAAATGGGGCAAGGCAACACAAGCAACCACAGACATCCGTCATCAGGTAAGACAAACAACATACAACTCATTCCACATGACACAAGAGACATCTATCATCATGGTCCAGCACTTATGTAGCCATGGATAGACATGCCACAGGCACTTGGCACCTGCATGCAATCATCCCTGTGGGCATGGAAGGGCCCTGCACCTCTGTGGCAGCACAGATGACTTCAGCACCTAAGTGAAGACATCTGCACTTCCCAGGTGTTTGTAGCACTTGGGTGCACCTCGTACCTCACAACCCAGCTAGGGCATGCAGTCATTTAGCATTACTGCATACCCTGTTGTGTGTTATTGTTTACTTAAAATGTACAATATGATACAATGGGAAAACTATACTCAGGGCCCTGAGTTTTCCACGATTCCACGGGTGTGGTAAACCATAGAGATATCCACGGAATTTGCCATCACCCGAAGAATTCGTGGCCACCTGTGGAACAAACATCCTTTGCTGACAGAGGTGCCCAATCCCCCATCGGTTTCAATACCCCCCAAAATGTTCATATGCCATGCTGGGAGCCCACCCCAGCATAGCAAAAACTTTCTTTGCCGACAGGGGTGCCCAATTTCCTGTCGGCTTCACTGTCCCAACTGGCCACGCTGGGACCCACCTCAGTGTGTGGCAAACACTTAATTTGCTGATGGGGTGCCCAATCCCCTGTCAGCTTCACTCAGCTCGCCACGCTGGGAGCCCACCCAGCGTGGCAAAAGTCCCTTGTACGAATAAAACAAAAAGACCTGAAACAAAAAAAAAACTTCCCCTCGTTGATTCTTTGGCCCCCCTTCCCAACCTGCACCCACTCTCTGCGTACCCACCTCCTCACACTCCCAACTCACCCCCACCTCAACCCATACTTACCCCTGGAGCCCAGCGCGATGATCTTCGGTGGACCGGGAACACGTCTGCACTCTTCAAAGCCGACCGAGAACTGAAGAAATGCCGGTAAGCTGTATAATGGCATAAATGGATTTTTTCAACTTTAATGCATATCTCAGCCATTTCTCACACTTTTCACCAAATTTTTTAAATGGGTTTTACACTCCGAACTGTGACGCTGTTATTTCGTTAATCGTCCCTAAAGGTGGTTTGAAGTCACTGCGTGGAACCACCTTTCCAGAATGATTAATGAAATGACAGTGTCACTGTTCATGAGGTAGGCTCCTAAAAACCCTATGTTGAAAATTTGGTGAAGATATTCCACGAAACAACTGTTTTACAAGCGTGCGTTGCGCAGTCCCTAGGTACGCTCATAACATCACTCATTTTTAATATTTTCACTCCAAATTTTCATTATTGCCATTTTACCACACCTCCTTATGAACAGTACAACTTTCATTTTACACATCTCACCCGAAATGTGTTTTCACACATGTAGCGCACAATGATGCAGTCGGTGTGCAAAATCAATGTTCCGGTCAGATTAATAAAATCACAGTGACACTATTCATGAGCAGTGGTCTTAAACTGGCTATGTTGAAAATTTGGGGAAAATATTCCCCAAAACGACTGTTTTATGAGCGTGTGTTGCGCAATTCCTATGCATGCTCATAACTTTGAGCATTTTTAATATTTTCACTCCAGATTTTCAGTATTGCCATTTTACCACACCTCTTTATGTTGAAAATTTGGTGACAAACGCCCATAAAATGACTGTGTTACGAGCGTGCATTGTTTCAGATATGGCAAAAAAAACAAAAAAAGGAAATAAATTAAGGGATAAAATGTGCCGCAGAATTGCCGTAGAAATTGGTTGAGGTGCTCTATAGTTCAAGGCAAATGAGAACCCTGCTGCAGAACTTTGCTCCGATGTGCTGCAGAAAAATCCGGGCCCTGACTATACTGCACTTCCCAGGTGGTTGAAGACACTCATCTGCACCTCATGTCTCACAACCCATCTGGGGCATGCAGCAGTTTAGCATTGCCGTACATCCTGCTGTGTGGTATTGCTCACTTAAAATTTATAATGTGATCTAAGGCAAATTATATACTGCACTTCAATGATAGTTGAAGGCGCCCAGCTGCACCTCATGCCTGTCAACCCACCTGGGGCATGCAGCATTTTAGCATTGCTGCACACTCTGCCATGTGTTATTGCTTACTTATAAAATGGGCATGTAAAACAAAGCAACATGATTGGCCAGAAAGGAAGTGTCAAATAGGTATTACACATAGGGAAAAAAAGAACAGGCAAATAAATCAGCGCACCAAAATGGTATGTTCAGATATGTCAGTGGAACGTTAATTTTTTAAAGGGCGCCATTGTTTTTAGTCTAGGTAAATGAGGGAGTGAATATCATGCTGACAGTCCCGCTCCAAACTTCGTCTCCGCTAGAAATAAAAATCGGAAAGCAGCAGCGTGCCAGCGTTATATCATGCATAAAGCATTCTTCTAGTTCGGCGAGACTGAAGCTTGCTGCCACATGAAACTGGAAATAGACCAGAATGGGGTGCCCTCTCATAGTAAAGTGCACTTCCCTCCCAGTACATTTAACTAAAACAAAAACAAATCTGCATCCCTTATTCTTTTTTTTTTATTGCGAAAGTGGTAAAACCTGTCGGGGAGAACCTGTTACTTCCTCTCTTAACCACATTTGTTCTGTCGATCGGGATGTGAGATTTGGGGGGGGGCAACAACAGTAGAAATGTCAATGTGTCCGAAGACAATGATGTCATCACCTAGTAGGCGGAAGGACTATTTTATCTCAAATTAACACAATGATTTCAGTTTTTCTTCAGTTCAGTAATATTTTTTAAGGTTATAAATATTAAAAAAAAAGAGAACCATTTTATAAGTGCAATAAAACACTCCACGTTATGTGTGTTGAACAGATATTACCACACTTCCAGGGGCAGAAGGCACTCAGCAGGGCCTTGTGCCATACTATGCCCCTGGGCGTGTGGTAATATCTGTTCAACACACACCCTGTTGTGTCTTATTGCTTACTTAGAATTTACAGTGTGATCTTATGTAAATTTTATATCGTACTTCCCAGGTGGTTGAAGGCACTCAGCTGTGCCTCTTGCCTCTCAACCCACCTGGAGCATGCAGCAGTTTAGCATTACTGCACATCCTGCTGTGTGGTATTGCTCACTTAAAATGTATACTGTGAGCCTATCGGAATCATATACTGCACTTTCCAGGTGGTTGAAGGCACCTGGCTGCACCTTGTGTCTCACAACCCATGTGGGGCATGGAGCAATTTAGCATTGCTGCACACCTTGCTGTATGTTATTGCTTATAATTTACAATGTGATCCTATGGGAGTCATTAAACATACTTCCAATGTGGTTGAAGGCACTCGACTGCACCTAATGTCTCATAACTTACCTGGGCCATGCAGTAATACAGCATTATTGCACACGCTGTCATGTGTTATTCCTTACTTACAATTTACAATGTAATCCTATGGGAATTTTTTACTGCAATTCCCAGGTGGTGTGCAAGTCCACATGTCTATCCATGGTTACAAAACCGTTGGACCATGATGACTTCTTTTCCAGTATGAAAGTCAGGCTGCTCTTTGCTTGCTTTGGGGCTTTCATGGAGTGTACAAGATGAAAGTGAAAGAAGGACTTACAGATGAAGGTATGACAGGTGAGCTACATTCTTGTCATTAACTTCATGAAAGCAGTTCCAACACTTAGGCAGAATCTGAATGTCGCTGGGTGATATCAGCACAGTTGAAATAAATGCTGATGAGGTAAGCACAGTGTGGGTAAATGGCATTTGTTATCACTGTGCTGATGTCAGCTGCATTTCTTTCACTCCAGTGAGAATAACACAGCTTATCTGACTGAGAAAGTTCCACCCCTGTTGTATAAATGAGTATATATATATATATATATATATATTTATATTTTCATGGCAAAAACTCTGTTTACTGCATCAGTTAGGGTTGTTCCACAGCGACAAAAGCCGAGGAAATTCGTTGTCAGGGTCCCACCCCTTGCACCCCACCCCCACCCCGCCCCCACCAACAGGCATCGGGGTAGTCAGTCCCTAACTCCTCACCCCTTCCCATGTGTAAACATGCTGAGGTGGTGCAGCACAGGAGAATGGGGTGAGAGTTTGACCAATGACCCCAATGCACACCCCGATGCCTGATGGTAGGAGGTGGGGTGGGGTGGGGTGCAGGGGGGTGGGGACCCTAACATTGAATTGACTTGCTTTTGTTGCTGGAACAACCTTAACTGATGCATTAAACAGAGTTTTTTGCCATGAATTTCCCTTCTTTTTGAGAATGTGCACTATAAATAGTGAAGTAATGGCAACGGAAACGCAAGCACAAACACTAATGCACATGGTGACGCAAATGTAAATGATAACGCAAACGGTAATAGAAACACAAGCACAAATGTTAAAGAAAACAGAAACGCAAACACAAATGCAAGTGTGTATGGAAATGCAAACCATAACGCACACGGTCATGGTAACGTAACTGCAAATGCAGACACTTTCAGTAACAGCAACAATGACACCAAAGGAAACACAAACAGAAATGGAAATGCAAATGGTGTGCATACACAAATGGAAATGCACACAGTGACGCAAAAGGAAATGCAAACAAACACAGTAATGTTAACACTAACACAAATGCAAGCGCAAACGAAAATGCAAAGAGTAATGCACACGGTGGTGTAGACGAGAATGGTAATGCAAATGGAAATGCAAATGCAAGTGTGTATGGAAATGCAAATTGTAACATGCACAGTCATGGTACCATAATAAGAAATGCAAATGCTAATGGTAACAGCAACAGTGACGCCAAAGGAAACGCAAACAGAAGCACATACGCAAACAAAAATGGTAATGCACACGGTGACGCAACACGAAAAGCAAACAAAAACAGCAATGAAAATGCAGATGTTAACAGTAACGCAAATACAAGTACAAATGAAAATGCAAAGGGTAATGAACATGGTGGCATACACGGGAATGGTAATGCAAATGGAAACACAAACGCAAGTGTGTACAGAAATGCAAATGGTAACACACACCGTCATGGTACCGCAATAGGAAATGCAAATGCTAACGATAACAGCAATGTTGACGTCAAAGGAAATGCAAACACAAATGGAAGTGCATACGCAAATGCAAATGGTAATGCACACGGTGATGCAAAATGAAATGCAAACAGATATAGTGATGGAAACTCAAATGGTAACAGTAACACAAATGCAAGTGCAAACAAAAACGCAAAGGGTAACGCACACGGTGGCGTAGATGGTAACGGTAATGCAAATGGTAACGGAAATGAAAGTGTGAATGCTAACTGTGACAGTAATGAAAGTGCACACCTATTTTTTAACCAACAGCTGCATAGAGAAACACAGTGAATACAAAGAATGTATGTATAATAATGGGCCTTGGAGCAGAAAATGAGTACTTGGAGTACTAAATTGCTTATATCTCAGAAACCGTACGACGTAAAAAAAAAATAAAAATTTCATATAAATTATGACTTTCCTGGCTAGTTTTGCACTTAGCCCCCTAGTGGGGTGCCAATCATTTTTCCGACAAAAAGTCTGTATCTCGAAGTGTTTCTGAGATACGGGCCCCGAAAGGCATGGTGTACGCCATAATGTTAGTCTATGGGAAAAAGTGTCAAATTCGGAGTACCGTAACTTTGCATCCCTGTAATATTTTGTCACCAAACCACCAAAAGGCACATCCTTGGATGTTGGCTTTCTTCTTTCCAAATTTCAGCACAAAAGACCAAACCGTTCCTTTGCAGCAGGGTGGCAAAGAATTCCTGTTATTTTGGCCATCCCTGCACCATTACCGTACCCTCCGAAACAACTGTACCAAAGCCATAAGACAGGCAAAAAATAGCTACTTCCATGTGGCCCTTTCCTATAATCTTAGCCATCCAGCCAAATTTTGGAAATCTATTAAATCCTTGCTCACTCCCCCTACTCAGCCGCCAACCCCTACCCTCACTATTCTGGGTAATGTATCTAGTCCAGTCAAAGTTGCCTCAGCTTTTAATAACTATTTCACCAACTGCACAAAGTCTCTTCTAGCAAACCTACATACCCCCTCCTCGCACCCATCCCCCATGCTTGCCCAGCACCCCCAATGCCACCAAGTTCTCTTTCCAGCGGTCCTGACCTCAGAAGTCTAGCCGCCCTCCGCCCCATACCAAATAAAGGCAAGTGTCCTTAGGCCTAGATGCGAAACTCCTCACACCTATCTGCCTCTGCTATTGCATCTCCCCTAGCCGTCCTCCTCAACCGTTCCTTCTCCACAGCCCAAATTCCAACTGCTTGGAAGGAGGCAGTAGTCATTCCATTACCAAAGGGTGGCAACCCATCTGAGCCTGGAAACTACTGCCCTATCTCCCTTCTCCCTATTCTGGCAAAATTGCAGGAACATCTAGCCGTCTCACAACTCACACAATTCCTGGACTCGACCTCCTATTTCACCCCCTACCAATCGGGGTTTCGAAAATCCCATTCCACCACTACAGCTTTATTAAGACTCACAAATGATATTGCCTCGGGTATGGACAAAGGGCTTTCCACCTCAGCTATTTTCATTGACCTGGCAAAGACCTTTGATACTGTTTCCCATCCCAAACTCCTCACAAAATTGCAGGACACAGGCCTATCTGACCATACCATCGGCTGGTTCCATGCCTACCTATCTGGCCGGAAACAAGCAGTAAAAATTGGCCCACACTGCTCCCCCCCTCTCCCAGTCACCTGCGGAGTCCCCCAGGGCTCTGTCCTGGGTCCCCTTCTCTTTTCAATATTTCTAAATGACCTCCCGCTGGTATGCCCAAAATCAGCTATACAAATGTACGCGGATGATACCGTCCTGTATGCCTCTGGCCAATCCTGTGAGGCTTTAAACTCTGCCCTCCAACAGGACTTTGACACCATCCAAACCTGGCTCAGCTCCAACCAACTCCTGCTAAACGCAAAGAAATCCATCCACCTAACTTTTGGCATGCAACCTCAACTCTCCCGTCTAACTACTCCCCCCTCTTACCATACCCTAGATGGTACCACTCTGGATTCATGTACCTCCTTCAGGTACCCAGGCGTATGGCTTGATCAACATCTAGACTTCACCATCCACATTGACTCCCTCCAGCAAAAAACTTTATCCAAAACTAGGAGCACTCTTCCGAAACAAAGGATGCCTACCCACCTCAGTCAGATGGGAGCTAGTACTCAAAATGATTCTCCCTACCTTTGACTATGGTGACGTGGTCTACAGTGCAGCCCCCCATACCACCCTGGCAAGCCTGGACCCCCCTTTTTCACTCCTTCTGTAGATTCATACTAGAATGCCCCCCCACCACCCACCACTGTGATATGTATAAAACCCTAGATATCCCTTTGTTGCACTCCAGGCATCAGATACATTGTGTTAAACTCATAATGAAATACTGGACAAACTCCATCCCCTCATATCTCAGCTCCTCCCTGTCAGCTCAACCCCCCCCCCGGCATACGCCCTGAGAGGATCAGACTCGAGACTTTTGCATATCCCTTTCATGCATACCACAAAGGGACAATCTTCTTTTAAATATAGACTGCCCAGACTCTGGAATGACCTCCCCTGCTGCTATTAGGTCACCCACCACCCCCAGGACCATAAATACCCTCCTGCTGGGTCATTTCCCAGACACTTGTAACTGTAACCTGCAGCCCAGCTCTGCTAGCAAGAGGCTTCGTATCGTCCCCTAAACTGTAAAGCGGCTTTGTGAGCATTGTGGTTCACAACCCCAAAACACACCCCTCATGCCTGTTCCTGCATACACAGTGGAGGTGGGGTCTTTGGCTTGGGAGGCTTAAAGTCATATTTCCCTACTTGTGATGCTTCAACCCTAATGATGCATTGACAAAGTTTTTTTGCAATTAGTATATTATATAGTTAGGGTTCCATGGCCACTTCTATGTTAAACACCAGAGTTTGAATCTTTATTAACTTTGAAACTGTTTGACTGATTCACCTGAAATGTGGCATGCACGTTGTTGTACCATAGATCTCTGCATCTGGATATTTTTGTTCTGGTTGGAATTTTGGCTGCGGAGCTACAAAGCATCAAAAAGTGTGAAACATCCTTGACTTTTGCAAATTCTATACTCGTTTCCACAGCCTGAATGCTTTGTCCGTCTGGTCAGGAACTTTCAGCTTATATGGAGATTGGGTCAAGGATGTGCCTTTTGAAGATTTGGTGAAAAAATATTACTCTATTCAAAAGTTATTAAAGTTTAAAATTTCCCATTATATCAAATGGAGTAAAAAATATATGTTCTGCATGAAAGCAAGTGGTACTGTCACGAAAGCACCTTTTTCTGTCACAAATGCTCACAGTAGTGTTGTGCCACCACCATCTTGTTTTCAGGTAGCAGTGGAGAAAAAGTGTTACAGTTTAAAAACATGTGCCCCTAGGTAAACACCAACTGTTGTGTTTACCTAAACAGGGTCCTAGGAACAGCATCCATGCAACAGAATTTTAAAAATAATACCCAGAAATATGTCTTTTTTTATCAGGCCATTTATTCTGTGTTAAAACATTCTCGACAGACACGACACTTTCTCAAATTTGCAAAAGTGTCGCAAAGCACTTTCACAACTTGTGAAACTTTCACAATTTGTGACAGTACTCCCCCCAAAATCATGGTTTCTTTGTCACATCACTGCCACTACACGGTTTGGGCATTTGGGCTGAAACTGCATGATGGCAAGTCCTTACACCACAGATGTGCCTTGTGGTGTGTTGGTGAAAAAATTTCCATCAGTTCCTTAGTTACAGCACTCCGAAGTTGTGAATTTTTCCCTTTGGTTAACGTTGTGGCATCCGCCAAAAGCATGGTTTCTTTGCCACCTCACTATCACTACACAGTTTGTAGTTTTGGGCTGAAATTTGCAGGGTGGCAGGGCCTTACACCACAGATGTGCCTTTTGCTGGTTTGGTGAAAAACAATTACACCACTTATAGAGTTGCAGTACTCCAAAGTTGCAAATTTTCTCATAGGATTACATTCTGGTGGCCATGGCGCCTTTCGCCACTTATATATCAAAAACGGTTTGAGACACAGATTTTTTTACTAAGCACAGCTTAGCATGTGTGCTAGGTCATGAATACAACTGCAAAATTATTTTTTTCTGCATTTGCTATGGTTACTGAGATATTGCCAAATAAAAGTTATGAGGATTACTTGGAATGCCTCTAGGCCTGCGCTATTTGTCTGTATGTATGTATGTGTACGTGGGAGCACAGGGTCCAGAGGGTCTGTGCTCCCACCTAAACTAGGAGCATTGGGCTCTGCTATGCTATGCCTCTGTACTAATGGGTGGGTGGGAGCGCAAGGCCTAGAGGGCCCATACTCCCTTGTATGGATACCATTTTGCAAAACTTATGACATAGTTATGGGTGGATGGGAGTGCAGGGCTCGGATGGCTCACGTGCCCTTCTATGAATAACATTTTGGAAACAAGAAGACAGAGTTATGGATGGGTGTGCGTGCAGGGCCCGGATGGCCCGTGCTCCCATGTATGGATACCATTTTGAAAACCTGAGGACATACTTATGGGTGGGTGGGAGTTCAGGACCAAGAGGGCCCATGGTTACACCTATGGATTCCATTTTACTAACCTGAGGACACAGTTATGGAAGTGTGGGAGTGCAGGGCTTGGAGGGCCTGAGCTCCCATCTATGGATTCCATATGAGTAACATTTCACTTTCTCAAAAAGAAGAGGCATTCATTCCAAAAAACTCCATTAATGCATCAGTTAGGGTTGATTCCACACTGAAAAAAGTGTGGAAATTCAACATTAGGCTTACAAACCATACCACCCCATGCCCACCCCCACCCCCACACACTAACTGGCATCAGGGGTGTGCATTGAGGTCTTCGAGCCCTACCTCTCCCCATTCTCCTGTACTGTACCATTTCAGCTTGCTTACATGTGGAATGGAGAGAAAGTTAATCCGATGACCCCAATGCACACCCCAATGCCTGTTGGTGTGTGGAGGGTGGGGTGCATGGATGGTAGGGTTGGTAACCTTAACGCCAAATTTCCACACTTTTGTTAGCATGGAATCAACCCAATTGATGCATTAACTGAGTTTTTTGCAATGAATATCTATATCTATCCATATATATATATATATATATATATATATTATATATATATATATATATATATATATATATATATATATATATTTATATATATATATATATATATATATATATATATATATAGCTAAATAAATATATATGTCTATTGCATAAACACACACACACACACACAGATATGTTCTTGTCCCCTGACCAGTTCCCCCAGAAAATCCACACTACACAGTTTTCTTTGGGTGCACAGTCGGCAAGTATATTTTATTATCACCACAGTCCCATTTTACATCTTATAAACATTTCATCCACTGAGCAACTACCATACATTCATTTTATTAGTTTTACATTACTGGCCTATTACATATTTCATCCATTTTCCATTACTTTGCATTTTGTCCTTTCCATTTCATGTCTCTCAAATCCCCTAACCAAGGTGTAAACTTGAGTCCTGCAATTTTTGTTTACACAACCTTTTCACCTTGCCCATATCACAAATTATCAAGTTATCCACTTTTTACATTGTGTACCCCTTGTCCATACATCACTATCCCCAGATGTACATCTGGGGCCCTACCTCTTTGTTTTCATTGCCATGTACGTGGCAGGGCCTTCGTGTAAACATGTGCCATTCTCCCATCTTTGGGGCCCTCTGGGTGTACTCTCCGAGTCCCTAGCCTTTCCCAGCTCTGGTGTAAACACCTGGCTGGGATCCTCTCCTTCTTGCCCTCCCTCTTATTTTCTCACCCTTCTTTTCTACACCACACATGCCCATCCCTGCCATCCACTTTCAACATTCCCCTTTTGGGTTGCATGCCCAAAGTATACTCTTTGCCATTTGTCCAGCAGGCTGCAGCTGCTCACATTGGGGAGGGTGGGTTGGAAACAATTAACCAACAAAGCTAGCAGAAAAGAGGACTCCTCTCTCAAGGGACCCCTCTCTTATACTCCCTTGCTCTACTCTCTCTCTCTTTCTTACAGCCAATTCTTTTGTGCCACATCACTTTGGTTCCCCTCCCCTTTTATTACCAATCTTTTCTTCCACCCCCAGAGCTTTCCCCCTCCCCTGAGGGCTTGAACAGCCTGCACTCTGGAAGGTATGCCAGGGCCAAATAGTCTTGCCCCTTTTATTCAGGCAGGACCCCTTGTCCTCTGACCCTTCCCCCCAGAAAATACACACATAACAGTTTTCTTTGGGTGCTCCATTGGCGTATACTTTATTATCACCATAATCACAGTTTACATCTTATAAACATTTCATCCACTGATCAACTACTATACATTTATTTCATTAGTTTCACATTATTGGCCTATTACATACTTCATATTTCATTCATTTTCCATTACTTTGTATTTTACCATTTCCGTTTCATGTCTCTCAAATTCCTTAACCCAGGTGTAAACCCTAGTCCTGCAATTTTGTTTACACAACCTTTTCACCATGTCCATATCACAAATTACCAAATTATCCACTTTTTACATTGTGTACCCCTTGTCCATACGTCACCGTCCCCGGATGTACATCCAGGGCCCCTCCTCTTTGTTTTCTTCACCATGTACCTGGCAGTGCCTGTGTGTAAACATGTGCCTTTCTTCTGTCTTCGGGATCCTCTGGGTGTACACCCCCCAGCCCTTCCCAGCACTGGTATAAACCCCAGGCCAGGATCCTCTCCTTCTCCCCCTTCCCCTATTTTCCTACCCTCCTTTTCTTCACTCAATAACCCACCTCCAGCTCGTGTAGGAAGGTGGGCTTCCTCCCCTTGTGCTAGTCCCATGGGTTGTCCTTGCTTACCCCCACTTTCACTGATTTCCTCCATGTATCTATTGCCAGCCCTATTTCAGTATTAAACATGTCCAGGACCATATCAGAGAGGTATATCCCATCTGATCTAAAGTATTTGGCATCTGTCTCTTTTATAGCTTCATGCATTATGCTCCCTTCCCCAGTGCTGTGAATAGCCCTGCTACCCTTTGGTTCATCCTCTTCTGTGCCTTGTCTAAAGCTTTGTGGTGCTGTGCATGTCTCCAAACCCTTCTAGACAGCATTTCTGACCATATTAAGTTTATCTTAGGCCACCATTCTTTAATTGTGTGAATGTCCTTTTTAATCTGGAAATAAATGTCCAACAAAGGGCGTGTTCCCAGGTCATTGCCCCCTAAGTGTATGATTAACAAATGCGGCTCAGGCCGTATCCACTGCATGTCTTCCAGTAGGGGGAGATGTTGCACCCACCTCATCCACCTCAGACCCTTCCACTGCCGCCTCAATTTGGTCCAATCATGATACTACTGGTGACCCCCTGCTCATACAGTCACTCTGCATTCAGCCCAGTAAACAAAGGAGTGGCTGCAGATGCACACTTCAAGCATCCCATTCTCATCTGGATGTAGACAAAAGAAAAGACAGGAATGTGAGGAACCAGGATGACACTGTCTATCCTATCTCCCCCTTCCCACTTCCCCCACAATCCAGCTCCTCCTTTTCCCCACTTGCAGTAGGGGGAGAAGTTGTACCCACCTCATCCACCTCAGCCCCTTCCACTGCAGCGGCACCTTGGGTGTCTACTGCCCAGTCCCTACCTGTGGGAAGAGAACAAACAAATGGTTATTGTTAGCAGTGAAGTTTCCTAATGTATGTCCTGTAACACCTGTATGTTCATCTGCCTAGCCTCTTGATCTTCTCACCCATGCCCTCCTCTGGCCACCACCTGTGATGCAGCAGCTATTCTGAAAGAATGGGAAGAGTAGCCCACTGGGTCCTCCCCTATATACACCAAGCTTTTCTTCAATACCACTGCCATCTGATGGCCAGATTCTCTTGACCCATCCCTGTGCTTCAAAAAAGTGGTCTCCCTCCTGCTAGTCTAACCATGGCATACGCCATCAGGGCTCGTACTAGGCATACCAGAGGTTGCTCCTGACTTTCTAAGTTGACGGTTACCCCTTTTCCAACCTGGTCCATCTTGGACCCCAGTAACCTCAAGCTGACAGCATCCCCCCTGCCACTGTAGGTCTTCCCACTGCAGCCCCCCACCCCCCACCCGGTCATGGCCTAGTACCTTAATAATCCTGGATGCCCCATTATACATGCTGGTAAAAACTGCACCAAAGAGGCCACCTCATTGGTGGAGTGGCACACCTTCTACGTGGCACCCATCAGGCACCCCAATAGGAGCTCAAAAATTGACCACCTCCTGTCTGGCTTCTTATCCTTTACTCTGAGTCAACCTTGCATCATTCTTCATACTAGGTTACCCTTCCCTGTGTCCCCACATCCCTCCATGTTTCAGAGCATACCTATGGCTTAGAGGTGAGCCCCCATGGTAGAGTAGGAAATTCCCCCTTTCCAACTGCTGACAATGAATCTGGCTACTTGATCCTTGGTTACTGTCCTACTTACCTCCACTCCAAAGCTTTCCTGAAAGGCTTGAAAACCCCTCCAGGAGGCATCATAGGCCTTCAGGGTCCTTGGTGACTGAGAGCTTTAGAACAGAAGCTCAGCTCCTTCCAGCCAATTTCCCAGGTGAATGCTGGAATCCTCATTTTGTGTTGCTCTGCCCCAGGAGTGATGGTCATAGAAACATAGAATATGATGGCAGATAAGGACCGCTTGGCCCACCTAGTCTGTTCATTTCCCTACCTGATGGATAAGCTACAGATTCTACTTAATCAACAGCTCACTTACTTCTACCCCCTACTAGAATTGCATGTCCCATGCATTCTTGAATTCTCCCACTGTTCCTGACTCCACAACCTCCTCAGAAAGGCTGTTCCATGCATCCACAACCCTCTCTGTGAAAAAATTCTTTCTAACATTACTTCGGAGTTGTCCCCCCTCTATCTTCAAATTGTGCCCCCTTGTTCTTGCACATCTCTTCTTCTGAGAGATACTACCCTCTTGTACTTTGTTAATTCCCTTGAGATAGTTTAAAGTTTCTATCATGTCCCCCCTCTCCCTCCTTTCCTCAAGGGTATACATATTAAGCTGCTTTAGTCTCTCCTCGTTTGTCTTCTGGTGCAGACCTTGCACCATTTTGGTTGCCCTCCTCTGAACAGCCTCCACTCTGTCTTTCTTTGCAGAGATGGGGTCTCCAGAATTGCATGCAGTACTCCAGATGTGGTCTCACTAACTGTCTGTACAGAGGGATAACAACTTCCTGTTTTCTACTGTTTATGCCTCTCCCTTTGCACCCCAGTATCCTCCCAGCCCTCCTTACTGCCTTCTCACATTGTTTGCCCACCTTTAGGTCATCTGATATAATTAGTCCTAAGTCTCTTTCAATTTTTGTTGTTATTAACTTACCCCCCATTGTGTACTCTTCCCCTGGATTTTTGTTTCCCATATGCATTACCTTGCACTTCTTTGCATTGAATCTGAGCTGCCACATATTTGACCATTCCTCCAACCTTGCCAAGGCCAGAAAGTGGTCCATCTACAGACAGGAAAGGTTATCAGCTATCATGTTCCTCACCCCCTCTATATGTTTAGCTCTGAATGACAAATTCAGCCATAGCCCCTGCAACAATAAATGCCTCATTACTTTCATAACTGTTTCAGATCTCGATCCTTTGCTATTGATTGCCTCAACTACTGACTGGTTGTCACATCAAAATGTCACCTTCTGGTTCCGCAGTGCTTCCCCACAAACCAGTGTGGCTACCCAAATCAGGAATAGCTCCAAGAACGTGATGTCTTTTCCCAGTCCCCACAGGACCCACTCAGTGGGCCATGCTTCTGCTATCTACCTCCCTTTGAAATAGACTCCCATCCCTATCTCACTTATGTGTCAGTGTACAGCTCTAAGTCTGTATTAAACACCCAGTCCTCCTGCCAGAATGTGACCCCCATTATACTGTTGCAGGAAATGATCCCACACCACTAGATCCTCCTGTACCCCCTAGCAACCTCTGGTATGCCTGGTACGAGCCCTGATGGCGTATGCCATGGTTAGACCAGCAGGAGGGGGACCACTTTTTTGAAGCAGGGGGATGGGTCAAGAGAATCTGGCCATCAGATGGCAGTGGTATTGAAGAAAAGCTTGGTTTATAGGGGAGGACACAGTGGGCTACTCTTCCCACTCTTTCAGAATAGCTGCTGCATGTCCTGCACCCCCTTTGTGATGTCCACACAGTGGTGTGACCTATTGGCCCCCCTCATGGCATGTGCTAGATTTTATTTTTTAAATCTTTGGTAACCGGGTAAGACCCACTAGGCATAAGTGCCTATCTTCAGGGGTGACCTGGGAGCACTGGGTGGTTAAGTGACTTGCTCAGAGTCACACAGTATGCAAGTGGAGGTTGTGAGAATCAAACCAAGGTCTGGTCTGCTATATGTACAAAGTTCATTCACAGCTCTATACTATAACCTCTAGGCTATACTACCAGCCCATGGCATGTATAGATGGTGTGTAAATACCCATCCTGGTGCTATGGCCCAGCATGCGAAGTTGAGATGACCCAGAAGCTGCTGCACCTTGCTGAGTGGTACTCTGCTATATCCTTTTAGAGCCACCAAAAGTTCCTTCAGATGAAGGATGTTGTTTTGTGTCAACCTAAATACCCCAGCCATCGCATCTATATTGATCACCAAGAATTTGATACGCTGACTGGAGCCCCTCCATCTTTTCCAGCACTAAAGGAACCCCACTGTCTTGCACATTTTTTTTTGAACTGCGCCAACATCTGTGCTACACAGGCCTGCCTTGCCCCAACCAGGAGGAAGTTGTCCAAATAGTGTAGGACTGACCTGTGCCCAAACTGTTTTTTGGAATGCCCATTGCAGCCAAGTGCTAAATGTTTCAAATGCAGTGCATGCTACTGAGCAGCCCATGGGCATGGCCTTATCAAAGTAAAATTCCTCCCCAATATGAAAACTGAGCTGGTCCCAGTCAACTGGCCTGACTGGTAGCAAGCAAAAAGTCACCTCGATGTCTGTCTTCTGTAACCATATCCCTTTTAAGCTCCCTGATCATCCTAATTGTCTCCTCTAGCATTGCATAGGCCACCCTGCTGTCCTTGTCGCTGATATAGTCATTGACCGACCCCCCCAGGATAAGACAAGTGTTGTATTACCCTGAACTCTCCCAGCTGTTTTTTTTGGCACCAGGCCCAGTGGGGACACCCTTAGATTGGGCAGAGGAGGGGTCTGAAATGAGCCTTCTACCCTGCCTGTGGCCACCTCCTTACTTTTCTTGTGCCTGAGTAGCCCCTCCGGCCCTTTGACCAATTTCAGATTCTTTGGTCTCATCGTTTCCCGCTGCCCCATGTGGTGTAAGTCAAAACCCATCTGAAAGCCCTCTTCCAAGACTCGTGTCACCTTCTGGTTGGGGTAGTCTCATAGTCAATGTCGCAAAACTGTCAATTTTATTGGAGTCTTGGCCATAGGGTAATGCCCTGCTGTCTGGGATTTTGTGCACCCCATACTCCCTCCACACCTAGCTACCTCCTTGTCCTCCCCTCTCCTGCTGATACAACCTCGAACCCTTCCTGCCACCCCAAGCTTCCTCCCCAGAAACCTGTGTGGCCTGCCCAAAAGGACTGGTTTCTGTAGCTCGCTCTCCCAGCGTTGGCCCCACAAGTTCTGCGTCTGGATGCTGGGTATCACCCACTGCACTTAGAGCAGGCATGTTGAAAATGGTAGGTGGGCCAGGACCAGTAAGCCCTGTTGAAACTCCAGCAATATTTTTGAAAGGTACCTGGACCCTTCTGCCACTCCCCCTTACTTCCTCCCGGGACCGTCATGGTCTCAAACCATATGTCAGCCTGCCTTGTGTCCCAACCAATGTCCCTGTCTGCTGCCATATGGGTTCTAAACATCTCATCATACTGGATTCAGTTCTCCCCCCTCATTTTGTAGGCCCTAAGCATGATCAAGAAGTAGGCCAGGAGTGGTCTCACCAGCTTCTTTTCTTGCACAATCATGCTATAATGTGTAAAACCCACTGTCCATGTATTCCATGTTCTTCCCTTTGTCACCTTCTCATCCTCTTTCTTGCCAAGCAACACTACCACTGTGGCCATGTCTTTTTTAACAAAATTTTCCCTTCCCTCATTCCTTTTGATGGTTTCCTTTATTTATTTAATAGTAGGTTCTTAGGGAAGGGCAAGCTTGGGGCCCGCTCCTCTGCCTTCTCCCAGCATGGCTGGTCCCCTATTGATCATGCGCCTAATATTGACCAGGCCCTAAGTTTCTTTATAGAGGGCTTTAACAGCATTTGTGATATCTTTGCACCACTGAGGAAAAGAAAAATGTGGGGTCAAGTTAATGGTTGGATCACAGGGGATCTCCTTGCCCAGATGAAGGAAAGGGACAACCTCTGGGAAAATGCCAGGTCCTCTCTCAGCAAACACAACTTCCAATGCTATAGAGCTGCAAAAAACCACTGCACCAACCTTATCCACCAAGCAAAGGCCAACTTCCACAAGGAGCAGTTTAATAAAACTTGGGGCAACAGGAAATGTTTTTGGGAGAACATCAAAAACCTTCTTGGGAAGGATTAGAAGAAGATCCCCTGCTCGCTCAACATCAACAACGCCATGATTACTGACCCATGGCACATAATGGTTTCTCTCAACAAAGTGTTTACTGATCTGACTGGAGTGCTACCCCCCCAAATACCTGCACCCTGCTGGGGAAGAAACCTACTGCACACCTCAAGGGGGCTCAACCCCTGTCTTCTACTTGAAAAAAGTGTCAGCGAAACACATAAAAAAAATACTAAGCAAGACCAGAATGGGGTGTGATGGAGTTGATATGAAACTCCTATTCCTAACACTGGATGTCATCATCATGCCAGTTACAAAACTATTTAACAAATCATTGGCTCTTGCACAATTCCCCAGGATCTGGAAACAGACTGTCTTGACACCAATGCACAAGAATGGTGATATGGCATGCACCACCAATTATAGGCCATTATCCATCCTCTCTCCCTTATCTAAAGCCCTGGAAAAGACTGTGACCACCCAACTCACAGATTATCTCAACAAATAGAACCTATTATGTCCCAAACAACATGGCTTCAGGCAGAATCATAGTACCTCCACTGCCTTGCTGGACTACACTGACTAATTGCACAAGGCACTAGACGAAGGAAAACTAGTGGGGTCAGTCTTCATAGACCTCACCAAAGCCTTCAACACTGTCAATCACTCTCTCCTCATGACTCAACTACAGAACCTGGGGGTTGCAACCACTGCTGTCTGCTGGTTCAAGGACTACCTAACACACAGAAGTCAACGTGTAAAATTTGGGCACACAGTATCTAGCTCCAACGAGGTATCTTTAGGGGTCCCACATGGGTCAATACTGGGGCCCTTACTATTCAGCCTCTTCCTAAATATTGCTCCTTAAGCCTGTGACACTAAACTGATACTTTACTCAGACAACGCTGTACTTCTCACCAGCAGTTCATCAATAGTCACCCTCCACTCTGAGCTGCAGGCATCCTTTTACAAGCAGGAAGACTGGTTCTGTAGCCATACACTTCTATTAAACTACAAAAAGACCAATGTGATGCTCATAGCCAGCCCACAGCACAAAAAAAAGGTCCCTCCCCTCACCATCTCCAAAAAAGTCACTGAGCCACTAGAACAAGTTCACTCCTTCAAGTACCAGGGGGTCACCATTGATGACTCACTCACCTTCACCCAACACATCGATACAGTGGTAAAGGCAGTGAACACCAAGCTGGGTGTACTCTATAGGCATAAAACGTAACTCTCTCCAGAGGCCCTCCATCTCGCAGTCTCCAGCTCCATCCTTTCTACAATCGACTATGGATTGGTGGTCTACAGTGCAGCAACAGACACTGCACTAAAAAGGATTCACATTGCCCTCAACAAGGCATGTAGGCTCACAATGGCTGCAGATCAAAATACCCACACCTGCTCCTTATATGAGCAGACCAATTGGCTGCCACTAAAGAACAGGATTATATTTCAAACATGTCTCCTTGGAAAAAAGACACTAATGGGTAAACCCCCCCCCATGCGTTTCTAGCATCCTAACACCAAGTGCTACCAGCTATACCACCAGAGGCAGGATGAGGGGAGCCCTATCAACACCTTTCCATCGAACTGTGCAGGGACAGTGTGCTTTCAGCTATAGGGCCCCCAATGGCTTAATGAAATCCCAGTGCACATTCTAAACTCTGAATGCATCTCACAATTCAAAAATGGCCTAAGACAACACCTTCTTACTTGGACAGTTTGAGACTGCTACTAGGACTGTAAAACCCATAATGCCCACTCACCCACACTCTGCTTCCCCTTCCTTTTACCCCCACTCTTCCCCCTTGCCCTATCCCTGTCTTCCTTTCCCTCGGTGCCTTTTCCACCACTGGATCAACCTTATAACCAACCTCCTACCACTACCTCTCAACCTCCTAGACAAAGCCACTTCTTTTGGCTGCCCACTCTCCCCCCCCATTTCTCCCCTCCCCCTCACCTTGATTCCTCCTTGGACTCTCACACTAGGTGTCACACCTCTTTATCTCCTTTGCTACATACAAACACTATCCTTTACTCAAGCTGAATGCTTTTGATGCTGTACTGTCACCATTGGTACTATGAATGACATTGTAACCTTATTGTATGCTAGCTACCCACTATTCAAGTATTGTATATAAACTGTTTGTTATTGTTGTCATTGTCATTGTTTGACGTGGAACCTTTGTAAAAGAGCTCTGAGTGCAAAGGTACAATCTGAATCCCTAAATAAATAAAGAAAAGAAAACATTCCCCCTTCCAAATTTTCTCCTTAGTTGCCAGCAGGATATGACTCCCTAACCTGATCCCAGGGGTGCCAATCTCCAAACCGCAATGCCCTCCTCTCTCTGTACCATTCCCCTTCCCATGCCCCCTTCTTTTCTCTTTTTAATCTCTTCTATTAAGTTCTCCAATTGACAGAGTCCATTCTCCCCCATTGGTCCCAGCATTTGTTTCACATATTCTTTAATGCTGCCCTCTTCAGCGATGTCTGTCATACCTGATTTTGAGGGACCTTGGGCCAGGGCCTCTGATGTGGGAGGAATCCCTGGTGTATTCCCATTGAGTGGAGGCAGAAGCTGGGATAGTACAGGAGGCAGAGGCTCACTCTCTGGAGCTGGAGGCAGAACAAAAAGTGCCAGAGGCTGTGATGCCGAGCATGGTGTTGGAAGCAAAGGATAAACAGGGATCTGAGGGGAAGCTAGCTGTGGGCAGGCTAGCCCCTCTGGCATTGGGTCTTGGGGTGCTTCCATCTGCTTCTTGCTCTTCCTGCTCCCACTTGACCCTGGACCCTGTTGCTCCAGTGTCCTTCCTCTTTCTTCAAAGCCTCCCGGGTTCCAACCCCTCCTGGGTATCCTTCATGGCATCCAGGAGCTTCTTAGCTTGGTCCATCATCTGCATCCACTGCTTCATGGCCTCCTTAGATGTCTTCTTGCCTCTGGGTGCCATATTTCTAATACTGAGAATACACATGGTAGAATTAGAGGGTGGAAAAAGAAAATTCATTTTTTTGAGAAACAGCTGATTAATAATACCCC
This sequence comes from Neoceratodus forsteri, assembly GCA_016271365.2. Taxonomy (NCBI): domain Eukaryota; kingdom Metazoa; phylum Chordata; order Ceratodontiformes; family Ceratodontidae; genus Neoceratodus; species Neoceratodus forsteri. The sequence goes on along the minus strand of CM057450.1, from coordinate 873,973,144 downwards.
CTGGGCAGCTCCGCATTTTTTTTGTGTGTGTGCATAGGTTCAGGTGTGCAGAGCTGGGCAGTGACCTTATCCTTCATATAGTGGTACCCATTAATATACCATCATTAGTATGCAACTGATCAAATACTCAGTGGCCAAACCACGAGTGTTCCCATAAACATCATGTAAAAAAAGAATCTCAGCACCCTAACTCCAAAGGAGGGGTAAACGCTGTATCATGGTTGCTGTCCCTAAAGCCATTTCCATCTGCTGTAGCTCATTGCAGCCTCTATAACTGCCCAACTGCAACAGCGGTATGTACGTGAATGGGGAAAATGGCTGACTTTGCAAGCAAAACTTCGCTACTGCCAAACACAAAATAATATTGAATTCTATTTTAATTACTTCAGATAAACCTGTTAAATAAATATGAACCAAAATAAGTAAACATTAATGAGTCAGTCAGAATTCTATGCATCCGTGAAAACAACCAATCATTGACAAAAAAAGGGGTGAACATGAACAGGAGCAATAGAATTCAGGGCTTCTGTAACCGCCTTATTTTAGGCTAGTGCCAGATTCCCTGGATCCGTGCATTCACTCGGCATGCCCGAAAGGTCCAGTACTGCCATCAGGTCAGTGGGTGACACACCCCTCAAATAGCAGTATCGAACCATCTCTGTAGGGGCAGGCCTACTGGGGGGGCCAAGAAACTGAACCCAATGGTATGATGGTCATACCACCCGACTGGCTCCACCACCAGGTCGGATATCGCCATCTCCAGGAGAAACACCAAGTCCAAAGAATGACCACCAATGTGAGTTGAGGAGGAAATAACCTGTGTGAAGCCCAGTGAACTCATCAACTGGAGAAAGTCCTGTCCAAACTGTGAGAGTTCATTGTCAACCCAAGCATTGAAATCCCAGAGGATCAGCCATCTATGGGATCCCAGTGTCAGGTCGACAATGAAGTTCGCGACTTCCCACAGGAAAACATTCCCATCACCTGGTGGATGGTAGACAAGAAGAATCCTGCAGCCCATGATACATTCAAAGGAGTTGGTGGCCCCCACTGGTACTTCCATCAGGTCCACTTCCTATCTAAGACAAATGTCCACACCCCCACCCCTATGATCCATTCTCGAGCGGTGTATCACCGACTACCCAGCTGGAATTACTGAAGCCAAAATGGGATCAGCATTCTCATCCAGCCAGGTCTTAGTGATGCATGCCAGGTCAGATGATTTAACAAGATCCACTATTATAGCAGTCTTGTTTATAATAGACTTGGTGTTACATAACACCGCCCGAGTAGGATAAGCGGCAGAGGGAGACTGAGTTACCTGCCTTGTATATACAGAGACCTAGGATATGGGAACCAGACATGGAGGATCCCTTTCCTTTACCCATTTCTCACCAGGGCATCTTCTAGACACCACAATCCCAATCCACCCACTACTTTCCATTCCCCCAACAGGTCGTGCCCCCACCCTAGACCTCCTAAATATCCCCAGAGCCCTACACCATCTATACACCTCTGAAGACAAAGAAGGACAGAAAAAAAGGTGGAGGTCCTTCTGCCTGGAGGGGGAATAATGCCTGACCATCATTTTGCCTGCCCAATACATCTTTACCACAAAACACCAACACCCAATCAACTACACTCAACTCACAAACTCTCACACTATTCCACACCACAAACCTCAACCTCTCAAACTTCCACACCACTCCACTCCACTACCACACACAGAGCAAACAATCAATCAAAACCCCAACCCCAAAACAACAATGTAAAATAAATTATATTGCAAGGTGTAGAAGTGTCTTAAGTAGCAAGAAAAAGTCACAGAGATCCTTCCAGTTAAATAGTTGTTTCCCTCTGGGGCACTCCCACCTCTCCAGAAGTAGAAATTATTGCCCCCCCAACACTATCTCCCACATAGGCTGGGACAGCAGTCAACAAATCAACCAGGAAGTCAAGTTAGACAGGGCACTCTCACTGCCCGCCAAAGTTAAATATTATAACAGAAAGAAAAAAAGTCTGACTGCAACCTAACAGATTGAGTACAATCCAATTTATGTCTTCAAAAGGCTTTTTCAGCATGGCTGTCTCTCCCAGGATCCTAGAAACATTCTTCAGACCAGGCCAATCAACCACCCGTCTGTCTCCGAAGGAGTCACAGCTGAAAGACCCAGGTCATGAAACAAGTCCCCAAGTAGAGCTGGCTTTCCAGCCTGCCTTCCCCAGGAACTACAGAGCACTGGATCCAAGAGGCACGCTCTCCAGCAGTTCCAAACCTGGACTGCAACATGATCAGTTGCCCAGGGGAACCCTCACCCAGGTTTAAACCAGGAATGCCAATAACTCCAAGGGTAGCCCCAGCACCACTCTCACCATCTACTGGGACCCCTAGGAAAAATACCAGAGTTTATGGATCTTTTGGCCCCCAAGTAGATAGATCCAAGGGCTGAAGTCCAAATCCCAGAAATCAATTCCTCTACTCCATGTAGAACAGCCACTCAGATCAGAAAGGTGACCAGAAAGTTTTCACAAAGCTGCACAAAGCCAGCCAGGCAGCAGATCTGGCAGTACCCCCCTCACTCCGGGGTCAATGGCTCAGAGGTGCCTTCAGCATCCACAGACCTCAGAAATGCAGTCCAACAAAATAATGGACCAGGTAACTGTCCCTCTCAAAAAAGAACACCAGCAAAGTACACAGTTCCACAAAAGCTAGCAGCTGCACAAATGATGAACTGCAGAGAATCCCATCCACCAAGCCAACAGAGTCAAGGGGAAAACTTCTCCATCAACCCTGCCATTCCCCAGGAAGGCACCTTCCCACAAGGTGCCACATCAGGCCTGCAGCAGTGTTTGAACAAATGAAAATGAAACCTGGGAATGAAAGCCAGCACATCAGCAACTGGGAGACCTGGGAGGCAGTTCAAAAGGTGAGCTGGGCTACAACCTCTTCTTAAAAATCATTGCACGAAGAACTGGCAGTCATCTAAGAAAACCAGAACACAGATGACTGTTAACATATATAAAGCATCACATTTCTAAGCTATTTATAATTATTTACAAGGTGGTACTTGGAAAATTCTTCACTCTCCCATTTAATAAAAGTAATCCCATGGAAAAGCAGGAACACATGATAACCAGCATACCAGGTGCACGACTGAAATGCAGTACAACATTTAGTTTTCAACTTGTCACTTATAAATGCTTTACATGTTTGGAAGCCAAACATAAATTAAAGTGACGAGTGATTATTTAACTGTTGAGACATTTATTACTTTAAGAATGTAAACTGTGTGCTGAGAAATCAAACAACAAATACAATGATGCACACAGACACCAACTGCATTACTCTCTAAAGTATGTAATTACACCAATGGTAATGCAGTATATATATACAGGAAGAGTTTTACAGCCATATATATCTGGACCACAATCTGCTTGTGGATGTTTTCTATTTGGATTTTTCCAAAGCGTTCAACACAATATCGCATCAAGAAGTTATTAAATCAATGAAAGAATTAGATATAAACATAAACTTAGTAAAATGGGTGAGATCCTGGTTGACCAAGACAAAGCATAGGGTGTGCATCGGGGTTGTCATGAACCCACTCCTTTGAGTCAGGTCTACTGAGCTCACAGTGCCCACCCTTAAGTGTAATCCATGCTGGTGGGGGGGCAGGGATAACCTCCTTTTCCTTTTTGAGTGCTCACCGAGGTCATGACTGCACCTCTACCACGAGGACCCAGGGCATCCCTCTGACTTCAGATAAGGGCACAATACCAGTCTCGAATCTTGTGGCCAAATATGAACCCTTCCTTGGCTATTACACAAGAGAGGAAGACCCAGGCATCATACTCTCTTCAGGGGTAGCAGTGCAAAATCCAATGTGGTCTTCTTCCTAGAAGACTTGCAACTGCCTGGTTCAAATACCTTGGAGGCTGTTATTCTCCTTATCTTTATCCAGATGTCCCTTATAGACCATTTTGTCAATTTGGTTGCTTATGGTGGCTCCTCTAAGCAATTAACATATGTCACAGATTATTAATAAACCTTCTACAGTCACACATAAATATAGAAATCTTACACATGCAGAATTTCTTTAGAAAAAACAAATGTTTTTACTAAAATACTTAAATAAATACAGTTACAACTAAAAGAGAACATACACTAATTTGGGTTACAGTATACATAAATAAAAATAGAAAAATGTACAGTAAAACACACATAAACTGTTAGCAAAAAAGTCTACATTATATTTGCAGTGAACTGAAGTCCAGAAAAAGTAGATGACGGTTTTCAGTTCCTTTAGTCCTTGCAGCCACAATGGGTTTCAGCAGTTTGGATTCTTGTGTGTGCCAGGTGGAGTGCAGATGAACAGGAGTGTGCAGCCACTGAGTCTCAGAAGTTTGGCTTCTTGTGTGTCAGGTGGAGTCCAAATTAAAGTGTGTCCATATGCCCTGAACTGGGCAGTGGATAGAGGCTGATCCTTCTATTTTAGACCACTTCGGGTCACTTTTGTGCTTCCCCAACACAATGTTCTGCCACCTGGTGATGTTACCCAGCCTACATTTATGACACTTGACATTACAGTTTCACACAGGTCTGTTAGAAGGAAGTTTCCTATTTTTTTTTTGCTTTCATCTCATCAAAGGCAATACCTTGGATCACGGCATCCTGCTTTTTGAAGTTAAAAAGGGCTATCTCCTGAATATTTTATTCATCTGTTTCCCTTGGTCAGTTAACTATTGGAAATACCCATTTGATCAGTTATCCCCAAAGCCTTTGACAATAACTTGTCAGATTCCTGGCAAGTGACTGGCCTGCAGGTCAAAGGAAGGTCAAAACCTTTTTTTTTAAATCTAGTCTTTTTCTATGTCCCCTTGAAATAATACTGGCAATTAGTGGCATGTAAATATACACAGAATTACATAAACAAAATATATACGACAGAATTATATCTACAAATAAGGGCTAGCAGTGGGGTAGCTCACAAAATCCCTCATCTTCTAAACTAAATTTGTGGGAATTCATCCCTATGCATGTTATGATTTTCAAAAATTCTGTTGACTACTTTAATTGTTGAGATAGCCCATCTGCATTGGCATTGGCTGATCTGGCCCTGTGGGTAATGGTCATATCGTAGCCCTGTAAGGCAGTACTCCACCTTAAGAGATGACCATTCATGTTACCCATCTGTGTCAGCTGTACCAGGGGGTTGTGATCAGTCTGTACCTCGAAGTGCCTCCCTTAGCAGTACAGCTCTAATTTCTTCAGGGGCCCATACCAGCACAAGGCATTCCATTTCATCTGTGGAATATGCCTGCTACTGCGGAAGCAACTTTTTGCTAAGGTACACTATTGGGTGATCGTTCCCTTGGCTAGAGTTCTGATTAAGGACTATTTCAATCCCCACAACTGAGGCATCTGTCTGGACTACAAATGGCTTACTATAATCTGGACTGGCCAACACAGGGGCACTGCACAGTGCCTCCTTTAGCCAAGCAAAGGCTCGTTCACAGGCTGGCTCCCATTTCACCTGTTTGGGCATTCTTTTCTTTAGCAGGCCAGAGAGAGGAGCTGCCAGGGTACTGTAATTTGGTACAAACATTCGATAGTACCCGGTGGTACCTAGGAAACTCCAAACCTGCTTCTAGGTTTCAGGCCTGAGCAACACCTCTATCACCTCAATCTTGGCTTGACTGGTACAAAGCTGACCCTGCCCTACTACATGTCCTAGTAATGCCCCTCTGCCATAGCCATCTGGCAGTTTTCAGCCTTGACAATGACCCCTGCCCTCTGTATTCTGCCCAATACTTCCTTTCATTGGGACAGGTGTTCTTTCCAGCTGGCACTGAAGATGGCAATATCATCCAGATAAACCACTGCGTACTCTTCAGTACCATGTAACACCTGGTTGACCGACCTTTGGGAAGGTAACATAGAAACATCGATGTTGGCAGCAGATAAAGACCACTTGGCCTACCCAGTCTGCCCATTTCCCTACTATTTGATAAGCTGCAGATCCTAGTTAACCAACAGCCTACTTCTTCCTACACACCCACCAGAATTGCCTTATGTCTGTCCCATGCATTCTTGAATTTCTCCACTATTTTTGACCCCACAACCTCCTCAGGAAGGCCATTTCATGTGTCCACCACACTATCCATGAAAAAATACTTTCTCACATTGCCCCTGAGCCATTCCCCAACTATCTTCAAATTGTGCTCCTTGTTCTTGCACACCTCTTTTTCTGAAAGATGCTACCCTCTTGGACTTTGTTGACTCCCTTGAGGTACTTGAAAGTTTCTGTCATGTTCCCCCTTTCTCCTTTCCTCAAGGGTATACATATTAAGCTCCTTTAGCCTCTCTTTATATGGCTTCTGGGACAAACCCTGCACCATTTTAGTTGCCCTTCTCTGGACTGCCTCCATCCTTTATATGTCCTTGTGGAAATGGGGTCTCCAGAACTGCACGCAGTACTCTAGATGGGGTCTCACCAACTGTCTGTACAGAGGGGTAACAACTTCCTGTTTTCTACTGGTGATGCCTCTCCCTATGCATCCCAGTATCCCCCAGCCCTCTTTACTGCCTTCTCACATTACTTGCCTACCTCTATGTCATTTGATATGACTACTGACAGGTCCCTTTCCATTTCTGTTGTTGTTAGTACCTCCTCACTCATTGTGTAATCTTCCTCTTGGTTTTTGTTTCCCAGGTGCATTACTTTGCATGTCTTTACATTGAATCTAATCTGGAATATGCTTGACCATTCCTCCAACCTTGCAAGTCCCTTCTCATCCTTTCCACCCCCCTCGTGTATCAACCATGCTGCAGATCACCTGCAAAGAGGCATATTTTCATTCCAGTCCCTCCACAATGTCATCATCATCATCATCAAAAAAAAGTTTATTGTTTGACTTGAAAGTCGACAACAAAAAACTCCACAATGTCACTTATAAAGACATTAAAAAGGACCTGTCCCAGTAATGAATGCTGCAGTACCCCACTAGTAACCCCCTTCCTTCTAAGTGTACTGCATTTACTATTATCCTCTGTGTTCTGTTGTCCAGCCAATTTTTCACCCAGGCTACCACCCTGGGACCCACTCCCAGACTGGATAACTTGTTCATTAATCTTTTGTGTGGAACTGTGCCAAATGCCTTGCTAAAGTCTAGGTAGGCCATGTCCACAGCCCCTCTCTGGTCTAGTACTTTGGTCACCCAGTCAAAGAAATCCATTAGATTTGCCTGACATGACTTTCCTGCTGTGAATCCATGCTGCCTTGGATCCTGTGCCTCACTGGCCTCTAGGTACTTACAATTATTTCTTTCAGAAGTGATTCCATCATTTTTCTTACCACTGAGGTCACCAATGGGTCTGTAGTTTCCTGCCTCTGCTTTGAAACCACTTTTGTGAAGGGAAATCACATCCACCCTCCTCTCGCCCTCAGGTACCACATCATCCTCCCATGATTTGTTAAAAAGGGTAATCAGTGGCTGGCCCGGTGGTGCTGAAGGCTAAGGCGCTGGATGCCTTACCTCGCGCCATGCCAATGACCTGGGTTCAGGAACAAGCATGAGCCATTGAAGATCGGTGAGGGGGGATGTCAGAGCTGGATAGAGCTGCTGGAAATGCAGCTCTACTCTCCGGGGAGGGAAGATGGCATCCCTTGACTTTTGTCTGCCTCATGGGGCAGGCCAGGAAGCAGTACAGGCTTGAGGGTGCATAGGCCCTAGGCCAACTGGTGTGCAGAAGGGGTCGTTACCAGGACTGTGGTTTGCATGGATGCCTCCATGTGCATGCAACTACTCCTGGGGCCCCGGGGAAATTTGGAGGAGAAAAAACCATTCCAGTGGCAGGATGACTCCTGACCCTCTACAGGTACTACTCCTGGGCTGGGCATAAGGTACGTCCTGGTAATTCCAGGTGCCAGAGCTGGGGGGGGGCAGTCAGGCTGAAGGAGGCAAGCCAGTAGGTGAATAAATAGTGTAGTGATAAAAAAAAATGGTGCAGTCAGTGGTGTCACTAGTTCTCCTCTTAGTTCTTTTAGAATTCTGGGGTGAATCCTGTCAGGCCCCATTGCTTTGTTCACCTTCAGTTTTAAGAGATCTTTCAGGACCCTTTCTTCTGTGAATGGACTGGTATCAACTCCCCTGATCCAGAATGCTTCTATTGATTGGTTTAAGTACCTCCTCCCTCCTCTTGTTTTGTGAATACTGAACAGAAGTATTCATTCAGTATCCCTGCTTTATCACTGTCACCCTCTGCCTGCCCACCCTTCATTTTATTAAGCCTCACTATCCCTCCCTTGGTCTTTCTCCACTCCCTAATGTACCTATAAAAGGTTTTATCCCCCTTCTTAACTGAGTTGGCTTTCTTTTCTTTGGTTTGGGCCTTTGCTATTCTGACTGCCTTCCCCACTTCCTTCTGCTTTGACTGGTACAGTTCTCTGTCCTGCTCTTTCTGTGTTTGCTTATACTTCCTGAATGTTGTCTTTGTTTCCCCTACATTCCCTGCCACCTCTTTTGAGAACCATAGTGTTTTTTCCTCCATTTGGATTTGTTTATTTGCTTCACACAAAGGCTTGTTGCCTCTGTGATAGCAGTTTTGATATTCTTCCCCATTGTTCCTCCACCCCTCCTTCTTGCCCACTTGCTAGTGCTTTTCTGAGGCACTCTTTCATTTTGCCAAAATCAGCCCTTCTAAAGTCAAGTACCCTCATTTTTTATGACTTGACTCAGTGGCTGTGTTTATCGTGAACCACACTGCTTGGTGGTCACTTGTTCCCAGATGGCTACCCACTTATAAATCTGAGATCCTCTCTCTGTCCCTGTTTGAGAGTATTGGGTCTAAGATTGTTCCCTCCTGAGTGGGTTCCAGTATTAACTGTCTAATGCATGCTCCTGTAGGGCATCGAGAATGACCCTGCTCTTGGATGTGGCTGCAGCAAAGGTGCTCCAGATAAAATGTGGTATATTAAGGTCCCCCATCAACAATATCTCCCCTTTTCTGCCATCCCAAGGATGCCTTCCATCATTTCTTTGTCCATTTCCTCCCCCTGAGATGGGGTCTGCATACAACTCCCATGCAGATTGTGGTGCCATTTTTTGTTTCCAGGGTGACCTACAGTGCCTTCTCTCTTCCCTGTTTACCCTTTAGTTCCATTGCTAGCAGGGTGTTCTTCATTCCAAAAGACATTACCTTGAACTCGAATAATTCTATTGGAGTGATGAAGGTCGACCTGTCCCTAGCTCTGGCAGTTAATTCCACCTACCAATACCCTTTTGTCAAGTCAGTTGTGGTAAGGTATGTCGCCCCTTCCAAGTTTCCCAGTAGTTCGTCTGTTCGTGGCAGTGGATGGGAGTCAGATTTCTTGACTGCATTGAGTGCATGATAGTCCACACAAAAGCAAGTAGAGCCATCCAGCTTGGGAACTAGGGCTATTGGTGAGGCCCAGGGGCTGTGGGATTTCTGGATTACCCCTAAATCCAGCATTTCCTCCACCTCCCTCCTAATGTCCTTTAGGATGGCCTCAGACACCTGGTAGGCTGTCCTCTGTATGGGCACTTATGTCCCCATGTCAACATTGTGCGTTGCTAAAAGGGTTAGTCCAGACTTGGCCATAAACAAAGGGGCAAAGTCACTAAAACCTCCTTCACTTCCTGGGTCTGTTCCAGAGTCAACTGGGGTGACAGTCTGATTGCTTCCACTGAGGACCCCTGCTTGCTTTCCTCCAGCAAGTCCCATGGGGGTCTTCTTCATCCGTCCCCTCCCCAGGACTACACCCTGCAAATACCATGTCTGCCCTGTTTGCATATGGCTTCATCATGCTGACATTGTACATTCTATGATATGTCTCCTGTCAGGCAGTTCTACAATATAATTCATGTCATTAACCTGTTGGACTGCCTTGTATGGTCTTACCCTCTTGGCCTATAGCTTGTCCTTCCAGACCAGAATTAGGACCATGACTTCCTGATCTACACTGTAGGAGCAAGTTCTAGCTCTGTGGTCATACCAGACCTTTTGCTTCTCCTGGTCAGCTGACAGATTGCTCTGGTCTGCTCCCATAAGCTCCTTCAGCCTTTCCCTAAATTTTAGGACATACTCCACTATGGGAGTTCCCTGGGTGGCATGTTGCCTTTACAGTCTTCCTGGATCAAGTCTAGGGGCCCATGCACCCTATGTCCATATAAGAGTTCAAAGGGGGAAAACCCTGTTGACTCTTGGGGTACTACCCAGTATGAGAACAACAGGTGGGGAAGGTATTTCTCCCAATCCCACCTGTGCTGTTCAGCAAATGCTTGGAGCATTGATTTTAGGCTACCATTAAACCTTTCCACAAGCCCATTGGCTTGTGGGTGATAAGGTGTCGTGCATCTCTGCACCACCCCACACTTCTCCCACAAACACTTCATCAGGTCCAACATGAAGGTACCCCCTCAATCAGTGATAACTTCCTGTGGGAACCTGATATGGGGGAAAATCTCTAGCAATGCATCTGCCACCTTGTCTGTCCTAAGTGAGGAGAGGATGACCATTTCTGTGTATAGGGTGGCATAATCTACCACTGTCAAGATAAACCTTTTCCCGGAGCAGCTTGGGGTATTCAAAGGTCCCACAATATCCATTTATACCCTCTGGAATGGCTGTTCCACAAAGAGCAAGGGAATTAGAGTGGCTTTGATTTATTACCTGCCTTCCTATTTGTTGGCACTGCTGAAAAGACCTGCAATATTCCTTCACCTGCTGAGTGAAGTTGGGTGAATAGAAATTCTGGGCCATTCACTACATGGTGTGCTTGACTCCCAGATGTCCTGACATGGGGATACCATAAGTGATCTTGAGCAACCGCTTACAGTACCTCTGGAGAACAACAATCTACCTGCCTATCACCCCTCCCTCTGTCCTTATATCCTGCGTATACAACAGTCAATTGTCCCAAAATACTCTGTGTCTCATGTCACCTTCCTGTGTCCTATCAGATGCTGCACAAGCCCTCAGCCTCTCCAAACTAGGATCTGTCCTCCAAGCAGCTGCAAATTCTTCACAGTTTGCCAAGGCATGGGACATGTACCCTTCAGTTCCTAAACTGGGGTCCGTATCTCTAGCATTAGGGCTTTTAGGGTCACTGCCATCCCTAAGCTTCTGACCATTGGTTACCCCTACCTCCTCAGAGTAACCTTCTGTTGCTGTTTTGTGAACTGCTATGTGAGGAAGTCCTACCTCCCTTCACTACTCTCCATTTCAGGAGACACAGGCTGGGGAACCAGCCTCCCATTGTTTTCCACAGGGGCTTCTATGGTGTCCTGGGAACTACAATTGGCCTTTGCCATCTGACTGTGGGTAACTGCATACGCCACCCCTTCTGGAAATTGTTCCCTATCATCATGTCCAAGGCAGCTTTCTGTACCCTCTCTCCTGTCTCACCCCAGTCCAGGAGAACACTAGCTAGTGGCAGAGTTTTTTCCTCGCCAGTGAATCCTCTTACTGTTATGCACTGATTAGGTATAAGCTGTTTACACCCAGCCCAGTGGCACTGAGGGTTGAGACACTGGACACCACAACTCAAGCCATGCCAGTGGCTCAGATTAAGGAGTGAGCCTGGGACACCGGGGGTCAGCAGGGGAAGGAAGAGATTGAGCATCCGATGGATTGCTCTGTTGTTCCAGGGAGGGTTAGGGCACTTGGCTCACTCGAGGAGTGACCCCTGGCAGTGGCTGGGGGTAGCCAAAAGCAGCAGTGTGGTGCAGTATCTCGGGGTTGAGCCACAGCAGTACATTGCCATGATGGGCTGGGCTCCACATGGGACTTAAGTTTAGAAAAGAAACCCTCCCTCCTCCAATCTGCGATGGTGCCTCCCTCTGCTGTCCACACTCCTGGAAATGGACTCGGCCCCTTGGCTTGGTTCCCGCCCTCCAGCCTGGTGGCTCAACACTATAGATAGAGCACCCTGGGCTGGGGTGACCCTTTCCCTGGGGGCAGACCCAGAGGATGCCCGGTGATGGAAGGGAGCTGAAGGGATACCAAGCCACATAAGGAGATAGAGACTGGGGTCGGAGGTCACCAGAGAGAGTTCAGAGAATCCAGGTAAGGGGCAAAAAATGTAATTAAAAAAAGGTTTAAGCTGTTTACGCTCAACCAAATCCAGTTTTACTATGGTAAGAGAAGCTCCCACGTCCCTTAACCCATGGGTCTGTATCCCATTTACAATAACTGGGTGTATGTGCTCCCTCATGTTAATAGGCATGCTTTTCAGGGATACATAGTGCACCCAACTCTGTCTGAGCACCACTTTGCCCACTCTATGCCTTTTTAGAACACTGTCTAGCAAAATGCCCTGGATGTTTGCAAAACCAATAATCGTTTCTTTTATCCCATAAATCTTTTTTTTTTGTTGTTACCTGGGGCTTCCCCCTTTCTGTAGAGGCAGTGAGGATTTTAGTTGCCCTGAAGGCATGCTTTTCCCCTTCTGTGCTGCCATGCCCATCCCACTACCTTTCAGAGCAGGCCTGTTCCTGGCATAGCGGTCCAAGAACTCTGCAGCCTGCTATGCTGTTTTGAGGTCTCAGTCCTCTAACCAGGTTTTTAGCTCTGCTGGGCAAGTCCAAAAGAAATGCTCCAGATGTACAACCTCCTCAGTTTCCTCTACAGAGTTTGCTTCTACTCCCTGTCACCAATGTTTCAAAAACTGACATTGCTTTGTGGTGAGTTCCTCATAGCTTATGTCAGGACTTCTCCGGAGAATACAGAACTTAACCCTGTATGCTTCAGGAGTTAGGTCATACTTTTTAAGCAATGCACTTTTAGGTTTCTCATAATTACTATGGTCCTGATTGTCCATTTGGCCTACTGCCTCATGCCCTTTTCCAGCAAGCAGTGGGGATAGCTGGAAGCTCTAGGACTTCCTGGGTATTCTGGCCTGAATACAGACCTTTTCAAATGAATTCAAAAAAGCATCCATATCTGCCCCCTCTTTAAATTCAGCTATTCATTTTGAATTTAACTTGTACCCCAGTTCTGGAGTTCCAGGTTCACCCCTGCCACTGGCACTGATCGTTAGAGTCTTAGCTTCTCCAGTTCATACTCTCTCTGTTGCTGCCATTCTTGCATCTCCCTCTTGAACTTCCTCTTCTCAAATTCCCTCTGCTGCTGAGGTTCAAACTCCAGTTTCCTCAGCTCAGACTGTAGCCGGATCCCTTCCAGGTCCAGCTCTGTGGTGATCTTCCTCTGGTGCTGTGGCTCTGGGTTCCCTCTGGTCTCACTGTCCTTCTCCTTCTCCTCCTCCCCCCTGGGACTACACACTGTGACATTCCTTGGCACCCCCATGCCCAAGGTCTGATCCTTCTCAGTCAACAGTGATGACTTGAGGTCCTGGGCAGTTGCTTGCTCATCAGCTGCCACAAGAGCCTCCACGAGGTGCTTTTTGGTTTGCCTCTGGCACTGGATGCCTCTTTCGTAACACAACTGTTTGAGGTAGTCTGCAGTATATTCACTGTAGATGCAAGCCATGTTTTTCCATAAATACTGCTACACTAGCTTTACAAAAAAACAGGTAGGGAACTTTATACTGTACCCAAATTATGTATTTCTTTTTTTTAAATATCTGCCTTGATTGTGTGTGGACTATTTGCAGTTTATCAGTTTAATACACTGGACTCAAATCCAATTGTTATGCCTGTGCCACCAATATCTCTCGAATTCCAACACTATGCAACCAAATCTCTTGGATCCCAATGCTGTGTACCATATCTGTCATGAACCCACTCCTGGGGGTCAGGTCCACTGAGCTCACAGTGCCCACCCTTAAGTGCAGTCTGTGATGGGGGAACAAGGATACCCTCCTCATCTTTTCTGAATGCTTGCCAAGGTCAAGACTGCACCTCTGCCACGAGGACCCAGGGCACCATCTGACTTTGGATAAGGGCACAATACCAGTCTCGAGTCTTGTGGCCAATTATGAACCCTTCCTTGGTTATTATACTAAGGAGGAAGACCCAGACAGCACACTACTTTCAAGGGGTAGCAGTGTAAAACCTGATTTGGCCTTCTCCCTACAGGAAATGCAACAACCTGGTTCAAATCCTTTGCAGACTCTGGCATTTTCCCTATCTTTATCCAGATTCCCCTTACATACCTTTTTCTCAATTTGGTTGCTTATGTTGGCCACTCTAAGCAATTAACAGTTGTCACAGATTATTAATAACATAGAAACATAGAAATATAGTAGTTGACAGCAGATAAGGACCGCAAGACCCATCCAGTCTGCCCATTTCTTTTTCTACCTTAAAAATGTGCCATCAGCCTATGCTCTGCCAATGGCCTATCTATTCATACTCATCTGTATTGCTTCCTTATGCCTATCCCATGCCTGTTTGAAGCCCTGCACTGGATTCATATCCACCACTTCCTGAGGTAGGCTGTTCCATGCATCCACCACCCTTTCAGTGAAAAAGAACTTTCTCACATTACCCCTTAATCGGCCTCCCTCTAATCTCATGCTGTGCCCTCTTGTCATGCTATTTTTCTTATATTGAAACATGTTATACTCTTTCACCTTGTTAATGCCCTTAAGGTGTTTGAATGTTTTCATCATATCACCTCTCTCCCTCCTTTGCTCTAGGGTATACATATTGAGCTCCATTAAGCTGTCCTCATATGTTTTCTGATGCAGTCCCTGCACCATTTTGGTTGCCCTTCTCTGGACTGCCTCAGTATGGTTAATGTCCTTGTGAAGGTGTGGCCTCCAGTACTGCACACAGTACTCCAGATGGGGCCCAACCAGTGTCTTGTAAAGAGGGATTATTACCTCCCTCTTCTGACTTGTGATACCCCTACTAATACACCCTAACATCCCCCTAGCCTTACCTACTGCATTAGTGGTCTGCTTGGATGATTTCAGGTCATCGGTGATGATGATGCCCAAGTCTCTTTATTCCTTTGTGACTGCCAGCAACGCCCCTCCCAGCCTATAGGTGGCTTCAGGGTTTCTCTTCCCTATGTGCATGATCTTGCACTTCTTTGCATTAAACCCCAGTTGCCACTTTTCCGACCATTTTGCTAGTTTATCCAGATCTCTTCTCATTCTGCCCACCCCATCTGGATCATCTACTCTGTTGCAGATCTTGGTGTTTTCTGCAAACAGACAAACCTTACCCTCCAGTCCATCTGCAATGTCACTGATGAAGATATTGAAGAGGACTGGCCCCAGGACTGATCCCTGAGGTACCCCACTTGTGACTTGCATCTCTTCTGACTGTATACCATTTACCACCACTCTCTGTTTTCTGCCCATCAACCAGCTTGCCACCCAGTTGACCAACTTCTGACCCACCCTGAGCCTACCCAGCTTGTTAATCAATCTTCTATGTGAATCAGTATTGAAAGCTTTGCTGAAGTCAAGGTAGATGACATCAACTGCTCCCCCTTGGTCCACCACTCTGGTTACCCAGTCAAAGAAATCTATGAGATTAGTATGACAGGACCTTCCTTTTGTAAAGCCATGCTGTCTTGGATCCTGTGCTGCTATGGATTCCAGGTGTTGCACTATCCTTTCCTTAAGGAGTTCCTCCATAATCTTGCCCACTACTGAGGTAAGACTGACTGGTCTGTAGTTCCCTGCCTCCTCCCTGCTACCACTCTTGTGGAGCGGGATCACATGAGCTCCTCTCCAGTCTTCTGGGACCTCTCCTGTGCTCATAGACTCACTAAACAGTTCTGATAATGGCTCTGCTAGTTCCACCCTTAGCTCCTTTAATATCCTAGGATGTATGCCATCATGTCCCATTGTCTTGTCCACCATGAGCTTATCGAGCTCTTGTAGGACCTTTTCTTTTGTCAAGGAACTAGTGCTCACCTCCCTCCCCACTGTGTCCATGGTGCTGAGCTGTGGGCCCTGCCCTGCCTTCTCTTCAGTAAATACTGAGCAGAAGTATCTATTTAAGATAGATGCTTTTACATGGTCCTCCTCCTCCTCCTCACACACACCCTTATCTCCTTTGATCTTAGCAATACCCCCTCTGTACTTTCTTCTTTCACTAATGTATCTATAGAAAGTCTTGTCACCTTCATTTACTGTTTGTGCTAGTGTTTCCTCAGTTTGGTCCTTTGCCTGCCTTACTGCCTTCCCTGATTCCATTTAGGAAAGTTTGGTATGCCTCCCTATCTTCATCCCGCTGTGTTACCTTATGTTTCCTGAAGGCCAGCCTTTTGGCTCTGACCTTTTCTGTTACTGTTTTTGAGAACTAAAGTGGTTTCCTTCTTTTTTTGCACTTCATTTTCTCTCTAACACAATGGGATGTTGCTTCAAGTATTGCATCCTTAATGCTTGGCCACTTTGCCTGAACCCCCTCACCTGTATTTCTTTTTGCCAGGGCTAGCTTAACTCTGTTGGTCATCTTGTCAAAATCAGCTCCTCTGAAGTCCCATATTTTTGCCAAGGAATGGGATGATTTAGTTGTAGTGGCCAAACTGAACCATACCATGTGGTGGTCACTGGCCCCCAGGTGATCTTCTACCTGGAGATCTGTGATCCTTTCCCTGTTAGTCAGTACTAGATCTAGGATAGCCCTGTCTCTTGTGGGTTGTTGTTCCAGTTGTTTGAGGCCCTCCCCCTACAGGGAATCTACCATATGTCTAGTTCTGGCATATGATCCTGCTGGTATTGACCAATCTGTATCTGGCATGTTGAAGTCTCCCATTATCAGAACCTCCCCTTTAGCTGTCATGTTTTGTATATCTTCTAACAGTAATGTGCCTATGTCCTCCCCCTGGTCTGGGGGCCTGTAGACAGCCACAGTTCTTATGGCTATCCCATTTCCTGTTTCCACAGAGACCCACAGTTCTTCTGGCTCCTTACGTGTATTCTGAATTTCTGTAGCTTTGATATTTTCATTGACATACAGGGCCACTCCACCCCCCCCTTTTTGCACCTCTGTCTCTTCTGAACATTACATAGCCAGGTACTGAAGTCTCCCAAGTGTGGTTACTGGTAAACCATGTCTTGCTAATTGCTACTATGTCCAGTTTGGCCTCTGTCATTATTGCCTGCAGGTCTGGGATCTTGTTTCCCAGACAGCTAACATTTGTGTACGTGATTTTTCCATTGGCCAGATTTTGGTGTGTTAGTTAGTGGGTGAGTTCTAGCGTTTCCTCTGTGCATCGTATGGGGAGCTGGACCTTTTTCCTTACCTGGTGATGCAAATGAACTGCAAACATGGTGAACTCCTGTATGACCACTAGCTGAGGGGGGAGGGGTTTTCTTCCCATTCGACGTATGGGGTGCTGCACCCCTCTCCCCATTTGCTAGTTTAAATATTCTGCAAAGATGTCAAACTTCTGCCCCAATGCACTGACTCCCTCCTTAGTGAGATGCAGTCCATCAAATTTAAAGAACTTTCGCTCCCAAAACTGTTGCCAGTTCCCTACAAATTTGTGTCCTTTTTCCTGGCAACAGCCCTTGAGCCACATGTTCATCTCCCCAGTCTCCCCTTCTGTGACCTTTCATCCATCTGCCCCCTCTCCCAGACTGACAGGATCTCAGAGAAGGAGATGCCAGACAAGATGGATGATAGTTTGTCACCCAGCCTGGTCAGATGTTCATTGGTCTCCACAACTGACCAGCTGGTGAGATCATTAGTCCCTATGTGTACCAGGATGTCAATGTTTTCCCTTGCTTCCTGAACAATTTTAGCAATGCAGTCAGTGTCTCTCCATGCTAATGTACCTGGGAGACATCTGGCCATTACCCTTGGCTGGAGATAGGTATCAACTTCCCAAATCATGGAGTCTCCTATGATAAGAAGTTTTTTGGCCTTCCTTTTTGCTTTTTTGTTTCGGTTCCTGTTTTGGGTGAGTTTTGTTGTGCTAGCTCTTGTGCTGCTTTGTCCTGCTCTGCAGTGTCCTCTGCCCCTTTGTTTGATTTCAGAGATAGAGGCAGATACCTGTTTTTAGTTTTTATATGGTTTGTGGAGGTAATATGTTGGAGAGCAATGAGTGATGGAGCACCCTATTTGCCCCTCCTAACCACCTGCCAACCTCCCGGACCAACTGCCTTCTGCAGTCGAGGTGCTTCTGTTGGATGTTGGAGAAATGTCCGGTGGTTCTTATAATATATTTCCTCTTGAATATGAAATTTGAAGTGTGCAATCTCTGCCCATGCTGCCTGGAGCTGATCCCTAAGCTCTTCAATGGCCCAGCATGTAAGACAGTGTCCTAAATCCTGTAAAACTGCCCTTCTGAAAAAAGTTCTGCAGCACCTGCAGTTAATAATATCCATTCCAGATAATTTTCTGGGTTTATAACCTGGTCAGAGTAATTAGAAGGAAGAAAATGAGATCAAAAGTTTGATTTTGTGTTTTGTTTGTTTGTTTTTGTATAACTTGTTATAACAAGTTAAATTACTAGTGTCCCTGTAAATGACGTCACTGTGTGGATACCCCACTGATCTGCCCCTTCCTGCTTTGCCACAGGAAATGTCACGACTGTGCTACCCTATAAAAGGAGTGTAGTGTGGGGAGGTTGGGGATTGGGGTGGTGGCTAGGCCCATCCCCTGCTGAAAAAGAAGAACCACAGACGAAAGAAACAAGGAGGTAAAGGCAGAAACAATCAGTCAGCAACAAATGCAGTAACCCTGAAAGCTTATCCTAATGATAGATAAAACTGCAAAACCTGTAAAGTACCACATGTAATAATTTCACAGAAGATATACCCTGTAAGAAACACTTTGCTACAGAGAAAAATAATGCAGTAACAGAAGATATACCTTGCAAAAGACAATTTGAATCAGAAGATTACAGCAGTAATCTGTTAGCACACACCTGTAGTCACACCTTGTAATGATGCAACAGAAGGTATACCCAGCAACAACAATTTGAATCAGAGAAAAATAAAGCAATAAAATCTTAGCAACAAACAGTAACAATCCCTGTGAGTACAAAATAAAAATAACAACACACAGTAAATCTGCCTAGCCAAAAGAAGTCTTAATCCTTTCCCTTGCTCTGGTAAGTTTCTTTGCTCTGTCCTTTCAAGTAACCTAGAAAGAGCTCGGGTGAAGCTAGGTGCCTTGGTCAGCAAACCTAGTCTTCCACCTCCAAGATATCAACTAACCTGGCCTTTTAACCCTTCTTTCTGTTGGAAGTTACTCACAGTTTGCCAGTTCCACCCCCCCCCAGATACACACCTAATCCCCTGGAAGAGCTGTGAGAGGAAAGCAATTAGCTCCTTCAATGTGAGAAGGAGACTGCAACACCTCTGAGACAAAAAAACTTTTCAGCAAAAAAAATAAAAAAAAATTGTGACAAACAGTAATTTTGCTTAGCCTAATGATAAAAAGGCCCAAAAATGTAAGCACCACCTGTAATAATTTCACAGAAGATATACCCTGTAAGAAACACTTTGCTACAGAGAAAAATAAAGCAGTAACAGAAGTAACCTTGCAAAAGACAATTTTAATCAGACAATTACAGCAGTAATCTATTCGCATACACCTGTAGGCACACCTTGTAATAATGCAGTAGAAGGCATACCCAGCAACAACAATTTGAATCAGAGAAAAATAAAGCAATAACATTTTAGCAAAAAACAGTAATAATCACTGTGTGTACAAAATAAAATTAACAACACACAATAAATCTGCCTAGCCAAAGGAAGTCTTAATCCTTTCCCTTGCTCTGGTAAGGTTCTTTGCTCTGTCCTTTCAAGCAACCTAGAACGAAAGAGCTCAGGTGAAATTAGGTGCCTTGGCCAGCAAACCTAGTCTTCCACCTCCTACAGTCCAATAAACCTTCAACAGTCACACACAAATACATTAATATCATGCAGGCAGAATTTCTTTAGAAAACAAATGTTTTTACTAAACTACTTAAATAAATACAGTACAACTAAAAGAGCACATACACTAATTTGTGTTACAGTATAGATAAAAATGGAAAGATGTACAGTGAAATGCACAAAAACTATTCGCTAAAAAGGTTACCTTCTATTTGCAGTGAATTGAAGTCCAGAAAAAGTAGATAAAGGTTTTCGGTTCCTTTAGTCCTTGCAGCCACACTGAGTTTCAGCAGTTTGGCATCTTGTGTGTGTCAGGTAGAGTCCAGATAAACAAGTATGAGCAGCAACTGAGTCTTAGCAGTTTGGCTTTTTGTTTGTCAAGTGGAGTCCAAATGAAAAGTGTGTCCAAATGCCCTGAGTTGGGGCTATTTTTACCCCTGTTTGTGGATAGAGGCTGGCCTTTCATTTTAGGCCACTGCTTGTCACTCTTGCACTTCCCCAACACAATGTTCTGCCACCTGGTGATATTACCCAGCCTGCATTTATGACACCTGACATTACAAACTCCCACAGGACAGTTAGAAGAAAGTTTTCTGTTCTTTCCTTTCATCTCATCAAAGGTGTTACCTTGGATCACAGCTTTTTGAAGTTAAAAAGGGCTATCTCCTAAACACTTTATTTACCTCGGTTTCCCTTGTAAGTCAACTAGTGGAAATACCCCTTTGATCAGTTATCCCCAAAGCCTTTGACAATAACTTGTCAGATTCCTGGCAAGTGACTGGCCTGCAGGTCAAAGGAAGGTCAAAATCTTTTTCTATTTAAATCCAGTCTTTTCTCTATGTCCCCTTGAATTAACACTGGCATTTCGTGGCATGTAAATATACACAGAATTACATAAAAAAATGTAAATACAACAGAATCATATCTACAAATAAGGACTAGCAGTGGGGTAGCTTGCCACAGGGATCACTACTGTAATTGGAGTGAGGTGACCAGTGGAGTCCTGCAGGGGTTGATCTTGGGGTTGTATTATTTAATATCCTAGTATCACCCATGAAACCATCAGAACTTGCGTGGTTATGCAAATTTACTGATGATGTTAAACTAGGTGCAGTCATCAGCAGCAAAGAAGATGCAGTCAGGTTCCAAGCAGAAATAGATACCATAGCCAAGTGGGCTGAGAGTAAAAATCTATATTTTAATATTGACAAATGCAAAGTAATGCATTTAGGAAAGAGGAATATTAAGACAACCTATGTTATGCAGGGGAGAACCTTAACTACAATAGAATTAGAAAAGGACCTGGGTGTACTGGTCTCATACAGACTAACATGGTATGCCAACCACACTTTGACACTGCCACCACAAACAACAGCACAGTGACAGAATTCACCCAAAATCGTTTGGTCACTATGCTGGTCCCCGGAGATACTGACAGTGCATCTCCAGGTGTTGTGCCCCCTCCCCTTAGAGACTGGTGGGTGTGGGGGTGGAGCCTCCCACGTGGGGGATTCACGGGGCATAGCCCCCAGAAGAAAACATGTCAACATCCCTGATGGTACAATGCCGACACTCAACATTGTGTCTGTCAGTCAGGAATGTTGGCATCTGAGATGTCACAGTGCTATAGGTAAACTGACTAACATTTGAGGACCAGATAAAAAGTGCAGTTAGTAGGGGAAACAGGGTCCTGTAGTCAGAGAAAAGTTTTAATGCCCTTATATTCAGCATTGGTGAGGCCGCTTATGGAATACTCTGTCCAGTTTTAGGCACCATGCAAAAGTGGAGAAGTGAAGAAGATGGAGAGGGTGCAGAGGAGAGAGACATGACTGGTAGTCAACATCAGTGACTTGACTTATGAGGAGAGGCTGAGAGAGCAGAATATGTTTTCATTGGAGTATAGAAGAATGGGACGCCATTTATGCCTAGTCTTTAGGGCCTACAATAACATAGATGTCTGGAAATGTGTCAGTCTACAGAAGAGAGAGAGAACAGCAGAAGGTAACTAGAGCTTCTGATAGAGATTTAAAAGGAGAACATTACAAAAGGAATGCAAGAGGTGCATGGATTAACCAAAGGGTCATATCAATCTGGAATTTTTTTGCCAAGAGATGTGGTTGCAACCAAATATGAAGCATTTTAAGGTCTCCTTAGACTCATTCCTAATATCCCAGGGAATATCTGGATATACATAATAAACCTTGTCACAATTGATGATTGCTGCCTGACTTGTACTTCTCTGTGATTTTGTGATATACATATAGATACATCTAAGCCATAATTTGGTAGCCATTATGAAGTCTTCCAGATATGGTGCAGTTATAAGAAGGTTTGTCACAAAGTTTTTGATGATGATGCTATGTGCAAGTCTAAATGAGAAGTAGTGTGTATTTGTTTGAGGGGTATGCCATGAAAAAGGTTTACATGGGCCAAGATATGTTGTGCTTACTGATTGTACATGCATCCCAGTGCCCTTGTAAGAGCCCACTCAAACTGTAACTAGTTCATTTTAATCAGTAGAGCAATCCGGGCATTACATGTAGAAAGAAATAGCAACAGAAATAATACAGTATTAACAGAGTGATGGTATTGAGATGTGATTTATGTAACTGATGGATCTAGGCATATCGTTGAGTTTTAACTGTAACTAACTGAGAAGCATATCGAGTTTTAACTGTAACTGAGAGGCACATTATAAAGAACTACTGTTCTGCAGTTTGTAATAAACTGCTTATTTTTCAGAACCAGGACACATTAATCTTTGAGATTCTTTGGTAGTCTCTCTTTAAAGGTGCACATATAGTAGAATCATTACACTCTGTCCACTCACCACTATATCCGAGCCAAGTCACATAATGACCAGAATGTACTGAAGCTCCAGGGTGAAAAATTATTGCATGACCTGCAGTAAAGTCTGTTACTAGTGTTATAACTGTGACTCCCTGCAAGTCAAATTGTTGCATACTAGCATGAGGTAGGCTGTAGAATGGCTACTCTGAGTGAGTGTGTGCTGATCCTGCCACACCTTTGGCACTCCCAGCCAGATTTTACATGGCTAAACAACTTTCTGAATTTCACAGATGGGTCACCTGGGACATACAGAGAAATCCACAGCATGCCATCCAACACTTTTCTCCCTGCATTACCACAGGACTGACATATACTTGCAAGCATACTTGACAGTGAAGTACTGCATTACTGGAATGTCTTCATCTTCTAATGTGTTGATAATAGCCCTCTTGAACTCTGTAACATTTTGCTGAGTGTTCTCAGCAAATGTTCTGTGTCAACGATAAGCTGCCAGAGCTACACAAAGTGTTGTCAGTGTCTGCAAAGCGTCAATTTTTGATTGGAACTTACAACTTAGTGAATCAGACAAAATTGTTGATTGAGACGCATTGATGGTGTTGACAAACTCTTGGCATTTGATGGAATCTGCATTGCAGAGTTAGCATAGCTGTTAACTCCAGTACTGTTGTCAATTGTTACTGTCACAGAGAGACCAATACACTTATTTACTGGAAGTGAGCTGGTGTGATCAATGACAATAGATCACCCATCATCTCTGCAAGTGGAAGAGTCTTGCACTTTTTCTCATCATGGTTTACTCAGTGTAATGTTTTGATGTACAATTCTGGCAGACACTGTATGCAAGATAAAGCAACATAGCTAATACCATCGTTGAAGATATCCTTTCTTGTGTCAGTCTTTGCTGCATCCAAACTCAAGCCTTGATGTAGCATATGCAACACACAGTGGGAACTGTTTTCTTGTTACATAAATGCCATTCACAAGCTAGAATTTTACTGAACATCTCTCAATGTTCTATGGATAATCAAGGTTGTCAAATTTTGCCACAACCATCTCAACAAATGTTCTGTGAACATTATATTGACAAGTCCACAATCCACATCAAGATTATAACATAGCATGATATATGCATTCTTACAAGCTGTCAGAGCTGCTTCCAAACCTGCTGTTAATTACACATCTGAGGTCGGTTCTTTAAAATAGTCTATTATCTGTCATACCATCTTTGGAATTAAGCAGGCACCATCAATTTAATCAAGTGATAGTAGTATAACAACTGCTTGCTGCTGTCTCTCCAGCATAATTTGATTGAACTCTGCACATTGCTTAAGTCTTGACATCAAACAAAAAATGCATGTTTCATTAGTGAACAGCTTAGAAAATAAATCACATGCATCAGACATGGAATTATCAGTTTTGCTTATGACACATGTGTTCAACAGGGATGCAATGGAATGTGATATGTTTTCAATGTGAGCCTCATCAAGTACAGCTTTGTACTGATGGCCACCACTCTGTCTTATGTTTTAAAACAGTGTGAAAAACTCCTGTTTTATTCTACCTATGCACTCAATAGTCTTTCTAGCTTACTCCACTGAAAGTCTAGAAAATACATGTTGACCATTGACACATGCTAGATGAAGATCTCCAAAAGCCACAATATGTTTCTTCCAAAGGGAAGTTCATCATCTGTGATAACAATCTCCTGCAGATGTAGATGAATGAAGGCTAGCATGACATTGGAATCTGTACTATCTCATCAATAATCAAGAGCTCCAACTTCTCAAACATGGTCCAAAGTTCACTTGCGACTTCAAATGACGGCTTGCTTTACTCATCTGTGTTCCAGTGTTCTACAGACAGCATTAAAAGTAGTGCAGTTTTCCTCCACCTAAGTTGTATGCTGCTAGTCCAGTTGGAGCTGTCGCAATTGTGGATGTTGATACTCCAGTATGTTTCCGTATTTCTGCACTAATGGCTTCAATAAAGAAACTTTTGCCTGTTCCAGAAAAAAAAACACTTACAAACATACACTGTGCTCTGTGCTTATCACAAGCACAATCCTTGTTATGATGCCACACACCATGCTTCCTAGCATATGTAACAGCAGTATACACAATTTTCTGCTGTGATTTCAACTGCTTCTTTATGACAAAGGTCTCAGCAGCAGAGTGGCATGCATACTGCATAGCACTTTTAACCTCTGACATCAGTACTGTTGGATCATAGGGAGGGGGAGCTCCAAACGCTCCTTCTCTTTTTGGCTCACACTTTTCCTGAGAATTTACTGGAGTGTCTTCCTCCAGTTGTTATCAAGCCTTTTCTAGCTGTCCCTTCTCTAACTTGCAAAACACACAAAAGGGCTCACAGAAGGAGGGGGTGCTCTTGGTAAAATCAGAAGTTCAAACACTTTTTAACCAGGCACTCACCCACCACCAGTAAAATCACTGACACTGCAGTATAACAGAAAAACATTTATTTTAAAATACAGGACTGCCTGATGCATTTCTGGTCACCACGACCCTTTCTCAAAGGCTAAATCACACTAAAACATTACACCAATAAATATGTTAAGACATCATGAGGTGGAGATTTCAGAAACTTCATTTTGAGAAGGGAGACTTTCTGGATTTTAAAGTTAAAAGCACATGCAAATCCAAGCTTAAATTTAGGTTTTGATATAAAACCATTTTTATTTATTTAGGGATTCAGATCATACCTTTGAGCTCAGAGCTCTTTTACAAAGGTCCCATGTCAAACAGTGACAATAATAACAAACAGTTTATATACAATACTTGAATAGTAGGTAGCTAGTATACAATAAGGTTACAGTGTCATTCATAGTACCAATGGTGATAGTACAGCATCAAGAGCATTCAACTAGGGTAAAGGACAGTGTTTATATGTAGCAGAGGAGATAAAGAAGTGTGACACCTAGTGTGAGAGTCTGAGGAGGAGTCAAGATGAGGGGAAAGGAGACTGGGGGGGAGTGGCTGCCAAAAGAAGTGGCTTTGTCTCAGGAGTTTGGGAGGTAGTGGTAGTAGGTTGGTTATGAGGTTGATCCAGTGGGGAAATGCACGGGGAGAAGAAGACAGAGGGATCTGGCAAGGAGGAAGAGTGGGGTAAAAGGAAGGGGAAGGAGAGAGTGGGTGGGTGAGTGGACATTAAGTGTGTTAGTTTTTGGTAAAAAGACACTGAAGTTTTTGTGAATAAGTAAATATTTATTGAATTCAATTGTTTTCTTTCTTTTTGAAACAAATTCAAAGGGAGAAATACTATGCTAGAATTTATTCTGGGATATGAAAGACTCATAAATTTCTGGTGGTGGTGACAACAGTTTTCTGTTTGTTTAGGAAGGTTTGAAATGATGCAAATATGATCTTTCTCCTGATATAAATGCTTTAGAAAATGTATAACACTATTAGGTTCATAAATGAAGTGTGTGTTGAGATACCTTTATTCATTAATTATTTCCAGCTGCAATACATTGCTTAGTCCCCTTTTTCTGGTGCTAAGTTTTCAAATTAATTATGTGTTTTCCTAAACCTGTCTGTTTCTGTGTTTAATTGATTGGGTATTTAATTATACTGTGTCTTCTATTGATTCATAATTAATTTGTAATTTAAATGTCATGATGTCTTAACATATTTATTGGTGTAATGTTTTAGTGTGATTTAGCTTTGAGAAAGGGTCATGGTAACCAGAAATGCAACAGTCGGGCCTGCATTTTAAAATAAATGTTTTCCTATTATACTGCAGTGTCAGTGATTTTACTGGTGGTGGGTGAGTGCATGGTTAAAAAGCATTTGTCCTTCTCTAACTCTATTCTGTTAATGTATGCAACTGTAGTTTGAGATTTGAAGGTCTGATAGTTCAAATCAAACTGTTCCTCAGAAGTGATGCAGTCATCTTTCAATGAGCTTTCTTGCCTTCATGGCTTTAAGAAGAAGAAGCGAGCAACATAGTAATGCTCACTTTTCTCTGCAGTTTTAAGACTGAACTTGCAATGGTCAATCAACCAAGGCTTACATCTTTTTACCAGACATCATTGCAAGCCTTTCACTTGGTATATCTGTTTTGCTGGGTTCGACTCAACTGCAGACTTGTAGTCGTACCATTGTGTGACTTCAAAGAGACACATGCTCTCCATGGCATTGTGGTTCTATGGATAGTATTTGTCAATCATATTGTTCCTCAAGATGTTTGTTGAAGATGGCATGCATGCTGAAAGCTCTTCAATCTGACAATGAGATTTCAGGACATAACATCTGTTTTCTTTGTAGCTGACATTCAAGTTCCTTATTGACTTAGATTTCCCATAAGGGCATGATCTGATCAACTGGTCACTGGCTTCATAGGCCCCACATTCACAGTGTGAGAGAATTTTTAACCCTAAGAACCACAGTCATGAAGAGATATATCTGCTACTATTTCATAAATCTTCTCAATGCTCCTGAAAGCAGGTTTGCTCATTTTTGGTAATGTAGGAAGTTGTATACTGTACCAGGGCTATGGAATTGTCAGCAATAAATTGCATATTAATGTTCACCTGCCACATCAACAACAAAGCTGGACTTCAATCATTTATGAGTACCCCATTTTCCTTTCTGGCAACTTTCCTTTCATGGCATCTTTGTGGATTTCACTTTCAGACGATGCTGCATAGCAGAGAACAAGTCATTCATACAGCCATTTTCACAAACATGTCTTGGAAATCCATACTAACACCTTGGTCCCAATTCTGGAAGCAGCTGTGATCACCACAGGGTACTTGTGGAAGGGGACTTCTGGCAGGGCATTTGACCCAAGTGCCAATTTGCATCAAAACTGCTATTCTGGAAGCAGGCTGCTGTAAGTCCCTCACATAGCAAAGCTAGACCAGCTCCCCCCAGTCTAACTTTGTGTCCATGGTGGTACCCTTTGTATGGGGCTTGCACCAACCAGTTGTGTCTAAGGGCTTTGGTGCAGCTGTAACAAACTTTGTGGTGGATGTTGGGCTCAGTGCAAGCCCTGAACCCACTTTCTAGAATCAGGCCCATTGTGTACCAATTTCAATGATTTTTCACCATTTGATGACAGTACTTGCAACCCAAATGATGTTGGAACATTTCCACCAGTTTCCATAGTGTTGAGCTGTCATACTTGTCAGGGATCTGACAAATAATGTACAGCATGATAACCTGAGGATCTCAGAGTACTTTCTGTCTCCAGTGTGTGAAGTGTCTTTTATCCACAGCAGCATGTGAATATGAGGAGCCCCACGTGCCTTTTATTCTACTCTCCAAAAGTAGTGTTCTACAATACCAAGAGTTGGAAGTGGATTGGTCTTTGACAAAATGAATCACAACAGTGCATAAAATTAGTGATGAAAGTGTCATGACACAGACACTGGGTCTATAGAACACATCTTGCAGAGAGTTACAGATTACATGCCATCTAAGTCTGCATTTGCTCACTTGAGAATGTCTGTCAATACTTCCCAGCTATATTTCACACAGTTTAGGGTAACAAACCAAGTGGCTGCACCATACTCTTGTAGCATACACATAACTTCAGAGTGCCTTCAGTATCAGTATTCTTTGGTGCCATGCATATTGGAAAGGATGGGGTTCAGACTCACCTACAGTGTCTCATACTTTTTTTTAAACTTTTGCAGCAACTGTGCAGCTGTCAGACCATGCAAATCTGTAGTCAGCCACAAAGTATGTGCAAAAGTCACAGAGAGCATGCTTAACTCACTCTCTAACAGTAGGTGAAATAAATACTGAATATTTCATCTGAACTCATCATTAGAATGCAACACGCTGGACACTTGGTACTCAGATCCAGGAACATGTACCTCACATTTATCCAAGCGATTACCAGTGCCATGTGGGAACAGACCAGGAAATCAGCATGCTTCCACTGTGCTCTCCTAGATATTGACAGGGCTCCTTTCAACCTGCTTCATCTGGAACATTCAATATTAGCAACAACTGGATATTTGCCATGTAGAGGGTGGCTTACATAATGTTAATATACATTCTCATTTGTATTCATCAAGAACTTCTTAATCATTGTTTTTTTTAGTGTCTAGTATTCCAAACTCAATGTCAAAACTTTCTCTGCATTAACAACTTGCTGCAAAATTGCTTTTGACTTGGTTGGAACACCTTTCACCAAAATGACAATGCTGTTTTCCCTAGTTATTATCTGAACATTCTTCTAGAGAGGAAGTGGCAGGTTTGTAATAGATCCCTTCAGTGATTTAATAAGCTTTTTCTGCAGCATGTGTCTCATTTTTATGTTGATTGCATGCATGCACAAGAAACATATTGTGGCAGATAGCCAGAAGCAGGTTGTGGAGGCACGGCACTGTTGTGGCCAATGCCCCCACAGCCTTTAAAGGTTTGGCCTGCTTTCCCCAATGTCGTGGCATGCTGCTGCTGACACTAGCTCAGCCAGCATGCCACAACCTTGTAAGGTTTCAGCCGCTGCAGTCAGAGGCCACCTTGTCATTGCAGCATAAGCCATTCCTATGCAATGAGGGAGTGACCCGTCATTGCTGGGTGGAACCTTGTAACAGTGATATTGTTTGTGAACATGGCGGTGGCTTGCTACCATATTCACAAACAATATTAAGCACCCCCCTGCTGAGGTGTTGCCCAATCCCCCTCAGCAGCATGTGCCCCCTGACCTTGTCTGTTTGCTGATGGAGGCCTCAATCCCCATCGGCTTCAGTGCCTGAGAGATGTTGCTGATGGGGGACCCCACTCCCCATTGGCATTGTGTAACACCCCCAACTTTTGTTGTTTGCTGACAGGGGTGCCTAGTCCCCGTCGGCATAATGTAACCCCCCTTTTGTTGTGTGCCAATGGGGGTGCCCAATCCCCCATTGGCTGCAGCTGGCCCCCACAAAAGAGTCAGTTGGCACACTGGGAGCCCACCCCAGCATGCCACATGCACTGTTAAAAAAAAAGGTCCCGCAATGTTTTTTTTACCCTGTCAAAAAAGAAAATGGTCCCTCGAGGTCTCCCTGCCCCCTCCCACAACCTGCACCCACCCACTGTGCACCCTGCCTACCTACACACCCCATCATCCCATACTTACCTCTCGCATCTGGCACAATGATCTTTGGTGGACCGGGAACATGTCTGCACTCTTCAAAGCCGACCGCAAACTGAGGAAATGCTGGTAAGCTGTATAATGGAATAAATAGTTTTTGTTTTCAACTTTGATGCATATCTCAGGCATTTTTTGGAATTTTGGCACCAAATTTTCAACATGGTTTTTTGGGACCCCTCCTCATGAATTCTGGCACTGTCATGACATTAATCAGCCCCAAAAGGTGATTTTGCGGTCACTACATGGAATCACCTTTCGGGACCAATTAACAAATCAACAGTGCAAGTGTTCTTGAGGTGGAAAAAAGCCTATGTTGCAAATTTGGTGAAAAAAATCCCAAAAATGACTGTTTTACGAGCGTGCATTGCACAGTTTGCATGCACACTCGTATGTTCATGAATTTATAATATTTTCACTAAACATTTTCAACATTGCCATTGTTCTGCACCTCCTTATGAACAGTACAGCTGTCATTTTTCACATCCTGGCCGAAATGTGTTTTCACAGTTCTAGCTCAGAATAGCTCGATTGCTGAGGGAAATCTGTGTTTGGCACACATTATAAAAATGGCATTGATGCTGATCATTGGCAGATGTCCTGAAATGCCTGTGTTGAAAATTTGGTGATAAAAGTCCATAAAATAAGCATGCTATGAGCATGTGCTGCACAGTTTCCACGCATGCTTGTACCTTCACAACTTTGCAATATCTTCACTCTAGATTTTCAACATTGCCATTTTTCCACACCTCCTTATGAACAGTGCAGCTGCCATTTTTCACATCCTGGCTGAAATGTGTTTTCACTCTTCCGGCACACAATAGCACTGTTGCTGTGGGAAATCTGTGTACGGGACACATTAAGAAAATCACACTGACACTGTTCTTGAGCAGAAGTCCTAAAACACCTATGTTGAAAATTTTGTGATGAAACTCCATAAAATGACTGTGTTACGTGTGTGCATTTTGCAGTTTCCACGCACCCTTGTAACTTCGCAAATTAGTAACATTTTCATGCCACATTTTCAACACTAGCATTTTTCCACACCTCCTTATGAACAGTACAACTGCCATTTTTTACATCCTGGCTGAAATGTGTTTTTGAACTTCCGGTGCAGAACACCACAGTCGCTGTTGGAAATCAGTGTTTGGGACAGATTAGGATTAAGAGAGTGAGGGGAGGGGAGTGACAGAGCTCAACTGAGCTCTGTTGGGACTGCTGCAGATTTCTTTGTGGGCAGGAAAAGGTGCCAACGCAGGCAGCAGCCCAGTACAAAAGGGGAGCCTGCACTGCTGGGAGACAGAATGAGCAAGTGAGGAAGGGAGAGTGAGTGAGCTCAAAGGAGCTCTGCTGGGACTGCTGCAGATTTCTATGTGGGCAGAAAAGGGTGGCAATGCAGGCAGGAGTCCCATCAAAAAGGGCAGCCTGCAGCACCAGCAGAAATGGGATGAGCAAGTGAGAGGGGGGAGTGAGTGAGCTCAAAGGAGCTCTCCTGGAACTGCTGAAGATCTCTTTGTGGGCAGAAAAGGGTGGCTATACACACAGGGGCCCAGTACAAAAGGGCAGCCTGCAGCGGTGGGAGAAACAGAACAAGTGACTAAGGAAGGGGGAGTGAGTGAGGTCAACGGAGTTCTGTTGGGACTGCTGCAGATTTCTTTGTGGGCAGAAAAAGGTGCCAGCAGAGGCAGGAGCCCAGTACAAAAGGGCAGCCTGCAGTGCCAGGAAAAACAGAATGAGTGCATGAGACAGGGGGAGTGAGCAACCTGAATGGAGCTCTGTCAGAACAGCTGAGGATTTCTTTGTGAGCAGAAAAAGGTGCCAGTGCAGACAGGTGCCCAGTACAAAAGGGCAGCCTGCAGCACCAGGAGAAACACAATGAGTGAGTGACAGAGGGAGAGTAAGTGAGCTCAATGGAGCTCTATCATGACTGCTGCAGATTTCTTGGTGGGCAGTAAAAGGCGGCAATGCAGGCAGGAACCCAGTACAAAAGGCCAGCCTGCAGTGCCGGCAGAAACGGAATGAGTGAGTGAGAGAGGGGGAGTTAACAAACTCAGTGGAGCTGTTTTGGGACTGTGGAAGATTTCTTTGTGGGCAGAAAAAGGCGGCAATGCACACAGGGGTCCAGTACAAAAGGGCAGCCTGCAGCAGTGGGAGAAACAGAATGACCCAGTGAGAGAAGGGGAGTGAGTGAACTCAACAGAGATCTATCATGACTGCTGCAGATTTCTTTGAGGGCAGAAGAAGGCAGCAAGACAGGCAGGAGACCAGTACAAAAGGTCAACCTGCAGTGCTGGCAGAACCAGGATGAGCGAGTGAGAGAGGGGGAGTGAGTGACCTCAATGGAGCTCTGTCAGGACAGCTGTGTATTTCTTTTTTGGCAGCAAAAGGTGCCAAGGCAGACAGGAATCCAGTACAAAAGGGCAGTCTGCAGCAGCGGGAGACACAGAATGAGCAAGTGAGAGAGGGGGAGTGAGCGAGCTCAATGGAGCCCAATCATGCCTGCTGCAGATTTCTATGTGGGCAGAAGAAGGCAGCAATGCAGGCAGGAGCCCAGTACAAAAGGGCAGCCTGCAGCGCTGACAGAAAAAGAATGAGTGAGTAAGAGAAGGGAAGTGAGTGAGCTCAACGGAGCTCTGTCAGAACTGCTGCAGATTTCTTTGTGGGCAGAAAAAAGTGCCAACAGAGGCATGAGCTCAGTACAAAAGGGCAGCCTGCAGTGCCAGGAGAAACAGAATGAGCGCATGAGACAGGGGGAGTGAGCGACCTCAATGGAGTTCTGTCAGGACAGCTGCGGATTTCTTTGTGAGCAGAAAAAGGTGCCAATGCAGGCAGGTGCCCAATACAAAAAGGCAGCCTGCAGTGCCAGGAGAAACTCAATGACTGAGTGAGAGAGGGAGAGTGAGCGAGTTCAATGGAGCTCTATCATGACTGCTGTGGATTTCTTTTTGGGCAGGAAAAGGCGGCAATGCAGGCAGGGACCCAGTACAAAAGGCCAGCCTGCAGCACTGGCAGAAACGGAATGAGTGAGTGAGAGAGGGGGAGTGAATAAGCTCAACAGACCTGTGTTGGGATTGCTGCAGATTTCTTTGTGGGCAGAAAAAGGCAGCAATGCATGCAGGGGCCCAGTACAAAAGGGCAGCCTGCAGCAGTGGGAGAAATCAAATGACCAAGTGAGAGAAGGGGAGAGAGCGAGCTCAACAGAGCTCTATTGTGACTGCTGCAAATTTTTTTGAGGGCAGGAGAAGACAGCAATACAGGTAGGAGCCCAGTACAAAAGAGCAGCCTGGAGCGGCAGCAGAAACAGAGTGAGTGAGAGAGGGGAGTGAGGGAGCTCAGCGGAGCTCTGTCGGGACTGCTGCAGATTTCTTTGTGGGTAGAAAAAGGTGCCAACAGATGCAGTAGCACAGTACAAAAAGGCAGCCTGCAGCACCACGAGAAACAGAATGAGCAAGTGAGACAGGAGGAGTGAGCGACCTCAATGAAGCTCAATCTTGACTGCTGCTGATTTCTTTGTGGGCAGAAAAAGGCGGCAATGCAGGCAGGAGCCCAGTACAAAAGGGCAGTCTGCAGCAGCGGGAGACACAGAATGAGTGAAAGAGTGAGAGAGGAGGAGTGAGTGAGCTCAACGGAGCTCTGTTGGGACTGCTGAAGATTTCTTTGTAGGCAGAAAAAGTCAGCAATGAATGCAGGGGCCCAGTATTAAAGGGCAGTCTGCAGCAGCAGGAGTAACCGAATGAGCGACAGAGAGAGGGGGAGTGAGCGAGCTCAAAAGAGCTCTATCATGACTGCTGCAGATTTCTTTGTGGGCAGAAGAAGGCGGCAACGCAGGCAGGAACCAAGTACAAAAGGGCAGCCTGCACCACTGGCAGAAACAGAATGAGCGAGTGAGAGAAGGGGAGGGAGTGAGTGAGCTCAACGGAGCTCTGTCGGGACTGCTGTAGATTTCTTTGTGGGCAGAAAAAAGTGCCAACAGAGGCAGGAGCCCAGTACAAAAGGGCAGCCTGCAGCTCTAGGAGAAACAGAATGAGCGAGTGAGACAGGGAGAGTGAGAGACCCCAATGAAGCTCAACTGTGACTGCTGCTGATTTTTGTGGGCAGAAAAGGTGGTAATGCAGGCAGGAGCCCAGTACAATGGCTGCCTGCAGCAGCGGGAGATGGAATGGCGAGCGAGTGAGGGAGGGAGAGTGAGTGAGCTCAACGGAGCTCTGTTTGGACTGCTGTGGATTTCTTTGTGGGCAGAAAAGGCAGCAATGCACCCAGGGGCCCAGTACAAAAGAGAAGCCTGCAGTGGTAGGAGAAACAGAATGAGTGAGTGAGAGATGGGGAGTGAGCGAGCTCAATAGAGCTCTATCGTGAGTACTGCAGATTTCTTTGTGGGCAGAAAAAGACGCCAATGCAGGCAGGAGCCCAGTACAAAAGCCCAGCCTGCAGCACTGGCAGAAACAGAATGAGCGAGTGACAGAGGGGGAGTGAGCAAGCTCAACAGACCTGTGTCAGGACTACTGCAGGTTTCTTTGTGGGCAGGAAAAGCCGCCAACAGATGCAGGAGCCCAGTACAAAGGCCCAGCCTGTAGCACTGGCAGAAATGGAACGAGTGAGTGAGGGGGGAGTGAGCAAGCTCAACTGACCTGTGTCAGGACTACTGCAGATTTTTTTGCAGGCAGGAAAAGCCACCAACAGAGGCAGGAGTCCAGTACAAAAGGGCAGCCTGTAGTGCCAAGAGAAACAGAATGAGTGAGTGAGACAGGGGGAGTGAGCCACCTCAACGGAGCTCTATCGGGACTGCTACAGATTTCTTTGTGGACAGAAAAGGGTGCCAATGCAGGCAGGAGCCCAGTACAAAACAGAAGCCTGCAGCACCGGGAGAAACAAAATGAGAGAGTGACAGAGGTGCAGTGAGCGAGCTCTGTGGACCAACGCAATCAACATTCGGCATTGACAAATGCTTGTTGTATTCAGTCTCAGAATTTTTGGAACAGCTTAATTGTCTGGATTAGAATCCACTCAAACAAGTTCAGGTTGGCCATCTCTGAAGGTGGTAACGTTTGCCTCCATCTTGTTTAAGACAGACCTAGGAAGTATTACATTTGATTTTATCTCTTGGAAACAGTAGGAACACATGTGCACTATTACCTGTAGATCAAAGTTACTCTATGGCAGTATGTAGGCAACCAAATAAACCCACATTTCATTCCATCTATTAATATTAGAAAGGTCATTGTAGAACAGGTGGTTGCATGATACACATTCAAATTCAGATCTTTGTCTCTTAGCCAGCTGAAATGTAACAAATTCATTACTTAACTTATGAATCAAGTATGATTCTTTCACAGTAGCACAGTGATAGATGTGGTCCAAATCCTGTCCTGAAAATTCTTCAGAAGGTCCTTTACAGTCTAACACCTACTTAATAAAATTAAGTGCAGCTTCCATGTCACCTTCAGACAATAAAGAATCCAGTTGTATAAAGTTACTGACAGCACTTCTGACATAATATAATTTGGCACACATTTTTGCATTCCTGTGTTGTGTACAGCTGCTGTGCACATGTGATGAAACATGTTGTCACAAACTTCAGTTTGTAACCATGCAAGAAAATGGCCCATCAACCCATGGTGATGATCTAATTTCACACTTGTCAATGTTTTGAATGACTTTGTATTTCTCACTCCTTTTTGATGTGACCAAAAGATTCAAAAAATCTTTCACCTCACCAAAAGAGCTCTGTCTAATATTGCATGTGTCATCACATGTCTATGTGAGATATTATGCCTTTCTCTGTTCTGCAACCAAGTCATTGGCTTAAAAACCCATTGGTTGCTAGGCATGAGGCAAATCTGAGTGCCATGAGCACCTGCAAGGCACTTGTATAAAAAAACACAATGTATAACACTTACTGACATTTAAATGGCAAACACCGTAACATTAAAATGGCAGAGGCATTGGACTGAGTTGTTGATCCCTCAGTCTGTACTCTGCCTGCAAACAGAATAAAACTGCAAAAGTGAAACTGTCAGTTGGCAAAGACTGTTGAGGGAGACACACACACATATTTAAGATTGCTGTAATTTTTGCTATCTTGAAAGAGATTTAGCATGAATCTCTGCACATACACATGCAGGAAAACAATTTGATGGCAAGTACAACTGAAGTTTTCAAAGGGGAGTACAAAGTGGTGGAATCAAGGCCACAGATGAAAGGTAACTGTGGTTGGGGAAGGAAGCAGGAGAGTAGTAAAAGGGGGGCAGAGGGAGTAATCTAAAATGCACAACATGGAAGGTCATGGGCACTAATGCCCACAGCCTGGGAAATAAACTCCCAGACCTTGAGGTCTTGATAGTAGAGGTATACCTGGACATAGTAGCAATAACTGAAACCTGGTACACTGAAAATTATGTGTTGAAAATCAATGTACTGGGGTATGCTCTATTCAAGAGGGATTGGGTGGGTAAAAAAGGGGGTGGGAGAGTCACCCTGTATGTCAGTGAGGGTATAAAGGTGACACAGATGCAGGGTAAGCAGGTAGAGGCTGAGGCACTGTGGGTTACCCTTGAACCTGGAAATGGCACAGCAATACACACAGAGGTGATATACGGGCCTCCAAGACAGGGGGGAGGAGGTGGACAGGGTGCTAATGGATAAAATATACAAGATGGCATTGAAAGGTGAAATTCTGCTGATGGGGGATTTCAATATGCCAGACATTGATTGGAACACCCAGGCAGCTGCTTCAGCCAGAAGCAGAGGCATTCTAGATTCCCTACAGGAGGCAGGACTCAGGCAGCTTGTGCTTGAGCTCACCAGGGACAGGATGATTCTGGATCTAGTGATGACCAACAGGGATAGAATCACAGATGTCTGGGTAGAAGGGCAACTGGGATCCAATGATCACCACATAGTGTGGTTCAGCATGGGGATGGGTACTCAGTCAAGTCACACTAGGTAAAAGGTTTTAGACTTCAAAAAGGCAGACGTCACAGAAATAAGGTGGGGTATCAAAATAGCCCTGGAGAAAAGGGGGATAGGAGGGGGGTGAAAAAGCAGTGGGAGCACATAAAAGGTGCCACAGTGGAAGTGAAAAACCAATGCATCAGATTGGTATCAAAAAGCAAGAGAAGGACAAAGCCACTATGGGTCTCAAAAGAGGTGTCAGACAAAGTAAGGGCTACAAGGCAGGGTTCAGGAAAAATAGGGAAACCCAAAAGGAAGAGGACAGGGAGATGTATCTGGTGTGTCTAAGTGAAGTAGGGAGGGAAGTAAGGAGAGTAACAGTACAGACTGAGGAAGATTTAGCACAGAAAGTAAAGAAAGGGGACAAGACATTCTACAGGTACATCAGTGACAGAAGGAAAACTGGGGGGGTTGTTAGGCTCAAAGGGGAGGAAGGGGTGTGTAAGGAGGGAGACATGGATAAGGCAGAAATACTGAATAAATATTTCTGTTCAGTTTTTATGGAAGAGGGGGAGGGACAGAGACCACAGCTGAGCAACAAATGCCCAGCAGTGGGAGATGTGGACAGCAGTTTATTTACAGGAGAGAGAGAGAGAGAGTTCTGCAGAAGCGCACTAAATTGAAGATGAACAAAGCATTGGGGCCAGATGGCATACACAAGAGGATATTAAGGGAGCTGCGAAGACAGCTAGCAGAACCTCTGGCAGCCTTGTTCACTGAGTCACTCAACACTGTAGTGGTACCAGAGGATTGGAGAAGGACACATGTGGTGTCTCTGCACAAATTCGGCAGTAGGGAGGAGGCAGGGAACTATAGGCTGGTCAGCCTCATCTCAGTAGTTGGGAAGATCATTGGGACACTGCTTAAGGAAAGAATGGTGGGACATCTGGAATCCATCAGTGCCCAGGACCCTAGACAACATCTTTTCACAGCTGCTAGGTCATGTCAGACAAATCTGATAGAGTTTACTGGGTGATAATGGAAGTAAATAGGAGTGGGGTGGTGGACATCGTCTACCTCAATTTCAGCAAAACCTTCAACACCTTCTCTCATAAGAGGCTGGCTAACATGATGGGTAGTCTGTGCATGGGAGACAAGGTGATAAATTGGGTTAGGAACTGGCTGCTGGGCAGAATACAGAGGGTGGTGGTAAATGCGATACAATCAGGGGAGAGGGGGTGACCAGTGGGGTACCTCAGGGATTGGTCCTTGGACCAGTCCTGTTCAATGTCTTCATTAATGACATTGTAGAGTGGCTGGAAGGAAAGATCTGCCTGTTTGCAGATGACACCAAGATCTGTAACAGGATGGATACTCCAGAAGGGTTAGAGAAAATGAAGAAGGACTGGGGAAGCTTGAGAAATTGTCTGAGAAGTGGCAACTGTGGTTTATTTCAAAGAAGTGCAAAATGATGCACCTTGGGCATAGAAACCCTGGAGAGAACTACAGGATTGAGGGGAGTTGCTGATAGTCACCAAGGAAGAAATGGACTTGGGGGTTATTATTTCAGATGTCCTGAAAATGTCAAAGCAGAGTACAAGGGCAGCAGGGAAGGCCAGTGGCAAGCTGGGGTGCATAGGCAAGGTTATCACCAGCAGAAGATGGGAGGTAGTGATGCCATTATATAAAACCCTGGTCAGGCCTCACATGGAGTACTGTGTGCAGTTCTGGAGGTTGCACCTTTGAAAGGATATTAATAGGCTGGAGACATTCCAGAGAAGGGTGACTAAGATGCTACAGGGCTTGCACCACAGAACGTATGAGGTGAGATTAAGTGACCTCAATATGTAGTCACTGGAGGAGAGGAGGGAGAGAGGGGACATGATAGAAACATTCAAGTATCTTAAGGGCATACACAAGGTGTGGGGGGGGGTATCTTCCAATACAGAAGGAGTGCAAGAACAAGGGGGCATAATATGAACTTGGAAGGTGGTAGGTTAAGAGGGACTGTGAAGAAGTTCTTCTTTACAGAGAGGGTGTTGGACACATGAAATAGTCTGTCACAGGATGTGGTGGGAACAAACACTGTGGTTGGATTTAAACATGCATGGTACAGGCATAGGGAAACCATAGCCGTAAAGGAGAGCAAGGGTCAGAATCTGTTAACAAGTACAGGGCTTATGGGCAGATGAGATGGGCCTAGAGGTCCTTATCTGCTGACAATTTCTATGTTTCTATGACAGGAAGGGTCACCACAATAATCTGGATTGTCAGCAGTTCATTTGTCTGAAGGGGTGCAGAGTTTGCCAGGAGAAGTCATTTTGGGAATGATTTTCAACTGGCAAACTATGATATCACTGGTTTGATAAGGGTGGTGAGGTGGAAGCAGCTCATACTGACTATGCACAGCTTTTTCAACACTCACCCTGAGCCAGACACACTGCTCATCCATCTTAGAGGTAATGACTGGGTCTATGAAATGGGTATAGATTTAATAGAAGGAGCTAAATCTGATTTGACTGTACTCCATAGAATGCTGCCTAACTGTAAGACTCTGTATTCAGGTATTACAGAATGCATGGTCTGGAGAGGCCAGTAGTATGCATCTGGAGTTGAAAGATCATGCAGACAGGTGAACATTCATATATCTGGTTTACTGAGTGATTTGGGTATACACACTATTAGCCACCTCCAAAATAAATATTATAATAATTGGCTTTACCTAAAAGACAGTGTGAATTTCTCAGACACTGCTAATCTTATTTTCCTGGGAGACCTCCAACATGGAATCCAAAGTGGGTTGTAATGTGTGCTCACAATCAGTACACATAAAAGCATTCCTGCAATGCTTTCCAACAACATCCTTTGGTCAAAAAATAGATGACCTGTACCTACATCACATACATACATAATATTATGCTATTTTCTTTTTATCTTTATTGTGATTTCTTTTACCATGTTCATTGCCAATGTAGTAATCATAGGATCAGTTCTGCTGCTCCACTCCTGTATTAAAACACTACCCTTCATCATCTACTAAATTTATGTAGTTGTGGCAGTAACTTGCCAAAGACATCCCCCACCCCCCATCTCCACCACTCTGCAGAGTTCCCCAACTCTAGAGGGAGACAGTATAATGTATGTCTGGCAATAGGCAACAATGCACATCATTATTATTCAGCATTCTCTTGATAACATGTAGGTGCAGTTGTATTAGAAATTTTTTTCTTTTTTCCCCCACGTCTGCATTACTCCTCCTCCCCTTATTACATCAAGCATTCCTATCACACATCCAGAGGCTTCCATGCTCAGTCAGCAATGGTTATCTTATTGTCACAGTCACTGGATGATAGCTGCAACCCTCCCCTCCAAGAGATATACTGTAGGTACACACTGACAAAAGACTCCCCTTCCCAGTGTGCATTTTCCCAAAACTGCAGTCGGACACAAACTAATTTATTGCACCCATTAGTCAGCAATCCAACTATATATTATTCAGCATCCTGCAGATAAATTGTATGTGTATATCTATATACATATTCACTTTTTTCCACCCCAGCCACCAGCATTAGTATTGAAACCATTCCACTCATACATCCAGTTACTTTCAAACATCATGTTCAACAGTTATATTCTTGTTATGTTCTGCTACTGTACGTTCTTATTCCACTCACTGCACCTATAACAGCTTTATATAATTCTGTGGCATTAAACATAGAGAAGTACCAGAAAAGAAAAATGATAAAAGACAGACAGTTAATGTAACAGTTGTACATGACCAGATAATCACTTAATAAGTATTTTTTTTCCTTTTCAAAATAGAAACATGCCAAAATTGTGGTCTGATGAGGAGGTGTTCACCCTGGTGGAGACAGTTCAACTCCACAGAAGAGTTGACATGATTTCGGGGACAAATCTTCCATAGAAAAAGTCTTGAATGAAGTCAGTGGCTTCCTGAGTATGAAAGAGCATAAGAAAGATCATCAGGTGTGCCTTTGCACATGGAGGCAGGTGCTGCAGAAGTTTTAAAAATAAAATCTCCAGGCAATGGCTATGCCAATGACATGGACTGATTCCAGCAGGCCACCTAAATGTGGAATGATGCAAGGAAGCCTGTGTTACGTGACAGGCACCATGGTAGTTATTACATTTACAACATTCTTTCACAAGGAAAAAAGTTTGTACCATCACTATTGCTGCTACACAACGTGAATATTATGATATTAATAAGTAATAAGTAAGTATACAGTACTTATAGGCAGTAATTATGGTAACAGAATACTTTCATTGTCATTAAGAGTGGTGCACAAAATTTAAATTATAATAAGTAGTAAGCAACTATGCAGTATTATACAATGACAAGAAAATTTCCTGCACTGTGATTGGTCAATCTAGGGCTTGACCCGTGATGTTATCCCAGCATAACATCACAGATCTAGTCCCAACACACACAAGACCACATCAAAAGTATAATGAATCCCTGCACTTGCCATGTCCAAGCTGCCCACACTTGCCATGGCCACTGTACACTTTGCCAGAACTTCATCTTTTTTTTTCCAAATAAAACCCTCCCTCTCACATTCACAAATACAGCCCCAAAAGAAAAAATCCTAAAGTACTGCATCACAAAACTTTGTAACACCTATTATTTGTACTACTTGCACAATTTGTAATTCAAAAAAGACAAAAGTAAGCACAGCCATCATCGCGATCGGCTTCAGACAGTAGCGCCCTACTATACTTTCAAATTTCCTTCCACCAGCCAACTTCCGTGACCCCACTGGACTACTCAAATCCCTGTTGCTACAAACCCTACCGACATCTGCACAAACCTCTAAATATCATCCTTATCCCCCCCTACCATTTCTAATACTTTTTAATAAAAGTATTTCAACTGAAAAAACAGCAACTTCTGCATGCAGCTCGCGCTCGCTCCTCAGTGCACCTCAAGCATTACCTGTTTCTCAGGAAATGTCATCCATGAACAGTGATTGTGGGGCTGCTCTCCTCACCTCATTTTCACCTCACATCCACTTTTCAGATACCAAGCCAGCTAAATGTTAACAGTGTGGGACCTCTAAACAGTGGCGGCAGGCAGACAGCGGCTGGAGTATATCGGCGCAGCAGCTCTAAACAAACATTTTAACCGTTCTCATAATCTCCGATATAACATTAAATTGCAAACTGTACAGGGAGAACACCAATCAAGAAAGAGTTGGCAAGCGGGGAGAGCACAGACCATATAAAAGGAAATCACACATAAAACAGGCAAGCATACAAAACACAACAAAATCTATCTACTGTACAGGCAGCGCCACCTGTTGGATAGACATAAAAAGGAACTTTTTTTTCTATAAATACACTTCCACTCACAAAAAAACAAATAAAAAATGTTTACAAAAATACTTCTTTTTTATTTTCTTTCTTGTAGTTAAACATTAGCCATTGTATAATAGGAATAGTGCACTCCAGGGTGTGTGTCATGCTGGGATAACGTCACTTCTGGGGTGATTAGTCGCACTCGGCCTGCGGCCTCGTGCCTAATCACTCCAGCTGTGACATTACCCTAGCACGACACACACCCTGTCGTGCATTATTCCTTTAATAATTGCTGATAATTTTGTTCATGAAAAATGGTTTCAGTCTCATTAAGTACAGTATACAGTGTGTAGGATGCTGTGGGAAGAGTCATGTAGTGGTTATCAGTACTACTTCTCAGTAACCATAAAAACAAGTTATTACAATAACTGAACAAAAAATTATGACATAGTGTCCACTGGAAGTAAGGTGCGGTAATGCAACATCTCCTTTATCACCGTGTCCTTAGACTGATAACAGGGAGAAGAGGGTAAAACATATTTTCTTAGAAGGTGTAGAAATGTTCAGAAAATGCTGAGATGTTGTTGAACTGCAGCATCAGCTGGTTAATGTCATGGTGTCTCTTGTCTAGGTTGCAAAGATAATTGCTGATACTTTTCTTCATGAAAGGATTTCTTTCTCATTAAGTGCAATATGCAATGTGTAGGACTCGGGGTGGGGGGAGACACATGTGGCATTGCAACTGTTGACTTGCTATTAATATGCTCTGACTCCACCAGAACATATCAGTACTGCTTCTGACTGGCAAGGAAATAAGTTATTAGTGTAATCTCAACAACACAATATCAGATATTGTACACATGAAGTGCATGCTGATTGCACAGTGAAACCTGCACCATGAATGACAGTACAGCGACAACATCAGCAGGTTACTGTACTGTCATCACGGGACCCAGCACTGCTTTCTGGGGGTATTGCACCCCCTCCTCATATCAACTCTGACTTAGAGTTGATTAGTTTAGTTATGGGGTGGTGTGGGGGGCAAAGCCCCCCACATGGGGGGTTTGGGGGTGAAGCCCCCTGAAAAGAACAAAATCTATAGTGAATGGTTTTATGCCTACTGCAATTAAAGTCGACATAAAGCCATCGCTGTAATGTAGGCTGAAAATGAAGTTGTTGAACTGGTGTTGTAGAGCCCATGTGCAGCAAGGTGTTGTAATATAAGATGTCTCTTTTATCACTGTTGTTCAACCTGGTAATTGGGACAACAGGGCAAAACATATTTTCTTAGAAGGTTTAGAAATGTTCACAAAATACTGACATGTTCTTTAACTGTAGTAATAGCTCTTAAAAATCTTGCATAGCTTAAAAAAATATATTGTCTTGAAGTGGACTCGACTCATGATACGTGTTTATAGTCTTTGTTATAGTAGAACCTCCAGGCTTCCCTGTCATGCCAGGAGGCAGGGCCCAGCTGGAACCAGTTTCAGCTGATCTGATGGAGGAAGATCTAAGGATTCCTGATGAAGAGATGCTCCTCGTCAAGCATGATGGTATGTAACAACTACAGAATGACACCTAATAGGATTAGTTACACATCTCCCATGTTAATATGTAGAGTGATAACATCTGTTATATTGCTAGCAGTTCATATGGCAGATCAAATGTAACATTACAGTAACATGAAGGATATCAGCTGTCTGAGAAAAGAATACAGTGCATGTGTTATCACTGTACACAGTGTATAAATACACAACTTTATTAAGGTACAGTAAGAACTGGAAACAAAGATTTTTATATAACAATCATAACTGCACTGTGCATTGTGTGCTTTCTCTTTTTATCAAAGTTGTAGAGCATACTACAAGTGATAATACTGTTTTGTGGTTCAATCTGCAGTTTATAACGTAAGCATCCATGGTTCCCATAGACACAGTTCTCATAGTAACACCACCTGCACAATTTATAATTATGCAAATCTGAGTGCATGACAATATAGAAATATTTCATGCTGCACA
Source organism: Neoceratodus forsteri (assembly GCA_016271365.2). Classification (NCBI taxonomy): domain Eukaryota; kingdom Metazoa; phylum Chordata; order Ceratodontiformes; family Ceratodontidae; genus Neoceratodus; species Neoceratodus forsteri. Next base: position 873,929,232 of record CM057450.1, on the reverse strand, counting down.
ATGCTAGAAGAAAATCTATTTGCATCCTTCATAGTGATGAATATATTTAACAGCTAATATAGTTTCAGTCTTTCAATAGTAGTCACTGTAATAGTCAAGTACACAATAAGATAGAAGCACAACTTTAATGGCAGCAGTATGCTAAGTATGTGTTATGATCTTACTAAACTCAAAACAAGTAGACAGCACTCACCCCTGCACTGGAACACAATGAAAGTGGGTCTCACACCCTAGTGCTGTTTCACAAAATGCTTTATTCCTTCTTGGACATGGTGTAGCAGTACAATACAGGTAGTAGCAGTGGAACGCACTGCCATCTTATGTTTGACCCACTTGTTTGGGCTTCCTCAAAGACTCTTGAGTGTGTACAGTGCCATGAGGCCACAGACCAAGTGCATTCAACCATCCAAGCCATGTACATATCTTGCCATGAAGACACACCCTATACTGGATTATCTCTGTTCCTATTTTTTAAGATTTAGCATGCTTTCTGGCTCCCTCTGATGAGTCATACATTACTCTTTTTTTCTTGCGCCCTTCCCTGTCATCCTTGACCTAGCTCAGCTCCCGGGATCCCTGGCTTGCCCCCCAGGACAGGGCTGCCAGGGGCCCTACCCCTGAAGGAGACTCAGTTGGTACGTAGTAGTGAGGAATTTTACAGTTTACAGTGCAAGGCCTCTGGTGCAGGACAGACATCCTGGCGAGTGCTCAGATTGTTTTTCAATCTGTTTTTTGCCCTTTTGAGGTGTGGCATGCAGTGATGTGATGGTGCATATGCCACACATCTGTCATGCCTCACAACACTGCCTAACTCTGGCCATTGAATCCCTAGCCTCCACCAGGGGTCAATCAAACTGGCAGCTTCCCCACCTCCCTCCCAGAGGAGGTGAGCAGTCTGTAGAATGGTTCTTCCTCCACCAGCTGGCCCTCCAATGACTGTAACTCATTACTGAACTTGGGTTGCCGGTGTCATGAGTGGAAGCCCTACCACTGTGCCAATGGACCAGCGCTTGGATTCTCTCTCTATTCTAAAGTGCCCAGAAGGTTGTGAGGTATGAAAATAAGTGCAGGTGTACACTCGTTTTGGTATAATATACAGTCAGGTGGTATCTTCCATGCAATATGAAGCATGAATTTTCACAGATTTTTCTTAAGCACTTTGAAAATATCAATATACAAATACATGCTGTGCCATAAAATCACAGATGTAAATAAATGACAACTACTGTGTCCTTAGGAAATATTGGACAATATCATCTAATTAAGATTGCCAGAGAGCACCAGCCCCCCCCCAGCTACAACGCCAAAAGAAAAAATAGTTTCCCTTACTTCACTTACTATAGTGTATCATAGACTCAAATTTACAACGCATTGAAAAATGCTTAAAGGTAACATGTCTCCAGATGAACAATGAATGACAAAGTATTGTGAAGTTTAACCTGCACACAGGAACTCTGAACAGAGCACACTGAGAAATGTTGCATACAAGGATAAAATATTAACATGCCATAGTTATTACAATATAGACAATAATCAAGTAATGTATCATACACATACATTGAGTACCTGTTTTTCAATGCATACTTCTCTTTCCCCTTTCCTTTCCATTTATCTGCCTGCTTGATGTCACTTTATGGTTGTTGCTGACACAGGTAATTCATCCTTTTTATTAAACAAAAAGTATATTCTATTTGGCACTAGGTCAGAATGCCAACAGCAACAACAGCGCAGTCAAGAACATCACTGTCAAAACACTGTTGGCAACAAAAGCACCCATCCAATATGGTGACTACAAAAATATCACCAATGGTAGTGATTGCAAAACACAAGGAGGACCGCTACTATAGGAGGAAAACAAACCATAACTTGTATTTTTTAGTTATTCCTTTTTCTCCCACAGTTAGCCCACATCCGGCCACCGTCCTGGCTCACCCCAGCTCCTAATAAGGCCATCACCCCCAGTGATACTCCCATGGCTAACCCCCCACGGCAGGGAGGTGGTGCGCTCCCCTTACTCACTGCCAGAACCGGATCTAGTGTACTGGGGGTGACATCTTCAAAGCCCAGTGCATCCCAGGATGGCCATCAAGCCATGTGACTGTATTGTCCTCTTGTTCTTTTCCCCTTGGGGGTGAGACATGCAATGGTGCCAGTGAAGGCAACGTGCATGCTCCTATGCATGCTCCTCCAGGCATCTGCCCCATCCCCTACCTCCTTGTCAGCATCAGTGCTCTGCCACCTAGCCTCCACTAGGGGGCAGGCAATCCCCAACTACTGGAACCCCCCATCTCTGGAGAAGGAGAGCAGTCCTTGGGATGTTTGATCCTTCTCCTCCCCTGCCAATCCCTGGCAACCCATGCTAATTCCTGAACATGGTTTGCTAACATGGTGCGAGGTGTGGCATCCAGCGCCGCAACCCTCAGTGCCACTGGTCCAGCCATAACTTGTGTTTTTGAGGGGCTCTTCCCCCTCACCCCCAATGTGGGGGGCTTTGCCCCAACAATTTTTATATAATCAACTCCACGTGGGGTGCAACTTGGTTATGTGGAGAAAGCTGGGGGTAACCGGATTCAGTCATACACAAAAAAAACAAAAAAACACACACTTGGGCAGGAGAAAAAGTGTGGCCAAAAGATTCAGGAGACCATGAACAGAACCCAGGTCTCTTGAGCCATACCGCCCAAGCTACTTCTGCCTTAGCCCTGTCCACCATGGGAGCAGCTTGGACAACCTCCACACTTTTTATCTACTTCGACATACCCTCCCCTTCCCTCCTCCTCCTCCTCCTCTTCCTCCTCCTCTATTGCCTGAATAGCTACAGGGGTAGCTATATCTGACACACACTATTCTACCCATGTCACTATTCAGTTATACGTGATTCCTGACACTCAGTTTAGATGGTACTTTATTTAGGAAGCGCTTTTCTAACCGGTTACCATTCCACTGCATTCTTAGATGCACATCACAACTTAAGATTCATAAGTAGTACAGAAACCTTACACATACTCCAGATATGTACAAGGATTCATTTGTTTTGTAACTAAAATAACTGTAACAATCTACCTATCATAAAAGTTAGACAGCAGAGTATATATACTTCATTTCTTGTGTTTCTGTGTTTTCTTTTTATTTCACAATTTCTTATGATAAACAGATAATCCATTTGAAAAATCAAGATTGTTTTGAATTTGAAGTCGCATTCAACAATACAGTATTTATCTGTTTGTGTGTGTGTCGTACATGTGACTATAGCAGTAGTGCTGAGGCTGTATTGCAACACCTTTTATTCTCTTTCCTACCCTCACAGCATGGCTTGCTTGCTGAGTTTTGAGGTGAAATACTTTCTCCATGGGTTGTACCTGCTACCACTATTATGTATTGCAACATGCTCCATTATGCATGGCCTCTAACTAAGCAACAGCCTACACTGCATGAAACAGCACTGGTGATGGCGCCATTGCCATACAGTAGAAATACTTAAAAAGTTCAACCTTCATAGGTATTAACACACTACAAAATAATTGTGGACCTTTTTAGCATTCTCTTAATATGCTAATTCTTCATAGAAAAATGTATAACTGTATAACTGTAATGAACTACAGTACTTACCTGTACAAACTAGATTTCAGATGTATGACACAGAAAAACTGCAATACTCCTTCAAAAAAAAAGACATTATAGTTGTACACAAAATGTGCTTACCACTTATCACTGTACAAGATTCTACATTGCCTTCACAATACTACTTCTCTTCACTAGGCAATGTAGTCACCATGGTGTTACTTGACATCATAGTGACATAGCACCAGAAAAGAAAAGATTGCTCATTGTTAATATATTCTTGACACCTGCAATTGTGTAACAGAGTGCATTTCTTTTATAGAAATCTTTATCCTCACTGGTAAATGAAATTAGAATACTGCCTCTTCACATATGAGTACTATAGCGGCAGAAGACAATGTGCCTTTAATTTCCAGCTTTACAAGCTTTATCACCACTTTAATCATAGTCCATCTCTTCACAGTGCAATGCATGCATTTGTAAGAAGTCATGAGACTTGTTATTATGTACACAAGACAACATACATTGTATATACATTTTCTTTCTTTTCTGTTGTACCATGTCAAGTAGCAACCAATTATATTGAGCAGGAGTCTCATCATCTTGTTACAACAATAGCAGAGGACAGTAGGGGTCTGGCGAGTCTGTAATGATGGTACTACAGAACCTAAATGAACTTCTCAGTGGCATGCACCATTGTGACAGTCTCAAGCACCAGACCTATGAGGCCCTCTGTGCTCTCTCTAGAGCAACAAAGCTGTTCTCAGTTGCAATATCACAGAACTGTGACAGAGCTATGAAGACAGTATTGTTGCAGAAGATACCACAGAAAACATGATTTGCAAGGTGGTAGTGAGACCAATAGGTCATTGCAACAGTGGGAAGACTAGGCCTTCTCTGTCTCCATCAAAGTCCCTCATCAGGATTGTGAAAATCCTCTATCTCAGCCACCTCCTCACATCGGTAAGGATGAGGAGGGGTATGAACCACCCCGATCAGGAAGTTTGTACCGGACATTGCCAGTCAGTACCAGCTTCCACTTGTGACCTTCCTCAGGAAGCAACTGACACCCCCACATCATAGTGTCAGAAGGCAGGTGCCTCTCCATCAACCACCCCCCCCCAAAAAAAACTGCACTGAACATACAAACTTTTTTTATAATTAGAAATAAGTTTAATCTGCCCTTTCAATTTTTTTCTGATATGAAATTAATATTAGAAAAAAAAATACTTGTTTTAAAAGAAAAAGTATTTTTAAAAATAACAAGATAAAAACGTTTTTATTTATGTGATTTACTTTTCTTTTATAAATATATGTTTTCTTGATTATGCAAATAGTATTTATTTAAAATGCATTATATAGAACATTTATTTTATAATCAAACCTATGTTCTTGCTTCTTCATTTCTATTTCTATTAACTGTTAATCTGCTAGTAGATATTCAGATCTTTGTTTTGATATACAGATTGACACTTAAGTCCAAAGAATTACAAACTTATTGATTTCTAAACTTGAAATGTTCTCCTTTGGGCACTTGGGACATCATCTTACTGTACTGACCACAGCCCATTAAGTCATGGCAGGGTACCAAGTACCCATACAGACCTTTCCTTTGACATATAGCTTGTACCGTAACTCCAAACACTGACAGAGTTAGACATTTCTAAACTTACAATGTAACCTTATGGACACATGGGAGATAAACGGCTCACATACCATAAATTTCAGGGATACTATCAACTGTTACTCTAGTAGTGCTTATAAAGACCTTTCCTTTGAAATATAGCTTGTCCCATAAATCCAAACAGTAACATAGTTATGGATTGCTAAACATTCAGTGTTATCCTATGGCCATGTAGGAAATACAAAAAGTAATTCATGTCTTGGTGGCTATCAAATATTACTACTATAGTACCATTGTTACGTCTCCTTTGATATATATCTTATCCATTAATGGCAAAGACAGAGGGATATATGCATTACTTAATTTGCAATTTTATGCTGTGGGCAATTGGGAGCAAATTTTATGGTGCAGTGAACAATGCATGAATTTTTCACTGGATATTGTCAGTGTCAGTGTTACGCCACTTAGCTTATTCTCACATAGCCTCCCTCCAACTTCTTCCCAACTTATGCACTTCACTCTATACTCTATATTATTATTATAAACGGAAACCCATTCTATCTGCCACCTATACCTCTCCCCATACTCACTGCCATCCTTGCTCCCAGTCCCCCTTATATCTATCCTCACTTCCCCTGCATCTGTTCTCCCTGTTCTCATTCTTTTTCCCACCTGTCTCTACCCCCTCCTCCTCCTCTACCTCCCCTCCATCTTACTTCTCTGCTCTATCCCTCTCTCTGCCCGAGCACTTAGCTAATTCACTGCTATCTCTAGGTTTCATTCCATCGCCAACCTCTTATTATTTTGGTCTCTGTCATATAACTGTATATCATTGCTGTTTTGTTGTTTTCCACCTTTACCTTATGCATGTTAAATTGTCCTCCAGGGCCACTTTGTAAATGAGCTTGCCTCAATGGTGCATTTCCTGGTTAAATAAAAAAAAAAATGAATTGAATAGAAAATTAAGTATTAATGTTGTAGTACTCATTGAGGCTTTTCTTTTTTTTTATACTTTATTTTTATCCTTTTATCATAGACGTGACAGCAGAAGAAAACACACAGCAAATAGACCATCATGTAGATCAATTTTTGGGAAACCTACCCCTTAATCAAAGGAAATCATATGCATTTGCAATATAGTGATACATCATTAGGGGGAATCTACGGTAACTTTCTCCAAAATTGAGTCCATATTGTGCTGTGTTTAAGAGTCCATGAGCTACGTGGCTATATCGGATATAGAAGGATTGTCCAGCAATTCCAGTCCAGTAGATCAATAATGTCCCAAAAGGAATTATTGTTGCCATGTATAAGGCCTCAATGAAAAAAAGAACAACTCATAATAATATCCATGCAGCAGGATAAATTCCATATCTATAAAAATAAAGCAACCTGCCCCCATTCTGCTCCTATCTCCCAATCACTAAAAAAAAAAGGAGATTACCATTACTTATAGCCCAGGAAAGATTACCCCCGTGGAAGGTAATGAACTTTATGCTACACAAAGAGAATCTTCCCCCAATATGAAGTAAACATTTGACCCAGAACTGTATTCATTTTTATAACAAATCTAAAGTAGACATTGGATGTTCGGAATGAACTAAAACAGTACCAGTTATCTTAGAACTCTAAGCTTTGTCATAGATTAAGTACAATGTCCCAACTATTGCTTCAAGTGTCTCCTAAAACATCCTCACCATCACAGTCCTCCACTCGACCATGTTCAGCCCACCTGCCAGCGTCAATAGGATCTGAGAATATAAAAAACTTACTTTAGTAAACAATCCAAAGCTGGGCCAGAAAAATCATTGTATGTAGCATTCCAAGCTTATGTAGAACCCGTCGTACTCCATCGAACGTCTTCTGATGTTGTCTCATGGCATAGCTTATGTTGGAGAAAATGTGGGCCTGGTGGTCATCCTGAGACAGAGGAGCAGCCCAATGTGCACAGTGAAGGTTCTTGTCTCAAGCCCCAGCTCCCGAGGTAACCAGCGTTAGAGTCAGGGGCTTGTTGGAATTCTGTGAATGACCACGGGAAGTAACCCAGTATACCTTCTGAACCTCCATGCTCTGTCTGCTCCCTCCAGCAGCAATTTATCAGTGAGCAAGTCCTAGATAAGCATTATCAGGGATCACCTTCGCATCCCTCAGGTAAACCCACTATACGAATGTTGGCAGACCTGATTTGGTTTTTGAGTGCTTCTAATTTCACCTGTAGGTGTTGGCTTTCTTTAGCCAAGAGGGCAGTAGTACCAGTAGAGGCATTGCCCTGTTTATGCACCTATTGCATGTCTCCCTTCAGTCCATCAACTGCAGTCTCTAGAAACAAGACACAACCATTAAAATCATCCACCTTTCAATTAAGGGAGGTCATAAAGCTGATCAGTATCTGAAGATTTTGCACCAGAGTTGCAATAGTTTCCCTGGAGCTGGATGCTTCTTCAGCCTGTGTGGCTTCCTCAGATCCTAAGACAGCACCAGTTCCTTTACTTTTTCCAGCTCACCTGAACATTTTGTGCCTCTTAGGGTTGCCCATTTTAACTAAATCAAGGTCACCCTTTCCACTGGTATGGGCAGAATTCAATTCCCAAGCTTAGAAAAGGAGGATTAGGGCTGATCTCAATAGAAGTTATAGATAGCTATCAAAAGCTGCTGCTCACTGCTCAGGCTCCACTGTGACCCTCTCCCCATTGAGACCATTCATTTAATATGTAAATTGTGACTTAACTCTAGACATTGATGAAGGTCTGCCTTCCTAAGGTACCAATGTTGTTCTATAGGAATTTACCAGCCATTCATTTCTTGGCCGCTCTCAACTGTTACTTTTGTAGTACCCATTGATATGCCTCCCTGGATATACTCTATTACTTATCCCTTAAGTGCAAAGAGTGATGGAGTTATGTGTTGATAAACTTGCGGTGTTATCCTATGACCACTTGGGAGTTAATTTTGGAGTGCTGCGCATAGCCCATGAATTTGCAAGTGGATATTAAGAATTACTCTTGTAGTACTCATTCACACCTTTGTTTTGATACGAAGATTATTGATTATCCCATAACTCCAGATATTAATGGAGTTATGCCTTCTTAAAGTTGTAGCGTTATCCTATGGGGATTAACAAGCCATTATTTTCTTGGTGGCCGGCAAGTGTTACTTTTGCAATACCAATTGACACATCTCCTTTGATATGTACCTTATCCCTTAGCTGCAGTGGGTGATGGAGTTATGTGTTGGTCAACCTGCAGTGTTATCATATGGCTAATTGGGAGGTAATTTTGGGATGCTGTGCACAACCTATGAATCTGTGAGTGGTTATAAAGTATTGCTCATGTAGTTCTCATTCAGACCTTTCTTTTGATATACAGGTTATCACTTAACTTTGGATACTGATGGAGTTATACCTTCTTAAAATTGCAATGATATCCTATGGGAAGGAGAGGCAACTAACAAAGAGACCATGCTAAGTAAGTCCACATTACCTATTAAATAACTAAAAAACAGAACCCACAAACCTATAAATAAAAAGTCAAGATTAATCATAGACCCAACCAAGCAATTAATGTACTAACAATAGCATATGCAACATTTCCCAGAGAGATTAATAGACATGGTAAGCTCTAAAAAAAAACAACAAATTTCTCCACATTAAGGCCATGCAGCATTTCTGCCACCCACTCTAACCATGATGAAGGAGTCATGTCTAACCAATGGCACAATATCAACAATTTAGCCACAGCCAAGATTAAAGACATATGAGCCCTTCTGGGCCCCCAGAGAGGTGGTCCATAATCTCCAAGAATAAAAATCTCCAGTGCAAAAGCTTCCTGGAGACCCAGTAGGGGATCCAAATTATTTCAAATTGAGTCCCAAAAAGGATGTATACTTGAGCACTGCCATAACATATGTAATAAAGTACGCACCTCAACATTACACCTTTGACAAACTGAAGAGGTTCTCCTTCCTAATTTAAAAAGCTTCATAGGAGAAACATATAAATCATTGAGAGTATTAAATTATTGAAGTCTCAATCTATCCTGCTTAATATATTTAAGAACATTAGTCCAAATTCTAAACCAACAATCCATCGGTTGTACCACTCCCAAGGTGTTAGCCCAGTAGAAAGTGACTGGATAGGTCTGATTCTCCAAAAATTGACCTATAGTTGTATACAAATTAGAAATTGGGTGACATTGCTGGACCAGGGTTGACAACTTTTCAAAAAGCATACCCACCTTATTTGACCTAAGAGGGCAGCCTAGAAAGTGTGAAATGCAATGCCTAAGTTGACAGAGCTATAAAAATGTATTAGCAGGAGCTCAACATTTTTCTTGGAATAAACCAAAAGTAATGATGATATCATCTAATAAATGATCCATCAAAATACGTAGACCCATATGTGGCCATTATGTAACCAATAAAGGTTTGTTATCAATACATATACTGATGTTGTTGAAGAAGGGTTGGCAGATATCAGAGATATAGGGCAATTTGAAATGCCTACAGAGTTGGGAATGCACCATGCAATTGGGGTGGGACAAAGGCCCAAGTGAAGTTTTGCATAAGGCAGAAAAAGTACCCGTATTACCCACCATGTTTGAGAATTTCTGGGTCATTTTTTCCAAAAATGAACTATAGAATCCAGCTAATGGCACCATAATTAACAAAATACATGTGTTGGTGTCTCTGAAGGACATAATTTTTATGGGTTTTCAAAGAAAACGTTTTTGAGAAAAAAATGGAATCAAGATGGTCACCATGCAAAAAAAAAATGTTTTCTCATGAAATAGGATTAACTCCCATATAAAACTGAATCCTTTTTCGTATGGCCAAATTATTTTTCAAATGACACAGCTATCCAAAAGAGCATAGTGAGCATTCTCGGAACTGAAATTTCAAATCCTTATAACTCTGGAATGGATTAAAATGTTTTCACCAAAGCAATAAAAGGCAACATTCTGGGCCAAATCTGTTCTATCCTGAAAATTTCAGACCAAAATTCCAAACCATTTAGATACTTGGCAATGATAAAAAACAGCAAAACAAACAAATAAAAACTCTGATTGTTTCATTATCCAGATCTCAGAATCTTCACATCTGATCAGATTGAAACTTGGCACATCAAGAGATGTTTCCCCCAAGACTGCACATGCAAATCTGGTGCAAATCCACTGAACAGAGTCAAAGCAATTAAAGTGCAAAGTTAGGGGTTTAACATTGAACAGCCTACTCAACCCTAACTAGAGTGGTGCCTCTGAAACACTATAAGATATATTATAGGGGTGCAGTAGTGCCCCTATAGTTAAGGATGTATAGATAGTTCTATGTTAAATTCAAAATGTTGTACCTTAATAACTTTGTCATTTGTTGATGAAATAGCCTGAACTGTGACATGCATGGTCACCCTGTAAATATCTCAAGATGTGAAAAGTTTTATGATGGTATCTTGCTGTTTTTTGAGATATAGAGTGGTAAGAAACAGAAAAATAAACACATTTTCCCCATTGGTTATCATGGGATTTTTTCTCTCACCTACAGATCAGAGGGAATACAATTTTTTACCTGGAATTTTCAGGGATGCTATTGGCAGTGTTAAGGGTGTGCCTTTGGATAGGTTGGTAAAAAGAAATTTCACCATTTTTGGATTATAATGAATTTTGTGATAGCCACCAGAAAGGCAGGTTATTAAAAAACATTTGACCTGTTAATTATTAAGGATTTACTGTTCATGCTCAGAAATATATTGTTTGTGCTTCTGCCAACTTGTGTTTTTGTTCCCTTTCAAACATTGATTTCTAATGAAATCCCTCTTAGTTAGGAACAACCAAGACCTGAATTTGGGTTATAGTCACAAGCTTAGTAACACTATTGTATTATTATTTAAAACTTTTTAGGCCAAGTATGTATTGTAGGGGTGAGAATGAAATCACCCATCACTGGCTTAGTTAGGATCAATGGATCAGAAAATAACTGCTTGAAGTTCTTTACAGTTCAAACTTTACTGTTCAAACTGTAAAGACTTCAAACAGTAAAGGTCCATGCCAGTTCAAACTGTCTTAACTTATTAGTTCCCAGTTGCATCCCCTATCCGTCCGATGATCTGGAGGAGCACAGGAAGAGAGGGCAGTATAATCCCAAGTGAATTAAACTCTTGTCTTGTGGCTGACATAGTCATGGCAACTGTTATACTGCAGCACTCCATGCAAGGTTTATATGGACCATAAGTATGTTGCCAAATAACATTTGCATGTAGTACTGTAACACCACAAAGGAATGTCAAATAATGCAGAAGCAGAGTGACTGAGGTAAATAGTAATGCAGAAAGCAGTTTGGCTTACCAGAACTGGAGTTTGAACTATGCTTATCTTATGCCACAATGTTATATCTGCAGTATATCAGTTGCACTACTACTACAAAAATAGATGCATTTGCAGTGACGTAATTGTGCTCCTTAGCTGTTTTTTAGGATCTCTGACTAGAAATGTGTGGTACTGTACATGAAATCTAGTGTAGTGTGGCAGTAAATAGAAATAAAATGTGTTTCATACAGTGTGACTTGGTCTAATGAAGCACAGTACTTATATTTTCAACATCTGCATATGCTATTAAGGTTACATATTTGAATTTTCTAAGTTTTCTTACTGTTTTGACTGTCCAATACCAATAACATTGCCAGTGGAAACTCCTTGTTGTGAGGTGTGTAAATGACGCCATGTAGGGAACATTGTCACTCAAACAGTAAAAGTTTTTAAGGTGCATTTTTGCTGTGCAGGGCATGCTCAGATGTAGGGTTCACAGCCCTGCCACAAGTCCTACAGTTATTCATGGCAACCTCCTCAATTATAGAACTTACCAGGACAGTAGTTGTGAAAGTGTGTACTTTCCTGGTGAATTTATTTGAAAATGGCAAACAGACATCCCTTTTGGTTTGCAGATCTAAGAAAGCTGGAGGAATGGTCCAAGAACCGGCAGTTGCGATTCAATGCCATAAAGTGTAAGGTAATGCACTTGGGTAACAGGAACCCAGGACATAACTATGTCCTTGAAGTGCAGCAATTGGAAAAGACAAAGATGGAATGATATCTAGGAGTTATGATATCAGATGGTTTAAAAGTAGGAAAGCAATGCAAAAAAGCTGCACTAAGGGCAAACAGCATCTTTGTATGCATAGGTAGGGGTATTACTAGCAGAAAGCGTGAGATAATCATCCCACTCTATTTGTCCTAGGTGAGGCCTCACTTGGAGTACTATGTGCAGTTATGGAGGCCATACCTAAAAAAGGACATAGACCATCTGAAATCTGTGCAGAGGACAGCCACCAAGATGGTGCAGGGACTACACCACGAACCTTATGAAAATAGGCTCAGCCAGTTAAATAAGTTCTCCCTAGAGAAGAAAAGGAACAGCGGAGACATGACATTAACATTTAAATTTGTTAAAAGGATAAATGCAGTACATACTGGTAACCTCTTTCAGGAAAATAAGACTGCACATGCAAAAGGGCACAACTTTTGCCTGGTTGGTAGTAAATTCAAAACCAATGTTAGGAAGTATCTTTTCACAGAGAGGGCTGTGGACCCTTGGAACAGCCTACCACCTGATGTGGTGGCAGCTAAGACTGTCAGAGAATTCAGATGGGAATGGAGTGGTCAACGTAGTCACCTCAACAAGAGCAGTAGAAGTAGACATCTCTGGCAGACTAGATGGACCGCATGGTCTCCTTCTGCTGGCAAATTCTTATGTTCTTAAGTTTGTTTATTTACATTTCAGCAATATGGCAAAAATAATAATGGTCAATACCACAAGTTTGAATGTTGATTATGGGAATTATTTAGGTGTAAAGGACTTGGCTACATTTAGAAATAGAGTAAGCAAACCACCCCTCCACCCTCAAAATACAAATGTCTAACTCCACAACACAAATCGCATATTTTCCACTGCTACAGTCAGGTCAGGTCACATATAATAGACCCAGTAGAGCATTGCTACTGAAACTCACAGGAAGTAGGAAGCAGGAATATGGAGGATCAATAACTTAATTTTTTCTGAGCAGTATGAACTCTGCCTGCATTTGTTGACAGTACTGTAACTAATGGTGAATGGGAGTGTATAGGGTACATAACATCTCTATCAAGTACAGTAAGAAATTTGTGTTGCAGAACTTTACCATAGAGACAGTGACATCGGCATATGTAGAAATGTTTTTTTATATTTTCCCCCTTCAAATGTTGCATCTCTTGATTAGACATCCTCATCTCAGCAAACTCTTTACATAAGTGAGATCAGGCTGTGAGACATCAGCACATCTTTGTGAACTTATGTATTTGCATCAGTGCCAACATTTACATGAGGGGGAAGCAACTGCTGCTGTCCCAGTCCTCACTGTCACTGGTCTTATTCCCCATTCACCTGCATCCCCCCCCCATCAAGTGGATAAATTCTAAGTCTGGAAGTAAACATAGTTCTTTCTTTAATACTGCTGGGTGAAGCTGTGCCACCAGAAATGCCCCTTTCCTTCCGCAAGCAGTTCTGGTTTACCTGTGAAGTGCAGCTAGTTTATATAGTGGTAGATTTCGTTTACAGCAGGTATGCTGCAGATATGTGATGCTGCTATGCATGGCTGCCTCTCGGTCATTGCAGCTGGGCTGCTCTGTGCCAAGCAGGATTTGAAAGGTTGGTGTGGTGTTGATAGTATGCATCTGTGGTAGGACTGTAGTAAGTCAGTTCAGTAATGCTGCATGCAATGTATGATGTTTGCTTTTTTAACATCTCAACCACCAGCCCTACCCAACTGAGTTCAGTAGGTTCCACCACTTAAAAAAGGTTAAACAGTATTCTCCAGTTTCAGTTTATTTTCTTTTCTTGATGTTATCCCATTTTCTCATGACTCATTATACACTACAGGCTATTTTTGTTGTGTACACTGTTTGATGTTGCAACCCAAAGTTGTGGGTTGGATTGAGCATCAGAAGCATTTGCTCTGGATTTACTATATACTGCAGCTGGTGACATAAACAAGTGGTTTGGATCATAAGGGCACCGAGGCAGAGCTACTACTGTAGGTATAGTACCCAACTAAACAGCAAGGATTTGAATCCAGTCTGCAAATTCCCAAAGCATTTTATTTATTTTTGTGTAAAACAATGTGTTATCTACAGTAAGTGCAACATTTTTCCTTATAGCCATTCTATACTTGCATTATGATACCACATAAACCATAATATATCATGTTATCACCTCAACAACAAATCTAATTCAAGTAAACGGTAAAGCCAGAGCTTTGTTGCAAGGATGAATTTGAATAATTTCATAATATTTACTTTGCATGCGCTGACACTCACATTTTATCTGCTTTATAATAATAAAAATAATCAAAATGTATTATTATCCTTTTTCATTCAATCTTCCCTTTTTTATTTCCGTTTTCAGCCTCACCCTCCTCTTGCTTGACCTCATGCCTGTCAGACTGCTTGTGCCCTTGCTGCTTCTGCCCATCCAATCTCTGGCTCATACCACCAACTACAAGCTCAGACTGCGGCCAACCTGGCAGCACAGCACAGACTTACCCCACTACAGCAGGGCCTGGTTGGGAAAAAAATCCTGGTTGTGCACCAGGAGTCAGGTGGAGGAGAGGATTGAGCTAGGGCTTCTGACATGGGAGTGGGAGATAGGCTGTCACTGAGTACCTGGGAGTGTTTTCCCCTCTTTTCACTTGACCATCTCAAATGATGCAAGTGCGTTGGTCTGCCAACAGCAACTGCCTGGGGAGGGGGGCAGTCATGTGGTCATTCATATTGTCAGGCAACCTCAATATCCCCAGAAAGCATCATCCTTGCCTTGGATGCTACCTAAGTAGTTCTCGTCACACACATGTGTGGAAGAGCAGGAGCAGCTGCACCACCTCCTGTTCCTTGTCCATCCAGTTATGACACACTCCTTATTAGCAAAATGAGCTGGATTCCAGCCCCTTGGGGTCAGATTATTACAGGAACAGATAGAGCCCTTCCTGCTTACTGTGCCACACACACTCATTTAGTTGGATCAACTTTTGAGAGACCTCTATCTCTCTACCAGAGTGTGTTGTAATGCCATTCCACAACTCTCTGAAGGTGCAGGTTCCCAAAAAATTGGGGGGGGGACTAAAACAGTGACTGAGAAGAAGATTTTCACTAATAATACGGTGTGAATGTCTATAATCCACTTATTATTATTTAAATCTCAGACCTTACCATGACATCCCCCCCATGATGTCTATGGACGGAAAACTACTTGTAAACATATAACATTCCCTCACCAACCTAAGGTTAGTTAAATTAAACATCACAGGATATAAAGGAGTGAGAGAAACATAATTGCGACAGTTTTGGGGCCAGGAGAGACTGAAGACAGGAAACTGGCTCTGTGGGAAACTTTAAGATTATATTGGAGGATGAATGGGTTAGCTTTTCTGCCAAGAGTTCTGAGAGATGGACAGAAGTTTGTGAAGGAGCGTTCACAGAGGCTCCATCAGGAATGTCCAAATGAGTGTGGTAGTGACTGCAAGAAGTTAAGCCTCCCCAAATGACAATCTTAAGCAGACATCCAATTGGAAAACTATCTGATGGACAACCACCCTTCTCCCCCAACCCATCTCCTAGTACTGTGCCTCCAGCCCAGTTGCAGAAGCTAAGAGGAAGTCAGAGAAAATCAGCTGCAGGAAAATTATGTTCCTTAATACTCCCCTCCCAGAGAATAGAACCACCAAAGTAGGAGTCATGGATTGAGAGCCTCATGCAAGGGATCTTCTACCAATGACTCTTCTCCAGACAGATCAGGGCTACATACTTTTTTGCCCCAGCAGTAGATCTATTGACTACAGTAGGAAGGGACCTCGAGATAGAGAATTTAACTTCATCTAGGGCTGAAACAGTTCAAAAGAGCTGGGAGAGTGGACTAACACCTCACCAAACTGTCAGTTCCTATCGCAGCTCCCTGAAGTGCTAATGTGAAACTGAAAAATGCCATGAACAATTTATCTTTGATTTGCTATGCTGACCAAAGCCATATGTTTAAAATTTTGTGAGTATATGCCAGTGACCTGCTAACCCTTAAATTCCTGTCTGTTCACAGATCTCTCCATTGCACCGTATTCCCCCACATTCTTTTTTTCAGTACTGTCACTGAAGGAAAAATTCCTTGTTAAAATGTTTGTATTCCCACGGAATTGATTAATTCACTTTTTAAGAGTTGCAGGGGAAGGAATGTAACATAATTAATGGAGTTTGTTTTTTGTTTGGGTGGGTAGCCGGCATGAAAGAGGGTAGGAAGCTCACTTTATGTTAACTGTAAGGTGAAATCGGGGGAAGGAAGGTTGTCTTTAGCAAACTGTAACAAAAAAAAAAGAGCTGCCTTCCTCTAACTGACTGTCCTTCCTTGCCTTACTGACAGAAACTCTGCAATTATGCTCAGAACTTCGTGTAGGAGGGCTTGCATAGTTTCCACCAAGAATATGTGGAGGAACACCACAGAGACTGCCGTTGACTGTTCTCATATGAGCAGTTTGGGTAGGCAGTAAATAAATTCTGAAGGGGAAATCTATCTAAGGAGTGATTTTAGGAATAATCATAACAAACTCCAGAAGGCAGCCTCAGTTAAATTTTGAAGCACTATATTAGGAATTCATAGCCCA
The DNA here is from genome assembly GCA_016271365.2 of Neoceratodus forsteri. Classification (NCBI taxonomy): domain Eukaryota; kingdom Metazoa; phylum Chordata; order Ceratodontiformes; family Ceratodontidae; genus Neoceratodus; species Neoceratodus forsteri. Next base: position 873,912,382 of record CM057450.1, on the reverse strand, counting down.
AACTGTCAAAATGGATTTAGTCCACTGTGTAAAATGCTGCAGATTTCACAAAGAACAGCTGTGGGGTACTAAAATGGTAATTAATAAAACAGTGAGGCTGTAACACTCAGTAATGAGCTACTGCACTCAATACTACCACTGCCTGACATAACACAGGGGTACAGACTAGATCAGGTTTGAAACACTACTGTATGAAAAATATTTTAAATCAGACTTGGTCTAGGGAGAAACACTTGCTTTAATCATAAAGGGACTGAGGTTCACCAACTTAATAAGAAAACTGGCATTTAAAGACAAAAAAACACACCTAACATTTCACCTTTAAAGGAAAGCAGTCCTTTGCAGGGGCTTCCGGGCCTTCAAACCTTACCCTCTGGTTTAGCTTTTATGAGAAAAGCACCTGTTTTCTTGTGCAGCAAAGTAGTTTAATTTAATTACAAAATGTCCACTACCCAGAAGTATGGTGGATGCTGGGTCTGCTCCATTAACTGTAAAGGTGCAGCGCCACACTGTGTGCTTCAATAGAAATGCATTGAAGTGCACAGTGCAGTGCTGCACCTTTACAGTTATTGGAGCAGACCCAGCATCCGCCATACTTCTGGGTAGTGGACTTTTCATATTTAAATTAAACTACTTTGTGGCACAAGAAAAAAGGTGATTTTCTCAGAAAAGCTAAACCAGAGGGTAAGGTTTGCAGGGGTCGAAGCCCCTGTAAAGGATTGCTTTCCTTTAAGTCTGCAATTGTTAGAATCTCTGTAGCCTAGTATTGTGATCTATTTTCCACTCTAGTCTGTATCCCTGTATTATGTCAGGCAATAGCATTTCTGAATGTATTAGCTCAGTATTGAGTGTTACAGACCAGCTGTTTGATTCATTACCATTTTACTACTGCAGAACTGAAATCAGCAAAGGCTAAATGGAGAGATAAGTTTGGCAGCTCATCCATGGGAAAGTCATGTCACCTTCCCTAGTGTCTAGTGGCATCCCCCCCACCCTTCAATCACCGTCCAAATAATTTTTATAATATTCATTGGTGTCTAGTGGAACTCCACCCTCTGATTGCCATCCCCATAATTTTTATATTATTTCCTGGTGTCTAGTTGCACCTCCACCCTCCGATCACTGTCTCCATAAAACATTTTCTTTTACTCATGGTGTCTAGTGGCACACCCACCGTTTGATCACCATCCCTGTAATTTTTGTTTAATTTCCTGGTGTCTAGTGGCACCCCCCACCCTCCAATCCAAGGAAGAGCCTGAAATAAAGAAAACTGTGCCTCAAGGTTTGCTTTCTTTGTAAAATCTGTAAAAAAAAAAATTATCCTTGATGATCAGCCCCCCACTCCCACCTCCCACTAAGCACCCACCACCCCACACTCCCCAGTAGACCCCAACATACCCTCACTCACCTGAACAGGTCCTAGGTTTGAGATCCACTCTCCGATGAAGGATACATCTTTCTGCTGGAACACATGACTGCAATATGAGAAACTAAGGTAAATCTGATTTAATGTATTATAATGCGGGTTTCGACTTTTATGCATAACTTAGCCACTGTTTGATATTTTTACCCCAAACTTTCAACATGGTCTTTTGCGGACCCCACCTTATGAACAATTGCACTATCATTAAGCAACTCACGTCTGGAAGGTGATTTTGTGGTCACTTGGTGAATTCACCTTTTGGGCAAGAGTTGCATAATGACAGATCTATTGTTCATGAGGTGGGTCCCCAAATAGCCATGTTGAAACTTCGGGGTCAAAATATGAAAAAATGCCAAAGTTATGACCAGTTGTTGCAACTTTGCTGTGCATGATCATAACTTTGGAAATTTTAAAAATTTTGACTCCAGATTTTCAACATAGCCTTCTTATTACCCCACCTCATGTATGCCACAGCTGTCATTTTTCAAATCCTGGCCAAAATGTGTCTGTGCTCCTGTGGCATGGAATGGCATTGCAGTTGCACATAATTACATTTTGGCAGGGTTTTGAACATTTTCTCTACCAGGTACATGAGATGGGGTAATAACATGGCTATGCTGACAGTTTGGTGCCTTTCCACAGCTATATACATATATGCATCTATGGAGGGATGGGAGTGTAGGGTTCAAAGGACCCTGTGCTCCCACAGTAAAATATGGATACTATTATACTATCTCAAAAAGTAAGGAAGTGAGTTGCAAAAAACTTCATTAAAGCTCCAGTTAGGGTCAAAGTGACAAAAGTTGAGAAATGAGGTGTTGGTGTTTCCAGCCCTAAAACCCCACCCTCCCAAATCAGGCAGGAGAGCAGGTGTGGGGAGTGCCTTGGGCTTCTCAAGCCTAACACTCACCCCATTCCATCAGTAAATAAGGTCAGATGCATAGACTTTATAAGAATATGGTGAGCATTAGACTTGAGAAGCCCAAGGCACACCCCACACCTGCCTGGTTTGGGAGGGTAGGGTGTTAGGGCTGGAAACCCTAATGCCTCATTTCCCAACTTTTGTCATTTTGATCCTAACTGGAACATTAATGAAGTTTTTTTTGCAACATATACTGTATAGACAATATTGGGATAGGTACATATACCCTCAAAAGTCTAAACATTGCATGTAATAGTTACAGACACCTGCACTGTTTTCAGAATGCGAGATTGCATGTAAATGTTACAGACACCTGCACTGTTTTCAGAATGCAAGATTGCATGTAATGGTTACGGGCACCTGCATTGTTTTCAGAATGCAATTTTGAACATTTACACACTTCCTTCAAGCATAGTAAGGAATTCACGGTATCTTGTTTCTGTACATTTTATCTCTTAAAATGTCATAGTAGGTTGGCTCAAGTACTGCTGTATTAATACCTGGGGTGCAATGTCTATAGTTTTGAGCTAATTATTAACTTTGTACAGAGAAACACACTGTACTCAAGTCTGGGGAGCCTTATACTGTACTTCTGTAATTTTCCTGCTGAGCCTTCTCTTCATGCTGGTCACTCTGCATTCCCTCCATCATCACCATACCTCTCAACCTCCTGCCTCATAAATCAGGGACAAGGATTAAAAAAATCAGCGACAAAGGACCAAAATCAGGGACACATGTTCAAAATTAGAGATATCCACCCAGAACGCTGGTAGAATATGGGGCTTGGTGCAAAATGTATTTTCTAAAGAAGAACAAGTCTATAACTTTAATGCTTGACATTGTTTTGTGCTTCAAGTCCCCCTGTTTAGCCACAAAAACACAAATTTTAGGAGGGACAGAGTAAAATTTTGAGGCAAAATCAGGGACATCCCTGAAAATCAGGGACATTTGAGAGGTATAATCATCACTGATGTCTCTTTTATATCCTCTGAACAATCTTTCCATGAAAACCTGAAAGTCTGTGACTTCCACAATGAGTTTTAGTGCATGTACACAAGTAAGAAAAGGTAAACGGTGTAAAAGGATTTGAATGTGAATGTGAAAGTGAAAACATCACAAAAGGAAGAGTTGGCTGGGGATTTCTGATGCAGGTAGATTGACTCTCCTTTCAGATCAGCAGACAGGATGGGAATCAAATGAATCCATGAGGAGGGAGGATTTTCAAAGCTCATTTCTAGATGCAATTTTCTTTTTGTGTACAAATTAAGATATAACAGCAAGTTGCCCCATGTCCAATTTTCACAGCTACATGTAGGAGGAGAAATAGAAGTAGATTATATTTGTATCTGGGGCATTTCCCCGGAGGCTGAGCACACACAGTCAAACACAAACCTGAAATATACACAGAAGTGTTGCTTTAATAAATATAATATGTAAATATTAGAGCATAAAACTATAAATGTATAAAATAAAATTATCTGGGATGGCAATCAGAAGTAGGCGTGATTCTCTTCCCAAAAGCTTGCTAATATAAATGAGTCTTCAGGCCCCTCTTAAGGGTCTGTACCAAGGGGGTTCCCTCGGGAACCTTGAGACTGACTTCCTCAGCAGTGGGAGTGAATTTCATAAGACTGGGAGAGCAACCTCAAGGCCTGGTACCCCAAGGTTTTCAACTTGTTCTTGGTACTTCAAGGAGGCCCACCTCAGTGGAGTGAAGAAAGTGCAAAGGCATGAAAGGGTACATCAGAACCCCCTGGTAACCCATGCCCAACCTGTGTAGAATCTTATAAGATAGCAAGCCAACTATGCCACTTTAGCAGCAACCAGTTCAGTTCACGCAGCACTGGGGAGACGTGACACTTCCTTGAATGGTCAGTAAGCAGCCTTGTGGCTGCATTCTGCATACAGTTTTAGTGGCCAAAATGTGCCTGAACTGACGCATACATCACAAATGTATGTACCAGCATTGCCAGGTCCCCAAGGGGATAATGGATTCAATCTGGACTATGTCCCTTAGATGGTAAAGGCCAAGCTGGACTACTGTCAACACCTGCGTCTCAAGTGTCAGACACCCCTCACCCAGAATTACTTTAAGATTCTTTATCTTAGTGGCAGCTAAATGCCTAGAGGAACTGAGGTAGAGCCCCATCTCTCTCTCTCTGTAGCTGCCACTCTCCCCCCCTTCAGTCCACCTTGACAGCTAGTACTTCAGTCTTGTCAAGGTTTAGTCTTAGCCAGCTGGATGACATCCAATCCTGGATCTCAGCCAGGCATTTATTTAGCACAACATCAATCGTACCCAGCGTCCCATGATGTAAATGACACATAGAGCTTGGTGTCATCTACATATCAGTGAAACCAAAGTCCATACTGTCTAATGATCTCTCCCAGGGATAGAATATACACCATGAACAACATGGGTGAAAGGCCCAAACCTTGGGGCTGATGACAAGGCAGTGCCATGGGGGGGAAGAAAACATTTCCAACATCATTGTCTGTTTGTCCTGTAGATGAGTTAGGACTCAAACCAGTAGATGACTTTGCTGGTGAGTCCTACATATTTGCTGCACTGATCCACCAACAGTTCATGGTCCACAGTGTTGAAGGCAGAGGAGAGAATGAGAAGAATGAGTATTGATCACTCTCCTCTATCTCTCACCCTAAGAAGGTTATTAGGCACCATAACCAGTGCAATCTCTGTGCTATGACTAGACCTACAACTGGACTGAGGAGACTCATAGATGTTGAAGGCCATAAGGTTTGTCTCAATCTGTAATGCAACCACCTTTTCAATAACCTTTGCCATGAAGGATGGTTTAGATGCCACTCAGTAATTCACCAGGACGTCGGGGTCCAAAAATGTTTTTTCAGAAATGGTCTTACCAGTGCATTTTTCAATACAAGAGGACCCCCCCCCCCATAAAGAGCACCGGACAATCTTGGTAAACCATGGGCCCAGATGCCTGATGCAGATCATCAGTAATGTTATTGGATCTGGATCCTGTTAAAAAAATCTTGGCCACAGCTTTGAGATCACCCCACTTACTGCATCCATCATCACTGGCCAAACCTCTCCCCATGACTACTGACTGCATTCTGGTAGCCTAGTTCTGACCCTGCTAGGTTGCTACAGCCCACTTGAAGAGATCCCAGTCTTAATAGAGGACATTCTGTACAAGAAGAAGCTAACAAACTCCTTGCATGTCACAGGTGAAAAAACTTCTCTCAGACTCCAGACAGGCTGGATGAAGTAGCCCGTCTACCTTCCAAAAGAGCTGAGTAGTTGAATCTTTCCAGCAGGAACCTCCTTAGACAGAAACTTGCATTTTCTGGTTGTTTGCCCTTTGATATTCACTGTATTGAATATTCAAAGCCAGTCTTTCCTCCTGGACCTTGGATCTATGCCAATAATGCTCTAACCTCTACTCCCTTGCCTTCATCTCCCTCAGCTCACCGTCATGCTAGATATCTGTAACTAATCTCTCTCTCTCTCTCTCTCTCTCTCTTGCTTACTATTGGACTAGATATCTGTAACTAATCTCTCTGTCTTGCTTACTATTGGACTAGATATCTGTAACTAATCTCTCTCTCTCTTGCTTACTATTGGACTAGATATCTGTAACTAATCTCTCTCTCTTGCTTACATCTGAGAGAAGTTTTCCTTACTTTTACATTGGTATTGCTTTGTGTTTAATTATTTTAGTTTTTAATTCAGGAAGGGGGTTTTCAAAACTGCTTATCTTGTCAGCATCTTCAGAAGGGCTGAAATAACTGCATATTTGATTTTCCTTTGTGGCTAACTGGACTGATTACTAGAATTCTGTGACAATCTGCATCAATATATTTTGCAATATTTGCTGGTGGTGGTTGTGTGATTTAAAATAGCAAAGGCTGCAGTTTGTAATTGGATGCCAGACATAGCCTGAGGTGGGGGAAATTGTCTTCACAAGTCAGAGAGACCTGCATCACAGCCAATTGTTCTAGCTTGACCATTTCAGCATTGATCAATTACTATAAACTACTGGTGTGATCCTGTTTCAGACAGAAGTCCATCTTCTTCCAAGTTGTGTACTGGGTGTGCTTTGAAACAACTGAGAAGCTGTATGGGATATACTATATTGGACTAGATATCTGTAACTAATCTCTCTCTCTCTCTCTCTCTCTCTCTCTTGCTTACATCTGAGAGAAGTTTTCCTTACTTTTACATTGGTATTGCTTTGTGTTTAATTATTTTAGTTTTTAATTCAGGAAGGGGGTTTTCAAAACTGCTTATCTAGTCAGAATCTTCAGAAGGGCTGAAATAACTGCATATTTGATTTTCCTTTGTGGCTAACAAACCACCAGGCTGTTTTGGGGCTGGAGAGGTTTACCTGTGTCTGACTTGTGTCTGGATTTTTGTCTGTTTGATTAGCAGGGTATTTTCTCTGTCAAATTGTTGTGTAGGGTATCTTGCTGACAGGAAGGCACTCATCACAGCGGTGGGTGAGAGCTTTTAGCTGATTGTTTTGTGAGGCACAGTTTAGGCCCAACCCTTCCACCCCTCACCCCACCCACCCCTGGAAATAGTTCCTTTATACCTGAGGTTCTGACATCATTTCCTCAAGAGTGCAAGGTGCATATCACTGTCATATCCTCTCTAGCACACTGCACTGACAAAATAAGCATATACATTGTATAATATATATATTTCTATATAACAAACCAATCACACACGTGGCGCGCGCACACACACACACACACACACACAAAAACAAGCAAAAAAAAGTAGATAAACATGTGGGGAGTAGTGCAATGTATTGGCTGTGGGGCAGCAGTCTTCCGGGAGTCTTTCTGGAGGCTGAGATGCTGCCCTATTTGCAGACAACTCTCTTCTCTGAGGGAGGAAGTTGCCCGTCTTCTGGCCACACTGGACAGTAGTAAGGAAACCTTCCCCCAGGCCACACTGGACAGTAGGAAGGGAACCTCCCCCATCCAGGGAGCACCAGCGCCACCACCACTACTATCTCAGAGGATGTGAAAAAAGCACAGCAGTTGGACCACAGTGGGCTCAGGGAGGGTGAGGATGGTGGAACAGAGGCACACCCAGTCAATTGTTCCACTCCACAATCCATACACCATTCTGGGGGAGCATAGCTCCCCTATGGATGCATCTGCAGAGAAGACTGATGACAACTGTCACAAGGCAGGCCCACAGGAAGGAGGCAGAGGACACCACAGGGAAAGGAAGCAGCTCCTGGTGGGGGACTCAATTATTAGGGGATAGAACTGGGGGGAGCTGGGAAAACTGAAGTAAGGTGCCTGCCTGGTGCCATGGCTTGGAGGGATAGGAAGCACATCCTCAGGATCACAAGAACAGCTGCAAGGGAGTCTGAGCTGGACATAATTGTCCACCTAGGGACAAATGACTTGGCTCATCATGAGATTAGAGCAGTGCAGGAGGACATTGCAGAGTTGGGGAGGGGCCTAAGACAAGTAGCACACACAGTATCCTTCTCAGAGGTGCTGCCTGTCAATGGCATGGGGGAGGCAAGGGTAATTAGCACCATGCAGTTTAATGAATGGTTGAAAAAAATGGTGTGGGGCACAGGGGTTTGGCTTCATTGGGGGCTGGGGTTCCACCTGGAGGGACACCAGCCTATACTGGCAGGATGGTCTGCATCTGTCCAGGAACTGAACAAGTCTTTTGAGCAATCGGTCTAAATGCTTCATTGGCAAGCTTTTAAACTAGTCAAAGGGGAGGAACTGATAAGCAGCAGGAAAATCCCAGCCTCTCCCTACAAAACAGGGTACTAAATGAGAAAAAGACTGAGGTAGAAAGGTCAGTGGGGGAAGCTGCAACAGAAGGTAAAGCCATCAAAAAATGGAGAGCAATGAGTACCAATGCCCGTAGTCTGGGTAACAAGCTTTCTGAATTAGTGGCCTTGATGGAGGAACATCTGGATATCATGGCAGTCACAGAAACATGGTACACACAAAACCATGACTGGGACATAAACATACCAGGATACACTATCTACAGGAGGGACAGGAGGGTAAAAGAGAGGAGGAGTAGCTTTTACATAAGGGAAGGAATAAAAGCAACAGAACAAAAGGGTAAACAGGAAGGGAGAAGAAGCACTGTGGGAAATTTGGAGACAGGCAATGGCACCACAATCCGCACAGGGTTGTATACAGACCCCTTCTCAGGGGAGGAAATGATAGAAAGTATACTTAGAATGGCAGAAAAAGGGAGATATTGCTGATGGGTGATCTGAATGTGCCAGATGTTAACTGGAATGCAGTTGCAGCAGCCACTCAAGAGTGGAGTTATTCTAGATGCCCCACAGGGGCATGCCTTAGACAACTAGTATTGAGCCCACTGAGAGGGAGCAATCTTAGACCTGATTCTCTCAAAATGGAGATGGAGAGAGATCACAGATGTAGAAGTGGGTAGCCATCTGGGAACTAGCGACCATCGAACAGTATGGTTCACAATAAACACAGCAATAGAGTCAAGCTACACAAAGGCAAAAGTACTGGACTTTAGGAGGGCTGACTTTGCTAAAATGGGTGAGTGCCTAAGGAATGCACTAACAAATGGGCAGGAAGGAAGGGTGGAAGAACAATGGGGAATAATAAAAACTTCAATCACAGAGGTAACGAGCCTTTGTGTGAAGCAAAAAAACAAAACAAAACGATGTAAGAAACCACTTTGGTTCTCAAAGGAAGTGGCAGTGAAGGTTCAAGAGAAAAAGAAAGCATTCAGGAAGTACAAGGAATCGCAGAAGCAGCAGGACAGAGAACTGTATCAGTTAAAGCAAAAGGAGGCTGGGAAGGCAGTCAGAACAGCAAAGGCCCAAACCGAGGAAAAGATAGCCAACTCAGTTAAGAAGGGGGATAAAACCTTTTATAGGTACATCAGGGAGCGAAGGAAGACCAAGGAGGGATAGTGAGGCTTACTAAAGGGAGGAGGGAGGGCAGAGGGAGACTGTGAAAAGGCAGAGATACTAAACAAATATTTTGCTCAGTATTTACAAAATGAAGAGGGGAGGTACATAAAACAAACAGAAGAAACACTCTGGATACAGAAGTTGATACCAGCCCATTTACAGAAGAAAGGGTTCTGAAAGAACTCTTAAAACTGAAGATGGACAAAGCAATGGGGCCTGATGGGATTCATCCCAGAATTCCAAAAAGAACTAAGGGTAGAACTAGTGACACAACTGTCTACACTTTTTAACAAATCATGGGAGGATGGGGTGGTACCCGAGGACTGGAGGAGGGCAGATGCGATTCCCCTTCACAAAAGTGGGAGCAAGGCAGAAGCAGGAAACTACAATAGTTTAACCTCAGTGATAGGGAAAATGATGGAATCACTTCTGAAGGAAAGAATTGTCGAGTATCTAGAGGCCAGAGGGGCACAGGACCCTAGGCAGTATGGATTCACAGGGGGAAGGTCATGCCAGATGAATCTGATAGATTTCTTTGACTGGGTGACCAAAGCAGTAGATCAGGGAGGGGCTGTGGACATGGCCTACCTAGACTTTAGCAAGGCATTTGACACAGTCCCACACAAAAGATTAATATATAAATTAGTCAGCCTGGGAGTGGGTCCCAAGATGACAGCCTGGGTAAAGAATTGGCTGGAGAATAGGACACAGAGAGTAATAGTAAATGGAGTCCACTCAGAAGAAGGAGGGTTACTAGTGGGGTATCGCAGGGTTCAGTATTAGGACCGGTCTTCTTCAATGTCTTTATAAGACACATTGCAGAGGGACTGGAAGGAAAAGTATGTCTCTTTGCAGATGACACAAAGATCTGCAACAGAGTTGATGCACACGGTGGGGTGGAAAGGATGAGAAGGGACTTGGCAAGGTTAGAGGAATGATCAAATGTATGGCAGCTTAGAGTCAATGCTAAGAAGTGCAAGGTAATGCACCTGGGAAACAAAAACCCAGGGGAAGAGTACACAAAGGGGGATGAGATACTAACAACAACAAAAATGGAAAGGGACCTGGGGGTAGTCATATCAGATGACCTAAAGGTGGGCAAACAATGTGAGAGGGCAGCAAGGAGGGCTGGGGGGATACTGGGATGCATAGGAGAGGCATCACCAGTAGAAAACAGGAAGTTATTATCCTCTGTACAGACAGCTGGTGAGAACCCATCTGGAGTACTGTTGTGCAGTTCTGAGACCCAATCTCCGCAAAGACATTGACAGGATGGAAGCTGTCCAGAGGAGGGCAACTAAAATGGTGCAGGGTCTGCACCAGAGACATATGAAGAGAGCGAAAGGAGCTTAATATGTATAGCCTCAAGGAAAGGAGGAGAGGGAGGACATGATAGAAACCTTCAAGTACCTCAAGGAATCAACAAAGTCCAAGAGGGTAGCATCTTTCAAAAAAAGAGGTGTGCAAGAACAAGAGGGCACAATTTGAAGATGGGGGGGGCTCAGAGGTAATTTAAGGAAGTATTTTTTCACAGAGAGGGTTGTGGATGCATGGAACGGCCTTCCAGAGGAGGTTGTGGAGTCAAAATCAGTGGTGGAATTCAAGCATGCATGGGACAGTCATAAGGCCATTCTAGGGGGTGGGGGTAGGAAGAAGTAGGCTGCTGGTTAACTAGGATCTGCAGCTTATCCAGTAGGTAGGGAAATGGGCAGACTGGGTGGGCCAAGCAGTCCTTATCTGCCATCAAATTCTATGTTTCCATGTTTCTATACCACAGTGAGCAAGGGTATGATGCCAGTGGATATACATGAGTCAGTACCATGAGATAGAAAGTCATTCTGATAGCCTTATTATAGTCCACTACCACTTCCTTCAGTCCTGTGGCACATGTTGCCACAACACCAACAGATTCATCACCACCAGATGTCCTTCTGGCCCCAGACCTCTTTAAGGGTAGTACTGGACCATCTACACAGATGATGGACTACATGGGGGGGTCTGAAGTTGAACCTGATGGTACAATGATCCTTCCAACTAACAGGACCCTTGACCTCAACCCCTAGGGAAAATGTCCATTCCAAGATATGGTTGCGTTGATGGGTCACAGAAGTAACAACTTGTGTGAGGCCCAGAGATTCCCTTTCCTGGAGGCAATTTTATCCAAAATGCCAGAGTTTGTTATTGACCCAGGCATTAAAATCACCCAAGATGAGCCATCGAGGGATTCCAATACCCTGTTAGCAGCATAGTGCTTGATTTCTGGCAGGAAATACCTCTCATGCCCTGGAAGCCAGCACATGAGAAGGATCCAACAATCCGCAATTGTACTCCCACATAGTCACACATTCAAAAACCAAAGTATCTTACACTGGATGCAACACCAAGTTCAGCTACGATCTAAAAAAGATGGACCCTCGCCCCTGCCCCATGATCAGTTCTTTGGCAGTGAACCACAGAGAAAATGTCTGGGATGGCCAACTCTAATACTGGATCAGCATTGTCACCAAGCCACATCTCCATGATGCAAGCCAGATATAGAAACATAGAAACATAGAATTTGATGGCAGATAAGGACTGCTTGGCCCACCCAGTCTGCTCATTTCCCTACCTAATGGATAAGCTGCAGATCCTAGTTAACTAACAGCCTACTTCTTCCTACCCCCACCCCTAGAATTGCCTTATGACTGTCCCACGCATTCTTGAAATCCACCACTGCTCCACAACCTCCTCAGCAAGTCTGTTCCAAGCATCCACAGCCCTCTCCATGAAAGAATACTTCCTCACATTACCTATGAGCCGTCCCCACTCAATGCAGAGGAATCAGAAATAAAATCTGCTTTTATAGCAGTCTTATTCCTTGTTGATCTGGCATTGCGTAGCAATGCCTGAAGAGTATGAGTAGCAGCAGCAGACCCCTCAGCTACCTGTCTACTCAGTGCAGTTGGAGCTCTCGGTATGAGAACTAATGTCTGGCCTCTCTCTAGTTCCCATTTTGCTCCAGAGAATCTCCTGGTCCTTACTGTCCTGATAGGACTCACCCCGTCAGTCCACTACACCAACTCCATACCTCCTCCCGATACTCACCTTCCTGCACCGGTGATATGCGGCATCCGGCAAATAGGATCTCAGAAGGGGCACAGATCATAGAGAAGGTACAGAAAGTAGCTGAAGCAAGGTTTCTGCTGCTTAAAACACGTGCCACAGATGAATTGCCAGATGTTGATTAAAATACCTCAGACCCACTCAATTTTACATCCACCCTAGCAATAGATGAATTAAGAGTTTTAGCCAATACCCTACCAATCCCGCAAAAAAATGTAACCTCACACTGTGAAACACACCACACACACCCTAAAATAATTTAACCACTCATACTATATTACATATCTGTTCTCAATAAAAGCATATAACATGCATTTTCCTAACACCAGAACATACACATGCAGGCAGTTGCCCTTTACCACTCATGCTACCAGTCATTCATAAACAATAAGAAAACATCATTACACAAAGCAATCAGATTACATATACACATATGCAAATTCCATTGATAATCTGGAAACTGAAAAAGAAAATTGTTAAATTCTATATCTACTCCCACCTGAGTTATGAAGTATAAGTTCAACAGAGGAAGGGTTTTCAAACTCTTGCCTCCACATAGTAACATGCCCAAGGAAAGATTAAATGTAAGGTTTAAGACAGCAGGTTCTCTCACCACCTGTTGGCTGCAGTCCCAGTGTGGTTATCTCTATGTTGGGGAGGACTTGATAGCACAAACCATATCCAATATTCAGTCCCATATTCGTCTGTCTCTCCACCTCAGGAGCAAACACAAACACACCCCAAGTGCATAAAGTAGCATCCCAGCTGCACTACCAGTTCCAGTGGCTCGGGCCTCCTGACATCAGGCCTTCCAGCATCCCAGCTACTGTGTATTCTGGCTACCCATGGCAGATTTCTAATTCCAGTTACTGCAGCCACCCCAGACCTCTCAAACAAGCTCTGGATCTTGGAGCAGGTAGGTTAGGCATCGGCTACGCAGCAGACGCCACAGAAGACCTGCCATATGATTACTCCTCACTTCTGCTCTTTGTCATCACTGGGAATTAACACAATCCAGGCCTTGTTTCCTGGGGAAAAACTTCTGGAAATAGAAGGATGCCCGACAAATGACTTGGGCATATATTCAGCATCTTTGCAGCTACCAGGCATGTGAGGGCATTCAAATTCCTACAGTACAGGTTAGTACAACAATTATTCAGAGTGGTACCATGAGAATGACCTCAAGCATAATAATAAAAAACACTAACCCCTGTTGATTGCCCAATAGAGTCTCTAACTTCCACTAAAATGACCCCTACCACTACATTATTTCTACCTTCTTGTACTGTGTTGCATACTCTATGAGTTAACCTGCTGCTACCGATTATATAACGTGTCATTTTTGTTCTCTTCCACTATATTGTATATGGATTGCTCTCTTATTTGTAATTTGCATCCAAATTGTTTCTACCATGTATTCAGTTTTGTCTGAATACTGTTTTATTTGCAACGCCCCAGGTCGCACCTGGAAATGAGCCTTGGCTCAGTATGCCTTTCCCGTTTAACAAGAAAGAAAGAAAGAAAGAAAGAAAGAAAGAAACAAAGAAACAAAGAAAATGCTCATGGTAGAAAGAAACAGTTTTTACATCTTATAGTTTGAAACATTTGAAATTATTCACCTGCAATTTCATCCTTTTAAGATATTTCTAAAGAGAGATTTGCTTAAAGAAGTAGTGAAACTTAATATTTAGTCATAAGGTATGTATCTTATATTTTTCACATTGGGTGTTTGTATTCTGGTTTAATTTTTGGTTAAAATAATTTATACTGAGAATAAATATAATGTTTTGATTTTAGAAACACCACCTTCTACCCCCTAGTCTGTGAATGTGCTGGCTGATTATTGCTGCCGCAATATCGCCGAGGGAATATTGTTGCATGCTTCTTGTGCGACTTTGATTTTTTGCCATCCCACACTGTAGCATGATATAATAGCTCTAGGGAATTGATGCTCATAATAACGGTGACCCAATCCCAGTGCATGTGTCAAGGCTACCATAGGGTAGGTTGGCCAGATTGGGGGTCAGTGAATATAGTGACAGGATGTCACTATACGTAGCGCAGGGGAGCGGGCATGATCAGTGAGGGGCAGGAGGGAATGTGAGGTGGTGCCATGGTGAGTTGCCAAGCTGACCCGTGGCATGTTGGGTGGGTTGGTGGCATTGGTCAGCGGGTTTCTGGGTTTGGGTCGGGCACTGTTGTGTTTTTGTTGTGCCCTGCCCAAACCTTTTTTTTTTATGTTTTCAGCTCTCCGACATGCACCGCCCTGCAGTTAAGAATCCTTACGTGGTGGTGCGGGGGTGCAGAGGGCATAGCCCCCTGCATTAAACATTAAAAACTTAAGTCCCCAGTGCCATTTTGCTGTGAGCCGGGGTGTCAGAGTGCTGAAATAAATTTTTGGCACTCTTGACTTCTGGATAATGGTGATCGTCTTTAGACTTTCACCATTATCACATAGATCCCCCCACACTGTTGCTGTTCCACTATTTGTCCTTTCCACAGTGGTGTGACCTGGAGTTAGTTGTATAAATAACTGGTGGGGAGATCACATGATGCATTCACCCTGACAGGATGTGTGGCTGCTCTGCTCCCACTCCGGTCCTCCTAAAAGTCTTTAATTTCATATCCTTTTGAAAATAAAACTCTCTGCTAATCGAAGATCGTGACATCCTATAGTTTGGAGATACCTGTGATCATCATCAATCTGGGAGAAATCTCTACAAATTGTGAATAGAAGTGGAAATGCACCAGAACCTTCCAGCTCATACACCTCCTTAAACGCCGGACAAAATGGCTAAGCATGCAAAAACCCAGGCTGCATCTAACAGTAAAAATACAATGCCAACCAGTAGTCCTCCTGCCCTCTCCCATCAGTCTGTTCTTTTGTGCTTGTTTTGGATTCACGAGTTAGCTGGCACCTTGCCTCTGTCTGAGACAGCCCCCTGACTTTGTCTTTCAAGTTGGTGCTCAGCTCTCTTTGTGTGTCTCTTTATTCTGCTGTCTCCTTCCCTTCAGGTGGCACTTGCCCCCACAGGCAGTGGTCACGATCCAGCCATAGCACCTCTATGGTGCAAGTAGCCTGATCCACCTCCCCCAAAGAAATAGAAAAGGTACGAAACTTGAACAATTGCCACGATTTCTCTGGGCTCTGTGAACGCTGAACTGGATCATCACCTACAATTTGTTGTTTTCAATTTTGACGCCTTCTCAAGGTAGCACTATTGGCTCCACACCAGTGTAGAGCTCCCTGGTTGGCTGGTCTCACTCACATGAGACAGGAGCACCCGAGATGTGTGGCTTAATGTAAGGCTGCATCCCTGTACTCGGCTCCTAATTTATATATTTTAATTTAGCCTGTTCTGCTTGGCCTGTGTAAAGTAACTTACCATTCCCCCACCGCTGCAGTTTCTCTCCAACTGTATGTGCACTGATTCAGTGCTAGCTCTGCAAATTTCCTCTTGATTTTTGTCCCCCCCCCCCCAGGCCTCCATTAAATGCACACAGTCTCCGCCCACTCCTATCTGATGTTTCAATTTATTGGTTACTTACTGTTAAAAACTGGAATTCCTCCCATTCCCTTTTTGCAACTAAGCCTTCTAGCAGATTTATCTCATTCTGTCTTGCTGAGGCATACCATTTTGGTACTTTAGGTTTGCTTATTGCTCACTAGCATATCCTGTCTTGCTAAGGCAGTTGATTTAGGTCAGGTGATCTCTCTAGTACTTAGTCTGCTCCAGAGTAGTAGCTAAGAAATTTGCTTCAAAGTCTCTCTGTCACTAGTATTACTCTATAGTCAGGTGAGCTCTTTTCTTATTAGCCTGACTAGGAGCCGTACTTAAGGATTACTGCTTCAGGCTCCACTGCCTATGGTAGTATTCTGTAGGGATTAAGAAATTCTCCTCCATTGAGAATCCCTTCTCTTGCCTGCACTTGTAGTGCCCATTGGGTGATAGTCTCATAATGAGGGCATATTACCTGCTTCTATGCTTTTCTCTGCTCGTCTTACATGTATTGGACCCGATCGTGAACCAAAAAATAACTCCTAGAGTGGAAAATGGCTCTCTTTTTACATAGTCCGACCGGGACTTTTCCTATCAAGTAGAAGAACTTGTATGTGCTCTAACTTCCCCATGCCTGCTGCTGGTCCCTCACCTGCACCGGCATACAGAAACTCTACTAGAGCCTGCCCACAGGGCTACTCCACCTTCTGCATACTCCCCCCTACTCTCATTGACTCTCTTGATCAGGGTATTATTGCATGCAGCATCAGGAAAACTGGGAACTAGCCTCAGAACTCCCTATACTGCCACAGGCAAATCACATAACCAAAAGAAGACTCAGCTACCCACACTTCTCCTAGGTCTCTGCAGGAAACTCTTGTTCCTGCTTTTACTATGCTCAGGAAATACTGAGCTTAATTCAGGCCCTCTGACAACCAATGGAATCCCCAGCAGAACTACAAAGCCTCAAGGGGCTTATATTCTTGCATGTTAATGTATGTAGCCTATTAAAAAAAAATCACTTCTGTTCAGGCCTGGGTATGTCATACTGCTCCATATGTTCTGGTGATTACGGAGTCCTGGCTCGGAATGGCAGCCAATAACGATGAAGTTAACATCCCCTCCTACTCTTTGTTCAGAGCCGAAAGACAAACCAGAGGTGGTGGGGTAGCTATGTTGATTATGGGAATTATTTAGGTGTAAAGGACTCGGCTACATTTAGAATTAGGATAAGCAACCCACCCCTCCAACCTTAAAATACAAATGTCTAGCTCCTCAACGCAAATTGCATATTTTCCACTGCTACAGTCAGGTCATATATAATAGACCCAGTAGAGCATTGCTGCTGAAACTCACAGGAAGTAGGAAGCAGGAATATGGAGGATCAATAACTTAATTTGTTCTGAGCAGTATGAACTCTGCCTGCATTTGTTGACAGTACTGTAACTAATAATGAATGGGAGTGTATAGGGTACATAACATCTCTATTAGGAACACTAAGAAATTTGTGTTGCAGAACTTTACCATAGAGACAGTGACATCGGTATATGTATAAATGTTTGTTTTTTATTTTCCCCCTTCAAAAGTTGCATCTCTTGATTAGACATCGTCATCTCAGCAAACTCTTTACATAACTGAGATCAGGCTGTGAGCCATCAGCACTTCTTTATGAACTTATGTATTTGCATCAGTGCCAACATTTACATGAAGAGGAAGCAACTGCTGCTGTCCAAGTCTTCACTGTCACTGGTCTTATTCCCCATTCACCTGATACCCATCAAGTGGATAAATTCTGAGTCTCAAAGTAAAAGTAGTTCTTTCTTTAATACTGTTGGGTGAAGCTGTGCCACCAGAAATGCCCCTTTCCTTCAGCAAGCAGTTCTGGTTTACCTGTGAAGTGCAGCTAGTTTATATAGTGGTAGATTTCGTTTACAGCAGGTATGCTGCAGATACGTGATGCTGCTATGCATGATTGCCTCTCGGTCATTGCAGCTGGGCTGTTCTGTGCCAAGCAGGAATTGAAAGGTTGGCGTGGTGCTGACAGTATGCATGTGTGGTAGGGCTGTAGTAAGTCAGTTCAGTAATGCTGCATGCAATGTATGATCTTTGCTTTTTTAACATCTCAGCCACCAGCCCTACCCAACTGAGTTCTGTAGGTTCCACCACTTAAAAAAGGTTGAACAGTATTCTCCAGTTTCAGTTTATTTTATTTTCTTGATGTTATCCCATTTTCTCATGACACATTATACACTACAGGCTGTTTTTGTTGTGTACACTGTTTGATGTTGCAACCCAAAGTTGTGGGTTGCATTGAGCATCAGAAGCATTTGCTCTGGATTTACTATATACTGCAGCTGGTGACATAAACCAGCGGTTTGGATCATAAGGGCACCAAGGCAGAGCTACTACTGTAGGTATAGTACCCAACTAAATAGCAATGATTTGAATCCAGTCTGCAAATTCCCAAAGCATTTTATTTATTTTTGTGTAAAACAATGTGTTATCTACAGTAAGTGCAACATTTTTCTTTATAGCCATTCTATACTTGCATTATGATACCACATAAACCATAATATATCATGTTATCACCTCAACAACAAATCTAATTCAAGTAAACGGTAAAGCCAGTGCTTTGTTGCAAGGATGAATTTGAATAATTTCATAATATTTACTTTGCATACGCGGACACTCACTTTTAATCTGCTTTACAATAATAATAATAATCAAAATGTATTATTATCCTTTTTCATTCGATCTTCCCTTTTTTATTTCCATTTTCAGCCTCACCCTCCTCTTTCTTGACCTCATGCCTCTGTCAGACTATTTGTGCCCTTGCTGCTTCTGCCCATCCAATCTCTGGCTCATACCACCAACTACAAGCTCAGACTGCAGCCAACCTGGCAGCACAGCACAGACTTACCCCACTACAGCAGGGCCTGGTTGGAAAAAAAATCCTGGTTCTGCACCAGGAGTCAGGTGGAGGAGAGGATCGAGCTAGGGCTTCTGACATGGGTGTGGGAGATAGGCTGTCACTGAGTACCTGGGAGTGTTTTCCCCTTTTTTCACTTGCCCATCTCAAATGATGCAAGTGCGTTGGTCTGCCAACAGCAATTGCCTGGGGAGGGGGGAAGTCATGTGGTCATCCATATTGTCAGGCAACCTCAATATCCCCAGAAAGCATCATCCTTGCCCTGGATGCTACCTAAGTAGTTCTCGTCACACACATGTGTGGAAGAGCAGGAGCAGCTGCACCACCTCCTGTTCCTTGTCCATCCAGTTATAACACACTCCTTATTAGCAAAATGAGCTGGATTCCAGCCCCTGGGGGTCAGATTATTACAGGAACAGATAGAGCCCTTCCTGCTTACTGTGCCACACACACTCATCTAGTTGGATCAACT
This sequence comes from Neoceratodus forsteri, assembly GCA_016271365.2. Taxonomy (NCBI): domain Eukaryota; kingdom Metazoa; phylum Chordata; order Ceratodontiformes; family Ceratodontidae; genus Neoceratodus; species Neoceratodus forsteri. The sequence goes on along the minus strand of CM057450.1, from coordinate 873,893,105 downwards.
TTTGAGAGTCCTCTATCTCTCTACCAGAGTGTGCTGGAATGCCATCCCACACCTCTCTGAAGGTGCAGGTTCCCAAACAATTGGCGGGGGGGTGGACTAAAACAGTGACTGAGAAGAAGAGGTTCACTAATAATAAAGATGTGAATGTCTATAATGCACTTAATATTCTTTAAATCTCAGACCTTACCATGACATCCCCCCCCCCATGATGTCTATGGAGGGAAAACTACTCATAAACATATAACATTCCCTCACCAACCTAAGGTTAGTTAAATTAAACATCATGGGATATAAAGGAATGAGAGAAACATAATTGCGACAGTTTTGGGGCCAGGAGAGACTGAAGACAGGAAACTGGCTCTGTGGGAAACTTTAAGATTATATTGGAGGATGAATGGGTTAGCTTTTCTGCCAAGAGTTCTGAGAGATGGACAGAAGTTTGTGAAGGAGCGTTCACAGAGGCTCCATCAGGAATGTCCGAATGAGTGTGGTAGTGTCTGCCAGAAGTTAAGCCTCCCCAAATGACAATCTTAAGCAGACATCCAATTGGAAAACTATCTGATGGACAACCACCCTTCTCCCCCACCCCATCTCCTAGTACTGTGCCTCCAGCTCAGTTGCAGAAACTAAGAGGAAGTCAGAGAAAATCAGCTGCAAGAAAATTACGTTCCTTAATACTCCCCTCCCAGAGAATAGAACCACCAAAGTAGGAGTCATGGATTGAGAGCCTCATGCAAGGGATCTTCTACCAATAACTCTTCTCCAGACAGATCAGGGCTACATACTCTTTTGCCCCAGCAGCAGATCTATTGACTACAGTAGGAGGGGTCCTCAAGATAGAGAATTTAACTTCATCTAGGGCTGAAACAGTTCAAAAGAGCTGGAAGCGTGGACTAACACCTTACCAAACTGTCAGTTCCTATCGTGGCTCCCTGAAGTGCCGATGTGAAACTGACAAATGCCATGAACAATTTATCTTTGATTTGCTATGCTGACCAAAGCCATATGTTTAAACTTTTGTGAGTATATGCCAGTGACCTGCTAACCTTTAAATCCCTGTCTTTTCACAGATCTCACCATTGTACTCTATTCCCCCACATTCTTTTTTTCAGTACTGTCACTGAAGGGAAAATTCCTTGTTAAAATGTTTGTATTCCCACAGAATTGATTAAAGGAAAACTACATCCAAAACTTGAAAAAATATATGTTGTGCAGAGTGTTTTAATTTGTTTGTGAAGTTCTAGTGTTTCCTTCCCTCTGACTGGTATTAGGAGTTTTTACCAAATTAGCTTGCTAGTTTTATGACCCCTGGGGATCTTCATACCTGATAGTGTAATTGTATTTCTTGTTCCCACAGTGCATCTTGTCTCACGTGACTGTGATGTAAGAGAGACCCAACATTCAGCACACACATGCCAAACAAACTAAATATCTTGGAAGCTTTACAAGTTGCACAAAAATTACCAGCAGCAAAGTTTTTCAGGACAGTAAAACATTTAGGATGAGGGTGGTCACCAAGCTGAATTCTACAGATTTTAAAATATAGCCATCTCTATTGTTGTGAACTGATTGTAATGCAATGCTTTCTGCTGGATTTATGGGCTCTGCTACATCACCATCACATGCAACAAGGTGCATTGTAGGACAAAGAAATGCAATAAACCTATTTGATATGGAGATCTCCAGGGGTCATAAAACTACCCTAAAGCTAGCAGGCTAATTTAGGAAAAACTCCTAATACCAGTCAGAGGGAAGGAAACACTAGAACTTCGCATACAAATTAAAACACCCTGCACAGCATATATTTTTTCAAGTTTTGGGTGTAGTTTTCCTTTAATTCACTTTTTTTGAGTTGCAGGGGAAGGAATGTAACATAATTAATGGAGTTTGTTTTTTGTATGGCTGGGTAGCCGGCATGAAAGAGGGTAGGAAGCTCACTTTATGCTAAACTGTAAGGTGAAATCGGGGGAAGGAAGGTTGTCTTTAGCACACTGTAACAAAAAAAAAGAGCTGCCTTCCTCTAACTGACTCTTCCTCCTTGCCTTACTGACAGAAACTCTGTGATTATGCTCGGAACTTCATGTAAGAGGGCTCGCATAGTTTCCACCAAGAATATGTGAAGGAGCACCACAGAGACTGCCGTAGACTGTTCTCATATGAGCAGTTTGGGTAGGCAGTAAATAAATTCTGAAGGGGAAATCTATCTAAGTAGTGATTTTAGGAATAATCATAACAAACTCCAGAAGGCAGCCTCAGTTAAATTTTGAAGCACTATATTAGGAATTCATAGCCCAAACTGTCAAAATAGATTTAGCCCGCTGTGCAAAACGCTGCAGATTTCACAAAGAACAGCTGTGGGGTACTAAAATGGTAATTAATAAAACAGCGAGGCTGTAACACTCAGTAATGAGCTACTGCACTCAATACTACCACTGCCTGACATAACAAAGGGGTGCAGACTAGATCAGGTTTGAAACACTACTGTATGAAAATATTCTAAATCAGACTTGGTCTAGGGAAAAACACTTGCTTTAATCATAAAGGGAGTGAGGTTCACTAACTTAATAAGAAAACTGGCATTTAAAGACAAAAAAACACACCTAACATTTCACCTTTAAAGGAAAGCAGTCCTTTGCAGGGGCTTCCGCCCCATTAAACATTACCCTCTGGTTTAGCTTTTCTGAGAAAAGCACCTTTTTTCTTGTGCCGCAAAGTAGTTTAATTTAATTATGAAAAGTCCGCTACCCAGAAGTATGGCGGATGCTGGGGCGGCTCCATTAACTGTAAAGGTGCAGTGCCACTCTGTGTGCTTCAATACAAATGCATTGAAGTGCACAGTGCAGTGCTGCACCTTTACAGTTATTGGAGCAGCAACAGCATCCGCCATTCTTTTGGAAGTGGACTTTTCGTATTTAAATTAAACTACTTTGTGGCACAAGAAAAAAGGTGATTTTCTCAGAAAAGCTAAACCAGAGGGTAGGGTTTGCAGGGGTGGAAGCCCCTGCAAAGGATTGCTTTCCTTTAAGTCTGCAATTGTTAGAATCTCTGCAGCCTAGTATTGTGATCTATTTTCCACTCTAGTCTGTATCCCTGTATTTTGTCAAGCAATGGCATATCTGACTGTATTAGCTCAGTACTGAGTGTTACAGCCCCTCTGTTTGTTTCATTACCATTTTACTACTGCGGAACTGAAATCAGCAAGGGCTAAATGGAGAGATGAGTTTGGCAGCTCATCTGTGGGAAACTCATGTCACCCTCCAATCACCGTCCCCATAACTTTTAATTCCTTGGTTTCTAGTGGCATTCCCCCCACCCTTCAAACCCGGTCCCCTTCATTTTTATATTATTCCCTGGTGTCTAGTGGCACCCCCCACCCTTTAATCACCATCCAAATAATTTTTATAATATTTATTGGTGTCTAGTGACACCCCACCCTCTGATCACCATCCCCATAATTTTTATTATAGTGTATAGTAGGGGGCTATTGAGCATAGAATTCAGAGCGACTCAAAATGTTGTTGTACCACAGTTCAAAAGTTCATGGAATACGATTGTACCACACTGTAGTACAACAACATCTTGAAACACTCTAGAGGGCAATGCACTGCTCTGTGCCTACAATCAAACTGCCTACCAGTGTCTCATCACAGAACAGTGCGAAGCAGAATGGCGGCGGCATTTTTTTCACAGTTAAACTTCAACGAGTGTAAACACTTCATTGAGGAGGATTTTCAGGGCTGTGAAACACAAAGGGCATCTTGAAACAAGTAGCAGTCCCATTGTTACAGCGTGTGCAGTGGAGCAGCTTCTCAAAAACGATCCCGCTACTCAGCCGAATAAATTGAGCAGTTAATTCTTTATCTGTTACTATAGTTAATTAAAATAAAAATTTGTGCCTGTTACATTTAGCCTCTCTGTCCGGAAATTAATTTGTAGGTAAGGGAAATTGACTAGGTTTGTTTAGCAAGCGTCTCGCTTAGAGCCATGAATATTTTTTCCTGTAAACCTGCCCACATTGCAAATGTAGCCAATAGCAGGGCATCACATCTCCTAGCAACCACACCAAGGTTCTAGCAACCAGTACAACGAGAGACGACTGAATAACTGAAAATCAAAACTGTTTTGTTTTAAAGAAATGATTACAATACACTATAAAAAAATACTGAATGGGCAACTAAGTGCACAACCAGTATGTTGTGCCATCTCGGGATTCTGATTCCAGGGGACCTCTCAAGCTTCACTCTCGAGGGCACCAGGAATCAGAAACCCTCTGTGGCACAAAATACTGGTTGTTTACAGTTGCCCATCCAGTATTCTCTATTTATTTCCTGGTGTCTAGTGGCAACCCCACCCTTCAATCACCGTCCCCATAAATTTTTCTTTTACCCATGGTGTCTAGTGGCACACCCACCCTTTGATCGCCATCCCTGTAATTCTTGTTTAATTTCCTGGTGTCTGGTCTGGTGTCCCCCACACTCCAATCCAAGGAAGAGCCTGAAATAAAGAAAACTGTCCCTCTAGGTTTGACAAAAGTTGGGAAATGAGGTGTTGGTGTTTCCAGCCCTAAAACTCCACCCTCCCAAATCAGGCAGGAGAGCAGGTGTGGGGAGTGCCTTGCGCTTCTTAAGCTTAACACTCACCCCATTCCATCAGTAAATAAGGTCAGATGCATAGACTTTATAAGAATGTGGTGAGCATTAGACTGGAGAAGCCCAAGGCACACTCCACACCTGCCTGGTTTGGGAGGGTAGGGTGTTAGGGCTGGAAACCCTAATGCCTCATTTCCCAACTTTTGTCATTTTGATCCTAACTGGAGCATTAATGAAGTTTTTTTTTGCAACATATATGGTATAGGCAATATTGGAATAGGTACGTATACCCTCAAAAGTCTGAACAATGCATTTAATAGTTACAGACACCTGAACTGTTTTCAGAATGCAAGATTACATATAATGGTTACAGGCACCTGCATTGTTTTCAGAATGCAAGATTGCATGTAATGGTTACAGACACCTGCACTGTTTTCAGAAAGCAAGATTGCATGTAATGGTTACAGACACTGCACTGTTTTCAGAATGCAAGATTGCATGTAATGGTTACAGACACTGCACTGTTTTCAGAATGCAAGATTGCATGTAATGGTTACAGACACTGCACTGTTTTCAGAATGCAAGATTGCATGTAATGGTTACAGACACCTGCATTGTTTTCAGAATGTAAGACTGCATGTAATGGTTACAGACACCTGCACTGTTTTCAGAATGTAAGACTGCATGTAATGGTTACAGACACCTGCACTGTTTTCAGAATGCAAAACTGCATGTAATGGTTACAGTCACCTGCATTGTTTTCAGAATGTAATTTTAAACATTTACACACTTCCTTCAAGCATGGTAAGGAATTCACAGTATCTTGTTTCTGTACATTTTATCTCCTAAAATGTCATAGTAGGCTGGATCAAGTACTGCTGTATTAATACCTGGGGTGCAATGTCTATAGTTTTGAGCTAATTACTAATTTTGTACAGAGAAACACACAGTACTCAAGTCTGTGGGGCCACATACTGTACTTCTGTGATTTTCCTGCTGAGCCTTCTCTTCATGCTGGTCACTCTGCATTCCCTCCATCATCACTGATGTCTCTTTTACGTCCTCTGAACAATCTTTCCGTGAAAACCTGGAAGTCTATGACTTCCACAGTGGGTTTTAGTGTATGTACACAGGTAAGAAAAGGTGAACGGTGTAAAAGGATTTGAATGTGAATGTGAAAGTGAAAACATCACAAAAGTAAGAGCTGGCTAATGATTTCTCATGCAGGTAGATTGACTCTCCTTTCAGATCAGCAGACAGGATAGGAATCAAATGAATCCATGAGGAGGGGGGATTTTCAAAGCTCATTTCTAGATGCAATTTTCTTTTTGTGTACAAATTAGAATATAACAGCAAATTGCCCCTATGTCCAATTTTCACAGCTACACGAAGGAGGAGAAGTAGAAGTAGATTTTATTTGTATCTGGGGCATTTCCCCGGAGGCTGAGCACACACAGTCAAACACAAACCTGAAATATACACAGAAGTGTTGCTTTAATAAATATAATATATAAATATGATAGCATAAAAGTATAAATGCATAAAAAAAATTATCTGGGATGGCAATCAGAAGTAGGTGTGATTTTCTTCCCAAAAGCTTGCTAAAATAAATGAGTCTTCAGGCCCCCCTTAAGGGTCTGTACCAAGGGGGTTCCCTCAGGGACCTTGTGAGTGACTTCCTCAGCAGTGGGAGTGAATTTCTTAGGCCTGAGCCAGCAACCTCAAGGCCTGGTGCCCCAAGGTTTTCAACCTTGTTCTTGGTGCATCAAGGAGGCCCACCTCAGTGGAGTGAAGAAAGTGCAAAGGCATGGAAGGGTGTATCAGAACCACCAGGTAACCCATGCCCAACCTGTGTAGAATCTTATAAGATAGCAATCCAACTATGCCACTTTAGCAGCAGCCAGTTCAGTTCACGCAGCACTGGGGAGACGTGACACTTCCTTGAATGGTCAGTAAGCAGCCTTGTGGCTGCATTCTGCATACAGTTTCAGGGGCCACAATGTACCTGAACTGATGCAGACATCACAAATGTATGTACCAGCATTGCCAGGTCCCCAAGGGGATAATAGATTCAATCTGGACAATGTCCCTTAGATGGTAAAGGCCAATCTGGACTACTGTCAACACCTGAGTCTCAAGTGTCAGACACCCTCATCCAGAATTACTTTAAGATTCTTTATCTTAGTGGCAGCTAAATGCCTAGAGGAACTGAGGTAGAGCCCCATCTCTCTCTTTCTGTAGTTGCTACTCCCCCCCCCTTCAGCCCGCCTTGACAGCAAGTACTTCAGTCTCGTCAGGGTTTAGTCTTAGCCAGCTCAATGACATCCAATCCTGGATCTCAGCCAGGCATTATTTAGCACATCAATCGTACCCAGCATCTCATGATGCAAATGACACATAGAGCTTGGTGTCATCTACATATCAGTGAAACCAAAGTCCATACTGTCTAATGATCTCTCACAGGGACAGAATATACACCATGAACAACATGGGTGAAAGGCCCAAACCCTGGGGCTCATGACAAGGCAGTGCCATGGGGGAGAAAACATTTCCAACATCATTGTCTGTTTGTCCTGTAGATGAGTTAGGACTCAAACCAGTAGATGACTTTGCTGGTGATCCCTACATATTTGCTGCACTGATCCACCAACAGTTCATGGTCCACAGTGTTGAAGGCAGAGGAGAGATTGAGAAGAATGAGTACTGATCACTCTCCTCCATCTCTCACCCAAAGAAGGTTATTTGGCACCATAACCAGTGCAATCTCTGTGCTATGACTAGACCTAAAACTGGACTGGGGAGACTCATAGATGTTGAAGGCCATAAGGTTTGTCTCAATCTGTAAAGCAACCACCTTCTCAATAACCTTTCCCATGAAAGGTGGTTTGGATGCCACTCAGTAATTCACCAGGATGTCGGGGTCCAAAAATGTTTTTTCAGAAATGGACTTACCAGGCATATTTCAATACAAGAGGAGCCCCCATAAAGAGCACCAGACAATCTTGGTAAACCATGGGCCCAGATGCCTGATGCAGCTCATCAATAATGTTTTTGGATCTGGATTCTGTTAAAAAAATCTTGGCCACAGCTTTGAGATCACCCCACTAACTTCATCCGTCATCACTGGCCAAACCTCTCCCCATGACTACTGAATGCATTCTGGTAGCCTAGTTCTGACCCTGCTAGGTTGCTACAGCCCACTTGAAGAGATCCCGGTATTAATAGAGGACATTCTGTTCAAGTAGAAGCTAACAAACTCCTCGCATATCATAGGTGAAAAAACTTCTCTCAGACTCCAGACAGGCTGTATGAAGTAGACCGTCTACCTTCCAAAAGAGCTGAGTAGTTGAATCTTCCCAGCAGGAACCTCCTTAGACAGAAACCTTGCCTTTTCTGGGTGATTGCCCTTTGATATTCACTGTATTGAATATTCAAAGCCAGTCTTTCCTCCTGGATCTTGGATCTACGCCAACAATGCTCCAACCTCTACTCCCTTGCCTTCATCTCCCTCAGCTCACCGTCATACCACAGTGAGCAAGGGCATGATGCCAGTGGACATACATGAGTCAGTACCTTGAGATAGAAAGTCATGCTGATAGCCCTATTATAGTCCACTACCACTTCCTTCGGTCCTGTGGCACATGCTTCCACAACACTAACATATTCAGCACTACCAGACGTCCTTCGGGCCCCAGACCTCATAAAGGGTAGTACTGGACCATCTACACAGAGGATGGACTACATGGTGGGGTCTGAAGTTGAACCTGATGGTACTATGATCCTTCCAACTAACAGGACCCCTGACCTCAACCCCTAGGGAAAATGTCCAGTCCAAGATGTGGTTGTGTTGATGGGTCATAGAAGTAACAACTTGTGTGAGGCATAGATATTCCCTTCCCTGGAGGCAATTTTATCCAAAATTCCAGAGTTTGTTATTGACCCAGGCATTAAAATCACCCAAGATTAGCCATCTAGGGATTCCAATACCCTGTTAGCAGCAAAGTGCTTGATTTCTGGCAGGATATACCTCTCATGCCCTGGAAGCCAGCACATGAGAAGGATCCTACAATCTGCAATTGTACTCCCACACAGTCACACTTTCAAAAACCAAAGTATCTAACACTGGGTGCACCTCCAAGTTCAGCTATGACCTAAAAAAGATGGACCCTCGCCCCTGCTCCACAATCCATTCTTTGGCAGTGAACCACAGAGAAAATGTCTGGGATGGCAAACTCTAACACTGGGTCAGCATTGTCACCACGCCACATCTCTATGATGTAAACCAGATATAGAAATATAGAAACCAAGAATTTGATGGCAGATAAGGACTGCTTGGCCCACCCAGTCTGCCCATTACCCTACCTAATGGATAAGCTGCAGATCCTAGTTAACTAACTGACTACTTCTTCCTACCCCCACCCCTAGAATTGCCTTATGACTGTCCTATGCATTCTTGAAATCCACCACTGTTTTTGACTCCACAACCTCCTCAGCAAGGTTGTTCCAAGCATCCATAGCCCTCTCCATGAAAGAATACTTCATCACATTACCTATGAGCCGTCCCCACTAAATGCAGAGGAATCAGAAATAAAATCTGCTTTAATAGCAGTCTTATTCCTTGTTGATCTGTCATTGCATAGCAATGCCTGAAGAGGATGAGTAGCAGCAGCAGACCCCTCAGCTACCTGCCTACTCAGTCCAGTTGGAGCTCTCGGTATGACAACTAATGTCAGGCCTCTCTCTATTTCCCATTTTGCCACAGAGCATCTCCTGGTCCTTTCTGTCCTTATAGGACTCACCCCGTCAGTCCACTACACCAACTCCATATCTCTTCCTGATACCCACCTTCCTGCACTGGCGATATGCGGCATCTGGCAAGGAGGAGCTCAGAAAGGGCACAGATCATAGAGAAGGTACAGAAAGTAGCTGAACCGAGGTTTCTGCTGCTTAAAACACTTGCCACAGATGAATTGCCAGATGTTGATTAAAATACCTCAGACCCACTCAATATTACATCCACCCTAGCCATAGATAAATTAAGAGCTTTAGCCAATACCCTACCAATCCCACATAAAAAGTAACCTCACACTCTGAAACACACCACACACACCCTAAAATTATCTAACCACTCATACTATATTACATATCTATTCTCAATAAAAGCATATAACATGCATTTTCCTAATACCAGAACATACACATACAGGCAATTGCCCTTTACCACTCATGCTACCAGTCATTCATAAACAATAAGAAAACAACATTACACAAAGCAATCAGATTACATATACACATATGCAAATTCCATCGATAATCTGGAAACTCAAAAATAAAATTGTTAAATTCTATATCTACTCCCACCTGAGTTATGAAGTATAAGTTCAACAGAGGAAGGGTTTTCAAACTCTTGCCTCCACATAGTAACATGCCCAAGGAAAGATTAAATGTAAGGTTTAAGACAGCAGGTTCTCTCACCACCTGTTGGCTGCAGTCCCAGTGTGGTTATCTCTATGTTGGGGAGGACTTGATAGCACAAACCATATCCAATATTCAGTCCCATATTCATCTGTCTCTCCACCTGAGGAGCAAACACAAACACACCCCAAGTGCATTAAGTAGCATTCCAGCTGCACTACCAGTTCCGGTGGCTCAGGCCTCCTGACATCAGGCCTTCCAGCATCCCAGCTACTGTGTACTCTGGCTACCCATGGCAGGTTTCTAATTCCAGTTACTGCAGCCACCCCAGACCTCTCACACAAGCTCTGGATCTTGGAGCAGGTAGGTTAGGCATCGGCTACGCAGCAGACGCCACAGAAGACCTGCCATATGATTACTCCTCACTTCTGCTCTTTGTCATCACTGGGAATTAACACAATCCAGGCCTTGTTTCCTGGGAACAACTTCTGGAAATAGAAGGATGCCCGACAAATGACTTGGGCATATACTCAGCATCTTTGCAGCTACCAGGCATCTGAGGGCATTCAAATTCCTACAGTACAGGTTAGTACAACAATTATTCAGAGGGGCACCATGAGAATGACCTCAAGCATAATAATAAAAAACACTAACTCCTGTTGATTGCCCAATAGAGTCTCTAACTTCCACTAAAATGACCCCTACCACTACATTATTTCTACCTTCTTGTACAGTGTTGCATACTCTATGAGTTAACCTGCTGCTACCGATTATATAATGTGTCACTTTTGTTCTCTTCCACTATATTGTAAATGGATTGCTCTCTTATTTGTAATTTGCATCCAAATTGTTTCTACCATGTATTCAGTTTTGTCTGTGTACTGTTTTATTTGCAATGCCCCAGGTCGCACCTGGAAATGAGCCTTGGCTCAGTGTGCCTTTCCCGTTTACCAAGAAAGAAATAAAGAAATAAAGAAAGAAAGAAAGAAAATGCTCGAGGTAGAAAGAAACAGTTTTTTACATCTTATAGTTTGAAACATTTGAATTTACTCCCCTACAATTTCATCCTTTTAAGATATTTCTAAAGAAAGATTTGCTTAAAGAAGTAGTGAAAATTAATATTTAGACATAAGTTATGTACCTTATATTTTGCACAATGGGTGCTTGTATTCTGGTGTAAATTTTGGTTAAAATAATTTATACTGAGAATAAATATAATGTTTTGATTTTAGAAACACCTCCTTCTATCCCATAGTCTGTTAATGTGCTGGCTGATTATTGCTGCTGCGATATTGCTGAGGGAATAATGTTGCATGCTTCTTGTGCGACTTTGATTTCTGACATCCCACATGGTAGCACGATATAATAGTGCTAGGGATTGGATGCCTATAATAACGGTGACCCAATCCCCAGTGCATGTGTCAAGGGCTACCATAGGGTAGGGTAGGGTGGGCAGGTAGGGGGGTAAGTGAATATAGTGACAGGATGTCACTATACGTACGCCCAGGGGGGAAACGGGCATGCTCAGCGAGGGGCAGGAGGTAATGTGAGAGGTGGTGCCATGGTGAGTTGCCGAGCTGACCCTGTGGCATGGTGGCTGGGTTGGCGGTGTTGGTCAGCAGAGTACTGGGTTCAGTTCCGGGCGCTGTTGTGTTTTTGTTGTACCCTGCCCAAACCTTTTTTTTTAATGTTTTCAGCCCCCCAACATGCACCCCCCTGGAGTTGAAAATCCGTAAGTAGGGGATGCGGGGGTTCAGGGGGCATAGTCCCCTGCTTAAAACATTAAAAACTTAAGTCCCCAGTGCCATTTTGCTGTGCACCGGGGTGTCAGAGTGCTGAAATAAATTTTAGGCACTCTTGACTTCTGGATAACGGTGATCGCCTTTAGACTTTCATCATTATCACATAGATCCTCCCACACTGTTGCTGTTCCACTATTTGTCCTTCTTTCCACAGTGGTGTGACCTGGAGTTAGTTATAAAAATAACTGGGGGGGGGGTCACATGATGCGTATACACTGAGAGGACGTGTGGCTGCTCTGCTCCCACTCTGCCCTCCTAAAAGTCTTTAATTTCATATGCTTTTGATAATAAAACTCTCTGCTAATTGAACATCGTGACATCCTATAGTTTGGAGATACCTGTGATCGTCATCTATCCGGGAGAAATCTCTACAAATCGCCAATGGAAGTGGAAATGCACCAGGGCCTTCCAGCTCATACACCTCCTTAAACGCCGGGCAAAATGGCTAAGCATGCGAAAAACCAGGCTGCATCTAACAATAAAAATACAATGTCAACCAGTAGTCCTCCTGCCCTCCCCCATCAGTCTGTTCTTTTGTGCTTGTTTTGGATTCCCGAGTTAGCCGGCACCTTGCCTCTGTCTGAGACTGCCCCCTGACTTTGTCTTTCAAGATGGTGCTAAGCTCTCTTTTTGTGTCTCTTTATTCTGCTGTCTCCTTCCTTACAGGTGCCACTTGCCCCCACGGGCAGTGGTCACGATCCAGCCATAGCACCTCTATGGTGCAAGTATCCTGATCTTCCCACCTCCCAAAGAGATAGATAAGGTACGACGCTTGAAAAATTGCCACGATTTCTCTGGGCTGTATGAACGCTGAACCGGATCATCACTTGCAATTTGCTTTTTTCAATTTTGGCGCCTTCTCAGGGTAGCACGTTTGGCTCCACGCCTGTGTAGAGCTCCCTGATTGGCTGGTCTCACTCACCTGAGACAGGAGCACCCGAGACGTGTGGCTTAATGTAAGCCTGCATCCCTCTACTCGGCTCCTAATTTATATATTTTAATTTAGCCTGTTCTGCTCGTCCTAAGTAAAGTAACTTACCATTCCCCTCCGCTGCAGTTTCTCTCCAACTGTATGTGCACTGATTCAATGCTAGCTCTGCAAATTTCCTCTTGATTTTTGTCCCACCCCCTCTCCCTCCCAGGCCTCCATTAAATGCACACAGTCTCCGCCCACTCCTATCAGATGTTTCAATTTATTGGTTACTTTACTGTCAACAAGTGGAATTCCTCCCATCCCCTTTTTGCAACTAAGCCTTCTAGCAGCTTTATCTCATTCTGTCTTGCTGAGGCATACCATTTTGGTACTTTAGGTTTGTTTATTGCTCACTAGCATATCCTGTCTTGCTAAGGCAGTTGATTTAGGTCAGATGATCTCTCTAGTACTTAATCTGCTCCAGAGTAGTAGCTGAGAAATTTGCTTCAAAGCCTCTCTGTCCCTAGTACTACTCTATAGTCAGGTTGACTTTTTTTCTTATTAGCCTGACTAGGAGCTGTACTTAAGGATTACTGCTTCAGGCTCCACTGTCTATGGTAGTATTCTGTAGGGATTAAGAAATTCTCCTTCATTGAGAATCCCTTCTCTTGCCTGCACTTGTAGTGCCCACTGGGTGATAGTGTCATAATGAGGGCATATTACCTGCTTCTATGCTTGTCTCTTTTCTTATCTTACATGTATTGGACCCGAACGTGAACCAAAAAATAACTCCTAGAGTGAAGAATGGCTCTCTTTTTACATTGTCCGACCGGGACTTTTCCTATCAAGTAGAAGAACTTGTATGTGCTCTAACTTCCCCTAGCCTGCTGCTGGTCCCTCACCTGCACTGGCATACAGGAACTCTCCTAGAGTCTGCCCACAGGGCTACATAACTTTCTGCATACTCCCCCTACTCTCATTGACTCTCTCGGTCAGGGTATTATTGTATGCAGCATCAGGAAACTGGGAACTAGCCTCAAAACTCTCTATACTACCGCAGGCAAATCACATAACCAAAAGAAGACCCAGCTACCCACACTTCTCCTAGGACTCTGCAGGAAACTCTTGTTCCTGATTTACTATGCTCAGGAAATGTTGAGCTTAATCCAGGCCCTCTGACACCCATGGAATCCCCAGCAGAGCTACAAAGCCTCAAGGGGCTTACATTCTTGCATGTTAATGTATATAGCTCATTAAAAAAATTCACTTCTGTTCAGGCCTGGGTATGTCATACTGCTCCAGATGTTCTGGTGATTATGGAGTCCTGGCTCTGAATGGCAGCCAATAACAATGAAGTAAACATCCCCTCCTACTCTTTGTTCAGAGCCGACAGGCAAAACAGAGGTGGTGGGGTAGCTATGTTGATTATGGGAATTATTTAGGTGTAAAGGACTCGGCTACATTTAGAATTAAGATAAGCAACCCACCCCTCCACCCTTAAAATACAAATGTCTAACTCCACAACACAAATCGCATATTTACCACTGCTACAGTCAGGTCACATATAATACACCCAGTAGAGCATTGCTGCTGAAACTCTCAGGAAGTAAGAAGCAGGAATATGGAGGATCAATAACTTAATTTGTTCTGAGCAGTATGAACTTTGCCTGCATTTGTTGACAGTACTGTAATTAATACTGAATGGGAGTGTATAGGTTACATAACATCTCTATTAAGAACACTAAGAAATTTGTGTTGCAGAACTTTACCATAGAGACAGTGACATCGGCATATGTAGAAATGTTTTTTTTTTTATTTTCCCCCTTCAAAAGTTGCATCTCTTGATTAGACATCCTCATCTCAGCAAACTCTTTACATAACTGAGATCAGGCTGTGAGCCATCAGCACTTCTTTATGAACTTATGTATTTGCATCAGTGCCAACATTTACATGAGAAGGAAACAACTGCTGCTGTCCCAGTCCTCACTGTCACTGGTCTTATTCCCCATTCACCTGCATCCCCCCCCCCCCATCAAGTGGATAAATTCTGAGTCTCAAAGTAAAAGTAGTTCTTTCTTTAATACTGTTGTGTGAAGCTGTGCCACCAGAAATGCTCCTTTCCTTCAGCAAGCAGTTCTGGTTTACCTTTGAAGTGCAGCTAGTTTATATAGTGGTAGATTTCGTTTACAGCAGGTATGCTGCAGATACGTGATGCTGCTATGCACAGCTGCCTTTCGGTCATTGCAACTGGGCTGTTCTGTGCCAAGCAGGAACTGAAAGGTTGGTGTAGTGTTGATAGTATGCATGTGTGGTAGGGCTGTAGTAAGTCAGTTCAGTAATGCTGCATGCAATGTATGATCTTTGCTTTTTTGACATCTCAGCCACCAGCCCTGCCCAACTGAGTTCTGTAGGTTCCACCACTTAAAAAAGGTTAAACAGTATTCTCCAGTTTCAGTTTATTTTATTTTCTTGATGTTATCCCATTTTCTCATGACACATTATACACTACAGGCTATTTTTGTTGTGTGCACTGTTTGATGTTGCAACCCAAAGTTGTGGGTTGCATTGAGCATCAGAAGCATTTGCTCTGGATTTACTATATACTGCAGCTGGTGACATAAACCAGTGGTTTGGATCATAAGGGCACTGAGGCAGAGCTACTACTGTAGGTATAGTACCCAACTAAACAGCAATGATTTGAATCCAGTCTGCAAATTCCCAAAGCATTTTATTTATTTTTGTGTTTAACAATGTGTTATCTACAGTAAGTGCAACATTTTTCCTTATAGCCATTCTATACTTGTATTATGATACCACATAAACCATATTATATCATGATATCACCTCAACAACAAATCTAATTCAAGTAAACGGTAAAGCCAGAGCTTTGTTGCAAGGATGAATTTGAATAATTTCATAATATTTACTTTGCATGCGCCGACACTCACATTTTATCTGCTTTATAATAATAATCAAAATGTATTATTATCCTTCTTTATTCGATCTTCCCTTTTTTATTTCCATTTTCAGCCTCACCCTCCTCTTGCCTGACCTCATGCCTCTGTCAGACTACTTGTGCCCTTGCTGCTTCTACTCATCCAATCTCTGGCTCATACAACCAACTACAAGCTCAGACTGCGGCCAACCAGGCAGCACAGCACAGACTTACCCCACTACAGCAGGGCCTGGTTGGGAAAAAAATCCTGGTTGTGCACCAGGAGTCAGGTGGAGGAGATGATCGAGCTAGGGCTTCTGACATGGGTGTGGGAGAGAGGCTGTCACTGAGTACCTGGGAGTGTTTTCCCCTCTTTTCACTTGCCCATCTCAAATGATGCAAGTGCGTTGGTCTGCCAACAGCAACTGCCTGGGGAGGGGGGAAGTCATGTGGTCATCCATATTGTCAGGCAACCTCAATATCCCCAGAAAGCATCATCCTTGCCTTGGATGCTACCTAAGTAGTTCTCGTCACACATGTGTGGAAGAGCAGGAGCAGCTGCACCACCTCCTGTTCCTTGTCCATCCAGTTATGACACACTCCTTACCAGCAAAATGAGCTGGATTCCAGTCCCTGGGGGTCAGATTATTACAGGAACAGATAGAGCCCTTCCTGCTTACTGTGCCACACACACTCATCTAGTTGGATCAACTTTTGAAAGTCCTCTATCTCTCTACCAGAGTGTGCTGGAATGCCATCCCACAACTCTCTGAAGGCACAGGTTCCCAAGAAATTGGGGGGGGAACTAAAACAGTGACTGTGAAGAAAAGTTTCACTAATAATAAAGATGGAAGGTCTATAGTGCACTTATTATTCTTTAAATCTCAGACCTTACCATGACACCCCACCCCCATGATGTCTATGGAGGGAAAACTACTCATAAACATATAACATTCCCTCACCAACCTAAGGTTAGTTAAATTAAACATCACGGGATATAAAGGAATGAGAGAAACATAATTGTGACAGTTTTGGGGCCAGGAGAGACTGAAGACAGTAAACTGGATCTGTGGGAAACTATATGATTATATTGGAGGATGAATGGGTTAGCTTTTTTGCCAGGAGTTCTGAGAAATGGACAGAAGTTTGTGAAGGAGCGTTCACAGAGACTCCATCAGGAATGTCCAAATGAGCATGGTAGTGACTGCCAGAAGTTAGGCCTCACCAAATGACAATCTTAAGCAGACATCCAATTGGAAAACTATTTGATGGACAACCTCCCTTCTCCCTCCTCAATCTGCTAGTACTGTGCCTCCAGCCCAGTTGCAGAAGCTAAGAGGAAGGCAAAGAAAATCAGCTGCAAGAAAACTAAGTTCTTCAGTTCTTCCCTCCCAGAGAATAGAACCACTGAAGAAGGAGTCATGGATTGAGAGCATCATGCAAGGGATCTTCTACCAATGACTCTTCTCCAGACAGATGAGGGCTACATACTCTTTTGCCGCAGCAGCTGCAGCAGCAGCCTGCTCCTCTTCAATTGACTACGGTAGGAGGGGTCCTCAGGATAGAGAAATTAACTTCATCCAGGGCTGAAACAGTTCAAAAGAGCTGGGAGCGTGGACTAACACCTCACCAAACTGTCAGTTCCTATCGTGGCTCACTGAAGTGCCGATGTGAACTTGAGAAATGCCATGAAAAATTTACCTTTCATTTGCTATGCTGACCAAAGCCATATGTTTAAACTTTTGTGAGTATATGCCAGTGACCTGCTAACCTTTAAATCCCTCTCTGTTCACAGATCTCTCCATTGCACCCTATTCCCCCACATTCTTTTTTTCAGTACTGTCACTGAAGGGAAAATTCCTTGTTAAAATGTTTGTATTCCCTCTGAATTGATTAATTCACTTTTTATGAGTTGCAGGGGAGGGAATGTAACATAATTAATAATAATAATAATTGTATTTATATTGTGCCTTTCAATTACCAAGGCACATTCCAGTAAAATATGGTACAAACAGGATATACAAACAGTAGTACAAAAAAGAACTGTTAAAATTGGATACCACAATTAGTCAGAACCACCATAGGCCCTTTCCCATAAAAAAAGATTTGAGAGCCTGTTTAAAACTCCCCATGGTCATACACTCCCTTGTCCAATGGGGTAGAGAATTCCAAAGGGAAGGGGCCACAAACATAGATGCCCGGGCCCCAACTGATTTTAATATTACCCTAGGAATCTCTAGCAACTCCATATCAGCTGAGTGGAGCGGCTTCACAGGGTGATAAGGAATCAGGAGTTCTTTCAGGTAGTCAGGGCCCAGATCATGCAGGGCTTTAAAAGTCAGTAAACCAACTTTGAAGGTGATCCACCACGGAACTGGCAGCCAGTGCAGGTTCCGCAGCACCGGTGTAATATGAGAAGATCATCTAGGAGTACCTGTAAGAACTCGGGCTGCGGAATACTGCACCAGCTGCAGGCAGCAGATATCAACCCCTGGAAGCCCAAGCTAAAGTGAGTTGCAGTAGTCCATGCGTGAGGTCACAAAGGCATGGATCAGAGTTGGCAGATCGCCGGATGGAACGAGGTGCTTGATTCTGGTGATGTTTCTTAGATGATAAAAAGAATATTTTACTACTGCTGACACCTGGGATCGCAGAGTCAGCCCTGCATCTAAGATCACCCCCAGATCTCGCACCCATTCAGAGACCAGTAGTTCGACATCCCCACAAAACACCCGAGATGGGGGGCCACAGGTCCCCCATCCAGCAATCTGGATCCAGTACCAACACCTCGGTCTTCCCAGAATTCAACTTCAACCAACTGGATCTCATCCAATCCTGGATTTTATTCAGGCAGCTATTGAATTCCGAGATAGCTCCTTCCTGGTCGGGTGCAAAAGACAGGTACAGTTGCGTATCATCTGCATAACAGTGAAATCCCAACCCATACCATCTCACAATGTCTTCAAGGGGAAGCATGTACACCGCGAACAACATGGGGGACAATATAGAGCCCTGGGGAACCCCACAAAATGGAGAGATGGGATCAGAGGAAAAAAACCCTGACTCCATCCTCTGAGTTCTTCCGGTGTGGTGTGATGTGAACCATATGAGCACAACCCCAGAGAGTCCACAAATACATGTCAGGTGCTTCAATAGTACCCCATGATCGACAGTGTCAAATGCTGATGACAGATCCAATAGAACCAAAATGGACCATTTTCTCTGGTCTCTCGCTATCAGGAGATCATTGAGCACCCGAACCAGCGCAGTCTTTGTTCTATGCCTCTTACGGAAACCTGATTGGAGAGGTTTGTAGATGCTATGGATGGTCAAATGGTTCTCCAGCTGGGCTGCTACCACCTTCTCTATCACCTTCCCTGCAAAGGAAAGGTTCGAGAGAGGTCTGTAGTTAGCAAGACAGTCTGGGTCCAAAGATGATTTCTTCAACAAGGGTGTCGCCACTGCCTCTTTCAAGGAATGTGGATATTCTCCCCAAGTTAAGGGAAGACCTGACTATCTGTGCTAAAGCCAGTAGAATAGACTCTCCTCATCCTAGAATTAGGGGAGTGGGACCTGGATCTAAACTACAGGAGGTAGGATGCAGCCCTTGGACAATCCACATAACATTCACGATTTCTGGGTGGTCAAAGGTACTCCAGGAGAACAAAGGGGTAGTGACCCGATCCTGGCCACTTGCAGCTAGCATAGAATGTGCTGAACAGATGTCTGACCTAATATCAGCCACCTTATCAGCAAAGAACTGAGCAATCTCATCACACTGTACTTGTGAAAATGCTCTACCTAGCTGAAGACAGGTTGGGTTGCACAATCTGTCCACAGTTCTGAATAGCTGAGCAGGTCAGTTCTGAGCGGCAGAAATTTCCCCGGACAGGAACTCTGCCTTCTTATGGGAGATTTCTGACTGATAGAATTGATAATGTTCTAATAGTCTAAGGTGGTCAGTATCCAGGCAAGACCTCTGCCAACAACATTCTAACCTGTGTCCAAGTCTCCGCAACTCCCTCAGGACCCCATCAAACCATGGGGCCTGAGGTTGCAGAGAAAGAGGATGCACACAAACTGGAGCAACAGAATCTAGGGCAGAGGTAATGGTGATATTATAAGCCATAACCAGTGCCTCTGGATCATTGCAATGTACAGGAAGTTGTGATAGGTCAAGAACCGCCGCAAGGCCATTAGAAGAAAGATTCCACAAGGGGCGGTACTTATCCATCTCCACAGGGGTCAGCCTACTGGAGGAGTGCCAAAATTGAATCTCATGGTGTAGTGATCTGACCAACTGACTGGTTCCACCCCCACATCAGAGGCCTCGATCCCCAGAAAGAAGACCAAGTCAATGGAATGGCCACCTTTATGTGCTGCAGTGGTAACCACCTATGTTAGGCCCAAAGAATCCATTAACTGGAGGAAGTGTTGTCCAAATTGCAAGAGTTCGTCATTGACTCATGCATTGATGGAGTTTGTTTTTTGTTTGGGTGGGTAGCTGACATGAAAGAGGGTAGGAAGCTTACTTTTTGCTAAACCATAAAGTGAAATCAGTGGGGGGAAGGTTTTCTTTAGCAAACTGTAACAAAATGCAATGCAAAGAAGTGCAAGATAATGCATATGGGGCACAAAAACCCTGGCACAATATATCAGTTGGGGGGTGAGGATATAGCATGCACCAAGCAGGAAAGGGATCTTGGGGTTGTCATCTCTGATGACCTCAAGGTAGGAAACAGTGTGACAAGGCATCAGGTAAAGCAAATAGGATGCTGGGATGTATAGGCAGGGGCATCACCAGCAGGAAAAGGGAGGTCATAATTCCGCTATACAACACACTAGTGAGGCCCCACCTGGAGTACAGTGTACAGTTCTGGAGACCATACCTACGTAAGGACATAGACAGGGTAGAGAAGGTTCAGAGGAGGGCAACAAAGATTGTGCATGGGTTGCATCACAAGTCCTATGAAGACAGGTTGAAGGAACTGAAATATGTACTCCTGGAGGAGAGGAGGGAGAGAGGGATATGATAGAGACATACAAGTATCTTACAGGGAGGAATAGGGTGCAGGAAAACACTATTTTTAAGCGAAAAGATGTTTCAGGACTAGAGGGCATGGGATGAAGTTGAGGGAGGACGATTCAGAGGAAACATGAGAAAGAATTTCTTCACAGAACGGTGGTGGACAAGTGGAGCACCCTGCCAGAGGAAGTGGTGGGAGATGAAACAATCACGGGATTTAAGAATGCATGGGATAGACATAAAGGAATTCTAGAGGTCAGGGGTAAGGGGAAATAGACTTCTAGGAAAACAAACTGAACTTACAAGCTCAAATGGGCAGACTAGGTGGGCCATAGGCCCTTATCTGCCGACACTGTCTATGTATCTATGTATCTATGTAAAAAAAAAGAGCTGTCTTCTTCTAACTGACTGTCTCTCCTTGCCTTACTGACAGAAACTCTCCGATTATGCTCGGAACTTCATGTAGGAAGGATCGCATAGTTTCCACCAAGAATATGTGAAGGAACACCACAGAGACTGCCGTAGACTGTTCTCATATGAGCAGTTTGGGTAGGCAGTAAATAAATTCTGAAGGGGAAATCTGTCTAAGGAATGATTTTAGGAGAAACCATAACAAATTTCAGAAGGCAGCCTCAGTTAAATTGCGAAGCACTATATGAGGTGTTCATAGCCCAAACTGTCAAAATGGATTTAGTCCACTGTACAAAATGCTGCAGATTTCACAAAGAACAGCTGAGGGGTACTAAAATGGTAATTAATAAAACAGCGAGGCTGTAACACTCAGTAATGAGCTACTGCACTCAATACTACCACTGCCTGACATAACACAGTGGGACAGGCTACATCGGGTTTGTAACACTACTGTATGAAAAATATTCTAAATCAGACTTGGTCTAGGGAAAAAAACTTGCTTTAATCATAAAGGGAGTGAGGTTCACTAACTTAATAAGAAAACTGGCATTTAAAGACAAAAAAACACACCTAACATTTCACCTTTAAAGGAAAGCAGTCCTTTGCAGGGGCCTCCACCCCATCAAACATTACCCTCTGGTTTAGCTTTTCTGAGAAAAGCACCTTTTTTCTTGTGCCTAAAGTAGTTTAATTTAATTACAAAGTCCGCTACCCTATATGGCGGATGCTGGGCTGCTCCATTAACTGTAAAGGTGCAGCGCCCACACGTGTGCTTCAATACAAATGCATTGAAGCACAGTGCAGTGCTGCACCTTTACACTTATTGGAGCAGACCCAGCATCCGCCATACTTCTGTTAGTGGACTTTTCGTATTTAAATTAAACTACTTTGTGGCACAAGAAAAAAGGTGATTTTCTCAGAAAAGCTAAACCAGAGGGTATGGTTTGCAGGGGTGGAAGGCCCTGCAAAGGACTACTTTCCTTTAAGTCTGCAATTGTTAGAATCTCTGCAGCCTAGTATTTTGATCTATTTTCCCCCTTTAGTCTGTATCCCTGTATTTTGTCAAGCAATGGCATATCTGACTGTATTAGCTCAGTACTGAGTGTTACAGCCCCGCTGTCTGATTCATTACGATTTTACTACTGCAGAACTGATATCAGCAAGGGGAAAATGGAGAGATAAGTTTGGCAGCTCATCCGTGGGAAACTCATGTCACCTTCCCTGGTGTCTAGTGGCATCCCCCAACCCTCCAATCCCCGTCCCCTTCATTTTTATATAATTCCCTGGTGTCTAGTGGCACCCTCCACCCTTCGATCACTGTCCAAATAATTTTTATAATATTCATTGGTGTCTAGTGGCACCCCACCCTCTGATCGCCATCCTCATAATTTTATATTATTTCCTGGTGTCTAGTGGCACCCCCCACCCTCCAATCCAAGGAATCGCCTGAAATAGAGAAAACTGTTCCTCAGGGTTTGCTTTCTTTGTAAAATCTGTAAAAAAAAATGATCCTCGATGATCAGCCCCTACTTCCACCTCCCACTAAGCACCCACCACCCCACACTCCCCAGTAGACCCCAACATACTCTCACTCACCTGAACAGGTCCCAGATTTGAGATCCACTCAACACGCAACTACAATATGAGAAACTAAGGTAAATGTGATTCAGTGTATTTTAACGCTGGTTTAGACTTTTATGCATAACTTAGCCACTGTTTGATATTTTGACCCCAAACTTTCAACATGGTCTTTTGGGGACCCCACCTCATGAACTATTGCACTGTCATTATGCAACGTCCGTCTGGAAGGTGATTTTGTGGTCACTTGGTGAATTCACCTTTTGGGCAAGAGTTGCATAATGACAGATCTATTATTCATGAGGTGGGTCCCCAAACAGCCATGTTGAAACTTCGGGGTCAAAATATGAAAAAATGCCAAAGTTATGACCATTTGTTGCAATTTTTCTGTGCACGATCATAACATTGGAAATGTTCAATATTTTGACTCCAGATTTTCAACATAGCCTTCTTACTACCCCGCCTCATGTATGCCACAGCTGTCATTTTTCAAATCTTGGCCAAAATGTGTCTTTGCTCCTGTGGAGTGGAATGGCATTACAGTTGCACAGAAATACATTTTGGCAGGGATTCGAACATTTTCTCTCCTGGGTACATGAGGTGGGGCAATAACATGGCTATGCTGACAATTTGGTGCCCTTCCACAGCTACATACATATATGCATCTATGGAGGGATGGGAGTGCAGGGTTCAAAGGTCCCTGTGCTCCCACAGTAAAATAGGAATACTATTATACTATCTCAAAAAGTAAGGAAGTGAGTTGCAAAAAACTTCATTAATGCTCCAGTTAGGGTCAAAGTGACAAAAGTTGAGAAATGAGGTGTTGGTGTTTGGAGCTCTAAAACCCCACCCTCCCAAATCAGGCAGGAGAGCAGGTGTGGGGAGTGCCTTGGGCTTCTCAAGCCTAACACTCACAACATTCCATAGGTAAATAAGGTCAGATGCATAGACTTTATAAGAATGTGGTGAGCATTAGACTTGAGAAGCCCAAGGCACACCCCACATCTGCCTGGTTTGGGAGGGTAGGGTGTTAGGGCTGGAAACCCTAATGCCTCATTTCCCAACTTTTGTCATTTTGATCCTAACTGGAATATTAATGAAGTTTTTTTTTTGCAACATATACTGTATAGACAATATTGGGATAGGTACATATACCCTCAAAAGTCTGAACATTGCATTTAATAGTTACAGACACCTGCACTGTTTTCAGAATGCAAGATTGCATGTAATGGTTACAGACACCTGCACTGTTTTCAGAACACAAGATTGCATGTAATGGTTACAGACACCTGCACTGTTTTCAGAACACAAGATTGCATGTAATGGTTACAGACACCTGCACTGTTTTCAGAATGCAAAACTGCATGTAATGGTTACAGGCACCTGCATTGTTTTTGGAATGTAATTTTGAACATTTATACACTTCCTTCAAGCATAGTAAGGAATTCACGGTATCTTGTTTCTGTACATTTTGTCTCTTAAAATATCATAGTAGGCTGACTCGAGTACTGCTGTATTAATACCTGGGGTGCAATGTCTATAGTTTTGAGCTAATTATTAACTTTGCACAGAGAAACACACAGTACTCAAGTCTGGGGAGCCTTATACTGTACTTCTGTGATTTTCCTGCTGAGCCTTCTCTTCATGCTGGTCACTCTGCATACCCTCCATCATCACCATACCTCTCAACCTCCTGCCTCACAAATCAGGGACAAGGCTTAAAAAAATCAGGAACAAAGGACCAAAATCAGGGACACATGTTCAAAATTAGAGATATCCACCCAGAACGCTGGTAGAATGTGGGGCTTAAGAAATGTATTTTCTAAAGAAGAACAAGTCTATAACTTTAATGCTTGACATTGTTTTGTGCTTAAAGTCCCACTGTTTAGCCACAAAAACACAAATTTTAGGAGGGACAGAGTAAAATTTTGAGGCAAAATCAGGACATCCCTGAAAATCAGGGACATTTGAGAGGTATAATCATCACTGATGTCTCTTTTACATCCTCTGAACAATCTTTCCATGAAAACCTGAAAGTCTGTGACTTCCACAGTGAGTTTTAGTGCATGTACACAAGTAAGAAAAGGTAAAGTGTAAAAGGATTTGAATGTGAATGTGAAAGTGAAAACATCACAAAAGGAAGAGTTGGCTGGGGATTTCTGATGCAGGTAGATTGACTCTCCTTTCAGATCAGCAGACAGGATGGGAATCAAATGAATCCATGAGAAGGGGGGATTTTCAAAGCTCATTTCTAGATGCAATTTTCTTTTTGTGTACAAATTAGGATATAACAGCAAATTGCCCCTATGTCCAATTTTCAAAGCTACACATAGGAGAAGTATAAATAGATTTTATTTGTATCTGGGGCATTTCCCCAGAGGCTGAGCACACACAGTCAAACACAAAACCTGAAATATACACAGAAGTGTTGCTTTAATAAATATAATATATAAATATTACAGCATAAAACTAGAAATGTATAAAAAAAATTATCTGGGATGGCAATCAGAAGTAGGCGTGATTTTCTTCCAAAAAGCTAGCTAACATTAATGAGTCTTCAGGCCCCACTTAAGGGTCTGTACCAAGGGGGTTCCCTCAGGAACCTTGTGAGTGACTTTCTCAGCAGTGGGAGTGAATTCCATAGGACTGGGCCAGCAACCTCAAGGCCTGGTGCCCCAAGGTTTTCAACCTTGTTCTTGGTGCTTCAAGGAGGCCTACCTCAGTCGAGTAAAGAAAGTGCAAAGGCATGAAAGGGTGCATCAGAACCACCAGGTAAACCATGACCAGCCTGTGTAGAATCTTATAAGATAACAATCCAACTATGTCACTTTAGCAGCAGCCAGTTCAGTTCACGCAGCACTGGTGAGATGTGACACTTCCTTGAATGGTCAGTAAGCAGCCTTGTGGTTGCATTCTGCATACAGTTTCAGGGGCCACAATGTACCTGAACTGATGCAGACATCACAAATGTATGCACCAGCATTGCCAGGTCCCCAAGGGGATAATGGATTCAATCTGGACAATGTCCCTTAGATGGTAAATGCCAATCTGGATTACTGTCAACATCTGAGTCTCAAGTGTCAGACACCCCCTCATCCAGAATTACTTTAAGATTCTTTATCTTAGTGGCAGCTAAATGTCTAGAGGAACTCAGGTAGAGCTCCATCTCTCTCTCTCTCTCTCTGTAGCTGTCACCCCCCCCCCCTTCAGCCCGCCTTGACAGCTAGTACTTCAGTCTTGTCAGGGTTTAGTCTTAGCCAGCTCAAAGACATCCAATCCTGGATCTCAGCCAGGCATTATTTAGCACATCAATTGTACCCAGCATCTCATGATGCAAATGACACATAGAGCTTGGTGTCATCTACATATCAGAGAAACCAAAGTCCATACTGTCTAATGATCTCTCCCAGGGACAGAATATACACCATGAACAACATGGGTGAAAGGCCCAAACCATGGGGTTCATGACAAGGCAGTGCCATGGGGGGGGGGGGGGGGAGAAAACATTTCCAACATCATTGTCTGTGTGTCCTGTAGATGAGTTAGGACTCAAACCAGTAGATGACTTTGCTGGTGATCCCTACATATTTGCTGCACTGATCCACCAACAGTTCATGGTCCACAGTGTTGAAGGCAGAGGAGAGATTGAGAAGAATGAGTATTGACCACTCTCCTCCATCTCTCACCCTAAGAAGGTTATTAGGCACCATAACCAGTGCAATCTCTGTGCTATGACTAGACCTAAAACTGGACTGGGGAGACTCATAGATGTTGAAGGCCACAAGGTTTGTCTCAATCTGTAATGCAATCACCTTCTCAATAACCTTTCCCATGAAGGGTGGTTTAGATGCCACTCAGTAATTCACCAGGACGTCGGGGTCCAAAAATGTTTTTTTCAGAAATGGTCTTACCAGTGCATTTTTCAATGCAAGAGGACTCCCCCCCCATAAAGAGCACCGGACAATCTTGGTAAACCATGGACCCAGATGCCTGATGCAGATCATCAGTAATGTTATTGGATCTGGATCCTGTTAAAAAAATCTTGGCCACAGCTTTGAGATCACCCCACTAACTTCATCCATCATCACTGGCCAAACCTCTCCCCATGACTACTGAATGCATTCTGGTAGCCTAGTTCTGACCCTGCAAGGTAGCCACAGCCCACTTGAAGAGATCCCAGTCTTAATAGAGGACATTCTGTACAAGAAGAAGCTAACAAACTCCTCGCATGTCACAGGTGAAAAAACTTCTCTCAGACTCCAGACAAGCTGGATGAAGTAGCCTGTCTACCTTCCAAAAGAGCTGAGTAGTTGAATCTTCCCAGCAGGAACCTCTTTGGACAGAAATCTTGCCTTTTCTGGGTGATTGCCCTTTGATATTCACTGTATTGAATATTCAAAACCAGTCTTTCCTCCTGGACTTTGGATCTACGTCAACAATGCTCCGAGCTCTACTCCCTTGCCTTCATCTCCCTCAGCTCACCGCCATACCACAGTGAGCAAAGGCATGATGCCAATGGACATACATGAGTCAGTACCATGAGATAGAAAGTCATGCTGATAGCCCTGTTATAGTCCACTACCACTTCCTTCGGTTCTGTGGCACATGCTTCCACAACACTAACATATTCAGCACCACCAGATGTCCTTCTGGCCCCAGACCTCTTAAACAGTAGTACTGGACTATCTACACAGAGGATGGACTACATGGGGCGGGGGTCTGAAGTTGAACCTGATGGTACAATGATCCTTCCAACTAACAGGACCCTTGACCTCAACCCCTAGGGAAAATGTCCATTCCAAGACGTGGTTGTGTTGAAGGGTGATAGAAGTAACAACTTATGTGAGGCCCAGAAATTCCCTTCCCTGGAGGCAATTTTATCCAAAATGCCAGAGTTTGTTATTGACCCAGGCATTAAAATCACCAAAGATGAGCAATCTAGGGATTTCAATACCCTGTTAGCAGCATAGTGCTTGATTTCTGGCAGGAAATACCCCTCATGCCCTGGAAGCCAGAACATGAGAAGGATCCTACAGTCTGCAATTGTACTCCCACACAGTCACACATTCAAAAACCAAAGTATCTTACACTGGGTGTACCACCAAGTTCAGCTATGATCTAAAAAAGATGGACCCTCGCCCCTGGCCCGTGATCCGTTCTTTGGCAGTGAACCACAGAGAAAATATCTGGGATGACCAGCTCTAACACTGGGTCAGCATTGTCACCAAGCCACATCTCCATGATGCAAGCCAGATATAGAAACATAGAAACATAGAATTTGATGGCAGATAAGGACTGCTTGGCCCACCCAGGCTGCCTATTTCCCCTACCTAATGGATAAGCTGCAGATCCTAGTTAACCAACAACCTACCTCTTCCTACCCCCAACCCCTAGAATTGTCTTATGACTGTCCCATGCATTCTTGAAATCCACCACTGTTTTTGACTCCACAACCTCCTCAGGAAGGCTGTTCCAAGCATCCATAGCCCTCTCCATGACAGAATACTTCCTCACATTACCTATGAGCCGTCCCCACACAATGCAGAGGAATCAGAAATAAAATCTGCTTTAATAGCAGTCTTATTCCTTGTTGATCTGGCATTGCATAGCAATGCCTGAAGGGGATGAGTAGCAGCAGCAGACCCCTCAGCTGCCTGCCTGCTCAGTCCAGTTGGAGCTCTAAGTATGAGAACTGATGTCTGGCCTTTCTTTAGTTCTCATTTTGCCCCAGAGCATCTCCTGGTCCTTACTGTCCTAATAGGACTCACCCATTCAGTCCACTTAACTAACTCCAAACCTCCTCCCGATCCCCACCTTCCTGCACCGGCAATATGTGGCTTGCAGCAAGAAGGGTCTCAGAATTGGCACAGATCATAGAGAAGGTACAGAAAGTAGCTGAACCGAGGTTTCTGCTGCTTAAAACACATGCCACAGATGAATTGCCAGATGTTGATAAAAATACCTCAGACCCACTCATTATTACATCCACCCTAGCAATAGATGAATTAAGAGCTTTAGCCAATACCCTACCAATCCCGCATAAAAAGTAACCTCACATTCTGAAACACACCACACACACCCTAAAATTATCTAACCACTCATACTATCTCACATATCTGTTCTCAATAAAAGCATATAACATGCATTTTCCTAATACCAGAACATACACATGCAGGCAATTGCCCTTTACCACTCATGCTACCAGTCATTCATAAACAATAAGAAAACAACATTACAGAAAGCAATCAAATTACATATACATATATGCAAATTCCATTGATAATCTGGAAACTCAAAAATAAAATTGTTAAATTCTATATCTACTCCCACCTGAGTTATAAAGTATAAGTTCAACAGAGGAAGGGATTTCAAACTCTTGCCTCCACATAGTAACATGCCCAAGGAAAGATTAAATGTAAGGTTTAAGACAGCAGGTTCTCTCACCACCTGCTGGCTGCAGTCCCAGTGTGGTTATCTCTATGTTGGGGAGGACTTGATAGCACAAACCATATCCAATATTCAGTCCCGTATTCGTCTACATCTCCACCTCAGGAGCAAACACAAACACACCCCAAGTGCATAAAGTAGCATCCCAGCTGCACTACCAGTTCCGGTGGCTCGGGCCTCCTGACATTAGGACCTCCAGCATCCTAGCTGCTGTATACTCCGGCTACCCATGGCAGGTTTCTAATTCCAGTTACTGCAGCCACCCCGACCTCTCACACAAGCTCTGGATCTTGGAGCAGGTAGGTTAGGCATTGGCTACGCAGCAGATGCCACAGAAGACCTGCCATATGATTACTCCTCACTTCTGCTCTTTGTCATCACTGGGAATTAACACAATCCAGGCCTTGTTTCCTGGGAACAACTTCTGGAAATAGAAAGATGCCTGACAAATGACTTTGGCATACACTCAGCATCTTTGCTACTACCAGACATCTGAGGGCATTCAAATTCATACAGTACAGGTTAGTACAATAATTATTCAGAGTGGTACCATGAGAATGACCTCAAGTATAATAATAAAAAACACTAATTCCTGTTGTTGATTGCCCAATAGAGTCTCTAATTTCCACTAAAATGACCCCTACCGCTACATTATTTCTACCTTCTTGTACAGTGTTGCATACTCTATGAGTTAATCTGCTGCTACCGATTATGTAATGTGTCATTTTTGTTCTTTTCCAATATATTGTACATGGATTGCTCTCTTATTTGTAAATTGCATCCAAATTGTTTCTACCATGTATTCAGTTTTCTCTGTATACTGTTTTATTTGCAACGCCCCAGGTCGCACCTGGAAATGAGCCTCGGCTAAGTGTGCCTTTCCCGTTTACCAAGAAAGAAAGAAAGAAAATACTCGTGGTAGAAAGAAACAGTTTTTTACATCTTATAGTTTGAAACATTTGAATTTATTCCCTTCCAATTTCTTGCTTTTAAGATTTTTCTGAAGAGAGATTTGCTTAAAGGAGTAGTGAAGCTTAATATTTAGGCATAAGATATATATCTTATATTTTGCACAATGGGTGTTGGTATTCTGGTGTAAATTTTGGTTAAAATAATTTATACTGAGAATAAATATGTTTTGATTTTAGAAACACCACCTTCTACCCCATAGTCTGTTAATGTGCCGGCTGATTATTGCTGCCACGATACTGCCGAGGGAATAATGTTGCACGCTTCTTGTGTGACTTTGATTTTTTGCCGTCCCACACAGTAGCATGATATAATAGCACTAGGGATTGGATGCCTACAATAACAGTGACCCAATCCCCAGTGCATGTGTCAGGGCTACCATAGGGTAGGGTGGCCAGATGGGGTTAATGAATATAGTGACAGGATGTCACTATATGACATGGGGGAGGGCATGCCCAGCGAGGAGCAGGAGGGAATGTGAGCGGTGGTGCCATGGTGGGTTGCTGAGCTGACCCTGTGGCATGGTGGGTGGGTTGGCGGCATAGGTCGGCAGGGTACTGGGTTCAGGTCTGAGCACTGTTGTGTTTTTGTTGTGCCCTGCCCAAACCTTTTTTTTTTATCTTTTCAGCCCCCTGACATGCACCTCCCCTGGAGTTGAGAATCCTTAAGTAGTGGGTGCAGGGGGCATAGCCCCCTGCATGAAACATTATAAACTTAAGTCCCCAGCACCATTTTGGTGTGCGCTGGAGTGTCAAAGTGCTGAAATAAATTTTTGGCACTCTTGACTTCTGGATAACGGTGATCGCCTTTAGACTTTCACCATTATCACATAGATCCTCCCACACTGTTGCTGTTCCACTATTTGTCCTTCTTTCCACGGTGGTGTGACCTGGAGTTAGTTGTATAAATAACTGGGGGGAGATCACATGATGCATTCACCCTGAGAGGACGTGTGGGTGCTCTGCTCCCGCTCCAGTCCTCCTAAAAGTCTTTAATTTCATATCCTTTTGATAATAAAACTCTCTGCTAATCAAACATTGTGACATCCTATAGTTTGGAGATACCTGTGATTGTCATCTATCCAGGAGAAATCTCTCCAAATCGCCAATGGAAGTGGAAATGCACCAGGGTCTTTTAGCTCATACACCTCCTCAAACGCCTGACAAAATGGCTAAGTGTGCAAAAACCCAGGCCGCATCTAACAGTAAAAATACAACACCAACCAGTAGTCCTCCTGCCCTCCCCCATCAGTCTGTTCTTTCATGCTTGTTTTGGATTCCCGAGTTAGCCGGCACCTTGCCTCTGTCTGAGACTGCCCCCTGACTTTGTCTTTCAAGTTGATGCCCAGCTCTCTTTGTGTGTCTCTTTATTCTGCTGTCTCTTTCCTTACAGGTGCCACTTGCCCCCACAGACAGTGGTCACGATCCAGCCATAGTACCTCTATACCGCAAGTAGCCTGATCCACCCACCCCCCCAAAGAGATCGATAAGGTAAGACACTTGAAAAATTGCAACAATTTCTCTGGGCTGTGTAAACGCTGAACCAGATCATCACTTGCAATTTGCTGTTTTCAATTTTGTCACCTGCTCAGAGTAGCACTATTGGCTCCATGCATGTGTAGAGCTCCCTGATTGGCTGGTCTCACTCACCTGAGACAGGAGTACTCGAGACATGTGGCTTAATGTAAGCCTGCATCCCTGTACTCGGCTCCTAATTTATATATTTTAATTTAGCCTGTTCTGCTTGGCCTGTGTAAAGCAACTTACCATTCTGCCACCGCTGCAGTTTCTCTCCAACTGTATGTGCACTGATTCAGTGCTAGCTCTGCAAATTTCCTCTTGATTTTCGTCCCACCCTCTCCCTCCCAGGCCTCCATTAAATGCACACAGTCTCTGCCCACTGCTATCTGATGTTTCAATTTATTGGTTACTTACTGTCAACAAATGGAATTCCTCCCATCCCCTTTTTGCAACTAAGACTTCTAGCAGCTTTATCTCATTTTGTCTTGCTGAGGCATACCATTTTGGTACTTTAGGTTTGCTTATTGCTCACTAGCATATCCTGTCTTGCTAAGGCAGTTGATTTAGGTCAGATGATCTCTCTAGTACTTAGGCTGCTCCAGAGTAGTAGCTAAGCAATTTGCTTCAAAGCCTCTACGTCCCTAGTACTACTCTATAGTCAGGTGAACTCTTTTCTTATTAGCCTGACTAGGAGCTGTACTTAAGGATTACTGCTTCAGGCTCCACTGTCTATGGTAGTATTCTGTAGGAATTAAGAAATTCTTCTCCATTGAGAATCCGTTCTGTTGCCTGCACTTGTAGTGCCCACTGGGTGATAGTCTCATAATGAGGGCATATTACCTGCTTCTATGCTTGTCTCTGCTCATCTTACATGTATTGGACCTGAACGTGAACCAAAAAATAACTCCCAGAGTGGAGAATGGCTCTCTTTTTACATAGTCCGACCGGGACTTTTCCTATCAAGTAGAAGAACTTGTATGTGCTCTAACTTCCCCTAGCCCACTGCTGGTCCTTCACCTGCACCAGCATACAGAAACTCTACTAGAGCCTGCCCACAGGGCTACTCCACCTTCTGCATTCTCCCCCCTACTCTCATTGACTCTCTTGATCAGGGTATTATTGCATGCAGCATCAGGAAAACTGGGAACTAGCCTCAGAACTCCCTATACTGCCGCAGGCAAATCACTTAACCGAAAGAAGACCCAGCTACCCACACTTCTCCTAGGACTCTGCAGGAAACACTTGCTCCTGCTTTCACTATGCTCAGGAAATGTTGAGCTTAATCCAGGCCCTCTGACACCCATGGAATCCCCAGCAGAGCTACAAAGCCTCAAGGAGCTTACATTCTTGCATGTTAATGTATGTAGCCTATTAAAAAAAAATCACTTCTGTTCAGGCCTGGGTATGTCATACTGCTCCAGATGTTCTGGTGATTATGGAGTCCTGGCTCTGAATGGCAACCAATAACAATGAAGTAAACATCCCCTCCTACTCTTTGTTCAGAGCCGACAGGCAAATCAGAGATGGTGGGGTAGCTATTTACATCAAGGATAAATTCCCTGTCTCCATAATTGACTCAGCCTCTGTCCCAAAAGAATTTGAAAGCTTGTCATTAAAGATTGAAATTGCCACCGGTGTCTCATTATGTATAATAGGATGCTACAGACCGCCAGCAGCTGGACTACAGTTGTTAAAACATCTCAGAAACACCCTGGGTTTGGCATCTTCAGAGTGTATCATACTAGGGGACTTCAGCTTAGACTGGCTCTCCAGTGCATCCACCCCACTTAAAATGTTCTGTGATTCCCATGGGTTGTCACAGCTAATAAATGAATCTACTCACCCTAACAAGCTCAACCCTAATAACAGTACTCTCTTGGATATCATTTTAGTTAACAAAGCCCATTTATTCTCCCATGCTGGTGTCTTTTTCTCTGATATTACTGACAATTGCTGCTTCGCATGTGTAGGATCCACTCTTAAATCTGCAACTGCACCAAAATTCTCCTTTAAACGGTGCATATGCAACTTTGATCTCCATGGGTATATATCAGACCTAAAAGACTCCTTGCACTGGCAGGACTTCTATCTTTATTTATTTTATTTATTTAAATTTTGGTAACCTGGTAGGCTCGCTGAGACCAATAATAGTCCCTTTTTCAGGGGCGACCCGGGGTTAAATGCAACAATGGTTTAACAGGATATAACTTTTACATTAAATTCAACAACATACAGTTAAATTATAATTCATGAAAGGAGACAGTCATTTAAGCAGACAGAGTATTAAAGGGGACTATTATCAGCTCTTTGTCATACACATTAGGTGAGGTCAGCAATCATAATCAGATATCAGGCAAGCAACGGGAATCTAGTGTGAAGTTCAGCGATTACAAGTGCATTGGTTTAATTCCTGCTAGCCAAGTCCCTGACTATGGCTTATGATATTTTCTCAGTAATTGTGCTAGGGGCTGTCAACAAGAATGGTCCCATAGTAAAAGCTCATGCCAGAAACAAATCCTGTCGGTGGTTTACAGAAGACCTGAAAGATGCTTTGCAGAGTAGGGATGTACTCTGGAGAACTGCTAGGAACACTAATTTAATAAATGACTGGAATTCTTTCGGAGGGCAAGGAACCTCTGCACCAAAATGGTCAGAGAAGCCAAAGCTAATTTCTACTGCTCTCAGCTGGACAGCTCCTCAAGAAATGCCTCCGAATTCTTTAGGACTATCAAAGACATTGAAGGTCACACCACTGTAAATTCCCTACCTACTAAATTATTGATCGACAATACTGTCATCTCCAACAGACTGTCTATCCTCGATGCTCTCAATAGTCATTTTGCCACTGCAGGGCTAGCCTTTGACTCCTCTCCCGCGAATATCCTCCGCCAACAACTTAGATTGGTTACACAAGAAAAAAACATCCCCAATCCATCCTTCTCTCTGCAGCCTGCCTCCCTGAAAGAAGTCAAAGATCTTCTCCTTCAGCTGGACACTAGGACAAGTGCTGGGGCCGACCTCATTGACCCATACTTCTTAAAGGTCGGCTACAGTGTCCTCGCAGTCCCAATTACTCATCTCTTCAACTTATCCTTGTCCCAGGGTGACCTACCACCCATTTGGAAAAATGCACCTGTGGTCCCTTTGTTTAAATCAGGAGAGCCTAGTGACCTCAATAACTACAGGCCAATCTCCCTACTTCCAATCCTGTCAAAGATGCTGGAGAAAATAGTGAACTCCCAGCTTCGGAAGCACCTGGAATTAGAAAAATGTCTCAACCCATTACAATCCGGTTTTAGAGAACAGCAATCTCTGCTCTAGTCAAGGTGACAAACGAGTGGCATCTTGAATTAGACAAAAAAAACTTTGTGCAGTTTTCTTGGACCTAAGTAAGGCATTCGATACCGTTGATCACAGACTGCTTCTGTCATCCCTCCGGATCATTGGTTTGTATTCCTTATCCCTTAAATGGTTCTCCAACTACCTCTCAGGATGACTTCAACAAGTAAAGGCAGAAGGGGAAGTTTCTCCACCAAAACCCCTATTGAGGGGTGTACCACA
Source organism: Neoceratodus forsteri (assembly GCA_016271365.2). Lineage (NCBI taxonomy): Eukaryota > Metazoa > Chordata > Ceratodontiformes > Ceratodontidae > Neoceratodus > Neoceratodus forsteri. Next base: position 873,857,939 of record CM057450.1, on the reverse strand, counting down.
AGGTTCCATTCTTGGTCCCTTTCTCTTCACCATTTCCATCAAAGAAGCACAAATACACATATTTGTGATGATACAGTACTTTATGCTAATAACCCCACACCTGAAGTGGCCTGTAAAGCCCTTCAAAATGAATTTAATCTGCTGCAACATCAGCCTATAAACCAGAAACTGCTCTTAAATGCAAAACAAAACAAAGCAATGTTCCTCTCACCCCTTCAAAATGCAATAAATCCTGCAATTGCTGGGATACTCCTGCAGATCACTACCATTCTAGGTGAGCAGTTGGACTACGTACCAAAGTTCAAGTACCTGGGGGTCTGGTTAGACCATAGACTTACTTTCACAGATCACTTAGAAGAACTAGCAAAGAAACTTAGACAAAGACTTGGTCTGTTCTTTAGGATTAATAATCTCCTCACAAGAAGAGACGCTAAACTGAAACTGGTTGAAACTACCTTTCTTTCCCTATTGGATTATGCAGACTTTCTATATAGTCACAGACCTGCAGGTACCCTAGCCAAACTCAATACGCTTTATCACAGAGCCATAAGATTTATCACAGGTCTTCCATACTCAACCCACCACTGTGCATTGTACACAGCAGTGGGATGGTCATCCCTTGCTTACAGACGTCAAAAAAATGTTGTGGTTTGGACATACAAAGCTATCTCAAATAAACTGCTCCAGTATATCTCTGTCTGTTTACCTTTGTGCACTCTGGGGAAGTATGCACTGAGAAGCACCTCATATATCTACCTTTATGATTACAATGCAAAATCTTGCATTGGCAGAGCAGCCATCAGCTTTGTGCTCCCTCAACTGTGGAACAAGCTGCAAAAAACTTTGAAATTAGCTCACCCCATCAGCCTAGCAGCTTCTAAATCTCTATTCCTACATCATAATAAGGATGCCTGTGCCTGTCTACCCTAAATAGTGACTCCTATAAGTCCAAGCACACTCTAATTACTACTGTTAAAAGACTGATCACATCTATAATCGACTCTTCCCTCTCCCCTTTTTCTACCCCCATATCTGTCCCTTCCTCATTTCTTTGACCCTGGTTCCAGCTCTAAATTCGCCATACCGTATCACTATATATCTTTTTATATTAGGTTTGTGTTCGGTGCACCTGATATGTATATTTCTTTACTTGTATGAAAAATTGTGTCCTACCCAAAACTAGCTGTATCTTCTGTTCCAAACATATACTACTGTCAATGCTACTTGCTGATACTTTGTATATACTGTATTATTGTATCTCACTTTATTTGTATTACTACTATTTTCTTGTGTGTTGCATCCCATGTATATTGTCCCTTGTTCCTTGTTAACAAACCCAGGTCCACCTAGAAAATGAGCTTGCTCAACGGTGATCTCCTGGTTAAATAAAGACTTTGATTGATTGATTGATTGATTGATTGATAGTCCTGTGCCATTATCAGAGGACAGATTTCTTGCCGAAATGGAACTGCTTAAACAAGTCCTTCTGAAATGGACATCGGATCTTAAAAGCATGAAGTCTGATTTAAATGAAACAAATAAAAAAATGTCCGATGTCTCAGCACGAATTACTTTGTTAGAAGGCTGGCAATCTCATTTAAATCCAGATGTGGTGGCACTTAGAAATTAAACAAAGTGGAAACAAAACTAGGAGACCTCGAGAGTCGGAATCGGAGAAATAATCTAGTCATATTTGGTCTGCCTGAAGAAGCCAAAGGTTCTTCTCCAGTCTTATTCACACAAAAGCTTTTGCTAAAAATTGCTGGTCCTCTGCCGCACTCCACCACTTATCATGTGGAGCAGGCTTATAGATCATTAAAGCCCAGACCTCCTGTTGGAGCTAAACCCAGACCATGCATCGTCCCATTGTTGAGCTTTCTGGATCGGCAGCATATTCTGTACAAAGTTAAGGAGTTGCAGGAAATAAAATGAGAAGATGCCCATTTGAGAATTTCACAAGATTTACCAGTGGCCACCAGGCAGAAATGAGCAGAATATCACCCACCAGTAACCAAATTGATAGCCGCCAGAATGAAATTTAAAATGATATACCCTGCTAAATTGTCGGTTCAACACCAGGGAAGCTGGAGATCATTTGAAAATGCAGAGCAAGCTGCAGACAATCTACCCATCATGTTCCCTTTATCCTTATACTCACCGTTGAGACTGCAATCCTAAAAGTATGGAGTAAGAAAGGCTTTGTTAAGGTATAATAATATTACCAGAGACCTGTTGGTAAGTTGTTATGGTTTGATTATAGTCTGAGGTTGCTGGAGAGGATACATAGCAAGACAGTGAGTATGTCAGATCTTTCTACTGAAGAAATGCTCCAATAAACATGAGCTGCCTAATTCTGGTCCTCAGTAACATATGTGTGCGATGGATAATTACTTCCCAAATAGACTTGCCTGCATAGTACCCTACTTCATATCCTCTGCTGATCTGATCCAAAACTGTGGTCTTTTGAACATAATCTAAATGGCATCCTCTATGTAAACTGCTGAACTGCTCGAATGTGCGCAGGTGCGTGCAGACTTCTTTTCATTTACGTGGCTATCACGACAAGCGCACCATAAGAGATCAGAATAATCTGGCATCTAACAGCCATCCAGTCTTCATATACTGACTTCAAAATACTGTCCTAGCTCTGGATTTATGGATCTGCAAGTTTTTCTCTTGGTTTTTCTTTATTATTTAGCAGTGTTTTTTCCTACTTTTTATTACGCTTCCATGTAAATCGGGCATGCTAAGCCCTGATAAATAACTCATTACTAAGTTTTTAATGTTTAAAATAACAAGCTTTAAGGTATGTTATCTTCCCCCATTCCTGTCCCTTTTTCTTCCTCACCCTCCTGAATAGTCCCCCCCTTTTTTTTTCTTTTCCCTTCTTCTCTCTCTATATATAATGGTTTTGGAAAGATACATGTTATACAACTGATGGATAGAACTTTTACATGTATTAGCTTTAAGGTGGAAGTTACTACTTGTTTGCATGGTGGCGTGGATTGTTATCACGCTCCTTTATATGATATGGATTAGAACATAGGTATAGGTTCTATTACCCAGGTTAATCCTGGAGTTTAAATTGGGTTTATGATGTTGTTATTCTGGGCTTCTTAGGAGGGCTGGAGAGGGGATAGGGTAGTGCTGCATTATCGAGGGGGAAGCAGACACGTCTTTGCATTTGGGTAAAGAGCCTCCATTTTTGATTCCCTGACAAGGGGTCAAGATTACCTCTTTTTTTAATTTGGTTACATGGGGCTCAGGGATTTGCTATGGGGGGGGGTTCAACGGGAAATGAGATATGGAGAAGGGGGAAGACCCTAAAGGTTTGGGAGGGATGGGGACTGCCATAGGTAATTGGGTCACCTTGTTCACTCTCTTTTTAACTTCTAATACTCCTGTATACAAGGATGTAACATTTTCTGATATTCCATTAAAATGACTGGTTACAATTTCTGTTCATGGAACATCAAAGGGGCACAGGTACCGGCTAAGAGAACAAAAGTTCTACTGCATCTTCGTAGTCTTCAAGCAGATATAGTTTTCCTACAGGAGACACATCTCCTGCCTAGTCAAACTCAATTTCTTCATAAGATTTGGGTAGGACAAGTTTTTGATTCAGGATTCAATTCCCAAAAAAGAGGGACTGCCATACTTATTGCATGTAGGATACCACTTCGCTTATAACATGAAGCATCTGACCCTGAGGGTCACTACATTATTATAAGGGCAGTTTTTGGACAATCAGAGATGATTCTAGGATCCATCTATGGTTCCAACTCAGATGACCCTGATGTTTTTTGTGAACTTAATGACAATACTAGCTCCATGATCAATGATACCAACATTCTTGGGGGGGACTGGAACCAAGTCCTATTGAACAAACTAGACAGGTCAGGCCATTCTAGACTCTCCCTGCCACTAGGACAGAAAGCTTTACATGAGCTAATGCATTCACTAGGTCTTACAGATCCCTGGAGAATAGCCTACCCAGAAAAGAAGGAATTCTCATTCCACTCCCTCCCACATCATTCATTTTCACGTCTAGACTATTTCCTGATGAGTGCAGAATACCTACATGGAGTTGTAGCAGTTTATTACTCCTCCAAGGTTTTCTCTGACCATCAAGTGGCACAACTATTACTAAATATTGCACCCAATGTTCACAAACATAAAATATGGAAGCTTAATAACCAACTCCTAAAGTCTGAAGACATTACACAACATTTACATTCTTTTATTTCAAATTTCATGGAATATAATTCCCCATCTACGACTAAAATGGATATTTTACAGTGTACTTTAAAATGTGTTTTAACAGGGGAACTGATACATATTGCATCAAAACATAAAAAACAGACTAATCAGGCCCTTTCCTCCTTATTTGATCAGATCACAATAGCTGAGGCCAAATTATCAGTCTTATGTCCGGTAGAGGATTGGGAAAAAAGCTGAATCTTTGAGGGCTCAATATATTTCTCATATTTGTCATGCTTAGGTCTAAAATATCTTACTTTGATCAAGGAGAGAGAGCTGGGAAACTCCTGACCCTCCGGCTTTGATCCCAAACCTTCAATAGAATTATTATCTCCATTTACTCCCCATCAGGTAATATCCTCACCTCCCCCATGGATATAAGTAAAGCTTTTTGAGATTATTATAGTTGTTTATATACCCCGCCTACCTCTCTTTTTTCTCAGCAAGTGCTGGATTCCTTTGTGAGTGATATTAATCTTCCAACACTTTCTGAACCTCAGATTCTTATTTTAATGGTCCCCATATCAATTAAAGAAGTATTTGATGTCATTGATTCACTTCCCTTGGATATGGCGCCTGACCCAGATGGTTTTTCCTTCAACTTTTATAAAACATTTACACACACAATAGCACCTATCCTGAATACCTTTCAATACCTTTATGTAAACGGCATAGCCGATCTTTCTCTCACTCAAGCCACTATAGTAGTCCTTCCCAAACCTGGTAAAGACCCTCTGTTCACTTCTAATTACAGACCCATCTCTCTTAATAATGTTGATTTAAAAATCCTTGCCAAGATCATGGCATTAAGACTGAGCCAAGTTTGGAACTCACTAATTGGTCCTGAGCAGGTAGGTTTTGTTAAAGGCCGTCTCTCCTCTGATCATCTTAGGAAGGTGACCTACCTTTTCTCTGTGTCCAAGAACTCCCTTACACCTACTGTTTTTGTGTCCTTGGATGCAGAAAAAGCTTTCAATAGGGTATCAAGGAATTATCTCTTTTCATTACTTCCCAAATACTGTATCCCCAGGAATTTATAAATTGGGTTAAAATGCTTTATTCTTCTCCCTCAACACGAGTTCAGTGTAACAGTATACTTTCTACTCCCTTCTTTTTAAACAAGGGATGTGTCAAGGCTGTCCCCTTTCACCTTACTTATTTAACCTTTTCCTAGAGCCTCTTATAAGAAAACTGAAGTCCTCCCCATTAATCTCTGGCATTAAGATAGGTAATATGGAATACAAACTTTCCGCAGATGCAGATGATATTTTGTTGCATATTTCATCTCCGTCCCAATCCTTTCTGGCTGCATTTAAAAATAATTTCTCAGTTTTGTTCCTTCTCTAATTACAAATTGAATCTTGACAAAACAGAAGTATTTCCCCTTAACAAATATTCCCAGAAGGCAGAGATTGAAAACCTGGGATTACAATAGTGAACGGATAAACTTAAATATTTGGGTATCAATCTTCACTCTTCTCCCCAGATAATGAAAAAACTTAATCTTGATATTCTTATTAATGCTTTAAAGGAAGATATTAAATGTTGGTCTTGATTACCCTTGTCCCTGTGGGGTAGAATGAGTATAGTAAAAATGAACATTTTACCCCGTATACTGTACCCATTACAAATGTACACTTGGACCTTGCATAGTTCTTGGTCTCACAACTACAGAAAATAGTTAACTCCTTTCTATGGGCAGTTAAAAAGTCTAGATGTAGTTATGTCAAGCTTACTTGTCAAAAGATGGATGGTGGCTTACAGGCCCCCAAACTTCTATCTATATTATTTAGCGATACACCTGACAGGGATGAGATATTGGTTACTTTCCCCTAGCTCTTCTCTTGACTCTCACTATCATCCCCTCTGGTTGGATATAGAGTGCTCCCTATACTTAGAACAAGAGGTAAATCCCAGGGCCCTTCCTTTCATCATTAAAAAGAACCCTTCCAATAAGCTAAAAGACTCCCCACTGGGCTCTATGCTCGAGATTCAACGGCAACTTAATGCTCTTCTTAAGACAGTTGGCCATAGGGATTTAACACAACCTTTTTTCAATAACCCTAACTTTTTAATCTCGGGTAAACTTCTCAAAGCCACCTCATTTTGGCCTAACAGAAGATTGATGACTTGGTTATCAATCATAAGCTGATGCAGTTCCAAGAAGCCTGTACTCTCTATAAGTAGTCCCCGATATACACATTTAAATACTTGCAGATTTCCCATATGCTAATAAAGCACTTTGGTACCGGGCCTTGGTCTAACACTTTGTCATCTATACTAATCTCTTACATTAAATCTCTCCTGACTTCCCATTTAATAGCATATGCATATACCTTTTTGTAGACCACAATGGCCCGGTCAGAAAGTCATAGATGTTATTGGTGGGACTAGTCATTGCCTACACCTACTTCTCCTAGATGTTGGCTGAGAATTTGGAAACACCTATATAGATACACTAAATGGGATACATATAGGTATATGCAGTTTCAAATTAATCATAATCAATTCTGTACCCCGGTTAAACTACACTGGATAGGTACCCTGACTTCTGATCTCTGTTCCAAAGGCTTAAAGCTTCCGGGAGACTTGTTGCATATGTTGTGGTCATGTGAGAGAGTTTCCTCATTCACGAATAGCATCAAATCTTATTTGGACCCATTATTATCTCTCTCAGATAAGTTTACTCTGGATATTTGTATTCTAGGAGAGTACGTTGCTCTTCAGGGCAGATCTCAACGAACCCATATGGCACTAATCTCAGCATATGCCAAAAAAATACTACTTCGGCATTGAGTAGATGCAGTTACCCCTTCTTACACTGAGTGGTATCAGGAAATAATGTTTGCTATACAGGCAGAGCGAGTTATAGCAGGGATGACCAATAATCTAGAAAGGTTCAAACAAATTTGGGACCTTTATTTAGCTTGTTGCTGATTCGACCTGATTAGGTCAATTCCAACATCAGTGCCCCTTTGTAACATGTTAGATTTTAAAAGACTTTGAGGTGCAGTACTTAATGTATAAATGAAAATACTACCTATTGGCAGTCGGGGTGGGCCAGGGAGGAGGGTGGAGAACAGGCATCTGCCTACCTTGTTGTTTTTTAGACACTTAGCTGTATTTTGATAGAGGTTAAATCTTCTGATGCATGTCAGATGCCTGTAAATATTGTTGTGAAAACCTTAATAAAGTATATTTAATAAAAAATAAATAACTGGGGGGGTACAGGGGTGAATCCCCCCATGTTGGGGATGCGGTGACATAGCCCCTACAATGGAGGCTCTTCACTTATCACCGCAGCAAATAGTCAGAGCACAGTGGTTGTTGTCAGCAGTTTGCTGACGTTACAGTTTACACCATTTACACCGTCAATGTCATTATCATTGTGTCATGGGTGAACCCCTTCTATCCTGAGGAAGGGGCACTGTGGACACAACAAAATGTTGTTGGGCTATGGGGTGCTTTATGGCATATGGTAAATCTCCTATAGTTTATGAAAATATAACTTGGTGAGTCATCTATTTGTTCCTATGCACGTTGTGCACTTCCTGACATTGCCTTTCCAAGAGTTGCATCCATTTTATGGCGTCTGAAAATCCTGTCCCATACTGTTAAGAAAAGTGGACATAAGAGTAACTTAAATGAACATACTGAACACAGTACAATACTCAGAGTGACAGAATATTTATTTTATTTATGTATGTGTTTGTGTAAGTCTTTGGTTACCACGTAAGCACACTGATCTGAGGGACGGTTTTCAGGCACGACCCGAGCCAACAAAGTAGCACAAACAAAATTTACATACAGGTGCAAACAACATTCAGGGAGAACAAAAAAAAGAAATGCAGCACAGCTGAAGAAAAGCAGGTCCAGTACAAATAACAACAGTGTTTGGGAGGACAGGAATGCTTACAATTACACTGGGTAAACTGGGGATGCGTGCAAGTGGGGAAACAATGCAGAAAAAAAAATGCAAATAAAATCATATAGTGAATCCCTCAACAGGAAAACTAAAAAAAGATTTACAAACAGGTGCATGTGCATGCTGAATAATTAAATACAGTGCAGTTTAATTGTAAGGGAGCAGTGCAAATCACAACACTGTTTTGGAGACATGGAAATGTTTTACAATTACTCTGGGTACACTGGGTGGTGAGAAAAGTGAGACAAATGGGTAAAATGAAAAAGCAAAAATACAAGAATACACCATGGCCCAGATATTCAAACTGCGTCAGGCTATGGTGCAAGCTTGAGTGCAGCTCAACTTGGCTGTGCAGGGGTGTGGCCTGTGCGATATTCAAAGGAGCTGCGCCATGGCCCAGCAGCTTTGAATATTGCACCCTGGCCACCCCCACTGTGCATGGCGCAGTGGCACTGCACCAGCGCAAGTGGCCAGAGTGGAGCATGGAGATGCGCTAGCGCAAGTGCCATTGCACCATTCACAGCACCTGTGATATTCAAAAGATGACATGCCAGAGGGGCCATAATTTATGCAAGGCACACATGGGGCCATTTGCATGTCATTATGGCCCCATTTGCATCCAATTAGTATGCAGGTGTGCCGATCCCCGACGATTTGTACCTGGTGCCCTGCCAGGCAGCAGCCATCGGGGACCGACACCCCCTGTAGCCCGATCGCAGGCATTTGTTAAAAAATAAAGTCCCCGTTCAATATCCCTGGTGGTCCAGTGGACCGAATGCTGCCGATCATGGGCATCTGTTTAAATGAACCCCCGTCCAATATCCCTGGTGGTCCAGTGGACCGAATGCTGCCGATCACGGGCATCTGTTTCCTGAAAATATCCTATTACCCTGGTGGTCTAGGGTACCCCTCCTGCCCGCCCAGCAGGTCCCACCTTCTCCTCCCTGGTCAGCCAGTGGGTGGCAGCACCACCTGCCTGCCACCCGCCGCCCACCGACTGACACCTCGGTAGGGCTGCACCCATTGGTTCACAGCATGAGCCAATGGGCATGCAGCCCCTACCGCATTACATTCAGATATTTGAATGAATCGGAACCAATGGACGCTCAGCCCTACCAAGATGTCAGTTGGTGGGTGGCGGGGTGGCGGGTGGCAGGTGGGTGGTGCTGCCACCCACTGGCTTACAGTGGGGATCGGGAGATGGGACCCAGTGGCGGTGGGATGGGGGTACCCAGACCACCAGGGTAATAGGATGTTTTCAGAAACAGATGCCCGCGATCGGGCAGCATTCAGTCCACTGGACCACCAGGATATTGGATGGGGGTTTATTATAACGGATGCCCACTATCGGGCACATAGCAGTCCACTGGACCACCAGGGATATTGGAAGGGGGGGTATTAAAACAGATGCCCGTGTTCGGGCACATAGCGGTCCACTGGACCACCAGGGATATTGGATGGGAATTTATTTTTAAACATATGCCCGTGATCGGGCATGGGGGAGCGCCGCCAGGTGCAGCCGGAACTCGGGTGCCCACCCACAGGTGGCAGCTGCCATGTTGCACCCTGCAATATGGCAGCTCACCTGTGGGTGGCCATCGGTTGTTCCTTTTTTTTTTGGCTTAACGTTGTGCTGGCGCAAGTAGGGGTTGCGCATGCATGACTCTGCACATCACAGGCTGAATATCGGGCTGTGCAGGTTATGCATGGGAATGCCCCCCCCCACCTGTGCCTGCATACATTACTGATGCACTCCGACACATCGAGATTTGTGCAGCGCACTTTTCCCTTTTGAATATCATGCCAGGGTGCATCAGAGGATTGTGCATGGCACAACACTGTTGCGCCATGCGCAACCCTTTTGAATATCTGGGCCCATGTATTCATTCCCTCAACAGGAGAACTGGGACGATACAAGGAGCAGGAACAGTGTGCTATAGTGGTGAAACATACAAAGAAACATAGAAACATAGAATTTGATGGCAGATAAGGACCACTTGGCCCACCTAGTCTGCCCATTTCCCTAACAGATAAGTTGTAGATCCAAGTTAACCAACAGCCTACTTCCTTCTACCCCCCACTAGAACTGCCTTATGTCTGTCCCATGCATTCTTGAATTCCCCCACTGTTTTTGACCCCATGAGTTCCTCAGGAAGGCTGTTCCATGCATCTACAACCCTCTTTGTGAAGAAATACTTCCTCGCATTACCTCTGAACCATACCCCCCTCTATCTTCAAATTGTGCCCCCTTAATCTTGCACATCTCTTTTTATGAAAGATGCTACCCTCTTGGACTTTGTTGATTCCCTTGAGGCATTTGAAAGTTTCTATCATGTACCACCTCTCCCTTCTTTCTTTGAGGCTATACATATTAAGCTCCTTTAGTCTTTCTTCTTACGTCTTCTGGTGCAGACTCTGTACCATTTTGGTTACCCTCCTCTGGACAGCCTCCACCCTATCTATGTCTTTGCAGAGATGGGGTCTCCAGAACTGCACACAGTACTCCAGATGTGGTATTACCAACTGTTTGTACAGAGGGATAACAACTTCCTGTTTTCTACTGGTGATGCCTTTCCCTATGCATCCCAATACCCCCTAGCCCTCCTTACTGCCTTCTTACATTGCTTGCCCACCTTTAGATCATCTGATATAACTACCACTACCCCAAGGTCCCTTTCCATTTTTGTTGTTGTCAGTATCTCAACCCCCCCCCATTGTGTACTCTTCCTCTGAGTTTTTGTTTCCCAGGTGCATTACTTTGCTCTTCTTTGTGTTGAATCTAAGCTGCCATACATTTGACCATTCCTCCAACCTTGCCAAGTCCCTTCTCATCCTTTCCACCCCACCTTGTGTACCAACTCTGTTGCAGATCTTTGTGTAGTCTTCAAAGACACATACTTTTCCTTCCAGTCCCTCTGCAATGCCACTTATAAAGACATTAAAAGGGACTGGCCCCAGTACTGAACCCTGCAGTACCCCAAAAGTAACCCCTCTTTCTTCACTGTGGACTGCGATACTGCTGCCATACTGCTCCAGTGGAGACATATGGGAGTATGGCAGGAGGGAGGGCTGGGGTAATAGGTGAAGAAGGCTGGTAAACAATGGATTATCCTGGGTGGTACAGGCATTTGGCCTCTTTTGGTAGCCAGTCTTTGATTCTAACTTTGATGGAGCAGTTGGTGTCAGCAGATCGGAGCAAGGCAGGGAGGCTATTCCATAGGGAGGAGGCAGCAACTGACAGGTTTTTTCCACCTATGGTAGAGGAAATTGTAGGTATTTCCATAGAGGGGACAGAGGACACGTAGGCATCTGGGAGCTGCCCAGGTTTTAGGAGGGATATGTATGGGGATGCATTGCCAACTCTTAGGGCATTATTGACCAAGCAGCCTAGGATGTAGACATGACTACCAGAGAGTGGAAACCAGCCAAAAGACTGGTACAGGTTACAGTAGTGACTGGAGTAAGGTGCCAGAAGAACAAATTGACAGACATTGTTGTAGATAGAGGTAAGATGCAAGTAAAGGGCAGAGGACATTCAGGAATAGATGGGGGAGCAGTAATCAAGGATCAGGAGCAGGTTGCCTTGGACAAGAGTCAGATGGGCCTCACTGGTCAAGAATTGTTTTTGCCGGCAGGCAGCTCCTGGCTTCTGGTTCACCCATCTTATGATGGAGTTTACATGCTCCATAAAGCAGAGGGAGGGGTCAAAAGTTATGCCCAGGTATTTGACATATGGGACATTTTCTAGCAGGGGTCCATCCAGCATGAGCACTGAGAGGGAGGAGCCTGAATTGGTGATATTGGCCAAGTAAGGTTCGGACCCAAGAAGCATGGCCTTGTTTTTTTTTACATTAATCAGGAGCCTGTGTGACAGAAACCAGTTGTGGATAGAGCCATAGTTCTGGGATTGGGTAGAGGATACATTTGTCAGTGATTTATCACTGCAGAAGAGGATGAGGTCATCTGCATAAAGAAGTATTCACAGGTAAGACATTCGGAAGGGAAGGAATTAATGAATAAGGAGAACAGTAGTTGGCCCAAGATGGAACCCTGGGGGACACGCGAGGAGACAGGCATTTCCGTGGAGGTGGTTATTCAGTACATACAGACTGGATTTGCCAGATAGGTAACTCTAGAACCATTTCAAGGTCCTTGGGGAGCAGCCAAGTTGTCTAAGAGTAGAATGTAGGAGGGGGTGATTGACCAGATCAAAGACCTTGGTCATGTCCAAAAACACAGCACCCTTAGCTTTTCCCAGGTCCATGTTCTAAAAACATGATCTGTAAACTGGGTTAGAGCAGATGCAGTGCTGTGGAACTTATGGAAGACATGTTACTGGCTACAGAGTAGGTTTTATGTTGTGACGTGGTCAGACAGTTGCCAAAGAATAATCTTCTCTAGTAACTTGCTCAAGTGGGGGAGCAGGGAGATTGGGCTATAATTATCAGATGAGAGAGGGTATCAGCTTTAAAGTTGGGAACAACCTTGGCAAGCTTCTAGGAATCAGGCATGGTAGATGAGGTCAGTGCCAGAGTAAAGATGAAGGAAAGTGTCTTGGAGAACGTAGGGGAGATCAACTTAAGCAAAGAAGAGAAAATGCCATCACTGCCAGGGCTTCCACAATTAGGGAGCATTTTAAGGAGCTTGGCAATGTCCTTTGCTGAGATGACCCTGAAGTAGAAATGGGGGGAGGGGGAGTAGCGGTGGTGGTGGTGGAGGGGGGCTGATCAATAGGACCAGAATAAGGATCAGCAGGTGGTTGTGGGGGTAATTTGCTTAGGTAGTCATCAAGGTCAGTAAATTTTATTTTGAACGTTTGGATGACTTCGATTGGATCAGTTAGTGTACCAGTGGATGACCTGTAATTAATTGTGGAATTTTAGGAATGTGAATTTAGTAGGGAGCCAATAGTATTCCACAAACAATGTGGATCCCCAAGGCTATCTTTGCTGATTACAAAGGAAATTTCATTTCAGCACTCTGGTGGTTTGTTTGCATTGATTTCTTAAGCTCCTGAAATCATTCCAGAGAGCAGGGAAGGGGGATTTGTTATAGGCAGCCCATAATGTGTCCCTAGTCTTCATCAAGGATAAGAGTTCTTTAGAAGCCCAATGGGTACAGCCACCCCTCATTCTCTGGGTAGTGAGAGGGAATTGATGGTCTTGTATCCAAAGGATGGCCTTGGTGTAAAAGCCCACTTCAGCTGGTACATCTGTGAGGGAGTAAAGAGCTATCCAGTCAATTGTTGTAACATCCTCAAGGAGGGAGGAGGCATCAGGATAATTAAAATTATGGAAAGAGATGTGTTTGGTAAATGGGAGGCACATGGACCTGGTGGCCCAGGTGATGTACTTGGGGGGAATGATCACTGATTAAATCGGACATAATCCTGGACTGGAGTACCTTGTCCTCTCTGTTCAAGATCACCCAGTCTAAAAAAGAATGGTCTGGGGTCCGAGTGTTATGCCTGGTTGGGACAGAGATAACTTGGGTCAAGTTGTGAAGTTTTAGTAGGTTAGTCTAGTCAGTGCCAGGGGGCTTAACCAATTAAGGTTATAATCCCAAAGGAGGACTATGTCTCTGGGAGGAGAGAGGTTACCTAGGCCAACCAGGAGGTTGTCAAGACTTGGAGTGCCCACTGTTGTGGGGTTGTAACAGCAGTCCACAATCATCTTTTTTACAGAGTCAAGGGTCATTTCTGCCATGAGCCATTCACTAGGGGATGTGGGGCCTGAGTAGTTCACATAGGAGGCAGATAGAGGTTCACTGAAATACAGCACCATGCCATCACCTTTCTTTCTACCAGACCTGTCCTGGCACAGCAAGGAGTACCCAGGGAGGTGGTAGTAACTATTCAGGATGTGAGGTTTTAGCCATGTTTCTGAGAGACCAAGGACATGTTTGTGGAGTGCAACCCAGGCCTCTAGGTCAGGAAATTTAGACTGGAGGCTACAGTGGTTGATATGAGCAAATTTCAGGCCAGTGGGGTTATTCCACTTATGGTTTGAGTGGGCTGTCTGCAAATCTGTGGGACCAGAATTCCGTTCAATGTCTCCAGCCAGCAACAGTACAGAACAGGTCAGGTTTCAGGGACAGGATAGTGAGGAGGAAGCAAGTGCAAGGGAGAACAGGGAAAAAATGAGTTGGTGATGCTCAAGGTTTGTGAGGCATGCATAGAATAAGAGCCCATTGGGGTAAATTCCCATCCATTTATGTATGGGGGGGGTAGGGTCAAGTCTGGGGACAGGAGTCCAAGAGAGGAAGCGTTCTTGGTCAGGGGCAAGCACTGAGGCACTGACATCAGCAACATATAGACAGCATAGCAGGAAGGCTGCCATCTGAAGGAGCACTGCTAGGTACAAACTGTGTGCTATAGCTATAAAGGGAGAGAGGCAGTGGCACAAGTGGTATACAAGAAGTACAGGAACTCAGGCACTAGCAAATATGAAATGCAGAATGAAGATCCTCAATCTGAAGGCTTGCTGTGTCAAAACATATCTATCTGTTTAGACACTAGTAGATTCAGTTAGAGACACTTAAGTATTTCTAGCAAAATAGCACTGTTGTACAAGTCAAATATTGTTATGGAAACTCTGATTTCAGGTCCCAGATACAGAACATGTCATTATGTTGCTGGTTTAAGAATTTCTGTTCTAGTGAAAGTGGGGAAGAAGTACAGGAACTGTGTTCCTGCTGCAAGAAAGGTACAGGAACCAAGTTCCTGTGCATTCCTTTTCACTTTCATCACCAGAGAGAGGGAGTAGCAATATTGTAAAGGAAGGACTGAGGAAGAAAGAAAGTGAGGGGGTCAAAAGCTAAAGCTTTGTTGGGGGCAGTGCAGAGGTGGGGGGCTGTTCCATAGAAGGGGCACTCAGCAGTGTGGGGGGATAAAATGGGACTGGCTAAGGTGTAGGCTAGATGAGGTATAAAGAGGATAGTAGTTTGTTAGATAAAGTGTGGCAGATGGGATGGCTTAGTGGTTAGAGTCCATAACTACAGTGCAAAGGTTCAGGGGGTTCAAATCCCAGTGAAGGACTCCTGGAGAAGGAGAGTAAAATTCACCCAGGATCTAGTAGAAATAGGGTAGGGCTGTGTAGAGAAGGGACTCTAATTCAGCAACAAAGGAGTAAATTATGCTGAGGATGCAGGGTGAGTTAAGGGCTCAGCAGTGACTCCTAGTGTCCAAGTGGTATAAAAATCAATAGAGAAATAGGGGTGATAGTATCAGGAGAGGGACAGATCATGTGACTGTGGCTACCTATAAAGGTAGCACTTGCCCGGGAGGGGCAAGTGGAGCAGTCACTGTGCAAGCAGCAATGGGCTAACAGGGTGCACAACAGCAGGTTGCTCTTCTCTGTCAGCTGACTTAACATTTTATGGCTGCAGGGAGCTCTGCGGGCCATCTGGTCTGGGCTGAGGAGTGTTAGTGGGAGCCAGCAGCCTGTAAAATGGAGAAAATGCACTATTAGCTTGGGGGAAAGCAAAGGATTCCAAGATAGGCTGGGCAGGGGCTAGAAGCAAGACGGTGGGGGGGGGAAGGTGTTCCTTTCTCTGAACTTGGCTACACTCTGCATGCACAATACAGCACACCAGTAATGGCATTAGGGTCCGACAGCAGGAGAGCATCTCCACTCCAAAAGGCAACTCGATAAACAAAAACTCAGACACAGTAAATGGCAGTGCACTTAAACAGTCAATCGCAGGTTAGGTAAAAGGCACAGAGGTTGAAACAGTGTTAAGGCAACTACCTGTAGCAATACACATGCAAATTACAGCTAAACTAGTGCAGCACTTAAAGTACCACTGCAGTAAGGGAGGTAAGGCAGGCACACCACAGGAGAAAGAAACAATCAATAGCTGTTGAACAACAGATGATATGACGACATAGAGACATATTATTTTAGCAACAGGGTGCACGGTAGCACAGGAGCTAGTTGCTCTTCTATATTCTGCATTTTCAGTTAGTTTCATTTTAAATACATATAAATGCATAGTTTTCCTTGTTTAAAGATGAAAAGAAGTTCTACTTAACAACCTGATGCCCAACAGCAGTATAAAGTATTAGAAAATGTTACATTTCTGAAGCCAATTCCTCCACAGAGATTTATTTAATGTAATCGCATGTGACTATCAGCAGTCATTATGAAATGGTCTGTTGAGCTAATTTGCAAAATTGATTATATGTTGTATCTATTTATGGCATTTCAAGTCCTTATTATTAAAGTCATCTGGTATCCATCCCTTCACTGATAATACATTGCTATAGATTGACAGATCAACTCTGGGTCAAGCCATTTTGGACCTCCAGAATGATTTTGACATACTCCAAAAAAATCTACTCAACTTAAAACTCCTGCTCAATGCCAAAAAAACTAAGGCCATGATTTTCTCTCCACTGGCCCCTCATCTCAAAAAAAAACCAAAAAACAGATAAGGTTCCTCACATAAGCACCCTTTTGGGAGAAGCCCTGGAGTTTGTGGAACAATTCAAATACTTGGAGGTCTGGATTGACTACAAATTGTCCTTCATTGATCACATTGAAGAACTCACTAAGAAACTGCTTCAAAGGCTCTGTATTTTCTTTAGGATTGAGCACTCACTAACCCAGGAGGCTAGAAAATTCCTAGTCCAAGCAACCTTCTTGCCTTTCCTAGACTATGCAGACTTCCTATATGGCCATAGTACTAGCACACCTCTCTCCAAGCTCAATACCCTATACCCCAGAGCCCTTAGGTTCATTTCAGATGCCCCTTATGACATGCACCACTGCAACCTCTATTATTCCATAGGCTGGAGCTCCCTTAGCTTCAGAAGGCAAAAGAATGCTATTCTATGGACATATAAGGCAATCACTCATAAATTACCTAAGTACCTCACAAGCTGCCTAACTCCCTGCAACCCTAGTGCCTATTCTCTCAGATGTCTTACCATCTTATCTCTGGCTATCCCTAAAGTTAAAACGCGCTTTGGTAGAGCCTCAATAAGCTTCACTCTTCCTACGCTCTGGAATAAAATCCAGAAAACCTTAAGGCTCACTTCCCCTATCACGTTCTCCCTCTTCAAAATCCTTGTTCCTGAGGACCTTCTCTGAGGTCTGTCATTGCTTCAAGTCACGGTCTTAACATCACAATTTGTTACTGCTTTAAATTCTGGACTTAAACCTCAACCATTGCCTGAGGCATCATTTGAGACCTCCCTTCTATCATTGTCCAAATCAAAGTCCCAATATCATGATCTGTCTTTGCTTCAAATATTGGACTTAAACACCAACCATTGCCTGTGGTATCTGTTGTTTTTCTCCCTTAGAACAGTCCTTCCTCCCTAGGCCATCATGTCCAACCCTCTCCTATCTCATCTGACCTTCCCTCCCTACTCCCTATACCCCTCTCCCCTTCTCACCCCACTTGCCAGACCATGCATTCAGTACTTATCAAAGGACTTTTACATCTTAGTCTTCTTGTACTTTGATGCTAGAGGAACTGCCACTCCTGCTCACTAAGACTCCTCCAATGACGTTTACTGTATAAACTTTAGCTCATTACCTTATGTCCATATATCTGTAGCTATGCAATTGTATTTAAATGGCACTTCTTCCTGTTGAACCTACTGCTATGTTCTGGTGGAAGTATCATGTTACATGTGATGGTTATATATTATTATGTTGTTATTATTACTATGTAATTGTTATGTACGTTCACTCAACCTGTTATGTCTTAACCCTGTTGGCAATTGTTTTGCCCCAGGTCCATCTTGTAAATGAGCTTATCTCAATGATGTTCCGCCTGGCAAAATAAAGATATTGATTGATTGATTGATTGATTGATTGATTATGTAGATTGTTTCCACCTGTTAGGCTGAAGATGCATATGTGACTTTAAATAAGTTTTGTTATCTAATCCATCCTTCTCTCCCAGCTTTCCTCTCATTTCATGTTTCTTATGTGCTCAGCCAGAGGCTTTAAGCACACTTAGCTCTCTTCCACTACAAAAGCTAATTTGCAAGGTATGAACAATTCAGCTAAGAAAATATCAGGTTAGAAAAACAGCATGTTTGCAGAAATTGTTTTCTGCATTTTTTGAGCTTTGTAAGCTAAGAAGCTTGTATCCGCTAGCTACTGCCCCACCAACTGCGATCAGCGTGTATCAAGCTGCTTACTTCTGCTGACTCATCCTCTCCTCAGCATAGGTTACATAGAAACATAGAAGCTGTTGGCAGAAAAGGACCTCTTAGCCCACCTAGTCTGCCCTAAAGTCTCTACCTACTGGGCTACTGTAGACCCTAACTGATCTCTGGCCTTACTCCTACCCAGCCCTGTTACTAAAACCCCTTGTCTATACCATGCATATTTGAAACCTGTTACCATTTTGGTACCCACCACCTCTGCTGGAAGACTGTTCCAGTCATCCACCACCCTTTCCGTGAAGAAATATTACCTCACATCCCTTCTAAGTCGACCCACTTCTAGCTTCGTATCATGTCCCTTCATCCTTGAGCATCTCTTTGCAATATGTCACCCTCCTGTATCTTACTAATATCGTTGAGGTATTTGAATGTTTCTATCATGTCTCCCCTTTCTCTCCTTCCCTCCAGTGACTTCATATTTAATTCCCTGAGTCTTTTCTCTTAGGGCTTCTGATGCTAGCCGTGCACAACTTTGGTTGCCCTTCTCTGTACTGCCTCCACTCAATCTGTGTCTCTCCTGAGATGGGGCCTCCAGAACTGGACACAGTACTCCAGGTGTGGCCTCACCATGGATCTATACAGGGGTAACACTTTTTCTGCTGATGACACCCCTCCTTATGCACCCAGGCATCGTATTAGCCTTTCCTACTGCCTTATCAGCCTGCTTTACTACCTTCAGGTCATCAGATATGATGACCTCCAGATCCCTTTCCTGTCTTGTTGTTGTTAACACCTCCCCCCAAATGATACATTGCCCATGTGTTTCTGTGCCCCATGTGCATAATTTAAACTTTTTTGGCATTGAATCCCAGTTGCAAAACCCTTGACCAGTCTTCCAGTTTTTTCAGATCTTCCTTCATTTTCTTCACCCCCCTGCCCCCAGTGTGTCCAACCTGTTGCAGATGTTTGTGTCATCCATGAACAGGCATACCTTACCTTCCAGACCCTCTGAGATCTCACTGATAAAGACATTCAAGGGGACTGGTCCCAGTTCTAACCCCCATGGCACCACACTGGTTATCTTACCTTCCTCAGAGCAAACTTCATTTACCACCACCATCTGAGTTCTGTTATCTAGCCAACTTTGTACCCATTTTACTATCCTTGGACCCACTCCCATGTTGCTTAAGTTGTTTATCAGTCTTCTGTGTGGATCGGTGTTGAAGGCCTTACAGAAATCCAGGTAGTCCACATACACTGCTCCTCCCTGATCCACCTCCTTGGTAACCCAGTCAAAAAGATCTGTCAGGTTTGTTTGGCAAGATCTACCCCCTGTGAACCCACGCTGCCTTGGATCCTGAAATTTACTGGTTTTAAGATATTCCCCAATCCTCTCTTTAAGTAGAGTTTCCATACCCTTGCCCACAACCAAAGTTAGGTTTACAAGTCGGTAGTTTCCTGCTTCCTCCCTATTCCCAATTTTGTGTAGTGGGACCACATCCGCCTTCCTCCAATCCCCCCGGCATTTCCCCCGTATCAAGTGATAGATTGAGCAGGGCAATCAGAGGAGTAGATGGTTCCTCCTTTAGTTTCTTCAGTATCCTAGAGTGAATCTGGTCTGGCCCCATAGCCTTGTCTACTTTTAGTTTTGCTAGTTCCCTGAGGCCTCTCTTCTTTGTAAAATGGCTAGTGTCCACCTCTCTTCCCTTAATGCCCTTCTCCACTGTCTGTTGGCCATCACCTACCCCTTTCTTTGTGAATACTGAACAAAAGTAATATCCCAACTTTCTTGTGGTCCTCTTCCACAATCCATCCCCTTCCCTTTTAGTCTTACTATCCCTGCCTTGCTTTTCTTCTTTTTGCTTATTACCTGAAGAAAGTTTTATCCCCCTGTTTTGTTGATTTGGTAGTGTTCACCTCCATTTGTGCTTCAGGTCTCCTAACTGCCTTCCCTGCCTCTTTTTGTTTCTCCTGATAACTCTCCCTATCCTCTTCCTTCTGTTGTCTTGTACCTTTTGAATGCCTGCTTCTTTTCCTTTCCCTTCCCTTCCCTTCTCTGCTACTTCCTTCGAGAACCATGGAGGTCACTTCCTTCTTTTGCTCTTAGTAACCTGCTTGACACAGAGGTTTGTTGCCTTCTCAATGGCTTGCTTTATTCTTGCCCACTTTTACTCTACTCAGCCCTTATTTCCTATTCCTGCTAGGGCTTCCCTGAGGCACTCTGCCATTTTCTTGAAACATATAAACATAGAAGCTAATGGAAGGAGGAGACCGCTAGGTCCATCTAGTCTGACCATTTGTTTTAGACCTATTTTAACACTCTAGTTGCCCTTTGTAGTCAGGGCTCCCTTGTCTCTATCCCATGCATTCTTGAATAATCCCACAGTGTTCAGCCCCACAATCTCTTGCGGCAGGCTGTTCCAAGCATCCACCACTCTTTCTGTGAAGAAAAACTTCCTGGTGTTGGTAGGGAACCTCCCTCCTTGCAGTCTGATGTCATATCCCCTGGTCCTGGAGCTCTTCTTGAGGTGAAAAAGTTCCTCTGCCTGTGCCTTGTTAATGCCTTTTATGTACTTGAATGTTTCAGTCATGTCCCCTCTCTCTCTCTCTCCTCTGCTCCAGGGAGTACATATTCAGTTCTCTAAATCTTTCCTCATAGGAAATGTACTGCAGACCCTGAATCATTTTTGTCACTTTTCTCCGTACTGTTTCCACCCGATCAATGTCCTTCCTGAGGTGAGGCCTCCAGAGCTAGACTCCATATTCCAGGTGAGGCCTGACTAATGATCTATAAAGTGGTAGTACCACCTCTCTCTTCCTGTTTGTGATTCCCTCCCAATGCAGCCCAGCATTCTGTTGGCCTTCATTAGTGCCTTCTCACGCTGCTTTCTAACCTTCAAGTCACCTGAGATTATGATTTCCAGATCTTGCTCCTGGTTTAAGGCTGCCAGTTTTTCGCCTCCTAGGTAATACTCCTTTCTTGGTTGTTTCTTTCCTACATGCATGACATTGCATTTTTTGGCATTAAATCTCAGCTACCACACTCCAGACCATTCTTCTAGATTCTTAAGGTCAATTTCCATCTTGCTTACTCCTTCTGGGGTGTCCATCCCACTACATATCTTGTTGTCATCTGCGAACAGACACACCTTTCCCTTCCAGTCCATCAGTGATGTCTGCTACAAATACACTGAAGAGGACAGGCCCCAGCACTGAGCTCCGGGGCACCCCACTGGTCACCCTGCCTTCTGTTGATTGTGCTTCATTAACCTGTACCCTCTGCATTCTGCCTTGTAACCAGTTTTGTACCCATCTGACTACTTCAGGACCCACCCCTGTGTGGTCAAGCTTCTTTACTAGCCTTCTGTGTGGATCCGAGTTGAAGGCCTTACTAAAGTATAGGTAGACCACATCTACTGCCCCACCATCATCCACTATTTTTGCAGCATAGTCAAAAAGCTCAAGCAGATTTGTATGGCATGACCTACCTGCTGTGAAACCATGCTGTTTAGGGGTGTTGTCGGCCACTAGTTTCAGGAATGCTATGATCCTCTGAGTAGTGTCTCTATTAGTTTCCCTACTGTAGACATGAGGCTCACTGGTCTGTAATTACTAGCCTCTTCACAACTGCCTGATTTGTGAAGTGGAACCACTATTGCCTTTTTCCAGTCTTCGGGTACTACACCGCTCTTCAAGGATTTCATGAATAGATTTGCCAGAGGGGCTGATAATTCTGCCCCCAGTTCCTTAAGGATTCTGGAATGCATCTTGTCTGGTCCCATGGCTTTGTCTGCTTTTAGTTTATTTAGTGCCTTCCGTACTTTGGCTTCTTTAAAGGGACTAGTGTCTACCCCTGGTCCTTGGGTGTTGTGTTTTTTTCAGGGCTGGGCCATCCCCTGGATCCTCTTTGGTAAACACAGAGCAGAAGTATTTGTTGAGGATTTCAGCTTTCTCTGGGTCATGTTTTGTGCATTTCCCTTCTTCGGTAGCAATCTTTACCATCCCCCCCTTTTGTCTTCCTAAGTTCCCTAATGTATCTAAAAAATTATTTGTCTCCTCTCTTTGCTCCTTCTGCTATCTTTTCCCCTGTCTGGGCTTTTGCCTTTTTAATTTGCTTGTTTGACTCTCTCATTTTTTTCCTTGTACAACTCCTAGTCTTTCTCAGTTTTGGTTTCCTGGTATACACTGTATGCCTTCTTTTTTTTTTTGACTGTGGCAGCCACTTCCTTGAAAAACCATAGAGGATTTCTTTTTCTTTTTACTTTGCTGACCCATCTGGCACATAGATCTGTGGAAGCCTTTATTGCTGTCTTGAGTCTCCCCCACATGACCTCCACCTCCTCAACCTCTATTTCCATTAACTGGTTACTTATATCGTTCCTCATTTTTTGGAAGTCAGCCTTTCTGAAATCTAGCACCTTTATCTTTGAGTGACTGGAGTCCTGTGTTATGTTTACCTTGATGCTTACCATGTGATGGTCGCTGTTGCCCATGTGACATCCCACTTCAATGTCCTTGATCCTTTCTGAGTTTGTGAAGACAAGATTGAGAAGTGTATCTCCCCTTGTTGGGATTTTAACAAGTTGGCACAGTCCTGTGCCTTGTAATGAGAATAAGAAGTGCCTACTTCTTGTTGCTGCCGTTAGTGTGCTCCAGTTAATCTCTGGTAGGTTGAAGTTCCCCACCAGTGTTACTTTACCTTTATCAGGCATTTTGTGGCTTTCTTCTATTAGATCTTTGTCTCTTTTATCTCCTTGATTTGGGGTCCTGTACATGACGCTGATTCTGAAAAGGTTTTCCTTGCCCATATCTACTGTTAGCCACAGTGACTCAAAGTCCCCAGATTGCCCTTTTACTTCTGTGGCTTTTATGTCCTCCCAAATGTAAATTGCTATGCCCCCCTTTTTTTGCCCTGCCTATCTTTTCTGAACAGATTGTAACTAGGAATGGCTGTATCCCATCAGTGGTTTTCTGTGAACCACATTTCTGTTACAGCCACCCAGTCCAACCTTTCTGTTTCCAAGCTGGCTGTTAGTTTGGGAAGTTTGTTGGTTTAGCTCCTAGTATTTGCAACCATTGCCTTCCAGGAATGTACATCCTCTTTGGTGTGAGGTTGTACCCTCTTCCGGGATTGCTCCAGTTTGCTCTTTCTGGCTAAGAGATTATGGAGGTTGCTGGTTCAGGTGGATGTT
Organism: Neoceratodus forsteri; assembly: GCA_016271365.2. NCBI lineage: Eukaryota > Metazoa > Chordata > Ceratodontiformes > Ceratodontidae > Neoceratodus > Neoceratodus forsteri. The sequence continues at coordinate 873,834,439 of CM057450.1, read as the reverse complement.
GGCTCTGATTTGTTTTCTGAGGATGTATGCATGCAGTTGGTGTTTTGGGGAGTGATGACCAGCATACCGTTGGCAAGAGTGTGAGATGCATCATACTCCTCTTTATTTAGTTTAAACTACCTGTATAGACATCTAATTTTTGTTTGAGTCCTCGCACACCTTCTCTGTTTAGGTGCAATCCTTCATATTTGAAAAAAGCTCTTTCCCAAAAGTTATGCCAGTTCCCTATGTAGTGGTATTCCTTGTCTTGGCACCAATCATGCAGCCATGAGTTGAATTTGCCTACTTCAATCTCTTTGACTCGCTTGGTGCTTTTCCTTTTCCCACACTGGCAGCAGTGTGGGAATTGGCCCTCCTAAAGTCCAGGACCCTTCTTTTAGTGTGGCTCAGTTCTGGCCCTGTCCTTATGCTGAATCACATCCTACAATGCTCACTGGTCCCCAGATGGCTTCCCACTACGATGTCAGTGACACTGACCCATTTGACAGTACTAGGAACACCCCCTCCAGGGAGTCTAGGATTTCCCTACTTCTAACTGATGTTGCAGCAGATAGGCTCCAATCCACATCTGGTAGACTGAAGTCCCCCATTAACAGTACATCACCCTTGTAAGCCATCCCTTGTATTTCATCTGTCATATCCTTATATTCTTACTCTTTCTGTGTAGGACGTGTGTAGATCACCCCTATCCTAATAGCACCCTCCTCCCTGTCTCCAGGGTGACCCATAGTACCTCTGATTTTCTCTGCCCCCTTTTATTTCTGTGTCTTTTATATTCTCACTCATGTAAAGAGCCACCCCTCCTCTCTTTTTTCCTGCTGTGTCCCTCCTAAATAGCGCATAAACTGGTATGGTTACCTCCCAGTATTGGTTTTCATTGCACCAGATCTCTATAATTTCCACTATGTCCAGGTCTCCTGCTGCCATTGTGGCTCTAGGTCCACCATCTTGTTGCCTAGGCTTTGAGCATTTGCACATGTGGCTCTCCATTTTATACTGCCATCTCCCCTCTTCTTGCCCTTTGCCCCGCACCCTTTTCCTCCACTATTATCTTTCCTCTTTCCCCTTCCCTCTTCCTACTGGTTTCCTATTTGTGTTTTTTCCCTGTAGAACTTCCCACCCTCAGGATTCCCATTGCAGATCCTGTAAGTACTTATTTATTTATTTAGTTTTTGTTAACCGGGTTAGGTGCGCTAGCCAAGAGTTGACTATTTTCAGGCACGACCCGGGAGAATACATACATAAAAGAGATCAGATTATACAATTACATAGTATATGGTTGTATAGTACATGTAGATAAGAATACAGATCAGTTCAGACAGTACTAGATATTATACATATGGCTAGGCAGAGATGACACAAGGTGACAGTAGTACAAGCAAATAATAACTGAGACTGGGCTAAGTGGCAGCTATTAAGACAAACATAAGGCAAAGATTGTTCAGAAATGCAGCAGTGTCCTGGGTGAGGTAGGGTGGCTTGCTGTGAGGCCTCAAGTGGGATCAAAGCATGTGCAAGGGTCCCGGGATAGGTGGTGATATAGTTCTTTTTTGAAAATTGGGTGAGAGTTTGCCTGTCTTAGGGAAGATGGGAGAGAGTTCCAGGTGGCTGGGGCAGTGCAGTGAAATGCTCCAGAGCCTTTAGAAGTAAGACACCTGGGTACGGTAAGTAGAAATTTATTTTCCGAGCGTAGTCCACGAGTAGGTGTCAGTGGAACAAGTAGATCTGCAAGGGAGGAGGGTGTTTGGTTTCAGAGTACAGAGTCTGTGAGGGTCCCTAGGGAGTAAAGTCGGTAGACAGATGGGGAGAGCCAGCCCAGTTCATTATGCAGTGTGCAGTGGTGCTTGAGGCGATGTGAAGAGGAGGCATACCAACATATGTTGCTTCTATGCGACATCCCATTTATGGAGAGCAGTCTTATGGGCATTAGCAAAAGTGGAGACACCATATGTCAGTGCTGGAAGCAGAATACCCTTGGCAATAGCCAGTTTAGCAGATGGTGTTAGCAGGTGATTAGTCTTGTAGGCGATTCCAAGTTTGGCATTTGCAGCTTTGCATGTTGCCTGTATGTGCAGACTGAAATCAAGGGATTTATCAAGGAGGACTCCTAGGTATTTGAAGGATGTGACACAGTCAATGAGAGACCCCCCAGAGTCATGGACTAGGAGGGGTTCCTTACAGGCCCTAAGTTTGAGGGCAGTGCCAAGTAGCATGGCTTGTGTCTTTTTAGTGTTGAGGATGAGCTTATTTGTATTTAGCTATGTTTGCACATTTCTGAAGTCCAAGGAGAGGTTTTCGTTGATGATGTTGACTTTGTCGGTGCTGGAGTAGAGGACAAGATCATCAGCGTATAGAATAGCTGAGCAGGAGAGTATGGTAGAATCTATGTTGTTAATGTAAAGCGAGAAGAGAAGGGGTCCCAGGATGGACCCCTGGGGTACTCCATTGTCAGTGCTGGTCACATCCGAGAGAGCGGAGTTGAATTTAACAAGTTGTAATCTGTTTGATAAGTAGCTGTCAAACCAGTCAACTACCGAGGATGAGAAGTTAAGTCTATGCGGTGTCGAGAGAAGCAGGGGATGATCAACAAGACTGAAAGCCTTGGTAAGGTCAATAAATACTGTTCCAGTGAGTAGGCCTTTGTCCATGTTGCAGAGAACATCAGTAGTGAATTTGAGAAGGGCAGTTGAGGTACTGTGCCCTTTCCTGAAACCATGCTGAGTGTCTGAGAGAAGGTTGTTCTTTGTAAGATAGGCAATTGTTTGGGTTGCAACAATCTTCTCCAGTAGCTTGCTTAGCACAGAAAGAATGGCTATGGGCCTGTAGTTGTTTATATCCTTTGGGTCACCTTTTTTCAGGATGTACGTAACTCTGGCAATCTTCCAGAGATCAGGGACAACACCAAGAGAGAGAGACAGAGTGAAAATCTTGGCCAAAGGTGAGGCAATCAATGGTGCTGCTAGCTTCAGAAGTCATGGCTTGAATGAATCAGAGCCAGGGCTAGTGTTGTCAGATATGTTTTGCAATAGCCTTTGGACCTCAGACCTAGATAAGCTTTAAAGTAGAAAGGGGGTAGTAGGTAGTTTGCAGTGGTCAGCACCAAATGCAGATCTCATGGGTGTGCAGTAAGGCTGAGATGTTGTGGGAGATGAAGTGAAGGACAAGGTGTACTGAGACATGTCCGTGAAAAGTCTGTTAAAGGCATTCACTATGGTGTTTGAGTCATTGCAATGCAAACCATTTAGGATCATATCCCCTGGGGTCGATGACTGGGCAGCCCCAAGAAAGGTCTTTATGTGCACCCAGAATTTTCTAGGGTCACCAGCCGAGTTAGTGAGCAGTTCCTTGCAGTAGATGCTCTTTGCAGTTCTGATTTGTTTTTTGCAGGTGCTCTGAGAGGCCCTGTAGGTATTGTAATCCACTGGTAGTCTGGACTCTTTATACTTCTTCCAGGGTTTGTCCAGAGTGTGCAGGTTAGCAAGCAGGTCCTTGTGTAACCATCTTGTTTGTTTACCCTTGACCCTTCTGGTGACCTTCAGAGTATGTTTATCCTGAAGTGCTGTGAAATTGTTAATGAAGATATCAAGGGCAGTTTGAACATCATGGGAGCAATAGATGTCAGACCAGTTGATACAGGAAACATCATAGAGAAAAGCTTCCACGTCCAGTTTGGCAAAGTTGGTAATAGTGATGTAGCTTGGAGGTGGTGGGGGAGCAGTCTCCGGACTCCATACACAGAAAGTGGGTGAGTGGTCTGTGATAGCATCTGCCAAGATACCTGTAGTTTGCACATGGTCAAGGTGATTCACCAGTACCCAGTCTATGAGGGTGGATGTAGCTAGAGAAGGGGTGGCTGTAGTAGGTTCAGTTAGGGTCTGGTGAAGGTTATAACTCTGTGTTAGCATCAGCAGTGTTCTGTCAGTTGGTCCCAGCCAGTTTAGGTTAAAATCTCCTAAGATTATGACCTTGTTTTGCTTGGCATTCACAGCTGTTTGATTAAGTAAGTCCTGGAGACCTATGATACAGCCTATTCTCTTAAGGGTGTACATCTATTTAAATCAAGGATCATGCTGCATGCTGACTGAAAGAGATGGCCATTGCAGACAAGCCTATCTAGGCACTGTTTAACCCAGTGAAGCACAAATTACATAAACTTTGCAAGCACCCTGCACAAATTAAGACTACGTTTAGAACAAGCAGAAATTACTATTAATCCAACACCTCTTAAGGTGTGCAGTGAGAATAGGTACAAACCTTCAAGTTTGTCTGCACAAATCAGTAGTGCAAAAACTATCTGCACTTGTCTGGTGACTCAAACAGAGGAAGGATGATTCAAAAAAGGTGCCAACTCCAACACTCAGCCGTTCAAGGCAAGTGAGCGTCCTGCTCCTTACTGCGTACCTTGTCTGCTGCTCAGGCTTGATTGTGGGGAGGGCTGTGGTTCTCCTGCTCTCGTGACCCTCAGGCTTCCCTTGGCGAGCCCAAAGAAGACTGCAACACTTGTCTGCTGCTCAGGCTTGATTGTGGGGAGGGCTGTGATTCCTGGAGGGGTGGGACAGGCTGTGTCTTCCTGCTTTATTCCTCCTCCCCCTTCAGCTAGTTTAAATGCTTATTAATGTAGGATTAAAACTGATCATTAAGAATCTCAGTTCCCACCTGGAAAGATGTATGCCATCACCCCATACAGGACTCTATCCCTCCAGGTGGAGTCCCAATCCCCAATGAATCTGAATCCCTCTTCTCTGAACCACTTCCTCAACCAGAAGTTAGTTGGGGCAGAAAGCCAAACTTTGAGCTGTTTACTTGTGAGCTAATAAATGCTTTAATTCTATTTGGTTGCCACTGGATCTTGTTGGACTCCTACTGTGTCATAGTGCCACACTATTTTGAATTTTGCTCAACCATAATTTGAAGTCCCTGGTATGGATCCTCCTGTCAAACACTTTGTCATGGACAGGTAGCACCTCCTAGAAAGTATCAGAACGTGCTACTTGCCTAAGACCCCTCCCCCATTTCCTGAATTCTTCCTGAACTGCCTCTGGCCACTCCCCAGCCAGGAAATTTGCCTCCAAGTGGACAATGACATCTAGCTCTCCCTCCCTCCCTGCCTCCCTGGTGATTTTTTTGGATCCTCCTTCTATCCCTACAAGCCGTGGCACCTGAAAGGCACCTTACTTCCCTCTCCTTTTCCCTATGTGTCCCCAACTGTATCCCTCTAACCATCAAGTCCCCCACCAGGATTTGTATCCTCCTCCTCTGGGGTTCTCTGTCACTCCCTTGGGGTCTCCATCATGGAGAACCTCCACATCCATTCCAGTCACTACCTTGGGTGCCTCTGTGGGGCTGTCCTGCCTTGTCAATGCGATGTAGAAGTTCAGTAGTGGTATGGGATTTGGGATGTGCCTACGTTCCACCATCCTAACTTTTCCTGAGCCCCCCATTGTCAAACCACTACTCATACCCAGCACCCTTTGAGGAAGCAAAGATGGACTTGGTGGTCCCTGAGTGGGGGAGCATGTCCTCCTAGCTCAAGCCATCTCAGCCTAACGTCTGGCAACCTCTTCACTCAGACCAGAGAAGTGTCTACAGATGGGGCAGCACCACAGCCTCCAGAAAGTCTCCCTGAAGACTGCCGCCCCACAGCCACTGCACTGCACCACTCCCATCATAGTTACTTCCTATATCTAGACTTTACCCACTACCTCCTAACAATTTACCAGATCCAGTTAACCTACCTTCTACAGGCTAACAACTCCCAGGAGCACTATTTGCACACACACATACTTTAGCACTCTCTACCCCTAAAAATTCACCTGATCCGATAGTCAACCTACAGGTTAGCTCTCCCAAAAACACTATTTGCACAAACTCCCTTTAGGGCTACCTACTATTTATTTTCCTTCTTCTTCTCTCTTCCCACCTCCTTCCTCTGCGACAAGTGTTAATGTGCCTTGGTAGTCTCCTTCTTTCTTGCTCAGAGTCAGACCTCCAGCTGCTAGGGGGAGGGAGAGCTACTCTTTTCCTTCAAGGATGGCAAGTCTTATGTGTATTGGTGATCTCTCCCTTCCTGCTCCCAAACAGGACGTTCCTGTTGTCAATCAAATCCAGTGCCTGTAAAAGTGGAACTGGCTAAGGGTGTGAGGGTGTGAGGGTGGAGGGTGGGCAGGAGGGCAATCTATAAGTACAGGGAAGTCTAAATGCAGACACCTGGTTTACTTCTGCCTAAGCCACACACCCCAATTTATAGTTCTTCTCCTCACCCACCTAACTGCAAAGATGGTAACAGTTCCCTTTCCCCAACTCAGACTAGCACAATAACTCTTACGTTTTTTACACTAATTCAAGGTCCCAATTTGCCTTGCAGACCCTACATTTCTAAAAAAGTATCTGTCTGCTTCCCCCTACTCAGATGTGTCCTAGCAGAAAATTTCTAGCTGCCTTAATCAGCTGCCTCCTTGGTCATGCCTTGTTCTGATAGGAAGATTGCTCTCCAGCCAAAAGCTAACTACAGGGAAGTCTCTGTTTATAGGTTTAATAGGCAATCTATGCTTTCAGTAGATTACAGTAAATTCCTTAAGTTGTGAAGACAATGTTACGATGTGACTCCTTCTGTAACACCTCATCAGCAATCATGAGCAGGAATCCCTTAAGTAAGAAATAACATCTTGTTACCCCACATGAGTAATAACAGGGACAGGCCTCCCCTGACACCCATCACAAGTGGAGTCAGGATACCGGCAAACTATTTTCCCTCAGAAACACAGAATTTAATAGCAGATTAGGACCGCCATGCCCATTGATGCATCCATTTATAAATTGCTGGTAACTCAGTCAAAGAAATCTGTCAAATTCATTTGACATGACCCCCACCCTCCATGAATTGATGCTGCCTTGGGTCTTGTAGCCCACTGATTCAAGATACTCCAATTCTTTCCTTCAGCAGTTATTCCATTAAATATCCCAACAGTGATGCAGGCTGACTGGCCCATAGTTGCCAACCTCACCCTGCTACCACTTTTGTGAAGTGAGACTACATCTGCCCTCCTCTATTCCCCTGAAGTACTCCTCTTTCCAGTGAGTTGTTAAATAGAACTGTCAAAGATGCAGCCAGTCCCTCCCTGAGCTCCCTCAATACTCTTGGACACACCACATCTGGCTCCTTCATGTTGTCCACCTTTAGATTTACCAGTTCCTTCCTGGCTCTCTCCTCTAAAAAAAGAATGGTGTCAACTTCCCTTCAAAGCTCCTGTTACTTTTGTGTGGCCTCTGCCCTTCTCCTTTCTCTGTGAACAGTGAACAAAAGCATTTGTTCAGGATGTCTGCCTTGTCCTGCTCCTCCTCTGCACACTCACCCACTTCCTTTCTCAGTTATTTATTTATTTACTTATTTATTTCAAACGTTTTACCAGGAAAGACATACTGAGCTGAAAACAGTTTGTTTCCAGATGTATCCTGAGGGAAGGGGGAAGAGGAGAGTATGCACAACAATCATAAGCAAAAATTATTTTTTCAATCACAAGAGTGCAGTGTGCATATTTATGGGACATAAACAAACAGAAGAGAGAAAGAAGTAAATGCCTCAAATGGGACTTGAACCCAGGCTACCCAGAATATCATTCCGGTTATGCTACCAGCTGCACCGCCAAGGCAACTGGAAACTGGGCTGTCCTGAAGCACATTACTCTTTCTCTAATGCACAACCTGGTGCTGCACAGATAATTACATTTTCAATCATGAGAATGTGGTGTGCATATTTATGGAATACATACAAACAGAAGAGAGAAAGAAGTAAGTGCCTCCGCTGGGACTAGAACCCAGGCCACCCAGAATACTGTTCCAGTTGTGCTATCAGCTGTGCCACCAAGGCAACTGGAAACTGGGCTTTCCTAGAGCAGATTACTCTTTCTTTAATGCACAACCTGGGGCTGCACAGATAAATACATTTTTAATTACAAGAGTGGGGTGTACATATTTATGGAAACATGTATAAACAAGCAAATGGAGTCAGGATACAGGCAAACTATGTCTCCTCAGAAACGTAGATTCTGATGGCAGATAAGGACTGAGATGCCCACTGATAAATCCTGATCTATAATTTGCTGGTCACTCAGTCAAATATATCTTTCAGATTCTTTTGACCCCCCCCCCCCCGCAATGAATCAATGCTGCCTTGGGTCTTGTAACCACCTGGATTCAAGATAGTCCACAATTCATCCCTTCAGCAGTGATTCCCTTAACTTTCCCAACAGCAATGTCAGGTTGACTAGCCTATAGTTGCCAACCTCACCCTACTACCACTTTTGTGAAGTGAGACTATATCTGCCCTCCTCCAGTTCCCCAGAAGCACTCCTTGTTCCAGTGAGTTGTTAAATAGAACTGTCAGAGGTGCAGACGGTCCCTTCCTGAGCTCCCTCAATACTCTTGGATGCTGCATATCTGGCTCCTTCATGTTGTCCACCTTTAGATTTACCAGTCCATTACTGGCTTTCTCCTCTGAAAAAGGATTGGTGTCCACATCCCTTCAAAACTCCTGTTACTGTATGTGTTCTCTGTCCTTTGTTTTCCTCTGTGAGCACTGAACTAAAGTATTTGTTCAGGATGTTTGCCTTTTCCTGCTCCACCTCTGCACAGTCCCCCCATTCTTTCTTATTTATTTATTTCAAATGTTTTACCAGGAAAACATACTGAGCTGATAACAGCTAATTTCCAGAGGCATCCTGGGGGGGAGTATGCACAACAGTCATAAGCAAAAATGACATGGCAGGTGGAAGGACTAAGAACAAACATTAAGCCCAATCAAAAAAGATAAGCAAATTATACAATATTAGTGCAAATATTTCCAAGGATGAGGAGGAGAATTGCAGACCAGAGGGCAAAGAAGGAGGTACAAATAAAGTGCAACATGCAGTAAGAAGGAAGAGGTAGAGAAAGCTATCACTAGGTTTGAGAAGAAACAGATTCCAGCTGCCTGGGTAGTGGGGGTAGCAGAAGGGTGGTCAAGAGAAGACTAGGAGGAGAAGGGGGTAGCAGGTAGAGCATATAGGCACAGGGACAGCAACCAGGTGCAATTGCAGGTGTGGTTAGAGAAATCATGGAATAGAGAGGAGAGGGAGCACTGGGAAGAGGCAGATTAGGTGTATAAGGGGACAGAATTCCATAGTTTGGGGAAACAGTTAGAGAAAGCAGCCAGGCCAGCTGATGATTTTCTTGAAGGGAGCACAAGGGAGCGATAGCCAGAGTTACGAAGAGTGTAAGAGGAGTGTGGGGGGATGGAGAGGAGAGAGGTAAGGTGGGAAGGGAGAGATCATAGCCAGTATTTAAATATAAAGGAGGTGCAGTGAGTGAAACATCTGACTTCAGGGGACGGGAGAGACAGGGAGGAATAGAGTGAGCAATTGTGGGTGTTGGGTAGACAGTCCAAGCAAAGCAGTAGAAGGAATGAAAGAGCGGGTCCAGTCCAGCTAGGGTGATCTTAGGAGCAGCACTGTAGACAATGTCACCAAAGTCGAAGATGAGGAGAATCATTTTCTGGACAACAGCTTGGCGAGCAGGAAGAGGGATGCAACATCTATTACTGTATAAAGCCTTGAGTTTAGGTTGAAGTGTTTTGTGGATGGCATCCACATGCCCAGAAAAGTTGAGGTGACAATTGAGGCAGACTCCTAGGTACGTGAATAAGAGAACACCCTCAAGTGTTGCTCCATCCAACATGTAGAAGGGAAGGAAGGCAGAAAGCTTTGCAAGCTTCCATGTGGTGCCAAAAGTCATGGAGACCATCTTCTTGGCATTGTGTGATAACTGATTAGACAAGAATCACTACTGGACATTGTTGAAGTCCAGCTGGAGACTGGCCATCAGATCTAAGGAGGAGGTTCAGAGGTGTATAATATCGTATCATCATTGTACATGTAGCTGTATGCAGAGGAGCAGACAACAAGGAGGTTGTTTAGGAAGATCAAAAAGAGTTTTAGGCCAAGGATGGACCCTTGGGGGACACCAATTCTGATAAGGAGTGGGGAGATAGGGAATCTCCATTTCTAACAGATGAGTCCTACCCTCTAGGTAGGAGTAGAACCAATTAGTAGGGGAGTCAGAAAGCTCTGCTGCCTTAAGCTCCCTGAGGAGAAGGGCATGGGCTATGGGGCTGAAGGCTTTGGCCAGATCGACAAAGATGGCTGATGTGACTTGGCTCTGATCCATCCCTGAGAGAATGGAGTTAATAAGCAAAAGAAAGGAGGAGGTGGTGAAGTGGAATTTATGGAAACCAGACTGGAAGGGGGTGAAGAAGAAGGTGGAGTCAAGGAAGGGGAAGAGCTGAGTTAACACAATGTGTTCTTGAAGTTAAGCTAAGGTGGGCAGCAGGGAGATAGGGTGGTAGCTGCTGGGATGAGTGGAGTCTTCTCCTTTGGGAAGGGATATGACAGTCGCCTGTTTCCAGGTATCACAAACATATGCAAGGGAGAATGAGAGGTTAAGAAGGGAGGTGACAGGTACAGCCATGGCAAGGGCAGAGAAATGGAGGAGTTTGTGTTCAAGTCCATTGGGGCACTTGCCCTTGCTAGGATTAAGAGCTAGGAGAGCCTTGAGGATATCAGCAGAGGTGATAGGAGTGAAGGAAATGAGGGTAGACAGGGTTGTAGGATGGGGATGGAGAGGGGGGAGGTAGGGGAAGGAGACAAGAAGGGAAGAAGCACAGGAGGTGAAGAAAGAGTTGAACTTGGAGGCTACACAAAGAAACTGTCAGAAATTGGGGTGCTACCCACCTTGAGAACCAGGAAGGAGGACTTGGATGAGGGAGAGAAGGGGGCATGGATGATCTTCCAGAACGTAGAGGGGTGGATAAGGTTTTTCAAGAAGGTGGAGGCAAAGTACTCAGCCTTGGCAAGCCTAGTTGCTGTGGTACAGGCATTGTGAAGGGCACAATGCTTAAGTAGGTCAGCAGGGGAGCCAGAGGATGTATGAGTCTTCCAGGCAAGTTTGTGTGCATGTAGACATGCCAGAAACTCCAAAGAAATCCAAAGGATGTGGGATCCTCGGACCCTGGTTTCCTAAGTGGGGCATGCTGATCCTGGATTTTGAGGAAATTGGTATTGAAATACTGTAGTCAAGTGCTGAATTAATGGAGCTGGCAGATGAGATGGGTGACCAGTCAGTAGGTATCAAGTCTGTATGTAGGGAAGACAAGTCCAGTGATCAGAGGGACCAGATCTGGAGGAGTTTGGGAGGGGCTTTGGGATAGTGAATTTTGTGCAAGCAGTGGACCATGTGGTGCTCACTGATGGTATCAGTGAGGGTGCCACCATCTATGATGCACTGGGGGTGAGAGGTCAGAGCCCAGTCCAGCAAGTAGTGATTGAGGGATTTGTGATTGTGATGGGTTGGGATGGAGATCAACTGGGTTAGGTTGGAATTTAATAATTTAGCAGAATTTAGACTGTGGGGGGGGGTCATTGATATTGAAGTCCCCAAGAATGAATAATTCCTCAGATGAGGCATGAGTGGTGACAGGGGCAGGAGTTCAGTGACAAATGAGATAAATAGGCCAGGGCAGAAATAGACATCAGCTACAAAAATAAGGACAGAGAAACGGAGATGGAATTTGAGAAGGAGCAGTTAATTCATATGTAGAGAGGGAGAAGACAGTGAGAACAGGAATCAACTGGATGTTAGAGGGGAGGTAGATGGCAACACCCCCACCCCTCAAAGCATGATCCTGCTGGGTGAGAGTATACACAGGGATGGCAATAGTGGATAAGGGATCTTGGGAGATATCTTAGACTCTGAGATTTTTTGCACATCTGGTTGAAGATTAACCTTGAGTAGCTGCAGCTGGTCGATCCTGGAGAGCAGGCTTCAGGCATTAATGCACATCATTCTCAACACTCTGGGGAGACAAGTTGGGGGAGTGTGAACAGGGCCAGGATTAGACTCAACTTCACCTGCCACTAAGAGTAGCAGTGAGATGAGGAGTTTGATGGAGTGAGAGATGCATTTGCATGGTAGATGGGGGGAGAGAGAGAGAGGAGGTGCAGGGTGGTGAGTGGTGGGAGGGGAGAAAAGATTTATGAGCTTCAAGATTGAGCCAAGAGGAGGGGAGGAGGGAGCATCCAGGGAGCCAGAGGGAGTGAGAAAGAGTGACAGAGAGAAGGAAGGCTGGATGAGGGGAGGAAAAAGGAAGCCATAGGGAAGGAGGGATGCTAGGGAAAACAGAAGGGGAAGGAAAGGCGGAGAGATAAGCAATATATTCGAAATCCAGGAAGATAGTGGGATCAGAACTTGATAATGGAGGAGTGAGGGGGAGGGGAGAGATAAACTTACAGAGGGGACAGAAGTGAGAGCAGAAATTTGATTGATAAGGTGGGGGGTACACAGTTTGAGGAGGTAGGGGAGGAGAGGAGGAGAGTCGAGTGGCAACTTGGAAAAGAAGAGGGGCTGGTAGTGCAGATAAGCAGCACAATAATACAAAGATTAGGAGACCCTATATAGGGAGTTTGTGCAGTTGACAAGAAAAAGAAGGTAAAATGGGATGGACTGGAGCAGCACAGTGATACAAGGACAGGGGAGCCCTATATAGGGAATTTGTGCAAACACTGGAAAGTAAGGGAAGGAGGGAGAGTGAAGGCAGCAAGGTGAGAGGGGGATCAGCTGACCAGGTTTGGAGCAGTGCAGTGGGGGAAGATAGGGGGACCCAGAAAGGTTAAAGCACTGGCCTATAAGTGAGGGTGGGAGGAAGGAAGAGTTAGAAGAGCATCAGAGATGCAGAACATGGGGAGGGAGGGATAGAGGATAGGGAAAAGCAGGCAAGGATGTAGTAGCATTTTGAACAAGGCAATTAGGAGGTAAATGCAGTATATACAGATTCAACAGGCAGTAATGTAATGTAATATATTCAGAATACAAAACTAGGAAGTAATTCAGTATATGCAGGGCCCTGTGTTCACTGTGGCAAACTGGACCTACATTTTGTGGCAGGACCTCATGCTTGCTGTGGTTAGGCTATGAGCAATTCTGTGGTGATACTGTGGCAATTCTGTGATGGGCTTTATATTATCTGGTGACTCAAATGAGCCCCAAAATAAAATCTAGTTACCCTGAAAGAATGCTTAGGAAAAGACAGCCTGGGGCAGTTTGGAATATGCACAGCTAAAGCAATGCAAATCCATTCTGACATGATTTGGATTGAAGGGTTATTTCCTTTTTTTTGTACTGCAGTCTGTTTTATTGTCCCATGGCTCCCTCCCACCTGCCCAGTGCTGGTTTACCACAGCTATGCTCCTGAGAATTTCTCCCTTTGCCTGCTCAGTTGCTTGAAGATCAGTATTACCTGGTTGCAAAACAGTGCTGCTCCAAAAACTCCCTCCCACCCACTTGCTTGAAGCCTGGTGGTGATGGTTTGCATTGTAACACTGCTCTAGTTGCTTCTTCCTGCTCAAGCAGTTCAGTATTGGTGGTCTCTTCAGTGTTAAAACCACTTGGCTTCCATATCTTCTTCTCTGCCACTCTGCAAAGATGTACTGTGAGGCTAGAGAGTAGCTGGACCATTTTACATTAGGCAAAGGTCCATAAAGCCTCCCATTTGTTGTCTGCAATTACTACCAATACTTTTTCATTCCACAGTTCTGCAATTGGCAAATAGAACAAACATTATTTTTCATATAATAGACTTCCTGAAGTTCCCTCAGTGTTTGTAGAAGGCCATAATGGTCATAAACTTCAGGGCTGAGTGCCATTGTATTGGAAAGGGATGACTCCACAGACTATTGCAATAGAGAGGGGATGGAGGAATAATGGAACTCCCAACAACTCACGCTAATACCATTTTAAGCTTGCTCACAATAATTTTAGCCATTTTCAGTGGTAATCGAGCAAAGGTTGTGTGGTAGTGCGGTATACCGAGTGGTGTGCAAGCTCAGTACCTGTTGAATAACATGTATACTGCTACCCTGCAATGACGTGTGATGCACGGTACCAGACAACTATTGCACAATCACCACCATAGTTTGGGTTTTCAGTGGTGACAGCCATTTTCACTGGACCACAAAATGCTGTTTCTGCAGTAGAGGCTTGTTTCTGTGGCAGGTCCATGTTTCCTTGACAGTTGCTGCAACCGCAGAATTGCAGAAAACAAGGGGCCCTGAGAATATGCAGATTCAACAGGCAGAACTGAAATATTATTCAGCATGCACAAGGAAACCAGTAATGATAATTAAACATAATGTGCAATAAATGTGGCAGTAGTGATATCAGTGTATTAAAGAAATATGGGTCGGACTAGAGCTAATATGCAAAACTGTAGTAGGGTAAGCAGTCTTAGGCATTAGTGATATCCTAAGCAATGACTACAAATGAATGAATCTATTACATGAACTGTACAAGAATGGTGGCCAGTGGAGAGTGCAGCATAATGATTGACTGCCTACCGGCTGACTCCAGTAGACTTGAGGCAGACAAATGTCCTTAGTGGGTATGGCCCTTTCCACAGACGGGCCACTTGAAGGTCGATGAGTTAAATGCAGAGCTCTGATATCTGATTGGCTGCCTGGTGGTTGACTGAGTCTGGGAATTGCTCAATAGGGAGAAAAAAGGCTGTGTTGCAAGTTTAAATTTTCGAAGGGCTTTGAAGCACTGCACCAAAGTCCTGATACTGTAGTCCTGTAGTCTAGGTGGCAGAGAAAGGCAGACTTGCCTTCCATGGATAGGTAGTTGCTGGAAGCAGTCTGGGGCAGGTAATCGGTCGAGGGAGGGTACAGAAATCCACTAGCTGTGCACCCTCATGACCCCTTAACCTTACAATACCTCTCCTGATCTTTCTATTTTTATTTATGTTCGTAAAAAATGTTTTGACCCCTGTTGTTACCACCTGGACTATTCTCTCTTCAGTTTGCACATTCATGCTCCTTACTGCTTTACCTGCTTCCCCATTTCAGTAAGGCTTTTGACACAGTTCCACATAGAAGGATAATGAGCAAGTTGGGTAGCTTATGTGTGGCTCTAAAGGTGGTAAACTGGGTAAGAAATTGGTTAGGGGATAGGTGACAGAAGGTGGTGGTAAACTGAGTCCGCTCTGAAGAAGGGAGGTTAACCAACAGGGTGCCTCAGGGATCAGTACTGTGACCAGTTCTCTTTAAGGTCTTTATAAGTGCAGAAGAGCTGGTAGGGGAGGTCTGACGTTTTGCAGATGACTCCAAAATCTACAATAGGGTAGACAGTCCGGGGTGGGGGGCAGGGTGGAACAGATAAGCAAAGACTTGAGAAAAGTCAAGGAGTGGTCAAGGGTATGGCAGCTGGGATTCAATGCAAAAAAGTGCAAAATAATGCACTTAGGGAGCAGAAACCCAAGGACAGAATACAGAATGGGTGGAACAGTATTGATGGCCACCAAGTAGGAAAGAGACCTGAGGGTAATCATATCAGATGACCTAAAGGTGACCAGGCAGTGTAACATGGTGGTTGGGAGGGCTAGTGGGATACTGGGGTGCATACAGAGGGTATCTCCAGGAGAAAGAGGTAAGTGGTATTGCTTCTGTATAGATCACTAATAAGACCTCAACTAGAGTACTGTGTCCAGTTCTGGAGACCACACCTGTGGAAGGACAAAGACAGAGTGGAGGCAGTCCAGAGGAGAGCAACTAAAATGTGTCAGCTTCTGCTTCAGAAACCCATGATGAGAAATTTAAGGACCTAAAAATGTATGGCATGGAAGAGAAGAGAAGAGAAGAGAAGAGAAGAGAAGAGAAGAGAAGAGAAGAGAAGAGAAGAGGTGAGGTGAGGTGAGGTGAGGTTGAAGGGGGATATAATAGAGACCTTTAAATACCTCATATGGGTAAATAAGGTATGGGAGGGAAGTATTTTTCAGAAAAAGGTGCTCAAGGACAAGGGGGCATGATAAGAAGCTGGAGAGGGTAGATTCAGGAGAGATGTGAGGAAGTACTTCTTCACAGAAAAAGTGGTGGATTCCTGGAACAGTCTTCCAGTGGAGGTGGTGGTGGTGAAAACAGTGGTGCAGTCCAAGCATGCATGGGATAGGCTTAAGGAAATCTTAAGGAAAGGGAAGGGGAATGAATGGGCTAGAGAGCAAATAATATCTGTGGCGATAATACAGGCAGGGAAAAATGGACAGACTACATGGGCCAAGTGGTCCTTATCTGCCAGCAAATTCTGTTTCTGTGTTTCCTCTGTTTTCCCAATATACCTCCCTATCCTGTTGCCTTTGTATCTCCTTATACCTTCTGAATGCTACTCTCTTAGCCTTTGCCTTTTCAGCCACTTCTTTTGAGAACCATAGCAGTCTCCTTTTCCTCTTACTTTTGCTCAGTTGCTTGACGCAGAGCTTAGTTGCCTTCACTATGCTCTCTTTTAGCTTTTCCCACTGTTCCTCCACCCCATCCAGGTCATCCCCCCTCCCAGATCATGCCTTAGACATTCACACATCTTTTTAAAATATGCAGTCCTGAAGACCAGGACACTCACCCTTATATGGTTTTAGTACACAGCCATCCTTATGTTGAACCACACTGTACGGTGATCACTGGTCCCCAGGACGCCTCCCACCTTGATGTTTTCAAAACTGTGTCTTTTAGTGAGTGTCAGGTCCAGTATTGTCCCATCACAAGTGGACTCCCTGACTAGTAGCCTGAGGAATGCCTCCTGCAGGGAGTCTAGAATGTCCCTTTTTCCAGATGAAGCTGCAGTTGGTAAGATCAAATCTATATCCAGCAGCTTGAATTCTCCTACAAGCAGCCACTCCCCCTTATCTGTTATCTTGCCAATGGCTTCCACCAGTACCTTATCTAAATCCTGCTCCTCTGCCGGAGGTCTTTAGATAACACCAGTGTGAACAGTGGTTCTATTCCCCATCTCCAGGGTGACCCACAGTACCTCCACCAACCCATATTCCCTGTTTCTCTGTAATTTGTATGCATTCCCTCACATAAAGCACAACACCCTCCTCCTTTCCTTCCCATATTGTCCTTTCTGAACAGAATATAGCCTGGTATTGCCATGTCACAATCATGGTTTTCAGTGCACCATGACTTGGTAATAGCCACAGTATCCAGGTCAGCCTCTGCATTGTTGGCCTTTAGGTCAGGAATTTTAATCCCTAGCCATTTAGCATTTGCACACATGGCCATCCACAGTTGGTTGCCACTTTGCTTGCTAATCCCCTCTTTTTCTTTGTTCCTCCCTCCTTCCTTCTTTTTTAATGCTCTTGTTTCTATTCCCCATCATTTCTGCCACCCTGCTCCTTTTATTAATTTGCACCCTGGGGGATTCGTCTTCCCTAGGGTTCTCCTAACTCTATACTTCAGTCAGCGGGAGGGGAGGTACAGTTTATGCCTCCCTGATTACTTCCACTACTACCATCACCTATTTTAAATGTTCATTAAGGTAACACTTGAACCATCGACAGAGGACTGTGGTTCCCCTACCAGTTGGATGCAGGCTGTAACCCCTGTATAGGCCCTTATCCCTCCAGATGGGTCCCCAGTCACCACTGTAGCAGAACCCCTCCTCTATGTACCATTCCTTCAACCATGAGTTGAAGCTCCTGGTGCAGAGAATCCTCTCCTTCCACCGGTCATAGACAGGCAGCACCTAAGTGAAAGCCACTCAACACAGTACCTAAGACCCCTCCCAATTTCCTAAACTCCCCACCACTATGCCAGCCCCATCCCTAGCCAGGTTATTAGTCCCCAAGCAAACAATAACACCCAGCTCCCCCTCCTGCCCTGCTGCCCTAGAGGTCCTCAGGATGATTCCCATCCATCCTGACTGTGGCACCTCATAGCACCTATCCTTCCTCTCGCCTTCCCTTACTATTACCAAATCTATCCCCCTCACAATAGAGTCCCCCACCTGAAGTTAATTCCTCCTCCTTCTGGTTCCACTACCTCCATCCTTGGGGTCTCCACTATGGAAGACCCCCCCCCATATCCTCCCTTGTCACTACCACCAAATGGAGAAACAGAAGGGAAATACATGTGCCCTTGAGAGTCCCTCCTGAGAGACTCTCTGTGGAGGTTCCCAGGGTAATTAAGCCCTTTATTTTACTGCCTTTCAAGTTGGCCTCCTGAAGACATCTCATAGGAGTTGAACTGCTGGGAGATTGGTAAAAGGCTTCATTGAGTAGTTACATATTATGCATTTTCAACTTTTTGCATAAAGAATTCCTGTGACCTGCCTATCTATGAGAACTGATGCTACAAATGTGGCATCATTTGATTAACTGCTTGAACTGGTTGATAAAAGAGTTTGTAATTTTTTTTGAACAAGCTGAAATCAATACTTGATGTGTAGCCTATATGTGTTTCCTGAGTGTGAGTGCTCTGTGTTTTGTTGAAGTAATAGCTGGCTAGCCTATGTTTGAGCACCTGCATCTAGCATCAGAGCCTGACTTACATCTGTGGTTGTGCTCCAGGTTTGCCCCTCTTCTGCCACATCCTGCCTCCTGTGAACTAGAAATCAAAAGGTAGACATGCTATTAAACTGCACACTTTTTTCTAGTGCTTTATTCTGTGTACCAACAGCCACAGAAACACCAATGTGGGTGTATGGGGGAGAAGGGTGTAGTCATATACCACCTCACAGCATTAGGGCTCATCCAAGCAACCCCACCTCCCAAAGCAGTGCACTCTATGGCCCCCTTCCACTAGCCTCTTGAATCCTTGGTTTGCAGGCAAGAAATGCTGTTTTGTGCTTGCTTTATAGTGCCCTTAGTTGGGGCCCTACACATGTACATGCCGTCACTGCCATCTTGGGCATGGAGATGGTAACCTATGCACACACCTTGACGGTGAAAGCCAATCAGTGTAAGACAGACATGCACACTATTTTTTTATTTTAGTTTTTGTTGACCGGGTAAGTGCACTATACAAATTCTGCCTATTTTCAGGCACAACCCGAGGTAGTGGGATACAGATGAATGCCAACTGACCTTGAACCAGATTAAGCTGTTGGTGGTATTATTTGTAAATGTGACTATGTGACTGGCACCATCTTGTACTCAGCAGCATGAGTCATGCATGTACATCTTGATGGTGGCCATCTTGTCTGATCAAAGCATGCAAACCTCCATCCCCACTATTATGAGTGCAGCAACAACTCAATGCACAGGCATGTGTCATAGTGGCCATCCTGGCTTTCTACAACGTGATCCCACATTAATAGCCAGTGAATAAGTAAGCAATGAATTCTAACACTGGGGCAGACTTCAGACACACAGTAAGGGTAGAAAGGGTCCAGAGCACACAGAACAAGGTACAGAAGATCAGGGGAACACCATCTTCAAAACCCTCCCCTACCTATGGGCATTTACCTTATACTCCACTTAATTAAGGCTCCCAACAATAAAGGAACATTGCAGTCTCATTACATAAAGTATAAGGTCTCTCATGACAACCATGCCCATGTCCTTCCTTTCTCACCCAAGCAGGTTTCAACAATGGTAAAGGTGAAGAAATACACAGGATGTAACAGTCCTCTTCTGCAAGCACAGTCTGGCCCAAACCATACTCTATGTGCAAGAGAACATTTCTCAGACGTGCAAATGTCTACACCAAAAAAAAAAACATGACCTGAGGGAAGGAAATTTAACAATGCCTGGCAATTGAATAGTTCAGCCATGGTGTAGTCACAGCAGTTACTGCTCATGAAGGTGCTAGAGCATACCAGTGTGCTAGCCACTGGCCAACCACCTAAACTTGCCAACCTTCAGACTCCAGCACTAACTCAGTAGATGAGCCCCAACCATAGATGTTAGAGTCACTAAAAATACCCCCAACAGCTTAACCTAATTCAATATGTTAGGTTGCATCTGGTCCCCCCCCCCAACCCATCCCAGGGCAAGGCTGAAAATAGACAGAAGTACCTAGCCCTCCTTTCTTAGTCAACAAAAAATAAAGAAATACTTAAATAAAGTGGGAGGTGTACCCAGACAGGACTTCGGAATCAGAGTAGATCAGCATATCTGAACAGATCAAGTGCTAACAGTGAAGTTGTGTTTGACTGACACAAGAGTTTAACTTGTTTGTTCCCTCAGAGGCACCTTAGGCTTCAACAACCCCACATTCCAACTAGAATCCAACTTGGACCTTTTCTTATGTCTAAGGCAAAAATAGCAGTCATTTTTCCCAATGAGTCCAACAGAGGAAATAATTGCCAATGAGTGTAATGCTCTGGACCTTCTGGTATACCATAAAAAAATAACTGTAGATACATAATACCAACTTCAAGGGGAAAAAGCTCAGATATTGTGCACAGCCCCCTCAGTGAATTGACAGATAGTGGCACTATTCACAAGACCATCTTACCTGCTTAAGAATCAGCAACTGTCAGTGATCCAGTAGATAAAATGCTGGAGGAAATGGTGAAAAAGGAATGTAATCTGGCAGGCATGGCCAGCAGGATGGTGGCAGCAGAAGCTATTTACCTCAGCAGTGGACAGACTGGATGGCTAGAAGCCCTGGCATGCATGACTAAATCAAAGTAAGCCAACATAGTAGAATATGCAGTCCAGATGGCCAGACATATAGCAGACATATCCGCTGATGTAATAAAGTTCAATGTTTGCATGGCAGCAATTTCAAAGCCAAATGCACTCTAAAGCTCAAGTTCTGGGAGGCTGACAATGATTTCAAAGCCCTGATGAGTAAGCTCCATTTCAAAGGCCAAAACCTATTTCAGGGTGGCTTCAATAAATTCATCAAATATAATGAAGAGGGCAAGAAAATATCCAAGCATTAGTACAGCAGGCCCTACCTTGCCATCCTTTCAGAACAAGTTCAAGAACAATAGGGTAACCTTACAGTATGCATCAGACATAGAAGAACTTATTTAATTTCAAACCATCATTTTTTTAATGAAAGAGGACAATACTGGGGCAGGCCCAACAGTGGCAGTGGCAAATGCAATTTTAGTGGCTTCATGTCCTGATACAACAACAATACTATTCAAACGCAGGTTCGTTGCATTGCATTTATCCAGATACAATGTCTGGATCCAGGAAATATGATCCTTCATAAACAAACTACTGCACAATAAAGAATTAGTGCAAGTACCTCCCGAGTGACATAGCCAATGGATAGAGTCAGTATTATTCATGGCTCTAAGAAATATGGAAAACTAAGACCAGTCCTTCACCTGAATCATGTACACAAGTTCATCAGAACAAGGAAGCTTAAGATGGAAACATCCAGGTCAACCCTAAAATTAGGGGATTTTCTGACTTCTATAGATATGAATGACACTTGTACTCACATATCCATCAGCCCAAGCCACCACTACTGCCTTCAGTTTCACATCATGGGCCATCATCACCAATACTAGGCACTGCCATTTGGACTGGCCTCAGTCCAATGTGTCTTTACGAAAGTCTCAATGACAGTCCTGATACAGGAAAGCATGCATGTAATTCCATACCTGAACAATTGGCTCATCAGAGTGAGGTTCTGCACTTACTCAAAAAGCATGACAAGAGTACTCCATATGATAACAGCACACAGCTAGGTGGTACACAACCAAAAACAGCCTAATACCAAGCAGATAGAACACCTGGGAACAGTCATAGATATTCTCTCAGGTCTTTTATGTCCATCCAACAGGACAATGAATCAAGTTAACAATCAAGCCTGGGTGCTTAAAGCACAGCACACACCTACACTCAAGCAGATACTGCAACTGCTGGGGTTAATAGCCTCGTGCATCGATGTCATTTGATGGACCCCATGGAATTCAAGACCACTGAGACCATTGCAGGCACTGGAAAGCCAGAAATGGACAAAGCGGGACCAAGGCTTATCAAAGAGAATTCACATGACTGTGACAGAGTGCAGTTCGCTGACCTAGTGGACCCTGCCATCCAACATATGCAGGGGCAAGCTACTACAGATGCAATACTAGATAGTGCTGGACATAGTCACTAGTCTTAACAGGCAGGAGAGTCATACCGTAAACAAAAATAACACAAGGATGATAGTTACAATCAGAAGCCATGATACCAATCAAAATCCTATAAATTAAAGCAATTTACCTGGCCCTCTAGCACTTCGCCACACACATCAAGGGCTGATAAGTATTGATCTGCTCAGACAACAGAGTGGCAGTATCATACATCTTGAAACAGGGAGGAACAAAGAGCCAGAGAATGGCAAAGGAGTCCCCAAAAGTGTTAAATTGGGCATAAATGCAACTGTGCCACACAACAGCAGTACATCAAGTGTGGAAACTTAACCACCAGGCCATGGCTCACTCAACAATTAATTGATCCAGGAAAATAGAAACTAGACAATGCCATTTTCACAACAATATCAGAGAAATGGGGATCATTCCTGCTGGACCTCATTGCAACAGACAGGAATGCCCAGTTAACAAAATTGTTCTTTTTCTTCAAAGACAAACAGACCAGAGAGACAGATGTACTGACACTAGAGTGGAACTTCCAATGAGCATACATCTTCCCCATCCCAGTCATCTACCAGACACTTTGAAAGACACAACAATTATGCACAAAGGTGTTAATCATCATCCCATGCCGGCCCAAAAGGATATGATTTGTAGCACGGGTAGCAGTATCAACAGACCACCCATGGTGCCAACTGGCATCAAAATGTGCTCTCACTGGGTGTAATGAAGCATCTGAACTCACAGGCACCCCAGAAAATATAGCCTGGCTCCAGAGAGGGAAAGACTGTTGAAAGAAGGCTATGATTCTTAAGTGGTCAAAATAATGCTATACTCCAGGAGATGATCACGACACTCTAAATGTAAAAGACATTTCTTCATCTTTTCCTGATGGAGTGATAGACCAAGTACCAACCCATCCACAGTCTCACAACCCATATGCTGTATGTGGTAGAGTTGTGCTCTACCCAGGAAATTGGTGTATCTTCTCCCCTTACTTCTGTACTAACTGTTGCAACAGTTCCTCTAAAAATTATGCTGTTCTTTTTCTAAAACTGCAGTAGGTTGACCACCTATGGCAGTCTTTTTGTATCCTTCCTAAATCTCTTTTCTTCCTTTCTTTGTTTCTTATTTACAAATCCATCCCTCACCAGAAGCCATATACTTTCTAAAGAAATAACAGATGTGGCTATGAGCAAATACAGTAGCTGACTATATATAGGAACAAAGCTCTATGTAAAGTGCTGCAGTACAAAAAGAATAGATATGTGCACATTAATAGATAAAGTATTTGTGTGCTTGATAAAATGCCGTGCTGTACCTTTAAGAAAGAAATATAGTGGTGGCCTGGAAAAAAATGGCCATGGTTTCCAGCCTGCTTGCTGGCTGATTAAATTTGTGCTGGAGAAATGTGCTCTGGAAGAAAGCTTGATATAAAGTGTATCTTCAAAGTGCAGAATGCCCCAAAATGCCAAGTTAATAAAGTGCTCCTAGTGCTTTAGAGATGGAATAAAGTGCATTATAAAGAAGAGAGATAGAATTAATATAGAAAAGAAACATTATTATTTTCTTTCTCTGTCATTATGTTAGAAGAATGGAACACCTTTATTTGCTGTCTCCTCTGCAGCTCTGTAACAATGATGATTACTGTTGATTGCTATGTAGTGGGCTGTATATTTATTTAGAAATAAGTAAAGAAAGTAAACACGTGTAGAAAAGGAACTTCGGGCTGTAACATGGAATGGCTCTTGTTCTATTTTTCTCTTTTATGCTGAAGATCCGCTCCGCATGGTAAACATTCCCCTGTTGCCTCAAGATACTAAAAGTAACGGAGGCTCAGTTCAGACATAGGAAAATGTAGAGAATTAGATTTAGAAATATACAGACCCAAACTTACTGTAGGACAGAATTCTTAGGAAAAGAAACTGTCATGGAGCAACTTCACTTTTCTTTTCACCACAGCCAAAAGCCACTCTGTGAGTGCAAGTACTCTGTTTGCCTCCAGGTTAAACTGAAAAAAGAGGCTTAATGAATTAGGGGGAGAGCATGTTTATTTGCGCTAGGCTGAAAGAAAATCTGTCACAGACAGGGAGCAGGGTGCTGAAATGAAGGGACAGAGAAATGTGTCATGCAGCGGCTTCACTATTGCTTCTCAAATCAGAAGCTGCTCCAGTAAGAAGAAAACCCTCCTATTTTATGTGTGCTCGGTATAGCAGAGAATGAATAGATCATGTGTAATAGTGGATGCACAAAGTGACACTCTGTCAGGAAGTGGCTTCAGTTTTCCTTTCCCTTTTAGAAGATGCTGCTGTTGAAATGCCCGAGTGAACTGAAAGAATTGAAGAAAATGGCAATATACATGAAGGAGGGCTGCAACCAGCAAGAGTGTAGCTCTCTTCTTGATTTACAGGGAGGGTGATTTCTCCCAAGTAAATATTTATTGGCAAGCCCATTTGAGAGGTGAGGTCTGTGTTTTGCAACCATGAGCATGTCTCACACTCTCTCTCTCTCCCCCCCACTTGTCTAGCATTCTGTGGTGCAACAAGAAAAAACCTGCATTGAGACAGAAATGAAGCAGAACAGAAATGTCCCTTGCTTGAAAACATTTTGCTCCTGTAGCCCTTCGAAAACAAAATAAAGAATGCTAAAATAGAAATCAAGAAAATAAAAAAAATGTGTAAATCAAAAGAAATATAGAGACACTGAAAATCTCTAATGTGCCCTCCCTTTCTCTGCTGAGCCCTGAGATAAGCATTGTAAAGGGCTGAGCATCATAAATGAAATGAATACTGTGAAACTGTTCTTTATTTAAAAACCAGGCAAGCTAAATAAAGGTACTGAGCTTACCTGAAGAAAATTATTTCAGACTGGCCCCTTTAGGGTGACAGCGGCCTCTAGTGGCCCCTTTTATAGGGTATACATCCCCGATATCGACATGCTGACAGTGGAGTCCCCTACAGTGGCAACAGTACCGCATCACTGTAGGTAACCTGCTGGCACCCGGCACTGTCTGTAGGGGGTCCTGCACCCTCCCAACTTAGATCCGACTCAGAGTTGAGAATCCTAAGTGGGGGGGTGTTGGGGCACAGACCAAATGTGGGGGGTTGGGGAGGTGAAGACCCTCTAAGAAAACACTTGTTGCTTCGGCAATCCGGCAGCCAACTACAAAATGCAGTAGACCTGCTGGTTTCGCTGCCGGGTTATTCAACAAATATTTTGTCAATGACACATTGTGGATCCCTTTTTAGTGTCAGTCAAACTGTTCATGGGAGGAGCCAAGGCACATTATGCACCAATTATGTATTCATTGTGTATTTTAAGGGTTGTTACTGATGGTATAAATTAAAACTTTAAAGAATAGCCTCCTGATATAGGACTTAACTGAATATTGGGTCAACCTGATCTAAAATGTTTGTATTAGCATAGATAATAATGCTATATTAGAAAAAGAGTGAATCAGGTGACCAGATCTTTTGGTATAAAAGCCCCTCCTTTTCCAGAGTTTGTTCATTTTAGCCTTGGGAGAGGAACCTGGAGGACCTGTGCCAGTATATGGTCTAAAGAAGAGCACAGAGGAAGGTGGACCTAAAAACCTTAATAGTGATCCACTCTGTACGCAGTACTACAAGTTATAGTATTGCCTCTTTAAGAATTGTTTTGTTATTTTTAGTTTATTATTTTTGAACCTGACATTTTAAGAAAAAAAAAGCCACACTGTGGTGTGTTGCACTTATCTGCCATTGTTGTGTTATCCTTCACCCACGCCTGTTCACACTGTAATTTCTCCAACAATAACTTGACAAGGGCCTATCATCAGCATTCCTAAGGGTACACCTGGCAGCAACCTAAGCAAAAAGAGATCAAGTTAGACAAGGCACCCCAGACAAACAATAGGATGTCATTCATTTTCTAAAAGCATTGAACTTCTTAGGCAACAAAGTAAGAAGCCCAACATCACCTTGGGATCTCAACATGATTCTCAACGCCATGACAGATGAGCTCAATGAACCACTGAGCACTGTTGGCCCTCTATGGCAGACACTAAAAACAGTTTTGCTGATTGTGGTATGCTCAGCATGCAGGATAAATGAGCTGAATGCACTGTCATGCAAAAAGCTTTTTCTAATAATTCACCAAGCTGGAGTATCACTAAGGACAATCTCTTCCTTCACATCAAATGTAGCAATAGAATTTTACACTGCACAGTCCACTGACCTGCCATCATTACTCACCTCACCATCAAATGAACAAGAAGCCTTCTTCTGAACACACAGTGTCAGGAAGATGCTCCTACACAGTGTTTAGATGGTGCAACACATAAAAAGAATGGGCAGACTACTCATCTATTAGAGTGACAATGAATGGACATCATAACAACCAAGGCTACCATGGCAGCGTGGTATAACAGAGCCATAGCAGAAGATATAAAGCCCCCAGCAAACACTCACCAGATGGCATCAAGGTACATTTCAGTAGAGCAATTACCAACTCATGGGCAGAAAAGGATAAGACATCAGCTGCAGAGATTTGCACAGCGGTCACTTGGTCATCAGTGCATACCTTCTTAAAACACTATGGTATAGACTGTGTTGCCTAAGACAGAGCAAACTTCAATAGTACTACCTCTCCAATACTCAACAAAATATGGTCTCAACTGCCTCATTCTGTCCTTCAAAAATGTGACAATTACTTCTGCTTTCAGTTAACCCACATTGTAAAGGTCAGAAATAATGTAAAGGGATGTGCCTACTCATCTAGCAAGGGTAACTATATGAGCATCCCTTTACTATATTCCTTGTCCCACCCTAAGACAAGAGAGAAGCAGAAAGCTAGCTACAGTATATGTGTTTTGACTATGGTGTGCTCTGTACTAGACTCTGCACTAGGTAAATAAAAATATTATCATATTCAGAAAATGGCATCTGTCGAACTCCATTCTAACTTAACAGCCTTAATTGTCTTCACTAACACATAGCAAAATATCTTTCACAGCACTACTTAGCATCAGGTAAAGCTTGAAAAGTTTCTGACTGAGGAACACAGATAAATCTGGGAGAGAATGTGGAATCAGTTTACAAAAGATCCAAGGTAACATGTTCATGTTCAGCATATAAGGTGGAAATAACTCGCATCATAAGAACTAGGAATTCTGTAAAATGATGCTCATACAATTACTTTTACCAGGTGAGTAACCTACCATTTGATCAGCTGGTAAATGTTTAAATGTTTTATGTAATAGGTGTATTATTAATGAAAACTATATACTGTAAATATTCATTGCAAAAATACTTTGTTAATGCATCGGATAGGGTTTCTATTACAGCGACAAATGTCTGGAAATTCAATGTTAGGGTTATCAACCCTGCCACCCCACCCCCTACCACCCTCTGCACAGCAATTGGCTTTCGGGTGTGCCTTGGGGTCATCGGCCGTAACTCTTACCCCATTCCATGTGTTAGCAAGCTCACATGGTACAGTATAGGAGAATGGGGTGAGAGATATGAACAATGACTCCAAGGCACACCCCAATGCCTGTTGGTGAGAGGAGGCTGGGAGAGGGTGGGGTGTGAGGGTTGGTAACCCTAACATTGAATTTCCAGACTTGTCGATGTACTAGAAACTGTCACTGATGCATTATCAAATAGTTTTTTTGCAATGAATTTCTCTTCTTGTTGAGAAAGTGTAATCTTACCCATATATGTTTGTGGGAGCGCAGGGCCCCATCAGTCTGCAGTGTGTTGTGGAAACACAGAGCCATCAGGGCCCTGTGCTCCCATGCATGCACATTGTAATTGTTTCTGATTGGGGTCACGTGGTGTGAAAAGCCAAGTGGCAGCCCTTCTTTATCACTCCTGTTTCTCCTCACCTCAAAACCCATTTTTTTCCTGCAAAACTGACTTCTGATAACTTCAACAGTGCCATTCCTGCTATTTAAACTGTTAGGAGTTTGTGGTATCAATTTCAGGCTGAAATATGGATGTGGAGATGAAAAACACTCCACCTCATCACACTCTACTTGCTACACTGGACAAAGATAGCAGACATACTAAGGCCCACACTACTGCTGCTGGGAAACAATCTACTACCACCCCAGGCCTGGCTCCACTGTCTGAGGAGCGCTTGCTTGCTGAGTTTCTGCCCTTTAAACATGAACTGAAAGAAATTACACAAGAACTGAAGGTTCTTCGGACTTCAGTGGAAGACTTACAGTGGGCAGCATCAGATAATGAAGCCTGGATTATCTTTGTAGAGAAGTGGAAGGAGAAAATTGATCCATTCCCAAGATGGTGGAGTTATGCAGGAAATATGCCCAAATGGAGACTAAATTGGAGGACTTGGAGGGTCGGAGCTGGAGAAATAACTTAGTTATTGTGGGTTTACCAGAGAAGGCTGAAGGTTCTTTAATTTAGGGTAAAAAAAAACTAACAAACAAAACAAAAAAAAAGTGTGTATTTGTCTGCGTTAACTGAACTGAATGGTTATCTGAACAGTTATCTAGGTGTAAATCTCAGCTGATTGAAAGGACTTGATAGCTGTGAGGTTTAAATTACTTGTAGAAAGATCTAGTAAGTAGGAGGAGTGGCTTAGCTAGAAGGAAGCTACATTTAAAGACTGCCTTAGAAAGATTCTGTTAGTAGCTTAGCAGAAGACACCAGGAGAAAGGAATGCTGTGTGACTGGACTTCTCTGCTGGGACTAAAGAAGAAGAACTCTTGTACTTGGACCTTTAATTTAGGGTAAAAACTAACAAACAAAACAAAAAAGTGTGTTTGTCTGAGTTAACTGAACTGAATGGTTATCTGAACAGTTATCTAGGTGTAAATCTCAGCTGATTGAAAGGACTTGATAGCTGTGAGGTTTAAATTACTTGTAGAAAGATCTAGTAAGTAGGGGAGTGGCTTAGCTAGAAGGAAGCTACATTTAAAGACTGCCTTAGAAAGATTCTGCTAGTAGCTTGGCAGAAGACACCAGGAGAAAGGACTTCTGTGTGACTGGACTTCTCTACTGGGACTATATTGCCCTCCTTCCCTCCCACCCAAAGCTAGTTCAACTTTTATAGGCACAGGATTTGACTGACAACAGGAACTTCCTGTTTGGGAGCAGGAAGTGAGTGATCACAGAGCCACCAAAGTACCACCATCCTAGAAGAGCAAGAGTAGCTCTCCAGACCCCTCTAGCTGCTGGAGGTCTGCCTGTGATCAAGTAAGGGGTCTACTGAGAAATATAGGATATTCTTGTCTCAGAACAGGA
Source organism: Neoceratodus forsteri (assembly GCA_016271365.2). Taxonomy (NCBI): domain Eukaryota; kingdom Metazoa; phylum Chordata; order Ceratodontiformes; family Ceratodontidae; genus Neoceratodus; species Neoceratodus forsteri. The sequence goes on along the minus strand of CM057450.1, from coordinate 873,805,292 downwards.
CAATCAGGAGCTTAAAGGGCACACAGGCAGAAAGTAAGGAGACAGAAAAAAAACAGAGGAAAGAGTAAGGATTGCAAACAGTTAAGGGGCCAGAAATAAGACATGATGGGAGCGGTGCAGTGCAGTGGCTGTGGAGCAGCAGTCTTCCAGGAGACGTTCTGGAGGATGTGGTGTTGTCCCATCTGCAGGCACCTCTCTGGGCTGAGGGAGGAGGTTGCTCATCTCCAGGCTGAGTTGGCCAGGATTTGTGGGACCTCCTCTTCCATCCAGGGACCACCAGTGCCACTGCCGTTGCCTCAGAGGTTGCCAAGAAAGAGGAGCAGTTGGACCACAGTGGGCTCAGGGAGGGTGAGGGTGGTGGAACAGAGGTGCATCCCTCCAGTTGTACCTCTCCACAATTCCTATGCCATTCTGGCAAAGTGTGGTTCCTCTATGGAGGCACCCGCAGTGGAGACCAAGGAGGATGCTGGGAACCTCCACAAAGGAGACCCACAGGAGGGTGGCAGGGGACCCCGCAGGGGAAGGAAACAACTCCTGGTGGGGACTCCATTGTTAGGAAGGTAGAACTGGGGGAGGAAGGGGAGAGAGAGGTAAGGTGCCTGCCTGGCGCCATGGCTTGGAGGGACAGGGAGCGAATCCTCAGGATTGCTGGAGCAGCTGCACAGGGAGGGAGCTGGATCATGTCCACCTAGGAACAAATGACCTGGCTAAGAAAGGACTAGAGAAGTGCAGGAAGAGTTTGTGGGAAATTGGGGAGGGGCCTCAGACAAGTAGCATCAAGACGGTAACCTCTCAGAGGTGCTGCCCATCATGGCGTAGGAGAGGCTAGGGTGTTCTGCACCATGGGATTCAATCAGTGGTTGAAAAACTGGTGTGAAGCTCATGGATTTGGCTTCACTGGGGACTGGGGGTCTACCTGGAGTGATGCAAGCCTATACTGGCATGATGGGCTGCATCTGTCCAGGAGGGGAACCAGGATCCTAGGTGATAGGTTTAAATGCTTCATTGGCAAGCATTTAAACTAGCCAAGGGGGGAGTCACTGGAAAGGAGCAGGGAAATCCTAGCCCCCACAAAAAATCACGGTAGTAAGTGCAGTAAACACCAACATAGAGGTGTCGATAGGGAGAAGGCAGGGGTAAATGGAAAAAGTGACAAAGGCAAGAAGGACAGGAATGGGGAAAAAAGGAGCAAGGCCATCAGAAAATGGAGGATAATGAGTACCAATGCCCATAGTCTGGGCAACAAGCTCCCTGAGCTGGTGACCTTGATGGAAGAGGGATGCCTGGATATCATAGCAGTCACAGAAACATGGTACACAGAGAACCATGACTGGGATGTTAACATACCAGGGTACATAACCTACAGGAGAGACAGGCAGGGGAGAAGAGGGGGGAGTAGCTCTCTATGTAAAGCAAGGGATAAAAGCAACTGAACAAAAGAATAAACAGGGAGGAGAGGAGGTACTGTGGGTCACCTGAGACTGGAAAAGGCACCACAATCTGCACAGGGTTTAGGTACAGACCCCCATGTCAGGGGAGGAATGGACAAGGATATGATAGAAGGCATTCTTAGAATGGCAGAGAAAGGGGAGATAGTGTTGATGGGAGACCTGAACATGCCAGATATTAACTGGAGCACATTTGCTGCAGCCACATCCAAGAGCAGGGCCATTCTTGATGCCCTACAGGTGGCAGGCCTCAGACAGCTAGTTTCAGAACCCACTCATAAGGAAGCAATCTTAGATCTCGTACTCTCAAACGGGGGCAGTGAGAGGATCTAAGATCTAGAAGTGGGTTGCCATCTGGGAACAAATGACCATCAAACAGTGTGGTTCACATTAAACTCAGCTACAGAGTCAAGCCATTCAAAAATTAGGGTACTGGACTTCAGGAGGGCTGACTTTGGCAAGATGGGAGAGTGCCTCAGAAAAGCACTAGCAAACAGGCTAGAAGGAGGTGTGAAGCAACAATGGGGAATCATCAAAACTGCAGAGGCAACAAGCCTTTGTGTGAAGCAAATAAACAAATCAAAATAAAAGAAAAAGCCACTATGGTTCTCAAAAGAGGTGGCTGTGAAAGTCAGGAAGAAAAATATAGCATTCCGGAAGTATAAGGAAACACAGAAGGAGCAGGACAGAGAGCTGTACCAGTTAAGGCAGAAGGAAGCAGGGAGGGAAGTCAGAATAGCAAAGGCCCAAACTGAGGAAAGATAGCCAATTTGGTTAAGAAGGGGGGATAAAACCTTTTATAGGTACATCAGCGAGTGTAGAAAGACAAAGGGAGGGATAGTGAGGCTGAATAGAATGAACGGTGGGTGGGCAGAGTGGCACAGTGAAAAAGCAGGGATACTGAACGAATATTTCTGCTCAGTATTCACAAAAGAGGAGGGGGAAGTGCCTAATCCAATTAACAGAAGCACTCTTGATAGGGGGGTCAATCCCAGTCCTTTCACAGAAGAAAGGGTTCTGTAAGAACTCCTAAAACTGAAGGAGAACAAAGCAATGGGGCCTGATGGAATTCACCCCAGAATTCTAAAAGAATTAAGGGGGGAACTAGTGAAATCACTGGCTACTCTTTTTAATAAATCATGGGGAGGATGCTGTGGTACCCAAGGACTGGAGGAAGGCGGATGTGATTCCCCTTCACAAAAGTGGGACCAAGACAGAGGCAGGAAACTACAGACCTGTCAGTTTGACCTCTGTGGTAGGGAAAGTGATGGAGTCACTTCTGAAGGAAAGAATAGTTGAGTACCTAGAGACCAGTGGGGCACAGGACCCAAGGCAGCATGGGTTCACAGTGGGAAGGACATGTCAGACGAATCTAATAGATTTCTTTGACTGGGTGACCAAAGTAGTAGACCAGGGAGGGGCTGTGGACAAGGTCTACCTAGACTTTAGCAAGGCATTTGACACAGTCCCACACAAAAGATTAATAATCAAATTAACCAGCCTGGTAGTTGGTCTCAGGGTGGTAGCCTGGGTAAAACATTGGCTGGACAACAGGACACAGAAGGTAAATGTAACTGGAGTCCACTCTGAAGAAAGAGGAGTTACTAGTGGGGTACCGCAGGGTTCAGTATTGGGGCCAGTCCTTTTTAATGTCTTCATAAGTGACATTGCAGAGGGACTGGAAGGAAAAGTGTGTCTCTTTGCAGATGACACAAAGATCTGCAACAGGGTTGATACACAAGGAGGCATAGAAAGGATGAGAAGGGACTTGGCAAGGTTGGAGGAATGGTCAGAAGTATGGCAGCAAGGATTCAATGTGACAAAGTGCAAAATAATGCACCTGGGAAACAAGAACCCGGGGAAGAATACACAATGGGGGGGAGGTAGTAACAACAACAACAAAGGTAAGGGACCTGGGGGTAATCATATCAGATGACCTTAAGGTTAGCAAGCAATGACAGAAGGCAGTAGGGAGGGCTGGGGTTATACTGGGATGCATAGGGAGAGGCATCAGCAGCAGAAAACAGGAAATTGTTATCCCTCTGTACAGACAGTTGGTGAGACCCCATCTGGAGTACTGCGTCCAGTTCTGGAGACCCCATCTCCACAAGGACATAGACAAGATAGAGGCAGTCCAGAGGAGGGCAACTAAAATGGTGCAGGGTCTGCAAGAGAAGCTGTATGAGGAGAGGCTAAGGAGCTTAATATGATACCCTAAGGAAAGAAGGAGAGGGGGGACATGATAGAAACTTTTAAGTACCTCAGTGTAATCAACAAAGTCCAAGAGGGTAGCATCTTTCAGGAAAAGAGACGTGCATGAACAAGGGGACACAATTTAAAGATAGAGGGGGGGGCGGTTCAGGGACAATGTGAGGAAGTATTATTTTACAGAGAGGGTAGTGGAGGTTGTGGGGTCTAAAACTGTGGGAGAATTCAAGAATTCATGGGCCGGACATAGGGCAATTCTTGTGGGGTGTAGGAAGAAATAGGCTGTTGGTTAACTAGGATCTGCGGCCTATCCTGTAGGTAGGGAAATGGGCAGACTAGATGGGCCAAGTGGTCCTTATCTGCTGTCAAAGTCTATGTTTCTATGTTTCTGACCCTCTCCTTTTTATGCAGAAGTTAAATAAGATTGCAGGCCCCTCTCCATATGGTACCTACAATGTAATTGAACGTGCCCATCGTTCTCTACATCCTCCTCCACCACAGGGATCACCTCCAAGACCTTTTACTCTATGATTTCTTAATTATTTGAAGTGGCAACATGTGCTTTCCAAGCTCCAGGATATTAAGGAAGTCACTTGGGAGGGTACCTGATTGAGAATTGCTCAAGACCTGCTTGGATCGGTGTGGCAGTGGAGAGCCACTTTTCATTCTGTAGTTAGGAAACTTAGAGCCGCCAGTATTAAATTCAGGATGGCTTGCCCTGCAACTCAACATACTTTGGTCAATGGTTCATGGAAATCTTTTCCGACAGTGGAGCAAGCCCACTCAGACCTGATAACTCAGCTCCCAGAGTTGTTTAAGAAGCGATGATAGTGCTACTCTCCTTTTGCATGGTAGTGGAACTGGGCATCATTCCTTTGGTGCATTTTCCCTGTTCAAATATTTGAAAGCAGCTGCCCCTTTTGGTTTTGTTCATTATTTTTGGACAAGCAACTGAGTTAACGTCCGAAGCACCAACAAAGTTTGAAGCAGAACGGGAGGTACAATTTGAGCTATTTTTTGATTAATGGTTATGGTTCAGTCATGAAACATTTCCCTCTCAAGCACAGCTGGACTAATTTTATATAGTGGACTGGACCTGCATCACATGTTTCTCCTGAATTCATATTCCCTTTGTGCCTTTTCTATCTGAGATGCACAGTAATGAGGTGTTTCTTACAGGTCCTGTTTGCTAGTTGTTAACCTGTGCTGCTTCTGGCTTGATTCCCTAGCCTACTTCGATCCAGGATGAATGGTGCAGTTTGCGCTTTCTTCAATCTATATTTCCTGATTGAATCTGGACTGATTTCCCCAAGGGTACCACGTTCTTTCATCACTTATTTTCAGGGATGATACTGGGTCCTTGTGGCTGTCAGCTAAGGGCTTTATGGCTACATCAGGACGCTCCTTCTGATTGAATGCTGCTACCCGATTGTTGCGATTTGAGTGAAGGGAATTTCAGTTCGGTGCATGGTCCTGTTTTAAACTACGATTTTGGGGTCACATCACTGTAACTCGAAGTATCTGTATGGTCTATGTGTTTCCACCTTACCCAGTGAATATTCTGCTCACAGCATTCGCAAGGAGATTGTTTTCATGTAAGAGCATGAGCACAGTAAATCTTTTTATTTTATGACTGGACACTATTTTGCTCTACATCCTGGAGATGGGAATGTGGGCTTGCTTCCCAAGGTAGTTTGGACTAAATGTTATTACTTGCGCTCCAGTTCTGGGGCATTAATACTGCATTGATATTTTATGTCATAGTTCATATTCTGTGTTGCTTTATTGTCCTGTGCAACAATTAAGGTGATAGGAGGTTGGGAATAATAGTCCCTTGTGAATCATAGTTGTTAATAATCCCAGATTTGTTTTAGTAGAGAGATTTGGCATGGAGTGTTACCTTAGTTTTCTGTTTATTTTGTGTAGTTCCCCTTGCTGTGTTATTTGCACTTCATACTGGGGTGCTGGCAAGGTAAGGTTTATCTTTAATCTTTTTCCCCTACTGTATTGTTTGAGTTCCTGTGGGTATATTATAACTAAGGGGCCTGGCTTCAATTATGTATCTAGTGGCTGCAACCACCTGATTTAAGGGAGTGGATGTGATTTTCTAGGGTTCATGGGTTGGGCCACATTTACATTTACATTTTTTTCTTTTTGTCCTATGGGAAGTATATTGGATTTACTTTGAGAGGGTGTACATGCACAGTTAAAAGATTTTTAATGGAGGGTTGGATAGTATAGGCGGCTTGCTCTTATCCATGATTATGGTGGGTATACTTAGCCATGGAACACTTGGTCGGATCATGAATTTGAGGGTTACATTTCCTGAAGGGTTTTGAGTTAGGGTGGGGTTGGGGTGAGGAGCCTGTCAATTTGGGTTCATCATGGGTCATTGTTTTCTTGTTAGTTATTTCCTTCGGGGAGGGGGAGGGGGGGAATTTGTTGGTGTGTTTCATATTAGCAGACCTTCATTTTTATTAATTACTTCCTTTTTTGAGGACACTGTTTTATGATTCTAGGGTTATGGGCCCCCCCCCCCATGTTTCCTGAATGCCTTTTGGGGGTTAGAGTAAGGTATAGGTGTTTGCATCCTGGATTTATGTTACTAGGGATGTTAATTGGGGGGTTGGGGGAAGCAAGGAAGAGCACTAACTTTATGCTTTGGATGGGTTTGTTTTCTCTAATGTACATGATGGGTCATATGGGATTGTTTTATAGGATTAGTCATAGCTAGTCCTCTAATCTTTGCTACATGGAATGTGAAGGGTGCCCGGTCCAAGACCAAATGATAAAGTATTCTTAAGCATCTGCAGCATTATAAATGCGATGTTATATTTTTACAGGAGACACATCTTCTTGAAAGTGAGGTCTCAGTATTCCAGCATCAGCACATTGGTCAGGTTTTTACTATGAGGGATAGTACCTCCTGCAGAGGGGTGGCAGTCCTTTTTTCTAGGTAGGTATCTTTTGTATGTCAACAGTGTCTTAGGGACCCTTAGAGTACATACATCTTTCTCCATGGAAACTTGGACCATAGTGACATTCTGCTGGGTTGTGTTTATGGTCCCAATTCTGACACTCCCTCTTTTTTTACAGACTTGGCTAATTTAATTGCCCTGTTCCTTCTGATTCTCAATTTTTGGGGGGGCAATTGGAACCTTTCTTTTTCTCCAGATCTTGGTCAGTCTGGCAGGCCTCAGTCAGATTTGTCTCCTGCCTAGAGCTCCTTGTGAGAGATGGTGGACTCCCTTGGTATTTGTGATCCATGGAGTGTGTTGAACCCGCAGCAGTGGGAATACACTTTTTATTCTCCTGCTCATGGCTCCTCATCCCGGACAAATTTTCAGCTTGTTAGCCACACTCTCTTGTTGGGGTTGTTGGGTTGTGGGATTGTCTCTAGGGTTGTTGCAGATCACTCGTTAGTCTGGAGTAAATTTTCTTTAGTACCCCAGTATACGAAAGAGACCCTGTGGAAGTTAAATACACAACTTCTAAAAGAGGAGTATATTATTACCCATATTAAAGAACAATTGGCTTTCTTTATCTCTTGTAATGAGGGATCCACGGGGAAGCCTGATATAGAATGGAGCACCATGAAATGCTTCCTCTGTGGTGAGTTTGTCCATTTGGCTTCAGTCAGAAAAAGGAAATGGGAATAGTTGGCTTCAGATCTACTTTTCCGCATCAGGTCCATAGAGAAGAATCTTTCCTCTGCATCTCCTGATTCCATACATCAGGAATCAATGCTTTTGAGGGATAAATATGAAGACTGCCTATGGGAGAGAGCTGAATACGCTATTTTAAAAACACAGGCCAAATATGCTGATCAGGGTGAGAAAGCCTGGCGTTTGTTGGCTCTTCGCCTTAAGAAGGATGAGGCCTCAAGACTAATTGCAGGTATTCGGTTTTCTGCTGATGGATCTGTGAACACAGCTCCCAAGGAGATTGTAGCTAAGGTTGGGCTCTTTATGGTGGACAAACTAATTTACCCTCTCCACAACAGATTTCTGTATTTCTGAATGCTGTTCCCCTTCCTACCTTGACTGTTGACCAACAACATTTTCTGGGGTCCCCCTTAAGGGAAGCAGAAATGTATTCAGGCACTACCCACAGACAGGGCACCGGGACCTGATGAATTTTCTCCAAATTTTTATAAGGCATTCATTAAAGAGCTGGTACCCTGCCTGTATCATTTATACAATCACATATTAGTGTCAGGCCTGGTGGACCATTCTGTCCTAGATGTTGTGATAGTTCTTCTCCCCAAACCAGAAAAAGATCTGGAGTAGCAACCAGTTACAGGCCCATTTCTCTCCTTAATTACTATATGAACATTTTGGCCAAGATTTTGGCTGCTCAAATCAGTCAGGTTTGGTCCAGCCTTATTGGTCTGGAGTAGGTTGGCTTTGTGGCTACTCACTCATTGGCTGATCATGTATGTAAATTGGCCCATATCCTCTCCGTGTCCCGGGATGCCACTGTCCCTATGGCGTTGGTGTTCCTGGATGTGGAGAAGGCTTTTGATAGGATTGATTGGTGGTTTCTATTTGCAACCCTTACAAGGTTTGGCTTTCCCTCTCAATTTATTTCCTGGATTCAAGTGTTATACTCTTCTCCCAGTGCTCGTATCTGCTGCAATGGTGTTTTTTTCTCCTCTTTTCTCCTTTTTTCCAGGAGAAGGCGGGGATGTCCATTATCACTGCTCTTGTTTAATTTGTATTTAGAACCGCTTCTTACTAAACATAGGCTGAACCTGGACCTTACTGGGATCCACATAGGCTTTATGGAACTCAAATTGTCTGCTTATGCAGATGATATTCTTCTGCACATGTCCCATCCAAAGTCGACTATCCCCTACAGTGTTGGCTACCATACAAGAATACAGGTATCTGTCCAATTATAAACTAAACTTAGATAAGACCGTAATTATGCCCTTAAATTTTACAACTGTCAAGACAGACATTACTGACTTAGGCATGACATCACTCCCTAAAATACTTGGGTATTTTCCTCTCTTGTAGGGAGGCCCATGTAATAAAGCTTATTTTCACTGACTTGGTTTTTATCATTTATCAAAACCTTCAACATTGGAGGAAGTTACCTTTGACTATATAGGAAGAATTAACATAATTAAAAAGAAAATTTTACCCAGGCTTTTTTACCCTCTCAATATGTTAAATTACTGGTGCCCACTTTCCTGGTTTAGAAGGATCCACTCTCTTATTTCATATTTTGTATGGTTGAGTAAGCCCCCGAGAAGGTCCTATAACAAACTGGTAGCTTCTAGTTCCATGGATGACTTCGGCTTCCACACTTTGACCTGTACTATTGGGCTAACCATGCCAGTAAGTATTTAAGGTGGCTTTCTGAGTGACCGAATGCTGACCCCAATTCTTATTTCCCCATTTGGCTGACTTTAGAACTGAAATTTATTCAGAATGTTGGCTTATCCCCAAAGTCCTTAATATGTGTAGCCCCCAAGAAGTTATCTGCCTCTTTGTGGGCTACGGTGATTGAGGTGTTGGTTAGAGTGCATTCACAACTGTGCTCAGTCTTGAGATATAACCATAAACTGGACATTTCCCAACCCATTCTCTGAAACCTGCACTTCAAGATTGGTGGGAAGGTTATTGCTGAGAGCTGGTTTCCCCAGCTTTTGAACATTGAGGTGTGTAACTTATTCAGGGATGGGTCTTGTTTTTCTTTGGTGGAAATGTTACATAAATTAGGGTTGAGTAACACTAATATTTTTAAAGTATATCAAGTTCGCCATTCTGTCATAACTTGGTTTGGTACAGGTGTTATCACAGTGAATGAAGGTGAGTTCCTGCAGTCCTTGGAGACTTTGGCATCCTGCCTGCATTCTGTATCAAAAATCTATGCTTCCTTACTTCTCAAAGCTCTTCCCATCTTAGAGGGCATGTCCACCTATTGGAATTCCCAGTTCCCACAGTTGGACTTTGACTGGCGCAAGATATGACAAGATAATTACACTTATATTATGCATGATCATCTGCATCTCATTCAGTTTTATATTTTTTATGATCTATATCTTACCCCAGTCATATTGGCTAAGATACAAAGAGCTGACTTCTTTCTTTCTACAAGATGTGGGAACTCAGAGTGTACTCCTTATCACATATTTTGGGTTTGTCCCAAAGTGGCTTCCTTGTGGTTGATTATCCAGCACAAGGTAGATCCACTATTGGGAACTGATGGATATTTTTCCCCTGAGATGTGTGTGGTTGGATACTACTCAACCATTGATATTAAGGAGAGTCGATTTAAAACTAACCCGGCTTTGGAGTCAGTGTTTTATTTTCTCCAGTTATTAACTGCAGAGACAGAATTCTTACCAAACCAATTTCACTTAACATTTCGGTTCAGGCTCAGGAAAGGCCTAACATTTCTTTTTCAATTCATGGATACACAAGGGGTGATCTCATTTGCTCAGGTGCAAAAAGAATTTGAATTACAGAATAGAGACCATTTTAGATATTAACAGGTTAGAGAGTTTCTCTTACATCAGGGTCTACAAAAAAGCTCCTCCCTACACCTATGCATTTCCTTTTGAGTCTGATTATTAAAAATAACTGGGGATCTGGACAGGCCCATATGATTGGGTTACTCTATAGAGCAATAAGAGAGCTTTTATCTGACTCATCTCAGTCAGTGTTAGATGCAAGGAATAAGGAATGGCCACAGGGAGTAACATACCAGCTCTGGATTCAATATGCCCGCCCCTCCCTGGTAATTTCCCTGGCCCCTTATTGGCAAGAGTTTGCCTGGAAGTCTCAAAATAGATATTTTAATACTCCAGCTAAAATATCTAAGATATCCTACATAACCAGTGCAGAGTGCTGGAGACAATGTAGAAAGTCATTTGCTGACCAGGTACATATTTTCTGGAGCTGCTCAAAATTAAACAACTATTGGCAAAAGATTGAGGAAACCCTTCAGGAAATGTATTCCCCAGACTTAAAGTTAAATCCACAGTGGGTATTATTTATCAATTCCTCCCACTAGGCATAGGATGCTAAAGTGGTCCCTTATACCTACCTTTTTTATCATTGCTCAGAAGGCAATAACCAGATTATGGAAACAGGTCAGATTCCCTGCAATAGAGACTTGGCATGATATGATAGTAGAACATTATTTACTACAGAGGCTGATTGCAGGGGCTCAGGGATGGACAGCACAGTTTGAATTAAGGTGGAGGTCTTGGGTTTTCTATAATTCAGCAAGAGATCCCACTTTTGTTCCATGATGGCACTTATAAATTTACAGCAAAATGACTTAACTAAGCAATGTATTTAGTGTCTAGGGGGAATAGTCAATCTGAAGAAATGTGAAATGGGGCAGATAGTTTATGTTTGGGTATTATATAAATGTGCTGGACAAAGATTACCGAAGAAGGAGAAAGTACTTTTTATATTCTTAATGTACTGTCATCACCTGACTGTCAGAAGGATTTCGATTTTTACCACTGTATGGCATGAAATGCATGAAAGAACATGTACCTTTAAAGTAAACATAATAAAGATAAAGTTTAAAAAAAGATATTAAGGAGAGTCAATATTATATGGCTATGATATCCATGTTGGTTAAGAAGATTATCCTTCATCATTGGTGGGATGACCAGTCTTTAACCTATTCCAAATGGTTGTAGAAGCTGTTGTTTAACCTTAGGGTTGAGAAGATGATCGCTAGCTTAAATAATTAGTTATCTAGATATGAGAAGATATGGGGTAAGCTGCATACCTTGTACACATTGTAATTTGTTGGTGGGCACCCTTGATAGATATTAGTAGACTTTGTTTGTGTTTTAAATATCAATCCATCTGCTTCTGGTTATGGACTTTGTACCCTGTCTGTTTGGGCTTTGCTTTGAGGAGGGGGTGGATTTGGTGCGGAGGGGCATTTTGGGGGTATGTTATTGGATGTTAGTCTTTATTGTTAACATGTTAACATTTGTTTGTTGTACTGTTATAGTGTGTCTTTTATTATTTAGAAAATCAAAAAAGTTTATTCAATTAAAAAAAATAGTCTCTGATTTTCATGTAGGAGCGTAGGGCCCTCCAGGTCCTGTGCTCCTATGTAACCATAACTGTAGAGACATTGTAATTAACCTTCATCTCCATGTGTGCCCATCATGCTGACATCACTCCATAATGGTATCCATTTTTGAAGTGCAGGGTCCAACAGGCCCTGTGCTTCCATCTATCCATAAGTGTACAGACATTGTAATGAACCCTCATCGCTCTGTGGAAGCACAGGGCCCTCCAGGACCGGCACTCCCAGTACTGCATAATGGAGGGCTTTGCACTCCCATTATGGCATAATAGTATCCATATGTGGGACTGCAGGGCCCAGCTCCCATCAACCCATAAGTATAGAGACACAGCGCAGGCATAGAGACATTCCAAGTAATCCTTGTGATGCAAATGGTGCAATATCTCAGTAACCATAAGAACACTGGGAAAAATTCCACCACTTTTGTAATCATGACCTGGCAACCTGCACACATGCTTAGTACACCTAAGGTGTGCTAAGCTACATTTAGCAAAAAATTCATATCTTGAACAGTTTTCAAGATATAGATGCTTAAAGGTAATACGGCCACCACAATGTTATCCAATGGAAAATTTCAAACAATATAATTCGAACTGTATTTTCAAAATACAGTCTGAATGTTTGTTTTTTTTAGTTACTGTTTAAAATGTATTTTCAAAATACAGTTTGAATGTTTTTTCTAATTACCGTTCGAACTATATTTACAAAATACAGCTCGGAGGTTTTTTCTAAGCAAGAAATCCACAGAATAATACAAACCACAAATACAAATATTTACCACTTAAATTAAAACTTAATATTACATTAAACTGAGCACAAACATTTCTCACAGTAATCGCATGTCTACGCTACTAATTACAAGTCTTATTTACAGCAGGAGAACATTTTAAACTGAAAGTTAATTAAAAATGCCATTCGAACTGTATTTGCAAAATACAGCTTGAATGTTTTTTTCTAATTACTGTTCGCACTGCATTTTCAAAATACAGCTTGAATGTTTTTTCTAATTACCATTCACACTGTATTTAAAAAATACAGTTCACACTGCCTGTCTTGCATCTATCACAAAACTTCCCACAGTTACCACATGTCTTCATTACTAATTACAAGCCTTCTGTACAGCAGGAGAACATTTTAAACTGAAAAGTAATTAAAAATACTGTTTGAACTGTATTTGCAAAATACAGTTCAAATGTTTTTTCTAATTACCGTTCACACTGAATTTTCAAAATACAGTGCAGATTTTTTTAAATTATCATTTTCACTGTATTTTCAAAAAACACTGCGAATGTTTTTTCTAATTACCATTCACACTGTATTTACAGAATACTAGTTTGCACTGCCTGTCCTGCATCTATCACAAAAACTGTTATAATTCAAAAATGGTAATACATATTTTTTTTACCAGACCATCCAAAGACACACCCTTGGCACATACCCCATCATCCAAAAATGTTTCAGAGAAGTATTTCATTCTGTGTGTGCTATAGATGAGGGCAAAAAGTCCCATGTTATCCTATGGGGAAAAACATTTCATTTTTAGCTTTTTGACCACTTTATATCTCAAAAACTGTACAAGCTGCCATCACAAAACTTTCTACATCTTGTGACACTGGCAATATGACAGCACATACCAATTTTTCAGCAATTTCATTGAAAAATGCCAAAGTTCTTAAGGTGCAAAAATTGAGATTAAACATTGAAAGACTGTACCAACCCTAACTATAAGGGTGCTATTGTGCCTTTATAATACTTACAGTACATACATACATATATAAATACTTACTTAAATAAGTCAAGAGTTGTATTACATGGTCAGCTCAAAATACTGCCTCTTTAATGGACCTTTAATGGAGACAAGGTACTTAAATTATCATGAAGTAAAAGACAGTCATCATTTGTCAATGGCCTCGAATTAGCTTAAAGAATCTTCTGATATTTCAGCTGGATAAACTATTTCAGTGTGCACAGAGTTCCAAAGCAACAACATAGCACCACCCTGCAATACCAGATATCTCCATCTTTTTTTGTTCAGCTTTTTCTTGCATCCCAGCTTGCCTGAAAGCTCCCTTCAACATTGTCACCAACCTTCTCAATTGACCCGGGACCACAACATTAGTGGGCAGCCTGCCGTTTCAGTTGTGCTTGGGTGTACAAGTACACTGACACATCAGGAGACCACGACTGTTTCCTCCAGCTCCTGAATTTTCTTCCCAAGGGTGTTGGCATGCAATGATATGTACATGCGTGCTTCTGGTGTCCAGAACCTGCCTGTACCCCTTTTATGTGTTCCCACTGTGCTGCTTCTCTTGTCTCCTCCAGTCGAGCAGCAGGATGTAGTCTCCTCCTCCAAAAGAATGAGAGCAGACCCCAGGATGCACAATCCTCCTTTGACCTATTGACCCCTGAATGATCTTGTCCATTATTGTACCCTGGTCACTGCTGCAGCACAGGGTAGCACTACCTCTGTGTTACTGGACTGTCTTATATACTGCATCTCAATTGTTGCCACAGAAATTGATGATCATTATTTATTTTTATTTATTGATGTCTAGGATTACAAATATCTTGAGCCGGGGCTCTTTTACAAAGGTTCCACATCAGTTAACATTTTGAATACAGCAAGACAACATGACAACAGTATAAACAAAACATGGACAGTAATCTGAAAACATGTAGTTACAAGGAATATAAAAAAAAACAAGCGAATTTAGAGGGTAGTAAACAGGGGGATAGTGAAAGAGGTAAGGCAGAACACAGGGAAAAGGTAGGAGGAGAGGGAGGTGGGAACAGGAAGAGATAAAGAGTATAGGGGGGAGAGAGTGGGGGGAGGGTGGAACTAATGGGGAGTAAGAGCAGCCAAGGGCTTTGTCAAGACAAACAGGGAAATTGCAAGCAGGGGGGAGAGAGCAAGTAGGGAGGCCAAGTTTTAAATAGGAAAGTGAAATTAATGCAGCTAGAGCAAATATTCAAGGGGGGGTCAGCTATTCAAGGCAGTCACAGGAGCTGGAGGCAATGAGGGAGAGAGAGGCAAATCTTTAAAATGTGTGTTTCAAACACATATTTAATAACTTAGAGTTTCACACAGACAATGTGTTGTTTGTTAGTTTGACTATGTAGGTATATAGGGTAGTACTGTAGTAGTTTCGTGGAACTTAGGTTATGCTTCAGGTAAGGACTTTAATATTGTAATACTGAAAGGATCACGCATGATAAACTGTTCCCTGATACAGGGAGATCAAGCAATGATATCTTCATGAGACACCAACTTTAAACAAAGGGAAGGAGATGCATCCAATGCATATTCTGTAAATGACCAGGGATAACAGAATCACATAGAAGTGGACAGACTAATAGAGATAAACGCTAATATATGAAACGTGTAATTCACGTGCATGAAACTGTGACAGGATCCCAGTGCTCAGGGTAGAAGGGAGGGCTGTGTGAGAGAAAACCATTGTGTGAATCTTTCAGTGAGGATATTGTTTCACTATGAATGTGACCAAAAAACAAATTCAAGTTTCAGCTTTTCCAGCCTGTCCCCTAGTTTCTATTGTGTCTCCAGAAAACTCTATACTACTGTTTCTGTAATGTAGTTGAAAACCATACTCGTCAGAACTGTCCATGGTTAATTTACTGGGCCCAGGTGATGTACCAAAACATTTGAAAATCTATTAAGTGTTTGTTCACTAATAGTGGATGGGAGATTGTGCATCCTGGGGACAGCTTTGTTCCTTGGGGGGGGGGGTGACACCCTGCTGCTTTGAATGCTACCTGGAGGAGACCAGGCAGCAGCACAGTGGAAACACATAAAAGGGGTGAGGCTGGCTGGAGGAGGCAGTATAGTGTAGTAGATAAGGCCACTGGGCTACAAACCAGGAGACCTGGGACTGAATCCCACAACCCCTACTTGCAAACTGTGTGACCCTGAGCAAGTCACTTAACTTTCTTTTCCTCCCAGGTCATACCTGGAAACTAATCTTTCCTTAATATTATTTATCATATTAGCTGGAAGTCTTGTTATAATAGAATCATAGAAATTTGACTGCAGAAAAGGACCATTCTGGCCTATCTAGTCTTCCCAACCTCCCTTTCCATACCCCCTCCCCACCTGCCCCACCTCCCCCAATACTCAGTCACATACGCCTGTCCCATGCCCTCTTAAATTCCTCCACTGTCTCAGCCCCACTGCTCTGTCTGGCAGTCTGTTCCAGGGCTCCACCACCCTCTCTGTGAAGAATCACCCCCTCACATTGTCCCTGAACCTATGTCTTTGCAATTTGAGGTTGTACCCTCTAGTTATGGCTCCCTCATTGCTCCTCAGCTGACCCCCTTCACCTATTTAACTGAGCCCCTTTACATATTTAAAGGTTTCAAACATGTCCCCCTTTTCCCTCCTTGTTTTTAGAGTGTACAGATTCAGCTCCTTAGACCTCTGCTCATATGTCTTCTCCTGTATACCCTGCATCATCTTTGTTGCCCTTCTCTGAACCCTCTCCAATGCATCTATATCCTTGTAGAGGTGTAGTCTCCAGAACTGAACCCTGTACTCTAACTGCAGCCTCACCATGGCTTTGTAGAGATGCATTATAACCTCCCTCCTTCTGCTAGTAATGCCCCTGCCTATGCATGCCAGCATTTCATTGGCCCTTCCCACCACCCTACTACATTGGAAACCTACCTTAAGGTTTGAGGAGACAATGATCCCTCAGATCCCTTTCCTGTTCTGATTATTATTATTAAATTTTTATTAATAAATGTTGTTAACCGGGTAAGCCCTCTGGGCCATGAAGGTCCCTTTTTCAGGAGCGACAGGGAGGTAGTTACATATAATTTGCACATACAGCCAGGTAATACAGTGTAGGACATATCACACAGGATTACAAAGACAGTATACAGTTTTCATGGAAGAGGGCAGTAAGTACATCACATTACAGAATACAACAGTGGTGGCAGATAGATGTGGGACACTAAACGCTTTAAGTACACACAAGAAATTCAGCGTAGGATAGTGTACAAGGTTATCCAGTCATTAACCATTACCCTTAAAAGGGAGCAGTTTTATATAACACAATTGACACAATCAGTGGTGGCTACATTATGAGCAGTTTTGTATAACACATTGACACATTCAGCAGTAGCTACATTACAGAGGTGAGGAAGGTTAGCCATCGGAACAGGAGCAGGGACTAAGATTAAGGAGGTGAGTGCGCAGTCCCTTCTGAAATGTGGCAAGGGAGGGTGCTTCCTGAAGGTGGCTGGGGAGATTATTCTATGATGTAGGGGCTAGGTGAGCAAAGGATTTATTCCCAGCTACAGAGCAGGCCATGGGGATTTCCAGTAGTTTTTTCCCTGAGGAACGGAGTGGTCAACTGGTCCACTTTGCGCAAGTAGTGCAATTAGCCATGCAGCAGGTAGGGTGTCAAGGAGCTTGTAGGTCCAGCTTAATAAGGGGTACCGGAGCCTGATATTCAGGGAGGGCCACTTGAGTGCTGTGAGGGCTTCACAGTGGTTGGTCCTCAGGTGGCATTTTGTGGCAAAGTGTTCGATTTTGTGGTACAAAGTTTGTAATCTACAGTGGTCCAATTTTGCAATGCCGAGTAAAATAGGAGCAGCATAGGTTAAGGTTGGGAGAAGGATGCTTTGCGCGAGTGCCAATCTCATCTTTGGTATCATGTTATGGTTTCGATGATAGAGGAGGCCCAATTTTTGATGGATGTTTTGTGTTACCAGATCCACGTTGGGCTTCAGTGTGAGCCCCTGATCTAGATTTGTTGATTTCCCCCCCCAGTGTGTACCCCACTTTCATGTTTTTCCTCCCTAGGTGCATCACAATGCACTTCTTGGCTGTGTTGTAGGAATACAGACAGGCCATTCCTACTGAATCAGACTATCTCAGCTTAAAAACAAAACAGACACAAAACAAAGTATTATGTCAGCTTGTGGGCTAAAAACAAAATGAGAGGATTATATTAACTATACACTGAAACTAGAACATAGAGTTAGAATTGATGTTTTAACCATAGGTCTTCTTTTGGAACAATATATAAAAGGGAAAATAGGCAAAGTGAGTGGAGCGGTAAGGAGAAATAGCGAATATATGCAGTATGTATGTAACTTCTCCCTTAGAACCCTCGCCCTCCCCTCTCAGCACTCCTCATCTGGATGATCAGCCTTCTCTTATCACTTAACAATTCTCTGGAACTCCCTCCCATTAGATATCCGCTCTGTCCAATCCACTCATTCACTTTCCCATCTCCTTCAACAATACATATCCCCCTCCTGCATTTGCTCCTGAACCTCCGCCCTTATTTTCCCCACACGACTTTCTTCCACCGATCACTTGGCGTGAATCTAACCAAATGCTCTAGCTTGAGCTGCCCACAAGACTAGACTGCCGCTTTGTGGGGTCATTCAACTATCAATTCCTTCATTTTGTCCTCCCTGCCTATACTTTTCCAGGGTTTCTGCACTTCGAAGGGACATACACCCTCTCGTCTGACCTCCCCCTCTTTTCTCTCATATCCTAACTAATCTGTATTCCTACAATATATACCTTACAGTTTATTAATTCTGTCTGGATACTGGCACTACCCTAGTAAGTTCATCATTGTAATGTATTTATAGGTCTGTGAATGTATATGTGATTTGGTTTTATGTATAGAAAATATAATTACAATTTGCTAAATAAACGTACAGTATATGTAAAATGGGTTTATTTACCTAGTACACATGTGATGTCCTCTTCTATCTGCCTATAACTCTTAAGTGCTGCTTTTTTCTGTAACTCTGCATACTACTGTATCCCCCTGTACCCCTCCCTCCAGGACATATCTGGAAATGAACTATTGCAGCTCAGTGTGCCTTTCCTGGTGAAACTTTTTAAACAAATGAATAAATAAATGTAGAAGGAAAATTGATGGGTGTATCTAGAAAGAATGAGAGTCCTACTACACTGGTTTGACAAAAATGTTGTCAACTGGCATTACAGCAATGGCTTTATGCTGACCACAATTGCGTAAAGCATAAAGCCTACAAGTAAAATGTTTTTATTTTCAGGCCACTGCCCCTGCACCCTCTGTAATTTAGTATAATCAACTCAGAGTTGGTGCACGACCCAGAGAAGCAGTGTCAGAGTCCTGTGGGTACATTACATTGGCAACATCGAGTTGGCACTGTAATGTACTTCGCTGTCTAAAAGTTGCGATTGCGTTGGCATATGAGAAATGAATAATTATAAGCAAGTTAAGAATAAAAACCACCTGTTTAAGTTGGTCTCATTTGACTTACTTCCATCTGTGTTGGTGGTCAGGGCAAAGTCATGTCCATGATAGAGCAATATTTTGTAGCTGTATTTTAGTTTAGTTTTCAGTTGACAATTACTTGGCTTGGAAGCTGGAATTAATGTTAGTATCCATTTCAAAGACATTATACTGCTGCGTATGTATTGTACTTGGTAAGGTGCTCTAGCCAGTGGGACAAGGCACCAAACAAATACTCAAAACTCAGAATGAGCAAATCTGTGCTCATCTGTGTAACAATTTAATCAATACAGGGATGTCAATTTAAGTGAATTTCTGAAGTGTGGGTCTGCCAATTAAAATGTCATTTTATTTATTTATTTGTACATTAGTTTACAACCTTGAGCCAGAGGCTCATTTCCAAAGGTACCTCATCACATAGAGGAAAGACAGAAACACATTTCGGTTACAGCATAAAACATTTAGGTAACAGCATAAAAGTCATGGCATTAGTGGTACACAGAGTGGTTTCATACATTCAGACAATTTAGTTGCAATTACAATGATAAAATTTAGTTGCAATTACATTGATACAGCTGAGCATATGCTGGTATTAACAGAGGCAATATGCAACAGGGAGAGTTGTGGGAGGGTGAGGTGGAGTGCTGCCCAGTGGGCGTTGTCAAGTGTGGAGAGATCAGGGCCATATTTACAGACAGGAACAGCTGCGAGAGCTAAATAGTTGGCTCTGAAGGGAGGTTTTGAAGTTGGAGATTGTGGGGGTACTGGAGATGAAAGCAGGGAGAGAGTTAAACCAGGATGGAACTTTGTAACAGAAGGACCTCTGACCATGGGTCGTCCTGGATCTGGGAACCAGTAGAGTGGTCTTGTCAGAGGTTCTAGTTATGATAGTGGGTTGGGTGTGGCGGATGACAGCTGTCACCCTGGGAGGGGATAGTCCAAGTAGAGCTTTCTTTGTGATGAGGCAGGTTTGATAGTGTAGCAGTTCATCCAGGTTAAGCAGTTTTGCCTCGACATAGAGTTGACAAGTGTGTGTGAACCTGGGGGTACCAGTAATCAGTCTGCAGGCCTTATTTAGGGTGAGCCTGATTTTGTTGAGGGCGGTAGTGTTAGCAGTACCATAGACCGGCAGGCCATAGTCAACTAGGGACAGTACTGAAAATGTAACTGCAAGTCGGAGAGCATCGGGGGGAGACAGTTTTTATAGTGGTAGAGGATTCCAAGCCTTGTGTTAGTGGCGGATGCAAGGGCATCAATGTGGGTGTGGTAGGTGAGGGCTGAGTCGAAAGAAACCCCAAGATAATTATAGGAGCAGACTTGTTCTTGTAGTTGTTTGGTACTGGGGAGGATCTGGAGTGGGAAGTTGCAGGCTTTGTTTTGGAGGTGGGAAAAAAGCATTGTTTTGGTGTTTTTGAGGTTAATGACAAGTCTGTGCTCTTTAAAACAGGCTTCAGCATCATTGAAGGATTGTTGTAGGGTGTTCTGGAGGGAGGTGGGATTGTGGTGGGTGGCAAAAATGACAACATCATCTGCATACAAAAGAATTTTGCCAGAGCATGCACTGGTCAGGGTGTTTAGAAAGAGTGAGAAGAGTAGGGGGCCCAGGATGGAGCCCTGTGGTACCCCTGAGCAGATGGGAAGAGCTTTGGAGAGTGTCCCATTAATTTTTACACATTGGGAGCAAACAGATAGATAGCTTGTTCACCAGGTGAGAGAGCCAGCAGAGAAACCAGTGTGGCAGAGGTCATCCAGCAGAAGAGGGTGGGAGACAGTGTCAAAGGCCTTTGAGAGGTCAATGAACACTGCACCAGCTAGGGAGCTGGTGTCCAGAGAGGAGTGTAGGAAATTGGAGAACTCAACTAGAGCAGTGCCGGTACTGTGACCAGCACGGAAACTTTGCTGCTCTGGGCATAGGATGTTATGCTTGGTCAGATATTCAGTGATTTGAATGGCCACCATTTTTTCCAGGGCTTTGGAGAAGGGGGGAGGATGGAGATTGGTCGGTAATTCCCTGTGTAGGACCTGTCACCCCCTTTATGTATCGGTGTGACTATGGCTGCTTTCCATGCAGTGGGGAATTGCCCCAGGCAGAGGGATCAGTTGAGTAAGCAGGTGAGTGGGGCAAGGACTTCATCCTGCACCAGCCAGAGAATACAGGGGTCCATGGAGTTGCTGCCAGGACTATTGCCATTTAATGCTTTGATTAGGAGAGGTCTGGCTTCCTGGGCAGATACCCTGTGTAGGTGGAAGCCAGGGTGTTGGAGGACAGGGGGAGGTAGGTTGAGGGTAGGGTCAAAGAAATTATTGGGGAGGGCAGAGCTAAGGTCAGTAAAGGAGGTGTTAAGGTAGTTAGCTATGTAGGCTGGGTCGGTGGAGGTAGAGCCATCAATAGTGATTTGGGATGGGGGAGGGGAGCGTGATTTTCCATTTAGTTGTTTAACATTGTCCCAGAACGTCCAGGCACACCCCCAGGAGGAGGTGAGATTTGCCTGGTAATGGTCGGCCTTGGCTTTACGGATGGCCCATGTGCACCTGTTCCGAGCAGCATTGTAGGCCTGTCTATCGGTCATCTGGCCCATTTCAGTGGCAAGGTACCAGAGATTATCCCTAATTCTGAGCATTTGTAGCAGGGCAGGGGTAACCCAGGGTGCATTATGTTTCTTAGATCGAATTCTTGTGAGGGGAGAGAAGAGGTCACAGGCCTTGTTAAAGGTTTGGGAGAAAAAGGCGAGGGCAGTGTCCATGTCTGGTGCATGATGAATGGGGGACCAGTTAGTCTGGGTGAGAAATTGTTTGAGTTTTATCAGTCCACCAGGTCGGAGGCACCTGTGGAGTGTGGTCAGGGCTGTGGGTTTGGAAGTGGGGGCCGCCCAAAGGAATAGGATGGGGGAGTGGTCACTTAGTGAGTCTGGGAGGACCTGGATGTTATGGATTTTTGGGGGGGCGGTTGGTGATTATTACGTCCAGAAGGGTACTGGTACCTCTCTTTAGGTTTACTCTAGTGGGCTGGGAAATAAGTTGTGTCAGGTCCAGGGCAGCGAAAGAATCTCTGGTAGTGGAAGAGGAGGCGCTGAGCCAGTTGACATTTAGGTCCCCCACTAGAATTTTTTCTGCTTTGTGGTGGAGGGTGGCAAGATATTCTGCTAAATATATCAGTGCCGGGTTCAGGTTCTTTGGGGGAATGTAGGCAGAGTGAGATAAAGAGGGCCCCTGGAGGGGTCAGGAGCAAGTTTGAGGGTAAGGGCCTGGACCCCATTTACAAGAGCAGGGGCAGGGAGCGCTTGTCTGATCATCCAGGGAGACACAGAATTAGACATTTTACAAATCTCATCCTCCCCAAGTGCACCTCTTGGATGAATTATTTGGAGCATATTATTGGTAAAAACTATGTTAAGACAATGCAAGACTCTGAATAAAGTCCATAATGGCAAGAAACCATGATACAGGGTTCTGGAGTCTATAGCCCTAACTGTGTCTGTCCTGATAAAACCTGCAGGTTGAGCTGCTTAATCAGACTGCATGTATTGACTAAGTACTTTGAATCCCAGTTAAAAAGATTACAGAGAAAAAGCAGATTTAGCTTTTTACACTACAAAGCCCTATCTTTGAATTTCTTGCTTAATCCATGATGACCCTAACATTTTTTAACATACTTTTTAGCAATAACATTTCATACCTACATAAAAAAGCTCTCATCCTTCCAGTGATTGATCCAACACCAGAAGTCAATTCCTGGGGCCAGTAGATAAATGTTTCTTCCCCGGTAGCTTGCACTGGGGGGTCCATACCACCACAAAGTGACAAAAATAAGTGTGACAATAAAATGAAACAAATGATATTGAAGCTAAAAATGAAAACATTTTTTCAAGGCAAAATGCAACCATGCTGAGTCAGTGGCTAGGAAACCCTGGTGGTTTGTATTTAAAGCATGGTGCATCATCAGGGGGTAGGGCCACACATTCAATGTCACTGTTAAACACATCATAATTAAAGAAACATTGACGTTAAAAAATCTATCAAGTAATCAAAGGCATATATATATTTTTTTATTTTAGTCTTTAGTAACTGGGTTAGGCCCACTAGGCACAAGTGCCTGTTTTCAGGGGCGACCTGGGAGAACTGGGTGATTAAGTGACTTACTCAGAGTCACACAGTATGCAAGTGGAGGTTGTGAGAATCAAAGTCAGGTCTGGTCTGCTGGATGTATCAAGCTCATTCACACCTCATTCTTCTAACCTCTAGGCTATACTACCAGCCCATAGAAAAAGTATTTTTTGTGAAATGACTAGCAGTACTGTGATATTGTTTGCAATTATTTCACTATGAGCTTGTGCTTGGTTTGCTCTGCATTATGTGCCTTGAGTCGAAGTAACAGAGCCACTGCTTTCCTATGGTTCTGCCCCTTGACAAAGTGTCACACCTTGGATGCAAAGCACCAGTGTTTCTTAGCCACTGATTCAGCATGGATGCATTTTGCCTTGAATAAATGTCTTCATTTTTGGCATCAATGATGTTATTTTATTGTATTGTCACACTGTGATTTTCATCTCCTTTTGGTAGCACAGAACTCCAAATGCAAGCCTCAAGTTTTTTCTTAAACTGCCTTTTGGGTTTTTGGCTCTCTCCACCTGCCAACTGGCTCATGAGTGCGCAGCTCTTGTGTTCTTCCATCCACAGTAGAACCTACTTATTTCACCCCATTTTGTACCAAGTTAGGGGTACAAGAAGATAGCTACTGACAAGCTGGATTTGGGTTCAAATCAGAGTCCTTTTCTTTTGGGTGGGCTTTGGAAATTTGGGAAAAATCTATGGTTTATAATGTGTGATTGGCATGGAGGTATGTCAGTCTACAAACAAGATTATGTATAGTATGCCTTGATGTCAGCAATGAATATTACATCCTCTAGCTTACTTGTGACAGGTGGGTTGGTATAGTAACGCTGAGCATTGTTATGTTTATGGTGGTGTGATGGAGACTGCAGCCCACTTGGCCATGGCCTGCTGGTTACACTGAATTTTAGTTAATACATAATATACCAAAAGAATACATCAACATACAAAACCAAATAAATCCAGTGCATGATTGCCATCTACTGCTACTCTTTTACTGAGCAAGACTGTAGCAACCATATTGCTTCTTTTTATTGTTATCATTTATATATTTGCTTATATTTTTATTATAGTTTTGCACTGAAGACAATAGATGATGGCAGAGGTGGAGTAAGTGCAGTTAGTAGTAGACATTACATCTTCTGAGTTGGAGCTTTAAAGTGTTGAGGTCTCTCATGGTGACATCTGATGAGGATAAGACTAGACAGTGATAGTCTTAGAAAACCATCCTGTAATGCAGCTCTGCCAGTGAAGGAGATGGTGATGAGAACAAAGATGTTTGTAGCATGCACTGCAGTAGCTATGATAACTATGTGTGACTGTATGATGAGCTGGCTGGTTGGTAACAATATTACAGTGACATAGTAGGGCCACTATAGGTAGGATTGCTAACACATTTACATACAAGTTACATTTTTTTCAAGCTTATATGGCCATCTTTAGATATAGTGACATTAAAACTTGATGTCACATTCTTTGTTGCAGGATTTCAAGACTTATCAAATTTGGTCAAATTTACTGAAGTAGGTTTTGTGATGCACTGTGACAAAAATGTAAAAAACTGTGGAAAATATTTTTATGCTCATCTGTAACAGCATGGATTGGATTTTAGACAACAAAATTGTAGTTTTTGTTGCATTTGATTTGTTTTCCTTGCAGCCTGAGGGCAGGGCATCTTTCAGCACTCACAGTGCCTTCTACTGCTCTCTTGAAGTCCACCTTTCTTGATGCTGGTTACCCCAGGCCACCTGCAACACATCTGCAGCAGGCCCTACCGGCTTTCCCTCATCAATTTGCCTTGTGATAATTGCTGACTCCCCCTACACAGCCTGGCTGGCTCCAGCAGAGGTGCAGCCATGGGGGAGGCAGGCAGGCTGGAGCAGTGCATCATTTCCCTACAGCTGGCTGCCAGATTTGACTTTACTTGGGTACTTCCAGGAAAGAGACCATGTAACAGTGACAGCATGTCACTGTGCATGCTCTCTCACATGACTCATTGATGCCTGACACTCCCCACCCACTCTTCTGTGGTTCTTTCTCCCTCACCCTGAGCCACTGTAAGGGTCAGGTGAATGCTGGACACTGCAATCCTCCCTCCCTGAAGGAGGAGAGCAGTCAGTTAGACCCTCTGTCCTCCTTACCCACAGTTGGTCCTCTGACTCCTTGGGCTCATTCCTGAACCTAGGTTGTCAGCATAACAAGTCATAGTGTTATTGCTGTACCAGTGGGCTGGCAGAAACTTGAAGGTTAATAATGTCCTGTCCCAATTGTGATGTGTTTGTGTTTTGTAAATGAAAATTTTAAAGGAGTAAAGATATAAATACATGTAATATGTGTGCATATGTAGTATAAAGAAAAGTTCTTTGTTGGATAAGGCCAATGTACCTTCCACCTCTAACCTTATTGGTGCATATCTTGCACTTCTCAAAAGCTGAATTCATAGACATGTTATCACTAGGAAATAAAGACATGTTTGCATCTGCTAACACATCTTTAATTCCTGGTTTTGTGAACTTATCAAAAAAAGAGAGAGATGTGACCTTCTGCAGCCCATCCCTGGTGGTTGGTACTGGTCCACTGACTTATTGTCCAACACCAGAAGCCCACCTCAGTATCAGGAAATGTCATTAAAAATATCCACTAGGAGGCCATCCTTGCTGGTATGCTAGTGTTCTGACCCCTGAGAACCCCACCCCCAGCAATGGAGATGTCCACCATGAGCTTATTCCTTGTGGTATGCTACTGCCTTGATCCCTGAGACCCTCTGACATTAGAGATTGCCACTATGAACCCACTCCTGGTGGTATGCAACTGCATTCATTTCTGAGATCCCCTAAACAATGGAGATGGCCACCATGAGCCCATTCCTTGTGGCATGCTTGTGCCCTGACCACTGGGATTGCCACCAACTATGGAGAGTGCCACCAGGTGCTAATCTCTGGTGATCACTATTGGTCATTCTGCCACTTCAGTATCAAAAGAGGGAGCCCAAAACTGTGTCCTACAAAGTCTTTAATAAAAAGGCAGCCACTGGGAGTCCACTCCCAGTGGTATGCTAGCATACCAACTCCTGAAGTCTCCCCCACCCAGACAGCAAAGATGTTCATTGGAAACACACTCCATGGAGTTGCTACTAGTTCTCCTCCTCTTTGGTACATATACCAGGAGCCCACTTTGGTTTTGGACATAATACATTTTTAAAAAAACAATTTGACCACCAAGTGCCCTTCCTCAGTACAATGCTAGTGCACTAACTCCATAAAGCCCAACCCCAACAACACAGATGGCCAATGGGAGACCATCTTCCATGGACAATATTAGTTCCTTCCAGATGAAGACTGGCTAAAATCCTCCTCTCACCTCCTTTGCTAACTGCTGCTTGTATAAACAGCAACTGCAATTTTGGAAACACATAAAGACAGCATGAAGGAGCTTGGATGAGCTTAAAGTTTAAAAGCATGTTATTAAGTGGATTGGGTCATGGGTGAGTAATAGAAAGCAACATGACAATAACTGGAGTTTTCCATCAGAGTGGGGGGATGTTACCACTGGAGTCCCCCAGGGTTCTGTATTGGGCCCAACTCTATTAGATTTATTTATATCAACCCTCCAAAGATCCAGAAATTCCAGGATAAGTAAGTTTGCCAATGACAGTTAACTGGGTGCTATCATGTCATGCAAAGTGCACAAGATATCATAAATTTCCAAAAAGACCTGGACATGACTGGCAAATGGGCAGTACAGTATAAAATGGTGTTTAACACTGGTAAGTGTAGTGTCATACTTGTTGGGAAAAATAACATGATGAGAAAGTACAAATTGAACAGCACAGAACTAAAGAGCTCTGAAGGAGAAAAAGACCTAGAAATTATTGTAACAAATTATTTAACATTCAAGCAGCCTACTACTGAATTGGTTAGAAAGGAAAAGATTGAGATGGGATGTATATTGAGAAATATCAGAAGTAGAGATAGCTTGGTGCGGATGCCACTGTATTGTACACTGATGAGTCTGTTACTGGAATACTGCACCCAGCTCTGGGGCCCCTATCATAAGAGGGACATAGGGCACATTTAAAGGGTGCAAAAGAGGGGCAACTAAGAAAATGAGTAGAATTAAAAAACATACTCATGATGAGAGAATCAGAGAACTAGGTATGCACATGTTGGAATACCATAGACTCAAGGGAGACCTATGTTGAGTTTATGCAGCATTTAAAAATGAAGACCTATGGGAATGCTTGACCCTGGAAAAGAGGATAATGACCAAAGCAACTAGAACCCATGGATATCAACTCAAAGGGGAAAATTACAGAACAAGTAGAAGAGGGCTCTGGATAAATGAAAGCATACTAACCCCATGGAATGGACTTCCTGAAGATATAGTAAACAGTAATTCAATAAATACATTCAAAAAGAAAATAAATATGTATTTTGGTTAGTCACCTGAGACATGGTAAGTCTTCTTGGCAAAAGCTATGGATTTGTAATTCAACTTATGAAACTATTTTCTATATTAATGTTGCAATTTAATCTGTTGGTGGCCAGTTGATGAGATGAAAGGAGGGTTTGAGCCAGCCAGCTTTGGAGGGGATGGTCCACTGGACACCAGGGACTACATGAATTGGATATGGGCTACAGAGGGGATGCCACTGGACACCAACATATATTGGCTTGGGGCAAGGTGACTATGGGGGTTTCCACTGGATGCTAGGGATTCAATCATCGGTGCCTGGGTGAATGATATGGGTTCCACTGGATGTCACTTTGCTACTGGGAGTGTCTGGCACAGAGTTAAGTAATGGCAGGATTGTGGCACTTGGACCAGATACTGTTTGCCATTAACAGTATTTTTGGCAGCTGCCACATCAGCATAGCAGTAAGGCTACTGTTTGTATAAGCAATGACCCAAGCTGGGGAACAAGCATGGGTACATGGGCTGGTTGGGGGGTAGGGAGGATTGAGAGTCCCATGGTTTGCTCTCTTCCTTTGGTGAGAGTGTCTTCAACATTCCACTACCTGACTGCCACCTGCTGGAAACCTGGTAGTACAACATACACAATGAAGGGGTCAGGTCATCGACAAATACTGCATGTATTCATGCTTGTCACTGGACAACAGCACTTTGAGGTAAAAAATGGAGAAAGAAATCCCAAGTTGGCCTTCTAAATGGCAGTAACCCCTGCAAACACTGCATGACTAGCAGAGCAGGCACTGCCACACTGAAGTCCTTGACAAGGGTGGATGTTCAGTAAGTCTATGCGAAGATCAGTGATTGGCCAGGGGGCTCTGCCAGGTATAATATTTGGAGGTTTGGTGGAAACAAACATAACTGAAAAAAAAATTATGGAATTTCATTCTCAACCCAAAAGTATATCTATTAAATTAATAGATCTAAGATTAATAGTGTTTATCTGGGTGAGGCTAAGACTGGTAATATATTAATGGAGTTTGATGGTCTCATGAATATATTTGAATCACAAATATGTGTTGAAAGGAAAAACAGACTGAAATCAGATGTGGGTACCAACAACCCCTGGCTTGACAGGGAATGTGGCCAAAATGGAAAAGAGTTACAGAAGGTTAAGAAATTAAGAACAAAATTTACTATACCTCCAGTTTTATTACCACTGAAAAATCTTAAGGTAGAATATAGAAATCTATTACATTATAAACAAAAGGAATCTAACAAAAAAGTGTGGAAATATCTCCAGGAGTCTATCTGCAAGAAAGATTCACATGCATTTTGGTTGCTTGTAGCCAATGGATGTGATGAAAGAAATATACAGTATGATGTGTATAGGATGATTACAGAGGAAAGTTGGATCTCACATTTTAGCAAAATATATGACTCTAATAAGGAAAAGTAACTGCATCATCAGGATGTACATCCCTTAACAGTAGTCTGTGCTGAGTTATTTACATTTTCATCCACTGAAGTCAGAACTGCAATTTTAGCACAAACAAAGAGGTGTAGATGGCCATCCAGCTGAAGTATTTTTACATAATTATAACTTTTGGGCACATTTGTTGGCTCCTATATTCTTTTATAACAGGACAAGATCTAACACTCCCTCATAATTGGAATAAATGGGGTTACTGTACCTTTATTTAAAAAGGGACAAAAACAGGACCCCCAAATGCTACAGACCTATCATCTTACTCCCTGTGATACAAAAAATCTATACAAGACTGATTTTAGAAAGGCTTATAGCATGGGTATAGGAGAATATGTTGGCATCAAAGTTCCAATGTGGATTTAAAAAGCATCATAGCAGTGGGTTTGATCTTCACTTTGAACTTCCTAATTGATAGCTATGTACAGGGGGGAAGGGACTTTATACATATGTTTTGTAGACATCAATGCAGCATTCAATTCTATAAATAGAACTAAACTTTGGGAAATACTAAAATGTTTAGAGATAGACTCACAATTATTAGCAATACTTAAACTGCTTCACTCTAACAGAACAGCACAGGTGAAGTTTACAAGGGATGGAGCTTTCACTAAAGAAATAAAGGTAACAAGGGGGGTCAAAGGGTGTTTATTTGCTCTACTTTTATTAATTTTATATATTGAAAGGTTAGTTGAAAGCATAACAAATTTGATGTAGTTGCACCTACTATAAATAATGAAAAAAATCAGCTATTACTTAATTCTGATGATGCTATTTTAATTTCTCAAACCCCTGCTAGGATTAAAGAGAGGTATGTCCAGTGTTATGAATTCTTTGGGAAATCTAGATCTTGAATTCAATGCTGATAAATCCAAAATAATGATCCTGGGAAACTGCAGTTCTATGAATAAATCCTGGATAATAAATGGCAAAGAACTTGATGTTGTTAAAGAATATAAATACCTTGGTGCAATAATCAATAAGAATGTATTGCAGAGATCACACATAATAGAATTAAAGAATACATCTTATAAAACAACTGGTGCAATTAGATCTTTAGCTAACAAGTTTGCTAATAATTCATTTAAAGCATTAAAAGATACATTTGAAGCTAAAACAGTGAGCCAAACCTTATACAGCAGCGAAATCTGGAGACTTTACCTGAATAAGCTGAATACTGAAACTATTCAAAATGCATGTATTAGAAACACATTGAATCTGCCTAGAGACTGTCTGACATCTTTTATGAGACTTGAATCAGGAATGTTACCTCTCACAAAAAGAATATAACAGCAGTCAAGTTCTGGGGCAAAGTTGTGAAAATGGAGAATAAAAGGCTAGCAAAAAGGTACTGGCAGAATTGTTAAAACATGCTGCAAGGTGGCGGAAATATAGAGAATTGGTTCTCCAAAGTAAATGCTGTCTTGAAAAAAATCTGTACTTGAAGATCTTTTTTTTCTGAAAGAGTAATAAACAACATATATAGGTTTGTGGATATGGCTATAATAAGGTTACAGGATATAGCAATACAAGAAGATCTAGAAAGGATTCATGACATGGACACATAGGGCTGGATATTCAAAAGGGTTGCACCATGCGCAATAGGGTTGCGCATGCGCAAGTCTGAAATTGCACCATTCTGCAATATTCAGCAGGAGGCAGTTGCACCCTCCAAGTCATGCTGAGCAACAGCGCAATGCTAATGAAGGCATGCTCAACCGGAGGGGGAGGAACCATGCATAAACTGCACAGCCCGATATTCAGCCCGGCTGTGCAGAGTTGTGCAGGCACAACCCCCAACCTGTGCCTGCACAACTTTGAGCCAAAAAAAAAGAGTAAGTCGAGGGTCACCCACAGGTGAGCTGCCACATTTCAGGGCACAACACAGCAGCTTCCACCTGTGGGTGGCCCTCCCCTTGTTCCTGTGCCCCACAGCCTGATCGCAGGCAGATCTCACTCCCCACTGGCCCGATCACGGGCATAACAGTAATGAACCCCCACCAACTAGCCCGATCACGGGCATAACAATACTGAAACCCCCACTGGCCCGATCGTGGGCATAACAGTAATGAAACACCCCGACTGGCCCGATCACGGACATAGATCAGCCCCCAAAGACCAATATCCCTGGTGGTCCAGTGGACCACGAAGCCCGATCAGCGGGCATAGGTCAACCCCAAGTCCGTCCAATTTCCCTGGTGATCTAGTGGCTACCCCACCCACCCATGGAGCCCCACCACCTTGCTTCATTCACATTACTGGACTGCCTTGTATGGCATGGGCTGTACGCCCATTGGCTCTTGATCTGAATCAATGGTGTGCAGCCCTACCAAGCAGTCAGTCGGCAGGTGGTGGGGTGGCAGGCAGAGTGGTGCTGCCCCGCTGGCTGATGGGGGAGTGGGGTGGTGGGGCTCCATGGGTGGGTGGGGTGGGGGCCACTAGATCACCAGGAAATTGGACTTGGGGGTTGACCTTATGCCCATGATTGGGCCAGTCAGGGGGTCTCATTGACTGCTATGCCCACGATCGGGCCAGTGGTGGGGTTCAGTACTGTTATGCCAGCGATCGGGCCAGTGGGGGGTTCATTACTGTCATGCAGGTGATCGGGCCAGTGGGGTTCATTACTGTTATGCCCGTAATCGGGTCAGTGGGGGGGTTCTTTCACATTATGCCCTATGATCGGGCCAGTCTGGGGGGGGATTTACTTTATGACCGCGATCAGGTTGCAGGGGGTGTCGGTCCTCAATGGCTGCTGCCTGGCAGGGCGCCAGGCGCAAGTTGTCGGGGATCGGCACACCTGCATGCTAATGGCATGCAAATGGGGCTGTAAGTAGATGCAAATGGCCCCCCCTGCACCTTGCATGAATTATGGCTCCATTTGCATGTCACCTTTTGAATATCGGAAAGTTGCGCGTGCTGCAATGGAACTTGCGCCACCGCATCTTGAATGCTCCATTCTGACCACTTGTGGTGGTGCAAGTTCCAGTGTGCCATGAACAGTGGCTGTGGCTGAGGGGCGATATTCAAAGATGTTGCTCTATAGCACAACTCCGTTGAATATCGCCCCGGCCACACCCCAGTGCAACTTTTTTGAGCAGCGCAAGGGCTTGCGCCACAGAATGGCGCAGTTTGAATATCCAGCCCATATAGATTATATTCAGAAATACCTATTACATCATGAAAGTTGCTGGCACAGAAATCTTTGATGTACATTAAGATTAGTTGTGAGTGTGATCTTCTATTTTAATGCAAATAAGTATTGTAAGAAAAAATATTGGCAAATGTAATTGCATTAGTAAAAAAATCTGGTATTCTCCATGTCATCTTGGAATGTGAGTTATGGATAGAGGAAAGAAAAACAAGCATTACTCCACTACTCTCAAATAACTGTGGGATACTGGGATGATCCAAAGATATATCTATTGAGGTTGGATCAAATCAAAATAAATGAGGTTGGATCAAATCAAAATAATGTATGGAATATGGTAGCTAGATTTCTTACGACAGTGCAAAGTTAGTTATTTATTTATCTCTAATATATTTGTAAGACTGTGCTTATAGTATAGTACAATTGATTGTGTATTTTATGATCTAGAGGGCTGTGCCATAGATAATTATATTTTTTTGATATATGAAATGTAATAAATCAAGTGTGATTTTATATGTTTAAAAAAATAAATAAAACTTAAAAAACTTAAACTTGGGTGAGGTCATCAGCAAATGCTACAAGTATTCTTGTGTGTCTCTGGATAACAACACTTTGAGGTAAAAAATGAAGGAAGAAATCTCCAGTTGGCATGTTACATGACAGTATCCCCCGTAGGCACTGCGTGACCAGGAGAGCAGGCACCATCATACTGAGGTCCTTGACAAGGGTGGATGGGCAGTAAGTTTGTGAGAAGGTCAGTGATCGGGCAGGGGGCTCCACCAGGTGCAACATTTGGAGGCTTGCTGGAAACAAGCATAACTGTAAAGGAAAATTTTGGAATTGCATTCTCAACACAAAAGTGTATCTATTAAATGTTCTTTTAAAAATGTAAAGCAATTCATTGCAGAAAAAACCCTATGTTAAGGCCAGTTAGTGCTGAAGCTTCACACCACAACAGGAGGGAAATGCAATGTTGCAATAATTACAGTGGCGTGGTAGCACCACCATGGTTAGGGTTGAGCAAGGGTTTTTACATTAAACCTCAAACCTTGCAGTTTAATAGGTTCACAATTACTAAACAGATTTTCACAAAATTGTGCATGTGTGGTCTTGGGGGTGTTGATCTCTTAACATGCCAAGTTTTGTTCTGGTCGGATGTGTGGATACTGAAATCTGAAAGGCTAAAAGAGTGAAAGCAATCTGGGTTTCATGCTTTTTCTGGTCATCATCTGTCACCAAGACAGTTTGGAATTTTGTTCTGAAATTTTCATGGTAGAAAGGGCTTAGCCCACAGTGGTACTTATCACTGTTTTTTTTTATGTTGAAATAATATTAATCCATTCCAATGTTACTAAATATTTAAATTTCAGTTCTGAGCATGCTCAGTATGGTCTTTTGGATAGCTGCTAGGAATGAAAAAATAATTTGGTCTATATGAAAAAGTATCCTTTTCATATAGAGGTAATCTTTTTTTGTAATTTTTTTCATATGGGCACCATCTTGTTTCTGTTTAAAAAAAAACACAAAAATGACATCCTGCTCATACACCAACACATTTATCTTGCTAATCAGGACCCCATTAGGTGGATTTTGCACTTAGGTTTTGGAAAAATTATCCAGAAATTTATTTTTTTACACATTTGAAAATCTTATTTTATGACTTGATTTACATTTTTCATATGGCCACATGAAAAAGGAATTGGGTCATATGGAAAAGGATCCCTTCATATAGAAAAAGAATTTGGACTTTGTTCTTGTTTTCCAATTCCTTTTTTATATGAATTCATCCTTCTTCATATGAACAAAAAAGAAAGATACAAAAAATTATCCCTTCAAATGAAAAAAGAATCCCCAAAAAACTGTAAGTCAAAATTATTTTTTTGTATGAAGGGATGCTTTTTCAAATTTTTTTTTTTGTTCATACAAAAAAGATTTTGGACTTAGTTTTTTTTCTCCCCACATTTCAATGTCAACAAACCATAACTCCCTCAATATGTGCAGTTAAGGGACAATCTATATATCACAACAATGGTCTTAATGTGTACTACTAGAATAACACATATTACCCACAACAATTTAGGGGGCATATAAAAAAAAATAAACATCTAAATTCCCATTAGCTAACACTGGAAGTTAAAAGACATACATCTATGCAAAAAAATTGCCATTTTGGCAGAAAGGGAAGTGCAGGGCCACACCAACAAAGACCTATGCATCTATGGAGGAATGGAAAGGCCCTGCACTCCCACAGGCAAATGAAGATATGATTATACTATTTCAAACAGTAAGGAAATTCATTGCAAAAAAACTTTGTCCATGCACCAGTTAGGGTTAAAGTGACAAAAGTAGGGAAATGTAGTGTTAGGGTTCCCAACCCTAACAGCCCACCCCGACACTACAGTCAGCAATGGAAAAAAACATTACAGTTTCACCTCACCTGCATCTTCACAAATCAGTCGTGGGGTGTACCTTGGGGTTGTCAACCTTATTTTACATTGTTACACTTACAATTAAGATCAGTTTAAATACAACAAATTAAAATGTTTCATGTATTTTTACTGTAATAGCTTGATACATTTTTTTTTCTTGAGGACCTTTCTCTTAAGGCAGTAAGCACAGTGGTTTAAGGCTCTGAGCTGCAAACCTAGAGACCTGGGTTTGAATCCCACAGCCCCCTCTTGCATCCTGTGTGACCCTGAGCAAGTTGCTTATCTTCCCTGTGCTCCCAGGTCGCACCTATAAGCAAGCTTTCAGCTTAGTGTATCTCTCCTGGTTAAAAAAAAAGTAGGCTTCCATAGGTGTACATTTGTAATTGGGTCCCATAGTTCATAACCACATCCTCCCCCCCCACCACCACCACCACCACACATGCCACCACCCGCAAATCATCTGATATAACACACATACATACTTTTTAAGTGTGGCTAATTTAAAATGTACTTTGTTTTTCTTTCCTCCATGACTAAAACTGAAAATGCTAGTTCCAGATTAACTGGTTAGATGGGGCACATGGGGAGAGCATATGCCATTAAAAACTTAGGAAGGCTTGTGTGACTTATCCTGAATGCTTATTTATTTTTAATTTTATTTGTCTCATTGTTTCTTACAAGGCTCACATTAATCTGGATTTATCTTGCAATTCAATAACTGGATGGGGGGGGGGATCCTGTAAGTCAATGGGGTTGACTTGGAACTCGGAGAGATGCAATCACACTGCTGAGTGTAGAAATGGCTGCAGACATTTTAAAAATGCAAAATGTATTCACAGGATGATCTGGCACTGTTAACAAGGACAGAGCAGGTGACATGAACCTGAGTTGTGTGGCCTTTTTTTGGTTTTATCAACAACAACAACAGCAACACCACCACCAACGAAAGATCTATGTGGAAATAATGCCAGTTTAAAAAACTGTCATTTTTTAATAAGCAGATTTTGAAGTGAGAGAGCAACCAGCTGGGAGGGAAGAAGTTGCACTGCAGTTAAAGAAGTTTTCAACTAAGAACAATATAAACTACAGAGATGATGAAAAACTATACACAATGATTGGGACATTTTGTAATGATGTACTGTTTATATGGCAGATTAAAGATTTGTTTATTATGTTGGTATTTGCTGGGGGAAAAAAACAGTGGCCAGGATTGACAAAACATCAGAAACTCCTACAGCTCTGGGAAAAGCATTGCACAAGTGGGTTACCACTCGTTGATCAGCAGTTTGCCGCAGTTTGCCCACAGCTGCAGGTATTCACAAAGGTGGAGCTAGATTACAATAAGCTCCTCGATATGTGACAGCTTGTGGGTGATGTTGCCAGGTAAATCCCCGCAGCTGTAGAAAACTGTTACAGCTAGTGGGAACAGCCATAACATCTGCCACAAGTGCTGCACTGTTCATAGCAATCAAAGCAGTTGCAGAGATTTCGGTCCACAAGTGGAGTCGTGGCATGGAACTTAGTCACAAATGGGTTTATGAATCTAGCCTAGACACTCTTTGACTTCTTAAATTTCTATGGTTCAAGGATTTCAAGCAAGTACTGAATCTTGCTAGGAAGGTCTAGCTCATAGTTGTGTGTTAGACACTTCTAGTGGATGGCTAACAGCTAATCAGATTACATAAAATCCTTTCCCCATTTTATAAATTAAAATGGAAAATGCCTTCCCTTTCTCATTTTTTCCCCAGTAAAAGGGAACAATAACAAACTATGTCCATAATAGTTTGAAAACCCGTGATAGCTTATTTATAGGTGGTACAGTGCAGCCGTGCAGCAGTGAATGATTCACATATCTGGAATGTGTAGTACAGTACGGGCTGCATGCCCATTGGCTCATGCTGTGAACCAATGGGAGTACAGCCCTACTGATGGTGTCAGTCAGCAGGCAGTGGGGCAGCATGCGGGTGGAGTGCTGCCACCCGCCGGCTGACCGGGTGGGATGGGGAGGTGGGGCCTCAGTGGGCGGGGTGGGGAGGGGGTTACTGCTAAACCACCAGGGATATAGGGACATATTTCTTTTTTAATTACAAATGCCCATGATTGGGCAGACAGTGGTCCACTGGACCACCAGGGATATTAAACAGAGTAATCTTTTTTATTACAAATGCCCACGATCGGGCAGATAGCGGTCCACTGCCTGGTGCAGTTTGAATAATTGCGCCTCAGTGTTTATCCCATGCAATTTTGAATTCGTTTACATTTTTCAGGTCTACCACCTTTTTCAGTAGGCCATTCCAAGGGTCCACCACCCTCTCAGAAAAAAGTACTTCTGGATGTTTCCCCTAAATTTATCTCCTGCCAGTCTTAGATTGTGGCCTCTTGTACAACTCTATGATTTCATCTGAAACAAATTTTCCTTCCACGCTGTGTTAATTCCCTTCATACACTTAAACATTTCTATCATGGCCCCCCTGTCTCTTCTCTGTTCAAGCAAGTACAGCTGTAAGTCAGCCAGTCTGGCTTCATATGGCTCTTGGTGCAAACCCTGCACCATCTTTATAGCCCTTCTCTGCACCGCCTCCAGTCTGTTGATATCCTTCTTCAGATGCGGCCTCCAAAACTTGACGCAATATTCCAGGTGCGGCATGACCAGTGATCTGTAGAGTGGCATGATCACCTCTCTTTTTCTGCTAGTTATACCGCTTCCAATGCATCTAAGGATGCCATTTCCTTTCAGTGCTGCCTTTTCACATTGCTTGTCATCCTAAGGTCATTTGTAATGATTATGCCAAGATCCTTCTCTAACTATGTTACTTCAAGCTGGTGTTCTAGCAGCATGTATACCTTTCTGTGGTTTCTTTTATCCAGATGCATGACCTTGTATTTTTTGGCATTGAACTTCAATTGCCAATTTTTGACCATCCTTTCAGCCTATTCAGATCCTTTTCCATCTTCAAGATTCCCTCTTGGGTGGCTATCCGGTTTCAGAGCTTTGTATTATCTGCAAACCAGCATACTTTCCCCTCCAGC
Organism: Neoceratodus forsteri; assembly: GCA_016271365.2. Lineage (NCBI taxonomy): Eukaryota > Metazoa > Chordata > Ceratodontiformes > Ceratodontidae > Neoceratodus > Neoceratodus forsteri. The sequence continues at coordinate 873,767,688 of CM057450.1, read as the reverse complement.
TCATCAGCAATGTCGCTGATTAAAATGTTGAAGAGGATGGAGCCTAATACTGACCACTGCATGACTCCACTGCTCACCTCGTCCTCCCTTAACTGAGCTCCATTAACTAAGACCCTCTGAGTCCTATCCTTGAGCCAGTTTGCAATCCAGTTGACTGTCTTCTGACCAAGTCCTGTGCTCTCCAGCTTATTCATAAGCCTTCTATTGGGTATGGTGTTGAAGGCCTTGCTGAAGTTTTGGTACACCATGTCCACTGCCCCTCCCTGATCCACTGTTCTGGTCACCCAGTCAAAGAATTCTATTATGTTTGTTAGGCATGATCTTCCTGCCTTATATCCGAGTTTCTTGGGGTCAAGCTTTCTGGATTCTTTTAGATGATTCACTATTCTATCTTTCAGCAGGGTTTCCACAAGTTTGCCTACCACTGAGGTCAGAGTGACTGGTCAGTAGATCTCAGGCTCTTCCCTGGTTCCGCTTTTATGTAAGGGTACCCTCGCAACCTTTTTCCAGTCTAGTAGTATTGTTCCACTTTCCAGTGACTTATTAAAATGGTTAATGAGTGATGTTGCAATTTCTTCCTGTAACTCCTTTAGAATCCTAGGGTGGATTGCATCGGGTCCCATTCCTTTGTCTACTCTTAGTTTGGTAAGCTCTTCTAGGACTATTTCTATTGAGAGGTGGATGTCATCTGCTGTTCTGCTGTTGCACACTGCCTTTCTCATAGTCGGGTCACTGCCTTGGTCTTCGATGGTGAAGACTGAGCAGAAGTATTTGTTTAGCACTTCTGCCTTGTCTTCATCCTTTTCAGCTATCTGTCCTTCAGCTGATTATAGCCTGATTTTCCCACCCTTACTCTTTTTTCTTTCACTTATGTACCTTAAAACATATTTTGTCCCCCTTTTTTACTCTCTGCACTATTTTCTCCTCTGTCTGGGCTGTAGCTAGCCTAATAGCCTTTCCCGCCTCTCTCAGCTTTGATATGTAATGCTCCCTGTCTGCTTCTTTCTTTGTCTCCTTATATTGATTGAAGGCCCTTTTCTTGTGTTTTACTATTGTTGCTACATTATTACAGGGTGTGCCCACAGGAGTGTGCTTACAGATTACTGCTGTAATCTTCTGATTCAGATTGTCTTTTGCAAGGTATATCTTCTGTTACTGCTTTATTTTTCTCTGTAGCAAAGTCTTTCTTACAGGGTATGTCTTCTGTGAAATTATTACAGGTGGTGCTTACATTTTTGTGACTTTTTATCATTAGACTAAGCAAAATTACTGTTTCTAACCACCCTTTTATAGGGTAGCACAGTCGTGACATTTCCTGTAGCAAAGCAGGAAGGGTGAATCAGAGGGGTGTCCACACAGTGATCTCATTTACAGGAGCACTGGTAATTTAACTTGTTATGACAAGTTATACAAAAACAGACAAAACACAGAATCAAACTTTTGCTTTCATTTTTTTCCTTCTAATTACTCTGAATAGGTTATAAACCCAGCAACTTATCTAGAATGGATATCATTAACTGCAGGTACTGTGGAACACTTTTCAGAAGGGCTATTTCACAGGAGTTAGGACACTGTCCTACATGCTGGGCCATTGGAGATCTAAGGGCTTAGCTCCAGGCAGCAGGGCAGAGATTGCACACCTCAAATTGCATATTCAAGAGGAAATATATTATAAGAACAGCCCACCATTTCCCCAACATCCAACAGAAGCACCTTGACTGCAGATGGTAGTTGGTCTGGGAGACTGGCAGGTGGTTAGGAGGAGCAAATCAGGTGACCCATCACTTGGTGCCCTCCAACATATCACCTCCACAAACCATAGAAAAATTACTTACAGATATCTTCCTCTGTCTCCAAAATCAAACAAAGGGGTAAAGGGCACTGCAGAGCAGGACACTGCAGCACAGGAGCTAGCACAACAAAACTCACCCAAAACAGGAACCAAAACAAAAAAAGCTAAAAGGAAATCAAAAAAACTTCTGACCATAGGATACTCCATGATTCAGGTAGTTGATAGCTATCTCCAGCCAGGACTAATGGTCAGATGTCTCCTAGGTGCATCAGTGTAGAGAGACACTGACCGCATTGCTAAAAATTGTTCAGGAAGCAGGAGAAAACATTAAGAACCTGATACACATAGAAACTAATGATCTCACAAGCTGGTCAGTTGTGGAGACCAAGGAACACCTGACCAGGCTGGGTGACAAACTATCATCCATTTCATCCGGCATCTCCTTCTCTGAGATCCTGCCAGTCTGGGAGAGGGAGGCAGATGGATGGAAGGTCAGAGAAGGGGAGATAGGGGAGCTAAATATGTGGCTGAAGGACTGGTGCCAGGAAAAAGGACACAAATTTGTAGGGAACTGGCAACAGTTTTGGGAGTGAAAGTGCTTTAAATTTGATGGACTGCATCTGACTAAGGAGGGAGTCAGTGCATTGGGGCAGGAGTTTGATGTCTTTGCAGAATATTTAAACTAGCAAATGGGGAGAGGGGTGCAGCATACATCAAATGGGAAGAACACCCCTTCCCCCAGCTAGTGGTCAAACAGGAGTTCAGTATGTTTGTAGATCATTTGCATTACCAGGTAAGGAAAAAGGTCCAGCTTCCCATACAATGCACAGGGGAAATGCCAGACCTCAGCCAACAACTAACACACCAAAATCTGCCCAATCTGCCCAATGGAAAATCATGCACATAAATGCTCGCAGTCTGGGATACAAGATCCCAGACCTGCAGGCAATAATGACAGAGGCTAAACTAGACATAGTAGCCATTAACGAGACATGGTTTACCAGAAAGCACACTTGGGAGACTTCAGTAAATGGCTATGTACTGTTCAGAAGAGACCGAGGTGCAAAAAGGGGTGGGGGGTGGAGTGGACCTTTATGTTAATGAAAATATCAAAGCTACAGAAATTCAGAATACACATAAGGAGCTCTGAAAACAGGAAATAGGACAGCCATATGAACTGGGGTTGTGTACAGGCTTCCAGACTAGGGGGAGGACATAGACACATTATTGTAAGAAGATATACAAAACATGACAGCTAAAGGGGAGGTTCTGATAATGAGACACTTCAACATGCCAGATACAAATTGGTCAATACCAGCAGGAACATCTGCCAGAACTAGACACATGGTGGAGTCCCTTCAGGGGGGCCTCAAACAACTGGTACAACAACCCACAAGAGACAGGGCTATCCTAGATCTAGTACTGACTAACAGGTAAAGGATCACAGATCTCCAGGTAGAAGGTCACCTGGGGGCCAGTAACCAACACATGGTATGGTTCAATTTGGCCACTAGAACGAAATCATCCCATTCCAAGGCAAAAATATGGGACTTCAGAGGAGCTGACTTTGATAAGATGGCCAACAGAGTTAAGCTAGCCCTGGCAAAAAAAAATAGAGGTGAGGGGGTATAGGCAAAGAGGGCAAGCATTAAGGATGCAATACATGAAGCAACATGCCATTGTGTTAGAGAGAAAAGGAGCAAAAGAAGAAGGAAACTACTTTGGTTCTCAAAAAAAGTAGCAGAAAAGGTCAGACCCAAAAGGCTGGCCTTTAGGAAATATAAGGGAACGCAGCAGGATGAAGACAGGGAAGCAAACCAAACTTCCCTAAGGGAAGCAGGGAAGATAGTAAGGCAGGCAAAGGCACACACTGAGGAAACACTAGCACAAACAGTAAAAGAAGGTAACAAGACTTTCTATAGATACATTAGTGAAAGGAGAAAGTCCAGAGGAGGTATTGCTAAGATCAAAGGAGATAAGGGGGCACGTGAGGAGGAGGACCATGTAAAAGCATCTGTCCTAAATAGATACTTCTGCTCAGTATTTACTGAAGAGAAGGTAGGGCAGGGCCCACAGCTCAGCACCATGGACACTGGGGGGAGGAAGGTGTGCACTAGTCCCTTTACAAAAGAAAGGGTCCTACAAGAGCTCAATATGCTCAGAGTGGACAAGGCAATGGGACCTGATGGCATACATCTCAGGGTACTAAAAGAGCTAAGGATGGAACTAGCAGAGCCATTAGCAGAACTGTTTAGTGAGTCTCTCAGCACAGGAAAGGTCCTAGATGACTGAAGAAGGGCTCATGTGATCCCGCTCCTCAAGAGTGGTAGCAGGAAGGAGGCAGGGAACTACAGACCAGTCAGTCTTACCTCAGTAGTGGGCAAGATTATGGAGGCACTCCTTAAAGAAAGGATAGTGAAACACCTGGAATCCATAGGAGCACAGGATTCAAGACAGCATGGCTTTACAAAAGGAAGGTCCTGCCAAACTAATCTCATAGATTTCTTTGACTGGGTAACCAGAGTGGTGGACCAAAGGGGAGCAGTTGATGTCACCTACCTTGACTTCAGCAAAACCTATGACACTGTTCCAAATAGAAGATTGATTAATAAGCTGGGTAGGCTTGGGCTGGGTCAGAAGTTGATCAACTGGGTGGCAAACTGGTTGAAGGGCAGAAAACAGAGAGTGGTGACAAACAGTGTACAGTCAGAAGAAATGCAAGTCACAAATGGTGTTCCTCAGGGATCAGTTCTGGGGTCAGTCCTCTTCAATATCTTCATCAGTGACATTGCAGATGGACTGCAGGGTAAAGTTTGTCTGTTTGCAGATGACACCAAGATCTGCAACAGAGTAGAAGATCCAGATGGGGTGGACAGAATGAGAAGAGATCTGGATAAACTAGCAAAATTGTCAGAAGAGTGTCAACTAGGGTTTAACACAAAGAAGTGCAAGATCATGCACATAGGGAAGAGAAACCCTGAAGCCACCTATAGGTTGGGAGAGGAGTTGCTGGCAGTCACAAGGGAAGAAAGAGACTTGGGCATCATCATCACCAATAACGTGAAATCATCCAAGCAGACCACTAAAGCAGTAGGTAAGGCTAGGGGGATGTTGAGGTGTATTAGAAGAGGTATCACAAGTTAGAAGAGGGAGGTAATAATCCCTCTTTACAAGACACTGGTTAGGCCCCATCTGGAGTCCTGCATGCAGTACTGGAGGCCACACCTTCACAAGGACATTAACCAAATTGAGGCAGTCCAGAGAAAGGCAACCAAAATGATGCAGGGACTGCATCAGAAGACATATGAGGACAGATTAACAGAGATCGATAAGTATACCCTAGAGCAAAGGATGGAGAGAGGTGATATGATTGAAACATTCAAACACCTTAAAGGCATTAACAAGGTGAAAGAGTCTAAAATGTTTCAATATAAGGAAAAATAGTACAAGAGGACACAGCATGAGGTTAGAGGGAGGCTGAATAAGGGGTAATGTGAGGAAGTTCTTTTTCCCAGAAAGGATAGTGGATGCATGGAACGGCCTACCTCAGGAAGTGGTGGATATGGATACAGTACAGGGCTTCAAACAGCCATGAGATAGGCATAAGGGAACAATACAGTTGAGTATGAATAGATAGGCCATTGACAGAGCAAAGACCAGTGGCACATTCATAAGGTAGAACAAGAAATGGGCAGACTGGATGGGTCTTGCGGTCCTTATCTGCTGTCAACTTCTATGTTTCCGTGTTTTTATGTTTCTATATCTGTTGTTTGCAGAAAGTCAAAGAAAGCTTTACAACAGCCATAAAGTTTCAAATTGAACCTCAAAATGCACCTGATTGCATTTAAAACCTGATAGCTTTTGGGGGCCTTGGCAGCTCTCAGACCCCTTGCTGATTGGTTTAATCTTTATCAGGAGGACCAGAACATTTATCTGTCTTTGCCCCCCCAGTCAAGAAAGCTAGGTATGCCCCTAGATGAAAGGCAGATAGTTTACTGATGCAGTGCCAGAGAACATGGCTAGATCACTTTGACATCATTGAGCAGTGAGTGAAAGAAGATGGCTTGTACCACCTAGCATGCCTATTGTTTCCCATCCTGGGTCAAACTGGCCAAGCAAGGATGCTTATTGAGCAGCCACATCTTACCTGGAGACATGCCAAAGATAGTATTAACACCATTCTGAATTAGAAAATCACAAGCAATCGGAGGCCAAATTACATGCATTCTCACCTCTGCTGAAAATAGTTGTCAAACACTGGATTTATTCATTGCTAAATACCATAGCATAATAAACTGCAATATATCAATTTTTTCTAACTTCTGTTATAAAATGTTTAGTGTTGTGGTAGGCAAGGTACTGCACTTCAGGGACACAGAGATTATTCACCATTAGACTCAATAAATGTCAATCAGTGCAATTGTTATGCACTACTTAATTTCCAGACTGATGCTGTTGATAAAGAGTTGAATAGCCATCTAGAAACTGCCAACAAAAATGCCCCTTGCATCTCAAAAATTGCACAAAATGAGCTTCTCCAATGTAGAAAGTGAATATAAAACAAATCATAACACATATCAAACAAAGGCTAGGAGAATTCTATTCCATTCAAGATGATGAGATTACTGATAAAAGTAATTGGACACAAATGGAATGGTACTTACGTGTTAGAAACATGGCCAGCCAGCAGAGAAATTTGTAGACTTCAATTGCATGTTAATTTGTAGTAGGTAGTGATTATCTGTAGCAAACTACAGATATTTCTTAAAGCTATGACATCTATATCCCGGTCAATGCATGGACTATGGTTATGATGGTACAGAAAACATGGCAAGTGCACAATAGGGTTTTGCAGTTCTATTTCAAAAAGTAGGTCCATGGGCTGTCTATTATCATTGTGCAAGACATCAGTTAGAGCCTGTACTTTCCAAACCATGTCAGCATCCAGAAATTAACTGTATGATAAATGCCATGAAACAAGTTGCCATCAATGATGCCATGTCTCTCTATCCTGGTCACCATACATAACAAAGGACTTCCTTCATGGACACCTGGGCCTTTTAAGATTCCTCCTGTACAGCTTCCTCCTGAAATTGACGTAATGTCCTTTATTATCATTGAGGAGCAGGAGTGGGAATATAATCCTAATTAAATGGAGAAGGAATATAGGGAAGAGGAGGAGGATGCTCTGTCTACCTTAATATGGTGGGCACCAGCTCTGCTTTATCCTCTTGTCATGAGGACAGTGTACATTACACAACTAGGTCCCCACTTGAGGATGCCTCATTTTCAGGCTTTGTTCCAGTAGCTCTAGGCAAAACAAGGTTTTATTGCTGAGGAGGAAGATTCCTCTAAGAAAAATATTTACAAATTCTTGAAGGTGTCTATACTGTGGTTGTTCCTCCTATCTATTTGGCTTTGGAGGATGTCATGTTGGCTGCTTGATGCATACCTTCTGCTTTCTCTGCCATGCAGTATAAAGTGGGTAAAGAATATCCTGCCCTTTCCAATAAACTCTTTTACTCTTCTCAACAAGAGATGGATTCAGTGGCTATCATGGCTTAAGGCTTCTAAACATATGAGCTCTCTTCCTTCTGACAAGGAATCAAGGAAGGTAGATATGGGCAAGAGAAAGTATGATTTAGTGTCCTTTGGATTCAGGATTACCATCTACTGGGTTTATATGATTAACTATCAAAACAGCTTGTGGAAGTCTATGGCTTCCATGACTGACAAGCTACCTGCAGGCCCAGATAAAATTGAAGTCCAACGGACTGTTACCCATGGTGTGGAAACTGGTATGCACCTTTTAAGGTCTGCTTATAATTGCTCTGATACTTCTGTAGCTGCTTCAGGCATTTGCCTGCATTCCCACTACTGGTCTGCCTCTGAGCAGGTAAGGGGTCTACTGAGAAATATAGGATAGTCTTGTTGCAGAACAGGACAATCAGGATCTTAAAGGGCACACAGGCAGGAAGTAAGGAGAGAGAGAGAGAGAAAGAGAGAGAGAAAAAAAACAGAGGAAAGAGTAAGGATTGCAAACAGTTAAGGGGCCAGAAATAAGACATGATTGGAGTGGTGCAGTGCAGTGGCTGTGGAGCAGCAGTCTTCCGGGAGACATTCTGGAGGATGCGGTGTTGTCCCATCTGAAGACACCTCTCTGGGCTGAGGGAGGAGGTTGCTCATCTCCAGGCTGAGTTGGCCAGGATTTGTGGGACCTCCTCTTCCATCCAGGGACCACCAGTGCCACTGCCGTTGCCTCAGAGGTTGCCAAGAAAGAGGAGTGATTGGACCACAGTGGGCTCAGGAGGGTGAGGGTGGTGGAACAGAGGTGTATCCCTCAGTTGTACCTCTCCACAATTCCTATGCCATTCTGGCAAAGTGTGGTTCCTCTATGGAGGCAGCCACAGTGGAGACCAAGGAGGATGCTGGGAACCTCCACAAAGGAGACCCACAGGAGGGTGGCAGGGGACCCTGCAGGGGAAGGAAACAACTCCTGGTGGGGGACTCCATTGCTAGGAAGGTAGAACTGGGGGAGGAAGGGGAGAGGGAGGTAAGGTGCCTGCCTGGCACCATGGCTTGGAGGGACAGGGAGCGAATCCTCAGGATTGCCAAGCAGCTGCACAGAGGAGGGAGTTGGATGTCATTGTCCACCTAGGAACAAATGACCTGGCTAAGAAAGGAATTAGAGAAGTGCAGGAAGAGTTTGTGGAATTGGGGAGGGGCCTTAGTCAAGTAGCATGCACGGTAACCTTCTCGGAGGTGCTGCCCATCTATGGCATAGGAGAGGCTAGGGTGTTCCACACCATGGGATTCAATCAGTGGTTGAAAAACTGGTGTGGAGCTCAGGGATTTGGCTTCACTGGGGACTGGGGATCCACCTGGGTGATTCAAGCCTATACTGGCATGATGGGCTGCATCTGTCCAGGAGGAACCAGGATCCTAGGTGATAGGTTTAAATGCTTCATTGGCAAGCATTTAAACTAGCCAAGGGAGAGCACTGGAAAGGAGCAGGAAATCCTAGCCCCCAAAATCATGGTAGTAAGTGTGGCAAACACCAACATAGAGGTGTCGATAGGGAGAAGGGCAGGGGTAAATGGAGAAAGTGACAAAAGCAAGAAGGACAGGGATGGGGCAAAAGGGAGTAAGGCCATCAGGAAATGGAGGGTAATGAGTACCAATGCCCGTAGTCTGGGCAACAAGCTCCCTGAGCTGGTGGCCTTGATGGAAGAGGGATGCCTGGATATTGTAGCAGTCACAGAAACATGGTACACAGAGAACCATGACTAGGATGTTAACATACAAGGAAACATAACCTACAGGAGAGACAGGCAGGGGAGAAGTGGGGAGGAGTAGCTCTCTATGTAAGGAAGAGATAAAGCAACTGAACAAAAGAGTAAACAGGGAGAAGAAGAGGCACTGTGGGTCACCTTGGAGACTGGAAAGAGCACCACAATCCACACAGGGGTTGTGTACAGACCCCATGTAAGGGAGGAATGGACAAGGATATGATGAAGAGCATTCTTAGAATGGCAGAGAAAGGGAGATACTGTCGATGGGAGACCTGAATATGCCAGATGTTAACTGGAGCACATTTGCTGCAGCCACATCCAAGAGCAGGGCCATTCTTGGTGCCCTACAGGTGGCAGGCCTCAGACAGCTAGTTTCGGAACCCACTCATGAGGGAGCAATCTTAGACTTCTTACTCTCAAACGGGGACAGTGAGAGGATCTCAGAACTAGAAGTGGGTTGCCATCTGGGGACAAGTGACCATCAAACAGTGTGGTTCACTTTAAACTCAGCTACAGAGTCAAACCATATAAAAAGTGAGGATACTGGACTTTAGGAGGGCTGACTTTGGCAGGATGGGAGAGTGCCTTAGAAAAGCACTAGCAAACAGGCTAGAAGGAGGTGTGGAGCATCAATGGGGAATCATCAAAACTGCCATCACAGAGGCAACAAGCCTTTCTGTGAAGCAAATAAACAAATCAAAATGAAAGAAAAAGCCACCATGGTTCACAAAAGAGGTGGCTGTGAAAGTCAGGAAGAAAAAGATAGCATTCCGGAAGTATAAGGAAACACAGAAGGAATAGGACAGAGAGCTGTACCAGTTAAGGCAGAAGGAAGCAGGGAGGGAAGTCAGAATAGCAAAGGCCCAAACTGAGGAAAAGATAGCCAACTCAGTTAAGAAGGGAGATAAAATCTTTTATAGGTACATCAGTGAGCGTAGAAAGACAAAGGGAGGATAGTGAGGCTGAATAGAATGAATGGTGGGTGAGCAAAGGGGGACAGTGAAAAAGCAGGGATACTGAATGAATATTTCTGCTCAGTATTCACAAAGAGGAGGGAAGTGCCTAATCCAATTAACAGAAGCACTCTTGATAGGGGGGTCGATCCCAGTCCTTTCACAGAAGAAAGGGTTCTGCAAGAACTCCTAAAACTGAAGGTGGACAAAGCAATGGGTCCTGATGGAATTCACCCCAGAATTCTAAAAGAATTAAGGAGGAACTAGTGAAACCACTGGCTACTATTTTTAATAAATCATAGGAGGATGGTGTGGTACCCGAGGACTGGAGGAAGGCGGATGTGATTCCCCTTCACAAAAGTGGGACCAAGACAGAGGCAGGAAACTACAGACCTGTGAGTCTGACCTCTGTGGTAGGGAAAGTGATGGAGGCACTTCTGAAGGAAAGAATAGTTGAGTACCTAGAGGCCAGTGGGGCTGGGACCCAAGGCAGCATAGGTTCACAGCGGGAAGGTCATGTCAGATGAATCTAATAGATTTCTTTGACTGGGTGATCAAAGTAGTAGACTAGGGAGGGGCTGTGGACATGGTCTACCTAGACTTTAGCAAGGCATTTGACACAGTCCCACACAAAAGATTAATAGTCAAATTAACCAGCCTGGTAGTGGGTCCCAGGGTGGTAGCCTGGGTAAAACATTGGCTGCACAACAGGACACAGAAGGTAATTGTAAATTGAGTCCACTCTGAAGAAAGAGGGGTTACTAGTGGGGTACCTCAGGGTTCAGTACTGGGTCCAGTCCTTTTTAATGTCTTCATAAGTGATACTGCAGAGGGACTGGAAGGAAAAGTATGTCTTTTTGCAGATGACACAAAGATCTCCAACAGGGTTGATACACAAGGAGGTGTGGAAAGGATGAAAAGGGACTTGGCAAGGTTGGAGGAATGGTCAGAAGTATGGCAGCTAGGATTCAATGCAAAGAAGTGCAAAATAATGCACCTGGGAAACAAGAACCCATGGGAAGAATACACAATGGGTGGGAGGTAGTAACAACAACAAAAAAGGAAAGGGACCTGGGGGTAATCATATCAGATGACCTTAAGGTTAGCAAAGCAATGTGAGAAGGCAGTAGGGAGGGCTGGGTATACTGGGATGTATAGGGAGGCATCAGCAGCAGAAAACAGAAAGTTGTTATCCCTCTGTACAGACAGTTGGTGAGACCCCATCTGGAGTACTGCGTCCAGTTCTGGAGACCCCATCTTAGAAGTACATAGACAGGATAGAGGCAGTCAGAGGAGGGCAACTAAAATGGTGCAGGGTCTGCAGAAGCTGTATGAGGAAAGACTAAAGGAGCTTAATATGTATACCCTTGAGGAAATAAGGGAGAGGGGACATGATAGACACTTTGAGTACCTCAGTGGAATCAACAAAGTCCAAGAGGGTAGCATCTTTCAGAAAAAGAGATGTGCAAGAACAAGGGGACACAATTTAAAGATAGAAGGGGGACGGTTCAGGGGCAATGTGAGGAAGTATTATTTCACAAAGAGGGTAGTGGATGCTTGGAACATCCTTCCTGAGGAGGTTGTGGGGTCTAAAACTGTGGGAGAATTCAAGAATGCATGGGACGGACATAAGACAATTCTTGTGGGGGGTAGGAAGAAATAGGCTGTTAGTTAACTAGGAACTGCGGCCTATCCTGTAGGTAGAGAAATGGGCAGACTAGATGGGCCAAGCGGTCCTTATCTGCCGTCAAAGTCTATGTTTCTGTGTTGTTGCTATCTTTGCCACTGGTGTCCAAAAATTGATTCTTAATGTTCCCTTTAAAGGTTAACAGCTTTTTGACTTTGAAATTGAGTCTGCCTTACAAGATCTCCAGATGTCCAAAAATGACCATGCAGTCCCTGCATACTCTGAATCTGAAGGTCAGGGCAGGGGTTACTTTTGAAGGCCCTATGCCTGTCCTGATTGTGGCTATTCCTGTGGTCCCAGCTCTATGGCTCCCGATGATTCTAGACCTCCCCACAGGCCCCTTTGCCTTCCAGTACCCATACTAGGGTGATCAAATGTGCAAGTCTTAGTGGCACACCTGCTGTACCTCAAGCCTTTTTATTTCTCTCCACCACCCTGACTCCAGCAGATCAGGGTGACCTTTTTGGGGCTGCATCTTCCTCTTCCAAACTGAAGGGAGATCATGACAGATGCTTGGGTGTTGGAGGTAGTTCAGCAAGAACACACCCTTGAACTCCTCTCTGTCCCTCCCATACATCCTCCATTTCCAAACTGTTATTCACTGGTACAACTCACTCTCCTTCTGGATGAGGTTCCAACCCTCCTCAGCAAGATGGCCATAGAGTCCATCCTGATTACAGAACAGAATCAAGGCTACTATTCCTGGTATTTTATAGTACCAAAGTGAACCAGGAATTTATGATGTGTTCTAGACCTTCTGAGCTTCAACCAGTTTATCGAATACAAGAGGTTCCGCATGATGTTCCTGCAGTCCCTTATCCCCCAGCTGCTGCAAGGGGATTGACTGTGTTCCCTGGATATGAAGGATGCTTAACTCCATATTAAGATGCATAAGTCCCACAGACAGTAACTATCAGTTTTGTGTCCTTCCTCGTGGCTTACCTTTTGCACCAAGTGTCTTTAATACATGCTTTACAGTGGTTGCAGCAGTCCTACAAAGGGAGGTGCTCTGTTTCTAATACCTTGACTATTGGCTTCTGATGGCCCCATCAAATGAGGCTATAAATCGCACACTGTTTTGCATTAGACAACTCTTCTAGCAGTTGGACTGTCTAGTAAATGAGTCAAAGTCAGTGCTCACTCCATGTCAACATCTCCAGTACATTTGAGAAATTTTGAACATAGGTCTGGGTTGGACTTTTCTTCCCTTGGACTGTGCAATGGTGTTGGCTGCCCAGGCTTGGTCAGTCTCTTCCAGCGACTATGTCTCAGCCAGATATCTCCTCAGAATAATAGGCCTAATGGCTACTGCCATTCTTACTGTCCCACTGGCATGGATGCATATGAGGATTCCTCAGTGGTTCCTCCATGCCCAGTGGGCTCAGTGTTCAGATGATCTTGAGTGTCTCATATGGGGACTTCTTCTTCTTTGCCCCTCCATGCTCTGAAGGTTGAAACCCTCCAACTTAGATATGGGATTGCCTTTTTTTCCATCCATCACTTCCGATGGTGATGAGCATCCCAGGTTCAAGGTGGGGTGCCCATTTGTGCCCCTCCCAGACACAGAGCTAGTGGTCCCACTTGGGCACAGTTCTGCACAGCAACACTCTGGAGATGAGAGCTTATTAACTTGGCCTACAGGCCTTTGCTACCCACCTTCAGGGTCACCAGTTATGGATCCATATGGACAACATCTCAGCAATGTACTACATAAACTGCCAGGATGAAGTCCACTCATATTGTCTCTGCAGCGAGGCAATAAGAGTCTGGCACTGGGCCATGGAACAGGACATGTCCTTGTCTGTCATCTTTCTGCCAGGTACCTTCAATACCCTAACAAATCATTTCAGTCACTCCCAGATGCTCTGACATTAATGGAAGTCGTTGGACTGAATCATGGGTGACTGCTTCATAAAGTGGGGTCACCCAGATATCGAACTCTTTTCATTGCCATACAGTGCAAAACTGCCACTTTTCTGCTCACTAGTTCAGGACCTGGAGTTTTTGGGTGACATACATTGTCCCACTCTCAGAATTGGGGATTCATATACACATTTCCTCCATTCCCTCTGACACAGATGGTTCTGTTTAAGTTGAGGACCATGTCAGCAACTCTGATTATGACGGACCTAAAAAATGTACTGCCCTCTACTGCAACAATTGGCAGTGGAACTTATGTTACACCCACTATGAGCAGGACTTCTGTCACAGAAGCACAGATGTCTGCTACACCCAGACTTTTGATCTCCACAATTCCACACTTGGCTCTTGAATATGCAGAGCTCTCCCACTTCTGGGTTTCCCCAGCAGTTGCTGCTGTTCTGCTGGTGGCTCATAAGTCATCTCTGAGTTACACCTACTCACAAAAACAGAAACTTTTATGATTTGGTGTACTGTCCATCTGCTGGACCCTTTTCCCTGTCCGGTCAGTCTAATGATGGACAACCACTACCTTCAGTCCCTTACAGACTCAGGCCTTGGGTATTACTCCATTCAGATTCACTTGGCTATGGTGTTAGCTTTCAATGTCCTCACCAATGGCAAAACAATAGCCCAGCTTGAAGTTCCTAGCAGGTTACTCAGAGGTATTCTACTTCTGCATTCCCTCATCCATGATCTGCTTCCAGTGTGGGACTTTAATCTGGTTCTAGAGTCCCTTACTGCACCTCCATTTGAGCCTGTTGCTACTTGTGAGCTGTGTTTCCTTTCTCGGAAGACATTGTTCACAAAGGCTATGACATCTGGTAGATGTATTTCAGAACTGCGAGCTTTGCTTTTTTTTTTTGTCTTTCACAAGAATTGTGTTACCATGCATACCAGTCCTAATTTTCTGCCAAATATAGTTTCTAAGCAAACACTAAATCAGACTGTTGACCTTCTGGTTTACTTTTTAACTCCCATAGATACTAAAGAATGTTATCTGCACATGGTTGACATCTTACAGGCATTGGTCTGGTACCTTGATCATACTAAGGATTGTGCAAAATCCTCTCAACTGTTGCTGCTTTCATCCCCCCGGATGGTAGGCTTCCCTATTTTTCAGCCTAGCCTTTCCAAATGCTTGGCATTATGCATTATGTGCTGTTACCAGAAGTGTGGTAAGCAACTTTCTGGCCCTGTCGGTGCTCACTCCACTCATAGAATGGCTACTTCCATGGCTTGTTTCCACAATGTATCTTCTGCTAATATCTGTGCTGCAGCCATTTCAAGTATTGTTCCTACATTCACAAAACATTACAGTCTGGATATCGTCTCTCATAGATATGCCAGATTTGGCCTTACTGCCCTGCACAGCCTCCTTACTCTAGATAATTTCCTTCCTCCCTCAGTGCTTTGATACTGCTTTGTAATCATTACATGATGTGGCTCAATGAAAGGAGATACCTTTGAAGAAGATAGAATAGTCGCTTACCGTAACAATAGATCTTTTAAAGAATCTCCTCCATTGAGCCACTACTCTGCTTTAAACTTGTCCCTTTTTGTGTGTAATGAGTGTTTATCCTGCCTACTCTTGCATGTTGGTTCACCTCTAATGTCTGGTTCCAGCATTATATTACTCAGGTTTCCATATCCTCACCTGTGTGCGCCTAGTTTGGTCCTGGTTGCTTGGGTCCCTACCGCTCCAATGATATTCCAAGCTCATATTTGGTGGGGAACTGAGGCATGCTGGAACCAGCCACATTATATAGGCAGTGATGATGCATATTGACATATGCAGAGTCAGCTAACAAAGGTTTCCAGTTTGTTCTAATGCTAATGGCTTAGAGTTCCATGACGTGACTCAATGGATGAGATTCCCTTGGAGTTCTACTATTACGGTAAGTAACTATTCCATATGTGCACACTGCAGTTGTTGAACTAGGTTGTGGTATAAAATTGAGGCTGTCATGTTTGGCAGGTATGAATTCATATATTTAAAAATGATTTCTTATACAAAATGAGCTTTTATAGTGTTGATAAATAAAGTGTTAATTTCTGCATTTCTTTTCCTATTAATTGCACAAACCAAGTTGCCTCACAAAGCCAGTATTTTATCCCTTATAGGTGGCCTGAGTCTCTATATGCAGCTTCTTCTACTTACATAAGGAATCCAGAGGAAACAAATTCAGTTAGAGTGTTGCTAGTCAATGACAGTGATGTACATTATGTGAGGAGTGCATCTGGAAATGCAGTATCAGAGACAAACGTATTAAAACCATAAAATAAACCTCACAAAATCTCTCACATTGGGGTATTTCATAACAAGATCAGTGACCACATGACCATTGCATGCATGAGGGCTTTACCAAAACTTACACTGGCTTCTAGCTTTAGCCATAAAAGAAACCTCCATAATTTCAAAAGCACTGACTTTATGTTCAAGCTGAGCCTCATAACATGGCAAAATTTCTACCTCATCCCCACAATTACTGAGGCCTGTATTTTCTTCCAAAAATATGTTCTATAAATGGTGAACGAACTTTCCCCATTAGAAAGACACGAGCTAGAAAAAAGATCTGCCCTTGGTTTACCACAGAAATAAAATCAACGTTATAGGCTAAAGACTAACTTTGGAATACGGCATGGAAGACAAAACTCGCTCCTGGTTGGACAGTATTCAGGGTAGCAAGGAAATACTGCACCAAACTTGTAAAATCCACCGAAGTGGAGTACTTCAAAATTCATTGGATTCCTCCAAAAACTATGCCACAAAATTCTGGTAAATTTTAAAGGAGATCAAAGGGCACAGCTCAGCTCCCTCCCTGCCCAACAAAATTGTCATTCATGAAGTCACCATCACAAACAAGCACCAAATTCTAGAGGAACTAAGCAACCATTTCACCACTGCAGTGCTCGCATTTGATATGTCCCCAGCAAACCACCATACATACCTTGCCCTCACTTATCGACCCTCCTCCTACTGCATCATTGAGTACCCAGGCACATTCTGAGTTTAGCTTCAAACCTATCTCATATAAACAAGTAGAGAACCTTTTGATCAGCTTAGATATAAAAAAAAGTGCTGGTGCTGACCACCTTGAACCTCTATTCCTTAAACTGGGCCATCCTTACCTGACAGTGCCATATCTCACCTCTTCAATTTATCTCTTATGCATGGGGTCCTTCCCATACCGTGGAAAACAGCTCATATAATCCCCCAAATCAAGTCAGGTGACTCCTGTGACCTTAACAATTATAATCCTACATTGCTCCTATCTGTCTTATCTAAATTACTTAAAAAATTAGTTAATATGTAGCTAAGACAGTACTTGGAGTCCTTCAACCTTCTCAACCCCCTCCAGTCCGAATTCAGGCCCAAACATAGTACTGCATCTGCCTTGGCAAAAATCACCAGCAATTGGCAATCCACTCTAGATACCAAGCAGCATGTTAGTGCAGTTTTCCTTGATCTGAGTAAGGCCTTTGATACCATGGCTCATAGTATATTCCTCCATTAACTAAAACACATCAGCCTAGATACTACCACTATGCATTGGTTTTCCTGTTACCTTACAGATAAATAGCAACACGTTAAGGCTCAAGGTAACTATTTTCCACTTAGAACTCTGCCCAGAGGAGTACCCCAGGGGTCCATACTTGGGCTCCTACTATTTGCAATTTATATAAATAACATCAATAACAATGTTAGTAAGGCTAATGTGCATTTCTTTGTCAATGATACTGTTTTATGTGTCTCCAGGCCTTCCCTCGATCAGGCCTGCACAGACCTGCAACAGGATTTCAACCAGCTCCAACTCAATCTTTTCCAACTCAAGTTGTTGTTAAATGCAAAAAAAAACGAACAAAAAAAAACCAAAGGTGATGCTTCTTCCCCCCCCCCGGGCCCATGCCATAAGCACCTCTACTGCCTGACCCCAGATAGTGACCCTACTAGGTGAATCACTTGAATTGGTGGATAAGTTTAAATATTTGGGGTTCTGGCTAGATTGCAGGCTATCCTTTGTACACCATATTGTGGAACTCTCCAAGAAACAAAAAAGATGTTAGGCCTATTCTTTAGAATCAAGTACCTTCTTACTTATAAAGCAAAGAAGAAGATGGTCCAGACCACCTTTCTTCCCCTCATCGACTACATGGACTTCTCGATAGCCATTGCTCCAAATTTGCCCTTAAACAATTGGATGTACACAATCACAGATCCCTAAGGTTCATTACTAATGTACCATTTAGAACTCACCATTGTGCCCTATATGCGCTACTTGGCTGGCCTTCGCTTACCAATAGAATGTTAAAAATGCATTTCTATGGTCCTGTAGAGCTATCCTGATCAAACTTCCTCCCTACATCACAGATTTGTTGAAGTGTACACCCTGTACCTACTCATTGAGGAGACACTCTTACATACTGTTAAATGTACCCAAGGTAGTGTCTTGCTATGGTGAAGGTGCAGTTAGTTATGTTCGTCCCGCCTTATGGAATACTCTCCAATGCTCCTTAAAAGTAACTACCACCATTGGTCTATAGGCTTTCAAAACCATATTAAACCCCCTTATACAGAAGAAATGTAATTGTCACCCGTAACTTACTTGCACTATTGTATAGCACTCCATGGCTCCCATCACAATGTGTATTTTGTGTTCTATGCCTACTTAGCACTTGTAGTTTCTTTTACCCCCAATTGGTTGCAGTCCTACCTGTATTACTAGGCCAATAAGTAGGCATGCCAATTGTAGTTCACTCTATATTTCCACTTCTCTGCATCAACTGTGTGTTCCCCAATGAGCTATCTGGATGTATTATATATGTATTGTGTATTGTTTATTTTTATAATGTAAACATTGTATGTATTGTAAATTGTTGTGCCCATCCAGGAATACTTTGTATATGAGCTTGCTCAACTGTGTCATTCCTGGTAAAATAAATAAATGAAATAAAATGAAAACAAACTGCTCTTCAGTGCATTATGTGTGCTAGAAATGGTTCTAAAATGCACTATGTATCACCTAAAATCTAAAATGTTTCCAAGGCAACATGTCCCCTGACCCCCTTTAAAGAGTTTGGTTATTTGAACATATGCACCCACCTGTTATAAACAGGGACCCTGGTTTTCCATTTTTACCGGTAACACCGGTAGCAATCACGGAATCCTGCTTGGTTTGAGGAATTTGTATTCTTGTACCAGTACCTCACGGAAATTACATGTCACTGCACAGAATCTCTAAGATTTCAGCATCTTTTTACATTTTTTTTATTTTCTTTTTCCATGCCCTCTCCTCACAGCATCAGTCTCCACTTTTCAGAGATCCCTAGACTGGGTATGCCCTAGCTTCACCCCAGGTAATGCTCAGGAGCTCCTGTGGGCCTGCCCCTATTTTGCCTGGGTTGTACTCCCCCCAGGTGGGAAGGGAGGGGCGGGGACCCCAGGTCACCCCTCCATACTCCCTTAGTGTGTGCCGGGCAGCCCAGTGGGTCCCTCATGGAGCCTGGTTATGAAGTCTGGGGCACCTGGGACCCTTCTGCCAGTGGCCAATGTGGGGTGATTGTTCCTGGTTTTCTGGTCTCTGTCCCTGAGGGCACCGGCACTAGAGGAGATCCAAGGAGGTAGGTCACATAGAGACATGCCACTGCTCCAGATACTGGCTAGTGTCCTCCCCTCCTGATCACTCTGCGGCACCATTGCACCACCACCCATGGTCACACAGTGGTGGTAAAGCAGCAGGCCCTGCAGCCCACCCTCCCTGGAGGAGGAGAGCGGTCCCCCAGGTGCTCGATCCTACTCCCCGGCCAGACCTCCAGCAACCTGAGTTCGCTTCTGACCCTGGGTCGCTTGCATTGCAAGCAGCAGTGCTACAGCAGTGCCAGTGGGCGACCAGATTTCAGCATCTTAAAATGAATGCTGCTGTGCTTTGCATTTTTTCTACTTTGCTGCATATAGAGTCAGTAAGGAAATCACCTGCGCTGCTTTATTGTAACCAGCCATTCAGTTTAACCACTCATGCTTCCCACCAACATCTCCATCACCTGAGGACTGCTTTCCTTCCTGAAAAAACAGTTTTCATGTAGTATATTCCTAAGTGTCGTTTACTATTTATATTACACTATATGATACAATAAAAATACAAGTTATCAGCACACATGGGCAGGATCACTGGAAAATTACAGGAAAAGTAACCTGAAATTGCAGAGATTTTTTGCAAAACTTGCTGGGAAATTGCGGGAGTTCTATTATAGATCTGGAGTGCTTCACAATAAATCCTTTACTGTTTTCTACAGCATATATTAGTCAGCATAAACTACTGAATCAATATACTGACACTTGAATATGTTTTAAATATGAAGAAAAACTTCTGTTTCTAACATGAATCCTAATTGGATAAGATGTGCTGCCTCTTCCAAAATGTAAAAACATCTGCCTTATGCAGTGATAGATTCTATTTAGTGAGCCACAGAAAATCAATATTAAATAAATCCATAATAAACAAATGTTATCTGTTTCTGGATGTAGAATAATGAAGTCTGATCAAAAGCTATTTACAGTGCTCTGTCAACTATTCACTGACTTTGGTGTAAGAAAAAATAAGCAGATGGAGTGGCAAATAGTTCAGTTTTAGTAAAATGTAAAGTGTTTCATGTTCATAATTTGCACTGTAGGTACTGTGCACTATTATTAAAATAATATATTAAAATGTTATATATATATATATATATATATATATATATATATGGATGTTATTATGGCTGGCAGTATAGCCTAGTAGTTAAAGTAACAAGCAGTGATTGAACTGGGTACATCCAGCAGACTTGGGTTTGATTCCCATAGCCTCCACTTGCATACTGTGTGACTTCAAGCAATGTCACTTAAGCTCCCCAGTGCTTCTAGGTCACTCCTGAAAACAGGCAGTTGTGCCTAGTGGGCCTTACCTGATTTATAAAAAAATATATGTTTACTACATCATTGAATAGTAGTCAGGGTACCATGTAATTAACCTGAGTTTTACTTGGGCTGCAATGATTTTGTAGTCAGGTTTTTATTGTATTCTTTGCATATGAGCATCTAGGTTGTAGATTGCTAAATGCAGGATCACTGTTACCAACTAGCTTATTCAAGGTTGTAATCAGCAGGGCCATCCAAAATCCTCAGTTGTTTGAATGAAAACTAGTCTGAATGGAAGTATGTTCACAAGGAAAAAACTGCCTTACTACTTATGAAAAGACTTCACAGTTTGCACCCCATTTAGGTGAATTGGATCATTTGCACCTTTTCTCCCACCTGCTGTTCCGGTCTCTGTGACAACAAAAAGTTTTCTGATAGACTGCTTCAACAAAAAGCAAATGTTAAGTATTTAAGTGTACTTATGTTTGCCAGTGGAGTTTGAAAGCACATTCAATGACATACAGAAGGTAAGACCCCAGGGGCTGTATGATGCTGGTGGGCCAAATGGTGCTCAATTCACATCTGAGCTCAGACATGAAAACTGGGAGACACCCTTCACATGGACAGCAAGTAAAACTAAAGCATCCACATGTCTGCAAGATGCATGAATCCATTTGAAGGTCCACTTGTGGACTTTTTAGGTGAAGACACTTCATTTCAAAGAAGCAAATTCAAGCATTTTTTTTTTGCTCCTCCTACCCCTGGCCATCCACTCCTTCAGGCCTGCCAAGGCCCCCGAGCACCACTGCTGAGTCCCAACCACCATCCACTGCCCCTTACTGCTGTGCTACCAGGTAACTCAAAGTAATCCTTCATTGAGTGGGCCCCTACCCCTGTGAGAAGCTACCAGGGGAGAAGAATTGCCCCAAAGCACTTCTTGTGCATCCTGGGCATGGCAGGGGTCAGAATGGACACATGTCTGGGGCTTTTGGCTTATGGAGGGACCAGCAGCCATCCTTCAGTTCACCAGCGGGTGTTTTCCCATTTCTTGGCAGCGTGACAGGCCACTTGATGTCAAGGCACAAGTCGAAGTCTGTCACGCTTCCTCCCGCAGTGTGGGCTGATGTGTTGTCATGCCTCTGGCCTCCACCAGGGGCCAGCAAATACTGAGACATGAACCCACCCTCCCTCCCAGGAGAAGGTGAGTGGTTGTTGGACACTCAAGACTTCACCCACTAGCTGGCCCTCCAACACCCAAATCAAGTATGTTCCCGAACCCTGGTCAGTGGTGTCACAGGCAGAAATCCAATTCAGGCAGTTGAATTATAGATAGAAAAAAACAAAGGTAGTCCACCTTAGTGGTGATGGTTCAGATTAATTCACATCTGAGTTCTAATAAGCAAAGAGAGCAAGTGATTTGTAACTTGTGCATGTGGGGTGTGGGTGTTGAAGAAAGGGGATCATAGTGCTGTCACTACTGCCATCACCCTAGAGGGATGTGGACCACCGTTGTTGCTACTGCCATCACACTGAAGGGGTGGGGTTGTAGAGCTTCTGCCATCACCACTGGTGGATGGGAATGTAATGTGCTACCATCAGACCTAGGGATGGGGGCTGCAGTGCTGCTGCTTCTGTCACACCTGGGGGAGGAGGCCATAGTGTTGTTTCTGCTGCCATCACAACAGAGGGATGGGGGCCATAGTGCTGTTGGTGCTGCCATCACCCAAGAGGGATGGGGCCGTAGTGCTGCTTCGATCACACCTTGGGGATGGGGCTGTAGTGCTGCTGCTGCTGCCATCACATCTTGTACCTAAAATAACTTTAAATTGGTACAAGGATGGATGGATGTGCAATAGTGGAGGTCAAAATTGCTAAAATGCATGTTAGCAGAGTTGAAAATTGTTAAAGAAAGTACACAGAACCAAATACCGGTAAAACCGGATTTTGGCTTGGCAGACACCGGTGACAATATCGTTTTTTACAATGTGGAAAAATGGAACATGTCCTTTCTCAATCCCGGTAAACCAGTGTCCCTGGTTATAAATTCCTGATTCTGTCTCTGGGTAGTAGTGTATCTGCAATTAATGTTTACACTGCCATTGTTAAAGTATTACAGTACTTGATTTGGCTGCTCTCTTAGTTGAGGAAGGGAGCCAGAGCCAAGATATGTTATCAAAAATTTCCTCAACCCCATCAACAACAGTGGGTAGACACGGTAGTGAAAAATATGAAAAATGGTCCCTAAGAGTCCCCAGTGGTTGGTGGTTCTGTCTCTGAGTCTGAGGAAGATGCAGTGGTGAAGTTGTGTGTGCCATTGCCATCTCCAAAAAATGAGGAATAGAAGGACCTGGACAAGAAGAAGGAGGAGGCAATGGAGGGTAAAGGTGAGAATGATTACCCTGTCATCATCAGCCCTTCAGGGTGCCTGAAAAGAAAAAAAAAGGTGATAGCAAAGTGTATACATTTTTCAATGTGAAGGGCAGGCAACCTCTACTACAAAAGATGATGGATAACACCCATGCAAGAACATAAGCAAGTGCTTGTCTTGTGGCCACCACAACTGGTGCTCCACATAAATTGGTATGCCTTCGAAATCCCTTAAAGGACTTTTTCGTTATTGACCCAAAATATGATGCTGTAGCAATGTACAAGAAATTGGGATTCAGAATGGAGCAACAGATTTTTTTACATATTTTCTTCTTTTTATGTGTTTTTTTTTCTGTTAACAACTGGTGATATAGAAACAGATAAATAGCACTGGAGATAGTGGCAGTGTAAGGCTTCTAATTACTCTGACTAGGTTACAAACCCAGCAACTTATTTGGAATGGATTTCATTAACTGCAGGTACTGTGGAACAATTTTCAGAAGGACAGTCTTACAGGATTTAGGACACTGTCCTACATGCTGGGCCTTTGGAGATCTTAGGGCTCAGCTCCGGGCAGCATGGGCAGAGATTGCACGCCTCAAATTTCATATTGAAGAGGAAATACATTATAAGAACCACCGCCATTTCCCCAGCATCCAACAGAAAACCTCGACCGCAGAGGGTAGTTGGTCCGGGAGGTTGGCAGGTGGTTAGGAAGAGCAAATCAGGTGCCCCATCATCTCTGCTCTCCAACACATTACCTCCAAAACCATATAAACACTACAAACAGGTATCTGCCTCTATCTCTGAAATCAAATAAAGAGGCAGAAGACACTGCAGAGCAGGATACTACTGCACAGGAGCTAGCACAACAAAACTCACCCAAATCAGGAACCAAAACAAAACAAGCACAAAGCAAATCAAAAAACTTCTGATCATAGGAGACTCCATGATTGGGAGTTGATACCCATCTCCAGCCAGGGTGATGGTCAGATGTCTCAGGTACATCAGCATGGAGACACTGACCGCATTGCTAAAGTGTTCACAAAGCAGGAGAAAACATTGATGTCCTAGTACATAAGGGACTAATGATCTCGCCAGCGGTCAGTTATGGAGACCAAGGAACACCTGACTAGGCTGGGTGACAAACTATCATCTATTTCGTCTGGCATCTCCTTCTCTGAGATCCTGCCAGTCTGGGAGAGGGGAGCAGATGGACGGAAGGTCAGAGAAGGGGAGATAGGGGAGCTAAACACGTGACTCAAGGGCTGGTGCCAGGAAAAAGGACACAGATTTATAGGGAACTGGCAACAGTTCTGGGAGGGAAAGTTCTTTAAATTTGATGGACTGCATCTGACTAAAGAGGGAGTCAGTACATTGGGGCAGAAGTTTGACATCTTTGCAGAATATTTAAACTAGCAAATGGGGAGAGGGGTGCAGCACCCCATACGTCGAATGGGAAGAACACCCCTCCCCCCTCAGCTAGTGGTCAAACAGGAATTCAGCATGTTTGCCGTTCATTTGCATCACCAGGTAAGAAAAAGGTTTGTCTCCACTCATGACGCACTTGGGGTAATGTCAAACTTCACCAACAACTAACACACAAAATCTGGCCAATGGAAAATCATGTACACAAATGCTCACAGCCTGGGAAATAAGATCCCAGACCTGCAGGCAATAATGTCAGAGGCTAAACTGGACACAGTAGCAATTAGTGAGACGTGGTTTACCAGTAACCACACTGGGAGACTTCAGTACCTGGCTATGTATTGTTCAGAAGAGACCGAGGTGCAAAAAGGGGAGGAGTGGCCCTGTATGTTAATGAAAATATCAAAGCTACAGAAATTCAGAATACACATAAGGCCAGAAGAACTGTGGGTCACCGGGAAACAGGAAATGGGACAGCCATAAGAACTGGGGTTGTCTACAGGCCCTCAGACCAGAGGAGGACATAGACACATTACTGTTAGAAGATATACAAAACATGACAGCTAAAGGGAGGTTCTGATAATGGAGACTTCAACATGCGGATACAGATTGGTCAATACCAGCAGGAACATCTGCCAGAACTAGACTCATAGTGGATTCCTGCAGGGAGGGCCTCAAACAACTGGTACAGCAACCCACAAGAGACAGGGCTATCCTAGATCTAGTACTGACTAACAAAGAAGGATCACAGATCTCAGGTAGAAGGTCACCTGGGAGCCAGTGACCATCACATGGTATGGTTCAATGTGGCTACTACATCTAAATCATCCCATTCCAAGGCAAAAATATGGGACTTCAGAGGAGCTGACTTTGATAAGATGGCCAACAGAGTTAAGCTAGCCCTGGCAAAAAGAAACACAGGTGAGGGTACAGGCAAAGTGGGCAAGCATTAGGATGCAATACTTGAAGCAACATCCCATTGTGTCAGACAGAAAAGGAAGTGCAAAGAAGAAGGAAACCACTTTGGTTCTCAAATACAGTAGCAGAAAAGGTCAGAGCCAAAAGGCTGGCCTTCAGGAAATATAAGGGAACACAGCGGATGAAGATAGGGAGGCATACCAAACTGCCCTAAGGGAAGCAGGTAAGGCAGTAAGGCATGAAGTCCCAAACTGAGAAACACTAGCATGAACAGTAAAAGAAGGTGACAAGACTTTCTATAGATATATTAGTGAAAGGAGAAAGTCCAGAGGGTATTGCTAAGCTTAATGGAGAAAGGGAGCATGTGAGGAGGAGGACCCTGTAAAGGCATCTATTCTAAATAGATACTTTTGCACAGTATTTACTGAAGAGAAGGTAGGGCAGACCACAGCTCAGCATCATGGACACAGGAGGAGGGTGAGCACTACTCCCTTCACAAAGAAAGGGTCCTACAAGAGCTTGCTAAGCTCAGGGTGGATAAGGCAATGGGACCTGATGGCATACATCCCAGGGTACTTATGAGCTAAAGGAGGAACTAGCAGAGCCATTAGCAGAATTGTTTAGTGAGTCTCTGAGCACAGGAGAGGTCCCAGAAGACTGGAGAAGGCTCATGTGATCCCGCTCCACAAGAGTGGTAGCAGGGAGGAGGTGGGGAACTACAGACCGGTCAGTCTTACCTCAGTAGTGGGCAAGATTATGGAGGCACTCCTTAAGGAAAGGATAGTGCAACACCTGGAATCCATAGGGCACAGGATCCAAGACAGCATGGGTTTACAAAAGGAAGGTCCTGTCAAACTAATCTCATAGATTTCTTTGTCTGGGTAACCAGAGTGGTGGACCAAGGGGGAGCAGTTGATGTCGCCTACCTTGACTTCAGAAAAGCTTTGACACTGTTCCACATAGGAGATTGATAAATAAGCTGGGTAGGCTCGGGGTGGGTCAGAAGTTGGTCAACTGGGTGGCAAACTGGTTGATGGACAGAAAACAGAGAGTGGTGGTAAATGGTATACAGTCAGAAGAGATGCAAGTCACAAGTGGGGTACCTCAGGGATCAGTCCTGGGGCCAGTCCTCTTCAACATCTTCATTAGTGACCTTGCAGATGGACTAGAGGTAAGGCTTGTCTGTTTGCAGATGACACCAAGATCTGCAACAGAGTAGATGATCCAGATGGGGTGGGCAGAATGAGAAGAGATCTGGATAAACTAGCAGAATGGTCAGAAGAGTGGCAACTGGGATTTAATGCAAAGAAGTGCAAAATCATGCACATAAGGAAGAGAAACCCTGAAGCCACCTATAGGCTGGGAGGGGAGTTGCTAGCAGTCACAAAGGAAGAAAGAGACTTGGGCATCATCATCACTGATGACCTGAAATCATCCAAGCAGACCTCTAAAGCAGTAGGTAAGGCTAGGGGTGTTAGGGTGTATTAGTAGGGGTATCACAAGTCGTAAGAGGAGGTAATAATCCCTCTGTACAAGACACTAGTTAGGCCCCATCTGAGTACTAGTGCAGTATTGGAGGCCACACCTTCACAAGGACATTAACCAAATTGAGGCAGTCGAGAGAAGGAAACCAAAATGGTGCAGGGACTGCATCAGAAGACATATGAGGACAGATTAACAGAGCTCAATATGTACACCCTTGAGCAAAGGAGGAGAGAGATGATATGATCGAGGCATTCAAACACCTTAAGGGCATAAACAAGGTGAAAGAGTCTAACATGTTTAAATATAAGAAAATATAGCAGGACAAGAGGACACAGCATGAGATTAGAGGGGCCGATTAAGGGGAATGTGAAATTCTTTTCACAGAAAGGGTGGTGGATGCATGGAATGGCTTACCACAAGAAGTGGTGGATATGAATACAGTGCAGGGCTTCAAACAGGCATGGGATAGGCATAAGGGAGCAATACAAATGACTATGAATAGATAGGCCACTGACAGAACAAAGGCCGATGGCACATTTATAAGATAGAAAAAGAAATAGGCAGACTGGATGGGCCTTGCGGTCCTTATCTGCCGTCAACTTCTATGTTTCTATGTTTCTACAGCCGGCATGAGACAGAAGGTGTACCCCAGCAGAGAGCTCTGCCATTACCTTAAGTACACTCTGCTGGTATGATAGAAGCAAAGAGAGACAAATATCAGCAACACTCCCACCTGCAATAAACAAACAACTTTATTAAATCAATTAAGATACCACCAAGCATAGTACCACATCAGGTTGTCACAGAAACCCCAACCAGTTTTGCATGTAATGTGTCATCTGGGGGATGAGCTGAAAAATCACATTGGGTCTTTCAGTAGTGTGGAATTTTAAGTTACAATGCATGCACAAGTGTGATGAACAAAAAGTTATCTGTGCTAAATATTCCACTAAAACATAAAAAAGTCCATACATACTTACATACAGAATCAAAAATGTCCAAAAAGAATGGTACAGCTATGGGGGCTATGTTTGTCCCCAAATTATGCCAATCTCTACCTGGACAAGTGGAAAAAATCAATTGTCTATGACAGCCAGATTAATCCTTTTAACATAGGATTGATGTCTGCCATTGCTTTACAGACAACATATTTATGGTATGGCATGGTACACTGGATGAACTAAAAGATTTCATTCTATATCTGGAAAATAGTGTTAACAGCTTAAGGTTCACTATTCAATGTGATTTAAATTCTGTCTCATTTTTAGATTTGGTGATTGCAAAGAAAACAGATGGTACTTTGCAAACTAACCTATTATGTAAAGAGACAGATAGGGATTCTTTGTTACAAGCATCCAGTTGCAACCCATGCATGTGATAGATAACATACAATGCCCAAAGCCCAGATGCTGAGAGTTTGAAGGAATGGTAGTGAAGAGAGTGATTACATTGCCGGTAGTTCTAATTTATGTCAATGGTTTTTGAATAGGGGGCATGGTGGTAGGATAGTGGAGCAAGCCTATTGGAAGGCTTTTATGGTGAACAGGGAAGAACTATTGAATGTCAGAGAGCAGGACGGGGAACCCCAAGAATGAATTTTGTAACCACAAACACAAGACATGTAAAGGAAATAGAGAATGATTAAAGACAATTGGAACATTTTGGAAATAGACCCATTGCTAAAGGAGGCCACCCAGTGCAAAATCTAGGATGGTATTCAAGAGGGGTAATAACTTTAGTGATAGGCTGGTCAGTAGATACCAACTGGGGAGAAACCCACATGAGGACCAGATAATTGGCTACAACCATGATCCTGTCATACTTTCCCTTGCGGTAATTGTAAATTGTATCCTTCCAAACTAAGAACTAAAACATTAACATCATGTAATACAACTAAGGTATATGATGCAAAAAATTATTTTAGCTGTGTAACTGATAATTTAGTTTACATGGCAGTTTGTTAATGTGGGGCCTTTTATATTGGAAAAACCACTAGACTAGACTAAAATGCACATTGGGGAACATTTAAGAACAACAGCTGGTGAGAACAAGAAACATGCCTTGGCTAATCACTGTATGATAATAAGACAAACAGGTATGAATCACACATTCAAATTTTGTGGTATCAAGAAAGTAGTGGTGGGTCTTGGGGGGGGGGATCTTGATGGAAAATAAATCCAGAGGGAGTCCTACTAGAGATTTACTATAGGATAATTGCAGCCTCCTGGCTTGAATGGCAGGATTAATTTACTTCACTGTATAAGAAAATGATGTCTGTCTTGTCATAAACTTTTGTTCTTCAGTTTGGAAAGAAATAATACTTCAATATACTAATTCTGATATGTGCTCTCTTTTTTAGGGTTCAAAGTATTGCACATTTAGATGCCTCAAGAACTGGAATCTTTTCTAATAGAGACATATGGAATTATGATGTTATAAAAGTTACAAAAGTTCTTCATGCCTGGGCTTCAATTTTGAGATCTTTTTAAGTAGTAATTTCTCTATAGATATTGTGATTTCTGTGTGTAAGTATGTATGGACATTTTGATGTTTTAGTGGGATGGTTAGCATTGAGCACTTTTTGTTCATCACACTTGTGAGCACACTGTCACTTTAAAGTTCACACGTGATTTACGACACAATGTGGTACTATGCTTGGTGGTATGTTTTAAATTGATTTAATAAAGCTATTTGTTTATTACAGTTGAGAATAGTGATGATATCTGACTCCCTCTGCTTCTAGTTTTTTATGTCTGGCACAGTCCTAGCAGTGGAGCTGTATTATGCTCTGGATAATGGTATGATAGAAGCATCTGGAGAGTGGCCTTCATGGATGCAATTCTGCTATCGAGGTCCTCCATTTCAGTGTGGAGTTATGACCTTTCATCTCTTAAATAAGAATGAGGAGGAGGATCTGTATATGGGGTCTCAGGTTCTCTCCCCCCCTGATCACAGCACCCATGTCTGACCTTAGCTGCCACTACCACTTTCATCAGTGTCCCCCATCTGGCAACTCTGGACCTTGCCATCTTTTTTCTGTGCCACCCTCCTGTGGTGTAACAGGACCACTAGGAGTGGCACCACCTCCGCTCCTCTCATCTGACTTCTTGTGCTCCACTCAGTGATGACGGTGCCTAATTTTTAAGTGGGTGTGCTGCCCACAGTGCCCAAGTGGCTGCTTCATTTATTCTGCCAAACATTCTGACAGAGATTGCACATAACATTATAGTTGTCTGTGAGATAATAATCAAAAAAGTCCTCAATGAGGAATTTTGACTGCTGTCTGGTGGGGGGGGGCAGAGGTGGATATTATCCATCTTGCAGGCTCCTCCTCATAGAGTTCAGCCTGCAGCAGTAGTACCAGAGTGATGGGAACACAGAGGGTTGCTCCCTTGCTAGTTCTTCCCATAACAGTAAAGCAGTGGCAACATGGAGTTCTGTTACTTGCTGCTACACTGTTGGGGGAATGCCGCAGATGAAGAAGTCAGTGCTGCTACTGGCTTCTTCCTTGCCCCTACTCCCACACCTGGTGCTGCTGGTGCATCCTTGGATGTGTCCTCCATAGACATATAGGACAGCAGCATGTACCATCTGTAGACCATGTCCATCTCTCCTTCATCTCCTAACTGCTGTGGCTGCATTATGATATCCTGAAATTTGATCTCCCAACCTACACTATACTGAGGTCAGGAGATCAAATTTCAAAATCCCAGTGGGGACTTGTGTTATAAGGGGGGGCTTAACCCCCACATACCCCTAACTAAAATAATCAACTATGAGGGGGAATGGACATCGGAGTTGGTAGTAAAGTTAAGGGGGGTACAAAAATTAAATGTGCAAAATGTTCCCCTACAGGGAACAGAACCCCATCTCTGAAAGCCTGCTGGCTGAGCTGCAGAAGCATTAGTGCTCTACACAACAGAGCAGCTCAGCTAGCACCTCACTCTGCCACCCTCAAAAGGTTACACCAGGCAGAACCATGTTCCGCAGGCGTAACCTAGCATTTCGCCGGGTGAAATACTATTTCGCGAAGCGAAATGCAAATTTGCTTTCAGGCAGAAATGTCAGGCGCCCCTCATTTTGGGATACCAAAGCTGGGTCTGTGACTGTTGGGACCCTCAGCTTCGGTATCCTGAGAGGATACCACTGCTACAACTCCCAGTCCCAGTCTTCCCACCCTTCTCCACTCATTCTTATTTTTTAAAATAGAAAGTATCTAAAAGTAGAAGTAACACAAGGAAAGTGAATTTAGAAGAGGCTGAAGAATGGAAACCAATCAAATTATAAATAAAAATTAATCAAGAATTAATAGTACAAGAGTTTCTAAACACAGAAGTAAAAGGAAAATAGAGATATTGGACTGTAGAAAAAAGTACTAAAATGCATAGAAAAAAAGACCTAAACCCCCCAAAAATCCTGTCTTACAAACTACTAAGGAAAGAGAAGATACAGAAAATAAAAAAAGAAACATGAACAGGATTTGTTTTAAAGTTATTTTCTAAAGCTCAAAAACCACCACATCTGCACACTTTCATTCACTCACACAGACTGCAGAATGAGACTGAGGCACACTGTGTACATAGAGCTGTAGCATGTGACCTACAGGAGTTGTTTTCATGTGACTTAGAGACACTGCTTTACCAGTAGCCTCTTTCTGAACTTCACTTGACATTTGTCTTGAAATGTAGTCTAAGACAAAGCTCAGGAATTTGCCCAAAAGGGAAAAACTCACAAATTTCATTACAAATTCAAAAAGTTATTGACTTTTCAGGAACTTTGCGAGCAAATAAAAAACTTGTCTGCATCTCTAGTTCTCACACCATGATGCCATAGGAACATAAGAGTGATATGACATCACAGTACCTACTCTATGTGAGATCTAGCTTGTTCTTCACACATAGAGGTTTCTTTTATTTTAAATTAAAATTCCATTACTTAGAAAATCTACAACATGATTCATAATAAGTTTATGTATGCGGTTCTTTTGTCTCTTATGATTGTTAGAGTTTCTTTGCAAGTCAGTTGTGTAGTATTACTGCTCAACTTCACTTAATAGTTCTCTCACACAAAGAAAAATGCACTCTTATATCCAAAACAGGAACAGTAACTGTACATATAAACATGCTGTATAGTCTAAGTCATTTTGCATGGTTTTCTGCAAAAAATTACATTTTGAAATACTGTCTAAATAGTCACCTTAATATCTATAATAATAAAGTTATTTCCATGTCAACTGATCTCATAATACAAATCCTGTCATGTAAAAGTCTGCAGAAAACCATCATGGAACTATGATGATCTTATAGAACATAATGAGCAGTGACAATAGTTACTCTCTAAGCAGAAGAAATTTCCCTGTCTGGTGGATTAATTTGCCCAGATTGACCATTGCAAATGGCCATTAAATATCTCTCCTCACCTCAGTGACAGTGTCTGGGATGAATCAGCTGCTATGCTTTTCATGACTGTGAATAGTTTATTCCATGTGGAATATCTACATGAATGAATGACTTGTTTATTTTTACAGCACCTTTCAACACACTTAAGGTGTTATAACATAATGTCAGACACAAGATAAAGCATTAATAAAATTGTAAACATCAAAATACAGTATGCAAAGCTACCGAGATAAAGCCAGCACAATATTCAGAATCCCGATAATGCAATGCATGTATCCAATAGAGGATTGCCCACCAGGAGGTTATTAGCAGTTTTATGTATTGATAGATGATGTGATTCAGACACGGCATATGTGGGTTGAGTTTAGAACAGTATTACGACTAGATGTTCTCAAGATGCCCTCTTATCATCAAGGCATAGGTGATGAAGCACAGGGTAAATCTGGAGAAGTTACAAAATTCTCAAGTAGCATTTTATTAACAACAACAATGAAATAAAAATAACATTTTTCAGGATGTCTCTTATACAGGCAGTTCAGGTGTCAGTGGCTTAGCAGGTAACACACTCGCCTCTGAGACCAGGAGATCAGAAGGCTGTGGGTTCTGTCCCCACACATGGCACTTGGGTTAAATCCCATTACTGACACTGTAGTGCAGCATGAGTTGGGTGCTGCACTCCAGAGGTGACGTCTTTCAGATGAGACTTTAAACCGAGGACCCATCTGCCTGTTCTGGTGGTAGTTCAGTTGGATGTTAAAGATGACATGGCACTTTTCGAAAAGAGTAGGAGAATGTTTTATTAAAATAGACGACAAAAGTATTACAACAATTAAGTCAACACATCAAAATACAATGAAAATATTTCTGTCAGTAAGAAATGAACAAATATTCTTCAGGTACAAACAATTGTTCAAACAAAAATAACACTGATGCTATCATCTTTATCCAATTGCTTCTTTCAAAAATTGTACTGTTTTCCATCTACACATCCATAATGAGTTATTTAAAATTTGTTTCTCGTATTTGTGTTGCATATTTAATTCATATTCCAATATTTGGAATAGTTGTTCTGAAGTCTGATTTATCTGCTGTAATAGAAGCTTGACTCAAGCTTGCCATCAAATGAATTTGATGCAGGACAATATTGATCTAAATACTTCCTTTTCTACTTTTAAGCCTTGTAGACAGTAACCCCTACTATTTCCCCATAACTTAATTTTGCCCATTTTTGCTCTTTTCAACTTATTGCCAACTGAGACCAGAACTGCTTTACAAAGGGACAAAGAAACAGAAAATGATTTATAGTTCCTCTTTTGCTATACATGTACTTCCTGGACATATCCTTTCCATCACACTTTTGTGTTTGGCATTCGCCTCAGCACTCAACCATCCGTAGCAGGTTAACCAAGTTGTATCCCACATTCATGGGGGAATTAATTTATCTGTTAATGATATCTGTATCTTATTATAATTACTCTCTGGTACTCCTTTATATATTGGAGTTATTGTAAACACTTGTTCTTGTATATATTGATATATAAATGTTCTGTTTTATTGACTATCTGATTCTATTCTAATTTCCAATTTCTAAATTTAGTTTTTGTTGGTTTAAAGAATTCTGGGCTATGTATATTCCTTATTTTAAGGGTCATCTGCTGGTTCCAGGCTTGAAAAAAAAGAATGTGTCCATGAGGCAGCAAATAGTGACCATAAAGCTGTATTAGGAATATCTGGATCTCTCAAGTTCCAACTAAAAAACATACTATAGAAAAAAGATATTGGATTAATTAAATTTAGTCAACCTTGTTTGATAGGAAGATATAGTGTTTCCTGCTTAATAGGGTTCAATCTACTCCCCCATATAACTTGAAATACTAAACTAAGCATTGTTGCCTCATATGCTGGGGGAAGAGGGGGTATAACACTTAAATAAGTAAAAATAGGCATTAGAAAAGTTTTCACAATCAATACTTTTTTCCTTTTTGTTTGTTGCCATGTTTTCTACACTTGAACATTTTGTTTTGCATATTCTAACTTCTTTCCCCAGTTTAGTTCACTGTTGTTCCCTCTCCCAAAATAAATCCCTAGAATCTTAAGAGGTTCTTTTGTAACTGGGATATTACCTAGTGAATTTATATGTTCTGTGGTGTCACTTAGTAAATATATATAGCACTTTTGTGTTTATTTGTTTTGGCACCTGCTATTGTAGAATATCTTTCCACCATTTCCAATGCCCTTTCCCCTGAATCTTGATTGGCTATACATAAACATAAATTGTCCCCATATTCATAAGTTTTAAGTTCAAAAGCTTCATCCCTTGGAGATATAGCTCTAATATGTGCAGCCTGATTTGTTAACCTTAATAAAGGGTCTAGACAGAAAATAGATAGAAAGGAACTCAGTGGGCACCCTAGTCACACCCCATGTGTCACTGGGACATAAGACCCTAAATGCCCATTAATTAAAGGAATCATTGTAGCTTGTTTATAAATCATTTTTATCCATTCACAGCATTTATGTAGAATACCATATGTTCTTAAAACCTGTATTATAAAATGATGGGGAACTCTATCAAAGGATTTTTGTTGATCCAATGACATTACATATCCTGATAACAGATTCTCTTTTCCCTGCTCCACTAATTCTCTAATTAGCATAAGCTTGTTATAAATACTTCTACCTGCTACTGTACATGTCTGAGTTGTTGAAATTAAATATGGGGCTACTATAGACAGTCTTTTATACAATATTTTTATTAATATTTTTGGTCTGAGTTTATTAAACTTAAAGATCTCCAATTATCTAAGTTACAGCGTTCATTATTTTTATGAATGAAAATTTGTACAGATGTACATAAATGAAAATCTATTTCATTATTTAACAAAATCCAATTGAAAACCTCCACTAATATATTCAATAGTATATCTTTAAAATGTTTATAAAATTCAGATGTTAGGCCGCCTAACACTGGGGAAGTATCATTTTTTAATATTTTAATAGCCCAATCAATTTTTTGTTTACTAATGGGATCTTATAATACATTAAGTACTTCACATGGGGCAGTAGGGAGGGATAAGGAAAGTAATAACTCCTTCATTCTTCCTTCATCTAGCTGAGGAGTAGCATACATCTGTTCAAGATATCAGGAACTTTCTTTCAATATGTCCTGAATTGCAATTAAGGTTTTACCTTCCTGATCTTTAATTTATGTCATGTTCTTATCTGCTATTCTCTTTGTCCTTGAAATAAATGGCTCTCCAAAACCACTTTTGCCTGGGGAACAAATCCTATGTTCTAATAACATTGAAGAGGCTCTGGAATACTGGCTGTTTTCCATCTCTTTTTTAATATTGTTTATCTGTGATATAAGATTACTCCTTTGTGTGCTAGCAGCACTGTATAACTTATGTAATTGAGATAGTAAAAGTAAATATTTTTTATACCGAGTTGTGTGTTTAAATACTGAAGTTTGAGAAAGCTTAATTTTGATTTCATTCTTAGTATCAGCCCACCAATGGCTCAAATCATCATATAATCCAAAAGTAGTCATCCTTGCTTTTAATAGATCCTGAATTTGAGAAGTAATTAAAGGTTGTTTTAACATTGTAACATTAAATTTCCAATATCCTTTTCCATATGATATGTTCTCCTGTAAACCTAAGGCTGCTAATATAATAACATGATCAGAGGTTTCAATAGGTACTGTCTTAGCAATATGAACCTTAATTAAACTTGTTACATATAAGAAATTGATTCTTGTGAAAAGTTTTCCTTTAAATAAAGTGCACCCACCCTGTTCATGACATTTTCTATATATATCCTGTAACCCTACCCCAGATACAATATTTTTTAAACAATTGGAGTCACAAAAATCTTTGTGCATGCCCCTCTATCTTATTTTGATGTTACACAATTGAAATCACCCCCATATGATATTTTTAGTTGTGAATAAATATGGTTTTATCAAATTAAATATGTGTACTCTCTCTTTTTTCTTAGATGGGGCATAGATATTAATTGCTCTCCATTCTTTGCTAGCTCTAATGAAGTCTATCAATAGTGCCCACCCTGGTACTATATCCAAGATTTTAGAAACTTTAAAATTATCACCTCGTAACAAAATTCCCGCCCCATCACATGCATCTGTCCAAAAGGAAAAATACAAGGGTCCCCAGCACCAAAGTTTCTGAGCAAATTATATTAAAGTTGTTGTATTTAATCTGGTGTTTTGTATAAAACAAATATTGGCATTTAGCTCTTTTAAAATGTTAAAGGTCACCAATTGCCTCCTTGCATTTTTAACACTGTTAGTGTTTAATGAGTCTGTATGTAGGATAGACATAATTTGTAAATATAGTATGCCAGACTGGAGAAATCCCTTTCTGTTATTTCCTCTCATCTTGGATTATTTACATGAGCACTGCTTCTGGTTCTTACCCCCAATCTTTTAGTTCTAGTTTTAGTATCATTATGTTCCTCTTTCTCTCTGAGTCCAATGAAATCTGGGGTTGTGAAGATGTTTCTCAGTCTCCCCCGTTCAGATTCCTGTGAACTGCAGGAAAGTGGATCATATTTATTCTGTAGTAGAATAGTTTGAACTGGGGAAAAAGCTTTGGCAATTTTTGCTTTAGATCTTTTTTGCTTTATGACTCTTTCTTGACACAGGAATCATATCAGGAGGGGGCATAGCAGCCTGTTCCCTAACTTCTAACTCTGATATTTCATGGCTCATACTAGCTGAATGAAGCTTCTGAGAAATATTTATAGTTTCAGGAAGGGAATCTTGGGGTTCTTGCAATTTTGATTTTGTTCCAGATGAGCTTTTTCCTCTGGTTTGGGGGGGGGGCAGGATTTTCTGGTGCCTGTTTCTGAGCTGAAATATCATTTATGGGGGGGCTTCTGTCACTATTGTATCCTGATCAAGACTATAATTTCTATTATGCATCACTCATGGGCATGCTCTAAAAGCATGCCCCACCTCCTCATAGAGATTATATCTTAACTCATTTTGGTAGTCAGCACTAGCATGTCCATAGGCAAAACACAAATTGCACTTTAAGCGATCACATGCAGAACTCAGATGTTGATATGATCCACATTTAAAACAGGTTTTTGGCTGTCCAAAGTAAAAATAATTATCTCTTTCCCTGCCTAAAAAAAAGCTTTTAGGGAGGTGTGATGGGCCCAGGTTATTATTTCTTAATCTTACTTTATATTTCCAACCTCCTGTCCAGAAATGCTCTTCATCAACAATGGGTCGGGGAGTTCACATCTTTTCTGCAACCAATGGGAAATATCTTGCACTGATACAGTTTCATTTCTGAATAAGATCATTACCATTTTTATGGAGGGTTTTGTTAATGGGATGGCACAGCATGATAACCACAAAGCAGAATATCTCAATTTGTCATATTTGACCCAAAATCTATCTAAATTTTGAGGGGTGTTAAAACTTATATCCAATAAGCAATCTCCTGAAACATGAATTAATGCAAAAATCTAATTCGTAAAAAACCCTAGTGATTCTTTAATTACACACTTTCCCACATAAAGTCTGTCCAATTGTATATCAAGACCACCTAGATACTGCAGCCATACAGCATTTCTTCTTTGATTTGAAGGTGGCTGCTGGGGGAAGTGATCTTTCTGATGAAACTCTTCCCACTTTGTTCTAGATTATTCCCTTGAATCGGGGGGTACTGTCCTGTTCCATTTGGTCACCCCATGTTTGCAGTCTATTATTTATCCCCTCATCCTCCAAGGAAGAGCTCATTATGGCTGTAACTTTCTCCAGTTTCTCAGTATCTGGTGGGGATACATGCATGTCCCCAGCATGGAGATTTATATCAAAATCAGTTGAAAAGTTTTCTGTAAAGTTTTGTGCCTCTTCTATGTTGATATTAGAATTTTGTTCTGAGGAAACACCAGGAATGGGACTATGCTGTGGGTCAGGTAACCACAGACCAATATCCCCTTTTTTCCATCCTGCCTCTTGCAGTGTTTGTTCAAGTGATTGTGGCATTTTACCTGTAATCAGACCAAAAGTGTCTCACACCTTCCCTTTCTAAGCCCCAGTTCATGGCTTGCAGCTTTAATTTGCTGTGCATTTTGTTTTAATGAGTTAATGTCTTTACCTTTTTCTGCTTGCATAATGCCTGTTTTTTTCTCTGTTTCCAATCTCTCACTTTTCTTCTCTGTTCCAGCATTCTTACCAGCTGAATCATCAAGTGGCATGGCCTTTGAAGTTGCCACATCATTGGCCTGAATGTCAGAAACAATTTGGCATCTGTCAGATACACAGTTATTTGACTCTTGGATTATTTCATTTTATTTTCCAGGTAGACAGTCAAGGTTTTTAAAAATTGTTTCTTCTTGAGGAGGTATGTCAATTAAAGATTTTTTCAGTGTTTGTGTGATCCATGGATTGAAAAGTTTGCAGCTGTTCAGGCCTGCATGGCTCTTAGCACACAGAAGCACTCCTGTTTTCACTGCCAGCTGCGGTAACGTGAAGCAAGTTCCCCACATCTGTCTGCACTAATACTGGGGTTACAGTTTTTGAAACATCACCTGGATTTTGTATTTTAGAAGTTTTATGGTTCTTTCCTCCAATATTACTAACACATTTTGTTTTATCCAGCCATTTCTTTAAGTCCTTTTTTCTGCAAATATTTACATTCTTCTGCCTGCATATGATACATTATAAAGGCAGCATCCTCTTTTTCTGTGGATACCTCTGTAGTTTGACATACCTCCTGATCTGATTCCATATATATCTCCATATTTAAAGCATCCTCTTGCAAGTTTTGTTCCTCCAAGATATCCTTTTCTTGCTGAAATTCCTGTATCAACATTTGTCTTTCCGTAGCATCTAGATGTATGTGGCCAGAAGAAGAGGCCTGCTATCCTGCCACAAACACATCCTCTCCCTTCACTGTCTCAGGACAAGTGGCCATCATACTCAAAATGGCCAAAGGTTCCCCCTATAGGCTAGTAGGGGAATTTCCCCAGTGCCCTGGCCAAATTGCCCCTAGTCACTAAAAATATAATACCATCAGCTTAATCTGGTTCAAGGTCAGTTGGCATTCATCTGTAGCCCCCTTCCCCTGGGTCATGCCTGAAATAGGCAGAATTTGTCTAGTGCACTTACCCAGTCAACAAAAACTAAATAAATACATCAAACAAACAAAAAAGACCTTCTTCTGAGGATATCTCTAAATTTAAATCTTTAATCTCTCTCTTTCTCAAATGAAAACATTGCTCTTTTTAAAAGATATTTTTCTCTGGCAATTAAATTATGCATCCTGTTTTTGTTAAGTTATTTCACCTGTTTCCACTCAATTTCCCAAAACTTTGTCAATTTCTTTCCTGTGACCAGTTCATTCACTCTTCTTAACAGGTGCAGCCAATTAAGACATGTTCTTCCATGGCTGATTTCCTATTGACAATTTTACAAACATGCTTGTGGAGGCAAAAATACATCTCAAGGTTAACCCTGTGTGTTCCAGATAAACCCAAATAGCTTTCTGCAAACATTTCAATAATGTAATTATCTACATTTGCAAACTAAGGGATCCCAGTTTCCCATATAGATTCATATATATCTTTAACCACAGTTTATTGATTTATTTTTATTTATTGAAATGTTTCACCAGGAAAGGCACACTGAACAACAAGTTGCTCATCTCACGGTGTGTCCTGAGGGAAGGGGTGATGAGAGAGATACAATTAACAAAATCCAAACACATACAATAGAAACCATCTTACAGTTAAGTAAAAGAAGAAAGAAAGAATAGAAACAACAAGGAAAGAATGGAGAAAATTGGGAAATTATGGGACTATCAGAATGGCCAGTTCCTAGATGCCACAAGAAAAATCTGATTGCAGAATCAGACAGGCAAGCAATAGACAAGTGATAGACAGGTGATACACTAATGACAGGCAAGTGTCAGAATAGGAGATGACAGAATAGCTCCTTGTGTTTAACTCTCTGCATAACAAATGGAACACTGTCCTATCAAATCCTGTCACACCTCTGACCTGTGTCATTTATATGGCTTGCTGGACTCAGGTTTCTTATTTGCCCAAGAAGGAAGTAGTAATAGTATACATTAGAATCATAAATGCTTCAGTAAGGGCTTTTTTTAATACATGCTGTGAAATTGGCAGTGACAAGACCCTTCCTGAAGAAGCTCAGTTTTGATTCTTAGTTGACAAGTAATGGTTGTCTTGTCACAGTCTTTGATTTTTTGGAAAAGATAATGAAGAATTTGGTGGTGGTGGTTCCAACTTATCAATTATGTAATTTTTTTTTTATTCCAACAAGTCTCAAAGTTCAATTCTCGCAAATGAATTCTACTGCCCATTATGACAGTCTAATTCAGGGTTGGCACCCCACTGAACCATATTACCAGCTGTAGAATATAGAGACTTGTAGCTTTGCATTAATGTTTCTGTACAGAGTAAAATGAACAGCCATCAACTAAATTTTAACAATATCTGGGGGCTTGAAACACAGCATGATGCTTGTATCTAATAAGATTATGTGCAGGGCTAAGATGTCTACAGTATGAGGCATCACCTATAATGAGTTTCCTACAGCAAAGCAATGTCGCTTTCAAATAAAATGTTTTTGTACACTGCAGTACAGATAGGACCAAGATAATAAAATAAAATAAAATAATTGAGATTATAAAATGTTTTATTTTGCCATGTTAATCATTTTAAATATTAATATATATTACATAAAGTTTTTTCTATAAAAATAGACATACACTGTTTAAATATACAGTGCGTTATGCACCATTTAAATATGCTACATATACAATAAGTTATACAACATTAAAATATATTAAATATACAAAAACAGCATTAAAATATATTAGTACATATATATTATTACAAAACATTCTTCATATTTTCCTTTAAATAATTATGTATTACAAAAATATATAATGACAGCTATAACTCATTCACATAATTCTATTTTGGCAGCAGCTTTCAGATGTTCATTTAGTAGCTCTAGCAGACTTGAAAATATTTTTGTTCCACACTTGAGATTGTGATGCCTCTGTGAAAAAAAAAACAAGAAAGTATTGTATTAACTCATGAAACCCAATTTATTTTTTTCTCAGTCTTTGATTAGCAAAGGAATGACATATCTATATATATCTATATATATATATATATATATATATATATATATATATATATATATATTGAAAAATGTATGTAGTTTGGCCTCTTTCACTTGAGAAATTTTTAATATGCACTGCCAATTCATAAGATGTACTACTCATGGCACAGCGATTCTGCTATGCTTATCAAAATGTCAGTGAGACAAAATTCTTTAGAAAATGGAACATTTACCATATGGACTTGTACTACAAATTATTTATTTTATAGTACTAGAAATACTAATTTTAGGACACCATACAGGTCAGAAATTTCCAAGTTAATATTGGAAAGCTTCTACTGGTACCAATGAACAACTTACTCAGAAGCCCAACTCTCATGATGTCGTTATTATTAAATGCAAGAAAAGGGGTTTCCTAATAATACATTATGATTTGTGTCACAGCCCTGTTTGGCAGGGAACAGAAATAGGCAAAGAGAGAGTTAGGATTATGATCCATACAACATTTCCAAGATAAAGATATACAGTACAATAAATATGTTTTATTTTCTAATCTAAAAGAGATTCTACAATAAAGTTGTTTAGTCTGTGCAACAAAGTCTTGAACTGTTTACTATTATTAAAGGATCTAATAAGTAATTTTCACTTTTTCTTGATATATTAAATTATTGAATGCCCCATGGATGTATTTTAGATATCATCACAAATACAATTGTATAGTAAAGTGCTATAATGGAAAGTAAAATAAAAAAGCTAGAAACCATTTTAACAAGCATTGCATATATTTGTTAAATATAAATGATTGCATGAATAAAGTTTATTCTCAAAGACTTTTCCATCTACTCTTTGGGGTGATATTCAAAGGGGTTGTGTGTGGTACAACAGTGTTGCACCATGCACAACCCACTGATGCACCCTGGTGCAATATTCAAGGGGGGATGGTGTGCTGCGCAATTCCTGATGTGCTGGGGTGCACCAGTAATGTATGTGACGCAAGTGCAGGGGGCGTGCCCGTGC
Source organism: Neoceratodus forsteri (assembly GCA_016271365.2). Lineage (NCBI taxonomy): Eukaryota > Metazoa > Chordata > Ceratodontiformes > Ceratodontidae > Neoceratodus > Neoceratodus forsteri. The sequence continues at coordinate 873,725,402 of CM057450.1, read as the reverse complement.
ATATGCAGCACATCCCGATATTCAGCCCAGGATGTGTGGCACACATGCAGACACAAACCCACCTTGTGCCACACAAGGGGGTGCAAAGATCCACCCATAAAAAGCAGGAGCAAGCTGGGGGACACCCACAGGTGGGTCACCATATTGCCATGCGCAACACGGCAGCCATCTGCTGTGGGTAGCCACCCGACCTCCTGGGACACAGTCTGGACATCATGCCCCCCTCACCTGATCACGGTCATAAGTGTCCATACATATGCCTGGTGGTCCAGTGGACCCTATCCCATCACCTGATCATGGGCATATAATATAGAAAACCCTGGTGGTCCAGGGGACCTGCTCCCCTGCCTGATCATGGGCTGTGGTTGAAATCACATTTCCTGGTGGTCCAGTGGACCCGAGCCCCAGCCCCGATCGTGGGAAAATGAAAATAAATGTCCCTGGTGGACCTGATCCCCAGCCCAATCATGGGCTTTAATTGTAAATATTATCCACAGTGGGCCAGCAGTACCCCGCTCCCACCCACCAACTCAGACCCACCTCCCTGCTCCCCCCAGTCAGCCGTGGGTGGCAGCTCCCCACCCGCAAGCCATCCAGCTGGCACCCTCCAACTGACAGTGTACAGTACAGCTATATGCCCATTGGCCGCCTGCATGGGTTAATTCACATTTAAGGACTGTGTAGTACAGTACGGTCTGCATGTCCATTGGCCCACACAGAGGACCAATGGGCATACAGCCATACTGTATGCTGTCAGTTGGCAGGTGGCTGGGAAGCTTACGGGTGGGGAGCTGCCGCCCGCTGCTGACTGGGGCAGTGGGATGGTGGGTCTGAGTGAGTGGGTGGGGGGGTACTGCTGGCCCACTGGGGATTATATTAACAATTAAAGTCCATGATCAGGCTGGGGATTTGGTCCACTGGACCTCCAGGACATTTATTGTCATTTGCCCTTGATTGGGCTGGAGATCGGATCCACTGGGCCACCAGGGAATGTGATTTTACCTATAGTCTTTGATCAGGCAGGGGGGCAGGTCCACTGAACCACCAGAGTTTTATTAATTATATGCCTGCAATCAGGTGATGGGGTAGGGTACACTGGACCACCAGGGTATTTAAACTTTACTAAAGCCCACGATCGGTTGTTGGGGCGTGTTGCTCGCCAAGGGGCAGGGGGCATCAATCTCCAACAGCTGCAGCCTGGCAAGGTGCCAGGTGCAAGTGGCCGGAGATCAGTGCATCTGCATGCAAATGGTGCCATAATGACATGCAAATCACCCCATTTGCACCTTGCATGCATAATGGCCTCATTTGCATGCCTAGTGCTGAATATCATGGTTGATGCACCTAGCGCACACGAACTTGTGCTGGCGCGTCCCCCTGCTCCTCGCTTGCCACTTGCGCTGGCACAGTGCCACTGCACCATATCCAGTGCAGGCATCCCCAGTGCCATATTCAATAGTGCTGAGCCATGGTGCAGCACCATTGAATATCACTCAGGCCATGCCCTGGTACATCCCAGTTGCACTGCACCCAGGCTTGCGCCCATGCCTGGTACAGTCTGAATATCCCACTCTTCATATTTAAGCAATAACACAGGGTATGTGTTCATTTGGAGATATTGTCAGTACTCCAGTGTATGCTGAGGCATGAGTTCATAGGCTGAATTCTCCTTGCACACAGTACAGGAGTATACAGTATATATCTTCCATGGAACACAGCAGTATGGGTTGTGTCATTGGACTTAAGAAAAAGAACAGTAATAAATCTTTAAGGTTAGACAATATAGCACCATGCATTGATGAGTATATATAAGCACAACAGATGAGCCAGTTCATCTAAGTAGAGAGCAGTATTTATGACAACCATCTTTATTGCTTTAAAATAGAGATTTGATATGATGCACTAAAATACACAGCTTCCTCCATCTCTGATTTAAGGAATTGGGAAGTTGATGATCTTAGTGCCCAACTGTGTTCAGAAATGATGATTAGAGTATATTGATGAAGCCACTGATCAGAACATATAATTTAGATCAGGTGGTATTAGCTGATACTGTAACATTAAGCTTTAACTTGACAAGTACTTTGAAAGAAAAAGGGGCAATGGGGTATTCCCATTGAGCTAGTAGAGGGATAAACTTGATGGACTAATGCTCTTATTTTCTCCCTAAAGATGTATGCATGTAGAATCAGAGACCGTCATGTTTACAGGCCCATGAAAGTAGTTTATTGTCTGTTAAATGGACACTTGCTTAGCATTCTGTCATAATCAAGAGATCCATTCAAGCTCAGATGTAAATAGATACTGTATAGACTAACCATTCTTCGGCCCTTAAATATCGTAAGCAGATTTGTAAGTTGATCTGAATGTGGTCTTCTTGTCATAGATTCTTTCTACAAAGATAAACAATAACATGTTTAAAACCCTGGAATATGCAAATATGTTCTCTGATGATAACAAGTGCGAAGAACTGCAGTCCCACAGTAGATCTGATTTTAGTTTAGGCCAGTATCTTCAAATGACCAAAGTGATAATATTAAATTCCATTTCAAACTAATTCTGTTTGTAAACACAACCGTTGAATTCTGAAAAGTTCTCATCCTCTCTTCTAAATAAGGAAGAAACAACCAAAGGCATCCAGAGGCAGGAAGCAGTAGTAGAAATAAATGATGTACTGTTTTCAGAGAAATGGGCCAATGTGCTATTGCCAGAGGAATAGAGGAGTCAAGGGTGCTTGGAGGAAATGGTTAGTACTGTACTGAAACCTTCATTGAAAGGTGCAACATAGGGTGCCAGGAAGAAATGGAGAGAGGGAGGGAGGAAGGAAGGAAGGAAGGAAGGAAGGAATTCCAAACTTTAAGGTATAGAGAGGAGAATGAGGCTATAAAAGAAATATAGGAATTACCCTAAAAAGTGCAATGGAAACAATAAATGGTGCTTAAGTCTGTCAGCCATATTGAAGGGAAAAAATAAATTAAGGGAAATATGCACTTAAAATAATAATAATAATAATAATAATAAAAACCTATTAGATTCTGATTTAATTCAAAATCTACCTCTTCATGTTATCAATTTGTTTCATCGTGTTTTTTAAATGTTACGTGTCATTTTTATATTTTATGTATTTACTAGAGATACAGCTATAACATCAATGAAACCATATTTTGATAATTAGCTACAAGCTAGTTGCATATAAGATAAGTGTATCACTCATATAGTTCTGTATGTTTTTGAAAGAATATCATATCATATGTAACTACTTTCTGGGGATCAAACAGAATGCAGTTATGTGAGTTTTTCAATAACAATTGTATTGCATGTAACCAAACTACATAAATGACAGCATTTAAATACAGAAACAACATAACAGAAGAAAAAAACACTTTTAAATAAAACAAAAAAACATTTAAAAACTAATAAACGGTTCTAGTCTATCACAGTAACATAATGTAATAAAATGATAATTTTAAAAATCTTTAGAAATCCAAATCCTTATCTTTACCTAATTGTCTTCTCCAATATGAATGCAAAGTTACACTTTAATTCCCTTTATATGACTCCTCTTAGTCCCTTTAAATATTATTTTCTATCTCAGTGGAAGAAATAACAAGAAATACAGTACTTTAATAAAATACCCCTCTTTTTAGTTAACCAAGAGATGTACTTAAAAGGCTGTATAATTGCTAAACTGCAGCTGAAACCTACTTTATAACAGGTCTTCAAATAGCATTATAGTTTACTTTATAAAAAGATCATGCTTGGAGATCAAATAAACATATTACACACAATTCCATGTATTGGATTGAATTGTAGACAACATCCCCCAAAATATGACAAACACAAACTGTTTGACACATTAAAGATGTAAACATTTAAGCCAGTGTTATCTGACCTCCACCAAGTTGGGCTGTATGTTTGTCTCTATGAGAAAGACTTACTGGTCAAAACTAGTAGAGGTTTCTTATACTGTATTCTGAGTACTTCTCTATTGTTTTTCACCCAGAGTATTTTTTCTCTTCTTTTTTGAATGAATTTCATAATTTGCTAGTGTTTTTACTTTACTTTGTTATTTATTTAATCTGCAATTTTATAAGTATGATTTCTTTTTTCAATTCTCTTTAAGGGCCCCTTGAACCAGTGGGGATGTACCTCATATCTGACCTTGGAGAGCCACCCCACACCCCCCACCAACCTCGCTGTACTTGCCTGATCAAAGGAGACTGGAGTAATCCATATTGGAGGCCACCCAAGTGGGGGAATGCAGGAAAGCTATGCTAATCCAGTCCACATTTGGTGGAAAACATTGGGGGGACCAGTGTCATGCTGCATGGGTCAAAAGGGGTTATCTCTGTTCAGCTTCCTCCAGTGGCATAGATGTGCAATGGCATTCAAGGCAGAACCAGGCATGCTAACATGCCCAACTTGCCAACATCTGCCATGCCACCTATCCCACTGCAGATGGGCTCTATTGGTGTGCTGTGACTCAGCCATCACCAGGGGTCAGAATGTTGCCAGAGCAACATATCCCCCATCCCCAGCAGAAGAGAGCTGTCCAACAGATAGTCAATCCTCCCCCCACCCCAACAGACTCTCCAAGGCCCTGGGCACATTCCTGAACCCAGTTCATCAGTGTTGTAATTGGTAGCACTACCACTGTGCAGACATGCCTGCAAAATGTAAATATGTCTTAGTGATCATGATTATTGACACCTACTATAATTTATGACTGCTTATTTTGATTTCCTGTTTTGGACAGGTATTATTGTTGTGTCATGCAACTAATCCTACATACCTCTAACTATTTTAGAATGGCTAATCAGAGAATTAAAAAAACACTCTAAATAAAGTCTAATAAGTCATGGAAGTTTACACTTACGCATGCCTTTAGGTCTTCCACAATTGATTTCAGTGTGTCCAAAGACTCTTCATAAATTCTGGATGTAGTTGGCTGGGCAATGGTCTTAATTATGTTTATGAAAAGCTTAAACTCCTCCTTCACAAGTATAAGTCTTTCTGAGTCCTAAAGATATGTTTGAGAGAAGGTCAATAAACTTTTCAGTGAATTGTTATTTGGCCCATAACATTGAACTTTCTGTTATTCATGGCAGAAGATTATGGGCAGCATGTTTGAAGCTCAAACAAAGTGTATGGAAAAGTCGCATACTGGTGAACAACATTATTACCTGCCATATGCAGAGTTAAAAGTGAACAGGTGCAGAACAAAGATAGCCTGTGCAAATTCTGTTCAATTATAACCCCAAGGAAGCACAGGGCAATGAAGAAGCAAGGTGAAACCAACCCCTCTCCCCTTGCTGGTCTAGAAAGGAGGCAAAACTGTTGGAAAAGCATTGGCAGACCTCACAGTCACAGGAGCAAACAAAAATTGACACAGGCAAAGCTGTTTGCTCCTGAGATACACAGTCACCCAGTGGAACCATGATATGCAAATTACTACTTTGCCCATGGACAAGGCAAAAAAGGACATTTGCATGTCAGGATATCCTCATTACAACAAGAGGAGCAATCATTTGCTCTGCAAAACAGGTGCTGATTGAGTGCTCCACACTGCAGCCTGTGGTCAACAGTGGTTCTGATCAAATCCAGGACACAGCACACAGCAATGGAGAACCCCCAATGCCCTCATATCTGGAGATATTCCTTTTGTCCAGTGATCTTTACTCCCTCACCCAATCCAAGCATCATGTATCCCTGGTATCCAGTATTCCCATCCCACTCCTGATCCCTAAATATCAAGTAAATAACTATACCTGGCATCCACTGGGCCTCTCCCTCAGCCCATGTAACCCCAGCCCCCCTCCTGCATTCCTTATGCATTTATACAGCATTAATATATGACCCCTCCCCCACCCCAATCCTGACACTGGCATGTACAACAGTTCTACCCCACCTATCCCATCCCATTCAGCAGCAGTCCCCAACCTATATACCCACTGGCCCAAACACACACACACACACCATCACCCAAAGGATACATTTCTGAGAGACCTGTAATACAGAAAACCATTCCCCCAAAGTGACCACCAACCAGCCTGTCACATCACTGATTAATTTACACAGACCGCATCAACAATCCTGTAGTAGTAACTTTCAATTGGCAGGCAACACTGACTGATCAACTGTTACTACTACCAAGGCATCACTGATTCATTTTATGTAAATTAATCAATGATGCAAGAGTTTGGTCAGCAGCTGCTTTGTGGGACAGCTTTCTGTATTACAGGTTCTTCAGACATGAATCTTTTGGGTGATTGGGTTAATGGTACTGGTAGCCAGAGGGTGTGTAGGTTGCAAGATTATTGTTGAATGGGACCAGATGGATGAGGTGGGATAGAAATGTTTTATATGTCAAAGTGAGGACTGGGGTGGGTGAGAGTTCATATATGAATAACTACACTATGTTTATTTTCATCTAGAGAAACCACTATGAAAATACAGCAGATTAGCAGTATATAAACCATTATATTTTCATAGCAGTTTCACTAACTTAAAAATAAATATATTTCACATGTAAAACATTTTTTTTCAGTTAGCAACATCCTTTTGACAGACTCAGCTACCAATCCCCAATTCACAACAGTGTTGCAAACCATATAAACAGCACTTCAACACCTATAACAAATTGTTGCCATTTTATTCTCAATTTCAACTCCAGAGCAACCCTACTACAGGTTACCACATACAGTCCACTACTAGTCTAGTCAACCAATTTTTTAAAGTATTATGTCATAGTAAATATTTTTCCCCTCCATTTTTAACATTGCTTTTCTCCTCAGCGATCCTTAATATGTTCTTCTGTTTCATGTTGCTGAACATGCTATGCATGGTAGTGAGACTGAACAGTGTTCTTATGTATTCCAGCATTTACTGAAAGCTTTATATTTCTTAAAAAAAATGTGTTACATTGTTTTTTACAATTTCATTGACTAAACAAACTACTCACTCCAGTCTCTGAACACATCATTAATCTTCACTTCACTTTCACCATAAGCCATAATCTCCATGATTGTGCATGCAACCCCCCACCTTTCTGTGCCTCTCCCTGACACTGAATATTTTGTCAGTCTCTTTTTCTTATCCTCACCCCAACCACCACCGCAGTTTAAAATCAATATAGAAAAACAAAAGACAATTCGCTAAAACTGTTTTGAAAAGAACCCAGCTTGGAGGATGACAATATATCTCAACTTCAGGTTTTTTAGTTCAATTTTTTTTTAAACAGACAAAACTCATGGAGGGAAGTGGAGACAAAAACAAAAGAAACAAGGTTGGGTGGCAATTTCGGTAAATTAATTACATATATAAGGTCAGATTTTCTGCACCCTGCATCCATTTGTCCAAGTATAGAAACCCATTTAGGAAGTTAGACTACAAAAAGATGGTCTAACTTTCTGGATGGAATTCTGTCATTATATTGAAAATGGATGCAAGTCCTGCAGTTGCAGCAAAAATTGTCATAAACTCTGACTAATGTCGCATATATGTCCAGATGTCTGTGAATAGGGTGCAGCCATCTAGACACATCTGTGAGAATGCAGCATGATTCTGAAATACAGATGCAAGTATTGCATCCACCCCTTTAAAAAACTCCTGCCAATAGTGTATCAACTGAACATGCAATTGGTGGAGTGGAAATAAACAATTTATTTCCATTCATGACAAGGGTCAAACATTCATAACCTACTCATGGTCTTTCCATTCCAAAGTTATGATCCTAGCATGTCATTCATGGAAAAAAAATGTTTTATTTCCATCCCTCCAATTACACATGCAATCTATGGATTGCATATCTCATGCATATTATGTATATGTACATATGTATATATATATATATATATATATATATATATATTCATTGCAAAAAACTCTGTTAATGAATCAGTTAGGGTTGTTTCCATAGTGACAAAAGTGTGGAAATTTGGTGTTAGGGTTACCACCACTTCACCGCACCACCACCACCCCACACCCTCCAGACACCACCAGGCATCGTGGTGTGCGTTTAAGAAGTCATGCCTAACTCTCACACCATTCTATGTGTAAAGAATCTGTGGTGGTGCAGTACAGAAGAATGGGGTGAGAGTTAGGCACAACCACTACAATGCACACCTGATGCATGGTGGTGTCTGGAGGGTGGGAGGGTGGTGGGGGGTGAAGTGGTGGTAACCCTAACACCAAATTTCCACACTTTTGTTGCTGTTGAAACAACCCTAACTGATGCATTAACAGAGATTTTTGCAATGAATTTCCCTTCTTTCTGAGAAAATGCAATGTAAGTGGTAAATGATATGTGTTAGTGGAGCACGGGCTCTCCGGGACCTGCACTCCCTTCACATTGTCCATTTTTTGCATAATGAGGTGCATGTGTGTGATCATGGGCACTCTGGGCCCTGAGTGCCCACTCACACTTCACAACACTTCCATACAGCAGCCCTATAGGGCAAGAAACCCTTGTAACACAAAGTTGCCAATACCTCAGGAGCATAGGAGCTACTAAAAAAATGTAAATGTCTCTGTAATCATGACAGCCAGCACTTCTGACAACCATAACCAACCAAACCTGAACATTGCATTGTTTATGAACTACAGACACTGAAAAGCACTGGAAAGCTACCCTTGGAACCCTTGAAATGTGTTGTTACTAGTATCTCTGTAACAATAGGAAGTAGGAAAAAAATTCCACTGTGGTTGTCATCTATTATTTCCAAACTTGTTTCAACTATGGGCACCGAACGGTGTGACAGTCACCACAATGTTATCCTATAGGAAATTGCTCAACTTCAGAACACTGTAACTTTGGACCCTTTGAATGTTTTGGCACCAAACTACAAAAAGGTATATCTGTGGGACCAGGGCTTGCTACCCTGCAAATGTCAGCCCAAAAGACCCAACCGTTTGGTTGCAGGAAGCTGGCAAAGATTTGCAGTTATTTTGTGCATACATTCTCAAAATTCTTTCGCAAATCACAAAGGTTTCACAAAATAAATGATGAAACTTTCACATTTATGAAAGTGTTTTGTGTAAGTATTTTTCATTAAAAGTTTAAAAACTTATTTCTGGGCAATTTGACCCCTCAAAAAAGATATGGCTAGCATCCTCAGGACCCGACTAGGTAAACGCAACAAGCCGTGTGTTCCTAGAGGGTCCCAATTTTAAACACCAGGCATTTTTCTGTGTAGTAACAAAATGGCCAACTCACAAAAGTAAAAGGGTCATTTGTGACAGTAAAAATGGCCATTTGCAAAAGTTTTATGATTTTTGTTAACTTTTTCCTTTGACTATAATGGGAAAATTGTTTTTTGAATAACTTTTGAATGGTTTAATATATTTTCACCAAGTCTTCAAAAGGCACATCAGTGACCAAGGCTGCATCTCTTCTGAAGCTTTCAGACTGAACAGACAAACCATGTGGGCTGTGGGATTGAGCAAAGAAAGGTCTGTTTTTTTTGTGTTTTTTGGCATTCTGTAGCTCCACAACCATAGGTCTGACCATAATGCAATTTGGCCAATCCAGGGATCTATGGTACCAGACAGCACATGCAATATTTCAGGCAAATTCATTGTATAGTGACAAAATTATTAAGGTACAAAATTTGAGGTTTTGCAATAAAGTGGCTACTCAACCCTAACTATAGTATATACAATATAGAAATATAGGTACACACACACACACACACACACACACACACACACCATCCACAATGTGACACAGTAACTTACAGTAAATGACATGTCCAAAAATACTGCAGTAATAAAGGGCTTAATTGCCTTTGAATGACACTGTTCCCTGTAGCATACTGCAGCATTTTGTGATATTCTGCAGCAGTACTGCATTGCTAAACTAAGTTAATGAATCTATTTGGGTTGAAGCACAAAGTGCAAAAAGTAGGGAATGAAACATTAGGGTTAAGAGTCCCTACGGTCTCTAGATACATAGATATATAATCTTTGGGATTCATAATCATCTAACATAGTGTTGGCATTATCCAAAATCAGCACACTGTACGCAAGCATTGCTCTGTTCCTATTCTACTTTGTCTGACAAGATAGTGCCAATATATACGTAACACCAATAATTGGTTTTATGACCATTCAGACCTTAAGGACCTCCACACCCCAGATTTGCCAAGGTTCCAGGGAACTTGCACCAAGAAAATATCTGTCATCTTGATTATTCCTTGTTTGCAGGATATGCTATACCAGAGAAAGAAGTGTGTCCAGGAAACCTGGGTCCAAGCATGTGAGCTGTAACTCAGTGGATAGAGCACTCGGGTTGTATTCCAGGGGCCTGGATACAATTCTCGGTAGGTCATTATTTCTTTCTCATTACAATTTTTGATTTACATTGATTAACAGTGGCTAATGCTGCACAAAAAAAATCACATTGTCATTTTGATTATTTCCTTGTTTAAGGATGTGCAATACCAGAGAAAGTTAATCTGACTGGGAATCCCAGCTCCAACCTTGTGAGCCTGTAGCTCAGTGACTAGAACACTGAGAAGGGATTCTGGGGGCCTTGGTTCAGTTCTTAGTAGGTCACAGTATTTCTTTCTCTCTATAATTTTTGAGGGAGGTTAACACAGAAACACAGAAGATGACAGCAGAAGGAGACCGTATGTTCATGTAGTCTGTGCAAGGGTTACTGAGGTCTTCTATGGGTCCCAGGACCTAGCCTCCCCCACCCTCTGTACCATGTTGAACTCTTACTCTGTCCCACCCTTTCTTGAAAGCTACTGTTAACCTAAATGTTTCATTTCCCTTCTTTTTTCACTTTGTGCTTCAGCCCTAACAGCATACATGCTGGCACGGGGGGGGGGGCACTATGGCAATGGCCCTACCACTTTTTATAATGGTAGGGTCTGGCTCTATCAGTTTTTGCAGTCATGGTAATATACTGTATAACTGAGGAGGGCTGTGCATTTAAAATGCAGCATGTGCAGAAAACGGGGATACTTACTAATCACTCCCTTTGTGACTTGCAGAGTTTCAGCAAAATTTGGAAAAGTGCATGCCTCAGTAGTGTTTAGATGGGAGAGCTGGGGTCATGGCCTACTGAGTAAGAGCACAGTGTTCCAACTTTAGAAATGAACATTAAGGGGCAGGCATTCATGGGGGTGGGGGTATCAAGGTACTAGGCACAGGGAGAATCCTGTTAGTTGGTGAAGGGGAGGTACTGCACATATTACAAATTTGATTAAGAGAAAAATGAGAGTGTGGGTTAAGCAACTTAACCAGTGGGAGGGGGGAGTTTACCCCTCTCCTTGGTCTGATCACTTTTCAGACCCTTTCACCACCTAAGCCTAACAGATGCATTAACACAACATATTCTTTTTCTTGCACTTGCTGATTGTGCCTTGCTGTACATTATATAAGTAGTTTATTGTTCCAACTGTGAAAGTTTGACTTTGTATATTATTGTATTGCATTACAGTATTCTCTTTTTTAAGTAATTGTGTAGATCTTTGTAACACTGACAATAGGCCAATCTTGTAAATGGGTGAACACCAATGATTACCTGAATGAAAAGATGTGACATTCCAACTAAGTCTAGATTTCTGACTTTACTTAAGTTTTGCTCAGTCACTGCCAGATGGCAGAAGGGTAGATTACTTTAGATTGACCTTAAGTCTCTTTTATCACCACAGTATTGTTTTACTATGTTAAAATATTCACTGAACTTGAGTAGTAGTAGTAGATTTATTTGTACTGCACCCAATCCCGGTGGGTCTGGGCACTGTACAGCATTTAAAACACATAGGTATATCATCAGAATAGGCTAATAAAAAGATCAGAATTAATAATGAACAATTAAATACAACATTTAATAAAAGAGCCAATGATGATTCGAAGAGTTTAAAAGCCTCTCTAAAGAAATGGGTCTTGAGAGTTGATTTTAACCCAAATCATGCCATGTTTAAGAAATGTATCATAGTGTACACAAAAATGTACAGTGCTATGCAATATGTTTCAAGAAAAAGACAGTGGAGCTCTTACAGTGAAATTCAGTTTGTCTAAGAAACAAATCCGTATAGCCAGAAGTCTGGGAAGTAGATAGCAAGAACTTTACAAAGCAAAACAGATTTGAGCTTTAGGCCTCACCACTTCTTTTGTTGTCATGTACTTACGTTAAGCTTTTTTAATTCAGTAGTTGACACTAAGATTTCTAGTCTGCATTTTGAATCCTTGTGAGTCATCTGTTGGAGGGAAAAACATGTATGTATTTGATTAACAGGAAATGTAAATAGAGATTCTTTTTTTAACATTTTGTTAAAACTGTGTTTTCAGCATCTGTTTCCAATTTACCTGTATATAATCTTCTATTTTTCTCAAAAAACAATGAAGTGGTCTCAAAAGCTTTAGGATTCCTCAAGAAATCTTAATAAAAACAATGAAGTGGTATTACCCCCTTCCCCCAAGGAGAGTTCAAGCATCTCTCAGGTCACTCAGAGCAAGGACTCCAACAAAGTGTCTGTGCTTAATTTAAGTTATCAGAGTGGTCTAAGATCCCCTAAGGAAAGGTATAAAGGATTAAGTTCTAATATTATAATAACACTTGTATTCATGACTGATTGAAAGATTATAATTCAAATGGTGCACCAAAAGAGGGCCCTTTTTTCCAATCCTCAAATCTCACATTTTCTGAGATGTAGCCATGGAAATAAAAGAAAGCAATTCCCACAGTGGAATTGAACACTTCCTTTTCAGTCCCCTTTCTGTGGTGAACATAATAGTGCAGAGACTCCTATCCAGGCTCCAGACTGTGACCAAAAGTGTTGATATGAGTACTGGGAATCCATACATTGTGATCCATTTGGAAACCAAAGATCTGGAGTGAAGCTGGGTATAGGTACTGTAGTACAGTGGAACAAAGATGAAGGGTGTGAATTACAGGCAAATCCAGGTGCTCCCCCAACAGAAGTCCAGAATGATTCAGGTAACTAAAAAGACAGCACTCAAACAATGAAGATGCATTATGAAATGGATGTTAATATATTGGGCTAGATTTTCAAAGAATGGTGCAGGGCTTATATTAAGCCCTGTGCCACAACACTTTGAAATCGCTGGTGATCCACTCCCTTTTACCACAACTTCACCTGATTTTGAAAGATCAGGCACAGCTATGACAGTTTTCTCAGTTTATGGCAGCTTGCACCAAATCTGGGGTGCAAGCTTCATAAAAATGGTCCCCAAGACTGATGCATGCTAGACCACAACAAGATGGTCTAACTTGCATCAATTGCTGCACAGGATGGGAAATCCCATAAGACTGCCACAATCCTGGTGTGCCATGCAGCAGGGGCTTTGTGGCAATCTAAAGCCTTTGAAAATCTGGCCCATTAAGTCCTGCAATTCTACTGCTTAGTGGCACGATGAGTGCAAACTGCAAACTGTATTGCACAGGATCCCAGAACAAAACAGTCCACTGCTTCAAGGGTGTGAGGTATTAGTCCCAGACCACTCCATAAATACATTTGGTGTGATGGTTAATTAAGGAAACCCACAGAAATCAATTAATAAACACAACAGATGTTAAGGGTACATTCTAAATGAATGTTCAATGCCAGAAAAACAAGAAGACTAACAAAAAAAAATTAGATTAATGCATTTGAAGCTCACTAGATCTTTATTTTTTAAGTATGTAAGAGAACCAAAACTGGAGTGTAGGGCAAATGTCTAATGCCCTTAGATCAGTGAAAGTCTAAATGATCATTTTAACAGCTACCAGTACATATAAAGAAAACCATCAGCTATACTTTTGTTGTAATCACTGACCACAGAAAATGCTGAAAAGTAACAAAAACAAAACAAAACACAGAATTAAATGACACAACCCAGACCCATAAATATATTAGTAAACAGACAATAGAACTATCAGTTTAAACAAGCCTAAAACCAAAATACCAATGATATGAAAATGAAATAAATTGAGTGGGTTACAAATAAAAAATGTGATCACAAGGTTTTAATGCAACTGAAATACAAGGGTGTAGCAAAATAAAAATTGAAGTATGTTCACAGCATGCTTACATTTTTTTCTAATACTGTGCTAATAGAAATGGAGGTAAGAGACATACAAAAAAGTAAAGTTACAATGCAAGATAATAAGGGGAAAAGTGATAGAACGGAAATAGGGAAAATATGTATGAAAAGTAAAAATAAACAGATCCCAAGGAATAAGGGATAAGAAGAAAGAATAGAAGAATGGTGCTGGATAATAATGCTTAAGTCCAAATTGAGGCACAAGAAATACATCTATAATACAAATACCACCAAGGAAAGGACATAGCATTTCATATATCTGTGTAAAGAACACACAAGAAGGCTAACATGGAACTTAAAGACAGCAAAATCCAAACACATAGGGATGTAGTCTAAACTCTCACATTTCATATGCTGTGCTTATTTTTGTGCACAAAATAGGCTTAGCAATGTGTCATGTTTAAAAATAAGAAAGAAACTGTCTGGTCTTTTATTTTTATATTATTTCTATTTATGCTTCTCCCCATATGGCCCCCATCTGACCAGCTCCCCCAGCTCCATCCCCTGGAATTATCAGGGCTTCCCTTACGCTCAGTCCAGGAGTGGTGCTTGTGGAGAGTCAGTCACCATCCTGCTACCAGTTTGTTTTTTCCTCCATTTTCTCCTCATTTTTCCCTGAGGGCCCCAAGAGAAGGTTGCATGCATGTGGAGGTACTCATGCACCTTACAGCCCCGGTAATGACCCTCCTCCACCCACCCCATTGGCCTATCACCAGCACCCTGCTTCCACAGCCCCTCGGCCTCCACCAGAGGGCAGCTGTGAGTGAGGGATGCCATCCCACCTCACCAGAGAGAAGAGCTGACTGCCGGCCACTCCATTCAGCTCTGGCCTCCCCTCCCATGCTGACCTCCGATGACCAAGGCTAGCTACCAAACCCGGGTCACCGGCATGCATTTTAAAAGACCCACTGGTGGCTGGTCTTCTAAAATGCTGCATTCAGAGTGCTCGGAAGTGATAATGAGATCTATATTGGGACCTGTTAAATAGTTATTTTAACACTCTTAGATTGTATAAGTGCAAAATCCTTTTCTGTGCATGTGTGATACCCTCATCACATAAACTCTTCCCTCTTCACATTATCCTGTTATAGATAAGCATAAGAATGACTGCAACAAATATGCAAATATACAACAATTGCTAAGAGGATCAAAAAAATGGACATCTCATATGTGAGAATAAATATCTGAGCATGATCAGTGTGACTAACATGAGTGAAATAAATCTCTGAGCATGCTTCATGACCAGTATGTGATCCTTTTCCATTTTAATCTGTATCTTTGAAAATATATGATGATAAAAATATTTGAGAGAGAGAGAGAAAGAGAGAGAGACAGAGAGAGAGAGATATGAAATCTTTATTTTCTTTGATATACTGTACTTACATATTTATCCCTGAGGTTTCTAAATCGATTAATTTCTTCTGGGGGCAGCGAACTGTATTTTGATTTTAAGGTGCAGCATTCTTTAGTTGGCAAAATGTTCCGGGAATGGGACAGCTGCACTTCTGTCATGAGGATTGCTGCTATTAATAATGCTCCTGGCAATTTCATCTCTAAGCTTTTAAACAAACACAAACTTTACTATTCATTTTAACAGAAAGGACACATATTAATATACAGTAAATGTTAACCATATATTCATATTTCAGTGATGGAAAACAGTTAAAACTGAAATGTATACTGAAACTGATATTTTTAGCTGATGCATTTTTTATTTCCTGTTCAATTATCTCTTCCTTCACTTGTTTCAAATATTCTTTTCTATTTTGATTGTTTTTCATTGTTAAGATTCAAATGGGATGGTACCCTTTATAAACATGGCTGCCTTCAAATTTTTAGCAGAATACTCTGTTTTAGAACAGTTGGTGACATTATATGTTACAATTCCTTTTCACAGGATAGCCCTGCTAAGATAAAAATATTTCATTTCCAAGTGAGTTCCTGCTTCTACCCATTTCTGCAGCTAGGTGATCTGCAGCACTGCAACATTAAGTGACTTGCCAAGGTGCTGAGGTTACTAAGCTAGACCAGCAAGTAACATAACATAGTAACACACTATTGTGATGACAAAAGGGACATAGGGTGTACCTTGTCTGCCCCTCTGCTGTATGGCAGTGACTGTACCCAGTCTACAGTAATTATGGATACACCTCCAGGCTTCTCAGCTGGTGTGCCTTTCATGCTGTATAAAGTTCAGTGACATTATCCCTTAAGAATCTATCTAACCTTGTTTTGAAATCCTAAAAAGCACTAGTGTCACCAACCACAACAGGAGCAGGGGGCTATTCTACATGCTAGCTGCCCTCTGTGTGACATGCTTTTCTGAAGTTTCCAATTGTCCTGCCATCCAACCCTCCCCCTCACTCATATGCACATTGCATTCAAGTCCTCAGCTTCTGTTTACTCACCAGCTCAAGCATATGTAAATACTTCACTTTCTCTCTGTCCCTTTAGTAATATGATAGATACTGCTCTTTTGCTTTACAGAATGCTACAGATGCTAGGTAAAGGCCAATCAACCCAAACAAGGAGGTTGTTTAGAAGTGCATTTTTTCATAAATGATTCATTTAACATTAACTGATGCTTTTTCCTAAATTACATCTTCTAGATCCTTGTATGACTGCATTCCAATAACAACCATGTATCTGATTTGATCAGAGGACAGCATTCAAGTTTCTATATAAACTAAGTAGTATGTGCTTACAGTGTTCTCAATTGTTTCTAATACTTGCATTCAAAAAGCTGGCATGCAAGCTGCCTGTCTGAAAGGTATGATCTGGGGTAAAAATTAGTTCAGCAGTAAAATTAAAAATATATTAACATGTCTACAAGTCAGAATCTTCACATTTGTTGTCTTGGGATTTCCTTCAAGCTGCAAAAAACTGACTGTTGAAATGTTACATCATTTATACATTTGTAATAATTGAAGAATACATATTAAATACAGTGATTTGGGCTTTCATGTTTTCATGCTTGTAAGAAAAGAAAAGGTTGTACAAGACAAAAGCAAATAGTTTGTTCTCTATTGAATGATTGCAACTATATTTTATCACATGACAACTATAGTTTTCCTGTCTCAAATAACAATCATTTATACTGCTTATGTATGCCACATGACAGTGGGTTATGCTGTTTTGTTATGCCATACTGCAACTGATTATGCTGACAACATATATGACAAAGGTGAGGACTGCTCTCTTAAGACATATGCAGACTTTTAAAATAGTTGTTCATGTTGTAATGAAATAATTTATTGTGATATGTTATACAAAGAATAAGAAGGAAAGATAGACTAGGTGAAAAAGGAAGTGGGCTTGCACTATACATCAGAAGTCAATTACAAGAGACAGAACTGATGGACCTTGACACAAACAAGCATGAAGCACTGCCTAAGAGCATAAATGGAAAAGGAGGCACAGCAACAGTTGATCTGTGCAATAGATCACTGAGCAGAAAGAGACCAGTACTTTAAACTATATGATGAGAGCAGGAAAGCAATAACCATGGAAATTATGCTCTGATTGGAAACCTTATTTAGCCCGATATATACTGTAGACTGGAAAGAAGAACCATTTAAGTCCAAGTGCAGTAGACAGTTACAGAATCTTGTGGAGGACTGTTACCTGGCAGTGTGTTAAAGAAATAATTAGGGATCATGTGATGCACAATTTTATCCTTAGCAACAAGAATGACTTGGTCATCTGTATCATGTTATATGTTACCCTGCCTTTTGTATACTTGTAATTAATTCTAGGTCATCCCTGAAAAAGGGACAGTGTCTCAGAGGGCTTAACCAGTCACTAAAATCCAATAACTAAATAACTAAATAAATAAAAGAAGTGAAAATTGGAGAAACACTAGGAAACAGTGACCATAACACTTTTAGGTTCTCTACTGAAAGGGAAAGACAAAAACACAGAAAGAAATTTCTGTACTGTATCATGCTACTACATAAGGAGTATTGTTAAAAGTTGTGGGCACTCATGCACCTTGGGGAACAGGATCATGGACATCAGTGGTCCACAGGAATGGAACACCTTTAAAAACAAAGACTACATCTCTCAGTGGGGAAAATACAGCAGACAAAGATGCAGGCTGATGTTGATAGTAAATAAATAAACATAGGATAAAGTGAGACATATAGGAAGAGTAGATTGCAAGGAACCAGTGAAAATATAATAGAGTTACAGAGACTGAAGAACTGCAAATGAAAAATTAGGAGGGCACAACAAGCAGTGGAGAAACAGCACTACTGGTTAAATCCAAAAGCAAAAATGTTTTTCGAATATAAGCAGGAGAAAAGAAAAACAAAGAACTGCCAGGCCACTAAAGGATCAGGAAAAGGTACCCTGTTCACAAATTATGGGAAAATAGCATAGTGCCAAAATGCACATTTTATGTCATTTTTTTACAAGAAAAAGGGATGGACAGGTGTTAGACAGTGAATCAGTATTCAGGTGAGAACAAAAGAGAGCACTTCACATCATATATGACAAATGTAACACCTGATGAAAATGATCAAAACTGTTTTTTATGCATCTCTCCAACTGATCAAATGATGGTAAATGTGAAAAAGCAATGGCACCTGGTGACATGGATCCAAAATTCTGGTGTTATTCCCACCAATAAAGAGGCAGAGTGTCATTGAAGCCACTCCAAGCACCAAAGTTGATGGTATTGCATTGTGGTGCACTAAATAGGCAATAAATGCATGTTTGCCTAATCCTATGCAACATTTTCTGTGTTTCCTCAGCCTTACAAATCCCAACAGATCACTATCAATCTTTGAATCTGGTGCACTAAAAGAGGATTCCTAAAATATAAAATTACAGTACATGTCCACAGATTGTAATTGATAGAGAAGGTAAACAGAGACTGGTATATATACAGTGGCCCGGATATTCATTCACTGTGACCGTCTAGTACAGTATGCCCTGCAAGCCCATTGGTCCACAGTATGGACCACTGGGCTTACAGCCCATACTGTAAGCTGTCATTTGGCAGGTGGCCAGACAGTTTGCAGGTGGGTTGCAGCCACCCACCGATGACGGGGGGGGAGCAGGGTGAGCAAGGGGTCCAGGGTAGGTGGGAGTGGTGGGGGTGCCAGTGGACCACTAGGGAATGTTCTCATGTCATTTTACTGGCAATCAGGGCTGGGGCAGGAGGGAACCACTAGACCACCAGGGAATGTATTCCTGTCATTTTACTGGTGATAGGCACTAGGAGTGGAGGAGGGACCATTGGGCTACCAGGGAATGTAGTTATTACATTCTACCAGTGATCACAGCCATGGGAGGGAGGGGGGTGCCACTAGACTGCCAAAGATTGTAGTTATGACACTTTACCAGTGATCACAGCTACAGAGGAGGGGGTACCACTAGACTGCCAGGGATTGTAGTTATGACACTTTACCAGTGATCGCTGCTATGGGAGGGAAGGGGTGCCACTTGACCACTAAGGATTGTGTTTTAACAATGAATATCAGCGATCACAGCTATGGGGTGGGGGATGCCCCAGGACCCCCTCAGTCCACACATCATTCCATGCAGGGCACCAGGCGCATTTTGCCAGGCTGCCCTGCACAAGGCATGCCAATGGGGCCATAATGACATGCAAATGGCCCCAGTTGTACCATGCATATTTTAAGGCCTTATTTTCATGCCCTCTTCTGAATATCATGGGTGCCGAGCCCAGCACAACTGCATTTGTGCATGGTGCATCTCCATGCTCCCTATCTGTGGCTTGCACCTGCACAGTGCCACTGCACCATGCGCAGTGCCACAGTGCTGTGTGCAGGCCCTGCCATATTCAATGGTGCTGCACCATGGCACATCACCATTGAATATCACCTGGTCCTGGCCTGGGTGCATCCCGGCTTCACTGCGCCCATGTTTATGCCATTGCCAGGTGCAGTCTGAATATCCAGGCCAAGATGCACAGTATGCAGGAAAGAATACAGTTCTTCTATATGTATACTATACAAACTAAATTTGACATTTGACATTGTCCCACACTATGAACTTCTACTAAAAATAGTAAATATGGGACTGGATAGCATTTTGATCAAGTGGACTGAGAACTGGATTAGAGACATAGCCCAGCGAGTAAGAATCAATGGCCATCTCTCGTAGGATATTGGAGTAGGTAGTGGGGTGCTGCAAGGATCAGTCCTTGGACTAGCTCTGTTTGGGCTTTTTATCAGAAATCTAAATAAAGATAAAGCCAACCATTGAACTAAGTTTGCAGATGACAACAAACCTGGGGGAGAACTTAGCTCTGTTGCAGGCTATTACTCCCTTATGAAAGATTTAAAGTATTGGATTGTGGGCCTAAGGGAATGGAATGAATTTAAATCAAGATATGTCCATAGTTCAGTAAATGGGACAACAAAATCCAATATATACCTAAACATTGACCAATAAAAGTCTTCAGGCAGTGGAAAAAGAACATGACCAAGGGGTGATAATCAGTAATAAGTTATCATCAGAAGATCACTGCTACAAAATAACACAAACTGCGGCAGACTACTGACTTGTGTCCAGAGAGCTTTTATAAATCACAGCGGACAGTGTATACTCTCACTATATCCGTCCCTATCTAGACTATGCATCTCCCTTCTGGAGTCCATATCTTAGGAGAGATATAGAAATAATTGAGAAAGTTTAACAGACAGCCGCCAAGCTTACCCCTCGCCAGGGTAGATTAACATATACAGAGAGATTGGCTGCAACAGGTTTGGCCAGACTCGAGGACAGTCGGGGGGGGGGGGCAGGAGTTATTGCCGTTACACAAAATTCTTAAAATCAAGATTTGACATCAATGTGTGGACTTGAATACAACAATAGAATCCTGACCCTAAGATCCCACTAAAAACAATTACTAATACCCAAGGCCAGTATTAAAAAAAATAATAACTTCTTTACATTAAGGGTGGCTACAGCCTGAAAGAATTTACCCAAGGAGGTGACAAATTTAGAAACATTTTATATATTTTTAAACTAGGCTGGATAAACACTTAAGAAGGGCCTAATTCACCTTCTTGGAGTGGGGCACAATCAAGATGGCATATAGCCTACTTTTGTCTAGAATTATCAAGTAATACCAAGTAAATAACTGTGTTTAAAGCACAGTGTTTTTCAAAAGGAGTTTCAGCTACAGTTAACAAAAATGTTAGCCTGACTGTCATCTCCACTTTTTTGGGTATCCCCAGTGATATACACCAGAAAACCCTTGCCACCTCTATAATGCTCTTTACAGGCCAAATGTGTGTGTGTGTGTGTGTGTGTGTGTGTGTGTGTGTGTGTGTGTGGTGGTGGTGTCTTTTCTGAGGGAAAGGAAAGTAAATTAAAACATTTATACAGTAGTCACAATCTGGTGGAACTAGAAATGGTACCACCAAATAAAACTGGAAGATACCTTGCATCTTTTATAATGCAAAAAAGTTATGGCACAGATTTGTACAGTTTTGTAGAGGGGCTACTTTAAAATGCAAGAACAGCAACTGATTAAACTACTGTATATTGAGACAGCATTTGAATGGTTATTTAAACCCTCAAAAGTCTGAACATTGCTTGCAATAGTTAACAGACACCAGCATTGTTTTCATCATGTCATTTTGAACGTTAAACACTTCCTTCAAGCAGGCTAACACTAACAGCGTTTTGTGGTACACTGCACCTTTCACGCTAGACTCGCAGAGGTACCGGCGTCTTTAAACCTGGCGCAATATCTTTACACTTGAGCAAATGATTAACATTGTACAGAGAAACACACCTTACTCAAGACAGAAGATTCACATACCTTTCTGTTTTCCTGCTGAACGTTCTCTTCTGGTTTGTAGCTTTGCTGTCTCTCCATCGTGATTGAGGTATCTTTTATACAGGAGTCCGACGAATCTTTCCCCGAAAACCTGAAAATCGGTGACACAGGTGTATAACACGAAGCGAAAAGGACAGAACGCTTGGCAAAAGAACAGTGAGAAAACATCCCGAAAGTGAAAGGTGTCTG
Organism: Neoceratodus forsteri; assembly: GCA_016271365.2. NCBI lineage: Eukaryota > Metazoa > Chordata > Ceratodontiformes > Ceratodontidae > Neoceratodus > Neoceratodus forsteri. The sequence goes on along the minus strand of CM057450.1, from coordinate 873,703,339 downwards.
GACTTTCCTGCTTGGGGCATGGAATTCCTTTCAGACCTGCAGTCGGGACCGGAACTCAAGTGAATACATACCTTTATTAGAAAACTAAAGAACAGTAAACCAGTTGTCACTGAACGTAATGCAAAACTCGAACTACAAGAAAACAATTTGACTATAAAGACGGTTTAAACATGCGTATTAATGCTCTGAGTTCCATAAAAATGGAAAACAAAATTAGTCACTGGTCGACCCCCGAAGCTACATAGTCCTACGGAGATTTATTTATTTATTGCCATCCCCAAATTAAGGCAACAGTGCATTGAAACTGGACAAAAAAAAATTAACCCTGCAATTGTTTTCATTATAAACGAGTCCCAGCATCTTTCAGTTTTATTTGGTGGTAACATTTTCTAGTTCCTCGGAAATCTGGGCATTAATAAGTGTTTTAATTTGCCTTGTTTTTCAAGTAAAAACATGACCAGCACATTTGGCTTAGAAACAGTATTCTACACTTGGTAGGGGTTAGGATACAAAAGGGCGTGCAGATCACGAGATAACTAGAAAAGTCAATTTGACATGAATGTTAATGTTTTTATTAAATGTAGCTGAAACCACCTTTTTGGAAACCCATTTGAGGTTGCAGTGATGCTTTAAGGGAAAATATGCAATATGCTGGTATTTAATCTCCTTACTCTTCATCAATATTCTTTTTATGGTCCCAAGCAAATTTAATATTGACCCCCACCTTCAGAGCATTCTTCGCTGTTTGGGCAGCTTATTGGATAATGGTCTCATTGCATGATGCCACCATTTTTGAAGTTCCGACCCAGCAAAATAATACCACGCAAATGTGGCAGGGTCAGATCCCCAATGGCACTTAAAGTAATGCCAGCTGCTGTTTTTTTCTTTAATTCCTACTTTATCTCTGTACTACTGTTGCTGTGTTATTCCATACCTTCAGTCTATCTCAGGTTGCGCACCCACATTTTCCATGGGAGATGGCAACTTTTTGGTCCATGTCCCCCTCTACCTGTATTTACTTTACCTTCTGTCTTTTCTCCTTTTCCATCTCGTCACCATTTTTTCGTTTCCAGTGTCAGGTAGTTTTGCCCACTCCCATAAAAGATAAAAGGGTAAGTGACATATCTGAATAAATTTGCCCCTTATATGTTTGAAGGTATGCAGCTTTCTTTCTAAAGAATAACACAAAGAAACTTTGTTATTTAAACAAATGAAGGGATGTTATTTAATAAATATAATGAACAAGATGGAAAGGTATACTTAAAAGAAACATCACACAAGAGGGGGAGTCAAACCAATATACCCGGCAGAAGCACAAGACAACCTTAAGGTAAACCACAATCCATGTGTCAGCTAAGCACACGCTTAAAAGATAAGCATTTGTCAATGCCTTATTGTTTGTTTGGTTGGTGACAGAGGGTAAATGAATGTAAAGCAGCACTTGGTTGTGAAATACAAAGTGTTACTAGTTCAATTAAGACAATACCAATTTTCGCAATGCAGACTTTATGTTTGTTAACTAATGACAAATCAGGTATCATTCATATAGTGTATGTTTACGTTACAGATCAAGCTCTAGGCATGCAAACATTTAGAATCATCATGGTAAGTCATTAATAAGTACTTTTAAAAAAAACATTTTGTATAGATAAATACTGAACATAGGCACGTTAGTTTTCTAAAGACAATACATTTTGTTTTAAAGTTAAATGTTTAGCAGAATTAATAATATTTTTCTTTAAATACTGTATGACAAAATGTTAACCAGTGAAAGCAATATATTTTATATAAGAGCATGTTCTGGTTAATGAAGTTATACATGGAAAATGCGAAGACACTAACGAGGTCTATATATAATGTGTTAAAAGGTTTCTGGCAAATAGAGTTAGGTAGTGATGGAGTCACAAAAACACAGAAGGGGATAGAATGGAATCATAAGGGTCAAGTCGATACTGAAGAATGCTGGTGGAAGGTGACCATTTTGGATTTCATGGGGGTAAACATAGTTGATATGCATAGCAGTGCAATAAATAAAAGGAACAGAAAACATATAAGAAGCTATTTTGCCTAAACAGAAACAAACAAGTTAATAGTGTGATATCAGTTAACAATGGGTTTGTCACCTTATCTGACCTGGAGCATAACTGTCTACAAATGATGAAGACATCACTGAGCACATCAATGCACAGTGCTACAGTTGCAGGACTTTTAACACCAGACAGTGTTACCCTTCAGTTATACCAAGCTGATATAGGGTAGCTCTCCCACCACAGCAGCCCGAGCTCGGGAATGAACTTGGGCTGTAGGGGGTCGGCTGTGTGGTAGAAGAATTGAGTGCCCCAACCCATGCTCTTCATCTCTGTGAAGGGAGGGCAGCCAGCTCCTCTGCTCTGCTGCCACATGGGTGATCACAAGTGGCAGTGCAGCTAGAGTGGTGGGGGGGATATCAGCAGGTGCCACACATCACAAGCTTGCGTGTGGACATGCTTGGCATGCACTTGGTGTGTGGACATGCTTGGTGTGCCCTTGGCACTGATGTCCCAGGGGACTCATGGCATTCAGAGGACTTCAACACCTTATTTAATGGATATGAATTCATTTATATCCTGGTCAGGATGCTACATAAACTTTGTAATAGAGTAGGCAGCATTACTGCTATGATTAAAGTGGAAGAAATGAAGTGCATATTGATTGATTAGGAAATTAACTTAATCTCTGTAAAATGTTGGGAGTCTTGCAACAATGATTTAATCTTAGAAAACCACCATATTCCTCCTTACAAGTCAACATATTATGATATAAACATCTGGGATATATTGAAAAAATCAGTTACAATATATCATGAACAGTTCCCTAAAGCAAATATTTTAATACATGGAGACATGAATGCTAGGATAGCTGTCTATGATTATTATGCAGAGGAGAACACAGGGGAGCTTTAATTCCCCGAGGTTACCTGGAGCAGAAGGGAGTACACCTAACTGGAACCGGGAAAGTTTGTTGTTTAGTATTGCCATTTGTATTTTGTTTTTGTTTTTGTTGGGGACACAAGTGGGGACAGGATGCCAGGGAACAACAAGGGAAGGACTGGACACAGCAGGGTATGTTTGCTTTTTTAATTCCCGGAGGTCACCTGGAGCAGAAGGGAACACACCTGAACTGCATCGGAGAGCTCCGACTGTTGTTTAGTTGCTGCTATTTGTCTTTTTTTTTTTTTTGCAGATGACACACATAGGGACAGGGGGCCGGGGAACAAAGGAAGGACTATACACCACAGGGAGTAGTTGCTTTTTTGGCCTTCCCACCCAATAACAATATAGTTTACAAACACAAAGTAACGGAAATCACAGATGGTGGGAAAGAGATAGCACTAAAGGGATGTAAGTAAACTAATGCACCTGGAAAGTGTAAACCTGTGGTTGGGAGATTTTTCATCGGTGGTTAGATAACTGAGTGGTGAAGTAGGGTTAGAAAGTACCCACAGGTAGTGAGACAGAAGGAGGAGGAAAAAAAAAAACAGAGGAGCAGTAGGCAGCTTGGGGGCTGTAAATAGGTCTTCTGGGAGTTGATAACCTGTAAGTTAAATATTGGATACAAGAATAATTGGGGGTAGTAGGAAATGTCTAGATAGAAAGCGTAGCTATCATGTGAGTGGTGCAGTGCAGCAGCTGTGGGGCCGCAGTCTTCAGGGAGACTTTCTGGAGGCTGTGGTGTTGCCCAATCTTTGGGCAGAGGGAGGAGGTTGCTAGACTCATGGCCAAGATGGCTTGGGTTAGGAGGACATACCCTTCCACTGAGAGACCATCAAATCCACCACCACTTCCTCAATGGGTGCCAGGAATGAGGAGCAGATGGACAATAGTGGGCTCAGGGAGGGTTAGGGTGGTAGAGCATAGGCACATCCCAAATCCCATACCATTATGAAACACCAGCCCCACACTGGCAGGGAAGGACTGTCCCACAAAGACACCTGAGGTAGTGACCTGGAATGGGTTGGGGAGGTCTTCCATGATGGAGACCACAAGGGAGGTGGCAGAGGACCCTTAGAGGAGGAAGCAATCCTGGCACAGGACTTGATAATAAGGGGGATAAAGTTGGGGATAGGTAGGAATGAAGAGAGGGTGGCAAGGTGCCTTTCTGGTGCCACAACTCATAGGGATGGAAGGAGGATCCTGAGGATCACTGCAAAGGGAGAGCTTGATGTCATTGTCCACTTAGGGAACACATGACCTGAATGGAAAGAGGCCAGATGCAGTTCAGGAAACTGGGGAGGGGTCTTAGGCAGATAGCATAATCTGTTACTTTCTCAGAGGTGCTACCTGTCCATGACAAGGGGGTTGACAAGATGCTTCATGCCAAGGACTTCAAATTATGGTTGAGGAAATGGTGCAGAGGAGAGGGATTTGGATTAATTTTGGACTGGGGCTACACCTGAACGGATGGAGGCCGGTACAGGGGCAACTGCTTCTATCCCTCTGGGAGGGGAATTGGGATCCATAGTGAACAGTGTAAATGCTACATCACTAAGCATTTAAACTAGCTGAGGGGAGGTGTAATAGGGCAGGAAGACATAGTCTGCCTCGGTGCCCCCCATCAAAACACTTACATGGTCAGCAGTGGGAATCATGAGGGTGCGAAGTCCCAAAGGGTACAAACACAAATAGGTAACCAGGAGGAAGTGGGAAGGTGAAGAAGAAGAAGAAGAAAAGGAACAAAGGAAAGAGGGAAAAAATAGTGGAGGAAAAGGGGGATAACAAAAGGGCAAAAAAAAGAATTGTAGCAGTACGGAATGGAGAGCCAAGTGCACAAATGTTCGAAGTCTGGACAACAAGATGGCAGACCTAGAGGCCACCATGGCAGTAGGATATCTGGGCATAGTAACAATTATAGAGACCTGGTGCAATGAAAACCAGGAATGGGAGGCAGTTATACCAGGGTATGCTCTATTCAAGTGGGACAGATTAGGAAAAATGGAATACAGGTGGCTCTTTACATGAGAGAGACCATAAAGGCTGCAGAAATACAGAGGGGATAGAGTAAAGTTGAAATACTGCAGGTCACCCTGGAGACAGGGAGGAGGGCAACTATTAGGATAGTGGTGATCTTCAGACCTCCAACACATGGAAGGATGGGGATACGTATATGGTAGAAGAAATCCAAAGGATGGATAACAAGGGCAAGGTACTGCTAGTGTGGGATTTCAATCTACTAGATGTGGATTTCAGCCTTCCTACTGCAGCATCAGTTAGAAGCAGGGAAATCCTAGAATCCTTGCAGGGGTGGTCCTCAGGCAACTGGTTAAGGAATCCACTTGTGAGGGGGTGTTACTGGACCTGTACTGTCAAACAGGGACAGTGTCACTGACGTCACAGTGGGAAGCCACCTTGGGACCATTGATCATCGTACATTGTGGTTTAATATAAGGACCAGGACAGTACTTAACCATACTAAAACAAGAGTCTTGGACTTCAGGAGAGCTGATTTCAAGAAAATGGGAGAGTGCCTCAAGGAAGCCCTGGCATAAATGGGGAAAAAGGGTGGCGTAGAGAAAAATTGAGCAAACATAAGGAAGGCCATTAAAAAGGCAACAAACCTCTGGGTCAGGCAGGTTAAGAAGAGAAGGAGAAGGAAAAGATCACTATGGTTCTTCAAGGACATAGCAGAGAATGTTATAGAAAAGAAGCAGGCATTCAAAGGAGGGATTCAAGAAAGGGTGGGGCAGGTATAGGCAAGGGGTGAAGCAGAGGCTGGTTTGCCGGGGGCAGGACTAGGGGATGGAGTAACAGTGAAAGGAGACAGAGAGAGGGCTACAGTACTCAATCAGGGTGCTGAAGCACAAGCAGACTTGATAGACCAATAGGCCTACTCTGCTGGTGTCTAGCATGTTAGTATGTTAGTATGTTAAAAAGTACAAGATGACACAGAAGGAAGAGGACTGGGAGAGTTATCGGGAAAACAAAGGGAGGCAGGGAAGGCAGTTAGGAGATCTAAAGCACAAATGGAAGAAAACATTGCCAAATAATCAAAAGGGGGGATGAAACATTCTTTAGGTATATAAGATAAAAGAGGAAGAACAAGGGAGGGATAGTAAGGCTAAAAGGAGAAGGAGGGTTATGTGTGGAGGAAGAGCAGGAAAAGGCAGACATATTCAACAAGTACTTTTGTTCACTATTTATGAAGGAGGGGGTAGGTGATGGACCCGGTTAGTCACACTTACTGTTAACATATTAGTAAGAACCATAAAAAAAGCCTTTGTCACTAAGAATAAGGAATGTTTGCTCAATCTATACAAGACTTATATAATACCACATGTAGAATATGGGTCTCCACTGTGGAACCCATATTATAAAAGGGATATTCGTCTCATAGAAAAAAACTCAAAGGAAACTTACTAAATCAATCAAAGATATGAGAAGCTTGACTTATGAAGAGTGTTTAAATAAACTTAAATTACACAAACTTGAAACAAGAAGAATAAGAGGTGATTTGCTCCTCCTCTACAAAATATTACATAATCCTGTTTTAATGGATCAATGTGGTATTGTGTTTAATTCTAGAAATAAAAATCTCAGATCACATAAAAAACAATTATGTGTGCCCAGGGTTAATACCATTAAAAGAGTTAATGTTTATATAGTTAGAGCTGCTCAAACATGGAATTCATTACCATCCAATATTGTACAAGCTACTGATTTTGAAATATTTAAAACTTCCTTGGATAAGTTATTGTTGACTGAAAACCTAAAAAAAAGTGAAGCTACTGGTGTAGGAGACAATTAAAGGGTGTATGCCTTCTTTGTCTATCTCTACCAAATTACCAAGGTGGACACTAGCCCTTTTATGGAGGAAAGAGTCCTCAAGAAGCTACCACAACTAAAAGCTGACTGCACCTATGGCATCCCTGTTCAACCTATCACTAGATACGGGGGAAGTTCCAGGGGATTGGAGGAGGTGGATGTGGTCCCATTTCACAAATGTGGGAGTAGGGAGGAGGCAGGAAATTGCAGACCTGTCAGCCTGACTTCAGTGATGGGCAAAGTACTGGAAACACTACTGAAGGAAAGAATAGGGGAATACCTTGTGACCAGTGGATTACAGGATCTGAGGCAGCATGGGTTCACAGGGGGGAGATCCTGCCAGAAAAAAACTGATTGAGTTCTTTGACTGGGTGACAAAGGAAGTCAATCAGAGAAGAGCGCTGGATGTGGCCTACCTAGATTTCAGTAAGGTCTTCGACACCATTTCACATAGATCACTAGTAAACAAGCTGGGCAGCCTGGGAATGGGTCCAAAAGTAGTAAAATGGGTATGAAGCTGGCTAAGTAACAGGAGTCAGAGGGTGGTAGTAAACGGGGTTCACTTAGAAGAAGGAAAGGTAACCAGTGAGGTGCCACAGGGGTCATTACTGAGCCCAGTCCTCTTCAATGTCTTTATTAGTGACATTATGGAAGGGCTGGAAGGGAAAGTATGCTTATTTGTGAATTTCATAAAAATCTGCAACAGAGTGGACACACTAGAGGGGGTGGAAAAATTGAGGGACAACCTGAAAAAACTGGAAGACTGGTCAAGGGTTTGGCAACTGGGCTTCAATTGCAAAAAAATGCAAAATTATGCACATAGGGCACAGAAACCCAAGTGCAACATACCAGCTGATGGGGGTTGGGGAGTACTGACATCCACAAAACTAGAAAGGGAACTGGGGGTCATCATATCTAATGACCTGAAGGCAGCAAAGCAGTGTGATGAATCAGTGGGTACAGCTAATAGAATGCTCAGGTGCACTGACACTGTAGTGCAGCATGAGAGAGGTGCTGCACTTCTGCGGTGCCATCTTTCGGATGAGATGTTAAACCGAGGTTCCATCTGCCTGGATTGGTGGTAGTTCAGGTGGATGTTAAAGATCCCATGGCACTTACCGAAAAGAGTAGGGGAATTTTTTATTAACAGAACTTCAAAAGAAATCAAATACATTGTTAATTCACAATATTAGAGGATAAATGGATAACAATTACACAAAAAAATAATGAGGAAAAACAAAGAAATGGAAAAAGAAAAGAAAATTAAGAAAAGAAAGGGAAAACAATTCCAAACCCAGATAGTACATTGTAAAATCATGTGACAGGGACATCATTATCCGTCATCCAAGGTAAATTCCTCCAATTCAACCTTAATTAAGCACGATTATATCTTCCTGCTTCATATTTATAAATATTTAACAATTCAGAATGTATTTTCTGTAAAAGTTCTGTATAAGAAAAAATCTTTCTGCTGTAAAGTAAAAAGACACCTGTTTTGCCAAATGAACCATTTAAAGACAGCAAAAATAACATGCAATGTACCAGTATCCCACTTTCTCCAGTCTGAAGTATAGGAACCATAGATCAAAATATTGTAATGTACATGTTTAAAAACTGGTTCTTTCCAAATAGTAGCAACATAGCCCCAAAAGTTGGATATGTATGGACATAAAAAATATAAGTGCTGCATCATCTCAAAAGCTTGAAAGCAACCAGGACAGGAACAATTACGGTCTTGTAACTGTTTATGAAATTGATTTCCCTTAACATTCAGCCTCTCATGACCACACAACCAAGTTATATCCCACAGTTTAGGAGGAATTCGGTTATGAGTTATTAAACCCTGAAGGGACAAAAGCAGCTCATCTGGACATTTTGGGAATATAGTTGGTTCAGAAAAACATGAGTCAAGAACAGACTGGTATAACGATTTTTTATGTTTGGAGAGTATCCAGTCACTGGGTATTTTCCAGTGTCGTAATTTAAGAAAAATCTCACACTGATAAGGTTGCACAATGGCAAGTGTACTAAGACACCCTAATCTGCCAACCACCCACTCATTATACCAAAGCCCTATTGTCTGCAGGAAGAGACTGGTCCATAATTTAGGAAGATGTTTTAATAATGGTAAAAAATTAGAAAAAAGGAATTGACAGTAAAAGAAAAGCAGAGGATTTATCATATTTAAACTGCCTCGGGATACAGGCAAGTACAGAATATTACGTTTAATGGGATTAAGATGGCTACCCCAAACAGCTTGAAAAAAAATGCTAAGTAAAGTTGCTTCCCTTTGTTTAGGTGGAGGAGAAATATTACTCAAAAATAAAAATAAAGGTATCAAATATGTCTGTATCAAATAAATACGTTTAAGCTTGGAAAACTGCCATTTATTCCAGTTTTGTACCATAATCCTACCCTTCTCCAATTGAATATCCCAGTTATAAATAGCCGGTGTAGGTGAACCAAAAAATATACCCAGAATCCGTATGGGGTTTGATGTAAATTTTATATCACATATAAGTGCCTGTTCAGGAATATTTCCATTCAAGGTGTATCCAAGGCATTTGGGTGTATTTAAAGATGTACCAGAAAGAGAGCCAAAAAGGTGACACATGTCCACAACAGAGTGAACAGAAGAAACAGTGGGGGTGCAAATGCAAATATCATCCACATAAGCAAGGGCTGAAAAGGGTATTAAGACTCCAGGAACTGGAATGGAGGGTATCAATTTATTCAGAGTACGTAACAATGGATCTATACTATACACATACAATAACGGGCTAACTGGACAACCTGCCAAACTCCCCGCTGTACCCGAAGCATAGGCCCGAGGTGCCCATTAACCAGAGGAGACACTGTCGCAGACTTATAAAGTTTCTGTTACCAAAAAATAAAAGTGGTTGGAATACCATAATGCTTTAAAGTAAGCCATACAAATTCATGATTCACTGAATCAAAGGCCCCCTTTTGATCTAAAGATAAAATGAACCCAGGTAATCCAATTGTACTAGATCTGTCAAAAATTTCACGTAAAAAAAGTAACTGATCAATTATAGATCTATTAGGGATTGCACAAGACTGTGCAGAAGAAATTAAATGGGAGGACACAGTTAAAAGTCTTGTATTTAACATTTTCATTAGAATTTTTAAGTCAACATTTAATAAGCTGATTCGTCTCCAATTAAAAAGGAGCTTCTTGTCACCTTTCTTATGCAAAAAAATCAAAATTCCCCTCATCATTTCTAAAGGACAATCAGAATGTGTCAACAAATCATTATAAACATCTGCAAGTTTCTGAGACAATAGGGCTCCTATTAGTTTGTAAAATTCAGCAATTAGACCATCCATACCTGGTGCTTTTTTGCATGAAAGGGTATGTATGACAGTGAGGACTTCCTGTGACGTAATGGGATTCACCAAACTAGATAATAACGATGGAGGACAGTCTGGAACCTCAACACTGTGTAGATAAGCCTGAGAAGAATCCAAATCTACAGGCTGTTCTTTAAAGAGTGCTGTCGTGTATGACGTCACCTCTGACATTAAATCAGCTTGTGTATGTTTTTCCCAACCATCACACCCTAGTAAACTGATAAAAACCTTTTTCCCTACCCTTTCCTTGTTACCAAGAAAGGGACAAATAGTGGCAAAGCTGCCCTGTGTACCAAATTGTTGTTGAAATTGTAAAACTTTTGATTGGTGTTTATGAAAAGGTGCCATTTTTTTCCTTAAGAATTTTTATTTGGGATGAAAAGTCATGTTTAGTAGTCTGGACCATGGACATCAATTTCTGCAGCTGTTTCCTGAGTTGCAAATAAGAAAAATATGCAGCTGAACATTGAGATTTCCCAAAAGATTTCAACAGTGAGATAAATTCTGATTTAGTATCCATCCACCATAGAAGGGGATCTTCATACATCTCATATAGAGACCTCCTTGCCATTGTAAAATATTGTAAATGTTGCAAAATGTCCTGATATAGTAGCAATTGAGAGTTGAGCCTCCAGAGGCCCCTACCAAAAGAGAAAGCAGCTGTAGACCCAACCATTATGCACAAGGCACAGTGATCAGAGAATTCCACCTGGGTAACCCATGCGGACTGCAAAGGTAAATTTCTATTAATGAAAAAGAAATCTATCCTGGTAGCAAGGGCTCCTTTGTGAAAGGTAGGTATAGTATTCACATGCAGCTGAGCATATGCATCAACCAAATTTGCGGTTTGGACCACCTTGGCTAAACAAGACATATCAAAAAAAACTTTAGTAGTCTTTACCCCCTTATCCCTATCTTTGATGGACAGTCCACAATTAAAATCACTACCCAAGATGACATTAAAAGAGGTGTGTAAATATGGTTGTAGGAGCTGAAACAGATCCACCCTAGTTGCTTTAGTTTGAGGTGCATAAACATTGATTAATCTGAAACACATCCCCTGGTGTACAATATCCAAAATCAATACCCTACCAGGAACCAAATCTATCAATTTCAAAACTTTCACATCTAATTCAAAAAGTATTGTAACCTCTGTACATCTGTCAGATCCCAGTGACCAATATGAGACCCCCGTGTGCCATCGTTTTGAAGCACCAGCAAGTTCAGCAACAGTGTGTAAACGTGTGTCCAGCAAAAAGAATATATTGCAGTGTAATGTTTTTAAAAGGGAAAGTAAAGCAGATTGTCTTAACTGATTTTTGATGCTGTTCACGTTAAGTGAACAGAAAGTTAAGGAGGAAAACATTTAGTTAGTTGAAAGCAATGTCATGGTGGTTTACGCTTAATTTTTTCCCCTTTTTAACAGCTGCGGAGCTGGATTTCAGAGGGAAGGTTGGGAGTGAAACTCCCTCTGATTCTACATCCACAGATTTCCCCATGGGGTCTACTCCTGACTGAGAAGATTCAGAGTCAGCATCTGACATATCTTGTGCAATGAGAAAAGCGTGAAAATGGTTAGTTGTAGGAGTATGTATCAATTTAGGGACTTTCGAAGCTGGCTGAGTATGATAGGTCTTGCTCCATGTTTCTCTAGAATGAAAAGGAATTACATGAGGAAGCTGGGGGGGGCATGGATTGGTTATCAAGAGGAATGGAAACCTGGGGTGGACGGTCAGGCAGTGGTGTTTCTGGGTCAGAAGCTAAAGGGGGAAGGGGAGATTCTTGAGGAACAGAAAGTTCCAAACCTGGTGAGACCAAGGGAGTGGGAACAAAAGGTGTAGTGTAGGCCGTAGAGAGGGTGGTTCTGGAACGTTGTGCAATTGCAATTAACAGTCTCTGTTCTTCAGAGTCCTGAGGGTCTGATTGTTGGTGAGCTGCCTCAGGGCAAATGGCATAAGAGTGCCCGAGTGCAGCACACAAGGAACACACAGCTACATTTCTACAGTGTTCACTCACATGACCCAAGGAATTACAGAGATTACAGCGTAAGCGGTCACAGGCACTACTAATGTGACCTGATTTCCCACATCTATAGCAGGATTTGGGTTGGCCAGCATAGAAAAGAACCCTTCTGCCTTGCCCCCAAAATATACAGTTAGGAAGATGCTGTAAACCATCTTCTGTAGAACATAGGATAACCCTGATTCTCCAACCCCCTGTCCAAATATCCTTGGAGTCAAAGATCGCCTCTGGGTGCCCCAATACCGTGCACCTCTGTTTCATCCAGTAAACTAGGTCTGTAACACTAACGCTCTCATTTCTAAAAAGAACAGTAACTGTTTTGTGTGCTGATTTAGTGAGGGGAAAAACATCAAAAGGGGACCACAAAGGGGTCTGTAGTACTGTACGATATCTAGTCCCAAAATTTTTCTAAACCACTATTTAGTTTAAAACTAACATCAAAGGTCTTCTCTCCAGATACATGTATTAAAGCATACATTTCAGCAGAAGTAAATTGCAGGCTATCTTTTAGTAATGATTTTGCCACAAATTTCCTATCAGGGAAGACATCCATCCCTCCTTTATAAATGAACCGAACTGCGTTGTGTCTTTTAGCCGAATAAGTGGAAGAACGAAAAAAAGAGGCATAAGAGTGTGTTGCAGGTTGTTCTAGGCCAGGCACAGTGTCTGGTGAAGGGCCTACAGGGTTGTCCAAAGGAGGTTGGTCATCTATATGCTCCTGTAAGGAAGAGATTAATGGCTCAGGTGGAAGTTCTTCGGGGAGGGGAACATCTCCCTGTGGGCGAAAACCAAGTTCTGGATTCTGTGAAAAGGATAGTTCAGGAGGAAGAGATAAAGGAGAATTTACAATGTCCTCAGAGTGGGTTTCCTTTGAAGCAGCCTTATGGACCTTTGAAACTGTAGGTCCAGTAAGTCATGAAGGAGATACACTAGATTCCTTCATATTTACCCTTGGAATTACGATAGGGGAAAAGCCAGAAATCCATTTGCCAGACTCTGGGAGCTGCGCCCAGCCCACAGATGTCAGGGCTTTGGTAACTGACCATGAAGCATCAGCGTCATCAACCTGGTCTGCCCAGGAGTGTTTTTGGTCAGGTAGAGCTTTTTTTGTAACAGGTTTAATAATCCGTTGTTGTGCACCAAAAGAAAAAACAGTTGCATGTTGCTGATCCAAAGCTGAAGAAACATAAACGGTACCTGTGTTAGGTTGTCCAGAGCAAATTGTGTGCAGCGTTGTGGCTGGAGCTGCAGTAAGCCATAGGTTAGTTTTGTTTTCTTGCTACGTAGCAACCTCACTGTCAGTTAGTGTTGTCTCAGCTGTCATAGGGTTTCCAAATGGTGGTTCCGCATTCTGCCACTGGTTAGAAAGTAAAGGCTGTTCCGAAGCACGGAAAGTGAACTCTTTAAGGTGTTTTTCAGAAACTGCCAAAGTGGATGACGAATTCGCAATCTGTTGTCTCTTTGTGGTCGAAATATCCATAGTAACTTCTGGGTCAGCATGCAAGTTGGGTTCCATAGGTGCTTCAAAAAAAATTTCAGATTCCGTAGTTTCAATTGTAGAAGCTGTAACTGGCCCCATGGCCTGCAGCACGTCCTGCTGCAACAAAGGCTGCTCAGCAACTGAGCTTTCCATCCTGATGGTCAGCAAGTCCCCCTACTGGCCAAGCAGTAGGGGAATTTCCCCGGTGTCCTGGCCAAATTTCCTTCATTCACTAAAAATACCTCCAACAGCTAAATCTGGTTCAAGGTCAGTTGGCATTCATCTGTATCCCCCTCCACCGGGTCGTGCCTGAAAATAGGCAGGATTTGTCTAGTGCACTTACCTGTTCAACAAAAAAATAAATAAATCAGTTATGAAACTGGTTGCTGTTTCAGTTTCATGCTGAAGTGTGGCCGTTAATGTTGCTAGTAATTTGGCTCAACAGACCAAAGACTCTTAAAATGGACATTGCTTTTTTACACGATGTACAGGTGTCAGACCCAGATTAATTACTCAGTTCAGTCAGTGTTTCAGTGCTGGCTGCAGACTTGGTTGCTACAATGTTGCAGCATATCACCCTACAGGCTATGTCTATGAGATGCTGACAACAGTACCACAGCTACTCCACCAGGACAAGTTATGAGATAATGACAAACACCAGTGATAACTGAGTCAGATATGCTGTCTGATTTTTATACTGCCAAGTACAGCCAGGTTATCAGTGAGAGCACAGAATGTAAATTTATGGTTGATTATCTAAATAAAGTAAAACGGACACTGGACCTGAGCTGCAACCAGAGTTGAATGGGTGCCAGCACTATGAGTAATAAAATACTGTACATGTGTCTCATGAAGCAGAGGGTCCAGATCAGCACTAAGCGCAGGGATAAAGACATCAGCAGAATGCAGCTACTACTGTATAATCATGAATGCAGCTAATGAGCCTGTTTTCCCACCATGGTATCCTGTGAAAACGGCAATAGCAAAAATGGTGAGGATGAAAAGGGGAGAGAAGACAATGTGGCCACATTGGGCAAGTGTGAAAAAACAGCAGTCGCCGAAATGTTGATTTACTTTTTTCCACTTCCCCGAGTTGCATCCCCCTTGAATTGATTAAATTTAGCAAGGGGTGCGGGGGACAAAGCCCCCCTCAAAAAGTCACTGTGGCACTGTTGTCACAGTTTCAGTAATCCCTGTTTTTGCCACTTGCCCTATATGGCCGCACTGTTTGCACTTTGCCTTTTCATCCTCTCCTATTTTCCTTCACTGTTATTGCATAGGACCTCCCACAATGTGTTTCTGAACATTTTTTGAATTGTTTTTGTTGCATTTGCTCATACCTTTTTAAATTTTGTTTCCATTCAGTTTCCCAACTGCTGATGAATGGATTTTGAAAACAAGAGAAATAAAGTGATTCTAAAATGAAAGTATTGAGAGTCATAAATGTGTTCAAATATATTAACACATCTATAATCAGCTGTAAAGTTATGTTCGTGTAGTGAAGCATCCGCAGGAATATCCCAAAAATAAGCAAACATTTCAAATTATACAGTATGTTGTTATCTACAGGGTTGTTACAGAGTTAACAGGTTACATTTTATGAAATGGAGCTGCACATGTGTGTGTCTCCATGAGCCCTGTTGCTCACAGGCTCTAGTGATCCATTGGTAAACTGCAAAACAACCAGCAAAATCAAAGTGATGCCCTTGACTGTTCTCAATAGTTCTTTACTCAAGATACAGTTTAACGCAAATTGACTTTGGGGAACCTGACAATGGGCTCCACTATGCTATTGTCTCTCATTACCTTATCCATAATATTTCTGTATTGTCTTACACTCACACTCTCATCTGTTTCTGATTGTGGGTATAGGAAGACATACTCCATGTTCTCCACGGTGTGTAATTTATTTTAGAGGGGCAACGACAAGACTTGGAACTGCTGCCATTGTTTCATGCAACACAACATAAGGACAGCTGATCATTTTTGTTCTTTCTTTACTGGGAGTCCAAACTAGAAAGGCTAGTCCCTTAGATTATCTTTGCAGCCTAGAGACTATACCACATTACAAGCTCTGCAGTGGTATATGGCTGCCTGAGAGAGCAATGTATGGCAACTGCATTTATCCCTATGTGAGTAAGGGCACAAAATAGTACCTAAGTGAACAAAAGCTGTATTTACAGTTCAAGATGGGGCAGTATACATACAGAAGCTCTGGTGTAATCATTTTTATTGTCTGACTAGTCCTCTGTTTCTGATTTACCCCAAAGGGGCTTTGTTCCTGGTAAGTGGTTTCTGCCACTTCACTTGAAGTATTTTATTTCCCTTTCCTCAGAGAACTGATGTCCTACTCATGCTCACATGGGAGCAGCAGACTCTTTTCCTGTCCCACTAGAACCTTCCATTGACTATTACTCCTAATACCTCACTTTGTTTTTCTCTATATCACTCCAAACTCCTTGATCTAAGCTACTTAACCCCTTGGTGACTGCTTGGCCTGTATTCCCCAAATTCTATGACAACCCCTAAGCTAAGAGACAATTTTCTCCCCTTTAATCAATCAATCAATCAATCAATTTTTATTTTACAAGGAGAAACACCATTGAGAAGACTCATTTGCAAGGTGGTCCTGGGTGGACACTGCGTGTCTCATAACACAGCAAAACAATACTATTGAACAGAAAGGATAAGTAATACAATACAAAATAATATGGTTAACATTACAAGGCTAATAGGGAATTGGAGAGTATGTACAATAATAAGGAACACTATAGTAAGGCAGAGAATTGAAAAGAAGTGGAGAGGGAAGAGAAGGAATACAGGAAGAAAGGAGATGGGAAGTCTAACACAACAGTACATGCTCACGGTAGGGTACCAATGCTAGCAACAGCTACAGGGAGCATGCAGTAAGTGCTACAGAGCTGGGGCAGCAGTTTTGGGTAACCTTGGTAGTGAAATATAAGTTCAAGAAGAACAATTTCAGGTTTCCTTCAGGAACTGTCTAAGTAAAGTTTGAAGGGTATCCATACTAACAAATTGTGACAGTTTTAAGGTTTTTTGGATGGTGTTCCAGGGAGTAGGGATCGCGTGTCTTAGGGAGGATGTGCTATGATGATTTCTGATTCTAGGAATATCAAGCAGGATACAGGAATATCTTCTGAGTGCATATACTCCAGAAGTGCATTGAAAAAGATCAGAGATGTATTGGGGAAGCTTATTGGTGAGGGCTCCATAGGCCTAAGTGGCAGCATTTATTAGTATCCTGGTTGTCAGTGACTGCCAGCCAAGCTGAGCAGAGAGGGAGCAATGGTAAGTATTATACAGGGCACTAGTATTAAACCTTAGTGCTCTATGGTATAAAGTGTCCAGCTTGGCTAGAGCAGTGATAGGGCAGTGGTTATAGAGGAGGTCTGCATAGTCCAAGAGAGGAAGGAACGTGATTTGGACTAGTTTTATTTTGGCCTCATGGGTGAGAAGGTGTTTGACTTGAAAGAAAAGACCTAATCTTTACTAGGTGTATAGTGAAGGAAAGCTTGCAGTCTGTCCAAAGTCCCAAGTATCTGAATATGTCCACTATCTCAAGTGTTTCCCCCAACTGGATTGTGATTGTGGCTTAAATCTTTGCTTTACAAAAACTTTGAACAGGCAGTGGCTAGCCCTCATAGTGCCCCTGCAAGGAAGTGCCTATGAACCTACCCCTACCTGTGACCAGCACAGACAGGAACACCCACAAGGCATACATATCTTGTATACATTGCCCCCACCCATTGATGAGATAGGGAAATATTAAATAGTGAGTTTTGTGATCCAATTGTTGAATATAAGGCTCATCAGGACAGTGGCAGCCATGCACTGGGACCCGAGACAGATTCAGTATCTGCAGTCATGCTCTTAAAACAAGCTACAGATTCTGTTATAATGAGGGAGGTCTAGCTGGCAAATATTTTAATGCAGATAAAAAATTTTTTATGTGTAACACATTTTCAGGGTACCTCTATGCAATTCACTTACCAGGCCTAGTCTGTGGCCTCCGCATCTGAAATCAGAACAATCAGATTTACCTTTTCTTTTTATCTTATTTTTCATTTTGTTTGTATCTGTACCTGTAAGAAAAACTCCTTTCTATGTACATACACTTGACTCTTTGAAGTGATTGTACCTATAGGCAAAACAGCTGGCAACATGCATAGATACTTGATGCAAAAATATTAATTGCCTTAGTAGTCTAACTTAACAAAGGGGACTCAACAGTCCATCTAGGGAATACAATGTTCCTTCTTTAAGTCTTATTCTCTTTTGTTCTATAGCACTGTAGCTTCAGGATCAACAAAGTCTTTGCATAAAAAGAAGCGACATGCAAAGTCTCTAGCAGTGTCTCAGTAGTCAAAAGTTATTCATTAATAAAAGAAAGACCCCCTCCCCCTTACAGCACTTATGTGTGGTCACCACACCAGTTCCACAGCTGCCCCTGGCCCGGATACTTGGACGTCAGTCTGGCACTTCCTTCTCTAGCTAGGACTGCTGCATCTCGGGAACCTAAGGACAGGACTTATCACCAGTAACTGGATCTCTGGAAAAGAAAGTGATGATGAATAAAGACAGAGTGTTTCCCTTGTGACAGCCAAGATGTACTCCTTCTTCATCAGTAGATTGAAAACTCCAAAGTTCTGTGCTCCAGTGGTGAGCTATGGAACAATGGTAACTTTTAGGTGGCTTCTACTGTTTGGAGTACTGCAGTGTAGTTTGTACTGTAGCCAAAACTAAGTCAGTTCACTTTGCTTTTTGTTTATGAACTCAGAACCTTTTGAAGGATTACCGGTAGAAGTGTTGGTCAGGTCTGTCCATTGTCACCCCACCTGGACAACATGCAGGAGTGCTATAAATGGTGGCCACCCCAAGAGTGTCAGTGAGGATAATCACAGATTGCATGCTTCCTGATACTCAAGCATCTCTCTCAAGTGGGTAGCATTCTGCCGGTGTTGGCATACATCAGATGCCAGTGGGCACCTGCATCATTTGTTTAGCCTTTTGTGATTTGGTGCAAGTCAGACTCCCTCAACCACTCTTCTCTGTGGCCCTCCAATTCATCCCACACTCTCCCCTGGATGTAAGTATAGGTCAGATCTGGGTACTCAGCATCTATCTTTTAGTACAGGATGTGCTCCAACTTGCTAGTTTTTGGGAGACATCTTGTCCTTCTTTCTCATGTAATGTCCAGGTCTGGGTGTCCAACTCTGCCACACATCGTTCAATGCTTGAGGCTTCCTTTCTGTACAAATCCCTAGGCTTGGATGCAGGCTGTTCTAGCTCAGGGATAGGGAAGATCAGCTTTCACAATATTTTGAGATGAGTAGAATGGGCTTTCCAAATTTGTATTCAGGATTTGACATCCTCCAAGGCCAATGTGGCTGTGGTGCTGCCCAGCACTGAGCTGTCCACCCAGTATATGTTAGAAGGCAAGCCCAAGGAGTCTCAACCAGACAAGGCTTCCTAACAGAAAGGGGGCAGGTACAACACCACCAGCAAAATCGATAAGAAGTTTCGGCCTGAGCAAAACCAGAAGAAGCAAAACAAGAACAAGAAGGGAGGATACAAGGGGCAGAAGCCCAGCCCTTCTTACAAGTAGCTGGACTAGGAAAACAACTGTCTCTGGGAATTTATGTCAAAAGTTCAATTGGTAGCCACAAATGTACCCACCTGAACCATAGCCGCAATTCCATCTGCTCCTCTGGCAGAGGAGATGGCTGAGAAGAATGAAAGGCCTCAAATGCAGAAATCTCTATATGCAAAAGTATGGCAAAAAGCTCCAAGAGATGAGCTGTATTGGTGATCCAGTCCAAGAGGGATCAAAACTGATGGTGTCAGGCCCCAGTCTGCATTATCACTACTATAGTGACTGATGATTCCAGTCACCCTCATGTGGAAGCACCGGTTGAGGGCCACCAGATTGAACTACTTCTGGACACCAGCGCCACAGTTTCTGACCTACATCAAGATGATCCACAGCTGTCTCCATGGTCAACAGGAAAATACACATCCACCCAAACTTTTGAGGGGACTGATAACTTACAAGTCTGAGCCCATAATTATGGTAATTGGCACCTTTCAAATCAAGCATCATCTTGATTTGATGATGTTTCCTCAACATCAAAGTATTCTGGGAGTGGACTTTCATGCATGCTATGGGTGTGTAGTGAATCTGGCTAATCGGCTATTACTCCAGATGCCAGGCCGCTGTTCACTGCTATTCATTTCTGATTTGCATATAGTGGCCACAGTGGAACTAAATGATTATGCAATAAGGCATTATGGGGGGGGGTGTTATAGTGTAATAACCTCACTCCTGGGGTGGGTTGAAGCATGAAGAGAATCTGAGTGTTTCCACCACCTCAGGAGTGAGGTTATTACACATTATACAATGCGGTTTCACAATTCTGTATCCTGATTAGCTGAATGGCACCTTTCAGCTGTGGTAAATCTTGGCATAACCCACACAAAAGGTGGCCGTCAGCCACATCTGTAATCCAGATATTGTGAAATCACTCCACCATTTGTGATTCTCCATAAACTGAGATGGAGAATCACAACCCTTATTTATTTGTTTATTTATTTAGCTTTTGTTGACCGGATAAGCGCACTAGACAAATCCTGCCTATTTTCAGGCACGAGGGGGGATACAGATGAATGCCAACTGACCTTGAACCAGATTAGGCTGTTGGTGGTATTTTTAATGAATGAGGGAAATTTGGCAAGGGCACCGGGGAAATTCCCCTACTCTTTTCGATAAGTGCCATGGGATCTTTAACATCCACCTGAACTACCACCAGTCCAGGCAGATGGGACCTCGGTTTAACGTCTCATCTGAAAGACAGCACCTCAGAAGTGCAGCACCCCTCTCATGCTGCACTACAGTGTCAGTACTGGGAACTGAACCCACAGCCCTCTGATCTCCCGGCCTCAGAGGCGAGTGTGCTACCTACTGAGCCACTGACACTTTTATTTATAAATTCTAGGATTACAAATACCTTTGAGCCAAGGCTCTTTTACAAAGGTTCCACATCAGAGAAATACAAATTATGGGGAACATCAAGACAGACATTACAACAATGTGGACATTGCAAACAGATTACAACCAAAAATACAGTACTTCAACAGTTGTAAATTAGTGTTAAGTAATTTCCACCAATTCGGTGCTACAGTTTCCCAAGAAAAAAAGCACAAACAATACATGCTCCTTTCCCTTCTAACCTTGAACACAGGCCAAACTGAATCCACAACTCTCTTTCCATTCCCTCCCACCACCCATGGCCCCTCCACCCCCACCAGTTCTCCTCTGTTTTGAAACATGCTATCAGCATGATCATGCTCATAACCGGCACACACAGAGCCCATGTAAAGAAGTGCAACACAACCTGGTACCACATTTAAAAATGTGTTTTTCTTCTCTGGTCACCCACTTCTTTCCGCCGATTCTGAAATACAGCCAAATGACACCTGGCCATACTGACATCGCTAACTGCTCTCCGGTTGATGGCAAAAAAATTTCACCTGCTCTCCAGTCAGACCCCCAGCATCAACTTGATGGGGACCTCCGCTCCATGCATACTGCTCAATGGGAACCTCTCACAACATACCAGTTTAAGATCCACAATCCCACAGTAATTCACTAAAGTTGAAAATTGAATAAAAAAAAATTAAACTCAGCTCCAAGTTGAGCTTGACAAACATCGCTGCTCACTAGCTGTCCCTGGCCACACTGTCAATCTACAAGCTCTGCTCTGCATCTCACCTTCCAAAAAGGAAAGTGTTGCTCTCTTTATGGTAGGAGAAAATAAAAAGCTGTTGCTATCTTTATGATCAGAGAAAATATAGAGCTGTAACAAGTAAAAGTAAAAGCGCAATGGATAAAGCAAATCCAAACATTGAAATACATATAACCGGGCAACTCTGACTGTGCTCTCTAACTGTCAATCTCTCTGTGTAAAAAAATGACAAAGCAACTGAAATGATGCTGTCTACTTTTTTTTTTTAAACAAAAGAGTAAAAGACTAATCTCAGTTGCAAAGGGGGGGGGTCAAATCAAGTGAAAGCTCATTATTCTACCTACCAACAGGGAACTATTTTTCTGATGGAACATTAATTTTAATAACAATTATTTAAAATCTTAAAAGAAACAGTGTTTTTATTTTTTTTCTAATATAAAAGGGAGACATTGTATAATAGCAATAAACCCCTTCAGGGTGTGGGTTATGCCGGGATTTACCCACATCTGGTGTGGATTTGGTCACTCAGCCTGTGGCCTCATAACCAAACCACACCAGGCATGGGTAAATCCCAGCATAACCCACACCCTGTCATGGTTTATTGCTTAAATAACACACACCCTGGAGTGCCTTCTTGCAGCTATGCAATGACTCATTTGTTAATTGTAATAAATAATTTTAAAATAGGTGAAAAAATATGAGATTTGCATGGTTTTTGTGTTTTTATTTGTGTTGATGACATATATTGGAGGTATGGTTAAAAAATAGACCAGTAGGTGGAGCTGCTGCTTCATCCTTCCCTCCTCCCTGCACAGTCTCTCTCTCTCTCTCTCTCTGTTACTTTGTGTGCTGATCCACCCCCATTGCTTGTCCCAGAGACTACATAGAGACACAGAATTCTTGCTGTGCTTGTCATTTATTTTACTCAGTGTTTCTCATGGTTTTGCTGCTTAATTTTACTCCAAGTATCTGTTGGGGGAAGGAGCAGCTGGTGAGGATCAAGTAACCGCATGCGCACTTACTAAGGTATGACAGACCACAGAAGTAGAAAGTGTGAATGTTGTATCCCAACTGGTCAGTTTCTTTTGTGTGGGACATAATGAGAATTTACTTTTTTAACATTTTCTCTTTTTTGCCACTATTGTTTTAACATAGCAGAGGGTAGGGGCATTGGAAGTGAATGGGAATTTTTTCAGTTGTGCTACCTGTTGTATGTGAGGCTTGGCATCCATCTGTTTATTAAACTTATGCCTGTTTCAATGCCAACTACAGTGTGCTGAGTTCTGCCTTTTTTGCATTGGAAGTGAGCAGCTTCCGTGAATCACGTAACCGGCAGTTATGGTCTGCGCTGTTCAGTGAAGCCTCTTGCTTTGATGGAAAAAAAAAGAAACAAGCTCCCATTAAATGAAATTTTTTCTTTGTGGTGTACTGCTGTGTTTACAAGAATGGCTTTGGTTGTACCTTGAATTTTTTATTTCACGGTGCTGGGATACTGGGGGGGAGCACTGAAGGTTAACAGTCTAACGCTTGTCTGGGCATGAAGCAGGCACTGATTCTTGGTACTGACATGCAGTCTTTTGCTGGCTGCCCTAGATACAGTGATGTTATTGTTCAATAACATCACTATCTCTATGGGTGAGCAACCAATCAGGTTTCTATATATTGTTTTGCCATTGTATAATGCAGCATATGATGTCATAGTCATGATGCAAAATCACAAGCTGTTTTCTAAGTTCAAAATGATCCTGAAAAAGCATGCAGCAGCCTTTGCAAAACACAGGCATGATTGTGGGAGAAAGAACACTCCCATCCAAGTGTCTGGAGATGAACATCCCAGACAGAGACAATTTCCATTTCCTGCAGAGGCAATACCCTCTTTGAGGGCAACCATTGACTCCCTCTTGAAACAATGGGTCCTCAGAACCTGTGTTTCTACAGTCAGCTCCCCCATTTAGCCAGTGAAGAAGCCCAATAGCAGTTGGAGACTCACCATTGATTACAGGAGACTTAATCAAGTCACCCCCCCAGTTGCACACCCACTGTGGCATCAGCCCCATATGTGCTCAAACTTCTGAAACTGGAACACAAGTGATTCAGTGCTTTGGACATCTCTTTGACTGGGCTGAATATGACCCTGTCCATGTTGCTATGGAGAAAGAGTTTAAATGCAAGCATCTCTTCTATTCTCTCCTTGTCTGTCTCTTCTCTGTCTGGTTGAGCAACTAAATTTTCTCATGAGACCTTGGACTTGATCACTCGCTGGTCTTGCAATTCTCTGCCTCTCACTATCTCTCTACTCTCACTTGCTGTTCTGTTTTTTCTTCCCCCTTGCATATCTGCTGGTATAAAAATATATGTGAATCATTATGTGGAAATGCAACTGATACTGGGAACCCTTTGTTTAAAAATTTATATAGTTATACTGTTGAAATGATTGCAAAAAGCTATTTCTAACTCACGGGGTTAACCTGAGAAGCTAGTTTACAAACTCTCTGAGAAGCTGTAAGCAAGAGGTCAGTTCTGGGTCACAATGTTCTTTTGCTGCACTTGTTGAAATTTACAAGAAAACTGTGTGAGAACCATGCTGTTTTCTTAACGAGCAGGGGTTACACAGACTTATAAAAAGGAGTTGCAATGTTTTGAGAGAGAGAGAGAGAGAGAGAGACTGAGACTGGAAATTGATAAGAAACCCAGATGGAATTTCTCTGTTTATACTGCCTTTGTAAATAGTTAAACTGGACATTTTTTTTTATTTTTTATTTTACTGTTATTAATAAATCATTTGTTGTGAATTTTACAACTGATCCTGGTTTTCCTATGCTTCCTGACCTGTGCCTCAATGACAATCTCCAATTGTTTTTGATCTCTTCCATTTGCCCCAGAGAGCCAATATAAATTTGCTTTCACCTTTGAGGGACAACAGTACACATGGAATTGCCTCTCACAGGGATTCCATAACTTCCCTCTCTCTTTCACATACACATTCACATGAGGGAGACAATCAAAAACTTCTCAACCCTACAATGTCTCTTGTAATATGTGGATGATCTCTTGCTGGCAACACAAACTTTGGAAAGTCATCTGAAGCTCTTGGATGAGCTGCTATACCTACTATAGGATGTAAGGCCTTAAATGCAGTTGTGCAAAATTACAACTATGCCTGCCAGAAGTTTCCTTTCTGGACCTGCACATCACCACTGAGGGTAGAAGACTGGTCCTGGACAAGTTTAGGGAATCCAAGATTTGCCACCACCAACCAGTGTGGCTACTCTGAGACATTTTTTGGGTATGGTCAACTACAACAGGGACTTCATCTGCAATTTTGCAAAAATGCCTGCCCCTCTGTATGAGCCACTGAAAAAAAGATGTCCCATGGCATTGGGAACCTGAACATACAGCTGCTGTAACTTCCCCAAAAGAAGCACTGACCTCAGCCCCAGCTTTGGCAAGTCCGAATTCAGACGTTCCATTCCATCTGGAAACTGTTACCTCAGAGCCAGGAATGTCAGCAATTCTGGCACAAAAGGTGAATGGAACCCTCAGGCCCATCGCCTATGCCTGCCTTCCAAATCCTTTCCCCTGTGGAGCAGAAGTAATTTTCATGTGAGAGAAACCTGTTGGCAACCTTCTGGGCTGTTAAACACTTTACTTACATCATAGGGTTTTCCCTTATAGTGATACACACAAATCACACCCCAACAAACTTCCTGTTACATGACCACATTAAAGATGGAAATGTGTCCAACAGCAGACTCACTCATTGGTCACTGATGTTGCAAGACCATGAATCACTGTCCTTCCATCCAAAATGCCATTCATTTTGGCACATGGTCTCCTATATTCAGGACAACTACATGAGTGTGTCTTACAGCCACCAGTTCTGCAAGACTCAGGCCCATTTCTACCAGCTACAGAAGAAATCTTAACAGATCTAGCATTTTGCCACATTTTTACAGATGGCTCCTACTCATATTTTGAGGGAGAAAAAAATTGCAGGTTTCGGCATTGTGGTTCTAACCACATCAGGATATACCATTGAAGTGTCCAGAAAATGCACCATTTGGTCTTCACAATATGCAAAACTTGCTGCTGTGGCCTGTGCTATGGAAGTGATCCAACAAGGAAAAGAATAATTTATTTATTTATGTATTCAGAAAAGCTTTGAGCAAAATAGCTCTTTTACAAAGGTTCCAAGTCTGAAGGCAATTACAAATGAGTCATACAACAAAGTCATGAAACAGTAATAATGAATTTGGTACAACAAAAACATAGAGCAATTTGGTTAATAATATCAGCCAAGGCACTGGTCAGTGAGACACATTCAATCCTAATATGTAGTTAATATGTACAAGGCTGTACTATGGTACTCCAGAGCAGCATAGAAGAGGAAAGCAACTGCTGTGTTCCAAAGGGACAGTTTAGTAGGGTAGGTAGGGTGGGTACATGGAAGCAGCCATCATATGAGGCCTTGTCACAAGAAGAAGAGCGATGGGGTGGGTAGGGAATGGTGGAGGAAAGCTAGAGGGGGCAGCATCTGGGATAATCAAGGGGGTAGGTAAGGGGAGAGGGAGGGGTGTTAGGGGGTTAAGGCCGGCCCTGATCTCTTACTGGACTCAGGTTCCCCAGAGGAAGCAGTATTTGTATACATTAGGATCATAAATGCTTCAGTGAGGGCTTTTTAAATACATGCTGTGAAAATGGCAGTGACAAGACTCTTCCTAATGAAGCTCAGTTTTGATTCTTAGTTGACAAATAACGGCTGCCTTATCTCCAGTCTTTATTTTTTTTTGGAAAATATAATGAAGAATTTGATGGTGGTGGTGCCAACATATCACCTATGTCATACTTTTTATGCCAACAAGTCTCAAAGTTCGATTCTCCTAAATGAACTCTAATGTCCATTGTGACAGTGTAATTCAGTGTTGGCACCCTACTGAACTATCTCGTTGACTGTAAAATATGGAGACTTGTAGCTTTACATTAAAGTTGTTGTACAGAGTAAATGAATAGCCATCAACTAAATTTAAAAAAAATCTGGGGACTTGAAACACATTAGCTACACTTAAGATTACAGTATGATGCTCGTATCTAAGATGATTATGCACAGGGCTAAGATGTCTATGACGCATCACTTATAATGAGTTTCCTACAGCAAAGCAAAGTCACTTCCTAATTAAATGTTTTTGTACACGGCAGTACAGATGGATAGGACCAAGAAAATAAAATTAAATAATTTAAATTATAAACTGTTTTATTTTGCCATGCTAACCATTTCAAATATCAATACTGATTACATATTTGTTCTATAAAAATAGACATACACTGCTTAAATATACAGTATGTTATACACCATTAAAATATGCTAAATATACAATAAGTTATATAACATTAAAATATATTAAATATACAAAAACAGCATTAAAATATATTAGTACATATATATTATTACAAAACTTTCTTCATCTTTTTCTTTAAATAATTATTATAAAAATATATAATGACAGCTATAACTCATTCACAAAGTTCTATTTTGGCAGCAGCTTTCAGATGTTCATTTAGTAGCTCTAGCAGACTTGAAAATATTTTTGTTCCACACTTGTGATTGTAATGCCTCTCAAGAAAAAAACAAAACAAGAAAGTATAGTATTAACTCGTGAAAACCCAAGTTATTTTTCTCAGTCTTTGATTAGTAAACCAACACACACATATCTCTCTCTCTCTCTGATATCTATATATATATATATATATACAGTACATACATACACACAGGATAGATAGATAGATAGATAGATAGATAGATAGATAGATAGATAGATAGATAGATAGATAGACAATGTTCAATTTATGTAGTTTGGCCTCTTTCACTTGACAAATTTTTATTATGCGCTGCCAATGCATAAGATGTACTACTCATGGTACAGTGATTCAGCTATGCTTATCGAAAATGTCAGTGAAACAAAATTCTTTAGAAAATGGAACATTAACTAGATGTACTTGAACTACAAATTATTTAGTTTATAGTACTAGAAATACTAGTTTTAGGATACTGTACAGGTCAGAACTTTCCAAGTTAGTGCTGGAAAGCTCCCAGTGGTAGCAATGAACAACTAACTCAGAAGCCCAGCTCTCATGCTGTCCTTATTACTCAATGCAAGAAAATAGACTTCCTAATAATGCATTATGATTTGTTTCACAGCCCTGTTTGGTGGAGGGCAGAAACGAGGAAGAGAGAGAGAGAGTTAGGATTATGATCCATGCAACATTTCCAAGACGAAGATATACAATAAATATGTTTTGTTTTCTAAGCTAAAAGAGATTCTACAATTACTTTGTTAAGTCTGGAAAATGAAGTCTTGAACTGTGCACCATTATTAAAGGATCTAAGAAGCACTCACTTTTTCTTGATATATTATGTCCCATGGGTGTATTGTAGGTATCATCACAAATACAGTTGCATGCTACAATGAGATAATGGAAAGTAAAATAAAAAAGTTAGAAACCATTTTAACAAGCATTGCATACATTTGTTAAATATTCGTGATTGTGATATTTTAATGTGGTTATTTTGTGCAATTTAATCAATTAGTGTTTTTGGAAATATAATAACAATTCATCAGTGGATGAGGTTTAAAATAATTGAAAATTGCATGAATAAAGTTTATTCTCAAAGAGTTCTCCATCTATTCTTTATATTTTAGCAATTACACAGGGTATGTGTTCATTTGGAGATATTGTCAGTACTCCAGTGTATGCTGAGGCATGAGTTTGCAGGCTAAATTTTCCATGCACACACTACAGGAGTACAGTTATCTCCCAAGGAATGCAACAGCATGGGTTGTGACACTGGGCATAAGAAAAAGGATGGTATTAAAGTTTTAGGTTAGAAAATAAAGCACCATGCACTGATGAGTATATATAGCACAACAGGTGAGCCAGTTCATCTAAGTAGAGACCAATATTTATGACAACCATCTTGACCCCTTTAAAATGGAGATTTGATATGATGCACTAAAATACATGGCTACCTTCATCTCTGATATAAGGAATTGGGAGGTTGATGATCTCCCAGAGTGCCCAGCTTTGTTCATAAATGATGCTTACAGTATACTGATGAAGCCTCTGATCAGAATATATGACTCAGATAAGGAGGTATTAGCCAATACTGTAATATTTAAACTTAAACTTGACAAGTACATTGAAGGAAAAATGGGTAATGAGGTATTCCCATTGAGCTGGTAGGAGGGATTAACTTGATGGACTGATGCTCTTATTTTTTCCCTAAAGATGTATGCATGTAGAATCAGAGACCTTCATGTTTGCAGGTCCATGAAATTAGTTTATTGTCTGTTAAATGGACACTTGCTTAGCATTCTAACATTATCACGAGATCTGTTCAAGCTCAAATGTAAATAGATACAGACTAACCATTCTTCGGCCCTTAAATATCATTAGCAGATTTGTAAGTTGATCTGAATGTGGCTTTCTGGTCATAGATTCTTTCTACAAAGATAAATGATAACATGTTTAAAACCATGGAATAGGCAAACATATTCTTTGATGATAACAAGTACAAAGAACTGCAGTCCCACAGTAGATATGATTTTATCTTAGGCCAGTGCTTTCAAATGAAAAAGTGATAATATTAAATTCTATTTCAACCTAATTCTGTTTGTAAACACATCTGTTTAAATCTGAAAAGTTCTCATCCTCTCTACTAAATAAAGAAGAAACAACTAAAGTCATCCAGAGGAAGGAAGCAGTATAACAAATTAAATGATGTACTGTTTCAAGAGAAATGGGCCAATGTGCTATTGCCAGAAGAATAGAGGAGTCAAGGGTGCTTACAGGAAATGGCTAATATTGGATCCTTCATTGAAAGGTGCACCATAGGGTGCCAGGCAGAAATGGCTAATGAAGGGTATCTTGGAGGGAGGGAGGGATGAAGGAAGGAAGGAAGGAAGGAAGGATGGATGGATGGTTGAATGCACAGTAGAAATTAATTCCAATATTTAAGGTATAGAGAGGAGAATGAGACTGTAAAAGTAATATAGGGATTACTCTAAAAAGAGTGATGGAAACAGTAAAGGGTGATTAAGTCTGTCAGCTGTATTGAAGGGGAAAAATAACTTGTTAAGGGAAATATGCACTTAAAATAATAATAATTATAATAATAAGAAAAACCTATTAGATTCTGATTTAACTCAAAACTTATCCCTTTATGTTATCACATTGTTTCATCTTGTTTTACACATTTTACATGTAATTTTTATAATTTACATATTTATTCGAGATACAGCTATAACATCCTTAAAACCATATTTTGATAATTAGCTACTAGCTGGTTGCATATAAGATAATTGTACTGCTCATATAGTTCTGAATGTTTTTGAAAGAATATCATATCATATGTAACTACTTTCTGGTGATTAAACAGAATGCAGTTGTGTGAGTTTTTAAATAATGATTTTATTGCATGTAACCAAATTATATAAACCACAGCATTTAAATACAGGAACAACATAACAGAAAAAAATATACTTCTAAAATAAAACAATGAAACTTTTAAAAAGTAATAAAAGGTTCTAGTCTGCTATAATAACACAATGTAATAAAAATATAATTAAAAAAATCTTTAGAAATCCAAATCCTTATCTTTTCCTGA
This sequence comes from Neoceratodus forsteri, assembly GCA_016271365.2. Taxonomy (NCBI): domain Eukaryota; kingdom Metazoa; phylum Chordata; order Ceratodontiformes; family Ceratodontidae; genus Neoceratodus; species Neoceratodus forsteri. The sequence goes on along the minus strand of CM057450.1, from coordinate 873,673,243 downwards.
TTGTCTTCTCTAATATGAATGTTTCTTTGCAAATTTACACTTTAATTCCCTTTATGTGACTATTCTTAGTCCCTATAAATATTGTCGCTGTCTCAGTGGAAGAAATAACAATAAATACTTCAATAATATATCCACTCTTTGGAGTTACCTGAGAGAGGTACTTAAAAGGCTTTCTAATTTCTAAATTGCAACTGAAACCTACTTTATAAAAGATTTTCAAATAGCATTATAGCTTACTTTACAAAGATCATGCTTGGAGATCAAAAAAACATATTGCACACAATTCCTTGTATTGGATTACACTGTAGATAACATCCCCCAAAACATGACAAACACATAAGCATTAAACCACGACAAAGCATGGTTCTACTGTGGAATTAATTAGTGGTTGGGGGGGTTGGGGCACAAGGCTGCAGGCTGAGTGCCTTCAACCACCCAAGCATGGAATAATTCCACAGTAGAACCATGCTCAGGAGTGATTTAATATGCTTTTAACATGGCTAAGGTGCAAGGTAAGTAATGTCTCTGAACATCTGATGTCAACTGTGGTACTTTTTAAAATGAAGAGAAAATTACATTCTTGTTTTACATTGCTGTTTCAGGAGTGCTACTTCACTAGCTGTGCGTGTGCATGCTACACAGACTATATTCATTTATATTGTGAGTTCTGACATTAAGCAGTTTTTTCTTTTCTACCACATATTTTAACATTCTGAAGGAAAATAACAGTGTCAGTTCTTCTAGAAATCGATCTTTCTACTGTGATCTAGTTCCTTTACACAGCACATTTAGTGGAGTGTGGTGCTGCATTGTGAGTGAATAATACAGATTTGCATATGTGAAAAACTCAAACAACTCCAGTTTCAGTACATTATGTAAAAGGCTGCTTTTTACTGTAACTGGTAATATATATGCAGGAAAAATATGAAAGAGGAAGGCACATACAGTCAATAATCTATTGCACGGAATTAAACAACGTTGTCTAACATAGATATTAGATACCATTGTTTAACATTGAAAATGTTGATAGTGTTTCACTGCTGTGTGTATGCAAATCTGCCTGGTTCACCCACAATGCAACAGTTCCAAGCCTTAAGGATGTTTCACCAAGCCTGAGCCTGCCACAACCCTGCATTCCCAGGTATAAATATTTAACTGTACAAGCAGGGAATGGGGAGGTAGCCTGTGATGTTGGTGCCTGAACTAAGGCACCATCTGAAATGGTGACACATTATGGGCAAAAGCCCAAATGGCAATGGGGAGGGTAGGGTGACCGGATGTGGTGGGGTGGGAGAATACAGTGACAGGATGTCACTATATGTACACATGCACGGGGGGGAGTGAGCACTGCGAGCGTGGGCTGGGAGGGGGTGGAGGGGATTTAGGGGTTGCACTGCGGTGGGCTGCTGAGCTGCACTTTGGCATCAAGGTTTGACCTGAGGTTGCGGTGGAGAAGGTATTGGGTTTGGGTCCGGATCCAGGTGTTGGTGCAATTTTATTGTGCCCGGCCAAAAACTTACTTTTTTTTGCTTTCACTCCCCCAGGCATGCACCCCCCTGGAGTTGAGAATCCTTTAGTAGGGTGCTGTGGGAAGTGAAGCCCACCACGTGGTGGGTGTGTGGGGGCACATCCTCCCTACAGAAAGAAAAAAAAACTAAGTTCCCGGTGCCATTCTTCCATGCACCAAGGATGTCAGAGTGGCGAAAATTTTTTCTCCACTCTGACATCACGATAATGCAGCTTGTCATTTGTCAGTCGCCATTATCACATAGATCCAAATGGAGAACACTGGTGGTAGAGACACTGACCACCCAGTTCTGTGAGGTCCCTCAGGGAAGTGGGTGGGTAGGAACTAAGCCGGGGAATGGAGAACAGCAATGCGGCTACCTAACAGACACAAACTGCTGCTGGAGACACTGATCTCCTGTTTCTCAGAGCTCCATTAGGCAGGTGGGTGGGTAGGAACTAAGCTGGGGAAAAGTGATTGTGGAGGACCGGTGTCATGCTGCATGAGTCAGAAGGGGTTTTCTCTTTTTAATTTCCTCCAGTGGCATAGATGAGCAATGACATTCAAGGCAGCGCCAGGCATGCTCACATGTCCAACTTGTCAACATCTGCAATGCCACCAGTACCACTGCAGATGGCCTCTATGGCGTGCTGATTCTAAGCCATCACCAGGGGTCTGAATGTTGCCACAGCACAATACCTTCCAACCCTAGCAGAAGAGATCTGTCCAACAGATGCTTGATCCTCCTTCCCAACAGACCCTCCAAGGCCCCAGGCTCATTCCTGAACCCAGTTCATCAATGTTGTAAGCAGTAGCACTACCACTGTGCAGACAAGCCTGCAAAATGTAAATATGTTTTAGTGATAATGATTACTTACACCTACCATAATTTATGACTGCTTATTTTGATTTCCTATTTTGGACAGGTTTTATTGTTGTGTCATGCAACAAGTACTACATACCTCTAACTATTTTAGAATGGCTGATCAGCGAATTTAAAAAAGGAAGCTAATGTCCAATAAGTCATGGAAGTTTACACTTACACATGCCTTTAAGTCTTACACAATTGACTCCAGTGTGTCCAAAGACTCTTCATAAATTCTGGATGTGGCTGGCTGTGCAATGGTCTTAATTATGTTTACGAAAAGCTTAAACTCCTCTTTCACAAGAATAAGTCTTTCAGAGTCCTAAAGATATGTTTGAGACAAGGTCAAAAAACTGTTCAGTGAACGTGTTATTTTGACCCTAAAATTAAACTTTAAAAATGACCCCTAAAATACAGTACTAACTTCATAAAACATATTAACGCAAACAGTGCCACAAAAACATCTGCTCTGTAATAGCCATCAGGATTAACTTTAGAACACCTGTTTCTAATAAACAATATTTTAAGTAGTGGTATTGGTCTAAATTGGTGTATTCTTAACTCTTTTTGTATTGTTTTTAAATTTTTGAAAACAATATACTGATCTATCAGAATAGAATAACTGATCATTTGAAAATAGATTTTACAGATTTACATCTAGATTAATAATTAAAAAAACATTTCTTGTAATAATGCCTTCTATAATATCTACTTGATGTTATTTTATAGCAAGTCAGATCAAATACCTAGCAGCCTGTTACTCATGACAGAAGACTATGGACAGCATGTTTGAATCTGAAACAAAGTGCAGGGAAAAGTCGCATACTGGTGAACAAAATTACCAGACATGTGCACAGTTAAAAGTGAACAGGTACAGAGCAAAGTTTGCCTGTGCACATTCTGTTGAATTGTAACTCCATGGAAACACAGGGCAATGAAGGAGCAAAGTCAAACCACCACCACCACTGGTCTAGAAAGGAGGCAAAACTGTTGGAAAAGCATTGGCAGACCTCACAGCTACTGGAGCAAACAAGAATTTACACAGACAGAGCTGTTTGCTCCTGAGATACACAGCCCCCTAATGGAACCATGATATGCAAATTACTACTTTGCCCTTGGACAAGGCAAAAAAAGACATTTGCATGTCAGGATACCCTCATTGCAACAAGAGGAGCAAACATTTGCTCTGCCAAACAGGTGCTGTTTGAGTGCTCCACACTGCAGCCTGTGGTCAGCACTGGTTCCAGTCAAACCCAGAACACAGCACACAGCACTGGAGAACCCCTCACTGCTCTCATATCTGGAGATATTCCTTTTGTTCAGTGATCTTCCCTCTCTCCCTCCCTCCCTCACCCAGTCCATGGATCATGCATTGTAGATTATCCCTGGTATCCAGTATCCCCCTCCTTCTCCTGATCCCTAAATCTCAAGTAAATAACTATACCTGAAATCCATTGGGCCTCTCCCTCTCCCCAAGTCACCCCAGCCCTCCTCCCCTGCATTCCTTATTCATTTGCACAATAGTTTTTTTTTTTATATATGACCCCTCCCCCACCACAATCCTCACACTGGCATGTACAACAATTCTACCCTACCAATCCCATCCCATTCAGCAGCATCCCCCACCCCATATACCCACTGGCATCAAATACCTCCATCACCCAAAGGATACATTTCTGAGGCACCTGTAATACAGAAAACCATTCCCCAAAGTGACTACGAACCAGCCTCTCACATCAGTGATTGATTTACACAGACTGCATCAAGGATGGTGTAGTAGTAAATTCTAATTGGCTGGCCACAATGACTAATCAACTGTTACTACTACCAAGGCATCACTGATTCATTCTATGTAAATGAATTGGTGACGCAAGAGTCTGGGCAGCAGCTACTTTGTAGGACAGCTTTCTGTATTACAGGTTCTTCAGACATGTATCTTTTGGGTGACTGGGGGAATGGTGCTGGCTGCCAGAGGGTGTGTTGGTTGGGAGATTACTGTTGAATGGGACCAGATAGGTGCGGTGGGATAGACATGTTTTATATGTCAATGTCAGGACTGGGGTGGGTGAAAGGTCATATATGAATAACTACACTTTGTTTATTTTCATCTAGAGAAACCACTATGAAAATACAGCAGATCAGCGATGTATAAGCCACTATATTTTCATAGCAGTTTTACTAGCTTAAAAATAAATGTATTTCACATGTAAAACATCATTTATTTTCACTTAGCAACATCCTTTTGACAGATTCAGCTACCAGTCCCCTAGTCACAACAGCAGTCCTGCAAATCAATATAAACTGCACTTCAACAACTTCAAAAAATTGCTGGCATCTTATTCTCAATTTCAACTCCAGAGCAACCCTATTATAGGTTATCACATGCAGTCTGCTACTATTCTGTTTTTTAAAGTATTATGTCATAGTTAACATGTTTCCCCTCCATTTTTAATATCGCTTTTCTCCCCAGTGATCCTTAATATGTTCTTCCTGTTTCATGTGGCTGAACATGCTATGCATGGTAGTGAGCCTGAACAGTGTTCAGATGTATTCCAGCATTTACGGAAAGCTTTCTATTTCTTACAAAATGTGTTACACTGTTTTTACCACTTCATTGATTAAACAAACTACTCCATCCAGTCTCTGAACACATCCTTAATCTTCACTCCGCTTTCACCTTAAGCCATAATCTCCATGATTGTGCATGCATCCTTCCCTTTCTGCCTTTCTGTGCCTCTCCCTGACTCTGAATACTGTGTCAGCCTCTTTTTCTTATCCTCACCCAAACCACCACCACAATTTGAAACCAATATAGAAAAACAAAAGACAACTTGCTAAAACTGTTTTGAAAGAACCCAGCTGCGGGGGATGACAACAAAATACCTCAGCTTCAAGTTGTTTATATTTTTTTTAAACTGACACAACTCAAGAAGGGAAGTGGACTCAAAAATGAAAGAAACAACATTTGGTGCCACTTTCTGTAAACTTTAATTACACATATAGGGTCAGATTTTCAGCACCCTGCACCCATTTGGCCAAGTGTAGAAACCCATCTAGGAAGTTAGACCACAAATAAAAATGGTCTAACATTCTGGATGGATTTCTGTCATTACATTGAAAACAGAAGCAAGTCCTGCAGTTGCAGCAAAAATTGCCATAAACTGTGGAAAATGTCACAAATGTGTACAGATGTCTGTGAATAGGATGCAGCCATCTAGACACATCTGCAAGGATGCAGCACGTGTCTGAAATACAGATGCAAGTATTGTATCCAGCCCTTTAAAAAAATCCTGCCAATAGTGCATAAATTGAACATGCAATTGGTGGAGTGGAAAAGAACTATTTATTTCCATTCATGATGAGGGCTGAACATTCATAACCTACTCATGGCCTCTCCACTCAAAAGTTATGATCCTAGCACCTCATTTATGGAAATAAATGTTTTATTTGCAACCTACCCATTGCACATGCAATATCTGGACTGCATGTCTCATGCATATCTATCTATATTCTCCCAGCACCATATCCTCTGCTGATTACCCTCCTTAGGCACTTACCGCCCCAGGTGGAGCAGCGTTTATTGCTCTTAATCATTATCCTAACCTGGTCTAGCACCAAGTCCTCTTTTTCACTACAGACATCTACTCCTAACAATTTTGATGTTTTGCTCCTGCTTGTGTTGCTCCAGCTGCAAATTCCTAATTGTTATTTGATGTTATCACTGTATTACCCTATGGTGGCGCATGTTGCTCCAGTATGTAAACTCTACTGTATTACCCACTGTCGGAGCCCGTGGCTCCTGTATGTAACCCATGGCTCCTGCATGTAACCCCTACCCTATATCTTGTGTTCATGGATACCATGCAACTCTCCCGGGTCGCTCCTGAAAATAGGCACTTTGCTGTCTAGTGTGCTTACCTGGTTAACAAAAGCAAATAAATAAATAAATATCTATCTTTCTATCTGTCTATCTATCTATCTGTACACACACACACACACACACACACACACACACACATATGCACAGGAGTCATCCACAATGCAACACAGTAACTTGCAGTAAATTACATGTCCAAAAATACTGCAGTAAAAAAGGGCATAATTGCCTTTGAATGACACTGTTCCCTGCAGCATACTGCAGCATTTTGTGATATACTGCAGCAATACTGCATTGCTAAACTAAGTTAATGCATCTTTTTGGGTTGAAGCACAAAGTACAAAAAGTTGGGAATGAACCATTAGGGTTAAGAATCCCTACAGTCTTTAATCTCGTGGTTTCATGATCATCTAACACAGTGTTGGCATTATCCAAAATTGACACCCTCTACTCAAGCATTGTTCTGTTCCCATTCTACTTTGCCTGAAAAGACAGTGCCAATATCTGTGTAACACATATACTAGGTTTTATGATCATTCAGACATTAAGGATCTTCACACCCCAGATTTGTATAGGTTCCAGGGAATCTGCACCAAGAAAACATCTGTCATCTTGATTATTCATTGTTGGCAGGATATGCTATACCAGAGAAAGAAGTGTGTCCAGAAACCCCGGGTCCAAGCATGTGAGCCTGTAACTCAGTGGTTAGAGCACTTGGATGGTATCCCAGGGGCCTGGATACAATTCTCAGTAGGTTATGCAAACAGCAATACCCAACAGGGTGGGTGGTGTAGGCAATACTGGACCACCCAGGGGTGTAATGAGGCCCGACACTGCAGGCGGGGCCTTTTAGCATGGCACCCCTGGTAGTTGCCTTACCACCTACCCTGGAGGATATTGTTGTGCTTAGAAAATGAGCTGCCTCATTTTTTATAGGATTACAAAAAAAAAACAAAGTATTCCTATTAAAAATTACTGTAATTGAATTTGTAGTCTGTTTTTGTTACAGTTGTATCTCTAAGCAGAGACAGTAGAGAGTGTATACTGGCCTTGGTAGCAAAGGGCGCTGTTATGTTGCTTCAGTGCCCCCCCCCCATCAGTCTGTTTACCATTCTTCCTTGTTTTTATACCACACTAGATTATTGGAGTGCCTGCTCTGTCTTAGCATATGTATTACAGGAATGAAGAGAATGTGGAGGAGTGGGACCATGAGTGAAAGGAGATTGGAAGCGGGATGACGATGACTGAAAGGATATCACGGATAATAGTATGATGTGGAGAGTGTTCAACTCCTACAATCACACTGTTGTTTTAATTACTACAAGGTTTTCATACAGGAGGGACAGCAAGTCACTTCAGAGATGTGGCTTTTATTAGCTCTTTACTTTGAAGTAGCCAGCGTATGATGAGCAGTGACAGAAAGCTGCACTTGTGAACTGATAAGAGGCGCGTGACTGCATGGATAGGTTTGATTGTGTACAGTGTGTGCAGCGCTTAACTCCGGCACTATAATTTTCATTAATAGAAGGCTTTTGAGCAGGAGAGATAGTCAGGCACTTGAGAGATGTGGGTTTTGTTATTTGTTTACTGTGTTTCATGGAGGTTGACACAGGCACAGTATAACAGTCAGCAAGGGAAGGGAAGGCAGTACTTTTGTGAGTTGATGGCAGGCTCGCAGTTGCCCTTTTCAAAAGTATGCTTTTGATCATTGGTTCTGTGAAGCCTGCCGTCACTGATGGCTTTGTTTTGGTTTTTGGTTATGTGGCTACCTTTACTTTCTAGTGTTACACTCTGGAGTACTTAAAAATTAAAATATAAATGAGTGTTGTGAGGGATGGGGAGCGCCATTCTCGCTAAGCGAGAAACAAAAATGGTGGCAAATTCAAACTAAAGTGAGGTGGTTTTAGCCAATTAAAAAGCAGGGTGGGCACAAGGATTCTTTATTGGGAGAAAGGGCACTATAGGGTGGGACCAGTTATTGAGAGGGCTCTCACTGCAAGTTAATGTACCCCTGTGAGCCAATCAGATTACTGGACTTCTGAAGCTCATTTTCTAATATTTCTTTCTCACTACAATTTGTGATTTAGGTTGATTAGTACTGGTTAATGCTGCTCAAAAAAATACTATTGTCAGCGTGATTTTCTTGTTTCAGGATGTGCAGTACCAGAGAAAGTAAGTCTGTCTGGGAATCCAAGCTCAAACCTTGCTAGCCTGAAGCTCAGTGGTTACAACACTGAGAAGGGATGACTGGGGGACTGGGTTCAGTTCTTAGTAGGTCACATTATTTCTTTCTCACTACAATTTTTGAGGAATGTTAACATAGAAACATAGAACCACAGAAGATGACAGCAGAAGGAGACCATAGGTCCATCTAGTCTGCCCAAGGGTTACCAAGGCCTTCTATGGGTTTTGGGACCTAGCCCCCCTACCTTCTGTACCATGTTGAGGTCTTACTCTGTCCCTCCCTTTCTTGAAAGCTGCCATTAACCTTAATGTTTCATTTTCCTTCTTTTTTCACTTTGTGCTTCAGCCCTAACAGCATAAGTGCAGGCACAGGGTGCCCACTATGGCCAGGGCCCTACCACTATATATAATGGCAGGGCCTGGCTCTATCAGTTTTTATAAGCTTGGTAATATACTATATAACTAAGGAGGGTTGTGCATTTAAAATGCGGCACATGCAGTAAACAGGGATACTTACTAAGCACTCCCTTTGTGACTTGCAGATTTTCAGAAAAAATTTGTAAAGTGCATGCCTGAGTAGAGTTTATGGGGGAAGGGGCTGAGGGTCATAGCCTACTGAGTAAAAGCACAGTGTTCCAAGTTAAGAAATGAAAATGAAACATAGAACCACATAGACTTTGACGGCAGATAAGGACTACTTGGCTCACCTAGTCTGCCCATTTCCCTACCTACAGGATAGGTTGCAGATCCTAGTTAACCAACAACCTATTTCTTCCTACCCCCCACAAGAACTGCCTTATGTCTGTCCCATGCATGCATGCTTGAATTCTCCCACAGTTTTAGACCCCACAACCTCTTCAGGAAGGCTGTTCCATGCATCCACTACCCTCTCTGTGCAAAAATACTTCCTCACATTGCCCCGGAACTGCCCCCTCATCTTTAAATTGTGTTCCCTTGTTGTTGCACATCTCTTTTTCTGAAAGATGCTACCCTCTTGGACTTTGTTGATTCCACTGAGGTACTTAAACGTTTCTATCACGCCCCTCTCCTTCTTTCCTCAAGGGTATACATATTAAGCACTTTTAGTCTCTCCTCATACGGCTTCTCTTGCAGACCCTGCACCATTTTAGTTACCCTCCTCTGGACTGCCTCTATCCTGTCTATGTCCTTGCAGAGATGGGGTCTCCAGAACTGGTTGCAGTACTCCAGATGGGGTCTCACCAACTGTCTGTACAGAGGGATAACAACTTCCTGTTTTCTGCTGGTGATGCCTCTCCCTATACATCCCAGTATCCCCCCAGCCCTCCCTACTGCTTTCTCACATCTCTTGCTAACCATAAGGTCATCTAATATGATTACCCCAGGTCTCTTTCCTTTTTTGTTGTTGTTACTACATCCCCCCACATTGTGTAATCTTCCCCTTGGTTCTTGCTTCTGAGGTGCATTATTTTGCACTTCTTTGCATTGAATCCTAGCTGCCATACTTCTGACCATTCCTCCAACCTTGCCTAGTCCCTTCTCATCCTTTCCACGCCTCCTTGTGTATCAACCCTGTTGAAGACCTTTGTGTCATCCGCAAAGCGGCATACTTTTCCTTCCAGTCCCTCTGCAATGTCACTTATAAAGACATTAAAAAGGACTAGACCCAGTACTGAACCCTGCGGTACCCCACTAGTAACCCCTCTTTCTTCAGAGTGGACTCCATTTACAATTACCTTCTGTGTCCTGTTGTCCAGCCAATGTTTTACCCAGGCTACCTCCCTGGGACCCACTCCCAGGCTGGTTGATTTGACTGTTAATCTTTTGTGTGGGACTGTGTCAAATGCCTTGCTAAAGTCTAGGTAGGCCATGTCCACAGCCCCCCGTTTACTACTTTGGTCACCCAGTCAAAGAAATCTATTAGATTCATCTGACATGACCTTCCCACTGTGAACCCATGCTGCCTTGGGTCCTGTGCCCCACTGGCCTCAAGGTACTCAACAATTCTTTCCTTCCGAAGTGACTCCATCACTTTCCCTACCACAGAGGTCAAACTGACAGGTCTGTAGTTTCCTGCCTCTGTCTTGGTCCCACTTTTGTGAAGGGGAATCACATCTGCTTTCTTCCAGTCCTTGGTACCACACCGTCCTCCCATGATTTATTAAAAAGAGTAGTCATTGGTTTCACTATTTCCCCCCTTAATTCTTTTAGAATTCTGGGGTGAATTCCATCAGGCCCCATTGCTTTGTCCACCTTCAGTTTTAGGAGTTCTTGCAGAACCTTTTTTCTGTGAAAGGGCTGGGATCAACCCCCATATCAAGAGTGTTTCTGTTAATTGGATTAGGCACTTCCCCCTCCTCTTTTGTGAATACTGAGCAGAAATATTCATTCAGTATCCCTGCTTTTTCACTGTCCCCCTCTGCCCACCCACCATTCATTCTAGTCAGCCTCACTATCCCTCCCTTTGTCTTTCTATGCTCTCTGATATACCTATAAAAGGTTTTATCCCCCTTCTTAACTGAGTTGGCTATCTTTTCCTCAGTTTGGACCTTTGCTATTCTGACTTCCTTCCCTGCTTCCTTCTGCCTTAACTGGTACAGCCCTCTGTCATGTTCCTTCTATGTTTCCTTATACTTCCTGAATGCTATCTTTTTCTCCCTGACTTTCCCAGCCACCTCTTTTGAGAACCATAGTAGCTTTTTCTTTCATTTTGATTTATTTGCTTCACACAAAGGCTTGTTGCCTCTGTAATGGAAGTTTTGATGATTCCCCATTGTTGCTCCACCCCTCCTTCTAGCCTGTTTGCTAGTGCTTTTCTGTGGCATTCTCCCATCTTGCCAAAGTCAGCCCTCCTGAAGTCCAGTACCCTCACTTTTGTATGGCTTGACACTGTAGCTGAGTTTAACATGAACCACACTGTTTGATGGTCACTTGTTCCCAGATGGCAACCCACTTCTAGATCTGAGATCCTCTCACTGCCCCCATTTGAGAGTACGAGGTCTAAGATTGCTCCTTCATGAGTGAGTTCTGAAACTAGCTGTCTGAGGCCTGCCACCTGTAGAGCATTGAGAATGACCCTGCTCTTGGATGTGACCTCAGAAAATGTGCTCCAGTTAACATCTGGCATATTCAGGTCTCCCATCAACAGTATCTCCCCTTTCTCTGCCATCCTAAGAATGCCTTCTATCATATCCTTGTCCATTCCCTCCCTTTGACATGGGGGTCTGTACACAACCCCTGTGCACATTGTGGTACCGTTTCCAGTCTCCAAGGTGACCCACAGTGCCTCCTCTCCTCCCCATTTACTCTTTTGTTCAGTTGCTTTTATCCCTTCCTTTACATAGAGAGCTACTCCTCCCCCTCTTCTCTCCTGCCTGTCTCTCCTGTAGGTTATGTACCCTGGTATGTTAACATCCCAATCATGGTTCTGTGTGTACCATGTTTCTGTGACTGCTATGATATCCAGGCATCCCTCTTCCATCAAGGCCACCAGCTCAGGGAGCTTGTTGCCCAGACTACAGGCGTTGGTACTCATTACCCTCCATTACCTGATGGTCTTACTCCTTTTTGCCCTATCCCTGTCTTTCTTGAAGGGCCATGCATTCTGGGAGGGGTCTTTGTATCACCCCTTGTGGTTGACACACCGATGGTGAAACATAAAAAAAGACCATTATGGTGACATTCGTGGTAATGGTCCTTTTTCTGTGTTTCACCTTCCCCCAGTGTTCCTCCCCTTCCCCAGACAAACTCCAACATGGATTTGGAATCCTAGAGTCTGGGGGGTGTGGGGACAGAGCACCCTGCATGGGGGGTGTGGGGGGAGCAGCCCCCCACAGAAAACAGCAAAGCGAGAGGTGGCACAATGCCTGCATCGGTATCATGCCATCGCTGTGGGGAGGTCGGCATTCTTGCTGATGAGATATCTTGGTGCTTCCAGGGGTATCAGGATACCAGGCACAGGGTCCATCCTCTTAGTTGGTGAAGGGGAGTTACTGACCATATTACAAATTTGATCAAGAGAAAAATGAAAGTGTGGATGAAACAACTCAACCTGGGTGGGGGGAGGAAATTTACCCTCTTCTTTGGCCTGATCACTTTTCAGACCCTTTCACCACCTAAGCCTAACAGATGCTTTAACACAATATATTCTTCTTGCACATGCAGATTGTGCCTTACTATATGTTATATAAGAAGTTTATTGCCTTACAGTACATTATATAAGTAGTTCATTGTTTCAGCTGTGAAAGTTTGACTTTGTATATTATTTATGTATTTATTTGACTTTTGTTTGACCGGGTAAGCCCACTGAGACACACAGGTCCCTTTTTCAGGGGTAACCCAGGGAATAGAGGCATTTCATACAATACTGTGTAACATGGACTGGCCCAGTGGTGCTGAGGGTTGAGGCACTGGACACCACACCTTGAGCCACTACAGTGACCTGGGTTCAGGAATGAGCCCGGGCCATTGGGGGTCAGCAGGGGAGGACTGGGATTGAGCATCTGTAGACTGCTCTCCCAGTCCTGGGTTGGGTTGGGGAAACTTGGCATGCTTTAGTGGCTCCTGGGGACACCCAGGGGCACTACAAGTGCTGGCAATCTGGAGGGGGAATGCAGCGGACATTGGCACTCTGTGCCCAGATGTCATTTCATGTCAGCATTCCAGGGGACCAATTGGAGAAAAATGGCTGGTTGTGACCATGCAGCTTGATGGCCACTCTCCGAGCCACCTGGAGGACTTTGGCAGAATCCTGTCAGGGAGGGTCTGGGGCTGTCCTGGCTGGCTGAGGCAGAGGGGGATCCCTCCAGCAGAATGGCAAGATGGCCATCCCAGGTCCTCCTGGGTGCAGTGTGAGATACCCAGTTCTCTGGGCAGGCGGAGCCAGTGGCTGGATGCCCCAAGCTGGTAGTGTGCCACAGCAGGTGGCAAAAAGCATTACATAAAAAAAATACTGTGTAACATAGTATTTAACTGACAAATATACAGGAACAGAAAGAAAGATATCAATAGTAGCAACCTGATGTGGGTATGGAAACAAAATCACGATATTCATTGGTCCAAAGAAGGTGATTTTTGGGTGCATATAGATATCATACAATGTAAACACATGGCAGTGTACATGTTTTAATACTTCATTTTTCCAATATTATGCAATATAATACATACGTATTGCCTTAGGAGCGGGAAGAAGGGGAGACAGGGAGAAGGGAGGGAGTGAGGATAGGCTATTAGGTAGGTGAGTTTAGATAAAGCAAAGGAGAGAGGGTGAAGAAGGGGGTGAAGTGAGGTAAAAGTAGCAAGGTAGGGAAGGGCATGGGGGAAGAAGAGGGATGGAGGCTGGGGGAGTTGCTGGTAGAGCAAATGAAGAGTTAGGTGCAGTTGCAAGTTGGAGGTGGAAAGAAGATTTCTTTAAGGTACCTTTTGAATAGGGGAAGAGATGGAAATGAGAGAAGGCTGTGTGGGAGGTTATTCCATTAAGGAGGAGCTGCAGAGGAGAAAGATCTCCTCCCAATGGCAAGTCTAGTTTTGGGTATTATTAAGATGGGGAGGTGGGAGGATCGGAGGTTCCTGGGGAAGAGTTTTAATATAAGAAGACTGGAGAGGATGGGAGGTGAAGGGAGGTGCAAGAGTTTGAAAACTGTGCATAGAACAGGGAAGTCAATTTGTGCCTCAAAGGTAGGCCAGCTTAGAGCATTAAGTACATTGCAGTGGTGTGCACATGTAGGAACCTTGGCTGCAAATCATCAACTCTATGATAGCTTTCCTTGAGTTTGTTCAGGACAGAGGTCTTGGTAGAGTGGGGCACACCACAGAATAGTCCAGGGAGAAGGGTGGCTGAGGCAAGGGTCTTGCAGGCATGAGGGGTTAGATAGGGGACAGTACGATATAGGAGGCCTAGTTTTTGATACGTTGTCTTGACTACATTTGAGGCATGCATTTCAAAGGACAAATACTCATCCAGGGTCATTCCTAGATATTTGAATGTGCCCATCCACTCTAGGGGCATGCCTGAGGAGGTCTTAACTACCAAGGGAGGCTGAGAGGACATGTCATAGGAGGTATGGTGGAACAACACAACTTTGGTTTTCTTTGCATTCAGTACTAGGCAATTCTCCATGAACCAGGCTTCCAGTAACTGAAAGCTGTTTTCCATTTTTGACCTAATGGGGAAAAATCTTTACAGGATCTGTAAAGTATGGCATCATCTGCATAAAGCAGTACAGATGCCCCACCACAGTTCTGTGGCAGTTTATTGCATTGTTGTATTCTCTTTTTTAAGTAATTCTGTAGATCTTTGTAACACTAACTACAGGCCAGTCTTGTAAATAGGTGTCACCAATGATCATATCCTGTTTACATAAAACCTGAATAAAAAGATGTGGCATTCCAACTGATAAGTTTGAATTTCTGAATATGCTTAAATTTGACATAGTCACTGCCAAATGGCAGAAGGGTGGATTCGATTGACCTTAAGTCTCTTTTATCACCACAGTATTGTTTTACTATGTTAAAATATTCATTGAACTTGAGTGGTAGTAGTAGATTTGTTTGCACAGCACTCATTCCTGAGGTGGGGAATCTGGGTGCTGTACAGTATTTAAAACACATAGGCATAACATCAGAATAGACTAATAAAAACATCAGAATTAATAATGAACAACATAAATAAATTAAATACAACATTTAACTAAAACAGCCAGTGAGTATTAAATCTGTTAAAAAGCCTCTCTAAAGAAATGGGGCTTGATGGTGGATTTTAACCCACATCATGCCTTGTTTAGGAAATGTGTTATAGTGTACACAAAAATGTACAGTACTATGCAGTTTGTTTCAAGAAAAAGACACAGTGGAGCTCTTACAGTGAAGTTCAGTTTGTCTAAGAAACAAATCAATATAGCCTGAAGTTTGAGAAGTAGATAATAATAAGCCTACAAAACAGAACAGATTTGAGCTTTAGGCCTCCTAACTTCTTTTGTTGTCCTGTACTTACGTTAAGCTTTTTTAATTCAGTAGTTGACACTAAGATTTCTTTTCTACATTTTGAATCCCTGTGAGTCATCTGCTGGAGGGAAAAACATATGTATGCATTTGATTAACAGGAAATGTAAATGAGGATTCTTTTTTCAACATTTTGTTAAAACTGAGTTTTTTGCAACTGTTTCAAATTTACCTGAATATAATCTTCTTTTTGTCTTAAAAGCTTTAGGATTCCTCAAGAAATCTTAATAAAAAGAATGAAGTAGTATTACCCCCTTCCCCCAGGAGAGTTCAAGCACCTCTCAGGTCACTCAGAGCAAGGACTCCAACAAAGTGTCACTGCTTAATTTAAGTAATCACAGTGGTCTAAGTCTCCAGAATGAATGGTATGAAAGATTAAGTTCTATTATTATATAACACTTGTATTCGTGACTGATCACAAGATTATAATTCAAATGGCGCACCAAAAGAGGGCCCTTTTTTCCAATCCTCAGATCTCATATTTTCTGAGATGTAGCCATGGAAAAAACAGAAAGCAATTCCTGCAGTGGAGCTGAACACTTCCTTTTCAAACCCCTTACTGTGGTGAAGATGAAAGTGCAGAAACTCCTACCCAGGCTCCAGACTGTGACCAAAAGGGATGATATGAGTACTGGGAAGCCATACATTGTGATCCATTTGGAAACCAAACATCTGGAGTGAAGCAGGGTATACAGTAGGTACTGTAGTACAGTGGCGCAAAGACCAAGGGTGCAAAGTACAGGCAAATCCAGGTGCTACCCCAACAGAGGTCCAGCATGATTCAGGCAACTAAAAAGACAGCACTCAAACAATGAAGATAGATTATGAAATGGATGTTAATACATTGGTGATTGTACAAAAGTTTATCAGTACTGAGGTATATCTCGAGGTACCACTGAGGCACTCAAGTTCAATTTGCATTGACTGTAATGTGATCCAGTAGCACCGAGGTATACCTAGATTTTCTAAGCATGGTGCAGGGCTTGCATTAAGCCCTGTGCCAGGACACTTTAAAATCACTGGTGCTCCAAAGCCTTTTGCCACAACTTCAACTGATTCTGGAAGGTCAGGCACAGCTATTACAGTTTTCTCAGTTTATGGCAGCTTGCATCAAATCTTTGCTGCAAGCTCTATAAAAATGGTCCCCAAGATTGACACATGCTAGATCACAACAAGATGATCTAACTTGCATCAATTGCTGTACGGAATGGCAAATCCCATAGGATTCCCACAAGCCTGGTGTGACATGCATTAGGGGATTTGTGGCAATCTAAAGCCTTTGAAAATCTGGCCCATTAAGTCCCACGATTCTAGTTCTTAGTGGCATGATCAGTCTAAATTGCAAACCATGTTGCACAGGATCCCAGAACAAAAGAGTCTGCTGCTTCTAGGCCTGAATGCCTCTTTTTAGGGTGTGGGGTATTAGTACCATACCACTCCATAAATATACTTGCTTTGATGGTTAATTAAGGAAACCCACAGAACTCAATTACTAAATACAACAGATGTTGAGGGTGCATTCTAAATGAATTTTCAAAACCAGGAAAACAACAAGAAGACTAACAAAAAAAAATAGATTAATACATTTGAAGCTCACTAGTTCTTTAATTTTTTAAGTAGGTAAGGGAACCAAAAATGGAGTGTAGGTCAAATGTTGAATGCCCTTAGGTCAGTGAAGGTCTAAGTGAAGGTCTAAATGATAATTTTAACAACAACATATAAAGAAAACCATCAGACATAATTTTGTTGTAATCACTGACCATAGAAAATGCTGAAAATTAACAAAAAAAAATACACAGAATTAAATGACTCAACCCAGACCCACAAATAGATTGAGAAACACACAATAAAAATACCAGTGTAAACAAGTCTAAAACAACCATAAAAAGGAACAACTCAAAATACCAATGATATGAAACTGAAATAAATTGAGTGAGTTACAAATAAAAAAGTGATCACAAGGTATTAATGCAACTGAAATACAAAGGTGTAGGAAAATAAAAACTGAACTATGTTCACAGTATGCTTACATTTTTTTAATACTTTGCTAATAAAAATGGAGGCAAGAGACATATAAAAAAAGTAAAGTTGCAATGCAAAATAATGAGGGGGAAAGAGACAGACTGGAAATAGGGAAAATATGTATTAAAGTAAAAATAAACAGGTACCAAGGAATAAGGGAAAAGAAGAAAGAATAGAAGAATGGTGCTGAATAATAATAATGCTAAAGTGGCCAACTGAGGCACAAAAAAATCAAACTGTGATACAAATACCACCAAGGAAAGGAGATAGCATTTCATGTATTTGCTTTAAAGATAAGCAAGAAGGCTAATACAAAACTCAAAGGCCCAGATATTCAAAAGGGTTGCGCATGGCATAATAGTGTTGTGCCATGCACAACCCACTTAAGCGCCCCGGAGTGATATTCAAAAGGGGAAAGTGCATGGCACAAATCCCGATGCGCTGGATTGTATCAGTAATGTATGCAGGTGCAGGGTAGGGGGCATGCCCATACATACTCTGCACAGCCCGATATTCAGCCCAGGATGTGCAGAGCCATGCATGCGCAACCCCTACCTGCACCACCACAAAGTTGATCCAAAAAAAAAGGAACAACGGATGGCCACCCACAGGTGAGCTGCCACATTGCAGGGCGCAAGACAGCAGCTGCCACCTGTGGGTGGCCACCCGAGCTCCGGCTGCACCTCCATGGTGGCAGCCCCCCTATGCCCGATTGCAGGCAACAGTAAAAAAAGATTAATCAAAAATCCCTGGTGGTCCAGTGGACTGCTGCACACCCGATCGTGGGCTAAGTAAATCAAATATAAATCCAATATCCCTGGTGGTCCAGTGGACCGCTGCCCACCCGATCACGGGCTAGGTAAAGAAATGAGAAATCCTATTATCCCTGGTGGTCCAGTGGACCTGTCTGCCCGCCTAATCATGGGCTAAGTAAAGAAATGAAAAATCCTATTATCTCAGGTGGTCCAGTGAATCTGTCTGCCTGATCAAGGGGCTGAAGTAGAATTTAATGAAACCTATCATCCCTGGTGGTCCAGTGGACCCCCCTCCCAACCTGCTCACTGATCCCCACTTCCCTGCTCCCCCCAGTCAGTGGTGGGTGGCAGCACCCCACCTGCCTGCCACCCCGCCACCCGCTGACTGACACCGTCAGTAGAGCAGTACGCCAATAGGTCCACAGCGTAAGCCAATGGGCATGCAGCCCATACGATACCGCCACACATTCCAGATACAGGAATGGATTCATTCACATATCTGAATGTGTATGGTATGGGCTGTACAATCTGCTGGCTCACATCAGGACCAACGGCATACAGCCCTACCAAAGGTGTCAGTCAGTGGGCAGCGGGGCGGCAGGCAGGTGGGGTGCTGCTGCCTGCCACTGACCGGGGGGAGCGGGGTGGTGGGGATCAGTGGGCAGGTGGGGATGGGGTTCCACTGGACCACCAGGGATGATAGGTTTCATTAAATTCTACTTCAGCCCGCAATCGGGCAGACAGGTCTACTGGACCACCAGGGATAATAGGATTTTTCATTTCTTTACTTAGCCCACAATCGGGCGGGCAGACAGGTCCACTGGACAACCAGGGATAATAGGATTTCTCATTTCTTTATTTAGCCCATGATCAGGCAGGTAGACAGGTCCACTGGACCACCAGGGATAATAGGATTTCTCATTTCTTTACTTAGCCCACAATCAGGAGGGCAGCAGTCCGCTGGACCAGCAGGGATATTGGATTTATATGTTATTTACTTAGCCCGCAATCGGGCGGGCAGTGGTCCACTGGACCACCAGGGATTTTGAATTTATACTTTATTTACTTAGCCCACGATCGGGTGGGCAGTGGTCCACTGGACCACCAGAGATTTAGGATTATTTTATTTTTTACTGCAGCTCTCGATCGGGCTGTGGAGCACACTGTTGTGCTGCAGGGGGTGTCGGTCCCCAATGGCTGCTGCCTGGCAGGGCGCCAGGTGCAAGTTGTCAGGGATCAGTGCACCTACATGCAAATGGGACCATAATGACATGCAAATGGTCCAATGTGTGCCTTGCATACATTATGGCCCCATTTGCATGTCAGCTTTTGAATATCATGGTTGCTGTGCCTTGCGCAATGGAACTTGCGCTAGCGCATCCACATGTTCCACTCTGGCCACTGGGACTGGTGCAGTGCCACTGTGCCATGCACACTGCAGGTGGCCAGGGTGTGATATTCAATGCTGCTGAGCCATGGCGCAGCTCCGTTGAATCTCGTCCAGTCCACGCCCCAGTGCAGCCAAGTTGAGCCGCACCCAGACTTGCGACACAGCCTGGCATAGTCTGAATATCTGGGCCAAAGTGAGCAAAATCCAAAAACATAGGGCTGTAGTCTAAACCCTCACATTTCATATGCTCTGCTTCTTTTTGTGCATAAAATAGGTTTTATTTTATTTTTTTGTATTTTATTTTTTGTTGACCGGGAAAGAGGACACATTACCAATATGTTATCATGTTTTTAAAAAAATAAATAAATAACTCAGCTAGTCTTTTAAAACACTGCACTCACGGTGCTCTGGAGTGATAATGAGATCAATTTTGGGACCTGTAAAATAGAGTTCTTTAAACACTCTTAGATTGCATCAGTGCAAAAATCCTTTTCTGTGCATGTGTGATACCCTCATCACATAAGCTATTCACTCTTCACATTATCCTGTTATGGATAATCATAAAAAAAAGAACAACTGCAACAAATATAAAGATATACAACAATTGCTAAGAGGAGCAAAACAATAAAGACATCTCACTTGTGACAACAAATATCTGAGCATGATCAGTGTGGCTAACATGAGTGAAATAAATTTCTGAGCATGCTTCATGATCAGCATTTGATGCTTTTCATTTTTAATCTGTATCTTTGAAAATATGTGATAATAAAAATGTTTGAAAGAGAAAGAGAGAGAGAGGCAGAGAGACAGAAAAAGAGAGAGAGAGAGAGAGAAAGAGATATATAATCTTTATTTTCTTTGTTATACTGTACTCACATATTTATCCCTGAGGTTTCTAAATCGATTCATTTCTTCTGGGAGCAGCAAACCATATTTTGGTTTCAAGGTGCAGCATTCTTTGGTTGGCAAAATATTCCGAGAGTGGGACAGCTGTACTTCTGTCATGAGGACTGCTGCTAGTAATAAAGCTCTTGGCAATTTCATCTCTAAGCTTTTTAACAAAGACAACTTTACTATTCATATTAACAGAAAGGAGATATAGTAACATAAATGTTTACCATATATTCATATTTCAATGATGAAAAACAGTTAAAACTGAAATTTATGCTAAAACTGATATTTTTAGCTGATGCATTTTTATTTACTGTTAGATTATCTCTTGCTCCTCTTGTTTCAGATATCCTTTTCCATTTTAATAGTTTTTCATTTTTAGGATTCAGATAATAAGACAGTACTCTTTATAAACATGGCTACCTTCAAATTCTTAGCAGAATATTCTGTTGTTTTAGAACAGCTGGTGGAATTATATTTTACAATTTATTTTCACAGGATAGCCCTGCTAAGATACAATATTTAATTTCCCAGTTAGCTCCTGCTTCTACCCATTTCTGCAGCTAGGTGATCTGCAGCACTGCAACATTAAGTGACTTGCCAAGGTGCTGAGGTTACCAAGCTAGACCAGCAAGTAACATAGCATGGTAACACAGTATTGTGATGACAAAAGGGACTTAAGGTATACCTTTTCTGCCCCTCTGCTTCATGGCAGTGACTGTGCCCAATCTAATTATAGACTAACCTCCAAGCTTCTCAGCTGGTATGCCTTACATGCTGAATACAGTTCAACACCATTCTCCCTTAGGAATCTGTCTAGCTTTGTTTAGAAATCCTGAAACGCACTAGTGTCACCAACCTCAAAGGGGACAGGGGACTATTCTACATGCTAGCCACCCACCATGTGACATAATGCTTTTCTGAAGTTTCCGATTGTTCTGCCGTCCAACCCTCTTCCTCACCTGCACACACATTGAGTTCAAGTTTTCAGGTTCCATTTACTCACCATCTCAAGCATTTTTTAAATACTTCATTCTCTGTCCCTTTAGTAATATAATAGATACTGCTCCCTGACTTTATGGAATGCTATAGATATTAGGTAAATGTCAATCAAGAGAAAACAAGGAAGTTGTTTGGAAGTGCTTTATTACATAAATGAGTAATTTAACATTAACTGATGCTCTTTCCTAAATTACATCTATGACTGCATTCCAATAGCAACCATGTATCTGATTTGATCAGAGGATAGCATTCAAGTTTCTATATAAACTAAGTAGCATGTGCTTACAATGTTCTCAATTGTTTCTAATACTTGCGTTCAAAAAGTTGGCATGCAAGCTGTCTGTCTGAGGAACTCTGAGATTTGTGATCTGGGGTAAAAATTAGTTCAGTAGTAAAATTAAGTATAGTTGTGACAGAAATGGGAAGGAAAGAGTTAATGGTTTGGATTCTGCAGGTGCCTTATTTTTTAGCAGTTTGAAAAAAAAATACACTCAGGCTAAAATCCTCTGTCCAGCTGCATCCAGCTTGTGGAATTCCTAGCTGCTAGATAAGAGCTGGGTCATAAATCTCGAGTGGACATCTCCATACACACATAGACCTGCAGACATGTACACAGGACAGTTTGAATGGATTGGATCATTCAAATATAAACTTAAGGTGAAAAGGGAATATAATTGGTCACTGATAGGTGTTCACTCTGATTGGGACAATTAAATACATACATGTTTGTTGGTTGGTGCATTCAAAGGGAGAATAGGAATGACCTATTCTCCAGAGAATATGTAACCTTCTGAAAGACAGAGAAGGCTCTCTCTCTTGCTTTGGGGAAGCTGGAAGGGGAAACATAAGTTTGGAGCCTACCTTGCTGCTATGTCCGTGGGAGCTGGCAGTTAGAACAGGGTCCAGTGTCTCTTGTAAGGACAGGGAAGGGTAAGTTTAGTGATAGCATATTTCAGTAATAGCCTTCTTCTTTTGCCATCTGTTATTTAAAAACATTTGTTTACTTTTCCTGTATGAGTGTTATTCTCTTGTGTTGTAAATATATATCCTGTAAATGCTCAGCACACTTTCTGTTAAGTAAAAAGCTATTTATTTGCTCAACAGTTGTGACTGTGATGTCATTTTTCTAAGGTAATATTTGGTTTCCACTGGCTCAGGTAAACTCTGTGTAGCATCCACTACCCGAGAGAGACACACTACCAGACTTTAACTTGTGCAATTGCACATTTGATTATTCAAGTTTGTGAACTTGAAGGTTGGCGCTGGATGAATACAGCTGGTGGCAGTGAATACCCAAGGACAGACACCTCTCTAAAAGCTGTTTCAGCCCAGAGGGAGAAGCGGGTTGTCACATATTGGTTGGCCGTGGTGGGGTGATGATAGCGGACTGCGTAGCATACTGAGATACACAGTTTGCCAGTGGAACAGTTATCTTAGCATTGCAAAACAGGATATATAAGAGGATACATTTGTACAACAGTAGCATGAAGCACTGCCTAAGAGCATAAATGGAAAAGGAGGCACAGCAACAGCTGATATATGCCATAGATCATTGAGCAGAAAGAGACCAGTACTTTAAACTATATAATGTGAGCAGGAAGCAACAACCAATGAAATTATGCCCCTACTGGAAACCTTATTTAGCCCAATATAGATTGGAAAAAAGAATAAGCTAAGACAAAGTGCATTAGGCAGTTCCTGAATCTTGTGGAGGACTGTTACCTGGCAGTGTGTTAAAGGAATAACTAGGGATCAAATTATGCTCAATCTTATCCTTAGCAAAAATAATTAATTGGTCAACTGTATCATACTATATGTTCTCCTGCATTTCGTATATTTATAATTCATTCTAGGTCACACTGAGAAAAGGACAGTGTCTCAGAGTGCTTAGCCAGTCACCAAAATCCAATAACTAACTAAATAAATAAAATAAGTGAAAACTGAAGAAACACTAAGAAACAGTGACCATAACACTTTTAGCTTCTCTACTGAAAGGAAAAGAGAAAAACCCAGACAGGAATTTCTATACTGCAGCATGCTGCTAGATAAGGAGTATTTAAAAAAGCTGTGGGCACTCATGCACCTTGGGGAAACAGGATCATGGGCATCAGTGGTCCGCAAGAATGGGACACCTTTAAGAACAAAGACTGCATCTCTTGGGAGAAAATACAGCAGACAAAGATGCAGGCTGATGTTGATAGTAAATAAAGAAACAGAGGAGAGAAGCAAACATATAGGAAGAGTAGATTGGAAGAAGCCAGTGAAAATACCATAGAGCTACAGAGACTGAAGAACAGCAAGTGAACAACTAGGAGGATACACCAAGCAGTGGAGAAATAGCACTAAGGTTAAATCCAAAAGCAAAAATAGTTGTCAAATATATGCAGGAGAAGAGAATAACAGAGAGCTGCCAGTCCACTAAAGGATGGGGAAAAGGTGCCATGTTCACAAATTATGGGCAAATGGCATAGTGCCCAAATGCACATTTTGCATCATTTTTCACAAAGAAAGGGAATGGAGAGGTATCAGACAGTGAACTAATATTCAGGTGAGAATGAAAGGGAGTACTGCATATCATATATGACATATGTAACACCTGATGAAAATGATCAAAATTGTGTTTTTATGCATCTCTCTAATTGATCAAATGATGGTAAATGTGAAAAAGCAATGCTACCATGTGACATGCATCCAAAAGTCTGGTGTGATCCCCTCCAACAAAGCGGCAGAGTGTAATTGAAGCCCCCCAAGCACCAAGGCTGATGTTATTGCATTGTGGTGCAATATATAGGCAATTAATGCATGTTTGCTTAATCCTAAGCAAGATTTTCTGTGTTTCCTCAGCCTTACAAATCCCAACAGATCACTATCAGTCTCTGAATATGGTGCACTAAAAGAGGATTCCTAAAATATAAAATTACACTACATGCCCACAGACTCTAATTAGTAGGGAATGTAAACAGAGTCTGGAACAAACACAATATGTATGCAGGTAAAGATATGGTTCTTCTATATATATACTATGCAAACTAAATTTGAAATTTGACACTGTCCTGCACTATGAACGTCTACTAAAAATGGTAAATATGGGACTGGATAGCAGTTTGATCAGGTGGACTGAGAACTGGCTTAGGGATGGATCTCAGTGAATAAGAATCTATGGCCACCTCTCAGAGGATATTAGAGTAGATAATGGGGTGCCTCAGGGACCGGTCCTTGGACTGGCTCTGTTTGGGCATTTTATCAGTGCTCTGAATAAAGATAAAACCAATTATTCAACCAAGTTTGTAGATGACAATAAACCTGGAGGAGAAGTTAGCTCTGTTACAGACTATTACTCCCTTGTGAAAAATTTAAAGTATTGGACTGTGGGTTGAAGGAAACAGAATGCATTTAAATCAAGATAAGTGCATGGTTCTGTACATGGGACAACAAAATCCAATGTATTCCTAAACATTGAATAATAAAATTCTTAAGATGGTGGAAAAAGAACATGAACTAGGGGTCATAATCAATAGTAAGTCATCATCAAAAATCTTTGCTACAAAATAACACAGACTGCAGGTAGCCTACTGACTTGTCCAGAGAGCTTTGGTAAATCATTGTGAACAGTGTATACTCTCACTTTATATAACCTATATCCATCCCTACCAAGACTATGTATCCCACTTCTGGAGTCCACATCTTAGGAGAGATAGAGATATAGATATAACTGAGAAAGTTTAACAGAGAGCCACCAAGCTTATCCCTCACCTAGGCAGATTAACATATACAGACAGATTGGCTGCACAGGTTTGGCCAGATGACGTGAGGAGAGACAGAAAAGGGGGATTCATTGCAGTTATACAAAATTCTTAAAGATCAAGACTTAACATCAGTGTATTGACTTGAATACAGCAATAGAATCCTGACCCTAAGATCCCACTATAAACAATTACTAATCCCCAAGGCCAATGCTAAAAAAGAAATAACTTCTTTACATTAAGGGCTACAGCCTGAAACAAGTTACCCAGGGATGTGATGAATTCAGAATTATACAATGGGCACTTAAACACAAGTAAAATCCTCCATCCTGATTGGCTCACTGGCACCCCTCTCCCGCTGTAAATCCTGGCATCACCCCATGGGAAGAAGTGCCAGTTGCCAATCAGCCAAATCAGTAACCCCACCTGAAGTCACTCCGAGCAACAGAAATCCACAACTGCTAAACTCGTGAATCACCGCCAAATGGATATCTCTCATGACTGCTGCTCTGCTTCCATTCCTATACGCAAACTGCCCTTCAAACCACAACACTTTTTTTTTTTAACAATCTTTTGCCCAGACACTTTCCTGATAGAACCCATTTTTCAGAAACCTTTTCCGGGCTAAAACAGCTGTCCTCTCAGATCTGTCTCCTAACACCTTCACCCTCCATTACAGCAGTGCCCTAGAGACCTAATACTGATGATGTCGTCTCCACAGTTGAAATTCCAGATTACCCTTTGACTTTACCTGCTCCAGCAGTCTGAGTCTCAAAACAAACCACATCTAAAATCAGAAAAAATACACTACTCACTTTCTCCATTCCCGATATTCCCCGACATAAATTAAAGCCTACCTGACCCTTTCTCTGTCTTTACCAAAGTCGTCCCACATGAATGCCAACCCAGAACGCCGACTGCTTTCCAAACTTTTCTAACAGTTCATAGCAAACATTTTTTTTTATTTTGACCATGTTTTACTACACACGGAACTTCGAGCCCCATCATCAGAGGACACAGACCTACACTTAAGACCTGGAACCTGACACCGGAAACACTATCTCTGATTCCCTAATGCTTCTGGGGTGATGCTAGGATTTACAATGGGAGAGGGGTGCCAGTGAGCATGGGTCTATTAGACACCAACTAAATTCCTTGACAT
Organism: Neoceratodus forsteri; assembly: GCA_016271365.2. Lineage (NCBI taxonomy): Eukaryota > Metazoa > Chordata > Ceratodontiformes > Ceratodontidae > Neoceratodus > Neoceratodus forsteri. The sequence continues at coordinate 873,646,867 of CM057450.1, read as the reverse complement.
GATGCTCCATCTGAAACGAAACCACAATTTTCAATACCAAAAACAAAGCACAGGAAAAAATGTAGAGCTCCTTTGAATTAACTAAGAAAACGGAGCTACAACAAATGCTCAGCACACTTGAAAACAGCACTCAGGAACTCCACAACAAAAGTCAGCATGTTTTCCACTCTCTGTGCCATTCTCGCCATGGAACCAGACTCATCCTGCTCAAAGTGACACTGCACTATCCCATCATACAAGCAGCAATGCAATGCACTATTTTCTGTGGTGAACTAACACTCACTATTCTATTTAAAATAAAAGAAGTAAAAAATAAAAATCACTAAATCTCCTCCAAAAATTACTAAACATACATTCCAACATTGTATAATAGTAATATCCCACTTGAGGGTGTTGGTGATTCTAGGATTTACCCACCTCTGGGGTGTTGTTGGTCACTTGGCTACGCCTCGTGACCGAACAACACCCAAGGGCATGGGTAAATCCTGGCATCTCCAACACCCTCTCATGGTATATTGCTTAATTATACAATGGGCCACAAAACAGAACATAAATTATCTATCCTGATTGACAGACTCACACCCCTCTCCCACTGTAAAATCTACAATCACCCCATGGGAAGAGGTGCTAGTCCCCAGTAAGCCTCATCAAGGGCCCGCCTGAAATCACTGTGACCATTAGGAACACAACCCAGCAAAAACACAGACAGTCTCAGGGCAAAACCTCCACAAAGCCACAATGTTGGCGTCCGAGTAAACAATATGAAAAATATCACAAGTTTCAAAAAATGTCATTCAGGTATGAATTCAACATAAAAAAACTCTAGTCACAGGAAAAAACAATTTTTTTCTGGCTTTTGGAAAAAAAAATGCTCTTTCCCAGGTGCTCTCTTTCTGTTTCATTTTCAGAAACCTGCGTTTACAGTTTGTCAGCCACACTGTAGAAAACATCCCACAACAAAATTACCTTGCTTCATTTTTGCTCCCTTTAAACATGCACTACAGCTTACATGACTGGTCTCACACCCGCGGTTTCCTCGAGTCTCAGTTTTCCCCAAACTGTAACCATTAAGGGTTATCTCCTCGCCCTCTTGCTGACACCACTGCACGTTCGCATACCTACCAACAAAGCACTATTTTACCAAGCATAACAACAAATCTAATAAAAACTAATAAAACATTTAAACCAGGTTTTTTTTGTTAATTTTTCACACACAATATATATATAGATGTCATTTGTATAATCGCAATATGCCACTCGAGAATGCTGATGATGCCAGGATTTACCCATGCCCTAGGGTGTTTTGGCCACTTGGCTGCACCTCTTGGCCAAACAACACCCCAGGGTGTGGGTAAATCCTGGCATCACCAACACCCCCTCATGGTATATTGCTTAAATATTTAATATTTTTAAATTCAGATTGGATAAACACTTAACAAGGGCCTAATTCACTCACTTAGAGTGGGGGACAATCAAGATGGGCATATAGCCAGGCTATCCTACTAGTGTCAAGGGCATAGCTACTGATACTCCAAGTAAGCCATGGAGCACCAAGTTTAGTAGCAGGGGGTAGCAAAAAAAGCTGGCTAGCACTGCTCTGCCTTCTCTAGTCCATTGCATTTAAATTCCTTTGTTTGGCTTGACAGGCTTTTTCTTTTCTCTTTCAGCTTTGTTTGGGGGCAGAGTGGGCCGCGGTCCCTGAAGCTGAAGATCTCAATTAGGTCTGCATGGTTCACCTGCATAGTGATTGGCTGTGGCATCTGGTAGGGGAGGTGTGGCAAGTCTGGGGTGGTGAGTTTAAATGCTCCAGCAAAGTTAGAAGCCATACTCCTAGTTCAATTGTCCTGGGAACAAGAGAAGCAGTATATGAACTGAGAAGCATGAGAGGGAAGAACAGACTCAGAGCTGACTAAAGAAATGAAGACTTCATGTGGAGTGGCAAGTGAAGCAAATCTGCATACCTGCAGGTGTGAGAGAAGTTTCTGCCATGGTCTTGGACTCATGGTGCAGTCAGTGGCATTTATCAGTGGGCAGTGAGCACCACACTAGCAGTGCAGACAGACAGCAGGTTTAGTGTGGGAGTCATCTGACTGGAGCAAGGAATCTTGGACTGGAGTTGTGGGGGTGGTAGCAGTGTGGCAGGCTGGTGTACAAATCTGAAATGCCGGGCTACACCCCTGACTAGTGACTAGAATTACTAAGCAATACCAAGTAACTAACTATGATTAAAGCACCATGTTTTTTTCAAAAGGCAGTTTTCAGCTACAAATAACAAAAATGTTAGCATGACTCTCAAATCCATTTTTCTGGGTACCTCCAATGATGCACCAGAAAACCCCTGTCATGTCTATAATGCTCTTTATAAGCCAAATGTATATGTATGTGTGTGGGTGGGGTGGTGGTTCTTTTTGGAGAAAAAAAACTAAACTAAAATATTTATAAAGTAGTCACAATTTGGTGGAACTAGAGAATTTTACCACCAAATAAAACTGGAAGATACCTTGAATCTTTTATAATGCAAAAAAGTTACGGCACAAATGTGCACAATTTTGTTGCGGTGCTACTTTAAAATGCAAGAACAGCAACTATAAACCACTGTTTATTAAGATATTATTTGAATTGTTATGTATACCCTCAAAAGTCTGAACATTGCTTGCAATAGTTAGCAGACACCTGCATTGTTTTCATCATGTAAATTTGAACTTTAAATACTTCCTTCAAGCAGGCTAACAGGATTTTGTAATATACAATATTGTCACTGTACTTTTCATGCTAGACTCGCAGAGGTACTGGCATATTAAAACTGGGTGCAATATCTTTACTATTGAGCAAATGATTAACATTGTACAGAGAAACACACCTTACTCAAGACAGAAGATTCACATACCTTTCTGTTTTCCTGCTGAACGTTCTCTTCAGGTTTGTAGATTTGCTGTCCCTCCATTGTGCTTGAGATATCTTTTATACCCGAGTCCCCAGAATTTTTCCCTGAAAACCTGAAAATTGGTGACATGGGTGTATAACATGAAGCAAAAAGGATAGAATGCTTGGCAAGAGAACAGTGAGAAAGCATCCCAAAAGTGAAAGGTGTCTGGACTTTCCTGCTTCAGGCATGGAACTCCTTTCAGACCTGCAGACAGGAGTCACAGGACAGGAAATTAGGTGAATTCACACCAAAACTAAAGAACAGTAACCCAGCTGTCACTGGACGCAATGCAAAACTCCAAATACAAGAAATGTTTTGACTATCAGGACGGTTTAGCATGAGAATTATTGCGCTGAGTTCCTTGAAAATGGAACACAAAATTAGTAACTCGACGACCCCCCAGTAGATTCAGAACAACTAGAAAACTAACTTTTCAAAAGCTACATCACCCTACAGATGTTTATTTATTTATTGCCATCCCTAAATTAAAGCAACAGTGCATTGAAACTGGACAAAGAAAAATTCAACCCTTCCTTTTTTCATTATAAACGATTGCCAGCATCTTTCAGTTTTATTTGGCAGTAAAATGTTCTAATTCCTCAAAAATCTGAGCATTAATAAGTGTTTCCATTTGCCTTTTTTTCGCTCAAGAAAAAAATATGACCACCACATTTGGCTTAGAAACAGTATTCTGCACTTGGTATGGGGCTAGGATTAAACAAGCATTTGTCAATGCCAAATGTTTGCTTGCTGGCATTGACATTGGTAGTGTAGAAGTTACAGAGCTGCATAATAGGAATGGCAGTGAAGTATTGAACTGAAGCCAACCCCACCACCACCCTGCAGAGAGTGACAGGCATTGAGGTGTGCCTTTAGGTCGTCAGGCATAGTGGCCGCCATTTCACCACACCCTACCCTGCAGACACTGACAAGTGTCACGGTGTGCTTTGGGGTCTTTGTGTTCATGCACACCCCATTCCATCAGGAACACGTGAGATGGGTGTGGTATAGGAGAATAGGGGTGAACTTTGGGGCCGAAGAGTCCAAGGCATACCTCGATGCCTCTCACTGGCTGCAGGGTGTGGAATGGTATGAGCATTACAGGCAAGAATCCCAAGTCACACCCCTGATGCCTGTCATTCTCTACAGGGTAGGGCATTATGGCTGGAAACCCTAACACCTCAGGCATGCGTTGGTATTTTCACTCCAAATTTTCAACATGTTTTTTTTGTGACCCCCACCTCATGAACAGTGGCAATATCAGTTTGTTAGCCGAAAGCTGCTTATGCACAGCGACTACGGCATTTAGCACCACAGATGCAAAAACACATTCCAAGCAGGATGTGAAAAATGGCAGCTGTACTGTTCATGGGGAGGTGTAAAAAATGGCAATGTTGCAAATCTGCAGTAAAAATATTAAAAAAACTGGTGAAGTCACGAGCGTGCATAGAAACTGTGCAACGCACACCCATAATGTAATTAGTTTGGGGATTTTTTACAGCAGATTGTCAACATAGGCATTTTGGGACCTCCGATCATGAACAGTGTCACTGTGATTTTCTTTATCTGTCCCGAACAATGATTTCCCACAGCGACTATGCATCTGTGCACTGAAAGTGTGAAAACACATTTCGGTCATGTTGTGAAAAATGACAGCTGAACTGTTCATAAGGAATTGTGGAAAAATGCCACTGGTGAAAATCTGGACTGAAAATATTACAAAGTCATGAACTTACGAGGGTGCGTGGAAACTGCGCAATGCTCACTCATAACACAGTCATTTTATGGACTTTTGTTACCAAATTTTCCACATAGCCATTTTAAGACCTCTGCTCATGAACAGTGTAACTGTGATTTTCTTAATCTGTCCCAAACATTGCTTTCGTACACCGACTGCACCATGGTGCGCTACATGTGTGGAAACACATTTGGGGTGACATGTGAAAAATGGCAGCTGTACTGTTCACAAGGAAGTGTAATAAAATGGCATTGTGGAAAATCTGGAGTGAAAATATAGAAAATTCGCAAACTTATGAGCATGCGTAGGAATTGTGCAACACACACTTGTAAAACAGTCATTTTTAGGAATTTTTTCACCAAATTTTCAACATAGCCATTTTAAGACCTCTGCTCATTAACAGTGTCACTGTGATTTTCTTAATGTGTCCCATACATTGATTTCACACACCGACTGTGCCATTGTGCGCTACATAGGCGGAAACATGTTTTGGGCAAGATGTGAAAAATGAGAGCTGTACTTCTCATAAGTAAGTGTGGTAAAATGGCAATGTTGAAAATCTGGAGTAAAATTATTGAAAATTCGTGAACTTACAAGCATAGCAACTGCGCAACACATGCTCGTAAAACAGTAATTTTTAGGAATTTTTCCACCAAATTTTCAACATAGGATTTTGGAGAGCCCACCTTATGAACAGTTGCAGTGTCGTTTCATTATTTGGTCCCGGAAGGTGATTTCACGCAGTGACTGCGAAATCACCCTTCCAGCCCGATTAACACCATGACAGTGAGAGCAATCATGAGAAGGGGTCCCAAAAACCCCATGTTGAAAATTTGGTGCAAAAATTCCAAAAAATGCCTGAGATATGCAGCAAAGTTGAAAAAACCCTATCTATCCCATTTACAGCTTATCGGCATTTCTTCAGTTCGCAGTCGGCTTTGAAGAGTGCAGATGTGTTCCCGGTCCACCGAAGATCGTCGCACAGGAGTCCGGATGTAAGTATGGGGTGAGGGGGTGGGGAGGTGGGTTGCGCAGTGGGTGGGCGAGGTGGGGGTAGAGACAGTGAGGACCATTTTTCAGTTTCAGGTTTTTTTAAAATGATGATGCTGGATGTTTGCCACGCTGGGTGAGCTCCCAGCATGGCATAAGGATGGGTGGGGGCATGGAGCTGCGGGGAATGGGCACCCCGTCAGCGATAGCAATATATTGCCATGCTGGGTGGGCTCCCAGCGTGGCATCCTGTACTCTGGGAACTGGTGGAGCTAACGGGGATTGGGCACCTGGGTCAGCTATACGATGTGTGGCCATGCTGGGGTGGGCACCCAGAGTGGCATATGGAACACTGTTTTGGGGGGGCACAGCACAGCCTATGGGGGATTGGGCACCCCCGTCAGCTACACAGTGTGTGCATGGGGAGGCGAGCACACAGTATGCATGCGTGTGTGTGTGTGTGTGTGTGTGTGTGGGGGAGCGCACATGAGCAGGCAATATCTTATCACTGCTCACTGAAGCCTAGCTCCCCCTTTCAACTGTACACCACTGCATTTTGGACTGCTGTCATAGACAGCTCCAAGCAGGCATTGGAGAACTGCGGCTGTGCCTGCAAACACACTGACTGAATTGGAAGAGGGCTGCCACACCTCCAAAAACTCAGATGATGGCACTATGTTTCTTGCACATGCATGCAAGCAAACATAAAATGGCTGTGCAGATCATGAGATAACTAAAAAAGTCAATTTAGCGTGTACTGTATGTTAACGTTTTTATTAACTGTAGCTGAAATTACTTTTTTTTTGGAAAACCATTTTAGGTTGCAGTGCTGCTTTAAGGGAAATATGCAATATGTTGTTATTTAATCTCCTTACTCTTCATCAAAATTATTTTTATGATCCAAACAAACTTAACATTAATCCACACCTTCAGAGCATTTCTCACTGATTGGGCTGTTTCTTTGATAATGGTCTCATGGCATGATGCCATCATTTTTGAAGTCCCTTCCCAGCAAAATAATACCAAGCATGTGTGGCAGGATCAGATGGACCCCCATCCCACTTAAAGGAATGCCAGCTGCTGTTTTTTCTTTACTTCCTACTTTATCTCGGTACTATCCCTGTACTCTTCTATACCTTCAGTCTGTCTCTGATTGGGCATCCACATTTTCCATGGGGAGATGGCAACTTTTTGGTCCATGTCCCCCTCCACCTGTATTTTCTTTACCTTCTGTTTTTTTTTCTCTTTTTCCATCCTCCCGATTCTTTCCGTTTCCAGTGTCCTGTAGTTTTGCCCTCTCCTATAAAAGATAAAAGGGTAACTGACCTAGCTGAAGAAATTTGCTCCTTATATATTTGAAGATATGCTGCAATCTTTCTAAAGAATAACACAAACTATGTTATTTAAACAAATGAAGGGATGCTATTTAATAAATATAATGAACAAGACGGAAAGGTATACTTAAAGGAAACACCACACAATAGGGGGATTAAAACCAATGTTCCAGGCAGAAGCACAAGGCAATGATAAGGTAAACTCCAACCCCTGTGTCCACTCAGCACATACTTAAAAGATAAGCATTTGTCAATGCCTTGTTGTTATGCTTCATTGATGACAGAGGGAAAATTAATGTAAAAGCAGGACTTGTTTGTGAAATACAAGGTGTTACTAGTTCAATTAAGACAATACCAAGTTTCACAATGCAGACTTTATGTTTGCTAACTAAAGACAGATCTGGTATCATTCATAGTATATGTTTACGTCACAGATCAAGCTATAGTCATGCAGACATTTAGAATCACTATGGTAAATCATTAAGTACTTTATTAAACAGTAAAAATACATTCTGTATAAATACATACGCATGTTAGTTTTCCAAAGACAGTACATTTTGTTTTAAAGTAAATGTTTAGCAGAATGTATAATATTTTTCTTTAAATGTTGTATGGCAAAATTTTAACCAGTGAAGGCAATATATTTTATATAACAGCATGTTCGGGTTAAGGAAGTTTATACAATGAAAATGCTCAGACTCTAACAAGGTCTATATATAGTGTATTTAAAAGTTTCTCACAAATACAGTTAGGTAGAGATGGAGTCACAAAAACACAGAAAAGGATCGAATGGAATTATGAGGGTCACCTTAATATTGAAGAAACCTTGAGGAAGGTGACCATTTTGTATTTTATGGGGGTAAACATAGTTGATATGCATAGTAATGAAATAAATAAAAGGAATGGAAAACATGTAAAAAGCGATTTTCCCTAGACAGAAACAAACAAGTTAATAGTGTGATATCAGTTAACAATAGGTTACCCCCTTATCTGACCTGGAGCATAATAACTGTCTACAAATGATGAAGATGTCACTGAGCACATCAATGCACAGTGCTAGATTTACATGGTTTTTAACACCAGACAGTGATACCCTTCAGTTAGGTAAAGCTGATATAAAGTAGTTCTCCCTTCACAGCAGCCCGAGGTAGGGAATGAACTCGGGCTGTAGGGGGTCGGCCCTGGGGTAGAGGTATTGAGTGTCCCAACTGATGCTCTCCATCTCTGTGAAGGGAGGGCAGCCAGCTCCTCTGCTCTGCTGCCACCTGGGTGATCACAGGTGGCAGTGCAGCTAGAGGGGCTAGCGCGAAGTGCCACACAACACAAGCTTGCATGTGGACATGCTTGGCGCTTCCTTGGAACTGACGTCCAAGGGGACTCATGGCACTCAGAGGACTAGGACATCTTATTTAATGGATATGAATTTGTTTATATCCTGGTCATGAAGCTAAAAAAATGTTGTAGTAGAGCAGGAACCATTATTGATATGATTAAATTGGAAAAAATTAAGTGCATATTAATTAGTTAGGAAATTAACTTAATGTCTGTAAAACGTTGCTGGCAGACAGTCATGCAGTCATACTTCTCTTTTCAGGGATATCCTTGATTTTAACTCAAAATTTTACTCTGTCCCTCCTAAAATGTGTGTTTCCATGACTAAACTGTGGGGATTGTAAGCACAAATTAATGTCAAACATTAAAGTTACAGATTTGCTCCAATTTTGAAATTTCATTTTACACTAAGCCCCTTATTCTACCAGCTTTCTGAGTAGATATCATTAATTTTGAAAATGTGTCCCTGATTTTGGTCCTTTGTCCCTGATTTTTTCAAGCCTTGTCCCTGATTTATGAGACAGGAGGTTGAGAGGTATGCATGCAATGATGATGTAATCTTGGTAAACCAATATGTCCCTCATAACAATACAACATATTGTGATATTAATATTTCAGATATATTAAGAAATTCAAACATAGCATATCATGAACAGTTCCCTAAAGCACATATTTTAATATGTGGAGACATGAATGCTAGGATAGCGGTCTATGATTGTTATGCAGACGAGAACACAGGGGCGATTTAATTCCTGAGGTTGCCTGGAGCAGAACAGAGCACACCTGAACCGCATCAGAGAGCCTGATTGTTGTTTAGTGTTGTCTTGCCATTTGTTTGTTTGTTTGTTTGTTTTTCAGAGGACACAAGTGGGCCGGGGGGCAAGGACCAAATGAAGGACTGGACACTGCAGGGCGCAGAAGCTTTTTTTAATTCCTAGAGGTTGCCTGCAGCAGAACTGAACACACCTGAACTGAATCAGAGCCTTCGAGAACTGCAGTTGTTATTTAGTTGCTGCTATTTGTCTTTCATTTTTTTTTTTTTTTGCAGAGGGGACACAAGTGGGGACAGGGAGCTGGGAACAAATGAAGGACTTCACAATGCAGGGCGCAGTTCCCCCCCCCCCAATAACTATATAGTTTACAAACACCAATTGATGGAAATCAGAGGATGGGAAAGGGGCAACTTAAGGGTTTAGGAGTAAATCAGTGCACCTGGAAATTGTAAACCAGTGGTTGTGAGATTTTGCATCTCAGGGTCACGTAACTGAGTGATGAAGCATGATTAAAAAGTACCCACAGGTAGTGAGAGAGAAGATGAGAGGGATGAGAAAAAAAAAAGAGGAGGATTAGGCAGCTGTGTGTGTGTGTGTGTGCAAATAGGGCTTCTGGGAGTTGATAACCTGTAGGTTAAATATTGGATCCGACAATAATATTTGCGGGGGTTGGGTAGTAGGAAAGGTCTAGATAGAAGGGGTATCTATGATGGGAGTGGTGCAGTAGCTGTAGGGTGGCAGTCTTCAGGCTGTGGTGCTGCCCCATCTCCAGGCACCTCTCTGGGCTGAGGGAGGCAGTTACCAGACTCAAGGACAAGATGGCTTGGGTTAGGAGGACCTACCCACCCACTCAGGGACCACCAAGTCCACCACTGCTTCCTCAAAGGGTGCCAGGAATGAGGAGTGGTTGGACAGTGGTGGGCTTGGAAAGGTTAGGGTGGTGGCACATAGGCAAATCCCAAATCCCATACCTCTACAAAACTCCTATGCCACACTGACAGGGCAGGACTGTCACACACAGGCACCTGAGGTAGTGACCAGGAATGGATGTGGATGTCTTCCATAGTGGAGACCCTAAGGGGGTGGCAGAGGACCCTTAGAGGAGGAAGCAATTCTGGTAGGGGACTTGATAGTAAGCGGGATAAAGTTGGGGATAAGTAGAAATGAGGTGAGGGTGGAAAGGTGTCTTCCTGGTGCCACTGCTCATAGGGATGGGTGGAAGGAGGATCCTGAGGATCACAGGGTAGGCAGGGAGGGAGAGCTTGATGTTATTGTTCACTTAGGGAACAAGGACCTGACTGGAGAGAGAGGCCAAATGAAGGTTAAGAAGAGTTCAAGAAACTGGGGAGGGGTCTTAGGCAGGTAGTGAAATATGTTACTTTCTCAGAGGTGTTACCTGTCCATGGCAAGGGGGGGTGACAAGATGCTCTTCTCCAAGGACTTGAACTTATGGTTGAAGAAATGGTGCAGAGGAGAAGAATTTGGATTAATTGTGGACTGGGGTTTCACCTGAAGGGATAGAGACTTGTGCAGGAGAGATGGCTTGCATCCCTCCAGGAGGGGAACTGAGATCCTTAGTGAACAGTTTAAATGCTACATCAGTAAGCATTTAAACTAGCTGGGGGAGGGTGTAATAAGGTAGGAAGACATAGTCTGCCCCCCCAAAACACTTACAGGGTCAGCAGTGGGAATCATGAGGGTGAAAACTCCCAAAGAGAACAAACACAAATAGGTAACCTGGAGGAAGTGGGAAGGTGAAGAAGAAGAGGAAGAAGAAGAAGAAGAAGAAGAAGAAGAAGAAGAAGAAGAAGAAGAAGAAGAAAAGGAACAAAGGAGTGAGGAGAAAATAGTGGAGGAAAAGGGGGAGGACAAAAGGGCAAAAAGAAGAATTGTAGCAGTACAGCATAAAGTGCCATGTGTGCCAATACTCGAAGTTTGGGCAACAAGATGGCAGACCTGGAGGCCACCATGGCAGGAAGAGATCTGGACACAGTGTCAATTACAGAGATCTGGTGCAATGAAAACCATGAATGGGGGGTAGCCATACCAGAGTATGCACTATTCAAGAGGGACAGAGTAGGAAAAAAGGAAGAGGGATGGCTCTTTACATGAGAGAGACCATAAAGACCACAGAAATACACAGGGAACAGAGGAAAGTGGAGGTACTGTGGGTCACCCTGGAGACAGGGAGGAGGGCAACTGTTAGGATATGGGTGATCTTCTGAACTCCAACACAGGGAAAGCAGGGGGATAAAGATATGGTAGAAGAAATCCAATTGATGGCTAGCAAAGTTGAGGTACTGCTAGTGGGGGATTTCAATCTACCAGATGTGGATTGGAGCCTCCATGCTGCAGCATCAGTTAGAAGTAGAGAAACCCTAGAATCCTTGCAGGATGTGGTCCTCAGGCACCTAGTTAAGGAACCCACTCATGAGGGGGTGTTACTGGACCTGGTATTGTCGCACAGGGGCCGTCTCACTGATATCACAGTGGGAAGCCACCTTGGGACGAGGGATCATCGTATGATGTGGTTCAACATAAGGACCAGGACAGAACCTAACCACACTAAAACAAGGATCCTGGACTTAGCGAGAGCTGAGTTCAAGAAAACAGGAAAGTGCCTCATGGATGCCCTAGCAGAAATGGGGAATAAGGGTGAGGTATAGGAAAACTGGGCAAACATAAGGAAAGCCATTGAGAAGGCAACAAACCTCTGGGTCAAGCAGGTTAAGAAGAGCAAGAAAAGGGAAGGTCACTATGGTTCTTCAAGGAAGTAGCAGAGAAGTTAAGGAAAAGAAACAGGCATTCAAAAATACAAGATGACACAGAAGGAAGAGGATTGAGAGAGTTATCGAGATAAACAAAAGGAGGAAGGGAAGGCAGTTAGGAGAGCTAAAGCACAAATGGAAGAAAACATTGCCAATCAGCAAAGGGGAAGGGTATAACATTCTTTAGGTGGGTACATAAGTGAAAAGAAGAGAAGCAGGGCAGGGATACAGTGGTAGTTGCAATAAAGTTTCCCACTGACAAGTTATGATGATCGTTACTAATTTCTGCCGCTTGTTACATAGCTCCTTGACTTACCTTATAGAAGCGTTATGAAGCAGCATCAAGTCACCGCCCAGTAATCTGCATTATTCCACCATTCCTTTTAATTCATCTCTAATGCAATTCCTCCTCTTGCCACCCAATGCCCACAGCAAGCCGTTCCCGCTATAGTGTTCCGATTATTGCTTCTTTTGATCTTAACCTGGCCTTTCCTCTTAGGCCCTGTCCACACTCGCCTGTGTGTACTGTTACCATGGGTCGCAACCGTTATGGACCATGTAAAAAACGGTTTGCGTCCGCACTGGTAACAGTACCTGATGCATTTTGGCAACCGATCTCAAGACCTTTTGGAAGGTAGTCTTGAGATCGGTAGCACAAACGGTCCATAGTGAAATCGTTCTTCAAAACGGAATACTCACCAGTGCGGATGGGAGAGCATTCCATACTGTACACGCTGGTCCTCCATGCCCCCACCAGGCATCCCATGAGGGAGCGCGGCATGTGTACATGCGTGTTAAGAGTGCATCGCGAGGTGCACTGAAGTGGGCTATTTAAATGTCTGGTGTTTGCCACTGCTAGCCAGCCTGTCAGATGCTTAGAAAGTATATCAGGCAATTGTCTTTTGGTGTAGCCACTGCTAGTTTGGCTGCATACAGCTGGGACACATAGGGAAGTGATGCACAGCATTCTGGGATTGTGTGTGTTACTTCGCTCTGATCCAATCATGGCTGGCATCATTACTGCAGTCTGGAGCACTACCGTGTGGACATGAGACGAACGCTTTCAAAACTGGTCACCACACAGTGCTGGATAGTGTGGACATGCTGTAACGGTAAGCACTACACCGTTTTGGAAAACGTTACGCACCCACGATTGCAAGTGTGGACAGGTCCTTAAAGACACCACCTGCAGGTGGCACTTGGAATAAATCATAATGGAAAGTGATAAAAGTGACTAGGCAGGGATCTCTAACCCCTAAAATGCAATATGCCTTTGATTAAAGTTATTTTCCGTGATGAATGAAAACCAAAAAATAATTGAAATGACTGAATGAAAATCATGCTTATATTAAATGCACTGAGTGCGGTACTTTGGCTGTGAAGGGATCCCTAACCTCTCACTATTGCCACCTTTGCCAAGGATTTTATTACATTGATTTCCAGAAAAAAAAGTAAATTGAGTAAATGAATTCACTGCTTACTTCGGTTCACCAAGGAATTTATTTCACTGATTTTAACTTTTTTGGGGGGGGTTACAGTGTGGCTCCTTATTTTGCACAGTTGATCTGAAATTTCTGGCACACCTCCTACATTTGTGTGTGGCACACAGGAATGGGTCAGGATTTTTAAAACATCCTGAGTGGTTGCTATTTAGGGGAAGGAAAAGGGGACATTATTTACATCAGAAAAGGCAAACTAAGCAGAAGCATGGTGCAAGGTGTGACCTGTAAGCACAGGGAAGTTAAATGACTTGCTCAGGGTCACACAGTAAGCAAGTAGGGGTGGTGGGATTCAAACACTGTTCAACAGACTTGTAGCCCTTTAGGACTAAAGGGATCTGTTATTTGCTAATTTACTCCTGTAAGGTACAGTTCACTCAACAGATTGCACATCAGTAAAAGTAAACACCGTGATTAATTCTTTTATGAATATTTATTTATTTATTTTGATTAAAACATAAGACACGAGTGTATGTGTGAGTCGTGATACCTCCATGGTCCACCTTCTCCCCCATTAGAGAATTATGCCCCAGTTTTGGTCTTCAGCAAACTGCCAAAGGTGATGACTCCAATGCTTTTTTTACATATTCACAAATGAGAGAAAACTGAATCTGTAATCTGTGGTGTTATAAAGATATGGAGTGAATGGATTCTGGCAGTCCTAGCGTGTGCACGCGCACACGCACACACACACACACACACACACACACACACACACACACACACCTCATACACTCATGGGTGGCATGCAGGAATGGTGCAAGATTTTGAAGACATCCTGACTGGTTGCTGTATGTGAAGGAAACATTATTAGCGCAGGAAAGACAAACTAAACAGAAGCATGGTTCCAGGTATGACCTGCAAGCACAGTGAGGGTAAATGACTTGCTCAGGGTCACACAGTATGCAAGTGGGGGTGGTGGGATTCAAACCCTGCTCAACAGAGTTTCAGCCCTTAAGCCCTAAACCACCCAGCTATATTTCCTCACGACGGAGGATGGGGAGTTTGGGGGGGACCTTCCCACTATCCCAGCCTTAAACAAACACACACACACACACTCATTATCATCAAGTTCCAGGTGTGACCTGCAAGCACAGTGAAATTAAATGACTTGCACATGGTCACACAGTATGCAAGTGGGGGTAAATTTAAACCCTGCTCATAGTTTCAGCCCTTCAGCCCTAAACCATTGAGCTATATCCCCCCCAAGGATGGATTGGGAGTTGGGAGAGAGGGGATGTTCCATCTACTCCAGCCTTAAATGAATGTGGTAAAAGTGACTAGGTAGGGATCCCTAACCCCTCACTGTTATCATGTTTGCCAATGATTTGATTTGATTGATTTAGATTTTTATATTTGATAATCTATTTCCTGAAAGCCATTGCCTATTGCCTCCAGTTGCAACATTATGAAACTTGTTTACTGCAGGTTACCTCTGAAATGAAATAATACTGTGGCCAAACATGATAAAAGTGGCAGGCAGAGATCCCTTCACAACCCATGCATGCAGTACATTTACTATAGTGCAATATGCCTTTGATTAATAAACTGCCAGTTTTTCATTTTCCATGATGAATGAAAACAAAAAAAAAAAATTGAAATGACACCCAATACAACCAAGTGCAAGGTGTTACATCTTGGATGGGGAATCACCAAGCAGAGGTACACCCTGGGAGGGGTGGTGCTGGAGGCCTCGTCTGGGTAAAAATACCTAGGGGTCATTGTGGATGCGTCTATGAATAACTCTGAGCAGTGCTGGAGAGCATCTAGCAAAACAAACAGGATGTTGGGATGCACTGTAAGGGGAATCATCTCTGGGAGCAGGGAAGTGATTCTGCTGCTGTACAATGGGCTGGTGAGGCCACACCTCAAGTACTGTGTACAGTACCAGAGACCGCACTTAAAGAGGGACATACAGCTCCTGGAGAGGGTACAGAGGAGGGCTACCAGGATGATTTGAGGACTGGGGGAGTTGACTTATGAGGACAGACTTGAGGAGCTTGGCCTGTATACTTTGGAGGAAAGGAGAGATTGGGGGACATGATCAAGGTCAAGTACCTCAAGAAAATAAATAGGGTAAACAGGGAGGGGATCTTTAAACTAAAGGAGGGAGGTACCACCTGAGTGCATGGTTTGAAGTTGAAAGGAGGAAGGATGGGGGGGAAGAGGAGGAGGTTTTTCATGGAGAGGGTGGTGGATCCTTGGAATGCACTACCTGGTGAGCTAGTCCAGAGTTCTACTGTGGAGGGCTTCAAGAGAGGGTGGGACAGATACAGAAAGGGGTATCAGAACACTGGGGGGAGGAGGGCCTCAGTTCCCAACAAGGGATCTGAGGTTTGAAAAGACTTGATAGACCATAAGGCCTGATCTGCTGGCAATTAGTATGTTAGTATGAATGAAAACCATGCTTGTATTAAATGAACTGAGTGTGGTACTTTGGTTGTGAAGGGATCACTAACCTGTCAATATTACCACCTTCACCAAAGGTTTTATTACATTGATTAAAAGAAAAAAAAGTCAAATGACTGAATGAATTCACTGTGTACTTTGGTTCACCACGGAATTTATTGCATTGATTTTTAGTTTTTTATTCTTTTGCTTACAGTGTGACTCCTTATTTTGTACAGTCCATCCCTGGTGGTACCTCTTCAGTTTGGGTATGCTTGGAGTCAGTTTCCATGACAGATAGACTGCCAACAACTGAACACTGCCAAAAAATAAAAAAATAAAAGAAGGGTTAATATGTTTTACCAGCACAACACAAAATATGCATCACAGTATGGCAAGCACCCATCAGGATCCCAGCAAATGCTGTAAACCATGCTTGAGACAAGCATAGGGGAACCATTGAGGTATCACAGTGGGTGTGTCAGAAGCAGTAATCCAGTACAAGGGTTTATGGGCAAACTAGATGGGCCAGGCAGTCCTCATCTGCCAACAATTTCTATGTGTCTATGTTTCTAAGCACTTTGCAGTACACTGAGATGCAGTACAGCATGTTCCACAAAGCTTCACAGTTTAGGACCTATGTTCCCCCTAAGGTGCACACACATGTGTGCCCACACAGCAGTCTGAAAGCACCCGTGCACTGTTTCCCTAGAAGCGCACAAAACAGTAGAAAGGAATCTCATCCCATTCACGAAGCAGTGAAACAGTCATCACTCTCATGTAAGACCAAGCCAGCAGGACATGAAAGTTATTGGGAAATATATTTTATGTCCACCCCCTCCCACAGGCCCCAACCCATTCACTTGAAACAGTTAAAAAGCCAGACACCTTGCTCCCTGCTCCACTTACTGAACAAAGGCACTTATCAGCTTTTCAATTGGAACAGATCAGCTGTGCAGCTACAGCAATGTTTTCAGCTTGTCACCTCTCCCTGTAAGACAATACTACCTAATGATGAGCATTCCTCTGCTGTTCACATAAATGGCATTTTTTTAAGCACTTTTATTATGTACAGAACATCAGAGAATTTCTTTGCTAACAAGGGTCAACTGAGTTGACCCTTGTTAGCAAAGAAATTCTCTGAGGTACAGTACATAATGTATCATTTAAATTCTCAGGTTGCTTAACTTCAGAGTGATCTATTTCTGCTATCATATGGCTTCAATAGAGATGTCCTTCTTTTTACAGGTTGCCCCCCAACCCCCCGTCCCTGCCACACATACACACACACACACACACACAGAGGCATGCGCGAAGTCTATTAAAAAATGAAAATAAAAAAGGAGCTCATAGCTTCTTGTCACTATTTGTCAGCAATCCCCTGTAATGTTATTTTAGCAAGCATAGTCCTCCGAGCAGGCTGCGGTTTTTATTTATGATTTCTAAGAATTGCACAACGGCAGTGACAACTGGTAAAATAAAAGGTTATAATTATGACAGAAAGCTGAGGTTAACTTCTTAACTCTGTCGGCTTGTACTGGAGACAAACTTAAAATCTGAAGTTACGGCAGCTGGGATGAACATAAGATATTGAATAGGTCACTGCATGAAATTAACGAAATTATTAACTGGCATAGTTTGGTTAATTTTCTGCAGTAACCTTTTCAATATCTTATTGTTCATCCCAGCTGCCGTAACTTCAGATTTTAAGTTGCACACTGCATTGTGCAATTCTTCCACTTGGAATTTAGTTCTGTAAGGAGCATCATTAGATCTACACAAGGGACAAGAAAGACAAAAGTTAATATCAAAAACAGTTCAAGTTTCAACTTTCGAGTGTGTCTCTGCAGTGAGAAGGCAGGGCATCTCTGAAGTTGATGACATCGCACTATTTTGATTTCCATATATTACTGTCATGTAAATGTTGCTATCAGCATAGTTTCTGAGATTAATAAATACATATTTTGTTTGATTTTGTTTCTACTGAACTAAATATCACAGCAGTTATTTAATCAATGCAAATGTTTTCTGATGACAAGATTTAGAAAGCACATAATGCTGCCACAGGTTGTATTTTTAATCTACTACTCCAGTCAACATCATGTCACTCACCCCCCCCCCCCACACACACACACAATAATGGGAACAAATTACATTAATTAAATAACTGTGATATTTTGTTTGGTAGAAATGAAATAAAATGAAATCTGTATTTATTAATCTCAGAAACTATGCTCATAGCAACATTTACGTGACAGTAATATATGGAGATCAAAATAGTGTGATATCACCAACTTCAGAGGTGCCCTCTCACTGTAGAGACGTACTCAGACTGTTTTTTTAACTCTTTTTCAAATAAGTAGTGATGATCAATGCAGCCTTAGGAAAAAAACATGGGACAGAAAAGAATAGATTTTAATAACAGTACTGCAGCATAGGGACTGAAAAATAAGTTGTTCAAATAGGTCTCATTAACCATCAAATCTACCAGTATTTTAACAAGCTGTATTATAAAATATACCCAATTTCAGAAATAAAATGCACAGACGCATGATTTCTAGTGAACATTTTTATTATACCATCAGTCAGTAGCTGTGGGAAAAAAATAAATGAATAATTAGCAGCTATGTATTGGCCATTAATGTGAAGAACTAAATGAACATGGAATGCTAGTGAGCTCCTGGATGTTTGTTTCCTAATAAGGGGATCGGAGAGAGCAAGGGTGTAGCCAGGGATTTCAGATCTGCACACCAAGTGGACTCACTGCTACCCCACCCACTTGTTAGGGTGAGCTACCCCCACCCCCCGGGGTGTAGCCAGACAATAGACAAATGTACACCAGGACCGTGTTTGTTGTCTCATTTGGCACAATAAATACAACTTTTGTATCACATGACAGTGGTTGTTGTCATGCATGGGTAAATACAAATGCCATGCATTGTTCCCTAAGACACCCACATACCAGCCCAGAGGCTGTAAAGTTATATTGTCCTTGGGTTTCAAAGAAAGTATTAGTGACCCTGACCAATCCTTCTAGTTTTGACTCGTATGAATAAAATTGTATGGGCCACCCAAGTTGCGCACATGAATCTGTTTTTTTGCACAAAGTGCCGCACACACAAATCAGTCACCCACTCACAGAGTCTAAAAATTAGAGGTAACATTGTTTAGGACCCTAGCCATGAAGCAAGTATATAAAAAAAACTACACAGATTAAACTGAATCTCACACATCGCATACTGTATACAGTATTATACAATGGACATGAAGAATACAGAAGTCGCATAGATCAAAATAATGTATATCACATAACCATACATGAAATCTGTGTAATGCACACACTTCCTGGTGCTAAACCACATCACACAATCATCACATCAGTCCTACTACAAGACAACCAGCAGTTATGCCCTCATCACGAGTGGGGGTGGGCAGAGGGTGACAGTGAAAAAACATGGATACTGAACAAATACTGTGTGCAGGACCCAAGACAGCATGGATTCACAGCTGGAAGGTCATTTCAGATGAATCTAATGCATTTCTTTGACTGGGTGACCAAAGCAGTAGACCAGGGAAGGGCTGTGGACATGGCCTACCTAGACCTTAGTGGGGAAGCTGAAACGGTCCAACACAAAATATTAATAAACATGTCATCCTGCTTGAGAGTGAGTCCCAGTGTGGTAGCCCTACCAAAAACTTGGCTGGACAACAGAACACTGAGGGTAACAGTACACGCAGTCCACTCTGAAGAAAGGGGGGAGGGTTACTAGCAGTGTGCAACTTGTTTCAGTGCTGTGCATGGTCCTCTTTAATGTCTTTATAAGTATCAATGTGGAGGGTCTGGAAGGAAAAATATGCCACTTTCCAGATGACACAACGATCTGCAACATGGTGGATACACAAGGGGTGGTGAAAAGGATGAGAAGGGATTTGGCACGGTTGTTGGAATGGTCTAAAGTATGGCAGCTTAGATTGAATGTAAAGAAGTGTAAGTAATGTACATGTTAAAGAAAACCCAGTGAAAGAGTACACAATTGGAGTGGGGGTGAGTTTACTAACAACAACAGAAATGGAAATTGACCAAAGTGAGAAGGCAGTGAGGAGGGCTGGGGGAGACAGTGAGCAAGTAGTGTTTCACTGAGAGAGTGGTGGCCACATAGGACATTCTTCCTGAGGAGGTTGAGGGGTCAACAACAGCATTTTTCATTGCCTTCTTCTTTTCTGGCTTCTTTCATGGAGCTACATTCTCCTTCTGTATTTTCTTGCCTTTATCTTCAATGACTGCTGGTTTTTTTAGCACCAGATTTCTGTGCTCCTTGCATCTCCATTATAACATGCTCCTTGGGTGTAGTAGTCCTTTCCACAGCTGCCCTCTTCACCCCAAGCATGGCCCTGCTTCCTGTATAAACAGACAATCAACAATTCCTCACATCAGCCATAGCAATTGCCAAATTGCATAGTTGTTAGAGTACACCTTCTGATTGCATAGATCCATCTCTTTTTCTGTTTACTTTTTTCATCACACACTCTTACAATATTTCTTTCATTGAATGTCCAAGTACATTACACTTTCCATGTGCCTGAAGATACTTGGGGCATGCATTGTGCTTCACAAGCCATTGTGGGTATTCAGCTATAGTATTTAGTAGTACCACCCAAACAGATGTGTGATGCTGTGGGCACAAAATTTTGTAATTGTATACTAAATATACTGACTACTGCACATGTCAGGTGGTAGCAGGCACTAAGCCATTCCCAATTGAGGTAGAAGAAGGCATTCAGCCCTGCCTTACTCCTCACAACCCACTTGTGGTGTGTAGTGCAGTAATTTAGTACAGCTGCATACTGAACTGTACCTGGTGATGTTTTATTGCTTACAGTACTGTGCATCATGTCACAGATTCTCCAGCTGCCCACCCTCCCTGCTGCACACATTACTATATAAAAGTAATTTAACGGCATCATTAGGGAAAGGATGCCGTTCCGCACCATTGGGCAGTGCAGTGTGTGTGTTCAAACTGTTGAAATCTGTGGTGCTATCCTGTACTGTGAATGTATATCTATATACAACATTGTTTTTTTTCACAATCATCTAAGTATTATCACTGAATTCTTTCTAAACAATAGAAACATTTCTAAGCAGTACAGTCACACAAGCTGCAAAAGCCCCATAAAATGCTCACTGCATAATGATTGTCTAGATCACATCATCGGGATGTTTCCTAGTCCAGGAATGATTCGGTGAAAGTTGGTTTAGGAACGTAGCCAAACACATTTTGGTGTGGTAACACCAACATGATTGCAAGTCAGGATTGCACTCTTATACTGTAGTACATTGTGAAAGAGAATTGGAATCAAAGCACCAGTCACATCAACAATGTTTACTGATTGTTTGCTGTGCCAGAAATATTTTTTTTAATTCATGGACACCACAGTATGAGGCCATATACTGTACTGCACAAACTAGATATCCTATTCAGAGTATATTAAACTGTATTAAGCAGCATTGTGCTATGTTATTGAAAGCTTTTTTAAATCAGACAATGCCATTTCAGCTTCCTTGAGGGCCATCTTAGTGTTCACAGTACAGCCCACATCACAATTGCAGCAAGAACTTATTTGTTTTGTTTTTTGCCAAAAAAAACATGCATTTTTTTATTTGTTTCAAGTGCTTGATTTCATTTTATTTTTTTGTTATACTTTTTATTTTCTTGCTATCTTGTATTTTGGAAAAACAAGAGTCTCCAGCAATCATGCACAGCACAGTGCCACATTCTGTCTAAGGCTCATATTGCAAAAAAACAGTACTACACACATTAAATACTGCATAACAAAAACAATTTCATGAATAAGAGTACTAACCATGTAGATGTGCAATCTGAACTTTGTACTTCTTCTTGTGGCTGTCTGGGTAAGTATTGTGGAGAGTGCAATATGAGCCCTCTTTTATGTCTCCTTCCAGAAGAGATGTTTCTACAATGTCTGTTTCTGTCAATCCACCCTCATTAAACACAAGTGCAAACTTTGGCACTGAGTACAACTGTGTAGCATTCATATTTAAAGATCTCAGGGAAAATAAGTACAGCAATAAGAATAAAGCTTGGTTGGCAATGAATTGCAGTGTACAGTCTTGGACGGCCTCAATTTATTGTGTGCTGAAACACCATGAAGGTATGCTCAAATGCCACCTGATTGGCAGTTTAGAAATGCGAATGTGTCAGTCCAATCAAAGTATTGCGATCTGAGAATGCAGGGTCTGATTGAAAGACATCATTCATTGGCTTTTGTCACTGTAAGAGCCTATTAGAATCACTTCTATGTTCAGGAACTCATTCAAATGAAAGCAATTTTTTTTTTGTAGTTGTTTAACCAGGTATAGCACACTAAGCTGAAAGCTTTTTACAGGAGCAACCTGAGAGCACAAGGAGGTTAAGTGACTTGCTCAGGTCACACAGTATGCAAGTGGAAGCTGTGGGATTCAAACCCAGGTCTGGTCTGCTGGATGTCACCAAATTTGCAGCTCGGAGCCTTAGACCACTGCGCTATACTGCCTCCAATTGCTTCACTGTGACAAACAATTGTTAAATTTTGAATACTTCCAGTGTTTTGACATTCAGCATATACTGAAAAGTGACTAAAATCAGCAAGGAACTAAGAGAAGTCCTGCTAAACTATCATCTATCTGGGAAGACTTACAAACAATGTGTGGCATTACTGCAAGAAGCAGGAATACATTACAGAAGACCTGCCATAGCAAAATGCTTGAATTGCAACAAAAAAATCAGAGCCAAGAAACCAGTCAAATTTGGAAGGTAATGTATTGAACAACAACTGTTTATGCTGTTACTAAACACACTACAAAAATTAACAAAAACTAGCCTGAATAGTAACAAGTGGTGTGTGTGTTATTCTTTCTCCAGAAATATGTTAGAGGCCATTGACAAGCTAATGT
Organism: Neoceratodus forsteri; assembly: GCA_016271365.2. Taxonomy (NCBI): domain Eukaryota; kingdom Metazoa; phylum Chordata; order Ceratodontiformes; family Ceratodontidae; genus Neoceratodus; species Neoceratodus forsteri. The sequence goes on along the minus strand of CM057450.1, from coordinate 873,624,167 downwards.
CCGAGGATGATGAGAGAGCTGCACGTGAAATAAAGGGCATTTTGCTCCAACAACATTCCGTACAGATATCTGAGGTGTCAGTATGCAGACTCAGATGACAGCTTGGGTGGAAGTTTGGCAGGGCAAAGTAATTCAGGAAATTATGCCATGCATATTTGCCATATATTGATTAGTGACAGTACTCACCTTGCTTTTCCTTCAAAGAAACATTGAAACAAATACTGTAGTACTATAGAAACTTCCTAGCAGATAAGTTACACTTGGGCCATCTACTGTAGTCTGCCTATTTTCCTAAACTGTATTTGCTGATGTTACCATAAGTGGTCCATGCACCCCCATCTGGGGTTCCCTCATGCCCATCCAATGCCCATTTAAAACCCTCAAGTGTGACTGGCCCCACAATGTGTTGTGGTAGGCTATTCCTGGCATATACAACCCTTTCAATGAACAAACACTTACTCATGTTCACCCCCCCCATCTGGTATGGTTTCCTCTTTCATTTATTCATTTTTTTTTTCAGATATTGAGATCTAGGATTAACACCAGTGAGATGGAGTTCTTCACATAGGTGGTCCTCTTGTTATTGTGGCATGCGATTATCAGCATACACAACCATTGCAATAAAGAAAAGCTTCCTCATGTTCCCACTCATTACCCCTTCCCCTCCAATCTGGTTTCGTGTTCTTATCACTCTTATCAAATCTCTCTCCTCTGTGGTAGTTTCTAGCATTTCTCCCACTGTCCTGTACAGTACTTTTACACTTAGTTTCCTCTTGCTTCTGTACGTCAGGGACACTGGTTTACCAGGATTGAGAAGAGCAAATTCTGTTTTGCACAATGTAAAAAACAGTATTGGCACCTGTGTCTGCTAAGCCAAAATCCAGTTTTACCGATGTTTGATTTTGTGTACTTTGTTTAACAATTTTTAATGCTGCTAACATGCATTTGAACAATTTTGACCTCCACTATTGTACATCCACCCATCCTTGTACCAATTTAAAGTTATTTTAGGTGCAAGATGTAATGGCAGCAGCAGCACTACAACCCCCATCCCTCAGGTGCAAGGGCAGCACCAACAGCTCTGCAGACCCCATCCCTCTGGTGTGATAGCAACAGTAACAGTACTATGGCTCCCCCTCCCTCAGGTGTGATGACAGCATCAACAGCACTACTGAACCCAAACCTCTGGTGTGATGGCAACATCACTATGCCCACCACTCCCTCAGGTATGACAGAAGCAGCAGCACTGCAACACCCATCCCTTAGGTGTGATGGCAGCAGTACTACATTTCCCATTCCTCAGGTGTGATGGTGATGGCAGTATCAGCACTTCAGCACTATGGCCCCCATCCCTCAGGCATGATGGCAGCAGTACTACATTCCCTATCCCAAATTTGTGATGGCAGTATCAGCACTATGGGCCCCATCTCTCAGGTGGAATGACAGCAGTACAACATTCTTCATCCACCAGTGATAATGACAGAAGCACTATGGCCCCCACCCCTCCGGTGTAATGGCAGTAGCAACAATGTAGTCCATATCCCTCAGGGGGTAATGGCAGGTCTGATTCTCTGAGTGTCCTAATGCTAAGCTTTTTAGGGGTTTTAATCATTCAATGAGAGAGCAGTTGCATCAGCTGATCAAAGGATTAGATGCACAGCAGTTAAACCTTAAACCTGACACTCCTGCTCATACTGTCCAGCCCAATTGGACTTAGCTTTTAATGTTGTTTTAAATCATCTAGTATGAAAAATATTTAGGCATATACTTTCTCTACACAAAACATTACTTTCAGGTTGACGAGCAGCCTGGGGAATAAAAATGCAGAACTACAGGCTCTCATGGCGGAGGGAGGGGTGGACACGGCAGCCATCACCGAGACATTGGCAACCCAAAACCATGACTGGGACCTGGCAGTTCCAGGTTACAGACTATTCTGTAAGGATAGAGTTAAGGGGAAAGGAGGGTATGTAGTGCTGTATATGAGGGAGGGGCTAAAGTGTGTTAGGGAAGAGGGGGAGAAGGAAGATACAGAGGCTCTATGGATGCAAATTCAAGATCCAAAAAATAGGACACTCACTATGGTTGGGGGTGGTGTACAGGCCATCCTCTGAACTGGAAAAGACAGTTAGGGTATTGTTGGAACAGATCCGGAGAAACTGTGAGAAGGGTGGGGGGTGATAGTAGGTGATTTCAACCTGCTGGGAGTGGAGTGGGGGACACCTGCCACCAAGTGTAGAAGGGAAAAGACAATGCTAGATGCATTCCAGGATAACTTCCTGATGCAGTTGGTCAGTGAACCAGCTAGGGAAGGGAATACCCTTGACCTCATACTGTCTAACGGGGAGTGGGTGAGGGATCTGAGGGTGGAGGAACCACTGGCAGGGAGTGACCACCAGACAGTATGGTTCCAGTTGCAGTAGGGCAAGGAAGGGGGGCATCTGGCAGAAAGGTGCTAGACTTTAGAAAGGCTGACTTCAAAAAGATGGGTGAAGTTGTGCAAGGATTCCTGGACATAATTCAGCCTAATATGGACACAAATCAGAGGTGGGAACTAATTAAACTAGGGATAGTGGAGGCAACAAATTCCTGCAGCAAGGCCCAAAGTAAAAAGGCTAGGGAAAAGAAACCTAGCTAAATGAGCAAGGGTGTCATAGACAGGGTGAGGATGAAAAGAGTTGCCTATAGGAGACACATGAGAACAGGGAGGGGAGGACAGGGAGGTGTATCTGAAGGAAGCAAAGGAGGTGACCGGGGAAGTAAGGGCAGCAAAGGCATCAAGGGAACTCTGGCAGGCATAGGGAATTAAAGAGGGGGAGAAAGATTTCTTCAGGTGCATCAGGGAGAAAAGGGGTTGTAAGAACCAAATAGTAAGGATTAAAAAGGAGGGAGAATGGGTAGAAGAAGGGCACGAAAAGGCTGAAGCACTTAACAACTACTTCTGCTTGGTTTTTACTAAAGAGAAAGGGGGAATAGCTAAGGTTGGGGGAGGATAGGATCAGAGGGAGAGGGGTGACAGATGGGGAAATCACAGAAGGTAGAGTGCTAGATGGGTTAAGGGCATGGAAGGTGGACAAGGCACTGGGACTGGATGGTATACACCCCATGGTACTGAAGGAGTTGGCTGAGGTCCTGGCAGGCCCATTGGCAGACCTATTTAATTCCTCTCTGGACTCAGGGTGTGTACCTCAGGATCGGTGGATAGCTAATGTGGTTCCACTCCATAAGAGTGGTCCCAAAGATACACCAGGGTACTATAGACAAGTGAGTCTCACGTCCATAGTGGGGAAACTGATGGAAACAATCCTGAAGGAGAGGCTAGAGGTCAGTGGGGTGCAGAACAGTTGGCAGCATGACTTTGTCAAGGGCAGATCCTGCCAGACCAATCTAGTGAACTGCTATGACTGGGTGACTAGGAAAATTGACAAATGGCATGCAGTGGATGTCCTGTACCTGGACTTCAGTAAGGCTTTTGACTCAGTGCCACTTGGCAGACTAGCATGTAATCTAAGGGGCACAGGGGCAAGAGAAAAACTTGTGGAATAGGTGTAGAACTGGCTCCAAGGATGGCAGCAGAGGGTGGTGGGAGGTGAATTTTCACCCCCAAGGACAGTGATGAGTGGGGTCCCACAGGGGTCAGTGCTGGGACTGGTGTTATTTGGGGTGTTTATTGCAGACATCTTGGTAGGTGTAAATAACAAGATCGGTCTATTAGCAGAGGGGAGGGTCAGAGGGGATATGATTGAGACCTTTAAATACATGAGAGGAATAAATAGGACAGGCATAGAGGGACTGTTCAAGAGGAGGATGGGGAGAGACAGTTGGTGTCATGACATGAGATTGGAGTGTGGAAGGTTTGGGATGCAGATGAGGAGGCATTTCTTTACAGAAAAGGTGGTAGCAGAGTGGAATACACTACTGGAAGAGGTGGTGGCCTGAAAATAAGTGGGATGCTTCAAGAGGGGTTGAGATAGGGCAAATGGGAGGGTCATGGGAAGGGGTTAGTGTGGAAGGGGCATAGAGTAGAATGGGTAGCTGAAGAGTAGGGGTGCTAGCTGCAAAATCGAGCAGACTCAATAGACCAAATGACCTTTTTCTGCTGGCAGTTTCAAATGTTCATTTGTTCATACATTAGCTGAGGGAATGAAGGGTTAGATGCAGGAGCAGTTAAACTGTAAATCCGCCACTGTCACACCCTGCTGCCTAGTCAGATTCCCCATGTGCGGGGTCACTGAAAAACTGCACCTGCAAGTTTTTGCTTTGAACTTTGTAAAAAGTATTAACACTCTCAATACAATACTCTCAAATATATTGTCAGTGTTGTATGCAGACTTGGGTTTGGGCTGAAACAAGGCAGAGCAAGGTGGGGGATGGTTTGATGTTACCCTGCTTTCCTTTGAATCCAGTTGTCTGGTTTGGTTTCAAAATCCACTGGCCAAGCACAAGTACACTTAAACACTTAACATTTGATCATTGTTGAGACAGTCTATCAGAAAACTGAAACAGCAGATGGGAGAAAAGGTACAAATGATCCCAGTCACCTAAATGGGGTGCTAACTGTAGTCTTTCTAAGTGGTAAGGCAGTTTCTTCCTTGTGAACATACTTTCATTCAGACTAGTTTTCATTCACACTGAGGATTTTGTATGGTACTGCTGACTATCAACTTGAATAAGCTAGTTGGTAACAGTGATCCTGCACGTAGCAATCTACAGCCTAGATGCTCACATGCAAAGAATACAATAAAAATCTGACAAAAGTCTAAAAACAAGCTTATAAAACACATATAATGTATCTGAACATTTATCTTTACCGATACAAAATCATTGCAGCCTGAGTAAAACTCAGATAAATTACAGGGTACACTGACTACTGTATGATGTAGTAAACATACATTGGTATTTTTTTATATTCTTTGTACACCAGGTAAGGCCCACTAGGCAGAACTGCCTGTTTTCAGGAGTGACTTGCTTGAAGTTGTACAGTATGCAAGTGGAGGTTGTGGGAATCAAACCCAAGTCTGCTGAATGTACTCCGTTCGATCACTATTTGTTACTCTAACCACTAGGCTATACTTCCAGCCATAATAATACCCACATATAATGTTTAAATATAGGATTCCAATAATAATGAACAATACCTAGAGTGCAAATTATGAACATTAAACACTTCACAACATTTTACTAAAACTGAATTATTCGACACTCCATCTACTTATATTTTCTTACACCAAAGTGGATGAATAGTTGACAGAGCACTGTAAATAGCTTCTGATCAGGCTTTATTATTCTACATCCAGAAACAGATAAGATTTGTTTATTCTGGATTTATTTAATATTGATTTTCTGTGGCTCACTAACTAGAATCTATTTAGCACTGTATGAAGCAGATGTTTTTAAGTTTTGGAAGGGAAGCAACACACCTTATCCATTTAGGATTCATTTTAGGAACATAAGTTTTTGTTCATATTTAAAACATATTCAAATGCCAGTGTATTCATTTAGTAGTTTATGCTGACTAATATATGATGCAGAAAACTGTAAAGGATTTATTGTGAAGCACTCAGGGTCTATAGTAGAACTCCCAAGGGACCTGGGGGTAATCATATCAGATGACCTTATGGTTGGCAAGCAATGTGAGAAGGTGGTAGGGAGGGCTGGGGGGATGCTGGGATGTATAGGGAGAGGTATCGCCAGCAGAAAAGAGGAAGTTGTTATCCCCCTGTACAGACAGTTGGTGAGACCCCATCTGGAGTGCTCTCCAGTTCTGGAGACCCCATCTCCACAAGGACATAGATGGGATGGAAGCAGTTCAGAGGAGGGCAACTAAAATGGTGCAGGGTCTGCAAGAGAAGCCATATGAGGATAGACTAAAGGAGCTTAATATGTATACCCTTGAGAAAAGGAGGGGGGGGGGACATGATAGAAACATTAAAGTACCTCAGTGGAATCAACAAAGTCCAAGAGGGTAGCATCTTTCAGAAAAAGAAATGTGCAAGAACAAGGGGACACAATTTGAAGGTAGAGGAGGGATGGCTCAGGGGCAATGTGAGGAAGTATTTTTTCACAGAGAGGGTGGTGGATGCATGGAACAGCCTTCCTGAGGAGGTTGTGGGGTCTAAAACTGTGGGAGAATTCAAGAATGCATGGGACAGACATAAGGCAATTTTTGTGGGGGGTAGGAAGAAATAGGCTGTTGGTTAAATAGGATCTGCAGCTTATCCTCTAGGTAGGGAAATGGGCAGAATAGATGGGCCAAGTGGTCCTTATTTGCTGTCAAAGTCTATGTTTCTATGTTTCCCACAATTTCCCAACAAAAAAATCTCTGCAATTTCAGGTTATTTTTCCCACAATTTTCCAGTGACCCTGCCCATGTGTGCTGATACTTGTATTTTTTTTGTATCATCCAGTATAATATAAATAGGAAAAGACAGTTAGACACATACTAAATGAAAACTGTTGTTTCAGAAAGAAAATTAGTCCTCAGCTGATGGAGAGTTTGGTGGCCAGTGGGAAGCAAGGGTGGTTAAACTGAAGCATGGTAGGTTACAGCAAAGCAGTGCAGGTGGTTTCCTTACCAATTCTGTAAGTAGCAAAGCAGAAAGAATGCAAAGCAGAACAGCATGTATTTTAAGATGCTTAAACCTGGGCTGGCCAACCCAACGGCGCTGTGGTAACGCTTCTGCTTGCAATGCCAGCGACCTTGGGTTGGAAGCAAACTCGGGTTGCTGGAGGTCTGGCCAGGGGAGTAGGATCAAGAACCCTCCCAGGGGCTGCTCTCCTCCTCCAGGAAGGGTGGGCTGCAGGTCCCACTGCTTTACTGCCACCTGGTGACCACAGGCGGTGGTGCAATGGGGCTGAATAGTGATTGGGAGGGGAGGACACTGCCTGGCATTTGGAGCAGAGGTATGACTGTACATGCCCTACCTTCTTGGATCCCTTCTAATGCCAGCACCCTCACAGAGACCAGAACACCAGGAACAATCACCCCACACTGGTAGATGGGACCTGGCTGCCCCAGACTTCATAACCAGGCTCCATGAAGGACTGACTGGGCTGCCTGACCCACATTAAGGGACTGTGGAGGGGATGATCTGGGGTCCCCTCCCTTCCCACCTAGGGGGTATAACCTAGGCAGGATGGGGGCAGGCCCACAGGAGCTTCTGAGCATGACCTGGGGTGAAGCTAGTGGATACAAAGCCTAGGGATCTTTGAAAAGTGGAGACTGATGCTGTGAGAAGGGGGCATAGAAAGAGAAAATAAAAGAGTAAAAAAAGATGCTGAAATCTTAGGGCTTCTATGCAATGACATGTAATTTCTGCGAGACACCAGTAAAAAAATTCAAAATCTGTAAACCAAGCAGGATTCCATGATTTTTACCAGTGTTACTGATAAAAAATGAAAACCAGGGTCCATGCTGTAAGTGCTTGCTTTTCCAGGTCTCTTCTCGTATTTTCCACCACATATGCAGTGTCTACCCAATAGCAGACTCAGGTGGAATACTTCTCATACAAATCCCTCTGAAATGCCAGTAATGATAACATTTATATGGGGTGGTTAGGATTCTGGTATTGGGTCTTGTCAGGGTTAAGTGTATGGATAAGGTTTGTGTTCAGCACTCGGTCAGGACCAGGGTTACTGTATGCTTGGGGTTGCTGAGATATGTCTGATTATGTGTCTGGGTATGGGTATTGTTAGGGTTTTTCACAGTGCTATGGTGACGGTTAAATCAACATGCTCTGCTTATTTTACAGACCGTGCCCCATGATTACAGAGGCTAACAAGGTGCTGAGACTGCAGAAGGTGAGACAATGGGCGAAGAAGGGGACACATTTGACAATGTGATTTTTGCAAATGAGACCACTTGTCAGCTTGAGAGACACACAATCATGGCATTCCCCAAAAAGGGGAGGGAGGTGGGAAAGCTGAAGCCCAAGCACCCACTAAAGCTCCATGTATGGGGGACAATATCATGGCATGGATCCGGACCATTAGTAGTATTTGAGAGTAAGCAGATCATAATATACAGTATGCTGCATGAGCATGCAGGTGCAGGAATGCACTACAGTTGTGTGCCAAACGCAAATAGTTTGTGGCACATACTTCAAGTGATCAGTAAGGCCCTGGACACACTACAGAACTGTTTTTGACAAACATTTTTTAAAACCAGTTTAGCTAAACCATTTCAGTGCATCCACACTACTAGGTAACTATTTTTGATAATGGTTTAGTGTGGTTACATTGCTAGTCTTAAAAATGTTCTCCTTGTAACTATTTTGTGTTAAGTCCAACACACAGAACTGTGTTTGTCTGTACACACTGCAGCTAGAACTGTTTTAGTTAAACCATTACAGCTTAAAACATTTTTACTCTTGGACAGACCTATTGTATGAATAAAATTATACTAGCTCCAAAACGTTTACAAAAATGGTTTGAAGACTAGGTATCTAGCAGGGTTTAAAAACACCTTTGTTAAAATGTTTTACAGGCTTGTAGTCTATTTGCAAACATTGCTAGGGAGATTTAAACATTTTTAAGGCACTTAAACTGTTTTTAGTTCGCCAGTGCGTCCAGGGCCTTAGAGACTAAGGGGGTGTGCATCAAACAGATTGTATCACACAGCCATCAGCGTGGTGAGGCATTAGACCACCAGCCAATTGCCTTCTGCTCCTTGAAGTGCTGGAAAAGACACAGTAAAAGTGGCTATTTCATTTGCAGCAAAGAAACTGTCATTATCAAAAGTACTGTATAGTATAGCCAATTTTTGTTTCTTACTTGTTAATGTGTATAACATCATTCTAAGCTGCACACTGCTTTTTCTGTATTCACAATGCTGTCCTGTTTGCAGGTACAGTACTTGTTATTACATGTGCATGGAACAGATGTCATTCACAGGGAATAGCTAATCAGAACGGTGGATGTTTCTCTATCTATTTTACAATATAATGGACTGTGTGACAGAACAATAGTGGTGCTAGCTGTGCAATCATGAAGTGCAGACAACTATATTAAAATGGCTCACATAATTTATTACAGGCATCATGGATCAGTTATTCTATGAGGAGTATATTGTGAAGGTGATGCTTGCCCCATATATAGTGGAGAGATTGTCTGACAAGGTACAACAGCATGCAGTACAGAATGTTATTTGCTTACAGTAAATGTGACTGCCACATCGGGTGGTAGTGGTGCTGGATATGTTGGAAACGTAGAAGCACAGCACTGTACAACAGTGGCATAGATACAGTATGGTGAGAGGGTAACATATTTCCCAGTATAAAATGAGTGCCATAGGTAGTTATGGTTCATGAATCAACACTGTTGTCAGGCAACATAATAGGAAAAGCGAGACAGTCTTATGTCACGGCGAAGGTGGTGTATTCTTGGAAAAGCCTGCTACAGGAGATAGATGGTGTAAGCACTTTGGCTGGATTCAAACATAATGAAAAAGGGAACAGAATAGAGTACCCAGAACAAAGAGAGGGGAGGGAAAAGATAAAGGTGCCACACCGGTCCCATGCAGTCTTGAATCAGCACAGTATGTCACACACAGTAGCAAACCCCATTGAAAATGTGCCCTAATGTAACATGACACCAGTACAGAGTAGCAACGAGGTTCATGATTTTATTTATTCCTTGTTTGATGTACTACACAGTACACTGCTGTCCTATGATGTTTGTTACTGAATCTAGGTGATTTACTCATTTACATTTAATCCTCATACTGATATCACAACTCTACTTTCCCTAGCAGACAATGACCCAAAACATACTGCTGCACAGAAGTGCCTTCACGACAATGGTGTCAACTGGGTTAAGACACCAGTAGAGTAAGTAATGTACTGCACACTTGTGACAGCATAATATTCTGTGTTAGGCATTAGAGTAATGCAGATACACAAGAACTGCATGGGTTGACAGTGATATTGTGTGACATTCTGTTGTCATTTTGGTGTCTGCTTCTGTTCTGTGCTTGCTAACTAGAAAAAAATGCACATACAGTACTCCATCACATGCAGTACACAGGAATAAATAAGTGTAGCATTGTGGAAAAATTACAATTATCTATTACAAATACTTAGAAAGGAGATGAACGGAGATGAGGCTGATGGCGAAGAATTTAATGATTATAACAATAATCACAGCGAGAGATTACAAGTGGTACATCCTTCATTCTTCATTCTTCAAACTAACAGTGTATGGTGGCTTGCTTATATAGTGGAAAAAAGTATCATCATTTCCTATGGAGTTCTATGATTGGTACAAAACAAGTACAAACATTAACTTAAAAGGCAATTCTCTTTTTAGTATATGTATGAGCTAATCTCTGGTCAGCACAAATGTATTGATAGTGTAAATTGTATTACTATACAAGGCTAGTAATAGTTGTCACTACCAGTTACCAAGGTCTAGGAGGAGGGAATAGATTTGGACTTAAGAATGTGCACACAGGCCTTTTGGCCTGTCCACATAATAATAAACACTAGAGATAGTCAGAAGGGTAACTTGAACTCTATCCCTGTATTTCTGTCTGTGCAGACACTTAAGACACCTGTTTTCTATTACTCACATGATCAGTACAAATATCAAAAGGCACTTTAATATTGCAACTTGTGGCTCAGTTAAACTTGTAGCTTTACAAGTTTAATATAATTCAATTATATAGGCCATCATTTGTTACACAAACATATTATGTTTTAGACCAAAATGAGGTTAGCCTGAAATATTGGGACAAATTTCTTTATCCCTTGTTACAATAAGAATTGATGTACAAAGTAAAATGGAACCTGGGCAACCCATTTAAGGCTACTGCACAGTATGTGCACACACAATAGATTGCCGCCAATTAAAAAGAACAACCAAAGACAGAAAGACAGTTGTGTACATTGTCTTGAATGATGACAGCAGGAGATGGAATTGTGCCATCAAATTTATTTTTCTTGCATCCTGCACATGTGTTTAGCTGGGCATGACATCACAGACGGAATCAGTATTCTAAGAATGATGTCATGTATTTGTGAACGTACTTACTGTATGCCAGTAAACAGCTTACTGGCTCAAGTAGAATTACATTTTACTTATACCAACAGATACAGGCCTATTTGTCTATGTGGTCTGCTTGAGTGATCAGCACTTCGGTCTTTCAGACTGCAGCTGTCCCCCTCACCTTGTCCTCTGATTGGTTTTGCTGGATCCATGACAGGAGTCTGACAAAAATCTTGTTGAACGCCCTGTCAATGACACCGGCAGGTCGACCACATTCTGCAGTTGGCTGCCGGTTCACTATTTCTATCTTTGTTTTCTTCGGGGGGCTGCACCCCCTGCACCACCTGCACTTAAGGATTCTCAACTCCAGAAGGAGCTGATTGGGGAGGTGCAGGAACCCCAACAGACAGCTCCAGGTTCCAGCGGGTCTCCCATCATGGCTAGGTGCTGTAGTCGCTGTGGGGGACCTCGCTGGCGAAATGTCACTGTGGGGTAACCAGGTTTTGCCTATGTAGCTGTCATTCCCAACACCCATCCCACACGGTTTGAACCCTCTCGCCTGTCACACCCCCTATTGAAGCTACCCACTGTCTGCAGTGATATCACCTCATATGACTGAGTGTTCCACACTGCCATCACCCTTTTGGTGACATAGTGCCTCCTCATTTCCTTCAGGAATTTGCCTCCTTCCAATGTCAGACTTTGCTCCCTGGTTTCCCTGCTACCTTTTATTTTGCAAATTCTTCAGGTACTTACTATGTTCATGTCCTTCAGGTACTTAAAGGTTTCAATCATAACCCTTCTCTCCCTTCTATCCTCCAGGGGATACATATTGAGCTCTCTCTCATTCTATCCTCATAGGGTGTATCTACCAATCCTAGAGGTAATTCCCCTTGTGAAGAACCCCATTATTCTGATGACCTTTTGCACTGCCTTCCTACACTGGGCTGAGCGGTTCATTTCCCCTATCACTATTACACTCAGACTGCTGCCACTTCTCTCAGTACTCTATGATGCATTCCATCCTGCCCAAGTGATGCATCAACCATCAGGGACTCAAGGCCCTCCAACACCCTTCCCTCTCTGATTTCCCCATCCATGATCTCATCTTCCCCACCCCCATCCACACCCCACCTGTCCTGATATGTATGTGCACATCCCTCTCCTTGGTGAATACCAAACAGAAGTATTCGCAGAGTACTTCTTCCAGGTCCTCACCCTTTTCTACCTATGCACTGTCATTCATGATAATAACAGTCAGATCCTTTCTCTCTCTCTTTTCCTTTATATACCTGAAGAAACACATTTCACCTTCCTATCTGGGTTTTTCTGAGATAGGCAGCAATTGTGGCAGCACATTTCATGTATGACATCCTCTACGTATTTGTACCTGAACATGACATATTCGGATAAATCATTATTGTAATAATGCTTTCAAACACTGTGTTAAGAATGTACCTTGCCAGTACACAGTCTTGAAAATATTTTCAATGAATATATGTCAGACAAAAAGTCAATTTGAAGCACAAGGGAACTTGTTTAATGTTACAATACTCTGTTGTCTTTCACTTGTCTCTGGATCTAAATCCTATAGAAATGGTGTGGCATTCACTGAAGCACTACATATGATGCCAGGCAAAGCCAAAAACCAAAAAAGAACTGAAGAAGGCTATTGAGTTTTACTGGTGCCACCGGATAACCAAAGAAGAGTGTAACCGCTACATAGACCATATTGCCAAAGTAATTCTGAAAATAATAGAATCTAACTGTGGACCCTCGGGCGAGTGACAGTGACACATTTCTATTGTGGCCATATCATTAGTACTGTGTGGCATCGATACTTTAATTCAGGACTTAACAAATAATATTAATATGTGTACTGCTGTGTCTGCTATTATGCAACAAGCTTGAACACAGTCATGCGCTCTCAGAACTGACATACTGTAATGTACAGCACAATCCAAGTTAATTTTTGATGTACTTGATGGTCATTGGATACATGTGGAAACAACAACTGGTAAAATGTTATAATAAAACAATGATACAATTAATATCTGATGACATGTTAGAATAAAATCATTATATCATTTTTATTTCAGTTTTTTTCAATGCTGGTTCCGTGAAGACAAACATCATAGGAAGTTTAGCACCCACGGACAGTGTTGACAACAGTGCAGTGATTTGCCAAAAATATATCACAAAAATGAAAACACAGCATCCTGACTTCAGAGTCTACTAAAACAGTGTGACTGTCCCTCCATTCTCCCACCAGAACCCTGTTTTTTCCTTAGTCGAGGTCGCAAGCTAGCAACAGTTTTATGCTTTCAGTGAAACAGAAGTGAATAGCATATGAATAAACACGTAAGAATTAAACCTTTTGTTTGCTTCAGCTGTTAAGTGGGGGTTAACTACTACAGAGAGTGTGCTAAGGAGCACACGGACACCTACTCAACATATAATGTGTCATTAAGTTTTGTATGATTTAGCAGGAGCAGCCATTAAGTGAGGGGGAGGGGGAAAAGAAAGGCAGCGACCTTCTAAAAAGAAAACAAACTACAAGCTTAAGTTCAATGGAGACAGCGTGTCCAGCTGCATATCATCTACAAGTTCAAAATGTGGTCGCTACTAACGATAACGTTACCATTCAACTTTATTTTTGTAATTTTAATACATTTGTCTGGGTTTTAGGGTGCTTTAGGTAGGAGGTTGTAGATGGAGTAAGAGGGAATAGAAATGCTGTGTGCATTAAAACAGTTTTGCCCTTTCTTCCCAGGAAAGTTTTTATAAATAGGTAAAAACAAAATAGGAAAAAAATAACACACAAAACTGCAAGATTAATTTCAAGGGTGCCGTGAAATCCAGCTGCATAGCAGGTCTAAGATCTTAATGCTGCTACCAGTAAAGAAAATTGACTGTGCAATGCTAGGTTTGATTTTATTACATCTGCCTGGGTGATTTAGTTAGGGGGTTGTAGATGGAATAAGAAGGAATAGAAAAGTTGTGCGCATTAAAACATTTTGACCTTTCTTTCCAGGACAGTTTTAAAAATAGATAAACTGAACCACAAAACAAAAGACCACTTATATAAAAAAAAAAAAAACAGCATCCTGACTTCAGAGTCCACTGAAGTTGTGTAGCACTTCAACCCCCACCAGAATCCTGTTTTTTTTTTCCTCAGTGGAGGTGCCCAACTAGCAAAAGTCCAATGCTTTCAGTGGAACTGAGAAGTGTTTATCATATGAATAAACACTTATGGGCTAAACCTTTTGTTTGGTTCAGCTGTTAAGTGGTGGGTAACTACTGTAGATATTGTGCTAAGGAGCACATGGGAAACGTCACCACATACAGATTGCTTTTAATGCATTTATCTGGGTTTTAGGGTGTTTAATTGAGGAGGTTGTAGATGGAGTAAAACACTTTTGGGCATTGAAACAATTTGGCCCTTTCGTACAAGAAAAGGTAAAAGAAGAGACAAAATAAAAAAAAAAGATTAATTTCAAGAGAACATGAGCATCCAGCTGCCTATCATGTCCAAGTTAATCCTGTGGCTTCTGTAAAATAGAACTTGACTGTTCGATGTTACTTTATGATATTAATACATGTGTCTAGGTCATTGTAAAGGGGGCAAACCATAAAATATAATATAATGAAAAGATGCAAATGGTGGCTCCACAGTAGGTGCACAGGGTGTTTTAGGGGCATATAGTGCTGTGGTTTATGGTTCTGAACAGCAAACCTGGTGACCTGGGTTTGAATCACACAGCCCACACTTGCATACTGTGTGATCCTGAGCAAGTGACATAACCTACCTTGCCTGAGAACTGCAACCTCCCAGTGACTGTCTGCTTAGTTTTTTTGTTGTCTTATCCCCCATGGAATCTGCACAACTGGCAGTATCTTAATTGAAAGCCTATCAGATTGTATTAAATGCACAGCATGCATGGGTTGTGAAGGGATCACCAGTCCTGACACTTGTATCATGCCATGATTTTACTTCATATGCCACATACAGTAAGCAAATTTAACAACTTTGCAAAAGGCGGCAATGGGCTTTTGGTAAAGCAAATATCAAAATATAAATCAATTTAATAAAATCATTGGCAAAGGTAATAACAGTGACCAGTTAGGGATCTCTGCCCTGTTTCTTTTACCACATTCAGGCTATTATTTTCTTTCAGATGCCACCTGCAATAAGCAAGCCTAATAATGTTGCAACCCCAGTCTTTTATTGGCATGTCCTATTACAAAGTTAGGAAGCAGAACGGGGCGTTGGTTTAAGGTTGTGAGCTGCAAACTAGGAGACATAGGTTAGAATCCCACAGTCCGCACTGGCATAAGATGTGCCCCTGATCAAGTCACATAGCCTTGAGCTCACAGGACACACCTGGAATCATGCTTCAGCATTGTCCAACATGATAAAAGAGACATGTTAGGGATCACTTCATAACCAAAGTTTGCAGTGCATTTAATACAAGTACTGTTTTTAGGCAGTTATTTTTCCATTTTTTTTAACTTCACCCAAACCTGGAGACCTGGGTCAGAATCCCACAGCCCTCACTTGCAGGTGGTGCAAGCCTGATCAAGTCACTTAACTTCCTTGAGCTCACATGTCACACCTGGAACTTTGCAACAGGAGTCTTTTACTGGCATGTCATAATAAAACATTATTAAGCAGAATAGGACATGGATTTAAGGTTATGAGCTGCAAACTGGAAGACAGGGGTTAGAACCCCAGAGCCCACAGTGGCATACATTGTGACCCTGAACAAGTAACTTAACTTCCTGGCACTCACAGGTTGGTCCTGGAATGATGCTGCAGCTTATTGTGCCTCTCCTACTTAAACAATCACCATGACCACCACGCCCTTTTGTGGAAAGGTACTGTATAAAATAGTACTAAATGCACTGCAGTCACTTAATTTCCTTGAGCTGACAGGACAAATATGTAATCACACTTCTGCTTAGTTTGTCTGTCCTGGTTAAACAATCCCCCACCCCTTTCCCACAAAAGGAAAAAAATATTTTATTACATAGGTCATGATATGATTTAAGTCAGACAGTAAGCAATGGTAGTACCTTTGCAACTGGAAGCAATGGGCTTTTTGTTATGCAAATATAGCATTATAAATCAATTGAATAAAATCATTGGTGAACATGATAACACTGAGATGATAGGGATCCCTTGACAACCAACTTTTGCATTGCATTTTAATACAAGAGCTGTTCTGATACAATCATTTTCCTTTATTTTATTTCATCCACCATGGAAAATGCTGTGAAGGGATCCCGGCCCTATCACTTACATCACATTCCGCCATGATTTTACTTCACAGGAACTAACCTGGAAAAAGGAGTCTTTTACTGGAATGCCATAATAAAAAATTAAGGAGAAGAATAGGGTATGTGTTTAAGGTTACAAGCTGCAAACCTGGATACCGAGGTTAGAATCCCACAGCACTCACTTGGATTTAGTGTGACCTTAAGCAAGTTACTCAACTTCCAGGAGCTCACAGGTCACACATGAAATCACGTTTCAGCTTTGTGTGCCTCTCCTGATTAAACAATCACCATGACCACCCACTTACTTTCTTCAAAAATGAATAAAGAATTTAATAAATTTAGTAATAATAATGGTGCATGCCCTCAGTTGCCATCTCACTGGACAAACCCCATCACCTGTAATTGCAATGTGGTAATTGTGGGGGACTTCAACCTGCCCAAGGTGAACTGGAGCATACCATCCACAACATGTGCTAAGAATAAGGTGATCCTGAAAGGACTGCAGAGTAGATTCCTCACTCAGGGCATCACTGAACCAACAAGAACTGAGGCAATTCATGATCTGGTGCTCACAAAGGGGGAGCATGTACAAGAAATAGTGGTCAGGGAGCCACTGGGTGGAAGTGAGCATTGCACAGTGTAGCTCCAGTTGGATATGGGCAGGGAAAGCATCCTAAGACCAAAATCTTGGATTTTAGGAGGGTGGACTTAAGGAAAATGGGTGAGGTGCTAAAGAACCACCTGGTGGGCATCAGAACAGATATGAGGGTGGAACAAAGGCAGTCCATCATTAAGGAAGGAATATTGGTTGCCACAGATGAGTGCATTAGTCTCAGAGGGAAGAACACAAGGGCCAAAGTGCCTAGCTGGTTCAGTTCTGAGATTGCCAAGGCAGTAAGGGAAAGGATGTTGGCCTATAGAAAATTCAGAAAGACCAAGAAAGAGGTGGATAGGGAAAATTACCTAAGGTTAGCTAGTGAGGTAAGAAGGAAGTCTAGTGAGCAAAGGCACAGAAGGAGCTGCAGATAGCTGAAGGAATTAAGAAGGGGGAGACGACTTTCTTTCACTATATAAGTGAGAAAAAGGATAAGAAGGAAGAGCTTGTTAGGCTTAAGAAAGCGGTGGAGTAGGTGGAGGATAATGAGGGAAAAGCAGAGAAACTAAATGAATACTTCTGTTCTGTTTTCAGCAGGGAGAAGTATGAACCAGTGCCTTCAGGAGGGAAAAGAGGAGTGGGAGGTGGGGAGAGGGGAACACAGATGTAGTGATAGAGGAGGACAGAGGGAGGGTCTGCTGGCATTGAAGGTGGACAAATCATCAGGCCTGAATAGAGTACATCCAAGGGTACTAAAGGAACTGGCTGAGGAGCAGGTAGGGCCACTGGCAGACCTATTTAATAGCTCACTAGAGTCAGGCATGGTACCACAGGACTGGAGAACTGCACATGTAGTGCCACACCACAAAAGTGGTCCCAGGGATGATCCAGAGAATTACAGACCGGTCAGTCTGACCTCCATTGTGGGCAAGCTCATGGAGCCCATACTAAAGGAAAGGTTGGTGAAATATCTAGAGGAGCATGGTCTCCAGGATGAAAGGCAACATGGGTTCATGGTGCAGAGATCGTGTCAAATGAATCTGATTGACTTCTATGACCATGTCACTAAGACAGTAGACAGGGGCCAAGCAGTAGATATCCTCTATCTTGATTTCAGCAAGGCCTTTGACTCTGTGCTCCACAAAAGGTTGCTCAGGAAGTTGATGGATCTTAGAGTTCGGGAAAAGATGGCCAGATGGGTGGAAAACTGGTTGAGGGGCAGAATAGAGGGGGTTGTTGTGGGGGGAGAGTTATCTGTCACTGGAGAGGTAACCAGTGAGGTCCCACAGGGCTTGGTGCTGGGGCTGGTGTTGTTCAATATCTTCATCAGTGACATTGGGGATGGCATTAAGGGAAAATGTGCCTATTCATGGATGACACCAAAGTCTGTGGGAGAGTGGACACAGCTGAAGGGATACAGGACCTACAGGAAGATCTGTAAAAGCTGGAGAGGTGGTCAAGGATCTGGCAACTTAGCTCAATGCCAAGAAATGCAAAGTTATGCATATTGGAGCCAAGAATCCCAGGACAGAGTACTAGTAGCTTGGCAGAAGACACCAGGAGAAAGGACTGCTGTGTGACTGGACTTCTCTACTGGGACTAAAGAAGTAGAACTCTTGTACTTGTACTTGGACTTTAATTTAGGGTAAAAAAAACTAACAAACAAAACAAAAAAAGGTGTGTGTTTGCCTGAGTTAACTGAATTGAATGGTTATCTGAACTGTTATCTAGGTGTAAATCTCAGGTGATTGAAAGGACTTGACAGCTGTGAGGTATAAATTACTTGTAGAAAGATCTAGTAAGTAGGGGGAGTGGCTTAGCTAGAAGGAAGCTACATTTAAAGACTGCCTTAGAAAGATTCTGCTAGTAGCTTGGCAGAAGACACCAGGAGAAAGGACTGCTGTGTGACTGGACTTCTCTACTGGGACTAAAGAAGCAGAACTCTTGTACTTCGACCTTTAATTTATGGTAAAAAAAACTAACAAACAAAACAAAAAACAAAGTGTGTGTTTGTCTGAGTTAACTGAACTGAATGGTTATCTGAACAGTTATGTAGGTGTAAATCTCAGGTGATTGAAAGGACTTGACAGCTGTGAGGTTTAAATTACTTGTAGAAAGAGCTAGTAAGTAGTGGGAGTGGCTTAGCTAGAAGGAAACTGCATTTAAAGACTGCCTTAGAAAGATTCTGCTAGTAGCTTGGCAGAAGACACCAGGAGAAAGGACTGCTGTGTGACTGGACTTCTCTACTGGGACCAAAGAAGTAGAACTCTTGTACTTGGACCTTTAATTTAGGGTAAAAAAAACTAACAAACAAAACAAAAAAACAAAGTGTGTGTTTGTCTGAGTTAACTGAACTGAATGGATATCTGAACAGTTACCTAGGTGTAAATCTCAGGTGATTGAAAGGACTTGACAGCTGTGAGGTTTAAATTACTTGTAGAAAGATCTAGTAAGTAGGGGAAGTGGCTTAGCTAGAAGGAAACTGCATTTAAAGACTGCCTTAGAAAGATTCTGCTAGTAGCTTGGCAGAAGACACCAGGAGAAAGGACTGCTGTGTGACTGGACTTCTCTACTGGGACTAAAGAAGTAGAATTCTTGTACTTAGACCTTTAATTTAGGGTAAAAAACAGCTAACAAAGAAAACAAAAAAAAGTGTGTGTTGTCTGAGTTTACTGAACTGAATGGATATCTGAACAGTTATCTAGGTGTAAATCTCAGGTGATTGAAAGGACTTGACAGCTGTGAGGTTTAAATTACTTGCAGAAAGATCTAGTAAGTATGGGGAGTGGCTTAGCTAGAAGGAAACTACATTTAAAGACTGCCTTAGAAAGATTCTGCTAGTAGCTTGGCAGAAGACACCAGGAGAAAGGACTGCTGTGTGATTGGACATCTCTACTGGGACTATATTGCCCTCCTTCCCTCCCCTCCACCCTCCCACCCAAAGCTAGTTCTACTTTTATAGGCACATGATTTCACTGACAACAGGAACTTCCTGTTTGGGAGTAGGAAGTGAGTGATTACAGTCACCAAGGACCCACCATCCTTGAAGGGCAAGAGTAGCTCTCCGCCCCCTCTAGCTGCTGGAGGTCTGCCTCTGAGCAAGTAAGGGGTCTACTGAGAAATACAGGATATTCTTGTCTCAGAACAGGACAATCAGGAGCTTAAAGGGCACACAGGCAGAAAGTAAGGAGAGAGAGGAGAAAAACAGAGGAAAGAGTAAGGATTGCAAACAGTTAAAGGGTCAGAAATAAGACATGATGAGAGTGGTGCAGTGCAGTGGCTGTGGAGCAGCAGTCTTCCAGGAGACGTTCTGGAGGATGTGGTGTTGTCCCATCTGCAGGTACCTCTCTGGGCTGAGGGAGGAGGTTGCTCATCTCCAGGCTAAGTTGGCCAGGATTTGTGGGACCTCCTCTTCCATCCAGGGACCACCAGTGCCACTGCCGTTGCCTCAGAGGTTGCCAAGAAAGAGGAGTGGTTGGACCACAGTGGGCTCAGGGATGGTGAGGGTGGTGGAACAGAGGCACATTCCCCAGTTGTACCTCTCCACAATCCCTATGCCATTCTGGCAAAGTGTAGTTCCTCTACGAAGGCACCTGCAGTGGAGACCAAGGAGTTATGCTGGGAACCTCCACAGAGGAGACCCACAGAAGGGTGGCAGGGAACCCCACAGGAGAAGGAAACAACTCCTTGTGGGGGACTCCATTGTTAGGAAGGTAGAACTGGGGGAGGAAGGGGAGAGGGAGGTAAGGTGCCTGCCTGGCACCATGGCTTGGAGGGACAAGGATAGAATCCTCAGGATTGCTGGAGCAGCTGCACAGTGGAGGGAGCTGGATGTCATTGTCCACCTAGGGACAAATGACCTGGCTAAGAAAGGGATTAGAGAAGTGCAGGAAGAGTTTGTGTAATTGGGGAGGGGCCTTAGACAAGCAGTACGCACAGTAACCTTCTCAGAGGTGCCACCCATCTATGGCATAGGAGAGGCTAGGGTGTTACACACCATGGGATTCAATCAGTGGTTGAAAAACTGGTGTGGAGCTCAGGGATTTGGCTTCATTGGGGACTGGGGATCCACCTGGAGTGATGCAAGCCTATACAGGCATGATGGGCTGCATCTGTCCAGGAGGAGAACCAGGAACCTAGATGATAGGTTTAAATGCTTCATTGGCAAGCATTTAAACTAGCCAAGGGGGGAGGCACTGGAAATGAGCAGGGAAATCCTAGCCCCCCACAAAAATCACAGTAGTAAGTACAGTAAACACCAATATAGAGGTGGCGATAGGGAGAAGGGCATGGGGTAAATGGAGAAAGTGACAAAGGCAAGAAGGACAGGGATGGGGCAAAAAGGAGTAAGGCCATCAAGAAATGGAGGGTAATGAGTACCAATGCCCCATAGTCTGGGCAACAAGCTCCCTGAGCTGGTGGTCTCGATGGAAGAGGGATGCCTGGATATCGTAGCAGTCACAGAAACATGGTACACAGAGAACCATGACTGGGATGTTAACATACCAGGGTACATAACCTACAGGAGAGACAGGCAGGGAAGAAGAGGGGGAGGAGTAGCTCTCTATGTAAAGGAAGGGATAAAAACAACTGAACAAAAGAGCAAACAGGGAGGGGAGGAGGCACTGTGGGTCACCTTGGAGACTGGAAAGGGCACCACAATCTGCACAGGGGTTGTGTACAGACCCCTATGTCAAGGGGAGGGAATGGACAAGGATATGATAGAAGGCATTCTTAGAATGGCAGAGAAAGGGGAGATACAGTTGATGGGAGACCTGAATATGCCAGATGTTAACTGGAGCGCATTTGCTGCAGCCACATCCAAGAGCAGGGCCATTCTTGATGCCCTACAGGTGGCAGGCCTCAGACAGCTAGTTTCAGAACCCACTCATGAGGGAGCAATCTTAGACCTCATACTCTAAAATGGGGGCAGTGAGAGGATCTCAGATCTAGAAGTGGGTTGCCATCTGGGGACAAGTGATCGTCAAACAGTGTGGTTCATGTTAAACTTAGCTACAGAGTCAAACCATACAAAAGTGAGGGTACTGGACTTTAGGAAGGCTGACTTTGGCAAGATGGGAGAATGCCTCAGAAAAGCACTAGCAAACAGGCTAGAAGGAGGTGTGGAGCAACAATGGGGAATCATCAAAACTGCCATCACAGAGGCAACAAGCCTTTGTGTGAAGCAAATAAACAAATCAAAATGAAAGAAAAAGCCACTAAGGTTCTCAAAAGAGGTGGCTGTGAAAGTCAGGAAGAAAAATATAGTATTCCAGAAGTATAAGGAGACACAGAAGGAGCAGGACAGAGAGCTGTACCAGTTAAGGCAGAAGGAAGCAGGGAGGGAAGTCAGAATAGCAAAGGCCCAAACTGAGGAAAAGATAGCCAACTCGGTTAAGAAGGGGGGATAAAACCTTTTATAGGTACATCAGCGAGCGTAGAAAGACAAAGGGAGGGATAGTGAGGCTGAATAAAATGAACGGTGGGTGGGCAGAGGGGGACAGTGAAAAAGCAGGGATACTGAACGAATATTTCTGCTCAGTATTCACAAAAGAGGAAGGGGAAGTGCCTACTCCAATTAACAGAAGCAGTCTTGATAGGGGGGTCAATCCCAGTCCTTTCACAGAAGAAAGGGTTCTGCAAGAACTCCTAAAACTGAAGGTGGACAAAGCAATGGGGCCTGATGGAATTCACTCCAGAATTCTAAAAGAATTAGGTGGGGGAACTAGTGAAACCACTGGCTATTCTTTTTAATAAATCAAGGGAGGATGGTGTGGTACCTGAGGACTGGATTAAGGTGGATGTGATTCCCCTTCACAAAAGTGGGACCAAGACAAAGGCAGGAAACTACAGACCTGTCAGTTTGACCTCTGTGGTAGGGAAAGTGATGGAGTCACTTCTGAAGGAAAGAATAGTTGAGTACCTAGAGGCCAGTGGGGCACAGGACCCAAGGCAGCATGGGTTCACAGGGAAGATCATGTCAGACTAATCTAATAGATTTCTTGACTGGGTGACCAAAGTAGTAGACCAGGGAGGGGCTGTGGATATGGCCTACCTAGACTTAAGCAAGGCATTTGACACAGTCCCACACAAAGATTATAGTCAAATTAACCAGCCTGGGAGTGGGTCCCAGGGTGGTAGCCTGTAAAACATTGGCTGACAACAGGACACAAAAGGTAATTGTAAATGGAGTCCACTCTGAAGAAATAGGGTTACTAGTGAGGTACACAAGAGGGTTCAGTATTGGGTCCAGTCTTTTAATGTCTTCATAAGTGACATTGCAGAGGGACTGGAAGGAAAAGTATGCCTCTTTGCAGGTGACACAAAGATCTGCAACAGGGTTGATACACAAGGAGGTGTGGAAAGGATAAGAAGGGACTTGGCAAGGTTAGTGGAAAGGTCAGAAGTATGGCAGCTAGGATTCAATGCAAAGAAGTGCAAAATAATGCACCTGGGAAACAGAAACCCAGGGGAAGAATACACAATGGGGGGGGGGGTAACAACAACAAAAAAGGAAAGGGACCTGGGGGTAATCATATCAGATGACCTTAAGGTTAGCAAGCAATGTGAGAAGGCAGTAGGGATGGCTGGGGGTATACTGGGATACATAGGGAGAGGCATCTCCAGCATAAAACAGGAAGTTGTTATCCCTCTGTACAGACAGTTGGTGAGACCCCATCTGGAGTACTGTGTCCAGTTCTGGAGACCCCATCTCTTCAAGGACATAGACAGGACAGAGGCAGTCCAGACAAGGGCAACTAAAATGGTGCAGGGTCTGCAAGAGATGCCGTATGAGGAGAGACTAAAGGAGCTTTATATGTATACCCTTGAGGAAAGAAGGGAGAGGGGGGACATGATAGAAACTTTTAAGTACCTCAGTGGAATCAACAAAGTCCAAGAGGGTAGCATCTTTCAGAAAAAGAGACATGCAAGAACAAGGGGACACAATTTAAAGATAGAGGGGGAGAGGTTCAGGGTCAATGTGAGGAAGTATTATTTCACAGAGGGTAGTGGATGCATGGAACAGCCTTCCTGAGGAGGTTGTGGGATATAAAACTGTGGGAGAGTTCAAGAATGCATGGGACAGACATAAGGCAATTCTTGTGGAAGGAAGGAAGCAATAGGCTGTTTGTTAACTAGGATCTGCGGCCTATCCTGTAGGTAGGGAAATGGAAAGACTAGATGGGCCAAGCGGTCCTTATCTGCCATCAAAGTCTATGTTTCTATGTTTCTACCTGGGTGGAGTCTGAGTATCTGTGTCAGAGGAGGAGAAGAACCTGGGAGTGATGATCACTAGTGACCTGAAGCACTCCATGTAGTGCAAGAAAGCATCAGCAAAGGCAAACAAGATGCTGGGATGAATATTTAGGGGGATCAGTAGTAGGAGAGAGGAGGTTATACTTCCCTTGTACAGATCACTGATAAGGCTGCATCTAGAGTATGGAGTTCAGTACTGGTGCCCACACCTCAAAAAGGACATTAACCTGCTGGAGAAGGTCCAGAGGAGGGCTGCAAAGATGATGGTGGATCAACAGGGTAAGGCATATGAGGAGAGGTTGAGGGCACTGAACATGTACTTCCTGGAAGACAGGTGAGAGAGAGGGGACATAATTGGGACCTTCCAGTACTTGAAGGGGATAACTAAGGTTGATAAGGAGAGTCTCTTTAAGCTGAGTGGCAACCATAACACGAGGGGCCACAGTCTTAAGCTGGCGGTGGGATGTCTTTAAGGGAGGTCAGGAAGCACTTCTTCACAGAGAGGGTGGTGGACACTTGGCATGTGCTGCCAGAAGAGGTCATCTCATTGAAGACAGTGGGCAGCTTTAAGAAAGGCTGGGATAGGCATAAGGGGAAGGTAAGGATCATGGGCATGGAGGATGGGAGGAGTGGGGAGAGAGTGCCGGAACACTAGCTCAAGCTGTGAACCCTGCAATATGAGCAGGCTTGATAGACCAAATGGCTTTTTTCTGCTGGCTTCTTCATATGTTCATATGCTCAGCCAGTACTGTACTTTATGTGGTCACATACTTTTTTTTTACTCAAAACCTGCCGACTATGGCACGGGTTTATGGTTATGAGCTGATAATCTGGAGACCTGGGTTAGAATTGTACAGCTCAGGCTTGCATACAGTGTGACCCTGAGCAAGTCACTTAACTTCCTTGAGCTCACAGGTCACAAGAGGAAATGTGCAGCAGGGGTCTTTTACTGGCATGTCCTAATACAAAATTAGGTAGCAGAATAGGGCATCGGTTTAAGATTATGAGCTGGAAACCTGGAGACCGAGGTTAGAATCCCACAACACCCACTTGGATTCAGTGTGATCCTGAGCAAGTTACTTAACTTCCTTGAGCTCACAGATCATACATGGAATCAAGCTTCAGCTTAGTGCGCCTCTCCTGATTAAACAATAGCCTCCATTTCTGCATAAAATAATTGGAGAACGTGGTAACAGTGAGATAATAGGGATCTCTTCTAAATGAACGTATGCAGTGTATTTCACACCAGCGCTTTTTTCACTTAGTCATTTTACATTTTTTTTGTTTCACCCAAAATATAACATTCAAAACTGGCAGTTACTAAATGAAAAGCATAATAAATTGTGCTACATATGCTGCATGCATGGGTTGTGAAGGGATGGTGGCCCTGTCACTTGTATCACATTCCACAATAATTTGACTTCAGCTGCAACAGGCAGTAAGCAAGTTTAATAACTCTGCAAAAGGAGGCAATGGGAAGTTGGTAAAGCAGAAATAAAAATTATATCATTTCAATATAATCATTGATGAAACCGGTAATCGAACATCAGCTTAGTGTGCCTCTCCTGGTTTAATAGTCCACACCTCCATTTCCACAAAAAGGAATACAGAATTTTATAAAATGAGTCATTATATAGCATGCTTTTGCCTCAAAGGCCACCAACAGTAACCAGATGCAATATGATTTAGATAAATCAAATTTGTGAGATATGATACCACAAGCTAGAATAAAAAAATTGAATATTATACCCCATTTGGGTGAATGCACTGACAGACTGTCCATGAAGGATTTACATACAGTCACGCAGCCAAGTAGTGGAATATTGAAGTGCAAGACACAACGTAAAGTGTGGGCAACTGAGACCATTTCTGGGGGTTGATATGCAAAGTAGGAGGGTGGGACATGTGGGACAAGTGGACAAACAGCCTGCAGAGACACCTGCTGGAAATTTTCAAATTTGCATGGGACAGATTAAGAGAATAGCAGCATCTGGTGCATTTTAATGATCACAACATCATTTAATTGAACAAACTAAAAATAGCAGGCACAGTTAAATGAATACTGTCAAATCAATCTTTATTGTTTGACTAATATTAAGTCATTACAAATCATACATCAATATATAATAAAAAATGCAAAATATTAAACACTTCTTAACAATAAAATGATATGATTTTTAAATAAAGTCCATCATCTAAAATAATATTTGTCCAATGCACATACAGGTTGTCAGATAGCTCCCAAATATTTCCTTTTATAATTAAATGTAAGGAATTCCTGGCATATATGTTTATAGTAAGACCCCATAATATTCCTAGCATAGGATTTGATATGTCATTTTTTTTATTTCTATACTATGACACATTCGTGTTATAGCCTCCAAATGTTTGATATTAAAGGTTTTTAGGTGATAATTATACTGATATTGTGGTTCCATATCCAAAGATGCCAGGATTTCCTAAGATACGCCCTTCTTTCTGCATTATATAGTGAGCAAAACAGTAGAAGATGAACAGGGTTATCCTCATCATAGTTACTTGCACACTTTCTCATTTTAGAGGTACCAAAGTGATACCATAAAAATTGGCTATCTATAAAGCCAAACCTAAATTTGGTATACAATTTCCTATGTTATAGTATATTAAATTTGTTTTAGATAAGTCTGCATACCCAAATGTCTTGTACTATTTTCTACTAGCCATCTGCTACATTTCAAATTCCTAATGCTATTAATTTCATTTTGGAAGTTGACTTCTTTTATTTTAGTTCTAACTTTAATCTGCAGTTCTTTTGGAAAGGTTACAAATCCTTGTGCTATACAATCTATCAGACCATGTGGTTTGATAATTTTTTCCAAAATAGTTATACTTGGGAATACAAATCCATTTTTTGGTATACTAGTGTTTCTTCAATACACAGTCTTAGCAACTCTCCTCCATCTTTTTATATGCTTTCAGCCAATAGTTTGCAAGTCTTAAATTTTCCTCTCCCCTTATGGTTGGTTGTCCTAATTCTATTCTAACCAAAGCTGATGCGGCACTATTTGGCAAACCTAAGAGCCTTTTATGTATCTTATTAATAGCTATTTCTAGTGCATCCAATTTCTCTAAATTCCAGATTTCTGCCCCATATAGTGCCTGGCTCATTATTCTTGCATTGAGTACTTTTATCATACCTTCATGAGGACTGACCTCCATATTTATAGGCAGATTTTTCCATAACTAAGAATGTTTTATTTATTTTTTGGGCTGCTATCTAAATATTCTTGTACCATTTTAAATTGTAGGCAAACTCTACCCCCAGATAGCAAAAACTTTCAATGTACTCTACACCAAGATGCTTATATTTCAATACAGTAATTTTACCCTTACAGACATAATGTTGATTAAAGATCATATATTTAGTCTTTTGGAAATGTATCTCCAACCCTACTTTAGTACATTCTTCTACAAACTTAGATAAACTTCTTCTAAGTCCTATATAAGAGGTTGCCATTAGTGCCATATCATCCGTGTATGCTAGGAAGGGGTACCATCTGGATCCTAATCTGGGCATGTGCAGCTCTGAGTCCCCTAGGACCTCCAGTACCTTATTTAAGAATATGTTAAACAGAATAGGGGATAATACATACCCCTGCCTTAAGCCTATATTAGATGTAAATTTAGGGTGCAATCCCCTTTATTGTAATGAGCAGAAGTTATGTTATTTTTATATAATGCTTTTATTAGATTAAGCAAAGAACTATCAATTTCATAATAATCCAGAGTTTCCCACTATTTTTTCCTCACTACTTAGTCAAAAGCTGCTTTTAAGTCTATGAATACAGTGAATACCTTTTGTTTTTTTATATTTATGTATAATATGTACTAATAAAAAACAGTGATCTATTGTTGAGTGTTCTGGTAAAAAACCCACTCGTGCCTCATTTAATGTTTTGTTTTCTGTCAACCAAATCATTATTCGTGTATGTATAATTCTTGCAAAGAGTTTTTGTGTTGTGTCCAGGAGACTTGCGGGCCTATAATTACTTGGATCTGCCTTTTCAGTTTTTTTTATGAATGGGGATGATTATGTTTTCTTTCCAAGATTTCAGTATCTTTGCTGTTTGAATTATGTAGTTAAATAACATTTTTAAAATCAGAATCCCCAGATTACAGTCTTCCTTTAATATATCCAGTGGGACGTCACCTGGTTCCGGGTCCTTATGTTTTTTTTGTTAAATCAATTGCTTTCTAAATATCTTGTTCAGTGAATTCTAACCCTTCGTATTCCCAATTAACATAAGATTGATCTACTGGGATTTGACCATCAAAGAAAAGGTTTCTATAATATGACTCCCATGTTTGTGGATCGATGTTACTTTCAGTGTTCCCAGGAAAATAATCCCATCCATATATTATCAATTTCCAAAATGTCTTAACATCCTTTTCTTTAACTGTCATTTCAAATTCCTTCCAAAACTTTATTCTATATTCCTCTCTTTTCTGAGACAGATTTTTATATTCTTTCCTTGTTTTATTTAACTCAGTTTTGTTTTCAGTTGTCACATTTCCTTGTATATTTCTGACAAGTTTATTAATTTGTGCTTTAAATTTTCTACACTCCCAATCAAACCATTTGCTACCCCTTTTTTACTTTATTTATTGAGATCTTAGTGATTATTGCTGATATTCTTTCCATAACTTTTTCAAAGGTCTCAAGGCTGCAATCTGTGGGTTCCCGGTGTGTTACATCCCTAATCGTATCCCTTATTCCATATTCATCCTATAATTTTATGGAATTTGATTTTCCAATAGGTCACATTTTACCCCTTTTCTTATTCTGATGATATTATTTTTATTACAAGATCTAGTCGGAGTTTTTGGCCATAAGATCAATTTTATTTCTAGTGGTATATGTTCACTTTCTGTTCTGCTACCCAATTTAAAATCTAGGGACTTATAAATGAGATCACTGGAGATTCAGCAGTGATCAATAATAGATGCTTCCTTAGATCCTCAATATGTGTATTCCCTCTTTTGGTCACTTTTGGAGCATCCACTGATCAAAATTAAAAAGTTATTTTCCATTACTTTGATAACCTGTTTACTTCTATTACATTCCTAAGATCTTTAGATCTCCTTTGTACTGTTAGGACCTGAGGACTCAGAGCTGCACAGACAATGGCTATTTCTTTTGAAGGGTCCAGACTGTACCCAACCCTGGCATTGAAATCTTCTACCACCACTAATCCCCATAAGGTTTTTTTTTTAAATAGTTTCCTTTATTGAAGTATTGAGTTTAACAATATCATCTGGATCAAAGAATTTTGAACCGATAGGTGGCAGGACAACATTAATTATTAATGTAGTCTTATTTTTAGCTGTCAAAGAAATTGCTAATAAGCAGTCTGAGTCAGTTGTATCTCTATATATTGAGCTTGGTCATAGATTTTGTCCCACATTATCAGGCCCCTGCCATCCTTCCATAATGTTTTTTTTTTTTTGCCTTTTTTTAAAACATTTTATAACCATTTAAAATTATTTCTTCGGTTGTCCGTGTTTCCTATATACACATACCATTAATTAATGACAAATATTCATTAAAAGAACAATTCACTAGTTTATCCCTTATGCATGCCACGTTCCATGATAATAAATCATTTTTCTCTTCATTAATCTTTAAATTTTGAGAGCATCATATGTTGACCATCAGATTTTTGAATCTTGTAATATTTCATACCTGTTAGCAGTCTTAATTAGATTTTGCCATTGTTTGTTATCTGATCCCATTTGGTTGATAATTTCTTTTTCCTTCTCCCCATACATATTAATATCAAATCTGTCAAAATACTTCTGCCTTTGTCAAAATATATCTATAATCCATCTTATCGTTTGCCCAAATTGTCTCCTGGCCATCCCTTTCCCATCTTTTGAGTTTCTATATCCTTCGTTGTAAACTGTTATCTTTAGCCAGGTTCTGTAAATGATTCATTAATTTTGCTTTAAGATTGAATTTTGATTCTGAAAGGAAACTACCAGTTCCAGAGATAGGTATTGGAAAATCCCTATTTTCATCATGTTTTTTAAACTCTTTATAGTATTCTAGGAAGAATGTTCCCATACTAGTTACTGTTTCCATTTCAAAACCCAAATCTCTTAATTTATTTTTCCAGTTTTGTATTATTTTTAGAGCATAATATTGCCTGGAATTAGAAAAACTAATTCCATTATGGGTAGAGGTCTTATTATGCTCATTTTGTTCAGTAAAGTATCCTGTTTTATATTTCCTTGAACAATTGTACTCCAAAAATTGTCTTAAATGGGTATTCAATCTTGATTCACTTTCCTCAGGAATAACTGAAATTCTACAAAGGTAGAACAAAATCCATTTCTAATGTTCTTCTCAATATTATTCTGAGTTTAGTTTTATTTATGCTATCATCCCTATCTTCACTTTCACCCTTTCTTTGTTTTAGTCCTTTACCCTCTAATAATTCACGCTCTTTAACTATTGTAATAGACATATTTCCCTTTTCTTTTTCCTGTTCTTCAATGTCCTGTTCTTTTTTTCCAATAGTCCTTGCATACTGATTCCCATTTACTTTAAGTTTAGTTTTCTTATCCATTTTCACTTTCTTTTCTGTTGTCTTCTTTTTATTTGTTCTTTCTCCATTCATTATTGCACCCAGATTGTGGAAGAAAAGTTTATTGGATCTTGGCTTTATTTTTGTTTGTTTTTTTCCCCTATTTTCCTGATTTCAATACTCTTTCTCTCCTTTCCTTCCAAAGTTTCCTCGATCTGTTTCTCCACTTCCCCAACTTGTGCATCCTCCATATATTTAATGTCCCAACTTTTCCCACTCTTATTTTTAGATGTAATTTCATCATTTTCTACTGCCAACTCTTTTTGGTTAGAATCCCCCTTCAGAATCCTGTTTCTACAAGATCTAGCAGGATACTCTATTATTATTTATTTTCTTGATCTTTCTTGTTTGACCCCCTTATCCCATAGTTCTGGATTTCTAGCTCTAAGCTCTATAATAATACTATCTTGTTTATCAAAACCCTGGGGGAGCATAATCAGTTCACTCCCCTCCATTTCTTCCTGCTGTATAACAGTAGAGTTCAGGATGACCAATGTATTTTTATCCTCCATCCAAGAACTGTGCAACATATTTCTGTCTTTAACAATACTCAGATCTAATTTTTTTTTGTTTACCTTTAATTGATTTATTGTTTGCTTGCCCCAACTGAGATTCCTATTGAGGCAATTTCCTTATCATAGATTTGATCTTGACTTTATTCTCAAGTACTACACCTTTTATAAAGGACAGCTCTTGTTTTGTAATAAGTGTTGGTTCATAAAACATTAAATTTGCCTAAAATGGATCTTTCAAGGCATTAGAACATTCCTTAGTGAGTGTTTCTAGGGGTGGGGGAAATAATTCCTCATAACTCATCCACACAGTCCCTCCATTAATATAATCTACTCAGATTTCATCCTCTAGATCACAACCTCCTGCTTGCTCATTAATGTTTTTGTTATTTTTATTGTTACAAAAGGAACCATATTCTTGTGTCATATTATGGGTTTTCCTTATTTTTTCTAACCAGTTACTAAGATTGTTTCCTTTATATTTTCTATTCTTTTAGTAACTTCTTTAGTCACATGGTTAAGTAAACTTGTATCTTGTGAGGGTATTTTATTTGTATTTGTTCTTTTATCTTTGTTAAATGAAACCACCTCACAATTAGGCTTATAAAGCTCACAATTAAAGCCCTAATCTTGGCTTTTGGTGTTTTGATAAGTGTTCCAAGAGAAGTTACCAAATCCAACTTTTGTTAAATATTTTTATATGTTGGACTGCCCTTTGTTTTGTTCCAAAATGCCTCAAGTGATGGTTGCACCATCTCGGGTCTCAGTTTAGTAATATGTCTTGTTAAAGGTGTCAGCAGTTGACCTAAATAATGCTCACTCACTTTATATTCCTCCCCTCTCTCATTGGTTCTTTAGTAAGTGTTTCATTGAGCAAAATCTCATTCATTTGCTGACTTTGTCTAGACTCACTATGGAGTCTTGATTTATTTACGCATGCCCTTCGCTTTAATTTTTTCCCTTGTTTTTTATTAAGGTCATAATCTGCCTCAGTAAAATCTTGCCAATTCTGGTGTTAACAGGCATTTAAAGAGGAAAAAGATATAACACAATCCAGTATTATCCTATCTCCTATCACTTCTATGAACACCGTTTTTCTTTCTAAATCACATGATTCTCAAATTCTAATTCTCTAATTCAAGTTCAAATTCAGGTTCCAAGTTTTGGTTCTAAACCAGTCTATTTTAAATCTGAAAAATAAATGATTACAGCAAACAATAAAAAAAACCAAAACAAATTACCAAAACATAAAGAGAAAAAAAAAGTAAAAAAAAGAAAAACATCCCAATCAAAGTCCAATCAACTTAAAATTCTGAATTATAGAAGCTTCTTCAGTAACCGTCTATATCCAGTAATAAGTTCCTCAGAGAAAAGAGAGTCAAACTGCGTAAGATAGTTAGTTCACAAAAATGACTCTGTACCTTTAAAACCAGCTCAGTGATTGTCCAAGGCTCGATCTTCTTATTCTGGGATAACGGTGTAGCCTTGTAGCTTTGTGATAAAAGCTCAACAAAGATGTTCCTTTTCTCAGCTTGGGCCACAGTTCTAAGATCTTGTTTAAGTCCCCCAATCAAATATGCATAGTAAGGCACAGGATGAACAGAAGGACATTAGCTTATCCTTTCCAAACACAAGCAGATTCTTTCATTTTGCACTGTGGGGGAACAACATATAAACCAGTAAAATAGGAAGTCAGGAAGTACAAATAAAACAAAAAAATGAGTAAGATGCAGCAGTCTAAAACAATTTGCAATTACAAAAGTAGGTACCAAGATACTCCACTAAGCTACAGATAATAGATATTTAAGCATATTTAAGCATGAGTCATTTGATTATTTGATTATAGCATAAACAAGAGAAACTTCCATTTCTTTCACTGAAATGAACCCGTTTTATTTAAAAAATAGCAGAAACTTATGTAATTAACACAGCTGTAGTGTCAGAACACAGAATGCAGAAGGATATTAGGACTTTTTCAAAAACTCCTAGTCACTATTCCTTTAATCCTCATACATGAGGTAAGCATTCAAGTTTATCCTGTTAAGTTTTCGCCAGCAAAAAATAACTTAAGCACCACAGCAGTAAAAACCAGTAACTTGGTAACTCGATATCCAGCTGTACTCAGTATAGGAATTGCTGAAGCCATGGAGCACACTCAAAATAGCTTCACTGACTCCCATACCCGTTCTCTTCACTTTAGGCCTTAAAAAACATGAACCAAAAAAAAAAAAAGGCTGAGTGAGAGAATTAATCTGAATTTTACTCTTTACTTTTTTTGGTCCCAATCTATCCACTCTTCTCAGTGCTGTGGTTCTTTCTCCATCTCCTCTCAAGAATGCTCTGATTTTAACTCTAGGAGCATGTGCTTATATGCTCCACAGGCACGTGACCACTCCAGCCAATTATGTACCTATGCATGCCTCTACTACTTCCTTGTTTGGGATTTGGGATTTAAAACTTCTAATTATACAAAAATAAAATAATCAAAAAGAAAAAAAATAACTCCCCAAAAGAAGATGAAATTAAGCAGCTATAAACTGGCTCAAGCAGGAAACTCATAATAATAAATGGTGGTACGTAATAAATAAATGAATCAAACAGCCACAATTCATACAGCCACAATTTTTTCTTTAAGTGTAAATATAAGAGAATGATATTAAATAAAAATCAACTTTTTAAAACAGCCAGGTCAAAAACCTTAAAATGATTGTGAACTTTTAAATTTCCATCAAGCTCAGGTGTTACTGCAGTAACTCGCCAGTACAGGCCAAAAGCCCCCACCGGCTCTTCCGAACTACTCCCACTCAGAGAGAGGGCTCTCACCACCGCAAAGACTCCACACTCTCTAAGGGGGCTGTTAGAGGCCTATCACTGTCTTACAGTATTGCAGGCTGTTCGTCAGCAATACCAAAGCTGGACCAGAAAGATTAGTAGTTCATTTGGGATATGGCAACAGTGGCATACCAGTTCCAATATGAAAAATGACTTTTACTAACTCCTGCTGCAGCCGAGACCTCTCAACTCAGCATGTATTGCAAATGCACCCTCCAACCTGATCGAATACCGTTTAATTCTTGCCGTTTGCCATCTCTAACAGCACTTTACTACAGTAAATTTAATGCAGCCGCTCAGCACCTGTGCTGCCAATACTGCTAACACTGCTGAAATTAATGCTAATTCTACCAAAATTGATGCATTATATCCCATCAGTGGGAAATGTCATTGTAACTACAACTGTAGTAAGAAGTAAAGGGGTAGGGGGGAATTATGGAAGAGGACCAGAAGAAAGCTGACATACTGAATAGGTACTTTTATTCAGTATTCACAATGAAAGAAGAAGCTGATGGGCCACAGACAGTGGAGAAATACACATTAAGGGGAAGGAAGTGGACACTAGCCCTTTTACAGATGAGAGAGTCCTCAGGGAACTTGCAAAACTAAAAGTAGACAAGGCAATGGGGCTCAACAGAGTTCACTTCCGGAAGACTGATGGAACTAAAGGAGGTACTGTCTGCACCTCTGACAGCTCTGTTCAATCTATCCCCATATACAGGGGAAGTTCTGGGGACTGGAGGAGGTCAGATGAGGTCCCACTACACAAAAGTGGGAATAGGGAGGTGGCAGAAAACTAGTGACCAGTAAGTCTGACTTTGGTGGTGGGCAAGGTCATGGAAACACTACTTAAAGAAGGGATTTTGGAATACATTAAAACCAGTGAAATGCAGGCTCTGAGGCAACATGGTTTCATGGGGGGGGGATCTTGTCAAACAAACCTGATACAGTTTTTTGAATGGGTTACCAGGGAGGTGGATCATGGAGGATCAGTGGATGTGGCCTACCTGTACTTCAGTAAGGCCTTCAAAACCATTCCACACAGAAGACTGATACACAAGCTAAGCTGCCTGGGAGTGGGACCAAAGATAGCAAAATGGGTACAAAGTTGCCTAAATAACAGAACTCAGAGGGTGGAGATAAATGGAGTTCAATAAGGGGAAGTTAAAGTAACCAGTGGGGTGCTTCAGGGGTCAGTACTGGAACCAGTCCTCTTCGATGTCTTTATTAGTGATATCACAGAGGGTCTGGAAGGAAAAGTATGCCTGTTCACAGATGACACAAAAATCTGCAACACAGTGGACACATCAGTGGGGTGGAAAGAATGGAGGAAGATCTAAAAATCTGGAGGACTGGTCAAAGGTAAGGCAACTGGCCTTCAGTGCCCCAAAGCATAAAGTTATGCACATGGGGCACAGAAACCAAAGGGCAACATATCTGTTGGGAGAGATGTGTTAAGGACCACAAAACATAAATGGGATCTGGGGGTCAGCATATCTAATGACCTGAAGGTAGCAAAGCAGTGTGATAAGGCAGTGGGAAAGGCCAGTAGGATGCTGGGGTGCAAAGGGAAGGGTATCACCAGCAGAAAAATGGAGGAAGTTCTACCCTTGTATAGGTCAATGGTGAGTCCACACCTGGAATACTGTGTTCAGTTCTGGAGGCCCCATCTCTGGAAGGACATAGATCGAGTGGAAGCGGAACAGAGAACGGCAACCAAAATGGTGCACGATCTGCACCAGAAACCTTACAAGGAAAGACTCACAGAATTAAATAAGCAGTCACTAGAAAAAAGAAGAGAAAGGAGAGACATGATAAACTATTCAAATACCTCAAGGGTATCAATAAGGTACATTAGGATTGCATATTACACAGAAAGAGATGTTCAAGGACAAAGTGGCATGATATGAAAGCTGGAAGGGAGGAGACATAAAGGAGATTAGGAGAAATATTTCTTCACAGAGAGCCTGGTGGACATCTGAAACAGCCTCCCAGCAGAGGTGATGGGTACTGAAACAGTAACAGGGTTCAAACATGCTTAGGATAGACACAGGGGGACCTTGGTAACAGGGCTGCAGGTTAAGGCCAGAGATCAATTAGGGTCTACAGTAGCACAGTAGGTAGGGATTTTAAGGCAGACTAGGTGGGCCAGGAGGTCCTTTTCTGCTGACAGCTTATATGTTTATATGATAAATAACTTGATAGCTAACTGGGTAGATGATAATACTAATGAATGGCCAAGACCATCACTTAATAAAACAACTAGTCACAATGGTGGTCTTCTGGTAGGTATTATATATGAATTCTGTCTACATCCCCTTAATAGTAGACTCAGTGGTCACTCTTCTGGACAGTTTATATATTTTTCTCATTGTAGTGCCACTGTAATAGACTTTTTTCTGGACTGGTCCTAGGGATGGGTGGAGTAAGTCATGGATTACTAGCAGAGGAGAGAGTGACTTGATGCCAGTCATCGTGATGAAATATAGCCCCACTGGGAAAGAAATTAAATTATTATTTTTTTTTTCCAATTGTTTAACCAGGTGAGACACATTAAGCTGAAAGCTTGTTTACAGGTGCAACCTGGGAGCACAGGGAAGTTAAGTGAGTTGCTCAGAGTCACACAGTACGCAAGTAGGGGTTGTGGGATTCAAACCCAGGTCTCCAGATTTGCAGCTTAGAACCTTAAACCACTGCGCTATACTGCATCCCTATTAAATTAATCAAATGGATGCACACTTGCAAATTGATGAACTTATTAATGTGAAAAGGTTGATGTGGGATATTTCCCTTGAAGCTAAGGCTGCTTCTAAGCTATTGGTGCTAATGCAGACTATACAAAATATAGAAACAATTACAATTTTGACACTCATGACTCTATATTTTCATCAGTTAGACCCAACTTACCTTTGAAGTAAAGTGCAACATAGTAAAAAAGAAAAAAAGAAAAAAAAAGAAAGGCAGTTTAGTAAAGCCTGTAAAAATGAGAAAAGTACATTGTTGGTGATTGTCAGGACAACCAAGGAACATATTTACTAAGCAAATTGCAATTTCAATCAGTGGAAGAACCACCACATCCCAGAGTCATGCTTTGCCTGCATCTCTCGAGCATATATGGAGCCTGCTACTGCTAAGCTTTAGCTGACAGTAACTGCTGCCATACTATTTTTTCTAGCACCACATTCCAAACTTGAGCCACATCTAGTTCCATCCCCCTGCCTGTTACCAATGTAAGTGGCACCCATCTCTATGGTTCTCTGGCACTGCACTCCAAACCTGAGATGTGTTTAGCTCTGTCACCCCCACCTGTCACTCATAAGCAACCAGCTTCTTCTCACCCAGTGCCACTCCCATGATTGTCTGATTGAGTCACATGTCTGATTGCTTGATCGGGATCAAAGCAACAAAAGAAAAGATCAGAAGGTGGGCAGCCAGCTTCTACTCACCTGGTGCCACCTGATTGCCTGATCAAGCCACACATCTAATTGCCTGATTGGGATTAAAATGATGAAACAAAAAAGTGCAGGGGGGGGGAGAGAAGGAGAGAGAGTGAGGCACAGACAGAGAGAAAGCAAGCATGTGCACTGACCCATGCCATTATGTGGTTTAACTCCAATGCTGCATGAAGAAATTATGTGGTGCATTCAGTGTCTGGGCAACATGTGCACTGATCCATGCCATTATCTGGTTCAGCTCCAGTGCTGAGCAAAGCAATTATGTGGTGCAGTCAGTGTCATGGCAGCATGTGCACTGATCCATGCTATTATGTGGTTCAAATCTAATGTTGTGCAGAGCAATTGTATGGTGCATTCAGTGTCTGGCCATGCCCATTTCAGATCCCCCCATTGTCTCCTCCATTGTATGTCAGCTAGTTCTCACTATGCAGCTGTAAAAAGGTGATATATATCTGATCCTAGTATGTATAGACAAATTAATATGTTAGACAGCCTTTCAAAAATATTGTCAAAGGTACAGTTGATAAGACTGCAGAATCAGATTGAATCCCTTGGAGGCCTGTCACAATTTCAATAAGGGTTCAAGCTCAGTATGCATACAATAGAAAACTATTTCATGTTGAACCATCTGATTGAAAAATATGTATATGTAAAATCCCCCAAATTATATGCAGCATTCGTTGATTACAGATCTGCATTTGATATGATTTCACGGGCTATATTATGGAAGTTAATGCAGGACTGGGGTATACAGGAAGGGCTAAATGACAAATTTAGGGATCTATAAAAAGGTACATAGGTTAAGGAGGGAGTTAACAGGCAGCTCTCTGGAATCTTTCCCATCAATTGGGGGGTTAGGCAGCGCTATGTGCTTGCTCCCACTCTTTTCAGTTTATACACCAGTGGCTTACTTGCAAACATAGATGACCCGGTCTCAGATTCTCCAAAGATTAGCTCCAGATTACGTCTGGTGTTAACATACACTGATGATTTAGTTCTATTCTTGTATCTTGTTCTGGTTTACAGAAGAAACTAGATAAACTGTCAGCTCTATCAGAATAAATCAAACTAAAGATTAATGCAACTGGTAGTAATGATCTTTGGATCTAACAAAATTTATATAAACGGAGAGCTGGGGAGGAGTTGCTGGGTACGGTTACAGATTGCATATATTTTGACATCACATTTTCTTGCAACTGTTTATGGAACAGACACCTAAATTGGGAGAATGCCACAGGGAAGCCCTACAAGGGATGAGGAAACTGGGTTGAGAAAGAGGAACAGTTGGCAGAAATAAAGAAGGCCATTGAGAAGGCAAGAAACCTCAGTGTGATTCAGATTAAAAAGGGTAAGAGAAAAAAGAGACTGCAATGTTTCTCCAAGAAAATAGCAGAGAAGGTTAAGGCAAGCAAGCTAGCATTCAAAATGTGCAAGTCAAAAACAAAGGAAGAGGATAGGGAGGATTATCAGGAGAAACATAGGGAGGCAGGGAAAGCAGTTAGGAGAGCATAGGCACAACAGAGGAGAAGTAGTACTAAGTTGTAAATCATTTTTTATTCTTACGAATAATGAATACAATTCAATTGAGCAATGCTTATTTTTAATGAAGTTCCAGGCCAGTAAAGTGCATAAGTTACACATATACTCA
This sequence comes from Neoceratodus forsteri, assembly GCA_016271365.2. Taxonomy (NCBI): domain Eukaryota; kingdom Metazoa; phylum Chordata; order Ceratodontiformes; family Ceratodontidae; genus Neoceratodus; species Neoceratodus forsteri. The sequence goes on along the minus strand of CM057450.1, from coordinate 873,584,979 downwards.
TCCACAATTAGTGGTGGACAAAGTGGCCGAAATTCACTCCATGAAGTGATTAGCGGAGTAACGCAGAATAGAAACATAGAAACATAGAAACATAGAAGTTGACGGCAGATAAGGACCACAAGGCCCATCCAGTCTGCCCATTTCTTTTTCTACCTTATAAATGTGCCATCGGCCTTTGCTCTGTCAGTGACCTATCTATTCATAGTCATTTGTATTGCTCCCTTATGCCTATCCCATGCCTGTTTGAAGCCCTGCACTGTATTCATAGCCACCACTTCTTGTGGTAAGCCATTCCATGCATCTACCACCCTTTCTGTGAAAAATAATTTCCTCACATTCCCCCTTAATCGGCCTCCCTCTAATCTCATGCTGTGTCCTCTTGTCCTGCTATTTTTCTTATATTTAAACATGTTAGACTCTTTCACCTTGTTTATGCCCTTAAGGTGTTTAAAATCTAGAATCTGTGAAGTACTCTGCAATGCGAAGTGGAGTACTTTGCACCATGATGAGGAATGCTAAGTCCATTGAAACCAATGACTTCACATTATTCCATCTTCCTCAAACCACTTCTCCACCAGTTTTAAGGAGAAGTACTTTTAAATTAATGTACTTTGCATCACTTCCCCTTGTTATTGCGCTCCAAAGTGAATTTTGCAGTGCTTCATGGGATTGCAGATCACATGGGCTCTAGATTGTTCTGCACAGCCTTAGTTCTGTGTAGTGTGTGTGTAGTGGAGGATGGAGACAGTTTCTTCTCAGAGATCTGCAATTCAAACCTCTAAAAGCTGTTACGAAAGCCTTTTTGAGCCATTTGTTTTGCTCAAAATTTAATATATCAATTGTAGGAAACCCTCCTGTGCTCATATCACTGAGTGTTTATTGTTTGTGTGTGGATTTTGAATGTTAATTTAGAACAGTCAGTCTGTGTACTATAAAGTGTGCTTTGGGGGAGGGGCATATTTGTGGTGTAGGAAGATTAACTGGGAGAAAATGGCAGTATTTCAGTTTTGTTTATATTTGTCTTGTATAACTGTGTTACACACAGTGATATTTTCAGTAATTCTTGACATTTCTTTGTTGTGGTGAGCAATGTATAATTTCAGTTTGTTTGTAACATTTGGTAGTATTACTAAAGGTTTTCAGTTTGCTATGCATTACTTGTAGTGTGTGTGTGTGAGTGTGTGTGCGATGCGTGCCATTAAATCAGACACCTTTTATTGTGCCACAGAGTAATTGCAACAGTGTACATCTGCTATCCACCACACCTGCATGAATTGTTTATACTGCTTTGTGGTATCTTTACTGGTAGTGGATTGTTAATGCCATGCACTACCCCCCAACCAGCAAAAGGTATTCTTTTCCAGATGTGGATATGTGACTTGTGAGCACTGGTTAGGTGTTGTTGTGCCTTTGCATCTGCATCTCTTGAGTGCACAGCACAATCTTAATCTGTGCATTTGCAATACACCATTAATTTTGGGAGACTTTACATGTTTTGTTACCCTCTCATTTCACTTCATTAGCACTGGGGAATTTTCTGGACACAAGAGAGTAGCATTTTGGGGATGCAAATTAATTCAGGTGACTGTGTGTGACCACTGCGCTCATGACTGAGTGTGCCATTAATTCTGGGAGACTTTGGATTTCCTGTTATGCTTTCATTTCACTTTGTCAACAGTAGAGAATTTTCTGGACACAAGACAGTAGCATTTTGGGGATGCACATTAATTCTGGTGACTGTGTTTGACCACTGCACGCATGACGGAGTGTGCGATTAATTCTGGGAGACATTGCCTTTCTTGCTGTGCTCTCATTTCACTTTGTCATCACTGGGGAATTTTCTGGATACAAGACAGTAGTATTTTGGGATGCACATTAATTCTGATGACTGTGTGTGACCACTGCATGCATGACAGAGTCCACCATTAATTCTGGGAAACTTTGCATTTTTTGTTATGCTCTCATTTCACTTCTTCAGTACTGGGGGATTTTCTGAACACAAGACTTTAGCATTTTGTGGATGCACAATAATTCTGGTGACTGTGTATGACTACTGCATGCCTGACTGACTGCACCATTAATTCTGGGAGACTGCATTTCTTGTTGTGCTTTCATTTCACTTGGTCAGAACTGGGGAGTTTTCTGGACACAAAGTAGAAACATTTTGGGGATGCACATTAATTCCAGTGACTGTGTGTGAGAGGCTGCCAATATTGTTGTCACTCCACCTTACTTCACGTTAAGGTGGAATGATAATGTGAAGTAATAATTACAAGGTGAAGTGAACCTTTTGTATTGGCCACTCTGTGTAGCGGAGTGACATTGCGAAGTGCCCACTTCATGTTCACTTAGCTGGCAAAATTTTAATTCACTGCTTCTCTAGATTTAATGTGTTGAAAAACAGAAAAATCAATAGTGTAAGGGTGAAAATGCATGTGTGTTACAGTTCACTTTGAAAGTTAATAACTTTGGAGCTGTTGAAAAGAATTACATGAAATGTAGCAGGTGTATTCTCTATAGGTATAGGGCTCTTGACAAGCCAAATAAGGTGGGAATCCATTGAGTAGTTGTTGAGATATAAAGTGTTGAAAAAAACACAAAAATCATCAGTATAAGGGTGAGATTTTTGCACATATGGCCAATGTGCAAAAACAAGACTTTAGCAAATGTGCTAGATTTTCATACACTTTGAGGGTTGATAATTTTGAAACCATTCAAAAGATGTGCATGATATTTGGCACTCATAATCTATAGGAACACAGCTCTTCATCTACCAACATTGGTGGGAATCAATTTGGTGGTTTTGGAAATATAATGTGTTGAGAAACAGAAAAATCATCAGTATAATTAATATGAAAGTGCACATCTATGTTACAGTTCACTTTGAAGGTTAAGAAGTTTGGAGCTGTTAAAAAGAATTACAAGACATTTAGCAAGCTTATTTTATAGGTATAGAGCTCTTGACCTGCAAAATTTGGTGGGAATCTGCTTAGTGGTTTCTGAGATATAAAGTGTTGAAAAAACACAAATCATCAGTATGCGGGTGAAAGTGCACTTCTATATCAATGTTCAAATCTTGAGTGTTAATAACTTTGGAGTCATTAAACAGATTTTAATGTTATTTGGCAAGCATAATCTCTGTGGATTGGTTCCTTGACAAGCCAAATTTGGTGAGAATCTGTTGAGCGGTTTAGGAGATAGAAAGTGTTAAACAAAACAGAAAAATTGGGATGTGTTGACATTTGTTTGTCATCCTGGCTCTCAGAAATGGCTTGACATTGTGGGCTGAAGTTTGCAGGGTAGAAAGCCCTTGGATCACAGATGTGCCTTTTGTGGGTTTGGTGAAAAAATATTAATCCATTCAAAAGTTATCAAAGTTTGTCATTTTCCATTATTTCCTATGGGAAAATTCGTGTTTTGCACGAAAGCAAAATGTTTGCAAATGTGTGTACTTGTGCAAAAATGTTACTTTCAGAAGCATTTTGAATTTTCGAAAGAATACATATTTTTACAGATATCTGGGCATGGTGTGAAAATATGTACTTCACAAGAGCCATTTTCGAACAAAACTAAAATGTTCGGACATGTGGGAATGTGCAAACATTTTACTTTTGGAAGCATTTTTAATTTTCAAAAGAATGCATATCTGTATGGATATCTGGTCATTGTGCGAAAATATGTACGTTGCAAGAGCTGTTTTTGAGCAAAAGTAAAATTTTCAGACTTATAGGTACATACGCAAAAATTTTACTTTCAGAAGCATTCTGAATTTTTGAAAGAATACATATTTGTACAGATATCTGGTCGTGGTGCAAAAATAGGTACTTTACAAAAGCCTTTTTTGAACAAAAGGAACATTTTCAGACATGGTGCATGTGCGAAAATTTTTCTTTCAGAAACATTTTGAATTTTTGAAAGAATACATATTTGTATGGATGTCTGGGCATGGTGCAAAAATACATACTTCGGGAGCGCTGTTTTCAAACATGAAGCTGTTGTGAAGGTACAAAAATATGCCTTGTGTAAATGTGGATAAAGGTGTGTAACTTTTACTTTTGAAAAGGCGCAACAATATGTTTTTTGTGAGTATTGCTTTCTGTGTAGTTTGAAAGTATGATTTTCGCAAAGTAGACAATGTGTGAAAATGTGGTTTTCACAACTGTTCTAGTTGCAAATTGGAGACATAATTACAAAGTGCTGCCATTCACTACACAACCTTAGTGGCTCAGTGGAATGGACAGCTGTAGTGGAGGCAGCATGGTATAGGGTTCGATTACAGTGAAAGTTTTTTTATCTTTCAGTCAGGATTTTTATGATTACAGGGGCAGTGGAATTTTTTTCATAGCTACTACAATTGCTGAGATATTGGTAAATTATTGTTACAAGGGTTCCTTTTAAGTCCAGTAGGGCTGCTGTATGGCTCTGTAGTTATGTATAAGTGGGAGCACATCATCTCCCTGTGGAAGCACAGGGACCTTCTTGCCGTGCACTTTCATCTACCCATAAGTGTAGAGCTATTGCAATTAATCCTCATCTCCCTGTAGGAGCGCAGGGTCCTATTACTGCATAATGTTATCCATATGGCCCTATGCTCTCATCTATTCATAAGTGTAGAGACATTGTAAATAGCCCTCATCACCCTGTGGGAACACAGGGATGTCTGGAGGGCCCTAGCTCTCATTACAGCATAATGGAGGGGCCTGCACTCCCATTACTGCATAATGGTATCCATATGTGGGAGTGCAGGGCCCCCTATCTATCCTCAAGTGTAGAGACAGTGCGCAGGGCTACAGACATTCCAAGTAACCCTTGTGCTCCAGATGGCACAGTATTACAGCAAACATAGGGGCATTGGAAACATTTCCACCACAATTGTAATCAAGGCCTGGCAACATGCATACTTGCTTACCTTAAGGTGTACTAAGCTGTGTTTAACAAAAATCCATGTCTTGAAGCGCTGTTGAGATATAGTCACTGAAAGGTACCACGACCACCACAATGTTATCCTATGAGAAATTTCTAAGCTCTGGAATGTTAAAATTATGGAATGGATGTAAATTTTATCACCAAAACAGCAAAAGGCACATCTGTGGGGCAAGCCCTTCCTACCCTGTAAATTTCAGTACAGAAGTCCTAACTGTTTATTTGCAGTAAAGTGACAAAGAAACAGAAATGCTTTGAAAATAGTGCCTCAAATTGTAACACTACGTTTTTTTTTATAATTCATAGATTTATTGGCCCAGATATTCAAACTGTGCCCAAAAAGTGCGCAATAGCAGGAGCAAGTGCAAGTCTATTGTGCCCATGCACAAGAGACGCAATATTCAAAAACGGAGCAGGCCAAACTGTGCCTACAGCCAACGACTGAATATCACACCACCTGCGCCATAGTGCAACTAGGGAGGGGAAGCTGAGCAGATCTGATGTGCCATAGCGCAACATGGGATGTTCAGCTGAGCAGTCTAGAGGCTCAATAGAGCAACCAGGGATGCCTCCCCAGCAGCAGAGCAATGCAACTGCACAAACAGGGAGGTAGGGGCCCACCACCCATGCCACAGATAGGCACAGGAACACACAGCAGAACAGACATCGTCCCCCCAACACCCCATGCACTGAACAACTGGGGGAGGGCTGGAATAACCACTGGCCCATGGAGACAAACAAACAACCCACAGCCGGGCCATGGTGCCCCGTCACACCTCCCGGCAAGCTGTGACTGGCACACAAGGAGGGCTGACCACCCCATGCCACACCATCCCCCCAATTCAGAGCACACCCTGAACCATGACCCCCAGACAACCCCCCATGGGCAGTGACCACCACTGCAGGAAACCCCATGCATGCCACCACCCCCAGTGTGACAATGCAACCCTGTGCACCACAGAACCATGCAAGCCAGACCCACCATGAGCACCCATCAGCGGGTGGCAGCACACAGCAATGCAACAACGGCAGACACAGTGCCACCACACACAGTCCCCTCGAGGTACTGCTGAGAGACCAACCATGCATCAGCACATGAGGTACCCCACACGGGACAGGGCTTGCCCCAGACATCACCACCAGTGATACAGGACCCTGCACAGTATTTCAATGACACACCCTGACCCACCACTGGTCACAACAGCCAGCACAGACACCCACAGTGGTACGTGGAAGCATGCACCACACCGGATGCCACACAGTGCATGGACAGACACCCACCCATACCCAAGGGCACAACAACACAGGGACACAGTGGTGGGGCAACCAAGCCCCCCCAGTGTGGGCCCATGTAAACTGTGTACACACAACCCGCAGTCCTCCATGGCACTGGAGTGCCAGACACCCTGTGCAGGCACTGTGGACCCATACACCACCATCAGTCACCCAGAACACAAGTCACAGACAGCGGTGCACATCCCCTACAACACACACAAGCCACAGTATGGAGGTGGGACAACAACTGTGGAGGCCACAGTGTCACCCAAGGCAGACATGCACCACACCAGTGACAGGAGGCAACCCAGCAATGTGACGGGTACAGTGGCTGCCCTGCAGGGGACTGTCACCACTGACATGCCAGTGGACCATGCAGGTCACAGACATGCATGTGTGTCAGCTGCACAGGCCATGGACGGGCTGATAGGTGCACCATGGACACAGAGCATGCACCATGGACCACTACACACAGTCATCCAGCGCACAGGGCACAACACACACACCACAGACACTGACTGATAGCTACCCCCACACCATGGTCACCTCCACACGGACACACACACATACCCATGACCACACCACCCCTCAGGCCATGCACACCACTGCAGCTGAGCACCTATAGCCCACTGCAAATCAGAGACCACCACAGTATTCATATCAAAATAACTGTGTATAGAACAAACATATAAAATTCAACTATTTACAATACTATGTACAAAATATATGCAAGGTTGAGGGGAAGGCCACAAACAAGGTGGGGGTGGGTAGTGGTAGGGGTGGACAAATGGGACGGGAAAGGAGGGGTGTGAGGGTGGGTCCAGGGGGATAGGCCATGACAGGGACTGATGGATCCCTAGCAGGAGCACCTCTCCCCACTCCAACTCCGATGAGCTCTGTGCCTCCGCAGGACCCCCGGTGTTGTCTATCCTGTGGAGGATGTCCAGTGAAGCCCTCTCCACCTGGAGTACCTCCTGCAGTGCCTCCCTTATTTCCCAGAGATGGTGTGTACCTAGAACAAGGGAGCACAGTCAATACGTGTGAATGCACAACCCCATACAGCCCGGCCACTGTGCATGGCATACGGCCATGGGACATACCTCTGTGATGGTGTATGACCACCTGCAGTGATCACGTCCACATGACCTGCCCACCCAGGTGCCTAAGGCCATGCGGAATGCTGTACACACCCACCGGCCAAGTCGTGTACAGCACCACCATGGCCGTTTAGTGACATGGCTATGCGGTGCAAAGGCAGTGGCACAACCATGTACCTAGTGCACGCATGGACCACCACTGATGCACTCCCAGACATGCACTGGACAGTGTTGACTGTAACAAGTCACGTGCATGACTGTAGTGTCGATGGATGGTGGCCATGCCCCACTGCCCACCCTGTTACACAGCATGCAATAGTAATCATGGAGGTATGGCACTCACCTTCATCGGGCCGGTCCAGTGGGTGGTGAGGACCCTTGTACTGCCTTGCTGCACTCTGATCCTCCTGCCACCGAAGTTCATGGGCACGGCGGCATTCCTCCAAGCCTCTGGGGCAAACATGGAGATAGGAACATCAGTACAATCCTGTAGCAAAGTCCCCTGCCTCCAGGTGTGTGCCCTCCTGCAGCCAGACCCACCACCCACACCAGATAACACCACCACAGCCAACCCGGACAGTCCCTCCCCATGTGCTGGACACATACAACATTGTTACCCATATGGAAGACAAAAGTGTGTTGAGTAACCCCTACCTGGCTGTGGCACCGTGCCCCTCCTGGCACGTGTCCGCAGGTGTGCTAGTAGCTCTGGCTCCCTCCGCTGCAGGTCCCCGTACCTGTGGCGGCACTGCTTGGTGCTCCTCCCCATCCTGTGGCCTCCTCAAGTGCAGTGGCCACCTCCTCCCACACCTGGGTCCTGGACCTGTCCAGGGGCACCTTCCCAAACAGTGGCCCATTGTGTGGCTCCACAATGGCTACTAGGTTGGCCATCTCTATTGTCGACCACTGAGCTGCCCTCCTGCGTGCCATGCTCACTGCTCGATTTTGGCAATATGGCACTCTGCAGCACAGCTCCCCACATGCAGATGCTGCATGGAACAGCGCTGCCATTCCCTATCGCACTGTCACCGAACAGCACGATAGAGGTGCACCCATGCCTGATGCATGGCACCTAGGGGCAAAGGTCGGGCACAGGGTCAAGGGTCTCTGGCGCATGGACACTCACAGCACCATTGGAACCCAATGTGTGTAGCACATTTTGCTGCCTGTGTGCCACCGCCATTAGCGGCCTACTGCGCAGTTGGCCCAGTGCGCCTATGATAGCCCAGTGTCACAGTGCCATGTAGTGACCATTGCTATAGCACTACTGGCACAATGGTGGCCATGCCCTGCATTGTCTACCACGCACAGCACATCATCAGCACAGCAGATGCCTGCATCAGCAACACGGGCATGTGCAGTGAGGTGTGTACTACGCATGTCACAGAACTGTGCCATTGGCTCAGCACGTTCAACACAATTGTGCAAAGCACAACAGTGTGATATTCAGCCGTCATATGCAAATCACCTAATCAGCCATTCAGTGGTGCAGCACTGCAACGTGCATCCACTTAAAGTTGCGCCTTGCCTCATTTGCATGGGTTGCGCTATAAAAGTGTGACATTGGGCTGCATTGGCCATAGTCAGTTACTGCAGTCTATTGGTGAGTTGCATGCTGTTTGGGAGTGTGGACTGTGGATTTAGGGACATGAATGGGACTGCACAGTCACAGGTAACAACTGCCATTCTTACAGGCTACATAATGACTGAGCAAGTTGTGGGAGAGGAGGAACACAGTGGTGGGAGGAGGAGGAGGCCTAACTTTACCAAGGCCGAGACCGAAGCCCTGTTTGAGGCATACCTGGATCAAGAGCTGCTTCTCAGTGGATGGCGGGGAACACCTAAAGCCTGTGCAGCTGCATGGGAAGAGGTGGCACGTGCTGTGAACCTGCATGGTAGCCACCAGCGCTCCGTGCAGGAGTGTAAGAACAAGATGGGCAAGGACAGGAGGAGGATAAAGGAGAAGGTGGTTGCCATCAGGGCAGCACAAGCTGCAACAGGTGGGGGACAGCTGGAGGTGGTACAGCTGACCCCACAGGAGGAGAGACTTGCTGGAAGCATGCAGTGCAGTGCCATTGAGGGTGTTCTGGGTGCTGGCTTCCAGATGGGTGGTGGCCCATCACTGCATGGTAAGTCATAGTCTGTCTATGGGGGGGCAGGGTAGGTCACATGCAATAACACGACTTTGTTTTCCCTTACAGATCCTGAGCATCTGCATGGGTCAGCGGTGGTGGGCCTGTCCACTGAGGACAGTCAGCTGGAGATGGAGGAGGGCCCATCCACCTCCACAGGTATACGTGGATCAGTGTGACAGTGGGGCCACCTGGCTGTCCACACTGATGTCGTTGTAACAGGTGTGGAGGAAGCTCTGCCTGTGTCCCAGTGTGCCAGCGTCCACGGATGCCAGCATGCTGTGACTGGGGCCGGTGCAGAGTCCATCACCGATGATGATGTTGCTAACATCATGGACAGTGAAACATGTGTGCCATGGGATGGCCACACAGCAGGACGCATCGCGCCCATGGCTGTGGGTGGTGCTGCCATGGAGGCCTGCGTGTCAGCACAGTCCCAGCCTGTGCCTGTCAGCACCAGTGGGACAGCACTGGTGTCTGTTCAGGACAGTGGGACTTTGCTGCCACTGCAGCAGCACCACTGAGCCCTGGGGAGTGGCAGTCGGAGGGGCAGCATCAGCAGTCAGCCAATTGGCTTGGGGGCACAGAGTTCAGCAGTGGCATCTGTGCACCACCTGTGGACATGCCCAGACCTGGTCCTGGTGCACAGCACCCACTTTCAAGGGGTGCTGAGCACCAGGGCTGCACACACCCTGAGGGACAGGATGCCGAGGAGACAGATGACCTCTTGGACGAGCACACCCGCCTACTGCAAGCTTCAGTCCAGCAGAAGATGTGGCTCATGATGTCAGTGGATGTACTGCGTGTGGCTCTAGAGTGGGCAGAGGAGCATCGCAGCAGGGACACCACTCTGATCCTGGCAGGGATGGACCATTTGTGAGAGGATGTGACCGCTGCCATTGACAGGCATGCACAGGCATTCACTGCTGTCATGGCCACAATGGGCACACAGTCAGGTGCCCATGCATCGCGGACACCATGCAGTGCACTGTCCACCCCCTGTTCCTGGCGTCATGCGATTCCCTCCCTGTTGACACCGGGTTCAGCTGTGGGCATCCCGAGCACTCCTGGCGCAGGCATGTTCAGTGTGCTGCAGACCCCTGCATGAGCACGGTCGCGTTCAAGTAGTGGAACCCCTGGGGGACCATCGGTGCTACCCCATGAGGCCAGTGGTCAGCCTGTCAGTGCTGGCGGGTCTCAGCGGGGTCGCCCACACATACGTGGTGGCTGGGGCACTGTGTCGCATGACTGACCTGTCTCCCAGCATGGCTACTGTCTAGTGCTGCCCTGTGTGCATTGTGTGTTTCAGTGGGCAGTGCACGGGTGGGTACCCGGCCCTGCATGCGGACACACAGTCCACCTTCACACCCTCCCAGCTGCTGTCCACAGTTGCATGTGCATGATGATGCCTGCATTGCACTCTACACCAATGTGCAATGGTGCTCAGCATCTGACACATGCACATGGACAGGCAGTGGGCGTGGTGGCCTATGGACATGTGTGTGGCTAGGGTTGGCATTCTGGGTCGGTGTGCCTCCTGCCCTCTGTGCACGTTTGGTGCATTGTGTGTGTGCGTGTGTGTGTGTGTCTGTCCTCGTGGCTTGTTAATCATCACCCATCCCTGGTTGTGTATGTGCTTCTGTGCCCTGCCACTTCCCTTGATGGCATGCACCCCTGGTGTGTGTCCATGCATGTTTGTGGGTTTTCCCTTAGCCACTGGTGGTTGCACATGGCCCCATGACTTACCTGGGTTGGCTGAAGTGCTCCTCCATGATGATGTCCCAGTACAGCTGTGCCAGCCGGATCAGTCAGGGGTCCCGTCGCCCAAGGGGGGGCTGCCCATCACCATCGTCACCGGCATCCTCATCATCCCCATCACTGTCCCCCTATTCAACCTGTATGGCTATCCCACATTCATTGGCCATGTTGTGCAGGATGCAACAGGCCAGGAATAGCCCGCAGGCCTTTGAGGAGCTGTACTGTAGGGCACCACCAGAGGTGTCCAGGCAACGGAAACGTGCCTTCAGCACCCCGAACACCCACTCAATGACATTACATGTGGTGGCATGTGCCTCATTGTAGTGTTGCTGCGATGGGGTCGTAGGCCACCGGTAGGGTGTGAGCAGCCAGGGACAGAGCGGGTATCCACTGTCACCTGTGTGTAGAGGGTGGAGGTTAGTTTAGTGATCAGCATCTCCCTGCCCTGGGCCATGTAGGCCATTACCCATGTCACCTCTGGCCATGCCCCCAGGTCCTATGATTGTCCATGTGGTTTGCATACTCACCCACTAGATGTCCAGTGGGGGATGTCCCCACTCTTGAATATGTGGCACAGTGCTGACTGGTGCCAGATGAAGGCATTGTGTGCTCCCCCAGGGTGTGTGGCACAGACATTGATTATGCGCCCCCTGGCATCGCACACCACCTGGCAGTTGATGCTGGCATAGCCCTTGCGATTGATGTATGCAGCCCCCTCGGGGCCAGGTGGTGTGTGTATAGCCACATGGGTGCAGTCTATTGCCCCTAGCATGCCAGGCATATGTGCTACCCTCTGGAACTCCTGTATGTGTGCGCTCCGCCGGTGTGCTGAGGAAATGGATGTACTCCATAGCATGTGGCAGCAGTGCTCTGAGGAATTGGGTGAGCTGGTTGACGTGGCTGACTGGGTTATGCCTGTGGTGTCCCCAGTTGGTCTCTGGAAGGTACCCTTGGTGAGCAAGTACATGCAAGCTGTTACTTTAGTCTCCACTGACAGGGCATGGCTCCGTCGTGTGGGTGCCTGCATCACATCACTGCACAGCTCACAGAGTCACCTCAGAATTGCCCTATTCAGGCGGTACTGGCCCCACAATCTCAGTATCAGTGTACAGCTTGAAGCTGGTGCAGGCTCAGTATTGCCTGTTGAAGGCATACCGCCGATGGGCCCTTCCTTGGCCATGCCTCCACTGCCGCCCACCTTCTCACCCCCCCACATAACGGCCTCCATCTGGAAGGTGGCACTGGCCATGTCCCTGGCTTGTGTTCACCCCCCCGGCAGCTGTAACTGTATTCCCCCTGCTGTCCTTCCTGCTACTTCCCCTGCACCAGGAACACCTGCCTGTGGTGGCCTCTGTGCTGTGTGGCACTTCCCCCTTCTGCACTGGCTGTGGCTCCCCACACCTTCCCTGTGTCTTTGTGTTCAGGGTGCCCTTTCCCTGTCCTGCCCCGTGTGTCCCTCCTGCCCTGTCTATCTGGCTAGAGTTTTGCCTCATGTGGCTTCCCTGTAGCGTTCTTACGCCTCACCCTTGCTCCTTTTTATTTTGGCTCATTTTCGCTATGGCGCAACTTCCACTTGTTCCCCTATTGAGCATGGCGCAAGTTGTTGAATATCGCACTGCGCCATTTATACATGGTTCCTCCCCCTTCAGTTGCACATGCCTTCATTATCATTGCACTGTTGCTCAGCATAATTTCAGGGGCGCAACTGCCTCCTGCTGAATATCGCAGAATGGCGCAATTTTGGACTTGCACAGGTGCAACCCTATTGCGCATGGCTGAACTCTTTTGAATATCTGGGCCATTGAGTTTTTCTTGTTAAGAATACATAACAGATCAATGGAACAATACAGATAAAGATATGTACAGATCAGAGCATTTTGTCCCAATAGCACTTAATTATAATAAAGAACATATTACTAAACTATAAATCCCGAATCTAATTACCACGAGACCGAAACTGAAATGTGAGTAAACTAATTACTGTTAAACACGTACAAGCTAACATAAGACAGGAAAGGGTTGCAGTTTGTGGCATTACCATGGGTCTTTCGTGAAACAGTGTCTCAATTTGCAACACTTTCGAAAAGTAGTGCCACAATTTGCAAAAGTGTCACAAAAGTAATGTTGCAAATTTGTGACATCAAAATGGGCAAATTAAAATAAACATATTTCTGGGCATATAATCAAAAAAACTGATACCAGCATTGTGTTCCTTGGGTCCCGATTAGGTAAACACAATCATTGGTGCTTACCAAGGGGCATTATTTTTTGAAATATAATTTTTTTAGGCATCACTAACTGAAAACAAAATGGTAGCAGTATGAAAGAACTGATCCCATTAGTGAAAGAGAAAGTACTTTCATGAAAGAGAAACATTACTTTCACACGGGACAGATAATTTTTCCCATAGGAAATAATGGGAAACTTGAAATGTTAATAACTTTTGAACAGATTAATATTTTTTCACCAAACTTTCAAAAGGCACATCTGTTATTTCTAAACAAAATTGATGGAGTTTTACTTGAGTTTAGGGCCAAACAGTATTTTTTAAAGAAAGTCCTGAACCTCATCAAACATTCAATGCAACTTTAGGCCAATTAGATCCAGTGATGCCCCTTCAACATACAATATGGTATCATCTGCGTACAGATGATACTGAACCTCTGGAGACTGGAACTTAAGTTCATTTATGTAAATATTGAAAAGCAGAGGCCCCAGAATTGATCCCTGGGGCACTCCACTTCTCAATTCCAATACTCCAGATTTAAAGGAGTCCACACCACAAACGGACTATGTCCTATCAAACAGGAAGAAAACCATTTCTCCACATAGGAAGACAAATCAATCTCACTGAGTCTGAAGAGTTGCTCCCAATAATTCAGGGTGTCAAAAGTCTTCAAAAGATCAATAAAAAGGGCACCTACCATTAATCTCCTGTCCAGACTCGGTTGAAGATTGCTTACTGTTTTTGTAAGAGCAGTTTGAGTGCTGTGGAGGGAACTGAAGCCTGACTGAAAAGGTGACAATTTGTTGCTGCCTTCTAAAAACCCCTTCAGTTAGTGTGAGATTATTTTTTCAAAGATCTTTGAAATCTGTGGCAATAGTGAGATGGGCCAGTAGTTGCACAACTCATTCTTATTACCAGATTTAAATACTGATCTTACTTTAGCAATCTTCCATTCCTCTGGAAATTCACCATTAATACAGGATAAATAAAAAATATGAGCTACAGAAGGAAGTCACATGATGCAGAGGACCGAGTAGCAGTGTCTACTGTGTGCGCCTGCCTTTCCCTTCACAAAACTCCTTTTTCCTTATATATCCAACCTGCTGGGAAGCTCATCTACCTTATCCAGTAAGCCTGGCTGACTACACTGCTGAAATCTTGTTTAATCACCAAAGAATGGAAGCATTTATGAAAGATGTCCCTTCGAAGCACACTCCCCCGCCCACGCATCCTACAAAAGATCAAAGGCTCAACCTACAAGGGCTGGCCATTCATCTACTGCTACACCGGGGCCCTCACCTTTGACTGAGGAGTGTTTTTTGGCAGAGATACTCTCGTTTCGGGAAGAGCTACAATCAGTAACCCAAGAATTAAAATCTATGAATGTTTCCTTAGAAGATCTCAACAAAAGGACTGGAGACAATGAAGCACGCATTTCCTAAGTCAAAAAATGATCAGACCATATCGCCCCAGAGTTAGTTACATCTCCGATATCAGGGAAGGTATCGGGTGAGAAATGAGTCTCTTTGTGGATGACTCTAAGCTGGGGGCAGTGGTGGAGGGGGAGGAGGGGAGATTAGCCATGCAAGAGGACCTGGATACTTTGGATTGGTGGTTCTGCACCTGGAAATTGAAATGTAACTCCTCCAAGTGCAAGGTGCTACACCTAGGGCAGGAAAACTCCAACTATGTGTACAGCCTGGGGGAGGGATGAATTGCAGGCCACGGCAGTGGAAAGAGACCAAAGAGTCTTGCTGGATGTTAACATGAATAATTCAGAGCAGTGTAGGAGGGCTGCGGTCAGGGAAAATAGGATGCTGGGATGAATCACTAGGGGGATTACCTCAAGGAACAGGGAGGTGATTTTGCTACTGTACAACAGCCTGGTTAGACCACATCTTGAGCACTGTGTGCAGTTCTGGAGGCTGCACCTAAGGAGGAACATCCAACTCCTGGAGAGGGCTCAGAGGAGAGCAACCAGAATGATCTTGGGCCTGGGGGACAAGACATATGAGGAACGACTAGGAGAGCTCAACTTGTTCTCGCTGGAGGAGAGGAGGGACCAGGGATACATGATTGAGGTCTTCAAGTACCTCAGGGGAGTAAATAAGGTAAGCCGAGATAGGATCTCTTGACTGAAGGAGGGTGGAATCACCATAGGACACAGTTGGAAGATTGAGTGTGGTAGGATTGGGGGGAAAGGAGGAAGAGGTACTTCACGGAGAGAGTGGTGGAACCGTGGAATGCACTCCCAGGGAGCTGGTACAGGCAACTATGGTGGAGGGATTCAAGAGAGGGTGGGACAGGTATAGGCAAGGGGTGAAGCAGAGGCTGGTTTGCCTTGGGGGCAGGACTGGGGGATGGAGTAACAGTGAAAGGAGACAGATAGAGGGCTATGGTACCCAATCAGGGTGCTGAAGCATAAGCAGACTTGATAGACCAGCAGGCCTACTCTGCTGGTGTCTAGTATGTATGTTGGTTGCCTTGCAACAGAAAACCATTTGACTGGAAACAAAAACTGGAAGATTTGGAAGGACGGAGATGGCAAAATAATGCAGTGGTTATCAGGTGAAGGTACCCACCCTGTCTTGTTCGCCCAGAAATTAGTTACAAAACTGGCAGGTCCCTCACCGTTTGAATCAGACTACATAATAGAAAGGGCCTAGAGGGCACTGCGCCCTATGCCACCACCGGGAGCATCATCCTGTACATTTATCTTTAAATTCCTAAACTATCTTGAGTGGCTGCATTTTCTAACCAAAACTTGGGAGCTTCAGGAGGTCACTTGGGAGGGGAATGCCTGAGAATCACTCAAGACCTCCTGGCTTCAGTCAGACAACGGCGTTCCATCTCCCATCCAGCTGACACTAAAATTATTGCTGCTGGACTCAAATTCCATATGGCGTATTCTGCCCATCTACAGGTCCAGATTACAGATAAATGGTTGTCCTTCAACTCCCCAGATAACGCTTTGTGCAACCTGAAGGCTGAGCTACCAGATTTGTTCAATGAACATTGAATAATCATTTGGTTCTGCAGTGGCTATACAATACTTACAGTGGTCTGGACCTTGTTTTTTGGTACTGGACTGTTGGGGTGTGTTGGGGTGAGTACTCCCCATTTTCCTCACTTAGGAAACCAATTATACAGATGACTTATTTCCCTCCAGCATCATGACTCTGAGATGGATTTCCCTATTATATGCTCTGCCTAGGAATACGCAAGTGGAAGTATCAGCCCCTGCCTTTAAACTCACCGGATTCTGTCACATTTCCTTTCTGAGCAGTGTGACTTCAAGATTCTAGGGTTTCTGTCTTGCTTCTACAGTCTTTTCTGCAGATTCAACATGGAGCCATTCCAACACATGGAGACTGCACCACTGTTAAACAGACTGCCTTACATGCTTTCCCAACAGTATGTAGCGGCATCTAGTGTCTGATCTTCTCTGCTCAACTGTCACCATCACCCAGAGACTTTATTTTATATTATCTGGCATCATTTATGGTTTAACAATTACTTATTGGACACAGCTGATCCCAGATCCATGGAGTTTTGTTCACATTATTTCTGGATTATGCCCACACATATCCCTGCTTAATACTTCCCAGGTCTGAGCGAGGTTCACTAGTCAGATTGTTTTCTAGAATCCCTATGTTCCTACAGTAGTTGGATCAGTTTGTTCATGGGACATAAAAATGAATACAGCGAAAAAGCCGGGAAATTATTAGCGAACAGAATAAAACAACAAAGAGAGGCAAGATGGATAATAGCTATACGAGACAGGGAAACAGGAAAGTTAAAGTCTAATCCAGAGGAAATTGTTAAAATCTTTCATGAATATTATACAGAACAATGTACAGCACAACACACAGAGATAGATTATGAGAATAAATTGGAGTTATTTTTCAGGGACATCCAGATGCCTAAGATCACTGTAGATCAAAGTTCAGCATTAATAGGGGAGGTTACCCTGCAGGAAATTTGAAATGCAATTGATAGGCTGTCGATAGACAAGGCACCAGGACACGATGGGTATCCCCCAACGTTCTATAAAACATTTAAAGAGAAATTGATACCATATTTACAGATATTATTCAATTATCTGTATTCAGCCGAACCAAAAGAACTGGCATTGTTCGATGCTAGGATTGTGGTTATACCTAAGCCGGGGAAAGACCAGACTAGTCCGGAGAATTATAGACCGATTTCATTATTAAATATTGAGATTAAGATATTAGCCAGTATATTGGCAACCAGACTTAAAAAGGTATGGGAGAACCTGATAGGGCCCGAACAAGTGGGCCTTGTTGCAGGTAGGCAGTCGAGCAATCATTTTAGGAAGATACGCTATTTTCTTTCCCCGTCGGGGGATATGGACGCTGAAAAGGTGTTCGTGTCCCTCGAGGCGGAAAAGGCATTTGATAGAGTTAGTTGGAAATATCTATTTGATCTTTTACCCAGATATGGAATACCCCAGGAATACAGTCAATGGATTGCAGTTTTATATGCAACTCCCTCAGCAAGAGTTGCATGTAATGGGGTTATTGCCAACATTTTTAGGTTATAAAGAGGAACCAGACAGGGCTGTCTGCTCTCTCCCATGCTTTTTAATTTTTATATTGAACCCCTAGCTAGAAAAATTAATACATCTATGGCAATTAAAGGAATAAATATTGGTCCTGGCACATATAAAATTTTGATGTTCACTGATGACATTCTCATGCATCTCACCTCGTGGCGTGAATCGGTACCAGCAGTTTTGAGATTAATAGATGAGTTTAGTTCTGTGTCAGGATATAGGCTAAACCGTCATAAAACAGTAGTACTTTCATTGACACCCACATGTACCAAGAAGGAAGTAGAAGAGATAGGGCTGAAATGGGCTGTTGGTTCACTCACCTCTTTGGGACTAGAGATTACACAAGACACCAATAAGCTTAAATCCTTGAATATAGATCCGATAGTAACCCAGATGCAGCAAGACTTAAAGAGGCGGCAATCCTTACCTTTATCCCTTTGGGGTAGAGCTAATTTAATCAAGATGGCTGTTTTCCCCAGGCTAATGTATCCCCTGGCTATGCTGAACATAGCCCTCCCTAAGACATGGTTTAAAAAAATCAATTCGATTTGGTCTGCTTTCCTCTGGAATGATAAAAAACCTAGAAGGATGATAAACAAATTAATGGGTAGGAAAGAGAGGGGAGGGCTGGGAATACTAACATACTAACATACTAAAATGCCAGCAGAATAGGCCTAACGGTCTTTCGTGTCTGCTCGTTGGTATACTCCACCCTGGTGCTGACCTGCCTTCTCTCGCCTCCTCTGCTTCTCCCTTCCCAGTTCTGGATATTCTTGCTGCATTGGATTTTGCTTCAAGAACCCTTCCCCTGTACCTGTCCCACCCTCTCTAGAACCCCTCCACTGTCTCTGCCTCCACCATCCCCCTAGGCAGTGCATTCCATGGCTCCACCACCCTCTCAGTGAAGTAGCACCTCCTCCTTTCTCCCCTGACTCTTCCCCCCTCCAGCTTCCACCCATGCCCTCTAGTGGCCCCCTCCTCCTTTCTTTGAAGCACCCTGACTGTTCCTCCCCTATTTACCCTCTTCATGTACCTGAAGACCTCTGTCATGTCCCCCCAGTCCCTTCTCTCTTCCAATGTGTACATATTTAGCTCTTCAAGCCTCTCCTCATAGGTCCTGTCCCCCAAGCCCCAAATCATTTTGGTTGCCTCCTCTGGACTCTCTCCAGGAGGTAATGTCCCTCTTAGTGTGGCCTCCAAGACTGCACGCAGTACTCAAGGTGTGGCCTCACCAAGCAGTTATACAGAGGGAGTATCACTTCCTCCTTCTGAGGTGATCCCTCAGCGATGCATTCCAGCATCCTGTTGGCCTTGGCTGCTGCCCTCCTACAAGTCTCCAAGTTGTTCATCTTGACATCCACCACCACCCCCAGGTCCTTCTCAGCCATCGAGACTTGTAGCATTTCCCCAGGAGGCTACACTTGGCCTGGGTTTCTGGCCCCCAGGTGGAGTACCTTGCATTTCCCTGCATTGAACCTCAGCTTCCACTTTCTAGACCATCTTTCCAGAGCCTCCAGGTCCCCCTGTAGGGCTACCCTCCCCTCCTCCCCATCCACCACCACCCCAGTTTTGAGTCATCCACAAAGAGACTCATCTCACTCCTGATTCCTGTCCTTATGTCAGAGACATAGGCGTTGAAGAGGAGGGGCCCAAGGACTGATCCCTGTGGGACCCCACTAATGACCCTCCTTGGGGATGAGACTATCCCACCAACTATGACCCTCTGGGTCCGGTGCTGGAGCCAATTGCCTATCCATCTGATTGTCTGGTTCCCCACCCCCATTTCTCCCAGCTTATCCAACAGGCCCACGTGAGGAACAGAGTCAAATGCCTTGCTGAAGTCTAGAAAGAGGGCGTCCACTGGTCTACCCAGGTCCAAGGCACTCATCACCCAGTCATAGAACTCCACAAGGTTTGTCTGACATGATTTCCCCGGGACGAATCCATGCTGTCTATCGTCCAGGCACCCTGACTTTTCCAGGTCCCCCCCTAGCCTCTCCTTGACAATGCCCTCCATCACCTTGCCCACCACCGATGTCAGGCTGACAGGCCTGTAGTTCCCTGCCACCTCCCTTGATCACCCCTTGTGGATAGGTACTATATTCGCCACCTTCCAGTCCTGGGGCACCCACCCTGTCCTCAGATAGATGGTGAAAAGCTCCGCCAGGGGTTTTGCCAGGACATCTGCAAGTTCCTTCAGCACTCTGGGATGTAATTTATCCGGCCCCAGTGCTTTCTCTGTCTTAAGGGAGCTGAGGGCTTCCCTCACTCTCTCTGCTGTGATTTCTTCTTCCGGTACCTCTTCTCCCTGCTTAGCCCTCCCCTCCTGCCAGTGATGCCTCCCCCTCTCCCCAGACCCGCCGATCGGTAAGGGTCCCCCCCTCCTCTGTATCTCTGTCTCCTCCCATATATGATGCAGTACCCCCATCTTCCTTGGTGAAAACTGAGGTGAAGTACTCATTTAGTACCTCAGCCTGCTCCCCTGGGTCTTGTGCCCATCTCTCCCCTGATTTAACCTTTTTTTATACTATTTGACTTTTCAGACTTCTAAATATTTCTTATGGTTGGCACCTCAGGAATCACTCCCCACAAATTTGATATGGTATAAGATAGAGAGACAAATCGCTTCCTCTAATAAGGTTTCATTAGTATCACTACTCTATACGGCAGGTAAAAAGATACCCCATTCCTGGCAGCATACGCCATTAGCATGGACTTTGGAAGCCCATTCCCAACTGTGTAACTATTTAAAATCGGATAATAGGAGAGATTTAGGCCAGCCCTTAGTTCATAATTTGAACTTTCAGATAGGCAATAAGACTATTCTCCCTACATTTTGGGAAAGGATAGACATGACTAGAGTTGTAGACTTAAGTCAAAGATCATAAAATTTTGACCCCCAAGACTTGAAAATTATTTTTCAGTTGACAGATTTCCCCTTGTTTAAGTACTTACAAATTAAGCAATGTGTAAAGGCTGTGCTTGGGGAACCACCATGGTCGGCTCGGGCTTCGGAATTCTTTAAGGAGGTATATAAATGGGCCATACAGCCAAAACCCATAACTCGGATTTATAAATTGCTGGCTAGTAGAGCAGAAGAAAAACTATCCCCAATAGCTTTCTATTGGCAGCAGGCTGTAAACTTATCCTATGATGGGTCCACCTGGGAATCAGTCTGGAAAAATAACTATAAATTGGTAAAACAAGATAGATTACATTTGGTTAGATTTAAGGTACTCCATAATTTATACTATACACCAATTAGGAGACACTATATGGATAGGACGCTAAGTAATTTATGCCAAAGGTGTAAAAGAGAGCCGGGTTCTCTTATGCATATGATATGGACATGCCCCAGTATTCAGAACTTTTGGCAGCAAGTAAAGAGCTTTTTGCCGCCTTTGTTTGAAAAGGGAGACACTTTTAATATTGAGACATGTGTGCTTGGTAATCTCTTAGCTATAGAGAATCGGACCTTGCAGTACTATATGGCCCTCACCTCAGCAGTCTCGCTGTTTATAACCATGAGGCATTGGATTAGAGAACCTATACCTTCCATCAGGGCATGGTTGCAGGAACTGAATACAGCCTATTATGCTGAACAAGCAATTGCATCACAATTCCATATTCTAGATACTTTTAATAACAGATGGGAGAAGTTTTCACGATTTTTAGCTGAGAGATATAAGGATCCATAGAAGGACAGTGTTCCACCGTTTTAATAGATATGCATGAATCTCAAGAAGATAAGAAGCTCAATATATGTGAAGTAGGAATATGAAATGATAGTTGCATTTATTTATCAGGTTATCCCTAGACTTTTATGTCCCAGTTCTCCAGGGGAGTGTAGGTAGTGGGGGAAGGGGAGGTTTACTAGCTAAATAAGATATAGACCGAATGATTGGGGGAGGTTGGGGATGGGTGATTATTAGGAGTGACTAGTTTTGACATGTTTAATGCTATTTGGTATGCTATGTATGAAAGATGTATCTTTCAAATGTCAATAAAGCGTACTAAATCAAAAAAAAATAATTGAATACATCTGCATGGAGATTGCAATCTCTTCATTTGTCCTTCCATTTTATTCTTTTTTTCTTTCTTTCCCAGTCAGACATTGAGGAAAACTGTTTGCTGATCCATGCACATCACAGGTTTTTTTAAGTAACATTTTTTCTTCACAAATGTTTCTTTTGTCTACACTCACTGACCTTAGATGCTATTTGTTAGTTCTGGAGGAAGGTTGAATGACTGGTGGGGCTCCCCTTTTTTTTTCTACTTCTGTTGTTGCTGTTTGTTATTGTTGCTGTAGGTTATGAGGGTTGGAGCCCTACCCTTATATATCAACCATTTTGTTGGGGAGGGGTGGGAGGGGCTAGGGAGTTTTGCATTTAGTATTGGATCATCATGGGCCTTAGCTTGTATTATTTGGTGGTGGGGAGAAGCTCATTGAGATGATCAATCCTTTGTTGGTTACTGTTCTTGTTTTTTTGTTTTAAGAGATTCTGGGACAGAGTGGATGGGCTGGGTTTTTCTTTTGTTCTTCTTGTGGAATGACATGGGAGGATGGGAAGGGATGGGAGGGGGAGGGCCTTTTTGGGACTGGCTGCTATTTATGGAGCTTTTTGAAAGATATAATATATAGGGACCTGCTTTTTCCTTTTATCCAGCTCAGTTACCTGCTCAGTTGGAAAATAGATCACAGCTTTAAGTATTGTTCTTGGAATGTAAAGGGGGCCCAGCCTCCAAATAAACTGTCCAAGATTTTATTACACCTCAAGAAACTATGGGTAGGCATGGTTTTTCTACAAGAAACTCACCTTTCCACAGCTCAGGTACTGTCACTACAGCGTGCCTGGGCTGGATGGGTTTTTGGTTTAGGCATTGATTCTTGCAGGAGAGGGGTTGCATTAATAGTGTCTCAGGCCACCCCTTTCTGGCTCCTTCAGGAAATCAGTAATCCCCAGGGCCAGGACATTTTCATTAGAGCCCTAATGGGACATTTACAGGTGATACTGGGCTCAGTATATGGCCCTAATACAGAGGACCCTTCCTTTTTCTCCCAGATTATTTCCATATTATCCCCATGGGCCTCGCTCCCAATAATTCTTGCCTCTGATTGGAATGTTGTCTATGACAATGTGCTGGGCAGGTCTACACAGCATGGTTTAGCACTTACCCCCAGTCAACTGGCCCTATGAGACCTGATGGATTCTCTAGGGTTGGTGGACCCTTGGAGGGTTTTATAACCAGACACCAGGGAGTACTCCTTTCATTCAATCCCACATAACTCTTTTTCGCATATTGATTTCTCCATTTTAAGTGTTGAAGCTCTGTTGGCATTTTTTATGTCGTTATAGTGCCAAAGTTATATTAGACCATCAACCAGCTTTGTTGCAGGTTAGTCTTTCTCCCTCTGCTGTCAGAGACAAAACCTGGAGTTTTAATAATCAGCTGTTAAAAACCCTGGAGTTGGTTGAAAAAATAAAAAAAATCATCCCTTTCTTCTTTGACTCCAACTCCACCACCATGTCTAAGCTCTACATCCTTTGGGATGCATTTAAATGCACTCTTCAGGGAGATCTTATCTGCCTGGCCACAAAGAGGAAGAGAGAACTCTCTCAAGCCACCTCCTCCCTCCTCCTGCAGAGTAGGGCAGTGGAACAGAGTCTCTCAAAGGTATCACCACAGCCAGACTGGGAGCATCTGGAGGCACTCTGAGCCCAGTATAATTTATTAATAGGGGAAAAGGATGAGCATCTTTTATTGTGGACCAAAGTTAAATATTTTGATCAGGGGGAAAGGGCCGGTAAACTTCTTGCTCTGTGCTTGTGCACTCAGCAAGCTGACAGGATAATTCCCTCTATCTGGTTGGAATCTAGTCATGTAGTCATCTCACCTAGGGATACTGTTTCCCAATTTCAGGCCTTCTATGCCTCTTTATATGCTGCCCCTCAGGACCCTCTGGATCTTTCCCAATTTGATGCTTTCTTCTGGAACTTGGAACTGCCTGTATTAGAAGAAGCTCAGGTAACAATGTTAAAAACTCTCTTGACCCTAACAGAAGTCTGCAATGCAATAGACTCTCTTGCCTCTGATAAAGCCCCCAGCCTTGATGATTTCTCCTCTAATTTTTGTAAAATGTTTAAAGAGTAATTAGCGCTGTATTTACTTAATATGTTACAATATGTTTTAATCACAGCCTTTCAGATTACTCTTTTACAGCTGACACAATAGTCTTCCTTCCCAAACCGGGCAGATATCCCTTATTGGCCTCTAATTACAGACCTATCTCTCTAATCAATGTGGACTTGAAGATCCTGTCAAAAATCCTGGCTACTAGGCTCGGCTCGGTCTGGAAAAGTCTTCTCAGCAGGGAGCAGGTGGGATTTGTCCCTGGTGGATTATCAGCAGACCATATTAGGAAACTTTTGTATCTTATCTCTATGTCCAGAGACTCCCCACCATTGGTTTTGGCTTCCCTGGATGCGGAGAAAGCCGTTGATAGAGTCTCCTGACACTACTTATTCTACCTGCTGCCCAAATATGGCCACCCCCAGGAGTTTATTCAGTGGCTTCAGGTGCTTTACGCCAGTCCGTCTGCCCGTATTCTATGTAACGGGGTATTATCAGACCCCTTTCCCTTGCAGCAATGCACACAACAGGGCTGCCCACTATCTCCATTATTATTCAATTTATATCTTGAACCTGTGATAAGAAAAATTAAGCATCTTTTCGGATACACGGTATTCCTTTAGGCCCAAACTATAATAAACTCTTTGTTTATGCAGATGATATTCTTCTGCACATAATGTCCCCAGATACCTTGATACCTGCTGTTTTGGACATTATCATCCAGTTTGGCATAATTTCTAATTATAAATTAAATCATTCCAAAACAGTGGTTATGCCCCTGAACGTGGTTACTAATCGGACGAGTGTGGACATTTTGGCCTTCTTTGGGTTAAGGACAAGGTAAAATACCTGGTAATTTACCTTAGCACAAACCCACTTAAATTAAGGAAATATAATGTGTATCATGTCCTTGTCCAAATACAAATTGACCTGGACCATTGGTCATTATTGCCCATGTCACTGTGGGGCTGCTTGAACGTTCTCAAAATGAATGTTCTCCAGAGCCTTCTCCATCCTCTTTTAATGCTTAACCGGGCTCTACGTAAGACATGGTTCCATAACATTAATAGACTTTCCTCCAAATTCCTCTGGTGTGGTAATCATCCCTGAAGAGCCCTGATTAAGCTTATGAGGGCCAGGGAGCTGGTGACTTAAAGGCACCCAATGTTTATCTCTATTACTTGGACATACATTGTTCTCGATATTTTTCCTGTTTTTTTCATGCTTAGGGGTTCCGAATTCTGGTTATGTTCTGCTCTGGCTGGACATTGAATGTCAATTATGCTCCCAATTGAACCTAGATCCCCATATCTTGCTGTACATTCCCTCAAAAAAGATTCTGGATTTATTCAAAGAAACGCCTATCGGCAACTCTCCCCATTCCCATTGACAACTTTCTTCTTTGTTTGGTTTACAACTCAATACTGACATCTCTCAACATATTTTAGGGAACTCTAACTTCAAAATAGCTGGGACAGTACTGACTCAGCTGGCCTGACCCTTCCTGGAGACCCTATCAGTGGAGCACCTAGTACATGAAGGTAAGCTCCTTACCTTCATGAAGGCCCACCAGAAATATGCATGGTCCCCGTCGATCTGTTCCAATTTTCTGCTGATTTGACATATGTTATTAAAATTTTTTAATGCTGGTACTTGGTCCAGGTTGTCTGGGAACAAGTTACTAACCTTAATGTCAGCTGCTCCCACATCTTATGCTATAGCCTTTTATTGTGCAAAGTTGCAGGAGATTCTCGCAGAGACAGAACACTGTTTTTTTTACTCTTGGGACCAGATTCTTCCCTCTCTGGATGGTCCCGGGGACTGTGCCAGCATATGGAAGGCTAGTTACCAATATAATAAGTGGGACCGATATCACTTTATGCAGTTTCAAATTTTACACAGTATATATTATACCCCAGCTAGGCTTCACAAAATGGGTAAGTTGGCCTCAGATCTGTACACTAGGAGTCAGAATGACAGGGGGTCCCTATATCATATTTTATGGACCTGTGAGAAGGTAGCTCCCTTTTGGAAGGATATCTGACTACATTTTGATCCTCTTAGGTGTCAGCGTGGCTCAGTTGGTAGCACATCCGCCTCTGGACCAGAAGGTTGTGGGTTCTCGTCCCACACCGGGATTGGACTTGCACCTAAAAATCGCTGCATCCGAGTGCAGTATTGGGGGGTGCTGTACTACTGGGGTGTGCTGTCCTTCGGATGAGATGTTAAACCGAGGTCCCTTCTGCCCATCCTGGTGTTGTCCTGGTGGGTGTCCAGGTGGAAGTAAAAGAACCCAGGGCACTCTTCACAAAGAATAGGGAACATTCCCAGTGTCCTGGCCAACATTCCCCTTCCCATAAACCGGTTCTTGCAATTATCCAGGCTGTGTGTGGGTGATGATGTGCGATATGGCCGCCACCACACATTCAGTCACTTCACTACCAGTCTAGCATTGCTTGTAAAGTGCTTTGGATGTATGAAAAGTGCTATATAAATGCTGATTCTTCTTCTTCTACTGGGACGCGACTATGCTTTTACATGAGAGATTTGCATTTTGGGGGACCATTGTAGAAAATTACTTGGTAATCAAAATCCACACATGGCCCTCATATCTGTCTGTGCCAAGAAGGTGATTATTTGGCACTGGTGTGACCAGGTTACCCCTAGTTACCAGGAATGGTACCAAGAAATCCTGCTTGCTTTACAAGCAGAACGTACTATAGTGAATATGATAGACTCTAGGAGGAGGTACGAGCAGGTTTTAAAACATCTGTGCACGTTGTTGACACTAAGGGATAGTTGATGGTCAGCTCCTATAATCGTTTTTATTCTATGGAATGGGAATGGTTTAGGCACTAGAATTTTTGTGGCCCATGCCTCGTTTACCTTATTTCTACTTTGGAGGTGCTGGAGAAGCAATACCTCCCCAACTGAGCTGGTAATTAGATATCTTTTTTTGCTTTCCTTTCTTTTTATTTTGTTAGTATATGTATGTCACAGGTGGTCTTTTTCTCTGAATTGGCTTTTCAGTCAGTTTGTTCTTGGGGGGGTAGGTAGGAAGCACAGACAGAAGGGACTTGCATTTGAGTTTATAGGGTCTGGCTTGAAGATTGATATGTCTTATTTTATCTCATATATATATAACCATAACAATAGTTATCTTTGTACTTTGTTAATTTCATACTTGAAAGGTCTTGTATATTTACCTTGCCAGACTGACTGTAATACTATGCACTCTGTCAGCCTTTTGTTTTCTCTCAATAAAGTTTACTTAATTTAAAAATAAAAACAGTATGAGCTAAAGGAAACACCAGGCAAGGAGCCACATACTTCAGGAGTCTGGAGGGAATCTTGTCATGACCCGTAGCCTTAGAAATATTTAATTTTAAGAGTTCAGAATGAACCTCCTCTGAGGTAATGTATTCAAATTCAAACCCTCCTAGCCCTTTAGCATTGGGGTTAATTCCCAACAGGTCCTGCTCTATGGAAAAATTTTGATCCTGGGAAATCCTAATGACTGAATCCTGGGAGCCCACCTTAATAAAATAGTTATTAAAGGCATTGGCAAGTCCATCCCCTAGAGGCAACAATAATCCATCAACAGCAATGTTACTTACTAAGGAATGTTTATGCTTCCTCAATTGATCAGAGATGATCCCCCAAAACTTTCTCGAGTTCTGCCAGTGATCATTATCAAATTTAAATGTGACAAATTCTTGTTTAGCTACCCTCACTTTCCGGGTGTACTGGTTTCAGGCTGCCTATAAAGGGCCCAATCATGGTCCGTCATAGATTTTTTGACCTTGCCCAATTTCTTATCCTCAATGAGAACATTGTCAGGTCAGTAAAACAGGGGGATAAACCATTCTTTATGTATGTAAATGAAAAGAGAAACAACAAGGGAGGGATAGTACGGTTAAAAGGGGAAGGAGGAGTTTGTGTGGAGGAAGAGCAGGAACAGACAGACATATTGAACAAGCACTTTTGTTCAGTATTTACGAAGGAGGGGGTAGGTGGTGGACCCAGATAGTGGAAAAGGGCATTAAAGGAAAGGAGGGGGAAACTAGCCCTTTTATGGAGGAAAGAGTCTTCAAGAAACCAGCACAACTAAAAGTGGACAAGGGAATGGGGTCAGATGGGGTGGACCCCAGGATACAGAGGGAACTTAAGGAGGAGCTGACTGTACCTATGACAGTCCTGTTCAACCTATTACTAGATACAGGGGAAATTCCAGGTGACTGGAGGAGGGTGGATATGATCCCACTTCACAAATGTGGGAGAAGGGAAGAAGCAGAAAACTACAGGCCTGTCAGCCTGACTTCAGAGATGGGCAAAGTGCTCGAAACACTACTAAAGAAAAGTACTAGGGAATACCTTGTGACCAGTGGATTACAGGATCCGAGGTAGCATGGGTTCACAAGGAGAGATCCTGACAAACAAATCTGATCAAGTTCTTTGACTGGGAGACAAGGGAAGTGGATCAGGGAACAGTGCTGGATGCGGCCTACCTGGATTTCAGTAAGGTCTTTGACACTGTTCCACATAAATGATTAGAAAACAAGGTGGGCAGCCTGGGAATGGGTCCAAAAGTAGTAAAATTGGTATGAAGTTGGCTAAGTAACAGGCGTCAGAGGCTGGTGGTAAACGGGTTTAACTCGGAAGAAGGCAAGGTAACCAGCGGGGTGCCACAGTGGTCAGTATTGGGCCCAGTCCTCTTCAATGTCTTTATTAGTGTATTAGTGATGTTATGGAAGGGCTGGATGGTAAAGTACACACAAAAATTGATAGATAAATCCAGAAACAAAGTTTTACAACAAGGACAGCAAAAACGACCAGGGGGTGCTGTTCGTCTTTGCTGTCCTTGTTGCAAAACTTTGTACTGGATTTATCTACCGATTCTTGTGTGTATTAAAAGCCTTTTTGCAATACAAAGGCGAGCATGCATCCTTATTTTGGAAGTGCAACTGCTTGTGTTTAGTGCTTCAGGTGGCTGGCAGCCCTGTTTGTAACCCCCCCCACAGTTCACAGTGAGCGGTGGTGTTTATTGTTCCTGACTGGATGGTAAAGTATGCCCATTTGTGGATGACACAAAAATCTGCAACAGAGTGGAAATGCCAGAGCGGGTGGAAAAAATGAGGGACAACCTGAAAAAACTGGAAGACTGGTCAAGCGTTTTAGTAACTGGGCTTCAATGCCAAAAAATGCAAATTACGCACATAGGGCACAGAAATGCAAGGGTAATGTACCAACTACAGGGGGAAGTACTGACATCCACAAAACTGGAAAGGGAACTGGGGATCATCATATCTGATGACCTGATGGTAGTAAAGCAGTGTGATAAGTAGAGATGCAGCAAATTGTTAATCCGTCTGCGAAGTGGGCACTTCGCATCCACGGAGCACAACGTGAAGTGGACACTGCAAAGTGCTCACTTCACATTATTATTATTACCACTTTGTGTTGCCATTATGCCTTAATGTGAAGTAAGGCAAAGTGAGAAGAGAATAGGCACATCACATGGCTTGCAGTATTGTAAGTCACATGCTTTTGCCAAGCAGGAAGGAAGTGAGTCACAAAAGCAGTTGCACTTTCTCCTTTGCATTTGTAGAGGGAGAAAGCATTTGTGAGAGGAGAGGAGTTACAGTGCTTGATTGCCTTGTTGCCACTTCATTGCATTTGAGTTCCAGAACAAAACAAACAGCTTTTTTAAAAGATATTTCTTTATTTAATTTTTTGTATTGTATTTGTGTTTTTTTGTTAGTGAATTTTTTTTGTATAAGTTTTGTTTTGTTTTGTGTGTGTGACTCACTGTTTGTGTGTGTGTGTCCACTGTCTGTGTGTGTGTGTCAGCCCATGGACTTCAGGAGGATGGACCTAGGAGAAGGCGAGTCACTGGCCAGTGTGCACGGTAGGAAGGGAGGGGAGTGTGGACCCATGGGGGTGCGGAGCGGTCATGTCATGTTGGACTTCTCCTGACTCCTGGCTGGTGTTGCTTCCCCCATTGAAGCAACAGGAGCAGCAGCACCAGTGCCACTGGTGGTTCCTGCGCGTCCACCTTCTCTGCCATTACCACCACCACCGGTAGCAGCAGCTGTTGGGGCTCCAGCAGCACCACCTCCACACCTCCACAGCCACAGGAGGTGGCCCCAGAAATTGTTGGTGGTCATGCCCAATGTGCAAGGACTGTGTCTGGTCCCCCCCAGCTCCCCAGTGTAAGAGTTTTTTAACTGTGGGGGGGACAGCACAGTGGTGGAGTGCCATGTGTGTGGTGTGCTGGTGTGCCGTGGCCTCTATGGGACACATTTGAGGACCAGTGGCCAGTGCACCCACATGCTGAACCATCACAGGGAAGAGTGGCAGGCTGCCACGGAAGGGGCCAGGTGTCCAACTGCTGGCCCTTCTGTGGCAGTGGCTGAGGGTGCTGCTGGGGTGGGAGTTGTGCTTCACAGTCACCACCGCAGCAGGAGGAGGGCTACTACAGCAGCTGCTCCACCACCACCACCACCACCGCCACCACAGCCATCAGCACCACCCTGTCCACCACCAGCCCCACTACCTGATTTCCCGCTGCAGTGGACCCCACCACAGTCCCTGCAACACAGTCTGACATTGGCCTGGTGTGGGCAGTGCTTGAAGAAAATAATGAACGGTTCAGTGCTTTGCAGCAGCAGGTGAACAGAGTAGAAGCACAGCAGCAACAAATACTTTCAATGCTGCACCTGCTGCTGGACCTCCAAGGCATCCCACGGCCATAGTAAGTGGGGGATTGTTTTCCCCCCCCACCCCACCCTGACCCCACCTCACTACTGTGTTGTACTGTTCTTGTGTGTTTTTCTTTTTATTGTTTAATCATACATTTTCCCTTCTGGGGGAATCTTTCTTGCACCACATAATGCAATACATTTTTGTGAAAACCTCATAATTTCATTACAGTGTGTCACGTGATGGAAGAATTCCCATTCTGAAAATCTGCCCACATTCTGCCTCCCTTCTCAGCAATGTTAAGATGTGATGGCAGGGAGAGCGCGTATGCGTGCTGCTTACAGTGAATATCTGATTGTCCGGCAGGTTTCTGAATTTTTCTTTATGTTATAATGGTCAGTTTGTGGTGAAATGTGTAGGCATGTTTCCAGTAAGAAGAGCCTTGTTAGTGGAAACATTCCCACATTTCACCACAAAGTCAACCTTATAACATAAGGAAACATTGGGATAACTGCCAGACATTCACTATAGTGGAGCATGCACTTATGCTCCCCCGGCATCACGTCCTAAAGTACCTGAGAATGGGTGGCAGAATGTGGGTGACTTTTCTGATCGGTAATTCCTGTCACATGACTCACTGTAATGAAATTATGGGTGGTTTTCACAGAAATATATTGCACTCTGTGGAGCAAGAAATACTCCAGTGGGAGTAATGCCCCCACATATTAGTTTATGTGCATCACCATAACTATGTAATGTGGTGAATCTCTGTAAAGCAGCAGTGCAACAATATGTTGATAATTCTGACCTATATTTTATAATGCTATTTTACAACTTCCTTTACTTACATCCTGACTGACTGGAATGATACAAGATGTACTATCTTTATTCATGTATGAAATAGTGAAAGGAGCATTCCTTTTAAATTTGTGCTGACCAGGTCTTTGTCATTGTTTTCCTCTGCTTTTCTCCATCACATCAAGTAGTTGTTATATATCACTTCTGTTGTTGATTAACAGTTATGCATCAGGCAGTGTTTTATGACACCACAGAACAATAGTTATTGAAAAGCAGCTGCAAATAAATACAAACCTGGTCCGAACAATATTGGAAGGCACGCTCATTTTTATTTCATACATGAAAAAAAAGTAGTCAAGTAAGTAAAGCAGTCATAAATTGTGAAAAGAATCATATCATTCAAGTCATGACTCGGAGGTAACTAGTGGTGGCTGTGGCAATGTAAAGTAGCATAAAAAAGTACAGTTCAGAACTGTGAGGACAATCTTGCAATGCTGCTTTAATTGCAAAAATGTCAGAATGACATCAAGAGCTCACAGCAACAATCACAGAACACACAAAAGGGGCACAGAGTCCCAGATTTTTTCTGAGGGCCCAAAATACATCCTCCTTGCGTGCAGAAAATTGACAAGTGGTTACACACTGGAATGAGAGTGTTTCAGCACATATAAAATCTCCCAGAATTAATGGCACACTCAGTCATGCACACAGTAGTGGCACAGAGTCCCAGATTTTTTTCTGCAGGCCCAAAATGCATCCTGCTTGTGTGCAGAAAGTTGACAAGTGGTTACACAGTGGAATGAGAGTGTTTGAGTGCATACAAAGTCCCCCAGAATTAATGGCGCACTCAGTCATGGGTGCAGTGGTGGTACAGAGTCCCAGATATTTTCTGCCAGCCCAAAATGCATCCTGCTTGTGTGCAGAAAATTGGCAAGTGGTTACACACTGGAATGAGAGTGTTTCAGCACATACAAAGTCCCCCAGAATTAAGGCACACTCAGTCTTGCACGTAGTGGTGGCACAGAGTCCCAGATGTTTTCTGCCAGCCCAAAATGCATCCTGCTAGTGTGCAGAAAATTGACAAGTGTTTACACAGTGGAATGAGAGTGTTTCAGCACTTACAAAGTCCCCCAGAATTAATGGCACACTCAGTCATGCACGCAGTAGTGGCACAAAGTCCCAGATTTTTTCTGCCAGCCCAAAATGCATCCTGCTTGAATGCAGAAAATTGACAAGTGGTTACACAGTGGAATGAGAGTGTTTCAGCACATACAAAGTCCCCCAGAATTAATGGCACACTCAGCCATGCACTCAGTGGTGGCACAGAGTCCCATATTTTTTATGCAGGCCCAAAATGCATCCTGCTTGTGTGCAGAAAATTGACAAGTGGTTACACAGTGAAATGATACTGTTTCAGCACATACAAAGTCCTCCAGAATTAATGACGCACTCAGTCATGTGCACAAAAGTGGCACAGAGTCCCCAGATTTTTCTGCCAGCCCAAACTGCATCCTGCTTGTGTGCAGAAAATTGACAAGTGGTTACACAGTGGAATGAGAGTGTTTCAGCACACACAAAGTCCCCAGAATTAATGGCACACTCAGTCATGCATGCAGTGGTGGCACAGAGTCCCAGATTTTTTCTGCCAGCCCAAAATGCATCCTGCTTGTGTGCAGAAAATAGACAAATGGTTACACAGTGGAATGAGAGTGTTTCAGAGCATACAAAGTCCCCCAGAATTAATGGCGCACTCAGTAATGCATGCAATGGTGGCACAGCATCCCAGATGTTTTCTGCCAGTCCAAAATCCATCCTGCTTATGTGCAGAAAATTGACAAGTGGTTACACAGTGGAATGAGAGTGTTTCAGCACATACAAAGTACCCCAGAATTAATGGTGCACTCAGTCATGCACACAGTGATGACAGAGTCCCAGATTTTTTTTGCCAGCCCAAAATGCATCCTGCTTGTGTGCAGAAAATTGACAAGTGGTTATACAGTGAAATGATACTGTTTCAGCACTTACAAATTCCTCCAGAATTAATGGCGCACTCAGTCATGTGCATGAAAGTGGCACATAGTCCCCAGATTTTTTCTGCCAGCCCAAAATGCATCCTGCTTGTGTGCAGAAAATTGATAAATGGTTACACAGTGGAATGAGCATGTTTCAGCACATACAAAGTCCCCAAGAATTAATTGCACACTCAGTCATACATGCAGTGGTGGCACAGAGTCCCAGATTTTTTTCTGCAGGCCCAAAATGCATCCTGCTTGTGTACAGAAAATTGACAAGTGGTTACACAGTGGAATGAGAGTGTTTCAGCACAAAGTACCCCAGAATTAATTGCACACTCCGTCATGAACGCAGTGGTGGCACAGAGTCCCAGATTTTTTCTGCAGGCCCAAAATGCATCCTGCTTGTATGCAGAAAATTGACTAGTGGTTACACAATGAAATGAGATTGTTTCAGCACATCCCCAGTATAAAATGATGACTGTGAACATCGTGTTGCTGGTCCAATGTGTTCTGTGAGACAATTCCAGCAAAGTTTTTTTTTATTTAGTTTTTTGTTGACTGGGTAAGTGCACTAGACAAATCCTGCCTATTTTCAGGCATGACCCGGGGGGAAGGGGATACAGCTGAATGCCAACTGACCTTGAACCAGATTAAGCTGTTGGTGGTATTTTTAGTGAATGAAGGGAATTTGGCCAGGACACCGGGGAAATTCCCCTACTAAATTGCTGGCAGTAGGGGGACTTGCTGCTGATCGGTTCACTTGTGGATCAGTCTTGGAGGTGGATGGTCACTTTGGAGCACAACAAGAGGTTGAATCTTACTAGCACAATGAGTGAATTTACAGAGGTACCTGAGCATCAGGTTACTGAAGATAATGTGGAGGAGGGAGAGATTTTGTCTCCACGGAGGATTTATCAGCAGTTGTGGCATCAAATGGAACCCTATCTACTTCAGGAGCACCAGAGGAATTAAAAAAGCAGCTGGCAAGACAGCTTTCTGATTTAGCTTGGGAACACGAGCAAGTAAAACTACAGTTGAAAGCTTATGCTAGTACTGAATTACCTGTGGCGCTGTCTCATCAATTGGACACTTTGCACAGTGGGATGGAGGCTGTGGATCCGTCTATGGAGATGTCGGGTGATGTTTCCTCAAAGGCGCAGTCTGAGCAACCCCCTGTTGTTTCTAGTTTGGCTGGCAGGAATTAATCAGGAGGGATTCAGTGCCGAGAGCCTGCAAAGGGAATCTTATTGCCGGGGGCAACTCCCAATGTCTCTCCGGTTGCCATGGAGACCAAGGGAGTCCCGGATGTGTTTACCGCGGAGCACAGAGGCTCCATTTGCACTGAGCCAGTGCATACTCTTTCTAAAGAAACCGGATCTGTCTTCAGAGACCCTCATCAAGCTGCCTCTGAGGAGTTGCACCACACAGAGGTAAGCTGTATTTTTCAAATGGAACCACATAATCAGATGGGAGTGTCAGAATTTTCTTTTTTAAAACGTACTGTACCCCATGGAGAAAAGGTGGGAGAGGATGGGAAAGAGAAATGGGCAGCAGTGATTTCGGCCAAAAGGAACTTGGAGGTGACAGCTGATGAACAAACTGTCTCGGTACCAGTAAGGGTCACCTCCACTCCTATGACTCCTGGGGTGGTGCCCCCAATACAACCATTATCTAATGATACCTGGACTCCGGAGCAAGCCTTAAGTGCTACTGGCTGGACTCTGAACAATGGCTCATGGTGACCTACTCCAGATTGGGACCCCAAGCTAAATTTCTCACAAAATGAACCTACCTGGCAGCCAAGGTTGCCTGATTTACCTGTGACCCCTGATAAGCCTGAGGTGGAACAAGGGGGAATTGAGCCTTCTCATGGGGCTGTACAAACCAATCCTTCTGAGGTTTTGATCGAATTAAGATCTGAGACACACGCTCAACCTATACAGAGTAATTCTGAATCTGAGAAGCCATTAATGTCTGACTTGTTTTCCAAAATTAAAAAGAAGCAGCACCACATAGAAATGCTGTAAGGTTGAGGTATAAGGGAGGTTTAGAGGTCAGGCCTGATAGGCACTATGTTGGGAAATATTTATTAAAAGAATCCCTTCATTTTTCTCCCTGGGAGGTGTTCGCCTTTATAAATATCTCAGGTGAGGATAATTTTGATGTGAGCTTTTGATCAGCTTATGCCCTAGATTTATTCTGGGTACGGTATAACCAACTAACATTTTCTCCTCTCTGGACCCCCTTTTTGGTAATTCCTCTGATGAAACCATCAATTAAGTATGTGACTATAATGTTCAGGAATGAGGGAGTACATGTTGATGATATCTTGTATTGGCTGTCTCAAAAATGTGAGGTGTTGAGCTCTCCAGAGGCTATATTAGATACTGAACAGTTTTGGACTGGGGGATGGTGGTTCAAGGTACTGAGGCAGTATAACGCAGTGGTCTAAGGCTCTGAGCTACAAATCTGGTGACATCCAGCAGACCAGACCTGGGTTTGAATCCCACAGTTTCCACTTGCATACTGTGTGACCCTGAGCAAGTCACTTAACCTCCTTGTGCTCCCAGGTCGCTCCTGTAAAAAAGCTTTCAGCTTAGTGTGCTATACCTGGTTAAAACAACTAAATTAAAAAAAAAAAAGGTCAAGCTCAGACAAACTGATAATGGGATTTTACATATTCCAAATTCCTTTTTGTTGGGATGAGATAGGGGAGTTTGTTTTTATGCTGGGCAGCCTAGGGCCTGCTATAAATGTGGTTCTCGGACACATTTATCTAGTTCATGTGACAAACCTCGTTGTGATAACTGTGGGGAAACCGGACACATTGCTTTCCAATGTATGAATTTCACAAAATGTGATCTTTGTGAGGATACAGGCCATGTTTTTTCAGAATGTGAGTGGGCCGCTAAGAATAAAGCTTCCACTAGCAGCCCTGATCTTCTAATTCAGAAAGCCCAAGATTTGGCTATAGGTGTTGCTCCAGGGAACCCGGGGGGAGTGGATATTTCTTCTTCACATCCCTTACTAGAGACATCTGAGGTTCAACCTTCTGAAGTTTCTATAGATACTTTTCCCATTCTATCTCCTGTGTGTTATGCTAAACAACAGGAGAGTCTTACTCAGGGGTCTGTTACTTCCTTATTGCCTCAGGTGAGAAGGTCCTCCAGGAATCTTAAACCACCTGTAATACCCCCTCCTTCTGTAGTTATGGAAACCAGTAATCCTTTTGAGGTTTTATCTACCCAATGGAGTGATTCAGTTTTGGATTGCCAGGATCCAGACTCTCAATCTGTGCAGGATAGCCCCCCCCTTCCCCTGTGTGGTTCAAGAGGGATATAAAAGTAAAAAGAAAAAGAGACAAAAAAAGATGGTTGATTTTTTTACATTCTAACTGGCTAATTTTAAACTAGGTTCAGTAAACGTTCATAGTATATTAAACTTTAAAAGAAGGCAGGTCGTTTATGATCATATTCATAGTAATTCTCTGGATATCTGCCTGTTACAAGAAACTTGGATGTATACTTTAGACCAGGCCAGGATTTTTCAAAGAGAATGGTGCTGGGGTCCTTATACTGGTCCTTCGGACAACAATCAGCTGATGGTTTAGGGTTTCTTTTTAATTCTTACGATTTTTTCTTGCTAAAATTAATGGATCTTATTCCAGGGAGGTTAATGATCTTAAATGGGTCTGGAGGTCCATGACTTTTTGATTTATTAATGTGTACTGTTCACAATTGAAGGCTGAACGAGTGGCGTTGTTTCAGATGATGAAACCATTTTTGGTTACCTCCTTTGAAGTCTTCCTTTGTGGAGATTTCAATTGTGAGCTAAAAATGGGGGGGAAGAACTCAAGGAATTCTGGGAAAAAGATTTATTGTGATTCTCATGCATTAAGTACATTAGTAACCACATCTGGGTTGGTCCTTGGTAGTAGCCACCAGCAGGGGGCCAAAATTTTCCTATAAGAAAAATGCATATATATCCACTATAGATTATATTTTTTTATCAGATAATCTTCCCTTTTATTTTTATACAATTCCAGTTTCCTTTTCAGACCATTTACTACTCCAGTGTACTTTCTCCCCTTACTCTCTCCCTAAATGGCAGAAAAATCAGTGGAAACTGAGTGCTCCTTTATTAAAGACCCCAGGCCTACTCCATAATGTTGTTACATTACTTAGGGCATGACTTTCAGTTTCCTTTTTGTATGAGGATTTGGGGCAATGGTGGGGTGACACTAAGGATGATTTATGTAAGCTACTTAAAAACCAAGGGAGGTCCAAGGAAAATTTTAGATTTCTCCGATATTTAACACTAAGGCAACAGTTATATTATTTAATTTCCATGGCCAATACCTCGAAAATAGATTACTCAGTTCAAATTCAAACTTTAAAGCAGCAATTACAAGAGGTACAATATAACAGGGCTAAAACATCACAAGTACTTTTTCAATTTGG
The DNA here is from genome assembly GCA_016271365.2 of Neoceratodus forsteri. Taxonomy (NCBI): domain Eukaryota; kingdom Metazoa; phylum Chordata; order Ceratodontiformes; family Ceratodontidae; genus Neoceratodus; species Neoceratodus forsteri. Next base: position 873,546,881 of record CM057450.1, on the reverse strand, counting down.
TGTAAAAAAACAACCTCATGGGGACCCATATGAAGCCTTTAAGAAGTTTAAAAATAACACTGCTTTAGTTGCACTGATAAATCAGGAGGGACAATTAGTGGAGGATTCTAAAGGTTTACAGAGGATTATTCAGACTTTTTTACTTTCTCATACACGTGCAGTGCCCCCTAGTGTTGAGGACATGAGGCAATTTTTGCATACGATACAACTTCCAGATTCTCATTTTGACAAATCTTTGTTAACTAATTTAATAGCGAGATCGGAAATTATGGAAGCAATCAAATCTCAGAAAACTGGTACTTCACCTGGGCTGGATGGATTAACTTCTGAATTGTACAAAGCATTACCATTGGAATTTTCCGAATGTTTAGAATCGGTTTTTAATTTTTTTTTATCCGCTGTAGCTTTTCCAGTTTGGTTCTCCGAGGGGTTATTGATTTTTCTTTATAAAACTGGAAATAAAGCACTTATTGAAAATTGGAGACCTATTACCATTTTGAATACGGATTACAAACTTTTTTCAGGGATTTTGAATAACAGGCTTAAACAATATGCAGTAACAGTGCTCTCACCTTTTCAATACTGTGGGCTCCTGGGAAGGAAAATTCAGCATGCACATATGATTCAACATGATTTAATTGAGTATGCTGGTCTGAAAAAACAATTGGGATGTATTGTCTTAGTGGATCAATGTAAGGCCTTTGATAGAGTTTACCACCCATTTCTGTTTCTGACGTTAAAACATTATGGGGTTCCTGACATATTTATAAACTGGATTAAATTACTTTATAATGGGGCTGTTATTCATCCAATTGTGCAATGAGTAATGGGGGAGGGGTTCCAGGTGCCTACTGGGGTGCGTCAAGGGTGTCCCTTGAGCCCTTTATTGTATTCATTCATTATAGATACATTGATCCAATCAGTTTCACAGATACCTAAATGGGAAGGGGTGTTGGGACCTCCTTTGTTGGAAAACCTTTACATACAGGCCTTGCTGATGATCTTTGTGTGTTTTTTTCAAATTACGAACAAGTGGCAGTATTTTTGGAATATATGAGGTATTATTCTAAGGTGTCTAATTCTAAAATTCAAAGGAAGAAAAGTCAGGGCCTGTTTATTGGGGCTAGAGAGGCTTCAGATATTATCATTCAGGGATTACCAATTTCATCAGATGCGATTAAAATCTTAGGGTTAATATATGGCCCTCAGAATTTGCCTGAATTAAACTGGGATAATGCATTGGCCTTGATAGAAGGCAAAATTAACAGGTGGAAACATTGGAAAATATCAAAATTAAAAAGAGTACAGATAATAAAAAAGTTTATTATCCCTAGCCTATTGTATACTGCAATGGTATTTCCATTACCTATTAGGTTGGAAACACGAATTTATAGTTTATTTTTTCAAATGCTGTGGGGCAATAGGCTCAACCCAATTAAGAGGCAATATACATACCTAGAAAAAAACAAAGGGGTCCTAGGGATGGTGGATCCAGTAACATTTTTTAATACATTATTTCTATCACAAAATATTCGCATAGGATTATCATCGACTATGGCTCTGTATGGGTTGTTAACAAAACAGGTTTTGAGACACTATTATACAGCCTGGCAGGTATACCCACCTAAGCCCCTCCAGAAATTAAGTCTTCCACATTATTTTTTGCCAGTAGCAAAAAAACTTTTCAAATGGGGTTTATCTGCTCAAGTGGTGAGGAATAGTACAGGTCCACAACTATATAGAATAGAAATGTCCCTGTTATACCAAACTGAACCAGCCTTTAAAAACTGTCCCTCGCTTGGTACGAGGAGGGTACTTCAGAAACTGAATAATCCCAGGTTACCTGAACATATGTGGGAATTCATTTGGCTTTCAGTATAATTGGTAGAATGGAGTTAGGGTAATGCAAAGCATAAAGTGATAAATGAAAGATTTTGCCCATACCTTGAGAGCATAACCAGAGAAAACAATGGAACATTTTTTTATTTTCATGTACATATGCTAGTTCTCTTTGGAAATTCCCAGCTTTAAAGTGGAACATGACATGGTTATTGTATCTGGACTATGAAATACTAATTTTAGGTAGTTATCCTCAGTTAGGGGGGATGTATAATTTAGAAACCTGCCAAATATTTTGTTGTTGTTTAACTTATTATCTATGGCAGGCTAGATGCCAGTGGGTTCTATACCAAAAATTAATGCCTTATGATACAGTGGGATTGTTAGTTCATGGGGCAATGGAAAGGATGTATCTTAAGGATTGCGAATTGGCTACCGCTAGGAAGGTGTATAATTGGTTGAAGGGATTCACAAGGTTTCTTAAATATAAATTGGTTGATTTAACTAATTTTGGTTTAGTAAGTGATTTGCAACCTGTATAACAAAATGTGAGAGGGGATTGGGAAGAATTATATTGGGTATGCTGTTTAGGTTGTTTGATTTTCGTATGCCTTAAGTATGATTACTACCTTTTATTTTTTCTTTTGATTATGGATAAGTGTGATGTAACACAGTTTCTGATTTATTTTGTTACGGTTATTATCAAGACAGTTATTATTGATTTCCTTATATTTTTTTTCATATATTGTTTTGTGTGAGTCAACACTGTTTGTATCAATTTTTTTCTGATGTTATTATAATAAAAAATTCCCCTACTCTTTTCGATAAGTGCCATGGGATCTTTAACATCCACCTGAACTACCACCAAGCCAGGCAGATGGGACCTTGGTTTAACATCTCATCTGAAAGACAGATGCAATGTGACCATCTCAACTGGATTGAAGGGTGCCCTTTGGCTGTACACTAATAGTAGCCTTGGTGAGTAGATATATATATATATATATATATATATATATATATATATAAATAATGATTATGTAATGATTTTGTAGGTGAGTGAGGGGGATTGACATGGACATATAATTGTGGTATTGTTCAGCATCACAGGTCACACATAAACTGTTGGTGTGCACACATTCCAGTGCTCAATGAGAATTCTTCGCACTGAAATTGGAAACGGATAACTCTCAAGCACTTGAAGGTAAGTATTTTTTTTTTGTGGGGGTGGGGGAATCATATTTGCAGGTTTATCTCTAATGGTTTCTTATTTTGTTACTTCTTCACAGATTTCATCAGCATCCTTCTGGAATCCGGTTGTCTTAGGATGGTCATGGTCATCTAATGAAACGACTTCTGCATGTTGCATGTGTGCCCAAGCTCGGTGGAGGGGGGTGCATGATGTTGAAGAACTTTTTTGGATAAGGCCACTTTGACAGAACAACAAAGCATCTGGAAGTTTCCTAAAAAAGGAAATGAATGACTTCTTACAACTTAATCTTTATGTGCCCCTACCTGGTTCTCAAATCTCAATCTAAAGTCAAGTTATATTTCAAACCCACATCTTGTCAACTAACACAGCCTGTGTGCAATATTTGCTGCAGTCTTTACAAACAATGAAACGGATGAAATAAAATCTTCATACTTACCAGAATGGATTTCACATGGATATTACATCGCTTCCTCACTGTACGGTACAGCTACAGTACCATTCCCAATGAGTTTTAGCAATAGAGCCTTTTTTTGTTACCCTGTAAAAGAAACGAAAGAAGTGTACCACGTGTGTTTTATTATTGTGACTCTGAAAAGCTACAGAAAACAAAACATACAGCTAAAGGAAGTGAAGCAGCATGACAAACATGAGTACACATACTCACTTTAAGGTTTAAATATTAAGAAGCTTTGTGTCTGTGGCTGATGGATGTGGTGGTCCGGATAGGCTCAGGCGCAGTGGTGGCAGTGGCTAACATCAGTCCCGGTGGTGGTGGTCCGGGGGGGCAGACAGACTCATGGTGACAGTGGCTAACATCAGTCCTGGTGGTGGTACGGGGGCAGACAGATTCATGGTGGCAGTGGCTAACATCATTCCCAGTGGTGGTGGTAGTCCAAGGGGCAAACAGACTCATGGTGGCAGTGGTGTCAGTGGCTAACATCAGTCCCGGTGGTGGTGGTGGTCCGGGGGCAGACAGACTCATGGTGGCAGTGGCTAACATCAGTCCTGGTGGTGGTGGTGGTTCAGGGGGGCAGACAGACTCATGGTGGCAGTGGCTAACATCAGTCCTGGTGGTGGTGGTCTGGTGGGGGGGGCACACCACCTTTTAAAAACTTCAGTTAAAACCTGCCAACATTTACCACATCATCATCCTTATAAAGAAAGCTGCCCTCACAGTCATCGACGTCTGAAGTCTGACCACTGTGAAATTCTTCCTCCATTGTGTCATCATCTACATCAGTGGTGGGCCATTTCAAGCAGCCACTGCCAGTGCCACCAGGATGCTCCATTTCCACATCAGCAAGACAACCATGACTAGGCTGGGGTATGAATACGAGGTTGCAGTCTGTACTGGTATGTGCCTCTTATTCATTTTAATGAATGTTAGCAAACTAACATTTGCAGAAGACAGCTTTGTCCAATGATCCCTGACTATTTCATCTGCTGAGCTGAATACCCTCTCAACACTTATACTGCAGGGTGGGCATGTGAGGTACTTCAGTGCCACTGCAGTCAACTCTGGCCAGTCACTGACCTTTCCATTCCAGTACAAAAGAGGCTCTTCAGTTATTGTCAGATGCCTGTTTTAAGACAAATATGACTCATCCATTCTCTGTGCTGCACTAAGTCCAATTGTTGATGCATCATCCTGTTCTCCCAAATCATTTATTTCACAAATACCCACTTGGGACAAAGCCTCCAAAAGCGGGTTGACACCAGCCACTTTGGATGACAGACCACTTGGAACTGCAGTCCCCTTCCCCTTGCAGGATATGCATGATGGTCCTCCAGGTACACCTTCAGCCAGATTATGCTGCTGAGGTTTGCTGACCTTGGCATGTGACTTCTGTGCCCCATGAACCAAGCACACCAGTTGACCACTGATATTTTTTACCTGTTCAGGCCCTCCCTCCAGTACTGATGTATTTCCACGTTTGTATTGTGGGTCCAGCATTGTTGCTATGGCATAGCTCTCACTATGCTGAATGTTCACAAAGTGATGATTATGGTTGAATACTGTCAGCATGTGTTGCAGCAACATACTGCTACCACCATCTCCGGCAACATCAAGGCTATGCTGTCTATTCACCAATGTCTGCCTCAGCACCCACAGCAGTAGAATTGATTGGCTAATGGAGGCAGACTCACCCCTCACTGCCAGTGCAGCATGTTTAAAAGGCCACAAAATTGTTATTACAGAGTCCATGAGGTGCCACTGTTCAGTCGTCATAGACATGGAGGCCCCAGAACTGTCACGGCTAGTGTGCATAACAAGATATTCTGAGATGGCTTTGTATTGTTCATACAACCTCTCTGTCATGTATAAAGTGGAGTTCCATCAGGTGACAACTTCCAGCTTTAAGTGGTGCTGAGGCAGGCTGTTTTGAATCTGCAACTGCCACAGTTGGTCATGGGCCTTTCCAGATCTTGAAAAGTGAGAGCAGATATGTCGTGGAATTGTCAGCATTTCCTTCATATCAGGGTGCTGCACAAACTCCTGAACCACAAGATTTAAGCAGTGCACCATGAATGGAACATGAAAAAAAAACACCATTCGTGATGCATTTCACCACATTTGACCCATTGTCACTTGCTATGAACCCAGCTCTCAGGGACAGAGGGTTTAGCCATCTGTCAGTTTCAGTCAGTACCACGTCCAACATGTTCTCACCAGTGTGTGAACAGGTCACAGTGCACATAGCAATCATTGCATGCTATTGAATTCCTGGAAGACTGCTACTGTGACAATCCACCTTACTGCACTGATTATTCACACTACCAACATCACAAACAACCACAGCACCTGTGCACAGTGTGCAGTTATACACAAATATGAACTTCCTGTTGTTTTGCCACTTGTCTACATATCCATACTTAAATGGATGAATGGAGAGGAGGAATGTTGAAGGGCATGTCTTACTGAGTCAGACACAGTGCAGAAAAACTTGGGGGCAGGACGGGTAGAAAAGTATGTCCTGGATGGGACTTTCCATTTTGGACAGGCACATGCAGCAAACTGCTGGAACCCAGAATTCTCCACAAAGGAGAAGGGCAAAAGATCAATTGCCAGCATTTCCACTACAGCAGCATTGAGTTCACATGACACTGTATGATTCAGGGGTACTTCAGCTTATGCGCAAAAACACTCTGTAACGTGGGCTGACTTAAACGTTTTACACGGGGTGTGTTGATCACAAATGGTTTTGCTCTGTGATGAATGGCATTGGCAGGGGGTTGGGAGTGGACATTTGATGAAGATGGTTGCACAGGTGAAGATGTTGAACCCAGAAATGCTGTTATTTTGCCAGATTTGCCAACCGGGGTTGATGTACCACTTGCACTAGACATACTGCATTCACCACCACCACCACCACCACAAAAACTGCTACTCTCACTAGCACTGGACAACATTTCAAAGTCATTATGGTCCTCCACTTCATCATGCCTGTAGTAATCCTCTGCTCTTTTTTTTATTTAATATACTTTATTAATTTTTCTTTTTTTTTAGTAAGCAGGCAGTAAAAAACAAGACATCAAATCAAATGAAAAAATAGATAAAATACATTTACAACATGAAGAGACACTACAACAACTTGTTGCTTACGAAATCCCTTACCCACCCACTCCCCCTTCCTCCCAACATCCCTTCCCATGTCTACCACCAATTACAAATGACCCAAGCCATGGTTGCTAACATACAATCACTACCTTACGGGGACACAGACAGACATATTACCAGAAACAACTGCAATAAACAAATACATTTGATTTTCATCAGAGTCAAAACTAGGAGAACACAACCCAAAAGCTTAAGATGGACTAAGACCACAGTTAATTAGTTGTGAGAAGAGTATAAAGAGGTTCCCATCTTTTAGCATATTTCTTCATACCATTTGACAGCTTTGCTATTGTAAATTCAGCCTGCAAAGCAAACAGTATTTCATTAAACCATTCCAGGTAATTTGGAGCAGTTAGGTCCAACCAATGCCTTAATATAACTTTTTTTGCACATGCAGAAATTAATGCCATGTGAGCCCTCTGATTACCCCCTGGTATTGATGTGTAATCACCTGTAAGACATGTTTCTATGCTGAAGCTGTCTGTCAAGGCTAATAATGGATTTAACCTATTTTCTATACTACGCCAAAAGATGGCAATCTTTTCACAAGACCATAGCATACGAGTTAAATCTGCAGCATTCAGATGTCATTTAGAACATTGGCTAGTGGATAGGAGACCTAACCGGTATAATTTGGAGGGAGTATAATATAAGTTAGGTATTAAACAAAACTGCATATACCTGTATTTATCCCATTTAATATATTTATATAAATGTGCCCAAATTAGGGCCCAATCTCTAGAATTAGAAGAGGTCTGAGTAACCCTATCCCATTGGTAATATCTTTGATTGTCTGCTAGAGTCACTGTCAATATGATAAAATCATAAGAGTAAGATATCAAATGGGAGGAAGGTATAGCCTCCAGATAAGGAAGTAGCATACTGGAAAAAGAACTAAGCCACGTTCCTGTCCCAAAATGGTACATCAACATATGAGATAACTGAAAGTATTTAAAGATTGAATTTTTTCCCCATTTAAAAAGAGAACAACCTTCCTTAAAATAAATCATTTTCTGATCCCTTACTAACTGCTCCACCCTCTCTATACCTATTTGAGGCCAGAAGAGCTGAGATTTTATTGGTTTGACAGCAATTAAGAAATTAGGGTTACAAAACAAAGGTTGTGCTATGTCCCTTAACCTATCTTTCTTAAGAAAAGCACTTAACTGTTGCTGAGCCTGAATTAAAGAATTTAAGAGAGTACTATGTAGAGGTTTTGGAAGCCTTCTGAAGGGGATAAAAGGTAGAACTTTCGGGTCTATACCGAATTCTTCACAGAGATCCTGCTCGATCTTAACCCAAGAAGGTAGGTAGCCAGAACCCTGCATAGGCTGTAACCAGTATCGAATTCTGGTCAGGTGGATTGCCAAATAATATATACAAAAATTTGGAGCCTGGAGACCGCCATCTAACTTTTTTCTAACTAATTTTAAATAACTTCTGACCTTTTTATTTTGCCACATAAATTTACTAAGAATGCCATGTACTCGAGAAAACCATGAATATGGTAGAGCTTGATTAAGCATTTGAAGTGGGTACAGCAAGCGTGGCAGCACGTTCATTTTAATGATACTCATACACTCCCATAAAGTTAAAGGTAATTTTAACCAATGTTTAAGATCTTCTGTTAAGATGTTAACCAAATTTTCTAGATTGAGTTGTCTCATGACTCTCGGGAAAGGGTGAAGATAGATTCCAAGATACTTCATTTTCTCAGAGTTCCATTGTATCCCCAAATAGGTGACATCCGCCTTCATAGTATATTTATTAAGGGGAAGAATTTCTGTTTTTGCCAAATTTAACTTATAATTTGAAAAGGACTCAAATTGTGCTATAATTTGGAATACCACTGGAAGGGATTGCATGGGATCATCAATGTGTAGCAATAAATCATCTACATATGCAGATATCTTATATTTCTGATGACCTATTTGTATACCTTTTACAAATGGAGAGAGATTAATTTTCCTAATAAGGGGTTCTAGATAAAGATTAAAGAGATAGGGAGATAAAGGGCAACCTTGACGTGTACCTTGTGACAGGGTAAAAGGGGTAGATAATACACCATTACATTGAATTTGAGCAGACGGCACTATGTACAATATCTTAATCCATTGCATAAATTCCTGTGATATCTGATATTTAGGAAGCAATAAAAAAAGATATTCCCATGACACCCTATCGAAGGCTTTCTCTGCATCCAGGGACACAAGAGCAGCAGCTGTGTCTGAGTCCCTGGATGCAGAGAAAAGATAGGCTAATTTCCTGAGATGGTCTGAAGAAAGTCTATTTTGATAAATCCAACTTGTTCTGTACTAATAAGATGTTCCCATACCTGACTAAGTCTGGATGAAAGAATCTTGGCTAGGATTTTAAGATCTACATTAATGAGAGAGATGGGCCTGTAATTGATTATTCATAAAGGGTCCTTATTAGGCTTCGGGAGTACCACTATAGTGGCTAAAGACAGGGAAGTATCCAATAAACCATACTTAAATAAATAATTAAATGTTTCCAGTAGTATAGGGGCTGTACTGTCCTTTAGCACCTTATAAAAATTAGCTGTAAAGCCATCAGGCCCAGGAGACTTATCTGTGGAAAGAGAGTCAATAGCATCAAGAATTTCTGATAAAGCAATGGGGCATTTTAATTTGTCAATCTGATGATCGGCCAATACTGGGAGCTCAATGTCTTGGGGCAATAGCTCCAATTGCTGAGTAAGCTGGTGGTTTGTCAGGGCCGAGTACAATTGTTGATAATACTCACGAAAGGCATTTGCAATGTCCGGAGGGAGCTAAGGAGTTCCCCTGAGGGAGAATAAACCAACAGAATTATTCTCTCAGCTAACTGAGTACATAGAGGCAAGACTAATAACTTTCCAGTCTTCTCACCTTGGTCGAAATAGGACATTTTGGAATGAATTAACATAAACTCCACTTTTTCAGCAAATGATTTATTATACTGAGCCCTGAGAGATTCCAATTTGGTCCAATCCTCCTCTGGGGAGGAGGGAGAGAGGGATTTCTCTAGCTCTGCTATTTGATTTAATTTTAGAGAGAGTTTGGTAGTTTTTTGTTTCTTACGTATAGTCGTCAGACAGATTTATTTCTCCCCTCAATGCACATTTCAGGGATCCCCATAAAAAGTCTTTTTTAGACATTGATGAGGCATTGTACTCCATATATGTCTTAATAAAATCTCGCATTAGCCGGACATATTCCTCTGAGTTTAGAAGCTGATTATTAAATCTCCAAACTCTATCTCTATGCACATTTGGTGAAAAATTTACTTGGAGATTAACCATCCGATGATCCGAGATGGCCTTAGGTGAATAGTGAACTGTGGAGACCCCTGAAATATGATCTACTGATAAGAGAAAAAAGTCAATATGGGAAAAAGTATTATGTGGGAGAGAATGAAATTAATATTCCCTATCTTCTGGGTATGTAAGTCTTCAGGGATCCACTAGACCCAGGGAGGACATTAGTTCATGCATGGCTTTTTGACCAGGTGAGGGCGTTAATCTAGTTCTGCCAGATCTATCCAGTACATTTGAAAGCACAAGATTCCAATCTCCACCAATGAATATTGGCAACTTGGACCAGGGAGCAAGTATTGACACTATAGAGGTGAAAAATTCAGGATCATCCAAATTCGGACCATAAATTGACCCCAAAATAACTTCTGTATGAACCAGCAGGCCTCTTATAATGATGAATCTACCTTCTGAGTCTGTTATTATTTGTAAAAGCTGGAAATAAACCCTACAAGCAATTAAAATAGCTACACCTCATCTCTTTGAATCCTTGCCGGCTCCATACACTTGACCCACCCAGTTTCTACGAAAGTAATGAATGCATGTTGACTTGAGATGTGTCTCTTGCAAAAAGGCTACATCAATTTGCAGATGTTTGAGGTGAATTAAAATTTTGGTCCATTTTGCAGGGGTTTGTGCCCCTTTTATGTTCCAGGAACCATATTTAAGCTCCATTATGGACACTAATAAAATACATTAGAAGAGTGTAACCACTGTAAATATACAACCTTGAACAAATATCTAAGTACATTCTAATACTGTTTTCTTTGATGGCAGACAACCCAATACCCCTCGTCTCCCCCCCTTCCCGATACCCATAATCTCCCAGCAATCGTAGTATCTCAACCCTATGTAAATTAAACGTGGACAAAGCATCGTAACCCTTAAAGTATAATTGTTCATACATTTCTTTCTAAATAAGTAACTGTCCCCAGCTACCACTACCTTTATAAGTCTAAACTTATTGAATATAGTAACTATGTGACACCAACATATAACCTTTACCATTACTGTCAAAATGTTCCACAAGTAAAGGCTGTGTGTAACTGTGGTTTCCCCCCATCCATTTCTATAGAGCATGGTGCCCTGCTGGTTATTCTCACTGCTGAGTCCCCCCCCCCTTCGAAAAGCCAACCCTTCCATCTTTAGAGAGTTATGAACTAAAGAATTACCCAACCAGACTGAAGAAGAAAGTAATAATCCAATCATCATGTAGAAACAATTTAACTTCTTGCTTAGTCAGCCAATATTCTCTTGAGCCCACATGTATCGCTCCCCCATTATTTAGAACCTGGTTAACTCAACATATTAATGGGAGCTATTGAACTAACATATAAACAAAATTCTAGATATAATAGATCTGCCAGCATCTATAATTCTGTGATTGTCTAGCTGGAAAAGAAAAGAAGGAAGAAACCACCACTTTCCACCAGACTCTGTCGCCCTCTTGTGACCCACAGAATATTATCCCAGCACTATAAGTCCACTAGCATACATTCTTACTGAACTTAACATTAGAGAAAAATCAGAAAGACTTTCATAGTCACAGTAAGCCCTCAGCGAACTGCAAACAAATCTGGCAGTAGGGATTGAAGGGCAGGGAGTGCTTGGGTAGCAGTCTCAAAATTATGCCACAATCCTGCAATAAGAACTGCAAAACGTGATGGGTATTGAACTCTGTCTCGAATCCCAGCAGCTGTTAACTTCGTTACCATGGGATGATATTCAGGACGCCTCTGCCTAACAGCGACTGGCAAATCTGGAGTAAAATGAAGCTGCTGACCCTCCCATAAAACCTGACGAGCATCTCTTGTTTAGCTCAGCACATGAATCTTATCCTGATAATTCAGGAATTTTACAATGAGAGGGCAAGGTATTTTCCCAACTCCAGGTTTCGGGAGTAGAGAGCGATGCACCCTTTCAATAATATATGTAGAATTATTAGGTGATGGACCCGCAACTTTAACAAGTAACTTTTGCAGAAAGGTAATTGGCATTGAGCCTTCAGCATCCTCAGGGAGACCGAATATAAGCACATTATTTCATCTACTTCAGCCCTCTACATCTTCTAGTTTGGAATCCATCTTATGTTGTCTTTGTCTTAGAACTGTCATCTCAGCATCTACCGATTGCTTCCAATTTTCCAAGGAGGTGACTCTTGCAGAGGTGTCCGAGATAGCTCTATTCATTTTGACCAGGTCTCCTCTGAGGGATTTTAACTTGGAAGTCAGCTCTTGTAATGCAGACTTAAATGGCAAAAGCTCCTGCATAAATCTTTTTTCAGTCAGCAGAGCATTTAGTTGAGCTGTAGATGTAGGCACAGCAGGCTTAATTTAGGCAGCGAGTTGGACTTTCGGTCTTTTCGACCCTTTTTTGGGCGTTAGCGGTGGGGTATGTGTTGGAGGGGCCTGTCTCATTATCCCTCCATTGCGTCAGTAGGTCCAAGTTGTTCCCTTTGAGTGTCGGATCGCAGATCACCAATTTCCAAAAATTCTCCCACTGGAATAGAAGTACAGCTGTAACACGAATCCAAACTCTGCCTTTTACTTATTTTTTGAGGAATACCTATATTTTAAAAGCTTAAAGTCAGCATTCTGGGAGGGAGATGATCAGCAATGCTGTCTCCACTACAGGATCATCACATGACTCTCTATCCTCTGCTGTTATTACCGCACTAGTGCACACATTTAATTTCCTACTGGGCTTAACAGTCATGGAAAGGGAATAACATGCTGGCTATGGTTGCTGGTGACACAGGCAAACGCACCACTATGGTATTAGCTGCCAGCTTGTGCTGGGTCCACAGTGCCAAGTGCCTATTCTTAAGATGCATATGCTGTCCTCCTGTGCCCAGATGGCTCCTCTTTTTACCTCGACTCACACACACATGGCAAACCTGGAAGATTGCAACTGAATCATCATTTGCGTCTTGAACAAAAAAATCCCAAACAAGGGATTGTGATGCTCTGTTTTTAACATGTCCATGATGTGGTTTATTTAAGTCTGTTATTTTAAGAACTGAAGTGGAGGGGCACGTGATGTTTCGGGCACTGCACACCTGGACTGCAACTGACCACCATGACTACCTATCATATTGATTACTGGGTCATCATCATCATCAACTAAAACCAGTAGATCACAAATTTTTATGGGGGGATTACTGCAAACAGACTCAGACACAGCCACTTTTAATTTCTATTTCTCCGGTTCCCATCTGGGGACAATTATATCATCATCATATTCATCAACGTCACACACATCCACATCTTCTGCTTGGATGCTAGCACGTGGACTGCATGTTGCAACAACAGCAACATCATCATCATCATCATATTCATCATCAGCATCTACACCACCATCTCCTGATATTTTTTTACCACACTGTGAATCACTGCATGGAAAATGTGTGACATTAAGTGCCACGGTGGACAGAATATCACATTGCATGCTATTGTTGACATGATTATCAGAATCCTCAGGTTCAGTTACTGGGATGTTACTGGGAAGTATGACATCATCTACGCTGCCACTCACTTGCACTGCTTCACACTCAATATTTTTGGATACGGTACACTAGTCGGAATTAGACCTTGATACAGCAATACTAATACTACCTCCACCACCACTAACACCACCGGCTGGGAAAACATTATCTCCTCCAACTATGAGTGAAGCCACTGATTGGGCTGTAAAAAACATTGCAAGAGAAATACCTTTCCTCACATCAGCAATGCACTTCTGCATCTGCATACTACTACCATGCCCACAGACCATCTTACTGCCAACATTGCCATGGCGAGAAACAGCTTTGCTTACACGTCTGTTTGGAGGCATTTGGGGGGATCAACCACAAATATTATAACCAAATTCAGATTTTGATACTTTCACTCTCCGATTGGAGGGACTCTGGATGTGAAGCCAAATAAGCAACTGCGGCTTCAGCAACAGATTAGAGACTACTTTGAGATTGTCATGGAATTAAAACAACTTCAGTAACCAGTGGTGCTGATGAGGTCACAAAAACAATCCAATCTGGTAAAAAATACCTTTCGAACATGGGGTTGGGGGGGGAGCACTGAATGCAGACAGAGCTGATTTTCACGGCACTACAAGCAGCAAAACTAAGAACAGATACCACGATCGCAGTACAAAATCAGGCAGCTGCAGTGGATAGCAGGTTCACACTGCTGCGCCTGCAATTACGCTAGTCTGTGGCACAATAAAAGATGTATTATTTGATGCACGCAACACTGCACACACACTCACACACAGAACAGTTTGTGCACAATGCTGAATGAGGAATGCGTCGCAAATGCAATAGTTCAGTACTATGCCACATTACGTATTGTAAATTTGTAATGTGAACATCCTGAACTTATGAACTGCTGCACCACATCCACACAGCAAACAGCAAGAACATTTCTACTATTACTGACACTATTACTGTGTGTACATTAACACAGTCAGTTATATAACAAAAATATAACCAAAAAACAAAGAAATCACTATTTCTGCAACTAATATCTACCTACACCACACATACGCCCCTTCCCCAAAGCACACTTTCACTGTCTTTCACCACACACACACTCAGTGTTGTAAATTAACTTTGAAAATCCACACAAAAACAAAAACGCTTGATGATATGAGCACAGGAGGGTTTCCTATAATTGATGAACTAAAGTTGGATCCCAAAAAAAAGCAAAAATGCTTTTGAACAGCTTTTACAAGATTCCTATCACAGACAACTATCAGAGCACACTGTTTCCTACTTCTTCCTACTCATACTACCCCAAACTGAGGCTGTGCAGAGCAATATAGAGCCCATGTGACCTGAAATCCCATGAATCACTGCAAAATTCACTTTTGGAGCTCAAAAACAAGGCAAAGTGAGGTGATGTGCACTACCCGTAATGCACTTCGCCTTAAATTTGGCAGAGCAGTGGCCTGGGGAGGTGGCGTAACATGAAGTCATTGCTTCCAATGGACTTTGCATTCCTCATTATAACGCAAAGTACTCCGCTTGCAGTGCGGAGCACTCAGCGAATCCGCCTTTGCTCCGCGAATCACTTTGCGGAGTGTATTGAGCCCACTTTGCCCACCACTAGTGATAAGGCAGTGGGTACAGCTAGTAGAACACTTGGGTACATGGGGAGGAGTATCACCAGCAGGACAAGGGAGGTAGTGTAACCCTTGTGTAGATCAATGGTGAGACCCCCACCTAAAATACTGTGTCCAGTACTGGAGGTCTCATCCCAAGAAAGACACAGATTGTGTGGAGGTGGTACATAAGAAGGCAACCAAAATGGTGCATGGCCTTCATCAGAAGCCCTATGAGGAAAGACTCAAGGAATTAAATATGTATGCTCTAGAGGAAAGGAGGGAAAAGGGAAGACATGATAGAAACATTAAAATACCTCAAGAGTATTAATAAGGTATAGGAGGATAACATTTTACATAGAAAGAGATGCTCAAGAACAAGAGGCCATGATATGAAGCTGGAGGTGGAGGTTCAGAGGGGATGTGAGGAAATACTTCTTCAAGGAAAGGGTGGTGGACATCAGGAACAGCCTCCCAGTGGAGGAAGTGGGAACTAAAATTCTAGCAGCATTCAAGAATGCATGTGATAGACACAAGGAAACCATAGTAATAGGTATGGGGGGGGGGACAGGGCTGGAGATCAAGTCGGGTCTGTGGTAGCACATTAGATAGGAATTTTAGGGCTGACTGGGTGGGCCAAAAGGTCTTTATCAGCCGACAGTATCTATGTGTTTTGTTTCTACCTGAGGAATGTGGAAGAAGAATAAAAAAAAACTTTGTTTAAAAATACTGAACACATTGTATGGGGGTAGTTCTATAATCCCTGCTCTGCAAGTTATCAAAGCTAAACATAATGCACAGGCTATTAGTGGATCTGAGATTTGGATTAATTATAAGAGCAGTCTATGTGAAAACATTTTATCTCAGGTTTCTTCATTCACTACTGGGTGTTCCTAAATCTGTTCCAGCTATACTGTATTTCTGAGAGCAGACTGGACTGTGCAGATTTATGTAGTTTAGCAACAGCAAGGAAGATTAACTACTGGATTACGGTGAATCACAAGGGTGAAGATACACTTCTAGAATTATGCCTGAAAGAAGAGCTCTGGGACATTTTGGGTTGTCAGAAATCTTCTTAGCTGAAACATCTATTAGTAGTAGTAAAAATCGTAATTTTTGTGCAGTAAGATAGAATACAACCTTTAGGACAGCAGTCGTTTTCAAAGTGGAAAATTATCTTCATTGCAGGAAAATAATCTTATCTATTTACATGATTGCAGCAATAATAATCTTGTGATCAGTTCTGGCCTGTGTGTGTAGCATCCTCTGATGGTGGAGGGTCACATGACTCTTGGCATTGGAGCTACCAATTAGGCCACAGAGGCTAGAGTCTCTCTATTGGCCAAGGTGCCCCCTGTTAAAAAGGTGGTGGGTTAACCCTCAGGAGTTCACTGGGGGTATGTGTATGAACCAGTGAAGCTTGGACAGCATAAAAGTGGCTTGCTGACACTTCTGAGCTATGCATATCACGCTATGTACTGTAAGTGTTGTATAATTACAAATAAACACATGGCTGTCGCCATCTTCACTAAAACTGTTTGTACAATATGTCTCTTCTGTTCAGGAAAAGGGGGTAAGGAGCCTGACCAGACAACCTAGCATAACCTCTATAAAACCACTAACACAATCAGCTGTATAACATAGACCTGTTTATTTTTGCAAAGCTCTTCTTTGCTGCTTTGTCATAATTCAGTCAAATGTTTGCATACTGTCAGTCTCAGCTGATCATCACTGTCACTCTCAGTTGACCATCACTGTCACTCTCAGTTGACCATCACTGTCACTCTCAGTTGACCATCACTGCCACTCTCAGTTGATCATCACTGTCACTCTCAGTTGATCATCACTGCCACTCTCAGTTGATCACACTGTCTCTCTCAGCTGATCAGTCGCAAATGCACAGCTGATCAACTGAGCAGTGACTGAGGTGTAGCTTACCCACACAACTTGCCAGCACTAACTGAGGGAAAGTTCAGCAACAGACAGATGCTAATAACTCAATTAGCACCTTACAGCTCAGTATGAGGATAATTGCAGAACTGCATGTAAGAGATGTATTGTATAAATAACAGTTATGAAACCAGTTGCTGTTTCAGTTGTGTGCTGACGTGTGGCTGTCATGGTGCTAGTAATTTGGCTCACCAGACCAAAGACTCTTAAAAAGGACATTGCTTTTTCACATGATGTAAAGGTGTTGGACAAAAATTAATTATCCAGTTCAGAGTTTCAGTGCTGGTTACAGAGTTGGTTGTTACAATGTTGCAGCATGTAACCCCACCAGCTATTTCTATGAGATGACAATAACAGTACCACTGCTACTCCACCAAGACAAGATATGAGATAGGCACCAACAGCTGTGATAATCTAGTCAGATGTGCTGTCTGTTTTTCATACTGCCAAGCACAGCCAGGTTATCAGTGAGAGCAAAGAATGTAAATTTATGGTTGATTATCTAAATAAAGTAAAACAGACACTGGACCTGAGCTGCAACTAGAGTTGAATGGGTGCCGGCACTATGAGTAATAAAATACTGTACATGTGTCTCATAAAGCAGAGGGTACAGGTCAGCAATAAGCACAGGGATAAAGACATCAGCAGAATGCAACTACTACTGTATAATCATGAATGCAGCTAATGAGTCTGTTTTCCCACCATGGTATCCTGTGAAAATGGTGATAGCAAAAATGTTGAGGGTGAAAAGGGAGATGGAAAACAGTGCAGCCACATATAAGTAGGAAAAAACAGTGATCATCAAAATGGCAACCTACGTTTTTTTCCCCCTCTCTGAGTTGCATTCTCTTGGAATTGATTATATTTAGTAAGGGGGTGCATGGGCAAAGCCGCCCCTCAAAAAGTCACTGTGGCACAGTTGTTGCTATTTTGGCAATCACTGTTTTTGCCACTCGCTCAATGTGGCCACACAATTTTCACTTTGCTCTTTTCATCCTCACCCATTTTTCTTCGCTGTTATCACATCTGACCTCCCACAACGTGTCTGAACATTTCTGAATTGTTTTTTATTACATTTGCTCATACATCTTTACATTTTGTTTCCATTTAATTTCCCAACTGCTGATGAATGGATTTTGAAAACAAGAGAAATAAAGTGATTCTAAATTAAAAGTATTCAGAGTCATTAAAGTATTCAAATATATTTACACTGCTATAATCAGCTGTAAAATTATGTTCTTGAAGTAAAGCAACAGCAGGAATATACCAAAAATAATCAAACATTTCAAGTTCTACAGTACATTGTTATCTACAGAGTTGTTACAGAGTTAACAGGTTGCATTTTATAAAATGGAGCTGCACATGTGTGTGTCTCCATGAGCCCTGTTGCCCACAGGCTCTAGTGATCCATTGGTAAACTGCAAGACAACGAGTAAAATCAAAGTGGTGGCCTTAACTGTTCTCAATAGTTCTTTACTCAAGATACTGTTTGATGCAAATTGACTTTGGGGAACCTGACAATGGGCTCCACTATGCTATTCCCTCTCATTACCTTATCCATAATATTTCTGGATTGTCTCACACTCACACTCTCATCTGTTTCTGATTGTGGGTATAGGAAGACATACTCCATGTTCTCCATGGTGTGTAATTTTATTTCAGAGGGGCAACGACAAGGCTCGGAACTGCTGCCATTGTTTCATGCAACACAACATAAAGACAGCCTGATCATTTTTGTTCTTTCTTTCCTGGGAGTCACTACTAGAAAGGTAACTCACTTAGATTATCTTTGCAGCCTAGAGACTATACCGCATTACAAGCTGTGCGGTGGTATACGGCTGCCTGAGAGAGCAATGTATGGCAACTGCATTTACCCTGTATGAGTGAGGGCACAAACTTAAGTGCACAAAACCTGTATTTACAGTTCAAGATGGGGTAGTATACATACAGTAGTCCTGGTGTAATCATTTTTATTGTCTGACTACTCCTCTGTTTCTGATTTACCCCAAAGAGGCTTTGATCCTGTGTAGTGGTTTCTGCCACTTCACTTAAAGTATTTAATTTCCCTTTCCTCAGAGAACTGATGTCCTACTCATGCTCACATGGGAGCAGCTATATATTTTCATGTTCCACTAGAACCTTCCATGGGCTCTGACTCTTAATACCTCACTTTGTTTTTCTCTATATTGCTCCAAACTCCTCGATCCAAGCTACTTAGCCACATGGTGAATGCTTGGCCTGTATTTCTCAAATTCGATAGCAACCTGCAAGCTAAGAGACAATGTTCTCCCCTTTAATCAATCAATCAATCAATCAATCAATTTTTATTTTACAAGGAGAAACACCATTGAGAGGACTCATTTACAAGGTGGTCCTGGGTGGACACTGCATGTCTTACAACACAACAATACAATACTATTAAACAGAAAGGACAAGTAATGCAATACAAAATAATATGGTTAACATTACAAAGCCAATAGGGAACTGGGGAGCATGTACAATAATAAGGAACACTATAGTAAGGCAGAGAATTGAAAAGAAGTGGACGGGGAGACAAGGAATGCAGGAAGAAAGGAGATGTGAGGTCTAACACAACAGTACATGCTCATGGTAGGGTATCAATGCTAGCAACAACTACGGGGAGCATGCAGCAAGTGGTACAGAGCTAGGGCTGCAGTTTTGGGTAACCTCAGTAGGGAAATACAAGTTCAAGAATAGCAATTGTGGGTTTCCTTCAGCAAATGTCTAAGTAAAGTTTTAAGGGTATCCATACTAAAAATTTCATCAGTTTTAAGATGTTTTGGATGGAGTTCCAGGGAGTAGGGATAGTGTGTCTTAGGGAGGATGTGCTATGATGAGTTCTGATTCTAGGAATATCAAGCAGGATACAAGAATATCTTCTGAGTGCATACACTCCAGAAGTGCATTGAAAAAGATTAGAGATGTTTTGGGGAAGCTAATTGGTGAGGGCGCTGTAGGCCCAAGTGGCAGCATTTTTCAGTCTCCTGGTTTTGAGTGATTGCCAGCCAAGCTGAGCATAGAGGGAGCAATGGTGAGTATTATACAGGGCACTAGTAATAAACCTTAGTGCTCTATGGTATAGAGTGTCCAGCTTGGCTAGAGTGGTGATAGGGCAATGTGTATAGAGGAGGTCCTCATAGTCCAAGAGAGGAAGGAACATGCTTTGGACTAGTCTTATTTTGGCCTTGAGGGTGAGAAGGTGTTGGACTTTGAAAGAAAATACCTAATCCTTGTTTAAATTGTTTTGGCAGTTCATCTAGGTGTATACAGCAGGAAAGCTTGCAGTCTGTCCAAAGCCCCACGTATCTGAATTTGTCCACTATTTCAAGTGGCTTCTCCAACTAGGTCATCATATGTGGCTTAAATCTTTGCTTCCCAAAGATTTTAAACAGGCAGTGGCTAGCCCTCATAATGCCCCTGCAAGGAAGTGCTTATGAACCCACCCCTACCTGTGACTAGCACAGACAGGAACACCCACAAGGCATACATATCTTGTACAAGTTGCCCCCACCCATTGATGAGATAGGGAAACATTAAATAGTGAGTTTTGTGATCCAATTGTTGAATATAAGGCTCCTCTGGACAGTGGCAGCCATGCACTGGGACCCGAGACAGATTCAGTGTCTGCAGTCATGCTCTTAAAACATGCTACAGATTCTGTTGTAATGAGGGAGGTCTGGCTGGCAAATATTTTAATGTAGATAAAATATTTTTTTATGTGTAGCACGTTTTCAGGGTACCTCTATGAAGTTCACTTACCAGGCCTGGTCTGTGGCCTCTGCATCTGAAATCAGAACAATCAGATTTGTTGTTTCTTTTTATCTTATTTTTCTTTTCATTTGTATCTGTACCTGTAAGGAAAACTCCTTTCTATGTACATACACTTGACTCTTTGAAGTGATTGTACCTATAGGCAAAACAGTTGGCAATGCACATAGACACGTAACTCTAAAATATTACTTGCTTTAGTAATATAACTTGGGAAAGGGGCCTCAATGGTTCATCTAAGGAATAAAATGTTCAGTCTTTAACTCTTATTCTCTTTTGTTCTCTGTCACTGTAGCTTCAGGATCAACATCTTTGTGTAAAGAGAAGTGACTTGCAAAGTCTCTAGCAGTGTCTCAGTTGGCAAGAGTCATTCCTTAATAAAAGCCCCCCCCCTTACTGCAATTATGTATGGTCACCACACCAGTTCCACAGTTGCCCCTGGCCCGGATACTTGGATGTCAGTCTGGCACTTCCTCCTATGGTTAGGGCTGTGCATCTCAGGAACCTAAGGACAGGACTTATCACCAGGAACTGGATCTCAGGAAAAGAAAGTGAGAATGAATCAGGGCAGTGTGTTTCTCTTGGGATAGCCAAGATGTGCTCCTTCTTTATCAGTAGGTTGAAAACTCCAAAGTTATGAGCTCCATTGGGGAGCTATGGAACAATGGTAAATTTCATGTGGCTTCTACTGTTTGGAGTACTGCAGCATAGTTTGTACTGGAGCTAAAACTAGGTTGGCTGTTGTTTTGCTTTTTGTTTATGAAGAGCAGAACTCAGAACCTATCGAAAGATTACCAGTAGAAATGTCAGTTAGACCTGTCCATTGTCACCCCATCTGGACAAGATGCAGGAGTGCTATAAATGGTGGCCACCCCAAGAGTGTCAGTGAGCATGATCATGGATTGCATGCTTCCTTATACTCAAGCTTTTCTCTCAGGTGGGTAGCATTCTGCCTATGTTGGAGTACATCAGATGCCAGTGGGGATCTGCACCATTTGTTAGGCCTTTTGTGATTTGGTGTAAGTCAGCCTCCTTCAACCACTCTTCTCTGTGGCCCTCCAGTTCATCCCACACTCTCCCCTGGATATACAGTAAGTGTAGGTCAGGTCTGGGTACTCAGCATCTATCTTATAGTATGGGATGTTCTCCAACTTGTTGGTTTTGGGGAGACATCTGTTTCCTGCTTTCTCATGTAATGGCCAGGTCTGGGTGTCCTAATCTGCCAATCATTGTTCACTGCTTAAGGCTTCCCTTCTGTACAAATCCCCAGCCTTGGGTGCAGGCTGTTCTAGCTCAGGGATAGGAAAGACCCACTTCCACAATATTCTGGAACAAGTTGAACAGGCCTTCAAAATTTTTATTCAGGATTTGACATCCTCAAAAGCCAAGTTGGCTGCGGTGCTGCTCTGCATTGAGCTGTCCACACAGTATGTGGTAGAAGGCAAGCCTAAGGAGTCTCAACCAGACAGGCATGGAGTCAAAATGTCACAAGGCAGAATGCCATGCATCTTAATTGCATTGCACGATTTCTTGATGTCTTTTGTTCTGTGGGGGGCTCCACCCCCAACCCCCATTATGGGGAGCTGCACCCCCCGGATCTCCCCACTAAGGATTCTAACTCTGGAGGGTGTCCAACTCAGACAGTGCACAGGTCCGGGTTTCACCATAATGTCATACGCTATTAAGCGTATGACATCATGACCCAGTACGAACCAGACAAGGCCTCCTACCAGAATGGGGGCAGGTACAAAACCAAAAATGATAAGAAGTATTAGCCCAAGCAGAACCAGAATCAGCAAGATAAGAACAAAAAGGGAGGATACAAAGGGCAGAAAACAACCAGCTCTAGGAATTTATGGCAAAAGTTCAATCGGTAGTCATGAACGTACCAACCCATACTTTAGCTGCAATCCCATCTGGCAGAGGAGATGCCAGAGCAGAATGAAAGCCCTCAAAAAGCAGAAATCTCTGTAAGCAGAAGTATGGCAAAAACTCCAAGAGATTAGCCCTATGGGTGATACAGTCCAAGAGGAATCAGACTGATGGTGTCAGGCCCTAGTCCACATCATAACTACTATAGTGATTGATGATTCTAGTCACCGTGGTGTGGAAGCGCTGGTTGAGGGCCACCAGCTTTAACTACTTCTGGACACTGAAGTCGCAATTTCTGTGCTACATCAAGATGATCCACAGCTGTTTACATGGTCGACAGGAAAATCAACATCCACCTTAACTTTTGAGGGGACCATGAAAACAACTTACAGGTCTGAGCTCATACCAACGGTAAAGGATACCTTGCAAATCAGCCATCATTTTGATTTGAAGGCATTACCTCAACACCAAAGTATTCTGGCAGTGGATTTCCTTGCATGCTATGGGTGTGTGGTGAATCTGGCTGACTGGCTGTTACTCCAAATGCCAGGCCAGTGTTCACTGCTATTCTTTTCTGATTCTCATGTAGTGGCTGCAGTGAAACTAAATGATTAAGCAATAAGGCATGACAGGGTGTATTACTGTGTAATAACCTCACTCCTAGGGGGTTTTAGGTGATAATAGCAACTGCACAAAGCAGATCACTATTATCCCGACCTGCAATATCGATGAAAACAATTTTGGCGATATGCACATTAAGGCTACCAGGAATTGTGCGTGGGGGCTGCCTGCACCTGTCCCTAAATAAAGATTCACAACCCAGGGGGGTACATGTTGGGGAGGGGGGCACATCATGGCTCTAAATAAAATTCTAAGTCCCGCAGCTGCAGGAATAGCACAATTTATACACCCACCACCAGTCCCGAACCCAGGACCTTCTTCATTGGAGCCATGCACCCTACCCACCACACCACATGGCTGGCTGGGTGGAAGCAGGTTCTCCACGGGCCACATCTCTGTCCCCATCCCACCACACTCTGTCACCCACCTTCCCTTCCCATCGCCTATGCTACCGTCGCCATGTAGGCAGTCGCCACCCCCTACGGTCCATTATGAGGAAAGCACCAGTATATGGGTCTCCCTTATGATGGTCACCCATATTCAGATGCCTTCCTCATGTGCTACCCTCCTGGGGTCAGTTAAAGCATGAGGCTAATTAGAGTGTTTCCACCACCCCAGGAATGAGGTTATTACACATTATACAAGGGGGTCTCACAATTCTATATCATGATTGGTTGACTGGTACCTTTCTGCAATGGTAAATCTTGGCATAACCCACGCAAAAGGTGCCAGTCAGACACATCTGCAATCCCAACTTTGTGAAATCACTCCACCATTTGGAGTTCTCCGTAAACTGAAATGGAGACTCGGGACCCTGAAAACCAAAAAGTACAGTACTTCAACAGTTGTAACTTTGTGTTAAGTAACCCCCACCAATTCTGTGCTAAAGTTTCCCAATAAAAAATAACAAATAATACATGCTCCTTTCCCTTCTAAGCTTGAACACAGGTGAAAATGAATCTGCGACTCTCTTTCCACTCCCTCCCACCACCCATGGCTACCTCACTGGTACTCCTCTGTTTCAAAACATGCTATCAGCATGATCATGTTCATAACCTGTGCATGAAGTGCAACACTCCATGATTTGGGGAGTTGCTACATATCTCCAACCAGGGGTAATGGTCAGATGTCTTCCAGGTACATCAGCATGGAGAAACACTGACAGCATTGCTAAAATTGTTCAGGTAGCAGGAGAAAACAATGACATCCTTTTACACAAAGGAACTAAAGATCGCACCAGCCAGTCAGTTGTGGAGACCAAGGAACTCCTGAGCAGTCTGGGTGACAAACTATCATCCATTTCATCCAGCATCTCCTTCTCTAAGATCGTGCCAGTCTGGGAGAGGGGGGCAGATGGACAGAAGGTCAGAGAAGGGGAGATAGGGGAGCTAAACATGTGGCTCAAGTACTGGCTGCCAGGAAAAAGGACACAAATTTGTAGGGAATTGGCAACAGTTTTTGGAATGAAAGTTCTTTAAATTTGATGGACTACATCTGACTAAGGAGGGAGTCAGTGCATTGGGGCAGAAGTTTGACGTCTTTGTAGAATATTAAAACTAGCAAATGGGGAGAGGGGTGCAGAACCCCATACGTTGAATGGGAAGAACACCCCTCCCCCCTCAGCTAGTGCTCAAACAGGAGTTCAGCATGTTTGTAGTTCATTTGCATTACCAGGTAAGGAAAAAGGTCCTGCTCCCCACAAGATACACAGGGGAAACGCCAGACCTCTCCCAACAACAAACACACCAAATCTGGCCAATGGAAAATCATGTACACAAATGCTCGCAGTCTGGGAAACAAGATCTCAGACCTGCAGGCAATAATGACAAAGGCTAAACTGGACATAGTAGCCATTAGCGAGACATAGTTTACCAGTAACCACACTTGGGAGACTTCAGCACCAGGTTATGTACTGTTCAGAAGAGATCGAGGTGCAAAAAGGGGGGTGGAGTGGCCCTTTATGTCAATGAAAATATCAAAGCTACAGAAATTCAGAATACACATAAGGAGCCAGAAGAACTGTGGGTCACCCTGGAAACAGGAAATGGGACAGCCATATGAACTGGGGTTGTGTACAGGCATCCAGACCAGGGGGAGGACATAGACACATTACTGTTAGAAGATATACAAAACATGACAGCTAAAGTGAAGGTTCTGACAATGGGAGACTTCAACATGCCTGATACAGATTGGTCAATACCAGCAGGAACATCTGCCAGAACTAGACACATGGTGGATTCCCTGCAGGAGGAGGGACTCAAACAACTGATACAACAACCCACAAGAGACAGGGCTATCCTAGATCTAATACTGACTAACAGGGAAAGGATCACAGATCTCCAGGTAGAAGGTCACCTGGGGGCCAGTGAGCATCACATGGTATGGTTTAATTTGGCCACTAGAACTAAATCGTCCCATTCCAAGGCAAAAATATGGGACTTCAGAGGAGCTGACTTTGATAAGATGGCCAACAGAGTTAAGCTAGTGCTGGCAAAAAGAAACACAGGTGAGGGGGCACAGGTAAAGTGGGCAAGCATTAAAGATGCAATACTTGAAGCAACATCCCATTGTGTTAGAGAGAAAGGGAAGTGTGAAAGAAGAAGGAAACCACTTTGGTTCTCAAAAACAGTAACAGAGAAGGACAGAGCCAAAAGACTGCCTTCAGGAAATATAAGGGAACGCAGGAGGATGAATATAGGGAGGCATACCAAACTTCCCTAAGGGAAGGCAGTAAGGCAGGCAAAGGCCCAAACCAAGGAAACACTAGCACAAACAGTAACTGAGGGTGACAAGACTTTCTATAGATACATTAGTGACAAGAGAAAGTCCAGAGAGGTATTGCTAAGATCACAGGGGATAAGGGGGCATGTGAGGAGAGGACCATGTAAAAGTATCTTTCCTAAATAGATACGTCTGCTCAGTATTTACTGAAGAGAAGGTAGGGCAGGGTCCATAGCTCAGCACCATGGACACAGGGGGAAGGGAGGTGTGCACTAGTCCCTTCACAAAGAAAGGGTCCTACAAGAGCTCGATAAGCTCAGGGTGGACAAAGCAATGGGACCTGATGGCATACATTCCAGGGTACTAAAGGAGCAAAGGGCAGAATTAGCAGAGCCATTAGCAGAACTGTTTAGTGATTCTCTGAGCACAGGAGCGGTCCTAGAAGACTGGAGAAGAGCTCATGTGATCCCATTCCACAAGAGTGGTAGCAGGGAGGAGGCAGGGAACTACAGACCAGTCAGTCTTACCTCAGTAGTGGGCAAAATTACGGAGGCACTCCTTAAGGAAAGGATAGTACAAAACCTGGAATCCATAAGAGTACAGGATCCAAGACAGCATGGGTTTTCAAAAGAAAGGCCCTGTCAAACTAATTTCATAGATTTCTTTGACTGGGTAACCAGAGTGGTGGACCAAGGGGGAGCAGTTGACTTTGCCTACCTTGACTTCAGCAAAGCTTTTGATACTGTGCCACTTAGAAGATTGATTAATAAGCTGGGTAGGCTCGAGATGGGTCAGAAGTTGGTCAGCTGGGTGGTAAACTGGTTGATGGGCAGAAAACAGAGAGTGGTGGTAAACAGTATACAGTCAGAAGAGATTCATGTTACAAGTGGGGTACCTCAGGAATCAGTCCTGGGGCCAGTCCTCTTCACTATCTTCATCACTGACATTGCAGATGGACTGGAGGGTAAGGTTTGCCTGTTTGCAGGTGACACCAAGATCTGCAACAGAGTAGATGATCTAGAAGGGGTGGGCAGAATGAGAACAGATCTGGATAAACTAGCAAAATGGTCGGAAGAGTGGCAACTGGAGTTTAATGCAAAGAAGTGTAAGATCATGCACATAGGGAAGAGAAACCCTGAAGCCACCTATATGCTAGGAGGGGAGTTGCTGGCAGTCACAAGGGAAGAAAGAGACTTGGGTGTCATCATCACTGATGATCTGAAATCATTCAAGCAGACCACTAAAGCAGTAGGTAAGACTAGTGGGATGTTGGGGTGTATTAGTAGGGGTATCACAAGTTGGAAGAGGGAGGTAATATTCCCTCTTTACAAGACACTGGTTAGGCCCCATCTGCAGCACTGCCTGCAGTACTGGAGGCCTCACCTTCACAAGGACATTAACCAAATTAAGGCAGTCCAGAGAAGGGCAACCACAATGGTGCAGGGATTGCATCAGAAAACATATGAGGACATATTAACGGAGCTCAGTATGTATACCCTAGAGCAAAGGAGGGAGAGAGGTGATATGATTGAAATATTCAAAAACCTTAAGGACATTAACAAGGTGAAAGAGTTGAACAGGTTTCAATAGAAGAAAAATAGTAGGAAAAGAGGACACAGCATAAGATTAGAGGGAGACCAATTAAGGGGTAATGTGAAGAAGTTCTTTTTCACAGAAAGGGTGGTGAATGTACGGAATGGCCTTCCTTGGGAAGTGGTGGCTATGAATACAGTGCATGGCTTCAAACAGGCATGGGATAGGCATAAGGGAGCAATACAGATGAGTATTAATAAATAGACCATTGACAGAGCAAAGGCCGATGGCACATTGATAAGGCAGAAAAAGAAATGGGCAGACTGGATGGGCCTTGTGGCCCTTATCTGCCATCAACTTCTATGTTTCTAATGTTTCTATGGTACCACATTTAGAAATGTATTTTTCATCTCTGGTCACCCACTTCTTTTCTGCCGATTTTGAAATACTGCCAAATGACACTTGACCATTCTGACATCACTAACTGCTCTCCAGTCGATGGCAAAAAGCTTTCACCTGCTCTCCAGTCAGACCCCCAGCATCTGTTGGCCAGGCCCCTCAGCTCCATGCATGTTGCTCGATTGGAGCCTCTCACAACATCCCAGTTAAAAATCCATAATCCCCCAGTAGTTTACAAAAGTTGAAAATTGAGTAAAAAAAGCTCAGCTCCAAGTCTAGCTCGAAGAACGTCGCTGCTCACTAGCTGTCCCTAGCCAAACTGTCAGTCTGTCAGCTCTGCCCTGCACCTCACCTTCCACACAGAAGAGTGTTGCTGTCTTTCAGGTAGGAGAAAAAAAAAGCTGTCGCTGTCTTTATGATCAGAGAAAATATATAGCTGTAGCAAGCAAAAGAGCAAGTAAAAGTAAAAGCACAATGAATAAAGTAAAACCAAACATGGAAATACATATAACAGGGCAACTCTAACTGCATTCTCTAAACAGTCAGGCTCTCTGTGTAAAAAAAATGACAAAACAACTGAAATGACGCTGTCTCTTTTTTTAAAACATAAGATTAAAAGACTGATCTCAGTTGCGGGGGGGGGGGGTCAAATCAAGTGAAAGCTTGTAGGCTCTGCGATTCTGTAAACATATGCCAATGAGGACTTATTTTATCTACCAACAGGGAACTATTTTGTCTGGTGGAACAATAATTTTAATAAAAATTATTTAAAATCCTAAAAAGGAAAAAAAATTAATATTTTTTCCTAATAAAAAGGGACACATTGCATAATCACAATACCACCAGAATGTGGGTTATGCTGGGATTTACCCACTTCTGGTGCAGATTTGGTAACTCAGCCTGTGGACTCATAACCAAACCATACCAGACATGGGTAAATCCCAGCATAACTCACACCCTGTCATGGTCTATTGCTTAAATAACACACACCCTTGAGTACCTTATTGCAATTATGTAATGGCTCATGTGTTAATTGTACTAAATAATTTAAAAATAGATTAAAAAAATGATGAGATTTGTATTTTTTTTAATGTGTTGAGGACATATATTGGAGGTATGGTGAAAAAGTAGTCCAGTAGGTGGAACTGCTACTTCCTGCTTCCCTCCTCCCGACACAGTCTCGCCCTTTCTGTCACTTTGTGCGCTGCTCCACTCCCACTCCCCATCACTCGTCCCAGAGACACATAGAGACACAGAATTCTTGGCGTGCATTTAATTTGTTTTACTCAGTGTTTCCTGTGGTTTTGCTGCTTAGTTTTACTCCAAATACCTGTGGGGGAAGGAGCAGCCAGTGAGGATTGAGTGAGCGCATGCACGCTTACTGAGGTATGACAGACCACAGAAGTAGGATGTGTGAATATTGTGTCCCAACTGGTCAGCTTCTTCTGTGTGGGACACAATGAGAATTTACTTTTTTAACATTTTCTCTTTTTTGCCATTATTGTTTTAATGTAGCAGAGAATAGGGGCATTGGAAGTGAGCAGCTTCCATGAATTACAAGACCAGCAGTTATGGTCTGTGCTGTTCAGTGAAGCCACTCACTTTGGGGGGGGGGGCAAAGAAAAACAGCCTTTCAATTTCATTATTACTTTCTGGTGTACTGCTGTTTACATGAATGGCTTTGGTTGTACCTTGAGTTTTCATTTTGTGGTGCTGAGATCCTGGGGGGGGGGGGGTCAGAAGTAATGAGGATTAACATTCTAATGTTTGTTTGTCTGGGCATGAAGTGGCCACTGATTCTTGGAATTATCATGCGGCCTTTTGCTGCCTACCCTAGATACAGTGATGTTATTGTTCAATAACATCACTGTCTGTATGAGTGAGCAGCCAATCAGTTTTCTAGATTCTTTCTTGCCATTGTATGATGCAGCATATGACATCATAGTCACGATGCAAAATCACAAGCAGTTTTCTAAACTCAAACCAATCCTGGAAAGGCATGAAGCAGCCTTTGCAAAACACAGACATGACTCTGGGAGAATGAACACTCTCATCCAAGTGACTGGAGATGAGTCACCCAGACAGAGATAATATCTATTTAATGCAGAGGTAATACCCTCTTTGAGGGCAACCATTGACTCCCTCTTGAAACAAGGGGGCCTCAGGCCATATGTTTCTCCAGTCAACTCTCTCATTTGGCCAGTGAAGAAGCCCAATAACAGCTGGAGACTCACCATTGATTACCGGAGACTTAATCATGTAACCCCCGAATTGCACACCCACTATGGCATCAGACCCAGATGTGATCAAATGTCTCAAACCTGAACACAAGTGGTTCAGTGCTTTGGACATCTCCAGTGGTTTTTGATCACTTCCATTGGCCCCAGATAGACAATATAAATTTGCTTTCACATTTGAGGGGCAACAGTACACGTGAAATTGCCTCTCACAGGGATTCCATAGCTCCCTCTCCCTCTTCCACATTCACATGAGAGAGGCCATCAGAAACGTTTCAATTCCACAGTGCCTCTTGTAGTATGTGAATGATCTTTTGCTGGCAACACAAACTTTGGAATGTCATCTGAAGCTCTTGGATGAGCTGCTAGGCCTACTACAAGAGGCAGGCCTTAAATGCAATTGTGCAAAAGTACAACTATGTAAGCCAGAAGTTTCCTTTCTGGACCTGCACATCACCACTGAGGGCAGAAGACCAGCCCTGGACAAGGTTCAGAGAATCCAAGATTTGCCACTACCAAACAGTGTGGCTACTCCTGGGTATGGTCAACAGTTCCAGGGACTTCATCCACAATTTTGCACAAAAGGCTACTTTTGTATGAACTACTGAAAAAGGATGCCTTTTGGCACTGGGAACCTGAACATACAGCTGCTGTAACTTCCCTAAAAGAAGCATTTGCCTAAGCCCAGTGTTAGTCAGTCCAAATCCAGACCTTCCGTTTAATCTGGAAACTGCTACCTCAGAGGTAGAAATGTCTGCAGTTACGGCACAAAAGCTGAATGGAACCCTCAGGACAATCACCTATGCCTGCCTCCCACATTCTTTCCCCTGTGGAGCAGAAGTACTCTTCGTATGAGAGGAACCTGTTGACAACCTTCTGGGCTGTCAAACACTTCACCTACATCATAGGGGTTTCCCTTATAGTGATAAACAACAACCACACTCCGACCAACTCACTGTTAAATGATCTCATTAAAGATGCAAATGTGTCCAACACCATACTCACTCATTGGTCACTGCTGTTGCAAGACTGTGACATCACTGTCCTCACCAAAATGCCATCCATTTCGGCACATGGTTCCCTATATTCAGAAGAACCATATGATTGTGGCCTACAGCCACCAGTTCTACGAGACCCAGGCCCATTTCTGCCAGATACAGAAGGAATCTTAACAGATCAAGCATTTTTCCACATCTTTATACATGGCTCCTCCTTAGATTTTGAGAGAGAACAAATTGCAGGTTTTGGCATCCTGGTTCTAACCACATCAGGAGATACCATTGAAGTGTCCTAGAAAATGCATCATTTGGTGTTCACAATATGCAGAACTTGCTGCTGTGGCCTGTGCTCTGGAAGTGGTCCAACAAGGAAAAGAAGATTTTTTTTTATTTATTTATGTATTTAGAAAACCTTTAAGCAAAATAGCTCTTTTACAAAGGTTCCACATCTGAAAGCAATTACAAATGATTCATACAACAAAGTAATGAAACAATAACAATCGCTGAGTCACTGATCAGCCAGACACATACATTCCTAATACACAGTTAATATTTACAAGGCTGTACTATGGTACTCCAGAGCAGTAGAAAGGAGGAAAGCAAATGCTATGTTCCAGAGGGACGGTTTAGTAGGGCAGGTAGGGTGTGTACATGGAAGCAGCCATCATAGGAGGGCTTGTCACAAGAAGAAGAGTGGTGGGGTGGGTAGGGAATAGTGAAGGAAAGCTAGAGGGGGCATCATCTGAGGTAATTGGGGAGAGGGGAAGGGAGTTGGGGGGAGGTGGTTGGAGGGACTAAGGGGGGAGGAAGAAATCAAGATGAGTGGAACTCTGAATGAAGCATGAGAAAATAAAAGATAGATGGACTGGAGTAGTCAGGGACTTCAGGTGCCCAACCAACACTCACACATGTTCTTGGAAAGAAAGTGGTGTTTGAGCTCAGTCTTGATGGCCTAGAAACTGGAAGTGTAATTCATGACTTCTGAGATATCATTGAGCCAGAGGGGGGCTCTGTAGGAGAAGGAGCATTAATTTAGCATTGTTCTATTGAAAGGCACAGTGAGGGTGTTCTGCGTTCTACCTCTGGTTGTGTACTTGATCTCAGCCAAGGAGAAAATTTCAGAGATGCATGGGGAGGCTTTGCCAAGTAGAGCCTTCTTACAAAGGAGACAGGCCTGGAACTTGATCCTGTTTCCAAAAGAGAGCCAGTTTGTCTCAGAGTACTGCGAGCAGGTGTGCATAAAGTGATCAGTATCAAGGGAGTGCCTGCATGCCTTGTTGAGGATGGTGGTGATCTGCTTAAGTGCTATATCTATGGCTGCCCCATAGACCACGAGCCCATTATCTAAAGTGGATAGAATAGAGCTGGTGATGGAGAGGCAGAGGGCAGCAGGTGTAAGGTTCCTTCCCTACCAATACAGCACTCTGAGATTGGCATTGACAGCCTTAACTACAGTGTCTATGTGCTGCACAAAGGAAACCAAATGGAACAGGGGAAAAGGAAACTGCTGAAATCCTGGTGGATCAAGTATTTACCAGGTGGGACCTACCGCTCAAGGTAGAGTCCAACAAGGGAACCAGTTTTATAGGTGAGTTAATGCAAGAATGATTAAATTTGCTGGAAGTCATTCAGAAGTTTCATATTGCATACCATCCCCAATCCTCAGAACAGATGGAGAGGGCAAATAGATAGATCAAACTCATGTTAAATGTATTTTCCCAAGCGAGAGCTAGTTTGTCTCAGTGTACAGTGAGCAGGTGTGCGTAAAGTGATCAGTATCAAGGGAGTACCTACATGCCTTGTTGAGGACAGTGGTAATCTGATTAAGTGCTATATTGGAGGCTGCCCCACAGACCATGAAACCCATAGTCTACAATGGATATAATAGAGCTGGTGATGGAGAGGTGGAGGGCAGCAGGCATATGGTTCCTTCTGTGCCTGTACAGCACTCCGAGCTTGGTACTGACAAGCTTGACCACAGTGTCTATGTGCTGCAC
This sequence comes from Neoceratodus forsteri, assembly GCA_016271365.2. Classification (NCBI taxonomy): domain Eukaryota; kingdom Metazoa; phylum Chordata; order Ceratodontiformes; family Ceratodontidae; genus Neoceratodus; species Neoceratodus forsteri. The sequence continues at coordinate 873,513,680 of CM057450.1, read as the reverse complement.
AAAGTAAGCCAAAGGAAACCAAATGGATAGAGGCATTCACATGTTGAATGAACAGGGCAAAGGAAACTGCCCAAATCCTGGTGGATCAAGTATCTACCAGGTGGGACCTACCACTCAAGGTAGACTCTGACAAAGGAACCAGTTTTACAGGTGAGTTGATGCAAGAATGACAAAATTTGCTAGACGTCAGTCAGAAGTTTCACACTGCATACCATTCCCAATCTTCAGAAGAGGTGGAGAGGGCAAACAGACACATCAAACTCATGTTAAGTAAATGTGCCAGTGAAAATCCCAAAGGTTGGGATACCATGCTGCCCTTACTCATAATGGCAATAAGAGGGACCCCAGCAACCAATACCTGGCACACAAGTTTTGAGGTGATGTCTGGAAGACAGATGAGACTACCTGAGTATCTGTAGCTTGATCTCAAAACCACTACTGCAGTTAGAGTGTATATGGACACCTAAGTGGAACGACTGAAAGAGAATCTAGTAAAATCCATCAATTTGCAGCACAAAATTTGGACAACACCTAACAGCAATCCAAAATGTACTTTGACAAAAACACTAAAGAAGTTGATTGGCAGCTGGCACAGTGGTGCAAAGGGCTGAGGCGCTGGACGCCTTACCTCTCACCACACCAGCAACTCATGTTCAGAAACAAGCACAGTATGCCAGGGGTCTGCCAGGGGGGAGAGTGGGGTGAGGATTGAGCAGCTGCTGGGACCTCTCCTCCCCAGACAGGGGAGGTTGTCTCTCCCTGCCTTTGACCACCACCACTTGGAGGTGTTGTGGTGGTCAGGCAGGGCTCAGAGACAGAAGTTAGGGCAGGGGTCAGTGAAGTAGAGTCAGTCAGGGCCAAGGCATGCACCTCCACATCTATGCTAACTTTGACTGGGGGCTCCAAAGAACAGGAGAAAATGTGGATAATTGAGGGCCATTGTGGGATGAAACCCCCACAATGGCTCCAGTGGTTCTGCTGAGCAGTGGAGAAGGTTCCCAGATGACCATGGAAATCCATTGTCAGATGGCCGATGCAAGCCACTGCCCACCATGGATGATAAATACCTGATGGAAAAAAAAAGAAGTTGATTGGCAGGTAGGAGAACAAGTCATGGTATTACAATTTGCCACCCCTGCCCATTCCTTCCAAAATAAATAGGAGATCCCTTATGAGATCAGCAAAAAACTGAGCCCAGTGGTGTACCAAGTATACCTCACTGACCAAAAAAGGCCAACTGATAAGTGGTTCCATGTAAACCAACTTAAGCTGTACAAAGATGACTAAACTGTTTTTGATCAAAATAAACTCCTTCCTCTGATAATAATCACAAAATATTTTATTAGTTTCTTCAGGAGACTCTACATTACCACCATTGTTATTTATTTTATAAATAGTTGCTTTTAATTTATGTGAACATAACTGCCATGCCATAATCTCCTCCTGTTTCTCACCCATTGTGTAGTATCAAGAGTTGGTATGTAAGATCTGTCTTTACACAGTTTCAGTGGGAGTCTTATTATATCGATCCCTTAAAGATATCAATTCTTGCAAAATAGCCAGGTCATTTGAAATTGTATGTGTATTTTCCCTTAATTTGATTTGTTGTTCTAGATCCATTATAGCCTGCATTTTTTTTTTAAATTTCATTTTATAGTGTATGTGGTAGTAGCACCACAAACTGTCACATTAAAAGCGTACCACCATGCAGAAATCGAGGTGGCACTGGGAGACTGTAGTTGAAATAAGTTTTGATTTATTTTTTAATGTATTCTAAATACTGTTTATCCTTCATTAATATGGGATCTAACTTAAATCCTGGTTTTCTAATATTTTCAGTTATACTTCAATTTAAATTAACTGGTGCATGGTATGAAATATGGATACTAAAGTAATCCACATTACCCCCCTTAGACAGTATTGAGCTAGATATCAAAAATAGATCTAATATAGTGTAGTTTTGATATATGGATGAGAAATATGAAAATGTTTTACCAGTAGGGTGATGATATCTCCAGACATCCGCCAAGTTATAATCTTCCATGTACTGTGTCATTTTTTTTTTGCTAAATAGATGATAGAATCTTGAAGTATGCTGGATGTATCCAGTGCTGGGTTTAAGATAATATTAAAATCACCAGCCATAATATATGGTGCCAGGAATGGAGCAATATTCAGAAAAAGATCATCAAAAAATTGTGAGGAATTTTCATTTGGTCCTTATGCATTGACCATAGTTATTTTCTGGTTCAGCAATTGTATCTCAGCTATGATGTACCTTCCCTCTTTTTCAATCACTGATTTATTAATACTTACATTCAGATTTTTATGGAAAAATATTGAGACCCCTCTGATTTCCTACTGACAACTTTACAAACATGCTTGTGGAGGCAAAAATATTGTGGGATTATCAGAATGGTTAGTTTCTAGGTGCCACAAGGAAAATCTGATTGCACAATCAGACAGGTAAGTGATAGCCACGTGATAGACTAATGATAGACAAGTGTCAGAATAGGAGATGACAGAATAGATCCTTGTTTTTAACTCTCTTTGCATAACACATGGATCACTGTCCTATCCACTCCTGTCACACCTCTGACCTGTGTCATTTATTTGGCTTGCTGGACTCAGGTTCCCAGGATGAAGTAGAAGTAGTATGAGTATACATTAGGATCATAAATGCTTCAGTGAGGACTTTTTTACACATGCTGTGAAAATGGCAGTGACAAGACCCTTCCTGAAGAAGCTCAGTTGTGATTCTTCATTAACAAATAATGGTTGCCTTATCTCCAGTCTTTGCTTTTTTGGAAAATACAATGAAGAATTTGGTGGTGGTGCCGAGTTATCACCTATGTGACACTTTTCATGCCAACAAGTCTCAAGGTTCAATTCTCACACATGAACTCTACTATCCATTGTGACAGTATAATTCATTGTAGGCACACCACTGAACTAAATCCTGGACCGTAGAATACAGACTTGTAACTTTGCATTAAAGTTATTGTACTGAGTAAAATGAACAGCCATCAACTAAATTTTAAAAATGTTTGGGGACTTGAAACACATCGACTACGCTTAAGAGTACAATATGATGCTTGTATCTAAGATGATTATGCACAGGGTTAAGATGTCTATGAGGCATCACCTATAATGAGTTTCCTACAGCAAAGCAATGTCACTTCCTAATGAAATGTTTTGTACACTGCTGTACAGTTGGATAGGACCAATAAAATAAAATTAAATAATTGAAATTATAAAATGTTTTATTTTGCCATGTTAACCATTTCAGATATCAATATATATTACATACAGGATTTTTCTATAAAAATAAATATACCTGTTTAAATATACAATGTTATACACCATCAAAATATGCTAAATATACAATAAGTTATATAACATTAAAATATAATAAATATACAAAAACAGCATTAAAATAAATTAGTACATATATAATAAAACATTCTTCATATTTTTCTTTAAATAATTATGCATTACAAAAATATATAATGGCAGCTATAACTCATTCACATATTTCTATTTTGGCAGCAGCTTTTAGATGTTCATTTAGTAGCTCTAGCAGACTTGAAAATATTTTTGTTCCATTTCATTTGTGGTTGTGATGCCTCTGCAAAAAGAAAAAACAAAACAAGAAAGTATAGTATTAACTCATGAAAACCCAAGTTATTTTTTCTCAGTCTTTGATTAGTAAACAAATAACTACATAAATATATATATATATATATATATATATATATATATATATATATATATATATATTACAATTGTATGTAGTTTGGCCTCTTTCACTTGAGAAATTTTTAATATGCACTGTCAATCATAAGATGTACTATTCATAGCACAGTGATTCTGCTACACTTCTCGACAATGTCAGTGAGGCAAAATTCTTTAGAAAATGGAACATTCACCATATGGACTTGTACTACAACTTATTTATGTTATAGTACTAAAAATACTAGTTTTAGGATACCATACAGGTCAGTAATTTCCAAGTTAGTGTTGGAAAGCTCCCAGTGGTAGCAAAGAACAACTATCTTGGAAGCCCAACTCTCATGCTGTCCTTATTACTCAATGCACAAAAACAGGTTTTCTAATACTGTACTATATTATGATTTGTGTCACAGATCTGTTTGGTGGGGGGCACAAACAAGGCAGAGAGAGAGTTAGGATTATGATCCATATGACATTTCCAAGGTGAAGATATGCAATAAATATGTTTTATTTTCTAATCTAAAAAATATTCTACAATTATGTTGTTAAGTCTTGAACTGTGTACCATTATTAAAGGATCTAATAAATACTTTTCACTCTTTCTTGACATATTAAATTACTGAATGCTCCATGGGTGTATTTTAGGCATTATCACAAATACAGCTGCGTACTACAATGCGATAATGGAAAGTAAAATAAAAAGGTTACAAACCATTTAACAAGCATTGCATATATTTGTGAAATATAGCCGATTGTGATATTTTAATGTGGGTATTTTGTGTAACTTAATCATTTAATGTTTTTGGAAATAGAATAACAATTCCTCAATGGATGAAATTTAAAATAATTGAAAATTGCATAAATTAAGTTTACTGTTAAAGACTTTTCTGTCTCTTTCTTTATATTTTAGCAATAACACAGAGTATATGCTCATTTGGAGATATAGTCAGTACTCCAGTGTATGCCGAGGTATGAGTTCACAGGCTGAATTCTCCATGCACACACTACAGGAGTACATATATCTCCCACAGAATGCAACAACATGGGTAGTGTCATTCAACTTAAGAAAAAAAAATAGTAATAAAGTTTTAAGGTTAGAAAATATAGCACCACACATTGGTGAGCATATATAGACACAGCCGGTGAGCTGGTTCATCAAAGTAGAGCACTATTTATGACAACCATCTTTACCCCTTTAAAATGGAGATTTGATATGATGCAATAAAATACCTAGCTTCCTGCATCTTTGATTTATGGAACTGGTAGGTGGACAACCTCCCTTACTGCCCAACTGTGTTCATAAATGATCCCTAGAGTATATTGGTGAAGACACTGATCAGAATATATAATTCAGATCAGGTGGTCTTAGCTGATGCTGTAACATTTAAACTTGACAAGTACATTGCAGGAAAAATGGGTAATGGGGTATTCCCATTGAGGTAGTAGGAGGGATGAACTTGAGTGACTGATGCTCTTATTTTCTCCCTAAAGATGTATGCATGTAGAATCAGAGACCTTCATGTTTGCAGGTCCATGAAAGTAGTTTATTGTCTGTTAAATGGGCACTTGCTTAGCATTCCTGCATTATCAAGAGATACATTCAAGCTCAAATGTAAATAGATACAGACTAACCATTCTTTGGCCCTTAAATATCATTAGAAGATCGGTAAGTTGATCTGAATGTGGTCTTCTGGTCATAGATTCTTTCTACAAAGATAAATAATAACATGTTTAAACCTCTGGAATAGGCAAATGTGTTCTCTGATGATAGCAAGTACAAAGAACTGCAGTCCCACAGTAGATTTGATTTTATCTTAGGCCAGTACCTTCAAATAAAAAAGTGATCATGTTAATTTCCATTTCAACCTAATTCTGTTTGTAAACACATCTGTTTAAATCTGAAAAGTTGTCACCCTCTCTACTAAACAAGGAAGAAACAACTAAAGGAACCCAGAGGAAGGAATAAGTAGAAAACATTAAATGATGTTCTATTTCCAGTGAAATGGGCCAATGTGCTATTGCCAGAGGAATGGAGGAGTCAAGGGTGCTTACAGGAAATGGTTAGTATTGGATCATTCATTAAAGGGTGCAACATAGGGTGCCAGGCAGAAATGGCTAGTGAAGGGAAGGAATGAAGAAAGGAATTCCAAACGTTAAGGTATAGAGAGGAGAATGAGGCTATAAGGGGGAATATATGGATTACGCTAAAAAGAGTGATGGAAACAATAAAGGCTGATTAAATCTGTCAGCCATATTGAAGGGAAAAATAAATTGTTATGATAAATATGCACTTAAAATAATAATAATTATAATAATAAAAACAACCTATTAGATTCTGAATTAACTCAAAACTTACCCCTTTATGATATCAAATTGTTTCATCTTGTTTTACACATTTAACATGTCATTTTTATATTTTACATATTTATTCAAGATACAGCCATAACATCACTGAAACCATATTTTGATAATTAGCTACTAGCTGGTTGCATACAAGATAATTGTACCACTCGTAATTCTGAATGGTTTTGAAAGAATACCATATATTTAACTACTTTCTGGTGATTAAACAGAATGTAGTTATGTGAGTTTTTAAATAACAATTTTATTGCATGTAACCAAACTATATGAATAACAGCCTTTAAATACAGCAATCACATAACAGAAGAAAAGTATATTTTTAAAATAAAACAATAAAACATTAAAAAAGTAATACAATCTTCTAGTCTATTATAGTAACATAATGTAATAAAAGGATAATTTTAAAAATCTTTAGAAATCCAAATCCTTATCTTTTCCTGATTGTCTTCTCTAATATGAATATTTCTTTGCAAATGTGCACTTTAATTCCCTTTATATGACTCTTCTTAGTCCCTATAAATATTGTTTCTATCTCAGTGGAAGAAATAACAATAAATGCTTCAATAAAATATCCCCTCTTTGGCGTTAACTGAGAAATGTACTTAAAAGGCTTACTAATGTCTAAATTGTAACTGAAACCTACTTTATAACAAATCTTCAAATAGCATTATAGTTTACTTTACAAAGATCATGCTTGGAGATCAAAAAAACATATTACACACAATTCCTTGTATTGGATTGCACTGTAGATAAGATCCCCCAAAACATGGCAAACATGTAAGCAATAAACCATGACAGAGCATGGTTCTGCTGTGGAATTAATCCATGGTTGTGGCCTCATGCCTTCAGCCACCCAACCATGGATTAACTCCATAGCAGAATCAATGCTCTGGAGTGGTTTAATGTGCTTGTAACATTGCTAAGGTGCAAGGTAAGTAAAGGTAAGTAATGTCTCTGAATGTCTGACTTCAACTGTGGTACATTTTAAAATGAAGCTAAAATTACATTCTTGTTTTACTGTGCTGTTTCAGAAGTGCTACTTCACTGTGCATGTGCATGCTACACAGATTACATTCATTTATATCATGAGTTCTGACATTAAGCATGTTTTGCTTTTCTACCACATATTTTAACATTATGAGAGAAAATAACTGTTTCAGTGCTTCTAGAAATTGATCTTTCTTCTGTGATCCAATTCATTCACACAGCACATTTAGTGGTGCATGATGCTGCATTGTGAGATAATGACACAGATTTGCATATCTGAAAGACTCAAGCAGTGTGGGTTTCAGTACACTGAGTAAAAGGCTAATTTTGACTATAACCAGTAATATATATATATATATGCAGGAAAAAATATCAAAGAGGAAGGAATATATAGTCAATAATCTACTGCACAGAAACATTAACGATTGCAATGTTAAACAACACTGTCTAATATATGTATTAGATACCATTGTTTAACATCGAAAATGTTTATAGTGTTTCGCTGCTGTGTGTATGCAAATCTACCTGGTTCACCCAAAATGCAGCAGTTCCAAGTCATGTGGATGTTTCACTGAGCCTGATCCTGCCACAACCATGCATTCCCAGGTACAAATGTTTAGCCATACAAGCAGGGAATGGAGAACACTGGTGGTGGGGTCACTGACCACCAGATTCTGTGAGGTCCCTCAGGGATGGGTGGGTGGGTAGAAACTAAGCTGGGGAACAGAGGACAGCAATGCGACTGCCTCACAGACACAAACTGCTACTGGGGACACTGATCGCCCGTTTCTCTGAGTTCCATCAGGTGGGTGGGTGTGAACTAAGCCGGGGAAAATGTACAGAACTGAGTAGGACTAGAGCTAAGGCTTCTTCACCATGCTTCCGAGCATGCACCCACTGGCAACTGTGGTGAAATGATTTGTGCAGCATGTTCCAGATGGCAACCATGGATTAATAAAGGAAACTGATCCATGGTTGCTCTGTGGTCACATGTTACTCTTCCTCCAATCACTTTTGCCAGTTCTGTTCTGTTACTCCATGCTTCTCCTTTGCCATGTTACAAAATCTGTTTGACACATTAAAGATGTAAACATTTAATACAGTGTCATCTGACCACCACCAAGTTGGGCTGTATGTTGGTCTCTATGAGAAAGACTTACTCGTCAAAACCAGTAGAGGTTTGTTATACTGTATTCTGAGTACAGTACAAGTCACATTAAACTGTTCCTCCAATGAGTTGTTCTAGCATTTCTGATTGAGTTGCATATGTTGCTGGATCCAGCACAAAGTCTTGCAAAAATTGTTTCTTAGGAGTTAAAATGCAACTTTACATTGTACTGTGATTGGACTGCAGATGCGTACAAACTGAGTTCCAAAAATATTTTACAAACATTGCTGTTCAGATGGATAAACACTGAAACACAATGCAATATGAGTTGCCTATGCATTGCCATCTATAAAAATCAATGCTAAACCAACTCATTGGTGGAACAGTTTAATGTGACTAGTACTGTACTTCTCCATTGTTTTTCCTCCAGAGTAGTTTTTCTCTCTTTTTTGAATGAGTTTCGCAATTTGCTAATGTTTGAACTTTATTTTGTTATTCATGTTTATCTGTAATTTTATACATATGACTTCTTTTTTCAGTTCACTTTATGGGTCCCCTGAACTAGTGGGGATGTACCACATATCTACTGATGAAGATCCACCAAAACCCCCCACCAACCACCCTGTACTTCCCTGATCCCAGAAGACTGGAGTAACCCCTATGGGAGACCACCCAGGTGGGGGAATGCTGGAAAACTATGCTAATCCAGTCCACATTTGGTGGGAGATATTGGGGGGACCAGTGTCATGCTGCATGGATCAGAAGGGGTTTTCTCTTTTCAGTTTCCTCCAGTGGCATAGATGTGCAAAGACATGCAAGGCAGCACCAGGTATGCTCACATGCCCAACTTGCCAATGTCTGCCATGCAACCAATCCCACTGCAGATGGGCTCTATTGGTGTGCTGACACTTAGCCATCATCAGGGGTCAGAATGTTGCCAGAGCACCATACCCTCCAGCCCCAGCAGAAGACAGCTGTCCAACAGATAGTCAATCCTCCTCCCCAACAGACCCTCCAAAGCCCTGGGCTCATTCCTGAACCCAGTTCATCAGTGTTGTAAGCAGTAGCACTACTGCTGTGCAGACATGCCTGCAAAATGTAAATATATCATAGTGATCATGATTATTTACACCTACTGTAATTTATGGCTGCTTATTTTGAGTTCCTATTTTGGAGAGGTAATATTGTTGTGTCATGCAACAAGTCCTACATACATCTAACTATTTTAGAATGGCTGATCAGAGAATTTAAAAGAGGAAACTGTTGTCTAATATGTCATGGAACTTTACACTTACACATGCCTTCAGGTCTTCCACAATTGACTTCAGTGTGTCCAAAGACTCTTCATAAATTCTGGACTTGGCTTGCTGTGCAATGGTCATAATGATGTTTATAAAAAACTTCAACTCCTCCTTCACAAGTATAAGTCTTTCTGAGTCCTAAAGGTATGTTTGAGAAAAGGTCAAAAAACTGTTCAGTGAATGTGTTATTTTGCCCATAAAATTAATCTTTAAAAAGTACCCCTAAAATGCAGTACTAACTTCATAAAACATATTAATGCAAACAGTTCCTTAAAAACATCTGCTCTGTAATGGCCATCAGGATTAACTTTAGAATGCCTGTTTCTAATAATCGGTCTTTTAAGTGTTGGCATTGGTCTAAATTGGTGTTTTCTTAATAACTTTTATATTGCTTTTAAATTTCTGAAAACAATATATTGATATATTATATCAGAATAGAATAATAAATCATTTGAAAGTAGACTTTTCAGATTTACATTCAGATTAATAATTAAAAATACTTTTCTAGTAATGCTGCCATTTATAATATCTGCTTGATAACGTTATTTTAGAGCAAATCTAATCAAATAACTAGCAGACTGTTACTGATGACAGAAGACTATGGGCAGCAAGTTTGAAGCTGAAACAAAAGTGCAGGGAAAAGCCACACACTGGTGAACAACATTACGTGACATGCACAGACTTAAAAGTGAACAGGTGCAGAGCAAAGTTTGCCTATGCAAATTCTGTTCAATTGTAACCCCATGGAAGCTCAGGGCAATGAAGGCCCAAACCGAGGAAAGGATAGCCAACTCTGTTAAGAAGGGGGATAAGACCAACAGCTTACTTCCTCCTACCCCCCACTAGGACTGCCTTACGTCTGTCTCATGTATTCTTGAATTTACCCACTGTTCTTGGCTCCACGACCTCCTCAGGGAGGCTGTTCCATGCATCCACAACCCTCTCTGTGAGAAAATACTTCCTCACATTACCTCTGGGCTGTCCCTCCTCTATCTTCAAATTGTGCCCCCTTGTTCTTGCATATCCCTTTTTCTGAAAGATGCTACCCTCTTGGACTTTGTTGATTCCCTTGAGGTACTTGAAAGTTTCTATCATGTCCCCACTCTCCCTTCTTTCCTCAAGGGTATACATATTAAGCTCCTTTAGTCTTTCTTCGTATGTCTTCTGCTGCAGACCATACACCATTTTGGTTGCCCTGCTCTGGACAGCCTCTACTCTGTCTATGCCTTTGTGGAGATGGGGTCTCCAGAACTGCACACAGTACTCCAGATGGCGTCTCACCAACCGTCTGTATGGAGGGAAAACAACTGCCTCTTTTCTACTATTGATGCCTCTCCCTATGCATCCCAGTATCCCCCCAGCCTTCCTTACTGCTTTCTCACATTGCTTGCCCACCTTTTGGTCATCTGATATAATTACCCCCAGGTCCCTTTCCATTTTTACTGTTGTCAGTATTTCACCCCCATTGTGTACTCTTCCCCTGGGTTTTTGTTTCCCAGGTGCATTACCTTGCACTTCTTTGCATTGAATGTGAGCTGACATACATTTGACCATTCCTCCAACCTTGCCAAGTCCCTTCTCATCCTTTCCACTCCATCTTGTGTATCAACCCTGTTGCAGATCTTTGTGTCATCTGCAAAGAGACATACTTTTCCTTCCAGTTCCTCTGCAATGTCACTTATAGACATTAAAAAGGATCAGTCCCAATACTGAACCCTTTGGTACCCTGCTAGTAACCCTCTTTTCTTCACTGTGGACTCCGTTTACTACTACCCTTTGCGTCCTGTTGTCTAGCCAATTTTTTTATCCAGGCTACTACCTTGAGACTCACTCCAAGGTTGGCTAACTTGTGTATTAATCTTTTTTGTGGGACTGTATCAAATGCCTTGCTAAAATCTAGGTAGGCCATGTCCACAGCCCATCCCTAGTCAACTACTTTCATCTCCCACTCAAAGAAATCTAATAGGTCCATCTGACACGACCTTCCCATCATGAATCCATGCTGCCTTGGGTCCTGTGCCCCACTGGCCTTTAGGTACTCAACAATTCTTTCCTTCAGAAGTTATTCTTTCATTTTCCCTACCACTGAGGTCAAACTAACTGGTCTATAGTTTCCTGCCTCCGTCCTACTCCCACTTTTGTGAAGAGGAATCACATCTGCCCTCCTCCAGTCCCCAGATACCATCCCATGCTCCCATGATTTGTTAAAGAGAGTTGTCAGTGGTGTCACTAGTTCTACCCTTAGTTCTTTTAGAATTCTGGGGTGAATCCCATCAGGCCCCATTGCTTTGTCCACCTTCAATTTTATTAGTTCTTTCAGAACCCTTTCTTCTGTAAATGGACTGGTATTGACCCCCGTCTTCAGAGTGTTTGTCTTGTTTGGTTTGGGTATCTCCCCCTCCTCTTCCTTTGTGAATACTGAGCAGAAATATTCATTCAGTATCCCTGCTTTTTCACTGTCACCCTCTGCCCACATTCCTTCCCCTTTATTAAGCCTCAGTATCCCTCCTTTGGTCTTTCTTCACTCCCTAATGTATCTATAAATGGTCTTATCCCCATCTTAACAGAGCTGGCTATCCTTTCCTCGGTTTGGGCCTTTGCTATTCTGACTGCCTTCCCTGCCTCTTTCTGCTTTAACTGATAAAGTTCTCTGTCCTGCTCCTTCTGTGTTTCTTATATTTCCTGAATGCTATCCTTTTCTCCTTAACCTTCCCTGCCACCTCTTTTGAGAACCATAGCGTTTTTTTTTTCCTTCATTGTATTTTGTTGATTTGCTTTACACAAAGGCTTGTTGCCTCTGTGATGGCTGTTTTGATTACACCCCATTGTTCCTCCACCCCTCCTTCTTGCCTGTTTGCTAGTGCTTTTCTGAGGCACTCTCTCATTTTCCCAAAGTTAGTACTTAGAGTCCAATACTCTTGCTTTTGTATGGCTTAATTGTATGGTTGTGGTTATCATGAACCACACTGTTTGGTGGTCACTTGTTCCCAGATGGCTTCCCACTTCTAAATTTGAGATTCTTTCTCCATCCCCATTTGAGATTACCGGGTCTAAGATTGCTCCCTCCCGAGTGGGTTCCAATACTAGCTGTCTGAGGCACGCCCCTTGTAGGGCATCAAGAATGATTCTGCTCTTGGATGTACCTGCAGCAAAGGTGCTCCAGTTAACATCTGGCATATTCAGGTCCCCCATCAACAATATCTCCCCTTTTCCTGCCATTCTAAGGATGCTTTCTATCATTTCCTTGTCCATTCCCTCCCCTTGAGATGGGGATCTGTATACAACCCCCATGGGGATTGTGGTGCCATTTCCTGTCTCCAGGGTGACCCAGAGTGCCTCATCTGCTCCCTGTTTACTCTTTAGTTCTGTTGCTTTGATCCCTTCCTTTACATAGAGAGCTGCTCCTCCTCCTCCTCCTCCTCTTTTACCCTACCTTCCCTCCTGTAGATTGTGTATCCTGGTATGTTGACATCGCAGTCATGGTTCTCTGTGTACCATGCGTCTGTGACTGCCACAATATCCAGGTAACCCTCTTCCATCAAGGCCACTAGTTCAGGGAGCTTGTTACACAGATTATGGGCATTGGTACTCATCACCCTCCAATTTTTGATGGCCTTACCCCTTTTGGCCCCATCCCTGTCCTTACTGCCTTTGCCTTTTTTTACATTTACCTCTGTCCTGCTCCCTAATGACTTCTCTACCTTAGTGTTTGCCTCACTAATTACCATGTTTTGTAGGGGGAGGCTGGGATTTCCCTGTTCCTCTTCAGTGCCTCCCCCCTTGGCTAGTTTAAATGCTTGCCAATGAAGCATTTAAACCTCTCACCTAGGATTCTAGATCCCCCACTGGACAGATGCAGACCACCATGCCAGTATAGGTCTGCATCCCTCCAGGTGGCTCCCCAGTCCCCAATGAAGCCAAAGCCTTGAGCTCCACACCAGTTTTTCAACCATTCATTGAATTCCCTGGTGACGACCACCCTAGCATTTATTTATTTATTTTATTTATATCTTTATTATTTATTACATTTTGTTAACCGGGTAGGCCCGCTGGGCCCTGAAGGTCCCTTTTTCAGGGGTGACCCGGGGATTGTTACATAAGGTTTGAACATACAGACAGGTATCACAATGTCATACAGATCATACAGGGTAACTAAGACAGCATACAGTTTTCCAGTTTTTGTGCAAAGAGGGCAGAAGATGCATGGTATTAGTTGTTAACAGTCATAGTACAGTGCAGTGCATAGGATACAAGATACAGCAATACAGATCAGTTAATGTAAGGTCTGCTGATGCGTTCAGTGCAATTAATATGGGATTATGAATACATCATTCAGTTTCTGTTGAAATGGGCAACAGATACTTTATAATATGGAGTACAGCAGTGACAGGTGGAGTGAGGTGATAAGTGCTTTTAATATCTACCGGAGGTTTGTACGGGGTAGTGAGCCAGCTCAAGCAGACATTAGTCATTACCCTTGTAGGGGAGGAGTGTCTAGTTGGTATGGGTTGACATTAGGTATGATTGTCTTAGCTGTTGGGGCAGAGGCAGGGACTTGGTTTGTTAAGGTGAACACGCAGCCCCCTTTGAAAGAGGGCTAGTGTCAGAGCCTCCTGAAGATGGCTGGGGAGATTGTTCCATGACTCCAGAGCTAGGTGAGTAAAGGATTTTCTCCTTGCTGACATGCAGGTCTGGGGTGTCTCCAGGAGTTTTTTGTTCGAGGAGCAGAGTGGCCATCTGAGTGGCTTTGGGGCAAGTAGCCCATTCAGGCCTGCTGAAGGATGGGCATCCAGGAGCTTATAGGTCCAGTTTAGTAGGGGGTACTGGAGCTTATTGTCCAGGGATGGCCAATTGAGGGTGGTGAGGGCATCGCCCTTACCATAGACAGACATCACCTCCGAGAAGGTTACCGTATGCACTACTTGTCTAAGGCCCCTCCCCAACTCTTCAAACTCCTCTTGCACTGCTCTGATCCCATTCCTAGCCAGATCATTTGTCCCTAGGTGGACAATGACATCCAGCTCCCTCCCTTGAGCAACTGCTCCCACGATCCTGAGGATTTGCTTTCTGTCCCTCCAAAACATGGCACCAGGCAAGCACCATACCTCCCTCCCTCTCCCCTTCCTCCCCCACTTCTACCCCTAATGATTGAGTCCCCCATCAGGAGTTGTTTCCTTCCCCTGTGGGGTCTCATGCCACCCTCCTGTGGGTTTCCTTTGTGAAGGTTCCCAACATCCTCCTTGATCTCCACTGCAGATGCCTCCATAGAGGAACCACTATCCACCAGAAGAGTGTATGAATTGTGGAGAGGTACAGCTGGAGGAATGCAACTCTGTTCTACCACCCTATCCCTCCCTGAGCCCACCATGGTCCAGCCTCTCCTCTTTCTTGGCAACCTCTGAGGTAGTGGCATTGGCCCTGGTGGTCCCTGGGTGGGGGAGGAGGTTTCACGAATCCTAGCCAGGTCAGCCTGGAGACGGGTAACCTCCTCCTCCTTCAGACCAAAGAGGTGCCTGCAAATAGGGCAGTATCACAGCCTCCAGAATGTCTCCCAGAACACTGCCACCCCACAGCCATTGCATTGTACCACTCCTATCATGTCTTATTTTGTGTCCCCTCTCCTGTTTCACTGCATGCTTACTCTCTCCTCTCCTTACAACTCCCACCCTTCCTGTTCTGGGACAGCAACTTCCTATATGCTTCAGTAGCCTCCTTCTTCCTTGCTCAGTGTCAGACTACCGGCAGCTGGGGGGGAGAGCAGGCAAGTTTTTTCCTTTAGGGTTGACAAAACTAATATTTCTCTATGATCCTTCCCTTCCTACTGCCAAACAGGAAGTTCTTGTTGTTAGTCAAATCCAGTGGCTATAAAAGTAGAACTGGCTTAAGATGGGTGGGATGGAGGGCAATTAGTAATAAAAAAAGCTAGCAACAGGAAGTTGTAATTGGTGTCACCTGCTTTTATATTGTCTAAGCCACACCCCCAATTAAGCTCTCTCTCTCTCCTCATACTGATTTAGCAAAGTAAGTTGATACA
The DNA here is from genome assembly GCA_016271365.2 of Neoceratodus forsteri. Taxonomy (NCBI): domain Eukaryota; kingdom Metazoa; phylum Chordata; order Ceratodontiformes; family Ceratodontidae; genus Neoceratodus; species Neoceratodus forsteri. The sequence goes on along the minus strand of CM057450.1, from coordinate 873,498,157 downwards.
ATACCCTTACCAGCACAGAACACACACTGACTTACTTCCTTTTCTTTTTTTAACCCTAAATAAGACCCCTTCTACTTCTAATAAAGTGTATGTCTGCTTAATCTCAATAGACACTGATTCCTGCTAAGACAGAAGTGTTAAATTAGTAAAAGAAAATGGTAGCTTCTTTTAGTTAGCTGCTTTCTGCTCTACAGGCTAGCAACAGAAGTAGTTTACTGTTCCAACTGTGAAAGTTTGACTTTGTATATTATTGTATTCTCTTTTTTAAGTAATTGTGCAGATCTTTGTAACACTGACAACAGGCTAATCGTGTAAATGGGTGAGCACCAATGATCATATCCTGTTTACATAAAACCTGAATGAAAAGATGTGGCATTCCATCTGATAAGTTTGAATTTCTGAACGTACTTAAATTTGGTACAGTCACTGCCAGATGGCAGAAGGGTGGATTAGATTGACCTTAAGTCTCTTTTATCACCACAGTATTATTTTACTATGTTAAAATAGTCACTGAACTTGATAGGTAGTAGTAGATTTGTTTGAACAGCACCAGATCCTGAGGCGGGGAATCTGGGTGCTGTACAGCATTTAAAACACATAGGCATAACATCAGAATAGGCTAATAAAAACATCAGAATTAATAATGAACAACATAAATAAATTAAATACAACATCTAACTAAAACAGCCAGTAAGTATTAAATCTGTTAAAAAGCCTCTCTAAAGAAATGGGTCTTGATGGTGGATTTTAACTCACATCATGCCTTGTTTAGGAAATGTGTTACAGTGTACACAAAAATGTACAGTGCTTTGCAGCATGTTTCAAGAAAAAGCCCCTGTGAGCTCTTACACTGAAGTTCAGTTTGTCTAAGAAACAAATCAGTATAGCCTGAATTTTGGGAAGTAGATAGTAAGAACTTTACAAAGCAGAACAAATTTGAGCTTTAGGCCTCCCAACTTCTTTTGTTGTCCTGTACTTACGTTAAGCTTTTTTAATTCAGTAGTTGACACTAAGATTTCTTGTCTGCATTTTGAATCCCTGTGAGTCATCTGTTGGAGGGAAAAACATATGTATGCATTTGATTAACAGGAAATGTAAATGGGGATTCTTTTTTTAATATTTTGTTAAAACTGTTTTTTTGGCAACTGTTTCAAATTTACCTGAATATAATCTTCTATTTGTCTCAAAAGCTTTAGGATTCCTCAAGAAATCTTAATAAAAACAATGAAGTGGTATTACCCCCTTCCCCTAGGAGAGGTCAAACACCTCTCAGGTCATAGAAACAGAGAAACATAGATTTTGACGGCAGATAAGGACCGCTAGGCCCATCTAGTCTGTCCATTTCCCTACCTACAGGATAGGCCACAGATCCTAGTTAACCAACATCCTTTATCTTCCTGCCCCCCACAAGAATTGCCTTATGTCTGTCCCATGCATTCTTGAATTCTCCCACAGTTTTAGACCCCACAACTTCCTCAGGAAGGCTGTTCCATGCATCCACTACCCTCTCTGTGAAATACTACTTCCTCACATTGCCCCTGAACCACCCTCCTTCTATCTTTAAATTGTCTCCCCTTGTTCTTGCAAGTCTCTTTTTCTGAAAGATGCTACCTCTTGGATTTTGTTGATTCCCTTGAGGTACTTGAAGTTTCTATCATGTCCCCTCTCCCTTCCTTCCTCAAGGGTATACATATTAAGCTTCTTTAGTCTCTCCTCATACTTCTCTTGCAGACCCTTCACCATTTAGTTGCCCTCCTCTGGACTGCCTCTATCCTGTCTATGTCCTTGCGGAGATGGGGTCTCAGAACTAGACACAGTATTCCAGATGGGGTCTCACCAACTGTCTGAACAGAGGATAACAACTTCCTGTTTTCTGCTGCTGATGCCTCTCCCTATACATCCCAGTATACCCCCGCCCTCCCTACTGCCTTCTCACATTGCTTGCTAACCTTAAGGTCATCTGATATGATTACCCCCAGGTCCCTTTCCTGTTTTGTTGTTGTTACTACCTCCCCACTCATTGTGTATTCTTCCTCTCATTCTTGTTTCCCAGGTGCATTATTTGCACTTTTTGCATTGAAATCCTAGCTGCCATACGTCTGACCATTCCTCCAACCTTGCCAAGTCCCTTTTCATCCTTTCCACGCCTTCCTTGTGTATCAACCCTGTTGCAGATCTTTGTGTCATCTGCAAAAAGGCATACTTTTCCTTCCAGTCCCTCTGCAATGTCACTGATGAAGACATTAAAAAGGACTGGACCCAATACTGAACCCTGCGGTACCCCACTAGTAACGCCTCTTTCTTCAGAGTGGACTCCATTTACAATTACCTTCTGTGTCCTGTTGTCCAGCCAATGTTTTACCCAGGCTACCACCCTGGGACCCACTCCCAGGCTGGTTAATTTGACTATTAATCTTTTGTGTGGGACTGTGTCAAATGCCTTGCTAAAGTCTAGGTAGGCCATGTCCACAGCCCCTCCCTGGTCTACTACTTTGGTCACCCAGTCAAAGAAATCTATTAGATTCGTCTGACATGACCTCCCTGCTGTGAACCAATGCTGCCTTGGATCCTGTGCTCCACTGACCTCTAGGTACTCAACTATTCTTTCCTTCAGAAGTGACTCCATCACTTTTCCTACCACAGAGGTCAGACTGACAGGTCTGTAGTTTCCTGCCTCAGTCTTGGTCCCACTTTTGTGAAGGGGCATCACATCCACCTTCCTCCAGTACCGGGTACCACACCATCTTCCCATGATTTATTAAAAAGAGTAGCCAGTGGTTTCACTAGTTCCTTCCTTAATTCTTTTAGAATTCTGGGTGAATTCCATCAGGACCCATTGCTTTGTCCACCTTCAGTTTTAGAGTTCTTTTCAGAACCCTTTCTTCTGTGAAAGGACTGGGATCGACCCCCCTATCAAGAGTGCTTCTGTTAATTGGATTAGGCACTTCCCTCTCCTCTTTTGTGAATACTGAGCAGAAATATTCGTTCAGTATTCCTGCTTTCTCACTGTCCCCCTCTGCCCACTCACTGTTCATTCTATTCAGCCTCACTATCCCTTCCTTTGTCTTTCTACGCTCGCTGATGTACCTATAAAAGGTTTTATCCCCCTTCTTAACTGAGTTGGCTATCTTTTCCTCAGTTTGGGCCTTTGCTATTCTGACTTCCTCCTGCTTCTTTCTGCCTTAATTGGTACAGCCTCCGTCCTGCTCCTTCTGTGTTTCCTTATACTCCGGAATGCTATCTTTTCTTCCTGACTTTCACAGCCACCTCTTGAGAACCATAGTGGCTTTTCTTTCATTTTGATTTGTTTATTTGCTTCACACAAAGGCTTGTTGCATCTGTGATGGCAGTTTTGATAATTCCCAATTGTTGCTCCACACCTCCTTCTAGCCTGTTTGCTAGTGCTTTTCTGAGGCACTCTCCCATCTTGCCAAAGTCAGCCCTCCTAAAGTCCAGTACCCTCACTTTTGTATGGCTTGACTCTGTAACTGAGTTTAACGTGAACCACACTGTTTGATGGTCACTTGTCCCCAGATGGCAACCTACTTCTAGATCTGAGATCCTCTCACTGCCCCCGTTTGAGAGTATGTGGTCTAAGATTGTTCCCTCATAGTGGGTTCAAAACTAGCTGTCTAATGCCTGCCACCTGTAGGGCATCAAGAATGGCCCTGCTCTTGGATGTGGCTGCAGCAAATGTGCTCCAGTTAACATCTGGCATATTCAGGTCTCCCATCAACAGTATCTCCCTTTCTCTGCCATTCTAAGAATTCCTTCCATCATATCCTTGTCCATTCCTTCCCCTGACATGGGGTCTGTACACAACCCCTGTGCGGATTGTGGTGCCTTTCCAGTCTCGAGGTGACCCACAGTGCCTCCTCTCCTCCCTGTTTACTCTTTTGTTCAGTTGCTTTTATCCCTTCCTTTACATGAGAGCTACTCCTCCCTCTTCTCCCCTGTCTCTCCTGTAGGTTATGTACCCTGGTATGTTAACATCCAGTCATGGTTCTCTGTACCATGTTTCTGTGACTGCTACGATATCCAGGCATCCTCTTCCATTAAGGCCACCAGCTCGGGGCTTGTTGCCCAGACTATGGGCATTGGTACTCATTACCCTCCATTTCCTGATGGCCTTACCCCCTTTTGCCCCATCCCTGTCCTTCTTGCCTTTGTCACTTTCTCCATTTACCCCTGCCCTTCTCCCTATCAACACCTCCATGTTGGTGTTTACCACACTTACTACTGTGATTGTTTGGGGGGCTAGGATTTTCCTGTTCCTTTCCAGTGCCTCCCCCCTTGGCTAGTTTAAAAGCTTGCCAATAAAGCATTTAAACCTATCACCTAGGATCCTGGTTCCCCTCCCAGACAGATGCAGCCCATCATGCCAGTATAGGCTTGCATCACTCCAGGTGGACCCCCAGTCCCCAATGAAGCCAAATCCCTGAGCTCCACACCATTTTTTCAACCACTGATTGAATCCCATGGTACAGAACACCCTAGCCTCTCCTATGCCATAGATGGGTAGCACCTCCGAGAAGGTTACCGTGCGTGCTACTTGACTAAGGCCCCTCCCCAATTCCACAACTCTTCCTGCTTCTCTAATCCCTTTCTTAGCCAGGTCATTTGTTCCTAGGTAGACAATGACATCCAGCTCCCTCCCCTGTGCAGCTGCTCCAGCAATCCTGAGGATTCGCTCCCTGTCCCTCCAAGCCATGGCGCCAAGCAGGCACCTTACCTCCCTCTCCTCTACCTTGCCCAGTTCTACCTTCCTAACAATGAAGTCCCCCACCAGGAGTTGTTTCCTTCCCCTGCAGGGTCCCCTGCCACCCTTCTGTGGGTCTCCTTTGTGGAGGTTCCCAGCATCCTCCTTGGTCTTCACTGTAGGTGCCTCTATAGAGGAACCACACTTTGCCAGAATGGCATAGGAATTGTGGAGAGGTACAACTGGAGGGATGTGCCTCTGTTCCACCACCCTCACCCTCCCTGAGCCCACTGTGGTCCAACCGCTCCTCTTTCTTGGCAACCTCTGAGGCAATGGCAGTGGCACTGGTGGTCCCTGGATGGAAGAGGAGGTCCCACAAATCCTGGCCAACTCAGCCTGGAGATGAGCAACCTCCTCCCTCAGCCCAGAGAGGTGCCTGCAGATGGGACAACACCACATCCTCCAGAATATCTCCCGGAAGACTGCTGCTCCACAGCCACTGCACTGCACCACTCCAATCATGTCTTATTTCTGACCCCTTAACTGTTTGCAATCCTTACTCTTTTGTCTGTTTTTCTCTCTCTCCTTACTTTCTGCCTGTGTGCCCTTTAAGCTCCTGATTGTCCTGTTCTGAGACAAGAATATCCTATATTTCTCAGTAGACCACTTACTTGTTCAGAGGCAGACCTACAGCAGCTAGAGGGGGCCGGAAAGCTACTCTTGCCCCTTCTAGGATGGTGGGTCCTTGGTGGTTCTGTGATCACTCACTTCCTGCCCCTAAACAGGAAGTTCCTGTTGTCAGTCAAATCCTGTGCCTATAAAAATAGAACTAGCTTTGGGTGGAGGGGAATATAGTCCCAGCAGAGAAGTTCAGTCACACAGCAGTCCTTTCTCTTGGTGTCTTCTGCCAAGCTATTAGCAGAATCTTTCTAAGGCAGTCTTTAAATGTAGCTTCCTTCTAGCTAAGCCACTCCCCTACTTGCCAGATCTTTCTACAAGTAATTTAAACCTCACAGCAGTTAAGTCCTTTCAGTCACCTGAGATTTACACCTAGATGACTTTTCAGTTACCCATTCAGTTCGGTTAACCCAAACACACACTTTTTTTTGTTTTTGTTTTGTATGTTAGTTTTTTACCCTAAATTAAAGGTCCAAATACAAAAGTTCTTCTACTTTAGTCCCAGCAGAGAAGTTCAGTCACACAGCAGTCCTTTCTCTTGGTGTCTTCTGCCAAGCTGGGATTGCAAACCATATTGCAAAGAATTCCAGCCAAGCCAAGGTCACTCAGAGCAAGGACTCAAAAAAGGTGTCTGTGCTTAGTTTAGGTAATCAGAGTGGTCTAAGTCCCCCAAAGGAAAGGTATGAAGGATTAAGTTCTAATATTATAATAACACTTGTATTCATGACTGATCGCAAGATTATAATTCAAGTGGCACACCAAAGGAGGGCCATTTTCTCCAAACCTCAAATCTCACATTTTCTGAGATGTAGCCATGGAAAAAAAAGAAAGCAATTCCTGCAGTGGAAATGAGCACTTCATTTTCAATCCCCTTTCTGTGGTGAAGATGATTGTGCAGAAACTCCTATCCAGGCTCCAGACTGTGACCAAAAGGGTTGATATGAGTACTGGGAATCCATACATTGTGATCCATTTGGAAACCAAAGATCTGGAGTAAAGCTGGGTATAGGTACTGTAGTACAGTGGAACAAAGATGAAGGGTGTGAATTACAGGCAAATCCAGGTGCTCCCCCAACAGAAGTCCAGAATGATTCAGGTAACTAAAAAGACAGCACTCAAACAATGAAGATGCATTATGAAATGGACGCTAATATATTGGGCTAGATTTTCAAAGCATGGTGCAGGGCTTGCATTAAGCCCTGTGCCATAACACTTTGTAATCACTGGTGCTCTAATCCCTTTTGCCACAACTTCACCTGATTCTGGAAGATCAGGCACAGCTATGACAGTTTTCTCAGTTTATGACAGCTTGCACCAAATCTGTGGTGCAAGCTCTGTAAAAATCCCCCCTCCCCAAGACTGCTGCATGCTAGATGACAACAAGATGGTCTAACTTGCATCAGCTGCTGCACAGGGTGGCAAATTCCATAATCCCAGTGTGCCATGCTCTAGGAGCTTTGTGGCAATCTAAAGCCTTTGAAATCTGGCCTATTATGTCCAATGATTCTACTGCTTAGCGTCACAATGAGTCTAAATTGCAAACCGTTTTGCAAAGAATCCCAGAATGAAACAGTCCACTGCTTCAAGGCCCAAATGCCTCTTTTTAGGGTGAGGGCCATTAGTCCTAGACCACTCCATAAATACACTTGGTTTGATGGTTAATTAAGGAAACCCACAGAAATCAATTACTAAATACAACAGATGTTAAGGGTATATTCTAAATGATTTTTTAAAGCCAGGAAAACAAGGAGAAGACTACAAAAAATAGATTAATACATTTGAAGCTCACTAGAACATTTATTTTTTAAGTAGGTAAGGGAACCAAAAATTCAGTGTAGGTCAAATGACTAATGCCTTTAGGTCAGTGAAGGTCTAAATGACAGCTTTAACAACAACATATAAGAAAACCATCAGACCTAGTTTTGTTATAATCACTGACCATAGAAAATGCTGAAAATTAAAAAAAAATACATAGACTTAAATGGCACAACCCAGACCCATAAATAGATTAAGAAACAGACAACAGAAGTACCAGTGTAAACAAGCCTAAAACAACCATGAAGAGGAACAACTCAAAATACCAATGATATGAAACTGAAATAAATTGAGTGGGTTTCAAATAAAGTGATCACAAGGTATTAATGCAACTGAAATATAAGGGTGCAGGAATATAAAAATTGAAGTACTGAATGTTCACAGAATGCTTACCTTTTTCTAATACTGTGTTAATAGAAATGGATATAAGAGACATATAAAAAAGTAAAGTTACAGTGCCAAATAATGAGGGGGAAAGAGACAGAATGGAAATAGGGAAAATAAGTATGAAAAGTAAAAATAAACAGGTACTAAGGAATAAGGAATAAGGAATAAGGAATAAGAAGAAAGGATAGAAGAATGGTGCTGAATAATAATGCTAAAGTGGCCAACTAAGGCACAAAAAAAAAAAATCAAACTATGATGCAAATACCACCAAGGGGCCAGCCCATCAGTGCGGCGGTTGGATTTCCACTTGAGACGCTGATGACCCAGGTTCAGGAACGATCTGTGTCATCGGAAGGCCGGCTTGGGGGGAGAAGGTTTGAACATCCCTGGACTATTCTTCTTCTCCATGGGGGAGGGTGGTGAGTGTTCGGTGCAGGAGAAACACTCAGCAGAAGTTAGGTATGCCGCATAGCACCAACGCCTGCAGGACTCAGGGGCATAGCCGACACTGATCATCATTGCACGTCCTCACCCCTGCCTACAGGGGAGAAAATCTGCAGATGGTTGTTTCCATGAAGCCCTGTCCCCTGGCTTCAGTTGGCCTCCTAGCCAACTCTCCCAAATAGGACCAGCATTGGGGCATTGCAGCACTGGCAGGGAGACAGTGCCGTGACCACACACCCTGTGGAGTAAGCCACGGGTGCCAGGGAGAGCACAGGCATAATTGGAGGTGGAAGTGCAGGGGTTCATGACCAGGGCAGATACTGATGGCCGGATGCAACAAAAAGTATAATAAAAAAAAAAACACCAAGGAAAGGAGACAGCAGGCTAACATGGTTTTCAAAGATAGCAAAATCCAAAAACATAGGGATGTAGTCTAAACCCTCTCATTTTATATATTGTGCTTCCTGTTGTGCATAAAATAGGGTTAATAATGTGTCATCATGCTTAAAAAATCTGATAGTCTTTTAAAACGCTGCACTCAGGGCACTGGAGAGATAATGAGATCTATATTGGGACCTGTTAAATAGAGTTTGTTTAACACTCTTAGATTGCATAACTGCAAAATCATTTTCTGTGCATGTGTGATAGCCTCATCACATAAGCTCTTCACTCTTCATATTATCCTGTTATGGATAAGCATAAGAATAAGAACAACTGCAACGAATATGCAAATATATAACAATTGCTAAGAGGATCAAAAAAATATAGACCTCTCACATGTGAGAATAAATATCTGAACTTGATCAGTGTGACTAACATGAGTAAAATAAATTTCTGAGCATGTTTCATGACCGGCATGTGATGCTTTTCCTTTTTAATCTGTATCTTTGAAAATACATAATAAAAATGTTGGAAAGAGAAGGGGGTGGGGGGAGAAAAAAGAGAGAGAGAAATGAAATCTTTATTTTGTTTGATATACTGTACTTACAGATTTATCCCTGAGGTTTCTAAATCGATTCATTTCTTCTGGGGGCAGTGAACTGTATTTTGATTTCAAGGTGCAGCATTCTTTGGCTGGCAAAATGTTCCGGGAGTGGGACAGCTGTACTTCTGTCATGAGGACTGCTGCTAGTAATAATGCTCTTGGCAATTCCATCTCTAAGCTTTTAAACAAACACAAACTTTACTATTCATTTTAACAGAAAGGACACATATTAACATAAATGTGTGCCATATATTCATATTTCAGAGATGGAAAACAGTTAAAACTGAAATTTGTGCCAAAAATGATATTTTTAGCTGACACATTTTTATTTCCTGTTGGATTATCTCTTCCTCCTCTTGTTTCAGACACCCTTTTCCATTTTAATTGTTTTTCATTTTTAAGATTTTTAAGATTTGTTCTTGTGTTCTCTACCTAGAACTAGGGGGCAAGGTAGAGCACACAAGAGTGACCATGATAGATTTCAGAGGTGCGGACTTTGCTGGGATGGAGCGTATCCTGAGGGGCTATCTAGATGGGATCAGGCCAAGCATGTGCATGTAGACATGATGGGAATTGGTAAAGAAAGGGCTCCTGGAGGCTACCAAGGCCTGCACGAGGGAAAGACATAAGGGGGGCACAGCTAGGAAGCGAGTTGGTGGATGAAGGAGGTCCAGGATGCAGTGAGGGAGAAAAAGGCTGCTTATAGCCTTTATAAATGCTCTTGGGGGGCTATATCCAAGGAGGAGTATGATATGGTAGCCAGGAGGGTCACCAGGGTGGTGAGATCAGCTAAGGTGGTGGCAGAGCTGAGATTACCACAGGGGATAAATGGGGGGGAAGGTTCTTTAGATATATCGGGGAAGAAGAAAGGGGAAAGGGCAGATCAGTCGGCTCAGGATAGGGGTGGGTGGGTGGAAGAGGTGCGAGAGAAGGCAGAGGTACTAAATGACTTTTTTGCCTCTGTCTTCACCAAGGGGAGAGAAAGCAGCACTGGTAGGAGAGGGGGCGGGGGATATGGGGGTCGAACAGGGGAAAAAGAATGAGGAAATACCCAGAGGTAGGGGTGTTGGATGCACTCAAGGCCCTGAGAAGGGACAAGGCACCACACATTGAATACTGTGTGCAGTTTTGGTGTCCCTACTTAAAGAAGGACATTGCATTACTGGAGATGGTACAGAGGAGAGTGACTAGGATGGTACTGGGGCTAGGGGAAATGGCCTATGAGGAGCGACTGGGGGAGCTCAACCTATACTCGTTGGAGAAGAGAAGAGACAAGGGGGATATGATAGAGGTTTTCCAGTATCTCAAGAAGGTGAATAGAATAAACCTTGAGGGGGTCCAACAGCTAAAGTAACTGGGGGCCACCAGGGGACACCCCAGGAAGCTGGATGGGGGAGGATGATAGAGGAAACAAGGAGGTGCTACTTCTCTGAGAGAGTGGTAGAGCCCTGGAATGCGTTGCCCAGAGAGCTGGTGGCCACTACTTCTGTGGAGGAGTTCAAGAAGGGCTGGGATAGGTGCAGGGGGAGGGTATATCCAGGAGCCCAGTTGGGAAATAGGGGTCCTTGTGGGGTGGGAGGGAGAGCTAAAATCCGTGCCCTGCATAGGCACTGACCATCAAGCAGAATTGATAGACCATAGGGCCTATTCTGCTGACTTCATTGTATGCTAGTATATTAGTAAATAGTGAGATGGTACTCTTTGTAAACATGGCTGCCTTCACATTTTCAGCAGAATACTTTGTTGTTTTAGAAAAGTTGGTGGCATTATATTTTAAAATTTATTTTTTTCAGGATAGCCCTGCTAAGATACAATATTTCATTTCTCAGTGAGTTCCTGCTTCTACCCATTTCTGCAGCTAGGTGATCTGCAGGACTGCAACATTAAGTATCTTGCCAAGGTACTGAGGTTACCAAGCTAGACCAGCAAGTAACCTAACATAATAACACACTATTGTGATGACAAAAGGGACTTAGGGTATATCTTGCCTGCCCCTCTACTGTATGGCAGTGACTGTATCCAATCTAATTATGGACATACCTCCAGGCTTCTCAGCTGGCATATTTTTCATGCCGTATAAAGTTCCAACAACATTCTCCCTTAGGAATCTGTTTAGCCTTGTTTTGAAAACCTGCAAAGCACTAGTGTCACCAACCTTAACGGGGGCACGGGGCTATTTTAAATGCTAGCCACCCTCTGTGTGACATAATGCTTTTCTGAAGTTTCCAATTGTCCTGCCATCCAACCCTCCCCCTCACCTGCACATACATTTAGTTCAAGTCCTCAGGTTCTGTTTACTCACTGGCTCAAGCATTTTTAAATACTCCACTCTCTCTCTCTCTCTCTCTCTCTCTCTCTCTGTCCCTTTAGTATTACATATAATAGATACATCTCCTTGACTTTACAGAATGCTACAGATGCTAGGTAAATGCCAATCAACACAAACAAGAAAGTTGTTTAGAAGTGCGTTATTATATAAATGATTAATTTAACATTAGCTGATGATCTTTCCTAAATTACATCTGGATCCTTGTGTGACTGCATTCCAATAGTGACCATGTATCTGATTTGATCAGAGGACAGCATTCAAGTTTCTGTGTAAAACTAAGTAGTATTTGCTTACAGTGTTCTCAATTGTTTCTAATACCTGCATTCAAAAAGTTGGCATGCAAGCTGCCTGTCTAAGGAACTCTGACGTGTGATCTGGGCTAAAAATTAGTTCAGTAGTAACATTAAATATAGTAACATGTCTCCATGTCAGAATCTCCACATTTGTTGTCTTGGGATTTCCTTCAAGCTGCAAAAAACTGACTGTTGAAATGTCACATTATTTATACATTTGTAATAATTGAAGAAAAAATATTAAATGTGGTGGTTTGGGCATTCATGTTTTCATGTTTGTAAGAAAAGAACAAGTCGTACATACGTTACGTTAAGTCGTTACGAATGTGCTAGCAGAAACAGACCACCTGGTCTCTCTAAGTAAGTTTGCTCGAGTGTGCAGCTAGCACCCCTAGTTTGCAGCTGTCCCAACCCCTGTCCCCTTTGTCATCCCACTGCCTCCCCCACCCTCACTCTCCCCTGTCCCCTGTCCTATGCCCTTTGAAGTTGTTCACAGATTTACATGATACCACCCATTCTGGTAAGGCATTCCATTTTGCTACCACCCTCTCTGTGAAATAGTGTCTCCTCATTTCCTTCCTAAATCTTCCCCCCTCTATTCTTAGCCCATGCCCCCTTGTGACCCTCCCCTTCTTTAACTTAAAGACCTCATCTGCCCCATCATTACTGATTCCCCTCAGATACTTGAATGTCTCTATCATGTCCCCCCTGTCCCTTCTGCCCTCCAGGGTGTATATATTCAGGTCTCTCAGCCTGCTGTCATAGTCTGTCCCTTCCATTCCACATATCCTCTTTGTTGCCTCCTCTGCACCCCATCCAGTAGCCTGATATCATGCTTTAGGTACAGCCTCCAAAACTGCACACAATACTCTTAAGTGTGGTCTTACTAGTAACCTGCAGAGGGGCAAGATCACCTCTCTTCACCTGGATGAAATCCCCCTCGCTATGTGCCCAGCATTTTGTTTGCTTTTGTAGCTGCTCTCCTACACTGGGTAGTGTTGTCCATGGTCCCTGTTATCATTACCCCTAGGTCCTTCTCCTCCTCCTCAGTGATCCCCAGCTTAACCCCTCCTAGCCAGTATTCTCCCCTTGGGTTCTTCACCACAAAGTGCATAACCTTACACTTCTTTGCATTGAACCCCAGCTGCCACCTCTCTGACCACTCCTCTTGCTTGCTTAGGTCCCCCTACAGCTGCTCCATCCCTCCTCTCCATTCACCACTGCTCCGATTTTGGTGTCATCCGCTAACAGACTTATCTTGCTCACCACCCCATGTGCAATGTCTGATATGAAGAGCCCAAACAATACTGGCCCCAACACACAGCCCTGTAGCACTCCACTCATCACTGGCCTTGGAGTTGAGAGCTCCCCTCTCACCACCACCCATTGCAGCCTCCCACTCAGCCAACTTGTAATCCAGTTCATCATTTTTTCCCCTACCCCTACACTAGTTAGCTTTCCCCCAAGCTGTCCATGAGGCACAGAATCAAAGGTCTTGCTGAAGTCCAAGTTAAAAACATCCACTGCATGTCGCTTATCCAGCTCACCTGTCACCCAGTCATAATATTGTATCAGGTTGGTTTGTCAAGACTTCCCTGAAACAAACCCATGAGGCCTCACATCCTGGAGGCCATTGTCCTCCAGGTTCGACACCAGTCTTTCCTTTAGTATTGTCCCCATGGGTTTGCACACTATGCAGGCGAGACTTACCAGGCGATAATTACCCGGTTCATCCCTTGGTCTGCTCTTGTGCAATGGCACTACATGTGCCATCCTCCAGTCCATTGGCACACATCCCGACTCCAGTGAGGTATGTACAGATCCACCAGCAGCTCCACCAACACCTCTGCCATCTCCCTCAGCACCCTGGGGTAGATACTATCCGGCCCTGGTGACTTGTCTACCTTCAGTGCCCTCGGTCCCTCTAGGACTCTACTTGCCTCAATTCTTCCATCTGTTGCCTACTCTCCACCTGTCATCACCCTCCCAGCCCATGGTGGTAGCGGTCCCCCCTTTTCTTCCATGAACACTGACAAAAGTATTTATTCAGTGCTTCTGCCTGCTCCTTACCCATTTCTATCCACTCCCCACCCCTTTTTATCCTCACTATTATTTCCTTGAACTTCCTTTTCTCCCTGATGTATCTGAAAAAGTCTCCCCTCCATTAATTCCCTGTGCTAATCTTAGCTCCCTCTGGGCCTTGGCTTCTCTCACTATTCTGGTCACCTCCCTGTACCATCTTGCATAGTTTCCCCTGTCCACTTCCTTCCCCACTCCTTCTATACCTCTGGTGCACCTCTTGTGTTGCTCTCACCACCTCCACTACTTCACTGTTTAAATAGCATGGTTTTCTTGTTCTGCTCCTCCTGCTCTGTATTGGTGCAGGCTTCTGTTGCCTCTGGAATCCCTCATTTAATAATATCCCATTTCTGCTCTGCATCCATCGCCTGCCTTATGCCCTCTAGTTTCCCTTTCAGTACTTCCTGCATCCTCCCAAAGTCTGACCTCTGAAGTTTACTACCTGAGTAACTGATTTCTCTCGCTCTCACACATCGTGATATTAAACCACACTGTTTGATGATCGCTGTTGGCTAGTGGGTCCTCCACCTTTATTTCCCTTACTGCCTCCGCATCTGACAACACCAGATCTAAAGTGTTCTTTAGCCTAGTAGGTACACTAACCAACTGTGTCAGGAGACCCTCCTGGATTGCATCCTGGAGCACTTGCTCCCTAGCACTGGAGGTGGATAGATTGCTCCAGTCAACCCCCGGCAAGCTGAAATCCACCCATGATGACCACCTTCCCTTTTCTACATACCTTTCTGATTTGTCCTGCTAACTCCCTGTCAAGCTCCTCAGACTGGGATGGTGGCCTGTATACCACCCCAAACCTCAGCTTCCTACCCCTTGAATCTAGGAGCTGCAGCCAGATTGCCTCTGTTCTCCTTTCTTCACCCTCGTCTCTTGTGCATTTGATCCCGTCCTTCACATAAACTGCCACTTCACCGCCCCTCCTTTCCTTATGGTCCTTCCTGTATACTTTGTATCCAGGGATTGCCAGATCCCAGTCCCAGTGCTCAGTTGCCCATTTTTCTGTGACAGATGCAATATCCACCCTCCACACTGCTAAGAGTGCCTGTAGCTCAGCAGATTTGTTGCCTAAGTTTCTTACATTCAGCAAGACCACCCCCCATCCTGCCCCCCTTCCCTTCGATGGCCTCCATTTCCTTCCTTCTACTCCCTCCTTTTTCGTCCACCCTGAATCCTTCCCTGCTAGCCTGGTGGGTAGGCTGTGACTCCACCCTATCAAATCCCTGCCTTCCTGCTGTTCACTTGCCATGCCCCATCTAGTTTAAATCCACCTTTGTTGCAATATACCTCCCCAGTCTTTGCTTTAATACCTCCTTCCCCTTCCCACTCAGGTGCAGCCTATCCCTTGCAAACAGATTTGTTATTATCCCAGGTACTGCCCCAGCCACCCCACAACCCCATATCCCTTAGTTTGACACCATTCTACCAACCATATGTTCAACTCTCTAATCCTCTCCTTTCTCACTGTGCTTGCATAGGGTACTGGGTGCACTCTGAAGAATGCCACAGACTCCCCAGCCTCTTCACACAACCTTCCCATTTCCTCAATCCTCTCCTTTGTTGCCTCCACTGTTTCCCCTAGGTCATTTATCCCCACATGTACCACAATGTGTAGTTTCCTCCTACCCCTCTTTATGCACCTTAAGATTGCCTGTCCTGCCTTGTCTGCCTTTAATCCTGGTATGGACTCCACCCATATCTGACTGTGCCTCTCCCCCTTGCTGCCCCATCTGATCCCCTTGAGTACGAAGTCCCCCAACACTAGTAAACCTCACTCCTCTTTCCTTGTGCCCGTTGTCACCACCCCATCCAGGTTCTCATTTCTGTGGCCAAGCAAGACAGTACATTTACAGTGCATCCCAATGTCTTCCCCCCTGCCCTTCTCAATTGAGACTCATCCCCCTCCTCCTGTTTGACTACCAACCTTCTGGTCCCGCCTCACCTCTCCGAGTATTATCCCTCACCCTGCCATGCCATGCTCGGTCTCTCCACTAGTAATGCCCCCTCTCCCTTCTCTTTGTGAGTGTTATCCCTTGTGTAATCTCCTCCTGCGTCCTCTTTCCCATGTGTTGCTGGTACAGCAAACATGTTACATCCTCCCTTTGCCTTATTGTATGTTTCTTCCTCCTTACTGCCTACTGCTGTTTCTCTTTTTCTAGGTCTTACTAAAGTCCACCCTTCAACAACTGGCTTCCTGTCTACTGTGCCTCCTTCCCCTTACTTCTCCCTTGCCCCACTGTTACTTCTCTGTAGTGCTCCCACAGTACTCTCAGATGTCAGCCCTCCTACTGACACAATCCTCCCCTCCTCCCTCAACCTCCCCAGCTCCATACCAAGCCACGGAACCTCTTCCTCAAGCCTCCTTAGCCTGTGGCATATTGGGCACCCTCCCAGCTTCCATAGTATGCTCATCTGCATTGCTGTCCCTCAACCATTGCACCCAACAACACTACTCATGGTCCACACTACCTATACAGCCTCTCCACACCACTCTTCCTACAGCAAGTATAATTAACTACCCCTGGCACAGCCTCTAACATAAATTCTTATCCTAAATGCCCTTGCATTCAGCATAAGACAGCTAACTGCAGTACTAACTGGAAACCACAATCCTATTCATAAGGACTATAGATCTACTCATACGTTTTATATATTTATATGTCCCTAAGATTTAGCTCATATGGCTGTTCCTTGTTTTCTTCTTCCTGGCCTCTTCTGAGGGCTCAGATCAGTTTGCAGCTCCCCAAGCTCTTCCCTCAAAGCCTTCAAACCCAAACCCCAGTGGTATTTCAGTATTTAAGAAAGGCTGGTGGAAGGGCTTTGATGGGAGGGCTTTTACAGTCACTCCAGCCACAAAAGTCTTTAAGCTAAATTCTACTTAAGCTAAATTAAAAAGAAAAAACAAAACAATACCAAAACTTACAAAACTCCTCTATACATTAACTCCCTCAACAGCAAGTAGAATTAACCAATCCTTCTCTACTGTAGGTTAAAAAACAATAGCAAATTGTACAAGACAAATGCAAATAGTTTGTTCTCTATTGAATGATTACAATGATCTTTTATCATATGGCAACTACAGCTTTCCTATATCAAATAACAGTAATTTATACTGCTCATGTATGCCATATGAGAGTGGGTTATGTTGCTTTCTTATGCCATACCACAAATGAGTATACTCCTAACATATATGACAATGGTGAGGGCTGCTCTCTTAAGACATATGCAAACTTTTAAAATAGTTGTTCATGGTGTAATGGGATAATTTATTGTGATATGTTATACAAAGAACAAAAAGGAAAGACAGAGTAGGTAAAAAAGGAAACAGGCTTGCACTATATATCAGAAGTCAATTACAAGAGACAGAAGTATTTGACCTTGACACAGAGAAGCATGAAGCACTGCCTAAGAGCATAAATGGAAAAGGAGGCACAGCAACAGTTGATCTGTGCAATAGATCACTGAGCAGAAAGAGACCAGTACTTTAAACTATATGATGAGAGCAGGAAAGCAATAACCATGGAAATTATGCTCTGATTGGAAACCTTATTTAGTCCGACATATACTGTAGACTGGAAAGAAGAACCATTTAAGTCCAAGTGCAGTAGGCAGTTCCTGAACCTTGTGGAGGACTGTTACCTGGCAGTGTGTTAAAGGAATAATTAGGGACCAAGTGATGCTTGATCTTATCCTTAGCAACAAGAATGACCTGATCAACTGTATCATGCTATAGGTTACCCTGTCTTTGGTATATTTTAATTAATTCTAGGTCAGCCCTGAAAAAGGGATAGTGTCTCAGAGGGCTTAACCAGTAACCAAAATCCAATAACTAACTAAATAAAAGAAGCAGAAATTGGAGAAATACTAGGAAACAGTGAACATAACACATTTAGCTTCTCTACAGAAAGGAAAGACAAAAACACAGAAAGAAATTTCTGTACTGTATCATGCTACTACATATGAGTATTGTTAAAAGCTGGGCACTCATGCAATCTTTGGGGAACAGGATCATGGACATCAGTGGTCCACAGGAATGGAACACCTTTAAAACAAAGACTACATCTCTCAGTGGGGAAAATACAGCAGACAAAGATGCAGGCTGATGTTGATAGTAAATAAATAAACATAGGATAAAGTGAGACATATAAGAAGAGTAGATTGCAAGGAACCAGTGAAAATACCATAGAGCTACAGGGACTGAAGAATAGCAAATGAAAAATTAGGAGGACACAACAAGCAGTGGAGAAATGGCACTACAGGTTGTATCGAAAAGCAAAAATATTTTTCAGATATATGCAGGAGAAAAGAAAAACAGAGAACTTCCAGTCCACTAAAGGATCGGGAAAATGTGCAATGTTCACAAATTATGGGCAAATGGCATAGTTCCAAAATGCACATTTTACATAATTTTTCAGAAAGAAAATGGATGGAGTGGTACAAGACAGTGAGATAGTATTCAGGTGAGAATGAAAGAGAGTACTGCACATCATATGTGACATATGTAACACCTGATGAAAATGATCTAAATTGTGTTTTAAGCATCTATCAAATTGATCAAATGACGGTAAATGTGAAAAAGCAATGGTGCCAGGTGGCATGCACCCAAAGGTCTGGTGTGATCCCTCCAACAAAGAGGCAGAGTGTAATTGAAGCCCCCCAAGCACCAAGGCTGACAGTATTGCATTGTGTTGCACTATATAAGCAATAAATGCACGTTTACTTAATCCTAAGCAGGATTTTCTGTGTTTCCTCAGCCTTACAAATCCCAACAGATCTCTATCAGTCTCTGAATATGGTGCACTAAAAGAGGATTCATAAAATATGAAATTATAGCACATGCCCACAGATTGTAATTGGTAGGAATTTAAACAGAGTCTGGTGTATATATATATATATATATATATATATATATATATATATATATATATATATATAATATGTATGCAGGAAAGGATACAGTTCTTCTATATGTATACTATGCAAACTAAATTTGACATTTGACACTGTCCTGCACTATGAATGTCTACCAAAAATGACAAATATGGGACTGGATAGCAGTTTGGTCAAGTGGACTGAGAACTGGCTTAGGGATAGATCCCAGTGAATAAGAATCAATGGCCACCTCTCAGAAGTTATTGAAGTGGGTAGTGGGGTGCCGCAGGGATCAGTCTTTGGACTGGCTCTGTTCGGGCTTTTAGTTGATCAATGATCTGAATAAAGATAAAACCAATAATTTAACCAAGTTTTTGGATGACAACAAACCTGGGGAAGATGTATACTCTGTTACAAGCTATTACTCCCTTGTGAAAGATTTAAAGTATTGAACTGTGGGTCAAGGGAATAGAATGCATTTAAATCAAAATAAGTGCATGGTTCTGCACATGGGACAACAAAATCCAATGCATACCTAAACACTGAACAATAAAATTCTTAAGACGGTGGAAAAAGAATGTGACCTAGGGGTGATAATCAATAATAAGTTATCATCAAAAATCTTTGCTACAAAATAACACAAAGTGCATATAGATCGCTGACTTGTGTCCAGAGAGCTTTTGTAAATGGTAGCGAACAGTGTATACTCTCTCTTTATAGAACCTATATCTGTCCCTACCTGGACTATACATCCCCCTTCTAGAGTTCCTATCTTAGGAGATACACAGATATAATTGAGAAAGTTTAACAGAGAGCCACCAAGCTTATCCCTCACCTAAGTAGATTAACATATACAGACAGATTGGCTGCAACAAGTTTGGCCAGACTCAAAGACAGACAGAAAAGGGGGGATTTATTGCAGTTATAGAAAATTCTTAAAGCTGATGATTTGACATCAATGTGTGGACTTGAATACAACAATAGAATCCTGAACCTATGTTCTCACCATAAACAATTACTAATCCCCAAGGCCAATACTAAAAATAGAAATAACTTGTTTACATTAAGGGTGGCTACAGACTGAAACAGGTTACCCAGGGAGGTGGTGAATTCAGAAATATGTTTAAATTTAGACTGGATAAACATTTAATAAGGGCCTAATTCACCCATGTGGAGTGAGGGACATAGAAACATAGAATTTGATGGCAGATAAGGACCACTTGGCCCACCTAGTCTGCCCATTTCCCTACCTAATGGATAAGCTGCAGATCCTAGTTAACCAACGGCCTACTTCCTCCTACCCCCACTAGAATTGCCTTATGTCTGTCCCATGCTTTCTTGAATTCCCCCACAGGAAGAGTGTTCCATGCATCTACAACCCTTTCCATGAAGAAATACTTCCTCACATTACCTCTGAGCTGTCCCCCCATCTTCAAATTGTGCTCCCTTGTTCTTGCACATCTCTTCTTCTGAAAAATGCTACCCTCTTGGACTTGTTGATTCCCTTGAGATACTTGAAAGTTTCTATCATGTCCCCTCTCTCCTTCCTTTCCTCGAGGCTATAAATATTAAGCTCCTTTAATCTTTCTTCATATGTCTTCTGGTTCAGACCCTGCACCATTTTGGTTGCCCTCCTCTGGACAGCCTCCACCCAGTCTATGTATTTGAGGAAATGGGGTCTCCAGAACTGCACACTGTACTCCAGATGTGGTCCCACCAACTGTCTCTACAGAGGGATAACAACTTCCTGTTTTCTACTGGTGATGCCTCTGTTATCACTCCCTTCCTGCTCCCAAACAGGAAGCTCCTGTTGTTAGCCAAATCCTGTGCCTATAAAAGTAGAACAGGCTAAGGCTGGAGGGATAGAGGGCAATACTTTAAGGGGGGTAGCAAATAGGCTCTGAACTGCTTCCTTTTTCCATGAAAACTAACAAAGAAAATACTGAACCTTTCTGTAATTTTATTCATAGGAGTTGAAACTAGAAAGACTGGTCACTAATACTCTCTTTGCATCCCAAGGACAATGCAACTTTATAGGCTCTGGGCTGGTATGTGGGTGTCTTAGGGAGCAATGCATGGCATTTGTATTTACCCATGCATGGCAACAATTACTGTCATGAGATACAAAAATTGCATTTATTGTACCAAATGAGAGAACAAACACAGACCTGGTGTACATTTGTATATTGTCTGGCTACACCCCGGGGGAGGGGGGGGGTAGTAGTGAGTCCACTTGGTGTGCAGATCTGAAATCCCTGGCTACACCCCTGTGTTCCAGTAGAGCACTATAGTTCTGACAGCACCTCCTTCCTCTTGCTGTTCTCTGCCACAAGCTATCTAGGTCATTTTTTAAATGCAAACACCTGGCTTCCTTCTTTCTAAGCTACTTCCCCTAATTAACAGTTTGTTTGCAACAATGAAGATCGGCATATAGCCTTCTTTTGTCTAGACTTACCAAGTAATAAATAAATAACTGTGATTAAAACACCATATTTTTCAAAAGGGGAGTTTCAGCTAGTTTACAAAAAGGTTAGCATGACTGTCAAATCCCATTTTCTGGGTACCTCCAAAGATGCACACCAGAAAACACTTGCCATATCAATAAAGCTCCTTATAGGCCAAATGTGTGTGTGGGGAGGGTGGGGATCATTTTGGAGAAAAAATAAACTAAAACATTTATAACCTAGTCACACTTTGGTGAAACTAGAAAATGTTATCACCAAATAAAACAGGAAGATACCGTGAATCTTTTATACTGCAAAAAAGTTGCAGCACAAATTTACACAATTTTGTTGCGGCGCTACTTTAAAATGCAAGAACAGTAACTGTTTAAACTACTGTATATTAAGATAGTATTGAGTATGTATACCCTCAAAAGTCTGAATGTTGCGAGCAATAGCAGAATCCTGCATTGTTTTCGTCATATAAATGTGAACCTTAAACACTTCCTTCAAGCAGGCTAACAGGGTTTTGTGATATACTGTATTGTCACTGTACATTTCATGCTAGACTCAGTGGCGTCTTTAAACCTGGCGCAATATCTTTACACTTGAGCAAATGACTAACATTGTACAGAGAAACACACCTTACTCAAGACAGAAGAGTCACATACCTTTCTGTTTTCCTGCTGAACGTTCTCTTCAGGTTTGCAGATTTGCTGTCTCTCCATCGTGATTGAGGTATCTTTTATACCCGAGTCCCCAGAATCTTTCCCCGCAAACCTGAAAATCGGTGACACAGGTGTATAACACGAAGCGAAAAGGGCAGAACGCTTGGAAAGAGAAAAGTGAGAAGACATCCCGAAAGTGAAAGGTGTCTGGACTTTCCTGCTTCAGGCATGGAATTCCTTTCAGACCTGCAGACGGGAGTCACGGGACAGGAAATCGAGTAAACACACACCTTTATTAGAAAACTAAAGAACGGTAACCCAGCAGACACTGAACGTAATGCAAAACTCGAACTACAAGAACACAGTTTGAGTGTCAAGACGGTTTAACATGTGGATTAATGCTCCGAGTTCCTTAAAAACCGAAAACAAAATTAGTAACTGGACGCCCCAGTAGATACAGTACAACTAGAAAACTAATTTTTCCGGAAGCTACATCGTCCTACGGAGATTTATTTATTTATTGCCATCCCCACATTAAGGCAACAGTGCATTGAAACTGGACAACAATTTCAGCGCTTCCATTTTTTTTTCATTATAAACCATTCCCAGCATTTTCCAGTTTTATTTGGTGGTAACATTTTCTAGTTCCTAAAAAATCTGAGCATTAATAAATGTTTTAATTTGCCTTGTTTCTCAAGAAAAATTATGACCACCACATTTGGCTTAGAAATAGTGTTCTACAATTTGTAGGGGTTAGGATAGAAAAAGGGTGTGCAGAGCAGGAGATAACTAGAAAAGTCAATTTGACATGGATGTTAATGTTTTTATTAACTGTAGCTGAAACTGCCTTTTTTGGAAACCCATTTCTGGTTGCAATGCTGCTTTAAGGGAAAATATGCAATGTGCTGGTATTTAATCGCCTTGCTCTTCATCAATAGTCATTTTATGATCCCAAGCAAATGTGGCATCGACTCCCACCTTCAGAGCATTCCTCACTGTTTGGGCTGTTTATTGGATTATGGTCTGACGGCATGATGCCACCATTTTTGAAGTTCCTACCCAGCAAGATAATACCAGGCATGTGTGGCAGGGTCAGAGCCCCTATCCCACTTAAAGAAATGTCAGTTGCTGTTTTTTTTTTCTTTACTTCCTACTTTATCTCGGTACTATCCCTGTACTCTTCTATACCTTCAGTCTATCTCTGATTGGGCATCCACATTTTCCATGGGAGATGGCAACTTTTTGATCCATGCCCACCCCCCACACTTGTATTTACTTTACCGTCAGTTTTTTTTTCTCTTTTTCCATCCTTCCGATTCTTTCTGTTTCCAGTGTCATGTAGTTTTGCCTGCTCCCATAAAAGATAAAAGGGTAAGTGATACCTGTTTGAAGAAATTTGTCCCTTATATGTTTGAATGCATGCTGCCTTCTTTCTAAAGAATAAAACAAAGAAAATATGTTATTTAAACAAGGGTTCCCTTGAAAAAGACAATTACAGCGAAACCAGTCGGCAGTGTTCTTTGCTGCTACCGAGTTATTTTGCACAAAAAAATAAGTTTTATATTGATTTAGCGAGTCTTGGTGCCGTTTGTTTGTCGAAAAAGTTATTTAAACAAAGGAAGAGATGCTATTTGATAAATATAATGAAGAAGACGGAAAGGTATACTTAAAAGCAACAACACAATAGGGGGATTAAAACCAATGTTCTAGGCAGAAGTGCAGGACAACTTCATGGCAAACCCCAACCCACGTCCACTCAGCACATACAATACTTAAAATATAAGCATTTGTCAATGCCTTATTGTTATGCTTGGTTGGTGAGAGAGGGTAAATGAATGTACAGGTAAAGCAGGACTTGGTTGTGAAATACAAAGTGTTACTAGCCCATTCATTACAGTAGCGCTCATTCATACCTCAGTTAGTGCCAGCCCTTGTGGTGAGAGGAGGGTTGAGCCGGACGCTGGCTCTGTTTGTGGGATACTATTTTAATGAGCAGGGTGTCACTGCCGGTGGGGGGGACCACTAGGCTACCAGGGAAAAATTACGTTCTTAATGTTTTACAGGGTCAGGATTCATGCTGGGGGGTGGGAGACCACTAGACTACCAGGGAAAACGTATTTTTCTGATGTTTTACAGGGTTGGGATTCATGCTGGGTAGGGGGACCACTAAATTACCAGGGAAAACTTATTTTCTTAATGCTTTACGGGGTCGGGATTCGTGCAGGGGGTTGGGGACCACTAGACCACCAGGTACTTCTTCCATTTATGGGGCTCCCGGGGTCGGGTTTGTGTTGGTTGGGGGGTGAGGGGACCACTAAACCACCAGGTCCTTCTTTGCACAGGGCTACAGGGCTCCAGGTTTGTGCTGGGGGGGTCACTAGACCACCAGGTCCTTCTTTGATTTAGGGACTACTGGGCTAGGGAATTCATAGATTCATAGAAGTGTGACCGCAGAAAAGGACCGAACTAGGCCCACCAATTCTACCCATTTGCCCAGCTATCTGCTTGGACCTGTACCTCCCCCCTTAACACTCCCATGTGGTTGTCCCATGCTCTTTTGAATCCCTCCACTGTTTCCCCTCCAACGACTGCCTCTGGGAGTCTGTTCCACTTTTCTACCACTCTCTCTGTGTAATAGTATTTCCTAATATTACCACTGACACTGCCCTCCCTCCACCTGCAGGCCATGCCCCCTTGTCCTCAGATTTCCTTTCATCTTTTTTTTTTGTCAACATGTTTTTTTATTGAGACAGTAGGGAAAGTTACATTATCAACAATGCCTTCCTATACAGCACAAGAGGAATACATACTGATTGTTTCATTTATACCACAGCCAAGCAGAAATACTACGTATATGTGCCCCGATATATAAAGTGCTATAGAGTGCTTTACTTCTCTTAAGAGAAAAATATCAGCCTCAGCTGCCACCAACAGAGGATCCCAAAGCTGTCGAAACACTTCCACTTGACCCAGTGTAGTTAACTGAGCCCTTTCTGTGGACATACACTGCTTCAAGTTGTTAGCCCACTGTTGTACACTAGGAGGGTTGGGGGCCAGCCAATTTTGTGCAATTATCTTATGAGCATTCATTAGAGTCAATGACCACAAAGTTTCATGACTGGACATACCCAGGTGCTCAGGTTCAGCACCCAGCATAAACTCAACAGGAGTGTTCGATGGGGAAGAACCCAACACCTTAGCCATGATATCATGCATACCCACTGAAAAGGACATGATTTTGGGGCAGACTAAGGCCATGTGCAGGAAATCTGCTGCTGCTGACTGTCATTTGGGACATACATCCGATTTGCTTGGGTCATAGAGTTTAAGTTTCACAGGTGAATAATAAGCTTGATGGAGAAGAAAAAAATATTGCACCTGCCGAAGTTTATTACTCCTTGAACAGGTTACCATGTGTTTGGATGCTCTTTCCCATAACTTCTCACTGAAAGAGATCCCCAGGTCAGCCTCCCACTTCCCAATTGTATTGTCTACAGCTTTGAGGTCACCTCTATTAATACAATGATAATAGGTGGCTAACAAACCAATCCCTGGCTGAGGGAAAAACAGTTCCCCCTCCAAAGGGGAAAGAGGGGCCCAACCAGCACCTGTGATCAATTTAGCACCCAAGATGTGTCATAGGCAGAAATAAATAAAGAAATCCCTCCCTGTATATTCCACTGGTCCCTCAGATAGGTAAAGGGAACCATACTGTCCCCTACGTAGAGATGATGGACCCATCTTAATCTCCTATCCGCCCAATCATTCAATCTGTCAGTCATTGCCTCAGTGGATGCAAATTTGAGTCAAACCACATCTGCAATAAGGGTCATTCTAGTAGAAGCTATTGCCCTACCTATCTGGTGGTGGGCACCTGATCAAGCCTCAATGGTTGCTGAATTAAAAGGGTTGGGGTGTTCAGGCATCACTCCGGACCACAGCACCTCTGCAAGACCCCTGCCCCCCGAGATGGGTCCCTGAACCCAGCCCCTCAAGTTCTAACCAGCTATTATTCAAATCATCCCATCCTATTGGGATAGCAGCAAGCTGAGCTGCCTAATGGTAAATTCTAAAATTAGGCAGGCCAAGTCCCCCCAAACATGGTGGCAAATGTAATACTGATCTCTTTATTCTGGATGCTTTGCCCCACCAAAGAAACCTATGTATTACTGCATCCAGTCTCTGAAAGTGGCATTTCGGAAGTCTAAATGGGAGGGACTGATATAACAGCCTGGGCAGAATCATCATGGTGATCACTCTGACTCTACCCATAAGGGAGATTGGAAGTGCCATCCATCTCTCGCAATCTGAAGTGAGTTTTTTCATGAAGGGCCTGTAATTTAACCCATATAAAGTATGAGCATTTCCAGAAATTAGAATCCCTAGGTATTTAAGGTGGGGAACCATAAGCAGGCCATTCAGGTGGTGAAATAGGGTGTTCCTATGTAATTTACCAATGGGGGGACCTCACTCTAGGTCCAATTAATTTTATGGCCAGATATTAGACTGTACTCTGTTAGGACCTGGTGGACCCTGTTGAGATCTTCATGAGGGAACTGTAAATACAGAAGTAGATCATCAGCATACATGGCCAATTTATGTTTGTTGCCCTTATGTCTAAATCCCCGAGTCTTCTGATTAGACCGAATGTACCCCGCTAAAGGTTCCAGAGATAAAACATACAGTAAAGGAGAGCGGAGGCACCCCTGTCTGGTTCCCCTGCCCAGAAGAAAACTTGAAGTCAGGCTCCCATTCACTAGTACATGGGCCATAGGGTCCTTATACAGATCTTAATCCAGGACATAAAATACTGCCCGAATCACAGTTTAGTTAAAGTGGTAAACAGATACGCTCACTCCACTCGGTCGAAGGCCTTTCTGCATCTAATGCCAAAATGGCCGCCCCATGTTTAAGTTTAGTTTTCTCCCACTGATAGGTGATGTTCAGAGATTTCCTAACATTATATTTCCTATACCTATCTCTTACAAATCCAGCTTGGTCAGGGTGCACCAAACCCGGTAATAAAGGTTTCAACCTGGAGCCCAGAACCTTCGACAAAATTTTATAATCAGCATTTGGGAGCGAGATAGGCCTATATGAGGAACACCAGCTGAGGTCTTTCCTTGGCTTTGGGAGCACCGTAATGATCACTGACCAAGTGGAGGGGGGCAACATCCCCACTGCACAACTCTCCTCCAGCATATCCACCAGAGATTCCAAAAGTATATCCTGGCAGCACTTATAAAAGTCAATAAGAAGGCCATCTGGCCCTGGAGCCTTACCACCCGTGAGCTTTCTTATAGCTGCCCTGATCTCCTCCCCCAAAATTGGGACCTCAAGTGACTCAGACTGGGTCTCCGAAATGGTTCACAGGGCCCCTTTGTTCAGAA
This sequence comes from Neoceratodus forsteri, assembly GCA_016271365.2. Taxonomy (NCBI): domain Eukaryota; kingdom Metazoa; phylum Chordata; order Ceratodontiformes; family Ceratodontidae; genus Neoceratodus; species Neoceratodus forsteri. Next base: position 873,471,065 of record CM057450.1, on the reverse strand, counting down.
AGGTGTTTATTTGTACAGGAGATGGGGAAATCTCAGATGTGTATAATTGTTTATAAAAATCTTCAAAGGCTTGAGTTACATCCAATACTAGACCAGCCACCAATACTCCCCTGGAGGAATGTATTTGAGTCACAGCCCTCTCTCCCTTCTTCCCACGCAGCTGCCAGGAGAGCAGTTTCCCCGCTCAATCCCTATTAAAATATTGGCCAGCCCCGGAAAGTAGAATAGCCCTCTCCATTCTAGCCCCACAAATCGAGTTGTATTGCCATTTCAACTTCTGCAAATGTTTGAGAATAATTTGATCAGGTTTTAATCTATGGGCTTGCTCCACCTGTTCAATCTGGGATCTCAGTTTTTCAAGGGCCTTAGATCTAGCTTGGGCCTCGTGCTTCGCATAAGAGATAGTATGCCCTCTAATAAAGGCCTTCAAGGCTTCCTATCTAGTTGAGTTAGAGGTATCCCCCCTCCTGTTAAATGAGAGGAATTCAGCAAAGTGTGCATTAATATATTCTATGTAAGCCTTATCCTTCAATAAAAGTGGATCCAGCCTCCAGGCTTTACACCCCGATGGTATGCACCCCAGCCTAAATACCACGGACACCACCACATGATCCGATATCAATATCGGGGAATAATCAGCTCCCTTCACTACTGGCAAGAGGTCACAGCTAACCAACACCCTGTCCAGATGGGCATAGGACTGGTGAGCATTAAAATAATAGCTATAGTCTCTGCTGGATGGGAACAAGTGCCTCCAGGCATCAGTTAGGCCAACCTCCGGCATCAAGACTGCTAGCACTTGAGCATTTTTTGTCAAAGACACAAGTGTAGGGTTGGACCTGTCCAACACAGTATCCAACACACAGTTGAAGTCGCCTCCCAAAACCCAAGGGCCCTGCCAGCAAACCAGATCCAAGGAAAGCCTCTGAAAAAATTCAGGGTCATTTATATTGGGGGCTTAAACTGATCCCAAATTACACGTACCCACCCCCATAGCAAAACTCTAGCAAGGGCATATCTACCATGAGATTCTAATTTAGTATCCAATATCTTAAAGTGAGAGCCCTTGGGTAGCCATATGGATGCGCCTAGGGCCTTAGAAGAAAAGTTAGCTGATATCCAATATCCCCCCATAAAGGCCTCAGTTTTAGGTGCCTCCAATCTGGACATATGTGTCTCTTGCAGTAATACAGCTTGCCATTTAGCACGTCTGGCCTCAGTCATGACCTTCCTCTTCTTGGGAAGTGACTTCAATCCATTAATGTTCCAGGATGCTATAGAAACATGATCAGCCATAATCTCCTAATGTAAAAGCATTTCTAACCACCTCTTGTATATATAAAACATCATTGACATAAATCTTCCCCCATCTCTTTTCAAAATTAAGTACCCTCCAACCCAATTCTACCCACACAGGGTGGCACCAACGGGTTCCCAAAAGACAACCAACCTGTACAGCAAAAGTTGCCGGTCGCTGTATGAAACCCCCCTCTATGCCACACCTAAGTACCCCCCCTTGTTTAATCCAAGAAACAATCCCAAAAGTATATAAGTTAACCCCCACTGGGCACAAAAAGGCCCACAGTAGTAACCCCTGCAAACATTTGGCGAACATTGATGTTCAAACTAGGAATTAACCTGCACTCATTAAACAATGCCATATGTAAATGGGCATCAGAGCTATTAAAAAACTACATAAATGGATAGACAAAAAAGCAAGTCGTAAAAGTACCAAAATATAAAATTTAAAGTCCATGATACATTCCATAAGTCCTCATAGCGGAGCCAATTCATTTTGTAAAGTGAAAGTTTAAGCAAACTCAAAAATGGCCAACCCATTATTCAGAGCGGAGCCACTGCTAAGTCTCCTCTGCAAAGTTTTTAATTCCACATAGCATTTAAAACAAGTTAACAATACAAACGCAAAAGAATTAGCTGTAGTGGCCAAATTTAATGTACAAAATGGCGGACCCCTCTCCTTCTTGCTGCGTAGATGCCAGAACCCTCACGGATGTTTGTAAGTTCGCACAAGCAGAGGAACATATAAAATTAAAATATTAAAAGGACCTGTGCTCCCAACACTCCAAATGAACCAGCCACGCTCAGAAATAAGATCTCTAGCCATATCATACGGCCACAACTTTTTCAGCGATCCTTGACCTCCTGCCTTTGTGGTGAGTGGCTGCTCTCTCCCTTCTTAAGTATGGACTCAAGCCAACTCATCGCCACCCTAGGGCAAGAGAAGAACTGTGGTGTACCTCCTGGTTGATTAATATTCAACTTGGCTGGATATATAAGTGCAAATGACCAGCCCATTTTATAGAGATGACCCTTGATCTCATTAACTTCTGCCTTCTCATCTGTAATTGCTTACTAAAGTCCTGAAAAATGTAAACTTTATGGCTACCCACTGTAATCGGCCACTTCTCTTTAGCTCTCCACAGAATGGCCTCCTTATCAGTATAGTGTAGATATTTTATGAAACAATGTCTCAGGCATGTATCTGAAAGCTTAGGGCCTACACGATGTGCTTGTTCCACTTCATAATTCTGTAATGTAATTGGGAGCTCAAAATGTTCGAATAACCAAGCATGCAGCATCCTTTCAGGATCATTCTCCTCCATCCCTTCAGGAAGACCAATAATCTGGAGATTCGACCTACGGCACCAGTTTTCCTGATCTTCAGTTCTATCGGTGAGCTCTTCCACGAGTTTGCTAAGATTCTGTTTGTCCCTCGTAGCTACCGTCAATGAGTCCTCCAGGCTACCAACCCAAGTTTTGAGTTCGTCTAGGCGGGTAGTATGATTAGCTGAAGTCTCAGACAGGCCTGTTACCACTGATTGTTAGTGTGAGATCTTGGAGGTGATAGTGTTGAAATCTGCCTTCATATCATGTTGCTTAAGTGCTAATGTACTGTAGCAGGTACTGCTGACAACGATCCTTCCAGTTCGGACATTCCCTCCTGCGCCATTAGTGAGTTCGCATGGCCATTCATTGCTGGTAAGCCTCAGGGTTGTGATTTGGTATGATTTGTTGCCCCAAATAAGAGCTTCAATTTGTTTGTTTTTGCTCCTGCTAGTCACCATCAATCTTCCAAACTAGTGCCACCACCAGCAAACTTCAATCCAAGGCTGATGCTACCAATTTTAACAGAAAAAGACTGAGTGCAGTAAGGAGCTCAGCTAAGCTGCATCCGCCATTGTCAGCGTCAAGCCACGCCACCTGATTTCCTTTCATCTTGAAGATGCTACCCCCGGCACCCTGTTTATATCCTTAAGGTACTTGAATGTCTCGATCATGTCCCCCCTCCCTCCTCTGCTCCAGGGAGTACATGTTCAGATCTCTCAACCTTTCTTCATAGGATAAGTGGCCTAATCCTTTTACAATTTTTGTCACTCTTCTCTGAACCCTCTCTATCCTCCCCACATCTTTCCTGAGGTATGGCCTCCAGAACTGGACTCTGAACTACAAGTGCGGTCTAACTAAATGGGTGAACAAGGGTACTATGACCTCCCTATTCCTACTGATCCCCCTTCCAATGCATCCAAGCATTCCACTCCCCCTGGCCACTGCCCTCCCACACTGCCCTTCCACCTTCAGGTCCCTGAATATAATGATGCCTAGGTCCCTTTCTTGTTCTGTCTCCTCCAGATCTCTGCCCCCCCCCAAATACGGTAGCCATCCTTCTGATTTCTGTAGCCCAGATGCATGATTTTACATTTTTCTGTATTGAATTCAAACTGCCACCTTTTTGACCATGCCTCAAGTCTCCTCAAGTCTCTCTGTATTTGTTCCACCCCTTCCTCCATGTCCACCCTATTGTAGATTTTGATATCGTCTGCAAACACTCACACCCCCCCTCAAGGCCCTCCATGATGTTCCCTATGAATATATTGAACAGTAGGGGCCCCAGCACTGACCCTGAGGGAACCCGCTCATGATCTTGCCCTCCCTGGATGTCACTCCATTTATTATGACCCTCTTCCTCCTTTTCCTCAGCCAGCTTCCCACCCATTTCACTACCCTCTGCCCCATCCCCAGTCCTGCCATTTTACTCAGCAGCCTCCCATGGGGCACCGAGTCAAACGCCTTTCTGAAATCCAAATAAGCTACATCTACCACTCTACCTTGATCTGTTTCCTTGGTGACCCCATCAAAAAACTCTATCAAATTTGTTTGACAGGATCTGCCCCTAGTAAACCCATGTTGTTTTGGATTCATCAGGCCATTTGTCTCCAGGTAGCTGGTGATCCTGCCTTTTACTAGCTTCTTCATGAGCTTGCCTACCACTGATGTCAAGCTCACAGGCCTGTAACTTCCCACTTCCTCCATTCCTCCCCCCCCCCTTATGCAGAAGGACCACATTTGCCTGCCTCCAGTCCTCAGGCACCACCCCTGTTTCCAGGGACCAATTAAAGAGTGCAGTCAAGGGTACCGCCAATACCTCCTTTAGCTCCCTTAACACCCTTGGGTGCACCCCATCTGGTCCCATTGCCCTATCCACCTTCATGCAGCCCAGTTCTTCCAATATTTCCTCCATGAGAAACAGCCTCGTCTCCACCCCCCTTCTAAGCCATTTCATTTCCTGCTCTGCTGACTTCTTCTCCTTCTTCCTCCCTCTTGAACGCAGAGCAAAAATTGGTGTTTAGTAGGTCTGCCTTTTCTCTGTCTCCTTGTAGCGCCTCCCCCTCTTTTGTTCTTAATTGGAGAATCCCCTGCCTAGTCTTCTTCTTTTCATTTGCATAGCGAAAGAAAGTCTTATCGCCTTTTTTGACCCCTCTCACTATTTACTCCTCTGTCTGTGCCTTTGCTTTCCTTTCTTCTACCCCGACTTCTCTCTGGCTTGTTGGGGGGGCACTGGCACATTATTGCCAGCTTTTTCTCGATGGTATTCGGCACTGAACTACAGGTCGGGCTAATGTCTGTAGCACTGCCCTATCCTTTTGAATATTTTTATTTATTTATTAATTACACATATTGGAATTACAACCCTTTGAGTCAAGGACTCTTTCCAAAGGCCCCACGTCAGTTTCAGTGGATTCAACACATAGACAGCAACACAAATGCAATATGATAGACAGGAGGTTACATACGTGTTTTGTTATATACCAAACAGCAAATAGCAAACAGTATTCATATATTTGCAGGTGTCAGAACAAACAACATATAATCCCTAGCCATCCAGTGTCCAGATAAGAGTTACAGTTTACAATAGCAGTACAGAGGTCTATACAGTGCGAGAGCTAGGCTACAAGAACAAATACAGTAAATATGCCCCGCTGCTGGCATTCCTGGGTGCTCCCCTATCCCCGCCCATGCATACTATTATCTATTAGTGTGAGGGCTACCACACAGCCCCAGCACCAATAGGGCTTTTGAATCTTGCAGCCTCACGCAAATCCAGCGCTATTCCAGCACTATGGATACACGCTAGGCGCAATGCTTTCAATATCTGGCCCAGTGTGTTTAAAAGTTTCTTGGAAATACATTTAGGTAGAGACGGAGTCACAAAAACACAGAAAAGGATAGAATGGAATTATGAGGGTCACAATGATACTGAAGAAACCTAAAGGAAAATGACCATTTTGGATTTGATGGGGGTAAACACAGTTGCTATGCATAAAAATGAAATAAATAAAATGAATGGAAAACATGTAAGAAGCGATTTTCCCTAGACAGAAACAAACAAGTTAATAGTGTAATATCAGTTAACAATAGGTTACCCCCTTATCTGACCTGGAGCATAATAACTGACTACAAATGATGAAGATGTCACTGAGCACATCAATGCACAGTGCTACAGCTGCAGGGTTTTTAATGCCAGACAGTGATACCCTTCAGTTAGATAAAGTTGATATATGGTAGCTCTCCCACGACAGCAGCCCCAGATCTGGAATGAACTCGGGCTGTAGGGGGTCAGCCATGGGGTAGAGGAATCAAGTGTCCCAACCGATGCTCTCCATCTCCGTGAAGGAAAGGCAGCCAGCTCCTCTGCTCTGCTGCCACTTGGGTGATCACAGGTGGCAGTGCAGCTAGAGTGGCTAGTGAGAGGGGTGACTTCAGCAGGTGTCACACACCACAAGCTCGCGTGTGGACATGCTTGGCACACCCTTGACACTGATGTCCCAGGGGACTTATGGCACTTAGAGGACTATGACACCTTATTTATTGGATATTAATTCTTTTATATCCCACTCAGGAAGTTAAAAAAAAACTTTGTAGTAGAGTAGGCAGCATTCATGCTATGATTAAAGTGGAAAAGTGAAGTGCATGCTGTTTAATTAGGAAATTAACTTAATCACTGCAAAACCTTTCTGGGAGTCTTGCAAGGATGATTTAATCTTAGTAAACAATTATGTCCCTCCTGACAAGACAACATATTATGATATTAATATTTAGGATATAGTGAGAAATTCAATCACAACATATCATTAACAGTTCCCTAAAGCACATATTTTAATACATGGAGACATGAATGCTGGGGTAGCTGTCTATAATGGTTATGCAGAGGAGAACACAGGTTTTTTTTTATTATTACTATTCTTATTTATCTGCCTGCTGTGGCGACTACTGGTGGGGACATCCAGCTGCCGGCCCTGCCCACCGGGAGAGCACCAGGCTCACTTACATGATGGGGTCTCCGGCACGGCCATCGCCGATCCACTGGAGGGTCTCCCCATACCCTATCCAGCCAGACTGGCTCCGGATCCCCCCAGTGCAATTCCACATGAGTCCTCCTGGTGATGCAGGACACGGCCATCAGGCTGCACAGTCATGCCCAGCCATTTCTACTTTTTCTCCCATTGGGAGCACAGACGTGCAATGACATCTGCGCACATGCATGCCGACGTCTGCCGCACTCCCCCCCAGTCACACCAGCACAAGCGGTACCCCTGAGCATCCCCAAGGGTCACCACAGCACAGTGTGGATTCCCCAGCCCTCCCCAGGACTAAGAGAGCTGTCTCCCGATGCTCAATCCTAATCCTCCCCTGCCGACTCCCGACGACCCGGGCTAGTTCCCGAACCCAGGCCGGCGGCATAGCATGAGGTGTGGCATCCAGCGCTTCAACCCTCAGCACCACCAGGCCAACCACACAGGGGGCTTTAATTCCCAGAGGTTGCCTGGAGCAGAAGGGAGCACACCTGAACCACATCAGAGAGTGTGATCGTTGTCGAGTGTTACCATTTTTGTGTTACTTGCACGCATGTGTAAGAAACACTTTGCGTCACATTTTTTCACAAGCAGGTTGTGGAGGTGTGGCAGTGTTGTGCCGAATGGCAGCAGCCCATTCAGGGGCTGGTCTCTGCCTGGCCAATAGAGGAGCATGCTGTGGATCACTGCAGTTAACAAGCAGGCCACTACTTGAAAGAAATTGAACCGCTGCAATCAGGGAGTGCCCCATCAGTACACAATCAGCTGTTCGTACACGGGACTTCCTGACTGCAGCAGTCAATTATACAGCTCCATGGTGCTGTGTTTCCATGGTGACAGGCGACGGCTTCTCCAGCGGCCTCACAAAGCCGATGGAAAGCTGCCACCCACCATTCAGTGTGCCTTCCTGGTGAAACATTTAAATAAAAAAGCAGATGGGGTAGCCCACTCCCCGTCGGCATAATGCCACCCCCAATTTCGTATGTGCTGACAGGGGTGCTCAATCCCCCTGTTGGCATGCCCCTTTTCTCATCATTTTGCCAACTGGGGCACCCACTCCCCATCAGCATAAAGCTCCCCTCCAATTTCTTGTGTGCCAAGGGCGGTGCCCAGTCCCCCTTGGCTCTTGTTCCCTTCCCTAGCATTCCATATGTGCCGACAGGGGTGTCCAATCTTCTGTCGGCTACAGCCCCCCAAACATTCAAGTGGCATGCTGGGAGCCCATCCCAGCATGCCAATGGCTGTGTAAAGGAAAAACCATCCCGCAATGTTTTTTTTTTAACCTGCAAACCAGAAAATGGTACCTCGTCGAGTCCGGTGGCCCTCCCCCAACCAGCGCTCACCCTCTGCGGACCCTGCCGCCCCACCTCCCACCCCATGCTTACCTCTGGAGCTCAACACAATGATCTTCAGTGGAGCAGGAACACATCTGCACTCTTCAAAGCCGACCACGAACTGAAGAAATGCCGGTAAGCTGTATGATGGCATAAATTTTTTTTTTCAACTTTGATGCATATCTCTGCCATTTTGGAGAATTGTTTCACCAAATTTTCAACATGGGGTTCTTGGGACCCTACCTCAGGAACTCAGTCACTGTCATTTTTTTTATTCAGCCCCAAAAGGTGATTTCGAGGTCACTGCGCAGAACCACCTTTCGGGACAGATTAACAAAATGACAGTGTCACAGTTCATGAGGTAGGCCTCTGATAACCCAATGTTGAAAATTTGGTGAAAAAATTCCCCAAATGACTGTTTTACAAGTGTGCGTTTCACAGTTCCCATGCACGCTTGTAACTTTGAGCATTTTTAATATTTTCACTCCAGATTTTCAGCATTGCCATTTTACCACACCTCTTTATGAACAGTACAACTGTCATTTTTCACATATCACACAAAATGTGTTTTCAGACATGTAGCGCACAGTGGCGTGGTTTGTGTGCAGAATCAATGTTCGGGACAGATTAAGAAAATCACAGTGACACTGTTCATGAGCAGAGGTCTTAAACTGGCTGTGTTGAAAATTTGGTGACAAAAGTCCATAAAATGACTGTGTTACGAGCGTGCATTGTGCAATTTCCACGCATTCTAGTAAATTCACAAATTCGTAATCTTTTCAGTCCAGATTTTCAACATTGGCATTTTTCCACATCTCCTCATGAACAGTACAGCTGTCATTTTTCACACCCTGGCTGAAATGTGTTTTCGCACTTCTGGTGCAGAATAGCACGGTCGCTGTGGGAAATCAGTGTTCAGGATAGATTAAGAGAATCACAATGACACTGTTCATGAGCAGAGGTCCCAAAATGCCTGTGTTGAAAATCTGCTGTAAAAAAACCCCAAACTAATTGCATTACGGATGTGCATTGTGCAGTTTCTATGCACACTCATGACGTCACCAGTTTTTTTGTATTTTCATTCCAGATTTTCAACATTGCCATTTTTTACACCTCCTCATAAACAGTACAGCTGTCATTTTTCACATCCTGTTTGAAATGTGTTTTCACACCTGTGGCGCCAAATGGCACAGCCGCTGTGCAAAATTACCTTTTGGCTAACGAACTGATAGTGCTTCTGTTCATGCGGTGGGATCACAAAAAACCCATGTTGAAAATGTAGAGTAAAAATACCAAGAAATGCCCATGGTGTTAGGGTTTTCAACCATAACACCCTACTCTGTAGGGGCTGACAGGCATCAGGGATGTGACTTGGGATTGTCGACAGTAATGTTCATGCCATTCCACCCACACCGCCATTCCACCCACACCCTGCAGCAAGTGACAGGTGTCAACGTGCGCCTTGGATTCTTTGGCCCCAGAGTTCATTCCATTCTCCTATACTGCACTCATTTCAGCATATTTCCTTACGGAATGAGATGAGTAAAGCCCAAACACCCAAGGCACATCTCGACACTTGTCAGTGTCTGCAGGACAGGGTGAGGTGAAATGTCATGACTGTTATGGGCGATGACCCAAAGGCAAACCCCAATGGCCGTCCATCTCTGCAGGGTGGGGGTGGGGTTGACATCAGTTCAGTACTTCACTGCCATTCCTATACTGCATGGGCCCGATTCTCGTAGAGGCCTTCATTTGATACAAGCTGCAGCAAACAGCAGCTTGCACCAATGCCTGGTGCGCCAGGGACCCTGCACCTGATTCAGGTACGGGAGGGGTCCCAGCGGCCAAGTCCCCATGCTTGTGCTGACTGGAACCCCGCGGTAAACCCCTTGCACACCACACAGGTTCACCACAGGCCACCAGAGACTAACACAGGATCCCTGACCCACTAGGTAATGGGCATATGAACCCAACCTGGTGGGCCAGTGTCCCCCCACCGTGTTTAGTGCAATTGGTGCCTGGTCACAGAAATGAGTGGTGGGATGTGCCCGGTGCTAGGGACCAGTCAGGACTGGTGTATGAGGGGGGTTTTGGCACCACCTGCTGAGGCATAGGTGGGCACTGTATCACCATAAGTTGATGCTGTAGTAGCACCGATGGGGCAGGCATCGGGGGAGCTGCTGCCAGTATGGGCAGCATCAGGACAGGGGTACCAACATGGTACACAGGTGGCATCAGGGAGCTGTGAGGGGTGTTATTGGACCACTAGAATGAAGGCCACACATATGGGGCCACACTCTGGGGTGTATGGTGGATGAACCATCACCCATGGTGTGCCACACACAGGCATGATACCTAGAGGAGAATGTCTAAGTCCTCTTGCACCTGCCCTGGCTGGTATAAGGGCAATTAGAATTTCTCCCACCAGGTGATGTCTGTGAATCGCAGGATGCAGCTTGTGTTGGCTGCAGTCCCCCTTCCGCAGTGCCACAGTGCATTGCAGGTACAAGCCCTATTTGGGGCAGGTGGACTACGGTCAACGCAGGCCACCTTTGTGAATTGTACGGAGGGCAATCATGGACGCAAGGTGCACCTTGCACCATATCTGTTCGCCGCAGGCACCTTGCATCCAATGCAGGGCTTTGAGAATCGGGCCCATCTGTCTAACTTCTGCACTTCCACTGCTAATGCCAGCAAGCAACAATTCAGCATTGACAAATGCTTGTGTAGTAAGCTCTGGCCCATAAGAGGCTCAAAGGTGACCAGTGGGAAGCTCTTTAATTCGGATCAGACTGCATTTCCTTTTTAATGTCTTTATAAGTGACATTGCGGAGGGACTGGAAGGAAAAGTATGCCTCTTTGCAGATGACACAAAGATCTGCAGCAGGGTTGATACACAAGGAGGCATGGAAAGGATGAGAAGGGACTTGGCAAGTTTGGAGGAATGGTCAGAAGTATGGCAGCTTGGATTCAATGCAAAGAAGTGCAAAATAATGCACCTTAGAAACAAAATCCCAGGGAAAGATTACACAATGGGGGGTAGTAATAACAACAACAAAAATGAAAAGGGACCGGGGGGTAATCATATCAGAAGACCTTAAGGTTAGTAAGCAATGTGAGAAGGCAGTAGGGAGGGCTGGGGGGATACTGGGATGTTTAGGGAAAGGCATCACCAGCAGAAAACAGGAAGTTGTTATCCCGCTGTACAGACAGTAGGTGAGACCCATCTGGAGTATTGCATCCAGTTCTGGAGACCCCATCTCCACAAGGACATAGACAGGATGGAGGCAGTCCAGAGGAGAGCAACTAAAATGGTACAGGGTCTGCAAGAGAAGCCATACGAGGAGAGACTAAAGGTGCTTTATATGTATACCATTGAGGAAAGGAGGGAGAGGGTGGACATGATAGAAACTTTTAAGTACCTCAGTGGAATCAACAAAGTCCAAGAGGGTAGCATCTTTCAGAAAACAAGATGTACAAGAACAAGGGGACACAATTTAAAGCTAGAGGGGGGACAGCTCAGGGGCAATGTGAGGAAGTATTTTTTCACAGAGAGGGAGGTGGACACATGGAACAGCCTTTCTGAGGAGGTTGTGGGGTCTAAAACTGTGGGACGATTCAAGAATGCTTGGGACAAACATAAGGCAATTCTTGTGGGGGGTAGGAAGAAATAGGTTGTTGATTAACTAGGGTCTACAGCTTAACCTGTAGGTAGGGAAATGGGAAGACTAGGTGGGCCAAGTGGTTCTTATCTGCTGTCAAAGTCTATGTTTCTATCTCTCCTGTCTGCAAGCTCAGTCCAGGCTAATGTACAAAGACTTTATCACATTTCTTATGAGTCTTTCTTAAACAAGTTTTATCTGTTTACAGGAGTGCACCTGATTTGAGGCCAAAATCAAAAGCAAATAGTTATAGTAGCAGAGCCCCCCCACACACACACACATACACAATCCCCAAAAAAGCTGCTTAAAAGCCTGCAATTCATTCCAATCAATTCCATTTTCTTACTTAATTGGTGTTCAATGCCAACAAGTGTAAAATCATGTACCTAGGGCATAGGAACCCCAATGCTGGGTATAGGATGGGGGAGGTACTGATACTCACTAGACATGAAAGGGTCCTTGAGGTTATTATATCAGAGGACCTCAAGGTGGCAGTACAATGTGACAAGGCTATGGGCAGGACAAATTGGATTCTGGGATGCATAAGGAGTGGCATCTCCAGTAGGAGGAGGAGGGATGTTGTGCTGCCATTGTATCGCTCCCTGGTATACCCCCAGCTGGAGTACTGTGTCCAGTTTTAGAGTCCACACTTCAGAAAGGACATAAGGTGGAGGTTTTCCAGAGGAGGACAACTAAAATGGTTCAGGATTTTCACAGGAATCCCTACAAGGAAAGGCTGAAGAATCTCAACATGTACACTCTGGAAGAGAGGAGGGCGAGAGGTGACATGATCAAGACTTACAAAGTACCTCACAAGGGTAAACAGGGTACAGTTGGGGCATTTCCTTCAAATGAGGATGAGCACCCAAACCAAGGGACATACAATAAAGCAGGGGGGTGTCCGGATAGATGTCATGAAATATTTATTTACTGAAAGGGTGGTAGACACCTTGAACAGACTGCCAGGAGAAGTGGTGGAAGCTAAAATGGTAAGGGGGCATGAAGCATGCATGGGATAAACATAGGGCTATATTAGAAAAAGGGGAAGCAGGAGGTCAACGGAAATTAACAGGGCTATGGAGGTGGAGTAGGTTCAAGTTCATTGCAGGAAAAATCCATTGAGCAAGCTCATTCACAAGGAGGTCCTGATGGATGCAGGCAGAAAAAGACATGCAGTAATGTATACAAGCAGGAGTTACAAGTAATGTAGGTAGAGAACACTTGGGCAGACTAGGTGGGCTGAGCGGTCCTTTTCTGCTGACAAATTCTATGTTTCTATGGCATCACGTGTTCAATCAGGTGCAGTGTTTATTTAAAGTTGGGCCTACCACACATCCAGATGTAAGGTACAGTAAATTACCGAATTAGATGCAGCCCACTTACAGTGCAATAAACAGAACCCAAGTGCTTTGAGAAGCCTTTACTCTTCATAAGGCTGCTTAAATAGCTGGGGTTCTATCTGCAGTGTCCACACCGGTATGCTGATCTTAAAATTGATGCCACCTCTGAATGAGTACTTGATTCTTGCTCACCCCATTTCTTCCCCAGTTTGAAACCTGCTTGTCCTGAGTCAGTTTTGGGCTGGCAACGCCTCGCCTGTGCTGGAAGATGACTAATAAGCGGCACTGAAAGACGCCAGACTTCACGGACTGTGAAGGTAGCTGCTCACCCACCATCTTGGTTAGAAGAAGGCTGCAGCTGTGGCCACTGATGACTATTGGGGTGTGAGGATGGGGGAACCAAAGGAGATAGACATAAGGAGATAAAATCATAATAAAAATGGTGAGACCTTCACCAGCTTTCCAAAATGCTTACCAGTAAAAGAACAATCTATGAAGTTTTTCAAATGGCAACACAATCTGGTGAGCCTTCTGTCTGCCATCTGACACCAGGCAACAACCAACATAAAATTGCCTAAAGAAGGCAGTGTGATCATCTGTTTACTGAAATAGTGGAGATTGCAGATTTATAAGAACAAAAGAATATCACACAGAAGCTGGCACATGTGTCTATAGCAGCTATCTGCTGCTTCTCAGTAGTTATACTTATACCCTTGAGGTACTTGAATGTTTCTATCATATCCCCTCTTTCCCTCCTCTCTTCCAGTGAGTACATATTGAGGTCCCTTAATTTCTCCCCATAAGTCTTGAGTTGCAAGCTTTGTACCATCTCATTCACCCTTCTCTGGACCATCTCCAGCCTGTTAATATCCTTACAAAGGTGGACCTCCAGAACTGCACACAGTACTCCATGTGAGGCCTGACCATGGTTTTATATAATGGCATCACTACCTCCTTCCTTATGCTGGCGATACCCCTGCCTACGCACCCCAGCATGTCACTGGCCCTCCCAGCTGCCTTACCACTTTGACATTTTCAGATCATTTGAAATAAGAACCTTCACGTTCCTTTCCTTCTTTTTTGAGTGTCAGCATCCCCCCCCCCCCATCCTGTAGCTTTCTCCAGGGTTTCTGTGTCTCAGTGCATCATTTTGCACTTTTTTGAATTAAACTTCAGTTGCCAGTCCTCAGACCATTTTTCAAGCTTCCCCAGGTCCCTCCTAATTTTCTCCACCCCTCTGGGGTATCCACTGTCTTACAGATCTTGGTTGCATCTGCAAACAGGCAGACCTTTCCCTTCAGCACTTCTGCAATGTCACTAATGAAGACATTGAACAGGACTGGCCTCAGGACCAATCCCTGCGGCATCCCACTGGTCACCCCCCTCCCCAGACTGCACCACATTTACCACCACTCTGACTCCTGTCTGTTAGCCAGTTTCTAACCCAGTTTACCACCCTTTCCCCCATGCCCAGCCTACTCAGCTAGTTTATCAGCCTCCTATGTGGGACAGTGTCAAAGGCTTTGCTTAAATCAAGATGAGCATTGTCAGCTGCCCCACTCTGATTTACTTCCTTTGTCATCCAGTCAAAGACATCTACCAGATTTGCCTGACATGAACTCCTCACTGTGAATCCATGTTGCCTGTGGTCCTGGGCTCTGATGGCTTCTAGATGCCCCACTATCCTTTCTTTAAGCAATGTCTCCATAATCTTCCCCACTACTGAGGTGAGGCTGACTGGCCTATAGTTCCCCGCCTCCTCCCTACTGCTGGATTTGTATAGAGGAACCACATGTGCCTTTCTCCAATTCTTTGGTATCACCCCTGTGTTGAATGAGTCAGTGAACATGGCTGCCAGAGGTACTGCTATCTCCCTTCACGGTTCTCTTAATATCCTTAGGTGTATGCCATCTGGTCCCATTGCTTTGTCCACCTTCAGTTTAGTCACCTTCTGCAGGATTCTTCTGCCTGTGAATGGACTATTGTCCACCTCTTCACACCTTCGCAACTGCTATACCACTGTGGGGAAGCATGGTGTCAGAGCGGCACCACAATCCTGACACCCGCATAGGAATGGCCATATACCTGACTGCCACAACAGCAATCTACTGCAGCAGCTGACACATCCCCACAGAGGCAGCAGGTGCACCGGCGGTGACTACAAGGTCAATCACCGCAACTGCAGACCTGGGTGCAGTGGTTGGGCCACCCTTATCCCCTGTGATGTATGCGCTCCATCCCCTGTGTATGCTGTGCTTACCGGTGACCCCTGCCCACATCCCGAACCGTTGCTGTCCAAGCCGTCTGGTCTACCGGGGGGGGGGCATGTCATCGGGTCCATCGCCGCAGTGGCAGTCATTGCCGGTGCGTCATTGCAGTGGCCATGCACCTCTTGAGTCCATCAGTGTCTCCACTGCAGCTATGGTGTCGGGTTGATGGCAATCAGTCTGGAGTGCTTCGCTGTGGGTTGTAGCGGTTTCTGGGTGTCGCTGTGGGGGCTGTCAGCAATGTTGCTGTCGGCGACCTGTGGTGCTTCCCGGCTGTGACCCTTGCCCCTCACCCTCTTCTGTGAATACTGAACAGAAAGACACAGTGGATGTCGGGAGGGGGCACATGACAGTTCTTAGGCATGGTACTATCACTTCCAGATACCTAAACAGTAGATATAAGCAAGCAACATTCATCATTGACAAATGCTTGTTTTTTTTTTTTTGCAGAGGACGCAAGCGGGTATAGGGGGCCAGGGAACAATCGAAGGACTGGACACTGCAGGGTGCATTTGCTTTTTTAATTCCCAGAGGTTGCCTGCAGCAGAACGGAGCACATCTGAACCAAATCGGAGACTTGAAGAGTGGTGATTGTTGTTTAGTTGCTGCTATTGTCTTTCATTTTTTTTTAATTTTGCAGAGGAGATAAGCGGGGACAGGTGGCCAGGAACAAATGAAGGCTTGGACACCATGGGGTGCAGCTGCCTTTTTGGCCCTCCCGCCCAATAACTATATAGTTTACAAACACCAACTGATGGAAATTACAGAAGGTGGGAAAGAGATGACACTTAGGGGATAGGAATAAATTGGTGTACCTGGAAATTGTAAACTGGTTGTTGGGAGATTTTGCTTCAGGGGTTAGATAACTGAGTGGTGAAGCAGGGTTATAAAGTACCCACAGGTAGCGAGAGAGGAGATGCAGGAGAAAAAAAAAAACAAGGAGGAGTAGGCAGCTCTCTGGGGGGGGGGTGGAAAATAAGGCTTCTGGGATTTCATAACCTGTAGTTTAAATATTGGATCCAAGAATAATTGGGTGGTAGTAGGAAAGGTCTAGATTAAAGGGGTAGCATAGGTGTAATTTTAGGGGGGGATGGGGACATGTCCCCCCTCCCAACTTTTTACTACATCTAGTTCACATTACTTTAGTCCTCCTCAGTTTTAATTGCCACCTCACTGGAAACCACCCCGGGCAAAAGGAGGGTGGCTTGTATTTTCCCATCTCCAATTTGATGCATCTTTTATTCTCACAGTCCCAAAACCTTAGTTGATAAGTGGTGCTGTATGCATACAATGTCACTCACATGGACTGTTGGAAATGCTAGCCAATGTGTTACATCACTGTATTTTTATCTCCCTTCAGTGCCCTGTTAGACAGCCACAGGCCCCTTGCTGCATACACTAAGAAGGGGATCTCTAGTAACACATGACAGTTATTAGTTTGCATTGTGAAATGAGTTTGTACACCTGGGAACAGCAAATACTGGCTGCACATGCTATAGGAACATCTTGAGTAACTTCTCCTTTTCTAATGTTAGTAGAATTAATGGTAAGCTGCAGATAGAAACATAGAAATAGAAGCTGATGGCAGATAAGGACCACAGGACCCATCTAGTCTGTCCATTTCTTTTTCTACTTTATGAATGTGCCATAGGCCTTTACTCGGTCAATGACTTATCTATTCATACTCATCTGTATTGCTCCGTTATACCTATCCCATGCCTGTTCGAAGCCCTGCACTGTATTTATATCCACCACTTCCTGAGGTAGGCCTTTCCATACATCCACCACCCTTTCTGTGAAAAAACTTCCTCACATTACCCCTTAATTGGTCTCCCTCTAACGTCATGATGTCTTCAACCCACACCAGAATGATGACAACAGAATCAAGAAAGGCCCAAGCTGTTGTCCTACAAGCCTTCACACACAGCCCTCCCAACACAGAGCCCCAGCTACACTGGTCCTCCACAGTCATGAGCGAGAATGGATTTTTTAAATTTCCCTTTTGCCTCTGAATTGTGCTTTCATTCAGTCCTGGTGCTAAGCTGCTTTTCCACTACTGAGCTGTTGCCCCTCCTTGGACAAGTGCACCCTATAACTATGGCTTACTTGCTATTGTGGAGCTCCCCTTTCTGCCTGGCTATGGTGTAATCAGGGTAGCTAAGCTGATCACAATGGGGGGACTCCGTATCATGGGAGAGGTCAGCCATTTGTGTGCCTGAGAAACCCTTCCCTTAGTCAGTTCACTTGACAGTTCTTTCTCTGGATAATGTCTCCAAATTTGGGATCTTAGCTGGTGTAGTAATCCTGCAACGCTCATGCATTGTTTGCTTCATTTACTATCTGAAATATAATGCAGCGATTCAAAAGTCCCCTAAGTGGTTAACATGGAATAAATGGTACTATAAGTTTTATAGAGCAGATACCCACAGTCTGTTTAAATTATCATTAAGATCAAATAGCAAACTGCAGATAAAAAAACTGCAGTATACTGTTAGATAGTCCCCACACCACGCTCTCTCCAAACAACAAAAATGATATGTCCTTCCACCTCTGGATGTCTTAAAAAGCTTCCCCATGGTGTAGCAACCCCCAAACCAAGATCTCTTTGCAATCCTTGCCATATTTATTTCTGGCCATCTCCAAGAAAACTGGAATACCCTGCAGGACCAAACTCTTATATTTGTGAAAGTACCCATGCTCTTACTCATTTGTCCAGCTCCATAACCACAGTTCAGTAGCATCCAACAAAGGGATACCTGCCATATCTGCCCCAAGGCTGACTACATGCTAACAGGAGCATGGCCATGCCCAATAACAATATGGAGTATGACTGTGATTCTGTTTTTCTTGTGCCTGGGAGAAACCACTCAAATATAGTAAGATCTATTTTCAGTGAAAAGCACTTCCCAGGTCAATGATATTAACATTTTTTCTTTGGGGTAATATTTTTAAAAGTGGGGGTTTGCCAGACTAGTACAGGAATGCAGCTGGTCCATTGCTTTCCCTTCTTTGAGTGTTGACAGAGCTGTCTTCAGTACTTTCTGCCTTCTGTGGCATTTTTTGGGCTATTTGTCTGTTTTATTCTTTTATTTTGTTTTGCTGCTCCTTTATTATCAAGCAGTTGTATGCTCACTTGTTCAAGTTCAGCTATAGCCTTCTTTCGATCTGATGTTTTCAGTGTCAATTAACTTTCCTTTTATAATTTCTATACTGGCATTATCTATCTAACATAAATGACATCATGATGTTCAGTGGTGGAGGGATGTACCAAAGAGTGGGGTGTCAGAGTTGCATAGATCACCTTAACACAGGGTGCTAGGGAAATAATTGTCTTCTTAAATGTACTTTAGTCAAGCTATTTAACTTTTTATAATCCTGAATAATTAACCCATTTTGATGAATAATCAATGATTTATTAACAGAAATGCATGGACTATGCATGATAATCAAAACAAAATAGAGTCAGCAACTGTAGCTTTTAAAGAGGTTTTAGAGAAGGGAAACCAAAAATAACTAAACAGTGCAACTCATGCAACAGTAAAACAAAACAGTTTCCCCAAAAATTGTAATTTTGTATGCCTGAATTTTTAATGTATGTTGAGTACCAAAAGGTTTAAAAGTATCTTGCTGCACCACTGATTGAAATTAGGGGGGTGAAAATTTATTGTCTTACCCATCAGCTACAAAAGTGAGGGGTCTACTGACCCCCCTGGCTCTGTCACCTATGCAATGTCATCCGCAGAGGTCATGACAATACTTTTTCAGGTGTCTATCACGAGTTATATAACTTCAAGTAATTTACAAATAGGAAGTTAGTTATTTTGGGGGTTCCATTGTATCTCTGGAGTTTAAACTGGACACATAGCCCCAAGAGGTTGAAAAAACTGCTTAGTGGATTGATGGCATGGCAGAACTAAGGTGGTGACAAGGACCCCGATAACAAAGAAGACAACCATGAAGCACTGGGTGTTCAACTTGTACCTCTGCTATGGTGGTTTGGGGGGGCTTTAATAAAAGCTTTGGGAATTACACTAATTTAGTGTGCCCACTCACTTCGTTTCTCTGTGACTGCGTTGCAACCTACATGTTTATGACAAGATGTTTGTGACAAGAAATCTCCCTGCAGTCTTCTTGTTGAATTTTGATACAGTACTTCGGATGATGCTCAGGCCTTTTATTATAATTTGGGTTTACAGGCTTAGGGTGATTTTCTAAGTTGATCAGAGTAGTGTGAGTTCTGTATATTTTTTGGTATTTAAGAATCCAAAAGTATCAGATACTAACATGCCTTTTAATGGTCTAGGCATGTTGTGTTAAGGTTGCAGCTGTTCTCTTAGAACTCCTTGATGATTCTTATGCAACATAAGGTGATCTTTGGTGGCATATGGTTTGTTTTCATCACCTTTTTGATTCATCACTATGAGGTTGTTGGGAGCTTGAGAAACTCTCTCTAGCTTGCATTTTGTGGGCAAGCAGGTTATTAGAATATGCCTCTTGAGGATATTTTTAGCGTCTGGTTTGGTCACAAGGAATATGTTGTGTGCTGCTACACATCAACTGTTAGCCCAATTCATTCATACAGTTCTTTTTTACAGTTAACTAAGTAGCAGGGATATTACTTTAAGCCAGATGTTTGGGCATGAAATCTGGACCCAGAATATTCAACCAGAGCATTCTTTATCTTGACATCAATCTCCTTACTGTAGGTGTAATATGTTTCTGCCTTGGTGGTAATGTCTACAGAACTTTTGGTTTCTGAGTATTCATTAACACATGTGAAGCTAAGCATATCTTTAGTGCACATCAGATTCTCTCTCTTCTCTGCATGCAAGTATATGAGCATTTTACTTTTACTAAACTTCATCTTTTTCTAGGGAAATAATAAATAGAATAATAGCTAGATAAGTGTGTATTACAAGGCAGTAATACCACCGAGAGGTTTTATGTACATGGAACCTCGAGAGCGAAGCTCGAGAGGTCCTAAAATCCCCAAAACCTCGAGATGGTATTACTGCCTTGTAAAACACTTATCTTTCTGTTATTTTTTGTAATATATGGATCCATTGATAATACTACAGTTGGAGATGACGTTTGAATTGTAGTATTATCAGCAAACATGATAGTATTATCACTTTTCAGGATAGTATTATTAAGAGTAGTTATGTATTACTGGGACATTTTTCTATAACTTAGTATAGTATTATTGAAGCTTATCCATATATTACATAGTTAATAAAAGTACATTTGACATTTTAAATGCATACTTATGCTTTAATGTTAATGTACTCTTCCTTGTGAGTTCCCCATCAACTGTGTATATAATACAGATTATCAATAAGAGTTGTTGGTTCCAGTAATTCAGAGACAGTAATAAGACTAATCATCCTTTCATAATATTTTCCAAGACTGCTAGAGAAATTCTTGCAATGTCATAAACTAAGGATTATGACCTTTTGAGTAACTGAGCAGTAAAAACAGATAAAGTGAATAGAAAAAAGTACTGTCTCTATGCAAACGCTCTTAGAAATAATGATGGGAAACTAACTCAAAAATATATCAAACGAATACTTATTTTTCTAAATAATGTATATATCTATCTAAGTTTTCCCTGTACCACTAAAGACTCTTTAAGGACAGTTTACTGAAATAATGTTGTTTGCTTTTTTATATATAGCACCCACAAGGTACTGAGAAGGAACTGATGCTAAATATTCCAGTGCTCCCTGTCCCTCCAACTTTTACACCAAAATTACTGCTCTGAGGGGCAACTATGATAGGAGTGGTGCAATGCAGCTGATCTGGGGTGGCAGTCTTCAGGGAGACGTTCTGGAGGCTGTGGTGCTGCCCCATCTGCAGGCACCTCTCTGGGATGAGGGAGAAGGTTGCCAGACTGAAGGCCAAGATGGCTTGGTTTAGAAGAACCTACCCACTCTATAAGGGACCACCAAGTCCACCACCACTTTCTCAAAGGGTGCAAGGAATGAGGAGTGGCTGGACAATGGTGGGCTCCAGGAGGGTTAGGGTGGTGGAGCATAGGCACATCCCAAATCCCATACCACTATGAAACTCCTATACCACATTGGCAGGGTGGGACTGTCCCACAGAGGCACCTGAGGTAATGACCTGGAATGGATGCAGAAGTCTTCCATGGTGGAGACCCCAAAGGGGGTAGCAGAGGACCCTTAGAGGAGGAAGCAGTTCTGGTAGGGGACTTGATAGTAAGGAGGATAAATTTGGGGATCGGTAGGAATAAAAAAAAGGTGGTAAGGTTCCTTCCTGGTGCCACTGCTCATAGGGAAGGAAGGAGGATACTGAGTATCACTGGGGAGGTAGGGAGGGATGGAGAGCTTAATGTCATTGTCCACTTAGGGAACTAAATGACCTGACTGGAGAGAGGCCAGATACAGTTAAAGAAGAGCTTAGGCAGGTAGCGAAATCTGTTACTTTCTCAGAGGTGCTACCTGTCCATGACAAGGGGGATGAAAAGACAATGCACACCAAGGACTTCAACTTATGGTTGAGAAAATGGTGCAGAGCAGAGGGATTTGGATTAATTGGGGACTGGGGTTTCACCTGGAGGAATAGAGGCCTGTACAGTGGCAATGGCTTACATCTCTCCAGGAGGGGAACTGAGATCCTTAGTGAACAGTTTAAATGCTACATCAGTAAGCATTTAAACTAACTGAGGTGGAAGGTATAATAATCCAGGAAGACATAGTCTGTCCCCCCCAAACACTTACAGGTTCAGCGGTGGGAACCATGAGGGTGAGAAGTCCCAAAGGGAACAAACACAAATAGGTAACCAGGAGGAAATGGGAAGGTGAAGAAGAAGAAGAAAAGGAACAAAGAAAAGAGGAAATAAAATAGTGGAGGAAAAGGAGGAGGACAAAAGGGCAAAGAAGAATGGTAGCAGTACAGAATGAAGGGTTATGTGTACCAATGCTCAATGTCTGAGCAATAAGATGGCAGGCCTAGAGGCCACCAAGGAAACAGGAGATCTGGATGTAGTAGCAATTACAGAGACCTGGTGCAATGAAAACCAAGGATGGGAGGTAGCCATACCAGGGTATGCGTGATTCAAGAGAAACAGAGTAGGGAAAAAGGAAGAGGGGTGGCTGTTTACATGAGAGAGACCATAAAGGCCACAGAAATACAGAGTGGGCAGACTAAAGTGGCTGTACTGCGGTTTACCCTGGAGACATGGAGGAAGGCAACTATTAGGATACAGGTGAACTTCAGATCTCCAACACAGGGGAAGGAGGGGGATAAGGATATGGTAGAAAAAATCCAAGGGGTGGCTAACAAGGCTGAGGTACTGCTAGTGGGGGATTTCAATCTACCAGATGTGGATTGGAGACTCCCTGCTGCAGCATCAGTTAGAAGTAGGGGAAATCCCAGAATCCTTGTAGGGGGTGGTCCTCAGGCAACTAGTTAAGGAACCCACTCATGGGGGGGTGTTACTGGACCTGGTACTGTCAAACAGGGACAGTGCCACTGACAACACACTGGGAAGCTACCTTGGGACCAACGATCATCATACGGTGTGGTTCAACATAAGGACCAGGACACAACCTAACCACATTAAAACAAGGGCCCTAGACTTCAGGAGAGCTGATTTCAAGAAAATGGGAGAGCGCCTCAAGGAACCCTAGCAGAAATGGGGGAATAAGGGTGAGGTTGAGGAAAACTGGGCAAACATAAGAAAGGCCATTGAGAAGGCAACAAACCTCTGGATCAGGCAGGTTAAGAAGAGCAGGAGAATGAAAAGGTCACTATGGTTCTCCAAGGAAGTAGCAGAGAAGGGTAAGGAAAAGAAGCAGGCATTCAAAAGGCACAAGATGACACAGAAGGAAGAGGACTGGGAGAGTTATCAGGAGAAACAAAGGGAGACAGGGAATGCAGTTAGGAGATCTAAAGCACAAATGGAAGAAAACTTTGCCAAATCTGCAAAGGGGGGGTAAAACATTCTTTAGGTAGGTGCAAAAGTGAAAAGAAGAGAAACAGGACAGGGATAGTAAGAATAAAAGGGAAAGGGGGAATTATGAAGGAAGACCAGAAGAAAGTTGACATTCTGAATAAGTACTTTTGTTCAGTATTCACAAAGGAAGGGATTGCTGATGGGCCACAGATAGTGGAAAAAGATATTAAGGGGAGGGAGGTGGACACTAGCATTTTTATGGAGAAGAGAGTCTTCAGGGAACTTTTCTTTTTTTTTTATTTTAGTCTTTGGCAACTCGGCAAAGCCCACTAAGCACAAGTGCCTGTTTTCAGGGGTGACCTCAGAGCACTGGGCAGTTCAAAGTGACTTGCTCAGAGTCACACAGTAAGCAAGTGGAGACTGTGAGAATCAAACCAAGGTCTGCTCTGTCGGATGAACCAAGCTCATTCACAGCTCATTACTCTATCCTCTAGGCTATACTGCCAGCAATACTAAAAGTAGACAAGGCAATGGGGCTGGACAGGATTCACTCCAGGATGACTGATGGAACTAAAGGAGGTATTGTCTGCACATCTGACAGCCCCATTCAATCTATTGCTGTATACAGGGGAAGTTCTGGAGGACTGGAGGAGGGAGGATGAGGTCCCACTACACAAAAGTGGGAATAGGGAGGAGGCAGGAAACTACCGACCAGTAAGCCTGACTTTGGTGGTGGGCAAGGTCATGGAAACACTACTTAAAGAAGGGATTTGGGAACACCTTAAAACCAGTGTAATGCAGGATCGAGGCAACATGGGTTCACAGGGAGGGAGATCTTGTCAAACAAACCTCAAAGGGTTTTTTGACTGGGTTACCAGGGAGGTGGATCATGGAAGATTGGTGGATGTGGCCTACCTGAAATTCAGTAAGGCCTTCAACACCATTCCACACAGAAGACTGGTAAATTAGCTAAGCAGCATGAGAGTGGGTCCAAAGATAGTGCAATGGGTATGAAGTTGGTTAAGTAACAGAACTCAGAGGGTAAATGGAGTTCAATCAGAGGAAGGTAAGGTAACCAGCGGGGTGCTTCAGGGATCAGTACTGGGACTGGTCCTCTTCAATGTCTTTATTAGTGGCATTGCAGAGGGGCTAGAAAGAAAAGTATGCCTGTTCATGGATAAAACAAAAATCTGCAACAAAGTGGGCACACCAGTGGGATGGAAAGAATGAAGGAAGATCTAAAAAAAACTGGCAGACTGGTCAAGGGTATGGAAACTGGGCTTCAATGCCCCAAAGTGTAAAATTATGCACATGAGCCACAGAAACCAAAGGGCAACATATCAGTTGGTGGGGAGGTGTTAACAACCACAAAACAGGAAAGGGATCTGGGGTTCAGCATATCTAATGACCTGAAGGTAGCAAAACATGTCATAAGGCAGTAGGAAAGGCCAGTAGGATGATGGGGTACATAGGGAGGGGTATCACCAGCAGAAAAATGGAGGTAGTTCTACCCCTGTAAAGATCAATGGTGAAGCCACACCTGGAATGCTTTGTTCAGTTCTGGACGTCCCATCTCAGGAAGGATATAGATCGAGTGGAAGTGGTACAGAGAAGGGCATCCAAAATGGTGCATGACCTGCATCAGAAACCCTACAAGGAAAGACTCATGGAATTACATATGTACTCACTGGAAGAAAGGAAAGAAAGGAGACACATGATAGAAACATTCAGATACCTCAAGGGTATCAATAAGGTACACAAAGATGGCATATTGCACAGAAAGAGATGTTCAAAGACAAGGGAGAATAATACAGAGGTAGGAGGGAGGAGACTTAGAGGGTATGCTTGGGAAATATTTCTTCACAGAGAGGGTGGTGGACACCTGAAACAGCCTCCCAGCTGAGGTGGTGGGAACCAATATAGTAATAGGGTTCAAACATACATTGGATAGACACAGGGGGACCTTAGTAACAGGGCTGAGGGGGTAAGGCCGGAGATCAATTAGGGTCTATGGTAGCACAGTAGGTAGGGTCTTTAAGGCAGACTAGGTAGGCCAGGAGGTCCTTTTCTGCTGACAGCTTCTATGTTTCTATGTTTAACAACTTGATATCTAACTGGATAGATAATAATACTAACAAATGATCAAGACCATATCTTAATAAAACAACCAGTGACAATGGTGGTCTTCTGATAGATATTCCAGATGAATTATGTCTACAGCATCTTAATAGTAGACTCTGTGGTCACTCTTCTGGACAGTTTACATATTGTTCTCACTGTAGTGCCACTGTAATAGACTTTTGTTTGGGATGGCCCTAGGGACGAGTGGAGTAAGTTACGGAATACTAGTAGAGGAGAAAGTGACCTCATACCATACACAATGGGGGGGGGAGGTAGTAACAACAACAAAAATGAAAAGGGACCTGGGGGTAATCATATCAGATGACCTTAAGGTAAGCAAGCAATGTGAGAAGGCAGTAGGGAGGGCTGGGGGATACTGGGATGTATAGGGAGAGGCATCACCAGCAGGAAACAGGAAGTTGTTATCCCTTTGTTCAGACAGTTGGTGAGACCCCATCTGGAGTACTGCATCCAGTTCTGGAGACCCAATTTCTGCAAAGACATAGACAGGATGGAGGCAGTCCAGAGGAGGGCAACTAAAATGGAGTAGGGTCTGCAAGGGAAGCCATACGAGGAGAGACTAAAGGAGCTTAATATGTATACCCTTGAGGAAAGGAGGGAGAGGGGAGACATGATAGAAACTTTTAAGTACCTCAGTGGAATTAACAAAGTCCAAGAGGGTAGCTTCTTTCAGAAAAAGAGATGTTCAAGAAGAAGGAGACACAATTTGAAGATAGAGGGGGGATGGCTCAGGGGCAATGTGAGGAAGTATTTTTTCCCAGAGAGGGTGGTGGATACATGAAACCACCTTCCTGAGGAGGTTGTGGGGTCTAAAACTGTGGGAGAATTCAAGAATGCATGGGACAGACATAAGGTAATTCTTGAGGGGGGTAGGAAGAAATAGGCTGTTGGTTAACTAGGATCTGCAGCTTATCCTGTAGGTACAGAAATGAGCAGACTAGGTGGGCCAAGCGGTCCTTATCTGTTGTCAAAGTCTATGTTTCTATGTTTCTATGCCAGTCATCTTGATGAAATATACACCACAGGGAAATAAATGATATTAATCAAATGGATGCACACTTGAAAATTGATGAATTTATTAATAAGAAAAGGTTGATATGGGATGCTTCCCTTGAAACTAAGGTTGTTTCTAAGCTATTGGTGCTGATGCAGACTATACAAAATATAGAAACAATTACTGTTTTGACACTCTTGACTATATTTTCAACAATTAGACCCCTACTTACTTTTGAAGTAAAATTCAATATAGTAAAAAAATAGAAAGGTGGGTTACTAAGGCCTGTAAACATGAGAAAAGTACATTGTTGGTGACTGGTAGGAAAACCAATGAGCATATTAACAAAGTAAATTGCAGGCATTTGAATCAGTGGAGGAGCCACCACATCCCAGAGTCATGCTTTGCCTGCATCTCTCGAGCATATATGGAGCCTGCTACTGCTAAGCTTTAGCTGACAGTAACTGCTCCCATACTGTGATTTCTAGCAGCACACTCCAAACCTGAGTCACATCTAATTCCATCCCCCTGCCCGTTACCAAGGTAAGTGGCACCCATCTCTATGGTTCTCTGGCACCATACTCCAAATCTGAGATGTGTTTAGCTCTGCCAGCCCTGCCTGTCACTCACAAGCAACCAGCTTCTGCTCACCCAGTGCCACTCCCATGATTGTCTGATCGAGCTGCTTGTCTGGTTGCCTGATCGGGATCAAACCAACAAAGGAAAAAAATTGGAAGGGGGGGCAGCCAGCTTCTACTCACCTGATGCCACCTGACTGCCTGATCAAGCCACACATCTGATTGCCTGATTGGGATCAAAATGATGAAACAAAAAAGTGCAGGGGGAGAAAGAAAGAGAGAGAGAGAGAGAGAGAGGCATAGACAGAGAGCAAGGATGTGCACTGATCCATGCCATTATGTGGTTCAACTCCAATGCTGCGCGGAGCAATTATGTGGTGCATTCAGTGTCTGGTCATGTCCATTTCAGATCCTCTCTATTGTCTCCTCCATTGTATGTCAGTTAATTCTAACTATGCAGCTGTAAAAAAAAGTGATATGCAGTATCTGATCCTAGTATGTGCAGACCAATTAATATGTTAGACGTCCTTTTAAAAATATCCTCTAAGGTGCTGTTGGTAAGACTCCAAAATCAGATTGACTCCCTTAGAGGCCTGTCACAATTTCAATCAGGGTTCAGGCTGAGTGAGAGTGCAATAGATAACTATTTCATGTTGAACCATCTGATTGAAAAACATGTATTTGTAAAATCCCCAAAATTATATGCAGCATTCATTGATTACAGATCTACTATATTATGGAGGTTAATGCAGAACTGGGATATACAGGAAGGGCTAAATTACAAATTTAGGGATCTCTACAAAGGTACATGGGTCAAGGTTTGTGTGGGAGTTAACAGGCAGCTCTCTGGAACCTTTACCATCAATGGGGGGGAGGGGGTAGACAGCGCTGTTTCCTTGCTCCCACACTTTTCAGTATATACATCAATGGCTTACTGTAAACATAGATGACCCACTCTCAGATTCTCCAAAGGTTGGCTCTAGATCATGTCTGGTGTTAGCATACACCAATGATTTGGTTCTATTCTTGTATCTTGTTCTGGTTTACAGAAGAAACTAGATAAACTGGCAGCCCTATGAGAATAATTCAAACTAAAGATTAATGCAACTGGTAACAATGGTCTTTGGATCTAACAAAATATGTATAAATGGAGAGCTGAGGAGGAGTCCCTGGGTATGATTACAGATTGCATATACTTTGACATCATGTTCAGGCAAACTGGTTTACCGTGATTGAGAAAGAGCAAATTCCGTTTTGCACATTGGAAAAACCGGTATTGTCACCGGTGTCTGCCAGTCCAAAATCCGTTTTTAACGGTGTTTTGTTTTGGGTACTTTATTTAACAAGTTTTTGCTCTGCTACCATGCATATTAGCAATTTTGACATCCACTATTGTACATACATCCATCCTTGCACCAATTTTGTTATTTTGATAGGTACAAGATGTGATGGCAGCAGCAGCACAGTCGCACCCAACCCTCAAGTGCGATGGCAGTGTCAACAGCACTATGGCCTCACTCTATCCCTCAGATACTGCACTGTAGCCCTCACCCTCTATTGTGTTGCCTGCAGAAGGACTATGGCTCCAATTCCTCAGGTGTTATAGCTGCAGCAACAACACTATGTCCCTATTCCTCAGGCTTGACTGCAGCATGACCTCATCCCTCAGATGTCATGGTGACACCAACACAGCCAACTCCTCCAGGTGCCAACACAGCTTCTCCCCCCATGGTGCCCCCCCAATGCAACAGTGTGCACAAATACAGCCAATCCAGTCACCAAAAGTTGCATGCAGTCAGCTCTCCCCCAAGCACCAACACAGACAGCCCTGAACATACAGGATAGCCACTCATGCAACCAAATTCATGGTTTAATGAATTTCCCCGGCCCAGTCACCCATTTTCAGTAGGTTCTCTACTGAACAATGCCATGGTAATTCCCTATTAGGCAGGGATATTTTCCCAAAGCTCCCCAACCAGACTTATGCCCCCTCTATGACATTGATACCATGACTTTGTACTTTGGTCTATGCGCTATATGTCAAGGAACCTTTGCTCTGCGTGTCTTGTCATATTACTAATTCAGAAATGAATAAAATTAAATACAGAGAACAGCTGCATTAAATAAAATAGCGTTTATAAAAAATGGGCAGAAAGGAGTAAACAGAAATACAAAAACATCCATACAGTAAAAATAAGCAAAAGTATTCAAAAAAGCATAAAAAGGTGTGGGTGTAATACAAAAAACCAAATTCTATACAATCTATACAAAACTGTTATAAAATGGTACACTAAAAGTGTAGAAACAGTGGAGAACAGACATTTGAATGGAAACCCATATACGGTAACATGTGCAAAATGTGGAACATATTACAGCAATTAAACCAAAGCTCTATCAAAGAAAATGTGTAAAACCTGACTATATAACTACAGTGAAAACGCAAGTGAACTAAAACCTACAGTATATAAACATATGGTATCTAACCGACTATAAATACTATAAATACATTAAATGTGCAAAAGCATATATGAAATGTGGAAAACTGTGCAATAGTATAAAAGGTGTTCCTCTGTGTATTAATGGGGTAGCATATGGTGTCCTGGAGAACCAAGACATGTATGCGCAGGATAGGTTGCACCAGAGTTTGTAGAGCTCAGGGATTCTAAAGAAAAATCTGGGACAGTTAATTATGGAAAAGTATAACTTAAAGCAGACAGGGTGATTGTGTGGGTGTGGGCAGTAAGCCGCGCCACCATGCAGAGGTGTCCATCAGTCTCCAACCCCCCCAATAGACAGGCAGAAGAAGGGAGCAATCAAATCTCTATTAGGCAAAGAAGGGGAAGGGAAAGGAAGACTGTTAAGGAGGGTGGGTACAGCAAGGGTCAGACCAGGTGCAAGTACTAAACAAGTACTGCTGTTTAGTGTTTACCAGTGATGGTGGGGGACAGGGGTCCAACTTTGGGTGACTAATTATCCTGGGGAAGGGTGACAGACAGGGCACATGCAGAGAGAGAGGGAGCTCAACATGTATAACCTAGAAGATAGACAGGAATCGGACATGAGTGAAACCTTCAAGTACCTAAGAGGCCAAAAAGAGGGAAGGACAACAGGGGCAGCAGTCTGAAGTTAGAGGGAGGAGCCAGCCCATTATTTCATGGCAAGGGTGGCACTGGTGACTGGCTTGAATACGCTAATAGAAGTATAAAAATTGGCATCAGACATGTGGAAAGCATGCAAAAATATATAATCCAGCTACTTGTTGTACATGAGCTGGGATAGCAGATTCAGATTTTCTACCAGCAGGTTCCTCCTTTGATCTGTGTGGATCTGTCCATATACAGAGAAGGATCTCTCCACATCTGCACTTGTCACAGGTATCCAGATAGCTTGTAGAGCAGCTCTGGAGAGTACAGTTAGTTGTGACTGCCTTGAAAGCCAGTACTGCCCAACATCTAACTCAATATGCTGAAGTTCCCTTATATCTTCCTTGCATATACATCCCAGTCATTTTGCAGTTCTGTTTGGTTGTGCAGTGCTAACAGAGGAATGCCATTGGCATGCCATGTCAAATCCTATTCAGTTTTGGTAAATTTCTGGGGTCCAAAATCCGACAAGCTTTAAAGAATTCAATTGATGGGTTTGTGTCCATATGCTTAGAAAGCTTGTTTAAAGCGACACCAAATGCTCCTTGGAAAAGGGCAACATTTTCTTGCTTGACCCGTGGCCTCATAGCCTGCAAGTACCCGTCAGTTCTGTCACCAAATTGTTCTGTCTTCAAGACTCCTGTTTCAAACCGCTTTTTGATTTTGCTAATAGTGTCATACAGCAAAACAGCCGAGGGCTTTTCCTTGCTTTGCAAAAGCTCGATTGCATCAATAAGGTCAGTGCAGTTTTCAGCAATGAATGCAGTTTGAACCTGCAGCTCTGGGAACCATTCTTCAAATAGCTTTTTTAAGGACCTCATGGAGTTGGCATCACTGGTGTCATCCTTGAAGAACTCTACATGAGTGTTCCAGATATGCAGAGTGGTATTTTACTGTTGAACCAGGTGTTCCAATGGGTCAAGACAGGAACAGGAGGCAATATTTTTTTTTTCCGCACCCCTCTCCTCCAGGAATGCAATGTACTCTCGCTTACGTTTTGGTGATTGTTGGAAGGCATATTTTATAAGTGCCACAAGCTTATTCACCTGCTCAAAGTGGTCAATCCAGGTATCGCCCACCAGTGATAAAACTTGTGCCCAACAACCCACATGGACTACATGGTCACCAATTAGGCCACGTAATACATCATTAAAGCACTTTGTCATATAACGTGCATTGTCACTAACAAATGCTACCACTTGTTCCATCTCCACACCATATTTATGCAAGGTCTTTAAAACACTTTGGGCAACAGTGGAGTGGTTTACCGCTGTTAGCTCTATGGTGTCTGCTATTATAGATTTTGCACCCTCCATTACAAAAATAATGTTCATTACATAGCGGGAGTCTGCATCAGTTGTTTCATCGCACATTACTGTGAGTGTCTTGCCTCTTACCAGCTGGCTAATTTCCTTCTCCATTTCCCTATTTAGTCGGGGCAAGTAATTCTGTCGTAAAGTGTCTGCCTTTGGAAGCGCTCCAATTCCTTTGATATACTTCCCCATCCAGTCTCTCAAGCAGGGCTGATCCAGCTTTTCAATTGGTATATTGGCACCACACCAAGCCCTCAACGTGTCCAAAACAGTTTCCTCCCTTGCAGCAGCTACAGCTGTTGTGGCATTGAAACTGGTGTGCAGGGTCACCTGTCTGCTGTTACTCTTCTGGCTTGTGTTCTTGGTGTGTTTTTTGCTTTTACAGTGATCCACCACTGTGTCCTTCCTGATGTGGTCAACAGGGTGATCACAGAAGCGACAGAACATCTTCCCTCCATCTTCATACATGCCATAGGACTTGAATTGCAACGCACTGTCTTTAGCGGTAACAGATGAGATTTTGGCCATTTTGCTTGGTGGTGGTGTTGCCATTGCTACACGTGTAGTGTGGATGACTCCCAACAAACTAAAATTGAAACAGTTTGGAGATATAGAAAATATATTAACAATTGAGCAGCACAACTATTAAAATTTCACAACTAATTACTCAATCTCTCAAATCAAGACAGAAATAAGAGACTACATCAGCATTAGAATCTCACTGGTCATTCATGGCCGTAGATGAGGATGAAGGATGATGGTCAGGAAGAACAGCTACAGAAATCATGCTGCCCTTCGAAGTTTACAGTCCAGACTAGAAATATCTATAGTAATAAACAAGCATCCAAATCTCTCCGCTAATGTAAGACCATGTCTACGAGAGTGGAGAGGAGCAGCTACAGATTTTACGCTGATCTCAGCCACTTAAATTCCAGACTACAATATCGCTATTTATCTATATCTATCCCATTCTCAACCAGTTACTGGCCACCATTTCAGAGTTAGGAATACCTGACAAAATCTTCACGCTGACCTCAGAATGTCACAGTACAATAGCAAGAGTACAAGATCAGCATTTGAAACATGTCTCAGCTAATAATTCTTGTCCAGGTTTGAGAGTGAGGAGGAACAGCTACAGAAATCATGCTGCCCTTCGAAGTTTACAGTCCAGACTAGAAATATCTATAGTAATAAACAAGCATCCATGTCTCTTCGCTAATGGTAAGACCATGTCTACGAGAGAGTGGAGGAGTGGCTACAGATTTTACGCTGACCTCAGCCACTTAAATTCCAGACTACAATATCGCTATTTATCTATATCTATCCCATTCTCAGCCAATTACTGGCCACCATTTAAGAGTTACTTACACATCTTTGCCAAATCTCACTGCGAATGTGAGGCTATGTGGAAAAGGGTACCAAACAGAAACCACTGTGATGTCAGAAACATACAATCTAGACTTTGAGTCACTGACTGTTTGTGAGTGCAAAGAAGTACAACAATACCTTTTCAGAAGGGCAAAGACTCACAGCAGCAGCAAACCACCAACAGCACTTTCACAGTTTGACCTAAAAAAAAAAAAAAACACAGTAAGTCCTAACTCTGCAACACCAACAAAGCATTCACATTTTTAGCATGGAAGACCCACTAGTAGGCAAAAATAAAGCAAACTGTACCTTTTACAATGGAGGATAGTAGACCTACAGCAGATCACGTCTGACAGCACTTCAAGGCCTGAAATCATAATTGAAATGTTTACATGTGGCCCACAGAAAAATGTACACATAACTGTTAAAAAGATCATCATCATCATCCACATCCTCATCCTCATCAGTGCATTCTCCAATCACAGCTTGCCACCAACACCCACACCTACTTACTTGAAGAGTG
Source organism: Neoceratodus forsteri (assembly GCA_016271365.2). Lineage (NCBI taxonomy): Eukaryota > Metazoa > Chordata > Ceratodontiformes > Ceratodontidae > Neoceratodus > Neoceratodus forsteri. The sequence continues at coordinate 873,437,830 of CM057450.1, read as the reverse complement.
GTGCAAAGGGACAAGCATGAGGCACTGGTAGCAGTGCTGGCAGGTGGTTCCACATCAGAAGGAATCTGCAGCAGTGCAAAGGCATGATGTGCATGAAGACTTCACCTTCCGACTCCAAGCAAGATGGGTGGCAACAGCAGGTTCATCGATTCTCCAGGATAGACAGCAGCAGTAAGTGCAGCCCCCAACCCCGCAGGTGTGACGGCAGCATGTGCAGCCCCCACCCCACAGGTGGGATGGCAGCATGTGCAGCCCCACCCCGCAGGTGTGGCGGCGGCATGTGCAGCCCCCACCCGTGAGGGTGACGGGCAGCATGCAGCCCCCACCCCCAGGTATGACGGCAGTGTGCAGCCCCCACCCCGCAGGTGTGATGGCAGCACGTGCAGCCCCTGCCCCCGCCGGTGTGATGGCAGCACGTGCAGCCCCCAACCCCGCAGGTGTGATGGCAGCATGTGCAGCCCCCACCCCGCAGGAGTGATAGCAGAGGTAGAATGACAGAGTACTCATCCAATGCCATGTACCAAATCTTGACAGAGCTCAGACGTGAATTAAGCTAAACCACCAGACGCCAAGGTGGACTCCGTCGGTTCAGTCCCTAACATCTAGCTGCCTGGATTGGTTTATTTATATGTAAACAAAGTGCATCCAATTAAAACAAAAATCCACAATGATTAATGAGGATTGGGATTGAGGATGCTAATGGAGAGAGATCAGCAAGCTGTACTGAAGAACAAACCAATCAGGAATTGCACCAACAGTAAATTAATTGGGCACTTTCTAACTTGGTCCTCATGAAAATGGAGCCTCTTAGTTTTCAAGTCAGAGCTCCACTGATGAAAGGTGTTCTGCCGGCAGAGGTAAAGCCATAATCACTGTGCAGCTCGTAGCTTCATCTCTCCTATCCCCCCTGCAGTCAACAGAAATAAATCTATCTTTGCGCTCAATCACCAATTTGAGTGTCCACTCAAGTGCAAAGACTATTTTTTAATATAGTGCCTGGGGGGCAAGAGAGGTGAAGCCCCAATCTGCACAGTGGTCAGGGCTTCACCTCTGCCAGTAATTCACCTTTAAGAACTTGTCAATTCTATGTAATTCCCCAACACTTCCAACAATATCAATATTCCATTAGACATTCCCACAAAAGCCAAACTGAAAGGTGGTAAGATTATTATTAACATGCAGTTAGACAGTTTAAATCGATTTTTCTTTGTTTACCCGCTAGGTAAACCAAGGAGGAAAATCCGAAGTTTAGACATGGTTTATTCAGTTTGATGTGGCTTAATAAAGTTATTTTGTCTACCTGTGTCACTCTGCCAGTCCACCCCTCCCTTCGAGGCCAGAACCATTTTTCCCCAGCATGTGCACCAGTCCGCCCAGCATGCCCATCTGCCGACCATCAAACAACAAAGTACTGGAGCATGGCACGGACCTGGCAGACTGGCGCACATGCTGGAAAAAAATGGTTCTGTGCCACTCTGCCAGTCCACCCCTCCACCTCCCTCCAAGGCCAGAACCATTTTTCCCCAGCATGTGCACCAGTCCGCCCAGTGTGCCCATCTGCCGACCATCAAACAACAAAGCACTGGATCGTGGCACGGACCTGTCAGACTGGCGCACATGCTGGAAAAAAATGGTTCTGTGCCACTCTGCCAGTCCACCCCTCCCTCCGAGGCCAGAACCATTTTTCCCCAGCATGTGCACCAGTCCACCCAGTGAGCCCACCTGCTGACCAGACTGGCGCACATGCTGGAAAAAAATGGTTCTGTGACACTCTGCCCGTTCTCCCCTCCCTGAGAGGCCAGAACCAGTTTTCTCCAGCATGCGTACCCATCTCCCGACCTGTCCCTCAGCCGTCCATCAAACACCAATATCCAATGCCATATCCAAGACATGTTTTTTTTTTATATAATCATGCCAGCTCATGTACCCCCACCTTCCATTTTCCCTCCTACATTTCCCCTTCAAACAACAGCAACAAGGCAATCTGGGGAAGAAGAAAAAAAAAACTTACCAGACTACGGCAAGAACTAAGAAAGGCAGCAGTCCCATAGCAGCAGGATGGCAGTGCAGGTCAGGTGCAGCACAAGGAAGCAGAACAGTCTGGACAGCAGCACAAAGCTGGCAGGGCAAATCAGCACTGCTATTCTCCACACCCCACAGACATCTCTCCCAACCCCCCCCCACAGACCTGCTTGGCCACGCTCCCCACCCTGACTGAACAGTGCGGCCACTCTCTCCACACCCACAGACCAGCCTGGCCCCGCTTCCCACTGAACCCCACAAGCCTGACCAGGCGACCACTCTACCAACCCTGTCTGAGCTACATATACACTTTTCCACACCTTGATGGACCAGCATGAATGCTCTTCCACACCTTGACAGACTGGCACCAATGCTGTTCCCCACCCTTACAGAACAGCACAGACACTGTCCCAGTCACTAGCCAAATGCTGATTTTGTACCTAAGCTACTAAGGTTTAACTAAACCTGTGGGCTTGCACTGGAGAAGTCACCATTTCAGTAATTACACCACTTTTGGGGTGGTGAGTTTTCCCCAGTCAGTCAGCAGACCTGCTAGCTACACAGACTGCCCCTCCAGCACCATAAAACACAGACCACCCCATCTCCAAACACACCTAGCCCAACATGGCCATTGTATCCACTCCACGAGGATGGCCACTGTCCCCCCCCACCACCCCACCCCACCAGCCCAGCAAGGCAAGCCTGTGGGGGTTGTGAATTTTCCCTAGTCCTGCTAGCTAGGGTCTGACAAATGTAATTTTGACTCCTGAAACTCCTGCCCCACCAAACACAGAACATACATCTCCCCCAGCAACCCCAGTCACCCAGCCAGCAAATCCCCAAGCCTGATGGACACTCACCACCCCAAGGGACCAGCATGGTCTTCTACCTATCCTGATGATACCCAGCAACAAACCAGCCCCACCAGCTTACATGGACAGGCACACTGCCATCAAACCACAAGACCAAACCTGGACCCACCTGTCCCAAATGCAGACTGTCTCCCCAGCAAAAAACATGAACAGTTCCCCACCTCAAGCAACCATGATGGTCTATGAAATATGTATTCAGTGATTCTAATGTCTATCTATGTCCTGTAACAATTTGTACTATGTGTGGCAGTATCTCTGCCCTTATACAAGCGTTGTTATAGCTGTTTTTTACTGTATCATGCTGTTTCGCCAGTGTTGCCATGTATGTATACTGTATGTTTTGTGCTCTCCCGGGTCATTCCTGAAAATAGGCATACTACTTGTCTAGTGTACTTACCCGGTAAACAAAAGCTAAATAAATAAACCCTCCCAGACACCCCACCAGCAAACCCCCAGCCAGCAACCCCCAAACACAGCCAGAAAATCACCCAACCCCCCTGCAAGAAACCCACACAACCAGAAGCAACCATACCAGGGCATGGCCAGAACACCTCCCACCTAGGACACAGACTTGAGTAGCACCCCTTCCCTGGACACAGACATGTGCAGTACTCATGAAGGACACATGGCCAGACCCCCAACCATCAATCAACTGCAAAATGGCATTTGGTAGCAGCACGACCCCCCCAAAAAAAAAACAGCATCAGCCTCACATCTTCAATGTTATGTACAGTATTTAGGGGACAGCTAAAACTTACGAATGGATGGGCCTAGCATTTCTTTTTAATGAAACAGTGATCCAAGCAACTATTCAGGACACACACACCCACATAATTGCAAACAAATCCAACTTTTGTACAGCAGGCAAGGACGGTGTGATCCCACTCACCCACCCGCTCGCTTCACTAACAATTACGCATACAGACACAAAAGAAGCACAGCATCAAAGTACAAAGTGCCAAATATTGTATTCTTCTTACTTGCATGGCACAGCAACCAGCGGCAGGAAGGCTGGAGAAAATATAGAAAAAGACATGTTTCACCCAGTCAACTACTGGGCTTCCTTAGACTTCTTCTGTGTCTGTTTAATAGGCTCCCTAAATGAAACAAATACAGTACTGTGCAGTCAATAAACCTACCGGCAGTGCGATTTCTGTTCTGACGATCAAGATGATGGCAGCAGAAAACACTGAAATGAGTGGGCAGCAACACCACAAAGAGCGAACAGAAACGAGAAAGAAACCCACGCTGTGTTTTGCTTTTTAAAGGGCTAAGTTCATGGACACTCCGTGAACAAATGCTACTTCCGTTTTCGCGCTGAAATACCGCGGACCAATCAGGATTCCAATTAAACCTCCGTTATTCCGCACATGCGGAAAACCAGTGTCCTTGATCATGTTTGCTTGCAACTGTTTATGGAATAAACACCTAAATTGGGAGAATGCCTCAGGGAAGCCCTACAAGAGATGACGAAACTGGGTAGAGTACAGGAACAGTGGGCAAAAATAAAGGAGACCATTGAGAAGGCAACAAATCTCTGTGTCAGGCAGATTAAAAAGGGTAAGAGAAAAAAAGAGAATGCCAAGTTTCTCCCAAAAAGTAGCAGAGAAGGTTAAGGCAAGGAAGCCAGCATTCAAAAGGAACAAGTCAACAACAAAGGAAGAGGATAGGGAGGGTTATCCGGAGAAATTAAGGGAGGCAGGGAAAGCAGTTAGGAGAGCAGGTAAAAACAGAGGAGAACATTGCTAGGTCAGTAAAAGAGGAGGATAAAACATTCTTTAGGTATATAAGCGAAAAGAGGAAGAACAAGGGAGGGATAGTAAGGCTTAAAGGGGAAGGAGGGGTTTGTGTGGAGGAAGAGCAGGAAAAGGTAGACATATTGCACAAGTACTGTTGTTCAGTATTTATGAAGGAGGGGGTAGGTGACAGCCCCTGACAGTGGAAAAGGGTATTAAAGGATGGGAGGTGGACACTAGCCCTTTTATGGAGGAAAAAGTCTTCAAGAAACTAGCAAGACTAGAAGTGGACATGGGAATGGGGTCAGATGGGGTACACCCCAGGATACTAAGGGAAGTTAAGGAGGAGCTGACTGCACTGATGGTAGCCCTGTTCAACCTATCACTAGATATGGGGTAAGTTCCAGGGGACTGGAGGAGGATGGATGCAGTCCCACTTCACACATGTGGGAGTAGGGAGGAGGCAAGAAACTACAGGCCTGTCAGCCTGACTTCAATGATTGGCAAAGTACTGAAAACACTACTAAAGGAAAGTATTGGGGAATACCTTGTGACCAGAGGATTACAGGATCTGAGGTAGAATGGGCTCAAAGGAGGGAGATCCTGACAAACAAACCTGATCAAGTTCTTTGACTGGGTGACAAGGGAAGTGGATCAGGAAACAGCACTGGATATGGCCTACCTGGATTTCAGTAAGGTCTTCAACACTGTTCCACATAAATGACTAGTAAACAAGCTGGGCAGCCTGGGAATGGGTCCAAAAGTAGTAAAATGGGTATGAAGCAAGCTAAGTAACAGGAGTCAGAGGGTGGTTGTAAATGTGGTTCACTTGGAAGAAGCCAAGGTAACCAGCGGAGTGCCACAGGGGTCAGTACTGGGCTCGGTCCTCTTCAATGTCTTTATTAGTGACGTTATAGAAGGGCTAGAAGGGAAAGTATGCCTGTTTGTGGATGACACAAAAATCTACAACAGAGTGGACACACCAGAGGGGGTGGAAAAAATGAGGGACAACCTAAAAAAACTGGAAGACTGGTCAAGAGTTGGATAACTGGGCTTCAATGCCAAAAAATACAAATTGTGCACATAGGGTACAGAAACCCAAGGGCAACATATCAGTTAGAGAGGAAGTATTGACAACCACAACACTGGAAAGGGAACAAGAGGTCATCATATCTGATGACCTGAAGGTAGCAAAGCAGTATGATAAGGCAGTGGGTACAGCTAGTAGAATGCTTGGGTGCATTGGGAGGGGTATCACCAGCAGGAAGAGGGAAGTAGTGTTACACTTGAATAGATTGATGGTGAGACTCCATCTAGAATACTGTGTCCAGTACTGGAGGCTTCATCTCAGGAAGGACATAGATCGTGTGGAGGTGGTACAGAAGAAGGTGACCAAAATAGTGCATGGCCTTCATCAGAAGCCATATGAGGAAAAACTCAGGGAATTAAAAATGTGTGCTCTGGAGGAAATGAGAGAAAGGGGGGACATGATAGAAACATTAAAATACATCAAGGGCAGAGTTGGGTAAGATACATTTTCTCTTACTTTCTATTTCTTTTAGAAACTTGATCGAGGAAGCTCTGTGAGTCACTAGCAAGGATGGAGAAGTACTAAAAAAAGTAATACACCTGACAGTTACGATTACTTATTTCTTTTTATACAAAAACAATACAAAAATAATAAAAAACTATAACAGATGACATTTATTTGAAAGTAATAGATTAGTTACTAGTTACTTTCAAATAAATGTAATCAGTTATAGTTACATAGTACTTTTGTATAAAAAGACATAAGTAATTGTGACTGTAAGGTATATACTTCAATACTTCTCCGTATACTAATGTCTTCACAAACTTTCTGGAACAGTTCAAAATATAAAGTAATAGAAAAATAACCTTAACACTACTCAAGGAATATTAATAAGGTACTGAGGATAACATTTTACATAGAAAGATATCTCAAGAACAAGGAGTCATGATATGAAGCTGGGGGGGGTTCAGAGGGGGTGTGAGGAAATACTTCATCATGGAAAGGGTGGTGGATGTCTGGAACAGCTTCCCAGTCGAGATGGTGGGAATTAAAATGGTAGCAGCATTCAAGCATGCATGGGATAGACACAAGGAAACCATAGTAATAGGGATGGGGGGATAGGGCCAGAGATCAAGTAGGGTCTGCAGTAACACAGTTGGTAGGGATTTTAGGGTAGACTAGGTGGGCCAAGAGGTCTTTATCTGCCAACAACTTCTATGTTTCTATGTTTCTATGTTTCTAGCTGAGGAATGTGGAATAATAATAATAATAATACAAAAACTATTCACTGTTTAAAAAGATTGAGCACATTGTATGGGGGTACTTCTATAATCCCTGCTCTATAAATTATCAAAGATAATCATAATGCACAGGCTCTTCATGAATCTGAGATGTAGATTAATAATAAGAGCAGTCTATGTGAAAAAGTTTATCACAGGTTTCTTCGTTCACTACTGGGTGTCCCTAAATCTGTCCCAGCCATACTGTATTTCTGACAGGAGATTGGACTGTGTTGATTTATGTAGTTTAGCAACAGCAAGGAAGATTAACTACTGGATTACGGTGAATCACAAGGGTGAATGTACACTTCCAAAATTATGCCTGAAAGAAGAGCTCTGGGACATTTGGGGTTTTCAGAAATCTTCTTAGCTGAAACATCTATTATCTTCACAGCAGAAAAAAGAATCATCTATTTACATGACTGCAGTAATAATAATCTTGTGATCAATTTTGGCCTGTGTGTGTAGTGCCCTTTGACGGTGGAGGGGCACATGACACTTGGCCCTGGAGCCACCACCACCAATTAGGCCATAGATGCCAGAGTCTCTCTGGTGGCCAAGGTGCCCCCTGTTAAAAAGGTGGTGGGTTAACCCTCAGGAGTTCACTGGAGGTATGTGTATGGACCAGTGAAGCTTGGACAGCATAAAAGTGGCTTGCTGACACTTCTGAGCTATGCATATCACGCTATGTACTGTAAGTGTTGTACAATTACAAATAAACACATGGCTGTGGCCATCTTCACTAAAACTGTTTGTACAATATGTCTCTTCTGTTCAGGAAAAGGGGGTAAGGAGCCTGACCAGACAACCTAGCATAACCTCTATAAAACCACTAACACAATCAGCTATGTACTGTACCATAGACTGGTTTATTTTTGCATACATTCTGTTTCATGCTCTTCTCTGCTGCTTTGTCATAGTTCAGTCAAATGTTTGCACACTGTCACTCTCAGTTGATCACATTCACTCTCAGTTGATCACACTGTCACTCTCAGTTGATCACACTGTCACTCTCAGTTGATCATTCACAAATGCACAGCTGATCAACTGAGCAGTGACTGAGGTGTAGCTTACCCACACAACTTGCCAGCACTAACTGAGGCAAAGTTCAGCAACAGACAGATGCTAATAACTCAATTAGCACCTTACAGCACAGTGTGAGGATAATTGCAGAACTGCATGTAAGAGATGTATTGTATAAATAACAGTAATGAAACCAGTTGCTGTTTCAGCTTTGTGCTGACGTGTGACTGTCATGTTGCTAGTAATTTGGCTCACCAGATGAAAGACTCTTAAAAAGGACATTGCTTTCTTATGTGATGTACAGGCATTGGACCCAGATTAATTATTCAGTTCAGTCAGAGCTTCAGTGCTGACTGCAGAGTTGGTTGCTTCAATGTTGCAGCATGTCACCCCACCAGCTACTGTATGTCTATGACATGGCGACAACAGTACCACAGCTACTCCACTCAGACACGATATATGAGATAGACACAAACAGCACAGACTGTAAATTTATGGCTGACTATCTAAATAAAATAAAACAGACACTGGACCTGCGCTGCAACCAGAGCTGAATGGGTGCCGGCACTATGAGTAATAAAATACTGCATATGTGTCTCATGAAGCAGAGGGTCCAGATCAGCACTAAGCGCAGGGATAAAGACATCAGCAGAATGCAGCTACTACTGTATAATCATGAATGCAGCTAATGAGCCTGTTTTCCCACCATGGTATCCTGTGAAAACGGCAATAGCAAAAATGGTGAGGATGAAATAACGGAAAACGTTGCTTCCACATAGGGTGAGTGGGAAAAAACAGTGATTGCCAAAATGGCTACCTACGTTTTTTCCACTTCTCCGAATTGCATCCCCCTGGAGTTGATTATATTCAGCAAGGGGGGTGCTGGGGGCAAAGCCACCTTAAAAAGTCACTGTGGCACTGTTGTCGCTGTTCAGCGGTTGCTGGTTTTGCCACTCGCCCTATGTGGCCGCATTGCTTGCTCTTTGCCCTTTCCATCCTTGCCCATTCTCCTTTGCTGTTATCACATAGGACCTCCCACAACGTGTCTCTGAACATTTTCTGAATGGTTTTTATTGCATTTGCTCATACCTTTTTACATTTTGTTTCCATTTAATTTCGTAACTGCTGATGAATGGATTTTGAAAACAAGAGAAATAAAGTGATTCTAAAATGAATGTATTCAGAGTCATAAAAGTGTTTCAATATATTAGCACTTCTATGTGTGGTTCATTGCTCAGTACTTGTGCTAACGTTACAGTAGATCTGTATGATATAGGTCATGCTCATGTAACCCATATGTCCATTTTTGTAACATGGATATACATATGTCTCTACGGGTTCGGGGAAGGATGAGGTTACCTGGCACAAGAGACCTAGGTTTGACTACTCTGCACAGGGGCACCCAAGTAAATCCAAACTACAGGAAGCAATAACTGTAATGTCCAGAACCAGAACTGGGATTTTTCAGTGTGGCTTTATTTATTAACTCACTGAACATAAACAAAGCTCTGTATGGTCCCCCCAAAGGGCTACGTAACTGTAATGCAGATTAGAGGTTAAACACAGCGGTCCATTTGGCGAATTAACACAATACAACAGTTGTCTGGCTTTGGACCCACCAGGCACTCAGCCCGGACTTTGCATGCACATTGGATACACAGCCCGACTGGCCCAGCTCCCCTGCCGGCCACTCGACTGACAGTCCACTTGGTGAATGAACCCAAACTCTACTTGGAAAGACATCCCATCAAACAAGGAGACTCCCAAACTGGCTCCCACACCACTTGAAGTCTGTGACTCCTAGAGATTTTGTTTTTGTACATCCAAATCAAAACTCCCATCAAACAGGAGACTCCATCCAACAAGGAGTAATGTGTTCCCATCCTGTGGCTCCCACACCACTTAGAGTCTCGACTCCTAGAGATTTTCAAGTTGCGACCCACATCTGGGTACCCACCCATCACTGGCCAAGTGCATGAGGCAAGTAGCAAAAACACAGAAGAAATCCGTAGAGGTGGACCTGGTTACTAAAGATGGGGGCTTTCCACCTTCAGCCTCCCAGCCCATACCCAGCCATTTCTCTGGACACACAGAACTTTAGACTTTAAAACGATTGACGGTGGATGACCTGAAGCACCCCCTCTACAATGAACTTTAACACTTTAAACAGATGACTGCTCTATTTGTTTGTTCTAGTTGACATAGTCCTCCCAAATAGCAGTCCCCAATATTTGAAATCCAACTGAAGAAAAGAAGTTGTTTGCCCCTTCCAATGGGGCCAAACACTCACCCATTCGTTGCAGGTGCCCCACAGGCGAAGAAATGTAACCTTTGCTGTTATACATGAACAGACTGAACTTAAATTAAAACAGGCAGCTTTCTTCCCAGGGTGGGAGAAGGGGATTGCCCCTGAAACCCACAAAGAACTTTTCCTCACCCCCAGAGGGAGGGGGGTAAACAGACACTACTGGTGTCCTTCTTGTTTGCTTAAGGACAAACTGAAGACTGACTTTTGAATTCCCAAGATTCTAAACTTACTCTGAGCTGAAGATTCCAAATGTGGCTCATGCAGCTGTGACAATTCTATTATGATGTCATCCCTCTAGTCTCAGCTGTGACTGAGGACAGAGTGAGACAGTGTGAAACCCATTTAACTGGAGTTTCACAAGCTGCCTTCCCTGCCTACCACTAGGTCTTACTGGGATTCTAGTAACTCCAGGTAACAAAGGGGTTACACTCAGATACATTGGAGCTAGAACAGTAGGTAGGACAGTGCCTGCAGTATGTATGAGTTGGACAATATGGTTAGTGCTTAAATATGTCAGCATGGAAATGAACATAGGTCAGAGGTTGTAGTACATAAGAACTATATTGGATATGATTGGTGCTTAGATACTTGAACAGATGGTATAGTAACCTGTTAGAACTTGATGTTTTGGCCTTTCTCTGTATCCCATCTTAGCAGGATGCTCAATTGAGTAGAAATGAAGACCCCCTACCAGGTGGGATAAGAGTGCCAGAGAAGGAGGAGGAGGCGGGGAGGATGGAGGGCAAGTGCAACTCGCTCTAAGCAGAGCTATCATAGTCTGAAGGTTTTTGTAGGATATGGGGGAGGAGCTATTCCCCCATAGAACCACAGGCTACAGCCTTGCAATTCTATGTGTGGTTCATAGCTCAGTGCTTGTACTATGTTACAGTAGAGCTGTATGATATAGGTCATGCTCAGATACATTGGAGCTAGAACAGTAGGTAGGACAGTGTCTGCAGTATGTATGAGTTGGATGATCTGGTTAGTGTTTATATACATCAGCATAGAAATGAACATAGGTCAGTGGCTGTAGTACATGAGAACTGGATTGGATATGATTGGTGCTTAGATACTTGAACCGATGATATAGCAACTTGTTAGAACTTGATGTTTTGGCCTTTCTCTGTATCCCACCTTAGCAGGATGCTTAGTAGATTAGGAATGAAGACCCCCAAAAATGAATGCAATTACTGGTGCAATTACCTCCTCCAACTCTGGAGAGTGTGGCCAGTAGCACGCAGGAGAAGGGAAAAAACCCTTTGGGGGAAACCTCTGAGGACCCATGGCTACTGACCTGCCCGTCCTCTGAGCATACTAAAGGAGAGCAATCCTAAATTGACAAATATTAAATTGTTGGCTAATCCGAAACCCAGTTGACTGAAGATCTTGAATTCATTAGCAAGCAGGCAATCCTGGATTCTAGGTACTGATGTTGAGTGTCTGGTAAGAAGATGGTAGCATATGCTGTTAGTGAATTCCCAGTTCAAAACCATTACTGTGCAAGGTGAGGAGTTGCTACAAGGTCAGTTTGATCAACTGTTGAAAGGATAATCCATTTTAGAAGGATGAGTGCAGAACTGGTTGAAGAGCAATCCAGAAGGAGAGATTTCCATTCTGAAGGAGGAACTATGAACGAACAGCTATTTCCCTGTGAGGCAGAATAGGGAGAGCAGTGGTCTGTATGCCCTGCTTTGGAATTGCTGTAAAGCAACTAGGCCTTTGGTGGTGAAGCGAGTAAGCTGAATGCAGGCTGCTAGGCCGTAAGAAGGTGAAGCAAATAGAAACCTCCAACCCCCATGTGGGCGAAGCAGGTAAATGTAAATAGGCAATAAAAGGCCAATGAACCTCCAGACCCATGTGGGATGAAACAGGTAAGTAAAATGATATAAGCTAGATGAGGACAAGTTGGGCAGAAGCCAGGTCATTTGAGGTGAGATGAATAGAAACCTCCATGCTCCCTGGTGGGGCAAGGCAGGTTTCTAATGAATACGCATACAAACTGTAGAGGGCGAGTAGGAATAAGTCAAACAGAAGCCAGCCTGTACGGGCAAGGTGGATAGAAACCTCCATGTCCCCTCGTGGGGCGAAGCAGGTTTGTAGTGTAAACATTAGAGATCTCCATGCCCCTTTGCAGGCCAAGGCATGTTTGTAGAATAAACATTAGAACCTCCACGCCCCTTTGAGGGTGAGGCAGGTTTGTGTAGAGTTTCATAGTTTCACAGAGAGTTACAAGTTCAGAGAGCATGTAGCCCTTTAATGAACTTGCCACCAACTCATTGGTGGAATAAACATTTCTTGTCTTTCATAAAGTTGTCCAAATTAAATTTAAAAGTACTTATATTAGGACTATCAACAACATAACTTGGAAGCTTATTCCATTTAGATATCACCCGTTGTGTGTAGTGGTTACTTCGCTTAACTGTATTATTAGATTCGCCCCTCAATTTCAGTTTATGGGTTCTGGTACTATCAATACCTGGATTCCTCCTGAACCCAAGAGTTTCTGACATGTACACATCCCATAAGGTTTTATATATTAGACAAAGGTCTCCTCTTTCTTGCCTATATTTGGTTGAATAAAGATTCAAGTTAAGGAGCCTGTTTCCATAACTCATATTCTTAGTAGATCTTATATTTCGTGTCATTTTCCTTTGTATATTTTCGTATAATTTCTGAGTCCTTTTGGATGTAGGAGCACAAAATTGGGAGCAGTACTCCATATGTGGTCTCACCAATGCACTGTACAGGGGGACCATCACCTCCGTCTCTCTACTGTTGATATTCCCAAGTATACATCCCATTAGTTTTTGACATTTTTTGGCCAAAACAAATGCATGAGAATCAAATTTTAAATGATCCGTAACTGTTATACCCAGATCTTTTTCTTCTTTAACTGTTAACAAGATGGTACCATTTATTTGATATGTAAACATGTTTTTTTCCCCCATGTGCATCACTTTACACTTATCAAGGATGAAGTGCATTCCATTCTCTTTAGCCCAGTTTGCTATTGCATTCAAGTTAATTTGTAAGAAACTGGCATCCTCTTGATTATTTATCAAACAACCCAATTTACAGTCATCAACGTATTTTCCAACCCATACTCTATTAGAGCGTGGTAAAGATGATATTAAAATATTAAAAAGTACTGAACCGATTACAGAGCCCTGAGGAATGCCACTAGTAACACCCCCCCCAGGCTGATGAATAACCTTTAATGGTTACATGCTGAATTCTATTATTTAACCATGAAGAGATCCATCTGATGAGATAGTTATTTAACCCTATGTGTACAAGTTGATTTATTAAGACTTTGTCAAAAGCTTTTGAATAATCAAGGAAAACGATATCAACTGGGGCATTTTTGTCTAAAGCTGTACTAGAGGAACCAGGTATTTAGAGAAAGCCTCCTGATTTGCTGAACAATATAGCCCTGTAGAAGGCAGTATAGATATATGCTTGAGCATGAGCTAGGACCTGACGGGTGACGATACAGAAGCAGATTTTGTGTGGTTAGGTATGACAAGATCCAATAAAGTCAAATCCCAGATGGTCAAGTCATGGTAAAAAAATACGATGGAAAGGAGACTAAGTCAGATGAAATTGGCAATTCGTCCAGATATGATAAGCTTCATATTACTGGAATAGGTTAATGTCCAAGGTCGGAACCTATAAGATCAGAAATGGCACAATGGAATAGAGCATGGCTATGATGTCCTGGCAGGGGAAGGCAGCGACATAATGTCCTAGAACAAGCTGAAGCAACATGGCAAGAAACAGCAATTGGAGCTGGTTACAAATGTTCTCTGATGCTGTCAGTAGAAACAGAGGCAAGGTTCACAGCTAAGCAAGCGGGGACATCGGTGATGACTGCAAGTCAGGTGCAAGCAGGCGGAAGGTAGGCGGCTGGCAGATGCCCAGTACTGGATAACTACAACTGAAGGCGACACCATGGTAAAGTTCCCAATCCTGTTGTATAGATTCGGAGATGAGCAAGTGACATCAAAAGGAAGGCTGCTGGCAGAGGAAGATCCTGTAGAGATGATGTGCAGAGATGTACAATGGTAATCCGGTAACAGCTGGGCAATAAACGATGCAGCAGGCTGTAGAGAAATAAAATCATTATGAGATGCCCAGAAATGAGGTACACACCCGGATGTCCAGGCAGAGACACACATGCAGAACTAGAGTAGGACTGGTATTGCAGAAGCATGGTGAGATGACAGGACCTCCACATAGGTCTGCCGTAGCAGTGAAGAAAGGAATGAATCAAGCTATGCCTCCACATAGGCTAGCAAGACTGGCTGGACCCCCACATAGGTCAACCAGGTAGGAGCAGTGAGAGTAGGTAGGCTAGGCCGCCAAGTAGGCTGGCAGGTGTGGCTGAACCCCACACAGGTCTGCCTGAGGTAAGAGTACTGAGAGGGAGCCAAGCTAGGCCTCCACATAGGCTAGCTGGGCTCGGCCACCATGCATGCCAGAATGAATGAGCTGGCCCCTAGGAGGTCCGTATGCTGAGTAATGTGAGGGAGTCGAGCCAGAGGTCACATCAGCTGATGTCTGGCTAGTAAGAATGGCTGGAGAAAGGAGAAAGCTGCAGGAATGGAACCAGTGATGACGTGTACTGTTCAGTACTGATACAGGATGTCCAAATCCAAGAATTGCAGGGTAAAAGCCTGAAACATGAAAGACATCCCGGTTGGCAATGGGCAATTTGCTAGCAACAATGTATAGTAGAGTACTTCCAAAATAAGTTGACACTGAAGAAATCCTTTGTTGGGTACAGGAACATATGGTTGTGAAGGAACACCACAGTAGGTTTCATGCTAGGCCTAGATAATCTCTCTGCACAGTGTCGATAGAACAATGAGGTAGTATTGTAGGGGTTGACAGGTCAGTTAGGCATGAGCAGGTCCAGGTACAAAGGCAGACTGGTGTAGGATCAAATGCTGGAAGCAGAGTGAGGTAAACTGTGGGCAAAATAAGTTCTGGGGAACTGCAAGCCCGCAGGGTAGCATTAGGCAGGACCAAACAAGGAATGGTTTCCTAGCTTTGTAGTTCTGTTGGGACTGTGAGTTATTTCTTGGTATTGTATGTGCCTTTTAACTGACTCACCAGTTATCATGAGCCACCTTTTCTTTTGCTTTGATTCACAAAAGTTTTTACTCAGGACACCGAATGACATGACTACAATAAAGATGAGGGAATCACATCCCAATATTGCATTAGCTTTCCTGGTTACAGCAGCGTACTACCTGTTGGACCTGGTGACATTATCAGTGTTGTAGATCTATGTGTGAATTGCAGTAGAACAGACACTGGAGGACCGGGTGAAGCCTGAGGCATGAATGGCAAGCAGGAATGGAAGGAAGCAACAAAGCGGTAGTTGATTCAGGAGCTGTAGCAGCGATAGCCGCAGGAGGACTGGAAGATGAGAAGCCCAGGAAAGGCAGCGAGTCATGGATGAAGTACCGCAGGCTGGAGTACACAGGGTCACTGACCCGCAGAGCAGAATGGAAGGAGTAAGCATAACATGGCATGGCGGCTATCAGGCTGTGAGGAATCACTGAGCAAAGCAGCAGAGGGGTAGTGTGATCAAGTCCGAGGCTCTGAGAAACAAGGGGGATGGCAGACTGCAGGAGGTGAGGTCCGTGGAGGTGGCAAACTGAACTGGTGTATGGAGTGGTGGCTGCCCAAAGAGGAGACAGGAGAGAGGTAGCAGGAAGGAATGCACAGGTAAGCAGAGAGCAGGCAGTAGCGGAGTATACGAAGGAAGCAGAGTACAGCGAGCAACTGCAGAGCACAGGGCACAACGCGATAGGAGTGAGCCACTGTAGAGAAAAACCCAAAAGAAGAGCAGGGGATGAAGGACACAGGGAGGACAGTGGGAGCAGAAAGGGAGAGAAAACAGTACACAAATGAGCTAGAGAGAAAAAAACAAATGTGGGAAGGCGGGGGTGGGGCAAGACTGAAAGTCCAGAAAAGATGGAGAACAAAAAATAAAGAAGGCAGCTGCAGACCAGCAGCAGCACTGCAGCGAGTGTGACTCGCTCTAAGTAGAGCAGGCATAGTCTGAAGGTTTATGTAGGAGATAGGGGAGGAGCTATTCCCCCCATAGAACCTCAGGCTACAGTCTTCCAATTCTAAAATCAGCTGTAAAATTATGTTCGTGAAGTGAAGCATCAGCAGGAATATACCAAAAATAATCAAACATTTCAAGTTCCACAGTACGTTGTTATCTACAGGGTTGTTACAGAGTTAACAGGCTGTATTTAATAAAATGGAGCCGCACGTGTGTGTGTCTCCACCAGCCCTGTTGCATACAGGCTCTAGTGATCCATTTGTAAACTGCAAGACAACCAACAAAATCAAAGTCATGGCCTTGACTGTTCTCAATAGTTCTTTACTCAAGATACTGCTTGAAGCAAATTGACTTTGGGGAACCTGACAATGGGATCCACTATGCTATTTCCTCTCATTACCTTATCATAATATTTCTGGATTGTTTCACACTCACACTCTCATCTCTTTCTGATTGTGGGTATAGGAAGACATACTCCATGTTCTCCATGGTGTGTAATTTATTTTAGAGGGGCAATGACAAGGCTCGGAACTGCTGCCATTGTTTCATGCAACACAGCATAAGGACAGCTGATCATTTTTGTTCTTTCTTTCCTGGGAGTCAATACTAGAAAGGTAAGTCACTCAGATTATCTTTGCAGCCTAGAGACTATACCACATTACAAGCTCTGCAGTGGCATACGGCTGCCTGAGAGAGCAATGTATGGCAACTGCATTTATCCCTTTATGAGTGAGGGCACAAAATAGTACCTAAGTGCACAAACGCTGTATTTACAGTTCAAAAATGGGGCAGTATACATACAGTAGCCCTGGTGTAATCATTTTTATTGTCTGACTACTCCTCTGTTTTTGATTTACCCCAAAGGGGCTTTGTTCCTGGGAAGTGGTTTCTGTCACTTCACTTAATGTATTTCATTTCAGATCTATGTGATAATGGCGAAAGCCTAAAGGTGATAGCCATTATCAAGAAGTCAAGAGTGGCAACATTTATTTCGGCTCTCTGACACCCTGGCACACAGCAAAATGGTGCCGGGGACTTAGGTTTTTAATGTTTTATGTGGGGGGCTGTGCCCCCCCCACAGGATGCTTCACCCCCTGCACCCCCCCTACTTAAGGATTCTCAACTCTAGAGGAGTGCATGTTAGGGGGGTGAAAACATTAAAAGAAAAAGGTTCAGACTGGGCTCAACAAAAACACACCAGCTCCCTGACCTAAACCCAGTACCCTGTCGACCAACGCTGCCAACCCACTGACCACACCAAGGGGTCGGCTTGGCAACCCACCATGGCACCACCCCTCACATTCTCTCCTGCCCCTCACTGTGCATGCTCACTCCCCTCCCACATGCATACATGTAGCGACATCTCATCGCTATATTCGCCGACCCCCCCATCCGGCCACCCTACCATACAGTAACCCTTGACACATGCACTGAGGATTGAGTCACCATTACTGTAGGCACCCAATCTCTAGTGCTATTATATTGTGCTACCTTCATTTCTCCTTCCTCAAAGAACTGATAGGTTTAATATTCAAGGACGTGTTACAAGTTTACAATTGGAGGAGCTATTAGAGGAAAATTATGTGGATGGGGGGGGGGTGTCTAAATTTCATTTTCAGGAGCTTACTGAAAATGAGGTTTTGATGTATATTTTGAAGACTGATCCTAGGCCATATTTGGGGGCTGATGGAATTGATTATAGAATTTTAAAAAAAGTTGGGTCAATAATTGTTCCAATGTTGACAAAAGTTTTTAATTTTTCCCTTATTAATAATGTATACCCTTTAAAGTGGAAATGTGGTGTTGTAAGGCCAATTTATAAAACAGGAAGTACAGTTAATGTTAATAATTACAGACCCATAACACTATTGGCTCCTTTATCCAAATTATTAGAGAGTATTGTTTCTGATCAGGTTAAAGTTTATTTGGATCAAAATTTTCTCTGGTCTCCTTCGCAGTATGGATTTCGGCAGGGATTTAGTACAGAAACTGCCTTGGTGAGGTTCACGGGGCAGGTGTATAAGGCCTTGGATGAGGGAAAAATAGTAGCTGCTGGCTTTGTGGACCTCACCAAGGCGTTTGATTTGGTGGATCATAGGAAGTTGTTGATGAGTTTGTTAGAGGTTAATTTTTCAAAGGAAAGCGATATTATGGATTAATGATTATTTAACTGGTAGGGTGCAGAAAACTATGGTGAATGGTGTATTGTCTGATGAGGCATTTTGATGTGTGGAGTTCCCAAGGGTCTGTATTAGGTCCTTTGTTGTTTACTTTATTTTTAAATTCTTTGCCCAAAGTATGTAAAGAAAAGAGCTTATTTTGTTTGCAGATGATGCAGTTTTATTATGTATTGGTAATACTTTACAGGTTGTGCAGCAACAGTTACAGGATGATTTTAGTTTAATGCATGGTTGGTTAATAGAGCAAAACTTAGTGTTAAATCATGCAAAAACAAAATGTATGGTATTTAATAATACAAGATCTAATGTGAATTCTGAGCTAATTTTAAAAAGATAATTATGGGAATAATATAGAAAGGGTTTCTGAAATTTGTTACCTGGGCCTGGTTATTGATTGTAGTTTATCATTTGAATTATATATTCAGAAGTTAATAGGTAAGTTGCATCGAAGATTAGGAATGCTTTATCGATTGAAAAGTACTTAACAGATGAGGTTAGAATAATTTTGGTTAATAGTTTATTGTTTTCAGTCATTGATTATGGTTTAATTATATATTTTTACATCAGTTAGAATGCGTTACTAAGTTAGTATCTACTTATCATAATATTATTAGATTTGCTACAGGCCAGAAGAAAAGAACTCACCATTGTTTACTCTATAGTTCTATGGGGTGTTTGTCATTAGTTGATAAGGTTTAGATTACGTGTTTTAGTATTTCTTCAAAAATTAAATTAGACATTTTTCTGGTGTTATTTGTGATATGTTTCTAAATTGATTAATGGTGTAAGAACTAGGTCACAGGTTAACCTTAATTTTAATTTTCGATTCCCTATTATAAAAGTGTGTTTGCTCAGAATTCCCTTCAATTTTATGCAGTGAAATTGTATAATGAATTACCCTCTTATATTATGCAATGTGTTACAATTTTGTCATTTAAGAGGGTTTTAAAGAAATTCTTGGTAGCTGATTCAAAGTGTTGTTGTTTTAAATAATGTATTTTTATATGTTTGTATATTATTTATGTATGTTTTATGTTGTGACTGGGCATCAGTGAAAATGGGCATTTAGCTCACTGATTATACAGAATAAAAATAAACAAACAAACAAACAAACAAACTGATGTCGTATCATACTCACATGAGAGCAGCTGTCTCTTTTCCTGTACCACTAGATCCTTCCATGGACTATTCCTCCCAGTACCTTACTTTGTTTTTCTCTGTATTGCTCCAAACTCCTCCATCCAAACTACTTGGTAACTGCTTGGCCTGTATTCCCCAAATTCTATAGCGACCCTCAAGCTAAGGGACAAGTACTCCTCCTTTAAATCTTTGCATTCCAAAGACTTTGAAGAGGCAGTGGCTAGCCCTCATAGTGCACCTGCAAGAAAGTGCCTATGAACTTACCCTTACCTGTTACTGGCACAGACAGGAACACCCACGAGGCATGCATATTTTGTACAAGTTGCACCCACCCATTGATGAGATAGGGAAAAAATAAATAGTGAGTTTTGTGATCCAGTTGTTGAATATACAGTTCATCTGGACAGTGGCATCCATGCACTTGGACCCTAGACACATTCAGTGTCTACAGTCATGCTCTTAAAACATGCTACAGCTACTGTTGTAATGAGGGAGGTCTGGCTGGCAAATATTTTAATGCAGAACAAACTTTTTTTTTTTTATGTGAAACACATTTTCAGGGTACTTCTATGGAGTTCACTTACCAGGCCCGGTCTATGGCATCTGCATCTGAAATCAAAACAATTAGATCTGTCTTTTCTTTTTATCTTATTATTTTTCTTTTTGTTTGTATCTGTACCTGTAAGGAAAACTCCTTTCTATGTACATACACTTGACTCTTTGAAGTGGTTGTATCTATTGACAAAACAGTTGGCAATACACATAGATACTCGAATCAAAAATATTACTTGCTTTAGTAATATAACTTGGGAAAGGGGCCTCAATAGTCCATCTAAGGAATAAAATGTTCCTTCTTTAAGTCTTATTCTCTTGTTCTATGGCACTGTAGCTTCAGGATCAACAATGTCTTTGTGCAAAGAGAAGGGACCTGCAAAGTCTCTAGCAGTGTCTCAGCAGGCAATAGTTGTTGCTTAAGCTAGCAACAATACCCAACAGGGTGGTTGGTATTGGGCAATACCGGACCGCCCAGGGGCACAATGAGGTCCGATGCCGCAGGCGGAGGGCCTTATAGCTCCTGGAAGGTCTGGTATTGCCCATACCGACCACCCTGGAGGGTATTATTGCACTTAGAAAATGGGCCATAAGTAACACTTTTACTGATTTTAAACAAAAGATTCAAAACAATTCTAATGAAGGAAAAAAAAGTATGAAAATAAAGGTTCTTGTAAAGTAGTCCCCTTACTACTGCATTAATGAGGTACTTGTCAGCAGAGGGCACTGAGGTTTAGTTTGGTGACGCTGAGGGGTCACTTGGGCTTATCCAGTTCAACACTACTCACTCCGTTACCGAATCCGACTAAAAAGAAAAAATCAAGTGGACTACATGTGGACTTTGCCAGTGCTAATTACCTGAGTAAGGCTGAGTAAATCATTAGAATTTTGCATGGAGTTTTCACAGTTTTCTGTACTCAGCTTCAGCCATTGTTGCTCTCCCAGTCACTCAGGCAATCAGCATTACTTAGCCCTGAAATGGTTTTTGTTATTTTTTTAAAAATCGGAAGCGTAGCATTTCACAGCAGAGCATACTTTTATGACATAAAAGTATGTTTCTTTTTTTTGTACATGTCTGTGTCTCTGTCTTTTGATTACTGGGGCCAGGAGCAGCTGCGGATCAGATCGGGACAGAGGAGAAGAAAGCGCAGTCAGTAATTATGTTCTGGTATGAGAGAAGAGTGTGGTAAAGGAGACAATAATTACATTTGGGCTGCAGGTGAGACCGGAAAGTAACGCCTCTATGTAAAAAGGGAGGTACAGTACTTTAATTTTGTGCAGAAATGCCTGGAAAAAAATGTGTATGTCAGTGTCGAAGGATAGAGCCTGAAGATGTATTGCTACTGGTGCAATATAGGACTACTGTGAGTGTGGTTGTGATGGGACAGCACGCTCTGCCCACTGCCAGTTACTTGAAGCCGATCACTCTAATGGCTTTGTTTTTTTATTGCTTTGTTCGTGTTTTTTTCTTTTTTTGTACAGCTGTTGCTTTACAGTTCAGCTTGGCAAGTCTTGGGCACCAATGTCCCTCTCTCCACCACACTCCCAATCTGACACGTGTTTACTTGAGAACAACTTGTGTGCTGTTGCGGGGGGGGGGTTATAACACTCATCCATTCGCTCAAGTGATGAGCACTTTAATTTAATTTCATTACTGTGTGCACTTCGCTGTTGGGAAAATCAAACACAGCAGGACTTATGCTGAAAAAAGGAAACATGGAACAAGGGAAGCGTGACAGAAAAAGCAGGCACAGAAGTGGTAGCTGAATCGGAATGTAAGCTATGTCTGGGGAAGCTGTGAGTGGTATCGGGCGGCGTCAGAAAAAGCAGTCACAGGAGTTTTCACTTAATTTGTATAGAAAACAATTTTTTGTTTTTGTTTTTGTGAGGTACTGACTTTATGGCTTGGAGCAGTTTGACTACAGTTCTGGAGACGTGCACTTTGGGGTTTTGAAATGCGGTGACGTGAAGCTGATCAGCGTGACGGCTTGCTTTACATTTCTTTAATATGTTTTCTCATTCATTTGGTGTGATTTATTAATGTAGCCAGAAGTGAGCACCGGGGAGGTGGGGTGCGGGTTCATGTGGCAGCTGGTACTAAATTGGGCAGTGGGAGGGTACAGGATCTCTCTCTCTAAGCGAGAGAAAAAATGGTGGCAATTTCGAATTTCTTAGTGTGATTCTGGCCGATTAGCAAGCATGGTGGGCACAGGAATACTAGAACTGGTGAAGGGGCACTGTAGACTGGTACTTTTTGTTTCCTGGGCATCTATTGAAAGTTAATATACCCCCCTGGCAAGAGTACTAGCCAATCAGATGCCAAGAAATAAAAAGCGCAGTTTCTAATAAAAAGAAGACTCCACCCCTTACTGCAATTACGTATGGTCACCACATCAGCTCCACAGCTGTCCCTGGCCTGGATACTTGGATGTTAGTCTGTCACTTCCTGCTCTGGCTAGGGCTGCTGCATCTCAGGAACTTAAGGACAGAACTTATCACCAGGAAATGGATCTCAGGAAAAGAAAGTGAGGATGAATCAAGGTGGAGTGTTTTTCTCTTGGGCCAGCCGAGATGTACTCCTTCTTCATCAGTAGGTTGAAAACTCCAAAGCTGTGAGCTCCAGTGAGGAGCTATGGAACAATGGTAACTTTTATGTGGCTTCTACTGTTTGGTGTACTGCAGCATAGTTTGTACTGGAGCTGAAACTAAGTTGGCTGTTGTTTTGCTTTTTGTTCATGAGGAGCAGAACTCAGAACCTATAGAAGGATTACTAGTAGAAATGCTGGTCAGGCTTGTCCACTGTCACCCCATCTGGACAAGATGCAGGAGTGCTATAAATAGTAGCCACCCCAACAGTGTCAGTGAGGATAATCACAGATTGCGTGCTTCCTTATACTCAAGCATCTCTCTCAGGTGGGTAGCATTCTGGTTATGTTGGAGTATATCAGATGCCAGTGGGGACCTGCATCATTTGTTTAGCCTTTTGTGATTTGGTGTAAGTCAGCCTCCCTCAACCACTCTTCTCTGTGGCCCACTAGTTCATCCCACACTCTCCCCTGGATGTAAGTGTATGTCAGGTATGGGTACTCAGCATTTATGTTTCAGAACAGGATGTGCTCCAACTTGCTGGTTTTGGGAGACATCTGTTTCCTGCTTTCTTATGTAATGGCCAGGTCTGGGTGTCCTACTCTACCATCCATTGTTCTGTGCTTGAGGCTCCCCTTCTGTACAAATCCCCAGCCTGGGGTTCAGGTTGTTCTAGCTCAGGGATACTGACTACACACAGTAAAAACTGATTCCAGGAGAAATGGTCTCAGGCATCTCCATTTCAGGTGTTACAACTTCCCACGGCTCACATTTTGGAGGAGAGGTCTCTGTCACAGGCACAGCTACTGGTATCTCAGTGGAAACCTTCTTCCAAAGCATGTTCTGACTGGGAGTTGGAGCTGGCTTTGTTTTGGCTTGCCAGCTCATGGCTTCTGTGGGTAAAAGATTATAACAAGCATTTGTCAATGCTGAATGTTTGCTTGCTGGCATTGGCACTGGTAGTGTAGGAGTTACAGAGCTGCATAATAGGAATGGCAGTGAAGTATTGAACTGAAGCCAAGCCCACCACCACCCTGTAGAGACTGACAGGCATTGGAATGTGCCTTTGGGTCATCAGACATGACGGCCACACCATTTTACCACACCCTACCCTGCAGACACCGACAAGTGTCACGGTGTGCCTTGGTGGTCTTTGGCCCTTATGCTTACCCCATTCCATCAGAAAATACGGTGAGATGGGTGCAGTATAAGAGAATGGGGTGAACTTTGGGGCCAAAGAGTCCAAGGCACACCTCAATGCCTCTCACTGGCTGCAGGGTGTGGGTGGGGGTGGAATGGCATGAGCATTACAGGCGACAATCCCAAGTCATACCCCAGATGCCTGTCAGTCTCTACAGGGTGGGGCATTATGGTCAGAAACCCTAACACCTCAGGCGTTCATTGGTATTTTCATTCCAAATTTTCAACATTTTTTTTGTGACCCCCACCTTATGAACAGTGGCAATATAAGTTTGTTAGCTGAAAGCTGCTTTTGCACAGTGACTACGCCATTTGGCACCACAGGTGCGAAAACACATTTCGAACAGGATGTGAAAAATGACAGCTGTACTGTTCATGGGGAGGTGTAAAAAATGCCAATGTTGAAAATTTGCAGTGAAAATATTTAAAAAACTGGTGAAGTCACGAGCATGTGTAGAAACTGTGGAATGCACACCCGTAATGTAATTAGTTTGGGGATTTTTTTTTACAGCAGATTGCCAACACAGGCATTTTGGGACCTCCACTCATAAACAGTGTCACTGTGATTTTCTTAATCTGTCCCAAACAGTGATTTCCCACAGCGACCACGCATTTCTTCACTGGAAGTGCAAAAAACACATTTTGGCCATGGAGTGAAAAATGACAGCTGTACTGTTCATAAGGAAGTGTGGAAAAATGCCAGTGGTGAAAATCTGGACTGAAAATATTATAAATTCATGAACTTACGAACTTGCGTGGAACTGCGTAATGCTCGCTCGTAAGACAGTCATTTTATGGACTTTTGTCACCAAATTTTTAACATAGCCATTTAAGACCTCAGCTCATGAACAGTGTCACTGTGATTTTCTTAATCTGTCCCGGACATTGATTTCGTACACTGACTGCGCCACTGTGAACTACATGTGCAGAAACACATTTTGGGCGTGATGTGAAAAATTACAGCTATACTGCTCATAAAGAGGTATGGTAAAATGGCAATGTTGAAAATCTGGAGTGAAAATATATAAAATTTGCAAACTCATGAGCGTGCGTAGGAACTGTGCAACTCACACAACAATCATTTTGGGGAATTGTTTCACCAAATTTTCAAAATAGGGTTTTTGGGGGCCTGCCTCATGAACTGTGACACCATTGTTTCGTAAATCGGTCCTGAAAGGTGGTTCTGTGCAGTGACCGTGAAATCACCTTTCGGGACTGAATAACAAAATGACAGAGCCAGAATTCATGAGGTGGGGTCCCAAGAAGCCCATGTTGAAAATTTGGTGAAAAAATTCCCAAAAATGCCTGAGATATGCATCAAAGTTGAAAAAAAACCATTTATTCCATTATACAGCTTACCGGCATTTCCTCAGTTTGTGGTCAGCTTTGAAGAGTGCAGATGTGTTCCTGGTCCCCCGTAGATCCTCATGCCAGACTCCGGAGGTAAGTATGGGGTGAGGTGGGGGTGTGGGGAGGCAGGGTGCGCAGAGTGTGGGCACAATTGGGGGCAGGGGGGTCAAGATAGTCAGCGAGGGACTGTTTTTTCTTACAGGGCATTTTTTTTTAAAGACAACGCGGGACTTTTGCCACACTGGGGTAGGCTCCCAGTGTGGCAGCTGGAGGCTGTTTGGGGGGAGGCAGTGGAGCCGACGAGGGATTGGGCACCCCCATCGGCCATACGGACTGTTACCACGCTGGAGTGGGCTCCCAGTATGGCACCTGGGAGTCTGTTGGGGGGGATAAAGTGGAAACAACGGGGATTGGGCAGCCCTGTCGGCCTTATGGATTGTTGACATGCTGGGGTGGGCTCCCAGTGTGGCACCTGTAACTCTGTTGGGGGGGAGTGCAGCAGAGCAGATGGGAGATTGGGCACCCCCATCAGCCATACAGTGGATGGAGCTGTCTATGACAGCTGTTTCAGTGCAGTGCCAACATGTAGGCACTTTGCATACTGCCAGATGGCAGTATGCGAAGTGCCTATACATTACCGCTGCTGATTGCAGTGTTTTTTTGCTTTCATCTGTACACCACTGCATCTGAATGGCTGTCATAGACAACTCCTATATTCATTGGTGTGGTGTGGCCGTGCCTGCAAAAGGCAGCAGGGCATTGGAAGTGGGGAGGCACACCTACGAATTCTCATATGGTGGCACTATGTTTCTTGCACATGCATGCAAGCAAACATAAAAAGTAATATTTAATTAAGCAGAGCTTTTGTTTACATTTGGCTGTATTGCTGTACTGTGGTGGGTCATATAATACTGAAAGGCTTACCATGGTATAGTTTTGCTCATTCATGCTGCCCCTGTCTTTCTTGAAGCTTAAAATGCTGACAAACCCTTGTTGAACTAAACAATACTTTTTATAATATTCTACCCACAGACATCATGAGTTGGCAAGATAATCTGAAACTGTTTCTAAGGTGCATATTCATTAGAACAGTGGTTCTTTACACATGGCTTGATTTCTCATTTATCTATCTATATCTATGTTCTTTGCAAAAAACTATGTTAATGCATCAGTTAGGGTTGATATCAAACAGTAACAAGCATTTGTCAATGCCGAATGTTTGCTTGCTGGCATTGGCATTGGTAGTGCAGGAGTTACAGAGCTGCATAATAGGAATGGCAGTGAAGTACTGAACTGAAGACAACCCCACCACCACCCTGCAGATACTGACAGGCATTGGGGTGTGCCTTTGAGTCATCAGGCATAACGGCCACGCCATTTCACCACACCCTACCCAGCAGAAACCGACAAGTGTCACGGTGTGCCTTGGGGTCTTTGGCCCTTATGTTCACCCCATTCCATCAGGATATACGGTGAGATGGGTGCTGTATAGAAGAATGGGGTGAACTTTGGGGCCGAAGAGTCCAAGGCACACCTCGATGCCTCTCACTGGCTGCAGGGTGTGGGTGAGGGTGGAATAGTATGAGTATTACAGGCGACAACCCCAAGTCAAACCCCCGATGTCTGTCAGTCTCTACAGGGAGGGGCGTTATGGTCGGAAACCCTAACGCCTCAGGCGTTTGTTGGTATTTTCACTCCAAATTTTCAACATGGTTTTTTTGTGACCCCCACCTCATGAACAGTAGCAGTATCAGTTCATTTGCTGAAAGCTGATTTTGCACAGCGACTATGCCATTTGGCACTACACGTGCGTGGAACTGCACAATGCTTGCTCGTAACACAGTCATTTTATGGACTTTTGTTACCAAATTTTTAACATAGCCATTTTAAGACCTCTGCTCATGAACAGTGTCACTGTGATTTTCTTAGTCTGTCCCGAACATTGATTTCTCTCACTGACTGCGCCATTGTGCGCTACATGCGTGGAAACTCATTTTGGGTGAGATGTGAAAAATGACAGCCATACTGCTCATAAGGACATGTGGTAAAATGACATGGTTGAAAATCTGGAGTGAAAATATTAAAAATTTACGAACTTATGAGTGTGCGTAGGAACTGTGCAATACACGCTCATAAATCAGTCATTTTTGGGAATTTGTTCAACAAATTTTCAACATAGGGTTTTTCGTGGCCTACCTCGTGAACTGTGACACTGTTATTTCGTAAACTGGTCCCGGAAGGTGGTTCTGAGCAGTGACTGCAAAATCACCTTTTGCGGCTGATTAATGCCATGGCAATGCCAGAATTCATGAGGAGGGGTCCCAAAACCCCCATATTGAAAATTTGGTGCCAAAATTCCAAAAAATGCCTGAGATATGCTTCAAAGTTGAAAAAACCCTATTTATTCCATTATACAGCTTACCAGCATTTCTTCAGTTTGCAGTCAGCTTCGAAGAGTGCAGACGTGTTCCCGATCCACCGAAGATCGTCGCGCCGGCCTCTGGAGGTAAGTATGGGGTGAGGTGGGGTGTGGGAGGTGGATGGCAGAGGGTGGGCGTGGTTGGGGGCAAGACAATCAACAAGGGACTGTTTTTTCTTTTCAGGTATTTGTTTTTTTTTAGGAAGATGACACGGGACTTGTGCCACACTGGGGTGGACTCCAGTGTGGCAGCTGGAAGATTTTTTTAGGGGGGGGTCGTTGGAGCCGACGGGGATTGGGCACCTGTCGGCCATACAGATGTGTGCCACACTGGGCTGAGCTCCCAGCATGGCAACTGTAAGTCTGTTTCTTTTGGGGGGTTAATTGAGCTGATGGGGATTGGGCACCCTGTTGCCATTCTCACTTATACCCTTGGCGTGGGCTTCCAGCATGGCACCTAGAACTCTAGGGGGCGTGGAGCCGACGAGATTGGGCACCCCATCAGCCATACTGTGTTGGGCGGGTGGGTGGGGGAGTTATTCAGAGACTCTCAGAGGATTGGGGAATATTATTACAATACTGATCAGGTGTGCCAACAGACAAAAACTGTGTCTACTTTTTCAGTCTCTTTGGGGTTCTGTTTTCCTGCTTTTGTCAATGCCGCTCCTACCCTGAGCTCTGACTCAACATTCTAAGGATGACAATTAGATCTTTTTTTGGAAACATTCCAAGGATGTCATTTTAGTCACTTGCCTCCTCCTGGAAAGATAGTCCTAGGAAAAGTTCACTTCAAACTGAATTTATGTTCCAGGAAGAGAAAGCAGAGATATATACAAGCAGGATTGCCAGCAATATGCTAATCAACACTACCTTATTGCTGCTCACTGAAGCAGTCTCTCCCTTTCAACTGTATGCCACTGCATTTTCAATTGCTGTCATAGACAGCTGTAGCATTCATTGGTGACCTGTGGTCATGCCTGCAAAAACACTGACTGAATTGAAAAACAGGGTGCCACACCTACAAAAACTCGGATGATGGCACTATGTTTCTTGCACATGCGTGCAAGCAAACATAAAATGGAGGGAAATAAGATGTTAGGATTTCTATCCCTAACATGCCACCCCCACCCTGCACAAACCAACAGGCATCAGGGGTGTGTCTTAGAGTCATCAGCCGTAATGCTCACCCCATTCCACAAGTACTGTAAATAAGATGAGATGTGCAAAGTATAGGAGAATAGGGTGAGCATTATGGCTGATGACCCCAAGGCACCCCTCGATGCCTGTTAGTGTGTTCAGGGAGGGGGGGTAAGGTGTTAGGGTTGGAGACCACCCCCTTCCCTGAGGAGACCAGAGGTCGCGAGGGCCTGCTCTGAAGCCCTCCCTGCCTGCAGAAGCCCCGAACCTGAGACACACCAGAGACCACCCCCCTCCCCTGAGGAGACCGGAGGTCACGAGGGCCTGCTCTGAAGCCCTCCCTGCCCACAGAAGCCCCGAACCCGAGACACACACAGAGACCAACCTCCTCCCTGGGGGCCGGAGGTCGTGAGGCCTGCTCTGAAGCCCTCCCTGCCCACAGAAGCCCGAACCGAGACACACCAGAGACCACCCTTCCCTGAGGAGACCGGAGGTCACGAGGGCCTGCTCTGAAGCCCTCCTGCCCGCAGAAGCCCCAGACCAGAGACACACCAGAGACCACCCCCTCCCCTAGGGGAGACGGAGGTCCCGAGGCCTGCTCTGAAGCCCTCCCCCCCGCAGAAGCCCAGACCCGAGACACACCAGAGACCACCCTCCCTGAGGGAGACGGAGGTCATGAGGGCCTGCTCTGAAGCCCTCCCTGCCCGCAGAAGCCCAACCGAGACACACCAGAGACCACCCCTCCCCTGAGGAGACCGGAGGTCGCGAGGGCCTGCTCTGAAGCCCTCCCTGCCCGCAGAAGCCCTAAACCCGAGACACACCAGAGACACCCCCTCCCCTGAGGAGACGGAGGTCGGAGGGCTGCTTCAAAGCCCTCCCCTGCCCGCAAGAAGCCCCAACCCGAGACACCAGAAACCACCCCCCCTTCCCTGAGGAGACCGGAGGTCGCGAAGGCCTGCTCTGAAGCCCTCCCTGCCCACAGAAGCCCCGAACCCGAAACACACCAGGTAATTTCTACCTTGATCCAGGCTGCTGCCACCATCATTGGCCATCTGGCGCCTTTTCTGAAACGGCCACAAGCTCCCCTGCTCAGCGCATGAATCCCGGCCAGAGTAGCACCTCGAGTTGCTGCCCAGGCTCAAACGGAGCAGAACTGTTACTTTTGTGCCTGATTTTGAAACTTTTAAAATGAACCAGCTAAAACTATTTGCATTTGCCTGTAACTGTATTTAAAAGCTTAGAGTCACTGCAAGCCCAGGACCTGTGTTCCATCTGAAATCCCCTGTGCAAATCTCACTGGGGACTGTTTGTTAATTTGTAAAGTGCATTTCCAGTTGTAACTGAAT
This sequence comes from Neoceratodus forsteri, assembly GCA_016271365.2. Classification (NCBI taxonomy): domain Eukaryota; kingdom Metazoa; phylum Chordata; order Ceratodontiformes; family Ceratodontidae; genus Neoceratodus; species Neoceratodus forsteri. The sequence goes on along the minus strand of CM057450.1, from coordinate 873,407,567 downwards.
TACCCCCCTGTGAAAAACTCATTTGGGGACTGTTTAACTTCTAAGTGCTTTTCCTGTGTGCAGAATTTCAGTTTCCCTGCTAGTAATCACCTTCTTTTTTGAATCACAATAGTACCTGATAGCCCACAGCCCATTTGCTCTTCTCCCCACACCCACTACCAGCCCGCCCCCAGCAAGTTAATCTTTTGCCTGTGCTTGATCTAGCTCCTTATATTGTTTTGCCACTAGAGGGAGCCTGATTAAGTTTGAACAATTTGATCCCAATACCTCACTTGTCACATTTTACTGCTCTCTAGTAGCTGTTTTCACTTGGTGATCACCCCCTCATCACCCCCTCTCCAATCGTCGAAAGCTATCCCACCATTGTGCACTCCCCAGATCAGCCCTCCTCCTCCTGCTCCTGTCAGGCAATGTCCACCCCAATCCCGGGCCTGGTAGCACTGGTCCTCCCCCTGAAATCTCCTGGGCTGCGCATTGCTTCTATGAACATCTGTAGCCTCCTGAAAAACTGGACTCTCTACACTGCTGGGTGGCTTCATAAACCTGATGTTGTTGCCCTGGTTGAAACCTGGCTGTCTCCTCCACTCTAACTCATGTCTCTCTCCCGACTACACTCTCACCAGTTGGACCGTGTCGGCAGGAGAGGTGGGGGCTGTGTCTTCTATTTGAAGGATTCTCTCATGAGGCTACCACTCCCCCGCCTGACCTCGACCATAAGGCCCAGGCACCTACTCTCAAAGCTGTCCTGACCCAGCTAAGAGGCCCATTATTCCTAACCGTAGCCTACATACCCCCAGAACCAATCCCAGGCCCTGGGCCACTAATTGACTCCACCTCACCTCCCTACCAACTCGTCGGATCAAATCTTGGTGGGCGACTTGAATATAAACTAGCTCTGCCCTCATCCTCCTCCCACCGTGAGGCTTTCGATTCAATTGACCTAACTCAACTGGTCACACAGCCTACTAGAAAAAACCCTGGGGGGGACAAGCACCCTCCTGGATGTGGTCCTCACCAACAGGCCAATCCGCATCCACAACATCCAAATCCTCCCTGACTGCCTCAGTGACCACTCCCCTGTGCTTTTCAACTGGGAAACCCCTTGGCCCTCATCCCCGGTCAAAACCACCTCTCGAGGCAGGCTTGAGGCCTGGGGACTCTCATTAGGCCTTAAGCGCTTCCTTGCCCACACTGATTGGTCCCCTCTGATGAGGGCAACCAACATTGACTTAGCCCTGGCCTTCTTTGTAAGCACTTTCAACTTTGCCTGTGATATCTTTGCTCCCATAACACCTAGGAGGTCCAAAGTGAAACGCCTTGGATCCCCTGCCTACTGTGGCAGCAAAGCGACAATCTTTAGCACCTTGCTGTTGCTACTGGCCATTCAGCAGACAGGCAGTCCTATGCTGCCACCCGCAACCAGTGCACCTGGGCCATCCACAAAGCAAAGGCGGAATACTACCAAGCCTCTCTTACCTCCTCCTGGGGGAACCCCAGGTGCTTCTGGGACAACATCAAGCAACTGAATGGTCACTCCAAGTCCTCCTCTCCTTCTCTTCTCAACATCAATGGTACCATCTCCTCTGACCCTGCCCTCATTGCCACCCACCTCAATAACTCCTTTACCGACCTTAGCTCAGTACTTCCTGGTAACTTTTTCAGTCCACCTCCTCCATCTGTACCACCAGCCATTGCCCACCCCTCTTTCCACCTGTGTCATGTCACCATGCAAGAAGCTAGGCCTTACTTGCTAAAAGCCCTAAAAGGTAACACCATCGGTAATGACTCACTTGATCCCTGCCTTTCGTCAGGTCCTGGATCAGGTCCTCTCACCTATTCGTGCATTTCAAAAATCACTCTGTCTCGGACAATTCCCTCTGCCTGGAAGATTGCCACAGTTACCCTGTCCATAAAGGTGGTGACAGGACTCTTCCGGGTAACTACCGACCCATCTCAATCTCTCCCCTCTCTAAGGCGTTGAGAAAATTGTAGCATCCCAAGTCTCGATCTCCCTCTGTAAGTACAATGTTCTCTGCCCTGAACGACATCGAGGTTCAGAGCAGGTCATAGTACCAATACAGCACTCCTGGAATTTTCAACTTCCTCCATGCCTCCTTGGACTCTGGTGCCCTGGCTGGTGCTATATTCATTGACCTGTCTAAAGCATTCAATACTGTTTCGCATCCTCTTTTGCTCTCCACCCTCGACCTAATAGGCTTTGCCTCAGGACCTGTTTCCTGGTGCACCAGCTGTCTCTCCGCCCGCTCCCAATGTGTGAAAGTCAACGGTACTCTCTCTGAAACATGCCCCATTTGCTCTGGGGTGCCGCAGGGCTCAATTCTTGGATCCCTACTATTCTCACTCTTTCTAACTCCCTACCCAGCAGTTATCGGGTAAGATGCTTCTCTATGCTGATGATGCTGTTCTCGTTGCCTCCCAAATGACCCCATGCTGCTACAGAACTCCTCCAACTAGTCTTTGACTCTGCAGCTACCTGGTTCACTGAGCACCGACTTGTTATCAACCTTAAGAAAACAAAAACGATGCTCTTCTCCCACCCCCAAAATAAGTACAGCAAGTTTCCCTTAGCTGTCCACTCCACACCCAATCTCATCATTGACCAGGTCCAGTCCTATAAATATCTTGGTATAACCTTTGACCCTGCACTTTCATTCCATGGACATATATCTGCCCTAAATTCTGTCGCCAACTCACGGCTAGGCATTCTTTACTGGCACAAGAAATGCCTCCCTCCTGATGCCCTCCGCCTGGCTGTCACCTCCTCTGTCATGTCTCTCATTGACTATGGCCTTCCGGTCTATGGCTCAGCAGATCAGACTGCCCTCAACAAGGTTAGCCTCACAGTTAATAAGGCCTGCAGACTTATCACTGGTGCTCCCAGACTCACTCACACAGGTGAGCTGTACACCCTGGCTACCCTACTCAACCTGGAAGAAGCGACTCATGTATCAGACATGCCAGCTCACCTTTAAAGCCCTGCAGCAGCCTATCCCCCATAGGCCTATCCACTCCATTAAGCCGTGCTGCACTGACCCTGATCACGTGCAGCTCGTCAAGAGCTACCCTAGTTATTCCGAGATCCAGGACCTCTCAAGGTCAGAGGGCATTCCCCTACCATGCGCCCACTGGTATAACTCCCTCCCTGCCAGTGTCTCAAACTCACTAACCTTAGCTTGCTTTAAGCCCAGGCTCAGAAACTTCCTGCTTAGCTCTCGCAAATGCAACTGCCGCTAGCCTAGTGTAAAAAAAATATATATATATATATACTCTGTTTGACAATGCTCACTGCGGCTCCCCTTCCTTTCCCTACTAATTCCTCCTCCCCTATCTCCCTCCATTCTACTCTCACCAGCTCTCCCCCGACCATAAGTTTTGCACCTTTTGTTATCTTTTGCTTCGTTGGAGATTGTATTCTATTGTAACAAAATTGTAATTGAACTGTAACTTTTTTGTTTGTAAGTACTGTGTCCCTAGTGCTACTTTTCTGATGTCCTCTTTGTGACGAGGTACCTTTGTAAATGAGCCTCTGGCTCAAAGGTTTCTAAACTGATGTTTAACTAAATAAATAAATAAATAAATAATGTTGTATTTCCCTTCTTTTTATAGTTTGTTATCAACCCTAAGTGATGCATTAACACATTTTTTTTGCAAAGAATTTCCTTACTTTTTGAGTTAATGTAATTGTAGCATTTTTTGCCTGTAGGAGTGCATGGCCCTCTGGGCCTTACGCTCCCATCCCTCCATAGATGCATTTTTGTATGTTGCTGTGGAAGGGCCCAGCATTTCCATTTATAGGACAACAGTGAACAAATTGCTAGCATAGCTGTCTTATTATCCCACCTCATGTACCTGGTACCAACATTTTCAAATCTACACAAAAACATAATTGTGCACAACTACAGTGCCATTACATGCCACAGGTGTGAAAACATATTTTGACCAGGATTTGAAAAATTACAGCTGTACCCTACATGAGGTGGGGTAATGAGAAGTCTGTGTTGAAAATTTGCGGTCAAAGTCTTTAAAATTTCCAAAGTTATGAGAGTGCATAGTGAAATTGCAGAGAATTGTCATAACTTTGCCATTTTTACATATTGTTTTTTCACTTTCATTTTTATCCCCACATTACTGCCCCCTCATTCCACTCCTTCAGACCCTGATCATCCCCATAGATCCCTCCCACAGAATCTGCACCTAGAGTGCCAGGCTTACTCCATTGTCCCTCCTACCTTACTTCTTCTGTCTTTGGAGTGCCTGCACAATGGGGTCTGTCCTGTGGGCAGGTGATCCAAGGCTTAGATCGGTCGTCATCTTGGACTGAGAGTTTTTTTTTTCATTTTCTCCCTTAGTCCCTCCTTCCCCTGAGGGCATCGGCATGTAGGATGAACGTCCAGACAGATGACGTGCTGGCGCATGTCGCTGTCAAATGCCAACAACATCCTCCCCTCCCCGACTCTCAAAGAGCCACCTGTGCACTGATACCCATGCTTCCACAGGAATAGGTGCGTTGGGTGTTCAGGACACCCCAAGGACCCACCCCAGGAGGAGGACAGCATCCGCTGGGATACTCAATCTTCCTCCCCCTTTGACCCCCGGTGGCCCTGGGTCCATTCCCGAACCCAGGTCGCCAGCGTGGTGCGAGGTGTGGCATCCAGCACCTCAACCCTCAGTGCCACTGGGCCAGCTATTTTTACATATTTTAACCCCAAATTTTCAACATAACCTTTTTATGACTTCACCTCATAAACAATATGACTGGCATTATGCAAATCCTGCCCAAAAGGTGAATTCACCAAGTGACTGCAAAATCACCTTTGGGGCAGGAGTTGCATAATGGCAGTCATACTGTTTATGATGTGACATCCACAAGAGGCTATGTTAAAAATTTGGGGTAAAAATGTCAAAAACTGACTGAGCTATGAATAAAAGTTGAAACCTCCACTGAAATACATTGAACTGCATTTACCTTAGTTTCTCATATTGCAGTCGCCAGTTCCAGCAGCAAGACATGTCTTTAATTGAAGAGTGGATCTCAAACCTGGGACCTGTTTAGGTGAGTGAAAGTGTGTGGGGGTGTAGTGGGGGTGCTGAGTGGGTGGGGGTGGAGGGGCTGATTGTTGTGGGATTGTTTTATCTGTAAAACAAAAAAAATCAGGATGTTTTTCTTTATTTCAGGTTACTTACTGCATCTGTGGGTGGGGGTACCACTAGACACCAGATCAATCGATTGAATGAAGGAGGACAGTGATCAGTGGGTAGGGGGTGCCACTAGACACTAGGGAAACAAAAAAAATTGGGGAATAAAGATTGGAGGGTGGAGGAGCCACTAGACACCAGTGAAATGAAGGAGTACAGGGATCAGAGGGTGGGCGTGTCACTAGACACCAGGAGAAATATTGTTTTATAAAGGGGACCATGATCAGTAGGTGGGGGTGCCACTAGACACCTGGGAAATGAAGGGACATGGGTACTGGAGGGTGGGGAGTGCCACTAGACACCAGGGAAAAACATTACAGTATGGGGGATGGCAATCATGAAAACTGGCAAGGATTCTCGAGTCATGAAAAAGGATCCTTTTTCATGACTCATGATACAAAAAATTATTCTTTTTTTCATATTATGAGGTCATGAAAAAGTATTCATGACAGTAAATAAAATACATTTCTAGGGCATATCTCTAACATTGAACTACAGATTGCACATAATAGGATACCAGTTAGCCAAATAGCTGTGGTGGCCTCTTTTCCAGGATGTCATTTTTGTGGCTTTTGAAAATTTTTTTTGAAGAATAAAATGGTAACAAGATGGTGGCAAATGAAAAAGGAATATGCCCATACAAAACAGGACTCCTTTTTCATTTCATACAGCTATCTTTTAGTTCTTACTGAGCATGCTCAGAAAATTATTTTTCAAATTTTGAAAATGCAATAACTTACAAATGGCTTATTATTTTTTTGCAAGACTAGCAAAAGACACATATGTGGGCTAGTTCCTTTTTGCCCTGAAAATTTCAGACAAAATTCCAAATTGTCTGGACTGTAGGCAAGTTCAAAGAAAAATTCCAGCAAAGTCAATGAATGACAAAATGCTTTTTTTAGCTCTCCGGAACTCAGAAACTGCACATCCAACCAGAACACAACTTTACACATCCAGAGATCTATCCTGGGTGATGGGGCATGCCAATTTGCTTGTAAATCTGTTGAACGGTTGCAAAGCTATTAAAGTGCAAAATTTTGAGTTTAACATTGAAGTACCTACTCAACCCTAACTATAGGGGCACAGCCATGCCCCTATAATATACTAGGGATCATACTAAGGAAATTTAAGAAGCAACAAAGGCAAAGACCCATTGGTAGCTCCTATTAATTACTCTACAATTTTAGATTGCTACTAGAGAGAAGGAATCTGGCAAGCCTGTTTCTTAAAAAAATTTTTGTGTCACTAATAATTACAGATGTAGGTAGTGAGTTCCATGGATTTATAATTCTTTGTGAATAAATAGTATGCTCTCCCTTTTTATTTAAATTTGTCCCTAACCAATTGAAGAGGATGTCCTCTTGTGTTATGGTAACCTGTTTGAAATTAAGCCTGCAGTCTGACATGAGAGACTGGTCTTTAAGAAATTCCCAGGTAAACAACAAATAGCCTCTCATACAATGTTGTACCAGAGACATTAGATTGAATTTTGATAGTCTAAGCTCGTAGGATAGATTGTTATCTGTACTGATGAATTTTGTCACCTTTCTCTGGAATGTCTCAATTCTTTTTATGTCTTTGAGTTTACAGGGATTCCAGATTTGGGAAGCATAATCAAAATGGGGTCTAATATAAGCATGATAAAGTGGTAGAAGAATATTTGGATCTTTTGATTTAATATTATGTCTAATGGCCCACCATATTTTATCAACTCTGTTAAGTGTGTTGGAACATGGAGATCAAAATCTAGATTTGAATCGATTATGACACCAGGATCCTTTTTAACTACCTTACTATTCAGCGTTTCATTATATAGGAAGTGCTTGTTTCTAGGGTTAAGTTTACCAAAGTGAATTACACAACATTTTGATATATTACAGTAAAACATAGGCCCCATTTCAGTGACCAGGAGCAAAGTTTATCTAAATCTTTGTTGTAGTCCAGCAATCTCTTGTGAGCTGCTGCATACATTTCTGATTTTACAGTCATCAGCGTACTTAATTATTTTACAGTTTTGGTTGTCAGTAAGTCTGAAATGAATATTTGGAAAATCAGAAGGGCTACGATGGAACCCTGAGGTATGCCACTATTCACTGATGACCAGCTAGATAAAGGACCATCAATAACCACTCTGTGCACTCTTTTTCTTAACCACTTGGCAATCCAATGTATGAGGAGTGCGTGTAATCCAAAGAGTTGCAGTTTCTATATAAGTGCCCAGTGATGGACTGAGTCAAATACTTTCTTTAAATTGAGATAGATGACATCACAAGGGATTTTGTTGTCCAAATGAATGCTTACTGTATTATAGAAACTAACTATATTGGTTGTGCAGGAGTGTCCTTTAATAAAGCCGTGCTGGCAGTTGTCAGACTTGGCAAGCTTTAGGGTTAATATATCCTCAATGATTTTCTCCAGCACTTTACAAAGGATTGGTGTAAAACTAATAGGCCGGTAATTGTCAGGGTTACGTTTGTAATCCTTTTTGTAAAGTGGAATACCATTAGCTTTTTCCCAATCTGAAGGAACAGCACCTGTGTTCAGACTAGTTTCATAGATAAGCTTTAAGGGGGCAAGAAAATGGTCCTTCATTAGAAGACTTATGTCCCCGGAGATGCCATCTGGACCTGGTGAAGAGCCACATCTAATAGTGTCTAATTTACTTTTACATCCTCGATAGACACTGTTAGTTTATCTGTAAAGATTGTCATATATCAGAACATATATATGTTGTTGAAAATGGTAGTTTACTCACCTGGTAAAGGTTATTGTGGGAGTGTACATCTCTGAGGCACTCCAGGATCCAAACATCAAGGGTTATGTTCACCTGTAAGTTGGTGATGTACATGTGACTTCAAAAGTAAAATCCAACCCACCTTGTTCAAAAATGGGCTTATACCATAGAGTTTCTTTTTTTCCATATTTATTTTCATCCTCCTTGGCTCTGCAGGCAGTAATCTGTCCCCTCTCCAGTCACCTCCCCCAGGTGCCCCCATGCCCTAGTTCCCCCACGGATTACCCCACATGGTGGGAAAGGAGGGGAGGGGGGCCGTCCTCCTCCCCCTGTGACCATATCCAGAATGGGCTTTTATGAGCAGGCCCAAGGCAGTGCCACCAGCTTGCTGGAAGGGATTTCAAAGAGCCTGCAGCTATGTTTTTTTCCCCTCCTTTTTCTGTCCCCCCCACCATGGCCGTGAACATGCATGTGTGGAGGTGTGTGCGCATGTCATGAAGCCACGTTCTTGCATCTCCCATGGTCTGGCGCTGGCCCCTATCCTCCACCAGGAGGCAGCCATGGAGTGGGATGACATGCCCATCCATCCTGGGGAGAGGAGAGCTGTCATGGGACGCTGAATCCTCTCCCTTCCCTGCCGACCCCAGTTGGCTCAAGTTTGCTCCCGAACCCTGGTCGCCGGCATGGCGTGAGGTGTGGCGTCCAGTGACTCAACCCTCAGCACCACTAGGCCAGCTCTATACCATAGAGTTTCTAATAAGAAATGGTGCACATAATCCTGCTGTCATGGTGTAAGTTCAGATAAACAAAAAAAATGTGATGTGAGTACATACAGAGTAGAAGTGCAAGGCATTTTTATCTTTTTTGATTTTATTTAAAGTTCCACAAGAGTATACTGCCTTCTGTATGTGAATGGTGGAGGGGGAAATGTTACAGATGGAGGCTGTGTGTAAAAGATATCATTGTGTATTATAGGGGTACAGTAGTGCCCGTATAGTTAGGGTTTAGTAGGGTGTTCAATGTTAAACCCTTAACTTTTCACCTTATTAGTTTTGGCAACATCTGAAAAAAATAGTTGAAATTTTGCATGTGTTGTGTAGGAGGAAAGGTTTAAATCTGTGGAAAGTTTTGTGATGGCACCTTCTGCAGTTTCCAAGATCCACATATGTCTTTTTCCTGTAGATGTCAAATTTTTTTCCCCATCCTTAACTTGAGATTTTGGTTTGCTCTCATGTATAGCCAGCCTACATGGAATGGAATTTTTTTCTGAAACCTTCAGGATACAAGCATGCTGTATCAAGGTAGTGCCTTTGGAAGGTTTTGTGAAAAAATTATAAATAGCTATCTGTTTTTTTTTCTGGTCTGCATATGCCCAGTAGGGTTTTTAGGAGAAAATTCTGATAGGACATTAAAAATTCTGTGTCACAAGACTGTTTTTGGTTTCTCACCACTTGCTTCTGGCAGCACCAAATACTTTTTCACTGCTGTGAAAGCCACCATCTTGTTTTCCTCTGAACTAAAAAACATGGAAAATACATAAAAATGCTGTAATTAAAAACAAAATCACCAAAACTAGCTAAACTGGACTCATTTTGCTAGATTTTGATGTAACTTTTTTTTTTTACAATAATGGCTACAAATACTTTTTCTGGCACCCCAAAATCAGGATGTCCAGCTTAGTGAGAAGAGCTGTTCACCCACATTCTCTGTATGAGAACAGTGAGACTTTTTTGACATCTGCTGTGGGCTGCAGTGTGAACAGTGAGCCGCCGATCACCAGTTGTGTCTTCCTCTCTGTCTCTCTCTCTCTCTCTCTTTCTTTCTTTGTCTCTTTGTTTGCCTATCTATCTATCTGTCTGTCTGTCTAATCTATCTATCTATCTATCTATCTATCTATCTATCTATCTATCTATCTATCTATCTATGTTAAGGCAAACTGTGAGCTCACAAAAATCCTTGGGTGCATCAAAACAGCTTTAGCACTGACTGCCTTGGGAACACTGAACCAGTTTTGAGTCATCCTGTACTGCTCACCTGAGAGCTGAGCCCTGTGCTAATGTGCAAGCCTGGCTTCCCAGGGACACACACCACCGTCACCATGGCCAATAAGTTTCATGGTTCCATTTTACAGACTGCTGCAGTGCGTTCTGGCCAGATAGTCCCTTGGGCCTCCGGGGGGGGGAGGTTGGTGGATGATGAACAGCATCATAGATGTGAGAGTTGATATTCATTTCAGAACTGTAATGGCCACTGTGGACTGAGATATTGGGGACCAAAGGTTGCAGTCTGCTTCTAAAGAAGGTCTCACAGGGCTGGTGGAAGGCTATGAGGCCCCTTGCCTTGTGAGGAGGGCTGGATGTTGTGTTGGGGTAAAGCCACTGAAGGTCAGATGTACAGTAAGAGATATTCTGGTCCCTAAACATTTGGGAGAGGGAGAGAGAGCTGTGGTACCTGGGACCTTCATTTGCCAGGCTGCACCTTCTGTGCGCATCCTAAGTTCCAAGAATTTTTAAGAAATGGGAAGGAAATCTGCAACTAAATAGGTTGCTGAGTGCAATATTAATCGTAAAATGCAGCCTGCATTACCTGCTGACTTGGGATGCTTGTATCTTGCAGTGGCACCCCTTCCGGCCGTCCCCCAACTGCTGTCCCATGCAGTTGTGATTTCTGATGTTTAAGATGGAAACTGTTCACGTTTGTCACTGGCTGTGTTGTCAGACCTCCATCTCGCTACTGACAACTGGAATCTGAGATGAATATAAAGGAGGAGATGAGGCAAAAAGGGGAAGAAGATAGTGCTGTGGCTGTTTCTAAAGCACTTCGTTCTGATGAGGTGTGAAATTTGGGGGGTCAGTCAGGCCCTTGGGACTTCAAGATTATTGTTGAATGTTCCCAGCTCCATTGATCTGTGAGTGCAGCATGGCATCAATCTTTTTTTTTATTGTAAGGGAGTTTATACTGCATCTTAGATCGGTTTAGAGCTGTTGGAACCCTGCATGGACCTGTAGTTGTGTATGTTGTTAGTGTTGTTCTCTCGTGGCAGATGTCGGTTCATCAGGGCTGATGCCATAGGCCCAATGACCACCTGGTTGAAGGAGTTAAAATAATATCTAATTAATCACTGCTCATTAGTCAGCTTTGTTTTTTGTCTGATGTAGAATTTTACTCATTTCTTTTTACCTTATCTATTTTAGGTTTGCTCAAACGAATGTCTGAGCTGATGTCCAGGTGAATGTATGTGGGCCCCTTTGCACGGAATAGCTCCATAAAATTAGTCAAACCATAGAAATGGTACATTTTGATAGTAGAACTCTACTTTTTGACAGGGGATTTCACTTCTTTAATGTATTTGTTCATTTTATTTGTGGTGTCCTACCGATAGTAAACTTCAAGGCCTAGTACATCAGCATAAAGTGACAGTTAAATGTAAGATGTTTTATTCTCTGGGAGTATATACCCTTTTTAGGATATTTGTAAATGGAAAATAAAAACCAGGTGTGTTTAATAGGTGTCTCATCTGAATTCCTTACAAAGAAGCTCTGTGTGTGTGTGAGGTACCTATGAGTGTCTGTTGAAATGTTGGGATAGAAATTGTTCATGAGGATGTTTGCACTGCAGTTCTTGGTGGTGGGGATCAGTACCATAGCTGTTCAGGTGGGAGATAGTGCTGTGAATGTTTGGGGTGTTGGGGTTAGTGATGTAACTGTTAGGGGAAGAGGGTGAGTCCTGTGGTTGTTTGGGGTGGGGGGAAGTGGTGTCACTGTTGGCTGGGGAGGCCAGTGCTGAGATTGTTGGGGGTGACAGTCAGTGTCATGACTGTTGGGTGGGGTCAGTGTTCAGTGAGGGGCTGGGGGCTCAGTGCTGTGACTGTCAGGGATGGAGGGTCACTACTGTGACTGTATGGGATGGAGGTCAGTACTGTGACTGTTGGGGTGGGGAACAGTGCTGTGACTGTCTGGGGGGGTCAGTGCTGTGACTATAAGGGCTGGGATTTTAGCAGTGATAGTTGGAGTTCAGGATCAGTATAGGGACTGTCAGGGTTGGGGCAGTGCACTGACTGTTACGGTTGAGGGTCAGTACTATGACTGCTGGGGCTGGGAGACAATGCTGTGACTGTTGGGGGTGGGGGGTCAGTCCTGTGACTGTCGACAGTGAGGGTTAGTACTGTGACCATCAGGGCTGGGCATCAGCATATACCGACCACACAATGAAACTTTAGCAATGAAGTCCATTACAGCGACAAGTTCAATGGTGTCGCTGTAATACACTTCAAGGCAAAATTTTGTGGTTTTGCTGTTTCCCCCCCACCGCGAACAAACTCCAACTCAGAGTTTGTATCTAAAAGTAAAGTAAAGGGATGCGTGGGGTGAAGCCTTTTGATACTGAGTATGTCACTGTGCTGCACTTTGACAACATAGTTGTCAAAGCGGCATGGCATATCCGAGGGTCAGTGTGTGACTGTTGGGGGTGGGTGGTCAATGCTGTTACTGTTGGGTAGGGGGCAGTACTGTGACTGTTGGAGTAGATATACTGTGCTGTGGCTGTTGGGAGAAGGTCCATTTTTCCATGCTGTTCATTTTTGTCTCTCCCACCATGCTGTCTTTTTTCTGTGATTTGAATTTTGGGGTAGGGGTGGGCAGGGTTCTCCACAACTGCATTTTTGAAGTTTCTAAGTTTCTAAAGCAGTCCATAAAGAGTGCATGGTATGACCAATCATCATTCCTTTTTGCTCTGAAGTTTCATAGTGAAGTTTTGGTGCCTTTCAGTACCATTGTTACTTTGAGCCTCTTCCTGACATAATGATAGAAGGCTTTCTCTCCTTCACTGATCCCTTCTGCTATTCTTACTTCGATATCTGCCTTTGTCTTTACTGATGGACTCCTTTGACTTTTCTAAATATTTTCCTCTATTGCTCTCATTTTGCTCTCCCTTATACTTTTAGGATGTCTCCTCATTAGCTCAAACTGCCTGCCCATCCCTTTGGTAAATCAAATAGACTTTCAGTACTTTCTATTCTTACCTACCTGCCTAATGCAAGTATTGTTTACTTTGGCTAGCCCCCTCTTGATTGCATCCCATTCAGCCACCAACCCCTGTGCCCTCCCTAACTCTGCCCATCTTTTGCTGAGCTGTTTACCAATTTTCTCTAAGTCTGTCCCTGTAAACTCTAGGACCTTTGTTTTGAAGTTGGAATAACAGCCCTCCGTGCCAATCAGAAACCACACTGAGCTGTCATCACTGGACCCCAGTGACTTCAACACCATGATATCCCAGTAGAGGTGGTAGGTTCTGAAATGGTAGCAGGATTCAAACATGCATGGAATAGACACAGGGGGACCTTAGTAACAGGGCTGGGTGTGGTAAGGTTGGAGATTGAATAGGGTCTATGGTAACACAGCAGATAGGGATTTAATGGCAGACTAGGTGGTCCAAGAGGCCCTTTTCTGCCTGCAGCTTCTATGTTTCTATGTTTCTATCCCAAATGAAATCCCTGTTAGAGAGCACCAGATGTAGGATAGCACCCTATATGGTGGATTCTTTGACCAACTGTACAAAAAGGAAATCTTGTAAAACATTTACCAGTGCATGGCCCCTGGTTGTCAGGATCCAACCACTCTACATCTGCTAGATTTAGATCTCCTATTAGTTCTATCCACCCATTCCTCCTGTCCTTCCTATAGGAGTTGCTTGGCACAATAATGTGCCAATCATTATTGTTGGATATGAAGGTTTCACTTATGGTGATTAAGTCTAATTGACCACTGCCATTACTACCTGAAGCTCCTCCATTTTGTTTCCCAGGCTTCTGGCATTCAGGCAAACAGTGTTCCATGATCACCATTTGCCTATTACTCCCACTTGCACTGGCATGCACTGTTTGTCCCTGAACCCTGGTCCTACCTCAGTTGTCCTACTTATCTTGATCCTGTAGGCCATTTCCAGCCTGCCCTCCTGCCTTTTCTTTTACTGCCCCCTCACCCCACATTTATCCTCCCTCCCTCCCTTCTGGTTTGCCCGCAATAATTTTTTTTCTCCTGGTGTACCATCCCACCACATGAGTTAATTTGGTTTCCTTCATCTGCCTAAATGTCCCCCAGAGCTGTGGGTGTGCTAGCCAGGTCTCCCTCACTTGAGTACCCCCTTTTCTGAGGATGCCCTGAGCTTCAAATTTCCCTTGCCAGTTTAAAGACTCAGACAACTGTCTCAAACTTCTACCCCAGTACCCTTGTCTCCTCTGTCTTTAGATGAAGGCTGTTCAGTTTAATAAGTCCTTCATCCCCATAAAATAAAAACTAAAAACAAAAAAAAAAACCTTCCCAGAATCCCAGGGTAGCAAAAACCCTTTTCAATGAACTGTCTTTGATTCAATTTTTCTTTGCCTCTCCCAAATTTGTTCACTGGAAGGACCTCTGAGAAGGTCACACTACCAGGTTAACCTTGTCAGGGTGGAACCCAGCTCTCTAAAAGTAGACTTCACTTGTATGTATGTATGTCTACATCTCTAGATATTTATAAAATGGGTAGGAAAAATGATGTCTGCTGATTGGTTGAAACACATTACATGATTTTAGAGTGGGATATCTATTACATGTATATATATATATATATATAGGTATATGTTTATTGGGTTTTCTTATGTAGTTGAAAAAAACAAGATATACACACAACTGCAGCCTCAAATACAGCTCATATATTCTGTAAGCATACATATTCATAAAGAAGGCATTTGATATTAGTATGTACCCTATCATACATTAGTTCTGCTGTGTCAACAAAAATGAAAATTTACAAATACATAACAGCAGAAACTTCTTGGATGCTAATACATGACTTCCTCTCAAAAATGACTTTCTGTTTCTAGTTTTGCATTATGGAGAAGTGAGCTGAAAATTAATTATTAGACTATACTTTATTCAAGTACTGTGTTGTCTACTTTGCTCTGTTGGTATTAGCTCTAACTTTATGAGTTACTAATGCTAATTTAGGCAGCTTCCATAGCTGATAGAAAACCAGTGAACTTTTCCCAAGCCCTCTCAAACATGCCCACTCTCTCTTTCAGTTTGTAAGTTCTTCATTCCAGTGGAAGGGTCCCCAGGTGCAACACTAGCCACATCCCAACTGTAGGCTGCTGCTGGGAAACCCATGTATAGTGTATGTTAGAACATTGTATTCCATGAAAATCTAGCTTTCCCTAGCTTTATTGTACCATTGATGTGATGTCAGTATGTTGTTGTACCATCGTGAGTACGTCACAATGATGGTACAACAGCTCAGATCTTGTTTGCGCATGCGCAGGTTGCAGTTCTTCTGCATTAGAAAAATGGCCACAGCAGTTCATCGAAGACACAGGAGGGCATTATAATCTTTCTGTAAGTGCCATTTTTTTAAATAGTGGCCAACACAGCAGGACAACCATATTTTTTTTTAATTTTTGAAGTAGTATTATCTTTGGGGACCAGGACAGAGTGGAATGTTTTTACGGACACGGGCAGAGTGGGGGGTCACCAACATCACAGCGTGACCGTGGAGGCAGTCACAAACTATTTCGTTTTACTTTTGCCCATACACTATTAAGACAGTGGATGGGCAACAGTGAACAACAACACTGTTTCTCAGTTCTCAACGTTTCATGACAACCGAAAACCTCTCGAACTCCGCTCTCACGTTTACTTGGTTGTCATGACAACCGCTCAAAGTGAACAGCAGTGTTGTTGTTCACTACTGCCCATCCACTATCCTCTGTGTTTTGTATGCACTTGTGTGCCGCCAGCAGCATTACTTTTCTCACCCTGACATACGGCTCCCATCCCTGTGCTACAGAGTGATCTATACCAAATAACATTGGTAGTGGGGTGTCCTGCAGTTCTATACCCATACTCTGTGTGATTTGTCTGTTGATCTCTGACCAGAATGACCTCAGGGTCCTGCATTCCCAGAAATAGTGTATGTACTATATGTACCTCAGGCCTCTCCACACCTTCTACAAAGTGGGGATATTCCAGAGCTAAACCTGCTTATTATAGCTGGGTGCACATACAGTCTATGAACAAACTTAAGCAGGGCTTCTCTACATTTATTGTACCAGAGGACCCCCGTAAGTGTCACAAATAACATGGCCCATTTCTTGTCCAGTATGTCTATGTCAAGGTCCTATCCCCCCAGTCTGCAAGCACTCTTTAAGTATTCTGGAGTAGTCCATTGTGGCATGTCATACAATATATCCTAGCCATTGAGCCCCTATGGTTACCTCTTGCTTGCATTATCTACCTGTCTACACTACTGCACCCTGCTTTCAAAAAGCTCACTCTTTCTATGTCCCACAGATGGGCAGCCACTTGCATATACCAAAACCTCTGCTGCCCCTGTAACTGCAAAGCTTCCTCTAGTTTGATTACACTCCTAAGATCCTGTGCATAGTATTAGTCACTAAAACACTGTATTCCCCCATTACTCCATCTCTTGAAGCCTCCCATCTCCCAGCCCTGGGAGGAATTCAGGATTGCCACATACTGGGGCTAGATAGGTATTTTTGTGTACTGACCCCAATTTTTTACCACCTTATTCCATGCTCCCAAGGTATGCAGTAGTTGGGGGTTCATTTTCTTAGCTGCTGTGTAACTGGTTAGCCCTCTTTTTTTTAGGTAACTCATGGGTTATGGTCTTTCAGCCATCATTTCTAGGGTTACCCAGCTTGCTCCCTTCCTCCCCATGAGACACTCTCATAGCAACCTGAGTTGGGCTGCTAGTTGATATAAGTTGACATCTGGGAAGTGCAGACCATTCCCCTTATCTGTCAGGCCCTTTATACTATATAAGCTCCCCATTCTGGGCTTACCAGTGCCTTATTTTGTTGGCTCCCATTTGCCTCTCATCCTCACCGCCTCCTAGCCCCATTTTTATTTATTTATTTATTTATTAAATTCTCGGATTACAAATACCTTTGAGCAGAAACTGCTCATTTACAAAGGTTCCACGTCAAAGGATGAGGGTCAACATACATACAGAGGTAGTGAAAGAATGCACAATAAACAACCAAAACAATTAAATGGTTCTGGTGAGCCTAAAATTCTCCATCCAGCCCTGATATGTTTTCAGCTGTTAATGGGGCCAGTGGAGCAAAGACGCGGTACTGCCACACTGCTTATGCACAAATGTGTGAGTGTCAGTCTGCACATGTGCAGTAGTGAATTCTGGTTTTCTTGGTGCTGCAGCAGTGCCTTAAGGGCTCCCTCCATGCTCCCAGCCCAGAGTTTGTTAGTCAGGGCCCAGAGGCATGAAGGAGGCAGTTAAGAAGCCCTAAAAATATTTAGTTTTAGAGTGCCAATGAGTAATCAGGGTCTACTTGATAAATATTAATGAGTGGAGCCAATGAATATTAATGAGCCTGCCTGCTGCCCGGTAGACAGTGCAAATCAGCAGCAGCGACAGGCAGGGAAATAGATAAGAATATGAAACTGTGCAGCCAGGGGAAGTTCAGAGAGGCTGCTGCAGGACTGTAGGGAAAACATATAATAAAACTAATTGGGTGGCTGCAGAGGGACTTTGAAAGTGGGGACTAAGCACTGAACTGTATTTGTAACAGCCATACTTGTTGCCTGTAACCAATCAGGCAGCAAGGATTTGGCAAACAGACTTCAGGGATTGCAGTGGACTGTTGGGAGAAAAAATTGCAACTTTTCTTGGTGCTCAAAGAAGGACATAATAGGGAGTCAAGTGAGTTAAATGAATATTAATTTGTCCAGTCAGACAATTGCTACAGCCAATGAGAAGGGGATGCTGGAAAAGGGATTTAAGGGTCTGTTTGCCCACCAAATGGGGGAGTCTGGAAGATCAGTGAGGGAGTCCAGAGAGAGATCTGCCAGGGAGGATTTGGGAGAGAAACTATAAGGAGCTTGTTTGTCCAAAGGTCGGGTCAAGACCCAGTATTGGACAAGCTGCAGAACACCTGGAAAAGTAAACAGCCCCTGGGAATCAAACTGGATTGTGTGAGAGGTTCTTAGGGTGGGATTTGAACCTGCGATTGAGTGAATTTGCAGCTGAGAAGCTGGAAGTTGCTGCTGAGAATCTAAGAGTTGCTGCTAAGGTCTGAACCTGCAGCTCTGAAAGAAAGACTCCACAGCTAGAGTTGAGAGACTGTTGAGATCTACTGCCAGAGACAGAGAGCTGACAGTCCTGCAGTGGAGAGAGAGTGAGAGAGAGAGAGAGGGAGAGAGAGAGAGAGAGAGAGCCAGGGGAGTTCAGCAGCTGGAAATCAGAGACTATAAAGGGCATAGCCTAATGCCACAGTGTCTGCAGTGGAAGGTAAAAGTGACCTGAAAGCTGTGCCCCCCCCTTGGTGGAGTAAGTGTATTAAAGACTGCTTCTGCTCATGTTTGTATGTTCTGTTGCAATCTTGAGTAACTGTCTTTGCTGGGAATAGAGACAATGCTAAATGTTCCAGATCCTGTGCCTGATCAGAGAAAATTGTGTACCAGCCAACAGTCTGGGGAACTACCAGCCTACCCCATACCCCAAGCCAAAGAGGAGACAACAAGACAGGAAGATATCAAGAGGCCTGCCAGGTGAACACTGCATACAAAGGCTCCGGGGCTGAAGATTGGAAAGGCTTGGCAGGTGAAAACCAGCTTTCATCATTTCTTCAGCAACTGCTGATTTGTGCACCAACAACTCCTGCTACCAGCACGGTACCGTAAAGCAGTTTCTTCCATCCCCTTGAACTACAGAACTGTAAGTACCCCAAGCTGCAGCTTTGGAGAGTCTTTATTCAGCTAGCTAGCTAGGTGGAAACTGAAGGGAGTAAATTCCTGGGCAGTATTCTGCCAGAAAACTGTGCCCAGGCCTGGAAGTTAGAGTTAAGTTTGTGAATCTATCATTTGGGCCCCAACAGAATATCCCCTTGACAACTTCTACGACACGGTGAGGCACCCACCAAAAAGACTGTATAGACTTTCTGGACAGCTGCCAAGGGAAAGACAGGTGCACCCACAGATGGGAGATGGGGATTATTTGGGGCAGAATGGATAGCCAGTTGTTATTGTTGCTGTTTAATTTCCCCTTTTTCCCTTCCCTTACAGTAAAAATACTATTGTTGTTCATGTTAATTGCTGCTATAGAGTGCTTCTGTAAAGAAGGGGGATATTGTCAGAGTGTGTGGGAATCTGTTTGGGGGGCAGCTAATATATTTTCCTGGGGGGTGGTAACCTGCCATTTGCCTACAGGTGTTCCCTACCATTTTTTCAGGTGGAGGCACCATACCACTCTACACCTACCTCTCCTAACCCAGTCCAGCCCCTTGAAGGTGATTGCTGTGAGGACCTTGAGGGTCCTGCAACAGCTGTTACACCTAATAAGTGTTGCTTTTGTTTTTTTGCCCTGCCTTAAAAATTCTGAAGATTTGGCTTCAAACAGACTAATACAGTTTCAAGTCAGTTTCATCAATAGCATCTGTAGAGGGTACAGTATCCTAAGGAGGATATTAATTTTAAGTACATTTATCTGTCCCTTCCACAAAATTGGTAGGCCCCTCCATCTAAGCAAGTGAGACTGTATGATTTTAAGTATGAGCTCAGGATTTAGTCTGCGTAGACTGGTGAGAGTGGGGCCCTCTGATTCCCAGATACCTAATGGCAGCAGTGGTCCTTTGAAATGGGGAGTTATGTGTCTATCCTCCATACCCCAAAGCTGCATAAGTTCAGAGTTGTCTGGGTTTATTTTACAACTGGAAAAACAGGAAAATGTGGTCATGGCCCTTAGGACTGCTGAGAGAGAATGTGCTGGCTGTGTCAGGTATAATAAAATATCTAAAGACTGGCAAAAGGGAACTGCCACCTACGCAAGGCTTGTATTTCAATGATGCTTCACAAAGTCACAAGAAAGAAATCTGTAGACAGACAAAGTTACCTGTGTAGAGTCACTTTATTACATGCAAGAATTACTCCAATGTGGTGGTGCAATTTCAATTAATACATGAAATTTCAGGCAAAAATCTTGCAACTGCACAGAGTAAAAGAATTGACCACACAGGTTTGCAATACCAGCTGGCATGGTGACTCTAACCCCTCCTTAGCAGAAACTGATGTCACCAGACGCGTGTCACACAATAGGCACTTTCTCAATGGCCTTTGGCAGGATATCTCTGCTTTAGCAGAATTTTAAACTCACAAACATTTAAAAATACATAAAATGATCTCTTTTTAAGGCTGCATGGGTGTAGCCCTGCAGTTCTCCTGGGAGGACTAGTAGAAAAGTAGCTTGTGAACAAACAATCTCATGAGGTGACAAAAAAACCCTCTGAGCCTCTTCACCGTGGCCTGCTCCACTTGCAATTCTTGACCTGAAAAACATTTTTGGCATCACAGCGGTCCAGCTTGCCACCCCCTGCCCCCATTAATGCACTTGTGTGGTCATTTTTTAATGTATGTGTTTTTTTTTTAACTTTCATCCTTCTGCCGGACCCTCCCTCTCAGTGCCCCCTCCCCCAGAAACATAATAGTGACACTGGGGGTGCCCAATCTCACAGTGTCGATCTGCATCTCCATCCTTTCTTTTTTTGTTTACTTTTGGTTTTTAACCTGTGACCAGGAGACAGAAAAACTACACTAGTCGAGCCTTGATGGAGTTGAGCAGCAGTCACTCAACATTGCCCAGTTTCAGTATAAAGATATGATCGGATGGGCTGTAGAGGCCCGCATGGGCCTCTGGCAAGAGGGGGAAGCCAGTGAACTGCAGGTCGAGAAGCAGCTGCAAAAGGGCCAGTAGAGCAGCCATGGAAGAACTGCAGCTGGACCTGGCAACTATGCAGCAGCCGAGGAGCCACCACGCCATCTTCCGCCTTTGCCTCCGAGCTTTCTTCTCTGAACTGTAGGGTGAGCAGCAGCTGCAAAAGGGCCAGTGGAGTGGTCACAGAAAAACTGCAGCTGGACATTGCAACTATGCAGCAGCTGATGAGCTGCTGTGCAATCTTCCACCTTTGTCTCTGAGCTTTCTCCTCCTCCCCATTCTGTGTGGGGTCCCTCCCAGCTAAAGGCAAGCAGCAGCTGTGGAACTTGTTATGTGAGAGCCCTTCCTCTGGCTCTGATTAGCGCCACGGAGTGGCTTTAAAACAATAGCAGCCTCCTTGCTGCTTCTGTACCCCTGGATGCCTCCTGAGCCCCATAGGGCATAAACTAAATTGAAAACACTGAGGCCAGAGTGGTGATCGGAAAGGGAAGGTGGGAGGGTAGAAGCCCTCCCATTTTTGATTTCTCCACATCCCGCTGGCTGTATTTGTACCTCCATCTGCCACTCATGAGGAGCTGGCTGCAGCCTAAGCTCCATGCAGGCTGGGAGTTTAGAGCATCCACAGGCACTCTCATTTAAGTGCGGTTGTGCTGTCAGCAGGCTGCACAGCAGCCCAACATGTTCCTCCTGCTGCTACTGCAAGATAAAATAAATAATGCCCCCCAAACACTTGTCCACACAATACAAGGCTCAGGGAGCCCCCTTTAATCCCCAGGAAAGGGTTTAATTTACTAAATAAAGAGGCTAGCCCCATCACCTGTGCGTAGCCCACTAGACCACCAGGACTATCATTTACATTGTGGTCCCCTCCAGGCATTTCCTAGCCCCACTACCACCAATGCCTGCTTTATTTATAAAAAAGGGCTACTAGCCCCAAGAGTCTGCACTAGTCCACTTGGGCAACTAAATAAAATACTGGCCACTCGGCCACCATTATGGGCAGAGGGGGTTTTAGCTGAGTCCCACTTCCCCAAACCTCACTCCCTTTCCTCTGTTTCTGCTCTTTTATTATTTTGTTCTAACTAACCTATTTTCTCTTTTTATTTCTACAGATCTAACAAGATGAGAGGTCCTACCTTTATCAGATAAGTATACTTTTACATGTTTCCTGTCTCTTCCACCCTTTTGGACCCCTAAGAGCTGCAGATACTTTGTGACCCCTTTTCTATTTTTTATTTTACAGGTACACTGGCGTCACCCCTTTGGACTACTACACTGGCACCCTGCAGCAGGTAAGTCCTTCTATTGTACATATTATTTTGGTGGGTTGACTGTAATGGGTGGCAGTGCCCATTACACTGCAGCAGAAATGTTGTCTATATTATATATTATATCTATATTAACTTTTAACTTGTGAAGTATCTGCTCGGGTATCTGTAACACAGATTAGTGACATTTCTACCATAGGATTTTTCTAATTTTAGCAAACGTCCCTCTTGCAGTTTTGTTAGAAAAATAATTAAACACAGAGATGGCTTCTTCTTTAAGATTAAATGTTCTCCTTTTTATTCCTCAGTATGTCACCTTGTTTTTATCATTTGTCTCTAAGAATTTAACTATGATTGCCTTCACAGGTACATCATCATTTGGGCAAGCTCTTAAAGCTCTGTTCATTTGGTCATACTCAAATATTAAGGAGCCCACATTAGTTTTCAAAGGGATGAGAGCATTTAAGTTACTGTTTGCTGGAGTGATCTATGTTCATCCCACTTCTCTGGAACCCCTAGTAGGGGTACAAATTTCCTCCTGGCCCACAATTAAGAGTCCACTAACTTTTTCCTGTACTGTTTTTGTTTCAGAATAATTCCTTGATTGTTCACCTGTCTGACAAGGATTAATTTTCATTCTTGACTAATTGGCCATTTTGACTTTAGCCTTCATTTGAGATATATTTTCTTCCAGCTTAAGCATTTATATTTCTGAAATCACTTTTTCAAGAATCACCTTTTCTTTACAATACTTATCTCCTGTAGTAGCAATTTTGTCCAACTAGGTGAATCACCATTGCTGGTATGATTTCTTTGCTTATCATTTTTGCTCCGGGATTTTGAGCATTTGTTTTTAATTTGTGACACAGGAAATGTACTTGTCAGTAATATAACTAAAGTTGTAAAATGTAATAACTTGTAGCTGTTCTTCACACTGATGTGCTTGCTTTTCTAATTTATTAGCTCTAGTTTGATTTCCTAAGTCTCTCCCTCTCACTATAATTAAATTGAATAAAAAGGGAAAGAACAGCTTTATAGTTCTCTTGACAATCAAATTTAAAGTATATACAGTATTACATTATTGGTTAACTGTATTATCAGAGACAAAGACAAATGAATAGAAAAAAAATGTTATCATTAAACCTAGCCTGTACTGAGATGACATTTTCAGATGGAGCTGCTTCCAGCCAACGTAAACACATGTACATTTATAAAAATCAGTTGACAGCCAGTGAATTATCTTTTGTCATTGGATAGATTCTGTCATTGCTTCTGCCTTACAAACTAGGCAGAACTAGGAGTGCTGTAGAGGAATATTCCTATTATCACCTTTACCAGGTGAGTAAACTTACATTGTAGATCACATTCCTCTACAGCATTTCCATATTTCTTATAGACTGCGTAATACCAAAGCAGTAAAGAAGGGTGGGGAAGGCAGAACATGAGACAGCATCTAACCAGACAAAATAGATGCTAGTATGTTTCTGTTGAAACTGGCCTTCTGAGAGTCCAAAATGTCCAGCTTGTAATGCTTTGCAAAGGTATGGATCAAGGACCAAGTGGCTGCTTTGCAAAGTTCTCTTGTTGATGCATTGTTACACTCTACCCAAGAAGTGGGTATTTATTTATTTATTTATTGAATGTTGTTAATCAGTTAGGCCCACTGAGACTAGAAGTCCCTTTTTCAGGGGTGACCCAGGAATATTTCTCTGGTAGAGTGTGCTTTGATTCTTCCAGGCAACATCTTTTGTTTGGCCTTATAGCCTTCTTCTTTTGCTCGTGTGAGTCATCTGGTTATGATGGTCTTGGAGTCTATTCTCATCTATTGTCCCTTTAGTTAAAACAAAAAGTCCCTCTGTTTCCTTATTGGGGCTATCTTGCCCACATATGAGGATACCATCCTCTTGAGATGTAATATTTGCAATTTTTGCTCTTCCTCATTAAAGGGATTTGGAAAGAAATAGGTAGTGTGATGGACTGAGCCTCATGAAAAGGAGTAGAAACCTTGGGAATGAATGCCGGTGCTGTCCTTGTTCTGATTTTTGTCATGATAGACTGTCACTACCAGTTCTGTGCGTGGTGGTGCACTCATCTCTCTGAGGCACTTTATGGAGCTGATTGCCACCAGAAACACTATCTTTAGTGTGAGCCATAAGAAGTCAATGCTGAGAATTGGTTTGAAGGGTGTGTCGAACATTGCATCCAGTATGAGATTCAAGTCCCATCAGGAGTAACTCGCTTGACCTTGGGGTTGATATTAACCAATGCTATGACATCTGGGTGCACTATAAGAGCTGACATGCCTATTTGGCCCCAGCCACATCAATGCTGGCACCTGGACTCAAAGGGAACATATTGACAGGCTTTTGTTGAGTCTTTATTGTAGGAACAACAGGATGTGTGGGATGGATGCCTTTGTTTATTATGAGCCTACATTGAATTTTGCAAATGCAGACTCATAACTTTGGTAATATACAATATTTTAACCACTCATTTTCAACATAGCTATTTCTTTACAGTACCTCATGAATGTGACAGCTATCATTTTTCAACTCCTGGCCAAAATGTGTTTTTTTATGTCCCAAAAGTTGATTTTGCAGTTCCTACATGAAATCACCTTTAGGTCAGGAATTGAACATTTTCTCTGCCCTTTTTCCTGAAGCAGGGTCATAACAAGGCTATGTTAAAAAAATGGCATACAAATGCTACAAAACAACAAATTTATGATCCTACGTTATATTTTGAGAATGCAGGCTTATAACTTTGGATGTTTTCAGTATTGTTACCCCAAATTCCTCACCTGCAGCACTATAGGTTCAGGCCAGATCTTGCTTAAAAAAGGAAACACTTGAATCTAGGTAAATGGGACCCATTTAGCTAAATTCTACTGACTGTTTTTTAAAAACTTGCTAGAAATACCTTTTTCTTGGCACCCCAAGATCTAGGGTGCCCAGCCTAGTGAGAGGAGTTGTTCACCCATGTTCTTTGTATGAGTACAGCAAGACTTTCTCGAGTTCTGAAGCCGGAGCTAGAAGTTGTGCTGTGGGCTACAGTGACAGCAATATGTCTGTCTGTCTGTCTCTCTCTCTGTCTCTCTCTCTATCTATCTGTCTATCTATCTATCTGTCTATCTATCTACTTTGTTTTATTAAGTAGGCTGGGGTGCCCAGCCCCGGTACCACTTCATTCTCCCCTTCCCTCCAGGTGACCTGTCATTCAAATTGTTTTTTTTAAATATATAAGTAGACTGGGGTGCCCACCCCTGTAGTGCTCCTCTGCACCCCTCCACCCATCCCTTCCCTTCCAGGTCAGCCTCCCATTTCCAATGAGTAGCCTTACAATAGGGTCCCCAATCCCCAGTGTCAGACTGTCATGAAAATAAAGAAAACAGCCCCTCAATGATTTATTTAAACCTGTAAAAAACAGTCCCTCCCTGATCTTACCTCACCACCTTAACCTCCACTCAGCACTCACCACCTGCCACTGCCACTGCAACCTCCACACACCATCAGTCACCTGAGTCCTACAGCATATATCCACTCTCTGATCAATGACATGTCTTGTTGCTGGAACCAATGACTGCAATATGAGAAACAAAGGTAAGTATACGTCAAGGTATTTCACTAGCGTTTTGAACTTTGATGCATAACTTTGTCATTTTTGCATGTGTTCTCCCTATATTTTTGATATGGCCTTTTTAGGACAACACCTCATGACCAGTGGTGGAAAAATGCAAATCAGGACCAAAAGGAGATTTTGTGGTCACTTGGCAAAATCATCTTTTTGGCTGGGTTTGAAACTTTTCACCACAATTGTTCATAAGATGAGCTCATAAGAAGGTTATGTTGAAAATCTGGGATCAAAATATGTGAACATGACAAAGTTATGAGTGTAGATTGAAATGTTTCTATGCTCATGCATAACTTCAGTAATTTTAAATATTCTTAACCCCAAAGTTTCAACATAACCATTTTTTTTCACATCACCTCATAAATGTGACAGCTGTCATCTTACAAATTGTGGCCAAAATGTGTTTTTGCACCTGTGGCATGCAATAACATTTCGGTAACATGCAATGATATTTCAGCGGGAGATTTGAACATTTTCACCTACCTGATTCATGAGGTGAGGTAATAAGAAGGCTGTGCTGAAATTGTGGTGTACCAATATGGTAAACTGCCCAGGTTATGACTGAATGTTGCAGTGTTTTAATGTTCACTCAGAACTTCCCAAATTTTCAATATTTTGACTCCAAGCTTTCAACATAGCCATTTTTCCACACCACCGCACAAACATGATAGCCGTCATTTTTTAAATCCTTGATGAGATGTCTTTTCACACTTCTGGTGTGAAATTACTTTTCAGCCAATATACTATAAATACTATATATCATGTTTATAACAGGAGTCATAAAATGACTATCTTGAAAATTTGGGGTCAAAATAAAAAAAAAAAAGAGTGAATGTGTAAAGAGTGAATGTGCCAGGCCCTTCACTTCTGAAGGCAGATAGAGTCTTTCCATGGTGCAGGGCCCTAGGGACTCTTCACATCTGCACTTGCGCGGGACCTGTGTGAATGAGGATACAATACCACTATCTCAAAAATAAAGGAAATTCTTTGCAAAACTTTGTTAATGCACCAGTTAGGGTAACTTAAGGCCATAAAACCAGGAATGTGTTGTGTTAGGGTTTCCAACCCTAACTCCCCACCCCACCCCATGCAGCAAAAGGAAAAAAATATTAGATTTTTGACTCCCCAGAGTCTTGGTGAATCAGTGGTGGGGTCTTCCATGGGGTTGTCAGCCTTAATGCCCATCCCATTCCCTGAGCAAACAACATCACACATGATCTCCTTTCTTCACAAAGGGCCCACAGGGCCCAGTGTAAAGAAAGTTACAGCAAACTGTGTTGCCAACATGTGGCGAGACATACCTATCTACCTTTGAAGAGTATATCACTATGAAGCACTGGCTTGGAGATGTATCTTGTGCTACAGACTGGAGGCTATGGGCTGGGGGAGGGGTGAGTATTCCAGTTAACAACCCCAAAGAAGACCCCATCACTGATTCACCAGGATTCCGGAGACCCAAAACCCTAATGTTTTTTCCGTTTGCTGCTTGGGGTGGAGGGGTTTGGGTTGGAAACCATAACACTGCATTTCCATACTTTTGTGGTGTTAAGTTACCCTGACTGGAGCATTAGCATAGTTTTTTTGCAAAGATGTAAAGGGCAACCCTAGGAGGCATATGCAAAGTGTGGTCCAGCCCCTAGCCTTATTGTCTGCTGAACTTCACTGATCTTCATTAACTGGGAGAAAGACCAATTGTGGAGGGAAGGCAGATTCTGACAGGTGCAGAAGCAGGGATTCCTTGACAGCGGTTCTACCTGAATCCTCCTTGGAGTGCACAGTCTGGGCTCCTTTCTCCACTGAGGCAGCTTCTCTCCTCACTCGCTCTGCTCAGACCCAGACAGCGGCTGCAGTCTCAGCATAAGAAATAATGTTTTGTGAAACTGGAAAATTTCACCAGGCGAAATATTTTGTGGAATTTGTGCATTTCGTGAAATATTTCACTAGGCAAAATGCGAAATTTCATCCCCCGATGTGAGTGAAATTTCATCTCTGAGCCATCGAAAGTTTGCTCACAGGTGAAATTTCTACACCCGTGGGTGAAATTTCATAATTCCACTGATTTCAGTCCTGAGCCCTACCCTGGTGTCTTAGTTGTGGCCCCCCCATGGCTGCTGACCGACCCATAGAATATTTCTGGTGTCTAGTGGCCCCCCTCCCAACAATCACTGGCTGGTGGCTGAATTAAAGAACCCCTCCAGTTCACCATCTCCATCATCATTTACTAAAGTAATAAAAACAATAACCACTCTCAAATGGAACACATTTTGACAAAGAGCAAACAACCCCAACAGAGATACCTCCAACCCCACTGAAGAAACCTCCCTTTTTATTACATAATTTCCTAACACTAATAATCTAAAACCCCAAAACAAACTCCACCCACCAATATAAATCGATAGAAAAAAATAGAAAAAACTACAACCAATTATTACTCCAAACAAAACAAGACGAAGTAATACCATTTGAGCTGATATTCCTGCTCGCGAAAAGCCTTACATAGTATATAAGTACATAATATGGCTGACTGTGTAAATTGAAACCAGCTCAGTTACATACATAGTTACAGTCGGATACGTCAGCCAAGTTCTCGACCCCCTAACATGCTGCGTTGTTGGGGTGTCAGAAAAATGTTGACTTCCACACGTGCTTTCTACCTTGTTATACAATGGGAGTTAACAAACCATTACCACAACATGCACTCCCTACTTTGTGATACAGTGGGAGGATTGGTTGTCATCCTCTTCCCCTCTTTGCTCCCCTGGTGTACCATTCGGTAAGTGATCTTGTCCATCTTTCATTGGTATGAGGAGCAATGTGACCAGCCCATTCCCACTTTCTTCTCAAAATTTGGTCTACGATATGATTGACACCAGTCATCAACTGAATCCAATTGTTTCTTCTCTTGTCTTTGAGCATTATTCCTAGCAAGTATCTCTCCTACCGCGTTCTGTGATCATGAACTTTCTCACCATGGCCTTACTTAACCGTGCCTCATTTCCATAAATCAAGCAGAGATTAGTTAACTATGCATGGCACAGCCCAGAACACACACACAAAACATAAAAATGAGAATGATGTCAACAAACATTTACCCTAAAACCAAACTCAAACTTCATGCATGGAGTCATTATTCAGAGTTTCGGTGAATTTTTAAAATTAGTAAACATTGTCAGAACATGCAACATGTGGCTATCGAAAATCATAATGTCTAATACTCTTCAAAATAATAATAGGGAGGTGTGTGACTGGTGGGGGTGGGGGGGGACCACTAGACACCAGGGAGAGGGACAGGATTGTTGGCAATTGATGGGTGAAATTGCAGATTTTGCCGCAATTTCACCGGTGAAATTAAATTTCGTAACATCTCTAATAAAGAGCTGTTGGAACACTTACCCAAAATTTCTGACTGCTGTATGTAAATCAGCATTTGTATATGGTTAATAGAAAGCTGTCAGCTGGAAGCAACAGCTCAGACACAAAGGGCACCCCTAGGAGGCATACGCCAAGAGCAGTCCAGCCCCTAGCCTTACTGTCTGCTGAGCTTCACTGCTCTATCACTGATCTCAGATATATATATATATATTTTGGTCCAGTCCCAGCCCCTGCCTGTAGTTGTCCATATATTTCATAACAGCTCAGGTCAACAGTCACCCCTACCCCCCCCCCACTGAGCAGATACGCACCCCAGCAAAATAGTAGGCATCCCTTTTCTTTCATTCGAAGATTGCCTCCCGGCAATCTGTTTCTCTCACCAGGAACTTAAACAGAGAAATAATGGCCACTATGAACCTCTTGAACTACAATAACTGTGCAACACTTTTTGCCAAGGACTTCATTTACAAAGTCGGGCACTGTCCAACATGCTCCACAATCAGAGACCTCTGATCACAGCTTCATGCAGCATGGGCTGAGATAAAATACCTCCACAATATACTAAATTAGCCCCCACTGGCTCAACCTTTAGTTTCAAGGCACACTACACCAGTACCCCTACCCCAAAGGACAAACAGGCCAGGGGCTGGCAACAGGTCTTGTCTCATAAAACTGGCATAAAATTCGCAATACAGGAAGATACCAAACCTATTCAGACATCAAATAGGTACATTGCTCTATCTGCCATGGCAAATAGCGTAACGAGTGTTAAAAATTATGTGAACCCAGAGAGGTGCATGGAGGTACAGCACACAACTAAACTCACTAAAAAGGACAAAAAGAACCTGGTACTAATAATTGGTGACTCATTGATTAGGGATGTAAAGACTCACATCCAGCAGGACCATGCTTCAACTATGGTAAGGTGCCTCCCCAGAACATCGGCATAGAGGGACACAAATCGCATAGAGGAAATCGTTCGAGGCATTGATCAAAACACACATGTCATTCTCCACATAGGCATGAATGACCTAGCCAGTAAGTCAGTAGTGGAAATGAAACAAAACCTCACCAGGCTGGGTGACAAGCTTGTTTCCCTTTCATCCACTATAACCTTCTCTGAAATGCTGCCAGTCTGGAAAAAAGGAGACAGCAGGCAGAAGATCAGGGAAGGGGACATCTCTGAGCTAAACACCTAGCTAAAGGACTGGTGCCAGGAGAAAGGTCACCATGTTATTGGAAAATGGCAGGACATCTGTGAATGGGAGTTCTTTAAATTCGATGGCCTACACCTCTCAGAGGAGGTGACCCGAGCACTAGGGGAAAAAATTGACGTTCACATCGGACAGTTAAATTAGTGGATGGGGGGGTGGCACAGGCACCCCTAGCACAAAAAGGGTTGGCAAATGCCTCTCCCCATCACCAAACAGTGCAGCACAAGGATGCGCCAATCATACTCAAACCAAACATCGCATCAAATGTACTCATACCGAGTATTTCAAGAAACTTACATAACCAAAACATTAAAAATGCAAATGCTCAAAACAGAAGGGAATGGAAGGCAATGTGCATCAGTTCTCATTGTCTGCCAAACAAAATCCCTGATCTCACAGCCATAATAGCAGATGCACAGTTTAGACTGGGTAACTGTTATGGAAACATGGTTCACTGGGAACCACTCCTGGGATGTCACTATAGAAACATAGAAGTTCCCAGGGTATGTACTATTCTGGAAAGATCACAAGGGAAAGAAGGGGGGGCATTGTATGTCAGAGATCACATATGTGCAACAAAAATTCAGGGAAACACAGTAAAGCAGAGGCCCTTTGGGCTGCACTAGGAGCTGGGAACAAAGCCCCTATCTGGGTAGGAGTCATATACAGACCCCCATCCCAAGAGGCTGACATAGGCAAGGAGCTCTTGGAAACCATCTCAATGATGGCAGATAGGGGCAAGTTGTTGCTGGTGGGGGACTTCAGTCTACCAGATATGGATTGGTCCTCATACACAGCATCCTCAGAGCAGAGCAGAGTTCCTTTTTGCACTAAGGGGAGCAGGTTTGCATCAACTGGTGAACTCACCCACCAGAGACAAAGCAATATTGGATCTAGTTCTGACAAACAGCACAGGAATCCCAGAAGCAGAGGTGGGGGCCAATCTATGGATCAGTGATCACAGTTCAGTCTGGTTTACTGTAAACAATATGGAGGAAAATTGTCAGCAAAATCAAGGTAGTAGATTTCAGAAATGCCAGCTTCCCCAAAATGAGAACTATGATCACATCCATGCTAGAAGGAGGAATCACATGAGATGTAGAGGACTGCTGGAATACTTTGAAGGCTGCTCTGCATGCAGTAACAACTGTATGCGCTAAACAGATCAGCAAGTCCAAAAGAAGGAAAAGACCTCTCTGGTTCTGTCATGAAGTAGCATCCAAAATCAAAGAGGAAAAAAAGGCTTTTACACAATTCAAACAAACAAAACACGAAGCAAACATGGAAGGACACAAGAACAAATTAAAGGATGCCGAGAAAGCTGTTAGAAGGGCAAAAGCACAGACGGATGAGAAAATAATACAGGGTATAAAGGAGGGAGACAAAACCTTCTATAGATACAAAAGAGAAAAAAGAAAAACTAAGGGAGGAATAGTCCGACTAGCAACCAAGGAAGGTAAGATGGCAGAGAGTGACAAGGACAAGGCAGAAGTGCTAAACAAGTTCTTTTGTTCTGTCTTCACCATACAAGATAGTGGCAAAGGTTCCATACTAAGCAGGACAAAGGAATATACTCAGGGAGCAGATACTAGTCCCTTTACAAGGGAGTGGGTCCCAACAGTTAAAAAACTGAAAGTGGAAAAAGCCATGGGACCGGACGGCATACACCCTAGGATATTGAAAGAGCTCTGAGAGGAACTGGCCGCACCACTGGCTGAGCTCTTCAACAAGTCACTAGACAGCAGGAAAATACCTCAGGACTGGAAACAGGCAACCGTTGTGCCCTTACACAAGAGCGGAAACAAGGAAGAGACAGGAAATTACCACCCTGTCAGTTTGACCTCAGTTGTGGGGAAAATGATGAAGTCACTACTAAAAGAGAAAACAGTGATATACCTAACAGATACTGGAAAAATGGACCCAAAGCAACATGGCTTCACAGCAGGATCCTCTTGTCAAACCAACTTGATTGACTTCTTTGACTTGGTCACCAGAACATTAGATCAGGGATGGGTGGTGGACATTGTATACCTAGATTTCAGCAAGGCCTTAGACACCATCCTTCACAGAAGGCTAACCAACAAGCTGGAACGTACAGGACTTGGACAGAATATAATCAGCTGGATCAGTAACTGACTGAATGATATGACCCAGAAAGTACTAGTCAATGGATCATTGTCAACGGAGGGTAGAGTGACTAGTGGTGTCCCGCAGGCCTATTTAACATATTTATAGCAGACATAGTGAATCGACTAACAGGGAAGGTTTGCCTGTTCACAGATGATACAAAACTCTGCAACAGAATGGGCACAAGGGATGGAGCAGACAACATGCAAGCTGACCTTAGGAGGCTAGAGGGTAGGTCCAGAACTGGCAGTTACAATTTAATGCCAAAAAGTGTAAGGTGATTCACTTGGAGAAGAGGAACCCTGGAAAAAAGTACACACTGGGAAGACATCAAGTTGAGGAGACACAAATGGAGCGAGATCTCTGCATAATCTCACTGATGAATTAAAGGTAGGAAAACAATGTGAGAAAGCAGCATGGAAAGCAGGTGGCATCCTCGGGTGTATAAACAGAGGTATTTTTAGTAGAAAGAGGGAGGTTATCATGCCACTCTACAGGTCCTTGGTGAGGCCACACTTGGAGTACTGCATTCAGTTCTGGAGACCTCACCTCAAGAAGGACATTGATCATTTGGAAAAGGTGCAGAGAAGGACTACTGAGATGGTGCATGGACTGCATCACAGGTCATTTGAAGCAATATTTGGGGAGCTGAACCTACACTCCCTTGAGCAGAGAAGAAACAGAGGGGACATGATTGAAACATTTAAGTACATGAGGGGATTTAATGCAGCTCAGACAGGCAATTTATTTCAACAGAACATGGCAGCACACAAGAGAGGGCATGATTTGAGACTGGTAGCAGTAAGTTTCAAAAGCAATCTCAGGAAGTACTTCTTAACAGAGAGAGTGGTAGACCCGTGAAACAGCCTGCCCCAGGAGGTGGTAGCATCAAAGACGATCAGGGAGTTCAAACTCGCATGGGACAGACATAAAGGACAAGTTAGGAAGAAGGCTGCATAGGGAGGGGGGCAGTTTCTAGGGCAGACTAGACTGATCGCATGGTCCCCATCTACCAACACTTTTCTTATGTTATTATGTACTCATAGATAAGTCACACCCTGATGAAGGGGTTGCTTCCTTGAAACACAGGTGGTTACAGCAACCCTCTGAAAGTGTGCACACGAATAAAAAAAATTGTTGGATAATACAATTAACTGGGTGAGCTGCCTTTTTTCCTATGACTTAGGGGCCCAGATATTTATTAGGGTGCAAAGTGTAGCACAAATGTTTGTGCTGCATTTTGCAATTGCCCAGGGGTCCCAGGATGGTATATTCAGTCGGACGCTACCTGACTGAATATAGAGTCATGTAGGCGCAGCGCTAGGTCAGGTAGTGCTGCCCTGACATTGGTCCTGAAGTGGGCCTCAAGAGATGATAGTGCTGGAGTGCTATCAACAATTTTCAAAGGTACCCATGCAAATGAGCCCATTGGGCATGCAAGGCACTAAGGGTCCATTTGCATGCCCATTATGACCCTTTGCATGGGTAGTAGAGGCAGGTAGCATAGTGCCATACCCCACAGCCATCTATTACATCTCTAGCCACCCCTGATGTTAGTGCTCTCCCCCAATTGCCAGCCCTAATCTGTAAAAAAAAAAAAGACCCTTGGTGGTAGTGGTTCTGCCAACCTCTGATTGCCTGTCCCCAATAAACATAACAATCCCTGGTGCTAGTGCTCCCCCTTCCCCCCAACCAACAGCCCAGAAGTAAAACAAAAACACTCCCTGGTGTCCAGTGTTCCCCACAGTGGCACTGGTTACCTCACCACTCACCTTATCTGTATTCTGTATCCATGGTGCCACAGGTGCATACAGCAACTAGTACAGCCCTCCTCACACCTCCTTGGCTGGCTGCCATATGTCAAGGCAGGGAGAAAACCTCTTATTTATAGGACAGGGTACATCAACCTGTCCTAAAAATAAGAGGCGTGCTCCCTGTCTGGACATATGGCAGCCAGCCGAGGAGGTGTGATGAGGGCTTTTCCTTTCGCCATATGCACCTGTTGCACCGCAGATACAGATAAGGTGGTGCCCACTGCCTTTTGCGGCAGGGGGAACCACTGGACACCAAGGAGGGATTTTGTTTTACTTTAGGGCTGGCGGCTGTGGTGGGGGGGCACTAGCACCAGGGATTCTTTTTTCCAGAGAGGGGCAGATGATAGGAGGGCAGCGGGAAACCACTACCACCAGGGATTTGCTTATTTTTACAGTAGGGGCTGGTTATTGGAGGGGGACCACTACCAACAGAGATTCTTTATTTTACATCAGGGGCTGGTGGTTGGAGGGAAGGGGGACCACTATCACCAGGGATTCATTGTACACCTTAGGGGAAGATGACATGAGGGAGGGGGGACCACTAGCACCAGAGATGCTACGTTTTACATAAGGGACTGGTGATTGGAGGTGGTGGACGACTACTACCAGGGAGTCTTTTTGTTAACTTAGTCACTAGTGATTGGGAGGGGGGTGCAATGTACCACAGGGGTGGGTATGCTTCCCCAGGGGCCAACTGGCTGGTTGACTGCATTACCTATGGCAGCCACTAGGGCTGTGCAGATTAAAAGAAGGTTTTCTTGTGTGGTATTTGCATGGTGCAAAAGGGCCACGCAAAACCCTTTTGCGTCATGTAGGTCCAGAGAATATAGGCTTGCCTCGATATTCCTGTCCCCACTTCACTATGAACATACACCCTGTTTTGTTTGCATGGGTGGTATACCTGTTTGATGGTGCAACACAGCCCTTTCAATATTGGGCTCCAGCACAACACCCAGTTTGTGTGGGCAAACACCAGTTAGCGCCTGCACAAACATTACAATATTGGGCCTCTTGCCTTTTTTTACTTATCCCTCAGGAGACAAAATTCACAGGCCTGATATTCTGTGTGTCATTCTCCAAGGGGCCCCTGAGTATTTTTAGTCACTCACGCATATTGTACATTTGATAGTAAACTGCCACACAAACACACAGACCCTTTTGTTAATTTTGGGGCTTAAGCCGAGTTGCCTGCCTAAAGTGGAAATTACTGTGTTTTTGTACTTTTACTTACTGTGCTCCAGTTTCACTCCACATTGACCATGACTAGACTATTTCCTGTTCCCAGTCAATTGTTTTTGTCCATCTCTGCTTGCCCTACTGCACATGAGGCTTTTCTTCTGCTAGCACTCTTCAGTCTGCATCCCTCATCAATGATCCCCTCCCTCATGACTCTGCAGGAACAGCTCACATGTACTGTTCAGTTCCTTCCTACTGCAACTATCTGCCCATTTTCTGCTGATTTTTATCAGGGGGTTAGGCTTCACTCCTCACAAACCTACCGCTTGATACCAGGCTAATTAGGTATGGGGGACACTCTCCAACCTTTGTTGTTCCTTACACTGCTTGCATGGTTAACATGACACTTTTTTTAGCTTCAGTCTACATTTCTAAAGGAGGGAGCTGGATGTCATTGTCCACCTAGGGACAAATGACCTGGCTAAGAAAGGGATTAGAGCAGTGCAGGAAGAGTTTGTGGAATTGGGGAAGGGCCTTAGACAAGTAGCACGCACGGTAACCTTCTCGGAGGTGCTGCCCATCTATGGCGTAGGAGAAGATAGGGTGTTCTGCACCATGGGATTCAATCAGTGGTTGAAAAACTGGTGCAGAGCTCAGGGATTTGGCTTCACTGGGGACTGTGGGTCCACCTGGAGTGATGCAAGCCTATATTGGCATGATGGGTTGCATCTGTCCAGGAGGGGAACCAGAATCCTAGGTGATAGATTTAAATACTTCATTGGCAAGCATTTAAACTAGCCAAGGGGGGAGGCACTGGAAAGGAGCAGGAAAATCCTAGCCCCCCCAAAAAATCACGGTAGTAAGTGCGATAAACACCACCATAGAGGTGGCGATAGGGAGAAGGGCAGGGGTAAATGGGGAAAGTGACAAAGGCAAGAAGGACAGGGATGGGGCAAAAAGGAGTAAGGCCATCAGGAAATGGAGGGTAATGAGCACAAATACCCATAGTCTGGTCAACAAGCTCCCTGAGCTGGTGGCCTTGATGGAAGAGGGATGCCTGGATATTGTAGCAGTCACAGAAACATGGTACACAGAGAACCATGACTGGGATGTTAACATACCAGGGTACATAACCTACAGAAGAGACAGGCAGGGGAGAAGAGGGAGGAGGTAGCTCTCTATGTAAAGGAAGGGATAAAGCAATTGAACAAAAGAGTAAATAGGGAGAGAGAGGCACTGTGGGTCACCTTGGAGACTGGAAAGGGCACCACAATCCACACAGGGGTTGTGCAGACCCCCATGTCAGGGGGAGGGAATGGACAAGGATATGATAGAAGGCATTCTTAGTATGGCAGAGAAAGGGGAGATACTGTTGATGAGAGACCTGAATATGCCAGATGTTAACTGGAGCACATTTGCTGCAGCCACATCCAAAAGCAGGGTCATTCTCAATGCCCTACAGGTGTCAGGCCTCACACAGCTTGTTTCAGAACCCACTCATGAGGGAGCAATCTTAGACCTCGTACTCTCAAATGGGGGCAGTGAGAGGATCTCAGATCTAGAAGTGGGTTGCCTTCTGGGAACAAGTGATCATCAAACAGTGTGGTTCACGTTAAACTCAGCTACAGAGTCAAGCCATACAAAAGTGAGGGTACTGGACTTCAGAAGGGCTGACTTTGGCAAGATGGGAGAGTGCCTCAGAAAAGCACTAGCAAACAGGCTAGCAGGAGGGGTGGAGCAACAATGGGGAATCATCAAAACTGCCATCACAGAGGCAACAAGCCTTTGTGTGAAGCTTTAAACAAATCAAAATGAAAGAAAAAGCCGCTATGGTTCTCAAAAGAGGTGGCTGGGAAAGCCAGGGAGAAAAAGATAGCATTCAGGAAGTATAAGGAAACACAGAAGGAGCAGGACAGAGAGCTGTACCAGTTAAGGCAGAAGAAAGCAGGGAGGGAAGTCAGAATAGCAAAGGCCCAAACTGAGGAAAACATAGCCAACTCGGTTAAGAAGGAGGATAAAACTTTTTATAGGTACATCAGAGACGTAGAAAGACAAAGGGAGGGATAGTGAGGCTGAATAGAATGAATGGTGGGTGGGCAGAGGGGGACAGTGGAAAAGCAGGGATACTGAATGAATATTTCTGCTCAGTATTCACAAAAGAGGAGGGGGAAGTGCCTAATCCAATTAACAGAAGCACTCTTGATAGGGGAGTCGATCCCAGCCCTTTCACTGAAGAAAGGGTTCTGCAAGAACTCCTAAAACTGAAGGTGGACAAAGCAATGGGGCCTGATGGAATTCACCCCAGAATTCTAAAAGAATTAAGGGGGGAACTAGTGAAACCACTGACTACTCTTTTTAATAAATCATGGGAGGATGGTGTGGTACCCGAGGACTGGAGGAAGGCGGATGTGATTCCCCTTCACAAAAGTGGGAAAAAGACAGAGGCAGGAAACTACAGACCTGGTAGGAAAAGTGATGGAGTCACTTCTGAAGGAAAGAATTGTTGAGTACCTAGAGGCCAGTGGGGCACAAGACCCAAGGCAGCATGGATTCACAGCAGGAAGGTCATGTCAGACAAATCTAATAGATTTCTTTGACTGAGTGACCAAAGTAGTAGACCAGGGAGGGGCTGTGGACATGGCCTACCTAGACTTTAGCAAGGCATTTGACACAGTCCCACACAAAAGATTAATAGTCAAATTAACCAGCCTGGGAGTGGGTCCCAGGGTAGCCAGGTAAAACATTGGCTGGACAACAGGACACAGAAGGTAATTGTAAATGGAGTCCACTCTGAAGAAAGAGGGGTTACTAGTGGGGTACCGCAGGGTTCAGTACTGGGTCCAGTCCTTTTTAATGTCTTTATAAGTGACATTGCAGAGGGACTGGAAGGAAAAGTATGCCTCTTTGTAGATGACACAAAGATCTGCAACAGGGTTGATACACAGGAAGGCGTGGAAAGGATGAGAAGGGACTTGGCAATGTTAGAGGAATGGTCAGAAATATGGCAGCTAGGATTCAATGCAAAGAAGTGCAAAATAATGCACCAGGGAAACAAGAACCCAGGGGAAGATTACACAATGGGGGGGAGGTAGTAACAACAACAAAAAAGGAAAGGGACCTGGGGTAATCATATCAGATGACCTTAAGGTTAGCAAGCAATGTGAGAAGGCAGTAGGGAGGGCTGGGGTATACTGGGATGCATAGGGAGAGGCATCAGCAGCAGAAAACAGGAAGTTGTTATCCCTCTGTACAGACAGTTGGTGAGACCCCATCTGCAGTACTCGTCCAGTTCTGGAGACCCCATCTCTGCAAGGACATAGACAGGATAGAAGCAGTCAGAGGAGGGCAACTAAAATGGTGCAGGGTCTGCAAGAGAAGCTGTACGAGGAGAGACTAAAGGAACTTAATATGTATACCCTTGAGGAAAGAAGGGAGAGGGGGGACATGATAGAAACTTTAAAGTACCTCAGTGGAATCAACAAAGTCCAAGAGGGTAGCATCTTTCAGAAAAAGAGACGTGCAAGAACAAGGGGACACAATTTAAAGATAGAGTGGGGGTGGTTCCGGAGCAATCTGAGGAAGTATTTTTTCACAGAGAGGGTAGTGGATGCATGGAACAGCCTTCCTGAGGAAGTTGTGGGGTCTAAAACTGTGGGAGAATTCAAGAATGCATGGGACAGACATAAGGCAATTCTTGTGGGGGGTAGGAAGAAATTGGCTGTTGGTTAACTAGGATCTTCGTCCTATCCTGTAGGTAGGGAAATGTGCAGACAAGGTGGGCCAAGCGGTCCTTATCTGCCATCAAAGTCAATGTTTCTATGTTTCTATGTTTCACTCAAAAGTCACAACATTTTAACAGCAATTTCTTTGGTGCACATGAGTCCTCTAAATTCTAGCAATGGCGCCTTCATTGTTCGTGCACTCTGAGTCCTCATAGGGTATCATGAGGGGGATGGCCCAGGTACACAGATCTTTCTTGTTCTGCCTTTCAGGATAAATCTCTGGGAACCTGTATAATATGCAACACT
Source organism: Neoceratodus forsteri (assembly GCA_016271365.2). NCBI lineage: Eukaryota > Metazoa > Chordata > Ceratodontiformes > Ceratodontidae > Neoceratodus > Neoceratodus forsteri. The sequence continues at coordinate 873,368,267 of CM057450.1, read as the reverse complement.
TAGAAATGGGAATATCCTCAGCAGATTAACTGTGTCAAGCATGGATTTAGTTTATTCATGCAGTCCTCTTGATGCTATTGTCTACAGCTCATTTCTTTGAGGTGCTGCACACTTTGTGGACTTAGTCAGTTTATTAGATCTCTAAGCTTAATCTTTTAGTGTCTACATATCCTGGGCAGCTCTTACCAATCCTTCTTTTCCAACCAGAACAAAGTAAGTTTCCTCAAGGGGGTCTGTACCTCATACAGTAGGTGAAGGGGGTGAAACCTACACTTAGGCCCCCAACAGACTCTCAAACCCTGAGCCGCTCTCCAGTACATTTATGGTTTATTTATGTTCAGACTCTGAGGGCTCCTTCGCACTTGGGTAGGACTGGAAACCTGGTCCTGAATTCCCAAACAAGTACTGCCCCACTACATTCCTTACGAGGGGTACTGTGCCACCCCAGAAAGATGAAACCTAGTATTAGGTCCCACTAAGGTGGCTTCTCCATTGTCCCTTTCTGAACCTTTCATTTAACTACTCTGAATTCATTCATCCTGTTGCCTTCTCAGTACCTTATTCATGATGTTTCTGGATTCTACACACTTTCACACTCACACATTTCTTGGACTTGCTGTTCTAGCCCAACAGGGGCCTTCTCTCTGGGAAATAGCTTCTACCATTTCCATTCAAGCATTTGGATTCCTCTTCCCCAAAGAACTGTTGTCCTACTCACATGGGAGCTGCTGTCTCCCTTTCACTCCCCTTCCACCATAGGGAAACTCTTGGAAAACTCCTCCACCTAATGCTTCTTTCTTTCTCTCTCTCCCCCCCTCTCTCTCTCAACTCCTCCCTCTAACCTTCTTAAGACCCTACTAACTGCTGAACCAATATTTCTGCCCAGGCCAAGGGGCTACTGTACATAAAGAATATAGGGATAAAAATACCAAAAGTTGCTTTAACATGGAGTGAGGATAGGTAAGTGACTGAGAAGATGCAGATATGTTTGGGACTGGAAACAGTGTGATTCACGATAAATTTAGCTGTAGAGTCAAGCCATACAAAAGTGAAGGTACTGGACTTCAGGAGGGTTGATTTGTCAAAATGGGACAGTGCCTCAGAAAAGCACTAGCAAACAGGCAAGAAGTAGGGGTGGAGCAACAATGGGGAAACATCAAAACTGCCATCACAGAGGCAACAAGCCTTTCTGTGCAGCAAATAAACAAACCAAACCAAAAGAAAAAAACACAATGGTTCTCAAAAGAGGTGGCGGGGAAGGTTAGGGAAAAAAAGATAGCATTCAGGAAGTATAAGGAAACAGAGAAGAAGCAGGACAGAGAACTGTACCAGCTAAAGCAGAAGGAAGTGGGGAAGACAGTCAGAATAGCAAAGGCCCAGACTGAGGCAAAGATAGCCAACTCGGTTAAGAAGGGGGATAAAACCTTTTATAGGTACATTAGGGAGTGAAGAAAGACAAAGGGAGGGATACTGAGGCTGAATAAAAAGGAAGGTGGGTGGGCAAAGAGAGACAGTGAAAAAGTAGGGATACTGAATGAATACTTCTGCTTAGTATTCCCAAAGGAACAGGAGGGGGAGGTACCTAATCCAGTGAATAGAAGCACTCTGGATAGGGGGTCGATATCAGTCCTATCACAGAAGAAAGGGTTCTGAAAGAACTCCTAAAACTGAAGGTGGACAAAGCAATGGGGCCTGAAGGGATTCACCCCAGAATTTTAAAAGAACTAAGGGAGAACAAGTAACACCATTGACTACCCTTTTTAAGAAATCATGAGAGAATGGTGTGGTACCTGAGGACTGGAGGAGAGCAGATGTGATTCCCCTTCACAAAAGTGGGACCAAGACAGAGGCAGGAAACTACAGACCTGTCAGTTTGACCTCAGTGGTAGGGAAAATGATGGAATCACTTCTGAAGGAAAGAATTGTTGAGTACCTAGAGGCCAGTGGGGCACAGGACCTAAGGCAACATGGATTCACAGTGGGAAGGTCATGTCAGATGAATCTAATCGATTTCTTTGACTGGGTGACCAAAGTAGTAGACCAGGGATGGGCTGTAGTCATGGCCTACCTAGACTTTAGCAAGGCATTTGACACAGTCCCGCACAAAAGATTAATAAACAAATTAGCCAGCCTGGGAGTGGGTCCCAGGGTGGTAGCCTGGGTAAAACACTGGCTAGACAACAGGACACAGAGGGTAATAGTAAACGGAGTCCACAGTAAAGAAAGGGTGGTTACTTGTGGGGTACTGCAGGGTTTAGTACTGGGTCTGGTCCTTTTTAATGTCTTTGTAAGTGACATTGCAGAGGGACTGGAAGGAAAAGTATGTCTCTTTGCAGACAACACAAAGATCTGCAACAGGACTGATATACAAGGTGGAATGGAAAGGATGAGAAGGGATTTGGCAAGGTTGGAGGAATGGTCAAGGGGTATGACAGCTTAGATTCAACACAAAGAAGTGCAAAGTAATGCACCTGGAAAACAAAAACCTAGGGGAAGTGTACACAATGGGGGTGAGACACTGACAACAACAAAAATGGAAAGGGACCTGGGGGTATTTACATGAAATGACCTAAATGTGGGAAAGCAATGTGAGAAGGCAGTAAGGAGGGCTGGTGGGATACTGGGATGCATAGGGAGAGGCATCACCAGTAGGAAACAGGAAGTTATCCCTCTGTACAGATAGTTGGTGAGACCCCATCAGGAGTACTGCATGCAGTTCTGGTGACCCCATCTCCGCAAAGACATAGACAGGGTGGAGGTTGTCCAGAGGAGGGCAACCAAAATGGTACAGGGTCTGCACCAGAAGACATGTGAAGAAAGACTAAAGGAGCTTAATATGTATACCCTTGAGGAAAGGAGGGGGGGGTACCTGATAGAAATGTTCAAGTACCCCAAGGGAATCAACAAAGTCCAAGAGAGTAGCATCTTTCAGAAAAGGAGATGTGCAAGAACAAGGGGGCACAATTTGAAGATAGAGGGGGGATGGCTCAGAGGTAATGTTAGAAAGTATTTTTTCACAGAGAGGGTTGTGGATGCATGGAACAGCCTTTCTGAGGAGGTCATGGAATCAAAAACTGTGGGGGAATTCAAGAATGCATGGGACAGACATAAAGCAATTCTAGTGGGGGAGTAGGAGGAAGTAGGCTGTTGGTTTACTAGGATCTGCAAGATATCCATTAGGTAGGGGAATGGACAGACTAGGTAGGCCAATTGGTCCTTATCTGCCATCAAATTCTATGTTTCTGTTTCTATGTTCTGTGTTTCTATGTAGCTAGGCAGATGAAGGAGTAGAATTGGTTACAATGTGAGAAATTAGTAAAAGAGGTAAAGATGTGCCTCTTGACTTCTCCAGTTCTGACATATCAAGCCAGGCTAGGCACACCTGAAAATAACAACAAGCATTTGTTAATGCCGAACGTTCGCTTGCAGGTATTTGCAGTGGTGTTTGGCACGTATGGTGCTTTACCCTAATGCCCTGTGCGATTGCTGGTATTTGCACAATAAATGTTCAGCATGACCTTTTTGTTACCCCCACTGTGAGCTACATGGGCGGAAACACATTTTGGGCAGGATGTGAAAATGACAGCTGTACTGCTCATGAGGAGGTGTGGTAAATGCCAATGTTGAAAATCTGGTGGAAATATTGAAAATTTGCAAACCTACGAGCGTGCGTGGAACTGTGCAACGCACGCTCGTAAAACAGTCATTTTTAGGAATTTTTTCACCAAATTTTCAACACAGCCATTTTAAAACCTCTGCTAATGAACAGTGTCACTGTGATTTTCTTACTGTGTCCCATACATTGATTTCGCACATCGACTGCATCATTGTGCACTACATGGGCAGAAACATGTTTTGGGCAGGATGTGAAAAATGACAGCTGTACTGCTCATAAGGAGGTGTGGTAAAATGGCAATGTTGAAAATCTGGAGTGAAAATATTGAAAATTCGCAAACTTACGAGCGTGTGTAGGAACTGCACAACGCACGCTCGTGAAACAGTCATTTTTAGGAATTTTTTCCTCAAATTTTCAACATAGCCATTTTAAGATCTCTGCTCATGAACAGTGACACTGTGATTTTCCTAATTTGTCCCATACATTGATTTTGCACACCAACTGCGCCATTGTGCGCTACATGGGCGGAAACAAGTTTTGGGCAGGATGTGAAAAATGACAGCTGTACTGCTCATAAGGAGGTGTGGCAAAATGGCAATGTTGAAAATATGGAGTGAAAATACTGAAAATTCGTGAACTTACTAGCCTGCGTAGGAACTGAGCAATGCACGCTCGTAAAACAGTCATTTTTGATTTTTGCAAATTTTCAACATGGGGTTTAGGACCTTCTCATGAAAGATGTCACTGTCATGGCATTTTTGGTCTGGAAGGGTGATTTGCACAGTGACTTTGCAGTGACTGCGAAATCACCTTCGGGCCGAATAACGCCATGACAGTGACATCATTCATGAGAAGGGTCCCAAAACCCCATGTTGAAAATTTGGTGTACAAATTCCCAAAATGCCTGAGATATGCAATAAAGTTGAAACCCCCATCTAGCCCATTATACAGCTTACCGGCATTTCCTCAGTTCGCAGTCAGCTTTGAAGAGTGCAGGCGTGTTCCCGATCCACGAAATCGTCGCGAGCTCGGAGGTAAGTATGGGGTGAGGGGTGTGGGAAGTAGGGTGCACAGTGGGTGGGTGCGGGTTGTGGGAGGGCGGGGAGACTGCGTGGGACTGTTTTACTTTACAGGTTTTTTAATAATTGACTACGTGGGACATTTGCCATGCTGAGGTAGGCTCCCAGCATGGCAGAAGAATGGCATGGGGGGCCATGGAGCCGACAGAGGATTGGGCACCCCCGTCGGCAGATGACGTGGGATGTTTGCCATGCTGGGGTGGGCTCCCAGCGTGGCAGCAAAGATTTGGAGGAGGGCGGCGTGACACGGGGGGGGGTGGCGTGACGCAGTGCTCTATATGACAGCACTGGCTTTCTTTGAAGCAAAGACCACCACTGTCATACACAGCTCCCACACCCATTGGTGCAGGACCGCCATGCCTGCTCAACTGAGCAGTGGATTGAGAGGGAGAGGCACACCTCCAAAGTGTGCTACTCTCCCAAAATGTTCCTTGCGCATGCGCACAAGCGAACGTAAAAATGTAATATATAGAAACAAGTAAGTGTGCAATCAAGTTAAAAAAGAGTTAAGTACTACATCAGTTCTTGATCTACTGCAACCAAAAGATCAAGGTAATCCAGTGGCTTCACTTTCTGCCCCTCATGTACCACTCTGATCCTACCCAAATTATTTGGGACCAGCTAGAACTGGACTTTATAAACCTAGAGACCAATGCTGGAATCAACCAAGTGACATTTTATTGGAAATTCACTTTGTCAGTCATGCGTAATTTGGGGGTATACCAAAGGTGCCCAGTACTGCCCAGACTTGACACTGCTTGCTCTAGCAGGTTTAACTTGAGCCCTGCTTTTGCATGATTAATACAGCACCCCCAAAGGATTCATAAGTTGCTGGCCAAATGCTCATATGTGGTGTGGAAGCAATGTCATTTTGCCAGTTAACTAAGAATGGGTAAGTATTGATGGCACAGGGCCTGGGCTCATATTACACCGATCAAAATAGCCAATGGAAGATCAAGTCATTTCTGGCCAGGGTCAACAGAAGGCTTCCTTCAGTGAAACACACATTGGAGATTCATTGTCAGTGCAGGCAATAATGCAGCTCTGAAATCTAAGTGCTATCAGAAGTCACCTTCCAAAGGAAATAGTCAGCCACTCATATTTAAAAATATCAAATGAAGGAAAAACAAACAAAAGAAACAGGGCCAGGAGATGCCTTTTGTTGATAGTGAGATTCAAAATTCATAGTCAGAAGAGACACAGTCTGGCTCAGAACTGAATAATTTTTAGAGTAAGGACACCAAATGGAATGGACTTAAAAATGGATTCATAACCACCATACCCTTGAGGAAGCCCTCTCATTTGAAACATCAGACTTGGTGGCAGTAATTGCTATGATAAAAACATACCATTAAAATATTTTAGAAGCGAGTGGATAATTGTTTCTTTTGGAAGTTGTAGCAGGCACTGCTTGGCATCAGTCCCATGTCTTATGTATGGATTACAGTCCCTCATAGGATGAGGATTACCCGTGAACCTTGTTATTGTTATCAGAAGCCATCAATGAAAGGTTAAAGGTATAGTAGAAGTTGATATAGTGGGGACTGTCCCTGGCTGGGGGAATGGCGCCACATAGTTGACTGCATTACCTCCTAGTGGGCTGTTGGATCCCAAATTTGTGCCTCAATAGGTATCTTGAATGGGACTTGAATCCTGGTCACCCAGAACACTGTTACAGTTGTGCTACCAGCTGTGCTACCAAGGCAAATGGAAACTGGTCCGTCCCTGAGCACATTATTCTTTCTGCAATGCACAACCCGATGCTGCACAGATAACTACATTTGCAATTGCAAGAGTGCGGTGTGCATATTTATGGAACACATGCAAACAGAAGAGAGAAAGAAGTAAGTGCCTCAGCTGGGGCATGAGCACAGGCCACTCAGAATACCGTTCTGGTTATACAACCAGCTGTGCCACCAAGACAACTGGAAACTGGGCTATCCCCAAGTACATTGCTTCTTCTCCAATGCATGACCTGATACTGCACAGATAATGACATTTTCAAACAAATTTGCCCCTTTTCAGATTTATTGAAAATAGCCTTTCTCTTCTTTCTCCACTGTAAACAAACCCCCTTTCCAGATTGGTTGAAAAATGGCATCTACTAGGCTTCCTTTTAGGTGGTACACCACTTTTAAGTTTGTCTTGTTAACTCACAAGGCCTACATGGTTTGAAACTGAGCTATCTAAAATATCTCTTTGTGTGGTATACTGCTGGTTGCTCACTTTGCTCCATTAAGAAGTTGCCAATGGCCACCCCAAGATCTCACCTGAAGCAAGTAGGTGACTGAACTTTCTCAATGACTGCACTAGTGATTTGAACTTACTACCACTCCCCCTTATGACTCTACCTCAAGGGGGCACTTAAGAAGGGTTGAAAACGCTATTTATTTGCAAAAGTCTATTGCCCTGTTTAATCTGTTTGTATATTTATAGCTCTCTGATATATACTGTACATTGTGATTTTTTATGTCTTGTACTTATTCTCTGTCTTATTGTGAAGTGCCCTTAGCCCCCCTAGATAAGGTGCTATAGAAATAAAACTAGCTTGCCTTCTGTCCCTGCCCTTATCATTTGAACATAACATAACATAACATAACATAACATAACATAACATAACATAACATAACATAACATAACATAACATAACATAACATGGCATGGCATGGCATGGCATCACATAACATAACATAACATAACATAACATAACATAACATAACATAACATAACAGGGGTATGAAATGTGTACCCCATCTGTGTCCTTATCATCTGACCCAACTGTATCAGTGAAGGGGAGTCAACCCCCACATCAGTACACCACCCCTTGGAACATTTTAAAAACATTGAGATCAGCCTTTGGAGGGGCGTACAGCAGTGTGTGCCCCATTCTTTGTTATCTCCAACTTATTAACATCTTCACTCAATACCCCATTACATGGGGATCAGTGCTGTGAGCATGCTGCAGTCCTGCATGAGTTTAATTAGGAGTATCACTAATAATGCTGTTTTAGTGCTGGACTGATATAAGAGCATCCAATTAAATGGAGTAAAGATTCCTCAACAGTTCAGGACAGGGGGTCGGAACCATCATACAAATGTCCTGTAGGCAGGGCTCATCACTATGCATGGTGGCTACCGAATGCTCAGTTGCAGCCTCCTACTCCTTCCCAACATTACCAGATACAGTGTTGCAACCAAGTAAAGCAGTCCACAGAAAGCTCAGGATTAGGAGGGAGAACAGAACTCATGAAGAAGAGATAATCACTAGGTTAGGGAGGGAGGGAGGTTTCATTGGACATCAGGAACTTTGGTGTACCATTGGAGGGCCACTGAACTATCAGTGGTTTGGCCATTGAGCCATTGGGAGAACACTGCTCTACCTGATTCCAAACAATGACACACAGAAACATAGAAACATAGAATCTGGCAGCAGATAATGACCATGCAGCCCACCTAGTCTGCCCATTTCCCTACTTGGTTTGGTAATCCCTACTCTCATCTGGACTGCCTATCACCCACTCTGCTGTACAACAGAGTTCCTTTATGCTTATTCCATGCACTTTTGAATCCATGTACTCTTTTCACTTCCACCACCTCTGCTGGTAGGCTGTTTCATGGATCCACCACCCTTTCTGTGAAAAAATACTTCCTGGCATTTCCTCTAAGCCTCCCTCCCTCCAGCCTCATGTTATGTCCCCTTGTCCTTGTGCACTTTCGTCTCTGAAATGTGCTCCCCTCCTGTACTCTGTTTATTCCTCTAAGGTATTTGAAAGTCTCAATCATATCCCCTCTCTCCCTTCTCTTTTCCGGTGAATAGCTGTTTTGTTCCTTGAGTCTTTCCTCATAAGATTTGTGGTGCAGTCCATGTATCATTTTTGTTGCTCTTATCTGGACTACTTCCTTTCTGTTTAAGTTCTTCTTGAGATGCAGTCTCCAGAATTGGACACAGTATTCCAGATGAGGCCTCATCAGTGATCTATACAGCGGCATCACCACTTCTCTCCTCCTACTGGTTATGCCCCTTCCTATGCACCCCAGCATTCTGTTTGCCTTCCCCACTGCTTTTTCACATTGTTTGGCTGACTTCAGGTCATTGGATATGATAACCCCCAGGCCTCTCTCTCCTGACTTGTTGTGGCTAGAACCTGCCGCACCCCACTCCCATCCTGTATTCCTCTCTTAGGGTTCTGTGTCCCAGGTACATTATTTTGCACTTCTTAGTGTTGAAACCCAACTGCCAAACCCTTGACCATTTCTCAAGTAGTCTTAGGTCATTTCTTATTTTATCTAGCCCCTCCTGTGTGTTGACTCTGTTACAGATCTTAGTATCATCTGTGAACAAGCATATTTTCCTCTCTAGTCCCTCTGTAATGTCATTTATGAAGACATTGAATAGAACTGGATGCAGCACTGATCCCTGTGGAACCCCGCTGGTCACCTCCCTGTCTTCTGATTTTATGCCATTTACTACCACCCTCTGGGTCCTGCCTTTTAGCCAGTTACCAACCCATTTTATCACTTTAGAGCCCACACCCAGATTCCCCAATTTGTTAATCAACCTTCTATGAGGAACAGTGTTGAAAGCCATACTGAAATCCAGGTAGGCCACATCCACCGCCCCTCCCTGATCACCACCCTGGTCACCCAGTCAAAGAAATCGATAAGATTAGTCTGACAGTACCTACCCTCAGTGAATCCATGCTGTCTTAGGTCTTTTGCACTGCTTGACTGCAGGAACTTCATAACCCTCTCCTTAAGCAGGGACTTCATCAGCTTCCCCCCCACTGAGGTCAGGCTTACAGGTCTGTAATTGCCTGCCTCCTCCCTACTTCCAGTCTTGTGCAGGGGGACCACTTCTGCCTCCTCCAGTTCCCAGGTACCTCCCCATCTCTTGTGATTGGTTGAATAGTGTTGTCAACAGACCTGCTAGGACTTTCCTGAGTTCCTTCAACACTCTAGGGTGAATCCTGTCTGGCCCCATTGCCTTGTCTGTCTTTACTTTTCCTAGTTCCTTCAAGACTTTATCCACCGTAAATGGTCTGGTGTCCACCCCTCCCCCCCATACATTTTTCCTCATGAGTCTTGGCCCCTCCCCTGCCTCTTCCTTGGTAAATACTGAGCAAAAAATATTTGTTCAGTACCTCAGATTTTTCAAGGTCGTCCTCCACCCACCATCTCCCTTCTTTAGCCTAACAATACCATTTCTGGTCTTCTTCTTCTCACTAATATAACGGAAGAAGGTCTCATCCCCCTTCTTAATATGTCTTGTCCCCCTTCTTAATAGCTTGTTCTATTCCTTCCTTCATTCTTGCCTTAGCCCCCTCTGACAGCTTTCCCAGCTTCTCTCTGCTTCTCCAGATATTTCCGTCTGTCTTCTTCTTTCTATGTCTCTTTGTATTTCCTGAACGCCTTACTTTTTTCTCTTACTTTCTCGGCTACTGATTTAAAGAACCACAGTGGCTGCTTCTTTCTTTTGCTTTTGCTAAGCAATCTGACACATTGACTTGTCACTCCTGCTATGGATCACTTGATCCTAAGCCACTGTTCTTCTACCCCTTCCCCCATATGTTCTGCTACCAGGGCAATTTTGAGCTGTTCTCCCATCTCCATGAAGTTGGCCTTCTGGATCTTAATCTTTGAATGGCTTTCTTATGCCAACATGTTGACTCTAAACCACACAGTTCTGTAGTCACTGATACCAAGAGGACTACCAACCTCAATATCCATGATTCTGTCCCCATTTGTCAGCACTAAGTCCAGTACAGCTCCCTCCCTGGTGGGCTCAACCACCAGCTACCTTAGGTTTGCCCCATACATGGCAGACCTGAGGTCCCTGCTCCTTGATGTACTTGCAGTCTGGGTATTCCAATCTATATCTGGTACGCTGAAGTCACCCATTTGTAGTACTTCCCCTTTGGCTGCCATATTATGAATGGCTTCCACTAATAGTAGATCTATACCCCCGTGGGAGGCCCGTAGACTACTCCAGCATGGATGGTTGTTTTGTTCCCTGACTCCAGAGTGACCCACAATGCCTCTGCTTCTTCCCTGGATTCCTGAGCCTCTGTAGCTTTAATCCCTTCCTTTACATACATAGCAACCCATCCTCCCCTTTTCCCCTCCCTATTCTTTCAAAAAGTGCATACCCTGGTATGGCTGCATCCCAGTCATGGTTTCCTGCATACCATGTCTCTGTAATAGCCACAATGTCCAGGTATGTGTCTGCCATCGGTGCCGTTAGGTCTAGGATTTTGTTTCCCAGACTGCAGGCATTTGTGCACATGACCTTCCACTCTGTGTGCCCCCTTAATGTTCCTTGTTTATTGGTCTTTGCCCTGTGCTGCATTAGTGATGTACCTTCTGTTCTCTCCCCCATTGTAGCCATGGTAGTTTTACAGTTAGATATTGTGCTAGTTATTAGATCCTCACTGCTTTCAGTTATGTTCTGTGGGGGGAGGGCTATGATAATCCCCTTCACTGTCTATGTCTCCCCCCTTGGCAAGTTTAAATGATCACTAAGGATGCACTTAAACTTCTCAGAGAGGATACCTTTGCCTCCCCTGGATAGATGCAGGCCATCTAGATAATATAGTCCTTCATCCCTCCAGGTGAGGTTCCAGTCCCCATTGAAGCCATACCCCACCTTTCCACACCATTTCTTCAGCCATTTGTTGAATTAAATGATGCAGATATCCCTCCCTTCCCCTTTGTCATGGGCAGGTAGCACCTCTGAGAAGGTGACAGAGTGTGCTACTTGCACAAGACTCCTCTCTAGCTCCTTGAACTGTTCCTGCAGTCTTCCTACATCTACCCCCTCTCTAGCCAGGTCATTAGTCCCCTAGTGATTAATGATGTCCAGCTCCCATGCTCCTTGCTACCGCCCTTGCAACTACCGCCCTTGAAATCCTAAGGATTCACTTGCCCTCCTTTTGAACTGTGCCTCAAGGTAGGCATATTACCTCTCACCATTGCTGCCTGACCCCAGCTCAGTCCCTCTGACAATGGAGTCCCCAACCAGGATTTTCTTCCTCCTCCTGTGTGTTCTCCTTGCATCTGCCCTTGAGGGTTCCATCCTGGATGACCCCCTCAACCCCCATGGTGTTCACTTCTTGAGATGCTGCACAATCTCTATGCTCTGCCAGGATGGCATACAAGTTGTGAAGTGTCACCAGCTGGGGAATGTGCCTCTGTGCTGCCTCCTGCACCCTTCCCGAGCCCACCATAGTCCATCCTTCCCTCCTTCTTGGCAACCTCTGAGGGAGTGGTAGTGGACATGGTGGTTTCTGTTTGGGGGGATGGTCACGTGTATCCTTGCCAACTCTGCTTGGAGTCCAGCTACCTCCTCCCTCAATACAGAGAGGTGCCTGCAGATAGGCAGCTCTGCAATGTCCAGAAGGTCTTTCTGAACACTGCTGCCCCACATCCACTGCAAAGCACCACATCCATCATCTTCCTTCTCCTATCCTTGCCCTAAATGCCCCTTATTGCCCTGTACCCTCTGCTGCTCTTTTCTACTACACCATGTCCAGTGCCCAGCTATATATATTTGTACTGTCAATATTCTTTAGTGGTATAATGTATCAAGGACTGTAGATTTATGTCAGGGTGTGGTGTGTGCCTGTGTTGTGTACTAAATAAGATGGCTAGCAGTGTGTGTGTATGCAGTCAGTTGGCACCATATGATGTCACAGGTTAATGGTATAATGGAAGTGATGCACTAGGGGGGATTAGGTCCCTTCTGACCACCAGAGACAATCAGCCACACCAGCAAACCCCCACAGAAACACTCAGCTACACCTACAAAATCCCCCAAACAGGTAACTTTCCAAATGAATCCAGAAAGCAACATGTTACCAACTGAAAGCAACAATAAACTGCAAAAGAAACAATAAAAACAGCAAATATTCAGCAAAAATCAACAGTCCCTTCCCTGAAATGAACTGCTGCCTTCTTCTTCTAGCCACTTATGAGACTCCAACAGAAAAGCAGCTATACCAGTTTGACTCAGCCCCACCTCCAGGTAGTTAGCAGTAGCTCTGCTGAGAAGCCAGGCCAGACAATTACCACCCCTCCCCCAAGCTACAGGGCTAGACAAAACACAGTTTGTGCCCTAGAAAGTTAATGCCTTAAAAAAAAACAAGATAAGCAGAATGGTTTCCCAAGTGAAATAATTATAAAAGAACTAAAACTAGTAATGAGCAGGTTCTGCACTTAACTGAAACTGAGTAGTCCCTCCTGTCCACCAGAGACAGTCAGCCACACCAGCAAACCCCCACAGAAGCACTCAGCTACACCTACAAAATTGCCCTAACAGGTAACTTTCCAAATGAATCCTGAAAGCAACTTGTTACCAACTGAAAGTAACAATAAACTGCAAAAGAAACAATAACAACAGCAAATATTCAGCAAACATCAACAGTCACTTCCCTGAAATTAATTGCTACCTTCTTCTTCTAGCCACTTATGGGCCACAAAGGGGGTAGTGAGGGGGAACTCTGTTCTGTAGAATGACCAGTTTGCAGAATGGAATTGCACCATGCACCTCTCTTCACTCTTCTAGCTACTTATGAGCCACAAAGGGGGTAGTGAGGGGGAATTTTGTTCTGCAGAATGACCAGTTTGCAGCATGGAATTGCACTATGCATCTTGCACAATGCAGTGCTTAACCCAATTGCAAGTACAATCCAGCACAAGAGTTCTAAGTCTCACTTTCATCCTTTAATATCTGAATCATCAAGTTGCTTGGATACTCTGTTATAGTGGGACTTGTCCCCCTGTGACAAGCCACCAGCTTTGTGTATGGCATAGTACGCAATGATACAATGTTGCATCCAAATTCTATCCATTTTGCACAACACCCTAGTGGCTGGGAATGGGGCTGATGTCATTCCAAGGATGGGGCAAACCCATCTACTGTACTTTAATAGCAATCTGCACTTTGACTCATGGTCTGGCAGGGTCTCTTGTTTACCAGTGCAACCTATTTATAGGCACCCTAGTAGTACTATGGGATTGGAGACCAGCATAACTGTGCTTTTTAAACTCTGAGACTCATAACGCCTAACTGAATCTCCCTAAGCTTATGCTTATTTATTAATTTAATTTAAAAATTGGTAACTGAAAAAAGACACACTGAGCTAGAGCTTATTTTCAGGCATGAGCCTGGGGAACTGGGAAAGAGGAGTACAGACTGCAAAAATACAACAAGCAATAATATGTGGTTGCAGCAAAAAATCACAAAGTGCAATAACAGAATGATGAACAAAGAGGTATGCAATGCCACTTCAAAAGGACCTTAAACATAAGCTTGCTGGGTGGAGTACACAGAAGACAATTGAGATTTAGTAGTTGCCGTATTGGTCCTTGCAAGAATAAATACAGAAGCAAATGATTTGATACATTTTAATGGACCAACATAGATGTAACAACAAGAACAAAGTGCTCAAGACAATAGCGAGGGAAGGTGTCTGTAAAAGGTAGCAGTGCAATGGCAGCACAGTCAAGAAAAACAGGCAGCACCAATTTGCAGGTAGGAGACAAAATCATGAGGGAGTGGAGGGTCTAGCAGGAGTGGAGGTCAGGAGTGGAGGGAAGGGTCAGATGGAGAGCTGGCAGGAGCAGGAGAGAGCAGGGAGACACCTTATTTGGTGTCTAAGGGTACAAAGAGAAGGGGAGAAGTGAATGGATGAGGTTAGCTGGTTCCAGAGAGAGGGGAGATGATAGAGAAGGCAAACTGTCCAGTATAGGAGTGAGGGTGGGGAAGAGAGAAAATGCAGTTTTTCCTGGCATGAAGGGAGCAGGAGGAGGGAAATGGGAGCAAGGAGTGAGGACAGGTGAGAGGGGAGTGATCCAAACCAGTATTTAGAGATCAAAGAAGCACAGAGGGATTTGCGATATGAGGGGAGAGGGAGGATGGAAAGGGACAAGTAGAAAGAGCAGTGATGAGTACAGGAGGGTGAGTTTGTAGCAAAATGACAGAAAGCATTGCAGATGGTATCAAGTATGGTGAGAGAAGAAGAGGGGGTGGTACCACGCACCACATATGCATAGATGAAGACTAAGAGATCCATCTTGGTTAGCAGGTTCCAGTGAACCTGAGCAGAAAGGCAATCCTTGTTTCAGTACAGTACACCAAGTTTGAGGCAAAACTTAGCATTGTTGTTGTCACTGTGGACAGAGAAGTCCAGCCTGCTGTCTAGCCACACACCAAGGTACTTGAAGACAGGGACAACTTCAAGAGGGGTGCCATCCAATGTGGAGAAGATAGGTAGAGGTGAAACCCTTTCCAGTTTCTGGCTTGTGCCACTGATCATGGACACTGTTTTATTGGTGATGATCCAGAGTTGGTTGGTGTGGAACCAGCACAGTACATTGTGGAAGTCTTTCTGGAACATGCCTTCCACAGCTGCAGCCAAGGACTTGGAAGAGTAGATGACTGTGCCATATGCATACATGTGTATATGTGAGTTAACACAGGCAGAGGGCAGGTCATTAAGGAAAGCAGAGGAAAGAATGGGACCCAAGACAGAGCCCTGCAGGACTCTGGCTTGGATAGGAAGGGGAAGGGAAGGGCAGGGCTCCTTCAACCTGTACTGACTGTTGGTGGCCCATGAGGTAAGAGTGGAACCAATCAACAATGTAACAGCGGGAGCTAAGATGCCAGCAGAGCTTAGTTTATCAGGGGGAGACAGCGGGATGCCAAGTCAAAGGCTTTGGACAGATCGATGAAGACAGCTGAGATGATGTGTCCCTGGTCCATCCCTGAGAGGATGGAGTCAGTGACATTCAGCAAGGAAGAAATGGTGGACTGATTCATCCTTAAACCAGGCTGGAAGAGGGAGAGAACATTGGAGGAGGAGAGAAAGTCAGCCAGCCTGGAGTGGACAAGCTTCTCTTGCAACTTTGCAAGGGAGGAAAGGAGAGAGATAGGCCAAATGTTACAAGGTGAGATCGGACCCACCTTGTGCAGAGGTAGGACTTTGGCAACCTTCCAGGACTGAGGAACAGTATTGAGTGAGAAGGAGAAGTTCAGTAGGTAAGTAAGAGGAGAGGCGAAGGATGGAGCAGAGATGCATAGTAGTTTAGGGTCCAGATCATCTGGGCTTGACTAAGAGGAGTTGAGTGAGGAAAGGGCAAGCAAGGTCTCCTGA
The DNA here is from genome assembly GCA_016271365.2 of Neoceratodus forsteri. NCBI lineage: Eukaryota > Metazoa > Chordata > Ceratodontiformes > Ceratodontidae > Neoceratodus > Neoceratodus forsteri. Next base: position 873,352,422 of record CM057450.1, on the reverse strand, counting down.
GGTGATTGGAGGAAAGTGAAAGCCATTAACTGAGTGGAGCTGTGCTGAGATGGAGGAGAGAAAGAGAGGAAGTGAATCAGAGGGAGGGGAAGATGGGAAGGCACAGGTGGTGAAGAACTCATTAAAGTGAGCAGCAACAGAGGGAGGGTCACAGACTGGTGAACCATCCACCAGGAAAACTGGGGAAGCGGACTGGGCTGGGAGATCAAAGTGGAAGTGAATAACCTTCAGGAATTTAGCTGGGGAGTTAAGATTATTCTGGAGGTTTGATTTGAAATAGTGTGCCTTAGAGACATGGACTGCCTTCATACGTGAGTTCCTAAGTGCCCTGTAGGACAACAGATGAGATTAGTAGTGGGAGAATTTGAAATAGGCCCTTGCCTGGTCATGGGACTTACACCAGTCAATAATGTCAGGTGTAATCCAGGGGTGGTGAGAACTTTTTATCATTAATTTTTTAATGGGGGGGGGTTATCCCAGACTAGAGTAAATTTGGTGTGGAAATGGGAGAGGGCCTCATCAATTTTAGGGGCCATGTAAATTGGGGACCAGTCTATTGCAGCCAGGTAATTTAAGAGGGTACTAATGTTTAGCACCTGAAGTGACCTAGATCTAATGCACTTAGGAGTGGAGATAGGGGGCCTGACTGTCCTGATACAGAATTTCATACAATGGTCACTGAAGGCTTCTGGAAGAGTACCAGCTGCAATGATACAATGGGGGTGAGAGGATAGCACCAAGTCCAGAAGGGTGTGGTAGTTGGAGTTGGGATTGAACCATGTAGGTTCAGTAATTTGTAGGGTGAGGTGAAGTGACTCAGTCCCTTATGAGGTGGCCCTGGTGACGGGGGAGAGACAATTAGTATTGAAGTCCCAAGGAGGAGAAGCTCACTGGAAGAAGCATGAGAGGCAAGTGCAGTAAGTAAATCAAGTAGAAAGGATGCAGAGATTTTAGGGGAAGTGTAGAAAACACCAACAAAAATGGGAAGGGTTGAGGGGAGGTTAAGCTTGCTTAAGAGGAGCTCATGAGAGGCGGGCACAGACTCTCTGTGAGCAACAAAGTAGGATAGATTCTGACAGACTTAAAGAGTCACACTACCATCTGGCTTATCACAGTCCTGCTGGAAGAGGTGGTAGTCAGGAAGACCCAAGGTAGAAATGGGTATCCTAAAGGAAAGCCAAAATTCAGAGATACACAGGATGTCAGGTGAGTATTAAAAAATCCAGACTTTTGTTTTTTAGTTATTACTTTTCTCCTCCTACTGCCGGCTTGTATCAGGAGGGCATGCCCAGCCCCATCCCCGGTGTCCACCAGCCAATGCTGACCTAGCCCCAGGGCTTACCTCCCCGGCGGGGTTGGGGGGTCGAAATCCCCCACCGAGGACCAGATTAGGTGGCCAGTGCTGTGGCTACCCAGGGGTGGAGCCTACAAGGTGCCCTCTGCCATCCTGCATGGCGGCATCATATTTTCTCCTGTTCTCCAAGGAGTCGGGACCGTGCCATGACATCAGCAGAGTGGAGCGTGCATGCGTCTGCATGCCCTCTCTCCAGATGTCTGGCCAAACTCCTCCTCTATTTGTGGTACGGTGCCCTGTCCCCCAACCTCAGCCAGGGGGTGAGCAAGTGCCAACCACTAAGAACCCCCCTCCCGGAGAAGGAGAGCAGTCCATCGGATGCTCAATCCTTCTCCTCCCCTGCCGACCCCCGACGGCTCATGCTCATTCCTGAACATTGGTTCCCGGCATAGCGCGAGGTAAGGTGCCAGCGCCTCAGCCCTCAGCGCCACCGGACTGGCTGAAAATCCAGACATTAAGAAGGTTCAGTTTTGGCAGGAATCTCCTAGAAATGAGATGGAATATTCAAAGGTCTTTAAGACAGGTGGGGCAATAGGAGGTAGGAAAGGGGGGCAGGTTGAATTTCACATCAGCAGCAAGGATCAGGAGGAGTATGATGATGAGCAGTAGGATGGAGTAGACTTGTGCCCTCTGGAATGGGGGAAAGAGTGGGAGGGAGTAGGAGAGGGAGAGGAGAGCTGTGTGGATGCATTCAATGGTTAAAGAGGTGGAAGAGAGATGTCCAAGGTGGAAGGAAGGTGTGGAGAAGAGGGAGAGAAGGAAGAGATTAAAAGTAATTGGAGAAAGTAAGAGAAAGGAGGGGACTGGGGGAGGATGGAAGGGAGGGAGAAGAGGCAGTGAAAGAAAGGAGGGAGGATGAGAGGGGAGGGTTTAGCAGATAGGCAGGGGATGGAGAGAGAAGGGAAGAGGGTAGAGAAGGGAGAAGGCAGGGACTGGGATAGGAGAGAGACAGAGAGGGAGTGAGGAGAAAAAGGAGGAGAAGGAAGAGAAGGAAGGAGGCATCTTTCAAAAAAAGAGGTGTGCAAGAACAAGGAGGCACAATTTGAAGATAGAAGGGGGGTGGCTCAGAGGTAATTTAAGGAAGTTTTTTTTTTTCACAGAGAGAGTTGTAGATGCATGGAACGGCCTTCCGGAGGAGGTTGTGGAGTCAAAAACAGTGGTGGAATTCAAGCATGCATGGGACAGTCATAAGGCAATTCTAGGGGGTGGGGGTAGGAAGAAGTAGGCTGCTGGTTAACTAAGATCTGCAGCTTATCCATTAGGTAGGGAAATGGGCAGACTGGGTGGGCCAAGCGGTCCTTATCTGCCGTCAAATCTATGTTTCTATGTAAGGATGAGGTGGGTTAGGCACATGATTTCTTAGGCAGATAAGGTGATGGCAAGACCAAAACAACAATTAACATAGCCTAAATAAAGCAGAGAACAGATTGAAAATTAATAAAACAGATGAGACTAGCTGAGTGACTAGAAGAAGTAAAACAAGGCTAACAAAAAACAGTGTTAGCAAAGGGTATAAGCACTGGCTAGTAGTTCAGTATAACCCAGAAAGGGTGATAACTAAGGTTACTATCTGGGTAGATAATGCATACACCAGCTGGCAGTATAGACTGAGATTTGGAGTCTTTCAGATAGGGCATTACTCAACTGTACTAAGGATTACAATCTCAACACATTCATGAGTTGGCACGTTAAAATTAAGCAAATAATGCATTCCACAGGTGGCAGTAAAAGTGGCGATTGAGTAACCCAGACAGGGTGTTAATAAAGCAAATGAACCTGGCAGTAATAAAAAGTGCACTGTAGTAGTTGGCAATGAGGCTACTAAGTAAGCAGAAACAAACAACATCAATTGGTAGTTAAAATAAGAATAACAAACTCTAGCCAGAGTTGATATGGCTGTGGTGAGCTTCCTCCCCTTCCACTGCATAACAGTATTTTTTTGGGGGGGGAGGGTCCCAAGACCAGGAAATATGCAATGGGAGTTAATCAAGAACTGTAAACAAACAAGTTTTGATATACAAGCACCTGAGGTTACGAATTAAAACTGGAGGGGGAAGGTTTAAGAGGGATGTGAGGAAATTCTATTTTACAGAAAGGATGGCGAAGCTGTAGAACAGTCTGCCAGTGCAGGATGGTGGGTACCAAGACTATAAATGGTTTTAGACATGACTAGGATGGAGTGAAGGGTTTGGTGTTTGCTCAGGTCAGCAGCATTAATGAGGAGAGCAGAGGGGTGGACCAGGAGTGATAAAACCCTGTATGGACAATAGATCAATGGGCAGATTGGGAAGTCTAGGCAGATTAGATTGACCTTTGGTCTTTTTCTGCTGTCATTGTCTAAATAACAATATATGCCCTAGAACTCATTCACGGACCCCCCCCCCCAAGCATAAATAGCTTGGCAGAAGACAACAGGAGAAAGGACTGCTGTGTGACTGAACTTCTCTGCTGGGACTAAAGTAGAAGAACTTTTGTATTTGGACCTTTAATTTAGGGTAAAAAACTAACATATGAAAACAAAAAAAAGTGTGTGTTTGGGTTAACTGAACTGAATGGGTAACTGAAAAGTCATCTAGGTGTAAATCTCAGGTGACAGAAAGGACTTAACTGCTGTGAGGTTTAAATTACTTGTAGAAAGATCTGGTAAGTAGGGGGCGTGGCTTAGCTAGAAGGAAGCTACATTTAAAGACTGCCTTAGAAAGATTCTGCTAATAGCTTGGCAGAAGACAACAGGAGAAAGGACTGCTGTGCGACTGAACTTCTCTACTGGGACTATATTGCCCTCCATCCCTCCCTTCCACCCCCCCCACCCAAAGCTAGTTCTATTTTTATAGGCACAGGATTTGACTGACAACAGGAACTTCCTGTTTAGGGGCAGGAAGTGAGTGAGCACAGAACCACCAAGGACCCACCATCCCAGAAGGGCAAGAGTAGCTCTCCGGCCCCCTCTAACTGCTGGAGGTCTGCCTATGAACAAGTAAGTGGTCTATTGAGTAATATAGGATATTCTTGTCTCAGAACAGGACAATCAGGAGCTTAAAGGGCACACAGGCAGAAAGTAAGGAGAGAGAGAGAGAAAAAAAAGAGGAAAGAGTAAGGATTGCAAACAGTTAAGGGGCCAGAAATAAGATATGATTGGAGTGGTGCAGTGCAGTGGCTGTGGAGCAGCAGTCTTCCGGGAGATGTTCTGGAGGATGCGGTGTTATCCCATCTGCAGGCACCTCTCTGGGCTGAGGGAGGAGGTTGCTCATCTCCAGGCTGAGTTGGCCAGGATTTGTGGGACCTCCTCTTCCATCCAGGGACCACCAGTGCCACTGCCGTTGCCTCAGAGGTTGCCAAGAAAGAGGAGCGGTTGGACCACAGTGGGCTCAGGGAGGTGAGGGTGGAGGAACAGAGGCACATCCTCCAGTTGTACCTCTCCACAACCCTATGCCATTCTGGCAAAGTGTGGTTCCTCTATGGAGGCACCTACAGTGGAGACCAAGGAGGATGTTGGGAACCTCCACAAAGGAGACCCACAGGAGGGTGGCAGGGACCCTGCAGGGAAGGAAACAACTCCTGGTGGGGACTCCATTGTTAGGAAGGTAGAACTGGGCAAGGAAGGGAGAGGGAGGTAAGTGCCTGCCTGGCACCATGGCTTGAGGGACAGGGACGAATCCTCAGGATTGCTGGAGCAGCTGCACAGGGAGGGAGCTGGATGTCATTGTCCACCTAGGGACAATTGACCTGGCTAAGAAAGGATTAGAGAAGTGCAGGAAGAGTTTGTGGAATTGAGGAGGGCCTTAGTCAAGTAGCATGCATGGTAACCTTTTCAGGTGCTACCCATCTATGGCATAGGAGATGCTAGGGTGTTCCGCACTGCATTCAATCAGTGGTTGAAAACTGGTGTGGAGCTCAGGATTCGGCTTCATTGGGGATTGGGGGTCCACCTGGAGTGATGCAAGCCTATACTGGCATGATGGGCTGCATCTGTCCAGGTGGGGAACCAGGATCCTAGGTGACAGGTTTAAATGCTTCATTGGCAAGCTTTTAAACTAGCCAAGGGGGGAGGCACTGGAAAGGAGCAGGAAATTCCTAGCCCCCCCCAAACAGTCACGGTAGTAAGTGTGGCAAACACCAACATGGAGGTGTCGATAGGGAGAAGGGCAGGGGTAAATGGAGAAAGTGACGAAGGCAAGAAGGACAAGGATGGGACAAAAGGGGGTAAGGTCATCAGGAAATGGAGGGTAATGAATACCAATGCCCGTAGTCTGGGCAACAAGCTCCCTGAGCTGGTGGCCTTAATGGAAGAGGGATGCCTGGGTATTGTAGCAGTCACAGAAACATGGTACACAGAGAACCATGACTGGGATGTTAACATACCAGGGTACATAACTTACAGGAGAGACAGGCAGGGGAGAAGAGGGGGAGGAGTAGCTCTCTATGTAAAGGAAGGATAAAAGCAACTGAACAAAAGAGTAAACAGGGAGGAGAGGAGGCACTGTGGGTCACCTTGGAGACTGGAAAGGGCACCACAATCTGCACAGGGGTTGTGTACAGACCCCCATGTCAGGGGGAAGGAATGGACAAGGTTATGATGGAAGGCATTCTTAGAATGGCAGAGAAAGGGGAGATACTGTTGATGGGAGACCTGAATATGCCAGATGTTAACTGGAGCACATTTGCTGCAGCCACATCCAAGAGCAGGGCCATTCTTGATGCCCTACAGGTGGCAGGCATTAGACAGCTAGTTTCGGAACCCACTCATGAGGGAGCAATCTTAGACCTCGTACTCTCAAACGGTGGCAGTGAGAGGATCTCAGATCTAGAAGTGGGTTGCCATCTGGGGACAAGTGACCATCAAACAGTGTGGTTCACGTTAAACTCAGCTACAGAGTCAAGCCATACAAAAGTGAAGGTACTGGACTTTAGGAGGGCTGACTTTGGCAAGATGGGAGAGTGCCTCAGAAAAGCACTAGCAAACAGGCTAGAAGGAGGTGTGGAGCAACAACAGGAATAATCAAAACTGCCATCACAGAGGCAACAAGCCTTGTGTGAAGCAAATAAACAAATCAAAATGAAAGAAAAGCCACTATGGTTCTCAAGAGAGGTGGTTGTGAAAGTCAGGAAGAAAATATAGCATTCGAAGTATAAGGAAAACAGAAGGAGCAGGACAGAGAGCTGTACCAGTTAAGGCAGAAAGAATCAGGAGGGAAGTCAGAATAGCAAAGGCCCAAACTGAGGAAAAGATAGCCAACTCAGTTAAGAAGGGGATAAAACCTTTTACAGGTACATCAGCATAGAAAGACAAAGGAGGGATAGTGAGGCTGAATAGAATGAACGGTGGGTGGGCAGAGGGGACAGTGAAAAGCAGGAATTCTGAACGAATATTTCTGCTCAGTATTCCAAAAGAGGAGGGAAGTGCCTAATCCAATTAACAGAAGCACTCTTGATTGGGGTCGATCCCAGTCCTTTCACAGAAGAAAGAGTTCTGCAAGAACTCCTAAAACTGAAGGTGGACAAAGCAATGGGTCCTGATGGAATTCAGCCCAGAATTCTAAAAGAATTAAGGAAGGAACTAGTGAAACCACTGGCTACTCTTTTAATAAATCATGGGAGGATGGTGTGGTACCGAGGACTGGAGGAAGGCGGATGTAATTCCCTTCACAAAGTGGGACCAAGACAGAGGCAGGAAACTACAGACCTGTCAGTCTGACCTCTGTGGTAGGAAAGTGATGGAGTCACTTCTGAAGGAAAGAATAATTGAGTACCTAGAGGTCAGTGGAGCACAGGATCCAAGGCAGCATGGGTTTACAGTGGGAAGGTCATGTCAGGCAGATCTAATAGATTTCTTTGACTGGGTGATCAAAGTAGTAGACCAGGGAGGGGCTGTGGACATGGCCTACCTAGACTTTAGCAAGGCATTTGACACAGTCCACACAAAAGATTATTAGTCAAATTAACCAGCCTGGGAGTGGGTCCCAGGGTGGTAGCCTGGATAAAACATTGGCTGGACAACAGGACACAGAAGGTAATTGTAAATGGAGTCCACTCTGAAGAAAGGGCGGTTACCAGTGGGGTACCACAGGGTTCAGTATTGGGTCCAGTCCTTTTTAATGTCTTCATCAGTGACATTGCAGAGGACTGGAAGGAAAGTATGCCTTTTGCAGATGACACAAAGATCTGCAACAGGTTGATACACGAGGAGTGGAAAGAATGAAAAGGACTTGGCAAGGTTGGAGGAATGGTCAGACGTATGGCAGCTAGGATTCAATGCAAAAAAGTGCAAAATAATGCACCTGGGAAACAAGAACCCAGGGGAAGAATACATAATCGGTGGGGAGGTAGTAACAACAACAAAACAGGAAAGGGACCTGGGGGTAATCATATCAGATGACCTTAAGGTTAGCAAGCAATGTGAGAAGGCAGTAGGGAGGGCCAGGGGTATACTTGGATGTATAGGGAGAGGCATCAGCAGTAGAAAACAGGAAGTTGTTATCCCTCTGTACAGACAGTTGGTGAGACCCCATCTGGAATACTGTGTCCAGTTCTGGAGACCCCATCTCCGCAAGGACATAGACAGGATAGAGGCAGTCCAGAGGAGGGCAACTAAAATGGTGCTGGGTCTGCAAGAGAAGCCGTATGAGGAGAGACTAAAGGAGCTTAATATGTATACCCTTGAGGAAAGAAGGGAGAGGGGGGACATGATAGAAACTTTCAAGTACCTCAAGGGAATCAACAAAGTCCAAGAGGGTAGCATCTTTCAGAAAAAGAGACTTGCAAGAACAAGGGGACACGATTTAAAGATAGAAGGAGGGCGGTTCAGGGGCAATGTGAGGAAGTATTATTTCACAGAGAGGGTAGCGGATGCATGGAACAGCCTTCCTGAGGAAGTTGTGGGGTCTAAAACTGTGGGAGAATTCAAGAATGCATGGGACAGACATAAGGCAATTCTTGTGGGGGGCAGGAAGATATAGGCTGTTGGTTAACTAGGATCTGCGGCCTATCCTGTAGGTAGGGAAATGTGCAGACTAGATGGGCCTAGCGGTCCTTATCTGCTGTCAAAGTCTATGTTTCTATGTTTCTATGTTTCTATGTTTCTATAAATAACTGCTGTTCACATAAAAATTCATTTCAGAGTTAGAGCAGTTTACTTCAAGAAGGCATAGTAGTAGTATTTTCGCAGGAGGTTAAAAAATTGGACTGACGTTTCAACCCAGTGTTTTTTGTCAAAGACCACTGGATTGAAATGTCATACCATTTTTTTAACCTCCTGCAAGAGGTACACTGCTGTTCTTATGCTCCTTGAGTAAACTGCTCTAACTCTGAAATGAATTTTTGTGTGGACAGCAGTTATTTATGCTTGGGGAAGTTCCGTGATTGAGTTCTAGAGCTATTTACCCCTTATCACGTAGAACTCCTTCCCTGTTCGAGTGGCTCTTTTTGCTCTCTGTAATAATATATGCATTGAGCAAGGGAGAAAAAATAAATGGGAACATGTGTGAAGCAATGCACTACTCATAGAGTGGTAACACCATGTTAGGTACATACTGTATGAAGTTACTGTATTATGATGATATCCAGCTGTATACCAATGTTGAATAAGCTGCAATATGGGATTTAATTTATTTTTGTTTTATTTTTAATAATCCAGACATTGTCTACACAGTAATGACATATACCCAATGATGCTGCTTACAATTTGAGATCTTTTTTTACCACTTTATTCATTTTTAGAAAACCACTTGTAACGTGACTGCAATTCTGTTCAGCCAATTAACTTTTGGTTTACCTGTGCATGCCTTTTGCAAGACAGTACTACATGTTTTAATGTCAGTGCACAATATTACCCTTAGGACAGGTTGTGGAGTGCATTTGAATAGATGTGAAAATTGTGACACTGCACTGTATATCAAGTAAGAAATGTGTTCCTGATTGTGAACATATATCCCTGATTTTAATGGGTAGTGTCCTTCATTTTGGTCATGGCAGAGTGATAGGTATGCATTCTGGATTAGCGAGGTATAGCAGTTGGCACCACTATGATTTCTTTGCAATCCCCTATGGTGCCCCTTGCAACCCCTAAAAAATTAGTTGGCAAGCATTTACACCTCCTACAAATATAAAGCCATGGAAGTGTCAATGCCACTAACAGATAGATAGGTCCTGAGAGGGTTAACATAAAGCAACTCTTTAAAGAAGATAAATTATTCTTTGGGACTGATTAAGTAATTTGAAACTCCTCCAGAGTTACTTCCTCTAAAACCTTGCTGTGTCCTCTGTTGAAAAGCATGTCTATAAATTATTTAAGTTCCAGACACTAGCAAATCACATTTCAATAATAAATACAATTAACAAGACAGCAAGTGAGTATATTAAATTCTGTGTTGAAACAGGTCAAATAGAATTTTGATGTTTTCCTTTTACAAATGCCTGGTACATCTCTGGCTGAAAAAATAGTGTTGAAAGTGGTCTACTCAACAGAGAGAAGGGAGTATTTCATTCAACTGGTGTAGTGGTTTGCAGTTGTGGAAGGATACACCGAAAACTCCAAAAATATGTGCTTTGGTATCCCATTTTCTCAGATACAGCAAGATGGCTGCAAGCTCTGCCCACAGCCATAAAAATATCGAGTTTGGGGTAAACCAGAAAGGTGTGCCCAAAAGCAAATGTCTAGGCAGTAAAATACACAAATGCAGGTTGCAGTATAAGGATGGTCTAGATTGGGAATTACCTAAGTCCAGAGATTTTAAAGAGTCTTGGTAAACACAAAGAATATAGGAGACTTACTAAATCAGGAGCAGCATGACTGGCTGACAGCTGACCCCAGGCAGACTCCAGTCAGACTCTAAAGCCTTTTTGTCCTTTACGCTGTGGTTCTTAGCACAGAGGACCATTTGGGCTAAGGCCTATTTCATTGAAAGTTTGCCTGAAAATGAAGAAAGGCTCCTGACTGGCTTGCAAAGGGAGCAGGGGTGTGGCCTCAGCCAGGAATGGCTGCTGACAGAAGCCCTTATGAATCTTTGTAGGAGGCAGGAATAGTCCCAGGATCTGCCAGCAAAGCACACTGGAAAGCATTCAGGAGATGGCTAGCAGTGGCATGTTGTGGATGGAGGGCAGTGCAGAGTCTTCTTTTGCCCTCTCAACCCTGGAGCTGGTGCATTACAGTGGCAGTGAGTGATTCAGCTGGGGAAAGCAGGACTGATGCAACTCTAAATCTGCTGCTAACAACAGCTCCACCTGATGGAAAGTGAAGAAAGGCTCATGATTATCTGGTGAGGGGGAGCAAGAGCACACATACAGCCAAGACCGGCCACTGATAGGAGCTCTGTTGAATCCTTGCAGGAAGTAGAAAGTGTCCCAGGATCTGCCAGCAAAGCACATTGGAAAGTAGTCAGGAGGCAGCTGACAGTGGTGTGTTGTAGAGGGTGGGTGGAGCAGAGTCTTCATCAGTCCTCTTGACCCCAGAGCTGATGCGGTGAAGTGGAGGTGAGTGAATCAGCTGCAATATCAGCTGTGGTGGATTGAAAGATACTGCTATATGGTTTTATTTACCTTCAGAGGATCAGGGAATGGCAGGGCCAGCCACATGTAAATAAAACCAAAGTACATGAAAATGTTGCTCTTTCACTAAAAGTGCAAATCAGTGTAGCAGCCCTATATGATATGCATAGAGCTGGCTAGGAGTATTTGGTAAAAATCAGACTGCACCCACAACCAGAATGTAAATTCATCATAAGAATGCCCTGGGGCAATCACTATGGGGCATTCTTGTAGGGGTATTACATAGGAAGCATTAGGTTTCACAGCAACATTCTGGAATTGGTGTGCATTCCAGTTTAAACTACATTATACTCTAAACTGAAATGCACCTCATATCCAGAATGGTCCCATGAACTGAATGCCACAATCCCACTCCTACTTAATTTCCCTGCTAGACTACCTCCTGTAGTTACAGCCCCTGCCAGAATGTAAATTCCCATAGGGATTGCTCCAAGGGAATTCTGATAGATGATTTATGTGCATTCTGTTTTCTGATCCCTATGCAGAGTTTGATTTTTTAACATCTAAGACACAGTATCACACTCAGTACCAAAGTCATTAAAAAATTACTGTTTTAAATGTTTTTGCACAGTTGTTTCACATTTATTTGCACTTTATTATCACTATAGCCCTTTAGGTGTTTGACTATTTGCAATGCTTAAAAACCATCATGTATTCCTATGCTAACAACAAAAAGGAGGCCTGTATTTCCTCAATAGTTGCTATAATAGCTGTGAATGATGATCTATGATTGGTCCATTTGAATGGAAGGACCATACATTTGTATGAACATCTGTCTATAAAAAGAGCTGTGGGATGAGATAGGCACCATCCCCTAAGAAAGACATCATGTGACTTCAAATGCGCATGGGAAGTTTGTCTTTTCAGTGAGTGGTGTGTTTGTTTCTGGCTGTTAACTGCTTTTATTTTGTGAATGTTAGCATTCTGAACATTCATCAATTTAAGTAATTAAATCTGTGTTAGGGTTTGCCTAGTTCCTTTTTGGTTAAACAAAGTTTTTTACAAATGGAAAAGGCACTCTTAAGGAATGCTAGTGCTGGGGCTTTTCTGTGTGTGTGTGTGTGTGTGTGTGTGTGTGCGTGATTGTTAGTCTTAGCCCCACAGTGGACATTCAATTTTAGTGTTCCAGTCTGACTGCATTGATTTCAGAACACAAGTTTTTTTATAGCAGGCAGATTTTGTTATTTTAAGTTTTCTAACGGTCACGTAGTGATCTGTGCAGCACACCTGTTTTGATTACCAGTGTCAGTATTCAGTATGCTGAACCTGCAGTCATGCTACAGTGATCTCCTTTAAACAAAAGGAAACATGGAGCCTTTCAAGATTTTGGAAGTGATGCTGCAGATGCCACGTGCTGAAGATGAAAGTGCCTGCAAGAGATAGAGGATTGAATTGACATTCACTGAAGCTCTGACAGGTAACACTGTAACAGAGACTAATACCATGCTATCAATGAGAATTCTCTTTTTTAAACTTGAAAAGTTACTCATAGATTAGACAATACTTGTGTACAATAGACCAACATTTGCTATGTATATCAAAGTCAATAGTATTCCAGGTAACCTCAGACAAAGGAAAACTCTGTGAATGAATTATGAAAAAATCAGGCAAAACGCTGATTGGGAGGACACTGTGAATGATTATTCATACAGACTAATGGGAATACTGGTAAATGAAGAAGACTGGAACCTGAAAGATGTTCAAAATGAGATTACTGCAACAAAAAACAAACTTAATAATTGCAAGGATGACCCAGAATATAAAGAGCTGGAAAGTAAATTAAACATCCCTAAATTTGAGGAAGAAATAATCAGAAAAAAAATCAAGAGACTTTAATGAATATAAGTGAATTTTGCCCCTGAGAAGGATCATCCACTAATCTGTGTGGTTTCAGGTGGATATGGAATGTAAAAGGCTGAACATGTAATTATGTGTTCTTGGACTTCAAAAAAAGTAGAACATACAAAACAAAACAAAAAAGCAATGAGGGATGGTTTTCTTTATTTTAGGAGGACCCAAGCAACACTGGGAATTAGTAATCTCAGTGTTGGGATAAGCATCGCCAGCACTGTGAGTGGGTACCCTGATGCCGCCACATATATTATAGAAAAGGGGATGGGTGACCCGGAGGAGTGGAGGGGGAGTAATGGGGGTGGGGTTAAGAGAAGCAGTGCAGAGATGGGTACCCTTGAATATATACTATCTATCTATCTATCCATCTATCTATTTATCTATCTATCTACAGACATGTATCTATTAAATCTATGTTGACTAAATAAATAGTGGGAAGGTGGGGCAACCCAGAGAGGAAGTGGAAGAAAGAAGCAGTACCAGAGGTGGGCACCCCAGTCTGCTTAACAAATAATAAATAGATTAGATAGATAGATAAATAGATAGATAGATAGATAGATAGATAGATAGATAGATAGATAGATAGATAGATAGACAGACACATAGACACACAGGCAGACACACAGACAGACAGACATATTGATCAGGAGATTGGCGGCTCATGACTCCAATTGAAACCAGCAGCATGACTCAAGCAGTGGCTTTAATATTCAAGAATGTCCCACTGTTCTTCCAAAATAATAATACAAACGAACTATAGTTCTTTCTTACTGTCCTTTTTGTATGAGCCCTTGCTAAGTCAGACACCTCAGTACTCCAAATAAAGTCGGAAGCATGACTCCAGCTGCTGCTTCATAATTCAAGAAAGTGACACTGACAAACAAATCCTAGAAGGAAGGCTTAGGGAGGGCTCCTGATTCTTCTTTCATGAACCAAAATTCTTCTTTTGTGAGTCTCACAAAAGAAGAATCTTGGCTCACAAAAGAAAAGTGTGGGACTTAGTTTTTTCTCAAAGTTCCTTTGTGAAAACATACAAAAGAACAAGTGTTCTTTTGTGACATCTCATGAAAGAATTGTGAAAAAAAAAATGAAGTTGAAAACTCTTCTTTCATGAGATGGGATTCTTCTTCCATGACACTCAGATCTCAGGAATGATGAATGGCCAACCTCTTCATTAGTGAGCCCTCACTAAGCCTTCCAACTATGATTTTAGGGATGTCCCAACCCATATGTTGGAGTATTTTTTCAAAAGCAAACATTGGAATCTAGCTACTTGAATCTAAATTTGTTTGCTTTTCTCAAGGGCATCATTTTTCTTGGTTTTCAATATTTTGTTTGAAAAATTAAAAACAAGATAGCTGCCATGTGAAAGAAGATTTTTGTCTCATAAAAGAAACATTTTGGCTGACAAAAGAAGATTCCTCTTTGATGAGCCAGAAATTATTCTTTCATAACAGACATAAATGAAGGACCCTACCCAGCATGCTCAGAACTGAAATTTCAAATCCTTATAATGGGGAATGGATTCATATTTTTCACCAAACAAAAAAATATATCTTTCTAGGGCAAGCCCCTTCTACCATGAACATTTCAGAACAATATTCTAAATCATCTGGTATCTAGGTCAGAGAAAAAAAAACAGAAAAAATATAAATAAATAAAAATTGTTCCACTTTTTGCACTATCCAGCTCTAAGAATCTGGACACATTACCATCCCGAATCTTACCAAATCAAGAGAGCTTCCCCAGATCATGCATGCACAATTTCATGCAATTCTGTTGAATGGGGGTGAAGACACTAAGGTGCAAAGTTAGAGGTTTAAACATTAAACACCCTATTCAACCCTAACTATAGGGGTACTGCCATGCTCCTGTAATATATACAGTGAAGCCCACCAGGATGAAGTACAGCACTGCAGAATTCTGCAGCAAACAATGCAATTTCAGTGGGAGTTAATCCCTTTTGCCATGCACTAAACCTATGACACTGCACTTCACCTTGGCATGCTTCACTGTGTGTGTGTGTGTGTGTGTGTGTGTGTGTGTGTGTATATATATATATATATATATATATATATATATATATAAAACATATTCATTGTAAAAAATGACATTAATTCAGATTAGGTTTACCACTGCATAGAACTTAAACCCTGAAAGTTTAGGAATGTGCTATTATGGTTTTCACTCAATGCCCACAAAGGCTAGAAATGTGCAATTAGGGTAGTCAAGCCTAATTCCAACCCCTCCCCCTCACTTTCCCTTTTTACCTGAGACTCATCAATGGTGATCCTAAGAGCTACCCTCAAGGGAACTCCTGGTGGTCTTGTGATGCACAGAGGATTTCACCAAAGTGGGTGTTTTCACTTTGGTGGGAGGATTTTGGCCTGTCTGTAGCAGAGAGATGCAGTCAGCTGTGCTGAAGATGGTGAGATATTTGCTGCCAAAGACTCAGCTGCTGAAACATGTAGGAAATGAGTCTTTTATTTTTATGAGGAATCCCACACTGATACTGTTTGTATATTGGAGGCATTACCACTGCCAGAGGGCAAGGGAGAGAGTGCCAGCTATTGCTCAAGGGCAGGCTAAGGGAGGTGCTGGTGCACTTGTGCACAGTACACTGGTGAGAGTAAAGTCCTAGTTAATGTGAGGTACCCAAAGTCAGGGTGCATGTTAGCCAGGAGTGCCATAATGAATTTCCTGACAGTGATGCTGCCTCTTGCACACCAGCTAAACTGTTGATCCAGTGGCATAGCTGTTAATGAAAAATAAGTGAACCCAAAGTGTGTAACAAGGAGGGAGCACTGGTAAATTCAGAAGGCAGCATAGCAAATGCTCAGTCCCAGAGGTAAAACCTCACCCACTGACACATTGCAAGAAATAACAAGAGATATGTGGTTCCTGTAGGAGATGTGTACAGAGTAAAACCTTTTTTAAAGGGAAGAACCCCTTGGCCTTTTATTCTGTTTACCTGTGTAGCTTCTAGGCATGAACAAAGATTGTCTCTATTGCACCATCCAAATTTCATCAGGATTTAAATGCAAATGAAGGTACTTAAGTCTGGTGTGAAAACCTGCTTGACTCCACTGCACAGGTTACTATCTGATTCATGTAAAGCATCCTAGAATTTTATGATGTGTTAGTGCTAAAGCCTGAAGTAGTTATACTGTATTAGTCAGTGCTGTTACTGTCCTTTGCAGTCTCTACATTCTTGTGTTATGCTGGCGATGAAACTTATCAAGGCACAGTAAGTGCCCTTCTGTTTTCTATAGTTTGAAGTGTAACTGAGTTAGAAAAAAATGATTTTAGGGGATACAGGAACTTCACAAGACATGTAACAGAACTGAATGAGAGTATAACGTCTGGCTTGTACAGATTTGCATCATCAACACTCATGATGCCTTGCATGAGTGTGATCATGCCCTTTGCAATGGAGACAAACAGATTTTCACACCAGGGCAAAACATAGTGAAGCAACCTCATTTATATATAAATTAAGATGAAATCAGGGGGATGCAAGAGAGGGAATCATTGTTCATGCCTACAAACTATACAAGTACACAAACAATACAGACTGAGGGGACTTTCCCATTAAGGTATCCCAAGCTATTGACTTGTGTCCAGGGTCTGAATAGAGCCTCTCTTGCAGTGTTGACAAGGATAGTGATTTTTGAGGCCATGTTCCCATGTGTGCAAGTATAAATATGTTAGTACACATGACAACAAGCCATCCTGTAGCAGAGTGATTTATTTCTGATATAACCAAAGTGTATGTAAAGGGAATGAGTTGTAAATAGCTTGAGACTGAGTGTATTTGATAACATAATGTATTTAAAAGGAGTCTTTAAATGCAAGTGAAAAGATGGATTTTAAGACCCCTTTTTAAAACTTCAACATTGTTGATCTGACAAACAGGACTTGGTAAAGGCATGTCATATGATTGGAGTGGCCACAGAAAGGCCCTTTCACTGATGATTTCCAATGTACACAGGAAACCACCAGCAGATTCTCCTCTGTTGTGTGGAGCAGCCAGATGGGAGTATATGGGAGGAGGAGTTGTTTGTAATTAGGACTCAACTGCTTCAGGAGTCATGCATGATGCTACAGTATGTGCATCATTACCACTTTGCATTCCTCAAGGTTCATCCTTCGACATCATCCATGAAAAACTATAGGTAGAGAAGTAACTCTTACAGCTACAGGTAGCCCCTGTCTCATACAATGCAGTGCTGCACTTATCTTCCCGCTAAACTGCATCTACAACTGAAAAATTAAAAGGGATCAACTTTATTGGCAGTAAAAGATGGCAACAAGGCGGCAAGCGACAAAAATAAATGGGAGCCTGCAGCACTAGAAAACATGGTTGCTAAATTGCTCCAACAGATATCTGAGGTTACCCTGGCATCCCATCAAACCATGCATTCCATAAGCAAGGTAGAAGCCAGACTATTTCAAAATGAGAGGAAAGTAGCCTCTCATGATATGCAAGCAATAACACACAATGAGGTGTGGTTTATCGCCTGATAAGAACATGCCCAGGGGTGTACTAAGGCACAAGGTGCTTGTGCCGAGTGCCTTATGCCCCTAGGCATGGTCTTATCAGGTGATAAACCACACCTCGGAGTGTGTTATTGCACTTATAAAATGGGCCCTTCAATTAATGGATCCTTATGTAAGTGATTAAAAAAGAAGAGAGGAAAAACAAATCTAGAAAGGAAGTTTGAATAGGAGAAATAGAAAAAAAAATAGTCCCATTTGGAAACTGTTTCCTTAGTAGTAGAGGGCTGGCTATGTATTTCTTATTATATTTTTCAGGTGGTTTAGTAGCATCCCCCATCACACACACACACACACACACACACACACACACATTCTTTTTTTGTTTTGTAGTGTGTTAAGGACAAGTATTCAGAGTCTCCGTTTGCTTGAGAGGAACTAGGATTTATTGAAAATTAGCTTGTAACTGAGTCCTTTCTAAGAAACGTCCTGTGTATTTAACAAGTTGTATTTTGCGTTAGGTCTTTTTTTAGAAGGTGCTGACATCTGAATTGCAAGAGGAAGAGAGTGTACAGTTCAGAAATCATTGCAATCATGAGCGAGCATTGCCATGGAAACAGATGCTGTGGTTTGCAGGATTGTGACCGTTAGACTTTCTCAGTTACTGGGCATTTAAAAAGTTTAATTTTTGGATTATCTTTACTTGTTTTGGGTCTAACAAGGTGCTGAGAGTCAAAATCCATCAGGGGGAGAGAGTCCAAAGTTCAGAAGTGAGTGGAAGTCCGAGCGAGTGTTGCCATGGCAACGCACGAAGACGTTTGTCTGCAGTTTTGTGAAAGTACGACTCTAATTTGATACTCCTTTTTGTAGTTGGGAATTTCAGAACACAGAAAAAACACAAGAGAGGCTCAGAAAAAGAGAGAGAGATTCTTCAGTTTAAAAAGTCTGTCTGTGTCACTCTGAATGTGAGGGAATCGAGTGTATAGAGAAAGAAAATGACAGGGTTTAAACGGAGGAGCGGAACAGTAGCCAGCTAAAAATAAAAGTGTGTGCATATTAGCTTATTAGGGTGCATATGAAACACTTTTGTTTGTTGGATTTTGAGTTTTTTCCCCAAGTTGAGCTCTGATGGATGAGTTCTGGTTTTGCAATTGGGTTGTGATAGCAGCATGCAGTTTGAGCAGTTGTCAGCGCGGACTACTGATTTCCCGCTGCCGCTCACTGAGCTGTGCCAGGCTGTGTTTTGGTTTCTGCTTGGCACAGCTCAGTGATTTTTTGTTGTTAAGGGGCAGACTGGCAGACATTAGTGCCAGTTGGGTAAAATATAATGGATTAAGGACACGGCTGGGAAGCTGAAACAGCCAATCAGTGGCTTACATTTTTTAGCCCATTTTATAATGCATTATAAGAGCTCATGGTGGCAATCTGGGAACAAGACCGTATTATCCAGCAATTGCAGGATAAAGTTGATGATCAAAAAAACTGAGAAAACTGTAGCTGTAGGGATAATTGGGGTATCAATTGATTCCTGGAGGGGGTAGAGCTCTGGGACACTTTCTTTTCTTAAAAATGCTCTCCCAACTGTGCTCCATTTAAAGGGTGACTACAAGTTTGATACTGAAAGAGCACATTGCTCTTCAGCTCCAACACCGAGGAAGGAGGAAAGCCTCGACCTATACTGGCTAACGTTCTCAGTTATAATACAAGGCAGGAGATTCTGACAAGATCCAGAGAGCTTGGACAGTTACAATGGCAAGAACACCTCATCCACATTTACCAAGACTTTTTGAAAGAACTGTCATTCAAAAGGCATGTATATACAGAGGCCAGACATGCTATGCATTGTATTGGACTACAATTTTCTTTACGAAATCCAGCTACCCTGTGTGTCATTCACAATGGGATGCCTTTGGTGTTCTCCACCCCTAAAGCATTGATGGATTTTTTTAAGGAAGTACTGGCCGAATGAAATGCGTAACATCAGCCATGGTGCTTACAGACCATATACCACGCCATTGAACAGCAAGGAAGAAGAGAGCCCACCGCATCACAAGGAAGACAGAGTCCAGTGCGAAGATGACAATGACACACATCAGACAGCATGGAAGAAGAAAGCCCGCCATACCATGAGAAGGACAGAGCACAGTGTGAAAATGGCAATGGCAACTGGGCCCTCCCACTGAGAAATTACAAGCAGCAACAAAACAGTAAGCACCACAAGAGAGATTCCCTTTCCAATAGAAATTGCTTAAGGAACTGTAGTGGAGGTACCAAAACCGAAACCTCTCCAGAGGATCTGGGCCCAATACTGTCTAAAAACAGGTACGCCTCATTAAGACAATCTTCACTGGCTTCAAATCTGTCTAACCCAGCCATCCTGGATGGCAAGACCCAGACAGCACTAAAACTGATGGCTCCACAGATGAAATCATGGGCCAATGTGGTATCTAATGCTGCCCGGATGCCACACCCCAGCTCCAAAGACACAGAACAGTTTCCTCCAATTCAGCCTGCAGGGAGATCTACTTCTGCCTCGCTTGATTCTCTACAGAAAGGGTACATTGACAGTCAAGGCTGAACTTCATCAGATAAGTGGCATTTGTTGTTTAAAGGGAAGTGGGAGGGAATGGAGAGTTTCAGGGAGAGTGGATGGGCACCTCAGTAGTAATGCTCAATAGCACCCGATGGTAGTGGTGACATAGGGTGCAGGCTGAGGTGTTGCTAAAGCCTCCCCCTTCCTGCCATGATCATCCCCGGAGAATGCAAGATGGGAGACTTGTCTCCCCCTCCTCTCCCCTTATACTCACTCAGCTTAACTTTCCCTTGAGCTCAATCCCCCACTTGAACAATGCTGCAGACACTCTGTGACTTATAAACTAAAATAATTTCAGTGCTCTCTAAGTTTGAACTCCATAAACATTGGACGATTTTAAGTGAATCAGCCTCCTGCCATTTCCACCCTTACTCCTTGCTCTTTCCAGTAGCAACACACCTTTGGAGGGGGGCCGGGGCTAGGGTGCCTTACAAATCGGAGCCACAAGAAAATTTTTACTTTTTTTTTTTAATTTTTAACCAGGAATAGCACACTAAGCTGAAAGCTTGTTTACAGGTACAACCTGGGAGAACAGGGAAGTTAAGTGACTTGCTCAGGGTCACACAGTATATGCAAGTGGGGGCTGTGGGATTCAAACCCAGGTCTCCAGATTTGCAGCTCAGAGCCTTAAACCACTGCGCTATACTGCTAGGTCTGGTAGGTCTATGTAGACAAAGTGCCCTTAGAAATGAATATATGTATTTGTTGTAGTCTTACATACAGGCTGAGTCAATGGTGTACAGTTAAAGGGGACTCTCCCCAAATGAGAGTTAATTAAGGTGCCCAAAGCCAGTCTGTTGTTACTCCGTAAGTATGTTCCTGAAGAACAAGGGGCCAACTCTCCTCTTGAGGATAATTAAAAGTGATGAGTGATGGTAAGGCCTATGGAAAGCTTGCACAGGTCTCAGTCATAATTCTTAGCTGGTCATATTACCAGCATGTCATAACCTTCTCGCTGAAACCTGAACCTTGTAACACACTGCTATACCTGTCAGATAGTAGCAAATTCCCTGCTGTCCTGCATATTGGTTTCCAGATGAGTATATCATCAGCCAGGCAGCCCTTTATTCACTGTGGTAATCACTGCCCATAAGACAGGGGAAAGGGTTAAAGCAGATCAGCAAGGGAGGGAAGAACAAGTGTGAAAAGTATATGATGGAGCAAGGCTAAACTTCCTCTGGGAGGTGTCAATATCTCCTTTCTCTACCAGGAATTCAACTTACATTGTCTCCCCCTAAACAACTGCTCTTCACTTTTACACCTGCACAAGACCCAACAAAGCTAAGTAAGCTTGCTAAGAACCCTCTGTTACTGAGCTCTATCCAGTACTGGCCGATATGATGCACCCGACCCTTTAACACTCTAGGGCTTTAGTGACAGATCTTATGGGGGGAATGACTTGAATTACAAGGCAACTTGATTAAACATCAATGCCACTATGAGGTGTCTCCAGATTGAAAAGCTGGCACTCCTGGTTATAAATATTGGAGAACAAACTAATATTGAATTAAGTCAAAGTCCAGCTAATTTAGAAGCCCAAACATGAACCTACTCAGTTATGGCTGTGCAGCTGGTTATCGTGCCCCAGTAGTATTGTAGAATTACCCCCACCCAGGTGGAGGCTGGAAGGGAAATGAGGAAAGCGGTGAAGGCCTAGCAGAAATGAATCACTATTGTAAGGTAACCTCATGCAACCCCTAAAAAGGTTTCAGAAACTAAACCACAATAAACCACTCTGATACTGTCCTTTATCTTGAATGTCCTGAGAATTGCAGCACCCCATCAGAAACTGCAAGAAACCACTGCTGGTGGAGGTGAGTGAAAGAGCAAGGGATTACCTGACTACTCACCTAATCGGGACATTAATGAACAGCCTCGAATGGAGGCAGACTTGTCTGGGCATTAAACTTTTTTTGGTTTTTAACCCCATGACTCTCCCATGCAGGTATACCTTACTGGTATGCAGAGATGGATACACAGCATCCCCAGGGACAAAAAGCTGGGTCTTGCTCAGCCTGTTGCTGCTGACCCATAATCTTTTGGGCCCCCTTTATAATGCTTCTTATGTTTGTGTAAATAGTTATGATTATATGTTTATTATTGTGGTTGTTCTATACAGAGAGATGAATGTAGCTCTGAAACCATCTAAATCATTCATGCAGAATGTGTACAAGAATCCTCTACAAGAGAAACAGTCTGCAGATCATCCTCTCCCCTTGTTTCTGTATAGGACTCGCAGGCTGTCCCTAGTCTTTGGTAAATTGGCCAACACTTATCATTCCATTAAAGAACTTACTTTTGACAATAAGTGAGGATATTTGTCATACGTGGAATGTAAAAGGACTTAATATACCGGTGAAATGGAAAAATGTCCTCACTCATTTAAAGAAACATAAGTCACAGTTGGCATTTTTACAGGAGACCAAACTGACTCCACAGGACCACACAAGATTAATCAGAGACTGGGTTGGACAAGAATTCCATGCCTTAGCTTTTGCACATGAAAGGGGAGTTGCAATCCTGCTGTAAACTGAACCCATCCTGCTAGGCAACATCTACAGTATGTGCCCAATGACGATGACCTCACTTTCTTCAATAGCATAGCACCCAAAAAGAGACAACTGGCCTCAGGCAACATACCTATTCTTTTAGGAGGGACTACTATCTCATTCTCATGCCACTATTAGACAGAAGCTCCACTGGTACAGAATCCCACCCCTGAGCTGTACAAGCAGTTCATCAAATGCTGCAGGATCAAGGTCTGATGGATACATGGAGAACTTTACACCCCCAAGACCATGATTACTCATACTACTCTGTGATCCATGGCTTGTACAGTCTTCTAGACTTTTGGCTTACCTCCCCTCAGCTAACTCAGTCAGCCTCAGAATCATCAATTCTTCCCATGGTCATTTCTGACAATGCTCCTGTACAGCTCCAAATTTTGTGGGGACCTCCTCTTCCTACCTCCTCTTCATGCAGGTTACACCCACTCCTGCTGTGAAACCCAGAATTTATTCCATGGACTAAAAAAAAGACCACCATATTTTTTTTGAAGAGAACCCATAGAAGACACTTCAGCAGGGAACACACATGGGAAGCCTTTAAAGCCACTATTGGTGGTAAAATCATTGGGTATGCCACAGCAAGGTTAAAATAGAGAGAACAGCAACAACATAGGCTACAGCAGGAACTACAAAAAGCAGAGACTAGATTTAAAGCAGCATCCCACCCCAACCCACAGTCCCCTCTCAGTCACACAATAATTGGCTTTCGGTTAGAAATTAACACTTTACTATCAAGGAGGCAGACATTTCCATTACCCGACTAAAACATAAATACTGTGAAGGAGGAGAGTGAGGGGGCAAGCTATTGGTTTACAGACTTTGTAAGCAGCACTCTGAATGATTTGTAGCAGGCCTCAGAGACCCTTCATGGCAGGTTCAAACCACAACTCAGGAGGTTAACAAAATCATGAGAACATTTTATGCCGGTCTGTATTCATCCTCTCGAATCCAGAATCCCACAGCTACCTAAGGGTTTTTGGCCTCTCTGAATCTCCTTCATCTCTCCCCTCAACAAGTCTAGCAGCCAATTTGCAAAAGGGCCTTATTTTAGTTTTTTTTTGCACCACCCTGTTAGAGAAGGATAGTCATGTTCATGAGTTGGGTATGACCTTGAGCTTTCAGGAAATGTATGTTGTGGTGTTACAGTAGGTCAATGGCAGGTGCCGAGCTACAAGCATATCTTTGTTGAGCCCCTACCCCATGAAAGTGACATCCAGCACTGCCAATGAGAGAGGCTTAACTGGCACTCAAGGATCAATATCTCAAAAAGGTTTAAAGATATGTGTTGTTTAGTGGTGGACACTTAAAAATGTCTTTTTCTTTTTCAGTTTATTGCATGTTTAATATAAATATTT
This sequence comes from Neoceratodus forsteri, assembly GCA_016271365.2. Taxonomy (NCBI): domain Eukaryota; kingdom Metazoa; phylum Chordata; order Ceratodontiformes; family Ceratodontidae; genus Neoceratodus; species Neoceratodus forsteri. The sequence continues at coordinate 873,328,662 of CM057450.1, read as the reverse complement.
TCTGTTTAATTGCAGGAAATGGTAAGTAAACAAGGTATTGGACTTGTACCATCTCCAGCAAAAAAAGTTTTGTAGATCACACCAAGATGATGCAACTATTTGTACTATTTACCAAGACAGAGATGCTTCACAAAATCTTATTGCAGCCAAAGCCAGAGGTCAAGAAACTCTGTTCAGATGTATGAGAGATGCAGATGATGAATCGTATAAAAATGTTAAAACATCAGGGGTGCTGGATGAGACAGCATTCATTGTTGCCATTTGTTATCATTGCTGGTGCTATCAGAATTACACTAGCAAAGAAAACCTTTCACACAAACACAATCCACAAGCAGGTCATCTAGACTCAGAAAAGCCTGGAACAAGCAACCAGGAGCCAGTTATGAGAACAAGACTTGCATCCACACAACATTTGAGCTAACAAATGCATCATCTGCAATTGTGTGAAGACACATGGTGATTCGCATCTTTTCCAAGTGAGAACATTTCAAATGCAAAGGAACATTCGGTTAGCAGCCATGTAGTAATACAGATCTATTGACTAAGGTACAAAGCCAAGATCTCATAGCCTTGGAGGCTAAGTACCACAACAATTGTCTATCTCAAGTTACTGGTAAGGGCTGGATGAGCCAGTGAAACTAGCACTGAACAGACAGAGGAGAGCATTGATGACTTCACAAGGGCATTTGACATGCTTGTAAACCACATTCAGGATGACTTAACATGAGGCAGAGCATTTGATATGACATTCCTGTTGACAAACTATAGAGGATATTTGGACACATGTGGTTATGCTGAATCGGGGACACTCTTGTTAGACACTTTGATGGTTCAACCTCATTCAGCAAACAAACCATAGCTGGAGTATAGTAGCAAAATAAATTTGAAAGAAACAATCAACAAGATTGCTGAGTTTCAAAGAAAGGTCTGGGAAGAAGCAATTGAAGCAGACCTGGAGCTTCCTGATGATGAGTATGAGAATCCCAGTATTTTTCATGCAGCGGCAACACTTCGTGCATCTGCTAGAAAAGCATTGGTGATTTCCACCAACCCATGCATTGACTATACAGAGATTTGTTTTAAAAGAGCAGAGTCCCTAGTGCCTGCTGATCTGTACCAGTTTATGAGTCTCCTAATGATGGGTAAACCAGCAGAACATATCCAAAACACTCCTGGTGCACACAGAAGAGTCTTATCAGTAGCCCAAGTTATAATCTACAGTGCTTCAAATTCTCGCTGAAAAACACCAAAGCATATTGGTGTTAGTTATGTTGCACTGTCAAGGGCATTACCTGAGTTATAATGATATCTTCAGAGTTGAGATATCCACAGCAAGTGCCATCACGTCATCAGTTACACAACAAGGTGGAACATTTCTTCCAACAAACATCATGCCTGGAATATCTGCTCATGCCACAATGGATAATATAGACATAAATGAAGAAATGTGGAGTGGTCAATCAACAACACATGTTCTAGACAGTTTTCTGTATCAGGAATATTTGGGGTACAATGTATCCGTTGGAACAAGACCTAAAGTAGTTGACATTAGTCAGGGGAACACAGGCATATGGTCACTGAGCTGGGGAAATCAAGGCCAGAGGGCAGAAGAAAGCAGGAAGAAGAAAAAAGGGAATGAGAGGAGTGGGGGAGGTGGGGGCGGTGATGACAGACCAGGAGTAGGGAGAAGGGATCAGGATAGCAGGAGGAAGGAGGGAGTAGGTGATGGAGAAGGCTATGTGGAAAAGCACACCATAGTACTGGAGCGAAGGGTGTCAGGGAGATGGGATGGGATTGGAGGAGAAACTGAGGGGTGTCAGGATGAAACAGGTATGAAAGGGAGCACGGCTGAGGGAAATACAATAGGGGAAGATGGAAGTAAGAAGGTGCTGGTGGATGAAGGGGCATTTGGAGGGAGGGGATGGGAGGTCGGGAAGGAAGCAGTCAGTACACAGGGTGGAGACTTGGTGCTTGGGGACTCAGTACTAAGAGATGTCAGGTGGGGTAGCAAGGGAGAAAAGCACTGTCATGTTTGAGTGGAGGACTTGCCAGGAATGATGACATTGGAAAGGGCATGACAATCAATTCTGAAGTATGCTAGAAGGGGCAGGGAGAAACCTCACCTAATTCTGCACTTAGGGACAAATGACCTAACTGAAGAAATGGTAGATGTAGTGAAGAAGAGGTTTGAGGAACTAGCACCAATTTGTGAGGGGGCAGAAAGATTAGTAACCATCTCAGGGGTACTTCCAGTTCCCAGAGCAAGCACAGCAAGAACACTTAGAATACAGGAATTTAACAAATGACTGGTAACCTGGTGTCAGGACAAAGGGTATGGGCTGGTAGGGGAGGTGAGGTATGACCTGGGAGGACAGCAGGCTCTACGCTAAGGATAGACTGCACTTGAGTGAAGAGGGTAAGAAAATATTGAAACAGAGGATTGGGGAGTACGTAGAAGAAAAAGGGAATTTAAACTAGGAGCAGGGGGTAGCAAGAGGGATAGAAGTATGCAGAGGCCTCAGGACGGGAAACCATACAGGCTTACCCTTGTAACAGGGAAATAGGAATAGGGTAAGTATGGGAGGGAGTGCCAGAAAGGGAGGGTGGGGGGGAGATAAGGGAGGGGATGGAAGGTGGTCTCTTTAAATGCTTGAAGCTTGGTGAATAAAATGGCAGAACTACAGACTCTCATGGTGGTAGGGGAGGTGGACATGGTGGCCATTACCAAAACATGGGCCATCCAGTTCTATGAATGGAACATAGTGGTCCCAGGATTTGGGATATTCTGCAAAGATAGAGTTAATGGAAAAAGGGGAGGGGTAGTGCTGTATGTCAGGGAGGGGCTGAATTGTGTAAGGGAGGAGGAGGAGGACAAAATGGGTTCACCGTGGGTGCAAATCCACAACACCAGGAATAGGACACTGAGATTGGGAGTGCTGTATAGGCCACCCACCCAAACAGAGGAGTTGGATAAAGAAGTAGCCAGGCAGATCTGGAGGACCCATGGGAAGGGGAGTGTGGTGATAGTGGGTGATTTCAACCTGCTGGGAGTGGATTGGAGTACCCTCACCACCAATAATAGAAGGAAGCAGGTAGTGCTGGATGTCTTCCAGGATAACTTCCTGATGCAATTGGTCAGTGAACCTACCAGGGAAGAGAACATCCTTGACCTTGTGCTGACTAACAAGGAGTGTGTGAGGGAACTGAGGGTGGAAGAACCACTGGCAAGAGAGCGACCACCATACAGTATGATTCCATTTGAATATGAGTAAGGAAGGTGTGGGATCTGACATGAATGTTTTGGACTATAGGAAGGCAGATTTTAAGAGGATGGGGGAGGTGGTACAGGTGTTCTTGGCCAGAATTCAGCCTAATATGGACACAAACCAGAGGTGGTAGCTCATAAAGCTAGGGATTGTAGAGGAAACCAAATCCTGCATCAAGGCCCAGAGTAAAAATGCCAGGGCTAAGAAACCTAGCTGGGTAAGCAGGGGAGTCATGGACAGGGTAAGGAAGAAAAGAGCTACCTTTAGGCGATACAAAAAAACTGGGTTGGGGGAGGACAGGGAGGAGTATCTGAAAGAAGCAAAGAAGGTGACTAGGGCAGTAAGGGCAGCCAAAGTGTCCAGGAAACTCAGATTGGCACAGGGCATTAAAGAGAGAGAGAGAGGGACTTCTTCAGGTACATCAGGAAGAAAAGGATTTATAGGGACCAGATAGTAAGGATTAAGAAGGAGGGGAAGGGTTGTGGATAAGGGGGGGCCAAAAGGCAGAAGCCCTTAATGTCTACTTCTACTCAGTATTTATCAAGAAGAAGGGGGAAGATACCCAAAGTGGGAGGGAGGGTAGGAATGGAAGGGGAGGTTGTGACAGATGGGGAAATCTCAGAAGGCAGAGTGTTTGAGGTGTTAAGAGCACTAAGGGTGGACAAGGCACCAGGGCCAGATGGCATTCACCCAAGAGTACTAAAGTAGCTAGCAGAGGTCCTGGTGGGGCCCTTGGCAGGCCTATTTAATGTCTCACTAGACTCGGAATGCATACCTCCAGATTGGAGGATGGCTCATGTGGTCCTCCTCCATAAGATTGGCCCCAAGGATGAACTGGGGAACAATAGACCAGTGAGTCACACGTCCATCATGGGTAAACAAATGGTGACAATCCTGAAGGAGGGGCTGATGACCATGCTGGAGTCCAATGGGCTGCAGGACAGTAGACAGCATGGCTTTGTAATGGGCAGCTCTTACCAGACCAACCTGGTAGAATACTATGACTGGGTGACTAGGCAAATGGGTAAGGGCCATGCGGAGTAGCTGGACTTCAGTAAGGCATTTGACTCAGTGCCACATGAGAGACTTAGAAGAAAACTAGAAGGGATGGGGCGGGTGCAAAACTAGTGAGACGGGTGGTGAACTGGCTGCATGGAAGGCAGTAGAGAGTGATGGTTGGAGGGGAACTCTGATCCCCAAGGGAGGTGACAAGTGGGGTTCTGCAGAATTTGGCATTGGGGCCAGTGTTATTTGGGATATTTATTGCAGACATTTCTGAAGGCATCAACAGTAAAATCAGTCTATTTGCTGACGACACAAAGATGGGAGCGGTAGTGGATGATCTAAGGGGGTGGTAGGGTTTGCAGGAGCATCTGACAGGGCTGGAGACCTGGTTGGATACATGGCAACTGGGGTTCAATGCCAAGAAGTACAAGGTACTGCATTTTGGGATAAAGAATCCAAGGATAAGCGACCAACTGGGTTCGGGGGTGCAGCTAGCCAAGACTGAGGAGAAGAAAGATCTGGGGGTGATCATTGCTGGATCAATGAACAATTCTGCACAGTGTAGAAAGGCACCAGCAAGGGCCAACAGAATTCTGTGTTGCATTGTGAGGGATATAACCTCAAAGAAGGGGGGGAGGTGATTCTGCCATTGTATAGATCACTGGTTAGTCCTCACCTGGAGTATCACATTCAGTACGGGTGCCTGTACCTGAAGAGGGACATTATATTGCAGTGCAGAGCAACAAAGATGATCCAGGGCCTGGGGGACTTACCATATGAAAGTAGGCTGAGAGAGTTGAACATGTACTCACTGGAGGAGAGGAGGGACAGGGGGATATGATCAATACCTTCAAGTACTTGAGAGAAATAAACAAGACTGGTATGAAAGGACTATTCAAAGTAAGAGCAGGAAGGGACACTAGTGGCCATGATATGAGACTGAGGGGTTGAAGGTTCAGAAGGGAGATGAGAAGACACTTTTTTATGGAAAGGGAGGTGGCAGAGTGGAACACGCTACCAGCAGGGGTGGTAGTCTGTAGAACAGTGGGCTGCTTCAAGAGGGGTTGGGACAGGGTGAGAGGGAGGATCAAGGGAGGGGGTTAGGAGTGAGGTGCTGCTGCAGAATAGGGCTGCTAGCTGCAAATTTGAGCAGACTCGATAGACCAATAGGCCTTTTTCTGCTGGCAGTTTTCATATATTCGTATCTTCGCATTAGGGGAAAAGCTTTGAGCAAACTTACATGCCTTTGTGTTCTAGAGTGTCCTAACCAATTCAAGAGACAGGGCCCACTCAATCACCTGTCTGGTGAAATTGATGTGAAGTCTTGGTTTTTAGCAAACCAATCCACATCTCTGATGCTCAACAGAGACTGGTTATTTGCTCATTTATGCCCCACAAAGATCTTCACTCTTGAGTTTGAGCTCCTACAACCAGAGGATCAAAGTGTACCAAGTTGGAGTGGGTTTCATGCAATCCTTCACTACAACTTCAAAGAGGAAAGATTCAAGACCACAATTGGTTACAATCCTGTAGTACCAAGCTTTCCCACCCATAAAGATACTATATACACAGGACTAAAAACAATTGAGAAATAGATGCAGATGCTGGGCCAGGAAACTCCAGTGATAACTTTGGACCTTCAGTTGTACATCATTGCCCAAGAAGTCCATTTCTGCAACTGGGAGGAGCTGAAGCATCATGTTCTGAGAATGGGAGGATTCCACATCACGGAGCTCTACTGGAAGATACTTGGCAAATGCTATGCACAGTGGATTTGAAGATTTGCTAGTTGAGGCGGAGTTATTTGGAACAAATGCTGCAGCTGTGATCATGCAGGGACAAAACTTCAAACGTACATTAGCCCACAAACAGATGTTTGAAGCCATGTTCTGGCTACAGTGGCAAGCATTCTTTGCCTGGATGGTGCAGAAAAATAAAATGCAATCAGGGGCCACAGATCAAATTGAGCTGAAGTGGAAAAATGCCCAGCAACTAATGGCTGCAATAGCAACAGAAGGAGAAATGAATGATGAAAATAATCTTTGTTGATGCATTTTGAAGACCTTGAAGCCACATTGAAAACTCTACAAGGTGATTTTAAGGAGTTCATTAACTAAGGGCAAAATAGCAAAATTTCACTTCTGGCAGCAGTATATCACAGAAGTGCAAATCACTCTTCACTATACTGCAGCTGAGAAAATTTCAAGTTGGAACCAGCACCTACAATGCTTTGCTGATATCCTTTGCTATGCCTTTGCATACAGTCACCAAAACTATGCCAGACGGGGTCCTGTGTACCTCTCAAAAATGCTGCATTATAATTAATAGTTTAATTTGTGCTCAGGATGGACCTTATTATGATAATAACATCTTGTAGTAAAACTTTCATGGATCATTTTTTGGCCTTAAAAAGGCATTTTCATTTCCATTTCCACGGGTTTCATTATTACTCAAAAGTAAATTTTCTCACTCTTGCTATTCAACCAGAAAATAAACTTACTGTTTAAACATTTGCTGTTTCTCTCTACATGTCTACAGTGTATGCTTCAGGAATGAGATTCGGTTATAGGAACACATTTTTGGCCAGCAACCTTACTGTGTACACATCAATTTCTACAATGAAATTGTGGTATAATTTCTGAGCAAATGGAAGAAAAGTGAGAGCAATAAAAAACATAATTAGTTATGATGCTATTAGATATGATTACGGGACATAAGTCACGACAAACTGGTTTTAGATCTTGTGTTTTACTTATATAATTAGGGTTCATTTATGGGCATTTAGGTTCATTTTATTTAAATTTATTTTAGCATTTTACAAAACTTGGAAACTAATACCCAAACTATACAAATATAGTGTTAAAAATATCAGTTTTACAATTTCTTCAAAATTCAGGATTTACTCGGTTTCATCTTTTTTCAGCTATAGTGTCCAGATTTTCTCTTCAAAATTCAATATTATTGACCATGTGATGAACACCAAAACATACCTTTTCTGAAAGCTGATGAGTAGAGCAAACTTATGCATACATCAAACCTTCTCTAACAGGGTGGTGCAACAGGATGAATATTTTGAAAATTGGCTGCTAGACTACAAGCAGTACAATTGGATGCCCCACTGTCCACAACAGATGTTTATCATGCTCTCCTTTCCCTAAACACTGGTTAGGCACCTGGAGGGGATGAATTCCCTGCTGATTTTCAGCAGAGCTTAGATCCCACAATTTCCCCAGTGCTCAGGCAAGTGTACCTGTAAACTGAAATATCTGGCTCCTTCACCCCACCCTAAGAGAGGCTATCATTGTGGTGCTCCCCAAGAAAGGGAAGGATCCCATGATGGCTGCCAAATAGACCCATTTCCTAGATAAACATGGGTAGCAAGGTATATGCCAAGGCCTTGGCTACCAGGCTTAATCCATTCCTTCCACAATTAATCCATCCCTCACAGGATAGACTTTTTCAGGGGAGGTACAGTGCTGATCATATCCGTTCATTAATGAATCCTGTATACACAGCAACAAAAATGTTCCTCCCTGGCAGCCACAGTGGACATCGATTTTGAAAAAGTTCTCAGATCCATCTAATGGGACTACTTGCAAATGGTACTGGCCCACTTGAGGTTTGGGGACTGCTTTCAGAATTGGATTTGCTCACTGTACACTTTACTGACAGGAAGAATACTTACTAACTTACTCCTCTTTGACCTGTTTCCCTTAGAGAGGAGCATGAGACAGGGATACCCACTATCTCCACTCCTTTTTGTCTTAGCAGTTGAACCTTTAGCTGCTGCAATCAAACAGCATAATGAAATCCAAGGCCTAGATATAGGCACTGGGAGATATACCACTCTTGTGTACGCAAACAACCTCCTAGTCCCTCTAGCAGACATAACCCTTTCTCTAAAGCCACTATTACACTTACTTAATAATTATTTGTTACACTCAGGCCTGGAAATCAACCAATCTAAAACAGAGGTCCTCCTTCTAACCCCACTGTGCAACTCAAACATAATAATATCACAAGGCCTGCACTGGGCCCTGGATGGAATCACTTATTTAGGTATAAGGATAGCCTCAACCCTTACCCGTTTGTGGGAAATAAATTTACAACCACTCCTGCCTAGCATCAAAACTAAGTGTGAGCATTGGAAACTGTTATCTTATCATGGCATGGAAAACAGTAGCCATTAAAACAGTGATGGCCCCAAAACCTTTCTACCTATTATCTCATATACCCCTGAAACTCCCATTGAGTTGGTACAGTATATGAAAATTGACAAAGTCATTAGTAATTTCATTTCGGAGGGGAAGAGACCTATATACAGCCACAACAAACTGAGGGAACATTGGTGGGATGGGAGGTGGTGCCTCCCATGGTTCAAGGGATATAAATTGGCATTTCATGTGGTACAAACCATGCATTGGTTTAGGCCAAGAACAAATAACTCCCCTCAGTGGATTCAGATGGAGGAAGATCAGTGTAAGGTACACTCTCTTTCTTTGCTTCTACCTATGCATTCTACAACCCCAAGGAGCTGAGTACACACCCCATTATTTGGCCCTTGGTTAGATATTGGGCCAAGCTTCACCGGAAGCTTAGTACAAACCCTACTCCCATATGCCTCCCCCCATGGGGCAACCCAGCAATATTAGTAGATTGCAAACCCCTTCATTGGCCCCAATGGACCAATAAAGACATTCTTTATTGGAAAGATATACTAGAACTGGGAAAACAATAGTAACCTTTTTTCAAGATCTACAAACATGCTGGGGCATAACAGCTGCTGATTTCTGGAAATACCTCCGGATTAGAAGTGCAGTCCAACTTAGAACTCCACATGGTAAACCCAACTTATTGTCTACTTGACTGTCCCTCTCAAAAGGTCAAGCAAGTAAAATATACTCTGCCATTCAAGATACTATTCCCAATCAACTGCTAGATTCTAAGATCCAATGAAAAACTGCTCTACATATGAATATAACTGAACAAAAATGGCTCAGCTACTGGAAGTTTGGACATAATGCTTTTAAAGTCACCAGAAGTAGGCTGCTCCAAAACAAAATCCTCCACTCATGGTACAGAATGCCCGGCAGTACTCCACACCATAAAGCTCTTAAACACTGATAAATGCTGGAGATGTCAGGCACACAGGAGGGACCTGCACCATATATTATGGACTTGTCCCACACTCCAACCATTTTGGAAGCAGGTGTGCCTAATAAGGGCTAAAATACTTTATAAGCAGATACCTCAGTCCGCAGTTCTGCTCCAATTAGGCCTGAAGTCAGAGGCATCCCACCTTACCACACAAGAACATAGGCGGCTTGCACTTATAAGTATGCAGGCCAAATGCCCCATTCTATGTAGATGGCATACAGTGAAAACCCTGACTATAGGCAAGTTGCTGACTTCCCTAATCCAACTCTCCATATTAGACTCACTATGTCACCAAGCTACCAATACCCTCTCTACCTACTCTGCATGCTGGCAACCCTTTATATTATACACAAAACCCAGGACAGGGGTAGTATAAACTTATCCTTTGGGGGTGTCCCTCTTATTGGTCAGACTAAAGGAGCTGGATTCACGTACCATTGATAAGAGTCACCCTTTTACTACCTCATCTCTCTGTACTGTAAATACTTAGGTTTGTTGTCCTTTTCCTCTGTGGCTCTTTTTATTCTTTTTTAGGGCAGGATACCATTTCGCTGTAGGTAATGCAGATAACTACTGCCTGACACAATTGCTTAGCTCGTATTGTAAATACACACATATGAAGTTTTGTATCTTTGCCTGTTTCTTCATCCTTCTTGCACTGGTATGTAATGTACTGTTTTATATATCCTGCTGTTTGTCTGTAAATAAAACCTTTAATAAAAAGTTTAACTGTAAAATGCACCACTGCTCATTTATAAAATTGCATGTAATGTCATACGTGACACGTGAAGAACAGCTGGCTACTATAGAACATTATTGTTATGGATTAGTGGTATTTAACATGTTTCTCAATGAAAGAGAGGTGTTCATCAGTTGCAAGTTTTGTTGTTAATTTCTGAATATTAAAATAATAAACATTTTAATGAAAATTGATTGTCTATGTATAATTCAGCTGTTTGCTGTGAGGCTTAGGGCTGCACTGAACAAACTGAGGAAGAGGGACAAAGCCCTATACTAGAACCAAGACATAGCTTGTTCAGCATTAACGGTATGCCTCAGTGACACATGAAAATGAGAGTAAGAGTAATGCATGATGCACACAAGGACTGTGCACAAAAAACATAAAAAGAAAGCAATCTGCATTTAGCTTATGCATTTATTGCCAAACATTAAGCCTCCCTTCATAAGTTAGCATACCTGCTTTTCAGACAAGTGTTAACAAGTTCCCAGCTTCAACAATAAACCCCACGAAAAGCCCCAGCTCATTGACCCCATTTATTTATTTATTTTTTGTAACTGGATAAGTGTACTAGACATAGGAAATGCCTATTTTCAAGCACGACCTGGGTGAGTACAAGTAACAATACATAGCACAATCAATTGAATAACAAACAAAATTAACACAGAACATAACAAGAAACAAGTTCAGAAAACAATAGCAACGGGCAGTAAATGGAAGCACAAGCATAATATGGTACAGCAGTAAAACAATCACATGGTACAGCAGTAACTGAACAATTAGGCAAATGTTTGATGGTTAGACATTAACAATAGGCCATCAGTACATTCTAAGCCTTTAGGGATGCAAGAGCAACAAGACAATAATAAGGGAACAGCGTTATTCATAAGTGTACACAGTTGTAAACAATATGCCCAGATTAGATATACAACTTTAAAGGAGGGAGTTTGGAGGAGGGAAATTAGGAGAAGAAGTATTGAGTGGATCAGCAGTAAATGCAAAAGGAAAAACTGAGAGCCAAGGGTAGAACCAGAAAGATGTGGAGTGTACCATTGGAGAGTTCAAGGGGGATGAAAGCAGGAACAGGTACAGGTTGATTGAAGATGTCTCTTTAGCTGCTGCTTAAAGCTAATGTATATAGAGGAGAGGCAAATGGGAGCAGGTAGTGAGTTCCAGTGATTAGGGGCAAGATATGAGAAGGCCTGCGCACCCATTGCTGTTTTACATTTCAGTATATGGAAAATGGGCTGGTCACCAGAATGAAGTGTGCAGTGGACACTAGGATTAACCAGCAACTGAGCAAGGGTAGGAGGCAATCCAGAGTGAGAAATGCTATCAGTAATGGTGCCAAGTGAGTAAAGACAGTTAGCTGTGGGGGAGAGCCAGTGGAGGGTCTCATAAAGTTGGCAGTGATGTGTCAGGTGGTGAGAGACCAGGGCAAAGTGCCAAGTACTAGTGTAAGTTGTGTTCCATTTGTGGAGGCTAGCTTTTGTTGCCCCACCATAAGAGACTGAGCTGTTGGTGAGAGCAGGAAGTATACCCTGGGTAATAGCTACCCTGGTGGTGGGAGTTAGGGTATGGCTGGTTATATAAGCCATACCAATTTTGGCGTTAACAGCTATGAACAAGTGACATGGATGTTGAAGTCTAAAGAGGGGTCAATGGTCACACCCAGATATTTGAAGGAGTGTACACAGGTAAGGATAGAGCCATCAAGGCCGGAGACAGATAGTTGCCAGGAGCATGTCCTTAGTCTTGGAGCAGTTCCAAACATGAACAGAGTTTTACTAGAGTTACGTATAAGCTTATTCTTGGAGATCCAGTCAAGGATACTGTAGAAATTAGAGGTAAGAGTGGTGTTGAGGCAGGAGATGGCCTTAGCACTATGATATAGCACAATGTCTTCTGCATAGAGTAAGGAAGGTCAGTTAGGAGCATGCCGAGAGATGTCATTAATAAAGATAGAGAAGAGAAAGGGGCCAAGGATAGAGCCTTTAGGTACCCCAATGTTGACAGTGGAAAGGTCAGAGGTGGCAGAGCAGAACTTGATGAACTGCTTTCTGTTAGTGAGGTAACTATCATGTCAGACCACTACTTCAGGGGAAAAGCCAAGAGAGAGCATTTTAGCATTGAGAAGGGCATGATCAACAAGAACAAAGGCCTTGGTAAGGTCAATAAATACTGCACCCGCCATATGTCCATTGTCCATGGCAGATTTAGTGTCATTTGTAAATTGCAGGAAAGAAGTGATGGTGCTATGCCCCTATTGAAAGCCATGTTGTAAGGTAGAGAGGAGGTTCTGGTCTTGTAGGAATTCAGTAGGTTGGAGTGAGACAATTTTCTCAAGCAGCTTACTTAGGGCAGAGAGAATAGCAATTGGATGATAGTTTGAGACAGATTTGGGGTTACACCTCTTGAAAATGAGGATGATCCTGGTGGCCTTCCAAATGCAAGGGACCATGCCATATTGAATCCATAAATTGAAGATCCTAATCAGGGGATGCAATTGGGGGGGGGCAGAAAGTTTAAGGAGTCTGGGCTCTTGGCCATCCGCACCAGAACTGCAGCTGTCAGAGAGATTGTGCTGAGTAGCTTCAAGACCTCCTTTTTAGTCACCATGTGAAAACGGAAGCAAGGAGACAAGTTAGGAGCGATATTCCCAGGATCCAGGGTGGATACACTTTGGGCAGGGAGGGAGTTAGTAGAATCAGTTAGATCAGAGAAGTACTGGTTGAAAGTGTTGGCGACAGTGGTGGGATTATTACAATGCTGGCCATTCAGAACCATAACATTAGAGGACTAAGTATTTTTCACTCCCATAAAGCTCTTTATATGTGTCCAGAACTTCTTCGTGTCACCTGCGGTACTTATTAGTAAGTTCTTGCAAAAGGTGCTTTTTGTTAGGCATATGGCCCTTTTACCATTATTTCTCAAAGCCAAGGCCACAATTTTTCTGCAGCAACTTGTGTGTAAATTCTGCGGCAAGTCCTTCTGTTGCCACAGAACTTCTGCGGGATTAGTTTCCTATTTCTGCAGAAATTCTGTGGTGACTGTTGAGGGCTTCGGTAGCAGTCAGCAACCCCCTCAAACATCCAGGTAGAATAAAATATTATATTGAAAAAAAAAAACATCCAAGTAGGGGAAAAATGTTAGTTTTTGGCTCGGGCCTTCAAACTAGAGAAGGTTGTCAATTAATTCATGTGTTCTTAGTATTAGAACGTAAAAAATCCACCCAGTCCATCTCAGGCCCATTCCTCCACCCCAGTGTGAGAGTCTCAGGGCCACAAAATTTGAACGAGTAATATTTGTGCCAGCTACGACACTGTTCAGTGATCCTCATCCTTCTGGTTTTACCACTAGGCCAAAATGCCAGTTTCTCATTCCAGTAGAGCTTTGTGTAGCTGTGCTCAAAGCACATCTGGGACATATAACTGGAATTTAGGCCCGGCAGTGAAATTAGAAGAATGAGGACTGCAGCACAGTATGGGACCTGATAAAAATATTTCTACTTCAAATAAAGGGACTCAAGGAGGTTCTCAGGGTGGGGAAGGGAGGGTGGTGGGGCTGAGCTTGATGAGGGGGTGGGGTTACCTGTTTTGAATTTTAAGATAAAGCCTTAGCAGACAAACTAATGGCCAGGGGCTGTTCCAAAATGCTTTTCAGATTTTTCTTTTTAAATTCCATGGAATTCCAAAAAGCATTCTACGGAATTTAATATAAACTGAGGAATACTTTTCTGGGTTTTATATGATCCATGGAATAACCACAGTTTATATGATGCATGGAATAATTTTCCGTGGTCAGAGTCAATGTAAACTGCAGATTTGTTTTACTCACAGCTTATACTGACTCTTCATTTTTTTTTTATTTATTATGCTTTATCACCTCATCCACCAGTGTCCATTGCTCCAATCTGCACATGCTCAGTGCCAATACACACCATGGAACTTACCTCACTCACGAACACCCCCTGCCTAACCCCCTCTCTGATGGAAACTGAATGGTAGAACAGGTGCAAAGCCTGGTCAGTGCAGCAGGGTCTGCAACGTGAGGGCAGATGTCATCATGTGGTGGTAGAACCTCCATTGTCACATTTTCTCCCCAGGAGGCATCTCGTGCAATGATGTTAGGGCAGCACGCCAAACATCTGACATGCCTTCAAAACTTAGTCAGTCCTGGCTGTCATACTCCAGGCTACCATGAGCAGTTACCTGAACACCAGTGACTTCCCCAGCTCCCCCCCAGAATAGAGGAGCAGTCCATAGGATGCTTGATCCTCCTTCTCCCGGCCAGCGCTCCAGCTTCCCAGGCTAATACCTGAACTTGGGTCATCATCATCGTGAGTGGTACTGCAGTGCCCCCAGGCCAGCTAAACACTGACTCTTCAGCATAAACTGTGGAGTATTATTCTGCATGTCATGTAAACCATGGAAGAATATTCTGCAGTTCATGTAAACCATGGAATAATATTCCTCAATTCATATCAACCACAGAAACATTTTCTGCAGTTCATGTAAACTTCCATGGATTTTCCATGGTTTACATTAAATTCCGAAGAAATCTCCATGGCCACGGAATGGTGGAAAAATCGGTATCTTGCTCATACCTCTGTAATCCTGCAGATCAACAGGTGGACCAGAGGGTTGAACATTTGACCAGCATCTATCCTGAGATTTTAGTATGGTGAGGAGTTGTCTAGTGAGCCATCTAGAGGGGTTCCACGGATTCTCTGAGATATGTTAGGGACATGACAACTCTGAAGGGTGATGAATTGGGTGATGAAATAGTTAGGGGCAACATTAACATTATCAGTAGAGTAGAGGCTGGACCAATCAATGATGGCAAGTTCCTGGAGAAAAATCTTGTTGTCAAGTTTGGAGAAGTCATGAAAAGTAATGACTTTGGGTGGGGGAGGGAAGGACACAGATATGCCATATATAGTACACAGGGGCATGGTCAGCAATAGCATAAGAGAGGGTACCTGCCCCAGCTACTCTGTCTGTCCTATTAGTTAGTATCCAGTCAATTAAAGTACTTGATCCTCTGCTTAGCGAGGGACTGATGGGATTAGATAAGAGTTGGTGGAGGTCATGTCTTTGTACAAGGGCACTGTTTTGGAAGATTTGCCGAGCCTTTTCCATCCTATATTTAAAATGTCTTCAGGGACTGTAATATTTTCACCCTGTAGATCCTGTGATGATCCATGCTTCAGCCTGCCCCAGTGTCTGATACATCGTGAGCAGCAGCACTGCCATTGTGCCTATGGGCCAGCCTACAAACCCTACACTTTTGATAAGAAAGACAGTTAAGAGCCAAGGGGAGCAAGATTAGTATGGGCAGATTAATCACAAAAACTGGCCTCTACTACACTCTATGTGTCTGTAAGGCGCCTCCAGCTCAACCAACGATGATTGCCATCAGGGGCTTATCCACAGGGGAATAAGAACAAAAAAGGGAGCACACAAAAATAGTATGAACAGTGTAAAGTTATTTTAGTGGATCCACTCAGGCAAAACAGATGCTGTGATGCTTTGTTTCCCACTGAGGCTTTGTCCCACCACCTCCTATTGAGTCTCAGAGGGAAGCAGAGCACTTGGGAGTCTGTTTTGTCCATGTGGCTCCATTCAAGTGAATTTACATAGTTTACTGTTTGTTTTGTGCATACTCTCTAGTTTGTGTTTCTTCATGCCTTTGATGCTTCAAGTGGCAATGGCTATACTAGTAACACAACTTTCATGTGGCTTTAGATCAGCCACAGGAGACACTGCAAATTACTTGTGATATGTTAGCTGGGGTTGCAGGATCTGCAAATAATCATGTAATGGATGTAAATGATGAAAAATGTATTTTCAGTACTTCAGCAAATGGCACCCGTGTGTGTATGCATTTTGATCATATCCCCACCCTATCCTACACTCCAGGGAATAGACACCTCTGTTTTCAAAACTTTTTCACAGGCACATTCTCCCATTTTAGGGCCAGCCTACTTCAGAAAAAATGTGGCCAAACATTTGACGGTTACTTACAAATGTTTGGATGCATTTGCAACACTTCTTTGGATTTATGGCCGCAGAATGACACATTCATCATTTCTTTATTCATGATTCATTCTACGTCATCCCAACCAGCAGCAGTAACCATTAGGGTTGTCAGAACTAGTTCGAGAAAGATTCAAACCCTTCTTGAACTCCGGTGTTCGAATTCTAATTTAGAACTCGAACACTAGAGGGCTTGCAAAAGGGTTTGAATTTTATGCCTTTTTTTTAAATATTACTACGGTCACGTAATGCTGTATACCCATTAGCCATTCATTCAATTTTATGTTCACAGTCATTTTACTGACCACTGTGCCAATCACACAAGTGGATGGCTCATATTGTGATGTCACAGCAGTTATTACCTCAATAGCTTCAACAAACAGTTCATGGGGGATGAAATCTAGCACTTTACTTTTAGGTCCAATATATGCTAGATTTTGATCTACAAAAGCTACCATCACCTCAGTGTGTTCCTACATATAGTAATCTGTCCTAGTATTTATTTATTTAGTTTTTGTTGACTGGAAAAGAGGATGAGACAATTGCTTGCCTATTTTCAGTTTCATCCTGGGGGATACAGGTGTGGATGCCAACTAAAACTGAACCAGATTTTAAGCTGTTGGTGGTATTTTTAGTGAATGGGGGAAATTTGGCCAGGATACTGGGGAAATTATAGAAACATAGAATTTGATGGCTGATAAAGACTGCTTGGCCCAGCTAGTCTGCTCATTTCCCTACCTAACAGATAAGCCACAGATCCTAGTTAACCAATAGCCTACTTCCTCCTATCCCCCACTACAATTGCTTTATGTCTGTCCCATGCATTCTTGAATTTCTCCACTGTTTTTGACTCCATGACCTCCCCAGGAAGGCCGTTACATGCATCTAAAACCCCTCTGTGAAGAAATACTTCCTCACATTATCTCTGAGCCATCCCCCCTCTATCTTCAAATTGTGCCCTCTTGTTCTTACACATCTCTTTTTCTGAAGATGCTACCCTCTTGGACTTTGTTGATTCCCTTGAGGTATTTGAACATTTCTGTCATGTTCCCCCTCTCCCTCCTTTCCTCAAGGCTATACATCTTAAGCTCCTTTAGTCTTTCTTCATATGTCTTCTGGTGCAGACCCTGCACCATTTTAGTTGCCCTCCTCTGGACATCCTCCACCCTGCCTATGTCTTTGAGGAGATGGGGTCTCCAGAACTGTACACAGTACTCCAGATGTGGTCTTACCAACTGTCTGTAGAGGGCCAATGACTTTCTGTTTTCTACTGGTGATGCCTCTCCTTATGCATCCCAATATCCCCCCAGCCCTCCTTACTGCCTTCTCACATTGCTGACCCACCTTTAGGTCATCTGATATGACCACCCCCAGGTCCCTTTCCATTTTTGTTGTTGTCAGTATCTCATCCCCCCCTGTGTACTCTTCCCTGGGTTTTTTTTGCAGGTGCATTTCTTGCACTTCTTTGTGTTGAATCTAAGCTGCCATACATTTGACCATTCTTCCAACCTTGCCAAGTCCCTTTTCATCCTTTCCACCCCCCCCCGGGTATCAACCCTGTTGCAGATCTTTGTGTCATCTGCAAAGAGACATATTTTCCCTTCCAGTCCTTCTGCAAAGTCACTTATAAAGACATTAAAAAGGAGCGTCCCCAGTACTGAACCCTGTGGTACCCCACTAGTAACCCCCCTTTCTTCACCGTGGACTCCATTTACTATTAGTCGCTGTGTCCTATTGTCCAGTCAGTGTTTTACCCAGGCTACCACCCTGGGACCCACTCCCAGGCTGGCTAATTTGTTTATTAATCTTTTATGCGGGACTGTGTCAGATGCCTTGCTAAAGTCTAGGTAGACCATGTCCACAGCCCCTCCCTGGTCTACTACTTTGGTCACCCAGTCAAATAAATCAATTAGATTTGTCTGACATGACCTTCCTGCTGTGAATCCATGCTGCCTTGGGTCCTGTGCACCACTGGCCTCTAGGTACTCAACAGTTCTTTCCTTCAGCAGTGATTCCATCATTTTCCCTACCACTGAGGTCAAACTGACAGGTCTGTAATTTTCTGCCTCTGTCTTGCTCCCACTTTTGTGAAGGGGAATCACATCTGTCCTCCTCCAGTCCTCAGGTACCACACCATCCTCCCATGGATTTATTCAAAAGGGTAGTCAGTAGTGTTACTAGTTCTTCCCCTTAGTTCTTTTAGAATTCTGGGGTGAATCCCATCAGGTCCCATTGATTTATCCACCTTCAGTTTTAAGAGTTCTTTCAGAACACTTTCTTCTGTGAAAGGACTAATATCAACCCCCCATCCAGACTGCTTCTATTGACTGGATTAGGTATCTCCCCCCTGCTTTTCCATTGTGAATGTTGAGCAGAAGTATTTGCTCAGTGTCCCTGCTTTTTCACTGTCGCTGTCTGCCCAACCACTTTCCTCTTCATTCAGCATCAGTATCCCTGCCTTAGTATTTCTTTGCTCCCTAATGTACCTATAAAAGGTTTTATCCCCCTTCTTAACTGAGTTGGTTATCTTTTCCTCGGTTTGGGCCTTTGCTATTCTGACTGCCTTCCTTGCTTCTTCTGCTTTAACTGGTACAATTCTCTGTCCTGCTCCTTCTGTGTTTCCTTATATTTTCTGAATGCTATCTTGTTCTCCCTTATCTTCTCTGCCACTTCTTTTGAGTACCATAGTGTTTTTTTCTTTCATTTTGATTTATTTGCTTCACACAAATTCCTCTACTTTTTTTGAAAAGTGCCATGGGATCTTTATTGTTCAACGAAACTACCACCAGAACAGGCAGATAGGACCTCAGTTTAATGTCTCATCCAAAAGACAGCACCTCAGGAGTGTAGCACCCCCCCTCATGCTGCACTACAGTATCAGTATTGGGATTTAACCCAAGTGCCTGGTGTGGGGAAAGAAACCACAGACTTCTGATCCTGCAGCTTCAGAGGCGAGAGTGCAACCTGCTGAGCCACTGACATTGTTTTTAGTAGGCAGCACTGTGTAATGAACTGTCAGCACACAGCTACCACACAATTTCTTTTTTTTTAGGATCCCACATTCCCTTGTGCCTCGTACATACACACACACACACACACACTCTATCAACATGAAGGATGGACTGCCATGCCACTGTTACTGTTTATGAGTAAAAACTGGAGGCTCTCATGCTAACGAAAAAGATTAATTTGATGGTTGTTTGTACAGCATGTCTAATGTTTCATGCTGCACATAAGGAATGCACTCTGGAAACCAGTTCTCCCTGTTCTCATACATTTCACAGAACATTAAATTGTCACTCATACCTGCACCATCATGTGTGACTATCTTGCATGTCATAAATGCAGTAGTAATTTCTTATTTTTAATAAATTCAGTTCATTATGATAGCGTAGACTTACTTTCACCCCCCCCCAAGGCTTGTCAACTCAGGTGTGAGTGATATTATGAACTTTCCTCTGACACAGCTAATAAATTGGAAGCTGTTAAACTAAATGAGCATTACTGCTGTTTTTATGTTTTTTTATCTTAAAAGTATGGCAGGTTAGTAATGGATTGTCTATGTACTGGTATTCTGGGTTCAACATTGTACACATTTCAGCATGACTGTATACAGTAAACACTATAACTATCTTTCCATAATATTCAACATTTTATATACAGTGTCCCAACCTTAGACATGCTGTAACAACAACAAAAGACATCAATTGAACCTTTAAATTAGTATGTCAACCTCCTGTTTTTTTTAGACATAAAGCAGTTACAATGGCATTAATCTAATGACAATCATGCTCTCATGTTAAAGTTAATATGTGTACAGTGCTTGTGTGGTGGGTCTGATTGAATGGCAAAAAAAAAAGTAACGTGTAGTATATTGCAAAAGCAGTTTGATATGCCACAAAACATATGGACTACTGCTTTGTTCCTGTTCATGTGTTATCTTGTAACTGAGTAAAACCTAAACAGGTTTTAAAACTAGTATGATTATCATAGGGGGTAGCAGCAGGGTCACATAACATGGGGGGAGAGCATAATTTCAACAAGGGGGTCTCTTGTGTCTAGGCTTCAATGCCGGGATTTGTTCTTTCCAAAATCATATTTGTAAAATAAAACTGCAAAGAAAGCTGCTGTTCAGTAAACCTGCATCTGCCAAAAGAGAGCAATAACCATCTGCCCCTGAAGTGAGGCAGATACGCGTGTGAAGAAAAGCTGATGGGTCCTTTTTTTGCAGAAATGCTTCCCTTCCTCCGGCCTTTAACTTACTGGTCAGCGGCGGCTGAAATAGACTGAAATAATCCACGTCTGTTTCCCCAGACATGGACAAAACAGGAAATTAACTAAATTGCATTCCCCGGCGGCCACGAACCATTCCCGCCTACTGTGCAGTAGCAGCACTCCAGGGTTGGCACCCAAAAATAAATATTATTGCAGAGGAAGGGGTCCAGATGTTAAATGATGCATCATCTTGCAAGTCTTAGCCCCAGTGGCATCTGTGTATTTCATTTGAAAATGTCTTGAGTCTTGTGTTTGCTTTGTTAGAGGGTGAATGGATAGCAAACTACTCAGGGGATGGAGAAACCTGCAGACATGTCAGTTGGGGACTCTTATTCTGTCCCCTTCCATCTTCCGGATTTAAACCCAATCAGGCCGGGGCTGAGTAACGTCGTGGTTAGCCCCTCCCAATCAATGGCAACCCGCTGCTTCGCTCAGCTCTCAGTCAATAGATGGCTTTTTGTGTTTGCTTGTTATTTTAACTTTAATATATTGTAACCAGTGGGAGACACACAGAATGCCACAATTTGGTGCCCTGGGAGGTTGTCCTGTGGGAATGCCCCCCCCCCCAAAAGGTACTACCACAACCACACACACATTTCCAAAATGAATCTGCTTTAGGATGAAGTACTACTTACTATATGATGACCTCCAGCAGCTATCTGAAATGAGCATGCATTGCAGGAAATACAACTCGGGAAACAGTGTGCTTCTCGGTTCCTCACTGCATGGAGAGAGCCCTGCTGCTGCTGAGAAAAAGAAAATTGCCAGGCAGGGTTCTCTCTGGAACTTTGATCAGGGATCTGGAATTTAAGGTCTCTCCTCCTCTCTGTGAGGTGGCTGAGAAACCAAACAAAGAACCAGACAATGCAGCTGTAATTGGTTGCTGCAGTCAGGGACTGCTCTGCAGCAAAAACAGCTGATTGCATAGTGACGGGGCACTCCCTAATTGCAGCGGTCAATTGCTTTGATCATAGAGGCATGCTCATTAACTGCTGTCATTGACAGCATGCTCCTCTATAGATGCGGCAGAGACCAGCCCAAAAATGGGCTGCTGCTGTTGGCCACAACACTGCCACACCTCCACAACCTGCTTGTGAATAAAGCTGACGCAATGTGTTTCTTGCACATGCATGCATGCAAACACAAAAATGGGTCTGCATTAAAGAAAAACTGCTGGCACTGCAAAATACTTGGGTTCCTGTAGAAAATAAAATTATAAATAAAAAAAATGGACCTTAATGGATGACCAAAGAAATCAAAATAGAAATAAATAAGCAAAAAAGGTTGTACAGTAAATGAAAACATGACCCCACTAGCATTAACTATAATACCTACAAGACTGATCTTAGAAAATGCAGAAAAGCTATTAAGAAAAGTAAATGGAGATATGAACAACACATGAAGGTCTTCTATGACTACATTAATTCCTTAAAATGGACATGAAAGCAACTAGGACCCCTAGAAGTAAATGGGGACACAACTGAAGAACCAGCTGAGATAGCTGATAAATTAAATAATTATTTTGCATCTGTCATTAACAGTGTTGATGAACTTGGGTATAGGTTTGAATTACCCTCATAATTGTCAAGGATAATCTATGCAAGGGAAGGGATCAAAGCAATGGAACTAAAGGGTAAACAGGGAGGAGAGGAGGCACTGAGGGTCACCGAGGAGACAGTAAATGACATCACAATCCACACAGGGGTTGTATACAGACCCCCATCTCAGGGGAAGGAAATGGACAAGAAAATGATAGCAGACATCCTTAGAATGGCAGAAAAAGGGGAGATATTGTTAATGGGGGACCTGAATATGCCAGATGCTAACTGGAGCACCTTTGCTGCAGCCACATCCGAGAGCAGGGTCATTCTTGATGAGCTACAGAGGGCATGCCTCAGACAGCTATTATTGGAGCCCACTCAGGAGAGAGCAATCTTAGACCTGGTACTCTCAAATAGGGATGGAGAGAGGATCTCAGATTTAGAAGTGGGTAGCCATCCGGGAACAAGTGACCACCAAACAGTGTGGTTCATGATAAACACAGCCATAGAGTCAAGCCATATAAAAGTGAGGATATTGGACTTTAGGAGGGCTGACTTTGGCAAAATGGGAGAGTGCCTTAGGAAAGCACTAGCACAGAAACATAGAAGCTGACGGCAGATAAGGACCGCAAGGTCCATCCAGTCTGCCAATTTTTCCTGCCTTATGAATGTGCCATAGGCCTGTACTCTGTCAATGGTCTATCTATTAATACCCATCTGCATTGCTCCCTTATGCCTATCCCATGCCTGTCTGAAGCCATACACTGTATTCATAGCCACCACTTCCTGAGGTAGGCCATTACATGCATCCACCACTCTTTCTGTGAAAAAGAACTTCCTCACATTACCCTTAATCGGCCTCCCTCTAATCTCATGCTGTGTCCTCTTATCCTATTTTTCTTACATTGAAACATGTTAGACTCTTTCACTTTGTTAATGCCCTTAAGATGTTTCAATGTTTCGATCATATCATCTCTCTCCCTCCATTGCTCTAGGGTATACATACTGAGCTCCATTAATCTGTCCTCATATGTATTCTGATGCAGTCCTGGCATCATTTTGGTTGCCCTTCTCTGGACTGCCTCCATTTTGTTAATGTCTTTGTGCAGGTGCGGCCTGCAGCACTGCATGCAATACTCCAGATGGGGCCTAACCAGTGTCTTATAAAGAGGGATTATCATCTCCCTCTTACGACTTGTGATACACCTACTAATACACCCAAACATCCCTGTGGCCTTACCTACTGCTTTAGTAGTCTGCTTGGATGATTTCAGGTCATCTGTGATGATGATACCCAAGTCTCTTTCTTCCCTCATGATTGCCAGCAACTCCCCTCTCAACCTATAGGTGGCTTCAGGGTTTCTCTTCCCTATGCGCATGATGTTGCACTTCTCTGCTTTAAACCCCATTGGCCACTCTTCCGACCATTTTGCCAGTTTATCCAGATCTCTTCTCATTCTGCCCAACCCATCTGGATCAACTACTTTGTTGCAGATCTTGATGTCATCTGTAAACAGACAACCCTTACCATCCAGTCCATCTGCAATGTCACTGATGAAGATATTGAAGAAGACTGGCCCCAGGACTGACCCTGATGTACCCCACTTGTGACTTGCATCTCTTTTGACTGTATACCATTTACCATCACTCTGTTTTCTGCCCGCCAACCAGTTTTCCACCAAGTTAACTGACTTTTAACCCTCCCCGAGCCTACCCAGCTTATTAATCAATCTTCTATGTGGAACAGTATTGAAAGCTTTGCTGACGTCAAGGCAGGCAACATCAACTGCTCCCCCTTGATTCACCACTCTAGTTACCCAGTCAAAGAAATCTATGAGATTAGTTTGACTGGACCTTCCTGTTGTAAACCCATGCTGTCTTGGATCCTGTGCTTCTATGGATTCCAGGTGTTGCACTATCCTTTCCTTAAGGAGTGCCTCCATAATATTGCCCACTACTGAGGTAAAGCTGACTGGTCTGTAGTTCCCTGCCTCCTCCTTGTGACCACTCTTGTGGAGCGGGATCACATGAGCCCTTCTCTAGTCTTCTGGGACCTCTTCTGTGCTCAGAGACTCACTAAACGGTTCTGATAATGGCTCTGCTAGTTCCACCCTTAGCTCCTTTAGCACCCTGGGATGTATGCCATCAGGTCCCATTGCCTTGTCCACCCTGAGCTTAGTGAGCTCTTTTAGGACCCTTTCTTTTGGACTAGTGCACACCTCTCCCCCCGTGTCCATGGTGCTGAGCTGTGGGCCCTGACCTACCTTCTCTTTAGTAAATACTGAGCAGAAGGATAGATGCTTTTCCTTGGTCCTCCTCCACACACACATTCCCCCTTATCCCATTTGATCGTAGCAATACCCCCTCTGGACTTTCTCCTTTCACTAATGTATCTATAGAGAGCCTTGTCCTGTTCTTTTACTGTTCGTGCTAGTGTTTCCTCGGTTTGGGCCATTGTCTGCCTTACTGCCTTCACTGCTTCCCTTGGGGAAGTTTGGTATGCCTCCCTATCTTCATCCTACTGCATTCCCCTGTATTTCCTGAAGGCCAGTCTTTTGACTCTGACCTTTTCTGTTACGGTTTTGCTCTTGTATTTCTCTCTAACACAATGGGATGTTGCTTCAAGTATTGCATCCTTAATGCTTGCCCACTTTGCCTGTACCCCCTCACCTATATTTTGCCTCACCTGCATTAGCTTAAGTCCGTTGGCCATCTTATCAAAGTCAGCTGCTCTGAAGTCCCCTATTTTTGCCTTGGAATGGAATGATTTAGTTCTAGTGACCAAACTGAACCATACCATGCGATGGTCACTGGCTCCCAGGTGACCTTCTACCTGGAGATCTGTGATCCTCTCCCTGTTAATCAGTACTAGAGCTAGGATAGCCCTTTCTCTTGTGGCTTGTTCTACCAGTTGTTCGATGCCTTCCCCCTGTAGGGAATCCACTACATGTCTAGTTCTGGCAGATGTTCCTGCTGGTACTGACCAATCTGTATCTAGCATGTTGAAATCTTCTATTATCAGAACCTCCCCTTTGGCTATCATGTTTTGTATATCTTCTAACAGTAATGTGCCTATGTCCTCCCCCTGGTCTGGAGGCCTGTAGACAACCCCAGTTTGTATGGCTGTCCCACTTCCTGTTTCCAGGGTGACCCACAGTTCTTCTGGCTCCTTATGTGTATTCCGAATTTCTATAGCTTTGATATTTTCATTCACATAAAGGACCACCCCCCCCCTTTTGCACCTCTGTCTCTTCTGAACAGTACATAGCTGGGTACTGCAGTCTCCCAAGTGTGGTTAGTGGTGAACCATGTCTTGCTAATGGCTACTATGTCCAGTTTAGGATCTTATTTCCCAGACTGCGTGCATTTGTGTACGTGATTTTCCATTGGCCAGATTTCAGTGTGTTAGTTGCTGGGCACAGTCTGGCATTTCCCTTGTGCATTGTATGGGGAGCCGGACCTTTTCCCTTACCTGGTGATGCAAATGAACTATAAACATGCTGAACTCCTGTTTGATCACTAGCTGAGTAGGGAGGGGTGTTCTTCCCTTTCGATGTATTGGGTGCTGTACACCTTTACCCATTTGCTAGTTTAAATATTCTGTAAAGACGATAAACTTCTGCTCCAAGGCACTGACTCCCACCTTAGTCAGATGTACTCCATCGAATTTATAGAACTTTCGCTCCCAAAACTGTTGCCAGTTACCTACAAATTTGTGTCCTTTTTCCTGGTACCAGCCCTTGAGCCACATGTTTAGTTCCCCTAGCTCCCCTTTTCTGACCTTCCATCCATAGCAAATGGGCAAGAAGGAGGGGGTGGAGGAACAATGAGGAAAAATCAAAACTGCCATCACAGAGGCAACAAGCATTTGTGTGAAGCAAATGAACAAAACAAAATGAAGGAAAAAAACACTATGGTTCTCAAAAGACATGGCAGGGAAGGTTAGGGAGAAAAGGATAGCATTCAGGAATTATAAAGAAATGCAGAAGGAGCAGGACAGAGAACTGCATCAGTTAAAGCAGAAAAAAGTGGGGAAGGCAGTCAGAATAGCAAAGGCCCAAACAGAGGAAAAGATAGCTAGCTCAGTTAAGAAGGGGGATAAAACCTTTTATAGGTATATTAGGAAGTGAAGAAAGACCAAGGGAGGGATAGTGAAGCTTAATAAAGGGTAGGGAGGTGGTCAGAGGGTGACAGTGAAAAAGCAGGCATACTAAATGAATACTTCTGCTCAGTATTCACAACAGAAGAGGAGGGGGAGCTACCCAATTCATACAATAGAAGCACTCTGGAAAGAAGGGTCGATACCAGTCCATTCATGGAAGAAAGGGTCCTGGAAGAACTCCTAAAACTGAAGGTGGACAAAGCAATGAGGCCTGACAGGATTCACCCCAGAATTCTAAAAGAACCAATGGGAGAACTAGTGGCACCACTGATTACCCTTTTTAACAAATCATGGGAGAATGGTGTGATACCTGATGACTGGAGGAGCGTGGGTGTGATTCCCCTTCACAATGGTGGGAGCTAAGCAGAGGCAGAAAACTAAAACCTGTTAGTTTGATCTCAGTGGTAGGGAAATTATGGAATCATTTCTGAAAGAAAGAATTGTTGAGTACCTATGGGCCAGCAGGGCATAGGACCCAAGGCAGCATGGATTCACAGCAGGAAGGTCATGTCAGATGAATCTAATAGATTTCTTTAACTGGGTCACCAAAATAGTAGACCAGGAAGGGGCTGTGGACATGGCCTACCTAGACTTTAGCAGTGCATTTGACACAGTCCCACACAAAAGATTACTAAACAAGTTAGCCAGCCTGGGAGTGTGTCCAAGGGTAGCAGCCTGGGTAAAAAAACTGACTGGACAACAGGACGTAGAGGGTAATAGTCCATTCTGATGAAAGGGAGGTTACTAGTGGGCTACCGCAGGGTTCAGTACTGGGACCAGTCCTCTTTAATGTCTTTACAGATGACATTACAGAGGGACTGGAAAGAAAGTGTACCTCCTTGCAAATGACACAAAGATCTGCAACAGGGTTGATATACACAAGGGGGGTGGAAAGGATGAGAAGGGACTTGGCAAGGTTGGAGGAATGGTCAAATGTATGGCAGCTTAGATTCAACACAAAGAAGCACAAGAAATGCACCTGGGAAACAAAAACCCAGGGGAAGAGTACACAGTGGGGGGGGGTGAGATACTGACAAGGTGGAATGGAAAGGATGAGAAGGGATTTGGCAAGGTTGGAGGAATGGTCAAATGTATGGCAGCTTGGATTCAATGCAAAGAAGTGCAAAGTCATGCACCTAGGAAACAAAAACCCAGGGGGGAGAGTACACAATGGGGGGAGGTACTAACAACAACAAAAATTGAAACAGACCTTGGAATAGTCATATCAGATGATCTAAAGGTAGGCAGGCAATGTGAGAAGACAGTCAGGAGGGCTGAGGGATACTGGGATGCATAAGGAGAGGCATCACCAATAGAAAACAGGAAGCTGTTATCCCTCTGTACAGACAGTTTATTTATTTATTTATTTATTTATTTAGTTTTTGTTAACCGGGTAAGTACACTAGCCAGCTGGTGACTATTTTCAGGCACAACCCGGGAGAGTATAAGACAATACATACTGTGGGTGTTTACATAGACAATACAATTAGTGTGGCAATACGATGTTTAGACAGTAGAGCTGAAGCTATGTGGCTAAGATAACAGTGAGGGCACTGATCTAAGTAAGACAGCACTGGTCAGTACATAAATACAGCATTGTTCAGTATAGTATATAACAAGCAGAGTGGTTACAGTTTCAGAGACACGGTTATTCAAAGATCTCCAAGCAGACATGAAGTACAAACAAGCAGGGGAGGGAAGGTAATAAGTAAGTAGGTGAGTATGGGGAGATACCAGAGGAGGAGTGATCCGAGGCCACGATGGGCTTTGAAGGACCTAACAGCGATTACAGCTTTGGTGGCTCAAGGTACCAGCAAGTGACCGGGCTCATGGTTCTGCTTCTTGAGCATGAGCACGGCGGGTGGCCCCTGACAACAGGCTTCCCTGGAGGAGCAAGGCGCAGTCTTCGCTGTTAGCTGTAGGGTAATCGGTTCCAAAGGCGGTTTCCTTAGGCTACAGAGGTGGTTCCACGGCAGCACTGGGGTGCGAGGAGGAGCGATCCGAAGCCCAGAAAATGGGCTTGGAGGGACCTTTCGGCGATTACGGCTTTGGCGGCTCTAGGTACCAGCAAGCGACCGGGCTCCTGGTTCTGCTTCTGGGCGTGACCGCGGCGGGCGGCCCCTGTCAACAGGATGTGGCAAGTTGGTAAGACCCAGACCCCATCTCCACAAGGACATAGACAGACCCCATCTCCACAAGGACATAGACAGGATGGAGGCAGTCCTGAGGAGGGCAACTAAAATGGTGCAGAGTTTGCCTCAGAAGCCATATGAAGAGATACTAAAAGAGCTTAATATGTATACCCTGGGGGAAGGGAGGGAGAGGGGGGACATGATAAAAAACTTTCAAGTACCTCAAGGGAATCAACAAAGTTCAAGAAGGTAGTATCTTTCAGAGAAAGAGATGTGCAAGAACAAGAGGGCACAATTTTGAAGATAGAGGGGGACGGCTCAGGGGCAATGTGAGGAAGTATTTTTTTACAGAGAGGGTGATGGACAAATCGAACGGACTTTCTGAAGAGGTTGTGGGGTCAGAAACAGTGGGGGAATTCAAGAATGCATGGGACAGACATAAGGCAATTATAGGACTAGGATCTGCAGTTTGTCCAATAGGTAGGGAAATGGGTGGACTAGGTGAGCCAAGCAGTCTTTATCTGCCATCCCATCAAAGTCTATGTTTCTACAGATCTTCCTTTTAACCCTGATAAATTTAGTACTGAGTTAAGTAAAACTGACCCCCATAAAGCTCCTGGTGCTGATGGTATCCACCCAGCAGTACTAAAATACCTAGCCAAAGCTTTGTCTGAGCCAATTACTGACCTCTTTAGATCATCACTACTCTCTTCTGGATAAATGCCTGTTGACTGGAGGGAAGCAATAGTAACCCCAATACATAAGAAAGGCAATATACAGCATACTGCGAACTATAGACCCTTCAGCTTGACCTCTGCTGTGGGTAAAATTATGGAGAGAATCCTAAAAGATTATATTATTGAAACTTTTTACAAGGATGGGTCCTGGGTTATGACACAATGTGCGTTTACTAGAGGTCACCCATGTGTGACAAATCGCATTGCCTTTTATGAACCCATCAGTGATTCGTTAGATCAGAACATATCATTTGAGTTTATCTACTTGAACTTCAGCAAGGCATTTGATAAAGTGCCCCATGGTAAATTTTTGCAGAAGTTAAATAGACTAAACATTGACTGCAGAGTAGTAAATTGGATTAGATACTAGCTTACTGACAGGAAACAAAGAGTTTGAGTGAGGGGTGTAACATCAAGTAATATTAGAGTGACAAGTGGAGTTCCACAGGGTTTGGTCCTGGGCCCAACATTGTTAAAATATTTATATAGTGTATAGTGGAACATTGTTGAGGATGGAAATTCATCCCTCAAATCATTTTGTTGTGCTGCAGAAGCTACATCACTGAAGCTGTTGTGCGGCACTAGCTACATAGCTACTGCAGCACAACAACTTTGAACACATTCACGCATGTGCATTCCTGCAACCCTCAGTCTTCGGGAAACGGATGGGAAACAGCCACGGCAGTGACAGCTGGCTGGGGAAATGAGCAGCAGTGAAAAAACTAAAACGTATGGACAAGACTGCAATGCATGAGTGCCCATACACTATAAAAGACAATATATGAGTGCCCATACACAACAAGGATATTTTTAACACTCGAGGTTTCTGTGGTAACTAGACCTCTCGAGCTGCGCTCTCGAGGTCTCCGGTTACCATGGAAACCTCATCAGTGAGAAATTTCCTTGTTGTGTATGAGAGCTCACACACTATCCTCTATGTTAGTGATCTTCATAGTAGACTACAGGGATTCATAAACATATTTGCTGATGACACCAACATACATAGTAGAGCACAGAATGAGGACAACACTAACAAAGTTCCTGCCGACCATGACACCTTATATAAATGGACTCTGATGTGGGAGATGCAGTTCAACCCAGAAAAATGTATGGTACTTCACATGGGAAATAACAATTCTGGTAGTAAATATTTCCTAGGTGGTATAGATCTAAAGGACATTACTGAGGAGAGAGACCTTGGGGTCTTAACACAATCAAATCTAACCTTTAGAAAAAGCAACACTAAGTCGGTGGCAAAGGCATCTAAAATCCTTGGCTGTATGAAGAAAAGCTTTATTGGTAGACATTTTTCTGCCTCTTTAAAAGGCACTGGCTATATTGCACCAAGACTACTGTTCACAGGTTTGGTCATCATACCAGAAAGAAGACATTCTACATATTGAGAAGGTTCAGAGGAGGTTTACCAAAATAATCCATGGTCTGGAGGATTTGGACTATAATAACAGGTTGAAATGCCTGGGGCTGCATAGTCTCCTCTTACTGTATAACATATGTAAAGATGGTGACTTGCTCACTGATATGGGCTTGGAGTTTAAAGTAACAACATATAACTCAAGATAGTTTATTCTCACAGATGCTGGGGAAGGGGAGTGACTCAGTGGACAAGACTGAGCTCCTTGACAGCGGGTGCAGATAACGCGTTTGTATTTTCAGGGTGTTGTTGCTTGTTTTTTTTCTTCCCTCAGCTTCTCTTCTTTTAGGATGAGGGTAGCAGTACATCATGGAGCTGCAGCCACCAATTTCAGCAGGATGGGTTGACAGAGTGGCTGGAGAGTGAAGACTCTGGGAGCAATTAACCTCTCACACAGTTTAACCTCACAGGGCAGAAGCAGGAGATCACAGGAAGATTTAGCTGGGTGACAGTATTTAGATTATTTCTGCACTGAATACTGCTGATACTTTTTCATAAACAAACTTGTTTTCACTTAAAGAGCTTACTGATTCAGGGTAATTTATCTTGTGGGTATCCTAATGGCTTGCTGGAGTGTATTTCTACTGTTAACCACAGTCGGGTGATTGTATCTGGAACCCGTAGAAGGGCAAAGCTTGGAAGCCAATCGCTGGCAGGGAAAAAGGGCACCTACTCAAAGAAAGGGCTGGAGGGCTTTAAATTTACTCACTCCATTAGATTGCCACACAATTTATTCTCACAGATGCAGGGGAAGAGGAGTGACTCGGGGCAAGACTGAACTATCTGCTAGCTGGTACAAATAACTAGTTTGTATTTTCAGGGTACTGTTGCTTGTTTTCTCCTCCCCGTAGTTTCTTTTTTTTTAAGATGAGGGTATCAGAATGTCAGGGAGCTGCAGCCCTCCAACCTAAAAATTACTGGCAGCAGTGGCTGAAATTGACTGAAATAATCCACGTAAGTTTCCCCAGACACGGACAAATGTGAAATTGACTAAATTGCATTCTCCGGCAGTCCCAAACCAATCCCGCCTGCTCTCCAGTAGCAACACTCCAGGGTTGGCACCCAAAAATAAATATTATTGTAGAGGAAGGGGTCCAGACTTTAAATGATGCATCAACTTGCAAGACTTGGCCCCTAGCGGCATCTGTGTCACAGTATTTCATTTGAAAATGTCTCGAGTCTTGTGTTTGTTTTGTTAGAGGGTGAGTGGATAGCAAACTCCTCAGTGATAGAAAAACCTGCAGAGAAGTCAGTTGGGGTCTCTTATTCTATCCCCTTCCATCTTCCGGATTCGAACCCAATTAGGGCTGAGCAAAGTCGTGGCTGGCCCTTCTCAATCAGTGGCAACCTGCTGCTTCGCTCAGCTCTTAGTCAATAGATGTTTTTTGTGTTCGCTTGTTATTTTAACTTTAACGTATTGTAACCAGTGGGAGACACACAGAATGCCGGAATTCAGTGCCCTGAGGAGGTTGTCCTGCGGGGATGCCCCCCCCCCCAAAAAAAGCTACTACCACAACCACACGCACACTTCCAAAATTAATCTGCTTTAGGATGAAGTACTACTTACTGTATGATGACCTCCAGCAGCTATCTGAAATGAGCACACATTGCAGGAAATACAACCCGGGAAATTGGGTACTTCTCGGTTCCTCACTGCATGGAGAGAGCCCTGCTGCTGCTGAGAAAAAGAAAGTTGTGAGGCAGGGTTCTCTCTGGAAATTTGATCAGGGCTCTGGAATTTAAGGTCTCTCCTTCTATCTGTGAGGTGGCTGAGA
This sequence comes from Neoceratodus forsteri, assembly GCA_016271365.2. Lineage (NCBI taxonomy): Eukaryota > Metazoa > Chordata > Ceratodontiformes > Ceratodontidae > Neoceratodus > Neoceratodus forsteri. Next base: position 873,296,403 of record CM057450.1, on the reverse strand, counting down.
AACCAAACAAAGAACCAAACAATGCAGCTGTAATTGGCTGCTGCAGTCAGGGACCACCCTGCAGCAAAAACAGCTGATTGCATAGTGACGGGATGCTCCCTGATTGCAGCGGCTCACTTTCTTTGATCTAGTGGCCTGCTCATTAACTGCTGTCATTGAGAGCATGCTCCTCTATTGGCACGACAGAGATCAGCCCAAAAACGGACTGCTATCATTGGCCACAATACTGCCGCGCCTCCACAACCTGCTTGTGAAGAAAGCTAACGTAATGTGTTTCTTGCACGTGCGTGCAAGCAAACACAATAAGTGGGATGACATCCAGAGGCATGACAGGCAGTTACTGGAGGCACTAAGGGGAGCTGTGACCCTGAAAGGGAATGGTGGTAGTACGAAGAGGACACAGCAGAAGAAGCCAGCAGAGTCCAACATCTGAGCCACAGTGGAGGGTGACAGCACTAGCAAGTATATTACTTTTATTATTCTAACTTTTACTGCCATCAGTTGCCAGTTGCTGTGAGACAATATTGGAGGGTGGTAGATCCAGGGACATGAGGAGGTATTTATTTATGGAGAGGGTGGTGGAAAAGTTGAACGCACTACCAGCTGAGGTGGTGGTGGCATGTAAGAAAGTAGGATATTTCAAGAAGGGGTGGGACATAGCAAAGAGGAGGGCAAAGGGAGGTACGGTGAGGTGGTTGGGTGTGGCAGCTGGCTGCTGAATAGGCAGATAACTGCATGCTTGAGAAGCACAGACCATGATGGCCTTTTGCTGCTGGCAATTTTTGTATGATATTATGACAATAAATAGTGACAATCAACCGTTATGACTAGACTACAAATATTGCCACAACTGCATTTCATTTCAGTATTCTTCTCTTTATTGTTAACAGGTGCTGCCAAGAGCAGTTCTACTGCTGCTTCCAGTGCCGTGGAGTCCAACACCACAGTTCCAGCAGATGGAGTGGAGGAAAGAGCAAGCAGCAGCACTGTGGAGACCACCAGCTCTTCTGGTGGTAAGATGATAATTTTTTTCATGCAGATAAGGATTAAGTAGAGGGCATAAAGTAGATTGTGCACAAATTGTTATTTATATATAACTACTGTTGGTCACTTTTTCCCTAAGGAAAATATCAAACAAGGTTGATATGTGCCATAATAATAATAATAACCAGCTGGTGCTGCTTATTACATGAAACATGCATGTTGTTCCATGACTCCCTGCATGTGCTAGCTGCCCTCTCCCTTTATTCGTGATGGACGCCTGCCAGTCCCACAACCACTGCTCTGCGGTAACTAATACCAACGATTGCTTTCTTTTATGTCACATAACTGCAGTAGCAAAAAAACACCTGCCAGCAATTATATAAAAAAAAAAGATGATGTGGTTTGTAAAACTCAGTTTTACACACACCCTCTGTGTGGGATGCTTCTCACAAACCCCTCGGGCTCACACTCTCGGTTTATGAAGCATGCCACACCTGCAGTGTGTATATAAGTTCATAACACACACCACCCCATCCTTCATTATGAACATACTAAAATGCCAGCAGAAGTAGGCCTCATTGTCTATCAAATCTGCTAGATTGTGCAGCTAGCACCCTGTATCGCCGCTGCCCCACCCTCACCTTTCACTCCATTGCCCCTTCACCTCACCCTGTCACCCCCCTGTTGAAACTGTCTATCATCTTGGATGCCACCACCTTTCCCAGTTTGGTGTTCCACTTGTCCACCACTTTCTGAAGAAATGTCTCCTCATCTCTCTGTTAAACCTACTCCCCACTCCAATCTAAGATGGAGACCTCCAGTATCTCTCCCTTTTCGAAGCCTGAAAATAACATCATTTTTCTCTTATTTATACCTTTCAGCTACTTAGAGGTATCATTCATGTCACCCCTACCCCTTCTCTCCTCCAGGGAGTATATTTTCACCTCCCCTAACCTTTCCTTATATGTCTTACTCGCAATTTCCAGAATCATCTTTGTTGCTGTCAGCTGTACCCAACTCCAACAATCTGATGTCCTTCTTCAAGAGTGGGTGCAAGCCCAGTACCATATGCAGTATTCCAGGTGGTGCCTGACCAGAGACCTATACAGGGGCAGGATGTCCTTCCGACTTCTTTAGGAGATCCCTCTAGCTATGTACCCCAGCATTTTGTTGGCTCTTTCTGTCTCCATACTGCACTGAGCATAGCTGTTCGTGCTCCTTGTTATGATCACCCCTAGGTCCTTCTGTTCAGTGGAACATCACAGCTGTATGAAACTGATAGTCCCTCCCCTTGTTCCAGGCTCACAACTTAGTTCAGAGCATTGCACTTCTTGGCATTGAACCCTGGCTGCCATTTGGCCACACAATCCTGCAGTTTATTCAGGTCCCCCTGAGCTGCAACCCCATCACCCCCTCCATGTCATGTACAGTAACACAGCTCCCATCTTTGTAACGTGAGCGAACAGACTGATTTTACCCCAGATCACATTTGAGATATATGCAATGTAAATCTCAAATAGTAGTGGTCCCAGAACTGATCCTTGTGGTACCCCGCTTATCACCAGCACACCGCTCTTGATTATGACAGCCCCCCCAACCAACACTCTCTGTTGTCTTACCATCAGCCAGTTTTTAATCCATGTCACCATTTTTGGTATGGCCCCTACATATTTCAGCTTCCCCAGAATCTCCCATGCGCCACTGAATCAAATACCTTACTGAAGTCCAAGTCCAGAACATCCACAGCATGGCCCTTGTCCAGTCCTTGCATCACCTGCACTATCATAGAACTCTACCAGGTTTATCTGGCATGATCTTCCTATGACAAATCCATGTTACCGTTCATCTTGAATACCATTTGCCTCCAATAAACTCATAAGCTTTTCATTTCGGATGGTCTCCATGACTTTTCTCATGATTGAGGTGAGGCTTACTTGCATATAGGTCCCTGTACCATCCATCAGACCATTCTTATGAATGGGCACCACATGGGACATTCCAAAGTCATTTGGTACACATCCTGTGTATGGGGAGGTACTGAACTGGTCGTGCAGTGGCCTTACCAATACTCTGCCAGCGCCCTCAGTCCCCTAGGGTGGATACCATTCTGTTTAGGCACTTTGTCCAGTCTAATAGCCTTCCAGCACCCTCTGTAATCCCTATAGCTGTTGTCATCTCCTACTCTTGCCCCCCCAGTTGCCTGAGGTAGTTGCCTGCACTTCTTTTGCATAAACACAGAGCAGAAGCATTCAGTCAGTGCATCAGCTTGCTCCAGCACCTTATCCTCCCACCACCCCATCCTTCTTACTTCCCACTAGTTGTTCTCTGCTTTTCCTTTTCTGTCTTAAGTAGCAGAAGAAGCATTTCTCTCCTCTTTTGATCCCCTGAGGTAGCCTCAGCTACCTCGACCATTTTTCCACCCTAACCAGTCTGTATACTGGATTAGTGCTAGGGAACCTTTAAAATGTATGGCTAAATTTTTTTATTTTCTCACACACACTGTGATGGTGATGATTATATTACTCATTAGTAGCATCTGATAGTATAAAAGGCATTTTACTGTTGTGTTAATGAACCTTGTTGAAATTGCTTCTGTGGGTTGTTATGATAACCCCATAAATGCCCTGCTTCATTGTCAAGGTAACTACTGGAATTGATCATAACATGAGTATGAGAGAGTACGATCATACATTATGTAAGCAATAACACATGACAGATGTATGTTGGTAGTACCAAGATACCTGCACACACTAAGGCATGGCTATGCATGAGACAGCAGGCAATGTGCCTTCCTTTTATTCTCTGGCTGTGCAGGTATCTCTGCACTAACAACACACACCCTTGTCTTACTGGCAGTGTTTAATGCTTATATTAAATAATCCCACAGGCAATGTTGCAAAACAAAGTCATTCTAAAAGTGTTATAAGTTCACCCATAATACTGAAACCTTGCTAAATAATGTATAATCCTTGACTCCTCCTCCTTAGATGTTTCTCACTTGTCAGTCTGTCATATGTCTTTCTTCAAGTACATACCTGATACATTGCATTTGATTGTTTAACATGGAACAGGACAATGCAAAGCTCCACATTATTCTAGTAGTGCAATGCACCCCCCCCCCCATAAACACACACACAGAATGATAACATGGAATACATGTATTCTGCCAGCTTCAGAGCTCAACTTGGTTGCAAACAAAGAGATGCAAACACATACATTCCTGAAGTCTAGCCAGAAATGCAATGAGTATCTGTCCTTACCGTCACCGGCCTATCTTTCTTTACTGCAGTGCTAGTGACCGCCTCAACAACAGTGACTAAAGCCCAGATGGCAGTCAAGGAACACTGTACCAGAAGGAGAAACAGGATCATGATGATCCAGCGAGAACTGGCCAGGCTTGCATCAAGGCACATTGAACAGCAGCCATCAAACACAGGGGGGAGCAGGCGCAGCTGCTGAAGACCAGCAAGCCCCCCCAGAAAGTAGAATATGGTGAAACAAGCACCAACCACAGGAGGGAGGGACCGGGACCTCAAAATTTTAAAAAGGATCAAAGTACTGGAGGTCAGCCAGGCAAAATTAATGGAGAACCAGGACAGAATGTTGTCTATGCTCAGGAAGATGACTGCTAGACTAAGATGACATACTCCAAAGATTAAGCCTGCCAGTCAGAACTCCCCCTTCCCTATCATTGCCAGATTCAGAAACATAGACTATCCTGTGTTGCCATGCAGGTCAAAAAATAATTACAAGTTGGCAGTTAAGTTTCTTAAACATAGTTTTACACATGTTTTGTTGATACGTGTTCATTTTTGTAACTAACCCTGTTTTATTGTAAATAGTTACTGTTTTATTGTATTGCTGTTGTTCATCATAGTCACTTTTAACTTTTTCCAGTTGTGTTTTGAAATATACAAATAATCTGTTCACAGTTATGTTCTCTTCCTTGTCTTGGGATGGGATGGGATGGGATGGAAGATTGGGTTGGGATGGGATATGATGGGATGGGATGTGATGGGATAGGATGTGATGAGATTATTGATTTACTGTATCTCAAGGTTCAGTGAAGGGTCACACAAATGCTGCAGCAGTCTGACTGGCTGTTAGGATTCCAACAGCCTTACATTAATTCATGTTATACTGTCATGTACAGCTCGATCACCATGGAGTATGGATTCTTCCTGTCAGCATTCCATCCTCTAGCACTGCTGAATAACTGGAATGCGGCAGTCTGAATTTTAACCAGCATTCTTACACTGCTTCTGGAAGAACTATTTTAATAAAAAATCTCCCTCTAAATCAAGAAATCATTCAAAAAGTATACTTTTAACACTTTTCTTGTAGAAATTTTTTTTATAATAGTAATAAGGCGCTACCGGGAGTTAGATTAACAGTCAGTTAAAAATCCTTGAGATGCAACAGAGTGTTAATCCCGCCCCCATTGCTTAATTAAATTGCCATACAGTTTCTTTTCTGAGGAATAATAGAAAAGTTATATTTAATTACATTTCACTTGCAAAAATGACTTACCTGTGCAGGTAGGATTCTATTTTTTTTTTTATTCATTGAAATTTCAGATAACACCTTTGAGAACAAGCTCATTTCATAGGCTCTATGTCTGATGAACAATACATATAGGAAAAGTATGAGATGGAGAACAAACAAAACAAGGAATTATACCAGACATTACAAGAGTGTATAACTAAATAAGTTCCAATACATGTGGCATTATACAATGTATGCCATGGTGCATATTTGATTAAAACCTGGAATTCAGAAGGTCATATTAGAGGGGGTGGTGTCTTATGAAACGACCCTTTACAGAAAAATGAAAACAGGCTCAGCTTATCTAATACTCAAAAAGGTAAGGGATGGCATCAGCCCAGGGGCCTCGTCAGAGGTGAGAAGTTATGGGACAAAACATTTTAAAGTGAGCAAGAGAGCTCAGGAGATGAGGGGGTTGGGGAAAACCATAGAGGGGTGAGAGGAAAGAGTGGAAGGGATCAAGAGAAAATGTGAAAGGAGAATGATTAGCAACTTAGAACAGTTATTTGCATGCTGAGAACAGTTATGCATAAGGTCAGGATAGCATATGGTTAGATTCAATGCTGATGAACACATTATGAAGAAACCATGATAGCGGCATCAGGTGTGATCCTGAAAGTAACTGCAGTAGCAGTGTGTGATGGGCCTAGAAAGGAAATAAGTCAGTTTGAGATAGTTAGACAAATATAAGACATCTGACTAAGCAAGACTATGACATTTTATCATTCTCTGTGAACATTTTCTTAGATACGGTACTATCTTTGAGAGTCAACTGTCAACTGTGCTGACTTAACCAACCTACTATCCTAAAATTTTCAGACAACCTGTCCTCCACCTTGTCTGTGCCCCTTCCCCCAAACAACAACTTACTTGCTACCCCTACGGCACCCTCTACATCTTGATGAATGACATTAGGCATACCACCATTACAGTATTTACCTGAGTCCCTGGCTGACATTGACAGAAAGAGATCAAGGAAACTATGAAATAGAAATGTTTTCAAAAACTACTTACCTTGTCAGTTGTGATGATGAAGACATCATGAAGAAAAAACACAACAGTAGAGCATCTGGTGTAATCCTGGCTTCAACAGCGGCAGCATGTGACAGGCCTGAAAAGGAAAGGAAATAACTGAGTGTTACATAAAGAAAAAAAGGCAATTTTGATAGCAAAAACTGTTACCTCTTGTCTTGTCAGGTTTTATGAACAGAACAGTGTCTTATACATACGGTTCTGTCATACCATGCATTGCCTACCATGCCATTGCTAACACCGGCTATCCTAATAATCTTTCTAAAACCTCCACCTTGTGTGTGGCCCCTCCCCCCAAACAACCACTCACTTACTACCCCTACAGCACCCTCTACATCTTGACGAATGACAGTAGGAATACCACTGCAATACTTAACCTTCCTTAGTGGCTGACATAGAGAGAAAAATATCAAGGGTATCAAATAGAATGATGTCCCTAATCTATATCTTACTTGGTTATTTGTGATTGACACATCATGAAGAAACAGTCAAAGGTGGCATCAGGTATTATCCAGGCAGCAGCAGTGTGTAACAGACCTGGAAAGGCAATAAGTCAGGGTGACATATTAGTTCCAGCAACAAAAGTAATGTTGATATCCAAGACCATGGGAAATTGCCAAGTTGTCAGGATTCACTAAACATTTCTTACATATGTGACTATCATGGTCAACTCCTGCCATTCTAGTCTAGTACTATGACTGCCTACCACACTGACTATTATGGAACGACCAAAACTATGTGTAGTCCCACCTGGCCTTGCTATCCATAATAACACATTCCTGTAGTATGACAGAATTAGGATAATAATAGTGCAAAGCAATACCTACCTGATTAACCCCTGTTTTTCATTACTGAAAAAAACATAATACCACCATGAGATACTTACCCAATGGACAGTTCTACAGAACACATTCAATGGCCACAAAAAGTCTGAAACTGATCGTTGGTCTAATCATCAAATGACATGGGAGCAGTGTGGCAGAAGCGGCATCAATCATCATCATAGCATGACCTACAATATAAATTAGGAAAAATAACTTAATAGAAGCATGACTTTATTGAATACAGCACTTGTTAACAGCAGTTTAAACAGTATGTAACTAAATTGCTACACATACACACATCTCTCTTCAAAGACACTTCTATAATGACATAATATGCATACAGAAAAAACTTACTAACACCCTCCCCTCCCTGGCCCTGGTGTAAGTGTCTGCACACCCACACCTCACTACAACAACAATGCATTTTTCTATAGTATGACCTCTTAGATGACTTGACTAACACTAACAGTGCAGTATTTACCATTATTAACATTACTTAAGTAAAGCATATCATGATGTGAGAAAAATGAACTGTCAAAGTGACAATACACACCTGTAGTATTGTTGTGGATTCACAATTTGGAATAGCATCTGGATTCAGCAGCTTTACTGGAATACTGGGTAATGGCAGTTCCTCTGTCTCTTTTTCTTTTTTATCAGAATAACAAGATCAACACTGGTGGGTAGATTTAATTATTATGAAGGACTGTGATGGTATAAGATGAATTAGTTTTCATATGCATACTGTTTACTCTTTCTTTGGTTCTGTGTGAAGCGCCATAACACTCATGATGGTGGAGGTGGTGATGGCTTCTGGAAATTGTTCATCATCATCATCAGGCAGCTTGCAGTGGTGTGGCACATTACTTCCTTTGGATGTTGTTATTTGGTACAAGAAACTTGATTCAAGAGTATGTTGTTGGTAGGAAATGGGTCTTCAGCACACTTTAGGTAGTACACATTAATTCCTGAGGATGTGGTTATTTGTTATGGGTCTGGCAGGAATCTCAGTGGTTGCAGATTTGGTTACTGTATCAGTATCAGCTACAGCCTGCAGTGCAATTTATAGTATAGGACCAGTACTTAATCAGTCTGTTAAGTTTTTCCCGGCTGTCAGTCACATAAAGTTTGCAGTATTCATATTTTTCTATTATTTCAACTGTAGTACTGGGAGCAGCCAGTGGCAGAGAAGTGTAGTTAGCTTGCAACATATGTCTGACACTATTATCAACATACAAGAATAATAGATCTGCAGTTCCACAACATAATGATATGCAGCTAATCACTTCAAACACTGTAAAAAAATTATTTTGGGAAAATTATATTTATTTTGGTTTTCGAGGGAACAGTGACATGACCATTGTTGGAAAACATGGAAAAGTGTTTGAGCTGCACCACTTTACTAAACACAATGTGTAGTTGTAAAAAAACAATAAGGTACGACAAGGAAAGATGTGTCTGGTTAGGTAGGTATTTTTGGCATTTCTATTTAGGGACTCAGGGAGGGCCAGGAACATTTGCTTTCCTGGAGGAGTGTAACTAGAATCATCTGACTGCTGAGTGTTAACCCCAGCAAGTGGTGCACCACAGAACACAGAAATCATTATTAAACAGGAGGAACAAGCAAACATGTGTCCTCAAAATGTTTTGGTTATTTATGTTTTTTTAGGGGTGATGGGGGGGACAGGAACATTGGCCAACTGGGATAGTAACTACAACCACCTGACTACTGAGTGTTAACCCTAACAAGTGGTGCACCACAAAACACATAAATCATTATTAAACAGGAGGGACAAGCAAACATGTGTCCTCAAAATTTTTTTGTTATTTATGTTTTTTTTGCGGGGGGCAGGAACATCAGCCAACTTGGACAGTAATAACCAGTCACAACAGGTGGAAACTGGACTGAATAACCTTCAGCGACATAGGCATTGGGCCCATTCACTCATAATACAGCTGCAGTCAGCACATCCCTGCAGGTTGCAGACATATGAACTATGTCTCTCTCTCCTACCCCTCAGCTGTATCTTCATTGGAGGGCACTGCAAAACTATCTTCATACTCTGATGACTCCTGCTGCTCAACGCCTTCTTCCCCAGGATCATGGAAACTTGGGGTTGTTAACAACATGTACTGCTTTGGGAAGAAATGGGAATTCATTTTAACAAATGTTAGGTACTCCACATTACGGTCTCACAGGTGGCTTCTATGGTCAATCACAATTGAGTCAGCAGCACAAAAAGTGCAGGCCAGATGTTAAGTTTGCTGAGCAAATATTCAAGGGGTTCAGCCTCACTACTTAGCACCTGCAGGTCATCATGATAAGGCTGCACCATATGGCATGCAGACAACTGAAGCTCTGTGCTTCCCTCAGGTGGCTGTCGTGTGGAGACACCAATGTCCTTTAGCATGGACCAGAGAGGGTTTGTGCCACCACTACTAACTTGGAATAATGACGGTGAAGGAGCAGACACTGTACTGGTGGAGGAGAAGGATACTGCATGAGAGATGGCTAAAGTTTGATGTTTGTCCCCTGCTATTGTTTTTTCCACCTTTACCTCTGACTTACTCATCCAGCTTTTGACCTTGCCATGAAGGATGACCACATAATGATCCAGATCATCCTTCCCACCTGGAAGAAGTGCAATCATGCCCTGTTTGTACCTCGGCTCCAGCAAGGTTGCAGGATCTATGCCTCAGAGTTGTTAAAATGAATGACACAGGGATCATTATCTCAAAGATGCATGATGAGGTCAGCAAGCTGAATTCCAACTGTCTGCAGCCACTTCAAATTGCCTGTTTACAGTGCATGGCATACACACCCAGCAATGGTATCAACTGGCTCAAGCATGCGTTGTCTGTGCTCACCACCTGTGTAGCCTGTTCCAGTGGTCGTAGTACTTGGATAACACTATCCTTCAAATACCACTGAGATGGAGTCAGTGACATGGCTGACTGTGCTTCCTGATCCCGCATGTGCATGATATATTCATGGAGTGGCTTGTATTGTTCATACAGCCACTCAAGCATATAGAGAGTGGAATTCCAGCAAGTTGGCACATCGAGCTTAAAGAGATGTTGTAGTACATTGTTTGCCTTCTGTAGAGCACAGAGGTCTGCTCTAGCCAGTGCCAAATGACTAAAATGGCTGCAGATTTTATGGCTGACAGCCAACATGGCACTAACTGCTTCATGCTCCAGAAAGAACCTCACTATTAGATTCAGCACATACGCAAAACAGGGTACATGATAAAAGCAGCCATCAGTGATGGCTTTGATGGCATTACGGGCATTGTCACTGGCAAATGTCAGCTTGAAATGAAACATCTAGGCTGAGGTGAGAGCTGCTGACTGACTCTTAGCTGATGATTTACTTTGAACTGCATAGGAGAGCTTGCCTGACATTAGCCTGATGTAATATTCAGTACACAGTATGAAGACTGCCTGCTGTTTCATTATTATTGCTTCTGAGACTCCTGCTACATAGACTGTCTGCTGCTATATTTTTATTATCGGGACTGGTGCAATTACATTGCTGAGGGGATCTGGCTGTGGATCAAAGAATACGTAATTGGCAGGGGCGGGGGCTGGCTCTACAAAGCCTCGTGCTGCACATCTAACTTTTTCAAATGCCAGCTTGAAATGAAACATCTTGGCTGCAGATGACAGTTGCTGACTGACTTTCAGCAGATGATTTACTTTGAACTGCATAGGAGAGCTTGTCTGACATTAGCCTGATGTAATATTCAATATATGAAGACTGCCTGCTGTTTCATTATTATTGCTTCTGAGACTCCTGCTGCATAGACTGTCTGCTGCTATATTTTTATTATTGGGACTGGTGCAATTACATTGTTGAGGGGATCCAGCGGCAGATCAAAGAATACGTAATTGGCAGGGGCTGGCTCTACAAGGCCTTGCGCTGCACACGGGCATGAGTGGAGTGAGTGGCACGAGCGGTGTGAGTGTTGCAAGTGCCACTTGAGAGAGAAAAAACTGTTTGTTTTGAAGACTGCACAGAAGTTGAATTTATAAAAGAAAATGGGTAAGATATTCCTTATGGGAGTGTGGATAACGTGGGGGGTCTTTTTAGTGAATAATAATGTGAAAGAGACAGAATGTAATAGTGTTAGTAAGGGAATAGGTCTGGTAGCCTTGAGAGAGATGTTTCACTTAAAAAACACAAGATTTGTTCTTAGAAGAAACATGTTTACAAATGAAAGAGGAAGGATTGTAAAACAACAAGGTTCATTAGTGATTTCACACTGGGTAAAAAACTTGGGTTCTGGATGTTTCCTTTGTTTATGATTGTTAATGCAAACTGGGGACATAGAAGCAAGTCCAGGCCCAGGCCTTGATAGAGAGATCACTTTAGTTCATGAGAATGTCAGGAGTATAACTCACAAAATTTATGATTATAGAGCCTGGTTGATTAATAAAAATGTTGATCTCTTGGCTTTATATGAAACCTGGCTCCACCCTGAGATAAGTAATCAAGAAGTACATCTTGATGGGTACAGAGTAGAGAGAACTGATAGAATAAATAAAAGGGGTAGGGGAGTTTTAATTCACATAAAAGATAACCTAGGCCCTTACCAGAATTTATTAACCATCACCCATGAAGGAATTGATTGTATAATGATTGAACTACTTAAAAGAAAACTAGTAGTAGGAGTCTTTTATGCCCCCCCAAAACAAAACTTACAAGTTTTGATACTCTTACGGATCTTCTTACAGAGGTAGTTCAGGACAGGAATGTGGTTATTACAGGAGATTTTAATGTAAATTGGAATCAGGAAAGAGGATTTAGGTTTAGAAATAATTTTGAATTATTGGGATTAGAACAGAAGATTGAAGTGCCAACTAGAATTACTGCTGGTTGGGGCAGGGGGGCTATACTTGATCTCTTGTTTGTTTCCCAGGACTTGAAAATTAGAAAATGGGAAGTGTTGCTGATAAACTTGGGGGACCATTGTCCCATAACTTGCACTATTAATCTTCCGAAACCCCTGATACAGCAAAAGAATGAATATTGGGTAAAAGATTATAGGAATCTTAATGAAGCTAATTTTAGACAAGCGCTTGGTGAATTTAGTTGGGACAGATTGCTTTTGATTCCAGACATTAACCTAGCTGTGCAGGAGTTTAATGATTCTTTAATATCCATGATTCAAAAACAAGCACCAAAAGTTAAGAGGGTTAGGAGAGTTGGAGAAAGTCCATGGATAACAGACAAAATTAAGAAATGATTTAGGATCAGAGACAGGACATGGAAAAAAAGCTAGGAAAATACAATCTTTGATTGATTGGGGAACATTTAAACAATGGAGAAACAAATGTTGTAAAACAATTAGGAATGCTAAGATAAGGTGTTATTCAGACAAATTAAATAAGGTAAAAGACCAAAAAATGTTCTGGAATTATATTTCAGAAATTAGACATACCAATAGAACTTCAAATCAGAAAAGTTTATTGCAAGGTGATACATTGACTGATGAACCAAAGGAAGTGGCTTTTGTGCTGTACTCCTATTTTATTGAATTAGGAGATCTAAATATTCCCCCACTGAAAGAATGCACAGCTAACTTGTCCATAAATACAATAATAGAAGAACTAATAACAAAACAAGAAACTCAACAAGAAATTAAATTTAATATTAGGCTGCTAACATTAAGGGAAGTGCAGCTGTAGTTACAAAATCTAAATATTAGTAAAGCTAGTGGGCTGGATCAAATAGAGGTAAGACTTTTGAAAATAGGAGCAAAGGCTCTTGCACCCATCATAACTTATTTGTTAAACTGGAGCATAAAAAGCTCTACAGTCCCTGATGTTTGGAAAAAGGGAAAAGTAATACCTGTTTTTAAGGGAGGAGACAGCACCATACCTTCTAATTACAGACCCATCACAATTCTTCCTGTGCTTTCGAAAATAATGGAGCGTAGAATCCATTTTCAATAAAGTCAACATTTAGAACAAAATGCTATACTATTTGATAATCAGCATGGGTTTAGACTTAATAGATCCACAAACACCACCCTCATAGATTTCCACAGCCTGGTTGTTACTTCTTTGGACCAGGGGGGAAACACTGGGGCGGTGTTCGTGGACCTTAGTAAAGCATTTGATTTAGTTCAGCACAGGAAACTTTTAGAAAGGCTTTGGCAGGTAGGGGTACAAAAATATTCATTGCAGTGGTTTGCATCTTACTTGGCTGATTGAAAGCAATATGTGGCCATTGGAGCAGAAATGTAGGGCTTTGGGGATGTAAATTGGGGGGTTTCTCCAGGATCAATTTTGGGCCCCCTTATGTTCAATGTTTATGTCAACAATTTGGTGCAAACCACTAAACATGAGGAAATTAGGATGTATGCAGATGATACAGTGTTATTGGTCTCAGCTAATAACATGGGGGAATTGGAACGAAAATTACAGGGTAATTTGTACCGATTGGAAAAATGGATGAGTGATTCTGGATTGCTTTTAAGTCCTAAAAAATCCCAGTGTATGATTTTCTATTCGGGTCGAGAAGAGAGTGGACTACAATTGCACATCAACTATCAAACGGTACTAAAGTGGAAGAGGTTAACGGATATAGATACCTGGATGTGAAAATGGATTCTCACTTGACTTTTAAAGAACATACTAATATTCAAGTTAGAAAGGTAAATCAAAGGTTGGGGGCCCTAAGAAGAGTGGCGGAAGTATTCTTAAAGGAAGTTAGGTGAAGCTCGTTATGCAGATGTTGTTACCAGTTTTAGAATATGGAGCACCTCTTTATATGATTTCTGCCCAAATATTATTAAATAAGGTAAATCAAGTATATTATAGCCTGGGTAAATTTATAACTAGTGATAAAATTAGAACACATTATTGTATAGTTTATAATCAGTTACATTGGTTAAATCCAGAAGCACAACAAATTTATATATGGTTAACCATTTGTCATAAAATAAACACTAAAAATTATCATCCCCTAGCAAAATTTGTTATGTTCCATCACTCAAAGGATTTGAGATACCCAATAAGGGAATTGAATGTTAAAATTCCAATGTTAAAATATCACAATAAACTTGGAGAGACAAAGTTCCAAAATAAAATAGCTAGACATTGGAACAAACTACCAATACATTTAAGGAATATAAACAACCTGCCTATTTTTAAAATTGCATTGAAGGAACACTTGCAGACTGCATGTATATGTTAAGTAAGTTGATGGTTTACAATGTGTAGATTTGTAATATATATATTGTGTTATAGTTTGTACTAAGGATGTTTATATGGTATTTGTTGTTTTTATTATATTTATATCTGTATTTAAAGAACACAGGACTTCAGTTGAAAACAGGGCCTTTGGTCCTAATCTATATGTTCCTGTATAAAAATGAAAGTTTTATCATAAATATATGCTGCATTGAATCCATGAGGCTTTAGCCACTGTGCAATGACCTCATTGATGCAGGTTAAAATTCTGTCTGACATAAGGGACTCATGCATACTCTCCAGGCTTAATGTGGCATGCTGTCGACAACCAGTAGTACTGATGCCAGTACTCAGGGGACAAGTAGACGAGGGACAGGGATGCAGAGCATATACACTAGGGAAGAAAGCCCAGTGTGCAGTAATGCACATATAACTAGCACCCGATAATGGGCCACTGGTCCAAATGTCCATGGTGAGATGAATGCTAGCTACTGCTGAGTGTGACAGGGCATGTGACACCATGCATGTAAGGTCATTATACATAGCTGGAATAGCCTTAGTGGTAAAATACGTTCTACTAGGAACTTTATATTTAGACACAGTCTTCTCCATCAGTTCTCTAAATCCCTCATTCTCAACAAATGAAAATGGCAAAAGGTCTTTTGCAAGCATCTTGGCTGCAGCGGTATTGTGCTCTTTTGTCACTGGGTGTTTACGATGATATTTTGTGTACTTGCTTAATGCTGATTTTATATCTGGCTGCTTAAGCCTCTGAGTATGCAGGACTGTGGGTTGTGGTTTGGCTTTGCCAAGTATGGTCGTGTGGCTTTGGCTGACTTCAGTGATATCAGGGGCATGCTGGCACTGCAGAAACCTTTGTATAGGTGCAGATGGATCAACTTGACTAATACCTTCAGGTGTATCTGCACATGTAGGGTTAGGACACAATAAGGGGTCAAATGTTACATCATCTACTGCCTGTGGACCCTTGCTTTCAGTAGTAGAAGTAGACGAAGTGGGCTTGGATGCCAACCTCTTATGTTGGGTCCACTTAATGGGGTGCTTGCTCTGCATGTGACTATGCATGCCAGTCGTGCCATAGTGTGAACCTGGTTTGCTCTGGCTAATTTTGGAACGACAGATGTTGCACACCGCAACACTGTCATCAGAAACATCAATCACAAAGAAATTCCACATCAATGAATGGCCCCCCATACACCAGATTTTTGAGTGTGGTGGGGCAGATTGGAATGGTAACACAGACATGGGGTGGGCAAAGTTGTTTTCTTGGCATGCTGCTGCTTTCCCACAGATCTCATTTTTGCTACTTGCTGACCATTGAGCATGACAGCTTGCTGCTTCTGGACTGATGGAAGAGGGATTACTTTCACTTTGCCAATAACTGTTTCGACTGCTGCTTGTGGACATGGTGGCTGCCAACTAGGGTCTAATACTGGATCATCACCCTCACAACCATAATCAATACTACCCTCCATACTTTCTGTAATTTCCATTGGCGAAAGTAAAGGCTGACTATATACAAGATCTGCTTCCTCAATTACATTCTCTTCAAAATGAACACTGCCACTAGCAGTGTGTTCACTATGAGAATCTGTGTGCTCCTCAAACACATTTGAAAGTGGTATCTGTTGCTGTTCATTATCTACTCCCCCAACAGTAACTGATCCTGCAACACACTTACTGTCATCATCTGTCATACTGCCTACCACTGTACCAAAACCTTCCTAGCTCTTACTCACTACCAGCTGCTGAGTTAAATCATGGGTCTCCTGGGACTAAGACAGTTGATTATTTTCAGGCTCATCCTGAGACCCCTGGGACTCACACAATAGCTTGGCAACATCAAATGCAATCTTTGTAAGCTGCTGTTTAGAGCGATGAACTACACCAGCACTGGGAGTAGCAGTACTGCGCTGAGTGCAATAGAAGCTTGAGGGTTTCATTCCCTGTGAAGCCAGCACTGGCACAGCATGTGATCTGGATGGTATTGTAGTACTAGTAGAACTTGCAGTGCAGCTACCAGTAGCACCTTCTAAAGAACCCTCTCCTTGCCCCTCGGACACCCTTTTGACTGATGCAGTATCTACGACACTTTTACTTTTTCCACGTCCTCCATGCTTACCACTGCCTTTTCCTGACATGTTAATGCCTGTATTTTGCTGAACCCTAAAATACCAGACAGTTATACTGACTGCAGAAGATAGAGTAACACAAGATATTGTGTTATCCCAAAAATTGTGAACTATCTGTGAGACTGTGACACAGCAGTCAAAGTACAGATAACAGCAAATTATATTTCTTCCACTGAAGAAACTGGTGTATTTAATCACTCAAAAATACTTTTCTGTGCTGCAGAACTAACACAGCTCTCCCATCTTCAGAAATCAACTTCACAGTGAATAACTACGCAGTAAGAAATGTGTGCTGCCTCTTCACCCCTCCTCTGAACCGCATGTGGCTGCAGAGCTGAAAAGCATGTGATCAGAGCTTGTTGCAGTGTAATTTGTTCTTCCTGCAGAATTTCAGTGCATAGCTGTGGAATTTGTAATGAACTGCGGACTTTTAACTAACCAGGCTGCACACCATGTGACTGCAGAACTAAAAACATCGTGATTATCGGTAGCTGCGGAAAACAATGGCCATATCCGCAAGATTTCTGACTTAACCGTGGAATTCCAGGCTGCACACCGTGTGACTGCAGAACTGAAAATCATGTGATCAGAGCTAGATGCAGAAAAAATTGACATTTCTGTGACATTTAGGTGCTAACTGTGGATGTTTTTCAATACCGAGGAATTCTAAGAAGCGCAATATAAAACATATCTGTATAACAAATAAAAAAACACAAAAACGATTACTTTAGGACAACACAGTTAAGGTGCTCAACAGACAAGGAGATTGTATTCAGTATGTGACCATTGCAATTAAGATACCACTTTCAGAAAATGAAATATAGACACACATTGATAGTGTGAAAAAAAGCACCACATTTTACATTAAAATAGCGGAAAAATAAATGCTTTGGCAAAATTATTAACTAGAAACATTATTTCCACTGTTTGAATAAAAAATCCACATGTATAAGTGACTTTTATGCAGAACTAGGAGGAAATCCACAGTTTTTAGGTGAAAGTTCGAAATTCCACCATAGGCGAAAGAGCGGAATATTCTGCAAAATTTTCAAAATTTCGCAGAACTTCTGTTATGGTGGAATCCACACTTTCGCCCACCCCTAGTCCCCAACATGTGGAAATAGTCTATGGTTGCAGGGTACTAGGTGCAGTCAGTGGACAGGGACATACCCCGGGCAGCATGACATTCTCCTGCTGTAGAGCCCATTGTGTGGTGGCATACTGCATCTACAGGTCACAGTGCAGCTATGAAACATAGAAACATAGATTTTGACGGCAGATAAGGACCACTTGGCCCACCCAGTCTGCCCATTTCCTTACCCACTGTATAAGCTGCAGATTCTAGTTAACCAACAGCCTACTTCCTGCAACCCCTCACTATAATTACCTTATGTCTGTCCCATGCATGTTTGAATTCCTCCACTGTTTTAGACCCCATAACCTCTCCAGAAAGGTGGTTCCATGTGTCCACCACTCTATCTGTAAAAAAAATTTCTTCACATAACCCCTGAGCCGTCCCCCCTCTATCTTTAAATTGTGCCTCCTTGTTCTTACACATCTGTTTTTCTGAAAGATGCTACCCTCCTGGACTTTGTTGATTCCCTTGAGGTACTTAAAAGTTTCTATCATGCCCCCCGTCCCTCCTTTCATCAAGGGTATACATATTAAGCTCTCTCAGTCTCTCTTCATAGGATTTCTGATGTAGACTCTGCACCACTTTAGTTGCCCTCCTCTGGACTGCTTCTATCCTGTCTATGTCCTTGTATAGATGAGGTTCTCCAAAACTGCATGCAGTACTCCTGATGGGGTCTCACCAACTGTCTGTACAGAGGGATAACAACTTCCCTTTTTCTACTTGTGATGCCCCTCCCTATGCATCCCAGTATCCCCCTGGCTCTCCTTACTGACTTCTCACATTGCTTACCCACTTTTAGGTCATCCGATATGACTACCCCCAGGTCCCTTTCCATTATTGTTGTTGTTAGTACCTCCCATGCTATTGTGTACTTTTCTCCTGGATTTTTATTTCTCAGGTGCATTACTTTGCACTTCTTTGCATTGAATCTAAGTTGCCATATGTCTGACCATTCCTCCAACCTTGCCAAGTCCCTTCTCATGCTTTCTACCCCCCTTGTGCATCAACTCTGTTACAGATCTTTGTGTCATCTGCAAAGAGGCATACCTTTCCTTCCAGACCCTCTGCAATGTCACCTATAAAGACGTTAAAGAGGACTGGACACAGTACTGAGCCCTGAGGTACTCCACTAGTAACCCCCCTTTCTTCGGAACGTGTTCCATTCACTATTACCTTCTGTGTCCAGTTGTGCAGCCAGTCTGCTACCCAGGCTATCACCCTGGGACCCACTCCCAGGCTGGCTAACTTGATTATTAATCTTTTGTGAGGGACTGTGTCAAATGCCTTGCTAAAGTCTAGGTAGGCCATATCCACAGCCCCTCCCTAGTCTATTACTTTGGTCACCCAGTCAAAGAAATTGATTAGATTCGTCTGACATGACCTTTCTGCTGTGAATCCATGCTGTTTTGGGTCCTGTGCCCCGCTGGCCTCTAGGTATTCAACAATTCTTTCTTTCAGAAGTGATTCCATCATTTTCTCCACCACTGAGGTCAAACTAACAGGTCTGTAGTTTCCTGCTTCTGCCTTGCTCCCACTTTTGTGAAGGAGAATCACATCTGCCCTCCTCCAGTCCTCAGGTACCACCCCATCCTCCCAAGATTTGTTAAAAAGTGTGGTCAGTGGTGTCACTAGGTCCTCCCTTAGTTCTTTTGGGATTCTAGGGTGAATCCTGTCAGGCCCCATTGCTTTGTCCACCTTGAGTTTTAGGAGTTCTTCCAGGACTCTTTCTTCTGTAAATGGACTGGCGTCAACTCCACTACCCAAAGTGCTTCTATTGTTTGGTTTAGGTAATTCCTCCTCTTCTTCTTTTGTGAATACTGAGCAAAAGTATTCATTCAGTATCTCTGCCTTTTCACTGTCTCCTTCTGCCCACCTCCTCTCTCCTTTATTAATCTTCACTATCCCTCCCTTAACCTTTCTATACTCCCTAATGTACCTATAAAAAGGTTTTATCCCCCTTCTTAACTGAGTTGGCTATCTTTTCCTCAGTTTGGGCCTTTGCTTTTCTGACTGCCTTCCCCACTTCTTTCTGCTTTAATTGATACAGTTCCCTGTCATGCTCCTTCTGTGATCCCTTATACTTTTTGAATGCAGCCTTTTTCTCCTTAACCTTCCCTGACACTTCTTTTAAGAACCATAGTGTTTTTTTATTCCACTTTGTTTTCTTTATTTGTTTCACACATGGTGTGATGGCACCCCAATAGGCAATAGGCAGGTACCAGACAGGGGTCTGGCAGATGGCAGAACAAAGTACTGGCACCACATAGATCACAGTGGGGGAAACTTCATCTCTACCACCATACCTTGTCATGTAGGAACAGTACATACGAACATACAAATCTGCCAGCTGAAACAAGCCTTATGGTCTATCAAGGTAGTCTGCTCGAATGCATAGCTAGCACCCTTATACTGCAGCTGCACCACCCTCCTCTCCCCCTCTCACCATTACCCCCTCACACACTGTCCCATGCCCCTTTTAAAACTGCCCACTGTGCTACAGGATAAAACCTCCTCGGGTACAGTGTTCCATTTCTCCACCACCTCTCTGTGAAAAAATACCTGCTCATCTCTCTCCCATATCTTCAACCCTCCAACCTGAGACCATGCCCTCTGGTGTACCTTCCTCTCCTCTGCTTAAATATCCCTCCTGTCCCCTTCAAATATTTGTCCTAGTACACTGTCAGGGACTATGTCCATCACATACATGGGTGATGTACAGTATGGCCCCACCCACCAGACTAGTCACGAACAATGTTTTCAGAAATTCCCTACCTGCCTGCAGTACCACTGTGGCTGTGGGCCAACAGAGTGGATCTCTTTAGATATATCATGAAATATCTGGAAGTATCTGAATTTATCTGTGGTGGCAACTGTAAATTCAAAGTGTTCAAACTATTGCCTTTGCAGAAAGAATTGCATACATAAAATGCAAAAGGAATACAGTACAAGTAAACCTAGCAAATTGCTGCATCTTCTCCCAAAGAAAGAAAAAAAATCTTTTTAGCACCACTAACTTTTTTTTTTTTACTTATTCTTTATGCCTCCTTCTTCACCTATGGCTGACCCTTCCATCTGGGTCTTCAATGCGCCACACAGGCTGTGCTGGGAGGACCCGAGGACACCTGACCCCCATTAAGTGCTCTGCTCCAGTAACCATGCTAGCCCAGGATAACCCACCAGGTTGGGAGGAGGTAACTCCTCCAGTCCATCCAAACCTTTGGGGAGCAGACACTTGGAGCTGCTCCTCAGGATCCTCCCAGTCACCGGCACCGAGGCCTATCTTCTAGTGCGACCATGGGGTATTTCCTGTGTTTCTTGTTCCCTCCCCCTGCTGACCTCAGCGCTTGAGGGGGGCCAATGAGACGAGGGCACACTGAGATGTGCCTTCACTCAGATCCTCGACCGATGTCTGCCCCTCCCATCTCTGCTGTCTTCTCAACTGCACCGCCACCTGTGGTCACCCAGGTGGTGGTATAACAGTGAGGGCTGCAGCCCACCCTCCCCAGAGAAGGAGAATAGCCCTGCAGGTGCTTGATCGTTCTCTCCCCAGCCATCCCTCCAGCAGCCCAGGCTTGCTTCTGATCCCAGGTCACTGGCGTTGCAAGCGGTAGCCCTACCACTACACTGGCAGGCAAGCATAACACTAACTGTTTTGTTTTGATTTTTATGTGTGTGAACCAGCTGGCTCCACCTGCCATATCCTCAGTTCACTCTGTATGAGCCCCACTTTAGTCTCACCTAGGTCTCTTCTATTTAAGATAAAACAAGAAAACAAAATGGGGGCACTATCTATTGTCTAGACAGCCCCCCTGCATTGCCATGCAGTGACCTCCTGCGGTGCCTAATGTCCCTACTATAGGATGCAGAACCAGGCTACATCTTAGTAATTTTGAATTATGGCCACTGGTCTTATTCAATCATGCAAGGGAGTTGTGATCAGTAACCAGGGTGAACTCCCCTCCATGCAGGTATGATTGCAGCTTCTGCAAAGCCCAGACAATCCTCAGATACTCCTTCTGTATTGTGTCATAGCCTTGCTCTCCGGGCAGCAGCTTCCTGTTCAGGTACATGACTAGATGCTCCTCTCCTGAGTGCATAACCAGACTCTGACCCACACCTAGCCCATGATGAGATTCATGTACATGCACAGTGAACCTAAAAGTGTAGTGTGTACTGTTGAGCACAGGTGCGCAAAACAATGCCTGTTTCTGTTACTGGAAAGGAGTATCACATGTTTCCTATCTCTGAACCTTTATCAGAATTTTCTTCCTGGTGAGATCAGACAGGAGTTTTCCATGCTGCTGGAATCTGGCACAGACTTATGTTAGTACACTATCATCCCTAGGAAGGCCCATACTTTCCTCTTGGTTGTGGGCATTGTCATCTCTGGATGGCCTTAATTTTCATTGGCTTAGGCAGGATGTATGCACTCCCCACTTGTACCTAAAGACCTGGGAGTCTGTTTGGTTGATGTGGCTCCATTCAAATGAATTAAGATAGTTTACTGTTTGTTTTGTGCACACTCTTTAGTTTTTGTTTCTGCATGCCTTTGATGCTTCAGGTGGCAATGGCTATACTAGTAACACAACTTTCATGTTGCTTTAGATCAGCCACAGGAGACACTGCAAATTACTTGTGATATGTTAGGTGGGGAGTGCAGGATCTGCAAGTATTCATGTACAGGATGTAAATGATGAAAGTTATTTTCAGTGCTTCAGCAAATGGTACCCATGTGAGTATGCATTTAGATCATATCTTCACCCTATCCTGCACTCCAGAGTATAGACACCTCTGTTTTCAAAACTTTTTTCATGGGTACATTCTCCCATTTTAGGGCCAACCTATATCAAAAAAATGTGGCCAAATATTTGAATATTACTTACAAATGTTTGGATGCATTTGCGTCAATTCTTTGGATTTATGGCCACAGAATGACGCGTTCATCATTTCTTTATGTATGATTCATTCCCTGTCATCCACCTATCCTTCCAACCAGCAGCGATAACCGTAAGTCTTACCACATCGTGTGGTACTAGAGGTGCACCCTAGATAAATGATTTATTGTAAATTGGGACACTACCTGGTTATATCATGCCATTCCTGCCTGTGCCATTAGATGTTTTTGCCTCCACATGTACAGGAGAACTAAAGAGTACCACCAGCTGTCTGGGAATTAGTGTGTAAGTTTTTTGGTTCACAATATGTAAATCTGGTAGTTTTTTGCAGCTTTTGAGTCATTTAGTTTAGTCTAGATAGTCTTAATCTGGGTCTCCAGGGCCAAGTTCTCAGTGTTCTCCCTATTCTTGGATCTTGATTGCAATAGTGTGGGAGATGGCAGGAAGCACCTCTAGAATTTTCTGAATGCTAGAGCACTATGGGACTCTACTGTCCACAGCTGAGTACTGCAATTACCTCCAACTGGACTACTGCAGCTGCAACTGGAGGATTTTTCCTAGCTGTGTTCCCCACCTTTTCCTGCATGACTATCATACGTGGGAGGAAAGGAGGTAGTGCTGTCCTCATAGTACTGCTATAACCTGCCAGACTGCTGCTACCTAAGGTGACATTGACTGGCTACTGTGAGGAGCACATATGGGTTGATGGTTTGGGTAGCTTTTATGGACACACACTTCTCCAACCCTCACTCTTCCCCCACCTCCCTTTCCCTTTAACCCTCATTGTCCCCCTCAACTCAGTTGCACTTTTTCTACTTCACTCCTTATACTTGGAATCATACTTGGAATTTGTAGGTAGTAGAAGACTTGCACATCTATAATTTTGCTATCTCATACTTAAGAAAAATAATCTTTTAGATTTCCCTCATCCATGCAGTTGTCAAAATGTGTTTTTGAAGGGCGCTAGGGACTACTGTCCACTATGTCAGCTGGTAAGGAGTACTGTAAATTTGTTATTCTTTCTGTGTAATACATTTTCCTTTTGTCTGTTTTATGATTGCTGTTTTTAATCTGCTTATTGTGACTTATTGTAAAGTGGTTGTCAGTGCAGAATGTAATTCCCAGGTCATCCATTATTTCAATACCCATATGATTCTTCTATGGACACTGGGTAAACATAGTGTGTTTAATCTCACTTCATATTCCATGTGTTCTAGTCCCCTCGTCATCCCTGTTTCCTTTCTCTGTATATGTTCTAGTTTGTTTCTGTAACCTTGATTTAGTCCTCCCCAGAACTATGAACAGTAGTCTGTCAACAGTCTGATATAAGATTTACATATTGTCACTATAACTTCACTGGATCTATGGCTAAAATGCCATTTAATGTTATTAAGTAGGTGGTTTGGCTTATTAAATATATAATTAATGTGCTGAGTGGGCTTTAGGTCTGATGATATTTTTACTCCTAAATCCTTTTCTGTTTTTACCTCATTTAGTGTGACTTCTTAAAGGAAGTAGCCACTTTGTTTGTTATTTTTCCCTAGATGCATCACTGTGCACTGGTTTTCATTCTCCTTCATGCCCCATGAGTCTGCCCATCTTGCCACAGCGTCAAGGTCCTCTTGCAGTTTTATGCTGTCCTATGAGTTGTTTACCATTTCCCCTAGTTTGGTATCATCCACGCATTTATTACACCAATTCCTTATATCCACACCTAGCTCTGCAACGAAAAGACCAAACAGGATTAGTACCAATATGGAACCCTGTGGGACCCCACTGGTTACATCTGCCTCTCCTAAAGTGAATCCATGTAATCTTATCCTTTATGTTCTATCATTCAACCAGCTGTTGATCCAGTTCATTCCAAGGAGGGGAATGTTAAGAAAGTTTTCCCTTATTTTAGTTATTAGAGTATGGTGTGGCATGGCATCAAATGCTTTACTTAGATCCACAGTACATAGATTACATCCCTGAATTACTTTCATCCAATACCTTACTAATACACTCTCATTCATCATATTTATCTATCATCCCTCAAGTCCTTTTTAATGCTTTTGTTTATAATTGAATTTTCAGTGGCTCTCTCCAGCATGTTATGCTACATCTTCTAGTCTTTAGACTAAACTCTTCTCTTGATGTTTTTTTTTTCTCTTGCCCTACAGTATAGGGTTTTTGGCTTTCCTATGAAACATTTTTGCATCTTTTCCATATGTAGCATTTTAATTATTTTTCTGTGGCTGTATATGCAAAGCTAGTTGCAATTTTATATGTTGTACAATTTCACTATGCATTTTGTAAACCAGTGTTATTTTTGCTGGGTTGCATGCTTTGTCTTTTTTTCTTTGTGTACACTGACTGCATTATGTTTCTTGCTGCCTTTGTGAATCTCATCCATCCACTTTAGAGCACAGCTAATATACCGTAAATCCTGGGAACCTTCAGTTTAAGGACAATGTTCCATTAATTGCTTGATGTACAGACTTTGCAAGAATGTGTGCTGCAATGTGTGCCCCAAGGAAGTGTAAGTGCCACACGATGTGTCAAGAACACAGTCACAGCAGTTACTGTTCACTTTGTATGTTTACCTATTTGTTTCAATAACATTACATTGCCATAGCTCCTGTTAGCAGCCTGTTTGTCATTTTCATGTTCTTTGATTTTGGGTTTCCATCCCAGCTTTGGTAGCAGCAAAGGACACAGTTAATTGTTTTTTGTGTGCTTATGGTTTGGCATGGTGTTGTTGTTTTCCATCAGTGCTGGTATCATTATCATACTAGGGAGAGAAAGAGGTAGTATGGTACTCACAGAAGCTGCTATAACCCTCCAAGACTGCTGTTACTACTACTGAATGTGATGTTGAATTGCTGCAGCATTGTGCATGAAAGGGTAGAAGGTCTGGATGGCTGCTGTTAACACATACATCCTGTACAGCAGATGGGCACTAACAGCCAATAGGAACAGTCTGTTACAGAGGAACTTCATAAAGCAAGCAACTAAATCCATCACGGATCTGAGGCAGCTGCCATTACTCATTAATCCTATCTCAGGCTGAAAGTTCAAGTTGAAGGCTGTAAGGCAACGGGAAGCAATGCAAAAGCTTTAGATTGAAAAACTGGAAGAGCTAAGTCATGTTGATTCTTTGATAGGCTCTGCAGATTCCTTTATGTCATAGGTTTTCATATCATCAAATAGACATTTTCACAATGCAGGAGTTGACACAACTGGTCTTGTTAATCTTTTTTTATCAGTTCAAATAATGGATTTCATTAGGCAGGTGGACTGCAATGACAAGGGAGACCCTATTCAGGCATTCAAGCCAAGCTCAAAATAAGATGCCCCCCAAGCTGCATCTCATAGCAGATGGAATCGTAGAAGGATAAGCATGTCAGATTGCATTGGGTCCTGTCATTCCAGCTGGACACCTTTTCAGATGTCCAGCAATGTGATTTTTACTACAATTAGCCAGCCAGAAGCCAGGACTGGGTTGCTGGTGACTACAGAAGTAGGCATATGTGTACATCCATTCCTCCCAGTTCATAATGAATTAGGTTTCACACAGTATCTTGGATGCAAACCTTTAGGATCTCTGGTCCAATCAGAGTAGGTGGTCAACTTGCCAATGGCCATATGCCTTGGGTGGTACCAAGCTTGGAAATAGGGAGAGATGCCACATGATCTTTTCCTGTTGTGGCCCTAAAAGGTAACAGAATTGTTTTTGGGTCAGATTAGCAGAGGGTTTTGTGAATTTCCATTGAGCATGCTGTATCTTAGCCAACACCTAGTCAGGTTGAAGTTGGTGCCTCGGTATTTGTGACAAGCAAGTTTGGGATTGCTATCTTTCTAGAAGTCTGCCACAGCCCCCATCCCATTTTTCTCTGGCAGCATTAAACCACTGCCTTACAGACATTTCTTAGAAGCAGACGTAGGAGCAGGAGCCTTTCATCAATCTCCCCTTCACTACTAAGTAAGCAGTCAGTTTTCTGGGGAGAGTTACTCCATTTAGCTTTTAGGATTTTATCCTGAGAAAGCATTTTGAGGGTACTATTCCTTCCTTTTTGAGAGGTCTCACCAGCTCTCCTGAATGAGAGCTTCCACTCAGTAGGGGTTTTGTGAGCTGATACTAAACTCAGTGCTTGGTTAACCTCTTCAAGTTAAACCTCTATGGATCATGCATTAGGGTGCATAATTGTCACCAAGGCTTCTCTTAATGTATCCTCTTCAGCTGAGGTCAGTGTCTTTTGTGGGAACCTTCCAGCACTGCAAGGCTCACAGGAAGTCCTCTTGAGGGAAAGCACCTTGAGGTCTCCATACCCTCCCAGTGTGTCCTCTCACATACTTTTATAATTATCAGTGATCTATACTAAATGCCCCTAGATACCTTCTCTGGGATCTCTATAGCTGTACTCATCCTGTCCCTGGAGTCTACCAGGCCACTGTTTTTTTTTTTTTGAATAATCTGGTCTAAAAGTCTGGAGCCATCAACAACTGTGAGATGTGAGGTCTTTACCATCTCAGGGCAATCTTACCTTGAGGGCACCTTAGCACCCCTCCTCAATCATTAAGCTCTGCCTCTAAACTCGCTAAGTCAGAGTTTGTATGAGAAAGTAAGCTCTGGGTCTGACACTCTGGTAATGAACCACACCTCTTGTGTATGGAGGGGGGTATTACTGTAAAAAATGCTCGTGTCTCTCGAGTAACACATTTAGCATCTTTGCCAAAGAGGTTGTGTTGCAGAGTATTTGCATATACAGTGTAAGACCATTATAAGTACATACACCATCTCTTCCTTTTTGGTATGTTTCCTGGGTTGGTGATAATACTAGAGTATATTCACCATGGAGAACAAAGCATAATTAAAGTGGTAAAATGAGACAAGAAGGATCCATTTATCTTATATTGTTTGAAACTGTACACGGTCTTCAAAATTAAATATCTAGTGGCATTTACACTCAGTTCATGAATGATCAAGTATGTCAAATATTGGTATTCAGTATTATAATATAAAAAAACATGAGACAGCAATTGACAAACAGTTTTTGTTCAGAAGCATTATCAGTCTTAAACAAATGTGAAGACAAATGTAAAGTGAGGAATAATATTCTCAACGTAGTGTGATTGATTTTGTGTATTATTAAATTTGAATGGGTTATGCTTTTGGTCAGCATAGAGTGGGAAACAAAGTAAAATCAAGATGTAACAGTATCAGTAAAGTATACAAAAGGGTCTCCAATTTAGGACAGACAGAACAAAAATAAAATGTTTGATTCACAAGTGATTATGTTGGTATTATGTCAACAAGTACTGTAGTTTAGCTATGCAAGCTTTGAGGCAACTTATGGTCTCGTCATTGGATATGACCCTTACAAAGCATCACAGGATGGCAAACACAGATTATTAAAATGGATCAGGGAACTGAAAAAAACTTACATGTAGAAATAATATGGAAAAAAATACAGAGAAGTAAAATGACTTGAGGGGAGCACAAGCCATGATAGCATTTCACTGGTGGGAGATAATGATCCAGTCTGCAACATTATCCAGAACTGATGTACTAATGGTCCAGCTATGGGGTACTGTATCATGAATGCAAATACTAGAAGGTGCAGGCATCTAGATGCAAGTTGCATTTTTTTTTCCATTGTGCAACGTTGGTGTGACTTATTATATGGTAACTGAGACTGAGGTATGTGGCAGGGTTGTTGATTACCAGCTTACACATTGTGTTATGCAATACAGTATTTCATCCATTTTTTGATACGATTTGCAAATAATGTTGAAAGCAACATCAATGGTGTGACTATGAATGATGATTAGAAACACAGATGTGAAGTTGAAGATATTAACTTATGCATATCCTTTCAGTGTTCTTTAAACGCAACTTGCTAGCAGTGGCATGCAGTGGCATGCAGTGACATTATAAGTATGATGAAATCATTACTTTCAAACAGTAAAGCAATGAAAGTATAAGTTATGAAAGCTCATGGAAGCAGATGTGTAAAGACATTTACTTCAAAGAATACCACTGCTGTTTAGTTGGCAACCAATAACTCACAAACAATGCAGATATATACAAATGTGCAATGGCTAGTGATGTACAAAATGCAGAATTCAGATGACAGAATTAAATTTAAATGGCCATTCAAATGGCAGAATCTCTGGCAGAATATTGAAGTTCATTCCACAGAATTCTGCCAGTTAGCAATTGGTGGAACAGTATTCAATGAAACCACATTATTTCATGAGTTATCGTTCTATGAGCATTACATGTAATTTCTGGAGAATTAAATGTGCCAATTTAACTTAAAATTAATCCACTTGCTTCCTAATGGACAGGACACATCTACTGGGTGGTCCACCATGTTTAGTTTAATGTTAGAAGTTTAATTGACGCAAACAAGACATGCCCCATTGAACTCTTTGGTGTTATATTTCACAGTTCATTAGAGCTATAGAAATTGTTTTCTGGCAGACAGTCACACATTTTTGGAGATGCTTTGAGAAGTGCCAGGCTGCAGTTCTGTTACTATTAAACAGCAGTGTAATGTAAAGTGTGAAATTATAGCACTTAACCCGGGAATGTGATTCTGTGATTCCAGCATTTTACCATGGAGATAAAGTGGTGACTTTCTGTTTGCTACGAGTTAGGAGAGAGAGAAAGCTGTGGCAGTTTGATAATTACTTTTAAAAACCTTTTGGAAATCTTAATTTGCAAAACGTCAAATGTCAACTGACTTGGGACAGAGAATTAATGCCTCTAAGGCCAGTGTTCTTTCTTTGCTCTTTACACTGGAAGAGACCAGCATTTTAGTGTGCAATAATTAGGGGAGGGGTGTAAAAGCAATGCTAGCATTACATTAGTAGGAGATAATGAACCAGTTTGCTACATTTCCCAGGACTGATGTCATTAATGGGCCAGTTAAGGAATACTGCATCTTGCATGCAATCACTAAACGTTGCAGGCATCTGAATGCAAATTACATTGACTTTTTTTATCAGTCAGCATTGGGGTGACTTATTATATGATAAATGAGTTTAAGGTATGTAGTACTGAAGATGTACCTCAGCTGGAATGGACTTACAATATATCAGTTCAAAATATTTTTGTTTTACATACAGTTTGAGGCCTGGTGACAAGGGTACAGAAACTATGAGGATGAACCTAATCGACCTGAACCCTAGAGAACTTCAGCCTGGTGAAAAAAAAAATTCAGATAACACATTTGTTGCTATTTTTAAGAGCTCATTTCTTGAATGTGATATTTCAGATTCTTCAGGAATCATCAGTCATTCCACTGAGGAAGGTTGACAAAGCATTCAGCAGAATATGGAGTTTAATGACCTTTCATGAAATGTAAAATGCATAGAGAACTTGTTCTTAAATGGTATGCATTTTAGGGTCACTTGATGTGTCTAAGCGGGTGAGTTGCACTACTCATAGCTCCTCTCCCCTATGTGTCTCTATGGTGCAAAAAAAAAAAGCAGATTTCAGGCTACTTTCATCTGTGCTTGTGGTGCAACAAGTTGCTTTATTGCTCTGCTACCTGACATTGGATTTTTCATGCCTAAGTCATCATGAAAGCAGCACAATACATGAAAACAGAAATGCGGCCTGCAGGCCCGACGCACACCCCACAGCCCACTCCAGGAAAAAACAAGACCACCAAGAATCACAAGACCCAAATAGTGGCACCTGCTAAACCAAACTCAGCTGTGATTCCACTGGGAATTAATGCAAGAACTCTCCCCACTCAAGGATGCCCTGCTGAACATATCCAGCCAGGTAGCAACCCTGCTAGCTGCATCGGAGCACTCACTCGCAGGATAGGTGATGTAGAAGTGAGAACTAGCTCCATTGAAGACTGGAGATCTTGGCAAGATTCTGACTCTTTGGCTCTAAGACGCGGAGTTTCAAAACTGGAGGACAAGATCGAGGATCTGGAGGGGTGCAGCAGATGTAATAATCTACTGTTAATAGGGCTCCTGGAGGGTTCTGAAGGCCAGAACACTATTCTTTTTGCTACAGAAGTTTTGTGAAAAGGTTGCTGGCCCTTCTGCTAATGAGCCTGGCTACATAATTGAGAGGGCTCACAGAGCATTGAAGCCTACTCCACCACCAAGTAGCCCACCTTGTCCCTTGATTTTTAAACTCCTAACTAACTTGACAAAGCCCATATTCTTCCTAAATTGAGGGATGCCAAAGATCTCTTATGGGAAGGAAACAAATTAAGATTAATGCAAGATCTTCCTCGCTCGATGCATCTTAAAAGGGCAGAATTTAACCCCTACATCTCCATATTTCTGGCCTCCGGGATATGATTTAAGATGCTATATTCAGCCCGGCTACAGGTGACCTACCAAGGCATCATGAAGTCTTTTCAATCCACCAACCAGGCCAAGCAAGAACTTCCTAACCTGTTCCTGGATCTCTTTTAAACCCCCATGTGATCTTTTTCAGGAGCATTTCTGGTGGAAATGCACAGTCTTGGGGTGATTATCTACTCAAAGGACTGGGACGATGCTCAGTGATCTCACAGTTATACCATAATATGACTTACATTATCCACCACTCTGTCCCTCTGACTATTTAAGAAGGATAGAGGATTTTATGTTTTAAGAGTTTAATGAACTACTGCAGAGGGGAACATTGCAGGACTATGAACTGTTGCACACCAGGTGATGTGCTACCAACTGGGGACTTGTATATGTACAGAGAGGACACCAGAGTAAAGATTCCTTCCTTTAAGCTTTCAGCGAATGTTGGATCCTATGGAGGCAGGCTTGTGAGGTTCGAGTTGGGGCCTGGATGGGTCACTCCATGATAGGTATTCCCTGTGTTCCTCCTGCTCACTATGCTGCATTAAGGTAGGTCTGTGGCCTGGTAACCATCAGGGCTGGGGAGGTTATAGTTGCACTGTCTACTCCTCTTCCTATGGTGGTGGGTCCTGGGAGTGCTCCATTTGCCTCAGGTGAGAACAGGTTGCCTTTTACCGAGTGCCATATATGGGGTGGTTTCCCCCTGGGTCTTTCTGAATGGGCTATAGGAGGCAACCCTCGAGGGGACTACTGTGTGATGGTGGGGTCCATGGTTGTGCCCCCCCCTTGGCGGAGAGTAATACAATGCGGTTTGCCTGGACGAAAAGGGTTAGGGTGGGGAGTTAGTTCTTCTGACCCCCCTTCAAAATTACAAGCACAGTTCAATCAAGCAGACATAAAGGCAACAGGCCAGGGGACGTTTTGTCACTAAGGGTCATAAATGGGGACTGTACCTGACTTGGCAGCCCAGGGCCATAAGCTGAAGGTTCTCTGTGATGGGGCGAGCAGGGGTGCCTTTTGTTAACCCTCTATCAATTAGTTTCCCTTGGTATCTCTAGGCTGATATGGATGGAAGTAGCTCCTGGAGTCCCTGCATTGGGAGAGGAGGATTGGTTCAGTGTGCTGAGGACCTTCCCTACTTACGAGGTGACATTGGTCCTGGACCTTTCCTAGATAGAAATAAGGTGCGGGAGGCTGAACTGGCAGGGGGCGAGAGTTCTGCTGGTTGGGAGGTGGCCTGTTCCATTCTCTAGCTTGGGTGCTAGCACTTGCCATACTGGGTTTGGGATCCCAACACTTGCAAACTTATTGTCTATGTTATAATGTGTTGCTTAAGCTTTGTCAACTTTTGGGTTTCTAGGGGCAGTAGTCGTGGGAAACGCATAACTGCTGTATTGGGATTGTTAGTTATTTAGTATTGGTAGGGTGGATAGAAGTAATTTTGTTTGCTTACACTTATTATATTCTGTAAACAGCCTTGTTGGTTGGGCGGTGAGCAAAGAGGGTAGGCGGGGAGCGGGGGAACCAAGGAGATGAGTTTTGTCATCATGGGTAGTCAATTGTTGGTATTATGGCCATCAGGGCCGGGGAGAGTATGTGGTTATATTAATGGGATTTTAAGGTTCCTAGGGAATTCTACAGTTGGGTTGGTTTGGGGGGGCTGGGGTTTGCTTTGTTCAGTGCTGGGGGGGAGCTGGGGCACCTTACTTTTACCCAACCACACAGAGGGAACTTGGTTGGTAGATACTGTTTCTAGCAATGATGGGCACAATATATACATTTATCTCTTGGAATGTGAGGGAGCAAATGATAACAGGAAATGATACATGATTTTGTGACACCTTAAAACATATCAACTAGAATTGGTTTTCCTACAGGAAACACACCTTAGACAGGCAGACATTCAGTATTTCTGTAGAGAATGGGTGAGACAAATCTATGGGATGGGACTCAGTAACAAGAGCGGTGGATGGGGATACTTCTATGGTAGGTAACACCTTTCCACCTGATAAAAGAATGCAGAGATCCTGAGGGACACATTCTGCTTCTCCAGGGTCATCTGGGATTGACTGAGGTTTTGTTAGGATGTATTTATGGACCCAATATAAACTCCCTTAGCCTTTTCTCTGGTTTGTTGACACTTTTACTGCCATTCTCGCATTTCCCCAATTTTCTCAGGGGTGACTGGAACCTTACAGTTCACCTAGATCTGGACAGACCTGGCACTTACTGCAGAGGTCTCTCTTCATCTCACTGGGGAATTTGAGATCTCATGGACTCAATCGGTCTAGGGGACCTATGACATATCCTACATCCTAACAAATGACAGTATACTTTCTCCCCCCCAACAGAACCTACTCTAGAATAAATTACTTTCTTATAACTCTTTCTATTATTTAAGGTATTTTGGCCTGTGTAATTTACCCCACTGTAATCTCTGATCATGCCCCTGTATATGTGGAACACTCACTGAAGGGACTTGAAGATCAGGACAGGGCTTGGCATTTGAATACCTCTCTTCTGAATGACTCACTTTTTGTTAAGTCTCTTTCCAATTTCATACATACTTTCTTTCATGAAAATGAGGGGTCAGTAGCTGGTGAGGATATGATATGGGGTGTAGCAAAATGTACCATTAGAGGGGAATGTATTTTCCTGGTGTCAAAGGCTAAAATATTAAGAACCAAACAAACGAATCGGCTGTTGCTTCAGATCCATACCCTGTAACATAGCCTCTCTGCGGCAGATGACCAGGAGAAATGGATTAAGCTTCATGCTTACAGGGCACAATATTTTGGTATTTTAACAGATCAGGCTAATCTTGCTCTCCAAAGAGTCAAATTCTGATACTTAGAATCTGGTGAAAGGGCAGGTAGGCTATTAGTCTTGTGACTTAGACAGATGGAAATGCACCATATGATACCCAACCTTCAACCTGTCCCGGGAGAAGAAACTCTTACCAGACCCCGAGATATAGCCAATACTTTTCAGCAGTTTTATAAGACCCTTTGCTGTCCTGAACTGGACTACAATCTTGATACAGACCTCATTGATAAGTATCTAAGATCTATTACCTTGCCCATGCTTTCAGAAACACAACAGGAGATCCTGAAAACCCCTATTTCTTTGGAAGAAGTGCGGCAAGTTATCAGACAACTACCTTAAAAAAAGCTCCGGGCTCAGATGGTTTCAATAATAAATTTTATGTCACTTTCTTGCATATTCTTGCTCCTTTCCTCACCAAATTATTAATTACCTGCATACATCTGACCTCTTGGATGCAGCATTTACCCAAGCCTGGATTTCTGTCATCCCCAAGCCTGGTAAATCACCTCTTCTACTGGAGAATTATCATCTGATCTCTCTTTTGAACACAGATATTAAAATCTTTGCTAAGGTGTTGGCCAATTGACTTCTAGAGGTATGGCAGAGGCTCCATGGCCCAACCTAGGTTGGTTTTGTGGCAGGACGATTATCTTCTGAACATTTACGTAAGGTCCTTCACCTCATCACAATAGCACAGGACAGAAATATACCAGCAGTTCTGGTCTCTCTGAATGCGGAGAAGGTCTCTGACCAGGTTTTCTGGCCTTTTTTATTTGCCATGCTCTGGAAATTTGGTTTTCCATCCCAGTTTAGTGACTGGCTTAAGGTCATATACCACCAACCTTTGGCTAGAATTTGGTGCAAGGGGTGTTCTCTGCTCCCTCTTTTTTGCAGCAAGGTACTAGGCAGGCTGCTCCCTCGCCCCTTTTCTTTTCAGTTTTTATTTGGAACCACTGCTTAGATCCCTTCAAGAGAACCCAGATTTGCATGGGATCTCAGTAGGTAATGTCAAATATACTTTTTTGACATACGTGGATGATTTACTACTTCATCTAGAACACCCCAACTCCTCAGTTTCAGCTGCAATAGACACCATAGATAGATTTTCCCGAGTAGCAGGTTACAAATTGAATTTAGATAAATCTATGGTTATGCTATTAAATGTACATGTTCAAAACCAAAACACTGTAGACATGGGTCTTGCCTGGGAGCCTAAAGTACTTACCTACTTAGGGATCAAAGTATGTAGACATATTTCATCTTTGGTCAAGCTACATCTCTCTCCTATTGTTCAAGCTGTGTTGGCAGACCTGTGGAGATGGAAATCCCTTTCACTTTCACTGTGGGGATGGGTAAATGTGATTAAAATGAATGTTCTACCTCGAATACTTTACCCTCCAAGCATGGAAGGCCCATTTCTTCCCAAATCTTGGTTTGTCCACCTCTGGTCATCTCTCTCTGATTTTCTTTGGCTCAGTTAAACTGTACACAAAGCATATTTGAAGTTGACTCACCAGGAAGAGTTAGGTGGCCTAAGTCTACCTAATTTCTTTTTATACTATTGTGCTCTACACTGTTGTAAGATATTTCAGTTGCACTCTAGTGTCAATGAACCCCTTGCAGATTATTATACTCCTCTCTGGCTGTCATTAGAGCAATACCTTTGCCGATCCCAGTGTATTGATATTTCCAGTCTTATATATGGTAGCCCTTCTGATCTCCCCAAACCTCTCTGTAACTCCCCAGTATGGTGATCCCTTAAGGCTCTCCACCAGGTCTGTTCCCATCTGGGTATAGTCTTACACAAAGTTCTCTCCCAACCTGTATTTGGGAACCACCACCTTAAGATAGCACACCGTCCGATTCCCCAAGTTTCTGCCCAGTCCTAGCCAGGGCATTGATTTTATCCCTGATCTCCCAGGGTAAACTTAGCTTGGTTAAGGAAGTTCAGGCAGGTGTCACCAAACTTATTATTGTGAGACATTGGCTTGATCAAACATGCCCGTTTTAAAGACTGGCACTCTGAAATTCTCCAGGTACTTGAGATGGAGTGGCATATTACTAAATGAATGGATCTAACAAAAGTGTTTAATGAAAGGTGGGCCCCACTGCTCACCCTCTTACCCTTAATGCACGTTACATAAGGTTCCTTGGAGTTTAACAGGGAGGAATATAGGACTTGCAATAAGTTGTTGGGATCGAGGACTTGAGGTCCCATCCACTATGTTGTGATGTTAAACCCTGTCTGCTGACATAGCTACATGAGGTTGCCTCCTGTTAAGGCTTGTGAAATTTTTGAGTAATGTGTAAGGTGCTCTGGGGGGGGGGTAAGAGTGGGAGGGGAGGAAGGATTGGTGGTAATTGGATAGGATTAACTGCCTTACAATTTATTGATCATATCAACGATTATTAGAGGTTTGTTGTTAGGCTGATGGATTAATTCTCATAGCTTTTCTTATATTTGTCAGACTTATTATGTTCACGGTGATGTAATGGGAGAAGAAAGTTGTTGCTGTTATGAATGTATCCTTTTTCATTTTTGAAAAAGCTAATAAAGTATATTTAATTGAAAACAAATGGTATGCATTTTATTCATTTATGAAACTGTTACTATGTACTGCTATATGTGCATATATTGTAGGTTACTGTTATAAGTTCATACACTGTAGGTTGACGATCATGTTTTTTTGCTTTTATCATAGCCAAATAGTGTGTTGCAATTAATTTTTTGTACAGAGATACGAATACTATTGTTCAAAGACAAAAATTGGTGCTAGAGTTCCATGGTGTAGATAAATAAAAAGTCAAGGTTTGGCTACATTTTTATGAGCTTCACAAAAAGTGCTGCTTATAATTACCAAATATGATGCAGGGTTGTAGATTACCAGACTAAACACTGCATGATGCAATAAAACATTTAGTCTATTTTGCTTTATTGTTTACAAATAATTATGAAAGCCATGTACATAGTACGAGTTAGACAGAGAATGAAGACAAGTAATACAGATATGAAGTTGAAGAAGACACCGTCTTATGCACATCTGGAGTTAATTCTATCATGGAAGAAAAATAAAGGTGTCAAGTGTCTGATGATAAGTGTTTATCAGAATGTCATTCATTTTTAAATGACACAGTAGTGAATCTGAAAATAACAGCATATGTGAAAGTGAAAATGACCTGTCAGATGAGATTCTTGGTGACGAAAGCTATTTGGAATGCTGCTCTGAGCAGGAAAGACAAACTTTTATTATCCTTTCAGTGTTCTTACAGAAAAACACAACATGCCAGCAACAGTATGTAATGACATTATAAGTATGATGAAATCCTTATTTATAATAAGTAAGGCAAGGGAAAATATAAGTTTTCAAAGCTTGTGGAAGCAAATGTGTGAAGACACTTGCTTCAGAGAATACCACTATTGTATTTTGCAATCAATGGCTCACAACAATGCAGATCTATATAAATTTGTGACAGCTAGTGCTGTGCTTAATGTAGAATTCTGATGGCAGAATTAAAGTGGAGCTGCCATTCTGATGGGGAAATCTCTGTCAGAACGCTGAAGTTCATTCCATGGAATTAGGATGTCTTACAGTCGGTGGAACTGTATTCTGCAGAATCACATTATTCCACGGCTAATCATTGCATGAGCATTACATGCAATTTCTGTGGAATCAAGTGTGCCCACGTAAAATTCACCCACTTGCTTCCTAATGGATAGGACACATCTACCTGGTGGTTCATAGAGTTGAATTTAAAGATCAAATGCACATATTTCATAAAAAGCTTGAATTCCTTGAATTCACATCCCTGTGTTGTGATTAGTGCTTCCTGAAAATATGCTGTTTGGTTTTGTGGTTTTCTTTAAATAAGCATCTGTTATTGTGCTCTGTAGTAACAGAAAACAGTGAAGAAACAGTGAAGATGTTTCTGTCCCTGTCAGATAGTGCTGATGGACCTGTGGGGGTGCCACAATGTGCAGTGGGAGCACAGTTGATGTGGCAGGGTAAACAGGTAGCACCAGGCAGTTGTGCCCTGGACAGTTCCAGAGACCTGCCTGGACAAGGTACTCCCTGGTAGGCATCCACTGACTGTTCAGGACCCCCTGGTGCCACCAGCCCTGGTGGCTGTCCCGGAGGTTGCACAGTTCCCAACATGCAGAGATAGTCAATGGCTGCAGGGTACTAGGTGCAGTCAGCGGACAGGGACATATCCCAGGCAGCATGACATTCCCCTACTGCACAGCCCAACGTATGGTGGCATACTGCAGCTACAGGTGCCAGTTTAGCTATGGCATGGTGTGACAGCACCCCAATGGGCAGGTGCCAGACAGGAGTCTGGCAGATGGCAGGACAAAGTACTGGCACCACATAGATCACAGTGGGGAAGATACATCCCTGCCACCATACAGTACCATGCCATGTAGGAACAGTACAGACACATCCCTGCAGATGTCCTAGTAAATTGTTGGGGACTATGTCCATCACATACATGGGTGAGGTACAGTATGGCCCCACCCACCAGACAGGTCAAAAACAATGTTTCAGAAATTCCCTGCCTGCTTGCAGTACCACTGTGGCTGTGGACCAACAGAGAGGATCTCTTTAGAAATATCATGAAATAAAAAAATAAAGTTAATTGCAAAAAAAAAAAAGAAATATGAAATATCTGGAAGTATCTGAATTTATCTATGGCTGCAACTGCAAATTCAAAGTGTTCAAATTACTAGACACATAGAAACATAGCATCTGATGGCAGATAAGGACCGCTTGGCCCACCTAGTCTGCCCATTTCCCTACCCAACGGATAAGCTGTAGATTCTAATTAACCAACAACCTACTTCCTCCTACCCCGAACTAGAGTTGCCTTATGTCTGTCCCATGCATTCTTGAATTCCCCCACTGTTTGTGACTCTATGTCCTCCTCAGGAAGGCTGTTCCAAGCATCTACAACCCTCTCTGTGAAGAAATACTTCCTTACATTACCTCTGAGCTATCCCCCCATCTTCAAATTGTGCCCCCTTGTTCTTGCACATCTCTTTCTGAAAGATGCTACCGTCTTGGACTTTGTTGATTCCCTCTAGGTATTTCAAAGTTTCTATCATGTAACCCCTCTCCCTCCTTTCCTCGAGGCTATACATCTTAAGCTCCTTCAGTCTTTCTTCATATGTCTTTTGGTGCAGACCCTGCACCATTTTGGTTGCCCTCCTCTGGACAGCCTCACCTATCTTTGTCTTTGAGGAGATGGGGTCTCCAGAACTGTACACAGTACTCAGATGTGGTCTTACCAACTGTCTGTACAGAGGGCCAATGACTTCCTGTTTCTACTGGTGATGCCTCTCCCTATGCATCCCATTATTACCCCAGCCCTCCTTACTGCCTTCTCACATTGCTGGCCCACCTTTAGGTTGTCTGATATGACTACCCCCAGGTCCCTTTCCAGTTTTGTTGTTGTCAGTATCTCACCCCCATTGTGTAATCTTCCCCTGGGTTTTTGTTTCCCAGGTGCATTACTTTGCACTTCTTTGTGTTGAATCTAAGCCGCCATACATTTGACCATTCTTCCAACCTTGCCAAGTCCCTTTTCATCCTTTCCACCCCAACTTGCACATCAACCCTGTTGCAGATCTTTGTGCCACCTGAAAAGAGACATACTCTTCCTTCCAGTCCTTCTGCAATGTCACTTATAAAGACATTAAAAAGGACTGGCCCCAGTACTGAACCCCGTGGTACACCACTAGTAACCCCCCTTTCTTCACTGTGGACTCCATTTACTATTTATGTGTCCTGTTGTCCAGCCAGTGTTTTACCAAGGCTACCACCCTGGGACCCACTCCCAGGATGGCTAATTTGTTTATTAATCTTTTGTGTGGGACTGTGTCACATGCCTTGCTAAAGTCTAGTTAGGCCATGTCCACAGCCCCTCCCCGGTCTACTACTTTGGTCACCCAGTCAAACAAATCAATTAGATTTGTCTAACATGACCTTCCTGCTGTGAATCCATGCTGCCTTGGGTCCTCTGCCCCACTGGCCTCTAGGTACTCAACAATTCTTTCCTTCAGAAGTGATTCCATCATTTTCCTTACCACTTAGGTCAAACTGACAGGTCTGTAGTTTCCTGCCTCTGTCTTGCTCCCATTTTTGTGAAGGGGAATCACATCCACCCTCCTCCAGTCCTCAGGTACAGTACCACACCATCCTCCCATGGATTTATTAAAAAGGGTAGTCAGTAGTGTTACTAGTTCTTCCCTTAGTTCTTTTAGAATTCTGGAGTGAATCCCATCAGGCACCATTGCTTTTTCCACCTTCAGTTTTAAGAGTTCTTTCAGAACCCTTTATTCTGTGAAATGACTAATATCAACCCCCCTATTCAGAGTGCTTCTATTGACAGGATTAGGTATCTCCCCCTGCTCTTCCTTTGTGAATACTGAGCAGAAGTATTCCATTCAGTATCCCTGCTTTTTCACTGTCTCTCTCTGCCATACCACCTTCCTCTTTATTCAGCCTCAGTATCCCTGCCTTAGTCTTTCTTTGCTCCCTAATGTACCTATAAAAGGTTTTATCCCCTTCTTAACTGAGTTGGCTATATTTTCCTCGGTTTGGGCCTTTGCTATTCTCATTGCCTTCCCCACTTCCTTCTGCTTAACTGCTACAGTTCTGTCCTGCTCCTTCTGTGTTTCCTTATACTTTCTGAATGCTATCTTTTTCTCCCTAACCTTCCCTGCCACTTCTTTTGAGAACCATAGTGTTTTTTTCTTGCATTTTAATTTGTTTATTTGCGTCACACAAAGGCTTGTTGCCTCGGTGATGGCGGTTTTAATGTTTCCCCGTTGTTGCTCCACCCCACCTTCTTGCTTGTTTGCCAGTGCTTTTCTGAGGCACTCTCCCATTTTGACAAAATCAACCCTCCTGAAGTCCAGTACCTTCACTTTTGTATGGCTTGACTCTACAGCTAAGTTTATCATGAATCACACTGTTTGATGGTCACTTGTTCCCAGATAGCTACCTACTTCAAGATCGGAGATCCTCTATCTGTCCCCATTTGAGAGTACCAGGTCTAAGATTGCTCCCCTCCCGAGTGGGTTCCAAAACTAGCTGTCTGAGGAATGACCCTGTCGGGCAAAGAGAATGGCCCTGCTCTTGGATGTGGCTGCAGCAAAAGTGCTCCAGTTAACATCTGGCATATTCAGGTCCCCCATCAGCAATATCTCCCCTTTCTCTGCCATCATAAGGATGCCTTCTATCATTTCCTTGTCCACTTCCTCCCCCCTGAGACAGGGGTCTGTATACAACTCCTGTGTGGATTGTGGTGTCATTTCCAGTCTGCATGGTGACCCACAGTGCCTCCTCTCCTCCCTGTTTACCCTAGTTCTGTTGCTTTGATCCCTTCCCTTACATAGAGAGCTACTCTTTCTCCTCTTCTACCCTCCCTATCTCTCCTGTAGATTGTGTACCATGGTGTGTTGACATCCCAGTCATGGTTCTCTGTGTACCATGTTTCTGTGACTGCCATGATGTCCAGGCATTCCTCGTCCATCAAGGCCACCATTTCAGGGAGCTTTTTACCTAGCTACTGGCATTGGTACTCATTACCCTTCATTTTTTTATGGCTTTATAATGAAAGTCCCACCCTTTGCCCCGGTTAGAATTTGTAGTTAATATTCTTTTGTGCACCATCTGTATCAACTAGATTGCATCTGACTGATCCTGGCATTTTCCCCACCCAGACAGTTTGTAACAACTGCTTCAACGAACCTTCTGCAATGGACATCAGGGTTAGGTTGCAGCCATGAGATCTGATCTGCTGTTCGTCACCCACCTCAGACTCATCAGTACATGCCATGCACCCAGAGACAAACCCTGGGAGACAGCAGGACCAACAACGGACTGATCAGAAACAAAGCAGCTGCAGTCTGGCCCTGTCG
The DNA here is from genome assembly GCA_016271365.2 of Neoceratodus forsteri. Classification (NCBI taxonomy): domain Eukaryota; kingdom Metazoa; phylum Chordata; order Ceratodontiformes; family Ceratodontidae; genus Neoceratodus; species Neoceratodus forsteri. The sequence continues at coordinate 873,254,575 of CM057450.1, read as the reverse complement.
GCCTCAGACTGTTCTGGCAAGCCACATGAGCAGCCAGAGCTGCAAAAGTTGGGGTGAGAGAATAGCAGGACAAACCATGAAATAAATGCAAATTCCCAAGCACAGGATATAAACTCTGCAGTGGAGCAGTCCTGCAAGAAGCTGCTAGTTCTTGAAGATGAGCAAAGTAAGAGTCCTTCAAGAAACAAGAGCAGTCTATTAGCTAAAAGGTGAACTAAAAAACTGAGGCTGTAGTGGGGGTTTAGGTGGTATGCCCAACACAAAGACTTTAATCTGTTGCACCCAAGAGGGGAAGACAGCTCATACCAATCTACTGCCTGCCCATGGGTACCAACATGCAATGTCAGGATAAACCAAATGCAAAGGCAGATAGTAAAACTGGGACAAGTTCCACTTGATGACAGCTCCCCAGCCAGATAGCCAGCTAAAAATGAAGGCACCTTGCAGAAAGAATTACATATATAAGATAAAAAAAGAATACAGTGCAAGTAAACCTAGCAAATTGCTACATCATTCCCCAAAGAAAGAAAAAAATCTTTTTAGCACCACTGTTTTTTTTTACTTATTCTTTATGCCCACTTCTTCTCCCACAGCTACCCCTTCCATTGGGGTCCTCAATGCACTACACAGGCAGTGCTGGGAGGACCTAAGGACACCTGCCCACATTAAGTTCTCCACTCCAGTAACCATGCTTGCCCCTGGATAACCCCCTGGGTGGGATGGAGGTAACTCTCCCAATCCCTCCAAACCTCAGGGGAGCGGACACTCAGAGCTGCTCCTCAGGCTCCCCCCATTCACCGGTGCTGAGGTCCATCTTTTGATGCTACCTGTGGGGTATTTTCCTGTGCTTCTGGTCCCCGCCCCTGCCAACGTCAGTGCTTCAGGAGAGCCAATGAGATGAGGGTGCACTTAAGTATGCCTTCACTTGGGTCAAGTTCAAGTTCAAGTTCAAGTTTATTGCAGGAAAACTCCATTGAGCAAGCTCATTCACAAGGAGGTCCTGTGACATAAACACTTAAAGTACAAACACAGATAGGTAATAACAGTATATACATGAAATGCACGTTACATGATACAGGCTGGATATACATACAAGAGTACCACATAGGGTGACCGCAGGTGGTAAACATTGATATGAGACAGGGAAGCGACTTACAGGTTGCATACTGATAAATGAAACATGATGACTGGTGTGTGCAATAATATACAGTATTTTGGCAGCTAGAACAAACAACAGTCTACAACTGATATGGGGGAGTGATTTGATAGAGTAGCAGTGGGCGTAAGCAAAGATAAAGCCAGGAGTAGAAGGAAAGGAAAGCAGTTAATATGACAAATCAATTATACCTTACCAGTGGATAAATATGGCTCACATGGGGAAGGAAGAGACTTAATGACAGTTACAGGTGTCTTTTTATTTTGGCTGAACTTAGCGATTTGTAGAAGTTTATTGAAACTGTGCTAGTTAGTTTCAGTACTGTTTGTAATTGGTTCCAAATGGAGGGAAGGGCATATGCAATAGCACGTTTACCTAAGGAAGTCCGCGTCCTTGGTATGTCAAGCATAATAAAGTCAGATTTTCTTAACGAGTATGCACTATGTGAGATACTAATAAGGGAAGAGAGATAGCTTGGCAATTTCTGCAGGAGCAGTTTAAGAGTCCATAACCCAGCATGGAGCAGGCGTCTAGTAGTAAGGGATGTCCAACCAACAGCTGCATATAAGTCACACGGGCCAACATCCACCCCTCCCGTCTCTGCTGCCTCCGAGACTGCACCACCACCTGTGGTCACCCAGGTAGTAATATGCCAGTGAGGGCTGCAGCCCGCCCTCCCCAGAAAAGGAGAATAGCCCTGCAGGTGCTTGATCCTTCTCTCCCCAGCCATCCCTTCAGCAGCCCAGGCTCACTTCCGATCCCGGGTCACTGGCATTGCAAGTGGTAGTGCTAACACTACACTGGCATGCCAGCATAACACTAACTGTTTTGTTTTGATTTTTATGTGTGTGAGCTGGCTGGCTCCACCTGCCATGCTCTCAGTTCACTCTGTGTGAACCCCACTTTAGTCTCACCTAGGTCTCTATTATTTAAGATAACAGAAGAAAACAAAACAGGGACACTAGCTATTGTCTAGACAGCCCCGCTGCATTGCCATGCAGAGACCTCCTGTGGAGCTTAATGTCCTTACTATAGGATGCAGAACCAGGCTACATCTTAGTAATTTTGGATTATGGCCACTGGTCCTATGTAACCATGTAAGGGGATTGTGATCAGTAACCAGGGTGACCTCCTCTCCATGCAGGTAAGTTTGCAACTTCTGCAAAACCCAGACAATCCCCAGACACTCCTTCTCTAGTGTGTCATAGGCTTGTTCTCTAGGCAGAAGCTTCCTGCTCAGGTACATGACTAGGTGCTCCTCTTCCAAGTGTGTAACCAGACCCTGACCCACACCTGGCCCATGACCAGATTCATCTACATGCACAGTGAACCTAAGAGTGTAGTCCACACTGTTGAGCACAGGTGTGCAAAACAATGCCTGTTTCAGTTGGTGGAAAGGAGTATCACATGTTTCCAGTCACTGAACCTTTACCGGTATTTTCTTCCTGGTGAGATCAGACAGGAGTTTTGCCATGCTGCTGAAATTTGGCACAAATGTAAGGTAGTACACTGTCATCTGCAGGAAGACCTGATCTTTCCTCTTGGTCATTGGCATGGCCTATCCCTGGATGGCCTCAATTTTCACTGGCTTAGGCAGGATGTATGCATTCTCCACCAGTACCTAAGGTGTGATCCTTCTGCCATTCTTGTCTGGCACTTTTCCACCTTAACTGTCAGCTCAGCAGCCTGCAGTTGGCAGAATACCTCGGTCACATGCCTGATGTGGTCCGCCAAGGTCTTGCTATAGATGGCAATGTCATCCATGTATGCCAGAGTAATGTCTCCTGCCCCCCATAGAATGCAGTTCACAAGCCGCTGAAAGGTGGCTCATCCATTCTTCATCCCGAATGACATCACCCTGAACTTGAATAGTCCAAATGGGGTACCAAAGGCTGACATTTCTCTGGCTTCAGGGGTTAGTGGTATCTGCCAATAGCCCTTTGTCATGTCTGTGGTGGACAGGTAATGGGCTCCCCTTAACTTCTTTAGGACCTCATTTGTCCTGGGCATGGGGTATGCATTCGACTCTGTGCAGCTACTGGGTTTGTGGTAGTCAACGCAGATCCTCATGGTCCCATCCTTTTTGGGAATCCATACCACTGGGGAGGCCCTGGAACTACTGTACTCCTGGCTCACCTAGAGAGCCAGCATATCTTTGATAGCTCTCTCTCTATTGCATCTCTTTCACCTTCTGGGACTCTGTAGGGTGGCTGACTCAGTGGGGCTTGGGACCCTGTATCCACATGGTGATCTGCCAGTGTGGTATACTCTGGTTTCCCCATGAACATTTCACAAAATGTACTCGGCATCCCACTAATTTTGGAAGCTTGGGCTGGTGTCAGCTGCTCTGAGAGGGTGACAGCATCCACTGAGGATTCTCCCTTCTCCTCTCCCAGGAGATCTACCAGCGGGTCTGCTTCCAACCCTCCTCCAGAGAGCTGCACACAGCCAGGACCATCTCATCTCAATCATGCTAGGGTTTCATCATATGTATGTGGTTAACTCACTGTTTGCACCTCCTGTAAGGTAGCTCCACTACTTACTTATATCATTCAACATCCTAACCACTGAGTCAGACCCCTCACAAGCTGCCTGTCATTTGTTCTGCTGGACTGGGATGAGCACAATCACCTGTTGCCTGACTTCATACTCCCTGGCTCTGCCCCACAGTCATACCATGTCTTCTGTCTCTGTTGTGCATCGGCTAGATGCTCCTGGACAAACCCCATATGCTCCTTGAACCATGACCTGAAATTCAGGGCATACCCCATAAAAGATTCCATTTGGAGGGCAGGCTCACCCTTCCATTCATCACTTACCAAATCAAGAGGGACCTGTACCCTATGGCCAAACATGAGCTCAAATGATAAGAACCCTGTGGACTCCTGGAGACTTTCCTGTATGCGAATAAGAGATGGAGTAGGTACTTTTCCCACTCTCTGGCATGCTGCTCAGTAAAATGTATTTAACATTGTCTTAAGGGACCCATTGAATTGCTCAACCAGACCATTAATCTGGGGGTGGTATGGCAAGGCCCTTAGCTGCCTTCCCAGGTTTGAAAGATCCAGGCCAGTGGCAATCAGACCACATGACCTGCCCCTCCTCTAATCCTAGAAAACTGGCCAGGCAGGATCTCTTCCTCTTGAATCAAATACTGCTTCACTAATGAAATAGAGGCCCTGGTGTCCCTTGATCCCTGGGTCACCATCCCATAAACACATACACAGGGTGCATGTGTGCAATGGAGTGAGCACTGCACTCTGTGTACAGGATGTTATCTGTGTGGAGCTTCTCAAGATCCCCACTCCAGCTGCACTCACACCTTTTGTTATATTTTTTGGATAATTGTAAGACAAATTCCCCAGTTTCTGGGAGATATAGCACTTGTGCTCACCTGTCCACTTGCTTTTGAGACTGGTGAGCTTCCCTATTGGTTCAGGCACAGGCTGTCTTCCTTTAGGCTGTGCTCCTGGGGTTCCCCTATAACCACCTGATGTCCTTCTCCCATTCCCTTTGCAGTTAGTGGATAGTTAACTGGATATGAACTGATTAGCCCTCTCAGCCGTCTCCCTCATGGAGCTCGAAGTTCTATCCAACAACCATATTCTCATAGCCAAAGGTACATTTTTTAAAAACTGTTCCAGAAGAAATAAATCTTTTATATGCTCTACAGAGTGAGTTTTTGCATCTTTTACCCAGGGTTATAATAAGGTACTAAGCTGCACACACATTCCAGCTTAGCTGTTCCCCACGGTCTTTCTTAACCCTCTAAATTTTTGCCTATAGGGCTCAGGGGTTCTTCATCATAGTCCATGCAATCATTATCATTCATTTGGGCAAAAGCTTCTAATTCCTTGCCTGTAAGCAATGGCAATAGGTGAGTCACCCATATTGCCCTGCCCAATTCCAACTGCCCACAGATTCTAGCAAAAGATCTTAAAAGCAAATCAAGAGCACCCCCTTCCTCATATCTAGGAAACATTTTAGAATTAATTTAAGCTTTCCTGGGTCAAACCCCTCATGCCATTACTCACATTTTCTGGGGAGGGGCTCTGGAGCTGTATCTCCATCTGACTGTCATGCTTAAGCTTCTTTATCTGGATTTCATGCTAGCACTGCTTTTCTTGCTCCTCAGCTTTTCACCTCTCCTCCTAATTCTGCAGAAATGGAAAGAAAATGTTTGCATATAGAAGGCTTCACACAGAAAAGAAAACCTCTCTTTCTCTCTCTAACCAGGTAGATTAGCTTACCACAAGACACTTTGAATCAGGGCAGACATGCACTCTTAGATGGAAGTTTGTTCATAGTCCCAAGCCTGACTGATCATGTTAGGCCCTGTTAGACCTAAACACCCTCTAGATGTCCCCCATGACACATAGAAACATAGAAACTGATGGCAGAGAAGGACCACTTGTCCCACCTAGTCTACCCATTTTCCATACCTACTGCAATATTACAGATCCTACTTGATCTCTGGCTTTTACCCTCTCTTCCCTATTGATAGGGTTCCCTTGTGCCTATTCCATGCATTCTTGAATTCCCCTACATTTCTGCCCCCCCCACCTCTGCTGAGAGGTTGTTCCATGCATCCACCACCCTTTCTTTGAAAAAATACTTCCTCGCATTACCCCTGAGTCTCCCCCCTCCAGCCTCATATCATGACCCCTTGTTCTTGAACATCTTTTTTCCTGAAAGATGTTACCTCTTGTACCTTGTTTATGCCCTTGAGGGTCTCTGTCATCATATCCCCCTCTCTCTCCTCTCTTCCAGGGTATACATATTGAGGTCCTCTAGTCTCTCCCTATATGACTTTTGGTGCAGACATGTCAGCACTTTTGTTACCCTTCTCTGAACTACCTCTACTCTATCTATACCCTTCTGGAGAAGCAGCCTCCAGAACTAGACACAGTACTCCTGATGTGGTCTCACCAATGATTTGTACAGTGGTATCACCACCACTTTTTTCTGCTGGAGGTAGCTCTTCCTATGCACCCCAGCATCTCACTGGCTCTCCCCACAGCCTTTTCTCAATGCTTGGTCACTTTTAGGTGATCAGATATGATTACTCCCAGGTCCCTTTCCTGTTTGGTGGTCATCAGTACCTCCCCCATAATGCACTCCTCCCCTATAATGCACTCCTCTCCTGTGTTTCTGTGCCCCAAATGCATGATTTTACATGTTTTTGCATTGAATCTTGGCTGCCACACTCTTGACCACTCCTCAAGCCTGCTTAGGTTCCTCCTCATCCCTCCCCCCAAGAGTGTCGACCCTGTTGCAGATCTTAGTGTCATCTGCAAAGAGGCATACCTTCCCTTCCAGCCCTTCTACAATGTCACTTATGAAAACATTAAAGAGGACTGACCCCAGAACTGATCCTTGTGGCACCCCACTGGTCACCCTCCTCTCCTCACCTCTCCTCTCCTCTCCTCAAATCGAACTCCATTTACCACCAGCCTCTGTGTTCTATCCCTTAACCAATTTCTGACCCAGTTTACCACCTTGGGACCCACTCCCAGGCTGCCAAGCTTATTTACAAGCCTCCTATGTGGAATGGTGTTGAAAGTCCTGCTGAAATCCAGGTAGGCCACATCCACCGCCCCTCCCCCAATCTAATTCCCTTGTCACCCAGTCAAAGAAATCTATCAGATTTGTTTGACATGACCTTCCCACTGTGAATCCATGCTGCCTAGGATCCTGTGATCTGCTGGATTCAAGATATACCACAGTCCTTTCCTTTAGCAATGATTCCATTAATTTCCCCACCACTGAGGTGAGGCTGTCTGGCATGTAATTGCCAGCCTCCTCCCTGCTCCACTTTTGGGACATATCATCCTTTATGCCACTCTGATATCACAGATTCAAAATATTTTGTCTGGAGCTGGGGTTGGAAAATGCTGGCTAGTACCAGCCTGTTGAACAATTAACATGAGCCCTTAACAGGACTGTTTGTGTTAACTAGCTGCTTCCTGACATCAAAGACACTTATAATGCTCACTCATATTTCAGAGGTCTGGAACTAGACAGCCCAAAGTAAATTTATAACCAGGCCCCATTTGGTTTGTTTTTTTTTTCTTTTCAGAGATATTAATAAGAAAGCTTGACTGTTTTCCAGCAACTGCTAAATTCAAACTGTTGCCCTTGCAGAAAGATTTACATATATAAGGGAAAAAAAGGGATACAGTACATGTACACCTAGCAAAATGTTACAGCCCACAAAAAAAAAATTCTCAGGTCGCATGACACACACCCAGTCCACAGGCATGAGTCTGTGTTGCACGGAATCTCAGAAAGTCCCATCTACCAGTAACTCCAGTATGTGTCTGAATGTCTGTTAACACTTTAACAGTGCTGGATCAGTCAGGAATTTGTTGACCTGTGTTTTTAAGTGGGATCTCCTCATGTGTGCTCCTAGCTACCTTGACAAGGGAAGTATTACCGTCCAGTATCCACTGTCAGTCAACAAAAATGAGTGGAGTATAACCATCTCCATAGACCAGGGCAAACTGTATTGATTTGTAACTGTAAATTGGCACCATCCATATGTACTGGTATATGTGCCATGTTGCATGACAAGGTTCTACAGGCAACCCATGTGTTAGGATTAAGAACAATAAGTAGCAGTCGTAGTTTATTTGTTAAGTACCCAATCCCTGGGGCTCGGAGACCTGTACATCATAAAACATAAAATTAAAACAAGTCAATGAATCCATACAGCTTAAAAATGTGTATTATAGATTGTTGGAGCATCTTGTGATGCTCCCAACCAATCACAGCACTTGTTTCAGTTGCACGTGAGATAGTCTTATTTTCATAAGAGTGTCTCATGCTCTGTGTCCTAGTAATGGGCTTCTTGTTAGCACCGCTTGATCCGCAGAAAGACATCAAACAGGTAATTTTTTTCTAAAGTAAATGCAGAGCGACCTATATTTATATATCCTCCATTGCCACTCATTTCTGTATTAGAGTGGTTTCACTTGCATTCAGCTCTAAATAGAACAGCTCAGCTTCGCTTTGCTATTCCCACTCAAGCTGAACATGCATGAAACCACTCTTATACAACAAAGAGTGGCTCCAGAGAACATATTAATATATAAATCCATCAGCAAATAATTAAAACTAAAACTGTGGGCTTAATTCAAATCTAAAGCCTGCCTGAAAAGGTAGGTATTTAGGCCCCTCTTAAAGCCTCCACCAAGGGAGCCTCCCTTAGATGGGAACCGAATTCCACAGGACCAGACCTGCCACCTTAAAGATTCTATCCCCTGATGTCTTGAGCCAGGCCCTGGGAACCACTAGGAGGCTCACCTTGGAGGAGCGGAGAGGGTGGGTTGGGCAGTAAGGGGACGGGAGCTCATTCAGATAGCATGGGTCCAATCTGTATAGGGTCTTATAGGACAGCAAGCTAACTCTTAAAGAAATTCACCATTTCACCGGCAGTTAGTGCAGGTTACACAGGAGCGGGTCACATGACATGACCTCAGAAGGCCTGTCACTAGCCTGGTCACTGCATTCTGCACCAGCTGCAGGCATCATAGTACCTGTCCACTAACCCATAGATACAAGGCATTACAGTGGTCACATAGAAACATAGACTCTGATGGCAGATAAGGACCACTTGGCTCATCTAGTCTACTCATTTTCGCTACCTGTTTCATATGTCACAGATCCTAAATGATCTTAGGCTTACCCTCTCTTTCCTATCGCTAGAGTTCTTTTATGTCTGTCCATGCAATTTTTAATTCCCCTACCATTTTTGTCCTTAAAACCTCTGCCGGGAGGCTGTTCCATGGATCCACCACCCTTTCTGTGAAAAATATTTTTTCATGTTTCCCCTAAGTCTACCTCCTCTATCTTCATATCATAGCCACTTCTTCTTGAACATCTTTTTTTTTTAAAGATGCTACCCTCTTGTATCTTATTTAGACCCTTGATGAATTTGAAAGTCTCTATCATATCCCCTTTCCTCCAGGGAATACACTTTGAGATCCTCCAGTCTCCCCGCATATGAGTTTTGGTGCAGCCCCTGCACCATTTTTGACACCCTTATCTGAACCACTTCTGCTCTGTCTATGTCCTTCTGGAGATGTGGCCTTCAGAACTGGACACAGTACTTTAGATGAGGTCTCACCAATGTTCTATACAGTGGCATCACCACCTCTTTCCTTCTGCTGGAGACACCTCACTCTATGCACCTCAGCATTCCACTGGCTCTCCTCACATCCTTCTTACATTGTTTAGTAACCTTCAGATCATCAGATATGATTACTCCCAGGTCCCTTTCTTGTTTGGTGGTCATCAGTACCCCCCCCAATCATGTACTCCTCCCCTGCATTTCTGTCCCCCAAATGAATAATCTTGCACTTCTTTGCACTGAATCTTAGCTGCCACACCCTTGACCACTCCTCAAGCCTGCTTGGGTCCCTTCTGATTTTCTCTACCCCTCCTGCAGTGTCAACCCTGTTGAAGATCTTCGTGACGTCTATAAAGAGACTTCCAGCCCTTTTGCAATATCACTTATGAGGACATTAAAGATGACTGGTGCAAGCACTGATCCTTGCAGGACCCCGCTGGTCACTCCCCTCTCTTTGGCTTGAACTTCATTCACCACCACCATCTGAGTCCTATTGCTCATCCAATTTTTGACCCGGTTTACCACCCTGGGACCTACTCCCAGGCTGCTCAGCTTGTTTACTAGCCTCCTATGTGAGAAGGTGCCGAAGGCCTTGTTGAAATCCAGGAAGGCCACATCGACTGCCCCTTTGTGATCTATCTCCCTAGTCACCCAGTCAAAGAAATATATCAGATTTGTTTGACAAGATCTTTCCACTGTGAATCCATGCTGTCTCGGATCCTGTGCTCCACTGGATTCAAGCTATATCACAAACCTTTCTTTTAGTAGTGATTCCATTAGTTTCCCCACCACCAAGGTCAGGTTGACTGGCCTGTAATTGCCAGCCTCCTCCCTGCTCCCACTTTTGTGGAGAGGGACTACATTCACCCTCCTCCAGTCCTTTGGTACCACACCTGTTTCCAGCGAACTGTTGAACAGGGCTGTCAGTGGTGTTGCCAGCACCTCCATGAGTTCTCTTAATACTCTGGGATTTATCACATACAGCCCCACTGCCTTGTCCATTTTCAGATTAGTGAGTTCCTTTAAGACTCTCTCCTCCTTAAATGGGCTGGTGTCCACCTCCCTCCCAGTGGTGCTTCCATCACCTAATTTTGGTCCTTCACATTCCGCTTCTTCTGTGAATACTGAACAAAAATACTTGTTCAGGATTTCTGCTTTTTCCTGGTCCCCTTCTGCACATTTTCCTCCTTTCATTTTTAGTCTCACAAGCCCACTCTTAGTCTTTTTTCTTTCACTAATGTACCTGAAAAGGTTCTTGTCCCCTTTTGTTATTGCCTGGGCTGTTTTTTCTTCTGTTTCACCTTTGCGGTCCTAACTGCTTTCTCCACCTCCCTCTGATTTTCCAGATACAGTTCCCTGTCTTGTTTCCTCTGTGTTTCCTTGTACCTCCTGAATGCCACCCTTTTCACCCTTACCTTCCCGGCCACTTCTTTTGAGAACCATTGTTTTTTTTTCTTTCTCTTTGTTTTGCTTACTTGGCTAATGCAATGGCTTGTTGGCTTCGCTATGCCTCCCTTAAAATTCTCCCATTGTTCCTCCACACCTCCCCTCTTTTATCCTTCTCTGCCAGTGATTTCCTAAGACATTCCCCCATCTTTGCAAAGTCAGCCTGCCTGAAATCTAGGATCCTTGCTTTCATGTGGTTTGACTCTTCTGCTGTTCTCAGATTGAATCACACCATACTGTGATTGCTTAATCCCAGATGCCTCCCCAATTTTACATCTGTAATTCTGTCCCCGTTGGTGAGTACCAGATCCAAAGTCACTCCCTCTCAGATGAGCTCCATCAATAGCTGTCTTATGCACGCCCACTTCTGGCTTCCAGGATGTCTCTGTTACTGGCTGAGGCTGCAGCCTGGTTGCTCTAATCCACATCAGGCAGACTGAAGTCTCCTACCAACAGCACCTCCCCTTTAGCTGTCATTCTGTGGATGGCTTCTACAAGTGCCCTGTCCAGCTCTTCCCCTTATGTGGGAGGTCTGTAGATCATACCAGTGTGAATGGCAGTGCCATTTATCATCTCCAGGGTGATCCAAAGTGCTTCCACCTCTCCCTGCATTCCCTGTACCTTAGTTGCCTTAATTCCTTCCCTGAGGTAGATAGCCACTCCTTAACCCTTGTTACCCACCCTGTCCCTCCTGAATAGACTGTCACCTGGTATTGTCATATCCCAGTCATGGTTCCCTGTGAACCTTGTCTGGGTAACAGCAACAATGTCCAGCCATCAGGGTCACTAGATCTGGGATTTTGTTCTCCACACTGCGGGCATCTGTGCACATGGCCTTCCAATTTTTACTGTCTCCTCTCCTAATAACTCCCCTCCTTTCTCCATGTTTTTCCTCCATACCCCTCTTGTCCTTACTTCCATTCTGCCTTTTCTGTGCATTTTTACCTATTTTGGTTTTAGTTATCTTTGGTGATTTCTCAACCTTAGGGTCCTATCTGCCGTCTGTATCGCTTTGTGTTTATGTGGGGGCTGTTTGCTTTACCAAGCTTATTTCTGCCACTCCAGTTGGCTAGTTTAATTGCTTGCTGATGAAACATTTAAACATCTTAGTGAGGATCCTGGTTTTCCCCCTGGTAAGATGCAGGCCATTGCCCCTGTACAGGCCTGCATCCTTTCCAGGAGGAACCCACTCCCCAATGAAGCCAAATCCCTCTGCTCCACACCAGTCCTTCAGCCATGCATTAAATCTCTTGGTGCTTAGTACCCTGTTCTCCTCCTTGCCTATGATGGGTAACAGTTCTGAAAAGGTTACAGAGCGTTCCACCTGTCTAAAACCCCTCCCCAACTTCCTGAACTACTTCTGCACTATTCTAGCCTCACCACTTGCCAGGTCATTTGTTCCTGGGTGGACAATAACACCTAGCTCACCCTCCCATCCTGCTACCCCAGTGTTCCTTAGAATGCACTGTCCATCCCTCCAAGCTGTGGTGCTGGGTAGGCACTTGACCTCCCTCACTCCCTTCCCTCTTTGCCCCAAGTCTACCCCCGATGACAGAGTCCCTACCAATAGTTACTTCCTCCTCCTCCGGGGTACTCTGCCTACCCTCCCTGGGGTTTCCACCATGTAGGACCCCCACATCTTCCATGGTTACCACTGTGGGTGCCTCTCTGGGACAGTCCCACCCTGTCAGAGCAGCATAGGAGTTATGGAGTGGGACCGTAGGAAGGATGTCCCTCACCCTTCCTGAGCCCACTGTCATCCAGCAGCTCCTCTTCCTTGGCAACTATTGAGGCAGCGGGGTGGACTTGGTGGTCCCTAGGTGGGGATCGAGATCCCCCAAATCCTGGTCTGCTCAGCCTGTAGACAAGCAACCTCCACCCTCAGCCCAGAGAGATGCCTGCAGATGGGACAGCACCACAGCCTCCAGAAAGTCTCCCTGAAAACTACCACCCACAGCCACTGCACTTCACCACTCCCATCATGTCTATTAGTGTTCTTTTTTCTTTAGGGTATCTCTCTCTCTCTCTCTCTCTTCTTTCTCTCCTCCCTTCTCTACTTTCCTTCAGTATAAAAACACCCTTGCTTAGTTGCCTTTGTGCCCCGCAGCTGTTTCTATGTGTTCCGGTCAACCCTCCCTTCTTGCCTCCACAGAAAGTATCCATCTGCTGTCAATCACCCCCAGAGCCTATAAAAGTGAAACTAGCCCTGGGTAGGTGGGAAGTTTTTTTTGTGTGTGTGTGTGTGTGTGTGTGTGTGTGTGTGTGTGTGTGTGTGTGTGTTTGTGTGTCTGTGTGTCTGTGTGTGTTTGTGTTATGTCCCTTTGCTGCTGCTTGCAAACCACCCCATAGTAATTAAGTTTTAGAAGTCACTAAGGCTCTCTCAGCTCCACCCCCCAATTAAACACCTGATTCACAGTGTTTCCTGAATCTACACACCCTAAGATTAAGTTCCTGACTTAGTTTCCCTCACACCACCTGTTACAATTTAAAACCCAAGTTTTAGGTAACCCAGTCACTGCATACTAAGTTTCAAAGTGCCCTAACCACTGCTTACAGCTGTTTTCTCCCCACTTACCCTGCTACTTTCAAAAGGAAGAGAAATATAAATAAATATTAATGTGCCTTTAAAGGAAAGCTAGGTGCTGTCAAGCCACTCTTTTAGCAACTCTGGTCTTCCGCTTTGAGTCTGGAAGTCACAAAGGCATGCATCAGTGAGGGCAGGTCTTCTGGTGTGATAAAAGCTTTATTACAGGAGATGTTTTGACGATGGTAAAAGCCATTCTGGACTACAGATGACACCTGAGCCTTCAGTGTCAGTTTTTAATCTAGAACGATGCCCAGCTTCTTCACCTTAGCAGAGGCCACTAGACTAGATAAACTAAGTACCAGGTTGTGCTCCTCTGTTGTGGCCCCCACTCCTTGTCTTCTACCAGGCTTAATCAGTAATACCTCCATCTTGTCCAGGTTGAATCATAGCCAGCTAGAGGACATCCAATCCTGGATCTCAGACAGGTGTAAATTCAGTACATTGACCATGCCAGGCATCCTGGTGCAAATGACAAATACAGCTGTTATCATCTGCATAGCAGTGAAAACCCAAATCATAACATCTGATAATACTGCCCGGGTGCAGTACGTACACTGCAAACAGCATGGGTGAGAGGCTCAAGCCCGGGGATATGCCACAGAGCAGGGATTTTGGGAATGAGGAGAAATTCTTCATCACCACCCTTTGTGTCCTGCCACTCAAGAAGGACTCACACCAACTGATGACCCTAAAAGTGAGTCCACAACTTTCCCTAAGCTGGTCCAACATCAACCTATGGTCACCATGTGAAATGAAACATAGAAACATAGAATTTGATGGCAGATAAGGACCGCTTGGCCCACCCAGTCTGCCCATTTCCCTACCTACTGGATAAGCTGCAGATCCTAGTTAACCAGCAGCCTACTTCTTCCTACCCCCACCCCCTAGAATGGCCTTATGACTGTCCCATGCATGCTTGAATTCCACCATTGTTTTTGACTCCACAACCTTCCTCCGGAAGGCCGTTCCATGCATCCACAACCCTCTCTGAGAAAAATACTTCCTTAAATTACCTCTGAGCCACCCCCATCTTCAAATTGTGCCCCTTGTTCTTGCACACCTCTTTTTTGACAGATGCTACCTCTTGGACTTTGTTGAGTCCTCTGAGGTACTTGGAAAGTTTCTATATGTCCCCCTCTCCTCCTTTCCTCGAGGCTATACATATTAGCTCCTTTAGTCTCTCTTCATATGTCTTCCGGTGCAGACTCTGCACCATTTTAGTTCCCTCCTAGACAGCTTCCATCCTGTCTATGTCTTTGTGGAGATTGGTCTCCAGAACTGCGCAGTACTCCAGATGGGGTCTGACCAGCTGTCTGTGCAGAGGGATAATAACTTCCTGTTTTCTACTGGTGATGCCTCTCCCTATGCATCCCAGTATCCCCCCAGCCCTCCTTGCTGCCCTCTCACATTGCTTGCCCACCTTTAGGTTATCTGATATGACTACCCCCAGGTCCCTTTCCATTTTTGTTGTTAGTATCTCACCCCATTGTGTACTCTTCCCTGGGTTTTGTTTCCAGGTGCATTACCTTGCACTTCTTAGAATTGAATCTAAGCTGCCATACATTTGACCATTCCTCTAATCTTCCAAGTCCCTTCTCATCCTTTCCACCCCACCTTGTGCATCAACTCTGTTGCAGATCTTGTGTCATCTGCAAAGAGACATACATTTCCTTCCAGTCCCTCTGCAATGTCGCTTATAAAGACATTGAAGAGGACCGGTCCTAATACTGAACCCTGCGGTACACCACTAGTAACCCCCCTTTCTTCAGAATGGACTCCATTTACTATTACTCTCTGTGTCCTATTCTCCAACCAATTCTTTACCCAGGCTGTCATCTTGGGACCCACTCCCAGGCTGGCTAACTTGTATATTAACCTTTTGTGTGGGACTGTGTCAAATGCCTTGCTAAAGTATAGGTAGGCCATGTCCACAGCCCCTTCCTGATCTACTACTTTGGTCACCCAGTCAAAGAAATCTATCAGATTTGTCTCACGATGACTTCCCATCTGAATCAATGCTGCCTGGGTCCCGTGCCCCTTGGCCTCTAGATACTGACAATTCTTCTTTGCTTCAGAAGTGATTCCATCATTTTCCTATCACTGAGGTTAAACTAACTGGTCTGTAGTTTCCTGCTTCTGCCTCCCCCACTTTGTGAGGGAATCACATCTGCCCTCCTCCAGTCCTCGGGTACCACCCCATCCTCCCATGATTTGCTAAAGAGGGTAGTCAGTGGTGTCACTAGTTCTACCCTTAGTTCTTTTAGAATTCTGGGATGAATCCCATCAGGCCCCATTGCTTTGTCCACCTTCAGTTTTAAGAGTTCTTTCATAACCCTTTCTTCTGTAAATGGGCTGGTATCAACTTCTGTATCCAGAGTGCTTCTACTGTTTGTTTTAGGTACCTCCCTCTCTTCATTTGTAAATACTGAGCAAAAATATTTGTTTAGTATCTCTGCCTTTTCAGTCTCCCTCTGCCCACCCTCCTTCCCCTTTATTAAGCCTCACTATCCCTCCCTTGGTCTTCCTTCGTTCCCTGATGTACCTATAAAAGGTTTTATCCCCCTTCTTAACTGAGTTGGCTATCTTTTCCTTGGTTTGGGCCTTTGCTGTTCTGACTGCCTTCCCAGCTTCTTTTGCTTTAACTGATACAGTTCTCTGTCCTGCTCCTTCTGTGATTCCTTGTACTTCCTGAATGCTTTCTTTTTCTTGAACCTTCACTGCCACTTCCTTTGAGAACTATAGTGGTTTCTTACATCGTTTGTTTTGTTTATTTGCTTCACACAAAGGCTCATCACCTCTGTGATGGCAGTTTTTATTATTCCCCATTGTTCTTCCACCCTCCTTCCTGCCCATTTGCTAGTGCATTCCTTAGGCACTCACCCATTTTGGCAAAGTCAGCCCTCCTAAAGTCCAGTACTTTTGCCTTTGTATGACTTGACTCTATTGCTGTGTTTATTGTGAACTATACTATTCGATGGTCGCTAGTTCCCAGATGGCTACCCACTTCTACATCTGTGATCCTCTCCATCTCCATTTGAGAGAACCAGGTCTAAGATTGCTCCTCTCTGAGTGGGCTCCAATACTAGTTGTCTAAGGCATGCTCCCTGTAGGGCATCTAGAATACCCCACTCTTCAAGTGGCTGCTGCAACTGCACTCCAGTTAACATCTGGCATATTCAGATCACCCATTAGTAATATCTCCCTTTTTCTGCCATTCTAAGTATACTTCTATCATTTCCTTGTCCATTTCTCCCCTGAGAAGGGGGTCTGTATACAACCCTGTGCGGATTTTCGGTGCCATTGCCTGTCTCCAAATTTACCTACAGTGCTTCTTCCTCCCTGTTTTACCCTTTTGTTCTGTTGCTTTGATTCCTTCCCTTATGTAAAGAGCTACCCTCCTCCTTTTTACCCTCCCTGTCCTCCTGTAGATAGTGTATCCTGTATGTTTACGCCCCAGTCATGGTTTTGTGTGTACCATGTTTCTGTGACTACCACGATATCCAGATGTTCCTCCTCCATCAAGGCCACTAATTCAGGAAGCTTGTTACCCAGACTATGGGCATTGGTACTCATTGCTCTCCATTTTTTGATGGCTTTACCTTCTGTTGCAGCATCCCCCACTGACCTTTCTACCTCAGCCTTTTTCCCATTTAGTACCCTGTTTTGTAGGGAGAGGCTGGGATTTTCCTGCTCCTTATCAGTGCCTCCCCCTTTGACTAGTTTAAAAGCTTCTTACAAGAGATCATCCTCTGATACTCACCAAAATGCTGATGAGAGATTGAGTAGTACAAGAACTGTCAATTCCCCCTATCTCTGACCCTTAGGTGGTCATTATGAACCTTGACTAATGCAGTCTGTATAATATGCCAGGACCTAAATCTGGACTGGAGCTGCTCATAGGTGTTAAAGGTTGTGAGGTGAGCCTTGAGCTGCAGTTATCTTCTCAATAACCTTTTCTGAGAAGGGAAGGTTAGAGACAGGTCTGTAATTTACCAAGCAGTCCAGGTGCAATGATGTTTTTTCAGAAGGGGCCTCACCGGTGCATCCATCAATGTGTTTGGGAAGGACCCCTCTGAAAGGGAGCACCGGCCTATCTCAGCAAACACTGTGGCCAGAAATCCCACACAGCTCACTAGGAGGCACATTGGACCTGGGTCCAGTTCACAATATGTGGGCCACAGCTTGGAAATCATCTCACGTACCTCTTCCACCGTTACCAGCCTAAACTCACCCCAGACAGGAGGAGTGTTCCTTATGATAACTTGATCCCTACTTCTGTGCCAAAACAGCCCAGTTGGGGTTGTCCTGGACTTGATCAAGGACTCCCTGTTGGAGAAGAAATTAGAAAACTCTTCACACTGTGTTTAATGGCTGTTGACAGGCAGGATGCAGCAGCCTGTCCACAGTTCAGAAAAGCTGAAGCAGTCTGTTCCTCCCCACCACAATCTCTCTGGACAGAAATGCTACCTTCTTACAAGAGATCGCCCTCTGATACTCACCATAATGACTTCTCAGAGACAGTTTGTCCCCATCTGTCCCAGTCTTTCTCCAACAATGCCCCAATCTCTGACCCATAGCCTTCATGTCCCTGAGCTCCCCATCAAACTGCAGGGATCCTAAGCAAGAAGACCTGGGTCGTATACAAACTGGCTCAACAGTGTCGACAGCCTAGGCAACAGCCCTGTTATAGGCTACCATAACCTCCTCTTTTCCTGTCCCACATTCATCAGACCTGAGAGATCCAGTGCCTCCGGGAGTCCTGCTGGAGACAACCCCTTTAAAGGGTGTCAGTGGACCATCTCTGGTGGACAACAGGGGGTCTCTGAATGAGAACGTCACTGTGCAGTGATCTGACCAATTGATCAGATCAGTCCTGGGGTTGCTAATTCTGAGCCTCATTGAAAATACTGGTCCAAGGCATGACCATGTTGATGGGTCGTAGTAGTAACCACTTGTGTGAGGCCCAGTGATTTATTTATTGAATTTTGTTGACGGGGTAGGCCCACTGAGACTAGAAGTCCCTTTTTCAGGGGCGACTGGGGGGGAAGGATACAGATGGTAATTAACTGAAATTGAACCAGATTAAGTTGTTGGTGGTATTTTTTTTTTTTTAGTGAATGGAGGAAATTTGGCCAGGATACTGAGGAAATTCTCCTACTCTTTTCAAGAAGTGCCATGGGATTTTTTAACATCCACCTGAACAACCACCAGAAAAGGCAGACGGGACCTTGGTTTAATGTCTCATCCGAAAGACGGCACCTCAGGAGTGCAGCACCACCCTCATGCTGCACTAGAGTGTCAGTAGTGGGATTAGACCCAAGTTCCTGGTGTGGTGATAGAACCTGCAGCCTTCTGATCTTCCATCCTCAGAGGTGAGAGTGCAGCCTGCTGGGCCACTGACACTGATGTGATACCACTGACTGGTACCATTGACTGGAGGAAATCTTGTCCAGCTTGTGAGAGTTCATCATTGATCCAGGCATTGAAGTCATCCTGAACCAATCATCTTGGCAAATCCAACACCATCTCAGAGACTAAGTCTGCGATTTCCTGCAGGAACTCCCTCTTGCACCCCAGAGGGATAGCAGTGGTTGTGACTGATTCAGAGCCTAATTTGGGCAGTGGGAGGTCTGTGCTGTACTGCAGACTTGTCTTTTTAGGTTTTTGTATTTACATTGGGTGTTGTTGGGTGGTGGTTGAGTGAACAGTGGGACAATGTGTGTGGGTCTGGGGCCCCTCAGGCTTAGTTGCTTCTCATCCCAGCTGCTAGACCTCTGTCCTTTCAATGACCCCCCCTATCAGCAGCTACATACAGATACTGCAGGGAGGTGGGTATTATAAGAAGGCAGAATGATAGATGGCGGTGGGGGATTCTAATGAGGGGGCACTATTAGGGTGGTGAGAACCAGGAGATGCCCCAGGATGAAATAGGACCTACGAAGAGGCCCAACCTGGATGCTTCCCATACCCAGGATTCCCACTAGACCATGTGGGCAGGTAGGCTGTAACTCGGCAGTCTCCACCAGTACCCTGCTGGCAGTGTTGTGCAATGCAGGATCAATGGGAAACAAGTCTGCAGCTATACTGAACTTGATTTCCATGGTCAATGTGGCTTGCATCAAGGAGATCTGACTGGGTGATGATGCGGGGACAATTCTAGAAGTATCAGTCCCAGCTGGATTCTCTGTGGTTCACTGCCTGTTGAGGGAGCATGGTGGGGTGGCCATCTGTTTTAGATCTGAGTTGAACTTCATGTTATACCCAGTGGGAATTACTTTGTCATTTTAATGTGTGGCTGTGCATGGTGATCTAGGTGCAGGTTGCAGGATCCTTCTTGGGGATGCAAGAAGTGAAGTCAGGAAAGCATGGAGATCTAACAATCTGTGTCAACCTCTCTCTTACACACACAGAAAAGAGAAAAGAACAGTGCCTGAAGTTCATTCTCTCTCTCTCGATGTACTTCTATGTGTTGAAGTCAAGGTCGGGCTACACAACAGCCACTGTTGAGGTCAGGCTACACAAAAGCCACTGCTAGTGTCTGTGTGAGCATGGGGCTCTAACACTCTCTAGCTCTCTCTCTCATTACACACAGAGAAGAGGAGAGAACAGTATCTGAAGTTTGTTTTCTCTCTCTCTCCCGCTCTTTCTTTCTCTATCCCCCTTTATGTGATAAAGTCAAAGTCGGGCTACACAACAGCCACTGCCAGTGTTCATCTGAGTATGGGGCTCTCACTCACTCACCCACCCATTGTTGTCAGCTACTGCCCATGATTTTGTTAATGTGCAGCTCAGAAATAAAAAAAAAATGCCTAGGCTGTACAGTAGGTAGAAGGCAACCAAGCAGGGAAGGAATGTGATGTCTGTGGAAACAGCTATTGACACCTATTCAGGTGTGGTAAAAGGTGCTAAACAGATTAATACAAAAACCATCACATGGGATTAGCAGGGGATTAGCACCTCAGGGCATGTATGTCAGGACAAAATCATCCCAATAAAATGGCAGGGGTACCCCATTTAACCAATGGCAGCTTCCACAGGATAACATAGCCACTTAATCGGTGCCCGATGTGACATCCCCATTAAGTGTACATTCCTATTATTCACGTCCTGATTAAGTGGCTTCTACTGTACCAAACTCTTGACCACCTCTCTAACGTTTGCAAGTGTCTCTGCATTTCTTTTATTCCCTCATCACTATCCACCTTCCCACAGAGCTTAGTGTCATCTGTGAAGAGACACAACCTGCCCCTGATTTCCTGACCAATGTCACTGATGAACATGTTGAAGAGGACAGGACCCAAGACAGATCCCTGAGTTTGACAGGGTTGAATAAGGCCCTGTCCCATTTGTTATGCAGAAAGAGTTTAAATGTGAGGGTCTGTTCTATCTTCTCCTTTTCTGTCTCTTGTCTGTCTGGTTGCACAACCAAATTTTCTTGTGAGACCTAGGAACTGATTACTCCAACGGTCTTGTGATTCTCTACCTCTAGGTTTCTCTCTGCCTTCCCTTGCTGTTCTGTCTTTTCTTCTGCTTGTATATATGCAGTTATAAAAAATGATATGTTGATCTTTATGTGGAAATGTCACTGATACTGGGATCCCTTTGTTTAAAACTGTATATAGTTATACTGTTGAAATGATTGCTAAAAGCAATTTGGAACTCAAGGGGTTAATCTGAGATGCATTTTTTAAGCCTTTTGCAGAGCTGTAAACAAGAGGTTAGTTCTGGGTCACTATGTTATTTTTGCTGGACCTGCAACAACATTGACAAGAACATTCTGTAAACTTACAAGTACATTCTGTGAGAAGCAGGTTCTCTTTATGAGTTCCCAGACAAAGACTTATAAAAAGAGCAGCAATGTTTTTGCTAGAGAGACAAGGAGAGTGAGATACTCAGAGACTGAAACTTGGAATTAAGAGATACCCTCAGAAGAAGGCTTAGTTTTCTGTGTTTGTACTGCCTTTGTTAATAGTCACAGAATAATTTTTTTTGCTGTTATTGAGAAGAATAAAATGAGTGGGTGAAGGCATGGTGCAGGGAGGAGGGCTTTAGCTACACTGGAGGCTGGGTCATAGCAGGGGGGATGGACGCCTGTGAAAGGGAGATGGACTCCATCCATCCATTAGGGGAATGGCAGTTCTGGGTGGACAGTTTAAATGCTTCTATGATGAGCATTTAAACTAGCCAAGGGAAGAGGCAGAAAGACTAAGGGAGGCAGAGATTGCCTCCCCAGAGACTAGTGCAACAGGGAAGGTTAAGCCAGGGAAAAGAAATTCCCTTAAGACTGATGGAAGCAAAGAGAGGGCAGGGCAAGCAAGCCTGGAGGAGGAACTTCAGTTGGAAGAGAGTGGAAGGATAGAAGGCAGGAAGACATCGTAACAGGAGATGGCTAGACAGGGGGAACACTGGGGGCAAGGAAGGAAGCAAGAAGGGGAGGCATGTTAGAGGGAGAGAGGGACAAAGAGAATGGAGATACATGTGTGCTAATGTAAGAAGTCTGGAAAACAAAATTCCTGATCTTGAGGCAATCATTGCAGAGGTAGACAGGTCAGGGAGAAAGGTGGAGGGGCTGTTTTATTTATGAAAGGCAACAAAGGAACAATGAAGAGTTGGAGGTACTATGAGTCAGCCTAGAGATGGGTTGCTGGCTTTTATTTGCATGAGGGTGTTGTACAGGCCTCCAACATAGGGCAAGGATTTAGACAGTGCCTTGAGGAAGCCATTAGGAATATGGCCAGCAAGGGGAAGTTTTAATTATTTGGGACTTTAATCTGCTGGATGTAGATTGAGACATTCTCACCACAGCTACTGTACATGAAGAGGCAGGGTCATTATTAACTCCATACAAGTGCCATTTCTCAGGCAGCTGGTTTTGGAATGCATTAGGGATGGGGCAGTGCTGGACCTGGTACTTACAAACAGAGAAAACATTGCTGACGTCACAGTGGCTAGCCCTCTGGGTAAAAGTGATCATCATTCTGTGTGGTTTGGTAAGAAACATAGAAACATAGACTTTGATGACAGATAAGGACAGCTTGGCCCATCTAGTCTGCCCATTTCCCTACCTACAGGATAGGCCACAGATCCTAGTTAACCAACAGCCTATTTCTTCCTACCCCCCACAAGAATTGCCTAATGTCTGTCCCATGCATTCTTGAATTTTCCCATAGTTTTAGACCCCACAACTTCCTCAGGAAGGCTGTTCCATGCATCCACTACCCTCTCTGTGAAATAATACTTCCTCACATTGCCCCTGAACCACCCTCCTTCTATCTTTAAATTGTGTCCTCTTGTTCTTGCAAGTCTCTTTTTCTGTAAGATGCTACCCTCTTGGACTTTGTTGATTCCACTGAGGTACTTAAAAGTTTCTATCATGTCCCCTCTGCCTTCTTTCCTCAAGGGTATACATATTAAGCCCTTTAGTCCTCCCTCATACGGGCTTCTCTTGCAGAGCCTGCACCATTTTAGTTGCCCTCCTCTGCACTACCTCTATCCTGTCTATGTCCTTGCGGAGATGGGGTCTCCAGAACTGGACACAGTATCCAGATGGGGTCTCACCAACTGTCTGTACAGAGGGATAACAACTTCCTGTTTTCTGCTGCTGATGCCTCTCCTATACATCCCAGTATACCCCAGCCCTGCTACTGCCTTCTCACATTGTTGCTAACCTTAAGGTCATCTGATATGATTACCCGGTCCCTTTCCTTTTTGTTGTTGTTACTACCTCCCACCCATTGTGTATTCTTCCCTGGGTTCTTGTTTCCCAGGTGCATTATTTTGCACTTCTTTGCATTGAATCCTAGCTGCCATACTTGACCATTCCTCCAACGCTACAAGTCCCTTTTCATCCTTTCCACACCTCCTTGTGTATCAACCCTGTTGCAGATCTTTGTGTCATCTGCAAAAAAGCATACTTTTCCTTCCAGTCCCTCTGCAATGTCACTGATGAAGACATTAAAAAGGACTGGACCCAATACTGAACCCTGCGGTACTTACAAACAGAGAAAACATTGCTGACGTCACAGTGGCTAGCCCTCTGGGTAAAAGTGATCATCATTCTGTGTGGTTTGGTAAGAAACATAGAAACATAGACTTTGATGACAGATAAGGACAGCTTGGCCCATCTAGTCTGCCCATTTCCCTACCTACACTTAGTACTTACCCCACTAGTAACCCCTCTTTCTTCAGAGTGGACTCCATTTACAATTACCTTCTGTGTCCTGTTGTACAGCCAATGTTTTACCCAGGCTACCACCCTGGGACCCACTCCCAGGCTGATTAATTTGACTATTAATCTTTGTGGGACTGTCAAATGCCTTGCTAAAGTCTAGGTAGGCCATGTCCACAGCCCCTCCCTGGTCTACTACTTTGGTCACCCAGTCAAGAAATCTATTAGATTCATCTGACATGACCTTCCCACTGTGAACTCATGCTGCTTTGGGTCCTGTGCTCCACTGGCCTCTAGGTACTCAACTATTCTTTCCTTCAGAAGTGACTCCATCACTTTCCCTACCACAGAGGTCAGACTGACAGGTCTGTAGTTTCCTGCCTCTGTCTTGGTCCCACTTTTGTGAAGGGGAATCACATCCGCCTTCCTCCAGTCCTCGGTACCACACCATCCTCCCATGATTTATTAAAAGAGTAGCCAGTGGTTTCACTAGTTCATCCCTTAATTCTTTTAGAATTCTGGGGTGAATTCCATCAGGACCCATTGCTTTGTCCACCTTCAGTTTTAGGAGTTCTTGCAGAACCTTTCTTCTGTGAAAGGACTGGGATCAACCCCCCTATCAAGAGTGCTTCTGTTAATTGGATTAGGCACTTCCCCCTCCTCTTTTGTGAATACTGAGCAGAAATATTTGTTCAATATCCCTGCTTTTTCACTGTCCCCCTCTGCCCACCCACCGTTCATTCTATTTAGCCTCACTATATCTCCCTTTGTCTTTCTACGCTACCTATAAAAGGTTTTATCCCCTTTCTTAACTGAGTTGGTTAACTTTTCCTCAGTTTGGGTCTTTGCTATTCTGACTTCCCTCCCTGCTTCCTTCTGCCTTAACTGGTACAGCTCTCTGTCCTGCTCCTTCTGTGTTTCCTTATACTTCCGGAATGCTATCTTTTTCATCCTGACTTTCACAGCCACCTCTTTTGAGAACCATAGTGGCTTTTTCTTTCATTTTGATTTGTTTATTTGCTTCACACAAAGGCTTGTTGCCTCTGTGATGGCAGTTTTGATGATTCCCCATTGTTGCTCCACCCTCCTTCTAGCCTGTTTGCTAGTGCTTTCTGAGGCACTTTCCCATCTTGCCAAAGTCAGCCTCCCCAAAGTCCAGTACCTCACTTTGGTGGCTTTGACTCTAGCTGAGTTTAACGTGAACCACACTGTTTGATGGTCACTTGTCCCCAGATGGCAACCCACTTCTAGATCTGAGATCCTCTACGCCCATTTGAGAATACTAGTCTAAGATTGCTCCCTCATGGTGGGTTCGAAACTAACTGTCTAATGCCTGCCACCTTGGGGCATCAAGAATGCCCCTGATCTTGGATGTGGCTGCATGTGTGCTCCAGTTAACATCTGGCATATTCAGGTCTCCCATCAACAGTATCTCCCTTTCTCTGCCATTCTAGAATGCCTTCTATCATATCCTTGTCCATTCCTCCCCTGACACTAGGGGTCTGTCACAACCCTGAGCAGATTGTGGGTGCCTTTCCAGTCTCCAAGGTGACCCACAGTGCCTCCTCTCCTCCTGTTTACTCTTTTTGTTCAGTTTTTTTATCCCTTCTTTACATAGATAGCTACTCTTCCCTCTTCTCCCCTGCCTGTCTCTCCCTGTAGGTTATGTACCCTGGTATGTTAACATCCCAGTCATGGTTCTCCATGTACCATATTTCTGTGACTGCTATGATATCCTGGCATCCCTCTTCCATCAAGGCCACCAGCTCAGGGAGCAATTGCCCAGACTATGGGCATTGGTACTCATTACCCTCCATTTCCCGATGGCCTTACTCCCTTTTGCCCCATTTCTGTTCTTCTTGCCTTTGTCACTTTCTCCATTTACCCCTGCCCTTCTCCCTATCAACACCTCTCTGTTGGTGTTTGCCACACTTACTACCGTGATTATTTGGGGAGGGATAGGATTTCCCTGCTCCTTTCCAGTGCCTCCCCCCTTGGCTAGTTTAAAAGCTTGCCAATGAAGCATTTAAACCTATCACCTAGGATCCTGGTTCCCCTCCCAGACAGATGCAGCCCATCATGCCAGTATAGGCTTGCATCACTCCAGGTGGACCCCCAGTCCCCAGTGAAGCCAAATCCCTGAGCTCCACACCAGTTTTTCAACCACTGATTGAATCTCATGGTGCGGAACACCCTAGTATCTCCTATGCCATAGATGGGCAGCACCTCCGAGAAGGTTACCATGCATGCTACTTGACTAAGGCCCCTCCCCAATTCCACAAACTCTTCCTGCACTTCTCTAATCCATTTCTTAGCCAGGTCATTTGTCCCTAGGTGGACAATGACATCCAAGCCCTCCCTATGCAGCTGCTCTGGCAATCCCTGATTCGCTCCTGTCCTCAAGCCATGGCACCAGGCAGGCACCTACCTGCCTCCCCTTCCTCCACCAGTTCTACCTTCCTAACAATGGAGTCCCCCACCAGCAGTTGTTTCCTTCCCCTGCAGGGTCCCCTGCCACCCTTCCTGTGGGTCTCATTTGTGGAGGTTCCCAGCATCCTCCTTGGTCTCCACTGTGGGTGCCTCCATAGAGGAACCACACTTTGCCAGAATGGCATAGGAGTTGTGGAGAGGTACAACTTGAGGGATGTGCCTCTGTTCCACCACCCTCACCCTCCCTGAGCCGACTGTGGTCCAACCACTCCTCTTTATTGGTAACCTCTGTGGCAACAGCAGTGGCACTGGTGGTCCCTGGATGGAAGAGGAGGTCCCACAAATCCTGGCCAACTCAGCCTGGAGATGAGCAACCTCCTCCCTCAGCCCAGAGAGGTGCCTGCAGATGGGACAACACCACATCCTCCAGAACGTCTCCCGGAAGACTGCTGCTCCACAGCTACTGCACTGCACCACTCCCATCATGTCTTATTTCTGGCCCCTTAACTGTTTGCAATCCTTACTCTTTCCTTTTTTTTTTCTCTCTCTCTCTCTCTCCTTACCTTCTGCCTGTGTGCCCTTTAAGCTCCTGATTGTCCTGTTCTGAGACAAGAATATCCTATATTTCTCAGTAGACCACTTACTTGCTCAGAGGCAGACCTCCAGCTGCTAGAGGGGGCCGGAGAGCTACTCTTGCCCTTCTAGGATGGTGGGTCTTTGGTGGTATATGGATAGGACAGGAACAAAACCAAACTGAGGTGAGAGTCCTCGCCTTCAGGAGGTCAGATTTTATAGAAATGGGAAACTGCCTTATAGAAACCCTCAGGGGGGGGCAGAGGGGGAATGTAGGCTCAGTGGAGAAAAATTAAGGACGGTATAGCTTACACAATAGCATGCTATTTAAAGGAAGTGAGCAAGGGAAAAAGGAGGAAGAGACCACTACGGTTCTCTAAGGAAGTGTCAAAAGAAAACAGCCTTTAGAAAGTACAAAAAGACCAAGAAGGATGAAGGGTGAAGACAGGGAAGTATATCTGACAAAAAAGGGAGGCAGGAAGGATGGTGAGGGTAGCTAAAGCACTAACAGAGGAAAGGATAGCAGGATAGCTAAGGAGGTCAAAAAAGGAGACAAGACATTCTTTAGGTATGTAATGGAAAAGAGGAAGACAAGGGAAGAGATAGCGAGAATCAGGAGAGCAGGGGTGGACTGCACAGAGGAAGATCAAGAGAAAGCAGAAATATTAAATGATTACTTCTGCTCGGTCTTCCCAGTAGAGAGTGGGACAGAAGGACAAACATGCTGCAGTAAGCACCAGGGAGAGGGGGAAATGGACACAAGTCCATTCTTGGTGGAGAGGGTCTGGATGGGATTGGAAGCCTTAAAGGAATAAAAGGAAATGGGACTGGAAGGGATTCATCCAAGGGTCCTAAAGAAACTCAGCACAGTGCTGGCTACCCCTCTGGTACTGATTTTCAGCACCTTGCAGAACCACCAGCAACACAGTTTTACGGGGGGGGGGATCATGTCCAACTAATCCCAAAGATTTCTTTGACTGGGTTGCCAGGGAGGTGGGCCAAGAGAAAGCAGTGGACATGGCCTATCTGGTCTTCATTAAGGCTTTTAATACTGTGCCACACAGGAGATTAGTTGAGACTAAACAGCCTGAGGGTGGGGGAGAAAGTGACAAGCTGGTTACCAAACTGCCTAAGGGACAGGAAGTAAAGGGTGGTGGTAAATGGTGGCCATGCAGGTGATAGGAGGATGACTAGTGGGCTGCCACAGGGTTCAGTGCTGGGACCGGTCCTTTTCAAAGTCTTCATAAGAGACATTGAGGAGGAGCTTGAGGGTGAGGCATGTCTCTCTGTGGATGATACAAATTTCTGCAACAGGATTGACACTCGGGAAAGGGTGGAGAGAAAGAAAAGGGATCTGAGGAAACTTGAGGAATGGTCAAGGGATGGCTGCTAGGTTTCAGTGCCAAAAAGCTATTATGCACTTAGGGCTGCAGAACCCAGGGGCTATTTATAAGATGGGGAAGTGGAGCTTACAGTGACCAAGCAAGAAAGAGACCTAGGGTTCATCATACCTGATGACCTCAAGGTAGCTGGGCGGTGTGACAAAGCAGCAAGAATGGCTAGGAGGAAGCTGTGGTACATAGGGAGAGGGATTTCTTGTAAGAGGAGGGCAGTGGTGCTGCTGCTGCTGTTTTATTGATCATTGGTGAGGCCCCACCTGGAGTACTGTGTCCAGTTCTAGAGGACGCACCTCCACATGGACATTGAAAGGGTGGAGGAGGTACAGAGGAGGGCAACCAAAGTGGTGAGGGGGTTGCTTAAGAAGCCATATGAGGAAAGGCTGCAGGAATTCAACATGTACTCCCTGGAAGAGATGAGTGAAAGGGGACATGATTGAAACCTACAAGTAACTCACAGGCATGAACAAGCTGCAAGTGGAGGATCTATTTTAGAGACAGGAAGGCACTAGAACATTGGGGAATGCAATGCAGTTAAGAGGGGGAATGTTTTGGAGAGATGTGTAGAAATACTTCTTCATGAAAAGGGTGGTGGATGACTGGAAGTCTACCAGAGCAGGTAGTGGGGACAAGGACTGTGGGGAGCATCAAGCATGTGTGGGATAGGCACAGAGGCATATTAGGTAGAGGAACAGGAGAGGGAGTTACAACTATGAACAACTAGGGTCAGTGGTGACAGAACAGGCAGCGATAAGGGGCAGACTGAATGGGCCTAAAGGTCCTTTTTTGCTGACAAAATCTATTTTTCTGTGTTTTATTGTTTTTCATTCAATGTTTCGTTGTTGTTTGTTTTTTAAAGTATTTTTTGAGAAAACAGTGTAGTGTAATTAATCTGTGATTATCATACTGATAAAAGATGACCATGACTGATGGGTGTTTGGGATGCAAAACACTGGCAAAACGCTATAAGAGAGAGAAGCCTTGTGATGGTTACTTTAATAATTTCCATTCAGTGCAGTAGCTCGGAGTTGCATCATGGCAATGAATGAATTAAACACTTCCCACCAGCACAGGTAACAGTTGACACCTAAATTCTTAAACATTGATAGTAAAAAGATATGATATGACATACCGAGTGTTTTCCTTATATATTGTGTAACAGCCCCTTGACTCACCTTGGCTGTTTCTGGGGCCCTTGGATCTCACTTAGACACACCACTGAGGGGGCTGGCCTGGGTTCACTAGTGGGCAAGAGAAAAAATGATGCAGTGCCTCCACCTGGGGTAGTGATAGGGGATACCTCTTGGAAAAAAATGGCAGGTTACCACCCCACAGGAAAATACAAGAGCTGCTCCCACAGGCACTTCCACAAACAAAAGCAATCCCCACTTTGCAGTAATCCAGAATGACAAAATATAACATGAACCAATAGCAATATTTATTAAGGGTAAGGGGTAAAAAGGGAGACTAGCACAACACAATAATATAACCAATTTACTATAAACGACGGTACCCCACTTTCTCCCACACTTCCGATGTGTGGGTACACCGTTACACCTTTGCAAGTTCACAGTTCATTGTGGTGGGTACATTACCAGGGTGATGGCTCTGAAGGCTGAGATGTGGTGGCTTTAAACAGTCTGAAAATATAGATGAAATGCTTACGTTGGGGCCCAATAACTTTCAACAGTAGAAACACTTGAAAATTCAGGCCTGGGTGTAGCTTAATTGGCAGAGTCCTACCCAGGACCTAACCCCATGTTCCTAACTAGCTAGCTAGGTAAATAAGAGCTCTTCTGTGCCACAGCCCAAAGGTACTTACAGTTTGTTGAGAGGGTTTGAGCAGGATAAGTTTGGATGGTTCCGTGTAGGTATCAATGTTGGTGGTGCACCACAGCAGCAAGGCTGGCCGAAGAACTGAAGAATGCTGGAATTAGCCTGTCAGGCCTTTGTAATCTTCAGCTCGAAGGCCTTTGTGGACAGCGTTCACCTGACAGGCCTCTCAATGTCTTCTTCTCTAGTGCCTCTTTGGTGGTTTGGGGTCAAGGCAGGCTTGGTCCCCATGACTTCTCTACTTGACTAACAGCTTCTTCCACAACTCACTTACAACTGTGCTTTGGCTCAGTCTCTAGCCCCAGCACACACAATTACTCCAGCTGGCCACAGCTCAGCAGTCTCTAATCACTCTAGACCCTCTGTGTAGAGCATGAAAAGCATAGTGTCTCTGCTCTCAGCTGCAAACTCTTTTTTTTTTGCTGCTGCCCAACCTCTCCCACTTGCTGCAAATCTCTTTCCCTTTACTGCAGATCTCTTTCTCTCTGCAGGCTGCTAGTCACAAGCCAAACTCCCAGTTACAGGGTCAAATCTGCTTCTGGGAGAATAGAAGGCAGTCCAGTTCTTCTCCTTGCCTTCGCTGGCTTCTCTCAGGCACAGTGCCTCATTTGTACACAGGAGACAGAAAGGCCATTAGGCGAGCTGTCAGGCCTTTGGGCTGAGTAGCCCATGACAATCTCTCTTGCTCTGCTCTCCCTAGGGATCTGGTGGAATCTCTCTTTTTGGTGGGCTGGCTGTCCATTTTTTCGATTTTTCCCAGTACCCACCTGATTAGCTGCTGCAGTCCTGGGCAATTCTAGGGTATGCCCCCAAGACAGCGACACTATTGCAGTGAAAACCTCAATGCTGACAACATCGATGTTTTCACTGTAATAGTCTGCCTGAGACACCGGCACTCTCTCTCCTGGTCCTACACCCCCTTCCCAATCCAACTTTAACTCAGAGTTAGAATCTTTTAGATCAGGGTGTGTGGGGGCTCTTTAGATCAGGGGTGGGGCAGAGTCCCCATCATGGGGTTTGGGGCAAAGCCCCTGATGAAAAAATAGCCAGGGTCTCCAGTCAGATTTATGTCAACTGCAAGTTGCGGTTGACATAAATCCATTGCTGTGATGGTGATCAACAACTTAGTCATCGAACTGGCATCGTAGAACCCGATTCTGGTACCCTTTGGCATTTCTCAGTGGCCCCTTCATTGCAGGAGTCCTGTGGGGGCTGCCATTACTGTTTACGTTTTCTCCCAGCAACTCTGCCCCATAACTTTAAAAAAAAGCCCATTCAGGGGCTAACACTTATTTTTCCTGGCTCAGCTTGCCCAGTTGCAGCCAGGACACCCTTTGTTTCACTTGTGGGAGCAATCTTTGGCTAATTGGGGCTCCTGAAACATGCTGCCCCCTTCATGCTCTCTTTGGCATTCCCAGCCTTGGAGCCATAGCCCTTTAAGAGCGATGGCTCTCGGTTCATGAAATGCACGCCTGCGATCATGGCCTTCTTGTTTATTTACATTCCACCAGTCCACTCTTCTCGCTGCTCCCCAGACTGGTCAGCATGTTCCCAAGTGCCTGGAGGCAAAACACTCTTTGGACCTTGGCCCCTTTGGCATGTGACTGAGGACTGCAGGACTGTGGCGGCCTCCATCATGGAAAACAGGAAGGCGTGCAGGCCTGAATCCCACCAGGGCCACTTGCAGGAGGATGCCACAGAGTCATAGCCCTGACCAGGTAAGCTCTAAATGGGGGGGCTTACAATTGTTTCACATTCCATTGTGAGGGTGGGTTGGTGGGTGGGTGCAGTGTTGCACTTTTACAGTATATGGCATAGCAAGTCAACCAGCAAGCATAACATTTTTGAACAGTACTGTCATGTCCTTTGAGCAGCAGTTATACAGGATCTTGTTTAGTTCTTTGGGGGCAGCAGAACCCTATGGAGGTGTAGGCAAAGGAGTACAGGCCAGCAGCAGTGCTGTGGGTAACAGTTTACTCTGATTTGGTTCTTTGGGGCAGCAACACCCCATGGAGGAGGAGCTCAAGAGTACAGACCAAGAGCATCACAGTGGCTATCAGTCCACCTTTGCTTGGTTTGGTTCTTTGCGTCAGCAGCACCACACTGATGAGGAGGTACATGAGTACAGACCAGCAGCAGCACAATTGACTTGAGAAAGTATATTGTGCTCGGTTCCTCTGGAGAGCACTACAGTCAGGTGAAGTAGGATGCAGTGGTGCAGGATGCAGTAGTGGTGCATGATATAGCAGCACATCAATCATTATAGTTGGACATAGTGGAAATAGTGAAAAGAAATTAAGTCACATGACAAGAAAGCTTATAGCTCTTCTTCTTCCTGCCCTGTCAAGGTACAAATGATATGGGTCACCTGTGGAAGTGAATACAGAACATTAACAAGTGTAGTTTACCTAAGTTGATGCTTATCATCATCATAGTGATTGCCCAAACCTGGAGGCAACAGTGCAGAAGGCAGCAAGTGGCTGAAGTAGATCAAACAGAAAGGGTGATCTGTGGCAAGGTATCATGTCACAACAGCAACGGGAATACAGCGAAGACCATCACAGTGACATTTTCTACAGTTCGGTGTGATGGCCAGCTAGGTTTCCGACACTGCTGCCTCTGGGGTGTTCGCCCTCTCCCCGAACCAACTCCAACTCTGAGTTGGTTATTTTAAGTCTGTGGGGTGTGGGGGAGGTTTGGGGGCAAAGCCCCCCTCAGAACACACAGTTTACTTCAGCGACGGCACAACACCAATTGGCAGTGTTGTGCTGTCACTGTACTGATGGTTGCTGTGCTCCGTGTCACTGCAGCATGGTGGAGCCCTTTGGCAATGGTAAAAAAAAATTAAGTTCAGCTTGCGATGATAGATAAATAAGTACCACAAACAGAAAGAAATGTACTTACCAAATTCCAATACAATCAATGACACAACCATGTCCAATCATGTCCAGGTGCTTTTCTGTTTGTCAAGCTGGCTCAGGACTGGAGACTATGTGGCAAGAGTATGTTTTTATAACTTATACTTACATCACCATGGTGGAGGAGGAGAAGATGGCACACAGTGAACATTTATTTATTTATTGAAATTTCGGAATTACAATCCTTTGAGTGAAAGACTCTTTTGCAAAGGCTCCACGTCAATACAAAACAGAAACATTAAAGATAGATTGTACATTTCTCACAAAGCAAGACATTACATTAAGACAATTTATACATGGTTACTCCATCCAGGATAATTTACAGTGCTTGGTTAGTATCTCGTCGGTTGTTTGAGGACTGTGGAATTGAGGTAAAATGTGACTGGTTGCAGATTCAGCTGCCAGCATCAAACTGAAGTTAATGTTTTAGGTACAGTTAGGTTAAGTTGGCCTGGGTTTGGAGTTATGTGAAACACTAGCTTTCTAACACCTACCATGTTAGGGGGGACTGGTGGTGACAGCCACAGTTCTCTGAGTCAAGGAGAAGTCGCTTGATGCCATTTTTAAATAGGCCAAGACTAGGGACCAGGGAGATGGAGGCAGGTAGGTTATTTAGCCAGCGGGGAGCACGGTAATGAAAGGACCTTTGCCCTAGTGTAGTCCTACAATGTGGGACTAGAAGTGGGGTGTTAGCCAGGTGCCTAGGGGTGATCTTATGAAGGAAAGGTCTGATGAGGGGGTGAAGACTCATTGGTGCAAGATTCATTAGGATCTTTTTTGCTTGGAGTCAAGTGTGGTGTTTTAGTCTCCCTTCAAAGGACAGCAAGTCTGGTCGCTTATAGAGCTTGCACGTATGGGTTAATTTATCACTGCTTGTGACCAGTCGGCAGGCTTTGTTGAGAGCTACATTGATGCTGTTTACGGCTGTGTTATCGGCCGGGCCATAGATTATTATCCCATAATCAACCACAGATAGGACTGAGCAGGTTACAGCCAGCCTTAGTGCCTGGGTGGGAGGCAGTGTTTGTGTCTGTAAAGAATCCCAAGCCGGCTGTTTACAGAGGTGGAGAGGTGCTTAATTTGTAAGTGGTATGTGAGGGATGTATCAAGGATGATGCCTAGATATGTAAAGTTAGGGACCTGTTCAATATGGCTGCCCTGAGAATTTGTGATAGATAGCAGGGCGTTACTGTTGGGGTTTTGACGGTGAGCAAATATCATAGATTTAGTCTTGTTGTAGTTTAGTGTTAATCGATGATTGGTGAACCAGGATTCTAGTTCTCTAAAGCTGCCTTGCAGGGTATTTTGTAGTGAGTTAGGGTTGGAGTGTTTCCAGTAAGCTATGGCATCATCCACATAGAGCAGTAGTTTACCACTCCAGGCCTGTGGGAGGGGGTTTAGAAAGAGAGTGAATAGCAGTGAGTCTAAAATCGAACCTTGGGGGAACCGGGTGCTTGGTGGAGAGGGTGGTGTTGATTTTGACTTGTTGTGACTGGTCAGTGTGATAGTTTTTGAACCAGGAGATAGCTTCAGGGGTGAGATAGAGGGAGGGGAGTGTGTGGATAAGTAGTCCGTGACTGATGGTGTCAAACACATTGGTCAGATCAACAAAGATTGCACCAGCAACCGACCCCTGTTCCAACATCTCATTTATGTAAGAGGTAAATTTGAGAAGGGCAGTGGTAGTGCTGTGTCCTGCTCTGAACCCGTGCTGTTTGTGACACAGCAGATTGTGTTTATCCAGGTATTTGGTGAGCTGGTCTGACACAATTCTTTCGAGCGCTTTGGAGAGGGGGGGAAGGATAGTGATGGGCCTATAGTTACCAGGGTCGGTTGGATCACCCTTTTTTAGGATTGGTGTGATAATTCTACTCTTCCAGAGTGTAGGAAATTGGCCAAGGCACAGAGAGCAATTTATTATTTTGGTGAGGTGAGGCAGGGTCTCGTCAAGAGTTAGTCTGAGAATTTTAAGGTCAAGGGAGTCGCTACTGAACAGCGAGTTGTGCAAGGTTTTGGATAGGTATTGTTTAGCCTTGTTGCAGGAGATGATCCTTAGCCAGAAGGGAGGGAGTGTAGTAGTAGGGGAGGTGGTAGAGGGGCCATTGGGGATAGGGTCAAAGAAGTTTTGCGGTAGGATGTGGCTAAGATCGGAGAAGGATTTATTCAGGACATTAGCTATGGTGGTAGGGTCCTGGGATAGGGCTTCATGGTGAAGGATTTGTGATGGGGTAGGGGAAGCGGTTTTCCCACAGAGTTCCTTGACATTGTTCCAGAATTTATTCCCAGAGCCCCATGTGGAGGTGAGTGCTTGCTTGGTGTAGGTAGACTTGGCTTGCCGAATTGCCCAGGTGCACTTGTTTCTTGCCTCTCTATAGAGTTGCCTGTCATGGGGAAGTTGGGAGTCCAGCGCCCTATGCCAGAGGTTATCTCTGAGGTGCATCTGTTCAAGGAGGGTCTGCAAGATCCACGGAGTATCCCTGCTTTTTGTAACCTGTTTTGTGAATTGGACAAACATGTCACAGGCATTGTTATAAATATTAATAAAGGAGGCGAGGGCAGTGTCAACAGACTTGGCATTGTGTAAGGGTGCCAGTCACAAGAGGAGAGATAGAATTTGAGGTGAGAGAGGGAACCTTCTTTGAGGTGCCTCTGGATGGAAATGTTGGGGTGGCTGGGAGTGGTTTTATTCGACCAGCAGCAGGAGACAGGTGAGTGGTCACTTAGCACGTCAGGGAGCCCTTTAACTTTGGAGAGGTGGCTGGGAAGATTTGTGAAGATGAGGTCAATGAGGGTGGAAGTCCCTGACCTGGGATCTTGCCTAGTGGGAGACTGGACAACCTGTGCAAGGTCATAGGCATTGACTGCATCTTTGAACGTGGCAGATGCAGGGGATAAAGAATTCACATTAAAGTCACCCATTATAATAAGTTCACTCCTGGGGGGGGGATGGGTGATGCTGGCCAAGATGGAGTCAAAGGCTAGTTTCTGGTTTGGGGGGGAGGGATGTAGACTGCCATAATGTTCAGCGATTTACCCGGAATGTCTAGAGTGGCTTTGATTGTAGTGGCTTGTGCCCCATGAGCTGGTGAGGGCAGGGGGACTGAAAGGGGATGTAGACTACTTCTGGCGCAAATGGCACATCCACCTCCTCTCTCTTGCCTGCCCTATCTGCTCTAAAGATGGAGTAGTCATTGAGGGAGACAGAGGCATCTGGGATATTGCTGGAGATCCAGGTTTCAGATAAGGCCAGGATGTCAGGGGAGTGGTGGGCGATCCATCCCTGCAGCTGCATGAACTTTCTAGGAAGGCTACAGATATTAAGGGCAGCCAGTAGTAGTCCACCCTGACCACACCCCTTGGGAACTCTGATCGACGCTGGTCCAGGATTAGGGTGTACATTACCTGAGATCAGAAGGAGGAGAAGGAGAGCATGCCGGAGAGCAGCTTTCCGTACCAATTTAGAGAGAGAGGTACGGAGGCGAGGCTTAGTGGGAAATTTTGTTAGCCTGACTGGTATGGGGATGGTGCAGACTAGTTGGGCTAACAGGGCTTGATACAGGAAAAGATGTGGGCTATTTAGTGGGAGTTTGCCTGAGGGGGGAGGAGCTCCCACCACTAAGGACCTGCTAATGGTGCAGCTCACGTTAGAGGTGAAATTAGTGCTGAGTAGAACAGAAGAGATAGAGGTAAGGTGATCTGATGGTGTTGAGTTTCTAATGGAGTGGGTGTTGAGGCAAATGTTGGGGTCCCTGGAGAGGGCTTTTGCCACAGGGAGAGCGGGGTGGAAATGAGAAAAAAGAGTTAGACCTAAGATGGTAAGGTTTAGGGTCAAAAGTCATGCTGCTAGTGTAGGGAGTTTATAAGTGTAAAAGAAATGAGAGGGAGCCCTCTAGTGTTAAACTATTATAGGCTGCAGACGGCAAAGTGGGCTGATTGGTTTCAGACGATCATGTGATCCTCACTATAAACCCTGATGTCGACCAAGGGTGGTGGTGGGTGTAGTGAGTGCCAGGCCACTCGGCTGGGGCCCAATTAAGCAGCAAGCAACACTGGGAGAGCAGCACTAGATCTGGCAGGCTCTGGGTGTACCTGATGTCTGGCTCCCTATTGCGGCTGTACGGTGGGGAGGAGAGCTGCAGACAGACCCTCGCAACCTCCCTGACTTTGTTTACAGTTGGCTTCGTTGTGGGGGAGGGCTGAAAACAGACCCTCTCGACCTCTAGATAGGTGGCCCAGCTGTGGACAAGGAACAGGGAGAAGGAGAGGATTATTTATGGTTGCAGGCTAGGGACGTCGCAACAGCATTAAGATTCAAGCCGCAGTGAAACTGGAGCAGGCACTATTATTCAGTTAGGAGCTCAGTTTGAACTTCGCAGCCCAACCAGTTTTCAGAGAGAGCAGCTGGTAGAATTATTTTAACTTTAGCTGGGAGATACTTAAATAATTAAGGCAGCAGAATTAAGATAACAAGCCACAAAGAAACTGGAGCAGGCACTGTAATTCAGTTTGAAGCCCTGTTTAAACTACGTAGCCCGACCGGTTTTCAGTGTGAGCAGCTGGCAGAATTATTTTAACTTTAGCTGGGAATTGCTTAATTAATTAAGGCAGCAGGATTAAACTCTTAAATTAATGTACTTTACTTAAGGCTATTGGCTATGGACCCTCCGCTCACAGTCCGGCTGGTAATTTATTTATTTATATTTTTTCAAATATAGCTTTTGGCG
The DNA here is from genome assembly GCA_016271365.2 of Neoceratodus forsteri. Taxonomy (NCBI): domain Eukaryota; kingdom Metazoa; phylum Chordata; order Ceratodontiformes; family Ceratodontidae; genus Neoceratodus; species Neoceratodus forsteri. The sequence goes on along the minus strand of CM057450.1, from coordinate 873,217,212 downwards.
CCAAAATCCCAACAGAAGTTTATAGGGGAAGCAGATGTTGGTTTCTCTACTGGTAAGCAAATTTGGGGCACAAAACACAGAAAAAAATGTATCTCCACTAGTGTGGGGACATAAATGGATTTTAGCCGCTATTGTACAAACAGAGATAAGTTCAGTTAAAGTCCTTAGATCAATTTAAGCAGCAACACTGGGAGAGCAGCACCGGATCTGGCAGTCTCCGGTTGTGCCTGATGTTCAGTCTTCTATTGCAGCTGTACGGTGTGGGGGAGGGCTGCAGACAGACCCTCGCAACCTCCCTGACTTTGTTTGCAGTCGGCTTCGTTATGGGGGAGGGCTGCAAGCAGACCCTCTCGACCTCCAGGTAGGTGGAGAGGTTGTCAGGTTTTTATACTTGTTTTAGAGATCAGCTTGCAGGAGTTAGGTTACACATCTTGTACATGTGGATGTCATCTGATGTCATCGTGGTGGAGGAGCACAACAGGCCACACACAATGGACATATGTTGAAGGGTTAGTGGGTTTTTCACACTGGTTCATGACAGTGTCTTGCAGGAAAATGTTTTTATAGCATATATAGGTAGATTTCAACTGACACTGTGGTGGAAGAGAAGAGGCAGAGCACAGTGCATATACAGTATGCTTAAAAAGTCCATTTGTAGTATATTCTTTTCAGGATCCACAATATTTTGGTATTCTAGTCTTCAACACACATATGCTTTCTAATCTTATTCTTCACCCATTAAAGTGAATGAGGTAAACAGGACAATCCAAGTTCAGAGCTGTACAGACTTTTGGTACAGTAAGTAAAACATGCTACTTGGGGGACTTGTTAAACCAACAAAGAGACAGAGGTGAATGTGGTAATGGGTTGCACATGAAAAGTTATGGCCTTGTCCTAAACACTGCTGCCTAATACCAATACCATCAATTGTTACTGAATTGAGAATCTTGCTTTGTTACTTTTTGAACAGCTGCAACTACTCTTATAGAAACATAGAATCTGATGGCAGATAATGACCGCTTGGCCCACCCAGTCTGCCCATTTCCCTACCTAATGGATAAGCTGCAGATCCTAGTTAACCAGCAGCCTACTTCTTTCTACCCCAGCCACCTAGAATTGCCTTATGACTGTCCCATGCATACTTGAATTCAATCATTGTTTTTGACTCCACAACCTCCTCCGGAAGGCCGTTCCATGCATCCACAACCCTCTCTATGAAAAAATACTTCCTTACATTACCTCTGAGCCACCCCCCCTCTATCTTCAAATTGTGCCCCCTTGTTCTTGCACACCTCTTTTTTTGAAAGATGCTACACTCTTGGACTTTGTTGATTCCCTTAAGGTACTTGAAAGTATCTATCATGTCCCCCCTCTCCCTCCTTTCCTCGAGGCTATACATATTAAGCTCCTTTAGTCTTTCATATGTCTTCTAGTGCAGACCCTGCACCATTTTAGTTGCCCTCCTCTGGACAGCTTCCATCTTGTCTATGTCCTTGTGGAGATTGGGTCTCCAGAACTGCACACAGTACTCCAAATGGGGTCTCACCAGCTGGTACAGAGGGATAACAACTTCTTGTTTTCTACTGGTGATGCCTCTCCCTATGCATCCCAGTATCCTCCCAGCCCTCCTTACTGCCCTCTCACATTGCTTGCCCACCTTTAAGCCATCTGATATGACTACCCCAGGTCCCTTTCCATTTTTGTTGTTGTTAGTATCTCACCCCCCATTGTGTACTCTTCCCCTGTTTTTTTGTTTCCCAGGTGCATTACCTTGCTCTTCTTAGCATTAAATTTAAGCTGCCATACATTTGACCATTCCTCTAACCTTGCCAAGTCCCTTCTCATCCTTTCCACCCCACCTTGTGCATCAACTCTGTTGCAGATCTTTGTGTCATCTGCAAAGAGACATACTTTTCTTCCAGTCCTCTCGCAATGTCGCATAAAGACATTGAAGAGGACCAGTCCTAATATTGAACCCCGTGCACCCGACTAGTAACCCCTTTCTTCAGAGTGGACTCCATTTACTATTACCCTCTGTATACTATTCTCCAGCCAATTCTTTTACCCAAGCTATCATCTTGGGACCCACTCCCAGGCTGGCTAACTTGTATATTAATCTTTGTGTGGACTGAGTCAAATGCCTTGTTAAAGTCTAGGTAGGTCATGTCCACAGCCCTCCTGATCTACTACTTTGGTCACCCAGTCAAAGAAATCTATTATATTCGTCTGGCATGACCTTCCTGCTGTGAATCCATGCTGCCTTGGGTCCTGTGCCCCTCTGGCCTCTAGGTACTCGACAATTCTTTCCTTCAGAAGTGATTCCATAATTTTTCCTATCAATGAGGTTAAACTAACTGGTCTGTAGTTTCCCGCTTCTGCCCTGCTCCCACTTTTGTGAAGGGGAATCACATCTGCCCTCCTCCTTCAGTACTCAGGTACCACCCCATCCTCCCATGATTTGTTAAAGAGGGTAGTCAGTGGTGTCACTAGTTCTACCCTTAGTTCTTTTTGAATTCTGGGATGAATCCCATCAGGCCCCATTGCTTTGTCCACCTTCAGTTTTAAGAGTTCTTTCAGAACCCTTTCTTCTGTAAATGGGCTGGTATCAACTTCTGTATCCAGAGTGTTTCTATTGTTTGTTTTAGGTACCTCCCCCTCTTCATTCGTAAATGCTGAGCAAAAATATTTGTTTAGTATCTCTGTCTTTTCACCATCATCCTCTGCCCACCCCCCTTCCCTTTATTAAACCTCACTATCCCTCCCTTAGTCTTCATTCGCTCCCAGATGTACCTAAAAAAGATTTTATCCCCCTTCTTAACTGAGTTGGCTATCTTTTCCTCAGTTCGGGCCTTTGCTGTTCTGACTGCCTTCCCAGCATCCCTTTTGCTTTAACTGATACAATTCTCTGTCCTGCTCCTTCTGTGATTCCTTGTACTTTCTGAATGCTTTCTTTTTCTCTTGAACCTTCACTGAAACCTCCTTTGAGAACCATAGTGGTTTCTTACATCGTTTTGTTTATTTGCTTCACACAAAGGCTTGTTACCTCTGTGATGGCAGTTTTTATTATTCCCCATTGTTCTTCCACCCCTCCTTCCTGCCCATTTGCTAGTTCATTCCTTAGGCGCTCACTCATTTTGGCAAAGTCAGCCCTCCTGAAGTCCAGTACTTTTGTCTTTGTGTGGCTTGACTCTATTGCTGTGTTTATTGTGAACCATACTGTTTGATGGTTGCTAGTTCCCAGATGGCTACCCACTTCTACATCTGTGTTCCTCTCCATCTCCAGTTGAGAGGACCAGGTCTAAGATTGCTCCCTCTCGAGTGGGTTTCAATACTAGTTGTCTAAGGCATGCCCCCTGTAGGGCATCTAGAATAACCCACTCTTAGAAGTGGCTGCTGCAACTGCACTCCAGTTAACATCTGGCATATTCAGATCACCCATCAGCAATATCTCCCTTTATCTGCCATTCTAAGTATACTTTCTATCATTTCTTGTCCATTTCCTCCCCTGAGAGGGTGTGTTATTCAACCCTGTGCAGATTGTGGTGCCATTGCCTGCCTCCAAATTGACCCACAGTGCTTCTTCTCCTCCCTGTTTACCCTTTTGTTCTATTGCTTTGATTCTCTCTTATGTAGAGAGCTACTCCTCCCTCTTTACCCTCCCTGTCCCTCCTGTAGATAGTGTATCCTGGTATGTTTACATCCCAGTCATGGTTCTGTGTGTACCATGTTTCTGTGACTGCCACAATATCCAGATGTTCCTCCTCCATCAAGGCCACTAATTCAGGAAGCTTGTTACCTAGACTACGGGCATTGGTACTCATTGTTCTCCATTTTTTGATGGCTTTACCTTCTGTAGCAGCATCCCCCACTGACCTTTCTACCTTGGTCTTTTTCTCATTTAGTACCCTGTTTTGTAGGGGGAGGCTGGGATTTTCCTGCTGCTTATCAGTGCCTCCCCCCTTGACTAGTTTAAAAGCTTGCCAATGAAGCATTTAAACCGATTGCCCAAAAGACTTGTTCCCTTTCTGGACAGATGCAGACCATCCTGCCAGTATAGGCTGGTGTCCCTCCAGGTGGAACCCCAGTCCCAAAGAAGCCAAACTCCTGTGCTCCACACCATTTTTTCAACCATTCATTAAACTGCATGGTGCAAAGTACCCTCGCCTCACCCATGCCACTGACAGGCAGCACCTCTGAGAAGGATACTGTGTGTGCTACTTGTCTTAAGCCACTCCCCAACTCTACAAAGTCCTTCTGCACTGCTCTAATCTCATGATGAGCCAGGTCATTTGTCCCTAGGTGGACAATGATGTCCAGCTCAGACTCCAGTGCAACTGTTCTCGTGATCTTAAGGATGCGCTTCCTGTCCCTCCAAGCCATGGCACCAGGCAGGCACCTTACTCAGTTTTCCTGCTCCCCCAGTTCTATCCCCCTAAAATTGAGTCCCCACCAGGAGCTGCTTCATTTCCTGTGGTGCCCTCTGCCTCCTTCCTGAGGTCTCCCTTGTGACAGTTGTCTGCACCCTCCTTAGTCTTCTCTTGGTGGCACCCATAGGGGGAACTATGCTCCCCAGAATAGTGTATGGATTTGAGAGTGAACAACTGACTGGGTGTGCATCTGTTCCACCACCCTTCCCCTCCCTGAGCCCACTGTGGTCCAACTGCTGTGCTTTCTTTGCAACCTCTGAGGTAGTGGTGGTGGCTCCGGTGCTCCCTGGATGGGGGACGTTCCCTTGCTACTGTCCAGTGCGGCCTGAAGACGGGCAACTTACTTCCTCAGGGCAGATAGTTGTCTGCAAACAGGGCAGCATCTCAGCCTCCAGAAAGACTCCCAGAAGACTGCTGCCCCACAGCCATTACATTGTACTACTCCGCACATAACGTCTACCTTGTTAGGTTTTTTTTTGTTTTTTTTTTTGCAGTTTTGCACAGTACCACAACATTTAAGAATGTAGTTCTTGGTCCAGTGGCATGGAAGGCGGAGTCATCATGCCTTACCTCCTGCCACAATGGTGACTCATGTTCATCGTGCAAGTGGGTCACGGGGGAGGGGGTCAGTCGGTGAGGGAGAGGATCTAGCGTCCGGAGGACAGCTCTCCTCGCCTGGAAGGGGTGGGAAATGAGTCAGTTGCTTGACTGGCCCCTAGCGGTGGCTGGGAGAAAGTGCAATGGTCCCCACACAAGTGGGTAGAGCTGAACTAGATGCCCGGCATGCCTCATACAGAAGCATGTGCAACTCAGCCATTGGCATCATTGCATGCCTTGGCTCCGCGCTCGCGGCGGGACAAAAAAAACAGGAGGAGAAAAAGCCGATCAGCAGGATGAAGCTAGTCTCCCCATCACAACATGGCAGCTAGCACCTCAAATCTGCTAGAGGTGATGGCTGGCATGTCATCCGGTGGAGGCAATGGGGGGAGCGGTCGAAGTGGGCTGGTCAGCTGGGATAAAGAAATAATAAAAAAAAAATGTAGTTCTTCAATTGGTTGTAGTAATACTTCATGATGACTATTCTTGATGATAACACATGTAGCCCAGGCGCCGTATGCCAGTGGGCTACTACCCCTGCCTGTTGGCCCTCATACATGTTAAGGGTCCTGGGTCCTGCTACAGTGGTGTTTGGGGGTTCTATCCCAAAGAAAAGAATAAAATAGTGTGGTGCCTCCACCCAGAGTGAAATGCAGTGGGCCAGGTGTGAGACTGGTACAACCCCCTGGGATGCTGTACCTACCAAACTCCACTTCCAAACACCCACACCCTGGATGCCAAACAGTTTCCCAATACCATAAACCACATACACTTTACAGTTAGGTTTTACAAAGCACCCTTCACACTGTAATTTCAAGCAACAAATCACAGCTTTATTATGGGTAAGGGTAAGGGTAGGGGTATTTGGAGAAGGAATAGCTGTGGAAGTAAAAATGGTTAGAAATGGTTAGAAATAATTTATAACAACAGGGCCTGAAGGCCAGACCACCCAAGATGTGCACCCCAACTGGTACCAGTGACTCCCTTCTGTCCTTTCTGGGTAACCAGGAGTTCTCAGGCTTGTTTGGTGCCACGGGTTGTCGGCGTTGGGGCCCTAAAAACAGTGCAACAGTTAGCAATTAAGCAGTTACTCCCCTTGATTGCCAGGGTAATCCCTGGGTGCTCACGGTCCTGGAGATCTAGGATGTTCATTATGCAGAGGGCTTCCATTAGCTCGACCTCAGGGATTTCAATTCAGGAAGGGCAGAACACATGGGCAGCAGTAAGTATTCTGTAGACTTGAAATTGATTGAAGGTCTGGCTGCTGTCCACTTGACTGAAGATCTTGCAGCCTGTCACCTTCAGCCTAGTCAGGCCCATTGTACAGCTCCCATGCAAGGCACACCAAACCACAGAGGACCCAGACCTAGGAGTGGCTCCACAGCCTGGCTCCCTCATAGATCACAGGTGCCCTAGCTTCCCCAACATGTGCTAGTGGCCCCCTGTAGCCAGCAGGCCCCACTTGGTAGGGGTTAGCAAGTTCCCCAACTGGCTCCGACTTAATCTGGGGATCTCCTGGTATCTCTTTCTTCTCAACAGAAAACAGTTCCGCTATGCAGCCAGAATAGTTTCTCCAACTTTGCTGCTTATTCACTTTCCAGTGCCTTGGGGCAACATATTCCAAATGCCAATTCCACAACAGCAGTGTCTTTCCTCAGCTGGATTGCAACAGCAGCAACAGGTCCCTGAAGCTTAGGGCACCTGCTTACCTATTCCCTCTTAGTCTCTAAGATTCAAAATGGCATCCACCTTTTCTCTGGCTTTCACACAGTTTCTAGCAAGTCTCTTTTCCAGCTCAAAAGGTGTTCTTTTAGTCCCAAACTGGTGCAGGATGGCTGCAGCAGAAGTCTCCACTTAAAACAGCAAACTCCAACAGGATGTCATGAATGATTAACACACGTGCATAGCTCCTCTGAACTGCAAGAATTTCCCTCTTTTATTCCTCTGACAAACTCTGATTTTAAACCCTGTGATAGTCCTTAGTTTAATTCTCTCATGGCACTGAGCTCTTCTGACTTGATCAAAGCCAAGCACAGACTGACTCAAATGCCCCAAATCCCTAGACTTACTCCTGAGAATCATGCCTTCTGATTGGCTGCCTCCAGTTATAAATCACAATTTTAAACCCTCTGTGATTATTGATTTGCTAGGTCTCTTGGTGCTAGAAAATAGTTAACACCTATTCCCATCAGCTTTCAGAAACAGTTTAGGGTGCCTAACCAGCTGATTGGCTATCCATGGGGGGTCAGAGTATCACAACATGGCTGCTAGTAAACATTAGATTGCAGTTCCATATAATGTCCCAATCTTCAGGTCTGGTTGCAGCCAAAGTACTCATTTATATTTATTCAGAATCCCACTGAACTGTAGCATCCCCCTTGCCCTACTAAGTGGCTGCCAGATTATCACTCATAAGTCCTCCGGCTACCTGTTGCCAGCTCCGTTATCATCACTCCCATGGAGCAGCAATCGGGCTCATAAATATTCAGCAGTACCTTATGAATATAGAGATTCCACCCATTCCGTACTACCAGCACTCACTGGCATTGTTATCCACCAAACTGGCTCACCCTATCCATCTCCCCCAGGTGCTCGACCCTGGGTTAGCTGAGCAAGGGGGTTGAAAGCATCAGGGAGATGTTTAAATAGCCGCGGTACTGGTGGTATCCCGAGAGCAACTGCACATGAGTAGGCCAGTGGACCATTCAAAAATACAGAAAAGCTGGTCAATGGCCCCATGATTTAACCAAAAACAGCCCTTTTGGGCTGGAATGCATAATGGGGGATAATGGAGAGCATGGAAAAATAAGGTAAGCCCCCGCAGAGGGTTACTCTCCCGCCCCTTAAATACTTGGCATCCATGCCAAGCCTATGGGTAGGAACCTATAAAAATGTAAAACAGTAAACCTTAACATTTAACATATAGCAAACATTTCTACCTATACACCTGGTTCCTATCTTCTCAGGTATTAACAATTAGAAACATGAAACACATTATGTATAGTACTGTTCGGAATGCTGAATTCCGCCTGCGAAATTAGCATGGAATGACTATTCTGTCGGCGTAATTTTAGGCAGAATTTCACTGGTTTTTCTGTGGAATTCCACCTACTGTGATCCGCAGATTTTTCCATGCAAAATTATTCAGCAACAATTTCCGTGGAAAATTTTGAGATCCGCAGCATAATAGTCTGCGGAATAGCATTTCTTCCACAGAAAATCATTCCGCAACTATTTGCTGCTGCAGAATTCCGCCGTTCCATTTCTGGTGAAATTCAGTGGAATTTTGAAGCTTTTGCAGAATTTCATTCTGCTGGAATTTGTACAGTTTATAAGATGAAACACTTTTCCCTTTTGATACATATCAAATACCATAGTATGCATAGCACCCATACTTGCACCCCTTTAGTTGTTCGAAACCACATGTATTTGAACTCACATTGATGATACATTTTTTACCATTTGTTTCCCTTGAGTGCACGTTCACTTTCCTCTCTCTCTTTTTGCCACCTTCCCTCTGGGTCTGGGGGGTTTAGCACTGGCGGGACACATGTAAACCTTAGGTAATGACCTGGGGTGACATATACACCTTTGGACACTACAAATAGGGGTAGATCAGTAGGTTCCCCCAGGGTTTCATAGGTCAACATAAGTAAAGGTTTTACAGTCCTCCCCTGCCTTCCCGGGGTTCTTGCTCCTCAGTAATAGTGGTCACCTCTTGTTCAGAGGTGGGGTCAATGTCACTTGCCTTAAGTCTTTTTCTTCTTCTCCTCCTGTTGCAAAGTGCTCCGTCACCACATCACTTTCACCACTCTGCCCAGTGGTGTTTCTTGTGGCCATTCAGAGAGCACAGTTGAAGCAGTATTCAATTTCGAAGTGGACTCTCCAAAAGGCATTGAGTTGGGACCACTCAAAAGGTACAACCGGACTAGTATTCAAGTTCAGGGCAGTCCCTTCAGGGGGATGTTGTGAGAGCAGCTTCCCGTTCAGCTCCTTGTTCCATAGACACAGGTGAGTCAACTTCCCCAGATTCATCATCATCCTGAATCTCAGTCTTTCTTGTGGTAGGCCCCTCAGTGTTCCCTGAAACAGTCTAGCCAGTTTAGGAGTGGGACTGAAACAGACAAATGGACCATCAAACTCTCTTTCTGCCTCATCAGCCAACTCGTTCCCCTCAGACATTTCTTCCACTGGAGCAGGACCAGCCCCTGAGGGGTCACCAGTTTCTCTCTTCTGTCATCTGCATATAGCAGCTCTGGTGGTTGGAGGTGTCGGAGGATCTACTGTATTAGAGGCAGAGCTGACTACCTTGTCTCCGACGTGCAGTAGATGGTTTGTATGGAATACTTTGAATCCTCAAGTCTCCCATTCTGGCTGAATCTTATATACTGGCAAACCCTCCATCTTCTCTGGTACTACATATGGTGTGCTTCACCTGAGATCAGGGATCCTGTGCTTTCCAGGAATGCCCAGTCTCTTCAGTAGGACGTTGTTGCCTGGCATCAAGTCTTGTGCTCGGACTTTCTTATCATATTTTTCCGGTTGGCTTGGTTCCTCTTGTTGGCCATCTCAGAGGCTAAACAATAGGTATTATTCAGTTGTTGTTTTAACTTATGCACATACTGTAAGTAGTCATCTTCTTTAATGCCATCTGCTGAAACCCCAAAGCACAGGTCGACTGGCAGGTGGGCCACCCTCCCAAACATGAGGCAGTATGGAGAGAACCCGGCATCATTCCTGGTACAATTGTAGGTGTGAACCAGGGTGCTAACTCGCTGACTCCAGGTATGCTTGTCTCAGATGGATCCAAGGTGCCCATCATGTCTAACAGGGTTCGGTTGAATCTTTCAGGTTGGATGTCACCTTGGGGATGGTAAGTGGTTGTTTGGAATTTTCTGACTCCCCACAGACACAATAGTTCTTTTATCAGCCTACTCTGAAAATCATGGCCTTGATTTGAGTGAATCCTTTGTGGCACCCCATAATGTACAAAGAACTTCTCGACCAGCATGTTGGCCACAGTAGACTCCTTCTGAGCTTTGGTGGGGTAGGCTTGGGAGTACCGTTTAAATTGATCTGTGACAACTAGTATGTTAGAGATAATTCTGGAGTCTGGTTCCACGGTAAGGAAATCAATACACTCCAGCTCCACAGGGGCATTTGTGACAATGTTGACTAGTGGGACTGCCTTTTCAGGAAGGGCTTTCCACTGGATGCACCGGTGACCAGTCTTGCTGTATTGATCCACATACAGCCCCATTTTGGGCCAATAAAGTCTACTATGAACCAGGTCTAGTGTGTGCTCACTACCCAAGCGGCCTATGTCACCATGGAGAGCCTTCAATACAATTTGATAGAATTGGTCTGAATGCAAATTGTACTCTGGGTGTGCCCTGCTGATCTTGCACTTCTCTGTACAGCAAACCATTCCGTATGTTTAGCTTTGACCCCTCTCTTAGCATTAATCGAGCATCAGGGTCTCTTGTGATTACTTGTGCAGGATCACTCCTCTGTAAAAAACCTGCACAATTTCTCCAATGGTCAAGCTAGACCACTGTTTCCTTACCAGATCTTGAGTGGTTAGCTGCAGCAAGGACCTCATGTCCAAAACAGTTAAGAGGCAATACGCTATGGGAAGACAGCTTCCAGAGGCTCCTAAACTGTCCACCAGGTGTGGCACATCCTCCGCAGATGGGGACTCTTCAGTGCCAAACTTTTTGCACAGTGCTTTTACAACCTGCTCAGGTATCTTCACCCAGCTCTTCTTGCTGAAACAGGGGGGCGTCAGGATAAGGCATCAGCATCTATGTGGTTCAGCCTGTGGCAATACTCGACGAAGTAGTCATATGTGGAAAGGGCTGAAAACCATCTATGACCAGCTGCGTCCAACTTGGACATAGTCTGTCTGTACCTATATTAAGGGGTTGTTATCAGTCTCCATGGTAATTTTCGCCTCATACAGGTAATCATGTAACTGATCCACAATGGCCCATTTCAGTGCAAGGAATTTGAGCTTGTGCACCAGGTATTTGCATTCTGCAGGATTCAAACTCCAACTTGCGTAGGCCACTGGATGCAAACCCTCTGGGTATTCTATATATATATATTACCTCCCCCAGGCCACTGAAACTAGCATCGGTGTGCAAAACATAGGGCTCCTGTGGGTCTGCATATACCAAGATCAGGGCATGGGTTAGGCAGTAAATGATGTCCTCAAAATCCCAGCACATTCCTTAGTCCATCTGGGGCCAAATGCCTTGGAAAGTCTATAGTATTGCAGTGACTGAGTGAAGGCCCCAGACTCTCTGGGTTTCTTACTCTTGTTGACTGGTTGTAGCCCTGTAGCAAATTCAGGAGGGGTCTGATCACCCAGGTATAATTCTTAACAAATACCTCGTAGTACCCACAGAATACTAACATCCATTGCAGTTCCTTCAAATTCTTAGCGGTTTTGTCCAGGTGGTAAGTGCCTCAACCTTGCTGGGGTCCCTCTGAATGCCCTTTGCTGACACTATGTGCCCGATGTACTTAACAGAAGCCTGGAGGAACTGGCACTTATCGATAGAGTTTTAAGCCAAATTCCTCCAGATGGTCCAATACTTTTAACAGCCTTGCTTCTTTTTCCTCTATAGAATTGCCAAATATGATTATGTTGTCCAGGTACACTAAGCACTCCAGCAAAATCATGTCCCTGATGGCCTTCTCCATGAGGTACTGGAAAGTAGCAGGGGCACCCAAAATGCTCTGGGGCATGCTCAGAAACCCATAAAACCCCAGGAGACAGATAAAAGTGGTCTTCTCCCAGTCCTGGGGGGGCCATAGGAATTTAATAGTATCCGCTTCTCAAGTCCAATACTGAGAACCACTGGCTGCCATTCAGGCAATCCAAGGCATCCTGAATCCACGGCATCGTATTCTGGTCGGGAACAGTTCATTTATTCAGGGTGCAGTAATCCATGCACATCCTAATGGCCCCACTTTTCTTCCTTACTACCACTATGGGCGAGGCATATGGGCTGCTAGACTCTTGTATTATGCTTGCAGCCATCATTTCTTGAAGGCACCTCCTCACGTCATCTGTATCAGCTGGGGCGAGCCGCCCAGACCTCTTTCTAAAGGGACACTGGTCTGTAAACCTAATGTAATGCTGCTCCCCTGTCACACATCCAACATCCCATTCATGTAGGGAAAACACCTTTGTTCTTGTTGACAGCTTTTGTCGAACTTGGGCCTTCTACTTCTAGGGGATGGGGGAATCACTCAGGTCGAACAGGCTAGGGTCAATACCAGAAGGGACACCTCCTCCAAGACCAGATGGTTGTACTGCTGTGTCTACAGAGTAGACTTGAGCTAAGGTACGACCCTTCCAGATGACAACTTCCTTGTCCATCACATTCTTTATGTGCAATGTGACTCTTCTGATGTAAGCATGTGCCCGTGCTGGTAAAACACTGGGCTTTACGAGCAGGACGGCTGGCAACCCATGTTCCTCTGGTGCATCCAGCATTAAGATCTGGTTTCTCACCTCCTTCTTCAGCCATACCCCACCATTTATATTACACTCCGCATTAGGTGGCATCACTATTTCTTCTGCATCCCACCTCCAGACTATACCCACTGATTCATCTGACTTTTCTGCTGGGGGCTGCCCCTGCTTTTTGTACGCTTCTTTTATTACTGGGTGGGTTGGTAACTCCTTCACCTATTGTTTAGTCTTCCAGGCCTGGCAAAATTGGGCCAGCAATCCAAACATGTGGGCATTGGTACCCACCAGTAAAGGCAACCCAACGTATATACCAGTCTCGGGGCAGATTAATGCCAGGGTCTCAACCAAATTTCCCACTCCAGCCACCTTGGTTGTGAAAGCCATCCAAACTTTGACATAACCCAGATGGGGTAGGATTTTTTACTAAGTCCCCACACTTGTAGCCCCTCCCAACAGTTGCAATTCTAAGTTGGATAGATGTTTATCATACCAAGATTTGAAGATAATTGTTACCTAAGAGCCACTATCTAGAATGGCCCATGTGGCCACTCCATTTATGGTGATGGTGTTCTCTGTGGATGGTCCCACCAACTTGTCCATATTGAGGGGTGCAGAGGCTGTGGCTTTGGCTGAAGATTTCTTCATGTAAATGGTGGAGCTGGGCTTGTTGGGGGTCTCAGTATGTTCCCTTACTGGGCCCCATTGAAGTTTCCCTGCAGCTTTGGCTCTCTCCCCGACAAATGATCTCTCACACAAGCGGGATCTTCCTTTGACTGGCACTCTCTCTGGAAATGTCTATCCCTCTCACACCTGTAGCAAAAATGATCTCCTCTTCTGGATCTGGTTGTGTAGTGGGCTGCAGGGGGTGGCCGGGGCTCTGGATGACTTGGGGGCCATGGGTACACTAATGAGGCTGGAGCTGAGACAGGAACAATCACTTGGGCCATAACCACTCTTCATTCAGGATCCCCTTCCCTTAGCATCCCTGGTTCTTTAACTCACTGTCAGCGTGACACAGTTCCTGAAGGCACGTTTCAATCTGGGAAACCACAAGGGGCACCTGGGCCTGCACCCCCTGGCCCATCACTGGGAGAGTAGCTGGAGCTGACTGAATGGGTTGGCTGGAGGAAATTTCAGTAGGCCTAATAGAACAAGCATTTATTTTATCCAGTTTCTCCCTGTACTCCTTTCACATTGAGCTCAGAGGCCTCGGGGTGGGGGTAGCTTCTAGAACCTGGGTTGCAGCTACTACTGCTGGATGGGGTCCCCTCTGAGTGTCCCTTTCCTCCACCACCCTTACTTCTCTGAGGAGGACATGGAGGGAGGGGGATTACCCAGCCTAACTTGCAAGCCCAGCTTTAACAATTACAGTTCTGGGTACCTGGCACCCCCACAACACCTGTTCCAACCTGGTCTTATTTAAGTCTGTAGCCTGTATCCCACCTTTTCTATATACTTTTTGCAGGACTTTCTCCAATCTCTGCACATATTCTGACAGGAGTTCCCCTCTTTGCTGGCAAGTCGCCCTGAACCCCCACCACAAATCCTCACAAGTCTCAGTGCTTCCAAAAGCACTGTCCTGTGCAGCTATATAATCCTGCACTCTAGCCTTGGGGTCAGTGGTCCACAGGGACCAGATAGCATCGAGAGCAATGCCTCATAAACTTTCAGTTAGCCTTTTGCATTTTTTCTCCCTCACTACACTGCCAATCCTGTAGCAGTGGTATCGCATAGGTTATCTATGACTCATAATTCTCCTCCCCTGTGGGGGTGGGCTTCACCCCTGAAAACATCCTCAGCTTTCTATATGATTCCAAATGGGCAGGTCCATACCCGGGACCAAGGCCTCACATTTTGAGTGGGGGAAGGTCAGTGAGGACTCGGACAATCTTTCCTAGAGGAACCTGTACTGAACATAGTAACAATGGCCCAGGCCTCTGACAACCCCTCTGACACTAAGGCCTCAGGTACCCAAGACACTTCCATAGCATTTTTACATTCCATCAGCACGGTCAAGGTCCCTGAAACAGATTCAAACATTTTTCCCTGCACATTAACCTGACCCAGCCTTTTTGTTGTGGACAAATGCCCTTCTATAGCCCCTTCTTCCATCTTGGGGGCGTACCCCTAAGAGTAAAAGGGATTTCTGGGAATCCATTTCCATACCTGCACTCCACTTCACCAACTTTACCTTATCCTTCTCTCCAGGCCTAATTTTAGGCCTGGGGGGTGGAACCGGGGGTTGGGGAAATAACAGTGGTCTTTCCAGTTTGACCATCCATGGTGGGCATGGCTGGTGAACAGGAGATCCCAGCAGTGCCTCCAGAGATGTAGACCAGGTGCAGTATGCCACTGGGCTACTACCCCTGCCTGTTGACCTTTACACAGGATAAGGGCCTAGGTCCTGCTACAGTGGTGTTCAGGGGTTCTATCCTAAAGAAAAGAATAAAATAGCACAGTGCCTCCACCCAGAGTGAATTGCAGTGGCCAGGTGTGAGATTGGAACAACCCCCAGGGATGCTATACCTACCCACCTCCCCTTCCAAACACCCCACACCCTGGATGCCAAACAGCTTCCTAATACCATATAGCACATACACATTACAGTTAGTTTCCATAAAGCACATTTCACACAGCAATTTCAAGCAACAAAACACAGCTTTATTATAGGGAAGGGCTAGAGTAGGGGTACTTGGAGAGAGAAAAGCTGTGGAAGTAAAAATGGTTAGAAATGTTTAGAAACCAGAGTTGGCTAATTGTTTATTATTAATTTAATTACTAATTTAATTGAGCTATTTTTCCATTAATGTTAATTTAATTAATTAATGGACCCAATTAATTGCGAGTTAATTATCAATTGGACCACTATTAATTGAGTTTGGTTTTGTGGATTAATGCATTAATTTTAATGCATTAATAATTGAATTAATACAAGTTTTTTTCTTCATATTGACTACACTCTGTATTCTCAAGTTTCTCCTGTTTTTCCCACTCTCTATTGTGTATTGTAAAAATGTTGGATAGGCATGACAGTACTCGGATATCCACAAACTAACCCAGAAATTGAAAAACAAAAATTTAAGGCATAAGACCACAGGTGCTCCACAACCCGATCTCTGTCAGATCCCCAGCTGCAAATATTTGCAGTTTCTGACCTTCAGCATAGCGTGTGGATAAGTTCTGCTCCATAATAGTTTGTTTTTCTAATATGTCACCCAAATGAACCAGTAAAACATAGAAACATAGAATTTGACGGCAGATAAGGACCACTTGGCCCACCCAGTCTGCCCATTTCCCTACCTATTGGATAAGCTGCAGATTCTAGTTAACCAATAGCCTACTTCCTGCAACCCCCCACTATAATTGCCTTATGTCTGTCCCATGCATGTTTGAATTCCCCCACTGTTTTAGACCCCACAACCTCTCCAGGAAGGCGGTTCCATGCGTCCTCCACCTTCCATGAAAAGAATTTCTCACATTACCCTGAGCCGTCCCCCCTCTAACTTTAAATTGTGCCCCCTTGTTCTTACACATCTCTTTTTCTGAAAGATGCTACCCTCCTGGACTTTGTTGATTCCCTTGAGGTACTTAAAAGTTTCTATCATGTCCCCCTTGTCCCTCCTTTCATCAAGGGAATACATATTAAGCTCTCTCAGTCTCTCTTCATATGGTTTCTGATGTAGACCCTGCACCATTTTAGTTGCCCTCCTCTGGACTGCTTCCATCCTGTCTATGTCCTTTCGTAGATGAGGTCTCCAAAACTGCATGCAGTACTTCAGATGGGGTCTCACCCAATGATCAACAACCCACAATCTGCAAATTTCTAATACAAAAACAATTTAAAACATCAGGGCCAATAGGCCAGACAACCTCAGATGCCCACCCCCACTGGTACCAGTGACTCCTCTCTGTCCTTTCTGGGTAATTAGGAGTTTGCAGGCCTTCTCCATGCTGCTGGTTGGCCGGCATTGGGATCCTAAGAACAATGCAAATGAATGCTAACAATTAAGCATTTACTCCCCTTGATTACCAGGGCAATCCCTGAGTACTCATGGTTCTGGAGATCTAGGGTGTTTCTGGTGCAGAGGGCTTCCACCAGCGTGATCTCAGGGGATTTCAATTCAGGAAGGGCAAAACTAATTGGCAGCAGTAAGTATTCTGAAGACTTGAGCTTGAGTGAAGGTCTGGCCACTTGTCCCCTTGATTGAAGATCTTGTAGCTTGTCACTTTTAGCCTATTCAGGCCTGTTGCAGAGCTCTAATGCAAGGCCCACCAAACCACAGAGGACCCAGACCAAGGAGTAGCTCCACAGCCCGGCTCTCTCATAGATCACAGGTTCCCTAGCTTCCCCAGCATGTGCTAGTGGCCCCCTGTAGCCAGCAGGCCCCACTTGGTAGGGGTTAGCAAGTTCCCCAACTGGCTCCAAATTAAGCTGGGGATCTCCTGGTTTCTCTTTCTTCTCAACAGGAAACAGTTCCACTATGCAGCCAGAATAGTTTCTCCAACTTTGCTGCTTATTCACTTTCCAGTGCCTTGGGACTACAAATTCCAAATGCCAGTTCCACAACAGCAGTGTCTTTCCTCAGTTGGATTTCAACAGCAGCCACAGGTCCCTGTAGCATAGGGCACCTGCTCACCTTTTCCCTCTCACAGTCTCTAAAATTCAAAATGGCATCCACCTTTTCTCTGGCTTTCACATAGTTTCTAGCATGTCTCTTTCCCAGCTCAAAAGGTGTTCTCTCAGTCCCAAACTGGTGCAGGATGGCTGCAACAGAAGTCTCCACTTAAAACAGCAAACTCCAAAAGCATGCCTTGAATGATTAGCACAGATGCACAGCTCCTCTACAAGAATTTTCCACCTTTGTTCCTCTGACAAACTCTCATTTTAAGCCCTGTGAAAGCCCTTGGATGAATTCTCACACAGCACTGAGTTATCCTGACTCGATCAGAGCCCAGCACAGACTGATTCAACTGCCCAAAGTCCCTGGATTCCTCCTGAGAATCCTGTCTTCTGATTGTCTGCCTCCAGTTATCAATCACAATATTAAACCCTCTGTGATTATCAATTTACTAAGTCTCTTGGTGCCTGAAAATAGTTAACACCTATTCTTATCAGCTTTCAGAAACAGTTTAGGGCACCTAGCCAGCTGATTGGCTATTCATGGGGGGTCAGAGTATTACATCATGGCTGCTAGTAAACATTAGATTGCAGTCCCATATAATGTCCCAATCTTCAGGTCTGGTTGCAGCCAAAGTACTCATTTATATTTATTAAAAACCCCACTGAACTGTGGCAGCACCCTTACCTTACGAAGTGGCTGCCAGATTATCATTCATAAGTGCTCTGGCTGCCCATCTCTAGCTCTGTTATCATCTGTCCCCATGGAGCAGTGATCAGGCTCATTAATATTCAACAGTGCTTCATGAATATGGATAGCCCCCCCTTCCATACTACCTGTGCTCACCGGCACTGTTATCCACCAAATTGGTGCACCTTATCTACCTCCCCCAGATGTCAGACCCCTGGTTAGCTAGGCAAGGGGGTCGAGAGCACCGGGGAGATGTTTAAACAGCCTTGGTACCGATGGCATCCCAGGGTGCTACTGCGCATGCATGGGCTGGTGGACCATTCAAAAATACAGAAAAAACATTTGCCAGTCCTGTGATTGGACTCCAAATAGCTCTTTTAGGCTGGAATGCATTGCAGGACCAATGGAGAGTAGGGAAAAAATAAGGTAAGCCCCCGCAGGGCATTAAATACAATATTTCTGACAATCACAGGGGTCCTTGAGAGTGGTTGATTGTGGTTAATTAGAGACATGGATTAATTTCTTGGTAGTGTTGTTAGTGATTTTTGGCTGAGGGCAGTGATTTGCAAGTCTACCTTGACAGGTAATATCCACATTGCTGTTGTTTATGAGGATGTCTTCAAGATGGTCACAAAGCAAATAGGTGCCCCAGAAACAATAAAGTCAGAGTGAGGATGACAAGTCGTAAGAGAAGTGATCTGAGCAAGATGGCGTCTACCTTGCTATTACAACAAATGAAATTGCCAGCCTATTAGATTCTGCAAGCTACAGAGGGTGCGTAACAAACCGGATGCAGCCATGATGACATATGATTGTATGCTGAGTGAACATATGCATAATCACGTGTCAGTACACACACAGGCAGGCATGTACCATGCACTCATATGTTGTACAAGTGCCATACCCTTGCTGCCAGGCTTACAAGGGAGGATGAAGCAGGACTCTGGGGTACAGGCAGCTTTGCAAGATGTAAGTTTTCCATTTTGTTCAATCATAACTTTGTCTATTTTTGCTGGTATTTATAATTTTACTCAGTGGTTACTGTTTATGTGGTATTTGGCTTTGCAAATAAATAAGCCATCTGAGTAAATAGAATGTTCTGTTTGAATATTACTGCTACTGTTTAAAGCCTGTTCACACTGACCAATCTGTTACAAAGCGATGTGTCCCACACGGGTATCAATCAGCACCACTTCATTTTTAACTCAGTGATGTGCATCACTTAAGGATGCCTGCTTCTACACCTGAGTGACACTGGTGTCTTGCTAATGGCATTTCGGGACCAATCTTGCAACTAGTGCCTTGTGCATTATTGTGCTAAACTACCCTAAAGCAGTGTTGTTTAAACTGGCCACCATTTACAATACACTTGAAAACACCCATACCAGTTTAATGACTTTGTCTGGGAAAGGAGCAGAAGAGTCTCACCAGTTTGATGCCTACACAATTTACACACACAAATGGACACCTGTGTGACTTTGCAGACCACCTATACTATTGTAGAAATGGCCAGTGTGAACAGGGCTTATGTTTGCTAACAGTGATAAAAATGTGCCTTAGCTTTATCCTTATCTGATAGGTCATCAACCAGGGCACTGTCGTCCTCATCATCCATCCCCACCTCAGCCTGCTGGTTTGAATCTCCCTCTCCCTCCTCATGGTTCCTCTATTTGACACTAATTTTGTGGTCAGATGGGATGTGTTTTCTGTTCATTTTTAGAATGTTAGCATTTCTATAATCTTCTTAGAAAGACATGTTCTCTGGTCAGTAAAAATGGCCCCTGCTGTGCTGAACACCCTTTCTGAACTTACACTGGCTACTGGGCAGGATACAATGGAGCCCCCCAGGATGAGCGACAGTGTCAGGTTCCTGCATGACAAAAGGGACGAACTGCCATTGAAATTGCCTTGTTCCCTGCAATATCTCTGCTGCAGAATTCTGCAGAATTGGGTTACACCCTTGTACCACTGTGCATACTCAGCAGCAGTTTTTGCTAGTGCAGGCCATACTGTCAACTTACTTTGTCAAAACAACAGTTTATCATCTGGACCAAGCTGTTCTGGGTCATCCATGTATGCCTGCATACCCGAGTCAGCAGACACACATGGCTCACTAGATTAGATGGTGCAACCTTTTTGACACACACACACATACGCCTGTAAAAGAACAGCCCATAGAGGATTTATGCCTGTGTGACTGCTTGGTTGCTACTGTTGAGTACCTGTGGAGTTGGCGGAGGATGAGGATAACTTTGTTCTGGTTGTTGTGGCAGATGAGAATGATTCTCCCATGTTGCATGTTGCTGCTGCTGCTGCTGCTTGATATCATTACACTTCTGGACTGTCATGTTTCTGTACAAGCCCTCTCAATACGTAAATTTAAAGGGAATCCGTACAATTCCCTATGTGATTATTTCAACAATTACCATAGTTGTGCAGAAATTGATTGACAAGGATACATTTAGAAAAGAACTTTAATAAAGCATTGAAAAATACTTTTTAAATAGGAATGTGAAGGCATCCATTTTTTGGACAGTAAAGGTGTTGTGACTATATTACTGCCTCACCAGTGTTAGCAGTGTGTAGTGCAGCAGTGAGAACAGTTCAACTGTGCTGTTAAGGATCCTATTATATTCTGTAGAAAACCCTGGATTTTTTGTTTGGCAGAGTATAACAAATGAATGCAGTGCTTCTCTTCATGATTTAACAGGATCCCTGTCTGTCAGAGCAGTTTGTTATAACCTCCTTCTTTGCACTGTGTTAGAGCTGGTAAGGCAGTGACATCATCACAGCACCCTTCTTGTCCACAAAATGGATTCCTCCACATCACAATTTTAAAAGAGTTTTTCTGTCTTACTGAAGATATTTTCTAAATATAACCCAGCAGTTTACATACTGGTTCCTCATGGTAACCTATACAATAATTATATAGGGAATTGTATGTATTCTCTTTAATTATCTGAATCACTCCCTCTCAAGTAGGGACCTGATGCTATGCTTATAATGGGATCTAATATGGTCACCACACTGTAAACATTAGACAACATTGTGCTGTGCAAGTGACTCCTTTCATTTCTATTTCATTTATTAAAAACAATAAACAGGACGCTATCACGTCATTTGAGTTGTCATGCTCATTTAAAATGTTATCCTATGCATGATTTATACATGTGATAAATAGTTGGTAACCACAAACATACAAGGACATTAACATCACCAAATAATTACTATATTATAACAGTTACGGTGTGTCTAATTACAATTACAACTTAAAAGGAAAATTTAAAAAGATGTCCTAATTACACCATACAGTGTAGCAATGCCTATAGACCATTTCACACAGTCATAGGATTCACATTCCATAGTTACTAACCACTGCCATATATTTTTTAAGGAGAGAGGGGGCTGATTACAAGACGGTCAGCGTAACTTGCACACAGTTGAGAGTTACGCCAGTCGCCTCTATGCCAGGGACCCAATGCCGCATTCCAGAAGTGGCAGGGTCCCGGCACTTGTGACATGCGAGATACGCCATGCATGGCATATCGCATCTGCATGTCACATCTCGCAGAATGTGACAGGTGGCTTCCCCAGAGCCCCCTTGCCCCAGACCACCGCAACACACATCAGGGGGCATGGGGGCCAGGACAGATGGCACAGTCATGTGGGATGTGCTATTGACATGGAATGTCAGGGGTCCCTCATGTTTGGGGGTCTTGGGGGTTGGGGGGTGCTGGTTGGGGCCAGGGGGGACAGCATGGCACCATTGCTGTGGTGCTGTAAGGCTGCATCTGATGGTGCCGGCCGTCAGATGTCACTTATGACAGCTCCTAGCTGTTGGAAGTCAGCTATGCCACTGTGTGTCCTGGAATAGCAATTGTGGGTTGCAACAGCGGTCCTTCTGGAGTTAGGCTGAGCTGCAGCCCGCAGTTGCACCAGGCATTGCAGGCTGCAGTGTAAGTGTGGTCATATCTTGCGCTTGTCACAGCCCACTGATGCCATGGTGTAGGTGGCCTCCTGGAATAGCACTAGGCATATTGCATGGCGTAAGTCACAGGATACACCATGGAGATTGGTGTATCCTGCCTTACACCCGCATAGCCCATCTTGGAATTGGGTCCCGGGTCTCTATAATAAGGGCACAGAAACAAAGGGATCAAGTTCCAAAAAAATGGAGCACTAATTATGAAGTTTGCTCTTCCCTTTGTGATAAAGGTACATGGTATCCTAAATTCAATGCTCCAGCAGACCTCAGACCTATTTTAATTGGTTTTACTTGCAGAAAGTCAGATCTATAATGTGATACTTTATGTTTTAGGCTCAAACACAAAAAGTTAAAAGTGTGTAGTTTCCCCCTAATGGTAAGGGATGTCTGGCTTGCTAAGTGGTACAGTGTACATTTATGGGTTTCATAGGGGACAACAGTTACAAACCTTGCCATATATAGTAGATGAAGGGGACATCCATCCTGCCAAGCTGAGTAACATTTGAACCTCTATAAACCAGGTCCCTATAATCAATTAATGGTAAAAACATAGTGTTGCCAATTTTGGATCTGGTTTTATAGGGGAGGGCATTACATACTCTAGACTTGGCTCCTAGTCTTTGTCCTGCCATCCTTACTACAAAGGAAATGTGTGCTTCCCAGATTAGGTAAGAATCAAACCACACACCAAGGTACTTATACCCATCCACTATTTAAGTTCACAAGGTCCAGGGCTTTTATAGCTAGCTGGGCTTCCAGCACTGCACATCTACTCTCTTGGGTAACCTACAAATCATGGCCTGGGTTTCTTTTAATTTAACAACAGTTTGCTATTAAACAGATAATTGTATTTTATCAAAAAGTTCTTAGAGTGACCTCTGGACCACACTCCTGCTCTCCCCAACACAGTATACAACTGTGTCATCTGCATAAAGATGCATGTTTGAGTGCTGTAGATTCACACTGATATCAATAAACAGGAAGAAAAGAAGCGGGTCTAGAACCGGCCTCTGGGGCACCCTATTTTAACTGGCAAAAGGTTTAATCTCATCCCATGATGCTCTGCCATCTGTTCACTCTCCCCAAGTAACTCGTAACCCATTTATTCACTTTACCTTGAAAACCCATCTGATTCAATCTCTCCAACAAAAGTATATGACTGATCATGTTGAAGGCCCTGGAGAGGTCTATAAACACTACTTCAACAACACACCCTCTAACCATGGCCATCTGTATGTCATTAGCCACCTTTAGGGTTGTAGTGGTGGTGCTGTGCTTCATTCTAAATCCAGACTGTCTACAGTTCAACAATTTATTTTTGTCCACATAGCCAGGTATTTGTCTGGCCACTAACCTCTCCAGGACCTTTGACACCATCAGCAGCAGGGATATTGGCCAATAGTTTGATAAAACATTTGAAACCCCACTCTTAAAAACAGGACAGACCTTTGCAATGTTCCAACGACATGGGAAAGTACTGATCATTAGGGAAAAATTAAATAAATATGTCAGTTGCTTACAAATACCTGGAGCTGCATATTTCAACAAATTACCACTTAAAGTGTCCAACCCACTGGTTTTGTTAACTTTTAAATACAGAAATTCCTTTAGAACGTCATCTTCTCCCATTCCTTCAAACTTAAACTTACTATAATGTGTCAGTGCACACATGTTCAATCATCTGACTTACATGATCGCTGCCTGTACTTTTCCCATTCCGATTGAACTGCTCCTTGATGTTCAGTACTGCCTGCCACAGCACATGAATCAGCAATATTACCTTACTGATACAAGCATTTGCAGCACTAATCACTTGGATAGCATGGCTGTAGAATTTGGATCAGAGTGTCCATCAGGTGTTACTATCGTAGTAAAAGAGAGTGAGAGAGAGAGAGAGAGAATGGCAAAGAGTACAGTCTAGAGGATAGAGCAGCAAGCAGTGAACTAGTTCAGTACATCCAGAAGACCTAGTTTTGATTCCCACAACCTCTGCTTGCAAACTCTGTGACTCTGAAAAGTCTCTTAATGTTCCCAGTACTGTCAGCCCCCACCCCACCCATAATGGGCCTTAAGACCCAGTGGGCCTTACCTGGTTATCAAAGAGTTAAAAAAATGTGTCATGATCCCTGTTCAACATGGTGTAGTCTGTGAAGGCCTTGTTTTGCTCAAAAAACATTCTAGTGTATATAAAGTGGAATTCCACCACATGGCCACCTCCTTCTTTACCCAGCCTGGTGCAGTGGAACTCCATTTTTTTCTCTGCAGGTTTTTAAACTAATTTCTGGCTTTTGTGGAACAACGGAAATATCCACACAAGTGGTGGACTGAGGTCAGCATGGCATAGATTTCATTATTGTTCTTGAGGTAATCCTGGACTATTAAATTCATCCAGTGGGCGAAGCATGACACATAAGAAAATGACCCATCATCAACAGCCTTTTTTTTTTTTTTTCCATCAACATTTTCTTTATTTCAGGCAGAAGTACAACAAAACAAACCAGACATTGCCAAATATGAAGGAAAAGAAAAACAGGTTACAGTTGAATAATACAGACATATGTAAAACAATCTTCTGCCTCTTATACTCCCCAAACCACCCACCCCACACCCCTACCAATCCCTATAATCCTCATCACCCTCCCCCCGAGGCACCTAACCATTTATCTCTATACCGGATGCAATCAGGAATCAATAGAAAAACAAGTAAAGAACAGGGCCCAAATCTTGTCAAAGAGGGGCAATTGATTATGCAATATGGCAATCATTCTCTCTACCCTTAAAAACGCAAGGAGCTCTGCAAGCCACTCCAAATAAGAGATCTGCGCCTTGTCTTTCCAATGACGAAGAACTCATTTCTTCACTATAATTGATATCAAGGCCATGTGGTATTTCCTAGCCTTAACTGGAAAATCCGTCATTTCCCCCAGTAAACAGACCTCCAGTCTAAACATATCTTCTAATCCCAATAAGGGGTCCAATTTATTTTTAATTTCAAGCCATAAGGGCATAACTTTAGGGCATTCCCAAAAGATATGGAAAAGGTCCCCTGCATCTTCCCCGCATCTGAAGCACCTGGAGTCCTTCAGTAATTTCAAGTCCCTCAGCTTTTGGGGAGAATAATAAATGTTATGCAGTACTTTAAATTGTATAAGTCTCAATTGATCATGCCTAACAAACTTATGACATGCTTGCCAAATCCCTGACCAGTTTAACGTAACATTTGGAAAAACTGCCTCCCAATAAGAACAAGGAGCCAAATTTGTCGGGTAAGCCCATTGGAATAGAGTTAGGTAAATCTTTGAGATTGCCTGGGGACTACCAGTAGGCGGACGTATATCATTCAGGAAGGAAAATCTTGGGGAATAAACACCCCCCAATGTATGCCTCTGCGTTAAAACATGTCGGAGATGATATATTTTGAAAATGTCTTTGTTTAATAAGTTGAACTTGTTAATTATATCTAAGGCCGGCATTATACCTCCCTCATCCGTAAAAGTCTTTAAGGGTACAATTATCCGTAATGGTAACCATTCTGCTCTAATAGTATTAATACCTAATAGGAACCGTGGGTTTCCCCATATCGGTTGCGCCCAATCCTTAACATGATCATATTTAATAAACCCACACAACTGAGTGTGAACTTTCACTGCAACCTCTACTGGGGATTTTTTCAATAAGGCAGGGAGCATCTTGAAATTGGTGTAAAAAAGAGCTAAAGGATTTACGGCACACTTTTTGATCAAGTTCATCTCTACATTTACCCATAAGGGCATATAACCCAACCTTAAAGAAGGGTCTCTGTATAATACCCACTTACCATATTTGCTCAGCTGTGCAGACCAGAAATAGAGACCGAAATGAGGTAATCTCAACCCGCCCACTGGTTTCGGTGCAGCTAATTTCTGGTAGACCATCCTAGATTTTTTATTCCCCCAAACAAAATCTGCTAGCCTAGCATGCAACTTCTTAAACCAAGACACAGGAAGGTAATATCCAGTCTACTCAAAGGATAAAAAATTCTTGGAAAAATATTCATTTTAACTATATTTATTCTTCCCCACAATGATAATGGGAGCTGAGCCCATCTCTTAAGATCCAGCCCGATATTATGGACTAGGGACTCAAGATTCAGCTGACGCATGCGGGCCTTATTTCTGGTTAAGTAGAGGCCTAAATATTTGAGCGACTCGGAGTTCCACCCCAGGCCCAATTCTATTATTTCTTGTTTGAATAACATATTATTAAGGGGGTAAACTACTGATTTATCCTGATTTAATTTGTAATTTGCCACCCGACTAAAATTATTTATTAAATCCAACAATCTTGGAATGGACCTAGAGGGTTTCGAGACATACACTAAAAGGTCATCTGCATATGCAGTTACTTTAATTTACAGTCCCCATACTTTAATACCCTCTATTTCCTTGGCATAAACTATACTCCTTATAAGGGGTTCCAAATATAAATTAAATAAGAGGGGGGATAAGAGGCATCCTTGCCTGGTACCTACAAAGAGCTAGAATGGGATGGAGATAGCTCCATTGCAGACAACTCTCACAGACGGGCATGAATACATGGTCCTGAGCCAGTTTAAAAAAGTCTCCGGGAAACCAAACTTTACCATAGTAGCAAATAAATACCCCCAGTAAACCCTATCAAAAGCTTTCTCTGCGTCCAAGGAGAGCAGCGCCATCGGATATTTGCTCTTCTCGGACACAGAGAAGACATAAGCTAATGTCCTGAAGTGGTCAGCCGAGGACCTGCCTTTCATAAACCCTACTTGCTCACTCCCTATTAACTTAGGCAAAACTTTATTGATGCGGTCTGCTAGCAATTTAGCCAAAATTTTTAAATCATAATTCAACAGGGGATAGGCCTGACTAGGGATCCATGGAGGGTCTATTAGGTTTGGGAATTAAAACTATAAGTGCTTCTAGAAATGATTTGTCCAACATCTGTCCTGAGAGAATATAACGAAATAGATTAAGGAGCAAAGGCGCCAATTTTGAAGACAATCTTTTGTAGAAGTTGGATGAGAACCCGTCCGGGCCAGGTGTCTTATCATTAGGGAGTTTTTTAATAGTTAATTCTATTTCCTCCTGAGTTATGTCAACCACCAGAGCTAACCTATCCGATTCGTCTAGAACTGGAAGATCTAACCCTTCCAGAAAGGAAGAAATTTGATATTCATTTGGTGGGTTTTCCATCTTATCATATAAACCCTCAAAATATTGATGGAAAACTTTAGCCATCTCATCTGGAGAAGTCTTAATACCCCCATCCTCACTTGATTGTATTCCTTCAATCAACTGGGAGGACTCTAGTTTGGCAATGCACCTAGCCAGGAGCTTCCCGGATTTCTCCCCCTGGTCAACATAATTGGATTTTATTTTAATTAAAGCTAGTTCAGCCTGTTCTCCCAAGATTTTAAGATAGGCATCTCTGGCTCTCACTAGTTCTTCCTTACCTCCTCAGTCGGATAAATGGAAACATAGTTCTCTAAAACTCTAATGCGACATAATAGCTCTTTAATTTTAGATTCCGTTTTCTTTTTCCTTTTAACCGCTACCCCGATTAGTACTCCCCTTAAGTATGCCTTAAGTGCTCCCCAGATAAAGTCTGGCTGGCCATTACTATCTAAATTGTTTAACATGAATTCATCCACTTGGCCCAATATGTATTCAGCCAGCACAGGTACCCTTAACATCTGGTTATTTATTTTCCACCTATTTCCTCTTTTAATGAGAGATGGAAAAGAGATGGTTGTGGATACAGCTGCATGATCGGAAATTGGACCTGGTACAATATTGGAGTCAAAGACTCCTCTGAGTAGGGAACGTGAAATAAAAATGTAATCTATACGGGAGGAATTTCCATGAACTGGGGAACTAAAGGTATATTCCCTATTATCCGGGTGCAAAACCCTCCATGCATCCGCCAGTCCTAACTGGTCTAACATATCTCCCATGGCTCGAGAGGCAGGAGTTGTTATATTCTGCTCTGCCGGATCTGATCCAACAGGGGTCTAATGCTGGTTAAAATCTCCACCCAAAATCATGGGAGATTGCTATAGTAACAGAGCCTTCATAAGGCCCACCCAGAACTCCTGAGTGTCCGAGTTGGGGCCATAAACCGATCCAATCAGGATTTCCATATGCTGCAACATTCCTCTAACCAAAATGTACCTACCCTTGCTATCCTGTGTTTTTGTAAGGGAGTAAACTGCATTGATCTATGTATCATCAACATAACACCTCTGCTCTGTGTGGTGCCCTGTGAGGAGAATATTTCTCCAGTTTGTAACCGCCTCATGGCATTGACCTCTGACTGGAGTAGATGTGTTTCCTGTAAAAACACAACCTTAGCTTTAACCGCTTCAATATGTTTCAATATTTTGTATTGTTTAACCTTAAGACGTGCCCCTTTGACGTTCCACGTGAGAAACTTAACTAGTATGTCCGTCCCCATCCTAAATGAACTGTTTCAAAATATTAAGAATATCAGTCATTGTCCTATAAAAAACATGGTTTACCTGAACTAACATCCAGTAAGTACTACTACGTGATGGTGCCTCCAAAAAACAAACCCCCCCATCCAGCAGCCCTAATCCCATATCTAAAGCCCAGTATCCCAAACCACCCAATCCTTCCTTCTCCCCACCCTCCCCTCTCCATCGAATTGGTCCATGACAACAGGACACTCAGCCCGATCCCCAGAGCTACCTTTCCATCCCAGCAAATTTACCCAGTAAACCAGTTGCCCCGTCCCCCAACAACAAAATGTACTATATTGTTTTCAGCAACTAGCCATCAACAGGAGAGAGTAAAAGAATATCTGGAACTATATACAAAATACAGGAGAACAGCAGAATGTATAACTAGTGGTCTCCACCCTCATTAATGACATAAGGCCCCAAAAACTGAAATAGCCTCCGCCGGTTGTGTTCTTTGAAAAGAAAGGGGCCCCTTTAAGTTTACTTACACTGGACATATAAATGGGGCCAAACCAATAAAATAATACAACCGGAATAACTGTCCAGTATAAAATCAGTCTGTCAGGTCCGAGACCAGAGGGATATTCCAATTAACCTCAATAGAACATAGCCCCCAAATTATAGTTCATCACTTCCACGAGGTTCCGCTTCCGCCCTGCCCTTTCCACACTTACACTGTACATTTAAATGGGGCCAAACCAATAACTGTAATATAAAGTAAAACCCAATAAGTAGCAATCCCCATCTTTGTGACTATTCTATAACATATGATAATACAGCCGAATAACTGTCCGTATAAAATCAGTCTGTCAGGTCCATAACCAGAGGATATTCCAATTAACCTCAAAAGAACATAGTCCCCAAATTATAGTTATCACTTTCCACAAAATTCCACTTCGGCCCTGCCCTTTCCACATCAGCTGTTCAGGGAACTTTGAATAATTCCGGAAAAGCTGTTTGCAGTGCTTCTGTTGCAGCTTCCAGTGATTCAAATGATTTCCACTCATCCTTAATGGACACCTGCAGCTTAGCAGGATATATCATGTGATATTTAATTTCTGCCGCAATCAATCTCTTAACCAGTGGATGAAAGGCCGACCTTCTTTGCCTTACCGAGAATGGTAAATCTTGGGCTACTCTCAACTTTGCTCCTTCCCAATATATCTCTTTATTATCTTTAGCCTTCGTGATGAACAGTTGACGTTCCTGATAATTCAGAAATCTGAAAATAAATGTCCTTGGTGGCCCAGATGGAGGGGGTAAAGGACGCAATGCCCGATGTGCCCTTTCTATAATGTATGTGGGCCCAAATGGTGAGGGCCCTGCTACCTTCTCCACCAGCCTCTGGGCAAATTTAACAGAATCAGATCCCTCTGCCCTTTCTGGTAGCCCAATGACTATCACGTTGTTCCGCCGGCTTCTGCCTTCCAAATCCTCCAATTTTGCTTCCATCCTAGTAATTTTCTGATTAGCTGACACTAAGGCAGAGTCCATGCGGTCCCTACTCCCCTCCAAAGATTTAATGCGTGCTTCGTTGTCGGCTGCTCTCCGATTTAAATCTTCCAGGGCCGACGTGATTATTTTAATTTCACTAGCCATTCTCTCCACGTTGGCCCTAAACGGCCTAAATTCCTCTAAAAATGAGCTAGAGTAAGCGTCCTCTTCCAGGGCGTCCTCAGGGCTCTGAACAGACTGAGAGGGCGAGGCTTTAGCTTTCTTGGCGGCCTTTTCGGGGTCACGGAGGTGTGTGCTTCTGTGGAGGTTTCCGTATATCCTCCTCCATGTACTGCTCTCTCTTTTTATCCCCGCTCCTGTAGTGGTAAATGCCTAAAAAATCGCTCGGATACGGAGAGTCAAAAGGATCGGTTCACGGAGCTCACGGAAGCGACCGCTACGCGCTCCGCATCACGTGACTCCCCCCCCATCATCAACAGCCTTAACAAAACTCCTGCCATTCTCACTGGAACTAACGCTGCTTTCAGGTCCTGCCACTTTAGCCGCTCACCAATGTGAGTTTTCAGCTCTCTCAAATATATTTATGGCAATGTGCTGTACAGCGTTCATACACATCATGCTGAGTGTGGCCTACTGCCACACAACAGGAAAGGAAGGGTGGTATAGACAGGAAGGAGACTGACAGGGCTTTGTTGAAAAATTGAGGAAACATGCCTAGTGTGCCATGGCACACATATATGAGGCAGCAGCTCCAGGCCCACTGCTCCACATATCCTTGGTGAGGTGCGTAGTGTCTACGGCACAGTAGCTAATGCCATGAGATACAAAAGATTTTGAATCTAAATTCAATTCTGGAGCAGCCTTTGTGGGAAAGCACATTTGCAATGGAATATTCCACTCTGTAACTGCCCTGCTCATTAGATGCCTAAAACTGGCAGTTTCAACAAAAAAGTATGGAGGCACATCAACGGATAGCTTTTGTGCCAAATATACGTTAAGGTCCCTGTGGACTGGGTTGTTACGGTGAAACTTAGTGTGCTTGGAGGGTGCCTCTGTTATTTTACATTGCATTACTAGTGGGGGGCGCAGATTAAGAACATGGTGTGACAGGAGACCGATGCATCATATTACTGCTAGTGGTAGGTCTCATACTTTCCCCTTACAGAACTAACCTGAAAGGGAAGTAGTTTGTGTGAACACTTTACTGGCAGAGCTGCTGGTATCAGGAAGTAATGTGGTGTTGATAGTGCTGCTGCTTCTATTGTCAATGTCCCTGATCCTGGCTTCATCATCTCCCCTTCCCCAATCACCAAGAACAGGATGCTTCAGTTCCAGTTGTGCTTCCTTTCATGCTGATGCCACTTAATTGTTATGTTTTCATATGGCTGTGCTGATCCATTGTCCCAATAAGTGACCTAGCTTTACCATGGCTGACTCAAGCTTTGCAAATCTGGCAAACTGCAAAGCTCTCATTCTGTGAGATCTGAAACAAACAAATCCCACACTAAAGATCTGGTTTGTGCCAGTTGTTGCTGAGTCCTAAAATGTGGTATTTTCCCATGGTGAGGGGGCATGACTTGGCCTGCACCTCTGCTGTCATAACTACCCACACATCCACTGCTACCTCCCTTATCAGAGTCCCTTGCTGTTCCTTATCATGGAGGCCCTGCTACACATTAACAATTGTTGTTTTAATTTTTGATGTGCCCATATCACCCTCCTCCTTCTCCTCACATTTAAGGTTCCTTCTTCATTTAGCGAATGAAATTGTTGGGGCCTTTCTCTCATACTCCCAGTCTACATCCACAATTGGATCATCTAAATGGGGAGAATTGTTTTCCATTTTTAAAGTGGATGTTGCCTGGGCTGATTTATTTCATCAGTTCAATCTGCTGTCTAATCAACATACCTCTTTTTTAGAAAAAGAGAGTTAAATCCAAACATATCCCCTGGGTGTCTCCTTTTATTATCTCCCAGTTGATGTCCTGAGATAAACTCTATCAAAAGGCCAAGAAATTAGACACTCAAGAGGCCTGGCAGACTTTTTGTAAATTTTGTAAATATTGTGTCACTATTATCAGAAAATCCAAATCTTCTATTTACAAGACCAGCCTGGCTAATGCGAGACATGATCCTGAGAAATTTTGGCATATGGTTGATTCTGTTTGGAGGGTACCCTCTGCATCCTCCACTATACAAGTCGCTTATGCTGGTTCCACTGTGTACTCTAAAGAAGGTATTAGTGGTATGTTTAATACTTTTTTTTCCCTGAGGCTCTCACTTTGCTATTGAAAAAAGCTGGTTTATCTACCACTAGATTGTCTTCTGATCCCCAGTCAATGCCTCCTCTCTCAAGACCTAAATTTTATTTCGGCCACATTAAATCTGAAGAAGTATTTAAATTGCTGTCATCGTTGAGATAGGATATTTCCAAGGCAATTGATAACCTTGAAAATTTTTTTCTTGAGTCTTGCACTGACATTTTAGCTCCTTTGTTAACTCATATATTTAACTTATCTGTCACTACCCAGACTTTCTCTCAGTATGAACACATTCTGTAGTTATCTTCTTGCATAAAAGTGGGGGCAAAACTTAATTATTGCTTAATTTCCCTGTTCACTGTTACTTCAAAATTCTTGGAAAAAAATTGTCCTTTGTCAAATTTTGGACTACCTAGCCACTTATCAAGTTCCTTTTGCTTTTCAGTCGAATTTCAGACTGAATCATTCTACCCAAACAGCATTTATCGATTTTCATGACTCTGTCTCCAGGTATTTGGATAAGGGATATCTTGTTGCTACTGTTTTTATTGACTTAACTAAAGCTTTTGATGTGATCAATCATCAATTGCATCTGGCTCATCCATCCTATTATGGTTTCTCTACAAATGTAACCACTTTGTTCTCTTCTTACTTTCACGAGAGAACTCAGGTTGTGCTTTGGAATGGTTGCCCTTCTTCTCCTCTCTCTATTCTCACTGAGGTTCCACAGGGGTCTGTACTCAGGTCTATTCTTTTTAATCTCTTTATTGATCCCCTTTCCTCTGTTGTTGGCCATTGTTCAGTTTGACTCTACGCTGATGACATGGTTCTTTTCTTTGCTCAAAAAAAACTCTTTTCTTTCATCAATTTTTCAGGGTGATTTAGATAAAACTGTGCACTGGTTCTCCAACCATCTTCTATTCTATTTCTAAATAGCAAAAAGACTCAAACCATACTGTTTGGGTCCCAGTCTGCCATGTCCCTGGCAAACCCCGTGTTCTTTATTACTTTAAGCCATAATCCCCTTTAGCTTGTAAGTGAACTTAAATATTGTGGTCTTATTTTTGATTCATCCCTAACTTTCAAATCTCATATTGATAAAACCATCTTAAAAGTTATTCAGTGACTAGGTCACTAAAAACATGCCAGGCACTGTCTGTCAATTTTGGATTGTAAACCTATTATTGCTCTAGCTGTACTTCCCATACTAGACTACAGTGATACCCTCTACCATCATGTCAGTGTTTCAAATCTTCTTCTGGTGAACACTTGATCAGTTTCTATGGTTTATCCAAAAGGCTAAGTGGACTGAACACTACTGTATCTTATTATCTCAATTAAATCGGTTGTCTCCTTCATCCAGATGCACTTTTCATTGGTTGTCCCTCATTTACAAAACCATGAACAAACAGACCCCAACTTATCTATCTGATAGGCTTATAGTCCCCACCTAGAAATAAAGCCTTTGGGAGGTGTCTCAGTGTGGCCTTTCTTTGTCAAAGTTTCAAAATCACTTTGGGAAAGAATGTTTCTCCTATGCTGCACCACTTTTATGGAATAACCTTCCTCCTTAGCTAAGGAATTCACCATCTCTTGATATTTTTAAACACGACCTAAAAAATTGTTATTGCAGGAACAATCTATTTATACTTATTTTAATTGATATTGTTTGTCAACTTATGTATATACTGTTTAAATGACTGGGCATTCTGTAAATGAGACTTGCTTCTCATAGAACCTATCTTGTAATTTATCCAACTTTTAAATAACAAAAAAAAAATCCAGATCAGAACAGATATCACTGCTGCCAAGATCAATATCCTCAACAGGAACTTCCCTTTTCTCCTTATTTATCTCCTCCACTCCCTCATCTCCCTCTTCCAGTGCCTCTTCCTCCTTTAACACCTCACACTGAGAAGCCTCAGAAA
Source organism: Neoceratodus forsteri (assembly GCA_016271365.2). Taxonomy (NCBI): domain Eukaryota; kingdom Metazoa; phylum Chordata; order Ceratodontiformes; family Ceratodontidae; genus Neoceratodus; species Neoceratodus forsteri. The sequence continues at coordinate 873,183,271 of CM057450.1, read as the reverse complement.
TGTTCTGTGACTGTGTCTCAGATTCAACAGTACCTTGACCCTGACACTCCCCCAGCAATGACCCTCCCCATGATGTGGACATCAGAAACATTGCTGCTGCATCTCTGGATGTTAGTTTTATGTGACTCTGCTGTACAGTCACACTACCACAAACTTCCCTTCCCCCATCTGCAGATGGCACAACAGGAGCCATGCATCATACTGGAGCAGCAGCCAGCATCTGCATCCCAGAGGGCTATGATACCAACACATTGGATGCTGCTGCTGCTACTGGTGTGCTACTGGCTGCCCTTTCTGGTCTTTCCTTGCCTCTTCCACTTCTGGAAATGGGCTGTGCAATACAATGTCTGAACTACTTGTCTTCATACTGAAAGTGACAATGAAAATATTTTTCTAGTTCACAAATTCCTTCCTTGTGAGGGAATGGGGAAAATGCTGCTGGGAAAACAATTACTCTTAAAGCAGTAAATCAATCAGAAATGTATGCACTAAATATCTGTTTTACGTGGTGTACTTGCACTCAACTCTTTGATTAGATTATTACTCAAAAAGACACAGTATTCTCTATATAAGACTGTCTCTGACTGCAGATCTTTCCTCTCCCTCTCTCTCTCTCTCTCTCTTTCTCTCCATCTCTCTCATTCTTTTTCTCTCTGTCTGCAGGTAGCTATTGATGGCCACAGCCTATCCTTAAATTTCTGGGAAGGGAAAATAGAATAAAATGAGACAAAACAGAAAATGCTACTCTCTCAGCATGGACCATGTGCTTGTAAAATGATAAGTACCAACAAGCCAAATGAAACGAGCACTCCATTGTATAGGGAAAATTGTCACTCTTTAATGTGCAAACTGCAAACTGTGCATATTTATACAAAATGCATTTAAACAAAGACTACAGCAAACCCTGCCTGACGAGCCCCAGTTCTTCAAGGCAAAACCACCTCTTCCTCGGGGGCATGGCTACCTGCACATCACATATTATACTTATACTGGTGCTTCAGCTGTGCATAATAAATATCAATTCAGTTGAATTAAGTAATGCTTCTAACAGGCCAGAGTTATCTAAGCACACCTCCTTACCACTCTAATACATTTCAATCTGTATTCAATTAAGCTCTCCAACAATTTAGAGAGAATCAAACTGGTAAAGAGAGGCACAACAGGGATCACAAGCCTTAATAATTAAAACATGAAACTGACAGTCAATCGTTCTATGACAATACATTAAATGAATGTGAAATGCATAATAACATTGTAAAAAGTTAAAACCAGAATGATCACACCCACACATCTTAAATTTCCTAATCCATTTTATCAACATTAAATAAAAGTTATCGCTAGAAAAAAGTTCTTAAATTTCAGAATAGTGTAGGTGCAAAACAAAGATCAACTGATAGGAAGCAAAAATTCAAATGACTACCTAATAAGAGGAATCTTTCTAATAATAACATAATTCTCCAAATAATCACACTGTTGCATGATGACAATGCTCCTAGAGTTTGTCAATGTTACTCCACCACGGTAGGGGAGCAAAATGCCTTTTGTATAAATATACACAATTTGCACATTAAAGAGTGACAATTTTCCCAATACATCGTTGTGCTTGTTTCATTTGGTTTGTTGGGAAAATAGAATAGCAACAAACAAATAATAATAAAAAATATACTACATACACCACAATAACTTTTACTACAAATCTGTTGTAAAAGTATTCAATAAGCAAGTTCTTTGTTTGTTTTAGAATTTGCTACATGGTTTCTGTTTAACAACAGCAGAGAGAACAATTATGTACTCACCGTAACAGTAGATCTTTGAGAGAATCATCAGGCCACACCTATGGAACTATAATCTGTCAAGCACTAGGACCACATAGAAACATTTGTAAGCAGTCTACTAGGGGCTGCCCATGACGATGTCAGATGTTTGTTTTCCCATATAAAGGTGGGTAGCCTCTTCTCTCCTCAGCTCTCCACTGGAGATCACGTTCAGAGGACCTTCCTGAAGAGAGCCAGGAGAGAACCTAGGGCTCTGCTGTCCAGGTGAGGCAGAGAGTAGCAGATAGACCTTCATGGAGAAGGAGTCAGCATTCCCAGAGTCTCAGGATCTGATAGGAGGATGGAGAGTGGGATGGCATAGCCTGATGAAAGAGATTATCTTGAAGATCTACTGTTACCGTGAGGGGTGTAACTGTTGTATCTTCTTCGAGGACAGCTCTTTCATCAGGCCACACCTATGGAATGAGTATGAAACAGTACTGACCATAAACAGCCTGGGTGGCAGGAGCTGAAAGGCCTAAGAAAGTAGGCCTTGGAGCACCGCTAGGCTGAAGCCAGTCTTTTTTCATGAAGCTATGTCCAGACTGTGGTGTTTAGTAAAGGTGTGGACTGTACCCCATGTAGCAGCTGCACAGATTTTGGCAGCAGACACATTTTTAAAACATGCAACAGATGTGGCCATGTCTCTAGTTGAATGATCATGAACAACCCCAGGAAGTTCCTGACCATACTTCCTATAACAAAAAGTAATACAGCTCGCTAACCATGTGGATAGGCACTGTTTGGAAACTGGAGTGCCTGACTTTCTGCAGTCCTTTGTGTGGTGTATAAAATACCTGAGTATTCTATGTACATATGAAGTAGGGAGCAATGCTGCCCCTGGATTGGCATGCTCAAGAAAATAAATGGGAAGGTGGATGGTTTGTTTAAAGTAAACTCAGACACCATCTTGGGTAAAAACTTAAGGTTAGTATGCAAAGGTACCTTGTCTTTGTGGAAAATCAAGTAAGGAGACTCACACATTAGAGCCTGTAGCTCTGAAATCCTTTGAGCAGAAGTGATGACAACCAAAAACAATGCTTTCCAAGAAAGAAAGTATAATCCACAAGTTGCAGCTGGCTCAAAAGGAGGCTTTTATAACACAAAATTCAAGTCCCAAGCCAGGACTGGATTACAGATAGGAGGTTTCAAGTGCAGAATACCTCTCAAAAATGTATGAGCCACCTCCAGTTGGGCAACTGTATGACCCTCAGTAGCACATGGAAAGCTGAGATAGCAGGCAAGTTAATAGAGGAATACTGCAGGCCTTCATCTGACAAGGACAGTAGATACTCTGGAGCCTGATTTATTGGACAGGTAAAATGGTCTAAGTGATGAGAAGTGGGCCACAAAGCAAACATCTGCCACTTTATGGAATAAGTGTCCCTGGTAGAAGGCTTTCAAGCAGCCACCAAGACATCATCCACTTTCTGGGAGATCCCAGATTTAGCAATGGCTACATTTTCAGGAGCCATGCGTGTAGGTGAAGTGATATGAGGTTCAGATGGATGAGGGTTCCCTGTTCCTGTGACAGGAGTCCCTGGCATAAGGCAGGGGTACTGGTGGTGCCACTGCCAGCTGCTGCAGTAAGGGGAACCAGATCTGTTGAGGCCATAGGAGAGCTATGAGGATAAAAGTTGTCCCCTCCATCTGAGGCTTGAGCAACACTCTTTAAATTAGAGAGAAGGCATAGAGGAACCTCCCCTTCCAAGATAGGAGAAATGCATCTCATCAGAAAACTCTAGGCCTTGGAACAAGCAAGCAGAAAAGCTGCAATTCTGCATTGTGTGGGGATGCAAAAAGGTCCAACTCTAGGTGACACCATCTGTCTTCCACTACTGAAGTCAGCAGTTCCCCTTTGTGCATTCCATGACTGGCTTAATCTGTCTGCCAAGATGTTTTGCCCACCTGGAACATGTACTGCTGACAATTCTAGACCGTGTTCTAGAGTCCAATACCATATCTTGAAACACCATTTATTTCACGTAGAACACTATTTATTTAACTTGGAACATGTTATTTCCACTTAGAATCTAGAAATAGAGCACAGAGAACAATGGGCCAGACAGAGAACTTGCAATGGAAAGAAAAGCAGTTTTAAGCTAAAACAAGGTAAAGCACCAGTAAAAACATAACAAATGTTGTAGTATATATCAAATACATAATGGGTTGCAGTAGAATATCACATTTATCTTCGCACATGAGTGGTAAGGCCTTTATAACTAACTTGTGGCTTCGCCACTCGTCAGTTATGGGTCTTACAACTCACTAGTGAGACAAATGTGTTATTCCACAGTAATCCATTATGTATTCCCTATTTATTCACTGTTTGTTTTTTATTTTCTAGCACTTATTGATGGTTTACAAAATTGCTTTTATGTTTAAAGATTTAAGATTGTGCGTACCACTTTAAGTGCTCTCCTCTGGCTAAATGAGTTCCCTGTCAAAATAAACAATACAAAGAGCTTCTCTGCCTTTAAGCATGAGCTGAAGCAATCCCTAATCAACACTAGAACCTGTGAATGTAGACATGCATAAAGTACACCCTCAGTAAGGCACTCACCATCCACATAAGTACTCCACTGTGGGAAATCAGACTCCCTACCTTCAACCGATAGGATTTTAATCCACCACAGGTTAGCCCTTACTCCCACCTTGTTCCTCCCAGCCCACCTCTCTCTCTCTCTGCTTGCCTGAGCTCATTTAATTCAATCCCATCTTTGTGGCTTTCAACCTGTTCCTAACCCCTCACTTCCGCTCCCCCTCACTACAGTCTCGACACCCAATCTTGCCCTTACCTCATACCCACCTCCACTTTACTTCACCTATCACCTGTTTCTTTCCTAGTTCCAATTTTTCCAGCTCATCTCCGGGACTGTGCCTGTTGATCCCCTGCTCCTACACCCCTCTCCCTCCTTCCTTTATCTGTAATTATTATGAAGAATTAAGGACCTAAAACTTGTGACAATGCCTGTTCCCAAGACAGCTGGTTATGCCTCTCAAACTTAATTGTGACTGCTTGTAATCAACTACTGTCTTGTCCAGCTAGTATTCCTGTGTTAGAGACCTGTATTTCTGTCTATGTGAATTGCACTGTAACTGTTTTATTGTCTCTTGAGTGGAACCTTTGTAAAAGAGCTCATAGCTCAAATGTTAATTCCAAAGTGTTAAATAAGTAAATAAAATAAATAAATGGAATTATAAAAATAGATGGGTTTTCATTATGGTAGTTACTCCTTATAGAAACAGAATTTAATGGCAGATAAGGACCACTTGGCCCACCCAGTCTGCCCATTTCCCTACCTAATGGATAAGCTGCAGATCCTAGTTAACCAGCAGCCTACTTCTTCCTACCCCCACCCCCTAGAATTGCCTTATGACTGTCCCATGCATGCTTGAATTACACCACTGTTTTTGACTCCACAACCTCCTCCGGAAGGCCGTTCCATGCATCCACAACCCTCTCTGTGAAAAAATACTTCCTTAAATTACCTCTGAGCCACCCCCCATCTTCAAATTGTGCCCCTTGTTCTTGCACATCTCTTTTTGAAAGATGCTACCCTCTTGACTTTGTTGATTCCCTGAGGTACTTGAAAGTTTTCTATCATGTCTCCCTCTCCTTCTTTCCTCGAGGCTATACATATTAAGCTCCTTAAGTCTCTCTTCATATGTCTTCCGTGTAGACCCTGCACCTTTTAGTTGCCTCCTCTGGACAGCTTCCATCCTGTCTATATCTTTGTGGAGATTGGGTCTCCAGCACTGAACGTAGTACTCCAGATGGGGTCTCACCAGCTGTCTGTACAGAGGGATAATAACTTCCTGTTTTCTACTAGTGATGCCTCTCCCTATGCATCCCAGTATCCCCCCAGCCCTCCTTGCTGCCCTCTCACATTGCTTACCCACATTTAGGTCACCTGATATGACTACCCCCAGGTCCCTTTCCATTTTTGTTGTTGTTAGTATCTCACCCCCCATTGTGTACTCTTCCCCTGAGTTTTTGTTTCCCAGGTACATTACCTTGCACTTCTTAGCATTGAATCTAAGCTGCCATACATTTGACCTTTCCTCTAACCTTGCCAAGTCCCTTCTCATCCTTTGCACCCCACCTTGTACATCAACTCTGTTGCAGATCTTTGTGTCATCTGCAAAGAAACATACTTTTCCTTCCAGTCCCTCTGCAATGTCGCTTATAAAGACATTGAAGAGGACCAGTCCTAATACTGAACTCATGGGTACCCCACTAGTAACCCCCCTTCTTCAGAGGGACTCCATTTACTATTATTCTCTGTGTCCTATTCTCCAGCCAATTCTTTACCCAGACTGTCATCTTGGGACCCACTCCCAGGCTGGCTAACTTGTATATTAATCTTTTGTGTGGGACTGTGTCAAATGCCTTGCTAAAGTCTAGGTAGGCCATGTCCACAGCCCCTCCCTAATCTACTACTTTGGTCACCCAGTCAAAGAAAACACTGTGAGCGAAACCGATCAGAGTTTCTTTGAGATCCCTGTCGGTGTCTCCTGTGAGAGGTCTCTGCACATTTTAAATTAAACTTCATATATTTGGCATTGTTATTGTATTCAGTGTGGTGTTTCATGATGGGTAGTGCTTGAGTTTTTCATTTGATAAAGACCCTGAGAATATTGCACATGTAGTGAGGGACCTTGCGGAGAATCTAAGCCTTGAAATAGCAGGTTTACAGAGATTTCTGTCCATTAACCATATGTTTTCACCACAATGCTGGACCCAAGGTTTAAGTGAGAGATACTGCACCTTGCAATGTCTGCACATCAGGTAAATGAGTTTCAACAGCAGCAGTTCTCAGAGCAGCTTCACTATGTGTGCAATGTGCGAGAAACCTACCAAGGCATCTCAGGATGAACAACATGAGGAAGATGACACTGAGGAGGCGAAGGAGGAGGAAAGAAACAGCTGGGCACAGCTCAATTCATCCCTGCAGGCAGAAGAAAGAAAGAGAAATGCGCAACACCCACTTTCTGCAAGCAATGTTTTCAATTGCTTCTTCACAGAAATTATTGAGCCTATCTCTGTTGATCCCCTGGAGTACTAGTGTAATAACCTGACATCATCCCATCACTTGGCACAGCTGTCCATCAAATACCTGAGCTGCCCCCCAACCAGTGTGCCATCAGAGAGGTTGTTTAGCACAGCAGGTGATGTGGTGGAGCCTCAAAAATCCACATTAGACCCTGAACATGTTGAGCAACTTCTGTTCATCAACTTGAATTTACCACATCTTGATTTTAACTACAGGTGTTGAATTTCACCACACTCATGACTACAATTGCTCTTTTTCCACCCCCCATGACTGGTGATGCTGGCCTGGCTCCTCTTCTGGACTGGTGGTGCCCCCACACCATGAATACTCCAAATGTCACCCCACTCATGAGTATTGCTCCTTTTCCACACACCACATGACTGGTGATGCTGGCCTTTCCCCTCTTCTGGACTGGTAGTGCCCTCACCATCTGAATATAATTAATTTCACCTCACTCATGACTATTGCTCTTTTTCCACCAACCCCATTACTGGTAATGCTCTCTCCTCCAGTGCCTCCACCCCACTGGTGGTGCCACCATTCCCATTATGATGCGTGCACGTTTACTTCCTATTTGTTGTATTTTGCAGTTATTGATTTTTTTGTGATGCAGTGTGTATATGTTTGCCCTGCATATACTTGGTCATTAAGAGGTTAGTCATAAAAAGGCTGTTTGCCAAATCATCTTATAACAGGAAGAAGTGACACAAACTCTCTGAAAACAGTTGTTGTACAGTCACATATGTAAAAGCATTTGTTCCCATCAAACAGAAACACTAACACCCAACTCACAAGCACTTCCCCACAACTCTCTCTAAGTGGTTCAACTCCTGAAAGAAGCCAGCTATCATTCCACCAATGTCACCAGTCTCTCCAAGTGGTTCAACTCCTGAAATAAGCTGGCCATTATGCCTGCCAGTGTTAGCAGTCTCTTCAAGTGTTACAGCTCCTGAAATAAGCCAACTGTTATGTCACCAGTCTCTCCAAGTGTTACAACTCCTGAAATAAGCCAGCTGTTATGCCTGCCAATGTCAGTCACTCCTAGTGTTTCAACTCCTGAAATAAGAGTTTGTTATGCCCGCCAGTGTCACCAGTCTCTTCAACTGTTGCAACTTTCTGAAATAAGCTGGCTGTTTTGCCCACCAGTGTCAGTTCCCCCAAGTGTTTCAACTCCTGAAATATGCCATTTGTTATGCCTGACAGTGTCACCGGTCTCTCCAAGTGGTTCAATTCCTGAAATAAGCTGTCAGTTATGTCCACCAGTGTCAGTCTCTCCAAGTGGTTCAACTCCTGAAATAAGTTGGCTGTTATGCGTGCCAGTGTCAGTAGTCTCTTCAAGTGTTTTAACTCCTGATATAAGCCAGCTGTTATGCCCACCAATGTCGGTCTCTCCAAGTGTTTCAATTCCAGAAATAAGCTGGCAGTTATGCCTGCCAGTGTCACCAGTCTCTCTCCAAGTGCTTTAGATGATGATGATGATGATGATGCATCACTCCAGTCCAAACCAGCACAACTACCAAGGGCAATCTGCACAGAATTGTAAGGATGAATTTTGAATACTAATGAAGACCAATCCAATCAGATAGGGATGTTTTTGACATGAGAGTAACATTGTGTATCCCTTTGGCAAAGGTAAGTAATATCAACTTTCATTTTTAGTATTTTTTTGGGGGGTGGTGTAGTAGTCTTATTGAACGGTCTGTCTCTAACCATTTTTTGCTCCTGTTTTTATTGTATTTTTAGGTATTTTTCACACAGTGATTGAATCCTGTTTCTGTGTAGTTCCAGCCTGGAGCTGGTTAAATAAATGGAGGAAGAGATATGTCGTATAACACTGCCTTTAGTGACTTACAAGTACAATACCAAAACTTCTGTTTCCACAGTATGAAGAGGATAACATAAAGACATGCAGTGAAGTTTAACTTCACCCACAAATGTAGGACAACATCAACAACTTGGCCTCTGTAGATTTTCCCTGAAGTTTATTTAATGTGTGATGGCATTCTTTTTTTTATTTTAGTCTTTGGTAACCAGGTAAGGCCCACTAGGCATAAGTGCCTATTTTCAGGGGCAACCTGGGAGCACTGTGGAGGTTAAGTGATTTGCTCAGAGTCACACAATATGCAAGTAGAGGTTGTGGGAATCAAACCCAAGTTAGCTTAAAATATTTAAATGTGGTTGTTGAATTTTGCCTGGAAGAAAAGTTCTCCTGCTTACCATGTCAGATGTGCTTCATATATTTAATGTGGTGGTGGCTGTGGAGGGTTTGTGGGATAACAGATGGACCAGACACTGAACTTCAAGCTCAACACACAATCTCTGTGTGATATATATTCAAAATACAGAAAATAACCTTCAGCAATGGCATATTCCTTCTTCAATACATCAGTTTACAACAACAGACTATGAATGTCCTTTTTCTGCATTTAGCCAGCACTTACTGACACTGATCTCTGATCTAAACATTTTTAGTGAAAACCCTTCATCCCTATGTGGGACTTGTTTGCTTGAGTAGTGGGGGCTCAAAAAGAAAAAAAAAAAAACAAGCTATAGACAAAGAACCTCAATTCAGAATCACTGAAAAAGGGGTTACCCCAAAGGGCATTGGCAACAAATTAAGTTTCAAAGAAATATAATATCACACATACTTCCATAATGCAAAGCATCATGGCATATATGCAAATCACCATGACATTTCAGACTTGTTCAGTTTACAACAATTTACATGCATTTTAAATAGCACAACTAGCTTAATTTCTATAATAGTCACCTAGTACTTTTTACTATTATCAAAAACACCTAGTGCCATGGTATTTTCAACATTTACGGGTTTCATAAACATCAGGGCCAGGATATTCAGAAGGGTTGTGCATGGTACAACACAGTTGTGCCATGTGCAACCCACTGATGCGCCCCAGTGAGATATTCAAACGGGGATTGAGCCTGGCACAAATCCCAATGCGCCCGGAGTGCATCAGTAATGTATCCAGCGCAGGTAGAGGGGGCGTGCCCAGGCATACTCCGCACATCCCAATATTCAGCCCGGGATATGCTGAGCCCATGCATGTGCAACCCCTACTTGCGCTGCACACAGTTGAGCCAAAAAAAAAAAGGAGCAACAGCTGGCCACCCACAGGTGAGCTGCCATATTGCAGGGTGCAACACGGCAGCTGCCAGCTGTGTGTGGCCACCTGAGCTCCAGCTGCACCTTCTGGTGGTGCCCCCCATGCTCAATCAGGGGCATATGTTGAATATTAAAACATCCTATATCCCTGGTGGTCCAATGGACCACTTGCAGCCCAATCGTGGGCATAAACTGAATATTAAAATGTCCTATATCCCTGGTGGTCCAGTGGACCGCTCGCAACCCGATAGCGGGTGTCAGTACAAAGTAATGCCACACCACACCAACCTTGGTGGTCTAGCAGTACCTCCCACCCGCCCACTGAGCCCCAATGCCCCGCCCCGGTTAGCGGGCGGGTGGCAGCTCCCCACCTACTTGCCAATTCCTGCCGCCCAACTGACACCATACGGTAGGCTGCAGCCCATTGGTCCACAGCGTGAGCCAATGGGTGTGCAGCCCGTACCGTACTACACAGTCCAGATATGTGAATCGGGCTGCGAGTGGTCCACTGGACCACCAGGGATATAGGACGTTTTAATATTCAGCTTATGCCTGCGATCGGGCTGCAAGAGTTTAAAAGAAATACAAAATCTCACATGCACCCTTTGCAAACTGTATGAGTGGCCTTTCGGCACCATGCATTTCTGCTTAAAGTTGAACCAGCATAATATACTGTGGTGATTTACATATGCAGTATAAGCTATAAAGAAACATAGTTTAGAAAAAATATGTTTTTTTTAAATGTGAAGTTTATTTTATTTTTCACATTTTTCATTACACTTTGGGAGACAGTAGAGTGCCCATTCAGCTGAGGCTTTTTGGACTCATTTTTGCAGTTTTTGATTATATGTAACTCACAATGTGTTAATAAATGATGCCAGTAACACCTGAGGAATTTGTAAGGTTTTCATTTATGTTACTTTTTATCTCTCCTGCCTTGGCAAGGTTGGTACTCATAGTTTCAGTATCTGAGGCTGTTTTTGATTTTGTAGCAGTTTAGGCATTGTTTGGTGGGAGGAACAGAGGCTGGAGAATCATCATCGATAAATAATTTCATTAGTTCATGAACATCAAAGAAAAGAGTCAACAGGCAGTATTTAAGATATTGCCAAATATTTTACTGCACATTGTGAGTAGCAGGCAAAAAACAATGGTGGCTGTTTAAAGCTGCTTTGCCAGTCAGAGCCCATGAGTATGTGTTTGGCACATTTGCCAGGTCTGCAGGACTTGTTGATGCTTCTTAGGCATAGTGCTATCTAACAATGGACATCAGTGAATCCAAGCTGTTCCTTTCCTCAACCCATTTAGTAAGCTGTAATAAATTCACTTGAGTGATGACGTAATGGGAAGGTACTATAGGCTGAAATGGCTGTGCCCTCCACAAAGCTAAGAGACAGAGTGAAAATAGAAGAGGTCTGAGCGTGCTCTTCTACACAGACTCTGCAGTCTTCAGTCCAGCTCCAAGCCAGGAAACACATACCCTGCTAAGGCAGAAATTGTATTTGTTTATTGATAGTTTTTGAACACTGATTTTGCTGCTGCCAAGGCCAGGAATGTTATGAGTCATTGCAAAAACTTTACTCTGTGTGCTGCAGCCAAGACAATGCACAGATATTACTCTGTGTGCTGCAGCCAAAAGGTGCTAAGTGATGTATTACAATTTTTATTGCTATTTATAGCAATTTCAGAAGGCAAAGAGGCCAGCTTTATCCTCTTTAGATTAACTATTTTTTCATTGTAAAATGCACACATTTTAAAGCTAGTCCCAGCATTAACTAGGGATACACTGGGCTTCTTTTCCCCAAGAAAGGAAACCAACACTATATACTGTATCACATTCAGGTATGTCATAGGAAGCAAGTGTCTGATGTGGGGGGCTATATTCAAACCAGGGTCCTCAAATAGATCACATGGTATTGAATCATTGAACTGATTAAAATTCCCCTGGAAGGCCACAGGCCACTCCTGTACAGTCAAAACATCCTCAAACAAATACTTCTGGTTGACCAGTCCTAGGCAGGCTGATCCATGGAGCGGTACTCCTCTGTAGTGAAGATTCCAGGTTGCAGGACACTGTCTAGCAACCTCAAAGGCCACCAACAACAAAGCTTCCTATAGGGTTCTCTGGGTCTTCAAACTTAGGGAGATCTTTGGAATCATTTCCTGTTTCTGCTCACATTTTCTCATGTCTCGAATTCCCTCCAACAAGGCACTGTCCTCTCAGTTTGTGAGCTCCACTTCAGCTGTTCATGACAAACTGGGCCCTCACCTGATCAGTCTGCTATTAGACACCTTCTGTTTTTATAAAAACCTATGTCAAGGGTTATTAAACCCATGATGAGTGGTCACTCCATGATGGCTGCATGTAGTTCTGTAAGCACTTGGTTGCCATTGTGAGCTGCTTTCCTTGCTGTTTTTCACTGCTTGTCATCTTACTAGTGGCCCAGTAATCCATAGGGGTGGCTTTTATAGCTCCATACCCTTAATCCTCAGAGATTTCATGTTTTTTTTTACAAAGATCAAGTGGTTCTCAGGAGGGTTCCCTTATTAGCTTCTAAGGTATCTTCAGATACATGAAACAATCTGGACACCTCTCTTCCCTCTCTCCCTCTTTACCTGTCAATGGCCCATGGTAAGGAGTGTTGTCTCTACTATCTGGTGGTTGTGTGGTGGACTTCATATTATCTTAGTGAAAGGTGGGTAACGACTGAGAAGTAAGCTCTTTGTACACCTGGTGATGGAACACAGGACCTGCTTCACATGAAATGAATTATACTTCAAAACCAATGTCTCCTACATTGCTTAGTGGTCTTTCTTACAAGAATATGGCCACATGACATGCAGAGCTAGTGTAAATGTCTCTTCAGCAACTTAGTACATGCAGCCTTCAACTCAACTTTTCTGTTTCCTTGTTGCCAGGCAAGTTTTGAGCTCTATGATACAGCACAAAAGACCACCCACATGGGTACTATATAAGGGCCCATCTGTATCTGCCTGCCCACAGGAACTGTCATCTGTCATATAAATGTAAATTTCATTATATACAGTTTTTTAGGTTGTGTGTAGGCTATACATATAGGCATAGCCATCCTTAGATGCGCAGTAAGTTGTTCAATATTATATCTTGAACATTAGTGGAACCATGTTTGTTTAAAGTCTACTAACATCTTTACCCAACAGTTCATGGGAGTTTTCCAGTACCCAGTGACAAAGAGTTTGAGGCTGCAAGTTGTCATTCTTAACCTCCTATTGGTTCAGTGTGACAGAACCTATGAAAGACCTGCTGACTTTGGAGCCTAGGTAAACGGTTAGTCCTCACACCTACACAGTTTTTGATGACTTCTGGTGACATCACTGACCTAACAGCTGCTTAGCTATATGGCTCTTGCAACTCCCACCATCAATATGCATCAATCCTTTCATTAAATTCATGGACTCACTGGTGAAAAGCATCAGACAAGCTCTGTAGAAGAAAAAAGGACCAGTGTGGCCTTCAGGGAACTTCCCAGACTTGTTGGCTGTGGAGAAACTGCACACCTTGCCACCTGCAGCAACAGGGCCAGGCTTCATGTCCTCCGGATCCACGGGTGTTCGACAGAATTCTTGTTGAATGCTCTGACAGTGAATCCGGCAGGTCGACCGCATTTTGCAGTCAGCTGCCGGTTTCCCATGCCACAAAGTGTTTTCTTCATGGGACATTGCCCCCTCAACCACCCCCCCACTTAGGATACACATGCTGGCCCCAGGATGTATTCAGACATGTTGGATGCAACAGCCTTTTTAATGTAACAGCACATTGACTTTCCTTCAGCAGAGAAAGATCAGTTGGGGTGGGACCTGATAAGATCAGTGTGGAGCATACCATGTGACAGAGGGAAAACAGGGCAACTCACAGACCCAGGTATCCCCCTTAAGAAACGACATCCAGTCACTGCTTTCCACCTATGTGACTGTGCCACTGACGGGAGAAACAGCACGGTGACCAGCGGATGGGGACACTCTGAGTCATCAGGGAGCAGCAGGACTTTCCAACAACTAGCTACTGCAGGATCTGACAGGGAGTGCAACAGGACTGCAGCTGATGAGTATCTCATCCTTTCATAAATGCTTCTGATTAACTTCTAGACTCTCTCAAACACACTAACTTTGTTCAATTATTGGGCTACATGTTGCAGTTAGAATTTTTTCTGAATATCTTCTACATGCTAATTTTAATGCATGTTACAGTTAACTGAATGTCATGCATAGGTGGTGTTGTTGGGGGGGTGGGCAAGTATCAATTGAGTAAATCTGTATATATGAAAGGAGATTGAGGTTTGGGGGTGGGGGAGCCCAGCTCTGGGGATGTCCTGATACTGGGGAGACCAGATAATTTATAAACAAAAAACACACCGACAATGACTTCCTCAGCATGGTTAGCTTGTTCCAAGGGCATGCAGGGCTGATTCATGAGGCTGGTTGGTTTGACAGTGGAGGGGTAGAGTGATGTCATCACACTAATGTGGATGTGGAGGGAGCAGATGGCAGGGCCCTGAATGTGAAGGAGAAAACAGACTGGCAGGGAGTCTGGGAGATCCAGAGCAGATCATGGAGGCACTCTGCATTCACCAGCAGGGCAGAGCAAGCACACCCTTGCAGAGTTGTTATGTGCCAACTCAGAGGGCTCTCCTGAGATCAGAAGCTGACTGGCCCTGAAGGCACGAAGAAGCTGTGTATAGCCATGTGAGGGACTGCCCTGAGAAATCAGGACAAGTCACCTGTATGCTGACTAGCCCCATGGAACTGACTTTTGGTCTCACACCTTCCTGATAGAAACTTAGAAACACAGAAACAGAATTTGATGGCAGTTAAGGACCACTTGGCCTAACCAGTCTGCCTATTTTTCCTTACCTACAGTATCACTGTAGACTCTAATCAATCTCCGTCTCTTTCTCCCTCACCCCCTTCCTTTCCACTCAGATGCCCTTGTGCCTATCCCAGGCATTCTTGAACCCCCGCCACTGTCTTTGCCCCCACAACATTCACTTCGCTGGAATGCTATTCCAGGAATACACCACTCTTTCTGCGAAGAAGTACTTCCTCACATTTCTCCTAAATCTACCCTCCTCAAGCTGCATAGCATGTCCCCTTTTTCATGAGCTCTTTTTTTTCTGAAAAATACCTCCTTCCTGTAGATTATTTACCCTCGTGAGGTATTTAAAGTTCTCTATTATATCCCCCCTCCCTCTCCTCTTCCATGGTGTACATATTGAGATCCTTTTCTTGCCTCGTAGAGCTTGTGATGCAGACCCTGCACCATTTTAGTTGCCCTCCTCTGGACTACCTCCACTTTGTCTACGTCCTTCTGGGGATGTAGTTTCCAGAACTGGACACAGTACTCCAGATGGTGTCTTACCAGTCACCTATACAGGGGCAACACCGCTTCCATCTTTCTGCTGGTGTTGCCCCTCCTTATGCACTCTAGCATCCGACTTGCTCTCCCAACTGCCCTGTCGCAGAGGCTAGCCACCTTTAGGTCCTCTGATATGATGATCCCTATGTCTCATTTCTGCTTGGTTGTCATCAATACCACTTCACCCATTTTGTACTCTGCTCCTGGGTTTCTGTGCCCTAAGTGGATTATTTTGCACCTTTTCACATTTGTTGCAGATTTTGATGTCATCCACAAAGAGGCAGACGTTCCTCTCCAGCTCTTCTGCAATGTCACTTATAAAGACATTAGGGAAGGGTGGGAAAGGGGGGAAGGGGGGAAGGGAAAAGGAGACAGTATAGTGCAGTGGGTTAAGGCTCTGAGCTGCAGATTTGGAGACCTGAGTTTGAATCCCACAGCCACCTAGGTGCAT
Organism: Neoceratodus forsteri; assembly: GCA_016271365.2. NCBI lineage: Eukaryota > Metazoa > Chordata > Ceratodontiformes > Ceratodontidae > Neoceratodus > Neoceratodus forsteri. The sequence goes on along the minus strand of CM057450.1, from coordinate 873,167,433 downwards.
ACTGTGTGAACCTGAGCAAGTCACTTAACTTCTTTGTGCTCCCAGGTTGCATCTGGAAATGAGCCTCAGCTTAGCAAGCTACTCCTGGTTAAACATTGTTCTTTTTCCCCATAAGAAACCTAGAAACATAGACTTTGACGGCAGATAAGGACCGCTTGGCCCATCTAGTCTGCCCATTTCCCTACCTACAGGATAGGCCGCAGATCCTAGTTAACCAACAGCCTATTTCTTCCTACCCCCCACAAGAATTGCCTTATGTCTGTCCCATGCATTCTTGAATTCTCCCACAGTTTTAGACCCCACAACCTCCTCAGGAAGGTTGTTCCATGCATCCACTACCACCTCTGTGAAATAATACTTCCTCACATTGCCCCTGAACTGCCCCCCATCTTTAAATTGTGTCCCCTTGTTCTTGCACGTCTCCTTTTCTGAAAGATGCTACCCTCTTGGACTTTGTTGATTCCACTGAGGTACTTAAAAGTTTCTATCATGTCCCCCCTCTCCCTTCTTTCCTCAAGGGTATACATATTAAGCTCTTTTAGTCTCTCCTCATACGGCTTCTCTTGCAGACCCTGCACCATTTTAGTTGCCTCCCTCTGACTGCCTCTATCCTGTCTATGTCCTTGCAGAGATGGGGTCTCCAGAACTGGACGCAGTACTCAGATGGGGTCTCACCAACTGTCTGTACAGAGGATAACAACTTCCTGTTTTCTGCTGGTGATGCCTCTCCTGTGCATCCCAGTATACCCCCAGTTCTCCCTACTGCCTTCTCACATTGCTTGCTAACCTTAAGGTCATCTGATATGATTACCCCCAGGTCCCTTTCCTTTTTTGTTGTTGTTACTACCTCCCCACATTGTGTATTCTTCCCCGGTTTTTGTTTCCCAGGTGCATTATTTTGCACTTCTTTGCATTGAATCCTAGCTGCCATACTTCTGATCATTCCTCCAACCTTGCCAAGTCCCTTCTCATCCTTTCCACGCCTCCTTGTGTATCAACCCTGTTGCAGATCTTTGTGTCATCTGCAAAGAGGCATACTTTTCCTTCCAGTCCCTCTGCAATGTCACTTATGAAGACATTAAAAAGGACTGGACCCAGTACTGAACCCTGCAGTACCCCACTAGTAACCTCTCTTTCTTCAGAATGGACTCCATTTACAATTACCTTCTGTGTCCTGTTGTCCAGCCAATGTTTTACCCAGGCTACCACCATGGGATCCACTCCCAGGCTGGTTAATTTGACTATTAATCTTTAAGACATTAAAAAGGTTCAATGCCACCACCAATCCCTAAGGAACCTCACTGGGAACCCACCCTTCCTTGGAGTGAACTCTGTTTACCACCACCCTCTGATTCCTATTCCCTAACCACATTTTTACCTGGTTTACCACCTTTGTTCTCACTCCTATGTTATCCAGCTTGCTTACTTACTAGTCTCCTAGGTGGAATAGTGTCAAAAGCTTTACCAAAATCAAGGTTGGCCACATCCACTCTGATCTAATTCTTCAGTCACCCAGTCAAATAAATCTATCAGATTAATTTGATATGACCCACCCCCACCCATGAATCCATGCAGCCTTGGGTCCTGGTGAATCTATGAACAGGCCCCTGGCCTAATCAGCCTCCAGAAATAAACCTATATCCTCCATGATAAGGGAGATAGGTTTGGCTGTCTGCCACTCCCCCTCACCCTTACAAACTGATTACCCCTCAGCACCAACTACACAAAAAGTAAAGGCTGGCCTCAATGAACAGACTGTTACAAGTGTAACTATCAGGAGGAAGTTATTGACGTGGTGGACACTACTGGTCCACAACACAAGAGGTGTGGGTCGGGCTATCCCCCACTCAATAATAGTCAGAATGGTGGTGCATATTAGCTCTTAGATAACTCAAGAGAAACAAAAATTGATTATGTTTTCTCTGCCAGTCAAGCTAAACTGACATGCAGATGCAGCCTTCACCCCATCCCCGACACTGGTAAGTTTTGGGAGGATGGATCAGTTAATTGTCTTTATACATGACGTTTGAGGGGACCTAGAGCATTGACAGCTAATGCAGGCAGCAACATCAGATGGGCAAGTAGTGTTCTACCTAACGAAAGGAAAGATGGGCACACTCTGGATAACCACCCACTTCCTCTGTCTTTCTACCAGCAAAGACAAGTATTCAGGCCTGTGTGAGACAACACAGCCAGAGAAGATTACCCTGAATGAGGAACAGACCTTCTGGACTCTCCTGGGAAACATGGTGGGGTGGGGGCAGGGAACAGACAGGAACTCATGCAGCCAAAAGAAGCAGGATGAATGGGGGGGGGGTCATGCAGGGTCTGAGAGCCTACTGAAACACTATTGAGCTGAGGCAGCCAAATTATTGTGTCTCCCCATTTGATTTGACAATTTTCAGGGACTACCTATGCCAGTTTTACCTATTTGGCTATTTGTTCAAGGTATGGGTACAAGAAACCTACATGAATCTGGAGGAAGTTAAAAAAACTTGGAACACATTGAGGTCCCTTAGTCTCTCCACGTAGGGCTTCTGATGCAACCCTGCACCATTTTAGATAGTCTCCTCTGGACAGCCTCCACTCTGTCTATGTCCTTCTGGAGATGTGGTCTCCAGAACTGGACACAGTACTCCAGGTGGGGTCTCACCAATGATCTATACAGAGGGAGCACCACCTCTCTCTTTCTGCTGGTTTTAATCTACCTATGCATCCTACCATTGTACTAGCCCTCCCAACTGCCTTGTTGCACTGCCTAGCCACCTGTAGGTCATCAGATATGATTGCCCCAGGTCTCTTTCCTGTTTCCTGGTTGTCACTACCTCGCCACCCATTTTCTGCTCTGCCCCTGGGTTTTTGTACCCTAAGTCCATGATTTTGCACTTTTTCTCATTGAAACCCAGCTGCTATACCCTTGCCATCTCCTCATGTTTTCTCAGGTCTCTGCTCATTCTTTCCACTCCCCCCCCCCCACGAGTGTCCACCCTATTTCACATTTTGTTATCATCCACAAAGGGACAGATCATCCCCCCAGTGGTCACCCTCCCTTCCTCTGAGTGAACTCCATTTACCCCCATCCTCTGTCACCTATCCACCTATCCCCTAACCAAATTAACACCTTTGGACCTACCTCTAAGCTGCCCAGGTTTCTTATGAGTCTCCTATGTGCAACAATGTTGAAAGCCTCACTGAAGTCTAGGTAGGCCACGTCCACCACTCCACCCTGATCTAATTTCCTTTTCACCAGGTCAAAGAAATGCCCCCCTTGAGTCCATGCTGTCTTGGCTCTTGTAATCCATTGGATTCAAGATATTCTACAATCCTTTCCTTCACCAGTTGTTCCAGCTTTCCCACCACTGATGTCAAGCTGACTGGCCTATAGTTGCTAACCTCCTCCATGCTACCACTTTTCTGAAGTGGGACTACATATGCCCTCCTTTAGTCCTCTGGAAATACTCTCGATTACAGTGAGTTGTTACATAGGACTGTCAGAGGTGCAGCCAGTACCTCCCTAAGCTCCCTAAATACACTTGGAGCACCCCATCTCTCTGGCCCCATTGCGTTGTCCATTTTTAGATCTGCAGGTCCCTTCAGGACTCTCTCCTTTGAAAAAGGACTAGTTCCCACCTCCCTCCCACCCTCCATCTAAGGCTCTTGTTACTTTTTTGTGGCTGCTCCCTTCCCCTTCCTCTGTGAACACTGAACAAAAGCATTTGTTCAGGATATCTGCCTTTTCCTGGTCCTTTTCTGCAGAGACCCCCTCTTCCTTTCTTAAACTTATAATCCCACCCCATTCTTCCTCTTTTCACATACATACCTAAAAAATGTCTTGTTCCCTTTTGTTACTGCCTGGACTATTTCCTCAGTTTGCACTTTTCTGCTCCTTACTGCTTTTCTTTCTTCACTCCGTTTCCTGTGATACACCTCTCTATCTCCTCCCTCAAGGTCTCCTTATACCTTTTGAATGCTACCCTTTTAGTTTTTAACTTTTCAGCCTCTTCTTTTGAGAACCATAGCAGTCTCTTTTTCCTCCTGCTTTTGCTAACTTGCTTGACACAGAGGTTTCTTGCCCTCACTATACCCTCTTTTAGCTTAATGAAACACAGAAAGGGCTGCTTCTAACCGGTGGTGCACAATGCAAAATAAGTCGATCAGCAAGTAAGAAAACTGGGCTAAACATCACAGCCTCCATAAAGTAGCAACGCAGTTACTGTAGGTTAGAAATGAAAGTTTATTCTATGCACAGACAAGTACAAATGATCTCCACAGCCTGACCCTCTGATACTCTGGGCTTTGCCCACTGTTCCTTCAACCCATCCCGGTCATCCACCCCTGCCAAGTCATCACTGAAGAATTCACTCATCTGTTTAAAATCTGCCCTCATGAATCCAGGACCCTTGCCATTTTGTGGTTAGAGTCTGCAGCCATCCTTATGTCGAACCACACTGTACGGTGATCACTGATCCCCAGGTGGCCTCCCACCTTGATGTCTGCAACACTGTCCCTGTTAGTGAGCACCAAGTCCAATACTGCCCATCACAAGTAGGCTGCCTGAGTAGTTGCTTGAGGAACACCCTCTGTAGGGAGTCCAGTATGTTCCTACTTCTAGCTGAAGCTGCAGATTGGAGGCTCCACTCTATATCTGGTAGATTGAGGTCCCCTACCAGCAGCACTTCCCCCTTTTTGCCATCTTGTCAGTGGCTTCCATCATTACCTTATCCAAATCCTTCTCCTGTGCTGGAGGTCTGTAGATCATACTAATGTGAATTGTAGCTCTGTTTCCCATCTTCATTGTGACACACAGTTCTTCCACACCCTCTGGTTTCCCTGTATCTCTGTCACCTTTATACCTTGCCTCACTTTAAGCACTTTACCCCCTCCTTTTCCTCTGTCCTTCTTGAACAGAGTATAGCCTGGTATGGCTATGTCCCAGTCATGGTTTTCAGTGTACCATGACTTGGTAATGGCTACAATATTCAGGGCAGCCTCTGCCATAATGACCTCTAGGTCCAGAATAGGACTCGGTTCAGTTTTTTTTTCAGTAATTTCAGCTGTTCATGTACACCTACTGTCCCACAAGGCCAGGAAGCAGTGTCTCCTGTATGCTAGTTCACTTTTAGTCACAAGAAAAGAGATGCTAAACAGTGGCTGTTCAAAAACAGCAAAGAATATTGATAACACCTGGACTGAATCATATTGAAAGAAACACTACTTTATTTCAAATGCAAAATATAAATATTAAGGAAGACTCAGAATAAGGAAAAAAAGGGTGTCGCACAAGATAGGAGGTAAGGCGCAATCTAACAGAATAGAAAAGTATAAATGAAACTTGCCACGGCTAACATATACCACTACTTTGTAGAGCTGCTGTCCCCACAATATGGGGAGACAATACAATGTATGGTCAAGAGGCTTAATTTGCAAGTTTGTGATTTTTTTGTTTTGGGGGGAGAGATGGGAATTAATTTAATATTCTTCAAGTTAGACTGAACTTTGGTAATACATGCCATTTTGGTAGTGCATGGAACAGGCACAAGCTCATCCCACTTGCTATCCATAAAGAAGATACTACTTTCAAGTTCTATGTTTTTTAATGTTTTCACTGAGTAATTCATTTACTGACAGATTATACATGCTTATAACATGGCATCAAAAACAGAAACGAAATGAAGCACTCAGATAGGTGCAAACATACCAGGTGGTACAATAGAACCCATGGTCTAATACCACAGTAGATCATGGTTAGCATCGGGAGCGCGAGACTGAAAGATCTCAACAATGGTTAGGATGGGGGGCACCACATAACACCGGGCACTAGCGAGGGAAGACATGTTGAAAACCATGCAGGATAAGGAAGTAGCTCTGCTTCATGCATGTGCGCAGCACCCACCAGTCACACACAAACCACCTAACATTTCATAGTTGTAGACTAAGTGCAGGGAATAGTAATAAATGAAAGAGGCAGATAGCTCTGCAACACATTGGCAAACACACCCGAGCGCAAAGACGACGAGCCGGTATGATTTCTACACCCACCGTAATGGAACAGAAGCAGTTCAGAAATCCAAAAAAATGTAACTGTCACCTGCGTGTGGACGAAAACAGCTGTCACCTCCACAGAAATGTTCCTGTAGTTGGAGGTATAGCACCGTGAGTATCTGAGGATTCAAATCTGCAGAGATACCCACAGTGCAACAGGAGAAAACAGCACAGCCCGCTCTGAACCAAGGTGAAATGGAGACCGACAGACATAGAAAAGAAATTACCCGCAGTGAGGAGAATAGATAGCTATTGTGGATATTTTAGCCACGTCGTATATATAGAAAGACCAACACATCAGTATTGTGAAAGATATCACATTGTCAAGGTGCATGCACACGTTCTGAACTGTACAGAACGTTATACAGAGATTAGTGAGAGGTAGCAAACTGATGTTTTAACAGCAGTGTCTTCTTAATATAAGTAATATTTAATTATAATAATACATGTGAAGGTCAGACATTGTTTGCCATGTTACAAGCGGATTAAGCCACTTCCGAAAGGATGGGTCTGCTGGAATTAATTCATGTTGTGGTGAGTTGGACCCACTGGCCTTCGGCCTCGTAGTCCAACCCCCCCCCCAACCATGGATTATTTCCACAGTACACCCATCCTTTCGAGTGGCATAATCCTTACTTATCAACTTAGGACCAAAACACTTCCAAAACTGTAACATTACAGAACACTGGCTATGTATACCTTCTGGTAACAGTTGGCTCAGAACCATAAATCCTTGTGTGTTGATCATAGGGAGTAGCAGCACAGTTAGTGGTCTCGTGCTTTGAAGACTTATTGCTCAGACAGTTGAGGTAGAATGGGATGATGTTGACAAGAAAAAACAAGTCGCTAAGACGTGGTCAAGAAACTACCTTTTTCAGGAGACAATGGTAAAATATGGGAGACTTCTCCAGTTACAGGTGAAGCCATCTGTTCTGTGGTCAGAAAAAGTAATCCCAGAGACACGAGCAGATACTCTCATGGAATGTGATAATAAGCACATGGAGGCAGCTTGCCAGCATGCATATTCAGTTGCTGATGCTGATTTACAGATCTCATCTGCTTCCATATTAATAGCTTGAGCGCTCTATGAGTGGTCTATTGCAGTAGTAGAAAATGTCCTGAAGGATTGTCCTGCCCATTACTGTTTCCCTCGAATACAGATGGTAACCTCCAGTAAGGTGATTCCTTGGTGTATTTGGTCCATTTCTGCTAAAGTTTGTACTGCCGTGAATGTGCCCTTGGGGTCAGTTTTGCTGAGGCATTGATCTGCAAAAAAAATCCAGAAAAAAAAAAAAAAACCTTTAGTCTCATTTGCTCAGTGGACCCTTCTAAAATGTTATTTGGCCCACAGTTACATGTAATCCTTAATGATATTAAGATTAGGAAAGGTTTGTTAGTAAGTTTCAAAGGTCAGCAAACCTCCAACAGTGGTTTCAGAGACAAAGGTTTTAGCCATGGCCACATATTCTGCTAAACCTTTTGTGTCTTTTAAGGAGCTGATAGCCGGTGCAATGCAGCCACATTCTCAGCCAAACAGAGGCATTTCACATGTAAACAGTTTGGCAAAACCAAACCTGTAGGTGGGTATTCTGCATGATTATTTACAAGGCCATCTTTGTTTGCAAGCTTTGGGCAGGCACCACCAGAAGTTTTACAACAATCCAGTTTCAAAGACACCGCTCTGGCGTCTGACCTTGCCCAACTCGTCACCTCTCCAACCAGAAGGGACACTAGATCTGGGACCTCCACTCTTTTAGACCTTATTTTCACCAACTGGCCACAGAACCTCTCCCAGGTCACGGTGCTCCCTGATTCTATTAGTGACCTGCTGGTGGTTGGGTAAATTGCCCCATGCCCCCCCAAAATCTCCATGCAGAGACAGCTAAAAAGAGGAGGCCGACAGAAACTCAAAGCACATCTAACTACCAGCAACTGGCTCCCCATTTACACAACGCAGTCAGTTGACCTAGCTCTTGCCCACTTCATAACCACTTTCAACAAAGCCTGTGACTTATTTGCTCCCCTTACCAAGCAAGTAGTGAAAACCAGAATCACCCCCTGGATCACACCCTCACTACTGAACCTGCTCCAAAAGAGGGACAACCTCTGGCATAAGGCTTTAGACTCTCAACGCACTCAGGATAGACAGCTATACCGGGAGACCCGCAATAAATGTACATGGGCTATACGACAGGCAAAGGCCACTTACTACCAACAAACCCTAACCACCTCTTGGGGAGACGGTAAAAAATTCTGGAGCAACATAAAAGAACTCAATGGGAAATCCCGCTTCCCCACCACTTCCAACTCACTATAAAATGTATTATGTCACCCAGGATCCTTACACTATTGCAGAAGCCCTTAACTCCGCCTTCTCGGACCTCTCCCATATCCTCCCCTAATTTCTTCCACCCTGTTCCCCCACCCCTCCTGACACACCGTGTAATTTAGACCCATTACCTTTCAGGCTGAGAGTCATCTCCTGCTGAGAGGCAAAACATTACATTTCCAAAGCTATCGCCAATTCCCGTTACAGCAATGATTCACTTGATCTTAAACTTATTCGGCTGACACTGGATGTCATACTACCCCACCTTACTAAAATTCTCAACCTCTCTCTCTGCCTCAGTCAGTTTCCATCAATCTGGAAGAGGGCCATAATCACCTCCATTCTGAAGAGTGGCGACCCTATGCACACAAGCAACTATAGACCGATCTCAATACTCCCCCCTCTCTCCAAAGCTCTGGAAAAAATAGTCTCGGACCAGATAACAGAACACCTAACCAAACACAACCTCCTCTGCCAGGCTCAGCATGGTTTCCAGACTGGCCATAGCACGATCATTGCACTCACTGAATTCACCTCTTTCATCCATGAGGCACTGGACCAAGGTTCTATTGCTGGAGCGATCTTTGTGGATCTGACCAAGGCATTTTGACACAGTCAGTCACGATCTGCTGCTCTGTGTCCTCCCAAAACTAAATGTGGTCCCTGAGACTACAGCCTGGTTCAAAGATTACCTCTCAGGCCGCTCACAACAAGTCAGGTTAAATGCCACCATCTCCTCCTGCAAAGCTGTGTGCTCTGGAGTCCCACAGGGTTCTATTCTCGGCCCTCTTCTTTTCACCCTCTTTTTAAACTCACTTCCCAAGGCCTGCAGTGGTCAACTGCTTCTCTATGCTGATGATGCAGTGCTATACTGGAAACACCCACAGCCAAGCACCCTCCAACTTGCCCCTCAGGGTTTTTTCAGGGAGCTAGAGACATGGTTTAATGAGCACCGCCTGATCATCAACTATAATAAAACTAAATCCATGATCTTTGCACACCGGCAAAGCCCACACAGGCAGATGACCCTCCTAATCAAAAACTCACAAGGCACCCCCCCTGAACACGTTACAAATTTCAAATATCTGGGTATCACACTAGATACCTCCCTCTCCTACCATAGTCACATTCAACACCTCTCCTCAGCTCTCAACGCTAGAGTGGGCATACTCTACAGACTCAAACACTGCCTACCTGCACCGGCCATGCATCTAGCTGTCTCCTCATCAATCCTCTCCCTAATTGACTACGGGATAACGATATATGGATCACCTGAACCCACCGCAAAATGTAGTATTAACACTGCCCTGAATAAAGCTTGCCGACTAGTCACCAGCAGTGACAGGCTAACCCATACCTGTGACCTATACGATTTGGCCAGCTGGTTAAACTTCCAACAAAGACTAAAGTTTCACACCTGCGTCCTCGCAAAACAAATACATCTCCAGCTTGCCCCTCTGGCCTCCTCCCCATAATCAGCCCAGTCCCCCTCAGGCGTAATACACAGCTCGCAGCAAACTCCTCATTCCAGGTTTCCCACTGTAGAACATCTCTAGGCCAAAGATCTTTCCGGTACCGTGCTCCCCTTTGGCTAAATGCGCCACCTCCCCAGTTCTCTCAGACCCATAGCATTTCCCTATTCAAAGCAGGCCTCAAAGTTCACCTACTTGAGACTCACTTAACTGTGACTGTGGCTAATTTCCTGCCCACCTCGTGCAACTCCCCCAAACCCCTTATAACTGACTCAGGGTCCTCCCAGACCCTATGAATCTGCTTCCCTACCTATCTCTAACTAAATGGAATCCTGAAAGCTGCCTACCACTGTCTCTGGTAAACTAAGTTAAAGCCTGGACTGCACTGCCAGTACTGATTATGAATGCTGACTGTTAATGTATGTTTTCCCTGAATACTGCTTGACTATGTATGTTTTCCTGTATTTTATGTACTCCCTCCACCCCTGTAACCGACATGGAGCCTTTGCAAAGGAATCTGTGACTCAAAGGATTGTAATTCCGATCTTATGCAATAAATAAATAAATAAAAAACAATGTGCCCAGGTATAATTTGGCACTTAGATGTTTGAAGATCACTTCATCAGGTCATCATGGGCTGGCAGTATAGCCTAGTCATTAGAGTAACAAGTTGTGAATGACCTTGGTATATCCAACAGATCTGGTCTGATTCCCAAAACCTCCATTTGTATACTGTGTGACTCTGAGAAAGTCACTTAACCACCCCATTGTTCCTGGGTTACTCCTAAAAACAGGCTCTTGTGCCTAGTGGGCCTTACCTGGTTACCAAAATAATAAAATTAAATAAATAAAAAAAATAAAATAAATTTCACATGTCTGTGAAATGGAGCTCTTTATGGTGCCCTCAGGAAAGCATTTTGTTCTAATCACAGGTCTCCACAAATTCCAGGAAGTGCCAAGCAGTAGACTGGTCTGGGGATCATCTCTGTCATCATGGGGGCAGTAGAACCCTTTGCCACACAAGAGAGAGAGAAAGCATGACTTGTATTCTTATTCTGATTGTATTCCCAAGAAATCAGGATAGTTCAAGATAATACTAGATCCTTCCTGTCTGAACCAGTTGAGAGAACTATATAATTCCAAAAGGAGCTATTGAGATCAGTCAGTGTGGTAGGCCAGCCTTTGGATTTTGTATCCTTGCAAGATCTAGATGGGCAAGGAAGCTGTAGGAGCAGGAACTAGGGTGGAAGACTTCAGATAGGATGACTTTGGAAGGATGGGGGAAATTTTGGAAAGTCACCTGGCAAGAGTGCATCCAAACTTGGATGCAAGCCAAAAATGTGAAATAATCAAACGGGGAATTGTAGAGGTTAATAGGTCCTGTACTAAAACACAAAGCAAGATGGGCAGGGCTAAGAAACCATGCTGGTTGAGCAGAGAGGTCTTGAAAAAGGTGAGGGCAAAAAAGGCAGCATTCAGGAGCTTCAGGAAATCCAGGAGTGAGTAGGACAGGGAAGAGTATATAAAGAAGTTCAAAGAGGTAACCAGAGTAGTCAGGGCAGCCAAGACTTCCAGAGAGCTGAGGCCTGCACAGAGCATCAAGGACAGGGAAAAAATACTTTTTCAGGTGTAAAAGAGAGAGCAGGAGCTGCAAAGACCAGATAGTGAGGATCAGGAAGGACGAGGAGGGTGGAGAAAGTGGCAAAGCAGGCAGAAGCATTAAATGAATACTTCTGTATTTATGAAGGAAAAAGGTGGACAACTACCTCAAGGGATGGGGAAGGTGGGCAAGAGGGAGGGAGAGATGACAGATGAGATGATCACAGAGGGCAGGGTATTGGAAAGTCTAAAGGCAGTGAGGGTGGATAAGGCACTAGGGCCTGACGGCATACATCCCAGGGTGCTGAAAGAGCTGGCAACAGTCCTGGTGGGGCTGATGGCAGACCTGTTTAATACCTCCCTGGATACAGGATGCATACCACAAGACTGGAGGATGGCTCACATGGTGCCCCTCTACAAAAGTGGCCCAAAGGATGAACAGGCAATTATAGACCGGTAAGCCTCACATCCGTTGTAGGGAAACTAATGGAGACAATCCTGAAAGAGAGGCTGGTGACCTTTCTGGATGTCAATGAACTTCAGGACAGTCTGCAACATGGGCTTGTCTCTGGAAGATCCTGCCAGACCAACCTGGTTGATTATTATGACTGGGTAACAAGGAAACTGGACAAGGGCCACACAGTGGATGTCCTTTACTTGGACTTCAGCAAGGCCTCTGATTCGGTGCCTCATAGTAGGTTGGGCGGAAAGTTGAAATATGTGGGGGCAGGGAAAAACACAGTGAGCTGGATCGAGAACTTGCTGCAGGGGAGACAGCAAAGGGTGGTGGTGGTGGTGGGGGGACTCTCATCTCCAAGGGCTGTGATGAGTGGGGTACCACAGGGTTCAGTGCTGGGCCCGGTGCTGTTTGGTATATTCATAGCAGACATCTCACATGGCATCAGGAATAAGATTATTCTGTTTGCCGATGATACCAAGATGGGGGCAGTGATGGATGACATAGTAGGGTGGCAGGGGCTGCTGGATGACCTGAGAAAACTGGAGGAGTGGTGGAAAAAGTGACAGTCAGGATTCAGGGCTAAAATGTGCAAATTACTACACTTTGGAGCAAGGAACCCAGGGAGGAGCTACCATTTGGGAGGGGTTCAGTTAGGAACCACCGAAGAGGAACAGGATCTGGGGGTGGCTATAACAGGGCATATGAACAACTCAGCACAGTACAGGAGGGTGGCAGCTAAAGCCAAGAGGATGCTGGAGTGTACTGTGAGAGTACTCTCCTCCTGGAGAAATGAGGTGATCCTGCCACTTTACAGGTCACTGGTCAGACCACACCTGGAGTACCGCTTGCACTACTAGCATCCATATTTGAAGAAGGATGTCAGATTACTGGAGGGGGGTACAGCACAGAGAAACTAAGATGATCCAAGGTTTAGAGAACAAACCTTAGCAGGACAGGATGAGGGAGTTAAATATGTACTCTCTGGAGAAGAGGAGGGACGGGGGATATGATCAAGACCTTTAAGTACATAAATGGGATCAACAAGACAGGTACAGAATGGGTATTTAAGTTGAGAAGGGGGAGGGACATGAGAGGACATGGTCTCTGATTGGAGGGGGAAGATTTAGGAGAGAATTGAGGAGACACTTTTTCATGAAGAGGGTTGTGGCTAAGTGGAATACTCTGCCCAGGGATGTGGTAGCCTGTAAGACTGTGGGCAGTTTTAAAAGTGGATGGGACAGAGTGGGGGGATAATTGTGAGGGGGAGGGGAGGGTGGAGCAGCTGCAATGTATGGGTGCTAGCTGCACATTCAAGCAGACTTCATAGACCATGTGTCCTGCTTCTGCTGGCAGATTCATATTTTCATATGTATCTCTCAGCTACATTCCCACATGCAATGATTTGCTGGTCACATCAGAAATTCTTAGATTTGAACTCAGGGACCCCGAAGGTAAAGTTCTAGTCTCTCTCCTATGGGCTGGTCTCAGCCTAAGAGTAGTCTTGAACATTTTTACAGTCCTTGTGTCTTCCCTTTAGTGGGAGTGACACCACGTATACACATACCTGAATAATTTACTGCCCAGAGCACCTTTGGATCAGGTGATGCACAAATCAGTTTGCAGAACATTGTTGATTTTAGAGAAGCATGGACTCGACAGTGAACTGGGAGAAGAGTTCCATACAGCATTCATAGTCTCTGGAGTGAGTACTTTGAGATGTGATTTCAGTCATACCTGGCCAGAGTGTTTCTACTGCAGAGTAATGGAGAATCTCAGGAAGCATATTTAGCAAGTTAGAGTTCACTCAGTTTTGTCAACTCACATGGGACTTCAGAAATGAGGTCTGATGACAGCTGTCATGACAGTGCAGTACCAGGGGGATACTGTACTGTCAGGATTTGGCAGTGGGAGTCCTGTTGGAAGTAGGATAACCTAAGGCACTTTTTGCAAGAGTAGGTAATTTCCCAGTGCCATGTCCAACATTCCCCTTCCCCTTCCCATGAAACCAGTTCATGCAATTGTCCAAGGCTGCTTATAGATATTGATATGAGAAGTTGCTGTCACTACACATTTACAGTCACTTCGCTACCAGTTTTTCATTACTTGTAAAGTACTTTGAGATAGTCTATATGAAAAGTGTTACGTAAATGCTAATTATCCTCTTCTTCTTTCTTACTACTCTTGGAAACTCAGCTATTACCAATTGTGATCAAAAGGACCTATTTCTTAAACTGGAAAAACTGCCTGTGCTAGAAATCAATGTGTTACAATAAACTCAGTCTTGAACAGTATGTTCAGCTCAGAAGAGTATCACAAGGTCTGTGGGTAACAAAGCACAATCACTGGGGAAATAGAACCTCAACACAGATTGATTCTGGAGGAAGCTCATGAATTGTTCGCATGTATCTTTGTGAAAAGTCTTGTATTGAAGGATAAAGTGAAGTACCAATGCTCAAAAAAGAAATACAACAAATCCAGTATGAGTCGCAGAAATAAACAAACACACGAGTTTACCACTATCAGTAATGGTCTGCATGATAAATTAAATAAAACATGAAAGAGAGATGCTGGAATGGAAGAGAAGCAAGTATACAAACGATAAAAGTACTATGAGGCAATATCGGGTGATATTAGTGCCGCAATAATGGTGAATGCATTTTGGCTAATGCAAGAGGACAAATGCATCTGAGTGGCTGAGAATAACAGCATCAATGCTTTTCAGTGCTGCTACCCTGATGCCGTGGTTGTGGTGCTCGTTACAGACACAAGAATGCTTATATAGAGGTAAGGGTGTTGGGAGCAAAGCTCCCTGCCTGAGGGGTGTGGGGGAAAGCTCCCCTACATAAAGCACCAACGTTATGACATTGCATTCTGTTACTGTGGTATGTTATCATAGAGATACTGAGTGAGAACTGCTACTCATGGGTACAGGGCTGGACTACAGAAGCCAGGTGTGTCTTCATGTTGGTGTGATACCGCACTGCTGGTATGGAGTCCCTGGTGTTTCGTGTGTTTCTGGCTGTTTGCTGTGTCTACCATTTCTCTTTTTCTTGGTTTTTGGATGACTTTTGCTATTTTCATTTGTCGCCCTTTTGGTCCAATCTCCCACATTGTCAGTTTTATTATGCTGTTGCCATTATTGCGGTCACTGTTTTGCATTCCCAATTATTTATTTATTTCAGTTTGGGATTAATGCCTTTGAGTCAAGGACTCATTTTCAAAGGTTCCAAGTCAGTGTTGAACAAACATTACAGAAATACAAGGTTTAGAGAGAAAAAACATTGAAACATGTACACAGGTAGTAATAGTAAAATTTGAACTTATACACATCAAATTAGTAAATATTAACAGATAGACTGATTAGATAAGAGGGTGTTGTGTGGGGGGTCAGACAAAGGTGGCATCGTCTGAGGTGAGAGAGAGGTGGAGCTTTCAACCAAGTGAGGCCATCATCAGGTAATTGGTGTAGGGGAGCAGGTTAAGAAAAAAGTGGTATATAGCAGAAAAATGTAGAGGGGGTAGGTAAATGGAAAACTAGGGGGTGTGGTACTATCACATTAGCACAGGCAGGTGGCATCATCTGAGATGGGGAGAGGTGGGGCTTTCAACCAAGTGAGGTCATCATCAGGTATTTGGGGGTAAGGGAGTGGGTTAAGAAAAAAAGTGGTACATAGCTGAAAGATGTAGAGGGGGTAGGTAAATGGAAAACTGGGGGCGAGGTACTATCACATTAGTGAAAGCAGATGCAATTCATTTTAGAGCCAAGGAGAGATTTGAGCCCAGCTTTGAAGGTACTAATCTTGGTAGTATCAGTGAGTACAGCAGGTAGTTCATTGTACCATTTCAGACCTTGATACAAGATGGCATTCTGGGCAAGTTTCATCCTTTTGAAGGGAATCACCATCTTTTCAGAGACTGCACTGTGGGTAGATTTAGTTGGGACGGCCATCTTTAAGTGTCCACCCAGTGTGGGGGATGTCAGTCCAAGTAGTACTTTTTTTAGAAGTAGGCAGGTTTGGTATTGCCCTCTAAGATGGAGTGGGAGCCACCCAGTTTCAGTGTACAGCGAGTAGGTGTGAGTGTTGAGAGTAGCCCCCAAAGTAAGACGACAGGCCTTATTGAGGAGTGTGTTGATCCTGCTAAGAGCAGTTTTTGTACCCACCCCATATATAGGCAACCCATAGTCAATGGTAGACAGTACTGAGCTACTAGTGGCTAGTTTGAGTGCATCCAGTGTCATTTAATGTCTGTGACGATAAAGTATACCAAGTTTTTTATTTGCAGTCTTGATAACAGAGTCAATGTGGTTTGAAAAGGTAAACATGTCATGAAAGGTAATGCTGAGATATTTGAAGTTAGATACTTGGTCTAGGATTTCACCCTTTTGGTTATGAATACGCGGGGCAAGTATTTCTTTCTGCTTTGGGATGTGGTGAAGAGCATACTCTTTGTTTTTTTTGATGTTTCGTAGTATCTTGTTTTCCGTAAACCAAGATTCAAGTTTATGGAAGCTGCTTTGCAGAACAGTTGTAATGGATTGTTGGTCTTTGCCAGCGACTGAGATCACTGCATCATCAGCATAGAAAACTGTGCTTGCTAAGCAAGCCATTGGGGCTGAGTTGATGAAGAGGCTAAAGAGTAGAGGACCGAGAATTGACCCCTGCGGAACCCTGAGGTGCACCTCCTTAGCAGCAGATAGGGTATCATCAATTTTGACTTGTTGTGATCTGTTAGAGAGGTAGCTGCCAAACCATAGTACTGTATCTGGGGATAGACCTGTAGACAGAAGGCAACTTAGGAGGAGGTTGTGATTAACAGAGTTAAAAGCCTTCATGAGGTCGATGAAGACTGATCCAACTGCCTGACCACTATCCAAAGCAATATATTGTTAGCATGAATAATCAACTAAAGCGGTAAGTGTGGAGTGCTTTTTATGGAAGCCGTGCTGTTGCGGCCAGAGTAGATTAAGATTATCAAGGTATTCAGTAAGCTGCTCCAAGACCATTCTTTTGAGTACTTTCAAAAGGGGAGGAAGGATGGATATAGGTCTGTAGTTGGGTGTTTGGGTTTTATCCCCTGCTTTAAAGACAGGCATTATGTTAACTGACTTCCATGTGTTTGGGAATACTCCTGATTTAGAGAGGAATTAAACACCATGGTAAGAGGACCAGCAAGTTTGTGAAGCAGTAGACCTACTAGCTTCATGTCAAGCAGATCTGCCCCAATCCTGGTCTTGCCAAGCGCCCTTTTAATATGCTTGATGGTTTCGGCTTTGGTGACGTGTCTAAAGTAAAAGGGTGGTACATCTTTCCTTGGGGGATCTTGTGGGGCAGTTGGGCATTGCTGAACATGCATATCTTTGAAGTATTCACCAGGGAGTACACTTGAAAGGTCAGTGAAAGCGTTGTTGAGCTCATTGGCAATTTCGATGGGTTCCTGTAGGGCCCCTTCACAGTCAACAGTAGATCTGGGGGGGGGGGTCTTGGGGGCTTTGCCCATTAAAGCAGCAGTGCAATGAAAAAAATGATTCTAAAAAGCTAATTTTCCACTATAGTTATGAAAAATTTTAACAGAACTGTTGATTTTGCTTTTCTGGATGCTTTCTGTGCTGTGTACTATACATGTGAATTTGTGTCTGGACTCTTATCCTCCTCCGGTCCTCAATATTATTTCTATGCAAAAACCAGGTGGCCATCTTTTTTTTTTGAGAAATAATTATTTTAAACTTTCATAAAATTCTTAAATGATAAAGAAAACTGAAAATGTTACCACCAAAATAAACTGGAGGACATGTGGCATCAATTAAGAAGAAAAAAGGTGGGGTCCAATGTTAACCCATTTTCGTTGTATTGCTGGTTTAAGGATTTAAGAGAGCATCAAAAGTCTCTTCCAGAACCCCAGGTTTTGGTTAGTAGATCCTTATAGTAGGAGAAATTAGCCTGTCGGATGAGTCTGGTGCAAGCATTTCTAGCTGCCTTGTAGGTTATAAATGCAGCAGGTGTACCAACTACTTTTGCTATATGCCAAAGATTGTCTCTGTTAAGGGAGTTGGACAGCCAGGGATTGGAGGTTCCCTTAATTGTTTTAATTTTGTATGGTGCAAAAATATCACAAGCACGGTTGAAAACCATTATGAAGTAGTTAAGTGACTCATTACCATCTATATCCCCAGTCAGCGGGAACCAATCCAGTTGTGTCACACACAGCTTGAAATGTTCAAGTAGTCCAGGCCTCAGACAGCGGATTTTGCACACCTTGGGGGAACTCTTGGGGAAACTGTTAGACTAGGTAAACTTCACAAGGGACTGGTCACTGAGGCTGTCAGGCAGGACAGTAACATCAGATATATGCTCAGGGTGTGTGGTCAGGAGCCAGTCTATAAGAGAGCATCTCCCTGTTTTTTGTAGTTAAGTTGGGTATCAGCAGTGACCATCTGTTTTAGAAAAAGGCTAGTAATAAGACCCTTGGCTTTTGTTTCTTTCTGTAAGTGCCAGTTAATGCTGAAGTCACCTACAATGATCTTATCCCAGTGGTTGCCTAGTTGCTCTTGCCTTGTGATGACATGGTTTAGCCTAGTACTGTATGAGGAGGGAGGGGTCTTCTATTGGGACCACATAGGACAACATTCCAGGAGCAGAGAAAGATCTGGGAGTAGGTCCAACAATGAAAGTAAAAGAAAACTCAATGAGAAAGACCAAACAAATAAGACAGCACCATCAAATCAACAGATACAACCATCCACGTCCAAGCTACTTAATTTTTTGGTCGGATCCAAGCAGGGAGGAACAGTCTAAAAAACACAAAAGGAAAAAGAAGCTATGGCAGGGAAACAAGGAGTTGGCAGTGAAGAACCAGTGGAGAGCGTTACACACCTCAAATGCAAATAACAAACACTAACCAAGTAATACCCATCTCAAACACTGAGCTCTGAGCATATATCAAAATCTTATCCAAAGGACTCTCACTCATACTAGATAATAAAGCATATATATTTGAGATCACATTGACTTATTGAAACTGTACAGGAAACTTAATTTAGGAGAGTTTTTGGTAATCCAAACTACAACAGCAGTATAGACAATACGAGTTATGGCAAGTGTCCAGCATCTGGGTGACATAGAAGTGGAAGATCTTTACTGTCCCTACCGCTAAACACCAGACAAACCAGGAGCTCCTCCACATATACCTTTCACGTGCCCAGATACCACACATCCATGGCACAATGTGATTTCTGCTACCAGGCATCACTCTGGACAAACGCGCTACCTCCTGATATCTCTGGTGCTACTACTCTTGGATCCTTCAAACTCAGACTGTACCAACACCTTATTGACAGGAGTTCCTGCAGGTGCCACTGCTGAGACACCCCATGAGCCGACTGACTACCGCCAGCACTTCCCAGTCCCTATCCCTTGGGATAGGCAAACCCCGACACTTAGCAATCCCCCCAACCTCTTGTACTCCTATCCTATCCCAGTCAAACCCCAGCCTCTTCCCACACTGCCCAGCGTATTCTGCCTCTTTCTCCCCCTTCCTTCTCCTGCTCCTCCTACTGATGCAGGCATACTTTGTACAATGCCACAGCTTACCTGTTTCTGGCTGGATTTTATGTACCCGTTATGTTTAATATTCTCATTATCTGTTTGCTGAACTCTCGTTGTATTATCTGTAAATTGTCCTCAGTCTTTTTTTTGCATTGTTGTTTAACGTGTTTGACGTGGAACCTCTAAACAAGAATCCACTCATAGGTGTATCCAAGACTTCAATAAATAAAACAAAAAATGATAGCAGCAGTTTTTCTACTCCAGCAAGAGGATGTCGGCACCCAGGAGGAACCACTTTTTCAGCATCTGGAAGGACAAGATATACATCTCATAATACGAGCTGCAGAAGAGCTAGAGAACAGCATTCTTTCTTGACCAGAAGAAACAAGGAGAGATGTATCAGATTTACCAGACAGAGGGGAATCAAGTGGGGAGCAATCTCCAAGTAACAATTACAGAAGAAGAAAAATTATGCCTTTTAGAGGGAAATCCTGTATCTGTCCAGGAAATGTTCTGCACCCAGCCTCAAAGTGTATCAGCAACTGGTAAATAGGGAAGTCAAAAATCTCATTTGTGTGCCATTGCCACCATGGCACGACAACCTTAATATCTATATTTGGTGCATAGTGTGGTGCTTGTGTATACTTATGAACTTTGGCCTTTCTCCATTCCAACCCTTGGCAGGTAAGCCGGGTAGCATGTAGGGAACAGAAAGCCCAGCACCAAGGGTGAGCAGAATGCTGGAGGAGGTGGAGGAGGTAGGGGAAGAAGGTGGGTGTTTCACAATGCACTAAGTAAGAGCTGCTGGGAGTGGGTGACCTTTATTTGGAGTGTGGGAGGAGCTATTCCTCCACATAGAACCTCAGGCTTTAGCCCTCTCAAAAGAAGGAACTTCTACACTGAGGGATTTGCAGTACATGAAAGACATTTCTATTAAACCATCTGACAAGGGTGCAGATGTGGTGGTGATGGGCATGTGAAACAAAGAGGAGAATGAACATTAGCTGTCACAAACACACTGCTACCAAATATTGGTGTGCAACCCCACTGCTCCATGCAAACTTACTGCAGGTAATATGATCAATGGGCCTCTCCTAATGGGGTGGATTATCAAAAATGAAGCAGATTTTCTGGGATGTGATTTCACTATATGACCCACTGTGACAGGATTGTATAAGACCTGGTCCCATTTGTTATACAGAGAGAGAGTTAAAAGCAAGGATCTATTTTTCTGTCCTCTCCTATTCTTTCACTTGTCTGTCTCTTGTATGTCTGATTGTGCAGTCAAGTTTTCCTTGTGGAACCTCAGAACAGGCCACTCCAATGATCTCATAATTTCCCTCGTTATCGCCCACTCTTTACTTGCTGTTTCTGTTATTTCTTTCTCACCTTGCTTCTCTGAGGTTAAAATTATTATATGAATCTTTATGTGAAACTCTGATCCCTTAGTTTGCAAATGTATATAGTTATATTGTTGAAAGGAATTGCAGAAAACTATTTGGGGTTTGTTAGAAAAGATAGCAAACTGGAACACAAGGGGATGACCTTGAGAAATATTTTGACCCTCCACAAACTTGTTTGCAGAGATGTAAACAGGAAAACCAGCTCTGGCCAGAATGTCTTCATTGGCTGCACCTGATAAAAACTAGATGCACTGGTCACAGTGAAGAAACTGATAAAGTTTAATACATTGTGTAAAAACAAGAAGTATAGCTTAACAGGATGCAGAATTTAATTGCCAGGCGAACACCTCATCAAAAGACAGCAGTGTTTGTTTGGAGTGTGTGTGTGTGTGTGTGTGTGTGTGTGTGTGTATGGGTGTGTGTGTGAGAGAGAAAGAGAGAGAGAGAGAGAGAGAGAGAGAGAGAGAGAGAGAGTGTGAGATTTAGATTTAGAGATACCCTCAGATGAAGGGCTTCATTTTGTTTTAACTGCTTGTATAAGAGCTATTCTGCACAATTTTAATGTTATTGTTATTGGTAATAAAATGCTACTTATAAATTTTATGCCTTCTCCTGGTTTGTCTATGCTTCCTGACCTGTGCCTCGACAACATCTACATTCTACAATATGTAATTTCAAAGTTAAACAAATCTCTGACAGACCCACCTGGATGTGACCATTTTTTTCAGGGATTGGATCTAATAGTGAGGGTCTTTTTAGGTCTGTGGATTTTTACCTGAGACCCCCAAATGCATCAATTCCATCATATCTGAGAGACAGTATGGATGTAATCATTACATTGGAGGGAATGTGGTTGTGCGTTAGTTTCTTCTGGCTAACTATAGATGTATCAGCCCTGTACACAAGCACAGAATGCAATCTTGCTGAAAGGGCTGTCAAGGAAATACTCTTTGGGTCTGCATAATTAGAAGAAACCCCAGCACAATTTGTTTTGTATCATTTGCTCTATGTGTTGGATTACAATCATTTCACTTTTAACCCTTGCATGGCCGCAGACTGATATATCAGTCCAAAATCCCTATACGTTTTAATTCTGTCAGCAGCGTAAGGGTTAATGGGGTATACTATTTGCAATCAGAGGGACCATAATAGGTGCTACACAAGACAAATCATATGTACACATATTCTTGGGGTACTGGGAGAAAAATGTGATGTTATCTCTGGACAATCCCTTTCTAAGACACATCTTACATGGATATTGCTTTATTGATACAATGTGTGTCAGTAATGGGCATTGTGACTTGGCCACTGCCTTTCTGGAATGGCTACATGCAAAGTAATACAACCTGAAGTGTGTGAAAATTAATATAACTTCAATTTCACCCATAAAGAGGTGACAAATGGGCAGCACTCCTGGATCTTCTATTTGTAACTAACACGAGGGGTGAGATGCAAATGATCATGTACAGGAAGCCCAGAGCAGGAACTTATCTTATTTATTTATTTATTTATTTGTTTGTTTTTTAATTATTTATTTATTTCATATTCAGATTAATACCTTTTAGCCAGAAGGCTATTTTACAAAGGTTCCAAGTCAGTTAAAATGCAATATGTGACACAAGGTGCACAATACATAACAATTATTTATACAGTATTATAATAAGTAGGTACAGAGTAAATAGCACAATGAATAACAAGCATACATTACACAACTGGTGCTCCAAACTGGACTAGTGTTACTAAGTGCAGTGCAGTAAGAGAAAATAAGAGAAGTATATCAGCCTAAGTTCACATTGTTGGAAGGAGGGGGAGTTGGGAGAAGGGTGGGCAAGGCTTGTAGGGTGGGTTGTAAGGTGAAGTGGGTAGGGATGGGTACGGGTAAGTGAGGTATGGAGAGGGGTGGGGAAGGCTTGTAGGTGGTGGTAAGGTGAAATGGGTAGGTACAGGCACCTTGTCCAGTCTAGTTTAGGTGGTCACAGTGTTTTGCCTGAGACCGGGTGGATACGAAGCTCCTGTTTGAAAAGGCCTATCTTATTACACTCAGTGAGAGAGGCCGGAAGTTCGTTCAACCACTGAGGTCCCTAATAGGATAGGGCATGCTAGGCAAAAAAGGTGCGTTTGAATGGGACATGGAGGGCACCCTTAGCTGTGCTTCTAGTAGATTTGGTGGAATGAATGTGCTGAAGGATACCAGCCATAGAGACAGGGGTGTGCCCTATTAGGGCTTTCTTTATGATCAGGCATGCCTGGTATTTGACTCTTAGATGCAGAGGGAGCCATCCTGTTTGAAAGTATAGCCTACAGGTGTGCATCAAGCGATGTGCTCCCAGGACCAGTCTACAGGCTTTGTTTAGGAGTACTTTGACTCTTTTTAAGGTGGTGTCACATCCAGCACTGTAAATTACAAGGCTGTATTTCAACGATGGATAGCACAGAGTTCCATATCACTAAGTATAAGGCCTCAGGGGTCATTGCCTGCCTGTTGCGATAAAGGAGATAGCGGTTTATGCTCACTGTTTTAATTATATGATCAATGTGGGATGTGAAGGATAGTGTTTCATCAAGGTGCACTCCTAAGTATTTGAAAGAGCTGACTCGTTCGAGAATGTCACCTTTCTTGGTGTGGATGGTGAGTGGGCCATTCTTTTTCTTGTTAATTGTAGCGAAAAGTTCATAGTTTTTGATTTTTTTATAGTTGAGGAGAAATTTGTTTTGGAAGAACCAAATTTCAAGATTTTTTGAAACTATCTTGTAGGCCCTTTATAACCTCAGCCTGATGACTACCTGACATGGTGATGATTGTGTCATCAGCATACAGCAGCATTTTAGCTGGGCATGCTGAGGGTAGTCAGTTTATGGCTAAACTGAACAGCAGGGGGCCAAGTAATAGACCCTTGTGGGACCCCCAAAGTTATGTTCCTGCGGTCGGATGTGACTCCGCTTATTCTCACACACTCTGTTCTAGAAGACAAGTAGCTCCAGAACCAATTTGCTATGTCGTGGAATAATCCAGTCATCAGTAGGTTGTCAAGCAGGATCTGGTGGTTCATGGTGTAGAATGCCTCGGTAAGGTCTATGAAGATAGACCCCACAGCCTTGCTGCTGTCAAGTGCATCATACAGGTTATTGGTGTATTCTATGAGCACGATAATGGTAATGTGTTTTTTTCAAAAGCCATGTTGTGGGCATAGCAGTTTACACTTATCTAGGTGGTCTATTAATTGATCGGATACTGTCTGTTCAAGGACTTTCAATAGGGGTGGATGTATTGAGATGGGTCTGCAGTTACTCTGACTGGTTCTATCACCACTTGTGAAAACTGGGGTGACAAGGGCAGACTTCCACATGTCAGGGAATACTCCAACTCTAAGGGAAATATTGAAAGTTTTTGTGAGCGGTATTGCTAATTCATCTAGTGAGAGGGCAATTAGTTTCATGTTGATCTTATCACTCTCAACCCTTGTTTTTCCCCGGACCGTCTTGATGTATTTTATAGTTTGGGTCTGAAGACTCCGACCCTTGCCTGGGGGTAGTCTTGGAGGGAGTACAGGAGGGTTGGGTTGTTAGGTACTCAGGAGGAAGTACCATGCTGAGGTTGGTAAAAGCATTGTTTAAGGCATTAGCCAGGTCCTTCGGTTCTTGCAGTGTACCGGATTCTGTTACAATTAAGTCAGAGGGCTCTTTGGATTCCCTGCCATTTAAAGTTTTTATGGTATTCCAGAAATCCCTCCATTTTCCCCTGTTATTTTTCAGTTGCTCTTTGTAGTAAGTGGCTCTTGCTTTCCTTACCAGTGTAGTATGCCTGTTTCCAGCTGCTCTGTAAGCTGCAGAGTCTCTGGTACATTTAATTAAAAGTATTCCATCTGGCCAATATCTGAGAGTGAAGAGGAACTGTTCTATAGATCCAGCTTTTGAGGTGATGGCAGACCATTTTTCAAACAAATTTAGAGAGTGGGGCTGTTTTGCTAACAGCTAAGATAGTTCACAGTGTACATAAAAAAGCCATAGAATCCCAAGAGTTTCTTTTGGTGACCCCCAGATCAAAGGATACTGAGATGCAGGTGAGCATTATGTTTGTTAACTGTAGTGACTGGACTCTAGTGGTTAAGAACATCATTACAAATGACTGGGGGTGCTAGTTGTGGACAACAAAATATCATCATTGATAGGAGACCAACCATGCGTTACCTTTTGAAGGTGCAAGAACCAAGGTGATCTGGTGCATAGCCATTTTTCACAAGAGGATCAAGAATCACTAGCATCAAGATTAAGCAAAGGCTTTTAACGTGCAAGGGATGTAACATCTGCAAGTAAGTAGAACAAGGAAAGCACTTTGTGTTCTCCAATAGGGGTATACACTATAGTCCAAATTGTTACACTGACTGTGGAACTGCATCTGTGGTCTGCATGGCCTGGTATGATCTGTTTCTTTAATCGGGTACAAGGCATAACATTATATTTTTTTTCCACATCATAGGGTTTATTATGGGAAATAGCTTATTCTAGATCACTGTAGGTCTCTATAAAGAAATTTGTTTGCAGCTTCCATATGTGCTATGCTAATTCTTTATCCTCTTTTCATTTTCAGAAGTATCATTTCCAGAGTAGACCAGTGAAACTGACACCTGTGACCAATGTTGGCAACACAAACAAGTATGTTACCATCCTTGTAGAACTGACAGTGGCTTCACAGTTTTCCCTCTTTGCAGCATTCTGGTGCCATCTTGTGACCAATCTCTTGTATTGTCAAAACATGACTAATTTTTAAGCTCTTTAAATCACAGAATTTGGTTGTACTGCAATGAGTAATAGATTCTGTTAATTCATTTTATCTAGTTAATATATACAGGTAGACCCTTACACCACATAAATATGCCTTTATGTGATTCCATTCTCTGCACACCAGTTTAGGGCTTGGGCACATATTAATTGTGTGTAAATGTATGTATTTTCGAATAGTTTGAAGCACAGATGGAGCAAAGGTACTGCTTAAAATGTATATTCTGTAGTTGATGGAATCTACCACTATCAACCAATTAATTGTCTAGGTGCAGTAAATCTTGGTAGATATTAAATATTTATGTTCTTTGATTGTGGCATAGTTTGCACAATGTTTAAAAATAAATCACCATGATTAGATTTTAGCCATTTTCTATAACAATTTCACTTTTGTTTATTAAATTACTGTTAAAGAGTAAACAATGTAAGGTGCAGGACACTTAAATTAGTATTCTTTCACTTTTGTATTGTTTTTGTAACTACAATAATAATAATAATAATTATGACGATCCTCTAACAACCTCTAAGTGTTTTTCTGTAACCGTGAGCAAGTCACTTAACTTCCTCGTGCCCCCAGGTTGTACCTGGAAACAAGCTCTGGCTTAGTGTGCCTTTCCTGGTTAAACAATTTATTTACCCTTTCCCTTTTCTATCAGAAAGACATTTTTTTCAGAATAGCACTGCCTCTCAGTGCACACATCATCCTTTTTGCCATGAGAGAGCAAGAAATAACACTGAGACATGCACACCATGAGGAGAACACAGTCTTCACTCTCTGATTGACAGCTGCAGATCATGTGAGCTACACAAGTTCAGTGTATAATCCCTGTTGAAACAAACTCAGGTCAGAGCCACAGCTGCTGCTATTGTGATCTTATTAACACAACGTGCAGATGCCTGTAAGCTTAAGGTGCCCTGATACTCAAGAATGCCTTTGCATTTTTGAGGGTAGGGATTGGGACAGTAAACAGGAAAAGAGATGTCCCTTCCCACAACGGGTTCTGTTGCCATATCCAAACAGTAGGCAGCTCCATGAATTAAGGGTGACTGTGACAGAGCAGGGTACAGAGTGTTTGTATCTGGGTACATAGATGGATTTAAATCCAGACTGTGTTGTGTATTATGCATCACTTTAGGAGGGATAGCAGATGATTACTGGGGATGTACCCTGCCTGGCATTGGTCTAGATGCATTACAATCAATACGGGAAGTTAGGTAGTGTACCACTGGAATAGAAGAAAGTGTGATAAAGTTATTAAAAAGAATAAAACTGAACAAATGCTCTGCTCCTTTGGTGTTAGTTGGCCATTCATAACTATGGCAATGCAGCTGTAGAAATAGGGTACAACTAAGCAACTTTGCTACCCCAGGAATAAACACAGCTAAAATGGGGTTAAAAGCAATACATGAGCAACAAATGACTAGCAGACCCATAGTTTACATTTGGGAGAATAACTGTCTGAATGTAAACCACCTACCTCTGCAGAGTTATGCTAGTCTGCAAAAGTCACTTCCCCAAGGTGAACACTGCTCCTTGGCTGGCTTGATTAGAATAATAGATTACTGTCCTAACAAGGGGGACTCCGTTGCTATTACTCACCTTTTAGTCACACTTGCACACAGAAGTGGAGTTTATTTTAATAATTTTTTTTGCCTGTGAACTGTAATCTAACAGAGAAGATGGAACCTAGTTGCTATCACTGCACACACATTCTCTTTGTGTGAAGAAATTATCCCAGCGACCAGAGACATGAAGACAGCTGTTGTGAGTCAAAATGAAAGCCTTAAAATCCTCAAACTTGGTCTGCTGCTGTCAGCAGTCATTTTATTTTACTTATGTGACAGGAAGTGAAATCAGAAATGCATCACTCCCTGATAGTCGGAGAGGAACGCCAGGAAAAGGGCCAGGGAAGATAGCCAGTTTGGGGACACAGGGATTCCTTGTATGTGGTTGATCTCAGCAGTTCATTCCATATACTGAGTTATTCCAACCTAATAACTACCATTAGTGCAAAAGGCACAGAAGTTGGATTTTCCAAGTTTACACGAGAGTCCGATTTATGGTTCAAATGTCCAATATCCAAATAAATCACATTTGAAATGGAAATGTATACAGTATAAGTTTATTAAAGTGCAAAGCCCGTAATAACCCCATATTAAAGCAGAGCACACATATAATGCATTGATGTACAGTATCTAACTGTAATAGAAACATAGAAACTTAAAATTTGATAGCAGATAAGGGCCGCTTGGCCCACCTAGTCTGTCCATTTCCCTACCTAATGGATAAGCTGCAGATCCTAGTTAACCAACAGCCTACTTCCTCCTACACCCAGTAGAATTGTCTTATGTCTGTCCCATGCATTCTTGAATTCCCCCACTGTTTTTGACTCTATGACCTCCCCAGGAAGGCTGTGCCATGGATCTACAACCCTCTCTGTGAAGAAATACTTCCTCACATTACCTCTGAGCCATCCCCCCCCTCTATCTTCAAATTGCGCCCCTTTGTTCTTGCACATCTCTTTTTCTGAAAGATGCTACCCCCTTGGACTTTGTTGATTCCCTTGAGGTATTTGAAAGTTTCTATCATGTCCTCCCTCTCCCTCATTTCCTCAAGGCTATACATCTTAAGCTCCTTTAGTCTTTCTTCATATGTCTTCTGATGCCGATCCTGTACCATTTTGGTTGTGCTCCTCTGGACAGCCTCCACCATGTCTATGTCTTTGTGGAGATGGGGTCTCCAGAACTGCACACAGTACTCCAGATGTGATCTTATCAACTGTCTGTACAGAGGAGCAACAACTACTTGTTTTCCACTGGTGATGCCTCTCCCTATGCATCAAAGTATCCCCCCAGCCCTCCTTACTGCCTTCTCACATTGCTTGCCCACCTTTAGGTCATCTGATATGACTACCCCCAGGTTCCTTTTCATTTTTGTTGTTGTCAGTATCTCACCCCCCATTGTGTACTCTTCCCCTGGGTTTTTGTTTCCCAGGGGCATTACTTTGCACTTCTTTGCATTGAATCTAAGCTGCAATACATTTGACCATTCCTCCAACCTTGCCAAGTCTCTTTTCATCCTTTCCACCCCACCTTGCATATCAACCCTTTTTCAGATATTTGTGTCATCTGCAAAGAGACATACTTTTCCTTCCAGTCCCTCTGCAATGTCACTTATGAAAACATTAAAAAGGACTGGCCCCAGTACTGAACCCTGTTGTACCCCACTAGTAACCCCCTGTTCTTCACTGTGGACTCTGTTTACTATTACGCTTTGTGTCCTGTTGTACAAGCAATGTTTTACCCAGGCTACCACCCTGGGACCCGCTCCCAGGTTGGCTAATTTTTTTATTAATCTTTTGTGCAGGACTGTGTCAAATGCCTTGCTAAAGTCTAGGTAAGCCATGTCCACTGCCCCTCCCTGGTCTACTACTTTTTTTACCCTGT
Organism: Neoceratodus forsteri; assembly: GCA_016271365.2. Lineage (NCBI taxonomy): Eukaryota > Metazoa > Chordata > Ceratodontiformes > Ceratodontidae > Neoceratodus > Neoceratodus forsteri. The sequence continues at coordinate 873,138,358 of CM057450.1, read as the reverse complement.
CAAAGAAATTGATTGGATTAGTGTGACATGACATCCCTGCTGTGAATCCATGCTGCTTTGGGTCCTGTGCCCCACTGGCTTCTAGGTACTCAACAATTCTTTCCTTCAGAAGTGATTCCATCATTTTCCCTACCACTGAGGTCAAACTGACAGGTCTGTAGTTTCCTGCCCCTGTCTTGCTCCCAATTTTGTGAAGGGGAATCACATCTGCCCTCCTCCAGTCCTCAGGTACCACACCATCCTCCCATGATTTATTAAAAAGGGTAGTCAGTTGTGTTACTAGTTCTTCCCTTAGTTCTTTGAGAATTCTGGGGTGAATCCCATCAGGCCCCATTGCTTTATCCACCCTCAGTTTTAGGAGTTCTTTCAGAACCCTTTCTTCTGTGAAAGGACTAATATCAACCCCCTATCCAGAGTGTTTCTATTGACTGGATTAGGTATCTCCCCTGCTCTTTCTTTGTGAATACTGAGCAGAAGTATTCATTCAGTATCTCTGCTTTTTCACTGTCGGTCTCTGCCCAACCACCCACCTCTTTACTCAGCCTCAGTATCCCTGCCTTAGTCTTTTTTTTTTTGCTCCCTAATATACCTATAAAAGGTTTTATTCCCCTTCTTAACCAAGTTGGCTATCTTTTCCTCAGCTTGGACCTTTACTATTCTGACTGCCTTCCCCGCTTCCTTCTGCTTTGCCTGGTACAGTTCTCTGTCCTGCTCCTTCTGTGTTTCCTTATACTTCCTGAATGCTATCTTTTTCTCCATAACCTTCCCCACCACTTCTTTTGAGAACCATAGTGTTTTTTTCTTTCATTTTGATTTGCTTATTTGCTTCACACAAAGGCGTGTTGCCTCTGTGATGGCGGGTTTGATGTTTCCCCATTGTTGCTCCACCTCACCTTCTTGCCTGTTTGCTAGTGCTTTTCTGAGGCACTATTCCCATTTTGACAAAATCAGCCCTCCTGAAATCCAGTACCTTCACTTTTGTATGACTTGACTCTACTGCTAAGTTTATCATGAATCACACTGTTTGGTCATCACTTATTCCCAGATGGCTACCCACTTCTAGATCTGAGATCCTCTCCCTGTCCCCATTTGAGAGTACAAGGTCTAAGATTGCTTCCTCCTAGTGGGTTCCAAAACTAGCTGTCTGAGGCATGCCCCCTGTAGGGCATCAAGAATGGCCCTGCTCTTGGATGTGGCTGCAGCAAAGGTGCTCCAGTTAACATCTGGCATATTCAGTTACCCCATCAGCAATATCTCTCCTTTCTCTGCCATCCTAAAGATGCCTTCTATCATTTCCTTGTCCATTTCCTACCCCTGAGATGGGGGTCTGTATACAACCCCTGTGCAGATTGTGGTGCCATTTCCAGTCTCCAGGGAGACCCACATTGCCTTCTCTCCTCCCTGTTTACCCCTTAGTTCTATTGCTTTGATCCCTTCCCTTACATAGAAAGCTATGAATAGCTAGAATAAAATGTTACAGTTGGTGCACATACAGCATTATATTAATTTACAATATCTGATTTGGATAGGTCATTCCATTTCTTAGTTGCTGTATAACTACATTATAACATTAAGGGGACCATCCCCTAACTTCTAGTAAAAGTAGCTATGAACTACATTGGTAGCTGTAATATCTAATCCTGGGTTCAAAACCCACCAGGGCTACTTGTCCTTATACAAAACAGTATGATGCTGTAATACTTATTTTTTAAGTAGGGTGAAACCAACCCCTATCTTCCAGCAAAAGCAGTCACTGATAATATCTGAAGCTGGAGTACCTAGTCCTAAGATTCAATACCCACCAGGACTACTTGCACGTCAGGAAAAAAACAAAAATACAGATGATACAAAAAAAGTGCCCATATGTTCATAACAGTAAGAAGATGCAGAAAGTTGCCTATCCCAGACATAAAAGAATGAAACTCACAACTGAATAATTTATATCCCAGACATTAAAAATCAAAACTGAATAATTTACATACTGAAAATACACATACAAACAAACCCCACAATTCAATTATGTCCATCCCTTCAGAGGCAAAAGTTTAAATATCTGAGGAGAGTTGAGTTTGTGGAGTCAAGCATTTTTTCCCAGAAGGGGGAGATGTTCATGGAATGATTCCTCCTTGGTGGAACCTGCTGTTCTAGATGGTTCATGATAGAGAGGATAATGGATGAGCAGCAGTGAACAGTGCTGTGTTCACTTCAAGAGGTTGTCATGACAACCTAGTAAACCTCGTGAGCTTCACTCTCGAGGTTTACCATTGTCATGAAACCTTGAGAAGTGTACTCAGTGGTGTTGTTTACTGTTGCCCATCCATTGTCTTTTATAGTGTATGGGCAACAGTTAAAATGGAGTATTTCTTTAGCAAATGTGTTCTTACTTTTGTGGTTTTGTTTGGTGCTGCTCTCTTCTGGGGCCAGCTCTGACCGCCGTGGCCATTTCTTGAAAAGCAGAGGTTTGAGGAACACGCATGTGTAAAGATGTTTGCTGTTGTTGTACCATCTTAGTGACACACTCAAGAGGGTACAACAACCTCTTGATGGCACAACAAGGGTACAACAACACTAGGAATCTATCAAATTTGATTAACAATGGCCCTCTCCCATGCACTGTAAGTAACTTACTTTTAGTAAGTTACTTTTTCTATTACTTTATATTACTTTTGGAAACCTTTTCCAAGAAGCTCTATGCAGTCACTAGCAGGGATGGAGAAGTAATAGAAAAAGTAATACACCTTACAGTTACAGTTACTTATTTTTTTCTACAAAAGCAATACAAAACTAATAAAAAAAAACTGTAACAGATTACATTTATTTGAGAGTAATAGGTCAGTTACTAGTTACTTTCAAATAAATGTAGCCAGTTACAGTTACGTATTACTTTTGTATAAAAATACATACGTTTTTGTAACTGTAGGGTGTATTACTTATTTCAGTACTTCTCCATCCTTGCTAGTGACTGCACAGAGCTTCCTGGAACAAGTTTCCAAAAGTAAAAGAAAGTAATAGAAAAAGCAACTAACCAACACTAACTGTAAGGTCTTCATGGTCTAAATGTTATGCTCCCTGGTGTTTAACATAGAGGAAAAAAAGAAGTTATACATTAGTAAGAGACTATTAATGTCTAATTATCCTGTCTAGACTAGAATATAAAATATCCAAACGCTGCATTCTGTGTTCTGAAATAAGCCAGCAACACTGCCAAAAAGTTCATTTCAAGGATTTTATTCCTTACAATAAAGTGCAGTTTAAATTCACTGCTGTGAGGTATACAGCCCCTAGTGCCTCATCTCTCTGTTAGGCTTCAAAGGGGGTAACAAGCAAATACAGAAATCAACATTTAAAGTGTGCAGACATATAACATCACTGCCTATACAGACTTTTGATTGGTTGCCATAAATTTCACAAGTAGAAACAGTGATAAGTACATCAAATTAAAGAACAACAATGCTGTCACATTATATCAAAAAAATACAGTACGGTGTTAGTTCACATGGATGATGCAGTGTACTCATTCAATAATTAACCATAGATGAGGAGCTTTTATGTGTAATTATTTCTTTACTGTTCACTAAATTGACCTAGTTGTCTTATTCTTTATTTCAGTAGTTCCATTTAACTAAATATTTCCTAAGTGAAAGTGGATTTTTGAAGTAGAGAAGGGATAGAAAGATAACAGCTCACTTTATTAATTGGCTTGTGACGTGTTGGAGTATCTCAGAGTCACTCAGAAAATAACATAGAATTACATCTTCTTAATAGGTATGTTGCAAAGTCCTATACTTTTAATGGAGAAGGATGCTTGGAGCTGATGGAAAGTACTGAAACTCAGGCATTTTAAAGCTGAAATCCTGGTTCACATCTTCTTTAGAGATGCCACTTTCCATTCTCATTTGTATTTGAGATTTACAGACTGGAAAAGGAAATGAAGCATATAATGAGGAACAAACAAAAAAAATATATCTATATATACCTCTGTGTTTCTTTAATATTGGAAGGAAAGTCGAGACCACTTATGTCTAATTTGAGCACAGCTTTTTCAACTGGTACAAGGCTGGTGGTGGTGGTGGGGGGGAGACTGTGAAATAAATAATTTCTACTATCTCTTTGTAGTGTCTGTATGAATTAATACATAAGGTAAAAAGTAAAAATATGGCTTGGAGTAATTAATGGGGTAACACAGGGAAAAATGAGTAAGTGGTAACCGATAGGATTCAAAATGTCATTTAAATTACATATCTACTAATTCCAAAGAGTTTTCTGGTATATTCATTTTAAATAAGGTTTTAGGTCCCACATTTCATTCAGTCCTAAAGGAGTCACACTATTCAGTCTATAAATGCAATTACTCTCTTTTCTCAATAATAGATTTGTTCTGTCACCCCCTCTTTTGCCACATTTGGCAACATCAATGCCCATGCATTTCATTCCACTAAGATCTCCTCCATGTATTTCAGAGAAATGCCTACCCACTGCCTTATCCATGTGTCTATTTTTAGTGTACCCAATATGTTCTTGTGTTCACTCTTTGAAGCTTCTAACAGTTCTCCCTACATATGCCATTTCACATGGGCACAAAATGATGTATACAACAAATACAGTGCTACATGTTATCAAACCTTTGATAATAACATTCTGTTTCTGTTTAAAAGCACCCACATTTTTGCCTCCATTAACATATTGGCAGATATTATACTTTTTGTATCTATCCATCCCCTTTGGTCTCTGTGGAATCCAAGCACCCTTTGTATTTTGTGATGTATAGAGATTGCTGTGGACTAGTTCGTTCCTCAAATTGGTGCTTTCCTGAAACAGACCCTTGGATTGAGGCAGGCTGCCAATCCCACCTTGTCATCTGGTGATAGGATTAGGACTAGAATATAGTTATAGATATCAAATTAATGACAGAAGCCTTTACATACAGTACATTACCCCAGAAAGGGAGACAATACAAATTTTCTTTAAGATCTTTTCCTTTCTTATGTGCTCCCCAATTTATGAATCCAAAAAGATTCTCATTGTATAAACTTTTTTCAAGGTCATTGGATAAAAGTTATTACAATGAGAATCTTTTAAGATTTATAAAATGGGGGCACATAAGAAAACGAAAGGTCTTAATGAAAATAAATATCTTACTAATGTACAACTTATTTTTTTCTCTATGTTATATACTGTACAAACAGAACATGATGTTTAAGCCATGAAGACCTTTTTATGAACCATCTAAAAGAGCATATTCCCCCAAGGAGAAGTCATTCCATGAACATCTCCCCCTTCAGGGAAAAGTGCTTGACTCCATGACTCAGGTTATTGCAAAAATCCCCTGCCTTGGAAACCCTGACTTTTCCCAAACAGAAGCTCTGGCTATAAAACTTCACTTCAAATGGCAGGAACATTTCCTCTTAACTAATAATAATATCAGCAACTTTGCAAAAACACAAAGTGTAATGTCTATGTGCCTAGTAAGGTAGAAAGCCCACCTGAGCCACTGGAAAACAGGAGACTAAAGGGACAAATGCAGAGCCTTAATGTGTAGGGACTAAGTTGAATAAAGTACTACATCATGCTGTAAAACCTTATTTTAACTGAAGAGTAGCAACTCCCTATCTTTTAATGAAGACAGCACTTTCTATAAATTGAATTATAATATGGGTTGTCAGGAATGTGGAACCCGACTGGTGTAGAACCCCTGCTTAGCCATGCATTAAATACCCTTTTTAATGCATGGTTTCATGGAGTGAGTTAGAGGATGCAGTGCTGGGTCTTGTTACCTATAGCAAACCTGAAAATGAAGCGGCAGACATATAAAGTTGCCAGCATACGAGGCAGACTGTAGTGGAGGTAATGTGTGCAATATAAAGTATAAAACCTATACACAACATACATTAATTGGCACAATCACAGATGAGTAGAAAAGCAATTCCAAGTGAAGTTATGTGCTCTGTCACGTGGGCTTGCTATGATTGCTGGCTACAACCGCTGCTGAGCAAGAGAGAGAGAGAGACAGAGAGTGAAAGGTGGTACAAGAGTAATCTGAAGCAAATGTACTTTGTTGACAAAAGTAAAAAGTAATTAATTGGGATGCAGTGCGATTGCAGTGAGTAGTTAACCCACCAGCCCATGTCTGTGTGGTTCCTCCTGTGAAGCCAATCCTTACCTGTCCTGACAAAGGAGAAAGGCAGCTGTACAGTTTGTGTCACCACAACCCACAGAAAGAGACACACACAGTTGTGGTGGGAGAGGCGTTTCCCCACCACAACAATGTTAGCTGCTCTCCTGCTGGCCCCAAGTGACTGCGGGTCAAGTGTGCAGTACATCACTAATAAATGACTTGGCAGGCAAGGCATCACACTCGAGTGAGAGACAGAGAGTGAGACACCGAAAACCACATGTCTACTATGGTTCTTCAGAGAGAAGGGCAGTGAGAGAGAGCAGTTGTACAGAGCTGGGCAGCTCACTGGTGAGTGTTCCATGGGGAGAGGGGTAGTAAATGTGGCATGGGGAAGACAGTGAGTGTTCTGAGACCTGACACTGTGCTGCACCTTCCAGCGGTGACAGAGTGAATGTGTCCCCCCCACCAAAGCATCTGTCCTGAGCCATGGTGCTACAGTATAGAGAGAGGGACAGTTGCTGTGAAAGTGAGCAGGGAACTCTTAGTTCATACCATTGACCACCCACACCAAGATCTACACCTCCTGTGAGAGGGTATGAGACAGAGAGACAGTGACACAGAGAGAGACAGTGAGAGAGAGAAGCACATGTAACTGAGAATCCCTGCAATGTCTTCTGTTTGTCTGTCTCTCTGGACTGTGGCAGGGAGTTGCAGACACACAGAGTAAGCAGCACACTATGCTGCACAGAGAAAGAGAGAGTGCCTCCCTGCCCCCCCAAAGCTGCAGCAACAGAGAGAGAGAGAGAAAGAGAGAGACACACACACACACACACACACACACACACACACACACACACACGCAGCACTCATGTGTTCTTTATGGTATAACACCTATACAGTGAAACTTCACCAGGATGAAGCCCAGTTCTGCAGCATTTTGTAGCACCCTACAGCATGCTGCAGCAGAGTTACTGTGGAAAACAATGTAATTTTAATGGCAATTAGTCCCTTTTGTCATGCAGAAAACTGTGACATTCACTTCATCCTGGCAGTGTCACATTTTCCTGCATGAAAAAAGGGACTAATTGCCATTGAAATTACATTGTTTACTGCAGTAACTCTACTGTAGCATACTGCAAAATGCTGTAAAAGTGGGTATCATCCTGGCGAGCTTCACTGTACATGTATGTTATGCACAACAAATGTGAGAAATCATACTAATGGTATATTTCTTGCATTTGAATGTTCATAACATGATGGAAATATGTAGTACTTGTAGAGGACTACTTTTCCACTCAGTAGGATACAGTGACATTTCTTCTGTTTTAAAAGAAATAAAATACTTTCTCTTAATTTATTTCTGTTTTGCAATGAACCCACATTATAAGTGCAATAAACCATTCCAGGATATGGTGTTATTGAGTATTAATCAACACCCTGGATGCTGTGAAGACTCTCAACCTGCAGCCTCATGCTTCACAACATACCCAGGGTGTTGATTATTCCCCAATAACCTCATGCCCTGTCGTGGGTTATTGCTTACTTGGTATACAGCCTTGACGTTCCAAGAGTGCCCAGGCACAGAACGTACAAAATTAGTATGGACATAGAAGATAGTACAGAATGGTGACCAGAATCATTTCCAGCCTAAAAAAAGGTTAATGCATATAGTATAAGTTTACTGAAGTGCAAAGCCCATAATAGCCCCTATTAAAGCAAGGTACACATACAACATTAATTTATGTATCTAGTTAAATTGAAATAAAAGGCTAAATTGGAGTGTACAGATTACATTAATTGCAGCATCTAGCTTGGATAAGATACTCTGTTTTTTAGTTGCTGTATAACTACATTGTAACATAAAGGGGACCATCCCCTATCTTCTAGTAAAAGCAGCAATTAATTAATTCAGGAGCTGTAATATCTGATCCTAGGTTCAAAACCCACCAGATCCACTTCTCCTTATACAAAATTGTATGCTGATGTATAATTTAAGAGGGAAACCAACCCCTGTCATCTAGTAAAAACAATCACTAATGCTGGCCAGGTGGTGCTGAGGGCTGAAGCTCGCTTACATCGGTGACCCATAATTTGGAATGAGCATGGGCCACCGGGGGTCAGCAGGGGTAGAAAGGGATTGAATGTCTGAAGGACTGCTCTCTCTCTCTCTCTCTCTCTGTCTCTCTCTCCAGGGAGGGGTGATTTCAGTGGTTGGTGTACTACTGGCCCCTGGTGGCAGCTGGGGGACAGAGCACCGATGCTGCAAGACAAGCACTGAGTGGGGCAGGCAGTGAGAGGAATGCTAGAAGATGCATGCTGGTTCCCTCCCCAAACATCATTGCACATCCCACTCTCAAGGGAAGGAAAAATTAGAAAATGGTCCCAGGTCGGCTAGATGAGGAAGCCATCCCCCACAGACCCCGAACCTGAATGGCACTCCCTGAACTGGATCCTATTCAAGGTGAGTAGTAACTTGGGGGAGCTTCTTGCTGCCCTGCCATGGGGGCAAGCCATGGGGGAAGAGGGGATGCAGCCTGATATCATGGTACGGGGCTGGATGGGTGGCTAGGGTGGATTCTGACCTGGGGACCGTGGGAGGAAGAAATAGAGTACACAAAAAAGCAGTCACTAGTAATATCTGAAGCTGGATTATCTAGTCCTAAAATTCAAAACCCACCAGGAACACTTGTACTTCAGGAAATAACGAAAAATACAGATAATACAAAATAAGTGCCTGGACGCTCATAACAGAAAGAAGATACAGAAAGCGGCCTATCCCAGATATTTAGAAAAAACTCACAAGTGAAGATTTTACATCCCAGAGATAAATAAAAAACATAGTTGAATAATTTACATACAGAAAATAGCCATACAAAAAAGCACCTGCAAATCCAATAATGTCCATCCCTCCAGAGGCAAAAGTTTAAATGTCTCAGGGGAGCAGAGTTCATGGAACCAAGCACTTTTCCTTGAAGGTGGAGATGTTCATGGAATGACTTCTCCTTGGGGGAATCTGCTGTTCTAGATGGTTCATAAAAAGGTCTTCATGGTTAACATGGCATGCTCCGTAGTGTTTAACATGGGGAAAAAGAAAGTTATACATTAGTAAGAGACAATTAATGCCTAATCATCCTATGCGGACTAAAACTAAGTTACAAGTATCAATTGATGACAGAAGCCTTTACATGCAATAAATTATCCAAGAAATGGAGACAGTACACATTTTTCACTAAGCTCCTTTCCCTTCTTATGTGCCCCTCCCCCCATTTTATAAATCCAAAAGAGTCCCCTTGGTAAAAATGTTTTTCAAGGTCCTTGAAAAAAAGTTATCACAATGAGAATCTTTTGGCATTTGTAAAATGTGGGCACATAAGAACATGAATGGATCTTACTGAAGAAAATCTCTTACTACTCTGTAACTTCTTTTTTTCTCTAGGTTGAACACTACAGAGCATGATGATTAAGCCATGAAGACCTTGTTATGAAGCATCTAAAACAGCATGTTCCCCCAAGGAGAAGAAATTCCATGAATATTTCCCTGTTTAGGGAAAAGTGCTTGGCTCCACAATTCACAAACTGTACTCCCCATGGACTTTTAAACGTTTGCCTCTGGAGCAATGGACTATATTGAATTGTGTTTATTTTTTGTATAGTTATTTTCTGTATGTAAATTATTCAGTTGTGTTTTTTTTATGTCTGGGATAGGCACTTTTCAGTATCTTCTTGCTGTTATAAGCACCTGGGCACTTTTTTGTATTTCCTGTATTTTGGTTGTTTTCCTGAAGTAAGGGGACAGGATACGTGATCTACCACTGGACCTACCCAGATTTACCAGTTAATCCTGTTGCTGGTTGATCAATTTCAGCACTCCCTGCTATGCTGCTTAGTAGTGAACGGGGCTGTGTACTCAGATTTCAACATGTCAGGTTATCTCAAGTCTGAGCCCAGACTCAGGCAGGTTCTTTTCTGGGCTCACTTTCCTAAGTGAAGCACACCTACTCTCACACTAAATCCTGCCAAGCGGGCCATCCTCAGGGCCATCCTTTTCTCACCCAGTGTTCTCTTCAGCATACTCCCTGGCTCTTTTTCATTACCAATGGTTGCTGGACATGAGACAGTGATCGGCATCAAAGAGCCATTTGGGGAAGCAGAGTACTGCAGAGGAAAGGGGGCAGGTAAAACAAAAGCCAAACTGCAAACCAGGCTGCATGAGGGGTGGAGAAGAACATGTGGAAGAAAGGGAGGAAATGGGTGAAAAGGCCAGGGGGACAGCTGAAGGCAAGGACACAGAGATGCTGAAGCATGACACCATGCCACGAGAGCCGCGAGGCTTAAAGGACTGCAGGTAGCATGCATTGAGCATGCAGGGAAGAAAATGGTGAGGGTAGAGAAAGGAGACAGAAAGATGGTCAGCTAAGGTGCTGGAGCAACACCACTGGCAGGCAATGGAACAGGATTGGAGCTAATGAGACAACCAATTTGACCAGGTAAGGGAAAATGGAGTGGCGGGAGCAGTGGGGAGGAGGGAGGGAGGGAGGGAGAGAGGGAGAAAGCAAAGGCCAGGAGGCCAGCCAGGAGAAGCTGAAATCCATTGCCACCACCTCTGAGCTACAGAATCACTGAAAGAGGCCCAGCTGCCAGTTGTTTTCCTCGGACCTGGTCAGTCTCTGATCGAACAGGCTTGACTTGCAGATACCCCTGCAGTAGGGATGAGGGAATACAGAGAAGAACAAGTACGAGGGATACACTCGAAAGGAGCTGGACACATTACTCTGATGGCAGGTGGTTGAGTGGTTGAGCTGACCACAGCTTGGGGGGGTGTTCTCTGCTTACTCAGTGGTGATAGGAACAATTAGCTCTTTTGAACTAAACCAAGTTTCCACCCAGTAAGCAGCGAGAACTGTCCTTATCAGCTGCACTGGATTTGACAGTGAGACAGCTCCAAAATGGCATTATTGTAACAAGATGTTCATTTTGCACTGTGCACAAAGCAAACAAAAAAAAACACACATGTGCAGTGCAGTGTAAGCCTGGGGTGCATAGGTAAAAGTTGGTTGACTGTAGGCAGATCAACCAAGTTACTATAGTTTGTGCCAGTGTTCCCATATCTCTTGCAAGTAGTATTTATTTTTATTTATTTATTTAACTTTGTTTACCAGGTAAATGCACTGGTAACAAGTACCTTTTTCAGGCACAACCTGGGTGCAGAAGCACAGACAAACAGGAAAACAAATTGCAGTGACTACATATGAATTTACAGCAAATTGGAGGCAACCATGAGCACATACAGTATCATGGTACCCCCCCCCACACACACACACACACACACTCTAGTTACTCCTGGTGCAGTAGGAGAAGATGACTATGTGTCGCTGGACTGTGTGAAAGTGTTCTTAATACTAAGGAAGGCCACAGAAAGAAGAGATTGAGGATTCAAAACAAAATATGCTTTGGTATAGAAACACAGATGTCTGAAGACAGAAACTGACTAGAAGTCCATCGAGCCTGGGCTAATATCCTATATTGACATTACTCTGCCATTCCAGATTCTATGATTTACAATTTTAGAATAGTGTATTAACCACCATACAAAACAAAGCTGCATTTCCACCAAGGCATTGAGTTGACATCAAAGGGACCTTGAAAGCGAAGACTGAGAGATCCCGATGTCGTGCCCACATCTGGCACTTCGGTTAATATTCCAGTACTGACACTGTGGTGCAGCATGGGGGTGCTGCACTTCTGAGGTGCCGCCTTTTGGATGAGATGTTAAACCGAGGTCCCATCTGCCTGGATTGGTAGTAGTTCAGGTGGATGCTAAAGATCCCATGGCACTTATTGAAAAAGAGTAGGGGAATTTTTTATTCAAAAACTTAAATAAAAAACACAATGTGAAATACATCATACAAAATCATAAAGGAAAAACAGAAAATAAGTACTACAGCATACATGAACAACGAAACTAAAACAATCTTCATCTATACATAACCCCCGTCCCAGCCCCACTTGAACAGTAGGAGAATTTAGTATGCAAAATTGAAAACAAAATATACGAAATCATATTACATCATACAAAATCATGGGAAAAGAAATCAAAACATAAAAAAAATATTGTAGCATACATGATCTGCAAACATAAAATGTTCATATTTGTACATAACCCCCATCCCATCCCTGATAAGAGTAGGGGAAGCTTGCATTGAAAAACATGAAACGAAAATAATCATTAAATGCAATACAGCATACAAAAACATAGAGACAACAAACTAACAGTGAGGGCACAGCATACTAGGGCCATGAAGAAAAACAGTCAGCCTGAGTACATCATCCCTGTCCCAAAGCCACCAAGCGAGAAAAGGAACAGGCAATAGAAAACTGAAAACAAAACACACAAAAAAGAACATTCGCTCACAAAAATAAAAAAGAAAGCAAAAAACAGAATAGCAGGACATCATACTGGAATCAGGAAATATACAGAAAACGTATGGGAACATAACCCCCATCCCAGTCCCAGTACAAGGGCAGGGGAATGTCCCAATGCAAAGGAAAGCAAACTCAGGAAAAAATCCAGGAACAGAAATCCCAGTAACATCGGAAAACCCCAGATGGTAGGGAGGCCTTCTCGGAGGTGTAGACAGTACTCAAACCTTGCAAAATTTGAGTTATAACCAGAGTGGGGTTACACGTCTTTTGTTGCAACAAAAATGCACATCTGGCCTGCTACAAATAGTAGCGGCAGAAGGCAGAAATCAGATGGAGTATACTGGGGTGGCATCGACGCAGACCAGCAGGATAAATGCCATAAATCAAAACATCATAAGTAAGAGTAGGAAGGGCCTTTTCCTTCCACTTATGTAGAAGAAGGGTCCAAACGGGTCGTGTATAGGGGCAATCAATAAATAAATGGAACATGGTTTCAGCAGTGGAAGGGCACGAGTCACGAGGAGAAGTTCTTTCTTCCACAGCTTTATGTTTCAGGTTATCCCGAACACATAGTCTGCCTTCACATGAAAGCCAGGTAACATCCCAAACCCGCAGAGGTATGCGAGGATCTGTCAACTGATGAAAGACATAAGAAGAGTCCAAAATAGAGCCAAGGGGGTTCCGCAACACAGGAAGGTCCAGAAAAGACAATCCCAAAATAGACTGATATAAATGTTTCTTTGAGGAAGAAAGAATCACCGTAGGAGTCAAAGACCATTGGCGAATATTTTAAAAGGTGGGGGTAATAAAATGGGGGAGTTCATATTTCCGAAAATTCCGAGGAATCTCTGTAGGTGGAAGATGCCATGCCGCACACAATGAAGCAACACAATGATGGAGAAGGGAAAACCAAAAAGCCGGTTGGGTATGCAACAAGGAAGGAAAAGTGGATTTGAGAAACAAACAATGAAAAAACACCAAAGGGTTCAACATCCGAACACCACCATAACAATAATCAAGATACGTGTAATTCCTCTTCACCGGGTTCAATCGACTACCCCAGAAACCCTGGAAAAAAAAAACACTATACAGACGAGCTTCCAAGGAAAATGGTACCGGAAAAATGGAAGCTAAGTGAAGAAACAAGGGAAGGACAAAAGTTTTCAACAACAAAACCCGCTTCCACTTAGCAATAGTGTAACCCTTCCAGGAAGCAAACATGTGGAAAGCCTTGTCCAGAACAGCAGTTCAGTTGGTGAGGGCGTCATCTGGAGCACCAAAGGACAGTCCTAAAATGTTGATAGGGGTGTAGCATATAGGTACCCCAGCAATTCGACAAGGAGAAGCAGGAGGATCAAGGAGTGGTAACAATGGGAGGTACAAAGTGGAGTTTTCACAGAAATTTAGCCTAGAGCCAGATACCTGTTCAAAGTCTGAGAGAAGATGGAGCAAGTCCATCTCCTGAAGTTGTGGTGTGGTGAGAATACAAAGGTCATCCACATAGGCCAACACCGTAGGTACAGGGGGCGCAGAAAAAAAAGAGAGAGGAGAAATAGAGGGATGGTGTAAAATCCTGCGAAGCAAGGGATCAATATGAAAGACATAGAGAAGGGGACTCAAAGGGCAACCTTGTCGAACACCGGTCTGACTCAAAAATGAGGGGCAAGGAGAGCCATTCACATAAGACTGGGTCCACGCTGTAGAATAAAGCAATTTAAGCCACTGGATGAAATTACATGGAATACCATAGTGTGAGAGAACACGAAAAAGGTAGTCATGGTTCACCCTGTCAAACGCTTTCTCCTGATCTAGAGAAAGGAGAAGGGAAGAAGAAGAAGAAGAAGAGCTAAAGGCAGAGACATTCCATAGAAGAGAAAGATTTAAAACAATAGAGCGATGCGTAATAGCACAGGTCTGAACTTCAGAAATTACATGAGATGCAACAGGAAGAAGTTGATGGAGCAAAACAGAGGCAAAAATCTTTTGTAGTCTACGTTCAGGAGGCTCAATGGTCTCCAGTTTCGAATATCAGACCTATCCCCCTTCTTATACAAGAGAAACATAATGACATCCAAGAAGTGTCGGGGAACTGAATGAGAAGCAATAATAGCATTAAAGAGTATGGTGAGACTAGGAGAAAAAAGGTCAGTAAACATGTGATAACGTTTCGCCGTCAGACCATCTGGGCCTGGAGAAGTACTCCATTTTTGCTTCTTGATGGCGGTCTGGACCTCCAATAAGGATATCGAGGCAGTCAACCAGGTGCAGAGAGCTAGAGGGGGAGATGGGAGTTGGAAATCAAGAAAAGAAGTATCCAGAGGTAAAGTCACCATAGGGGTACCAAAGACACTATCCAGGTGTGAAAAAACCTTACCCTGAAGAGATGCTATAGTATCATAAACTATCGTAGAGTCCTGGTCTACAAGGCGGTCAATATGCGTTGCTGACACTCTGTCAGAACAACGCTAATAGATGTCAAAAGAAGCTTTGGAAGAACTTGTGCCACAAGAGGCCTCTAGATGCAAGGATCGAGCCCTGTCATACTGATATGCTTCCATCTGGGTCTTGAGTGAGGCAATAAGGGGGGAGAGATCAAGACCAGACTCAGACGCTCTTGAGATAGTATGCTGTAAATGTCATCATAAAAGTAAATACTGATGATAAGAGGAGGCCAATATCCTCCTAGCATGCCAAAGAAAGAAACGTTTGAGATCCAGTTTGGTGTCTTCCCACCATGGAAGGGGGGAGGCATAAGCATCCAGTACCAAGGCACAGGCCAGCAGGAAATCCCAACAATCCCGAACAAGACAATCATCAGACAACAAAGAACTATTCAATTTCCAACGTGAGAAAATGACCAGAGGGTGAGAAGCTGTGGAAGGAGAGCATAATATGGAAATGGCCATGTGATCCGAGGTTTCGCAACGAACAACTTTAGCCTGATGAACCTTAACATTCTGAGAAAGAAAGAAAAAAATCTATGCAAGTGGCCAAAAGTCCTCTGTGATAGGTTTTAGCTCCCAAGATTTGCACCTCACAGTAGCTGTCCTTAAGAGAAGCAGTCTGAAGAATGGCACGCAATGCAGTAGAGTCACTGAAAAGTTTCCGAGTGGAACTCCCTCTATCTGCCAGTGTAAGACCACAATTGAAATCCCACCCCCATGTAAAGATGGCGGGAGGTGTGTAAGTAAGGTTGTAAAGACCTGAACAAATCAGAACATGTGGCGACACTTTGGGGCGCATAAACATTCAGAATCCGGAGCTGGAGGCAACGAAAAGTGCAGTCAAGCATAAGAGCTCTGGCAGGAACAATATAACCAGTCGTGTAACCATACATTCAAAACCAGAAAATAAAATACCCAAACCGTCATATGTATCCTCACCAGAGGACCAGTAGAAAGGGCCCTTGGTCCAACTCGCAGAAGTCCGAGACAGTTCGTAACGGGCCTTCAATCTGGTATCCTGAAGCAAACAAAAATCATGAGGGAGATCCAAAAGGTATTGTAAGGAGGTGAGGAGCTTCCTATGGGATTTCATGCTGCACACATTAAGAGTGAAACAGCAAAGGTTCAAACCACCTGACATAGGAAAATAGCAGAAAATGACAAAACTAGGGAAAAAGAAATCAGAAAGGTTTAACAAGTAAAATCAAGTAACCGCAGATCTCTGTCCAGTATTGGGTCTAGAGGGAGACGGATCTTGCTGGGAATCAGAGGAGTAGTCCATATGGATAGAAGAGGATTGAGAGGACTCCGAATCATTTTCTTCATCCATTATGTCACTCCACTGCTTCTGTTTTTTTAAGGCCTGATATCGGTTCCGAGTCAGAATGGATTGCCTAGGAGGGGGACTGGGAGCCTTCCGTTTGCCTTTAGACTTGCCCTGCTTGCCCTGAGAAACCTCCATGAAGGGATCCTAGTCCGGAGGAGATGGGGGGGCATAGGGTCAAAAGGAGTTACAAGTAGTAGGTCTAGGTCCGCACTGGGTGGGACATGGTCCTGTGGCATAGGATCAGTCATCCAAATCTCTGGTGGGGAAGCCGGGACAGTGACCATGGGGGGGGGGGGCGCTTCATCCTGGTGCCTCTCTGTACAGTGATGAAGTACCTGGGATTGAGAAACAGAAATAAGGGCCACCTGGTCCTGAGGGATGTGATCCAGTCTATTGTGGTCTGCCCAAGGGCACTGGTGGTAGGTGTGGCCGGACTCATGGCGGAGGTTACATTTCTGCGGGTCCGGACAGTTAAGGCTGACATGAACATAGGCCAAACAAATGGAGCAGTGGGGCTTATTGCAAGTGTGGCTGAGGTGTGTACGAGCCCCGCATTTATGGCAGGTATGGGGATGGCCCAGGTAAAAACACAATCCCCTGTCCCTACCAATATAGAAACTGCCTGGCAAGTGGGTAATACCCCAGTCTGTCTGTCTCAATTGTACCTTAACCTTCCAACCCCCAGTCCAGATGAGGTCCCTGTCCAAAATAGGTTGAGGGGCCTCGAGAATGTCGCAGCGCTTATTAAGCCAGTATTGGACATCCACTATGCTCACTCCCTCATTGCAAAAAAGAAAAGTAATAATTTTAATGGTAGGCTTAGTAAGGTGAATGAGCATAAAGGGGGCCCATAAAGGCTGAGACTTCACCAACTCATATTTAGCCCAGAATCTCTCCAAGGTGTACACATTTTTGAAACTGATGTCATAGATTCCCCCTTAACATGAATGAATGCAAATAGTTCATTAGCTGAAATGCCCAGAGAGTCCCTTAACATGGAATGCAAAACTGTTTTACGATCAGTAACAGCAGAAAGGTCACCAAAAAATTTCAAGTGAACAATGCTCCTACGCTGAGCTGGGGCACCCAAGTTCTGAAAAAGATCGCTTAGGCAAAAGGAGCGATCCAGTAAAGTCTCACCTGCAGTCAGAGAAGGCAGGACAGAATTGTCCTTGCAATGCTGAATTTTGTCATCAGAGGAAGAGAGTGCTGAAATGGGGAGTTGAGGAGCCCAGGTACCATCTGTTACAGGTGCAATGTCTGGAGAAGGAAGAGGTGGTTGGCCAACAATGGAAACCCGGGTGGGACCTGAAAAATCCTGGTGAGGCTACCACAAAGGACAGGAAATTGGTAGAGAATCAGGTTCAGTGGAGTGTATAGGAACCAAGGCATTGTGTATAATGTCCTGAGCATGGACTGCATGAAGAGAAGTCCACGGCGCACCAGGAAGTGATTGTGTCCAGCATGCAGCCCGGAGAGCAGAAGCTGGGGACCAGACTGAGTTGGGAGAGGCAACAGGTCCATGGGCAGATTCAGGAAGAAACAATCGCGGCAAAGGCTCAGCCGAACAGGTAGGAACAGCAGTCTGAGTTTGTAACCTTGCAGAAGGCAGCATAGTGGGAAGTGCAGTCACAGCCATAACAAGCAGCGAGCCAGAATGTGAAGCGTCTTCTTACTGCACAAATCGCCATAGGAGAGAGCAGTGTTGGAAGTAGAAAAGGCTTAGTTGCGAAGGGGATGTGGACATAGTGCTAGGCCCAGAAGCAATAATGGTAGAGGGGTCCGCTGTAGACAATTTAGCATCTGAGGCAATTGCAGCAGTGGAAGACTTTAGCGCCACAGATGAAGTATCCAAATCAGGTACAGAGTCTAAACGATCATTACTGTAATCCATAGAGAGATGAGCAGGCCAAAAATCAATGGCAAGATCCTGAGGACTGAGAGCAGTATTTCCACCACCTCCACCAGGGTCTGGGACAGCAGCCATCTTGGCAAGCAGCCAGATGGCCAAAATGTTCCCCCTGCAGTCAGAGTAGGGGAATTTCCCCGGTGTCCTGGCCAAATTTCTCCCATTCACTAAAAATACCACCAATATTTAATCTGGTTTAATTTCAGTTGCTTAGCATCTGTATCCCCTTCCCCCCAATTGCCCCTGAAAAAGGGACTTCTAGGCCCAGTGGGCTTACCGGATGAACAAAATTCAACAAATAAACAAATGAATCTTAACTCCAAGATGACAACACAGTCCTTGCTGTGTATGGTTGTACAATTTTACATATGGTTTAAAAATACATTTCTTGTTGAAAGAATGATCGATGTGTGCCCTGCCTCTAGCTTCCCTCTATCCTCCCACTCACTTGATAGTCAAAAGTTAATGCTTTTTTTCTAAGTTAACAACTTGCCTGCCATACCGTAACTGACAGTGTTTGTTTTCAGACAGCTGAAGTGCGGCTTTACTCAGCAGCTGCATCCGGCTGTGATCAGTGGCTCTGTCCAGCCACACTCAGCATGCCTGCATTTATGCTAAGGAATCCCGTGGGCAGTTCAAAGCAGAAATGTAGTATTATCACAACGTCAGAACAATACCAGAGCTACTTTTTGTCACATTTGAACTGTTCAACAATAAGAATATGATGTGTGTGGATTTCAACAAAGGGCAACCATACACTGTAATTTTTTTTTCACTTTTACCTATTAAAAGAAAGCAGATGAAAACAACCAACTACATCAACAAATTCTACAGAAGTTAAGCACTCTCAAAGTGACTTTTTAACTATAAAAATCTCAGCCTTAAGGGGTTGGTAGTGCCCATTTATATGGGATGCATAGCTTTGATCAGATTAAAAATGCAGTATTTAGGACCAACAAAAGGACTGAAAATATCAAAGATTTAATATTTTAAGCAACCGCAGAATCTTCTTTAAGTTCCAATATGGGACTACCTGGTATTGCAGTGTTGGCACATGTTTGCATTGGTAACAGTAATGAATGCCCTGATGAAGCTTCCTAACTTACTCTTGTTTATGTGTTACTCCCTGCATAAGTTACACATAGAATCTAAATCACATTCACATTATTCTCTGTCATTTATTTTTTCTATATATATTTTATGCTTATACACCTGTTTTTTCCCCGGAAGTCTTGGGACTGTGGCAGACACAGCAGTGCATGCATGTAGAGGTGCACATACAGTCAGGGTAATGGCTTGGCCCCTTCTGCCCCACCCCTGGCTATCACCAGGCCATCCATAGCTTGAACTGCCATCCGTACTCCACCAGGTGGTAGCCAAGGGCCGGCAAAGCTCCCTCATTCCTCTTTAAGGGAGGAGAGCCACCTCGCAGCAACTCAGTCCTGCTCCACACCCACCACCCTCTGACCCCTGACAACCCAGGCCCATTCCAGAATCCAGGTCACCGGTATGGTGCGAGGTGTGACATCCAGTGCCTCAGCCCTCAGTGTCACTGGGCAGGCTAGTCTCTGTTATTTAAAAACTGATGGAATTAAAACATGACTACATCAAAAAATCCCTGCTGTCCATCCCAATCAACTGCTCCTGTCTTTCTGTTGGTGCCATCTGCAGTGTCACTGCCCACACCATACTGCACCATATCATGGCACATCTATTATGTTAACATCATGTATATTCTAAATTCTCTACAAAAAAAAACTATGTTAATTCACCATTGGGGCTAAAGCATTAAAAGCAGGGAAATGTGACCTGAGGGTTCTTATGCTGAAGACCACACCTCACCCTGCATGCAGGAACAGGTGTGAGAAGTGTACATTGGGGTTGTGAACCATAATGCTCACTCCATTCCATGAGTAAATAAGGCAGGATGGGTACAGTATTGGAGAAAGGGGTAAGTATTAGGTTTGCAACCCCAAGGCACACCCCTCACACCTGTCCCTGCATGCAGGGTGGGGGTGGGGTCTTTGACATTTCCCTACTTTTGATGCTTTAACTCAAATGGTGTATTAACATAGTTGTTTTTTTTTTTGCAGAGAGTTTCCTTACCTTTTGAGGAAGTATAATCTTAAGCTTATTTCCTTGTGGGAGAGCAGGGCACTCCCAACCATCCATAATTTTTCCGATATTAAAATTGTATCTTTATTTTCCTGTGGGAGAGCAGGGCCCTCTGGGCCCTTTACTCCAATCAGTCCTTAGTGGTACCCATATTTGCATGTGGGAGTGCAGGACCCAGAGGGCCCTGTGAGCCCATCCTGTAGTGTGCAGAGCCAAACACCTGACATTGACATGTTATCCAATAGAAAACACAGGAAAATCTCAAACCTGTGTAACTCAACACCAGATTAAGATATTTTCATGAAACCAGCAAAAGGTATATTGATGGGCAAAGCCCCTTGTACCCTAAAAATGTCAGAACAATATTGCAAACTGTTTCTTCACAGTGGCGTGACAAAGAAACAATTGGGTAAACCTCCCATTACAATGCTATCTTATGGTAAATGAAGCAAGATGTAACCCCGCAGCACTGCAAAGTCAAGTAATATATTTTCACCAAACCAGCAAAAGGCACATCTGTCCGGCAAGCCCTTTGTACCCTGAAAATTTCAGCCCAAAATTCCAAACTGTTTCTTTGCTATGAAGTGGCAAAGAAACAGTTACTGTATATAAAAAATCCTTTTTCACAAACTGCAAAAAGCACTCTTTTTGCAAATTGCGGAATAGGATCCTGTTTTGTGGTAAAAGATTTCCACGATTTGTGGTAAAGGATTTTCCATAGACAAAGTAAATATATTTCTAAACATTTTTAGAAAAACTGACCCCAGAATCTGATTCCTCGAGGGCCCCGATTAGGTAAACACAACTACTGGCCTTTAGCAAAGCCACCTATTATTTTCAAAATGTTAAGTTTGTTAGCCTCACTAGCTGAAAACAAGATGGAAGCAGCATAAACTAGGATTCCTCGTTTGCAGAACAGGATTCTGCCTTTGCGAGCAAGGATTCCGCATTTGCAGTCAAGAATCCTATTTCGAACCTCACATCTAACTTTTCCCATAGGAAATAATGGAAAATTTTAAAATTTAATAACTTTGGAACGGACTAATATTTTTTCACCAAACTGACAACAGGCACCACTGTGACCCAATACCTATACACCCTAATTATTTCAGACCAAAATTTCAAGACATTTTTGCACAGCAGTGTGACAAAGAAAGTGACAAAAAGTAGTACTTTACATGTTTTTTGACACTCCATGTTGCTGCTCCCACACATCCGACTGGAACAAAACTTGCCACATCAAGACATCTCTGGTCCCTGCTGAAGCATGCAAAATGTCATGTGAATCACTTGAATGGTTGCAAAGTTATTAAAGCCTCAAATTTTCAGTTTAACATACAGATGAAGATTTAACCCTAATATAGGAGCACTACCGTGCCTCAATAATACATTTAAATAATCAGTGCTTACTGCTGTCCTTTTGTGTTACAGGTAACATTCTAATATTCACCAGTTACACTACTGTACTGTACTCAATATTGGTGCCACATGCATCCTTTCTACCTACAATATTAAAGAGCAAGCAATACAGTAAATCATACTATAGTTCAGCACGCTGTGTACATCAGTTGATTCAATGTACAGGAATGGCATTGCCTGGCACTGTAGGCGGTGAGGTTCAGCATTAACAACAGCTTATTTATTTATTTATTTATTAGCTTTTGGTAACCGGGTAAGTGAGCTAGGCAACAGACCTGCCTATTTTCAGGCACGACCCCGGGAGAGCACAGGACATTGGTTACAATATGCAGAAATGCACAGACATAATATAGGTGTACAGGAGCAAAACAAGATATACATTGGGTAGCACAGTAATAGTTACATAAGGGTACATTTTAGGCATAGATCATAATAAGGATGTAAAATAAAGCAATTAGGGTAACCATAAGACAGCTGAGGACAGTAAAGACATCAAGGTTCATAGCCACCTAGACAA
Source organism: Neoceratodus forsteri (assembly GCA_016271365.2). NCBI lineage: Eukaryota > Metazoa > Chordata > Ceratodontiformes > Ceratodontidae > Neoceratodus > Neoceratodus forsteri. The sequence continues at coordinate 873,116,089 of CM057450.1, read as the reverse complement.
ACGTATTGCATGGGAGAACATTAGTGTAGTGCTCAGGGTCAGACCCGACAGCCTGCAGTGGGACAAAGCAAATTAAGAGCATTTGCATTGGCCAGAGGCTAGGAGGTGAGTGAACAGCGAGTTTTTGAATTCTCGATGGGAGGCTGAAGTTTTCACCATAAGGGGGAGTGAGTTCCAGAATTTGGGAGCAAAATGGGCAAATGCCTGTTCACCCATTTTTGTCATGCAAGGTCTAGTGGAGAGCATGGGGGCAGAGGAAGACCTGAGGGTACGGGTGTGAGGCAGGAGTCAGGAGGTTGGCAAGATAGACAGGGCAGGGAGGTCTAGACAGGTAGTCGATAAAGCAGCCCAGGGAGTAGGCTCGAATATCCTTAGGTGACAGCCAATTTAAGCCAGCATAAAGGAGACAATGATGGGTAAGACGTGGGGCAGTTAAGGCGAATCTACAGATGTTGTTGTAGACAGTGTCCCATTTGTGGAGTGTAGCAGAGTTTGCAGCAAAGAGGAGGGGCAGAGCATATTGGAGCTGGGGTAAGAGAATACCTCTCTAGCAACAGAAAGTCTAGCAGAAGGAGTGAGGAGAAGAACACGATAAGCTCCGCTAATTTTAGCATTGACGGCACAGCACACCATATTGACATGTTGAGACAGGTCAAGTGTGGGATCCAAAGTGACCCCAAGGTACTTGAAGGACTTAGTGTTTGAGATGAGGGAGCCATCAAGGCATTGAACCCGAGCCTGTTCGCAGGGGCAGACAGTTTCTTGAGGATCCGAATAGCATAGCACAGGTTTTTCTAGGTTCAGGACTTGGTGGTTGCTAGAGAGCCAGGTCTGCAGGAATTGGAAGTCATTAGTGAGAGTGGAGTTGATGGCAGCAACCGATTTTGACCCAGAGTAGATAACAAGGTCATCTGCGTACATAAGAGTGCAGCTATGCCGGGACATGGTGGGAATATCATTTAGGAAGAGGGAGAAGAGTAGAGGTGCAAGAGCGGATCCCTGGGCTTCAACAGAACTCCTAGTTATGAAATCCTAAGGTTAATGTTGACTCACGAACAGCATAAGATTTTACAGTGCATGCAAATCTATCTGTGAATGTACTGCTGTAATAAATATTGCACTATGTTACAATGAAGACAATGACACAAGATAATGATACAGGGAAGACAGAGAGAAAGAGAACATACAGTACATATAAAGAAATGAATCAATTACATATTGTATATGTTCTGAGACAGTTGCTGTTCCACTGTTCCAGACGACACATGACAAAATAATTTGCATGTTTAGCAGTTATTTTTAAACCAAAATAGACCACACAAAGTCTATTTATGAGGGCAAACAAATAATATTGCCTGCTTTTACAGATGTGCTACAAATGCAGTTGTATTACTGCAAAATGTGCTTCAGAAAAAAGCTAATAAAGTGTGTCATTCACCATTGCAGATGTGTGATGTGCTAGTCATTTAGATAGCCTCTACTCAGCAGGGTCTTTGAACCATTTCTCAGTTGTCTAGGACAATGGATGCAATTTTAGGTGGTTACCTCACTCCACTGCATAGGCTGAGGGGCTGCCTGTTTCTCACCCTCATACTATAGATTTACATATATGCAAAATGGATTTATTTAGGATGCACCAATTTAAGGGTTAAACAAGCAAACAACATCTGTTTATTTTCCCTTGTCTCATTCTGGCTGCATTACTTACTTTGTAGGAGTGAGAGATGTTAACAGCTAATATTTCTGAAGAGTAACTGAAGTGAATGGGATGGGAAGGACCAAACTTAGCAAGCTGGAATTCCCTTCCTACAGTGATGCATCCTGATAAGTGCAGGCAGCTATGCTTTTTGAGCAGACAGGTGGCTAGTAGAAAGGAGTGAGATAGTTTAACCGAAGTATGTTGAGCTGCGCTGCTGTTTAAATCTAGGAGGGTTGACATAGAGCAGTAAGCTAATTGGTAAAAAGAAAAAGTAAACATAAACCAGTAAAATACCTATACACCTCCACCACTCAGTGGCAAACAGGTATTTGGTGCGCTCCCTACAATAGTCACCATTTTGTAGTGCAGTCCCAGGGTCATGTGACCTGTGGCAGAAACACAGCCTGTGAGAGCAGAGCACATAGGCATTGTGCATGTGGGTGCAGGCAGGCTCAGACCATCTGTCTCTCTTCTGTTTTCTCTTACAGGGAAATCTGTTTTGCAAAGATTTCTGTTTAAATTAAACAAAAAAGACAGCACTATAGCAGAACAAAAATCATCAAATGAACATTGGAGAGAACAGAGAACTTGATATGTTGAAAATAAAAACAAGGACATTTGGAAGACAGCATGAGGGAGGGATGGGGAGGGGTAGCAGAGAAAACTGCCCTGCAAGGAGTGCCAGTAGCTCAGCAGGGGCTGGGGGAGGTACTGGGAGAGAGAAAAGACGGTAGAAGGAATCAAGGTAAGCAGAAAAATATCAGGCAAACAAAACACAAAGAAAGGGAAAACCAAAGCCTTTTTCTTAGAGAGAAAAGGGGCTCAATTTTCAAAGCCCTCAGAGTGATGCAAGGAGCTTGTGTTAATCAGAATTGATGCAAGTGGCTCCTTGTGTCACAGTCTGTGCCAATCCAGATTTTCTATGGGGGCCTGTGACCCACCTGGGACCCCTTTCCCCCAAAGTGTTCCTGTGCCACTCTTGTGTTAAGAAACTCATTCCCTGGTAATCTAGTGGTCCCCCCATCCCCTAAATGCAGGGTTCATGCAACCATTTCCTGGTGGTCTAGTGAACCCCCACCCCCACCACAGCAGGTAGTGCCCACCACCCTTTCCCACCCCCCATCAGCGACCGGCATATCTTCCTTCACCACTTATGGATCAACTGTCGACTGAGTTGTATCATTGCATGTACTGTATACAGTACATGTTCACTGGTTGACAGCTCAGAGGGAGCTATCAATCAATGAAGGTGTATTGTATACAGTACGCGCTCAGTGACAGCTCAGTCTGTGTCTGGCCATGGTGGTAAGAAGGGGGCTGTGTCAGTCACTGGCTTGGGGTTTGGGATGAGTGGAGCCAGTGATGGGCACTACTGCAGGGGTTTCTGCATGAACCTGTTAATTTATCATCATTTTGGGGCTGGGGGGATCTCTGGATCACCAGAGAATGAGTTTCTTACCTTGTTCATGTATAGGCATTTTGGCCATGGACTATAACACGCACAGTGCTGGAAGTGTTTGGGTATTGGGGGGCCATTAGACTATGATGGATGTTGCCTGCTTTACTCATGGTACCATTACAGGACTCTACACACATTTACCTGGTCAGGTGCCAACACTGCTGCTGCCACCCAGCTGTCTCCCTTACCCTACCACCCCATGACACCTCCCGTGCCCCTTATATGGGGGGAGTGGATCCCTGCAGTACGTCCTGCAGTTACACTATCTTTTTGGCACAGTGGGTGACTTGCAGCAAACCCAGGGAGTTTGGCACCATTACTCTGTTTTTTCAGAATTGGGTGCAAGGTCCCTGGTGCACCCAGAGTTTGCCACATCCCTGGAGTGAAGCAACTTGTATCCTTCTGAGGGATCTTTGAAAATCGAGCCCAAGAAGTTGCCCACTAACAGACTGTCTCTTTCTCACAAGTTGTTGATGGCCCCTGTTTTCTCAATGTCACCATAGGGTCAATTGTTTACCTTATACTTCTTGCCCAGTGTGTAAATCTGTTTTTGAGGCACCACAGTGGTGTAGAGGGTCAGAATTACCTTGTGGGTCTTTCCCCATGTGACCATTCAAAAATAAATTCAGTCTGGGCCATCACAGTGGTGTAGAGGCCAGGGTCAGAGTTACCTTGTGCATCTTGCCAAGTGTGACCTTTTAAAAAATGAAGTTTTGGGTACTGTGGTGGTGCACAGGTTCAGAGTTACCTTGGGCGTCTTGCCCCATGTGACCTGTGACCATTAAACAAATTCAGATTGTAATACAACAGTGGTACAGAGAGTCAGTTACCTTGTGTGTCTTGCCCAGTGTGACCATTCAAAAAAATTAAGTTTCAGGCACCATAGTGATGCAGAGGGTCAGAGCTGTTTGTATGTCAATTTATGTTTCTATTATTATTTTAATCCACTTGGGACAGTCTGTAAATGAGACTTGCTTCTCATAGATGTTATCCTGTATTCTATGCAACTTTTAAATAAAAATAAATACTGTACCTGTGCCTCCTACCCAGTGTGACCATTTAAAAAATTCAATTTGGGGCACCATAGTAGAGTACAGGGTCAGAGTTACCTTGTGTTTCTAGCGCAGTCTGACCATTTCAAAAAATTACATTTTGTGCACCATAAGGGTGCAGAGGGTCAGAGTTACCTTGCCTATCTTGCCCAGTATTACCATTTAAAATATTCAGTTAGGGGTACTGTAGGGTTGCAGAGAGTCAGAGTTACTTTGTGTGTTTTGTCCAGTCTGACCATTCAAAAAATTATGTTTCGGGCACCGTAGTAGCTCAGTTGGTCAGAGTTACTTTATGTGTCTCTCCCATTGTGACCATTCAAAAAATTATGTTTCAGGCACCATAGTAGTACATAAGGTCAGAGTTAACTTGTGTGTCTTGTCCAGTCTGGTGCAGAGGGTCAGAGCTGTTTGTATGACAGTTTACATTTCTATTATTGTTTTCATCGACTTGGGACATTCTGCAAATGAGACTTGCTTTTCATAGATGTTATCCTGCATTCTATGCAATGTTTAAATAAAAAATAAATGCCTGTTTGTCCTCCCAGTGTGACCATTTAAAAAAATCAGTCTGGGGCACCAGAGTGGAGCACAGGATCAGAGTTACATTGCGTATCTTGCCCAGTCTGACCATTTCAAAAAATGTCATTTCGTGCACCATGGTGGTGCAGAGGGTCAGAGTTACCTTGATTGTCTTGCCCAGTGTGACCATTTAAAAAATTCAATCCGGGGCACTGTAGTGGTGCAGAGGATCAGAGTTACCTTGTGTGTGTTGCCCAGTGTGACCATTCAAAAAATTTAGTTTGGGGCACTGTAGTGGTGCAGAGGGTCAGAGTTACCTTGTGTGTGTTGCCCAATCTGACTATTCAAAAAAATTACATTTCAGGCACTGCAGTGGTACAGAGCATCAGAGTTAGTTACTTTGTGTGTTTTGCCCAGTCTGACCATTCCAAAAATCATGTTTTGGGCACAGTTGTGGTGCAATGGGGCAGAGTTTCCTTACAGTATATGTCTTGCACTGTCTGATGATTTAAAAAATCATTTTTCAGGAACCATAGTGGGGCAGAGGGTCAGAGTTACCTTATGCGTCTTACCCAGTCTGACCATTAAAATATCAGGTCTTATCATTCGATCTAGGCACTGTTGTTCTGTGTTTTTTCCAAGTGTCACCATTTAAAATATACTATCACCTTACTATGAGGAAAAGAACAAATAATGGTTCGGCAGCAGTCATGAGGGCAACATTGATAGTCCTTGTGCTCTACCAACAGCAAAAGTGCTGTTTGGAGTAATGCAAACAAGATTTGACTGTATTGCTAAACCAAAGAATGTAAGCCCTTTTTCTAAAACACCAAATATTAATACTGAAGTGAATAGAAAACAAACTTCTTCCACTTCTTCTGCCACCAACTAACCTGTTCTATACCCAGTACTAGTAGTGGTATCAGCAATAACAGACAATCATCTGCTGCAAAGAAGTTTCCTTCCCCCTTTTTGAGAAATGTAGTAGAGGTGCACATTCCACAAACAAATAAGAATAAAGATACCAATGGCAGCAGCATTCTCAGCAAAACAACTGTTGTTAGCACAAGTGCTAATATAACAGAGAAAGATAATGATTTGATTGCTACTACTGATGCTACTACTAGCAATACTGCCACTACCTCCATTGTGTTAGAAGAAGGTGACTTGCAGTGTCCTACTATGAAACAGCCTAGCAATACTGCCACTACCTCTGTTGTCTTAGAAGAAGATGATTTGCAGTGTCCTACTATGAAACAGCCTAGCAATACTGCCACTACCTCTGCTGTCTTAGAAGAAGATGATTTGCAGTGTCCTACTATGAAACAGCCTAGCAGTACTGCCACTACCTCCGCTGTCTTAGAAGAAGGTGATTTGCAGTGTCCTACTATGAAGCAGCCTAGCAGTACTGCCACTACCTCCGCTGTCTTAGAAGAAGGTGATTTGCAGTGTCCTACTATGAAACAGCCTAGCAGTACTGCCACTACCTCCGCTGTCTTAGAAGAAGGTGATTTGCAGTGTCCTACTATGAAACAGCCTAGCAGTACTGCCACTACCTCCGCTGTCTTAGAAGAAGGTGATTTGCAGTGTCCTACTATGAAACAGCCTAGCAGTACTGCCACTACCTCCGCTGTCTTAGAAGAAGATGATTTGCAGTGTCCTACTATGAAACAGCCTAGCAGTACTGTCACTACCGCCGCTGTCTTAGAAGAAGATGATTTGCAGTGTCCTACTATGAAACAGCCTAGCAGTACTGCCACTACCGCCGCTGTCTTAGAAGAAGGTGATTTGCAGTGTCCTACTATGAAACAGCCTAGCAGTACTGCCACTACCGCCACTGTCTTAGAAGAAGGTGATTTGCAGTGTCCTACTATGAAACAGCCTAGCAGTACTGCCACTACCGCCGCTGTCTTAGAAGAAGGTGATTTTCAGTGTCCTACTATGAAACAGCCTAGCAGTACTGCCACTACCGCCGCTGTCTTAGAAGGTGATTTGCAGTGTCCTACTATGAAACAGCCTAGCAGTACTGCCACTACCTCCACTGTCTTAGAAGAAGGTGATTTGTAGTGTCCTACCGTGAAACAGCCTAGCAATACTGCCACTACCTCCGCTGTCTTAGAAGAAGGTGATTTGCAGTGTCCTTCTATGAAACAGCCTAGCAATACTGCCACTACCTCCGCTGTCTTAGAAGAAGGTGATTTGCAGTGTCCTTCTATGAAACAGCCTAGCAATACTGCCACTACCTCCGCTGTCTTAGAAGAAGGTGATTTGCAGTGTCCTACTGTGAAACAGCCTAGCAATACTGCCACTACCTCCGCTGTCTTAGAAGAAGGTGATTTGCAGTGTCCTACTGTGAAACAGCCTAGCAATACTGCCACTACCTCCGCTGTCTTAGAAGAAGGTGATTTGCAGTGTCCTACCATGTAACAGCCTAGCAATACTGCCACTACCGCCACTGTCTTAGAAGAAGATGATTTGCAGTGTCCTACTATGAAACAGCCTAGCAATACTGCCACTACCGCCACTGTCTTAGAAGAAGGTGATTTGCAGTGTCCTACTGTGAAACAGCCTAGCAATACTGCCACTACCGCCACTGTCTTAGAAGAAGGTGATTTGCAGTGTCCTACTGTGAAACAGCCTAGCAATACTGCCACTACTGCCACTGTCTTAGAAGAAGGTGATTTGCAGTGTCCTTCTATGAAACAGCCTAGCAATACTGCCACTACCGCCACTGTCTTAGAAGAAGGTGATTTGCAGTGTCCTTCTATGAAACAGCCTAGCAATACTGCCACTACCGCCACTGTCTTAGAAGAAGGTGATTTGCAGTGTCCTTCTATGAAACAGCCTAGCAGTACTGCCACTACCGCCACTGTCTTAGAAGAAGGTGATTTGCAGTGTCCTTCTATGAAACAGCCTAGCAGTACTGCCATTACCGCCACTGTCTTAGAAGAAGGTGATTTGCAGTGTCCTTCTATGAAACAGCCTAGCAGTACTGCCACTACCGCCACTGTCTTAGAAGAAGGTGATTTGCAGTGTCCTACTATGAAACAGCCTAGCAATACTGCCACTACCTCCACTGTGTTAGAAGAAGATGATTTGTAGTGTCCTACTATGAAACAGCATGCCAAATCCAGTGCCACCACCACCACCCCAGTAACACTGGCTAATTCAGATTTTAGTTTGTCTACCTCACTTAACAGTTGCATTTCAAATGATGATAAAAATGACAAAGATTTCTTAGACATCTCCATTCTAAATGAGAAAAATAACAGTGACACTAGTATTATGCCACCAGTACCTTCTTCTTCTGCTTTATTCCAGTCTAACGTAACCAAAAAATGTTCAGCAAAGATCCTTCCCCTTCTTCACACAAGTCAAATCCTTCCAGGGTCACATCTACTGTATGGCAACATTTTACTCTGCATCCAGATGATGTCACAACAACTATCTGTGTCCACTGCAAAGCTGGTATTAGTCAAGTTAGGCAGACAAGTGATCTAGCCATCACTAGTTTGTGGAGCCATGTAAAAAATGCCACTGTGAATTCTGTAGCAATAATTTAGACAGCCCACGGATCAAGCAGAAGCAAATCACTATGGTGCAAACCTTTGAATCAAGGCAGGATTTTTCTTCTAATCACCCTCTCATATCCAAAATAACAACATGCATAGGTGAGACCATAGGGCTTGACCTCTGACCTTTCTCTCCTGTTGAAGACACTGGTATCTAAAGGCTTGTTTAGTCACTTGAACCCTGTTACAGTCTTCAATCTTGTACCACATTTAGCTGTACTATCCTACCTTCCATCTATACTGCAGTGGAAAACTAAATTTATGAACAAATAAAATATGCTGAAAGTGGTGTTCTTCACTTCACTTCTGATATCTGGACAAATACTACTGTTTGTACTGCAGACTTGTCTTTAACAGCTCACTGGGTGCAATTTTGCTGGAAACGAGAATGAAGTACAGAATGCTGCTGGCTCAGATTCAGACATTGATGGAGCTAGCGCACTTCAAAAATGGCTGCTTTGCATGTTGCTGTTTTTCAGGGAGAACATACTGCTGCCAATATCTTGGGCAATATAAACACAATGATGAATAACTAAATCTAGGCAAAAAAATCCTGGCATGTTTGCAACTGATAATGCTAGAAACATGTTGAAAGCCTTCAGTGATGGGGTTATGAACATGTTCCCTGTTCTGCAGACACTATAAATCTTGTAGTACACAAAACCATAGATGGTAATAGAGTGGTCTCTAATTTACTCAGCGTTGCATGAAAAATCTATGGTCATTTTCATCTTTCAGTGAAATCAAATAAGTACTTGAACAATTTCAATAGAAAACTAACACTCCACAGCACAACTTGATGCAAGATGTCATTATCATGTGGAATTCAACATTTTATATGTTACAGTGGCTTCTAGAGCAGAAACTGGCACTTCATGCAATGGTGATTGAGCACAACATTGGTGACAGTATAATGCAAAGGGGTATAACAGAAGCTCTTGTTGATTGATAAGACCATTTGAAAAAGCAACAAAAGCCCTGACTGCAAATTTATCTTCTCTGAATCAGGTTATACACATGATTCGTATCTTGTTGTACAGGATGGAACCATTCCATCCGGCACTCTCCCTCCTCTCGGCAACAAATCTCCCTACTTAAAGGGCAAGTCCCCACAAACTACTCATGCTGCCTAGACTCACACTAGAATGGGCCAGCTCACCAGCTGCACAACTATAGTTTCACTCAAAATGCTTAACTCTGTCCCAGTTAGTTGTCACTGCTCTTTCTACTAATTACTGCCTGTTGCTTGTTGTGTACATACTGTTTATATTCCTGTATATATTTTAGTATCTTTTGTATATAACCTATGAAAGTTCGATGTTCTGTATTTTGTATCTCTGTATTTCATTTGTATGTATCATCCCGTCCCCAACAACTCCCAGGACACATCTGGAATCGAGCGGTTGTCTGCTCAGTATGTCTTTCCTGGTAAAACTTTTAAATAAATAAGTAAAAGATATCCCTCAAGAGGTCGCTTCTCTTGCAAATGTTTTCATTGAAGAACTTCACAGGCACTTTGACAGTGTCTTTGAAACAACAAGCATGTTCTTGCAACAATTCTTGACCCTTATTTGAAAGTGTCTGTTCTACCAAAGGTTGCAAGATCTTTTCAAAATGACTTAGTAAAGGAGGTTCAGTATGCTACAGACACTAAGGCTGATAACATGGAAGGTCAGCTTGGTTGTGGTAAAGACTGTTACTTTCAGGAAAATGATCATGAAACTGATGGCCCTGGATTTGGCAATGCAGAGGCAGGAGGTGATACCAGTACAGCTTCATCAACACCACAATCTGGGTGTGATATGTGGGTTCACATCAGTCTTTTAGAACACATTGACTTAGATGAAGATTCCATCCTTTGGCATACTATTACTGTAGAGAATATGGTGGTTAGTTACTTGGGGGAACAAAAGCAACACTTCAAATCAGACCTTTCAAAATACTGGATGTCAAAAAAGATGGCATGGCCTTCACTTACCTAAGCAGCTGTAAAGTATTCAGGCTGTTCTCCTACAAGTGTGCTCTCTGAAAGAATATTTAGTATAGCAGGTGATGTAGCACCACACAAGTCAAGCCTCAAGCCAGAGCAAGAAAAAGAACGTGTCTTCCTGAAAGTAATTCTCCCACTGCTGGATAATGACTATAAGAAAAGTAGTGAAATTATTGTCTGACAATGTAACATAACATGTGTTTTTTATTAATGTTTAATAAACGGTTTAATCTGTTTTTTTCTCCACTTTCGTTTTTTGGGCTAGTGATACCATAAGTAACCTTGGCTATATCCTATCTTTTCCAGCTGATATGGGTGGATTGGATGGCCCTGAGTTTCAGACTGCCATTTCAGAAAGAAAGTGTATATTAAATCTGGTTTTAAAATACTTTGATGTTTAACACTGGGCAAGATGCACACGGTAACCGCCTATGTGCCCACCACTGGCCTGTTTAAAAAAAATGCCCCACACTTAATGTACTGTAACATATCAAGAATCAAGATTTGATTTCCTCTAAATATGCAATGTGAAACAGTGCTGTCCTGTCCCATTTATTATGTTGTTGACTCGTCAGTTAATGTCATGATGTCATGAACTGCAGCATACTGTACTCACTCACTGAAAGACCAGCTCTGCAGGACATGGCTAAGGGGCTGTATTCAGTGTCATTTGTCATCTCAAATGCTGAGTGCATCAGTCCATCAGTCTGATACATAAGCCATGTTACACCTTGGCAGTGGCTAGTGTGACTCAAAGTAAAAAGAACAGAGGTAAAGTATTTTTAGGGCATGATCCTTAGTAACTTTAGGTAAGGCAACTAACCTTGGAGGCAAAGTTATCATGGCTCAAGCTTTGATCTTACTTTTACAAAACTGTTCCACTTGTAACATCAGCAATGATATGGGAAGCTGGGAGGGTCCTGTAATCCAGAATTAGTCCTTTCATTAAGTGTGTGTCACATTTGTTTTTGAACTAACAAAAATGGTAAAATGTGTTACACTGGGCAAGATGCAACAGGGTAATATTTTACAACAACCTGCGATCACCAGCCTACTTTAAAATGTATTTACTGTATCTAAGAAAGTAGCAAAGAAATCCTTTGTCCTCCAGCTATTTCAGCAGCCTTCTGTGTGGCACTGAACAAAGGCATCACTGAAGCCAAAGTAAAGCAAATCTTCTACCTGCCCTCGATCTACTGCCCTAGTGACAAGTTGCAGAATAGTAACATTTTCATCTCGTAAGACCTCCCTGACACAGACCTTTGCTGCTTGCAGTCCTGCAGCCCATTGTCTTCTAAGTAAGATACCAGACTTTTCTTAACTATAGTATTCCTCAGCTTACCTACAATGAAGAAAAGACTGACTGGCTTATATTTGCTTTGGTCATCATTGTTTCTCTTCTTGTGGAGTGGGATTACATCTGCAGACTTCCAGTCCCATAGCACTACTCCAGACTCTGGTGACCATTAAATAGCTGGATTGATGGTTCTGCCAGTTCTGAAGCCAGCTCCCCAAGTACCGTCTGGAGCAAGCCATCTTGGCCTAGCATTGTATCCACCCCAAGGACATTTAGGCTTTTTTTCACCCATTCAGCCATGTTCTCTACCCTCCCCCTTCCCTGCACCCCATATGACTACCCTGATCCCACTTTCTGGTAGAGGCTCATTATCCTCAACTGCAAATACTGAGCAGAAATAATTGTTTAAGATAATTGACCTTATGTTCATCATCTTTCACTACCCTTCCCCTCAGCTAGCCTTACACTCCCCCCTCAGCTTTCCATTTCTCCTGAATGTGCCTAAAGAGTGATCCCCCCCTTCACACCCTCAGCATTCCATAGCTCCATGTCAGCCTCTGCCCTCTGGACTGACATCTTCACCTCTATTAGCCAGGTCTGATATTCCTGCCATACTTTTTTCCTCCTATTCACCATGCACCTCATGACAGTCCTTTTTTCAACCTCAATACAAACAGAGACATCAGTGCACCCCCATGGCAAATCTTACAAATATAATATGCTTCAGTTCAATTCAGTTTATGGTGAAGTTATAAGTATCTATTGAGCAAAGCTCATTTGCAAGGATGTCCTATACAACATACATCACAGCAATAAAATACACAATAACAAGGAGACTAGTTACAATATAACAGCAATACATATGAGATCAAGGTCAGTAATGCATCAATTCAAATTAATTTTGTAAGAACACAAGGAAACACAGCGAGGTAGAATAAGAGATAAAGATGTAGATCAAAAGAGGAGTGGGTGCTAGGGAATATGTGCTAGTGTCTACATAGACTGCCCCGGAAGGGGACCATTTAAGTGCATGATGTTAAGGAGGCTCGGGGGAAGGGGGAAGCAATGGCAGGATTCCGAGGTAAGCTTATGAATGAGATTTTTGAATGCAGTCAGCGGGATTAGATTCTGTTGCTTAAGTAGGAATTGGAGCTTATTCCAGACTGAGGGGAGAATGTAGCTCATGGCTGCTCTGCATGAATTGGCCACTTACTTGTTCTATGTCCAATAGGAGTATGGATCTTTTAGTATTTACATCAGAGCCCTGCTGTGAAGTTGCCCAGCTACCAGACATCAGGGTAGATCACTCATCAGCTGGGTCCCACTCTAAAATACAACTGTCTGAATTGGCTTCCTTTATATAAGGCGCAATGCCTAAATTGTCTTCCTTTAATTCTGATGTAGGTCCCTGTCAATGGGTAGGGAACTAGTGAGGAGCTAGCTAATTAGAGTCATACATCTCCCAAGCACCAAAAAAAAAAAAAACACAAAAAGCTACTCAACCCTTGCTCATTCACAAATTCCCTAAATGGCTTTTTCTTTAGAGGTGTTACTGAATATGGCATACATCAATAAAAACAAATAATTCAGTGCATCCCCCCCCCCAAGGGCAAATCTTACAAATGTAATATTCTTTCTGCCTGAATTGGCCACTTACTTATTTTATTTCCAATAGGAGTGTGGTTCTTTTGAAATTCACATTGAGGCCCTGCTACAAAGTTGCCCAGCTACTAGACGTCAAGGTAAACCACCCGTCAGCTGATTCCCTACTCTAAAATGCAATTGGTGGTCTACCTTGATGGGTCTTCCTCCTCTATTACCTTGCCCCTCTCCATAAGCCTAATGGTTCCCCCTCTTGTCTTCCTTTTTCCCTAATGCATGTGAAAAAGTGTTTCTCCCTCTTGACGCACTCTTTAATATCAAGTTCCATGTCTGCTTTTGAGTCCGTGACTGCCTTCATAGCCTCCCTTATCCTTAAGAGCAGAGGTATGCCAGAAATTTAATGAGTGGCTGAAAGGGTGGGGTCAGGAGGAAGGTTATCAGTTCATGGGTGACTGAGGCAACTTCTGGGACAGGAGCCTATTCAAGACAGACTGATTCCATCTGACAGAGCAGGGGATCAGTGCCCTTGGTCAGAAACTAGATGGCTACATAGGTAGACATTTAAACTGAGCAGTGGGGATCTGAGGCTGGACTTCATTACATTCTGAAAATAGTACAAGTTTCCCAGCCAAGGCTCGCTCACCTACAGGCAGGGGATAGGAAGAGGGAATCATTGGGAGTATCATCATTACTCCATTCAGCTTCAGGTGGGGTTTTACAAGAGTATCAGTCAGGAACTCAGGGGAGGGCAAGTCAGCCAGAAAAGGTTAGAGAAAAGGGAAGAACAATAGTTTGAGGGTGGCTTGCCTAAATGCCAGGAGCCTGGGAAATAAGGTTGGTGAACTGCAGACCTTGGTATCTGATACTGAACTAGATATGATGGACATCACAGAAACCTGGGCATCAGAAAAAAATTATTGAGAGCTGGTGATCCCAGTGTACCCTTTGTTCAGAAAGGACAGGGATTATGATGATCCTCCCTAAGTTCCTTTATCCCTTAGATATGATGGGTACTTACTTGCCTAAAAGCTGGTTCTTGAAGGTACAGAAACTATTCAACTCATTTTTGTGGCAAAATAAGGCCGTTCGACGGTCCTATTTTAAGCTTACGGCTCCTAAATCCAAGGGAGGCTTAGCCGCCCCTTCTCTGTTCATGTACTATTTAGCTCAACATGTTAGCAAAATAGCCTTTTGGAAAAGAGAACCAGCAATAGCAGCCTATACTCCTCTGTGGCTGGATATAGAGTCGGCGTTAGTGAAGAGGGCAAAATGTTCCCTTCACGCTCTGCTGTATGCCCCAGTGTCACTCCTACCTAAACACCTCAAGGATACTCCTCTGGGATGGACTTTTAAAGCCTATCACCAGTTGCAGCGTTATCTTGGGGTCCGATGGTGGCTTGCTGGCTCTCAGCCCATTATAAATAATCCTCAGATCAGAATTAATGGGGTTTCCATCTCTGAAGCCTTTTGGCCGTGTATAAATGATTGTGTAGTAGATGACTTCCGGGATCACAATGGCCGATATTCATTTGAGGCTCTGAAGAAAAAGTGGGATCTTGCAGATACTGAATTTTATAAGTGGTTGCAGGTTAGTAAAGCCCTAATTCAGGCTTTCTCTACAACTGGCTTAATGGATGAGGGTCAAAGGAATGTTCAAAGTCTGTTCTTGGTCGCTAAGCAGCAGCATTCGGTAGCCAGGGTTCAGAGACCTTCCCAAGAATGGGATCACAGACTCCCCATGGGATATGTTTTTATTGTGTTGAGGCCTTGAATATCAGTCCCTCCCCGAGAATATGGCAAGCTCTCTGGAATTCGATGTATAGGTATATTAAACAATATAGGCTAAGATTGGTGCACTTTAAAATGATGCATCACATATACTTAATTCCTCCTTCTTACATAGAAGGGGTGTGCTTGGCTCTCCTCTATGTCAGAAATGCAAGAAAGAAGATGGAACACTATATCATTTGTTATGGAAATGTTCGGAGGTTCAGGTGCTCTGGAAATCAGTAGGCACCCTCTTGGGCCCTGCTCTTGGCTCCACTAGATTAGATGCTCCAGGGATATGGTTGTTGGGCGCCTTCCCGGCAGATACTACTAAAGGCTGGAGGGCTCGCGTCTCTCTGGCCTCTGCGGTAGTGAAATTACTTATTCTGAGACACTGGACCTCGGATAAGATCCCATCGTTAGTCAGTGGCACGGGAATGCACACTGGCTATACAGCTTGAAAAGCATATAGCAAGTATGAGAGGCAGTTGGGATCAGCTAGTCTCTGTCTGGGGTCCCTTAGAACGTTTGTTGTTGAGGTGGAGGCCATCTGATTAGAAGGAAATTTTTTTTTTTTTTTTTGCATTATAAGCATTCACTCAAGTTATGTTTTAGGTATACCCTTCTTTTGATAACTCATAATCTGGGATATGGGTGTGGGAGGAGGGAGGTAATGGGTATTTGGGGGCAGTAGGTTTTCACTGTTTGTTATTCTCTTGAAAGCGATGTATCTGTAATCCATATATAAGTGTGAAATTTTTACGCTTTCCTTGTAATGTTTTTGTGGTTATATGAAAATAATAAAAAATGTTAATTATAAAAAAAAAAAAGAAAGGACAGGGAGTTAGGCAAAAGAAAGGGTGTGACCCTTTATATGAAAGATAACATAAAAGCCATGCAGGAAAGGTTGATTAGGAAGGCCAATCCTAGGATAGAGTCCCTCTGGGTAAAACTGACTACTCCATCTGGTACGTGTATGAGACATGGGGTGATTTACAGACCTCCAAATCAGAGTGAGCAGGCTGATAGGAAAGTCAGGGAAGAATGGGCATGCTGTGCAGCTAAAGGGGACATGGTGGTTATGGGGGATCTCAGCATGCCAGACATTGACTGGGAGACCATGCTGTTCACTATGTCAGAAACAAGGCACTATTTGACAGTTTCTAAGGCTGCCTTTTGGTCGACCTGGTAAAGGTATCCCCCAGGGCTCAGTGCTTGGGCCGGTCCTTTTCAACCTATTTATCGGTGACATGCACATATCTTCCAACAACAAAATGGTCAAATTCGCTGATGATACAAAACTTGGGGGAAAAACCATAAAGCAAAATATAAATTCTGGACTACAAACTGATTTATCATTGGTAGAACAGTGGACATGCGCAAATGAGATGTACTTCAACATTACTAAATGAGCAGTACTACATCTGGGAAAAAATAACCCACTACACACATATTATTTAAACAACACTGCCATTAGAACTTCAACAGCAGAAAAAGATTTAGGAATTCTGATCAATAATAAACTATCCTCAACTTCCCACTGTACTAAAATAGCAAATCAAGCAAATGCTATTCTTCGTAGGATAAGTAAACATTTGTGTCCAAAACAGAACAATGTCTCCTACCCCTTTACAGAGCTCATGTCAGGCCACTCTTGGACTATGCTTCTCCCTTTTGGAGTCCCTATTTAAACTCGGACATAAATAGGATTGAAAATATACAGCATTAAGCCACAAAGCTCATACCACACTTATCAAAATATAACTACACCACCAGATTAGCAAGAACAGGTCTACATACACTAGCCCAAAGAAGACTCAGGGGGGACTTGCTACTACTATTCAAAATATTATGCAATCAAGAACAGACGCAAATATGTGGCATTAAATTTTCCACCAGAAAAATGGTGGCTAGACTACACAATAGACAACTAGAGATCATGAGGGCAAAAACCAATAAAAGAATAAATTACTTTACCATAAGGGCACCTAGAATTTGGAATAGGTTGCCACAGGAAATAGTTGACTCTCCAAACATCCTGTCATTTAAAAACAAATTAGACAAATGGTTGATTGAGCAGGGACCCATTGAATGATCCATGAATATGGAGGATAATCGTGATGGGCAATCCACCTTCTTTTGTCCAGCAATACCAAAGTACCAAAGTACCAAAGTACAATACAGTCATCCATCTTGGATGTGGTCCTCAACAATATGAAAAGATTAGCTACTTGACAGTTGGAGTTCCACTAGGGTCCAGTAACCACTGCACCCCCAAGACTTTCATGAAAACTGTCACCAAAGGTAACATTGAGATGTTAAAATTCCTGGGGGTCATTAACAAGATAAACTATGTGGAACCATTCACTAGGAATCTTAACTCTGTAACTAGAGCACATGCCTGGAAACTGGTAGGAGGAAGATTAAAGAGAGATGTGAGGAAATATTTCTTTATGGAACTGGTGGCTGAGCTTTGGAACAACTTGCTGCCAGATGTGGTGGGGGCAGAGACTGGATGAGTTCAAGCACAGATGAGACAGGATGAAAGGTCTCATAGTCACAGACTGTAATGAACAGTAGATCCAGGGTATAGATAGTACAAAAAATAGACAGACTGACTGGACCATTGGTCTTTTTCTGCCTTCACATTCTATGATTATGTGGTAATCATTTAATTCCTCGTCTTCCTGATGCTCTTTGTATCTAATGAAGGCCCTTTTTGTAGCTTTCACTGCCCGCTGACCTTTTTCTTGAAATTCAATAAACTTTATTGGAACCATAACAAGAAAGACAACATGACAGAATAACAAAGCACAACACATACTAAAACCCCACATCAGCCTCCCATCTCACCCTCTTCCCCACCCCAACAGAGTAGCCAATGAGTATAGCCCTATAATTCACAAATAATCATAGTGAAATGAAAATGTAAAGAGATATCAGTCCACATGTGAACCTATACAAAGGAGACATAGGGCACACAACTCACAAGGAAAACAACACTTATATAAAAGCACTTGGAAGGGTTACACCAGAAACTTAAGTCATATACAAAGTATATAATTTACTCCATTTCTTATCAAATAATGTGGGTCTATTGTGGAGATTGATAATCATACGCTCTACACATAGATTAAAAAGGAGCTCTTGCAGTCATTCCTTACATGAAATAGAAACCTGATCAAGCCAATAACATATGCCCAATTTCTTAAAAGAAAGAGACATTAAGGCCATATAATACCTTCTTTCTTTCACTGAGTCCAAACTATATTTGCCAATTATACATATCTCTGGTGTAAAAAGTCCATTTACATCTAAAAGAGGATTCACTTTAGATTCAATTAAACTCCATAAGGGGGCACTTTAGAACAGTACCACAAAATATGTAATAAGGTACCATCAGCAAAACCACACCTAGTGCAGAGTGGGGATGGTAACTTACCCAATTTAACAAGTTTTGGGGGTGTAAAATACAAATTATTCAATATATTAAACTGGGTAAGCCACAACCTGCCTTGGGAAATATAGGTCTAAAGATTCACCTAGATTTTTCTGCCACTGAAAAAAGTTAAGAGGAAACTGATTATCCCAGTAGAAAGAATTTCTGTCTAACTCTGGGAATAACTTAGAAAACATGAGGGAATATAAATCAGCAACTGTGTGTGGCTTTAGTACTATATCCTTAACAGACTGCAAGAACTCAGACTGGTTAAGCTCCCAAAGACCAGATCCAAACCACTGCAACAAGGTGTGACGCAGCTGAAAAATCTTAAAAATGGCTGTATTACTTAGATGATAGGACTTCCTGATATCTTTAGAGGAGCATAATACCCCTTGTTGAAGTAAATCATAAAGCCTAACAGTAACTAATTGAGGTAACCAAACTTCAGTCAGTACCCAGCCCCTAGTTTTGAAGTTAGAGTTCAGTAGGATAGATTGCATAATATCTTTAGTGAAACTATATTTCATCAATGAACAAAACTGCGAATGAACATGTACTGATGTGCCTAGAACTGAGTCTCTGAGACCCCCAGGGAGTACCTTTGGGGAAATAAAGAACATAGATGCCACTGAAAAGATCGCTTTATGAATCAATTCCTGTTCCAACTCCAAACAAATAGGGAAATAGCTAGAAACCTTGTCTTGAGGGATTGAACTAAGCCATCTAAAATACTTACTTGCAAGGCTAGCAAAATATTAGACAATAAAGTATGGAAGTCTAAGTCCACCGCATTGTTTGGATGCTTTCAACTTCTTATATGATCTCCTTTGGGTTTTACTAGACCAAATGAAGTCCAATAAAAGAATATGAATACATTGAAACCATGAGAGGGGAAGCCAGAGGTTGAACATGTTAATGGGATAAACTAATCTGGAAAGAACATTCATTTTTACAGTGTTAATCCTCTCCCACAAGGTTAAAAGAAGGGCCTTCCATCTCTTAAGATCTTGTTGCAGAGTAACTACCAGGCTGTACTCCTCTTAAGATAAATTCATAAATATTTAATTTGCCTGGGAGTCCAGCTCAAACCAAGAGATGTAATGTCCGATTTAAAGACCACAGAATTGAGGGGCACGACTTCAGATTTATCTAAATTAAGTTTATAGTTAGAAAGGCAACTGAATTCATTAATAACAGTCAAGGCAACCGGAATGGCAATTTGAAGATAAGTAACATGTAGCAGAATATCATCTGCATACACTAATATCTGCAGGTTTTTGGAACCCACCTCTACTCCAGTCAGCCCTGGACTAGTCTTAAGATTCAGGATCAGGGGTTCCAGGTAGAAGTTAAATAACAGGGGGGATTGAGGGCACCCCTGCTGGGTGCCAGAATACAGTGGAAAACTGGAGGAAAATACCCCATTACAATAAATTCTGGCAGTCAGACAGGAGTATATGATCTTCATCTAACAGAGAGAGGCTGGAGGGAAACCAAATTTCTCCAGGGCAAGGAACAGAAAATTCCAAGTAACTTGATCAAAAGTTTTCTCCGCATCCAGGGAAACTAAGACTGTAGAAATAGCCAAATCCAAGTGTGCAGAGAAAATATGACTACTTTTGTGCAAGTGATTTACTGAGGAGCATGTAGGCATAAACCCCACCTGCTTCTGACTAATGAGCCTAGCCCAGACTGCATTAATCTTTGAAGCCAAGATCCTTGTAAGAAAGTTGACATCATAATTCAGTAACGATATCAGCCAATAACTGGTGACATTATCAGGTGCTTTGCCGGATTTAAGGAATAGAATGATCAATGCCTCTAGGATGGTGGGATCTGAGACACCAAACTCATATAAGTAAAGAAAAAAAAACAATGTAGCAAGGGTACCAATTCTTTAGTGAACAATTTATAAAAACAGGTAACGCTTGACCAGAGACCAAGCTCCTTTGATATTCTATGAGGCACACACTAAAGAGTTAACCATTTATACAACCTGTCAAAGAATTAAATACTGGTATCTGCATCTTGAAAATCCATGTAAACCTTCCAGTAAAGGTCAACTCCATCACCTCCCCCCTCCACCATCTCATTTCCCAATTCATCCCTCTACACATTTTCCCACAAAACCATACCTGTATGCCCTCTTCCCCCCCCACTATCTCCTGAATCAAAACCACAATAAAAATGGAAACACCATCACAATTCATAACCATCCTTTGTTTCTCAGCTTCCTATGGTAAAATAAAACCACTCTGACTCCAGTAAAATAGAAATATAAGACATATTCCAGAAAGAGGGCCCAAGTCCACTACAGGTATGGCATGGGCAAGATGACCACGATGCTACTCTGCTCCATTCTACCGCTCTACAGCTGGTGAGGTGTTTGCTAGATTTACCTGTTTTTATGTCACCATTTTAAAAAGGATGAATGAATTGGAAAAACCTTTCAATAAATATTGAACTGAAAAAAAGGATGAATGAAACTTATGTTAATTTTGTGATGTGGATGTGGTAAGCCTTTTTTTTCTGGTGGAACACCGAATGCCATCAGTGAATAGCTGTCTGAACATGGCGAACACTGCTGGTGAATTAGAGCAATAATCCAGGGGATTTCCTAGCGGACATGGATTTGGGACCCTGGAGGAGAGATTAGGAATTTTGAGATCATGCCAGCACAAAGTGTAGACTGGCTTGATTAATCTAAAGAAAAGGTAGGCTAACGTTGCCACATGGGGCTGGGTTATTACCTTCTGCATTTCATGACCTCAGGGTTGCTACACTCAGTGGAGTGAATTTTGTTTGCATTTGTAAGTGCAACTATCCTTGAACTGAAGAAAAGAGAACTGTTGGAGGTGCAACCGACACAGCGGAATTGTGCTGATTGTAGGATGCTGTTTTTGGAAGTTATGCCGAAGGTGATTCATTTGGATGGCTGGAGTAAAATCTTAGTGATGACTGGGGCCCAATGGATTTTATGGAATCCCAGGTAAGGTTGTGAGCATGGAGCCATGTTGGTAATTTAGCCAATACTACAGGTAATGATACTTTTGTTCTGACCCCGCTGTTTCCTGACCAGAGCAATATGGCAAGGAGAGGTAAAGTGTCTAGAAGAATCCTTGATTTTAAGCCTATTGCTATATTTGTGATACTTAACATTTTTTCAAAGAAGGTGCACTAACTATGGAAATCTGGGAACTCCATGAATTCTTTGAATGCCTTGAAACTGGTTATGGGAGATGAGCTTTGCTACCTGTGTTGTCTCTAAATGTTGTCGCAATGATTCAAAGCACCCAAAACTTGAGTCTTTTGGAATTTCTTCACCTTGTCGGGTGGTTATTACCTTGCTGTGTGAATAAAAAGGACTCCCATGATTAATATGGAGCCACTTAATAATTGTAAATCAAATAGATTATGCTTGGTAAAAGACAGACTCCTGTATTAAATGGAACCTCCTTGCACTGGATTCAACTTTACTCAGTAATCATCTTGGTGACTCTGACTGCCTTGAGAAGGCTGGTTCATGATTTTTGTGAATTGGGACCCAACTGAAAGATATTTTGACCTTTTATGAGTCACCTTGGCTTGTGCTATAAGATTTATGAGCAAGAGTTAGTTTGGCATTTATAAGGCACATTCTTTCTGATTCATGTAGAAAGAAGTATGAAAAATAGCATCTGCAATCTAATATTTTTTAGTAGGAAATGATTTGTCGTGTAAGCTCATAATTCCTTTTTAAGATCATTGATCCAAGACTGAAGACCTTTTTAGTTATTTGGCACTATCAGTTAAGATGAAATGTCCCACAGTGTGTGAATCTGCCTGCAACATGGAGTCTTATTGCATCCCACAAGAGTAGTCAATAGGAGTGGCTGGGTCAAGGGTAATTCAAGGGCATGGAGCAGAATGAGTCACAGGGTGCCCCTATAGACATGCCTCAATGCCTGCATGTCCAAACGCCATCAGGCAGGGGCAGATGTGACATGGTGTGAACAATTGAACCCTAACTATGACACAGAGTCACATTATATGCTTCAATGTAGCTGACAGGACTGGCTGGATAGTGGGGTGGTCCTTGAGCCATGGAGCAGCATGCTCTGCATGGTGTCCCAAATGAATATGCCCACAATGACAGCATGTCCCATTGGCTGCAAAGTAGTCACAGTTGGGACATGGTCTTATTAAATGGGTCCCTCTTGTAATGCGTAGTCACACTAGGTGCCTCAGGAAAGGCTGATTGGTGTGGCTGGTTAGGAAGTGGTCTCTGGGTTATAGAGCAGTGTGTGCTGCATGGTACTTCTGATAGATGTGACCTATAGATTCAGTGTGTCCAACTGGTTATCAGGAGGGTATGCATGTGACAGGATGTGACTGGGTAGGATGAACCCTGTGAGACTGAGTAGTTTGACATGGTGCCATTTGGCTAATCTTTGATTTTGTGCTCCTTTCTGTATGTTAGCCTGGACAGATCTTGAACTGAGTCTGGAGAGGTTAAAATAGTAGAAAATGAAGCAGTGGACCCTACTGGATTATATAGGTATGAAACTAATACTATTAGTCGAAAGCAACTTTGATATATTTGCTGCAATAAGATAATTTACTATTACTGCTGTCTGTTACCCCAAGATTATAATGTTTAAATAAGTCACAAATTGAGAGTTTGTATCTCAGTATTTATGGATCTCATACACGACTCAAATTGGGACAACGTGCTATCATTAATGATAGCATTCATTTTAAGATTTATTTAAACTGGTTTTATAAAATCTATGGAATTGTTGATACCAGTGACTGATGAATAACTGCTGGTTACTGTAGTATTTTCAGTCTAAATGTCTTTTGAGGTCGTATACTGTAATGTTTTTAGATGTTTTAATGTTGTAATAGTATGATAACTGAATGACAATAAACTTCAAATTAAACCATATTCCAGAAACCATACCACAATATCTTTCCTCTGCTCCCACAATTGTGAGCCCCCCCCCCAAATCCAGTGCATGACATCCACCAGCACCTAATAGCCAATAACTCGCTTGTCCTGCCACCCCTTAATATCCAAAAATGCATAACATAGTGCCAAAATCTGGTAAAACTGCAACCCTGGGCACAAACCCCCAGAGCAAAAGTCCCCTTAAATAACTGTTAGAAGGAGTGTAACCCATTCAATATAGAAAGTTATTAAACCAGAACCCCAACACATCAGAGAAAACATGTTCGACAAACAAGCTAATGTCTAGGCCTTACCACCCAACCAAATCATTGATCTTAAAAACCCTTTGACAAAACAGGAAATGAAGCATATCAATAAATTAAACTAAGGGGGAAGATCTTCCAGAGCATAATCAAATAGTCTGGGTCCCCATAACCTAATGGGGATGAGCAATTAAAGAAAAGTCCACAGAATACAGGGGAATTTGGCCATATATCAAAGAAATTCTAAATGTATCAATTCAGAATCCTCATGCGATGCAGAAAAAATTAAGTAAGGTTTACTCCTCCCTTGTGCACAGCCATCGAACAACTAAGAAAAGGAGATCCAGAGCCTTCTCATTAGTGAAATATATGGCAACTTGCACCTACCAATCACCTACTAATTCCCAGAGCATGGCAGGGGAACAGTAGGAAATACAACAATCCATTTGACAGAGGACATCAGCCCATTCAGTAGAAACAAAAAAAAAAGAATACCGGACAGCTGACATTGCAGTGTGGGATCTCACTTCAAACCAGAATACCGCTCCTCGAAAGGTAGCACTTCAATTCTCGGTGATAGGTTGCCAGATCCGATGGAACAATACATTAAACAAATAAAGTCCTGGAGTCTGAGGTGCACATAACCCTAAAACCAACAGACTTCCTGAATATGAAGCAATAATTGAGACCAGAATTGTGGAGAAGGTCATAGAATGCACTGTCAGTTTGTTGTAGGATCCCACTTCGATCCAAGATCTTGACCAGAACCTGGTCCTATTTCAATGCATGATATTGCTGCCTGACCTTCTTCAAGAACCAGACTGGTATCTTGTGCCTATTACTCTTGGTAACCATTCTGAGGCATGACTTAGTTGCTTCTAGCATGACCCCTTTTAATTACTTCCAATATCTCCTCTACCTCCCTGATTTTGTTCACTTCCCTCTGCTTAACCTCTACTATTTCTCTCATCTGATCAATGTCTTCTCTTCTGACACCCAGAACCACAGCCTTTGATGGGGGGTATACTGGTACTCAGGGTCATCTTGAACCATAATGTGTTGTGGTCAATGGGCCCCAGTGGCTCTCAGTCCTCACCCCACCTACCGTTTCCAAGCTGGTGAGAACAACTTTGAGAATTGCAGTTTGCCTTGTGGGTTCTTTGACCAGCTTCACCAGCAGACAGTCCTGCAATATCTTGCACTTAGCAGGGCCTTGACTCTTGGCTCTCTTAGTTGCTGGAATGTCCCAATCTACTTCTGGTAGATTGAGCTCCCTCCAAAATCACTACCTTGCCCTTTGCTGCCCACTTCTGAATCTCTGCCCCTAGTTCAACATCTCTCTTGTCCCCTTGTCCCAACGATCTGTAGACCACCCCATGCCCTAACAATCTGTAGACCAACCCATGTACAGCTTCTTACCCAATGTGGTCATCAGTTGCACTCACATTGATACTGTCTCCCCATTGCCTCCCCTGACTGACCCCTGCACAGCCACCTCTGTGCCTTCCTACTCCTCCATTCCCTTTTCCTCTACTCCTATCTCATCTATAGATGGTGTATATAGGCATTGCTAAGTCCCAACTGTTTTTTCCTGGTAGACTAAATTTCTGTGATGCCTACAAGGCCTGATTGCACATCTTTCACCATTGCTCACTAATTTTGTTTCCCAGGCTCCTGACATTTAAGCAGATCACCTCCAAAAATGTATCTATGCCCCTCCTCTTCTTCTTAGCACTTCAGCCCTTGTAGAAACATAGAAACATAGAAGTTGATGGCAGATAAGGACCGCAAGGCCCATCCAGTCTGCCCATTTCTTTTTCTACCTTATAAATGTGCCATCAGCCTTTGCTCTGTCAGTGGCCTATCTATTCGTCATTTGTATTACTCCCTTATGCCTATCCCATGCCTGTTTGAAGCCCTGCACTGTATTCATAGCCACCACTTCTTGTGGTAAGCCATTCCATGCATCCACCACCCTTTCTGTGAAAAAGAATTTCCTCACATTCCCCTTAATCGGCCTCCCTCTAATCTCATGCTGTGTCCTCTTGTCCTGCTATTTTTCTTATAATTAAACATGTTAGACTCTTTCACCTTGTTTATGCCCTTAAGGTGTTTGAATGCCTCGATCATATCACCTCTCTCCTCCTTGCTCAAGGGTATACATATTGAGCTCCTTAATCTGTCCTCATATGTCTTCTGATGCAGTCCCTGCACCATTTTAGTTGCCCTTCTCTGGACTGCCTCAATTTGGTTAATGTCCTTGTGAAGGTGTGGCTCAATACTGCACAGTACTCCAGATGGGGCTAACTAGTGTCTTGTACAGAGGGATTATTACCTCCTCTTATGACTTGTGATACCCCTACTAATACACCCTAACACTCTCAGCCTTACCTACTGCTTTAGAGGTCTGCTTGATGATTTTAGGTCATCAGTGATGATGATGCCCAAATCTCTTTCTTCCTTTGTGACTGCTAGCAACTCCCCACCCAGCCTATAGGTGGCTTCAGGGTTTCTCTTCCCTATGTGCATGATTTTGCACTTCTTTGCATTAAATCCCAGTTGCCACTCTTCTGACCATTCTGCTAGTTTATTCAGATCTCTTCTCATTCTGCCCACCCCATCTGGATCATCTACTCTGTTGCAGATCTTGGTGTCATCTGCAAACAGACAAGCCTTACCCTCTAGTCCATCTGCAAGGTCACTAATGAAGATGTTGAAGAGGACTGGCCCCAGGACTGATCCCTGAGGTACCCACTTTGACTTGCATCTCTTCTGACTGTATACCATTTACCACCACTCTCTGTTTCTGCCGTCAACCAGTTTGCCACCAGTTGACCAACTTCTGACTCACCCCGAGCCTACCCAGCTTATTTATCAATCTTCTATGTGGAACAGTGTCAAAAGCTTTGCTGAAGTCAAGGTAGGCGACAACAACTGCTCCCCTTGGTCCACCACTCTGGTTACCCAGTCAAAGAAATCTATGAGATTAGTTTGAAGGACCTTCCTTTGTAAACCCATGCTGTCTTGGATCCTGTGCCCTATGGATTCCAGGTGTTGCACTATCCTTTCCTTAAGGAGTGCCTCCATAATCTTGCCCATTACTGAGGTAAGACTCGACCGTCTGTAGTTCCCCGCCTCCTCCCTGCTACCACTCTTGTGGAGCGGGATCACATGAGCCCTTCTCCAGTCTTCTGGGACCTCTCCTGTGCTCAGAGACTCACTAAACAATTCTGCTAATGGCTCTGCTAGTTCCTCCTTTAGCTCCTTAAGTACCCTGGGATGTATGCCATCAGGTCCCATTGCCTTATCCACCTGAGCTTAGCAGGCTCTTGTGGGACCCTTTCTTTTTGTGAAGGGAGTAGTGCTCACCTCCCTCCCCTGTGTCCATGATGCTGAGCTGTAGGCCCTGCCCTATCTTCTCTTCAGTAAATACTGAGCAAAAGTATCTATTTAGGATAGATGCCTTTACAGGGTCCTCCTCCTCACATGCTCCCTTTTCTCCATTAAGCTTAGTACACCTTCTGGACTTTCTCCTTTCACTAATGTATCTATAGAAAGTCTTGTCACCTTCTTTACTGTTCGTGCTAGTGTTTCCTCAGTTTGGGACTTTGCCTGCCTTACTGCCTTACCTGCTTCCCTTAGGGCAGTTTGGTATGCCTCCCTATCTTCATCCGCTGTGTTCCTTATATTTCTGAAGGCCAGCCTTTTGGCTCTGACCTTTTCTGTACTGTGTTTGAGAACCAAAGTGGTTTCCTTCTTCTTTGCACTTCCTTTTCTGTCTAACACAATGGGATGTTGCTTCAAGTATTGCATCCTTATTGCACCCACTTGCCTGTACCCCACTCACCTGTGTTTCTTTTTTGCCAGGGCTAGCTTAACTCTGTTGGCCATCTTATCAAAGTCAGCTCCTCTGAAGTCCAATATTTTTGCCTTGGAATGGGATGATTTAGATGTAGTAGCCAAATTGAACCATACCATGTGATGGTCACTGGCCTCAGGTGACCTTCTACCTGGAGATCTGTGATCCCTTCTTTGTTAGTCAGTACTAGATCTAGGATAGCCCTGTCTCTTGTGGGTTGCTGTACCAGTTGTTTGAGGCCCTCCCTGCAGGGAATCCACTATGAGTCTAGTTCTGGCAGATGTTCCTGCTGGTATTGACCAATCTGTATCCGGCATGTTGAAGTCTCCCATTATCAGAACCTCCCTTTAGCTGTCATGTTTTGTATATCTTCTAACAGTAATGTGTCTATGTCCTCCTCTGGTCTGGGGCCTGTAGACAACCCCAGTTCTTATGGCTGTCCCATTTCCTGTTTCCAGGGTGACCCACAGTTCTTCTGGCTCCTTATGTGTATTCTGAATTTCTATAGCTTTGATATTTTCATTAACATACAGGCCACTCCTCCCCCTTTTGCACTTCGGTCTCTTCTGAACAATACATAGCCAGGTACTGAAGTCTCCCAAGTGTGGTTACTGGTAAACCACGTCTCACTAATTGCTACTATGTCCAGTTTAGCTCTGACATTATTGCCTGCAGGTCTGGGATCTTATTTCCCAGGCTGTGAGCATTTGTGTACATGATTTTCCATTGGCCAGATTTTGGTGTGTTAGTTGTTGGGTGAAGTTTGGCATTACCCCTGTGTGTCGTATGGGGAGACAAACCTTTTTTCTTACCTGGTGATGCAAATGAACGGCAAACATGCTGAATTCCTGTTTGGCCACTAGCTAAGGGGGGAGGGGTGTTCTTCCCATTCGACTTATGGGATGTAGCCCCCTTAATTTCCTGCCCCTTGCTTGTTCTCTGTGTCCTTGACTTCTGACTCCTTTTCTTACTTTATTATGCACCCCTGACCAGATGCCTACATCCCCACTGCTTCTAGCCCCTCTTTTGGGGGGAGTCCTAGCTAGATTCCCCTTTTGTTCTTCTTTCCCTGTAGTTTCTCCAGCTTCAGTCTCCCTCCACCTAGTTAAAATATCCACCAACATAGACATTAAACTTTTGCCCCAGTGCACAAAGACCCTCTCTTGTCAGGTGAATGCTGTCACCCTTGAAGTGCCTTCTGTTCCAGTAGCCCCCACAGTCACCCACAAAATGGAACCCCTCCTTCTCATGCTATTCCTTCAATAATCCATTAAACTCATTAATCTGTTCCTTTCTCTTTCTCTTTCCTTCTCCTCCCACCCCTACACAAAGAGGACATCAGAGAAGGCCATGGAAGCTGAGTATGCCTTCAATCTTTCCCCAGCCTTCAAACTTTGTGCTTCGCCATCTCAATTGACTGATTTGCCGTATCATTGGAACCCAAGTGTACTAGCACTCTAGCTCCCCTCCCCAGTCTTTGACCATTCTCCCTATCCTGTTCATATCCCAGATGACTGATGTACTTGGAAGGCATTTGATCACCCCCCTTCCCTTTCCCCTGCTTCCCACCAGCTTCAACACACCTCTAATCATAATGTCCCCCATCACTAGCAAACTCTTTGCTGCTTTGCTCCTGACCTTACCATTGGGTGCCACTAAGTCATCCTGTTCACCCATCCCAATTGACTCTGAGTCCTAATCAAAAGGGTCCAGTACCCGTTCCTGCTAAAGTAGTGTGATTTGAGATATGGTGAGCTTGGATGATTTCCTTGCAATCTGGGATATGGTGAGACTGGGAGATTTCCTTGTGGTTGTCCTTGCCATCCCTTCCCCTCCCTGCTATCATCCAGCATCCCTGGCTAGTGAAGGTCTGGGAGATTTGGAATGTTAGGGGGTGATGTAGCTGGGATGTCTCCTCTCCTCAGCTGTGCCTGGAGCTCTGCAAACACTCTACATATGGGGCAGTGTTTTCTCCTCCAGAGCATCACCTGGGAAATGAATGCTCCACAGTCCCTACAGCTGATTATGTGTCCACTGTACCTGTGTTCCAGTCTTTCTGACTGACTTCATCCCACAGTACCTATTTGACTCCCAAGAAAAACCTTACTACACCATGGTACCAACTGTACTGAGCTCTGCCTGCCTGAAACCCATTTAGCTATTTCCTACAACACCCAACCCTAGTTAGTATGAATGTCCCTAAATCTTGATACAGACTCACCTACGTAGTGTAGTATATCATGTTATCCAGATGGGAAATTCTTAGGTTCACTTTACATGATTTGCCCAGTACCTATCAGGTACCTGTACTGACCTGCAGCATCCCATTCATTGCTGTGGTCTTCCTGAAGAGCCATGAAGATGCCCTTAGTTCAGAAACATTTTGAAATCATCTTTCAGGCAGAATTTTAACATTTTTACCACCCTTGTTCATGAGGTAGGGTCATAAGAATGCTTTGTTGAAAATTTGAGGTCAAAATATGTAACTTCAGTAATTTCAATATTTTGGAATCAATTTTTCAACATAGTCATTTTTTTACACCACCTCATGAATGTGACCATTGTCACTTTTCAAATCCTGGCCAGATGTGTTTTTGCACCAGTGGCATGGAATGATGTTTCTCAGCCAGAATTTGAAAATTTTCACCTACCAGGTTCATGATGTGGTGTAATAAGAAAGCTATGCTAAAAATTTGGTATACAAATATGGTACAATGCCCAAGTTCTGAGTGAACATTACAATTAAAGTTCAACATTCCCTCATTAAGTTCACTGGTTTTCAATAATTTGGCTCTAGACTTTAAACATAGTCTTTTTTTCCACATCACCTCATAAATATGACAGGTGCTATTTTTTAAAAGAAAGCACAATTAACCCCACACTCACCAGCAGGAACAGGTGCCAAAACAAAAATGGAAATGAAACAAAAGCACAAAACGGATGCACTCAGATCAAGTAAAATAAATAAAGCTAGACAGTGCTAATAGTGGAGCAAGGAACCTGCAGCACACTTCTCTAGTGCTTCATGTCCTCTCTGGGACACTTCAACAGGGAGTGGGGCTTTGGTGCACATAGTTCTCATTTATTTAAATGATTTAAAGATACAGTGAACAAAACATATAAAATACACAAAAGCAGCAAATAGACACCTAATACATAAAGTGCATAATATAATAAACTGCAATTCACACAAATGGTAAACATGATAGTGATAAAAACAATACTGAAGCACTGTAAAAGAAATGGGAGGTCAGCATAAGTTGCAAAAGGTCAAACAAAGCATACATCTCATACCTATGAATTTCTGATGACAATATAAGTATGCATAATGGGCCTTACGCATAACACAGTTGCAGGTATGTGAAAAAAGCATGTACCCCACCCACGTAGTTGCACACCCGGGGACAGGTGCACCCATATTAGCATTCACTAACACTGGCCACCTGTCCATGGCTCCTTTTCCAGGTGTTCAGGACTCCATAGAGTGGCTGGGGAGGAGTAAAGGTCCCAGGTGGGCATGCAATGGGATGCCCCTCCCAAGTCCTAAAGTGGATTCCTCACATAGCAAGGTGCAGGTCTGGGGTAGTGGCTGCCTACAGCAGGCACCCAGACCCACAAACCCAGTGGGGGGCTGTGTGTCCACCTTCCCCCCGGCATCACCACCTCCTCTTGATGCCTGTAAATGTCAATTAGTGCCAGGCACTCGCCTGACTGGCAGTCCCTGCCCCTCCTCACTGCCCAGTGGGCTGTCACAGCATGGGGGCAGTTGTTTCTATATCTCAGTGAGCCTGGTTGGAGGCATCCATGGGGGCACACAGAGGATTAGGTTGGGGTCTACCCTGGCATACCCTGCACCACCCTCTGCACCCATGTGGCCAGCACTAAGCAGTTTAGTGAATATCGCATAGTGCTGGCATGCCCCCATAACACCCTAGTGCACTGTGGTTCATGTGGCAGGGGCAGGGGCCATATTCCTGACTTGCACCTCATTTCATGAATGTTGTGTGGTGTTCTTGTGGTCCCGCTCCATGGAATTCAAGGGTATCAATGCCAATGTGCCCGGTTTACGTGGTGCATTGGCATCATGCATAGGGCCCAATATATGTAAAAACACATGGTCTACAGACAGAATAGAGAATTCCTAAGAGCAAAAATGCAATATTTTCAAATTATAAAAATAATGAAGTGCTGAAAGTTAAATACCTACAGTAACACAAATCTTGTAAGATACAAAATGCATCTGCTCTGAGGAAACATAAAAATATAATAGCATCAAAAGAAATCTTTGATAACTTAGTTCCAGTCCGACCAATGCTACATATTGAAGATCAAATAAATTGCTCAAGGTCAGATGATAGAAATACCAAACAGGAACACAATTTAGTAGTAAAATAGACTCCAAAGGAAAATATACTGTTAAATTCCATTTCGAGCCAATAACATATACAGGCGGTCAAGCAAACTGCTAAAGGTCAAATGCCAAAAGGTATCATTTTTTATATCTCTATTCAGTCTTTTCTAGACCTTAGTAGCCTATGATATCATAAAAACAGAGTTATATTGAGGCATTTATTTAGACCCGAAGGTGACAGAGCTTTTAGAGTATAAATCCACTTAGACTCTTTTTGTAAGAGGGTATTCACCCTATCTCCACCTCTCTTCAATGGCTTAACATGTTCCAAACCTAAGAATTGAAAATCAGTTATATTTTAATTGTGGCAGGTTGCAAAATGTACCCCAATTGGGGTGTCGGGTTCCATTTTATTAATTGCACAGATATGTTCCTGCATCCTGTCTTTCAGAGGTCTCTTTGTTCATCCAACAAATAACATGGAGCAGGTGCACATATCAACATAAATAACATAGCTAGTAGTGCATGTGATAAATTCCCTAATTTCTGCCCTCTTCTGTGAGACTGGATGAATAAAAAACTTTTCTTGGGTGCACTAGTGACACACATTGCACCTGCCACAACGAAAGTTACCTTTTGGTTTGGGGGGCATCCAGTCAGGACAGTTGTCCTGTACTGGTTTTTCATAGAAACTGTGGGTCAAATAGTCTCCTATGTTTGTCCCTTTCCTGTATGTAATTATAGGGTTATCCCCCAGTGCTTTACTAAGCACAGGATCACTTTTTAAGGACTGGCCAAAATTTTCTAATAGCATAAGATATTGGTGGTGCTACCTTATTATATTCTGTAATGAAAGTCACCTGTTCAGTATTATTTTGCTCTTTCCTTTTAGGACTCAAACATAGAAACATAGAAACATAGACTTTGATGGCAGATAAAGACTGCTTATTTTGCTACCTATTGGATAAGCTGCAGATCCTAGTTAACCAACATCCTACTTCTTCCTACCCCCCACAAGAATTGCCTTATGTCTGTCCCATGCATTCTTGAATTCCCCCACTATTTTTGACCCCATGACCTCCTCAGAAAGGCCATTCCATGTGTCCAACACCCTTTCTGTGAAAAAATACTTCCTCACATTGCCCCTGAGCCATCCCCCCTGTATCTTCAAGTTGTGCCCCCTGCTTCTTGCACGTCTCTTTTTCTGAAAGATGCTACCCTCTTGTACTTTGTTGATTCCCTTGAGGTACTTAAAAGTTTCTACCATGTCCCACATCTCCCTGCTTTCCTTAAGGGTATACATATTAAGCTCCTTTAGTCTCTTTTCATATGCCTTCTGGTGCAGACCCTGTACCATTTTAGTTGCCCTTCTGTGGACTGCCTCCATCCTGTCTATGTCTTTGCAGAGATAGGGTCTCCAGAACTGCATACAATACTCCAGATGGTGTCTCACCAACTGTCTGTAGAGAGGGATAACAACTTCCTGTTTTCTACTGGCGATGCCTCTCCCTATACATCCCAGTGTCCCCCAAGCCATCCCTACTGCCTTCTCACATTGCTTGCTAACATTTAGGTCATCTGATATGACTACCCCCAAGTCCCTTTCCATTTTTGTTGTTCTAACTACCCCCCTCCATTGTGTACTCTTCACCTGGGTTTTTGTTTCCCAGGTGCATTACTTTGCACTTCTTCGCATTGAATCTAAGCTGCCATACTTCTGACCATTCCCTCAACCTTGCCAATCCCTTCTTAGCCTTTCCACCCCTCTTGTGTATCAACCCTGTTGCAGATCTTTGTGTTGTCTGCAAAGAGGCACACTTTTCCTTCCGGTCTCTCTGCAATGTCACTTATAAAGACATTAAACAAGATTGGACCTAGTACTGAACTCTGTGGTACCCCACTAATAACCCCCTTTTGTCAGAGCTGACTCCGTTTACTATTACTTGAATCACATGGAACAAAAGTTCCATGTGATTCAAATGTTTTGCCTTATTTAAAGCAGTTGTAAGAACTGTATGTTTATAGCCCCTTGTTAGGAAAAGATTAAATAAATCTTTAGCCTAGTAAGGAAGAACAGTTACGCCTCAGGTAAACAAATTGTCCATATGGTATTGCAGCTTTTTAAATGGGCCGGGTAGGCACTCTCAGCATGTAATAACGTGTTGCCTGAAGTAGGTTTCTTATATGTCTCATATCTAATAGAAAGCCCATCCTGTCCAGTCAAAAGCAAATCCAAAAAAGAAATAGAAGAAAATTCAATAGTAGATGTCAGTTTTAGACCAAGATCATTCTGATTCAGAAAGTCAACAAACAATACTGCTCTTGCCATATCACCCTTAAATATAACAAGGATATCATCCAGGTAGTGGCCCCAAAGGTGGATATGGGGAAGAAAGGGGTTCCTGTCTGGGTCAAACAACATGGCCCCTTCCCACCAAGCCAAAAAAAAAGATTGGCATAAGAGGGGAACATGGTGGTCCCCATGGCAGTACCCCTTGTCTGTAAGTAACATTCCTTGTCAAAAATAAAGTAGTTACTGGTCAAAATAAGGTCTATTTCTTCCAAGAGAAAACTCTTTGGAACATTTTCAGTAGATGCATCAACATTAAGATGGTAATCAGTAGCAGATAAACCCAGTTCATGTCTGATACTAGTATATAGACTGGTTACATCAATAGTAACCCAGATGAATTCTAAGGACCAGACCAACCCCTCAAGTTTAGACAGAATGTCCATAGTATCCCTAATATAGGACAGTTGTTTCACTACTAGTTGTTTTATGAAGTGACCAACAAAAATGGACATTTTCTCAGTCAAAGAGCAATTGCTTGAGATTATTGGATGGCCTGGGGGGTTGGTCTGGTCCTTATGAAATTTTGGGAGAACATAGAGCATTGGAATTACAGGATATTCCACTTTCAGATATTGTAGTTCCTGCTGTGTAATTTCTCCCTCATTTATAGCTGAGTCCAAAAATGAGCCAATTTGATATTTGAGACTTTGTTTAGGGTCATCTGAAAGTCTCCTATAACTTTCCTTATCATCCAGTTGGAGATAAATTTCTGACTCGTACATCATGTTGTCCATAATAACTAATTTTTTCCCCTTTATCTGATTCTTTAATTTCAATATTTTTCATGGACTTTAGTTCTTGTAGCACCTCCCTTTCTTCCCTTTTCAAGGTTTGGAACATGTTAAGCCATTAAAGCAAGCTGGAGATAGGGTGAATGCCCTCTTACAAAAAGAGTCTAAGTGGATTTATACTCTAGAGGGGTGAACTGCATTTTATTATATTATGCACTTTATGTATTAGGTGTTTATTTGCTGCATTGGTGTATTTCATATGTTTTGTTCACTGCATCTTTAAATAATTTAAATAAATGAAAACTCTGTGCACCAAAGCCCAACACTATGAATTCATGACATCCACAGGCAGATGGAGTCGTCCCTTGGTGCAAGGCCAAAAGGCTCTGTGAATCTTTATCTGTCCTTGCAGGTTCCAAAGGGATCTGCATGAATGAGCATACAGTTCCACTTTATGAAAAAAAAAGGAAATTCTTTACAAAAAAACTTTGTTAACACACCAGTTAGGGTTCAAGTGAACACCATAAAAGTAGAGAAATGTAGTGTTAGTATTTCCAGTCCTAACTCCCCAACCCAACCCTCAAGCAGTAAAAGCAAAAAAAAAAAAAAATAGGGTTTTGTGTCTCTGCAGTCTTAGCAACTCAGTGGAGGGGTCTTCCTTGGGGTTGACAACCCTAATGCCCACCCCATTCTCTGAGCAAACAACATCAGATGTAGTCTCCTTTCTTCACGCAGGGTCCACAGGGCCCTGTGTGAAGAAAGATGCAGCAGACTGTGTTGGTGATGTGTGATGAGATATACCTCTCTGAATTTGTAGACTGTATCACTATGAGGCACTGGCTTGAAGCTGTGCTTTGTGTTAGAAGGCTTTGGGCTGGGAAGACCGGTGAGCATTAGGGTTGACAACCCCAAGTAAGATCCCACCACTGATTGTCCAAGACTCCGGAGACCCAAATCTCTAATGTTTTTCCTGTTGCCACTTGGGGGTGGGGAGTTAGGGTTGCAAACCCAAATACCACATTTCCCAACTTTTGTGGCATTAAACCCAAACTGGTGCATTAACAACATTTTTTTGCAAAGAATATATAGATAAGTTATACTGGTGTTGTAATAGCAGTATAGTTAGTGTTGAGTGGTGTGTTCAATGTTAAACCCAATTTTTGCACCTTAATAACTTTGGTGGCATTTTACAGAATAACTCAAACTTTGCAGCATGGTCTGGCTGGCAGAGTCTCAAGATGTGAAAAGTTTTGTGACGGCATCTTGTGTGATTCCTGAGATACAGAATTTCAATTTTGGAAAAGTGTATTTTTTTCCTATATTTAATACACATTTTTTTTTATCTCACCTACAGCCTAGATGGTACAGACTTTTTTCACAAAACTTTCAGAGTAGAAGCAGCCTGTCAAGGCAAATAGGTAAAGTGGCTCCAGAACTGTTGTTCCAATGTAAATAAATATTAGGAAAGTCAGTAGAACATGGCATCAACCACCAATAATTTGCAAAAAAGTATTTCATTACTCACTGTTTGTAGAATAAAAAGACATAACAGTGCCATGCAGGTGACGACCTTTCCATCACACAGACTAGAAGGCCTCACCAGTTTTGTGCATGTGTGCTTCCTCAGGGACGGCCTTTCCATTCATCACCCCAATCTTAAATAGTAAATCAATTTAAAGTGATAGTAGACCTCAAGTCAAACATATGAATGAATAGAAAAGTGCAATTTAAAAGACATGGTAAAAATAAGTTAAACAGTTATAAGTGCATTACATAAATAAATACAGGAAAACATTTTTATGTTTCATATATAAATATAAATAAGTATATGACCACGGAATCTAGTGCTTGGTTACTTATAAATGAGAATCACAGAGAAGATTTTATGGACTAGATTTTTCTGTTGCCTCATGGTACCAAGATATGTCAAGGCATCATAGAGCACATAAGGCTCCAATCTGAAAAAGAAACAACAGGATACAATTACATCAAGGACAGAACAGTTGCAGATTGTGTCCTGGATGCTAATAATTGCCAATAAAAGAGTATGGGTATGGGGTGAGGGGGTGAGGGGGAGGTTGCTGGAAGGGAATGGAAAGGAAGGAAGAAACAGAAGGATATAGAGGGAACTACATTTCATTTGCTTTTATACTTTCAGGTTTTTTTTCAGGAAAGGAGAAATATCAAAGGTGTCTTTAAGACCTGGACTGTGTAATGCACCCAAATGGTATGTCCAAAATGCTTTCCTACAGTGAAGCTTGTTGTCTAAGTCATCACCTCTCAGACCAACAGGTACCTTTTAAGTTCCATAGACTCTGAACTTATGTGAATTGTCATTCTGTATCAGGTGTCTTACTATGACATGTTTCTCATTCTGGCACCTTATGTCACTAAGATGCTCTCCTACTCTTAGTTTGAGCGATCTGGTAGTCTTGCCAACATAGAATGCTTGGCAAGAACAGGTGAAAAGATATACCACTCCCACTGTAGAACAGTTAATAAACTGTCTAATATCATAACTTCTAGTTATGTTAACAGATGAAAAATGAGCACTTTTAGACATCACTGAACAAAATTTATAGTGACCCCACAAAAAAAAACAACCTTTTGGCTGTGGGAGTAAACATTGTTGTGTAGTTTTGGACATGGGCTGAAAAGAG
The DNA here is from genome assembly GCA_016271365.2 of Neoceratodus forsteri. Lineage (NCBI taxonomy): Eukaryota > Metazoa > Chordata > Ceratodontiformes > Ceratodontidae > Neoceratodus > Neoceratodus forsteri. The sequence goes on along the minus strand of CM057450.1, from coordinate 873,078,543 downwards.
TGTACCAACAGGTCAACAAGATTTTCATCCATTTATATACAGTTCTAAAAAGCACACATGCTTCATCTTTTAAAGCTGGATCTGTTGTCAGTATACGCCAGCTGCTTTTAATAACCGTTTTAAATCTACTAGAGTTTTTACCAAAAGTGGCGATACAATTTATCTGGTTGTCATTTGAATCGGTTCCCTCTTTATACTCTAATAGAGTGTTACATGGCATATCTCTTACTGCAGCGGTAGCACCCTCCAGAACACTCTGACTATAACCTCTATCCCTGAATCTTGAGGTAGTTTCTTTCATTTGTGTCTCAAAGTCTGAGGTACAGTTATTTGTACAATTTTGTTTCACCCTCACGAACTGAGATTTTGGGATGTTGCTGATGGTGTGGCAGGGATGACAACTTGATGCATGTAATATTGTATTTCTATCTGTTGATTTATGGTGCAGATCAGTAATTATAGTGCCATCTTGTTGTTTTCTAATACTAAGGTCCAAAAAATGTATTTGTGTTAAATCCACCTGCACAGTAAATCTTAGATTGGTATTGGAGGAATGTAAGTATTCCACAAATTGCTGTAATTCATCAGCTGTTCCCCGCCACACCATCAGCACATCATCAATATAATGCCTCCAAAGGTCATTCCTGTTCAAGAAAGAATTATTGTTTGGGTCATAAATTACCTCTTTTTCCCACTGTCCCAAATAAAGGTTCGCATAATTAGGGGCAAATGTGGCCCCATTGGCCGCACTTTCAATTTGGTGATAGTATCTCCCATGATAACTAAAGATGTTGCATTTAAGCACAAATTCAGAAAGTTTTATAAGTAGTTCTTTTTGTCCCTCCCCTAGACTTGTTGCTTTGTCCAGTCATGCATGTAAAGCCATCAATCCACCCTTGTGGGGTATGTTCGTGTATAAAGATTCTATGTCCAAAGAGATTAAGAAAAACATTTTCTTCCATCTGCAAATCACCAAGCAGACCCCAAATCACAGTGGTATCATGCAAGAAGGAAGGCAAGCTTCTCACAATTTATTTTATGCATGAATCGACATATTGTGATAAGGATTCTGTAAGTGATCCTGTTCCTGCAACAATGGGTCTGCTGGGTGGATTTTGCAGGCTTTCATGGATTTTTGGCAAGACTCACCTGGTGGCATGAACTGGGTGGGCTACCTGTAAAACGTCAAGGGTAGTTTGAGAAATAATACTATGATTCAAAGCTGAAATTAGCAGAGTCAATTTTCTTCTTAAAGTCCATTGTGGGGTCTCTATTCAAAATTTTGTAAAAGGTGGTGTTGTTCAACTGTCTTTGTACTTCAGATATATAGTCAGTGGAGTTTAATATGACTATAACACCCCTTTTGTCCGTTGGCATAATAGTAATCAAGTCATTAGTCTCTAGTTCTTTAAGGGCTATTCTTTCATTATTGCTGATGTAACAGTACTCAGATCTACTCTCCTCTTCAAATAAGATATCAATATGATTCAGACATGTCCGCTCAAAAACATGTATAGCTGCAGTCTGTTGGACTAAAGGATGACTGAGGTTTGAAGTTTTGTAAATTACCTTGATTTCCTTGACTGCTGCTACTTTGTTGTGTATCAATAGGGGGTTCTATGTCCTGTTCAGATGCTGCTACTGCTGGTATACACATCTTGCATTTATTAAAAAATGCTTTAATGCTTAGTTTTGGAGTACATTTTTTAACATCAAGGACAATTTTAAACTTTGATGTGCAACACATGGGAATAAAGCTTAATCCCTTGCTGAAAACTACAATTTGGTCAGAAGTGAATGTTCTGTCTAAGATATTTATAATGTTTACTTTCCTTTGTTTTTGGATTTCACCTCCTTATGATTGCTCTTATTGCCTGTCACTGGTTGCTTCTTGGCCAGTGGAGCTGTTCTTATTTCTACGTCTTTGCTTACCACCACGCCTAGTGGGTTTGCGTCCATGAATTGGACTAATCTCTCTGATCTCCACAGGGAATTGTCCTGCCCTGCGGCACCTTCTTCTAAAATAGGATCCTCAATGGAATCGAGATCTGAGTCTGAAGTGGAGTGGAAGCTTATGTTTCTTGTGTTGCTATTCTTCAGAATAGGTTTTGTATTTCCTGATTGTTAACCTTTTCTTTAAGATTTCTTAGAGCTCCTCCATTTTGAACCTTTCAAAGTGAAGACTCTGTTAAGAATGTAATTCTGCCAGTCACATTATAATTTCCTTAATTTGGTAGCTCTGATCCTGGTATCTTGTTTAGCAATAGCTGTTCTCAATTTCCCTTCAAGTTCAGTGAATTCAGGATCGTCTCTGTGTAGTGCAAAAAAAGTCGCCTCCTTCTTCAAAACTAGCTCAACTTGAATTCGCTGTGACTTGTAATCTCAAATGATTCAGACTTGAAACAGCATAGACTGCATTTGCTCTGTCCAATCCTCTGTGAAAGCAGTGCGATCTAGGCTATAACCTGGCCACATCAAAACCCTCAGCCCTCAGGGGACCCAGTTCACTCACACATACCGTTCCAAACTGGTACGATTCCAATAAATTCTTCTGGCTCTCGGGGCTATTTTTTTGAGTCCAAAATAAGCTTTGTGAATGCTTGATGGAAGCTAAGTTATTACTGGCACCCCTACCCACCCCCTCCGGACTGGTAGATGGTGTTTGAATTGCTGTATCAGGATCCTTACTTAAGAAAGGATTGGTAACACCAATCCCAGTAAACAAAGCACTGCTGAATGTGTGGGAACTGTCGCCTCCTGCATGCAAGTCCTCAATATTCTGGGACAAGGCAGAAAATTCTGAGTCCGTATACTGACAAGACAAGCTGTAGCCAATACTGTGCACAATAAACCTTGGTGTTTGTAATGAGCCCACTAAATAAAATATCAAGACAAACAGGAAAATCAGCTCTGGGACTGTTGTGCCAATCTAAATAAATATCAGCAAAGTCAGTAGGACACGGCAACAACCACCAATAATTTGAAAAAAAGTATTTTATTACTCACTGTTTGTAGAATTAGAAGACATAGTAGTGCCACACAGGGATGGCCTTTCCTTTCATCACCCCAATCTTCAATAGTAAATCAATTTAAAATGACAATACACCTCAAATGAACATATTAATGAATAGAGAAGTGCAATTTAAAGACATGGGCCCAGATATTCAAAGCAGTTGTGAGGGCACAAGTGCGGACTTGCGCCAAGGAGTGATATTCAGTGGGAGCCAGTGCACAGCACAGATCCCATTGCGCCCATGTGCAAGCGCAGTGCGATATTCAACCATGGAACCATGGCGCAAGTGCGGAGCAAATCAGAAATGCACCAAGCAGACTTGTTCCTATAAATACAGGGTGCAAGCACACAGAAAGCACTTGCGCCAGGCGAGGGGGAGTGGGAGAGAGAGAGAGAGACAGAAAGAGAAAGAAAGACAGAAAGAAAGACAGACAGAGAGAGAGAGTGAGAGACAGACAGACAGACAGATCAAGGCAGACACAGAGGGAGAGGGACATAGGTGGCAGTGGAGAGGGAGATAGGGGCACAGAGAGTGTGACAGACAGGCAGACACACTGCCAGGCAGTGCACCAAGGTGGCATGCAGCCCATAGCAACCAACCGCCCAGGGGGATAGAGGACAGCAAGGGCCATGGATAGTGCACCCTTCATGATGGAGGCCATGATCAGGGAGTGAGGGGGCAGCAAGAACAGTGATGTGGCCATGGAAGGGCCCATCAGTGGTATGCCTAACACAGGTTGTACCATGCCCACATCACCTTCAAGCAATACAGTGATGTGGAGATCATGGGCCGGTACCCCCTGAATAGGGCCCTACTGAGGCAGCTCTGTGAGCTGTGCCATGAGGAGATGCTGGCATCCACCAGACGGATCCATGCCATGTCTGTGGAGATAAAGGTGACAGCCGTGATGTGCCTGCTCATAACTGGCACCTTCCAGAGATGAACAGGGGACACCACAGGCATAACCCAGTCAGCTACATCCCACCTCCTCATGCAGTTCCTAAACGCTCTGCAGCCACGTGCATCAGAATTCATCCGTTTCCCCAGCACACAGGCAGAACATTCAGCAACTGTGCAGGACATCCTAAGGGTAGCATGTGTGCCTGGCATGATTAGAGCCTTTGACTGCACCCACTTGGGCATCCGTATGCCACCTGGTCCTGAGGGTGTGGCGTACATCAATAGGAAGGGGAACCCGAGTGTCAACTGCCAGGTGGTGTGCAATGCCACAGGTGTATAACCAATATCTGCACCACACACCCTGGGAGTGCACATGATGCATTCATCTGGCACAGCTCTGCACTGTGCCACAGGTTCAAACACGGGGATGTCCTCACGGGCCACCTTGTGGGTGAGTATGACATGGGCAAGGGGCGATGGGCAGAGCATACCATGAGATGGGAAGGGCAGGGTGTGCATGTTGGTGTGGGTGGCAGGGACTGGCAAGTGACACAGCCTAGCATAGCAGAGGGCTAACCATGTCATTATCCACACAGGGGACAGCACCTATGCACTGCAAGCCCTGGGTGCTCACCCCCTACTGGTGCCCCTCATCTCCTGCAGAGGAACACTACAACAAGGCATACACCAGCATCTGCAACATCATCAAGAGAGTCTTTGGCATGCTGAAAGCATGGTTCCTTTGCCTAGACAGGACAGGCAGTACCCTACAATACAGCCCCTTGATAGCCTGTGGCCTATTCCTGGCCTGCTGCATACTGCAGAACATGGCCATTGAAAGTGGGATAGCTGTCAAGGCTGATGAGGGTGACAGTAGTGGGGACGATGGAGGCATTGGGCTGGAGGGAGGTGGACAGCAACCTCTTGGTGGAGGGATCCCTGGCTGATCCAGCAGGCAAGATGGCACAGGGACACTATAGCATGGGAGCACTTTGGTGTACACATGTATGTGGTACGAAACACTAGGCCACACAAACAGGTACAGCATGCATGCAGGGATGTGCATGGCAATGGGCATACACACACTGTGGTGGGAAACAGGGGTAAGGGTGACAGTGGCACACACCCACACACAACCACACACAGCACACTGCACAGCCCCTCCACACACACATTCACCCACACACACATGTGTGGGTATGTGGCCTGGATCAGATGCATCGCACTGGTGCACAGATGCAACTGGTGCAGAACTGCTGTCATGACTCCCACACCACACGACACAGTGGCTAGGCAAGCAGGCACACAGGCAGCATGTGGTGTGACACACACAGGTGCCACACCTGCGACAAGCGCACACACCGCCCATGCATGCATTGGGCAGCAGCTGCAGACTGCAGACAGGGTGGGCTGCACATCAGGGATGCTGCACAGAATCATGGCCACCACGGCCATGGGGGAGGCCATGCCTGGGCCGATCAGTAGCCACTGGCTGTGCATCAGCCATGGGGGGTGTTTAACAGCCCCCCAAGGGTGGAACCACAACTGTGTCCACATGGGTGTGTCGAGGTGCCCAAACAGCCCAGCCCTAGGTGTGAATGGGATGATGACATCTGAGCCCAGCGTCGACTGTGCAGGGGTCACCCAATACTGGGTACATGGGGTGGATAGGACACTGTGGGGGTTCTTCTGTGCCAGCCATGCCCTGTGGCAGCCAGCAGCACAAAGCCATCTGAGACTGCAGTGGCAATGCGATCCAGGGAGGTGGATGTGGCCTCCTGCGTGCACTGCATCCCTGCTAGGATCTGCACAGTGCCCCTCTCCTGCTGCTCTGCTAGCTGGCACACCTCCAAGCACAGTGCATGCACCCCAGTGACAAGCAGCACCTGTTGCTGAATAGACCCCCACAGCAAATGGGTGTGCTCAGCCTGCTGCTTGGTGTCCTGGGGCTCCCAGGCTGGATGTCGATCTCCATGTGGTGATTGGCCATGCTGCACAGTCCCCTCTCTGGTGGATGCTGCACAGTGGGGCCTGCAGGGGGATTGGGTATGGCAGGTGCACCGGTGGTGGACCCTGCATTCAACTGCCCGGTGGCACCCGCAGCCCACTGCTGCTGCCGGTCTAGCCACTACATGCCACCCAGTACCTGCACGGCAGCACCACCTCCACTGCAGGGCACAGCCTGGGCAGCACACACCGCTGTGCCCACAGTGGTGGTAGGCAGCTGTTCTGCCACCAGCAGGGTACTGGGCATGCTGTCTGTGTCAGTGGCCAGCAGGGGCATCTCCCCCACAATGGTGGCCATGCTGTCCAGGATGAGCGTTATGTCATCATTGGTGTTGGACCTTGCCCCGATCTGTGTCTCTGTGCACAGGACCCCAAGGCTGGCATCCTGCAGGAACACATTCAGGACCTCATCTGACCCCAGTTCCAGGACATCCGCCTGCACAGTGGTGGTGAGCTGCAGCCTGTCAGGCCCTGGGTTACCCATGGAGGTGGAAGGTGGTTTGCCTGGGCTGGTCCAGTGGCCATGGCTGCTGCCGCTGCCCCATAATCCACTCAGAGGCATGCTGGTGCTGCAAGAGAAAGAGAGGCATGTTAGTGATGCATTGCCCACATGTGCCCTCCCCACTGCCACTGCCTGTGCACGGCATCATGGCATGTGCATGGGTGCACACACATGCACAAGACAGGCATGCCAGCCCTATGCATGCCAGCATGGCCATGTCCACACCCTCCACACCCCCAGCTGTGCATGGCTGACATACTTATCATGCAGTAATGGACTGCCACCCATCTGGAATCCACCACCAGCCACACCCTCCACTATGCTGTGGCACATGGTGGCTGCCACAAACTCCTCCTGTGCCATGAGTGGTGGTGCAGCTGCAGGCCCCCCTCCAGTGGCATTCTGGGAGGCACGGATGGCCACCACCCTCTACTTGATGCGCCTCTTGTCCATGCCCACCTTCTTCCTTCACTCTGCACTGAGCGCTGGTGGCTGCCCTGCTGGTTCACACATGCTGCCACCTCCACCCAGGCTCCTGCCCTGGCCTGTGATGTGCCCATGGCACCACTCAACAGGGGCTCCCTGTCAAGGTAGACCTTGAACAGGGCCTCTGTCTCCACCTTAGTGAAATTGGACCACGCTCACGAGCAGGCCCATGCTCCTCACCTTCCTCACATTCTGACATGTCACTTCCTGTGGACATGGACAGCACAGTGTGTCAGTGGCAGCAGCACTCTGTTCCATCCCCTCTGCTTTGCTGGCTGCACCCAGTGTGTTACAGCAGCATGTGCAACTTACCTCAAAAGGATGCAGTACCAGTCCATGGCCTGTGCTAATCCGTGGCGCTTTTATAGCACATCGCATGCAAATGAGCTTTGGCACAATGGTAATGACATGCTAATTCCCCCAGTGTGCCACACATTGGCTGATGAGCTCATTTGCATGTGGTGGCTTAATATTGTGATTTTGCTTCATGTGCAATGAGTTTGCTCTGGAGCAAGTCACGGCGCAATGCGCATGCATGTACATTGTGCAGGACCACAGTGCGCATGCGCCAGATGGTTTAATGTCAGCAATCATGCACTGTGCTGACTATGTGATGGGGTCATGGTGCATGGTGTGCCAAGCCAGCTATTGCACACATGTACACTGTGCGGTGGCTGAACATTGACCTCTGCTGTGACCTCTGACCATGGGTGACCCCCGCACCCATGACCCCTCCTAGTCAAACCCATGCCATGCATCTCAGAGACTGTGTGATAGGCAGACACAGAGCATGTCCCCTCGGCCCACGCATCTGGTGCATGCTGTGGCCACGTCTGCTTACCACCACCATTTCGCTTACTGGCTCACACTTGCTGCTTGGCACAGCAGAGAGCAACACAGGCAGCTAACTGGATGCAGGTTGAACTGGTCAGCCTTATCACCTGCGTCCATCCCCATGCACCCCAACTATTCGGCCAGGTGCCACTGCAGCATTCCCGGGTAGTGGTGTGGCAGAGCATAGCTGCCACACTGCTGAAGTGCACAGGGATGGCCAGGATGGGAAGCAGTGTCACCACCACTTTGGTGACCTGGCACGGAGGGACCCAGAGCTCCTCAGGAGGCTGAAGGCATGTGTCAGGCATGGGGCTGTGCCACAGCCAGGTGAGTAGGCCCATAATGCATGCGTGCCCTGGTGCTATACTGTGAGGTTGGCTAGGCTGTCTGGCATGCCCTGCAGAGTGGTGCACTGCCATCATGAACATCATGGGATGGCATCACCTGCTGCCACTTGCGTTGCAATGCTGCTGTGTGCAACGTGTTGGGCAGGGGCTCACCCTGTGCACAGGGGTGGGGATGGTGGGCAGCTGCTGTGGTTGGTTATTGATGTGTATTTGTCTCTGTTTCAGTCCCATGACCTGAAAACAGGAGGAGGGCAGCAAAAGCAGTGGCAGAATGGCAGGCCACAGTGGGCCAGGTTGGCAGTGGAGGAGCAGCTCCGACACCAGTGGGGCCACAGAGAGCACTGATATAGTCCTTCGCACTGTACATGTGGGGTGGCAGGGGTGGGCATCGCTGCCTGTGCCATGTGCCATGGCAGCTGTGTATGTCACACTGTGTGTGGTGCCTGCCACTGTGATGCATCCATTGGATACATGTGCCAGCTGTTGGTGGGGTTGGTGTGTGCCCGGCTGCCACTGACATTGCTGTGGTGCTGCCGGAGAACTGTGCCATGTGACTGCCATAGCACAGTTGGGTGGCCACTGTGCAGCAGGGACCACCGCTGTGCTCTGTTGTGGTGTGCCACGTTGCTGGCAGGCGTTGGCCCACCCCCCTGTGGGTGGCCTGTACAGGCCCTCCAGGGGTGTGTGATCCCACTGCCCATTGCGTGCTGTGGACGGGTATGGTTCCTTGGGACATTGCACTGATCACCTGTCCTGTCCCTTGTCTTAGGTGTTTGGCGGTGGAGCAGGAGGCCCCTTTACTGCCAGCTGCTCTGCCAACTCATCTTGATCACCTCGAAAACCATGGAGGCAGTGCTGCAGGTCTGCAGGATGCTGCTGGCAGATAGGAGGCAGTGAAGACTGCAAGGAGTGGCAGGCCTTGGCCGCCACTAGTCGGGCATTGAATTCCCCTGTTTCCCCAGCTATACCTCTCCCTCCAGTCCCCCTTCCCACTGAACAGTCCCTGTTCCCTATCCCCTTCCCTCACTTTCCTACCACCCACACCCTTCTATTGTACATAGTTGTATTTTTCAATATACATATATATCTTTTGACATACCTGCCTGTGTCTGTGTCTGCTTTGCAGGTGGCATGAGGAGCCATGCTGCAGTGTCCAGTGCCTGTCTGTGTGGTGTGCATGTGCTGGGGTGCATGTTGTGCTTCTGTGGATCACTGTTGTGTGCTGATGTGTGCCCCACTATGGTGGTGTCCCTCCCCTCAGTCAGTGGCTGTGCCTTGGGGTGCCCATGGGGTGGCTGTCAGGGGTGTGTGGCAGGTCTGTATGCTTGGCTGCGTGGTCCTGGGTATGACCTGCTCTGGTCTGGGTGTGTGGAGGGGCATGGCCTACAGCCTGTGGGGGGGGCCCCTTGGTGGCCTTCCATTCACCATTGGCACCTCCTGTTGCCTACTGTCTGTGCCATTGTTTTGTTCTGGGGGGGTCTGGGTGCCTGTGTGCACCCTGCTGTGCCCAGCTGGTGGTGGCCTCCTGTGTCTTGTCACTGTGCTTCCCTAGCTCTGTCCCTGGGTCACCTCTCAGTGCCATTCCCTCCTCCGCTGCTCTGTTGCTCTGCTCCCATGGTTGCCCTGGGGCTTATCAGTCTGCACCATGGCACACCTGTGTTTGCGCCATGGTGCACCTGTGTTTGAGCCATGGCCCACCTGTGTTTGTGCCATGGCCCACCTGTGTTTGTGCCATGGCCCACCTGTGTTTGTGTCATGGTGCACCTGTGTTTGTGCCATGGCCCACCTGTGTTTGTGCCATGGCGCATCCATGGTTGTACCATGGCAGAACCACAGCTGCGCCATGCACATCTGTGCCATATTCAGCTGGGCTGCACTGGCACAGTGCGGCAAGTGCAACCTCTGAATATGGCTCCTGTTGCACCATGGCTCATCAGATTTGCGCCGGCCTTTGGTGCATTTCTGAATATCTGGGCCATGGTCAAAATCACTTAAATAGTTATAAATGCATTACAATATAAATAAATAAGTGCAGGAAAACATTTTTATGTTTCATTTATAAATATAAATAAGTATATGATCATGGAATCTAGTGCTTAATTACTTATGAGAATCACAGAGAAGATTTTATGGATTGGACATGAAATGTTTTGTGATGGCATCTTGTGTGGTTTCTAAGATGTGGGATTTCAATTTTGAAAAAGTGTGTAATTTTTTCCTATACTTAATACCCCTTTATTTTTTGCTCACACCTACAGCCTAGATGGTATAGATATTTTTCACAAAACGTTCAGGGTAGAAGCAGCCTGTCCCAAGTTAATGCCTTTTGATGAGTTCATAAAACAATATTAAAGGGTTCCAGAGTTATAAAATATTAGTTCTACTAGCTGCAACCTGATGTAAAACAGTTATCTTCCCTTTAAAATAAAGTGAACAGCTCAATTTTGTATATGTACCACAAAAAAAGTTTTTTCCAATTAGGATTGTTTCCATCCAGTCCATAGTTTATGCACTGTATGTTGTGAAAACAAGATAACTGTTAATCGGATTAAGTGTTTTTTTTTAATAGTCAGGCAACTAATTTAAGAAATTAAAGATATATTTTAATGTTATTTCTTTTTTTCACATCTCACTACATCAATGTACTGTGTGTATCTGTTACAAAAAAATCAACCATTTTTGGTCAATTGTCATTAATTACAATGCAAAGTTGTTTTATTAGGTGGAGACTATTTTAAGTGCATTAACAGCACTGAAAACCATAATACTTTCAAGAAAATGTCTGTGTTTCATTCCTAACATGATGTTTTATGATAATACATAACTTGCAATATGAAAAGTGTTTATAACTATAAACTCAGTGTAGAACTTCAGAACTGGTCCAACACTCAAAGTGAATCATATTTTGTACTATTTTTGTGATATTTTTTCCCCTTGATTTGCATGTGACAAATAAGTGACAACTAACATCTGGGTTAGATAATAGTTTACCCGGGCAAATCAGAAATGTCTTAGATGAATGAGAACATCTTTGCCAAAACAGTCCTGTTGATTTCAGTGAAGTGTAAATTGGTCACCATGAATAAAGCCAATATAAACTGAAGAAACAGCTTAGTAACTGACATGAGTACTTGAATAACTGTGGTCAGTATTTAGAGTGCAAAGCAAGATATCTGAAAATGCATTCACATCATGCATTCAAATTAATGTGCCTGTGCTTGAGACAGATAACTGCAAAAAAACCAAAAATTCATAAATCCCTAGCATCAGTTAGCGCAGGTTTAGATATAGTGAATATGGTCAAACACTGTACCAAGTATAACACTGAATCACACTGGTTACCCCAAGCACCAGGAAAGCCGTATTTGTAGTTTATGAAATAAGTTTCTTCAGTCTGCAGTCAACAATGATGGTTTGTCTGGCTGTACATAATCATTTACTGCGTGATATATGTTGAAGCATTTTCCCGCACAAAAGTGAAATGCTGCAGTCAGGACAGAATTACTGAGTTTCAGAAGCTCCTCCATGTGTTCCTGTCTTACATTTTGAGCCAACAGCTGTCAAGGATCATGAGGCCTTAGCAGAGCAAACCATGCAAAGTCTGGTAGGGTTCTTCTTTGTTGGTGCATGAGGGATTTTTACAGTAAAGTGCCTGGCAACAAGGCATATTTCTGTGTCTGCACTTGACACATTTCTGTAGTATGCAGTGGCATTGCAAAGGTAAATTTCCACAAGCTCTTCCATGAGCTGAGCAACACAGTGGCAGTGACAGTTATTCCCACTCTTTCGCTTGTAAATAACAAAACGATTGAATGCAGCAATATCAGTTAGGTGGAAAAAAAATTTCTTGCACCACTTTTTTGTTTTACGTAATCATTAGTTCTTCAGCATTTGATCACTGACACCTGCAACTCCCATCTTACTACTGTACTGTAGTACCACATCAGCTATGATCTTAAGAGTTACAGCATGTTTGTTACCACATGATGCCATGTCACCCTTACATATAGTAATTAGCATGTACACAGTGTATTTTCTTGGGCCTTGCTTGCTACATGAATGCTCTTACTTTTGGGAAATTCTCTGCAGCAAGTGAAACCTCCTTGGAAATGAGCTCCCCTCTCAATGGAGTACTGTAACATCTTTCCCATTCATAATTTTATGAATACAATATATTACTACTACTACTATTACTAAATAATCTCTCCAACATTAAGCTGGACATCACAAAACTGTAATGGTGGTCCTAATCATGATTTATTGATGATGCCACATAATTTTTCTTCAGTTCCTGCAAGGACCACACAAGTTTGAGCCTGGTGAAAAAGTGTTCTGTAAAAAGAATGTGCCTCTGTCCTAAAAATGGACCTAATAATTGAATTACAGAGTCATGAGTTGTTTGCCCAGTCTTTGGTGATGAGGCATTGCTCACAATCTCTACTGTTACTTCAAGATTATCTTCTCTGTTTGGATTAGCATTTTGTTCCATATTGTCCCTCCCTCCAGGGCCTGTGATAGTCTGGTCCAGTGTTACATTTGATACCTTGTTTTTATCTGCTTACATGACATAATTCCACACATAGCCTCCATCCCACCTTTATCTGAATAGCTGTCACATAGTTATTCAGTCTGAATGTCAAATCTAGAACTTTTCAAGAGCATGTAGTGTTTAAATTCCAGAGGGACATTGAATAGTAAAATATTTATCTATACTGATGTGTCTGGCTGGGGTATATGCTGTCACAAACTTGTTCTGCAGGATATCTCAGCTGTAGAGTCAAGCCATACAAAAGTGAAGGTACTGGACTTCAGGAGGATGGATTTTGTCAAAATGGGAGAGTGCCTCAGAAAAGCACTAGCTAACAAGCAAGAAAGAGGGGCAGAGCAACAATGGGGAAACATCAAAACTGCCATCACAGAGGCAACAAGCCTTTGTGTGAAGCAAATAAATCAAAATGAAAGAAAAAAACACTGTGGTTCTCAAAAGAGGTGGCGGGGAAGGTTCAGAAGAAAAAGATAGCATTCAGGAAATATAAGGAAACACAGAAGGAGCAGAACAGAGAACTGTACCAGTTAAAGCAGAAGGAGGCGGGGAAGGTAGTCAGACTAGCAAAGGCCCAAGCTGAGGAAAAGATAGGCAACTCAGTTAAGAAGGGGGATAAAACATTTTACAGGTACATTAGGGAATGAAGAAAGACAAAGGGAGGGATACTGAGGCTGAATAAAGAGGAGGTTGGGTAGGCAGAGAGGGACAGTGAAAAAGCAGGGATACTGAACGAATACTTCTGCTCAGTATTCACAAAAGAAGATGGGGTTACCTATTCCAGTCAATAGAAGCACTCTGGGTAGTGGTGTCAATATCAGTCCTTTCATAGAAGAAAGGGTTCTGAAAGAACTCCTAAAACTGAAGGTGGACAAAGCAATGGGGCCTAATGGGATTCACCACAGAATTCTAAAAGAACTAAGGGGAGAACTAGTAACACCATTGACTACCCTTTTTAACAAATCATGGGAGGATGGTGTGGTACCTGAGGACTGGAGGAGGGTGGATGTGATTCCCCTTCACAAAAGTGGGAGCAAGACAGAGGCAGGAAACTACAGACCTGTCAGTTTGACCTCAGTGGTAGGGAAAATGAAGGAATAACTTCTGAAGGAAAGAATTGTTGAGTATCTAGAGGCCAGCAGGGCACAGGACCCAAGGCAGCATGGATTCACAGTGGGAAGTTCATTTCAGATGAATCTAATATATTTCTTTGACTGGGTGACCAAAGTAGTAGACCAGAGAGGGGTTATGGACTTGGCCTACCTAGACTTTAGCAAGGCATTTGACACAGTCCCGCACAAAAGATTAATAAACAAATTAGCCAGCCTAGGAGTGAGTCCCAGGGTGATAGCCTGGGTAAAACATTGGCTAGACAACAGGATGCAGAGGGTAATAGTAAACAGAGTCCACAGTGAAGAAAGGGAGTTACTAGTGGGTAAATCATGGTTCAGTACTGGATCCGGTCCTTTTTAATGTCTTTATAAGTGACATTGCAGAGAGACTGGAAGAAAAAGTATGTCTCTTTGCAGATGACACAAAGATCTGCAACAGAGTTGATACACAAGGTGGGGTGGAAAGGATGAGAAGGGACTTGGCGAGGTTGGAGGAATGGTCAAATGTATGACAGCTTAGATTCATTGTAAAGAAGTACAAAGTAATGCACCTTGGAAACAAAATCCCAGGGGAAGAGTACACAATAGGGGGTGAGATACTGACAACTACAAAAATGGAAAGGGACATGGGGTAGTTATATCATATGAACTAAAGGTGGGCAAGCAATGTGAGAAGGCAGTAAGGAGGGCTGGGGGATACTGGGATGCATAGAGAAAGGCTGTCCAGAGGAGGGCAACCAAAATGGTGCAGGGTCTGCACCAGAAGACATATGAAGAGAGACTGAAGGAGCTTAATATGTATACCCTTCAGTAAAGGAGAGAGATGGGGGACATGATAGAAACTTTCAAGTACCTCAAGGTAATCAACAAAGTCCAAAAGGATAGCATCTTTCAGAAAAACAGATGTGTAAGAACAGGGGGAAACAATTTAAAAAAAGAGCGGGGATGGCTCAGAGGTAATGTGAAGAAGTATTTTTTCACTGAGAAGGTTGTGGATACATGGAACAGCCTTTCTGAGGAGGTTGTGGAGTCAAAAACAGTGGGGGAATTCAGGAATGCATGGTACAGACATAAGACAATTCTAGTGGGGGGTAGGAGGAAGTAGGCTGTTGGTTAACTAGGATCTGCAGCTTATCCATTAGGTAGGGAAATGGGCAGACTAGGTGAACTAAGTGGTCCTTATCTGCCATCAAATTCTATGTTTTCATGTTTCTATGTTTCTGATCTTATAAAGTTTGTCAGGGGATTCTGCAACATTTTCATTATCCACAAAATGAAGAGTTTTAGAATGTACATGAACCTGTCCCTGCTGATAGGTGAGTGTTCAATATGTATGGAAATGATTGGGTTTTGTAGACTAGTAATCTATAATTTGTGTTTTTGTTTACCAACCCAGTCAACAGGAAAGTACTAGTGAACACATCCATCTCATAGGGACACACACTGGTTTCCATGAAGAAGCATGTGAAAATTAGATTTGAATACCACTAGACACCTTTTTCAGCATATTTAGTTAGTTTCCATGCAAATGCTGTCACTACCTTTGGGCTCTGTCTTTGAAAAGAACATTTGGAAACACTGAAGTGGTAGTGGGTTGTCAGGCATAGGGACATTAATCCCAGGAGTTCCTGTGAACTAAAATGGTTCTATGTGTTTCTCAGTTTCATACCACAGAACTTCAGACACACTTCTCTGGTTTGTACCATTAATATCTGTAGAAGGATTGTGAGGGACATGTCCAATTACTCTGCCTTTTCCAAAGGCTCCATCTCTCCCTCACAGACTTGTTATACCCCTACACTTTTTCTATTCTTTGCTTCAACTTCTCTTCTCTACTGAGACTAATTCTCTGTCACTTAAGGAGTCCTTTACCCATGAAAACAGAGTAAAAAGACATAGGTCCTTCAAAAATAATAGTAAGGACTGACTAAAAGCCTATATGTCAGAAGTAAAATGGTACAGGATATTTCAAATTCCTTCTTTGGATCTAGCCTTCCAAGATTTTAAATGACGCTTTATGGAAGTATGTGATAAAGTAGCACCCAATACAAAAAAAAGAAATCCCAAAAAAGGAACAAGCCCCATGGATTACAGAGAAATTAAAACAAAGAAATTCAGATAAAAGATAACTATGGAAAATAGTAAATAAAACTTTGAAACCAGAGGATTGGAACAAATATAAACATGCTAGAAATAGATGAAAACAAAATTTGAGAAATACAAAATGGAAATTCTATAAAAATAAAATACATGAAATTTTTGATCCATGTCAATATTGGTCAGTAATCAAATCTTCTGAAACTCCAGCAAATAACAAACCTTTGATACGAATGATTAATAATGGATTATTGCAATCTACTCAGTTTTCTGCTGATCTACTCAACACATGTTTTGTCACATTACCCGATGTGGATATACCAACTGCTACCAAGAATTAAATAAAATATCTGTAAGTAAAAATACAATAAAATATGTTCCTAAATTCATATTTAATGTGGTTGATTGTAAACATGTAAAAAATATATTAGAACACTAAATGTCAAAAAAGCCTGTGGCTTTGATGGAATTAAATGTAGATTTCTAAAAGATTCCATTGGTATCATCTCCCAAGTGTTAACCAAAATAGTCAACTAGAGTTTGACCGAAGGACAGGTTTCAACAATTTGAAAGTTAGTCAAAATAATTCCAGTCTTTAAAGGAGGTACAAAGACTGACCCTTTGAGCTACCACCCAATAGCGCTCCTACTGTACCTGTGCTTTCTAAGATACTAGAAGGATTAGTTCACAAACAACTTAGGGACTACTTTGAAAACTATTCCCTATTGTCAAAATATCAATCTGGATTCAGAAGGGGATACTTCACAGACATCACACTAACCGACCTAGTGGACTTAATTACAACTGCCCTAAATGAGAGCCAGGAGGTGGGTGCAGTGTTCGTGGACTTATCAAAAGGTTTTGATATGGTGTACCACATAATTCTAAGGGATAGGCTATTGGAAACTCAAGTTGCTGATGACACATGCCAGTGTTAAATTCTTACTTAAAAAAACAATCCCAGCAGGTCCAACCTGGAAACACTCTCTCAAATAGAGAAATTACCTTTAAGGGAGTTCCCCAAGGAGCAATATTGGGGCTTACTATATTTTTAATCTATGTAAATCTAGTTTCACAATATATGAATAAAACAAGCATATGGCTCTATGCAGATGATAGTGTTAGTTGCTTGAGGTAGTAGTTTAGAAATGATAGAGAAAAACTTACAGGATGATTTTGGCACACTATGCACATGGCCTACCAACTCAAAACTTGTTTTAAATGGCAGGAAATCAAAAACAATGGTGTTTGGCTCCATATCTATTACCAAAAAGGGATAGGAAATCTGTATAAAAACAAACAGTGATGAAATACTGACCTAGGTAAAAGAATACAAATACCTTGGAGTATGGTTGGATGCTACTATAAAATCTAAGAATACAAATGCATTGGAGTATGGTTGGATGTTAATCTAAAATCTGAATACCACATAGATGAGTTATGAGTTGATTCTAGATTATGAGATTTTAGGCAAACCAGATTAGTTTAAACTATTGTATGAGGAAATCAATTGTTGATCAACTACTAATTCCCATTATAGACTATGGAGACTACGTCTGTGGATTTGCTGATAGACCATCATTGCTAAAAGTGGAAAAAATTTCTAATACGTTAGCAAGATTTATATTAAAATGTGATTTTTTTCACTCTCCAGTGTATAATGTATAACAGACTGGGATAGCTAAATTTAGAAATTAAAATGGACCAGTCAAATACATTAAGTAATCCACTATAAAAAAAAATGTACTTAATAGAAAAATGACATAAAGAGGAACACAAATACAGTTTAAGGAACAGTAGTGCACATAAATTCTCTTCACCAAGGATAGTAAATAAATTTGGAGCTATGACTTTTCCATATGTAGTTATGAAATATTGGGAAATCTTAAACAATCAAGATAAAGAATTGAGAAAAATCCTAGACTCTTTGCTACACACCTCAAAAAAGAATTGAAGGTTATCTGAATGTGTGAATGGTAAACTTTCATCAAATTAAGACTGTTTGATTACTTTTGATAATGGTTAGCTTTAAGCACTAGTAGTGTGTTTAATTATTTAAGGAATGTACTGAACTGTATTGCATCTATTTGTATAATATATTAAACACTGTATGGGTCCCATAAATATGTACTGACAATTTAAGTATATAATTATTTACTAATATGACACAGAGTTAGATGTGTTGCTAACTTTACAGTAGAGAGCAAGTTTAAGCATTTTTATTAAACTCTTAGGGCCAGATATTCAAAGGGAGCACCGGGCGCAAATCCGTTGTGCTGGATTAGTACCAAATTTGCGCCTGACTGCAATATTCAAAAGGATATTTAGCGCCTGCGCTAGGTGTTAGCACTGACACCAAATAATAATGTATGCAGGGGAGGGACTGAGGTGAGGGGCCCTGAATGCCGGCGCACCAGCATATTCAAAAGTATAACGCTGCGCTACAGGCATTTGCGTGACCTGTAGCATGGTGCTAAATATCGCCAAGGAAAAGCTGATGGTAATGCAGCGGTGCACCCCCCCACACACACACACAAATCCCAAACCCCCCATTGTCCATAAAGTAAAATACCCTGGTAGTCTAGTGGTCCTCCCACCCCCAAGCATGGCTCCCTACCCCCATAGGAATTAAATATAATGTCCCTGGTAGTCTAGTGGTCCCCCACCCCCAAGCACGGCTCCCGATGCCGGTAGAAATTAAATATAATTTCTGGTAGTCTAGTGGTCCCCACCCCCAAGCAGAACTCCCGACCCGTAGATATGAAAATAATTGTATTTGCCCTGGTAGTCTAGTGGTCCCCCACCCCAAGCATGGCTCCCTACCCCATGGAATTAAATATATGTCTTGTGTCCTAGTATCCCCCCCCTCTCAAGCATGGCTCGTGATGCCTGTAGAATAAAACAATATTACTTGCCCTGGTTGGTCTGGCAGTGAATCCTCCCTCTGTTGTATGTTCATTGTCCCTGGCTGATGGAGAGGATCTCCTGCGCCCAGGATGCCTCTGCTCATCTCAATAAGACTCCAGAATGGAGCCACAACTGACTCAGTTCCCTTCTCTCACCAACACGGCCGGCCGCCGACTGATGTACAAATGAGAGCTACTTCATTACCGTAGTGCTCATTTGTACCTCAGTCGGTGGCCAGCCTTGGTGGTGAGATGAGGGGTGAGCCGGTGGCTGGCTCCATTCTTGGAGTCTCATTGGGATGAGCAGGGGTGTCACTGCCGGGTGGGGGGATCCACTAGACTACCAGGGAGAATATATATATATTGACTTTCAATGAGGGACGGGAGCCATGCTTAGGGGTGGGGGGACCACTAGACTACCAGGGTAAGTACAATTGTTTTCATTTCTACGGGCAATGGGAGCCATGTTTGGTGGTGGGGGGACCACTAGACTACCAGAGAAATGGATTAATTTTATTTGAAACAGGGTCGGATACATGCCATGGGTGGGGGACCACTAGACTACCAGGGAAACGGATTCATTTTTATTTGAAATGGGGGTCGGATACATGTGGGGTGGGGGTGGGGAACCACTAGACTACTAGGGAAACATATTCTTTTTTATTTGAAACGGGGGTCTGGATACATGCTGGGGGGGGGGGACCACTAGACTGCCAGGGAGTGGAACCCACACAAGTGGGAACAGGGACCTTGATGGCTGAGAAGGGCTACCTGGCCCAGCCTGTCTGTCCAGGTCCCTATATGCTGGATGGCTGCACTGCACAGCCCAGTGACCCTACAGCTGACATCCCCCCCACCCCGAGCAGGTTTGCCTTATGCCGGTCCCCTGCATTGCGTCCCCCCACTGTGTTTCTCCCGCTGCTGCAGTGGGGTACCTGTGTTGTTGGGGGAGGCATCCTCCAGGGCATGTATAGCCATGGGCAGTATGTCTGTTTAGCTATCGATCTATATATATATATATATATATGTATATATATATATATATATACACATATACACATATATACACATATATACACACACATACATATATACAGGTCCTGCTTGCACAGCTGAACGGGTGTGTTGTATGCACTGACTGTGCCTGCCAGCACACAGTTCCTGCAGCTTCCAGCTTGTACTTCCATTCTGACCAACAAGGGATGCTGTGGGCATGCCTTGGCCTGCAGCATCCAGCCTGTATTACCATTCCGACCAAAAGGGGAGCTTTGTGCTCCATGCAGTAGCACCGGGCAAATTGCATGGTAATGTATGCTAAGCAGCACTTAATGAGACGCAAATGTACTTGTTTGCCCATGTTTATCTAAGTAGGCTCATTTGCATGGGAGCTTTGAATATAGCTCCCGTTTGTCCTGGGCTAACCAGTTTGCACCGGGCTAATGTGTTAGCACTGTGCAATCAGGTTAGCCCCGGGCAAACCAAACTTCAGCATAGCACACTAAGCACAGTTCTGCAGTGTGTGGCTTACATTGTTGTTTGCAGTCATTCCTCTCAACTGTCCCTGATTTTCAGGGACGTCCCTGGATTTACCTCAAACTTTTACTCTGTCCCTCCTACAAATTGTGTTTCCATGACCAAACAGTGGGGGTTGTAGGCATAACATAATGTCAGACATTAATGTTACAGATGTGTTCTTCCTTAAACAATACATTTTACACTACACCACTTATTCTACCAGCTTCCTGAGTGGATATCACCAATTTTTAAGGTGTGTCCCTGATTTTAAACCTTTGCCCCGATTGTTTTAAGCCTTGTCCCTGATTTATGAGGCAGGAGGTTGAGACTTGTGTTTGCAGTAGCTGTGAGACATCTCTGTGCAATCACACACAATGTTCTCCACCTGTAACACTGGCTTGCTACAGAGTCTAATGAGCTGCAGTTGCAGTTTGCACTTCCCTGTTGCTATATTCAGTGCTGTCTTATTCCTGGCTGTTTTTGCCCTGCACTCTCAGACCAGTTTACCTGGCTTCCTTAGACTGCTATATTCAGCAGGATTAGTACCGGGCTATTTTCTTTTGAATATAGCTTGCTTTGTGCTTCAGGCTAAGTTTGCCCACTGGGCAGTGCTAATTTAGCCCCGGGGCAAAGTTTTGAATATCTGGCCCTTAGAGCGTATGTGTCAGAATGTTTGCTGTATAGATTTTATAGTTGAAACTTCATTTTTTGTACTTAAACAGGATCACCTTGTAAACAGGACCTTTGATCCTAATGGTGTAATTTCCAAATTTCCCATATTAAAATAAAGATTTTACTACTACTACTACTACAACTACATTCACTTAAAGAGCATTGTTCATTTTCACTTTCTGTGATTTCTTCTCTTTCCAGTTGTCCGTCAAGATCTGTTTCTGTGATTTGTTCTGTTTCACTTGGATTGATTTGCTCTACCTCAGTAAATGTGGATGGACCACTTTCACTTGTTATTCCCTGTCCCTTTCCACACACTGTGCCCTGCCATTTATTATTGTTTTTCCTGCCTCACCCTATACCACTTTCCATGCCTTCATCATTTTTACTTGATCCAAACAAAGTAACGGTATGCACAAATAAGGATAACTGAAGCATGTTAAAAATTAGGATAAAATTAAACAATACTTTTAAAATGTTGGGTCACATACTATTATAAAAAGTACACAATACAAAAAAAGTGATATCCATTCCTTATATTGTAATTTCATCTGTTCCATTATCGAAGCAATGACAACAATCAGGTCCAGGCTACTGTCTTCCTTTTCATCTGTTTAGCTGATATATTTTTCTCCTCAGACTTATTTCAACAATTTTGGTTACTCCCATGTCAATTGACAATGTTTATTGTATTGCACATTGTTATTACATAACTCCCTATTGTATAATTTTCTCTTTGTGTATAATTACTGTCATTATTCATGATGTCTGTAACACTTGCCTGCCACACTTTGTACTGACGTGAAGCCTTTGAAAAAGAGTCCCTGACTCAAAGGGGTGTAATTCCTGGACTTCAATAAATAAATAAATGACTATAATATGAATTAGCAAAAATGCTTTAGTTAATTGTTAGCTTCTTGATGTGGTACTGAAACTTTACTAGTTTCACTATGTACAGTGGCCTGTATATTCAAAGGGGTTGCGCATTTCACAACAGAGTTGCATGACGCAACCCCACATTGTGCCCCGGTTGGATATTGAAAAGGCTGCCCAGTACAATGCAAATCCCGATGCGCCAGGGTACAATGATAATGTATGCAGCGTAGGTGCAGGGGGCATACCCATGCATATGTGGCACATCCCAATATTCAGCCTGGGATGTGCGGCACATATGCTAGCACAACCCTGCATTGTGCCACATGGGGGGGTTCAAAGTTGAGCCCTTGAATAGTGGGAAGAAAACCTGGCCACCCACAGGTGGGCAGCTGTATTGCATGGTGCAACATGGCAACCGCCAGTCATGGGTGGCCACCCGACCACCCAGCACACCATCATGAAGCACCCATAAAACCCTGGTAGTCTAGTGGCACCCCTCTCCCACCCATGTCCCTGATTGCAGGTATCCAAAATAGTAGATCTGGCAGTCCACTGAAACCCTCACTCGTGTCTCGCGGATCATGGTGCATGTATAGAATCACGCCCGGCAATCTAGTGGTGTTTCCTCTTCACTTCGTCCCCATCACCGGGTAGTCATTTAGTACTTCCTGGTAGTCTAGTGGATCCTCAACCTCCGGATTGTGTACATTCCTAGAATGCAGCCTCGGTGTCCACTGGTGCAGTTCTCTCTTCATCAGCCATTACCTTTCTGCCCCATCACAGGGTGGCAGCACCTCCAGCATACCACCCTCAGCCGCCATCAGCGACAGGGTACATTATGCCCCGCAACAATTGGTCCACACTGGACCAATGGGCTTACAGCCCATACTGTACCTGTCATTCAGTGGGTGGCTAGGTGATATGCGGTGGTTGCGCCGCCCGCCAATGATGGGGGCAGAGCGGGGTGGGCAAGAGGTTCTGTGTGGGGGAGGGGGGGTGCCAGTGGATCACCAGGGATTTATTATTCAGAGATGTACTGCGATCACTGCAACAGGTGGAGGGGTTCCACTAGATTACCAGGGAAGTACTTAAAGGAAAAATACCAACGATCAGGGACAAGGGTGGGAGGGGGGTACCACTAAACTGCCAGGGCATGTTTTATGTTACATGTATCGTGATCACAGAACCGGGCGGGGTTCCACTGGACTGCCAGGGATGTAACTCTACATCAGATACCCACGATCAGAGTCATGGGTGGGAGGGGGGATCACTAGACCACCAGGGTCCGTCATCTTTTACATTTATGGGGCATCAGGGAATCAGGAGGGAGGGGGACCACTAGACTACCAGGGATTGTTCTGTTGTACATGTACCGTGATCACAGCTACGGGGTGGGGATGTCCCTGGATCCCCACTGCACACGTCACATTGTGCAGGGTGCCAGGTGCAATTCATCAGGCTGCCCTGTGCAAGGCATGCAAATGTGGCCATAATGACATGCAAATGGCCCCATTTGTGCCATGCATATATTATGGCCTCATTTGCATGCCCCCTGCTAAATTTCGTGGGTGACGCACCTAGTGCAACTGCACTTGCACTGGCACATCCCCATGCTCCCTATCTGTGGCTTGCACTGGTGTAGTGCCACTGCACCATGCACAGTATGTGTGCTGACAGTGCCATATTCAATGGTGCTGCACCATGGCACATCCCCATTGAATATTACCTGGACCTGGACCTGGCCCCGGCACATCACAGTTGTGCTGCGCCCAGGCTTGCGCCACTAGCTGTTGCAGTCTGAACATCCAAGCCAGTATGTACATATATATATATATATATATATATATATATATGGCCAGAGAGAGAGAGAGAAAGAGAGAGAGATGCATTTGTACTGTGTACTTTTTATAATAGTATGTGACAAAACATCTTATAAATGTTGTTGCTTTATTTTTGTCCTAACTTTTGTTAAAATGATTTTGTATCACTACAAAAATTGCACTCATTAACATTTAATGAAAGTGTTGCATAAATATAGTACTCCTGCCTATCATCCTCAGCCCCCACTGAAGACTAGGGAGAGTCGAGGTGCTAGGGGAAAGAGCTGTACCTGTGAGGTTGCCAACTTTTGCATTTTGCTATAACTGTAAAACTCTGCATAAACTTATTTTGTTAGTATAGACTGCTTCTGTTATCCTTATTTGTGCAAACCACTACTTTGTTTGGCCTGTCTACTGCAGGAGGTAAGCCACCTCCTTTGTGATGTTTCACCGCCTGTGTGTTGTTAGCTCGTGGTCATTTCTTTTTGACTGCCTATCATTTTGTCTCACCCTGCCTTGCATCATGCCACTTTCGCTGCCTTTGTCATTTTTGTGTGCCCTGCCTTACTCCGTGCCACTTCCAGTGCCTTTGTCTTTTTTATTTGCCAAGGTTTTCCCCATGCCACTTCCCGTGCTTTTGTCTTATTTATTTCCCTTGCCTTGCCCCCTTACACTTGTGGTGACTTTATTATTTTTATTTGCCCTGCCTCACCCTGTTACACTTGGAGTGCCTTCATTATTTTTATTTGGCTGGCCTCACCAAGTTCCACTTGTGGTGCCTTCATCACCTTCATTTGCTCTGAGCTGTCCACTTCCACTTTTATTTTATTCATTTGGTAACCAGGTAAGGCCCACTAGGCACAACTGCCTGTTTTCAGGAATGATCTGGGAGCACTGGAGTGGTTAAGTGACTTGTTCAGAGTCACACAGTATGTAAATGGAGGTTGTGGGAATCAAATCCCCATCTGCTGGATGTACCAAACTCATTCACAGCTCATTACTCTAACCTCTAGGCTATACTGCCAGTGCAGCTTGTATAGCCTTTAATATTTGTATTTGTTCTGCCACTGTGACATGCTATGTGCATCTTGTCTGATCTTTTATTCATTTGCATTTTTCTCCTAGTATTATATTCTGCAAATAGGCTGTGCGTAGGTAACACACCTGTCTTGTCTGATTCTGATTCTGATGAGTAGGAGTCTGAATCACAACTTGCACCCCACCTGACTCACTGCCCAGAAATATTTCATTAAGAGCATGATTCACTGTAAAAAAATGTTTTTTTTGGACATGACAAAATCAGTTTCACAATGCCAGCATCAAAATCAGCTGTACAAAGGTAGAACCTTTTTCTCTTTTATGTGAATACACACCTGGAGAAACTATGCTTTCTAAATAACAAGCAATAAATGTATTTCCCTTTATTGAAATTTACTGCCAAATAACTTTCTGCTAATTAGTAACACTGCATATACCTGTTCAACAACAACAACAACAACAACAACAACAACATACCCTGTTGTTTGGCAGGTTTTACAGTCTCCTGCCCCCCAAGCAGTTTCTTTTTTTTTTTTTACTTTTTTTATGATGCTTTAAAATGAAGCTGTCTGTGTCTCTGTGTTCTTATCCACATCTTGTACAGTTTTGGGTGGAAACAAGCATTTTTGAGCACACTGTAGTACCTCCAACTAAATGCTCCTTCCGTCTTACTGTCCCGCTGTTGAGTACGCAAACTGCATCAGACCAATGCCTTTTGCATTGCAGATGTCCCTGCAAATGCTAAGTCACATGACAACTCACAACACATTGACATCCCAACTCTAAACAAGCCACCCTGTGCACCAGAATTGGTCTCCATGTGGAAACCCACTCTGTTTTCGTGCTATTAAATGGTTCCTTTCAAAACTGAGTATATTCGGAACCCACAGTAGTGTGCCCGCACCTGTGTAAAGAGTATACTTGGCACCTGCAGTTAAGGGGTTAACGTTTTTCTGAGCATGCTCTTTAGGGTTTTTGGATACCTTTTGATATGAACAATAAAAAAATTTCAGTTGTGAGGGTTTATCATTCAGGATTTATCGACCATGAGAAAAAATGTCCATCATGATGTCCGCCATCTTGTTTTTTTAATTTGAAAAAACATTGAAAATACATGAAAATGATATAATAACTAGTTATCAATGTTTTATGAGGGCTAGACCAGTTATTATTTGCTGTAGTAACTGGCCCATTATTATGGCAAACACGCACACAATTTACTTACATTCAGCACAAGGCACTCTCTCACCGAAATGGCAATTTGTAGTACAGCGTTAATGGCTCACGCTGCTTTGAGTAAACTACCTCCTTAATAAGAAAATTCATATATATATATATATATATATATATATATATATATATATATATATATATATATATATATATATATATATATATATATATATATCAGTCCCTTTTCAGTTTCCACACTGACTGAATAGAGGATGCAGTAGCACAGTGGTTTAAGGCTCTGAGCTGCAAATCGGGAGACCTGGGTTTGAATCTCACAGCCCCCACTTGCATACTGTGTGACCCTAAGCAAGTCACTTAACTTCCCTGTGCTCCCAGATCACACCTGTAAACAAGCTTTCAGCTTAGTGTGTCTCTCCTGGTTAAACAATTAGAAAAGAGAGAGAGAGAAATGTTAATTGTGTAAAAGCAGGCTGTTTTCCTTGAATGTGAAAGTGTTATCAGCAGTCCTGTACTGCCCTCTTTATACTCACTTCCATTAGTTAGCAGGCTGAAAGCACCATAGAAAAATATTTTAGGCACTGGAATAAATACATTTATAATAAAAAAAATTGGGATAATGACAACAGGTGAGAGCACACCATTAGACACAGAAACTTGGGCAATCTCAAAAGTCTAAAAAACTTGAATCATTAGTTGTAGGAAAACATTAACGCCAAGAAATTATAAAAAATGAAAGATAGGGTGGTGTGCATTATGAAAATTTATTACACACCCTTGGTGTGTGATGCTGTTATAAATCCCTCGAGCTTTGCTCTTGGGGCTTATGCAGCATCACACACTTCGGTGTGTATTAAATTCTCGTAATGCACACCACCCCATCTATTATTCTCTATATATTGTCAAGAAAACAAAAACCTAAACCTTGGTAAATGGGACCTGCTTAGTGAGATTCTGATATCTGTTTTATTTTTTTAAAACAGAAACACCCTTTTCTGGGCACCTCAAAATCCAGGATACCCACATTCTCTGTATGAGAACAGCAGGATTTTCTTTTTTTTTTCGATATACACTTTATCTCCCAGTTCTCCCTGGTAGCCCCAATTCTGATCGACCCCCCATGCCCCAACACCAGCTCCTCCAGGGCTTATCTGTACCCTCATCCACTGCCACAGAACTGTGGTTGTGCCTGGCCACCGGTGCTGAACCTGCGGAGGGTCAATTGTCATCCTGCCACCTTGGGTGTTTTTCCACCATTTTTCTCCCTTGCCTCCCCCATTCCTGGGAAGTGATAAATCAGTGCATGCATATGGAGGTGCACGCACACTGCAGAGTCCTGCATAGTGGTGGGTGAAGTGGCCCCAATTCGCTCCACAAAGTGATTCATGGAGTAATGCGGAATCTGTGAAGAACTCTGCAACACAAAACAGAGTACTTCATGTTATGATGAGGAATGCAAAGTCTATTGAAAGTAATGACTTCACGTTATTCCACATTCCCAAAACCACTACTCGACTAATTTTAAGGTGAAATACATTGAAAGCAATGTACTTCGCATCACTTCGACTTGTTGGTGAGCTACAAAGGTGAATTTTGTGGTGATTCATGGGATTGAAGGTCACATGGGCTCTAGATTGTTCTGCACAGCCTCAGTTCAGAGTAATGTGCATAGGTAGCTGTAAGAGACAGTTTGCTCTGAGAGCTCTCTGCAATTCAAACCCTCTAAAATCTGTTAAAAAAGCCTTTTTGAGTAACTTATTTGCTGAAACTTTTCTGCATCGATTGTAGGAAACCCTCCTGTGCTCATATAATCAAGTGTTTATTGTTTGTGTGTGGATTTTGAATATTAATGTACAACATTCAGTCTGTGTGCTGAAAGATAGTGGACATGTGCTTTGGGGGAAGGGCGTATCTGTGGTGTAGGTAGATTTAAGTTGGAGACATAGGGAGTTCTTTGTTTTTTGGTTATATTGTTCTTGTATATCTGTGTTAATATACATGCAGTAATATTTTCAGTAATTGTTGACATTTTTTTGCTGATTGTGTTGTGGACCTGATGCAGCACAGCTTAATTTCAGGTTGTTTAAAATACATGATGGTATATTACTGAAGTTTTCAATTTGCTTAGACAAAGTGTGTGTGTGTGTGGTGCATTACGTCAAATAATACACCTTTTATTGTGCCACAGTGTAATTGCAGCAGTGTGAACCTGCTATCCACTGCACCTGTGTGATTTTGAACTGCCATTGTGGTGTCTTGGTTTTGCACTGTTACTGTAATCTGCAGTCACAGTGCTTCCCCCCTCAACCAGCAAAATGTATTCTTTTCCAGATTGTATTGTGACATGAGCACCATTGGTTATTTAAGGTGTTGTTGAACTTGTTGTGACTTTGCGTCTGTATCTCTTTTTGAAGCCACAGTTGGGTTTTTTTGGGGCTTTACAGCCAGTGGCCCAGAGTGAATGTTCCAAAATCTGAATTTGTTCAGAATACTCTTGTTGATCCCCAAAATGCCAGCAAAGAGATGTGCAAGCAAAGCTATTTCTCACCATGGCAGTGCTGCCAGTGGTAAGATTGTCTGTGGGCATGGTAGTACACAGTCACTGAAGTGCATTGTTGATGTGAGGAAAGGTATTTCTTCTTCAGCTGGTGGTGTTAGTGCAGTTGCTGGTGGTATGAGTATTGCTGTCTCAAGTTCCACTTCTGACCAGTTGATCATGTCCAAAAATATAGTTGAGTGTAAAGCAGTGAGTGACAGACAATGTAGATGATGTAATAATCCCCAGTAACATCCCATTGGTAACTGAACATGAGGATTCTGATCATCATGGCAATGATAATACACAATGTTATATTTCTTCCACCGTGGTTCAGGTCTCGCATTTGCCATGCAATGATTCATAGTGTGGTGAAAAAATATCAGGTGATGGAGGTGTTGATGATGAATCTGATGATGCTGAAGTTGCTGTGGTTGCAACATGCAGTCCACATGTCAGCATCCCAGCAGACGATGTGGATGTGGATGATGTTATTAATGAATATGATGATGATGTCAGTGACTTTGCATTTCATGTTATGCTCTCATTTCACTTTGTCAGCAGCACTGGGGAATTTTCTGGACACAAGACAGTTGCATTTTGGGGATGCACAAAAATTCTGGGGACTCTGTATAAGCACATAATGTCATAAATTATAAATGAATGTCTATTTCAAATAATAAATATTTTTGGACCCTCAGTAATGTTTACTTTGTGGCGTGAAGTGTTTGTTCAAAAGCAGGACTGAGCAGTGCTAGTAGACTGTGCTAAATTGGATGTGTGCAGTCAGTGTTCTTTCCTGAAACATAGAAGCATAGAATCATAGAATTTGATGGCAGATAAGGACCGCTTGGCCCACCTAGTCTGCCCATTTCCCTACCTAATGGATAAGCTAGAGATCCTAGTTAACCAGCAGCCTACTTCTTCCTACCCCCAACCCCTAGAATTGCCTTATGGCTGTTCCATGCATGCTTGAATTCCACCACTGTTTTTGACTCCACGACCTCCTCTGGAAGGCCGTTCCATGCATCCACAACCCTCTCTGTGAAAAAATACTTCCTTAAATTACCTCTGAGCTGCCCCTCCTCTATCTTCAAATTGTGCTCCCTTGTTCTTGCACACCTCTTTTTTTGAAAGATGCTACCCTCTTGGACTTTGTTGATTCCCTTGAGGTACTTGAAAGTTTCTATCATATCCCCTCTCCTCCTTTCCTCGAGGCTATACATATTAAGCTCCTTAAGTCTCTCTTCATATGTCTTTCGGTGCAGACCCTGCACCATTTTAGTTGCCCTCCTCTGGACAGCTTCCATCCTGTCTATGTCTTTGCAGAGATTGGGTCTCCAGAACTGCATGCAATACTCCAGATGGGGTCTCACCAGCTGTCTGTACAGAGGGATAATAACTTCCTGTTTTCTACTGGTGATGCCTCTCCCTATGCATCCCAGCATCCCCCTAGCCCTCCTTGCTGCCCTCTCACATTGCTTGCCCACCTTTAGGTCCTTGCTGCCCTCTCACATTGCCTGTGTGTGCAGACACTGTCCAGTTTCATGCAAACATATATATGGTGTGACTTGTTGCAGTATGTAAGGAATAAAGATAAGAATACATAACATTTATTTTATTTGTACCATCATCAGCAGTGGAGTAAGTGTTATGGTATTTTTTCAGAGGTCAGGCCAAAGTGCATCTCAATCACTCACAGTGCACACATGACTGTGGCGATAACAGCACAAAAAAATTATGCTTTTCAACAAACCATACCCAACAGACATTAAATATTGCTGAGACACCAACAAAATGTTATGGTGTACAGACATTTTAAAGTCAGAATATATAACAGGTCCTGCAGTCCACTGTCACCACGCTGTGTAACCAATGGCACCGTGTTGTGTTATGGTGTACATCGACTTGCTAAAAAACTGACACTGTCAGTCTAAACTAGAAATACATCTCTTATTCCAGAACAAAAAATGAAAAGAAGAACTGTGATAGCACAGTGTGTTGGCATTTGGCAGTGAGTGAACTGGACCTTATATATTTTCTGACTTTACAGTGTCTGTACACCATCCATCAAATATTTTGGGGTGCCTCACCATGACCAATAATTCAGGTCTGTAGGGTACGGTTAGTTGAAAAGCAGGATTTTTGGTTGCTATATGATCTCCTAAAAGTCATGTGTGCACTGTGCGACTAAGGTGCACTCTGGCCAGAGACCTCAGAAAAAATATCATATCACTTAGTCTGCTGCTGCTGATGGTACCAATAAAATATACGTTATATATTCTTATCTTTATTCTTTATACCATAAACAGTGCAACACGTCAGCATATATATGGTTGCAAGAAGCTGCACAATGTCTGCAGTCCACACACAGGAAAGAACACTGACTGCACACGTGCAATTTAGCACAGTATACTTGCACTGCTCAGTCCTGTTTTTCCACAACCACTCCACAACAGAAACTAAACATTACTGAGGCACCTGAAATACGTCAGGGTACACATTCTTAACTTGGATTATAACACAGAGGGGGGGAGGTGTGTTGAAAAAAAAGCTAATGTGGGATCCCCTGCTGGTCCAGCAGCATATGGAGCATTGACTCAATCTGCAATTGGTGTCACTCTGTGTGCTCCAACTGCTGCTGGACAGCACTAACCCACTCATTGTTCTCTTCTACCATGGCCCACAACACAGCAAGGCCAGCCTGAGTTACAGGTAGTGTGGGGTCCACTGGTGGTGGTACAACTGGTGGTGGTGGTGCTGGTGGTGGAGCAGCTGCTGCTGTGGCCCTTCTCTTGTGGCAGCAATGCACAGAAGCACCCTCTATCACTGCCACAGAAGGGCCAGCAGGTGGAGGCCTGGCCTTTTCTGTGGCAGCCTGCCATTCCACTTGTGGTGATTACCATGTGGGTGCACTAGCCCCCAGTCCCCAGATATGTCCCCGGGTGCAGCAGCGCACAACGACACTACAAATGTGGGACCGTATCAGGCTGCTGTCCTCCCCGACAAAGTCAAAGAACTCCAAAACTGGGGAGCTGCGAGATAGACCAGGCACGGGAAGGCCAGCTGCGCTGGCAGCAGCCCGGTCACAGCATTGCTCAACCTCTGGCACATCCTGCTGTGGAGGTGGTGCTGCCAGAGCTGCTGCTGCAGGTGGTGGTGGTGGACTTGGTGGTGGTGCTGCTGCTACTGCTTCTGTGGGGGGCCCAAGATTTTCAACCGGTCCAACAGCACCTGGCCACGCCCCCCAACGGTGCGCACTCCTCCACTGTCAACCATGCTGCTATGTGGTTCAACTGCCCCCAGCACCATCCCAGACATTCAGTGACCTTCATGCTGTCCCTAGTCCATTTCAGCAATTTAAGTACTCAAACTTGACTGCCTTCCCCCCTTACCTCTGTCCAAGCAATGCCAATGACGAGTCAATAGTCGACAACGACAACATGAAACATTCACACACACAACACAGGCACACACAGTCAGACACACACACAGACAAACAAAAACTTATGAAAGTAAAAAACAAAGAAATCACAATTGCAGAAAAAAAATGAACTACAAAAAGCCTACAAAAACACTAAATTACAATGTTTATTTATTTATATTTTATTTATTTCAATCTAGGATTACAATACCTTTGAGCCGAGGCTCTTTTACAAAGGTTCCACGTCAGCGTGTACAACAGTCATCAATTTTAGTTACAAACATAACGTCACTGACTTACAGACATGTAATAACAAGTACAAAGACTTGAGCTATGAGCAAGACAAGGGGAGGAGGGGGGTCGATGGGGAGAAGTGAGGGTAGGGAGATTGAGGGGTAGGAGGTGCAGTGGGTAAGGGGAGTATGGGAGGTGGGTGGGGGCAGGAGTGGAGATATGGGGGGAGGTGGATGAGGGTGGGAGACAGTGCAGCCAGGGGGCCTTGTCGAGAGAATATGCCAGGTAAGATGTTAGGGGTGCAAAGACTGATTGTAAGTGCTGGGTGCTGGGGCATGTGCAGCTGGAATGGTGGAAATGTTAAGATGGGCAATCACAGGATGCAAGCAGTGAGAGGTGCAGCTTGGACTTGAAAAGGCCGAGTGTTGGAGCTGTCACTATGTCGCTGCCAAGAGAGTTGAGCCAGTTGGATGCCTGATAGGCAAATGATCTTTGTCCTTGGGTCATGCGACATCGTGGGATATGTAGTAGATGGGAATTGGATCTCCTTGTAGTGACATTCCTATGTCTAGGCTTAAGGAGGGCACAGACACCAGGTGGGGCAAGTCTCATTATGATTTTCTTGGCCGTGATGCAGGTTTGGTATTTTATGCGCTCGTCCAGTTGAAGCCATCCAGATTGGGAATAAAGGTCACAAGTGTGGGTATGGCGATGTGAGCCAGTGATGAGACGACAGACCTTATTCAGGGAGGTCATGATACATTTGAGAGCAGTGGTAGTTTCAGACCCATATATGATAAGACCATAGTCTATGATGCTGACAATGGAGCTTTGGACGGCCACTGACAGTGCTTCTGGGGTTAGGCGTTTCCTGTGCTGGAATAATATGCCTAACCTTGCATTGGCAGACTTTGCCACATTGCTAATATGGACAGCATATGAGAGGTGGGGATCAAGGGTGATGCCAAGGTACTTGAACGATTGTGTTTGCTCTAGGATGGCTCCTTGTTCGGTTGAAATGGAGAGGTGGAGTTATTTGTTTTTGTTGTGGGGGCTGCAAAAGTCCATAGACTTGTTTTTTTTCTGATTGAGAAGCAGTTTGTGATTTAGGAACCAGGATTCGATGGAGGAGAAGGCCCGCTGAAGTTTATTTTGTAATTGGTTTGGATCAGGGTCTGAGGTGAGGATCACAGCATCATCGGCATAGAAAATTATTTGTTCTGGGCAGCTATCTGCTAGAGAGTTTAAGAATAGACTGAAGAGGAGGGGTCCCAGAATGGAGCCCTGGGGGACTCGTGGACCGGTCTAGGGTCCGAGAGTGCATCAGCGATTCTTACTGTTTGGGACCATTCTTCAAGGTAGCTCTTAAACCAGCCAATGGTGTCGGTTGACAGCCCAGTGTTCTGAAGCTGGACAAGTAGGAGGTGGTGATTGATGGTGTCCAAGGCTTTAGTTAAGTCAATGTAGATTGAGCCTAGTAGTTCACCGGAATCAAGTGCGTTGTGGATTGCGCCGATGAATTCAAGTAGGGCTGTGGAGGTTCTGTGACCTTTGAGGAACCCGTGTTGTTGCTTGCACAGGATGTTGTATGTATCCAGGTATTCTGTGAGCTGGTCCGAGATGATGCGTTCTAGTGCCTTGGAGAGTGGGGGTAGTAGGAGATAGATCTGTAGTTATCGGGCAGTTTTGTCACCACTTTTATGGATTGGGTGACAGTGGCAGATTTCCATCTGTCCGGGAACTGGCTAAGGCTGAGGAGAGGTTGAAAATCTGGTCAGAGGACTAAGCACTTCATCAAGTGTGAGAGACAGGATTTTGAGATCGAGGGAGTCATTACTGAATCTTGATTTACCAAGGGCTATGGTAATGTATTTACGTACTTGGTGAGCCTTCACTGCTTTGAAGTAGAAGCAGGGGGAGCTAGTGGGAGTAGTGTTCATTCCAGACAGGGGGGCTACACCATCTTTGAAGTAGTCCTGAGGTAGGACAGCACTGAGGTTGGTAAAGGCTTTGTTAAAGGTATCAGCAATGGTTTTTGGGTTGAGGGTTGTGGTTCCATTGATGTTGAGTATTGATGGGGGGGGGTTCGGTAGATTCCCAGTGAGTTCCTTTATGTTCTTCCAGAATTCACGACCATTGCCCCAGGAGTTTGTAAGGGGATACTTTTAGTAGGTGGACTTCATTTGCCGGATGGTTTTGGTGCAGTCATTGCTGACACATTTGTAGTTTTGGATGTCGTTTTGCTTTCCAGAGTTTCTGGCCAACTCCCATAGGTGGTCTCTTGTTTTTAGCATCCTGAGGAGGTCACCTGTGAGCCAAGGGTTACTCAGTGATTTGACTTTGCGTTTCTTAATAGGAGCATACGTGTCACAGGCCACAGTGAAGATGTTTATGAATATAGGTGAATGAATAAGATGTTTGTGAATATAGCTTTAAAGGAAGTTGTTGAGTGGGTTTTATATGATCTCTGGATTCTCTGCTCCTCCTAACTACTACACAGACAAACTGCCTCCTCTCTCTACCTCTGCAAAGGAGAAAGTGAAAGTATCTGCTTGCATGAGTCACTTCCTTCCTGCCTGGCTAAAGCATGTGACTTACAGTACTGTAATCCATATGATGTGTAGGGGACTGCCTAACTGATGTATGCCATCAGATCAGGCACATTTTATTGTGCCACTGTCACACAATAATTGCAGCAGTCTGAACCTGCTATAGCCACTGCACCTGCATGATTTGTTTGTATTGCTTTGTTGTGGTACCTTTACTGGTAGCGGACTGGACTATTACTGCAGTGCACTGCCCCCCAGTCACATCACAAATCAGGATTCACATATATCACATCATCAACCACAAAACTAGTTTTTTTTTCTATTTAGTTGCATGTAATCCTGTTTTGTAGAATCTCTCAAGGCTTCACCACTGACTGTAGTCAGTGATATGAGTTTTTAAATCAGGGAGTTTTGTGATAGAGATCATTGGGGAAGTACAGCCGTAGGCATTTGCATTCCCATGCAGCTTTATATAATTGATTATCTCATGCCAGACACTCATCACACTCCAACTCTGAGAAAAATTCATTTACGTTCTTCATCATAAGGTCATGAATGCGGTCATGATTCACGATCATGCACGTCACAAATCACAAACTTAATTTTTTTACTAGTTAGTTTCATTTAAGCCTGTTTTGTAGTATCTCTTGAGGCTTCACCACTGACTGTAGTCATTGATATGAGTTTTTAAACCGAGGAGTTTTGGGTGATACAGGTTATTGGGGAAGTACAGCCGTGGGCATTTGCGTTCCTATACAGCATGTGACTTACAGTACAGTATGCCATGATGTGTGGGTGGGGGGGCCAGGGCTGCCAATATTGTTGCCACTCCACCTTAATTTGTGTTAAAGTGTAACGTGAAAGTGAAGTGATAATTACAAGGTGAAGTGAGCCTTTCATGTTGACCACTCCATGTAGTGGGCACTTCGCTGGAAGAATTTAAATTTGCTGCATCTCTAACTGTGCCGTGAGCATGACTGAGTGTGCCATTAATTCTGGGAGACTTTGCATTTCTTGTTGTGCTCTCATTTCACGTTGTCAGCACTGGGGAATTTTCTGGACACAAGATAGTAGCATTTTGCTTGATGCACATCAGTTCTGGTAACTGTATGTGTGGGGAGCTAACAATATTGTTGTCACTTCATCTTACTTCACATTAAGGTGGCATGACAATGCGAAGTAATAATCACAAGGAGACGTGAGCCTTTCCCATTGGCCACTCCACGTAGCAGAATGACAATGCGAACTGCCCACTTTGCGGCCACGTTGCCGGCAAAATTTAAATTGGCTGCATCTTTAGTCCTGCAGCACCCTCTTGTTGTTGCTATCCCTGACCATTTCTACCCTCATGCCTCCATCTGGGGCAGTCATTCGGGGGGACTACCAAGCCACCCTCCCTGGGAGAGGAGAGCTGTCCTTTGGACGCTCGATCCTCTCCCTCCCTTTCCCCAGGCTAACCCCCAGCAACCCACACTCACTACTGGACATGGGTTGGAAGTGTGGCAGGAGGGTCCCACCCCTCTCAGCTCAGACAGCCCTCTGCTGTTTGTCCCCAATATTCCTTTAACTGTAAAAGTTGTCTCTATGCCCACTTCCGGTACTGCTTTCCCACCCACCTCCCATCCATGTCTCCTGTTTACCATCTCAATGTTTATTCATTTAATAATATATAAAATAAGTGGACCAGGTTGCCCACCATGGTACTGTTTCCGTTGACCCCCCTCCCCTCTACGTCACCCTCCCACTTTCACTAATGTATAGGTGGTGGCATCGGGGCGTTCACCCCCGGTACTGCCAAACGGTATCCTGACACTGAGGTGCCCAATCCCCAGTGCTGGATAGGTTCCTTGCAATTCAAGAAAACCATCCCTCATTCAGCATTTTAACAAAAACCTGTTAAAAAATGAAAGCGGTCCATCAGCGATCTGACCCCCAGACCCCATCCACCACATGCCAATCTCCCACACAGCACCCACCATCCCACCCCCTACACACATCCTCACTCACTTGAACATCTCACAACATATAGTAGATTCACTCTCCAGTTGAAGATACATGACTCACCAGTTGAACATATATCTTGCTGCTGGAACCGGCAAATGCAAAATAAGAAAAATAAGGTAAGTCCAGTTTAATGTATTTAAATGGGTTTTGAACTTATACTTATAACTTTGTAATGTTTTAATATTTTTATACCAAATTTTCATCATTGCCTTTTTGGAACCCCTCCTCACATAACGAAGAAGGTAAGTGGGATTTTTCAAATACATCCAGGAAGGTGATTTTGTGGTCACTGCGCAAAATCACCTTTCAAGTGGGATTTGAAAATTTTCACTTACTGAGCTCATGAGGTGGGAAGAAGGTTACTTTGACATTTTTTGTAAAAGTATGTTAAAATGAACAAGTTATGAGTGAATGTTGAAATTGTTCAACGTTCACTCATACCTTTGCTAATTTCTAACATTTTTCCTACAAACTTTCAATATGTCCTTTTTGCCACCCCACATCGTGAGCGAGGCAGGTTTTCTAGAAGTGATTTCCAATTCACTCTATGAAATCGTACTTTGGGCAAGATTTGAAAATTTTCACCTACCGAATTCAGGAGGTACCATCATAAGAAGACTATGTGGAACATTTGGTGTAAAGATATGGTAAAATGACCAAGTTATGAGTGAAGATTGAAATGCTACAACTCCAAACTTTCAGCATAGCCAATTTTTCCACACCACCTCATAAAGATGAAGGGGTCATTTTTTAGGTCCTGGACTAGATGTGTTTTCACACATGTGGTATGAAATGATATTTTGGCCAGTATTCCATAAATGCCACATGTCCTGTTTGTGGAATCATAAAACTATTCTCTTGAAAATTTGGTGTCAAAATTAAAAAATGAAATTATTCAGAAATATTGTGTGAAGTACTAGCCTTTACCCCTTTGGGTAGTGCTTTATGATCCTGTGCCGGAGAGCTGAGTGTTCGGGGGTGAGCTCAGTGCCCAGCTGGGTGGGCTGAAGTTGTGGGGATGATGCTGTCATGTGACACTACCCTAAGCCTAGGAAGGGTAGGTGCAGGGTTGTGCAGTGGCCCAAGTAACATTTTGTGAAAAGAACTCTCTTCTTGGCATACAGGTCTGGACCTCTACACCTGTGGATGCCAGAGATCCCTGTGTTTTGGCTGAGAGATGGATTATTTGCACTGTGCACCTGTGCTTGTGGCCAGATGGAAGTACAGGACCTAGAGGGACCTATACTCATGCTGTCCACCAGATAGCCCCATGAATTCATGACATCCACTGCCACACAGAAGTGCATGGCCTGCAGAAACCCTAATGCTACATTTTACTACTTTTGTGGCATTAATTTGAACTCTATCTGGTGCATTAAAAAAGTTTTTCTGCAAAGAGTATAGATATATATATATATTTTTCTATACTATAAAAGTGCTGATTATTGCAAACTTATTTTAGTGCTAATTAGTGCTACAGTGAAAACAGTGAAAATTGTCAGTTAAAATGTCAAGTTTTACAGTAGTACCAGTATAGTTACAGTTGAGTAAAGTGTTTTAATGTTAAACTCCAATTTTGCATCTTAATAACTTTGTCAGTGTTTGGCAAAATAGTGCAAAATTTGGCATGCAGAGTATGGTTGGCAGGTTCTCCAGATGTGAAAAGGTTTGGGATGGCACCCTGTATGGTTTCTGAGATATAGAATGTCAATTTTTAATTAAGTGCAGTGTTTTTTCTTATACTCAGTACACACTATATTTTGCTCTTGCCTGGAGCCTAGATGGCATGGAATTTTTCCTGAAACTTTTAGGGTGGAAGCAGTGTGTGCCAAGATAGTGCCGTTTGAAGGTTTTGTAGAAAAAAATATTGAAAGATGCTAGCGTTATTAGGATTTAAAGATATTTTTCTGAACATGGTCTGTAGGGATTTTGGATAGCCCCATGATACGACCCAAACATTTTTTGGTCACAAGACTGTTTTGCAGTTGTGCCACTTAGTTGTCATAACCCCAAAATACTGCTTTTCAGGTTGTGAAAACTGCCATCTTTTTTTTAAAGTAAAAAACATGGAAAATTCCTAAAAATGATGAATTTTAGAAAACTAAAACAACTGAACCTATCTAAACAGGGCAGTTTTGCTAGATTCTGGTCTTTATTTTTTAAATTCAGTCCATAATTACCTTTTCAGGGCACCCCAAAATCCTTGATGCCCAGCTTAGCGAGAAGATCCATCTTTCACACACAGAACAGCTTAAAGGGACTCTGTCAGCTGTAGCCCCTTCAGTGTCAAGGAAAGTTTGCTTGAAATGTATCTTTAAATAAAGGCAAATAACATTTCCGTAGTTCTCAGTTTCCTCCTAGACAGTGTAGTGGGAAACCTGCTTCATTCATTATCCTGCAATGCCATCTGGTGGCCATTGTTTCACTCCCATTTAAGAAAAGCAAATTGATCATTAACAGGGACACCGGTCTACCATGATTGAAAAAGGGCAAAATCTGTTATGCTGAATGGAAAAACCAATATTTTCACCCATATCTACTAAGCTAGAATCCATTTTTAACAGTTATTTGTTTTATGAGCTTGGTTAAGTATTTTTTTTTTCAGGTAGCATGCATTTTAGCAATTTAGCTGTTTAGTATTCTGCATCAGTCCTAGCAGTTCTTAAAATAATAAACACTATGGTAAGCTCAGGCTGTACCTCACTTTGTTTTTTTGTTTTATATGTATACACAGTCATCCCACTTTTATCAGTACCTATTAACCCCAGTGATCTGAGTGTGAAGATCTTAGAGGCAAGTGTGTGCATATGAGTGTGTGTGTGTGTGTGTGTGTGTGTGTGTGTGTGTGTGTATGTGTAGCTGACCTCATGTTTGGCATCTTGAGTCGACCAGCCCTCATACAGTATGCGACAGCAGCAGCACTGTGGCCCCCATCTCTCATGGGTGACAGCAGCACTGTGGTCCCCATTCCTGAGGGGTGACAGTGACAGCAGCAGCAGCAGTAGCACTATGTACTCTATCCCTCAGAGATGACAACAGCAGGACTAGCACTATGTACTCTATCCCTCAGAGATGACAGCAGCAGAGCAGCACTATGTACTCTATCCCTCAGAGATGACAGCAGCAGCAGCAGCACTATGTACTCTATCTCTCAGAGATGACAACAGCAGGACCAGCACTATGTACTCTATCCCTCAGAGATGACAACAGCAGGACCAGCACTATGTACTCTATCCCTCAGAGATGACAACAGCAGGAGCAACACTATGTACTCTATCCCTCAGAGATGACAACAGCAGCAATATGGCTCCTATCCCTTATGACATCATTAATGGCAGCAGCCTTATGGCCCTCAACACTCAGAAGTGATGACAGTAGCACTATGGCCCCATCCTCAGGGGTGACAGCAACAGCAGCACTACAGTCCCCATCTCATTGGGGTGGCAGTGACAGCAGCAGGAGCAACACTAAAGCCCTCATCCTTCAGGGGTGATGGCAGCAGCAACAACAGCAGCAGCGCTATGGCTCCCATCCATCAGGGGTAATGACAGAAACACATGTCTCTCACTCTTCAGGAGACAAAAGTAGAAAACACTATGATCCTCATCCCTCATTTGTGATGGCAGTGATACTATAGCTGACAATCCCTCAGAGGTGAAGGCAGCAGCAGCACTATGGCCCCATCCCTCGGGGTGACAGTGGCAGCAGCAGCATCACAGCCCCCATCCCCTAGGCATAAAAGCAGCAGCAGCACAATGGCCCCCAACCCTCAGGTGTGACAACAGTACTATGGTCCTCTTCCCTCAGGTGTGGTGGTAGCACTACATCTCATATCCTTCAGTCATGACAGCAGCAGCACTACAGGACACACTCCTCATGTGTGATGGCAGCACTACATCTCATATCCTTTAGTCATGACAGCAGCAGCACTACAGGACACAATCCTCAGGTGTGATGACAGCAGCTCCGTGGCCTTCAGGGGTGACAGCAGCAGAACCACTGTGGCCCTCATCCCTCAGGTGTGATGGCAGCAGCAGCAGCACTCTAACCCTCATTCCTCAAGTGTGACAGTAGCAGTAGCAGCAGTATGGCCCTGTCTCTCAAGAGTGATAGCAGCAACATTAAGGCCTCAATCCTTTAGGCGTGCCAACAGCAGCAACAGTGCAGCCCCCATCCCTCATGGGTGATGCAGTAGTGGCAGCACTACAATACCCTTCCTTCAACACCCACACCCCACATGCCACTGACACTAACACAGCCAGTCTCCCCCAGTTATCAGTCACTATTCCCTGCTCCTTATATTGTTTTATTGTTCACTGTAAATGTTATTTTGCTTGTTCTGCAATTTACTGTATCAAAATGTTATGCCTGATTAATTTTTGTGTCATTTGTTTATTTTCTTATACTTTTTTCTATATTATTCTATTACTTTTGCACATTGTATTTGTTCTGTTCTGTACTCTTCTCCCTCTCCTACAGACACATCTGGAAACGAGTTGATATCAATTAAGAATGTCTTTCCTGGTAAAGATTTTAAATTATACCATGTACCTCGGACACCGACCAATCAGATTGGCAGGCTGGCACCTTACCTGCATTGATTATCTACCGATAATCACCGCAAAAGGTGCCAGCCAGCTGCCTGTTCAAAAAAAAGCAATCCAACGGCAAAAATCTCGGAACTCCGTCCGCCATCTTGCTTCCCCGCTAAGCGGAGACTGTAAAACAGCAGCTATGTACATCGGGGAAAGTAAACAAAAACATTGACTGCTCTATAACTGAGTCGCTTATTTAAGCATTATAGCAAGTACTGTTTTTTCTAAATAATAAAAACAAAGTACTTGGTATAATCGCAATCAGCCACTCAGGGGATCTGGGTTACTGGGGGATTTGTCACAGCTGGTACAGATTTACCAACTTGCTGTACCTCGTGGGCAAACAAATCCAGCCGTAGTAAATCCCCCAAAACCCACACACCCTCATGGCTTATTGCTTAAATAAATGATATAAGTAAAATATCAGTAAATACTATAAATAAAATGGATGCAAAAGTTACTCATTTCTGGGTCTCTTAGCTTGTCAGAATGCAGAAATGAATTAAGCTGAACCACCAGATGCCAAGGTGGACTCTTGGTTCAGTCCTATCTAACATTTAACTGCCTGAATTGGCTTCTTTGAAATAAAGTGCTTCCGCCTAAAAAAAATCCACAAGTCAGTAGTGGAGGACCTTCTAATGGAAAATAATGCATCTCTCAAACATGTGGATACTTTTTTCTTACTAGGTCTTCATGAAAAGGGGTCTCTCAGTTTTCATGTCTGAGCTCAGATGTGAATAGAGCACCACTCTGCCCACTGGCATTGTACAGTACCTGGGGCCTTACAGTCTGTGTGTCCCTGAGTGTGCTCTTTGACTTGGGTGAGGTTGCAGTACCCCCCTCAACCCTGCTGGCATCATACAATGGCAGGTAGAGTGACAACAACAATTGGGCCACAAAGCAAACTCAAGGGCATACAGATGCTATGGCCCCCGACTTACTTCGGGGAACACAGCAGCCACAGCCCCACTGCCCACTGGCATTGTATAGTCTTTGGCATCTTACCTGCTGTGTGCCTCTGACTGTACAGCTGAGTATCTGAGCTGTTGAAGCACCCTCCACCCATGATGGTATCATGCAGTGGCAGGTAGGGGGACAACTGCACCTGGGTCATACAGCAAATTCATGGGCACACAGAAGGTAAGTCACACACACACACACACACTCACAAGCACACAGCTAAAAACAACAGCAAGGAGAATTGCCAGTGCTTATACCATCGGCATCCCAGCTTACCCACACACCCAGCTTACAAAAAGAAAAAACAGTACTAAAATAAAAAACAAAATAGTAGCACAGGCTGGTAGTATGGTGTGCTGACACAAGGCTGACACCATCACCGCAAAGTCCAGCACAACAACATATTTCACCAGGATGCGGCTAGTCGATGTGCTGGTGAACAGCAAATGCCGGCATGTGGCTACCAGTGCTGCGCCCCCCCCCCCCACAGTCCAATTCCGACTTGGAATTAGATATCTAGAGACCGGGGAGGGGTGGGAGTGGAGCTCCCTGATACAGCATGGAGTCATCCCCGAGAGTGCAATGCCGACATTCAGCATTGCGGCTGCCACTGTAGGGAATGTCGGCTCAGTGGATGGCACAGCGACAAAGTAAAACTGGTAGTACACAGCACTGTCAAGTGGGAGATCTGGGTTTGTCAGCTGAGCTGACCCTGACTCCCCACCCTGGGCTGTTGGGGTTTACAGCATGATGCAGATGCACTTCATGCTGACCTGTGGGGGGCATACCTCAGGGGAAAGTGAGGGCTGCCCTGATAATGTTGGTGACCACTCAGTGTTGTAAGACCCCCTCCAGGTTGGTTGATACTGCACAAAGACACCCAGATCAGCAAGCATCCCTTGTGCATCATAGCTTTACAAAACTAGCAATTCAACTTCCCAGAGATACACATTTAAATAAAGGCAATTACTAATACCCAACTGAACCCCTCACACCTGATTCTCTGAGTGTGCTAATACAACACATTTTGGGGGGTTTTAATCCGGCAGTGTAAAAATAGCCTAGGTGCATACTTTACTGTCCTGATGGACAGCTTTGCTTCAGTTGATCAAAGGATTAGATACAGAGCTGTAAAACTTTAAACCTGATGTTCTGACCCCTGCTGCCCAGCCCGATTCCTTGAGAGGGCTGACACTTAGCTATTTTTTTGTTGTTGTTTTAAATCATCCAGTGTGAAAACCATTTAGGCATATACTTTTTCCTACACAAAAACATTACATTCAGTTTGGTGAACAGGCACATCAGCTGACTGAATGAAGGGTTAGATGAAGGAGCAGTTAAACTTTAAACCTGACTCCCCCACTGCCTGGTCCAATTCCCAGAGTATGTGGATATTTAACTATTTTTTTTAACATACATTTTATCCTCTCCGTGGTACACCATTGGTAGCTAACTCTGCCCAGTCCCTGCCACCCACATCTGTCTGCTGTTCCTTTGCAACTACCAAGCCCCAGTTTTCCAATGGATTTCCCCCTTCA
Organism: Neoceratodus forsteri; assembly: GCA_016271365.2. Taxonomy (NCBI): domain Eukaryota; kingdom Metazoa; phylum Chordata; order Ceratodontiformes; family Ceratodontidae; genus Neoceratodus; species Neoceratodus forsteri. The sequence goes on along the minus strand of CM057450.1, from coordinate 873,034,843 downwards.
GCAGGATTGAGAAGGGGAAGGCCATCCTCCCCTTACTCAGGATTCACAATACAGATCGGGGCTTCGGCAATCCAGCAATGGAGTGGGGCATGGGCTAGCAGGAGGGATTCATGGAGCCTGTGGTCACTCATTTTACTCCTGTTTATTCCCACATTGCGGCACCATAAGCACTCGTGCATGGGAGTGCACATGCACTACATAGCCACACTCCTTCCTTCCCAATTTTGGATGCTGGCACTCAGCCTCCAACATGTGTCAGCCAAGGAGCAGGACAGTGGATCCCCTCTACCCCAGGAAAGGAGAGCAGTCAGTTGGATGCATAATCCTCTCCCTCCTCTGCTACCCCGCCAGTAATTCGAGCTCGCCCCCAAGCCCAGGTCACCGGCGTGGTGCGAGGTGTGGCATCCAGCACCTCAACCCTCAGCACCACCGGGCCAGCTAAGGTATCTTTTTATATCATCCAGCTTAATACAAATAATAAAATAAGATTAGGCACATATACATTAAATGAAAACTGTGCTTTCTGGATGGAGAGCAGTCCTCAGCTGATCAAAAGGTAGGAGGGAACCATGATTGTTCAAACTAAGCATGGGTGGTTTCAGGGTGGGTTGTTCCCTTACTCATTCTATAAGCAGCAGAGCGGAAAGAATGCCTAGAGGCGCAACATCCTTTTTAAGATGCTGAAATCTTATTGATTCTATGCAGTGACATGCAATTTCTGTGTGGCTCCAGTGGAAGAATTCAAAATGTGTAAACAATCAGTATTCCATGATTTTTGTTGTTTTTTTCATAGAAAAACAGAACATCAGGGTCTTTGATTATAATATGTGTTGCTTATTTAATTTGTTTCTGTTCCAGTGAGTTTCTAATATTTTGTTATATTCATTTTATATTATGTCCTATGGATGCACAGTAACTGATCATGCATTAAAATGTACCAAAATGAGTCAAAAACATAAAAAGAAAGTGCAGGACAAACACTGAATGTCCAAAGACATTAAAGAGCTAAGTTTATGCATCAGATTAGTGTTCTGTATTGCAGTATTTATTTTATAAAATAATGCCACTCATTAAAAAATATTAAATGTTAATGTTAAAATCTTATAAAAGTATTCTAAAGACATTAAAAACATCTTTAGCAGTCAGTCACAGTGTATCACAGTGCTTCAGAGCTCATAGGCTCACATTGCTGTAAATCATAGAAACAGATAATGAAGGCAGAAAAAGACCAATTGACCATCCAGTTTGCCCAAGTTCCCTATTTAGCCCTGGGACCTACTGTCCCTCTAGGGTCCAAGGCCCCTCCATCCCTCCCCCATTCTCCTCCCTGATTCTTCTGCCCTGAACAACCAGTATACCCTTCATTCTATCCCATCCATGCTTGAAACTGCCAACAGTTTTCTCACTCACCACTTCAGCTGGCAGACTTTTCCATGGTTCCACCACCCTAAATAGTACTTCCTTATATCCATCCTGAACCTCCCTCCAGTTAGTTTCCACTAACGGCCATGTGACTGTGACCTAGTATTCAAGCTAAATAGTTCCTCTCAGTTCACCTTGTTAATTCCTTTTATGAACTTGAATGTCTCTGTCATATCTCTCCCTTCTGGTCTCCATCGAGTTCAATGCCTTGAGGTGCTCCTCTTACAACCTACCTTCTTGGCCCTAAATTATTTTTGTAACCCTGTGCTGCACTGTCTCCAGCCTATCTCTATTCCTCGTGAGGTAAGAACTCCAGAACTAAGCTCAGTACTCCAAGTGTGGCCTCACCATGATCTACTGTATATATTAAGGAAGTATTATCTCTCCCTTTGTGCTATCAATGTTCCTCCCAATAAATCCCAGCTTCTTAATTGCCTTGCTATATGCCTGGTTGCCCTGACATGACTGCTTTAAGGAGATCCTGATGATAATTCCAAGGTCTTCTTCCTCAGCCATAATGCTAAGTCTAACCCCTCCCATCCAGTACTCAGTCCTGGGATTCTTGTTCCCTAGGTGCATTGCCTTGCGCTTTTTGGCATTGAATTTCAACTGCCAAACCCTAGAAAACCCCTCTAGCTTTTGTAAATCTCTTTGCATTTCCTTTATTCCCTTGTCACTATCCACCTTCCCATAGAGCTTAGTGCCATCTGCGAAGAGACACAACTTCCCCAAATTCCTAGAGGACTGGACTCAGAACAGATCCTTATGGTACCCTTTTTGTGACCTTCCTCTCTTCTGATTTAACCTTATTGATCACAACCCTCTGCTTCCTCCCCTTTAGCCAGTTACCAACTAGTTTACTATGACCTTAGCCACACGCAGATCTTCCATCTTCTTCAGCAAGCATCTGTGAGGCACCAAGTCAAAAGCCTTGCTCAAGTGGAAGTGGAGCAAATCCACAGCATAGCCCTTATCTAATTCCCTTGTCACCCAACCAATCAATGAAAACTATCAGATTAGTCTAACAAGAGTTCCCTGCCATGAATCTGTGCTGTTTACTATCCTGGAGACCATTCCTCTCCATGTACTCCATGACGTCATCTTTGGTCAGTGACTCCATGAGCTTCACTACAATAGAGTTAAAAATGACAGGTCTGTAGTTCCCTGCTTGTTCCTTATCCCCTGCATGGAGAAGAAATACATCTACCACAATCCAGTCCTTGGGAACTACCCCCCATCCTTAGCAAGTGGTTGTATAGACCTACCTGGGGTTCCACCAGCTCTGCTGCCAATTCCTTGAGTATCCTTGGAGGAACCCATCTAGTCCTGGGGTCTCATCTATCTTTATGGTTGCCAGCTCTCTCATGACCCTTTCAGTAGTATATATTGGCTGCCTCATCGCCAGGTCCCCCTTAGTGTCTGCTTTGATGCCACTCTCTGGCAAGGGCCATCCGCCCTCCCTGGTGAAAACTGAGTAAAAGCAATTGTTAATGATGGTGGCCTTTTGCCCACACTCTTCTATCACCCTACCCCCTCAGTTAACTTAGCAATTCCTCTTTCTTTCTTCCTTTTTTCTCTAATATATCTGAAGAACTCTTTTTCTGCATTCTTGATCCTCTCTGCAATTCGCAGCTCTGTGTCTGGTTTTGCCTCCCTGACCACCATTTTTGCCTCCGTATTTCTCAGTAAATGTTCTCCCCGTTCTTCCTCTCTTTGCTTTTCTTTAAATTTGCAGAAGGCCTTTTCTTGGCTCTCACCACTTTCCTGACCCTTACTGAAAAACTGTAGTGATCTTTTGAACCTGCTCTTTTTGTATACTGTTCTCATGCCTACCTTAGATGCCTCAAGAAAGGCCCCCTTAATTGTCCCCATCTCTCTTCCACCCCACCTGTGTTATCTACCTCTACTAACTTATTCCTGATGAGTTCCCTTAGTCTATTAAATTCCACCCTTCAAAAATCAAGGACGTCAGTTCCTGATTGCAGTTTGCTGGTCCTGAGGACCACTTTGAACAAAATGAAGTTATGCTCACTGTTCCAGAGTGGCTTCCATACTCCTACAGCTCCTACCACCTCCAAGTTGGTGAGCACCACACTGAGAATTGTGGTCTGCCTGGTGGGTTCCTTAACAAGCTATACCAGCAGACAGTCTTGGAACATGTGCAGCAAGATCTGACTTCCAGTGCTACTGTCCACTGGAACATCCCAATCAATGTCCCGCAGGTTCAGATCACTCACTACCACTACTTCTCACTTTGCTACCCCTCTTTCAGTTGGCATGTCAGTTGCAGAAATTGTGATATGCTCTCTTCTGAGCCAGTCTATGATCTCCATTTGTTTGATAGCTTTACATGCCAAATTTTCTACTCACATTTAAAAAGCATAGCACCAAGAAAAATCTGTCTGCTCATGAGTCTTCACATAAAGAAGCAGCTTTTATATAAGCTGCTTCCTCATGTTGAAAGTGAAATTTAATTATAAATGACTGGAGCTCATTAAAACAATGCCATTTTTGCAGAGGTAATCCACCATAGCAGCACTACCTGAAACATCAAGAAATGACTCTGAAATCTTGTAATGTAAAACAAAACAATAATTAAATCCCCATAATGTTTGTAATTTTTCCACATTGATATTTAAACAAAATAAGGAAAAACAAATCTTGTTAGTATGTCTGTGAAAAACTGTAGTGCTAATGGCTTACACATTTATTTTCTAAGAAAATGTCTGATTTCTGTCATTTGCAAAAAAAAAAAAATTATGTAGCCCAGGGCTTGTAGTCTTCACTCATAACTGATGCTTCATTAACACACAGTTTAATCTGCAGCAGCGATCCACACATCCATCATATGTGTGTTTACAGAAGTGAGAAGCACATGAAAAAGAAGTCATTTTGGGGTGAACACTAAAAGGATTTACTCGCACAGCATTTGTAGCTGTTGCACGTTGGCAGAGGTAGGATCGGGACATAATGAATAGCCAGTATTTTATGCTACCTCATATAAGCCCAGTCATGGACTATAGAGAATGTGTCATTCTTTATTTACTCAAACTCTTCAAGTGTCCTATGTGGAGTCAGCCCAGGTCCAGTCGCAGCATGTTTTAATAGTAAATGCCATTAAGGAAAAAAAGTGCACCAATCTGTTTCATACTCCCCATTTGCACTATAGCAATGGTTCTCCTGTCATGTTACTAGTAATCTGCAAAAAATGCCTCTTGGGTTTTTTATCCTGAAGGTTGGATGTCCTGCCACTGAGACAATAACTCTGCTTGTTGTTTCAGCCTTGTGCGAGCTCTTACCTAATTCCTTTCTTCTCATCAGCATTGGCAATGTCCCTCTTTTTTTCATAAACCTGAAAAGAAGAAAATGGTCCCTCACTGATCTTGGCCCCCAACACCCACCCACCTCCCCACTCAGCACTGACCCCCCAACACACACTCTCACTCACCTAAATATCATCCTATGGTGTGGAGCCACTCTCCAAGCAGTAAGACATCCTGCTGCTGGAACTGCAACTGCGATATGAAAAATAAGGTAAGTCTGGTTAATGTATTGCAATGCATTTTGAACTTCTACTCATAACTTTGCCATTTTTAAATATTTGCACAAACAATTTTCAACATGGCATTTTTGTAACATTGCCTCATGAGGAAGCAGGTGAAATTTTTCAAATCTATCCCAAAAGGGGATTTCATGGTCACTTCGCAAAATCACCTTTTGGGCAAGATCTGAACATTTTCATCCACTGGGTTCATGAAGTGGGGTCCTAAGAAGACTATGTTGAAAATATGGTGAAAAATATGGTAAAATGACTAAGTTATGAGTGAACAACATTGAAATATATCAATATTCACTCATGACTTCACTAATTTTCAGTATGTTTTCAATCAAACTTTGAACATGGACTTTTTGAGACCCCACCTCATTAACAAAACAAGTGAAATTTTTTTCAAATCTGGGCCAAAATGTGATTTCACAGTCACTCATGAAATCACATTTGAGGCAGGATTTGAGAATTTTCACCGACTGGGTTCATGACATTGGGTCATAAGACTACTATGTTAAAATTCAGGGTCAAAATATTAAAAAAACACAAAGTTATGAATGTATGTTGACATTTTTCCATGCTTGCTCATAACTTTAGTAATTATCAATATTTGACTCCAAACTTTCAACATAGCTATTTTTCACACCGCCTCATAAATGGGACAGGTGTGATTTTTCAAATCCTAGACAAGATGTGTTTTCATACTTGTGGTGTGAAATGACATTTTGGCCACAGTTCAATAAATGTCACAAGGGATGTTTATAAGGCAAGTCACAAAGTGACTATGTTGAACATTTGGTGCCAAAATTAAAAAAAAAAATAGTAATTAAGAAACATTGTCTGTGGCACCAGCCTTTACCCCACTGAGAAGTGCTTTGTGATCACGTGGCAGTGAGCCGGGTTTGGTGACAAGCTCAGTAAGCCAGCTGGATGGGTCAAGGCTGGGGGGGGGATAGCACTGTCATGTGGCACCATTCCCCAACCTGGGAAGGGAATGCACAGAGTTACATGAATGGGACCAAGTACCATATAATGAAGATCAATATGCCCTTTGCCTCTGAACCCACAGGTACCACAGGGCCCTGTGCCTCTGAACCCACAGGTACCACAGGGCCCTGTGCCTCTGAACCCACAGGTACCACAGGGTCCTGTGCTTCAGCTGACAGATGGACTCTTTATCCTGTGCATCTCTATCTGTAACCATTTGAACTCTCAGGGCCCACAGCAGCCCACTAGACAGACACACAAATTCTTGACTTCCATAGACAGATGGATTCTTCCCTTGGCACTAGGTCCATAGAGCTCTGTGTGTCTGCATCTGTTCACACAGGTCCAAAAGGGACCTGCATGATTGAGGATAGAATTCCACTATCTTAAAAAGAAGGGAATTTTTTTTGCAAAAAACTGCTTTAATGCACCAGTTCAGGTTCAACTTAATGCCCCAAAAAGTAGGGAAATATGGTATCAGGGTTTTTGACCCTAACTCTCCCCAAGCATCAAAAGGAGAAGATCACAGAAGCAACCACAAACAGCCATCATCAGGTAAGATGAACATGCAACTATTTCTAGATCACAGTCAAATGATGGTTTGTGAGAGAATAGCAACAGTGTACAGAGACAGGTACAAGTAGAGCTGTGTACAGGTGACTATGGGGATTAACACTGATTACAATCTGTCCATTAATGCTGATTACAGTCTGTAAATCACAGTTGTCTGAGCTCATCACAGTCACCTGAATTGTACAGAGATGGTGGCACTGAGTAGAAGTGATTACAGGGATTAACACTGATAACACTCTGTACATTAATGCTGCTTACAGTCTGTCAGTCGCAAAAATAAAAGTATGCTAATTGCTGATAGATGTCCAATGCCAATTCATGCAAATGCCTACTAAAGTGATTAAAATAAATGCACAGAAATGTAAGGTGGTACTGCAATGTGTTGCGATTGTCTGAGCATGAACTTAAAATGATGCCAAAAACCCAGCGATGCTGGCTCTGCAAAATGAAGCTTGCGTATAACTTAACAGTTTTACAGTATATTCAACTGCAACGACAGTAGCCAATTCAGTTCAGTTTCAATAGTTTATTGTTCTACTTATTTCAAGTCATTACAAAAATATAAAAACACTTGATTTGCATATAATGAAAAAATATAACATATAATAAAAAGACATTTATAATGCAACTTCATACATACTTGAACAAGGACAATGTACAAAAATCTGCTTTCTGGTGCATTTTAAGAAATCTGTATTTTTGGATGGTTTGCACTTCATTTAATCTTCTCTAAATGTAATTTTTTTCCCCTCAATTATTTTTAGGAAGGAGGCCACAGGGGTCAGTATGCTTCTTGTTTGGGCTTTTAATAGATGTGTTACCAGATGCTGGGGCTCATATTCCATGGATCCCAATATTTCTCACAAAAGAGATTTCCTGTGTTTTATCATATAAAGGGCACAGAATGACCAAATGTGTCAGATCATCTTAGCCTAATTACCATGTGCACATTTCACTATTACCCTCCTCCTCCTTATTATACTGATTTGTTTTCCACTCATTGGAAAAACACTGAAAACTATATTGTGTGATTAGCTTCCTGTAATCAGGTCTGTCAATCACTTGTAGATATCTGTGGTTTCTTTTATTTTTGGTGAGCCATTTGCATACCTACTACTTCTTACAAATTCTAAATCTTTTTGAGTATAGATGTCCCTAACTCTGTTTCTTATGTTTGCCTTAATCTGACTGAATGGGTATCCGAGGCTATCAGTGATACTTGAAAGCAATCCATATGGCTTAATAGTTTCTTGACAGTTTGTATGCTAGGAAATAACACATTCTGTTTTAAATATGCTATTGCCTCTTTGACGCATAGCCTGGGTAACCTTTTTTATCCCATTCCATATGCTGTTAGCCAGTAGGTAATTTGTCTCTGTTTTATTTCACATTCCACTGGTAGTTGACCTAGTAACCTTAAAAATATTCGTTGTGACAACAGTAACAACATATTTTTAATATGTTGCTGTTTATGATATCACTACCCAAGATATCTTTTTTATTCCATTATTTTTACTCCCACTCGTGTGTGTGTGTGTGTATGTGTATGTGCATATATAATATATATATATATATATTTCGTTTTTGTTAACCGGGTAGGTACACTAGACAGCATAGCTGCCTATTTTCAGTTATGACCTGGGAGATTACAACAAAGGGTACGTAGACAATAGTAGCTACAAGAAAACATCATGGGAACAAGTAGAAGTCAGACATAGTACACTTATACAACATTTTTGGCAATAACAGTACATTTGCAGGAATCTATACTGTATGTAGTAACAAAACAGAAATATAAGTGCAAATAAATAACAGTCATAAGTTGTACAACTAGTGAGTAAGTGCTAGAAGAGAGGAAATAACAAGATTTCCAGGGAGGTTTGAGAGTAGTAGAGGTTGGAGCTGGTAAGCAACTAGGAGGAACCAGTACAGGAGTGGGTGGATAGAGGACAGGAGCAGGGTTCAGAGCTTAGAAGAGTCATACAAAGCTCCTGTTTGAAGCTATGTGGAGAAGGGGAGATTCTTAGACTCAGTGGAAGGGAGTTCCATAGTTTAGAGGCCCAGCTAAAGAAAGCATTCTCCCCCATTTTAGTTTTACATCTCAGTTGGACAAGAAGGGATTTGTCAGCTGATCTCAGTGGGTAGGCAGAGGTCACAGGTTTGAGCAGTAGAGCCAGTTTGTCAGGTATCTGGGAGGAGATAATATTCTTTATAAAACAGTAGGAAGTAAACTGTCGGAAGGCTGAGGGGGTAAACCATCCCAGACTGGAGTATAGTGTGCATCGGTGAGTAAGTTTGGGAAAAGACAAAGCAAAATGGCAAATGCTGCTGTAGCAGACATTCCACTTTCAGAGGAGACCTCCAGTAGTTGCCTGAAAGGCTATTAACCCATAAGCCAATTTGGGTCTCAGGATCCCCCACGCAATGGACATCCTCACCATGGATGTTAGTTTATGTCATACCTTATATGCCAGTCCAAGTTGAATATTAACAGATTTAATGACTGAGGCTAGTTGCAGGTCAAAATCCAAGGCAGGATCAAGGGTTAATCCTAGGTATTTAAAAGAGGTAACTGTGTCAAGGGTAGAGCCATCAAGTCCTCGGATACTTAAGGGTTGGGTGCAGGACCGAATTTTTGAACCTGACCCGAAGAGCATAGTCACCATTTTATTTTTATTTAAGTCAAGCTTGTTTTGCAATAGCCAGTTCTGAAAGGCATTGAAGTTACTATTGAGATTCAGGTTGATATCTGAGAGGTTTGAGGAGGATTTGTAAAGAACAAGATCGTCAGCATATAGCAGACCTGAGCAAGCACCAGTGAGTGGTGGGATGTCATTTATGAAGACTGTAAACAGAAGAGGACAAAGAATTGAACCCTGGGGCACTCTGATACATGTAGGAGTAAGAGGGATTTAGCATATCCGATCTGAACAAATTGTTGCCATTTTGAAAGATAATTTTGGAACCAGACAGTGACAAAGGGTGAGAAGCCTCGGGATCACAACTTAAATAGGAGCAGCGGGTGGTCAACTAAATCAAAAGCTTTTGTAAGATCAACAAAAGTAGCCAAAAATATATACATGTATTCCTTGCAAAAAACTTCATTAATGCACCAGTTAGGTTAACAACACCACAAAAGTTGGGAAATGTGGCATTAAGGTTTCCAACCCTAACTCCTCACCCCCACCCCTAAGCAGCAAAAGAAAAAGAAAATAGGGTTTTGGGTCTCTGGAGTCTTGGCGAATCAGTAGCGGGGTCTTCCTTGGGGTTGTGAACCTTAATGCTTACCCCATTCCCTGAGCAAACAATGTCACACATGATCTCCCTTCTTCACGGAAGGCCTGCAGGGCCCTGAATAAAGATAGCTACAACAAATTGTGCTTGTAACATGTGATGAGATCTACTTCTTTACCTATGAAGAGTGTATCAGTATGAGGCACTGACTTGGAGCTGTACCTTGTGCGTCAGACTGGAGGCTAAAGGCTGGGGGAAGAGGTAAGCATTAGGGTTGACAACCACAAGGAAGGTGCAAGGACAATGAATTGGAACCTGTTTTATGACTGGGCACAAGTAGATATATTCTCAAACAAGGGGGTCTCTCAGAATAAACATCTTTAAGCAGTTATGTTTTCTTCCAATGCCATTTAAGATAATGAAGCAGTTATGTTTTCTTCCCACATCATTTAAGATAATAAATCTGGGTATTTCAAAAGTGGAATTGATATACAGTACAACGAAAAAACTCTTTGCAGGGATTTCAAAAACTGAAGTCTAATAGTGTGAAATATTAAGGTGGTGAAGTGAATTTATATATATGTGTGTATATGTGTGTATATATATATATATATATATATATATATATATATATATATATATCTTATAGTGGTGCAGAAGCAACACTACAGTTAGGTTTGAGAAGGCAGTTTAATGTGAAACCTCAAATTTTGCACTTTAATAACTTTGCAGCTTTTCAATGGATTTGCACAAAATGTGCTATGCACTGTCCTGTGGGTAAGATCTCTTGACATACCAAGTTTTGCTTTCATCAAATTTGCGGATTTTGTGCTGCGAGTAGTGAAAAAACTGTAAAAGTTGCCTGTTTTAGCCGGTTTTTCCTCATTGTGCTGCAACCACATCATTTGGCATTTTAGTCTGAAATTTTCAGGGTAGGAAGAATGTGTCCAGAAGAAGCCAACATTTTTTTGGTGAAAAAATATTAATCCGTTCCAAAGATGTTCAGTTTTAAAATTTTGGCTTCTGGGCATGCTCATTTCAGTCTTTTGGATAGCTGCACAGTGTGAAAAGGGATTTAGGGCTCACAGAAAGGGATTTTGACAGCTTACAAAAAGGGATTCATTAAATCCCTTTTCATGAGAAACAATTCTCCTTTCATGAGTCGCCATCTTGTTTTCATTTTTTCAACTCAAACAAAACATTATAACTTTAACCAAGGATGTCTTCTGCAGACATCCAAGTATGTATTTTGTTCATGCTGATGTCCTTTACACTTCTCTGCCTTTGATTTACTTCACTAAGGCCTCGAAGTGGTTATTTTTAATTTTAAAAAATCTCTTTTCATGACTTGCTTCTGATCCATTTCACGAAAAAGGATTTTAACACCTCGCGAAAAAGGAATTTCGTCTCATAAAAAGGGATGACCCGCAAGGCTATCTGGTCTGACAACTCAAATCCCTTTTCGTGAGCCACTTCCCTTTTTGCGAGGTGCCAAAATCTCTTTTTGCATGGTAAAAAGGGATTTGAATTTGTGGGACCAGATGCCCCTGCTGGCAATCCCTTTTCATAAACTGAATTCCCTTTTTGCGAAGTGTCAAAATCCCTTTTTGTGTTGCGAAAACGGATTTTGACACCTCACAAAAATGGATTAAGGATAGAGCCATCTGGTCCCACAAGCCCAAATAAGGGATTTTGACACCTTGCAAAAAGGGACTCGGCTTACAAAAAGGGATTTTGACACCTCACAAAAAGGGATTTTAAAAATTAATCCTTTTTCATGAGCTGTCAAAATAACTTTTAGCGAGCTGATTCCCTTTTTGTGAGGTGTCAAAATCCCTTTAGGACTTGTGGGACCAGATGGCCCTATCCTTAATCCCTTTTCTTGAGACAAATTCCTTTTTCATGAGCTGTCAAAATGGGATTTTGACACCTCACGAAAAAGGATTTTTTAAACTTTAATGTTTCTTTGCCACTTCACTGCAAAGAAACTGTTAGGACATTCAGGCTGAGATTTTCAGGGTAGAAAGGGCTTGACCCACAAATGTGACTGTTGATAGTTTGGTGATAAAATTTACATCACTTCCATACTTATAACATTTTGAAGTTTGGAAATTTCCCATAGGATAACATTGTGGTGAACGTAGAACCTTTCGGTGCCTATATCTCGAAAATGGTTCAAGATACAGATTTTTCTCTAAATGTAGCTTAGTGCACCTTTAGGTGCACTAAGCAATGATGCAGGTTACCAGTCCATGATTACAACTGCAGTGGAATTTTTTTCCGGTGTTCCTACAGTTACTGAGATATTGAGCCATTTGAAGCACAAGGGTTACTTGGAATGTCTCTAGGTCTGTGCTGCATCTCTACAATTATAGGTATAAGGGAGTGCAAGGCCCTCAGCCCTGCACTCCCACATATGGATACCATTATGTGGTTCTGGGTGTACAGGTTCCTCCATTATGCAGTAGTGGGAGTGCATGGCCCAGAGGGAGATGACAGATTATGACAATGTCTCTACACTTATGGATAAATGGGTATAAATGGATATCATTATGAAGCAATCGGAATGTGATCAGAGCACAGGGCCCTCTGAGCCCCATCCTCCAAAAGGGAGATGAGGGTTGATTACAGTGTCTATACACTTATGGTTACATAGGAGTGCTGGGTCCGGAGTGCCCTGTGTTCCCACATAATGGAGGGACCTGTTGAACCACAAGACACTATAGACTGAAGGGATCACAGGGACCAGAGGGCCCTGAACTCCCACAAGCATACAGTATAAGGGTAAGATTACACTTTCTCAAAAAGTAAGGAAATTCATTGCAAAAAATGTTGTTAATACATCAGTTAGGTTGAAGGAACAAAGAAGTAGGGAAATAAGGCATTAGGGTTTCCAATCCCTGCCTCACCTCTCCCTACCCTCCCACCGAACTCACCTCACCTCTTCCCAACAGGCAATAGGGTGTGCCTTGGGAGTCATTGGGCCCAATCCTCACCCCATTCTCTTATAATGTACCATCTCAGCTTCCATACACATGGAATGGGTAAGAGTTAGAGATAGATGACCCAAGGCACACCATGATGCCTGTTGGTGTGTGAAAGGTGGGGGTTGGGGTGGGTGGGGCATTAGATTGGAAACCCTAATGCCTCATTTCCTACTTTTGTTGCTTCAACCCTAACTGATGAATTAATAAAGTTTTTTGCAATATGTGTAGATATATATATATATATATATATATATATACACACACATATATATACATACATGTGTATATATATTATATATATATATATATATATATAGATACATGATGGGCAGGAGTGGATATCAAAATATTCTCATTTCCTGCAGAGTGAGCTCTGCATTTCTCAGCTGCGTCAAGGCACGAGTGAGAATGCACAGCTCACTCTGAGGAACTGAGAATATTTTCCATATCCCATGATCTGCACATTATGTGTACAATTTATACCATGGGGATGAGAGCTTTAGGAAAAATTTTTATGTTTCTGGGTGTTTTCTGCTCTTTCTGTGTGAGGTGTGAGTGTGTGCGTGTGTGTGTGTGTGTGTTTTGTTCTGACTAGACTGGGAGTCAGAAATACAATGGGACACAGATGAGTGTATTTTGCAAAGCTAATTGAGTAAGTTGTAGGTTTCAATGAGAAAGAGAAACTGTTGCAGGTAACACTGAGAAAGAGAAGCTGCTGTGTGAAGGAGTTTCATTTTGAATTTAGATTCTTTTGAAACTGAGATCAGCACAGTAATTGACTACAGTAGGAGTGTTAGAAACACAGTGGGACACAGGTGAGTGTGTTCTGAAACAGCTAATTGAGTAAATTGCAGCTTCAGTGAGAAAGTGAAACTGTTTTCTGAAGCAGTTTCATTTAGAATGCAAGCTGCAGTGAAGATATCCTCACTCTGGTGACATCAGCAGAGTGTGGATAAATGGAATTTATTCTCACTCTGCTGATGTCATCAGGATTTATCCTCACTGCAGTGGAAATAACACAGAATATTCTACTAAGAAAGCTGTCACCCATGAGTCATTGAATTAATCCATGTATCTTCACAACCATTGAATAAATAACATTTATCCATATAGTGGGTATAGTACGTCAAAATCATGCCGAAACTCATTTAGAATGTTCGACCTCAGTAGCAGTACTACCCATATTCAAATGTGAATAATTTAAAATGAAAAAAAGATAGCATGGTACTGTGAGCATGGAAGTTGTTCAGCACATAATTATCTACAAAATGAGTGGTGCTTCATGAATAGATACCTGATAGATTTTTTTATAATTAGCAAAAAAGAGCAGAAAATGCAATTTTTTGTTAATTTTTTTGACAAACGTGTAAAAAAAGATAAACAATAAAAAGCAAATGTCCCTGCACCCACTGAAAGCATCCCTATTGCATAAATGAAATATACTATGGTGAGCTGTCCTATAAATGATTTATCTGACACTTGTGCTGTTTGACTCTCGACACCCTACTGCAGGAGGGCCACTCATGAGGTTATCCAAGATCAAACAGCACTTATGTAGATAAATCATTTATCTGACAGCTCTTCACTGCATAGCCCTCATTCATATATATATATATATATATATATATAAGCGGCTGCTCCCGTATAGTTAGGGTTAAATCTACACTTCTATGTTAAACTGAAAATTGTGTGCTTTACTAACTTTGCAACCATTCAAACAATTCACATGAAATTTGTCATGCGTGCTCAGGGACCAGATATCTTGTAATGTAGTACGTTTTGTTTTGATTGGATGCACGGGTTTGGAGATACAGTATAGAGTGTCAAAAAATAATTAATTACCACTTTTTGTCAAATTCTGTGTCACCACGTTGTGCAAAAACTGTGTGGAATTTTGGTCAGATATTTTGGGTATATAGATCTTGGGTCATTGTGGTGCCTATTGAAGGTTTGGTGCCAAAATATAAATCCGTTACAAAGTTATTCAATTTTAAAGTTTCTTTATTATTTCCTTTGGGAAAAGTTAGATGTCAGGCTCAAAACAGAATTCCTGATCACAAATGGGTAATCCTGAGCTGCAAATGGGAAATCTTTTTTTGTGCTGCTGCCATCTTGTTTTCGGTTAGCAGTGGCAACAAAGTTAAATTTGTTGAAAAATACAGTGGTTACTGGTAGAAGAATACTTGTGTATGGGTAATTGGGAACCCTGGAATCTGATTCTGTAGTTAGTTTTGTGGTATTTTGTTTAGAAATGTGATTTTATTTTTTTACTTTTGTTAATCCTTGTATGCAAATTGCAGGAAAGCTACAGCGAAGCCCACCAGAATGAAGAGCAGCACTGCAGAATTCTGTAGTACTGTTACTGCAGTAAACAAAGTAGTTTCAATGGGAGTTAATCCCTTTTGTCATGCAATAAACCTGTCACTCTGCACTTCATCCTGGTGGGCTTCACTGTATGTTGCAAAAGAATATCCTTGATCGCAATTTGCATAAAAGGATTTCCTTTTACCATAAATTGTGCCAAAGGAATCTTGAAAAAGGTTCCTTTGTTGCATTTTGCAGGAAAGGATTTCCCTGGTACTCTAGTGATTCCTCCCCCCCTTCCAGTGTCTGGTGCCCAATCCTGTATTAAATATTATATTTCCTGGTAGCCTAGTGGTCCCTTCCCCCCTCTCCTGATGTCTGATTGCCCTCCTCATGAAAATAAATACATCTGTCTGTATTGCAGTAGTTGCTCCCCCCTCCCCCGGTGTCCAACTGACCTCTCAATATAATTAAAATTTCCCTGGTAGTTTAGTGGTCCCTTCCCTGATCACCATTCCCATGAAAAAATAGATATCTGCACTACTGTACTGCTCCATCCCCCCTTCCCCAGCTAGTGATATTCCTCCTCACAGAATAAAAATTTTCACTGGCAGTCTAGTGGTCCCTCCCCCCACCTCAATGTCCAATTGCCATCCCCATAGAAAAAAAATCCACTGTAGGCTAGTGGTCCCTCCCCATTTCTGATCCCCACCTTGTAAAAACCCACCCCATCCTTGGTGGTCTAGTGGCCTTGGTAATCACCCACCACTCTGCCCTCTCCATACTGACTCCCATTGGCAAGCAGCACAGCTTTCCTTCCTCTCACCTCCATAATTTCCATCCATAATTTTTGACAGATTGTACTTTAATAGCATTCTTATTTCCCTGCAGGCCAGAACTGCAGAGAAAAGGAAATTGTTTTCATGAAAGTGGCAAAAGGCACATAGGTGGAGCAAGGCCTTTTTACCCTGAAAGTTTCAGAGCAACATTGGAAAATGTTTCCTCACAGTGGAGTAACAAAGAAACGACTGTGTACCCCTTACATTACAATGCTATTCTGTGAGAAAAGAACTAAAATTTACCCCCCCAACAACTTCAGAGCAATATAATATTTTTTCACCAAATAACAAAAAGGCACATCTGTGGGGATAAGGCCTTAGTACCATGAAAATTTCAGACCAAAACCAGAAACCCTTAACAAACTTTGATGTGAAAAAGAAGCAGGTATTACCATTATAGTCAACGGTACAGCACGATAAAGAATCCTTTTTTGTGAAACAGGATTCTAGATCAAGCAAATCCCATTGTACTCAATGCAAAGCATGATAAGTGTAGTGTTCTGCATCTGGGTGTTAGGAACCCTGGGTATAGCTACCATTTGGGGGGAGAATGGCTGACTGTCTCCATGATTGAAAAGGATCTGGGGGGTGATGACTGATGCAAAATTGAACAACTCCAAGCAGTGCAGGACAGCAGCTGCAAAAGCAAATAAAATGCGTGGGTGTATCTCTAAAAGGATAATCTCCAGGATCAGGGAGGTTATACATCCCCTGTGCAATTTGCTGGTGAGGTTGCACCTGGAATATTGTGTGCAGTTCTGGCATCCTCACTTAAAGAAAGACATCACTCTGTTAGAGGTAGTCCAGAGAAGAGTGACAACGATGATCTGTGGCCTGGGGGAAATGTCATATGAGGACAGTCTTAGAGAGCTGAACATGTACTCCCTGCAGGACAGAAGAGATAGGGGAGATATGATAGAGGTCTTCAAATATCTGAAGGGGATCAATAGGGTTAAAATGGAGGGTCTGCTCAAATTGAAGGGGAGGGGACTACAAGATGCCATAGTCTAAAACTGGTAGGGAGATGGCACAGACAGGTGGCGAGGAGACATTATTTCACAGAGACGGTGGTGGCACCCTGGAAGGTGCTTCCAGCTGAGCTGAATAAAATGGAAACTGTAGGGTATTCAAGAATGGTTGGGACAGGTACAGGGGCATGGTACAAGTTGGAAGAAAGGAGAACAGCAGGAGTATTCTGGGGGTGAGAGTGAGAATGATAGGTTAAAAAAGGGAGGTAGAGCAGCAGTGGAAACTTACCGTTGAGCTGTATTTTGGGCAGACGTGATAGATTGTTAGGTCTAATCTGCTGGCAAGTATGTATGTATGTATGTATGAAGGATCCTTTTTCGCAAAGCAGGATCCTATTTCATGCTAATACCATTGCAGTCAATGGTAAAATATTTTCCCTGGCAGTTTAGTGGTCCCTCCCCCCTTCCCGATGTCTGATTGTCGTTCCTGTATAACAAATTTATTGCCCTGGTAGTCTAGTGGTCCCTTCCCCTCCCTTGGTGTCCGATGGCCATCGCTGTATAAAATATTTTATTTCCCTGGTAGTCTAGTGATCCATCCCCCCTCCCGCAATGTCTGATTGCCCTCCCTGTGAAAATAAATACATTTGTTTGTATTGTAGTAGTCCCACCTCCCTTCCCCAGTGTCCAATTGATCTCCTGGTATAATGAAAAATTTCCTTGGTAGTCCAGTGGTCCCCTGCCCCTCCTTCAAGTCCAATTGCCATCTCCATGAAAAAATAAATATCTCTCACTACTGTACTGCTCTGTTCCCCCTACCCTGGTGTGGCACACTTATCAACTGAAATGCTCACACCATTCTATGCACTCATGAAACATACACAGCTGTCTCCATCACATCAGCTTTTCTGTTACTACAATGGGGTGAGTGTTAGGATGACAACCCCAGGGAAAACTCCACCCCTCATTCGCTTCAGCGATGGGGCAGGGGTGTTAGGGTTGGAAACCCTAACATTCCATTTCCCTAATTTGTTGCTTAATCCTAAATCCTAACTGATGCATTAATGCAGTTTTTTGAAAAATATATATATATATATATATAATCTATTTAAAATTCAACTCACTTTGCAAGATACAGTGGTCAATGGCCAGTCAGAAAAAAGTGTTTGGCAACAAAGACCATAAAACTAAAACCTGCACTGGAAAAATATTATGGGCATAATTTTCAAAAGGGTCATATGTGGATACAAATACAAGTTGCACCTGCATCTGCCTCTACCCACTTACATCTGAACAGCCCCACTGTTATTTTCAAAAGTTGCATCTCCATGCGACAGAGTGTCATGATTAGTTACAATAAATTGATGCAAATATAATTTGCAGCATCCTTTTTTGCTATAATTGCATCTTTATGAGATGAGAAATTCAGAAGCAAGTAGATCATCTGATGGAAGGTCTACCAGACTAGATGGATTTCCCTTTTGAAAATAGAAGCAGGTGGAGCCAGACTAGATAGTTTTGCAAATCCAGTCCTAGAAGTGTAAAACATTTAGTCAACCATAACTGAACCTGGGAGCTGACTCTCACTTCCCCCATCAGATTTAGTTTAGAAGCGCCCAGATCAAAGCCGAATAAGCTAAGTAGAGCCTTCCAAAATGTGTCCTAAATGCATCCTTTCTAAATAACCCTATACGAAGTGTCCAAATTCCCATTTGCAAGTTATCACATCTGATCACCAGGGGTCAGTACTGAGCAATCTGTTTCTGCCTATTTAGCCTCATTTCTCCTCCCTCTCTACTACCCCAATGGTCTCTCTACCCTGCTTTTCAGTTTCTCCTACTCTCAACTCTGCCCAAATCCTCTGCATTCTAATACTGTATCTCTCCTGCCCTGGGTCTCGAACCCTGCTCTCTCAGCTCCATAGTTGGCAAACTTACCACTGCATTACTTGGCCAGACTCACTTCAATACTGCTGGTTGTTGTCCCTATTTTTGCCAGTCTATATTTTGTCCCTCTGTCCAGTTCATAGTCCTCCTCTGCCTCCCCCCCCACTGTGGTACTCAGGCTCCCCTTATAATGGATCCCAATCAGAACCTTCATTTCTCATTTTGTCTGCTGTTCCTTCTTGTCCCCTCCCTCTACTCCAGATCTCCCCAGAAGCTGCTGGCCCCACTTGTCTCCACCCTTTCCCTGACTTAAGAGGTGCTACCATTTCTACCATCCTACCTAATTTTACTCAACCCCTATGGCAACACCTCCATCTGCTCCCCTTCTGGTTACCCCATCTGCTCTCCTAGCACACCATGCCCATTCTCTTCTGACTCCTGTAGCAGGCACTATTCATTTGTTTCATCTCTGCAACCATGCTTTGAAATCCAAGCTACTTAAAACTGCCCTTCTATGTCATGCCCTCCTGCTCTTACTCTTATCTGGAAATGTACACCCTAATCCTAGACCGTCCCCCCCCATCGTCTACCAGGGACAGGGTGGGTGGTCTCCTGATTACCTCCATAAACATTTACAGCCTGCTTAAAAAAACATGATGTTCTACAAGGCTGGATGGTTCAACATAACCCTGATCTATTGGCAATGACTGAAACCTGGCTCCCCCGTGACACCCCTGATTCAGCAGTGGCCATCAGTGGCTATGTAATCTTTAGGGAAGATAGATTGGGTAAAAGGGGAGGAGGATGTGCCCTATATGTTTGGGAATCTCTTCGAGCCCTAGTTGTTCCAAACCCCTCTCTCCTATGGGGGCCCAAGCTTTCATAATAAAATTGGTGGTGGGCAACTCTGGCAAATCCCTCCATATTATGACAGTTTACAACTTTTACTTGTATTCTGCATTCTTCCTGAGTTTATGTACTGTGCTTTTAAACTCAGCGCTTTGTGCCGTGGCCCCTCTCTACAAATTGACAACTAGCTGGTGTGCTAAATTCCCCCGGGTCACCTAATTGACTTTCAGGTAATCAAGACAGCTCAAGAGGAGGGGCAGTTACCCTATAAAAGGCACGCTCAGGTACCGAAGTGACTTTACTTGTATCCTGCATTCTTCCTGAGTATATGTACTGTGCTTTTAAACTCAGCACTTTGTGCCGTGGCCCCTCTCTACAAATTGACAACTAGCTGGTGTGCTAAATTCCCCTGGGGCACCTAATTGACTTTCAGGTAATCAAGACAGCTCAAGAGGAGGGGCAGTTACCCTATAAAAGGCACGCTCAGGTACCGAAGTGACTTTACTTGTATCCTGCATTCTTCCTGAGTATATGTACTGTGCTTTTAAACTCAGCACTTTGTGCCGTGGCTCCTCTCTACAAATTGACAACTTGCTGGTGTGCTAAATTCCTCCGGGGCACCTAACTGATTTTCAGGTCATCAAGACAGCTCGAGACGAGGGGCAGTTACCGTATAAAGCACACGCTTCTACAGCGCGAGCATGGTAGAGCGAACGCGATCGCCACTTGGCATTGAAAATTTAAATGAATGTCTGTTGTTTTTAGCTATTATTCTTGACTTTGTGGCAACATATTCAGCTTACATTTGAAGACATTTAGAGCATCAGTGACTCAAACTCTTGTCTAGCAGAGATGTGAAGACGAACACAACAGTGTGAAAATTGGTACCTTGACTTTTAAAACTCAGAACTATATTTCACCACATTTCTCTTGCCACTTGAGTATTTATTTAAGGGAGTTTTACGCATTTGTATAATGGTTATTACAAGGGAGTATGTTTTGGATATAAGGGGAAATTACTGTCTGCTCGCTGAAACCTTTCTCTTTCTCTTTTTTTTTCTTGAAAAACTCCGTTTGTGGAAAGTAGAACAAAGCCTTAACAGAAGTGCAGAAATTACTATAACAGTAATATTATGTTTACCAGAAGTGGTAGGGAACTGAAGACTGCACAATTAAATAAGAAGGCTAAAACTATAGTTGAAAAAGCGGAGATGCGTGGTGGTCATGGGACAAACTGCTGCGTTTATACGCAGGGATTGTCCCCTATTACCATCACATCTTCCATTGCATCTTCTGACTCAAAGGTTCCTGGCAATTACAACTATTCTCCTCAAGGGATTAGCACTCATAAGATTCCATCTAATCCCACACTTCTTAGTCAATCTATGGCAAATAAAGGAAAAGTTAATAACTTTCCCCCACCATCAAAAGAAGTGTCATCTTCTAAACTAATAACGCCGCAGTATGCCACTAATTCTATTTCACAGAACATTTCAACATTTGTTTCTTCTATGGTGAATTTTTTAAGTGATGATTCTCACATCTGTAGCAGCTCATTTAACTCGAACATCAGTAAAAACGTTCATGATATCCATGTTGCAATAGAAAATAATGACTACCTGTTGCCTCATGGAGTTTTTGTGGATCCTGAGGACTCTATTAGTAAAACAGAGGAAATTAACAAACTAAAGCAGTCAACTTATGAACTAAAAAATAAAAAAAATAAATGATTTTTTCCAACTCATGTAGCTTCCTCTAAAAATAGCGAATCATCACTGAACTTCTCCATTGGAAACAAAAGTTTAGATATTTCTAATTCTTTACAATTGGGTTATGATCTAACACAACCCGAGTTTTCACCTAAGTGGGAAGGCCCCGAGCTTTCCCTACATCCAATAGGGTTAAGCTTTTTTAGCCTTCTCATCTTCCAAGCTATGTTAGACTCTTCCCCTCTCAAAGGGGGAAGTCCTCTTTCTTAGATGGGTCACCCAATCAAGTATTTAATAGGCATGATAGTGAAGTTGAAAATATAGATCTTGATCCAGAAATGTTACCAGTCTGCCAGGATATCATTTCTAAATATACAATCAAGGCTTTAGCACATCCTGTTATGGCTAACATTGTTTTGCTTGAAGCTATTAAAGAGCTTAAGTGTCATATAGAGAACCTTTCTGGCACCCTCTCTAAAAAAAATTTCTCACTGATCTCTTAAAATGGACAATTTGATAAGGGGGAGATGAGAGGGGAAAAGATAAACAAAGACCTTTCTTTTCTTCAATTGAAATTTTTTCTCCATCAAATAAAAGTAGGAAAAGAACTTCACGGCAAAAAAACTTAAAAAAGAAAATCAGGCAACGTAAAAATAAAAAGGAAAGGAAAACAAAAAAAGAACAGGATACTTCCTCTAACATGATTAAGAATGATAGTTCAGAATCCTATGATAATAATGTCTGAGAATTGCAAGGAGCAGGACCTTGACTTGTCAAATTTTGTTAAAGAGTGTCCTGAGAAATTTAAATATGTGAATGGAAACACTCCCCTAGAAATAACACCTACGATTATTTTTCCTAGGGATAAAAAGATAAATCTAGAAAATGACCAACTTAAGACTTTAAACTTCTCTGTACTTCCAAAGAGGAAGAAGACTAATCATTTTTTTGGAAATGGTATCAGAAACCGACTTAACTTCCATTCCTTTTCTGGCACAATTTACTTTTTCTGGGAAAGAGGTTGTTTTTAAATTTGAGCATATTTTTTTAAAAGCCTCAGGAAACTGAAGTTTCACTGTATAACTTGATCTTACATCTTTTTACTTCTGAATTGGAACTGGATATCACAATCGAGGACATAAAACTGGTCTATAGGGACCATTCAGTTCCCAATACTCCAATCTATGTCCTATTATCTAATATGGACGTTGCCAAATCCATATGGGCCAAACAGTGCCCAATTAATAATTTGGACTTACTGATTTCTTCTCCGGTAAATTGGTCCACTATTTGGAAGTTTGCACACTGATCTTTAGCCCCCATCAAATATTCTAAGAGAAATATTACTTCCACTTTATCTTTGCTTAATTGGAATTTTGATAAAGAATATTTTTGTAGAAGATTATCGGTGTTTGGGATTCAGAAATTCGAAAGGGAAAATATTGACAGACTGTCATCTTATATTCATTCATTATTTACTTTAAGTCTGGATTGCGATATTTGCCCTCAAGATATAGGTCTGGTTAGTAGGACATTTATAAACTCATTAGATTCTCAAATAGATATTGAAATAAAATCTATAGATATTTACAACTATCTCATGTTAAATTACCATAAATTAGACAAGTACAATATTCATTTGGTACATTTCATGGACATGGCATGTCAAGGTAATGAGTCTGAAGAAAAATAGCTAAAAACTGACTATTAGTGCCAAGGGAAATTTTACCTCTCAATGAGAAATATGAGTCTGAACTTGATGTCAGCCAATAATCAACCTGCTGAGTTACACAATTTAATTTCATGGAATATTGCAGGTTTAAAAACTAAAATGGCTGACTCTAGGTGGGTGGCGTATATCTCTAAGTTTGATATTTTATTATTTTTATTATATTAATGGCTTTATGCTATGTGAAGTTCCAGCAACTAAGGAAAAAAATATGGGAGATTGAGTTGGGGTCTAGCTACATATATTAAAATTAGAAATGGTGTAAGTATCATAGATCATACTTCATCAAAGAAAGAAATACAGCATATAGTTATAAGATGGGATAATCTGGTCTGTTTGATCATTAATGTATATTTTCCTCCTAATGTTCATCTTCTGAAGACAAGTGACCCATGGACTCAATTGTCTACAGATATTGATTCTTTTTATTTAAAATATCAAATAGACATCATTATAATTGTGGAGATTTAAATGCTAGAATAGCTGGACATGATAATTTGGACATTTTACAGTCTCAGATTTACATGGGAGACTTGGAACCAAGGAACTCAGCAGATAAAGTTGTTAATGGTGCAGGTCTTAAACTGATAGATTTCATAAATAACAGCAATTACCTTATTTTAAATGGGAGAGAGGAAAATGATCAGCATGGAGCATTTACTTATATCTCATTTAATGGGAGGAACATCATAGATTATCTAATGATTTCTCCAGAAAGCTATAACCACTTCCATGGTTTTAAAGTTATAATGATGCCAGAAAGTGACAATGCTACCTTATTGGTCAAGGTAGAAACTATGAAGTGTAATTCTATGACTAGTTTAGACATCATTCCTCTTTCTTCTCTTTCTCTTAGAGGCAAACACAAACTAATTTTGAATTACAAAAATATGGACAAAGTAGTAGACATAATATACTCTTCTAGTACAACTTTATTATTTACTATGTTTTATGATAATTGCCCAGTACAAAATATTAATAAATGTTTGTAGGAATGCTATCTTAACATCAAATCTGTATTATACCATTATAAAAATGCATCCTCCAAACCGCTTACCTGGTTTGATTACCAATGTCTCGAAGAAAAAGGAAGACTGGGAATCATGATTAAAAAAGTTTCTAAAAATCCAACTAGATCCCTTATTTCTAATCTTAATAGAGCTAGTAAACAATATAAAAGATTCCTGAAAAATAAGAAATGTGAGTTTACTCAGAAACAATGGACACTTATGTCAGAAATCATACAAAATAATGATTTCTAAAGCTTTCTGGTTATTGGTGGCTAAGGGTGTTAAGTTTTATGAACCATCTATCAAAATACATATTCCCAAAGAAACCTGGGTTGCCTACTTTTCCGAATTCTTTACTGAAGACTTAGACCTAGAGGTTTATTCCAGAATTCCAGAATGGATGATGGGAGATCTTTATCATCCATTGGAATTTACTTATTCGGAAGTCAAACAGGCAATTTCCAACCTGGCCACTCACAAGGCGCTGGGTCCTGATTCCATACTGGGAGAGGTATATAAACAAAATCCCAACTTTTGGGTTCCATTTTTTGTTAAATTGTTTAACCTACGTCTTCAAGAAAAATATGTTCCTAATTCTTGCCATAAAAATGTAATTATTCCAGTCCATAAAAAAGGTTCATTACAAAATCCTAATAACTACTGGCCAATAAGTCTTATTGATATTAGCAGTAAAATCTTTGCTAGACTATTACTAAGTAGATTTCAAAATTGGGTTAACAAATTTTGCCCTCTTTCAGAATCCCAGGCAGGTTTTCAGGCTGGCTTTTCAACATCAGATCATATTTTTGTTTTGTCCCATTTAATCAAAAAGTACAAACTCTATAGGAAAATTAACTTATATGCACTGTTTATTGATTTTACTGGAGCATTTGACTCTGTAAATAGAGAAACCCTTTAGAAGATTTTATTAGATCGGGGTATTCCTATTAGCATACTAACCCCTATTTTTTTATTATATTCGAAAACTAGCACTGCAATCAGATACAATACTCTAAGCAATATTTCAGAATACTTTAAAACAAATGGAGGGGTTAAACAGGGGGTGTTTATTGGCCCCACTCCAGTTTAACCTCTATATTTATTCGTTGCTTTTTTTTTTGAGGATTTACCATCATTGGAGTCACCTAAAATTGACAATCACCATATTCATATTTTGGCCTATGCTGATGATTTGGTCTTGTTTGCGCTATCTCAAAAAGGGTTACAAACTAAAATAGACCAATTAAGACATAGATGTGAAAACTTAATTTTGAGAATTAACATTGAAAAACTAGGATAATGGTAATTGGTTCTAAAATAACAAAACCAAAATTTTGGCCAAATAACAAACAAATTGAAGTAGTCAAATCATATTACTATCTTGGCATAAAATTCTCTTCAAATGGTTTGTGGAATTTACATCATGATGTTTAAATTAACAAAGCAAAGCTTGCTGCTAAGGCACTTCTTAGTTTTAATTACAAATATGGTGGACTGTCAATAATCCCGGCAATTAAAGCGGGAGAATCAAAGATTACTCCAATGTTGTTATATGGTGCTAAAATGTGGGGTACAAAGAATAATATGAGTTGGAATATCCTTTATCTTATTATTATAAAGCATTATTACAACTTCCTCAGTCTATGGCCAATGTACTAGCTAGAGTCGAATTAGGTAGGATCCCGCTGGTGGACCTGGTTATTTTTAGACTTCTTTCATTTTGGCTTAGAATTCTGAGTAAACATAAAAACAAAATATTGCTTTCTTGTTTGAAAGAAAAACAGTCATGGGATACTCTGGGTTTAACTTCTCCATGGTTAAAAGCCTTAATTACTAATTTACAAAAATGTAATTGTATACATCTTTGGAGGGATCACTTGGCAGGTATTTTAATATCTTGTACTTATAAAGACAAGATTAAAAAAAATCTTTGAGGCTGCATTTAATAACCAATTAAGAATGGTCAGACTTTAAAAACAAGCCATTTGGCTTGGTAAGAATAAAACAGACTCATTAAAAGAACAGTATTTATATCTTCCCATAATGCCAAACATCAGAAAAGTTATAACTCAGGTTAGATCTGGAATTATCAATTCCAAATTTACATATTATAATTGCTATTCTACAACAACTAATCATAGTAATGCAGAATGTCCTTGTCACAGAGGGTTCAAGAAAACTCTACACCACACAATTATACAGTGCCCTCTGTATAATAAGAGAAGAAACTTGATCCTAGTAGAATTTTTACAAAGATATTCAAATTTGGATTATGATCCTGTATTTATTTTACTTCATCCTGGGACTGTCTCTGATGCAATACTCTGTTTTAACTTTTTCTCAACTGTTATTAGTATAAAAAACAGATGTATCGGACTAAATTATACCACAAACGAATGATGATGAAATCTTAGGAGGTTGGAATGTGCTTAATGAATTTTGTATTTTATGTTTTGTAATGTCCAAAATTTTAACTATGTTTTGGAAGAACAATAAATGATTGATTGATTGATTGATTGATGACAGTTTACATTCCACCCCAAAATCAAAGGTTGGCCTTCAACACAGTGGCCAATTGCATTCCCCAATTGCCCACAAAACGTGAAATCATTGCTCTAGGGGACTTTAATGTTAACTGACTATTGTCGGCAGCAAACCCTTTCAAAGATACCATTGCAGCAATGGATCTTACACAAGTTGTTCTCTCCCCCACTAGACTCAACCATAAAACTGGGTCGGCCACCTTGCTCAACCTAATCCTTACCAATTATCCCCACTGGCTCACTAATGTCACAGTGCTCCCTGATGCCTTAAGTGACTACTCTCCTGTATTCTGCCGGTGGACAAACAAAAACCCAAATCCACCCCCATAATTACTTACCAATGGCACCTAAAAAAGGGCTCCCTGAGCAATTTGAAAAATCACCTCCTGAACTGTGACTGGTCCCCCATTGACTCGGCTCCATCCATCGACAGTGCAGTCTCTCAATTTATTTCCACCTTCAACGCCACATGTGATCTATTTGCCTCAGTCTTATACCAGGTTTTTAAAGGCCACAACACTCCCTGGATCTCCCAGGCACTTCTTGTCCTCATGCACCACCAGAACAATCTCTGGCATATAGCCCTTGCTTCTGGTTGACCTTTAGATAGACAACACTATAGGAAAGCAAGAAATAAATGTACCCGGGAGTTTTGCAAAGCTAAAGCAGCTCATTTTCTGGAGGTCTTCTCATCCACTTGGGGCTCAGGGCACAAGTTCTGGTAAAACATTAATTAACTAAATGGTAAAACATTTAAAAAGAAACTTTGATATGAGTGTTGAACTTTTCTCTTTATATACTCAAGACAGCTGAAGGTTGAGTGGGATCCCTCATTTGAAGCAATTTCTCATATTCCGATTTCCCAATCCCTCCTATGTTGTTCACAATAATACAATTTTCCAGAATCAAATCTAAGTTGAAAGGGAACCCTGGGAGACACTAAGCGGTAGGAAAAACAGCATCTCCCCAACTCACTGTTAATGGAACACTCACTCAAGACCCCCTGCACATAGCTAATACTCTTAATTCCACATTTTATGACCTTAGTACTGTCCTTCCCCTAACTTATTTAACTCTCCCTGGAGCCATCACCTCTTCTCTGCCTCCCCGCTAATACTCTGCTCTTCCATCTCAGGACAGTCTCCACCTGTGAGGCCAGATCCTTCTTAACTAAATTTCTGGGCAAGTCTCATCATGGTGGTGACACCCTCGACCAAAAACTCCTCCACCTCACCCTTGATACTGTCCTCACCCCTCTTACCACAATTCTAAACCTCTCCCTCTGTCTTGGCCAGTTCCCAACCCTTTGGAAATGGGCAGTTGTCACTCCAATACTAAAAAGTGGTGACTGCACCTCCCTGAATAACTACTGCCCCATCTCCATTCTTCCCCTGATCTCCAAGGCTCTGGAAAAAATTGAAACCAACAAACTCACAGATTATATGTCAAAATACAACCTGCTCTGCCAAGAATGACATCAGAAAGGGTCATAGTACCACCACTGCCCATTTGGAATACACCATCACTATTCACAAAGCCCTAGACAGCGGGCACTTAGTTGGGTCTGTTTACATAGACATAACTAAGGCATTTGATACTGTCAATCATGCCATCCTCCTGAAGACCATGCACTCCATGGGGCTCTCACTGGAAGCCATTTCCTGGTTTGAGCACTAGTTCAGTGACAAATCTCAACAGGTCAAAATTAGCTCAACCCTATCCACCAACATCCCTGTTCACTCAGGGGTTTCCCAGGGTTCCATCCTGGGGCCCCTCCTATTTAGTCTCTTCCTGAACTCACTCCCCAAGGCCTGCTCCAGTTGTATGCTATTGTATGTGGATGAAGCTGTCATTTTCTGCAGTCACTCAACCCCCACCAACTTGTCCTCCAACATTTCTTCTTGGAAGCCGATGCATAGTACACTGCATACAAACGTATGTTGAATTATAAAAAACTAAAGTTATGGTCTTCTCCAGTCACCAAGGCAGTCACAGGGACTTTCCACTATGAGTACTTAGATATCAGGGCACCCCACTGGAACAAGTTAAATCCTTTAAGTACCTGGATGTTACCCTTGACTCCTCCCTTAGCTACCATGAACACATCTATCTACCAAGCAAGGCCATTAATTGCAGAATTGGACTCTTATACAGGCACAAACATTGTATGCCACCTGAAGTACTCCACCTAGCAATGTCCTCTTCTATCCTCTCCCTTACTGACTATGGGATAGTCTTCTATGTTGCATCAGACAGCACTGCTCTTCACCGTGTCAAGACTTCCCTGAACAAAGCCTGCCAACTGGTATCTGTGTGTGATAGGTGGACCCATACATGTTACCTCTACAGGCTTACAAACAGGCTTAATTTCAATGGCTGGCTTAAATACCACTCATGCCTGCTTGCCAGGAACATTTCCAACAAACTCTCCCTGCCAGGGCTTCATAACATAACTCTGCCCACTCCCCAACTCAGGGCTATCAGAAGTTCCTCAAAAGCCTCCCTACTAGTACCCCACTGTAGGACATCCCTTGGGCTTCTTCTACAGGGCATCCTATTGGTGGAATGACCTGCTTGCTCCTATCTCTTTGGAAATGAAATTAGGCCTCTTCAAATCTTACCTAAGAGAGTTTCTCCTCCCCTCCCCTCCCCTCCTGTTCCTCTCACTGTGCCTAACTTTCTGGCATTGCCCTCCATTCCATTATACAAGGTCAACTCCAACTGGACAATCTAATAACAAGTCTTGGTTTTACCAATATTGTTTTACTTTTAGTACTACATTGTATATTATTGCCATTATTGTTTTATCTTCAGTACAACATTGTATATTATAACTCTGTATATCTTTGTTTTCAATGGTAGACTTGGGGGTACTTCCACTACCTTCAGACTTTGTTGTATCTAATAGTGTTCACCCTGTTGTACATGATTTTCCACTCTTTGTTTTAGTGTTATATTGATGTGGAGCCTTTGCAAAAGAGTCTCTGACTCAAAGGTTTGAAATTCCAATTCTTCTATAAATAAAAAATTAAAAAACCTTCTCAAATCCCTTCTACAAAGTTTCAGCCATTCAATTCAGCTAATAGGTCTGCAGCAACTGTGATTTTTGAAACCTAATTTTGACTGATTTTTTTTCAACTATTGAAGAACACATCCAACTCCTGTTCTCACTTCTCGACTGCACAAGTAAGGGTTCCATGGGGAGAATTCTACAGCAGCCTGTAGCATGTGACCATTCTTTTGGACAGGAAATACTCTATGTGACTTATTTAAGCAATAAACCACAACAGGGGTTATGCTGGGATTTACCCATGCCTGGTGTGGTTCAGTCATGAGGTGGAGTGGTTTATTGTAATTATACAATGTCCCCTTTTTTGGGGTGACAAAAAAAAAGAAAAATACTGTAGAACTTGAAGTTTTGACTGCAAAATAATTGTCACTATTTTCGCTGAAGTGCCAACTTGCGTGAAAATAAATTTGTGCTAACTAGCACTTTTAGTATCTTTTTCCATTATAGTGATTGTGGTGATTATGACTTAAAGGTAAAATAAATTTATGCAATTATGGTTGCATTTGTGTTTGCACTAAATTTACTTTGCATGAAAATAACTAGTTCTACAGTATGTATTTTTTTCTTGGTATTTAGAATTATTTTGATTGCATTTATGGCTCTACAAGAAAATATAGTTCTGTGTTGCTAGGGAAACCATTCTGTTCAGACACATGAATGGAGCACTCACACACAGTAATATGCTGTGATATTTATTTTCTTTTTTTTTCCTGAAAGAGAGAGCCTGCTAGTTGTAGGGTATTTATTTATTGTTTTGTTTTTTTTGTTAACAGACAAGTACGTGACAGTCTGTACGGTGGAAGCGTTAACCGGATGCTGAGACACACACACACACACACATACACGCACAAAGAAAAAGCTTTTGTTTGCACTGCAGCTTTTTTTTAATTCTGTAAGTTTGTTCAGCCATGTGAATGGAGCACCCACACATTGTAAACAAGCAAAATATGCCTCACTGAGACAGTGAGATTATACACTATACAGGTTCCTAGTTGGTAATTCTCAATAATTCAATACAGCCACCACACTGTATTCTTCACCAAATTAGCTGTGATTTATTAGTACAGTATTCAAAAAGACTAGCCAGAAAAATCCTATTTTAACAATAAAAATGCAGCCTGACATGATTAATAATCCTAGTTAACAGAAAGAGGTACATTCTAACATAATTTTGTAAACATCAAAAATACTTAAAACTTAGGGCCAAATTAATTGTTGTGTGTTAAAAATAGAAATATAAATCAGAAAGATCATATTTTAACAATAGGAATGCATCCTGACATAATTAATAGTCCTAATTTGCAAAAAGAAATACAGTCTAACAATATTTCTAGACATTGGATAACCCTTACTATCCAGGTGTTTACAATACAATTTAAATCTATGCAGCCAATGGGGCAATCCCATTTGGGTGTTTTTAACATGCAATATAAACAGCAAGTAATATTTGTATTACAGGGCTACAGGTTTTCAGAGAAAATTTAGTGATATTACCCCTTTTCCAGCATCTACAGATGGCTTGGTCGTAAGCTCTTTTCCTCTCAGAGAGACACTGAAAATATGATTTAGATCCTATACTTATATCCAAATTGTTTACAACAAAGATGCATGGTTAGAATTTTCCAAAAATCATTACAGCAGATTTTAGTGAAGACACTATGTCATCCAATAAATGATGAAATAGGAGTTTGAAAATAATCATCAGCGTCCTTGGATGGAAAAACAAGTGGTTTCGAAAATAAATTGGTCATAAGATACATCTGCCAATTTGCAGAGATAAGGCAGTTTTGTTCATCATTCTTGGATTTAAAAACAAGTGGTTTGGCAATTTTATACTATCCAATTAACATGCTCAGGTGACAGAAAAAGGGGGAATTTCACTTTATTAAAATAACTTGCTTATTATAATAGCTAACTGCTAAAGCAAGCATAATAGGTTATTTCTTATCAACGTTTTGTAACACATATTTTTAAACATAAGTCATCATGAGATGGGAAACTGAACTAGACAAAGGCTAGTCAAGTACACTCTTGTTCTTGCTTACATGGTTACTTAACAGCTGCACCTTGTTTTTGACCATGACCTTTTAAGTCACAGAAAAACATGTTTTATACAGTGTTTCTGCCGAACATATCCAATTAATTTTGTTTAGAATATCTGTTTTTAAACATTGTTTATGCTCCTGCACCAATCTAATTAATTTTGCTTGGAGTATCTGTTTTAAACATTGCTTATGCTCTTACACCCATCTCTCTGTATCTTACTGTTACCAATGGCATTTACATAGTTTTAACAATTACCCCTTTTTTAAAACTGTTTTACACTTACATATTAACTTACATAGTTGCATTATTTAGTTATTTATCAACTACTTGCAGCCTTTTTTTTATCTGCTCAGTCTTTTGGTTTACCAACTACACATTGATGTTGCTCTTAGTAAACTTATTTAAGACTTTTTGCCACTGGTCACATTCTACAGTCCCCACCTCAGAGGAGAAGGGAACCCTATGAGGGACCCTGAACCCCCGCAAAATTAAACGTAAAAATATAGATTCTAATTATTAAATGAAAATTAAATAAACCCTTTTTCTTAAAATGTTAGCCTATGCTAGTATATATATGTGTAATAAGTATATGTTAAACAAATTTGTTTTATTTTAATAATGTGACATACATATATCTTGTTAGATAAATATAAACCTTAATGCTACTATATTAACATATGTTATGGTATTACTATATAGGATAATCAGGTGTTAGTAGGTTAATTGATTTCATAATTTTCATATACCTATAATCAGTTATACAGGTACTATTCTCAGAGCTTAGATTTGTGGGCCATTCTCAAGTCACGCAGCTGCTTGTTATGACCCTTTATGGTACTTCTGAGACAACATGACATAATAATTAGTATTACAATAAGAATTGCCTGAACTCCAACAAAAGCCTTAAAAGCTGAATCTAACCTGTTGTCAGTAAGCATTAAGTTTAAATCTCCCTGGTGAATCATGTCCTTCATAACTTGTTCTGTATTATACATTTGATTTCCAATCTCAACTAAGTGGGCATCTTTTCTGGCCAGTAGGGCCTTGAGTTTTAGGGTAAGGGTTTCAATAGGCACATTAAAGTATGGCAAATACTCTTCTATCTCTTGATGGTCAGGATCACTTTGGATGGTTTCTTCCTTAAAAATAGGGATAGGCTTTAGACTGGTTTGGCCAATGACAGTATGTTGGGTAGGAGTAAAGCAAACATTTGATATATTGATCTGACATGACAGGGGCTCAAAGGAACAGGGTTTTTGATTAGTGACTACACAGTATTGACCATGTCCATTATATGTTGCCTTGGCCATGGGTGTATGCCATTTAATTAATTTAACTGGGCAGGTGATAGTAGCATTTGGGCTATAGTTATCATCTGGTCATTCATTTTCATATTCACATACAGGGGTGGTGACATCAAACACATTGCACCTGCATAAGTATCGATATCCCTTTACAGCACAGCATGCTAAATGTGGTGCAACCCAAGTTTGTAGGTCTGGGAGATAAACCAAAAGGGAGGGGGGATCTATTCATTCTTTTTAAATATCCTTCTCTAAATAACCTACTGAATGTACAGCTGCTATTTTGTCAAATACTGTGGTTTGGGGGTTAAACAAAGGGAAGTTTTTAAACTAGCCAAGGGGGGGAGGTGCTGATAGGAAGCAGGAAAGTTCAAGCCTCCCCCCACAAAACATGGCAGGTAGTAGGGTAAACACTGAGGTACAGAGCTTGACAGAGGGCAGGACAGGGGTAAATGGAAAAACAGACAAGGGCAATAAGAGCAGGGATGGGGTAAAAAAGGATAAAGCCAACATTAAATGGAGGGCATTGAGTACCAATACCCATAGTCTGGGAAGCAAGCTTCCTGAGCAAGTAGCCCTGATGGAAGAGGAACACTTGGATATTGTGGCAGTCACAGAAACATGGTACATGGAGAACCATGACTGGGATGTCAACATACCAGGGTACACAATCTACAGAATGGACAGGGAGGGTAAAAGAAGAGGTGGAGTATCTCTCTACCGAAGGGAAGGGATCAAAGCTACAGAACTAAAAAGTAAAGGGGGGGGACAAGAGGCACTCTGGGTCACCTTGGAGACAGGGAATGGCATCACAATTCACACAGGGGTTGTATACAGACCCCCATCTAAAGGGGAGGAAATGGAAAAGAAAATGATAGAGGACATTCTCAAAATGGCTGAAAAAGAGGAGATATTGTTGATGGGGGATCCGAATATGCCAGATGTTAACTGGACGATGTGGACTGCAGCCACATCCAAGAGCAGGGTAATTTTTGATTACCTACAGTGGGCATGCCTTAGACAGCTAGTGGTGGAACCCACTCATGAGGGAGTAATATTAGGCCTGGTACTCTCAAATGGAGAGAGGATCACAAATCTAGAAGACAGTAGACATCTGGGAACAAGCAACCACTGCACAGTGTGCTTCACAATAAACACAACCATGGAGACAAGCCATACAAAGACAAGGATACTGGACTTTAAAAGGGCTGACTTTGGCATAATGGGCGAATACTTGAGGAATGCATTAGCAATGGACAGAAAGGAGGGGTGGAAGAACAATGGAGAAAAATCAAAACTGCCATGATGGAGGCAACAAGCCTTTGTGTGAAACAAATAAAGAAAACAAAGCAGAATAAAAAAAACACTATGGTTCTCAAAAGAGGTGTCAGGAAGGTTAAGGAGAAAAAGGTTGCATTCAAAAAGTATAAGGAATCACAGAAGGAGCACGACAGGGAACTGTATCAATTAAAGCAGAAAGAAGTGGGGAAGGCAGTCAGAAAAGCAAAGGCCCAAACTGAGGAAAAGTTAGCCAACTCAGTTAAGAAGGGGGATAAAACCTTTTATAGGTACGTTAGGGAGCATAGAAAGGTTAAGGGAGGGATAATGAAGATTAATAAAGGAGAGGAGAGGTGGGCAGAGGGAGACAGTGAAAAGGCAGAGATACTGAATGAATAATTGTGCTCAGTATTCACAAAAGAAGAAGAGGAGGAGTTACCTAAACCAAACAATAGAAGCACTCTGGGTAGAGAGGTTGACACCAGTTCTTTTACAGAAGAAAGAGTCCTGAAATAACTCCTAAAACTCAAGGTGGACAAAGCAATGGGGCCTGATGGGGTTCACCCTAGAATCCTAAAAGAACTAAGGGAGGACCTAGTGACACCACTGACCACACTCTTTAACAAATCATGGGAGGATGGTGTGGTACCTGAGGACTGGAGGAGGGCAGATGTGATTCCCATTTACAAAAGTGGGAGCAAGACAGAAGCTGGAAACTACAGACCTGTTAGTTTGACCTCAGTGGTGGGGAAAATGATGGAATCACTTCTGAAAGAAAGAATTGTTGAGTACCTAGAGGCCAGCGAGACACAGGACCCAAAGCAGCATGGATTCATAGCAGGAAGGTCATGTCAGATGAATCTAATTGATTTCTTTGACTGGGTGACCAAAGTAATAGACCAGGGAGGGGCTGTGGATATGGCCTACATAGACTTTAGCAAGGCATTTGACACAGTCCCGCACAAAAGATTAACAATCAAGTTAGCCAGCCTGGGAGTGGGTCCCAGGGTGGTAGCCTGGGTAGCAAACTGGCTGCACAACAGGATACAGAAGGTGATAGTGAATGGAACACATTCTGAATAAAGGGGGGTTACTAGTGGAGTACCTAAGGGCTTACTACTGGGTCCAGTCCTCTTTAACATCTTTATAGGTGACATTGCAGAGGGTCTGGAAGGAAGGGTATGCCTCTTTGCAGATGACACAAAGATCTGTAACAGATTTGATACACAAGGGGGGTAGAAAGGATGAGAAAGTACTTGGCAAGGTTGGAGGAATGTTCAGACATCTGGCAACTTAGATTCAATGCAAAGAAGTGCAAAGTAATGCACCAGGGAAAAAGAAATCCAGGAGAAGAGTACATAATAGCAGGGGAGGTACTAACAACAACAATAATGGAAAGGGACCTGGGAGTAGTCACATCAGATGACCTAAAGGTGGGTAAGCAATGTGAGAAGTCAGTAAGGAGAGCCAGGGGGATACTGGGATGCATGGGGGGGCATCACAAGTAGAAAAAGGGAAGTGATTATCCCTCTGTACAGACAGTTGGTGAGACCCCATCTGGAGTACTGCATGCAGTTTTGGAGACCTCATCTATGCAAGAACATAGACAGGATGGAAGCAGTCCAGAGGAGGACAACTAAAATGGTGCAGGGTCTACATCAGAAACCATATGAAGAGAGAATGAGAGAGCTTAATATGTATAATTTTGATGAAAGGAGGGACGGGGGGGACATGATAGAAACTTTTAAGTACCTCAAGGGAATCAACAAAGTCCAGAAGGGTAGCATCTTTCAGAAAAAGAGATGTGTAAGAACAAGGGGGCACAATTTAAAGATAGAGGGGGGACGGCTCAGGGGTAATGTGAGGAAATTTTTTTTCATGGAGAGAGTGGTGGACGCATGGAACCACCTTCCTGGAGAGGTTGTGGGGTCTAAAACAAAGAGGGAATTCAAACATGCATGGGACAGACATAAGACAATTGTAGTGGGTGGTTGCAGGAAGTAGGCTGTTAGTTAACTAGAATCTGCATCTTATCCAATAGGTAGGGAAATGGGCAGACTGGATGGGCCAAGTGGTCCTTATCTGCCATCAAAGTCTATGTTTCTATGTTTCTATAAAGGGATACTGTAAAAGAGATGTACATAACATCTATCATAGTACAGGATCCCTGTTTATAACACTGTCCTGTATTGGGGTGCGGAGTTACATAACCTAAATTACGAATGGTACCTGGGAGGAGAGACCTACACCCCTGTACACATTTACAGTTTACCTTTCTTGCTTTGGATACGCATTGAGGACAATACCATTGGGCCAAACGCCCATCTTTAATGAGATCTGGGAGGCATCTGCTCTCCAGGTCCTCTAGTAATTTAGTTATGGTGGTAAGAACATATCCACCATATGCAGTGCAGATGATTTCCCTACCTATTCTCTTTTCCTGTCCATCTTTGTTATTGACCTCAACTAATTAATTTATTTTTTCTACATTTTCTCAAATAATCTTGCTATATCATGCATATTAAAAACTGTAAGTCTCTCTTCTTGTGCCAATCCTTCAATTCCATGCAACTCAGCCTTATCTATTACTTGGGCTTGGTTAGTCTCAAAGTATCTCATATGATTTTTAATTCTGTCCACATCTACCCTGTTCCAGATGGACATGTCTGACCCAAATAAACCTGTGGCCATTCCCACTATTCCTCCTATAGCTCCCTAACCTAAAGCATTGAGACATCTGGACCTGAATGTTCTTTGAGTTTCTTGCCCTGCTATTCTATCTTGGGCCCTCTGGTGGTGGGCCGCTATTACATCTATAACCAGGGAGGCATAAAATAAGGACACATTAGTTTGAGTGCACTGTCCAAACTCTGCCATATTCCAATGGGAGATATTTAAGACAACAGGTACATGCATAAATTGTACATTGTTTATAAGGGTTCCAGGTATTGAGGTAGCAGTTAGTCCACTAGGGGGCCCTGGTGTCAACTGGGGACACTGTAGGGATGTATCATTAGAGGAGTGCTCAGCTATGGTTGGAAATATGTCTTCAGTGGGGGTGGGGGTCACCTGTGTTTTATTAGTTACTTGGACCCGGGGCTTAGGAGGTTGTGCAGGGACTCCCAATGGATTTTGGGGCATTATTTCCACTTGCATCACATATTCATCTTTCCCTTGCCACCCAGGTAATGACACTTGGTATTTACACCACCATGAACCGTAATCATCTTTCTGTACATCTTTTACTTTTACAAACCATAGTTATGATTGCAATTTGTACTCAGCTGACACTCTCTTCTGATAATATGGCCCCACAGCATCTTAGCTACACATATGAGATAGCACCCCTGCTGCTCCATACACAGAATTAACAGCCTTGCCATGATAACCACACTTAGGTGGACAGCAATACAGAGTACATGCTTTTAAATTGCCTCTAGTGTCCTTAATTAGTATGGTAAAATGTCCCCCAATGGGAATGGGTCCATATCGCTCTGGCTTGAACCACACCTTATATAGGTAGTCATCATACTGGTTATTTGCAACCTTTTGTATTCTTTCTATCTTGTTTGCATTTTCCACCCCTACTTCATGGCCCTGGAAACAAACTGTTCACTGTCCATGGAGCCAGATTATACACTGACACCAAATGAGTATCTGGATAATGGCAGTGATGGGGGAGGGCAGGTAACCTTTAACTACCTTCATTGTGTCTAGATCATAGTATGTTGTTTTAATCTGTTTTACAA
Organism: Neoceratodus forsteri; assembly: GCA_016271365.2. NCBI lineage: Eukaryota > Metazoa > Chordata > Ceratodontiformes > Ceratodontidae > Neoceratodus > Neoceratodus forsteri. Next base: position 872,996,809 of record CM057450.1, on the reverse strand, counting down.
CAGAAGATCAGGGTTAGCACCTGCTCTTACTTACTGTACATTTTTCAACTGGTTAATATGATGCCATTTTAACACAGACTGCTTTTTCTTGCCTGCCAGTTGAATTAAGTATATGGCAGGGCTTGCCTTGTCTACCACAGGGAAGGGCCCCTTCCGTGTGGGTACAAGCCGTGTTCCTTTTTTAGCATAGTCCTTCACCATAACTACATCCCCAATTTTGGTATTCAAATGGATGTACTTTTTTATCAAAATACTTTTTCATTTGCTTCTTTGTTTTGCCAATATTAACAGCAACACATATATTTACTTCTACAGTATAATCTTGCATTCGCTTTACCCAATTTTCAGTTACAGCTCCTTGAGGGGGGGGGTCACCATTGGTAGCAGCAGGTGCCAAGGGGTTTTCATTAACCTCCCAGTCATAGCCTGATGTGGGATAACACCAGTAGTCCCATGAGGCGTAGATTGGATTGCCATTAAACATAAGGACAACATTTTGGTCCATTGTGTGGGCTTATCAGAACAAAATTTAGTCAACATAGGCCCAGATATTCAAAAGGGTTGAGCCATGCATGATAGGGTTGCTCAAACGCAAGTCTGAAAATGCCCCATTCTGCGATATTCAGCGGGAGGCAGATGTGCCCCCCAAATCACACTGAGCAAGAGTGCAATGATAATGAATGCATATGCAACTGAAGGGGGAGGAACCATGCATAAATAGCGCTGTGCAATATTCAACAACATGTGCCATGCGCAATAGGGGAGCAAGTGGAAGTTGCGCAATAGCGGAAATGAGCCAAAATAAAAATGAACAAGGGAGAGGGGCAAGAGCGCTACAGGGAAGGCACATGAGGCTGAACTATAGCCAGACACACAGGGCAGGACAGACACACAGAGCAGGACAGAGAATGGGCACCCTGAACCCACAGGCACAGGGAAGGCGTGCGGAGCCACAGCCAAACCACAGTGCAGAAGGGGGAAGTGCCACACAGCACTAAGGCCACCAGAGGAAGGTGTTCCCTGTGCAGGGGAAGTAGCAGACAGTACAGCGGAGGAACACAGAAACAGCTGTCGGGGGTGGAACACAAGCCAGGGACAAGGCCAGCGCCACCATCCAGATGGAGGCAGTAATGAAGGGTTGAGAAGGCAGGCAGCAGGGAGGAGTGGCCATGGAAGGGTCCGTCGGCGGTATGCCCCCAACAGGCAGTACTGAGTCTGAATCAGCTGCGAGCTGTACACCAATACCGAGATTGTGGGCCGGTACCGCCTGAATCAGGCAATTCTGAGGTGGCTCAGTGAGCTGTGCAGTGATGTGATGCAGGCACCCACACGACGGAGCCATGCTCTGTCAGTGGAGACAAAGCGACTAGCCTGCATGGTGGCGTGCTCACCACCACGGGTACCTTCTAGAGACCAACAGGGGACACCACAGGCATAACCCAGTCAGCCGTGTCACGCCACCTCACCCAATTCCTCAGCGCACTGCTGCCACATGCTGCAGAGTACATCCATTTACCCAGCACACTAGCGGAGTGCACAGCAAACATACAGGAGTTCCACAGGGTAGCGTGATACCTGGCATGCTTAGGGCAATAGATCAACTCCATGTGGCTATCCGCACACCACCTGGTCCTGAAGGGGCCATATATAATCGGAAGAGACTATGCAAGCATCAACTGCCAGGTGATGTGAGATGCCAGGGGGCGCATAATCAATGTCTGTGCCATGCATCCTGGGAGAGCACATGATGCCTTCATCTGGCACCAGTCAGCACTGTGCCACAGATTCAAGAGTGGGAACATCCCCACTGGCCACTTAGTGGGTGAGTATGCAAACCAAGCGGACAAACATAGAGCTTGGGAGGGGCATGGTCGGAGGTGACATGGGTATTGGCCTAGATGGCCCAAGGCAGGGTGACGCTGATCACCAAACTAACCTCCACCCTCTACACACAGGTGACAGTGGATACCCACTCTTTCCCTGGCTGCTCACACCATACCAGCAGCCAGTGACCCCATCGCAGCTACGCTACAATGAGGCACATGCCACCATACGCAATGTCATGGAGCGGGTGTTCGGGATGCTGAAGGCATGTTTCCGTTGCCTGGACACATCTGGCAGTGCCCTACAGTACAGCCCCTTAAAGGCCTGCAGGCTATTCCTGGCCTGTTACATACTGCACAACATGGCCAACAACTGTGGGATAGCCGTACAGGTCAAAGAGGGTGACAGCGATGGGGACGATGAGGACTCTGGTGAAGATGGTGATGGGCAGCCCCCCCTTGGGTGATGGGACCCCCGACTGATCCAGCTGGCACAGCTGCACTGGGACACCATCACAGAGGAGCACTTCAGCTAAACAAGGTAAGTCATGGGGTCATGTGCAACCACCAGTGGCAAAGGCACAACCCACACACACACATGGACACATACCAGGGGTGCATGATGTTAAGGGAAGTGGCTGATCATGGAACCGCACACACCGCCAGGGATGGGCAAGGTCTAACAGCGCATGATCAGCACACACACACCCCCACACAAGACATGCACAAAGGGTAGGAGGCACGCCGACCCAGACCGCCACCCCTAGCCACACACATGTCCACAGACCATCACGCCCACTGCCTGTCATTGTGTGTGTGTCAGACACTGGGCACCATTGCACAGTGGTGTACAGTGCAATGCAGGCATCATCATGCATACACCACAGCGGACAGCAGCCAGGAGGGTGTGCAGATGGAACGTGTGTGTGTGCGTGCAGGGCGCGGTACCCTACCCGTGCATTGCATGCTGAATGACACAATGCACATGGGGCAGCATCAGACAGTAGCCATGCTGGGAGACAGGTCAGTCACATGCCACAGTGCCACGGCCACCACGGATGCATGGGCAGCCCCGCCAAGACCTGCCAGCAGTGACAGGCTGACCACTGGCCTCATGGGGTGGCACCGATGGTCCCGCAGGGGTTCCACTGCATCAACGTGACTGTGCTCGTGCAGGGGTCTGCAGCACACCGAACATGCCTGCGCCAGGCGTGCTCGGGATGCCCACAGCTGAACCCGGTGTCGACAAGAATGGTGTTTCACGACACCGGGAAGGGGAGGTGGACATTGCACTGCATGGTGTCTGCGATGCATGGGCAAATAACTGTGTGCCCATTGTGGCCATGACAGCTGTGAATGCCTGTGTCTGCCTGTCAATGGCAATGGTCACATCCTCCTGCAAGCGGTCCATCCCTGCCAGGAGCAGAGCGGTGTCTCTGCTGTGCTGCTCGTCTGCCTGGTGCAGAGCCACACTCAGTGCATCCACCGCCATCACAAGCTGCATCTGCTGATTGACTGATGCTTGCAGTATGCAGCTGTGTTCATCTAAGAGGTCATCTGCCTGATCGGCATGCTGTCACTCATGGTGTTCACAGCCCTGATGGTCATCACCCCTTGAGGGTGGGTGCTGCACACCAGGGCCAGGTCTGGGCATGTCTACAGGTGGTGCACTGATGCTGCTCCCTGACAGTGTAATCCCATGGCCATTGGCTGACTGCTGATACTGCCCCTCCAGCTGCCGCTCTCCAGGGCTCAATGGTGCAGCTGCAGTGGCCACAACATCCCCACTGTCCTGGACACACACCAGTGCTGCCCCACTGGTGCAGACAGGCATAGGCTGGGACTGTGATGTCACGCAGGCCTCCACGGTGGCACTACCCACAGCCATGGCCGCAATGTCACCTGCTGTGTGGCCATCCTATGGCCCACATGTCTCACTGCCCATGATGTTAGCTTCGTCATTATCACTGATGGATCTGGCACCAGCCCAAGTCTCAGTATGCTGGCATCCATGGACGCTGGCATGCTGGTACATGGGCATGGCCTCCTCCACACCTGCTCCACCAACATCAGTCCGGATGTCCAGGTGGGCCCACTGTCACCCTGACCCCCGTATGCCTGTGGAGGTGGATGGGCCCTCCTCAATCTCCATGCTACTGCCCTCAGTGGAGAAGCCCACCACCACTGATCCATATAGATGCTCAGGAGCTGTAAGGGAAAAACAGTAGCATTAATGTATGTGACCTACCCTGTCCCCCCCCCATTGACAGACCAGGACCTACCATGCAGTGACGGGCTACCACCTGTCTGGAATCCACCACCGGAACACCCTGGATGGCTCGCGCTTACTGCTAGCAACCCGCTCTTCCTGTGGGGTCCAGGCGTTGCACCTCTGGCTGTCCCCACCAGTCACAGACCATGCTGCCCTGATGGCAGCCACCTTCTCTTTAATTCTCCGCCTGTCCATGCCCATCTTCTTTTTGCACTCCTGCACGGAGCGCTGGTGGCTGCCATGCAGGTTGACAGCACGTGCCACCTCCTCCCATACAGCAGCATGGGCCTGTGGTGTTCCCTGGCATCCGCTGAGCAGCGGCTCCTGGTCGAGGTAGGCCTCAAACAGGGTGTCTGTCTCTGCCTTTGTGAAGTTTGGCCTCCTCTTCCTCCCACATCTCTGTTCCTCTTCCTCCACCTCACGATCAGTCATGATTCATCCTGTGAGAATGACAGGTGTTACCTATGACTACTATGCAGTCCCATGCATATCCCAAACACCACAGATCCACACTCCCCAAACAGCATGCAACTCAGCAATGGGCTGCAATAACCGACTATGGCCAGTGCACGGCCACTGTAAGCATTTTAAAGCGCCAACCCATGCAAATGAGTGAGGCATTTTTAAGTGGATGCAAATGCAGTGACTGCGCCATTGAATGGCTGATTAGATGATTTTCATATGCGACTAAATATCACGCTGTTGCGCTTTGCACAATTGTGTTGAACATGCTGAGTCAAGGGTGCAGTTCTGTGACATGCAGTACACACCTAACTGTGCATGCGGGTTGATGGCCTTGGTGCCTGCGCTCTGCTGATGTGCTGTGCAGGGGTCAATGCAGAGCATGGCCACCATTGTTCTCAGTGGCGCTACAGCACTGTTCACATATATGGCGCTGTGGCACTGGGGCATCGTAGGTGCACTGGGGCAATAGCACTGTAGGCTGCTACAGGAGGTGACACGCAGGCACCCAATTGCACTACATGCATTGGGTTCCAATTGCACTGTGGCTGTCCATGCACCAGAGACCCTTGACCATGTGCTCGTCCTTTGCCCCCTAGGCACCATGCGTCAGGCATGGGTGCACCACCATCGCGCTGTTTGGTGACAGCACAATAGGGAATGACAGCGCTGTACCGCACAGCATCTGCATGTGGCAGGACCACGCTGCTGAGCGCCATTTTGAATCCACCACACTGATGAGATGGTATAGAGGCGAGCAGTAATGTGGAGCCAGGTTGAGCTTACCGACCTGGTGGCAATAGTAGAGCCCCATGCTGGGGCTTTGTATGGAGATGCACCCCTGGACAAGGCCAGGAGTGCAGTGTGGCAGGAGGTGGCTGAGGCCCTGGAGGAGGCCACCGGTATGGGGTGCACAGCGGAGCAATGTGTCGCCACCATTATGGGGACCTGAGGCGCAGGGATCCGGACCTGCTTGCCTGCCTGTTCTCACATGCCAGGAGGGGAACAGTGCCATGGCCAGGTAGATGCCACATCCATACACTATTATCGTACATATAGGTATCACGGCTGCATGTGTTCCACACAATGGGGGGGCTGTCCAGTGTTGGCCATGGTGGTGGTATCGCGGTGTGGGGTGGATGGGTATGGCTGTGTGGGATTGCACACACATGGGGGTGGGGGGGCTTTGCTACCGGATTGTACTGATGTTCCTCTCTCCAGGTTTGCACCTTAGGGCCTGAAGAATGCAGGCAGGCCAGGAAGCGGAGGCGCCACCTGGAGGAGCAACAGAGCAGGAAGGATGATGGCGTTCAGCGGCACATGGACCAGCCTGATGATGGTGAGTGCCTTACATCCATGATTACTACTGCATGCTGTATAACTTGGTGGGCAGTGGGGCATGGCCACCATCCATTGACACCAGTACCATGCACACGACTTATTACAGTCAGCACTGTCCAGTGGCACTGCATGTCTGGGATATGTGTCAATGGTGGTCCATGCATGCACCAGGCACATGGCTGTGGCACTGCCTTCACACCGCATAGCCAAGTCACTGTACGGCCATGGTGGTGCTGTGCAGGACATGGGCAGTGGGTGTGTGCAGTGGTCCACATGGCTGTGGCTGCCTGAGTAGGCAGGTCTTGTGGACACGGTCACTGTGGGTGGTCGCACACCACCACAGGGGTGTGGCACATGGCTGTATGCCATGCATAATGGGTGGGTTGCAGGGGCTGGATAGTCACACTTATTGACTCTGCTCCCTCATCCTAGGTGGACGGCAACTCCAGGCACTGGAGAGGAGTGTGCAGGAGCTGCTCCAGGTGGCAAGGGTGACACTAGAGCTGTTACAGTGAATCCACTGCCATGGGGTGCAGAGGAGGAGGAGCGGCAGATGTAGATGCCATGTGGAGGAGGACCGGGGCACACACTGAGGACTCCATGCCCCTACTACCACCTTCCCCCCTTTGACCCACCCTCACACCCCTTCTTTTCCTCTCCCATATGTTCACCCCTGCCCCTTACCTGCCCCCACCTGTTATTTGGCCCTTCCCCCCCTTGTAAATAGTTGTAAATAGGTTTTGTTACTTCTTTTAAATATAAGCATTTTGTTATGACAACTGTGGTGGTCTCTGATTTGCAGCTGGCTACAGGTGCTCAGCTGCAGTGGTGTGTATGGCATCAGGGGTGGTGTACGCATGGGTGTGTGTGTGTGTGTGTGTGCAGAGGTGAACAACCTATGGTGTGGGCAGGGGGATCAGTCACTGTCTGTGGTTTGTGTGTTGTACTCTGTGCACTGGATGCCTGTGTGCAGTGGTCCATGGGGCTTGTACTGTGTGCATGGCACCCCTGTCAGACCGTCCATGGCCTGTGCAGCTGGCACCCTTGCATGTCTGTGATATGCACGGTCTGCTGGCATGTCAGTGGTGGCTGTCCATGCTGGATAACAACTGTACCTGGCACAATGCTAGGTTGCCTTCCATCACCAGTATGGTGCACTTCTGCCTCCAGTGGTACTGTGGCCTCTGCTGTTGTTATCCCCCCTCCATGCTGTCGCTTGTGTCTGTTGCTGGGGATGTGCCACAGTGTCTGTCACCTGTGCTCTGGTGGCATGCTGGTGGCATACAGCTTCATGGTGCCTGTGCAGGGTGGCTGGTACACCTGTGCAATATAAGGGTGCTGGCTGTGTGTCCACATCAGTCGTGACCACACACCAGTGGCTTGGTTGACCCACTACTGTGTCCTTGTGTTGGTGTGCCCTTGGGTATGGGTGGGTGTTTGTCCATGCACTGTGTTGCATCCTGTGTGGTGCATGCTTCCATGCTACACTGTGCGTGTCTGTGCTGGCTATTGTGGCCAGTGCTGGGATGGGATGTGTCCTTGGGAGGGTGTGCAGGGAGCTGTACCACTGGAGGTGGGGTCCAGGGCATTCCTTGTCACATGTGGGGTACCTCGTATGGCAACTCATGGTCGGTCTCTCAGCTGTACCTCAGGGGGACATGCAGGGTGGCACTGTGTATGATGTTGTTGCACTGCTGTCTGCTGCCACCCATAGCAGGGTGCACATGGTGGGGATGCCTTGCATGACTCCGTGGTGCACATGGTTGCATTGTCACAGTCGGGGGGGTGGCATGCATAGGTTGTCCTGCACTGTTGGGCGCCACTCCTGGGAAGGGTGTATGGTGATTGTGGTGCAGGGTTTGCTCTGCATTGGTGGGATGGTGTGCCACGGGGTGGTTGGCCCTCCTTGTGTGTCAGTCACAGCTTGCCAGTGGGTTTGCTGGGGTACCATTGCCCTGCTGTGGGTTGGTTGCTGGTATCCATGGGCCGGTGGTTATTCCAGCTCTCCCCTGGTTGTGCAGTGCATGGGGGGTGGGGGACGATGTCTGTTCTGCTGTGTGCTCCTCTGCCCATCTGTGGCATGGGTGGTGGGCCCCTGCATCCCTGGTTGTGCTGTTGCATTGCTGCCCTTCTGCAGGGGGTGTCCCTGCTTACACTATGGTGCATCTGGATTGCTCTGCTGGGCATCCCTTATTTTGCTATGGCACATCAGATATGCTCAGCTTCACATCCCTAGTTGCGCTATGGCGCAGGTGGTGCGATATTCAGTCATTGGCCATAGGCACATCTTGGCCTGTGCAGTTTTTGAATATCGTGCTTCTTGATCATGAGTGCAGTGAACTTGCACTTGCTCCTGCTGTTGTGCACTTTTTGGGCGCAGTTTGAATACTTGGGCCATTGTCTTTAAAGTTCTAGTTCCCCTTTCTACCATCCCTGAGAACTGTGGGTGGAAGGCCATGTGTAGTTCCTGCTTAATGTTTAACATTGTTTGCAGCTGTTTAAACATTTTTCCTGTAAATTTAGGTCCTCTATCTGAGGAAATTACCCCGTGGCAGTCCCCACCTAGAAAATAACTTGTATAACAATACACAAGCTGCTGTGTAGGCTTCTTTGTTTTTCATGGGGAATGCTTCTATCCATTTTGAGAAAACATTAATAACAACCAAACAATTAGTGTAGTTACCCAGTGTTCTAGGCAATCCAGTAATGAAATCAACTTGTTTATAATCCCAAGGACCATTAGGTGCTTTTGTTGACCGTAACAGTGCTCTGTTGGAGGTGTGTGTGTGTGGGGGGAGGGGTTGGTGTGTAGACAGGGGAGGCAGCGGTGCCATTTATCTTGGAGATGTTGCTGCAGGGTGGACCACCACATAACTGCCTTTACCTTTTCTAAAGTAGTATCTAGTAAGTAATGCCCTCCTGTTGGGTGGGCATGATAGAGGTGAAATACCTCATCTGCTAGTTCTGGGGGGAACACAAGCAACAGATAAGACTGTTCATTTTCTTGATACATTAAGACTGAATTAGGGTGGTCAGGTCCACCTAGTAAGGTCTTGCATGTCCAAGGGGTGGGAGCAGGCTAGAGAGATTGTTGCAGATGCCAATTAACCACTACTTGGTAAGGATCATAGGTAGACTGTAAAGAGTTGCGATCTGAGGGGGCTGCAGGGTTTAATGCCATAACTGATGCAGGTGTAAATGAAGAGGAAGGCACTAAGGGGCACCTTTTTGTGCTGCAGCTTGAGCTGCATTGTGGGCTGTTTGATTTCCTTCTGCTTGTGGGGTAACAGTGGAATCTCCCTTAACCTTAAGGATAGCCACTGGGTGGGATAAGGTTTAAGCAGATGCACTATATACTGTAAAAAAAACCACATAAGATAAGGGCTTCCCATTTGATGCCAAAAATGTGTTTGCAATATATAATGGAAGCATTGCAACAGTATTAACCACATATGCACTATCTGTGTACACATTAACTTAGCAATCCTTAATATTTTCTAAAGCACAAGCAACAGCTACTAGCTCAGCATACTGAGAAGAGTGTGGAGTACAAGTGTGGGAATGAGTCTGCCATGGTGCAACCACTGCAAACCCAGTATTTGGCTTACTGTTTACAAGATATGATGACCCATCAGTATACCAGTTTTGTGCAAGAAGGTATCAGGACTTTAGTGTGAGGAAGGCTGGGAGGCTGAAATTCGAGTGGCACTCATGGGGTTCTCCAATGTAGGGAGACTGGCAGGTAACAAAGTTGTTTTCTTGGGGTCAATGTCCAAGTCTCTTTACAGCAACATTAAAGTCCACTGTGAAAGTCTCTGCGAGGAAACAGCTGTTTCTCCTGGCTTTAGCAAATAGTTAAGCAGAGTGTGTGGGGTATGAATAATAGTCTTTTGCAGTCCAGTAATATACATAAAATGCTTAACGGCCCAAAAGGTTGCCAGCAGATGCTTTTCACAAGCTGAAAACTTATTTGCTACTTCTGTTAATACTCTTGAAGCATAGGCAAGCGGTCTGAGTTTGTTCTGTTGTTCTTGGCACATAACAGCAGCTATGGCAGTTGGTGATGCAGACACCTCTAGATGGAAAAGCAAGGCTGGATTAGGCTGTATAAGGAGGGTTGCTGCTGCCACAGCTTTCTTGAGTTGTCTTATTGCCGCACTGTGTTCTTATGTACAGTGTGGTCTGATGTCTTCATCTACTGAGGCTTTGAGCAGGCCAGTTCAGCATAAAGGGGAATAAAGTCTCTGTGGTAGCTGGTCAAGCCAAGAAGGGACTGCAATGCTGTTTTTGTAACAGGCAAGTCAAGTCTCTGAATTGTCTTTACCTTCTTGGCATCTGGCTGCTTTCCACTGGGAGTGATGGTGATGCCGAGGAGGGTCACCTCCTCCTTCACCCACAGACACTTCTTTGAATTGACTTTGAGTCCCGCCCTCTGCAGCAACTGTAACAGTTTACTTAATAACTTGAGATGTTCCTCTTCTGTTTCGGTAGCCAGCAACAAATCATCAACATATTATAAAACAGCTTCAGGTTTGGAAAAATGAGTTAAAATGGTAGCCATTGTTTTGTGGAACACTGTAGGGGAATTACAGAACTCCTGGGGAAAGCGGGTCCAAGTAAACTGTTTATTGCCCCCAGTGAAGGCAAACTTGTACTGAAAATCTTCATGTATTGGCACACTCCAAAAAACATTTGCAATGTCCAATGAGCTGAAAACCTTGGCTGAGGGACGGATTTGGGACAATAGTGATGGAGTCTCTTGTGCAATAGGGGCACATGCTGGGGTAATGGTATTTAGCCTTTGGTAATCAATAGTAAGGCGATAAATACCATCCAATTTAACCACAGGCCAAACAGGTTAATTAGTAGTGGACTCACACTCTCTCAGAACTCCTTGCCGCAGTAATGACTGTATAATAACATATGCATCAGCCTTGCACTCATTTGGAATCTTATACTGATTTTGTGCTACATGAGCTTTTCCAGCTATAACTTCTTCTTGTTCTAATAAACCACAGTCATGTTTGTTCTTAGCAAAACCCTCTTCGTGCTTATGAATTATCTGGCTTACAAGAGGAGAATCATGCTTGGGGGCAAAACATCAGGGTTTTTGAAAGCTGAAATAGCATGCACATCTGAGACAACAACAATTTCATTATCTGTCTTGCATCCTGTGTGCAACCAAAGGCGATTGTTTATATAATCAATTACATCCATGTGGATCTTAGAAAGTCAGACCCCAAAATACAATTTTGATCAGGCAAATTCATTAAGTGCACATCTAAATCAAAGGTACATCCATTCATATTTATCTTAGCTGGCTTAGCTTTAACTGCTGTAGCATTAGACCCTTGGAAAGCAGATAGCACAATAACCTCATTAGTTGCAAGCGGGTGCGTTTCTGCTTTTGAGGTATGCATGATGGACAGGGAAGCTCCCATATCAATAAGCATTGTCTGCTGCAGGCCTCCAGTTACAGCTGCTTGAATGATACGTCTGTTCCAGTCATCTCTCCAAAACCTCACTATCAGTTGAAAGGAGGCCAGACATCCCTATGGGGAATTGGTAATCTCACTTACTGCTTGCACAGCGGAGAACTTTTGCATCATTTAAGTTATGTCATGACATTTCTTAAATACTTCAGCATTGGTGGATGTTATGCCCCCCAGTGGCTGATGCTCAAACTGGGATGGCTGGGCAAAAGCTAGTGCTAGTGCACCTGGAGGGGCATGGTACATCTGGGGAGGATATTGTGGCATAGGTTGTTGGGTGGTGGGTTGCAGGTACAGCATCTGGGTTTTATGTGTCCAGGCTGTCTGCAGTTATAGCAGATGACTCCCTGCTGTGGGTTAGGGTTGGTTCGGGAGGGAAGGGTCCCTCTACTGCTGCTACTGGACCCTTTTTGTTGGGAGAAGTGACTTTAAGCATTGTTTCTGATTGTTTGATCATGGTTATGAATCTGGGATAAGTGGTTGCCTCATCTACTGTGGCCCCTAAGAGCAACCGCAGTTCTGGGAGCATTCCACTTAGGAACCGTTTTTTGAATATCACATCTTCATATTGGGGTTTAAATTCCCCACCAGGTTAATTTGCCTGATGGGCTGGGAAAGCCAACCCATAGACACAAAACAGTCTTTCTCCCCAAGCAGCGCCTGGCTCCCCCTTTTTTTGAGCAGCCAGGGTGCATGCCTAATGGAAATCCATTGTTCCTCCTATTACCAAAAATATTACCTCATGTAATAAGTTTGCAAACACCCAATTATCTCCTCCTATTGCTGTATCTGGAAGTGCCTGTCTAAGAGAAGGATGCAAACAATATAATACAACATCTCTTGCATCCACTTGTCCTAATTCCTCATGTGTAGTTAAAAAGGTTTTGATTTTTATGTTTAGCTCTGTCAAATCATCTCCTCCTGCATTTATTTGTCCCAACTCCTTGTTTAAAGCTGCTACATCCTTGTGGCTTAGCTGCCATTCTTCAGTAAGGGTAGTGGTGACTGGTGGTGGCAGCAGAGAATCGGGATCATTTGGAGCAGCATCAGCTGAACGAGGTGGAGCGGGGTCTTGGTGGATTTGTACTATGGTGAGCACAGGTGCCATAGGTGGTAACATCCTAGGCAGTGGCACAGACACCATTGGGGCTGATGGGGGAGGGGGTGTATACTCAAGCTGGGGTGGCAAATACTTTGTGTCAAGTTGCCTCCACCTAGAATCTACACAATCATCAGAGTGCTTTTGACAATGCTCTTTCCAATCTGTATCAACTATTTCTCCCCAATTTATGTTATCATCATCATCCCTTAAGGGGGCACCATTATAAGCAGACACCACTGTTTGATGTTTTTCCAGTTGGGCTTCTAACTCTTAAATGCACTGTTGACATTTTTGGTGATCTACATTGGGCTTAGAAGAGGTTTTGGCTTGTGAGAGGCATCTTATAGCCCCTTGCACCTCTTCTAAACATTTTGTTAATCGCTTTCTCTCTTCCTCCAAGAATTGGTTGTCTAACTTTGCTTGAGCTGCAGTTGCCTCTTTAACAGAGGCAGACTGAGCAGTAAGAGAAAGCAGTTTGTTTTCTCAAGTTAATTTACTAATTTGTTCCCATAACTTTTCTTTTGCATCTATAAGAGCCTAAACTTCCTCCTTCCACTGACCTGCTATCCATCGGGTACCAAACACAAGGACAGTTTCACCCTCTTTGTGTGACATACTCTTTTCCTTTAAGCATTTTTCTACATGCCCTTGGGCTTGTTTCCATGGGTCTTTAGACACTTTCATACACTTAATTAGTTCCTGCACACGTTTACATTTATCAAGCTTTTTTTTAGCTTCTCCATAGATCTGTACCTGTAGGTTCAAGTCTACTTGAACACATAGAGTTTTGTGAACTCTTTTTCCCAGTCCTGCAGCTAGGTTATGGCCCTTATCTGGGTGGACTCTGCTTAGATCACAAAAATACTTTACCAAATCACCAGAATTAACACCAAACCAGCTTCTGGCTAGGCTTTGCCAATTGTAAACAAACCAAATATGCCTCACTGAGACAGTGAAATTACACACTATACAGGTTCCTGGTTGGTAATTCTCGGTAATTCAATAAAGCCACCACACTGTATTCTTCACCAAATTAGCTGTGATTTATCAGTATAGTATCAAAAAGACTTGCCAGAAAAATCCTATTTTAACAATAAAAATGCAACCTGACATGATTAATAGTCCTAGTTAACAGGAAGCGGTACATTCTAACATAATTTTGTAAACATCAAAAATACTTAAAACTTAGGGCCAAATTAATTGCTGTGTATTAAAAATAGAAAGAGAAACCAGAAAAATCATAGTTTAACAATAATAATGCATCCTGACATAAGCAATAGTCCTAATTTGCCAAAAGAAATATAGTGTAACATTATTTCTAGGCATAGGATAGACCACTACTATCCGGGTGTTTATCATACAATTTAAACCTATGCAGCCAATGGGGTAGTCCCATTGGGGTGTTTTTAACATGCAATATAAACAGCTAGTAATAGCTGTATTGCAGGGCTACAGGTTTTCAGAGAAAATTAAGTGATATTACTCCTTTTTCCTATGGGGCTTTCCAGCATCTATAGATGGTTTGGCCGTAAGCTGTTTTCCTCTCAGAAAGACACTGAACATATGATTTAGATCCTGTTCTTATATTCAAATTGTTTACAACAAAGATGCATGGTTGGAATTCTCCAAAAATCATTACAGCAGATTTTAGCCAAGACACTATATCATCCAATAAATGATGAAATAGGAGTTTGAAAATAAATTGGTCATAAGATACATCTGCTGATTTGCAGAGATAAGGGAGTTTCATTCATCATCATCCTTGGATGGAAAAACAAGTGGTTTCAAAAATAAATTGGTCATAAGATACATCTGCCAATTTGCAGAGATAAGGTAGTTTCATTCATCATCCTTGGATGGAAAAACAAGTGGTTTGGCAATTTTATACTATCCAATTAACATGCTCAGGAGACAGAAAAGCAAGTCAGGGGGAGATTTCACTTTATTAAAATAACTTGCTTAGAAATGCCAGACCTGTATTACAAAATAATCTTATACTAGATAACTGCTAAAATAAGCATAATAGGTTATTTCTTATCAACTTTTTTGTAACACATATTTTTAAACATACAGTAAGTCATCATGAGATGGGAAACTGAACTAGACAAGGGCTAGTTACGTACACTCTTGTTCTTGCTTACATGGTTACTTAAGAGCTGCACCTTGTTTTTGACCATGACCTTTTAAGTTACAGAAACACATGTTTTGTACAAAGTGTTTCTGCTGAACATATCCAATTAATTTTGCTTAGAATATCTGTATTTAAACATTGCTTATGCTCTTGCACCAATCTAATTACTTTTGCTTGGCGTATCTGTTTTAAACATTGCTTATGCTCTTACACCCATCTCTTTATATCTTACTGTTACCAATGCCATTTACATAGTTTTAACAATTGCCCCTTTTTTAAACTCTTTTGCACTTACATATTAACTTACATAGTTGCATTATTTAGTTATTTATCATATACTTGCAACCTTTTTTATCTTCTCAATCTTTTGGTTTACCAGTTACACATTGGTGTTGCCCTCAGTAAATGTACATAAGACCTTTGCCACTGGTCACATTCTACAACATGATAATATGCTGTAATATTTCTTTTCTTTTTTTTTCCTCAAAGAGAGATTCTGCTAGTCATGGGGTATTTATTTATTGTTTGCTAGATGTTTTGTTAACAGACAAATGTCTGATAGTCTCTGCAGTGGTAGTGCTGATCAGCTGCTGAGATACACACATTTAGGCTAAGCTTCTATTTGCACTGCAGCATTTTTAAATGTTTTAAGTTTTTTCTGCTTAGCAGTATCCATTACCTGGGTGGGGAGCAATTGTAAATGTCTTCCATTTGGTAAGCCTCTTCTTATTAAAAAAAAAATGGCAATTTAACCTTCAGGGCAACTGAAGATGAATGGTACCTACAACCTCTGAATGTCTGGCTGGTGCAATAACTGGTATTTCTTTATTTATGTCTTAATAAGAAATGTTTTACTAGGAAAGACATAGTGAGCCAGTAACAGCTCAGACGTTGTTCTGACTGATTACAGGAGTGTTTTATGGTGGTGGGGTGGAGGTAATCTGTGTGAGCTATGGGTCTCTGGCAGATTTCGGGGTCCACAGGACTGCAGTGTGGGCAGCAGGTTGCTTATTCCTGGGGAGGATTGGGGAGAGACTCACATTGTAACTTTGGCCAGCATTCTGGAGCCTTTAATGGCAAACTGTATGAGAAACACTGAGGATAGATTTCTTTTTTGTTTTCTGTGAAGAGGCTTGTCTGGCTAATGGATCTTTGTCTGTGGGTTATCATAGGATTTACCCACAGGAAAAGACCCTAAGTGGCCAATCAAGTTTCTAGAAATGCACACCCTACTGTATAATTAAGCAATAAACCACTCCAGGGTGAGGGTTATACTGGGTTTTACCCCTGCCTGGCATGGTTCAATCATGAGGCTGCAGGCCAAGTGACCAAATCTACACCAGACGTGTGGGTAAACCCCAGAGTAACCCACACCCTGGAGTGGTTTATTGTGATTATACAATGCCCCCCTTTTTTGTAGATAGAAAAGAAATAAATAAAAAGGGTGTTTTTCATGTTTTAATTTATTTTTATGGGATTTGTTAGTCCACCAGAAAAAAATAGTCCCAAGTTGCTAGGGCTGTAGGTATGGTGTTGCTTGCATGCATCATAATGCAGTCCTATATACAGACAGTTATGGACTGTCATGTTTTTTGTCCCTTAATGAGAAGGCTGTGAGTTGTGGTCTGCTTATTTATGTTTTTCTTTTTCACAGACAGCCTTGGAGTACAGAGGAACTGTCACTGTGTGGTGCAAATGGGCTGCCATGGGTGAGTGAGTAATGAGACTATGGAGCACCTGTTATTGTGCAGTGCAAATGGGCTGTCATTGGAGAGTGAATATAATGATGTCTCTTAGGGGATTTCTTTTCTGTTTCTTTTTCCTTTCTGTTACTATTTATGGACTGATACAGTGAGAGCAGTAGTGCAGGTGTGACAGATACCAGGAATGGAGCAGAGAGAGATAGAGGGAGTTCAGTGGAGATGGAGGTGAGGAGGGTGCAGTCTGGGTAGGTTTCAACTATGGAGCACTGGCTGGGGATAGAAAGTAGCTGTTTTTTTCATTTTGTGTGTGCTCTGCATCAGCCTCACGGAACACTGCAGAGGTGCCAACTGATGAGCAGTAAGGGACAGATTTTTTGGGACAGTTTCAGGTCATGAAATGGTTTGTGGACCATGGGAATGTAGGTGAAAGACAGTGTAAAATGACTGAGACAGAAAAAAAAGAACACTTGACACCTGAGCCAAGTGAAAAGGACTTCAATAGAACACTGTTTTGCCTCCCATGTGGGTATTCCACACAGTTTGAAGAGCTACTGCATTTAGAAATCATGGTAGAAAAGTGGAGCTATGATATTGGGTACATGCTAATGCATATCTGGGATATTCATATGCATAATCACATGGGCAGTATAACAGCTACGATTTTCAACCATGATTTGTAGACCTAATAGCCATAGTTTTTCTTTTAATGACACTTACCCCATTCAGCATTACTGTCCCTTTTAAAAAATAGTTTAGCTGAACGGGATGGCAGACATTGCACACAAGCTGCTATTGTGGTTTTACCAGTGGTTTAGTGGGGAAAAGAAGATGATGACTTGGAATTTTTTTGGGGGGATCGGGCTAATTTCTCTTCTAGATGTGGCTAACTGGCACGTTTTCCCATGGGTAATGCCAGGATTTACCATGGGTAAAAGGTGCCAGTCAGCCAATCAGAATGGATGATTCGCATACCCCATAGTATAATTTCTGATATACACCTCATGAAGTATCCTGCAATTTACTGGTGACGTGAAGTTTCCCATTTGTGAGACTATGTGAAATCCCAACTAATCTGCTTCACTGTAAAGACTATGCCAAAAAAATTGAATTTCTTTTTGACTTCACCACAAGGACTATGGGAAGTGTAGTGTATACAGATGTCACCCATCCCATATCACTTACTAGCTGAGGAATGCAGTAACTTAATAGGTATTGTATAAACTTAAGTGAGATTACCACTATTGTTATAAAGCACATAGTCTCCATGATGGAGTGAGTTAGACTTCACATCTCTTTGCTGTCCTAGACACAATAGCTCACCATAATCTCATCAGCTGAACTAAATAGCCACCAATGGTTTCTCACACAGGCTTTAACACTGCTTCCACAGAAACTCCAGATCCTACATAACCTGATTTTAATCAAACCTCAAGCCTTATTTGCTTAATTTAGTTCTACTCTCAGCTTGCTTTGCTTGATTTTACCATGGTCTTTCTCTACTATAATTATTTTCTAATTAAGAGTAATTTGGACCGAAGCCAAATTAGTTTGTTTTACTTGGTTATTTTGATTCTGATAATTGTGCGTCTTACTTTATTTGATTAGCTCATTTGGCTGTAATAATGTCTTGTCTGCACTAATTTGTTTTAATTTTAGTTTGACTTATTCACTAAGCAATTTTCTTACTAGCTATTTCAGTATGTAATGTTTTCATTAACCCATTTGATGTATTCTGCCTGTGCGTGTGCTGTCATCTGAGCTTTGGTATTTTCTGCAATTTTTTTTTCATTTGCTCACATTTAGCTACATTATGGTTATCACATTTAATGTATTTATTGTATCCAGACCTGATTTTAATTATTGCTTAACTGTTTTAATGTATCACCTGCTGCTGTTGTATTTCAGCCTGAAGTAATTATGGCTAATTTATGAGTATGAATATTTAGACTGGATTGTCCATTGTTCTTTACACTGTGGGTTCTCTGCCTTTACCAATCCACCTCAGAATCACAGCTAACCATGTCCCCAGTGTCTCTCTACTCCTGCTTACTCTATATTGCTTGAATCATTTTCTTTACCTTTCTACCACCAGTTTTTAATACCTCCAGTGGCTGCCCCTAAAAAAGAGGGACATGCTTGTCTCAGTGGGCTCACCTGGTTACCAAAATTCAAATAAATAAAAGATATGCTTTCCTACTCTGCTAAATTCTTGCTCTTCCACAGGCTGCTGTCTTACTCCATCACTTTATATATGTGCATAAGTCACAGGATAGCACCCAACCCTGAGACCTGGTCAATTGTGTTCCCTTTGGACAGGGTCACAGGATAGCATCCAAGCCTGAGACCTGGTCAATAGTGTCCCCTTCGACAGTTCCTCTGCATAAAAATAAATTGCTGCTCCTCAAAAAGATTTGATAAACACTAAGCGAAACTGAAGTCCAGGTTCTGGGAGAGTGAATATTCAGCAGCAGTTGAACAGAAGGCCTACAAAAGGGTCAAAGAGGCAAAGATAAAAAGTTTACAAACAAGTGAGTGAAAAGCAACGTTATAACAAAATTACTTTTGTGACAGAATTTAACAATCAAGTAGTCAAAGTATGGAAACTGAATAATAAAAACACTGGCACATCCTTTCCACACACTATACCATGGACTCCCTGATAGGAGGAACACCCATGAGTGACTTTTAGAAAAGTAAATCATTTGGTTTAGCTCCAGGTACATAGTTGCTATACCAATCCAGAAATATCCCTTTTCAACTAAAGTACAGGAGGCAGTTTTTCAAATGCAGAAAATGTAATCTGTATCAATTTGCAATAAGAGAGGAACAGTTTATAAATCTTTTGCTGGAGGGAAAACTATCAACTTTATATTACATGGATGATTATAGCACATCTTTTTGTTATATGTGGCATAGTGCAGTTGCAGTCTGGCATATGGAGGATGCACCGCACTCCCACTAACATACTGAACCCAGGATCATGTAAGAGCCATTGTTAACAATACATTAGAAAATGCCCTGTATTGTCACTTCAGTGGACATCATGGAAGTAACCCCTCCTCACTTTTAGGTTTATTACATATGTTGCCACTGAACAGAAAGGGATCACACCAAGATAATCCCCAGAGGGAAACAAAAGGGATGTTTAATTTGAAAACAGTGGTCCCTGATGGAGTGACTTAAGAGCTATAATACAGCGTTCCCTCCTCTATCTGCCACCCTCATCTAATGCCAGTGTGACTTCCTGTCCCATTTTCCAGAAATGCTACCTCCACCTTTAACAGTCACCCTCCATTATCCACCACCCTCTTTTATCGACCATAGTTTAGGCTGTATGGAGTTTGATGGATAAAATAGGAAGCACTATACTTGGCTAGGCCCTTTACCCCATAGAAAAATTGTAGACACCACCTATTAACTGAAAATAATTACAAATTGTGAAATCATCAATAAAAATACCCCATTTATTGGATCAGTTTAAATATTTATATCTTTAAATTACTTCAGCTTAAATGGTTAATGACTGTCAATGATACCAAATTACACATCTGCAGCATCCTGACAAATTCTTACTGTATGAGCTTTCAAAACTCACTGAATTTTTCAGTGTTATAGTCCACCTATAGAAACATAGAATGTGTAGTGTGGGCTGGTTTTTTATTGGGATCAACAACATTGTAAGGGCAAGAAAAAAGCAAACAGTACTATAAACAGTTCAAATCCCAACCCCTCATGAGCAAACTCCAAACAAAAGTAATGCATTTTACCTTTACAGCATTTGATTTAACACACTCATTATTTATTTATTTTGTACATGTGTGTGTCCTTTTTTGACTAGAAAAGGCGCACTAAGCTGTGAAAGCTCATTTCCAGGTGTATTTGGCGCATGAATAACATGAATCTGTTTTGATTGACAGGAGGAATGTTGGCCATGATGCCTGGGAAACTCCTGTTTTCTTGTTAAATAACAGCGATGGGATCATTAACTTCCACCTGAACAGTGTCCAGAGATTTTATTTTATTTGTTTGTTCATCATTTTTAGCTAGGAAAGGAACACTCAGCTGTCTCAGCTTTTTTGGTGCATACTGCAGTTTGGGTTACATGGACCTGTTTTTATTGACAGGAGGAATGTTGGCCATGATGTCTGGGAAATTCCCCTTTTCTTGTTAAATAACAATGATGGGATCATTAACTTCCATCTGAACAGTGTCCAGAGATTTTATTTTATTTATTTGACATTTTTAACTAGGAAAGGCACACTCAGCTGTCTCAGCTTTTTTGGTGCATCCTGCAGTTTGGGTTACATGGACCTGTTTTATTGATGTGTAATGTTGGTAGTGTCACTGGGGAAATTCCTCTACTCTTCATCAATAAGTGACATGGGCTCTTTTACCTCCATATGAACAATGACCAGAGATTGGCAGAAGAGATCTTGGATTAATGTCTCATCCAAAGGATGGCACCTTATTTGTGCAACAACCCCTTCATATTGCACTGCAGTTTCAGTTATGGGTATTACCCCAAGTACCTGGTCCAGGGCTTGGTTACTTGGTTACTTGGTGGATGCAGATAAAAGGAGGCCAAAGGCCCATCGAGATTGTCTCCTGCTGTATAGTGGGTGTATTATTTATTCCCAGTTTGAATAATAAATCTATTTAATTCATATCTGAAACTGTTGAATGAGCGGATGTTTACCAAGTACTCTGGCAATAAATTCCACAGCCTAGCCACCCTTATGCTGAACACATGAGCTCTTTTATTTGTATTCACCCATGGTGCTGTAATCTGTTTATTATTTGATGTAAGATGAATAATTCTCACATGAAACTGAAGACTGAACTGGTTCATAAGTACTGGGTCTTTCAATATGTTGTATTGGAACAGCAGGTCTCCTCTGCTCCTCTTTTCCTGTAGACTAAACATACCCAATTATTTAAGTCTGCTTTTGTAATCCAGTGTCTCCATCCCCCTCATCATTTTTATGTTGATTGCGCGCATGCGCAAGAAACATGTTGCATCAGCTTTCTCCACAAGCAGGTGGTGGAGGTGTGGCACTGTTGTGACCCATGCCCCCACAGCCTGCAAAGGCTTGTCCCGCTTCCCCCAATGCCATGGCATGTTGCTGCTGACACTAGTTCAGCCAGCATGCCACAACTTTCTAAAAAATCAGCCATTGCAATCAGGGGCCACTTTGTCACTGTAGCATCAGCCGTCCACTGCAATGAAGGAGCGACCTGTCATTGCAGGGTGGGATGTAGGACCCCTGATATTGTTTGTGAATATGGTGGCAGCTTGCCACCATATTCATAAACAATATTTACCCCCCCACCATGTTTATTTGCTGATGGGGAGCCACTCCCCTTTGGCATAATGTAACCCCCCATTTAATTGTCTGCCAATGGGTGCCCAATCCCCATTGGCAGAAAGGAATTCCCTTTGTTGTTTGCAGATTGGGTTGCCCAATCTCCCATTGGCTACAGCTGCCCCCCCTTAAAAACAAGACTCCGGTGGCATGCTGGGAGCCCACCCAACATGCCATATGCCCATTTTGTTGTTTACCAACAGGGGTGCCCAATCCCCCATCGGCTACAGCTGTCACCCCAAAGCCAGACTCTGGTGACATACTGGGAGCCCACCCCAGTGTGCCACATGCCCCTGTAAAGTTGAAAATGGTCCCACAACATTTTCTTGTTTTTTTTGTACCTGAAAAAAAGGAAACTGTCCCTCGTAGTCTCCCTGCCCCCTCCCACAACCCGCACCCACCCACTGCACACCCAGCCTCCCCACACCCCCCTCACCTCATACTTACCTCCAGAGCTCAGCACGACAATCTTCTGTGGACTGGGAACATGTCTGCACTCTTCAAAGCTGACCGCGAACTGAGGAAATGCCGGTAAGCTGTATAATGTAATGAATAGGGTTTTTTCAACTTTAGTGCATATCTTGAGAATTTTTGGGAATTTTTTTCACCAAATTTTCAATATGGGGTTTTTGGGACCCCTCCTGAAGAATTCTTAACTGTCATGGTGTTACTCGGCCCCAAAAGGTGGTTTTGTGGTCACTGCGCGGAATTACTCTTCAGGGCCGATTAACGAAATGACAGTGCCAGTGTTCATGAGGTGGACTCTCAAAAAGCCTATGTTGCAAATTTGGTGAGAAAAAGCCAAAAAACGGCTGTTTAAAAGCATGCATTGCGCAGTTGCTACGCATGCTCATAACTTCGCGAATTTGTAATATTTTCCGCCAGAGTTTCAACACTGGCATTTTGTCATAACTCCTTGTGAGCAGTACAGCTGTCATTGTTCATATCCTCTCCAAAATATGTTTTCACACTTCTGGCACAGAATAGCATGGTCGCTGTGGGAAATCAGTGTTCAGGACAGATTAAGAAAATGGCAGTGATACTGTTCATGAGTAGAGGTCCTAAAATGCCTATGTTGAAAATTTGGTAATGATAGTCCATAAAATGACTGTGTTACGAGCGTGTGTTGCACAGTTGGCACACACGCTCGTAACTTCGAAAATTTATAATATTTTCACTCCAGATTTTCATCATTGCCATTTTCCAAGACCTACTTATGAACAGTACAGCTGTCATTTTTCCCCATCCTGGCTGAAATGTGTTTTCACACTTCCGGCGTAGAATAGAGTGGTCGCTGTGGGAAATCACTGTTTGGGACAGATTAAGAAAATGACAATGATACTGTTCATGAGCAGAAGTCCTAAAATGCCTATGTTGAAAATTTGGTGATGATAGCCCATCAATGGACAGTGTTACAAGTGTGTGTTGCGCATTTTCCACGCACCCTTGTAACTTCGGAGATTTGTAATATTGTCACACCAGATTTTCAACAGTGGCATTTGCTCACACTTCCTCATAAGCAGTACAGCTGTCATTTTTCGCATCCTGACAGAAATGTGTCTTCACAGTTCCAGCGCAGAATAACGTGGTCACTGTGGGAAATCAGTGTTCGGGACAGATTAAGAAAATGACAGTGGCCCTGTTCATGAGCAGAGGTCTTAAAATCCCTGTGTTGAAAATTTGGTGATGAAACTCCATAACGTGACTGTGTAACAAGCATGCATTGAACTGTTTCCACACACCCTTGTAACTTCACAAATTTGTAATATTGTCATGCCACATTTTCAACAGTGGCATTTTTTCACACCTCTTTACGAACACTACAGCTGTCATTTTTCAAATCCTGGCTAAAATATGTTTTTGCACTCCTGCTGGAGAATAGAATGGTCACTCTGGGAAATCAGTGTTTGGGACAGATTATGATTGACTGAGTGAGAGGGGTGAGTGACCGAGCTCAACTGAGCTCTGTCGGGACTGCTGTAGATTTGTTTGTGGGCAGACAAAGGCCCCAACACAAGAGCCCAGTACAAAAGGGCAGCCTGCAGCACTTGGAGAAACACAACAAGAGAACGACTGAGGGAGGGGGAGTGAGCGAACTCACCGAAGCGCTGTCAGGACTGCTGCCAATTTCTTTGTGGGCAGAAAAAGGTGTCAGTGCAGGCAGGGTCCCAGTACAAAAGGCCAGCCTGCAGCAGTGGGAGAAACAGTATGAGCAAGTGAGACAGGGGGACATAGTGAGCTCAATGGAGCTCTATCAGGACTGCTGCAGATTTCTTTGTGGGCAGAAAAAGGTGCCAATGCAGGCAGCAGCCCTGTACAAAAGGGCAGCTTGTAGTGCCAGGACAAACAGAATGAGCACATGAGAGAGGGAGACTGAACGACCTCAATGGAGCTCTGTCGGGACAGCTGCAGATTTCTTTGTGGACAGACAAAGGTGCCAATGCAGCCAGAAGCCCCATAAAAAAGCACAGTCTGCAGAGCCAAGAGAAACAGAATGAGCGAGTGACAGAGCAGTAGAAAGTGAGCTCAACTGAGCTCTATTGTGACTGCTGTGGATTTCTTTGTGGGCAGAAAATGCAGCAACGCAGGCAGGAACCCAGTACAAAAGGCCAGCTTGTAGCGCCGGCAGAAACAGAATGCATGAGTGACAGAGGTGGAGTGAGCGAGCTCAGTGGAGCTGTGTCGGGACTTCTTCAGATTTCTTTCTGGCCAGAAAAAGCTGGCATTGCAAGCAGGAGCCCAGTACAAAAGGGCAACCTGCTGCACCAGGAGACACAGAATGAGTGAGTGAGGAAGGGGGAGTCAGTGAGCTCAATGGAGCTCTGTTGGAACTGCTGCAGATTTGTTTGTGGGTAGAAAAAGGCAGCAATGCATGCAGGGGCCCAGTACAAAAGAGCAGCCTGCAGTGGCAGGAAAACCAGAATGGGCGAGTGAGTGAGCTCAACAGACCTGTATTGTAACTGCTGCAAGTTTCTTTGTGGGCATAAGAAGGCAGTAATACAGGCAGGAGCCCAGTAGACAAGGGCATCCTGCAGTGCCAGCAGAAACGGAATGAGTGAGTGAGAGAAGGGGAGTGAACGAGCTCAACGGAGCTTTGTCGGAGTGCTGCAGATTTCTTTGTGGGCAGAAAAAGGTGCCAACAGAGGCAGGAGCCCAGTACAAAAGGGCATCCTGCAGCGCCGGGAGAACCAGAAGGAGTGAATGAGACTGGGGGAGTGAGCGACCTCAACGGAGCTCTGTTGGGACAGCTGTGGATTCCTTTGTGGGCAGAAAAAGCCACCAACACAGGCAGGAGCTCAGTACGAAAGAGCAGCCTGCAGCGGCAGGAGAAACAGAATAAGTGAGTGTGAAAGGGGAGTGAGCCAGCTCAATAGAGCTCTGTTGGGACAGCTGCGGATTTCTTCCTCGGCAGAACAAGGTACCAACACAGGCATCAGCCCTGTACAAAGAGCAGCCTGCAGCACCGGGACAAACAGACTGAGCCAGTGACAGAGGTCCACTGAGCGAGCTCAGCAGATCAACGCAATTAACATTCGGCATTGACAAATGCTTGTTATTATTCTTCTTTGTGTTTTTTCTAGTAAATCTGTGTTTTTTTTTTTTTTAAAGGCTATGCCTGTAGTTCAGTATACAAGCAGCCAGTCACTCCCCCTTCCTGTGCTATATAAGTAGTTCCTCTAATCCTGTCTCTCAAGCACTTTTTCTTTGCAACTGGAGGCTCTCTCGGTCTGCCCTTTGCTGCTGGCTGGGACCTACCCCATCCCGCCTTGCTATTTGGCTTTTGCTTGTTTCTGCTGGACTTCTGTTGTCTGTTCTCTTGCATTTGGTTTGCATTTTGTCTCTGGCTGTGTGCTTCTTTGTGTTGTTTGTTCTCTGTTCCTCTGTGTTTGTGTGTCTTTTGTTTTGTCTTCTTTTTGGGGACTTCTGTTTCTAAAGTCCTTGTATATTGTTAATCCAGAGCTCATGCTACTTGCTCCCATTTACTCACAATGCAACTGCAATCATTATCAGTGTGTTTCAACTCATACCACAGAGCTGCTCTCCATGCTATGCACCTTAATTGTTTCCACCTGGTTCAGACTCACTCTGAACTCTAGCCTACACAGCTCAATCCTGTTTCCTCAACTCATACCACATACCTCATTGCTGTTAGCTCACTGCACTGCCTGGCAATAGCTGCTTCAGAGCATTGCCTCCCTCCAATCTATGTTTATCGAATCCTACAACTCATAGTTACTCAATACAGATTCTGCTCTTTATGTTTGTACATTGCTGTTATACTCTGGAGGTCAGCTAAGCTACTGCTGATGCTGTAAACTAGTTTTAATATCTGCATGTGGGTCTTGGAGCCTTCCATCACTTTCTTATTTTTCCTATAGTGGTGACTTGGAGGTGTTGGGGGAGTCATGGCCCTGTGTGGAATACTTACTTTATGTTCTAATCCTGTTCTGCTGCCAAAAATCCTTAGAGTATTTGTCACCTTTCATTATCTTCTTTGAATGCCTGGCTGGCTTGCCCCACTTTTCATATTTGCTGTTTCTCCGACCTACATGCAGGTCCAACCATTGCTACTCTACTTTGCAAACCTACGTACAGGTCCTGTCATTGCTTACACAATCATTGCTTAATGCTCGCTACTACCATCTGACCTACAGAGGTCTAAGCACTGAATGCTCATTCAGATCCTCCTCAGTTTTCTGGGGCATGGCAGCCATACCATTCTAATGCAGGATCTCCCTGCAGCTGACGGTCTCACTCTGCATTTCTAAGTCCACATCTTGAGTGTGCCTAACTTGGAGCAGGGTCCTTCTCACCTGACCCATAGCTGGGAATGTCCTCACTCCATGACTGGCTTTAGCCATTCAAGACTGGATGGCAGCTCCTAGTATAGGATTTAAGACTAGCTGTGAAGGGTGGTTACAGTGATCTCCTTTGGCTCTAGAATTCTACTAGCAAGGCACCTTCACCTTGTTCTCCCAATGACTGCCTCTGGTTCACCTGGTTTGTTTTTAGGGTGAGTAGATCAGGTGAGTGCCTCAGTAGTTGTTGCTCTCCTCCTCACATGTTGGTTGCCCTGATGTTGCAGAGCACTCTCGCAACCATCCACGGTGTTCCCGTTAGAGGGATCAAGTGAGAGTTTTCCTCTAAATTTGAATATTTTCCACCCCTTTTATTGGGTTTCTAAATTGCAGCAGCAGAGCTGTAACAAAATAAATACCCCAAGCCTGGAGGGAAGGTGATCTAGGCCTTGGGTCCCCAGAGAGTTCCTGCTCAAGGGTTTTTTTTCTCTCCTCTGTGCTTTGGGTCATAACCATTAGCTAGCCATAGTTAGTGTTCCCTAGTTCCTTTAGGTAGGTTATGCTGTTGGATGGAGGTGGATGATGTGCCTGCTTGCCATTCACTCTCTCCTGGGAGGCCCCTCAATATCCAGCATAATCCATCATACTCATGCCATTGCTAACCTGTGCATCTCATTATCTTATCAAGCTGCCTGATGCCTTATCTACTATTATACCTCACAGCTACTGATTGTTAATGTGCTTTGAACTACTACATTTCTTTTTGGGGATTCTTCCTAAGGTACCTTTAGCCAAGGGAATCATCCTGTGGCACCTCTAGGGCTGGAACCCACTTCAAGGGTTCATTGCCTTTGGTACCTCAACAGGGTGGTAATTCCTCTGGAATAGAGAGTGTGAATGGCCAAAACAAAGTAACACAGTTGCACAAGCATAACATCATACTGGCTACATAGGCCACTGAATTGGAATGCTACACCTGTAGTTCAGTGGACAAGCAGCCAACCACTCCCCCTTCTTGTGCTACATAAGTTCCTCAGAGCCTCTCTCTCAAGCACTTTTTCTTTGCCCTGCCATCCTCCCCTCCCCTCCTCCTCCAGCAGCATTGCCTCTCTTCTTGGGATCCTTCCTAAGGTACCTTTAGAGAAGGGAATCGTCCCACGGCACCTCTAGGGGTGGAACCCTCTTTGAGGGTTCCTTGCCTTTGGTACCCCTACAGGATAGTAATTCCTCTGAAACAGAGAGTGAAAATGGTCAAAACCAAGTAACACAGTTGCACAAGCATAACATCATACCAGCTGCATAAGCCACTGAATAAGTGGGGATTCCAAACCAGAGAACCATAATCAAGATGGGGGATTAAAAATGTCTTGTAAATTTGGGTCATGCCGTGTGATTCCCTTGAGACAAAAGAACGCTTTATTGTTGGAAGCACAGCATGGTGGACATGTGCTACAACAGCTCCTCAGGGCACCAATATTCAAAGGCAGAATTAATAGCATTAAAGAAACAAATCACCTACAACATTGATAGAATTCAGCATCGGAAAACTATGGCAGCACAAAAATCAACAAAAAATCAGTCGACCTTGCAGTTTGAAGCAGCAGATAGAACTGGAGGTGGCACTGCTGAAAGCTGTAAAAAGATCACAAGCTACTATGGCAGAGGGTAACCAGCAAAAGACGGCCAGTGACCTGTCAGCATCTGCTCTCTCCATACAAATAACATGCAGAATGAAATGAGAGCTGGCTTTACAAACATAATGGCATGAATATCCCACTTGCAAGGAGTAGTGGCAGGCAACTGTGAGAAGGTGGCAGAGCATGACACCAGATTTAATGACCACGAACAACAAGTGAGTGATATCGAGGATCAGCTAACAGACATGGCTAGAGAAAACAAAGTATTGCAGGAGAAAGTGGCTCACCTCTTGGCACACTCTGATGACCAAGAAAATAGAGCACAGAGATCCAATGTCAGGATTTTTGGTCTGCTTGAAGGGATTGATGGGGGAAAAAGGACAAAAGAATGTATAAAAATGGCTGGCAGAGCACTTGGGCATGCAGGGAAATGGCGCCGACTATGAGACACAGCAGGAAGAATCGACTGGATCATCTCCCAAACCCAGAGACAGATCTACCTAATCAAGTATTTATGGTTCCTGTCAAAGAGAAAATGCTAAAGGCAGCCAGGACACATGGACCAGTTTTGATAGAAGGCGGCCTACAGTCAGTTTTCCAGGACTACTCCCAGGAGCTACAAGTCCAGGGGCAAAAATCTGTGGGCGCTAAATCCTCTTTACGCCTGATAGGATGGGACTTTGCTTTACTCCCTCCCCCCAAATTCTTCATGAAACCCCAGGAGGCAGAAGCATATATTAACAGAGAAAGGGGAAATTGGCTGAAAAAGCAAGTACTGGGGCAGATGTTGCAAATAAGTAAGGGAGAAAAAAAGGGCTAACTGTGCCTTTTGCTGACAATTCTACCTTGTAAAATAAAAGAAACTAAAGACTGGGGCATTGATGGATTCAGGAGCCACAAATTCTTGAATATACAAGCAAAAAAGGTAATGCAACTAAAAGGACGGTGTTTCTCAGTTACTTCTGTAATTGAAAAGGACCAATGTTTTAAAAGAATACAAATAAAACACTGTGGCAACTGATAATGTGCAGCTGGAAAAAACTACTAACATGATTTTTCTGGGGTTCTTCACATGCTTACTTACATTTAAAAATGGCCACTGAACAGTGATAGTGTGGTTTTTGATAGAGATGGAGCAGTGTGGTGTCCTTCATGGGCATTCCTGTCATTTTCCATAGTGGCAAGCTATTGAAATTTACAAGTGCTGAAACTGACAAAGAGGGAGGGAATCATTCATGTTGAAGGAGGTTCACATACCCTAGTCATTCCTACCTAGATGATGGCAGCAACTCTCTCTCTCTCTCTCTCTCTCTCTCTCTCTCTCTCTCAGAGGTCTGAAGCGAGAGAATGGGTGAACAAAATGAAGAGCAGGATGGGCATTCCTCGGTGTCTCTCTCTCTCTCACCAGGAACTAGAAGCTGAACCTCCGAGAAGCACCACAGGGGAATCAAACCCCTGACATAAAAAACAAAGAAGCCAATTTTGGAGGTCAAACATGGGAAGAGCACAGGTTGGCTCCTAGAAGGCAAATGTTAACACTTCTTTCAGAAATTAAAAACATGTGTAAGCAAAACATAGCAATGTGAGCATATTAATCAAGGGGAAATAATTGAAAATGTGATGTTGAGGTTTTTTAACCAACTCAAGCCCAACCACCACCAAGAGATGGATAATGAGGGGGTCTAAAGTCTACCTCACAATAACAAGGCAGCAGCACCCAGACATAAACTGAGAAACAATAGTGGTTGCCTCAGGACCGAGGAAGCCTACTGGGTGCAAGAAAATGCTGCCCAAGAGGAATACTTTCCCCTGCTGACAACACACTCAACCATGGCTGGGTCCATTGGTATCAGCAAGAAGCTATATGTTTTTGGAAGTCAGATCATGGGGACAGACTGAGAGCAGGAGCAGAGGACTGACATGACAAATGTCAGTCATAGGACTATATGTTTATATGCTCTGTCTGAGATAAAATAACTCTTGAAATGGAAGATAAAAATACCCTGTTCGTTGGGGGGGGGGGGATGTCAAGTAGAGGTGCAGGGAGAAATAAAATAAACTGTTGTATACAAAGGAGTTAGCAAAGATGGAATGGAGTTTGACAGGGGCTTGTTCATTCATCTGTATGCCTCTGAGAGAAAAAGTGATTTCACTCTCTGTTTTCCCCCAGTGAGAACAAGGGGCAAGAGAAACTGGAGACTAAACATTCTGCTATGACATTAGAATAAAATTTGAAAGTCGGGAGGGGGCACCAATTAGGGGTGCAACGAATGGTGGGAGGAGGAGGGGAGCAGGGCAGTGATGGTTACATTGGTGCAAGAGGCTGCCTTGGTGGGGAGAAGCCTGTTGAAGTTTATAATGTTTTTGTTTACATGTAAAAGTTAAAGGGAAAGGATGCCTCACAAAAGGTGCAGAGGCAAGGAAGTTTGTTCAATGGTTCACTAGGTAAAAAAATGGGTATCAACAAATGCAAGGTATATAGTGTCAGCAGAGTTACAGGACTTGGAGAAGGGCAGATTTCAAGGCAAGCAGGATAATGGATAGTACGTTAAAGATAAGTACCTGAAATATAAATGGGCTTAAGTCTAATACTAAAAGGAAAGAAATACACAAGAGTAAAAGTAATAAAGTGGATGTGGCCTGCTTTCAAGAAACACACATGACCAGTGGAGAAGGATCCCATATGACAAGGGGATGGGGAGGGAAGTGGTATGAATCCTACTTCTCCTCCAAGGTGCAGGGGTGGCAGTTTGGCTTAAACCCAGGTTCCCCGGGGTGCTCACAAATGTGGATATTGACAGTGGAGGGAGGTATGTGTTTCTACAGATACAGCTGAATACCAGGTAAGAGGTGGCAATTGGGGCTGTTTATGCTCCAAAGGTGGTCAACACAGAATTCTATACATTCCTATCATTAGCGATGACCATGTTTTGGTGCCCCTGGGTGCTCAGTGGTGACTTTAACTGTACACTGGATAACACATTGGACAGATCCACAAGGGTAGGAGGGTCTGAGTCTAAGAACACCAAAGCATTCAAGATTTAATGAGAGACCACAGATTAATGGATGCTTGGCAATATTTAAATCCCAAGGGGAAGGACTACTCCCACTCAGCCAGAATCTATTCCTGCTCTGACATGATTATGGTGTCTCAGGACATAATCATGGCAATCCAGACAGGCACATATGACCCTATCATAATTTCAGATCACTCTCTGGCATATCTAACAATCTCTGCAATGGTGGCCATAGGCACAAGCACTGCGTGGAGACTAGACCCTACCCTACTAAAAAAGAAGGACTTCCAGCAGTTCATAGGAGGACAAATACAATATTTCTTGAGAGAAAGCCCAAGCTGCTGATACAGGTGCTGCAGTTAGATGGGATGCCCTAAAAGCAGTGTTGAGGGGGACTATTATCTTCTACGCTTCACACAAAAAGAAGATACGGCACATAAAACTGCTCAAGTAGAGTATAAATAAGGTGGAGAAAAGGCCTATGGAGACACCAACCTCAGAAGGGTACGATGAACTACAAAAACTGAAATGGGAACTCAGTACTATGCAGAATACCAACATTGAAAGAGACCTACTGTTAATGCAGGTGGGAGACTACTTCGAGGGGGACGCAGGGGGAAAATAGTTGGCATGGCAACTGAGGCACAGACAAGGTGTAACAAATGTAACCCAGATACAGGATAAATAGGGTAAACTATATAATGGGAATAAGGAAACAGGGGAATGTTTCTGGGACTGCTATGAAACACTGTATACAACTGAAACAGCACCATCTCAAAGTCAGCATGATGCTTTCTTTGAAAAGATAAAAATTAAAAAAAATTAGTAATCATGACTGTGAGACACTGAATACAGCTGTGTCTTGGGAAGACATACAGGGAGCCAATAAGCACTGAAAGGGGGGGGGAGCACTGGGTCCAGATGGCTATCCAATTGAATTCTTTAAAATATTTTCTTGAGAGTTGCAAGTACCATTGCAGGATATGATTACGGAAGCCCTGAGCGAGGGTATCTTACCCCCCTTCTATGTGTGCAACCACAATTACAGTACTATGAAAACAAGGAAAGGACCTGAAGCTGTGTGCCTTATATCACCCCATATCCCTCTTAACTTCAGATTATTAAATCTTGGCCTGTGTAATAGCTAATAGACTTGAGAAGCTGCTACCAAGTGTTATAAATGAGGACCAATCAAGCTTAGTAAAAGGCAGATAGGGCAAACTGAATGTTCAGTGAATGTTGAATATGGTATGGAGATAGTAAAAAAAACAAGTACTAAAGGAAACCCAGGAATCTTGGCCTTAGATGCTGAAAAGGTCTTCAACTGGATCGAATTAGAATACCTCTTTCAAACCCTGCAGAGGTGTGGAGTGGAGATAAATATGATTAGAAGGATTGGGGCACTCTGCAAGCAATCTAGGGCCCAGGTTCATGATTATGTTGCAAGTTTTTATTATAAGCTTTCAGTTGGGGTGCTAACTGTGACTTACAATAATATCTGCCAGTTTGCTTTGGATTGTCTCTATCAATCTCACCCTTGTTCAATGTACTCCAAGCTTGGCTGGCTAGCATTAAATAAAAGGATTACATCTTATTTTGGTTGCCAGGTTTTCAAATCAATTTTTTAAGTACTAAGTACCCGTTATCAGATTTGGTAGAAATAAGGCTCCCCACCTGTAACTTGTGCTCTTATAGTGGCGTTATTCTAACAAATGCTTCCTTTTGAACTAAGGTGGGTTCAAGGTCTTTCTCAGTGGCAGCCCCTCAATTTTGGAATGCACTGCCCCTTGAAGTCTGCTCTTCCACTTCTTTTTTAAATTTTAAGCATAATTTTAGGGCTTACTTGAATTCAATGGAGTCTTGTATTTGTTTTGCTTTAATGTAACTTATTGTGATTGCCTTTATTGTTCCTGTTTTCTGTCGGGTTGGAACCGAAAATGGGCTTGTCCCAGTGTCCTTACCTGGTTAACAAATAAAAAATGAAATAAAATTCTGGTTAACGGGATGTTTACCAACCCTCTCATGTTGACCCAGGGGACAAGACAGGGTTGCCCCCTCTCTCCTCTGCTTTATGTATTATCATTGGAACCATAGCCTGAAATTACAAGGAGGGAGCCAGGCATTCAGGGTGTATGTGCTGGGGATAAAATACACAAGCTAGCACTGTTCACTGACAATTTGCTATTGTATATGAGAAACCCTCAAGGAGGGCTACCAGTGCTCTATGAAATTTTGAAAGAATGTGGCAGACTTGCAGGCCATACAATAAACTGGTATAAAAGCAAAATGCTGATACTGGGCCAAGGAAATGACAACTGTTTGAAAGAATCACCCCTTAACATAAAAAGTGTCAACATTTTGAAATACTTGGGGGTAATGATAACAAAAAATGTGTTGCACTTATACAAAGAAAATCACATCCCCTTACTAAACAAAATTCAGATGACTTGTGAGAAATGGGAGGGGTTGCCACTGAGTCTGACAGGTAGAGTCAATATGATGAAAATTAATATAGTGCCCAGATGTTTATACATGTTCTAAAATCTGCCAACTAGGGTACCAGAAAAGTTCTTCAGGCAGCTGGACAGCATACTGCATAGGTTCCCCTGGGCTACTAAAGCTGCTAGAATAAAGAGAACTATTCTGTAACAACCACTGAGAGAGGGAGGGGCTGTCCCTGCCAAATTTTAAATATTAATACTGGGTGACAAAGCTGGCCTTTTTGGATAATCCCAATAGTAACAGAAATCCGGATTGGAGGGCAATGGAAGGGGAGGGCATAGTGGGGGTGGAGGGGAGGCTGTTGCAGGGGATGCTGTCACCTGCCCTGTGTATAATGTATCATATAAGATATCAGAATCCAATGACACCAGCAATGGTCAGGCTATGGCTTGGTGTGCACAAACACATCAAACATGCAGGAGGAATATCAACCAACACTGCAATTCACTTGGGTTTCGAAGAGCAAAAGGTGTACAATGTCCAACTACATCAGGGTCTGCTGAGATGGAGGAGAGCAGGGCAAGAAACAATGGGGGAACTGTTATACAGGGGAAGCATTAAGACTTTTGATGAATTAAAACAGAGATATGGAGTCCAGACAGTAGATTATTTTGCATATTTAAGAATAAGGAAATGGATAACATGTCTAGACCTGGCCCTGTACCCAGTGCAGGAGGCAATATGCAAGCCACAACCCAGTAGCTCACTGATAACAACATTGTATAGACTGTTCACAGGATCCACCCCTCCAGCAATGGTTAAGGCAAGACACAGCTGGACAATGGACCTCGGTGTAGACTTGGATGATGGCACCTGGGAGGCTGCCATCAAACATGTGCATACATGCTCATACTCAAATCAATTATGTAGAATACAGCTCAACTATCTGTACAGGACCTATCTCACCCCTACCCAAATGCACAAGTTCATAGACTCTAGATCTAGTATATGTTCAAAATGTCAGGTTGAGGAAGGTGCCTTCCTACATGTGACATTGATGTGCTCCAAAGTGGCCCCCTTCTGGATGGAAATGCATAACATGATGCAAAAAGTAATGGGTTATTCGCTACCAGATACACCACTAGAACTAATGCTGGGAGCAGAGAGGGCCACTGGTGGAAGGAAGAAGCATAGACTGTAGGAAGTGGCCTTAGTGAATACTAGGAAAACAGTGGCCCAACACTAGACTAGTGAGACCTCCCCAAGCATAGTCCACTGTTAAACAACATGGGATCATGTATTAGGCTGCAGAGGATGCAGTTGCAAGCAAACAAACAGGAGGCTCTGTTTGCTGCCACCTGAAACCCACTGGTGGAGGCAATAGAATTGGGTGGGGTTGCTCTGTAGAGGGCCCCCCCAGGGGTGGGAACTGGAATTAGAATTAGGTATGGGATATGAGAAAGCGTGACAAATACAGTAGGTACACCATTACTGGGTGCATGTTGAACCATATTTTTATGTTTTTGTTTATGTTGAACTGTACTGATACACCTGAGGCCTGCCCATGGTAGAAACAGTGAAAGATGACCACCTGGACTTGGGCTCATGAATTGCACATCTATATCTTGTACAGAAATAACCACGTAACACTATATATATTGCTTATTCTGAAGCTGGAGATGACCTATCTGTTACTATGATACCTATTTGTAACTGTGATACCTTCTTCAATAAAAAATGTTTACAAAAATAAAAAAAGAATGCTTTATTGAGTGTATCAGATGGTTAGCCTTTCCTGCAACCAGTGCACAGTGGTCAGTAGGGGTTAATTTATTATTTACAGTTATTCCTA
This sequence comes from Neoceratodus forsteri, assembly GCA_016271365.2. Classification (NCBI taxonomy): domain Eukaryota; kingdom Metazoa; phylum Chordata; order Ceratodontiformes; family Ceratodontidae; genus Neoceratodus; species Neoceratodus forsteri. The sequence goes on along the minus strand of CM057450.1, from coordinate 872,961,373 downwards.
AGTCCCGTTCTTTGCTGATCAATTTAAGCTGGATGTCATTCATATAGCAACTATACTTAGGAATGTTTGTTCCATAGTACAACACTTTACACTTAGCAGGATTGAAGACCATGTGGTTTGTGGTTGCCCAATTTTGGATGAAGCATAAGTCTTCTGTCAGACTGATATGTTTCCCTAAGGTGTCTACTGCACCTTCTAACTTTGAATTGCCTTTAGACTTTGTTGCCTGGATGTTTATGTTTTTGCTCATGTCGGTAATAAATAATCCAAATAAAATAGGTCCCAGGACAGATCCCTGGGGAACACCACTACACACCCTTCCAAGACCAGACAGTTGTCCAGATATTTTCATTTTCTGAGATCTGTCAGTGAGCCAGCTTGCAATCCTTTTAATATCGTATGTATTTATTCCCATGTTATATAGTTTGGCAACCAGTGATGCATGTGGCACAGTATCAAAAGCCTTTTTTAAATCAAGTATAATAATATCATACCAGTTCCCATGATCCACACTTCTGCTCACTTGTTCGTAAAATGAAATGAGATTGGTAGTCCTGGAAAGGCCTTTCTTATATCCATGCTTTGCTACATCCTCCAGTCCTAATGTGGTGATTTCTGAATCAATTATTTGTTTGATAATCCTTTCCATTCGTTTACAGCATATTAGTGTCATGCTGATTGGCCTGTAGTTCCCTACATGGATCTTCTTACCTTTTATGTTGTGAATAGGAACCATTACTGCTTGCCTCCAGCTAAAATCCAGATACTTCTGATGTGCCAGCCCCAGAAGTGTGTGCTACTTACTGACCCACTGACACTGACAGATGGGCAAAAGAGACCTTGGTGTAATATTTCATAGGTTAATTATACAAAAGCAGGAAACAAATAAAAAAATCAATACTCCAAAGAACATGTTTTATCACACTTCTCTGAGCTTTAAATCGATGACTCCAGTACAAAACAAAACAAAAAAATAAATAAGCTCAACAGAACTCATATGAAACTCTCCATAAAACACATTTGTACAGAAAATAAAGCCTCTAGCCACACACAAACTTGCTTCAAAATGTAGAAATTCAAAAGCTCTGGGAAGCAGTAGATTCACACAGACTAAATATTTTTACAATCTTTTGTGGTCTCCTCCACTACCACCAAGCATTCATTTGCATATCAAATTGCTACCCTGCTACAAGTTGACAAGCAACAATCAACAACAATGGCAACAATGAACACAATCTTTACTCAACAAACACTAAACAAATAAAGTCAGCACTCCAAGCAAACTCCTATAATGACTGTCAGAAAGTTCTTAAAATCTGGGAAAAAAACATTTTTGACTAACCAAATATATTGAAAAAATAAAAGACACGGAACTGGTAGTACACTTGCAAAATAATTCAGTCTCATGGTCAAACATGCTAACAGAACCATTTAGCCTTAGTAGCTTGTTTGGCCATGCAATGGAATTCTTTTATTCATTTACTACCACTTTCCTAGTATTTATTCTATAAGAGTATTTTCACAGCATTGCCTCATAAAGCTAAGCTATATTGTTAATTAAATGAGATCAGCATTACACTATTATGTATTTGTATGTAAAGTACAACCTTAAAAGCCTACACTTTAACAAGAGCACAGTCCACCCCCCTGAGGAAGCCATGTTGCATAGTGATACATAGGAGAGCCTGCTTAAGTATTTGGTGAACCTTTGACTCTGCTTTATTATTTTGCACTGATCACTAAATAAATTGGAGTTAATTATGCTCTCTGTGGTGTGCACCGATTGTTTGACATTTGTGGACAGAGTTCATTGTTTTTCTTGTACCCATGCTTTTTCTTGCTTCTGCTGCAACATAATATTTATTCCGTTTACATGAAAACCCATAAATCCCATCTCTCATACTTCCCTCCACATTAAAACATGTAGTTTTAACACAATGAAGCCAGGACACTCTGCTGTCCTCCCAACTCCAAAGCTGGCATTCACTGTAAATCCCAGAATCCCCTGTGTCTTACATCATAGGGGGTTACAGCAGTGAGAGATTCAATAGCTGTAGTGCAGGTTTGAGTTTTTATAAGCTCCAATATTTTGTTTGCTAGTTCTTAGTTAGGGGTTAAGTACAGTCACAGTGGATTGTACTTATCTCCGGGAGAACAGCAAGACCAGCAAACATCTGATAGAACATAAAAAAGCTGTAATGTGCACTGCAGGCTATTGAATGTCCCACTGCTGTAGCCCAGCTTTAACATCAGCTGCAGGGGATGCTTGGATTTCTACTTACAGCAAATATTTTTTGGAGTGTAGAGGATCAGATGAATACATTTACTATGGCGCAGTAAACAGCAGGTAAAATCTTTTTTTGCACTAACTGCAAATTGGGACCAACCCCACATTTATGTGTGGGACTCTTAGGGCTTCTATTCCTCTTTAATTCTTTTTTATACTGTGTATGAGTAACTGCCTTCTTGAATTCAGCACTGTATACGCTTAACAATATTTGTGTTTTCAGGTCCTTACTAAAACCTGACATTCCACTTCCAAACCTGTTCTTCCTTACTTAAATTGCCCTTCATTACTGTCATGAGCACTAACTGAGTTGCCACATTCTTTTGAAAAAGGCACCATTTATTAGTTGTTGTAAGTGCTTTTTTTATTTTGTAATTTTCAGTTATGTTTTGGGGATTGATGTTCAACAAATCCCCACACCCCTTCCAAATGACTGGTCTCCAAATAATAGAATGGGCATGTTCTTCTTTTTATAGCAGCATAGTAGAGGTATGCCATGTATTGCTATTAATGTACAGTAGTAGAGAGGGGACTCTGGAAGCACATGAATGGATACCTCAGCTGTGCCCTTCCACAGAGGAGCTGAAGCATATACATTCCTATTCATTGACTATAGTGCTGTTCCTCCTCCTCCTCCCACTAGGGGCACTGTTTTCCTGCTTCATGCTCACTTCTGGGTTTGGAGCTAGCACTTGATTTCTTCCCCTTTATTTATGTAATTAATGTTTCCCTGGCATCTAGGGGCACCTTCTCCACCCTCTGATCACAATACCCACTACATATGTACTGTTTCCCTGGTGTCTTGTGGCATCACTGCCCTCCAGTCATTGTCCCAGTTATATATTACTGTTTCCATGGTGTGTAGTAGCACCCCTCGACCATTCAAGCACCGTCCCTGTTATATAATACTGTTTCTCTGGTGCCTAGTGGCACCCTCCACCCTCCATTTGCCATCCTCATATTAATTCTCACAGTGTCAGCTGTAAAAAAGACAACTGTCCCATAACGCTTTTTTCTCCTCTTGAAACCTGTAAAAAAGAAAATGGATCCTCACCGATCTGACCCATCACCCCGACCTCCCACTAAGCAGTCACCCCCTGACACCCACACACCCCCCCTACACAGCCTCACACACCTGAACATGTCTCACTGGGAAGATCCACTCACCAGTTGAAGATGCATCTTGCAGCTGAAATCGGTGACTGTGATGTGAGAAACTAAGGTAACTGCGGTTCAATGTATTTCAATGGGGTTTTGAACTTTGATGCATAACTTTGTCATTTTACATGTTTTGACCCCAAATTTTCAACATGGCCTTTTCAGGACGCCAATGCATGATCAGTGGTGGTGGACTTATGCACATCAAGCTCAAAAGATGATTTTGCAGTCACTTGGTGAAATCACATATCAAACTGGATTTGAAAATTTCCACCACTATTGTTCATCATATGGGGTCATAAGAAGGCTGTGTTGAGAATTTTGGGTTGAAATATGTAAAAATTATAAAGTTACAAGTGTACATTGACATTTTTCTATGCTTTCTCATAACTTCAGTAATTTTAAATATTTTGACACCAACATTTCAACATAGCCATTTTTTTCATACTACCTCATGAACATGACAGCTGTCATTTTTTCAGATCCTGGCCAAAATAAGTTTTTGCACCTGTGGCATAGAATGATGTTTTGTTGGCACAGAATCACATTTTGGTGGGGTTTTGAAAACTTTCCCCTGCAGGGTTGGTGTGCAAATATGGTAAAATGTCCAGGTTATGACTGAACATTGCAGTATTTCAATGTTCACTCAGAAATTCACTAATTTTCAATATTTTGACTCCAGACTTTCAACATACCCATTTTTCCACATCCTTACAAATGTGACAGGTGTAATTTTATGTCTAATCCTGGAGGAGATATCTTTTTGCACTTGTGGTGCGAAATGACATTTCAGTCAATATACTATAAATGCTACATGTTATGTTTATAAGGGTAGTCATTAAATGACTATCTTGACAGTTTGGGGTCACAATTAAAAAAGAGTGAATGTGTCAAGAGTGTACGAAGAGTGAATGTGTAAAGAGTGCATGTGTACTGAATGTGTGAAGAGTGAATGTGTAAAGAATGAGGGCTCAATTTTCAAAGAGCCCTAAGAGTGATGCATGTTGCGTCACTCTAGGTTTGTGGCAAACTCTGGGTGTGTCAGGAACCCTGTGCCCAATTTTATAAATGTGGGGTTCCTATGCCAAAAACCCAGGAGTTGCCAAAGCCAAACCTATGGCGCACCCGCAGAAATTGCTGCAGAGATCTGCCCCCCCCACCCAGTGCAACACTAGATGGGTTGGGAGGATTGGGGGTGAATCAGCTGGACAGAAGGGAGCTGGGGCAGAAGGGGCATGAGAGGTGGAATGGGGGTTGAGGAGACAGTTGGGCATGGGAGGGAGTGCTTTTGCACCTGGTGGGTTGCATTTTTTCAATTTATTCTTTATTGTCTAGCAATGTATAATAGTGTCCTAAAAAAGTACTGTAACAGTGCATTATACTCAAAATATAATCTGATCAAAGTCCAACACAGCCAAGGAGGGACAAGTGATATGTCCCAATAACAACTGCATCATATTTATATATGACTCAGCAGATCTCAAAACTGTTACAGTATACACACAGTAACAATCATCAACTATATACCTATAATTGGGGTACCATTAAGCTTATCCTTAGAGCCGATGGGATGAGGCCACCAAGGGGGCAGGGAGAGAATGTAACATGGCATCTGGTAGGCACCTTGTGCACACCTGGTGCCGTGTCACTTTCTGTTCCTGGAACTCCCCATCAGCTCTGAGGATATGCAAACGTAATCCCCAATTATAGGTATACAGTTGATGATAGTTTACAGTCTATATAGAGTAACAGTTTTGAGGTCTGCTGAGTTACATGTAAATATGATGCAGTTGTTACTGGGACATATCATTTGCCCTTCCTTGGCTGTGTTGTACTTGATCAGATTATATTTTGAGCATTATGCGGTGTTACAGTACTTTGTAGGACACTATTATGCATTGTTAGACAATACAAGTAATTACAAAAATGCATTCTACTGGGTGCAAAAGCACTCCCTCCCATGTCCAATTGTTTCCATGACCCCCCCATGCTACCTCCTGTACCTTTCTGCCCCTAGAAGCCTGGTCTCATACCCTGTCCCCCTTCACCACAGTGTGCGGCACTGGTGCATATCACTTAGACCATCTCCTGACTGGTCTATGTGGAGCCCCTTGTTGCATCCACAGTGAAGCTTGTGAAATTACAAAAATGGGGATGTTGCAGTCCTGCTGCGAAGCAAGTCCCCTTGTGACCTGGCGCACCCTGCTATATGGTGCAAGGCTGGTGCAGTGCTACTTTGGTGCAGCGGCTCCCCTTTTTGAGGCAGACTACGTTTGAAAACTGGGATTGCTGCATCTTTTGATGCAGGGTGACACTTCCATCATTTATGTTTGATGCAGACACCTAATGTCATTCCCCGGGTTTTGAAAATTAAGCCCTGAATGTGTGAAGAGTGAATGTGTACTGAATGTGTGAAGAGAGAATGTGTACTGAATGTATAAAGAGTGAATGTGTGAAAAGTGAATGTGCCAGACCCTGCACTTCTGTAGGCAGATGGAGTCTTCCCATAGCGCCCAGCCCAAAGTACCCTCCACATCTGCACCTGTGCATGCATCGATGACATCTTCATCTTTCCTTGGGTCTGAAGCAGCCTCTTTATTTTTGTTCAGCTGCACCGATATCATCATCTTGCAGCCATATTTGCTCTGACCAGAGTTTGTCTACAAGTGCTGCAATGCATTTAAACTGTAACCTACTGTCACTTACTTCTTCAGATAATTCTTCTCTGGGTACCAAAATGTATATGGCACAACATGTTGCTTGATAGAAATCAGTCATTAACTTGAAATGTTTTGAAGATGAATATATAGTACTGTATATTTAAGTGTAAGAGATCTAGGGCCCAATTCTCAAATGGGGCTGCATTTGGTGCAAGCTGCGGCAAACAGCAGCCTGCGCTCAAGCCCCATGTGCCAGGGACCCTGCACCAGATTCTGGTTCAGGAGTGGTCCTAGCATTTATGTCCCCACACTTGCAGCAACACCTCCCATGCACCATACAGCTGGTGCATGGGAAGAGTCTGCCACAGGCGTCTCGACCAGCACTCCTATCAGCACCACGCCCCTATCCGTATAAGTGTTATGTGCCCTAGGTGGAAGTATAGTGCCCCCCACCCAAACAAGCAATGCCCACCCCTTCACCCACCTTCCAACCTGAACAACAGCCAGTGCCAGGCACAGCCCACCCTCACCTCCACATCCAGGCACCGACAGAACTGGCAGTGGGTGCCTAATGTACTGTGTATGCACTCAAATGTCACTGAGTGTATGCACTGTACAGTATGCAACCCTGTTGGTTTAGTCAGTGCCCAGACATGGAGGTGAAGGGTGGGTTGTGCCTGGACACTGGCTGATGTTCAGGATGGGGGTGGGCACTACCTGTTGGGGTGGGGGCACTATTCCACCACGAGGGAGTCAATGACAGTACATGTTACTGGGGCAGCATCAGGGTTTGGGCAGGGGAGGGGACACATTCACTATTATATATACCATGGGCAGCATAGGGAATGGGGGTTTACTATGTCATGGGTTGCAGCAAGGTCCAAGCTGGGGGGGCATGTCATGGGCTTTGGCACCACTGGAGGACTACAGCATAGTGCTGCATACAGGGGATGCGCCCAGCAGAGCATATTCTAAGTCCCCTTAGGCCATCCCTGGCTGGTCTAAGGGTACTTAGAATTCTGCCTTCAGGGTGCAGTTTTTGAATCCCATTTCCAGGCTGTGGCAGCTTGCATCTGCCGCAGTGCCTCTTACACCTTGTCACAGCCCATTTCTGGGTGCAGGGACAGTGCAAGCCCTGTTTGGGGCAGGCAGCCTGCATTTGACGCAGGCTGCCTTTGTGAATCACTCTCAGATGTACCTTTTTGGTGCATGGTGCACCTTACACCAGTCTCTGTGGTGCAGGCACCTTGCTCCATGCCAGCGCCTTTGAGAATCAGGCCCCTAGTCTTAAAACAATTATGCACCCAAAAGCAAAGAATGTTCATCTTGTGGTATGCATTTTTTTCCATTTGCAAATTTACTCATTTTGAAATTCTATCAAGATTTAAAAGCTCATATAGTATCTCTCCCATGGGAATGTACAACTTTAGTGGTGCAGATACTAAAATGGGGGTAAGACTTGAGGAAGGGTTGACTTGAAAGTACAGTGGACATTTTCTATTGAGGACTCATTCAAGACCAAATAGTATGTCCATTGTATCAGTTAGTCCCTAATACGCTGGTCGCACACATTACTTTGTTGTTAAAAGATTTTTATTATTTCAGTTTTAGTACACTTATACAGTACTGGGAACTTCTACAACAAAACTGTGTCTATACAAAATTATTCATCATGTCAAATATCCCACAATAGATAACACAGCTACTACCTATCCTCCTGATAATGCAGATATCATGTTTTCCACCAATTAGTCACCCCTATGGCTTACGATATCTGCCATTGTCAAGAGGCTGTAGGGGAATCTACATGGAAGTGCAAAAACACCTAGAAATGGATCATGAAAGGGGCCTATATGGATCCGCATGCACAGAAGATTCCTGGAGATGGCTCCCTATATGACTTCTGGTGGCCTTAGGGTTGGCACAATCTTGGCTGACCTGCAACAAGAACAAACAGAACACACAAAAAGCATCTACTATACTCAAGCATTGTATCATGAAAACATTGGCTGTCAATACCAGATTGAGTGACTGGCCTCTGTGGCCCCCAGATGTTTGGGGGGGCTCTTCTACTACCATTACCACTATGGTTAGATTTAAAAGGAAAGGGAATCGGGGTGTAGCGAGTTCAGCCAATGCCCTCTTTGGGCTTCGGGAAGGTTATGAAAGGTTGTCATAGTGTTACATACACTGGAAGGGAGTTAGCCACTACCTGTGTCATTCTGGACAAATTTGCTATCTGCATGAGGGTATTTAGGACCTCCATAAGTGTTGTGACCTCCTGCAACCTCCATCTGCAAGGCAGTAGTCTTTTGACCTGCATGCTTAGAATAGCTAAGCACTTCTGGTCATGAGGACGGAGGTGGGGAGGTAGCAGTGATGCCCAGTATCATCACCTCTGGCATAGGGGGCACTGGTTTGCCTAAAACCTCTGACGCAAAAGCACAGACCTGCTGCCATAGTGGCTGGATTACTCAGCAGCACCACAGTTTAGGGATTAGGTCCCCCTTTCTGCCTGGCACCTCCAACAGCGGTCATCCAGGGTCAGCTTGGCCTTATGAAGGACCACTGGAGTCCTGTACCAAGAATGAAGGATTTTGTTCTGTATTAGTATGCTACTGGTTTTGGGGTAGGCTGTGTGGGCCAGCTTCCAACAGGATTTCCATTCTTGGTCTGAGATATGCATCTTCAAAGCCAGTTCTCATTTTGTTTTGGACACCAGGATTTGTGAGGGTAGGCATGCCCTGAGGCATGAGTAGATGCAGCTAGTCTGTACTCTTTGAAAGGAGAGCCACTTCTCTAGGGGTGATGGAGTCACAACATGGTGGCACCTACAGGCATACTCAGTGATGGCACTCTTTAATTCAAGGAATCACCAAAAGTCCTTGGCTGGGATAGAGTAGGTGCCACATAGTCCTTTGAAGGAGTCTAGGGTGGTGGTGCCAGGAATATAAAACTCTCAAAGACAATTGAGACCTGTCTCCACCCAGGAGACCCAATAAAGAGGTTTTATTGTCCACTGTGATAGTGGTGTTGCCCCAGAGCTGGGTAAGGCCAAGAGGGACAGGGTTGGAGTTCAGTTTTTTGTGAAGTGCACCACAATACGCCAGTGAAGGTACAATCATGGGATGTAAGTGGATTCATTTAGGAGGGCAGTTATATATCAACAGTGATAGATGTGCCACCCTACTGGTTTGCCACTCCATACCTAGCCATTGTGGGGAGTCTTGATCCAGGTTGGTGAATCACTTGAGTGTTTCTGAGGCATGAAAAGCCCACTTGAATCCCTCAAACTAGGGGAGGCCCCACCCCCTGACCAGTGGGATCTCAACTTGTTTCTACTGTACCTAGGCTTTTTCCCTTCCCAAATAAAAACTCTTAGCATAGAGTCGAGCTTCTGGTACCAGAGATGCGGGAGCTTCAGTGGGATATGAGATAGCAAATACATGATCTTGGGCATGGTAACCATTTTATGGCTGAGATCTTGCTCACTAGGGTTAGCTGAAGAGGCTTCCATCTGTCCAGCTTGGTTCATATGGCTATGAGCAGGGGGGTTCTAGGTTCACCTCCCATAGTTTTGTCAGGTTGGGGGTGATAACTATTCCCAAGTATGTGATTCCCTCCAGCGACCAGCGGAGGCTGTTTACAGAAGCCATGCTGTGGGAGCACTTGTCATTGAGGCTGAGGACCTCCACCTTTGTTTGGTTCAGTCTGAGTCCTGAAAAGGTGGTGAAGTCTGAAAGGGTTCTTAGGAGGGGGGGAAATGGCACTGCCAATGTCAGCAACTGGAAGCAGGAGATCATACACATACATAAGTGTGGTGCAGTCATCTCTCATTATAGCCACCCCCTGAAATAGTGGGTTTTGTCTGAGAGCTGCGACCAAAGGTTCCATGGCCAAGATAAACAGTAATGGTGAAAGGGGTAACCGTGGCATGTGCCTCTGCCTAGGAGGAAAGGGGAGGATGGCATGGAGTTGGTGAGGACTTTGGCTGTGGGATGGAGTATATTACCTTTTCCCAAAACTTAAAACCCTCTCCCATCCCAAGTGAGGTTAACACATGTTGCATGAAATCCCATTCCAGGGAGTTAAAGGCCTTCTCAAAATTGATTGCTAAAGCTGAGGCTGGGGTTTGGATGGATTTGGCCTTGTGCATCAAGTTAATCAGCAACATGATGTGGTCAGAGTTGAAATGGCCTTTGACAAAGCTCACCTGGGATGGATGGATTAGGCTGGGAAGGAGTGGATTGAGTCTTTTAGCAAGGAGCTTAGCCAAAATCTTACTGTCTGCATTAAGCATAGAGATGGGTCTGTAGCTGGCTGCTTTTTAGGGTCTTTATCTTTCATGGGAAGGATAGTGATTACAGCCTCCTGAAAGGTGGGGGGGGAGTGCCTGCCTCCAGAGCCTCTGGAAACACCTGTTGGAGTATCAGAGAAACTATCGGTGCCAGGAAGTGCCATGCTTCAATTGGGAAGCCATCCCCGCCTGGGGCCTTCCCCTTTTTTAGGGACATCAATGTGGCGGAGATTTATGATATGGTAAGTGGGGCATCGAGGGCTTGGGCTTCTTGGGGGGAGATCCTAGGGAAGTTAAGGGTCTGTTGAAAGTGGAGAACCCCCCAGGGTCAGGAAGTCTGGAGGGCTTATAGATCGTGGCATAGAAATTAGCCATTGTTTGATTTATCCCCTCCACCTTGATCGGGACGGTGCCTTGATTGTCCTCCAGAGCCACAGTGTGCCTGCTTCTTTATCAGTCTGTAGGTGAGGACCTTCCCCCCTTTTCCCCACCCTCCCAGCACTTGTGCACACATTACTTAAATGGAGAACTTCAGTCAATGTTTACAAAACATAAGTTGTTCAAAGTATTTTTATTTGTGTGTAGTGTTATTGCAGTCCTTTCTTTCTTTGCTGTTAAGATTTGTTTTCTTAATTTGCCTACTTGATTTATGGCCCCTTGGATTCCCATGCTAGTGTCTTTTATTGTTGGTCATTTTCTGTCAATGCCTCCTTTCGTATGTGATCATGAATCAGGGCCACTGGGAAATTGCGGAATGTGTTAGCAGATTTTGAGGGTAATTTATGGGATTTTTTTCTCCCAAATTTTACAGGGATTTTGAGGGACTTTGCATGTATTTTGTGGTGATTTTACAGTCTACTGGGCACACATTTTCCTTTGTGAGGTACAAGTATGGGTTTTCAATTTCAGTTGCTTTGTGATGCATATTAAAGCCAGCCATCAAAAAGATATACGTTTTTGTAAAAAAAAAAAACACACAGACACACACAAAAGGTATAAGTTTTTATTAAAACACACATGACTGATCAAAAAACAATATTTATAATAGTAGCATCATTGTCAAATCAGCACCACCACCATTACCAGGTCTAATAATTCAACCAATAAGCATTATTAGTATTCTACAGTAAAAGTATAGTACCACCACCACCACCACTGCACCAGATAGTCAAGAAAGGATTTTTACATCACAGAATGAGCAGCAACTAACATCTTTAGAATTTCTTACTGTACTTCAACATAAGAAGTAGTCTCTAGTGTTGTCATCTGTCAAACTTCAATGATTGTGTTTTAAAAGTTCTGTGTACAGCGAAAAAGGCAGTTCAACATCTGCTGTGCTTACGGGAAGCCAGATATACCTTTTTGCTACAGCAGCAAGATGTGGAAGTGTATCCCTTTGTGCTTCCCACCACTCAGCAATATTAAAATTGTCACTGGTATGGACTGGGCAAAAGTTCTGTACCCATGCCATTCAAAGTTTGAAACACAAGCCAGAGATGGTAGCTCTTGGGTGTGTTTTGCTTTTTCCTTGTCCAGTGGTGGCAGCTGCTTTGGATCAAACATTCAGGCAGCTTTGAATGTGCCGACTGAGGGATGAGATTTTAAAATTTTGTCCAGTTTCTCACTGCTGTCCCACATAACCTTCTGAAAAAGGTTCACACAGTTTGAGTTTCATGTAACTGACAGCAGGACAACATTTCTGCTGTATTTTGTCTGTATTCAGTTTCCCCCGCAGTGGCACAGAAGTCCAAAAACATATGTACATTTTGCACCTTCCAAATATGGAGTGTCCCTGTGACTGGCTGCTTGACTGCAATTGTAGAATAAGGTTAACAAGTTCAGAAGAGTGTTCCACTACAAAAGTGGCTTGTGTTACCAGCTCTGCTGCTTTGCCTTTCAATAAGCACTTCAGGCGCTTCAAGGTTGCTGCATCAGATTGTAGTGTTTCAACAAATTCTGTTAACATGGGCAAATATTCTGCCAAATACTGAACAGCATTAACCCAGGAGCACCACCGAGTTTCCAGTGTATATACTGGCATCTTGGGTACAATGCCCTGCTTGGATTCCATGAAGGCAAAGTACTGATGTCTACACATTGGCCTCTGGCAAAATATTTTTTTAACAAGCGGAAACAGCAGTGTTTAACTCTTCCAGTGTGTCCACCCAGACCTTCAAGACCAAATTGAGGAGGTGGGCAATGCAAGTGACATGCACTGCATTTGGTAGGACACAGGACAGCACAGTTTCAGAAGCCTTGTGCATATAACTTGCACTGTCCATGACAATGGCAAAGACATTATTGAAGTTTGCCCCATGGTGTTTAGCACTTTTAGTAGAGCTTGAGATACTGTGGTGTTGTTCACATGATCCAAAAACTCCACACCAATTAGGAGTGGCTGCTCCCCAACATTAAGCAAAGGTTGGGCCAAAATAGCCAACATGCTATGCCCACAGGCATCTGTTGTCTCATCCAGAAAAATGAAGACATCTTGATCCTCCACCACCTCTTTCAGGGACTGTTCGTGATCAGGCTGAAGTTCTTGGAGGTACGTGCTCCGAAGCTGTGCTGGTCCAGGAACACTAATGCCTTGTTTTGTGTGCTTCTATAAGAACTCTTGAAAGCCAGAAGCCTTCTCCAGTGGTATGTCTGCACCAGTCAAACAGTGTACAAAGTCCAGAACAAATTCCTTTTGTTCAATGGACTATTTCATTGCTCGACTGAAACAATAAGTCAGTGACTGCTGTCGTAGAGGTGTGCCTAAAAAAAAAAACACAAAAAAGCAAGATTTTATATTTTACATGGAAAAATAAACTGTAGGCCAGTCCAGTGGCATAGAGGGCTGAGGAGCTGTGAGCCTTACCTCCTGCCACACTGGCAACCTGTTTGGGAACAAGATAGGGTCTGCAGGGAGGAAGAGGATCGAGTGTCCAGCTGGCTACCCTCCTCTCTTGAGTGGGTGTGGGAATCTGCTGTCTTGTTCTCAGAGGCCAGGTGGTAGTGTTGAACTCTAGCAGCAACAAAGGGGGATGCAGGAACAAGGCACATGTGCATGTGGGTTGGGGGGGAATGGGGTTCCAAGTTGCCAGAGAGAGATGAGATGGACTTGGGAGTCAGGGACAGAGCAGATACCAGTTACCCAATTGGAAAAACAGACTATGTAAGAAATAAAATAACTCCAAACATCTGTGCGACTAGTACTTACTTTGCATGTTTTTCTTTGCAGCTTCTTTTCTTTCTAGATGTTTCTGCGACTTCATGTGCATGTCAACTGTATGCTTCCACATAAAGTCGATTGTGTGGGTGCAAGCATGACAAAACAGCAATCCTCCATCCTCGTAAAGATCCTCTGGATATAACTTAACCCAATTGTGGGCATGCACAAGATAAGAGACATGACAGTTGTTGGCCTCTTCACGAGAAAGATGAATGCACTTTGGTGGTGGTGGTGTAGACTTTGTGTAGTTTAACTAAAACAAAATTAAACCAAAAAAATTAAGACTTGAAAGAGAGCATCGGTGCATAGAGGGAGGAGAGCTTTCCTTGGGATGCTTGATCCTCCAATGTCACACTACTAGTTTGTTTCCCACAATGTTCTAAACTGGGCAGATTGGTTTCAAAACCTCAGCTCCTGGAGTTGCCTTGTCATGGCACTGAGCTCGCCCATAGACTTACTAGTATCAATGGAACAAAAGACTCCAGAAATTCAGTTTTCTTGCTACCTCTCAATTTCTTTTTAATTTGGGTGATATATAGAACACAGGAGCAAGGCATTGCATCATGTCGGCTCAACCCATTCATCCATTCTCCAACCCACAAGATCGACGCATGGACGAACCACAGGAGTAACGCTTGGACAAACCACAGGAGTGACATATGGACACCATGGGAGCGAGGGATGGACCCAGGTGACTCCCAGTGTTCTGTGCCATAGCAGCAAGATGGCGACTAGGCTGAGTCAACCATTAAGAGCTCTGTGTTGAGTTAAGCTATTTTTCTTTGATTAACTTGTAACAATGTTTTCCATTTTCCCTCAATTTAATTCTAGTTCTTAAGTTGTTTTTTTGATTACTTTATTTATTGTTCTGTTGCCGTTGCGTTTCCACCTGTTTCAGCATCTTTGAGGGAGAGTCTGTCTGTGAACGTTGGACTCCCCCAGACACATTGGACTGCTGTTGCTTCACTGGAGGCCCAGGACTGTTACTATTGGAGCCACAATAGTCTGCTGTGTTTTTTTTGCTCCTACTGTGACTATTACACAAATATTGCTCTGCTTTGCCGTTTTGGCTGGTTCATCGACTGAACAGATAAAGTTGCAGTTGTGATTTAAAGTATTTGGAGTCCCAAAGGAGGATATTGTTGGACTTCTGTGCTGGATTTTACTAAGAGGCTGAGAGCATTATTGGAGTGGATTCTGTGTGGGTCTCCTGGTTTTGAGCGTCAGAGCTTATGAGAGGAATTTACAGAAGGAAAGAGCCCCTTCTCTATCTTGGTATCATGAGTAGGAACCATTATACTGTGTGAAATCTGTGAAGACTGACATCGGAATCAGTGAATCTGGGTAGTGTGTGTGTGGGGGGGTTCTCCCCTATATGTTTTGGGTTGTCAGCCTGGTGTATCCCCCTATGCTCCGTGACCAAATGGGAGCTGCCTTTCGGGCACTGGGGAGCCGGTGGCCCATCTTGGCTTCTCCTAAGTCCCTCACAGGGCGCCTTGGGATTGTTCCTTGAGGGACTGTAGTTGTGAGTTGTGGGGAGGTGGGGGGGGTTACAGACTGAGTGTCTTTGGGGGTTCTCCCCTAGTCGCCAGCTTTACACACCCCAGTCTACTGTTTATTTTCTGATGTGTGGACCTTGTTGAAGACTATTGTGTGGATTTGGAGTATGCTCGTTTTTGTCTTTGAAGATCCTGAACTGTGGTCTATGGCTCTGTGAAGGTCTGAAATCAAGAGTGGTGGACATTTAGAGGACTTTATCCTTTTATTATTGTGTGATAATTAATTTACATTTTTTCTCATTCTCATTTTTTGTTTGCTGTTCTTTCCCACTATGTGAGAGGTGGTGGGGGTGACTTTTATTGCAGGATTGCAGGGCTGCAGGATCTTTCTCATCTACCGTCCACCCAGGGGTGAGAAACAGTTCCTGCAGAAAGTGTCAGACTTTTATTGAATCATTAAACTGGAGTTGTGAGAGAACTATAATTTTTCACACTTTTTTCTCTCCTCTGCATGAGTGGCAGCAGAGGTGACTGGTTGGACAATCTAGTGCTGGAGTTGTGATAGAACTCCAGCATAACACATTCATTTTATTTTTATTTTTGTCTTATTTAAAGATTTATTTGGAGTTTTATTTTATTTTTCAGTAGGTAATTTTAGGAGAAGACTAGATTTTATGAGGTGGGGTAATACGGGTTACTGGTGATAAAGATATGCTGGCCTACTGCCCTCCCAGTCAGGCACTACTCTCCTGCTGAACTCCAGGACCTCCAGCCCTTCTATCCTCCTACTTTGCCTGCAGAGGTTTATAACAAATGCAAGGCTTTGGGTATTATTAGTGGAAGGAGAGGGTGGGCTGGGGGCCCCGGACTCTGGGCGGGGAGGGGAGTGGGGCAGTTGTATCGGGGTCGCGAGGTCCAGGAGATGCCCTAGGGTAAAATGGTCTCTAGATCATGGCTTGCCATGTCTGGTTTCCATACCCAATGGCTCCTGTAACTCTGGGCAGTTAACTCTATCAGCCCCGAAACCCTGTCCAACTTGAGTGGTGTTATGCAATGCCAGGTCTATCAGAAATAAGACAGCAATTATTGCTGATCTTGTTGGGACAGTAGACCTGGCTTGTATCACCGAAACCTGGCTTGATGACAACATGGGCCCCATTTTGGAAGCGGCTGTCCCAGCCTGGTTTTCGGTGATACACCACTCAAGATCGGACTGCAGAAGCAGGGGGTGGCTATCTGTTTTAGATTGGAATTGGGCCTCACTAGTGTACCAGTAGAGGAGGCCAGATCATTTGAGTTTACCACAGTAGCAGGTGTGGGCTGCAGGATCATTCTCATTTACCGTCCACCTGGGGGTGAGAAACAGTTCCTGCAGAAAGTGTCAGACTTCATCAATGCAGCATTGGAGTTGCCCAGGCTGATGGTCCTGGGCGACTTCAATGTCTGGGTCGACGATGAAGTTCCTTATGTCATCATTGGGGTTCATACAGGTAGTTGCCTCTGCTACTCATAATCATGGTCACTCACTTGACCTGGTCTTCCTCCTGGGGGTTGAGTCCTGCAGTTTGGTGGAGGAGCCAGTCATTTGATCCAATCATTACACCATGAGATTCAATCTCCAGCCCCTCTCTTATAGACCTGCCCCTGTGGAGATGGTTAGATACCGCCCATTGAGGGGTGCTTACCAGAGGGTCTTATGGCAGTGTTAGACCTATCAGGATTTTTGAGGGTGGGCAAGGAGCCAGAGAATCTAGTTTTGGCCTATAATAAGGCTATCACTGAGGCTCTGGATGCTATCACTCCATTCTGAGTTCACCCCATCTCTCGCCGCCCTCAGCCCCCCTGGTTTGATGGGACCTTGAGGGAGTTGAGATGGGTGGGTCAAAGGCTAGAGTGTCACTGGTGGAAGACAACCCTTGATGCCGACCACCTTAGACTGATGGACCATTATCAAAGTTATCAATCAGCAATCTCACGTAAGAAGGCAGAGTTCCTGTTCGGTGAGATAGCTGCTGCTCAAAACTGACCAGCTCAGCTCTTTCGAACAGTGGACAGGCTGTGCAACCTAGCCTGTCTACAGGTTCGAGGAGCATTTTCACAAGATAAGTGTGATGACTTTGCTTGCTTTTTTGTAGATAAGGTGGCTGACATCTGGGCTGAAATCTGTCCAGAACCCTCTATGGGGATTTATGGCGGTCCGTATTTGGTCACTTTCCCTCAGTCTTCTTGGATATCTTTTGACCAACTGGAGATAAGGGACATCATGCAGATTGTCCAGAGTTTGCAGCCAACTTACAGTAGTTTGGATCCGGGCCCTACACGCCTAGTATTAGGGTGTTTGGCAATCATTGGCCCAGTCCTTGTGGAGATTGTCTGGTGCCCCCTAGAGTCAGAAGAATTCCCTAGCTCCCTGAAAGAGGCAGTGGTGACCCCACTTCTTAAGAAAACTTCTTTGGACCCAGACATCTGTGCAAACTACAGACCTATTTCTAACCTTTGCTTTGTTGGGAAGGTGATTGAGAAAGTGGTTGCTTTGCAACTGGAGAACCATCTTACCATCCTTGATGTTTTTGATCCTCTCCAGTCAGGTTTCTGAAAGAGACATAGTACCGAGACCACTCTGGTTCAGGTGCTCAGTGATATCCTGATGGCAAGAGACCAGAAGTGCCATTCCATCTTGGTGCTTTTGGATCTGTTTTCGGCATTCGATACTGTGGACAATGGGGTTCTGCTCGAGTGCCTGAGGTTCATCTGTGGACTGGCTGGTCCAGTTCTTGGATGGTTTCATTCTTTCCTAGCCTGCAGGTCTCAGAGGGTTGTTTCGGGGATTTTGTCCTCCGAACCATTTTCTCTGCTGTGCGGGGTACCTCAGGGCTTGGGGCTGTCCTCATGTTGTTCGTAATGTATTTGCTGTCCCTTGGAGACATTGTAAGATGAGATGAGCTGAGCTTTCACTGCTTTGCAGATGATACACAGCTCTATCTGTCTTTTGCACCCAACCAGGATAGTGTGGTCTCGATGTTTAACAACTGTCTGGCAGAAATCCATGACTGGATGAAGTCCAGTTGGCTGAAATTGAATTCTGGGAAGACTGAGGTGTTAGATGTGGATCCGGGGCACCGGATAGAGAGGCCAGTGGTGGGGTTACCTTCTGGGCTTTGACTCAATGGTGTACAGCTGCCCACCTCTGAACGGATGTGTAATCTGGGGGTGATATTTGACAATGGGCTGACACTGTGGGCGCAGGTGTCAGCAGTCATCAAACCTTTTTTTTACCATCTTCAGAACATAACCCAAATTAGGCATCTTGTTCCATCTGATGATTTGCCCACGTTGATCCATGCTTTTGTAACCTTGTGCCTGGACTACTGCAACTCCCTATAGCTAGGGCTTCCAGGAGTTGATGTCCACTGCTTGCAGCTGGTGCAGAACTCTGTGACATGGTTAT
The DNA here is from genome assembly GCA_016271365.2 of Neoceratodus forsteri. NCBI lineage: Eukaryota > Metazoa > Chordata > Ceratodontiformes > Ceratodontidae > Neoceratodus > Neoceratodus forsteri. Next base: position 872,942,807 of record CM057450.1, on the reverse strand, counting down.
TGACTGGAGCTTCTCGCACTAGTCATATTACTTCTGTGCTGCATGATCTGGACTGGCTGCCTATACAGTGGCGGTCCACCTTCAAGGTCAGTCTCTTGACCTATAAAGCCCTACACGGATTGGGACCGAGTTACCTGCAAGAGCTCCTGGTTCCTTACAGCCTAGGCTGACCCATCCGCTCATCTGATAATGGGTTGTTAGAGATTCCCATGGTGTGGTTAAAGACATCTGGTACCAGGGCTTTTATGTTCATGGCTCCATCCCTATGGAACTCTCTACCTCGTCAGATTAGAGAATGCCGGACCGTGGAGGGTTTTAAGACCAGTTTGAAGACTTATTTATTTAAACAGGCGTTCAATGTTTGAACTTTTAGATTTTCTGTGGATTTTGATTGAATCTGTTTTTATGTGATTTTAATGAATGATTTGTTGATGTTTTTATGTGAAGCGCTTTGACATTGGAATTGCGCTATATAAATAAGAATATTATTATTATTATTATGGTCTCCTGCCCAACCCTGCTCCCTCACCAGAGGCCAGAACTATTTTTTCTACCAGGTGTGCCAGTCTGCCAGACCCACCCCTCCACTCCATCAATGAGAAACCACAGCAGCAAGGCTTGGATACACCATGGGAGAGAGGGGCTGACCCAGGCGACTGCCATACATGATGGAAAAAATTGTTCTGTTCCCTTTTGGTCTCCTGCCCCACCCTGCTCACTCATCAGAGGCTGAGCAATTTTTTTCACCATGTCTGCCAGTCCACTAGGTCCAGCCCTCCACTCTCCAGCTCCAAGGAACCACAGCAGCGAGGCATTGACATACCACGGGAGTGAGGGATGTACTCAGGCAACTGTCATACATGATGGAAAAAATAGTTCTGTGAAATTCTGGTTGCCCGCTACATCCTGCTCCCTCACCAGATGCCAGAACAATTTTTTCCACCATATGTGCCAGTCCAGTAGGTCCAGCCCTTCACTCTCCACCTCCGAGGAACCACAGCAGTGAGTCATGGACACACCATGGGAGTGAGGGGCAGACCCAGGTGACTGCCATGCATGATGGAAAAAATTGTTCTGTGCCATTTTGGTCTCCTGCCCCACCCTGCTCCCTCACCAGAGGCCAGAACTAGTTTTTCCACCATGTGTGGCAGTCTGCCAGGCCCAGCCCTCCACTCCATCAATGAGAAACCATAGCAGCAAGGCTTGGACACACCACGGGAGTGAAGGGCAGACCCAGGCAACTGCCATACATGGTCGGGAAAAAATTGTTCTGTGCCCTTTTGGTCTCCTGCCCCACCCTGCTCCTCCCCATCCTGCTCCCTCACCAGAGGCAGAACAATTTTTTCCACCATGTGTGCCAGTCCGCTAGGTCCACCCCTCCACTCTTCACCTCCGAGGAACCACAACAGCGAGGCATGGACATACCATGGGAGCGAGGGACGGACCCAGGTGACTGTCATACATAATGGAAAAAATTGTTCTGTGCCATTCTGGTTGCCCACTACACCCTGCTCCCTCACCAGAGGCCAGAACAATTTTTTCCACCATATGTGCCATTCCACTAGATCCACCCCTCCACTCTCCACCTCCGAGGAACTACAGCATTGAGTCATGGACACACCATGGGAGCAAAGGATGGACCCAGGTGACTGACATACATAGTCAGAAAAAATTGTTCTGTGGCACTCCGGTCGCTCGCCCCACCTGCCTCCCTCACCAGAGGCCAGAACAATTATTTCCAACATGTGTGCTAGTCTGCCAGGCATGTCCTTCCACCCTCCAACACAGAAGAACCACAGCAGCACAGTTCGACATGTACTAAATACAAAATCAAAAACATTTTTTTACATTAACTGTACATTTTAACATGGCCTCCCTTTCTCTCCAAGGGCCCAATGTTTTTAAAGCACTTCACCCCCTAATCAGGACCCTCCTTAGCTCCCACCATTCCTTTTGTTTTATTTTTACTTCCCCTTCAGGGCTCCCTTGAGCACTCCCCTGAGCAATACAATTTTCATTAAGACTGTCCCCCTTAGCTGAACCCCCAACTTAGCTCCCAGTCTTACTCATGAAGAACATTTTTGAAGCACTTGACCCCTTAGTCCGGAGTTGGACCCTCCTTGGCTCCCACCATTCCACTTCATTTTTTTTTTTTACTACTTGCTTCCCTGGGCTCCCAGAGCAACCCCCAAAAAAAAAAAGCAAATACAATTTTGAACTACTTCAAATCCCTCCCCCAACACTAGCATATTCTCCTTACATTATTTATTAGCATCATATACATATGAATTGGTATTGCAGCACAACATACCAGTATTGATTCAATAGCAGCAGCAGTACTGAGAAAGGTTTAGCAGCAGCAATTCCCATTGGCAAGCTGGCAGCACACTTGTTACTGGAGACAGCTGTAGGAAGCACAGTAGGTACCCACTGCTACCAGTAATTTGCTCTTTTCAGAAAAAGTATTTCCAGCCAGCAGTCAGCAGCAGAGTAGGGCTACCAGGCAGGATGATTCTCTGTTCTTTCTCCTCTTCTTTTGATCCTCTCTCACTCAATTCACCCTGTCTTCAGAAGAATACACCTGCTCTGCTCTGACTCCCTCCTCACCTGTCCGCCTGTATTTATACTGTATTTTGCCTACTTTGGAGGACCTGAGGGGTGACAAAGCACACACAAAAGGTGCAAACAAACAAATAAAGGAGCAGGCATTCAATTGGGTTTTGCTGGTCTGACACACTGTAGTGACATCAGTAGCGTGACACACGCCAGCAAACCCATGTGGTGCCCTTGTTCTTCAGGCACAATTCTTATCTTTATAGCTAGATACCTCTACCTTTATGGGACTTTGGGCAGCACTCGGGGTGAGGACTCCAAGAGATGATGACTGAGGGCAGTACTCGGGAGATGGGGAGGCACAGAGGATTGTAATGGCATCATGCAGCAGAAGGCAGTGCAAACATCGGGACAGATGGCTGGGGGAATCTACAGCAGGCACAACAAATGTCTGCAGCCCATGTAAGTACACACTACTGGGAAGATTTTGCGAGGAGCGCTTATTTTGCCAGGAGCGCATATTTTAGCGGGGGGGGGTCAGATAAACATGCTTTCCACGAAATAATCATGGCCGCAATTTTCCAACGGCCGTGATCATGATGCATGGAATACCATTCTGATAGCGCTGACTTACTGTTCTGCAGCAGCACTGCACTGTAATGAGCCCGTTGTTCTGGCCTCAAATAAGTAACTTTTTCTAATACAATTTTTTTTCTAGGTGTACACCTTGGTCTAACCAGCAGGAGTGAATATTTTGTTTTTTAAGGCAATGTCCCATCAACCTATTTTCTGTATACCTGTGTAGTTTGTAGGCATAAACAGTGATTCCTTCTTTTGTATCCCCCTAATTTCATCCAAATGTAAATACACATGAGGTTACTTCACTCTGTTTTGCCCATTTTATCTCCATTGCAAATGTAATGTTCCCTTCATGCAAGGCATCATGGGAGTTGATGATGCATACATATTCAAGCCGGCAGAAGTTATACTCTCATTCAGCTCTGTTACATGTTTTGGGATGTCCCTGTATTCTCTCATTTTTTTTCTAACTCAGACACACTTTAAACTACAGAAAACAGCAGGGCACTTAACTATATTCTGTATATCTGTGTAGTTTGTAGGCATGAACAATGATTCCTTCTCTTGTATCCCCCAATTTCATCCTAATTTAAATATAAATGAGGCTGTTTCACTCTGCTTTGCCTATTCTTCTCCATTGTAAAAGTCATTACCCCACTCATGCAAGGCATCATGGGAGCTGATGATGCGTACATGCATAAGCCAGCAGAAGATATACTCTCAGTCTCTGTTACATGTCTTAGAAAGTCCCTGTATTCTCTAATAGCATGTTTTTTTCTATCTCAGATACACTTTAAACTACAGAAAACAGCAGGGCACATACCATGCCTTGAAAAGTTTCATGGACAGCAAAAGACAAGAACATAGGGACTACGGAGGACAGCAACAGTACTAACAAATACAGTATAAGTACTGCAGGCTTTAGCACCAAGACACCATAAAATTCTAAGATGCCTTGCATGATTCAGGTCATGATGTTTGCAGTGGAGCCCCACTGATTTTCACACCAGACTTAAGTACAGTACCTTGATTTGCATTTAAATCCTGATGAAATTTATAGGGTGCAGTACATCTACTAGGTCACCAATGCTAACTAGTGAAGACTCTAGCTGTTTCCATAAGGAATAGTCCACCTAATTATCCCTCAGGGATTTACCAAACTGTGAATGCAGCCTTTATTACTGCTAATTGGATAAGGAAAGGCACACAAAGGAACAGACTAAGAACTAACTGAGTCAATGATCTCTGATCCATCACTGTCACATGGGACAGGAAGCATAGTGGGAAAAGAAAAGGCAATAAAAGATGCAACATGGAGAAGCCTTAGGGGCCATTAATTAAATAGCTCAATTTAGAAAAAAGATCCCTAACAGTGTCTGGGTGGAACGCATTGCCAACAGAAGTGGTATCCTGTAGAACAGTGGGCTGCTTCAAAAGGGGATGGGACAGGGTAAGGGAGAGGGTAAGTGGAGGGGGAAGGGAGGGATGGGCAGCTGCAGTATAAGGGCTGCTAGCTGCATAATCAAGCAGACTTGATAGACCATAACGCCTTTATCTGTTGGCAATTTTGTATGTTCGTATGATTGTAAGAACAAATGTATTGCAACATCCTTAATAAGCACATTTCATGTGTTCCTTATTCACCCCTCAAATGTAAATATCCAGAATCCATAAACCGAGAACTGTGCAAAATCTAAAATCATGATCTGAACAATGTATTTATTTGAAAGCCATGAACCACTGAGTTAGAATCTCTCTAATACTACTGATAGATACCCTGCATAGTAAAGTTGCTAGGGAATGCCTATGAATTCAGATGTTTGCACAAGTTCTTTATTTTTTCATCCCCACTTAATAATCCGGGGGACAGATATGATGGTCCCAGAGTCCTTGCTGACTTTGTATTGCTAAGTTACATACTTGAGTGCTTTGTAGGTAATAATAATAATAGTGTAATGGGATATTGTGGAAGACAGCTTTATTCACTGTTATAGCAAACAAAACAAGAGGGTGTAATTAACAAGTGTGCATGAGTGTACTGACCTAGGAATCAAGGTACTTTGTTGCACATGAAAACGTGATGCTCTAACTGCAATACCAAATCATGTTTTTTTACGTTACCTTAAATGAACACCTGATCACAAAACTGTGTTAATCTGCAAAGCATACTGATGCCCATTACAAACTAGAATCCATTTTATAGTTTGGAATTACCTTTTGTCCAATACTTGTGTACTGATTGTCCTACATAGAGAAGACTGGTTGTCCCTAAGCCATTACTGTACTAGTATTGTTACCCTTCTGATATGTAGGTGTCAGGTAGGCCACAGTACCAATCCATTTATAAATAAATAGTCCTATAAAGCTTAACAGACTACTTCAAACTGTGCAGATCAATCTGTTACCTCAGACTAGGGCAGGCAGTTTTAAAATCTCGGAGCAGTAATATTTTTAGGTTTCCAGCTGCTGCACTCTGACACACTGACCATGTAACACCTCCACATTAACACTGGATAACTGGCATAGGGACATATATTTGCGTCTGATGCCATAAACATATGTCTGCTTGTAACCACACTGGTTAGGCACTGTGAGAAAGAATCACTGTGTGTCATATCAGCTGCACCTGCTTATAGAAAAATTGCACAGTATGGCAAGAGTGGGTTGAGATACAACCGAGTGTGCAGCCATTCTGAGAGGGTCCCACAGTTTGGGGGCCATCAGCACCTGAGCAGTGCATATATAACCAAGTCCACACATCCTAGAGTGTCTTCTTATCCCACTTTTTTAAAATGAATATCATTTGTAGTTAAGTAAAATTCAGTCAGGAAACACAAAATAAGAACTGTTTAAGTATAGTTTGTGATGTTTGTTCAACTGTTTAAGTTTGAGTTTGTTTCATTTTGAGTGCAGCAAAAGATTATGATGTCCTCAGGCATTTTTTTTTTAATCAAGGTGTTTATATATCTCGGCTGTGACTCCCTACTATCCCAGCCCATCCAATTCCATCACCCACCTTCCCCAGGACTTACTGGCAATGAATTTCCATAGATCCCCCCTCCAAGGTGGGGACAGGGGGAAAGCCATCCCCCACAGTGTCCTCATCTAGAAGCTGGCTTTGCCTCATCAGGTGCAGGGCCTGTATCGGGTTGGGATGTCATCCTGTCAGGTGGTTGTTTCCTGTCTTCCACTTTCTCCTTTCTCCCAAGAGCCACATGGTGCAATGCCAGAAGTATGTGTCCCAACCTTCATATATGTGCTTACTCAAGTGGCTCAAATGCCTCATGGGCACCTGACAAACCACAGCTGTGACAAATGCATTCCTGTACATCAGAGATGTTCTTGTATGGTGCTTTTATTCAATGTCCTATATTGCTATTCTGTACACTGACTTTCTATAAATGCCATACATTCTTCTAAAGTCGTTTCAAACTTTGCAGCATGTATGTTGCAGTGGACCTGTGCACTTATGCTGCAGTTTCAGATTGATCCCTTTCTTGTTACTCACTGTGCTATACCTTCCTGTGTTTGATGTTTCCTCCTCTTAGTGTACTGCTTCTTCTTTCCACTACTTCTCCTTCTTCATGAATGAATTGTGTGCTTTCCCTTGCCCTTTCTTCTTCTCCTCATATACTTCCCCTTCCCCTATCTCCTGTATCTCAGGCCCCTGCTCTAAATTTCCTTCCATATCCTCCTTGTTGGCATGTTCTCCAAGCTGCTTTGGTGGCAGTGCTACAGGCCTGCTTTTGTAGTACTGAAGGGTTGGTAATTCCTTGCCCTGTTCCAGCCCTATCCCATACTCTCAAGATCAACTGTAATTGCCCCTCTAGTGACAACATAACTGTAGTATCTATGCCAGACCCAGACTAATTGTCACCTTCCATATTGTATGTGAAGACTAAGTATCAGCATTGTGTTGGGTGGTACTGCAGCTGATGCATAGTTTGTTGGTGGGGAACTGCATATAGCCCTTCATGGCGGACTGGTAAAACAAAGAAATAATGAATAAGCACAAAAAGCATCGAGACATGAGCTGCTAAATTGTGTGAATCACATCTTTTCTCAAATGCAAGCAAAAATCACCAGAAATAGAAAATGCATATAAAAGTCATACAGACTTAGAATTAGCAGCATTCACAAGTAGGAGAGTTAAAAAGTTGGACCGACTACCCCTACGTTTCTTCTCCGAACAACGCTTCTACTGTGGCCAGTGTGGGTTAACAACTAAGTCCCCTAAAAAGCAACAGATATCTTATGAGAAAGATTACCTGACACATTTAACCCACTGCACTAGAACATCATGCCAGCAGTCACAGCACACCTGTACATTGTTGTGTAAGGATGAGTACAAATCACTAGTGCTACAATCACTGAATTAAGAGCAGTGTAAAAGAAAACATGAAAGCATCCTCAGTCTGAATCCAAAGAGAAAGCTTCAAATAATTATACAGTAAACACATCAAACTGAAAATAATACCAATATGGAATTACATACTCATCAAAGAAAATGTTCATGCACTTCATCAGTCCTAACAGCGATGCATGCAAGAACAGTGGCTATTAGACAGACAAAAATGCTATTAATAAATCTTTCTTAATGTTATAAATACACAAGTAAAAAGTATGACTTCAGAAGTATCCTCGATATCATCTTGCATCTAATTTTCTGATGCCTCACTTGTTTTCATTCACAGTACTGAGGCACTGGTCATAGTATCTACAGTATAAGTTGCGAATAGGGAACACAAAGGAGGAGATGCACAAATAAATATACAGGAATATTCACAATAAAAAGATTGCTTCATAACTCCAACAACATGGAAACATCATTATATAGGGAGAAAAACTGCAAGGTGCAGAAATAGGGTCATTTCATAAATCTTACTTTGAAACAAGTTTAAATACAATACAAAGACCTCATAGCTTAACATGAAAAATATGAAGAATACAAATTAATCCACAAGCGGTGGACAAAGAAAATAGTAATGAGTCATCATAATCTTTATACAAATGGTACAAGACTCAGTACTTCACTCAAGCCAACTGGTTTTAATGTCCCTAATTTATGAATCCAACATGATTCTGACTGCAACAAGAGATAAGGTGATCATGGCACCAGTTTTTTGTTGCAGTAAGAGTCACTGTTGTGTATTGATTCACAGTGTGCACCCAGAGCATTGTCACGTGTGCCATCTGAAAGTTTTCTATTATGCAGTTATAGTAGAATTTTTAGTTTTCTGATGGTGCACCCAACATGTATCCAGAGATAAATACCCCAGGCAGCATACACTACAAATGGTGAATTACATGGCAAAAACTGTTTTAATCCAGTTAATATACCCACCATCAGTAATTTAGATACCAGTTCTCATAAATTTATTTTACAAACATTGCAATTAAGGCACTTAAAAAGCAAGAGGGGTTCTCGTGCCACCATTCCAATCTGGATACAGGATGATAAGAACTCCTAACAAACCAACAGATTTCTACTTCATTTAAAGATTGTCCTATGGTTTACTTAGGACCTAGACAATGGGAAACAGTAGGGTCACAGGAATGTTTTTTTTGTTTGTTTTCTTTTTTATTTTACAGTTTTGGACCAGGAAAGACACACTAAGCTGAGGCTTGTTCCCAGGTGCATCCTGGGAGCACAAGACAGTTAAGTAACTTACTCATGGTCACACAGTATGCAAGTGGTGGCTGTGGGATTCAAGCCCAGTTATCCAGGTTTCCAGCTCAGTGCTCTTACATAGAAACATAGACTTTGATGGCAGATACGGACCACTTGGCCAACCTAGTCTGCCCATGTCCCTACGTACAGGATAAGCTGCAGATCCTAGTTAACCAACATCCTATTTCTTCCCCCCCCCCACAAGAATTGCCTTATGTCTGTCCTATGCATTCCTGAATTCTCCTACAGTTTTAAACCCCACAACCTCCTCAGGAAGGCTGTTCCATGCATCCACCACCCTCTCTGTGAAAAAATACTTCCTCACATTGCCCCTGAGCCATCCCCCACTCTATCTTCAAATTGTGTCCCTTTGTTCTTGCAAATCTCTTTTTCTGAAAGATGCTACCCTCTTAGACTTTGTTGATTCCACTGAGGTACTTAAACATTTCTATCATGTCCCCCTCTCCCTCCTTTCCTCAAGGGTATACATATTAAGCTCCTTTAGTATCTCCTCATATGGCTTCTCTTGTAGACCCTGCACCATTTTAGTTGCCCTCCTCTGGACTGCCTCCATCATGTCTATATCCTTGCGGAGATAGGGGTCTCCAGAACTGGACACAGTACTCTAGATGGGGTCTCACCAAATGTCTGTACAGAGGGATAACAATTTCCTGTTTTCTGCTGGTGATGCTTCTTCCTATACATCACAGTATCCCCCCAGCCCTCCCTACTGCTTTTTCACATTGCTTGCTAACCTTAACATCATCTAATATGATTACCCCCAGGTCCCTTTCCATTTTTGTTGTTGTTACTACCCCCCACTATTGTGTAATCTTCCCCTGGGTTTTTGTTTCCCAGGTGCATTGTTTTGCACTTCTTTACATTGAATCCAAGCTGCCATACTTCTGACCATTCCTCCAACCTTGCCAAGTCCCTTCCCATCCTTTCCATGCCTCCTTATGTATCAGCCCTGTTGCAGATCTTTGTATCATCTGCAAAGAAGCATACTTTTCCTTCCAGTCCCTCTGCAATGTCACTTATAAAGACATTAAAAGGGACTGGACCCAGTACTGAACCCTTAGGTGCCCCACTAGTAACCCCTCTTTCTTCAGAGTGGAATCCATTTACAATTACCTTCTGTGTCCTGTTGTCCAGCCAATGTTTTACCCAGGCTACCACCCCGGGACCCACACCCAGGCTGGTTAATTTGATTATTAATCTTTTGTGTGGAACTGTGTCAAATACCTTGCAAAAGTCTAGATAGGCCTTGTCCACAGCCCTTCCCTAGTCTACTACTTTGTCACCCAGTCAAAGAAATCTATTAGATTCATCTGACATGACCTTCCCACTGTGAACCCATGCTGCATTGAGTCATGTGCCCCACTTTCCTCTAGGTACTCAACAATTCTTTCCTTCAGAAGTGATTCCATCACTTTCCCTACCACAGAGGTCAAACTGACAGGTCTGTAGTTTCCTGCCTCTGTCTTGCTCCCACTTTTGTGAAGGGGAATCACATCCGCCTTCCACCAGTCCTCAGGTACCACACCATCCTCCCATGATCTGTTAAAAAGTGTAATCAGTGGTATCACTAGTTCTCCCCTTAATTCTTTTAGAATTCTGGGGTGAATTCTGTCAGGCCCCATTGCTTTGTCCATCTTCAGTTTTAAGAGTTCTTTCAGAACCATTTCTTCTGTGAAAGGACTGGGATTGACCCACCTGTCCAGAGTGCTTCTGTTAAATGGATAAGGCACCTCCCCCCTCCTCTTTTGTGAATACTGAGCAGAAGTATTAGTTCAGTATCCCTGCTTTTTCACTGTCCCTCTCTGCCCACCCACCCACCGTCCTTTCTATTCAGCCTCACTATCCCTCCCTTTGTCTTTCTACACTCCCTGATGTATCTATAAAAGTTTTTATCCCCCTTCTTAACTGAGTTGGCTATCTTTTCCTCAGTTTGGGCCTTTGCTATTCTGACTTCCCTCCCTGCTTCCTTCTGCCTTAACTGGTACAGTTCTCTCTCCTGCTCCTTCTGTGTTTCCTTATACTTCCTAAATGCTGTCTTTTTCTCCCTAATCTTCCCTGCAACCTCTTTTGAGAACCATAGTGGCATTTTCTTTCTTTTATTATTTGTTCATTTGCTTCACACAAAGGCTTGCTGCCTCTGTGATGGCAGTTTTGATGTTTCCCCAATTTTGCTCCACCCCTCCTTCTAGCCTGTTTGCTAGTGCTTTCCTAAGGCTCTCTCCAATCTTGCCAAAGTCAGCCCTCCTGATGTCCAGTACCCTCACTTTTGCATGGCTTGACTCTGTAGATGAGTTTATCATGAACCACACTGTTTGGTGGTCACTAGTTCCCAGATATCTACCCACTTCTAGATCAGAGATCCTCTCACTGTCCCCATTTGAGAGTATGAGGTCTAAGATTGCTCCCTCATGAGTGGGTTCCAAAACTAGCTGTCTGAGGCATGCCACCTGTAGGGCATCTACAATGGCCCTGATCTTGGATGTGGCTGCAACAAAGGTGCTCCAGTTGACATCTGGCATATTCAGTTCCCCTATTAACAGTATCTCCCCTTTCTTTGCCATCCTAAGGATGCCTTCTATCATATCCTTGTCCATTCTCTCTCCCTGACATGGGGGTCTGTATACAACCCCTGTGAGGATTGTGGTGCCATTTCCAGTCTCTAAGGTGACCCACAGTGCCTCCTCTCCTCCCTGTTTACTCTTTTGTTCCATTGCTTTTATCCCGTCCCTTGCATAGAGAGCTACTCCTTCCCCCCTTCTACCATCCCTGTCTCTCCTGCAGGTTGTGTACCCTGGTATGTTAACATCCCAGTTATGGATCTCTGTGTACCATGTTTCTGTGACTGCTATGATATCCAGGCATCCCTCTTCCATCAAGGCCACAAGTTCAGGGAGCTTGTTGCCCAGACTATAGGCATTGGTACTCATTGCCCTCCATTTCTTGATGGCCTTACCCCTTTTTGCCCCATCTCGGTCCTTATTGCCTTTGTCATTTTCTCCATTTACAACTGCCCTTCTCCTTATCAACATCTCTATCTTGGTGTTTACCTCAATTACTACCCTGATTATTTTTTGGGGGGGAGGCTAGGATTTCCCTGCTCTTTTCCAGTGCCTCCCCCCTTGGCAAGTTTAAATGCTTGCCAATGAAGCATTTAAACCTATCACCTAGGATCCTGGTTCCCCCTCCTGGACAGTTGCAAACCATCTCGCCAGTATAGGTCTGCATCACTCCATGTAGACCCCCAGATCCCAATGAAGCCAAATCCCTGATCTCTGCACCAGTTTTTCAACCACTGATTGAATCCCATGGTGTGGAGCACCCTAACCTCATCCATGCCATAGACAGGCAGCACCTCCGAGAAGGTTACCATGTGTGCTACTTGTCTAAGGCTCTCCCCAACTCCACAAACTCTTCCTGCACTGCTCTGATCCCTTTCCCAGCCAGGTCATTTGTTCCTAGGTGGACAATGACATCCAGCTCCCTCTCCCGTGCAGCTCATCCAGTGATCCTGAGGATTCGCTCCCTGTCCCTCCAAGCCATGGTGCCAGGCAGGCACCTTCCCTCCCTCTCCCCTTCCTCCCCTAGTACGACCCTCCTAACAATGGAGTCCCCCACCAGGAGTTGCTTCCTTCCCCTGTGGGGTCCCATGCCACCCTCCTGTGGGTCTCCATTGTGGAGATTCCCAGCATCCTCCTTGGTCTCCACTGCGGGTGCCTCTGTAGAGGAACCATACTTTGTCAGAATGGCATATGAATTGTGGAGAGGTACACTTGGAGGGATGTGCCTCTGTTCCACCACCCTCATCCTAACTGAGCCCACTGTGGTCCACCCACTCCTCTTTCTTGGCAACCTCTGAGGCAACAGCAGTGGCTGTGGTGGTCCCTGGGTGGGAGAGGAGGTCCCCCAAATCCTGGCCAACTCATCCTGGAGATGAGCAACCTCCTTCCTCAGCCCAGAGAGATGACTGCAGATGGGACAACACCACATCCTCCAGAACATCTTCCGGAAGACTGCTGCTTTACAGCCACTGTACTGCGCTGCACCACTCCCATCTTGTCTTATTTCTGGCCCCTTAACTGTTGTTTGGAATACTTACTCTTTCCTCTGTTTATTTATTTATTTTTTCTCCCTACCTACTTACTTCCTCTGTGCCCTTTAAGTTCCTGATCTTCCTGTTCTGAGACAAGAAGTTCCAGTATTTCTCAGTAGTCTCCTTACTTGCTCAGAGTCAGACCTCCAGCAGCTAGGGGGGACGGAGAGCTACACTTTACCTTCTAGGATGGTGAGTCTTTTGTGGATCTGTGATCACTCATTTCCTGCTCCCAAACAGGAAGTTCCTGTTGTCAGTCAAATTCTGTGCCTATAAAAGTAGAACTGGTGGGGAGGTGGGGGGGGAAGGAGGGCAATATAGTCACAGTAGAGAAGTATAGTTATAACAGCAGCTCCTTATTCTTGGTGTGCTCTGCCTGTTCTCTGGCAGAAACTATCTAGGGCAGATTTTAAATCTGGCTTTAACCTGGCTTCCTTCTAGCTAAGCCACTCTACCTACTTCACAGCTCTTTCTACAGTTAGTTAATTGCACAGATAACAATTCCCTCCAGCCAACTCAGACAAACACATTGTTTTTTTTTTGTTTTGTTTTGTTTTTACCTTACATTGAAGGTCCCAGCAGTAGAGTTTTGTCCTTTAGTGCCAGTAGAGAAGTATAGTTACAACAGCAGTGCTTTCTTTTTGGTGTTCTCTGCCTGTTCTCTGGCAGAAGCTATCTAGGGCAGTTTTTAAATATGGCTTTAATCTGGCTTCCTTCTAGCTAAGCCACTCCCCCTACTTCAAATCTCTTTCTACACTTAGTTAATTGCACAAATAACAATTCCCTTCAGCCACCTGAGACAAACACCTAGCTAACTGCACAGATAACAATTCACTTCAGCCAACTCAGACAAACACACTGACTTTTTTTTTGTTTTGTTTTGGTTTTACTTTAAATTGAAGGCCCAAGCAGTAGAGTTCTAGTTCTTTAGTCCCAGTAGAGAAGTATAGTTATAACAGCAGCTCCTTCTTCTTGGTGTTCTCTGCCTGTTCTCTTACCAGCTATTCCATTCTACACTCCTCATTTTTTAAGGTGGACTGACAATTGTACATGACCAAAGCACACACACAGGTAGTTGTGATGGTTGCTGTTGTGTTATTCATACAAAATAGATGGGGGGGGCTTGCCTTTACAGATCTGAGCTACAGTAGATACACTGGGAGAAGGAAACAGGGAAACCACTGTGCTTTTGGATTGCTCACTATGAGTTCATCAGAACATGCAGTGGATAACTGGCTGGGAAAGCTGCTTGCAGTGGGAGTGGAACCAGAGGCTTCTGTGGATTCATGAAACATGGTTTCTTTGGCTGTACTGTCCCATGCTCAAGCCTAGTCCACACTCAGAAAAAAACATTGCAGCTATGACTCACAGTCCCTATCTTGTCTCCTTCTCCACCGCTACTGCTTGCAGAACTGTTACCTAGTGGAAATGGCATGGTGTAACCTTATCAGTTTCTACAGAATGAGATAAAGGACTCCTATATATTCCTATAACCCAATGATACACACTCCTCCTCACCCTCACTGAGAGTCCTAGTATCTTACTGCAGTAGCCTACTTCACATCATTTTCACTCACAGGCAAATGAAATAAAATAATAAAGATGGATTTTTGTGCCCTGTCTGCACCACCAGACATCAGTAAAACAATTATTTGTAAAAGAAATCCTTCAAAACTCCTTCCTGCACCTTTCCCAGTCAACAACATTTAAACTACTCTTCCCACTCAGCTGCAAGAGAAATAAATAAAATGAAAAAAAAGAGGAAATAAAGAAAGACTTCTGTATCCATTATAAAAAGAGAAAAATGTGTTAGTTTAACCCTTTACAAATCACCCCTGCACCGGCCACAGTCAGTTAACTTCACTCAGCCCTGCTCCTGCTGCAGGGTCTTCAGTAGCCAGTGCAGACTCGCACTGCACACTTTCTTCTTTGCTCTGCACATTAATTCACTAGCGTGCCTGTCTGAAAATACAGTCAAAGTCAAATATTGTGACCTGAGTAGCTGGAATGATAATGTACAATTCTCTGGTGATTCTAAAGTTTTATGTTCAAAAGTCACCTTTTCTTGCATAAGAGGAAATGTTTTCAGTAGTCAGATCCTTCCCTTGTGAGAGAAAGAGAGCTGGAAATGGCACCAAGATGTGGGCAGTATAAGGAATTCTAAATCTCCATTGTCACTGATTGACCGCTGCAGGTCTTCTGGCTTGCAAACAACTTGGACACGCTTAGTATGTGCTCCCTGTGAAAAAAGCTGCTTCATGACATCGAAGTGCTGAAGTGCCAAAATGAATTCCTAGTTACTTCAGACTGTCTTCCACATTGTTTAAAATGTCTGATTTTAGTTTGTTCATTAAATGCAGATTTTGCTTTGGCTCATCATACTGTATAATTGCTCTGTGTTTAGGATAATCTCTTTGATTGCTCCTCTTCGTGTTTGACCACTCACTCTTCGCCCAAGGTCCCCTTGGTATGATGGGGCCTTGAAGAAGTTAAGGAGGGTTGGTCAAAGGCTGGAGAGAGCATGGCGGAAGTCCAGCCTGGATGCTGACAGGCTTAGATTGATGGAACATTATAAGGGCTCTCAATCAGAAATCACCCTTAAGAAGTCAGAGTTCCTGTTTTGGCTAAACTTTTTTGAACTGCTGACAGATTGTGCAGTCCAATCTGTCTCCAGTCTGGAAGAGTTTTTTCACAAATTGAGTGTGATGAGCTAGCTCAGTTCTTCACAGATAAGGTTGCCAGCATCAGATCCGGAATCTGCCTGGCTCTCTCTATGAGGGGTTACTGAGGTTGATGGGAGGTAGTGATTGCCTGGTCAGTCTGGTTGGATTTCAGTCAACCTGAATTCTTGGACATTGTGAAGATTGTCCAGACTTTGTGCCCAACCTGTTGTAGTTTGGATCTGGGACCTACCCCACTTTTAGTGGGTTGTGAAGATATCATCTGCCAGATCCTAGCTGAAATTGTATGAAGATCCTTGGAGACGGGAATCTTTCCAGACCCCCCTAAAGGAGGCGGTCTTTTGACCACTGCTTAAAAAACCCTCCTTGGATCCCATCGATCGAGCTAACTAACAACCTGTCTCTAACTTGCCCTTTGTGGGGAAGGTGATTGAGCAGGTGGTTGCACTGCAACTGGATGATCATTTGGTAACTCACAATGTCTATGAAGCTCTCCAGTCTGGTTTCAGGAAGAGGCATAGCACAGAGACTGCCCTTGTCTGGGTATTAAATGATCTCCTAATGGCCAGAGATCGAAAGACTCATACCATCTTGGTCCTTCTCGATCTCTCAGCAGCCTTTGACACTGTGGACCATGAGGTGCTTTTGGAAACCCTGTGACTCCTTTGTGGACTGTTGGGTACAGTCCTTGAATGGTTTATATCTTTCCTCGTAGGCGGGTCCCAGAGGGTGGTCACTGGAATTTATTCCTCTGATGCCCTCCCCCTGTTCTGTGGGGTGCCACAGGGCTCCATATTGGTGCCCATGTTGTTTGTAGTGTATATGCTGCCATTGGGAGATATCATCAGGCAATACAGCTTGAGTTTTCACTGCTATGCAGATGATTCTCAGCTGTATATGTCCTTTGTGTCCGGACAGGTTGATGCAATCTCTATGCTAAATAGTTGCCTCTCCGAGATCAAAGACTGGATGAGCTTGAGTTGGTTGACATTAAATCTGGATAAGACTGAGGTTTTGGTTGTGGATCCAGGTCACCCGGGTGGTGGGTTTTGGGGCTGGGCACATGTCAGCCTGTGGCTTGATGGTGTCCAGCTCATTACCTTAGATCGGGTGCATAACCTGGGTGTTATTTTTGATGATGACATGACTCTGAAGTCTCAGGTGTCAGCTGTGGTCATAGCCTCATTTTATTATCTGATGAATATCGCCCGGGTGAAACAATTGATTCCACTAGGCGACCTTCCAACATTGGTCCATGCCTTCATTACCACTCGTCTTGACTACTGCAATGCCCTCTACCTAGGGCTGTTTGGGGTTGATATCTGCCACCTGCAGCTAGTGCAGAATGCTGGGGCCAAGCTGCTGACTGGTACCTCTAGGACCAGTCATATAATGCCTGTATTGCACAAACTGCATTGGTTGCCAGTTCAGTGGCGGATCACCTATAAGGTAGGCTGGCTTACCTGTAAAGCCCTACATGAACAGGGACCTGACTACCCGAATAATCTCCTGACCCCCTACTCACCCAATCATCCTCTCCAATCCGCTGATGAGGGATTGCTAGAGATTCCCAGGGTTCATCTTAAAACATCTGGAGCTCATGCTTTTTCATTTGCAGCACCAACCCTGTGGAATTCTCTGGCTTGTTGGTTAAGAGAATGCCTGACCATCAGCAGTTTTAAATCTATGCTGAAAACATATTTATTTTCTTTGACCTTCCCTAATTAATTAACTAATTGATTTTAAATATGTCATTATATTATTTGTTTTAGACTGTAATTTTATATTGTGTACAGCACCTTGATTATGAAAGGCGATATTTAAATAAAGTTTGCTTGTTTGCTTGCTTTATGGTGAGGGTTGAAAAGGACAACCCCTGTTTAAATTAGCACATAATTATGATCCCTCTGCATGGCAGGGTTATATTAAAATCTATTAGTTCCAATGTTACAGACTTCACCATACTCCCCTGCCTTTCTCAGTATTCCCAACTGTAAACAAAGTCTAACCAGAGCCAATATGGCTGCACAGTGATATTTTACGAGGGTCAGGTGCCATCTACATGGAAATTCTTCCCATATACTTGCACTGATTATATGGGAAAATACAGCCAATGACATAAAAGTTATGCATTCTGTATTATACAGAGAGAGAGAGAGAGAGAGAGAGACGAAGTTGTGTGGTCCATATAAATCAAAATGCCAATAACAAGGACAAGTTCAAGTCTGTAATAATGCCACCATGATGACTTTATTGATATGAAGCAAAATGATTAATACATTGAAAAAATCAACAAAATAAAGCACCTCAGAGAAGGCAGTGGGTGACTGACTGGGGAGACTGGTGGGGGGATGCAGATGGGGGGATGGTCATGTGAGGCACTGGGTTGAGATCTCTAGTTTTCAGCTTCACCACTCCTTATAATGCTCTACTAGGGGTCACAGCAACAGGGGATACTAGTAAGGCAGCTCACTTACACTAAATTGATAACTTACCAAAGTGTCAGGGAGTAGGAACACCTGAGGAATTGACACATTCCCCTCCATGGTACCTTTGAACAACAATGTGAAATACCAAGCCTAAGACCCTTACTTTTGGTACATCCAAAGAGAGGTACCTCCCCAGAAGGAGCTGAGATGTGGAATGTTGGATCCTGGCTCACTGTACATGCCCGCAAATTGTTATTTCCCTCCCTCATACTCTTTTTTTTTATGTGCCCAATACCGCTGTTTTATGAGGGGACTTACAGAAATGTGTATAAATTTAAAAATCGCTTAAACTGTTTACCTAACCTCCAATACTTTGCATTTTCATCCCCACTGATATGATGCTATATCAACCACGTGGTGAGTCTTTCCTCCCAGAATGGCAACATAGCAAATTATGAGCATTGCACAGTCAGTCTCAAAATGCTTACTGATCTCCTGACCTGATTGTTGATAGCAGAATACACTATATCTGAAGCCAATGTGGAATAAAACCCTGCCAGAGAGACTTTGACTGGATTTGGAGTGGAACTAAGGGTTAAGGGATATATTGAAAGAGGGTATACAGCCATGGCGATTGACACTGTCTACTACACTGTGACATAGTGCTTAGTACTAAATGTCGCATAGAAACCCCATGATGATGACTATTGCAGCTCCCAGTACTATACATCATAGTCTTTGGACATAAACTTTAACACTACCTGGCTGGGTAGCACTTAAACAGAAAGTGGGGCAGTGAGTTTCCAGCATTTTGCCCCTTATTTCTGGGACCACAGGGGGGCAGATGTTTATAGTAGTGGCTCACAGTTTGCCAAAAATATGAAGGGACAACACTGTAACTGTGGAATGGCAGGCAACTCTTATTAATACATAACAGCATGCCACTTCAGAATATGTAATAAAATGGTCTCAGTCCACTAGCTCTTTAACATTTCAGCTTTAACTTGGGCTGGGACAGGGCTGCTAATTATTTGAAGCTACAACTCTGTTTAGTTACTATTTGCAGGCAGCTAAAGTAAATTTTACGGCACTTGTTGCTTGCAAATATTAACTAAATAGAGTTGGCTGTATTGGCAGCTTCAGAGGCATTGAATTATGAATTAGTGTGTGACTGTGTGAGTCCTTCATGGCCAGCAGGGCTGGAGCAGTAAGCACTGTGATGTTGGAGGGGAGGGGGAAGGAACAGGCAGATGCAAGGTACCGAATGGGGATGCAAGAGATGTGATTCAGGTTCAATCCGTGGATGGAGACAGGCTGTGCTGTGTTCACAAATATTCCACACATTCCAGAGCACCCTTTCTCTACTGACATAATTGCAATATGTCAGCAAACTTTGCTAAGCAGCCATAATAAATGCATGGAAGCAGGACACCACTTAAACAGATGCTATATCTTAACTGGGCTGTCAAGAGACAAATAAATTAACAAAGAAAGTTTGATGGCCACAGTAACAAGTACAAAAAAGAATAATAACAGGGGGCCTGATTCCAAGAGAGTTACACCAGGTGTAAATGCAGTACGCCGGTCCTGATAGTGCAAATTGGAAGTTATACCAATGATTTGCAACATGCACGATTCCAAAAGAACACTTACACCACAACCCACAACTGCTTCAACAAACGCATGTTACGCCACAGTTACACCAAAGAATGCTTATGCCACTACGTAATGTGGCTTATGACATGTGTAAGACACCAGCACCATAGAACTGCTATTCCAGAACAGGTGGCGTAATGAACCAAGCCAGAGGATGGTAACATAAGTTAGAACAAGGAAAAGCTGTCCTAATCAGAGCACAGGCCAGGCCATAGAACCCCCACAGAGCCAGACTGCAGCATACCCTGAACCAGTAGGCCCTGAATGTGGAACTAATGGGCATACAGTGGAACACCCATGCAAACGTGCCCTAGGAAGCCCAGGACACAGTGAAATAAGTGGCAGCATGGCTAGACAGGCCAGTAGTAAGTGAAATACATACCTGTTGCAGCATGTACCATAGCATGTAGCACAATAGCCAAACACAGACTGTG
This sequence comes from Neoceratodus forsteri, assembly GCA_016271365.2. NCBI lineage: Eukaryota > Metazoa > Chordata > Ceratodontiformes > Ceratodontidae > Neoceratodus > Neoceratodus forsteri. The sequence goes on along the minus strand of CM057450.1, from coordinate 872,922,693 downwards.
GGAGATGGCATCGCATTGTGGAACAGAGAAGTGATGGGATGTAGCAGTAGGGAACAGTGCCATGTACTCTGGGACAGTCGAGAGGTATGTACTGCTGACAGTGTTGCAAGTTGCAGTATGCGTACTGCTACACCACTATTGCGAGTTATGCCATGTCTTGCAGGCATAACTTACAACATGAGTAATTCTGCATTTCTGTCATATCTAGTGATTCTCTTGGAATATGGCACAGCTTGCATGTCATAGGGATTCTGGCATAACTTTACACACTGGCATACTTTGCACCTTGCTCTCATCACTGTCTTGGAATTGGGCCCAGTGTTACAAAATATTTCTTTTATTTTGTGTTTTGGCGTTTATTAGGATAATAATTGGGGTTTTTGTATGCCTTATTCCTCTTTATTTATTTGACTTGTTAACTGTGTAAGAAACCAAGAGCATTAAATGCCCATTTTCATGGGGAACCCAAGTACAGTATACAATAACAAATAGTATAAAGTCAAAACAAGATAAGGTAATGTACAGATTTACAATACATACAAACAAGTGAAAAGAAATTGGGGCATATTCATGGAATGAGCTTTCAATTCAGATTTAAACCTTGAATAAGTTATAATTTGATAAAATCTTCAGGTAATGAATTCCAGTCAATAAGTGACTTGTATACGAAACAAATTTGACCCGTAAGTGTGCGATAATGAGGGGGTTTAATGTTCCCACTTTCAGATAAGTGTGTTGCATACCCTGAACAGTAGGGATTTAAGGAATTCTTAAAATGGAACATAACAAGGCCTCTGAGAAATCTTCAGAATTTGAGAAGTCTGAGATAGAAATATCATGCCTCAAAGGTAGGCCAATTTAATTTTGAATATAGGTAGCAATGATGAGGACAACGTGGGCTTAAAATGACAAATTGGCAAACCTGACTATAAAGGACTTCAACTCTTTTTAGCATATGTTGACTAGCCTCAGCATAGACTAGAAGGCCAGAAATAATAAGGGGTAGCAGACTAGACTGAGCTTGTACTCTCCGTGTATGAGAGGCTACAAAATTTCTAATTTTATGCAGTAGACCCAGTCTCACGTGAGCATTCTTAATCAAGAGGTCGACATGATGGTTAAATGACAAGAGACTATTGAGCTTGAGTCCCACGTATTTGAATTTATCAAGGCACTCTATTGGCTTATTACAGATGTCAGAGATTGTTAAGACTGACGAATTAGTAGACCATTTAATAGCAGGCCCAAAGACCATAAACTTGATTTAGAGACATTCAGGACCAATATATTTGGTATTTATTCCTCCTCAGCAAATCTTTTACATTTAGTTTAATTTTAGTTTGCACTTAGGTTTGGTATATTTTGTGTCTGACCTAAATCATCTTTTCTCAAATTGTCATTATTCCATCATACCTCTCAGGCTCTGTTCAGTCCTGCTGACTTGTTTGTGATGCTCCTGTCCTCTCCCTGTCTTGTTCTGTCTGTCTGTCTGTCTGTCCACCATGATGCCTACTAGCCCAGACCCTGACCTCTGACGAGCAAAGAACCCTATCACTCACCCATATTGTGGAACCCATCCCCTCAGGAATTCATATACCATGCCATTGCTGGGGGAAAGCATAGATTGGGCCCAAAACCTTTTGGGGCAATTAATGGCAGCCTGAGGCAATTTTTTCCTTCTTATCATCACACTCCCACCTCCCTAGATGCGCATGCACCTGCTGTCCTCTGTGCACACACTCAGCTTGTGGAGGGTGAATCAACTTCACATGGTCGCCTGCAATGTTAAGAGCACCCCATGGTCCATGGAAGGTGCTGTTTCAGTGGACAGCATCTCTTTTTCTCCTACCTTGAGCCAGAAAACTCAAGTGGGGGTTCACAGTGCATGATGTACTCTGCTGGTGCTACCAGGCTGGGCAAAGACTTTAATCATATTAATATTTGAAATGAATTTTTTAATTAATATGGGCTGTCTTTTCAAATTACAGGTATTTGAAAATATGTAGTTTTGTGTTTTCCCCAATTGTGTAAAGTGTGATGGCATTAATAACGTATTTAAAAGACGCCTGTCATTTTTGTGACTGAACAGCACTGTGCATGTTTCTTACAGTATGCTGTGGTGATGCCATATGGAAGTGTGGAGAGCTAACAGAATACTGGGGAATATAGAAAGAGGGGTTGACAGTAGAAGCAGGGAAGTGATATTTCCCCAGTATACCATAGGTCCCCCCAACCCCCCCCCCACACACACACTTGAAGTAGTATGCAATGTTCTGGAGGCTACACCTATGGAAAGACTTTCATAGGGTAGATGCAGTGCAGAGTATGGAAATGGAACTGATTCAATCGCAAAGGACGAAAACACATGGGGGAAGACTGAGAGACGTCAATGTGTATGGTATATCCTGAAGTTGAGGAAGGACAAGGACAATGATAGGAATGTATAAATGTCTACATGGGATATACAAGGTAAACTGCAGTGAGTTGCTCACCCTGAGTTCAAATACAAACACAAGAGGTAATTGACTGAAGTTGGCTGAGGAAGGTTCTGGAGCAACATCCAAAAGTACTTTCTTTATGAAAAGAGAGGTGGACAGTGAGGTAGTATGTGCTAAAACAGTGCAGGATTCAAACAAGGTTGGCACGGGTACAGGGACCTGAAAAGAATGGGGTATGTTACAGCAGGGGAAGGGCACAAGGGAAGTGATGGTCAGTAGGTACATCATTCATGTATTAGGCAGGGCAAGGCAGGGCAGGCTGGATGGGCTGCTGTGTCTTTTTCTGCTATTACATTGCATGTTTCTAAGTTTCTAGATGTTACTGCACTGTCCCTTGACTTGTATTAGTCAGTTTGCAAACAAGCAACCTAACAGCAGGTGGCAGCATTTCATTACATTATAGAGCCAAGATGTTTTAGTGATATCCTAGGGAACTGAAAGGAATTTTAGATTTGATTTGACTTAAATTGATTTGACTGGACTTGACTTCAGCTTGCATTTCCAGTAGGGACTCAGAAATTACAAATCTCAAAAATACAAGATACAACATATTATATAAATATCTTTTACCACTTCTTAAAAAAAACACTCTTCAAATCTCTTATGGTGCTTCAATAAGGGTTTGAAGATGGCCTCATTTTATTTGTTTTTAGTTTACCAGGAGCTGAATTGGGTAAATCCTTTTTTCAACCACGCCTAACATGAAAGAACAGACGTATTGGGAATACATCCATATAAACGAGTTGTAAAATATAATACAAGGCAATAAAATGACAAATGTTAAGTTACACCACAACAAGAACTAAGAACTGTTGATCTAATGATGTACTTTAAATGCAATCTTGTTGTTGTTACAGTACATCTCACTGTTATATAAATTGACGTGAGATGAAAGTCATGCAGTTCTATTAAGCTGCATTGCTGTTGTTTATTGGAATAGACCAAGAATCTCTAGACTGCTGTTCTAGGAGCTGTAGAAATTTCTGCAACTCTGGGGGGGGGGAGGACGGAGGGGGCAAGAAAGAAGACAAAGCTGGTGCACCAGATTTGGGGGCTAATTCTGAAAGCCGGTACAGTACTGTATACAGCATGTCTCTACAAGGGGATATGTCATAGACATAGCATATAGTGGAAGGTTCATATGGGTTACAGGAGTGGCACACTTGCAGAAGACTTTTTCGCCAGCCAGCATGGTTCTACATACAGCACCTCAGCCCTACACCATGGCATGCATGACTGAGGGGCATGACTAGCAGCCTGTATAATAAACACATAGAAACAAGCCTGACTGAGCACAGATACTTGGCCTCCCACAGTGCAACCCAGTACAAGCCCCTGGAAATCTCCTTACCAGCTGTATTTTCCTTATTATAGCCTGGTGCACAATAGGGAGACAACCACAGTGATTTGTCTTAAACAGATTTCAGCTAGATAGCTATGCTGTGTATTTTAGGAGCTAAACAAAGATTTCAGTTTGAACAGAGGTGTTAGCAAAATGTCCACTGCTACTGTATTTAGTGAGCTGTAATGTATGGTCTGCTCCAGGGTTCCATTGTCTAGACAAGCAGCTGCTCTGTGTCAGTTTGTTAGTTAAAAATTGCAGTCTGCTTTACAGCACTGAGAATTAGTTATAATCTAAAGTTGCATCTCATTGCATATTATAGTGGCATGAGAGCACAATAGTTAGGGTCACTGCAAATTTCTACCATAATAAGTTAACCTCATTTTTCAAACACCTATTTCACAAACAGATAGACAGACCAAGATGTAATCTTAAGGGTTAGGTGTGGGTGCTATAATCTACAAACCCTAATCAACTCAATCTGTTTAGCCATTTTTGAATAGCAGATTTGTAAAAAAACTAAATTTAAACCTTTTGCCATTTTTGTTACTTTTTGGTAAGAGCTACTGTCCAAAGTATAATGTGTGTGGTGCTGACTGTTTATATGATATGAGTTTGCACAACACAAAAGAAGGGGCAGTAGGGCATTGTGTTTTGGAAGGCCTCACTCAATTGTTTTAAAGTTTGAAACATTTGGTCGAGCAATAAAACTTGGAAAAAGGTTGATACATAGAAATAGATTTTGTGTATCAAAATGAGTCAATATCCACCCATCACTCTTTTCAGTTTTCTAAGTGCCAGCATTGGCTAGTGGGAGGGGAAGCTTGACGTAAGCATTAAGCCACGAGAAAGGAGGCATTTACAAGGAATTAATGCATGGCTGGTGGGGGTTGGTGCACCAGGCTGAAGGCCAAGTGTTCCAACCACCAAATCATGCATTAATTCCTTGTAAATGTCTCTTTTTGAGTGGTTTAATGAGCTTGTAACATGGCTAATATCCATGTTACAAGTCAAATTCATAGCAGTTCAGTGGTATGACCTGTGGGAGTAACAGCTACAATTCTGGATTCAATTCCAAAATGTTTGAGGTGTAGTTATTCGTCTCAGCCACTACAAAGCAAGCTTTTCGTAAGCGCCACAGACCCGCCTGAATGCGCAGTGAATCTGCTTCTCCTGGAGTGATCAGGTCTGGATCTGTCAGTTACTGTGGCATGCGATGGATTTAAGATGGCTGACCCAGCTGGATGCGTGGTGGCTGTGCTGCTGAAAATGAATGTTGGTCACATTGTTATTGAGCTTGACAGGGGAGGAAAGGCCCAGATGTAACTAGAGGAGACACCGACTGTTGATGTTTGCAGTATAGCACAAGCGCCTTGACATGGGAAGCATAGCTGCTGTACAACCAGATCCATCATGGTAAATAGTTCAGAAACACAGCTGAGAGCCACTATAGGAATGCATCATCAACTCCAGTGGTGTTACAAAATTATCAAACCAATATGGCCGGCTAAGCAGAGACTCCCATTACTCTGCACAGCCAAAATGTAGTAATGAAATTATCTCTCATTGCTTGTTTCCTGCTACACAAATCACTAAGACATGCACTGTGTCCACTGGGTGGGTGGGTGGGAAATTCACATTTTCATTACTCCTCTGGTTACTGCTGGTATTACACAGGAGGGTATATCTAGAGAATTAATGCTTGGTTAGGATAACATCACATGATCTATTGCAACCAATTAGTATTGCCTTTGAGACTATAGTATTATTGCCATGTTACAAAGTGTCTTTCAAACATGGATAATAGTGTCAGTGGCTCAGTAGGCAGCATGTCCATCTCCAGGACTAGACAATCAGAAGGCTATGAGTTCTAGCCCCACACTTGGTACTTGGGGTAATACCCATAACTGACACGGTAGTGCAGTTCAAGGGGGAGTGCTGCACTGGTGTGGTGTTGCCCTTTGGATGAGACATTAAACTGAGGTCCCTTCTGCCCATCTCTAGTCATTGTCCAGGTGGAAGTAAATGATCCCATGGCACTTATTGAAGAAGATGAGGGAGTTTCCATGGTGTCACTGCCAACATTCCCCCATTAATAAAACATGTCCTTGAAACCCATCCCCCAAGGATGCACCTGGCAACAAGCTATAATAACTTAGCATGCGTTTCCTTGTCAAAAATTACAAATAAAGAAATAAATGCACATTTTTTGAAAAATAGAATGTATCTATTTCCTGGTGTATAATAATTAATAATCTCTCTATGGTGTTATATTTGCTGTAATTCCAGATTACAGTCATCCACAAAAATACAGCACTGACCACTCTGTAGAAGATTAAAAGCTATGTTATTACAAAGAAAGTGGGAAAAGAGAAAAACCAGGACAAGGGGACACACCCACTGATTCCCAATACATTTCACCAAACAACTTTCTTAAGGAACATCAATGGATAGAGTGATCGGTGCTATGTTTTACTGGATGCCTGCAGTTTTTTTATACAGCTAATATTCTGGTTTCCCCTTGTGTTTCTTTTTTTCTGTTTTTTTAATTCTGAATTACATCAGCTACAGAGCAACCTTGTCATGAGAAACAGAGGAAGTCACAATATGGAAACTGAACACCACAACCGGCCTGGTAGCTGACTACCTGGCAAAGATCAAGGCAGAAAAGTCCAAGGGGTGGACGGGATGCACCCCTGAATCAGTGGAGCTGAAGGAACAGTTGTCAGTGATACTTGCAACAATTTTACAGGAGTCTGTCTGTAGAGGTGTGGTGCTAGAGGACTAAATGGTGACCAGTGTGGTCCTCATAAGACATAGTACTAGTAATAGTAAACATTTTTATTTTTTAAACATGATAGACTTTTAGGTGTAACCTATTTACAGAGTGCTCCTGTACATCCTCTTAGTTACCATTATAGATAAAAATCAACAAAAGGACAAAACACCATTATTTAAAATGATCACAGGATGGGGGCATGATTAAACCTGCGAAACTACAGCTCACTCACCCGGAAATCAGTGCAGGCAAGGATCTGGATGCCTTTTTCAAGGACAGAATAATCAACTATTTGGTTGAGGTGAACATTCTTGCCCCCAACCCCAACATGGCTTTAAGTGATAGATAATGCCCAACCAGTCTGATCACTAATCTATCTGGACATTAGCAAAGGCTTTTGATTGTGTTTTGCCTGACAAGCCTCTGGCAATGTAATCCGTGAGTCATACACGAGGTGGGTTTGTAACCGACTTTGGGTCAGGAAGCAGAGCATGGTGAGAAAGGGGCGCTACTCCAAGCAGAGAGGAGTACTCACTGGCATCCCTCAGAAATCCATGCTGGGACCACTGCTCATGAGCATTTTCATCAATGATCTGGGAGCTGGGGTCTCCAGCAGGCTGCTAAAGTCTGAGACAAGGCAAACCCTGTTAGCACCCTTGGTAAACTTACTTAATGAATTCCAAGCAATGGTTACAGTACTGAGCCAAGGGACTAGAAGGTAATGAATATAACCCCTGGTAGAAGAGTGGAGACAGAAAGAATCCAGAAAATTACAGGACAGTGAGTCTGACATCTAGATTTATCAAACTACTAGAGACAATCATAAAGGAGTGAATAGCTGAATTCCTGGAGGTAAATGGGCTTATGGATAATTATCAAGCTGGGATTCACAAGGGGCAGGTCATCGCAAATGAAGTTAAATATTTTTTTCTGATTTGGTATCATAGATGGTGGACACAGGCCAGGCAGTTGACATCCTGCATTTCTATTTCAGCAAGGCTTTAGATTTAGTACCTCATTAGAGACTAGTGAAGAAGGTGGAGGAGCAAGGACCAAGGGAGGTGTTTACTAGTTGGACAGGACATTGGCTGACAAACAGGACTCAGAGAGTGTTTCTCAATGGAATTTTTTTTATGTGAGTGCAGTAACTAGTGAGGTGTCCTGATGGTCTGTCTTGGAGCTGCTACTTTTTAAAATTTATGTAAGTAAAAAAGGAGTGGGGTTGCAGAGAAAGTGATTCTGTTTGCGGATGACACACCACTTTGTAGAAGGGTGGACTGTAAGCAGAGAACTTCTGGCATGAAGAGTGATGTAAACATGCTAGAAAAGTGCTCTAGTATTTTGCAAAGAAATTAACAGAGACACATAGACAGTGATGGCAGAAAAAGACCAAAGGCCCATCCATTCTGCCCATGGGTCCCTATAGAACCCCATGACCTAACATTAACCCTCCCCATCAGTTATCATATTCCATTCCCTTTCCTTGTCACTGCTAGTGATCATTATCCCTTTCATTCTGTTCCAAGCTCACTTGAAGCTCCCCATACTTTTAGCTGCCACCAGCAGGCAGTTCCATGGTTCCATCACTTTTTCCATAAAGCAATATTTCCTCACATCCCTGCTGAGCCTTCCTACTATCAGCTTCCAGTCATGCCCACGTGTCATTGAACTAGTGTTCCTGATAAATAATTCCTTGTAGCTCACTTTGTTTATTCCTTTCAAGAATTTGAATGTTTCTGTCATATCCCATCTCTCTTCTGGTCTCCAGCGAATACATGTTCAGTGCTCTAATGAGTTCTTCATAGTACTTTCCTTGTTGGCCCTGAATTATTTTTATCACCCTATGCTGTACCGCCTCCATCCTATCTATGGGCTTTCTGAGGCGAGGACTCCAGAACTGGACACAGTACACCAGGTGTGGCCTCACCAAGGATCTGTGGGGGGGGGGGGCGCCACTTCTTTCTTCCTACTATCAGTACCCCTCCCAATACACTCCAGCATCCTATCTGCCTTGCCACAAGCCTTTTCACATTGGCTAGTCTGCATAAGAGTATCGCTTACGATGACTCCCAGGTCACACTCCTCTTATAGTACTGATTTTTGCTCCACCCATTCAGTTTTCTGTCCTGGAGTTCTTTTTCCTAGGTGCATTACCTTGCACTTTTTGGTACTGAATTTTTGCTGCCAGACATTTGATAACATCTCTAGCCTTTGTATGTCATTTTGTAGTTCTCTAATTCCCTCAGTGCTGTTCGCCCTTCGCAGAGTTTAGTGTCATCTGCAAAGAACCCTAATTTACCCTGGATCTTTCCCCCAGTGTCACTGATGAACATGTTGAAAAGGACTGGGCCTAGGACGGATCCTTGTGGCACTCCACCCAGACCTCCCTCTCCTCTGATTTAGCTCCATTTACCACTACCCATTGCTCTCTCACTTTTAGCTAATTTTCCACTCATCTAACTACATCCTTAGCCACCCCTAGGTCCTCCAACTTTTTCAGCAAGCATCTGTGAGGCACAGAGTTGAAAGCCTTGCTTATGTCGAAGTAGAGTAGATCCACAGCATGGCTTTTATCCAGTTACCTTGTTACCTAGTCAAAGACTGATGTTTGGTTTGTCTGACAGGATCTCCCTGCCACAAAGCCATGCTGTTTACCATCCTGAAGACCATTACCCTCCAGATAGTTCACAAGCTCTGATTTGATCAGCAACTCCAACAGTTTCCCTGCAATAGAGGTAAGAGTGATGGGTCTGCAGTTTCCTGCTTGTTCCTTGTCTCCCTCTTTATGGCGCAGAACCATATCCACCTCACTAAAGTCCCTTGGGGCAACCTCTGTTGAAAGTGAGTCATTCAATAGACTTGCCAAAGGTTCATCTAGTTTGTCTGCCAATTCTCTGAGCACCCAGATCCAGGGTAAATTAGGGTTCTTTGCAGATTACACTAAACTCTGTGAAGGGCGAACAGCACTGAGGGAATTAGAGAACTACAAAATGACATATCCTATCCAGACCTGGGACCTTGTATGTCTTGAGAGCTGCTAGCCCCTTTTTGTACCCTATCGTTAGTAGATGTTTTCTCCATCCCCAGGACCCCTTTTGCAGGTGCTTTGATGCTACTGCCAGGCAGGGGGCTGCTATCTTCCAAAAGTAGTCATTCAGGGCTGTAGACTTTTACTCATCCTCCTCTATCACCCTGCCCCCATCTAATATCCTAACTAATCCCCAACCCCTCCTTCATTTTTCACTTATATAGAGGAAGAAATGTTTTTCTCTGCTCTTGACCCCCTCAGCTAATTATGGCTCTGTGTCTGCTTTTGCCTCCCTAATCATCTTCTTTGTCCCCCTATTTTTCTGATGATATTCCTCCATTTCTACACCCCCCTGCTACTCTTCATACTTGCAGAAGGCTTTCACTTGGCCCTTACTGCCTCCCTGATCCTTGATGAGAACTAAAGTGGTTGCTTGAATTTATTTCTTTAGGTTGCTCTCTGTAAGTACAGCTGCAATGCTTCAAGGATAGCTCTTTAATTGTCACCCATCTCTCTTCTACCCCTGTTACATTGCCCACCCCCCTATAACTTGTTCAGAACAATCCCTCTGAGTTTGTTGAAGTCCACCCTTCTAAAGTCCAAGACCTCCATTCTAGTGTGCGTTTTGTCAGTCTCAAGGGCTATTTCAAACCAAAATGAGTTTTGGTCCTTGTTTGTGAGCAGCTCCCCAACTCTTGTTGGTGAGTTGGTGAGCACCCCATCCAGGATGCATTCCTGTGTTGTTTGTTCCCTTACCTGCTGCACCCGTACCACAAAGCAGTCTTGAAAGGTATCGAGCATAGCCTGGCTTTTCTTGCTCCTGGTCACTGGAATGTCTCCGTCTATGTCAGGTAAGTTAAAATCCCCTACCACCACATCACCCTTAGTTGTTCCCCTTTTAATTTCCCCTTTTAATTTCCTTACTGAGCTCACTGTCCCTTGTTTCTCCCTGCCCTGGCAGTCTATAGAATATCACTAGGTGTAGTTCTTTTACCTGATGCCACTGTGAGTTGAACCCACAGAGACTCACTCTCCACTGAGCTACTTTTGATATTCCCATCTTCTGTCACTTCAATGCCCCTCTCTAACATAGAGTGCTATACTGTCCTCCTGACACCTTTTCCTCTGTCCTTCTTTAGCAGTAAGTACCCATGCACTGTTAGGTCCCAATCATTGTTATCCTTAGCCTATGTTTCCATGATGGCTGTGAGATCTACAGTATCTCAGTTTCTGCCATCATCACCTGGAGCTCTCTGATTTTATTGCCTGCACTCTTGGCATTGATACAGACTCCTTTCCAGATACCCAAGGAATGCTTTTTGTTTTTTGTCAGAACTTTTCTCATTTTTATGTTGAACACGCTTGCGCAGTCAACATCTTGCAGTAGTGCAGATTTGGAGGCACAGTCACTGTTGGGCGAATGCAGGGCACACACCAGTAGGTGCATCCTGCATTCCCCAATCAACCAGCAGCAGGGTCTGACACCCTGCCTAGCTAATAAGGCGACATCATTAGAGAAAAGGTCTGCTGAAATGACAGCGAAGCTGTCATGCAGTGTGACCACGACACGCCTCCCCCTTCGTGCAGGCAACATGGCAGCAGTGACTGCCACTGTAGCTTGTCAACACCCCCATTTATTGTGTGCTGACAGGGGTACCCAATCCTCATCGTCATCATGTAACCCTCCTTTTTTTTGCTTGCCGAGGGGGTACCCAATCCCCCTCGGCTCCTGTGGCTCCCCTTTCCTTGTTTGCTGACAGGGGTGCCCAATCCCCTGTCAGCTAAAGCACCCACCCCCCCACACACACACGCTCAGGTGGCACACTGGGAGCCCACCCCAGTGTGCCAAAGCACCTATTAAAATGAAAACGGTTCCCCGATGTCTTTTTTTTTTCAATGCCTGTAAACAGAAAATGGTTGCTCGTAGTCTCCCTATCCCCCTCTCACCAGCCGCACCCACCCACTGCACACCCTGCTTCTCCACACACCCCCCTCACCCCATACTTACCTCCGGGGCCTGGCGTGATGATCTTCGGTGGACCGGGAACATGTCTGCACTCTTCAAAGCCGACTGCGAACTGAGGAAATGCCGGTAAGCTGTATAATGGGATAGATAGGGTTTTTTCAACTTTGATGCATATTTTGGGGCATTTTTTGGAATTTTGGCACAACATTTTCAACATGGAGTTTTTGGGACTCCTCCTCATGAATTCTGTCACTGTTATAACATTAATCAATCCCCAAAGGTGATTTCGCTGTCACTGCGTGGAATCACCTTTCAGGACCAATTAACACAAGGACAGTGGCAGTGTTCATAAGGTGGGCTCTCAAAAAGCCTATGTTGCAAATTTGGTGGAAAAAAAAAAATGGCTGTTTTACGAGCGTGCATTGCACAGTTGCTATGCACGCTCGTAATTTCGCGAATTCACAATATTTTCATGCCAGATTTTCAACATTGTCATATTTCTACACCTCCTTGTGAAAAGTACAGCTGTCATTTTTGACATCCTGGCTGAAATGTATTTCCACACTTCCGGCGCACAATACTGCGGTCGCTGTGGGAAATCAGTGTTCGGGGCAGATTATGAAAATGACAGTGACACTGTTCATGAGCAGATGTCCTAAAATGCCTATGTGGCATATTTGGTGATGATACTCCATAAAATGTCTGTTTTACGAGAGTACATTGCGCAGTTTGCATGCACGCTCGTAACGTTGTGCATTTGTAGTATTTTCACTCTGGATTTTCACACCTCTTGATGATCAGTACAGCTGTCATTTCACATATCTTGCCCCAAATGTGTTTTTGCGCGTCCAGCGTAGAGTAGCATGATCACTGTGTGAAATCACTTTTTGGGACAGTTTGAGGAAATAACAGTGACACTTTAAATTAGCAGAGGTGCTAAAATGCCTATGTTGAAAATTTGGTGCCGAACGTCCATAATATGACTGTGTTACTAGCATGCATTGTGCATTTCCCACACACCCTTGTAACTTTGCAAATTTGCAATATTTACATGCCACATGTTTAACACTGGTATTTTTTTACACCTCCTTATGAACTGTACAGCTGTCATTTTTCACATCCTGCCCAAAATGTTTTTCTGCACTGCACTACCAAAGCCAATGCCAGTGCGACAACATTCAGCATTGACAAATGCTTGTTTTTCCCAGCTGTGTTTGTTTTGCAGCATCCTTTATTTGCATACTTACTGTTATTCCATCCCTTACCCCATTCTGATCCTGAATCAAGTTTTTACTTGTTATGCTATGGGTCCCCAGGTGTGGGGGAGAACTAGCCAGAATTCCCTTCCCATCCTTTCCCCTCATCTGTCTATCTGAATCCCCTAGCCCCCATCTTGCCCACATTTAATTAAAATATCTGACAAAGATATCAAACTTTTGCCCCAGTGCACTGGTCCTGTCCCTTGTCAGGTGGAGTCCATCCCCATTAATAAGCCTCCTGTCTCGAAAGTCCCTCCAATCCTCTATGAACTGATACCATTTCCCCTGACACCGCTCCTGGAGCCACCTATTAAATTAACCAACTTCTTGTTTTCTTATTTTATCCTTCTTCCTCCATTTGCCCCACACAGGGAGGACATCAGAGAAGGCCAGGGAGGCTGGGTGTGCTGCCAGTCTGTCCCCCAAGTCTCTGGAAATTTTGCAAAACTGGATCCACTGATGGGTTTGCCAGATTACTGGTGCCTAGGTGTACCAGCATGTCCAGTTCTCCCCATTCCTTTTCCACCCTCCTCCTTATATGATTTAACTCCCTGAGGGCTAAGACACTTGGAAAGCACTTAACCATCCCCTTTCCAAGTGATCCCACCCCACTACCTTTTCCCCTCCACTGATCATAGAGTCCCAGACAACCAAGACCCTCCTGGCTTTCTTACTTCTGCGAGCCACTGAGTTGTCCTGCCTTGTACCACCGATTGACTAAGAATCTTCCCCAGTGGAGCCAGGTTCCTAGTCCCCCTCCAGGAGTGCAAAGCAATTTTCTATAGGTATGGGTTTGGACAGAAATTGAATGACAAATGTAAAGTAATGCACATTGGGAGCAGAAATCTGCATATGGATTATTGCATCAAAGTGGTAAAAGTGGAGCATTCAAAGTAGGAAAGGGACATAAGGTGATAATTAGCAATAATCTAAATTGTCTTTCAAATGCTGTACAGACTACGGGATAGCAAACAGGATGTTAGGATGCATAAGGATGGGCTTTTCCCATCAGAGAAAGGTGGTAACGATAACACTGTCCAGGTCACTGGATCAACCACACCTTGAGTATTGTGTGCAGTTCAGGAGTCCTCATCTGAGAAAGTACAGAGATAGGCTGGAAACCATACTGAGCAAGATAATGAAAATGATCCAAGGGTAACAGGGTAAAGACTATGAGACAAGACTGGAAAGTCTGAGTATGTACTCTCTGGAGGTCTGGGTGGGGGGTTGAAATAGAAACACAGTTAGATGCATAAAAGAATAACATGACAATCTCCACAGAGGTATTCAGGTTTAGGAACTGTTCATCAACCAGGGGGCTCAATCCCAAGCTGGATGAAGGAGAAATTTAGGAAGGATGTTACTAGGTGGTGGATGGGAGGAATAATCTACCAAGCAATATGGTCAAATGCTGTGATTAAAGCTAGGTTTGGGACACCATTAAGGGGATTATTCAGAAGTGATGTTTTGGTGGGCTTCAGAACAGACTTGATTATTTTATGGTCCTTATTCTATTATAGTTCTGTGTTTTTGTGGCACTAAACTTGCCAGGGTGATGAACCCCTTTGAGGATGGGGCAAAAGTTAGCAGGAACTGAACAAGCCAGATGATTGCCTAACTTCTGGAGACTGAGACACAATGTAACCAAATACAATCTTCTACACTTAGGGAGAAAAAACAGAGGTAGGAACTGCATACTGTTCGGTGTTCCTTTGTTGCAGCTGAGGAGGAAAATGAAATGAGGGTCAATATCTTGGTGGGCATCCCTCAAGCTTGGTTCTCAGTCCCATCCTCTTCATTAACAACCTTCTCTCCTCCTGCACCAGTTCATCAATACACATGTATGCAGATGAAACCATGCTCTTTACCTCTGGTCCCAACCTGCTTGAAGTCCAAGCTATCCTACAAAGTGACTTTGACAACATTCAGTGCTGGTTCAGCCAAAACCAACTGAAACTAAACACCACCAAAACTGTTTCCATGGTTTTTGGCTCTGCCCAGAAACTTAGCAGTACTACCTCCCCCCCCCCCCATCAAGTCTCTTGATGGCTCCTCACTTGACCAAGACAACAGATACACGTACCTGGGTATTTGGCTGGACCCCCATCTGCCTCTTTCAGTTCACATTTAATCTATCGCCTCCAAGCTGTGCCCCAAACTCGGCATGCTATACCAGAACAGGGACAGTCTCCCATTACCTGCCAGATGTGAAATTGTCTCTAAACTGTTCCTCCCAGTGCTAGATTATGCAGACATGGTTTATAGTTCTGACCCTGTAACCTCCCTTGCCAGGCTGGATACCCTTCTAAACTCATTTTGCCACTTCACTACAAACTCCCCCCATGCATCTACCAATGCGATCTTTACTCCCTCCTCAAGCTAAGCCCCTTATCTCACAGATGTTATATACATGCCCTCAACCTTATATCTAATTACTGGTTTAACTTGCTCCCCTCCTATCTTGAAGACTGTCTATCCTTAGACTCCGTATCCCCTTATGAACACAGACACAGAAATGAATGATCCTTCACCCTGCCCTGCCCTGACCCTTTTCTGCAGCATGCAAAGCTGCTTTCTCCTACCTGCTTTCCTACATGTAGAACAAACACTTACCCCTACTATCAGAAACTCATCCTCTCACTCTAGCTGCAAGCAACAGCTATGTCTCCTTCCTCCACCCTTATGCTGCTGCCACAACTGAGCAAAACCCACTACCTCTACTGACTTTACCTTCCTACAACCCTCCCTAGAACTTATTAAAGATTCATTATGTAGAGCACTTACTATTGTATTGTTCACCTCTAGATATTCATCACATGTCAAGTTTTTTGCTCTCACTGCTGTATTATATTGATTGTAATTAGCTGCTATTGTTCTGTTAACTAATCCTCTGCATTTATTGTTTGTATTTTCACTGCTTCTTTCCCCCGGGTCACACCTGGAATTAAGCCTCCACTCAGAGCACCTTTCCTGGTTACCAAATGTTTAAATTAATAAATTAAATTAAAATATAGAGAAAGAGCAGCTACAGAACAAACATTGAACAGCTACAGTTAAGAGAAACACTAGAATGCCAGGGTGCATCAAACTGAAGGTGATCAACAGAGTAGGACAGGAGAAGTAATCCTGTCATGTTAAAAGGCCTGGTCAGGCCACTAGGAAAATTAAGCCAAGATTCAAAATATTCAGTAATTATTATTAATTCATCAGAGCCAACAATCTGAATTTATTTTATTATTATTTATCATGCCTCAGCAAAAGTATTATAATGAAAATTCCTGTTCCAACATGCCAAATGACTTGGGCTAGCCATTTCTGAAAAATGACTGTTGTATGGACTGAGGCCAGAGAAAGAAAACTCAGTTTAAAAACATATGGAAAAGAATGCAGAACTCAGCATGAAGCTATGACAGCTTGCCTGAATGCAGGCAAGGGATTGAAATAATAATAAGTTATTAGCTCTTCTTTCTTTCTGATTTATCTACAGAAGAAAAAAAAGCTCCATTTTCTGATGTAGGAACTTATGTTCTGAAACGTTACACAAGAAATGTTTGAAATGTATAGTGGAGTGACCTAGAGATTTGTCTTAATATTAAGAATTTTGTACATATAGCGATTGTGTCAATTTACAAATAAAATACATATTGTTTGATAAGAGCAATATATATTGTATTTCACTTAATAAGGGTTGAGATAGGTTCATTGTTCATGTATACAAGTTCTCCCTTTTTTTTCCTATCACCCCTTTTGAAAACTTTGCATACATTTCAAAAGGGACCTTGGGAAACTTGTGTGATTATTGATTTTGGTCTGGAATAGCTCTCTCTCATCTCCTACTTAAACCATCAGGCTATCGCTGCTCTGCTCAGAAAGAGTTGTACTTGCTGGTGTGCCATTGGTCCATGGCTGCTCTCTTTGTTGTTTGTTTTCTCTGACTCCCCCCACCCTCCCATTCATTTATCCTGCCTCTAGCTTGTTCATTTGTTTTCTGTTGGTCCCCCCTTCATTCCCATTGTCTGTGTTTCTTTTCCTTCCATGTCCCCTTCCTGGGGTTTCTATAGCTTGCTCTTTGGATGCTGTGCCTTCTGCTTGCAGCCCTCCTGCTCCCTTCATACACTCCTACATGCCCTTTGCTACTGTGCTCTTGCCTTGCTGGCTCCTACCATTTCCTCCTCAAGCAGCCACTGTACCATGCCACAGCCCATCACCGCTTTTTGGGTCTCACCTTCTCCTGCAGTTAGATGTTCCCAGTGGATGATTGTTCTGGCTACTGCCTCTGACACAGCTGAGACACACGTCTGCTGCTCCCTCTGCCCTCTTCTTCTCTGGATGTTCCTTGTTCTACTGATGCTTGTTGCTGGCATGGCTGCCTGTGCTTTCCTGCTTCCATTCTGGCTTCGGCGCCTCAGACCTGCCTCCCTGCTACACGTCATCTCCTTGGAGCTTTCTCACAGCCAGCCACCACCACCGTTGTGCTGAGATTCTGTTTCTGCCTGTTGCTGCCCCGTGGCATCCTGGACTTCCTCTTTGGCACTAGTCATACCTGCTACCAGAGCCTTCATTTTTCTCTGCTTTTGCTGCTGCAAGCAGCCTTGTACTTCACTCAGGATGTAATACTGGACTCCGAACTCTGACAGACCCCAGGGTATTACAGCTTTCAGTTCTGAAATCTATTTCACTCATGCTTGTGAGCCACTTCTCACACTGCAACTCTGACTATAGGGCCTGTGATTCATTGAGGAACTCTTGCTGGTCAGTATTTTACTGTTTTCACTGGCTATCGCAGCAGCAGTCCCATTTACCTTGGTGTGCATAGTGTGGTTGTCAGCCTGTTAGTACAGTCCCTGCAAACACTTCACAGTGCTACTCTGTTCCCGTGGCAATACACACTGGTCCCACGCTGCTATGCCTGTCTTGGTATAATTCCATTTTGGATACACTATAGGCTGCTTGTTTACTGCTGTTCAATGTGCCTGTGTCCAGGGGCCTGCCAAAGCATGGTACGCTTATTCCAGCATGTCGCCGGTGATCCGGCTGTGGTTTTATAGATATAACCTTAACCCCCATAGGATGTCTGCTGCACAGCACTGTTTTCAACCTGTGGTGACACGACTGACTTTTCTGTGGCTGCCTCACACTGGGATAGACTGTACCAACTCTGTACAACAATTACGTCCAGGTCCTCTTGCCTCCGCACTCTTTGCTGCATGCCTCTACCTTCCCCTCGGTTTCAGCCTATGGGATGTCTGCTGCACCGGGTGGCCCTCTGTGTCAGCATCCAGTCATGCTAGCCTTTGTGGGGTCTAGCTTGACTCCCTCTCTCCCCTTTCCACCTGACCTACGTGGGGTCCAGCCATTCCCACTGGCCATGCCCGGGCCTAGTCTGGCAAGCTTTCACTGCTGCTTTGCTGCCCTGCACAGGGTTTTGTGGTTCTGCTAGCCTTCATGGGGCCTAGCTGCTGCTCTCTACTCCTTCCTCTGGCTGACCTATGTAGAGGTCCAGCCGCTTATCCTACACCATGTAGGGGCCTAGCTGGTTACTTTACCTCCATCCTTGGACTCCTGACATGCACTCCAGCCATGCGCTCAATCATGGTGTTCAGCACCCTGCTCTGGATCCTTCCTGCTGGCTGTCATCTGAGCTTATCTACTGCATCCTTCGTTCCTGCTTTCCAGTGTCTCTCCAGCATTAGTCTCTGCTGAGATATTCCTGTGGTTCTCGGTTCCTGGCTCCGGACAATCATTTCTCCTGCCTTGTGCTTCCCTTGAGCACTAAATTTTGGCTCTGTGCAAGATTCTCTCTCCTGCAGTTTTCTCCGATCCGTATCAGCTGGTTTATTCTTTCCTGTCCTTGCTGCATCTTGGATCTCCTTCTGCAGACCATCTGCTTCAGTCATCACCCCCCGCTGCTCACCTGCTTTCTGGATCTGAACTGTGTCTGGACCTTCCTTCACCTGTCTGCCTTGTCCCAGTACCTCTGTGGTGTTTCCTTCTCCCTGGTTTGGACCCAGTCTGCTCCTTCTGCTTCCTTTCCTGCCTATTTTTGATTGTTTCCTTTTTTGCGGCATTTTATCAGGTCTCCATCTGCCAGAGGCCTTTATTCCAAGTCACTTACTCATCTTCGACTTTTCCATCAGGATTGGACGCACTGCCAGGATGTTTTGCCTTCAGTCATACTATTCGAGTTCTGGATGCTGCAGTTCTCACCTCCGCCTGCTCGCTCCTACTTGCACTCATCAGGATATCCTTCTTCGCTCCATCATGGAATTACATCTAGTCTACATCTCAGGACAATCACAATCAGTTCCCATGGATGTGTCTTGCCATGCTGCTTTAGTGCATTTGGATTTACTACTACTACCGTTTCCTGCCAGGACTCTCAGCCGAGCTCTATTCCATAGTGCCATTCCTATCTCATGGCTTAGGCCTCAGACATTAACCTACTTCAGTGCCGTGAGGCTTATTAAATCTGGTCAAGTTGCCAACTCATCTGACTCAGTTCTTTCCACTGCATTCTTTTGCCTTCCTTCATCATCAGGAACATGGCATCTCTACAGGACCATTTTACTGTTCTCGTAAGTCTGCCTTTTAGCCTCTCCACCTGCCTTGCCCAATTTGGGGCATGGAGCTTCAAATATTTCCACTCTAAGCCTGCCTCACCCAGTATTGGGCCTGGAGGTTTGACTATTTCTACCCTACACCTACCTCACCCAGCATCGGGGCCTGGAGGTTTGAATATTTCTACACTACGCCTGCCTCACCCAGCTTGGGGTGTGGAAGTTTTCATAGCACCTGTGACCTGTCCACCTAGCTCAGAGCATGGAGGTTCTGTTCCTTACCATACTTGCTTTATTGAATGGGCTGGAGGTTGTCCAAATTTTCTAGCCTAATGTCCAATTACTGCTTCGCCCATTCAGGACTGGCAGTTCATTTGCTCTGCTTTCTTTAGCTTCACAGCTTGCATCCAGCATACTCGCCTCACCTTCTTAGACTATGCTTTCCATAAACTCGTATTTCAGAATAGGAGCCACCACTTCAAGATCGACTATACTTTCAACTGGATTAAAAATTAATTTCTATCAATATTTTGCCCTGGACATTGACGTCTCAGACAGGGAATTTGTTAAGGATATGCTACCATCTTCTGGCTAGACATTCAGTATTAGTACTGGATTCCATTTGCTCTTCATCGACCTTAAAATCTTAATTGACCGGGTACACACTAGCCGCTAACCTAATATTTGTTCATTTAGGATTACTCTCCTTTAGAATGCCTATAAGTATGGGCAGGTTAGTAGCCATGGGTCCTCAGAGGTTTCCCCCAAGGGGGATTTTCCTCTCCTGTATTCTACTGGCCACAATCTCTGGAGTTGGAGGAGGTAATCGTACCTGTGATTATAATTCTTTCTTTTGGGGGGGTCTCAATCCTACTCAACTACACATCCTTCCAAAGGTGGGGGTACAGAGAAAGGCCAAAACATCAAGTCCTAACAAGTTGCTATTCATCGGTTCAAGCACCTAAGCACTATGCATATCCAATCCAGTTCATATGTACTACAATCACTGATTTGTTCATATCTATGCTGAAGTACCTAAGCACTAACCATTTTATATAACTTATATACCTTGCAGGCATTTTCCTATTTACTGGTCTGGCGTATGTATCCAAGCACAACCTACATCATTCAGCTCCACTGTACGTAACACAAGCACTGAGCTATGAACCACATGGAACTATAGTAATGTGTTTGCTGGCTCCAGATGAAGCAGCTTTAAGATTACTGGGCACACCCACAGTAACGGTAAAATCATTTGGTATTTTTGGAAAGAATGCCAAATGCCACAACCTTGTAAGTTATATCATTCTAAATGTCCATGAGACTAATATTAGAATACGCTTAAATGTCCTGTGAAGAGATCTGAACTTTAGTTAAAAACAAATAGGAAATCTCAGTTACTTGAAAGATGTGAAGCTTTCTCATAAATAGTAAAATAGTGGGCTGGGCTTACAACATCCAGGCTGATATGCAGTACATTCACTCTCCCACTTGTTCAGTTCAGTTCAGTGTTACCAAAATCATGTTTAAAGTCACAAAATACTTACATAACAAGAAGACACATTTTTAAAATAACTTATTTTGGTTATATAGAAATAGAGTTTGATGGCAGATAATGACTGCTTGACCCATCCAGTCTGCCCATTTCTCCCTACCTACAGTATTATTGCAGACTGTGCCTGATCTACAGCTCTTTCTCCCAACCCCTTCCTTTCCTCTGTAATTCCATTGTGCAGACAAAAGGTGCTCTAGGAGAAGGGACATGTTATGTAGCTGGAAAGGGTGTTGGATACCTGTAACAGCCTTTCAATGAATGTAGTAGGGACAAAAAAATTGTGGGGTTCAAAATGCCTGGGAAATACACATTTGCATCTTAGTGGTAAAGAATGCGGAAGAAGAAATTGTGCCATAGATTAAGTAGGGTCTGCAAAATAAAAAAAAAAATGAAGGTTAAAAAATCAATCAATCAAACAATAAAATAAAACTGGCAGACTGGTTGGGCCCTGAGGCCCTTATCTTCAATCACATTCTAGGTTTCTATGTTGCTTATCCCATACACTCTTGAACCCCACCAGTTAGTGTGGTTAATATTGGACATTCTATTAAAACATGATAAAACATGATCTATTACCATCCTACTTCCATCACTTCACCACAAAAACAAGGTGGCAGATTCATAAAACTTTACCAAATGCAAAAGGTTACTGAACTTATTGAAAAAATAATTTTGAGCTAACATTTTCATGTGTATATTCATTTCACATGTTCTTAAATATTGTTCACTTCCAAATGTTTTTAATACTTTTATATAAAGAAAATGAAGCTGTAAATGTAACCTTGCCAGATTCACTTGTACTGTAGCTTAATGTCCACTACCCTTTGAATTGCCATATTTGTGTAATTTAACAGTTCATGTTGTGCAATATCCTTAAACAATGAGGTCAATCCATGTTTCAGAAAAACCTTGTTTAACTCAGAAAGCCATGTATTAACCCTTGCTGTGCAGCTGTCTTGTATACATGTCCTAAAAACTGGTGTGCTGACAGCGCAACAAAACCCTTCCATCAACAGCAATGTGGGTGCTGCAACCTGCTTGACAGTCATTCTGGCGATCGAGATTTTGCAGCGCCTGACGTTGTTGCCAAAACAGTGGTGTTCTGCCCCTCCCCCCCCAAATCTCCAACCTGGAGGTGATTATTGTGCCCTGATGCTTTGGCAGTGACAGCAGTCAGGTGGCACAATTGCCGGCCGACATACTGTAGTCATCATCGGCATTTATGTGTTGCTGTAGTGTTGGTCGATGAGATGGATGTTGAACTGACATGGTGGAACCCTGAAAACCTATATGTTCTAAATCTTCTGGTAGCCTAAGGGTTAATTTCTGGATGCTCAAACTTATATACCAGTTTTGTAATTCCTTCTGGCTGTCTAACCTTTGTGTTTGCAAGTTGCAACTCAGAGCCATTTTGTTTTCAAACTCTTTCCGGCTCTTAACCCTCCCTGCAGGCTAGTCTACCCTCCCCCATTTCAGCCCCATCTCCTACATGTACCTGTTCTAATTCCATTGTCTCTTGTTTCTCTCAACAGTAGATGGCTCCCCCCCCCCGAGGGTGGTTGTGAGGGCAAGCTGAAGGTGCCCTCCCCAGAGCTGCAGTCCATTCTTCTGCTCCCCCCACCTCGACAATAGGTACACTACAAGGCACTGGTAGAGTCTTTTTGTGTCAGCTGCCCCACCACCCCCCACCATCACCCTAGGTGAATGTTGCCTTATATAGTATAGATTTCACCACATTATGGAATAAAACCTATCAGTCTATTTTTCCACTGGCAGATTATCTGCTCATGCCACTAGTGGTCGCTACCTTATAATAGCTGCTTTTTTCCAATTCTAAGCAGTATCACCATGCTGCATTTTCTCACAATATTCTCCCTTCTTGCACCACTGGTGTCTCCTCCACTATCCTCCTTCCCCAAATTGGAGGCATGCCTGCTGCCATCCAGTACTCTAACTGCACCTGCTCCTCCCTCCACCACCTCCCATGCAGATCTACTATCTATGGTACACCTTCAATACTGTGCCGCAGGCCCAGCCATTCTCCCACCGTCGTTCTATGCAGGTCTGCTAGCTCTAATATTCCCTGTGCAGGTGTCCTCAGTTCTTACAAACTAGTCTCCTGCCTCCCTGCGCATACTCCCATGGGCACGGTCCTACACTAAGCTTATGATACTCCTCCTACTCCTCTTATCTGGAAATGTCAACCCTAACCCTGGACCAAACCTCACCCCTGGTCCAAACCCCCAAAAACTCCTTAAAGGCTTAAAATTAGTACTCTTAAGTATCTGCAGCCTTTTACACAAAATAACCCTCCTGCAGCCACTTGCCCTATCTATAAGTCCAGACATTTTGATTATCTGTGAGACTTAGTTGAAACCTCACATCAAGGATGCGAAAATCACTATTTGTGGATACACTGTCATTCATCATGATTGACCTGGACCTAAACGAGGAGGTGGCGTAGCCATGTATGTTGCATCCCAATTTCAATTCACCCAAGTCTCAGTATCTGCACCCACGCAGTCCATCGACACCTTATTGCTGAAGCTATCCCTTCCCCACACTTTACCTATGTTCATAGCTGGATCCTACTGCTCACCAGATGCCACCATGCCTGAGATCCTGGAACACCTCAGCAATCTAAATTCACTGGCATTGGGGGCTGAGCTCTATATTCTTGGGGACTTCAGCTGGAACTGACACTCCAGTACTAGCATCAAACTGTGCAGCCAGGTGTCCACTCTCAATCTATCATAAATGATCACTGAGCCAACACACCTGAACCACAAATCCCTAAATCACCTTCTCCTGGACTGGTCCCTCACCTCCCACCCTCACCCCATACTTGCCTCGAGCATCCTACCGAACTCACTAAGTGACCATCATATGATCTACTTAGTAAGAAAAAACATAAGACCAAAGGCACCTCCCCCAAAACCCTTCTAATCAGGTCCTACAAATCCTTGGACCTTGCCTCACTTCTAAATGACCTGGCCAACACAGACTGGTCAGGTATCACGTGGGCTTCCTCCATTGACACCGCCCTGGATTATTTTAAGACCAGGTTCTTTGCTGTCTAGGACTATTATTTCCCTCTCAAGCATCCCAGGTGAGGGATGCCCACCTGCCTTGGATCACCGCTGACATCTTGATCCACCTCAGAGGTAGAGATCAGGCATGGAAGACTTACAAGACATCCAGCTTACCCCTGAATCACCATCGGTATCGAGCCCTACATAATGCCTGCATGAGATTAATCCAGCAGGCAAAAGCTTCTAATTTCAAAACCATCTTCTTCACAAACCTAAACCATCCAGCTAAATTTTGGAAGGCGGGCAAATCACTGTTCTCCCCACTGTCCCAGCCACAAACCCTTACTTTAAATATAGGTGGCTCCACTGTAACTGTCCCAGTGGTCTCTGAATTCAACTCTTTCTTCACAACCTGCACATTGTCACTGCTGTCCTCCCGCCCTCCTGCCCCAAATTCCCCCACCCTCCCACCCCAGCCTTAGCCATCCCATGCCCCCTCTTTAACATTCCATGAGGTTACCCCACAAGAAGTATTAAAGGAGCTGCTCACCCTAAATCCATCCAAAGGTAAATGCCCCACTGGACTGGACTCAAAAATGCTCTACCTGTCAGTTCTTACCATCACCATTCCTCTGGCAGCGCTCTTCAACCTCTCCTTCTCTAAAGCTTCTGTCCCATCTGAGTAGAAGCATGTCTGCCCTAGGGCCAGCATCCTCCTATTGTGTTTGTAAAAGTTAGACTTGAAGGGTTCTGAAGTATGCACATATCGTAGTTTTTGACTGTTTTACATGACTTGCACTACTACATGCTGCTGTGCTGTATTTATGTACTGTACTTTCTGCCTTGTATTGTTGTATCTTGTATGCATACTGTATTTTCACAGAATTATTTTGTGGATCTTGTACTCATGCTTGTCCTGTTACCACTGCTAATTTGCACTCTCCCATACCCCCACCGGACACATCTGGAATCAAGCAGTAGTCTGCTCAGTATGCCTTCCTGGTAAATTTTTTAATAAATAAATAAATATACTGTATACAGGACCCTTTAATATAGGCCTCTGTAACAGAATGTGGACAACAATGTAATATCTTGTACAATTAATTTTATCTTATATATATATATATATATATATATATATATATATATATATATTTATAAACATACATTTAAAGTAATTAATAGCATCCTTGATTTCTACTTTCAGGACCTCCCCTGACACAAATTGTGATACCCCAAACAGGATTCGAATAAATGGATTCTATACTGGCTCAGTATTCTTTACACTATTTTCAAGGCCCCAGATTCCTGCTCCATATAAAACTGTTGATTTAATTTTACATTAGAAACATTTTACATACAATTACATGAATGATGAGCAAAAGATTTACGGAACCTATTTATCCCAAAAACATTTTGTCTTGCATTTATCTTTGTCTTTTTGAGATGTGAATTCTAACTTGGGAGATTTGTGAATGTGAGCCCCAAATATACAAAAGAATTAATAATTTTTATTGGACTTGTTCTGATTTTTCATTCCATGGGCCTCCTGGTTTGTTAATTGCATAACACAGCCCTGTGTTACTTCTTTATTGATTTTAATTTTATTAACTATATGATCATCTGTTGAGACTCTCACTTGAGCTGTGGTGTCAGTATGCAACATGTCTATAATATTTAAAAGAGTATTGCTTAAACCTTTCTTACTTAGTATATTTAATAAAATCCCTTCATTTACATAACTGAAAGCACTTTTTATGTCAAGGAACAAAAAGTACAGTGTTGAACGCATACCAACTATACTTCTTTTTAATATAATCCATAACAAAAATATTATTGGCAGTATACAGTACATCCCCTCTCAATCCACTCTATGTGAAATAATATTATTTTCCTGCACCTAGTGTTCTAATATGCTTAAGATGCACCTACCACACATTTTGTTAATATATACATCAGTGAAATCAGTCTCTTACATTCAAAATTATCCCAATCTAATTTTTAAAAAGTGGGACTATTGTTCCATTCCTCATGGACTCTGGTAATTTCACACTACTATTTTTTTTTCAAACAACCCAGATAAAATTTCTGCCTACCACCATTAATTCACATGATAAAGGTCTGCTATTAGGCCATCTACCCCATGGGCTTTATTATTTATTTGCTGGCCAATGAATGTAATAACCTCTTATTAATTAATTAACTTATTTATTTATTGATTTTATATTTATTTATTGAAATGTTTCACCAAGAAGGCACACTGAGCGACAAGTCGCTCGTCTCCCGGTGTGACTTGGGGGGAAGGGGTACAATAGGAATGAGACGTTAAATATTCAAGTTACAGGATCAACATTAACATACAGTTGTAAGGCAGGTATTACAAACAGTGTAACTACAGTGTTGCACATAATAGGTACAAAGAGTGTACAGCAAGTGCCAGGTTAATAAGTAGTAGCAGTAGTAGTAATGTAGTAGTAGTAAATCTTTTTTATTCATAAAGAATAAGGGGAGCATTCAATTGAGCATAACTCATTTACAATGAAGTCCCAAGTAAACAAGTGCTTACGTGAAAGAAAAGGGGAAAAGGAGAGGTAGTGGTGAGGTCGGGGGAGGAAGAAGAGTCATGTCCCTGGAGACCCCTTCAGTATGCGAGGAACCCTGCAAAGGGACTGGCAGGACCAGAGAGAATGGGATATGGAAGTGTCCCAGAGAGACCCTTTCAGGATGTGGGAAACCCTGCAAGGAGCCTGTGGGGCTAGATAGAAAGGGGAATAAGGCTGTAGAGATTTAAAGAGGGAAGATAGAGAAGGAGGAAGTGTGACTTAATGCTAGGAGAGGGAATGGGACCTAACTCAAGAAAGGACCCTTCAGGATGCGGGGTACCCTGAAAGGGGGTTGGGGAAGGCTAGTAGATAGGGATTAAGAGAGTGACAGGAGAGGGAGGGAGAGAGAGAATTGAACCCTTGAGAGAAAGGGAATTTGCACCTTTGGAAGGGAAGGGGCCTAATCAATAGTTCATCAGTATGCATTGGACCCTGTTAGTAGTCATGGAAAGCCAAGATAGTGGCTAGATAAAATACCGGAGATATTCTTAGGCTCAGTTGGACCCCTTCAAGATGCTGAGAACCCTGCAAGGGGGACTATGATGGCCAGGGAGAAAGGTAGATGGGGGAAGGGAAGGAGACAAGACAAAACTAGGTACAGTAGGACCCCTTCAGGATTCTGAGAACCCTGCAAGGGGACTGCAGATGCTAGGGAGAAAAGGTAGAAAAGGTAGAATGGGGAGGAGAAGGAGAGGAAGCATGCCTAGGTGCAGTAGGGCCCCTTTCAGCATGCTGAGAACCCTGCAAGGGGACTACAAAGGCTAGAGGGACAGGTAGATGGGAGAGGGGGAAGGAAAGGAGACAAGCCTAGACACAGTAGGACCCCTTCAGGATGCTAAACATCCTGCAAGAGGACTACAAGTCTAGGGAGATAGGAGGGATGGTGGGGGAAGGGAGTAGATGAGAGATACGAGTCCCTTGGGGGGTAGGAGAGGGACCCATGGAGAACATTCGGGGTTCCTTACATTCTGTGAAAGATCAAGGGAGGCCAGTAAGGGGAGCAATTTGGGGGAAGGGGAGGAGAGCTAGAAATTTTGAGGTGGGGGTGCACAGGGTAAAATGAAAGTAACAGTAGCAGCGATATATATATATATTCATCTATGCCTATCTCCATTTTGTGCAAAAAATCCTTAACAGATGTGTTACCGTTATCACCATACAAATTATTGCAGTGCATGAACCATCTATTAGACAGTTTGCTCTTTGTGATTTGTTCTTTGATTATTACTATGTTTGTTCTATGATTATTACTTCCTATGGCTATTAGGCTCCAAAATTCTGTAGTGTCCATATCGTGTGCTGCTATTTGTAGCTCACCCATATGTGCTTTTGGTATAATGTCATTTTTGCCTTGATTAATATATCATATGCTTTATTGACTGCTAAAGAAGCTGTTCTATATTACATAAACTCTCTTGATTTACTTTGCCTAAAGTACCTAATTTATTTAGCTGAGTTTTTAATTTAGCAGATGCTGAATCATGCCATGGAGCTTTATATCGTGTACTCAGATTATTCCCACTATACTTATTATTTAAAGTTACATTTCCTCTGATTACAGTATGAATTTCCTCGAATGCCTTTATAGAGTCATTTATTGGAGTCTCAGTATCACCAGTTATATTTTCAGACGATTCAGCTTATCATCTTCTAATAAATTATTATGTATTTCATTTACACTGTGCCGCCACTTGAGTTTAATACCACCTATCACCATGATATTGTCAGCTTTATTTTGAAATAACTTATTCAGTTCTCTATTTTTCCTACCCAAATCACATTTAATCCTTAGATATAAAGGCAAGTGTTTGCTGTAAAATTCTTCTAGCACCCTAAACTGGTCAACTGTTTCAAATGAAAATATGTACAAACACATATAGTCCACTACCAAGCTCCCATAGCTGATTGGAACTGTAATATCCCCTCTTATCAAATTACGGTCTTCTACTTTACATTCTCAAGTTCTCTGTTGCTAAAAATTTCTATAATTGAGCTTAGGATCCCTGGAAGCTCTTCCAGGTATTATAAGCTTAGAATACAATGACACCATATTCTCAAAGGTCTCAACTGCAGTTACAGTACATACAATATAATCTCATGCTAAAATACATAATGCCCAGGAAACTGTATTATAATAGGATGTATAGTATTAGCTATTCTTTAAACAATCATAGATATGATTGTTTAAACTTAGAGAGAGATAGATAGATATTAAATATAAAAATGTCATCTGATTTTTCCCTTTTTAGTCAAATAACTATATAACGTTTATTGTTTTGTCTCAAACATTGCTGGCATACAATCAAGTTTTGTGGAAAGCTTGTTGAAACTTGCTTTTAAAAAGGACACAAAATGGCATATGAAAATGAAGCATTTCTCCCTTGGGACTGGCATGCATGAGAATGCTATTGAACAATAAAAGGAATGTTGGACTCTACCTTGAAATGCCATCAGAGTCACAGCTATCCTGGGTACTAACTAAACAAGTGCTACTGAAACTCTAAACTTTTGTTAAACAAGCATTTGTCAATGCCGAATGTTTGCTTACTGGCATTGGCAGTGGTAGTGTAGAAGTTACAGAGCTGCGTAATAGGAATGGCAGTGAAGTATTGAACTGAAGCCAACCCCATCACCACCCTGCAGAGAGTGACAGGCATTGGGGTGTGCATTTGGGTCGTCAGGTATAACGGCCACGCCATTTCACCACACCCCACTCTGCAGAGACTGACAAGTGTGACGTGTTCCTTGGGGTCTTTGGCCCTTATGCACACCCTATTTCATTAGAAAATATGGTGAGATGGGTGTGATATAGGAGAATGGGGTGAAGTTTGGGGCCGAAGAGTCCAAGGCATACCTCGATGCCTCTTAGTGACTGCAGGGTGTGGAATGGTATGAGCATCACAGGCAAGAATCCCAAGTCACACCCTGATTCCTGTCATTCTCTATAGGGTTGGGTGATTTAGTTGAAAAGCCTAATACCTCAGGCATTCGTTGGTATTTTAACTCCAAATTTTCAACATGTTTGTTTGTGACCCCACCTCATGAACAGGGGATTATCAGTTTGGTAGCGAAAGCTGCTTATGCACAGTGACTACGGATTTAGCACCACAGGTGCAAAATATTCTGAACAGGCTGTAAAATGACAGCTGTACTCTTTCATGGGGAGGTGTAAAATGGCTATGTTGCAAATGTGTAATAAAATATTTAAAAATGGTGAAGTCACTAAGCGTACATAGAAACTGTAACAGCACACCGTTATATAAGTAGGTTGGGGATATTTTATAGCAGATTGTCAACTCAGGCATTTTGGTGCCTCCGATCATGAACAGTGTCACTGTGATTTTCTTTATCTGTGCCGAACAATTATTTCCCACAGCGACCACGCATCTCTGCACTGAAAGTGTGAAAACACACTTCGGCCATGTTGTGAAAAATGGCAGCTGTACTGTTCATAAGGAAGTGTTGAAAAATGCCACTAGTGAAAATCTGGACTGAAAATATTACTAAGTCATGAACTAACGAGGATGCGTGGAAACTGCACAATGCTCACTCATAACACAGTCATTTTATGGTCTTTTGTCACCAAATTTTCAACATAGCCATTTTAAGACCTCTTCTCATGAACAGTGTAACTGTGATTTTCTTAATCTGTCCTAAACATTGCTTTCGCACACCAACAGCACCATTGTGCGCTACATGTGCGGTAACACATTTTGGGTGACATATGAAAATTGCAGCTGGACTGTTCATAAGGAAGTTTAATAAAATGGACATGTTGAAAATCTAGAATGAAAATATTAAATTTGCAAACTTACGAGCATGCATAGGAACTGTACAGCACGCTAAATAAGAAATCATTTTAGGCATTTTTCACCAAGTTTTCAATGTAGCCATTTTAAGACCTCTGCTCATGAACAGTGTCACTGTGGTTTGTTAATGTGTCCCATACATTGAGTTTGCACACCGACTGCGCCATTGTGTGCTACATGGTGAAAACACGCTTTGGGCAGGATGTGAAAATGACAGCTGTACTGCTCATAAGGAGGTGTGTAAAATGGCAATGTTGGAAATCTGAGTGGAAATATTGAAAATTGCAAACCTACGAAAGGCAGTATGGGAACTGTGCAACGACACTCGTAAAACAGTCATTTTAGGAATTCTGTCACCAAATTTTCAACATTGCCATTTTAAGATCTCTGCTCATGAACAGTGACACTGTGATTTTCTTAATGTGTCCCATACACTGAGTTTCGCATAATGACTGCGCCATTGTGCGCTACATGGAGGAAACACGCTTTGGGTGAGATGTGAAAATGACAGCTGTACTACTCATAAGGAGGTGTGGAAAAATGGCAATGTTGAAAATCTGGAGTGGAAATATTGAAAATTCGCAAACCTATGAGCATGCATAGGAACTTCGCAACGCACGCTCGTAAAACAGTCATTTTTAGGAATTTTTTCACCAAATTTTCAACATAGCCATTTCAAGACCTCTGCTCATGAATGGTATCACTGTGATTTTCTTAATTTGTCCCGTACATTGATTTCTCACACCAACTACGCCATTCTGCGCTACAAGGGTGGAAACACATTTTGGGTGAGATGTGAAAAATGACAGCTGTACTACTCATAGGACAGTGTGGTGAAATGGCAATGTTGAAAATCTGGAGTGAAAATATTGAAATTTCGCGAACTTACGAGCCTGCGTAGGAACTGCACAACGCATGCTCGTTAAACAGTCATATTTTGGAATTTTGGCACCAAATTTTCAACATGGGGGTTTTGGGCCCCCTTCTCATGAATGATATCACTGTCATGGTGGTATTCAGTCCCAAAGGGTGATTTCTCAATCACTGCGTAGTCACTGCGCGAAATCACCCTTCGAGCCCGAATAACGCCATGACAGTGACATCATTCATGAGAAGGGGTCCCAAAAAACCCCATGTTGAAAATTTGGTGCCAAAATTCCCAAAAATGCCTGAGATATGCAATAAAGTTGAACCGCTCCTATCTAGCCCATTATACAGCTTACTGGCATTTCCTCAGTTCGCGGTCGGCTTTGAAGAGTGCAGACATGTTCCCGTCCACCAAGACGCCGTGTCGAGTCCGGAGGTAAGTATGGGGTGAGGGGGTGGGGAGGCTGGGTGCCAGGTGGGTGCGCGGTTGTGGGAGGGGTGGGTTCGGGAGACGCCAGAGGACCGCTTTTTGTTTTACAGGTTAAAACAAAAAGATCGCTGGACTGCTTACCACACTGTGGGCTCCCAGCGTGGCACCAGGACTTTGGGGGTGTTCAGCTGATTGGGGATTGGGCACCTCTGTCGCAAAAAAAAATTTACAAAAAAGTGGACGGCTTGGGCTACTGCTTGTGGGTTCCAGCGTGGCACAAAGATCTTGGGGAGGGGCAATTCAGCTAACTGGGATACTGTGTCAACCTCTACCGGCATTATGATGGTGGATTGCCATGCTTGGGTGGGCTCCCAGCTGGCATCAACTATTGAGGAGGGGAGGAGACAGCACGAGTTCAGCCGACGGGATTGGGGCACCCGTCAGCTATACTGCATGCAGGCGCCAAGATGCCCAGCGGCTGGGGAGCTGCGTGTGAGCAGCTTCATCGCTGCTCACCTGCCGTAGTTCCCCTTTCAACTGGGGATGCCACTGCATTTTTGAAGCGTCATAGACAGCTCCAAAATGCATTGGCTTAGAGGGGCCGAGCCTGCCAGCACAGTGCCTGAATTGGAGGAGGAGGTGACACACCTCCGAAATCTCCGATGAAGGCACTATGTTTCTTGCACATGCATGCAAGCAAACATAAAAATGCATGGAATGCTGAATCTGGCTCATGACAATTGATGTCAGCTAATCAACCATGCTTCATAGAAGATGGCACAAGAATTGATCATGTGGCTCAGAAATATGTCAGTAAAATACCTCTTGCCTCTGATCCAAAACTGCAGATAAAGATGTTTTTTGTCATCAGAAAAATCTAAGCATTCACTGTTGCTCAAAGAACATGTATTAAGTAGACTTAGTGGTGGTGGTGGTGGTGGGGGGGGGATCAGTCAGTTGTTTAAATGCAGTTCAGTGGGAATGCATTGTAACAGACATGCCTGACATTGCCTCCCAAGAGATAAACACCACTGCTATCTTGAAAGAAATGTTATTTGACTGCAGCCAGGAACTAATGACTTATCTTGAAATATCAAATGGTCTATTGACTACCAAGAAATGCAGGCTCAAGGCCTTTGACTCTTGAATCATGACTGAGAGTTGCAGCCAGAATGATTATTGTACAAGGTGTTTTTTTTTAAGAAACTCCTTGTACTATTTATGTTGTGATTTTCACATACTGTTCCTTGTGTGACTGGTGTTAGAAATATTACCTTGAAAGGGGCATTTTTTCCACCCTGTTTATCTATAGGAGAGCCCAGTACCTTGACTTTGCAAGTGGGGTCTGACTGTATGAGCTGCAGGATCCCCAGTCACCATAGCTGCTGTAGTCAGAGTCACTGGAGAGTTGAGGCAGCCAGAGCCATGGTGAAAGCCACCAGGAACATTGGACATGCTGGAGACATGGAATGAGCTAGATGGGCAAGTGGACTGAGAAATTGAGAGAGCTGAAGCTGAGAAAAAAAGCGGGATAAAAAAAGCTGGCGAATAGGATGGAGAAAAAGGCTACAGGGAAAGGAACAGTGTGCAAAGTCCTGAGTATCAAAGAGGGGTGAACATCATCGGGCTATAAAAGGATGCTGTCTATATTTTAGCCCTAGTATGTTTTAGTGTTTTCCGTGTGCTTCAAGGCATGAATAGAGTGAATATAAGTCTTTATTTTTATATCAGACAGATATTTTGTATAGAGGACTAAGAGGACGGAGGAGGGTTGGACCTAGTAGTTTTTGTGCCACACTCCTTTTTATATATAAAGCATATAAAAGCAGTAGAAGCAGTGACTATTTTGTAAAAATTATTTTTGTATTATTTTTGCAGTCAGCAGTAGTGTGAATCTCTTTACCTGTTTAAATACCAGAGTTGCCTCTCCCAAATGTGCCTCACTCCACACTGTCTCTGTATTTGTTTTGCCATATCTCAGAGGCACAGAGTGAACCTCTATACCTGTTTAAATAACAGACTGAAGTCTATAAAATTTGTCTGACTACACACTCTCACTCTAAGTGTGTTTTGTCACATTTCAACTGCACAGAGCGAATCTCAGTACTGTACAGGTTTAAATATCAGATTCAAGTTTCCTACATTGGTCTGACTACACATACAGGCATTTCACCCTGTTGGCATCCTAAGACAGCTGTTGTGCTGAGTAGCTATGCAGCCAGCAGCACAACATAAATCTTTTTACCTATTTAAATACCAGATTTAGAGTATGTCTCCCAAATTTGTCTGACTCCACACTCTCTCCGTGTATGTGAGTTTTGCCATGTCCCAGCAGCAGAGTGAACCTCTGCTTCTGTTTATGTACCAGATTAAAATCTTCTGAATTTATTACTTTACATATGGGTGTTTTGCCCTGTTGGCCATCCGTATAGTAGATATGGTAGCTGCTGTGCTGATCAGCCTTCCAGTCAGCAGCACATAGTAAATCTCTGTACCTGTCTAAATACAAGATTATTAAGTCTCCCAAATTTGTCTGACTCCACACTTCCTCTCTTGTTCTGTGTTTTGCCATGTCCCAGGAACTTCAGCACTCAGGCGTAGGGCTGATCCCAATGTGCAGTTTGTGTGCAAAAACATTTTGGTTTACTTACTGTTTACTGTGGTATAGTAGATTGATTCAGACTAATTTTGCTTAGTTCTAGGCTGACATGTTCTTTTACTACAAATCCCCAAATCCCTTGCAGCTGACATCTATGCAGTGGGCAGCAGTGGGAGATTCATTAGTCTACAGTACAAGTTAGAACTTTCATAGTCTCTGATCAAATGTTTGATGTTTTCTGGGTCTGCTTTTCTCTAGGGGCTGCATACAGTTATCTGTGACTGTATATAGCCCAGACAGGACAGCGGATGTTAGTTGTCGACTAGTACTGGTTAATGGTGCTGCTGATGTTGTTGCTGTTTGTTGTGCTTGAGACACATCATCTCAGATGCCTACCTTGATGAAGCGTATAAGTCTCTTCCAGCCCTCCCTTTCACCTGATGCTGCTTCTCTCTTACTTTGGCAACTTCAGAAGTAAGTTTATGCCTATAAAACTTCAAAGTCCACTGCACCGTTTTGTAGAAATGATGCAGCACTATGTTTGTAATGTGGATCCATCCAAAGGACAAAGATGAATTCCTGAGAACTGCATAGAAAGTCCAGCCTCAAGTCAGAGTTCAGTCTGTGAACCTTGCTCTGCACCAAGCTGACTGCCTTCTCATCATCACTGTTCTCCCCACAATGTGCAATCACGTCAGACATCTGGGGCCCGATTCCAGAACAGATACGCCCAATGGAAATGCAATACGCCAGCTCTAAATGGTGCAAATAAGAGGTTATGCCAGTGACTTGTGACATACGCTATTCCAGAAGGCCCCTTGCACCACAAACCACAACCGCTGCACCAAAGTATGACTTACAACCGAGCTACGCCAGAAAAAGCAAGTGCCAATGTGTAATGTGACTTGCTACATGCGTAATGCACAGGTGTGACAGAAGGGCAATTCCAAAACATATGGCATAAGTAACAATGACAAAACAATGAGGCATAACCTACACCAAGGTGGAGGTGGTCTAAGTCCAGGACAGCATACATAACCCCCCCAACAGACAGACAGCATTCAGCAGTGTGGACTGACACACAGTAGGAACCATGTCAGCATTATCAGCCCTACTGGGCATCATGCTATCCGAGCGACAGGAACTCAGGCACACCAGGCATTGTGGCAGGAACCAGGGGACCGAGCAACCACAGTGTTGAGTGATAGTGCCAAGGCCACCTGTGCAAACAGGGAGACACACACAGAAGTCCTTTGAGGAGTTGACAGAGAAGCAGTGCCTTGCATGCTACAGGCTCAACAAGAGCACCATTAGGGAGCTATGCCAGGACCTGTGGGAGGACCTACACAGTACCACCAACAGGGATCATCAACTGACTGTGGATGTACATGTCAGTGCATTGCTGTGCCTTCTGGCAATAGGTGCCTTCAAAACACCCACAGGGGACACAGTGGGCATATCCCAGCCAGTGGTATTGAGGTGCCTGAGGAGGCTTCTGACAACCCTGATACGATGCATCGCAAGGTACATCAGCTTCCCATGGGATGCCCAAAAAATAGCGCTAAGTGAAGCAGGCATTTTACATAGTTGCACAGTTCCCCTGAGTGCTAGGGGTGATTGACTGCACACATGTGGCTATCAGGGCACCAACAGCAGATGGGGATGCATACATCAACAGAAAGGAGTACCACTCCATGAAAATTCAGGTGGTATGTGGCAGCGGCTGTCGCATACTGGATATGGTGGCCAAGTATCCTGGATCCTTCCACAACTCCCATCTATTTCGGAACAGTAGGCTACATGAGGCCTTTGAGAGGGGGACATCACAGGTGGATGGCTGATAGGTATGCACTGGGGCTGACACAACCTGTAGTGGTGTGCATGTGTCACTGTGTGTGTGAGCTGCAGACAGTGTGCACAGCTGCATGCATACAGGGTGGTACAACAGAGGATCAGGATGCACAGGCAACACAGCATACAGCTGTGACAGCCACACAGACATGTGGCACAGCACACATTGGATGCATGCAGGGCCATGGACCATACATAGTGCACCACGCACAGGCATGGGTAAGTCACACAACGCTGCAGGATGATCATGCCGTGCATGTACACGGCCAACAGTGTGTCTGTGTGTGGTAGTGTGTGTGTGTGTGTGTGTGTGTGTGTGTGTGTGTGCCCCACACACATGCAATAGGTAGCGGATGTGGGCAGTGCAGCACATATGAACTGGCAACTAAACAGTACTCTCCCCATCCTCAACAGGTGACAGTGAATACCCCCAGATGCCATGGTTGATGACACCAGTGAGAACACCACAGACTGCAGCAGAGGTGCAGTATAATGAGGCCCTAACCAGCACAAGATTCATTACCGAGTGCACATTCGGGCTCCTAAAGGCAAGATTCTGATGCCTCGACCAATTGGGCTGCAGTTCAGCCCTGAGATGGCCTGCAGGATTGTGCTCGCCTGCTGCATCCTTCATAACATTGCACTGGCACATCATGTACCACTGACTGACACAGATCTGGAGGATGGTGAACCAGTGGAAGGTGATGGAGAGCCCAACAGCATGGCAGGTGAACAATCACAAGGGGGAGCATCTGCAGGAAGCCATGCAAGATGTGAGGTGATACAACAATACTTCGGAGGTGTCACACCTCCACCACCCCAAGGGTGGCACCTGCAGCAGTATGGAACACACAGCAGCAGGACACAATGACAACACAGCACCACAAGCACCATCTAATGAACAACACAGGATAGGATACTGTTTGCCAGGTGCCATGCAACACACGTGGAAGCACTGCTGCTGTACCAGTGGCCATGTGTGTCATACAGCAACTGGTTGACATGGCTGCACATGATACTAGGCCACTGGACCATCCACAGACAGCCACTGTATGCTAGGAGGGTGTTGTGGTTACACAGACTCAGACGTGCACAGGACCATGGCCACTAGCATGCAGTGGCCAGACATGTTGCCAATAGACACAGGGAGGGCAGTCAGCACCATGGGTCACAATGGGAGTGGCACAGGATACAGACATGTAGTGATGTCCCAGCACCATCACGCTGCAGGGGCACAGTGACAACATGGGGCCATGTGCAGTACCGAGGAGTGACACACAACAGGTGAAGCTGAGTGTGCCCACATGCACAGTGGCATGCTTTGTGTGCAAGGCACTATGTGCTGCACAAGGTCCTGCCCGCAGACACATGTGTTGTGTGGCAGGGGTGGTAGTGACCATGAACAGTGGCAGGCCTCCAGTCAGTGGCGGAACAGCTGCAGTGCAGAGGACGTGACAAGGGCAAACCCAGCCTCCCCCCACAAAACACAGTAGTTAGAGAGATAAACACCAAGGTAGAGAAGTTAATGGGGAGCAGGACAGGGTTAAATGCAGAAAAGGCAGTAAGGACAGGGATGGGGCTAAAAAGGGTGATGAGTGCCAATGCCCGTAGTCTGTGTAACAAGCTCCCTGAACTAGTGGCCTTGATGGAAGAGGGACATCTGGATATCATGGCAGCCACAGAAACATGGTACACTGAGAACCATGACTGGGATGTCAACATACCAGGGTACACAATGTACAGGAGGGACAGGGAGGGTAAAAGAGGAGGAGGAGTAGCTCTCTATGTTAGGGAAGTGATCAAAGCAATGGAACTAAAGGATAAACAGGGAGTAGAGGAGTCACTGTGGGTTACCTTGGAGACAGGCTATGGCACCACAATTCGCACAGGGGTGGTATACAGACCCTCATCTTAGGGGGAGGCAATGGACAAGGAAATGATAGAAGGCCTCCTTAGAATGGCAGAAAAAGGGGAGATATTGTTGGTGGGGGACCTGAATATGCCAGATGTTAGCTGAAGCACCCTGACTGCAGCCACATCAAAAAGCAGGTTTATTCTTGATGCCCTGCAGGGGGCATGCCTCAGACAGCTAGTGCTGGAAACCACTAGGGAGGGAGCAATCTTAGACCTGGTACTGTCAAATGGGGATGGAGAAAGGATCTCAGATTTAGAAGTGGGTAGCCATCTGGGAACAAGTGACCACAAAACAGTGTGGTTCACGATAAACACAGTCATAGAGTCGAGCCATACAAAAGCAAGAGTGTTGGACTTTAGGAGGCTGACTTTGGGAAAATGGGAGAGTGCCTCAGAAAAGCGCTAGCAAACTGGTAAGAAGGAGGGGTGGAGGAACAATGGGGAAAAATCAAAACAGCCATCACAGAGGCAACAAGCCTTTGTGTGAAGCAAATCAACAAAGCAAAACAAAGGAAAAAAAACACTATGGTTCTCAAAAGAAGAGGTGGGGAAAGTTAAGGAGAAAAAGGCAGCATTCAGGAAGTATAAGGAAACACAGAAGGAGCAGGACAGAGAACTGTACCAGTTAAAGCAGAAGGAAGTGGGGAAGGCAGTCAGAATAGCAAAAGCCCAAACTGAGGAAAAGATAGCCAACTCAGTTAAGAATGGGATAAAACCTTTTATAAGTACAGTACATTAGGGAGCGAAGAAAGATGAAGGAAGGTATAGTGAGGCATACTAAAGGGAAAGGAGGGTGGGCAGAGGATGACAGTTAAAAAGCAGAGATACTGAATGAATACTTCTGTTGAGTATTCACAAAAGAAGAGGAGGGGAGGTACCAAAATCAAAGAATAGAAGCACTCTGGATAGGGAGGTCGATACCACTCCATTCACAGAAGAAAGGGTCCTGAAAGAACTTTTAAAACTGAAGGTGGACAAAGCAATGGGGCCTGACAGGATTCACCCAAGAATTCTAAAAGAACTAAGGGTAGAATTAGTGACACCACTGACTACCCTTTTTAACAAATCATGGGAGGATGGTGTAGTACCGGAGGACTGGAGGAGGGCAGATGTGATTCCCCTTCACAAAAGTGGGAGCAAGACAGAGGCAGGAAACTACAGACCTGTTAGTTTGACCTCAGTGGTAGGGAAAATGATGGAATCACTTCTAAGGAAAGAATTGTTGAGTTCCTAGAAGCCAGTGGGGCACAGGACCCAAGGCAGCATGGATTCACAGCAGGAAGTTCATGTCAGACGAATCTAATAAATTTCTTTGACTGGGTGACCAATGTGGTGGCCAGGGAGGGGCAGTGGACATGGCCTACCTAGACTTTAGCAAGGCATTTGACAGTCCCACACAAAAGATTAACATACAAGTTAGCCAGCCTTGGAGTGGGTCCCAAGGTGGTAGCCTGGGTTAAAAATTGGCTGGACAACAGGATACAGAAGGTAATAGTAAGCGGAGTTTACTCTGAAGAAGGGGGTTACTAGTGGGGTACCGCAAGGGACCACTGGGACCAGTCCTCTTTAATGTCTTTATAAGTGACATTGCAGAGGGACTGGAAGGAAAAGTATGTCGCTTTGCAGACGACACAAAGATCTGCAACAGGGTTGATACAGAAGGTTGGGTGGAGAGGATGCAGAGGTACTTGGCAAGGTTGGAGGAATGGTCAAATATATGGCTGCTTAGATTCAATGCAAAGAAGTGCAAAGTAATGCACCTGGGAAACAAAAATCCAGAGGAAGAGTACACAATGGGGGGGGGGAGATAATAACAACAACAGAAATGGAAAGAGACCGGGGGGGTAGTCATATTAGATGACCTTAAGGTGGGCAAACAATGTGAAAAGGCAGTAAGGAGGGCTGGTGGGATACTAGAATGCATAGGGAGAGGCATCACCAGTAGAAAACAGGAAGTGGTTATCCCTCTGTATAGACAGTTGGTGAGACCCCATCTGGAGTTCTGTGTCCAGTTCTGGAGACCCCATCTCCGCAAGGACATAGACAGGATGGAGGCTCTCCAGAGGAGGGTAACTAAAATGGTGCAGGGCCTGCACCAGAAGACATACGAAGAGAAATTAAAGAAACTTAACATGTATACACTTGAGGAGAGGAGGGAGAGGGGGGAAATGATAGAAACTTTCAAGTGCATCAAGGGAATCAACAGAGTCCAAGATGGTAGCATCTTTCTGAAAAAGAGATATGCAAGAACAAGGGGGCACAATTTAAAGATGGGGGATGGTCCAGGTAATGTGAGGTAGTATTTTTCTCACGAGAGGGTTATGGATACATGGAACAGCCTTGCTGAGGAGGTAGTGGACTCAAAAACAGTGGGGGAATTCAAGAATGCATGGGACAGACATAAGGCAATTCTAGTGGGGAGGGTAGGAGGAAGTAGACTGTTGGTTAACTAGAATCTGCAGCCTATGCATCAGGTAGGGAAATGGACAGACTAGGTGGGCCAAGCAGTCTTTATCTGCCATCAAATTCTATGTTTCTATGTAGTGCAAATACTAAATAACACCCATGCACACAGCGTACAGGGCCCCCTCCAACACAGCACGGCATAGGTACAATGCACAACACTATAAAAGAGGCACTGACACTGACAAAACTGTAATGCATCCCTGCCCTATTGGTCCCACAAGTCGTTAAACAGGGCACCAAGGGGCCCATGAAGGCATGCGACATCGCCCATGATGGCAGCCACAAGGTTCATGAGGACCTGGTCCCTGTTGGCTGGCTGTGCCTGTTGGGCCAGGTCCTGCTGTTGATGACTGGACACAGCCTGCTGTCCATGCCCCTCTGCAGGTGCCCTAATGTCCTCCTCTGCGGCCGTATAGTGCTGTCATACCATGGCACCAGCACCAGCATCCATGTCAGCCACAAGCTCCAGTGGCACATCCTCCACCCCCTGCACCCGGCTTGCCACAGGTGCAGTCTCACCGTCCCACACATCCTGGCCATCCTGGCCAACAGTGTCCATGCCGTACTGACTGCTGACCCCAATGGATCAGTGACAGTCCTCTGCAATGGTCCCAGGGCAGTGTGGCAGGCACTCTATGATGTCCTCCTGCACCAGAGATGCATGCTGTACATCATCATTCACCTGTACTGCCATCAGTCCCTGAAGGTGGCCCTGGTCCACGTCCATAATGCCATAGTGCACCACCCACCCAGGGTCCATGCCAGCATGCTCCTGTGCCTCCTCCCACTCCGTGGCTGCATGGTCCTCCTGCTCTTCCACCTCATCCTCCTCTGCCACATCTGTGTCTGGTGGCAGTGGGCAGGCCCTGCGGCACCATCAGCCTGTGCGATGGGCATATGCCCTAGCATCAGGAGCCTTCTGCTCAGTCATAGCACGCGTAGTGCCCTGTGCCATGGTGCAATAGTGCTGTGGTCACCTGCAATGTAGCAATGACACATGTCAGCAGCAGTACGAGAACCCCCAATAATGCAATGACACGTGCATGTGTGACTGTGCGCTGCCCATGTAGGCCATAGGACACACAACAGATGACACGCATGACATGACTGTAACACTCCACCTTCACACTGCACCCCCCAACCACAGCAACATGCACTGCAGACAGTGGCACTGTGCGATGTCCACATGCACACCAGGGGCACATAGGGAATCCTCACATACACATGGCCATGTGACCCTGTAGCCCACCTACC
This sequence comes from Neoceratodus forsteri, assembly GCA_016271365.2. NCBI lineage: Eukaryota > Metazoa > Chordata > Ceratodontiformes > Ceratodontidae > Neoceratodus > Neoceratodus forsteri. Next base: position 872,880,884 of record CM057450.1, on the reverse strand, counting down.
TGCACGGGTATGCCCTGGATGTCACTGTACCCCATTGTCACATCTATACCCTGGCAACATGAACATACCACATGGTGGACATTGCATGCACCTACCATCCCTCTGGTGTCCCTGCATCCCATGCCGCTGACCTCCATGCTGGCCATCCATTGCATGCCTCCCTCACTGGTCCTGGACTGCGCTGTGCACACCTGTGTGGATGAAGAACACATTACCATTTGTGTAGGTTGGGTGGCCATGATGTCTGTGACAGTGCAGTAACTCTGCGTGCACACCTGGTACCATACCCACCTGCACTGGGTTGCTGGCCAGTCCACATCTCCACATTCCTCCTCTTGGCCATGGACAACATGTGCCTCAGGATGGCAGGGTCCAGCTTGGTAAGGTCCTGCCATTTGTGCTTGAGCTGCCTTGGGGTGCGCTGTATACTACTAATGTCACACATGCGTGACCTGATGGCCCTCCGCACGCTGTTCCTGGCAGCTGTTGTGTGGTTCCTGCACCCAGGTGGCAGCAGTGTAGTGCACCACTGCTGCACCAGATTGATGAGCTGGGCTGTCTCAGCTGGTGTAAAATTGGGTGACCTGCCACTGAGAGAGCACATCCTGCTGCCACTTGCACTGCCCTACAGTTCCTAGGCCTGTCCCAGCACTGTGCACCCTGTATCTGCTATCTTCGTTGGCTGTGGCACCATGCCTTCGCGATGGCACATGTAAGCACATGGGACATGTGCAGGCCTTACGTGTGGCCTACTCTGCCACATGCTGCATATGGGCCATGAGTGCACACAACAGCATTCAGCAGTTATGGCAAATAATTCCGCACATGCGGTTGGTTTAGGGACATGTGCGCATGTGTTGCAGTCACGCAGTATGTGTGCTGTGGATGCATGGTCAGCATGTTCATGGCACATGTGTGCAGACACAGGAAACCTTGGCAGCACACAGCAATGGCACTGGCACACACAGCGCAGTCTGCTGTACCACATGTCTGCATCCGCCGATGCCACCATTGGCACATTCACCCACCATGCCACTGCTGTGTGTGCCATGTGCAACATATGCTTGTAACTGATTACCTGGCACATGCAGCATGCGGGTTGGGCATGTACATGGCCACACAGATACCACACACACACACACACACACACACACACACACATACACGCATGCTGCAGGCCGCACCTTGGCACAGTATGCCACACATGGGAATGCCCTACCACAGCTGGCACCTTGTTGACAATGATTGACAACACACTAATGGCTGTGATGTCTGTTTACTGTTGTTTTCTGCATAATACTACAGGACTGTGATATAGTACAACATTTTGTGCTTGCAAAACCTACACCCACACACACATAGTGGCAATACACTGCATACACATGCACACTGTGCTGTCACACATCCCACACATACTCACACGTTGTGCACCCACACACGCACACATCCTGCACACAGTCATCGCTTTATGTACACCACGTGTATCGCTATGTACAGTGCCCACCCCCCTGTGTATGCCTTGCAATACAGTTACTGTCATTTGTCTGCTGGCCGTTGCACAGCTCTCCTCCATTTGACTGGTTGGAATTCCTATGTCTCCCCATGTGGCATGGCTGCAACATTCCCTGCATCTGCGCAGCTCCCCCCCCCCATGCCCTGTTATTAGTGTGCCGCTGTCATCCTGTCCCACTGCAGGCACAGGTGTCTGTGCAGTGAGCTGCACTATACCATCATCAGTTGAGTCCATCCCCTGTTGTGCAGCTCTGGTCCTGGCACCACTGCTGGTTATGACTCCACCACCTGCCACACCAGGTAGCCCTCTTGCGTCTGTGCCCAACCCCATGTCCTGTGGATGGCGGTTCCTACGTCCTGCTCCACAGGTGTGTTGGCAGGTGGTGGTGGTGGCTGCAAACCTGTGCTGACTGTCACTGCCTGTGGCACATCTGGCACTGTGTGTCCTGGTGGTTTCCCTGTCTCCTTTGGTGTTGCTTGTGGCACTGCTTCAGATTGCTGTGTCTGCACTGGGACCTGTGCCTGTGTGGCAGCATCCATTAGTTGCCGTCGATGCACTGTATGCATAGCCTGTGTGGCAGCATCCATCATAGGTGGTCATTGCACTGCTTGTGTTACCTGTGTGGCAGCCTCCATCATTTGTGATTGGTGCTCTGCAGGTGTTGCCAGGATGTTCTGTAGGGCTACTGCCAGGATATCCATCTGCCTCCGCAGCTGTGCCACAGACTGTTCTATGGCCATTGCCAGATGTATGATGGCCTATGTCTGTTCCCTGGCACAGGCCTGTGTGGCATACATGGCATCAGCCAGCTCCCCCATGGCTGTTTCTGTTGTGTGTTCCAGTCTCAATGGCAGTGACTAGGCTGCTTATCTGCTCTTCCAGGGTTTTGTGGTGGGTGTTGAGGCAGAGGCATATGCAGCCTAGCATTTCTGACTGCTACTCACGATGATCCACCAATGTCCTGCAGGAGGTGGCATCGTCCATGGGTGTCCTTTCATGTGTGTCCTGTAGGGAGTGTGCTGCCTCGTCCAGGTTCACTTCCAGCTCCTTGTGTGTGGGGGAGCTCAGGTCCTGGGCTATATTGTCTGCAATGTTGTCGACACTGAAGAGATCACAGACATCCATGCCATCCTCCTCCTGCTTTGGCACTGCTTCTGCCTGCTGCATATCCTCCTGTGTTATTGGCACACTGTCCTGCACCATGGTGTCTGCACTGCCCTGTAGGTCTGTCATGGTGTCTTGCGGGTTGGTTGAATGTGTAGGCTGGGCTGCTCTGTGTCACTGACTGCAGCACTACTGTAATCCTCTCCTGTGTCTTCCCCCGCCATACCTGTGGGGTCTTGACAGTGTGTCAGTGCCACTGTGCCATGTACATGCCTCTGCACATGACACCATGCCCACCCCTGCATTGCCCATGCATATTACAGTGGTACAGGTCACAGGCCAAAACTCCACCATGGTTGGGTCCTTGTGGGCCACTGCACAGGTACACGGCACCCCCACTGCCTGCAGCACAGTTACCCCAGTACCAACATGGATGCAGAGCATGTGCCCATGCTACTTCCCAGGACCTCTGTACACACAGTCAGTGCTATGTACCATGCTGCCACAGGTGGCCCCAGGACCCCACCTGCTACAGTGCTGATCCGCATGCTGCCTGTCGCTACGGTCATGATCCACTGGTCCACTTCCGCTGCATCCCTGTACGCCTCCTGGGGTGCATACTACTCACCATGTCACTGACCCTGTCCTGCATCATGCAGTAGTAATGCATAGCTGCACCTCTCTGGTCAGGCCACCCCCCCCACTGCCTTGGTACACAGACATTGCTATTGCAGTGCTTGTTCACCACCTACCTGTCCCAGTCCCCATCCATGTTGTGTCAAGCTCTGTGTCCCCATGCACACTGTGATGGCTCAAGAATGCCAGGACACGTTCCTCATGGGTGCTGAGTTGCCTCTCCTCTCTTGGACCACCACCTGTTTCTGCTGCACAGTGCTAATTGTGTGCTTCCTTGTCCTTGGCATGCTGCTTCAGGTCATTGAGCCTCTTCTGTAGGTCCCTTACTGTGCACCTGGCATTGGCCACCATGTTCACCTTATAGGTGACTGTGTCCCAGGCAGCCTTGCTTTGTTTGCACAGCTCCCTCTCCCCACCCTTAGCCATTAGCAGTTTGGCCTGGGCCTCCACCTCATTTAGTAGGACATCAATCTTCTCTGCTGTAAAGTTCTGTTTGCGTTTCTGTGATGTTACCCACTGTGCCGCCTCCACCTCGGCTTCCACCATTGCTTCTGCCTATGTTACCGTACGTGATGGGAGTGCATTTTGTTCACCTTTATACTGCTGTTGCATTACGTCATGCGTAACTTTTATGTCCGCCTTGCAGTTCGCGACATGCATTTCTGGTGTGAGTTGTGATGCGCATAATTCCACTGTTTTCTGTCGTACTTGGCCTTTGTTCTGGCATTGGGTGCAGCTCACATGTCACAAGGGTTTGGACATATATCTCCACCATGGCACAGTTTACATCATGCTCTAGCCACTCTCTTGGAATCAGGCCCCTGGTCCTGCAGCATGGCAGTTAGTGGGATTGCCATACTGATGCATGCTGCATCAGCACCAACTGCCTGAGTTGCATATCCAAAAAGAGATAGTATTTTAATTACTTTTTTTATCAAGCTTTTATCATCTGGTGAAAGTAATAATTCACGTGAGTCACCCTTATGCAGTAAAACATAATCATAAATCACATAACACTGCTTATAAAACCTTTGCAGCATACAGAAGGTGCTATTCCAGTGTGTTGGTACCCCTTGTTTCGGCCTATGCTGTGGAGCCATTCTTTATCTGAGAGTCATTTAAATGCTTCTGACTAGTAGCAGTAGCAGTAACTTTATTTATAAGGCACCCTTCCTCAGAAGATCAGGGTGTCATACAGCACGGACAGACAGAAAAATTGAGAAGTACACTAAATAAATAAATGAATCAATAAGCCAAGTTATACTTCATATTAACAGATAACATAACTGAATACAATCCACATAATTAAAAACAGCTAAAACCAGTGGCAGCATCATATTAAGTAACCAGAGACTAGTCCTAGTCCCAGAAAGCGTATCTGAGCAGGAAGGTCTTTAGTCCCCTTTTAAAGTCCTCCACTTAGGAGGCCTCCCTCTTTGCCCACGCCAGAGTGTTCCACAACACAGGGCCGGCCACCTCAAATGTCCAATCCCCAGAGGATTTAAGTCAAGTTCTAGGGACTGAAAGGAAATCCACCTCAGTGGAATGAAGAGGGCACATGGATTGGAGAGGATGCAGGAGCTCTAACAGGTAACCTGAACCCATCCCATGTAGAGCTTTATAGTTTAGCAAAACAACCTTGAAGGTAACATGCCAGTTGGGCAGCCCGTGCAGGTCATGCAGGACGCAGGGCTCATGACTAAACCTCAGGATGCCAGTCAGCAACCTGGCTGCTGCGTTCGGCACCAGCTGCAAGTATCATAGGGTACCTCCATTTACCCCAAGGTAAAGACTTGACAGAAGTTCATAGATATTCTTTTGCATATGTTTTGCATATGTTGGCCAATGCCTTAACCTCTTTCTCTATTTTGAAGATGTCCTTCACAATACAGGAATAATGCATGACAGGGTGTGTGTCGTGCTGGGATAACGTCACGCCTGGGGTGATTAGGCACGAGGCCGCAGGCTGAGTGCGACTAATCACCCCAGAAGTGACGTTATTCCAGCACGACACATGCCCTGGAGTGCATTATTCCTATTATACAATGGCTCTCCTATAATAAAATACAAATAAAAAAAGATTAAAATATGTTTAAAAGTATTTTGAGTCATTTCTTTACTGAGTAGGTATACATGGAGGACAAATAGTCCTGCTGGCTGTATTGTTTGCCCTGTAGATGGTTTTGTTGTTTTCCCTGACAGTAGGCTGCTTGTATGTCGTCGTCCCCCACACACACACAACTGTTTCCTTCCATAGAAGTTTAATTGAACTATCCTGGTGCCGGGTGAAGATGTTTAATTTTTAATTATGTGAATGCTGAGGAGCGAGGGGCTAGCAGCAGTGAAGCTGTGCTGCTGCTCCTGCCGCCCGCTTTTTTAGATTGTTTTTAGGGAGCGGAGGGCTCATCTTCATGTTGTGGTGGTAGAGATTAGATGTGTTTTTTCAGTGTGACAGTAGAAACGGGGAAAAGTAAATAATTTGAAATTGGGGAAAGGAGTATGATTTGAGCAGCGAGGAGTGAGCGAGTGCTAGGGAAAGTGAAGCCGTTTGGCGAGTTGCTCACTGTCGCGTTTCCTGTTAAGTTAAACTGGTGGCTCTGCCGGCAACATTGTCCTGTGTATGTGCTGCAAGAAAAGAAATTGGGGTAAAAAAAAGTGTGTGGTAAGTGGGCAGTCCACAATGTGCTTTGGAAGAGATGTGCTCAGTGCGTTGGGGCAGGAAGGGAGTGAGAGCTGTGGAGCGGGGATTGCCACGAAGCCAATCTTAAAGATGGCTTTCACTCAGCTCGTTTTCTTTTTTTATGTTATGAAAGAAAACATTGTTTGGAGGAATGTGTGTGAGGGTAGTCGGTTACAGTGCTGGGCACTGGAAACGATACCTTTGCGGGGAGCATTGAAGGATGATGGCGACGGCCATGGACTGATTTAATTTTTAATTTTTATGCAGTCATAAGTATGCTGGGACTTGATCCGTGATGTTATGCTGGGATAACATCACGGGTGCAGTCCCAGAGGGACTAATCAGAGCCCAGGAAATGTTCTTGCCACTGTATAATTAGATTTATACAACACACAATACAGGGCACTCTAAAATAACCCCCATGATCCATTGCTGACATTATGTTGGAGCCATTGTCAGTTGCAATAGAGTTTGGTGATCATTTCAGAGGTGTCAGTCACTCACCTATCTTTTGATTAAACTCCTCAAAAGTATTCATGCCAGTGTGCAGTTTTTTAAGTCTGCACATGCACAATGTTGCATGTTGACTGACTGTTGTGGACTTGGTTGTTGCTTTGGATTAGGATGGACTGAGTAACACCCAATGTGCTGTAATACACATGTAATCAGTGGCCTGGACATGGGTCCACACATCTGTTGTTATGTGTAGGAGTGTTGAAAATTGTAACTTCACCAGCAAAGTTGCAGCAGCGTCAGGAACTTTGCATTTCGATCTTGCACTATGCATCATGGGGTAAAGTTCCTGTCTTTGGTGTTTTTTTTTCATGAAGTAAAGTTATTTTCATTTTATAAAAAAACTGCTGCTTTCTGTAAAGAAATACCCCCAACCCACATAATTATAATGTTACACCCCCTCCCACACCACCAGCTGAATTATCATGTTACCCCACCCACCTAACTTTAATAGCACCCACCTTCCTCGTCCCCAGTGAAGTTTCTAATTAATTCCATTATATTTAATGGTGACCCCCTTTATCACCCTGTTTACAAGGGTCTCCAAAACACTATAATAACCCAAAAATGAGTTACTACGGTGTTCACTAAACATTCTTTCACCTCCAATGTCCTTTTTGTGTCACTCCAGTGTATCGCGCAACTTCATTGGCTCGTGCTCTGTGTGTGGGCAGGCTGAATAGTATTATAAAAATGGTGGCTCAGTTTTCTACCTACCAATGAGTCACTTTTGTTTACCACCCTCCTCATCTTTATTTGATTTTTTAGTTCTTTATCTGGTTGATTCTGCCTTTCAAATACAAAAGAAATACCTGGTTGATCCCAACGTATCTCTGAATTGAGAGATGCAGTGTTGCTGACTCTGAGTTCAATTCAGGACAGAGCCCAGTAAGAGTTGTGGCTGACAGTTTAAAAAAGAAAATAAAAAGTCAGTCTGAGAGCGAGGCAGAAAGGGAAACTGAGTGTGTGTGTGTGTGTTTGCGTGTGTATGTGTGTGTGTGTAGGTACACTGACCAAGGGGACTAACTCATTGTACCATTAATTCTAAAAAATAACGTATAGTCAGGTGTGTGTTCATTCTCGAGGTTTATGGGTCATCACACAACTTGGGTGTGATAAAAAATTCATAACATACACTTGCCTATCCATTATTCTCTATATTATATAACCCATCCCCCACCCCAGTAGTGAAACCATCAAGAATTCCTATTTCCCACCATGGTCCCTTTCAAATAAACAATTCACACCCACTCATCCATGCACCCACTGGCACCCAGCCCACCATCCCCCTCATGATCCAAGGTATACTAAGCTGAATCTGGCCTTTGTTTAAAAGTAGCTTTATAAAAGAAAATTGCCCCCTTTGGCAGTGACAGGCATCTCTTAATCATCAGCTAATTCACAGTGAATGAAATGGTGATGATGTGCTAGTACAAGCAGTTGATTGGCTGACAACAGTGACCAATAAGCTGTTACTCCTAGCATGTCAAGAATTCATTCATTGTGAATAAGCCAGTGATAAACAGAGGCCAGTCTCTAATGAAGTGGATGACTTTCTTTATTGCAGGATACTTAGAAAAAAGAGTATTCAACTTAGAATCCTTTAGGTGATGAGGGGGAGGAGGACGACTTGTTGGCAGTGGGGTGTGTGCATTTTTTATTGGAAGGGGACAGTGTGGGTTGGAAATAGGAATTCTTGCATAATCCCACCCCAGACGTGGGGCTTACCATGAATGTGACGCAGCCACCTGCCCTGCTGGTCCTGCTTGGGGCCTCTGAATGCTCCTGCCAGCCCCCATATGGCTAAGTTTTGTGTGGAGGACCAGAGGAGCATGTGAAAATAAACCATCTGCCTGGTGGTTTTGCAAATGCCGCACGGTGCAGTGTGTCAGTGTTCAAGCAGGAAGCCTGCTCAAATGTGCGAACTGGTGGCTGCCAGCTCAGCTGTATATCTTTTTTTTATTTTTTTTTTCTCTTTATGGTTCAGAAAAAAATAAAGAACAAGGTTTCATCTGATTGTCATTCAGATTAGATGGTTAGTCTTTTATATCATTACCATGGGGTCCAGATATTTAACTACACTATCCTATTTAATTTATGTTCTACCTTGTTTTATGACTTCCCGAAATGGGGCCTATATTTGTTCAAATAGATCATTCTGTTCATTCTGAAAATAGTATATCTTTTCCAAATTCATTGTGTCTATCTTCAGATTTACTCATGTTTCTTACACAGGTTGGGTCCTGTCCTTCCATTTTAGAAATATACATTTTTTTGCAATTATTGATGAAGTTGTAATAAATTTTTGTTACACTTCATCCAAATGTTTATAAATGGTTGGTACCCATTGCCCCACCACCGGGACTCTAGACCACTCAGTTCTATTAAATGGACTTTTATAAAAACAACACCATCTCTGAGGAAGCTTAGTAGCACATTAAGTGAAACGTCAGTCATTGTTTGTATTTCCTGCTGGATTTGTACCTAATGGTGTCATTTTTATAAAGTCCATTTATTTGAATAATCTAGTCTAATGTAGCGAAAGATATCTTTCATTATTCTACAGTATTCATTTATTTGCACAGCACCATTGCCACGATCCCGGTGCTCCATTTCTTGTGCTTTTGTATAAATGGTTGGTATAGCTAATAAAGTTAGCTGAGGTGTCCTTATTAATGTTATCTTTATATTTGTATCTATAGTTGTTATTATTTTAGGCCAGAAATTTGACAGGAAAGGACAGGAGTGCAACATATGGATTACAGTGCCCGAGGTGGTGGCACACCTTGAACAATCTTCTGCAATATTCTTATTGAATTTATGTAATCTAGATGGTGTATAATATGTTCTATATACAGTGTTAATTTGTATTTGTTGTAATTTACTAGCCCTTTCTTTTATTTTAAATGCTGATATTATAGCTTTCCATATCTCCTCCGTTATAGTTATACCTAATTTTGTTTCTCATTTTTTCCCTTAATCTTAATTGTTCCTCATTAGTTTTTTCACTCAATAATTCATATATTAAGGAAATTAACTTAAGTTTAGTGTTTTTTCCTTAAATAGATTAAGTAAAGAAGATTATTTTCCATGTTTTAATTGGTTCTCTGTGGTTTTAATAACATTTTTAATCTGCTGGCACTGAAAAAAAAATATTTCTCAGAATATTGAACTCCTGTTGCAATTGCTCAAATGGTTTTAACTTATTTTGGCATAACATGTGTAATTCTTGTACGCCCCTTTCTCTCCATATTTCAAATTGTTTGCCTATAACTGATGGAATAAAATTATAATTTAAATGAATTGGTGTAAATTCTGATAGAATTGTTTTTTCATTTAATATTTGGTGTGCTTTTATCCAAGCCTGAACTGTAGTTTTTGTTGTTATGCATGTCTTTCTATTTTTTGGTTTTTGATAATATGCAGAATAGAGTAAATTTCTTAATTTCGAATAAGGGTGTATTTCTTGTTCCAATATTGCAGATTTAGGTATTTGTTTTGGTTCTTTTATCCAGTTCCATGTGTTTGCAATTTGGGCCACTATATAATACAGTATTTATGCATATCCAATAAGCCTAACCCTCCTCTACTTTTAGGTAGTGTCAGTACTGAATAAGCTATTCTTGTTTTTTTATTTTTCCAAATAAAATTAGCTACAATTGTTTTGAGTTTCATAAAGAAATGTTGTGGCATAAGAACAGCAAGAGCCTGAAACAAAAAGATTAATTTAGGTAATATTTTTATTTTTATTGCATGTATACAGCCTATTAATGCTAAGGGTAGTGAATTTCATCTATTAAGTTGATCTTTTGTTTCATCAAGAGTATTACTATAATTAACATCATACAGTTGATCTATTCTGGCTGTTATCATGACTCCTAAATAATGAATTTGTTTATTAGTTTGTTGACATGTATATTTGTCTGGTATTTTATATTTATTTGATTATCTAATTTGAGAATTGTAGTCTTAGCTCAATTTATTTTATATCCAGTGATTTTTCCAAATGTATTCATAATTGTTATAAGTGCCTTTAATATTTTCTCTTGTTGTGTTAAATATACAGTACATCATCTGCGTAAAGACTCAATTTATACATTTTATCTTTTATAGTAATTCTGTGTATCTGAGTATTTGATCTTATGACTATTGCTAAAGTTTCCATTATAATGACAAAAATTAACGGTGATAGGGGGCTCAGCTCAGCTGTATGTAGGTGCTACTGCGCTAAGTATAAAAGCCACTGTGGTGGCTCTGGCTCATGGTCCCCTCTGTGTGCTCTGACTCCCAGGATCCTAGAACATATGTGGGATTCCAGAGGCACACAGCAAGGGGAGGAGGAATAAAATTTTAAACAAGTGCTCTTAAGCGCCATTACAATAGGGGTGCTGTTTCTTTAAGAGCAGCTGAGGCTGCTGTGCACTGTATGGCTCTGCCTGTCACCTGGGGGACAGCACTACAGTGCTGGTGACAGGCAGGGGATACTCTGCCAAAATCCACTCTGCCACTGAACAGTAGGGCAGAGGGGCAGTTAATGGACCTTGGGGCAACTGTTTGTTAAAACTATTTAATTTGCTTGCAAGGTGGATTTAAAATGGGGATTTTGTTTGAACTAAACTGCAGCAGCCATATTTGCCACCTTTGACCTGTACTGCCATCAGTGAGAAAGCCAAGAGCCCTAGAGGACTTAGCAGAGGGACTTCTGAGAAGAAGCAAGGACTATGTATTGGTGCCTAAGCAGAAATCTAATGGGGCATCGAATTAACTTAATGCATATTAATTTTACAGATGGAGAGCTATGTCAGCCAATCAGATGCTGCCATGATCCCCTAAAACCCTGAGGACAGATTCAGTTCAATTCAGTCCTTTTTTTTTTCCTATTATGTGTTTATACCCCTGGGAATGGGCAGGTGGGTTCCAACCCTCGCTCGGAGGGCTCACATCCATCCCAACCCATGACCCCATCACCAGGACTGTGGACGGGGCTTCACAAAGCCTGCCAGCTCCATTTTTTTTCAATTTTCTCCCATCTGTGTCACAGCCGATAGTGTGCTTGTGGAGGCATATGCACGCCATGGTTCCACGGCACTCTGTCTTGTGTGCCACCTTCCTGCCTGTGCTACCCTCAGGCCTCCCCCTGGGGGCAGTGGGACTACAGTGAGTGACAAGAACCCTCTCTGGGAGAGGAGAGCTGCTAGGTGGCTGCTCAATCCTGCTCCCCCAAACCAACCTCCGATGACCCAGGCTCATTCCCAAACATGGGTTGCCGACATAGCACAAGGTGTGGCATCCAGTGCCTCAACCATCAGTGCCACCAGTCCAATTGAGTTCAGTTCTGTTGGAAACCCCTACAGAAAGGGGGGGGGCTCAAGCAGTTGCTCCAGAGAGTGTGAAGAAGACTTGCCTTGGGGCATGCTCAGCCACCAGCCCAGAAGTCACCCTGTGTTGTCTTCCAATGTCTGGAAGGAGTTGTTACCAGAATGAAGGTGTTATTGCTGACCAGTGTCAAGACAGTTGTCTGGGAATTTCTGGAGTGAGAGGAAACTCAACTGTTATACCTGAAAGAAGTACGGTGGTTTTTCTGGGGTTTTTGCAGCCCCCAGCCAAAGGAAGTCAGACCTCTGCTGTTATGTCTGAGAGAAGTTTGGAGGCCCACTTGGGGTTTTCCTAACCTCCAGCTAAGGGACTCCTGCCTAATGTCTCCAGAAGATGAAAAGCTGGTAAGAGGGAGAAAGCTGTCTCCTGTTGAATGTTGAGCCTTTAAAGCCTGACGAGGAAAGCTGCCTGAGTCATTTTCCAATAGCTGGAAATTGAGGCGAGAAGATCAGTCTTCTGTTCACATCTGAGTCAGTAAAGTGAGAGGATCCATCTTCTGTTCAAGTGTGAGTTGGTAAAGTGAGGATTCATCTTCTGTACAAGTCTGAATCTTTAAAGTGAAAAGATGAACCCCATCTTCTGCTTCAAGGCTGAGTCTTTAATGTTTGAAGCTAAGAGACTGTTTCCTGCTAACGTACAGTGGGAAATCCAGAGACTATGATTAAATACAGAGAAAGAGCCACCACTGGCAGCTGACAGTGTGTCTGAAGCCATCTATAGCTGGAGTGTAACTGACACCCGAGGACAGTCTGGGGAATCAGCCAGGTAGTGCCACTGCTAGGCATTACCCATTTTCTCCCCCCAAGGGTTTAGATGCCTGGACTGATGGGGTAAGGCATGTGGCCCTGGTCCCCAGCACTGGTCTGTTCCAGTTCTGCAATGATGCAGAAAAAAGATGACAAGTTGAAAGAGAAGCTGAGTGGTATTCAGCCTGTTAAAGCTGCAAGAGCCTGCTGCAGAGAAGGCCCAAGATGCAAGAGATGCAGAGAGGTGTTCCAAGCATCAAGAGCCTTCTGCTTATCTCAACCATCCAGGTTTCCAAGTCACTACTAGTTCCAAGTACCCAGGAGCCACATTCTGAAAACCATCAGCCTGACAAGCAAGAGACTGTTCTACAAAACCATGAGTAATTCAGGGCTTGCTCTGCATCTGGAGGAAACTTTGTAGTTGTCACCAAAGTTTCTGAGTTGGGCCACCCAGGCAAAAAGTTGTCAAGTGTGACCAACTAGCTGTTGCAACAATGCAAAGGGGTTTGAATTTAAATTGTTTGTTCCCAAAAGTGCACCAACATTGGCCAACCATCTGCACCACTTCAGATTTGCAATTACTCCAACTGGGTACTCAGATAAACTGTGGGAGCTGGCTATGTAGATACTGGTGGTAGACTGGTTCCAGCCAGGGAGCGGGTAAGGTTAGAACATGTGGGCTAATACCTGCTCTGATGTATATAGTGGTGGGAGGCTGGCACTGGAAACGTTTCCTGGTTTACAGATGAAGTTGATTGGTGTTTATAAAATGCTAATGCTAAAAGTTACTCAGCCTCTACATCCTGTTCCCCTTTTCCTAATCCTACCCCCATGTAAATAAATTGTTTTTTAACCTTTTTTTACAAATGTCTCATGAGTGTGTTATTAGTGAGCATATTATTAGCTATAGTCTTTAACTGCATGTATGTTGAAATATAGCTTTGTTTTATGGTAATCTATGAGTGGGGTGGCTGCAAGGAGAGGTGGGTAGGTACAGCATCCCAGGGAGTTGTAGCCTACACACAACTGGCCCACTGTAATTTACTCTGGGTGGAGGCATCATGCTGTTTATTTTCTATCTGAGAAAGAATCCCTTTTCCATCAGAACAAGAGCCCAGACCCCTCGACCTTGCTGGGCCCACAAGGCAGGGGTCGTAACTGTAAGATACACAATGATCCAGTTACACTTGTCAGACTCATGACTGGGGAAAGGTTATAACAATGTAATAAACTTCACTGAGACACTTGGGAGGAGGAGAGAGGTGGGAGTTATGTGGTTGGGGGTATGGAGAATATGATAATTCAGCTAATAGTGTGGGAGGAGTTGTTACATATGAAGTATGTAGTTTGTAGTTTGGGGGGGCATTTCTTAAAATAAAGTAGCTTTTTTAAAAAAAATATATCTACTAAACGTATAGTGACTCTTCGCTGGCAAAGGTGCCACTACATGTAGTTCGTCCTACAGTGTAACCAGCAAAGTTCCACTACATGCAGTCTTCACCTCCCTAAGTGGACACTTCACTATATGAATAACTGTGGGAAGTGGCATTTTGCACTATGAAAAATCAGGCCACTTCACGTTGTTCTACACATACTGTAGCTAAGTTAAACGCTTCGATTAGACCAGGTTATGTGCACTCTGGTTATTGCTGCACAGTGAGGCATAGGTAATGTTGAACAATTCGGGCATGGTTATTGTTGAAAAATAATCATGGCCAGCCACTAGGGACAGGTTCTTTGAATGAAACACCTGAATCCCTTGTCTTCTTCAACAGAATATGGCAACAGATCTTATGCTAACATTTTTGCTATATCTACATTGAGCTCCCATGCCACTGGATGATTTCTAGGGTACTTTGTATGGTGTTTGAAAATGATAGGCAATGTGGCCAGATGTTGTGCAATGTGAAATGTTTTTTTCCTGGCTGAGTTTTTTTTAAAGGCTGTGTGACTTTCCTGATGGGGGAAATGATGACAGTGATGGGAAAGGTGATGATGAGTCTTTGGAGCGTGACTGGGAGTTCAACGTCATTACTGCTATTAGTTGTACAGGAATTTGGTGTACTTATCAAAAGGAATTGCCTGATATTTGCTGTTTGCACACTGCTTGAAGTGCTGTAGGTTGACTGAGCCAAAGCTGCCATCCTTGGTAGCAAGTGATCATTTTCTAACTGCAACAATTCTTCATCAGAATCAAAAATAACAGTAGATCAATGCTGTCCCTCTGTATCTTGCTTCTTGCCATTTTCAAGTGTGTCAACTAGGGTACCCCATCAATTGAGTGCTACCAGAATAGCTCCACACTATATGGCGCTAGTCTGGTAAGCGCTCACACGGACAGTGACTGGAGATTTACAGCGCATGCTGTAAGTGCTCCCCTGGTCGCTGTCCATGGTCCTCTATGCAGGACAAGACGACCAAAAGCCAAGAGGCTGGCTGAGCTGCTCCTGATGTGTGGAGGGCTTGGGCATTGAGCAGCTTGTTCGGCAGTGGTGGAGATTAGGGTTCTAATCCTGGTCTCTGACCATTTTAGCACCCCTCGGGACTTGGAATATTTTTTACATGGGACCGTAAAGGCCCCGCGATTTTTAACTTGCCTGGGACCTGCTCCCCTTCGGAGTGAGAATGCATAAGATGGGGGTCTGGGGGTAGAGCCCCTGCATGGGGGGGTGTGCTGGGTGGATCCCCCCACAAAAAAAGAATCAGCACTTCAATTGTGGCTCTATTGTTGTCAGCGCTATTGTTGTAGGCACTCGCCGGACCCAGTGACATCAAGTTGTATTGTGGTGATGTGTTAAAGAGAAACAGTCAGTTCTAAGAGTCTCACACCCAAGCATGGGGCTGTTCCCAGTTAGCACTCTATGTGCAAAAACATTTAATTTTACTTACTGTTCACTGCAGTAGAGTAGATTGTATCTGGCTAATTTTGGTGACTTCCAAGCTGACATTTGCTTTTATCAGAAATCCCTGAATTCTCTGCAGCTGACATCTGAGCAGGGGTGCAGTACTGAGAGATTCAGAGGCCCGCCATGCATGTTAGAGATTTAGTATGCTCTGGTCAGATGTTTTCCAGCTCTCTGTTCTCAGTCCTAAGTACAGTCTTCTGTGACCCCAGAAGGACAGTGAGACCAGCAAACAAAAGATCAGAGTTCACAAAAATTCTATCTTGCACTGCAGGCTTTTAACTCTCTCACTGCTGCAGCCCTTCTCTGATGTCAGCTGCAAGGGTTTCATGGAATTGTAGTTACAAAAGATGCAGCTTGGAAGTCACCAAAATCAGCCTGATACACTCTACTATACTGCAGTAAACAGTAAGTAGGAAAATGTTTTTGTACAAAAAGTGCAAATTGGGACCAGCCCCATACTTGGGTGTGGGGCTCTTAGTGCTGACAGCTACCGTTTGGCATATGACGTTTCTGTCCTCTGGTTCCCAAATGTGTTTCCAGTTTGCCCTACTTACACATTGACCACAACGGTGACAAACAGCTTGGCTTTCATCTTTCTTACCTGTTGTGAAAAAATCCCAAGCAGGAGAGCTCTTTATTTACACAGAAGAGGCAGAATGTAACAATCTGTTGATTGGTGGTGCTGCAACTGGCAGAGCCAGAGACATACAGTAACAATTTGGAAAGCAGGGATAATAGAAGGGGCCAGAGATACTTTTTCAACATGAACTGGTACATGGCATTTATTGGTATGATAATGAGCTGAAGTAGCAGCAAGATCAGTAATATTAGCTGCTTCATCATCACTAGAGTTTACTTTTTCACACTGTAAAAAGAAGCTCTATTTCCACCTTCAGTGTTGGCTCAGCGTATTCACCTGCACAGCAGCATCATCACTTTCCCCATCACTTACTGTACATCTTGTCCCACAACATCACTGCTATTAGACTTGGACAACCTCGTTTGCTTTCTTGCACCTCCTTCTCCAGCCCCCTTATCTGGCAACCACAGTTTATCAGTATCATCATTGTCTTCAATGTCACTGCTCATTTCTTTAGCGTCGTCTGTGTCCTCCCCACCCTCTTGTTGTTGGACTCTAATCTCAACATCAGCATTGCCATTGCTACATCTTCAGGTGAGCCTGGTTGCTCTTGCTGCTGTTACAGAAATGTTTTTTGAATACCCCCCTCAAGTGTCAGACTTAGCAGCTGTGAATCACCTGTCACATGCTCCAGCAAGTCATCCTCTTGGCTTGTGCCTTCATGCAGGAATAATTCTATCGAGCTTTCTCGGAGACAATGCTGAGCGAAGCACCAGGGCTGCTGGCAGCTAGCTGGCTAGCATTTACTGTTGTCCAAAACTTGCATTAACTTGTGATTTACCTCAAAATAAACAGACAGTCATCCAACTGGTAAGCAAATTCTGTGGCTCAAATTGTTTGTACTTCCAACCTTGCTTATGGAGCGGGTTCACAAACTCCCTTTGATTGTTTGCATTTTGAAAGTGCTGGCTGCCCTGGCCTGAACACCGCTCTACCACACCTGTGTGCACCTGTTTCTCTCATAATTTGGTCATGTCAGCCTCATTAAACCTCACTGCGGTGACTGTAACAATGCCCCTCCTCTCAATTTTAGAACCAATTGTTTTCTTCAACATTTTCTCTGCTCGATCAGAACTGGAAGCAGTCTACATTTATTTCACTACTGGTCCTTGGACAGCTGATGTTTTTATGAGTAGTAGAGATACCAGTACTACTAGCAACTAATGATGTAGGACTGCTAGTGGTAGATCTATGCACATTTCTTGTATATGTTTTGTGGCTGGATGAAGCAGAGCATTCTTTGCCTGTGTTGCCAAAACACAGTTTCTATTGCTTCTTGTGAGACATTGTTTACACATTTGTTGTCTGTGTGTGTGTGTAGTGTCAGGAGAATGTATAAGACTCAAGTCTAGTATTTAAACAGGCATACAGATTCCCTCTATGCTGCTGGGACAAGACAAAAAAGCCTGTATGAAGAGATAGAAAATTTTAGGAGGCCTAAATCTTTTATTTAATCTTTTATGGAGATTCCTGCTGTATTGCTGGGACAGGGCACAATGCACCTGTACAGGGAGTCAGAAAATGTTGGCATCTAGTTGGGGCCTTTAAATAGTTTACTTTTCATTGTGTGTACAAAATAAATTATTTTTTGGTCTTGTCCTCACTCTAAAACTCAAGTAGCATGGTTGCAGAAAAACTCCAGCCTACTGCTTGCAGCCTGTCATCCTTCCAAACTCCTCAATTTTAACATTATATTAGTTTCTCCAGCTCTTCAAAAACTCCCCTAACAAGTTATGGGAAAAAAATACCATGTCTCAGAAAATTCTCCAGGAACTATTTTTTACCTGCAACATAATGTTTCCTCCCCATGCTACTTTTTCTCTGTGAGCATTACAAAATGAGATGGAGCATGTTTTTCCCACAGTGAATAGTCTGTACAAGGCAACATTTTTGTTAACATTCATACGAGCTTTCAAAGTCCTGTGAATGTAAAGAAATGGTCACGTCATGGAATATTGTATGTGGATAAAATATTTTACACATCACTAGTACAAGGACTATAGTCCCCCATGTGCACTGGGTTGGATATCCTTGTATGACAATGTGCATGGGTAGATCTGGTCAATAATATTCTGTGGTCACGGTTAAAGATGTTGCAAAGTTTTTCTTTGCAAACAAAGTTGATGTGAAGTCAGGAACTTTGCACTTAGTGAAGACGTTGCTATGTTCCCCTACGTCATACAACATGTGTCTGCAGTTTTTATATTTTTTTAATTTTCTATTTTTAAAAACCCACAAACCCCTACCCTCTGTGTTATGTAGCCATCTATCACACCACATGTTTTTAAATATATTTCCCAATCCATCCTCCCAATAAGCCCCCACGTCCCTGCCCCCATACCCAGAGAAGTTTAATAATTGTGTGTAATAAGGCGATGTTCCCTTCCCTTAAGCACAAAAGAATGTTCACCCCCACTACCCTCTACCAGTCTCTCTGTTTACTCATAGAAACCCCCTCCTTTCACCACACTATTGCAAAAAAAACCTCCTCCTCAATGTCCCCAAACACCAGTCTGTACTCTAGAATATAAAAAAGATAACCTTCCACCATCGGAATGAGCATGTCCTCGCTCTTTGAAAAAGCCTTTGATTGGAATTAATGGTGAGTTACTTATATCCTATCAGTAATACTTGATTGGCTGGTTATCAAAGTCTTGGCCTCAATCCATAATGGAGGTAAAAAAAAATACTGAAAATCAACCTGGCTTCTCAATTGGTCTTCTCCCTGTCCCAGCAGTGCCAGCTGTCAGCTGACAAGCCTTAGGTACATGGGGGGATGGGGTATCTGATAACATTGCTGTGTTAGTAATCTCTCACGGATATTTGGTGAGTATTTTGTAGAGCATACCAGAATGCATTGAGTATTTATTACTCAGTTTTCAAACAAAATTGGATAAAAATGTAAGTTTGTATGCAATGTGTCAAAGCACCCCAACCAGTCTTCTATTATAGTCTGCTAATGTTAATCTTGAGGGGGTGGGGTAGGAGATGACTGAGGGGGTGTGGAATGGCCATGGTATGAATCCTATGCACCTTAGGGGAGGCCTAAAGGCTGTTTAAAGTTTTTTTTTACATATTGTAGCCCAAATAGAGAGTACTGAGTGATAAATATTGAGGATTTTATTTCCAACTATAAATACATGCCAATTTTTCATGAGATGGTACTAACACAACCCTATTGTATAGCATATCTATCCTAACACTGTTCATGGGATTCATGGCTCTCAGCATGAGAGAAACAAGACTGGATAAATGATGCAGTTCAAAACACAGCAGGGGAAAGGCTGGTGAACACATCATAATACACACTGTAGCAACTGAATGCCAGTTCAGTAATTGGTGGTTCAAGTCAATGAATGCTTTGAAAGATTCAAAACAATTTAAATTGCAGTCATGTAATTTCTGTTTGAAGGGAATGGAACAGGCTTTGTTAAGAAGTAGAGGGTGTGTGATCAAGTACTTTGTGAACGTTTTATTTTAACTCTGGTTTATTCATAGCAATGAAAAGGAATCTTGAAAGAGAACTGGATGTCTAAATTTCATACTTTATTATGGTCAGTTTCCTCTACCTTATGGCAGTGTTTATGGGTGTTTCCTCTAAACGATATAATTCTACACTTTGCAAAGTATTGTATACTAGTAGTGAAAGGCATTTAAATAAGTGATTGACTTTTTCGCAAGACGTTATTTACGTTTTTCATAGTTGATCTCTGTAGAAAGAACACAAACTTCCTCCTACAGTTCACAGGGCAGGTTTTGCTCTTTTCCCCAGAACAGACAAGAAATTTCAGCATAGGATGGTAGCTGTGTGGTTTTCCAGTTTCTTCATGCAAGGAATCAACAATTTAGATTTCTAGTACTGTAACTGATACATTGCCATGGTTGCTGGAGGCTGTCTTGGAACATGGAGTCTCACTAGGAGGTTGATCCCCCACATTCTGAGGAAAAAAAGAGATAATCTTGTACTTAGTATATCAGGGTGAGTATACATTTATTACATTGAACTGAGTTGTTACTCCTTAACAAGAGCACATTGCAATAAGCATTTATTGTAATGCCTTTAATTGGTAAACAACGTCCTTACCCATAATGTTTATTAGCCTGTCTCAAAGTCTATTGCATTTATATTGTTCTCTAAGTGAGCCAATAAGCAAATTGGTTCCTTTCAGATATATAGTTTAGTAGTGACCTGGAAAGACCAATTATAGTACCTTGTTTAATTCTGATGTTAAGCTTGTTTTCATTTAGATTTTAGAATGTTTTACACACACTTATACTAAGGATATCTTAATCATGAATGAACTACAATCAACAGATCTCCTAGTCATGGTCTTTGTACAGATGATTGAATACAAAACTCAGGAGATTTTACTAAAATGCATAGCACATGTTCAAAGTGTTGGGGTAATAATTAGCTGACACTGTAGGACTTTTGTCTCTGGAATAGAAGGTAGTAGGGTCAGCTCACTAGCTAGCACTTTGATTGAATCTCAGTTATAATGACTACATAGAATAGCACTAGTAGATACTGGTACTGACATAGTAGAGGCACATGATGTCTTATAAGCGAGGCACCAACTGAACCAGCAGCAATCAAGTACAGAGTCAGAATGAGCTAGGCTGAATCATGGGTGTCAGCAATTATACTCAGTGTACTCTGCTGAATATAGTAAAATCTGGCAATTCCAGGGGCAACATAAGCCTCAGGCCAGGGCAGCGAACACGGAGAGAACCTGATGTACCGGAAGAATTGTTTTTACCCTCCTTGGATGCTTTAATGTGAGCCTGTGCATGATCTTTGTAAGGTGTGTGGGTGCTAAACATAGAGGCTATGATTGTATGAGTGACCCACCTGAGTATGTATGTGTGACTGCTGGCATGAATAGACTTCTGTAAGGCTGGCTACCTTGATGTGATACAACAGCTTATCACAATGTATCCTAAACATTGCAACTAAAAGCCAGCTGACTTAAATGTTGCAGGGGTTATAGTCTCATAGTAAATACAAAGCATTTTTTTAGACTTTCCTTCATTTTTACTTGCTGAGTCCTAATGTTATTTCTACCTAATACAGTACAACCTCGATTATCTGAACCCCGATTATCCAGATCTCCCTATTATCTGAACTCTCACATTGTCCCTCAACTGTCATTTGCCTAGTGTTATGAACCCCCAATTATCCAAACTCTCGATTATCCAAACAAATCTGATGTCTCCCAGAGCATTAGGATAATCAGGGTTGTACTGTATTTGTATATATTCCTATGCTTATTTTGGCTAAAGACATCCAGCCTAGCTTTGAAAATTTGGGTTATAAAATATTGTTGCATAATTATGATGAGGGTTTAGGTAAACAAGTGTGCACTGGATCCTGAGATGAGGAAGAATCTGCTACCATTAACTGTCCAAAATGAGTAACAGTCACTGGCCTGGAGGTAGACAGAGCAGCAGAAAGGTAGGAGTGGTATGGTACTCTGTTGTGAGGTACACTAGCAAGGTGGGTAGAGTGCTGTGACTCTGGAGTCCTGCGGACTTCTTGGTCACTTACCTACATAGTGTGCAGGTTGCAGTTATCATGGTAAGTTTGGACAGGCTTGTGGGACAGAGAAAAGAAGAACCAAAATCATGGTGTATGTTGGCTCCATATAGTCCATGACAAACCAGAGGTCCTGCAGATTACATTTTAGGAACTAGGTAAAACCTTTAGAAAGAGAACCTCTAAGGTAGCATTCTCTAAGATACTAACAATGGAATGGCTATGGCCAGTGAAGCAGCAGGAGATTTGAAAGGTTAATGTGTGGCTGAGGGATTGGTGCAGGAAGCAAGAATTTAGCTGCCTCACATACTTGAATGCTTTTCAGCAGCAGGAGAAGTCTAGGCACTACTGATGAGCTTAACCTGAGCTCAGAAGGTATGGGGAAAAGCCTGAGCCTCAGAGAGCAGGGCAGAATGTTCTTATCAGTAACAAAGGACTGTTTCCTTAACCAACATAACAAGCATGGGGCAGGAGGAGATTCTGTTCTTGATCTCCTGCTGAGTAATGGCTATGACATGGTCAGAGCAGTAAAGGTTGAGGAGCCAGCTGGTAACAGTGACCATAACAGGATTGAATTTGAGGTTCTAAGGGGAAAATATTTAACCAGACTATTACCAGGATGCTAACATTTAACTGAGTGGATTCTGATAAGCTGTGAAGGATGGTTATAGCTAAATTGTTGGATATACCACTCAGTGGGAGTGCTAATTAGAGGTGCTTGGACAGCATTAAATTCTATTGGAACAGAACTGGGTAGAGAGTTAGAAAATATGAATTCTGATCTGAAATCTGACCCAGTTTTTCATTCAGAGTTCCGATTACAGATATTGAAATCTGACTATCCAGCCCCTGTAAAGGAACAGAATATCTTTCAACTCCAGAAATCTGTTTGGCACTGAAGCCCACCCCAATGCTGCCAACCTCTCACAGTTTCTTCAGATGTTAGCAGACAGCGACCAGCATAGCCATCCATTCACCTCCTCAGCCAGCTACTATCTGATTAAAAAAGAACTAAACTGCTACATTATTTTAATTACAGTAGCTTCACTCTGTACTCAGAAGGCAACTCTCCAAGGAAGAAAGAAGAGGGCTGTGCCAGTAACCATCTTGGAGTGAGGGAGGACAGTGACATGGGGGAGGTCATGTACACACTAGTGACACTTGACATCAAAAGAGGCACCACTGGACATTAGGGAGTGCTTTTGCATGAGAAAGATTTATGGTGGGATGTGCCACAAGGTAGCAGGGAGCTTTTGGCTAGCAATGGGGTAAGAGAAATTTCCACTAGGCACAAATGACTGCTTGGCATGGTGCACAGTAAAGAAGGGGTGCCACAGGAGACAAGAGAGTGATTGGCACATGATAAGGTAAGGGGCTGGCATGCCACTGGTTAAAAAGTAGTGATATTTTTGTAGGGGGGAGTGCATTGGGTTCTGATGGATAAAATGGGAGGGGAGCCACTGGATTCTTGGGAGTGGTTGGAATTGGACAAAGGGTGGCACTGGACACTGAGACATGCTTGGCAGAGACAGATTGAGGGTAGTGGTGCATCTGGCTACCAGGGTGTGATTAGCAGGATCTGGGGTGATGAAGAGAGGTGCCGCTGTACTCCTTTGAGTGTGTGGATTGAATCAGGATGAGGAAGAGTTGCCAATGGACACCAGTGAGCATTTGTCATGGAATGGGCTGCCTCTGGACACCAGGAGCTCAGTTCTCAAAAGGGGCTTAGAGCAGCACAAGCTGTGGCAAATAGGAGCTTGAGCTGAAGCCTGGTGTGCCAGTGACATTGCACCAGATTCTGGTACAGGAGGGACCCCGGTGCCTAAATCCCCACACTTGCAGCAACCACTCCCATGTGCAAACACCTGGCACAAGGGAGGGGTTTGCCACAAGAACTTGAGGCAAAGGTAAGCATGCCCCATCCCGATCCCCAGGTCACAAATATAAAACCCCTTCCCTGGTGGTCTAGCGGCCCCCGATCCCTGACTGTGCTCATGATAACAACATATAAATTCCCCCTTTCCCAGTGGTTTAGTGGCCCCCCTACTCTATCCCCAACTGTGCCCATGATAGAAATATATAACATTCCTCCCTTCCCCAGTGGTCTAGTGGCTTCCCATTTCTGATCCCCGACTGTACCTGTAATAACAATATCATAACACCTCCTCCTACACTAGTGGTCTAGTGGCCCCTCTCCCTGATCCTCAACTGTACCTGTGATAGAAATATATAACTTCCCTCTTCCCTAGTGATCTAGTGGCCCCCCTCCCAAATCCTGGATGCCAATAAATACTCTACTTAAGAAATATACCCATGCCTGGTGGTCTAGTGGATCTCCACCCCCCACCCTGGCTGGTAGTGCCCACCACCCCAACCCCTCTCATTCTATACCCAGAGCTGGCCACTGGCACAGCCCTCCTCTCACCACCATGGCCAGCTGCCAACTGACTTTTCAGCGATTCCATATGCATAATACAGTACACATTCATTGGTTAGCTGTCAATCAATGAGCTTATACTGTATTATGTAGCATGCATAAACTGACAAGTTAATTGGCAGATGGCTGTGGTGGTGAGAGGAGGGCTGTGCCAGTAGCTGGCATTGACTGTGGGATGGAGGGGCAGGGTGGTGGGCACTATCAGCCATGGTGGGGGTCCACTAGACAACTAGGAATGGGTATATTTCTTATGTAGAGTATCGGGTGGCATCTGGGATTGGGGAGGAGGGCCACTAGATCACTAGAGAAGGGGGAATATTATATATTGTTGTCATACGAACATATGAAATTTGCCAGCAGATAAAGGCCTAGAGGTCTATCAAGTCTGCTCGAATGTGCAGCTAGCACCCCTTATTCTGCAGCTGCCCCTTCCTTCCACCCTTCCCCTTCATTGACCCTCCCCCTTGTCCTGTCCCATCCCCTTTTGAAGCAGTCCACTGTTCTACTGGATACCATTTCTGCAGGTAACGCATTCCACCCAGCCACCACCCTCTCTGTAAAATAGTGTCTCCTCATCTCCTTCCTGAACCTTCCTCCCTCCAGTCTCATATCATGGCCCCTGGTGTCCCTCCCCTCCCTACTTTGAACAGCCCCTCTGTACTTGTCTTGTTTATTCCTTTAAAGTACTTAAAGGTTTCAATCATGTCCTCCCTGTCCCTCCTCTCCTCCAGTGAGTACATGTTCAACTCCCTCAGACTCCTCTCGTATGATAAGTCCCCAAGCCCCTTGATCATCTTTTTTGCCCTTCGCTGCACCCCTCCAGTAACTTAATGTCCCTCTTCAGATACGGGCGCCAGTACTGCACGCAGTACTCCAGGTCGGTCTAACTAATGACCTATACAGTGGCAGAATCACCTCCTCCCTCCTAGAGGATATACCCCTTGTAATACAACTCAGCATTTTGTTAGCCTTTGCAAGTGCCTTCCTACATTGTGCAGAGTTGTTCATTGACCCTGTAATGAGCACCCCCCGATCCTTCTCCTCCTCTGTCTGGGCTACCTGCATTCCCCCCAGCTGGTAACTCCTCCTTGGGTTCTTCATCCCAAAATGCAGCACCTAGCACTTTTTGGCATTAAACCCCAGTTGCCAGGTGTCTGACCAGGTTTCAAGCTTTGCCAGATCATCCTGCAACCCCTGCCATCCCCCTAGATCATCCATCACTGCTCCTACCTTGGTATCATCAGCAAACAGACTGATCTTGCTCTTGATGTCCAATGATATGTCTGCAATGAATATCCCAAACAACACTGGTCCCAACACCGAGCCCTGTGGAACACCGCTCGTCACTACCCTTGGGTGTGAGAGCTCCCCACCCACCACTACCCTCTGTTGCCTTCCCTGAAGCCAGTTCTCTACCCATCTCACCAGCTTTGCACCTGCCCCTGTGCCTACTAACTTACTTCCCAGCCTTCCATGCGGCACCGAGTCGAATGCCTTACTGAAGTCTAGATACAGGACATCCACTGCATGGCCCCTGTCCAGTTGCCTAGTTACCCAATCATAGAACTCCACCAGGTTGGTTTGGCAGGATCTGCCCTGTGTGAAGCCATACCATCTGCTGTCCTGTAGTCCTTTGGACTCCAGGAGGGCCACCAGACTCTTCTTCAGGATAGTCTCCATTAGCTTACCCACGATGGATGTGAGGCTCACTGGTCTGGAGTTTCCCGGTTCATCCTTGGGGCCACTCTTGTGGAGGGGCACCACATGAGCCATCCTCCAGTCCTGAGGTATACACCTTGAATGTAGTGAGGCATTAAATAGGTCTTCGAAAGGTACTGCAAGGACCTCTGCCAGCTCCTTCAGTACACTGGAGTGGATGCCATCTGGGCCTGGTGCCTTATCCGCCCTCAGTGCCTTCAAACCCTCCCGAACTCTGCCCTCCATGATTTCCCCATTTGTCACCCCCTCCACCCCTGTTTCTGCCATTTCTCCCCCTTGGGTGTCACCCCCCCCTTCTCTTTAGTAAATACTGAGCAGAAGTACTCATTTAGTGCTTCTGCCTTATCGCACCCTGCTTCCACCCAACCCCCCTCCTTCCTAATCCTTACTATGTGGTTCTTACAGTTTCTTTTCTCCCTGATGTACCTAAAGAAGTCCTTCTCCCCCTTCTTAATGCCTTATGCCAGTCTGAGTTCCATAGATGCCTTGACTCCCCTTACTGCCCTTGTCACCTCCTCCGATTCTGTCAAGTACTCCTCCCTGTCCTCCCCCTTCCTGTTTTCTTGTACTTCCTAAAGGCAGCTCTTTTCCTCCTTACCTTTTCCATGACTTCCTTGCTCAACCAGCTCAGTTTCTTAGCCCTAGCCTTCTTGTTCTGGGCCTTGCAGCAGGTTTTGGTTGCTTCCACTATCCCCAGCTTTATGAGCTCCCACCTCTGGTTAGTGTCCATACTAGATTGAATTCTGGCCAGGTACCCTTTTACCACTTCCCCCATCCTCCCAAAGTCGGCCCTCCTGAAGTCCAGCACTCTTGTGCCAGATTTCACTCCTTCCTTGCCCATATCCAATGTGAGCCATACTGAGTGGTGGTCACTCCCTGACAGCGGTTCCTCCACTGTAAGTTCTCTCACAAAGTCCCCATTTGCCAGCACAAGGTCAAGGGTATTCCCTAACCTGGTTGGTTCACTGACCATTTGCAGCAGGAATCTGTCCTGGAAGGCATCCAGCAGTACCTGCTCCCTTCTGTTCCTGGTTGTTGGGGTACTCCAGTCCACTCCTGGCATGTTGAAGTCCCCCACAATCACCACACTACCCATCTTTCAGGTCCTCCTGATCTGTCCCACTAGTTCTCTGTCCAACTCCTCTGTCTGAGATGGCAGTCTGTGCACCACTTCCATTCTAAGAATCCTATTCTTGGAATCCTGGATTTGCATCCAAAGTGACTCCGTACTAGCCTCCTCCTCTTCCTCCCTTACACACTTTAGTCCTTCCTTTACATACAGTGCCACCCCCTCCTTTCCCAATCACCCTGTCCCTATGAAATAACCTGTACCCTGGTACAGACAGGTCCCAGTCATTGTATTGGGTGGCCCATGTTTCTGTGATGGCTGCAATGTCCACCTCTCCCTCTGCCATGAGAACCTGTAACTCTGCAGTTTTCCTCCCAAGGCTCCTAGCATTAAGCATAACTACCTTCCACCCTTTTCCCCCTCTCCCATCCTGCCCTCCTTTGCCAGCATCACCAATAGTACTTGCCATTTGTCCTTTGTCACTGCTATGGGGGGCACATCATGGGCACAGTCTATGGGGGGCTATCATGGGCACAGTCAGGGATCTGGAAGGGGGCCACTAGACAATAGGCATGGGGAAATTGTATTTATTGTTATCACAGGCACAGTCAGGGATCAGGGAGGGGGGCTACTGGACAATAGGGATGGGAAAATTTACATATTGCTATCATGGGCACGGTCGGGGATTGGGGAGTAGAGGTGGGCGAAGTGCTCCAGCGTTGCTACGTGGAGCACTTCGCGAATTGTTCCTTACTCTGCGTAGTGCTCCACAAGGTGAAGCAAATTACTCCATCTCCAAATTAGGAATGTGAAGTGCATTGTTTCAATGGACTTCACACTACTTTACCTTGTATTACAGCCTTCCCCTTAATTTTAACACAAAGTGCCATTGGTTTGAATGGACTTCGCTTTGCTTTGCCTGTTTATTGCTATGTGAGGTGAATTTTGCATTGATTCATGGGATGGCAGGTCACATGGGCTCTATATTTTTTTGCACAGCCTGAGTCCTGCATAGTGTGTGTAGTGGAAAGCTGGAAACAGTTTGCTCTCAATGCTCTGAGAATCAAACCATCGAAACAGCTTTAAAAAAACACTTTTGATCCAATTATGTTGTTCAAAATTTAGTACATCGACTGTAGGAAACCCTCCTGTGCTTAGATCATCAAGTGTTGACTGTTTTTGTGTGCATATTGAATGTTAATTTTGAACATTCAGCCTGTGTACTGACAGACACTATTGAAGTGTGCTTCAGGGGAGGGGCGTATCTGTAGTGGAGTGAGATTCACATGAGAAAGGCAGTCTATCTAATTGTTTTGTACTAGTGTGTGTCATTATTTGTGTGTTTATGTACACACAGTAATACCTGAAGTAATATTTGACAATTTTTTTCTGTTTGTTGTGGTGCAGTGCATAGTTTCATTCTGTTTAAAAGATTTGTTTATATAGGCCCGGATATTCAGACTGCACCTGGCAGTGGCGCAAGCATGGGCACAGCGCAACTGGGATGTGCTGGGGCAAGGACCAGGTGATATCCAACGATGATGTGTCATGGGTGAGCACCATTGAATATGGCACGGGCGGCATATGGTGCAGTGGCACTGTGCATGGCACAGTGCCACTGCACTGGTGCAAGCCACAGATAGGAAGCATGGGGATGAGCCAGTACGAACGCAGTTACCCTGGGTGCAACACCTGAGATATTCAGCAGAGGCATGCAAATGAGGCCATAATATATGCAAGGCACAAATGGGGCATTTTCATGTCATTATGGCCCCATTTGCATGCCTTGCACAGGGCAGCCTGGCGAATTGTGCCAGGTGCCCTGCACAGATTGACGTGTGCACAGTGGGGGTCCCGGGGCATCCCCCACCCCATAGCCGCGATCACTGGTAAATAGGCAGAAAATAAATCCCGGGTGGTCTATTGGTACCCCCCTCCCTCCCGTAGCCCCGATCACTGTGAAAATGCTAATTTCACATGCCCTGGTAGTCTAGTGGTACCCTCCTCCCTCCCATAGACCCGATCACCATGAAAATGCTAATTCCGCATGCCCTGGTAGTCTAGTGGTACCCCCCCTCACCCGTAGCCCTGATCGTGGTAAATTATCGTAAAGAAATGCCCTGGTGATCCAGTGGCACCCCCCACCCCTCCCACTCACACAGGACCCCTTGCCAACCCTGCTCCCCCCCGGCATCGGCGGGCGACTGCAACCCGCCCGCATACCACCCGGCCGCCCGCCAAATGATATGTACAGTATGGGCTGTAAGCCCATTGGTGCACAGTGTGAACCAATGGACTTGCAGGGCATACTGTACTAGGCAGTCCCAAATATGTGAATGAAGTCTACACTAGACTACACAGAGGTTATTCATCATTTTTTCTAGTGGTTCTACCTACCTCCCCACAACTTTCCCTGCTGTGTTTGTCTTACACTGCTCTGTACTTTTAATCTGTCACTTTTTTCCCCCATTTCCTCTACCCTGCTGATCTTCTTCTCCAATTTATCTATAAGTAATTCAGTGGGTCTGGTCTTTGAATGTATACTCCTGTTGGGTGGCAGTTTTTATCCTTCTCACATTTATCAGCAAATCACCATCGAGAGTATGTTTGAATCTTTCAAGTTGTGTCTGTGGAATATTTAGTTACTTCATTAATGCAAACTGGTTCTATGAGAACAGAGTGTTCATACAATAAATACCATTATCTTTTTTAATACAGTATACTGGGTAGAAGAAGAATCAGCATTTATATAGCGCTTTTCATACACAGTATCCCAAAGCGCTTTACAAGCAATGCTAGACTGGTAATGAAGTGACTGAATGTGTGGTGGCGGCCATATCACACATCATCACCCACACAGAGCCTGGATAATTGCATGAACCAGTTTATGGGAAGGGAAATGTTGGCCAGGACAACGGGAATGTTCCCTGCTCCTTGCGAAGAGTGCCCTGGGTTCTTTTACTTCCACCTGGACAACACCAGGATGGGCAGAAGGGACCTCGGTTTAACGTCTCATCCGAAGGACGGCACAACCCAACAGTACATCACCCCTCTATGCTGCACTCAGATGCCAGTGATTTTTAGGTGCAAGTCCAATCCCGGTGTGGGACGAGAACCCACGACCTTCTGGTCCAGAAGCAGATGTGCTACCAACTGAGCCACGCTGAGTGGTTACTGTCTCTTCAAACAACATTCAATAAAAAGGTGGCTTACCCATCCTGTTCTCACACGTTGAAAAGGCATAACAACAGCATGAAACAACATTTCTGTGGAGGTCTGCTCTGTTATTGTTGCTGCTCACTGCTATGATTTTACTTTTTTTTTTGACAATAGAGGTTTGTGGATACTACAGCAAGACTTTCTTTGCATTTGTAAATGGAGTGTATACTTGACCTCCAAACTGTGAGTAAACATTGTGGACTCCATATTGTGATACTTTCTGAATTTGTTATCTCACCCTGCTCCATGTCAAGCACTTTCTGTTGTCCAGTGCCACCCCTGTACTTAACCTGTCCTGTGCTTACACTCCCTGGTGTCCAGTGGCATCTCTCTCTTTCTCTCCTCTCCCCTTGCCAATGACTTCCTGGTGACCAATGGCACACTCTTCCTCCCCTATCCTATGACATACACTCCTGGGGCTCAATTCTCAAAGTCCCGAGATTGAGGCAAGGTGCCTGCATCAAACATAAATTGCATAAGTGGCACCTTGCATCATAATCTGCACCTGAGCCATTCACAAAAGCAGTCAGCATCAACCACAGGCTGCCTGCCCGAAATGGGGCTTGCGCTGCCTGGGCACCCAGAAATGTGCTGCAACATTGTGCTAGGAGGCATTTGGCAGATGCAAGCTGTCACATCCCCTTAAATGGGTTTCTCAGAGAAAGAAATTCTAAGTACCCATAGACCACCCAGGACTGGTCTAAGTGTACTTAGAAAAATCCCCTCTGGGAGAGTTGACCAGTGTGCGGCAATGCGCTGCCCCCCCCACCGACATGCCCATAATAGCATAACTTGAATGAAACCAAGACCTGGTGGTCTAGTGGTCCCCCTCTCCGATAGAGGTGCAGTGAAGTTTAACTCTGCTAGCACAGCAGAGGCGAAGTGGCCCACTCTGCCTCGACATACAGCTACTCGAAGTGCCCATTGAAATGCAGTACTTCACCACTTTGCGTCATAATGACATCACGTTATAATGACTCCACATTACTTTGCTTTAGTTTCTTTTAAAGGTGGAGTGAGTGAGCACTGTAACAGCCCACAGATCACATGGCTCACAGGTCACATGCTTCAGGCAGGAAGTTAAGCATGCAAGAGAGTGAAAGACTTTCACTTTTGCCTTACCTAGTGTGGGAGAATGAGCTGTGTTTGAGAGGAGACAGAGAGATAGCAAAAAATATATACTCCTCTTTGAGAGGAGATAATGAGACAGCAAAAAATATAAAACCTGCATCTGAACCAGAGCACCTTCCAAGCTTGTGGTCCCTTCTCTGAAGCAGGAGGTAGCGGTACCATGGAAGCACCACCTCCAGGAGCACTTACCAGTGTCCCCCCACCAGTGCCACCACCTATCATGGCCATTGTGTCAGCAGATCAGCAGGAAGTGAGGGAGGAGCTGAAGCAGCAGGTTTCCCCACCCCTGGCCCCAATTGAGCACCAGCAGCAGCCAGCAACAACATCTGGGCCCCCACCTGCCTATGTCCGGTCCTCCCTGCAGCTCATTAGTGTGGGAGTGCTTCACTACATTGCCTGCGGACACCAGTGTAGTGAAGTGCAATCTGTGTGGTGAGGTGGTACACCGTGTCCTCAAGGGAAGTCATCTGACCACAGGTGGTCAGCGCATCCACCTATACAACCACCACCATGCAGATTGGCAGGCCAAGCTTGCCAAAGAGGGCAGGAATGCACCTGCTGGTCCTGATGGGCAACAGGTGACAGCACAGCCTCCATCTGCATGTGATGTCAAGCAGGGGTGGACCATGGAGCAAGCAGCTGCTCCAAAACCTGCAGGTGATGGTGGCAACCCTGCATGGATACCTGCCACACATGCCAATGTGGGCCTGATGTGGAGTGAGTTGGACCATGTGAACCACTGGTTTGACAACGTGGAGCAGTGGTTGGAGCACATGGAGGTCCACCAACTCCAAATACTGGGCATGCTTCAACTGCTGCTCTCACACCATAACAATGATCATTAGTTTTTGATTGTCCTTGCACCCAACCCCCTCCATGAAAAATAGTTCCTGACATTGCCCCTAATCTGTTCCCCATCTTCAAATTTTGCTCCCTTGTTCATGCACATCTCTTTTTCTGAAAGATGTTACCCTCTTGTACATTGTTGATTCTCTTTTGGTACTAGATACAGTAGTTTCTATCATGCCCCCCCCCCGGCTTGGCTCAGAGTTCTCCTATTATTGTTTTCCATAATACATCTATGGACCCCATACATAATGTAGCTGCAGCAACAATAGGGACCCCCCATTAGGATCAAACCTGTGTACAGATTCATTTTTATGGCTGTGAGGGCACAGCTCCACAGATGTTATGCCATCATCAGCTCTGTAGAAGAGCACTGTGGAAGCACATGACCGGACCGCTATATGGTGTACTTCCACAGTACTCTGGCACAGTTTCCAGTGGTTGTGTTCATGTGGCCCTTCCCCTCCACTGGCCACATAAACACACCCACTTCACAGGGCACTTCCTTTTTGTTGTAGTTCAGGAGCTCTTGCACATGCGCAGTGCTGGTCTGATGCTCATTCCACCCTGCCATCTGTGCTGGTTAACAGGGACTTAATCATCCAGGCAGCAGCAGGCAGTACTGCTGTACCATCACAGCCAGTACCAGTTCCTGTTTCTGCTTCTTAACTGGTACCCCCACCTCCTCTTCAGCCTCTCAAACCCAGTCAGAGTCTGAACATCATGGAGCGAAGCCAGCCAAATCCACCAGCAGCGGGGGGAATGAGTGAGACCTGGGGTTCATAAGGGTGGTGGGTAAGTGCTTTATTCCTGTCACAGCAGGAGTGAGGAGTGGAGCCGTGTCATTCAGCTACCACTGTTATGTTAGTGGGAGATGTTGAGGGGATGTGACTGGGTGAGCTGGGGCACATTGTTGCTCACATCACGGCCTGTTGCTGTAGTGGTTGTCAGGAGCAAGACAGAGAGTGCTGTCTAAACCACTGTACAAAAGTTTAATTCCAGCTTCTCTCTCTGCCTCACTGTTAATGTTTAGTGCCTGTCTGACTGCTGCTCTCTGTTCTTGCTTGAGCTGCTTCAGAGCAAAGCCAGCCAAGTCCCCCAACAGCAGAGGGAATTTGTGAGAGCTGGGGCTTGCATGGGTGACAGGTAAGTGCTTTATTCTGGTCATGGCATGGGTAAGGAGTGAAGCTGTGTTGTGCCACCACTGCTGCTGTCATGTTAGTGAGAGATGTTTGCGGGAATGTGACTGGGTGAGCCGGGCCATGTTTCTACTCACATCTCAGCCTGTTGCTGCGGCAGTTGTCAGCAGCGAGACAGACAGTATCGTCTAAATGGCTGAAATTGAAGAAAGGGAGTACAAAAGTTAAGGGGTGCAGTGGGTGCATGGTTGCTGTCGGGGGTGGTAGGTGGGTGTATTTCTAACTGAATATGTTCATAATGTGGATGAAAAGAGAGTTTTCACTTGGGTCTGGAGCAAATGCATACCTATCAAGAAAGAACAAAGCAAATATGAAAGTTCTGAAATCTGCTGACCAGATCCCAACTTGAAAAGTTAGCACATGACTGCTGAAATTGACATCATACTCCCTACTGTATATTACACTGCTGTTTCTGTCAAAAATTTGCAAATTTCTCTCTCATTGTCACCCTTCCCCCATTTAGGAATAGGTGCACAGTACAGTCAGTTGTTGGTGAAATGCGTAAATTAGAGAGAATGAATGCCATCTTTATGATGGTCACAAGGCACAGTGGGTTAATAATTTAGAAGGCAAGAAAAAAAGTCACTCTGGGGTTTTAAGACTGTGTGGGCTTCTGAGCTGGTGATAGAGTTGTAAACAAACTTCATTTCCCTGCCTTCACATGTTGACAATTAATGGTGTGAGATAAAGAGGTGGATTTTTTAAATAAAAGTAGCATAGAATAAATGCCTCACTTAATGCTTATTCCATTTGTGATAAAAGGCAAAGTGTGCTACTACTTTTTGACTCTCCTGACAGTGTCTCCTGCTGTAGTCAAAAGTGGCTGTCAGTATGGTTAATTAAATATAATTTGCTAGATGCAAAAATAGTTATGTTGAATTTTCCAGCTTAAATATTCAAGAGATTGTTATTTTTGTTATTCAGCATAACATGATGTTTATGAACTGTATTAGAATGATTGATATTTGTAAACTAGTTTGTAGAAAGTACTATTTTGACTTAATAGTAATTAGTTGTTTGGGGGCTTTGTGGTATGTAGCATGGACATTTTACTTAAAAAGTTAACCTTTTTAAACTCTGAGACTTTTTCATTTCAATTAGACTAATAATGTGTGTGTGTCTATATTTTGAGTTGCCTGTATTTTTGTGTGTAACAAGATTGGCCTACAGAGGGAGCTAATACTAAAACAAATGAAGCTATTATTGGCCATGTATAATGTATATTGTTGTTTTCAGGTATGACAGCAGCTTAATTGGCTTGAACACTGGGACCTCAGTCTTTGATGCACCTGAGAATTTTTCTGTTATTTGTTTCTGTAGGTGCCGAACTTGTGTAAATGAAAAATAAACTTGCTGGTGTGCTGTGTGAGCCTGCAGGATGTCGAGATAGACTTCCTAAAATCCCAAACCTTATACAATACTTGAAAATGTAAACTGTTTTCAAAGTTGAAACTAAACTCCATAACTAGATTCAACAGTGCTCTGACACAGTTTCCAGTGGTTGTGTTTATGCAGCCCTTCCCCATCGCCGGCAGCATTAACACACCCACTTTGAGGAGGAACTTCTTTTACATCCTCAACTCTGGAAGTAATGGCCCCCATGCACAAGATGGCTGCTGAGTCAGACTGCGCATGCACCAGTATCACGCATGCACAGTTCTGTCATTGCCGCCATCTTGAGCATGGCATACTCCTGTGCTCCTAAAAGTTCTGTGCAGCCGTATTGGCTCTGACCAGAGTTTGTTCTGTAAAGAGGTTGATTTCAATCCACTCCTTCGCAGGGAAGCAAGTAACAGTAATGGTTGTCATTCTGATAGCTCCTCAACTGCAGAAAAGTCAAATGTAGACATAAGATGAGCTTTTGTACCATTGGAAAGAACTGCATTGAAAGTGCATCACCTTTATTAGCAGTACAGGTGTACCTGAATGTTAACAGGATCCCATAGGGACAGAGGTGGGCTTAACAACATGTTTTTGACCAGGATATGGAACAGTTCATTAAGAGGTGGCAGGCACACACATTAGAGTCCTCAGGTGGACTAATTCATGTTATCCTGGATAATGATACCCTGGTTGAACAAGAGGGTAAACAACAACTAATAGAAAGAGAACAAGGCATATATTATAGTTTTGGGGGTATAATGATTATAATAACTATAGGAAATTTCTACAGGAGACTATTGCCAGAAATACATTAGGATAACATATGATAAAGAAAAGACATTTGAGGAGAACTGGGAGAATCTTCGGCTGGTCCAAAAAGCCAAATGAATCACGATCTATTCTGAAACCTATAATGAACACAAATACTTACATTAATGGCTCAGAGTCAGACACTGCTTGTTCACAACATCAGCATTTTTTAGAGGAGGAGGAGAGGGACCACACTATAGTGGAGACTTTATTATCACAAGCACCACTAGTACCACAACAAACACAGAACCAAACAGGTACTCACTTCATCGCAGCCCTGGAACAATAAGATTCTTTACCCTGGAAATCAAATGGGGGGGTAAGGAAGAAGAGGAGATCAAAACTGATATCTCCAGGGATATAGACCAAGGAAAGGGAATAGCAGAGCTAGGAGGGGACCACAAAGGAGGGAACGATACTAATGACAGAATTAAATGTGATTAACATCTTCAATCACATTTTAACAGAAGCAAAAACTAAAGTATTGTGAAGGGTTTTATCTTTTTTTCAACCTGCTGACCTCCAAGAGTTTGAAACAATTCACTAGGAAATTGCAGATCTATTCTGGTGTGGGATAAAACACTGTATGAAACACAAGTTTTAAGACTATTAACGGATGTTGTTTTCTACCAGCCATTTTGTAAAAGATCTTGTGATGAATACACGAGGAGGGTGGGTATCTTGGTGGATATCTTTTTGGAGGATGCCTTAATGACAGGTGCTATCACCAGGAAACTTTGGATTTTCTGCCAAGTTTCCCATAAGAGTCACTATATATTGCTTTCCAAAAGTACATAAGGATATGCAACATACTCCTGGCAGGCCAGTTTTGGCCAGCATTGTACAGCTGATTGAACAGGGGATGGGTATTAAGAGGAAGCTCTAATTTTTCGATAATGAAGGCTTCCTTTGTTTCTTTATTATATAAAATGTTACTCTTATGCACATGAATTGTATAAATTAAAGTATTCAAATTAAGCTTTTTTTTGTCAAAATACAATAAAAATGCTATGGGAAAAAAGGATAGCTTACAGAACCATTTGCTCAAGTTGTGGACCGCTTTAGTGGCCCAACAGTTTTCCCCTATATCCGGACCCTACACACATGCTACAGATATTAAGCATGACTGAGTCCCATGATGAAGAGGGGGATGCCAAGTGGTAGTGGAGACCAAATGAAAGAAGATCAAGGAGAGAATAGCTAAGGCATCAGCATGCTGTTTGAAGGAAGTAAGCAATGGTAGGAGAAGGAAGAGGTCACTATGGTTCTCAATGGAAGGGAGGAAAAAACAGCTTTTAGCTACAAGGAGACACAGACAGAGTTGGACAGGAAGGTGTATCAGGAAAAAGGGAGGCAGGTAGAAGGGCGAGAGCAGATAAAGCACAAATAGAGGAGAGGATTGCCAAGGAGGTCCAAATAGGGGATACAACTTTCTTCTGGTACATGAGTGAAAAGAGGCAAGCAAGTGGTGGGATAGTGAGAATCAGGAATGCAGGGGGGAGCCTGCAAAAGAAAATCAAGTGAAAGCTGACATTTTAAATGAATACTTCTGCTCAGCCTTCACAGTGGGGGGTTAGGGATGGACTAATATGCATGAACAGGGCCGGGGGGGGGTGGAGTTTGACACAAGTCTATTTTTGGAAAAGAGAGTCCGAAGGGGACTTTAAGCCCTAAATGAAAACAAGGAAATGGGCCAAATGGAATTCACCAAAGGGTACTAAAAGAACTGAGCAGGGTGCTAGCTGCCCCTCTGAAAAAACTATTCAGCACCTCACTGGAGACGGGGATAGTTTGACAGGAATGGAGGAGTGCAACAGCCAGTGTGATCCCTATGTACAAGAGTGGCAGCAGGGAGGAGGCAAGCAATTACAGGCCAGTCACAGGAAGCTAATAAAGAAAATAAGCACCCTGGGGGTTGGAGAGTAGGTGGTAAGCTGGGTGTCAAACTGGTTGAAGAATAGGAGACAGTGGGTGTTGGTAAATGGCAGACACTCAATGGATGTTAGAGTGACCAGTGGTATGCCAGTGACATGCCGCAAGATTCAGTACTGGGGCTGGTCCTCTTCAGTGTCTTCATAAGTAACATTGCTGAGGAACTGCAGGGGAAGCTGTGTTCTGATGGACACTCAGGAAGGGGTGAAGAGAATGTAAAGGGAACTGGGGAAACTAGAGACGTATTCCAGGATGTGGCAGCTGGGTTTCAATGTCAAAAAAGTGCAAAGTCATGTACCCAAGGTGCAGGAACCCTGGAGCTGTGTATAAGATGAGGGAGGTATTTACAGTCACCAAGCAGGAAAAGGACCTTGGGATAATGATCTCAATGTGGCAGGGTAGTGTGAAAATGCAGTAGCAAGGCTAATGGGATGCTGCAGTGCATAGGGAGGGGGATTTCTAGCAGGAGGAAGCAGGTGGAGTTGCCACTGTATCCCTCACTAGTGAGACACCACCTAGAGTACTATGCTCATTTCTGGAGGCCACATCTCCACTAGAACACTGACAGGGTGGAAGTAGTTCTGAGGAGGACTGCCAAAATGATGAGGGGGTAAGAGGCTGCGGGATCTTAACATGTACTCCCTGGAGGCGACATGAGTGAGAGCAGACATGAGTAAGTACCTCACAGGAGTGAACAAGGTGCAGATGAAGAGTCTCTTTCAGAGGATGAAGAGCACCAGAACTCGAAGGTATGCAATGAAGCTAGAGAGGGAAAAGTTTAAAAGGGATATGAGGAAAGACTTCTTCACAGAAAGGGTGGTAGATGCATGGAACAGCCTGCCAGAAGAGGTGGTGGGGGTGAAGATAGTGGGGAGCTTCAAGCATGCGTGGGATAGGAACATGGGCATAACAAGTAGAAAAAATGGAGGCAGAAAGGACACCTGTGACCACATAAGGTCCAGGGTATTGAATTAGGCAGGGAGATGGCAGTCTAGATGGGCCTACCAGTCCTTTCTTGCCAAAAAATTCTATATTATTATCAGGATTGGTCTCTAGGGACAGTGGATGTTGCTTCACTTTACACTAATATTCTCATAAAGAGGGTATAGAATCAGAGAAGCCATGCATGAAAAAACAGATATTCCAGGTAGGCATGCTGAATTTGTGGCAGCCTTGGTGGGCATTGTATTGAACTGTAATGCTTTCTCCTTTCTAGGCAGGATATACAAACAAATAAAGGGCATGGCACTGGGGGCATTGCTCTCCCCCAATTATGCCAATGTTTACTTAGGCATGTGGAAGGATGTTTATGTGAGGTATCATGAACACAACCCTTTCTAGGATAAAATATATGCCTATAATAGCCATATTGAAAAGTTCTTTAGGGTGCAGACAAGGAATTGCTCAACTTTGTGAGTTTTTTGGAAGCAAGCAGTGATAATTTGAAATTCTCAATAACATAGTTTGACCTCCATGACCTTCTTGGACTTAGTATTGACCAAACAGGATAGGGGCTTTATAACTGATAGGTTCTGCAAGCACCTGTCACCACAATTCCCTCCAACATTCTGAGAATAGCCATACAAGGCATTTTTCAAACAAGATTCCTAAATATCAGTTCCTCTGCTTCAGGTGGAACTGCAGTGAAGAAGGGGCTTTTGAGATCTGGGAGACTGAGCTCTTTGTACACTTTAAGTAATGGGATATAGTGGGGAGGCCATAGTGTCAGGGTGTGAGACAGCAAGATCAAAAAATAGGAAAGCCATACTTGCAGGTAGCAGGCAAGCCAACACAGAAGCCACAGATGGTAGGATTGGCTTGGTTTCCACCTTCTCTCATCAAGCTGGAGATGTAAGAAAGATCCTTGAAAAGCAGTGACATAGTTTAGTTTAGGAATAGACAATAGGCCCGAAACATGTAATGATCAAGAGTTCAGGTTGGTATTTATTTATCTACAAACTGGTACCTGGAAGAGGTACACTGAGCTGAAGTTAATTTCCAGGTGTGATCTGGGGGAGAGCAGAAGGGGAGAACTCAGCTGAAAATAAATACAGCCAGTAAGGTGATGTGGTTACATTGACAATGACATAAAGTGCATATGTTGAATGCAGAATAGACACAATGGCAAAACATTGCATATAGTGGAGGTCAAATAACTTAGCATACAAATTATCAGTGCAGTTGGACACACTCAAAAATGGCTTAGTGCCATTAAGAAAGGGGGCTGAGATGATTCTGAGAGAAGGAGTCAAACAGCCTGTTAGACTTCAAGTAAGCAGTAAGATACTCCAGGGTGTGTGTTAGACACTTTAACACACGGCTAGGAGGCAGAGCACGAAAACATCTCCGCCGAAAGTATCCAGCCTCCTCAGCCGCAAGTTAAAGCGTTCAACACACAGACCCCTGAAGTGGGCTTATTGCACTTATGAAATGGCCATCAAAAATACAGATGTATGTGATAGCTAAAATGTATAGTATTTAATAGTGAAAAAGTTCAATGTTTGTTTACATTTTTAATAAAATAGTTCCTCCACCTTTTTTTTATTTTTTTTGAGTTGAGAACTTTTGACCTATTTAGGATTCCGTATCTGCCTTTTTCCCCATGTAGTTGTCATGGCACCAGCCTTACACTCCCCCCCCCCACACACACACACCCTCTATCCAACTAGCAGCACTCCTAATTGTTTATTTATTTATTTTTTTTAAGAATTTGGTTGATCCTACCTTTATTTAACATACAAAAGTATCTGGTTGATCCTGCTGTTTGCCATCGTCAGGCGATACCGCAATCTGAGTGGGAACAGCAAGTCCGTGGCAGACTGGCTTCACACTTAAGTGAGTTATCAAGTGAGCGCTTCATCTGTGGCTCCAGTAGTGGGGAGGGTTTAGAAACCATCGGTTTCTCACCACTGCATTGGCTCCTGTGGCTGCTCCTCGGCATCTGTCAGCCAGGAACAGGGGGAGGGCTCAAGCGGCGTCTGTGTCGCGCAGAAATTAAACTGCAGTGTTGTGTTGAGCGGGCAGATTATGAGACTATTGCAATCGTGGCAGTTGCTTTTTTTTTGTTGTTTTAATAAATGATGCAGGTTGTGTATTTACTTTAAGAGGTGTGAGTGAGTGTTAACTTCACAGTAAGGGTGTCATTGCTTGTGGCACAGAACAAAATGGCGGCTATTTCAAATTTGAACATTCTTTGTGGGCAGCATCACCCATATCAATGCCCAGTGTGTATTGCCTGGTCTTATTCCTGTGTTGTTAGACACTTTAGCACACAGTTAGTGCCCAATGAGAATGCTTGAATTTCAGTGCCCATTTCATAAAATGAAGCAACCAAAGCCATGAAGTTATGGGGGAGGGAAAGGTAAAGCATGGTCAAAATCACAGGGAATGGTAAGGGACAGTTTAGGTAGAGGGTTGGCAAGAGTAAGGGGGAGGAGAGACATTTTAGCTGGCTCCTGGCAGAGGGAAAGGAGGGGGAGAGACAGATGGAGGAGGGTAGTTGGTTTCAGAAAGAGAGGGCATATGATATAAGAGAGCACATTTCCAAGCTGAGGAGTGAGGGTGGAGAAGGCAGAAGGTGTTAGAGTATCTTGAGCAGAAGGAGTGAGAAGAGGAAGCAATGGGGAGAGAAGACAGGATAAGTATGAGGTGAGGGACCCAAACCAGTTTTTAGAGGTGAAGGAAGCACAGTGGCACTGGCAAGATGAGGGGATAGAGAGGATGGATTGGGAGGAGTAGGGTGGGTATGAGAGGGCGAGTTGGTAGCAAAGCAGCAGAAGGTGTTCCAGAGGTATACAGCACAGCTAAGAATTTGAAAGACAGAATTTTGCATTTGTTGCACAAAAATAAAACTTTAAAAAAACTGCCTTTCTCTGCTGGTAATCACATATGTGTAAATTGTAAGTATTTTTGGGATACCCATACTGAAGATAAATTTGGAAGCTATAATGTGGAGAAAGCATTGTAGCATCCATGACTGCATTACATGCACTACACCAGGAGCGATGTACAGTACATGGCTACCTGTGAATGTAAATCATTTTATGTAGGTAAAAGAAAGCACACTTTCAAAACACGCACTGGAGAGCACAAACATTCCATTGAAAAGAAAACATGGAGAATGCCTTAGCTGTGCAAGTGTAGACCAAG
Organism: Neoceratodus forsteri; assembly: GCA_016271365.2. NCBI lineage: Eukaryota > Metazoa > Chordata > Ceratodontiformes > Ceratodontidae > Neoceratodus > Neoceratodus forsteri. The sequence goes on along the minus strand of CM057450.1, from coordinate 872,839,340 downwards.
GGTAATGGTCACAACTTTTAAGTTTTAAAGTTTGGAGCATGTCTGTGGGGCCCCGTGGATAGGGATCTGGATAATATGTATCTGAGACAGTAGAGCCTCTGGCAGTAGAAAACTGAAGGTATTGTACCCTCCAGGGCTGAATGACCATTATCAGTTGGCACCATTTTTACAATAGCTGTGTTTATTGGCTATTATATGAGTATGAACTGATTTAATGATTCCCAGGATTTATGTTTATAGTGTCATGCTGCAATATTTTTACAATAGCTGTGTTTATTGGTTATTATATGAGTGTGAACTAATTTAATGTTTCCCAGGATTTATGTTTATAGTGCCATGCTGTAATATTTTTACAATAGATGTTTTTATTGGTTATTATATGAGTGTGAACTGATTCAATGTTGCCCAGAATTTATGTTTATAGTGCCATGCCATAATACTTTTACAATAGCTATGTTTATTGGCTATTATATGAGTATGAACTGATTAAATGTTTCCCAGGATTTATGTTTATAGTGCCATGCTGAGTAATAAGAGTGATGGATTTCTAGCACTGTATCATATTGTGGTGATTAGCATGCTGAACGCTGTTTAGGACACTAATCTGAACAAATATAATGGAATTTGAATCCTTATGCATTAATTCAGTATAGATAGATTGGCATAATACTTTTGAAAAAGCATATAACTAGTGACAGCCATTTGAATATGCAGCAATGCTTGCCATTTACAGGTATATCTGGTAGTCCAGTATAAATAAAATTTGATAATGTGCATTTGGTAAACGGGTACATATACTGACAGTTATCTGAATATGAGTTTTTCATTTGAGTGAGTCACCTTTCTTTGGAGAAAACACAATTGCACATTCCCCAATAATGCAAAGTATCATGGGAAACATATGCAAATCCTCATGAGAATTTGGTCTGGCTCAACTTTAAGCAGAATTGCATGGTGCCAGAAGGCTTCACAGTGCAATCAGCAAAGGCTAAGAACAGCAGACACATACACGTGTTTTGTCCTCATTTAGACTCATCAGTGTGCCATATCTGTGTCTTAGCCCAGGGAGAGGGGGCCAGCCGTCACCTGTGGAGGATGTTATTTGTTTGGGTCATGGGGAGCCCCACACTTTAAGGTTAGACATAATAAGGTTGCACCAAGTAAATATATGCTCATTGACAGTGTTAACATAACAATAAATCCTTCTTATTATGGGGATAGTTGAGGAAATAAAGGGATGCAAATTAAAAGGCTTGGCTATGCAGCTTACTCTTGCTTTGAAACACATTAACAACAGAAATCCCACCTCTCACCAGCATGGCACACTTTAGATAAATCTCCCAAATTAATAGTCCAGTTGAACAAACCCCAGTTGGCTTTACTGGGTACCCAGACTTGTACAGTTGTAGACCTGATGTGTATTGCAGCTGGTTGGCTGGCCTTAGTGCACTTAAACAATTGATTGGATTTACCCATTTAATCATGTAGTTGTGACTGAGCATTTAAGAAAGAACATTAATTGCTGAACTGTTAGACAAACTGGTATTTGTAATCCCTGGCCTGATGGCAAACAGTACATTTCAAAGGCAACTTGGCAAATACTGTTGCAATGCTAGCCCTGAAATTACTCACAGTAACAAGGACCTCAGTCTTTGAATTGGAGTCAGGATGGTTGGCTCCCTTGTGCAGGCTTGAACTTCTGGAGTCTTGGATTCAGAATTCTGGCTTCTGAAGCAGGGACCTGCATAACAGACCAGGGCTGACATGACCCACCCCAACATCCAGGCATCAACCCCCAATGCTGGCTGCAAACTAGCACTAACCGTTGTGCTAGTGACTGACTCCCTTTGCTGGCCTGAGTGTAGATGCAGCTTTAGACTCAGGATTCAGTCTCTGGAGCTTTTGGCTCAGAAAATGGGCTTTGTCAACTTTCAGCTCTGGGTTCCCACTCTGGCAGTTTCATTCAGGATACCAATTCTAGTCATTTCAGCTTTGGCATTCAAAGTCAGTCTCTGTCCCTTTCAGGCTGAAAAACTGGTTTAGATTACCAGATTGGCCCCGGGCCATGAGCTGAGAGACACATAGAGAAGCTCTCTCTCTCTTCTCGAGAGTTTCTGACAACTGTGCAGTTCAACGTTCCTTCTCTGCTGAAGAAACACATTTTTTTTTCAAGGTTCAAAATACATTATTGTTCGTCTATTTAAGCCTTTATACTATATATATATATATATATATATATATATATACACACATATATATATATATATATAGAAAAACAAATTCATTTTCATTATAAATGCATCAGGGTATAAAACAATACATTCCAAGTTTGCATACAAAAGACATATACAATTAATTGATGGACTAAAGTGCATATACCAGGACAGAAAAAAGACAGGAATCAGAATATGACAATAAATTATTTCAATGACCTCTTCTTATTAGTAGTAGCTTGCAAGATCTTTTTTTTATATTTTAAGCATGTTTCTTGCAAAATCTTCAATCTGTGGATGCATTAATAGTCTAAGTAATTCTTCTTTAGTCATATCATCATTCATCATATATTTTGCAAAAAAAGAAACTCTGATATGATCATGCTTAGAACTGTATAATACAATATGTGTTAGTGTTTCAAAATCCCCTGAACCACAGTCATATAATAAATTAACATACCCTGTATTTTTGAGTAAAAAAATCCAGATACTTAGAGAGCTAAAGTTCCAATCTAAACTTCATAAAAATTTGTGTATCCCCTTTGTCTTGTAGATCCAGTTAGTATGGTTCAAGAACATGGTTAATTTTGTTCTGTGAAAACCATTTATGTAGACATGATTTCTTCACTTTTCAATCAATCAATAAATCAATCAATCAATATCTTCATTTATCCAGCTGGACACCATTGAGCAAGCTCATTTACAAGGTGGACCTGCATCGCACTAGGTCAGGTAGCCATACATTTATGTACAGACAAAAATACAATCAGAGAAAGTATACTTTGGAGCAGAGGGTCCTGCAACATACAGGTAAAATATGTACAGACAGGTGGAAGGTAAGCGTAGGTAAACAAAGGGAAAAAAACAGCAATATAACAGAGTAAACAGTAGAAAGTACAGATTTAGCAACATATTCATGGTCTAGTATTCTTGAATCATTTGTAACATATTCAGGAAAAAGAGGTGAGGGATTGAGAAAGGTGATGCCAGAGGATAATAAGGACAAATAAAAAGCTTAGCAATTTAAAAAAACTCATGTACAGGGTAACGGACATCGTGGGCTGGGGGATGTGTCATACCGGGGAAAGCTGATACTGAGGTGTTATACTACCAGCAGAGAAAGGTTTAGCAGGCCGTGGGCATGTAGACGTGGCAGGTGGGCATGAAATAGTGGCAGGTGGGAGGAGAACTGTGGACATAGGGTTCATAGTTGCCTAGGGTTAGATTTTGTGTCATAGAGCACAATGGAAGTGCCAGGCAATGCTAGTTGTAGGCAGACACGAACGAGCTATGGTCAATGGAAGCAACTGCAGACTTCTGGGTAGGTTTTTGCGTACAGGGTCTTGAACACAGCTAGGCTAACAGGAAACCTCAGTTTTCCCATGTCCTCCTTTATTGAAACTAGTTTAACTTAATCTTTTATGAGTTTTGAATATTCCACTGACATTTTAACAACTTTAAGGTAATCATTCCATAGATGTTCAGTGTTTGTCATTTTTAATGTTTCCTATGAATCAGTCAGTCAACTTGAGGTATAACTCCTGTTGTACCTAGGTAGAATATTTTTTCTTGTAGTATAATGCTAGATAATCTTGACTTTTTTTGAGGCATTACTTTAATCTAATGTGCAATCTTAGTGGCTTTAGCTAAATTACTTATTTTAATCCTTCCCTACTCGGACTTTACAATTTCAGCAGCTGAAACAAAATATTGTAATCCGATTGGCCACTGAGGATATCAATCACAGTTCTGGCTTTCTGATTGGTTATTCAGAACGTGCCAAACACACAGTCCTCTATTTTTCCCAGCAGCAATAGCTGAGCACAACATAGGACCCTTTGAGTTCTGATTGACTGAAACAGAATGGCAAAGTAATAAGATGACTGCCAAAGGGCAGACAGCTAAAAGTCCAACTTTATAAATAATCTGTTCAGTTTTAAAATTCAACATTGACAACATTCAATAGAGATCCCTTTGCACTATTATGCGGTTCAAGAGTGGAGTCTGAAAGAGCATTGCCTGAGTGGTCACAAGAGCAGAAGCACTCGGACTGAGCACAGGCTATTGCCACTATATACAGGTGCAGAACTCTTAAAACTGTAGCGCAAAGTAGCCAGTTTGCACATTCACACAGCAGCTTCTTGAATGCATACAGCCCATCTATATGGCAAGCAGTTACATAACATGGATTTGGCCCCAAACTGGATATTAGACCAGATTCAAGAGGGTAGAACATCAGGGCTGGACCAAGGCCATATGGAGGACAAAGGGAGGTGCCCAGAAAGACTGCTTAAGGTAAGCCTCACCTCTTTGGGGGGAGGGAGTTATAGTCAGATGTGAGAATTCTCCATACTTCCCTAGCAAAACCAATTCAACTCAGACCTGCCTGCTCCCCATCCCAGTACCTGAAAGTGTCCTGAACAAAAAGGAAAGAGTATTGGGTGGTTAATCCTTTTCATCTCTCTCCAATGTCTCTTCATGCAGTCCCAAATCTTTTTTTATATTGCTCAGGAAAGCTCCCACTTCTTTTGGATTGACAAAGAGGTAGACTCTTCTCTAGTAGGTGACCTTGAGTTTGGCTAGAAATTGCAAACTATGGGAGATTCCCAGCTCCCAGAGAGAAACACAGACAGAGTCAAATGACTTGTGACGACAGTACATCTCAAAGCTTAGGTCAGGGAACCTAGATATTTCCTGTCTGTCTTCAAGAGTAACCAGCCCCCTACAGTGAGCTACCTCCAAAATGAGATCCATGTCCATAGGGTGAGTGAAGATTAGATACAGGGTTCTGGCTCCTTCAGAATGTGTTAAGGCTCTTCTGGGTGTTATACAGTATGGTTTGCATACCAAAGGCGCTGGGTCCAAGTTGTAATGCTGCATGAGCTACTCTTGCATGAAGGGGATTGGGTCTTCACCATCCATACATTCCATCATGCCCACTACATGTAGATTAGCAGCTCTTTGTTGATTTTCCATATTTTCCAAATGGAGTCTAAGCACTTTGTTTTCCTTGATTAGTCCAGTAGTGGCTGCTAGTGATATACTGGCCATGCCAGTCACTCACCAGGCTTTGTTCAACCATGCTGCTGTGCTGCTCAGATGTCTGCAGCTTTCTCTGAATATCTGCCACTTTTTTGTGGAGCACTGTAAGTCTGGTGTGCATTGCTTTTATGTCATGGAAAACATCTTGAAGGGTTAGTTCCATTATCAATGGATCAGCCATCAGTACACCCTTCACATCACCACTTGACAATCCAGCCTGCTGGACTTTCTTGCCTCCAACTTCAGCTGCTTGTTTCCACAGATTTCCCATTGTTCAGAACAACAGATATGGTGGTAAGATGATCCAGGGAGTTAATGCTACTGGCGAATAAGTAAGTGGCTCTCAAAAGTTATAAAAGTTTAATTGACAAAGTGGTCTTTCTCCTTGCATGGCGCTTGAGGTCCACACGTCTTGCCACACTGGTAGCTGGCCATGACCCTTACACTTTCTCTATGAATTCCTTGGAAAAATAAAACTATTTTAAAGCATGAGTTAGGGTTCAGGCTTAATACTGCAAATGGAAGAAAATGCAACATTAGGATAACAGTGTCCCCTGAGACTTTGTGTAACTGTGGCATGACATTTCTTGGGGTCTGTATGATAACTTTGGCATTGTCTTACCAGACAAAGAAAAATACTCTTCGGTGCTTATAGACAGGGTTCCAAAGTTAGTGCAATGCCCATGCTACAGTATATTGTGAGATTAATGAAAACCTTGAGAAACACCACACTATAGAGTCACCGATGCTCATGTGACTTGTCGTACCTTAATATTGCAGTGCATACTTTTAACAATGTTAAATTTCAACCCTAACTAATCATTTATTTTTTTGAATACATTTCCTTACTTTTCACAAAGTACATTTAGTAACAGATAGACATTACTTTGTACTGATAAACCTGACCTTCAGATGGAATTACCAGTACTTTCACTGGAAAGCAGAACATGGTAACAGTGCCACATCCCCTTGCTTACCTCTTCCCATGTCAGCCTTTGCCCACCCAATACCATGCAGTCCCTGGTGTCCACTCATACCCCTTACCTCATCTTGTCCCAGGCAACAAAATCCTGATGTCTTGTGGTGCCCCATCACCATGCCCCACACAACAAACTACTGATGTCCAGTAGCACCCCAGTCACACATCCTGCCCCAGTCCAAGCATCTCTGGAGCCTTGTGCCACCACCCTCCCACATCATGCCACTTTCAGTCATTACTGGTGTCCAGTGGCACTCTCAACTCTGCCCCATTTCAAGTATCCCTGGCACCCAGTAAACCACCCTAACTTGCTCCATTCCAAGTAACTCCAGTGTCCAGTAGCACACTCTTCCTATACCCTGCTGCAGTCCAAGTGTCCCTGGAGTCCATTAGAATCACCCCCCAACATCCTTCCCCTTTTCAAGTATTGCTGGCACCTAGTGGTAGCCCCTCCCTTACCCTTTCCATTACCAAGTATCCCTGGTATTGAGTGGCAACTCTGTCACACACCCTGTCTTATACTAGAGTTTCTGGTGGCAACCTCAACTCACACCCTGTATCATTTCAAGTATCCCTGACATTCGAAGGTCTCTCACACCTTGCCCATTTAAAAATTATCTCTGGCAATCAGTGGCACCTACCCCACCCTCACTAATGCCCCCACTCATTCCAGATGGTGGATGGCTCAAACTTTCCACTCCCCTCCTTGTCATGCCACCAGCTGAAAAATTGCACTGCAGAATTTAGGAAAAATATGCATGCAACAAACTGGTATTGATGAATTGCATTCTGTGTGTGTGTGTGTGTGTGTGTGTGTGTGTGTAACTCATAAAAGACACAGTGAAATTTATTCAGGCATTGACTGGCTCAGGAGGTGAGGGGCAGGCTCTGAGCCAGCCGCAGTCTGGAATGATGGGATATTTTGTTGCAATAGGGTTAGGCTTTGGGTGCCATAAAAATGAGGGGGGCAGATAAGTGTGCCACTGGGAATGGTCTTCTGGGGGAGTATTTTTCCTTTTTCTTTATTATTTGATCTACAAATAATCTACATGGCTGTTATTGGGGTTGCACGCCCAAAATTGGGGAAAGGAAACACCATCCTGCATCATTGTGGGCTCCTGGTAGCTGTATTTATTTATTTATTTTGGGTACCTGGTGTCTAAATTGGGGGGGGGGGAGGCTGTGGCAAAATGGTTGAGCCCCTGGTGATCACATTACAAACTACAGGGAGTCAACACAAGGGATGGGTGCCTGCAGTCAGTATTGAGAAATCAGTGAGCCACCAGGGATGGCCTCCTAGGGGCCATATAGAGAGATTAGGGGTCTAGGCAGAAGTGGTCTATGGTAATGGGCTCTCAGTGGCTGAATATTTTTAGTTTCTTTTTTACAGTTTCGTAAGTCAGGAAGTAATGATGTGTTTGAAAGTGTGTGAACACTTCATTTCTTCATTGTTTTACAGAATGCTGTGAAATGCAGCTTTTGACATGCAAAACCCTTCGACAATGGGGAATGCAGTGTTGCACAAATTGGCCTACCTGACTTGGGGTTGATTTCATTTGTGAAAGCTTCATATTTTGCTTTAACTTTTTTTTTCATTTTCAAAACAACAAAAGCACCAAACCTGGGACAGGATTTAGTGAACCTGTAAGTTTCATGTTTGACATCCTAGACATTTTGTAATTGTTCATGTGCAGAAAAAAAAACATTTCAGAGTTACCATGTTTTTGCCAACTTCATAGCATGAAAACCACTTAATAAATTTCCTCAAAATGGGCAAGTCCTGTGATCCTGGCCCAGAATGAGTGCCTTCTAAATTTCATGCCACTTTGTCAAGAGACAGCTGAGATATCAGCAGATGAAGATCGGGGTTTTTTTTATGCAAGTGCCTTCCCAACCTTAACTACTGAATATGAGTATTATCAATGTCATTATTATTCTACCAGAGAGCACACATACTTTAGATTAGTGCTCTACTTTGCTCATATAAGTTGGTGGGCTAAAATAGCAATAGCAGTCCAATAAAGCTGTCCTTGAGAGATATAAATTCCACATTTCCTTTTTGTGTTTTTGGATAATCCACAAAGCTGACTACCTCTAAGGAGACAAGCACAATGAGGAGAGGTAGGAGGACATACTCCAACTATTTAGACTCGAAAAAACTGACAACAGACACAAATTGACAATTGTGCTCTGAATATTAAAGGGGATCGACAGAATAGAGTATACACTAATATCTGAGCTGGTGAGCGCAAAAAAACTAGAGGAAAGACAAGCACACAAATTGAGGGTGCAAGATAAGCAGAAATATTAAAAACTTTACTTCATACAGAGAGTGGTTATCATGTGAAAAAGCCTACTGGGTGAGCTTGTGAATGCTAACAATGTTCAGAACTTTGAAGCAGGACTAGAAAGATCCTGAGGGAGAATTACACTGTGGGTTGTGCAGTGTGAGTAGTGGTAGCATTCAAGTATGATCCCTTCCCTTCCTTTGGGGGCTACTGGGAAAAATCTGACAAACATTGTGTGGGAGCTCCCAATATGGTAAAGGAGCTCCCTTCCTGGGATTTTTCAATGTCTAAAAAGCAGGAACAGGGTTCCTGTTCCTGCTTTTTAAGCATAAAAAATCCCAAGAATCTCTTTAAATAAAGTTGTGCACGTATGTAATTTGGTATTTGCACAATGTTTAGTACTAACTGTGAATGCTTAAATTGTAAATGATTTATTAAGTGTCTTTGCCCTTGTTTATGTGATTAAGCTGTCCTTGGAAAATATTAATTGCACTTGTCCTAATTATATGGAAATGGATGTTTCTGAGCATATTTATCCACAGTTCACTGATGCTTACAGATATATTGGAACAAATTGCTATGCATTGTAGCTGAAGAAACACCCCCTACCTTCTACAAGAAAAAGCTGTTTCAGCAAATGTAAAAATCAGAATTCAGGTCAGTAGTGGTGTGCAAAAAGGTTGTTGGTAAGACATTCAAGCTGTTTAGTTTGGAGCTTACAAAGTTCAGATAATGAACCAAAATCCAAACCACAGACCAAACAATTGCATTGATGCAGCATTTCCATTGCACAAGTCATTCATTTATACAATGGATCTGGATGGCTTCTAGAAATACTGCTCTGGGACTGGAGAAACCAGTTCATCTGCCATTGTCAAATGTACTCACAAATGGACAGTGCTTCTTCCAAGCCTATAATTTTAATATCAGGCCATTTTATGAGGGCAGTAACACACACCAAGAAGAAGCGGCAGAGATAGAGTATAATACTGTACCTCCATTAGTGTGTGTGTTGAGGAGAACAGTGCATGTAACACCCAAAAAGCACACTTTACGTGTTATTGTCCACATTCTATACCCCTACAATACTACATTTGTTTTTGCTCTGCAGCATCATTCTGGAGACTGGGCTCTCTGATACTATACACTTGTTGGTAGGCTTCTACATTTGTGCTTTTGCTTTAACCTCCGCAACACATCTGTTTATAATCCACTCTAATCTCCAGTCATAGTACCATCAGTCTGTCTACCACCTGAGTCCTTCTACCATGCTGAACAGAAGTGTTAAATATGTGATTCATCTGATTGAGTCATGCCACAGAACCCACTTCACTTGTATCTCAAAACCTCAGGCATTTCCTCTGTCTGTGAGGAACATTCACTCATTTCCTTAAGGGTGGAGGGACCAACACAGTAACAGAGCTACAGTGACAGTAGTAGTGGTGGCAAACTGTTCTTTGAGTACCAGCCTATACTGGAATCCAATGGGGCGATACAACTCAGTAAAATGTTATTTTTTTAGAGCAGGAGCTATGACAAACCAAATGAAAAGGAACTGAGGTCAGCAGAGTACAGGTCAGTGTTAGTTGATAGGCTGGACATACAGAATTAGTTTAATTGCTGTATTGGTCCTTGTAAGAACAGATCCAGAAGCAAATGGTTTGATACCTTTTATTAGACCAACATAGATGTTACATCTATTAGAGTATTTTCTTTTGTAACATCCATGTTGGTCCAATAGAAGGTATCAAATCATTTGCTTCTGGATTTGATAGGCTGGAGAAATTCATCAATTAAATAGAGTATAACGCCTGTGCAGGTGTGTGTTATAGGGATTTTTCACACAATAATCCATAAACTCTGAGAGCGAAGCTTGAGCGGTTTATGAGATTATCACACACCAAAGGTGTGTGAAAAATCCTCATAAGACAAACCTTGCACAGGCATTGCTTTTTACGGTTGCAGTGGGCAGAGCCCTGCAACCTTCTTGCTATCGGAGGATAAAAGTGGCTCAGCTCAATCTGACCAAACAACAATATTTTGGACTTGTAATACTCTGGGGGGGGGGGGCAACTGCAATGTAAGGGTACTAGTTGCACATTCGAGCAGACCTGATAGACCATGATGCTTGTTTGTGCTGGCAGATTCATATGTTTGTACGTTTGTACTGTCCCTCCACCAGCACAATATCACTCCACTGTCTCCGTTCAGAACACCACCTGTTTCAGCTTGTTTTGTCTCTGCTCCCACCCCCACCCCCCCACACTACTTTATTGCTCTGTCTCTGGCTTCTGGTATAGCTAGCACAAAGGGGAAGCATCTGTAAGACATGCCCTTTAAGTACAAAAAAAAAAAAGGAAAGAAAGAAAGACCAAGCCTGATATCTCTCTCTCTCTCTCTCTCTCTCTCCCCCTCCCTACCATGTGGCATTTCAGTTTTGAGATCACCACATTCCTAAGAGCTGTGTTTTCTTAAGAGTGAGTGTGTGTGTGTGTGTGTGTGTCATTCTGTTAACCCTTTCCTGGTACATTAACCTTTTCTTAGTCAGCTTGCAAATGGCTGTAATGTTATATGGTAGCAGTGCACACTGTTCAGAACATGAAACAGTGCATGTTTGTTACATAGATACTGTACATAGATGTTGATGGCAGATAATTGCCTATGGCCCACCTAGTCTGCCCATTTATGCACCTAACTGTGCTTCCTCAAGCTTCCCTAGAACTATGTTACCCCCTCCCCACCCCTGACTACCAGGATCTCCTTATGCCTATCCAATGTACTCTTAAATCCTGTAATCATTTCTGACCCCACCACCTCATCCAGCAGGATATTCCATTTTTTCACCACCATTTCTGTGAAGAAGTACTTCCTAATGTTCCTTGTGAACCTCACTCCCTCCAGTTTCATCACATGTCCCATAGTCCTGGAGCATCTTTTTCTTTGAAAAATTGTGTTTTCCTGCACCTTGTTCCTCCCCGTGAGGTACCTATATGTTTAAATCATATCCCCCTCTCCTCCTCTCCTCCAGGGAGTACATATTTAAGTCTTTCAGCCTATCCTCATAGGTTTTTTGATGTAATCTCTGCACCATCTTGGTTGTCCTCCTCAGAACTGCCTCCACCCTGTCTATGTCCTCACGTACGTAAGGTCTCCAGAACTGGACACTGTACTCGAGGTGTGGTCTCATTAATGTCTTGTATAGTGGAATATGATCTCCCTTTTCCTGCTGGTGATACCCCTGCCTATGCATCCCAGCATCCTGTTTGCTTTTCCTGCTGCCTTGTTGCACCAACTCCACACCTTGAGGTCAGCTGACATGATAACCCCTAGGTCCCTTTCATGCTTGAAACATTCTATATCCTCTCTCCCCCAGCTGATATGTTGTTCCTGTGCACCATGTGCATTATTTTGTATTTCTTTGCATTAAATCTCAACTGCCACTCCCTAGACTAGTCCTCAAGCTTATACAGATCTCTCCTCATTCAATCGACACCCTCTGGCATGTCCACCCTCTTGCAGAGCTTTGTGTTATCAGCGAACAGGCAAATTCTCCCCTGTATGTCATCTGTAATGTCACTGATGAAGATTTTGAAGAGGACTGGACCCAGCACTGATCCCTGTAGTAGTGTGTGTATAGATGCCACTTTGTTCCAGTCCTGTTGGTCATCATGCCATAGATTGGTACAATGAGTTATTGCAAAACACAGTACTTATCCTAACTACAATAAAAGTTTGGGTTAGATGTATAAATAAATAATGCAAAATAAGGCAACGTATGTGTTATTTCTCATATAAGAGTTAAATGAGCACAGAGAATCACTCACATTTCACCAGCATGCAGTACAAAACCATGATAGGTGCCATGTCACCCCACTGGGTTCACTGAGCATCACTCCCCAGTACAGGCAGTCCCTCACTTTTCACCAGCATGCAGTACTCCACCATGATGGGTTCACTGAGCATCACTCCCCAGTACAGGTAGTCCCTCACTTTTCACCAATATGCAGTACTCCGCCGTGATGGATGCCATGTCACCCCAGTGTGTCCATGCAGGGCTTCTGAGCATCACTCCCCTATGTAGGTAGTCTCTCACTTTTCACCAGCACGCAGTACACAACAGAGATGGGTGACATGTCACCCTACTGTGTTCATGCAGTGCTTCTGAGCATCGCTCCTCAGAGCATGCAGTCCCTTACCTTTCACCAGCATGCAGTATGCAAGAGGGATGGGTGCCATGACTCCCCACTGTGTTCATGCAGTGCATCTGAGTATCTCTGCTCAGTGCAGGCAGTTTCTGACCTTTCAACAGTACACAATACACTACCATGATGGGTGCCATGATGCCCCACTGTGTTCATGCACTGCTTCTGAGCATCGAACCTAAGTGCATGCAGACCCTACCCATTCAGCAGCCTACATTACACCACTGTGATGGGTGCCATGTCACCCCACTGTGTTCATGCAGTGCTTCTGAGCATCGAACCTAAGTGCAGGCAGACCCTACCCATTCAGCAGCCTACATTACACCACCATGATGGATGCCATGTCACCCCACTGTGTTCCTGCAGTACTTCTGAGCATGACTCCACAGTGCAGGCAGTTCCTTGCCTTTTACCAGCCCATAGTGAACCACCAGGATGGGTGCGATGTCACCCCAGTGTGTTCATGTAGTGCTTCTAAGCATCACGCCACAGTGCTGGCAGTCCCTGACATTTCCCCATCACACATCACACCACCGTAATGGGTGCCATGTTACCCCATTGTGTCCATGCAGGGCTTCTGAGCATTGTTCCTCCATGCAGGCAGTCTCTCACTTTTCCCCAGCACGTACTACACAACAGAGATGGGTGACATGTCACCCTACTGTGTTCATGCAAAGCATCTGAGCATCACTCCTCAGTGCATGCAGTCCCTTACCTTTCAACAGCATGCAGTATGCAACAAGGATGGGTGCCATGACTCCCCATTGTGTTCATGCAGTGATTCTGAGCATCACTCCTCAGTGTAGGCAGTCCCTGACCTTTCAACAGTACACAATACACCACTGTGATGGGTACCAGTGATGCCCCACTGAGTTCATGCACTGCTTCTGAGCATCGATCCTAAGTGCAGGCAGTCCCTACCCATTCAGTAGCCTACATTATACCACCGTGATGGATGCCATGTCTCCCCACTGTATTCATGCAGTACTTCTGGAGCATCAATCCACAATGCATGCAGTCCCTCACTTTTCACCAGCATGTAGTACACAACAGAAATGGGTGCCATGTCACCCTACTGTGTTGATGCAGTGCTTCTGAGCATCACTCCCCAGTGCATGCAGTCCCTCACTTTTTACCAGCATGTAGTGCACCACCATGATGGGAGTGATGTCACCCTACTGTGTTCATGTAGTGCTTCTGAGCATCACTCCACAGTGCAGGCAATCCCTAATTTTTCACCAGAATGCAGTACACCACTGTGATGAATGCCATGTCACTCCACTCTGTCCATGCAGTGCTTCTGGGCATTGCTCCTCCATGCAGGCCGTCTGTCACTTTTCAGTGGCACACAGTATACCACTGTGATGGGTGCCATGTAGCCCAACTGTGCTCATGCAGTGCTTCTGAGCATCATTCCTCTGTGTAGCAGTCACTCACCTTTTACTAGCACCCAGTACACCACCCTGATGGGTACCATGTAGCCCCACTGTATTCATGCAGTGCTTCTGAGCATCACTCCTCCATGCAGGCAGTCCCTTACTTTTCACCAGAATGCAGTACACCACCGTGATAAATGCCATGTTGCCCCACTGTGTCCATGCAGTGCTTATGAGCGCCACTTCCCGGTGCAGGCAGTCCCTCACCTTTCACCAGCATGCAGTACACAGCTCTTATGGGTGCCATATTGCCCTTCTTTGTTCATGCAGTGCTTCTGAGCATTGCTCCCCAGTACAGGCAGTTCCTTACATTTCAACAGCACACAGTACACAAGAAGGATGGGTGCTATGATGCCACTCTGTGTTCATGTAGTGCTTCTAAGCATTGCTCCTCAGTGCAGGCAATACCTACCCATTCACCAGTCCACATTACACCTCCGTGATGTGTGCCACATCACTCTCCAGTGTTCATGCAGTGCTTCTGAGCATCACTCTTCAGAGCAGGCACTTCCTTATCTTTCACCAGCACACAGTACACTACCATGATGGGTGCCATATCACACCAGAGTGTTCATACTGTGCTTCTGAGCATCGTTACACGGTGCAGGCAATCCCTCAGCTTTCACCAGCACACATAATATAACTGTAATTGGTGCCAGGTCACCCCACTATGTTCATGCAGTGCTTCTGAGTGTCATTCCTTAGTGCAGGGAGACCCTACCCATTCACCAGCATGCATCACACCACCGTGATAGGTGCCATGTTGCCCCACTGTGTTCATGCATTGTTTCTCAGCATTGCTTCTCTTTGCAAGCAGTCCCTTACCTTTCACCAGTAGACAGTACACAACTGTGATGAGTGGCATGTCTTACCACTGTGTTCGTGCAGTGCATTTGAGCATCACTCTACTGAGCAGGCAGTCCCTCACCTGTAACCAACACACAGTAGACGACCATGATGGGTGACTTGTCCCCCCCTCTGTGTTCATACAGCGCTTCTGAGCATCACTCCACAGTGCCTGCAGTCCCTCACCTTTCTCCAGCATGCATTACACCACCATAATTGGTGCTGTATTGCTCCCCTGTGTTCATGCAGTGCTACTGAGTATCACTCCACAATGTAAGCTGTCACTTTTCTTTCACCAGCACACAGTACACCATCATAATGGGTGCTATTTTGGCCCATTGTGTCCATACAGTGCTTCTGAGCATCGCTCTCCAGTGCAGGTGGGTTCCATGTCACTACACTGTCTCCAGTCAGTATACCACCGTGGTGGGTGTCAAGTAGCTTCACTATACATCTGTTGATCTTCAGTCCCTACACCTACCTGATGGGTCCTATGTCTTACCACTGTGTCCATGCAGTGCTTCTGAGCATCACTCCCCTGTGCAGGCAGTCCCTTCACCAGCACACAGTACACCACTGTGATGGGTGCCATGTCTCCCCACTGTGTCCACACAGTGCTTCTGAGCATTGCTCCACAGCGTAGGCAGTCCCTCACCTTTCACCAACATGAGTACACCACCATGACAGGTGCCATGTCACCCCACTGTGTTCATGTAGTGCTTCTGAACATCACTCCACAGTGCATTCAATCCCTCACCTTTAACCAGCAAGCAGTACACAACAGGGATGGGTGCCATTTCACACCACTGTGTTCATGCCTTGCTTCTAAGCATTGCTCCTCCATGCAGGCAGTCCCTGACCTTTCATCAGCATGCAGTACACCACCCTAATGGATGCTATGTTACCCCACTATGTTCATCTATGTTCATGCAGTGCTTCTGAGCGTAACTCCCCTGTGCAGGCAGTCCCTCACCTTTCACCAGCAAGCAGCACACCACTGCGGTGATTACCTTGTCGCCCCACTGTTCTCATGCAGTGTTTCTGAACATCACTTCTCAGTGCAGGCAGTCCCTTACCATTCACCAGCATGTAGTATACCACTGCGATTTGTGCGATGTCACCCCACTATATTCATGCAGTGCTTCTGAGCATCACTCCACAGTGCAGGCACTCCCTCACCTTTCTAAAGTATGCAGTATACCACTGTAATGGGCGTCATGTCACCCCAATATGTTCATGCAGTGCTTCTGAGCATCGCTCCACAGTGCAGGCAGTACCTCACAGTTCACCAGCATACAGTACACCACCGTGATGGGTACCATATCACTTCACTCTGTTCATGCAGTGCTTCTGAGCATCACTCCTTCATCCAGGCAGTCACTTACTGTTCACCAGCACGCAGTACACAACAGTGATGAGTGGCATATTGCCCCACTGTGTTCCTGGGACAGAGCTGTTTATCTCACTACGTGTGGTGCCCCAGCTCAAATATTAACCGTGCACAGATATCTCTGCCCTCAGCTGAGTACTTGATAATATGGTTCCCTGCTGCACTCTCATATCTTGTTGGTAGCGTACACAGACCCTGCCCTCAGCAGAGTACTTGTTATGATCCTCTGCAGCTGGGCTCATCTAGCTGCTTACATCCTTCTGCAATTTATGATGCTGTCATTATGCGCCTCCAAAATGTATTACATGGGCCTAATGTGTGTAAGGCACTTAATTTCTTGTAAGAGTTGAAGTGCTAAGCTCCTGCTTATCACTCTGATCTCACATTTACCATGTAACCTTTTAGGATATTGGCTCTGCAGCCTTTTGCATTGTAGTTTCCTCTGCTTATTTTTATTGTATTGTATTATTCCCTTCTTCCCCTCTCCCAGGACACATCTGGAATCGAGTGGCTCTCCGCTCGGTATGCCTTCCTGGTAAACTCTTAAATAAATAAATCTCCTTCAGCGCCTTGACTTGTCCACATCTGGGCCAGTCTTCCCAGCACTGTCAGCCACCTTCTCTGGGATTTACCTTTTCTGGTGGTCCTGTCACAGGGCCTTGGATCAGAGGTGCCTAGTCATTGGTGTGGGGCCTGCAAGAGAGCAGGCAATCACTGTTCTACTGTCTGGGAGGCGTTTTCTCCTATTTTCTCCCATAGTGGGCCCAGACATGTGAGTACTCAGCCTCCATGGAAACACCTCAGGCATCCAGGTGTGGGTCCCTTCACATGTTGTCCCATGGTGCTGCCATCTAGATTTTTCTCTCTGTATTACAGATGTCCATCCTCCCTCCCTCCCTCCCAGGCCAGTCCCCAAGTGACCCAGGTCCATTCTTGAACTCGGGTTGTTGGCATGGCATTCAGTGGCTAGAAGCAATTGAATCAGTGGCTAAAAGCTTGAAACAGAAATAGGTAAACACACCAAGAACTGGAAACCAGAACTACAGATAGCAATGGTCCCATATTAAAAGGTATCAGGCTGCTACCACTTGCAAAGCCAGTGGCCTGGGGTTGGGAGTGAACTTGGGTTGCTGAAGGGCCAGCCAGGGGAGGAGGATCATGCACCCAGGGGGCTGCTCTCCTTCTCCTGCGGGGAGGGTTGGATGCAGGTCCCACTGCTTTACTGCCACCTGGGTGACCATGGGTGGTGGTGCAATGGGGCTGCAGAAAGATTGGGAGGGGAGGACACTGGCCAGGATCTGGAGCAGAAGCATGTTTCTATGTGCCCCAGCTCCTTGGATCCCCTCGAGTGCCAGGGCCCTAAGGGTCAGGGACCAGAAAACCAGGAAAAATCCTACATCAGCCACTGCTAGAAGGGACCCAGCTTCTGCAGACTTCATAACCAGGCTCTTTGGGGGACTGACTGGACTACTCAATGTGCACTAATGGACTGAGGAGGGGATGATCCAGAGGTCCTCTCCCCGCCTGGGAGGTACCACTGAAGCAGGATGAGGGCAGGTCCACTGAAGTTCCCAGGAGTTACCTGGGGTGAAACTAGGGATCACACAGCCTAGGGATCCCAGAAGAGTGGGGGCTGATGCAGTGAGAAGGGGTGTAGAAAGAGAAAATAAAAAAAGAAAAGGTATCAGGCTGCCCCTTGCAAAATCCCTTTCCTTAGTGAAAATTAACACAGTTCCATAAATTTGCTATTCTCAAACACATTTGGAGCAAAGTACATGTGCCTCAAGCATGTTTGAATATAGCCCCATCAAAGCAAAAATGAGGTATTAAAACATGCACTCAGCCCAATTTACATCCCCCTGCTGGCCAAAGATAGATACAGTATCTGGTCACTGAAAACATACAGCCTGTGATGTAGCCAGCTCACTTAGGACATCCCAGATCTGTTAGTGTTACAACAGGTACAATCAGTACCTCACAGAAAATGAGAGATTGCATGTTAACTGACCTGCCCTGGGTAATTACATTGTAAAAATGTTTCAATGTGCTTACGTAGCTGGATATGATATGATAATGCTTGTGTAACTTGAGTAACTTGAATTTTATGTGGCTTTTCGCCTCTCTATCCATGGGATATACCTCCTGTAGGGGTACAATGCAAGGAACCCTAGTGACGGTCCCCCCCACATGTGCTGGAAATGAATGAGTCGGCTAAAGGTAGGTTAGGAAGAAGCCCAAAAAGAATACCTGAATTGTCCAGAGTCAAAGAGAGAAGAGATTAATGAATTCTGTGAGAAGGGCTAACTTCCTGAGGAGAGAGGGGGAAAGCCGGGCAACCATCTGCCTCCTCCAACAGTGGAAGCTAACTAGCTAAGACGAAAATCGCTAATTCTAACTAATATTATGACCACTGGCACGGAGGAGAGGAAAAAAACCCTTTGAGGAGGAAACCTCTGGGGATCCAAGGCCTAGGTCGCCTTCCCTCCAGGCTGATGACGTTTGAATTGAGGATGTATATTTTTAGAAAGAAAGGGTTCGGTAACTAGAGGGATACGAGTAGTGAGGATGATGATGGAATATGGAAGATTCCTAAAAGAAAGCACAGATCGAAGATGGAACATGAGGCTGCGTGTAGGTTAAATGCAAATATGAGGCAAAATTAATACTGATGATGATGATCACTGTAGGAAGTCGGAGGGTCGATGAGGAAGCATAATATTGATAATAGGTATGATTGAGTGAAGTGAAGAAGTAGAAATTGAGGTCGATAAGGCATGATTATACGATGTGAACAATTAGATCCAGTTGTGGTTAGTGAGTAGCATCAGAGTCAAAGATGGAATGCTTGAGGGAACGATGGAATTAGATAAACCTTGCTGGAATTAAGGAGGGTATGCTTGAGTGGTCAATGTGAGATAGTAGATCTGGAAGCAAGGGTAGGAGGGATTAAATCCATTTATGAGTCAGAGCAGCAATGGGTATCAAGATGTGCTCACAAGGATGTTCTAGATGAGTCAATGAGGAGACCAATATTGTTGCAGACTGGCTTAATGGAGCGATGCATTTGATGGAGCGATATAAGTGAGCAGATACTGGGGTTGAAGAGGCGTTTTTTATTATGCAATATAAATGATTAGACTCTGAACGATTAGACCTTAAGGTTGTAGTTGATGAGATGGTACAGTGTTCAATGATAGGAATGTTAGAGTAAGCAATATAAGTGGATGAGCTTTGAAGTAATGGCATGTAAAAGATGACTGGATTCATGAACTCAATATGACTGGATTTATGAACACGATACATTCGGCATAATAGCCGCAGCTGATGGGTGGCATAGGAATTATGATAGGTATGCCCAACAAGAAAGTCGAGAGCAGGCCAAGAATGGAGGGAAGTCTGGATAACTGGAAATGAACCAGAAGAGGAGGAGATGGGCACAGAACCGAAAGAAATCAGCATGAAGGAAGTACACCAATGAGGTGCCTTGAAAGAAAGTGGAGTCCGAGGCCGAGAAGGGAGATCTGGAACCAGAGGCAACTCATATGAAGTGATTGAGGCTTGAAACTGGACTAAGTACAATGAGGAATGAGTAAAACTGGGTGGAGTATGATGATGAGTGAAGTGAAGAGCGGAGGGAAGCTTATGATGGCTGAATCCAGAAGAATACGTACGAAGCAGGAGGAAGAGACAGGAATGAACAGGAACAGGACCTGAATGAAGGAATCAGGCATGAGGGAGCGAGACAAAGGATGAAACTCCTCAAAATGAGATGGACACCGAGGCCAAGAAAACGCATCAGGAACCAGAAGATCAGTGAACCAGAGGGCAAGCATGGGACGGTGATCATGGAGAGTCAAATCTGACAAAGTGCGAGGAGGAGGGAAGCCATGAGTGGAAAAAATCCATGACAGGTAGGATGAGAAGAAGTGCTAGGCTGAGGAAGGGAACTGGAATGGATGAGTTACAATGAGAGATGGACGCCATGAAGGCAGGAACTGGAAATGAGACATGAAATGATGAAGAATAGCAGGGAGGTCAATAGGGTAGCGATGGACCCAGCAATACAGGAGGAGAACTGTATCGAAGTGAGTCGAAATAGGTGGTATGCGATCCAGGATAGGCGTGGTCAGATGAAGCAATGGAACAGTGCAGACTTGGCAGCAAACTATGCGAAGGCATGCCTACAGAGGGATGGAATGAGATGAGCAGGTCGAGGCCAGGTATCGCAGAGCCGAGGAGCTAAGGAGACACGGGATCTCTGACGAATGGCACAACGACAGACGACATGGAGCAAGTAGATTCCGTGAATGAGGGAGGCTCCTCAAAGGGACAGGAGGGAGAGCTGGATGAGGTGGCACTTGGGCCCAGGTTGATGGAAGGTAGGATGGAGTCAGCCATGGAAGGTCAGAAGAGAAGAATAGCAAGGCAAATGAATAGATAAATTGCGGCACGATGAGATAGAAGCCATGGCTGGATGGAAACTAGGACGGCTGAGGTTTCTGAAATATCCGAGGAGAAGGAGCAGAATGAAGGCATGCTGAAGCAGGAGTAGGTAACGGGGAAAGCGAGGCAAGAAAAAACAAAGCTCAGATGCAGTGGAAATGGATAAGCACGGGACGACCAAGCCAAGAAGTTGCAGAGGGAACGAGAGCCATATGAGATGCTGGAGATATACGAATGATGAAACCCAGGAAAGAGAAGGATGAGGAGAAACACGGTCAAAAATGCCTCAACATTATGAGGAAAAGACAGGGGAAGCATACATATCTGTGGAAGCTGGGAAATGCAAGCAGAACGGGGAAAGCCTCAAAGCAGCAGTGGGGGGAAGATAAGGGGAAACATCGAAAAGCACCAAGATATGCAGAAGGTGATGATCAGCATGTGGAGTACCCTACTAGGTGAGAGACTGGATACCAAGAAGAATTAGACCTGCAGTGCAGGAGTAGACAGACTCCCAAGGGAGACTAGTATCGAGGATAACATGGAAGGATGCAGCCGGTAGCTTTCAGTTTCTAGTGGTGCAGGAAGATGAGGTAGCCAGAGGTGAAGTAAATAGGGGCAGCATCCAAAAGCTGGCAAGCTGCACAGTCAAAAAGGTCTGAGGCGCAGCCGTGGTGGAAGACCCCAAGGATGTGGAACTGTTCGGTCCGGGAGGAGGCATGCTGGAGCACTGAGAGGGTGCATAGCTGCGCAGAGGTTGGAGGAGCCGGGACCGCAGCCGCCGCCAGATGGGGTGGTGTGAAACCCAAAGCAGGGAGCAGAAGATCAATTGAAAGGTTGAGCAAGATGAGGAAGTAGGCGCTGAGGCCAATAAGGCATGAACGGGCGATATGAATGAGGAGATCTGGATATGGGGGTGAGGAGAGAATGGAGGATTCAATAGAGCCATGCAAGTAACGATGTTCCATGAAAAGAGATATACTTCGAGGCCAAGAAGGCATGTGTGGGACCGGAGGGTATGCGAACTAGAGAAGAGATATGCGTGAAAGAGTAATGTGACCACATAGACTTCTTGAAATGAGGTAGAGCCAGAAATGAAAACAGTGATGTGATGAAGTAGGCTCCTCAAAATGAGGTAGCTTTGGAAATAAATGTGAAAGAAACTGAAAAGATAGTGAATAGCCCCCCAGCCTGCCCGTAGCAAGGGACGACGGACGGGAAGGCATGGCCAGGAATGGAGACAGTATGGCATCAAGACAACTGATGGTGCAGGCTAAAGGGTGGTAGCCAAGGTGTGTCAATGGAGAGATTGAAAGAGACAAGTAGGTTGATGCGAGATATGGAGGAATGGGGGCAAAGTGGATGATAGGGAGTGAAACCATGATTGGAGTAAATTCCAGAACAGCCGATGACTGAATGCATCCAGGAAAAGGGGCTCAATGAGAGAAGAAATGAGTAATGAGGACTGGAATCAGGAACTTAATATGTATGGCAGGAGGGCCTTGGATCAATGAGGTGGTATGTGAGGTGGCATGTGAGGCGCTGGGGATGGGACAAGGTACCAGGATGATGAAGCTAAAAGAGGAAGTAGAAGAGGTACAAAGATGAAAGGAAGTCAGTGAGGCAGGTACTGGAAAGCGAGGCATGAAGGATGAAGGACGGTAGGAAGGTCAATGGGGCAGCGTAAGACCCAGCCGGTACGTGGAGATAGTTTTGATGCAAGGTTGCAGAGGTGAGAGGAGGTCGAAAGAGAGGGAGGCAATGGAGAATGATGAGATTGGGCCAGTCATGGCCAGAGGTGGTCAAGGAGTAGCACACAGAGGAATGATAGGCAGGTCACTGCGGAGGTAGGATGAGGAATGGTGGTCAGCTGGATGGAGCTGGGTGAAGAGGGAAGGTTAGAGCCCCAATGACCCATGGGCATGGACTAGAAGAGGGAAGCAAGGCCCCGGAGGCAGCAAGCAACCATGGAGAAGATAGTGGGCTGAAACGAGGAGTGCAGGAGAGAAGCAGAGAGGGCAAGAGGGAATCTACTTAAGAAGATGAAGCCCAGACTACGGTTTTTTTTTTTAAAGTTAAAGAATGGCACCATTGAATAGAATGGAGTAGCACACTCCTGGCACCCACCAAATCACATGCAACACAAAATGTAGGAGCAAAGTGCTCATTCCAGGCAGATGATGGAATCAGGAAGTTCATTCGTTGGGACCAAAATATGATTTTTTGTTCGAGCAAGCGGCTGCTGCAAAATACTGGAAACTAGCCTGGTAAATTACAGAGAAGGTAAACCAACTCCAGAGGCCATACACCATTCACCCAAGGTGGAGTTCTACAACATCCCCCCATTCACATGTAGTCTCCCTGAGAGGAAGCCCAATGACTGCTGCCAACCCTCACTGGTTGGACGGACATAAGGAATGATAGGTTTCGTGGAAAATGAAAATAAGTCCCACAGACCCCCCAAAAAAACAAACACGCACATATCAGAGTGGGACCCAGGAGCTAGACCATATGTGGCAAACATAAGCACAAGTCATTCCTGGCAAATGCATTGGAGAAATAAAATGAAAAGCTGTGGTGATCGCACACAAGACGGTAAAGCACAATGAAAAGTAAGCAAAAATAGGACAGTCGCAGAACACCATGGGAAGCTGAAAATGTGATGGGGTTCCAAGCAAAGGATGGGTCGCAATGGCAGCATGGGGAGAAAAACATGGTGGGCAAATGCCGCCCACACCAGAATGGAATGCAGTGGGAGTCAGGGAGACCCGGCCCACTGGAGAGCAGCAGATGGGGGGGGGGGAGAGAACCAGGGGACAAGCGTTGAAACTCCATAAAATGAGAGAAAAGAGGAGGTTCCCATGACAGGAGGTGTTAGAAAGGATAAGAAGGAGGCAGGTTTGATCCCATGGCCAGAGGGGAAAGCAGAGCAGGCTATGGAGCCATCAGTGGCATGTAGCATTCCCGTGCAACAGCCCCAGGGACAAGGCTCTGAATGGAAGTCCATTCGCAAGGGCACGCATGGCCCACTGAGAATGGGAAAAGAGACAACTCATCCAGTCGATGAAAAGGGGAGAATGTGACAAATGAATGAGCCAAAATGCTGCAGGGAGACTGCCACAGACAGTACTCCAGTCAGGATCTGCACAATGGTCAGCCGGGGGAAAGGAGCGAAGAAGAGCGGCGCCTCCTACCAAAATGAAAACGAATCCTGAGGGCATTCAGGAAATGTGATGTATTTAAGCTCAATGGGGGAGTGACATTGTTGCTCCGCCCATTGAACCTCAGGCTTAAAGCCCTCCCAATAAAAGCAGGACCCTAGCAAAAATTAGATTCTGTACATTGCCTGTGCTAACTCCACTAAATACATTGGAAAAATGTGTAAAAGCAGGACCCACCTGAAAATGAAATATTGTAGCTGCTCTATCCTGCTAATGACACTCACATCCTAAGTGTGTGCACAACTGTTGTAACAGCGGTGTGTGTGTGTGTGTGTGTGTGTGTGTGTGTGTGTGTGTGTGCGCGCGCGTGCATTTTCACGGAGGGGTGTATGTCCAAAACCAAAAACACTGTTCACTGCATTATTTTGATTTTTATGGCTTTTTTTCTACCAATGTGGTGTAACTGTGGGTCTTTCATATTACTTATTTATTTAGTTATTTCAAAGGTTTCACCAGGAAAGCAATAGCTGAAAAATAGCTAATTTCCAGATGTGTCCGGGGGTAAGGGAGAAGAAAAGTGTATGAACAACATAGAACAATAACTTATACAATAAAACATCATACAGAGAAGTAAAAGAAACAGTAAAAAACAAACATGAACGAGGTTCATCAGACAGGTAAAATTATAGGCAGAAATTTAACAAGGTCATGGCTGGGAATCTGTCCCATGAGTATAAACAATAGTACTTTTCAATGGTGAGGGCACAAAGGGATAGGACATTGAAGGAAGGAGTGCAGATGGTGGTGGAGAAGGGAAAGTGCAGACAAGTGAGGGAGGAGGGTTGATGAGGTGGGTGGAAGGGCAAGAAGGAGGAGAAAGAGGTGAAGATGGTAAGCTGAGGAGCGAGGAAGGGCTATTACTCAAAGACAGCCACAGGAGGAAGCAGCGTGGTCATGGAGAAAGTGGGGAAGAGGATAAACTGTGGAGAAGAGCTATGATTCAAGGATAGGCACAGGAGGTAGCTGTGTGGTCATGGAGCAGAGAGGAGAGACGACATTTAGAAGAGATGGAATGAATGGTTATGGGGAGAGAGTTCTAAAGTTTAGGAAAGTAGAAAGAGAAGGCAGCCTGACCAGCAAAATATTTTACATCACAGTAATACAACTAAGTCACACATTACTTCTATATCTCTTCTCCAGCAACAATCATTCCCCTAGCTTTTTATTTTAATATGTTGATAATTACTTTTGTTGTTTGGTCAGTTCCACAGCTTATTGCTTGCTAACTATTTTTTGTCAATTTATTCTTAGACATAATTGTCCTCTTTATCTTTGTTGTACTTAATCCATTTCTATGAACTTTATAGTCTATATTTTTATATCTGTTATCTTTTCCCCTTTCCCCTTCCCCAGGCACATCTGAAAATGAGCTGTTGCCAGCTCAGTATGTCTCTCCTCGTAAATCATTTGTAATAAATACATTGGCCCAGATATTCAAACTGCGCCATTCTGAGGTGCAAGCCCCTGCGCTGCTCAAAATAGTTGCGCAGGGGTGTGGCCGGGGCGATATTCAAAGGAGTTGTGCTATTGCGCAACTCCTTTGAATATCACCCCCCAGCCACAGCCACTGTGCATGGCGCAGTGAAACTTGCGCCACCGCAAGTTGTCAGAGTTGAGCATTAAACTTGCGGTGGCGCAAGTACCATTGCGCCATGCGCAAATTTCCGATATTCAAAAGGTGACATGCAAATGGGGCCATAATTCATGCAAGGCGCAGGGGGGGCCATTTGCATCTATTTATGGCCCCATTTGCATGCCATTAGCATGTAGGTGCGCCGATCCCCGAGGACTTGTGCCTGGCCGCCCTGCCAGGCAGCAGCCGTCGGGGACAACCTCCACCGCTCCAATCGCGGGCAGTATGTGTATACACTCTTCCCCAACATCTCCGAAGCCGATCGCGGGCAGTATGTCTGAATACATTCCCCACACACACAGCTCGGCCGATTGCGGGCAGTATGTCTGAATACATTCCCCCACAGCTCCGATGCCCGATCGCGGGCAGTATGTCTGAGCCATTCCCCCACGGCTCGGACCCCGATCGCGGGCAGTATGTCTGAATACATTCCCCACACAGCTCCGATGCCCGATCGCGGGCAGTATGTCTGAATACATTCCCCCACAGCTCCGATGCCGATCGCGGGCAGAGCGATGAAACAACCCCCAGTGCCGATCCACGGGCAGATGTAAAACCCCCCAGCGAATATCTCCCTGGTGGTCAGTGGACCGTAATACCCGATCGCGGGCAGAATGTCCAGATTACAACCCCCAAACATCTCCCTGGTGTCTGCCCCCCCACCCACCCACCACGAAGCCCCTCACCGCTCCCCCTGGCAGCTGGAGGGTGGCAGCATCCCGCCCGCCTGCCCGCGCTACCGCCCACCGACTGACTGTCCGGTGGGGCTGCACGCCCGGTGGTGCAGAGCCTGGCAATGGGCGTGCAGCGGTGTCTCATCGGCGGCTGGCGGTAACAGCAGGTGGGATACTGCCACCCGCCCGGCTGCCGGGGCGGGGTGGAGAACTTCATGGTGGGGTGGGGTGGACACTCACACCAGGGAAATGTTTGGGGGTTGTAACTTGACATTCTGCCAGCGATCAGGCAACGTCACTGGACCACCAGGAGACATTCGGGGTTGGGGGCTTTTATTCTGCCATGATGGGGCACTGGGATTGTTTCACATTGCCCTGCGGTCAGGCACTCGAGGCTGAAAGAAACCAGCTGCTGCCTGCAGTGGGCATCGGCGGCGCTGCTGAGAGATCGGGCTCCGGCATAAACTGTGTTGAGGGGCTGTTCGAACCAACACCGAAGCATTAATGAAGAGATTCGAACATACCGCCGCGATCCATCATCGAATGTTTGAGGGATGCGGATACACACTGCCGCGATCGGGCCGGTGGGCGAACAGGGACGGTTTGGGGCCAGCCACGGGTGGCAGCTGCTGTGTTGTGCCCTGCAATACAGCAGCTCACCGTGGGTGGCCCTCAACTTGATCCTTTTTGGCTCAAAGTTGTGCAGGCGCAGGTTGGGGTTGCGCATGCGAACTCGCACAACCCGACTGAATATCGGGTTGTGCAGTTTGTCATGGATCCTCCCCCTCCTGTTGAGCATGCATTCATTTGCATTGCGCTGTTGCTCAACCTGTTTTCAGTGGCGCAACTGCCTCCTGCTGAATATCGCAGAATGGCGCAATGTAGGACTTGCGCATGCGCAACCCTGTTGCGCATGGCTCAACCCTTTTGAATATCTGGGCCATCATATTAATGCATTTGAAGCCATTGTGGCTCTGACCAGAGATTGTTTATAATAACTGGTGCATGGTCTGGACAGAGACAAAAACTGTATGCTGTTTTGTGTGAGCAAGAATGTGTCTGCGAGCAGCTGCAGTAGTCACACAAATACAGTGTGCCTGCCTTCTGTGAGTTTCAGTAACGTGAGAGAGCGAGGAAAAAATGCTGGAATAACCCACTATCGAGTTATTATAGAATTCAGTGGGTCATTGCAGTGTTTTATCAGGACTGGATATCCAGTCATTATAGGGGGTTATAATGTAAAACTAAGATTAACCTGCCTCATGGAGATGTTAATATTACCACCTTGTGGGGTAAAAAGGCACTATGCAAACCAATCAAGTCACATGACAAATACTCATAAAATCACACCCCTAACAATCCCCCACAAGTGTCAGGTCTGTAGACAAAATGTGGTAGCACTCAGAAATCACTTTTAAGGGTTACAGCACTTCACAGCGCACTCTCGGCACTGACTTAGAGCAGCCTTAATAAGTAAGCAATAAGATACAACGTGATGCAGGATGTTATGTGATAATTACATGTCCAGGTGCATTACTTGTAAGTTCCTTCAGCATCTGGAAGTGTGGTTATCACTTAACAACCCTCATCCTGAAGTGTCTTATTAAAGAGACACTGTCATATTTAGGTGTAAACAATTACAAAACTTTCTGTAGCAGGGGTGTGCGAAAAAAAAATTTTGCAGGCAGAATTCAAGCGAAATTCAGACTTTCCCTTCTGCGAATGTTCGGAAATACATTTCTGAACTTTCACGGAAATTCCGCCTGTGATCGCTGCTCAATGGCCATCCCAGTTCCCCTCAAAAATAAGCCCTGGTGGTTAATAGTCCCTCTCTCCATCTGCCCCACAAATACACAAAATATTCCTGGTGGCTAGTGGTCCCTCCCTTCTCTCCACCATGACTAAAGTGTCCAGTCTCCCCCCATCCCTGTCTTGTCCCTCCTGAACGTCCTGCTATGAAAAAAAATTCCCTGGTGGTGTAGTGGTTTCAACCCCCCCTCACTATCCCCTATCCCCAGTCCCTGAACTAGTGCCCCCCACCCCAGCAGTTGTCCCACCACCACCCTGCTACCACACCCCATTCTGAACCCCAGCAGGTGAACAGCCCTTCCTCTCTGCCACAGCCAGCCCGCCCAATGAGCTGTCAATGAATGAGCATGTTAGAGCACACTCATTCATTGACAACAGCTCAGTGAGTGGACTGGCAGTGGAGGAGAAAGGAGGGTTGTGCTGGTCTGCCCACTGGGGTTTGAGATGGGGTGGGAGCAGGATAGTGGGACACCTGCTGGGGTGGGGGGAAGTAGACCACCAGGTCATTTATTCAGGGACTGGGGATAGGGGATGGGGAGGGGGGGTTGAAACCATTAAACCACAAGGGAATTTTTTTTCAATACAGGACGGTCGGGACAGAGATTGGGGATGGGGGTGTTACTGGACACTTTGTTCATGGTGGAGGGAACGGAGGGACCACTAGCCACCAGGGCAGATTTGTTGGAAGGTGATGGGGGGTAGGGATCACGACCACAGGTGTATTTATTTTCTGCTTGGGTGGGTGATCCTTTGGGGAGGGACTGCTAGCTACCAGGGATATTTTGTATACTTGTGCGGGGCGGGGAGGGACCACTAGCCACCAGGGCTTACTTTTTAGTAGAAGCAGCGAAATTTCACCCATGACATTCATGGAAGTTTTCTGCTCTGCCACAGGTGGATGTTCGGAAACTTCTGTGAAAGTTCTGGGATTTCCACTGAAGTTCCGCGAGGGTAGAAAACTCCACTTTTGCCCACCCCTACTCTGTAGTGTACCTCTAGGTCTCATTCTGCTATCATTATTTAGTAGTGCTAAGCTATAGCATTGTTATTGTCTTATTGATTTTTATAAAGGTATAACATTGAGTGGACCATGCCTACCTCTACATGTTGCATCCACTTTACAGCTAGTTCTAATCATCTGCACACAGGAGAGAGCAGCCTTGTACTTCTGCAGATGAGTGCAAGCCTGAATACAAAAATTGTTCCTCATCCTTATACCCAGAGCAGTACGCATTATTATGTGGCAAAACACATGTTGATTGTGTTCTGTGTGGTCTAATTCAGTAGCATTTAACTAAGGCTTGAATTTTCTTTATTAAAAACAGTGTATTAAAACGTGTACAAGAGCTGTTTATAAATAGGGTCTGACAGAGGATGAGAATCTATATCAGGAAAGCAGGCATACATGGAAATCAAGATGGTGCTGTTTCCCCAAGAGTATCAAATATAATATGTATTTGTAGTCAAAATAAAAAATTTTAATGAAATACGTGGGCTGATGCTATAAGAGTACATGCTACCTAGGGCTAGCAACAATTTTATTTACAAAATGAGTATTGTACTGTAACCTCATAAAAGAACCATTTCTACATGGGAACTGTGAGTGTGAGCAGCCTAACCATCACCCTGGAGTGCCTTATTGCTCTTATGAAATGGGTTTCCAGAGAGCATTTAGAAAATTTTTTAAAGTTCAAAAAATTGAATATTTATATCAAGGTATCAGTGATGTTGATAAGCTATCCCTGCCTTTTTAAGGATAAAATAAGGTTGAGGGGCCTGTGTCACTAACTCCTAATGGGGTTCATGGTCCTAGTTAGTTATTTTAAATTACACAGTGCTCCACTCAGGGAAAAGGTACAAATATAAAAACAGATTGAATCTGCAGATAAAGACCCTGTGCTCTAGGTCCATTTTCTAACCTAGTTCTGTGCTCAGCCTAATCCCAGGCTAGATGTAGAGATTCATAACCCATAGTGGCTGATTATAACCCCTTTACCTGTTACCCCTTCCTTCCCTTCTTCTGCCCGTGGGTCCCACAATTCCCATATTTCTGCACAACCCAATTTTAAATACTATCACAGTCTTTTCATGTTTGCTTGCACGCATGTGCAAGAAACATAGTGCCATCATCCGAGATTTCGGAGGTGTGTCACCCCTCTTCCAATTCAGTCAGTGTGTGTGGAAGCTGCTCCATGTAAGCCAATGCATGCTGGAGCTGTCTATAACAAGCTCCCACAATGCAGTGGCATTAGTGCTGAAAGGGGGAGCCAGCTTTCAGTGAGCAGCGATGAATATTGCCTGCTCATGCGCAGTTCCCCCTACACCACACACACACACACAAGCAGGCCTGCGCCCCCCCACCGCACACACACTGTATAGCCGACGAGGTTGCCCATCCCCGTCGG
This sequence comes from Neoceratodus forsteri, assembly GCA_016271365.2. Lineage (NCBI taxonomy): Eukaryota > Metazoa > Chordata > Ceratodontiformes > Ceratodontidae > Neoceratodus > Neoceratodus forsteri. Next base: position 872,808,762 of record CM057450.1, on the reverse strand, counting down.
CCGCCATGCTCCCCGCCCCCAGTTTTCCAAATGCCATGCTGGGCGCCCACCCCGCATGGCAACTCATGATATAGCCAACGGGGTGTCCAATCCCCATCGACTCCACTGTCTCTCACCCCGAGTACTGGGTACCACGCTGGGAGCACCCCAGCGTGGCAATAGACTCTTTAGCGATGGGGGTGCCCAATCCCCATCGGCTGAAGCGCGCCCCCAACCATCCTTGTGCCATGCTGGGAGCCCACCCCAGCGTGGCAACGCCCCGCCGTCATTGGAAAAAAAAGAAAACCAGAAGAAAACGTCCACGTAGTCTCCTGGCCCTCCCACAACCCGCACCCACCCACTGCGCACCCTGCCTCCCCACACCCCCCTCACCCCATACTTACCTCTGGACCTCGGCGCGACAATCTTCGGTGGACCGGGAACACGTCTGCACTCTTCAAAGCCGACCGCGAACTGAGGAAATGCTGGTAAGCTTTATAATGGGCTAGATAGGGTTTTTTCAACTTTGTTGCATATCTCAGGCATTTTTTGGAATTTTTGCACCAAATTTTCAACATGGGGTTTTTGAGATCACTTTCATGAATGATGTCCTGTCGTGATTTATTCGCCTGAAGGAGTATTCGAAGTCACTGCGCAGTCACTCGCAGCGAAATCCTGCTTCCAGGGACTGATTAGCGAGCTTGACACTGCCAGCTCATTCATAAGGTGGGCTCTCAAAGCCTTTGAAAAATTGGTGGGCACATCAAAGGCTATTTCTGGCGTCGTTAGCGCAGTTCCTACTGCACTCGTAAGTTTATGTAATTTTTCATATTTCTACCCAGATTTTCAACACTGCCATTTTACCACACCTCCTTATGAGCAGTACAGCTGTCATTTTTCACATCTTGCCCAAAATGTGTTTCCGCCCATGTAGCACACAATGGCGCAGTCGATGTGTAAAATCAATGTATGGACACATTAAGAAAATCACAGTGACACTGTTCATGAGCAGAGGTCTTAAAATGGCTATGTTGAAATTTGGTGAAAAAATTCCTAAAAATGACTGTTTTAGGAGCGTCGTTGCGCAGTTCCTATGCATGCTCATAAGTTTGCGAATCTAATATTTTCACTCCAGATTTTCAACATTGCCATTTTATTACACTTCCTTATGAACAGTACAGCTGCTATTTTCATATGCCGCATTAAAATGTGTTTCATTACTACGTAGCGCACAATGGTGCTGTTGTTGCGAAAGCAATGTTTGGGACAGATTAAGAAAATCACAGTTACACTGTTCATGAGCAGAGGTCTTAAAATAGCTATGTTGAAAATTTGGTGACAAAAGTCAATAAAATGACTGTGTTCTGAGTGAACATTGCGCAGTTTCCACGCACCTAGTAAGTTCATGACTTTGTAATATTTTAAGTCCAGATTTTCACCAGTGGCATTTTTCCACACTGCCTTATTTACAGTACAGCTGTCATTTTCACAACATGGCCGTAGTGTTTTCACACTTTCAGCGCAGAGATGCATGGTCGCTGTGGGAAATCATTGTTCGGGACAGATAAAGAAAATCACAGTGACACTGTTCATGATCGGAGGCACCAAAATGCCTGAGTTGACAATCTGCAGTAAACAAATCCCCAACCTAATTATATTACGGGTGTGCATTGCACAGTTTCTATGTACACTCGTGACTTCACCATTTTTTTAAATATTTTTACTGCAGATTTGCAACATTGCCATTTTTTACACCTCCCCATGAACAGTACAGCTGTCATTTTTTACATCCTGTTCGGAATGTTTTTGCACCTGTGGTGCTAAATGCCGTAGTCGCTGTGCATAAGCAGCTTTCGGCTAACAAACTGATATTCCCCCTGTTCATGAGGTGGGGTCACAAAAAAAACATGTTGAACATTTGGAGTGAAAATACCAACGAATGCCTGAGGTATTAGGGTTTCCAACCATAATGCCCAACCCTGTAGAGAATGACAGGCATCAGGGGTGTGACTTGGGATTCTTGCCTGTAATGCTCATACCATTCCACACCCTGCAGTCAGTGAGAGGCATCGAGGTATGCCTTGGACTCTTCGGCCCCAAAGTTCACCCCATTCTCCTATATTGCACCCACCTCACTGTATTTCCTAATAGAATGGGGTGCGCATAAGGGCCAAAGACCCCCCAAGGAACACCTTGACACTTGCCAGTGTCTGCAGGGTGGGGTGTACTGAAATGGCGTGGCCATCATGCCTGATGACCCAAAGGCACACCGCAATGCCTGTCACTCTCTGCAGGGTGGTGGTGGGGTTGGCTTCAGTTCAATACTTCACTGCCATTCCTATTACGCAGCTCTGTAACTTCTACACTACCACTGCCAATGCCAGCAAGCAAACATTCGGCATTGACAAATGCTTGTTTTTTTTATCTTGTGCTTGTAAAGTATATGAATACACTGGTATCACTCAGTCTGAGTGGTTAAATGGCTTTAGGGAGGTGAGTCCCTTCTTCACCTATTACAGCATCACAGTACTGAATTGTCTCCCCAGTTTTGCCCACTCTGCCTTTTTACTAATTTTTCCTTTTTCAGTTCTTTTACAGTCGCAGTATTTGTAAGTGAACTTTTTCACTGGATAATCCCTCCTGGCTTTACTACTGTTACTTTAGAGAGATGATGCTGCTGGAATGGAGGAGTTTGGAGCTTTCACTCAGATCTGTATTATTTATCTTCTTGTAAGCCCCCCTTTGGGTGGGCTTACTAGTGCTGGCTTGTTTTAAGCCCCCTCAATTTTGTCTAGGGCTCCTGTTTAGTCAGCTCAGGGAGACGATTCCTATTACTGCAGCCAGGGGGCAGAGTTCACCAGTATATAAGCCCTGGTTTTGGGCTGGGAGAGAGACAGAGAGATGAAGAGATGGCAGGCATAATGGGGCAGTGTGGTCGGTGGGCATAAAACCCCACCAGCCCCAGAGGCTTGGATTGTAGCATCTGTGCGATGGGGGGAGGTTCCTAAGGGAGGAATACAGGAGCTTGGTGGTCATTGGGGTTCAGGGTCCAGACTTGGCTGCAGTTTTGAGGAGGTTAAGTAAGAAGCAGTGAGGATGGAATGTCAACCAAAAAGGCAAGTGGCCCCAGTACTCTAAGTAAGCAATAATACCCTACAGGGTGGGCAGTATTGAGGAATACCAGACTGCCCAGGGCATAATGAGGCCCGACGCCACAGGCAGAGGGCCTTATAGCCCCTGGAAGGTCCGGTATTTCCCAGTACCACACACCCTGGAGGATATTTTTGCACTTAGAAAATGGCACTGGAAAAAAAAAAGTCAATAAAAAATTGTTAATAAAATAGTAGTTTAATAGAAGTTTTGAAATAAAATAGTTCCTCCAACTGCATCAGAATGACTAGAAAGCATCCTCCCCCAACCTGTTATCACGCAGCACCTTTGTTTCTTTATTCCATTTTTTGTTCATGCCCCCCATCGCCACTAGCAATAGAAGTTTGTTTTTTTAAGTGGCAGCTGTTGCCGGAGAATAGAGAGAGAGTGTCAGCACAGGTTGCAGATCACACTTTCTGAGAGATTAGTTTTTTTTTTTTAAATACCTTGTGGTTTAACAGTGCAAGGAAGAGGTTATGCCATTCCTTGCTGTGGCGAGAAGTGCAGTGTTAAATGATGTCTGCATGTGGGAAGAGTGAACACTGCCAGACACAGGTGAGACTGGGGAAGTTATTCTGGTGTAAAAAAAAATGGAAGTAATTTCATCTTGTGCAGAGATATGCGGGGAAAATATTTTTTTTCTGTTGCTTGGCTGATGGTTTGTGTGGACTCAGGAGTTAGATGAAAAGGAGCTGTACCTTAGTGGCGTGAGAGGAGCACGGAGTGAGGAGCGGAGGCAGCACTCATCAATTTGGCTGCTCAGAGATGCAGCGTCGTTCCCGGGTAGGTGCCACTACTACAGCGGCAGGTTTTTGATGGACTGGTAGCCATGAGGAACTGGGTCTGTCCGCATCGGTTCCTCACACTCTTCTGCTTTCGGAAAACATTTTGGAAGTGATTTGTTTTTATTTATGGTTTGGCTAAATGTGGTTGTGTGAAACCTCCGTTTTCTCACGATGGGGGGAAGGGGCCTTCATCAATGACTTGTGCACGTAGCAAGTGGGAAAAAAATGTCGGCTTGAGAGACTGAACATTAGGGGTGTGCAAGCATTCCCTTAGTAATGGGGCACCCCGAATTGGCACTTGCTTTTTAGCTGGCTCTATCAAAAAATACCCGCCCCGCTAATTTCAGTCTTCTAGTCAATCAGAATACTAGGATTTTTATAGCCATTTTCTAAAAATGTGAGAGGTGTCCCGGTGGTGGGGCTGTTGTGGTGGTGTCAGGACCACAGCAAGATTACTCGGAGGTGGCAGGTCTGGGTAGCTCTTCCTGTGTGACGTGCTGTCTGGAGGGTAAAAGATGGAAGTAGGGCTACATCCTGGGATTCGCCTTAGGACCTGCCATGCCCATGTCTGGGGCAGACCCATTAGACCCACTAAGGGATGCGGCTCTAGAAACTAGTATTTGGAAAGAAGGGAACCATCATTTCAGGCATGTTTGGCAAACCTGGTGGTTTCAGATACATGTCATAGATTGATGACACCATTTATGGCTCAGGTGGAGGTACAAGGAAATCTGGAGCAGCCATGGGAGGCATTAGGCTGCATTCACCCTGAGGTTGCATTTAGGCCCGGTGGCTGGGAGGAGTAAGGCACTCCTCCACTGGAGGACAAAGTTATCATTTGGTGTGGTAAGGTAATGTGTGAGCTAAAAATCTTTGCTCAGGAAAGACGTGGTGGAGCCAGTAAGTCTAAGTGGTTTAGACCTGGTAAAAAATCTGCTAGCTGTGGCTGATAATGAAGCCCTGTTTGACTGCTGTCTGCTTTTAAGTCTCTCTCAGCCCCATGGAGCTGCTCCATTAATTTATTTCTTATGGACAAAATCATTTCTGTCCAAAAATAAATTATTTTACAGTTCCTTATATTTGCTGTGTGGTCTGCTTAATGCAGGGTTTCTCAAATGGTGAGGCCAGCCTCCCTGGAGAGGCCCCAACCTGTTCCAGGGGAGGCTTGAGCAAGTCTGAAAAAGTAGTGTGCTTGAATTTTGAGCTTCAGATATTTTGTGTGATAGGATGAGGCAAACTGAAAGAGGATAACAGGGCAATGTATGTATTTATTTACATATTGGTGACCAGGAAAGGTACACTGGACTAAGGCTTATTACAAGTGAACCCAGGGAAGGGTGGCAAGTGAATACAATTTCAAAGGTAACTGCAAAGCAGTCAACCAATACAAAATGATCAATAGTGCAAACAAATAGGAAACATGAACAAATAGTGAGAGGCAGCAATTGACAAATTAGGCTTGTGGAAGAACAGCCCAGTATAATAGCCCATATACAAGGCTTTAGCAGAGAGGTACTAGGAGCAGGAGCAGAAGAAAGCAAAAGGATCCCTGAGGAATTGATTAAGAGCAGAGTAAGAGGGGGAAGAGGCGGAGGTGGGTAGGAAGGTTATTCCAGATAGAAGGTAAACAGAATGAGAAAGCAGTCTGACCATGAAGGTATTGCAACAAGGGGTAATAATAGTTCGAGAATCAAAATAGCAGAGCAAGTAGGTTGACAGGGGGTCAATGGCTGAATAAGGTGAGAACCAACTACTCAAAGGAGTTTCACTTTATTACTGATGAACTGTGCAAAGTATGTTATTTTTCTAAAGGGAGGCCCAAGATTATTTCAATATTTGGGGGACGCTCAAGATCTTTTCCACGGCTTGGGGGAGGCTCACTACGACAAAGACTGAGAACTATTGGCTTAATGAATTAGTATGGCACAACCATTTTTCCCCCCGGTTTGGAGGATCTGTGGATGCTGTGGTGCTTGGACGCTGGACATCGGGTAAGAAGAGGCCTGAAGTTTGTACTCCATCTACAGTGCAGCAAAGTCACAGCACTCCTAACACTCAGTAGAAATAAATTCAAAATTAGCTACTATACTTGACCATTTGAAAGTTTATTTTCAGGCTCCTTCCACCACAAGTGTCACCGCCTATACAGACCTGGCTCAGAGAAAAAAGCAGCAGTACTTCTAACATTTCAGCAAATCAGTCAAAGGTGCCAGGAAGGAGTACAGATCTGTGCTCCCCCACTATAACATCGGGAACCCTAGACAAAAGATGAGGATGGGGGGGGGGTTACATCCTTCTCTGCTTTTTATTCTCTGTTTACTCACTTTCCATTTTTATATAGTGGTTGATAAATTGTGTTTAGCTAAGGGGTCGAGTAGGGGAGCAAATGGGGTGTTAGTTTTGCTCTGGAGAAGTTGTTACGGGACTGTGAGCATTTGAATTCACAGTAACTTGCATGCAGAGAGAATATGCATACAATATTTAGTATAACTCTACATCTGAGTTCAATATTTTAACACCACAAAAAGTGTAACTTTAAAAAGTCTTAGAAAATTACTTAAAAATCATTTTTGTCTGAATTAACTTGGAAAGTTACATGGTATTGTTGACTGGATCCATTCTGATCTGAATTGGATTGTTGTTTTGCTTATGTTTATGTTTATCATTTCATTTTGATTTTTACTTTTTTGTGTGTGGAACTGGTGCTTTTTGAGTTTTGCTTTCATTTTTACTCATTATTTGGTTTTCCACGTGGAACCCTACTGAGGTGGTATTGGCATTTTCCATGTTTGGAAAAACCATGGAGGGATTTCCAAGCTAGAGTGATGTCATCAGAACCCACTACTTGACCCGGCAGTTCAGAGTGGAACATAGCATAAAGTGCGCCTGGTGGTCAGTGAGAAGGAAGTATAGTATAGCATATGGGTGCCTGAGAATAGTCCTCTAGCTGCCTTTTCTGTCATTTCACCTGGCAGCACCAGTCCAGTCTCATCACTCTTCTTCATCAAGATGTACCACCCCGTTATCCACTACATACCCAGGACAAAACTGTAGGGGGGCCTGCCCTGTCAGTTGTGTTTGGGCCTGTGGGGGTGCCAGCACAGCTCTAGTGCACTCAGGAATGTTCTCCTCTATGTTTCTGTCCCACTAAGGGTATTGACATGCAATAGTGTGCATGCATGTGTGCTGTTCTCCTCTATGTTTCTGTCCCACTAAGGGTATTGACATGCAATAGTGTGCATGCATGTGTGCTGTTCTCCTCTATGTTTCTGTCCCACTAAGGGTATTGACATGCAATAGTGTGCATGCATGTGTGCTGTTCTCCTCTATGTTTCTGTCCCACTAAGGGTATTGACATGCAATAGTGTGCATGCATGTGTGCAGAGGCACACCTAAAAGCTGGGGTCTGTCTTCTGCCCCTCCTCCTGTATCAAACAGCAGCTATGTTGCTTCCTGGCTTCCACCAGGTGGCGGTCACTGACCAGTATGCTGAGTTCCCCCTTCCTAAGTGAAGACAGCTGTCCATGGGATGCTCAGTCCTCCTCCCCCCCAAATAGGCCCTGAGTGACCCCAGCCCATTCCCCAACCCAGGCTGCATGCACAGAAAGCAGTAGCATTACTGCTGTTCTGTTGGGCCAGCTAACCACGCTCATGGCTTTACCCACCTCTCTGGGAAGCCTGTTCTATTCATCCGCCACCCACACCATGAAGTCAAAACTTCTCACATTCCTCCTGAACCTCTACCCCCCTGAGTTTTTACCCATGTCATACCTATAGTAACTGTGCCTTCATTAGTTGTGAGCAAGTCCATACAATTTACCCTGTTGATTCCTTGCAAGAACTTGCATTTGTCAATCATATCTTTCTTTTCCCTGCTGATGTCCGGCATATACATGCGTTGCAAAGGTCTGTCATCCTTTCACCATACAACATCCCCTGCTGACCCAATACAATTTAAAATCCCTAATTTGTATGGTCTGTATGTGAAACCTGTGTTTGCTAAGTTATGGCCTCCAGAACAGTGCACAGTACTCCAGATACGTCCTTACCAGGGAACTGTACAGTGTCCATAGCACCTTCTTCCTCCTACTATCAAATCCCCTTCTTACAGTATACATCCCAACATCCTGTTTGTCTTCCTCTATGCTTTGTTGCACTGAGCAGTGGACTGGAGGCTGTTGACCCTCTCCTCAGTGTCATACACCACCCTCACAGTACTTCCCCATCCAGTAGTCTGTTATAGGATTCTTTCTGCTAATAGGCATCCCAGTGCGCTTTTCTGCATTGCACTTTAGTTGACATAATCTGGACCAATTTTCCAGTTTTCCATTTCTCTTTTCGTTATTTCTAATTTTTTCTTTGTGTCTTCTCTGCCACAAATCTTAGTGCCATTATCAAAGTGACACACCTTATTCTGGATCTCCTCTCCTATACAGTGTATCAATAAACCCTCTATGTCCTGCCACTAAACAGTTCCCTAGCCACATGGTCAGTGTTTCCCCAGCCCCCAAGTTGCTTAGCCTTTTTTTTATTAGCCTACAGTATGTGGAACATAATTGAAAGCTTTGCTATGGTCAAGGTACTGCATAATATGTATACTGTTTGGCACCAGAAGTCAACTATTTTCTCCTTAATGATGTTTTGCAGCAGCATGCCTACAGTCGAGGTTAGATGGACCAGTCTGCAATTTTCTGGGTCATTATTGTCCCCGCTCTTGTAAAGTGGCACAACATTAGTTACTCTCCAGTCTGCTGAAGCCCCCACCACCCCACCCCATCTACAGGAAACAAAAAGATTTGTCATTGGCATTGCCAGAGTCTGCCTCACTTCTTTTAGTATTTTGTGGTGCAACCCATCAGAGTAAGAAGCTTTAACCAACTTCAGGGTTTTGAGGCTGCTGAGCAGCCTTTCTTCGGAGACTGGTCCTAAACTCCAGCCCTCTCAATTGCCTTTCTTTGGCTTTTACTCCACACTGAATAGTGTCCCTTCTCCTCTATGGTGAGTACTGAACATTAGAAAAAGTTAAGTGGATAAGAGATAAGTTTGCACTGCACTCACATTGGGAAACAATACCAATTCACTATAGTCCCCAATGATAAAACCCACCTGCTTCCCACACAGTGTTATCAACAGTTGGCTTACATAAACAACTTAATTTGCTGGCCTGCAAGCACAGTGGCAAGAGGTCCATGTGCAGTGCTGACATCCTGGGATCAGGAATGGACTCAGAAATCAGAGGGCCACCCGGGTGGAGAAGGATTGAGTGTCCAATGGATGGATCTCCTTCTCCGGAGGGGAGTTAGTGTCTGGTGCAAAAGAGTCCCCTGGCAGAGGCCACGAGATCTGTCATGACTGGCGCCAAGATATGTGGGATGCAGGACCGGCATCGGGTTCGTCCCATGGATGTCATTGCATGTCCCACTTCCAAGGGAATGCCAGCATCAGCAAAGATCCCGGTCCCCCAGGCATGATGCCATGCTCCAGTGTCGCTCCCGCTGCCCTTTCTCACCTACTTGGGGGTCCCACTCCCATGGCCCCACCCTGGGGGCAAGCCGGGGCTTGCCATTTCTCTTCCATTGGAGGGGTGCCCCCCTAGTGGCCCTGCCTAAGAGTGTAAGCCTAGGCATAGTGGGATGGTCTGGAGCAGAGGGCTGAGCTCCAGCAGTGGGAATTGGGGGTTCCAGGCCAAAAAAAAAATAAACAACTTAATGCTCTACAAACAGTGGTGCCTATGCACAAAGCTGGAGAGGGCACATGAAGGCCATGCAGACAGAGCACATAGCACATTACTTCGGTGAGGCATGTAGGGTATGCACAGGCAGCATGCATGAAATGTGCAGAGTGCTGCACACCCACAGGCGATGCAGATGAGCACTGTCATGAGGCATGAAATGCACGGAGGGGTGGGTCTGCATAGTACACCATGTGCCCCCTCAAACTCACATGCAGAACTGCAGCCACATTGGGAAGGCACATGGGACCACACACACAGCACTACACAAGGGGTAGGTCTTCCATAAACCCCTGTGTGCAGTGTGCAGGCTGTGACAGGGCCCAGTAAGGGTGTTCCAAGACACAGGCAGAGCAGCGGTCCCCTGACACACAGCGGCCAACTGATATCACAGCACAAGGACAGTCAGCCAGGTAAGCCCCTCACCAGACAAACAAGACTCTGTACACTGGAACATGGCTGGACCATGGCCTATTGGCAGGCACTCTCACCACCACATTGCTCGACTGACCCTGAAGGCAGGGATGACCCTGACAGAGCCCTGAGAGAGACCACTGCTCTGGTGCTCCTCAAACGGTGGGTGCATGTGACTGAACAGTGGGGTGAGGAAGCATCTATGATTGCCACACAGGACAGATATGGACATGTCTGTGCCCCAGAATATACAGCCCAAAACAATCCCCGACATCTGCCATCCCCACTGCAGACCAAAACCTGTTGTGGGACATGCCCCTGACTATGGGTCACTGTCCCTGACTGCAACATGCCAGTACCCTAATGCACGTGTCAATAGGATGCAGAGCATGCACACCACACAGGCCCCCCCCCCGCTCGGCTGTATGCCTTGTGGTGCCATCTGGAATAATGGCATAGACAAAGGTTATAGGTTGCACAACAGTTCACTGTAGTTTGCACGTACATTACAGCAATTGCCCATTGGCCAGGTTCTCAAATCTCCCCCTCTGAAGAGTCCCCTGAGGATGCAGGGGGTGTGCTCCTGGTGGGTGGATGCAGTGCCAGGATGAGGCGATGAAGTGGGCTGGTATACTTCTGCAATGAGAGAAATAGACAGGAAAAAAAGGGTGTGAGCAACCAAGCCATGAAGTGCCACAACTGCCCATACACCACATGCACGCCCAATAACACATACCTCGGAGGGCTCCTCCACTGTCCACAGCTCCCTAACATCATCCTTGTAAAAAATATCCTGGGATCCTACCCTGAGAGAAAGGATCTCTGGGATACCCTGAGTCCACCTCCTCCTGCTCACCTCCAAAGACATGGTCTCCCCCAGGTCCAACTCCGTTCATTCAACCTTGCCACGCTGTATGTCACTTTGCCACAGTATGAGAGGTTTGACAGCACTTACCTGTTCGTCATGTGCCCAAGACTGTTACTGAATGCCCTCCTGTTGGATGAGGAGCTGGTACAGTTATGGCAGCATCAAGCACACCCCAGACCAAGAGTATTCCAAAACAGACTACTGTTGTAGTCTCTCAGGGACACACACTGCATACAGTGGTTCCAGTTGGACCATGCCACTATCTCACAGCTCTGTGACATGGTATGGCCACATGTTGCACCCTATACTGGACAGTCTAGGACGATGACCATGGAAACAAAGGTGCCATGTACATTGATATACTATGCCATGGGCTCCTTCCAGAGGATGGGGGATGTCACAGATATGAGTCAATCATTTACAGGTATCTCTCCTCTCTTCTTTTCCCCACTACACTATCCTCTTAGTCTCAGCACTCCAATCACTCCCACTCCTTCACCCTCCCCTATACCCACTCCTCTGCTGGCTGGCCAGCATTCTCCTATCACCTTCCTTTCCTCTGCAATCAATTTTCCTCTTCCATTCGTCTCACCCCCTCATTCCTTGCCCTTAAGTGCCTGCTCAGACCCGTGTCCAGTGGTGCTTGCTGCTGCCCTTTAACTCCTAGCCTCCTCATCCCTATTGGTCCTGTACTAGCAAGTAAATAGCTTCTATTTTGCATGCATGATGCTGTATTTATTTTTGCTGCTTTTGTCTTTTTAGTAAAATCTATGCAAAACTGCATTATTACCTTTGCTGCAATTGTTTAAGTAACCAAATTTATGTAAATTGTTCTCACAAATTGTGTTATGTAGAAGTGTCATATTGTATATAATTTTGTCTCCCCTTGTTTGTATCTGTTTTCCTTCTCCCCAGGCCACCCCTGGAAATGAGCCTCAGCTCAGTGTGCCTTTCTCAATCACCAAATTTTAAACCAAATCAAATAAATAAATCTGTGTCCCATGCTATGCACCAAGTCACAGATGCCCTGCTACCCCATGTGCATGCAAACATTACCTTGCCAACCACCCCTGCGAACAAGCAGGCCACAAAAGGGGGATTCTATGGCATGCATGGCATACCAAACGTGATATGTGCCATAGATTGCACCAATGCTATGACTGTGGCCCCCACAGTGGAGGAGGAGGTGTACTGTAATCGAAAGGGGTTCCACAGCATCAACTACCAGGTTTTATGCAACGTGGATGGCATCATCATGAACATGTGATCAAAATACCCAGGCTCATGCCACGATACATTTATCTTCAACTGTTCTGGACTGGGTGCCCATCTTGATGAACATAGTGGCGTGGATGGCTGATTGCTTGGTGGGTACCATGGATGGGGCCTGTGGCACATGCCAGTGTCTCCACACACACTAACACTGCCTTTCCATTTCTAGGCGACAGCGAATACCCACTGTAACCATACCTTCTGACACTGTACCTGGAGCACGAGGGACAGGCAGAAGAGGCATTCAATGTGGTGCACAAGAGGACATGGTCAGCGGTGGGATGCATGACTGGTAGACTGAAGATGCAGTTCCGGTGCCTGGATCGCGTATGTGGCACAATGATGCTCGCTCTCGGGAAGGCTTGCAGAGTGTTCAAGTCTGTGCCATGCTACACAACATGTCTGAATGCCAGTGACTGCCCATGCCAGGTGATGCACCCATGGAGATGATGCCCTGTGATGATGATGAACCAGCATGTGAAATTGGGGGAAATGCTGTTGGGCTCTGCAGTATGGCACTCATTGACACAGGGTACATTCAGCCATTAGCTGTGTGGGTCAGGTGGCACCATGATTATGAACCCCCCTGAGTGCATCTATGCCAGGTATGATGATTGTGCATGTGCAGCACATGAGGTGCCCGTGTAGCGTGCTGCTGGCCCTATCCTTTTGGGGGTGGTACTCATGTGCATTGCATATGTGTGGTCTTGTGTGATGGGGGTTGATATAAGGGCTTTTTAAGATCATGTGTGGTGACTCTAGGGGTCCATATGTGCAATTTCTGGGGTCATGTGTGGTGACTCAGGGGTTCATATGTGGGGTTTGTGTGGTCCTGTGTGGTGACGGGGGGGGGTTCCTTGTTGGGGTGCAGGGACATGTGTGGTGCTTGGTGTACATACGCTGTGCCTGTTGTGTGGTGTGTTGTGCATGGAAGACATGGACAATGATGTGCTGCTGGTGGTGTGCCATGTGCCACCTCGGTGATGGTCACCAAACATGGGTGGTCCCCCATCATGGTGGCATGTCCTCTCAGTTTGTTGTCCAGCTCTTCTTCCCAAGCGCCTTCCTGTTGTCATGCGTCCTGCACCTCTGGTGCTACATGGTGGTCTTCCTCGAACTAGTGCTCTTTGCAGTCTGGGGTCTGTCCTTGCACCACATGCTTCTGTGATGCCCTGTAAGGTGCTGTTGCCCTCCCCACCTGTTTTGTTTGGCCTGTGTGGCCAGAGATGCTGCATGCACTGAAGTCATGTACTCAACCAGCCTCTCCAAGATTTCACCTATCCTGTCGATGCCCCTGCTCATGCCTCTCGCCTCCTCGATGAGGACATGCAGTGCCTCGGTGGTGTTCTGCTGTGCTGCCAGGTCACATTCAAGCTGCCACAGGTCATGGTAATATGCCTGCAGCACACCCACTAACGGGTTCTGCCTGGTGTTGTACCATGGTGGATTTCTGGCTGGCCCCTCATTCACACTTTCATTGCCTTGTTGTGGGGCCACTTGCTTCTCTGTGGCATGCTGCTCTGTGACAGGGGGTGGTATCTATGGGGCATCACCTTGTGGTGGCAGGGCATGGGCTGTGGTGTCAGATACCATGTACTAGCCTGTGTGTACTGGCAGGTCATAGGATGTGGGGGAAGGTGTGCAGTGGTGTGTCAGCAAGTGTCTGTGTTTCGATGGTGTCTGTAGTCCTCTCCGTGGTGTCCACTGGCCTCACATTGTCGATATGGTGTGTTACGCTGTCCTCCACTGGTGTCCTGGTCTGTTCCAGCTGTTGAACTGTAGCTGACTGGGTGGGTGGGTGGGTGGTTACTACCGACAGTGACATATCCATGTGGGATTTGGTCCCAGAATGGTGTGCTGTTCATGCTACCTACCACTCTTAAGTGCCTCCTTCCTCGGTGGCTCCACCAGTGCGGTGTTCCCTGCTGATTCCGATGTCCATTGGGATGTGCCTGCAGGTGACAACACAGGGGGGTCATTGTTAGGACTGTGGCATCGGTGTCACCCTGTCCTGTACATGGTGCCCCACATACCTGCTAGGGTGTCCATTTCCATGTCCTTGTCATGCCGGACCATATCAGAGATTGTCTTCACCATGATCCTCTCTATGGGGGTCAGGTTGAGTTCCTTGGCTGTGTGTGGCTGGTAGCTGCCAGCTTTCACTTTATGGTGGACTGGAGGTTGTGCCACTTGTGCTTTATGGCACTCAGAGTGCTTGTGCCTTCAGCCTCTTGGTATTGACTGCAGCCTGTATGTACAGCCACAAGCATGAGTTTGTCTTGGCAGGAAACTACAGTGCATCCACCCCATACAGTTCCGAGTAGTGCACCAGGATGTCTGTGACTAAGGCAGCCACCTGGGTGCTGGTGAAATTGGATGACCTGGGCTGTGCAGTGGTCATTGACAGGCCAAGTGCACCTGAGTCCATGCAGCTGTGCCCCTCCGTATGTGGGTCCTGGCCAGTTAGCATGTTCAGTGTGGCTGTCATGCCTCCCCGGAGTGCAGTGTTGCCTTTGTCCTCCATGTCAGCATTTACTTCCATGAGTGCACCTGGCAGAGTGGTTGTCCTTATATGGTGGGGTAATAGGCCATGGCTGCTTTCCCAGACTCCACCTGCCCCACCTCCATGCAGCTTTGCACGCATCTGCAGGCACTGCCCAAGGCCTTGACCGCATGTACACCCATGGATGTGCATACATAGAAACATAGAAACATAGAGGTTGATGGCAGATAAGGACCGCAAGGCCCATCCAGTCTGCCCATTTCTTTTTCTACCTTATAAATGTGCCATCTGCCTTTGCTCTGTCAGTGGCCTATCTATTCATACTCATCTATATTGCTCACTTATGCCTATCCCATGCCTGTGTGAAGCCCTGCACTGTATTGCCTCAATTTGGTTAATGTCCTTGTGAAGGTGTGGCCTGCAGTACTGCACACAGTACTCCAGATGGGGCCTAAACAGTGTCTTGTAAAGGGGATTATTACCTCCCTCTTATGACTTGTGATACCCCTACTAATATACCCTAACATCCCCCTAGCCTTACCTACTGCTTTAGAGGTCTGCTTGGATGATTTCAGGTCATCGGTGATGCCCAAGTCTCTTTCTTCCTTTGTGACTGCCAGCAACTCCCCTCCCAGCCTATAGGGGGCTTCAGGGTTTCTCTTCCCTATGTGCATGATCTTGCACTTCTTTGCATTAAATCCCAGTTGCCACTCTTCTGACCATTTTGCTAGTTTATCCAGATCTCTTCTCATTCTGCCCACCCCATCTTGATTATCTACTCTGTTGCAGATCTTGGTGTCATCTGCAAACAGACAAGCCTTACCGTCTAGTCCATCTGCAATGTCACTAATGAAGATATTGAAGAGGACTGGCCCCAGAACTGATCCCTGAGGTACCCCACTTGTGAATTGCATCTCTTCTGAATGTATACCATTTCCCATCACTCTCTGTTTTCTGCCCGTCAACCAGTTTGCCACCCAGTTGACCAACTTCTGACCCACTCCGAGCCAGCTTATTTATCAGTCTTCTATGTGGAATAGTGTCGAAAGCTTTGCTGAAGTCAAGGCAGGGGACATCAACTGCTCCCCCTTGGTCCACCACTCTGGTTATCCAGTCAAAGAAATCTATGAGATTAGTTTGACAGGGCCTTCCTTTTGTAAACCCATGCTGTCTTGGATCCTGTGCCCCTATGGATTCCAGGTGTTGTACTATCCTTTCCCTAAGGAGTGCCTCCATAATCTTGCCCACTACTGAGGTAAGGCTGACTGGTCTGTAGTTCCCTGCCTCCTCCCTGCTACCACTCTTGTGGAGCAGGATCACATGAGCCCTTCTCCAGTCTTCTGGGACCTCTCCTGTGCTCAGAGACTCACTAAACAGTTCTGCTAATGGCTCTGCTAGTTCCAGCCTTAGCTCCTAAGTACCCTGGGATGTATGCCATCAGGTCCCATTGCCTTGTCCACCCTGAGCTTAGCGAGCTCTTGTAGGACCCTTTCTTTTGTGAAGGGAGTAGTGCTCATCTGCCTTCCCACTGTGTCCATGGTGCCGAGCTATGGGCCCTGCCCTACTTTCTCTTCAGTAAATACTGAGCAAAGGTATCTATTTAGGATAGATGCTTTTACAGGGTCCTCCTCCTCACATGCCCCCTTACTCCTCTGAGCTTAACAATACCCCCTCTGGACTTTCTCCTTTAACTAATGTATCTATAGAAAGTCTTGTCACCTTCTTTTACTGTTCATGCTAATGTTTCCTCAGTTTGGGACTTTGCCTGCCTTACTGCCTTCCCTGCTTCCCTTAGGGCAGTTTGGTATGCCTCCCTATCTTCATTCCGCTGTGTTCCCTTATATTTCCTGAAGGCCCGCCTTTGGCTCTGACCTTTTCTGCTACTGTATTTGAGAACCAAAGTGGTTTCTTCTTTTTTGCACTTCCTTTTCTGTCTAACACAATGGGATATTGCTTCAAGTATTGCATCCTTAATGCTTGCCCACTTTGCCTGTACCCCCTCACCTGTGTTTCTTTTTGCCAGGGCTAGCTTAACTCTGTTGGCCATCTTATCAAAGTCAGCTCCTCTGAAGTCCCATATTTTTGCCTTGGAATGAGATGATTTAGATGTAGTGGCCAAACTGAACTATACCATGTGATGGTCACTAGCCCCCAGGTGACCTTCTACCTTTAGATCTGTGATCCCTTCCCTGTCAGTCAGTACTAGATCTAGGATAGCCCTGTCTCTTGTGGGTTGTTGTACCAGTTGTATAGTATGGACATGAGGTGCCATCTTTCACAGCACATTCATGCGTATCACCGCTAAGTCTAATTTTGGCATATTTCACGCACGTTCATCATTAAAGCCCAATGTGCTTACATGGGGGGATTCTTCATGGTGTGGGAAAAACATGTCAGGGGCATGTATCCTACCTGTGTAGTTCTGCAGCCCTGGACAGGCACAGGCTGCGTGGTATGCACTAAAGTATGCACCCACAGGGCACCTGTCCACAGCCCCTCCCCCACGGCATGCAGGACCACACAGGGTGGCCAGTGGTGGAGTAGCAGACCCAGGTAAAAATCCAATCAGATGCCCATCCTGGGTCCTAGAATGGATCCCACACGTGGGCAGGTGTGGGTCCAGGTGCATGATTATCCCCCGCAGTCACCCAGACCCCCGCTGCCATGTACTAGTGAGGAGTGTTCTCACCACCTGAAATATGCTCCCATGGCCAAGCCCACCTGGTACATAGATGTCCCCCACCCCTGCCAGACCACTGCCCCATAGCAGGATACAGCCCCCAACACTCAACCACCCCAACCCCATATCATTCATGGCATCCCCACCTTGAACACATGCCAGCCTGACCCCAGTAGTGCCACACATACCTCTACCCAGTCCATGGTAGCCCCACCCAGTGTAGTACTATCCCACACACACACACACACACAAAAGTGCCCTGGCAGCAGCAGCAGTCCAACCCCGACACCCCTGCAGAAACAGTGGTGGCCAGTGCTCCCCTACCCCCCGTAAAAAACCCCACCCCGATCCTGGTACATGCCCGTTGGTGCCGTGGCTTGGAATGGCTAGCAGCAGAGCCCTCCTCACACCTCCTGGGCCGCCAACCGTCCCAGTGATGCCGGTTGGGTGACACGCAGTGGCCAGTCAGGGGGGCACGCAGCAGCTACAACTGTCTCAGGAATGTGTAGCCGCTTGTAGCCTGTGCTCCCCTTTGCCCAGCAGTCCACGTCTTTGAGAACTCCTCCTAGCATGGGCACACCCCCTGCTGCGCCCCCCCAGGCTGCCCCTACGTGGAGATCAATGGTGGGCCGGGGGATTTGGCATGTAACAGCTCTGCACCACTTTGGTGAATCAGGTGCAGGGGGCACGTGGCTGCAGAGTGTCTACATGCCCCAGATACATGGCACATAGCCACTCCGCACCATGCAGAATAGGGCCCACAGTGAATGCAAACAAATAACAAGGGGTTTTATTGGAGAAGCAAGATCAGGATTTCTGGAAAGAAGAGAAAGTGGTTAAGATGAACAAACAACTGTAATGACAGTTACAGCTTGCTGGTAAGATTAGTCTGGCTCAGCCAATCCCAACACAGTGACTGGACTAACTGCATTGTTGGGCTGCTACACCATTCCCTGTTATTACTTACAGCGGGTACACTCCTAGTTCTTAAGGAGCTCCATTTCATTACTGAGTACCTAGGTATTGGCTCACGGTAGGCCTGGTGGTTACATTACATGTTTAAGCAGATGGTTGGCATGATTAATTAACAATAACAATTACAAAGCCCCCAGAGCTGTAATGCTGTCTGGATGGCCAAGTCCATAAAGCAGCCATAATCCAAGTCTATGATAAAATGTAACTAAAAAATTGGTGTTTCAGAACCCAAAGGGCCTGTTCAGTTACTTATGGTTCCCCCAGCCGTGAATCCTTCACCTTCTGCTGCAGTCCTGACTGGTTTATAGCTCTGTTCTACAGCCCTTGCACTCCTCCAATGGCTCCTCAGCTCTTTTATGCTTGTCACCCCTCTCTCTCTCTGTCAGTCCCTCTGGTTTCTTGCCCAGATCAGCAGATCTTCTCTTTCTTGGTCTTAGAGTGGTCAGGGGTAGGTCTGGGCTGGTAATCTCACCTCTTAGCAGAGCAATCCCAAGGCAACACACACTGGAAGGGAGTAACCTTGCAGTGGTGCACTGTGTGGTGGCTTCAAGTCCCTTCTGGCTCCATCTGCATTGCAGACCTTGAGGCCAGATTTGGAAAAATGTCTCTCTGCCTCAGAGCAATTAAGACTCAGTTCTAGGGCAGTTTATGTTTGCAAACTGAATCTCTTCGGCTGCTGACTCAATGTTTTACTCCATCTATGTTATACTTTATATAGCAGCTTCCTCCTTCTTAGCTGTAGAAGCACACAATTGCCTCCATCTCCCTGTGAAACTTTCTCCACCCTTACAGAAGGTATGTCAGCCTTCTTCTCTCTCTCTCTCTCTCTCTCTCTCTCTCTCTCTCTCTCTGGCAGACAGAACTGCTGGACTATTCCTCAGAGAAGAGTGAGCAAACAGTCCTCCCATCGACAAAGTCCTCCTGTTAGATGCTGGTGAGCTTCTGCTGGCTGCACCTTAATGGCTGATTGGTCATTCAAGTCCCAGGTGAATTACTGAGGACCTCCAGTGACTCTGGAGTTCTTGTGACCCTGAGGCAAGATTCAAGAGCCTGACTAGCAGTTAGTCCAACCTCTGACCCAGTTCCATGTCCCTAGGGATATGAAACAACTAAGATAAGTGGGCCATGTTTGCCAATGAGCACTTTACCCAAATATTTTCTTTTTTAAGGGGTCCTTCAGTTTTAACATACTTTTTCTGCCTGAGAAAGTGTCTGGTAGGCTGAGGTGTTGATCAGTGAGAATCTCTGATTCTGTGAGTACCATGGTGCTTCTTCATCATTGGAAGCCTACTGCAGCAGCTCAGTGGAGCTAGAAATATGAATGGCACTGATCACCGAAGCAATGGCAATCTTCTAGATGTTTCCACCATCCAGTCCGCATGGCAGTCCAAGTATATGGGGCCAGAGAGGAGCAATTGATAGCAGGCTGATAGTGGCTAAGCTCAGTGAAGCCAAAGGTAAGCCCTATCAAATGGAGGGTTACATGTTGTTTTTAAAAACTGCTTCAAAAATTCATTAAATATTGTCTTCCCCTTGAGGTATCAATAGAGGGCACTGGCATGGCTTTCTTCTCCACTTGAAGGAGGCAGTGACAGGAGCTTACACTGAGAACAACAGTGCACAAAGTTAGAAGTGATCAGTGCTGCGGGTATGCACCTTTCAAAGTAGACACATTGATTCCAAAAAACAAACAAGAATTCGAGGGCACAACCAAAGCAAAGTCACTTAAAACATGAAAACTCTTTCTCAGACATGTCCCCTCAGATGATTATTTTATTTTCTATGACACTCCCTGAGGAAGTGTCAGAGTGGCTTGAAGCTGCTGGGGGTCAGTAGAAGACCTCCAACTGGTCTCTATGTTCAAGAGTGGTTTGTTACATGGGTTTCATTGGAAAAATAAAACAATCATCTGAGGGGATATGCCTGTGGAAGCATTTATATTTTTAAGTGGCTCTGCTTTTGTTGTGCCATGATTCCTTGTTTATTATACTGAGAAGACTGATAACCTTTTTTTGTGTTTACTTCTCCCCATACCTCCTGCACTTTTCCTGTGTTTGCTCTGTCTGTCTGGCTGTCATGAAATATAGTAAATGTCAACATGGCTCAGTTGATAGCACATCAGCGTTTGGGATATGTAGTCATGGGTTTTAGTCCCTCACCAGGATTTGGCTCATACATAAACACTGATATCTGAGTGCAGTTCTAAAGGGATGCTGTGCTGATGGGGTGTGCCCACCTTTGGATAAGGTGTTACATTAAAAATCTCAGCTGGGCTATCAAGTAAAAAACAGGCCACCAACTACTGGCAATGATCCTTTTTGCACAGTTTATTTACCCAGGGCATCCTAGTTTTGATGCAGCATCTCAGTTCCAGAAAGGACCTGCTTGTATACACTTGTCTACTCATCTGTTCCTTGGACTCCAAGCTGGAGATGGTGGTCATTTTTATAGATTCTTAAGGCTTTTGACCTGGTGGACTACCCCCTGTTACTGGATAAGACAACAACTGTGGGGATAAGAGATGGTCCCTTGAAATGGTTTAAGTCCTATCAGGAGAATCACTGCCAGAAGGTGCCAGTCTCCTAGGCTCTCTCATCAAGGAAAGGTGTGGTTCGAGGGGTACCCCAGGGTTCTAGCTTGAGGCCCCTCTTATTTTTGCTTTTTTTTTTTTTTTTTTACGGTTAATACGTCTTTTTATTGATTTGACTTTAGCAAGCATTACATGGAACAAAGCTGTCAGATGCATAACAATAATATTACAGACCTGTTACATACATCTGTATGAATACAGTTAGAGGGACAGGCTTACAATAACTTGAGGAGCAGAGCCTAAACAAGCGGGCAACAAAAGAACTGTATTATTCCCTAGATGGATGAACAACACCTGTCCAGCTGGGAACTAACCCATGGGAGTAATAACCGTTGGTACTCATGTCCTGTAAATACCATATAAATTGGCTTACCTGGACTATTCTTGATGATACCTGCATTGCTGGCACAACTGTAGAGTTCTAAGATGGTCCAGAACCACTTCCTTCCAGTCAGGAACTTCAAAATACAAGAGAACACACACAAAGCAAACCTATCTAGAGATCGTCAGTGAATAAACTAGCAATTACTCATAATATTCCAAGTTGCTATTAGCACAGGGGGCCCCGGAACCACAAAAAGTGTCTCTTCCACCCCAGCTCCAGACTCAAACAAAAGAGGAGGGTTTACAAAAGTGAAGAGGAGCTTTTTCAGCCGATTCCCTCCCCAGGTTTCAAGTACATTATAAATGGTTTCCACATGTTGATATATTTAGGGAGGATATCAGCTACACTGTGTGACATTCTGGACCAGTTGGCCACCTGAACCAAGGAGCTAAGTACCTCCTCCACTGATGGGATTACCTGTGTCCGCCGTTTCCACAAGAGGAGTCTTTTTACCTGCATGCTTAGGGTCAGGAGCGAATTTATCTCTGAGAGGCTTAAGTGGGGGCTGAGGACTGGATTCCTAGTATCAGTAGCTGGGGGGACATAGGAATGGGTTTCTGAAGAATGCTGGACCCCATCTCGCCAGCTGCCTGCTGTAAGGGAAGGGCTGGATCCTCCTGCAGTGCCATAATATACGGATTAGGTCACCAGGGAGCTCCTGACATCTCCAGCAGAGGTCAAGATTGGACCAGTTCAACTTTGGCAAGTATCACAGGCATCCTATACCATGAATGCAGAATCTTATTCTGTATTAGCTGGCTTCTAGTATCAGGGTATGCCCCATGTGTAAGCCTGAGACATGTCTTCCAGTACAGATCTGTGATGTGGGCCTGCAGTGCCTCCTCCCATTTATGCTTAGAATCCTCTGCTTGGGACGGAATGGTGTTCCTATGGGTAGCGTATATTCGGCTAGACTGGCCTCTTTCTAGGGCTAGCCAAGATTCTGCTTGAGAAACTCACTGCCTGTGGTGTTGCTTGCGAGTGTACTCAGAGATTGTGGAGGAAGTGCCAGAAATCTTTGGATGGGATTCCATATGTTCTCCTCAGCCCTTTGAATGAATTGAGGGTATCTGTGCCGGGGATATACATATCCTGGAGCTTTGAGAGCCCACCTAGTTCCCACGAGGGCCAGGAAATTAATTTCTTATTGATAGTGATATCACTATTGCCCCATTGTGGAGTGAGTCTTGGGGGAGAAGGGAGGGTACCCAACTTTTTATGCACCTTGGCCCTGTACCACAGAGAGGGGCCTATCATAGGGTGAGAGTGAATGCCCTTGGGTGGGCGATTAAACAACAACAGAGATAGATGTGCCCGCTCACAGACCGCTTTCTCCATACCTAGCCACTGAGGGGAGTTTTGCTCTGGGGATGTGAACCATTTTAGCATCTGAGCCATCTGAAAAGCCCATTTATACCCCTCAAGCCATGGAAGGCCCCAGCCTCCATCTGTCCAATGAGCCCTCAGTTTATTTCTGCTGTACCTAGGGTTCTTGCCCTCCCATATGAAGGAACCCAGCAGGGAGTCCAGCTTAGTAAACCAGTATTGAGGGATTTTCAAAGGAAATTGAGAGAGGAAGTACATAATTTTAGGTGCTGTGACCATTTTAATTGCCGAAATTTTACCTATGAGCATGAGTCGGAGAGGCCTCCATCTATCCAGCTCCATACAAACGGATGCCAAAAGTGGCTTCATGTTCATTTCCCAGAGTTTATGCAAATTAGAAGTAATATTGATGCCAAAGTACATGAGTCCATCTAGAGCCCAATGGAGAACATGCTGGGTAACCATGTGGGAGGTACAATTAGAGTTCAAAAGGGATGACCTCCTTTCTTGGACTGATTAATCTTGAGTCCTGAGAATGTATTAAATTCTGACAGGGTGCTCAATAATGGAGGGAGGGAGGTGGCAACATCTGCTATAGGAAGCAACAGGTCATCAGCATACATAAGAGTAGGGTATTCCCTTTCTTCCACTCATATCCCGGAGATTAATGGATTCTGTCTAATAGCCGCAGCCAGAGGTTCCACTGCCAGCACAAAGAGTAGGGGAGAGAAAGGGTATCCCTGACATGTGCTCCTACCCAGTATAAAGGGGAGAGACAGCATTGAGTTGGTGAGTACTCTAGCTGTGGGAGATAAGTATATGGCCCCTATTCAGGCCCGGAAGCCTGCACCCAACCCCATGGTGCCAAGCACTTGTTGGACATAGTCCTACTCCAGGGAGTTAAAGGCCTTTTCAAAATCTATTGCTATTGCTGCAGAAGGGGATGGAAATGATTTAGCCTTATGGATCATGTTTACAAGTGATCTAATATGGTCCGCACTAAATTGCCCCTTAACAAAACCTACCTGGGATGGGTGGATCAAACTAGGGAGGAGCGGGTTTAGTCTGTTAGCTAACAATTTGGCTAGCACCTTACTGTCAGCATTCAAAATGGATATGGGCTGGCAGCTGGATGCTTTTAGAGGGTCTTTACCCTTTTTAGGTAGGATAGTGATGGTTGCCTCCCAGAGGGAGGCAGGAGGGCACCTTCTTGAAGTGCTTCGGTGAACACTTGTTGCAGTATCAGGGAGACTGTGGCCTGCAAAAGCTGCCATATTTCAATGGAGAACCCGTCCCCTCCAGGAGCCTTTCCCTTTTTAAGAGATAATATACTGTAGTCTCTGCCACCTCCTGAGGTGAGATTGAGGCATCTAAGGCCAAGGCCTGATACTCTGAGATTTTAGGAAGGTGTAAGGATTCTAGAAATGGGAGGACACCCTTGGGGTCAGGTGCTGTGGATGATTTATATAGCATGGAATAGAAGTCCATCATTATGCTATTGATTCCTTCTGTCGAGGTGTGGGTCTTACTCCCTGCATCCACTAAGTCAGCGATGTGACTTTCGGCTTGCTGCTTTTTGAGGTGGTAGGCAAGGATCTTACCCCCCTTCTCTCCCCTTCCCAATATTTGTGCTTTAGCCTAATAATAGAAATCTCTGCTTTCCTAGATAAAAGTTTGTTCACTTGCATCTTCAGGGATGCTACTCGGTGTCCTGCCTCCGACCTGACAGAAGGGACACAGAGGACCTTAAAGGTAGCTTCTTCTTCTTGGAGCTATTTTTAAAGCCCCTTATGGTGCTGTTCCCTCCTCTTGCGGCGCCTGCTCGTAAATTCTAATATCACCCCCCTCAGGGTAACTTTAAATGCTTCCCAGGTGTTGACTGCTGAACTATCTGCTATGTGGTTATTCCAAAAAAATTCAGAGGCTTCCCTTTGAAGCCAGGGGGGAAAGTCTGGATCACGAAGCAGCAATAGATCCAGCCTCCAGGAAGGAGAGGTAGGGGGGAGGGGGACCCCAGGTGAAGGAGAGATGCACAGTGCCATGGTCCGAGATGACCAATGGATGAATAAAGGTGTCAATGGTGTTCCTGGTGACTGCTGGAGAGGTGAGTCAGAGATCTAACCAACTAAGAGAACTGTGCACTTAGGAATGGAAGGTGTAGTCTCATTGGGAGGGGTGAAATACCCTCCTGATATCTGTAAGGCCCATATCTTCTTGTAGCTGGCTCAATGCCAGTAATGCCCTGGAGTGGGGCTTTGTGTTAGAGGGGGATCTATCCAGTAGCGGGTCCAGTGTAAGATTAAAATCCCTCCTAATATTATAGGGGTATCACCGGGGGCCACCTGTTTCCTTTTGTTGGGGGTATTAAGTCCCCTGACGTTCCACATCAAACATGTTATATCACCTATTGGTGAAGGGGAGCAAGTATCTTTCCAGGAAATGAATCATAGTAAACCAGCAGGCTGGGAGCAAGATTGGTCCACCCAGGAGAGACAAGTCCCTGTAATTCAGCGCTGCTATGGAGAGAGTGAATAAGCCAGTCATTCCCTGACAGTAGCAACTGACCTAAATCTAACATCTAGCAGTAACCCTGTGTGTGTCTCTTGCATTGAAAACAAACAATAACATATACATATAAACCAAATATATATATAGGGTGCACAACCTTCCATACGTATTGGGGAAATAGAGACTTCCCATCAGCCGCGGCTGGCCTCTTTTCCAGGGCACTATCCTGCAGTGTTGAACCCCCATGTGTGCTAGGGGGAGTTCAGGGGAGGAAGACTCCCCAATAGGGTACCATCATCGACACAATCACAGTATTAATCCAATGAGCTCCTTGTACCCACAGAGGTGTGTTGACACTGCACCAGTCATTTTTGCATGAGTATCGGGGTACTAATGATAGGGCTATGCATCACTGATAATGGAGTGGAAGGATGGGGGGAGAGAGGTCGAGGTAGCAGCCTCCTCTAGTATAACTGGGTGTGAAATAGCCTCTGAGGGGAACCAGCAATGCTCTCATTACAGGGGACTATAATGAAAAGAGTAAGTGGAGGGGATTAGTCCTCTATACCGGGGAACATACATGATCTGGTCCCTCTGGGTGGGCCCTCTGCATCAGGGATCGGGTACTTCGGCCCTGATTCAGGAATACAGGTCACGGCTCAACCAGTCTGCAAGCAAAAACCCGGATAGGAACCCAGCTGCCCACCCTGGAGGGGCCTGAGCCTTCCATGTAAAAAGAAACAGCAGGCCATTAGTGAACTTATTAGGCCTAAACATTAATACCCAACAAACTGAACAATAACACCAATTGGAACAGTACGTTTGAGAAAACCCTACACCAGGATGCTCCCCTCCCTCACCCCTCCCCATGAGTGAGAAGGACTGAGCCCTTCAGAATATCTGCCAGAGCTTGTGGAGGTGATTGATACTCCTCTGTGCCATCAAGTTAAATGAGGACTTCCTACTAACTCTTGCGAGTCAGAGCATGTTTGTTGGCCCCTGTGGATCCTTCCCATTATGGGAATGGGGCATTTCAGCTGCAAGGTAGCAGCACAAATCGAGGGCCAGGCCTGGGGTGGGGAAGTCGGGTCAGTCACCAAACTTGAGCGACGTGGATATGGCAAAGGAACAGCGGCTGGAGTCTCTCTCCATGGTCTCTGAGAAAGCTACCCCTGCCTTACCCAGGACCTGGTTTTCCCCATGGTTTAGGCAAAAGAACCAAGAATTAAATAAAAACCCTACTTATCTGACCACGCTGCTGCGGTCTCACTGTTCTTCGGTGAGGGAGTTTGAATCTGCTCTGGTCGGTCCACAAAGGAGGCTGGATCTCTGACAATGGGAGAGGCCTCCCCGGAGACCTTTGGTGGGTGCTGTGCTCTGTTAGTCGTGGCTCCATCCTGTGACTGGTGAGGGGAAGTTGAAAGGGTCCAGTGACTTGATTTCAGTGGAGGAGAAGGCCTGCCAAACACAGGAGCAACGACGGTGTCTGGCCATGGATCCAAAGATCTAGGTCGCAGGGATTCATACCTGTTGGAGGTGTGGAAAACCTGTAAGGATTCAGGATTTGTTGTGTCCATGTGTATGGCTCCCGATATGTCTGCCTGCTCTCGCTCTGAGGGGTGTTCTCTGCATCCATGCTTTTTAGAAGAGTGCCTTTTTCAGCTCGCCCTCGAGGGGAGCTCCGAAGCCATGTCTCTAATATCCTGCCAGACCTCAGACTGGTTAACCTGAGGAGGATAGTGATGGTCCAGCCCTTCTGTGCTAACTTTTGCTGGTGAGGGCTTCGGGGTATTTACTGTACTTCAGATTCCCTTGGCCAGTTATGGCATAGAAATTCTGTGAGGGAGTCAGGAGAGTCAAAAAAAAGTGGAACCCCATTGTGGACTACCTGCATTGTGGCCGGGTATCGCAAGGAGAATGGCAGCCCAAGTTTGTGCATTGTGTGCCTTGCCTCTGTGTAGGCTCTGCATCTATCAGACAGCTCTTTAGAAAAGTCCTGAAAAATAAGGATTTTATTTGATCTCCATGATACCTGCTGCTTTTCCCAGGCTCTAGTCAGGACCTTCTCTTTTTCCTCTGTAATCTATAAATCTAGCAATAATAGGCCATGGCCTGTCCTGGGCCTTGGGCATGGGGGACAGAGTGTGGAGTGCATGTTCCACCTGAAAGGATCTCAACAGATCTAGCTGCAACATTTCTGATATTGCTAATTGCAGAAACCCCTTGGTGTCTTTCCCCTCCACGTGCTCAGGAATCCCAAGAATCTAAGGTAATTGCGCCGACCTCGGTTTTTGAGGTCATCTATCTTGCTGCGCATCATTTGTATAGTGTGCTGTTGCTCCCTTAGTGTTGCTGACAGGTCTTGTATCTGACTCTCCATCACCGAGACCCTCTGCTCAGTATGTAGCATCCTAGCATCCAGGTTTTGGACTACCTGGGTATTGCGGTTTGTCGCCAAGGTGACCTGCAACATCTGTGCCATGAGTTGGCCAAACATCATTTCCACCGAGGGCTGTTCCCAGGAATGTGATAAATGCAGTTCAACCATGCTGTAGGCCTGCCCTTCAAGACAGGCTGCTCCACTGGAAAATATTTTTTTTCCACTACAGTTAAAGCTTTCTGCAATAATAAAGCGATTTTCAGATTCCTTGTGCAGTACTTCCATAACTTCTGTAGTTTGAAGAGGTAGAACTTGGTTAGAAAAGGAAGGATTATCATGGATATATCCCTCTGGGTTGTAGAGCTGTGATTTAAGCTGCCATCCTGATTAGCGCCCTAGTGGCCAGTCCTGGTTTTTGCTTTTTAACAGTGACCTTCCTCAGGCAGTTCAGTTTTCCTCGGTGAGACTGTATGTGGATGACACTGCCCTGGTTTCCATGGGTAGGAATTCTTCAGACCTTAGGGAAAAACTCCCAGCAGATTTTCTCAGTGTACAGGGATGATTCTCCAGGTCGAGACTTATAATGAATGTCCCCCAAAAATCAAACTGGTTCATTTTAGATCAAAAAACAAACCTCAGTTGCATATTTTGACAAGTGATGGTGAATAGATTTCTTAGGTTGGTCAATATAGATACTTAGTTGTGGTTTTGGATTCTGAGCCATCATTTGATGGACATATAACCCTATACCAACAGAAAGTTTGGGGCAATAAGATATACTATTATGTGACTTAAAATATATGCTACGAGAACAATTGCTGAGCAACCCATTTTACCTTCTTAGGAATATGGTAATTTGATATACTGTACTTCAGCAAAAGGGTTGTTAGATAAGTTTCATTACAGTTTGGTCCGGTATGTAGTGGGTTGTAGTTTTACTACTCATTATTGTGCAAAGTTTGAAAAGTTGAACTGGCAGTCCCTGGACACAAGATGTATTAAAACCTGACTGAAACTACTGCAGAAAAAACTGTTGTTTTAACCAAATCATTACATTACTCTACTGTATATTGTAAAAAAGGGCACCAAGTCTATGAGCTGAATAGATTGGTGCACATCAAGAAAACTGGGTTTGCCAAGTGCAATAGCAGATTTGATGAAAAGATGACAAGTTTTCTGGCTGCTTTACATCGATGCAAATTACCTTATTCTGTTTGCACTTTATCATCTGTACCTACTTTTGTAAAAGAATTGGAAAGCTGCTTCTCAAATGCTTGTAACGTTTTTCATTACTCATATTTTCTAATTTGTATTTTGTTTTTATAGTAACTGAAATATTTAATGCACAGGATTGTATTGTAAACAGGGACACCTTTCCCTAAAGATGTTACCTGTATAAAATTGAAGTTCTTTCTTTCTCTCTCTCTCTCTCTCTCCCTCTCTCTCTCAATGTATTTACTCAAGGTAGTGCAGCCAGGAATGCCACATCACATTTCCAGTGTAAGCCTGCTTCTACCCATTTTCACATACAGGCAGTATGGACAACTACAATGTTAGGTGACTTGCTCAGAGTTTCACAGTGCATATTTATTTTATTTTATTTAAAAATTGGTAACCAGTAAATGCACACTGAGTCAAGGCTCATTTCCAGGTAGTGTGACCTGAGATAAGGGTAAGGAGAATTCAGTAATACAGTGTGAAAAGCAACAATGAAAAGGTGCAGAGTAAAATGCATAGACATGTACAAGTTAACATGCTAAAAGTACAATGACAATGCCAGGAACCAAATGGTGGTACATTTGTCAGCACTGCTGTGCAAATAAAGTGATCTGTGCAGGTAGAAAAGTAACAGTGCAATAGCTGTTGTGAAGAGACAGAACCCAGGCAGAAGCCAAGCACAGAGGTGGTAGGGCCTAATAGAGGAGGGTGAGGTAGAGGGCTGTCAGGAGCAGGAGGGGGCAGGGAGAAGTTTTTGCAGGTGTCTAAAGGAGACGGGAGGGGAGAGAACTGGAGAGAGGAAGGGAGCAGGTTCCAGAAAAAGGGAATGGAAGACAATAGGAGAAAACAGACTGCATAGCAGAGGAGTATGAGTGGGAAAGGGAAAAGACATGAGGGTTCCTGGAGCAAAGTCAGTAGGGGGCAAAGGGGATGGGAGGCAGTAAAGAGGAGAGATATGAAATAAGGGATGCAAACCTGTATTTGAAGATGAAGGAGGCACAGTGGGACTGGTGATGTGAATGTTAAGGGTGGGGATTGAGAGGGTTGAGTAGAGGACGCAGAGCAGTGGTGAGTTTGAGGGGGAAGGTAGTAGCAAAGTGACAAAATGCAAAAAAGAAAGAGAGAAGGAAAGAAAAGAAAAGAAATACAGGTAATATGGATATCTACAGTTGCCATGGGTGTGGAGCTCTCATACCCAGAGGATTGCTTTGGAGTGTGGAACATGGTCCCATCTGCAGGAATCTACATGAACTAAAGACACAGCTGAATGCAGCATGGAAGGAGATATCTCAGCTGTGGGACCTGCTATGTTGGCACAGAAATTTGAATCCACACCCTCATGTTCCACAACCTCAGTTTGCCCCAAGAAGTCCACTCCCACAGAGAAGATCTGGTCCAGGGGGATGGAAGGAGGTACAGATGGGAGGAAGTAAACTCAGTAGTATGCACCAGCTAAAGCCTCTCCATGTCACAACCATCCCAACTGCAAACCATTTTTCACCACTGACGGAGGAAAATTATCTTGGCCAAATGGAAGAGGACAACAAACCAATCAATGCACAAAGACTGCAACCAGATAAGGAGAATAGTGGAGGCAGCATAAAGGACAAGAAGAAAAGGAGCTGGAAAGTAATCCTTGTGGGGGACTCCATGACCAGGCGGGTACAGACCCAACTGAGCGACTACGGGCATACAAGGGTGCTAGTCAGATGTCTCCCGGGGGCCTCAGTAAAACACAATACCAATCACATCGAAAGGATAGTGGAGAAAGAAGAGGAGGACCTGAAGATCCTGGTATACCTGGGGACAAATGACCTGGCAGGGCAGTCAGTACAGGAAGTCAAATTAAACCTAATTAAACTAAGAGACCGATTGGCTACCCAAGCAACCTCCCTGGCTTTCTCCGAGGTTCTTCCTGTGTGAGACAAGGGCAGTAGCACAAAGAAGGCCAGAAGTAAAGAAACTGAAAATGTTCAATGAGTGGTTACAGAGCCGGTGTCAAGAAAGAGGCTACCACTTCGTTGGCGCATGGGGAGACTTCTGGGAGAGGAGGTTCTTCAGGTACGATGAAGTGCACCTAATAAGGGAAGGAGTAAGAGCACTGGGCCAAAAATTTGACATGTGCATCAGGCATTTAAACTAGGGAAGGGGAGCTGGAGGGAAAGGATCTTATCAAAGACACCCTAGAAGATAGAAACTTAGATGTAAGTCCTCCAAAAACAGGAATTAATCACAGAATGCAAAAAGGGACTAGCAGGAACAGAAAGGGAGGTAAACAAACACAAATGTAAGTGGGACTCGGGAAGTATGCCTACTTTAAAGAAACAAGAGGTAAAACACATGGTCAAGGGAGGAAAAATTAAAAAGAGGGTCGACAGACTGTGGAAAACCATGTACATGAACCCTCACAGCCTGGTAAAAAAAAATCTCAGGCCTAATGGTTTTGATGTCAGAGGCTGACCTGGACATTGCTGCTGTGACCAAGACATGTTGCACAAGGAACCATGACTGGAATATAGAGTCTGTGCCAGGGTACATTCTGGTCTGAAAAGATAGGGTAAGAAAAAAGAGGGGAGGAGTGGCTATCTAGGTTATCAAGGAAATATAAGCTACAGACATACAGGGCATAAGGGAGGTAGGGGAAGCACTGTGGGTCATGCTGGAAATGGTGAATGGTACTGCCATTTGAGTAGGTGTGATCTATAGAACTCTGGCACAGGGGGAGGAGTTGGACAATGTGATAGTGGAAATAATCCATGAAGTGGCAGCAAAAGGAGAGATATTGCTGATGTGAGATTTCAATTTGCCAGCTCTCAATTGGAGCACCCATACGGCAGCCACAGCAAGGAGCAGAAACATCCTGGAAGTTCTTCAGGGGGGTGAGACTCAGACAGCTAGTGGTAGAACACACCCATGAGGGAGCAATATTGAACTTGGTGCTTACCAACAGAGAAAGGGTAATGGATGTAGAAGTGGGGAGTCGCCTGGGGTCTAGCGATCACAGTATAGTATGGTTTAACATGAGGATAGTAGAAGAATCAGCCACACAAAGGCAAGGGTCATGGATTTCAGAAGGGTTGATTTTGCAAAGATGGAGGTATGTCTGAAGAAAGCCCTAGGGGTAGAGTGGGAAAAGGTGAAGTAGAGGAACAATGGACGCATCTTAAGGGAGCCATAGCGGAAGCCATGAGCCTTTGTGTTTTGCAAATAAGTAAAACAAAGGGGAAGAAAGAGCCAATCTGGTTCTCACAGGAGGTGGTAGAGAGGGTGAGGGAAAAAAAGACAGCATTCAGAAAATACAAAGAAACACAGAGGGAGTAAGATAGAGGAATGTATTTGGAAAAGTTAAAGGTGGTGGGGAAAGCAATCAGAAAGGTCAAGGCACAGACAGAGGAAAGAACAGACAAGGCAATTTAAAAAGGAAACAAAACCTTTCTTAGAATCAGAGAGAAGAGAAAAGACAGGGGTGGAATTATGGGATTAAAAGGGGAAGGAAGGGGATCAGCAGAAAGGGACCAGGTAAACGCAAAAATCCTGAACAAATATTTTTGTTCAGTGCTCATGGTAGAATGGGATGGGGAGGGACCACAGGTAGGTGTAGGAAGCATCAAGGGGAGGAGTGTGGATACCAGTCCATTCACCGTGGAGGGGGTCCTAAAGAAATAAGAAAAACTGTAAATAAATAAAGCAATGGGGCCAGACAGAATACATCCCAGCATTCTAAAGGAACTAAGAAAGGAGCTAGCAGGAATACTGACAGCCTTGTTCAACAAATCATTAGAAACAAGTGTGGTTTTAGCAGACTGGAAGAGGGGAAAAGCTGTCTCTCTTCATAATAGCAGGAGCAAGGAGGAAGCTGGTAACTATAGGCTAGTCAGCCTAACCTCAGTGGTGGGAAAATTGATGGAATCGTTACTCAAAGAAAGGATTGTGACATACCTTGAAGTCAGTGGACAATATGATCCGAGACAGCATGGTGTCATGGCAGGCAGAGCTTACCAAACAAACCTTATAGACTTCTTCAACTGGGTGACAAGGGAGAATGATCAGGGAGGGGCAGTAGATGTGGCCTACCAGGATTTTAGAAAGGCCTTTGATACTGTCCCACATAAAAGGCTAATAAACAAATTGAGCAGCCTGGGAGTCAGATCCAGGGTGGTTAACTGGGTTAGAAATTGGCTGAGTGGTAGGGTACAAAGGGTGGTAGTGAACAGAGTTCAGTCCATAGAATGGGAGGTGACCAGTGGGGTGCCTCAGGGATTGGTGCTAGGCCCAGTCCTCTTTGATGTCTTCATAAGCAACATTGCAGAGGGGTTGGAGGAGAAGGAGTGCCTCTTTGCAGATAACACAACGATTTGCATTAGGGTAGACACACTGGGGGTGTGTGGAAAGAATAAGAAAAGACCTGGGCAAGCTGGAGGATTGGTCAAATGTATGGCAGTTGAGACTCAGCACAAAGAAGTACAAAATTATGCACTTAGGTCACAGGAACCTGAGAGAGGAGTACTCAGTGGGGGGGTACTGTCAGCCACCAAACAGCAGAGATGTCTAGGAATAATTGTATCTGAGGACCTAAAGGTGTGAGAAGGCAGTTAGTAGGGCCAGCAGGATGTTGAGGTGCATAGAAAGAGGCATCACAAGCAGAAAAAAGGAGGTGGTGATGCCACCATACATATAATTAGTGAGACCTCATCAGGAGTACAGTGTCCAGTTTTGGAGGACACATTTCAGGAAGGACATAGGCAGAGTGGAGGCAGTCCAAAGAAGGCCTACAAAAATGGTACAGAGGCTGCACCAGAAGTCATATGAGAAGCTGCTGAAAGACCACAATATGTATTCTCTAGAGATGCAAAGAGAGAGGGGGGACATGATAGAGATGTATAAATACCTTAAAGAGATCAATAAGGTACAGAAGTAACATCTTTCAGTAAAGAAGATGGACACGAAGTAGGGGACATGAGATAAAGCTGGAGGCAGAAAGAATCAGGGGTAATGTGAGGAAGTATTTCTTTACAGAGAGGGTGATGGATGCTTAGACTAGCCTCCCCACAGTGGTGGTAGGGGCAAAAATGGTGGAGGAATTCACAAATGTATGGGATACACACAAGGGAACACTAGGAAAAGGGAAGAGTAGGAAAGCCACAGATCAATTACAGTCTGCAGCATAAGTTAAAGGTAGAAAAAATGGGCAGACTAGATGGGCCAGGTGGTCCTTATCTGATGACAAATTGTATATATCTATGTATTACAGAGGGTGTCCAATCTGGTGAGGGAAGAGATGGGGCAGTGCAGTAGACCACATCCACATAGTCAAACACCAGGAGAACCATTTTGTACCCAGCTCCCTGCAGACCTGGGGAGACAGGCAGTCTTTGTTGCAGTAAAGAGCACTCTAGTAGGGTCAGAAATTCCAATCTCCCAGTTCACAATAGTGCTCTAACCACTAAGTCACTCTGCTTCAGCTGGTTGGGGGAACCAAGAAAATCTGTCAACTTCCAGCAACGTTTTGTTTGTGTATGTTTGTTACAAGTTTTTTACCCAGGATAATTAAACTATGGTGCAATGTTTAATTTTCAGTAGGGTCCTTTTTTACTCAGTTTTGCAACTGCATTGACTGGAGCACTGGGAGGTTCAGTGACTTGCTCAGGATTACACAGTGAGTAATTTTGGTCTAGCAGGGTCTGAATCTGCAGTCTCCCAGCTGCCAACACTGCTGTAACCACTATAACACATTGCCTGCATTGGCAGGGTGTTAACCCTTACAGGCCATTAACTGCCAGCGGTGTTTTGTTTTTACAACTTATTTACCCAAGACATACCAGTGAGTTGCAACATCTCATTTCCAGTGGGATCCTGCAGTGTAGCCTCCACCCCCACCCTTGGCCACCCGCATTGCCTAACTTGTTCTGAGAATGAGGCACATGCTAGCCCCATCCCCATCCCAGATGCCTACACAGCAGCACTCATGACTCTGGATCCTGGGGGGTGGGACAGCATCAGAGGCCCATGTATGTGCAAAGCAGGACTTTTGTGCACCATAGGCCGGTGAATGCAACCCTTCATGGATGCAGAAGTAGGCTTTTGTTGCTTGGGACCTAATAATTGCTTTGTTCTTGCACATGAAGTATCTGCATTTTACATTTTTTTCCATTAATTATAACTTGGTCATTTTTGGCCATTTGGACTCCAAGTTGCAAGAATAGCCAAGTCGCCACCCCATGTCATGTACACACAAGTGTCACCTTGTCAATGTGTGATATGCAAAGTGACGATTAAGAGTTTGTGAGGTGGGGTAGCAACTTGACTACTCTGAAAATGTGAGGTAAAAGAAGCTAAAATTGGCCGAGTTATGAGTACAAAAAAAATTAAGTCTACACACATCAACAATAGGCACACTGTGAGACATAGGTTTTTAATTTTGTTTCCTTCTCACTCCAGTTAAATGAGTGCATTGAAGAATCATGCAAAGGAATCCTGCTGAGGGACATTAAGAATCCATGATGAGGGACTATGAGTGGGCATTGGTGGTGGGGAGGGTGGTGTGGCTGCTGGAGGGTGGGACTTCATTCACTCAGATGTCTGCCACTCAGTAGTACTTTAGCAAGTGTCCACCTTTAATTAGGGGGATGGAGGATAACCTGTCACTCCAGCGGCACTTCCATAAGTGTCCTCCTGTGATGAGGGGGACCAGGAGATGACTAACCACTCAATGTCACTAAAGGGAGTGTCTCCTTCTAATGAGTGGAACAAGATAACCCAACATTCCAACAGCACTAAAGTGAGTGTCCCCCAGGATAACTTATCACTTGGCACCACTACAGTGTGCATTCCCCTCTGATGAGTGGGATGGGAGATGACCTGTTGTCTCCACTCAGTGGCACGTAAACAGACCCATATTTGGCAGGTATTTGAGAAGCCTTCAGGGGAGGGATGCTGCAGACAGAGTCATGGAAGTGGCTTGCCTGTTTCAGACCAAATGCACTGACAAGGCCTGTTGATTTAATGCTGGGGTTTGGAGAGAGAGAGAGAGAGAGAGTCACAAGAGTGGTTACACTGACAAGGCTAATTTCATTGGTGATGGGGTTGCTGAGGAGAGAGAGATTGTCTGATAGGAAAACATCATCAGCATAAGACATTGGCACACACGTGTCATCAGTATGACATAAACCATCACAGTGACTGATGCAACAAAACCCCTTTAAAGAGTTAATGTAATCCAACCTGTCAGACAGGAAAAAGATACAAATTTTAAAAAGTAGCTAGTTGTAACTTTTTATTTCTGAAGTAATTTTCTTTTCCCCTTTGTTCATTAGAAAGTTTAATATGTGATAATGTGCTGGATTTGTGGAATAGCTCTCAGCCTGGCAGCTGACATATCTATTTCTTGTCCCCCTGCTACATCATCAGAATTGTGATCTCATGGACTGTGATATTGCAGGTGACTGACCTGTCAGCTACTAAGTGGCTGTTCCTGAACAGCAGTGAAGTCACAGTCAGTGAGGTCACAGTATAGTGGGGAATAGAGATAGATATGTCAGCTACCAAGCATAGTGTTGTTCCACACATCACTCCTACTAACATCAGGTAAACAATCCTCTAATTAAAACAGAAAAGAAAAAGTACTTCAGGTATACAAGATAATGGTTGACTGCTTTAAAAAACTAATGTTAATTTTACACAGTACATTAGCTCTTTAAACACTTCACTTGCCAGAGACCTGTGATATCCTTAGAAAGGTGCAGGACTATTGGCTGTAGGCTCATTTCCAGCCACTTCATTGTCTCATAGCCTGGCACATCTCCAAAATTAGCTTTTTTCTCATAATTACAAAAGGCAAGCAAGCATGAACAGCTGGGGTGACTACCAGGAGAGGAGAGGTAGGGTAGTAAAAGTACACAAAAGAGTGAAATGTGCTCATTCCCTGTACCTGATGGGTCATTTCCCCATCCCACTCATCAAATGGGGACACTTGCATTTGTATGAGATAAAAACACATCAGTAAGACATAGTAAGTATTTAATACACCAAACTGCATTCATTGCAGACCAAATGGACTCCTCAGTCTGACAATCCTAGTACTTTGTTGAGCTCTGAGACTTTGTTAGGGGGTAGGGTCAGAGGAGACATACTAGCTTTTTTTATAGCAGTCTCCCTCAAGACACACCCACAAGGCAGAGATATGGTAAAAGCACTGAGAAATAGGGTTCTGACAATTAAACCCCAATATGGAGTAAAAATAAACTGTGTCTTAATTTCAATGTTCTCCCAATTACTTGTGTCATATTTCTTTTATTTGTGTCATATTTCTTTTTTTATATTTTTATTAAAAAATGCAACAGAATTTTCAATACAGTTATATAGATACATATCTCCATAACCAAAAAAAGGAAAAGAAAAGAGTTTGACTCAGACATAACCCTATGTAATACTGTATTGATAAAACACATTTAATAGCATCATAGATTGTTTATATAAATGGCAATGCTACTGACTGATACAGCA
This sequence comes from Neoceratodus forsteri, assembly GCA_016271365.2. Classification (NCBI taxonomy): domain Eukaryota; kingdom Metazoa; phylum Chordata; order Ceratodontiformes; family Ceratodontidae; genus Neoceratodus; species Neoceratodus forsteri. Next base: position 872,771,496 of record CM057450.1, on the reverse strand, counting down.
ATGCATTAGCCCATAATGAAATTTAATATTTTGGTAAAATTCTTCACTATCCATGGCTCTAACTACAGGCTGCCAGATTAAATTAGAACATGTTATTTTTAAGAATTTGTGAATGGACTCTCTCCTAATAAATAGAATTAAAAAAAATAATTCTTTCATAAAGCATAAGAGGGAGGCTCCTTATCTTTTTACATTCTGACAACGTATCTTCTTGTGTTAATCATCGCAATGCTAATATGTTTCTGTGGAGCTCCCCCAGGTTATATTTAAGCATTGGGTGTGCCTAGGGAGAAAAGCTCAGAATCTGTTTTTACACTAAGCTTAAGTATAATAGTAATAGATTTGAAAATAGAGTCCTACAAAGAAGCTAAATCCAGGCAAGTAACAATGGTATTTATTAGCCTACTGATATATTTTAAACAATGGTTACAGTAAGGGGACAAATTCAAGTTAAATTTATTTAATAGATATGGCATGTCATATATACCATGGACTATATAATGTTGAATCTAGTTAAGATGATTATATATAGCTGTCCTTAGCGAACTAAGAAATATCTGTCTATTTTTCATCTGAAAAGCTTAAGTCTACAGAAATTCTTTCTGTCAAGCAGTTTTTAATTCATCCAGCTCATGAAGTCTGCTGTAAGATTACATATTTTTTAAATGAATTTTTTTTTATGAGAGTTAACATTGTAGATGACTTTAAATAAAAGAGAATTAGTTTTCATTTTTATAGCTGGCCCCAAGAGTTTAGAAAGTGCAGAACTAATTGTAGCTAAATAAAAAAAAGTCTCTGTGCCAATTTGCATCCATGTTGAAGTTGTTTGATAGATATGATATACAATAAAACCCCAGTTATCTGAACCTCAGTTATCCAAAACTGTCAGTTATCCGAAACTATGGTGTATCTCCCAGCTTAATAGACATAAAAGTAAGGTTCCTTCACTTATCTGAAACCCCATTTATCCAAACAATTTTGTCTCCCAGCACATTTGAATAAATGAGGCTATACTGTAGTTATTTCCAACTCTATTCTCAAGTGTAATGACATTTTTATGCTTCATTCTTAATGAAACCCTGAGTGGAAAACTGGGGAAAGTAATTTTTCTTTGATGGAGAAAAAAGAGATAGGTACATTTGTTCACCACGTTTTATATGAGCTTTCCACCATGCACTCAAGGTAGTTCTGGATTTACTGGATTTACTGGATGGAAATGGGACAAAAGAAGGCACTAGGCCCATTGAGATTGTTCCCCTCAACAGTGGCTCATTGGTTATATTGAGAATTAAGCCATGCATCTAGCTGGGATTTAAATGCTTCAAAGCAAGTTATATTAATCAAATCTTGCAGTAGTGAATTCCAATATTTGGCAGCTCTCATGGAGAAAAAATTATCACGTTTGTTTCTGTTAGCCCAATCCACTACTTATTGCTGGTTGTGAAGTCTACCCACAATGTGTTTGTTGGCTAAGATAAGGCCACATTGTTCAATTAAGGTGGGGAATTTAAGTAATTTGTAAGTAAAATTAATATCTCCCCTATATCTTCGCATATATAAAGGGTAGAGACCTGTTTCTCTTAAACAAGATTCATAGGTGAGTGATGTAAGCTGTGGAACCATTTTTGTAGGGGACAGGATCAGATGTGTTTCAGTACAGTAGCTGCTTCTTGTTGTTTTTACAGGGTTTCTTGTGGATTTTACTTGGTAGAAGGTTATTTCTTTTCTTTCTTACTACTTCTAAGGGGCTAGCAGGGTATTGTTTTTGGGGCTGTTGGAAGTTTGAAAACTGGTTTGGTGGCTGTAAGTGGGCTCATTTGTTGGATGTTTCACTGTGTAACAGGCTGCGCTGGTGGAGGCCTTTTTCTTCAGATTTAAAACCTATTTGGTGGGATTTGCTTGGGGCTGGTTATTTGAATTGGAGACCTATATCTGTTAATTTCAAGCCTATTTTGATGTGTTGTTAGTGAAGCTGATTGAATTGGAGACCTATTTCCTTTGGTAGCAAACATATTTTGGTGGCTTTGAGTTGAATTTTGATTCCATTTTGCTGACTTCACTAGCAGCAAAGGTTAGTGCATAGTGGGGGAAGGGTGTTAATGGTCTGGCCAGGTCTCACTCAGTTAATTGACTGGAGGCAGAGCTGAATCAAGTTTGTGGTGTTAGTTGCTTTGGCTTCTCAGAAGGAACTAGAAGGGGACAGGATCAGATGTATTTTAGTACAGTATCTGCTTCTTGTTGTTATTACAGGGTTTCTTGTGGATTTTACTTGGTAGAAGGTTATTTCTTTTCTTTCTTGCTACTTCTAAGGGGCTAACAGGGTACTGTTTTTGACCTGATTAGTCAGTAGGGGTGTATCTTGGACTAGTGGGGAATGGTGGCTCACCTAAGGAAACCTACTTGGAGGGGAATGGGACCACACGTCATTAGGGCCGGCATCTTTGGGAGGGTGGTGAGGTGCACAGGGTGTGGGGCAGCCATGATACTGGACTGAGCTTGGAAGTTCGGTGGTTGCCCACTGTGCTACCAACTGGCACAGCTTAGGGGGGAGGTTGCGGGGATTTGGAGACAGCTGGAGGAAGGGGGAGGTATGGTTGGGGAAGAGGGCAGGTGATCTCCCACGGGGTTGCATCAAGCACTAGGGGTGGGGGCATAGGGAAAGGAGTGCAGGAGAATAATCTGGGGTCACATAGGGACCCTGGCAGAGGGGGCCCAAAAGGAGGACACTACCAAGGAAGCAGGCAGGTAACTGGGGACCCTCACAAAGGGGGCCAGAGGGACAACATTCTCAAGGAAGTAGGCAGATGGCTGGAGCTGGACAGAAGGAAGCAAGGTAGGGAGGTGGATCAGACCTTACGCTCAGTAACCACTTCATTTCTCTTCTTCTGCTTGAGGATGAGGGGGGTGATGTAGCCAAGACAGAGGTGGTTAGAGATGGAAAGGGAGTGGAGGGCATGAGGCGGCGGCTGCATAGCAGGAGGAATGGGGGAAACTGGAATGCAGGAAAATGGGGGGAGCAGTGGATCAGAGCAGGAGGGGCAGGAGGAAGAGGGAGGAAAGCGCAAGGAGAAGGACCAGTTGGGAGGAAAGGGCAAGGAGAAGGATCAGAAGTACTAGGAGGATACAGTAAAGGGAGCTGAGGGTTTAGACCAGGGGAGCACGACAAGCAAGGAGGGGCTGAATGGAGACAGGAAGGAAGGGAGGATGAGCCAGGCTAGTTTAGCGGATGGGGGAGAAGGACCAGTCATGAACAGTGAAGGGGGAGTTAGCGAGGCACAGAAGGATACTCGGGAGGAGGAGAGGCATAGGATTGGAGAGGAAGGGGTGGCCAGGGTACATGAGGGGGCGGCATGTGGCACCCAGATAGGGGAAGGAACTAGGAGCCGACTGGGTGGAGGGGCCAATAGAAAGGATGAGGGACATGGAAGGGGGGGAATGGAGGAAAAGGAGCAGTCAGAGTGCTCCTGTTGGTGGATTCTATGATCAGGGGTATCAAATGGGATAGGGAGGAGGAAGCCTGGCCAGTTAGAACAAAATGCTTCCCTGGACTAATGGTGCACAGGGCCAAACATGAGGTATATCAGCTGGCAAAGGATTGTGGGGGTTCCCCAGACATACTGGTCCACCTGGGTACAAATGACATAGAGGGAAATAGCAAGCTAGAGATACAGGCAAGGTTCAGGGAGCTTGCAAGGGTCTGTCATGACATAAGATGCATGATTTGCTTCTAGGAAATCCTGCCAGTGCCAATGGCTAGTGGGGAACACAAAAGGAAGATTAGGGAGATAAACCAGTGGCTCAGGGAGTGGTGTGAGGCCAGAGGGTATGGGTTGATGGGGGATTGGGGGGAGACCTGGGAGGATAAGGAGCTGTATGCTAGAGATAGGCTCCATCTCAATTTGGAGGGGAGGGGAATCCTTAAGTTGAAAATAGAGGGGTTCATTGGTGAAAAGTGGGGTTTAAACTTGTGAAGGGGGAGGGATGGGAGAAAAGGCTGTCGAGGGGGTCCGATAAAGGAGGGACTCTGTCTCTAGCCCCTGGGGAGCTGGAGGAATGCGGGAAAAGGCCAACTGGTAAAGTGCAGACCAGGGGAAAATGGAATCCCCATGGGATCACGAGCAGGGGAAATGGAAGTATAGGGAAAGGGTGGAAGGTAGTCCTGCTAAATGCCAGGAGCTTGGGCAATAAAATGCCTGAGCTCCAGGTGATGCTAACTGAGGGAGAGGTGGATGTGGCAGTGGTCACTGAGACCTGGGCCAATGCAGGACATGACTGGGACCTGAACCTGAAGGGTTACACTATATTCAGGAAGGACAGGGGGGAGGGAAGGGAAGGAGGGGTAGCAATAATAGTCAAAAACTGCATTGGCATGGGGGAGTACAGGAGGCAGAGGGAACCATGGAGGTGATTTGGGTCACCTTGATAACAAGGGGGGGAGACAGTAAAAATAGGAGTGGTGTATAGACCCCCTGTGCTGGCAGAGGAGCTGGAGGAGAGTCTGATGGCAAATGTTGGGAGACACTGCAGATTGGGCAGGGGAAGGGTGGTGGTGTTGAGGGACTTAAACATGCCAGGAACAGACTGGGAGACTATGACATCCTCGGTGGCCAGGGAACAGAGGTTGTTGGATGTCTTTCAAGATGCATTCCTAACTCATCAGGTGGGGGAATCGACCAGGGAGGCGTGGGTACTGGATGTGGTCCTGGCAGACAGTGACCAGACTGGGGGCCTGGAGGTAAGGGACCCGTTGGCTGGGAGTGACCATGCCATGGTCTGGTTCTGCCTGGACCTAGGAAGGGTAGAAGGCTGCACAAAGATGGAGGTAACTGACTTTATGGGGTGGATTTTAAGGAAATGGGAAGGATCCTTAAGGAGCATTTGGATGTGATTGGGTCAGACATGGATGCTGACAGTAGGTGGGAAATAATCAGGAGAGGGGTGCAGGATGCTACCAGCACCTGTGCCAGAGTAAGACGAAAATGCAGTAGGGCCCGGAAACCCTGCTGGTGGAACAGGGAGGTCCAGGAGGTGGTGTGGGCAAAGAAGGCAGCCTATAGGCAATTCAAGTGCCCAAGGAGTGAAAGGGATCGAGGGGAGTACGAACTGATGGCTAGAAGGGCCACTAGGGTGGTGAGGGTGACTAAGGCAAGGAAGGAACAGAACCTGGCCAGGGAAATTAGGAGAGGGAACAAGGGGTTCTTTAGATACACTGGGGAAAAATGAAGGTTGAAGGCTCAGATTAGCAGGATTAAAACAGGGGAGAGATGGGCACAAGACCTGGGCGAGCAAGCTGAGGTACTAAATAAGTACTTCACCTGAGTTTTCACCAAGGAAAATGGGGGTGCTGCATCATACATGGGAGGAGACAGTGATACTGAGGAGGGGGGTACCCTTACCGATCGGCGGGTCTGGGGAGAGGGGGAGGCATCACTGGCATTAGGGGGGAAGGCTAAGTAGGGAGGAGAGGTAGCAGAGGTGGAAATCACAGCAGAGAGAGTGAGGGAAGCCCTCAGATCCCTTAAGATGGAGAAAGCTCTGGGGCCAGATAAATTACATCCCAGAGTGCTGAAGGAACTTGCGGATGTTCTGGTGAAACCCCTGGTGGAGCTTTTCACCATCTCTCTGAGGACAGGGTGGGTGCCCCAGGACTGGAAGATGGTGCATATAGTGCCTATCCACAAGGGGGGATCAAGGGAGGTGGCAGGGAACTACAGACCTGTCAGTCTGACATCGGTGGTGGGCAAGGTGATGGAGGGCATTGTCAAGGAGAGGCTAGGGGGGACCTGGAAAAGTCAGGGTGCCTGGACAATAGACAGCATGGATTCACCCCAGGGACATCATGGCAGACAAACCTTGTGGAGTTCTATGACTGGGTGATGAGTGACTTGGACCTAGGTAGACCAGTGGATGTCCTCTTTCTAGACTTCAGCAAGGCATTTGACTCTGTTCCTCACGAGGTCCTGTTGGATAAGCTGGGAGAAATGGGAGTGGGGAACCAGATGATCAGATGGATAGACAATTGGCTCCAGGACCGGACCCAGAGGGTTGTAGTTGGTGGGATAGTCTCATCCCCAAGGAGGGTCATTAGTGGGGTCCCACAGGGATCAGTCCTTGGACCCCTCCTGTTTAACGCCTACGTCTCTGACATAAGGCAGGTATCAGGAGTGAGATGAGTCTCTTTGTGGATGACTCAAAACTGGGGGTGGTGGTGGATGGGGAAGAGGGGGGGTGGCCCTACAGGGGGACCTGGAGACTCTGGAAAGATGGTCTAGAAAGTGGAAGCTGAGGTTCAATGCAGGGAAATGCAAGGTACTGCACCTGGGGGCCAGAAACCCGGGCCAAGTGTACACTCTTGGGAGGGGGGAATGCTACAAATCTCGATGGCTGAGAGGGACCTGGGGGTGGTGGTGGATGTTAAGATGAACAACTTGGAGACTTGTAGGAGGGCAGCAGCCAAGGCCAACAGGATGCTGGGATGCATCGCTAGGGGGATCACCTCCAGAAGAAGTGACACTCCTTTTTTATAACTGCTTGGTGAGGCCACACCTCGAGTACTGCATGCAGTTTTGGAGGCCACACTTAAAGAGGGACATTAAACTCCTGGAGAGGGTCCAGAGGAGGGCAACCAAAATGATTTGGGGCTTGGGGGACAGGACCTATGGGGAGAGGCTCGAAGAGCTAAATATGTACACATTGGAAAAGAGAAGGGACGGGGGGACATGATAGAGGTCTTCAGATACATGAAGGGGTAAATAAGGGAGGAGCAGTCTGGGGGCTTCGAAGGAAGGAGAAGGGGCAACTAGAGGGCATGGGTGGATGCTGGAGGGAGGAAGATTCAGGGGAGAAAGGAGGAGGTGCTACTTCACTGAGAGGGTGGTGGAGCCATGGAATGCACTGCCAAAGGGGCTGGTGGAGGCAGAGATGGTGGAGGGGTTCAAGAGGGGGTGGGACAGGTACAGGGGAAGGGTTCTGGAAGCAAAATCCAGTGCAGCAAGAATATCTGGACCTGGGAAGGGAGAAGCCAGAGAAGGTGAGGGGGCAGCAAGGTTAGCTTCCAGGGTGGGGGCTGACCAAATGAGTAGACACGAAAGACCGTTAGGCCTATTCTGCTGGCATTTTAGTATGTTAGTATGTCTCTGTATTTGCTCCAAGTGAATAATGTCTCCCTTTTGATAAGGTTTCCAAAATGGTGATCCATAGTCCAATTGAGGTCTAACATAGGCCCGATACAAGGGTACTAGACAATGTTCAGACTTACTGATGAATGTTCTTCTAATTTGTTTTAAGAGAACATTAGCTGATCTTACCATTGTATTACAGTGGTGATTTAAAGTTAGGTTGTTATCAATTATAATGCCTAAGTCTCTTTCACTAGCTGTTGATTTTATCGTAGTGTTATTTAGACAGTAATTAATATGTGGATTTTTATTGCCAAAATGAAAGACCAAACACTTATCAGTATTAAAGGTCATGGAATTTGTCCGAGCCCAAGATTCAATATGTAGGAGGTCAAGTTTAAGTGATCTTATGGCTGATATGGTGTCAACCCTACCTCCCAATTTCATATCTTCTACAAATTTGGAAAGATCATTATTTGGAGACACATTCATATCTTTATAAAGATGTTAAACAGTAAGTGTCCCAGCACAGAGCCCTGTGGGACACTCCTAGTAACTCGGCCAGTGTCTGAAAAGGAACCATTGATTTTTACCATCTGGGTCCTGTTTTGCAACGACCTAGCAGTCCAGTTAACTAGATATGATGAAAAGCCAAGTTTATGTAGTTTATTAGTTAGTAATGAATGAAATAGTTTATTGAAGGCCTTGCTGTAATCGAGTAATATGACAAATGATGGTATTTTATTATCCAGGTACTTGCTTATGTTATTATAAAATGAAATCAGATTAGTAGTACAAGAATGACCTTTTTTGAAACAATGTTGTGTTATGTCCTGGATACCTGCAATGTCCATTTCCTTTTCAAGCAGGGCATTAACTAAACGTTCCATTACTTTCCCTATAATAGATGTTAAACTAATAGGCCTATAATTTTGTACATTTGAATTACTTCCTTTTTTATAGATGGGAACAACAGTAGCTAATCGCCAGTCATCAGGGACATCATTCTCAAGTAGAGGTTTATTGAACAACAGCATTAATGGAAATGCCAGTGATTTAACTGATTCTAATATGAACCTTAGATTTATGTTATCAGTTCCTGGACTTGAAGTTTTTTTTTACTGATAGTAATTCGAGTAGGACCTCTTCATAAGTAAAGTAGGGGGTCGGGGACTTATCAGTTATTGCTGTAAGGGGTGCATCTAGTGAACTGAATACAGAGCAAAATAGGTATTAAAGTGATTAGTAGTTCCACATCTGTTTTAATTGGGTTCCCATTGACCAATAATGGCCCTAAAGTTTTATTGCCCCTTTAGCTGTTCATATAAGAAAAAAAGTGTTTTATGACTAGTCTTAGAATGAGCTAAGTTAAAATCAATTTTCACTTTGGCATTTTTAATTGTGAAGAAACCACAGTTTTGTATTGATGCTTATTGTGAGAATTTGCATTTTTTTGAGTTTCTGAAACAAAACCTCTTTTCCTTTGATTAGTTTATTGATGGATTTATTAAATCAAATAGGAATTTTACCTTTATTATTATATTTATTTTTGTTAACAATGACATTTTTGTCCAAATAATAAATGAATTCCTGTAGTTCAGTCCATGCACTAACTGACATGTCCCTGAATTTATCCTCCCAGTCAATTTTGTTTATTTTTGAATTAATTAAATTGAAATTGGCATTGTTATAATCTTTGTAAATAGTATTGTTGTGAGGTTTAGGAATGTTTGTATTTATTTTAAAGTTGATTGTGCAGTGATCACTATTACCTATTGGAGCTAGTATTTTCATTTCAGAAATTTTGTTCTCGATATTAGTGATAACTAAATCAAGTAAATTACACCCCCTAGTAGGTTGGTCTACCAGTTGTTCAAGGCCATGATCCAAACATGTAGTTGCAAATAATTTGTCTTGTTCTGTGCTACCAGAAAAGGATTCCCAATTTAAGCCTGGGAAGTTGAAATCACCCAGAGCCAAAGTGTCTCCCTTGGCAACCATATCAGATATAATCTTCGTCAAGTAAGAGGTATAACACACATCTGCAGATGGAAGTCTATAGCATACACCCAATATAAGCTTTGGGTGGCCTTTGAGCTGGATTGTCACCCATAATGATTTGGTAGATGTTGATGTTGGTATTTCATAAGATGGGATATTTTCTCTAATGTACAGACATACTCCCCCCTCCCAATCTATTGTCTCTATCTTTATGACAAAGTTTGAAATTTGGTATTTCCCTAGACCACCCTGAGGATAAGTCCCACCAAGTCTCAGTGACTGCTATAATATGGAGATCCAATTGAGTACATTTAAGCTCTAATTCAGACATCCTTAAATGATTTAGAGATCTTGTGTTAAAGGATAAAAAATTATAATCCTTACTGGTATAATAATGCTTGGTCCCAATTAAAGAATTAGCAAGGTGCCCATTCTCCCCCGAGCACATTAGTTTAAATGCATGTTTATAACAGAATTGAAGGTTTTGCCCAATAGGGTACTCCCTCTTCTGCTGAGATGAAGGCTGTCCCAGCAGAATAATGAATCCCTACCAAAAAAATGTTCCCAGTGTGGGATATAATATATGTTCTGCCTGAGACACCACTTCCTTAACCATTCATTTGTTTCTTTAATATTGGCAGCAATGGTGTCTGTTGCTCTCGGCACTGGGAGTACCTCGGAAAAGCAAACAGTGCATCCCTTTTCCACAAGCAGATTATATATTGCTATGTAATCTTTTTTTAATTGGGAGGTATTCTTACTATTTATATAATTGATTCCTGCATGTAAAATAACAAGTGGGTTATGCCCTGCATTGAAGAGAATCTTTGGTACCATATTAGTAATATTATAAATGTTTGCCCCCCGGAAACTAGAGCTAGTTTGATTTGCTTTATCTGAATTGCAGACAGCCCTATCAAGATGTTTGATTATAGACTCACCTAGTACATAAACTTGACGAGATGGGTTCCTAAGAGTGGATGGATCATGTATGTCCATAGATGTATAGGGCTGTAGTTGTTGATTGCAGACAGCCCTATCAAGATGTTTGATTATAGAATTTCTAGTTCCTAGAAAAAAATATTACATGTAACATGACTAGCTTTAATATTACATTTTGAATTCAGTACATAGAACAACTTAAGAACAGCAATATGACTTTATTCATAATGTACCCAAAAAGGCAAATCCTCACCATGTCATCCTGCCAGTTGTTCAGTTAGGTACTGGAAGTGACTTCTTCGAAAATGTGGCAATGTGAGCCCTCAGTTTAAAGTGGAGGCAATTAATTTAGTCATTTTAAAGTGTGGTTTCTTGTTCTGCTATAAAAGTTGGGAAATCATTTGTGTTATAGCTTCTTAAAGAATATATTCTGAATTTCTAGTAGCAATGTTTGGAAAGTGTAAAAGATGCATGATAATTTATTAATTTCTCTAACCTCAAAATAAAGCCTTATACATACCCACACAATATGATATTTAGTATCTGTTGGAAGATTTTGTTCAAAGAAAGATCTTTGTTTACTCCCTGAGTAATTAGTCATATACGAAGTGCGATATTTATATAGAAATACTTCAATTTTTTCAGATAAGAGTGTGGAATTGGTCTAACTTTTGGGAGGAAATTCCATAGTTACATCCAACAAATGGTTACGAGTCCAGCACTTATATGAACATATGACATTCACCAGCAGATAAAGGCCTAGTGATTTGTCAAGTGTGCTTGAATGTGCAGCTAGCACCCCTTATTCTGCAACTGCCCCTTCCCTTCATCCCACCTTTCCCCTCCTTTGACCCTCCCCCTTACCCTGTCCCAACCCCTTTTCAAGCAGTCCACTGTTCTACTCAATGCCACTTCCACCGGTGATGCATTATAACCAGCTACCACCCTCTCATTTAAAAAGTGTCTCCTCATCTCCCTCCTGAACCTTCCTCCCTGCAGTCTCATATCATGGCCCCAAGTGTCCCGTCTCTCCCTTACTGTGAATAGCCCCTCCATACCTGTCTTGTTTATTCCTTTCATGTACTTGAAGGTTTCAGTCATATACCCCTGTCCCTCCTCTCCTCATATGGTAAGTCCCCCAGACCATCAATCATCTCTGTTGCACTGCGCTGCACCCCCTCCAGTAACTTAATGTCCCTCTTCAGATATGGGTGCCAGTACTGCAAGAAGTACTCCAGGTACTGTCTAATTATCTATACAGTGTCAGAATCACCTTCTACCTCCTTGAGGATATACCCCTTGCTTGTGGCAGAACTTCCCATACACTGGGGGAAATGTTGCTAATGCATTGAGATGTAAGTGAATAGGATGCTAGTGTATCAAGATGTATGCCAACAGGATGCCAGTGCATCCAGATGTATGTGTATAGGATGCTAATGCATCCAGATGTGTGAGAATAGGATGCTAATGCATCCAGATGTATGTGAATAGGACGCTAATGCATCAAGATGTATGTGAATAAGATGCTAATGCATCAAGGTGTAAGTAAATAGGATGCTAATGAATCATGATAGATAGATAGATAGATAGATAGATAGATAGATAGATAGATAGATAGATAAGTTTATTTTTATAGTGCCCCATTCCAGGGATTCGGAGTGCTTCACAATTCACAAATGAAAAAGAAAAGACAATACTAGAAACATTCCACCATCAGTTCAATTAAAATTTCAGTTGGAGCATGCAGCAATATAGATAAAATATATATCCATATGATGACTGTAATCCACAGTATTAACCATTAAAAGTCTGGTTAAATAAAAAAGGTTTTAATCCTTTCTTAAAGGTTTCCTCCAAAGGTGCCTCCTGCAGTTGTTTAGGCAAAGAGATCCACAGTGTAGGTGTGGCCACTGAAAATGCTGTCACCAGAATGCTGCAACCTAACCCTGGGAACACTCAAGAGGCAATACTTGGTGGAATGGAGAGCTCGGGACTGGTGATGAGGAACAAGGAGATCTTGGAGATAGACTGGTCCCCTCTCATGTAGGGCCTTATAGGTCAATAATCTGACCTTGAAGGCAATCGTCCACCTAACTGGCAACCAGTACAGTTCACAGAGGACAGGTGTAATATGATAGCACCTTTGTATGCCTGTCAGTAGTCTAGCTGCTATGTTCTACACTAGCTGCAGCAGGCAGAGGTTGCCTCCAGATAGCCCTAGGTAGAGGGCATTACAGTTATCCAGCCTGGACATGACAAAAGCATGCACCAGTAAGGTCAGGTCCTTGGGGAGTAACAGATTCCGAATCTGAGCAATGTTCCTCAATGATAACATCCACTCTTTATGATGGCTGACACCTGAGCATCAAATGTCAGACAATCATTGAGGATTACACCCAGATTCTTCACCCATACAGAATGGACCAGTGTTATCCCCCCAGAACAAGACCAGGGGATCCCACACACTCCCCTCCCCACCATGATGACCTGGATTCACCACCAGTACCTCAGTCTTGTCTGGGTTGAGTCTTAACCAGTTCTGAGTCATCCAAGTCTGGATCTTGGCCAGGCAGTTGTTAAATACGGTATCTGCCATTTGGTTAATCAGTGCACAGGACAGGTAAAGCTGGGTATCATCTGCATAGTAGTGAAAATCCAGCACAGACCACCTGATAATGTCTCCCAATGGCAGCATGTACACTGTAAACAATGACAGAAACAAGACCTTTCCCTATGGCAAACAACAGAACAGAGGCTTTGGGTCAGATGAGACTAACACCATCACCACCCTCTGCACTCTGCATGTCAAGTATGACCTGAACCGCTTGATGACATTACCAGACAGGCCACACCAGTACCACAGTCAGTCAAGCAGCACATCATTGTCCACAGTGTCGAATGCCGTTGAGAGATCCAGGAGGATCAGAATAGTATGATCTCTCCTGTCTCTCACTATTAAGAGTAGAGATGCAGCGAATTTAAATTCTGCTGGTGAAGTGCCCGTGAAGTGGGCACTTCATGTTGTCACTCCGCTACGTGAAGTGGCCAATGCAAAAGGCTCACTTCACCTTGTAATTATTACTTTGTGTTGTCATTCCACCTTAATGTGAAGTAAGGTGAAGTGACGACAATATTGGCAGTCCTTGATACACACAGTCACCAAAATGAATGTGTATCCCCAAAATTCTCATGTCTTGTGTCCAGAAAACTCCCCAGTGCTGACGAAGTGTAATGAGAGCACAGGAAATGCAAAGTCTCCCAGAATTAATGGCGCACTCTGTCATGTGTGCAGTGGTCACATACAGTCGCCAAAATTAATGTGCATCCCCAAAGTGCTACTGTCTTGGGTCCAGAAAATTCCCCAGTGCTGATGAAGTGAAATGAGAGCGTAACAAGAAATACAAAGTCTCCCAGAATTAATGGCGCACTCTGTCATGTGCACAGTGGTCACACACAGTCACCAGAATTAATGTGCATCCCAAAAATGCTACTGTCTTGTGTCCAGAAAATTCCCCAGTGCTGATGATATGAAATAAGAGCATAACCATCTTTTGGATGAGATGTTCAATCGAGGTCCCATCTGCCTGAATTGGTAGTAGTTCAGGTGGATGTTAAAGATCCCATGGCACTTATCGAAAAGAGTAGGGGAAGTTTTTATTATAACATCAGAAAAGAATTCAAGAAATAAAAGAAACAAAATACAAATCAAAAGAAAAGAAAAAAATAAAGGGAAAAACCATACAAATCTTCCCAAACAACATAATTTACAAAATTGACATACCTCATAACTCGACCTTGAAAGAAAAGAAAGACCCAGCTTTCATTCCCCATGGTACCATTGTTAGAAATTAATCCCTAAGCCCCCCTTATTGACATTCATAATCTATTTATATTTAATAAACAATGTAAACCATTTCCACCAATTAGTCACCTTTTGTGCTGTACAAAATTGTAAGTCTTTTAAATAAACCTTCTCCATAGCCCCTTTAATCAGCAAACTGATTGTTTCATAAGACATCACCCTTTGGTAAAGGATCCACTGGCATCTAGCCTGCCATAAGTAATATTTCAAACAACAGCAAAAAATCTGTAAGGTTTCTATATTATACCTGGTCCTAAACTGAGGGAAATAACCCAAAACCAGGATATCATAATTCAGATATAACAGCCACTTCATATGCCATTTTGAAGCCAGGAATTTCCAAAGTGAACTAGCATAATAACAATAAAAGAAAAAAATGCTCTACCGTTTCTTCCTGATTTATACAGCCAGTAAAAGGACATACCCTTTCCTCTTTAACTTTGTGCTTATCATTGCCCCGTACCCCAATCCTCCCATATACAGTCAACCATAAAAATTCCCACATATAACCTGGCAATCTTGGATTATTTAGTTGAGAAAGCACTCTTGGTATAAGAGTAGTAGGACAATATTCCAAAGCAGGTACTGAAGGATATAACAGCAACATAACTGTATCATATAATTTAAGCCCTGTAGTCACTTTAATAGTGTGTTTAGAAAGGCCTCATTTGTACAGTTTCTTTACTACTGGTTTAAAAAATTGGGAAACCTGCAAAAACTGTGATAGTTTCAGGGCAATAGTATGCCATACCAAAAAATAATGGCCAAGGACACATTGTAATAAAGAACCACACTGAGATGCTGATGGCAATAATCCAAGTTTAACATTTTGGGAAATAAATAAAGTAAGAAAAAACGTGATTGGATCCACCATACTTAATACCCCTTTATTTTTCCCGAAATAGGTATAGTGCCTTTTTATGGGATTAAGCCTATTACCCCAAAGCATCTGAAAGATTAGGCTGTACAGTCTGGTTTCAAGTTCTTGAGGAAGCAGAAATATCAATGCAGTGTATAAAAATTTGGGAATTAAAAACTGCCTTATTACCTGTACCCTTTTAAGTTTAGCCAATCTCCAGTGTTTCCACACCTGTACTTTATTATTAGCTGAGGAGAAGGCATGCTCCCAATTTAGCATTCGAAGGTCCTGAGGTCCAAAGAATAACCCCAAAATCTTAACTGGAGTTGAAGTAATATGAAATCCCTGAATGAAAACCTCAGCAGGATAGTTAACCCCAATAAATATACCCTGACTTTTTGTTTTATTAATTTTTGGATTAGAAACATGAGAGTAAGAAACCAAAAAGTCCAACAAGAAAGGAATTTGAGTATAATCAGAGAAAAAAAACACAAATATCATCTGCGTAAGCTTGTAAATACTAGTTATCCAAACCAGGGGATCCCAACACCCCTTTCCGCTGTGGATGATGTGTTAATGATTGTAGTAATGTATCAATGGTAAATAAATATAATAGTGGACTTAGCGGACACCCTTGATGAACTCCTGTAGCTATATGAAAGCCCTCTGTAATGCAATTATGAATAATTGGATGAATAATAGCAGTATCATAAAGTGCCTTTATCCATTGGACAAAGGAAAATGGGACCCCATAACACTGCAAGGTTAAAAACCAAAAAGGGTGATATACCCGATCGAAGGCCTTCATTTAATCTAAGGAAAGAATACATCCTGACAGTTTGTGTGATGAAAAATGTTCAATTAGATCTCTAATAATCATAACAGCCTGCTGTATCTTCCTTCCTGCGAGCTCACAGTATTGGGATGGAGATATAACCATATTTGAAAATGTCCGAAGCTGAGAATTTAAGAGGCCAGTCAATAATTTGTAATCCGAGTTAAGGATTGTAATAGGTCTACAATTTTCCAGACTCTCTCGATCCCCTGATTTATACAAAAAAATTAACGAACCTTCTGAAAACCAAAGGGGGAATTGAGGGGTTGAGAGGAAAAAATTAAATACCAAAGTTAAACATTTTGAAAATTCAGAAGGGAATGTTTTGTATAATTCTGATGTTATTCCATCAATTCCTGTGGAAACCCCATTTTTTTTTGATTTTATTGCAATTTCAACTTCTGCAGCTGTTATTGGAGCAATTAAACTAAACATGTCAAACTTAGGTTTAGGAAGATGAGTCATTTTAAAAAAAATGTTCCATCTCCTCAACACTAGGGGGCTTCACTGGGCAATGTAATCCCAGAAATTGTTCAATAGTGGCATGAATCCTAGTTATGTCCTGGACCAGACACCCATCTTGTGCTAACAAAGAAGACATAGTAACTTTAGATTTATATTGTTTAAAAGCCTCATAAGAATCCCCATAAGCCTGCTTCCGAGTACCTTCTTGAAAAAGTACTTTCATAGTACGAGCCCTATTGTATTGTACCTCCTGCAATTGTTGTTTTATGTTTATTTGGAATGAATAATCAAATTTAGAAGTGTTCGCCATTGAAAATAAATAATAAAACTGCTGACGTAGTTTTAAATAGTGCAGAAATTTTAGATTTTCACTAGATCTTCCAAAGTTCTGTAGCAATATTTTTAAGTCCTCTTATGACTCACTCCTCCAGTCACCTAGATCTTCATAAAGAAAAGCAACTGAGAGCCGTACACTAATCAATGATTTTATAGCATTAAATACAAGTGTTTTTTTTTAACAGAGGAGTGCTTAATTTCCATCTTGATTTTGGGGGAGATGTTACCATACTGGATGAAAAAACACACTTAAGGAGTAAATGATCCGAAAAATTTATAGGGCATGTATAAAATTTACACAGGATAAGGTTTTTAGATAGAAAAATATAATCAATTGTGGAAGTACGGGTGTTTCTTTTATAAGTAAATTTCGGACCCCCTTGCTGAAACTGTCTACTGTCTACTAGGCCTGATGTATCCAATAGTTGAAATAAAGCATTGGAATTGCAATAAATCTTTTTCCCTTTATCCGTAAGTTCACCTTTTGCTTTCTGTAACTCACAATTAAAGTCACCGCATAAAAAAATATGAAAAGAAGTAATTAAAAAGGGTCGAATCATTGAAAAGAGAGTAACCCTCTCTGTCTTTATCTGCGGGCAATAAACATTAACAAATCTGCAGACCATGGAGTTCCATTTTCCATCCAGAATCATCAATCTACCTGGAATTAAATCAGTAATCTTTATAAGAGAAACATCATATGAATTAAAAAGAAAACCTATACCATCAGCAGTCTGCTGACCAAAAGACCAGTAAGAAGGGCCCCAGCACCATTCCCTTTGAAAAAACCTGGCTTGATCCAATGTAAACATCCATGATTCTTGAATGAAACATATATCAATAGAGGAACTATGAATGTAGTCATAAACAGTCTGATGCCTACTGGGATTCAACAATATATGTACATTTAAGGAACCAATTGTAAATCCCATTAAGTAGAAAAATACAAGATCAACCATCCTTTTTCCTTCGATTTTTCTTTTTCCCTTTATACCCCTCCTGAGAGTGATGAGGGTAGGAGGACTATCCTGAAGGTCCTGAGACTCTGGTTCACCACAGTCCATGTTAGTATCTCCTCACTGTGTAGATAAGACAGTGAAGGGATTACTGGATTCAATTTCCTACTGTGGATCGAGGGGAGGTTTGAGGTTCCTAGAGGACCTCCGAACTGCCACTAATGGAGAAGGAACCGGAGGATCTGGAGCCTGGTTCTCCTTCTGAGATGTATAACGCACTGGAGAAAGAAGAGTGGGGGGGAGGGTCAGAGAGACCAGATAGAGGCAGTTCTTTTGACTGCCCCATAGTCTGGGATGAGTCTATGTGTTGGTTAGCAGCATCCACAGGGGAAGTAGCAGCTGTCTGGGAAGGATAATCAACTAAATCTTGAGCCTTCTAGATAAGAAGGTCAGGGCTACCACTGCAAGCCTTAGTTTTTGCTGCTCATATACATTCTGAAAAAACATGCCCAGTATCTTCACATAAATCACATTTGGTAAGATTGGCACATTGGAAGGCAACGTGACCTATTTTCCCACAATTATCACAGCAGGGCCTGTCACAAGAACTGGACAGATGACTATGAGACCCACATTTATAACAGGCCCTAGGCTGCCCAGCATAAAAACAAACCCCCCTGTCTCTCCCTAATAGAAAAGAGTTGGGAATATGCTCGATACCACTATCAGTTTGTCGAAGTTTTACCTTAAACTGCCAACCTCCAGTCCAAAACTGTTCAGAGTCGAAAATGGCTTCGGGCGACTTAAGACTTCACTTTTTTGGGACAACCAATAAGTAATGTCGTCTACATGAACCCCCTCATTTCTAAACATAATCATTACATATTTAACCAAAGGTTTGGATAATGGAATAACGAGGAAGGGGGGTCCATAGGGGAGAAAACTTTACCTGGTTATATCGCTTCCAAAATAAATCTAAAGCATAGGCAGAACGAAAACTAATGTCAAAGTTATCCTCGCCTGAAATGTTAATAAAAGCAAAGACTTCTCTAGGTGAAAAATGCAGAGAATCCTTTAGTAGACTTTTCCCCACATAATGCCTATCTGGTCTCACCTCCAACTCCCCTTTATAACGCAGTAAGACTACATTTCTGAGAGGTGCAGCTTCCTTCTTAATTTTAGTAAATAAATCAGACATTAAAGGTTTCTCTACATCAGGTTTTTGTTGTGACAAAGTAGAAAGATGTTCAGGTCTGGAAATTATAGCAGAATCAGAGAGTTCAGCAGGCACAGAAGCAATGGACTGGGAGGCCGCAATAGGGTGTCCTATCGGGGCAAATCACCTGAACAAGCAGTAGTTGGCAAAGGTTCAGTAGATAGCTGAGGTTTCCTGGCCAGTTCATTTTGGGAAAAGTTTAATTTTGGGTCCCAACCAGGTGTAGGATGCCAGTACCCTGTTTCAAGGTCCACCCTGCTTCACTGAGAGCTTTGTGAGGAGACCATAACTCTGCATCCTGGGGTTGTGTCAGAGGATCAAGTGGTAGTGACCCCGAAGAAAGCTCTGAAGGCCCTTGAGGTGTGGAAACATTAGTATCGCTAGTCCTCAAAATGCATCGAGAAAGCATAAAAGCAGCTCGCTTATCCTTACCATCATCCCCCTACTTATCCTGCAGTAGCTTTTGATGTTTTGTAAAAAAAAATTCAGAAACCCCGTCCTGGTTTTGGGAGTTAGTTTGAAACACACAGGGGTTAGCAGGATTAGGGCCATCAGCTAAAGAACCTGATAAAGAGCTGCGGAACACAAACCCCGCAGCTTTTGTCAGCGTGACAGAGCAAGGTTCGGAAATGGAGCATTTGCTAGCTAAAGCAGGGCTATCCGAGTCATTTTGGTGTGCAGAATCAGTAGGCGGCAAGTTTAAACCTGGTTGCTGGTCTTGCAACTCCGGTGATGGCTCTAGGCACGGGATCGTTGTAGATTCAATACCGCCAGCCGTCACAGAATCAAAGTGTGAAGAATTTACAGTTGTAAGGTTTTGTACAGACTCACCATGCGGGTCGGAATCAGCAAGTTCTCCGCATGACTCAGCGTCACGGCAAATGACAGCCTGTTCAGAGGTACTGATGGGTGTAGCTGAGGAATCCATTGCACACAGCTGCTGCTGAAGACGTTCTTGCTCTTTAGCTAAAGCGGCAAGCTGAAGCTTGAGCTGCTCCTGAACAGCGTCTTGATGAAATTTTTCAGGGAACACAGTATCATGTATTGGTTGAATCACAGGCAGAGTCACATCCATTGTAGAGACTGAGAGTTCTGTAACTTGCAACTTATTATCATTACCAACAGCATTTTTCCATTCAGAATTGCAGAATACAAGTCAGAACTTAACAAACTCTCCCCTTCTCCTGAAACGTCCATCTTCCCTCGCAGACCAGACAGAAGTGACCAGACATCGGCCACTCAGGCCCATTACTGCCAGCAATGCAGTAGGGGAACTTCCCCAGTGTCCTGGCCAAATTTCCCTCATTCACTAAAAATACCACCAACAGCTTAATCTGGTTCAAGGTCAGTTGGCATTCATCTGTATCCCCTTCCCCTGGGTCGTGCCTGAAAATAGGCAGGATTTGTCTAGTGCACTTACCCAGTCAACTAAAAGTAAACCTCTCAGCCCCTGATCGGGGAAACATCTGAGCGGCCGGGGCTACCTGAGCCAGCCGTCCACACCACCACGGCTCACCGGCAAGGAACCCTCCTTTTGCTGATCTCTCAGCCCCTGATCGGGAAAACATCTGAGTGTCTGGGGCTACCTGGGCCAGCCATCAACACCACCATTGCTCACCACCAAGGAGCCTTCCTTTTGCTGATTCTCAGCCCCTGATCGGGGAAACATTTGAGTGGCCGGGACTACCTGGGCCAGTCGTCCACATCACCACTGCTCACCGCCAAGGAACCCTCCTCTTGCTGATCTCTCAGCACCTGATCGGGGAAACATCTGAGCAGCTGGGACTACCTGGGCCAGTCGTCCACACCACCACTGCTCACCGCCAAGGAACCCTCCTCTTGCTGATCTCTCATCCCCTGATTGGGGAAACATCTGAGTGGCCGGGGCTACCTGGGCCAGCTGTCCACATCACCACTGCTCACTGCCAAGGAACCCTCCTCTTGCTGATCTCTCAGCCCCTGATCAAGGAAACATCTAAATGGCTGGGGCTACCTGGGCCAACTGTCCACACCATCACTGCTCACCGCCAAGGAACCCTCCTCTTGCTGATCTCTCAGCCCCTGATCAAGGAAACATCTGAACGGCTGGGGCTACCTGGGCCAGCTGTCCACACCACCACTGCTCACCACCAAGGAACCCTCCTCTTGCTGATCTCTCAGCCCCTGATCGGGGAAACACCTGAATGGCTGGGGCTACCTGGGCCAGCCGTCCATACCACCACCACTGCTCACCACCAAGAAACCCTCCTGTTACTGATCTCTCAGCCCCTGATTGGGGAAACATCTGAGCGGCCGGGGCTACCTGGGCCAGCTGTCCACACCACCACTGCTCACCGCCAAGGAACCCTTCTCTTGCTGGTAAGCTCCCAGGCTGAACTGGGAAGTGCTGAAAGGCTCCCATTGGCCCCTGCCTGTTGCTTCCATCTCCTGTTGGACTGTTGCGCTCCACGTGGCCACTGATTGGCCCTGCAATCTTGACTGATTCAAACTGTTCTGCTGGGCTCTGCGCCCATAGACTTCAGTGGGTTTCAGAAGAAAATTTTGGTTAAATTGCTAGACAGCTTGCTTATTGTTCTGTTAAAGTCTCAATTAATGTGTAGACCAGTCTTGATGTTCTTAGCACTCGACTTCTAAAAACTCCGGGTCTCAGCTGATAATCTAGGTTAAATTACTAGGCTGCTTGCTATTTTTTTGTCAAAGTCAAAATTAATTGTGTAGACCTGCCTAAATGTTTTAGCATTGAACTGTAAAGTGCAGTTGGAAACTGCTGTAATTTAGAGCTGTGAAGTAATTCCTGCCCCTCTGCATTCATTCTTTCTCTCCACCCTCCCCCCTGCTGCTAAACCCTGCATCTCTCTTTTCCTCCCCTTGTAAATTTCATATTCTACTAAATCTCCCCTCTGTCCTCCACCTGGTGCCAGTTCAAGCTTATTTCTCTTGTCTGTGGTAGGCCCCCCAACCCTCTGCCAAATTCCCCTCTCTCTCTCAACTGCACACGCCCCTGATTTACTCTCCAGTGTCACCCTTTGTTATTACTGTGACTCACAATCTATTGCTCTGTTCCTTCCCTCAGATCTCTCAGCCCCTGATAGGGGAAACATCTGAGCAGCCGAGGCTACCTGGGCCAGCCGTCCACACCACCACTGCTCACCACCAAGGAACCCTCCTCTTGCTGGTAAGCTCCCAGGCTGAACTGGGAAGTGCTGAAAGGCTCCCATTGGCCGCTGCCTGTTGCTTCCATCTCCTGTTGGACTGTTGTGCTCTGCGCGGCCACTGATTGGCCCTGCAATCTTGACTGATTCAAACTGTTCTGCTGTGCTCTGCGCCAATAGACTTCAGTGGGTTTCAGAATAAAATTTTCGCACAGCCCCCTCCCCAACCTCCCACCTTAATTAAATAGGCCTTAGCTCTTCCCACTTCTGCCTAGGGAACCACCCTTTCATTTCCTATTGGATACAATCTCTCCTGTACCTCTTCTCGTTACTGCCCACTCTCCCTCCTCCCTGCTCCTCCTCCCACTCTGCTAATCAACTCAGTCCCCTTACTGCCCTTGCCTCCTTTCTGTGCCTGACACCCTCCTTATATCTCCTACTGCCAGTCACTCCATCACTCCGTGACTGGCCAACCCCCCCTTTGGCGTTCCGTAGCTCCCATGCACCCTTTCACTCCTGAACTCTATTCTAGAGCTGCTACCTCCTGTCTCCCTGTCTTGTTACACTCTTTAATGCCCCTCTTATCTCTCTGCTACATCCTCCTCTTTTGCTACTGCCCTTGTCTCCTCACTGCCCCACCCTCTGCCCATTCTCCCTCAGCCACCTGCTTACCTAGTTCCCCCTGCCCCTAGCCTCCACCTCATTGCCTACCTCTTGCCACTTTCACTAGCTACCTTCCACCTACCCAGCACCCTGTGCCCGCTCTCTCCCATTCACACTGAATCATGTATGACACCGGTACTCTGTACCCCTTTCTCCTCACCTTATTTACCCTCTTCCCACTCCTACATCCCCTCCTGCTAATGTTTCCCTACTGTCCTGAACATCTACTAACTCACACTCTCTCACCCCCTCCATGGTACCCTTCCTCTCAATCTCATGTACCCGCCTTGGGTATCTCCAATCACTACGAAATGGCCCTCTCCCCCAAATGGCCATTGGGTACTCCCCCTGTCCACTGCTACTACTGCCATGCTTTACCAATGGCTCCACCCGTTTACTTGCCCTGGTAAAGCTCAGAGTTCTCTGGCCCAAAAAAATAGGTGCCAGTCATGGGTATCTCACACCAGTACTCTAAAACGTATACTTCTTCTCCTGCTATTGTCAGGAAACATTCATCCCAATCCCAGACCAGCCCCTACAATAAGAACAACTCAGACCAATCAACCAGGATCGCTCTCAATAATCTCATTTAACATATGCAGTCTTCTTCACAAAACTGATGCCCTTCAGACTTTTACCTGACAGCATAACCCAGACATACTAGCAGTCGTAGAAACCTGGCTCTCACCTTCGGTTCCCAACCATGCTATCACCCTCCCTCCCTCCCTGGGTATAATGTCTACTGGCTTGATCGAACATCAGAAAGAGGTGGTGGCTGCACCCTGTTCCTTAAGGACATGATCCGGGGGCACCTCATCAACTTAACCCCCCAAACCACCACTGCACAGATTCTTCCTGTCAAGATCCTTCTCAGTGCATACAATAAAACCATCACAGTTGTCACAGTCTACATTCCACCGAGAGAGCAAGGTAAAAGGCTTAACGCAGTCCTGGAGTTTACCAAATCTCTCTCACCTGATTCAGAAACCATCCTCCTCAGTGACTTTAATATTAACTGGCCTGCTGCAGAGGAAGGGGCATACAGGGACTTGATAGCGGCAGCAAACCTTTCTCAGATGGTTAGCTCCCCAACCAGGACAAACTATAAAATGGGTACCAGCACCCTTCTGGATTGGATCATAACAAGCCATCCCGCCAGGATCACAAACACCACTGTCCTCCCTGACACACTTAGTGACCACTCCCCCGTCATCTGCTACTGGTCCATAAATTCATCAAGCCCCCCCCAAAACCATTACTAGCCGGGTTCTACCTAGAGACAAGCTACCTCATCTCAAAACCTTCCTTCGTCAACAGGATTGGTCCCCAATTCTCACTGCAACCAATGTGAACGTTGCACTGGAACACTTCATCAGGATCTTCAACCAAGCATGCAACATATTTGCACCCTTCAAGAAGTGCAAGGCCAAAGCCCTATGTAACCCCTGGTTCACCGGAGACCTACTTAGATGACTAAAAGCTCGAGGCCACCTTTGGGAGATTGCCAGAAACACCAGGAGACAAGTTGATATTGCTAATTATAAATGTGCACGAAATGACTGCACCAAATATATCCGGGATATGAAGACCACCAAGTTCCATAAAGCTCTCACTAACGCATGGGGCAACGGTAGGGATTTCTGGAATATCATTAAAGAAGTCACTGGGAAGCAATCTAAATCTACCCCGTCAGTACTCAGCATAAAGGGTAAAACTACACTTGACCAGAAACTCATTGCTGATACATTTAATGACACCTTCACGGACCTCAGTGCTGTACTCCCACAGGTTTATTTCTATGAGGTGGTTCCTCTTGCTCCCCCCAGCCACCTTCGGCCACCCTCCCTTCTACTTTAAAGCAGTAAAAATGCATCAAGTCTGCAGCTACGTTACCAAAGCCATTTGCAACTCCAGAGCCAGCAGTGACTCCCTCGACCTCAAACTGCTATCACTCACACTTAAAGAAGTACTCCGACCACTGATCAGGATTTTCAACCTATCCCTCAGCCTCAGCCAGTTCCCTGACTTATGGAAATCTGCCACAGTAACCCCAATTCATAAAAGTGGTGACAAAACAGCAACTGAGAATTACCGTCCAATTTCCATCCTACCTCCACTCTCCAAGGCCCTAGAACAGATTGTGTCAGACCAGCTCACTGACTTCCTAGACAATCACAACATCCTGTGCAAGGAGCAACTTGGCTTTAGAAAAGGTCATAGCACCTCCACGGCGCTACTTGAATTCACTGGTGCAATCCATCACTCACTTGATAACAGTCATCTTACCGGGTCCACCTTCATCGACTTAACTAAAGCCTTTGATACCGTCAACCACAATCTCCTACTTGCCCAGCTTCGACTAGCAGGGCTCTCACCTAACTCAGTGAACTGGTTCAAAAGCTACTTAGACAACTGCTCCCAAAGAGTGAGAATTGCTGGCACACTCTCAGACCAAAGACCAATCCAGTCCAGTGTCCCACAGGGCTCAATCTTGGACCCCCTCCTTTTCAGCCTTTTTCTGAACTCACTGCCAGAATCCTGCCCTGAACAGATCCTACTCTACATGGATGATGCTGTCATCCTGGCATCCCACCATGATCCAGTCCATCTACAAAGTAACCTCCAACAGGCCTTCAGTGCAGTCGAAAACTGGTTCACAAAACACAGACTTATCCTTAACCAGAAAAAACAAAGACTATGATCTTCTGCAGCTCCCAAAATAAACACAAACAATATCAGCTCTCCATTAAAACCAAGCAAAGAATCACCCTCAATCAAGTTCATACCTTCAAATTCCTCGACCTCACCCTCAACTGTAATCTCTCCTATGTCCCACACATCAATAACGTGGCAAAAGTAGCCAACACTAGGATGGGTCTACTATTCCGACGTAGGAAACATCTAACCCCAGAAGCTCTGTCCATAGATGTCCAGAGCTCCGTCATCAGCATCATTGACTATGGTCTCATTATCTTTGGATCTGCCACAACCTCATCGCTCAGGCGTGTTTCGACTTCCCTCAGTCAAGCCTGCCAACTCGTTACTGATTTCCACCGTCTCACCCACACCTGCGACCTCTACTCCAAAACAGGCTGGCTGCAACTGAACAACCGAATCAAATACCAAACCTGCATCACTGCAAAGAAAATCATGATGGGAAAGGCACCATCAGGAGTCAGCATCCTCCTCAAACCCAAAATCACCAACCGCAACACCAGGAGCTCTAAGCCTCAAATCCTTCAAATCCCCCACTGCCGCACATCTCAAGGCTAAAGGTCGTTTGCATACAGGGCTCCGAGTTGGCTGAATGAGCTCTCTAGTGACATCTCATCCACAGCAATGCTTGGAGCATTAAAAAAAAGCTCCGCCACTCCATAACTGGCATCTCCACCTGTGCTTGCACCCCGTAACATCTTCATTCCTTACTCTGCTTCTGACCTTATAGGTGTCAGTTTCTGCCCTCTCTTCTTGCACTTACCTGTCCAGTGCAACTTCTAATGCACTTGCCCTGTGTCTGTCCTGACAAGGCCCCTCGGCTGCCTCACCCTGATCCTCTACACCTATGCCTTCCCCTACCCTCAGCCCTCTCCCCTTCTTGCCCTCTTCCTCCTATTGTTTCTTGAGTTACTCATCACTCAGTCTGATTTTGTCAAGCAAAGTTACTGTCTAAAACCATGTACCTGTAACTGTTTTATGTTTTAGTGTCTGTTACCCTGTAACCAGCATGACGTGGAATCTTTGTAAAAGAGACTTGACTCAAAGGTACTTTGTAATCCTAGACACAAATAAATAAATAAGCAAGAAATGCAAAGTCTCCCAGAATTAATGGTGCACTGTCATGTGTGTAGTGGTCACACACAGTCACCAGAATTAATTTTCATCCCCAAAAGGCTACTGTCCTGTGTCCAGAAAATTCCCCAGTGCTGACGAAGTGAAATGAGAGGGTAACAAAAAATGCAAAGTCTCCCAGAATTAATGGTATACAACAAATGCACAGACCGATTAAAATTGCACTGTGCACTCAAGAGATGCAGATGCAAAGGCACAACAACACCTAACCAGCACTCACAAGTCACAAATCCAAATCTAGAAAAGAATACCTTTTGCCGGTTGGGGAGGTGGTAATGCACGGCAGTAACAGTCCACTACCAGTAAAGATACCACAAAGCAGTATAAAAAAGTTATGCAGGTGTGGTGGATAGCAGGTTCACACTGCTGCTATTACTCTGTGGCACAATAAAAGGTGTCTGATTTAATGGCATGCGTCGCACACACACACTCACCGCACTCACACACACTACAAGTAATGCGTAGCAAATTGAAAACCTTTAGTAATATAACCAGATGTTTTAAACAAACTGAAATTATACACTGCTGCACCACAACAATCAGCAAAACAATGTCAAGAATTACTGAAACAATTACTGTGTGTACATTAACACAGTAATAAAAGAAAAATATAAGCAAAACAGAAAGAGTCTTTTTCTCCCAGTTTATCTACCTACACCACAGATACGCCCCCTTCCCAAAGCACACTTCACAGTACACAGACTGACTGTTCTAAAGTAACATTCAAAAATCCATACACAAGCAATAAACACTAGATGATATGAGCAAAGGAGGGTTTCCTATAATCGACGTCGAAAATTGTGAGCACTAAAATAGCTCAAAAAGACTTTTTAACAGCTTTTAGAGGATTTGAATTGCAGAGCTCTGAGAGGAAACTGTCTCCATCTTCCACTACACACACACTACACAGCACTGAGGTTGTGCAGAGCAATCTAGAGCCCATGTGACCTGCAATCCCATAAAGCACTGCAAAATTCACCTTTGGAGCTCAAAAACAAGGTGAAGTGAAGCCCATTGATTTCAATGTACTTCGCCTTAAAACTGGGGGAGAAATGGTTTTGGGAAGGTGAAATAATGCAAATTCATTGTTTCCAATGGACTTCGCATACCCTATTATAACGTGAAGTACTCCGCTTCACATTGCGGAGTACTTAGCGGATTCCGCGTTACTCCGCGAATCACTTCGTGGAGAAAATTTTGACCACTTAGCCCACCACTAATTAGGAGATCATTAAGCACCTTCACCAAGGCAGTCTCCATACTATGACCGGCCCTAAATCCAGACTGGAAAACCTCATAGGTGGAGGACGAGACAAGTCACTCCTTGAGCTGAA
Organism: Neoceratodus forsteri; assembly: GCA_016271365.2. Taxonomy (NCBI): domain Eukaryota; kingdom Metazoa; phylum Chordata; order Ceratodontiformes; family Ceratodontidae; genus Neoceratodus; species Neoceratodus forsteri. Next base: position 872,743,908 of record CM057450.1, on the reverse strand, counting down.
TAGCCACCACTTTTCAATAACCTTCCCTAAAAATGGGAGGTTAGAGGTTTGTAATTGCCAAGACAGTCCGGGTCCAATGAGGGTTTGGTCTAACCAAGGACACTTTCAAGGCTGATTGGAAGACCCCACTCCTCAAGGAACTCTGGATGATCACAGCCACAACAGATCCAATCAAGTCCAAACATCTGACCAAAAGTCGGGTCGGACCAGGGTCCAGATCACAATGAGTTGAACGCAGCCTTGAGACAACTTCCACCACCTCCTCCATCCTAACGGGGTTAAACTCTGCCCACATATGAGGAGTGCTCCAGCACATTTCAGCATGAACCCTACAAGGTTTTACCATGCTGCAGTGACTGTAAAGTCGCTGACATCCCCCAGGGCAACAAAATGCCACCAACATCCCAACCATGCCATGTCCCAACACTGACAAAAAACAGAGTGACACTGGTCAGGAAGCAGTGCGGTGGGGGGCTGTGCCCCCCCACACCCCCTGGACTTAATGATTGTCAACTCCGGGGCATGCAGATCATGGGAGAGAGCAGCTTACAGCAGAATCGCTATAAACGTCCATCACTGCAACAATCCGTTCGACACTGTGGATGTCAAACAGGTTGTTGTCGCTGTGAAGGAGTCGCTGTGGGGGGTCTTTGTCTGAACGGCATATGACCCCACAATTCCTATGAGTGATGCTGGTGGAGATCTCAGCTTTGATAGAGGACACTATAGGCAAAGAACAGAGCGAACACCTCGCACCTTGTGCTCAAACCTGCTCCTCCCACACGAAGATAAGCCAAACGTAATAGCCCATCTACCATGCAAAAGAGCTGGACTGGTCTGTACCTTGCTGCAGCAATCTCCCTTGACAAAAAGTCTGCCTTCTTTAGGGAGATTGGCCCTTCAGAGTCCTCCTAATGAGATCTCAGTGCCAATTTGTCCTCCATCAGTCCTGACCTCCTCCATCATCTCTCCAACCTTCAACCCTTAATCTTTAACTCCCTGAGCACCCCATCAAACCAGGAGGTCTCTAGTGATTAGATACAGGTTGGACATGGGTGCGATTGAATCAAAGGCTGCATTGACGGCCCCATTATAGGCTGCCACTACCTCCTCCATTCCAATCGCACAGGCAACCTCCACACTTGATAGATACAGCACTGCCGATAGATCTGTTGGGAACAATCCCTGTAAAGAGTGGTACTGGACTATCTCCACGGAGGCAGGGCCTTCGGGGGGTCCCAAACTTGAACCTCACTATGCTGTGATCCAATCAAACTACCGGATCTACCCTAAGGTTCATGGTCTCTAAACCTAATGAAAACACCAAATCCAGTGTGTGTCCATGCAAGTGGGTCATTGAAGTAACATTTTATGTCAGGCCCTGGGCCTCCATGCCCTTAAGGAGATCACACCCAAAAGATGAGCGCTCGTTGTCAACCCAGGCATTGAAGTCCCCCAGAATTAACCATATGAGGGACTCCAACACCAGGCCAGTGACAAGCTCTTCAGTCTCCCTTAGAAATTCACCCTCCCGACCTGGAGGGCAATAGAGCAGGAGGATCCTATAACCTGCACCAGGATCCTCCCCCTCCCTGCATGCAGCAACACGCTCAAAGAACTCAGTGGGACCTATGGGCAGCACTGTGAGGCCCAGGCTAGATTTAAAACAAATGGCTACCACCCCGCCTCTGCGATCCTTTCTCAGGATGTCTATCACAGAGTATACCCACCTGCAATATATATGTGAGCTATATGTGAATAGGATGTTAATACACCCAGATGTATGTAAATAGGAAGTTAATGCATCATGATATATGTAAATATGGATGCTGTTGCATCCAGATGTATGTGACTATGATGCTAATGTATCAAAATATATGTCAATAGGAAGCTAATGCATTATGGTGTAAGTGGATAGGATGCTAATGCATCGATATGTATGTGAACATGATGCTAATACATCCAGATGTATTTAAATAGGAAGCTAATCCATCAAGGTGTAAGTGAATAGGATGCTAATGCATCCAGCTGTATATTAATAGGACACTAATGTATCAAGATGTATGTGAGTAGGACGCTAATGTATCAAGATGGGTGTGAATATAATGCTAATACATCCAGATGTATGTAAATTGGAAGCTAATGCATCAAGATGTATGTGAATAAAATGTTAATGCATTGAGATGTATATGAATAGAATGCTAATGCATCAGGATGTATGTGAATGGGATGTTAATGCATCAAGGTGTAAGTGAATAGGATGCTAATGCATCGAGGTGTAAGCGAATAGGATGCTAATGCATGGAGATGTATGTGAATAGGATGCAAATGCATTGAGATGTACAGTATATGAACAGGATGCATACATTCAGATGCATCTGCATGGATGCAGCACATGTCTGAAATATGGTCGCAAGTGCTGCATCCACCCTTTTTAAAATCCCACCCTAGGTCTTTTAACAATAGTAGATCAATCTTCCAGTTCAGTCTTGGTGTGGTGGTGTCTGGTTGGAAAAGGTTATTGAGTTGTATTTTTTTTTTTTTTCCATATGGCTTTTTATCCACCCCTGGAGCCTGGCCCCTCCCTTGGAGGAGCTCAGTCTCCGGTGCCACCTATTCCCCCACCAGACCCATCCGGAGATCCCCCACGGGTTACTCCCCGGTGACAGGTCTGAAGAAAGGGTGTCCACTTTCCCTCCCCCAGAGACCACATACAGATTCCAGAGGGCCAGTGTGGGTGCTGTGAAGCCATCATGGAGCCTGCCAGCTACAAGTTCCTCCTGTTTTTCTCCCTTCCCCTTGCCGCAGCGCACATGTGCATGTGGACGCACAAGCACGCACCAACCTGTGGCACCCTCCCCAGCCTAGTAGTAGCTTGACTGCACTACCTATGGGCTTCCACCTGGGGGCAGCCCTGCAGCAGGCGTGGCTTAATCCCCACCCTCGAGTGGAGAGTTACCCAACAGCCACTCGATCTATGTCTCGCCCCCCCCCGCCGATCCCCACCTACCGAGGCGCTTTCTCAAACACAGGTCACCGGTGTAGTGCGAGGTGTGGCATCCCACATATTGGATTGTATTTAATCTCTTCAGTAGATAGTACAGTTAATGTTTAAATCTGAAGAAACCCTATTTTTCAATATATTTTTGACATTTGGAATAAAAAGAGAACTCTGTCTATTGGGGTGTTTGTACCACCATGGGCTCAGTTTTCAAAGTCCTGGGAATGATACCCAGTGCTTTCATCAAAAAGGAATGACACAACGGGTGCCTTGCTCCGTGCTGTGCATCTTTCCTGATTTTCACAGCTTGTGCCAGAATGCCAGAAGGGGGGCCACCTGTGCCAGTTGGGCTTGCACTGTTCTTGTGGTGGATGCACAGCTGCACAATGGCGGATGCAGGCTTCTGCCACAACAGTGCTGCAGCATCCCCTATGTCAGGATTCTCATAGCTCTGCAAAGGCTGTAGGTCATGTTGGAGTTTAGACCAGCCGGAGCTGGTCTAACGATCTGGTGCAGTGCCACTGTCCTAAACTGATGGATGGACAGATAGATTGGCATGGTCCTAGGCAGCTGGAGCTGGGCATTTGTGTGCCACATGAGGGCTTGAGCCCTCTTCAGTGGCTAGTGGAGGCTGCCGTGGCAGTTGTGACAGTGTGGATCTGGAAGGAGCAGCCATTATTAGGTGCAGGTAAAAGCCGAGGGCCTGGGATTGCAGCTCTGAGCCAGAGGGAGTATCAAGGATGTCAGGGGCACTGTAGGCTTTGTGGTGGGCATGTGACTCAGAGGTGAGTGAATTCCAGGAGGGCTGAGAGGGCAGTAGTGTGCACAGTGGCACGCCACCTGTGACTGTGTGTGTGGCACAACTGTGGTTTGTGGTGCAAGGCCCCTGACAGACATTGTCAGAGGCTAGGTACCCTCTGTGTGATGTCCCCTTGGCTTCTGCAGCGAGATGCTCAGTCATTTGTCACTTTTGACTGATGGTGTTAGAGCTGATAGCTACAGAGCAGTGTATACTGGAATGTTTTGGGGGAGAGGTGATGATATCAGTGCCACTGTTGTGCTGTCACAATGCTGCATGCTGAGAAGTAGAGGTTGTGCCATTGCAGATGTCCTACTGGATCCCCCAGTAGTGCAGACAGCTCTTGGTCCATGATCTGCACCTCAGCCACGCATCAGTCGTACTTTCCAAAATGGCCCACACTGAATGGACTGCATTGTCCGCACAACACCACAAGTTCATGCTGCATTCATGCCATTTGTGACTGGTCAGAGTACGGTATGGCACAGCATCAGTAGTTCAGGCATTATGACTGGTAACATGGCAGATAGCCACAGCCCTATGTGTGTACGGATAATGGATATTGTGTTGTACTGTACAATATCTCAGTGCTAAATGGGTTGAACAGATGGCACTTGGTGTTCTCCATGCTCCTCAGTTCCATCTCCAGTGGCTCCATGGGTGCAAGCACTGTGAGGGACTGAATACAAGAGCTACACCTCAGCAGACAAGCAGTACAGTGTGTATGTGTGAGAGCACTACCCCTGTTTTAGATATCATTCCTACCTGTAACTCATATTCCCAGAGGCTGGAATCATGCCTTGCATGTACTTCAGGGGTATGCATGCTTCCTTTCATTGTGTTCCTCGCATGTGGAACTGTACTAGCAGTGTGGTGGTGGCACACCAGACATGCACTTTTTGGGTATGCAGCAGGGAGTAGGCCATGTTTGCATGCCGAGCCAGCATATCTGCACTTGTGTTGTCTGTCCCCACAACCACCCACCGGACACTGAGGTGGCATAAGTCATTTGTGTGCTGGCATTCTATTGTTGGTCTGTTTTACAGTGCAGTACATCTCGCTGCTTTTTGTAACTCTTCTGTACAGGGCTACCACGTGTCTCGGTCTGTCTATGCGACCATACCAGAGACAGTGGTGTGAGGTATGTGAAGTTCCAGGGATGACACCTATTTTGACACTTACATGGGATTTCTTGTTTACATATGGGGTACCACAGACTGTTCAACTTGTGAGGTATTTTTAGCTATCTGAGTTCTTTCTTAGACTACTTTGGTACTGTCCTGGCAAGTTTGCACTGTCAGGGACTTTTATTTGTGAAACCAGTGGTGAGATACTGACCCTTGTGGTGTCTGCACAGTGACACGGGTAGGCCCATGTGGATGCCAGGGACTGGGTTTTCACAAACCATGGAGTTATGGAAGCCTCCATCAATTCCTTCCTGTATGCCAGCTGTTTGACACACTGGATCACTTGAGGCATCTTTGGGGACTTTAGCACCAGGACCCCACCTACTGAAATACAGAGCTGGTCCCTGGCACACTGGAGTTTGTCGAAAATGGGGGCTCTGTGCATGTTGCATCACTCCAAAGGGGGTCTAAACATCAAGCCCTACAGATGTAGTAGTGCTAGGTCCTCCATTTTTCTTCCAATTCATTCTACTGAATGACAAATCTTGCTGCTTAGATGCAGTAGCCTTCTGTAGATCATATGTCAAATTACAGTTGTTGTCATTATTGCTCTTGATCAGCTAAGATGTAAGTGATGTCTCTTTCCTGTCTAGCTACTAAATAATGAAAACATTTCATCCACCTGCTAGTGAATTTATTTTTCTGTAGCTGAATTCGGGCTGTCTTCCTTTCCATAATTAATATCTGATGACAGTTACTTAACTGCATCTCCACCTTGGGCGGTGTGGGGGTTAATCATTTTTGTGTTAAAGCTTTGAAGGCAGCTACCACTAGAATATAGTATAGATATTTCTGGGATCTGGAATTCATTCCTGGTGGTGGTAAACCCAGGACCCAGAATTGTAGTTCAAGTGGGAGACGGGTTCCATAAACACTATCTACCTCCTCCTTCACCTTTTCCCAATATTCCCTTATCACTGGGCATGTCCAAAAAATGTGTGAAGGAGTACCCACTTCCTGGCATCCACTCAAGCATATATCTATGTAATTAGACCCTAAGTGTTTTGTAATAACTGGGGTAGAGAAATGCCTGATGGCTACCCATCACTGGAAATCCCTCCATGAGAATAAGGCCATCATCCCAAAAATTCCCAGCCACACATTTCCCCATTCCTCATCTGATACTTCTAACTGTGCCTCTGCCTGACATCTGTCTTTGATGTATTTTACTTTATCTGTTTTAACCCTGTTAAGAACTGGTAGATCTGTAAGACTACCTTTCTGGTTCCCTCTGCCCTGGCCATCTCCAGCAACAGTTGCTTTAATGGGTTGGTGGCTGAATGTAGCTGGGTCTCCCTTTTAAAATCTAGTAAATAATGCCAATACTGTAGGAAATGGAAATCTCCGGGAAGGAGCTGGAATTCCTGACTCATCTGTGCAAAGGATTTTAACTCACTACCCTCCCAGAATTGCTCTATAGTTAAAAGACCCTTTAATTTCCACCTATTCAGCCCACCCGTTACTTAAATGGTAAGAAATCTAGACGAGCGCGAAGGGTGGTATCTGCTCCCATGTGAGTATTAAGTTGGTATTTTGTGCAGACCTCTACCTATACTTTTGTGAGTCCCAGGGCCCAGGGATTCGCTGTGTCTAATAATTTTAAGTTATTGTGGCTCGTTAATATCAGATCTCCTAACTCCGCCAGCCCCCTAGTATCTCTTCCTAAATCCAATCAATAAAGGAGTGGTCTCCTTACATAAGTGAGGTATTATGTGTTGAAATTGTCCTGTCCAAAAATACACCTTAGCATCTGGAAGTGCTAAGCCCCCTTTTTTCCTCAGACTTGTCAGCACTGACCACCTGACTCTGGGCCTTCTCCCTCCCCATACAAATTGAGACAAGGTAGATTTGAGTTCCTTCCAAAATGTGGGAGGGGTCTGAGAGGGATCAAAGAGAAAAATAACAAGAACCTGGGAAGAAGATTCATGCGTACCACTTCTACCCTACCAAAGAGTGACAGAGGTAGGTCCCTTCACTTACTGCAGTCCACCTGGACTTCTTTTAACAGTTTCAGATCATTAATCTGATACAGTTTTGAAAGGTCTCATGGGATCCACACCCCTAGATATCTGAAACCTGTGTTGACCCATTTAAAGGTGCCCACAGTAGCACCAAGGGGCATCATCTCTGTTTTTGACCCATTTACTTTAAAACCTGAAATGGAACCAAACTGGGTTAACAAGTCCAGTATATGTGGTAATGCTTTTCTGGGTCAGAGACATATAATAAAGTGTTGCCTGCGTATAAGGAGATATGAATCTCTCCCCCAACCCTGATGCCCTGAAAGTCAGGATCCTGTTGGATTATGGATGCCAGTGGCTCCATACTGAGGGAAAACAGAAATGGGGAAAGTGGGCAGCCCTGCCACGTCCCCTATTAATGTTAAACGTAAAGGGAGAAAACTCCATTCACCCTCACCCTAGCTGTGGGAGCATGGTATGGTTCCAGATGGTCAAGGCAGTGATATCAGGGCACCGTAAATCATATCACCAGCAGGAGGTCACCGGCAGGCTTGGCGGCAGAACTTAGAGCCACTTAGGACTGGCAGCGCCAGTCAACACTGCGCAGCCAGGCAGTGCCACACACCGCACTCTTGCCAACCCACCCACTGAATGCCTACAGGACCACAGGATGTGCAGCAACACAAAGGGGCACCACTGTGCCCAGTGCGCATGAGACAATACCCCCATGGACCCATGGCGCATGGGACCAGGGTGCCATGCACATGACCAGATGGCATGGCCCCATCCCACATGCCTAGTGCCACAGTACTGCTGTACCCAACACCAATGGCCACCAACAGTACAGTTAACCACACCATGGCCAGGAGCCACACACAAGCAACAGGCTGTCTCACGAGGTGCCCCCCTGGATTGGTGGCTGACCATGGTGGTGGTAGATGGGGCAACACAACACTAACAGGGTGTAGCAGCACCCATATGACCAGTACTGGCAGGCTGCAGCAGGGCATGTAGCACTACCCGCAGGAGCAGCACTGTACTCCAGAGTGCTGGGCACCCTGTTCCACAGGTGCTTTGACTGCGGGGGTGCCTTTGCTGTTTCGTCCTCTCACCAGCACTCTGATTTATGGCAACCTGATGCTGGTACCCTGACCACCCGGAACCGCATTGCATATATTTGTTTTCCACCCCAGAAGTTTAGATCCAAACCCAAATTTTACTAAGGTGGCTTTTAAAAATTCCCAATCTAGAAGGCCAAAAGCATTTTTGGCATCTATAGAAATGACTGTTTTTAGAGGTTTGGATGAATGCTTATCTATTGTACCCTGGACATCGAGCAAGAGACAAATGTTATCCTGTATATGTCTATCTAGAATAAATCCAATTTGGTCCTGATGTACCAATTATGTAATAATTTCCAGCACCCTTGTTGCTATCACTTTTGAGAATATCTTTGCATCAAGATTTAGCAGGGAGATGGGGTGAACATTTGCACAAGTGGAACCCTCTTTACCTGGCTTGGGTAACAACAAAATTGTTGCCCCCTCACCAGATGTCTGGTGTGGCTCTCTTCATGTGCCGCATTGCAGACCTTGGTGAGCACCGGAACCAGTTCTTTAGAAAAGACTTTATAAAACTCAGTTATGTAGCCATCTGGCCCTGGGGCTTTTCCCACCTTTAAGGACATTATCCGGTATGTTATTTTCTGTGAAAGGGGCCTCCAAGAACCGTTTTTGTTCCCTTGAGAGTTTCGGAATTTTCACTCCTTCCATAAATTCTGAAATCTTGTCTAAGTGCCTCTTCCTTATATAGTTGTGCACAGTATTTCTGGAATTCCTCTGCAATTTCCTCTGACTTAGTAGCTGTCCCATTCCCACTCCCACTATCCTGGCCACATATATATATCTGCGTCAAAGGGCAAGTAACCTTCCTGCTGTCTCCCCACTCCTTCATAATATTTTTGGTTTAAAAATCGGATAGCATTTTCTGCCTTTCTCAACAGCAGACCATTCAGTTTTTCTTTGGCTTCTTTAATTTGGGGAATTATTGATGAATTTGTTGATCTTTTATGCTCTGTTTACAATATTCTGAGAGCTTCCTCTGCCCTTTCTACCCCTGCTTGGTGAATTTTTTAATGTAAGCTGCCTGCGGTATCGCATGACCACACACTACCTCCTTCAGACTGTCCCACACAAATTTTATAGGTGTCTCCTCTATATCATTTTCCCTTATGAATTTCTTGGTGACTTCTTTTGTGGAGTTGACAAAGTTTTTGTCATGAAGGAGGCCTGTATTAAACCTCCACTGGTTTCCATGATGGGGTGACCCCCACTATAACCTATACAACATCAATGAATGGTCTGATAGAGACAAAGGGTGGAGCTCAGTTTCCACCACCATGTGTACAAATGCTTTCTGGGTGTACAACCTGTCTAGATGGGAGTATGAGTTGAAGGCTGCAGAGTAATAGGTGTACTCCCTTGAGGAGGGGTTCTGTGTCCTCCAAGGGACAGCCAGTCCCCTCTCTGACCTCAGAGTTTTCAGTAGCTTCGAGCACGTTTTTGAATTTGCTCCCCCTTGGGTGCTCCTGTCTAACCCCTGATCTTCCACACAGTTCCAGTCCCCAGGCACAGAATCTGAGCCTCATGTAAGTAAGCTATTAGTTGGAAGGTCTATCGGAAAAACTCCCCAGTGAGGGGGGTAGGGGCATACAATGAAATTAGATGTAGGGGATGTCCCCCCAGTTCCCCCGATATTCTCACAAACCTGCCATTTCCCTCTAAATGTACCTGGATAACCTGAAATGGTAACCATTTCCTAACCAGGATGACTACCCCAGCCTTCTTATAATGCAGGTGAGAATCTGCAAAAATCCATTTCACCCAGGCCCTTCTGAACTTCAAGTGCTCTGCAGAGGAGAGATTAGTTTCCTGAAGACAGGTTATGTAGCATTTAACTCTCTGTAACTCCTGTAAAATTTTTGTCCTTTTCACCACATGATTTACCCCCTTTACATTCCACCCACAAATATTTAGGCTACCCATTTGTGACTTGACGGAATCATTAAATGCCCGTCCTCGAAACCCCCACACCCCCACCACACAATCCCAGGTATTAGGCAAAAAAGCAAAGAAATATTAAACATACCCAGACACACATACATACCCACATAAAAACAGATAACAGTCATAACAAACCTCATTGCACTGTAACCCAAACTAACCAAACAGTACAAAAATTGAACCAAGAACCCACTTGGTAGAGGACAATGGCCCCCTCTGGATGTTAAATAGCATCCAGTTGTTAACTTTTCTGGAGAAGGTACACCCATCCAGTTAGGGTCTGGAGTGTTGGTCAAAGACCTTACTACTCCTCCTTCTATCTGAACTCCCGGGGTTCCAATCAAGGTGCCCCCAACAAGAATGAAAGTCAGAATCATCAAAAACATAAACCTCCTTTACAATTAACTTCTAGGTCTGCAGAGTGTTTCACAAACCCGAACTTCTACACAACTACATACATTCTTACACCTAAATCATAATCTATCAGTTTTTACTCTGAGCTGTAGACTAGACTTGGCCCTCTGCAGCCTCAGCAGAATGTGTCTTTTTAAATGAGAAACCTTTTAGTCGCTCAGACTCCCTATCCCTGAAAGAAAGAAAAAATCTTTATGGATTGTTTATTTCACCCTCTTTAGCACCCTCCCACACTGTAATCATCAGCCTTAATTTCCTTATCCTTTACCCATTTAATATTAAATTATCTTAGCCACATGACACATGGTCATGGAGCTTCTTGTCATCCTGAAGAAGTATTGAAAAAAAAATGTTTTTCCCTCCTTGGATCCAGGCCCTATTATTGATTGATCCAATGGAAAGAAAACTTAAAATATAAAAAAGATGGATTACACTCCACCCACTGTTCTGTAATAGTGAGATCTTGTCATAGAAAGTCTGGTCTTAAGACCAAAGTCTTGAGCATGATTTCTGAGGGAGGGGACCCTTTACTGTCAAAGGCCCTTTAAGTACATAGCAGTTACTCGTTCTCTCACCTCAATCTCATTTCCAAATAGAGTCTCAAATTAGTTCTCCAACAAAACAATCCTTTGATTGATTTCTGGACCATAAACTTAAGGTAGGAATTGTGCCAGTATCACTCTGTTTATTCAGGCAGTCATTATTTCTGTTTCACTCTTCCTTATTGTCTTCCCTAACTTCCTTGTATTCTTTTCCTTCTTATCAGGGTGGCCATCCGGATATTCTCTAAACCATTGCTTTTTTGTCTCTTTTTGATATTAAAAGAAAATTAGCTGAACAACTCCCCATTCGTGGGAAGTAATATTGTCTGTGATTAAATGAAGCAGAATGTTCCTCATTGTATTTCCTGCTGAAAGAGCTCCTATTTATTGCTGTTGCCATGCTTCTATATAAAGAATGAAAAGGGTAATGAAGTCTCAAAGTATTGTGCGCACCCTTGCACTTTCGCGAAGCCCTGCACGGTAGTGCATTCGCTCATGCTGATGCACAGCTCCTTGTGTGCACGATCACAGAGCAAACAATCAAAAGAAAGAAAAACTTAAAGAAAGAAACCGCTTGTTTTGTTTTCTGTGGGTTAGGCAGTGCCTACTACTGAGTGATAGCATTGGGGACTTTAAAAGAGCCGCTTCAGGCAAACAAGAAAATCAGAGGAAGTGCTGGTAGGGGAGGGGGAGTAACGCCTAAAATTAAAGTAAATAAAAGAAAGTGAACACCATGGTGAGTGGGGTAGGCAAGGAAAATGTCCCTTCTCCAGTACTGGTGAGCTATATAAACAGAAATGTGCCCAATGAAAGGAAATGGGAGAAAATTGTCACTCACTGCAGAGTCAGCTCAAAGTGAAAGTTCTAGCCAAAGGCTGAAAGATTCCAGCCACTCAGAATGTAGAAAACATTTGTACAAAGGGAAATGTGTATAAAAATGTCCAGCAATGAAGCAACATAATAATTGTGGGATTTTAAGACTGCCTATGGTGTCTAGTTAATTCTCTGCATAAAGAATACTGTTATTAAAAAAGGTTCACAATATTATAAATACATGAATTCTTTTACCTTTACAAAAATATACAAATAAAGGAGCACACCCTTATCTGCCTGATTTTCTGAAGAAAAAGAACTTTAGATCCTACAAAAGCTATGGAAAAGCATGTTGTTTAAAAGAATTAAAGTAATAATCACCCAGTTCTACAATAAAATAAAATAGGTCCTGCTATAGGGCTGGCAGCCACAAAAGTGACAGGTTTTGTACACCCAGAAGAGGAGGAGCTAAGCTATGGCTCTGACATCATTATCCCTATAATTAAGCTTTTAGCTTTCTGTTATCTAAATGTACTGCCTTGGATGATCATTTGTATAAATGCTGAAAAGAATTGTATGTTGTTAAATGTTTTTAAATGGATGTATGATGAATAGAGAGTCTCCAGACACCCTTTTTGTCTTAATTATAATATCACCTGACTGGTTGACTTAAAAAGTGTTCCTCTAGGGGGCTAGAGAGGAGTGGTAGTCAGTAGCTTTCTGATCACAGAGGGAGAAGGTTATCTGACAGTGTGCACATTTTTCACATTGTTCTAAGGAAAGGAGAAACAGCAGGAATTATTTTATGTTGTCTAAAGGAAAGACGAATCATGTCCTGTGTTCTGAGGGTGTGAAGGATTAACACCATTTAGTTTTCCTTTCTGTACATAAGTAATTTTTTTGTTGGATTTCTTTAAGTTTTTCATTTTCTTTATTGAAACAAATACAATGATAAACGCAGAGGTATGTGTTTTCTATGCATCTTAACCTCATTGTAAGATCTGTTATTGGAACCCACACTACCACAACTGGTGGCAGAAGTGGGATTTCAACCTCTGGAAAGCCCGAAGGTGCTCCAGAGGGGGTGTTGCACTGAAAGTACCCTAGCAGATGCAACAAGCAGAACAGTTGGATCTGAGTTTCTCACATCTGACCAGGTCTGTAAGACAGAGGACTGGAATACAGCTGTTACCTGGTATCAAACCCGCAACCAAACCAAGGAAGATGCATTCAGACCAAGAGGAAGAAGAAACCACAGTAGGAGTTGGTAATCCTAAGAAGGAGAAAAGAGAAGAAAGCCAGATGATGCCAGCACCGGATGACCCAAGTGCATTACTAAAATGTCTGTGTCTATGCCAGATTGAGATGGAGCACCATCAAGAGGAGGACCAGATGCAGAGGGATGAGGATCAGAGAATGCAAGCAGAAGAGAGATGGAGATAGGATGAGAAGTGGACAGTGACCCCAAAAGCCATCCAGGATATGACACAGGGGCAGCCAGATAGAACTGTCCCTAGAGACATAAAATTGACTAAATCAACAGAGGTTGATGACATCAAAGCATATTTGACAACCTTTGAGAGGTTGGCCCAAACCTGCAACTGGCCCAGAGACCAACAGGTGATTCGATTGATCCCATACCTCTCAGGAAGGGCACAGTTAGTATACAGTTAGCTAAGTGGAGCTGACAGTACAAACTATGACCGAGTCAAAGAAGAGGTCTTACGCAGGTACAACATAAGTACTGAGACGTATAGGCAGTGGTTTCACTCCCAGTAAATGGCCAGCTTGGACATACCAAGGGAAACCTATGCTTGCTTGAAGGACTATTGTGGCAAGTGGCTGCAGCCTACCACCAAGACTGTGGACTAAACAATGGAACTGATAATAATTGAGCAGTTTATCCAAGTACTACCAGTGGATGTCCAATTGTGGGTGAAGGAGCATAAACCCAAGACAGCTGAGGACACCATCTAGTTAGCAGAGGACTACTTGGCAGCATGAAGCACTCGAGCCAGAGGTAGCCAGATTAAGCCAGGACCATCCAGCACACTGGTAAGACAACCTTTTAATGATTCTAATACCCAGAGACAATTCTATCGAAGGGCGAGGAGGTGGGAGAATTCCATATGCTGAGATAATATGCCATGGTTGTCTCAGAAAAGGACATATCATGAGGAATTACCCAAATAAAAGATCTGATCTAACGCATCTTGCCCAAGCTAATTTTGAGTATGTGGCCTCTGTAGGTAATGGGGAACCACAGACATTGGGCCTGCTGGACTCAGGGAGTATACAGACATTGATTAGAGTTGATTTAGTCCCAGATATATCCATGACTGATGCAGATACCACTATTTGTTGTATCCATGGAGACATACATCGATACCCCACAGCATGTCTGAACATAACTGTTAATAAGGAAAGCCTTGACATGTTGGTAGGCCTTGTTGCACGTCTTTCAGTTCCTGCAAATGTTGGGCAAGACTTTCCCCATTTTGATCTACTAATGAAACATCATAAGACTTATTCAGAAACTGTAAATGTAGTCACTAGGTCCCAGGCCAAAACACAGCTCTTACTGGAAGTCTTTCCTAATGGTGAGGACTATTTCAAGACTGTCAGCAAGAAAAAAAAGTCCAAAAAGGTTAAAAGAAGAGAAAAAGGGGCCTGGAAGGAAGTACAGCTGGCTGAGAGTCAACTTTTTTCCAGGGACTCCTGTGCTAGACATTGTACAGGAACAAATATGTCATATGTCTTTACAGCCTTTATTTTCACAGGTGGATAAGGTTGGACATCCCGGACAATCTTAATTTATAGTTAAAAAACAAATATTATCTAGAGTTGTTATAGAACCTGGTACAGCAGAAGAGACTGAGAAATTAGTAGTGCCCATAAAATACAGGGAGCAAATAATGCACCTGGCCCATGACATTCCTATGGCTGGACATGAGGGCAGAGACAGGACAGTGCAATGAATCTTATCACGGTTTTTCTGGCCAGGAGTCCACCAAGATGTTGCACCCTATTATCGGTCCTGCCCAAAATGCCAATTGGTAGCCAAGGGAGGGAAGAAAGATTTGGTGCCCCTACAACCTATATCATATGTAACAACCCCATTTGACAGGGTAGCGATGGATGTGGAAGGACCATTATTGAAGAGTTCCAAGGGAAATCAATACATCTTAGTCATCTGAGACTATACAACCCGGTACCCAGAAGCAATACCAATGAGAGCAGTCACTGCCCCTTGTATTGCAGAAGAACTAGCTAAAGTCTTCAGCAGGATAGGAATACCCAAGGTTATCCTGACTGACCATGGTAGTAATTTTTCCTCCATTATGCTGCAAGAGTTATACAAATTGCCAGGGGTATCTGCTGTAAGAACCTCCCCGTACTATTCCCAAACTGATGGTTAAGTGGAACATTTTTTTTTTGTTTGTTTAATTCTCTTTATTGATATTTCTTTTAACACAATCAACCACTAACAATACATTACAACATATACAGCATCCACATTTAGAATTCTTCCCTAAGAGAGAAAAGACATACTGTATTATCTTAAAAGGTTAAAATCTTATATAAACTATATACATGAGTCCCTACCTACTGCATATTATTTAAGTTCATCTACACATCTATAATCCACCTTCGTATCCAGGAGAACTCACCACCTCCCATTCTCCTATGTATTAGGCTACCCTGTCTTCACCCTGCATTCATAATCATTAATTCTGCAGCTGTTAATATATTAATAAAAGGTGCCCATTGAGTCATAAATCTATCCACCTGATCCTGTAACTGTTCTTTATTCTAGGGCAAGAGCCCTCATGGATAGAGTGCACCACGGCATATGCAATGGGTGTCTCCCCTGATACCCAGGTGTTCAATATGACCTGTCTGGCCTGCACCAATAGTATCCTGATCCACCTTTGGTACAGCGACCAATGTTCATCCTCCTCCCCTGCAATTCCAAATAGCAGGCTGAGGGGCAAGTTCAGTATCACCTTGCCCAGCATGGCATTGATTTGCTGACCTATTGTTTCCCAGCAGCCTCTGAGGTGGGGAGAGTCCCAGAAACAATGGAAGTATGTGCCTCTGTGCTCCTTGCATCTTCCACAAGTCTCTGGCACCTCCGGGTGGAATCTGTGGGTCGTAACTGGGGGACAATACAGTCTATGCACAAATTTGAAGGTGCTTTCCTTATACTTATTGCAGGACAATAGACCTGTGTGTGATTCCAGTATGAGGCCCCAGTTCTCCTCCGAGATACTAACACCCAAATCTCTTTCCCAAAGGTTATGTGTCTTGTCCATCATACCTCTTATATTCTGCCTTAAGAGGTGTACACCATTCCTCAACCTCCCTATGGGATCCTGCCTAGCTCTACAAATGATCCGCTCCACCTGTTCCATCGGTGTATTCCCCATGCTCTTTCTCCATGTCTCTTTGCAGAAGTTTCTGACCTGGAAGAACCTGATCAGGTGGCTGTCCTGAACTCCTATCCTCTCCCTGATCTCCTGGAAGGAGACCATCTCTCCTCTCCTCTCCTCTTCTCTCCTATACAGATCTCCTATACATTTCGCCCCTTCTTTTCCCACTCCAGGAAGGCTGGATTGTCTATACTTGGCCTAAAGAAGAGATTTCTAGCAATGGGCAATAGTAAGATTTCATGCTTCTTGCTCCCCAGCACTCTCTTTATATTTGCCCAGCTGTCTAGCACCCAAGTAACCAATGGGTTTGGGCATCACAGCGAGGTGTACACCTTCTGGCCTTCTTTGATCAGATAGGCAGTCAGTCTGCTACCTGCCCCCACCTCCTCTAAATCCATCCAGCTGGCAGTGCCTGTCCCATCCACCCAATCCTTTATGATACGTCTCTGTGCTGCCAGGAAGTACTGCTTCAGGTCCATGGAGTTCAACCATCCCCCCCATTATTCACCTTCAACCTCCTCAGAGTGACCTGCGCCCTCTTTCCTTGCCACAGGAACTCCGTGAATCCCTTCTCCATTTTTTTATATCTTTTCTATTGGGGCCCATAGGGAGCATCTGGAGCAAGTAAAGAATCCTGGATAATACATTCATCTTGATTAAGTTTATGTGTCCTATCCAAGACAGGGGCAGGGCTTTCCATCTCCGCAATTCCGCTGTCAGGGTCTTAACCATGGGTGTATAGTTTAGTTGTTATAAATCCGTTATCCTTTTTCCTGTGGTCAGGCTGAGATACTTAAAGGAGGTGGATACCACTCGCAATTCTCAATCAGTCCTCCCTGACCCCATCCCTCCCTTACCCACACAAAGAGCCTCTGACTTGTCTAAATTAATCTTATAGCCTGAGAACTCAGCAAAACGTGTGATGAATTTCAGAAGGGGTGGCACCGATTCCTCTGGGTCCCTCATGTACAGGATCATGTCATCCGCATAAAGTGACAGTTTATTCTGATCCTCTCCCCTCCCCTTCACTCCCCTAATACTAGGTTGCTATCTAATTGCAATGGCCAGTGGCTCTGTTGCCAGGGAGAACAGGAGGGGTGACAGTGGTCAACCCGGCCTCGTACCTCTATATAGGGGGAATCTTTCAGATGCCCTCCCATCAATCAATACTGAAGCCTGGGGGAGACATATAGGCCCTTCACCAGTCCCACAAATCCCGTCCACAAACCATATCTATTCAGTACCTCAAAAAGGTACCCCCAATCGATAAGGTCAAATGCTTTCTCAGCATCTAAGGATACAATCGCTGTTAGTCCCGGCAGCCGTGAGGAGCATTGTATCACATTGATGACCTTTCTCACATTGTGGTACAAGTGCCGTCCCAAGATGAAACCCATTTGGTCTGGGTGAATCAAAGTCAGGAGAATTGCCTTCAACAGGGATGCCAGGACGTTGGCATAAATTTTTGCATCAGCGTTCAATAGTGATATAGGCCTATATGATGCACATCTCTGCAGGTTCTGCCCTGGCTTCAGTATGACACATATAGTGGCCTCACCCATTGAGGGAGGCAAGGGATTTCCCTATCTGGCCTCTTTAAACAGCCCCCATAGATGATCTACTACCTCTTGACCAGCAAACTTATAAAATTCAACAGGCAACCCATCAGGGCCAATAGCCTTGCCCAATTTCAGGTTGCTAATGGCTCTACTAATTTCTTCCTTGGAGATCTCCTTGTTTAGCTGTTCCTCTAGTGGCTCCAGGATGCATGGTATCTCGAGCCCATCCAAAAAACTATTTTGCCCTATCTAAATTTCCGTCACATTCTGCCCGGTACAAGGTCTGGTAGAATTGGCTAAAGCACCCTCTAATGATTAGAAGGTCCTTATGCAAAGACTCTTGGGGGTCTCTAATTTCATTTATTCTTATACACCCTCTCCTTCACTTGATCAGATTCACCAACAGCGGCTCCAGCTTGTTGCCCCATTCATAGAAATTATGCTTCCAAAGGAAGAACTGTGCATGCGCTTCCTCCATCAGCAGACTGTTCAAGGCTTCCCTACTGGCTGCCAGAAGGTGGATTGTCTCCTCCCCCCCTTCTGGCCGCCCTGCACTCTAGGTCTCTCACCTGCATCCATAGCTCCTCCTTCTTCTGCAGTTTTCCCTTTTTATATCATGTCACATACCCTATGATGGTCCCTCTGAGATATACCTTCCCTGCGTCCAAGAACACCTGCATAGATGGCACCGTATCTCTATTAAGCGAGGTATACAGAACCATCTGATCCCTGAGGAAGGTTTTAAACTCTGGGGAGCTAAGTAGGTAGGAGGGGAAGCACCATGAAGTGCCCTGCATCTGCTGTGTATCCATCTCTAGAACAGCAATCATCATTTCATGGTCAGAAATGCAGATAGGTCCATGCTTGATGCCCGCCAATTTAGCGTACCACTCCCTCTCCAATATATATATATGATCCAATTTGGAACATGTCCTGTGTGGGTTGGAGAAAAAAGTGTATTCCCTCTCTTTGGGGTTTGCCACTCTCCATGCATCCAATATATTCAGATCCACCAGACCCTCTTTCCACTTCCTCATACACCCTCCCCTCACCCTATCCCTTCTGAGTGATCCAAGTATACATCCGGGGTACAATTAAAGTCTCCCCCCATCACCAGCCCTTTGAACTGCTCCTTGGTCAGCAGATCCAGAATACTGGAGTAGAAGGCCGGGTCGAAAACAGCAGGCGCATAGACACTCCTAAATGTAATGGGCACTTCATACAGCATCCCCTCCACAAAAATATGTCTTTCCTCCTTCCCATCTTGCACAATTCTAGAGACCTTGAAGGGAGCCTCTTATGTAGTAATACAGTGACTCCCCTCTTGTGAGAGGAGAAAGAGGCCACATAGCAGGCTCCCACCCGGCTGTGTGCCAACTTCTGGTGATCTGTTGGCGTCAAATGCATTTCTTGGAGCAGCGCTACATGAGTGCTCACTCTTCTCAGGGCCATCAGAACTGAGGTTCACTTGACTGGGGAGGAAAAGCCTCTCATTTTCCAAGACACAATATTCACCCTCTCTTTGTTAGACATTATTAAGCTAGCCCTCTCTTGGCGATTCCTTCTCCACACAGGCACCCTCCCTTCTCCGTACAGGACCCCTGTTCCAATCCATGCACATTTTGTAGTAAGCTTCAGACCTCTGGTTGTAACAGTAACAATAACACACAAAATAACCATGAACCTTATAACCTGATACCTTTGAACTATATACATTCATATCCCTCTCATCCTCCATCCCTCAGTGCACATACAGCATTCTGAGACAGAATAGGTATGCTCCACCTTCTAGGAGATGAGAAAATAGCGTGAAAAAAAAAAGAAAGGGCAGTTTTGTATGATTTGCTGGCGGTTTGGTTTAGCTTAACTGATCTCTACTCCCCCCCTTCCCTCGGTCCATCTCGTTTCATAGTCTTTGTTCCCAGTAATTCCTCGTATTTTAGCCCTCTCCATAAGCTCACATGAGTCCATGCAATGACAGCCTATCCTACCAGCAGTAACCGAGCACTCCTCCCCACCTCCCGTGGATGGTTAAAAGAAACTTCCTTCAGCCAGACCCTCCACAATCACACCTTTCCCATATCTATATGCATTCAACCTTGACCCCCCCATCCCTCTTCCCTTGCATTAGTTATACAACATACATATGAGGTATAGAACAGATGCATGGCAGGCCTCGCAAGTAAAATCCAACGCGCAGACCCATCACATGCTGCTACTCACAACTCCATGGATCAGCTTCATGGCACTCTCCTCCACTCTCCTCCAGCTTGTCTCCGATGTCCATGCTTCACAAGACCGCAAGGAATATCCAGTCCCATCCTAACTGGCACACAAATTTGGGGAGAATCTCTGATTTGATTGTGAGCTGTCCATTTCAGGTGCTAGTGAATCCACAGGTCCCATCTCAAGTGGCTCTCTGCTGGCAGTTCTCATCAGTGCTGATAGACAAATGTACAGCCTCCTGTGAGCAATCAGGGGAGAGCAAGACAGAATATTGAAACAAGCCACAGGGTAGCTTCCACCCACACACTCAGCCAATATTCTTCTTCTTCAATTCTGCTAGAAATGCTGTTGTCTTGTCGACTTCCCAAAAGCTGTAGGAAGCCCGTTCATGCTTGACCTGAAGCATCGCGGGGAAGAGCATGTACCACTCCAGTTTCAGGTGCTGTCATTCAGTGATTACTTCATTAAATGCCTGCCTCTTCTTTCCAATTCTTGTTGAGTGGTCTTGGGCAATATATAGCTTAACCCCCTTGTACCTCAGTTCTGCTGCACTACAATAGGCAGTCCAAACTTCTTGCCTATCCTGGAAGTTGTGGAAATGAAAGATCACTTGATGGGGCTGCTGTCCCTCTGGTGGCCACAGCAATACTACCCGGTGCACACACTCCAATTTATAGTGCCCTCCTTTCAGCTTTAGGCCCAGCAGGGCCGGCAATGTTATGGCACAGAATTCGAGAATGCCCTTCCCTTCTGCTCCCTCTGGGATCCCCCTGAGATGCAAATCAGAGTGCTTGTGGTAATTTTCTTGATAATCCAGGGCCTGCTGGAGCTCCAGGACATCCTTTTTCAGTGCCCCAAGGTGCTTAGGGAGAAGGGCCAGCAAGTCCTCTGCTGCCAAAATGTGGCCCTCTGCCTCCTCCATTCTTTCTTGCTGCTGAGTAAGATGCACGTCAAATGCCGCCAGCCACCTGTCAGTTTTTTCCTCCACCCTATTAAGCTGTGGGGTGAGCACATCTAAGAGCTGTTCTCTTATCTCCTGACCTATAGCAGCCATTTCTGAGGCTGAGATTGGGATAGGCCCCATCGCCTGGCCTGCAACACCATTGTCTGTCTTTTAGGGTTTTTGGCACCCGAGCGCTGCGATTTCCCGCCTGCCAGAGTAATGTACTCATCCATTGTGACGGTGGACAGTTGCCAATATTCTTTTATATTCGTTACCAGCTGGATTACTGTGGATTACACGTTTTGGATGGACCGGGGACTGGAGCTTGTCAGAGACACATTTCTACGCCATCAAGGGGTCACTTGACCCCCAAGTGGAAAATTTTAATAAAACTATGAAATGTATGTTACAGAACTATGTGCAGGAGGAAGGCCAAGATTAGGATAAGTGTTTGCCCTATTTGCTATTTGCTTATAGAGAGGTGCCCCAGGCTACCACAGGGTTATCCCCTTTTACCATGTTATATGGACATAACCCCAGGGGTCCTTTGGATGTGGTCAAAGAACATTGGGAACAAAGGACTAATATGGCTTGCAGGAACATTCTAGAATACATGACTGCACTGAGGAAAAGGTTGTTAAAATATGTAACCATAGCACACCAGAATGTGGACCAGACACAATTGAAGCAGAAAGAATTATATGATATGGGTTTCAAAACCAAGACATTTGTGCCCAGTGAGAAGGGTGCTGTTGTTATTGCCCTCCACTGAAAATAAGTTGCTAATGTGTTGGCAAGGTCCATATGTGGTTTTACACCAGACAGGCACTGTTAATTATGCCATTGAAATGCCAGGCCATAGACCTGTAAAGAGAATTTACCATGTCAATTTGTTAAGAAAGTGGGTCAAAAAACCAGAAACACTGGTGTTATTTATCTAGATTGATCCTGGGAGAGCAGAGTTAGGCATAGTATACGACAGGCTGGATAAATCCATTAAAGAAACTGAAATACACATCAACTCTGAATTGACCTTAGCACAGAGAACAGAGATTGATCATCTCTTAGAGTATTTTTCTAATACTTTTACAAAGATCCCAGGGAAAGCAAAGGGAGTGGAACATGAGATCAGGGTCACCCAGACAAAACCAATCCATCAGAAGCCATATAGACTACCTGAGAAAATCAGACAGGAGGTAGTGACTGAAATAAAAAGGATGGAGCAAGCAGGGGTGATAGTTCCTTCCCATAGCCCTTGGTCATCTCCACTAGTAGTAGTACATAAAAAAGAAGGTGGCATCAGGCTATGCCTTGACTTTCGGAAGATCAATGAAGTATCAGACTTTGATGGGTACCCGATGCCATGCATCGATGATATCCTAGACCAGACTGGGTCTGCTAGATACATCAGCACCCTAGATTTAACAAAAAGGTATTGACAAATTCCCTTAGCCCCAAAGACCCAAGAATTGACTGCTTTTTGTACCCCACTTGGCCTGTTCACGTCACTACAATGTCATTTGGCCTGCATGGAGCTCCAGCTACTTTCCAATGGTACATGGACTATGTATTGAGACCTGACAAAGGTTACAGTGCTGCTTATTTGGATGATGTTGTCATCTATAGCCCTGATAGGGAGACCCACTTGATACACCTGAGTGCTGTGATCCAAGGTATCAAAGATGTTGGTCTTACCATTAATTCATCCAAATGTGCCATTGCCAAAACAGAAACCCGCTTCCTGGGCTTCATTATTGGACACAGGAGAATTAAACCAGAGGTAGATGAAGTTGAGGCTGTAGCAAACAGTCCCATATCCACTACAAAGCGCCATGTCAGGTCCTTCCTTGGACTGTCTAGTTAATATAGATGCTTTATACTGGATTTCTCCACAGTTGCTATCCTTCTCGCTGACCTCACCAAAAACCAGCTGCTGAATAAGGTAAAATGGAGTCAAACTTTTGATGAGGTATTTAAAAGGATCAAGGCCATTTTGTGTTCAGCCCCATTGTTATGTAGCCCTGACTTTAATAAACCTTTTGAAATCCAAACCAATGCCTCTGAGACAGGCATAAAGGCAGTATAGCCATGGAGAAGAACATCCCATACTATTCCTCAGCAGAAAATTACATGAAAGGGAAAGAAAATATTCGACAGTGGAGAAAGAATGTTTAGCCATCAAATGGGCAGTAGAGTCCCTTAGGTATTACTTATGGGAAAATGAGTTTACAGTGGTAACAGACCACAACCCATTATGTTGGCTGAATTTAATGAAAGATAAAAATGCACGCATTCTAGGATGGTATTTATCTTTGCAACCATACAGCTTCACTGTGAAACATAGGGCTGGTTCACAACATCAGAATGCAGATTTCCTGTCATGTTTTGATGCTGATAAAGGTGGTTCAATTGCACCAAAGATGAATGAAATAATCAAATGTGTAACACAAGGTGCCAAAATGGCACAACATCAGGGAAATGATTGCCTTAAAAAACAGTATTACATAATCTGAGATAACTTATCCTTATACTGTTTATTAACAAGGGTTCATGAGAGGAACTTCTGGAGAGGGTGGGCAGAAGTTCCAAGCCTTCCAAAGGGTGAAGGGTCTTGAGGCAACATTGAATTAATTCATTGTCTTCCTGTGTGGGGAGGAGTGTGCCAGTATCACTCCGCTTATTCAGGCAGCCATTATTTCTATTTCATTCTTTGCTACCATCTTCCCTTAACTTCCTTGTATTCTTTTCCTTCTTATCAGGGTGGCCAACCTGATATTCTTTAAACCTTTGCTTTGCTATCTCTTTTTGATATTAAAAGAAAATCAGCCTGAACAACCCCCCATTGATTGGAAGTAATATTGTCTGTGATTAAATAAAGCAGAATGTTCCTCATTGTATTTCCTGTTGAAAGAGCCCCTATTTATTGTTGTTGCCATGCTTCTATATAAAGAATGAAAAGGGTAATGAAGTCTCAAAGTATTGTGCACACCCTCACGTGTTCGACAAGCCCTGCGTGATAGTACGCTTGTTCATGCTGATGCACAGCTACTTGTGCGCACGATCGCAGAGCAAACAATCCAAAGAAAGAAAGAGAGTTAAAGAAAGAAACCACTTGCTTCAGTTTCTGTGGGTTAGGCAGTGTCTCCTACTGAGTGATAGCATTGGGGGCTTTAAAAGATCCACTTCAGGCAAACAAGAAAGTCCAAGGAAGCACTGGTAGGGGAGGGGGGGAGTAACGCCCAAAATTAAAGTAAATTAAAGAAAGTGAACACCCTGGTGAGTGGAGTAGGCAAGGAAAACGTCCCTTCTCCAGTACTGTTGAGCAATATAAACAGAAATGTGCCCAATGAAAGGAAATTGGAGCAAATTGTCATTTGCTGCAGAGTCAGCTCAACGTGAAAATTCTAGCCAACGGCTGAAAGATTCCAGCCGATCAGAATGTAGAAAACATTTGTACAAAAGAAAATGTGTATAAAACAGAAATGAAGGGACATGATAATTTTTGGATATTAAGACTGCCTATGGTGCCTAGTTAATTTTTTGCATAAAGAATACTGTTATTAAAAAAGGTTCAAAAAAATTATAAATACATGAATCCTTTTACCTTTTGAAAAATAAGCAAATAAAGGAGCACACCCTTTTCTGCCTGATTTTCTGAAAAAAAAGAAATCTAGATCCTATAAAACCTATGGAAAAGCATGTTGTTTAAAAGAATTAAAGCAATAATCACCCAGTCCTGCAATAAAATAAAATAGGTCCTGCTATAGGGCTGGCAGCCACAAAAGTGACAGGTTTTGTAGACCCAGGAGACAGTGATGTCATGAGTGGGAGGAGCTAAGCTATGGCTCTGACATCATTATCCCTATAATTAAGCTTTTAGCTCTCTGTTATCTAAATGTATTGCCTTGGATGATCATTTGTATAAATGCTGAAAAGAATTGTATGTTGTTAAATGCTTTTAAACCTATGTATGATGAATAGAGAGTCTCCAGACACCCTTTTTGTCTTAATTATGGTATCACCTGACTCATGAGGTCACCTCTGGTTTACTTAAAAAGTGTTGCTCTAGGGGGCTAGAGAGGAGTGGTGGTCAGTAGCTTTCTGATCACAGAAAGAGAAGGTTCTCTGAGAGTGTACAAGTTTTTCACATTGTTCTAAGAAAAGGAGAAACAGCAGGAATTCTTTTATGTTGTCTGAAAGAAAGATGAATCATCTTCTGTGTTCTGAGGGTGTGAAGGATTAACAGCATTTATTTTTCCTTTCTGTATATAAGTAATCTTTTCATTGGATTTCTTTTTGTTTTTCGTTTTCTTTATTGAAACAAATAAAATGATAAACCCAGAAGTATGCATTTTTTATGCATCTTAACTTGATTGTAAGATTTGTTATTGGAACCCACACTACCACAGGAATGAACAATGAAAAAGTGTAAAGTAAATTACAGTCAGGCTGACTTCTGTATAACCTACAGTTCAGT
Organism: Neoceratodus forsteri; assembly: GCA_016271365.2. Classification (NCBI taxonomy): domain Eukaryota; kingdom Metazoa; phylum Chordata; order Ceratodontiformes; family Ceratodontidae; genus Neoceratodus; species Neoceratodus forsteri. The sequence continues at coordinate 872,718,491 of CM057450.1, read as the reverse complement.
TTGAAATGGTCCATCCTTCCAAGATATGCCACTTGATCAGGGAAAGTCCAGAGGTGGCCTGGAATCGGGGGCGAAACATAAGCACAGCTTACTCCACCTGATCCTGTTTACCTCTCATCTCAGCAGCTGCCTAGGAATAATCTAATCAAATGGCCTTAGATGTTTCCACCCAGTCAAGTAGTTGGGTTTTTCTTTAGCTATACAGCCAGATCTGAGTGGAGGGGCAAGACCCCTTGGGTTAGCTGGTGTTCCCTAGCCTTCTTTGATGCTGCAACTCCCCACAGTAATTCTAGTACCTCTGCCTCTGCTATTTCTTCCTGGAGATCTGGCACTTGAATGTTGGCATTTTTCAGGAAGGGTACTGCCGCCAATAACTAGTCAAAATATTTAGTGGTGACTCCCTCTAGAATCCACAGCTGTGTTAGATATTGAACTTATGGATTTAGACCCTTTTCTCTGAGCTGCTTTACTACTTGAAGGACCTTTTTCCTTTTAGCCAGCAGCAATGGTGGATAGTACTGGTCTATGTGCACCTTTTCCCCCAAGCAAGCTGCTTTTCTTTGATTGAAAAGCTTAAAAAATAAATTCTAATTGAGCAGGCTGGTGCTCCTGGTTTTGGTTTCGGAGTGATTGCACGATGTGCCCGTTCAATTCCCAACACTGAGTTTGCTGATAAGTCAAGCTCTTTCTGAATCCATCATTTTAAGAATTCGGGCATATCTTCTTGCTCTGCTCCCTCAGGGATTCCAAATACTCTTATATTGTTTCTCCTAGACATCCTCAGCCTTGCTAAGAATTCTCTCTCTTTTATATAGATAGCACAGATATCGTCCCATTGTCATATGTTCTGTCTGTAAGGTTTCCATTTGATTTTCTACTGCAGTTGTTTGTTGCTCCAGTTTTTTTTATATCCTTCTGGATTCCATTTACTTTACCATCAATTTTGTGAGGCATCTTCATTATGGCCCTAGTGTCAGCTTTGCCCAGGCCCTTCCCTGCATCTGAGCCTATCTCCTCACCCTTGTTGCCTGACCCAACCAATTATGTAGAAGCCTGAGAGGCCGCTGGACTATCATCATGCAGCCTTGTTTTTGTCTGAGGCATATTTTTTTTCTGCCGGGGGTATTGCGACCATGTAGTAGGCTTTTATTCATTTGAGGAGGGACTCTTCCCCTAAATACAACTTTTTTTTCTAGTATATTAGAACTCTTATAACAAGAATTAAAAACGATTTTCTAGCTGGGGGTTCTCCCGATCAAACTCAAGCAACCATCCTGGATGCTCCCTCCAACTATATATAATAATCAGTTTTCTAACTATAATTCTTTTCTGCCATAACTTGGCAGAGTACTTTATATATTACATAAGCTCTGCCTTTCCTTATTATTTATTACACCTTTGTTTTGTAAACTTTATTATTTTTACCAACTTTAACATCTTGTACATTCTATTATTAAGTACATTTTTTAGGTAAAACATGATAGTTTGGTGAATCGAGCCAAGCCTTGTCCAAACATAAAGCAGCAGTATGAAGTGTTTTTATACAGACCATGCATTATAACAGCCATAACACATACTGTTCCTTTAACTGTGTGTCACCTAACTTACACATTTTCAACTATGCTTTTTGAAATATCATTTCAGGTAAATTTTAACAACCACGTGAGTTTCTAATGCCACATACTATATCACATAGCAGAGCATGTTCACTCTAGACATAAAGCAACAATATACATTTTTTCCATTTTTGTAAGCCACATACTATATTACATATAATATATAATGTATACAGTACCGTACACCTTGGTATGTGTTGGTTAACGTAAACTGTTTCTCCTGAGCTTGCAACGTTAATTTTCTAGTAAATATTAAGCAATGCCCATTATTAACTAAGTTGCTTTAACATCCAATGTCATCTGGCTTGACAATAGCAAAAATCAAGTTGTCATAATGATAATATATATTCAATGGGCTTTCTTAACTTAGTGTAGTGTTATGCTTGTTTAACTGTTGATGCTTTTGCTGTTCACACTCTCTATTCCATGGGGAACTACTACCATGTAGGGGTATCCGGGGCAAGGAACCCTCAGAAAGGGTTCCGCCCCTAGAGGTGCTGCGGGAAGGATTCTGTTGGCTAAAGGTACCTTAGGAAGGAGCTCACAAAAAAGTACTGAACACAAAACATTGACCGTGAAGGCTGAGAGCATACAGTAGGTTGACAGCAACCAGCGACAACAGGAAATAGACAGAGTGAAGAGCAAGCTGATAGATATCAACAAAAGCAGAGGGGCATGACTTTCTAAGAAGATAGGGAATGACAAAGAAGGAGATCCACTATCCAACTCCATCCAACAGCAGAACTTACCTAAGTAAACTGAAGGAAAATACAACAGTATGAACTACTTAGCTTTTATGACCTTTGGCACAGAGGAGAGGAAAAAAACCCTATGAGGAGGAAACCTCTGGTGATCCAAGGCCTTGATCACCTTCCCTCCAGACTTGGGATACTTTCAATAATAGCTCAGCTACTTCCTCAGTGGAAGCCTTTAAGAGGGGGAAGGGGCTCAAGACATTTTTATTTATTCCAGTGTTCGAGCTGACATAATGTTAAGATACTGATGTGTTTTGCTGACTTTCATATTATGCTATTTATGTATGATATGATTTTAACTAAGTATGAGCTCTGTAAATGTTGTTTGCTAAATGTTTTATTGTTATTATATATTGTACAGCACTTCAAGCCTCTGAGAAGGGGCACTTTATAAATAAAGTATCTGTCTGTCTGTCTGTCTGTCTGTCTATCTAACTATCTATCTATCTATCTATCTATCTATCTATCTATCTATCTATCTATCTATCTGTCTGTCTGTCTAATTTAGGATCCAGTTCAGGGGAATTTCAGTTTGGAGGAGGGCTCTCACTCTATCCCTCTAATGAGAAATACCATGAGGGGGCTGTGAGTAGTGGTGGGCGAAGTCCATGCACTTTGCTCCATGGAGCACCTCACGTATACAAATAATTATGTGAAGTAATCTGCAATATGAAGTGAGGTAATTCAACATAATGAGTGATGCAAAGTGCCATTGGTTTCAAATGACTCTGCCTTGTTTTTGGACTTCAAGGCAAAGTTTGCATTGAATCATGGGGGATGGCAGGTCACATGGGCTCTAGATTGTCTTGCACAGCCTTAGTTATGTGTAGTGCATGTAGTGGAAAGCTGGATCAGAGCTCTGAGAATCAAACCATTGAAAACCCCTTTAAAAAGCATTTTGAGACAATTTTTTGGGTCAAAATTTAGTACATCAATTGTAGGAAACCCTCCTGTGCTTATATCATCGAGTGTTTCTTGGTATTGTCTGCATTTTGAATGTTAATTTGAAAGATTCAGTTTGTGTACTGATAGACACTGTAGAAATGTGCTTTGGGGGAGGGGCATGATGAATAGAGAGTCACAGTAACTCAGTGAGAAAGGCAATCTTTCTAACTGTTTTTTGGGTAGCTAGTGTATTAGTATTTGTGTGTTCATGTATACACAGTGATACTTTTAGTAGGTTTTGATAATTTGTTAGTGTTTTCTGTGATGCTGTGCATATTTTCAGTTGTTTTAAAAGATTTGGTTGCACTGCACTGAACTTTACAATTTTCCATGCATTACCTGCAGTGTATGCATGCTTGTGTGTGTGCATGCATATGTGTGTGTGTGTGTGTGTGTGTGCCATCAAGTCACACACATTTTATTGTGCCACACCATAATCACAGGACTCTGATTTGAATCTCTTATCCATCTGCGGTACTTTTTACTACTTCTTCTATCTCGGTCAGTAGTGGATTGTTACTGCAGCTGCCCACCGCCCCAGAAAAGGTATTATTGTTCCAGTTTTGGATTTGTAATTTTGACCACTGGTTAAGGTGGCATTGTGCCTGTGTGGCTGCATCTCTTAGGTGCACTCTTCATTTGTCTGTGCATCTGCATCTCTTTAGGGCCCAATCTCCATCTGTAACTTAAGTCACTGTTGTTTGTTTGGCTTCCTTTCAGAGTACTGGTGTGGTGCATATCTCGGCATGAACATTGTACTCATTTATGTGCATTTTTAAGTCAGGATGATCATCATGAGTCACTCATGATACAAAACACATTCTTCATCTTCATGATCACGATTCACAAATTATGCAACTTTAAGTTTATGGGGTGCAAGTTCACAAGAAGCCAGCCCTATTTAATCCTATAGATAGTATCTCAGCTTGAACATTATACTCATTGATATGTGTTTTCAAGTCAGGGTGTTTGGGGTGGTACAGGACAGGAAAGTACAGCTGTAGGTATTTGCGTGCAGTTCTTTAGTCATGTCACATCATTCACTCATCACAAGACAAATCACGTTCTTAATCTTCACCATCAAGATTCACAAATTTCACAACTTTAAGTTTTTTGGGTGTAAGTTGTATGTAACCCTGTTTATTTAAAGTCTTCAGTTTCATCATGAATCAGGAAAATGACTGGGGGACACCCAGTTATATCATGTCATGCCACTCAAGATCCTTGGTGTACTCCAAGGTTTCTGTTTGTGTTCACATTCTGTAGGGTGCACTACTTGAATCTTTGTGCACACAAGAAGCCAGCCCTATTTAATCCTGTAGATAGTATCTCAGCTTGACCTTTGTACTCACTGATATGCATTTTCAAGTCAGAGTGTTTGGGGTGGTACAGGTCAGGGAAGTACAGCCATAGATATTTGCTTACAGTTCATTAGTCATGTCACATCAGTCACTCAGCATGAGACAAATCACATTCTTCATGAACCACAGCAGTTAATTTTTTTTTCAGTTCTGATGGTACACTGAAGACCTGTAAAGATGACCAAACATTAATGAACTGTTTTTTTTTCCTTTTTTTAATTAATGCCCCCCCAAATACTTACCTTTCATGGGATGACAGTTTCCATACCGCCAAACCCAGCAGCAGATATCCTAAACTTGTTGTGGTGGACCACTGACGCTGTGCCTAGGACGATCTGAAAAAAAAAGTAATCATAAATGATTGTCTTTCAGTGTACCACAGCACCACCCCTGAAAAAAAAAGCACATTGGAATTTGAAAATATCACATTACTTGTCAGGCTCTAGTCATAACATATGTGTTGCTCGCATGCTCATGTGATTTGATCATCATGTCCACCACAGTAAAGTGTGAAGATTCCCTGAAAAGGAGCAATATGACAGACTGCTTACAACACAGAACAAAATTACACAGATAGAAATTAAATGTCTGTGTCTTTTAAAAAAAAATATAGTGGCACGCACAATAACTTAGCATTGTGGTATGAAGGCAAGGAACAATCAAAGGGCAGCATGTACTGGTGATGCAGCAGGTGTCAACACAGGCAATGCTCTCACTTGGGACAAAGAGATGCATTTCTGGCATTTTATTTATTTATTTATTTTCCATTCAACTTTTATTAAAGTTTTCAATACAGAGAATGAATCCACAACACACTTGTCATAGTGAAAATAAAACAACTTCAAATATTATAATGATTCATTCTCTCCCTATCCACCCTCCTCCCTCCCCCACCCTCATAACCCCCAATCCCAGCAAAGCATCATACCCACAAAGTTACATTGTACACTATAATGATTGTATGTTTCAAACTTGTAAGGAGTACAGGGTTTGTAGAGGGCCCCATATCCTGTTGAACTTCTTAATTTTAATTGAAAGGCTTGCAATGGTTCTCTCCTTTCTGAGGTTAGCGAGAAGCTCCTGGAGCCACTCGAGATAAGTCAGATTGTCAGAATCTTTCCAATGTCTAAGGACCACTTTTTTAACGGACAAGGAAATTAATGCCATGTGATATTTCCTACGCAACACAGAAATGGAGGAGAAATCCCCCAAAAGACATACGTCAGGTGTGAACAAATCTGAAAGCGCTAAAAGTGGGTCAACCCTTTGTATAATAGTGGTCCAAAGTAGAGCAACTTTGGGACACTTCCAGAAGATATGAAGAAGGTCCCCAGGCTGCAACTTACATCTTGTACAGAGCGGAGAGGACACAACACCCAGCATGACCAATTTCTGTGGGCAGTAGTAAATATTATGTAAAATTTTAAATTGCATTAATCTAAGTCTATCCTGTAACAAGAATTTGTGACAGTTGTACCAGAGATGGGACCAGTCTAACTCCTTATCAGGAAAACGAGAAGACCAGTAGGCAACAAGGGCAAAATTATCAGGATATGTCCACGTAAATAAGATACTGTATATCTTGGACACCGCAAGAGGCGATCTGGCCAACTCTGCTAGGGTGGCCTGAAAACAAATATTGGCACCGGGGGATGGAATTAACCCAATTACCTTTACCAAAAGATGCTGAAGCTGGAAAATCTTGAAAATATTTATACCAGGTATCATAAACTTGAACATGATTTCAGCTGAAGAACACCATTGTCTATCAGCCGTAATGAAATCTTTCAACTGACAGTTTCCTATCAGAGGAAGCCAACTGAGTGATAGGGGCTTTTTATCTAATTGTAAATTAGGGTTACCATTTATAGGTTGAGATAAATCCTTAATATTGTCGTATTTGAGAAACGCGCACAATTGAGCGTGGGCCTTGATCGATACTGCTATGGGAGAATTACGTAGTGTTACAGGAAGGGATCCTAATTTAGTGTATAACATCGCACTAGGAAGGTATCCGTGTTTTTTTATAATGGCTAACTCCACTCTTAGCCAAGCCGGGGTATATAAGGATTGGGCTAATAGCTGATCCGCTGTCAGCCACCTAAGATTTTTATTGGCCTGGCTGGCCCAATAATACAGCCCCATATGTGGAAGTCTTAACCCTCCTTTTCCTTTGAGTGCGGCTAATTTATGGAATGCCATTCTTGACTTTTTGTACCCCCATATAAAATTGGAAATCATTCTATGGATTTTTTTAAACCAAGACGACGGAAGCCCAGTATTCACCATATTAAGGGGATAAAAAAGGTGGGGAAAAACATTAATTTTAATTAAATTAATCCTACCCCATAAAGAGAGAGGAAGTAGCGCCCACCTGTGAAGATCTTGGTCTATTTTATGGGCCAATGAATCTAAATTTAACTGCTTAAGGTGAACTGTATTCCATGTCAGAATAATTCCAAGATATTTAATGGTATCAGACTGCCACGCAAGCCCAAAGGTGGTAACTTCTTGTTTGTGAACCCTGTGATTAAGAGGAAAAACCAAAGTTTTCCCGATGTTAAGTTTATAATTCAAAACCTTACTAAACCTCTCTATTATATTGAGAATAGGGGGGATGGATGTAACTGGATTTGTTACTTGCAACAGGAGGTCATCTGCATATGCTGCCACCTTGACTACATGTCCATTTAGAGAAATACCTGAGATATCCTGGGCTCTAGTTAACCCCCGAATAAGGGGCTGTAGGTATATATTAAAAAGCAGCCGGGACAGGGGACACCCTTGTCTAGTTCCCACATGCAGTTTAATCAGATTTGAGATCACTCCATTGCAAGAAATTCTAGCAGAAGGTAATAGATATAATGAGTGAACCCAGTTCTGAAATTTCTTAGGAAAGCTAAATGCCTCCATTGTTGCAAATAAGTAATTCCAATAGACCCTGTCAAAGGCCTTCTCAGCATCCAGGGAGACCAAAGCCATTGGGAGAGCGGCATCCCTGGAGGCCGAGAAGACATTAGCCAGAGTTCGTAAGTGGTCGACTGATGATCTTCCTTTCATGAAACCTACCTGCTCTTCCCCTATTATGGAAGGAAGAACTACATTCATACAATCAGCCAATAATTTGGCTAAAATTTTGATATCATGATTAAGTAAAGAAATCGGTCTATAGCTTGAGACCAGGTCATGTGGCTTATCTGGCTTGGGCAATAAAACAATTAGGGCTTCAAAAAGGGAAGGGTCGGACCCTTGACCAGAAAGGAGAAATTGAAAAAGTGGTAACAGAATGGGAATTAGTTGCTTGGAAAATACTTTATAGAAGTTAGAAGAAAACCCATCAGGACCAGGGGTTTTATCGGGTGGAAGAGATTTAATTACCTTGTCTATTTCATCCTCAGAAATAGGGGATACTAATGCTGCTTGTTGAGAATTGGTGAGGGAAGGTAAATGTAAATCCCTCAGATATTCTTTCAAATCCTCCTCTGAAGGGGATTTACCATGGGACCATATAGATCCCAGAAATAACTAGTAAATTCGTCAGCTATCTCTGAAGGTGAAGTTTTAAGGGAGTCACCCTCTAAAGAACGAACTGCTGCGATAAATCTAGCAGACTCTTATTGTTTAACACGCATTGCCAACATCCGCCCAGCCTTCTCCCTTTGGTCTGTATAAACTGCATTCATTCTTAAAATAGCAAACTCAGCTTGCTCCCTTAACAAATTAAGGTAAGCATCCCTTGCTTTAACTAAATCTTGCTTAAAAGTCTCCAAGGAGGCTGGGGAAAGACGGGATTCCATATTCCTAATTTGGGACAAAAGACGGGAAATTTTATTTTCCCGTTCCTTTTTCCTTCTCGAGGTTAGGTCAATTAAAATCCCCCTCAAGAAAGCTTTAAGAGTCCCCCATTCCATGTCGGGTCGTCCTATAGATTTGTTATTTAAAGCCATAAACTGTTGTATTTGGGATGCTATATATTCAGCCTTACCGGTTCCTTCAGAACTTGGTTATTCAGTTTCCATCTACTCCCCTTTTTGGGTAAAGATGACAGAGATAATCAACAGGTTACTGTGGAATGGTCCAATGGTGGACCTGGGACAATACTAGAATCTAAAACCCCGGGCAGGAGTATTTGGGAAATAAAAATGTAGTCGATCCATGAAGAAGTACCGTGTACTTGTGAGACAAATGTATATTCCCTAATTTTGGGATGAAGAACATGCCACACATCACAAAGCCCTACAGAGTCTAAGAGGTCCCTAAACGCCCTTGGAGCGGGAGAAAGGCCTTGGCGAAGTCGACCCATCCTATCTATAGACGGATCGAATGCCAGATTAAAATCACCCCTATAATCATAGGGATATTTTTTATTTTTATTTTTTATTTATTTATTTATTTACTGTATATTTGGAATTACAATCCTTTGAGTCATAGACTCTTTTGCAAAGGCTCCACATTGGTTACAGGGGGTGGAGGGAGAACAAAGTACAAGGATGACAGATGGAAAGAGTAATTATATACAGATTTCAGTTCAGACAATATTTATACAATGGCTCCATGGTGGTTACAGGGGGTGGAGAGACACAAGACTGTATAAAACAATAAAAAGAAACAATTTTTATGTACACTTAGATTATTTACTGATTACAGTACTGACTTGGTAGTAGAGAAGCTTATTTACAAGGTTTAGAGCATTAGGAGGCATACATGTGAGCCCTAGACAGAGCTTATGGGGAGGGCAATTCGTAGGGTCTAGGAGGCCCCTGTGTCAGTTGAGGGGTTGTGGGAGGAGTGTGGGCAGGCCTAATTAGCATTCACATTTAGTGTTTTCCAAGAGGTGGGTTCTAAGGCCTGTTTTGAAGAGTGAGATGCTGTGGGACTGGAAGAGAGTAGGGGGAAGAGTGTTGAGCCATTTGGGGGCATGGTAGCGGAAGGATCTCTGGCCTAGGGATGTTCTACATGGGGGGACCGTGAAGGATGAGGTAGTTGAGAGTCTGGTAATACGCCTGAGAGGGGCTGGTCTGATGATGGGGAGTAGACCGGCTGGTGCAAGCTGGAGGTGGATCTTTTTTGCCAGAATGCAGGTGTGATATTTGAGTCTTTGATGGGAATTAAGCCAACCAGTCAGTGTGTACAGATCGCAGGTGTGGGTGAGTCTGTCACAGCCAGTAACTAGGCGGCAGGCTTTATTAAGCGCAGTGATTATGCTGCTTAGGGTGGAGCTGTCAGCTGTGCCATAGATAACAATCCTGTAATCGATGAGGGAGAGGATGGAGGAGGTAACAGCTATCTTCATGGCTTGGGCAGGCAGGCTGTTTTTGATCCTGTAGAGGGTACCAACTCTGGAGTTGATCACTGACGAGAGGAGGTGTACATGTCTGTGGTAGGAGAGGGAGGTATCAAAGGTGACACCCAGGTATTTAAAATGAGTAATGTGTTCCAGTTGGGAACCATCCAAGTTTGTAATATGGAGTGCCATCTGGCTGTGTGGGCTTTGGCGATGAGCAAAGGTCATGGATTTGGTTTTGGAATAGTTAATGATCAGGCAGTAATCGGCGAACCAATTCTCCAGCTCCCTGAAAACCCCCTGGAAGGTGAGTTGGAGGGTGTTCGGTTGAGGGTGTTGCCAGTAGAGAACCGCATCATCAGCACAGAGTAAGAGATGACCGCTGCAAGCTTTGGGGAGTGAGTTAAGGAAGAGTGTGAAAAGCAGCGGGCCCAGAATAGACCCCCGCAGAACCCCAGAGCAAACAGATTTGGGGATGGAGATGGTGGAGTTTATTCTTACTTGCTGTGAGCGTTCTGAGAGGTAGTCCTTGAACCAGGCCGAATGGAGTAAGAACTTCCAGTATTTTAACAAAAAAACCTGGAATATTCGTGTTGGGACCATAGACGCTAACCAAAACAATGTCCAAAGTATGCAACCTACCCTTCACAAATAAAAACCTCCCGGAGGGATTGGAAATACTTTGGATAGGTCTAAAAGGGATCGATCTGTGTAAAAGGATCATGACCCCTCTACTTTGGGTAGTGCCTTGTGCAGCAAAAATCTGTTGTCGTCTCATCTTATCGGCTTCGTCATTGAGCAAATGTGTTTCCTGTAAGAACATAATTTCTGCTTTTGGATGACTTAAATATTTCAGAATTTTATATTGCTTAGTCTTATGCCTTGCCCCTTTGACATTCCAAGTGGTAAACTGAATACTTCTAGCCATTATCCCTTAGAACCCTAGGTAACTTTGTGGAATCCCATCTGCATTTATATATAGTATTCCTACCACACATTACAAGGTATATGCTGCGCTTACCCACCCACCCCCACCTCTACCTATACCCACCCTAAACCCAATAAGAAACCCCCAGAAGATCAACCCCAATAGCCCTTGATAAACCCTACCCTCCCACTCCCACCCCTTATCTCTTGGTACATGATGAACAGCTCACCTAGACACCACCTGCTGCCCCACCTCCCGCCTCTACAACTAGTTTAGCTATTCTAATATTACATATATATCTATCCTAATCAACCAGTACAAAACTACAGTTAACCAACAATTGTCTAAATACACCAGTGTCCAAAGACACAGACAGTAGAAAGTGTAGATCCCTCCAAGCCATACAGCTTGAGAGAGGAATTTTGGCTTAGGCTCTGTATATGCCACAAAAAAAAAACCAAAAAAAAAAACCACCCACCATGGGAAAAAACCTTTATCTTGACATTGTAGATCAGAAAAAGAAGGAGGGGGTCCTGAAGGCAACTAGCCAATGACCGCTTCTAATGAATTGATTTCCCACTCGTTTTGTACCTAAACAAATAAGGCATATATTAACAGCCTACTCCAGTCATAATTCCCTTGTGCACACATCGGTAGTAAAAGTAAAATTTCAAACATGTCACCCTCTGGAAAGAAAAACAAAGAAGAAAAAACAACGAAAGTTACAACATTTGTGACTGCCAAAAGACCTTTCCCTGCAGAAAGCCAACGTAAACACTAGCTATGTAACTTTGTGCAAGATACAGTCTCTGGCGCCATCTAGCGGCAAAAATTCCATACTACAGGTTCGGGTTGCAGGGTGGATAACAGTGCTTCTCATGGAGACTCAGCTGCATGATCTTTCATTTCTAGCTCCCTCTCGCAAATCAGGCTTAAATTATAACATGAAAAGTCCATAAAATCTTGGAGCACTTGACATGAACCGCTTTCGCAGCTTCCTCAATTTTTTGGAACAAGTCCTGAGACCTCAGGGGGTACAAAGCAGTACTGGCTGACCTATCTCATTCTTCTTTCTATTTGGGAACCCAGCTGGTGCAGACTCGGTTAAAAATATAAGTCTCAAGGCAAACCATACACCTGGCCCCACAATACTTCAGAAGGTGCTCATAGAACGTCCGAAGACAGTGAGCAAAGCCCCCATCAGTCGCCAGACTATCTTAATTAAATCAAAGTCGGGAAATAAATTCTGTTATTCAAGCTCTCGTCTAAACATATCCAACACCTGCCTCAGGAAGTACGGAACAGATCTGGAAATGCTAGCTTGAGGCCAGCAGCTGCGGACTCCGTATCCTCATATGTTATCCAGGAACCTGCCACCAATACTTGAAGTCTGGCAGGATAACTCATTTTAAACTTGATCGCTGCTGCTATTAACTTCATGGCTATTGGGTGATAAGTAGCCCGTTTCTGACGCACTGTCAAAGGTAAATCTTGCACTACCCTCAGCCTGGTTCCTTCCCACATGAGATCCTTTGTTTCCCGTACTTTGAATAGAAAATGCTGTCTCTCTTGACAATTCAAAAATCGTAAGATGAAGGTCCTGGGGGAAGCTCCTTGTGGTGGCATTGGTCGCAGTGCTCTATGGGCTCTCTCGACGATATATTCAGAGCCAAAAGGGGTAGGACCTGCTACTTTCTCTATAAATTTCTTGGCGAATTTGATCGGGTCTGTGCCTTCTTCCCGTTCGGGTAAACCTATTATTACCACATTGGTGCGGCGACTTCGACCCTCAAGGTCCTCCACGTTACTTTCCATCCTAGCCAATCGTTGCCTCACGGCTACCAGTTCAGGATTGAGTTGGTCTTGTTTGCTCTTCAACGAGTGTATACGAGCCTCATTATCCGATGTTCTTTGTGAGAGGGATTCTAAAGCATTAGAAATGTTTTTAATTTCCCCCACGAAGACCTGTATTTTTGCTTTGAAAGGCTGAAACTCTTCAAGAAATCTGGCGAGGGTGAGAGGCTCTGAATCCATGTTCCCTGTGCCAGCAGTCTGCATCTGTGGTGCAGTAGAGGCCTTAGGCTTCTTCAGTGCCTTCTCGGGAGTTGTTGGAGGGGTATGTTTGGGAGGATTTTTCTTCATTTCTATTTCCATCAAGTCTCCGTCAAATAAACACCGGTTACAGAAAGAACTCCTACAGCTTGCAGAGTAATTCAGTACTTCAGAAATGCAGTTTAATCAGTATAAAATAGGACAGGGGGCAGGAGCTCATGAAGGAGAATGCTACCCAGTGCTCTGCATCACGTGACTCTGATATTTTTCGCATTTCTGGCTTTTTAATTTACATCTGGACTTTTCATTCAATTGCATCAGCAGGAGAACAGCAACAGCAGCAGTTGGTGTCACAACTTAGGCAATGATGTCACTTAGCAAGCAGTGGGGTGGCAGGCCCCAAAATGCTTAGTCCGATAAATATGTTTAAGTTCTCTGGCAAGCTTCACTTGTGCTTTGCACCACCTTGTCAGGTGTGTGTGGCAAAAGTATTTGACTTAAAGGAAGCATTTTCTCTCTGGGGACACAACTTCACATTTCTGGCAACGTGCTGGTGGTGGTGGTGGTGTGGGGTAGCAGGCCTAACTTTCAGTTCTCTGGCAAGCTTCACATGTGCTTTGCACTGCCTTGTCAGGTGTGTGCGGCAAAAGTATTTGACTTAAAGGAAGCATTTGTTGGCATTTCATTTTAAATCTGTTTTTTTTATGACATTAAAACAGCGGAACAAAAGCACAAAAGATATCACATTTGTGGAGGACATGATATGTGTGGTAATGGTATTGTTTGCGATAATTGTGCTGGTGCGTTAAAGGGAAAGTAACATGTGGGACTACATTTATCAATCTTGTTGCTACCAATGGAAATCTGCTTTACATAAACTATTTTGACTGAACCCATAACACTTTTAGGGCCATAATTATTTATAACCCATTAGTGGGCTTCACATTTCTGCTCTAGCTACTAGATCACACTCCAACAAATGACAGAACATGATGCCAACAAAAAAAGTGTTACGGGTTCGGTCAATAGCTTGTGTAAAGCAGATTTCCATTGCTAACAATCTTGATAAATGTAGTCCTGCATGTTTCCTTTTAAGTAAATGTTCAGAAGATAAACAAGTATTTTCATAGTTGTTATTACTTAATTTACTTTATTTCTTACATGACTGATGGTCGGCCTAATAACGGATGCTGCATGCTTTCATTACAGGTGAAACTCTAGTGCCACTATGCATGATGCAATAAAAGTGTCTTGGAGATGGCATTTTGGAGACACAATATTTAATTAAAGGAAGTACGCAGTGTCCGCAAAGTGGGCAGCAACAGGACTTATTACATAAAATGAAACTATGAACAAAACAATTTCTATTGTTGAAAACATAATGGTATGAGGGGGAACTGGGGGAGGTGGGAAATGTGATTTACCAGTATGAAGCTGAAGAAATACAGGATTAACAAAATTAACATAGCTAAGAAAACATTAACTGAACATAAATGTTATAAGTAAGAAAAAAATATGGCTTCAGAAAATAAATAAAAACAGAGATTATTTTTTTTTGGGGGGGTGTTGTTAATACTGGCTTTCTTGTCCCTCATACTGGTAAATCTGATTCACCATCCCACTTCCCAGTATAGCCTAGAGGTTAGAGTAATGAGCTGTGAACGAGCTTGGTACATCCAGCAAACCAGACCTGAGTTTGATTCTCACAACTTCCACTTGCATACTGTGTGACTCTGAGCAAGTCACTTAACCGCCCAGTGCTCCCAGGTTGTCCCTAAAAACAGGCACTTGTGCCTAGTGGACCTTAACTGGTTACCAAAGACTAAAATAAAATAAAAATGTTCCCCCTGCCGTGCCATTAAACAATTCTGCAATACAAATTGTTTTGTTCTAAACTTCTTACTCGTCTCGTCTGTCATCATCATCATCATCTTTACTTTATTTTATGTAATGTCGTGTGGTTGCCAGCTGTGCAGACACTGTGTGCTTTCATTGCAGTTGAAATTGTGCCACCAAAAAGTTATTTTCAAGACACATTTATTGCAGTGTAAATGACGACATGACAGTTTCACCTGGAATGAAAGCACGCAGCATTCACCATTTTGCAGATGCCGACCATCACTCATGTAACAGAAAGAACAATTCCAAATAAAGTAAATTAAGTAACAAGTACGAAAAATCACAAACAAAACATTACCTGAACATAAATTTCATACAGAAAAAGAAAAATATCAATTAAGAAAAAAAAATTAAAAGAAGAGGAGGGAGACTTTTTTTTTTGGGGGGGGGGTTCAATTTGGAAATCAATATAACTTTCTTAATGGGCCTGTGGGAGCTGTTGCTGCTCACCACCACCACTACTACTACTATACAGCAATCGTAGTATTTCATCATTCTGACCCTTAACATATATCAGCCACTGCATTGCTGCCTCCACCAATGTTTTCAACCCCTGTAGCTTAGTTTAGTTTAGTTTATTGTTCTAGGAATTATTACCTTTGAGTCAATGGCTCTTTTACAAAGGTTCCACGTCATCAATGTACAAACAAACAAGACATGTTACATAGAATGGTCAGCAAATTATAAAGGTTTCAATAAGCCAGTATAATACAGTACATCACAGGAAAAAAACAAAACATTGGAGGAATGGTCAAGGTGGGAAGGGTAGGAGGAGATATGGGGAGGGGAGCAGACTTAGAGTAGTTAGAGGTACTCAGATGCCTTTGTCAAGACAGGAGCAGAGGAGGAGTAGGAGGAGGAGGATGAAAAACAGTAAAAACAGCCATGAGGGAAGAATCATTAGTCAAGGCAGTCACAGGAGCTAGAGGCTGAGAGGTGAGAGTAAAGCATAGATTTGAAAGCTCCTAGTGACGTGGAGGATGTAATGAGCGAGCTCAGAGCATTGTACCAGCTGAGGGCACGATAGGCAAAAGATCTTTGGCCCTGTGTGGTCTGGTATCTGGGGACCTGGAGAGGCTGGTGTTCCAATCTTCTGGTGGGACGGATGCTGGTATTCAGGCAAAGTAGGTCTTGGATACACGGCGGAGTGCAGCCCAAGATGGATTTTTTTGCCATCAAGCATGTGAGTACCTTATGTGATTTAAGAGTTGCAACCATCCTGTTTCAGTGTAGAGCTCACATGTATGAGTACGTCTTTGCGCTCCAGTGAGCAGCCGACAGGCCTTGTTTAGGGTGGCTGTGATGCGCACTAGTGCTGTGGTAGTGGCAGAGCCATAGATAATTAAGCCATAGTCTATGATTGAGATGACAGAGCTTTGGATAGCAATCCTCAGTGCAGCTTGGGTAAGGAATTGCTGGTTTCAGAACAGGACACCAATGCGCTGGTTCACTGTTTTCACTGTGTTATCAATGTGGGTCGCAAAGGTAAGACCTTGATCAAAGGTGATTCCAAGGTATTTAAATGTTGACACTTGTTCAAGGGTATTTCCTGGGTATGTTTTGATAGTAAGTGGAATTTGTCTTTTTCTGTTTTGTGAACTGGAGAAAAGCATGGCTTTTGTTTTTTTGTGATTTAGGACCAGCTTGTGATCTAGGAACCACTTTTCAACATTGGAGAAAGCAAGTTGCAGGCTCTGGAGTAAGGGTTTCGGGTCCTTGTGAGAGGAGAGAATCATGGCATCGTCAGCATAAAGGATTATTTGTTCCGGGCAGGATTTGGGGAGAGAGTTTAGGAAAAGGCTGAAAAGGAGGGGGCCTAGGATTGACCCCTGTAGAACACCTGAGAGGACCTGTTTTGAGTCTGAGAGAACTTCTGAGACTTTTACTGATTGAGAGCGTTGGGCCAGGTAACTTTTAACCCAGGCACCTGGTCCTTCTGAGAGCCCAAGACTGTGTAGTTGTGTGATAAGTAAGCCATGGTGAACAGTATCAAACGCCTTTGTTAGGTCAATGAAAACAGCTCCGGTTTGATATCCTTTGTCCAAGGCAGTGTGAATTTCTCCTGAGAATTCCAGTAGGGCGGTCGACGTACTGTGTCCTTTCCTAAATCCATGTTGCTGCAAGCAGAGTATGTTATACTTATGCAGGTAGTCTGAGAGTTGGTCAGCCACAATGCATTTGAGGGCCTTGGAGAGGGGTGGAAGTATAGATATAGGCCAATAGTTTCCTGGTAGGGACTTGTCACCACTTTTGAACACTGGTGTGACTATAGCAGACTTCCATTTGCTGGGAAATTGACTAAGGCAGAGGGAGAGATTGAACATTTTGGTGAGTGGGTGCACCACCTCTTCCAGGGTAAGGGACAGAATTTTAAGATTAATAGTATCACTGCTTGCTCTGGATTTAGAGATAGCCTTTTTTATATATTTGTAGACTTCATGTGCCTTAACTATTTTGAAGTGGAAAAGCAGTTGGTCAGGTGAGGCAGTAGGAGATGTTGGTTTTGGCGAGTCCGTGTCAGAGAAGAAGTCCGGCGGGAGGACCCCACTGAGGTCAGTGAAAGTTTTATTTAAGGCCTTTGCCTGAGGGTAGTGGTTCCATCAACAGTCATTATAGTGGGAGAGGATTTGGACTGCTTACCCGTGATATTTATGATGTTGTCCCAGAATGATCTCCCATCACCCCAAGAGTTTGCGAGGGCATTTTTGAAATAGGAGCTCTTCATTAGTCGGATTTGTTTGGTACATTGGTTTTGTGCCTGTTTATACTTCTGGATATCCGTCAAGGAGTCTGTGGCTATGGCTATGGCCCAGAGGTGGTCCCGAGCTTTGAGTTGGGCCGGTAGTTTGGCCGTGAGCCAGGGATTTGAGAAGGCTTTGATTTTATGCTTTTTACTAGTGCGTGGGAGGTGTCATAGGCAGTGTTGAAAGTTGTGATAAAATAATCAAGGGCCGTCAACATCTAGAGTATTGTATATTGGGGATCAGTCTTGCTGTAAAAGACAGGTCTTGAGCTTAGTGAGGTTTCCATGGGGTAGCACTCTGCTTGAGATGGTTTTTGGAGGTGGTTTTTGGAACTTATTTGTCCAGGTACAGATCACAGGGGAGTGGTCACTGATAGAGTCCGGAAGAACAACTGTGTTTTTTATGCAAGCTGGGTGGCTAGCAAGGATCCAGTCAATGAGAGTGCAAGTTCCAGTTTTGTAGTTTTTTCTAGTGGGGGAGCTCACCATCTGCATAAGGTTAGCTGCTAGGATAGCATCCTTGAGGGACCCAAAGTCTGATGTAAGCCAATTTATATTAAAGTCACCAAGGAGAAGGAGCTCGGTGTCAGGTGGTTGTGATCTTACAAATTCAAGAACAGTCTGGAGGCTGGACCCTGGATCTTTAGGAGGGATATAGACAGCGGCCACAGTAAGCACTTTATTTTGGGCACCAAGTAGTAGCTTGACAGGAAGAAATTTCACAGAGGAGCTAGTGGTGGAAAAGCAGACAGGGTGGCTAGATAGGTTGTCCTTAATGTAAATAGCACAACCCCCCCACTTTTATTAGTCCTGTCCAGTCTGAAAATATTGTAGCCTTGTAGTGAGATGGCATGGTCCAGAGTGCTTGGTGTCAGCCAGGTTTCAACAATGGCTAGTATGTTGGGATTGTGTTGACTGACAAAGACTTGAAGGGATGCCAGTTTTGGAAGGAGGCTACAGATATTTAAGGTGGCGATGGTGAGACTCCCCTCTGTTTTTGCTAGATTTGTTACCCTGGTAGAAACAGGGCCAGGGTTTGGATGGACACTTCCTGAAATCAGAAGGAGGAGGAGCAGGAGTTTAAGGGACATCTGCCGCAGCTCACAGTATAACATGCAACGCCTCTGTTTCTTGTTAGTTTGAGTACAGTGTAGTCGTTTACGGTCCCAGCATAGGGTAATGGATAGGAGCAGGTGTCGATTTGTCAACTTTCCAGTGGCGTGAGCTGTCATTTGCACCCAGTCCTTTATAGGAGGGTGCCACAAGTGAGGGTAGGGAGGATTTGCCATGGTGCCAGGTTGCTGGTATCGAGCTTGAATGGTTAGTGTGAGAGGTAGAGGAGACTGCAAATGTTTACTGTAGCAAGGGTGAGTGTTTCTGAGTGACTTGTGGTGAGCTACTGTGGACCAGAAAACTGATTGTTACTGTAGATCAAAGACCCAGGAAGTGTTAGATTCCTGAAAGTGATGAACATTAGCCTAGGGCATATGCAGGATGTAAAAATCCTTTGTTAGAATCTTCCCTTTGTTCTCCAAAACAGTTGTGAATAGACCTCAAAGACAAGCACACATCCTTTAAGAAAGTCAGATGGAAATGTGGATTCAATGCAGCACTCCACAACCCAGAAACTGGTATCAAAGATTTACTGACTTCGCTTTTGCTTTTTGATGTCTTCCAAAAAAGTTGATTTATGGTGAGAATGCCTATACCTGGTGGTGATGTTTTGTAGTTTCGTAGTCCAGGAAATGTTCATAGATGTTATGTCCAGGAATGGTCCAGTTCCTCCAAGTAGAAACACATGAAAAACCACAAAAACTAAACTACTGACAGAGACAAACACAAACAGCCAGCTACTGTATGTCCCTCCTGAGCTTGGCATGCAGCGCAGCAAGGTCCCCCTATGTCACCGGTCGATGCAACCTCTCTTCATCATGGGCAGTTCTGAGACCTGCCACCATCTCACATAATGCCATTTACCATTTACTATGGTGATGCACAGGCAGACAAGCTGGTTGTGCCACCACAGCTGCAGGAGGGGCTGCTACATCCTGCAGCTTTGCTTCCCACTGGGCATGGTGGTGAACAGCTAGATGGGTGCACTGACCACCCATGACCAGGTGGATGCGCTTGGGCCCCCGGCGGACCACCATGTTACAAAGATAGCAATGCACCATGCTGGAGTCCCCAGGGAAGAAAGAAAAAAAGGCCCACACAGGGGAGCTGCTGGCAGGGCCCGGTACAGGAGGTGGGGGGGCACCAGGACACACCTGCTGCTGTGCTGCCAGTGGTTCAGGGCTGACAACCTGCTGCGGTTCCTACTGCTCTTGCTGCAGCTCCTCCTGCTGATTCTGCAGTGGCCGCTGCTCTACCTGCCCCTGCTGCTGCTCCTGGACAACAACCACAGTTTCTGGGCTCACTGTGGCTGCAGGTGGGGTCCCCAAAGCCTGCCAATTTAATCTAACTGGGCGGCTACCCCACATTAGTGGCCCACGATGGTCAGCACTTGGTCTAACGTGTCCACATTCCATCAAGAAAGTAAATAAACAAACAAAAAAAAACACTAGAACAAGTACTAGTAAAATAAAGTACAGTACCTAAAAATAACTACACAAAAAAAATACTTTTTTAACACAAAACAAGCTTTTCTAATTAAATAAAACTTTTCTGAAGAGCTACAGCAACTAAATATACAAAGATTTAACACACAAAAAAAGAACTATAGCTTTTTTTTTGAGCTCTGAAACACACAGAACAGAATCAGACTGCAAACTGCAGAACTACCTGGACTGCAAACTCTTTCCACTAGAGAAACTGAACATAAAACACTGACTTCCTGCCAGTGCCTACTGAACTGCCTCCCTGAATCATGTGTCCTGCAGACCTGCAGAGACAATCAGCTATGTGATCACTGATTGGTGGGCTGTTTGTTTCTTAATGACTTCGCCTTGTCTAATCGCAACGTGAAGTCATTAAAGGCAAAGTAGCTCCTTTTAGTAGGGACTTTGTGTAGTCCCACATGAATGTGGAATGGGCTACTTTTCCCATACTTCATTAGGGGATTAAAACTTTGCTGCATCTCTAGCTGCGAGTGAACTCTGCAGTGAAGGGGGAATAGCTTTAACTGAATGCAGGGGTAGTAGGAGACAGGGTGAAGCCAGACAGTTATAGGTTAAGTAATAGGGGACTGATTCATGGTGGCAGTTATAACTGCAGCAGCATTTGACAAAACAGTGCAGCACAGAGGATTTATGGCAGCATTTACAACAGCAGTACAATGGAAGGCAGCATAAGTAAGCATGTAACAGCAGTATCAGAAGTGACTAAAGGCAGCCAGCAGAATGCAGGGAAAACTAGAAAGCCCAAAAAAAGAAACAAACTGAGAAAGCACAGGAACATGCAACACAGTAGTGTAGCAAGCTGATTGCACAAACAAGGATAAAGGTATGATTCTGCTACATCCAAGCCTAGGCACCCACCCACCTACCATTTCAGTGAGAAGCCTCTGCGTACGTACATTTCAGTGGGGCAGCACACTAGGAACTAATGAGGAGGAAGATTAACAAGCTAACATCAACACTAACTCTAACAGTAACACTAATGAACTCTAAGACTAACTAACAGAAATGCTAACTAATGCTAACTCATGCTAACACTAGCTCTAATACTAATAACTTACATTAACTAATGAACACTAACTACACTACTAACATGACCTACTGTAAATCGGAGGGCCACAGCCCTGTCTAAGCTCCCACTTATGAATCAGCAGGGCTTGATGTCACTGCCTGCATTTCAGTGGAGCCATCATCCCTGCCTAGACATCCGCCTACCTTTTCAGCAAGAAATCTCTGCCTACTTTCAGTGGAGCTATAATTCTGCCCAGGCACTCATCTACCATTTCAGTGAGAAACCTCTGCCTATGTTTCAGTAGAACCATCATACCTGCCTAGGCCCCCACCTACTATTTCAGTGAGAAATCTCTGCCTACTTTCACTGGAGCCATATTCCTGCCTAGGCACCGCCTACCATTTCAGCAGGACATCAGGCCACTGCCTATGTTTCAGTGGGGTACAGCACACTAAAACAAAATGAGAATGAAGACTAACATGCTAGCACTAATGTTAACTCTACCACTTACACTAACTAAGACTAACTAACTCATGCTAACACTAACGCTAACTAAAACTATGTAACTCATGCTAACACTACTAATACTGTACTAGCTACTGACACTACAGTATAACTAACTAAAACAACTAACTCTAACCTAATTTAGAGGGGAAAGTCATAGTAGATGCTGGGGGTTAGGTAACAGTATGGTTTGGAAAAAGTATGAAACAGCAACATATAAACCTGAATAATATTAATGTAGGAATGAGGAATAAATGTAAAAGAGTGACATGACACTGCTACAGCAGCCAGTGGAATGAAAGACAACAGTTATAGCTGCTAACTGAAGCCAGCAATGAGTGAGCAGGTGTAAACAATTAAGGTAAACATGCACAGGGACTACTACAGCATAGAGACAATAAATGGAACTGAAAGGATGGGTAACAAGTACAGATAAAGAGAGGGAATTCAGAAAGTATGATAAAAAAGAAGTAAGCCTGTTTAGCAATGCATCTGAATATTAAATGCAAACTAAAGGGTGCTAGAAAAACTAGAAAAGCCCCAAAAAGAAACAAACAAAAGCAAACACAAGCACAGGAGCTGGAAGAAGCAGAAATAAACAACTGAAAGAGAAGCACAGGCAAACTTCAACTAGAGGCAAAGGCAAAGAACTGACCTAGAAGCAGGAGAAGCACAAACCAGGCAAAGAGTCCAGCACAAGCCAGCAGAAATCCAAACACAGGGGAAGGCAGGAGACAAACACAGCAGAAAGGAGGGTGAAGGGCCCAGGGAGAGGTCAGGTACAGAGAGCGGTCAGACAGAGCCTCCAGTCACAAAGAAACTGATCCTGGATGAGGCTGGAAGGAACTGGTTTATATAACTCAGGTGGAAGGGGTAGAGTGGCTAGTTGCTGCAGCCCATTGAAATGCAGTCATAGCCTTTCAATTATTTAACTATAGGTTCTGCACATTTCCCTTTTTCTCAAATTATTTGCAAAAAAACTACATTAATACACCAGTTAGGGTGACTTAATGTCAAAACAAGTTAGGGAATGAAATGCTAGGGTTTCCAACCCTAACTGCCCACTCCCACCCCCCAAGCAGCAAAAGGAAAAAACATCAGGGTTTTGGGTCTCTGGAGTCTTGGCAATGCCCCAATCTCTCATTTTTTTGTTTTGATATTAAGCCACCCTAACTGGTGCATTAACATAACATTTTTCAAATAATTTCCTTTCTTTTTGAGATAGTGCAGTTGTATCTTCATGCCACCACTTAAATAAGGTGAACAGTGATGGGCAACCTAGAGAGGAAAGGGTCAAGAGAAGTGGGCACCCCAGTTCGCTTATTATATTTAAAAAAATATGTAAACGATTGGAAAGGGTAGGCAGGCAACTTGGAGGGGAGAGGGAGAAAGAAGAGGTACTGTGGGTGGGCACCTCAGTCTGCTTTAGAAGAAATTAAAATTAGGTAGCAAATAATGTGGTAAAACTTTGTGTACTGTATGCATCAGTTTATTTAATAAGTAAACGTGTAGGATCTTTTTCTTTTCTTTTTTTGTTTTTTGCTTTAATTGAGGTAACAAAAGTCTAGCTCATTCAGAAAGACATAGAAACATAGACAAGACAGTGCAGTTTAACATTTCTGAAACCCCAGTCCTTAAGGGTTCGGAGACAGTGTGGGTGCTGTGCACCCCATCCATGCAACGTATGGTACCAACAGTCCCTGGTGTCCAGTGGTCCCCATCCCTGATCCCCTATAAAATAATATAAAACACACTCCCTGGTGTCCAGTGGTCCCCATCCCTGATCCCCTATAAAAGAATATAAAACACACTCCCTGGTGTCCAGTGGTCCCCATCCCTGATCCCCTATAAAATAATATAAAACACACTCCCTGGTGTCCAGTGGTCCCCATCCCTGATCCCCTATAAAAGAATATAAAACACACTCCCTGGTGTCCAGTGGTCCCCATCCCTGATCCCCTATAAAAGAATATAAAACACACTCCCTGGTGTCCAGTGGTCCCTTCTCCCTCACCCCATTAACCCTGTACAAAATAATAATAATTTATTCAAGGCCCCCTGTTTACCGTGATTCCATGGCTGTGGAGTCAGCTGCAGAAATAAGGACCACCCATGGAGATTAAGGCCATCCACAGAGATGCATGCTGGCTGCAGAAGTACCACAGAATTTAATTGTGCAGTGTGTCACAGTGCAGTCCATTTAAGCAGTGCATCAAAGTAAGCAAAAGCAGCAACAAACTTTTTTCGTGGCTCAATAACATGGTTGAGTAAGATCGGTTAATATTCTCTAAGGAATCTACTTTTTCATGACTGAGGGGCTTTACAGATTTTTCACCCATTGTGGTCTCGCAGTCATGAGCTTCCACTCTAGCTTTCTTTTGAGCTTGTCCAAGGCTTGAGACTTCAGTCACAGCTGATGGCTCCATTTTCTCTGGGCTGCTCAAGATCAGAGAACTTAGGTAGCGGTCAATGGGACCGGTACACTCCCATTTAGCTGACTGAGCCATGAAAAAAGTTTGTTGCTGCTTTTGCTTACTTTTATTCATGACAGCCTGAGAATGAGATCTCTATTTGATTAAAATGGCAACAACATAAATATGGTAATCTTTGAGCCCAGGTCTGATTGATTGATATTTGCTTGTGAGGAAACTTGACCTTGATGAGTTAAGGTGCTCAACTTTTTTGGTACTCAAAAAGCCTTAATTAAAAAAGATAAATTATCAGACAATAGATCATAAACCTCAACAAACATATTTTAACCAGTTCTCTGACAGACTCAAATTCAGAATCAAGCTTTATAAATAGTCTGACTATCTGAAGTTTCTTGTATTGGATTTGGTTTCCCAAAAGTTATATTTTGTGATTTCTACCGTAACTGTCCATTGCTTGTCCAAGTGTTGTGGCCTCAACAGCATTGGCTTTAAGCTGTTACAATATTAGTAGTATTGGTTTCCATCTGTTTTTTAACTTCATTTAAGGTTTTCCTATTTGCTTTAGGAAGGAATGAAGTTAGGAAGAAAGAAAGAAAGAAAGAAAGAAAGAAAGAAAGAAAGAAAGAAAGAAAGAAAGAAAGAAAGAAAGGAGAGTGTCAGAGCAGGTACATGAAGTATTTGCAGGTGGTTATTCACAAGGCTATATACTGTGCTCTTTCTTGTCTGTGAGAACTACTGTATGTTTCAGAAAGCATAGCTACCATTGCCTGCATATGGCATCACTGCCCAGCTTGTATTGGAACCAGGCTCCTGATACAGGGAATGCCCAACGGCTGTGTGACTAAGAGCAGCTGGTAAGACTTGGCAGTTATTGACTAAAGAGCAGATTTAGAGCCTGACATATGGATACCCATGCAGTTCCTGCACATAATTACTGTTATTTTGGGATTTCCAACTGTAAATTGAATGTGTCACTCTCAACATATATACTTATTTCTCCTTCTAAATACAATTAATATTCATAAGTAGCTTCATTTGCACAATGTGTGAATTCATACATTTATCACATCTTGGTAGTCTAAAGTAGGTGCAATATAAATCACACTAGAGAGACTTAAAGTAGCAGTGCATATTTGGGTAAGAATTTCGTATTCATGCTTTGCTATCTTTGTTTATATTCCCCTTTGTCTCTTGTGTTATAAGATGCCCTTTTTTCTATTTTAAACCATCTTCAGCATTTGTTTAGATTTGGAATGATTTAAGGAGTGTTCCCTTTAGTATATTTTTCTCCAGCTTTCAAGCAGTATTTTCAGCTGTTTTAGAACACCCATTGCTCATAAAGTTAAGGAGCAGTATCTGTAACAGCTGCACATAATGACCAGAACCTGAGGACAGCCATCTTAAAATAAGCACTTTACTGATTTCTAATATAAAAGCACAAAGCAGACTCAACATGAAGAAAAAGAGCATTGTATAAGGGAACAGGAAAGGGCAATCTACAATACATGAACTACATTTAAAAGGTGTTGGTACAAAATGTTCCCCTTAACAGGTGCTGGTGCTTGAAATATTGCACTAGTACATTTATTGAACTTGAAGATATAAGTATATACAGTATCTTTTGCTATCCAACCTGTTTCATTGGTGAGGATAGAAAGGAAGAGAGAAGTGAAGTGCCTGAGAGATACTTAGGCTTGAAGGGATGGAGATCATATCCAGAGGATTTCTAGGGCAGCAGGACATGGGGGGGAGCTACTGTAGACATCATTATCCACCTTTGGATAAATGTCCTGGCAAGGGACAGGTTAGGAATACTGCAGGGTAACTTTAGGGAGTTGGGGGTCTCTCTAGCAAGTATCATGCAGAATGGCTTTTTCTGAGGTATTACCTGTGTACAGCCAAGAAGATGCAAGGGTACTCTACACCAAGACATTTAATGACTAGTTGAAAGCATGGTGCATGGAGGAGGGTTTTGGCTACATCAGGGACTGAGAGATAGCCAGGGAGAATATAAGCCTTTATAAAGGAGAATCCCAATATCCTTCCAAGAAGGGGGCATAAGTCCTTTGTGAGAGGGTAAAATGCTAAGATGAACATTTAAACTAGCAAAGGGAGAGGCACTAAAACCAAGGGAGTCAAAATTGCGCCTTCAGATAATGGAATAGCAGGGAAGGAGGGTCTGGAGGGACAAAACTCCTCTAGGGCAGTGCATCAGAAAGGCAGGGATGGGAACAAGACAGAAGGAAAGAGGAGTAAAATGCAGATAAGAGAGGGTAGATGACTGAAGGAGAAAAGGAATGAGAAAATTAAAAAGGTAGAAGAAAAATCTGGGGGAACATTAGGGAAAGCATAGTCAGGATTGGGAGGGGGAAGCAGGGTAGTGGGCACAGGGGGCATGGAAGGTGTGGAGAGCCATGTACACCAATGCAAGGAGTCTTGAAAACAGAATTCCTGATCTGAAATCCATCATGGCAGAGGCAGACCTGGCTTTAGTGCCCAATATGGAGTCATGGTGAACTGAGCACAATGACTGGAACATGCCCATTCTGTGCTACTGTATGTTCAGGAAAGAAAGGACAGGTAGGAGGGGAGGAGTTGTTTAATATGTAAAGGAGGGAATCAAGGCCGTAAAGGTACAGGGACACCAGTAGGAAATGAAAGGGCTGGAGGTGCTGTAGGTCACTGTGGAGACAGTCCTTGAGGCTGCTATCCATACCGAGGTAGTCTACAGGCTTCTAGCACAGGGAGAGGGGTGAGATCTCAATCTTGGGAAAAGCCATTATCAGAATGGCAAAAATGGGGAGGTGCTGCTAGTTGGTGACTTCAGTCTGCTAGATGTGGAGTGGAGCCTTACAGCTGCTGCTCCCACAAGAAGTAGGACCATCGTTGACTCCGTACAACAGCCTTTTCTCAGGCAATTTGTCACAGAATCCACGATGGGGCAGAGTTGGACCTGGTACTTGCGAACAGGGACAGTGTTGCAAGTATCACAGTGGGCAGCCCCCTGGGTACCAGTGACCACCATACAATGTGGGTTAACATTAAGACAGGAACAGAGGCTAAGAACAAGGACAAGGTTCATGGATATTAAGAGGGTGGATTTTAAAGAAATGGAGGACTGCCTCAAAAACTGAATTGGGGGAATTCTCGGGGGGGGGGTGCAATGTGTAAAGTAAGGGTGGGTATAATTAAAGCAACTAACCTCTGCATGAAGACGTGACTAAAAGTTGAAGGACAAAGAAACCATTATGGTGCTTTAAGGAAGTGGCAAAGGTGGTGAAGAAAACAAGTGTAGCATTCAAGAGATGTAAGGAAACACAGAGGGAAGAGGATAAGGAGGTATACCTAGTAAAGCAGAAGGAAGCAGGCAAGGCAGTGAGGGGAGCAAAGGCACTAGAAGAAGGACAGACTTGCCAAAGTAGTAACAAAGTGGAATACGACTTTCTGCAGATATGCAAGTGAGAAGAGCATAGTGAGGACTGGAAGGGGTTAGGAGGGAGACTGTGCAAAAGAAGACCAAGAAAAAGGAGACATCCTGAACAGGTACTTCTGCTCAGTCTTCAAAGTGTGGGGGGCATTCATGCAGTAGCAACAGAAATGGGGGGTGGGGGGTGGGCACAAGTCTATTTTCAGAAGAAAGAGTCTAGAATGGCTTGCAGCTCTGAAGGTGGACAAAGCTATGGGACTAGACAGGATATATCCAAGAGTTCTAAAGGAACTCAGAGAGGTGCTAGCTGCCCCACTGACAGCATTGTTCAATGGCTCACTAGAAACAGGTGTGGTTCCAAAGGACAGGAGAAGAGCTGACATAGTTCCTCTGCATAAGAGCCACAGGAGGGAGGAGAATAGCAATTATAGGCCTGTCAGTCTTAAGTCTGTGGTGGGTAATTAGTGAAAACCCTGCTAAACATAGAAACAGAATCTGATGGCAGAGAAGGACTATTTGGATTATCCAGTCTGACCATTTCTCCCTACCTACACTATTACCACAGACCGTGCCTGATCTACAGCTCTTTCTTCCTCCACCCTACAGCTTCCGTTATGATTCCCTTGTGCCTATCCCCTGCATTCTTGAATCATACCACTGTTTTCACCCCCACAACCTCTGCTGGAAGTTTTGTCCAGGAATACACCACCTTTTCTGTTAAAAAGTACTTCCTCGTATCTCTCCTGAATCTACCCCCTTCCCAGCTTCACATGCTGTCCCCTTGATTTTGAGCATTTTATTTCTGGAAAATACTTCCCTCCTGCTCTTTATTTACCCTGTGAGGTATTTAAATGTCTCTATCATATCCCCTATTCCCTCCTCTATTCCAGGGTATATATATTTAGGTCCTTTAGTCTCTCCTCAAAGAGCTTTTGATGCAAACCCTATGCCATTTTTGTTTCCTCCACTCTGTCTTTGTCCTTCCAGACATGGGGTCTCCAGAACTGAATACAGTACTTTAGGAGGGATCTTACCAGTGATCTATACAGAGGCAGCACAGCCTCTCACTTTTTGCAGGTGCTACCCCTCCCTGTGCACCCCAGCATCCCACTAGCCATCCCTACTGTCTTGTCTCACTGCCTGGCCACTTTTAGATCATCCGATATGATTATCCCCAGGTCTCTTTCCTGGTTGGTGGTCGTCAATACTGCTCCACTTATTTGATACTCTGCCACTGGGTTTCTGTGCCCCAAGAGCATTACTTTGCACTTATTCGCATTGAGACTCAACTGCCATACCCTTGACCACTCCTCTAGTTTTCTCCGGTCTGTGCATATCTTTTCCACCCTCCCTGGAGTGTCCACCCTATTGCAGATGTTGGTGTCATCCACAAAGAGGCAGACCTTCCCATCCAGCTCCTCTACAATGTCACTAATAAAGACATTAAAAAGGACCAGTCTCAGCACTAATCCCTGAGACACATGGGTGCTAGAACATGGGGAAAGGTGTGGGTGCTTAATTTCAAAACAGCACATGGTAAAAAAGGTAGTTTGTGCAAACAATGGGGCACTCTGACTGCTCATGGGCAAAAGTGGGGGTACTACAGCCCCTCCCCCATGCCCATAGGTCCTTGCATCTATGCTGAGGCACCCCACTGGTCACTCTTTCTTCCTCGGAGTGAACTCTTTTACCACCAACCTCTGTCGCCTATCCCCTAACCAATTTCTTATCCAGTTTACCACCTTTGGACCCATTCCTAAGCTACCCAGCTTGCTTACAAGTCTCCTGTGTGGAATGGTGCTGAAAGCGTCACTGAAATCTAGGTAGGAAACATACACCACTCCTCCCTGATCTAAATACTTTGTCACACAGTCAAAGAAATCTACCAAATTAATCTGACATGACCTCCCCTCCTCCTGTGGAACCATGATGCCTTGGGTTTTGTAACCCACTGGATTCAAGATATTCCACAATCCTTTCCTTCAACAGTGATCTCATTAATTTTCCCACTACTGATATCAGGTTCACTCGCCTATAATTGCCGGCCTCCTCCCTGCTACCACTTTTGTATAGTGGGACTACATCTGCCCTTCTCCAGTCCTCAGGAACCAATCCTCTTTCAGTGAGCTATTAAATAGGACTATCAGAGGTGCAGCCAGTATTTCCCTGAGGTCCCTCAATACCATTGGATCCACCCCAACTGTGGCCAGTTTTGGAGGCAACAACCTCATAAATGACATAGGCAGTGTGGAGGCAGTCCAGAGGCTACTAAAATGCTGCTGGGGTTGCAGACAAAAGCTCTATGAGGAGAAACTTGAGGGAACTCAGCATGTACTTTCTGGAACAGAGGCAAGCAAGAGGTTACATACTAGAGACCCTCAAGTACCTCACTAATACATTGGTGTTTTAGGTTAAATTAACCTGAAATTCCAGATACATATTCCCCAAGATGTCCTCTAAAGACAGTACCACCAGAAGCACATGTTGCCGCAAAAAGGATAAAGCATTTTTTGGGGGTGGTTTTACATGATGACTGCCAAGATCCAGGGTAAGTTTTCTCCTCTGTGGGCCTGCCTTTGTTTGGTAGATATCACACAAAATGTAACTTTGGAATTTCTAGTTATACTGACCTGAAATACCAGATACGTGTTCCACATTGTGTCTACTAAATATCTTCAGAAATACATGTTGTTACAAAATGGGTAAAGGAGTTTTCAGGGTTGGTTTAATGTGATGACTGCCAAGCTCCAGTGTGAGTTTTCTTCTCTGAGGGCCTGCCTTTGTTTGACAGACATCACACAAAACCATTAATAACTTTGCCATTTCTGGTTATATTAACCGGTAGTTCTGGATACATATTCTGCAGGATGTCCACTGAAGTTTCACAAAAGCTGAGGTCAAAATTTGAAGTGTAAGGTGTTTTTCATGGGGTTTATCTGTGTGGTGGCTGTTAAACCAGATGCTACTATTTCAGTGTGCAGTGGTACCCAGTCAATATGCTGAGTGAAGTTTAGCTTAGCATCTCTAAAATAGCATTGCCAGTGATAGTGTAGGGATGTTTATGTTGTCTGTTTATGTTCAGCATTTGTCCATTGTAGAGCAGCCTGGAGTTGGTATATATAATGACGGGGGGAGTAGGGGCCATGCCTCCTGCATTACTTTGTAAAGAGATTGTTTCGGCTTCCATTATAGTAGTT
The DNA here is from genome assembly GCA_016271365.2 of Neoceratodus forsteri. NCBI lineage: Eukaryota > Metazoa > Chordata > Ceratodontiformes > Ceratodontidae > Neoceratodus > Neoceratodus forsteri. The sequence continues at coordinate 872,687,721 of CM057450.1, read as the reverse complement.
TTATTTGGCATGGTTGTCATGTTGATTTTTGCATGGTAGTGGTTTTGTCTTGTGAAGTATGCGTTTAGTTCAGTCAGATGGTGTGCTGGTGTCATGGCATGGTAGGTTAGGGCTCTTCGTAGGGTAGGTTGTATAGGTGTTCGTGGTAGTGGTTTGTAGTTTGAGTCTCGTTTTCCCTTGGTTTACATTTTGTGTAGTACATGGGATGGATATACTGTATAGCAGTTATGTTGCTTGTTAGATTTTTATAGTTGACATAATATCTAAGAGAAAAACATATCCAACAATAACTGATAACAAACTACAGTGACGCCAAACAAAGTTCCTTTTTTTTTATGGCTGGTTTGCACAGTTTTGACTGCTTGGCATTTTATCTGGTAGCTTTGTTTGGCAAGGCTGTAGTTTGTTAGTGCTTGTTTCCGGTGACATTTTTCTTTTAGGTATTGTGACCCCGTGCTGTGTGCAACAGTGCCTACATTTCAGACATCACACAAATCAATAATAACTGCAGCATTTCAGGTTTTATTAAACTAAAATTATAGAAACATGTTCTCTAACATGTCCCCTTAAGTCCCCCAAATGTTCAGGTTGAAATCTGAAGTGTAAAGTACTCTTTTGGGGTGTATCTATGTGGTATCTTTCAAGCTGGAAGCTTCTATTTCACTGTGTAATGGTGCTTAAGTTTCAAAGACATCCCACAAAATCACCAATAACTGGCATTTTAGGTTATAATAACCTGAAATTATGGACACATGTTCCCCAAGGTGTTCACTGAATATCAGCAGAAGCACATGTTGCTGCAAAAAAGGGTAAAGTGCTTTTCTGGGGGTGGGGTGTTATGTAATGACTGCAAAAGATCCAGGGCAACTTTACAGACATTAATACTGACACTGCCCTTTAAAAATGTGAATGAACTTCTAGAGTCACCTACAGGTTGGAACTGAGACAGCATCTCAGTATCGGCATCTCCACAGCACAAAACGGTCATTGCATCACTGGCGGTTGCAAAATGCTGCAATAGCATGTGATGTATGAAATGGTAAAACACAACCCAATGCAGGCCACAGCTGTAGCAGGTGATCTGTTGCACCCCTGCATGTGACGCTGTAACCACCAAATGTGACTTAAGGGACTCAGGGTTGACTGATGGTTGTCCTACAGACTGTGACATAGCCTCTGTCTTGTTTATCTTGCTGACTCTGGCCTGTGGTCATGGTATTTGCAAATAAAATATTTTGGACCCTGTTACCATGTCTCTATGGCCTGTTTTACTCGTCTAATGTTGGCAGATACATGGTTCAAGGGGCTGAGTGATTGCGCAGTGTTATATATCAGTATCTGAAAGTATAGCCAGTTGCTCTAGTGTTAACATGCCAAGTTGCCACAGAAAGTGTTGTTCCACTAGATTCCAGAGTACAAGAGTATCTGCACAGAGAAGGCATAATGAACCACCTGCTCAGATGACCGGAGCAGCTGGAATATTCTGGGGCATTCTCCAATTTCCTTAGGTGGAGACACCATCAGTACTGTAACAGAAAGAAGAACCTAGGCCAGCTCCCTCAAAAAGTGAAAGAGTATGACTCCCATGGGTCCCCTAAGGCCCGATTCTGGTGGCAGGTATGGTGTCTCAAAACTCCTAAACCCTCCATTGTTTGAACCATGTGTCAGGAGGAGTGGCCTACATCTTTAACTGAATTCAAAGTAGATAACCATTGATTAGAGCAATACATAAGAAACAGAGCAAGAAGCTGCTAGCAATTAGTAAACAATGCAAAAACAACCAGGCCTAGTATAGAACCCCATGGGATGCCACAAGAAAAGATTTTAGATGACATGACTGACATATTGAATTTTACTGTCCGACTGTCATCAAATAATTAGTCTGAAAAGCAGTCCAAGGATGTCTGCACTAACCCCGTCAGCTGCAGTCTTTTCAGAAGGAAACCACACTCAACTAAATAAAATTAATTTGAAGGGGGTCCTAGAACTGTACCAGCAAGCTTTCCAGAACCCAGGGCACAGTGTTCCTCATTTGTGAACCTGATCAAGTTTCAGTACCACATTTTCTCCTGAACCCATGTTGACATTCATGAATTCAAGCTGTATTTCTCAACATGTGTAATCAAGTGCTTGTACACAATCTTTTATTGTATCTTATCATGCGTAGGCAGTATATGGATTGGTCTGTTACTGTTTATACAGGACATGACACCTCCTTTGTGTGCAGGTACTGGCACTACATATGAATATTTCCAAAATCCCAGGACCTGGCCTTCTAGAAAGGGCGCATTCCATACACTGTATAGGCACAGTAATAGGTTCAACAATAAAAGGATCAGTTAAGAGGATAGGTTTTGGAATCAGTCCACCTACTCTATACCCCTGAAATTGACAACTTCTAAATAGTTTGAATATATAACTTCTTGAGACAATTTCCAGAATGCACTGAAGCTTATAAATAGCACTCTAAAGCAGGTCATATGGTAAGATTAGGCTGAAATAATAATTCCTTCCTATATGAATGTAAGTTTGCAGACATATCATTAGTAACATTGCCTATGAGTGGATTTGAATCACTAGAAGCTAAGTATAACGTTTTAGCAGAAGAAGGATTCCAAAGATTACCAACACATTTCTAGAATTTCTGGTATTCTCAAGATTGTGTAATGTTCTGCTGTTTAAAAAAGGAAGACGTCACAGATTTAATTTAAACCTTACACACATTCCAAAATTAAACATATTTAGTATCAAGTTTTGGGAGGAACTGACTTGTTTTATAATTTATTCTGGCCTCATAATGCTTTTCATGCTGCCCACTTGCAGCCTTTCCTATCCTAGAGGAAGGATGGACTCCAAATTGGGGCCCCAGAAACTATCCGCTAGTCATGACAGAATTAGAGTGCAAGATGCATTGCCAGGTCCCTCTGAGTACAACTTTTCTATCTTCTTGGGTGCCCAAAGCTAGCTGCAGCTGACATCAGGCACACTTCCTTAAACCAGTCTGCCTACTGGCGTGCCCTCTGAACTGGCAATGTACATAAATGGGCAGAATTAAATGATTGTGTGAGTCACAGGTATTTCTTTTAGTTTTTGTTAACTTTCATAGAACTAAGTAATTACTGTAGCTGTGTGTGGCTGGTAGAAGGGGTAGTGCATACCATGTAGGGCTCCATGCTCACAGATGGCCACACTCAGTGGCATTTAAAGGTGTGCATGTCAGAGCAGAACCCATTGTGAAGATTTGGATTGCCACGCCATTTATGCACAAGTAGAATATTTGTGGTTGCTATTTCAAAATAGGCGATGCTCAGTTGCCTTTAATGAAAATTATAGTGTTGAAGTGATTGTTTCTTGAATGCTTTTAGAAATTATAAATCCTTAATACATGTTTTTCTAGGATGAAGAACATTAGATAAATATAATAAGTTTTCTTTTTGCATGAGAGTACGCTGTCGATGTATGATTATATACACTCTCTCTTTGCTGTTGTCATCAACTTTTAGTTACTTGCATTGACTACTAACAGACAATTCTTATGTCTAGCATTGTTTCTAGTGTCTTTCTGTGTGTAATGCTTAGTGATGTCGGACATTTTTCTTTCTTGTCACAGTGGCCATTTAGAGCTGGATTTTCAAAAGACTTGATGCTGACACCTTTCCCAATTTGAAGTTGCAATTGTGTCAATCAATGTGCCAAATATTGCTATTTTTTAAACATTTTGTTACATTTGCAAAGGTTGCACCTGCTTTATGCCGTAAAACTGATGCATTCTTTATATAGTGACACATGTGTCCCTTACAATATTTGATGCATCTTGAAGCCAAAGTAATGCAATTTGCAGCAATTGCACCAGAAACTTAGACCATGGTCCAACGTTTTGTCTCAAGTTGTATAATTGTGCTATAAAAGTGTAAATCCCAGGTAACTTTTAAAAAGGCTGACCCGGATCTTTGTCACTTCCTTCTCTTACATCCAGACAGGTCTCTTTTTGTGCTACCACTGATCCCACTGTTGCCTTTCTGCTTATGCTCTGTGGATGCCTGCCACTACTGCTGTCACTGACTGCCACTTGAGTCTTCTACTCTCAGTTTCATTTTTCTCTTGAACTCTTTTTCCCAGGCCATGTTCCTCATTCAGGGGTGAACCCTCATCCCAGGAGTATACCTTGTTTATGGCCCATTGACCCCCACTCTCCTCCAGGTTTAAGTAAGCAATAATAGCCACAGGGTGACAGGGTGGGTGGTATTGGGCAATACCGGACTGCCCAGGGTCATAATGAGGCCCGACACCTCAGGCAGAGGGCCTTATAGCCTCTGAAAGGTCTGGTACTGCCCATATCACCCATCCTGGAGGATATTATTGTGCTTAGAAAATGGGCTACATGTAATTTTTTTATAGGATTACAGAAAAAATAAAATAAATTAATGCTATAAAAAATGACTACAATGGAATTTGTAGTCCTTTTTTGGTAAAGTAGTCCCTGTATCTACTGATTTAGCAAGTAGAGGGCTCTGTAGTGTTTGCTAGGTATTTTGTCCCTGAGATGTGTTCATATGTTCATGGGGGTAGGGGGTGGCAACAGTTTCATCAACTCTCGAGGACAAGCTTAAATCATTACACCCTGTTCTCCTGATAACCACGTCAGCCCAGCATAAGCTGGTTAGGGAACTCAAAGAACAGTAACACTGAAGCCACAGAGTGGCATTGAGGTGTCAATAATCCTGAGTTTGGTTTCTAACTGACACAACGCAAGTCCAAGGAATGAACAGCCTGTCTCTTAACTTTACTAAAATAATAATAATGAAAAGGGTGACATACTTGAGGATTGCTATGCCTGTTGAATAGGGTCTCTCAGGTACATGCTGAAGCTGTTTGCATTGATGTTCTTTAACCCACTAATGTGGGACCCCAGAAAGAACAGGTGGCTCTCACTGTCACCTTCACCTTGCATGACATTCTCTGCAGCAATTATCTATGGATTCTGCAGCCAGAAATGAACTCAGCAGAGGGTGATGTGCAGTTTCATTAGGCAGCTGGCACTGAACTACAGAGCATGGAGGGGGGGGGGGCTTTATCTCTTGTTACGAGAGGGAGAAAAAAAATGGCAGCTGCTAAATTTTGAATTCCAAACTGGCACAAGGATACCAGTTTGTCATTGGAGCATGGCAGGCTGGAACTTTTTATTTCCTAGGCATCTATTGAAAGTTAATGTATCCCCCTGGCAAGGGTACCAGCCAATCAAATGCCAGGAAATAAAAAGCCCTTTTTCTAATGCCACCCTGATGTACCCTATGATTTCCCCTCATGGCAAATGCTACAGGAGAGGGCAGTCCTCCCCCTTCCTGAGGCAGTCCACTATATTGGCTACAATCCTGTGTCTAACAGGCACAAGGACCATGGGGAATCTTTTAAATCAAGTCATTATATAGACAGTATGGAGATCTTCTTCCTGGTTTTCTTCTCCCCACCCTCCCTCCTCCCTTTGGCATGTGCATAGCCTCATTAGGTCTCAGGTGCACAAGCAACATCTTGCAGAGGGAGTAAGCTCCCTTGCCCACCACAGGGGTAGTTGCCATTCTGGGTGCTCAGTTTCATTCCTCCATGACTGCAGTGCACTTCTGAGTGTCAGCTGCAATAGTCAGGCCTGCCTCTAAACACGGCATCCCAAGCTTGTTCCCGAACTTCTTTTCTGGTATTACTACAACTGTTCATCTTTTTCTGTGAGTGTGCTGCAGATGCCTACAGCTGTCTCCCTTTTATCACCAGTGTTGTCATAAACATTTTTGTCATTGCTATCCATACTTTGAGATATTTCTCACAGCTCACACAACTGCCTCTACAATAGTTGTTTTTTTTAATTAAAGTGTGCTGTTTTTGTTCACTGTGGCTTTCTTTTCTGCTGCAGTACTTTTGCTGTCAGCTCGTTTTCATTTGACACTACTTCAGATTATGAGACCTGGAACTATTTATAGGCATCAGAAGGCAATGTTTATTTTTAAGCAACCTTTTCTATAAGCTTAGATTGTCATACAGGGATGCAGAACAACGAATAAGCAATAAATAAATATAAACACATTACATTAACTAAGACTTTAGGCATACATAAACAAGTATGTTTTTAATACAACCATAATGGCCTCAATGGTGCGGGCACCATAAATGTTGGGGGGCATAGAGTTACATAAAGATGGCACAGCCACCCCAAATATCCTACCACCAATAACTTGAGCTGAAAATGGGTGACTGCTAACATATGTGCATTGGTTGAGTGGAGAGGGCAGATAGTGGAGAAAGGGGACAAGAAAACTTTTTGGTACTCAGGACTCAGATCATATAGGGCCTTGTACAGTACATGTACTGTATGGCAAAAACTATTTTGAAGGTGATACACCACCGAATCAGCAATCAGTGCAAAATGTGCTGCACTGGTGAAATATGATCCCTTTGAAATGTACCAGCCACAAGCTGGCCACAGCATTTTGGACCAGCTGCAGGAGGTGCACCAAAACTCCAGATAACCCTAAGTAGAGAGCATTGCTATACTCCAGTTCTGAAGTAACAAAGGCATGGACTATCATTACCAGTTCATTGGTCACAACTATAGTCATGTTTTAACGATTCACCACTTTTGTAAATTATCTGCCAATCCAATTTCTGGGTATAGTGTGGTTCTGCTCTATGGTAGGTTACTTTCACAATCTGATGCCATTAACATATACTACAGGATTTAGCAACTTCAAAAATACTGTTATTGTTTGCCTTCAGAAATGATTAACAATTTGTTTAAGGCATAGAGACACTTTCAGTCCTGTTTGGATTTGACTTTAAATCCAAATTAATTGGTACTTGAAAGGTGCACCCATTCTTAGTTCTCTGCATTTTCTTTTCCATTTTGATTGTAGGATTTCTCTCAGACTATTTTATGTTTAGGTTCTTTAGCATATATCCTCTACTCTTCTTGAAATGTAACGAAAATAATAAAAAAAGTCTATATGTTTTGACTTAATAATTAAGTACAATGGCATTCCCTTTAACCAATTTCTGCTACCAGTGCTAAAAAGGATGATAATTTGAAGAAGCAGTTATCTTCCTCTCTCTCTTGTTAAAAAGGAATGGCACCAGCTCTGCAGATAATTGATGTATTTTCTGTCTGTGTAAGATGTAGGAAAAATGTTGACATTAATCAAATGCACTATAAATATGTTAATTGTATAATTAAGCATTTATATAGTTGCAAGCTTACCAAACATCTAGACATGAATTGCTTCATGATGTTGTTTTTATGAGAGCATCTGTTGTACTAATGTGATGTTGAAGTCAATTAATGTCCATATATTGTGTAAATCTTTTTTGGATTTATGTTGTACGAGTAATTTGCTGATATTATAATATTAGCCAGTGCAGTATCTTTTCAAACAAAATGTGCTGCTTCAACTCAATTACACCTTAAAGAGTACCTTTATTGCTCTTTTTGAAATTGCTTCCCAAAATCTTGAAGGACTCTTATCTGCCCCCGGTTGGTATACTGCTAAAAGTTAGAATTTTATGTGCCACAATTTAGGCAGAGAACAGGATCATACTTTGGCTTCATGGAACCAGGACAGAGCCAAGAACCTGATCCTTTCTACTTCCTTGTCCTCAGTGCCACTCCTGCGCTAGTATGTTTTGTGATGTAAGTATATGATGACCGCTGGGGCATGCTCCATAGAAAGTAATGGGGCCACTTTTTCGCTTCTTTTTAAAAGTGCCATTCTGAACAAATCAAGGCCACCACTCAACTGACATCATGATTTGCATGCTGCCTCAGTTGCCTGCTTACTTATTTTATATGAAAGAGGAGTGAGGGTCTCTTAATGTTCAATCCATAGCTCTGATATCAATTTCCAGCCCAGACACCAAATGCCATGGTGAACTAATTTGTGCCATACCTAGGTACACCCCAATGAGAAATGTAATTAACATTTTATCAGTGAGATAGGGTTAAGCTGCTAATTTTGGGGTTGTTTAATATTTAGGAGATGTAGGGCAGTCCCAGTTAGCAAGTTTCCTACCAATCAATAGCATAACAGCTCAGGATTTCACCTTATTTGAGGAAGCCAATTTAGGCAGCGCATCTGTGTGAAAGGAGCCAGCTCAGGCAGTTACACTGGTTACACTTTATTTTACGTGTCCTTTACTACACTGAAACTCCTGTATAACTACAATGTAACTACTATGTAACTTCTGTGTACTTACATGTAACTACAACGTAGTAGTTAACTAGTTTCACATTTGCGGTTTAGTGTAGTTACACAGTTTGCATGAACTGGTAGGTACCACAGTTACTGTTGCAACAGCTGTTACATGTGTAGTTACACTTCCAGCATAAATCAATTTGTGCCAAAAGAAAGACAGTTGTGGTTGCATGCTTAAATTCCACATCATACAATTTGTATAACTACACACTAGGAAGGGTACCTGTGTATCCTTCGCCACCCACCACCACTCCACACAGCAGATTGGTGGTAAAGCACATGGTATGTAGCCATGCCCCACCCCCAGCCACCCACCTGGGCTATGGCAGGCCAGGAGTGTGGGTACAGAAGAGGTGCTGGTCAATGCCATAGAAGAAGCACATTTCTTAGTAACAACAGCATTGTTACAAGCCAATAAGTAATTATGTAAATTATTTTTATTGTATAAGTAACCAATGTAGTTGTATAGCAATTAAGAATATTAGATTGCATGTTTATTAAGCAGTAAGTGCATGACAGACTGATTTCTGAAGGAAAGCATATATCAGAACTACAGCATTGACATACCCTTTTTTGTATGCTTTATTTTAAGTGTCATTTTCTGCGTACCTACTTTGCAAATACATGTTAGTTAGTCATTAACTGTGGAAACAATGACACAGAAACAGCACATTCCTTAATAAGTACAGTACTGTTACACTCTTCTTCTTGCAGTTTAAGTGTCAGTTTCTACTTACTTAGTTTGGAAATACATGTTGGTTAGTCATTAACTGTGGAAACAATGCCACAGAAGCAGCACGTTCCACAGTAACTACAGCACTGTTACACCTTCTTCTTACACTTTATATTAAGTGCCTGTTTCTGCATACTTACTTTGTAAGTACATGTTTGTTAGGCATTAACTGTGGAAACAATGCCACAGAAGCAGCATGTTCCTTAGCAACTACAGCACTGTTAAAAGTTAATAAATAATTATGTAAAATAATGATTTTTTATTGTATAGCAATTTACAATGTTAGAGTGCATGTTTATTTATTTATTTATTATTTTGGTCACACAGTATACAAGTGGTGGCTCTGGGATTTGAACACAGTTCTCCAGGTTTGAGGGCAGTGCTTTAAACCATTATGCTATACTGCGTAGCTTCATGAGGGAGTGATTTCTAAAGGATAATTTTAAGTGTCACTAACTACACTGTAACTACTGTATAACTACACTGTAACTGCACTATGTAGCTGTTAACTAGTTTCACAATGCATATTGTACACTTACATAACTTTAAATGTGCTGCTTTTGTAAGATTGACCCACACCTCTGCTACACCCACACCCTTGTCCTGTTGCTGCTCAGGTGGGGGGCTGGGGGTGGGGAATGGGCTACCCTTCGATGACAGTCCTAATTCTTCTGCACCAAAGACTAAACTGTCCCATTGTGCAATGCTGAGCAGTCATCATAGGTCTGATTGTACATCATGTATATTGCACCCACACTTTAGTTGCTACTGTATTGTGTTTCAACTGTATTCTTGCACTTAATTGTACCTAGCTGTACTCAATACATGCAATGTATTCCATTTCCTGTACCTTTCTCTGTTAATGTAAGTGTATTGCCTGTATTACCTATGTACCATCTTTACGGCCTGGGTCATGCCTGAAAATGGTTCACTGAATCTATGCACCTACCTGGTAAACAAACAAACAATAAATAAATATCACCAATCTGCTGTGTGGAGTTATGGTGGGTGATACCAGATACACATGCCAAGATGCTTCCTTAGCCATTACATGACATTCCCACTAGCTGAATGAGGCGGCAGCCATAGCACCATCATTCACACTCTGCTACCTCAGCCCATGACTATACCATGAGGGTTGGAGCATGGTGGTGAAGACACACATGTAATGACTAAGGAAGGGTCCCTGCATGTGTATCTGGTACTACCCACCATTACTCCACACAGCAGATATTTGTTTACCAGGGAGGTTGTAAGGGAGGTGTGGGGGTGGATCCACTGGCAGGGAGTGACCACCAATTGGTGTGGTTCACAATGAACATGGGCAGGGAGGCAGCTGGTACAGAGACAATGGTGGTTGACTTCAGAAAGGCTGACTTCAGTAGGATAGGTGAAATCTTAGGCGAGTACCTGACAGGATTTCAATCTCACTGGGATGCAAACCAGACATGGGAAAAAAAACTAGATCGGGACTTGTGGAGGCTGTTGGGACCTGTACCAAACTGCTGAGCAAGAAGGGAAGATCTAAGAAGTCAAGCTGGATGACTAGGGAAGTTTTAAAAAAGGCGAGGGCAAAAAAAAGCAGCATCCAGTACACACAAGAATTCCAGGAGTGGGGAAGATAGGGATGAGTATGTGAAGATGTCCAGAGAAGTTACCAAGGGTGTTAGAACAGCCAAGGCCTCCAGGGAACTGAGGCTGGCTCATGGAATCAAAGACAGAGAAAAGGACTTCTTCTGACACATTAGGGAAAAAGGAGCTGTAAGGATCAGATAGTGCAGATCAAGAAGGATGGAGGATGGGCAGAGAAAGGAGCAGAAGAGGCATAAGTACTAAATGAGTACTTCTGTTCCATATTCATGAGGAAGAATGGCAGGCAGCTTCCACAGGGGATGGTGAGGGTGGGCAGGGGGAAGGGTGACAGATGGGGTAATCACTGAGGGCAGGTATTAGAGGGTCTGAGGGCTCTGAAGGTGGATAAGGAACCAGGACCAGAGAGCACACATCCCAGGGTGCTGAAGGAACTGGCAGAGGCACTGGCAGGACCACTTTGGACCTATTCAATACATCCCTTTACACAAGGTGCATGCCACAGGACTGGAGGATGGCCAATGTGGTGCCCCTTCATAAAAGTGACCCTAAAGATGAACCAGGCAATTACAGACCTGTAATCCTGACATCCATCATGGGGAAGCTGATGGAGACAATCCTGAACGAGAAGCTGATGACATTTCTGGATGATAATGGTCTCCAGGACAGTCATCGGCATGGGTTTGTCTCGGGAAGGTCCTGTCAGACTAACCTAGCTGAGTACTATGACTGGGTACTGAGGGAACTGGACAAACATCATGTGGTGGATGTCATATTTTTGAACTTCAGCAAGGCCTTTAATTCAGTGCCACATGGGAGGTTGGGGGGGAAATTGAGGTATATGGGGGTTGGGACTAAGATGATTAACTGGATCAAAAATTGGTTTCAGGGAAAACAGCAGAGGGTAATGGTTGGGGGGGAGCTCTCATTTCCAAAAGCAGTTACAAGCAGGGTGCCACAGGATCAGTACTGGGGACGATGTTGTTTGGGATATTCATAGCGGACATCTCGCTTGGAATCAGGAATAAGATCAGCCTCTTCACTGATGATACCAAGTTAGAGGCAGTGGTGAGTGACAGAGAAATAGCAGGAACTGCAGAATGACCTGATTAAACTGGAGGAGTGGTCTGAAGAGTGGCAGCTGGGGTTCAATGCTAAAAAGTGCAAGGTGATGCACTTTGGCGTGAAGATCCCAGGGAGCAGCTATCAGCTGGGTTGAGTACAGTTAGGTACTACCTAGGAGGAAAAGGATCTAGGGGTGGTTGTAAATGGGAAAATGAACAACTCAGGGTTGTACAGGAATGCGATAGCAGAGGCCAGCAGAATGCTGGGGTATCTTGGAAGAAGAATCTCCTCCAGGAACAGGGAGGTGATCCTGCCTCTTTACAGGTCACTGGGCAGACCACACATTGAGTACTGCATGCAGTACTGGTGCCCATATCTAAAGAAGGATATCAAACTACTGGAAGGGGTACAGCACTGATCAACTAAGATGATACAGGGACTGGGGGAAAGGCCATATGAGGAGAGGCTGCGTGACTTAAATTTATACTCTCTGTAGGAGAGGAGAGATCAGGGGGAAATGATTAAGACCTTTAAGTACTTGAAGGGGATTAACAAGACAGGAGCAGAAGGGATATTTAAGTTAAGCAAGGGGAGGGACACAAGAGGCCATGGTCTTAGATTGGAGTGGGGTAGATACAGGAGGGAAATGAGGAGATACATTTTCACAGAGAGGGTTGTGGTGGAATGGAATTCTCTGCCAGAGGAGCTGGTATCCTCAAGACAGTGGGGGTTTCAGAAGAGGATGGTACAGGGTGAGATGGGAGGTTATTGTGAAAGGGGAGTGGGGAGGGGGAAGGGCAGCTGCAAAGTAGGTGTGCTAACTGCACATTGAAGCAGACAGTATAGACCATGTGGCTTGTTTCTCCTGGCAAATTTCATATGTTTGTATGTTCCTAGGTGCACTGATCCAATGGACTGTTTTCAGGCATGACCCAGGCCATAAAGATGGTACATAAGTAATACAGACAATACACTTACAATAACAAAGAAAGGTACAGGAAATAGAACACATTGAATATGTTGAGTACAGCTAGTTACAACTAAGAGCAAGAATAAAGTTGAAATACAATAGAGTAGCAGCTAAAGTGCGGGTGTAATACACATGATGTACAACCAGTCAGTCTTATGACTGTTCAGCATTGTACAACAGGATAGTTTATTCACAGATAAAGAAGAGCCCCTCCAGTTACCATTGTCCTGAAAAGGAAACCCCACAGGGTTCGGAGGCATTCTGGCCCAGGACAAGTCCTACCCCAAATAAAAGGTGGGGGAGGAGAAAAAGTTATATAAGGAGGGAGAAATAGAGTCCTCGTGGTCCCTTTTCTCTCTACTCCACCTAATGGAGATCCCCCACCACAGGACTAGACCATGTCCAGGAGGAACCCCCCTGGCTGGGAAGGAAAGGACCTACAGGAAGCCCCTAAGGCCAGAGCAAGAAGTCCTAGTTGCTCTCCTTCCCTGGGTGGGCCCTCTGTCACTTAGGAAGGTAACAGAGGACCCAGAAGTACAAGTAGGAACCAGCCCACAATTGGCCTCAAGGAAGGGAGGAGAAGCAGGCACGAACATTTCCCATGGACTGAAGGAAGATGCTAGTGATAAATGGTGAAGATATACAATAATTATGATAGATACATAATTTTCATATCTTGCCTGTGTCAATCTTTGCTATTTATCACTGTCTGGGTGAGTACTGATCCCCCTGAAGGGGACCCAGCACTTCCCTGAGGGACGTGAGTCTCACAGTCTCTTGCAGGGGAAAACCATGAAATGAGGAGACCCATTACAGGCCAGTTAGGCCTGTGACTGGTGAGGGTGAGGAGGGGTCTTTTCTTGCCCGGGAGACAGAAGTCACCCCTGTAGTTCCCACCTTGCCATGTGGAAGAAAAGCTGGGTCCCCTGGAGAGCAGAGGCAGCACCTTACACAGTGCCAAGGGTGACAACCTTGATAAATGAAGCCACGCTGTCTGCCTAATGCAGATCGCTGTCACTGCTAGCCTTGAAGCTACCTCATTTGCGTCATAAGACACCCTTGCCTGGTGCCTGGTGATCTCCAGGCCCTGCAAAGAGAGGGCAATGGCCTTTCTAGTTGCCCTCATATCAGGCAGCAATGTCAGCACCTGACCTAGCATTGACCACAGATGCCTGTTGAAGGCAGCGTGGTGTGCCTGATGAGCAGCAAAGTTGAGCATGACATGAGCCGAAGAGAACACTATCCATCTCCAGAGGTCAAACACCACAAAGTCCACATCCAGGGGCAGGTAGCACACCAGGTGTCTATGCCTAGAAGGGGTATCCAGTATCCTCACTCCTGAAGTGGGATGAGGCAAGGTCCCTGAAGATCCCTGGGGTTTGCAATACCTATGCTGGCAGTCCATAGGAGCTGGAGTTGGGGCAGATGGGCACTGCCAGATATGGGATGACACTTCCTGGAAGGAAATCAGCCAGGAAAGGATGACCAGGTGGTCTGCACTGAATTCACTAAGGAAGACACTCATGTCTACTCAGTATTGCGTTGTGCGATGTGGGATAGGTGCGGATTGCTAACCAGCCTCAATAGGAAGCACTGATACACTATCTGATCAGTGTCTGAGGACAGATGGACAAAGGTATCCTCTTCATGAAGGAGGAAGATGAGGAAGCTGATGAATCTGAAGAGTCTAAGTCCGGCTACTGTGGGTGAGAAAGGCAAAAGACCTGCTCATCCATAGCCCTGACATACCTGAGGGAGGTGGCAGCAGTAGCTTTGAACTGCTCCCAGGTCAAGGGCCCTGAAGGACCCACATGCCCTGGGAAATGGGGGGGGCTGCAGAGGCAATTGGGAGACAAACTTCATCATATCTGAGCAACTTCTGCCAGGGCTAGGGGACCTTGCTGGTGATCTTGGACCTCCTGGGGATCCTCTGGTCTGTGTAGTCACTGGCCACTCAAATAACTCAAAGCAGTCAGGACTGAGCCCTGAATGGGAAACTCCCTGTGAGAAGACCAGGGCTGAATAGAACCAGAAGGGAGGACCCCAACCCCACCAAATAAGGCATCCCTTAAAGAGGATGAGGGAGAGAACAAGGGCTCAGCACTGTGACACATCCCTGAACCTCCTAGGGTCCCCAGGGATGGTCGCTGTCCCATGTCATGCCCCTCAACCACCTTCGATTCTGAGGTATACCTCTTCCTCACTCCCAAAGCTAGAGACTGCTCCAATGCTGCTGGCCTCCTGAGGGAAACCACAGAAGAGTGAGTCCCTGTTCTGGCCTGGAGGGGACAACACCGGGACAGACAGCTCTATGGACCCCCAAGACCCAAACCACCATCCCCTCGGATGGAGGGTCACTATTGGCAGGCATGTTTCTGACATCACCCCTGGCATGGGAGCCAGCACTGATCATAATCACCAGTACCAAGGGATGGGATGCCTGGGAGGTCACAGAGTTACTGAGTACTGGAGAACCCTCTGACTCTGAGGAGTTGGGCAGCCAGTCCAGATCAGTCTCCCAAGCATCTGGCTCTGGAGAAAAGGAGATCCAGAAGACCTCCATACGAGCAGCCCCAGAGGTTTTCCCACCCATGGTGCCACTTCCGGTGTAGCAGGAGGGCCCAGTATCACTCACGGTGCCAATCACCAGAGCTGTAAATGGCCCTGGGATACAGAAAGGTACCAGTGAGCAGCACTGAGGAGCCACCAATGCCAGGCCCAACATGTGTGGGCCGTGACACTGGTGGGAGCCTGCACCTCTGATTAGTTCACTGCCTGTGCGTTGCTACCATCCCAGCCCTGAGATGCCTGGACCAATCCTCAAGCACTGCAGAAGAGACCTCCTCCCTGGCAAGGCTAGAAGAAGAAGAAGAGTACCCCTCCTCACAGGTCTGTATAGAATTGGGAGGGGATCCAAAGGAAGGGTGGAAAGACCTGTGCTTGGAGTCCCTCATACAACACTGCCCTCTGAAAATCAATGGATCGCGGCTGACTTTTCACGCGCAGTGCTCCAGTGCTCTGCGGTCCATGGAGAATCAAGCATCTCAACTATTGATATCGTAAGACAGACCCAGGCGAGTGAGATATTTGTCATGCTGGTCCGTGATGGACATCTGCCAGTGCAGGGACACCAGCGCATAGGAGGTCAGCCTGCCTTGGAAGAGCACTTCTTGTACCCGGACAAACCCAACATGACTCACAATAACTAAGATAACAATAAGAAACAGACTTGGCATTGCTTCAAGAAAGAAAAAGGAAAGGTCTTACCGGATTTCTGCAGAAAATGGCACCAAATTACTAGTAGATGGCAAAACTGGAATGGAGCAAAAATGCTGTCAACAACTATGTCGAAACAACTAACTAGGCCACAATGTTGCAGATGAAATTTCTTCAGCAAGTGTGAGGTGCTGCACTCTCAATGGTGGGAGAAGCAGAACTGGGGCAGAGGAGGTGTTGGTGACCATTACTGGTTGACCCATGAAAGCCACGTAATGTATCAGCCTCAAGGGTGGCACTGCCTCCAGCACTGGCTCCTCCCCCTACAAAAAAAAAAACTCACGTTGGGTGCTGTGCCTCCAGCTGTCACCCTAACAGTGATAAATGGTGAAGATTGACACAGGGAAGATCGGTAGTACTGTGCTGTAGTTACACAATTCACATGAAGTGGTAGTTACTGCAATTACTGTTGCCTCCCTTCTGCCTCAAATCAATTCCTTCTGGCAAATGTAACTATGTATGTCAAACTTTGCAACAGATGTTACATGTGTAGTTACACTTCCAGCATAAATCCATTTTACTGTTGCACTTTGCAACAGTTGTTACAAGTGTAGTTACAGTTCCAGCATAAATAAGTTTGTGCCAAAAGAGAAACGGTTGTGGTTGCACATGCAACTACCCCTTCATACAAATTGTATAACTACACACCAGTCATATGTGAAAGTAATTAACAACTACATAGTATTTACAGTGCAATAACAGTGTAGTTACTTCATAGAAATGTGTGTCTAACTACATAATATGCAAATGTGAAACTAGTTACCAACTACATTGTAGTTACATGTAGCTACACAGTACTTACACAGTAGTTACATTGTAGGTATACAGTAATTACAGTGTAGTTAAGGACACTTAAAATAAAGTGTTACCATTACATTTTAAAATAGTGACTCAGCTGATGGGTGGTACACCATGGTGTTTGGTGACTGATCTGAAAATTCACATCAGAGTTTTGAGTTGAACACTAATTGACACATACTCTGGGATAAAATAAGTATGTACTCAACTGAGGAAGAAAGCAAATTGCAACATTTGAACAATTCATGATTGGTTGGGGAGAGGGTGTGCAATGAAGTCTTCAACATAAAGTACTTTTCTAGCTTATTTGTAAAGATAGTAAAGATACAATCTGATCTGGGAATCTGTTCCTAGTATTCCCTACTCATTATGTGAAAAAGTTATTTTATGATATTTCACTTTAGAATTTCTACTTTTCAGTGGTGTCACTTGACCCCTAGTTCTCTCCTCCTTTGACAACCTGAAGAGCTGTATTTTGTTAAATGGTGTCATTCCTTTCAGGTATTAGAAGCCATAAGTGTCTCTCCATGACCGTGAGCTTTCTCTCTCCTCTAGAAAATAACCCTAGTTTTGTCACTGGGGTCTCATATATATCATTTTCTTTAGCTGCCTTGGTTGTGTTCCTCTTCACTTTTTAATTTATTATAATTTTTGCTCAATCTCTCTAAATCTCTGGGTGGCCCTCCAGCCCATGGATGCTGACCCACCCTCATGGAGCCACAGTTTCCCTCCGGGCAGGTGCAAGGGGTGGCTGAGTATGCACCCCAACACATTCAGGCATCGAGCGAGCATTTAGGTGGTGGCAAGGAGACCAGTCAGGGCTATACCTAGTTTTTTTTTATCAGTTCTGAGATCTGGAGGCATGGCATGCAATGATGCAATGGTGGAGTCTTGCCTAGCATCTGCATGCCTCCCAGCCTCAACCTCAGCCCCCAGGCAAGCCACCCCCATGGACACCCAAAGGCGCTACACTGGGAAGCACGGCTGCCCACCTCCCCCAGAGATGGAGAGCGTGCAGTTGCCACTCACTCCATTCCCCCCCTGGTTTGTCCTTCAGCCTCCCGGGCCTGCTCCTGAACTCTGGAAGCTGGCACCACAAGCGGTGGCTCCACCACTGCACTGAGGGTCCAGCCTCCTCTTCACTTTTTGATCATGTCAATATAGCATCTTTCCTCAGATAAGGAAAAAACTGCTGCACTCTGTTGTAGAGATGGGGCCTGTTCAAGAATCTGTATAAGGGCTTTATAGTATCCATTGATCTACTTATGTTTCTCTTGATACATGCCGTAATTTCATTTGCTTTGCTAGCTAACACTCCACATTATTATTCCCACGTAGAATTGTTATCAGTTACTACAACCAGGTATTTTTCCTGCTGGTTGAGACAACATCAGTACCTCTCAAGCAATATTTTGTCTTTAAATTCATTTAAGCACATTGGCCACTATGCACTAATGTGTGTAGGGTACACGTGAGAGGTGCATACCCGGCATGTGCAGCTCTGCACCCGCTGACCGGCATGTACCGGCAGGCATTCACTATCACCGACTGCCTATCTGTGGGCCTGTCCCTAGCATGCAGCTGTGCAGAGGTAGATCATGGGACACAGGTGGGCATCCAATCAAATGCCCATCCTATGTCCCAAAGTGGATCCCCTGCTGTGCACAAGGACCAGGTTTTTGTTAACTATAACCAAGTGCCAGACTGGCTTCACCCAGACCTTGCTATCAGTCCAGTGGGCTGAGGCAGCAGGATTGAGGTGCTTCCAGCCTGCCACAGCTGATGACTTTTCATTTGGGGGCCACATAGCCCATACAGCAGGGTCCTTTCTGCTGTATCTTGTGCACCCCATGACCATCAATCCACGCCTTATTGAATGGTGTTGAGTGTGGGCACGCCCTTGACACTCCCACCAAACTACCTGTGGTGCGTGGCTGCATAAGCTGCTAGGGGGTCGACTGTGCAAGGGGCTCATCCACTTGTTATGAATGCAGCTGGGGGTCTGATGGACCACCTCTGTGTGGCATTCTGACTTAGGGTTGCCTCCATGCATCCACGTAAGCAACCTGCACATTTGCGCATAGGGCCCATTATCTTGTATTTTTCAAAACTGAACTTCATCTGCTATCTAACTACCCACACTTTGAGTCCACATTACATCAAAATCTTTCCTCATTTTGTTTATCTCTTTCTTTAATACAACTAGTCTTCCTGTTTAGTGTGACCAGCAAAATTGGTGACCTAGTTCCTTGTGCCCTCCTACAGGTAGGGTGTTGTCATCAGGAAGCATAGATAAATCAGAAGAAGTTAACAATTCACAAGTAGGAATGTGCTAGTGGAACTGTGGGAAGCCAAATGCTGAACAAACCTGTGTACTCTGGACATGTCCCCACCTTCACCCCTTCTAGCATGACATTATGAAGGAGACTGAAGCAACCTTTGACTGTTCCGGCGAACTCACCCCCTTCCTCATTCTAGGGACTATTTGATTATACTGATGGCAGTTCTTTAAATAAAAAATTCACTCAGGCTGGTATTACTGTTCATCCCAGTAGCTAAGAAAGCCATTACTAGACTGTGGCACCTCAACAGAATCCCAACCCATACTAGCTGAGAGACATCTTTCTGGAATATTTATTTCAACTTTGGTAACTGGGAAAGGTAAACTGAACTGGGGCTTGTTTACAGGTGCGACCCAGGGAAGGGTTAACAGAGGGAAATAGTAGCAAAAACATTGCTACATAAATGAACGAACATTTAGTGATACTATCAAGAGTGAATTATTATACTCTGGAATGCACAATGTGTTGGCTAAGGGATTGACTACCGTTATTTGAAATATGCTGGAATCCATGGACCTTATACCAACTAAACGATTATCTGGACTTTGTCATGTGAGGCTGAGCTCCCCAAAACCCCTCTTCCCTGTTTCCCTCTCTTCTACTGATCTTTATTTCTACTTCTCTCTTGTATCTTCCTGTTCCTCTATCATATGTTTAAATTGTAATCAACAACTGCAGACATGCACTTCTACTCTCTTAGATAGCTTCGCCTTTATATCATTCTAATTTCACTATGGAAACACCACAATGGGTATGTTACAAAATTTAACCTGTTACTTGATACTACCTACACATGAACTGATTGACAAGTTATGTTATCTGAATTCTGCCATTAGCCACAAAATGTATAACTGGCTTTATTATCTACTCCAGTACCTTTCATTGTCATTGTTACTTCTTGTAAATACATTTAAAAATGAAATTTGCAAGTAGCATTTTATCATTATCATTATCAATAAAAATAAAATAAAAAAATAACATTGTGTAGGATAGATTTTAATACAGGAAGTTCAAATAAACAGAAGCCCTTCATCTGGGAATCTCTTTAAAACATCCTGCTCTATCTTAAACAAAACATTAATCTCTTTTTATAATATGGTTTTCTCTGGCAATTAAATTCTGCATCCTGTTCTTGTAAATTATACCACCAGTGTTCTGCAAAATGTATTAAGACTTTGTGAATTTCTTTCCTGTGACCAGCCTGGTGAAACATAGAAACATAGAATTTGATGGCAGATAAGGACTGCTTGGCCCACCTAGGCTGCCCATTTCTCTACCTAACGGATAAGCTGTGGATCCTAGTTAACCAACAGACTACTTCCTCCTACCCCCCACAAGAATTGCCTTATGTCTGTCCCATGCATTCTTGGATTTCCCCACTGTTTTTGACTCTATGACCTCCTCAGGAAGGCTGTTCCATGTATCCAGAACCCTCTCTGTGAAGAAATACTTCCTGTCATTACCTCTGAGCCATCCCCCCTCTATCTTCAAATTGTGCCCCCCTTGTTTTTGCACATCTCTTTTTCTGCAAGATGCTACCCTCTTGGACTTTGTTGATTCCCTTGAGGTATTTGAAAGTTTCTATCATGTCCCCCTCCCTCTTTTCCTTGAGGCGATTCATCTTTAGTTCCTTTAGTCTTTCCTCTATTGTCTTCTGATGCAGACACTGCATCATTTTGGTTGCCCTCCTCTGGACAACCTCTACCCTGTCTATGTCTTTGTGGAGACAGGGTCTCCAGAATTGTACACAGTACTCCAGATGTGATCTTACCAACTGTCTGTACAGAGGGTCAACAACTTCCTGTTTTCTACTGGTGATGCCTCTCCCTATGCATCCCAGTATCCCAGCCCTCCTTACTCCCTTCTCACATTGTTGGCCCACCTTACGTCATCTGATATGACTATCCCCAGGTCCCTTTCCATTTTTGTTGTTGTCAGTATCTCACCCCCCATTGTGTACTCTTCCCCTGGGTTTTTGTTTCCCAGGTGCATTACTTTGCACTTCTTTGCATTGAATCTAAGCTGCCATACATTTGACTATTCCTCCAACCTTGCCAAGTCCCTTTTCATCCTTTCCACCCCACCTTGTGTATCAACCCTGTTGCAGATCTTTGTGTCAGCTGCAAAGAGACATACTTTCCCTTCCAGTCCCTCTGCAATGTCACTTATAAAGACATTAAAAAGAACCGGCCCCAGTACTGAACTCTGTGGTACCCCACTAGTAACCCTTCTTTCTTCACTGTGGACTCCATTTACTATTACCCACTGTATCCTGTTTTCCAACCAGTGTTTTACCCAGGCTACCACCCTGGGATCCACTCCCAGGCTGACTAATTTGTTTATTAATCTTTTTTGCAGGACTGTGTCAAATGCCTTGCTAAAGTCTAGGTAGGCCATGTCCACAGCCCCTCCCTGGTCTACTGCTTTGGTCACCCAGTCAAAGAAATCAATTCAATTTGTCTGACATGACCTTCCCACTGTGAATCCATGCTGCCTTGGGTCCTGTGCCCCACTGGCCTCTAGGTACTCAACAATTCTTTCCTTCAGAAGTGATTCCATAATTTTCCCTACCACAGAGGTCAAACTGACAAGTCTATAGTTTCCTGTCTCTGTCTTGCTCCCACTTTTGTGAAGGGGAATCACATCTGCCCTCCTCCAGTCCTCAGGTACCACCCCATCCTCCCATGATTTATTAAAAAGGGTAGTCAGTGGTGTTACTGATTCTTTCCTTAGTTCTTTTAAAATTCTGGGGTGAATCCCATCAGGCCTCATTGCTTTATCCACCTTCAGTTTTAAGAGTTCTTTCAGAACTCACTAGTCTTCTTAACAGGTGCATCCATCCTGTCCCAGGGCTGATTTCTTGCTGATAATTCTGCTAACAAGTTTGTGAAGGCCAACATATACCTCAATGTTAATGATTTGTGTTCCAGATAAAACCAAATAGCTGTCTGTAATCATTTCAACAATATAACTGCATACATTTGCAAACTAAGGGATCTCACTTTCACATAAACATTCACAAATATTCTTTCAACAACAGAGAAGCTAGGGAAGAAAGAAAAGATAAAAAGAGCAAGTTAAGGAAGGGAGAAAATGGGGCAAATTGTGGGGCAATTGAAGTGACCAATTCCTGGGTGTAACAAGGAAAATTTGATTGCACATTCACACAGGCAAGAGATAGACAAGTGACAGAATAGGACAGGATAGAATATATCTTTGCTTTTAACCCTCTACATAACAAATGGGACAGGGTCTTACTCAGCCCTGTCACATGACCTCTATTTAAGATGGACCCTGTTTCTTTTGCAGGTTTCCAAAACCTTCTCTTATTTTTTTTTAACATTAGATTGTAACATTTACAGTTCTTTGCATATGCAGTATTCCCTTTATCATTACCCTTGGTAAACATTTCAGTTAAGCACTCACATTTGTTTTTCAATCTTCTGAATTCTCAATTCCAGTACCATATCATCACAGAAAATTAGCATTGACATTTTCTTTTCCAGATTTCTGCACCACTTTGAAATTAAATGGCGTTAGAGTGAGATACCACATTGCGATTCTGGGATTTGTATCCTTCATTTGATTAAGCCAACAGCGAGGATTGTGGTCTAAGTACAAAGTTAGTTCCTAGCAAATAAAACTTGAAGGACTCTATTGCCAATTTCACAGCAAGACATTCTTTTCCAATAGTGGAGTACTTTTTGTTTCTGTTGTGCAATTTCATACTGATATACCGAAAGGGTTGTTCCTTTCTATCTGTATTATGACTCAGGACTGCATCTAGGCCTACCTGCAGTACATTTGTCTGTAACAGAAACTGTTTCTTAGAGCCAGTAGCAGTAGAGTTTTTGCTTGCAATGCCGATGTCCCGGGTTCGGAAGTGAGCCTGGGGTGTTGGAGGGCTGAGTGGGAGGAGGAGGATCGAGCATCTTATGGACTGCTCTCCTTCCAGGAGGGGAGGGTGGGGAAGCTCCCGGGATTTGACCAACCCCTAGTGGAGGCAGGGCATCTGACAGCCAGAGCTGAAGAGTTCTGGGAGGTGCGCCAGAAATCTGATGCTTCACACCCCAACTAAATGCATGCAACACCTCCCCTGGGTGTCAGCATCTGCAAAAAAATCCATCATCCATGCAGGAGGATGTCCACTCTCCACCAGACCCTACACAACTAACCAAGGCACATCCCCCAAGATCACGAATCAGTCTCCAGATGGGGAGATCCAATGTGACAGACCTGCCCTGGGGGGAGGTAAGCCACTGTGTACTCTGGTGATGGTATGGGAGATGGGGTATGGGTGGTAGAGATGAACAGATGGTGGCCAGCAGATAGGACCCCTCTCAAAAAAAGAGAAAAAGTTTCTTAAAGTCTAGACTTCTTAAAACAGGGGCTGAACATAATGCAGCCCTGATGGCTTGAAAAGCTTCATTATACTCTGGGGACCTTTTCACAATATTCAGGTACCATGTTTTCATGAGTTCAGTCTGGGTAACTAACTGGGCAAAGCTAGGAACAAATCCCCTCTAGTAACCAGCCAGACCTAAAAATGCAAGATTTCAAAGTTCTGGCACACACTTCACCACCTAGTATCAAGGATGAATGCAAAGTAGATGTTTAAAGTTTTCAAAAGTTTAATTTTCCACATGGAAACAGTTTAAATATCACCTCATCACACTCCTCGGTATTTCGGCTGCTAGCCTTCCTCAGGGGGCATGGCTATTTGGAACAGACCTAAAAATAACCTGATATTTTTCTTTGTTTTAGGGTCAGGACTGCTAGCTACATATTCTATCATGGAAATCCCTGGCTTTACTTCTTGATTTACCAAAATATAACCCAAATATCTGGTTTCTTGCATGCCTAATGCACACTTGTTGGGAACAATGGTCAGATCTACATTTTATTTAGATTGGATAACTGCTCGTAGGTGTTCTAGGTGGCTTCTCCAGTCTGGACTACACCACATTATCATCCAAGAAAGTAGCACAGTAACCAGTGAGAGTGTCTAGCATTACATCCATGTACTGCTAGAATGTAGCAGGAGCACCATGTAAACCAAATGGCATGGTGGTGAACTGATAGAATCCAAGTGAAGTGGAAAATGCAGCTTTATCTCTGGATTCTTTAACTAGGGAAATTTGTCTATAACCATTGTTGAGACTGAGGGTACTAATGTATTTGACACTTCCCAGTCTGCCCACCAAATCATTAACCTTGGGAATAGGATAGCTGTCAAACATGGACACTTGATTAAGTTTCCTAAAATCAAGGCAGATTTCTAAACTCCTTTCTCTTTTTATGTAAAATCACCATTGGTGATGATCAAGCACTTCTTGATTTTTCAGTGATACCCAGTTCTTTCATTTTTTGTATTTCTTTAACCATGTCTGCTCTTAACAACTCTGGATAGAGCGAACATTCTCTGTCGCTATTGCAATGTTCAACCCTTTTTGCTCAGTCTGGCAGTATGGTAAAAGTACTTTTAAATATCTTTATCAAGTTACGGGTTTCTACAGTTTCTATTGTGGGTAAGAAAACATTAACCTTTACAGCATCAAAAGTTGCAGTTTGTTCCAATGTTCCAATCTGTCATAAGCTATGTTAATATCATCTTTAGAAGTTTGGGCAATACTAACAAAGAAAACTTTGGTGTTTTTTCAACCTATGTTTTCAGGAGGTAAGCATAGTATATCTTGGTTGGCTTTTCCCAATCAGGGGTCTCAATCTCATAGTTAACTGTACTGATACATCTAACCATTTTATTAGGCCCTTGCCACTTCATTAACAGTTTGTTTTCTTTCGTGGGTAACAGTAATAAGAACTTTTCACCCAGCTTGAAAACTTGTTCTTTTATTCCGTGGTTATACTACACCTACTGTTCTTGGGTCTCTTCCTGGTTACTGTGAACAATTTCATCATATTCTGCAAGTTTCTTTCTCAGTGCACACATATAAGATGTAATGGATTTTTTAGGAGTGGAGTTATCTTCTCATGATTCTTTTATTACATCTAGTGGCCCTCTAGGTTGTCTTCCATAAAACATTTCCGAGGGTGAAAAACCTGTTGATGCTTGTGGCACTTCTTTGTACATGAAAAGCAGGTAAGGTAAATATTAGTTCTAACCTTTCCCATCACCTTTCGCAAACCTTTGTAACATGCATTTTAGGGTTTGATTAAATTGCTCAACAAGTCTGTCTGAGAATGATAAGGGGACAGTCTTATGGTAGTGATACCTAGTAGTCGGTACAGCTCCTTCAGTAGTGCAGCACCAAAATTACTACCCTGATCAGTAATAATCTCTTTAGGTATGCCCATCCTTCTGAAAATTTTGGCAAGCTCTACTGCCACTTTGGGGCTGTGACAGTACACACTAGAATTGCCTCTGAGTATCGACTAGCATAGTCATGCACTACCAAAATGAATCAATTATGCTTTTTACTTTTGTGTCTAAGGGGCCAACCATGTCCATTGTAATTCTTGCAAAAGCTCATCTATCAAGGGTTGGGGCACCAGGGGTACCTTATCTTTTTTAGTCACTGGGGGTATTTTCTGACATTCAGTACAAGAAACACAATAGGTGGTACCATCCTCATGAATCCAAGTCCAGTAAAATCTGTACAACAGTCTAGCAATGGTGCAGTCCCTCCCTGACTGACCAATCATAGGACTATCATGTACAATCTGTAACAACTCAGTTGTATACTTCTTTGTTATGAACTGCTCTTGTGGTCCTCTGCCCCGCCCTTGTAGTCCAGAGTGCTAAGGGCCATAGTGCAATGGATGTCTACTGTAGGTGTCAACTGTGGGAGTTGGCCACTGGCCAGCTACACTGCCTCTTTCAGTACGCCCTTTACACTTAGATCTGGTCATCTGTCCTCATCTCTCTTGTTAGCCTGCACAATCAACTTTACTGCACCCACTGTTTATACATAGACTTGTGTCCCAGGTTATAATTTTAATCGCTGCATTGATTTAACTACTACCTGTAGTAATTTCAAGTTGTCTGCAATTCTAGATGTTTGCCTATAGCTCTGGCTGACTTATCTAACATTGTTCAGCTGTTGCAATTTTCTTTACTATTCTGTTTTACAGCGTAGTTTCCTGCAATTTAGCTTATCCAACTGTAGCAACAATTTTGTCTGCTTTTCCAGTTAGCAATTTAAAGTAGTCATTCTGCCTGTTAGTTGTTTGCCTATAGCTCTGCCTGACTTATCCAAAGTAGTTTCCTGTAGTTTAGCTTACCTAACTGTAGCAACAATTTTGTCTGCTTTACCACATACCAATTTAAAGTAGTCTTTCTGCTTGTTAATAAAGTGTTTGCCTGTAGCTCTGTCCCGACTTATCCTAAGTTGCTTAGCTGTTGCATTTGTCTTCACTACCAAGGTAGCCTGTGTGGCTAGCTGCAATATTGGCTTATCCTGCAGTGGTTAATGCTGCAACCTATTATTTGCACTCTTGTCCTCATAACAGGTGTCCCTGCTAATTCAACTTTCACCTGACTCTAATCTTCCCGCACTTTGTTCTAAATCCTCCTCATCTGTATCTTCCTTCTCTCTTTTCTGCTCCTGTCCCCTCCCTCCTTCTCTCCACCCCCGAGGCCTCTCATCATACTAGTCCATCTCTTCTCCCTGTCTCTCCTTCTCCTCTTCTTCCTCCCTTGCCCCTGCTATACCAATGTCTCCTCCTCTCCCCCCTCCACCCTTCCTTCCCTTACCCTCGCTCTATCCCAGACTTCTACCCTGGGCTTCTTCCCTCTCCCTCCCTCAATCTGGAGGTTCTCTACCATATCCTCCTCTCCACCTCACTTAAGGGGGTGGAGGTTCCGATCAGTCCTCCTCCCTCTTTACTTTCTTTTCCTGCTCCTCTTCTCTGGTAATGCTGAAACTAACCCCGGCTCCCCCTCTTCCTCTTACCCATCTCTTTTCTGAATGGCCTTAGCATATTCCACCTGAATGCCAGAACCCTATTCCCTAAGCTTGATGTACTCAAAGTCTGGTCATCACAGTACTCTCCTAGTATCCTGGTGCATATCTGAGTCTTGGCTGTCTTCTAGGGTACCAAACTCTAACCAGGATCTCTGGACCTCCACCTTTTCCAACAGAACCTTGACAAGCATGGTGGTGGAGTAGCCTTGTTGATACACTAGAACCTGTCCTGCACAGTCATCCTCAAAGAATCACCCCCTTCCTCTCATGAGCTCCTAATCAACAAGCTATCTCTGCCTTCTGCCTTCCCAATTTATGTAGGTTCCCAGCCCTCTCCTGGTGATGTGACATGCTCTGCCACCCAGCTGCGTCTGGGAAAAAGACAGGCAGCAAGCCACTGCAACACCCCCTCCCTAAGAAAGGACAGCAGCCCTGTGGATGCTCAATCCTCCCTCACCTGGCCAGCCCCCAAGTGACCTGCATCCATCTCCAAACCTAGATTGCTGGTCTTGCAGGAGGTGATGTGCATAACACCTCAGCCCTCCATGCCACTGGGCCAGTTCATGCAAGCCTTTTCAAACTGTATGTAGTACATATGTAATAGAGTAGGAATAAACTAAAAAAAACAAAACAAAGATACAGGGATGAACAAAGCAAGGCAGAAGGACAATAATGATGAAAGTAAGTAATAGCAAATACATAAATAATAAGGGACAGGGTTCCTCTTCCTGGCTATTGAGCCAATCCAGGGCCTTCTAGCAGTGGCTCACTGGTCTCCAAGCTAAGGGATAAAGGGAGAGCCCCTCTTCCCCTTCCCTAACCAATAACAGCATCCTGCAGTGCTGTGGTAGAGCCAGTTGGGCCAGACAATTAGATGGGAGGTTAGAGGCCTTCTTGCCACCAATTTGCTGATCTTTTCAGACTGTAGAAGTGCAACAGGGGCACCTATATACATTACAAGGCATACAAGTGGCACCAATAGAGCATGGTGTTAAAGACACACTCAGCCTTTGTTCCACCCTCTACAGTGCTTCCACCCCTCCCAGGTGGATGGAGGATGTCAGACACATATTAGTCATATTAAAACATGAAAAATGTCTTTGATGACTGGGTAAGCCTTTGGTAACTGGGTAAGACCCATTAGGCACAAGTGATTGTTTTCAGGGGTGACCTGGGAGCACTGGGGAGGTTAAGTGACTTGCGCAGAGTCACACAGTACACAAGTGGAGGTTGTGGGAATCAAACCCAGGTCTGCTGGATGTACCAAGCTCATTCACAGCTTGTTACTCTAACCTCTAGGCTATACTGCCAGCCCCAAATAAAGGATAGGAAGCCCAGGGGGAGTTTTAGTGGAAAGCTGGATCACCCTGGCAAGGCCATTCCCCACCGGCCAGAATAATGCAATAAAACAAGACTATTCTTAAGAACATTTCAGGATCATTGGTAATGTGATTTTTCCTGTTGTGTATAGTAGCCTCTTCTTGATGCAGCAGTTTCAGTACTACGGTGGCCAGTAGGAGAAAAATATCCAGCAAACTAAGAGTGGAGGGGTCACTGGAGGAGCTTGTGCATGTATTTTATGGGAGGAAAGGTAAAGCATGGATAAAAACTTGCTTGGCAGAGACACTGATCCCTGAGGAGCTCATGGCCCTCATGGGTAAGGCAACTAAGAGGAGAGTAAGCCCACCAAATAAGGTGAATAAGGAGAATAGTGGGTTTCTTGGAGGAGGACACTATCAGAGGCCCAGAGTGCCTGGCCAGATCAGTCCACCAGTGGGGAGACACTCAGTGAGGCCCCTTCTTGCAGCCAGGGCTGGAGATGTGGTGGGCCCAATGCAGCAGGGGTTAGAAGGTGCATCCCAGAGGTGCTTTGTTCTATCCTTCAGGTTCCCAGAGCTAGGCCCAGAGGGGGAGTAGATGCAGCTAGACTTGGTGGCCTGGCAAAAGCCTCCAGTAGGCCTGATATCACTGCATCAGCTTGATGGCTTTATTACCACAGCAGCTGCCACATGTCAGGCCACCCCCACTGCAAACACAACACTGTTTAAAGAGCTTTAGAAATGGTTTGGAGAAACACAGCTTCCTGATTGGCTGTGACCATCCACTACCTGGAAAGCTATCAGGTGACAGAGATCAACAAATAGCTAGTCTCTATGCCTACCTGACTTTTTTTCGTAGGTATATTACTATGCCTTAATAGAATGTTCAACTCTTACTTGTCATCCATTTTTCACACTCACCTTGCGAGCTTGCACGGCGCTACTCCCTTTGTTCTCTTTTTGTCCCATCTCACTCCTCACTCTTCACTTAATTTACAGTACCTGCCTTAAACAACTACAAATTAAATAATTTAAAAAGAAAAGTGAACATATGTGTGTCATTGCACCTCCACTCCCACCCTCATCAACCTGCATTAACGCATTCAAGCTCTCTGTCACCCCTCCTGACTGCGATCACAAAGCGTCAGTCAAATAAAAAAAAATGAAAGTAAAGATGACATGCTCCCACTGCTCTCACCAAGCCACTCAGCCATCGGGTTCGCGCTCAGTATGCCACCCCCTCTTCACCATGATCATGAAGCATTATTCAGGTTTTAAAATAAACAAAGGCAAACAAAAGTAAAGATCAACGTTGATACTCTCCCACAGTTGAGCTATTGGGTCTGATTTTCCGTACGGCCCCCACTGCCCCTGCCATCACCTCAGTCTCATTCAGCAGTTGACAGGAGGGAGTTGTTGGGGGAGATGTTAAACCACTGAAAATTTCACATGGGCAGCTGGGGATGTGAGAAGTTAAAAAGAGAAAAAAATTATCTTACGGATTTCTTACTGCTGCACCGAACATTAGTCCTTGGGTAGTGGGGTGGGGGTTGCAATCACACTGCCCCAGCAGTACAGTCCCAGCAGTAGTGGGTGGGGGGGGTTGTCCATCAAAAAAGGATGGTAATTCTGGAAAACAACTGTTGTTACGATACTGCAGCACCCTCTGTTTGCAAATGTACCAGCAGAGGAACTACTTTACAAGAAAATTTCTACAATTTTTTAACTACTTTTTAAATATTTTATTAACCAATTTTTTGAGCTCAATTATACCCTCCATGGTGGGTGGTATTGGCTATACTGGACCTTCCATGGACTATAAAACCCTCAGTCTGTGATGTGGGAGCTCATTATGCCACTCTGTGTTCTGGTATAGCCCAATACTGTCCACCTAGTGAGGCATTATTGTTTACACGCTCAATCTTCTGTTCCCACAACTTTGGAAGTGGCTCAGGAAGGCCTGTCCAGTATGGGTGTAGGAAGCCAGTTCCCATTGATCATACTGATGCCAGCAGGAGTGAGTTTGACTAGACTGAAGCTCTAGGCATGGCCTGGGCTGGGGAAGCCTCCAGGCTGCCAGTTCCATGAGGCAGTGCAGAGCTGAGGGGGACCCTTCTGCATGAGTTGGGTTTCAGATTTTACTGTGTTATGAGCTATGGTAAGGTTCATATTGTCCTTGGTTACTTTCAGTTTCCCCAGTGAAGCTGTAGCAAAGGATCAGTAGGGCTGATGGGGACCCTTCCCCCAAGAGTTGGGCAAGCAGATTTCCTAGATTATGGGCTGTTCCAGTTTTTACATTGTTCTTGTGCCTTTCTGGACCCCCCCCTGTGGAGCTGGAGCAAACAGCTGGTGGGCCCTCCATGTTAGAGGAGAACAAAGGAGTGGCAAGAAGATGACATACTGTGAAGCTATTTAATTGGCATCCATGATAGGCCATGAGGACTGCACACCCTGGGCAGCAGGGGGTGTCTCAGGAGGTTTCATAGGTTAGAAAACAAGACCACAGCTTGTGCCAAGGAGACTTGCTGTTATTCAATGGGTCTATTTGCGTAAATATTTGTCTATTTTATTTTAAAATGTCTTAATTGTGTCAGTTTCCACAATATCCCATTGCAACTTATTCTATGGTTTAACCAGTCTTTGACTTAACCATGACCCACTTCTGTTTGTCTCGTATAGTTCATCCCTTAGCTGGAAGCTGTGTGTTCTTGTAGTTTTACTAGGTACCTTTTGCTCAAGACCTACACGTTCCCATAAGTCCTTATTTCTGTAGGCTCCATAGACAAAAATCCCCTTGCTGTTTGCGGTAATCAAGTGACCATAGTCCCAGTTCCTTGAATCTGTTTTCATCAGTCTGAGTTTTTAGTTTATATATGCTTTTAGTTGTTCTTGTCCACACATTCTGTGTCTCTCTATGTGAAGGGCTCCAGAACTGGGTACTAAACTCCATAAGGGACCTAACCAGAGAGCTATACAATGGCATAATAACAGTGCTATCTCTGCTTTTGATGTTCCTTGAGATACAGTTCATCATCTTGTTTGCTCTTTTTGACACCTATTCTCTGTTTAAATATCAGATTATTTGAAACAAGTACTCCCAGATCTCTTTCACACTCTGTTGATTTCAAAATATTATTATTTAATAAATATTTGGCTTTTTTATTGTTTTTCCCAAAATGTATCACACATCACTTGTCAGTTTTGAAGTTCATCTTGTTTTTCTGTGCCCAAGTGTATATTTGATCTAAATTGGTTTGAAGGTTTATGATATCCTACTCAGTACTGGAAATAACCCCAATTTTACTGTCATCTGCAAACTTTGTCATCCAACAATTTGTTGATGTCTGAGGTGTGGATATAAAGATACTGAATAGGGTAGGCCCCAGGACAGAGCCCTGCGGTACCTCACTTGTCACCTCTCCCCAGTCAGACATAATACCCCTGATGCCCACTCGCTGCTTCCTATTTGCCAGCCATGATGTTATCCACTTCAATATTAATTTGACCACCACAAACTCCTGCAGTCTACCTATTAGTCCTACATGAGGCACCAGGTCGCATGCCTTGGAAAAATCCAAGTACACAATGTCCACTGCTAAGCCTACCTTCAGTGCCCAGGTGTAAATCCATGCTGTGTTAGATCTACATGACCTTTGATAATGAGATGTCTGGTTAGGCATTCCTTAATGTAATCCTTCATGATTTTACTTAATATACACATCAGACTTATAGGTCTATAATTCTGACAATCCATTCTTATTCCTTTTTTAAAGATCAGTATCACATTGGCTGTTTTCCAATCACTGGGTACCTCACCGTTGTTCAGCAATTTTCTGAATGATATTGTTACCGGGCCTGCAAGTTTGTTTGCCAACGCTTTCAAAATTTGAGGGTGTAATTCATCGGATCCTAGTGATTTGTCTATTTTTAGTTTTTATAGCTTAATCGTTACATTTCTTGAATCAAATAATATTGTGTTTTCAGGATTTGGATGTGCTTCTAATTTTCCTATATTTTTTATTTGGTATTCCCTTTGGTTGTTGTGTACTGAGAAAATGTATATTGAATTGTTCTGCCATCTTTTTTTCATCACTTATAACAATGTTGCCATCTTTTAATGGGCCTATCTTGTTTGTTGCTTTCTTTTGGTTATTAATACACTGTAGTTAAAGAATGTTTTTTTTGTTGTCGTTTGTTTTATTTGCAATTCTTAATTCTTCATTCATTTTTGCTTATTTTATAGCCTTTTTACAATCTCTTGCCATGATTTTGAATATGTTCCAATTTTGAGGGAGACATTTTTTTTTTGTATCTACTGTATACTTTTTTCTGTTTCTTTATTAGTTTCTGTATCCTTCTGTTAAACCATGGTGGTATTTTACTATTTGTGTTGTATTTTATTCTGTTGGGTAAGTATTCATTTGTACAATAAATTACTTTTTGTTTCATAGCTTCTCATGTCTCTTCCACATCTAATTTATTCAATTCTGTTTCCTAATTCCAGTTTCTAAGGAATGTTCTCATTTTGCTGTAGTTTACCTTGTTCCAACATTTCATTATAGTAGTGCTCCTAGCTGCCTGATTTCCTCCTTGGATGTTAAATTCTATCATATTATGATCGCTTGTTCCTAGTGGCTCTCTGACTGTTCATTGGCACAATTCATCCTCCATATTTCTTAATACAATATCTAGGATGTTATGTTCTCTTGTGTTCTGTTTTACATATTGTTTTATGTTGTTGCTTATGATTACTTCAATGAGCCTGTTTTCAAAATCTGTTGTCCCCTTGTATTCATTGGCAGGTTGAAATCACCTAATATTAATGTTTTCCCACTCAGGACCAGCTATTGTATGTAAAAATGTATTGTTTTTGTCCACATCTAACTCAGGTGCCCAATACCAAACTCCTATGTTGATTTTTTTGCTTCCTGGTTTAATCAGTTTGACCCATATTTGCTCAATATTTTCACCCACTTCAGTGCCTGGTGTTGTCTCATAAGCTTCATACGCATTCTTTTTATAAAGGGATACTCCTCCTCCCCTTTTCCCTATTCTGTTTCTATAGAAAAGCTTGTATCCTGACATCTCTGTTCCCCATTCATCTTCCTGCCACCAGCTTTCTGTTTCAGTTTGTAGTATATGTTGTAATTCATCTTGTTTATTAATTAAGCTTCATGCATTTAATAATAATGCTTTTATGTTTTCTGTACCTTATCCATTAGTTTGATTATGTTTGGGATATTGTCCATTATTTCTCATTTTCTATACGTTTTGTTGTTTTGGCATTTGCTATGGAATTTGTATTTCCCCCACTCCCCTGCATTTCTAGTTTAAATTCCAGTCTATCATTGTGCCACAGAAAATGTTACCTAGTGTTCTACTACCCTTACAACTTAAATGTATTCCATCATATGCATAAAGATCATGTCTTCCATTAAAGATCTCCCAAGTTTTAATACAGCTTATGTTTTCCTTCAGACACCAGTGTCTTAGTTTATTGTTGAGATGTCTTATTTCCCTGCCCCTTTTGAGCCCTGCTTTTGGTACTGGCAAAATTTCTGATAATATTAATTCCCCTTGTTTGTCTTTGATTGTTTCACTAATCTGGTGTTATTTTGCTAAAATTTTCTCCACCTTTTGTTTATTTGTATTGTTGGTTCCTGCGTGTGTGATTACCAACGGCTTTTCCACAGGCCGAATTAAATATTTTTGGTAGCAGGTTATTGATCTCATTTGCAGTTTCTTTGTTTCCTGTCGTGGAGTATTGGTCAGTGTATATTAAAATAGAATCCCCTAAAATACAAATTTGTCTTGGTGGTGCCTGCTGTACGCTAGGTTCATGTTCCATTATATGACCTGTGATTACCGAGTCATCCCCAGAGGTAGTGTTAGTTAACGCATCTACTTGTTCTGTTTCGTTTGTTTGGAACCCATGTATAACATCATCTGTTATTTCCCCTAGTATTGTTTCTCCCTGGATTTTTTCATTTAATGCATTGGTTAAACTTGGCATTTGTTCATCATTTTGTTTCAAAGTAAGCAAGGGTTACTAGCTATTCTGTGTAGGGATTTCAAATGTCATAGCTCTGTGGCCTTTTTTAACTTTATTTTTAGGACCTACTGGTGACCAATCTGAGTCGTCTTCACTGTGTGTTCTTTTTTCTGTTGATTCTCTGCAATTATTTATTGTTTGTTTAATCTGATGTATGTTTGGTTCTGTTGTTAAGGGGTTTGTTTCTGTCTGTATTTGTTTTGTCAGGGAGGATATGATTTGTTCTAACACAGCAAGCTTGTTTTTCAAAACCTGAATTTCTTTACATTGGTTACACTTTAGGCCCTCAAAGCCTGAGTCCCCCTCTAGGCTGAATTTACTATATATTATACATTGCATAGCAACTTCCCCAGTACTTAAGGTCACAAATCCAGCATTTATGTCCATGATATATATATATATATATATATATATATATATATATATATATATATATGTGTGTGTGTGTGTGTGTGTGTGCGCGTGTGTGTGTGTTACCAGATGTATGATTGACCTAACTCTGCAACCTCTGTTTTTACTTGGACTGGATATCTTCACCCTCGTCTTTTGTGTCTTTCCCAGATCTTCTGGATGGGTCCACCAGATGATGTGGTGGATACTCCTTTGTGCACTGAGTGACAGGGAATGAGGTGATGGCTTAGGGGTGGAACTAGGCATTCTTGCAAACAAGCACATGAATGCTGGTTGGGTCTATGAATCATGTGGTGGAGTGAATTTATTTCCTGATGGGAGATGGAGGCTATTGAGGAAGTCTCAAATAATCACCATGGGAAAATCATGGCAGAATGTACAGGGGCTTGGGCAGGCCATGACCCACTGATTGAGGGTGAAGGAGGGCAGTTCTGTGGTGGCTTTGGAGTGTCTGAGGGAGATGATACAAGGTGAAAGGGAGGCAGTCAAGTTCTTCCAAAGGACTCCCTTCCCAGTTGGCATGAGACTGGGGGCACCAGAACCTGGTTCCAAGTTCAGGAGGTTGCAGCCAACCTCATCAGCCTTGCCTGTGGGTACAATGCCACCAAACGAGGAGGTCGCATGCCACCCAGCTAATTATCCCCCTACTATCTGAGGTTTGGAGGTACTTCATTCCCTCTGTCTGCACAAGGTTATAGCCATTTGCAGGAAGGAATGTAAAACTTCCAGGTAGGTTTGGCAAGATTCCTAGCTGTGCATGTCACTCTGATAAGTATTATGTTGGTAATTTAATAAATACATGGCTGCGGCCATTTCTTCCAAGAAAAGCATGGTGTGTGATTTGTCCAGGGCAGGGGATGTAGGGGCTTATCAAACCAATTTAAAAATTTATTTCCAGGTTATGGTGGCCCTTTTGGATTATACATCATTCATTTTAACATATTTTCTTATATTCATATGTTTGTTTTCTTTTTAATATATTTTTGTTAAAAAGCAGCTGATGCCTTCAGGGGAACTTTACCAAAACATAATATTTAGATACAGGCCAGCTTGTATTTCACATTAGTTCTGTATTCTATCTCTCCATTATTTATTACTGAGGTCATCTACATGAAAACAGAATCTTTGCTCTTGTAGAGCTCATCTATTCTTGTTGAGATCTCCTTACTTAAGGCCATAATGCACTGCTTACGATATCATAGTTACTCCCATGGCAACAGACTGTGATGTCACAACAGATGATTATGACTCGAAGTAGGGAGTCAGCTATGAAAGCAGATGAATGCTGAGAGATAAAGATCAAATATGTTTGCAAATTTTCTTAGTAATAAATACCGGTGAGGAGGGATCTTTATGATATATATATGGAATGTAAGTTGACTAGTATCTAATTTTATGTTTTTCAAAGTTTTTTTAAGGCATCAACAGCTCTTTAATGAAACACACACCAAAACAGCTATAATTTTTGTATGTTATATCCCTCATATTTAAAATTTACTTAGAGTGATCTTTCATGTTCATAGGACTATCACAGTTTTTAGTATTATTTTTGTAGTTAATCTTTTTATTGAGAAGATATTCATAAACATACATTACATAGAGGAGTGGTTAAAGGATAGATGTGATTACTTTTATAGTACAACAATGCAAGACTTGTTATTAGAGCATTGCTAATCATTTACATAAGCAGTAATAGAACATTACCAATTGTCCATATAGCTTCTACACCATGCCTACCCTAGTAGTTGTCCTAACTCAAGTTCTGAGCTGTCATTAGAATGTGTCAGTCCACTTTTACTATAGCTGTGGCCTATGAATCAGAAGGGAGAGTGGCCCCTGATATTAGGCCAGAATACCACCTGTGCCAGTGGTCTTTGATATTTTCTGAGTTCAGCCTTCCTTATAAGAAAGACTTCTAAGGGGGTTTGAGTAGGTCTTGGCCAGTTAAACCTTTGGGTGATTTGCATGATAGCTTGACAAGGCTTACATATGATGCTCCAGATGTTGAGATAATCTTATGGCCTCCTCTTACATATGGCTGACATCTGCACATTGGCAGCCAAAGAGTCTAGATCAGCTAGCCATTCTTGAAAGGTGGGAATTTTGGTGGACCTCCATCTCCTCAGTATAAGCCTTTTTGCCTCCACTGTAGCTACCAAAAGTCACTGTTGTTTTGCCGTGGTAAGTGGACAGTGCAAGGATAGGAGGCCCAACAGCATGTGGCAGGAGTTGGTGTGGAGAAGAGGCCTAGAACTGTGGTGTAGGTTTGAGTCACCTTCTTCCAGAAGTGTTCTAGCAACTTGTAAGATCACACAATGTGAAATAAGTCTGCATCAGTGGAATCGCACCTCCAACACTTATCATGAAGTAACAATCCCAAAAGTTTGAGTTGGGTTGATGTGTGGTACCACTGGTGCATGATCTTGTTTTGTATTAGTCGACTTTTCTGATCTGGGCATGCTTGATAGTCCAGCTTCCAGCAGTTAAGCCATTCAATCTCATTTATATTTGTATTTAGTGAGAACTGCCACTTTTGCCTGGCTTTCTCTGATGGGTCAAGTACGGCCTCACATAAGTACCCTGTATGGCACCTACCTGGCCTTTAGGGAAGGTTAGCCATTTGGAGATTGGCAGAGGAGTGGTCTTTCCCTGAGGGAAGTTTTTGCAGGTAAGGTATAAACATTTCAGCTTAGATCACTTGGTATACATACTCCTTACTTGCAAAAATCTCCAGAAATCTGATTTGTGGAGCATGTATCTGTATTGGAGGGTCTGAAAGGACTCTAAATAATTCTGACATGGAATCAACAGGTCCCCTATTCTATGTATCTGAGCTGTCTCCCAGTGATCCCACTGGATAGGCCGGTCTCCTATAAACATATGCACATTCCTCCACACGTATGTGTACATCCCAACCTGTGGCATGATCTTGTAATCAATGCTACTTTCCTCCAGCCACACGTGAGACTTTGATAGTGAGCCATTTGTTGTACGTTTGGGGTAGTTTGTGACCCAGTTAGGCAAAGGGGTGGATACCATTCATTATCGAGGACTCTAGGATCATCCAGGTAGGTGTGTCTGGGGTCACATTGTATAATAGTTGGAGTGATTTGGCTACACTGAAGGAGAGCATGTAGTGTTGCAAGTGTGGGAGGTTCCAGTCCCCTTTTTTCCAGTGGTCCATCAGCTTCACCCTACTATACCTGGGTGGAGTGTTACCCCATAGGAAATGGCCAATCATTGAGTCAATATGCCTAAACTATTTATCTGGTATCTCAACAGGCATGTGGGACAGGATGCAGAAGAGTTTTGGGACCACCATCATCTTGATGGCATCCATCTTCCCTGGACGATTTAAGTTCAAATGTGCCCATCTGTTTAGGCCTTTTTGCATTGCTTCCATCGGGGGAGAAGATTGTTGGGAAATAAATTTTGTATTTTTGGCGGAAGGTATATTCCCAAGCATTTGATACCTTCATCTGCCCATTGCATACATGAAGCAGCCATCATTCCTGGTGTAGTGAGGTGAGTCAGTGGGAGAATCTCCAATTTCCCTATGTTAATTTTGATACTGGAGATACTCACAAAAGCCTCCAACAGGGCCACAATGGGGGATACTCTTTTGGACATCACTCATCAGTATCAAGCAGTCATCTGCATATAATTGAGTGGTATATTGGGGATTTCCTAACGGAATTCCTGGAATTTGTGAGATCTGAGGGAAGGTGACAAAAGTTCTATAGCTAATATAACAATCTCTAGCCAGAACAGATGGGGCTGTAAAGAGCTACCAAATGACCAAAGTTATTTTCTTGTTGGAGCCATATAGTGCTGTTCAGTCACAATCATTACAGTGCTCCCAGATCCAAATAACCATTTTCCTGTAACATGCCCTCATTTTTACTGTATTTTCTTAGTAGCGGCAGCATCAAATCCCTGTATAAATCCCTGTAGATTTTTCCATAAGCCACTAGTTCCTTATTTGTGACTTTGTTGTTTATTTAAATGTAATATGTTGGCAGCAGTTATCAGGAAAATGGCTCTGTTTTGCTGTTAGGTATTAAAATTATATGTCAAGATGACCTTGGAATGATTTGGATTTATGTATAATTCCTAAGGCATAATGGGGGGAATGTATTTATTTGCTGAACTTTGTTGACCAGGTAAGCCCACTAAGACTAGCAGTCTCTTTTTCAGGGGTGATGGGGGTGTACAGACGGTAACCAACTGAAATTGTAACATGGCAAAAATCCTTATTTGAACCACATTAAGCTGTTGGTGGTATTTTAGTGAATGGGAGAAATTTGCCCAGGACACCATGAAAATTCCCCTACTCTTTTTGAGAAATGCCATAGGATGTTTAATTTCCACCTGAACAGACAGACAGAAAAGACGGCACCTCAGGAGTGCAGCACCCCCCGGCCCCATGCTGCACTACAGTGTCAGTATTGGGATTTAAAGAGCTAGTGAAGCCAAACCAGGCAGACAGGAAAATAATTATTAAACAGTTATAAAATGTTATTTCTGAAATACCTTTCTCTTTCCTTTTGCCCATCAGACAGTCTTCTATGTCATAATGTTGTAGCAGATGTGTGGAACAGCTCTTAGCATAGCAGCTGACATATCTAGCTGTACTGCCCCTCACTGCATCATCAGCATTGTGATTTTACTGACAGTGAAATCACAGGTGAATGACCTGGCAGTCA
Source organism: Neoceratodus forsteri (assembly GCA_016271365.2). Classification (NCBI taxonomy): domain Eukaryota; kingdom Metazoa; phylum Chordata; order Ceratodontiformes; family Ceratodontidae; genus Neoceratodus; species Neoceratodus forsteri. The sequence goes on along the minus strand of CM057450.1, from coordinate 872,648,300 downwards.
CTGAATTGCTGTTCCTAAGTAACAGTGATGTCATAGTCAGTGAGGTCACAATGCTGGTGATGTATTGGGGGCAGTATAGCTAGCTATGTCAGCTGCCACATAGAGTGCTGTTCCACACATCACACATATTAACATCAGGTAAACAATCTTTTTTCAGTTTATCTTTTTATTGAAATTTGAGTATATAAGAAAGCACACATCTAATACAATAGAAGACAATCCTCCATGTAATGTATACAATATCACTTAACAAAACACAGTATTTAGGGTAAACATATTGGAGAAGCCTTATATACATGTATTGATAATAAAACAAACCTAGACAGGATGTAAGTGGAGAGTAGAAGGGTTACAATCAATAGGGTATTATGGGATCAAAAAAAGCAACCATGTATGAAATACATGCTAGGCCAGTCTACGGCAAGGCATTCAGTAAATTGCAAAAAGTGTTAAATGTGGAAATATGAACAATGTTCAGTAATGGAGAGGTGAAGATAAGAGAAAAGTGTGCAAGGAAAGAAAGAAAGAGAGTGGTGGTAAATGGTATACAGTCAGAAGAGATGCAAGTCACAAGTGGGGTACCTCAGGGATCAGTCCTGGGGCCAGTCCTCTTCAACATCTTCATTAGTGACCTTGCAGATGGACTAGAGGGTAAGGCTTATCTGTTTGCAGATGACACCAAGATCTGCAGCAGAGTAGATGATCCAGATGGGGTGGGCAGAATGAGAAGAGATCTGGATAAACTAGCAGAATGGTCAGAAGAGGTTGAAGGAACTGAACATGTACTCCCTGGAGGAGAGGAGGGAGAGAGGGGATATGATAGAGACATACAAGTATCTTACAGGGAGGAACAGGGTGCAGGAAAACACTATTTTTAAGCGAAAAAGATGTTTCAGGACTAGAGGGCATGGGATGAAGTTGGAGGGAGGACGATTCAGAGGAAACATGAGAAAGAATTTCTTCACAGAACGATGGTGGTGGACAAGTGGAACACCCTGCCAGAGGAAGTGGTGGGGGCTGAAACAATCACGGGATTTAAGAATGCATGGGATAGACATAAAGGAATTCTAGAGGTCAGGGGTAAGGGGAAATAGACTTCTAGGAAAACAAACTGAACTTACAAGCTCAAATGGGCAGACTAGGTGGGCCATAGGCCCTTATCTGCCGACACTGTCTATGTATCTATGTAAGAGTGGCAACTGGGATTTAATGCAAAGAAGTGCAAAATCATGCACATAGGGAAGAGAAACCCTGAAGCCACCTATAGGCTGGGAGAGGAGTTGCTAGCAGTCACAAAGGAAGAAAGAGACTTGGGCATCATCATCACTGATGACCTAAAATCATCAAGCAGACCTCTAAAGCAGTAGGTAGGCTAGGGGGTGTTAGGGTGTATTAGTAGGGGTATCACAAGTCATAAGAGGAGGTAATAATCCCTCTGTACAAGACACTAGTTAGGCCCCATCTGGAGTACTGCGTGCAGTATTGGAGGCCACACCTTCACAAGGACATTAACCAAATTGAGGCAGTCCAGAGAAGGGCAACCAAGATGGTGCAGGGACTGCATCAGAAGACATATGAGGGCAGATTAATGGAGCTCAATATGTATACCCTTGAGCAAAAGAGGGAGAGAGGTGATATGATCGAGGCATTCAAACACCTTAAGGGCATAAACAAGGTGAAAGAGTCTAACATGTTTAAATATAAGAAAAATAGCAGGACAAGAGGACACAGCATGAGATTAGAGGAGGCCGATTAAGGGGAAATGTGAGGAAATTCTTTTTCACAGAAAGGGTGGTGGATGCATGGAATGGCTTACCACAAGAAGTGGTGGCTATGAATACAGTGCAGGGCTTCAAACAGGCATGGGATAGGCATAAGGGAGCAATACAAATGACTATGAATAGATAGGCCACTGACAGAGCAAAGGCCGATGGCACATTTATAAGGTAGAAAAAGAAATGGGCAGACTGGATGGGCCTTGCGGTCCTTATCTGCCATCAACTTCTATGTTTCTATGTTTCTAAGAAGAGAGAAAAAAGCAAGGAAGAAGTGAAGGAGAGAGGGAGAAAACAGGGAGGAAGGGAAAAAGAGGGGAAATATGTACACAAAAGTTTTGAGAAATCCTAATCTGAGAGGAAAATGAGAAGAAGGGCTAAATATCCCTAAGAATTAGGGTCTAGAAGAACTAGGTTTGATGTACTTGAAGTAATCCTGCCAACATCTGTCATATACAGTGAGTTGGTTATGAGTAACATGAGCTAATCGGTCTAGGGAGGTATACTGAGAGAGGCTTTGAAGAACATCTGAAAGTGAAGGCACCAGAGTTGATTTCCATTTCATAAGAATCAGATGTTTGACCAGAAGAGAAAGTATGTTTAGCCATCTAAAATGTGCATGTGTGAGGAGAGAGCTATTGGGAATAAGGATGCCTAAAAGGAATAGCTTGGGGTCAAAAGGTAGTTTTTGTCCCGTTACTTTGGAGGCAAGTAAACAGATTTAATGACAGAGTTTATTAATGGAAGTGCAAGACCACAAGATATGAAGTAGATCCCCATTCACCAAATTGCAGCCCCAACAATTATTATTATTTAATAGGCCCATTCGTTGAAGAACAGAGGGGGTTCTATACCAAAGATGTAGGATTTTAGTTTGTATTAAAGAACTACAGGCATCTTTAAAGGTATTACGTGCAATATGCCAACAATTACTCCATTGTGCATCTGAAATATTGTAGTTAAGAAGAGTACTCCATTTATTTTTGGCCTGTATAGACTGATCAGGTAGATTATCAATAATGTCTTTGTAAATGAAGCTATTTAATTTTACTGAAAAATTAGTCCAGTGCGAGATGTATGGGTTTAGAAGAGTATGCCTATACACTAAACCAGAGAGAGAGTTATAAGCTACCCAAATTTGTTAAAACTTTCAGAAGTCCTGTTTAGGAAGTTTCCATGTGACTTGCAAGTCTGAGAATGATCTAAGAGTGAGTGAATTCTGGTCCAAGATACCTCCGAGAAAGAAAATGCCTTTGTTCCTCCACGTATGACAGAAAATTGGGTGATCTTCTAGAGTGAGAAGTGGATTGCACCATAAGGGGGCATAAAACCAGGGTGTTGGATTGGATTTCAGGAATTTGTGGGTTAGTTTCCAATAAAGAACAAAGGATGATATAGTCGGGTGAGATTTTAGTTTACAGGAAATGGGATTAAAAATGAAGTCTGAATCCCCCTTTTTTCCAATGTGATGGAAGTTTGTTGTGGTTAAATCTTGGTGGTTTCCCATCCCAGATAAAGTTACCTATTAATTTATCAATTTTAGCAAAAAAGGAGGATGGTAAGACTAAAGGAATATTGGCAAAGAGGTAAAGAATCTTCCCTAAGCTACTAGTAATTTTGATTCCTAGATATGTTATACCCTGTGGTGACCAGCAGAATCCAAGAGGTATGTTCATAAAGGCTTTACAGTGGTTATTAAGGGGCATAGTTTGTGATTTGCCATAATTCAAAGCATGGCCAGAAATTTTAGTAAAATTATTAAGCAATTCAACCAACAGGGGCCCAGCCTCATTCAGGTTTTTATAGAAATCGAATGAGAATCTGTCACCCCCAGGGGATTTGCCAGATTTCAAGAAAGACAAAGCTTTCTGGATTTCCTGAAGCGAGAAGGGTTCATCTAAAGAATTTATTTCAAGAGTAGAAAGATGAGGAAGATGTAATAATTTAAGCAACTGTTGAATTTGTAAAGTAGATGGAGGATTTGTGTTGGAGTATAGTTTTTGATAAAAGGTTTTCATGATATGATTTATAGAGGGGTTGCCGGAGTGAATCGTACCCTGTTCATCTTTTAGGCTTAGGATGTGTCGTTCCATTTGTTGTGCTTTGAGCTGGTAAGAGAGGAGTTTCCCATGTTTAACGCCGTGTTCCTAAAACTTATATTTAACTTTAAATAAGGCCAGTTCGGTTTTACGAGAAATTAATTCGTTAATTTTAAATCTAAGTTGAAGAATTTCAAGTTGAGTATCAGGACAGTGCTTATTAGAAGAAAAGTATAAATTCCCTTTAGCCTTAGGAGATTTTTCCAAGTCAGCCAGCTGTTGTTCCCTTACTCTTTTCCTATGTGCAGCATTACTGATAATTTTCCCTTGAATCGTGGCTTTAAGAGCTTCCCATACAGAGGACATAAAAGATTCGGTTGGGGTATTGTGAAAGAGGAAGTCCTGAATTTGTGCTTTGATCATGGGTAAGAAATTGGGATCCTTGAGAAGGAGAGGGTCCAGCCACCAGTAAGAAGATTTAGGTGCTAATGGGCCCCACAAAAGTTGCAATTTGACAGGGGAATGGTCCGCGATTATGATGGGAGAGATAGATGAATCAATATTTTTTCCATTATAACAGTAGAGGCTAACCAGTAGTCAATTCTACTGTATGTCTTATGTAGAGAGGAGTAAAAGGTAAATTCTCGATCACTGGGGTGAAGGAGGCACCATACATCAGCTAATCCAACATCTTGCATTAGTTATGAGAGGGCTTTAATACTTCTAGGGTGGAACTCTGTAGTGGGGCTACTTCTGTCAATGCTGGCTTCTAAAGCTAAGTTAAGATCCCCTCCAAGAATAACTGGTGTATTATCAGTGTTAAAGGATAGAATCTGTTGAGCTAAATTATGAAAAAACTCTGGGGAATCGGAGTTGGGGGCATAGACATTAACAAGCAGAAGAGGACCAGAGCTGGTATTCAGTTTGACCATCATCCATCTGACGTCAGTATCAGAAACAGAGTTTACAAGGTACCATTTGAGACTCTTATGAATAAGAATAGCAACTTCTCTTTTTTTTTGAGATATAGGATGATTCGTAGATCTGAGCGACCCAATCTTTTTTAAGTCTATGAACATCCTCTGCTAATAATTTTGTTTCTTGAAGGAAAGCAATTTGTGTTTTATGTTTTTTGAGATGTGAAAGAATTTGCTTCCTCTTACAAGGAGAATTAAATCCCTTCACATTCCATGTATATAAAAGTATGTCACTCATATTGTTAGTGATAAAGAAAGGGAATAATCGTTGGAGTGTGAAGGGACAAATAAATGAGGCAGTGGATGATTAGAATACAATATAGAGAGCTTACGTATATGCAGAGAGTGGCAGGTAAACAATCTTCTAATTAAACAAAGGGAAAAGAAAAAAGTACCTCAAATATAAAAGGTAATGGTTGACTGCTTTTAAAATATAGTATTACTTTTAGGCAGTACATTAGCTCTTTAACCCATATGCCTAGTGTGGGGATAGAAACCACAGCCTTCTGATCTTTCAGTCTCAGAGGCCAGTGTGCATGCTATTTTTTGCATCTTTCATTTGTTAGTTTTTACACAAATTCTCTCAGACTTTTTTCTGACCACCTGATGGAATCTTGAATGAGTTACATAAATGTTGTTTTCCTTAAATCCCTGACCCTGCAACTAAATACACACTCAGTACATCATATTATAAAATGAGAAAAAAACATTCTTCTATTTCCAGTGGTTGCCTACAACCTGTCCTGCTCAAGGAATGATGGCTAACAGACTGCAATTCCACTATCTGTAATCTAACACTGAGTCTGACTTTTGCTTTCACAAAATAACCAAGAGAAAATGAGTTAACTCCTAGGTTGCTGAAAGAATTAGAACAAATTTGTTAGACTGAGCTGGACAGATGATAGAAAAAAAAACAGTTTAAAAAGTTGTTTTTGTTAATATCCTGAGGAGTTCTGAGGTACAATACAGTAGCATCCCCTCCTCTCTTCAGATGCCTTTAACATAGAGCAGAAAATAGCAAAAATCAGAGGGGGGGTGCACTACTTTGCAGCTGTGGAGGAACACATACAAATGTCTAAAAAGAAAGTTCCATGAAAAGCTGTTTTTAGAGCTATAGTCTGATCGATGACACAAGGGCTGTAGGCTCTGCCCACAGCCCTAAAAAGTAGGTTGACAAGGAGGGCTCAGTTTCTAATATTAAATGTGTTTCTGCTTTTTTGTTTATGTCAATCATTTATATTATTACAACGTTGGACAACCAAACGTGGTGGTGGCTGTGAAATCTATCTAAAGAACTCCACAAAGGGTCTAGCCTTGCTTGAGACTGATCTCAGATGCTACATCCAAGTTCTTGCCATTAAAGTACTTCTTGAGGCTCATAACAAAACACTTACAGTCCTATCAGTCTACATACCTCCCAAGGACCCAACATCTGGTTTCCACAGCATTATGGACTACCGCTGTACCCTCAGCCACCCTTTTGAGACAATAATTATGGGTGACTTCAATACAAACTGGCTGGCACCAGGCATTGGCCCAATAAAGGATGTCCTTCTGGCCCATCACCTCACACAACTAGTCAACTCACCTACCAGAAGGAACTATAAGACTGGAACCATCACCACCCTGGATTGGATAATCTCCAATCACCTGGATCAAATTTCTAACAGAACCATACACCCTGACTCCCTTAGTGACCACTCCCCCATTATCTGCAGCTGGTCAAACAAATTCCAAACTCCACCACCCCTATCTATAATAGAGTGCTAAAACATGGTCACCTGGATCTCCTAAAACAACAGCTACACTGCCAGGATTGGGCCTTACTTGACACCACTGATGACATCAATGTAGCTCTTGGGCACTCCATCACTATGTTCAATGCTGCCTGTGACATACATGCCCCTTTTAAAACGATGAAGGTTCACAGCACAGTGCACCCCTGAATTACCTCCAAACTTGTAACACTCATGAAACAACGGGACCATCTCTGGCTCTGTGCTAAAGCCACAGGTAAGCAAGCAGACCTGCAAGCTTATAAAAGTGCAAGAAATGCCTGTACTCATACTAATCAACAGGTGAAAAGTAAACACCATAGGGAGATGTTGACCAACTTGTGGGGGGACAGCAGGAAATTTTGGATGAACATCAAGGCTATCATTGCTATAGATCCTATGATGTCACCTTCAGTGTTAAATATTGATGGTACTCCCACCCTGGACCCACTTAAAATTGCAAATACTTTTAATGATGCCTTCACAAACCTAAACAGTGTCCTCCCTCAGGACTTCTTTGATGATACCGCCTCTAAGACATCTAGTCTTTATGAGGACAGGAACCATGGTGCTCTTCCTTTCTATTTTAAGAAGGTCTGAGTGTATGGCTGGCCCGGTGGCGTAGAGGGCTAAGATACTGGTGCCTTACCTCAACCCACGCTGGTGATCCTGGTTTGGGAATGAGCCCAGGGCATCAGAGGTTGGCACAGGGGGGAGGGTGGAGCTGGATGGAGCTGCCAATAGGCAGGCTCTCCTCTCTGGGGAAGAAGCACAACATTCCTCAGCTGATTGGTGACCCCCAGTGGATGCCGGAGGAAGCTCAGGCCAGAGAGGGCCTAGGCAGTAGGCCAGGGGGTGGGAAAAGAAGGCCGTGACTGGGGCTGTTTGGCACATGTGCACTGACTCCTGGAACCTCCAGGAGAAAACATCGGAGGAAAAATGGCAGTCAGCAGGGTGAAGACTGACTCCCCACAGGTGCCACTCCTGGGCCGGGCAGGTAAGAGTCGATAATTCTGGGGGATGGGGCTGGAGGGGTTGGTCGGATGGGGGCCAACCAGCAGGGGAGAAAAAATTTTGCCATGATAAAAAAAAAAAGGTCTCAGTGTCACAAGTTAGAAAACTCATGAATAAAGTGTTGGGAAAATCAAGGCACAGTGGTGACTCTCTGGACCTCAAACTTATTACCCTCACCTTGGAGAAAGTACTTTTACCCATAACTAAGATCCTTAACCTATCGTTAAAACTACTGCAGTTCCCACAGGCATGGAAACTGGCCTGAGTGACCCCCTTATTTAAATCTGGAGACCATTCACTGCATAAGAAGTATAGGCCGATATCCATCCTCCCTCCCTTATCTAAAGTGCTGGAGCGTATTGTTGCTAACCAGCTTGTGGACTGCTTCACAAAATATTCCATCCAATGACCACAACAACATGGATTTAAAAAACGGCACACCACCACCACTACACTAATTGAGTTCAGCAGCTTCATTCGGCAATCACTTGAACAAGGAAATCTAGTAGAAGCGGCATTTATAGATTTAACAAAGGTCTTTGACACTATTAATCATCCACTTCTCCTCTGTCAGCTAACTAAAGCTGGCCTTTCACTTGAAACACTGCACTGGTTCATAAGTTATCTTGAAGATAGATTTCAGCTGGTGAACATTTCTAATGTCACCTCTGAACAACGGGCCATCCGTTCAGGAGTACTACAAGGATCAGTCCTGGGTCCACTCCTTTTTAGTATCTTTTTGAACGACTTGCCATCCTCATGTCACCAATGGATTCTCCTATATGTGGACAATGCTGTCATTTTTATGAGCCACCCTGATCCCAACCTTCTTGAAAGCAATCTACAACTCAGCTTCGAGGAAACTGAGCAATGGTTTAGTGCACACAAACTAGTACTGTACTAAACTATAAGAAAATTAAAGCTATGTTGTTCACCTCCACTCATAATAAGCACAGGTCCCATGCTCTTACCATTAGAAATAGCCTGGGAGCACCACTTGAACAAGTACATCACTTTAAGTACCTAGGTGTAACCTTGGATACTCAACTCTCCTAGATGCTTCACATACGAGAATGTTGCCAAAGCTGTAAATACCAGGATTGGGCTCCTCTATAGACACAGGTGGTGTCTGATACTTGAAGCTCTCAAGCTTGCAATTAACAGCTCAGTATTGTCACTCATCTACTATGATTTGGTCATATATGGAGCTGCTACCTCTTCCTCACTGAAAAGACTAACTGTAGCGCTTAACAAGGTGTGTAGACTACTCACGGGTGCTGCACATCTCACCCATACTTGTGAGCTTTATGCTCAAACTGGTTGGCTTCAACTAAGTAGTAGGATCAAATACCAAACGTGTCTACTATCTAAAAAGATGGTCCTTGGGCTCTTGGCACCTGGAGTGGGTAGCCTTCTGAACAAATCTCTCAGGACCCAATACACTCACATTTCAACCACTGAACTCTTTCTAGTCCTTAGGTGTTGGACATCACAATGCCAGCAATCCTTCTTGTACAGAGCCCCATTTTGGTTCAATGAGTTGCATAATAATATTGCTAGTCTTCCCAACATTGGCCAGTTTAAGACTATGCTCCATCAGCACCTTACATCTGTTAGCTCCTGTGATTGCACCACCTCAACAGAGGTATGTTTGGCCCATTCTCCTTTACTGCCAGAGTCCTCCCTCCTCATCATCTTCTTCCACCTGCTCCCACTGATTGACAGTCCTGACAAGGCGCTTGGATGCTGCCTCTATCCCTTGCCCTCTTTTCTGCTCCCCCTCCCTATCCCCCCACAAACCCATACTACCCCCTTTTAAGCAACTTGACAAAGCCCCTGGCTGCTACCCTCCTTCCTTATCCTAATATCTTACTGTCCCCTACTTCTCCCTTTTACTGTTCTCCACTCCTTCTCATATTTTGCATTCACTGTTTACTGATGTACTTTTCACATTCGTTGTTTGTTTAGAAATTATACTTGATAAGTTCCCCCTTTGTATGTATGTAACCCTACCCACTTATGTGGAACCTTTGTAAATGAGCTGTTCTGTGCTCAAAGGTATTTTGCAATCTGAGAGTGAATAAATAAATCAAAATAAAACAATCCAGTGTTTATGCATTCCAAATTGTGCTGATCTCAACTATTTGTGCAATTCATATAGTCCTTCTCAAAGTAATCTACAGACCGCCTAAAATTAGTCTCGTATTTAACATGTACCTTTTCTAGTATGTTTCTTGCAGTTTGCAGGTAAGAACTTGAATGAAAGATGGAGCATTTTATTAAACCTTACATTTTCTTAATTTCTTTGCTTTCTGTCCTGTATATTACTTTTTACAACATCATTTGAATTAATTATGGGTAATTTATTTTTAACTTTTTTTATTCAAGTTTTCCTCAAATACAACCACACAACATCTGTGCTGAGAACATACATAAGCAATCATTAAGAATGACAGACAGTTATGTTTATAGGGCACCAGTAACTTTAAAAATATAGTGGATAAAAAGAATTCATTTGGCAATTAAAAGTCTGAGAGTCCCAAAATTTCATCTAGAGGCCTCCATCGATTTTTTAAAATTCTTCCTCAAAGTTAAGAGTGGTTGTTAGTATTTCCATTCACCTAACATCTTTCAATCTATTAATTACTTTTCCTATAGTAGGTGACCTAGGATTGAGCCATTTGGAAGTGACTGACTTAAGAGCTACGGCAACCTTACCTTTTTGCAATTTATCATCCCAGCTCACTTTCCCCTCATATTTTGCCTGCCACCAAAACAAAATCACTTTTCTACTCATATAAGTTTTCATTTAATCATTACTCTATTTTTCCATGATTTTGATTTTTGCTGATTTTATATTATTTCTCTCTGTTATTGTCTAAAATGCTAAGAAGGGTAATGAGTACCAATGCCCATAGTCTGGGCAAAAGCTCCCTGAATTGGTGGCCTTGATGAAAGAGTGATGCCTGGATATTGTAGCAGTCACAGAAACATGGTACACAGAGAACCATGAGTGGGATGTTAACATACCAGGGTATACAACCTACAGGAGAGACAGGGAGAGGAGAAGAGGGGGAAGAGTAGCTCTCTATGTAAGGGAAGGGATAAAAGCAATGGAACAAAAGAGTAAACATGGAGGAGAGGAGGTACAGTGGATCACCTTAGAGACTGGAAATAGCACCACAATCCGCACAGGGTTGCATACAGACCCCCATCTCAGGAGGAGGGAATGGACAAGGATATGATAGGAGGCATCCTTAGGATGGCAGAGAAAGGGGAGATACTGTTGATGGGGGACCTGAATATGCCTTTCGTGCAGCCACATCCAAGAGCAGGGCCATTCTCAATGCCCTACAGGGGGCATGCCTCAGACAGCTAGCTTTGGAACCCACTCATGAGGGAGAAATCTTAGACATCATACTCTCAAATGGGGACAGTGAGAGGATTTCAGACCTAGAAGTGGGTAGCCATCTGGGAACAAGTGACCACCAAACAGTGTGCTTCACAATAAACTCAGCTACAGAGTCAAGCCATACAAACGTGAGGGTACTGGACTTCAGGAAGGCTGACTTTGGTAAGAAGAGAGAGTGCCTTAGAAAAGCACTAGCAAGCAGGCTAGAATTAGGGGTAGAGCAACAATGAGGAAACATCAAAACTGCCATCATAGAGGCAACAAGCCTTTGTGTGAAGCAAATAAACAAATCAAAATGAAAGAAAAAGCCACTATGGTTCTCAAAAGAGGTGGCAGGGAAGGTTAGGGAGAAAAAGATAGCATTTAGGAAGTATAAGGAAACAAAGAAGGAACACGACAGAGAACAGTACCAGTTAAGGCAGAAGGAAGCAGAAAGGAAAGTCAGAATAGCAAAGGCCCAAACTGAGGAAAAGATAGCCAACTAGGTTAAGAAAGGGGATAAAACCTTTTACAGGTACAGCATGAGTGTAAAAGACAAAGGGAGGGATAGTGAGGCTGAATAGAATGGACAGTGGGTAGGCAGAGAGGGACAGTGAAAAAGCAGGGATACTGAACAAATACATCTGCTCGGTATTCACAAAAAAGGAGGAGTGGGAGGTACCTAATCCAATTAACAGAAGCACTCTGGAAGGGGGATCAATCCCACTCTTTTCACAGAAGAAAGGGTTCTGAAAGAACTCCCAAAACTAAAGGTGGACAAAGCAATGGGGCCTGATGGGATTCACCCCAGAATTGTAAAAGAATTACGGGGAGAACTAATGACACCACTGACTACCCTTTTTAACAAATCATGGGAGGATGGTGTGGTACCTGAGGACTGGAGGAAGATGGATGTGATTCCCCTTCATAAAAGTGGGAGCAAGACAGAGGCAGGAAACTACAGACCTGTCAGTTTGACCTCTGTGGTAGGGAAAGTGATGGAATCACTTCTGAAGGAAAGAACTGTTGAGTACCTAGAGGCCAGTGGGGCACAGGACCCAAGGCAGCATGGGTTCACAGTGGAAACATCATGTCAGATTACTCTAATTGATTTCTTTGACTGGGTGACCAAAGTAGTAGACCATGGAGGGGTTGTGGACATGGCCTACCTAGACTTTAGCAAGGCATTTGACACAGTCCCATACAAAAGATTAATAAACAAATTAACCAGCCTGGGAGTAGGTCCCAGGGTGGTAGCCTGGGTAAAACATTGGCTGGATGACATGACACAGAAGGTAATTGTAAACGGAGTCCACTCTGAAGAAAGGGGGGTTACTAGTGGGGTACCACAGGGTTCAGTACTGGGTCCAGTCCTTTTTAATGTCTTTATAAGTGACATTGCAGAAGGACTGGAAGGAAAAGTATGCCTCTTTGCAGATGACACAAAGATCTGCAACAGGGTTGATACACAAGAAGGCATGGAAAGGATGAGAAGGGAATTGGCAAGGTTGGAGGATTGGTCAGAAGTCTGGCAGCTTGGATTCAATGCAAAGAAATGCAAAATAATGCACCTGGTAAACAAGGGGAAGATTCCCAAATGGGGGGTGGTAGTAACAGCAACAAAAATGGAAAGGGACCTGGGGGTAATCATATCTGATAACCTTAATGTTGGCAAGCAATGTGAGAAGGTGGTAGTGGGCTGGGGGATACTGGGATATATAGGGAGAGGCATCACCAGCAGAAGACAGGAAGTTGTTATCCCTCTGTACAGACAGTTGGTGAGACTCCATCTGAACAACTGCATCCAGTTCTGGAGACCCCATCTCCACAAGGACATAGACAGGATGGAGGCAATCCAGAGGAGGGAAACTAAAATGGTGCAGGGTCTGAAAGAGAAGCCATATGAGGAGAGACTAAAGGAGCTTAATATGTATACCCTTGAGGAAAGGCGGGATGGGGGGACATGATAGAACCTTTTAAGTATCTCAGTGGAATCAACAAAGTCCAGAAGGGTAGCATCTGTCAGAAAAAGAGATGTGCAAGAACAAGGGGACACAATTTGAAGACAGAGGGGAGGACGGCTCAGGGGAAATGTGAAGAAGTATTTTTTTCACAGAGAGGGTGGTGGACACATGGAACAGCCTTTCTGAGGAGGTTGTGGAGTCTAAAACTGTGGGAGAATTCAAGAATGCTTGGGACAGACATAAGGTAATTCTTGTGGGGGGGTAGGAAGAAATAGGCTGGTTAACTAGGATCTGCAGCTTATCTGGTAGGTAGGGAAATGGGCAGACTAGGTGGGCCAAGCAGTCCTTATCTGCCGACAAAGTCTATGTTTCTATGTTTCCATGTTTAAGAAGTAGTAGCAAATTTATCTCTTAAGCTCCCTTCCCCAGAGATTCAGGGCACTGTACAAGGCATAATAGTAATAATAAAACAATAACTACATTCACAAAACAACACTGCACTTAAATAAAATAAACAGCAATAAATAGATCTTTAGAATGTACAGCATAATCAAATAAACAAAACTAAAAAACAGCTGCATAGGTGGCAAATATGATGATAAATGGGAACATCATAGGTCCCCAAATGCCTCTCTAAAGATGTATGCCTTCAATCCTTTTTTAAGGTCTCCACCAAGGGGGTTTCCCTCTGTACTCTGGGAAGAGTGTTCCAAAGCAAAATATTGGCAACACTGAAAGAACAACATCCTGAGGAGTTAAGCCATGCCCTAGGTAATGAGAGAAGACCCACTTTGGTGGAGCAGAAGTGGTCTGAAAACTGGAGAAGATTCAGATGTTCCAAGAGGTAACCTGGGCCCAATCCATGTAGGGCCTTGTAGGTTAGTAAACCAGCCTTCAAGGTAACATGCTACTTCACATGTAGCCAGTGCAATTCAGGCAGAACTGGGGTCACATGACTTGATCTCAAACAGCCAGTCAGCAACTTGACTGCTGCATTCTGCACAGCTGCAAGCACTGTAGGATACCTGTATAGACCCATAGGTAGAGCACATTACCATAGTCTGGCCTAGACATCAGAGATGCATACACCAGTGTTGGTAGGTCTTCAGGGAGATAAGGGACTTATTCTGGCTAATGTTGGTAAAAGCCATTCAAGACTACAGCTAACACCTGGGACTCAAATGTCAGCCTCTCATCCAGAATGACACCAAGATTTTTCAGCTTCACAGAAACCAAGAGCCTAGAAGATCGAAGCTGAAGCCCAGCCTCTTGTTTGGCTACCTCCACACCCCCCATGACCTGGTTCCATCACCACTACTTCAGTATTGTCTGGGTTAAGACTTAGCCAACTAAATGCCATCCAATTCTGAATCTCAGCTAGGCACAAATGTATCACCTCAACAGCATCAGACATCCCAGGTGCAAATGACAAATACAACTGAGTATCATGCACACAGCAGTAAAACCCCCTTTTTTTTTTGCTAAATGACTCTTCCCTGAAGAAGAGGCTGGTAGGCCTTGAAGTGCTGGGGTTTCTGTTTCAGTCTATTAGCATGTAAGCTACAAGCTGAGTAAATACATTTTGAATAGTTTTTGCTGGTACAAGAGTGCTTTCTTGTTCTGGATTGGATTGTGGTAAAACTGAGTAAAGGAGCACTAGGATTTAGTGTGAGCACTGTGACAACCCCCCACCCTGGGAATGCCACAGAGCATGGGCATTGGGGACAATGAGAAGGTTCCCATCACCACCTTTTGCATTCTATCCATGAGGTAGGTCTCAAACCAGCAGATGGCAGTGCTCATGAGACTTCAGTACTCTCTCAGAAGGTCCAACAGCAACCCATGGTCCACAGTGTCAAAGGCTTGAAGAGAGATTGAGGAAAATGAGAATTAACTGTTCACTTCTGTCCTTTGTCCTGAGAAGGTCATTACGTACCCTGACTAAAACCGTCTCAATGATATGCCTTGAACTGACACCAGATTGGAGGGATTCCTAGATTGCCATTACCTGCAAGGTGTGCCTCAAGCTGCATCACCATAGCCTTCTCAATAACCTTGTCTAAGAAAGGTAGGTTATAGACTGGAGGATAATTCTCCAGAATATCTAGGTCCAAAGATGGTTTCTGTAACAAGGGTTGAACCCACGCATTTTCAAAGCAACTGGAAGATCCCCTCAGATAAGGATACAATACTTTGCAGAATTTGGTGGTGGGACTAGGTTTCAACAACAGTTTGTATAAAATAATATATTGTGGGGATATTTCGCTTGTTTCTGGTATGGGTTTCCACTGATTCTTGGTAGAATGTATGATAATTCAGTTATTCTTTTTTTCTTTTACTTTTCCTTATAATTTTTAGCAGTTCAATAAGTAAGCAATAAGACACAGCAGACACTGTGGATTTACCCTAAACATCTGTAACTCCGGTAATATTCCCATTGAACAGGTCAAATCCTTCAGATATCTGGCTATTACCCTTGCTTCCCATGTATCTTACCATGACCACATCCAGGGACGACTATCTGCTCTGAATTCAAGGACAGGGTTGCTCTATCATCACAGGCAATTCCTCTCTCCTGAAGCTCTCCACCTGGCTATATCCTTATTTGTCCTCTCCCTAGTAGACTATGGCCCAGTAATTTATTGATCTGCTGACACTACCTCCTTCGCATGGATTAAAACCACCTTGAATAAGGTGTGTTGGCTGGTCATTGGTCAGAACAGATTGACTCACACTTGTGACTTATACACATCAGCTGGTTGGTTGAGCCTTAATGATGGGATCAAATATGTCACTTGTATTATGGAGAAAGAAAAACACGGCACCAACACTTTCACATAAATAAACTGTATTGTGCTCAAACATTTTAAAACACACAATGCAGTAACGCCATGCAAGGTCAAAACAGCTCTGATAAAGAAAACGTCTGACCGGTTTCACGCCAAAAACAGCGCCTCCTCAGAGACACATACACATAATACCATACACCACTATAAATGAGAATCAATTAAAGTGACAGTACACCAATAAAATAAATAAAAAGTGTATAAAAAATTCCAATTTCGGGTATTTCCAAAATACAAACATCAAAATAGTATCTAAACATATTTCATTTAATTTCACTAATTTTAAGATAAATATGATATAAAAATAAATTGAAAATATGGCAAATACATAATTCCATCCTGAAAGGAAAAAGACAAGCATAAAGTTAGATCTACCACAAAAGTCACTAGCTTATATATTAACCAATGCCTAGTAACTAAATAATAATATTTTATCTTAGAAAATGACCTATATCAAATGAATCATTAAGCCCTGGATAAAATAAAGCATTCAGGGCATGAATCCAAAAGGCTTCCCTCTGCAAAATTTTAGTATTCACATCTCCTCCGTGGCCCATTAACAATTTTTCTATAGCACAAAATGAAAACTATAAGAAACTGAATCGAACCCTGTTGTATATGCTGCACAAGGGCATTTCTTATATTTTGACAATGGATGTCACTCATATGCTCACACACCCTAGATTTAAAATTCGTGAGGTCTTACCCACATAAAATGCCCCACAACAGCATGTAGCTAAATATACAACTCCCACAGAGGAACAGTTAATAAACTGTTTAATATCAAAATATTTAACCACATTCTTCGTAGAAAAAGATTTAATCTGTTGCATAACATTACAGAATTTACAATGGCCACAAAGAAAAAATCCAACTGGCTGTGTCGATAACCAACCGGTCCTATCCACCTGAAAATATATATAATATTATACACAGGCACAACGGGTATTTGGAGCCGCTGTTCCTTGTTTTTGTATGACTTGTATTATGGCACAGAAGATAACCCTTAAATCCACTCCCCCAGGGCTTGATGCCTTGGTTACTATAGCTAAGCCCACCCGCATCTCTAGAACTGCTACAAGGGTGTCACTCATGGTTGCTTTCTGCAGGATTGCACTTGGGCAAAGAGCTTTTGTTTACATGGCACCATCTTTGATAAATGAACTCCCTACATCTATCAGCCACCTTGCCACAATTGGCCCCTTCAAAGTGGCACTAAAGAACCACTTGATCGAGCACTCAACCTGTAGGTGTTTTGACTAAACTTGGTTAAAAACGTACTTCCTTTGCTATCCCTGCATTGTCTATTGCCTTCATCAGTAATACTTGCCTGTATAACAATAACCCACTAGGCCTGCTTTGAAAAGTTGTATCTCCTTGTTTTCTCTTTTCCCAAATGTTTTTGCATCTCAACCATGGTCTGTCTCTGGCCTTAACCTGTACCTGTTTGTTATGTGTCCTGGGAAATTCCTTTATTCAATGTACCTTTCTGTATCCTAATCCAAATGTTTGTTAACCTACTGCCCTCATGTAACCTAGACAAGGAGCCTTTGTAAAAGAGTCTGTGACTAAAAGGTTATTTTCCAATTTTTCAAATAAATAAAAATAAAATAAATGGGGTGTGCATTGAGCAGATCTCATTGCATACTGAGAGGCATAGTGAGGCACAAGGCTGCATGCCCACTGACTCAGTCCCTGGAAGTGCAGTCAGATCTGTTCAGTGCACATCCCATCATGTTTTATTGTACTTATAAAATGGATTACTAATATTTATTTGCAGAAGACACTGGGAATTACTTTGCATTTCAATAAATACTAATTTACTTAAATATAATTCCTCAAAATAAAGTAGTTCATGAAGTTTGTTTGGGGAGGGAGGGAGACAACAACTTTTGGGGGATAAAAATGAACCTGAATGCACTTTAACCCATGCTGCACTATCATGCTTTAGTAGAAAACAAAAAACCAATTTGCCAATATTCAGAAAGAGTACCGGAGCATTAAAGGTTATTGGTCCCTGGATAGTGAATGATCCGGTGCTGAAGGGCACTGCAGTCTGCTGTTCTTTATTGCTTGTGTGGGTTATGGTGGTGTTCTGTAAAATGTTTTGTTGTCTGGTGTGGGAGCAGGTCAGTGTTTGAGGTTCTTTTCCATGGTGTGCATTGGTAGCAGTGTTCAGTGTTTCCTTTGTGGTGTGACTTGTGGTGCTGCTCAGCTCCTTTGCATTGCTGCTGCTTGCTGTTCCATGTGAGGAAGTTGCTGCTTCTCCCAAGCTCTGTTGCTGTGCATCTCTGGTGCATTGCTTGCATCACAGAATGTGCTGTGATATCTGACTTCATTTGCACTGGTGTCCACATTTCCGGGATTGGATGCTGCAGTGCTGGTGGCTGGCTGAGGACTGAGGATAGAGTTCCACCATTTGCGGTCTGCACAAGATGCGGACCAGCACACAGAGAGGCTGGCTTCATTCTGATGGCAGATCATGTCCATAATTTCTCTGTTTTCAAGGCCAGCATTGGAGAGAAGCTGTACCACTGTGGCACAGATGGAGTGGTTCATTTACCAACTCTGAGACCTGCTTCCTGGCTTATCAGTGGCATCAGGAAGGATAAAATTTACTCCCAATGGTTCTCAGGAGTACTAGGTACTTGCACTGCTAAGGAATTCATGGAGCAGATATTTAGGGTGGCAATAGAGATAATTGGCTTCTCTGGGCAGTTTACTTAGGTATTTGTTTAAGCTTGCTACTGGGCAGAGTCATGATCCTGGCTGCATGTAAATGAACACATGGTGTTCTCTGTTTTGCTCCTGATGGTCGCTGTGATTTTTCTGTATGCTCATTGTATGCCAGTGTGGCATATTCATCTCTATCATCCATTTTGAAGATTGAACTTTGTGCAGTTATCTGTCTCAGGCCATCTTGACTAAGCCGGGCAATGTACAGTTGTATGTCCAACCACACTTTCTGTAAAAGGCCCAGCACAGTATCTGAGGAGAGGGCTTCAGAGAATTGTAGTTTTTCTAAGTTTTCTGGAGAGATGGGAAGATGCTGTTTCACTGTATCTTTGACTTCATTTCTGTACCTTTTCACGACATTTACGAAAACGTTGTTACTGCTGTTAAACTCAGAGTCTGTGTTAATGTTTATGTTTCAGTCAATTTAGGTAATGGTTTAAAGCAGCTCTGAGGCTTGAATAGCTGCTCAGAGTGTATTCACTGTCACTTGTAGTTCATACTTCCACATAGAAGGAGAAGAAAACTTGATTTATTTGTTCTTGTGGTGCAGTTTTTAGGTCTCTTTGGATGTTTTCAGCACTTTGCCAGTCATTAAAAACCTTAACTGTCAGCTTTGTTGTCTTCACAGTATTTATCTTATGCCTGTCCTCTCCTATTATGTTTAATTCCTCTTCTGTTAAACTCAGATATCTTGTACTTACTGTGCTGTTTTCCTGATCAGTTGGAATGGTGAGAGGTATTTCTTGTGTGTTTACTTCTGCCAAAAATTGGTTCTCTGCTTCCTCTGCTATTGTTAGGTCAAAGTTTACCTCAGGTAGTTCTGTCATGACAGAGGTGGATAAAGTACAATGGCTGTGTAACCTTAGACTCTCCACAAGTTGCAATTCTGTGCTCCAGCTAAGTGAACATATGGAAACAGACTGGCTGGGCACCAGAGATAGACTTCATAGACTTTATTGTTGTAAACGTTTTGTACTCACAGACTCACAGACAAGGCAAACATAAAATCATCAGTAGCAGAAATAGTATGCAAGGGAGAATGCTTCCCTAACCAGTTTTGCACTGGGCTTCATCAGAGGGGGTGCTGATTTTACTTTTGCCTTGTTTGTGAGTTTGTGAGTTCAAAACATTTGCTACAATAAAGTCTATCTCTGTTGCTTAGCCTGTCTGTTTCCAAAAGTACAGTGGCTGCTGGTTAGCAGTGACTTTGACTGGTACAGTTGGGGTTTGTTTGGGTGGTGGAGGGATTTCTGAGGTGTTATGAGGTTATTTGGCCATGTCTTGTTTTTTGGTGTGTGTCAGCTGGATTCAACCCATGGCTGCTAGCCAATCATATTTTTGCATTTTCTCTATCCATTTTATAATCATATCTTTCAGCTGATTTCTTACATATTATTTCTGTATAATTGATACTGTATGAACTGCAGTTTTGGTTTCAATAAAAAAATCCCTTCAGATAAGGAGCATCAAAAAATTCCTGTGAACACTGGACTCTGTCGCTGCACGCAACTCACTAGTAATCGCATAAGACCTGGATCTACTTCACAAGAAGTGGAACACTGCTCCAAGATAATCTTGCAAACCTTTTGTGTCATACTTTGCAGAAACTCTCCTCAAGGCAGCTGAGCACATCTAAGAGGTGTGGTTCTATGACATAACAGTGATCACAGAAGAGTGATTGCCGTTTGGGTGAGTCTACATCTCCGAAAATGAATTACGGTGAAGTACACTTGCAGCGACTAGAAAACCTGCAACTGGTTTTCTATGTTATGCAGGGGGCTGTGCCCCCCGCACCCCACCCACTTAAGGATTCTCAACTCCAGGGGGGTGCATGTTGGGGAGAGTGAATTTCTTAAAAAAATAACAAGCCGTCTGCCAGCACAAAAATAAAATGTGAAGCTCCAGACCTAAACCTTGCACCCTGCACACCCCAATCAACCACCCTCTCCACTACGCTAGCTGACCAGCTCGGCAGCTGCCTGGCACACTCCCTCCCTCCCTTATACCTCCCTTCCTCTTCCTCTTCCTCTCCCCACTGTGCATGTGCACATGTGTACATGGGCATACACTTCCCATCGCCCAACCTCACCCACCCAGGTATCTGGTCACTAGCCAGCCAGGTAGCCCTGAAAGCAGGCACAATGATTGAGTCGCCCTTTTTGAAAGTGCTCAATAGTGGTCACCTTGTACATGGTATACCAAGAGGTGTGGGCTCCACCCCACCAGGGTGTGGCAGCCCACTTGATCCTAGCCTGAATAGTGGAGACACTGTCTGAGAAGAATCAAGAGAACACCTGATACTTTGCTAATGAACTGGCTCTTACCAGCTGCAAGCAGGTCAGATTTAATAACCTGTCTGCAGTACAGAAGAGCTGAGCTGGTCAATTCTTCCCAGCCACAGTATCCCCAGAGAGGAATACTGTCTTCTTATGGGAGATAGCCCTTTGCTATTCATCAAAATGAATCTTCAAAGCCAATTTGTCCACCTCAGCCCTGAAACTCCTCCAATATTGCTCTAACCTCAAACCACTGGTCTTTGTAACCCTGAGTTCCTATCAATCCATGGGTATCCCACGTGTGAGACCTGGTGTTGTACAGGAGTAATTGCTACAGATTTGAAGACCCCAGTGATGACCCCATGGAAAGTTATCACTGCATTCTCATTACCTGTCCTACAAGCTGCTAACATCTCTGAAATATCCATTACCACCTGCAGTACTTCTGGCCTAAGACCCCTTAAAGGGTAGGAATGAATCATCTCCACAGGGGATAGACAACAGGGAGCCATGAAGGAGAACTTCACCTTAATCTAACCAACTGACTGTATCAATCTCGAGGTTGTTAACTTTGAGCCCCAGGGAGAAAACCAGTGAATTCATCAACTGGAGAAAGTCCTGTCCAAAATGTGAAAATTCTTTGTTGACCCAGACATTGAAATCACCCAAAATAATCCATCTTGATGACTCTAGCACCCTGTCAGTGATGAAGCCTCTGATTTCCTGCATAACCATTTCAATAAGTGTTACCAGCATCCTTTGTTGCACTAGCTTGTCCCATCCTATTTTTGTTTGTATCACTATATACTTACTTGCAATAAATGCACATTCATTTACTACTTCCCCATTCATTTTGGGTTATATTCCTGACTTCTTTCTATAATGGTTAAAGATACTCTGCACTCCTAATTTTAATATAATCCTCTTGTTTTGAGTGCCATGAACTTGTTTGAACTGTGCTGCATGTCATTAACAGATGTGTTTCATAAGGAATTTGTTCTTGACTTTTGTGCTGCTTGAGACATACCACATTATGGCTTATGAGTCATTTTAATCATTTATACTTGCACAGTTTCTTGCATTTGTAAATATATATATTGCTGGCTTACCACTTTTTAACTTTTCAATGTCTGTGTGCTCCCAGTGCCTGCTTCGCTAAAAGAAGTCAATGAGCCTGCACTTGTCACCATATTTATGGCATGGATGTTAGGGCATAGCTACAGTGCCCTATCATCAATGAATTATTACATTAATGTGAAAAAAAAACCTTATCACATATTCCTTCAAACAGGGCTGCATTCATACTTGCTGTAACCTCTGTTTTAGATTATGTGGCTGTTTTTGTGCTTTGCATTAACAACAGTTTCTTTCATCACACTATAATTCATAGCGACTTGCGAGGGGTTTGGAATGCACAAAAAGTGCTCTGTTAGTCCCAAACACTATTAGCATGTTAAGTACCATTTTCAAAGACACTTTTTGTACAGCACAAAAGTGTGTGTGTGTGTGTGTGTGTGTATACGTGTGTGTGTATATATGTGTGCGTGTGTGTGTGTATTCGTGTGTGTGTGTGTGTGTGCGCGCGCGCACTAACTGGTGCCAAGCACATATTCAAATATATTGCAGTGTGCTGCATATGGGTGCAATGCCATAGTCAACTGTTTACAGCAGTGTTAAATGGGTGGCAGCACTGTGCTACTTATGTACCACTGAAAACCTTCTTTTAACATTACACACAGTGGTGTTCCTTTATCCAACCAGCAGGCATCCAATTCATAGCTTGGTAATACCCACCTTCACCCAATCCCTTGCAGTGGTTTCTTTATTTTATTAATCACTCACAGATTAGTGGATTCACCATCCTCACCAAATCCCCAGCTGTGTTTTTTTCATTTTATTAATCCCTCCCCTGGTAGTATAGTGGACCATCTCCCAGCCCTGTCATCTTGCTTTTCTTCTTATTTGCTACACATATTATGATGTTGAGATTGTCTTGCATTGGGATGGTTTCTGCCAGTAACATGTCAGGAATAATGATAGATCACCATTACTTGGCAGATAATCTTGTTTGCAATTAGCACACTTTAAACAAACTCCAGTCAGAGCCAAAATGGCTACAAAATTATTTAGTGAATGTTCATGATATCAGGAATTAGTACAGTGTTTTGTTGTTAAAGGTTCTATTTAAATTTGTCATATTACATGTAATATGGCATATACTCTTGTATATGAAAGAGACATTAGCAGTCCATTACTAATGTGATACATCCTCAGGATATGAGGGGGCTCATAAAGTTACAACTGACAATAAAAGTAATGAAAAGTATTACATCAAGCCTGGCATTAACTACCCATAAGGCATATTTTCAACAGTTAGTACATGTAAATTAAAAAAAAAAGCTTTACATATAAACCACAATATCAGAAAATATATATTTATAAAGAAATCATGTTGCACATGTTGGGGTGAAACGCTGAGGATATAAAATGTTCAAGTGTTCATTCATATATATTCTTTCCCTTGAGAGACATTTTCTCTAGCACTGTGGATCCAATGAACTTTGCAATACAAAATAGAAATGTCAGGAATATATTCTAAAAAATAATAAAAAGCACAACACTATTATATCAGATGCTCATTTAGTCATAATACAATAAAGAAACACTTCTATTGCAGAGTATGCCATTTTCATATATTGTAAATAAGGGTTGTCTATAGGAATCTTACAGAAAGTGCACAAATTCAAAGCAATCATTCACACCTGGGCTATAGCTAGCTCCCAAGGCATAGATCCATAATGTCTGAGCATCTGATATAATAATGTCCTCCTTTTAATCTGTTTTTTAGAATAGATGTTTGACATTTGGAATCATTGTACTATAGAATTCATTGGTCCCACAGTCCTAAAGAAAATGTCTCTCAAGGGAAATGAAATATAAATGAATACCCGTACATTTTATATCCTCAGTTCTTCGCCCCAACAGCCACAAAATGGACTTCTATATACATTTACATTTCCTAATACTGTAGTTTATATGTGTCATCGAGGCACAGGTCAGAAAGCATAGGAAAACCAGGAGCAGTTTCAAAATTTGCAAATAGCATTTTATTTTTCTCCAAAACAGCAAAACAAAAAATAAAAATTATTCAGTATAACTGTTTACAAAGGCAGTACAAACCGAGAAAACTAAATCCTTCTTCTGAGGGTATCTCTTAATTCCAAGTTTCAGTCTCTCATTCTCTCACTCTCCTTGTCTCTATAGCAAAAGCATTGCTGCTCTTTTTATAAGTCTTTGTCTGGGCACTCGTTACTAGAGCCTGCTTCTCACAGAATGTTCTTGTAAGTTTTCATAGATCCTAGAAACATAGAAATTGATAGCAGAAGGAGACCGCTAGGTCCATCTAGTCTGCCCATTTGTTTTAAATCTATTTACAGAATGTTCTTGTCAGTTTTGTTCCTTGCAGGTGCAGCAAAACAGTACATAGTGTCCCAGAACTGACCTCTTGTTGACAACTCTGCAAAGGGCTTAAAAACTGCATCTCAGGTTAACCCCATGAGTTCCAGTTAGCTTTTTGCAATCATTTCAACAGTATAGAAACATAGAAACATAGACTTTGACGGCAGATAAGGACCGCTTGGCCCATCTAGTCTGCCCATTTCCCTACCTACAGGATAGGCCACAGATCCTAGTTAACCAACAGCCTATTTCTTCTTACCCCCACAAGAATTGCCTTATGTCTGTCCCATGCATTTTTGAATTCTCCCACAGTTTTAGACCCCATAACCTCCTCAGGAAGGCTGTTCATTGCATCCACTACCCTCTCTGTGAAATAATACTTCCTCACATTGCCCCTGAACCTCCCCCCTCTATCTTTAAATTGTGCCCCCTTGTTCTTGCACATCTCCTTTTCTGAAAGATGCTACCCTCTTGGACTTTGTTGATTCCACTGAGGTACTGAGGTATAACTATTTACATTTTAAACAAAGGCATCCCAGTATCAGTGACATTTCCACATAAAGATTCACATATATTTTTATACTCACATATATACAAGGGGGAAGAAAAGCCAGACATAGCAAGGGAAGGCAGAGAGACAGTGAAAGGTGGAGAATTGCAAAACCATCACAGTGATCACTTCCTATGTCTCATAAGAAAATCTGAATGTGCAGCCAGACAGAGAAGAGACAGAAAATGAGTGGATAGAACAGATCCTTGTGTTTAAACTCTTTCTGAATAACAAATGGAGCAGGGCCTTATTCAACCCTGTCACATACCCCCCTCCCCTTTAAGAGGGGACCTGTTTTAAAAAAACAGGTTTACAAAACATTCTTTAAATTCTCCTTTAACATTACAGTATCTTATAATTTGTACAGTTCAGTGCATATGCAGTATACCAAACAGAGAAGTTTTAACTCACATTTTTTCAACCTTTGAAATTCTCAATTCCTGATCCATATATTGACAGAAAATCAGCATTGTCATTCTTTTTCCCAGATTGCTGCATCACTTTAAATTTAAATGGTGGTAGTGCCAGGTACCACCGTGTGATTCTAGAATTTTCATCCTTCATTTACTTAAGCCAACATAGAGGATTGTGATCTGTTACAAGTACAAAGCCAGCTCCCAGTAAGTAAAACTTAAGGGGTTCCATGGCACACTTTGCCGCAAGGAATTCCTTTTCAATGGTGGAGTGCCTTTTCTCTCTATTGTGCAATTTCCTACTTATGTATAGAATATGATGGTCTTTCCCATCTATATGTTGACTCAAGACTGCACCTAGGCCCACCTCTGATGCATCAGTCTGTAACAGAAATTGTTTCTCAAAGTCAGGGCTTCTTAAAATGGGCTGAACATAATGCAGTCTTAATGGCCCGAAAAGCCTCATCACACACTGGGGTCCATGTCACATTATTTGGGAACCATCTCTTTGTGAGTTCAGTAAGGGGAGTAGCTAACTAGGCAAAGTTAGGAACAAATCTTCAATAATAACCAGCCACCCTAAAAATTACCTGACATGTTTCTTGATTTTGGGGACAGGGCTATTAGCTACAGCTCCTATCTTGGAAACCTCTGGCATTTCTTCTCCATTTCCCAAAACATAGCCCAAATATCTGGTTTTCTGCATGCCCAATGGACACTTGGCAGGATTAATTGTCAGACTTGCCTTTTTGATTGATTGGAGAGCTGCTTGTAGGTTTTCCAGGTGACTTTTCCAATCTGGACTGTACACCATGACATCATCCAAGTATGCAGCACAATAACCAGTACGATGGGATAAAATTACTTCTGTGTACCACTGAAATGTAGTGGGTGCACCATGTAAACCAAACAACATGGTGGTGAACTGATAGAAACCTATAGAAGTGGCAAATGCAGTTTTGTCTTTGGATTCTTTAGCTAGTGGGATTTGACAGTAACCCTTGGTGAAATCAAGGGTAGTGACATACTTGGTACTCCCCAGTCTATCCACCAAATCATCTATTCTGGGCATAAGATAACAGTCACACTCTGACACTTGATTAAGTTTCCTAAAATCAAGGCAGATTCTTATACCCCCATTGTTTTTGTTTACAATCACCATTGGTGATGATCAAGCACTTCAACTCTTCTATAATACCCAATTATTTTATTTTTTGTACTATATTTCCATAACCACTTCTGTTCTTAACTGGTCTGGTAATCTGTATGTCTTTTGTATAATAGGGCGAGCATTCCTTGTCACTATTATGCGCTCAACCCATTTTGCTTGGCCTGGTAGTGTGGTAAATGTACTGTTATATGTTTTTAGCAAGTTACAAATTTCTGCAGTTTGTTAGGAGGATTAAGGAAACATTTACCATTACAGCATTAGCAGTTACAATTTGTTCCAGTCTGTCATAAGCTGCATCAGTACCTTCTTTATCAGTTTCTGGTAAAACTAACAAAGTAGTCTGTGGTGATTTTTCAAACCATTTCTTCAGGCATTGTCATTTTTTCCAGGATTTCCAGATCTTGGAGCTCTGCTCAAACAAGTTGAAATCAAAATCACAGAAAGAAATAGAGTACCCATGGTCATAAAATGCCTTCTGCTGGCTTTCGGCCTCTTCTTCTTCCTCTTCCTGATTACTATGGGTTATTTCAATATATTTTGCCAGCTTCTTTCTTAGGGCACACATATAAGATGTAACAGATTGTTTCTAATGGAGGTTATCTTCCCATGTTTCTACCATACAGCATTTTAAATGGTGAAAAACCTGTTGATGCCTGTGGCACTCATCTGTAACCAAAAAGCAGGTTAGGCAAGCATTGGTCTCAGTCTTTCCCTTCCCCCTTTACAAACCTTTTTAAAATGTATTTTAGGGTTTTATTAAAATGATCAACAAGACTGTCTGTCTGAGGGTGATAAGGGGAGGTTCTTATGGCAGTGAAACCTAATAGTTGGTACAGCTCCTTCAGTAATGCAGTACCAAAAGGATTACCCTGATCAGTAAACATCTCTTTTGGTATGCCCACCCTGCTGAAAATTTTGGCAAGCTCTGCTGCCACTTTTGGAGCTATGACCATATGCATTGGAACTGCCTCTGGGTATCGAGTAGTATAGTCACATACCACCAACATAAATTGATTACCCTTTTTACTTTTGTCTACAGGGCTAACCACATCTTTTGCAATTCTATCAAAAGGCACATCTATCAAGGGTAGGGGCACCTTGTCTTTTTTAGTCACTGGGGCTACTTTCTGACACTCAGCACAAGAAATGCAATAATTAGCAACATCTTCATGAATTCCAGGCCAGTAAAATCTGTACAGCAATCTGGCAAGTGCATGATCCCTCCCTGAGTGACCAGCCATAGGAATATCATGTGCTATCTGTAACAACTCAGATCTATACTTTGTGGTATAACCAATTGTTCTGTCATGTTTTGTGTCTGAGGTTTAACCCAAACTCTGTCCAGTAGCTCATTACATTTTTTAATCATAGGTTCACCCTGTTTTGGTTTTACCACCAACTGCTTAAAATAACCCTGGAGAAATATTTTTAGCTTGTTCAGAAAGAATATTACAATCAGTTATCAGTTTAGTTTCAGCATTTTCATATGTTAACCCCTAATATCTATCAGTTTTTTGTTGCCACTGTTTCTTCATCTTTATCAGAGTCTTCAACCACATGGCATACTCATATTCAAAGGATCCAAGCTGGGCAAACCTGGGTGGCTGCTCATGCTCCTGGTGGTGTGCATTGTTCTTCATGATAAGTTTCTCTGGCAGTCTCTGCTCATCGTCAAACTGTTCTATGGGCTCCACAGTCACAGGTTAGGGGAAATAATTCAGCAGAAAGGCTCCTTCTGTGTATCTGTTGAGGGCTTTCCTGGCAGCTGGTTTTCTTGCAAATTCAGCAATGTCCTTCCCAGTAGTTCTCCCTCTGTCATCTACAATGACAACAGCTCTTTCCACCTGGCCAAAGATGGAAAATGAGTTCTCCCACATCTTAGTTAATATATACTGAGGTAGGTTCCTCACAGTCAATCACAGAGCACCTCAACCCTTCAGCAGGTCTTCCAACAGGGGCACTAGGGGCTACTGGTTACTCACAGGCTCTATGCCAACAATAAATTTTCACTTGCTTCATTACTGAATGCCTGAATGCTGTACTTTTTCTTTAAGTTTATTTTATTGCACTGGCAGCTCCGTACTGGCACTTCCACTTCCAGTGCACACACAGATTTTCCTTGTTCCTCACAGTCAGTGTTGCACTGTGTGAAGCAAAATGAACTCTAGGTTGTTTTCCTATTGGGGGAGATTATCCAATTCAATCTTTGCAATCTCTGCCAGAGTTTTGGTTTCCAGTCTAATGAAACCAAAGCCCTGATCTTTGTTTATGAAGATCTCTCCAGGCTCACCATTCTTTTAAAACATTTTCTTCATCTCCTCTTCTTTTCTCTGCTGCTCCTATCACTGCATGTCTTCTTTTCCCTGTCTCTCTTTGTTGTATAGCCCACCATCTGAAGAAGGCAGACAGGCTTTCAGGTTCTGTCACTACCTGTTCTTTTTTTTTCCATCACTGGTGCTGACTGTACATTCTCAGCTTGGGCTTCTGTCTCTACTAGTTTGGCTGCCATCTTTCTGGTAATGACTCCTTGGCTTGTTGCTGCAGAATCCATACCTTTCTGCTCTGCCTCCCTGGTACTAGGTCTAGTACCCACAAACAAAACTCCTGGCTTAGAGTATGCACAGTGTAAATCCCATTTTTAAAACCATCTGCCATTGAGGCAAAGGTCAGGAAGCATAGGAAAACCAGGAGCAGTTTCAAAATTCATAAATAGTGCTTTATTTTTCTCAATAACAGCAAAATAAAAAATAAAAATTATTCAGTATAACTATTTACAAAGGCAGTACAAACAGAGAAAACGAAGTCCTTCTTCTGAGGGTATCTCTTAATTCCAAGTTTCAGTCTCTCTGCCTCTCACTATCCTTGTCTCTCTAGCAAAAACATTACTACTATTTTTGTAAGTCTTTGGGAACTCATTAAGAGAGCCTGCTTCTCACAGAATGTTCTTGTAAGTTTACAGAATGTTCTTGTCAGTTTTGTTCCTTGCAGGTGCAGCAAAACAGTACATGGTGTCCCAGAACTGATCTCATGTTGACAACTCTGCAAAGGGCTTAAAAAACTGCATCTCAGGTTAACTCCTTGAGTTCCAAATAGCTTTTTGCAATCATTTCAACAGTATAACTACAGTGGTGTGAAAAAGTATTTGCCCCCTTCTTGATTTCCTCTATTATTGCATATTTGTCACACTGGATGTTTTCAGGTCTTTAGACACAATGCAATATTAGATAAAGGGAACCTGAGTGAACAAATAACACTTGTTTTTGTTTACCTATTTCAGTTTTTAATGAAAAAAGTTAACCAACACCAACTGGCACTGTGTGAAAAAGTAATTGCCCCCTTACACTTAATAACTAGTTACACCACCTTTAGCTGCAATGACTGCAACCAAATGCTTCCTATAATTCAATATCAGTCTTTCACATCGCTGTGGAGGAATTTTAGCCCACTCTTCCTCGCAGAACTGCTTTAATTCAGTAACATTGGTAGGTTTTCGAGCATGAACTGCTCGTTTCAAATCCTGCCACAGCATCTCTATTGGGTTTAGGTCTGGACTTTGACTAGGCCACACCAAAACTTTAATTTTACTCTTTCTGATTGTGGAGTCATGAACACTGACCTTAGCTGAGGCAAGAGAAGCCTGCAGTTCTTTGGATGTTGTTTTAGGATCCTTTGAGACATCCTGGATGATTTTACACTGTGCCCTTGGAGTAATTTTGGCAGGCTGCCCGCTCCTGAGAAGATTCACTACTGTTCCAAGTGTTCTCCATTTGGAGATTATGGCTCTCACTGTGGTTTGGTGGAGTCCCAGAGCATTAGAAATAGCTTTGTAACCCTTTCCAGACTGATAGATAGCAACAACTTTTTTTCTGATCTTTTCAGGAACTTCCTTTGATCATGGCATAATGTGCTTGTTGACTCTTTGTGCTGGCAACGTGACTCTGATGGTAAGGGTCAAAATAAGTGAGGTTTATATTGAGCAGGGCTGGCTGTAATCAGGCCTGGCTGTGTTCAATCAGCTGACTCTGCTTATCCCTTTAATTGGATTGATTTAACTAGTGGGCAATTACTTTTTCACACAGTGCCAGTTGGTGTTGGTTAACTGTTTTCATTAAAAACTGAAATAGGTAAACAAAAACAAGTGTTATTTGTTCACTCAGGTTCCCTTTATCTAACATTACATTGTGTCTAAAGACCTGAAAACATCCAGTGTGACAAATATGCAATGCTAGAGGAAACCAGGAAGGGGGAAAATACTTTTTCACACCACTGTACATACATTTTAAACAAAGGGATCCCAGTATCAGTGACATTTCCACATAAAGATTCACATATATTTTTATACCCACAGATATGCAAGGGTAAGAAAAGACAGAAATAGCAAGGGAAGGCAGAGAGATAGTGAGAGATGGAGAACTGCAAAGCCATCTGAGTGATCAGTTCCTAGGTCTCACAAGAAAATTTGGTTGTGCAACCAGACAGCGAAGAGACAAAAAAGGAGAGGCTAGAACAGACCCTTGCATTTAAACTCTTTCTAAATTACAAATGGGGCAGGACCTTATTAAACCCTGTCATAGTATTATGTAAAGCTTTTTTCTAATTACATGCACTAACCAACTATGAAAATATGCATTGTGGGTAGTTTATACCAGGTTTGATATTATACTTTTCATTACCTTAATTGCAGGTTGTAATTTTATAAATGCCTTCTCATATCCTGAGGAAGTGTCACATTCGTTGTTTTAAATTTTTAATTTGTACATATCACCAGTGGTGGATAATATAAGGGCATTTCTGCATTAAGTTACTAACTCTGATGAAGCCCTGCTTCTGGAGTGAAACATTAGTTGTTTTTGCCCCCAGTCTAGCTTAGCATTGCTCCCTGCTATTTATTGCACTACTGCACTTTTGATATTTTGAGTATTCATCCTATGAATTCGCATATACATTTTTTATGAAGCTGGTTAAAGTTTTACTGATGACTACTGCTTTTTATTTGATGTATGAGTGGCAAGTATACAAAAGTGCAATAGTACATGAATAGCAGGGAGCAATACTATGATAACTTGGTGCAAAAAACAGCTAATGTTTCTTTCTAAAATATAACTGGAGTTGGAACACCAGTGTCTGCTTACTTTTTTACATTGACTTTTGGACCTGGAGAGCTTGGCACCTGGTGTCAGAATGGGGGGATGGCAGCACCAGGATTTGGCTGTCATTGTCCACTTACTTTTTTTTTTATTTACTGTTTGACTCCAGGGTTGGGCACTTGGAGTTAGAATGGGGGGAGTTTGGTGGCACCAGGATTGGGAAGCAAGTGGCTACTTACTTTTCATTTTAGTTTACCATTTAACTCTGGAATTGGGCACCCAGTGTTGAGGGGGGAAGCTGCACTGGGGTTTGGCTCCTGGTGACTGCCTAGCTATATTAATAGTGGCAGCTTCAGGTTTTCAGTCAGAAGCAAGATTCATATGCCTCTGACTGCTCTGTGTTTGTGTCATAAATCCCCCACCCATGCCTTAAATAGTATGCATCTCACACTTGGCTGCCACAGGCACTCAACTGTGTTTGCCCTTCACCATTTCCTGTGCCTACACCCAGCCCTCTCAGAGAAAGTGGCATGCCCTGGACTCCTGGATAGTTGAAGTCTAGACATCAGTCCCCTGCATCAAGCTGAAACAGACTGCTCAAACCCCAGGTGAAATGTGGGTCTGGTTTTATAAAATATTAATCCACTCACTTCCCTGTATCAGGAGGGATTAACTTTTCTTCTGTTAATTTAAAATAAAGTATCATGTCTTTTTTGGAATACAGATGTCTCCTGAGATTTACGATACATTTTGCTAAACAGTGAGGGATTGGACATGATGGACCTAGACTCCCTTACAACATTAAATTATTATGTTACAGTGAGGGGTTGGACATGATGGCCCTAGAGTCCCTTACAACATTAAATTACTATGTTACAGTGAGAGATTAGACATGATGGACCCAGAGTCCCTTGCAACATTAAATTACTATGTTACAGTGAGAGATTGGACATGATGGACCTAGAGTCCCTTACAACATTAAATTACTATGTTACAATGAGAGATTGGACATGATGGACCCAGAGTCCCTTACAACATTAAATTACTATGTTACAGTGAGAGATTGGACATAATGGACCTAGAGTCCCTTACAACATTAAATTACTATGTTACAGAGAGGGGAAGGGTATGATGGACCTAGAGTCCCTTACAACATTAAATGACTATGTTACAGTGAGGGGAAGGGTATGATGGACCTAGAGTCCCTTACAACATTAAATTACTATGTTACAGTGAGGGGTTGGACATGATGAACCTAGAGTCCCTGACAACCTTAAATTGCTACGTTACAGTGAGGGGAAGGACATGATGGACCTAGAGTCCCTTACAACATTAAATTACTATGTTACAGTGAGGGGTTGGACATGATGGGCCCAGAGTCCCTTACAAGCTTTTCCAGGACCTCTGCATGCACGGAGGGACAGAAAACTGTTTGAGGATTGTTGGGCCCTCAATATACAGACTGCTGCAGATACACAAAACATGTTAATGAAATGAGATAAATAAGGAGATAAATACCATACATTGCACTATAAATATACAGCTGTGTACTTTCCTCCTAGCTTGCCTCATCTGCTGTGATACGTGATCAAACAGAAATAAAAAATGCAAATGTGGAGGTGGACAATGGACAGCACAATAACATGAGAGAGGTGAGGAACTTAAAAAAAAACTCTGTAAAAACACAATGTGCTTATGGGTCTGAACAGGGAAATGCACTAAAGAACAGGCAGCTAAAATAAAATGTCAGCTTCTATGTATCTATGTAAAAGCACCCAAGAAGGCTAAATATAAACTACCAGGATAATCAATGATTACAACTCAAATGTGTTGTAAGGTAACCTGAGAGCAGGGGGGATGGAAGCAATGAACCACAAAGCCACCTAGAAAAGGCACACATCTTCATTAACTGCGTAATTAATATAGCTATCTTGTTTTTTAGACAAATTTTTCAGGAAATCAACACATACACAACAGAATCAGGTAAAAATATGCAGCAATAAAAGAATTATAAGCACATAATAAGACAAGATTTAAAGACAAGATCTTGTAATGCTGAATCCCACTGAATGGGAGACTGGAATGCTGAACAGTGGAAAGTAGGACAGAGTACAGCTGAAGTGCTGAGGAAAGAAAATAATATGTTTATTGTTTATGGAAGTTAGCAGTTCCAAAGCTATTTATCTTATATGCTCTTACAATGATGAATGTGTTTCAATAGGAATCACAGCAATTACTGCCTTAAGCTCTTTTATCAGGCACAGTTATTAAAGGGGCTATAGAAATAGTGCTATCTACTGCAGTCAGGAGTGCAGACACACACGCCACTGTAGGTAATGGAGAGAACAGCAGAGTTACACGAGTCATGTCCAGACCAAACTATGCAATGAAAGACCACAGTCTTACAGTCCTGTCATGTGCTTTTACAGTGCTTTCTCCTACTCATAGCAATATGTCAGCTTGGTGACATCACCATGCAGCCATGAAAGGAAGTTGCAAAATCTTCTGACAGGCTTATTTCCCTAGCACTCATGCAAGCATTATAAATGTTTTATTAAATCAAGGTTTTTTTTGTAAACATTGTGCACTAAATGGAATATTTATGTATTTATGGTGAATACTTGATATGAAGGTTAGAATTAATATGTTGAAAAACTATCTATAGTAGTCAAATTAATTAGTGAAGATTGCTGTTGGATGCTGCCCACTTCAACACAATTTAGAGATCATGGTCTAGGTCACTGGTTTTGGTTTTTACCAGAAAACCATGTACAATTCAAGAATTTGGAATGCCTGCATGCTGGTAATAACAAAGAATTTCATGGAATTTCGCAATTTCATAAGAGATCAGTAAACCTACATAACTTGTATTTTTCTTATAATTGCTTCCTGTACTATTTTCAGTTTACTTAATTTAATAATCTGTATATTAAGCCATCTTTTAATCTGATTATTTATACACATACTAAATGAATGACAGTAGAATGACAGTAAAATCTAGAATCTAGATTAAGAATCACTGGTGCAATTCCCAGAACTTCAAGTCTTGAAAATGGAATTTCATTACTTTAATCACCATAAATCAGTGGCCTTGTTCATAGTTGTAAAACATGACTACATTTAATATACAGTAGTAAAAAGCATCAGTAGTAGTATTTTAAATACCATTTTTGTAATATTAGGGTGTAGTGGAAAAGTTTTTATTCATTTTGTTTTGACTTCTTTTAAATCAGACTGAGCAATTGTTTTTCAGTGATGTTATATTTTGGCAAGCTTCTTGAAGAAAAGTGAGGCCACCTTGAAGCACTGGAGATCTGTGATGTGATGTGCTTTTTCTTTTGAAACTCTGCCTCGATTTTCAAAGGGAAAGCTATGATGCAAGCTGCCTATGCCAAATGGGGATGATGCAAGTAGCACCTTGCATCATAGTTTGGTGCAATCCCAATTTGCAAGCATCAACTATAGTGAAATTGGGATGCCATATGCCCAACCCATTCTGTACCACCCTTGCAGCAAAAGTGCTCCTACACCAGTTTATAAGGGGGCTCACACCATTGCGGGGCTACACCATCCTCTTTTTTGGGAGTTTGCAAGCCCTGCTGTGGATGCAGCAAAGGGCTCCACTTACACCAGTCAGGAGGTAGTCTAAGTGGAGTTGAACTAATGCCACACACTGTGGCAAATGAGGTGCAGGATGTGAAAGTGGGGGTCCGGGGCAGAAGGGGTACAGTGTGCCCTAGGACTGTGGCTGCTCACAGTTTGGGAAGCTGGGTGTTTAGTTTTGCTATTTTGCATGCATATATGGCATAGCAGACAGTGTTTTGTACTGTAACATTGGAGGACTTATACTGTATGTGTATCGGGTGTATGGAGCACTATTACATTTTAAAAACTAATAATATAGAGCTGGCCTGTTGGTACAGCAATTGGATTTCTGCTGGCAACACTGGTGACCCCGGTTTGGGAATGGACCCGGGGTCATTGGAGGGCTGGCCTGGGGGAAGAAGGATGGAGTGTACCGTGGACTACTTTCATTCTCTGGGGGGAGGGTTGGGAGTACATCTGATGCTTGATGAACCCCTGGTGGAGGCCAAGGGTATTGCAGCAATTGGCATCTGAGTGTGTAGGGAGGCAGGGTGCACAACAGATGTCATTGCACATCCTTGCTTCCAGAAAAACACAGAAAAATCACGATGATCGCTCTGGATGATGCCGCCCCAGCACCTGCCCCCCATGTCTCTCCACCGCTCCACCCACTGACTCAGTTACAGCTCCACAGATGTCACTGGAGGTTCTGAACTCCATCTTGGGTGGAAAGCCAGAGAAGGAATGTCAGCTTCACTGACACCTTTCCCCATCGTAGACAGACAGGTAATGGTACCATGGCCCAGTCCTGGGGGGGGGTAAGCTATGGACTATCATGGGTGAAGGTGGCCATTGGGGAGTGAGTCAGGTGTATGGAGTGGGGCTGAAGGTTGAGTGACTGGGGGAAAAAGCATACTAAATAAAAAAAGAGCTAATAATATCTGCAATCCAGACCATCTAGTGTTGCACCAGGTGGGGAAGCTGGATCCCTGTATCAATTCCCTCAGGTGCACTAATTGTTTGGCACAATCCAGCAGGTGTGGCAACTCCTGGGAATTTTGTACAGGGACCCCAATTTTATAGAATTGGGTGCAGGGTCCCTGACATACCCAAAGTTCACCACAGCCCTAGGTAACCACAATTTGCAGTGACCTAAGGACTCTTTGAAAACCAAGTATTAAAATCCTCAGTACAAATGAGTACCTAAATCAAAATAAGACATTACACTTATATCATCCAATTTAGAACTATTATACATTTAGCAAACTTGTTAAAACAAATCATTCATACAATATCTATTATTATAACAGACTTAAAAATAATATTTGTATTGCATATTACAGGAGAAAACAAAAAGTACAGCAAAGAGAAAGAGTAGTAGAGGTGAGGTTTATAATGGCTCAGGTTTAAGTATGTACACCCACAAGACCCTTTATTTCTATCATTAATTGATGGAAAATTATTCTTTATGTTTAAGATGTTTTAACAATTTATACAAATCCCCAAATTTCTTATCAA
The DNA here is from genome assembly GCA_016271365.2 of Neoceratodus forsteri. Taxonomy (NCBI): domain Eukaryota; kingdom Metazoa; phylum Chordata; order Ceratodontiformes; family Ceratodontidae; genus Neoceratodus; species Neoceratodus forsteri. The sequence continues at coordinate 872,611,724 of CM057450.1, read as the reverse complement.
AACCCAATAAATTACCTCTCAGTCCATGTGAGAGTTTTTCCAAGCTGATGAATTCTGCAAATTCTGTTAACCATTCACTAACTGAGGGAACTCTATCTTCAGTTCATGGCCTTAAAACACAGGACTTTGCAGCTATAGATATTAGGGTAATTGAAAATTTGGTTTCTATCTTTCATTGTGAATTTTCCACCAAATATACTAAAATACATCTTTCCATGGTCATATTGATATATATGTGATTAATGTTATTAAATGTAGATATTATTTTTTGGTGTGTTAAATAAACATTTGTATTTTTGCATTATTTAGATGCCATCTCTCTGTGCACAGTGAATCTGTGTGTAATTAGTGGCCTGGGACTCATTTCACTACAGCAGAGGCAGCTTACCTTTCTTGATAGCACACTTTCTTTAGAACCTTGTACCCTGCAGCACTTTGAAAAATGTTTTTTTTTTTTACCAAAAAGCTAGCTTCAGTTACTATTCATACAAATATTAGCATAACTGTCAAATCTACTATTCTAGGTATGCAGCATGAGTTTTTATTTTCTCAATCCTGAACCTTATCAGGTCTACATTACAATTGTATTTTTAAGTTAAATGTGGCAGTCATCTTTTTTCCTTGAGAGAAAAAAAACTAAATTAAAACATTGATAAAATACTGACACTTTGATGGAACTACAAAATGTTTCCACCAGATGAAACTGGGAGGTGCCTGAAATCTTTTATAGTGAGAAAGTAGGACTACATTTTTTGCCGTTTTGCTGCACTGTTGCTTTACATGTAGCACGTTCATGCCATTACATTAATTTTCACTCAGGTTGGGGTCTTTGTAAAGAACAAACCCAGGAATTCAAATATGGGGCCTGTAGATGAATATTTCAGCTGTTTGTTTGGGGCTCTGATTGCAATGTGGAAGTGTGGTAGTGTTAAAACTTAGTGTAGAAACCAACTTTAACATTACTATATATATACTGTAGGGTTAACACCTTTTAAAAAGCTTACATCAGAACATTTTTTCTTTTGTTGGCAAGACACAGAAACCCAAGATAGGACTGTCCTGATGAAAATCAGGGCAGGTGCTAACTGTAGTAACATAACACAAATAAGTACAGTGCAATAGGTACAGGGTAAAAACAGGTGTGTGTTTAAATAAAAAAAAATGAGTATGCACAATAGTACTGTGAAACAATATTGGCCAGTAAAATAAGTGAGCATGTGCAATAGTGAGGATCATGGGAAATATAGTGCAGTACTCACACAGTAGCACACAAGAGAAATGAGATAACAATGAAATTCTGCATTTTGATCACAGTCCCCTCCCCAAGCAAGTAGTCACACATAGCACATTCAGTACTTTATGAGTTTCACTAGCTTCCCCCCCCAAAGCCAAAACCACTGTGCCATTAATCAGTACTGTTCAGAAATACAAATGATGTACTGTTAAAAAGCCACAATGAAAACCATGTATAGAGGAAAGTTTATTATGTGGTAACTTGAGCTGACGTGTGTTCGCTGGAGAATTGTGGAGTACTGTAAAAGATGCACAATGAAAACTAGATGTAAAGGAAACATTGTTATTTGGTAAGATGTGTGTTCACTGGAAAACTGTGCAGTACTGTTACAGATACATAATGAAAACCAGTTGTAAAGGAAATATTATTATGTGATAACTTGAGCTGATGTGTGATCAATAGAGAACTGTTACATCACTTATAAATATAAATGAATATAAACAGAAACAGAAAAACAACAACCAAACTTTAGTACATCTACTAATACCCCGAATCATGTGTTATTAGTCTAGCGTACTGTACCACAACACTTTTATTAATCCAACTGAGTATTTTAAAATACTATTTAAATACTGTTTCTACTCAACACTGCATGCTTAAAATAATCGAGCTGTGCAAATTTTATTTGGTATATTTATTGACTCTGTTCCTCACGTGGGCCTGTTGGATAAGCTAGGAGAAATGGGGGTGGGAAACCAGATGATCAGATGGATAGGCAATTGGCTCCAGGACCGGACCCAGAGGGTCGTAGTTGGTGGGATAGTCTCATCCCCAAGGAGGGTGATTAGTGGGGTCCCACAGGGATCAGTCCTTGGGCCCCTTCTGTTCAACGCCTACCTATCTGACATAAGGACAGGAATCAGGAGTGAGATGAGTCTCTTTGCAGATGACCTCGAAACTGGGGCGGTGGTGGATGGGGAGGAGGGGAGGGTGGCCTGCAGGGACCTGGAGGCTCTGGAAAGATGGTCTAGAAAGTGGAAGCTGAGGTTCAATGCAGGGAAATGCAAGGTACTCCACCTGGGGCAGAAACCCAGGCCAAGTGTACACCCTGGGGAATACTACAAGTCTCAATGGCTGAGAGGGACCTGGGGGTGGTGGTGGATGTCAAGATGAACAACTCTGAGACTTGTAGGAGGGCAGCAGCCAAGGCCAACAGGATGCTGGGATGCATCGCTAGGGGGATCACCTCCAGAAGGAGGGAAGTGATACTCCCTCTGTATAACTGCTTGGTGAGGCTGCACCTGGAGTACTGCGTGCAGTTTTGGAGGCCACACTTAAAGAGGGACATTAACCTCCTGGAGAGGATCCAGAGGAGGGCAACCAAAATGATTTGGGGCTTTGGGGACAGGACCTGAGAGAGGCTCGAAGAGCTAAATATGTACACATTGGAAGAGAGAAGGGACCGGGGGGACATGATAGAGGTCTTCAGGTACATGAAGAGGGTAAATGGGGAGGAACAGTCAGGGTGCTTCAAGGAAGGAGGAAGGGGCCACTAGAGGGCATGGGTGGGAGGCTGGAGGGAAGATTGGGGGAGAAGGAGGAGGTGCTACTTCACTGAGAGGGTGGTGGAGCCATGGAATGCACCTACCTAGGGGCTGGTGGAGGCAGAGACAGTGGAGGGGTTCTAGAGGGGTGGGACAGGTACAGGGCAAGGGTTCTGGAAGCAAAATCCGATGCAGCAAGAATATCCGGAACTGGGAAGGGAGAAGCCAGAGAAGGCGAGGGGGACAGCAAGGTCAGCACCCAGGGTGGGGGCTGACCAAACGAGCAGACACGAAAGACCGTTAGGCCTATTCTGCTGGCATTTTAGTATGTTAGTATTTGGTGTACAATACTGGATTTGTGGTTCCAACACATACATACAGCTGGATTTTCAAAGGGTGGTGTAGGGTTTACATCAAGCCCTGTGCCACAACACTTTGAAATCATCATTATGACATAGCAATACTCAATTTTCAATGGTCCGATGCAGTTGTGACAGTTTTCTCACTTTACGGCAGCTCAGCTTGTACCAAATCTCGGGTGCAAGCTTCATAAAAATGGTCCCTGAGATTGACACATGCTGGACCACAAAAATATTGTACTTCTTTTTGTACTCTTATACCTTTATAGTGGGTCTTGATTGGGTTAGAACAATGTTATCTGGATGTTTACTGCACATATTGCACTTTAAATTAGGAATAAATGTGTATTAGTGTAAAGACATAATTAATTTAGAATAAGTCTAGTTCAATTATTTAATGTTATCTTGTATTTATTTTAGTTTAGTGTTTTATTTTGTTTTTACTGTTTTATTTAAAGAGATATTATTCCTGCATTGGTAAAATGAGGTGGTTAGGCTTAGTACTGTTAATATGTGGGGCCTTTTGGCCCAGGGGAACAGTCACACTTGCAATCCCTGGGGTAACTAATGATTGTATTAATGGGTTTACTGTGAGTTATACAAGAAGGAGTATTACATCTAATCCCCCTAGTCTGTTTAATGAGAGCAATCCAGTCTTGGCTAATGAGCCAGGATGTTCATCATTTAGATTTGAAAACAGCGAAATTATGGCTCTGTGCCAACTAGGTATTCCTATTAGGTTTAAAAGCTTGAGAGGTAAACCTAAAGAATCAGATTGATTAAAACTGAAATCATTGCTTAGACGCATGATTGTATTACTTCTCCTCCTATCAGGTTCAGTTCACCCTCAACCTGGTCCAAAACAAAATGTTAATCCAGATAATTTATTACAGTCTTTCCTTAAGATTGTGCATCTTAATGTACAAAGTCTAACAGCTAAATGGATGTTATCTGAGGCATGGGTTGTACAACATGACTTTGATGTCATAATTCTTTCTGAAACCTGGCTGACTGATAGAATCCATAATAATGAAATTTTTCTTCCTGACTATAATTTATGCAGACAGACAGAGTAGAAAAGAAGGGTGGGGGGGTTGCGGTTTATATTAGGGTCAGATACAGGGCATTGGAGTTGGCTTCCCATCCCTGTGGATCAGGATGTGATGTCATCTCAGTGGACCTGCTTTTAGGCCGGAATAAACATCTTACTGTTACATCTCTTTATATTCCACCACGTTGTAGCAAGCAAGGACTCAAGGCTGTATCTGAAATCAGGAAATCATTACCAATTAACAGGGAGTGGATTCTAATGGGGGATTTTAAGCCATAACTGGGGCATTGATCAAAATTCCCATATTGCAGATTGTTTTCAAGAACTGGGAGTACAGCAGTTAATTTCACAAACTACTAGATTTAATTATAGGACTGGTGGAGGTACCATATTAGATTGGGTTGTGGTTACACACCCACCCAAGATAATTGAATCAGAAGTTCTATCACATGTGGTTAGTGATCACAGTCCTGTGTTTTGTAGGTGGTCATCAAAACAGTACCATAGTCCACCAATTTACATTGAAACAAGAAATATTAATGGGGTTACCTCTTTGGCCATGACTAAAGTGTGAACAAATCAATTGGACTTGTCTTGAAAATATTCAGGACATTAATCTAAAATGAGTAACCTTTAGTGAATTATTTAAACAGGTAGTCAATCAATTGGCTCCCCTTAAGAAGATGAGAATATGAGGAAATAAAAAAGAATGGGTTACTAGAGAATTAAGGGTATTAGTGAGGCAAAGAGACAGAGCATGGAAACTTTCTAAAAAATATAAAGACCCTAACCTACTGATCAATTACAAGATTCTTAGGAATAGATGTAAGGCTGCCATTAGAAAAGCAAAAGTAGACGTTTTTAAACATAAGCAATTATTATCCTTTGGTAATCCAAAACAAATCTGGCAAATGCTTAATAATATTTTGGGAAGGAATACTGGTGAAACTGCAATAACTCTTCAAGATGGAGATCAATTATGTAGTGATCCCACTCATATAGCTAAAATGTTCAATGAATACTTTGGTGATCTAGTAAAATTTCAAAATCAAACAATTCTTGCTAATACAAATCTGGTTGTGGATGGGAATCTTAATGGTGATCATTGTCTCTTCTATTTTCTTGTTTTGACCCTGAAGTGGTCACTGACTATGTCCTTAAGAACAGACCTAAACCAATAATTGGACAGGATGGGATTGACTACAGATTACTAAAAATGGGAATCAAAGTCCTGGCTACTCCTCTTGCCTTGATATTTAATCATTCACTATTTCACAGTATTTTCCCCCAGATTTGGAAATTAGCACTCATCAAACCCATTCATAAATCTGGTAGTAAGAACATTGTTTCTAACTATAGACCTATTTTGTTATTATCACCTCTATCAAAGATTCTTGAAAGAATAGGTTTTGATCAAATTCAGGTTTTTCTGTCAGGTTATGATCTACTGTCAAATTGTCAACATGGTTTCAGGAAGATTTGTAATACTGAGACCACCTTGATGGGGTTCAAGAACAGCATATGGAGCTCCCTTGATTTGGGGCACTCCGTTGCTGCAATTTTCATGGACCTCAGCAAGGCTTTTGATTTAGTTGATCATGCTTTGTTGTTGAGGACCCTGAATGAAATCTATCTCTCTAAGGATGTAATTACATGGATAGGAGACTATCTTAAAAATAGGAGATAAAACAATTATTGGTCAGTCTAGTTCTGATTTTCACCAGATATCTTGTGGGGTACCACAAGGTTCAACATTGGGCCCTCTTTTGTTCTCCCTTTTTGTTAATACTGCCCCTTCTACCATTGTAGGGTCTAGACTTATTATGTATGCAGTTGATGCAGTAATTTTTTTCAGAAGGAATTAACACCAGATCAAGCGTTACTTAAAGTCCAGCAGGATTTTGAATATTTTCAAAAGTGGTTGTCTTCTAGTCATCTTGTTTTGAACTCAGGGAAAACTAAATGTATGTTTTTTACTGGTCCTAGGAAAAATAGAGATATTAATGTTCAGATTACTGATCTAGTGGGGAACCAAATTGAACTGGTAGATAGTTTTGATTACCTGGGAGTGACTTTAGATTCCCAACTATCATTCTATCTACAGGTGGCTAAGACTATTAAAAAAAATAATCACAGAATTGGGATGTTATTCAGGATTAAATCCTTTCTTATCCCTGAATCTCATAGATTTCTTGGTCACAGTCTTTTGTTAAGCGCATTTGATTATGGTCTTTTGATTTATTCTGGTACAAATGACAACATGTTACAGAAACTACAAGTAACCTATAATAGTATACTATGTTTTATGACAGGTCTTCCAACAAGAACACACCACTGTGTGTTGCTAAGAGAAGCTAATTGCCCTTCCTTATTAGACAGGATAATGTTGAAACTTGGAGTCTTAGTGTATAAAATAACCCAGGGTTTACTTCCCCAGGTGATTCAGGATCTTATTCCCTTCAGAAAAGTAATTTGAAACAAGGTCCCAGTCGAAGGGCTTATTTAGAGTTCCTCTTTACAAAACAACTGTTGATCAGAGGTCAGTAATATACAGGTCAATAAAATGTTTTAATGGTATCCCAACTGAAATTATTAATGTTAGGACAGTTCAAATGTTTAAGAATATGCTTGTTAAATGGCTGAACAGTCTCAATGATTGTAATTTTTCTTTCTAACACAATATTGCACTTTATATTGTAAGTCTTGTGATTTTGATATTGTTCTTTGTGTGTTTTTGTATTAATTGTTCTTTGTTGTTTCTTTATTGACTTGTTGCATGTGAAAATGGGCAGTTTGCTCATCTTGCTAACAAGTATAAAAAATAAAAATGAAAAAATGAACGACTGTCTAACTTGCATCAATTGCCACACAGGATATAAAATCTCATTAGATTTCTGCAAGCCCTGTGGGCCATATCTTTAGTGTATCCATGGCTTGAGACAATCTCGCTGAGTGAAAATCTGGTCCATATAGCAATATACAAAGTAAAAATACTAGCTCACCCCCCCCCACATAGCATAAAATTTGAACTTTCAAATGCCAAAAATGGCTATATTTACTTTCAAGCTCCATGTGAGGAGAGAGTCCTCTTAGTTTCAGACTGGAATTCCAATTTGAGTAAGCTAACTCACCAATGTCAAGGTGGGGCCCTTCGATTTAGTCCCTAACTTTCCAATGCCTCAATGGCTACTAGCTAACTGCTTTTATACTGTGCTCCCAGCAGGGATTTTGCACAGGTGATTTAACTTTCAAGTGCTTAAATGGCTACAAATTGACTCACTTTATACTGTGCTCCCAGAAGGGATATAACACAGGCATTTTAAAGGGAGCATGCTATAGAGGAGCACCATAAACTCCCCAAATTCAAGTAAAACCATAAAACCAAAAATAGCTGCTCAAACCTTTAAATTACTACACACTGGAATTCACATTTTTTATAAGGGGTGCTGCTAGATGGTGACAAATAACAAACAAAGCAAAAAGACTAGAGCACACCCTCCCCTCCCACATAGCATAACATTTAAACTTTCAAATGCCAAAAATGGCTATATTTACTTTCAAGCTCCATGTGAGGAGAGGGTCCTCTTAGTTTCAGACTGGAATTCCAATTTGAGTAAGCTAAATCACCAACGTCAAGGTGGGGCCCTTCGATTTAGTCCCTAACTTTCCAATGCCTCAATGGCTTCTAGCTAACTGCTTTTATACTGTGCTCCCAGCAGGGATTTTGCACAGGTGATTTAACTTTCAAGTGCCTAAATGGCTACAAATTGACTCACTTTATACTATGCTCCCAGAAGGGGTATAACACAAGCAAGTAAATATAGCCATTTTGGCATTTGAAAGTTTAAATGTTATGCTATGTGTGGGGGGGGAGGTGCGCTAGTATTTTGTTTTGTTTGTTACTTATCACCATCTAGCAGCACCCCTTATAAGAAATGTGAATTCCAGTGTGTCATACAGCAATATATTTGACTTGTTCTATAGAAAAATGCCAGCACTCATCACTTACTTGGGATGTGAAAGCACAAATCCAGTACCACTCAGATACTGTAGCTCTCAATTAAGCGGCTAGTTCTATTTGTGCAAAAAGCACTTGAGCTGAGAGACAAAAATTACAGCAGCATAACAGCAGTCAGTACTGCTGGTATGCTGCTGTAGTTTTGTTTCTCTGCACAAACAATTTTTACAGAAATAAAACACCCACCTTAATTGACAGCTGCAGAACCTGTGTGGTACTGGATCTGTGCTTTGTGCTTTCACATACCAACAAGTGAGTAGGGAGTGCTGGTATTTTTGTATAGAGCATTGATAACACCATACCTTGCACCACAAACCCAGTACAGTCTGTTCTGTTGCTCTTTTCTAGTATATTTGACCCCATAGAAAGGCATGGGCAAAAGTTATAGCATTGAGGAAGGATACAGACAAACTTTAATAGGAGGAAAGAGGGAGGGCAGTTACAGCAGATTCTGCCAGGATGTAACACAGTGGGCCAGATTTTAAAAGGTTTATCTAGGACTTGCATCCAGCCTTGTATCAAACCCTAGTGGTGACATAGCTGTGGCATTGATGATTGCCACAACTGCACCAGATTTTACAACCTTGGGTACAACTGCGGCAATCAACCCAATTTATGGAAGCTTGCACCAAACCTTAGATGCAAGCTGCCTGTAAAGGTGCCCAGGTCGTACACAAGCTAAACCACAAAAAGATGGCCTAGCAGGCATTTCTTCAAAGAAGGGGATAGAAAATCCCTTTAGACTGATGCAGGCCCACTTAGCCATATTTTTGGTGCAACCAAGGAGGCAGTATAGGCAGTATAGCGCAGTGGTTTAAGGCTCTAAGCTGCAAATCTGGAGACATGGGTTTGAATCCCACAGCCCCCACTTGCATACTGTGTGACCCTGAACAAGTCACTTAACTTTCCTGTGCTCCCAGGTTGCACCTGTAAAGAAGCTTTCAACTTAATGTGCCACTCCTGGTTAAACAATTAGGAAAAAAAAAAAAACAATAGCACACTGGGCTTGTGGCAATCCTAGACTTTGTAAAATGCAACCCAGTGTCTCAGATAACTGCATGACAAAAAGGATTAACTGTCATTGATATTGTCTTCTTTCCCACAATATCTCTGCTGCAGGATTCTGCAGTATTGCATTGAATCCTGGCAGGCTACACTGCAATTCAGAGATACAGCACACTACTGTAGTTGATAACACATGCAGAGTATATGGACATGAAGCACACACCGATGCAGTTTCTATACATTACAAACAACACACATCTTACAAACACAACATAAAATCACATATAGACATTTAATGTTAGTATAAACAGTAACCGAGAAAACAAAACGGTGCTCTTTAACTGATGGCAACAAATGTGTAGGACTACCACAAATGAAGAATATTGGGGTGTTAAGAAAATAACTGTGGTAAGGCCTGCCAGGATGCAATGCATACTACTGTAGAATTCTGCAGTTACTGCAGGAAACAGGGACATTTCAAAAGCAGTTAATCCCTTTTCTCATGTAGGAATCAGTGCCACTGCATTGCATTCTGATGGGCTCTTCTGTATTTTTGGAACACAAAAGTCCCAGGGCCAGATTTTCAAACACCCTCGAATAGCGGAATCCCTGGGTGCATTGAACATATGGCACACAGGGCTTGAGGCATTCCCCCAGCTGGCAATCAGGATTGTGATTGGTTGGCATCCCATGGCACTCCAGACATTACCTCATGGGTTACGGCCCACCTGATAGGCTAATGATGCACATGACCCAGATCAGATTTCCAGTATATCCAGGTCCCAGGAACCCCTGCTCTCCAGTTGTAATTTGTGCATCTGAATAGGCAAGAAGCATCCAGAGAACCCCTGTCTGCTCTTCAAATTCTAAGGTAGGAAATGTGCCTCTCAGACAACTGTGGGCTCTTGGTTTCTCCTTTTTTGAATGGTCAAAATTGATTATACTCAAGCTATAATTAGGAAAGAAGCAGCTAGGTTCCTAGAAATTAACAGATTTAAAGCCATTATTGTCATTTTGTTGTTTGTCTAAGAGGCAGAATACCAAGCACAGCGCTTTAGTCTAGTAAATATTGCCTGCTATCTCACAGGAGTTCCTCTCCCCCCTTTGTATGTATATTCTGGCTTAAATTGATTACTCTGAGGTCCATAGTCGTGCTGTGTGATTCCTCACTTCGGGGCCGCAGCCCTGCCTCTGGCAGCGTGCAACTGGTCACATAGACCGCAGCGGTCACCGGCCCCCTCTATCAGGCAGTCACCTAAGAGAAACTCCGAGTCGCCTCTGATCCCAGCGACTCACGGTCTGCACTCTCGCCCCTTGCTCCCTGAGGCCTCGGGGCCTCACGCCCTCTCAGAGCTCTTGGGCACTGATATCCAGGCAACTTCTACAGGCCTGGGCAGTTCCCCTCTACCACAGTCGCCTCTCTCCCCTTTGACTCCGCGGCACCTACTGGGACATACACTCAGTGCTCTCGAGCACTGGTCCAGGCCACTCTTCAGACCCTAAACCGTTTTTTCCCTACATGAGTCGCCTCTCCTCCCGCGATTCAGCGGCCTACCCCCTCCTCCTACGGCATTCCCCACGCCCTAGGCTCTCCCTACCTCGTCCCAGATCCCCAGGTGCTTCCTCGGCCCCTGCGGCCGCTATTCCTCCTCCGGGCCGCCTGCCCAGATGCCGGAAGTACTGGGCCACGTCGCGCAGCTTCCCAATCCCTGGCGCAGCCCCAGCACAGCTAATGCAGGTGGCTTCCCTCTCTCTCACTCGCTCAGGGGCTGGGTCCACGGTCCCTCGCTTTGGCCGACGCCTACGGGCCTATCGATCGTCCAGGCGACCAGAGAAATGCCTTCTGGGCAACCACGCCGCGCATCATCTCCTAGGCCGGGGCGATGCTTCCTTCTTCGGGGGAGCCCCTATTAAGGGACAAAATTTTTTGCAGCCAATAGAGACCGGGACTTGAATCCCCTGGTCACATATAACACAGTGGTTAAGGCTCTGAACTGTAAATCTGGAAGCCTGGGTTTGAATCCACTGCCACCTACTTGCATACTGTGTGACTTTGCTGCAATTTCTGTGTGCACCTCAGTCTCGCCTTTGAACAAATCTCTCCACCTTAAAATGGGTTCTTTCTCTCCTTAAAAAAAAAAAAAAGGAAAAAGGGGAAATATCCTTATTCCTCTCGGGTCCCTATCATAGCGACCCCAGTAGGGCAGCCTGAAGCTTCTGCCTGGGTACCTCCATAGCGACCCCGGCAGGCCCCTGCGGACCCTATCCCCTCACCCGGTGTCCGCGGCCCCCTCCCACAGCGGGCCCGGCTCCTCTGGAGCACGAACCATCTCAAGGGGATAGGCAGGTAAGGTTATTGGGAAGGAGATTTCACCCATTCAAGTCTGGCTAAGGGCCCTCACACAGCGCCCTTATCACACCATAAGCCTCGATCCTACCCCCCGAACCTCAACCCCCCAACCGTGGGGCGTTACCCAGGGGGCATAGGGGACAGAGTTTCAGAGTCATCTATCTTTGCTCAGACATCTCTCTTTATCATTACAGATGGTTAAGGCAAAGAAGTGCACCGCGTGCAACGCCACCCTCCTCCCTCAAACCCCAGGTCCTCTCTGCGCAGCCTGCCTCATGGACGACGAACTGTCTTCGGTGGAGACAACACCCCCCCTAGCTCTGTCTCTCCCCGTCCCCAGCACTTCGACGTGGGTGGACCGGGCTCTCTGCTGATCTGAAACCAACAGGCGGCGGTGGCCATGATGGAGAGCCAGCAGAACTTCATGCTGAAGATCATGGAGAAGCTGGAGGCCTCACCCAAAGCAGACCGAGACCACCCAATGCAGAGACCACACGCCAGAGAAACCCTACAGAGGATCTGCCAGTTCCAGAGGTCCCTCTTCCTGACACTCCCCAGGATGGCACCCCGGGAGATAAAGACAAAGAGGAAGAACTGGACAAGGAGGAGGAGGAGGAGGAGGAGCACGGCTTGGAATCGGACACAGAGGACATCGATCAGCAAGCAACTCCGTCGCTGATATCAAAGCTGTGTGCGTTTGACACAATACCCGGTCTGATGAAGGTCATCAAAGGCGACCATGGGCCTACCACAGAGGAGCAGGATGGTGACAAGGCGGAATCAAAGCTGGACCCAATGATCCAGCTAAGGACGCCACCACAGAGACCTTCCGGTTTGCCCGGCTATTGAAGAACTCATCCACATGGAATGGCAATCCACAGACCGGGCAGAATGCCAAACCGAAGGAACTTACACAAGATGTACCGGTTCAGGGTGACAAGTCAGGCGCCTGGTGCAAGGCGCCCTCCATCGATCCCAAGTGGCGGCCTTGGTAAAAAGACTGTGCTACGTGCGTGCCATAGCCCTCAGGGACCCGACTCGACAAGAGAATTGAGGACATGTTAAAGAGGACTTTCGAAATGGAGGCACCATGGCCAAAGGCGATGACAGCGGCAATCTATACCTCACGGGCTCAGATCCGCTGGCTGGAGGAACTTCAGGAACAGGCGAATCAAAGTCCAGGGAGGTTGAACTTTTAGACTGCACCCTCGACGCAGCCAAATACCTAGCAGATATGGCGGTGGACTCGCTACGCCTCCAGGCCAGGGCCGCCGCAATCATAAATCGGGCCCGCAGAGCGCTATGGCTCAAGCTCTGGGATGCCGATTCAGAATCTAAGACTCTACTTCAGAACTTACCCCTTAAGGGGAGTCATGTATTTGGGGAAGGTCTCCAAGATTATCTAAAGCAGAAGGAAGAGGGTAGGGACCTCCTAAGAAATCGGTCACGACCCTCACATCTACCGGCCGCAAGACGCAGGTTCCACCCGGGGCCAAGTGCCAAAACCGCAGGGACTCCTACCCACAACACCAGTCCTTTCGAGTAGACCCTCCTCATCCTACTCCAGCGCCCCCGCCTTCAACAACTACAGATCCCTCCTTCAGGTCCGGGACAAAGGTCAGGAGGCCGTGGAAGAGGGTTCAGGGAAAGCAGTGACTCAATTCCCAGCCACCTGCGCCCAGAACTTGTACCCCCGTCGGCCAACGGCTCGCCCTGTTCGCCCATCGCTGGGCGGCCACCACGTCGGACAGGTGGGTCCGAGATGTGGTCGCCAGGGGATACACCATAGAGTTGACTCACCCGTCCATCCCTCAACATTTCATTTCGTCCCCGATATCCAGGAAAAGGGCCTCACCTCATCAGGTACAGAGTATCCTGGCAGAACTGATCCAGAACAGGGCCATACAACCAGTCCCAGTTCAGGAACAGGGGGAAGGCATGTACTCAATCTTCTTCCTAGTACCCAAAAAATCGGGGGAACTAAGGCCCATCCTGGACCTAAAACTACTGAACCGACACGTGATCCCACGCCGGTTCAAGATGGAGACCGTCTGCTCCACCATCCAGGGCATCAGGGTAGGTGACTTCTTGACATCGATCGATTTAAAGACACCTACCTACACATCCCCATCATCAGGAGCCACAGAAGGTTCCTCCGATTCCACATCATGGGACACCACTTTCAATACCGAGCTCCCATTGGTTGTCTCCAGCCCCAGAGTCTTCACAAGGTCTCCATCACCTTGGTGGCCAGACTCAGAGAACAAGGTCTGGACATAGTACCGTCCTGGACGACTGGCTCATACACGCCCGATCCAAGGACCAAGCGCGAGGCTCACACAGAACTTGCGTGCAGAGCACTGGAAGACCACGGTTGGGTGGTAAACAGAGAAGAGCCAACCGGCCAACCCAACAGATAGAACACCTCGGGGCCCATCATCAACTTTCGCGGAAGGTTGGGCGGGGCCGGCACCAGCACGGATCCGCAGCCTCGGAAACTGGCGGGCTATTAAAAGCATGCCCCGCACTACGGTGGTGAAGGTGGCGAAACTCCTGGGATGCATGGCCTCCTGCATCGACCTCGTCCTTGGGCCAGGTGGCACATCGTCCACTCCAGAATTACATCCTGACATGGAGCACCAGGAGAACAACTCACATATAGTGGTTCAATTACCGGCCGAGTAAGGTCATCCCTGAACTGGTGGGTCACCCCGGGAAATCTGATGAGGGGGGTCCCCCTTGAAACCCCCCACCCGATACCCATCGAAACGGATGCAAGCCTCTCCGGCTGGGGACCCTGTCTGGGGGACGAGTCAGCACAGGGTATCTGGTCCCCGACAGAGCCTCTACTCTTGATCAATGTCCTAGAAATGAGAGCAGTGTTTCACGCTCTAAGGGCCTTCTGCCACATCATACGGGGACAGTCGGTCCTAATAAAATCCGACAACCGCATGACGGTGGCATACATCGCAAAGCAGGGAGGTACCAGAAGCAGGGCCATGTCACGGGAGACCTTCAGGGGTGATGACATGGGCACAAAAGCACCTGTCACACCTAGGAGCAGTGCATTTGGCAGGAAACTAAACATAAGAGCGGATTGGCTCAGCCGCAACAGATCCACCCAGAATGGCGCCTGCACCCAGACCTGTTCCAGGTAATCCAGGCGACATGGGCCCGGTGCCCATAGACCTCATGGCCTCGAGAGACAGCGCTCAGGTGGACTGGTACTTCTCGATTCAGGACTCACGCTCCCAGACACGGACTCCCTGTCCCAAGGGTGGTCAGCGGGATTACGCATATGTCTTCCCACAGCTCCCCCTCATCCCCAAGTCTTGGAAAGGTCAGAAATCTCGAACCACCATCATCCTGGTGGCCCGTGCTGGCCTCGCAGATCTTGGTTACGGCAATCATGGAGATGTCACTAGCCAGCCTCCGGATACCGTTCCGCCCAGACATGCTGATGCAGGGGCCAGTGCTACACCCGTCCCCTCAAACTCTAAAGCTCACGGCCTGGCTCCTGAGAGGGAATGACTAACGGCTACCGGGTACCACGAGTCGGTCATAGGCACGCTCCTTCGATCTCGTCGAGCCTCCACTACCTCCACCTACGAGAGGCAATGGGCCGTCTTCTCACAATGGTGCCACATTCGGGGCATGGCACCGGAGCAAGCCGACCTCCCCACCATCCTGTTGTTCCTGCAACAGGGGGTGGACAAGGGTCTGGCTCCCTCTTCCCTGAGGGTACAGCTGGCGGCCATCGGGGCGGCCAGAGGCCACATCGAAGGGCACCCACCGGGAGTGCACCCGGATGCCATCCACTTCCTCAGGGCCGTGGACCTCATGCAGCCCAGGACCAGACCTAGCGTTGCTCCATGGGACCTACCCCTGGTCTTGGACTCCCTGAGAATGCCGCCGTATGAACCGCTCCTCGAAGCAGACCTGTTCTGGGTAGGCCTGAAGACTGCCTTTCTTGTGGCCATTTGCTCAGCCAGAAGAATCGGGGAGCTTGGCGCCCTCTCCTGCGCACCACCCTACACCATCTTCACCCCCAAGGGGGTACGGCTCCGGACAGTTCCGGCCTTCCAACCGAAGGTCCCGACGAACTTCCACAGAGACCAACCGATAGACCTACCCTCTCTGCACTGCACAGCCCCTCAGGCCGACAGCGGTACTCCAGACTCCCTGGATGCGGATCGACTCTCGATCTACCTGACCAGGACCCAATCCATCCGTAGAGCGGAAAGACTCTTAAATGAGTCTCGAAGGCCAATGACAGGGACTACTGGCGTCCAAGTCTACCATGTGAGGGTGGATCAGGCGGGTGCGTACTCCACGCTACACGGCAAGCAACTGACCCCTCTGCAGGGGATCAGAGCACACTCCACCAGGACGGTATCCACTTCCTGGGTGGAACGAATGTTAGTATCGCCCGAAGACATCAGTAGGGCGGCTACCTGGAGCTCCCTACACACCTTCGCGAGGCACTACAGGCTGGAACAGCTCCAGGACTTCCCGCCAGCCTTCGCCTCCCACGTCCTAGCAGCGGCTCCATCTCCTGGGCCCTCCGATTCACCCGAATCCCACCCTGAGGTTTAACTGCTACTTATCTCCCATGAGGTAATGTCTGGAGTGCCATGGGATGCCAACCAATCACAATGGGTGTTTACTCACCTGGTAAAGGTAATTGTGTTGGTTGGCATCCTCAACACTCAAACCCTCGGGAGTGATCGGGCGTTCTGCCAGAAAAGTCCCAGGAGGTCCCTACATCAGTACTTCAGTCTTAATTCCACTGCTATTAAATCAGTTGAACCACGGTTCGAGCTAGCGTGTACATAATAGGAAATAAACCAGGCCTCTGGCCTTGTCAATTTTATCCTGTCATGCAGTCCTCATCCTTGCTACTCTCTATTGTGTATATTGTTGTCTTGTTCCTAACACTCTTCTTTTCAGCTATGGAAAAATCAAACTGGAGAGCAGGGGTTCCTGGGACCTGGATATACTGGAAATCTGATCTGGGTCATGTGCATCATTAGCCTATCAGGTGGGCCGTAACCCATGAGGTAATGTCTGGAGTGCCATGGATGCCAACCAACACAATCACCTTTACCAGGTGAGTAAACACCCATTTTATATCCTGGGTGCCAATTGTCGCAAGTTAGTCCAACTTTTTCCTGGTCTAGCTTGCAACATTCCTGAGTACCCTTTTTATGGAGTTTGAGCCAAATATTTGGTGCAAGCTGCCATAAATTGGGAAAGAGTCACAACGGCATCCAATTAGGCATAGTTGTGGCAAATGTATTTGGTGCAGCTGTACAAAAAATAGGTTTAATGTAAGCCCTGCATTGCTCTTTGAAAACCTGACCCCCAGACTCTACAGATTTAAACACACATGACTAGAAGGGAATGCAAGGACTGATAAGTCAATCAAATCAGACATGGTGCTGCATTCTGCACAAGTTCCAGGCACACATCAAACTTTCAGAAATCACTAGGTATAAAGTGTTGTGGTAATCCATTCATGAGGTAACAAAGGCATGTACCCAAATAACTTGGCCCTCATGGGCTAGATGGAGCTTCACCTAGTTATGGAGATGGAAAAAGGTGGACTTCTGCTGCCACCTACAATTCACATGCAAGTCTGCAGACCACTGTGCTCCCAGGATAATCACCATTTGATGGCTCTGTGTATGATGCCATTTTCTAATGGCAACTTTGCATTAAATGCCCTTACAACCCACCCATGAAGGCCAGGGTAGAAACACATTACCTCTGTTTTACCTAGGTTAATTCGAGTTTAGTTCAAGTTCAAGTTTATTGGCAGGAAAACTCCATTGAGCATGTTCATTTACAAGAAGGTCCTGATCAGGACATTGTGACACAGTGGGAAACAATATAACTTGGTGTACAATACAGTTAATAAAATACTGAGGACAAGCATACTGTTTGAACAGAAGAACAGGAGTACAGCTGTGACACATAACATCTTGGAGTAATATTCTGTCAGGTTCTACAGACAGGAGAAGAAAGTAGTTGAGAGGGCATAAATGCTAGTTGTGGTAACTTTGCCATGGAGAGATGTCTTAGCCATTATGACATTGCCAAGTTCTTTAAGTGCTATGCAGGTCGGGGATTTGGAGAAGTTTACAGAGACTAATTCGAGGAGCTTAAGTGAAGATTGTATTTTATTCCAGATGGCTAGGATGGCATAACTGATTGCAGCTCTGCCATAATGAATACAGAATTTGGGCACATCTAACATGATAAAGGAGCTTTTCCTGAGAGAATAGCAGCTGTGACAATGGCAAATTAAAGATGTGATTTATGGAGGAAGTTTGTTCAGCAGTGTTTTGAGGGCACAGGTGCTAGTGTGGAGCATCCTTTGGGTGGCAAGTGATGTCCTGCTCACTGTAGTGCAGAGGGCAGTGATGAGTTCTGTGTGGTGCATTAGTAACAAAACATATAGCCCAGTGAAACAGGATATCCAATTTGTGAAAGTTGGACACGGAACTGCTATTGTATATGATGTATGCGTAGTCAATGAGAGGAAGGGAGGTGGCTTGTACTAGCTTTTTTCCTGATGTTTGTGGGGAAATGAGTTTTATTCCTGTAAAAAAAAACAATTGAATTCTTAGTTTTTTACCAAGGGATTCAATGTGGAGAGAAGGGAGAGGTTACCGTCCAACCAGATACCTAGATACAGTATATACATTTTTCAGTTATGCCAAGTGACTTCCCTAATAGGGTTGTGAAAGGTGTGGGTGTGGCCTGCTGGTATAGAGAAACTGAGGGATGAGTGGAAAGGAAGAACATTGCTTTGTTTTCTTTGCATTTAACAACAATTTGGAGTTTACTAGGTTGCATTGTAGTTGGTTAAAATCAGCCTGTAATTAGATGCTAATATCCAACAGAGAGAGTTTTGATGTGTGTAAATACGGTGTCATCCACAAAAAAAAACTGGAGTTTGGAATTGTGTACTGTATGTTGTTGCTTAAGGAGTTTATGTATATTAAAAACAGCAATGGTCCTAAGATGGAGCCTTGTGGTACACCTCTAGCGAATGGTAAGGGAGAGGATAGGAGTCCATCGGCTTTAATGAGCTGGAGTCTACCAGTTAGATAACTAGAGAACCAGTTTACTGAGTAATTGTTCAAACTATGTTCCTTGAGTTTGACTAACAGGAGGCTGTGGTCAATGGTGTTGAAGGCTTTGCCAAGGTCTAGCAAGATGGCTCCTGTGGAGTGTTTATTTTCAAGAGCGGTGAACCAGTCGTTTGTTACTTAGTCCAGTTCTGAAACTGTACTGTGGTTTTGCCTGAATCCTGACTGCAGTTGGTTGAACAAGTTTGTACTTTCTAGGTGTTCCTTTAGTTGGTTATGAACTACCTTTTCCAGAAGCTTAGACAGAACTGGCAGGATCTAGAGTGGTCTGTAATTGTTTAGGTTGCTTAGGTCACCCCATTTAATAGAGGCAGTAAGAAGGCTGTTTCCAGCAAGAGGGAACCATTCCAGATGTGACTGACAAGTTGAAGATGTGTGTTATGGGGTGGTTAGGAAGTGGAACCCTAGTTTTAAGAATGTAGTCTTTCTTCCATCTGCTCCCTTTCCCTTTTTTGTGTCCAATGTTTTTAGTACTGTAGGTCCTCAACTTGTTCAAAGGATACTGGGGAGAGATTGAAGGAGCCCTTGTTTTGCGAATCCACAGGAACCTCTTTAGGTGTGGGACAGTTGGCAAGCTTAGCAGCTGGGGAGAAGTAAAATGCTAGTCCTGCTGTCACAGAATGTACATTTAATTTTTCAAGGATAGTACCCTGGTCAGTGATCGTGGTACCTGGAGTGGTGATTTCGGTAGGGATTGCTGGGGTGATTCTGTGACCTTCATTTTGATAATTTTCCAGATTATAGCCGAGTTGCCTTTGACATCTTGTAGGGCTTCCACATAATAGTTGATTTTGAAGGTTCTAATGATCTTAGCACAAGCATTTCTCATGGTTCTGAATGCCGTCCAGTTCATGGGAGCTTTGGTACTTCTTGCTGTTTCCCAGAGTTTGTTCCGTTGGGTTAGTGCTGTTTCAATTCAGCAGTGAACCAAGGGTAAGGACCTTTTTTTACTCTGCATTTAAAAATTGGGCATGTTTGTTTGCTAGATTTGTAAGGGTTGTATTAAGGATGCTGAGATCATCATCCACCGAAGTGGTCAAGTAAATGTTTTGCCAGTTTGTAATCCTGAGGTCAGCTAAGTTGTTTTCAAGTTTGAATTTATGGAAGCTTCATTTAGTGATGAATTTGGAGCAAGAGAAGTGCTTCTCCAAGCATCTTGTATAGACAACTATATCGTGGCCACTAAGGTCATTATGGAAAATGGCTGTGTACGCAATTTTGTGGGGTCTGTTTGTGAGGATCAATTCTGGTATAGAGCTTTTAGTGTGATTTTTTTACATTGATTCTAGTGGGTTCACAGATAAGCTGTAAGAAACCTAGCTCATTGCACATTTCTTTTAGGGTGTTTGCTTTGGGCGTGAGCCAGTCCAGGTTCAGGTCACCAGGATGATGGCCTCATTGGGGTTGATATCAAAAATGTTTCTGGGCTGGTGGGGGAGAGCCTCTGTATCTTGGGCCAGCACAGAATGATCTGCCTATGGAATGAAGGAACAAAGGAGCAGGTTACAGATACCACACAAGGGATTAAGGGGTCACCAAGAAAACAAAGGGACTGCAGGGGTCAGGGTGGGAAATGGGTTAAGAGTCAAGGGGGGGCAGTGAACAAATAGATAATATAGCAGGGCAAATTCAACAAATTGCATTGTCAACAAATTACTAATGGACCACACAAGCAATACAGTAGAGGGAATGCAACAACTGAAACAGCACTAGCAGTCTATACAGAGGCAAAAGTATCAGCAAACAGGTACAGATAATATATTGGACAGCCTTAAGCTGCATTCAAAATCTGGATTAAAAGTCAAGAAATAAGCAACAGTATTTTTAAAGGAAACAATAATCACCACACTTCTTCCAACATGAAAAGTCCCTGGTAGAGCTGCAGCTCGTACCTTCTAGTGTTCTGCATGCACCAGGGAGTGGGGAAGGTTAAGGTTTAACCAGATCATTGCTAGCAAGTCATTGATTTCCGACAGACATGTAGCTTCACAATGGATCCATGCAGCCCAGCACGAAAGACAGGTGTAGCATAATTGAATACCATTGGCATAGCTGTGAAACTCCAAGTTTATCATCTAATTACCACCTCCAAGGGCAAGAGATACACTGCAAACAACATCTTGGACAGCACCAAATCTTGATTAACTACATGGCAAAAAGCATCTGGCTATGATGATTAATTGCCTACCATTACCTGCTGCTCTTTGCCCATTTGTATGGATGGAAACCAGCAAAAAACTATTCTGGTCAGACCTCAATAGTGCCTCAGGTAGTCTGTCTAAACTCAGTGAATAATACAAATTCTGATGAGAGATAAAGGAGAACAAATATAGTGTGCTCTCTACTTGTCTCTTGCCATGAAGAGATCGCAGAACAAGTACAAGTAGCACACTAACTGCTACCATGTTACTAACACATTGCCCCCTTCCCCTTCTAACTAAGGCCACATGCTTATGCCATTCCTGCTTGAAGTTGCTGATTAATTTGGCCTGTTTCACTTTCTCTGGTAGGTTATTCCACTTGCACACCACCCTTTCTGTGAAGAAGTGCTTATGGACATTCTTTTGTAATCTACCCCATGCTAGCTTTAGATAATTCTCTCTCACCCCTGTGTTTGAACTCAAGAAGATGAGTTTCTTGGCATCCATTCTATATATCCTGTGCAGATACTTGTATGTCTCAATCATGTCACCCTTTCCTCCTCTTCTCAAGGGTGTACATGTTTGAGTCCTGCAGCCTCTACTTATACATCATTTCCCCCAAGACCATGGATCATCTTTGTTGTTCTCCACTGTACTGCTTCCATCTTGTTGCAGTCTTTCCTCAGGTGTGGGCTCCAGTAACTTGTGCAGTATTCCAGGTGCAGCCATGCCTGGGACCTGAACAGTGGGAGGATCAGCTGTTGGCTTCTACAGCTTATCCTCCTCCTTATGCATCCCAGCATTCTGTTCATTTTGCTCACCACCTTTTGCAGTGTGCAGATGATTTTAGGGTTACCTCCCAGCCATTTGCCTTAATGATAGACTTTTATACACTGGATATAACAAGGATGGGAATCAAAGTTCCACTGTTCAGTATTTGGCTCATAGCTCACTCCTGTCAGATTTACAAGCTAATAAATGGTAAGTTATTGCAAATGCCAGCCACAGAATTCATACAATGTGGACTATCCTTTTTCTGTTGGGCCAACCCCTCTCAGTTAAAGAAGTCCACAGCAGTCTGACAGTGTACAGTTTCACATACACTGGCGATTTAAATTTGCACATATTAATAATCATTTCTCTGATAAAGGACCACCACCTCAAAAATCCTTAATGTTTAGGTCCTCATTACAGGCCTAGCAGGGAACCTTCTGTTCAACCCCAGTTGCAAATATGTCTGCATCCTTGATGATTTCTCACAGTCAGAATTAAATGGCCATTATTGGGATCGATTAGCATATCAATAGGGGCCATTGAAGGGCAAAACAACAGGCTACAGCAGTTTCAGTAAAGCAGCATGTCCCTACCCAGCAGCTATTTTAATAGTCAATGAAAAGATAAAAGAAAAAGCAATTCATACATTCTGTATCCCAGGGCTCTCTTTGCTTACAGATGCATGAATATATTTTCTCCCAGATGATAAACAAGGAGGAAGTCAGTGGAAATATGAGGCATGCACATTAACTGGTTAGGCAAAATATTGATTGGAATGTGGGTTATCTTTACTAGACTTCCACATCTTGGTTTTTGTGTGTGTTACATAACTTTATCCATAAACTGCAATGGTTTCTAGGCTACCCATGCTCCAAATCACTGCAGAAAATTCATGCCAGTACTGGATAGCCCAGTTATACTATTTTTGTCTGTGGCCAGGAGGAACAGAGACATACAGTACTGTAGGTCTGTGGATAGGGGGAGAACTGGTATTAACATTTCTTTTACAGTAGCTCTATACACTAAGAGTACCTATATAATCCCCATCCATAGGACAGCAAGTGCTGCGCAGAATGGAGATTGAGTGATATGCAGGAAGTGCTCAATGTGGAGGTCATTATTAACATTTGTACGTATTGAATGATTGGTTCCCACCCCCTATTTGACATACTTTGCTTCATTTAAGCAAGCAAGCACTGATTGAGTAGCATATGCTGCACTGTATGTATGTAATGAATAGGTATCTAAGTCTAGTAGTTGCTGCACTAGAAGACAAGAAGGTACATTGAACTAATGCACGCCATAGTACCAGCACATGCTGTGGTACAAACACCCTGAATATAATGCAGCATCTTAATTTCTGCACAGAAACATGTCTTTATACACAAGCATCTGTCAATGCTAAAGCCAAAGTTGAAGGTGCTAGGGTAGTGTCCCTGCAGTCTGCAGCTGCAGTTTTGAGTTAACTTGATTGGAGTGGAACCATATCACAAGATGGATGGGGGTCGAGGGTGGTGGTACACCCTTGGTCAAGCTCTGCATTGGTGCCTAGTGTCTTCCATGTTGTTGGTCAAAGAATCTGGGTTCCAAAATTACTGGTGAGTGAATCAGTATTAGGGAAGATGATAAGTGTATGGGTGCTCTGAAATTGAAGTGGCAGCTCCATTCTCTGGCTTCTGCTGAGTGGCTCTGACCATGACAAGTTGCTCTGTTTCTTTCCTTCATTTTCATTATGTGCATTTTTTCCTTCTGACAGTTGTGCTTCTCTTCAGGTTGATAACCTGATAATTGCAGAGTGTTTGTCACTGAGCACAGGGATGAGAAGATTGCACTGCTGTGACAGAAACAGAGGCTATGTCCTTCTTAGCATTGTGTCACAGTTACATTTGACTCTTCTGAGATCATGATTTCAAAACAAAGGCTTTAGTTTCCTTGACAGTTGCAAAGTTCTGCCAGGTTCAATCTCACCATACATGAATGAGGGCTGTGTACCTGAAATTATATATGATGTCAAGATCAGACATCTCCTTTTTCACCCACTGTAATCACTGTGTTTGTTAACTAATTCAGGGGAAAATTATTGAAAAATATTTAACACAGTAACATTTCTATTTTCAAACAAGAGATTTCTCTTGTAACAGGGATATATGTTTCTTAATGCTGCTGATTTTTAAAATGTCTACTACTATATATCCAGTGGGAGGGCTGAGTTTGGAGCAAGGTATCAATTAAGAGAGTGCTTTCTCTATTTCTAGAGATGTGCCCTGATAAGTCTACTTGCATACATATAGCTATTTCTAGAAGACCTATTTTTTAATCACTATTTTTTCTCTTGGATCTTTCTGATTAGGACCTTCTTTGCCCACTGCCAGAGACACCTTCTATCTTTCGAGACTCCTCTTATCTGTTCTTCACAGATCTCCATGGGCCACCTGTGACCATACCTCTCAACCTTCTGTCACATGAATCAGGGACAAGGCATAAAAAAATCAGGAACAAAGGACCAAAATCAGGGACACATCTTTAGAATTAACAATATCCACCCAGGAAGCTAATAGAATATGGGGAGTAGTGCAAAATGCATTTTCTAAAGAAGAACACGTCTGTAACTTTAATGTTTGACATTATTTTGTGCTTACAATCCCCACTGTTTAGACACACAAACACCAATTTTAGGAGGGACAGAGTAAAATTCTGCGTCAAAATCAGGGACGTCCTTGAAAATCAGGGACAGTTGAGAGGTATGCCTGTGACTCACTGCTACATTATCTTTTGGATTAAGGTGTGGCCTGCATTCAGCTCCTGTGGCAACATCACTCCTAGCTACCCACAGTAGAGGTGAAGCCTGGGAGCATTCCCAAAGCCAGGGAGAGGGAGCCCAACTGTGGACATGGGTTGGCAGGTGGAGCATCATCGCTCCTGTGCATGACACTTCTGGGAACAAATCTATCCAAGGTCAGTCAGTGCTAGTGCCAGCAGTATCCTGTTCCTCCTTTGTTCTGGAGCAAAACAACAAACTGGGGTTAAAAAACAATTTATTAAATTAAAGCACTTACAAACAGACAGCAGGGGTCTACTCAGCCTTCCGTGTTCTGCCATGTCTATGGTGAACTGCCACCCAACCTTTGATAGGGGGCAGATAGCTGGCATGTTATGTAACTCCCTTGCCAATGGAATGCTTTCCTTGGGATGTTTAATCTCTATTCATTGCATAGGTAGGCACATATGAACTTATGAATGGCCTACTCTGTATGTATCTGATATATTGTATCCACTTTAACTCATTGTATGTAAAGCACTTTACTTTGTATGTTCCGATATATTGTATCCTCTTCAACTCATTGTATGTAAAGCACTTATAAATTGTTACCCTATTAAGTTTCTGCATGTCTGTACTCTCCCGGGTTGTGCCTGAAAATAGTCATTTTATGGCTAGTGCACTTACCCGGTTAACAAACGCTGAATAAAAATAAATAAATTTTCCTTCCCCTAGTTGACTACCCATGACCCAAGCTTGCTTCCAAGCTTAGGTTGTTAGCTTAGTAAGTGGTAATGCTACTGCAGTGCTACTAGACTGACTCAGCAGGAAAGGTATTATAGCATTATTTTTAACTTCTCTGGAAAACCCACTAATTCAAGATTATGCCCCTGTCCTTGATTTTCAAAGTTATGTGTTTTATCCCATAACTTGTCAATTTTTATGTCTTACTTATATACAATATTCAGTTTAGTTTGTGTTTTTTTGGTGACAAGTTCAGTATACTAGACATGAAATTGTCTATTTTCAAGCACGAACTAGGAAGTTACAATATAGTAGAGGGAGCAGTCCTGTTGGGTTTCCAAGCACACCCCATATCTGTCAATTTTATTGGTTCGATATAAAATAGTGACCACTTGGTCCTACACCCCTGTGATTGTGGATTTAACTGCTGTTTTTCTAGAAGGAGAATCTGAAACATAGTTTTAACTCTGACAGATCTTCTACACTGCAGCTGGTGACAATGGCTGCCATTCTGTGTGAGTTCCTTTGAAGCCTCATCAGATAAATGGGATTTTTTTAATGCTAATTTGTGATGTTTGAGTTACATAACACCACAGTTATGGTGCACACTCCTCCGCATTGAGTACTAAGTAACAATCTCGATTTAAAAATATACTGTAGAACCATACTGATGTAAAGGACATAGTATACTGTATTAACTGTTACACAGAGCACAAAGTCAGACAGCCATCTTGTTGGTGACTCTCTAACACTTCATGCCATAATTTAGTATTAAATTATAATACATTTGCATTTTAGAATTTGATTATTAAATGAAAAATAATTTACTAGTAAATTATACATTAAAAATAATGTAATACATCGATAAGCCTTAATAATACCATCTTGGCCCATCGGAAATTTTTCTTGTTATACACGCCTGCCAATGCCATAATACTACCGTTAAGCACTGATAATACATGGTTTCAGACTAATAATACATGGTTTCAGTCTTGATAATACATGGTTTTAGACTGATAATATATGAGTTCAGACTTGATAAA
The DNA here is from genome assembly GCA_016271365.2 of Neoceratodus forsteri. Lineage (NCBI taxonomy): Eukaryota > Metazoa > Chordata > Ceratodontiformes > Ceratodontidae > Neoceratodus > Neoceratodus forsteri. Next base: position 872,585,546 of record CM057450.1, on the reverse strand, counting down.
ACATGGAATATGCAAGAACATTTTCCAAATGGCCAATTATTAAGGTTTATCCATATAATACAAAAAATAATAAATAGATAAGTGTGTTACAAGGCTGTAATCCCACTTCAAGGTTTTGGGAACTTTGGGAACCTTTCAAGCTTTGCTCCTGAGGTTCCAAGTCCCCAAAACCTCTCAATGGGATTATTGCCTTGTAATACACACTTATCTATTATTCTATTTACAGTTTACATTTTAGTGCTATCTAATAAAGTTAAAAATGTTAACAAGCAGCTGGTTAATCAAAAGTTAAAAATATGAGAAATGGACAAAATATTGTAATTTTGTCACCTTCTGAATCTTATTCTTATTCATAGGGATAACAAAACTAAATGTAAAGGAACTACATTTAGATATCGATGTATGCCTTAGAGTATGCAAAAGAATTAGGCTTGTTGAAAGCAACTAATACTGTCAGTAGAAGTTGCAAAAGTAATCAGATTTTTAAAGGAAGTATGAGCTTTGGCCTCTTAGACTTTTACTGTGTATTAAATATGCTACAATTATGGAGTATCCTATTAGCTACAGAAGGCCAGTATGATAACCTACTATACATGAACTGCAATGGTGTTTTTAATATGGGGTACTTTAAAAAAAAATCATAATACGAAGTACTTTCAATAAATCTGTGGCATTTAAAATTCATCTTACCTTACACTTGTACACTTTGTATCCTAACACCTCCCAAAATGTGTGTTTCACATTGGTCTCAAAATTTTCACACAGACTTTTCCAAAAATGGTACTTCATACCCATCTTGAAATTAGCACACTTACCAGTCTTGCCATTTTTATCATACTTCTGTGATGCTCTGTCATCTGCTTATTGTTATATTATATAATATTTGTGTTATAAATAAAATGTGTATGGTATGTGACTGCCTGCTTAACGTTGGTAGTCAGTGAGAGAGAAGTGACCTTTGACCTCCAAGGTGTCAGTGTTGTTGAAGTAACATTATGTTAAACTGACAAGGGGAAACCCCTAATTAAAAGCCTTCCTTCCAGAGGGACAGTTTATTACCTCTTATAACCTGCTCCTGCTTTTGAAGTTAGAAACTAAATATGAATTTTATGACCCTAGCAGGAAGGGAAGCCATCTGGCTGATCCTTTATGGTTTTCTCACCTAGCAGAGAATTAGCAACATATTGTGGGGTTGTGAAACATCAAAGGGGATGTTTTGATTAAAGACACATATTTTGGGGAAATTGCTAGTTGCTGTTTTTCACAGTAATAACATATATCCTTGTGGATATCAATACTCAGATTACAGATTTATCACAGATCTAACAGTGACCTCATGGGTAGCATCACCAGGAGGTGGAGAGAACTGACTTTTGAATATTGATTGCAAGAGAAGTTTGTGGCAGAAGGACTCTCTGAAAATCAAAGATACACAACCTGTGGGCTGGTAACTAGGCACTTTTAGAAAAATAATTCAGCTGGAACTTAAGTATTTGTGGTAGGCATATTTGTGTTCTGTAACTTCCCATTTATTGCATGTGACTGTAAGTTATTGATATAATTGTTCTGTGTTTGATTTTACCTATTTTACAATTTTTAGTAAACAGTATTTTCCTTAAAATGCTACTTGTGCTTTTTCTCAGCTCTTTTACATGTGAATGTTGGACCTGTGTTTAAGTCTGATAGCTGTTACGGGATTGAATGCGTTACTAAGCTTACTAAAAGGTAAGAATATACCTAGGTCTCATACTGAGGCATAAGGGTATATGTTGGGAACCTGGCTGGGTGCCACTGGGTGAAAGATTATATTGCATTTCCACAAAGATAATATATGTCTGAGCCTGTTAACTGGGTATGCTAGCATAAGGTTCACATTTCTGACCCCCAGGACTTGAGGCTAATAGGTGATTCAGACCCCAAGCAGACTAGAGGGTTACGCTGTCTGTCCCCTTTTCACATTATTTCACTTCGAGGTTGGCACTGTGGGAGCTGAGGGTCTGACCTGCAGAGCACATTTGTGACAACTTCTATCCCTAAATTGACATCCCCACTATTCCCACAATTTGTGTTCCTCTCTGCTTCAGACATTTGTGCTGCTTGCCACTAAAATGTGGCTCTTTCAATTTCTCATAGTTTCCCCTCTTCCTGGAAATGCACCCCTTTCCCTAAACTTATCACTCTGCTGTTCCCTAAATTTCTATCCATTGTTTCTCAAGGAATATACTCCCCTCTTTCATTCTGTGTTCCAACCCCACAGAAATGTGTGTTACAAGCCACTCAAAAAATTGCATTCTTAACCCTTCCTGAAATTCATCTAGCAACCCTGTCCAAGATGTTAGTATAGTAAAGGGCACACAATTTGGGATTGGAGAGGTCACACATATCAGAAATGGTAAGCATCATGCATGTTGGGAGGAATGAGAGGTGTAAGGTTCAAGAGGGTTAAGGGGAGAGAATTATGGGAGGTTCAAGGCACACATCGTAACTATGATGTACACAAGTTTCAGGAATGATGAGTGAGAAGTTTTGGGAAGGGAGGCATGCAACTGCAGAAAAGGAATAGAGCTCAAAACAGAGGCTGAGAGACTTAGCATGGTTGACGAGAGCACAGGCTAGAAAGCCAGCAGATCTACAGGTTCATGTCCCACTACGGAAAATTACTGTGTGATGCTACACAAGTCACTTAACCTTTCAGTGCTTCAGTATATTTTGGGAGAAAGGACTGACTTCATGGAACTGTAGGGGTGATTAGGACCCAGGTAGTGGTCCTAAAGGGTGTATGCTTAGAACTGAAGGTAAATAAAAGTGCAGTTCCACAAGGATTTGTACTACGTCCAAACCTCATCAATATTTACATCAGTGATACACAGTAGGTGAAGAGCCACAAGGGAAAGTGAGTTGTTTTGCAGGCAACACTAAACATTATGGGTGAATGGACAGTACAGATTGGATTAAAGCAATGAAAGAGGTTGTGGTGATGCTAAAAAGGTGATCTAGCACCTTGCAGCTGAAATTAAACACCAAAAAATGCAAGGTCATGTTCATTGGTAGTAGGAACCCTCAAACTGAGTATATTATTAAGGGTGTACACCTTAAACATTCTGGGGAAGAATAGGATGTAGGGGTAACAATTAGTGATACTGCAATATGAAGTTCACTTCCCAATGCAGTATAGGTATAGCATACTGTGAGCAGTAGGAATCCACAAACTGAGTATAGCATTGATTGTGTAAAAGTTGAACATTCTGAGGAGGAATGAGATTTTGGGGTAACAATTAGTGATACTGCAATATGACGTCCATTTCCCAATGCAGTATAGCATATGGAAGGCAAAAAAGATGCTGCGGTGGATTAAGTGGGGATTTTTCAAGAAAAAGTGGGATAGCCCTCTACTCGTGTAATGGCAAATAAAACACCAGGAGGGATTTATTCCTTAGGTATGTTCTAATTTTTGGGGCAGTGGCAACCTGTTTAGGGATCAGAAAGGGAAGGGTAGGCTTACACCTATCCATCCTATCCTGTCCTTCCTGATTTGGCCCCCAGTACTTTTAGCTATCTCCATGGATAATCTCCAGATATCTTTAGACTGAGGGATTGAAATGGATTAAAATGGTACTATTCCTGGTGAGAGAGTGAAAAAGTGAAAATAACATTATATCCTAAATTGGGAAAAAAAAGATGATTTTGTTAATATTGAAAGCTAAACTAAATTGTAGTATGGATTGAGCTATATTAACCATTAGACATAAATTAAGAAGAGGGTAAAAAAGGGCACAAGAGGCTTAATATTCAAAAGTTTGCCCAGTGGACAAAGTCATTGCACCCCATTTGAATGAGGTTTGTGCCTGAGAACAATATACTAAGGGAGCAGTGGCACACACAAAGAGGGTTATCACACAAAAAATAAAGTATGCAATGGGCAAAGGGAGGGGAAGGGACCTGATTACTGGTGCAGTGCAATATTCAATGTGGCAATGCTGCACAAAGGGAATAGCACAGACTAACTTGTGCTGCACAATTATTCTTGAAAAGAAGCACAATTTACTCTGGGCAACTCTAATGGCTGGCAGAGTCATTGCAGTCAACAATCATGTTGACAGTTAGAGGAGTACACCTGCTTCCCAGTGGCCAGTGGTCCCCTCACCCTCCAGTCTCTGACCCTGGTCAAAATTAAGTAAGCCTTGGTGGTCAGTGGTACCCCCAACCTCTGATCTCCAGCCCCATTAAAATAAATATTTCCCTGGTGTCCAGTGGTTCTCCCATCCTCTGAGCCCTATCCCTGTTAAAATAAAAAATGTCTCTGGTGTATAGTGGTGCCCCTCTCCTCTGATCCCTTCCCAGTTAGAAATAAATATTTTCCTGGTGGTCAGTGGTTTCCCTGTCCTCCAGTCCCCATCCTCATTATAATTAAATATTTCCCTGGTGGTCACTCACCCCCCCCCCTCATCATGCAGTCCCTGGCTCCATTAAAATAAGCATTTCCCTGGTGTCTAGTGTCCCCCTGTCCTCAAACCCCATCCCTATTAGAATTTAATATTTCCCTGGTGGTCAGTGGTCCCCTCATCCTCTAATCCCTGGCCTCCTCAAAATCAAGTGTTCCCTCTGCACCACCCACACCACATACACCACCCTGCCAATCCCCTTTACCATAATCTCTGGTACCATGGAGAGACCATACAGTGACCAGCACAGTCCTTTCTCATCACCTTGGCTGGCCATCAAATGCAATGGCAGGTTTTGTGTCACCTACATATTGTAAAGGGAGCATGTGTACTGTTTATTGCAGTTGCATAGGGCTGTCAGACACCAGGGACTACTTGTAGGTAACTGTGATGAGTTATCAGAGGGCAGGGAATGCCACTGAACTCCAGGGAAGATTTTATTACTGCTGGGGCTGGGATTGGAAGGTGGAGGGAACCACTAGACACCAGGGAAACATTAATTCTAATGGGGAAGGGATCAGAGGGTGAAGGGGCCAGTGGACATCAGGGAAGCATTAATTCTAATGGAACCAGGGCTTAGAGGATGGGGAGACTTGTGACCACCAGGGAATACCTTAATTTTAATGGGGCTAGGGATCTGAGGATGGGGGACCAGTGACCACCAGGGAATACCTTGATTTTAATGGGGCTAGGGATCTGAGGATGGGGGACCAGTGACCACCAGGGAATACCTTGATTTTAATGGGGTCAGAGATCAGAGGATGGGGGGGGCATCACTGACCACCAGGTAATACTTTGATTTTTGAGGGGGGTGCCAGCATTTGCAGGATGGGAGGGACCACTAGGCACCAGGGAAATATTTAATTCTAATGGGGACAGGAAGTAGAGCATGGGGGGACCACTAGGTACCAAGGAATACTTTGATGTTAAGAGGGCCAGGGATCAGAGGATGGGGGGACCACTGATCACCAGGGAAATATGTAATTCCAGCAGGGAACAGAGAATGAGGGGGGACAATACACACTAGGGAAATATTTATTTTAATGGAGACAGGGATCGGAGTTGGCATGGTGGCCATAGGAGAGGCAGAAACCTACTACTGCTGCCTCCCATGCAAATGAGCCCATAATTGGCATGCAAATGGCCCCTTACTACCTTATATGCCTAAAGGGCTCATTCACATGGTGTCTGTTGAATATTGTGCCAGGAGCTCCTGGCATTATCAGATCTGAGGGCTCTGTACCCTGCACTTCGAGGATCCACTCAGCTTAGTGCTGTGTGGACTTAACCCAATATTCAGTTGGAGCTAGTGTGCTATCCAACTGAATATAGCATCCTCAGGGTCCTGGGCAATGGGCAAATATAGCGCAAACCTTTGCACTCCACTTTTTCCTTTTCCAGTATCGACCACAGAACTTTTTAAGTTCCCTTTTTGGGGCTACAAGGCATGCAAGCAAAGCACTAACTGATTAGAATGAACAGAGTGCCCTTAAATGTTTAAGTTTGGAAAAAGTCAAATTGCCCATGCATGAGTTCATTTTCACACCATTGGATATGGTTAACATGGCAACCAATTAGAATAAAAATAGGTAGAAGTGTGGAACATTTCCCCCCTGCATTAATATTGATGGAACTGGTGAGCACAAAGCTTTTTTGGACCATTTCAATGAGTAGAGAGTGCTGTATGTAGGAAAAACCAAGTATGGCATGATAGAACTCTCAATGTTTGTGCTTTGACTGATTAAAAAAAGTTTATATGTGAAGGAGACACAGAGAGTGGGGGCTGCAATTCACTAAAACAGGTGATATTCTGGCTGTAAGTAAAAACTCCTTGATAGCGCATTCTGCGGCCAGCCATGGTGGCGAGCTTAGAGGGCTATGCTGGTAGCATGATTGTGGTAGGAATGGGGGGCAAACAGGGTGATTGGGCATTGCCTGACAGGGTTTGGAGGGTGGGAGGTCCACTAGATGACCAGGGACTATTAATGCATTGTTTGTCCTGTGAGATCGGGGATTGGGGGTGCTATAGGATGGGGGCAGGGTTACCATACTACTCGAGGGAGATCAGGAATCGGTGGGGGATCCACTATAGCACCAGGGATGATATGTCCACATCGGTGATGGGGGTGTGTGCTAGACTACCAGGGAATATCTGATTACAGTACAGGCAGCATTTGACAAAATAACTTTTATTTCAGAACACTGCAAGAACACTCACTGAGTGGCACATCACTGTGGCTCATGCACAGCTATGCCCCATCACCCCACCTACCTCCTCCCGTGCCCCTATGCCCCAGGGCCCCTCCTGGCAAAGTGTGTCTTCCCTGCCCCCTAACATCCCTCCCTAGTATTGCACTGGGTGGATGGGGGGTCTGCTCCCTGTGTCAATGTGTCAGTGTCGGCAGATGCGCCAATTGGTGTGCCTCCATACTTGTGGCAAACCCGGGGAGTTTGGCACAGGAACCCTCCATTTTATGGAATTGTGCACAGAGTCCCTGGCTCACACAGAGTTTGCCGCAGCTCTTAGAGTGATGCAACTTACTGTACATCACTCTAAGGGCACTTTTAAAATCAGACCCACAGTGTTTTCAACCGGATCAGTCCCAAAAGTTTCTAGTGTTCCTTGTACCTCTGGAATACCAATTATTTTTGGCATTTTTTTCTGATTTAGTTACTTTAAAGTTGTTGTTTCATTTTCTGTATTTTGTGTAGTCAGGCTGTACTGTAGGGGAGGGGACCTGTGTTAGCTAGCTAGCAGGAAGCAAAAGGCAGCATTTTCTGTGTGAGCAGCACTAGTGCTGTTTTAGTCAGTGTTTTGCGTGGATTGTTTTTCCTGCTTCATGGTTTACAATTTTAGTTTTGTAGAACAGTTTGTTTTGCTAGATTATTTTTGTCAGTGTGGTTTGACCATATTGCATTTTTTTTTTGTTTAGTGATTGAAGTTATTTGTGTAGACAGTAATGCAATTATAATTACCTACGGTAAGTTGTTGAGTGTCTCCCCTTAGTCCCCAAATTCCTTATTGTATATTGTTTGTGTAATATATATATAGCTATATAGATATGTAGATATCTGTGGTGGTGTTGTTTACTGTCTGTGTAGCTCTGTAAAGTGTTGTGTTGTGTTTCTAAACCTATACATATAAAAAAAGATTACTGTAAAAAGATGTTCTTGAAAATGAGGAGTTGCTCACAGTGGCAATGCTGCCAAGAAGAGCGTACCTTCTGTGGTTCGGAAGGGTACCGTAACTACTTCTGACATGGGTTCATCAGGGGCTGGTACTATTGGTAGTACTTGAAATGAAGTAATTAGTGCAAGTGGTGGGGGCATTAGAGTGGCCACATTTTTCACAGCAACATCTGTGGGTTCATTGCCAATTGATGCTGGAGCTGGCACTACTGGAGGTGAAGGCTGCGGCAACAGGAGCAGTCTAAGAACCCCAAAAATGTCTTCTTCTGGGAATATGGCTGAGGAGGATGACGTGGTTGATGGTCCCAAGACTGGTGTTGATAATAATCTTCAGCAGGACTCAGACTCTATTGTGGCAGAAAATTCACAAAAAATACAACCTATAGCTTAGTCTGGTTCACTGTGAGTAGGTTTTCATCTGTATCCCTCCACCTCAAGACAAGGCTAAAAAAGTGCAGAATTTCCTAGTCCTCCTTCCCAGTCAACAAAATCTAAATAAAGATCTAACTAATTCCTCATTCAGGGACTCAGATGCTAAGATGGAAACACAGGATGGAGAAAGAGAGGATGAGGAGAAGGAGGACAGATTTCAGGAGGTCATCAGACTAGGTGGGGATGGGAATGATAACCTAGACCCTCTATGGGAACCTGAGAAAATGAAAAGTAAAGGCCAGGGAATTACTACAGCCCCCCTCCCAGTCCTCCAGGTGTTGGCACTCTTGAGCAATAATAATGGTACAGCATGAGTCACCGACTGCAGCACTGCATAAATCATGCCCCAAAACACTAATTTCTACCCCATCAATGTCCCAGTATCTGTTCCACTGCCAGGTAAAAACAAGTGCTAGAAAATTCATACTTTGGGATTTTTACAGTATAGAGACAGCTGATGAAACATTGGCTATCTGCCAGCTATGTCAAGTGCGAGTTAGCTGTGGGAAAAGGGAGAGTCACCTAGGCACTGGTGAGCAACACACACACATCAAGCCAAAGCGCCTGTTATGTTTGACTCAACACCAAAGGGAAGCTGGTGTGGGGGGGGGGGCCTTCTACCTTATCATTCTCATTGTGCAAGGCATCCCAAAGTGGCATGGATACAGTCCTGGTGGAGTCAGACATGACCATAGAGGCCTACTACTACTATAGACATGAGGAGGAAGAGGAGTCAATTCAATTGCCTAGGAGAGGCCAGAGGAACAGCGGTGGTTTGAGTAGTAGCAGCCAGAGTCACTGAAGCACATCAACGCCAGTCCATAAAACAAAAAAATCATGCCATTCATTTGTTCATCATCTATGACCCCCCCCAAGTCAAAAGCTACCCACCAGCCATACTGTCAGTGTGCAGAGTCCAGCTGTTTAGTCTCACAAGCCAAACACCCCAAAAGAGCAGCCTACATTGCACAGCATATTTGAACATAATACCAAATACCCACCCAATCATGCTGTTGTAAGTGAAGTTAGTGCAGCAACTGCTGATATGCTGGCAATTGATCTATTGCCATTGTCTTTTGTGGAGAATGTAGGATTCTGAAGGTGACTATTCAAAATGGTGAATTCCATTGCAAAACTGTTTCTCCATGCCATTCCAGAACTTTATAGGACTGAGACTCGCACAGCAATACATACCCTGCAGCATTCAGAATCACCACACATACATCTTAGTAAGGACATGTGGACTAGTGGCCAAACAGCTACAGTTCTTATCTATGTATTATAGACCACTGGGCACTGGTACCTGGGGTAGTGTTTGACACTGGAATAAGAAAAAATATATAAATGCCCACCTGCACTGGTATCAACATTCTGAGTATTCACCAACATGCCACTCTGGCAATGATGACTGTAAGAGGCTCACACACATGTCAAAAATGTTTGATGTGCTCCATACTGAGACTGATGAGTGGCTGCACTCACATTCCTGGAAACCAGGTTTCATTGCCAGCGATAATGGCTTTAATGTGGTGAAATGCATCAGGGATGGTGGGTTTCTGCAGGTTCCATGCATGGCATACTGTCTTAATCTTGTAGTGCAGGAGTTTCTGTCATATCCTGAAATCAAGTCAATGTTGACTGTGGCCTGCCACCTCTGTGCCCACTTTGCTTGTTCTGGAAAGGCCAATGACCACCTTAGGCAGCTGCAGATCCAGAACAAGCTGCCTTAGCACTGTTTGAAGCTGGAAGTTGTCACAAGATGAAACTTGACACTCTACATGACCAAGTCCTCATATGAGCAGCACAAAGCCATCAACGAATACCTGCTGCTGCACACAGGCCATGACAGTTCCCAAGCATCAATGTCTCTCACAACAGAGCAATGGTGACTAATGGATGGCCTGATTATGATTCTGAGGCCATTTGAATATACCGCACAGGCAGTGACAGGCGACACTGCCTGTATCAGTCAGGCCACCCTACTTCTAAGGGGGTTTATGTGATAATGGCGAACGCCTAAAGGCGATTACCATTATTGCTCAGTCAGAGTGCTGAAAACATTTTCGGCACTCTGACAACCCCGACACCTCGGGACAACGGTGCCAGGACAGTATTTTACCCACACCCCCCTTCATGGGGCTTTGCTCCCACCCCCAACTTAGGATTCTCAGCTCCAGGGGGTGCATGTCGAGGGGCAGAAAAAAAAGGTTTGGGCAGGTTCAATAAAATCGCACCAGTGCCCCGACCCGAACCCGTACCTCTCCCACTGCTTCAACTCTCCAACCCCGACACCATGACACAGCTCAGCCAGCCACCGCAGTGCAACCCCCTACAGCCTCTCCACCCCCTCCTAGCCCACACTAGCCGTGCTCGCTTCCACCCCCCCGCACACTTACGCATAGGTACATCCCATTGCCCAGTTCGCCCACAGCCTCATCCAGTCTCCTTGCCCTCCCGTGCCAGGAAGGAGTCACCGTAATGGACCGCACCCTTCTTCATGCACCCACCTCACGGGTTACCACTTTGAAGAGTGCTGAGGCTGACCTTGGTAGATGCACAGAAGGTGCTAGAGGCAGGCAGACACAGTGGAAGCTGTGCAATAATGGAACACATGCTGCAAATATTAGACTGCATTACCCACATTTCCAGCTTTCTGCAGTCTTACAATTTTGGTATTACCACCATGCTAGACCCATGATATAAAAGGGGCCTGCCATCAGTACTTGAAGTTAAGCATGATCAGGTACAAAATCTAACCAATCAGCTAGTAAGCTGAGTTCATGCGGCACAGATGTCATGGTCACAGTTCTGTAAGGCACAGTATGACAGTAATGACAGATCTGGTGTTGCTACCACCTCAGTTAAGCAGAATGAAAAAACAGGGCTGCTCACAGGAAAAATGGTAATAAATCCACTTTGGAATGCTTTGTCCCAGGTGTGAATTGCAGACATGGAGGAAAAAGAGGAGCAGGGTGATGAGTCAGCAGGATTGTGTGCAGTGCACCTCCTGGTGGATGCATATTTGGTGGACACCAGGCACCTTACCATATTGGAAGAACCCCTGCTTTACTGGAGTAGCAGGTTGACTGAGTGGCCATCATTGACTTCCTTAGCAGTGAAATATCTCAGCTGTCCACCCTCTAGTGTCAGTTTGCAGAAGGTATTCAGTTTGGCAGGGGACATTGTGTAAGACAGGTGTACCTATCTGTCAACCAGCAATGTTGGCATGCTAACATTTATTAAAATGAATGAAGTGCATATCATATTCCACTAAGACAAGAATGTCTTTGTTCATACCACAGGATGATTGTGGTGATGAAGAAGAAGCAGAAGAGTATGGTGGTATCAGCATTGACAACCTGCCTGCCAGTGAGGTAGATGAGGCAGTTATGGAGAAAGAATTCCCCAGTGGGGATAACTCCAGTCAGGAAAATGTGAGGGCTACTTCTTCGATGATGATGTAGCAGCATATAAACAAAAAAAGGTGTTAGATCCCTCCTTTTCTGCTTATTAGTTTAATCCATTCCTTTATGATTGAATTTTGTTTTCCAGTCAGTAGTTTTCCACAAGTTGTGCTGAAGTTGTATAAATCCATATAGATGCATCTGATTAACACCATCTGCCCTCATGTATGTAATGCCTTGCCCATACAGACACAGTATAACATCTTTGAAGACTGCATCAGCCAGCCATACTACCACATATTCTGCCAGCCATCCTGTCAACAATCCCACCAGCCAGCCTGTTAGCTATCCTGTCAACAATCCCACCAGCCAGCATGTCAGCCATTCTGTCAACAATCCCACCAGCCAGCCTGTCAACTATCCTGTCAACAATCCCACCAGCCAGCATGTCAGCCATCCTGTCAACAATCCCACCAGCCAGCCTGTCAGCCATCCTGTCAACAATCCCACCACTGAGTCTGTTATCCATCCTGGCCACAATACCACCAGCCAGCCTGTCAGTCATCCTGCCAGCAATCCCAACCAGTCAGCCTTGTAGCCATTCGGCCAGCAATACCACAAGTCAGTCTGCTAGCCATCCCACCAGCCAGCCCACCACCAGCCAGCAAGCCAGACCTCTAGTCAAGCCTCCAGACAGCCAGCAAGCCCATCAAGGCAGCAACACCTGAGGCCCAGCAAAGGCCAAGATTGTCTGCAGTAATGGTAAGTTACTTTCATTGTTTTTCACAGTACTGATCCTTGCAGTTGACAGTGATTCTGTCATTGCACAGGAGGGACCCCCACCTTGCTTCCAAAACACAGAAATATGTTTCTTTTTTCCTTTTATTTCCCTCTTACTTTAGACAGCAAACCAGAAGCCACAGAGTACAGATATGCCTTCCTGCACTACCACTTTCTGTGACACTGTTGTGCACATAGTGTCAGTATACGGCATGGCCATCACTAATTTGATTGTAAGTATCCAACTTTTTTTTCTGTTCTTAAATTGTAATGTTATCTTTTTCCTTTCACAGGTCAACAGTGACTCAGTGGCTGTTCCTAGTCTGGCTAAATAATGTCTCTGTCTTTCTTCACAGGTGACAGGTACAGATTCAGAATGAGTGAGATGAGACAATGGCAGTTTAGTGCAGCCACAACAGTGGCAAAGTCAGGGTAACTGATTTTCTTTCTTCATAAATGATAGGTATAGATTCAGAATGGCTGAGATAAGAAAATGGATCTTTCCTGCAGTCACAATGATGTCAAAGTCAGGCTAACTGATTTTTCCTTTTCACAAGTGACACCATGTGGTTAGCCACCCACGGAGGCCACATTAGCAAGGTTTACATAATTATCCCTTGTCACCTCCACCTCCTGTGTCTGGGGGACCTTCATTCCATATGAAGGTCAAGGCATTACCAATGGGACAGTAGGTATCCTTTTATAAATTTATTTTCTCTTCTAATGTTTTAATTTTGTTTTCCTTCAAAAGTGTACTATAACCCAATAAGGAGCATACTACAGTCTACATAATTTGTATTTTATCTTCATATCAGGTCTGATTGTGATACATTCTTCCAGCAAGATGAATCTCTTGTCTTTCTATAGCAAGCAAGCCATTGCCATCTTGTAATTTCCACCAGTTCATGAATGTGGTCAGCCTTGCCAGCTGTTGGTTGGACATTGTCCTCAAGCACTGTCAATCAGTCATCTTTATTTTACCAGAAGAAATACCATTTTGACAGATTAATTTGCAAGGTGGACCTGGGTAGGTCATAACAAAAACATACAAGCTAAATGTTGCTATAATACAATGAGACAATAGTCCATGTAGAGCAAATATGAGCTAGGCTTAAATAACAGTATATACATATATATATATATATATATATATATATAAGTAGATATTTTACAGATGTCACTGTTGGGTTGACAAAGACGCTAATACCAGGAATTAAACCAGATAAACTGTGTGCTAAAGAGTGCATGAGATCACATAGTCCCTACATATATTCCATTTTTATTTTTGTTAATCCTAGGAGTGCATGTCATCATATCTCCCCGCTCCTTGCAACTAAGTGCATACCAATGATCGGCATAGCAGCTTTCAAATGCAGTTTGAGGTTACTGTCATTCAATCAGTTTTACAGTGGAGATGCAGAAGCACTGTGTTTATTTTCCCCCCTCTGCACCAATACTAGCATATTCTTATTGTACCAGCCTGCCAACAGGGTGTCAGCCAGTGGGTTGCCATCTTTCTTGCAGCTGCCACAAACCCTTCTGAGGCTTGTGGCATTCCACACTTGTGCACTGTTTCTTTGGTGCAGCTGCCACCTTATGGCAAACCCAGGGAGTTTGGCACTAGGACCCTAATTTTTCCAAAACTGGGTGCAGGGTCCCTGGCACACCCCAAAATTGCCACCACCCTAGATTGATGCAGCTTGTGCTGATCTATGGGCTTTTTGAAAATTGAGCCCAATATCTTCCTCTAAGGAGAGGGACTGGATGGTGAATGTGGTGTCCATGGACCTTTCCAAAGACTTTGACCTGATAAAACACTCTATTTTGCTAGAGAAGCTAAGGACTACAGGACTGGCAGAGGAAGTGGAACATTTGTTCAAATCTTACTTAAAAGGAAGAACACAGTGAGTGTAAGGGATGTAAAATGTGATCTAGTTTCTATTACCCATGGAGTTCCACAGGGCTCAATATTGGGCCTGCTCCCATTTCTGGTATACAGTATACTGTACCTACAAATAACTTATGAAATATCATTACAGACTCAGAGATTTGGCTTTACGCTGATGATACCATCTTGGTATCATTGGCAAAAATGCAACTGAGGTAGATCATTTACAAGAGGATTTTATTAAAATGCAAGCCTGGATCTAGGACTCCAAACTTGTAATGAATATGAAAAAAACTCAAGTAATGACTTTGTCTCCCTAGTGTAAAGGATGCTACTCTACCTAAACTGATATAAAAGCTATAAATGACAAAACATTATTACAAGTAAGTGTGTATAAATAAGTAGGTCAATGGGTGGACCAGCACCTAAAATTTAGCTTAAAAAATGAGTACACAAAACTAAGTTGACATATTTGGGCCTTAAGCTGTGCTTCTTTTTGTATTCCTGGGACCACGATCCATTGTGAACCAAATGACAATCCCCATGGTAGATTAGAGAAGCCACATTTATGTTCATGCCAACAAAGCAATCTTGAAAAACCTGATACAATGTACAATAGGCTGGCAAGAATTGTATTACAGTGTGACTACAACACCAACCATTGCAGCGTGTATGATAATCTAGGATGACTTCTCCTAAATGAAAAAAGGATATTACATAAAAAAACATTTATAAAAATATTCAACAGAACAAATCAATACAAGAGGCATCTACTCTTTCTAAACCTGCATGTAAATATCAACTGTGACCAAAACATGCAACAAAGATACAAGTAACTAAAATAACATCTGCCTATGGGGAACAGATGTTTACATACACAGCTGATAGCATTTGGCAACAACCTTAAACCTGAGTTTAGACACTCTCTAGTGAATTCAAAGCAGTTTGGTACTGCAAAGAAACAGGTGCTAAGTTTCAGATGCATGTAGTTTAGATAGAATAAGCAAAATGTTTAGCATATGCAATGTCTTTATTTAATAATCTTAGCATACTAACATACTAAGATGTCAGCAGAGTAGGCCCAAAGGCTGCGGAAAAATCAGAACCTGGTCATGCCAGTGATGCTGCCTCCCCTCCCACCTTTTAAGTCCTCTGGACCCTATCCCCCATCAGGGTTTCACCTCCAGATCTGACATTTCCCAGTTTAATCTTCCCCCTATACCTGCCCCAGCCTCTCTTGATTCACTCCACTGTATCAACATCCACCAGTTCTGCAGGCAGTGCATGCTATGGGTTCACCACCCTCTCAGTAAAGTAGTGTCTCCTAGTCTCCGCCCTGAGCTTCCTGCCAACCAGTCTCAAGGAATGCCCCCTGGTGGCTCCCTCCTCCCTCAGCTGGAATACCCTATTAAGGCTGACCCTATTCACTCCCTTTAGATATTTAAAGACCTCAGTCATATTCCCTCTATCCCTCCTTTCCTCCAGGAAGTACAAGTTTAGCTTCTCAAGCCTTTCCTCATAGGATCTTTCCCCCAGACCCTGCATCATCCTGGTCACCTTCCTCTGGACCATCTCCAGAAGTGCAATGTCCTTTTTCAAGTATGGGTTCCAGAACTGCACACAGTACTCCAGGTGCAGTCTAACCAGTCAGTTATACAGAGGGAGAAGCACCTCCCGACTCCTCGATGTTATCCCCCTGGAAATGTACCCGAGCATTTTATTTTCTTTCACGCAGCCTTCCTACACTGCTCAAAGTTATTCATTCTGGCACCCATGACCACCCTGAGATCCTTCCTGCCCCTGAAACCTGCAGTTTCTCCCCACCCAAAAAGTATTCATGAACAAGGTTCCTAATCCCCAAGTGCAGAACACTGCACTTCTTGGCATTGAACCTCAGTTTCCAAGTGTGTGACCACCTCTCCAAAGTCTCCAGGTCCCCCTGAAAGGCCCTTTTATCCTTCTCCCCCCTACTACTGTCCACAGCTTCGAGTCATCAGCAAAGAGGCTCATCTCACTCCCAATACTGCCCCTGCTGTCTGAGATATAAGCCTTAAACAGTAGTAGTCCAAACACTGACTCTTGTGGGACCCTGCTAATGACCCTCCTAGGAGTTGATACCTCCCCCCCAACCACCACTCTCTGAAACCACCCAGTTAGCCAGTTCCCTATCCACCTCACCATCATTTCCCCCACCCACATATCCCCCAGTTTGACCAGCAGTCCTAGGTGTGGCACTGAGTCAAACGCCTTGCTGAAGTCTAGAAAGAGGACATTCACTGGCCTTCCCCTGTCCAATGCCTTTGTCACCCAGTCGTAGAACTCCACAAGGTTAGTCTGACATGATCTGTCCTGAACGAAGCCATGTTGGTGGTCATCCAGGTGTCCCCCTGTCCCCAGAAACACCTCCAGCCTCTCCTTCAAGATGGTCTCCATCATCTTGCCTACCACCAACATCAAACTGACAGGCCTGTAGTTACAAGGCTCCTCCTGTGAGCCACTTTTGTGGATAGGCATGAACTGAGCCATCCTTCACTCCTGAGGAACCCAACCCATCTCAAGGGAGGAGTTGAAAAGGATCGCCAGAGGTGCAGCAAGGACATCCACCATCTCCTTCAGCACCCTGGGATAAAGGTCATCTGGACCTGTTGTCTTGTCCATTTTCAGAAACTTAAGGGCCTCCCTCATCCTCTCAACAGGAATTTCAACATCAGAGAGCCCCCCTTCCTCATTTCTAGCCTGCCTTCCCCCTGTATGGTGTTGTTCCTCCATCATCTGTTGTGAAGACTGAGGCAAAGTAGTCATTAAGTACCTCCACCTGCTCCTTGGACTCCGTGGCCCACCCACTTCCTGACCTCAGCCTGCTATTCTGCCCTTTTACTTTCCTCCTTTCCACAATATACCTGAAGAACCCTTTCTCCCTGTTTCTGATCCTCTGTGCCAAGCTCTGCTTTATCCTCACCTTGGCTGATCTCACCACCCTGGTTACCCTTTTGGAAATCCTGTCATACTCCCCCCCATCCACTTCCCCTCGTGAGTGCTTATATCTACTATATGCAGCTCTTCTCTCTCTCACCACCTCCTGGACCTCCCTGGTCCACTAGCTCAGCTTTCTGGCCCTATCAAACTTGAGTTGGACCTTCATACAGGCCTTGGTAGCTTCCAGAAGCCCTCCTTTAATACTTTCCCACCTGCTGCCTGTGTCCATGTATGGTCTTATCCCCTTCAAATGCCCCTTGAGGATCCCTTCCATACCCTTAAAGTCTGCTCCCCTAAAGTCAACTACCACTGTTTTAGTGCAGTTTTCCCCTTCCCCAGGTCTAGGAAAAACCAAACCATGGCACGTTCGCTCCCCGAAAGAGAGTCCCCTACAGTTAGGTTCCTAACAAATTCACAGTCAGACAGGACCACATCCAGGATGTGACCATCCCTCGTTGTGTCAGCCACCAGCTGGGATAGGAAAGCATCCTGGAAGATGTCCAGCAAGCACTGCTCCCTAATTGATGAAGTTGCCATAGTGCCCCAATCAACACCTAGCACTATGGCAACCCAGCACCACAGTTCTACCCTCCCCCTGACCACAGTTCACACTTAGATTCACCACCAGACCCTCCTCAATTTCCTTAGCCTGCATGGCAGCCTATAAATCAGCCCAGCTTGACCCTCTTACCCCCAGGCACCTGTATGGAAACCCATAATGCCTCTACATTACCCTCTGCCTCCTTTTTCCTACATATATCGATTCCGTTCCTGATGATGAGTGCCACCCCTCCTCCCCTGCCCACAGACCTGTCCTTCCTGTAAACAGTGTAACCCATCAGGTTTAGGTCCCAATCATGCCGAGGAGTGGCCCAAGTTTCAGTGACTGCCTTCACATCCACGTCCCCTTCAGTAAGCGTTGCCTGAAGCTCAGGCATCTTGTTTCTCATGCTCCTGGAGTTGATCGGGGCCAGTCTCTATCCCTGCCCCTTTCCCTCACCATCCCCTCAACCTGAGATCCCCCAAGTAACTGCAAACTCCTGCTCCCTTGCACACTGTCGGGTGCCCCTGTTAAGCTCCCCTTCTCCCCTGCTAGGGGTAGAAGGCCAAGTCCTCCCTTGATGCACCTACCAGCAGCAGCCTCAAGCCCCAGCCCTTCCCCCCTCACAAGTTTAAACCCCACCTATCTTTGATGAACTTGGTCAGTTTTAGTTTCAAAACCTCCCACCCACCCATGTTTAAGTGGAGCCTGTCACTAGTATACAACCCCTTGTCCTCACAAGTTTTACGCCAGTCCCCCACCTGCCCATACCCTCAAACCACACATCATGCTCTGAGCCATTCATTAACCTCCCTGATTTTCTGCTTGTCTCCCACACAAGCTCTGGGCACCAGTAGGACCTCTGAGAAAGAGACTATGCACCCCATGGAAAGACACACCCTGGCTAGCTCCCAGAACCTTGCCTGTAACTCCACCACACTATTTTTCTCTATGTCATTTGTGTCCAGGTGCACTAATATGTTAGGGGATCCTCCACATTCCTTCACCAAAGCATAGATCAAGTGCATGTTGCAAGTGCATAATCAAGTGCTTGTTAAAATGTGTATATAATACATGCATGTGCAACTTGTTCATTATAGGACTATGATGTTAAACTGAATAATATTTGTAAGTATGTGTAAACTATATGTCTTGCATCTGATAGAATCACATTGTAAATAGGACTATTTGTAGCCCTAATGGTACTAAAATTGTTCTAGCTGTATAAAAAGTAATATTTTACTACTAAGATCCACACATACTGTTGGGTTTTACTGTAAGTTATTGCCAGCTGATGTGAGTATATGTGTAACATATCATAGTAATTGTGGCTGTACCTCACCACTCTTTTTCCTGCTTAAAAATGAAATACAAATGTTAGCACTGTGCTGTGTCAGTTCTGTCCAAAGCATAACTCTCTAACTGTTTATCTGATTTGCAGGTCAAATAAATTGTGTTTCGCTACCTTAGAAGATAAATTATATTATTTCTTTGACTTTATTTACAATAGCATGATGACATAAAATACTTTATTTCTTTGCCTACCAAGCTGTCCAACTTAATCATCAATGCTCTCCTTTCAAGCAGTCCACATCATAGACACTGAATGGGAACCTGCTAGTAAGTCATCAAATTTAACTTTAGTCTGCTAGTATTTACAAGGAAACTTCCATTTGAGCTAAACTCATTTTCAGTGATGTTTTGGAGGCTGCAATACAAGCATATCAAGTTTTTTTTAAACCTGCTTGATATACCTCATATACTAAAACTTAAAAAATGAGAATGGAATTTGCTGCACTCTCATTGGTCAAGAGATACCCTGGCTATGTCCTTACAGGATGCAGTCCAAACAGCCAGTACTTGTTCTCTCAGTTGGAGTGCAGCGCAAAGCATTTCAAAATTTGTGCCACCCTGTGGAATTTTGAAAACCAAACTGATAACCTTGTTTCCTCTCAGCTCACCTGATGCCTTCGAGCATAACAAGCATTTGTCAATGCCGCATGTTTGCTTGCTGGCATTAGCATTGGAAGTGCAGTAGTTAGACAGATGCAGAACAGGAATGGCAGTGAAGTACTGAACTGATGCCAACCCCACCCCCACCATGGAGAGATGGACAAGCATTGGGGTGTGTCTTTGGGTCATTGCCCATAACACTTATGCCATTTCACCTCACCTACCCTGCAGACACCGACCAAGTGTAGAGGTGTACCTTGGGGTATTCAGGCTTTACACTCACCCCATTCCATAAGGAAATATTCTGAAATGGGTGCAGCATTGGAGAATGGGGTGAACTTTGGGGCCGAAGAGTCCAAGGCACACCTTAATGCCTGTCACTGGCTGCAGGGTGGGGGTAGAATGGCGTGAGCGTTACTGCCGACAATCCCAAGTCACACCCCTGACGCCTGTCAGTCCCTACAGGGTAGGGCGTTATGGTCGGAAACCCTAATGCCCTCGGTGTTTCTTGATATTTTCACTCCAAGTTTTCAACATGGGCTTTTTGTGACCATACCACACAAACAGTGACACTATCAGTTCATTAGCGGAAAGGTGATTTTGCACAGCCACTGTGCCTTTTGGCACTACAGGTGTGAAAACACATTTCAAACAGGATGTGAAAAATGACAGCTGTACAGTTCATGAAGAGGTGTAAAAAAATGGTAATGTTGAAAATCTGGAGTGAAAATATAAAAACAATTGGTAAAGTCACGAGCGTGCATAGAAACTGTGCAACACACACCCATAATACAATTATTTGGGGGAATTTTTACACTAGATTTTCAACATAGGCATTTTGGGACCTCCGCTCATGAAAAGTGGCACTGTGATTTTCTTAATCTCTCCCAGACGTTGATTTCACACAGCGACCATGCCCATTGTGTGCCACAGATGCAAAAATATGTTTCAGGCAGGATTTTAAAAATGACAGGTGTACTGTTCATAAGGCAATGTGCAAAAATAATGTTGAAAATCTGGAGTACAAATATAAAACATTGATGAAGTTATGAGCATGTGTAGAAACTGCACAACGCAGGCTGGTAATGCAGTCATTTTTTGGAATTTGTTCACCAAATATGCAACATGGTCTTTTTGGGACCTCTCCTTATGAACACTGTCACTGTGATTTTCTTAATCTGTCCCAAACATTGATTTCGCATAGCAACCGCACCATTGTGCACCACATGTGCGAAAACACATTTCAGGCTGGATGTGAAAAATAGCAGCTGTACTGTTCTTAAAGAGGTGTGGAAAAATGGTAATGTTGAAAATCTGGAGTGAAAATATTAAAAGTTCTCGAAGTTATGAGCGTGTGTGGGAACTGTGCAATGCACGCTCATAACACAGTCACTTTCTGGAATTTCTTCACCAAATTTGCAACATAGGCTTTGTGGGAGACCACCTCAAGAACAGTGACACTGTTATTTCATTACTCAGTTCTGGAAGGTGATTCTGTGCAGTGACCATGAAATCACCTTCTGGGACTGAATAACAACATGACAGTAACTGAGTTCATGAGGTGGGGTCCCAAGAACCCCATGTTGAAAATTTGGTGCCAAAAGTAACAAAAATGGCAGAGATATCCACCTAAGTTGAAACCCCCCATTTATGCCATTATACAGCTTACCATAATTTCTTCAATTTGCAGTCAGTTTTGAAGAGTGTAGACATGTTCCAGCTCCACCGAAGATCATCGCATCAGGCTCTGGAGGTAAGTATGGAGTGAGGGGGTGAGGGTAGATGGGGTGAGCAGAGAGTGGGTGCGGGTTGGGAAGGGGGGCACCACAGACAGCGAAGGACTGTTTTGTTGTTTACAGGTTTAAAAAAAAGAAAAACTTTGCGGGAAGGTTTTCCTTTTTACAGGTACATTTGGCATGCTGGGGTAGGCTCCCAGTGTGCCACCTGGGTATTTGGAACTACTGGAGCCAATGGGGATTGAGCACCCCATCGGCAAAGAGAACGGGTCTATGTTTTGGGGGGCATGATGCCGATTCAAATTAAGCTACAGGGACATCATGCTAATGGAGATTGGGCTCCCTGTCAGCAAAGAAACTGCAGAGGGGGCATGCTGACAGGAGGACTGGGCAACCCCAACATCAGGTTTCAGGTGAGACTGTAAGAGGCAGATGGCGACAGCTGCCACCATGTTTATTGAAATGTTACACCAGGCAATGCACTCTCTGCAATGATGGGTAGCTCCCTCATTGCAGCGGCGAAATTGTTTAAAGTTGGTGGCACACTTTTGAGCTGCTGTCATGGGCAGCGTGCTCATTCATTGGTGCCACACAGACAAGCCCTTAAAAGCAGTGGTGGCATTGGCCACTACACAGCTGCACCTCCACAACCTGCTACTACAGCAAGCTGTCACAATATGTTTATTGCGCATGCACGCAAGCAAACATAAAAATGTGTAATGTACCTGAGCTACATTTTAATCTTGCATTTGAAGCAAAGGTCAGGAACTTTGAAGAACAGGAAGGTGTGATATCTGGAGCACCTGCTGAAAAATTAAAAAAAGGAGAAAAATGTAAGCACTGTACTGTTTTATATTTTTTTCCATAAGACCTCAACACACATAAGGCAGAAAGGGGGAAAAATAAATAACCAGCAGACATTTGCCTAGGCAGTGAACATTTTTTAACAGTTTGGCTACCAGCAGAAATAAATTTAAAAGAAGCCCCTGTTACTGTGATATTTTTTCTGCTTCATCACTTCAATGCTGATGTTTGGCAGGGCAGTGGAAAGGAGTACATGCTGTAAAGCCTGATTGGTCTTGGTGCAGGCATTAACCATTTTGTAAACAGCTCCATGATTAGCCCACTCCTTCAGTCTGATACAGGGACCTGCCATGAAACCAACCAATAACATTCTCATCACTGTCTGTAAAAAACTGTGTAAGGGAGAAGAAAGATTTATTAATTTGTTTAGTTTTTGTTAACTGAGTAAGCCACACTAGGCCAAATGCCTATTTTCTGGTGTGACACAGGTACAAAGATACAGTACATTAAAAACATACAATGAACACTCCATATGGCATATAAATACAACAACAAATTATGTGTAAAACATACAGATATTTACAGATCAATAACAAAAAAAGCCTTAATCATAGCAGTTGCATCTAGAAAGAGCAAGTAGGTGGTGTTTTAACCTAGTTTTAAACTGAACCTTTGTCCAAAGCCTATGGACATCTATAGGGAAGGTATTCCAGTTTTTAGATCCCAAATATGTGAAAGATCTCTGCCGTGGAAGGTCTTAGCAGAAGGAAATGTCAGACACTCTGATTCAGCAGATCTGAGAGTTTCAGTGAAGGGGCACGGAGAAGTTGTCTGTGGCCTTTTGGTTTACCAGAATTTAGCATATTAAACATAAATACACTAAATTTGGGTAAACCAAAAGGCCCCAGGCAACTTCCCCATGTTGCTCGTGGTGTATATGCTGCTGCTTGTTCAGGTTATCAGACAGGATGAAATGAGTTTTCACTGACATGCTGAAGACACCATCAGTATATGTCCTTTACATCTGATGGACAGAAGGCAGTATCCGTGCTGGAGCATTGCCTTAAGGAAGTCACCAACTGGACAGCTTCAAGCTGCCTGAGTCTCAATCCGGCCAAGACAGAGTTGTTGCTGGTGGAACCAGGTCCCTGCAGGTCAGCTGGAAGGTGGGATGCTATCAGAATTCCATCTTTGAATGTCACACTTCTGAAAGCTATGGATAGGTTTAAGAATCTGTGAATAATTGTCAGCTCAGGGCTGACACTAGAACATCAGGTGTGAGCAGTAGTTTGCACTGTTTTTTTTTTTCCTGCTGAGGAATATCTCCTGGATAGCTGCTAGTAAAATAAAACAAAATCTAGCCAGAGCCAATAAGGCTTTGAAAAGCTACCAAATGACTAAAGTTACACATGTGCATAGAAAGTATTCAAATTCCAGGTGTAACTTGACAATTTTGAGAGGGTGTTGCTCCAAATTTTCAACATGGCCTTTTTTGAACCCCTCCTCATGAAGAGTGCCAGTGTCATTTTGTTCACTTGTCCCAAAAGGTGACTTCACAGAGCAACTCACGCTTCTGCGCCACAGGTGCGAAAACACATTTGGGGCAGGTTGTGGAAAATGACAGCTGTACTGTTTTTGAAGGAGGTGTGCAAAAATAGCAATACTGAAAACATGGAGTGAAAATATAAAAAAATTGGTGAAGTTAGGAGTGTGCTTAGAAACTGCTCAACACACGCTCGTAACACAGTCAGTTTTTTGAATTTTTTCACCAAATTTGCAACATGGTCTTTTTGGGACCCCACCTCATGAACAGTGACACTGTAATTTCATGAATCAGTCCTGAAAGGTGATTCCACGCAGTGACTGCAAAATCACCTTTTGGGACTGAGTAACAAAATGACAGTGACAGTTTTCAGGAGCTGGGGTCCCAAGAACCCCATGTTGAAAATGTGTGGAAAAATTCTGAAAAATGGCTGAGATATCAGCATAAGTTGAAAACCCCATTGAATGGCATTATAGCAGGCTTACCTTTGATTCTTCAGTTTGCGGTTCTGCTTTGAAAAGTGCCAACGTGTATTGGTCCAGAGAAGATGACAGCACTGACCTCCAGAGGTAAGTACCGGGTAAGGGGGTGTGGGTGTGGGGAGGTAGGTGCTCAGTGGGAGGGTGGGGATTGCGGAGGGGGACTGCAACGACAAAAAGGGACCATTTTCTTCTTTACAGGCAGAAAAGAAAAAGACTGGAGCTATGACGAGGGACTGTTTTCTGTTTTACAGAAAAAAAAACATTTGAGTACACTGGGGTTGGTTCCCAGTGTGCCACATGACTGGGGGGAGGTGTACATAAGACCGACACAGGGACTGGGCTCCATGATGTCAGCGGTGGTGAGTGGGGGGGAAGGAAAAAAAAGTAGTCACACTGCGGTGGGCACCCAGTGTGCCGCATGACTGGGAGGGGGGGCACATGATGCCAACATGGGGATTGGGCACCCCCATGTTGGTGTGCAAAACTAGAAACTTTGGACTCCCAGTGTGCCACATGAGTTATGGGGGACACAGAATGCCACGGAGCTGGTGGAGGTGCCGCAACTACGCATGCATGGCACTCATGCATGCGCAGTTGCAGTGAATGGCATTTTGCCATACGTGGCTCCACCGGCAGAACTGCACATATGCATGAGTCGTGCATGTGCAGTTCATGCCATGGAATGCAGAAGTAACAGCCAAAATAGCGTGGCTGTTATTCCATAGCAGCCAATCATGGTGGAGGGTTTTAAGCTCTGTTAAGCATTCGGAAGGATACTTCCAAAAGTCCAATGGAAGGTTCCACGTTCGGCCATTTTTAGAGTTACAGAGTGATCACAAAATGGCCATAGGATCTGCCCACAGCCCTAAAAATGACTCATTCTGCATAGCATGCAGCATAGAGTAAAATGTGTGTGGTGAAATTTGCACAATTGAATTCATTTTTCTATACATGACAAATTATGTATGCAGTACACACTTAGTGGTGAATTTTTCTATGCAAATCAATGCATTACACTTAAGAAATTTGCCACAAAGCTTGAGATGTGTCAATTCACATAGTGAAATTTGTACAGGTAAGGTGAATTGCATAGTGGGGAATTTGTAAATATTGCACATAGTTGGTAGTGATCAAATTCACTGTCATTTGTGAGTGAATTTTAAATTTGTAACAAACCTGCTCCTGGATCAGAGTGTATCTGGTGCAAGATGACCTGGTGACCCTAACACATGCCTTCACGATCTCAGGACTTGATTACTATAATGCTCTGTACCTAGGGGTCTCTGGAAGTTTGGTGTGGTGTTTGCAGCTGGTGCAGAATGCTGCAGACAGATTGGTGGCAGGTTTGCCATACAGGGTATACATTATACTTCTGAAATGACAGCTACACTGACTTCTGAGCAGGTGACACACCACCCTGAAGAATGCTTTGCTAACATACAAAGCCCTGCGTGGTTTGGGCCCTGCCTATATTAAAGACCTCTTGGCTTTGTATGCTCTTGCCCACTCTCTCTGCTCCACTGATGAGTTGCTATTTTCTGTCCTGAGATTCCATATTAAACTCTCCAGAAATTTGACTTTCTCAGTGGCAGTGCCCACATTTTGTAACTCTTTCTCATACCATCTGAGGAGTAACTTATTGGTGGAGGCATTTAAGCAGGACTGAAACATCATCTTTTTGAGCTTACATTTGGCTCAGATGTCTGATCAGGTTGAACTAGTACCTCAGAATGCACTGTAATCAGCATATATTTTATTACTGAATATACTGTTATATATTTTATTTGACTGCTGAATGTTAAGCACCCTGAGTCCTTGGGATAGCACACCATACATATAAAATTGCCTAGCTTTGTCACTGTGTTCACAATATCCGCACTGATGACTTGCAAAACAGCTTGAAAAAAAAAAAGACAATGAAGCAATTAGCAAGTGATTTCTCCATCTTTTCTTGACAGTTCCTCACTGAAGATCCTGATTGACATAACTAGAGAAGAAGAAACTTGGCACTGTGCACCACTTTGCAAATTATCCTGCTTTCTGTGGCAGGGCACAAGTGGCAGGGGCAAAGACAACTGAAGCCAAATGATTTTACTGTACAGACATTCAAAAATGGGAAAATTCCATAGCACTCACTTTAAATGAGTGCACCAAAAATCATACAGAATAACAAGGAGCAGTACCATACTACAGATAAAAATGCAAAATTCTTAATGATCTTCTTAATCCTGTGGCATCTGCTGAGAAATATGTTAGCAGACTGCCTTCGAACTGCTATCCTTCTACCTGTACAAGATTTATGCAGTACTTTACTCCAGAGAGCAATTAGGAGTGAACTTTCTTGCAAACATCCACATCTGAGTGTCGAAGGGCCAGATTCTCAAACGCTGCACCAAGACGCAAGGTGAGTGCACCAAGCAGCAGGACGCAAGCAGCAAGCTGCGCCAAGATGCAGGCAAGACGGGATTCACAAATGCACCATGCATGAAGGCAAAGACCCACTGCATCGTGCACCCCATGCACCAGCACAGCACCAGAAGGCAGCTAGTGCCATGAAGCAAGGTGCGTTGCAACTGAGGTAGGACATGTAGGACGCAGGAGTGCTATTCACAAAGGGGCACCCAACAGCAGATATCTAACACCTGCTACACCACACAGAGATGATCTAAAGAGACTTAGAAAAAGGAAGCGAAAGGGCAGGCTAGTGATACAAGACTAAGACACAGGACTGCAGAAGGACAGAGACAGACGACTGCCTGGAGGATGTTAGCACCACATGCCCTACTGGGCATACAGCTGGCCAGGCAATGCCATATTCGACATGCCTGCCAGTCTGCACAACAGGGTGGCACTGCACAGCAGGTGCACAGGCAACAGCAACTCAGACACCAGAGGTATGACATGTGTGTGTACCAGCCATGCACCACCCACACGGACCTGAGTGAGGTGCAGTGCATCACACGATATTGACTTGGCAAGACAGCCATAGCAGAGCTATGCCAGGAACTTGATGCCTACCTCAGAAGCAGGATCCCAGAGAGGACATGCCATACCAATAGAGGTGAAGGTATGTGCAGCCCTACGGGTAATGGCCACTGGTGGATTCCAGACACTGAGTGGTGACACTGTGGGCATCTCACAGCCCTCTGTATCATGGTGCCTGAGGGCAGTCGTGGATTACCTTGTACATAGGTCACACCAATACATCCACCTACCCACAGATGCCCAGGAGCAACTGGCAATCAAGCAGGGATTCTACAGCATGGCAGGGTTCCCACGGGTGCCTGATGCAGTGGACTGCACACACATTGCCATAAGGGCACCACTGGATGAACCACAGACCTATGTCAACTAGAAGGGCTTCTATTCCATGAATGTACAGGTCATCAGTGACAGCAGGTGTAGGATCCTCGACGCTGTGGCACATTATCCAGGGTCCACACATGATGCGTACATCTACATGAACTGTGGCGTGTGCGAGGCCTTCTAGAGAGGGACACTCACAGATGGCTGGCTGCTAGGTAAGGCATACATGGATACATGCAGCATGGTGGGCATGGGATTAATGTGGGCACAACACTAACCTACACCTCCCTTCCCACAGGTGACAGCAGATACTCACAGCAGCCCTGGCTGATGACACTGGTGAGGCATCCACAGAGTGCAGCAGAGCAATGGTACAATGATGCCCACACAGCAACATGCAGTGTGATAAAGTGCACATTTAGCATCCTCAAGATGGGGTTCTGGTGCCTTGACAGATCAGGGGGTGCACTGCAGTATACACCAGTAATGGCATGCAAACTGTTCATAGCATGTTGTGTGCTGCACAACATAGCAATGAAACATGGCACACCACTGGCAGAGGATGAAGAGGCACCCAGCGAGGATGGTGACACTGGTGGGGAGGAGGAGGAGGAGGAGGCAGTGGGGCCAGCCCATGACTGGCGACATAAAGACCAGGCACAACATACGCTAGCAGGACACTGGATGTGAGTGCAGCACATTGCGTCACACTTCAGATGAGCACACAACAGTATACGTAGTGTGCATGACCACAGGTATGCCAATACTGCCATGCTGTGTGCAGGCCCTGAACCACAGCCTCAGGACCATGGGACGACCACACACATGCAGCAATGGCACACACAACAGGCACACAGGGCAGCAGTACCATGCCATTGCAGGGAACAACAATGCAGTGCCAGGAACCCAGGGACCACCACGGACAGCACACACAGCAGGTGGACCAGAACAGCTGCAGCGAGATGGAGGTGTCACTGCCTGGGCCACCACACAGGCAGTGGCAACACAGGTGACATGGATGTGCTCATTGCCTGTGTGCCTCCCCAGATGGTGCAGCACACAGTGACATGGGCAGTAGCATGGGCATCCGGGTCTCCAATGCAAGCAGGGGTGACATGCGATGTTCCCTCTAATTTTTAGTCTCTGTGAGTGGGCGACTGATATGTGTGTGCGGCACTTTGTGCTAAAAAATTGATTCATGTGCGTAAATTGGGTGGTCCAAACAAGTGATATATTTTATTGCCAGTAAACAGTAGAAAATATAACCAAACACTCAAATACTCAATACAAAGTATAAATATACATTCTGACACAGTCCGAAGCTTGGATGTACATTGTGCACCATAACAGTATAAACTAGAAACATGTGTAAACTATGTACATTTTAAAGAGTCTTGCATGCATCTAAAAGGGGTGCTGCTGATGATGCATTGCTAAGAACTCAACATTTACTGTTTTTCTCTCTCCTGTCTTTCCCATTCTTCCAGTGGACTTATATTTTATTAAGATCCATTTTTCCACCAGATGTTAAAAACAATTTTGCTCACATCAGCATATCTAAATGGCTTTCTTCCAAGCAGTTTCTTTGTTTGCTCTTAATGCACTTCATGAAGCTGAAGCCTCTTTCCACGATCAGCACTAGAAGCTTGGAATGTAGTAGTAGTAGTACAATTTATTGTTCCACATAAAGCAGTTACAGTATACTAAAATCAGGACAAAATACATAGTAAATATAAATAGACAATAAATCAACAAGGAACTTAAATATTTTTACAGTGCAATTCAATTTAACAGAGTATCTTTTCACATAAAAAACCTCCACAGAATTTCAAGTCCCCCTAATAAACTTTACAAATGAGTTGAGATGAAGAATCTTGCAAAGATCTCTTCCATGTTCTTCTCTTTCATAGTAAACAAATATTCCAAAAGATCCTCCGGGGGAGGCCGAGATCCCCCCAGCAGTTTTTTCCTAGTTGATTCATACCTTGGACACAAGAGTACCACATGTTTGAGATCACCTATAGTCCACATTTACAATATGGAAAAAGTACCCCCTCTCTTTTGTCTGAAATGAATGCATTGAGCATTATAGTTTTCAGTTCCAAATCTTGTACAGATTTTTCTTTGTTTAGGACAGGTTAAAAAAAAAAGAGAGAGATATGGCTCATATCCCCATGAAATCTTTACTTTTTTATAAAATCAATATAGCTTAAGCTTGGAGAGTTGAACACAGAAAGAATTTATGTCATAAGTCAATAAGCCTCAATTTGACATCCTGCCTAATCTCCTCAAATGGCCTCATGTAAATTTTATATAAGAGGTGGCCCAATCCGGCCAGCATTATTGTTTCCTTAAAAGGTTGAATAAAGGGATGTACATATCCCATGCTGGCCAATTTGATGGCTTCCACTACATACATTCTGGGATATCTTTGTAGGGGCAAAGAAAAAGTTTCAACAGAAAGAGAATCTGTCGTTCACAGATGAGAAAATTCAAGGAACGTTGTCCTACCTCCAAGGCAAGAATACAGCTTGGAATTCCATTTAAAAATATTAAGATGTATATATATATAGAGTTTATTCAGAATTATTTCTAATTCTCTAACCTTAGTATAACCCCAGATTTCAGAGGCATATGACATGATCGTTCTTATTTTGGCATTAAGAACTCTTAATACCCGCTCACCGATTACTTCCTCATCTTGCTGTTAAATATTTTTAGGCATTTATAGAAGATCCCATTTTAAATTGAATAGCCTCCAAATGTTTGGTCAAGATAGGCTATAGGCAAAATGGGCACCTAAATAGTCAACACTAAACAGTGTCTATATGGTTACCATTTAGCCTAAAGCCTACTGTATTCTTGATTTGAGAGCCAAAACTACAATGTTGGTCTTACTGAGATTAACTTCTAGTTTCCTTTGAGAACAGAGAGATTCAAAGTGAGCCAGTTTTCTTTTAAGACCTAGGACTGAAGTACAGAGCAAGACTAAATTGTCTGCATATGCTAAACATTCAATCCTTTGATCATTAATTTTTGCAGTGTGGAAATCTGGGTTACCTAGCTGATCCAAGACTGTATTAATGTAGATGTTAAATAGAGTGGGGGCCAAAATACACCCCTCTCTGTCCCCCACATTTGTCTCAAATCTATCAGTTAGATGACCATATTGATTATACTGGACCCTTGCCCACATAGTTTCATACAGTCTGTTAATAACATCAAGAAGTCAGGCCTCCAACTTCAGATCCCTTGGTGCAGCCCAAAGGATTTTTCTACTAATGCTGTCGAAGGCCAAGGAGAAGTCCACAAAACAGCAATATAATCTGTTTTTTCTCACTTTAATATACTTCCAGATCAGGTGCTGAAGCACATAACAGTGCTGTACTGTAGAACAGTCCTTCCAGAAACTGTTCTGTGCCTCATTCGATACCGAGTTCTCCTTGACCCATGACAGCAATCTGCCCAAAATTATCCTAGACAAAATCTTCTGTGAAACATCCATCAAACTAATAGGCCTATACATCCTTGGGTCATTCAGATCCTCTTTTTTAAAAATTGGGAAGATAACACTACCTGCCCAACTGGCAGGGTAAGAGCACCCCTGAACCAGGCCAAGTAACAGTAAAGGATGAAAAGGAATCCATCAGTTGGTAAAAACCTTATAGAAATCACCTAGGACCCCATCTGGCCCTGGTGCTTTATTTGCCTTAAGGCCAATCAGTGCCATCCAGATTTCATCCTCTGTGATCAAGATAGGTCTTGGAAAAATGTCATCCTCCTGTATTTTGAAAGCATCAGGTGTCTCCTGCTCTTCATGAGAATAGTAGAGCTTGGAGAAATGAAATGCCCAGACTTCAGGTGTAATATAGGCTTCAATCTTATTGGCATATCTATTATATCCCTGGGCAACAATATTCCAAAATTGCCTTCTATCCCTATCCAAAACAGCCTGCCAGTTTTTCCCAAAGTCCATGAGTATGTTTATGTCTCACCCATTCAAGAATGTTCCTATATTTTTCTTTTTCAGTCTTTAGCAAGTTAAAATATGTAGCAGTCTTATTTCTTTTCTTCTTATGCTGTCTTAGTTTTCCTCCAAACTCTTTCTTTGCCTGTAGGCATACGAATTAAACTAATACTTTTTATAAAGGGACCTAGGATGGTACATTGTTTTACATCTAGGTCCAAGTAAAGAATGAATAGTTTCCAATTCTCCAAAATATTAAAGGCCTTACTTTTGTCCAGGACCAACTCGTGAATATTACCTAAAACTCCTGTACTAACAATTTCTTTGAAACTAGCTTGATGAATCGGCTCCCATCCAATCCTTCTCTATGACTTCCAGACTCTGTTCATGTTGTGCCTCACTCCCTAAAGTTCCAAAAGGACATTTGATGTTAATTACAATGGCACAGTGTGCTGACTCAATCTATCCATGACCTCTAACTTCTGGATCAGCTTTACTGCTTCCAAATTGGTCCAAACCTAATCAGGGATTAAAGAGCCAGTGAGTCCTTCACACAGTAAGGATCTGACTAGATCAACCTGAGTTCTACCATTTAAAATACAAAAATTTCTACTGGCTAAGTCCGCTAGCAATTCCTTACCTCTGAGGTTAGATTTTAGATCCTCAGCAGTCCTAGTATAAGAGATATTTGGATTAATTATAGATATTGTATGGATCATATCTGAATTTACATCCTCCAAGAAATGAGAAGGAATTCTGGCATTAAAGTCTCCCAAAATAATTATAGGACAAGGTATACTCTTATCTGACAATTCATCAAGTGCCATTTTCAGATCCTATATGAAAAGGTCAGCTGGATCAGTAGCTCTATTGCGAGGGGGTAAGTATACATTGCAGAGATGATCTCTCTTGTCCTTGCTACTCATTAGAGCCAAAATACCCTCTGACTTAGTAGAAATGTTAGTGACCTGACAATTTAGCAAAGTTTTGATAAAAGGAAATACCCCTTTAAACCTTCCAAACTTATTATCTTTAGTTGCTGGCAGAGTAAAGATAGAATATCCAGACAATTTGAGGTTACATTTTCTGTCACCATGTTTCTTGCAGTCCAATAATATCAAAATTATCCAGAAATCTCACTATTTCAGGGTCAATTATTTTAAGATGGATGCCCTCAGTATTCCATAAAAGTATAGAAAGGGCATCCACATCTCGATCCCTAGCTCCCTTATCCAAATCCAGCTGGCATTCAGAGTTCATTTGTTTGATATTATCTACAGGCTGCATTTGTCAGGCTGAATCAATAACTGTCAGCGGTGAGTAGGTATCAGGTCAATTAGGTTTCAAAGTCAATCAGGGGCTATCTGTCTCTAAGATTGATTCTGGACTATCCTTAGTCTGTTTAAACCATGAAAAGACTTCACCCAGGTCTAACATGTCAACTAAATGTATTCCAAACAATCCAGCTTGCTGGCTAGAAAAGCAAGCTGCTAGCTGTATGAGGATTTTTAAATGTAATATCAATCTGTGCTGTGGGCTCAGGGTCTCCATATAACTTCATGGACTCACCATATTTCTGGAGATATAAAATCCTAATGCTCTTTCCAAGTTTAGCAACAGATCTTCCCTAACTTTCCTATGAGAATCCTTGAGTAAACCTTCCACCCAAAGATAGTTATGGTCTTACTCAGCCATACTTTTCTCTGCTTCAACGTGATCCTCTACCACTCCCAAGATTTCTCTCTGTGCTGTCGTAGCCTTCTCACTCTGCACCCTATGGAAAATCTCTTCTGGGGAATGATAAGACTGTGGAACCTCTATACATGATAGCCTCATGTTTAGCTTGGAATGTAGCACATGCATCAATAAGTTTAGCCACCATGCTGTACTGCACATTAGTCAAAGCAAAGTGGATCATGTCAGTAAAGGATTTTAATGATCCTCCTTTATTTTTTCAGCAACTATAAATCTGAAGTCAATGTACTGGCTAACAATTTCTGCCTGGTCCACTGATGAAAATAAATAGTCCTGATATTTGCTGCACAGTCTCCCAATATTTGATAAGCCAAACTCAAAGCTGCAATGTGGCAATGCTGCAAAATCAAAGGCAGATCAGTCAGAAAGTTCACCTGCAGTCCACATGGTCACATAACAGGCCAATGAATTGCAAAATTGCTGTTGTGCTTATTTCAGCAGTGCAATTAGCCAAAAGCAGTTTACTGGTGGGCTCAGTGGACAGTTTCACCCAGATACTGGCTTTGAACTTTTTATTTTGCCCTAGCAATCTGTACAGCTTCAACTTGTTAGACTACTTTAAAACATCTTAGACAACTCTGCCAACTCCAAAAGTACATCATTTAATACTGTTGTGGCAATGTGGTATTCAGGGTTGGACAGCTTCTAAAGCAGTACTTAGCGATGGGATCTTTGATGGATGCATGCAAAATTGTATGTGATGTCATTTACCCTAGGTATGGTTTACAATAACTATGCTGGGTAATGTCAAGCTCAGTGGGGTTTAAATGTATTTTCAATGTAGTGAGTGAGTCAGTGTGATATGAGAGAGGAGATGCATTTAGGAGACTGTAATTCTCTTCCATTCTGGATCCATACTAAGAGCAGTCTGAATTTTAGGTCCTATTAGGTCAGCCCTTTGGAGATGGTCTGGTATTGCCCATTAAGGAGTGTCCCGGATGACCTGATGGCGGTGCTGGACCTATCGGACCTTCCGATAGATTGCTTGGATCCTGGTGACTTTGTACGGGCCTATAACAGGGCGGTTCACAGGGGCCTTGGATTCCATTGCACCTGTTCGTGTTCGCCCTTCACTCTTGCCCAGGTCTCCATGGTTTGATGAGACCATGAGGGAGTTGAGGAGGGTTGGACGAAGGCTGGAGAGGTGTTGGCGGAGTCAGGTCTGAATGATGACAGACTTAGTTTGATGGACCATTATATGGTTTATCAATCCACAATCTCTCGTAGAAGGCAGAGTTCCTGTCCAGGGAGATAGCAGCTGCACAGAATAGACCAGCTCAGCTCTTTTGGACTGTGGACAGACTGTGCAATCCAGTCTGCCTTCAGCCGGAAGGGCCTTTTCCACAGAACGGTGTGAGGTTTGCTCTCTTCTTTGCAGATAAGGTTGCCAAAATCAGATCAGGCGTCCGTTCTTCCCTCTCAATGGGAGGCGGTGATGGTCGGCTGGAGATGTGAACACCAGTTGGTATGGTCTGACTTCAGCCTCCCAAAATCGATGATATTGTGATGGTCATCCGAGCATTGAGACCAACCAGCTGTGATTTGGACCCTGGCCCACACGCCTTTTAGTGGAATGTGTGGATAAAATCGGCCCAGTCCTAGCTTGATAGTCTGGAAGTCTTTGGAGGGATCTTTCCAGATCCTTAAAGAAGCTATAGTTAAGCCTCTTTTAAAGAAATCCACCTTAGACCCAGATTGTCTAGCAAATTACAGACCAGTCTCTAACCTACCCTTTGTGGGTAAGGTTATTGAGAAGGTGGTCGCAAGGCAATTGGAGGATCATTTGACCAACAACAATATCTACGATTCTCTCCAATCTGGATTTAGGAAGAGGCATAGTACCGAGACAGCACTTGTTCGGGTACTAAATGACCTCCTAATAGCGAGAGATCGTAAGACCTGTTCTATTTTGGTACTTCTTGATCTCTCAGCAGCATTTGACACTGTTGATCATGGTGTGCTGTTAGAGAGTCTGCGGTCCATCTGTGGATTATCTGGTATGGTCCTTAGGTGGTTTAGATC
Organism: Neoceratodus forsteri; assembly: GCA_016271365.2. Lineage (NCBI taxonomy): Eukaryota > Metazoa > Chordata > Ceratodontiformes > Ceratodontidae > Neoceratodus > Neoceratodus forsteri. Next base: position 872,550,326 of record CM057450.1, on the reverse strand, counting down.
TTACCTTGAAGGTAGGACTCAGAGGGTGGTGTCAGGAATTTTTTCCTCGGCATCAGTCTCCCTATCTTGTGGGGTACCACAGGGCTCTATTCTAGCGCCTATGTTATTTGCGGTGTATATGCTGCCGTTAGGAGCGATTATAAGATGATACGGTCTGGGCTTCCATTGCTATGCCGATGATACCCAGCTGTATATGTCTTTCATGCCCGGCCAGGATGCTGCCTTGTCGGTATTTAATAACTGCCTTGCAGAAATCCAAGATGGGATGAATGGGAGTTGGTTGAGGTTAAACCCGGAGAAAACTGAGGTGTTGGTTGTGGACAAAGGTCGCTGTGAGGTGGGTTGGCGGCTGGATCGCACTCAGGCTTAAGGCTTGCGGTTCATCTGGCGACCTCAGATCAGGTGCGGAATCTTGGCGTAAATTGATGACCGCTTGACACTTAAAGCTGAGGTGTCAGCGGTGGTCAAAACTTCCTTTTCCATCTGAGGAATATCGCCAGGGTGAAGCATCTGGTTCCTCCAGAAGATCTTCCAACACTGATCCACGCGTTACCTCCCGCCTTGACTATTGCAACTCCTGTACCTAGGGCTATAGGGGTTGAGCTAGTCGTCTGCAGCTAGTGCAGAATGTGGTGACCAGGTTATTGACTGGTTCTTCTAGATCCAGTCATATAATGCCTGTGCTCCGGACTGCACTGGCTGCCAGTATTGGCGAATCGCCCAAGGTCGGTTTGCTGACCTATAAAGCCCTACATGACCAGGGACCTACTCACTGAAAGAGCTCCTTTTGCCCCTACTGTCCCTTCTGCCCCTCCGATCCACTGATGAGGGATTGCTGGAATTCCCAGGGTCTGTTTGAAAACGTCAGGGGCTAGATCATTTAGTTTTATGGCCCCGACCTGTGGAATTCTACCTCAATCAGGTGCGAAATAGTCTGACTGTCCTGAGTTTTAAAGGAGCCTTGAAGACCCATCTTTTAACATAGCTTTTATTGATTTATAATAGTTTTAGATTTTGTTTATTGTTCTATGAATTGTACAGGCGCTTGGTTTTAAGAAAAGCGCCTTTTTAAATAAAGTTTGATTTGATTTGAATTTATGAAAATAAATGAAAAGGACATTTGTTGCACTGCTATTTCTTGTTGTCCATTTAGAATTACTATCCCCATGAAGTCAACATGGGCAACCTTTACAAGCACTGATTCACTGAATCTCAAATGTGTGTATAATGTGAGACCCTGTTTTAAAGAGAACACAATCTCATCTCTCTAAACATGTGCAGTCTTGTACTGAAAAAAAAATGAAAATGCAATGGTGAGGCTTTAAATCCATTATAAACACATTTTGTATGTGAGACACTGCTGGGGGAGGAGGCAGAGATTACACTGAAGTTGTGCAACTTTAAAACTGAAATAATATAATTTGTAACATGGCAGAATTGTAATAGCGAGGAGCGGGAAGCTGATAGGCGGCAGCGTCACATTTAGGTACAGGAGCAACACAGCATTATGAGACAATGGCATGTTGCTCCTGTAGTGTCAAAAAGTAGCCAGCAGAAGTGAAGTAGCAGGGTGTGAAGCTGGCAGTGGTGAAAGAAAGAGCCACAGACGAGAAAGTAGCGAGACAGAGTAAAAAATACAGGGGAGAACTAGAGGTGAGGGACATAGGGAGACAGACATACAAGGAGGCACATCCGCAAACGCATTCAGCTGCCACACATTCACCATCCAAGGCACAATGAATTTTAACTACGGACCAGCGTGAGACACAGACACCAAGGGGAGACATGGAGTAATGGTGGAAAGGTAGGAGAAGCAGTTGTGGCAAAGGGAGAGGTAGGACAGACACGGAAACTGAGGCCCAGAATGACGACACGCGTATGCAAATGACAGAAGCGATCGGCTGTGCAGAGTTTCAAGCGAGAGAATCACAGCCCTCCTACACAGTCTCGCACTCAAACAGCCACACAGAAATCATTGAAATGTGCATGAATCGCTAAGATACTAACAGTAGTTCCCCGTAGTAAAAAAGAATCAGAATGACATTAGTATGTAACAGAGTACTGTGCACAAATCTGACAGTAAGAATAAAAATTACAGTACTTCATGCAACTGGCGTTGTGTTTTGTCTCATGAGGAGCAGGCTGCATAGTCCACAGTAATAACGAGCATCTCCATGTTACAAGCGCATTAATCACTGATGAAGGTGGCACCTAATGGGGAGTTAATGCATGGCTGGAGCGAGATGTCTGGCTTGTTAACTGCTGGCTTGTTAAAGTTAATGAGTTGTGGCCTCAGAGGTGGGCATACAATGTTTCTTTCCCATTCACTTTCGTGTCCTGCTGTCTGAGTCTTAAATCTGAGTATGACTCTAGTCACTACTTCATGAACATGAGGATCCCTGCCAGCTGCTTTGTGCGCTACTACTAAAAGCTGTGTCTGGGTTATTTTGACTGCTGGAGCTTGTCACGCTTACCTTAGGGGAACATAGGTGACATGTGCATGAGCAGTGTGATGTAGGGATGGAGGACTGTGTGGGGTGAGTCGCACAGCAGCCACGGCGATAGGCAGCAGAGACTGCACATGATGGGGCTGGATCCATGGACAAGTGGCAAGCAGCACAATGTTGCAGGTGCGAACATGTAGTGGCAGTGCACAGTGGGCACCAGAGGTAGGCGTAATGGGGACGTCAGGGACTGTGCGGGTGGGAGGCTGCACACACCATGCAGCACTGCCACAGGTGATGTGTGGGTGGAGTACACCACAGGCAGCAGAACATGGGTGTGTCATGGCACACCCATAGGACACGTCATGTGGAGTGGCACAGTGCCACCGGAGGCAGGCCCCCCCACATGGCTGTGGTACCCTGCACAAGCACAGTGTGTGGTGATGGGGGGATGGCAAGTACAGCACCGCACATTGCACTGTGCAGTGGCAGTGGGTGGACACGAGTCACACCGTGCGTCAGTCACAACAACACTACTTGCATACACAGTTATCCCATACTCAACTCACGGTGCATTGTGCACTGTGTGCCGACTCAAGCTGCATAGCGTCTGCATCGCAGCATGTGACCTGCAGGGGGGAAGCAAGGAACACGTGAAATCGAGCCACCAGCATGTGTAGGGCCTTGGTAGCACATGTTAAGCTGCACAGGACAGTGTAGCACAGGCACAGCTCCATCTACACTGCAGAAGGAGGCAAGGGTTTGCAGCAGGTGGCAGTTCCAGTTGCAATGGCACACTGGAGCAGGGCACCGAAATTTACAGATGATGAGACAGTGCTTCTTATCAGCCTGGCTGAGCAGGGGAGCAGGGTGCTGTTCCCACAGGTGGCACAGCAGTCCAGCCCAACAGACAGGGAGAGGGTGTGGTCCACCATAGGCAGCAGGCTCCAGGTAGTGTCTGGAATATGGAGGACCATGCGGTAGATCAGGCACTGTTGGAATGACCTGATCTGTAGGGAGGGGCAGCTCCTTGCCCACCTGAGGAGGATAGCATGAGAAGTATATGTCCAGATGCACAGAGGATGCCCACGTTGGTCAGGTATGTGGCACCAGTAACATGTCCAACACACAGCACACTACAGTGACCTTGACTGCACAGAAGGGAACTGATGATGTCACACACCATTATGTCTCCGCAGGTGAGGGCAGAGATGCCGAAGGCCACGGCAGGCCCAAGGAAAGTGGACAGGACGCACATGGCAGAGGACCCCACAGAGAGTAACATCACCAAGGTAGGTGTGCAGTGGTCATGACATGTATGCAGCTGTGTAGGCTACTGTGTGGAGACCAGCAGGCAGGGGGGGTTACACACACACAAACACACACACACACACACACATGCACACACGCACCGGCTGGCCAGCATAGGTTGCCATGGCTGGAGGGTGCTGGTAGGGCACAGGCACAGGCACCATGGACACATGTGTGGGTGTGTGCTCCACACATGATCAGTGCATGTCACAGCCCGTGCAACACATGGCAAGGCATGGAGGTGGCCTGCCGGGTCTGCGTCGGTGGTGTGGGCAACATGCAGAAAGGCAGTGCATGGGCATGTGGTGCATTCACTGGCTGTCACTTTGTGTTCCAGGTGCCCATGATGGTGCGAGGAGTGAGCAGCAGGGCCAGGATGCACAGTTGTGTTCCCTGGTTTGGGCGATGTGTCGCCTGAAGTGGAGCAATGCACGGGCGTACACAGCCAGGACCCGGATTATGGCCCCTGGCAGGCAACAGGTGGCCCCACAGCAGGGTGCAGAGGATACAATGGATGAGGAGGATGTGGAGGAAATGGAGGGGGACATTCTGGGTGTCAGACAGGAGCATCTTTGGAATGCAGAGCCAGGCGACAGTGCTGTGGGACTGCGTGCGGCACGCGACACGGCGACAGGCAGGGATGCCCGTGGCACAGTGGCACAGTTGGCCAGGTGGTCGCTGAACTGACCGGGGATGAGGATGCCGCCATGCATGGCGGTGGTGATGCAACCCCCGACCATGGTCTAGGGCAGCCTGGGAGTGAGATGGACACATCGCTGGACAGGGACGCGAGGGGTGCTGTTGACATGCAGATCCAGCTGCACATGCTCCGTGACTTTGCCCAGGGACTCGCCCTGCATATCAGGCCCATGGCAAGGTTGCAGACCAACCTACAAGTAGCAGTGCAAGCCCTGCTGGACTACCTGGACAGGATTGGTGGACAATGAGTGGCGGACATGTGTGTGCATCAAAGACCTGGCTCCCCATGCAATAGTGGACATGTCCAGGACAGGGCTCACTGGGTAGTATGTGCACAGGTCACTGGGACATCAGGGATATTGTAGCTGTGCATGCACTGCAGTTAAGTGCATCACTGATGTAAGTCTATTGCAGAATGTGGGCTTGTGCCCATTGCACTGTGTACCTCTTGATTCATCAAGACTGTTGCTGTTGTGTGTTGCTTATGTGTCCCCAATATAAAGTTGTTCAATGTGCAAGCTGTGTCTGTCTGTACTGTGCATACTATATACCTGTCTATGCTGTACACAAGTTGGGGACAGCCATTGTGAGGGTAGCAGCCCACAGGGCCTCTGCAGGGCACCATGTGGTTGACAAGGACCGCCGTCCAGCAATGTGTGGACTGCACCACAGTGTACCACAGGGTGTGATGCTGCCACACGCTGGGCACAGTGTTAGGACACTGTACCTTTGTGGGCCTGTGCCACCCAGTGTAGGGGTCCTCTTAGTGCCACAGTGGCATGCCACAGTGGGTAAGCCAAACCACCAGTTTACAAGGTGGGATCCCGTGGTTTGGGCCTGCATGTGTCGTGCATATGTCGGTACCAGCCATGTGGGGCCAGGTGGTGTGACATAGTATGTGGCATACCACAGGGCCCACCCTGTGGACTGCTGTGCACAGCTCTGTATGGCTGCCATGGTGGAATGCCCCACGGTGGGAAAAGTGTGTGCAGGTTGGTGCTGGGTGGTCTGTGGTGCCCCTTGTGTGGTGGGAAGGTGACAGTCCTGCAGCGGCCATGCACCTGGGTACAGAGGCATGCATGGCATCATGGACAGCTATGGTGCCATGTGTGCCAGGGGCTGTGCCTGTGCTGGTGCTCCACGCCATAGTGTGTGCACCCACCATCCACACTGGCCACATGGAGGGGCTTCTTTGGTTGGTGGTGGATGGGGTGCATGGGTGTGGGACTGCAGTGTGAGTGGTCCATGGCATGCCATGGTGTAGGAACCCGGGTGCATGCAACAGGTCCCAGGGCTGGCAATGGAGGCCATGCAGGAGTCCAGTATGGGCCTGCAGGGATGGTGGTGTGCTGCTCACTAGCGTGGGAGGGGGAGCCACTGTCAGGGGATGCAGGCTTGTGTGCGTGTCCCATGCTGCAGTGCCATGTTGGGAGCGCCATGGTCATGGGCAACGTACAGGGGATATGGGTTACAGGTGCATGTGGCACGGGTCTGCATGGCACAGATAACTGCACATCCATATGTGGTGTGTGTTGTGATGTGATCCCTGCCCATGGTTGGGTGGGCACACTGGACCATTGTAAAGTGGTGGGCAGCACCGTAGGGCGACCCCCTCTGATGCACATGCCTGGCATGCTGCGTGCATCCTACCGGTGTTTGTGTGCTGGCCTCCTCTTCTGGCCTACTGTGTCCGGTGGCTCACTCTGTGCAGAACATGGTGACTGTGCCACCGTGCTACTGCCATGTGTAGCTTCCGGCAGTGTGGCATGCCCTGGCTGCACCTCCACCACAGGTGGCACCATGTACACCCCATGCCTCTGTGACTGCCATTGAGTCACCAGGGATATCTGTTGTGATGCAGCAGTCCCTGGCAGCCTGCTGCTGTCATCCCCCTGCCTCCAGTCCTGCTGCCAGCAGCTTCCAACTGTGCAATGGGTGCTGCTGCTGGTGCTTCTTGCTTGGCCATCCACCCTTCACAGGCCATACCACCTGCCTTGGGGTGGGCCCTCTTGCAGCCTTGGGAACAGGCTGACATGTGTTGTCCCGGCCTCCGTGCTGCACTGGGTGCTGGCATGGCCATGCTGCTGGCTGTCACTGTACCATCCTGTGTCTGTCCAGGCTGCTCCACGTCACTGACACGTGGGTGGGTGTCCATCCCACTGTGTCCGTTATGGTTCAGTACCCCTGTGTGCGGATGCATGCCCTCATCCATGTTACTGGGTGTTTCACCACAGTTGTCATCCATGCCCTGTGCAGCTGTGGCCCTCTGCAGTGTGTGCCCCACTATGCCATGGCCAACTTCCACACAAGCATCGCTGCATGGCTCCGGCCCATCCCTGCTGTCTGTTGAGGACACATGTCTGTCATCAGTGGCCTCTGCATCTGGCTGCTGTTCCTCACTGGCTGTGTGTGCCTGCTGTGTCACCCACAGCCCTGTCCTTGGGCACGGTGGTGCTTGGCATGGGCAGTGCTGGCACTGTGTCTGGCTGTTGTCCCATGGGCATCAATGGCTGCCCTAAGTCCTGTGCTCCCTCATGGCCCTGTCCCACTTCCTGTCTGCTGGCTGTGTTCCCCATGCCGTGGTGGTTGTCCACTGCCCCTCTGTCTCACTGCCACACATTGCAGTCTGGGGATACCCGTGGGACCGGTGCAACACCGGCTGCCCGCTGCTGCAAGTATCTTGCAATCTCCTGCAGTGCAGTTGCCATTTCTGATGTTGCCTCTGTGTGGGCAATCTGCTTCCCCATGCTGCGTTCCATGATCATGGTCTGCCGTTCTATGTCGTCCATTTGGCATGTGACGCACAACCATATGTCCTGGAGTAGCCATGTTGTCCATGTCGTTTGGCATGCCCCTTCATGGATCCCATGTATGATGGCTGCATGGATATCTGCCACTGTCAGCTGCAGCTGTCCCATGTGTGCAACCATGGCAGTGGTGTGTTCCCGGATGCTGTCCTGTATCCCTGCCAGCTCCCGCTGTGCTGCCTCCTGGGTGAGCAGGACATCATGGCAGTATCGCGACAGATCTTCCCCAAGGTCATCCTCCAGTGGCAGTGGAGTTGCACCATCTTCACCTGTCCCATGAGCACCTCCATGGTCCAGTGAGTTGGCGCAGTGTGCCTGGCCGCCGTGGCCTACAGTGGTTGGTGCATTGCCTGCCTGTCCCACCACAGGGCCATCCCCTCTGTCCCCCTGCCACTGTGTGTCCACTGAGGTCTGGCTCTGCTCAGCAGGTCTGGCCACAGGTGGGCTCTGCCCAACAGTGCTGCTGTTCCTGCTGGATGATGTGCTGGTGCTGTCAGTGTCACTTCCGTGTTGGGCCTCTGACTCACTGTCACCCTCCTGTGGGCCTGGCTCACTTTGCTGTCACTGGTGGATGCCTGCTGCAGTTCCTCTTTGCTGCTGCTGTGTCCACTGTGTTCTGATGCTTCACTGTCACTGTGGGTCACTGCATGCCATTGTGGTGGTGTTGCCTGACTGGCTGTGGCCTGTTGTCTGGTCGCTGCAGTCCTGGCACCTGATGGGTATACAGACAGATGTGCACAGTGCATTATCTCAGTTGCCCATGTGCCGGTATGTGTCCAGTGCCACGGTGCATATCCAGCCTATGGCGACCAGTGGAGAGGTCACCTCCTGCATCTCTGGCATCTGCATGGGGGCCCAGGTCACACTATGTCCCTCTATGCCTGCCCCCAGGTCCCTGTCTGGTGTGGGACCTTGGTGTCCCTGTGGTGCATCAGCCTCCACTGGTGGTGCCACATTGGCTGTCTGCACAGTGGTGCCACCCACCCCATTCATGCCCAGTGCTTACCTTGTGCATGTTGTTGCCGATGCAGGTCTAGCTCTGTGTCGCCCTGTATGCTGCCTTTTCTAATCTGTGCCACTACACATTCCTCATGTCTGCTGAGAGGCCATGGTTGTGTGGGTCCTCATCCCATTGCCATTGTGCAGTGCCTGCTGTGGGCTGCCTTCTCCTTGGCATGGCACTTGAAGTCACAGTGCCGCTTCTGCAGATCCCTCACACTGTGCTTGCTGGGTGTCACTACATTCACTGGTCTGGCTACCTCATCCTATGCCCCCTCCACTTTGCCCTTATCTTCTGGTCCCCTCCCTGGGACAGTAGCAGGTCCACCTGTTGGGTGGCACATACTGGTCAGGGCCTTGCTCCATTGCCCCACATGCTCTTATCCTCCTACCACACATCACACCTACCTGGGCCTCTATTGCATCCAAGAGGATTTCTGTCTCCTGGTCTGTGAAGTTCTATTTCCTGGTGTGCCCAGTCTTCTTCCTCCATGTCCCTGGGATTGGCTGCTCCCTCTCCTCTTGCTGCATCCTCCCTGGTTTGGCAATTCCTCCACCCCTTGTGTTTAGACTCTGCCTGCATCTTGCATGTTGCCTACGCTATTTATTTGACACACTGTGCGTTCTTATGCCATGTGCACTGCATCTGGAGCATGGTGCATTCCTTATAGAATAGGATGCATTGCCAATGACGCAGGAGGCTTTGGTGCACGGTGTGTCTGACCCAACCTGGATGGAGGGTCCACTATGTGACACTTGTGGGGCATGGTGGGGTTGGGGAGGTGGGACATGCTGCACTACCCATAGGACAGCTCACCCAGGGAGCGATGTCTAAGTCCCCTTATGCCAGCCCAGGCTGGTCTAAGGGGACTTAGAATTTCTCCCACTAGGTGCTGTCTGTGAATAGCAAGCTGCAGCTTGCATTGGCGCAGTCCACCTAGAGTTGTGTCACAGGGCAGTACAGGGTGCAGGGCTGGTGCAAGCCCTGTTTGGGGCAGGTAGCCTGTGGTCAATGCAGGCAACCTTTGTGAATTTCTTGAAGGCAGCCTGGGAAGCAAGGTGTACCTTGCACCATATCTGTTTGGTGCAAGCACCTTCCGTCAGATGCAGGGCTTTGAGAATTGGGCCCCTAGTATTTCTCTGTCTCTCTTTCTCTCTCTCTCTCTCTCTCCCCCTTCCTGTCATGAATCACAGCATGTATGAAACTGTTGTGCAACTACTCACCCAGGACATCCTCCAAGCCAGCGAGATCATGGCTGTGACAGACCACAGAATAGGGGATGGTATCAGGAGTTCTTGCACTGCATCTGTAACTGACAGAGAAAGGTGGTGCTCAATACCTGAAATATGAAACCTGGAAGAAATAGGTTATAGCTACCGAATACTGTATTTTCAACATTTTAACACCATCTGCTGCAGTTCCACAGGCACTTCAGCTCAGCATAAACCTCTCCAACCCGTCTGTTATATTCAGCAGTTGCACTTTCTAGGGAATGATGAATTTTTGCCAAATGAGGTTAAGCACAACTGACAGTGCAAAAGAAGGTCTTATTCTCTGTTTTTATCACCCTCCACCAAGTTTGGGGACAGTGTTTCCCTGTAAGCTACTAAACACTGAATAAATTGAATCTAATTTAACAATTGAAACAAATGTCTATGTTGTAATACACAGTAGCTTAACTGCTGACCAATTTTATAAGTTCAATAAGACACTCCAGGGTAATGTTTTTTTTTTATGGAGTAAACACACTTCCCAAGGTTTGAAAGCACTTGGCATGCAAGCCTTGTGCTGTGCTATGCACTTGGATGTATATTAAACCCATAACAATCAACACCATATTGTGACTTATTGCTTATACACATCAGCTTTGAAGTGCCATTGAAGTGTTGCAGACAAGTAGCAGTGAGAATGTTTGTTTGAAATGCAAGTCAAATTATGATGCCTTGATATCAAATCCAAAATAGGAAGCATCGTTTTATAGTGTGTCATGGGTTTACTTTGCAGGGCATGTTTCAAATTTTTGTAATTACATTTTAGTAGCCAGTTTTTACAGTGAACTAGCAGACTAACTCAGTGAACTGGCTGCTTGGATACAACTAGAAAGAAAATTGTAGCCTGATTAGTGTTTTGTCATTGTCTTACTTTTACTGCATGGAGGACTATCTATGCTAATGGAAATATTCAGCCTCTCAAAACAGGACAGTGGAATGGTTTAGCTCTGACAGGGGAATGTAAAAGTTTAATTTTCACAATGTATAATTTCAATAAAAGAGAGTTTTGTCAAAGCCTGTGAGATTATATTTCTCTAGAGTTTTCCTAGCTTAATTAAATAATAAAATTATGCTTTTAAAAACATCTTTTAAGCTTTTACTGCCACATTGAAAGGCAATAAAAAATGTGCCCTAAGTTGAGCAGAAGATTTCATTAAATATTTGTCAAAACACTAGTTACAACCTTATTTTTTAAAACCTTTGGGGTTTAGGTTATGGCACACTATAGCATCATTTTTCTGAAGAACTAATCAACATTTTTACTTAGACACCATCTATCTTTGTTATGATCTGTACTGGAACTGGAAAGAGCAGCCTTGTACAATGAAATTTATGAAACTTTAAATTAACTGATTCCTTATGAAAGTTTAGTTTTTACACATGACAGGACTTTTACTTATGTAAATCAGTGACCAAGAATGACACACCAAGCCAAAGTTTTTTTCTAGGAGTGGTCCAGAGAAGGGGGTTACACAGGAAATGGGGCAAAAAATCAAACACTGCAGTAGAAAATCATAGGCAAATGGCAAAAAGCAACAATAGGTAATAGAAATTGAGCTACATTACATACACTTTTGAAATGCACACAAAAAAGGGAGATATAATAGCCAAAATGTAACAAAGACAATACACAATGACTTTAATCAATGTATAATGAGTGTTTGTAGAATAAAGGAGGCAGTATAGCACAGTGGTTTAAGGCTCTGAGCTGCAAATCTGGTGACATCCAGCAGACCAGACCTGGGTTTAAATCCCACAGCTTCCACTTGCATACTGTGTGACCCTGAGCAAGTCACTTAACTTCCTTGTGCTCCCAGGTCGCTCCTGTAAAAAAGCTTTCAGCTTAGTGTGCTACTCCTGGTTAAACAACTAAAGTGCAACTGTATAACAAACATTCTGTCAATATGTTGTAGTGAAAAATGCAGTGTACATACAATAGGATGTAAACATCAAATGAAAAACTGATGGTATTTTGAAAAGTCAGGAACAAGACCAGCCTCAGACCTGAGGAGCATGGAGATAGAGAAGAGCAATGGAAAGAGAAGAGAGGGGTCAGAAAGGAGTTTGATGGGGTTGGGAAGAGTAAGGGAGAGCTAGAAACTCAAAAGGGGGGATAAGTGATGGGAGGGAAAGATGTCAATGCAGATGTGCAGGTGGGTTCGGTGGGAATTCAGTTGAGCCTTCCAGTGAAAGGCAAATGTAACCCTTAGGTGGCACTATCCCAAGGGCTACTACCCCTGCCTGCTTGGCTAATAGCAGGTTAAGGGGCCTAGGTTCTGTAACGGGTACCTCCACCCAGAGGTCAGGGTTGGTAGTGGTCAAGCTAACCAGGGCACAGCCCTCCGGGACACTGTAACCCCACCTTTCCCTGCTAGTGGCCTAAACACTGCACAGTAATTACATTCACAATACACCTTGTACACCACATAAGTACCAACACTGTTTACACTTACCACTAGGGCAGTTTCCTCTAGCTCAACCCTGGGGACCCCCTGTAAAACAAGGTTAGGAAAAGCAACTAGCAACAGTACAGTACTCTTAGCACAAACTGGAACCACAGTCAGATTAAATGCAGAAAAGGTTAGATCTGATTTATTCAGGGGACTTGAACAAGAGGGGGGTGTAATCAGGTTGATTTGTTTAAAGGCTGTATCAATCAAACAGTTAAGCATGCACTTCGGAGTCCCTAAACAGTCACACCCTTTGGGTTCCCAGGTGGAGATGAGATGGGCTAGCCAGAACCATTGCCTGGGGTAGGCCGGTATTGCAGCTGGTTGGGGCCCTGTGATGGAAAATATAACATGCACAGTACACACTACTTGTAATCCGGAGCCAGAGGGCTCAGTTCGTGAAGAAAAAGAAACAGCAAGACAATCAGATGACACACTTAGATTAAGCAGTTGTTGCGGGAAGCTACCCTGATATTTACTCAATATACCCAAGACTGGACACAGGCAGGATGAAAATCGAGACAGCAGGTGGTTGATCTGGAGTGCCAGGAGAAGCAGGGCCCACATGATTCACTGAGGCGTAGTTCCTGTTCAAGTGTGGAGCATGGGGCTGATCCCCAGGCAGGTCTTTTGTTGGTGGCTTTCTCTGTGTAGTGGCGTAGTCTGGCACAGCCAGCATGGCATGGCCCAGGCAGAATGGAGATGAACACGGATTCAGTCTGATTAGGCTGGATAAAGCTTCCAGTAAGCAGAACACAATTCACACAGTGGGGAACCAAATCATGACCCACTTTCAATACACAGCACATTTACATGTAAGGAAATTCTACTGTACCAGGAAAACCGCTCTCTGGTCACGATCGCAAAGTCTCTGCACAAACCGGGGATTCAAAATCAGCTGGAAATCCTGACAGGCCGATCGCATTCAACAAAATCTTCGGTCTTCTTCAGGTATGAGCCTGGTAAAAAATTAGTGGCTTACTTCATTCTCACAAACTTGGATTTAGTCCAAAATTATTCTCTTCTCTCCCTCTCAGGGGCAGCAGCCAGACATTCAGGTAACAACTCAGGCCTTTCCATAGTTCTCCCACTTGAAACTACTCAGACAGCTGCTTGACTATCTCAAGCTGTTGCTTCTTCAGATCCCAACTTAGATCTGACTCAACTGCCAGCAAGCCTGGGACTGTCCCCAGAATCCAAAAGGTTCAGTTGGCTGATCTGTCTGTCAGTCACAACAAAGGCTCCCCCTTAAGGTGCAAAAAGGTGCCAAAAGCCCCAAACTACAATTCCTACAGATTTTGACTCCAGACAGCTCCTGTAGTCCTGCTCCAATTTAGGTCCCACCAGAACTGATTGGTCCAATTCTCAGTCTCAGGCCAAATGATGGGGATAAACAAGACATTCCCTGCTGCAAAGAAGGCAGGTTAGACAAACTACATTATCATCATCACTCTAATAGGTTTTCAGCAAACAGCAACATCTTCTGACAGAGCTTCCTCTGCGCAATTAGTGATGGCAGAAACTGAACAATTACCAGGCAGCCCGGGTGGGACTTGAGCATGACAATACTCAGCGCCCTCCCAGATTAATCACTACTGCAAATTTAGGCAGCCCTTAAAGAGGCAGTACACAGGCACTCTCTGGCAATAACGTTTAACTGCTAAAATGCAGGACACCAGCCTGGCAGTGTGCATTTAGGCAAGCTTGAGGAAGACTTTTTGGGAACCCCCATTTGTAGAGGGGTTACACAAAGTTTTTTGTATTGTAATACAGTGTTAAGCACACAAAAGTTAAACACTGCCTTGAAATGCTGCGGGAATGCTGCAGTAAAGTCAGATATTTATGCTGCAGAAACTCCATTGGTAATCTGATCCGGGTACCTCACGTTCATATGAGGTATACTGCAATAGAAGTAGACTTTGTCATGGCTACCACTGAACATGGAAATATTTGGAGTATTGCATATAGCTTTAGAGACTTTAGAGGGAGGAACATTTGCTGTGTTCAATGAAACTATGTAAGTATGGGAACTTTTCAGGAGCTAAAGGCTGGCTCATTGCTATGGTGACAGCAGTTTCTGATGTTACCAGGTAGTCTCGGGTACATACTGTATACAGACTTGTGATTCACCCTCTCGTATTGACAGAGAGCTAAGTATGTCACAAAAGACAGATGCTTCACTCCTGGGACTGAAATGAGTAGGATTCCCTCTGACATATCGCAATATATCTCGCCGCACTGTAACTTATTGCTGGCTGCAACTATACATACTTTGCAATATTTCTTTTTTTTTTTTTGCAAATAACTATACTTTATTGAACAATATCTAACACAAAATACATACAAAAGTATTTAAATAACAGACAAAAAATTAGACTCAATTTCCAAAACCATAGAAATTAATAATAAAGAAAAAAAAAAAAAAGCCCCACCTCCCTCAAGAAAGAAAAACAACCCCCACCCTCCCTACTCAGCTATCCCAATAATTAACCAACGATTAGAAGTCTTGTATCATGAAACAGCATATAAAGATACAGAAAAAAACAATTACAAGGTCTGTTGTACAAAGGAGAAAAAGGACAATACACAAAGAGAAAGAAAGCAAGTATTTACATCAAAAAAGGAATTTGAAATACTCCTAACTTTAATAATCATTTATTCTTAAGGGTTTGTGCCAAACTACCCTAACATTGTTAGAATTTCATCGGGCATTGAGAAGTGAGAAAACTGATCTTTCTGCATTTAATGCACTCAAAAATTCGTCCCACCATTCTCTAAATGAAGGGGTCCAATCATCTCGCCAATGACGTAAAATTAATAACTTGGTAACAGATGCAACCAATGCCATTCAGTACTTTGATATACTACCAGGTATGTTACCAAACATCCCAAAGATGTAGACTTCTGGATTAAAATAGCCCGATAAATCATAATATTGACTTATTCCTCACTTCACCAAGTGCCATAACCCCAAAACTTTAGTGCAGGCCCAAAACTTATGAAAACTGGATGCTAGGGGATCACTGCAATCTACACATACTGAAGTATACCGGCTACTCAATCTAGAAAGTTTTGCTGGGGAAAAATATAGATTATGTAATAACTTAAATTGAATATCTCTTAACCTATCCTGTTTGACATATTTGTTGATGTCGACCCAAACCTTCTCCCACGTCTTTGCTGACCATCCCAAAGACAAGTTTATTTCCCAATATGAAGGGATCGGGGATGTATTTGAATCTAGTCTCGCTATGATATATTTATAGATCTTAGAAGTTGCTTTACCCGACAGTATAAGCTCATTCAGCTTACTAAACATAGTTCCCAAGTTCTCACAACCATTACCTTTATGCAGAAAAGATTTGACACTACTTAAAATTTGGGTCATTTTTAAAAAGGATTGAGCTTTCACTCCAAACTTCTCAACCAGGGTCTGAAATGGAAGCATAGAATTACCTGAAAAATCACTGACCCGAAGCTTAGAAGCAGTAGTTGTATAAAACCTTAATATCGGTTGATTCCCAATTAAAAAATTAGGATTCTTTAATAAGGGTTGAGATAAATCATATAACTGCGAAATTCTCAATTTTGCGTAAAATTGTTGCAAAGCTTTTATATCCCAACCCAGCGGAGTGTTCCAAGCCATCTTTGGAACCTTGGCCCATGAAATATATAGAAGTGATTCTAGGTCAAGTTTAAAACTTTTAATAAATATCCGGTCTAGGACGAGTCCAGGGAGAGAGACTTCAGCATCGCAGGCCCACACAGCTAGTCTTGCTATATGAATCGCTAAATAATATACATAAAAATCCGGTAACTGAAGGCCTCCTAATTTACGTTGGAGGGAAAGTTTGTAATAAGACCTTCTGGGGGGTCTACCACTCCACAGAAATTCCGAACAATATTTATAGAGGGGTTTAAAAAAAGACTTAGGGAGATAAATGTTCAAATTTGACAACGGGTAAAAAAGTCTGGGCAAAATCACCATTTTAACTGCATTAACTCTCCCCGAGAAGGTCAACGGAGCTTTGACCATCTTTCCAAGTCTTCCTTAATAGATTTGAATAAGGGTCTAAAGTTTAAACTGGCCAGGACTCTAAATTCTTTGTAATTTGGATACCCAAATAGGTTAAAGATTGCGTTTGCCAATGGAGTCCCAAAGAAAGACACCACCCTTCTGGAGAAATGGAGAAAGTGAATATACTGATGTTTTACCTTTATTTAAACTATATCCAGAGAGTTCACTAAAATTAACGATTAGTTCAAGTACTTTGGGAAGGGAAGATGTCGTTTTGGATATGTAACAATAAGTCATCTGCAAATGCTGACAATTTAAACTCAGAGTCGCCTATCTTAATCCCTTGTACTAACTTCGTTAACTTTAATAGATCTAATTAGGGTTCAATATACAAGTTAAATAGATAAGGTGATAAAGGGCAGCCATGACGTGTTCCTCTTGATAAGGGAAAGGCATCTGATGTTAAGTTGTTGCATTGAATCCTTGCTGACGGACATGAATAAAGTATTCGAATCATATGAATAAATTTTGCAGGAAAACCAAATTTCGCCAGGGTTGCAAACATGAATGTCCATTCAACTCGGTCTAAAGCTTTTTCTGCATCCAATGAAACCAGGGATGCCTCCATAACTTTGCAATATTTCTATATATAGAACACAACTTATAGATCCAGAAATTCTGCAAAGAATGTATGCCATAAGGTACTGTAGCTGTCATCCCATGGCACTCTTCTAGCTATACCATTCAGACCCAGACTAAATATTCATGAGCCACTGATTAATGTTCATGAATAATTCATGAACAGTTCATAAACTCAGTTCATGAATGTTCAGCAAAAGTACTTCAAAGAGTTCATAAATATTCATGAGCTGTGCATGGACATTTGACGGCATTCCTTGTGTACATAAAGGTTCATTAAGGTCCATGAAAGATCATGAAATCCCTCCAGTGAACACTCCATCAGTGAGTTTTGGTGACCAGAATTATCTTGCTTTTATACAATGGATGCAGTTGTAATCAAGTTCTCCAGATATTTCCATTAATTTTGAAGTATTCCTGTATATGTACGTATATATATATATATATATATATATATATTTAGAGACAAAAAACTCCATTTAATGCATCAGTTAGGGTTGTTCTACAGCGACAAAAACAAGGAAATTCAATGTTAGGGTTGAAACCCCCTTTGCACCCTTCCAGCCCACCCCCCAACTGGAATCAGGGTGTGCATTGGGGTCGTCAGCCCTAACTGTCACCCCATTGCATGTGGAAAGAAGCTGAGGAATAGGAGAATGGGGTGACAGTTAGGACCGATGACCCCAATGCACACCCCGATTCCAGTTGTGAGGGTGGGCTGGAGGGTGCAAAGGGAGTTTCAACCCTCACATTGAATTTCCTTGCTTTTGTCGCTGTGGAACAACCCTAACTGATGCATTAAACGGATTTTTTTGCCTCTAATTTCCCTTTTTTTTGAGAATGATAATGAGAAATAGTGAATGTAATGGCTCCCACCATGTGATGTCTTGTCACATAGTAACATTGTGCCTGCAAACGCAAATCATAATGCGCATGGTGACGTAAAGCGAAATGGAAAGAGAAACAGTACTGTAGACAGAAATGTTAAAAACAACACAAACGCAACCGCAAATGAAAACGTAAAGGGTAACGCACATGGTGACGTAAACATGAACGGTAAGTGAAACAGGTACAGAACCGCAAGCAGAAACGGTAATGGTAAGAGTAATGTAAGCACACAGGCTGGTTTTCCCCAAAAGTTGTATAGAGAAAGACAGTGAGTACAAAGAATGTATGCAAAATAATGAGTCTCGGAACACAAAAATGAGGACTTGGAATAGTAAATTGCTTATATCTCAGTAACCGTACTACATAGAAAACAAATTTAAAAGTCATAAGAATTATCAGTTTCCTGGCTAGTTTTGTACTTAGCCCCTATGAGGAGACTAAGAATTTTTCGACAAAAAGTCCATATCTCGCACTGTTTTAGAGATACGGGCCCTGAAAGGCACGGCAAATGCTGTAATGTTATCCTATGGGAAAAAAACAGATGTTTGGAGTGCAATAACTTTGCCTCCCTGTAATATTCTTTTACCAAACCACTGAAAGGCAAATCTGTGGGATGTTGGCTGTGTTCCCTGCAAATTTCAGCCCAAAAGACCAAACCGTTATTTTGCAGCAGGGTGCCAAACAATTGCTGCAATGCGTTGTACGCCATAATGTTATCCTATGGGAAAAAGTGTCAAATTTGGAGTACCTTAACTTTACCGCCATGTAATATTTTTTCAATTAAACACTTAAAGACACATCTGTGAGATGTCAGCTGTGTTCCCTCCAAATTTCAGCCCAAAACTCCAAACCGTTCTGTTGCAGCGGGATGCCAAAGAATTACTGTTATTTTGGGCATAGTGTCACAAAGTAGTGTGGTGATTTGCAAAAGCTTTCGCAAAAATTTGAGACACTTCCATGAGTGCGACACTACTTTGCGAAAGTACTTTTTCCAGAAATCTGAAAAACATATTTCTGGGGTGTTTTACCCCAAAATAAAGACATGGCTAGCATCCTCAGGGCCCGACTAGGTGAATACAAAAAGAATTTGGTTGCTAGAGGGTCTCAATTTTAAATGCCAAGCATTTTTCTGATCACTAACTGAAAACAAAATGACAGATTTGCGACAGTAAAAGGGCCATTTGTGACAGTAAAAGGTGCATTTGCGACACTGTCAAACTTTTTGTTAACTTTTCCCATTGACATAATGGGAAATTGTTTTTTGAATAACTTTCGAACCGTTTAATATTTTTTCACGAAATCTTCAAAGGCACATTGGGGACCCTATTACAGATTTCCTGAATTCGGGCGGTTCATGAAACCGTGAGACCCTGTGTAGGTGCAACCGTGAGAATTCCAGAAAGCTGCTAACGCATCGCCAAGAGATCAGGCTTAATAACCCGCGAGCCGTATCCGACTAGTACAAAACTTGGCAGATCCCAAGGCATATGGATCTTGATCATGTATTCCAAATTTCAGGCAAATCAGTCAAGTGGTTGCAAAGTTATTAAGGTGCAAAATTTTGGGTTTAACATGTAAATGGCTCCTCAACCCTAACTATAGTGGCACTACTGTGCCACTGTAATATATATATATTTCTTGTGTTTTCTCCTCGGTTTTTCACCTGTCCCCATTCTCAGTCAGGCATGTGCATTTGGAGGCATGCGCACGCCGGGGCTCGAGACACCCTACTACAACTTGCCACCCGCTCCTGCCTACGCTAGCCACAGTGGAACTACGGGGGAGGGGGAGGAAAACAACCACCCAGAGAGAGGAAAGCTGTCCTATGGCAGTTCAGATCCTGCTCTCACCCTCTCCCCATGCTGGCTCCCTGACAACTCTAGTCCATTCCAGAACCTGGGTTGCTGGCATGATGCGAGGTAAGGTGTCCAGTGCCTCAGCCCTCTGTGCCACCAGGCCAGCTACAGTATTCCAGTTTTATAATTCACGTTTTCCTCTGCCCAGCTTGACCTCCCGAGTGGGACCCAGACTCATCTCCCAGTGCTCCTGCCTCTTACCTGTCTGTGTGTGGGGGTGTGTGTGTGTGTATGTGTGTGTGAATGTGTGTGTGTGTCGTGCTTCCAACATACTTGACCCTTTGGGCAAGGGTCAAACTGTGATGGAACTAAACCTCCATCTCCTACAGAAGACAGGGTTGAAGTTTGCCTGCATATTCCCACAGTGGACAGTGGCTGGGTCAAGGCATGAGTAATTTGGGGATCATGGTGCACATTTCATTTTTCCCTTTAACCTCACCCATGGGAACCGGACATGCTAGGAGGTCATAGCAGGCGCACAAAAGAATACCTCCACAATCCCCAGCTGATGTTTCCCCCCCAATGGCTGCCTGATCATCCACATGGCAGTCTTGCAGTGGCAGTAACAATCCTCCCTCACTGGAAGAAAAGAGCATCCTCTGGGATGCTTGATCATTTTCCCGGTCAGCCCTTGGCAGCTCAAGCTCGATACTGAAATTGGGTCAACAGCATTGAGAGATGTAGTGCTACCACTGTGCTGATAGACCAGCTACATTTTGTGATATTTCTAAAGAAAATCTCTCTGGTGGCTATACAGTGATATGGCATGCAGTCAGAAAATCTCTTTAGATACTGTATATCACAGAAATACATAGATACATAGATACATAGACAGTGTCGGCAGATAAGGGCCTATGGCTCACCCAGTCTGCCCATTTGAGCTTGTAAGTTCAGTTTATGTTTTCCTAGAAGTCTGTTGCCCCTTACCCCTGACCTCCAGAATTCCTTTATGTCTATCACATGCATTCTTAAATCCCATGATTGTTTCAGCCACCACCACTTCCTCTGGCAGGGTGTTCGACTTGTCCACTACCCGTTCTGTGAAGAAATTCTTCCTCGTGTTTCCTCTGAATCATCCTCCCTCCAGCTTCATCCCATGCCCTCTAGTCCTGGTACATCTTTTTCGCTTAAAAATAGTGTATTCCTGCACCCTGTTCCTCCCTGTGAGATACGTGTATGTCTCTATCATATCCCCTCTCTCCCTCCTCTCCTCCAGGGAGTACATGTTCAGTTCCTTCAACCTGTCTTCATAGGACTTGTGATGCAATCCATGCACCATCTTTGTTGCCCTCCCTGAACCTTCTCTACCCTGTCTATGTCCTTAAGTAGGTATGGTCTCCAGAACTGCACACTGTACTCCAGGTGGGGCCTCACTAGTATCTTGTATAGCGAAATTATGACCTCCCTTTTCCTACTGGTGATGCCCCTGCCTATACATCCCAGCATCCTATTTGCTTTACCTGCTGCCTTGTCACACTGTTTCCCTACATTGAGGTCATCAGAGATGATAACCCCAAGATCCCTTTCCTGTTTGGTGCATGCTATATCCTCACCCCCCAACTGATATATTGTGCCAGGGTTTTTGTGCCCCATATGCATTACAAATATCAGGAAATATTGTATCTTGACAAGCTGTTAGCTGCAACTGTATTTCAATAAGACAACCTTGTTTTAGAAACATAGAAACATAGAAGATAACAGCAGAAGGGAACCTGTGATCCATCGAGTCTGCCTAAGCGAGGTATCTCAGGACCTATTGTGCACCGGTGTTCTGTCCACCAGGACACCCAGCCTAGCCCTTGCCAGTGCCATGTGTTCATTCCCAATTCTTGTCCCACCCATGCTTGAAGCTTGATATTGACTTTGCAGCCACCACCTCGGGAGGTAATCTATTCCAAGGTTCCACCACCCTCTCTGAGAAGTAATACTTTCTGATGTCCCTCTTGAACACTCCACCCTTCAATTTTCACTCATGCCCTCTTGTGGCAGAATTGACGTTCCTGGTAAAAGACTGTGCTTCTGCACCTTGTTGATGCCTTTAAGGAAATTGAAGGTCTCAATCATATCCCCCCCTCTCTCAAGTCTCCCCTCTAGTCTCTAGCGAGTACAATTTCAGAGCCCCAAGCCTCTCCTTCATAGGTGATTTCCTAAATGAATGCCATGTATCATTTTTGTTGTGCTTCTCTTGGTCATTTCCAATCTATCAATGTCCTTTCCTAGGTGAGGCTTCCAGAATTGTACACAGTACTCCAGATGGGGCCTCTCAAATGACCAGTAAAGTGGTAGTATCACTTCCCTGTCCCTGCTGTCTATATCCCTGCCAAAGCATCCTAACACCTTGCTAGTCTTGCAGTAAGCCTTATTGCACTGATTTTGTTGCTTGAAGTCATCACTAATGATGACTCCCAGATCACCTTCCTCAGCAGAGGAGCTCAGCTGGATGCCATTTAGCCAGTATTCTTCCTTGGGGTTGACCCTACCCAGTTGCATCACCTTACACTTCTTAGCATTGACGCTTAATTGCCATATTTGTGACCACCTTCACAACTTCTTAAGGTCCTCCTGCAGTTGTCTGACTCCATCCGTACTATCCACTCTTCCACTGAGTTTTGTGTCATCTGCAAACAGGGCAATGTTAGTATTTATGCGCTTGCTGATGTCATTAATGAATACTTTGAAGAGGACCATCCCCAGGACCAACCAGAGGCACCCCACTAGTGACCTGCCTCTCATTAGATTTCACCCCGTTTACTACCACCCCTTGTTTTCTGTCCCTCAGCCAACTCTGTACCCACTGCTATCTGTTCTGCTACCCCAAGGTCTTCTAGGTTTTTTAAGAGGCATCTATGCGGGACTGTGCCATATGCTTTACTGACGTCAAAGTAAAGCAAGTTCACCATAATTACAAGAAATGTGGAAATGCACTTACTATATTGCAGGGCTGCTCAACCTAAAGAGTTTGGCTTTGCCACTCTTATTCAACCATATTAGGGCCAAAAATGTTTGGTGAGCAAATTTCTATCTGGGTTGGGTTGTTGTGATTTGCATATACAACCCATGATGCTTTGCATTATGGGGGTATGTGTGATTTTGTATTTCTTTGAAACTTGGCTTCCCGGCCAATGCCCTTTGGGCTAACCTTTGCCTCAATGCTTACACACTAAGGTTCTTTGTGTTTTAGGTTTTTTTTTGTTTTTATTGGGCTCACCACAACCCAAACCCGGTAGATCAACTTAGGGTAGCTGATTCATTCCACTGGGGTGTCATACAGACGGGGCACACTGTTAAGTCCTGGTAGGATGAAACACATGTCCGTGTCTTCGGTTGTCACCCTTTGCAGACTGTGTGAGACGTCTTTCAGCACCATGCACTTCTGCTTAAAGTTGAACTAGCATAATATTTTGTGGTGATTTGCATCTACAACCCATGATGCTTTGCATTATGGGAGTATGTGTGATTCTGTATTTCTTTGAAACATGGCTTCCCAGCCAATGCCCTTTGTGGTAATCCTTGCCTTAGTGCTTACACACTAAGATTCTTTGTGTTTTAGCTTGTTTTTTGTTTTTATTTGGCTCACCACAACCCAACCAAGATAGACCAACTTTGGGTAGCTGGTTCATTCCACTGGGATGTCATATAGTAGAGGCATTCTGATGAGTCCTGGTAGGACGAAACACATGTCTGTGTCCTCTTTTGACACCCTTTGCAGACTATGTGAGAGGACTTTTGGCATTATGCATTTCTGCTTAAATTTGAACCAGCATAATATTTTGTGGTGATTTGCATATACAATCCATGATGCTTTGCATTGTGGGGGTATGTGTGATTTTGTATTTATTATGCCAAAAATGTACTTTTTCATGGTGGCACTACCAGATCCTTGTTATAAAAGTGTATTAATTTCTCCAGGATGCATAGAATATATCAAACAGAAACTGTTGCACACAGTTGTGCTAGAGCAATAAAGGCAACTTGAAGAAACCTGCATAAATTTTCATGCACACCATTCAGGTCCTACTGCTCCTCCTTTTCTGTTGACTTGTCCTAATGCTAGTGCCAGGCATGAGCAAGATGTTATCAACGACTTGACTAATGATGAGACGGAGACAACCAAGGACATATGTGAGCTTGTTGGATACTGAATTCCAGTACCATTTAGGCATTTTAGAAACAGACATAGAAACATGAATTTGGCTACAGAAAAAGACCACAAAGCCCATCTAGACTGCCCTATTTTAGAGGAAGGATCAGATCTGCTGCCAGAGTGTATGATGTAGGCTTATCTAGCAGAGCCACTGTTTAGTAGAAACAGTATTCAATAAAATTCTGGTAAGACAGGCAAGTTATTTGATCTTCTCTCATTAGAGTTGATTTGTATTTTCTCTGATGTCCTCCAACAATGAT
Source organism: Neoceratodus forsteri (assembly GCA_016271365.2). Lineage (NCBI taxonomy): Eukaryota > Metazoa > Chordata > Ceratodontiformes > Ceratodontidae > Neoceratodus > Neoceratodus forsteri. Next base: position 872,526,539 of record CM057450.1, on the reverse strand, counting down.
TGCATCACAAAGATGTTTCAGTACCACTTGGGATTTTGTCTCACAACATCACTCAAGGCTGGATCCAGATGATCTTTGAATTCTTAGCTTTCCCAAACTCAGTTTAAACAGAAAAAACAACAGCTATACAGTAAAGGCTACCAGAAAAAGGTACTGTAGTATCACAAATTCCTGCATGAGAAAAGGGATTAACTGCCATTGTAATTGTCTTTCTGCAGTAACTCTTGTAGAATTCTGAAGCATTGTACTGCATCCTAGTGGGTTTCATTGTACATGCAATTATTGACATGTCCGACAAGTGACATCTACTATTAGTCCCACTCCAAAACCTCCTGGTTGCAAGCCTCAGTGACCTTCCACGGGCCATGGCACCACAGTCTGTCTCACAACACTCAGCACCAGCAGCAGGACAAAACTACTGTGATGCACACCACCAGCACATGTCCTCTGCCTCCTGATAATACTGTGATGACTATCATCACCAACAAGTTCAATATTGGTCATGTGTGTCACTCTCAGAAACTAATCAGATAACTAATGCCAATTGGTTTAGCAAATTCACTGTGAGTAGGCATATGACTACAGAACAACTGATCATTCTGCATTCCAGCTTCAACCTCATATAGCCAATAGACTACAGATTTTACTGCCAGCACACAATGGATGTTTTCAATGTTCAATGAATATAAAAAAAACAAAACAAAAATAAATAAATTTAAAGAAAAGAGGAAAAGAAAAAAATCTTCATTCATGAATGGTAATTATTGTGAAGGGCAATGTAATCTCTATAATTTAATTTATTTCTATTCATTTTGTTTCTTAATACATACTGTACTTTGATATAAGGGGATTGTTATATTTATATATTTGTTTATTGATATATGTAAGTCTTTGGTAACCGGGTAGGTACACTGATCCAGGGGACTGTTTTCAGGCATGACCTGGGCCATAACATGTGGCACAAAGTAAAATATACAGAGTAAATAACAGCAAAAAATACATTCAGCATCTTACAAATTCAGCATCTTACAGTCATTGACAAAATGGACAAAGGTACAATTCAATTTACATCAAAAATCAAATAGTAGACAGTAGCAGCTTATTAAATAATTACCCATTGTCAATTCAAAACAGAGGATAAGTAATGTGTTTACAGAATGTACAGGAGCAGTAGCATAAACTAGACCAGAGCATACAAGGTATTAGGGTAGGGAGAAACAGGAGCATTGGAGAAGGGGTGACACATTGAAAAAGAAAAGTGCTAGTAGGCAGGGCAGGCATGGAGGAGGGTACATTTTCTCCTGTAAGAGAGGTATTAGGACAGGTGAAAAAGAGATTATCCTGGGGAGCAGAGGCACTTGGCATCATTTAGTAGCCAGGATTTAAATAATTGCTTGAAGATACTATGGGTGTCAAGGAATCGAAGGGACACTGGAAGACTGCTCCACAAGGAGGGAGCAGCAACAGATAGTGGTCTACTATACCTCCCATGGCAGTTGAGACTCTGAGGATTTCCATTTGGGGGCAGAGGACACATGCAAGCATCTTTATGGAGCACAGGTAACTAGAAGAGATGCATATGGAGAAGCATCCCCGCATCTCAGGGAGCTGTCTATAATGCAGGTGAAGAAGTGGTCAAAGTGAGAGGGGGTGAGAGCCAGCCCAGCATCTGGTAAAGGAGGCAGTAGTGGGTGGAGTAAGGTGCCATGAGAGTGAAACAACAGATATTGTTGTAGGTGGAGATTAGGCATGAGCGGAGGGCTGAGGTCACATGCGAGTAAATTGGTGGGCAGTAGTTAATAATAGGTAGTAAGTTCCCTTGGACAATGACCAGTTGGGCTTCACTGGTCAGAACAGTTTTACATGATAAACTGCCCAAGCTTATCGCTAATCTGATGTATGACATCAGAGATATGTTCTGCATAGGCTAGGGAAGGGTCAAGGGTAACACCTAGATATTTGAAATTGGGCATATTTTGTAGTGCAGTGCCATCAGGTGTCAGTACCAAGAAGGTGGAGCCAGGCTTGGCTATGCTAGCTACTGTAGGCAGGGTCTAGACCTAAAAATCATCAATTTGTTTTTTTTCTCCTTGACAAGGAGCCAATGTGACTGGAACCAGAAGTGTGCAGAGCTAAAGTTATGGGGCAAGATGGCGTATATGTTATCCAGGGTCTTGTCACTGTGATAGAAGACAGGGTCATCAGCATATAATAGAGCTTCACAAGTGAGGCAATCGGAGGGGAGGGAGTTTATGAACAGGGAGAAGAGTAGTGGGTCAAGAATAGAGCCTTGAGGAACACTAATAGTGACCAGGAGGGCAGGGGAGGTGACAGGGCCAATGCATACTGATTGAGATCTCCCAGAGAGGTAGCTCTTGAACCACAATGAGGTCTCAGATGGGCAGTCCAGTTTATGGAGGGTTGAGAGCAGTAAGGGGTGGTCAATCAAGTCAAATGCCTTGGACAGATTCACAAAAACTACACCCGTAGCCCTGCTCAAGTCCATGTTCCTATGAATGTGGTTCGTGAACAAGGCCAGGGCAGATGAAGTGCAGTGGAGTTTGCGGAAACAGTACTGTAGGAGAGACATAAGGCTGTATTTATCCAATTGGTCAGTCAGTTGCTGGAGGATAATCTTTTTCATGAGTTTGTTAAGGGAGGGAAGGAGAGATATGGGCCTATAATTATCTGCTGACAGCAGATCCCCTGCTTTAAAGATAGGTACCACCCTTGCGTGCTTCCAGGAGTCAGGCATGGTGGAGGTAGTCAGTGCCAAATTGAAAATGATGGTGAGGGGTTTTAGGATGGCTGAGGAGATTAGCTTGAGCATGGCTGGAAAAGGACCATCATTACCAGGACTGCCATGGCCAGGTAGACTCTTTAGATGCTTGGCAGTGTCTTTGGATGAGATAGCCCAAAACTAGAAAGGTGGGGTGTAAGAGTTTGTGGATGTGAGGTAGTGAACGGGTCAGAAAGGAAAGGCCCGTGGCTGGTAGGAAGCTGGGTGGGCAGTTTACTAAGGTGGGCTGACAGGTCTGAGAACTTTTTATTAAATGCCTGGGCAACCTCAATGGGATCAGTTAGGCAGCCAGAGGAAGTGTTCAGATGGATGGCAGAGGATTGGCTACATGGGTGTGGCAGGGAGCCAAATGAACTCCAGAAGTGGTGTGGGGCCCTGAAGCAGTCCCTCTGTTGCTTCTGGAAATAGTCACATTTTTGAGCTAAGGCAGTCTTTTTACATTGGTTATGCAGGCACCTGTAATTATTCTAGCAGGTGGGGGAGGGGGCCACCTTTTATTCTGATCACAATCTATCCCTATTCCTTATCAAGGTCAGGAGGTCTTTAGAGACCCAACGAGTGCAGCCAGCCTTAACTCTCCGGGTAGTGAGGGGAAAGTACTGACCTTGCAGCCATAGGAGAGCAACAGTGAAAAAGGCCATTGTATTGGATACATCAGAGAGAGCACAGAGGGCAGACCAGTTGATTTCCTTAATATTATCAAGAATGTCAGTGATGTAATGGGTGTTTGAAATTGTTGAAAAAGAGGAGTTGGGGGTGGGGGCATTTGGTCTTAGTGGACCAGACCACATAGATGAGGAAGTGGTTGCTGATGGCATCCGACAAGAGTCCCTGACAAAAGCACCTTCTCCTCTCAATTAGTGGCAATCCAGTCAAGGAGAGTGTGATTTAGGGTTTGTTTGTAGTGTCTGGTGGAAGAGGTGATAATTTGAACCAGATTATGTTGTTTTAACAGATTCGAATAGTCAGGTTCCTTGGCACTTAGCCAGTTCAGGTTGAAGTCCCCAAGGAGGATGGAGTCCCAGGGGTTGGGGGTGGGAGAAGCTACCCAGGCCTTCAAGGTGTGATGTGTGACCTGGGGTACCACCTGTTGGGGGGATTATAGCAGCGCCCCACATATATCTTTTTGGCCGAACCAATAGTCATCTCAGTAATGAGCCAGTCGATAGCAAGCAAGCAATATAGAAAGATATTCCAGCAAGACCATAGCGTTGTACAATAAAACATAGTACCACAATCAATAAAATAATAAAACAGCAGAACTTTAAGTGTTCAAAAATGCTAACTCAAATAAATACGTTTTCAAGGCAGATTTGAAGGCCTCAATGGATAGGCACTCTCGAACTCAATGAGGTGGAGAATTCCACAGGGTCGGAGCAGCAAATGCAAACAGTCTAGCTCCTGAAGTTGTCAAATGGACCCTGGGAATCTCCTGCAATCCCTCATTGGTGGAACAGAGAGGATGAATGGGGCAGTAGGGATAAAGGAGGTCTTGCAGGAAGTGCAGTCCCGGTCGATGTAGGGCCTTCTAGGTCAGTAATCCGACCTTGAAGGTGATCCTCCACTGTACTGACAGCCAGTGCAGGCTGCAGAACACAGGTGTGATATGGCAAGATCTTGAAAAGACAGTCAACAGTCTGGCAGCTGCATTCTGCACCAGCTGCAGGTGACGAAGGTCCACCCCTGGTAGCCCTAGGTATAGGGCATTGCAGTAATCGAGGCGTGAGGTCACAAAGGCGTGGACCACTATCGGAAGATTGTCAGGTGGGATCAGGTGTTTTATCCAGGTGATGTTCCTCAAATGGTAAAATGAGGTCTTCATAATGGCTGACACCTGAGACTTAAGTGTCAGTTCCCAATCAAGCATAACACCCAGATTCTGCACCTGGTCAGAGGTTATCAGCTGGTTGTCCCCCAGCCAAATCCTGGAAGGCTGCCCAGCTGATAAACCCTCAACCCAATGAGCTGGGTCCACAACCAATACCTCAGTCTTATCTAGATTCAGCCTAAGCCAAATGGCACTCACCCAGTCCTGAGTCTCAGAGAGACAGTTGTTAAACACAGAGACAACATCATTTTGTCCAGGCACAAAGAACATGTACAGTTGAGTATCACCTGCATAGCAGTGAAAACTCAAACCATACTACCTAATAATGTGTCCTAATGGCAGGCAGCATATACACTGTGAACAACATAGGGGAAAGCACAGAGCCCTGCAACACCCCATGTGGCAGGGGGAGAGGGGTCGAAGAAAATACCCTTGACTCCACTCTCTGCATCCAGCCAGTGAGAAATGAATGGAACCATCAGAGGATTGTATCAGACAGCCCACAGAATAGCTGCAGGCGCTCTAGCAACACCACATGGTCCACGGTGTCAAATGTTGCAGAGAGATCAAGGAGGACCAAGACAGAATGACTCCTCAGATCTCTCACTGTCAGGAGATCATTAAGTACCTGGACCAATGCAGTCTCAGTACTGTACCCCTTCCTGAAACCAGACTGGAGAGGATTGTAGATATCACGGGTGGTCAGATGCTCCTTGAGCTGCACCGTGACCACCTTCTCAATAACCTTACCCACAAAGGGCAGGTTAGAGACAGGCCAGTAGTTTGCGAGACAATCAAGGTCAAGATAAGGGTTTTTTTCAGGAGGGGGTGAACCACCACCTCCTTCATGGTGTCCGGGAACACCCCTGTCTCTAACAAACACCTAACTACCTCAGCTAGGACTGGTCTGATTACCTCCACACACCCTACCAGGAGGCACATTTGACCAGGATCCAAACTACAGTAAGTCGGTCGCAAACCCTTGATCATCTTCACAATGTCCTCAATTGCCACCTGGCCAAAGTTGGACCAGACAAACTGGGTGTTTATAATCTCCCACTGATCTCTGCTCTGCCCATTTGAGAGATCTGTGCAGATCTCACACCTGATGGTGCCAAGCTTATCCGTGAAAAATTGAGCAAACTCATCACACTTTTTTTTTTACCTTTGTTTTACCAGGAGAGACACACTAAGCTGAAAGCTTGTTTACAGGTGCGACGTGGGAGCACAAGACAGTTAAGTGACTTGCTCAGGGTCACACAGTATGCAAGTGGGGGCTGTGTGATTCAAACCTAGGTCTTCAGGTTTGCAGCACAGAGCTTTAAACCACTGCACTTTCTGTGAAAAGGCTCCCCAACTCTGGAGAGAAGTTGGATTGCACAGCCTGTCCACAGTATGGAAGAGCTGAGCTGCTCAACTTCATGCTGCCGCAATCTCCCTGGACAGGAACTTTGCCTTCCTACTGGGAGACTGCGACTTGATAGTCCTTATAATGTGACATCAGTCTAAGTTTCTCATCCATGAGCCCAGATTTCCAACAGCACTGCTCCAACCTTTCCCCCACTCTCTTCAACTCCATCAAGGTCCCATCAAACCGGGGGACCAAGGGCGAAGGTTGAGGGGGTGAACCTGACAGGAGCAACGGCATCCAGAGCAGTCTCCACTGCCTTATTATAGACCAGTAGAAGTCCCTCTGGATAGATGCTAACACTCAAACTCCCCGATAGATCCAGAACCACCATAAGACTATCAAGGGTCAAACCCCGCAAAGGGTGGTACTGGACCATCTCTGTGATGGCAGGTATATTGGGGGGGCCATGAAACTGGACCCTATAGTGTAGTGATCAGACCAACCGACAGGTTCCATCACCACATTGGAGATCTCCATCCCCAGCAGAAACACCAGGTCTAATGAATGACCTTGTATGTGGATCACAGAGGTAATCACCTGTGTAAATCCCAACTAAACCATCAGTTGGAGGAAGTCCTGACCAAAATTCAGGAGTTCAGCATTGACCCAGGCATTGAAATCCCCCGCACCAACCACCTAGGGGCCTCCAACACCATCTCGATGATGAAGTCTGTGACTTCCTGTAGGAAATTCTTCTTGCTCCTGGGTGGATAGTAAATGAGAAGTATTCTACAGCCCACACCTGTGCCCACAATACATTTGAAGGATCTAGTAGTCGCCACTGACACATTTACAAGGCCCAGTTCCATCTCAAAAACAGACGGCTACCCCCCCCACCCCTTTGATCCAACCTCAGGGGGTGTATCACCGAGTATCTGGCTGGGATTGCTGACTCCAAATGGAACCAGCACTTTCATCCAGCCAGGTCTAGGTGATGCATGCCAGGTCCGATGACCCAACAAGATCAGCCACTAGTGCTGTCTTGTTTTTATTAGACCTGGCATTGCATAACACCACCCAAGTTGGATGAGCAGTCGAGGTCGGCTGCACTATCTGCCCACATAAAGAGGAGCCCTTGAGTATGGGCATCAGGCAGGATGGATCCCTTTCCTAGGCCCATTTCACCCCAGGGCATCTCCTAGATCCTACGTTTCCAATTCATCTACCCTGCTCCACTCCCCTGCCAAGCCTCCTCCCCCCACCTCTCTGATGCACCCTCGCTATACCCAAGGCATGACAATGCCTATAAACCTCAATTGGTAGTGGGGGGCAATCAAAGGGGTGGAGTGCCCTGAGCTCAGCGGGAGAGTAGTACCCCTCCATTGAAGCCCTCTGCCAACACATCCTGCTGAAATTCTCCCACCCAGCAGCTTCCCAATATAAATAATCACTCACTCACTCACTCACTCAAACATACAATCACTCCCACACTCACACCACTAAAATATCACCAAACAATGTAAATTACTACACCACCACCTAATACTCTTAAAATAACTACTTGTCTAAAATACTCAAATCCCAAAATAAAATAACCCGAAAATTCAATAAAACATGATAAACACAGAATAAAAATTAAAGGCTAGAACAGCAAACGACTTAAGTTTGTTCCAAATTAATGTCCTACACTTACCAGTCTAAGGTGTAATTGATAAGTTTAGCAATGACCACGGAGCCATGTCACAGATCCCAAGGAAGGTTTGCAGTTGGAAAGGAGGGCTCTCACAACCCTCTGACCACAATAAATTTGTCCTAGAGATGTAGCTCTCTCACTGCCACATCAACAAATCCATTTGTAAAGTGTTTTAGTACCAAAAAGAGGCCCTCTCATTGCATCTCCAGATCAGAAAAATAAATATTCAGCCCCAGCCAGATTTCTGACATTTGTTGTGCATACAATACTTTCTGACACTGCTGAAGTCTTGTACTGTGTGTCCTCTTCCCCCCAAGACACATTGCATACATGGAGAAATGCTGCAAACTGAAGAGGGAGAGAAAGAGACACACACACACATAAGACACTGCCAACATTCACCACTACTGTTCCCGATGTCTCTTTCACTGTGTGTGTGTGTCTGTCTCTCTGTCTCACCATGACAAAAACAAGCAGAAACCTGACTGCACACACTGCCCATCCCTGTCTCCTTCTCTCCCCGTCAGCATAACCAGTTGCTCTCTCTCCCTGCACCTGTACTGTGCACTCCTGCCACCACAACACACACTGCACCCATGGAGAAATGCTGAAAACTGCAGAGAGAGGTCCCGATGCCACTCTCATTGTCTGTATCTCTGTCTCTCACCACCAGAAAGGCAAGCAAAAACCTAGCTGTGGACACTGCTGATTACTGTCTCCTTCAGTCCCAGTCTGAACAGCCACTCACTCTCTCTCCATGCTGCCCACACCACAGAAGTCACGACCTGCTTGCTGTTCTTGCTCCCTGTATCACAGGACAGGATATATTCTGCAAAGGTTGGGGGAGACGACTGCAGGACACAGTGTTTCTGTGTCACTCTCTCTCTAACTCTCTCTCACTCACTCACTCACTCTCTCTTATCTCCCATGACAAGTCAGGGGAAGCACTGCTGAGATCACAAGTAGCAGGACTTACCTGTCTCTCATTTGTGGGCTGTCTCTCCTGTCAGTTTCTCCATGTCTACCTGTCTTGCTCACTGTTGCTCTCACATACTAATTTCTGTTTGCACATCAGTCTGCCATTTCTGCCACCAACACATTCAGAGAGCAAGGGAGAAAGAGAACAACCAGCAGACACTATGACGCTTCCCATTCAGGGATGATGTAGGAGTAGGGAGGAACCGACAAGGAACTTCACCTCTCTCTCTCTCTCTCTCTCTCTCTCTCTGATGTCCCTCTGTCTGTCTGTCTCTCTCTCTCTCTGCTGCTGAGCTACACTAGTCACACTAAAACCACCACTGAAACATACAGAAAGAGAGAGAGAGAGAGAACAAACAGCAAACACTACATAGCTTTCCCCTCAGGGATGATGTACTGGTGGAGGGGAAATGGGAAAGAGCTTCACCTCTCTCTCTCTCTTTTTCTCTATCTGCTACTGCTCAACTAGCCTGACAGGTGATGGTGCTCCGCTCAGTGACTGCACATGGGGGAGGAAGACTCTGCTGGACAGGGAGGTAAGATTGCCCTGGGAGGAAACGGTAACACAGCACAGCCTGTCATGAGCTCTGTATGGTGTGCTTCTGTAAAAATATCACCCACTTTGCTGTGGATTTTAATGACTGCCTATCCAAAATCAGTTTTCCCCATACATAATGAGTGCAGGTCTATCCAGGGATCTCTTCTCCACAGCCACTTCACAACTAACCATGCATATATTGGGAATTAATGAACAGTCACCTGATGATCACCTACCAATTAGGTGACTGTATTTCCCTTCCCCATGTTGTAATAAATATTACTGTAACTCAGCAGTGGGTCACAGTGGTCTTACTGGGTTGCAGACTCTGTCATACCACCAAAAACATTCCAATCCTCAATGATGGCATGACAACAGCACATGCCACAAGTAAGCAAAAGTATTAAATATCTTTGATCTTGAAGCTTTTTTAAACCCCATATGTGTAGTGTACCTTAGCCCATGCAGTATAATGATGTAGACATCAAAACCAAATCAAATTTATTGGCCCAACTCAAATCCAAACCAAACCTGTCAATGACCCACTTTTGTCACTCTTATTGACTGGCTCAAGCTCTTTTTTTGTATGTAGCAGCCCTGAGCTCCATGCAATATTCCAGATGACAACTCACCAGGACCTCGTAAAGAGGCAGGATAACTTCCATTGATCCGCTGATCACTGTCCTTATGATGCAAATCTGAATTCTGTTATTCCTTTAGAGATGTTTCAATTTTACACAACGCTACTTTTGACAGCAGCGTAACATTGCTTGTCATATGTCTTCCTTCTGTCTGTTATGACCCTCAGGCCAAAACTATTCTTTTGGCAGCAATTATAAGATCATGAGTGACACTCAGACTGAAAGAAATGTACATCAATAGGCAGATACTTGATCTTTAAGAAGCCACAATAGACCTCGGCTTCGAGACTGTTACTAAAAATGTTGAACAGCAGAAGCCTTAGCACTGATCCCTAAAAGTCACAGCTTATCACTTTTTTAAAAGGTCAGCAACATCTTGAAAATTGTGTTGATGAACAGTTTACAGCTTTGGTTCATGAACTGAGTTGAAGAACATTTGGGAAACTTTGATAAACGTTAATGAACCATTCATAAACTTTCATCAAGATAGAAAGTTGAACTTTAGTTTGCTTGGTGACCTCTGCATTGACGTGACATACAAAATAAACACAAACAGACTGCAGCAATCAAGTAATGTAACCCCTTGCATCCAAAGTATGATCACTTAGCATAGACCATTTTCCTTGCCTTATGGGCTGGCCATCAAGTATCAAGGGCTAAGGCACAAAAGGCAGGGGGCTTGATTTTTGGATCCCAGAGAATGCCACAAGTCCCTGGTGTGCTGATCATTTGGCACACAGGGTTTGCAACATTCTCCTGGCCAGTGATTGGGATTTTGAATCCTGAGCACCAAATGCTGCAAGTTAGACCAGCTTTTCCTAGGTTTAACTTGTACCATTTGGGGGAACTTTTTTATGGGGCTTGCGCAAAATCTTTGGCGCAAGCTGCTGTAAAGTGTTTATTTATTGAAAGTTTCACTGGAAAAGGCATGCTGAACAACAAGTTGCTCATCTTCTGGTGCATCCTGAGTGAAAGGGGTTGGGAGTTATATATAACATTACAAGTGCAAGTGTAGAAAGTGACACCACTCACCTGATGTACTAAAATCAGATGCTGTTGCATCAAAGGAATTCAGAGCAGCTGTTTCAAACAACAGGGTTGATGCAGGGCTCGATGCAAGCCCTGCAACAAACTTTGAGAACCATGCCCAGGTGGTTTAAGGGGACACTGTCAGCTTTTGTGCCCATTTTGAAGGTGTATGTAACAAGTGTGCCTGTAGCAGGCAGTAGCAGTATAAAATGCATAAAAGATACAAGATTTCAACAGTAGTACAAGATGTGACAAATGCACTCCACATGTAATGCCCTCTGCTCCCACAGTGCCAACCTTGAAGTGCAATAGTTTGATCAGAAGACAGATAGGGTAACCCTCCTGTCTATTCTGGGTCCGAATCACCTATCAGCCTCGAGTCCTGGGGCTCAAAATGTGAACCTTATGCTAGCATACCCAGGTAACATGCTCGGATATATATTCTCTTCAGGGAAATGCAATAAAATCCTTCACCCAGGGGCACCCAGCCAGGTTTTTAAAATGTGACCTTATGATTCAATATGAGACCTAGGTATATTCTTACCTTTAGCAAGATTAATAACACATTCAAGCCCTTAACAGCTGTCAGACTTAAACACTGGTTCAGCATTCACATGCAAAAGGAAACTGAGAAGACACAGGTAGTATTTCAAAGACAATATTGTTTACTAAAAATTGTGAACTAGGTAAAATGTCAAACACAGAACAATTATATCATAACTTATAGTCACATGAAATAAATGGGATGTTACAGAACTCAAATATGCCTACCACAAATACTTAAAAGTTATTGCCTAGCTAGATGTTACCATAAAGTGCCTTCTTAAGTCCAGAGAACTAAGTGTCTCTCTTGAGTCCAGAATAAAAAGCAATGTTTTCCTCAGATGCTTGATCATTTCAAAATCCATCTTCCTACCCCTTTGTGAGGTCACAGTTAGATCCTCCAATAAGTTTAATTTTTAAGCATAAATATCCAAAAAGATGTATGTTATTACTGTGAAAATCAGCAACTATCAATTTCCCAAACAATGAGTCTCTTTAATCAAAGCATTTCCTTTGATGTTTTATAACCCCACAATTTGTCACTAGTTCTCTGCTAGGTGAGAAAACCGTAAAGGATCAGCAAAATGACTTCTCTTCCTGCTAGGGTCATAAAATTCATATTTAGTTTCCAACTTCAAAAGCAGGAGCAGGTTATAAGGGGTAATAAACTGTCCCTCTGGAAGGAAGGCTATAATTAGTGGTTTCACTGGCCAGTGTCATGACATCCTCACTGACACTTTTGAGGTCAAAGGTCAAGTCTTTCACTCACTGGCTTGCTAGTGTACCAGGCAGACAATCACATACACATATCATTTATTTATAATACAATTATCATACATATAACCATAAGCAGCTGGCAGAGCATCGCACATGAAACTCTTTATATTTGTAAAAACTCTATTTTGGTCACTCCATCCAAAATGTCAGAGGTGTGCGTCCATGAGTTGGAATGGCGCGAGTCATGGGTAAACTTGTTCATGAACGAGTTAGTCATTTTTTGCTGGATGCCTGTAAAAGGTGCAGTCTCTTACTGTTACTGCTGAGGATTGCTTTAAAGATATTCCTCTTGAGAAATGAGCCCTCTAATCCATTTTATTTTCTGTAAAAAATTGAAGCTGTGACTCCGGGCATGCGTATATTTGATCTGTACCAGTTCTGATCCCTGGCAGAAGCAATAACCACTGTAACAACCACCAAACAAATCCAAAATTGATTTATTCAAGTGCTGCAGTGTGGAAGATATGGTTGGTGATTGACTGATTGATTGATTTCATACACTTTACAGGAAGGACCTACTGAGCTGGAAGCAGCCCATTAACAGATGTGACCAGGGGAAACGGTTACGGAAGATCCTTGAGTGATAGAACAGGTTATAGAATCCACACCAGTCAAAGTGAATAAATTAAATAACAAGATAAAGTTATGCAAATACAAAATGCAGTGTGAGTACCGTTGCCATAATTGGTGGAGCAGATGAAAGGAACCTGCACTAGACATAGTGCAATACATGGTGGCTAAGCAGTGGCCATGGGGAAGTGATGAAAGGAAGGGACCTGGACCACAGAGCAGCATAAGTACTGGATCAGGAGCAATCACAGGAGTGAGTTGTGAAACTATGGATGAATGGTTTGAGGAAGTGATGGGATGAGGCACAGCATACAGTGAGTATAAGAGAAGACCAGACTGCAGGAAAATAGAAGGAAAATGGATTGTCCTGCTGTGGGTTTCATTATAGAACGAGAAAGGGAGTGAGAGTCAGTGTTGTGAAGGGAGTAGAAAGGGGCAAGGGGAAGAGAAGACTGAGGCAAGGAAAGGGAGAAGGATCAAAACCGGAATTTGGATAGTCCTCTGGGACTGTACTTAGGCCAGGAAGAAGAGCAGGACCAGTAAACAAAAGATCAGAGCTTTTAAAACCACTAACGTGCACAGCAGGCTATTGACTCACCCACTGCTGCAGACTTCTCCTGGTGTCAGCTGCAGGGGATTCTGGGATTTGTAGTTATAGACTGCATCCGGTTACGAGTCTCCAGAATCAGTCAAATGCAATCCATTGTACTGCAGTAATCAATAATGCTTTTGCACAGAAAGTGGGTGTGGGTTCCTAGTACTGACTGTTCCCCTTTAAAGGAAAGAAAAGATAAGGTGTAGAGCTGCGTAGCCTGTTACCTTAATGATGCAATAGTCCTCCCTCCCTTACTGGACACTTTTAAAAATTATCATTTGGGGCTAGAAGGACTTTTGCAACATTAAGATAATGGACTATGAAGCTCTACACCTAATCTTTGAAATTTTATTTAAAAGTGGGAACAAAAAGATTCAAAAAAAGTGAACTGTGGTGGATACAAGGAGAACAAAGAAGGAGTAGAAGATGTACTATACATCATCCTGGCAATGGTAGATTTAGTGTACCCATGAAGACCATATCCATGTAGTCAAAAATAATAAGAATCATTTTAGAGATCAATGGAAACATAAAATGTATGTCACTCCCCCCATCCTCTTTGGAGGGGGTTTATCTATGTTCCCTGTGTGGCAGCTAGAATTAGGTTTAGACTTCAGCCACAGCTCAGAAGGTATCACCCTGTTCCCAATTTGGAATGCTTCTTAGGGTAACAGACAGCAACTAACAGGCACCAGTTTCTTTGGTACCAGTACGGCACACTTTTGGATCATGGCAACTCACCTCCAATGCAAGACATGAGTCATGCCTGCCATGATGAGTGACCAACTTGAAACCCTGATGACTGGGTGCTTTATTGGCTCATGTCTAAAGCCACCTCTGTGGATCCAAAATTGTAATTAACAGTAGAGATGCAGCAAAGTTTTAACCCTAGCAGGGCTGTGGACTGATATATCAGTCCAAATTTCCTATACATTCTAATTCTGTCAGCAGCATAAGGGTTAATTTACTGCTGAAATGAACCCAAAGTGGTACACTTCGAATTTGCGTAGCACTACACAAACTGTCCATTAAAACTCAAAATCCGCCTTACTTCATGTTGTCCATGTCAAACTCACTTCGAGTTTTATTTTGATATGGTGATGTCATCAAAAAACAGGCCACTGATCACATGCCTGACTGTCTCTGCAGGTCTGCGGGTCACATGATTCAGGGAGGCAGTTAAATAGGCAGGAAGTCAGTGTTTTACTTTCACTTTCTCTTGCAGAAAGAGCTGGTGCAACAGATCTGTATTGTGCTGTTTAGCTACTTGTTCAAGGTTGTTCACTTGCAGTTTTTCAGTGTTTAAACCTTTTTTTATTCAGTTATTGGAGTAGTGCAGGAAGTTTTAGTTAATTAGAAAAAAATTTGTGTGTTAAAAAAGGGTTTATTTTTGGTTACTTACTTTTAGTTAGTGTACTTATTTAAATAGTACTTGTACTAGTATATTTTTTTGTTCTTAGTGTTAGAAGTTTAATTTCTTTATGGATAGTGGTGGGCAAAGTTGTGGCCAGCAGAGGCCATGAATTTGGGGCTGCCCTGGCTGCCCACTTTGATTAAACCAACCCAGTTTTCTGACCTCCACTTCAGCCACAGCCAGCTCTGTAGCAGTGGTCCTCCAGCAGCAGCAGCAGGAAAAGCAGCAGCAGCAGCCAGAGGAGCTGCAGCAGTTGGAGGATCAGCAACAGCAGCAGGAAAAGCAGCAGCAGCAGCCAGAGGAGCTGCAGCAGTTGGAGGATCAGCAACAGCAGCAGATGGTTGTTGCCCCTCCACCACCAGCAGCATAGCAGATGTCATCTGGTCCCCCACAGCCTATACCAGACTCTGCATGGAGCTCTCCTATGTGGGGATATTTTTACCAGCCTCCCTGGGAATCCCACTGTGGTGCATTGTAAAATCTACAGTGTGCTGGTCCACCAGGGATGCAAGGGAGGGCACCTTGGCACTGGTGGTCAGAGAACCTACATGGTTGTTCACCACCATGCCGAGTGGGAAATCAAGCTGCAGAAGTTAGCAGCCACTCCTGCAGTTGTGGCATAGAAACATTGTACATCAGCACGTCATCAGCGGAGAGGGGAAACTGAATTGTCAGAGGTGCTGGTTCCCACATCTGCCCATGAGGAAGACCAGTCACAGCAGCCTGTGACCCAGAGATGGACCTGGCTGTGCTGTGGGTCAAGGCAGAGGTGGTGAAAATGATGGTGGAGTTGGCCTTGCAGCAGATCTGTTGTACTGAGAGGCAGAATGAAGAGATTCTAAGCTTGCTGTGGAATATCAGTAGTGGTGGTGGGGGTCAGCAACAGCCCCCACAGGCCCCTTAAAAAATTGTTATTACTTACAATTTCACCCCCCAAAATGTCTCCTCTGCTTTTAATTTTTTTCTTAATTAATATTTTTCTTTTGCTCCACACTAAGTATAAAATGCATGTTTAGTTAATGTTTTCTGTGTTGTTTTTCACAGTTGTTACTTAATTTACTTTATTTTTTACATGACTGATGGTTTGCAAAATGACAGATGCTGCATGCTTTCATTACAGGTGAAGCTGTTATGCCGTTATGCACACTGCAATAAAAGTGTCTTGAAAACGGCCTTTTGGTGGCACAATTTCAACTGAAATGAAAACATGCAGAGTCCACACAGTTGGCAACCACATGAGTTATTACATAAAATTAAGTACTGATGAGTAAGAACAAAAAAAATGGTATTTCTGAAAGCATAATGGCATGGGGGACTTGAACAATTGGGGGAGGTGGTGAATTGGATTTACCATTATGAGGGTCCAGAAAGACAGTATTAGAAATATCCCCCCCCCCAAGAAAAACTCTTCTCTGCTTCTGTTTTCTTAAGCCATATTTATTTTTCTTACATACTAAGTACAACATTTATGTTCAGTTAATGTTTTCTTTGTGATGTTAATTTTGTTAATCCTGTATTTCTTGACCCTTATAATGGTAAATCAGATTCCCCATCTCCCCCAAATGCTCTCCCTATGATATGCTTTCAGCAGTAGTAATTTTTTTGTTCTTACCCATTACCTTGTTTTATGTAATAAGTCAAGAAGTCACCAACTCTGTGGACACTGCATGCTTTCATTTAATTAAATATTGTGGCTCCAAAACGCCATGCTCAAGACACTTTTATTGCAGCATGTGTAGGGGCACGACAGTTTCACCTGTAATAAAAGTACGCAGTGTCTGCCATTTTGCTGACTGTCAGTCATGTAAAAAATAAAGTAAAGTAAGTAACAGCTGGGAAAATACCTGTTATTTTTCTGAACATTTAGTTAAAACACCAGCACAATAATCACAATACCATTACACCGCCTATCATGCCCCCCACAAATGTGCTATCTTGTGCGTGAATGTCCCAGTGTTTTAATTTCATGAAAAGCCGAGATGAAAATTAAAATGCCAGAAATATGTCACAGTGTGTTAAGAGACAGCATTGCCTTGTGACGCCTCTTGCTGCTGGTGCTTTTCCCTGCTGTTTTAATTTCATGAAAAGCCCAGATGAAAAATAAAATGCCAGAAATGCATCACAGTGTGTTAAGTGAGAGCATTACCTTGTGATGCCAGATGCTGCTGATGGTGCTGTTCTCCTGCTGATGCAATTGAATTAAAAGTCCAGCTGAACATTAAAATGCACTAAATGTGTCAATGTGTCCCAAGTGAGAGCATTGCCTGTGTTGATGCCTGCTTCATCAACAATACATTCTGCCCTTTGTGTGTGCCTTCATACCACAATGGTGAGTTATTGTTCATGTCATTGTAATTGTTGGGGGCATAGACACAGTCATTTAATTTCTATATAATCTTGTTCTGTGTTGTAAGTGGTCCATCATGTTGCTTCTTTTCAGGGATCATCACACTTTACTGTGGTGGTTATGATGATCAACTCACAGCAACATGTAGCAAATATGTTATGAGTCTGACACCTAAAGTGGTACTGTAAAATGTAAAATTTTCTTTCGGGGTGGGTAGTGCTGTGGTTAACTTGGAGACAGTCATTTATGATTCCTTTTTTCCCTCAGGTCATAGGCACAGCGCTAGCCGTCCACAAGTTCCGAATGGCTATTGACTTTGACTGCGTGGAAGCTGTCAACCCATGAAAGGTAAGAATTTTTTTTTGGTGTGGGGACATCATTTGAAAAAAAGGTTCATTAATGTTTTTGTTATCTTTACAGGCCTTCAGCATATCATCATAACTGTTGTCCTTCTTCAGATTTGAAGATACCACCCCTCACAGTCCACAGCACCTCAGTTATTACCTGAAAACAGATGAAGAAAAAATTATGAGTTCATTTTTTTCTGCCACATTCACTTCCCAGCGTGGCTGTTCCTGTCTTCTGTTATAACCTGCTTAAAATAGCAAGCTATTAGAAAACACCTTATCCAGCTTAAAATACCAAGCTCTTAGTATAGTAATAACCCATTATCAGCTGAAAATATCAAGCTATTATGAATGTAGAAAACCACATACAAAAATGTTACATGTTTAGTAAGTGACATGCACTGGCCCATATTTTTTTATTTTTTTTATTTAACTGTTTGGTCCCCGTCACCTTCTCCTACCCACTTGGCAATGGGGACACATAGGTATTTTGCAGATTTTCTTCCCTTACCTCCTGAGGCCCTGGCACATGGCTGTGTGAGTGTGTGGAGGCATGCACGTACCCCATGGTGCCAGGTCAGCCCCTTCCACAACTTTTTGCCACCCCCTCTCCATCTACACTACGCACCAGACCTCCACCTGGTGGGAGCAGAACTATGGGGGGGTGCCAACCCACCCTTGCCACCCTCGGGAGGGGAGAGTTGCCCATCGGCATACTCAATCCTGCTCCACCCTCCTCCCCATGCCGGCACCCTGATGACCCAAGGTCATTCCCAAACCCAGATCACCAGTGTAGCATGAGGTGTGGCATGCAGTGCATCAACCCTCTGTGCCACTAGGCTGGCAGGCCCACTGTTTTAAGTTACATTACATCACGCATTTTCAGGACCAGGTTAGCACATTTTACAACTGTGGCATAGTGAAGTATGCCTTTCACATCTGTGAATAACCAATATATTTTGTGTCCTGTATTCTATATGTCACCCCAGATGAATGCTTTACACCGGAGCCACAAAAATTTAAATCTAAAATGAAATAGGAAATATCACTGATACTTACCTGTGGGTGTTATCACTTAGGCAGTAGGACTACTGTAGTACTGCCAGTTTACTTAGTCTATAACCTGTGAAAACAAAATGAAAATCAGTTGCCTGTGTTTGTTGACAGTGGCATCTTTAACCCGGTAGAGGAATTATTGACACCACAGTTCAATTCAAAACCAGAGTACATGACATTGGTACATACTTACTGTCAATTAGTGATAAGAAGCCATGTGACTGTGGCTGGCTGTGGGCCCATGGCTTGGGAACAAGTAGAATGTCTCTGTGTCACGTTCAAGAAGCAGCATGGCTGTGGCTGGCTGAGGGTTCATAGCTTGGGCACAGGTAGACTGTCTCTGTCACTTTCAAGGAGCAGGGTGGCTGTGGATGGCGGACGGCTCATAGCTAGGGCACAGGTACAATGTATCTCTCAGTCTCAAGATGCGGGGTGGACTGTAGGTAATAATGACTGCACACATTATGTGAACTATAGACTTAAAATCAAGAAAGGGGAATTACAAATATAATGACATGTCATTTATTATCAATTGTCTTATGACTGTGAAGGCCACTGTTTGTCTTTTTGTTATTCCAAAAAACAGTAACATTACAGCAGTGAGAAAGCATTCACCCTGGTAATTTTGACCTTATGCCCTACCACCAACATCCTACGCATCATCATCAAGGAGGAAGCAGCCCTCACAGTCCTCAAGTCCAGAGTTGTACCCAGTTGGAAATTCTTTTTCCATGACCATATCATCATCAGTTGTACAGCATTTGACATTTCCACAAGGATGATCTGCTTCACCACCATCATCAGCGGCACCACCAGCATCGCGACTGGGTACAAACAGAGATGTGCTTCTCCTACTTGGCATGTGACCTTCATACATTTTGAAAAATGTCAGCATGCTGACATTTGTAAGTGATAGGTTAGCATGATGGTCATGCACTATGGCCCCCACACAACTAAATATCCTCTCCACACTTACGCTGGAGGGTGGGCAGGTCAGGTACTTCAGTGCTACTGATGTCAGCACTGGCCATTCATTCACCTTGCCACTCCAGTACACCAAAGGATCATCCATTATTGTCAGATGCCTGTTTTCTGAAAAATAGGCCTCAACCATGCTCTGTGATGCATGCATGCATTCCCCTTGAATTGTCCACCTGTTCACAAGATCCACAATGACCGTCATCCTTGTTATGCTGTGATTTGTATAACTTTGCACATGACTTCTGTGCCCCATGAACCAATTGGACCAGCTTTCCAGTCAGATTTTGAACCTGATCTGCCCTCGCTCAAGAATGGATGCAATGCCACGTTTGTAGCACAGGTCCAGCATTGTGGCTATTCCAGATTCAGTAGATTGCTGAATAGTGGCGATGTGTTGATTGTTGTCTAATATAGTAATCATGTGTTTCAGTAATGCACAGCTTGACCTATCACTGGCAACATCAAAACTAGGCTGTAGATTCAACAAAGTCTGCCTCAGCACCCAGAAAAGTGGAATGGCTTGACTAACGGATGCAGTGTCACCACTCACTGCCTGTGTGACATGCTCAAACAGCCTGAAAATTATTATTACTGTGTCCATGAGTCACTATTGTTCACTTGTCATAGACATTGAGGCCCCTGAAGTGTCACGGCTAGTGTGCATAAATAGGTACTCTGAGATTGCTTTGTACTGCTTGCACAATCGCTCTGCCATGTAAAGTGTCGAGTTCCATCTCATGACAACTTCAAGCTTCAGGTGGTGCTGAGGAAGACTGTTTTGAATCTGCAGCTGCTTAAGTTGGTCACGGTCCTATCCAGGCCGTGCAAAGTGGGCACAGATGTGGCATGCAACAGTCACCATTTACTTTATTTCTGGGTACTGCAGAAACTTCTATACCACCAGATTTAAACAGTGGGCCATGCAGGGAACCCACACAAAGCTACCATTGCTGATACATTTCATAACATTTGATCCATTATCACTAGCTATGAAGCAAGCTTTTAGGAACATGAGGTATAGCCACTTAGAAATTTCTGTCAGTAGCAAGTCTGCATGTTTTTGCCAGTATGCAACCCTGCTACACTATGCATTGCTAGCATGGCATGCTGTCTAATGACATGAAGGTTGCTACCACTACCACAGCTTGACTTATTACAATGCTTTTCCATCCCACCATCACAGACAACCCCAGGTAGCTATGCCCAATGTGCAGTAATACACAGATAGGAACTACCGCTGTTATGCCACTTGTCCACATATCCATGTTTAAATGAATGTAAAGTGATGTAGAATGTTGAAGGGCATGTCTTACAGACTCTGTCACCATAAGATAGAACTCAGGGACAGCACAGGTGAAAAACTATATGTCTGGGATGGGATCTTCCATCTGGGACATGCACATGCCACAAAGCACCAGAAGCTCACATGCTGGACAAAGCAATACAGCAAAAGATTAATTGCCAGAAGTCCATCTTCTTCCAGGTTGTGTACAGGAGTGCTGGGAACAACTGAGAAGCTGCGTGGAATATACTATTTTGGACAAATTATCTGTAACTAAACTCTCTCTCTCTTGCTTAATCTGAGAGAAGTTTTCCTCAATTTTAAAGTGGCAGAGCTTGGTATTTGTTTTAGTTTTTAATTCAGAAAGGGTTTTTTTAAAACTGCTTATCTTCTGCATATTTGATTTTCCTTGTGGCTAACTGGACTGATTACTTGAATTCTGTGTGAATCTGCATCAATATATTTTGCAACTTTTGGTGGGGCTCTGTGATTCAAAATAGCAAAAGCTGCAGGTTGAAACTGGATGCCAAACATAGCCTGAGGTGAGGGTAATTGTCTTCACAAGTCAGAGCTCAGCATCATAGCCATTTGTCTAGCTAGACCATCTGTCAGCATTATTCAATTACTATAAACTAGTGGTGTGCTCCTGTATGAGCCAGAAGTCCATCTTCTTCCAGGTGGTGTACAGGAGTGCTGGGAACAACTGAGAAGCTCGGGAATATACTATTTTGGACGAATTATCTGTAACTAAACTCTCTCTCTCTTGGATGTCTGGATTTTCTCTGTTTGATTAGCAGGGTACTTTCTCTGTCAAATTGTTGTGTAGGGTATCTTGTGACAGGAAGGCACTCCATGGCGGTGGGTGAGAGCTTTTAGTCGATTGTTTTGTGAGGACACAGTTTAGGCCCAACCCCTTCCCACCCTCACCCCACCCATCCCTGGAAATAGTTCCTTTATACCTGAGGTTCTGACATCATTTCTCGAAGTGCAGGTGCATTTCACTGTCATATCCTCTCTAGCACACTGCACTGATAATATAAGCATACACGTTGTATAATATATATATATATTTCTATATAATCAAATCACACGACGCACATACAAATACAATAAAAAAACTAGATAAACATGTGGGGAATAGTGCAATGTAATGGCTGTGGGGCAGCAGTCTTCCGGGAGTCTTTCTGGAGGCTGAGATGCTGCCCTATTTGCAGACAACTATCTGCCCTGAGGGAGGAAGTTGCCCGTCTTCAGGCCACACTGGACAGTAGTAAGGAAACCTTCCCCCAGGCCACACTGGACAGTAGAAAGGGAACCTCCCCCATCCAGGGAGCACTAGCGCCACCACCACTACCTCAGAGGTTGCAAAGAAAGCACAGCAGTTGGACCACAGTGGGCTCCAGGGAGGGTGAGGAGGGTGGAACAGAGGCACACCCAGTCAATTGTTCCACTCCACAATCCATACACCATTCTGGGGAGCATTAGCCCCTATGGGTGTACCCGCAGAGAAGACTGATGATAACTGTCACAAGGGAGGCCCACAGAAAGGAGGCAGAGGACACCAAAGAGAAAGGAAGCAGCTCCTGGTGGGGGACTCAATTATTAGGGGTATAGAACTGGGGGGAGATGAGAAAAATGAAGTAAGGTGCCTGCCTGGTGCCATGGCTTGGAGGGACAGGAAGCGCATCCTCAGGATCACGAGAACAGCTGCAAGGGATTCCGAGCTGGACGTAATTGTCCACCTAGGGACAAATGACTTGGCTCATCATGAGATTAGAGCAGTGCAGGAGGACATTGCAGAGCTGGGGAGGACCTAAGAGCAGTAGCACACACAGTTTCCTTCTCAGAGGTGCTGCCTGTCAAAAGCATGGGGAGGCGAGGTACTGGCACCAAGCAGTTTAATGAATGGTTGAAAAATGGTGTGAGCACAGGGGTTTGGCTTCATTGGGGACTGGGGTTCCACCTGGAGGGACACCAGCCTATACTGGCAGGATGGTCTGCATCTGTCCAGGAAGGAACAAGTCTTTGAGCAATCGGTTTAAATGCTTCATTGACAAGATTTTAAACTAGTCAAAGGGGATGCACTGACGAGCAGCAGGAAAATCCCAGCCCTCCTACAAAACAGGGTACTAAATGAGAAAAGACAGAGGTAGAACGGTCAGTGGGGATGCTGCACTGGAAGGTAAAGCCATCAAAAATGGAGAGCAATGAGTACTAATGCCCGTAGTCTGGGTAACAAGCTTCCTGAATTAGTGGCCTTGATGGAGGAAGAACATCTGGATATCGTGGCAGTCACAGAAACATGGTACACACAAACCATGACTGGGACATAAACATACCAGGATACACTGTGTACAGGAGGGACAGGAGGGTAAAAGAGGAGGAGTAGTTCTTACATAAGGAAGGAATAAAAGCAACAGAACAAAAAGGTACACAGGAGGAGAAGAAGCACTGTGGTAACTTGGAGACAGGCAATGGCACCACAACACGCGAGGGTTAGATACATCCTCTCAGGGGAGGAAATGGACAGGGAAATGATAGAAAGTATACTTAGAATGGCAGAAAAAGGGGAGATATTGCTGATGGGTGATCTGAATATGCCAGATGTTAACTGGAGTGCAGTTGCAGCTGCCACTTCGAAGAGTGCAGTTATTCTAGATGCCCTACAGGGGGCATGCCTTAGACAACTAGTACTGGAGCCCACTCGAGAGGGAGCAATATTAGACTTGATTCCTCTAAATGGAGATGGTGAGAGTACAGATGTAGAAGTGGGTAGCCATCTGGGAACTAGCGACCATCGAACAGTATGGTTCACACTAAACACAGCAATAGAGTCAAGCCATACAAAGACAAAAGTACTGGACTTTAGGAGGGCTGACTTTGCCAAAATGGGTGAGTGCCTAAGGAATGCACTAGCAAATGGGCAGGAAGGAGGGGTGGAAGAACAATGGGGAATAATAAAAACTGCCATCACAGATGTAACGAGCCTTTGTGTGAAGCAAATAAACAAAACAAGACGATGTAAGAAACCACTATGGTTCTCAAAGGAAGTGGCAGTGAAGGTTCAAGAGAAAAAGAAAGCATTCAGGAAGTACAAGGAATCGCAGAAGGAGCAGGACAGAGAACTGTATCAGTTAAAGCAAAAGGAGGCTGGGAAGGCAGTCAGAACAGCAAAGGCCCAAACCGAGGAAAAGATAGCCAACTCAGTTAAGAAGGGGGATAAACCTTTATAGGTACATCAGGGAGCGAAGGAAGACCAAGGGAGGGATAGTGGGAGGCTTAATAAAGGGAGGGAGGGTGGGCAGAGGGAGACTGTGAAAGGCAGAGATACTAAACAAATATTTTTGCTCAGTATTTACAAAGGAAGAGGGGAGGTACATAAAACAAACAGTAGTAACACTCTGATACAGAAGTTGATACCGCCCATTTACAGAACAAAGGGTTCTGAAAGAACTCTTAAAACTGAAGGTGGACAAAGCAATGGGGCCTGATGGGATTCATCCCAGAATTCTAAAGAACTAAGGGTGAACTGTGACACCACTGACTACCCTTTAACAAATCATGGGAGGATGGGGTGGTACCCGAGGACTGGAGGAGGGCAGATGTGATTCCCTTCACAAAAGTGGAGCAAGGCAGAAGCAGGAAACTATAGACCTGTTAGTTTAACCTCAGTGTTAGGGAAAATGATGGAATCACTTCTAAAGGAAAGAATTGTCAGTATCTAGAGGCCAGAGGGCACAGGACCCTAGGCAGCATGGATTCACAGCGGGAAGGTCATGCCAGACGAATCTGATAGATTTCTTTGACTGGGTGACCAAAGTAGTAGATCAGGAGGGCTGTGACATGGCCTACCCAGACTTTAGCAAGGCATTTGACACAGTCCCACACAAAGATTAATATGCAAGTTAGCCAGCCTGGGAGTGGGTCCCAAGATGACAGCCTGGGTAAAGAATTGGCTGGAGAATAGGACACAGAGAGTAATAGTAAATGGAGTCCACTCAGAAGAAAGGAGGGTTACTAGTGGGGTACCGCAGGGTTCAGTATTAGGACCGGTCCTCTTCAATGTCTTTATAAGCGACATTGCAGAAGGACTGGAAGGAAAAGTATGTCTCTTTGCAGATGACACTAAGATCTGCAACAGAGTTGATGCACAGGGTGGGGTGGCAAGGATGAGAAGGGACTTGGCAAGGTTAGAGGAATGGTCAAATGTATGGCAGCTTAGATTCAATGCTAAGAAGTGCAAGGTAATGCACCTGGGAAACAAAAACCCAGGGGAAGAGTACACAATGGGGGGTGAGATACTAACAACAACAAAATGGAAAGGGACCTGGGGTAGTCATATCAGATGACCTAAAGACGGGCAAGCAATGAGGAGAGGCAGCAAGGAGGGCTGGGGGGATACTGGGATGCATAGGGAGAGGCATCACCAGTAGAAAACAGGAAGTTATTATCCCTCTGTACAGACAGCTGGTGAGACCCCATCTGGAGTACTGTGCAGTTCTGGAGACCCAATCTCCGCAAAGACATAGACAGGATGGAAGCTGTCCAGAGGAGGGCAACTAAAATGGTGCAGGGTCTGCACCGGAAGACATATGAAGAGAGACTTAAGGAGCTTAATATGTATAGCCTCGAGGAAGAAGAAGGAGAGGGGACATGATAGAAACGTTCAAGTACCTCAAGGAATCAACAAAGTCCAAGAGGGTAGCATCTTTCAAAAAAAGAGGTGTGCAAGAACAAGAGGGCATAATTTGAAAATAGAGGGGGGGCGGCTCAGAGGTAATTTAAGGAAGTTTTTTTACAGAGAGGGTTGTGGATGCATGGAACGGCCTTCCGAAGGAGGTTGTGGAGTCAAAATCAGTGGTGGAATTCAAGCATGCATGGGATAGTCATAAGGCAGTTCTGGGGGATGGGGGTAGGAAGAAGTAGGCTGCTGGTTAACTAGGATCTGCAGCTTATCCAGTAGGTAGGGAAATGGGCAGACTGGGTGGGCCAAGCGGTCCTTATCTGCCGTCAAATTCTATGTTTCTATGTTTCTATGTTTCTGCTACAGTAGCATTGAGTTCATGTGCAACTGCATGATTTGGTAGGTATTTACTGTTAAGGGCAGAAAGGCTGTGCAGCATGGGCTGCATTGTTCGTTGCTTTGCACATGGCATGTCAAATGTCTTTCCTCTGCTAACTGACATGGATGGCTTATTTTGGACTTGTGATGGTGGGTGCACAGGTGACAAGCCAAAAAATGCTGTTACAGTATTTTCTGTGTTTTGAGCACAGGGCTTGATTTAGTAGAATTACTACATGGCTCACCACTGCTACTCTGACCACTGCTTGAACATTCAAAATCATTATCCTCCTCATGCCTGTAGTAATCCTCAAGTGTCATTTCACCTCTTTTACCAACATGGCTACTTACACTGAAGAAAGGGGATACCATGCTCATTAACATGGCTGAGGGTGAGCACCCAACTATGGCATTAGCTCCCCTCTGGTGCTGAGTCCACAGTGCCATGTGCCTGCTCTTCAGATGAGTATGTTGGCCCCCGGTACCCAAATGGCTAGCCTTTTTACCATGCTTCACACGCACTTGGCAAAGCTGGCAGAATGTCACTGTTTCATCGCTGCCATCTTGTACAAAAAAATCACAGCCTAGGGATTTGGATGCCATACTCTTCACATGTTACTGTTGGAGCTGCATGTGGAACTGCACTTTTGTTGGTGATGAAATGGGGGTGGTACTGCATGATTTCTGGTGTTGTTCACCCTTGGACATTGACTGAACATCACAGTCGATGACTATTACATCAGGCTCAGCAACATACACAGCTACATCCAAACTTTGAAAGGAGGGGGATTGACTAGCAGACTGTTTACAAACAGCCACCTTCACTTTCTTTTTGTCCGGATCCCAAATGGGGTCACTGGCATCATCAACATCATCATCATAATCATCATCCACAAATTCACTTTAGATGCTGTCCTCCTGTGGAGATGTTCCAACCACAGACTCAGTATTATCATCCATGCTTTTTTCATCAACATCTGGATGTTTGGATGGCGTGACATCAAGATCAGAAACTTGAGACTGTGAATCATCATCCTGATCTGAACCATGCTCAACTACTGTGAGGTGTGGGACATCAACTGCACTCAAGTCTGCCACGTCAACGACATTTCCCCCACCTCATAAGTTTAACAGGGTTGAACTTGTAGCAATACTCATGCTGTTATCAACCATTCCTTCACTAGCTTTACTACCAGAAAGGACAAAAGCATCTCCAACCAGCATTGAAGTGGCTGATTTCGCTGTGAAAAACAGAGTCAGAGAAATCTCTCTACTTGCACCAACTACTAACTTTCCCTTCTGCTGTGTACTACCATGGCCATGTCCAAAACCACTCTTGACACTCCTAGACTTACTAGCCTGTGATGAACCTGCCTCATCACCACAGCGACTTCCACTGCTAATAGTCTTCTTGGCAGCAGGGTCGCAGTCAGAAACAGCTTTGCCTGACCCTCTCTTTGCAGGCATTTTTTAAGATTACACAGACAGTCAACAGCAACTTTATATTTCTGCACTTTTGGGAGGATGGGAAGCAAAACCCTAAATCCAGCTGCACAGTCACAACTTAAGACCTGCCCTGGAATCCTTAACCAGTCTTCAAAAATCCCACAGTCAAAAACAATACCTTGTTTGATGGGTGGAGTGGGTGGGGGTACAGCAGAAGCTACCTGCACAGGAGCTGGGAAAAATATTGCAGACAGGCTGAGAAATTCAGAGTACTGCAATTGCGGTGCTGCAATAAAATGCATATCAATTGACAGCACGCATACAGATTAAAAGTTAGGCACAGAAACATTAACTGTTCAGTAAAGTACAACACAATCTTTTAAAACAACTGAAAAAAATGCCCAGCAAACAGAAAAAACGTATAAACTATTAAGTGAGGTTGTTCTGTGTGTACCTCAACACAAAAATACAGTAATAAAACACTAGCCAACAACACTTGGAAAAACTGCCTTTCTCACTAATCTCCCTCTGCACCGCAGATCTGCCCCTCCCTCGAAGCACACTTCTACAGTGTATCTCAGTACAGACAATGAATCAACTAAATTAACATTCAATATTCACAAAAATTCAATAAATGCTCAATGATATAACCACATAAGGGCTTACTATAATCAATCTACTAAATTTTAACACAACATTTTGTGGTAAAAAAGCATTTTTAAAGGGTTTTCAAGGGTTTGAATCTCAGAGCTCTGAGAGCAAACTGTCTCCATCGTTCCACTACACACACTATGATGAACTGAGGCTGTGCAAGACAATATAGAGGCCATGTGACCTTACATCCCATGATTCATGATATAAAGAGCACAAAAACAAGGCAAAGTAACACAAAGTCCATATAGAACAATGGGAACTTCACGTTACTTCCAGATGCATAGAAATTTACTTCGCTTTATGGAGTATTATGTAAAATTCAGGTGTAACCTCTAGGTGGCACTATCCCAAGGGCTACTACCCCTGCCTGCTTGGCTATGAATAGGTTAAGGGGCCTGAGTTTTGAAACGGGTGCCTCCAACCAAAGGTTTTGGTTGGTATTAGTCTGAATAACCAGGTTGCAGCCCTCTGAAACACTGTGACCCTGCCTTATCTCCTACTAGTGGCCCACATAATACACAATATGCACCTTCCCAACACCCCAGATATGCTTGGTACCTACACTTATATTTAACACTTACCCCCAGTACTGGTTCCTTCAGCTTGACTCTGGGGACTCCCTGTAAAATAAGGTGATGCAATACAAAAGCAACAATGCAATACCTTCAACATAAACTGACACCACAGTCAATGTAAATTGCAGGAAAAAACAGATCTGATTTATAACTATAACTGAACTATAACAAGAACAGGGGATAATCAGGTTAATTGGCTTAAACACACTAAGAATCACGCTACTGTGCACGCACTTAAAAGTCCAACTCAGTCACACTCTCTGGGTACCCAGGATGGAGGAAAAGGCTAGCCAGGACCATTACCCGGGATAGGCCGGCGTTGCAGCTGGTTGGGGCCCTGTGATGGAGAAATAACATGCACGCACAACCAATTTGTAATCCGGAGCCAGAGGGCTCAGTTCGTGAAAACAACACAACAAGACTCAGATGACACACTTTTGATTTAAGGAAGGTTGCAGGGAGCTACCCTGATAATTACTCATGGTACCAAGGCTGAACACAGGAGGGATGATGGATGGATGTTTTGGATTGCCAGGGGAAACAGGGCCCACATGAGTTGCATCAGCACTGTTCTTGTTCAGGCAGAGAGCAAGGGCTGATCCTCTGGCTGGTTCCTCATCGATGGATCTTCTCTGTGCAGCAGAGTAGGGAGACAAGGCCATCGTGGCAGGGCCTGTCTACAGTAGGCAACAATGGATTCAGTCTGATTTTAGCTGGGAAACAGCTTCCAGCCATTAGCCCACAGTTCACAGATGAAGGGGAATTAGATCGCGGTCCCCATCCAGCACATAGCACATTCATATGTACAAGCCAGCAGCTCACAGCCAAACGAAATCGCAATTCTCGTTCAGTACACAATACAGTTATATACCAAAATTCTACCTGTACCAGGCCAAATGCTGCCCAGTCACGATCGCAAGTCTCTGCTCACTCTGGGAGCTCTGAAGTGACTGTAATTCCTGACAGGCAAATCACATTCAGCAAATTCCATGGTCTTCTACAGGTTAAGCCTGGTCCTAAATCATCAGCTTGCTTTGTTCTCACAGAATTTGGATTTAGTCTGACAAAAGTCCTTTTCTCCCTCTCAGGGTAGAAGGCAGGCTAGCAGGCCAGAATTCAGGCCTTCCACGGTTCTCCTGCGTGAACTACTATGCAACACGTCAGCTCGAACTAGACAAGCTCCTTCTCTCTCAGCTTCCAACTCGAATTTGGCTTCTTCTCTCTCCTCTGATCGTCATGCCCATTACTCAGGGCACAACAAAATAATTCAGAGACATGGTCCGAAATAAAACTCTCCATTTCTCTCCCTTTCTCTCCATGCAGGAGAGCTGAATGCAGGAAGGTCAGACTCAGCCTTCCCGCCAAGTCCCCACACACTGCCTCATGGGGCAGCAGCTCCACAAGCTGCTCACTCTTCCAGCTCCATCTCTGTTCTGCCTCCCTGCTGCTGGCTGCTGGGAATTTCCCTCTGATCCAAAAGGTCCAATTGGCTGATTCAGCTGTCAGTCACAACAGATTCCCTCTATAGGTGCAAAAAGGTGCCAACAGTCCAAAACTACAATTGCCAGAGTCTCACTCCACTTATCCCCAATACAGCAAGCTCCATTTTAGAGTCCCCTAGAACTGATTAGTCCACTTCGGCATTTCAGGACCAGAATGGTGGAGCTAAACAGAAATAGTCCTTGCTGCAAGAAGGCAGGTTAGAACAACTTACATTATCATTATCACTTTAGCAAATACCTAGCAGATAATTACATCTTTCAGTAGGGCTCCTTCTGCACAAATAGTGATGGCAGAAACGGAGCGATTTTTTAGCAGCCCAGGCAGGACTCGAGCAGGAAAACACTTAGACCCCCCCATTCAGATTAAGTATTTCTACAAATGGGCAGCTGTTAAAGAGAAAGTACATGGAGGCTTTAGGCACACTCACACAGTTTATTTTTTAAAACAGCTGAAACACAGGACACCAGCCTGGCAGAGGGCATTTAGACTCACCCAAGAAAGGCTTTTCGGTGACCCCATTTGTAGGGGGGTTACACTGGTTCTACGTAAAATACTATGTGTAGCGAATTTTAGGAGTATCCCATTAAAATGGCAACAAAATAATAGCAAAATCAAAATAGTGAATCCAAAATAGTGAAAATGACAAAAGTGACCACTGTTTAGTAGTGCTTTCCAAAATAGTGCAGTGCAGCATGTTAAAATAGCACCACACGTCATAATAGTGTTGCAAGTGTGTGTTTTCCTCTGCTACCCCACCTGATTAAAGACGTTTAGTCCCTTACTTTTAAAACAGTTACTTACTACAGTTGTGAAACCGAAGCCAGGCATCACTCCTTTATTTCATAGGGTATAGTTCTTTATTGCACATTTGGGAATGGGGAACATGAACACAGCACACTTTAATTCTTCCATTTCTTACTGCCGTTTCCTCATGGCAACATGTAGCATTCTTAACAATGCAGTTTAAAGACACTATAAATATAAAAA
Organism: Neoceratodus forsteri; assembly: GCA_016271365.2. Classification (NCBI taxonomy): domain Eukaryota; kingdom Metazoa; phylum Chordata; order Ceratodontiformes; family Ceratodontidae; genus Neoceratodus; species Neoceratodus forsteri. The sequence goes on along the minus strand of CM057450.1, from coordinate 872,495,542 downwards.
TTAACCTAAGCTACTCTACAAAATAGCATAACCCATAATAGCTGTGACAAACTGAATGCCTGCTATACCTTTTATCTTTGCAGGCATTAATTTTGCCACATGGTTTTCACAGTGCAGGCATAAAGACAGACCAGCCATACAGGTATAGATGGTGTAGGAATGCAATTACTATTTAACTGCTGGCCCAGTAGCCGTGTTCAGTAGCTCAGTTTGTAACCCTGCATGGCTGACCGTGTTGCTGTGTTGCTGAGTTGCTGAAGTACTGGACAATTGCACATTGTCCCTGGAGTTTGTCACCAGTCAGAAAGGTAAGCCACTGGTTTTATATGCTGTCTACCTATATCAAATGTTTGCAGTGTGAAGTTTCAAGTGACTGATTACCTATCAAGATCCAGAGTGTGAAATAAAGAAGTATGACCTATTCATCCTCAATAAAATAAAGGATCATTATCTGGCTTCAGCCAGTTTTTTTTAAGTCAAAAGTCGCTATTTTGATGCACTTCCATCAACCATAACTGTAGATAGGGCCTGTTTTCTTGTTGCTAGGAACTGTAGGCAAGCCAGAAGGAGCTAGTGGTGGTTTTACTATGAAGCGGCAGAGAAGTGTACATTATAGAGTCACATTTATAGCAGCAGGGTGTGGTACCTTAAGCAGAAAGCAGGAATCAGAATTGGTGTTATGTTAGCAGGCATAGCAGAGTATAAGGCACATACAGTAAGTAAGGTTTGCATTTACAATGTGCCCTGGTCATGTATTAGTGGATAAATGCATACATCAAACTGCAGCTATGATATTTGTAGAACTACATCAATGCAATGATTGCTATTTTCACTTTCTACATTTTGAGCAGTTGCTCATTATGTAACCACCATTATATACTTGCTATAATGGCGATTGCTATTTTATGTTTGCTATTATAACAGTTTAGGCACTTCACTCACCACTAATTAACAGCCATCATATTTGTAACCCCTGGCCTACTTCAGTAGCCAGCGGGAGGGTCTGGAGTCACCATGGTGACTGCCTGTAAATAGACAGCCAATCCATGGGCATGTCACCCTGAAGTACTGGTAGTGAAGCCAAAAGGTAGCTCCTGGGACTGAGTGTAGTGTAGAAAGCTACAGGTTAACTGGCAAGTGAAGGGCTTTCTTTTGAGTATCCCATTTTTATGATAATGGATAAACCATGGTTAAATCATAGTCATACATGATCAGAGACCATGGTCATTCATGGATTTTCCATGATTTTAACCATGGTTATCCATGAAGGCACTGATGATAAATGGACCAGAGACAGACCCTAAATGACTATGGGCAATGCAGTATCAGAATTATTAAGGTTGACCATGTTCATCCGTGGTCATCCATGGCTGTTAATTTTAGAAGTAGGCAGTTTTAAAATAATTTATTATACCATTCAGATAATTAAATTTTTCTAACAACCTTAACATTCTATAATCAATACACACTATCCATACATTCTTTAGAAGCTTGTTTCTCTTTCTAATGGAGTCTGTCCTTTTTCATAACTGATAGAGTGGCCTAACTGCTATTTATAGCACAATAAAATGGATCTCTTTTAAGACAGGATGAGTTAGCATATTCATTTTTGTTTTATGTTTAACAGAGAAATGCACTGAACCTGAAAGCCATCTTTCTTGTACAAGTTGTTTTTTAAATACTGGTTCTAATTATATTACTGTTCCTTCTTAATGGCCCTATTAGCAACATAAGTGAGTGTTTCTGATTTACACTCTGGTGGTAAGTACAGTTTTAGAACAGTATGATGGAGTTTATGTCCCTCTCAATACAGAGTTCTATGATAGAACATAGGTGCATTGTGCCAACAATGGAAGAGCTGAGCAAGGGACATAAACTACATCACACAGTTCTAAAATGGTACTTACTACCTGTGTGTAAATCAGAAATAATAGTACATACTAGGATAATTCACTGTAGAAGTGTGTATAGATGTAAGAGTAACAGAACTGGAGCTATTTTTTAAAAATCAGCTTCTGCAGGAGAGAGGACTTGAAGGTTCAGGGCAGTTCTCCTTTATGTAATTAATTTCACTGTGTAAACCTTATTTTTGTTTACAACTTGCAGTGTGATTATTTATATTAGTGTATAGCATCAAATTCTGCATTCTGATATGTAATAAATTCAGCAAATGTAGTTGCTATATCATATTGTTATGACCATGGGCAAACCATTGTCAAACATGGATGAACCATGGTGTGTCCAGATCATTCAGAACCCATACTGGGAAAATCCACAGTATACTGTGATTATGCAATAAGGCATGATGGGAGGGGGCAATACGGTGGTATAACTGCCCACTTTGTGTGGGTTGAAGCACGAGGTGAAGCCAAGTACTTCTACCACCCAAGATGAGCTGTTAGCCCACTATAACACATCCACTGGAGTGCCTTTTTGCAAGTATGAAATGGGTAATTTTTTAGTAAATTGGATGTATTTTTAAATCAGATTTTTGTTCCGCTACTTTCAGCCATGCTGTTCTACAGAGATAATGGACAGGCTGAAAGTACATCTTGGCCAATAAGAACCAGAGTTCTTTCTACCCATTTCATAATCATGCTTGAAGAATTCTATAGCAACATTGACCAAGAACAGAAGCCACATTAAAGAATAGCAAGTTATTAGTTATCATGGTATTTTGATAATTTATAGTTTTTGGAAACAGCTCCAACTTTAATATATTTCTAGAAACTTGTTTTATTTTGAAAACAAAAAGATGCTACACTAGCTACTGTCTTTTACAGCTATGATAAGAAACAGCATAATTTAGTTTGATAATTAAACATATCTTCCTGGCAAGACTTTGGATAGACAAGGATTATTTTGAACAAGAGATTGCAAAAAAGCAAAAACTAGAAACAAAATGAATTAAGAGACACATTTTTTAATCTAATCTTCACACTTGAGGGTAATACCTCTAATGCTTTTTCAAATAATCTAGCACCCTCTAAAGGACTTGGTCAGATCCATCTCAAAGTGAGGCAAAACTGACAACCAGAAGTATTGTAAACAATTTTATTGTAGAATCTATACCATAAGTAGTTTTAATAATGGAATTACTAATGTGATAACAAAAACTACAGTATGTTTATATTTTAACCAGGATAACATCCATGATATAACCTTAAACAGGACTCAAAATAGAATACATTTACTTAATATCTAAATTAAAAAAAACAAACCATAAAAACTTGGACACTAAGAAACATAGTTTGTTCATAGGAAATCATTGCTGCTACCTAAAATAATTTAAAATGTTATGTAATCAGAAGAGTTTTTCTTTCATTTACCAAACTGACTATGTATTTTGTTCTCCAGATTAGCCTTTCTTAATTGTATATTTATTCCAGGCATTTGTGCATGATCATCAGCAAAGGACAATCTTGCCCATGAATCATGGGTAAACCATTCATGGAGTTATCATGGACAAAGATCAGGGATATAGTACAAATGACTTTGGATGTCCATGGAAAACCAGATAGCAGAGCACTGCCCACCCCTTTCTGTGACTAAGCCAACTGATGACAGTGGCCAGTGGCCAAAGTTTAGTGACCAGTGTCCAAACTTTTATCAACAATATATATTGGCTAACCAAAAGGTTGAGGAGATAGAAAGGTGTAAAATGGCTAGTGTAGAGGCTGCAAATGAGTAATAAATAACTAAATGATGCCAACATGTGAATAATAGGTATGGATAGCCAAAGGCTGCAAGTGGCTAAGTAAATGAATGATACCACCATGTCAGTTAATATGTATGTATCTGTAAGACTTTAAAAGGTTAATGGTTGAAACTCTGTAAATGTAGAAAATAAAATAATACAGAAGCACAAAGCCAAGGTCTAACTTGGAATTATCCTATTCAGCAGAAAAACACTGTGTACCAAAACATGTCTTTTTGAAGGTTATGGCCGAGATAAGAACGCAGCTGCTGGTAACCGTGGCTGGACTTGACGATTGAAGTTTCTCATCTTGTGATTGCTAGTGTTTAAAAATATGTGTTACAAGGAATTGATATAAAAAATAATGAGATACGTAATTTGGCCACTGTCTGGTTTCTATCGGTAAGCCAGTTATTTTTAAAAACAGCCATGTCCCCTCGCATGTTTTCTGTATCCTAAAGAGAGTTATTTTTTTGATATCCCCTAATCACTTATTTTTCCTCTCTAATAATGACTACATGTCTCGGCAAAGTGTCAAATGTATCTTATGACAGAGGTATCTCATGGCCACTATTTTTCAAACCCAAACCTCAGGATGTATCAGATGACCTAGTGTCTAGGTTAAAATGTGCTGTAGTAGGCTTTGGAAATTTCCACCATGCATTTTTGGGGTGTAAATACAGGACCTAAATGTCATAGCCAGTGTGTTTTTAGAGGAATAGCTACGGCTACTATAGATGCTAGAACACCCAGAAAAGGGAGCAGTTCACTCCACTTTTCTGTACCTGTAGCCCTGGTGGTAAAAATCCATCAGCTGTTTAAATTTTATCATGTAAGAGGTAAAATTGTTAGGGCTTATTTGGTATTAATAAATTGCAACTGATTTAAAACAACATTTGGTGTCAGGTGGCTTTATTGCATTACCAGGGACCACTAGCCAAGAACCTTGTGCTTTTACACAACTGGGGGCTGAAGCAGCCTGTTGGGAGTCTGCAGCATTGGCAGGTAATGATCTGTCTCGTCTTTAAGGTAAGAGGGGAAAGAGAAGATCTGTTCTGGAGGAACAGAAAACAGCAGCTCATGCATGGATTTGAATCAGAGCAGTCCATCCAACATTTTGGGACTTGGGCAGCCACTATCAGTGACTTTTTCCCTGCAAGGAACCGCAGTAGAACTCAAAGAACAGAGACTGTGTTTCCCAGACAGCCACCTGGATAATGAGATTGTTCCAGCTGGAGCAAAGTCAAATTAGGATCTGAGTCAAAAGTGAGTGTCAGATTAGCCCAGCCCACCACCCTGTCATTGTGGAAGTCCCCACACTGAGAAGAAGAGGAGGAAGAGTCCTTTTCTAAAGGGTGAAGCTGAGATATTAGTTTTGCAGCTCACTTCTGCATAACACTGGAGTGGATGTAATTACTACCATGCCACCTTTAACCAGCTCTATCAATCCGGTAGGAGAAGAACCATAGAAGCATGATCTACTCATTGTTAATGTTTTTAAAGAGCAACTATGCAGGTCTTTTCCAGAAGAACAGTAAAGAAACCTTAACTGGCCCCTTGTTATATGCTGCCAGAATTTTAATGTTTCAGTGTCCCTGTTTGGAAAGGGAAGGGATAATATTTTGGCACTGAGGAGCTGTGCCACGCTGATCTCTTCCACTTCCTTGTACCTGCTCTAGCTTTAATCCACTCCTGATCTGCCCCCTCACTATCACATTTGATGATGTCACTATATGGACCTTGTTAGTTGAGCAATGCTCTTGATTTGTCCAGGATGGCCATCTGAAATGTCAAAAAATGACTTTTAAAACTGCCCCAATTCATTCCTATGTAACATGCCCCCACACTGTCCTTATAGTGACACTAGCAAATGTGATAGTGGTGGGGGCAGATAGGGGATGGATCAGAGTTCTTGTGGGCAACTTTTTGAAATACCGGGATAGTTGCTCTTTAAGGGAATTGGGTCTGCAGAACTATGAGCACTTAATCAAAGCCTTGGTACTGCAACTGTTTTTATAGTTACCTAGACAATTAAGGTGTTAGCTGTGGGAAACCCTAGGCCGGACTATTCCTTGAGGACAGCCAGGCAGAAGACCTGTATGTAGGCTATCAAGGCAATGACTACAATGTATTTGTTTGCTTGCCATTGCTTCACAAAATAAATTCTGCATTTAAACATCTACGCAACACTGGTCCCACTGTGTGTCATCAGTGTAGGTAAGAGGTACCACTGTAATAATGAAGGGAGTTCCAAGGGTCTGTGGGCTTTCTGGCATACCTGTGTAGTGCAGGGCTGTGTGGGACTGCTAGTGGGAATCCAGTGTTGGATTGCTCACATCTACAGTTTATTGTGCTTGTCTAACCCTTTTACATTTCTTTCCAAGCGCCTTTTGCCTATCCCCCTCTTAACCAAATCCTTGTTTTCAGAGCTGCAAGATCAGTTCTACACAAGAATCGAACATCTCAAACTTCAGGTGTTCAATTCTTGTGGACCACCATGAACTTTCCACCAAATTTGGTGGACTTTGGGTGTGACTGGTTTGCCTGGGTTCAGATAGCATGGAGAAAGAGAACCAGTCAAACCATCAACTGCACAGTAACTTGTGCTGTTAGCCATGAGGTTGTCAGCTTGTCAGTGTTCCAGTCTCAATCAGTGATTATGTCATGCTGCAGTCTCATTTTGGAGCTGCCTGACTGAGAGCAGATCATATAACTAACAAGGGAAGCTCACTTGTGTGCTTGTCATTTGGAAGGTTAGGTAGGAAAGCCAGGGCTGTGAGATTTACTTCTTAGATTAGTTACATTAGCTAGGACATTTTTGCAAGAACCGCCATAAAATAAGTGAAACTGAACAGGGCTGCTGAAGGGAGAGGAAAAAGGCAAAAAGGGAGGCAAAAAGGAAAACAAAATATTCAGACTGAGTACCAGCATTACGTAGGCCTGTGAAATCAAGGGCTTGCCTGAGAGGGGCAAGGGGAGAAGGTTGCACACTCTGGGGGACTGGAAGAGGCAGTGTTCTTGGATCTGAGCAGTGGGCTGATGGGGAATGAGGTGGCAGTGTGCCAGTGCCCACTTAACTTTCCAAAATAATAATCTCAGTAGTGCAGCACCCATTTTAAAGATATTGCAGAAAAAAAGTTAATTTTTTAATCTACTGGCAGAAGCCTGTTGTAATATTTTGAAGTAAAGTGTGTACCAGCTTGCATGAGGACAGTGCTTGATCACTGGTAGTTGCCACCTTGATGGCTTCCCCTAAACTATTTTTTCCTTTTGTGGCAGTTTTCAAACAGAAAATTAATCCTCTTCACGTTCCTCCAAGTTGCAGCAGTTTCTTCTTCTTCCTGAGTCCTGAAGCAGCCTGTGTGTATGTTATCCTGAGTTGTGCTGATGCAGTGTGATCTGGGCAGTGGGCAGCAAGTGTGTGCCAGCAGGCAGTGTGCCAGTGCTTAGCCCTGGGTAGTTGTCACCTTGGTGGCACCCCATAAAAATATTTTTTTCTTTTTGTGGCAGTAGTCAAATTGAAACTTTTTGTCTTCAGGTTCTGCCAAGTTGCAGCAGTTCCTTCCTCCTGAGTATTGAGGCAGCCTGTGTGTGTGTGTGTGTGTGTGTGTGTGTGTGTGTGATCCTGAGTTGTACTGTTGCAATGTGACCTAGGGATCATACAGCAAGTGCATGCCAGCTGGCAGCATGCCAGAGCCCAACCCTGGTAGTTGTTACCTTGGTGGCATCCCATAAAAAATAAAATTTGTTTCTTTTTCTGGCAGTTTTAAATGGAAAGTTAGTCTTTTTCATGTTCTCCCAAGCTGCAGCAGTTCCTTCCTCCTGAGTCCTGAAGTAGCAGATATGTATGTCATCCTGAGCTGTGCTGATGCTATGTGACCTGGACAATGGGCCGCAGGTGTGTGTCAGCTGGCAGCAAGTCCATGCCTACCCTCTAGTAGTTGGTACCTTTGTGGCATCCTATTAAAAAAAAAAAGAAATCTGTGCATTCCCTCAAGTTGCTGAAGTTCCTTCCTCCTCCGCTTGAGTCCTGAAGTGGCCCATGTGTGTGTGTCATCCTGAGCTGTGCTGTTGCAGTCTGACCTGGAAAGTGGGCAGTGGGTGTGTGCCACCTGGCAGTGAGTCGGTGCCTAGTCCATGGTACTTGGTACCTTGTTGGCATATCATTTAAAAAAAATGTTTTTTTCTTCTTCTGGCAGTTTTCTAATTGAAAGTCTTGGGGCCCAATTCTCAAAGGTTGGTGCAGGGCATACAGAAGACCTGCACCAATAGCGCAGCTTGCCCCAAAGTCTTTGGCACATGGTGTGCCTAATTCCCATAGGTCACATGCCTTTGCAACAATACACCCTTTTTATGGCAGCTTGCACCACAGACCTGGCATAAGCCCCATAAAAGGGTTGGTGAAGTTGGACCAGCAAAAGCTGGTCTAACTTGCCACTTGTGGCACATGAGGGCTTGCTGTACAAGAATCACGAAAACAGCTCCAGGAATGCTGCAAGCCCTATGTGCCATGCATTTGGAGCACCTGGGGCTTGTGACACTCTTACTGCTTTGAGAATGGAGCCTTTAGTCTTCAATTTTCCTCAAGTTTTAATGGTTCCTTCCTCCAGAGTCCTGAAGCAGCCTGTGTGAGTTTCATCCAGAGCTATGCTGTTGCAGTGTGATCTGGGCAGTAGGCAGCGAGTGTATTCCAGGTGGCACCAAACCAATGCCTGGTCTGTGGTAATCCTTGGTGGCATTCCATCAATAATGTAAACAATAAAAAATAAATATAATATAATTAAAAGAGTAAACTAAAAAAAAAAAGGAAAATATGAAGTGAAAAATAAGAAAAACAAAATTAAATAACAGTGAAGCAGTAACGTAAAACAATTATAACAAAAAATAAAATACACAAATAAAATGAAGTCTTGTTCTTGATCATTCATTACCCAAGTGGTTGAGTGGTGATGCAAGCATTAGGAAATGGAGCAGCAGAGAGCCAAGGAGATGGTGGCATGGGATCGTCCAATCACAAAGAAAAACAAAAGCATACTGGGCTTAGTAATAGGTCCTCTGCCTCACTGGGAAGTACAAGTGTATAGAAAGATGTCAGTAGTAGTCGAACAGTTCATAAAGTATCTCTGTTTGTAGGAATCACTTTCAGTGGCACTGCAAGGATTGCAACATGAGCAATCGTAGAAAAAAAGGAAGAAAAAGAAGTGTATCAGTTAGTGACACAGGCAGAGGAGGAGAAGCAATGCGAAGCTTTGGTACAGAGATACAAATTGTTATTGTACACCTGCTAAAACTGATAGCAACAGCAGTTCTGGGGAGGAGGAGGTGTAACAGGAGGAAACTCAGTTTGGGGCAGGTGCATATAAGAGATCCAAAAAGACCAAAACCGGTGGTACAACAGAAACAAGCATTTCTCAATGCCGAATGTTGTCTTGCTGGCATCAGAATTGGTAGTGCAGGAGTTAGAGATGCATAATAGGAATGGCAGTGAAGTATTGAACTGACACCAACCCCACTCCCACCCCACAGAGACTGACAGGTGTTGGGGTGTGCCTTTGGGTCGTAAACTATAACGCTCATGCCATTTTACCTCACCCTACCCTGTAGACACTGACAAGTGTTGTGGTGTGCTTTGGGGTCTTTGGGCTTTATACTTACCCCATTCTATAAGGAAATACACTTAAGTGGGTGCAGTATAGGAGAATGGGGTGAACTTTGGGGCTGAGCACCCCAAGGCACACCTCGATGCATGTCACGGGCTGCAGGGTGGGGGTGGGGGTGGAATGGCATGAGCATTACAGCTGATGATCCCAAGTCACACTCCTGACGCCTGTCAGTCTCTACAGGGTGGGATGTTACAGTTGGAAACCCTAACACTGTAGACGTGTGTTGGTATTTTCACTCCAAATTATCAACATAGACTTTTTATGACCACACCTCATGAAGAGCAGCACTATCAGTTTGTTAGCACAAAGGTGCTTTTGCACAGTGAATGCACCATTTGGAGCCACAGGTATGGAAACACATTTTTGGCAGGATGTGAAAAATGACGCTTGTATTGTTCATGAGGAGGTGTAAAAAATGGCAGTGTTGAAAATCTGGAATGAAAATATGAAAAATTAGTGAAGTCATGAGCATTCATAGAAACTGCGTAACGCACGTCTGTAACCCAATTATTTTTCAGATTTTTTAACCACATTTTCAACATATGCATTTTGGGACTTCCCCTCATGAACAGTGGCACTGTGATTTTGTTAATCTGCCTCAAAAGCTGATTTCCCACAGTGACCATGCCATTATACGCCACAGGTGTGAAAACACATTTTGGGCAGGATGTGAAAAATGACAGTTGTACTATTCATAAGGAGGTGTGAAAAAATGCCATGCTTGTAACACAGTCATTTTATGGACTTTCATCACCAAATTTTCAGCATAGGCATTTTAGGATCTCTGCTCCTGAACAGTGTCACTGTCATTTTCTTAATCTGTCCCTAAAATTGATTTCCCACAGCAACTGTGCTATTCTGCACCTGAGGTGCGAAAGCACATTTCAGCCAGGATATGTAAAATGACAGCTATACTGTTCATAAGTAGGTGTGGAAAAATGACAATGTTGGAAATCTGGAGTGAAAATATTACAAATTCACAAAGTTACGAGGGTGCATGGAACCTGCGCAATGCATGATCATAAAACAGTCATTTTTTGGATTTTTTTCACCAAATTTGCAACATAGGCTTTTTAAGAGGCCACCTCATGAACAGTGGCACTGTCATTTCATTAATCAGTTCCTAAAGGTGATTCTGCACAGTGACCACGAAACTTCCTTTTGGGACTGAATAACGCCATGACAGTGAATTCATGAGGAGGGGTCCCAATAACCCCATGTTGAAAATTTGGTGCCAAAATTCCCAAACATGCCAAAGATATGCACCAAAGTTGAAAAAACCCTGTTTATGCCATTATACAGCTTACCAGCATTTCTTCAGTTAAGTAATCGACTTTAAAATTGCAGACATGTTCCCAGTCCACTGAAGATCATTGTGCCAGGCTCTAGAGGCATGGGTTGGGGAGGGGAGGCGAAGGCACACAAAGGGTGGGCAACGGGTTGGGGAGGGGCAGGAGAGACTGTGAGGGACCATTTCTGGTTTACAGGTTTACAAAAAAAAAGAACATTGTGGGATTTATTTATTTTTTTACAGGGACATTTGGCACGCTGAGGTGGACTCCCAGCGTGACAGCCAAGTGTGTTGGGGGGCTGTAGCTGATGGAGGATTGGGCACCCCGTTGGCACATACCAAAGAGGGGCAAGAGCTGAGGATTGGGCACCCCTTGGCACACAACAAATTGGGGGCATTATGCTACTGGGAGGGGCTTCCATCAGCAAATTGAACTCTGAAGCGGATGCTGAAGCTGATGGTAATTGGGCCCCCATCAGCAAAGAAAACTGTTGAGGGCAGATGATGCTGAGGGGGTTGGGCTTACCCGGCACACACTTGAAATGGGAGGGGGGCATTATGCCGACGGGGAGTGGGCGCCCCCATCAGCAAATGAAGTGGGTCAGGGCATGCCGACAGGGAGATTGGGCACCCCTAAAGTTGGCGGCGGCAGTCAGTGCCACCATGTTTAGTGAAAAACGTTACCAGTAAAGGCACATTGGGAGTTAACATGGGACCTTTTTTTGCCATCATCTACAGCCCACACAGAATGAAAAATTCCTCTGTAATTTTTATGGATGGTGGGGTATGTGCTAAGGCTGTGCCTTTGGATGGTTTGGTTTACAAATATATTATCATTTTTGAATTGTAATGATTTTTGTGATAGCTGAAAGACAGGCAAGTAAATGAAAACTGTTGGAACTGTAAATTTATTGGTCCTGTTCAGAGAAAATACTGATCATGCTGCCAGCCATTTTGTTTTTCTAACAATTTACAAAATAGTGTTGTGCACAACTACTGTATGGTAAGGACAGCACAGCATCTGTATTTAGGTCTCAGTGATATGCTTTGTTCCATGTTTGTCATAAAATTAGTATATCTCCATGGAAAATATGTGTTTTTTCACTGAAAATCATGTCCCCATCCATTGCTAAGTAATTACCGTTCAATTTGTTATTTATTGTTTGAACTTTACTGTTCGAATGGTAAATAACCATGTGCAGTCATTAATAGATCAAACATTACTGTATGAACAGCATTCAGCACGACTATCGACTGTCATACTTTCTCACAACTATACTGATACTGTATGAAGAGCAGCCACACTAGTCCCTTTAAAAAAAGATCAGTTGAGTTGAGCCACCACACTGAAGTTAAATCCTTTCTCATGCAAACCCAGCAACCAAGTTTTTTTTTTATTATTGAATGTAGCTTGCAACTTACAGCACCCCATGGATTTGAACACACACAAATTGTGTTTCAACTGTGTGGCTTATTACTTCTAAGAAGAACACATAAACATTTTGTCACAGTGGAGCAACAGGCTGCTCAAAGGGACCTCACTAGCTGGAAGGTGGGGGGGCTTGCAATACTAAGGGAGTACAATGATCGGGTCTCCCCAAGCTCAGCCTGAACACCAGCATTGCCAGCCTGGAGTTGGGAAGTGTGCATTCTCAGCTGCCATTAGCAGTTCTTCTACACTGTCAACCCTGCTGTCTGCCCCTGAGTCAGAAACCTTGTCCTTGTGCTCACTGGTGCTTCTGTATAGTGGTTGTCTGTCCCTACCACATAGCCATTCCTAGGTATGGGATTGTGTGACATTAATGGTGGCTCCAACTTTAAAGACCTGGCAGGGAGCCAAATTCAACTCCGGGCACAACTCCTGGCCACAACTATGCTACCCAGTGCTGTTGATGCATTTCTATGGAGGACCAGGGCTGAGGACTTTCTTGCCAGTAGAGGGGAAAGAACAGCTGGCAAGCCAAAAAGTAAGTCCTGAAATTAAGTGATGGAGGCTTACACTAGTTAGGGAGCAGCACAATTTGGGCAGAGAAGAGGGCCGAATTGCTGTTGCATGGCATTGACTGATACAGATGATTGGAGGGGAGACAATCTTGCCAGTGCTTCATACTTTAACTTAACATCTCAGTGCATGGTTTACCATCCCACATGTTAATTGAATATTGATTGCCTATACTTTTAAATTGCCTTTGAGTCATGTTCGGGATACTTGTTTTGTAAATCTGATAATATACAAAGAAAATTTAATAAAGATTTATTCAAAAAAAAGATTGTCTTTGAGTCTATTGATAAGACACTGTTATGGCAAACGTTAATTCAAATGGGTATTCATATGAATCTTTAGATTCTGATAATACAGTTATATTCAAGAAATATTATTTACATTAGATATGATGTATCTGACAATCTCACTAAGCCTTTTCATCCAAATCGTGATATAAAGCGATGATGCCTATTGGCTCCTATATTGTTTAACTTTTATAGTAATGTAATATATGGAGATACCTAAATAATACCATAGTATCCCATTCAAAAAAATCCCAGTAATACATCAGTAGGCAAAGTGATAATACTATCATTGGCAAGTGATAATACTATTGTTCAGAGCTCATAATACTATCGTTTGAGCTCTGATTGATAGTATTATCACCAAACCTCAAGTGCGCAACCGAAAGATCTTCCAATAGCATACACTAGTTCCTGACATCCCCAAGGCAACCTCCTAGCCCTGCAAGCCTCCTGATTGAAACTGGTTCCTCTGTGGGTGGACAGAACAATTCAAAAAACATGGCAGCTGTGTCTCGCTAAGCGAGAGAATATCGTCCCTTCGCTTTACGGGCAGCATTTTTTTTTATTCCCCACAACAGTCTGTTTAAAGAAGCAAGGTAAGACGTTGTTTTTTCAAGTAAAACATACACAGACCAACTTTGTGGGTGGATGGGTGAGCAGAGCCAGACCAGGGACAGAAAGTACACAGACACAGAGTGAGTGAGCAAATCCTCACTGCAGTAGCAGCACTGCCTCACAGCATCACATTCACAGAACTGCTGCAAACAAAACTGGGCTCCATATATTACAAAAAATAAAAAATAAGTGAGGGTCTATCACTCGGGAGTAATACCATCTCGAGGTTCTGGGGACAGGAGAACCTCTCGAGCTTCGCTCTTGAGGTTTCCTTGTCCCCAGAACCTCTCAATGGTATTACTCCCTTGTAATAGACCCTCACCTATCTATTATTCTATTTGTTCAATGTGCCTGTGCAACTGATTTCATGCTTTGGCTGTTCACCTCTCTATCCATGGGATATACCACCCTGTAGGGGTACAAAGGTTTTGCAAACTACTCTGTTCTGTTTCTGCTGGACATCTGTTTTGTGTTCTTCTGCTTTGGTTAGTATTGTTTGCCTCTGGCTGCTCTACTTCTTTGTGTTGCTTGTTCCTGTCCTGTGTTTGTGTTTTCATTTGCTTTTTTTTTTGGGGGGGTGCTTTTCACTTTCTAGCATCCTGTTGCCTTTGTTTTGTGCTAGTCCTGAGCTTGTGTTATTTTAGCTCCCATGTTCTCACTTAATTTCAGCAAAACCTCAAGTGCAGCTTCAATTGTTGTCTGTGTGTTTCAGCTCAGAAGCTAATTCTCTGCTTCTGCTCTCCTATGCTATCTACCATTCATTGATTACACCTGGTTCATAGCTTTGCTGCCTAGCTAACAACTGCTCCTTTACTGCTTCACTATAACCTCAGCAACCTATTCCATGGAACTCAGTCCTACTTCCTGTATAAATACCAAGCAAATATTCCTGCTGTTTTTGGTGTATTGCCTTTCCCTACAGTTTCTATGTTCATTCAGATTGCTGCCCCTACAAGCTATCGTTAATTGCTGCTGGATGCTGCTAAACTACTTTTGCACACTGCTTTAGTATACTCTGGAGGTCAGCCCAGCTACTGCTGTTGCTGTAAATGAGTTTTGTAATCTACATGTGGGTCACGGTCCTTCCCTCTTTGCTTCCTTGTTTTTCCCAATGGCGGGGGACTGGGGGTTTTGTTGAAGAGCCATGGCCCCGTGTGACCTAATTACCTTATGTTTGACTACTGTCTCTGCTGCTAAACTCCTGCAAGTCTTTGTCAACTTTGTTTGGCACTCATTCATGGGCTGGTTGGCTAGCCTTGCACTGCTAAAGGCCCAGGTTCCCTTGTGCTGAACCTTGTTTAAAACATGTCTGACCTATGTATGGTCTCCCACTACTTGGCACTTACATTGTTTCACATGCTTACCATGCTACTTATTGCTGCCTGTACCATTCCTACTGTGTTTCATTTGTTGCTTAGTACCTGATATTCTGTCCAGTGCCCTGTGTGGACTGCTCCATTGCTACATGAGATAAACCAACCATGCCCATTAATTTAGCTTGAACTCGCTCGCAGCCGACAGTCTCACTCTACACCCTAGTCTGCATCCTGAGTGTATGATGCCTGGTTTGGGGTCCTTCCTTCCTAGCCTGTAGTGCCTATAATGAGAATGTCCTCACTCCAGATGGAGCTTTAGCCACTAGGTCTGAAGGTGGATGCACAGCAGCACCTCTTGATGTCGAATTTTGACTAAGCTGTGAAGGGAGGATATATTTCTACCCTTTAGCTGCAGCACCAGCTACCTAAGACAGCTTCTATGTTATTGTTATCTTCTATGTTATTCTCCCTTTGACTGCCTCTGGTTCACTTGGTTTGTTTTTAGATCGGTAAATCAGCAGAGTGCCTCAGCAGTCGCCGCTCTCCTCTTCCTGCCTTGAAGGATCTGTCTTCCAGAGTTCGCTCGCAACCCTTCACAGCATTCTCATTAGAGTGATAGTGCAAGAGCCTTCCTTCAAACTGGAATATTTTTCACCCCCACCTTGATTGGGTTTTCAAATTGCAGAAGCAGAGCCGTCACTAATCAAAAACATCCCAAGCCTGGAGGGAAGGTGACCTAGGCCTTGGATCCCCAGAGATTCTTCCTCAAAGGTTTTTTTTTCTCTCCTCCATGCCACAGGTGATAATAATTAGTTAGCCTTAGGCAATAATCCCTAGGTCACTTAGGTAGGTTTCTGCTGTTGGATAGTGTGGGTGGCCATCCTGTAAGTGTCTCGTCTCCTCCTTTGGATGCTATCTTTCTCTCTTTAGGAAGCCAGGCCTCCATGCCTTACTGTCAGACCTCTAAGTGGGTCACTCTTCACTTGTTGTTTCCTGCCTACTCTACTCAAGCAATACTACCAATTGACCAATGCTACCAGCTGAACCCATACTACCAACCTACCTATGAACAGGTCTTCAACCCCTATACATTTTCACTACCTTGCATGCTTTGCTTGACACTCTTTGGGGCTTCTTTCTAAGGTACCTTTAGCCAAGGGAATAACTCCCACAGCACCTCAAGGGGTGGAACCCTTCCCTAGGGTTCCTTACCTTTGTACCCCTACAGGGTGGTATATCTCATGGATAGAGAGGTGAACAGCCAAAGCATGAAACCAGTTGCACAGGCACATTGAACATTACTATAAAAGTTAAACTATATAGGAGCCAATAGGCATCATCGCTTTGTATTACAATTTGAGTGAAAAGGCTTAGTGAGATTGTCAGATACATCATATATAATGTAAATAATATTGCTTGAATATAACTGTATTATCAGAATCTAAAGATTCATATGAATACCCATTTGAATTAACTTTTGCCATAACCGTATCTTATCAATAGACTCAAAGGCAATCTTTTTTTTGAATAAATCTTTATTAAATTTTCTTTGTATATTATCAGACATACAAAACAAGTATCCCGAACATGACTCAAAGGCAATTTTAAAATCAGTAAAAGTTGCATACATTTTCCATTTTATATTAAACAAATATTTTCTAGTACATGAGCCAGTGTGAAAATATAATCAATAGTTGAAGTATGATGTACCTAAAGCCCTGCTGGAGCTCTGTTAGCAATCTACTTTTATCCACCTATACTTGTAAGTTGCTCAATAAGATTTTAGAATAAAGCTTAGAAATGGTGTCTAAATGACTAATGGGCCTGTAAGTTTTGGACGGTCTCATATCACCATTTTTAAACAAAGGAATGATCACTTTTCTTTTCCAATTCACAGGAGTAAATCTGTTTTTTTGAAAATTGTTGAAAAAGTTGGTGGACAGTATAACTTTAAGTCCAGGTGGGCTTTAAAGATATCCGCTGATATCCCATCCATGCTGAGGTCTTTATTTGCTTTTGATGACAATACAACTTCTTCTGCTTCTTGGAAGGTATATATAAAGGAATCATACTCACAAGAAAAATGCCTTTCAAAATTACTCTGCTCCTGTACAACAATCAGATTATGAAAACTATCTTTGAAATAATTAAACCAGTTATCTTCTGGAGTGAGTACTGAAGGATTATTTTCATAACTAAAGGTAACCTTGGCCACCATAGCCCAATATAAATGGGAAACCTTCCTTATTATAGCACAATACATTTGAGACCAAGCATTCTCTCAAAATTTCCTTTTCTCCCCCTTCAATATGAGTTTGTATTGCTTTCTAGCTAGAGATGCAGAAAATTTAATTTCTGCTGGCGTAGTGGCCAATTTCACCATGTGGAGTAATTTGCGAAATTTTCTGCATTAGGCAGAAATTCGCCCAGGAGAAATCTTGCCTTACTTGGCAAAATCTTACCTTCTGCAGGCAGAATTTCACTGTGTAAGGTGGAATTTTGCCATGGAAGGTGTGATTTCACCACAGAAGGTGAAATTTTGCCATTCCAAAAGACAAAATGTCGCCTTTCCGCCGGGTGAAATTTTGCATTTCATTCTGCGAAATGGCAGGAATTTTACAAATTACTCCATGAAGTGAATTTTTCTCACTTTGTCCACTACTATTTCTAGCATGATTAAGATGTGTAAGAGTTTGTTTACATGGATTAAGCTTTACTTGCCTTATTTCCTTTGCACATTCCCTTGTAGAAATCTACAATAGGGTGGACATTCAGGAGGACTGGAAAAAATGTGGAAGGATATTTGGAAACTTGAAGAATGGTCAAAAATATGGCAGTCAGGGTTCAATGCCAAAACATGCAAAATAATGCACCTAAGACATAGAAACCACGGTGATAAGTATAGGATGGGAGGTACTAACAGTCATTAGCCAGGAAAGGGACCACAGAGTTACTATCATATCTGAGTATCTCAAGGTGGTAGAGCAGCATGACAAGACTGTTAGTAGGGATAGTGGAATGCAGGTTTGCTCCGAGGCAGAACAGAAGAGGTTAAACCTGCTAAATATAGCCAAGTAAATAGAACAGTTGGTGACTGGACTCTTGCAGTGGGACAGAGCAGAAAAGAGAGGGGAGAAAAGCAATAGAAGAAGCTAAAGCAAAAGAAAGAAAAAATCTGGACTAGCGCCTAGCAGGACAGGGGAATCTAGAGGGAGTCAAATATAGCCAGAGGGTAGGGAGAGGGTGAACAGTAACCAGAAGGTAGGAAGAAATAGTCCTTCAAGAGTACAGGAGGTAGCCACTGGTATCAAGGGATGCTGTAGTGCAGCAGGGAAACCTACATAGGACAGGGGAGTAGGCATAGTGAGTGTAGGGGAGAAGATGCATGGAATGGTGCAATGTAGTGAGTGCAGGGCTGCAGTTTTCAGGAGATCATTCCGGATCATGCAGTGCTGCCCCATCTGCAGGCACCTCTCTGGGTTGAGGGCAGAGGTTTCCCGTCTCCAAGCTGAGTTTGCCTGGATTTGGGAGACCTCCATCCCCACCCAGAGGCCACTGTGTCCACAACCAATACCTCAAAGGTTGCCCAGGAGGAGAAACAGATGGATGGACTGTGGTGGGCTCAGAGATGGGGATGGATGTGAGTCTGAAGCACATCCCCCAACAGGTCCAACTTAGGAACTCCTACACTGCTTTGAAGGAGTGGGAAAGCCCCAAAAGGGCACCCATGGTTAAAACAAAGGAGGATGGGTGGGTCCTCCATAATGGAGCCCAAGGGATGGGGGGTAAAGGACCCCAAAGGAAGAGGAAGCTACTGCTGGTTGGGAACTCAATAGACTGGGGAGTGGAATTGGGGACAAGTAGTAGGGGGGAGAGAGAGGTCTAGTGCCTTTCAGGATGCACAGCATGGAGAGATGGAAAGCGAGTCCAGAGGATTGCAATGGCAGTAGTAAGAAGGGAGGAGCTGGGTGTCATTGTCCACCTGGGGACAATTGAATTAGATGGGAATAAGAATCAGGTAGGTAGAATAGAGGAGGAGTTCAAAGAACTGAAAAGGGGCCTAAAACAGGTAGCAAACTCTGAGTCCTTCTCAGAGGTTCTGCCTGTCCATGTCAAGGGGGAGGCTAGGACACTTCACATCTAGAAGTTCAACTTATGGTTGAAGGAATGGTGTGGAGAGCAGGGCTTTGGCTTCATGGGGGAATGGGGGAAAGGGGCCCCACTTTGGGGGATGTGGGCCTGTACAGAGGTGACAGCCTATATCCATCCCAGGAGAGACCATGGTCCTTAATGAAAAGTTTAAGTTCTTCATCAGCAAACATTTAAACTAGCCAAGTGGGGGGGGGGATAAGAGTATACCCCCCAGTAGCACACAAACTACAGGGGAATTCAAGAAGAAGAAAGATCAACAGAGGGCTCAAGTCAACACAAGGACAGGAGACAGAGAGGTTCAGATAAGGAATGTAGTCAGAAAAGGGAGGAGCATATGGGAGCAGAGCAAGGGAGGGGCACCATATCCTGGAAAACCATGTGTACTAAGGCCCGGAGTCTAAGTAACAAGATAGGCAACCTCAAGGCTACCATGGCAGAATCTGGCTTGGACATTGTGGCCATAACACAGACCTGGTGTAATGAAAACCAGAGTTGGGATGTGGCTGTACCGGGGTACAATCTATTCAGGAGGGACAAGGTAGGCAGGAAGGGGGGAGGAGTGGTTCTTTATGTGAAGGAAAGCATAAAGGTCACATAAATTCAAGGGGAACAGGGTGGTGGGGAGATGCTGTGGATTACACTTGAAAGGAATAAAGGGACATCCATCAGTACAGGGGTAATATACAGAACAGAAGCTCAGGGAGGAGGAGGTGGACAAAGAGATGATGCTAGTAATCTAAAGGACGGTGGATAATGAAGATGTGCTGCTGGTAGGTGATTTGAAACTGCTGGATGTTGACTGGAGTCTTCCAGTGGCAGCAACAGCTAGGAGCAGAAACATATTGGACTCCCTACAGGGGGCACTACTTGAGCAGCTGGTCATAGAACCCACACAGGAGAGGGCACTACTTTAGCGGGTGCTCACAAATGGGGATAGTGTGAAAGAGGTAACAGTGGGGGAACACCTTGGAAACAGTGATCATGGAACAGTGTGGTTTGAAATAGCTGAGGGGGCAGGAACCAGCCACACAAGGACAAATATCCTGGATTTCAGGAGTGTGGATTTTACAAGGATGGAGAAATGCCTAGAAGAAGCTCTGGTAGGTGTAGGGGAACAAAAGGGGTAGAGGAGCAGTGGGCAAGAATTGAAGCAGGGATTGCAAAGGCAACACAACTCTGTTTCAAACAGGTCAGTAAGGGGAAAAGAAAAAAGAGAACACTATGGTTCTCGAAGGAGATCGAAGAAAAGGTTAAAGCAAAAAAGACAGCATTTAAGCAATACAACAGACACAGGAGTAAGGAAATAGGGAGAGGGAGAGGTACAGTACCAGGTAAGGCAAAGAGATGTAGGGAAGGCAGTTAGGGAAGTCAAGGCACAAACAGAGGAATGCATAGCTAACTCAGTGGTAAGGGGGACACATCCTTTTACAAGTACATCAGGGAGAAAAGGAAGGCAAGGGGAGGGATTGTGAGTCTGAAAGGGGCAGATGGAGGACGGTAGAGGACAACCACCAGAAAGCAGAAATACTAAACAGATACTTCTGTTCAGTTTTTACAAAGGAGGGGCAGGAAATGGGCCATCATTAAGAAATATGGGCAGGAAGGCCACAGACATGGACACAGGTCCCTTTGTAAAAGAAAGAGTCCTCAGGGAACTGGAGGCAATGAGTTGATTAAGGTTATGGGGCCTGATGGGGTACACCCCAGGATACTGAGATGCTAAGAGAGGTGTTAGCAGGGCCTTTGACTACCCTGTTCAACCTGTCACTGGAGACAGGGGACGTGCCCAGGGATAGAAGGAGAGCTGATGTAGTCCCGCTATACAAAAGTGATAAAAGGGAGGAACTAGGGAACCTAATTGTCCTCTTCAGCTGGGTAACCAGGGAGGTGGATGGGGGGGGTGGATGTGGCCTACCTGAATTCCAGCAAGGTCTTTGACACCATGCCATATAGAATGCTGTTAAACAAACTGGGGAACATGGAGATGGGCAGAAAGGTAATAAAGTTGGTGGAGAATTGGCTGGATAATAGGTCCCAAAAGGTCGTGGTAAACGGCATACACTCTGCAGAGGGTAAGGTGACAAGTGGGGTACCACGGGGATCAGTGCTGGGTCCAGTTCTCTTCAATGTCTTCATCAGTGACATTGCAGAGAGTCTGGAAGGGAACATTTGCATGTTCGCTGATGACACTAAGCTCTGCAACAGGGTAGACACACCAGGGGGAGTCGATAGAACAAAAAGAGGCACGGTATTGACAGCTGGGTTTCAGTACAAAAAAGTGCAAGATAATGCGCACTGGGCACAAAAACCTAGGAGCTACATATTAACTGGGGGGGGGTAGCATGCTCCAAACAAGAAAGAGTCCTGGAGTGATCATCTCTGATTACCTCAAGATGGGTAGGCAGTGTGACAAGGTAGTGGGAAAGGCAAGCAGAATGCTGGAATGCTTTGGCAGGGGTATTACCAGCAGAAAAAGAGATTTCATAATTCCACTTTACAGAATAATAGGGAGGCCACACCTCAAGTACTGTGTTCAGTTCTGGAGGGCTCATCTACAAAAGGACATAAATAGGGCAGAGGCATTTCAGAGAAGGGAAACTAAAATGGTGCAGGGACTGCACCACAAGCCTTATGAGGGGAGGCTAAAGGAAATGAATATGTACTCCCTGGAGGAGAGAAGGGAGAGGGAGGATATGATTGAGGTTTTTAAATACCTCATAGGGAAGAACAAAGTGCAAGAGAATACTATTCCCCAAAGAAAAAGATGCTCAAGGAATAGGGGGCACAAGATGAAATTGAAGGGAGGGAGATTCAGAGGGTACATGAAGATATACTTCTTCACAGAGAGGGTGATGGACAAGTGGAATGCCCTGCCAGCAGATGTGGTGGGGGCAGAAATGATTACAGGTTTCAAAAAATGCTTGGGACAGGCATAGAGGTTTACTGGTACTCAGTGGAGAGGCACAACCTTGTTCCAGAAATGCATAAAGGAACACAGTAGTTAGGGGTAATGGGCAGGCTAGGTGGGTCAAAGGCCCTTATCTGCTGACAATTTCTATTTTTCTATGTGGAGGGGCATCCCCAGTTGGAGACGGGAGGTAATGTTGCAATTATATATCTTACTGGTACTGCCACACCTAGAGTACTGTGTCCAATTTTGGAGTCTGAACCTCACAAAGGATACTGATAGAGTAGAGGTAATGCAAGGAGAGCAACAGAAATAGTGCATGATATGTACTAGAAGCCATAAGAGGAGAGATTGCAGAACCTCAACACTTACAACATGGAAGAAAGAAGATAGCAAGAGGATATAATCGAGACCTGCAAATACCTCAAAGGGGTGAGCAGGGTACAGTTGTGAGTTTCTTTCAAATGGAACTTGCACCAGAAGAAAGGGGCATGCAATGAAGCTGAAGTGGGGGAATTCAAGAGTGATGTGAGGAAATATTTCTTCACCGAAAGGGTGATGAATGCCTGGAATAGATTTCCAGCCAAAGCAGTGGAGGCTAGAACAGTAGGGGGCTTTGAGCATTCATGGGCTAGACATAGGGTTATATTAGAAAGGATGAAGGGAAGAGGGAAGGTCAACGAAGAACAGATAGGGTCTGTGGAGCCTGAATAGGTAGGGAATATCTTGGCAGACTAGATAAACAAAGCAGTCCTTTTTTGGCAACACATTGTATATTTCTGTGTTTCTGTCATAGGGGCTAGTTCGCATCAAACACTTAATAGCCATCCCGGTACCAGGTCAATATGCCGCTTCAAGAATTGTGCTGCAAGAACCACGCTGTGTAAAGCGTGAAAGCATTTAGAGTGACAGGGGTATAATAACAGAAGTGAACTATCACTACCCCTGTCGCTGCGTGCTGAAGCTATGCAGGGATCAAGTTGCCGTTGGTGTGGTGCCTGGTTGAGCTGCTCCTATGGTGGAGTGGCTAAGGCACCAGCACACAGCAGGTTGGAGGCCTGGGACCTCGGTTTGGTCCCCCAGGTCTCCTGGTGTTGCAACTTTTTGTTAAAAAAAAGGAATTCCCCCCTCCCAAGTTTCTCCCCATCCCCAAAGTCCACACCCCCTCAGATTTGATTTTTTTTAAGCCTGTGGGTTGTGGGAGGTGAAGCCCCCAGCAAAAGACAAAAATTCCATTGTTCCCTATGGTGTGTGCTGTTTTTCTAAGGTCAGTATTTTACCTTACCTTATTTTGGTGGACAGCATTTTGCTTGCAGCATTTACTGCCATGCTCTTTCTGTTTGTGAAAATATGACCCCATGCTGTCACCCCCACGTGTCACAATCAAATATTTAAATCCCTCTTTCCTGGTCCCCCTCTCATCTGCACTAATCCAGTACTTCCCAGTACTTTTCTATTAAGGTTGCTTTGTCTGCTCTGATCAATTCTGGGTGGAGGGGCTGGGCAGGGATGGAGCTGCTGTAAGCACCTCCATGTCATTAGACACAGTTACAGCTCCTCCCCTACCTAGCCCTTCCCTAAACTACCAAGTAATTGAAAGCTCTAGTAGATAGCATGTAAGGTGTTGAGTTCTCTGCTGTCTGCTGAAGACCATCTGAAATAGAACCAGTACTGCCCCTTCCAGCATGGAATGGTGGTAAAGAGATTTTAATGAAAATGTACTGGTGAGTATTGCATTGTTAGATCTGGAAGAGGAGAGCAGAATTGGGGGGGGGGGGTGGTTATGATACCAAGTGCATTGAGTTTGAGTAGACAAGAATTTGCTTGTCTCTTTGATTGGGAGTAACTAAGGTAACTGGATCCATCATTTAGACGAGACATTAAACCAATGTCCTTTCTGCCCATCTCTGGTCACTGTTCAAGTGGCTCTCAAAAGATCCCATAATACTTGTCAATTAAGAGTGGAGAAGTTTCCCCAGAGTTGTGGCCAACATTCCCCTGTCAAGAAAAAAACAAACAAAAAAAAACCAAACAGGTCCATGTGTAACCCACTGCCAAGGAAACAATGGGAAATAAGCTATTACGTTTGAGTGTGCCTTTCCTGGTCAAAAATTGCAAATAAATGAACTGTAAAAGCTGCAGTTTCTTGAATTACCGTTGAGGAAACTACAGTACATAGCTAACAAGGATGTTGCTTACAGTCATGGAGATCATTGTTTTTGAGCCTGGTTGTGGATAATGCATTTCTTTATGGTACTGAATGCTGGTCCCAACAATAGCACTGATACAGTAGGCTTAGAAAGATACCCCCCACACACACACACACACACACACACACACACACACACACTGGATCAGACTGTGGCTTCAGATGCATTTTAGGGAACTGAGAAAAATCAGTTTACCAAGCACCTGAATACAGGTTTATTCGGGCATTTGGCATCATGCTGGATACACCTGATATTCATAGTAACATAGTAGTTGACGGCAGATAGGGACCTCTTGGACCACCTAGTCTGCCTGTTTTCCCTGGCATTAGGCTGGATACACCTGATAGTCAATATTAACAGCTGTTTTGGAATCAATACACACAGCTAGCAAAGTATGGACTGAAGCTGATAATAGCAATAGTTCTGTGCTAACATTTTTGGTAACTGTGAAACTAGAGATGGAAAGGATTGATCTCCAGAAAACAAAATTTTCTGTCTACCTATTTTGATCTTGCTTAATGTCTGTTTAAATAAGAAGCTATAATACAAAAATAATTATATACATCAATAAATACACTATCTAAATCAGATGCTCGGTAAAGCTGACTACTTAAGGATAAATTTCTTTGAGATGTAAAAAATATTCCTTGTTTGAAATATGGATGTACATGCTCTGCAACTGTATGCAATATTAACATAGCCATTCCATTACAAAATGACTTACTTTAGCGTTCTGTGAATTCTTACATACTAAGTAATGCCAACATCTCCCACAGCACTTCAACATGCATAAAATATTGTAAGGCACCTGTCTGTGCATAGCTATTGCTTCAGCTCATAATGCACTGCATGTGTAAAAGAATACATTTTTAAAGTTTAAATGATTATATACAATCATTGCCCTATTTCTTGTTCCTTTGAAATACTGTAGTTGGCAAATGAACAGCAGAGCTCAGTAATTGCTACAGAGAAATGAGATTGGCTAAATTAATATTATGCTTTGGAGTTGTGGTTATGGGATGTATGGAGGTAATCTAAGTTAATGTATCTTTTTGGGTATTATGAGAATATGTGGCTAGGATTCCTATGGAAACATTATTTCTGATATTTGTTTTAAGTTTATTTTACTGCCCTTCTCCTATTTGTGATGCTTGATAATTGGCACCTCCTTCAGTAGTAGCCAAACCTCTCCTACTAAAAAGCAACTTGAATACACCTACTAGAGTACCTGCCTCATGTGCATCAAAGATTAGCCCCCTCCTCACCAGAGAAAGGAGTCTGTGTCACATAACTATGGGGTATAAGTTAGGACTCAAATCACAGAAAAGGGCTCAAAGGAGGGTACTAATGTAAGAATATACTGTAAGCATTGGTAAATGTAGAAGTCCATATAAGTACAATAAAGTTGGAAGATGCCTTAATTGCTGAAATGCCTGTATTTTACAGGAAACTAGAGCAAGGTCATTTTTTTGTACTTCTTTACACCGTTCCTTTAACTCCCCACTCCTCCACATTATTAACACAAATTTGCATTATACTGTCATTAGCCTCAAACCTTATTAACTGAATGCATTAGTGAGTTGGAACATAATTGCTTGCATCATGTGATTCCAATATGATCCTCTGACCACATAAAAAAAAATAACTATATTTTCTAATCATAAAACAATAACTGAAGAAGAAAAAATGGGAGGTTATTATTTTAGGTTTTGGTATCTCCATTAAAAATGCAGAGCTCATTTATTATGCAGTATGAGCTATTTAGTGTATGTTTGATGGATTTAACCAAATTGTGTATCAATGCAGAACCTGTAAAAGTAAGTCCTCTTTAACACCAAATTACTGTGGGAAGGGCACTGTAGTACTGTATACTGTAGAATAGGGACTATTCACTGTACATACATTTTCATTATATTCACTGAAGTGCTCAGAAGCATGAAAATAACATTACGCCTATTAGCACTTTTTCCATTAAGCTGAATGGAAGACTTTTAGTTTAGGGTGAAAATAAATTTACACAAATATGGCCAGTTTGTGGCTAGCGCTAAATATAATTGATTATAATATATATATATATATATATATATATATATATATATATATATATATATATATTTGTGTGTGTGTGTGTATGTATGTACAGTATATGCAATGTTGCAGAAGCAATTTCAGCATGACTTTGAAAATGAAACTTATTCCTAGTACTCTAAATGTTTTCACTTACTTTTACTTTCTATGGTATATTGTAATCCACAGCTCAGAGGTGATCCAACCTAGAACTAACATTTGTTATTATATGACTATTTGATGAGTTGTTTCCAAGTATTTGATTTTCATTTGTACTTGAACATTCAAGGTTAATGCTGTGTTTCCTGATGCCAGTGATGTAAAGCAGGGTCACCACCATCCTTTAAAACAACAGCCTTTGTTTCCATATTTCTTGAACTGAAGAGGTAAGTATCACTCCCTGGTGATGAACAAAGGTTTCCCATATTATAAAAAACATTCCTATTAAACTATTATTGGGTCACCTGAAGGGGACGGGGCTGGTACCGGCCCTGCTACTCTTTGAAATATCTAATGGCCCCATCAAGTCATCATCATTGAGCATTTTGCTCAAAACATTGTGGTCATTGACTAACTATATCCTCCAATAAGGAGGCTGGACTTTGGGTGGGAGCTTGTGTGCAGTATATGAGTGGCTGTTGAACTAGGGCTCATGAGCTTCTGATCAGCTGTTCTGTATGACGGTATGATCGGATTGTTTGACACTTCAGCGGGAGTCAGTCAGACTTGTTTTTCTAGGGACATTTTCTACCTTTTCCAGATCCTACCATTTTGGACATTGACTAACTGTGCCCTCCAATTGGGAGTCTTAACTTTTGGGGTGGAGTTTGTGTGCAGTCCTTAAGTGGCTTTTGAACTGGTGCTCATGAGTCATTGATCAGCTGTTCCATGTGTTCGTCTGACCAGATTGTTTAACACTGCAGCAGGAGACAAGAGGGCTGGCTTATCTGGGGATTTGGAACTGCTTTCCCCTTTTCCAACTCCTACCATTGTGGCTATTGAGTTACCATACCCTCCTTATGGGAGGTTGGACTTTTGGGTGTGGAGCGTGTGCCAACTATTTTTGCTGCTTGTTTTTTAGATGATCCTCCATTTTGTGGTCCATAGCCCAAGGTCCAGAGCAAAATGATATCTCACTGGGAGCATTGGAGAGGTGCAGCAGTAAGCAGAAGATGCTGCACCCTAAATGTGTCACCAAAAGCAGCACTGACATATAATTTAATTCAGGTGCAATTGAAATATGAGGTTTGTTTAACTGTGAGAAGGTAGAATTCTAGTATCAAGGCACCTAATAGTGTAAGTAAACTGTGAGTTAAATAATATGACGTATAAGCATATTACATATAAGCATATTAAGTTTTGGGGTGGGTTACTATTAGTATAAATAATAAGGGGCTAAAAAATGCAAATTTATTATTATATATGCTTAGCTAATATAAGATGCTGTTAGTTCTTTATGCTGAACATATAAATATGCATTGATGCTGAGTTGCATTATCTTACTTAACTAGGCAAGAGAGATATTTCTCATTCACTGTCTTTTACATATGGTATACTGAGAAACATTGTCTGACAGTTACTATTACTTAATACAGTGTACTAGTGTTTTAACAAGAAGTCACTACAAGTTAGAGTGGAGATAACCAAGTGGATAGGCCCAAAGTTTCTCCAAGTGAAGCGAGTAGAATAGGGAGGTCATGATTAAATTGAATAACATAGACTAGGACAAATATAGGAACAAGTTAGAGGGTTAATAAGGGGAAAGCAGAAGATACTTTATCTACGGTAAGGTTACGAAATAGTTTCGTGAAAGAAAAGGGGTGCGGTAGTAGCAACAAGGGAGTGAAAAGGAGATATAAAAAAGTAAACTGAACTTGCACAGACACTAAGCAAAGGAATGTAATTAACATTATTTAATGTCTTTAGTTTAACAACGAGTCAGTACTTTGTTTAGGTAATCAAACAAGGGGATATACCCTATGTTTCCCCAGGTAAATTGAGCAGAACAGGAGAGTCAGGGTTAAAGTGTATATTGTAGGATCAGGCAAAAATAGGAGCAGGTAAGACATCTAAAAAGGGAAAGCTGGAGGCCCCATATCGAGGGCAAGGATATAAAAGAGTTTCAGGGAAGAAAAGGTGTGAGGTAGTACAAACGTGAGAGTAGGAAGAAGGTAGAAGGGTAAACTGAACTTGCTTTGGCACTAAGCAAGGGAAGATAAGGATCCTGGGAGTAGTGCAGTGCAATGGTTATGGTGCCACAGTCTTTGGGAAAACATCTGAAAACTGAGGTGCTGCCCCATATGTGCTCACCTCTCTGGGTTGAGGGCATAGGTTGCTGGACTCAGGGCTGAACTACTGAGGGTACAGTGGAACTTCTTCCCCACCCAGGGCACACTACGTCTGCTGCCATACCCCCAGAGGATGTCTAGTGAGAGGCAAAGCGTGTGAACCATGGTGAGCTCCAGGAGTGTGTGGGGTAGGGGTCATGCTCCTTCACCTATACCACTGCATACCACCTTTGCATAACTGGTGTAAAGGGGCAACAGAGAGGAGGTATCTATCACAGTGGGAAGGGAGGAAGTGGGGGTTTTCAGAAATGGAGGCCCCAAGGATGGAAGGAAAATTCCCCAGCCAAAGAGGAAGCATCTGCTGGTGGGGGATTCAGTTGTGAAGCAGTAGACTTGGGAACTTGAGGGGAAAGGATAGGTAGGTGAGGTGCTTGAAGGGCACCTCAGCAGGGAGAGAGGGAGAGTGTATCCTGTGGACAGCTAGGGCAGCAGGAGCTGGGAGGTAGCTTGATATCATTGCCAATCTTGGAACAAATGGTGTAGTAGAAGGTAGGAGTAGTGAAGGGAAATTTCAAGGAGTTGGGGGGGGTTCTAACAAGTAACATACACAATGGCTTTCTCAAAGGTGCTAACTGTATACTGCCAATGAGAAGCAAGGAAACTCCACACCAGAGCATTTAATAAATGGTTGAGTCTATGGTGAATGCAAGAAGGATTTGGATTCACCGAGAATGGGAACCAACCTGGGAGGATAAGGGCCTTTATGGGAGAGATGAGTTGCATCATTCTAGGAAGGAAACTACAGTCTTTATGGCAAGTTTAAATGCTACATGGATAAGCATTTAAATTAAGGGTGGGACAGGTGGGGCAATGAATGGACACAACAATTTCCTTCTCTCATGGTAATGCATATGGTAAAGTGTTAGGAAGTGATAGGAAGGGAAGCACACTTCCCTACAGCAGATGCATTAAAGGACAGGGGCAGGGATGGGAAGGAAGAAAATGAGACTGTAATGCAGGTACTGGAGGACATAGAATTAAAGGAACCAGATATGCTAAAAGTCAAAAGGGAAGGGGCTAGGTAAGCGGTAAGTCAGGGAAGAAAACAGGCAGGAATAGGAGAGAGAGCAGGGTAGTAGGCAGGGGGAAATGTATGTATAATGATGTGCACTAGTGCAAGGAGCCTTAGTAACAAAGTCATCATGGGGTAGCCTAATCTGGATTTATTGACTATAATGGAGTCTTGCTGTACTGAGCACAACAACTTGGAAATGAATATACTGGGCTACACTCTGTAAAGGAGAGACAGAGTGTAGAGGAAAGGAGGAAGGATTATATAATATAATTTATATTACATGTGAGAGATGCTATCAAGGCTACATAGGTACATGGGCACAAAGAGGAAAATGAAGGGCTTGAATTACTATGAGTCAACCTGGAGCCAGATTATGGGTCAATTAAGTGTATTACAGTAATGTACAAGACCATAAGAGTGGGCCCAAGGATGAACCGGGTAACTACAGACTTGTCAGCTTTACCTTCCATCGTGGGGAAGCTAATGAAGACTATGCTTAAAAGTGGTTGCCCCTAAACTCTACATACATATAGTACCGCTTCTGCATACTAATCCTTGGGGAATCCCAAAAAAAGGCTCACAACCAGTTTGGAACTCCTCTATCCCCTTGCTACCATACTGGCATTACAATTACTCCCTACGCCTGTCCATTAAGATGGTACTCTATGATAAAATCAATAGCCATGCAGCAGGATCATCACCCACTATATATTGGATCCCAAGAAAGAAGAAAAAACTGCCTGACTGCTCACTACTCCTATCGCTTGGTGCCCTCATTAAGCTAATCTTCTTTCTGCTGGTCTGTGTTGGCACTGTGGAAATCAACCCTGGCCCCACTGAAAGCTCGATCTCTCCAACTGACCTAACCTCCATAAATGGATTGAGTTTTCTTCACATCAATGCCTGCAGCCTCCTAAAAAAGTTCTCATCAATACAGGCCTGGGTTGCACACACCCTACCTGACTTTCTGGTTATATCTGAAACATGGCTCAAATCAGCAACAAAAGATAGTGAAATAAACCTTCCCAACTACCAGCTCTTCAGATCTGACCGTCTATCCAGGGGCGGTGGGTAGCCATCTATGTCAAAGCAAACATCTCTGCATCCTGCCTCAATTCTACATCACAACCAAAGGAATCAGATAGCTTGTCAATTAAAATAACCCTTCCAACACCTCATCCTTTCAACTGATTGGTTGCTATAGGCCCCCCTCTGCAGGCCTCAAACTCCTATCCCACCTAGGATCTATACTTAATCTGGGCCCTGAAGACACCATCATCTTAGGAGACATGAACTTGAATTGGGTGACTAATGCATCTGCACCCCTGGTAACCTTCTGTGACACCTATGGATTCTCTCAATTAATCAAAGAACCAACAAGGATCAACCCAAAGAATATTCTCAACAGCACACTCCTGGATATTATATTGGTAAATAAACCTCATCTTTATCCCTGTGCAGGAGTACTATTCGGTGACATAAGTGACCACTGTCCCATAGCTGCCATTAGATCAACAATCAAGCCACCCAATCCTGCAAAATTCCTCCCACGAAGGTCAAAAAAGAACTTTAATATTTCAGGATATCACCATGATCTGTCCACACCACGTTGGCAAAAATTCTATCTCACAGCCTCAATAGAGACAGCTTTTCAAATCTTAAATGATATAATCACAAGTGCCCTCAATTCATGCACCCTCACCAGTGTCAGAACCAAACTCAAATCCTGTCGCTGGTTCTCTGCCGACCTTAAATCTGCACTGCTTGCCAGAGACAAACTCTGGAAAAGGGCAAGAAAGACAAAGGACCCAAATGACTGGCTTCAATTCAGAAAAGCCAGAAACTCCTGCACAAAACAAGTAAGAAAAGCCAAGGCAGCCTTCTACACAGCTGAACTAGATGCCTCCTATAACAACCCCTCCAGGTTCTGGGGTACCATAAAGGGCATCCTAGGTCAAACTTCTACCCCTGTATTACCACCCAAAATTCAATTAAATAGTATTGAAATCACCGATAAGCAAAATATCTTGAATGCCTTTAACGATCATTTCACTACAGCTGGCCTGGCTTTCGATTCCTCTCCTGTAAACCTATTAAGATCATCTCTAAACCTACAATCTACTGAGGGTCAAATGGTTGCTTCCACATTCTCATTCAAACCAATATTCTTCAAAGTAGAAGACCTTCTACTCCAACTAGATACCACCAAAAGTGCAGGTGCAGACTCCCTGGACCCCTACTTTCTAAAAGTAGCTCTGCATGCCTTAACCACCCCCCTCATCCACCTTTTCAATCTATCACTTGCCACTGGTTCTATCCCCTCAATATGGAAAACAGCTCAAGTGTTTCCATTACTTAAGGCAGGTGATCCCACGGACCTCAATAATTATAGGCCCATCTCCATCTTACCAGTACTATCCAAGATGCTTGAGAAGCTGGTAAACTCTCAGTTAACTGCCTACCTTGATACCAACAATCTCCTAAATCCAGCTCAATCTGGGTTCAGATCTATGCATAGCACCATCTCTGCACTAGCAAAAGTCACAAATGACTGGCAGACTGCCCTAGACAAAAAGAATAATACCTGTGCTGTGTTTCTGGATCTAAGCAAAGCCTTTGACCCTGTGGATCATGATCTTCTAATCTCCTCTGAACTCCATAGGCCTTGACTCACTCTCTCTTAAATGGTTCAGATGCTATCTCTCGGAAGATTACAACTGGTAAAAATGAAGGTGATCTATCTACCTCTAAACCACTCCTAAGAGGTGTACCAAAGGCTCCATCCTGGGTCCCATCCTTTTTGCCATTTATATCAACAATATTGATTCCAATCTCTACTTCTAATATCCACCTTTTGCAGATGACACTGTACTATATGTGAGCAATCCCTCACCATCAAAAGCCTGTGAGCTCCTACAGTCTGAATTCTCCCTCCTTCAGTACAACCTATTAGAAAATAAATTATTACTAAATGCCAAGAAAACCAAAGCTATGTTCTTTGCCACCAAGAACTGTTCTTCCACTATCCCATCATTCACCCTCCCACAACTCTCTACCATCCTTGGTGAAAATCTGGAATATGTTGACAAATTCAAATACCTAGGAGTGTGGATAGACAATAAACTAGACTATACTACCCACGTTGAAGAGCCCTAAAAAGCTAAGACAAAGACTTGGTCTATTCTATAGGATCAAACACTACCTGACCAAAGATTCCAAGCAAAGATTAATCTAGCATCATTTCTGTCCCTCATTGATTATGCTGACTTCCTCTATGGTCATTGCTCCTCTCCCATCTAAACAAATTAGACACCTGTATCATAGAGCTATTAGATTCATTACTGACCTTCCCTCTAGCACCCATCATTGCTCTCTCTACAATGCAGTCAGTTGGACATCGCTGCAACATAGAAGAAAAAAATGCTGCTATCTGGATCTACAAAGCCCTGACAAACAAACTCCTTCCTACATCTCAGACTGCTTCAACCGGATCACATCCAGGCCCTACACCTTGAGGATCAACAAACTGATCCTGCTGAAGATTCCTATCACCTGCACCGGTATGGAAGAGCTGCAATCAGTTATTCCCTGGCACTTATCTGGAATTCTATCCAAAAGTCGTTGAAAATGGATACACTGATTCCTCTTACATCCTTCAAAAACTGTATACCAGCCTAATCCCAGATCCGTGCACTTGCTTCCACAAGGCCTAGTCCTCCACACCCCAATCCCTCCCACACCTCTCTCCTCCCCCCTCTTTTAAAGCTCCTTCCTATTCTTCTATCATTCATCTGGTCCTTTCCCATCAAATCTCATACATATATGCCCACCCATGTACCATTATCCATGCCTTATCCCTACTAGACTGTTTGTTTTCTCTCCTTTATTAGGTTTTTAGGTTTATTGTCCTTTGCCTTGTATATATGTAAATATTTGTACATCTATCTCACTCACAAATGGTTGTATTTGTGCTTATTCAATATCATGTTTTTGTATACAATCTGTAACCTTTTTGTTATGACCACTCAGGTCCATCTTGTAAATGAGCTATGCTCAATGATGTTCGCCTGAATAAATAAAGATTTTGATTGATTGATTGATTGATTGAGAAGTTGGTGATCTCTATGGAGGAGAATGGTCTCCAGGATTATAGGCAACATGGGTTTGTCTTGGGCAGATCCCGCCAGACAAATCAGTCTGACTTTTTTGACTAGGTGACAAGGGCACTTGATAGTGGCCATGTGGTGGATGTCCTGTATCTGGACATCAGCAAGGCCTTCGAGTTGGTGCCACATGGAAGGTTGACTAGTAAGCTGAGAAACCTGGGAGCAGGGGAGAAACAGGTTGGATGGGTTCGGAGCTGACTGCAGGACAGAAAGCAGAGGGTTGTTATAGGGGGAGAACTCTCAGCTCCCAAAGCTGTTACCAGTGGATTCCCACAAGGCTCGGTACTTGGACATGTGCTATTTAACATCTTCATTGCTATCATATCAGATAGGATTAGGAGTAAGTCCAGCCTTTTGCAGACAACACAAAGATCGGGGAAGAAGTGGATAATGTGGAAGGGGGGCAGGTACTCCATGAGGATTTGACAAGACTTGAGCAATGGTCAGACAGGTGGCAGCTGGGGTTCAATGCTAAGAAGTGCAAAGTCATGCACTTGGGAGTCAGGAACACTGAGAATTTCTATTGGCTGGGGGAGTGCAGTTATCTACTTCATTGGAGGAGAAGGATCTGGGGGTACTAGTCACAGGGGACACAAATCACTCAGCACAGTGTGGGAAGGTGGCAGCCATGGCTAATGAGATGCTGGGGTGCATTGCCAGGGAAATTACCTTTAGGAGAGAGGAAGTCTTTCTGCTGCTGTACAGGTCACTGGTGAGACCTCACTTGGAGTACTGTGTGCAGTTCTGGTGCCCCTATTTAAAGAAGGATGTCAAATTACTTTAGGGAGTCCTGTGCAGGGTGACAAAGATGATCCTTGGGCTCAGGGGCAAACCATATGAGGAAAGACTGGGAGAGCTTAACAGGTATTCCCCGAAGGATAGATAGTAGAGAGGGGATATGATTCAGACCTTCACACACTTAAAGGGCATGAATAGGGTTTGTACAGAGGGCATGTTTAGATTAAATGGGGGGCACACAAGGGACACAGTCTGAAACTGAAGGGTGGAAGATTCATGAGGGAAATAAGGAGGCACTATTTCATGGAAAGTGTGGTAGTGAGGTGGAATGCACTGCCAGAGGAGGTGATATCACTGAAATCTGTGGGCAGTCTTAAGAGGAGGTGTGAGAGGGTCATAAATAAGGTCAAAACTGGAGAAAGCTGGGGAGGGGGGAGTCGGCAGATAAGGGCAATAATCAGATGGACTTATAAGGGGTGGAGGGCAGGTGCAATAGATTAGACTGGGAGCTGTGCACTTGGGCAGACTCAGTAGACTATATGGCCTGTATCTGTTGGAATTTTCATATGGTCGTATGGGCAAGGTGAGGAGATGGAGCAGGCACTTGGGGAAGCTATCACCAGAATGGCAAAAAAAGAGGAGGTGTTGCTAGTTGGCAACTTCAGTCTGTCAGATATGGAGTGGAGCCTCCTGACTATGGCTTTGACAAGGACGAGGCCATGCTTGACTCCATGCAAGGGGCCTTTTACAGTCAGTTAGTCAAAGAATCCATTAGGGATGGGGCAGTGTTGCATCCAGTGCTTACAAATAGGGACAGCAAAGAAAATATCACAGTGAGCAGTCCCCTTGGTACCAGTGATCACCATACAGTGTGGTTCAACAAAAAGACAGAAGCACAGACTAACCACATGAGCATGAGTGTTCTGGATTTTAAGAAGGCAGATTTTAAAGAAATGGGTGACCATCTTAAAACTGTCTAAGAGTGTTTTTGGAGTGGCAAGAGGGGTAGAGGCACAGTGGGCAAGAATAAGTGAGAGCATAACTAAAGCAAACAACCTACATGTGAAGAAAAGGTTGCATTCGAGAGGAGTAAGGAAACGCACTGGGAGAAGGACAGGCAGATACACATCTAAGAAAGTAAAAAGTAACAGACTAGGTGGTGAGGGGAGCAAAGGTGCAGACAGAGGAAAGGATTGCCAAATGAGTCTCTACAAATGATAAGACTTTATTCAGGTACATAAGTGAGAAGAGGAAAACTATTATAGGGATAGTAAGAATTAGGTCAGAAGGGGAATACTGTGCCAATGGAAACCAAGAAAAAGCTAACATCTTAAACAGGTAGTTCCATTGAGTCTTCACAGTAGAGGGTGGAGGTGATGCACCACCAAGAAGAAGCAAGAAAAGCATTAGGTAGGGGTGGACACGGGTCCATTTTCTGAGGAAAAAGTGCTGAAAAGACTTGCAGCTCTGAAGGTGGTCAAGACTATGGAACTGGATGGGATTCACCCTAGGGTACTAAAAGAACTTAGGGAGGCTTGGTTGCTCCATGGACAACCTTGTTCAACAACTCACTAGAAACAGGACTGTTTCCAAGGGACGAGGACTGGAGAAGGACTGATGTTGCACCTCTACATGAGAGCAGCAGAAGGGAGGAGGCTGGCAACAATAGGCCAGTCATTCTTACTTCATTGGTGTGGAAATTAATGGAAACATTGCTCAAAGAAAGACTGATTATTTTGAATTCAGTAGGCTACAAAACCACAGACAACATGAATTAACTGGGGGGTTGCAGCATTTCAAACTAATCTAATATATGTCTTTGATTTGGTGACCAGGGAACTTGCTCAGGAAAAGCGGTGGATGTGGCCTATTTATACTTGAGTAAGGCCTTTGACATGGTGTCACATAGAAGGCTAATTAAGAAGTTTGCCAACCAAGAAGTGGGATCCATAGCAGTACTATGGGTTAGAAACTGGTTAAAAGGTAGGAGACAGAGGGTGGTTTGGGGTACCATATTGGGGTACCATAGGGCTCAATAAAGGGACCAGTCCTCTTCAATATCTTTATAGGGGGACCTTGCAAAATAGTAAGAAGGGAAGGTATGCCTTTTGGCAGATGATACCAAAATCTGCAATAGGGCGGACGGCTTGAAAAAAATGTGAAAGCATCTTAGGAATCTCGAGGAGTGGTCAAAAACCTGACAGTTGGGGTTCAGTGCCAACAAGTTCAGAATAATGCACCTAGGACACAGAAATCCTGGTGTTGAGTATGGGATGGGGGGAATACTAACAGAATCACTAGGCAGGAAAGGAGCCTCAGGTGATCATATCTGAGGACTTCAAGGTAGCTGGACAGTGCAACAAGGCAACAGGCTGTGCTAGCGAAATGCTCATTTGTATAGGGAGGTATATCTCCAGAAGGAGGAGGGCAGTGGTGCTGCCATTATATTGCTTGCTGGGTGATTAAAATAGTGCATAGTTTGTATAAGAAGGCATGTGAGGAGAAATTATTGGATCTCAACATGTACATCCTAGAAGAAAGGAGAGAGAGAGAGATATGATAAAGACCTACAAGTACCTCAAAGGGTGAATAAGATACAGGTGGCTAGTCTCTTTCAAATGAGAGCAAGCACCAGGACCATGGGGCATGCAATGAAGCTGGAGGGGGGAATTTAAAAGTGATGTGTGAAGATATTTCTTCACTGAAGAGTAGTAGATTGCCAGCAAAACTGGTGGAGGCTAGAACAGTGGGGGGCTTTAACCATACATGGAATACACTACACATAGGTTTATATTAGATAGGGTGCAGGGAGGTAGGAACATTGACAAGACAAGATAGGGTCTGTGAGGACAGTATATGTAGGGAACTTCTTGGCAGCCTAAGTGGGCACAAAGCAACCTTTTTCTGCCTTCAAATTCTATGTTTCCATGTTTTGATAATAGGGGATAGTTCCCACTGGAACACCCAACAGTTACTCATAAGTGTCATAATCCTACAGTTAAATGCCTCTTGCCTGCCCCTCCCCCATCTGCAATAACCCAATACTTCTCAGTTCCTTTCCATTAAGGTGGCTTTGCCTTCCCTTGTCTATTCGGGAGGGAGGGGCTGGGGAGGGGTTATGGTACTGTGCACACATGCATGTAATTAAACACATTTACAGCCTCTCCCATGCCCAGCCCTTCTCTAAACTACTAAGCCATCCATTGAAAGCTCTAGCAGTCAACACATACAGTAAGGTGTTGAGCTCTTTGATGTCTGCTGATGACCATCTGAAATAGGACTAGGACTGCCACCACCAAAAAGAATAGTGGTGAAGACATCTTAATGAAATGTACTGAGGATTACTGGGTTGTTAAAGCTGGAAGAGGAGGTAAGACTTTGTGGGGGAGGGGGTTTATGCTCGTGCCTAGTGCATTGAGTTTGAGGTTGGGGACTTTGTTTGTCACTTGGACTAGGAGTGTTTTCTCTGGTGGGCCAGCATTAGGACAGTTGGATCCATCCTGTGGATGAAACAACAAACCAAGGTCCCTTCTGCACATCTCTGGTCTCTGTCCAGGTAAAACTAAAAGATCTTATGATACTTATCAATGAAAAAAAGAGAAGTTTCCCCGATATCATGGCCAACATTCCTGTGTCAAAAAACAGGTCCATGTAACCCACCCACATGAACACACCTGGAAACAAGCTACATATCACAGTTTAGTGTGCCTTTGTTGGCCAAAAATTACAAATAAATAAATAAATGGTAAAAGTTGCAGTTTCTGGGAATTGCCAACGAAGAAATTATCTAGTTAGTAAGTATGCTGCTTATGGATAGGGGTTATTTGTTAATGTACCTGGTTCTGGGGCAATTCATTTCTTTATGGGGCAATTCATTTCTTAATGGCCCTAAGGGTTGGTCCCCAACAATATCCCTGATAGGTTTAAAAAGATTCACCCCACCACTGAATCAGACTGTGGCATCAAGAGCATTTTGGAGGACTGAAAGAATCAAATACCAGGTACCTGAAAACAGGTTTATTTGGGTATGTGGATACACCTGATATTCAGTTTTAATGGTTGTTTTTTTGGGGGATCAATACCACACCTAGCAAGTTATGAACTGGACCTACTAACACCAATAGTTCTGTGTTGACATTGTTGTTACTTGCAAAACTAGAAATGGAAAGGATTGATCTGATCCAGAAAACAAAAGGGTCTCTCTACATATTTGATCTTGCTTAATATCTTTTTAAATAAAGATCAATCAAAAGAAGATAATTACATACCTGAATAAATGCAATACTCTTATCAGATGCTTGGCAAAGTTAGCCACTTAAAGATACAATTATTTCAGATGTAGGAAATATTCCTTGTTTGAAAATTGGATGTACACGCTATGCAACTGTATGCAATATTAACATAGCCATTCCATGTATAATGTCTTACTTTAGCATACTGTGAATTCTTTCAGTACATATTAATTAATGCCATCATCTCCCATGGCACTGCAATATGCATAAAGTATTGTAAAGCATGTGCCTATGCTTAGTTAATGCTTCAGCTCATTAAGCATCACACGTGTAACAGAATACATTTTTAAAGTTTAAACCGTTATATATAATCATTGCCCTATTTC
Organism: Neoceratodus forsteri; assembly: GCA_016271365.2. NCBI lineage: Eukaryota > Metazoa > Chordata > Ceratodontiformes > Ceratodontidae > Neoceratodus > Neoceratodus forsteri. The sequence goes on along the minus strand of CM057450.1, from coordinate 872,456,449 downwards.
TTGTTCCTCTGAAATACTGCAGTTGGCAACTGAACTGCAGAGCCCAGTATTTGCCACAGAGAAATGAGGCTGGCTAAATTAATATTACACTTTGAAGTTGTAGTTATGGGATGCATGGAGACAATGTAAGTCAATTTTTATTTTTGGGTATTATGAGAATATGAGGCTAAGATTCCTGGGGAAGCATTATTTCTGATATTTGTTTTAAGTTTATATTCCTGCCCTCCTCTTATGTGATACTTGATAACTGGCACTGACTTCAGTAGTGACCAATCCTCTCCTACTAAAAAGCAACTTGAATACCCCTACTACAGTACCTGCCACATGTGAATCAAAGACTAGCCCCCTCATCACTAGTGAAAGGAATCTGTGTGACACAACTATGGAGTATTAATTGTGGATGAAATCACAGGAATGGGGCCCAAAGCAGGGACTAAAGGTAAGAATATAAACATTGGTAAACCTGGAAGTCCATAGACATACATGAAAGTTAAAAGATGCTTTAATTGCTGAAAAGCCTGATATTTACAGGAAACTAGAGCATGACACAACTATGGTTGAGCCCAAGGGCATTGCTCATTGAACCTGGTGGTGGGCTAGACAGAATATATCCAATCACTGGTTGTTTTCTTGGATTTCAGATCACTAACCCTGGTAATTTAAGATGGGTAGGCCTTGCTCTGAGTGACAGACTGATGTTCACTGTGTGAGATTCATTCCTGCCTCCATATTCTATCTCATTGGAAGCACATTGTAGACAGACAGAGAGAAGCACAAAAACCTTAACTATCCCAGGGGATGAGTGTGTCCTAGTGTAGACAATCAACATCCACTGCCTGGCTGGCCTATTGGGATGTACCACTCAAGGCACCTAGAAACCCAGCCGCTGTGCTATGAGCTGGCCCATTACTGATCATTTGAAATGCCCTGGCATATCAGTTATCTTTTTTATCAGTTTAAAAGGTTTATGATATTTTTGTTATCATATATTGTAATAATATGTTAGCAAGCCATCCAGGTCTACCAATTTTTGAGTTTCCAAATATTAGTAGAAATTTTACAAAGCATACAGATAAAAACAATGATAGCCACTCTAGGTGATAAGAGGTGCTGGTGGTAACAGAAAGCAGTCCAAGTAAAAACAACCATGCATTCACTACACAGAAGAACTGCTAGAACAGTTTCAGTTGCTGTGAAAAGTGTTCATTTCATTTCATTTGTTGTTTACCCTGGCAAGACACATTGAGCAAAACTGTACATTTTTCAAGTGCAACCAGCACTTACAGCTTACAATATGAACTATAAAAACACATAAACTACAGTAAAATTATTCACAACAGCAATAAGACATTGTTTAAAAAGTTAAACAGCTGTTTCTTAAAAACCGGTACAGATCTACTAGTCTTGACAGCTTCTGGTAGATGATTGTAAATATTTGATCCAATATAGTCAAATATTCTTTGGACAAAGCAGGCTCTAAGGGAAGGCATTTCAAGCAATACGGAATCCTCAGCTCTAGTACATTGATTTTGTTTTGCTGTGTTTGAAACAGTTCTAACATTGAACAAGAGACCTTACCCAGAATAATCTTTTGGAAAAGTCTATGCTTTTACAGTATTTTCACATGGTCATCTAATGAGGGTTACTGTGTGGCCTGATATAGCAAACAGTGATGAGTATTGAATAGAAGTCCAGTAATAAAATGACAGATCATGTTATATACAACTTTCACCGTGGATAACACCCCACTTCTAGCACTTGAATAACATATCAATCCATAGTCCAGGACTGGTAACAATAAACTCTTTCTGAGGAGAACCTGAGTTTCAGGCAAAAGGTTGTACATAAAGAACACACACATTGATGAATTGTTTTTATCATAATGTCAACATGAAGACAAAGCACCATCCAGAATAACTCATAAGTACCTGAATTAACTCCTTCAATAGGTTCCCCATCAAGAGCTTTCAGCTTAAATTAATTACTTTCAGATTTCTTTTTGTTCTGCTAATGATCATAGCTTCAGTTTTTTTTTGATATTGATGACCATCACCAGAGCACTAAACCAAGTTTGCAATTTCAGAAACTCTTTTTGAATAATGTCATTTAGGAGCACCACATCCCTCCCTTTCCTAAAAATGACTGCATCATCTGCATCAAGTAGCATTTTTGAAGAAGGACAAGCTGAAGGTAAGTCATTTAAGAAGGGGGAGAAGAGTAGGGGTCCAAAAATGGAATCCTGTGGGACCCCACAACTGACTTAATGCAAAAATACAATGATTCTGATTAATGAATCTATGTTCACGGCCCGAGAGATAGTCTCCAAACCCATTGATGGCATCATTGCAAAAATAACATTATACAATGGCAAGGAAATTTCCTGTATTCTGATTGGTCAGTGGGTGCCTGACACAGTGATGTTATTACACAATAACATCACTGAATGGATTTATTGGAGCACTTGGAGCTTTTGGAGCATGATTAATTGTTTTTTTCTCTTCAGAAACACAAAAAATCTACTAAAAACATTTTTAATTTTTTTTATTTTGAATAACATCAAGCCATTGTATAATTGCAATAAGGCACTCCAAGATGTGTGTTATTGTGTGATAACGTCACTCCTGGGGTGATGGAAACACTCGGCTTCGCCTTGTGCTTCAACCCACCCCAGGAGTGACGTTATTACACGATAACACACACCTTGTCGTGCCTTATTGCTTAAGTATGCAATGGCTATAACAATAAACCATGGTCAAACAGTATGCAATGACTGTAACAGTAAACCATGGTCAACTAAGTTTAATGCCTTGGTGAGGCCCACAAACACCGTGACCACAGGGTTCCCAGAATCTATGGCCTGATGAACATAGTTCATGAACCTCACCACAGCAGTTTCCATATTGTGTAAAGCATCAAAACCATCTGAACATGAGTCAAAAGACAATATTTTGATAAGAATTCAACCATCTGATCCATAACTATGCACTCACATAGTTTTGACATACAGGCTAACAAGGAAATAGGCCTATAGTTTAAGACTATTGATTTTGACCCATATTGGATGTATTATGGCATGTTTCCATATTATGGGGTACATGCCTGGATAAAGGGAAAAGTTCAACAATTTAGTGAGTGGGAAAGCAATATAGTATTTTTCCATTTTAATAATCTTAAAGTCTAAATCATCAATACCAAAGGATGGACATGGATTCAGTTTATCCAAATAACTCAAAACCAGGTCAGGTGTATCTTAAAAAAAATTATTGGATGGGATAACAAATTCAAAACACTGTTAGTATCATCTTCAGGGGCACCCAATTTTTTCTGTAGCTGGATAGGTCATTAAAACATTTGTTAAACGTGTAAACTAAGACAGTAGAGTCACTTATGACCTCGGTGTTCAAGGAAAGTGAGGAAGGCTCATCCTCCTTCCCATGACTGGTGAGATCCCAAGTGTTTGCCAAAAAGTATGAGAATCATGAGGAAAATTCAACTGTTTTGCCTTGTAATAGTCCATCTTTGCTTTATGAATGTAACTTTTGGAATGATTTGTTGCTTGCTTATATTCCAACAAAGCCGAATAGTTTAGTGTTTTCCTATAACGAGTCAATTTTTATTCCATTATAAATGTTTGAACAGCATTCAGTTCAGGAACATCGGGGCTGAAACACTGTCTCTATGTTTTGCATGCTAATACATGCTTTGTCATGAGATCTAATAGGACTCTCCCTGGTAGCCTTATAAAGTGACCAATCCTAAAGAAACAAGCCACCAACAAAGTTCTTTATGTGATATGGTGCAAAATGTGGAATGTGCAAAATACAGTACTTGGTGTGCATAACATGCAAATAAAAATATCACTCTTTCAATTTATCAGTCATACAAAATCACAGAGTCTGTGAACATAGTGATTATGTGTGCTGAAGAAGCTGCCTGTTAGCTGTCCAATTCCAAAAGTCAGCAAAGAAACAAAAACAGAAAGGTGATATTTTGACTGTTCCAGCCAATGCCAATAACTCTGCTTAGAATGAATTTGTACTAAACAAAAAATATTTACTTGACTATATGTTAAAGCCATACGGATTACATAAGAAGATTTTTTAATGGCAAAGAGCCAGTGATCTTCAAGGAATACTGCTTTATTATGTGCTACACTTAAGCCAAGAAGAATCTTTGATAAATATCAGTAGCAGTTAGTAGAAACCAGGAGGAGATTACACGTGGATAAAAGGAAAGGGGGGGTGGCGAGAAATCTTATTAAACAGAATGTTCAGTATGCAAAAGGGGATTTTCTCTCAAATGTTTACCCTTACATCACTGAATGATTTACAGTTTTCATGCTGCATATAAGAAGGGTGCAAGTTCAAACTTGTCATTTAGCCCTAGAGGTATTGTGGTTCTCATTTTATAAATCCAAAAGGATTCTCAAAAGGCCAATAATGCTTCAACATCTCCCCCTTGGTCCAATCATTTCTTTTGCCACCTCTATGAAACACCAGATGTGGTTGTCTGCTATACTAGAATCATGCAGATGGGCTGCTAATGCTGATTCTAGCTTACCATGCTGGATTGACCACATGTTGCCACCCACTCTTTTGTTCAATGTTCTCTTAGTGCAGCCTACCTAATATGTGTTGCACTTTCAGGTGACCATATAGATCACAAAAGTTGTGTTACAGTTTATAAACCATGTGATTTTATGTAACACTCCTTTAATCAGATTAATTAATGTACTGGATGGGGTAATAACCCTACAATACCTGCACCACCCGCAGTAGTGTGTGTCATTGTGCAGTGGGGGTAACAATGTAGTGGAGGTGATGATGTAGGCTGTAAATGTCTGGCGACATGGTCACCAATATTGTGCACACTTCTTAATACCACACATTGTTTCAACTTTGACTATGTTTCTAGGATCCCTCAATGTTTTTTGATTGTTCCTTCCACATCCCCAGCTTTGATACTAAATGTTGTGACAAAAATTCATTTTGCCACAACTACGGGTAGTTCATTCATTTGGAGGTTAGTAATGTCTGTCTCTGCCTGTGTTCCTTGCTCTGATTCATGCTCTATTTATGTCATCTTGACTATACCTTTTCTGTCTAAACCTCCCCTTCAACTCATCCATTTGTTTTTCAAAAGCTTCAGGAGTGTCACCGTTTCTAAGACTTCTGAAAAACTGTCCAACTAGGATATTCCTGATGGTGTGGTGGGGATATCATGAGTTAGACAGAAGCCCAAGAAATAATTCTTAATGAATTCCCTGGTGATCCTGAGTTTGAAACAATCAAGAACAAACTCAGTGAGACAATAGCCCAGATAGACAGAAAGAAAAAAAAAATGAAGTCACAAAACAACAAAGGTTTGCATGGGATGAGAACTATGTAAATGGAAACATATTTGATTGGACAAAAGAGAGCCAAAAAAGGAGAAAACATAACATTCATTTTGACAGTATCCATACAAATCCAGGCATCGACAATGAATCTGAGGGAGCTTCCTAAGTGTTTTTAAAGGACAGTCTTTCCTTGTCAAAGGAGGAGGAAGACCCATAGTATCTCCCAAGGCACAGCCCCAGAACCAGATTCAATTTCATAAGTGGACAAGAAGGGACACGAAGAACAAATCATCCCTGCAAACACAGATACAACCAACAGAACAGGGCAATGAACCACTGCAAGAACAGGCAAAAACAACACAGCTGCAAAATGTTAGCAATCGGTCAACTCATGTATTAACTGATGTAGAATTGGCAGTATTAAATTGTGGCTGGAAATTCATCCAACAAACAATAATAACCATTTAGAAACAATAGGCGACATTCATAGTTTCGTAAGGCTACTGAACCTTAATTGCTTTTATTCAAGGTTGGGAAGGGAAAAAAATTCAGCAGTGAACATTTTTCAGATGTACAGTGCTGCAGGGTCTCTTGACATCAGCATACAGGACATCTTGCTTAATAGTGCTGAAGAGACACAGGAACTAAGGCATGACAAATTCCAAAATAAGTCATTATTTATTCCTCCAATGAATCCAACAGTTTATAAAAGCCTGTGAGTGTGATGCTGATGCTTTAGTACAGATGAGCAGCTGAAACAGTTTTGTAAACATGTCCTGCTCTGAATTCAACAACATTAAAGATCTTTAAGTTAATAACTACATAACAAGTAGGCACGCAGACAATTGGGAGGTATTATAGTGTAGTGGTCCTGGACACTTCTGACTATACTGAAGAAGTTAGAAGCCAGTTTTTTAATGGTAAGTTTCATTGAGCATTGTCCAGTGACCCCTCACTACCCTTCAAATAGAAGTTTGATGCATACATTACTACTGCATGGCAGGAATGTTAAAGATCTTTTGATTACCCTATTTCCTGTGTGATTTACCATGTACATCATCCCTGAGATGCATAAGAGCTTGGAGTCCCCACCAGCATGATCAATTTTCTCAAGGATTAATTCCCTAATGGAACCACTCTCTGAATATGCACATTTCTTTATTAAACTATTTGTGAGGAATCTAAGATCATATCTTAGAGATTTGATGGAAGCTTTGAATATATTCAGGGAGATCCTCGTCAAGGAGTCAGAACTGCTGGTGACACTAGGCCGAGAATTTTTGTAGACTAATATTGCACATGTTGAGGAATTTCAGGCACTTTGCCTTTTTTTTGCATTTAAAGTTTTTATTCAGTTTTCAAAGTGGAAAACAGACATATGTATATACAACATAGACCTCATACAGTACAGTATAGGCAAGTACAATTATATCTGTTAGGTTGAAAATTATCATGGCATTCATACATTCAACATAAACCACATACTGAATAGGCATGTGCAGGAAGATCTGTTAGGGTGAAAATAATCATGCCAGTCCCCAAATAGTTCAACTGGACTGCAGATATTGATATGAAATAGCACTATCCCTAACCAAGACTGGTCTACCGTATGTATACAGTAACCAACTAACAAAAACAAAACTCAGGTGATCCAAAATAGACAAAGTAGAACCCCATGCACTTTAAATGTTGAATAAAGTCTGTGGTACAAACAATAGATCAAGGTCCATAATCTGAATTGTCCAGGGTTGCCACAAATCAAAAAAATCATTATAAATAATTCCAAATGGCAAAGTTGTTCCATATAATAGAGTTGTTTCACTATGATTAGCCAATGGTGAAAAGTAAGGGATCCCTGTCTCTCAGCCACTGCCTTGTAATCCCCTTACTAGTTAGTTTTGGGCAAGCCCACAAAATGTGGACCTGATCTGCTTGAGCCTCTCCACATTTCCACTAGCACTCCCCCATCTCTGCTCCATGTAAGACACCTGCACCACAAGGGTATGGAAGTATTGGTTAAACCACTTCCAGAAGAATTCTGTTCAGAAAGGAGACAGAGTAATTTTAATAGTTTGTATGGAATGGAGTGATTAAGCTAAGTGTCATAGTGAATATCCACTTGGAGGGCTCAATTTCATCTCTCCGAAATTACATTAGTGTTGACATGGCTAAGTTCTTGAAGTCCTTTATAGAAATTCCTAAATAGATGTACCAAATTATCCCCCTTAAGGGCAGCAATTATTAGTGTACAGAGAAGCTTCATAGGTGCTGGTAGCTTCTCTCTCTCTATGCCCTGTTTCAGCATGTATTCCCTAATTTGCAAGTATATCTTGATTCATAAGACCATATCTAGACTGGAGTTCTTCAAAGGAAAGAACACCGGTTTCACTTAGAAACTGAAAAATGACCATGGCCGATTCATTTAAAATGAATGTGGTTCAACTTTGTCTATTTAGGATGCATGACAAGATGGCTGCCACGCCAGCTGCAGGATTGTTGTGTGCAGTGGGTTGGTTCTGGCTTGGCCTGGGGTGACTGCTTGACTGGTGCCGAGTTGAGTGGGAGACACACATTGGGGTTCATCGAAGGATAGGCAAAGGTCTGTCTGTGCCTCCTAAGTGGCCCAGGTGGTTGGTCGGTGGACTGACTTAACCTGGGTGCTGTAGCTGCAGATTGGGCAGGTGGGGGGTGGCTGCATCCTGGGTGTTAGCTGAGAGGCCCTTGCTTTTCCACACAATCCTTGCTAGTACCCCTTTCTCTGTTTGGGCCTACCCTGGATGGCTATGGGTAGTGGCTGGGGGTAGGAGCCTGTACCATGATTGGTTGGAGCCTTAGACTTGTGTTTCATTCAGATCCCTTGGGAAGATTTTGTCACTGAATCTGGGACTGATGCTAGGATCCTCTTCCTGGGACAGGGATTTGGCTGATCCTTAAACGGACCTCCAAAGCAACTTTTGGCAGTGAGAGTGCCTTATAATTTCATTCATTTTCCTTAAATGCCTGATTTGAATGTTCAAGTTCAAGTGGCAGTTGAACTTTGGCTAGTTGTCTTGGTTCTTTCCACAGAGGTGGGAGCTCTATGAACCCCAATAAGAACTTCTTTAAATTAAGAGATTTACAGTGACTGCTCTTTTTACCTGCTGCTTTACAAATTGCTGTATGATTTGGGTTAAATTCTTGATTTTTTTATATCGTTAAGTTAATGTTTGAGGTGATTCATGGGAGGGGTTTTGAGTGTGTTAATCAGTTGATGGAGTGTATGGTGTGTTAGTGTCTGGATATTGTATTGTTTGTGTAAGAATGAAGTGTATGAGTGTTTGTGTACATTTTGGGTGGTGTTGCTTGCTGTTTGCTTGTGGGAATGTGCTGGGGAGGTGTGAAGTCAGGCGCTATTCCCCCTCCAGTCTCAGGGACCTCCAACCTTTTAATTGTTCTCCACTGTTCCCAGAGGCATGTAGGGTATGTAGGGCTCTGGGGATAGCTAGGAGGAGAAGGAGGGGTGCTGGACCTGGTGGGGGAATTGAGAGGGGTGGGCAGATTGGGGTAGTGGGAACAAGGAGATGCCCTGGGGTGAAATGGGTCCAGGAAAGGGGTCCTCCCTGCTTTGCTCCCTTACCCAAGGGTTCTGCTTCATGCAGGCAGGTGATGCAGTGTTCCTCAATTGCTCATCCTACTCGGGCAGTGTTATGCAATGCCAGATCTACCAGGAACAAGACTGCTTTAATAACGAATCTTGTTGAGTCATCGGATCTGGCTTACATCACTGAGACCTGGCTGGATAAAAATGCTGGCCTTGTCTTGGCTTCAGCAGTTCCAGCCAGGTACTCAGTGATACACTGCCTGAGGATGGATCAGAGGGGTGGGGGTGTAACCATCTGCTTTAGATCAGAACTGGGCCTTGTGGATGTACCAGTGAGGACCACCAACTCCTTTGTGTGCATCCTGGGCACGGGTTTAGAGTGCAGGATACTTCTCATCTACTATCTACCCAGAGATGGGAAAGTTTTCCAGCAGGAAGTCAGCGACTTCATTGTCGACGAGGTTTTGGTATCCCCTTGATGGTTAATTCTGGGGGATTTCAATGCCTGGGTCAACGATGAACTCTTGCAATTTGGACAGAACTTCCTCCAACTAATGACTTTGTTGGGCCTTACACAGGTCATTACCTCCATGACCCACAGCTATGGACACTCCTTGGACTTGGTGTTCCTCCTGTTATGGAGATCTCCGATGTGGTGGTGGAGCCAGTCAGTTGGTCTGACCATCACACCATAGGGTTCAGTTTTGTGCCCCCCAATGGTCCTGCTCCACAGAGATAGTCCAGTACCGTCCTTTGAGGGGTGTGACCCAAGATGGTCTAATGGCGGTGCTAGACCTATCGGACACATCGAGTGAATGCATGGATCCAGGGAATCTAGTACTAGCCTATAATAAGGTGGTGACAGGGGGCCCTGGATTCCATAGCTCCTGTTTGAGTTCATCCCCTCACTCTTTGCCCAAGGTCCCCATGGTTTGATGGGACCTTGAAGGAGATGAGGAGAGAGGGACGAAGGCTAAAGAGGTGCTGGTGGAAATCGGGCCTGGATGGTGACAGACTTAGATTGATGGACCATTATATTGTCTATAAATTGTCAATCACCCATAAGAAGGCAGAGTTCCTGTTCAGGGAGATTGCCGCTGCACAGAACCGACCAGCTCACCTCTTCCGGACTGTCAACAGATTGTGCAATCCAATCTGTCTTCAGCCTACTAGAGCTTTTTCACAAGAGAGGTGTGATGAGTTTGTTTGGTTCTTCACAGATAAGGTTGCCTCCATTCGGTCCAGGATCTGTTCAGCTCCCTCTATTCGCTATTGCAGAGGTTGGTTGGGGACTGCAGACACCCAGCTTGCTTGGTCTGACTTCGACTCATGGACATTGTGAGGATCGTCCAAACTTTGTGGCCAGCCTGCTGTAGTTTGGACCTGGGCCTCACATGCCTTTTTGTAGAGTGCATTGATGAGATCAGCCCTGTCCTAGTCGAGATAGTCTGGAGTTCATTGGAGAGGGGGATATTTCCAGAACCTCTAAAGGGGGTGGTTGTACAACCTCTCCTTCAGAAACCCTCCCATGACCCAGATTGTCTGGCTAACTACAGACCTGTCTTTAACCTGCCCTTTGTGGGTAAGGTTATTGAGAAGTTGGTTGCGTTTGAGCTGGATGATCATTTATACACCCACAATGTCTATGATTCTCTCCAGGCAGGCTTTAGGAAGAGACATAGTACTGAGACAGCCTTTGTCTGGGTGCTAAATGATCTCCTGATAGTGAGAGATCAGAGGACTCATTCCATCTTGGCCCTCCTTGATCTCGCTGCAGCATTTGACACTGTGGGTCATTCATGGTGTGCTACTGGAATGCCTGTGGTTCAACTGTGGACTGTCTGGTATGGTCCTTAGATGGTTTTGATCTTTCCTTGAGGGTAGGACTCAGAGAGTGGTGGCTGGGATTTATTTCTCAGCCCCTCTCCCCCTATCCTGTGGGTTACCACATGGCTCCATTGTGTCATCCATATTGTTCACAGTGTACATGCTGCCATTGGGAGATATCATTAGGTGGTAAGGGCTGAATTTTCACTGCTATGCAGATGACACTCAGCTGTACATGTCCTTTGTGTCTGGGCAAGATGGTTTCCCCTCTGCTTTTAACAACTGTCTTTCTGAGATCCAGGACTGGATGACTGCCAGTTAGCTGCAGTTGAACCTGGCTAAGACTGAGGTGTTGTTTATAGACCCACGTCATCAGGGGGTAGGTTTGTCAGCAGGGCAGCCCTCTGGACTTTGGCTCAGGGGTGTTCAGCTGACTACCTCAGACCAGGTGCGGAACCTGGGCATTATTTTTGACAGCTGTCTGACCATTAAACTTCAGGAGTTGGATGTTGTTAAGACCTCATTCTTCCATCTGAGGAATATTGCCTGGGTGAAGCATCTGGTTCCTCCTGATGATCTTCCAACATTGGTCCATGCCTTCCTAACCTCCCATCTTGATAACTGCAATGCCCTTTACCTAGGGCTACCGGGGGTTGATATCTGCCGATTGCAGCTGGTGCAGAATGCAGCAGCCAGGCTTTTGACTGGTACCTCTAGGACCAGTCACATTATGCTTGTGCTGCATGTAGTGCATTAGCTGCCAGTATAGTGGTGGATCACCTTCAACTTCAGGTTACTGACCAATAATAGCGACATGAACAGGGACCCCCACTACCTGCAAGATCTCCTTTGTCCTTACTGCCCCCTCTGCCCACTCCACTGCACCGACAAGGGATTGGTTGAGATTCCCAGGTGCGTTTGAAGACATCTGGGACTTGGTCTTTTGCTTTTGCAGCCCCTTCCCTGTGGAATTCTCTACCGTGTTAGGTTCAAGAGTGCCTGACCATCCAGAGCTTCAAAACAGCATTCAAGACATATTTATTTAGCCAGGTGTTCCTGGACTCTGCTGCATGATCTTACATTTTGGTGTATGATTTTCTTAGTTTTACTATTTATTTATATCTGTTCAGTCTGTAAATTGATTGTTTTAAAATCCTTTATTTATAAGGTTTTTATGTGCATGCGCTTTGGTTTCTGTAAAAGCGCTTTTTTAGAAATAATGATTTGATTTAATCTGTTGCCATCAGCAAAAGGTATGGTCTATATTAGAGGTGACAAAATTAGTATCATGGCAAGGTGTCTGCAAAGGTATTGGACAATGTGACAGCTCTAGGAGCTCAACAATTTTTTCCATGTTTTAAAAATAATGGCGGTGGCAGATAAAAAAATTCTGCAGTAAGGGAGCTTTAGAGGAGTGGCAAGCAGATATTTCATAGTATCATGAAAGTCATTCAGATGAAATTCTATATATTTCCATGAAGTGACACAGTGTCAGAAAAAGAAAACTAAAGAGCTGGGCACCCGTAGATCCAATAAAAACAGTCCAAACCATGATTATGTGTGACAGGTCTTTATTTTTATAAAAAATAATAAAATGGATTATTTTACAGCCCTGCAGTGCTCCCAAACAAATCATCAACATTTCACACCCAAACATGTCCTTTATCAAGGTCATAAAGCACCTGTTTGGGTGTGAAATGTTGGTGATTTGTTTGGAATCTCTGCCTGTCTGCAAAATAATCCATTTTATTATTTTTATTATTTTACTAAAATACACCCCAACATCCCCCTAGCCTTACCTACTGCTTTAGTGGTCTGCTTGGATGATTTCAGGTCATCAGTGATGATGATGATGCCCAAGTCTTTCTTCCCTTGTGACTGCCAGCAAACTCCCCTCTCAACCTATAGGTGGCTTCAGGGTTTCTCCTCCCTATGTGCATGATCTTGCACTTCTTTGTGTTAAACCCCAGTTGCCACTCTTTCAACCATTTTGCCAGTTTATCCAGATCTCTTCTCATTCTGCCCACCCCATCTGGATAGGTCTGCAGGGATCAGCCCACAGCCAGCCCAAATTGACTACTATAGGTTTTAAATAGTTGAAATATGTGGGTCAAGTCAAGACTTCAATAAACCATATATGTTTTGCCCGAAATAAAATCATCTGTCTAGTAAGAAAAAAAGCAAGTGTTACTTCACCAGGAAGAAAAAGCATCAGACTGCTTACTGTACATTGCTCTGTACAAATTTCCAAAACCATTTCCCATATTAGGATTACTAAATAGGACTTTAGAACAATATAGCAGTGTGCTCCAGCTCAAGGAGTCCTTTGGTCAGCACTTGAATATTTCCTTACCGCTTACAGCTTTCCATTAATCATAATCATCAGAAAAGGAAAGCTGAACAGAAGCAAGTAAATTAGCTCTATTTTCCATACTTCTTGCTCCAAACCTAGGAGTCCATAGATTTTATTGGAACCACAGGCATTTCTGAGTGTTGCTTGCTCCAAACAAATCTCCTCCAATGGGTCCATTGGAGCAGACGCCCTCCAAAAATGGTTTCCAGCATGTCGGTCGCAACTTCACAAGTCTTCCTTCACCATCTCCAGGAATGAACATACCTGCAAAAGCAAACAAAACGTCACTCCACTGAGTGTAGTAACTCTGTGTGTCCAAGACACACAACTAGAAACCCAGCCCCCGAGGCAACATTGGCATACCTTTACATAGGCAAAATAAGCCTATCAACACCAAAGTGCTAGTGAGACCCCATCCATCTGCCTCACTTCTCCTGACCATGAATCCAAGTTAATGTGAAAACATCCTGGTATATCCAACAAAACTGCTGGATATGTTAGGTACACAGTCCATCAACCCCGCAGGGCAAGATGCCAAATGCCAACTGCCTTGAGTATCGAGCTTGAAAGCTAAGTCAGTATATCTGCAGAGGGGCAAAATCTTCTGTACCACTCCAAAAAATTCAAAGCAACACTCATCCTGAAGCTGTCAGCACCTAAATAACAATACTCTGTGTCATAAAATATGGGCAACACCTTTCAATGTTCAGCAAAGACAAAAATCTTGCTACGGAGAGAAGCGGCACTGCAGTCATCTTGCCACCCCTCCCACTCCAATTTGCTGTTGCAAATTAGGTCTATAGAAGTGTCCCTTCCCTTTTCCTCCAAGATCAAAAATAGTATGGGGCAGGCTGTAGTGGCAGCATCTGTTAGCAAACTATAGCAAGAGACAACACGGCTGCAAAAGAATTGGTATTGTGGGCAGTGAGAAATATGTAAACTAGCAATTTTTACACTAACCACTGAGCAACCTAACTGCATTTTCTAATTGTTGTAATACACACACACAAACACACACACTGACAAATACATATACACATAAATGTATATATATTCCAGTGTAACATAGCAGTGCACTCTCTACACATATTTTTACAGATTAAAAAAAAGATGTTGAGGGACCGTTTTAGGCACTGAGGGACATCTGAGGGTGGGGCTTGCCAATAGACACCTCATTTAAATCAGCAATGACATGCATAAGGCTGAAACTGATCTAGATAGTGGGGAAATATAGATTAGCAATTTTTGCACTAACCACTGAGACATCTAATTGCACTTTCTAATTGTTGTGATACACACACACTGACTAATACATATACACATATGTATATATATATTCCAGTCTAACATAGCAGTAAACTGTCTACACATATTTCTACAGATTAAAAAAAAGACATTGAGGGACTGTTTTTTTTTTCTTTTCAGGCTCAGAGGGACATTGCAGGGTGGGGGGTTATGACTAGACACCTCATTTAAATCAGCAATGACATGCATAAGGCTGAAACTGATCTAGATAATGGGAGAATGTAGCAATTTTTACACTAACCACTGAGCTGCCTAACTTCACTTTCTAATTGTTGTGATACATGAACGCACATGCACACTAATACACATATGCATCTATATTCCAGCATAACACAGCAGCGCACTGTCTACACACACAGAGCATTGCCACACACACACTAACACACATACACTGCCTTATATGGCCTTTATTTACTTATACATCTAACCCTATCTTTTACTGTATTCAGCATAAGCACTGTGTTTTGCGTTAACTCATTGTACTAATCTATGGCATGACAGCATAACTAAGGTAGTGGACCAGGGAGGTGCAGTGAATGTGGCCAATCTGCACTTCAGAAAGACCTTTGACACCATCCCCTATAGAAGCCTGATTAACCAACTGTACAGCCTAGTGGTGGATCCTAAAATAGTTCTGTGAGTAGTGAACTGGCTGAATGGCAGGAGTCAGAGGATTGTGGTAAACAGAGAGTACTGTGGAGATGGAGTCGATGCTGGGGCTGGTACTCTTTAATATCTTTATTGGAACATTGCAGAGGGACTGAGGGGAATGTATGCCTCTTTGCAGATGATACAAATGTATAGAATAGGGTGGACATGCCAGTGAACATTGAAAAAATGAGAGAAGACCTTAAAAAACTGGAGAAATGGTCTGAAAATGGCAGCAGGATTCAATGCAAAGAAGTGCAGGATCATGCACATAGGGCACAAGAACCCAGCGGCAAACAATGAACTAATTGGGGAGGTCCTGACAGTCACAAAGCAGGAAAGGGATATGGGGATTATCATCTCAGAGAACCTAAGAGAAACTAGGCAGTGTGATAAGGCAGCTGGAAAGGCTACCCAGATGCTTGGATGCATAGGGAGGGGTATCTGGAGTATAAAGAGGGAGGTCATCTTGCCCCTGTATAAGACATTCATGAAACTGCATCTAGAATACTGCATCCAGTTCTGGAGGCCCCATCTAAGAAAGAACATAGACAGGGTGGAGGCAGTGCAGTGGAGGGTAACTAAAATGGTGCAGGGCCTGTGGGATGAGACCCATGAGGGAAAAACTAAAGGAGTTAAATATGTATTTCCTGGAGGAAAGGGGGACATGATTGAGACATACAAATACATCACTGGTATAAACAGAGTAGCGGAAGGAAGGAAGCACCTTCCAAAGTAAGAGATGCTCCAAGTCAAGGGGGCACAAAATGAAGTTGGAGGGAGGGAAGGTTCAAGGGAAACATGAAAAAATTTTTTTTCATGGAGAGGGTGGTGGATGCCTGGAACAGCCTACCTGAGGGGTGATTGGTGCTACAGCAGTATCAGAAATGAAGAAGGAGTGGGATAGACACATGGGTATCCTGGAGTCAAGGTGGGGCTCCATAGTTGAGTTTGAGCATGTGGCCTCACACTAGGTAGGGATTAATAGGGCAGAATGGGTGGGCCAAGTCATCCTTATCTGCCATCAATCTTTATGTATCTTTGATAACCAGCAGGACTAGAACAAAATGCCACATACACACACACCCACCCACACACTAACACACATGCACTGCTTCTTGCTCTGAACAGTGCACTGCTAACATATAGCATTACAGCCATTTGCAAGCTGACTAGGAAAAGGTTAATGTACCAGTTAAAGGGTTAACAGAGTGGCACATGCATGACTCAGGAAAACACAGCTGGAAGGAATCAATGCTGACTGTAATTTGAGCTGGCATGAGTATGCTCCATGTAGAAGAGAAAACAGTTTCAGTTTCTCTCTCTCTCCCAAACATTGCGGAGCAGGGAGACACCAAAGTCAAACTGCTGTAGTCGAGTAATTGTAAAAGAACTCCAATTTTGTGATGTCTATTAGGAATCTGGAGAGCTCTATTTTTCTACTGTGATAGCAACATGTCTGCAGTGCTTTGCCCACTACAACCGAAAAAAATACAGTAATAAAGGCAAAACATTCATTCGAATAGTTTCAATTCTAACAAATAGGCCTAACAGTAAATGTGTCCAGCTGTCCAAGTTGGAAGTTATTTGCAGCAATATGGGTTCAAGACTCAGTAATCCTAGATGGGTCAAGGTTTGAGGAAATATAAACCCCGAGTATTTGATGGCCATTTTATGCTATTTAAATGTAAATTCCCACTTGATATCTGCTGAAGGATGGTAAATTGCAGTAACTGAGTTTTATGAATATTCAGTTGAACTCCAGAGACAGCACAATATTCTTCTGGCTCATCCCATAACTCCAACAGTGTTTTGTCTGGGGTCAACAATGTTAGCAAAATATCATTGGCATGGAGGCTAAGTTTGAACTCCACCCCTTCTATAGTGATGTCCTCTATCCCTGATGATGTGTGATTGCTACCACCAGTGGTTCTATATATAATGCAAATAGTAGAGGAACATAAGGCATATATGATAGTGCTTCATTCTAGCTCTATGGACTGTATAAGGGAACCCTTAATACATACCCAAGCTTTTGGTGAAAGGTTGAGATTTTGCAACATGGAAACATAGGGAGTGTGGAAATCAAAGTTCAACTGGGTTTTCCCCCAGAAAAGGGCCAGGACACCATGTCAGAATCCTTCTCTGCATCCAGACTAATAACCACAGCAGACTTTAATATCTGTACATTGTGTTCTATAAGGAGAAGAGTCCTGTGAATATTGTCAAAGCTCTGATGTGACCTAATAAATCCAGATGGGTCTTGTACTAAGGTGGGTAATATGCTCTTTTGGCATTTTGCCCATATGGCCATAAATAACTTATAATCCACATTTAGTATTTAAAAAAATCTGTATGATGAAGGTTGCTTTGAATCTTTTATGGGCCTTAAGATGGTTGAAACTGTGGCCCAATTTCACGATGGTGCAGGGGCACTGCCATCTTGCACTTCCCTATAGGCCCGGAACTGCAGAGGCACTAAAAGAGGGGAGAATAATTTATAAAATTTTACCATAAACCCATCTGGGCCCAGATATTTAGCTGTCTTTGCTGCTATTAGGGCTTTATGTGTTTCATCACCTGCTACCAATGCCTGGAGAAGCTTTTTATTCTCTTTTTGTAGGACTTGGAGCTACAGTTTAGAAAGAAAGGCACCAGAAGAGACCCCCCGGTAGGAATCACAGTGTGCAGCTCTTAATAACAACTTTTTAAAATGAACTCTATCCTATCAGTGGAGTGTGTAACAGTGACAGTGGGGGGATCCACTAGCCATGGGATGCAGGCTGACTGCTACTTGGCTGGAACTTATTGTTCCCATCAACATGCTCCTCTGGCACCTCCTTCGTAATAGTGATGCTTTAAAGAAGTAAGGCCCAGTTCAACCTTCTGGTCTAAAATCTTCTGTATCTGTTGTTTTACCATCCAAATCTAAAAATCTACCCCCTTGTTTATTTACTGTATTTAGTTTTTGTTAACTGGGAAAGAAGGACTAGGCGATTCTGCCAATTTTCAGAATCGTTCTGGGGAGAGGGGATGCAGATCAAAACCAGCTAACAATTGAACCAGATTAAGCTGTTGGTATTTTTAGTGAATCCTCCCAACTGCTGCAGTGTGCCAATAGTGACCATATGTACCTGGATCCATTATTTATGCTCCTGACCCACTGAGCTGCATGTGATGTAGTTGCCCCTCTAAGAACCACCTTAAAACAGTACCAGAGAATTGGGTCTGAGCATCTCCCTTCTTATTATTTACCAGGAACAGTTGTACAGTATTCAGCACTAACTCCTTATGGGACTCCTCTCTATACAAAGACAGGTGAATCTCCAATTAGTTAATATTTGGACTTTGCCCAGATGAATTTTAGCCGTGACATGGTCAGATAGCATTCTAGGTCCATGCCGTATGTCTTGCACCATACCCAGATGCTCTAATGTCACAAAAATATAATCAAGCCTGGCATGACTAGCATGATGAGCCAAGTAATGTGTATATTGTCTCTCAGTAAAGAAAAGGGTATGCCAGACATCAACAATTCCTATTTGTCCCAATGTAGCTTTAAAATATTTTTGGACTTTGGTCACCCTAACTCTACTGGGACATGTAGTATCCAAATCAGTGTTCAAGATGAAATTGATAGCCCCTCTCATAGCATCATAGAAAGAACCTGATTAAAAAATGCTTGAAGTACCTTGCTGTCTGACTGTGGCAGGAAATAAACATTCACCAGAGTTACCAAAGTCTCATGGCATACCCCAACCAAAATAACATAACCTTCTGGGTTTACATAAGACTGCTACATATGAAATCTAGTTGTGCCAGGGAGAAGCATGACCACCCCTTTCCATTTGCCAGAACCATATGAAGACACAGTTTCTGCCCAATTGATTATGCTCTGTCACTGTTAAGTGCATCTTTTGAAGAAATATGACAGCATAAGTCTCTAATGAGGAACCAGATTATGCAATCCATTGATACTAAATGTGAGAGGTTTTACGGGTGCAACAGCCACCCTGCTCTCGGTGTGGGGGGGGGGGGTCACGCCATACCTGGACTGCTGTACTGGGCAATAGTGTGATAATAGGGCACCCAGATCAGTCAGACCATGTCAGCAGTGCACTAGAGTGGTAGGATCACTGTGAGGTTTGAAAGAACACTACAGATAACTACAGACAGAAAACAGATAAAATGCAGCAAAAATGCTTACGTTAATTCAAATACAATACAAAAATAGGTGACCAACTGGGCCAGAACATTATGCTTTCTAGATAGGAAGCATGAATCCATCTGTGCTCCTGTAGGAGTTAGAGAACACAGACCCCTAGGGAGGGAAAGGTGCCCTTCAAAGTACCTCTATGTGTAGAGGAAATAAGGTCAGTACGGCTTCCTTACAGGTGCAACCTATAAATGGCTCACACATTGCTGAGCATGTGAACATCCTTTGGTGCCCTCCCTCCCACTCAATCCCACAAGTGGGAAAATTAAAGAAGAAAAACAAAATTAATGGATGGGAGTCCCCATCTTCACTGAAATAAAATCTCCCTCTGCCTATATGGAGAAGCATATCTAAAGGCTCCAGAAAAGGAAGATTGGCAGCCTCGGGGAAGATGGGTGCACCCTGAGCCAACCTGGCCATCAAGAAGATCAAAAGCAACTTTACACAATAAAGAGGTAAAAACATCTTGTAGGATCCAAAACATTAGTCAAAGGGAGGGGCAGTGTAATAGAATGTTGGCGATGAGGCTATGCTCCATACCAAAGGCAGCATTGTTACAATGTCCCAGACTTGTGCAGCTGGCCTTCCTTCTCCCATAGTCTGCATAGAAACATAGACTTTGATGGCAGATAAGGACCGCTTGGCCCATCTAGTCTGCCCATTTCCCTACCCACAGGATAGGCCGCAGATCCTAGTTAACCAACAGCCTATTTCTTCCTACCCCCCCAAAAGAATTGCCTTATGTCTGTCCCATGCATTCTTGAATTCTCCCACAGTTTTGGACCCCACAACCTTCTCAGGAAGGCTGTTCCATGCATCCACTACCCTCTCTGTGAAATAATACTTCCTCAAATTGCCCCTGAACCGCCCTCCTTCAATCTTTAAATTGTGTCCCCTTGTTCTTGCAAGTCTCTTTTTCTGAAAGATGCTACCCTTTGACTTTGTTGATTCCACTGAGGTACTTAAAGTTTCTATCATGTCCCCCTCTCCCTTCTTTCCTCAAGGGTATACATATTAAGCTCCTTTAGTCTCTCCTCATACGGCTTCTCTTGCAGACCCTGCACCATTTTAGTTGCCCTCCTCTGGACTACCGCTATCCTGTCTATGTCCTTGCGGAGATGGGGTCTCCAGAACTGGATACAGTACTCCAGATGGGGTCTCACCAGCTGTCTGTACAGAGGGATAACAACATCCTGTTTTCTGCTGCTGATGCCTCTCCCTATACATCCCAGTATACCCCCAGCCCTCCCTACTGCCTTCTCACATTGCTTGCTAACCTTAAAGTCATCTGATATGATTACCCCCAGGTCCCTTTCCTTTTTTGTTGTTGTTGTTATTACCTCCCCACCCATTGTGTATTCTTCCCCTGGGTTCTTGTTTCCCAGGTGCATTATTTTGCACTTCTTTGCATTGAATCCTAGCTGCCATACTTCTGACCATTTCTCCAACCTTGCCAAGTCCCTTTTCATCATAGTGCATAGTGGAACATAGTGGAGCACGAACCACAGAATGACTAGAATGTAGGGTAGTCAATGAGAATGGATGTTATAAGAAACATTAAGAGAGGTCCTCATCTGTCAGGCACCCAGCAGGGCTGACCCTACTACAGGGCCTCCCATCTGGCAACTCTAAAGAGAAGTTAGCTATCCTCTTGCAGCATATATGTACGTCTGCCTGAGGCATTTGCAAGTAAAATACTTGGCCCAATAGCTACTTGACAGATAGTCCAGCCTCATCACTGCAAAGGGCATCCAAATGCTATCCCTCTTTGCCACTAAGAAGCTGCCTCAATGCTAGTATCCGTGACCAAGGTGAGTGAGAGCTGACCCTCCAGCACACTCCATCTTCCAAGACCTAATACTCTATGCCCAGGTTGTAAATACTTAATTTATAATACACCACAGAAAGGATATATTTTGGTACTGGTCTGCTGATATGGTGTGCATACTATTAAGCCTAAAGACAGTGGTGCATGCAAGTTACTGGATTATATTAATTCAGTGAGTGCTCTTTTGAAACTGACACAACAGTTCTTTGATCATCTGCATATTGTCTTGTGAGTAGTGTGCTCTCTGTGCTGCATGCTCTGTCAGAGTATGACATGGTTGGGTAAGACCCTATACCATTTGTTATACAGAGAGAGTTAAAAGTATAATCTATTTTGTCCTGTCCTAGTTTGCCACTTGTCTGTCTCTTGCCTGTCTGATTGTGCAATCAGTTTTTTCATGTGTCACCTAGGAAATGGCCTATCTGATAGTCCCACAAATTCCCCATTATCTCCCTCCCTTTACTTGCTGTTTCTAGTCTTTCTATCTCCCCTTGCCTGCTGTCTTTTAAAACAATATGAAACCAGGATCCTTAGGTTTGCAAATGTATATACAGTAGTTATATTATTAAAATGATTGCAAAAAGCTATTTGGAACCAGGCGTTAACCTTGAGATGCAGTTTGATCTCCACAAGCTCAGGTGATACAATGCTCTGTCTTGTTGCACCTGCAGGAAAGAAAGTGACAAAGTTCTGATGCATTTTATGAGAAACAGGAAATGTATCTTAACCAGCTCAGGATGCAGAAGTTGAGAGCCAAGAAAAGACAAGGAAGAGAGAGACTCTGAAATGTAGATTTAGAGATACCCTCAGATGAAGAACTTTTTTTATCTGAACAGCCTGTATAGGAGCTATCCTGCACAATTTTATTTTTTATTTTTTTGTAATTGAT
This sequence comes from Neoceratodus forsteri, assembly GCA_016271365.2. NCBI lineage: Eukaryota > Metazoa > Chordata > Ceratodontiformes > Ceratodontidae > Neoceratodus > Neoceratodus forsteri. The sequence goes on along the minus strand of CM057450.1, from coordinate 872,434,465 downwards.
AACAATAAAATGCTACTTGCAAATTTTACAACTTCTCTTGGTTGGCCTATGCTTCCTGACTTCTGCCTTGATGACACGGAGTGTCCAAGTCCTGAGAGCATTCCATGTGATGTCCCCATCTAGTTCACTGTCAATTGCTGACTCGTGGTGGCTCTGGGATGTACAGTCACTGATATTCTATGTCCAGACTGACATTGCCTGTGGTAATATATAATATGTTATCATCGAGGAACAAAACCCTCAATTTGGCCAGATAGGGGGTCTGGAACTGCAGTCATTCCTTTTTCAGGGCTTGTAGGCACTGTGCGTGAACACAATTCTCCTTTCGAATATCCAAGGTGAAGTTGTTGTCAAAATAAAGTTGAATCTCAGCCCATCATACCTGTTTCAGTCACCATGCTGTCAAAAGAACTCATTCCTTTACTTGGAAATGCAGAATTATTATGGATCTTGGCCACTCTGGGGTCCTGGCTCCAGGCTCACTGCCTGGTGTACACATTTGAGTTCCAGAGGAAAGTCATTAGGTAAGGAGAGGCTTTTTTTCATCACTTATTCTGTGAAGCCTGAAATGTCAACTCCTTCCTCCCCCTTGGGCACCCTATAAAGGCAAAGATTCTTCCTCCAAAATCCACACATTTATTCTCTGTTTGTTGTTGACAATGGTGAAGATGGAGGAGGAGGTAATCTGTTGCATCACTCCATTCCCTGAGGTTTGTGGTAGCCGAGATCAAGTCACCAATCTCTTTCTTAAGTTTATCAATGTCCAAGTGAAGGGAGTGAAAGGCTGTTTGAGTTTACTTCCCAGAGGCCACCAACCCAGCAAGGAGCCACTCATTAGTGGCTGTATCCATTTATGCTACACCCTTGTGGCAGGGAAAGGAAGCCACATTGGAGTATGTGTTGGATGGTGCAGTTACATTCATGCTGGTTGTCTCAGTTATTTCTGCTCCCCAGAGGCTTTATTCTTCCTTTTGCTGGACACTTTTATCAACTTCAGTAGTAAGTGGCTCTGGTACTGCAAATAAAATTACTGTTTAAAACAAAACAGGAAATTTAATGCAGATTTTGTGGGAGAGTGGGATTGGACCTATGCGCTATGCCTCCATTGCACTCAGTGACATCACTGGAAGTCCAAGAACTCCAGGCTCTTGAGCATGTTTTGAGAAATGCAAGGGGAAGGTAGTACCCCCTACTAATGTTCTAAAATAACTGTCTAGAATGGTACTAGAGATGAATGCTTTCACTACCTTGGGTGAATTTTGTTCTCCAGATAAACAGAACAGCAATGGGGGCATCGTTTGCCACAAATTTACATGAGGGGCAATGGGAGGATACCCACTTGTACAACCTACAGCACAGCAGTAATATCTCTTTGTATCGCTATTTATTCTGATGGTATAGTGGGGAATGTTGGATGAGCTATTTCCATCTGTGGCCCATTAGGAGGCTTCAGATAGAAGTTTCAAATATGCAGTAGCACACAACTTGGACTGCATTTCTTTTCTGGACATCCAAATCATCAAAAATAAGGAGCAAGGGATCAACATGAGAACATTCATGAAACCTACTGATAGAAATACAGTGCTTCTCTTTAGTTCATGCCACACCCTCAGGAATATACAGGAGAAGACAAAACACAGAACAGACTAGATGGACCTAGCAGTCTCCTTCTGCTGCCACTTTTTATGTTTCTTTGTATCATGGTGGAACAGTTTCTCAGAACATCTAGAAACTGTGACACTCGTGAAGCTTTTAAAGTAGAAGCAGAGGAGTTGGGGGGGAGAGGTTTAGACAGAGAGGGTAAAGCCAAGATGGCAAAAGTAGAGCATGAATAACAGCAAGGAACACAGAGAGGGTGCCATTACTTATCTCAAAGTAAAGAAATACATCTATTGCAGGGAAAATGTGTTTTGCCACAACATTTAGTACCAAAGCTGAGGACGTTGAAGAAGTAATCAAACAGCATTGGGAGATTCTACAAACAGAATCAAAGTTGGAACAACTATTAGGGCCCCCACCCCAGGACGGTATTTAGAAGAGCATGCAAGGCTGGTGACCATGTCACTAGAAGTTTACAATCCCTACACCATCACCCCCCACTATCTTGCAATCCTTGCTACCCAATGGCACACACACTGTGAGAGGTGCAGGTATTGTAGGGTTATTACCCCATCTAGTGCATACATTAATCCAGCTACACTAGAGTCACATAACATGACACAGTTTATAAACTGTCACATAACTTTTGTGATCTACTGTATATGGTCACCTGTCAGTCCAGTGTATATTATGTATGCTACACTAAGAGAAAATTAAAGAAAAGAATAGGTAACCACATGCGGTCATTCCTGCACGATAACCTGGAATCAGTGTTAGCAGCCCACCAAAACAATTTGATACAGCAGATGACCACTGCTGCTCTTTTGTGGCAGTGGAAAAAGTAACAATTGGCCCAAGGTGGAAGAGATGTGGAAGCATTATTGGCCCTTAGAGAATTCTTTGGATTCATAAAATGAGAGCCATGATACCTCTGGGGCTCAACGACAAATTTGAACTTGCACTTTTCATATAAGCAGTATGAAAACTGTAAATTATTCAGTAATGTAACAGTGAACATTTGAGAAGAAACCTCTTTTTGCATACTAAACTTTATGCTACACTCAAATTTCTCACCCCCAACCCTCATTTCACCCATGAGTAATCTCCTCCTGGTGTCTGCTAACTGCTATTTATATTTATCCTCTCTAGAAAAAATAGCTTTTACAATTATACACCCAAGAGAAGTGATCATAAATTACCCCTGAGGGGCTAGCAGCAGGATCCATTTCCACTTCCCTGTTGCTAGCCATGTCCTGTTGGTATGACACGGCAATAGGGAGAGCACAGGGGGCATGCTCCATTAAAGTGTATGGAGCGTGATTTTAAAGCACAGATTTCAGCCATTTAAGAGGCCATTTGGTAAAATCAGAGCTTTCATTCAACTAACAAGAGTCTTGTTAGTTGAATCCAGGCTCCAGTTTTACCAAATGGCCACTTTAATGGCCGAAAACTGTATTTTAAAATCACACTCCATATACTTCAGTGGAGCATGTCCCCACGCTCTCCCTATTGCTGCATCATAAAATGTTGGAGCATGGAGACGTGACCAGCAACAGAGAAGTGGAAAGGGATCATGCTGCTAGCCCTTCAGGGGCAATATACAATGCCTTCCCTTCCCTTGGGGGTAAAATTATGAATATTGTTTTTGGTACATAGGAGCTCCCATGGAGGTAAGGGAGCTTCCTCTTATTTCTGTGCAGCACTGAGAAAGGAGCACTTTAAAAAAGGCAGGTAACAAGGCAGTATTCCTTGAAGATCAGTGGCTCTTTGCCATTAACAAAATCTGTTTACATAATCTGTATGGCTTTACCATATAGCCAAGTAAATGCTTTCTGTTTAATACAAATTAGTACTAAGTGGAGTTAGTGGCATTGGCAGGAGTTGTCAAAATATGATCCTTCTGTTTTTGTTTCTGCAGATCAATGTTAGTGCTGACTTGTGGAACTGGACTGCTAACAGGCAGCTTTGTCATCACACAGAATTAGCATATTAGTAGACTGTCTGTGGTTTTGTAAGACTGATAAATTTAAAGATTGGTGTTTTTATTTGCATGTTTTGCACAGCATGTACTGTATCTTGCTCATTGCACATTTTGCACTATATCACGTAAAGCACTTTGTTGGCAGCCTATTTCTTTCAGATTAATCACTATTTAAGGTTAGAAAATGGATAGGGAGATTTCCTGATTTCTGATTGGCCAAGACTCTTGGCAAGGGCACATTTATATGCCAATAGAGAAAGAAAAATAACAAGTCCCTATGCCAGGCTGCCTTTTCACAGTATCCAGTGAGGATGGTGACTGAATATGAGTGACCATCAAAATGGCAACTCATATTCAGGGCTTTCCTCCTGGACTACCCTGCAAGGGTAGCAACCCTACATGAAAGTGAGCATAGGGAAAGGTGACTGGAAGGAGGGGATAGCGAGGGGAGGTGGAGGGATAGGGAAGAGGGTTTGTAAGGGGGTAGTGTACCTGCTGCAGTTGAGCTAGCCATGTGGTGTGGTGGTGAGGGTGACTAACTGTGGCACAGCATCTTTTTGGTGATATACACTCACTGTAATAGCGATCGCTGTTTTGCAATTGCTTTTATGACATGGAACCCCTTTTCACATTTAAAATCACTGTGCCAACTCAATGCTCTGAATCTGTCTGCTGCCATTTTCTTTTTATTGCTTAGCGAGAGTTACTTCACTACCCCCGGTCATTACTCTGGCTCACTACTGTGCACGGAAATTACCTTAAACCCCCCAAAAGGAAGTTGTGTGCCTGCTTTGTTTCAAACTGTTGTTGCCATTGATTTTTTTCCTACTGCTGGTTCTGTGACTGCTTACTCATGAAGTCGCACAACAACCTTCTAGCACTTCCCCACTGAGCTTATCATTCCCTCTCCACTCACACTGTGGCAACAATTTCTTAATAAAAAAAGTCACTTTCGTCAAGTGAAGTGTTGTTACCCCCTCACTCTCGATGTCTCCTCTGCATGTGTGTTTGTGTGTGTGGTGGGGCATTCTGTACCATAACATTATCTCTCACTGCCACTCCATCAAGTGTGAACACTGTATCTTACTTGCTGACCACAAGTCAAAAAACTGAACTAATAACAATGCTCCAATCACACTTATCAGGTGTAAGCATATAAAAATAAAACTTACTGATACTCAAACAGATCTAGACAAGTGCAGCAGCACTGGCTAGGGGTTAGTAGGAGTGCAAAACAAAAAACTTACATGCTGGCTAGAGGAAAAAAAACAGCAACATAGACAACAGTGCCCTCTACTGCCAGTTTCTGCACTGGAGGGACTATTTTACTAAAAGTGCTTTTTTTTTTTCCTTTTTTGTTTAATTTTCACATTTTTAAACATTTTAAGAAACTTCTTAAAACTGTGGCCAAAAACACATTTTCTAAGCACAATAATGCCCTCCAAGGTGGGAGGTATTAGGCTATACCACATCTTTCAGGGCTTATAAGATCCTCCACCTGTAGTGTTGGGCCCCAGTACACCCCTGGCAATGTTGTATAACACAATAACACCCACCCTGGAGGGTATTATTGCTTGCTTACCAGTGTGAAGCGCTGTTATGGCTGTTGACAAAGCGTGTATTAGCACACAAAAAATTGAGACAGCATTTCAGCCCTGATGTTCCTGAACTGGATGCTGCTTAAACATTTATAATGAAATAAACACTTTTTATAGCAACTGGAATTATCCTCAGCAGTTCTTCTGTGCAGTGAGTGCATGGCTGTTTGCACCTGGAAATATTTACGGAGAGTCAGTAAAGGTTTTCAAAATATTTGTTTGTTGTAGGCTAACTCCCTGTCTTAGTCTGTGGCTCCTAGTAAAGTACACTACAAATTGGTCAGATCTGACAAAAGGGTGACATATTTTCCATTACTTTTCTTTCATCCTTCATTGTGTTGCAACTAAAGCCAGTTTGTTTTTAGTAATGGCACTGCTTTATTACTTGGAATTTGGGTACACTGGATCATAAGTGTAAAGTTAAAAAAATACTTAGTTGATTGTAATGTGAAAGCAATAAGTATGAAGGTCTTTGAAAAAGGTTACAAATGTGTACAGTACATTGTGTATTTTACTGTTTTTGTATTTTTTACAAACAAACACATGAGCCATGATAGTTATAGGGCTGGTATAGGGACCACTAAATGCTTACTCCAGGAGTACATTAGGGCCTAGAGCAAACCAGAAGTATACTGGAATATGCTAGGGCACTTTGTGAGTGTTGTAACTGGATAATAAATCACTCTCTCAGGTTCTTGGTGGAACGGCACAAAAGGAAGAGACAACAGACAAATGGTACTCATGAAATAAATGAAATTTATTGTAGATAAGTAATAGAGACTTACTACCATTACAGTGTGAACACTGGGAGAACACCAGTTTTCTTATCTAGGCAATGCAGACAGTTTTCTCTCCTCAGAGAAGCTACGTGTTACAAAGGGTCTTATACCCTAATAATTTCTATAGCAAAGGCTAAGTAAGATACATAAAATGTATATAATTGGACAAAAACAGGTGGTCTGAGTAACTATCCTAACTAGTATGAAAAGTTGCACAGCTTGCAATGGATAACAATACAATAAGACCACTATTATCCAAGGTCAGTTGTAATGATGCACAATTACTAAAGATGTCACTGTTGCCTTACATATAGAAAATACAGTAAGAATAGAGCAAAACACATTTCTCATGGCATATATATATATATATATATATATATATCAGCAAAATGTAGTGGAGCATAATACAACATAGTCCTGACACTTACGCTAATACGATAAGTGTCTTCGCCCTAAGGTTAGTACATATACCTATATAAGTTGCTGTCTGTGAGGTGGGGGCACTATCAGGGGTGTGGGAAAATGGATAACATTCCCCCCTTGTTACCTTCAAAAGAAATGGCCACATCCATAGGAAAGTATTGGGATGGAGCTAGAAAAGCTGTCGTTTACAAGCCCGAGGCACAAGCCTTGTAAAGGAATTTGAATTGTTTGTGACATTGTCTAAGAGTACAACACAGACAGAAAAGGGTTAGTATCAGAAAAACAATCAAAAATGCTTGGATAATAACAAAAGCTTTAAAAGTTAATTCCAACCAAGAAATGGATAGAGCAGTGCTTAAATCACCGTTATCAAAAAGAGTATTAAAAGCATCACTAGCTTTAGAAATATTGTTGCTAATATAGATAAGATGTGAATCCTTTCTAGCCAAAAGGGATTTCAAAGAAAGTGTTAAAGAGTCTATGTGTACATTAAATACAGGCAAATACTGAGACAAGGCAAGCAAATATTGTGGGTCAGTACCAATAACATCTGGTTCAGGGAGAGGAACAGGAGTAATCACAGTGTGACCCGTGACAGTTTTCTGCTGTGGAGTAAAACAGAAGTTAGAAAAATTAATAGCACATGTTTTGGTACCATAAGCAAAGGAATTATGACTTGTCACTATGCAGTAATGCCCATCGGAATTGTAGGTAACTCTTACAGTTGGAACTCTCCATTGTTGCAGATGTATAGGACAAGTAAATGGCTGATTGGTGAGCCAGGATGTGAAGCGATGTACCTCCTCCTGGTAGCTTCGGGGTGCAGCTGTTTCGGCAGCGGGCGCTGAAGATGTAGCTTGTAAAGATTGATCAGTGAAGTTAGATGGCAGATCATCACCCAAGATAAAGGACCAGTACAAGTGTTCTGGAGTGCAGCTGCATACAGGTTTAACAATGTCAAATACATCACAGTGGCACAGGTAATAATATCCCTTCTTGGCGTAGCAGTTGGTATGCGGTGTGACCCAAGCTTGTAGAACAGGATGGTAAATAAGCAAAGAAGGCAAGTCAGTTTGTTCTTGGTAAATGTTCTCATCAAGATGTCTGATTACATTTATAGCAGCCAATTTGTCAAAGACAGAAGTTTGTGGATCAAAGTGAGGTAGTGATACAGTGAAAGTAATGAACATGTTGTCATGAACTGAACAATGTTTAGTGAAATAGCATGGTGCTTGGTTTAGATAATGTGAAACATTCTCAAGATTTCTAGCAGTAGACATAGAAATATTGACAGAATTTGACATACACAGTGTAGTGCACACAGATTTGTAGTGAGGACAATACCATTTAGACATTCTCCTATCATAAATTATATCTGGAATGCATCATGTTTCCAAGGCCCTGAAGAGATTAACAGTGGCAATTAAATAAGAACTATAAGCAGAGCATAAAACTTCATGGGCAATATTTTGCTTGTCTGCCTCCTTGTTATTTTGAAAAATCAATTTATTAATTTTGTTTCTAGTGTTGTTGAACCCTTTTGCAATTTCTTGCATGTTATAAACAGTAAAACACTCTTCCTTACTTAAACCATCTACATCATGTAACAGTGGTGGTAACACATCATTTTTAATAGCTTGTTGAAAATTAAGTGTTTGTGCTTTAATTGCAGCTATATTTGCTCTCTTCCAGATGACATGCCTGACCCAAAAAGGCCAGAGGCAGTGCCTGCTGCACTGGTAACATCTGCAGTATCATGCCTAGTGCATAGTTTACTTTAACATTAGGTGCCAGTCTAAAAACTCCTAAGGGTTCAGTGGCATGAGGTCCACTAACTGGATCATTTGTGTGAGTTTGGTAAGCAGCTACAATGTCTAGAGGCATCATACTGAAAAATTTAGAAGTGTTGGTTGTGTGACAGAGACCAAACTCTGCCATATTCCAATGTGTAAGATTAAAAATAACTGGAACATGCATGAACTTAACATTGTTAATCAAAGCTCCTGGAAGGGAAAGGCAGTCAGACCACTAGGAGGGCCAGGCTCCTGAGGAGGACATTCAGTCAGTTCTTCTTCAGTGGGTGGGACCACAGAAAGGAACATAGCTTCAGTAGCCATATAGTTGTGAAGACAGAAAGCTTGTGACTCCTCAGAGGTGAGGTGATCACAGAAGGTAATATCTATTAAGGGACTTAAGTTGTAGAGACCAACATGTCTAGAAGTGGCTTGTTGAATGGAGAGTTTACCCTTTGGTGCAATCCCTGTGTTGGGCCATCCAAGGAAAGTTCCTGTAGATAAATGTACTACAGGAAGGGTGTAACCATTGAAATCAGTTTCCCATTGTATCTGCAATGTGGATTTGTCTGGAGCTACTACCATGGCATTAAGTTTGGCATCTGAGGCTTCCTTAATAGTAATCATTTTGTTAGGGATGTCAATACGTACTCCCTGGGGGCTGGAGATGGGTGCATCTCTAGATGAATGTTCAAGTTTGTCAAGCAAATGTGCTATATGTCATCTGTGTTCAGTTGTAAGGGGTTTGTCTTGAGAGTGAGTCAAAGAAAGTAGTCCCACCAGGATGAGGAGGTACACGATAGCCATTTTGCCAATTTATCTGAAAGAAAAAAATTGTTAAGTGAGAGGTACTATTCCACCCTAAGAGGATTGGGAAAAGTAATTATTCACCTTTATACAGTACAACTTGAGTTCATTAGCATGGAACCACTTGTCAGTGGTCTGTTTCTGATGCTGAACTCTCACCTGATAAACGGCAGGCTCCGTTTGTTGACTGTGGAATATGGGCCTTCCCATTTGCCGGTAAATGAGTGAGCTGGTGGTCAGTATTGGAGAAGTATGACTTGACCTCCAACTTGCCAGTCAATTTCTTTGGTGTGCTTATCAAAATGGGCTTTTGCATGTTGTTGGGCCTTACCTATACGACTTGCAGTGAACAAGTGTGTTTTCATGGTATCATCACAAAGTTTTTCAACATATTTGTCTACAGATACCCTATCTGTGGTATGGGTATGGAAGTCAATCAACAGGTGCTCAGGTAATCTCATGGCTTTACCAGTCATAACCTCATATTGTGTGCACTGAGTAGTTGTTGCAGTAGTGCCCCTGATTGGCATCAGCAGTAGTGGCAAAAGGGAATCTCAATCCTTGGGATTGTCATTGATGAATTTGCATAACATCTGTTTGATTCTTCTATTTGCTCTTTCTGTCTAACCTGAAGATTGAGGATGGTATGGGATATGAAATTTATGATCTACTCCAAGCATTTGAATTGTCTCCTTCATCAGCCCAGCTGTAAAACTGGTTGCCTGGTCTAAGTCTACCTTAAGGGGTAGGCCCCACCTGGAGGACAATTGATCCACCAGGATCTTGGCAGTTGTCTTTCCCATGTTATTCCTAGTAGAGAATTCCTCAACCCACTTGGAAAACAAATCTGCGACAAGTGCATACTTGTTCTTGCTGGAGTTAGTCAAGGGGCCAATGAAATTGATTTGTATCACATTCCATGGTCCAGATTGCTTTTGTGGCAATAGTTTGGCATTTCTTTTCGCCAAAATTGGATTGTTCTGGGCATACACTATGCAGCTGTCCACATAGTGCTCCATGTCCTTGGTCATACCAGGCCACCAGACAATGGTTTTAAGTCTCTGGATAGTGTTATCTGCACCCTGGTGTCCAACAGTGGGAGTTTCCTGAACCATATGGATGAATTTGGTTCATAAGGATTGTGGTACAACCCATAGTTTGTGACCTATATCATCCTTCCTATACCAGATCAGTTTTTGATCATGAGATAGGTATATTTTGTCAGAATGTCTCTTGTGTTGACTACCAGTAGGTCATTCTTGTTCAGTTCCTTTGTCCAGGTATTTGAACACATCTTTTAGTTCTGGGTCAGATTTATGTGCTGCTGAAAGGTCCAGTGGAGGTTCCAGTTATGGTTTCTGCTTGGTGATGGCAGCTAAGAAGATGGCTGCCACAGCTACTGGGTGAGTCATTGACGATGCCCCCCCAAGCACTTGCTTTGGCAAGCGAGTCCACTCAATCATTGAATTCATGGTAAGGGTCAGTTTTGCAGTGAGCCTTTACCTTGTGAATGTACAGTTTATGAGTAACCTGCTGAGTCTGTGTGTGTGTATATACACAAACAAATCCCTGTATTTGACAGGTGTGCCATCAGAGGATGTGAAGTTATTGCTCTCCCAGAATGGTAGAAATTCAGTAAGGGAGGAGCAGACCCAGTCTGAGTCTGTAAAGATGATAGCATCCTTAGCACCTTGGGGCATGACTTCTATAGCACAAGCCACAACTGCCAATTTGCCATACTGTGAGGAAATGACAGCACATTTCCTAGCAATGTACATAAAATCACCATCTGGATAGACTATGAACATGCCAAATCCTGCTACCTGTTCCGTCTCCACATAGGAGGTGGAGCCATCCATGAAGACATGATACACGCTGGTATCTTCCAAAACATCTGGTGTAGCCGGTGAGAATGATCCCAGCTCAGGTATGTCAGGAGGTTGGAGTGCACAGTCATGGGGCTTACCTGTGTAGAGAAGGCCATGAACCAAGATGGATGGCATTTTTTGCAGGTAGCACTTTGATGTCCATGTCCTGCAAAAGCAAAGATCAGTGAGTGAGTCTGGTGTTAGAAACTGAACCATGTTTTACTTTGTCTGAAATGAAAAATTTGTTTGGGGTGTGACAGGTTTGCAGGATAATAGGTGCATACCAAATGATGAACATGAAATGTTTGACAGCCCAGTAGGTTGCCAAATATGTTCTTTCACAGGGACTATACTTTCTCTCTACTGGGGACAGCATCTAAGAAGCATAGGCAATGGGCCTGAAGTACCCATTGTACTTTTGTGCCAGCACTGCAGACATGGCCACATCAGATGTGGCAGTTTCCAAACGGAATGGAAGATCTGGGTTGGGACTGATCAGTGCTGGGGCTGAGGCTAGGGCCTGTTTGACCTGTGTTACAGCATCAGTGTGAGTGGGCCCCATGTCCATGGGACATCCTTTTTCAGAAGTTCTTACAAGGGAATGGCCTTCAAGGCAAAATCAGGGATAAAATCCCTGGAGTAGTTTACAGTTCCTAAGAAGCATCTGAGTGTTACCACACTAGTAGGAAGTGGCAGATTTTGTGAGCCCTGGATATTTTTGACAGCTGGGCTTCTGCCTTGGTCTGTAAAGTATGGGTGAAGGAAGATGACATCCTTCACACTTAGTTGTGCTATGGAAGGATTGCGGTGAAGGTGTAACTTTACCATCTTTTGTCTACATTTCTTGTGACAGACTTTTGCAGTGCCCTGCTTAATACCTCTCTCAACCTCTCTCGACAACACTCTATATAGGGCACCCAATTCAACATTTTCCCTAAGCTCTTTATTCAGTTCACAACTCACACACTTGTAATCTTCTTTCAACTCAGCATCCTAATTCGTATCACTCAAAATATCATTCAAATGCGCTATTTCTTATCACATTTCAACCTTTCACAATCGTCTCTTGACAAACATAACTCTCGCTCAGTGTCTTGAGCAGTACAGTGCATCAATCTGGAATTAGCATCATGGAGTGACTGTGTTTCCTCAGCTAGTTTCTTCTCCTTTTTCTGTAACTCCGATGCCAGCAAGCCCATCTCTTTTTTTAGAGATGCATTTTGCAGTTCAAGGGAGGCACACCTTGCTGTGAGATTCTCAACAGCGGAATGTAAAGCCACAGCCAAAAGACCTTTAAGGCTATATTTCTTGGTTGTTTGTTTGGACTCTAAGTATTGGTCAGATATTAGCAGCAATGTTTGTTCTGCAGATTTTGCGTCCAGCGAGAAATATGTCCATCCGCCATGGGATGTGAGGTAGTTAGAGCCATCGAGTCTCAGTTCTGTGCACAGATCAGATATGACAAATAAGGGGCAGACAAAAAATAAAGCAGTTTGAAAAATGGTAAAAATACCCTGGCACCATCCCCAACTGCTTTCTGGTCCCCAGTGGGTGAACGATGGTGTCAAGAGGGTATGCTGTCACTTGCAAAGGGAGTGTAAGGGGATCTGGTGTGGGTCTGCCATGCCTGAGACCAAGATGGTGTGGGTCTGCCACAACTGCTACCACTGTAAGTATGAGTAGGTCCAAGTAGGTGAAAATTGCACTACACTACTTGACATTCAAAATAAATTGAATGTGAATCTTCCCTTGTACATTCCACCTGCACGTGATCGCCAAGATGTAACTGGGTAATAAATCACCCTCTCAGGTTCTTGGTGGAATGGCACAAAAGGAAGAGACAACAGACAAGTGGTACTCATGTAATAAATGAAATTTATTACAGATTAGTAATGCAGACTTACTACCAATACAGTGTGAACACTGAGAGAACACCAGTTTTCCTTACCTAGGCAATGCAGACAGTTTCCCTCTTCTCAGAGAAGCTACAAGTTACAAAGGGTCTTATACCCTGATAATTACTATAGCAACGGCTAAGGAACATACATAAAATGTATATAGTTGGACAAAAACAGGTGGTCTGAGTAACTGTCCTAACTAGCATGAAAAGTTGCATAGCTTGCAATAGATAACAGTACAATAAGACCACTATTATCCAAGGTCAGTTGTAATGATGCACAATTATTAAAGATGTCACTGTTGCCTTACATATAGAAAATACAGTAAGAATAGAGCAAAAAGCATTTCACATGGCTTATATATATATATATCAGCAAATCATAGTGAAGCATAATACAACGTAGATACTGACACTTATGCTTATACGCTAAGTGTCTTCATCCTAAGGTTAGTACATATACCTATATAAGTTGCTGCCTGTAAGGTAGGGGTACCATTAGGGGTGCTGGACCATGGATAACAGTGTTAAAGGAATGTTCCAGTAGATCAGCTGGGCAGTATTCAGATTGTGATGGCAAACACCAGCCCCCTACTGACAACGTTTGGTATATGGCCAATAGAATGCAATGTGGATTGTGATCTCAGTCAAGATGTTAGGGCTCCTAATAGCTTTTTCTCCTCTGGAACAAAAAGCCATATTGTTACCTTAAGTTGCAAATGACCCCATAGCACCAGTAAGGTGTTATGAGGTCATTTACATCTCATTAGCTCCATATTGCAGGCCAGGAGCAGACAGAGCTTATGACCCTCCCCCACCTAGCACCTAACAGTGCTACCTTTATTGGTGATCTAGTGCTCTCCCCAGACCCCTGAACACCCCTACCAGTAAGTACTAACATTTCCCTGGTGTCTAGTTGTCCCCTAGCCCCCAAACACCATTTGAGATGTTTTCACATTTTCCCTGGTGGCCAGTGGTCCCCCTGAACCCACTCTGAACACAGACAATTTTACTGCTATATCTATCCTTATTGCCTAGTGGTCCCCATCACCCCCCAAACAATCCCAATATTGTTTTCACATTTACCCTACTAGCTAGTGGTCTCCCCCACCACTGGGTTCAAAATCTCCTTCCCTCCTTGTTCCAGGACACTCCCCTGAAGGTCAGAACTACTGACCCACTAGCCGCATCCCAGCACTGTCCACACTTGACTTGGAGATCAGCAAAGATCCTCTGCTTAGCCCCATGGCTGGCCATGTACTTACAGGTCATGACTGCCTGCCTTCTGTAATATGCTGAGTACCGTAAGTGTGGCAGTCTTTGGTAGTTGCCAAGAAGGGTGGTGCTGGGGACAGGCACACATTCTGGGGGGGGTTGACCTCTGGGGGAGGCAGTTGGGTAAAGGGCAAACAGGGGATTCAAACACTGCAGGTGATGAGACCACTAGCCACCAGGGTAATTGTGAAAACATACTGGAGGGTTTGGAGTGGAGGGACCACTAGTTACCAGGGACTGATACAAAATTATTGTCGAGTGTGTTTGGGTGTTGGTTAACACTAGCAACCAGGGCAAGATACTGCATTACTGTTTAATATATTCAGGTTGGGGGACCACTTGCCACCAGGGATAGATGTGGCATCTCAAATGGAGAGAGGATCACAAATTTAGAAGTCAGTAGACATCTGGGAACAAGCAACTACTGCACAGTGTGCTTCACAGTAAACACAACCATGGAGACAAGCCATATAAAGACAAGGACACTGGACTTTAGAAGGGCTGACTTTGGCATAATGGGCGAATACCAGAGGAATGCATTAGCAAATGGCCAGAAAGGAGGGGTGGAAGAACAATGGAGAAAAATGTAAACTGCCATCATGGAGGCAACAAGCCTTTGTGTGCAATAAATAAAGAAAACAAAGTGGAATAAAAAAACAGTATGGTTTTCAAAAGAGGTGTCAGGGGAGGTTAAGGAGAAAAAGGCTGCATTCAAAAAGTATAAGGAATCACAGAAGGAGCATGACAGGGAACTGTATCGATTAAAGCAGAAAGAAGTGGGGAAGGCAGTCAGAAAAGCAAAGGCCCAAATGAGGAAAAGATAGCCAACTCAGTTAAGAAGGGGGATAAAACCTTTTATAGGTATATTAGGGAGCATAGAAAGGTTAAGGGAGGGATAGTGAAGATTAATAAAGGAGAGGGGAGGTGGGCAGAGGGAGACAGTGAAAAGGCAGAGATACTGAATGAATACCTTTACTCAGTATTCACAAAAGAAGAAGAGGAGAAGTTACCTAAAACAACCAGTAGAAGCATTCTAGGTAGTGGGGTTGATGCCAGTCCATTTACAGAAGAAAGAGTCCAGAAAGAACTCCTAAAACTCAAGGTGGACAAAGCAATGAGGCCTGATGGGATTCACCCTAGAATCCTAAAATAGCTAAGGGAGGACCTAGTGACACCGCTAACCACACTTTTTAACAAATCATGGGAATATGGGGTGGTACCTGAGGACTGGAGGAGGGCAGATGTGATCCCCTTCACAAAAGTGGGAGCAAGGCAGAAGCAGGAAACTACAGACCTGTTAGTTTGACCTCAGTGGTGGGGAAAATGATGGAATCACTCTGAAAGAAAGAATTGTTCAGTACCTAGAGGCCAGAGGGCACAGGACCGAAAGCAGCATGGATTCACAGTAGGAAGGTCATGTCAGACAAATCTAATTGATTTCTTTGACTGGGTGACCAAAGTAATAGACCAGGGAGGGGCTGTGGATATGGCCTACCTAGACTTTAGCAAGGCATTTGACACAGTCCTGCACAAAAGATTAATAATCAAGTTAGCCAGCCTGGGAGTGGGTCCTAGGGTGGTAGCCTGGGTAGCAAACTGTCTGCACAATAGTACACAGAAGGTAATAGTGAATGGAACACATTCTGAAGAAAGGTGGGTTACTAGTGGAGTACCTCAGGGCTCAGTACTGGGTCCAGTACTCTTTAACATCTTCATAGGTGACATTGCAGAGGGTCTGGAAGGAAAGGTATGCCTCTTTGCAGATGACTCAAAGATGTGTAACAGAGTTGATACACAAGGGGGAGTAGAAAGGATGAGAAGGGACTTGGCAAAGTTGGAGGAATGGTCAGACATATGGCAACTTAGATTCAATGCAAAGAAGTGCAAAGTAATGCACCTGGGAAATAAAAATCCAGGAGAAGAGTGCACAATAGCAGGGGAGGTACTAACGACAACAATAATGGAAAGGGATCTGGGTGTAGTCATATCAGATGACCTAAAGGGGTAAGCAATGTGAGAAGTCAGTAAGGAAAGCCAGGGGTATACTGGGATGCATAGGGAGGGGCATCACAGGTAGAAAAAGGGAAGTGGTTATCCCTCTATACAGACAGTTGGTGAGACCCCATTTGGCATACTGTGTGCAGTTTTGGAGACCTCATCTACGCAAGGACATAGACAGGATGGAAGCAGTCCAGAGGAGGGCAACTAAAATGGTGTAGGGTCTACATCAGAAACCATATGAAGAGAGACTGAGGGAGCTTAATATGTATACCCTTGATGAAAGGAGGGGCAGGAGGGACATGATAGAAACTTTTAAGTACCTCAAGGGAATCAACAAAGTCCAGAAGGGTAGCATCTTTCAGAAAAAGAGATGTGAATGAACAAGGGGGCACAATTTAAAGTTGGAGGGGGGATGGCTCAGGGGTAATGTGAGGAAGTTCTTTTTCACAGAGAGAGTGGTGGTTGCATAGAACCACCTTCCTGGAGAGGTTGTCGGGTCTAAAACAGTGGGGGAAATCAAACATGCATGGGACAGATATAAGGCAATTATAGTGAGGGGTTTCAGGAAGTAGGCTGTTGGTTAACTAGAATCTGCAGCTTATCCAATACCCGTAGGTAGGGAAATGGGCAGACTGGGTGAGCCAAGTGGTCCTTATCTGCCATCAAAGTCTATGTTTCTATGTTTTTATGTTTCTATTACAGTTGGACATGCTTGGGGGCAGGGAGACCAGCAGACTCCAGAAACTGAAATAGCGTTACTGTTCGGTGTTTTTGGGGGTTGGGGTGATCACTAACCACCAGCGACAGATACTATATTACCATCAGGTGTGTTTGGGAGGTTGATGGACCACTAGTGTGTTTAGGAGTGGGACTAGTAGCCACCAAGGTAAATGTGAAAGCATATGGGGGTGTTTGGGGATGGGAGGACCACTAGCCACTAGGGATAAAAATTACATTACTGTCGAGTGTATTCAGTCTTAAGGGTACCAGTAGTCAGAAGTACCACTTGTGGTAGACAAAAACTTTGCTGACCTGCTGTACAATGATGACACAATACCTACACCAGTATTGTGCAATCTTGAAAGAGAATGTTTTTTGATGGGTGACTACGCCTCATGCACCCCCCATGTGGGGAGCTCTGCCCCCACACTCCCCACATTTTCAATATAATCAACTCCAGGTCGAGTTGTTCTGGGGAAGGGGGCAGAACACCGGGAGAAGCCGCATTGGTGAAAATAGACCATTAAAATGACTTTTGCTATAATGGTCCGTTTTCAGGTTTCGCTGTCTTGGTGTAGATCTCAAGTGGGCCACCACCACTAGACACCAGGATAGATATGGCATTACCACTGGGTATGTTCAGGAGCAGAGGGCACCATGGTTAGGAGTTGGAACTCATATGACCTGAACTGGGAAGGTGAAAAAGAGCATGGCACTAACTATTACTTACTACCTCTCCAATCCAACCAATATGGCAATGTGCCTATATGCAAGGCACTATCCGCTCCTTTGCATAGGTAGTATCAAAAAGTTTCAGGCACACACATAACCTCATAAGAGGGATGCAGGCTTCAAAATAAATTAAATTAACATTTTTGTTAAGCCAAACCACCAGATATAGCTTTGCTATTGCCTGACATGTTTCGGACTACTGTCCCTTTAAAAAGGCTAGAGATTTTTGAACACCACACTGTTTAAAAACCTACAAAGCAGCATCATGTGGGGTCAGCTGACCATTACAATTAATACTTCATTAATTGATATAAACTGTAGCAGGTTCTCAATTCTTAAAGCTGGCCTCTCATAGAGACAGTGTTCAAAATAATTAGAAAGTGCTAACCAGTGCTTACATACAGATTCATTAAAAATCTTGCAAATGTATATAAAACACACCAACAATATATAAGATGCTGAATACCAATATTATAATTTACAATACTGTGGCTCCTGTCCTTAAATATGAATAACAATAGTATCTATAAACAAGAACATGGGAGGAGGAGGGGAAAGGGAATTATTAACATACATAGATGAAAAAAAAACAGCCAAGAGAGGCTGTCTGTTAAAACTAGAAAAAGACAGAAGGGGGATTTGGAGGGCAAAATAGGAAACAATTAACAACAAACATATAAATTCAACTTAAAAAGCAGAGAAAGCAAGCCTGCTAGATAGGACTGGTGAGTCTATCAATGCAAATATATGTAAATCAAAGTACAGCCTACATATTCATTATGTAATACATTTTCCAAATGGCTCTGTACTGCACATCTATATTATGAACTACATGTACCTCCTGTCTCCAAAATATGGGATCTACTTAATAAAGGGAAGCTCCTATAAAAAATAGTCAATCAAAGGAATATATTTGGAAGCCCTTGACAACTGGGAATAGTCATTTATCTTCTAAAATAGGGCCTAATGTCTAGTTGAACATTAATGCCTGGTTTTATATGAGCTTGTAGGCTCAAAATCCAAAAGTTCTCTCTTCTAAGAACAAGAGTATCAAAGTCCCCTCCTCTGGAATTTCTGCACACATTATCTATAGCTTGGAATTTAAAAACGTACATCTTTCTGTGCTGAATTCATGATGTGTTGAGCAGTGATATACGTGTCATCTTTTTTTATGAATGGCCCGTATATGTTCATATCTGACCCATATAAAATGTTTTGCACGTGCACGTGGCTAGATAAATAATCCCCTCACTGCTGCAAGTAATGCATTGCTTTATGCTGCATCTTCTTTCTGTATTTCAGCTAGTGAAGATCTTACTAGAGGCAACATGCTCAAATGCTACACATCTATTGCAAGTGAAGCATCCTTGTACCCTATTGAGCCACATCTCTGTTTTTTTCTCCCTGTAGTGGCAATGGACAAGTAGGTCCCTCAAAATGGGGGCCCGTTTGTAACAGACTCTAAGTGGTTCTCCAACCAATTCCCGCAAACCAGGTTCTACCATAAGCACATGCCAATGTTTCTTTAAAATATTTTCTACTTCCTTAGCTTGAGTAGAAAAACTAGTCAAATAGTTAAATCTATTACTTGTGGGCTCATTTGGTTCCTTGTCTACTCTGTAGAGTTTCTCTTTCCACTACTCTAGCTTCTTCCTTGGCTGTTAGTATTCTCTTCTGGCTATATCCCCTTTGTTGTAGTCTATCTGCTAAATCATCAGCTCCAAGCTTGTAACTCTCTGGTGTAGAACAATTTCTTCTAGTTCTGAAAAACTGGCTCTTTGGAATATTAGTAGCCGCATGTGGGATGGCAACTGTTAGCTAGGAAGATTGTGTTGCCATCAATTTCTTTATGGAACAAATCACTATGGACCTACACCCTCCCTCCTCTTTAGTTAATTTCAGATCCAGATATGTGGCTGTTTCCTGACTACATTGATAGGTGAATCTAAGGTTGGAATTGGTGCTACGTAGCCAACTTACAAACTCCTCAAAGTCCTCTAGACTACCTTGCCAGATAACTAGAATGTCATCTATAAAGCATTTCCATAGTATGACATTTTGAAAAAATATATTCGGGTCAGGACAGAACACTGTCTGCTCCTCCCACTTGCCTACATATAAATTTGCCACTTCCTTAGAACTAGAAAAAATTGTTCTACACCAGAGAGTTATGAGGATGGAGCTGATGATTTAGCAGATAGACTACAACAAAGGGGATATAGCCAGAAGGGAATACTAACAGCCAAGGAAGAAGCTAGATTAGTGGAAAGAGAAACTCTACTTGTGAAGAAGGAACCAAATTAGCCCACAAGTAATATATTTATCTATGTGGCTAGTTTTTCTACTCAGGCTAAGGAAGTAGAACATATTCTAAAGAAACATTGGCATGTGCTTATGGTAGAACCTGGTTTGAGGGAATTGGTTGGAGAACCGCTTGCAGTCTGTTACAAACAGGCCCCCATTTTGAGGGACCTACTTGTCCATTGCCACTACAGGGAGGGAAAAAACAGAGATGTGGCTCAATAGGATACAAGGATGCTTCCCTTGCAAGGGACGTGTAGTATGTGAGCATGTTTCTAGTAAGACCTTCACTAGCTGTAATACAGAAAGAATACAGAATACAGAAAGAATATACAGCACACGGCAATGCATTACTTGCAGCAGTGAGGGAATTATTTTTCTGGCCACGTGCATGTGTAAAACATTTTATGTGGGTAAGATGACCAGGTGTTTTAAAACATGGGTAAATGAACATATATGGGCCATTCAGAATAAAGACGACACGTATGCCACTGCTCAACACGTCATGAATTCAGCACAGGAAGATGTACATGTTTTTAAATTCCAAGTTATAGACAAAGTGTGCAGAAATACCAGAGGAGAGGACTTTGATAATCTTGTTCTTAGAAGAGAGAACTTTTGGATTTTGAGCCTACAAGCTCATCTAAAATCAGGCATTAATGTTCAACTGGACATCAGGCCCAATCTTAGAAAATAAATGACTATTCCCAGTTGTCAAGTGCTTCCAGATATATTCCTTTGATTGACAGTTTTTTTTATAGGAGCTTCCATTTATTAAGTAGATCCCCTATTTTGGAGACAGGAGGTACATGTAGTACATAATATAGATATGAAATACAGAGCCATTTGGAAAATGTATTACATAATTGAATATGCAGGCTGTACTTTGATTTGTGTATTTTTGCATTGATAGACTCACCAGGCCTCTCTAGCAGGCTTGCTTTCTTTGCTTTTTAAGTTGAATTTATATGTTTGTTGTTAATTGTTTCCTATTTTGCCCTCCAATTTCCTTCCCTACTCCCCATCCCTTCTTTCTTCTGTCTTTTTCTAGTTATATAATTCAGCCTCTCTTGGCTGGCTAGTTTGTCTGTGTATATTATTAATTCCCTTCCCCCCCATGTTCTTGTTAATGGATATTACTGTTAATTCTTTTTAAGGACAAGAGCCACGGTATTGTAAATTATTATATTGGTATTCAGCATCTCATATATTGTTGGTGTGTTTTATATACATTTGCACTATTTTTAATGAATATGTACTTAAGCACTGGTTGGCATTTTATAATTATTTTGAGCACTTTATGTATATGAGGGGCCAGCTTTAAGAATTGAGAACATTATACAATTTATATCAATTAAAGAAGAGTTAATTGTATTGGTCAACTGACTCCACACGATGCTGCTTTATAAGTTTTTAAACAGTATGGTTTTCAGAAAACTCTAGCCTTTGAAAAAAGGACACTAGTACAAAACATGTCAGGCAAGAGCAAAGCTGTATCTGTTGGTTTGGCTTAATAAAAATGTTAATTTAATTTATTTTGAAGCATGTGTCCCTCTTATGAGGTTTTGTTTGTGCCTGAAGCTTTTTGATACTGCATGTTGTTAGTTTTGGAGCACCACTACCTAGTGCACACTTCTGTGTTTGGTCCTTTGCATAGGTGCATCAGAATATTTTATGGTAATTCACAAACAGATAAGTGAATCACTAACCATGCCATCCACTATGGCATTTTGCAGTCCTTCTTTTTTTTGGGTCTCAAAGTGGTGTTAGTGAGTTGCTGATGCCCTCCTGATATATCCCAATATAGTTTCTTGGTTATGCTTTATTATACTAGCTGAGAAGCACCAGTATAGTTAAGGTTAAGCAACAGGTTCTGTGTTAACCCCATAACTTTTCACCTTAATAGCCTCGGCAGCATCTGATAAAATTACCTGAAATTTTGCATATGTTGTCTTGTAGGCAAGGTCTCAATATGTGAAAAGTTTTGTGATGGCAACTTGTGCAGTTTCTGAGATATGCATATATCATTTTCCATTAGACGTCTAGTTTTTTTCATTTAGTTAACATGGGGTTTTCGTTTTGCTCTCATGTACAGCCAATATGGATCTAAATTTTTTCCTGAACTTTCAAGGCAGAAGTATGCTATGCCAAGGTAGTGTCTTTGGAAGGTTTCATGAAAAAATATTAAATAGTTCCAGAGTTATAAGATTAAACTTTTTTTTTGCTACTGCTCTGAGCATGCTCAGTAGTTTGTTTGTTTTTTGGATAAAAAAATGTGTCATTTTAAAAAAGAAACACTTGAACCTACAGTAGCTAAATCAGAACTGTTTAGCTAGATTCCGGTGTTTGTTTTTTAAAACAATGGCCAGAAATACATTTTCTGGGCACCCTAAAATCCAGTGTGTTCAGCTCAGTGAGAGGAGCTACTGATCCTGCATTCTCTGTATAAGAACAGCAGGACTTTCTTGAATGCTGAAGCAGCAGCTGGAGTCATGCTGCTGGCTTCAGTTGAAGCAGTGTGCCGGCAATCCCCTGTTATGTTTGTGTTGTCTTTCTCTCTGTCCATGTCTCTTTCTATTTGTCTGTTTGTCTGCCTGCCTGCCTGTCTGTCTGACAGCCTACCGGGTCATAATGTCGTACGCTTAATAGCATACGACATTATAGCTAACCCAAAACAATGCTGTCCATGACAGCGAATGGTGCAATATCACATATACTGCTGTACATGGTATTGCACCATTCACACACTCCCAGGCAAAGCATAAGACCTCTGCCGGGAGTGGGTTCTGCTGAGCAGCTGCCATGGTTCACTGGACTGAGCCACAGCATCAGGAAGCCAGGTGCTGCATCTGGGACCGGGTTTGATTCCCGGTCTCAGACATTTTATTTTTATCCACAAATTGTGTGATCCCCGAATTGGACCCCCCAGAGTTCAGAATATTTAGTGGGGGGTCCAGGGGCAGCCCCCATAACAGTGGGTGTGCAGGAGCCCCACAGAAAAAGGACTTATGAGGCATGGCAATATCGTGCTGTATTGGCAATGCGATTTTGTCATGCGGGCATAATATCTTCTGACATTATGACCCAGTACCATCTTTCTTTCTGTCCATCTATCTATCTATCTATCTATCTATCTATCTATCTATCTAATTAAAAATGTTATTAAGTCGGTTAGGGTGCCCACCCCTGGTGCTGCTTCTTTCTCCCCCATACCCTCCAGGTTGCCCACACCCTCTGTCAACTTTTTATGTTATAAGACCTGGGTGCCCATATTCCCAGTGTGGTCATAGCAGCACTCAGGTGCCCACTGCTGGTGCCACCAAAAAGTAGCCCAAACACTGGGTGCCCAATCACCAGTTTTGGAATGGGCCTAGCCCCTGCAATAAAGAAAACTAACCCTTGATGATTTTTTTCCTACCCTCTAAGAAATAAAATTGTCCCTCACTGGTCTGAACCTCCACACACCCCACCCTCCCACCCTGACCTCCCAATCAGCACTCAATATCCATGACCCCATACCCCTACCCACACACCCTCTTTTACTTGAACATGTTCTGTGGCATAGATCCATACTCTGAGCATAGATACATCTTGCTGCTGGAACTGGTAACTGTATCAGGAGAAAATCAGGTAAGTGTGGTTTAATGTATTTCAATGGGGTTAGGACTTTGATTCATAACTTTGGCATTTTTACATATGTTGACCCCAGATTTTCAACAGGGCCTTTTTGGGACCCCACCTCACAACCAATCGTGGTGAAATTATGCAAATCTGCACCAAAAGATGATTTTGTGGTCACTTTGTGAAATCACCCTTCAGTTGTAATTTGAAAATTTTCACCAGCCTTGTTCACGAGGTGCAGTCATAAGAAGATTATATTGAGAATTTAGGATCAGAATATGTAAAAATGATAAAGTTACTTATGCGCATTGAAATTTTTCTATGCTCACTCACAACTTTGGTAATTTTAAATATTTTTACCTCAAATATTCAACACAGTCATTTTTCACACTGCCTCATGAACATGACAGCTGTTATTTTTCAAATCCTGTCTAAAATGGGTTTTCACACCTGTGATGCAGATTGATGTTTCAGTGGGGATTTAAAAGTTTTCACCTACTGGATTAATGAGGTGGAGTAATAAGAAGGTTATGCTGAAAATTTGATGCACAGATATGGTAAAATTACCAAGTTATGACTGAATATTGCAGTACAATTCAATTGTTAGGTTTATGTTGCAGGTCGCATATCATACTCATCACTGTTCTCTTCTTCAGGAGTATAATTGTTTATCATTTGTCTATCGGATACATTTAAATATTGTATATTGTTGTTCAAAATCATATTAGCCCCCCCCCCCCATTTCTAAACTGTTTCCCAGGTTTATCAGTGGTAGTGGCTCCTGTTCTCAGGACAAATATTCTTTTCAGATACCGCTTTTTCGCAGGGCCATTGGCCAGAGATCAATTCTGTATAGGGCTCCTAAATTTTTTAATTCTCTTCCCATCGATTCTGAGCTGAGCCAACTGAGACCATGGCACATTGCTAAGTCTGTAAAAAAATGGCACCCTTATATTACAATAAATAAAAGAAGGGCACGCATATGTTACTGGTGCCGAAAATCAATCTCAGGATTTCTCTGACAAATAAACCTCTCAAGCTGTGCTCTTGAGGATTATGATATCAGAGGAATCCCTCGGTGAATTTACTGCACCATAATGGATGGATGCCCATCAGTTATTCTATTGTATCTATACTAGCTATGTAAACTATCACTATGTTAATGTGTTATTAAAAACATTAGCACATTACTACCCAGCACACTACAATCCACCCTAATAACACATGTAACAAGCTGCTTAATAACACAAGCAACAAGCTTCTTAATGACACATTTAAGAAGCCCCTTAATAACACATGCAGCAGCCACCCTACCCCCCCCAAAAAAAAACACTATGGTAAAACACAAGTGTCCAACCTAGTACTTTATATAAAACAAAAGATTGCAAAGTCTGGTATTAGGCAAAATAATACTATCTGGGGGTCAAACAAGTTCATAATGGCCACTCACCCCACAGGCTCATAGCTTTATGGCTTGTTTGACCCCTCTGTGGTATTATTTCCTTATATACTACACTTTTCTCTCTCTCTCCCTCTCTGTATATGTATATACATGTATGTACAGTATGTGAATATATATATATAAGGGATATGCAGCAGTTCAGTGTGTGATAATGCATTTATCTTGTACAGTTTTCAGTGACCTCAAGTAATCTCATGAGTGCCGAAGGTGAAGGTGAAGGTGAAAGTGTGTATATGTATATACAGTATATAACTGTATTGCAAAAAAAAAAAAATAGTTTAATACCTAATGACCACAACCCTACCAGCAGCCCATAGCCTCCTGCCCAAAGCACAAGGTACAACTAGAATCATAGAAAATGATGATAAAAGAGGACCATAGGTCCATCTAGTCTGCCCAAGGGTTACTGAGGCCTTCTATGGGTTCTGTGACCTAGCCCCCCCACCCTCCGTACTTTGTTGAGCTCTTACTCTGTCCTACCCTCTCCTAAAGCTGCCATGGTTTTAGATCCCACCACCTTGGTGGGCAGTCTATTCCATGGTTCAATGACTCTTTCTATGAAGTAATGCTCTCTCAGATCCCTTTTGAAGCTTCCACCCCATAGTTTCCATGCCTGTTCCCTGGTGGCTGAGCCTTCTATTCTGTTAAAAATTTCTGAGAAGGGCATTTTGTTGATGCCTCTAATGAATTTGAATGTCTCAATCATATCACCCTTCTCCCTTCTAGTTTCTAGAGAATACATGTTCAGTGTCCTTAGTCGCTCCTCATAAGAGAGACCCTGGAAGTTTTGAACCATCTTGGTTGCCATTTTTGCACAGTTTCCAACCTATCCCTGTCCTTCCTAAGGTGTGAGGGCTCCAGAACTGGACACAGTATTCCAGGTGGGGTCTGAACAAGGACCTGTATAGTGGGAGGATCACTTCCCTGTCCATACTGTCAAAACCTCTCCCTGTACACTCCAGCATTTTATTTGCTTTGATGTAAGCGTTGTTGCACTGGCTCGATTGCTTAAGGGTGTCACATGTGATGACCCTGAGATCCCTTTCCAAATGTGAGGTGCTGAGTTGGTCCCCATTGAGCCAGTACTCTGCTCCTGGGTTCCCTTTACCTAGATGCAACACCTTGGACTTTTTTTTGCATTGAACTGTAGCTTCCAAAGCTTGGACCATCTCTCTAATTTTTTCAGGTCTTTCTGCAGGTTCTTCACCACCTCAACACTGTCAACCCTATCACCTAACTCAGTGTCATATGTGAAGAGAGCTATTTTGCCCTGAATGCCTTCACCAGTGTCACTAGTGAACATATTAAAAAGAACCAGTCCCAAGACCGATCCATGTGGCACCCCACTAGTGACCTCCCTCTCATTTGACTGCAATCCATTGACCACCACTCTTTGCTGCCTGTCCTCCAGCCAATTTCCCACCCACCTGACTATGCTCCCAGAACTGCCTAGGTCCTCTAACCTCTTTAATAAGCACTTATATGGCACCAAATCAAAGGTCTTAATAAAATTGAAGCATAGGAGATCCACTGCATGGCCTTCATCTAATTCTTTAGTCACCCAGTCAAAGAACATACTGAGGTTTGTCTGCTACAAACCCATGTTGACTTCCATCCTAAAGTCCGTTCTTTTCCAGGTATTCTACTAGACCCTGTTTAATTAATGTTTCTATTAATTTTCCAATTATAGTTGTGAGACCCCCGGACCTGTAATTGCTGGTCTTCTCCCTACTCCCTCTGTTGTGAAGAGGTACCATATCTGCTCTTCTCCAGTCCCTAGGCATGGTTCCCCTCTGTAGTGAGCGGCTGAACAAATGTGCCAGGAGGTCTACCAATTCCTCATCAAATTCCCTCAGCACACTCGGGTGCAGTCATATAAACATATGAAAATGCCAGCAGAAATAGGCCTCATGTTTGGTTGAGTCTGCTCGATTGTACAGCTAGCCCCTCATCTAGCAGCTGCCCCTCCCACTCCTCCCCTACTTAGATTTACCCTCCCCCTCACCCTGTCCCATCCCCTCTTGAAACTGCCCACTGTCTTTCAGGCCACAACCTCCTGTGGTAGAGTGTTCCACTTGCCCTCCACTCTTTCCATGAAGAACTGTCTCCTTACCTCCCTCCTGAATCTTCCACCCTCCAGTCTGAGACTGTGCCCTCTCACATCTCTTCCTCTTTCTAATTGGAAGATCCCTTCTGTTTCAGTCTTGTTTATCCCTTTCAAGTACTTAAAGGTCTCAATCATGTCCCCCCATCCCTCCTCTCCTCCAATGAATACATACCTAGCTCTCTCAGCCTTTCCTCAAAGGGCTTGCCTTCCAATCCCTGGATCATCTTTGTTGCTCTACACTGCACCCCCTCCAACAATCTGACATCCTTCTTCAGGTACAGGTGCCAGAACTGCATGCAGTTCTCCGGGTGTGGCCTGATCTCTGACCTGTACAGGGGGAGGATTACCTCCCTTCTTCTGGAGGAGATTCCCCTCGCTATGCAGCCCGGCATCTTGTTGGTCTTCACTGATGCCTTCCTACACTGAGCAAAGTTGTTCATGCTCCCCATTATAAGTACCCCTAGGTCCTTTTCCTCAATGGTGCTGCCCAGCTGTACCTCTCCCAGCTGATAGTCCCTCCCCTGGTTCTTTGCTCCAAAGTGCATTACCTTGCACTTCTTGGCATTGAACCCTTGCTACCACTTATTGACCATTCCTGCAGCTCAATTAGGTCATTCTGTAGCCCTTTCCATCTCTCAGTGTCATCAACCACCACCCCAATTTTGATGTCATCTGCAAACAGACTGATCTTACTTTGGATCCCATGTGAGATATCAGCTACTGTATGAATAACCCCAACAACACTGGCCCCAGCATCAATCCCTGTGGCACCCCACTCATCACTGCCCTTGGTGCTGAAAGTTCCCCTCCCACTACCACCCTCTGCTGCCTACCCCTTAGCCAATTCATTATCCATTTCACCATCTTCATTCCCACTTCCACAGATTCCAGCTTTCCCCCAAGCCTCCCATGTGTCACAAAGTCAAAGGCCTTGCTGAAATCCAAATACAGGACATCCACTGCATGGCCCTTGCCTAGTTCCCTTGTCATCCAATCATAGTACTCAATGAGGTTGGTCTGACAGGATCTGCCAAAGACAAACCTGTACTGATGCCCATCCTGGAGCTCATTGTCCTCCAAAAAGGTCATCAGCCTCTCTTTCAGAACTGTCTCAATGAGCTTCCCCACGATTGATGTGAGGTTTACTGGCCTGTAGTTTCCCAGTTCATCCTTTGGGCCACCTTTGTGAATGAGCACCACATGGCCCATCCTCCAGTCCTGTGGTATGCATCCAGTGTCCAGCAAGGTATTTAACAGGCCAGCCACTGGTCCTGCCAGAACCTCAGCCAGATGCTTGAGTACCCTAGGGTGAATGCCGTCTGGCACAGATGTCTTGTCCACCATCAGTGCCTTCAGTCATTCCAGTACCCTGTCCTCAGTAATCCTCACATCGATCACCCCTCCCCTGCCCACCCCACCCCTCCCATGGTATCTGACCTGCTTTCTCTTGCATGAATATAGAACAGAAGTATTCATTTATTGCCTCTGCCTGATCCTCCCCTTTCTCCACCCACCCTCATCCTTTTTTATCCTCACTATTTGGTCCTTGTTGTTCCTTCTTTCCCTTATGTATCTGAAGAAATCCTCTTCTCCATTTTTAATATTGTGTGCTAACCTCAGCTCCCTGAAAGCCTTGACTACTCTGATTAGTTTTTTGGCCTCTCTGGGTTTCATCATGTACATCTCCTTGTCTTCTCCACTCCCAGACTTTGTGAACCTCTGGAATGCCTCTCTCTTGGCCCTCACCCCCTCTCTGACCTTCTGAGTCATCCAACTGGGCTTCTTTGCCCTCCCTTTCTTGCTCTGTGTTCTAGTACATGCCCCTGTAGCCTCCACTAACCCATTTTTTATGACATCCCACTTCTGACTTGAGTTCCAGCCTGATTGAATCCCCTCTAGGTG
Organism: Neoceratodus forsteri; assembly: GCA_016271365.2. NCBI lineage: Eukaryota > Metazoa > Chordata > Ceratodontiformes > Ceratodontidae > Neoceratodus > Neoceratodus forsteri. The sequence goes on along the minus strand of CM057450.1, from coordinate 872,405,599 downwards.
CCCTGCCAGAATTTCCCCATTGTTTTTAAAGTCCGCCCACCTAAAGTCAATCACCTTGGTAACTGTACCCCCAGCTTCCCTCCCCATGTTGAGTGTGAACCATGCTGAGTAGTGATCGCTCCCTTCCAGTGGGTCCTCCACCCCCAGATCCCTTACCATCTCCCCACTGGACATTATTGGCTCATGGACCAACTGCATCAAGAAGCTGCCCTGAAATGCCTCTACAGGACTTTCTCCCTTGCACTTGTGGTGGTTGGGGTACTCCAATCCACACTGGGTAGGTTGAAATTCCCCACCACCACTGTATTACCCTTCCTGCAGACCCTTCAGATTTGCTCAGCAAACTCCCTGTCCAGGTCCTCCAGCTGAGCTGGTGGCTACCCCCATCCTCAGTGTCCTGCCTTTTGAGTCCTGAAAAGGCATCCATAGGTCCTCTGTCCTGCCCTCTTCCCCCTCATCCTTTGCACACCTTATCCCCTCCAGTACATAGATCACCACCCCCTCTCCCCCCTTGGTCCTATCCTTTCTGAATATCCTATACCTCAGGACCATCAAACTCCAGTCCTGGTTTTTGTGATGGCCACAGTGTCCACCTTCCTCTCCGCCAATATGGACTGAAACTCAACTGACTTATTTCCAAGGCTCCTTGTGTTCAGTGAGACCACTGTCCAACCCACTCCCTTCCCTTCCTTAACCCTTCTCCCTCCTTTCTCCCCCTGTGTCCCCTCCCCTTTGCCTTCCCCATTAACTAGGGGGGTAAGCTTGTCAGGTCCACCTCTCTGGAACCCCTGTCTACCAGCTGTCCACTCACCACCCCCTTCTAGTTTAAGTTTATCTTTGTTTCTGCATACTCCTCTATCTTCTGCTTCAGTACCACTTTCACCTTCTTGCTCAGGTGTAGTCTGTCCCAGGCATACAGGTCATTCCTGTCCCAGATTCTACCCCAGCCACCCACCAAGCCATAGCCCCTTGAGCAACATCATTCCTCCAGTCAAGTATTAAACTCACTTATCTTTCCTTTCTTTGCTGTACTCATGCAGGGTACTGGGAGTACCTCTGAGAAAGCCACCAATCCACCTATCTCCTCACACAGCCTTCCCACTTCCTTGAACCTCTCCCATACCACTTCCACCATCCCCCCAGCCAGGTCATATGTACCCATGTGCACTACAACATGAGGTCTCTTCCTTCCCTTCTCTACTCATTTAAGAAGAGACTGCACCACCCTGTCGCAGTCAGCCCAAGCATGGATTCAACCAAGATTCAGCTATGTCTTTCCCCCTTACTGCTCCATCTGGTCCCCTTCAGTATGGAACCCCCCAGCACTAGAACCCCCTTGTTGTCCATCTGGTCCAGATGCTTTGTCCACTTTAAGATGCTTCAGAGCTTCCCTGACTCTGTCTGTGGTGAATGCTAGTGTCACCATTTTTGGGATCTCCTTATCTTCAGCCTTTATGCCACTATCTGTAATGTGCCCATCATGCTTCTTGGTGAATAATGAACAGAAGCTGCTGTTTAGAGCAGATGCCTTCTGTTAATTATCCTCAATGATTCTATCACCATCTAAGAGATGGACTATCCTCCCTTCTCTTTTTTCACTTCTCTTGAATGTATCGATAGAAGTGTTTGTCCCCCGATTTGATCCCGACACGATCTGAAGCTCAGTTGCCGCTTTTGCCAGTCTCACCACCCTCTGATTTATTTATTCATTTAGTTTTTGTTGACCATGTAAGTGCACTAAACCACAACACTATCTATTTTTAGGCATAACTAGGGAGAGTTACAGACAAAACCAGCATAACATTAATTTCAGACAGCATACAGCACAGAAAACAGTGGGGGTACATGATAAACACATGGTATACAATAAATATACACAGAGAGTACAAGTAATTCAACCAGCAATCATCACTGTAAGGAAAAAAAATAACACATATAAATGCAGAAGCGTCTTTGCTTTTCTGAGTGTAGTTATCCCAGTCACTGTCCCCTTTGTTTGTCATATTTGTGAAAAGCTTCCTTACTGTCCCAAATTGCTTACCTGACCTTGCCCATGAACCAAATGGGTCTCTTGTGGCTGTTCCTTTTGTCACAGTCTTCATGCATAGTTTGGTGGCCCCTAGAATGGCTCAAGCCCATACCACATAGGTATATAGGCTCCTATGCACAAAGGGGCAGAGTGACTATGCCCAATGTGCCACCCATGCAGGATGCACTAAATGGGGTGCGCAGCCCCTATGAACCCAATCCCCCTGGTGCATACACCACAATGCACCAGGAGTGGGTGAGAGGTGTGTCTGCATTACACACCATGCACAAAGGTGCATAGTTGAACCTACAGGGGGCATAGTTGTGCGGAGGTTATGCCAGGGGGGATCCTGCCTCAACCAACTGCGTGCCCTGATGGACTGCACCTGTCGGTCACAATATGGCCAGGAACCAACCCTCCATGCTGCCTCAGCACACAAGGCAGATAGGAAGGGCTGGAGCAGCCGATTGGGCTAGTGCCTGCAAATCACAGTGGTCATCCATTATGGATCTGCACCATGGCAGTGCACCTGTCTGCCCAGTCCATGAACCTGCCATACAACCCCCCCTCCACCAGCTCAAGGCAACCCTGTCCCTGTATGGGCCAGTGACCCCCCCACCCCAACACATGGCATCCCTCACCAGACCCGGCATCATGGAGACACCTCCTCCAGCACAGCCCAGCCCCAGTCAGCAGGTCCATTCACCCCCATTACCAACAATGCCACTGGACTGGTACCCCTGTCCTGCACTGCACAGCATGTGCACCCCCTACCCCCACCTGCATGCCCTGGTCCCATCAGTGGTATTCAGTGTCTTCCCCCAACCCTGCGACACTGACACCCCCCACCCATACCTCATAGTTGGTGCCACAGCTGGGAAAGCTGGTGGCACACCCCACCTCACATTTCTGTGGCTTCTGGCTGTCTGACATCTGCAGGGGCATGCAGCCAACATGCACCCTGCTGCATAACTGATCCACCACAGGACTCATTATGGGCATTCAATAGGAAGCCTGCCCAGGTCCGTGGCTCTGCCTCCATCCACCATATGCAAACCTGCATGCCACTGTGTGGGCCATGGACAGGTGGCCAGTGGTAGTGCATGCCGCCAGGTGTGCACCTGTCCATAGGTGCAGAGCTCTGCAGGTGGAGAATGTGTCCCACCCCCGGACAGGTGGCTGGCGGTCATGCATGCCACCAGGTGTGCACCTGTCCACAAGTGTGGAACTCTGTGGGTGGAAAACATGCCTATGGTGTGTACCTTCTGCCCCTTTATGCATAGGGGCCATAGTGTTTAGAGGTAGATAAGTAATTTACTCACCAGTTATATCCAAGAATTCCAATTTTACTTTTGTACGTGCCTTGCATGAAACAAGACAGATACCATCTATAGCTTTGTTTGATCAAGGGAGGGGACAAGTGAAAGCCAACAGTGTCTTAATATTTGGAGCTGATATGTTTCATCTCACTGATCCGAACATAGATAATAAGTAAGAGATTTCTTATCAGGGTTCTGAAGAGCCTTGGCTGGGGTTCTTTGGGTAATATCCAGTCGTACCTGTAAACTGAGAATAGCAACAGGGTCACAAAGGATCTGCAGCTCTTTAATAAATATACAACAATACTTATCTAATAAACAGGGTCAGTGTCCTCTCCTAAGAGAGGGGGTCAGTGTGTCCTGCCACAGTGTGGTGGATGTCTGTCTGGTCCCATCTGTACAAGTAAAGATGAAATGCAGTTAGTATGAGGAATAAAATACCAATCAGGTTGGTTGGGCAGGAGGGGCTGCAAAAGATTTTATTTTTTTAAACAAGTGGGTTGGGCAGGAAGGGGGATACTGGTACATGTAGGGAGTGAAAAACAGAACAAGCACTCTGGTAATCCATTGACTGTTCAAGAATGCTGACCCAGTGGCATGGCGGTAGTGCTGCAGCCACCACGTCAGCACCCTGGGTTTTGATAATACAGTTTGCAGCAGTTACCTTAGACCAAGTTACAGCAGCAATCACAATGACAGTGCTGTTAACACGGTTTAAGACAACTGTTTAGGGCTAAAACTGTGCTAAAATCTTACTCTGAATGGGGTTTAGCTGAGTTTTAGAACAAGGAATCTAGACACAAACCTTTTAAGCCATATTAAAGGGACACTGTCAACCCCCTTAGGCCTCAAAGTGTCCATAGTTTAAAAAATACATTTTATGATTGTTCACATTCTATAGAGATTGTTGCTGCAGCTGGTAGTTTGATTCAGATCTCTTTTTTATTTTAAAAAGTGAAAAACTGAGTGCCCGCCATACTGGTGCTACCACACCAAAACATGTTTGTTTACATTTCTTGACCAAATCTCACTGCATCTTTCGTAGACTCAGGAACACCCCCAGCACAGTCTTGCCACTCATTATGCAGTGGGAGTAGAGGAAACTATTGTATCATGAGTGGCTGAACTTTTTGACAGGGTTTATAATGTTCAAGAAGAATCAATAAGAGTAGTTCAATGATTTGAAGCAAAACAAGGCTGGGTATAGTGAAATCATGCATTTCACTTCTAATAAGCAAGGAGGCAGCTAAAACAACCAGTAACATCAATGAATTTTAGAGAAGGTAAGCAATAGTACAATGCTGATTTTTACCTAAAAATGACATGATGCAAAAAAGAGTGACAGCGTCCCTTTAACAGAGATAAAATGGTTTAAAAGTGCCAGTGGCCAGTGTAGACAGGGCCTAAGGGGCATGACCTTGTATGTGAGGGGCTTCAGATTCCTCTTGGGCCTAGCGCCCCTGATAACCTTAATCTGGCACTGGGAGGCTCCACAGCCAGATGCTGCAGAAGTGGAAACCAAATCTGGTGAGGCCAGAAGGAAGCCACCTGTGTTAGTGTGGCATGCTCCACCTGCAGCTTGAAAAGAATGCTATGGATAAGAGGGATAGTAGAAAAGGCATAAAAGAACCTTCCTTTCCAGGATAGGGACAATGTGTCTCACCCAAAAACTCCAGGCTCTGCATAAGTGAGCAAATATGTGGCAGTTTTGTGTTATGTGGGAAAACAAAAAAATACAACTCTTGATGACCTCAACTTGCCAACAGGTTGTTTGCCATATAGATTTACAAGGGACTTAGACTGACTTAGCCTGTCTGCCAAGACATTTTGAACACCTGGCAGAAATGAGGCTGATAGCTAAGGGCCATGAGACATCATTCAGTACCACACTCTCATAACTTCTCTGAACAAGGGATAAGAGTGAGTGCCCCTTGATTGTGTAGTGCATGGCACTAAAATTGCCCATCCAGATCAGCAAAGGACCGAGGCTGAGTTGTTCTGCAAAGGCCTGGAAACTAAGTAGAACAGTCCAAATTTCCAGGATATTCATGTGGATAAATCAATCCAGAGTGGTCCATGACCCTTGAGTATGAAAGGGGCTCAGAAGGACACCGCAACATAACCCCAAGGCACCCATTGGGAGGATCTGCACAGGAGTCAGGGGAAAGAATGGAATGCTATTCAACAGGTTCTGGTAGCCCATCCACCAAACCAGAGCATGGTTGAGAGGGGATGTGAATAGGAGCATTTGTTGCAACTCATCTGTCAGCTGATCTCATTGCATCCAAAGGATCCAGTATGGTATGCACATTCATAGATCAGGAAAGGGGAACCATTGCTATTGCAGAAGCCATCAGTCACAGGAGACAAAGACTTGTCCAAGCAGACATGTAATGACTCGTTTATCAGCCAGGTCTGGGCAACAACAGCCTCAACTCTGTCTGCAAGCAGAAAGGCACTTCCCACCACTGTTTAACACCGCATCAATATACGGCTTCTGAAAAGGACATAGCACTACCACTGCCCTACTTGAATTCTCCTCATCCATACACTCATCCCTGGACAAAGGCCACCTCACTGGTGCAGTTTTTGTGGACCTGTTGAAGGCCTTCGGCACTGTTAATCATGACCTACTTATAACATAGCTCCCCCATGCTAGGTCTCTCCCAGAACACCACTCACTGGTTCGTGGATTACTTCACTGGCAGAACCCAGGAAGTTAAGATTGGCGACTCCCTCTCCTATAGTCTGCCAGTCAGATCCAGTGTTCCTCAGGGCTTCATCTTGGGCCCTCTCCTCTTTAGCCTTTACCTCAATAGCCTCCCCGCTGTCTGCTCTGGTAACCTTCTGTTATATGCTGACGACATTGTCCTCTACTCCTCCCACTCTGACCCTACCATTCTTCAACAGTCCCTTCAAACCTCCTTCAAAGAGGCTGAACAATGGTTCACTAACTGGAGGCTAGTTCTTAACTACAAAAAAATGAAAATCATGACCTTCGCACATCACCAGAATCCTCTCAAAAATGTGCATCCCCTCATCCTTAACACCCACCAGACCCCCCTGGAATTGGTAGACTCCTTCAAATACCTGGGCATCACTCTGGACTCCTCCCTTACTTTCCACCAGCACATCCACCACCTCTTCACAGCTATTAACACTAGAAGTAGCCTCCTGCACAGGTACAAGCACTGCCTTACCCCTGATGCCCTCCGTGTAGCAGTCTCCTACTCTATACTCTCACTACTTGACTACAGGATCCTCATCTATGGTGCAGCTGATACCTTCTCCCTCAGTAAACTGAGACTGTCACTTAACAAAGACTGCTGCCTTGCCCTTGGCTGTGACCATACTGCCCACACCTGCTCCCTGTACAGCTTGACAAACTGGCTGAACTTCAATGACAGACTAAGGTTCCAGACTTGTCTCATGGCCAAGAAAATCTCCCTAGGCATTGACCCCCATCCTCATGGACATCATTAAGCCCACCCCAGCAATTAGAAATACTGGAAGCTCCACCAGATCTCTCCTTAACATCCCAAGATGCCACACCTTCCTTTGCCAGTGCTCCTTTATGTACTGAGCCCCATCATGGATGAACGCTCTCCCCACCACCATTGTTTCAGAAAACAAGATTGGCAGCTTTAAGGCCTCCCTAAGGGACCACCTTCACTCCGCCAGTGCTTGTAAGTGTTTTTAAGCCCTCATGTACTCTCTTCCTCTCTGTTCATGGTCCCATTCCTTTTCCTGTCCCTACCCTCTCCAGTCTCCCCCCTTCCTTCCCCCACCTCCGCTGACATTGACAATGGACCTCAGTCCAGCAACTGTCCTCTTCTTCCTGTACTACCAATTGCTCAGACCCCTGGTTATTCTCCCACTGTTACCCATTTGTCTTGTCTTAAGACTGCATCTTACTGCCCAAGCTTTTAATTTTAAAGTGATATTTTTACCACTCTGTAACCTTGTATCTTATATTCATTAATTGCTATTGCCTACTTGCCACTGTATTTATACTTCCTTTGTGTAATTGTTTGACTGTCTCTGTATCTTTGATGTGGAGCCTTTGTAAATGAGTCTCTGACTCAAAGGCAATTTCCGAAACTTCACTAAATAAATAAATAAATAAATATTGGAGGCAGTGACAAGGAACTAGCATGGATTTTGGCACATTTACAAAAACACCCAGTTCACTGAACAATTATATCATTCTTGACAATGCGTATCAAACCTCTTCTCTGGACAGGGCCTTCAGGAGCCTGTCATCCAGATACAGGAAGACAAAATATCCTTATTTCCAAAGGGTCACTTCCATTTGGTAAATAACTACATTGCTGAGGAAAAGCCAAAAGGGAAGACTCAGAACTGATGATGGTTGCCCTCCATCATAAAGTGGAGGTACTGTCTGTCACATTTGTGAATCATGACATGACGAACTGGTAATGATTGCCCTACATCATAAAGTAGAGGTATTGCCTGTGGCATTTGTGAATGTTGATGTGAAGGTATGCATCATTTATGTCCAGGGCACAGAGACCTCTTTTGCAACTGGGTATTGAGAGTTTGAAAAGACACCATTTGAAACTTTTTGTGTTCAATGAACCAGTTTAGGTCTTTGAGTTCCAGTACAGGATGCAGATCTCCTGTCCATTTGGAAACAAGGAATTATCTTGAACAGAACCCCTTGTTTCTTTCTTGGGGAGGAACAGGTTTGACAACTCACTTCTGAAGGAGTGACTGAACCACCTCTAACAGAAAGGACAAGTGACCCAGATTATAATGAAAAGGAGGCAGAGGATGAACTTGAAGGGTGGACTGCAACTCCAGAGCATGCCCCTTTTCAACTAGCTACAGGACCCACTCATCTGTTGCGATCTCACACCATTTTGTTAGATGAAGGGAGATCCTTTCACCCACTTGCACCATGGGAGGCAACAGTGGAGGGGCAGGAAGTGGGGAATTAGAAGGTACCAGAGATGGCAGGGCTGTCTTCACTGATACCTTTAGGTGCCTTTGTATTGGCACAAGGAGGTTGGGGACCAAGTAAGGGACTGCCTCCATGGCCATGGGATTACTGATAGGAGGCACAACCACCACAGCTGCAGGCCTAGGAAATGAGCCACTACCATGTTTCCTGGCAGTTTGAGGGTTCAGGGATCTGATTGATTTTAAAGACATCTTGGAGCATTGAAGCATACTAAACTGTAAACATGGGGCATTAGTATCTCAGGTAAATAACTGCTCACTGTACCCAAACCTTGTCTAAACACACTTCACAAAAGACACTTGCAATAATTGCAGCAGCTGGTAGACATCACTGAAGATGGAGTCACTGATGTGCTGACATTGAAGCTTGCCATGCGCTGTCTCAGAAATGCAGTCAAACTGAAAAAGAATTCAGCCATAGGAAAAATGATTCCTTATAAAGGGATTCTTTTTCATATGGCCAGTTCTTTTTTCATTCTGTCATACAGAAAAAGCAGAAGCAAGTTATGAAAAAGGATGTAAAAAGGAAAAAAAAAACACTTTTTGGGGGCCATTTTTACAAAAACTAAATCAGGAATCCATCTAATGGAGTCCCAATGAGCAACATAGATGTCTTGATCTCCCTACAGGATGTCATTTTTGTGGATTTTGATTTTTTTTAAATGGAAACAAGATGATGGAAAATGAAAAAAGATGTTCACCTCACAAAAAAGAATCAAACCCAAAAGAAGAAGGATTCATTTTTCGTTTCATGCGGCTATCTTGAAGTGCTACTTAGAATGTTCACAACTGAAATTTTTCCATATAACAATTTTGGAAAAGGTTAATATTTTTTTCACCAAACCAAAAAAAGGCCCATCTGTGGGTCAGTCTCTTTCTACCCTGAAAATTTCAGACCGAACTTCCAAACCATCTGGGTGCTACAGGTGTCACCAAAAAACAGCTTAAAACAGCAAAAAAAACCGTGCAAAAATTCACTTTTTGCATTATCCAGATCTTAAAATCTGCACATCCAACCAAAGTGAAACTTGAAAAATCCAGAGAACTATTCCACGAAACTGTGCATTCAAAATTACATGCAAATCCATTAAACAGTTGCAAAGTTATTAAAGTGCAAAAAATTGGGGTTTAATATTAAACTGCCTACTCAACCCTAAATAAAGTGGCACTATTGTGCCATTATAATATATATGTATATTTGTTTTTTTGCAAAACACTGATAGTTGGCATCTGTAGGACTCAAATATCAAAACATTTTAATTTCAATATAGTAAACCAAATACACCTGAAGGAAACCCAGCTTTTGCCAATTAGCCTTCATCTGTTTGCTGCTTTTCCTATCTGTAAATCATGGTATCCAGTGAGTATAATGAACCAATGTGGGCGCCACATCAAAATGGCGACTTATATTGTACAATATACCCCTGGGCTACCCTGCAAGAGTAGCAATCCTACGTGAACGAGAAGGTAGGGAATGGTGACTGGAAGGGGAAGATAGTGGGGGAAGGGGAGAGATAGGGAAGGGGAATGTAGGGGGCTGGTGTGCATGCTGCCACCGAGCTAGCCATGTGGTGTGGTGGTGTGTGTGGCTAGCTCTGGCTCAGCAGGTACTGGGTTTGGGGCTTTATTAGACCCAGACTGTGCCCCCTCCCAGACATGCAACCCACTGGAGTTGAGAATCTAAAGTCAGCGGGGATTGGGGGGTAAAGCCCCTCCATGACAGGGGGCACAGAGTGGTGCAGCCTCCCCTCTCTGCAGAAACACATTTTGTTTTTCAGGATGTCAGATAGCTGGCAAGTGTATTTCACCATTTTGCTTTTTGGTGATATACACTCATCATAATCAATGTTTTACGATCACTGTTATGACATGGAACCATAAAGCATAGTTCCATGTTGTGAAATCATAACTTGTTACCACATAGATTATTTTACTGTCAGAAGCAGAGGATTGAGACATCAGTGCAGAGCAAGCCAATGGAACAGATAAGGTCTAAAAGAGTTAGTTTTTATATAAACATTCTCAGAGCTAAAACAACCTGGGAAATCCACATTTGAGTGGCATTTTGCATCACTTAGTTGTGCTGGTTCCATGTGTAAAGTGATTTTCTGAACACAAGAAACTAGTTTAACCATTTGACTCAGTTTGAGTCTGTAGCACCAAAGACTCCTAAATAATTTTGAGATTTAGTATTGTGATGGATGCTGTATTTCATTTGTGTTTGTAGTAAGGATGAGCTAATGCTGAATTTACATTCTGAACATACCAACATCCACCGTTTTAAACTGCTGCACAGCAGGTTCAGAGGAACTGGGTCTCTCTTTGGCATTTCAGTACTTTAATGTCGTTATGCAACACTTTTTACAGGGAGCACACTCTGCATGAGCAAGCCACATTACCAGCAGTAGCCAATCAGCATTGTTAGAGCTTTTCAGCTCTCATGTTGTACACGTCTTAGTGTCATTTCCAGCTCTCTCTCACTGGCGAAGGATGTGGCTACTGAAGGAGCTCAATTTATGTGAAAAAGAGTGACTCTTGCTCAGAAAACTTTCAGAATCATACATTACAATTTTAGTAAGCTAATTAGCAGTACATTTACCATAGTTTAGGCAGACAGGTTAAGGAAATCATGCTGCAGAGGAGAGGAGTGAAGAGGCGATAGAGTACAGTATGACCCTATTCTTGCAGGTGCAGTCCCTGCAGCAGAAGAAACAGGGCAAGTGAATTTAGTAGATTAGGAGAGGTAACTTTTTGACAAAGTTTGTTTACTGAATGCTGGTGGTGTAGAGAACTCAGAAGTCTGTATTTTTTGGCCCCTGTAGCAGGAGCAAGGCAGTGTGAGTTTAGAAGACTAGGAGTGGGGCATGGGGAAGTTTGAAGGAATTATTTGACAAATAGGTATTTGTAATCCTAGATTTCAATAAAATAAAAATAAAATAAATTAAATAATTTGGCTGTTGGTGGTGCAGAGGACAGAAAATCATCTTTATTTTCTCTTTTTTTCCCTGCAAGAGAAAACTAAGTGAAGTATACTGCTGCAGTGAGACATAATGATTCTTAGTGAGGGTTAAAAGGAAGGTGTGTCAATATGTGGGAGACTTGACAGACATCCTCATGTGTGTGTGTGGAGAATCAATGAACTGGTCAAGCTTAGCCACTGTGCCGCACCACACCATCAGGACATTGTCTATGAAACGTCTTTTATAAAACTGATTTGTGGAGACATTTTATAGACGATGTCCTGATTATCTACGTAGGTCAAATGACAATTTGAGGTTTTCTGTACAGTATGATCAGAAAGAGGTTAATTTTTTAGATTTGAAAATTATTAAGAATCAAGAAGGAACACTCTCTACTGATCTTTACAGAAAGCCTACAGATCAAAATACATTACCTTTGGCCTCTAGCTGTCATCCACGCCACACCATCAGGAACATACCACATTCCCAGTTTCTGCGAGTTAAGCGAAATTTCTCGAACAATTCTGACTTTCAGAAAAGGTCTCATGAGATGATTGATAGATTCTATGAAAGGGGATACAAGAGATCAGATGTCCTTAGTGCAGAACAATATGCCACAGAAACACTCAGAGAGAAATTGCTTGAGTGTAGGAGTAAGGGTAGTACCACCTTTGATAGTGTCAATTATATTACAACTTACGGAATTAACATCAAACAGACTGAAGCCATTATACATAAACATTGGTCCATCCTTTCCACTGATGGGGGCTTGAGGGAAGTGGCCATGATGTTACCATGAACAGTGTATCAGACAGTGAAAAACCCCTCTGATATGCTGGTTCATTCCTTATAACCAGTACAGCAACATAAGAGAACATGGCTCCCCCAACCCCAAAGTGGTGCTTCTCATGTGGACACTGTAAATTTTGTGAAGTTGTCACAAAAACTGAAGATTTTACATTGGTCAATATAGGAAAGTCCTATGAAATTAAAGAATTTATTCATTGTTTGACATGTTCGATAGTGTATTTGGCAACTTGTAATTGTATTGCTTTCTATGTTGGAAAAAACATTTAGAATGTTTAAACAAAGGATTTGTGAACATCAGAGTGATATTAGAAATAATGATTGAAGAAATGCCTTAGTGACATATGTAAGTAAGACCCCAGGAAAGCATTCATTTACATTCAGAGGTATAGAAAAGGTAAAACTAAGTGTTGGAGGGGGAGGGATCTGGAAAACAAGTTGCTGTGCAGAAAGGCTTTTTGGACTTTCCATTTTAGAGCAACTATGGCTCCGGGTTTGAATGACCATTTTGACATCGCACCTTATCTGTGGAGTGGGAAGAGTGGACATAAAATATCTAAGTAATTAAATGGCACAATGTGGCTCTGTTTTGTTATATTTTGGTCTAGGAGTAATTCATTATGGCCCAGTAGTGAATCTCTTTTGAGTTGTATAGTGTTAATCCAGAGTCTGTAATTGAGTTTGACTGTTAAATGAGATGGGAGTAGACATGGGTGAAGTGCCCCAATTCGCTTCGCGATGTGAATCACAGAGTGACAGCGGGAATCGTAGAGTGCCCCGCAATGGGAAGCGGAGTACTTCACGTTATGATGGGTTATATGAAATCCATTGAAAACAATGACTTCGTGTTACTCTGCCTTTCCAGACCACTACTCCACCAAATCTTAAGGTGAAGTACATTCAAAGCAATGTACTTTGCCTTGTTTTCAAGCTCCGAAGGTGACTTTTGCAGTGATTCATGGGATTTCAGGTCACGTGGGCTCTATATTGTTCTGCACAGCCTCAGTTCAGGGTACTGTGTATAGGAAGCTGTAGGAGACAGTGTGCTTTGAGAGATCTCTGTGATTCAAACCTTCTAAAAGCTATTCAAAATGCATTTTTTTGAGTAATTTTGTTTTGCTCAAACTTAGTTCATCGATTGTAGGAAAACCTCATGTGCTACTACCATAGGGCGTTTATTGTTTGTGTGTGGATTTTGAATGTTAATGTACAACATTGGGTCTGTGTAGTAGGAGACAGTGAAAGTTTGCTTTGGGGCAGGGGTGCATCTGACTGTGGTGTAGGTAGATTAACTTGGAGAGAAAGGCAGCTCTTTCTGTTTTGGTGATATTTTTCTTGTATAATAACTGTGTTAATGTACACACAGTAATATTTTCAATAATTCTTGACATTTTTTTGCTGATTGTTGTGGAGCAGCAGTGCATAATTTTAGTTTGTTTAAAATACGTGGTTATATTACTGAAGTTTTCAATTTGCTACGCATTACTTAGTGTGTTTGTGAGTATGAGTGTGACAAGTGTCATCAAATCAGACACGTTATATTGTGCCACATAGTAATTTCAGCAATGTGAATCTGCTATCCACTGCAGCTGTGTGATTTTTGTACTTCTTTGTGGTTTCTTTACTGGTGGTACTGGTTACTAGTACTAGTGACTGTTAGCTGCAGCAGTGCAGTACACTGCCCCCCACCATGGCTCACCCTAACTGGCAAAGGTATTCTTTTCCAGATTTGAATTTCTGATGGTGAGCACTGGTTAGGTGTTATGCCTTTGCATCTGCATCTTTTCAGTGTGCAGCACCATCTTAATCTGTCTGTGCATTTGCATCTCTTTAAGGCCCAATCTCCATCTGTAACTTAAGTCACAGTTGTTTCTTTGGCTTCCCTTCAGAGTACTGGACTGGTGTGGTACATAATTCTGCATAAACATTGCACTCATTAATATGCATTTTTAAGTCAGGACCATCATCACATTCACAAGTCACTAGTGAATGATACAAATCACATTCTTCATCATCATTATTTTTTTTTTTTACTGATTACTTGGATGTATTGTAAGCCTGTTTTGTAGTATCGCTCCATGCTTCACCACCCCACCATTGTACTCATTAATGAGTGTTTTCAAGTCAGGTAGTTTTGTGCCACACCTCTTCGGGGCCTGGGAAAGTACAGCCACAGGTATTCGCATTTCTTCATCACGATTACAAATGCAGTCACAAATCACTATTTACAATCACATAACGAATCACAACATTATTTTGTTTTACTGATTACTTGGATGCATTGTAAGCCTGTCTTGTAGTATCTCTCCAGGCTTCACCATTCCACCATTGTACTCATTAATAAGTGTTTTTAGGTCAGGGAGTTGGATAGTGTCTGCAGTACATACACAGACTGAAAAGAAGACTGACTGCACACATGCAGTTTAGCACACAGTATACTTGCACTGCTCAGAATACAAAGTGTCACGCATACGGAAGACAACAAAAATGGGCATTATTACATACAAGGGTCAGGGATGGTGGAGAAATACATTTTATAACACAACAAGGAAGGTGTGGGTGGGCACATGATGTGAGGGAAAAAAAAAAACTAATGTGGGATCCCATGGTGATCCAGGAGCAGTTCCAGCATGGACATAATTTGCAACTGATGTCCCTCTGTGGAATCCAACTGCTGCTTGACAGCACTCAACCTCTCATTGTTCTCCTCAACAGCACTCCAGAGAACTGCCAAGTCAGCCTGCATTACACGCAGTTCTCTGGGGTCCACACGTTCTACAGGCTGACCTGCTGGTGGTAGTGGTGGTGGTTTGGGTGCTGGTGGAGCAGCAGGTGCTGCTCTTGCCCTCCTCTTCTTAGGGCCGCTACCATGCACAGATGCACTCTCTGCCACCCCAACTGGTGGTGATTGAGCATACGGGTGCGCTGGCCCCCAGTCCCTAGGTGAGTACCCCGGGGGCCATGGTGCACCTCCACCTCACATAGGTGGCACCTGACCACACTGCTGTCCTCCCCAATATAGTCAAAAAAATGCCAAACAATGGAGGTGTAGGGAGGACCAGGCACAGGCAGAGGAGGGCCAGATGAACTGGCAGCTGACTGGTCATGGTGCTCAGCAGGGTTGGAATCCATACCTGGGCCCAGGGGCACATACATATCCTGCTCCAGAGGACCTGGTACTGGAGCTGATGCTGGACGTGGTGGCGTTGGTTCAACTGCCTCAGAGTCAGGAGGTGGTGCTGGCCTGCTTCCAGGGTGGGGGCACTCAGAATTTTTGATTGGTCCAACAGGAACCAGCAGCCATGCTCACCACGCATCCACATGGTACGACACCTACCAGTACAATGCTCTCCCAGAGCTGCCCCCGCCCCAAACATTTCCTCAGACCCTCACCCTGGTCCATCTCTCCTACTGCGTTCCCTCAGTCTGAGCAGTGACTACTCACGCTGTCACACAACACACACACAGTCATACAGACACAGACAAACAACTAATTACTTATAAAGGTAAGAAAAATAAATTTATGGAAAGAACACATTAAGTAAAAAAAGAGTACAGAAAAGAGAAAAAATGTAGCTTATAAAAAATCTGTTGGGTCTAAATCAAAGTTTAAATCTCCTCCTCACTCTGATCTCCAAGTCTCAGCAGTGACAAAAACAACACACTCCCCTCTCTCTGTCTCTGTCTGCACAGGAGAAAGTGAAAGTGTCTACTTGTATGACTCCCTTCCTTTTCCTGCCTGGCTATGGCTAAAGAACAGGACAAAGTCTATTGAAAACAACAACTTTGCCTCATTTTGCATTGTCATTCCACCTTAACATGAAGTGGTAATGACAGGAATTGGAGTAAACACTTTGCATTACTCTAAGTAGCAGAAGAGTGACAATAAATGCCACTCACTGGACACTTCACTTGTGAATTTAAATTTGCTGCACCTCTAGATGAGAATTTTCTGTTTCCCCATATAAGTGATAAATAGTATTATTTTATTGCCAATTCCCTTTGAATGATGAGGTCTAATACGTCGTTGGCTGGTATATTATATTTATACATATATATATATATTATGGTAGCATGGTAGTGCTACCATAGTTAGGGTTGAGTAGCACTTTTAAGGTTAAAGGGTCAAATTTTGCATATATATATATTATGGTAGCATGGTAGTGCTACCATAGTTAGGGTTGAGGAGTCATTTCTATGTTAAACCCCAAATTTTGCACCTTAATAACTTTGCAACCATTTCACAGATTTACCTGAAATGTGGAATACATGATCAAGAACCATAGGCCTTGGGATATGCCAAGTTTCATTCCGGTTGGATATACGGCTGCGGAGTTATTAGGCGTGATCTGCACTTGCGTTTACGCCTTTTCTGGAATTCTGCTGTCGCGCCTACAGGTCGCACGGTTTGTGCGACCTGCCCCAAATTTTCAGGGAACGTGTGGCCAGGCTCCCTAATGTGCCTTTCGAAGATTTCATGAAAAAATATTAAACGGTTCAAAAGTTATTCCAAAAACAATTTCCCATTATAAGTCAATTATAAGTTTTCAACCCTAACACCGAATTTCCTCACTTTTGTCGCTGTGGAACAACCCTAACTGATGCATTAAACAGAGTTTTTTGCTAAGAATATATATATATATATATATATTATGTCTATGGAGTGTTATACCGAAATGTATGATATATATAATACTGATATAGTGAAGGCATATGAAATAAGAGACCACATTATAAGGTGTAATTGGGCCTTTATGTATTACTAATTTAAAGCAGAATTGCAGCCGTATCCCACTTGGTATTCATTTATATGTGTTTGTGCAACATTAATTATGTGATAATTGGGGATAGATATACGTTATAATCCTTAAAACATCAAATGGGGTCTATATAAATACAAAAGATGAAACGCACATGCGTGAAACCGGTCGGGCTTTTTAGGAGTTGGGGTCAGCACTATGTGGCACTTTACCACCTTGTTTTCTGTTTTGCGATTATATGTGCAATAAAACATTGAGTGACTATACAGAGAATTGGATGGTGCTTCCTTTACTTGTTTATTTGAAAACACAGTCAAGTCAGACAGCTGGATTTCATGTTCTTGCCATAGGCACAGGGCCATAAAGAAAAGCGTCTTTTCAGACCTCACTGATGTGACAATCTTCCTGACTTCTTCGTAAATGAAAGAGAAGAGCACCACAAATCAAATCACCAGAGTGAAGATGTGCTGATTACCAAAGGAAACAGCAGGTCTCAGTATCTACTGTAGCAGTGTGGATGAAGCAGAGCACACAACTAATGTCTCAAATGGTATGAAATGGCAGATGTTCATATAACACACCAGGCAGACATTGTCCTATAACAATATTTAAAGGAATACTACTAGTAGAAATAACACAGTGACCCCTACAGACAGTGGCTAAAGGAATGTGATCCCCGGAAAGCACAAAATTCATTAGGCAGTTGTTTTACTTGAATACTCATAAAAATTGTTTTCAACTCCCTATCAGCCAATATGTTTGAATGCCATGCTGCTCACCCCCCCCATGATCACACTGCTATCAAGAGTATACATATCATACATATGGCATTTAGGCAAAGTGTGTAAAATAAAGCACAGCATGGAAGATATGGAAATTATTACATATCCGTGCATATGGGCACCATAGAGGAAGGGGCAAGGGTATGTCAAGATGTATTGCATTGTTAGCAATGTGATCTTGGGGAGTGAGCAACGCGAAGTTCAAACATGTCAGCTGGTAGGGAGCAGTAAACAAGTTTTATGAGTATTCAGGTAAAATAACTGCTTACTGAATATTGTGTTTGCAGAGGGGATTGCATTCCTTTAGCTACTATCTGTGCAGCAATAGCTGTGTTATTTCTACTAGTAGTACTCTTTTAATGAATGGTGTTGAGAGTGTCATTTTTGACAACTTATTCCACCTGATCATTAACAGTAGCAGGACCAAATGGATGGTGCAAAATGATTGGAGACCAGCAAATGTTGTCTCCAATTTTAATAAAGCATCCTAGACAGAGGTGTCTAATAACAAATAAGCTTAATCGTAATGAAAGAAAAAATAATTACAAAAATCACAACCATCCAATAAAATGATATCAAGCAGAATGCATTTAGCAAAGGATACTTGCACATTAGTATCCTTTTATGTTTTTGCAAGAAGATTACAAAAGAACTAGATGAGGAAATGTTGTGGATGCGATATTCCCTGATTTTACTGTGGCTTTTGATCTGGTCCCACGTGTAACTGTTATCAAACAATTAAACAATCTGGAACTATATAACAGTCTGGGCAGCAGGTCTGGGTGGTGATTGGAACATAGAAAAAAAAGAATGCACATAAATGTTTTGCTGGAAAGGTGAGCAGTGATGTACCAGAGGGGTCTGTCTTGGGTCCAGTTCAATTACAAGTATACCGTACACAAATGATCTGAACAATGAAATTACTATTTGGTTGGAAAAAAAACATGTAGGCAATGCAATGTTAGGCTACAGGGCCAGCAATAGGGAACAGTCCATATGACTACAAGGGGAATGTAGTAAAACTACTGCATGGGAATAAAGTTCAACATCAAAAAATGTGCTGTAATGCATCTAGGGTCTAAAAACAGAGAATAATATTTACTGCGAGGTACTAGGCTAAAAAACAACCATTGAAGAAAGAGACCTTGGAAATGTCATAAACAAGGATCTTTGTCATAGTAGACAATTTGAGAGAGCAATAGACAGGGCCAGCAGAGTGTTCAACTGTATTAAACAAAGCATAGTATAAACATAACATAGAAACATAGAATTTGACAGCAGATAAGGACCACTTGGCCCACCTAGTCTACCCATTTCCCTACCTAATGGATAAACTGCAGATCCTAGTTAACCAACAGCCTACTTCCTCCTACCCCCACTAGAATTGCCTTATGTCTGTCCAATGCATTCTTAAATTATCCCACTGTTTTTGACTCTACAACCTCCTCAGGAAGGCCGTTCCATGCATCTACAACCCTCTCTGTGAAGAAATACTTCCTCACATTACCTCTGAACCATCCTCCCTCTATCTTCAAATTGTGCCCCCTTGTTCTTGCACATCTCTTTTTCTAAAATATGCTACCCTCTTGGACTTTGTTGATTCCCTTGAGGTATTTGAAAGTTTCTATCATGTCCCCCCTCTCCCTCCTTTCCTCAAGGCTATACATCTTAAGCTCCGTTAGTCTTTCTTCATACGTCATCTGGTGCAGACCCTGCACCATTTTGGTTGCCCTCCTCTGAGCAGTCTCCACACTGTCTATGTCTTTGTGGAGGTGGGGTCTCCCGAACTGTACACAGTACTCCAGCTGTGGTCTTACCAACTGTCTGTACAGAGGGCTAACAGGTCTCTTGTGTAAATCATTTGTAAAGCTTTACCTGGACTAGGGTACCTCATCTTGGGCCCTGTACACAAGGGAGATGACAAGGATAGAGAGACTACAGAGGAGGCCAACAAAAGGAATATGGGGACTAATAAATAAAAAAATATTCTGAACAGGTCTATGTAATAACTGTGAATGCCTAAAGGCGATCACTGTTATCGCACAGTCAGAGTGCCGAAAATCTTTTCGGCACTCTGACAACCCCGGTGCACAGGACAACAGTGCTGGGAGATATTTTTACTGCTTTTCTGTCAGGGGCTGTTTCCCCCTCCCTCCCAGGGAATCACCCACACCCCTATTAAGGATTCTCAACCCAGGGGGTGCATGTCAGGAGGGGTGAAAGCAGTAAAAAATAAAGGTTCTGGTCTGGCGCAATAAAATTGCACCAGCGCTCATGCCTGAACCTGGTACCTCACCCACCCCAACCTCTAGCCAACCCCCAATGCCATGACACAGCTCAGCCATCCACCGCAGCACCACCCCCTACAGCCCCTCCACCTCCTCCCAGCCCACGCTCGCTGTGCTTGCTCCCCCTCCAGTGTGCATGTACACATAGTAACATCCTGTATTCCCATTTGCCCACCCCCTCATCTGGTCACTCCCCCCCTCCCATCACCATGAGGGACTGCCCCAGGAAGGAGTTGCCATTATGGATGGTGTCCTTCCCCATGCGCCCACCTCACGGGTTATCATTCTGAATGATTAGCAATATTAGATGTAATGAGTCTGGAGACCATACGGATGAAAGGTGGCATGTTGCTATTATATGATATTACTAAGGACCAATGAGTAAAATGAACCCAGCTAAGGGTCATAACCATCTGTTAAAGATGAACAACGTCAAGGCAGAACAAAAGAATGCATTGTTATATACAGAGAGTGGTGGGATTATGGAATAGATTACTAAGGTCAATAATAAATTGTAACACAAAAATTAGGTTCAACTTGGTTCATGAGCATAAGGGAGGAGGTCATACTATCACTGTACAGATTCTTGGTGTGACTGCACCTGTAGTATGATGGGCAATACTGGAGCCTCTACCTGAAAAAGGATATCAACCAGTTTGAGGCAGTTCAGAGAAGGGCAACAAATGTGGTTCAGGGACAGCAGGGCAGGGCATCTGAGGTCAGGCTGATGAATCAATATGTACCCACTAGAGAAAAGGAGGGTGAGAGGGGACATGACTGAAACCTTCAGGTACCTAAAAGATATAAACAAGGTGGCTATCAAGGAATTTTTCTGTCTCAGTGAGAAAAAGACCATAAGGGAGCACCCTTTTAAGGTGGCCTAGAGAAAGATTCAAGAAGGAAGTCAGGAGGTACTTCTTTAGAGAGAGGGTCACGTCAGGGTAGAATAAACTCCCATCTGAGGTCATCACTCAAAAGACAGGGTTGTTCAAGAGAGGGTGGAACAGGGTGAAGGGGATGGTATAGGTTGGCGGAACCGGCTGCAATTCGTAGGTCATGGGCACCACAATTGAGCAGACTTGATAGACTGAAAGGCCTTCTTATGCTGCCTATTTTGTATGTTTGTATGTTCATAAGGTAAATTTTTATAGACCCATCTTGGTATAATGGATGGATGCATTGAATATAACCTGAGAGAAACTGGAGTTGGAATCCAGATGAGCTTCATGGCCATCTTCTGCTCATAGTATCATAGTAAATACAGGTAAATATTCATTAATCACATGAGCAGATGACAAGAACTATTGTTTACCATTGTTTGTTCTCTCTTATGGTATGATCATTAGCCAGTAAAGATCATGAAAGTTATCCACTCATTAAGTTCGCGCATGCGCATCTAACTTCTTGAGATGAGTGACTTTTGAGGGGTGTGACACTGTCTGTCCAATGCAGAGTGCTCTGCAAGGGGCTCAACAGTATCACATCAGTCATCAGCCAGGATGATCGTGACACTGTTTTGCCTGAAGTGGTCTGCACCGGAAAAGAAAAAGCCATACCAATCATGTGGCAGCTGTTTCCTTTCATCTGCAGGTCACCGCCCAGCAAACAGATGTTTGCATCCCATTCAGCCTGGCTGATGTCTCCACCCTCCCCACCACCCCACTGGTCCCTTACCTCTCCAGCCCATTGAACCCCTGGCTGACACCTTAAGCCCTGTAGGGTATAAATAAATTTACAATAGTGCTGCAGAAGCAGCGATTCTGGAAGGTGGGAGGAAATGCTTTCCTCCCCTGCCTCTTCCACTTCCAGCTGACTCCTTTTGCTCCTTTTCTCCCACCTGTGTGGAGCAGGCCACAGCCTAAGCTCTATACATGCTGGGAGTTTCCGCGCCTGAAGGCACTTCCACTTAAGCACGATCACACTAGTGGATCCCCCTGCCGACATTGGGGCGCTCAACCCCCATGTCAGCATGTATCCCCACTCCCCATTAATGTGACATACTGGGAGCCCACCCTAGAGTGCCAAAAAGTACCTTTTTGATGTTTCAGACACTGGGACACCCACTCCCGGTGTTGGATGCACCGCCCCCTCCCATCTTCTCAGCCGACCTCAGGGTGCCCAACCCTGGGTCAGTATTGATCCCCCAGTACTCTGGCATACTGGGACCCCACCCCAGTGTGCCAAAATCAATTTTATTAATATTTCACCTGTTAAAAAGAAAACAGTTCCACAAGGTCCTTTTTTTTAAACCTGAAAAAAAAATGAAAACGATCCCTCATCGTTTCCACTGGCCCCCCTCCCCCAACCTGTACCCTTCCTCTGTGTACCCCACCTCCCTGCAACCCCCTCACCACCATTTACCTCCGAATATCAGGAGCAGCGATCTTCTGTGGACCTGGAACATGTCTGCACTCTTCAAAGACCAACCAGGAACTGAAGAAATTATGATAAGACCTATAATGCCAGTCAATGGGGGAGTCATCTTAGGTTGATATCTCAGCCAATTTTTGAAATTTTGGTCCCAGATTTTCAACATGGGGTTCTTGGAACCCCATCTCATGATCACTGTCACTGTCATTTCATTTCTCAGTCCTGAAAAGTGATTTTGTGGTCAGTGCTCGGAATCACCTTTTGGGACCAGTTAATGAAATGACAGTGCCACTGTTCATGAGGTGGGGTCCAAAAAAATTACTTTTTGCAAATTGGTGAAAAAAACTCCATAAAATAAATGTGTTACAAGAGTCTATTGTGCAGTTTCTATGCACGCTCATAACTTCATACATTTTTAATACTTTCACTCCAAACTTCTAACATTGTCATTTTTTCACACTCCCTTATGAACAGTACAGCTGTCATTTTTTGCATC
Organism: Neoceratodus forsteri; assembly: GCA_016271365.2. NCBI lineage: Eukaryota > Metazoa > Chordata > Ceratodontiformes > Ceratodontidae > Neoceratodus > Neoceratodus forsteri. Next base: position 872,382,805 of record CM057450.1, on the reverse strand, counting down.
CTTCCCAAAATGTGTTTTTGCATATGTGGTGCAGAATGGAGCAGTTACTGTGTGAAATCAACTTTTGGGACAGATTAAAGAAATCCCATTGCCAGTGTTCATGAGGGGAGGTCCCAAAAATGCCATGTTGAAAATTTGGTAAAAACATTCCAAAAAAAAATGACTGTGTTATGAGCGTGCATTGCACAGTTTCTACGCACACTCGTAACTTCACCACTTTTTCACATTTTCACTCCAACACTGCCATTTCTTCATGCCTCCTCATGAACAGCATAGCTGTCAGTTTTCACATCCTGCCCAAAATGTGTTTTCACATCTATGGTGCTGAATGGCACATTTGCTGTGTGAAATCACCTTTTGGGATTGAGTAATGAAATGATACTGCCACTATTCATGAGGCGGGGTCCCAAAAAGCCCATGTAAAAAATCTAGAGCAAAAATACTAACAAACACCTGGGGAATTAGAGTTTCCAACCATAACCCCCACCCTGTACAAACTGACAGGCATCGGGGAGGATGACTTTTGGTCGTCAGCAATAATGCTCACCCCATTCCACCCCACCCCCAACCCCCAACCTGCAGCCACTGATAGACATTGAGGTGTGCCTTGGGGTCTTCAGCCCAATGTTCACCACCCCATTCTCCTATACTGCACCCATCTCAACTTATTTCTTTATGGAATGGGTTGGTCATAAGGACAGAAGACCTCAAGGCACACTGCGACACCTATCGGTGTCTGCAAGGTGGGGTGAGGTGGAATGGCATGAGTGTTTTGGCCGACAGCCCAAAGGCACACCCCCAATGCCTGTCAGTCTCTGCAGGGTGGGGTGAGGGTTGACATTACCTCAATAATTCTGTCATTCCTATTATGCATCTCTGTAACTCCTGCACTACCAAAGCCAATACCAACAAGCAAACATTCAGCATTGACAAATGTTTGTTTTTCTAATGAAGTGAACCAGTGCTGGAAGAACATAAGACGTTTGTGTTGAGAGAGATGCCTTACAATGCAAGGCAGAGGAATATACACAGAAAAATATGGGAGGCATGTACAACAGTAATACCAACAGCAAAAATTCAGCATTGACAAATGCTCATTTTATAATATAATGACCCCATGGATACACTAGAAACATTCAGAAAGGCACAAGCAGTAGTACTCGATGTTGGGACAATTACATATGTAAAAGGCAATAACATACAGTGGTGCCAACTGTCATGTTCTCAAATGTCACAAGATATCATGACACTACTGTCACAGTGTTGTCAGTGATGACTTCACAATATTTGGAAAAAAACTATGCAATTAAGCAGTTATCAAGTGATGGCTCTGACTATTCCTGTACTAAGGATCTTTCCAGGCTGACATGACTCAACACGAAGGAACCTGACACTGGGAACCTCTGTATGTAATTATGAAGAAGTAGGTGAAACACTTAGGATCAAGTGGTGTAATGTGGTAATATCAGACATACTGTCTACACCCTCTGTCCTATCTTCCCACAATGCACTCAGGGTTGATGACATCCTGAGTGACTTGTGCAGTTGATCCAAGCAATAGTCTTCCCATTCCTGCAATCCATCTTTAAAAATATTACAACTGCTCCCTCCTACCTCCTTCTATGTGTGAGGCAGTGATCCCTGTTCTTCCCAAGGATGGTAAGGACCCTGCCCTTTGGGCAGTTCTAGGCCAATACAGGGCAATTTTTCTCATTAATGTGGCAGCAAAGATACTCACCAAATCACTGTCTACCAGGTTAAAGCAGCTCCTCCTTCACCTTATTCACCCCTCCAGGTGGGATTTGTGAAGGTGCATTTTGGATCTCATCACCACTGAGCACTCTACTCCCTGCTGTCACTAGCTGACTTTGCCCTCTCTCTAACTGCAACAGTTGCCATTGATTTTGAAAAGGCATTCAACTTGGTGGAGGGGAGGTACCTGCAGGCCCTGTTACACAAGATGGGCTTGGCCCCTATTTTTTTTTTGGGGGGGGTCAGCATCGTATACACTACCCACTGCCATGATCTCAACAGACTCAATCCTTTCTGATCCCTTAACACTGTAGAGGGGAACTCATCAGGGCTGTCCCTGTTCCCCCATGGTTTTTATCCTGGCTACAGAGTCCCCAGCTCTAGCTATTTGTCAGCACCCTCAACTTCAAGGCATTCAGGCTGGGCCTCAGGATGTGCAAATGCTGCTCTATGCAGACAACTGTCTGGTGCATATCCAAGATGTCCCTCTAGCTTCCCCTTCCTCCTATCACACTATCTGCCTTTCCTGAAGTCTCAGGCCTTAAAACCAACCCCAACAGGGCTAAGGTCCTGCCACTGAACAACCATTGTGCTGAGCAGACTGTTGGTGTTTTTGGTCTGCAGTGGTCACCTAAGGGCATAAAATATCCGGGACACTGGATCCAACTGGACCCAACCGGGGTAGTGTCAGACAACCTGACTATACTCCTTAAAAAGCTCAAAGAAGACTGTGATCACTGGACACTGCTGCATTTCTCCTTGGCAGGGAAAATTGTGATGATTAAGATGATCATGGCCCTCAAGCTGATTCACTGTCTTGCTCATTTGATCATAAATATCCTTAAAGTGTAGTTGTCCAAAATGCTGATAGGAGTTTCATGTGGGAGTGCAAGTCAACTTGTTATAGCAGGGATAAGCTGAGGGCCACAAGACAAGACGGATCACACTCTGCACAAAACAGTCCATGGTGAAACTGTAAGGGAAGTACATTTTCCTTTCCAGTACAAATAAAACCAAGATGTCCAGTGTACTCAAGAAGACAGGCTCAAACACTCCAGGATACAAAAAGATTTCAGTTCATTTCATGCGTGGCTCTTGTCTAGGTGCATGGTGATAAACATTAAAAAAACAAAGGTCATGATTTGTACAGTACCACACAAGAAAAGATAATCTAACTTTTCAATAGTAGATCTAGAAGGTGAACCCATTGAAACCATTGATAGTTTCAGATATTTAGGGATTACATTAGATAACAATCTTTCCTTTGAAGTTCATGTTAGAGATGTTATAAAATTGGTCCATCAGAGATTAGAGTTTCTGTTTAGAGTTCAGCCTTATCTTGTACCAGAATCTCAAAGACTAATGATTCATAGCTTATTGGTTAGTGCACTTGATTATGGGTTGATTGTATATTCAGCTACTAGTGATAGAATGCTTGCTAAACAGAAAGTGACATATAATAGTATTCTCAGATTCATGACCAATCTCCCGAGGAGAGCACATCATTGTATTTTATTAAAAGAAGCAGGTTGTCTGTCATTTAGAACCAGTCTAAGGATGGGTACCATGCTTCACAAAGGAGGTATAGATCAGTTAACCCAAAATGGTCCTTTCATTGTTTCCTACAACCATAAATTCACAAGGGACTAGGTCTCAGAGTAAACATGTCTTTAGAATTCCCCTATTCCAAAAAGTAATTGTGCAAAAAAACTGTTTTATACAGGACATCAGTCTTTTATAATTCCATACCTGAGGTAATTGTTAATTGTACAATCAACAAAACATTCAAAACCAGACTAAAACAAAGGCTTGTTTCAGTGAATTAATGCACTTGTATTTAATGTTCAATGTCTGTGTTACTTAGTAATGGTGTTATTTTGTATTGTAACTTATTTAGTTTGTACTGTATTGTAATTATGGTGTATGGTTTTAAAAATGTATTGCTTATGAAAATGGGCACACTTGCTTATCAGCTAACGAGTATGAAAAATACAAATGAAATGAAAGCATAAAACTGCAAAAGTTATTTATTAGCCAAACTGGCTATCTATGGCACAATTAACAATTGCCAGGGCTCAGGCTGGAACCCCAGCATTTTGACCTAGGGGTCTTCATCACGAGTTAGCTTCTAGTCCTTTCACCCCTGCCACAGGTGAATGTCCTTAATAATAATATTAGGCAGCGATTACTGAATTAAGCAAGACATAACACAACAGGGGGTCACCTGGAGGAAAGGCACATGGAGCCTTCCATGACTCATGCATACTAAATCTCACTCTGGTGTGCCCGAGCCTTACAATTACTCTCCATACTCTCTAAAAATGCCCCCCCACGGGTGTTCATTGAGCGATATCTGAACCAAACAACATACCCATTCATTCTCCTCTCCTCTCCTCTCCTCTTCTCTTAGGTCCCTACTGCTAAGAAAAATGGTCTTACCTCTGCAACCACCCTTACTGCATGGAGAAAGTTGGAAATCTGGTTGTAGTTGCCCATTGCATCCAAGTTACTGCTCTCCCTTTGGGAGACTCTCCAAATCAAGTTGGGAGGCATTCCTTTATAGCGGAAGACCAGGCATAGGTGGCAGATGTGTTTCCTGGCTGATTTATGGAAACCTTCCACCACACATCCGGACTATTTTGAGAATATGATTTGACCTCCATAAGTGCAATTTTTGGAGATTCCTCCAGATCAGAAGTGCCACTGCTAACTGCCAGAAAAATATGTCCCTTTGGATCCCCTTAACATCCTTCCACTGTCTCTTGGCTTGGCTGACAAGAACCAGGGGTAGTGCTAGTCTGATTTATAAGAGAATACTGAAGGAGGCCCTCGACCCATCAGAAAGGGCAAGGGGTAAATGTGCCCAGGTCTTATGAACAGAGATTTCAGAGGCATGTTGGGCTCAGTTGTTGCTGATCATTCATAAAACCTGTCTGGATACCTAAAGCCTCCTCATTCAGATCGAGTTTATACACACCTGGTACAATACACCTACAAGGACTGCAGGAAAGTAAATAAGCTAATTAGTGATTCTACTTTTGCACATCTAATACAGTAAATAAAGTGTAATACAAATTAATAGATGACTGAACACAGTACTGATCTATGGCATCTCTCCTTTACTGCTCCTGTCCTAAAGCTTGCTAGCATAGCAAACTCCATGGGATGTTAATATCTACCCATGTCCTATCCTGGTAGTGTGGTAAGCTCCCTTTGTAACAGCACCCACAAACTGATAGCAGCAGGAAAAAAGTCTCAAATCATCAGCTAAATTATTAGCCATATTTCTTCAAGGAAAACATTCAAACAGCAGCCCCAACTTTAATACAAGTTGATTTGACAGCACCTACCAGTATTGTTGTACATCTTCATTTGGGGGAGTTGGAAACATTTGGGGCAGCTCCACTTTATCCAATCAGTGGCATGTGATGAGTGAAGGAGATGTGCTGTTGGGTGTGGGGTAGTGCACCAACAGAGGGTGCTGACCTGTCGGGTGGGGACAATAGACTACTATGGAGTATGGACTAAGGCAAATTATACTTCTTTCTCCATGATGCTCACAGTATGTCAGTTTGTTAAAGAGCTAGTAGACTGGAAACTGTATTACTTGAAGCACTGGAGTAATGAGACTGTTCTTTGCCACATATTGTTTAGCTGTGTTAGATTCAAGTTTATCATAGTTTTAGGGCTTCAGATTGTGTAGTCAGTAGTCTGTTTGCCCCAGTCCATCTATAAAACAGAGCACATGCAGGTTTTGGTCTGGACCAGAAATATGCACATGCAGGTTTTGGTCTGGACTACAATAGGCTACTGTCTTATTTGGGGGGTCAGAAATTGTAGCTCTTCACTATCATACTGAAAGCAAACTAGGCTGCTTGATCCCTCTCCCAACTCGATCCCATACAATTAATTTATTTCCTTCTTTTCCAGATGTCAGTTACACGTCATCATAATATCACATAGGAATAATAATAATAATAAATCCAATGTAATACCAACCTTTATTATCAGAACTAACTGGTGGGCATAAGAATACTTTGGATAATCGAAGTGTTCGGATAACTGCAGGTTCCAATATAAAGAACAGACAATCATCTTGTATGCAATATCAGCATTTGGCCAGCTATTCACTTACAAGCATGAGTCAAGCAAGGATGAAAATAAAAGGAAACCAGCTTTAGGTAGCAAAGTTAATTTGTTTTTAGGCTACAAAAGTTTTAAAGGCAAAAAATGATTCAAAAACCAGTAGGGCTCTAATCACAGTTATTACACATTACTTACAGTTCATGCACCACTGTTTGAGCCACTTCATCCTCAGCTGCCTCAAAAGGATTATGTGTAGATAGACTCTCTGGTTGACTCACGAGCCAAATTATACATTTTTTGAAGGCTAACACTGACTAACACTGATTCAATTGTGGTTGGTACGTGAATGGGAGGTAAACATGATTCCTGTCTCGAGAATGTCGAGCCATGTGGAGCTCACTCCTCTTTCTTTTTCAGTCATTGATGAACTGCTGTCAATATGGTAAGGGATGAGGTTGTGCAAAGGTGATGGAGTAGCAGGTTGCAGTGTAAGGGTTTTCTAAGGTTAGATATAGGCAGGCTGCTTGACTGGCTTTTTAAATTGATTAATTCTGTTCATTCAGCCTACAGCTGAACATTGCTACTGTTTGCTACTACAGTAATTATTTGCTAATTGGCAATGAGAGCTAAAGTTTGGAGGACATAGGGCTGTTATTCTAACAATTGGGGTAGTACTGTGAATGTGTTGAGAGTACAACTACTGACCATTCATCTGACGGCACTAAACTGCTCACGGGAGTGGGTGGGAAATAATTAGCTGAGTTCTTTCTTGTTGCTGCAAATAAGACCTGTAGCAAAAATCAACACAAAATACATGTGAACTTCACAGACAAGATTGCTTTCTCTTTGATAATATAACAGAGTTGGAAACATATCACATTTGAATTACAATATGTTTACGGATCAGTTGCCAGTAGCAGCAGCAAGACTTTCCTCCCGCTGTGTAATTTCTGGTCCAGACCAAAACCTGCATGTGCTCTACTTTATAGATGGACTGGGGCAAACAGACTACTGACTTCACAATCTGAAGCCCTAAAACTATGATAAACTTGAATCTAACACAGCTAAACAATACGTGGCAAAGAACAGTCTCAGTACTCCAGTGCTTCAGGTAATACAGTTTCCAGTCTACTAGCTCTTTAACAGACTGGCATACTGTGAGCATCATGGAGCAAGAAGTATAATTTGCCTTAGTCCATAGGCCACAGTCCTGACAGTCTTCACCCTGAACTCCTTAACCTCTCTGCAACTGTCCTTTCTGCCCCCTCTTTCTCTTCATCAACATCTCTCCTTTCAACTTAGTACCATCACAAATGCTGGAAACTGGTTGGAGTTTTCCTGCTCCACAAACGAGGTGACACTTGCACCCTTGGAAATTACCACACAGAGCCTCTTCTCCCCTCCATGGCTAAACTGCTGAAAAAGCTGTTTTTTTCCTGGCTCTCCAGCTTCTTTTGACTCCTCCTCTTTCCCTTTCAGTCTGACTCCATAATGCCCACTCAACAGTCCACTCCATTCTACATGTCAATGATTCCACCCCAATGGTGATGGATAGGGGTTGAAAGATAAATAAGCTAAGATGCAAATCATTTAGTTAATATTATTAATTAATCAGTGCTAAAACTGAATTTATTTTTTTAACATTTTTACTAATCCTGGCTTAGCAAAAGTATCATGATAAAATAATTCCTGTGCAAACATACAGAAAGGCTTGAACTAACCACTTCCATAAAGTTTGTTTGTTTGTTTATTTGCTTAATGGGTAAAGCATACTGGGATGAATTCCATTTTCATATGTGACCAACAAGTAAAACAATTATACATCACATACAAAACTTACCATCTAAGACAAAATGCTTGCATCATTTTACAAAACATTAATTGAAACATGCACATTCAGATAAAGTACAGACATACTGAAAATAGTCTTTGAAAAAACTCCCATTGAGGTAGCTGTTCTGAAGACAAGAGGAATCTTATTCCAGTTATTAGGACAATAAATCCAAAAGCACAGTGTCCAGTCACTGTTCTCTTTAAAGGCATTTTTAGAGATTTGATATCAACTCTATGTCTGAAATAAAAAGAACTATCATAAAATTCTAGATTTCTGGTCAAGCCCAAGGGAATACCAAACTTAAGAATTCTAAACATAAAATTGGCCAACAGATATTTAACATTATGTGAAACTGTCAACCAACCCATCCTCTTTAGAACTTCACAATGGTGGGTAGATTTAGGAATAGAAAGTGCAAATTTGCCAGTTGACTGCAATAATGAGGATTTCTTTGCAATAACACTAGTAGAGGCATTATCCATAATTATAGTGGCATAATTCACAACTGGGGCCAAACATTGTTTAGCAATAATCATCTTAGGCTCACTAGTTAAAAAAGAACATAGTCTATACAACAGTGACAACTTAGAATGAATCTTAATGGTTACTTTAGTAAAATGTAATTCATAGCTTAATGTAGGGTCCAGCAGTACTCCCAGGTACTGAAAACTATTAATATTTTCAAAATAAGAACCTGTGACTGTTTCATATGTGTAATTTGTCTGGGAAACTATACATCCTGTGCCAAGATAAAATTAACTTGGGGCAGAAAAAGATCTAAGAGAGACATGACACAGGAGAAAGAGCAGTTTTAAACACAAACATAAGAATACCTGTGTGAGGAATGAAAGTGTTAAGATTTATAGACAAAATAAACAGAAATGAAAACTGAACCAGCTAGCTTGATCTGTGGTATGAGGTACCCCTTAGCTTATCAGGTAAACAGCTACAGTATAAAGCTTCAGATAATTGTAATGTTCTCAGAAGAGCTTGATCTTGGTACTGATTAAGACAATGCAGGAATTGAAAAGGGTAAATGGTGGAGTAGTAGAGGCTTTGACAGCCAAATTAGGGTCTCAAGGCTTGGAGTTCAGCAATGTGCAATATTTCGCTATGTAGGCATCTATGGAGATGATCAAGGATTCAGACAGAAGCTTTAGTTACCTGGTAGAATGGGGTAATGTGGAGGATTTAAGACTGATAAAAGAAGGGTGGTATGCTGTAAAGATGGTAACTGGATATCAGTACGAAAAATTAGAAAGTTCAATACAATACGTTTAAGGTCGAATAGAGCTATTGTTGCTATAATGAGATTTGCATATGCTCAGGTTTCAGGTTTCGATGTTTTTATTGTTCAGCAATCAAGCCTTTACAACATACTAAGCACATACAATTATATACAAAACAAGAGAAGAAAAAAATATTAAATCTAATATTACATTTAAAATTTTAACACATAAAAATCCATGAACTAATTAATTGTCATAGGCAGAGAGACGTTTTTCTTTGTGTTTCAACACCTGATAAAAAAACTTGAAACCATCTTAGCCTCCTCCAATGTCTGAGGGTGAAGAAGTATGAATAAAATATCATATTTTGCATTCACATATTTAATAAGAAAATCATATAACAGATTAAACCGCGGGATTTTATATAAAGGGCACTGTACCGCAATATGATAAAGATGTTCTTGAAAACCCTTATTACATCAGCAAAACTCCAAACCTGAATTGGGTGGAGTCGTCTTATTAAAAAAAGCATATTTAGAACAGATGATTCCCAGTCTTGCCCAAGTAATCATTTTTCTTTCTAACAGGGTCAGCCCAAGAGTAAGATATTTCTCTATAAATACATCAATTTTATTTTGAGCTAACCATCTGGCCTGACGTTGAGCTCTGAGGAGCTCCATTTGCTTATCATAGGCAAGCCTAAGTATTTTCTTTTTGACCTACTCCTTAAACACTTAAGTTATTGATATTGATTTCTCCCAATCTGTCCAAAGATGAAGCATATTAACACTTCCCAAAATACGTTGAATATTTTTGACCCAAGGAGACCTAAAATTCTGTTTGTGCCAAGATAATTTTTCTCTAAGGCATAGTAGAGGCATAATATTAGTCTGTTGATTAATAATTTTGATCCAGTAACTCATGAGACGTATATCAATTATTGTAACAATAGGTACTTTACCCAATTCAGCCCTAGCTACAACATTAGAAGTGGCAAGTTGAACCTGCAATAAAGAATTATAGTAGAGGAAAGTGGGATCTCCAACCATGAAGGGACATTGTTGTTCCAGACCTCTGCGCCGTACAAAAGAATAGGATTAATTTTGGCCTCACCGGCTATCAATGCCGGCTAGACCAAATATCCTCCATATTTCCTAGCAAAACGTAAGAGAGCCCTAACAATCAGTTTTGCCCTTATCACTTGTCCTCTCCAATGCTCTATCCAATTTCCATTCAAGCAAACTTCACCCCAAATATATATAAGAGGATACCACTTCAATAAGTTCGTTATTTAAATAAATTCTTGGTTTAATTTGATGTCCCTGTAAGGGTGCAAAATCAGCAGCTTAGTTTTTTCATATTTATTAATAAGTCCAAATGTTTACATTTAGAGCAAAATTGATTTATTTTATTTTGTAAACCTTGAGCAGATAAAGCAAAAATAATCAGATCGTCTGCATAGGCCAGACAATGTACTGGATATTCTTAATTTTTGGGAATCAAGAATATCTATATCTTTATAAGTCAGAAGGGCATCAATATACAAATTAAAAGAAGGGGGCAAAGGACATCCCTGTTTAACTCCAGTTGTACTGAAATAGTCAGAAATGTTGCCCTTATTATCATATCTAATAGCCGATGTTGTGTGAGAATATAACCTAATAATGGGGGCTAATAAATTAATAATGCTAGCGTCTATTTAATAATATCTCCCATAACTTGGCTCTATTAACTGAGTCAAATGCTGCAGAAAGTCTACAAACACAGCATACAGCTTTATTTTATGAAATGATCTGTATTTTTCTATCAGATGGGCTAAGATGTAAATATTATCTATCGTAGAACAATCCTTATGAAAACCTGCTTGAAACATCGATAAAGGGGAGTTTGCAGTTATCCAATCTTGTAATTTATGTAATATTATTTTAGCAAAGATTTTTCCACTAATGTCAATAAGACTGATTGGGCAATAATTAGATGGCAAATGAAGTTGGCCTTTTCATGGATTGAACTATTACATTTCTTGTCCAAGATAATGGATAAATCTCTTTTAAACAGATATTGAAAAATTAGTAAAAAAAAAACTACCCAATAATTTAAGTGCCCTTGTAAAATTTCTCCGGTATCAAATCGGGTCCAGGTGCTTTATTATTTGATAAATTCACAATGGCTTCTTCCACCTCTCCAAATGAAAACACTAACGATGTGTATTCCCCCTCAATGTTAAAATTTTCTATCACATCATCATCATTGGTAGAATGTCTATTACATAGTAGACTATAATAAGATATCCAAGTTTCCTTGGGGATATATATGGGAGGTCTAGAATTCTGATCAGCTGTCCCTTGTACACCAAAGCCCAAAAGCTTAATATCACCTCCTTAATAACTCGGCATATAACACCCCATTGTTTTTCAGTAAATTCTTTTTTTCTGATGGAGAAATTCCTTGTACTCCTTCGCATTTTATTTAAATTTATAATCGCCATCTTACTCGGATTTTTTTGTCTGCCTGATGGCCCTAATCAAATTTCTTTTCTCTTTCTTACAATACCCATAAAACCAGGATGCTAACTGGGGCTTAACACTATTAGCTGAGTAAATCAGTGTCTTAATCTGTTGATACCCTATGTTTAATAATTCACTGATCCTTTCACCTTTGGAGCCATTATGTACCTGCTGAAATAACTCAACAAAAATAGAAGAGTATAAAAGGTTCCAAACTCCTTGCATCGACTCATTATTCAATCTTAACCTTTTTTTCCCACTAATCTCAATATCCGCCAAGGGCATATTGGGGGGAGGAATGACACTATCAGAAATCCTAAAATCCAGCAAAATTGCTGCATGATCACTTTCTGTTCTCATAGCCACATATAATCTCCTACAGAAATGATAACTAAAAGGAGAGCATAATATAAAATCAATTACGCTCTTACCAACTGAGGAGAAAAAAGTGCTATCACCCCGATGATCCCCTTCTAATCTCCCATTAAGAATCAAGAAATTATTCTCTATGATAAAAGTACTAAATCGTCTCCCTGCCTCATTTACAATCATGTCAGTTGTATTTCTTTTTTCCAAATCTGCCATATATAATAGTTCTTGTAACAATGATGAATTATCAAACTCGGCTATCCTAGCGTTAAAATCCCCAGCTAAAAGGACAGTATCTATTCAATTTGACTGTATCATTAAATCTATTTCCATCGATAGTTTGGACCAAAAATCACATGTAGAGTAAGTGTGAAAACATGGTGGAATATAAATGTTAACAATCAGAAACATACAAAGGTCCCAGTTAACCACTACCATAAGGATCTCGGGAGCTGGAGAGTAACTTTTGATTACCCTTAATCCTTCCCTAATTTTGATCATTGTAACCAGACCTCCTTTGTTCCTCCCATGTTTTTTCCCTTTAATTGCTGGCACAAAACTAGTTTCATATCCATTCAGGAAAGGAGATGTTAAAACCCAGGTCTCCTGGAAAATAATCACTTCATGTCGCGAAATAAAAGCAACCCACTGCGGATCCACAAACTTATTATGGAGTCCTGCTATATTCCAATTAAGGACATTATAACCAGGGTTACTTTCTGACCCCTCTTCCTGCTCTAATGAGGACTCATTACTTTGTATTTCAAAAACTTAGTCAAGGTTGCATGGCTCTAGATTGACCTGATGTCTCCCACTCATTCAATTCCACCATGTAAATACCCACCTCATCCAACACACGCCTATTTTCAAAAGTAATACCAACAATTGTGCAGAACCAATAATACAGTTAATCTGAGTACCCTCTTTATCATTCCAAACTTTATTCACCTCACAAATTCTTCTGGAAGTATATGGGTTTTGATAATAGTTGATAAAATCATCCGAATAATGATGGTAAATTAGTAGCAGTTTCTCCCTCCAATATATCCAGCCCAAAAATAGAGATCATTGAGGTTTCATGGGAAACTCTAAACTCCCAATTCAGTGTTACAAGAGTAGTTTTGAATATATCATATGTTAACATTTTTCCTATTTTTGCCCTACTATAAACATTTTTCCAAATTGTTGACCAGGTCACTGGTGTTGATAACAGTAATCCCAAAGAGTCTACCAGGCCTTGCTTAGCCCAGACCAATTTTGGCATATCCATGTTAGGGAGCATAAAGTAAACTGAATTAGTAGGGTTAGAAGTATCCCTAGTCACCATAATAAGAGCATCTGCGACTGTTGGTAATCCTAATTCTGCTCTCAACATATGGGCTGTCAGGCTGGTTAGGGTTGCAGTAGATTCATAATGTTTAAAATACAGCTTATCTAATTTAAAAACTACTTCTTTCCCTGTACAAATTAAATTATATGCTTCCAGGTCATACCCCTTGGGGTTACTATCCTCCTTGGCCAACATGAGATTTGGGCAAAGATCTTTATTAGACTGATCTACCTTAATTAAATTCTCCTTAGAATTTGTTTTTTGTTTCGCAGTGTAATCACCCTCCTCATTTTCTTGATCTTTTGTAAGTGTCCCATCCACAAGTATAGATTTGTTTTTTTGGTCAGGATTCTTCCTTGTATCTCTCTGTACCTCTCCTATCCTAATGGTACCTGTAACCCCAATTTTATTAGTCTTTTCATCCTTAATGTTTAATTCATCTTTCTGTTTTCTTAGTTAGAGTCTGAGTAAGTCCCACAGGCCCAAGCTTTTCTTCCCCTTTTTCTTACTTACTCCACCCTCTTTTGCCCTTTTTGCCTTTTGAGGGCTCTTGAACATTTAGGGGAGAAAATGACAAATTATGCCTAGATCTGTGAACTTTCTTTTCCCCAAATAATTGTGAAATTTGTTGTTCTAAAGCAGCAAACTTCACAGCACAAAAACTAGAAAGAGTTTCCAAAGCTGTCTTAATACCATTATATGCCTCCAATAAAACAACATTAGACATTACTGGATGTGCAAGAGCCTTAATGGTATATTTCGATATAGTATCCAGATACTGAACCAAAAAATCTTTATCTAAATGGATGTCCTGGACCTCTTTGTCCATTTTTTGAAAAAACTCTTCAGGCGCGTCATTAAGGGATGAATACACCATTTCTTTAGAGTCGATATTGCAGACCCCTACCTCACTGGAGATCTCTAATGGACTAAATAACTTTATTCCTGAGGGAAAGCATGAAATACCATCATCTTTATCTATATAATCTCTTTGCCCAGACATGCATTGCTGACCTGCTTCTACCTCTCCCATCCACTCATCTTGTCTAAAAACCTGGGAATGATCCGCTATATTTGTTTTTTCCCCAAAACTGGTACAATCGTAACCTCTTATATTGGAAACCATATGTGTGCTGTTCATTTTTGGAACATCCTGAAAAATATTATTGGGGCTTTAGGAAGGTTTTTTTTTTTTAAAGAAATCAGTGATTTTCCCTTGGGACGGAATTTTAACACCAGTCTCTAAGTTACTAATTACTTCCAAGTCCGGAGTTATATTCGTATTGTCAAAAGAGGATAATTGTTTAAATTCCTCAAATTCCCTGTTAGTCCCATTGCTACTACTAAATTGGTTCTTCAATGAATTAATCAAAGTCTCTTGATTTGTATTATTCGGACTGTTCTTATCCCAGCTCTTAGCCATTGGAATTTGATTTCTTCCATTAAATTCTGAATTATCTCCAGCTAAATCTGATCTGCATTCCTCATTCATAAACTCCTTAAAGGAGTGAGGTAAGTAGGATACTACAGGACTTTCTACCAAATCCTTAGGGGTAGAAGCCGTGATGACCAATTCCTGCATAAAAACACAGCAATTGCCTTTTTTATTCTTTTTTGGATTTTTCCTTTGCTTCCCTTTAGTTGCCCCTTTAACAGTGTTGTTTACCATCTTACCACTTCGAGTATACATATAAGGAAAGAAGAGAAAAAAAAAAATCAAATCCTAACAAAAAAAAGGGACTGAAAAGGAATCAGGTGACAGCTTATCTAAACAGCTAAATCTTCCACGAGCATCACTCCTTAAATTTGTAGAAAGCCTTCCCACCTGAAAACAACCAGACCCACCAGTTAAAACCAAAAAATACAAAACCAGATAAACAATAAAACCTATTTAAAATGAGGTCCCTCTCTTACATGGGTACATATTCCTATGCAAAATCTACTCGAGTGACGCACGCTTGACTCAAGCTCAGCTTATGCGTGAGCGAGTGTTTAAATGTTGCAGCAAACCCTCCCACAGAGGCAACCTGTTCTATTATTGGCTCACCCTGAGCTGAAATTACATGCAGGTAAATGGCCTCTTGCACACACCTGGGTAATCCCCTCAGTTCAGCAGAGCAGCAAGATGAAACAAATCAGAGCAGTTTCAGTTACAAAGTCACACATATGCTGCACTCACAGTCATTTCCAAGCTGCCAAACTGTTCCAAAAACACAGATCTCTTGGATGGCTGCTGCTCAAAGTATATTGCACAAGTGTCCCAGTGGAAATAAAAGGCTCAAATATGCTCATATTCAGGAAGGACTGCTAGTGTGAAATGGTGGATATGTGTATTGCTGTGGCATAGTTGCCCATGGCAGGAGCTTAAGTGGCTATGGTGGCTTTGTATTTCTGAAGCATCCAATATCTGAATGCTGTGTGGAGCCCAAGAACGGGTCTTTGAATAAGTCTTTGAGAGCAAGCGTAGAAGAAATGGGTGCCAAGCATGCTTTTAGGAGAAGACTATGTGAGGAAGGTATAATGGATGATGCCAGTACTGCTATGAGGTATCCTGCAGTTCCCGTTATCCTTAACGGTGACAGTCATTATGGAGTTGGTACATCTCAGAAGGAATTAGGGTCATGTTTCTAGGTAAGAAGATAGAAGTAAAGGAGACTCCACTAAATCTTGGATCCTATGAAGATATGGGAGGTAGTGATGCCCTTACTGCTTGAATTAACAGGATATATAGGGTAGCATCCTGAAGAGTTGGTTGAGAGATGAGATCACCTATAGTCCAGTCAAATGGGAATCCAGAAATGGGTCCTGGGGAGGTTATTGGGAAGCACTGATAATTTTACAGTGACATAAGAGTCTGTAGGGCATGCTGTTCAATATATGTTGCTGGAAGAAGGTTTCCTCAGGTGAGAAGAACGGGTACTCCATAGTGTTGGAAGGGAGCTGTTATGATAGCCGAGGTAGGAGTACAAGACAGATGAACAGGTAGGAGTAGTTGGTCAGGCAGGGATGCTAGATGTTGATAGTTGTAGGAATGCCCAAAAAGAGACACAGCAGATAGACAGGAACCCCAAGCTGCAAGGGCAGTGAGAAGGAAAGCAGCAGTCCTGGGATGAAGGGAAAAGTCCAAACAGAACTCCACCAACTGAGGGATGGTGCTGGAGAAGAAGATGGCTGAAGTTGAACAGTACAGACATTGGCAGGTGTAGGGGTGTAGTGAGGGGACAGATGTAAACTGGTAGTGAAGGCAGATGCAATGGTAGCAGAGTTGGGAAATATGTGGAAACACAGGCTTCAGGACAGTGTCAGAAGTGGAGTAGGACTAACTCGGGAGAGGGGCGAGAAGATGGAAATGGAATGCCAGTGGAGAGAAAATATCCAAAAGAAGACACAGAAGAGAGGTACAAGGGCCTGAGTGAAGGATGGGGGGTGAGAGGCTGAGGGGGACAGGAGGAGGCACTGGCCCCAGGGGCAGACAGAAGCAGCTGGGAGACAAGGAGACACAAAAGAGGAGGGGGCAACTGAATGCGGAGGCAGCCGGAGAGAAGAGACAAGAGGACAAGCAGGAGGAGGGGAGGAAAAATAAACAGCAGAAAACAACTAAGGCAGGCACACTCCTAGCCCCATGGACCCCATGGCAGCCCAGCTGCCAAAGACAAGGTGAGTGTGAAGTCAGAGCACTGGGCACCATATTGTGAAAATTAGGTTTGCGTGTCCTGCTATGGGCATGACTTCCATCGGATGGTAAATTTGGGCCACCAGCACAGTCATTAAAATCATAGTCGCTCCCCAGCATGGAAAAAGAGAGGACAGGCAAAGGGGTTCAACCCAGCCAGCCCACTGAAGGGCACACCTGCCAGGCCTAGCACCGACATGCCCCACAACAAAGAGAAAGGCAGGGACGAGCCGGAGCACAAGCGACAACAAGCAGTGTAGGTAGGGGACACTGTCACTGCAACCCAGAAGAGCACAATTCAGCAGAAAAGCAGAGTAATGCAAAGCTACTCACGGGACAGGGTCCGAAGGCTGCTCAGAAGACACAGGAGAATCCATGGCATGGAGTAACCAACAGGGTCTGGAGGCCAGAATGAAAATGGCAGGGGATCATGGAAGGCTGGATGATGTCGGAACGCCCCAAGCACCCGGATGTCAACAGGAGCAGAATGCTGGCCTGGAAACAAAATGCTGGAGGGGTGAGCAGCTGGAAGGGCACAGGAGGCAAAGTCCAATGAAATGGCTGGGGAAACAGCATGGAGGATTAATGGGAAGACCAGACTAGGGTAGAGAATTAGGACGAGACAACAGCAAGAGTGCAGCAACTGAAGGAACGGGGAGGGGAAACAGGAAGTAGAAGAGAGGAATGGGACTTCGGGGGGGAACAACAGGCATATGGGAAAGGGCAAAAACAATCATGGCAAATGAGGAGAAAGGGGGGGACAAGGGATCAGAAGAACGGAAATGGGGAAGAAGGCATGGGTGGAAAAAAAGGGAAGCAAACAAGCAGAAGTGGCAGGCAGGAACTAGGGGAGGCTCAGCCATACAAGCCACACAGGAACCCCGTGCTTGCGAAGGGGGAAAGTTTTGCAATGCACTAAGCATGGAGCTGCCGAGGGAGACTTGCGTTTATTAGGGATGTGGGAGGATCTATTATCCCACATTGAACCTCGGGCATTAGCCCTCCCATTAAATATAAAATGGGGTCTATTGCATATAAAGAAATGCATGTGTGTGAAACCTAATATGTTCTTATTTTGTAGTGTGTAGCCAAGTTAATAATTGGAAGGCTATGGCTGTAGTTCAATGGGGGAGCAACCAGCCACACCCCTTTCTGAACTATATATGTAGTTCCTCCCAGCCTCCTTCTAAAGTACTTTTTCTTTGCTGGCTGGAAGATGTCTTGGTCTGTCTTCTCCGTTGGGTGCCGCTGAGGCTTTGCTCCCCCCCCCCAGCATTGCTGTGTTTGGGCTCTGCTTGGTTTGTGCTGGACTTTTTTTTTGTGTGTGTGTTCTCCTACTTATGGTTTGTATTATTTTGCCTCTGGCTGTTGCTGTGTGCTTCCTTGTGTGCTTGTTCTGTTCTCCAGTATCTGTGTTTTAACTTTGTGTTTCTTTTTGGGGTTTTCTTGTTTTCCTAACATCCTGTTGCCCTTTGTTTGCTCTGCATTTATTTTGCCTGTGTTTCAGTCTCTCTCTTACCACACCTCAGTTTTCCTGCAATTGTTTTTGAATGTTTCAGCTCAGACTACAGTTTGCTGCCTCCTGCTTCTCATTAATTGATTGTACCAGGTTCCGGCTCTGCTGCTTAGCTAGCAGCTACTCCCTATTTTACAGCTCAACTCATGATCTACTCAGTGCTAGCTCCACTAGGAAAAATGCTGCATTGCTATACTGACACTTTCTGCTATTTTATGGCTACCTGGTCTCATGGTGCTTACTTCTGGCTCCCTGATATTCCTATAGTGGAGGACTGTGGTGTCTCGGCGGTGCATCATGGCCCAGGTAGAAAGACCATGCTTTGAGTAAATTAAATGAATCACCTGTCCTCGCTGCTTCTTGCCTACATAGGTTTCAGTTATCCATTGCATACATAGATTTACCTCACAGTCTATAAGGCTTCTGAGAACTTTGTACATTTCATTACTGCATTACAAAACTTACTGCCTTGCCATAACCTAATTCTGCCTTAATGGTGCTTAAGGGACGTATGCCATAATTTCTTGCAAGTACTTACTGCCATACATTAACTTATTTCTGTCTTAATGGCATTTAAGGTATTCCCGCCAATCTTATCAATCGCTATTAATGCTATCATGCCAATTCGCTATTCATGCTGAAATCATACCATCCAATGCCTTATGTAAACTATGATTTCTCCTTCGTGAAACTAGTTGGCTAAGCATAACGTAATTCAGCTTATCTCATGTGCAATGCATCATGCTTACCTATGCTGCTGCCCATTTTATTGCTGTAGCAAATGCTGTTGCACTCTGTTACATGTTTCCTATTTGCTAAACCTCTTTGATTCATTTCCGCTAAACCTCCTTGATTCAATCACTGGCATCACAGCCTCTCACTGCCTAAACATCTCCCGTCTATGTCACTATCAATTTGACTCCATAAAGGATTTGGTTGCCTGTTTTCCATTGGTTACTACTATTATCAAAATAACACTTGTTGGCTCACACTTCAGCCTTCTACCTCACCCAGGCCCCAACTTGGTAGTTCTCATGGTTGCAGACTTCACTCACAATCTTTAAATTTCATGGTCGGAGAATTTGCTTGCAACCTTTCACTCACATGGTTGCAGAGTTCGCTTGCAACCTTTCAAGGCCAGTCTCCTCATCAATAATCTGCTACCTAATCTATGACCACTGGCTCTGCCCAGCCCCCACCTATCAAGCACTCAAAGATGAATCATGCTCCCATTCCTAAATTGGAGGCATGCCAACAATGTCCATTACCTTTCTTGACTCAGAGCTCACCCTGTAAGCCTATGATCTCACTCTGCATTCATGAAGTCCACATCTTGAGCATGTGAACCTTTTCTTGGAAAGCTGGGGCTAACTGGTTTTGGTGGAGGCCGTGAGGGTTTTACCTGCCATGAAGGCATGCTTCTCCCTTTCTGTGCTGCCACACCCACCCCATTCACTCTCAGAGCAGGTCTGCTTTTGGCATAGCGGTCTGAGAGTTCAGCAGCCTCTTGTGCTGTTTTTGGATCTCGGTCCTCTAGCCAGGTTTTTAACTCTGCTGGGCATGCCCAATAAAACTGTTCTAATAAAATCACATTTTCAATTATATCAACAGTGTTTGATTCAATTCCTTCCCACCAATGTTTAAAAAACTGATGTTTCATGGCTAGCTCCTCATAGCTCATATCAAGGCTTCTCCTGAGCTTAAGGAATTTAGCGCTGTATGATTCAGCAGTTAATTCAAACTTTTTTGGTAGTACAGCTTTTAACTTGCTGTAATCATCACTGTCTTTATTGTCCATGTGACCCAATGCATCCTGAGCTTTTCCGGTAAGTAGCAGGGATAGCTGGAAGCTCCAGGACTCTCTAGGAATTTTAGTCTGAATACAAACTTTTTCAAAAGAATTTAAAAAGGTGTCTATATCCTCCCTGTCCTTAAACTCAGCTATTAACTTAGAGTTCAATTTGTAACCCAGTCCTACAGTCCCAGTGAAACCCAAGCCACTTACCTGCTCTGGTGCTGCTGGTTGGTGTCTCATCTTCTCCAGCTCTTGTTGCCACTGGCACTTCTCTCTCTCCTCCTCTGCCTCTCTGCATTCTCACTCTGCGTCACGGCATTCTCGCTCTGCCTCATGGTCCGCCTCCCTCTGTTCTCACTCTCTCTTCTCCTCTGCAGCTCACTGGCGCTCATGCTCCTCACGGTCTGCCTCCCTCTGTTGTCGCTCTGCCTCCAGTTCCATCCTGTGTATCTCAATTTGCAGTTTGAGTACCTATGGATTCAGGATACTGGTGACCATCTTCTGCTGCTGCGGCCCTTCACTGACAGTGGCCCTGCTGTCCTTTTCAGTCAGTCTGTAACTTGCTGCTCTGGGTATCTGCTACCATCAGGGCATCTATGAGGTTCTGCTTACTGGCTTTCAGCTCAAACAGGACTCCTCTGTCCTCACACAATGGTTGTAACTGTTCTACAGTGTGTCTGCTGTAGTAGGATGCCATCTTTCCTAACTATTGCTACTCTGACATTGCACTTTAGAAAAAAAATAAAATAGGTAGGAACTTGACTGTATACCAAGTGATATATAGTTCTGTTTTCTTCTTAAAATAAAACTCTTCCTTTTTCTTTCTTTGCAAGAGAGCTTACGGTCTCAGCTGACAGAACAATAAAGCTTGTGATACCAAAATTATGTCACCGCTGCCAACCAATCTGTCACAAACTCACTCAGCAGGTCAGGCCCTCTACTCCCAAAGTGCCAACCTCTGAGCTCAGTCTTGTGAACAGTGTAACAGACAAGGTAACCCTTTTGTCTGTTTTTGTGTGTTCAGATCAACCCTTGGTCTCAGTTCTGGAGGGATTCAAACTGTTAACCTCTTGCTAGCATACCCAATGTACAGGCTCAGATATATCTGTCTTCAGGGGGCCAGATATCCTTGCCTATGGGCACCTAACCAGGTATTCAGAGATGAACCCTTTTAAACTATATAAAGACCTCAGATTTAAACTCTTTTCTTTCCAGTTTGATATCACTATACAAGCTATGTCTGCTGAACCATAAATGTTTCTTAGCAAAAGAAAGCAATTCAAAGACAGATGAGGTTTGCTCTAAAATTAGAGTTTTTACTAAAATATATAATAATATGTCAAACATACAATACAGAACTCTTAAAACACAAGACATACATATCTTTAAACAAAACAAGGTTTAAAACAGTGCACTTACTACAACTATATTTACATTTTGTCTAGCTTTCTAAATATCTGTTTTCAGTGCTCAGATGTTTCCTTAGTCAGTGTCAGATACAAATGCATCTCTGTAGTGAAAAACAATAATCTTTTCAAGCAGTATTAGCCAACCCCTTTTGGATGAAGTCATCCAGCCCCTCCTCTGGTCAAATATCTAACAAAAATATATTTTTATACAACCACAGGATGTAATTTTATGAATCTACAGTATACTATACAGCTATACAGTATGTATTAATTCTGCAACCTTAGCATAACTCCAGTTTCAATGACACCTCTTTGATCTAATGCTGTACCCTCTTCACACAGGCTTCATAGGGTCATTTACAACCTCACACCTCTATGCAACATCCTAGCTTCCCTTATTTTAACGTCATAAACCTAGTTTATGATTTCTCTCTTAACAAAATTAACCTAACATCTCTGTAATTAGCTCAGAGATATGGGATCCTTAATAAAAGTCTTCCAGTAACACATTGTCTCTAAAAAGGCTGAGTGTGTGACACAATGCTGTCAGCAGTTCTCTTGGTTTGCATCTGTCAGCTAAAGTCTCGGGGGGGGGGGAGTGTGAGATGAGAGAGATCATTCCTAGAGCATTTGAAATTTCAGCAGAGACATTAATATATTTTATATTAAAACAATATAATACAGCACTCAGAACTGGCTGTCTACGTCACAGGTTAGGCCTCCAGAACTGGACACTACTCATGGTGTGGCCTCACTAATGTCTTGTATAGTGGAATTATGACCTCCTTTTCCCTGCTGGTGATACCCCTGTCTATGCAGCCAAGCATCCTGTTTGCTTTTCCAGCTGCCTTCTCATACCGACTCCCTACTTTGAGGTCAATAGAAATGATAAACCTATATCCTTTTCCTGCTTGGAGCATTCTATAGATGCCCCCCCAGCTGATATTTTGTTCCTAGGGTTTTTGTGCCCCATGTGCATTATTTTGCATTTTGTTGCATTAAATCTTGACTGCCACTTCCTTGACCAGTCCGTAAGCTTCTGCAGATCTCTTTTCATTCTATTCACACCCTCTGGCATGTCCACCCTGCTGCAGAGCTTTGTGTCATCAGTGAAAAGGCAAATTTTCCCTTCTAGGTTTTCTGCAATGTTGCTGATAAAGTTGATGAAGAGGGCTGGACCTAACATTGATCCCTGTGGCACCCCGCTGGTCAGCCTTCCCTCTGTTGAGTGACAGCCATTTACCATCACCCTCTGTGTCCTGCCATCCAGCCAGTTCTCCACTCACTGCACCCTCATCCTCCCCAATCCCATCCTCCCCAGCTTGTTGAAAAACCTTCTGTGCAGCACAGTGTCAAAGGCCTTGCTGCAATCCAGGTAGGACATATCCACTACCCCACCCCATTCACCTCCTTTGTCACCCAGTCAAAAAATTTAATGAGGTTAGTCTGGCATGACCTCTCCCCCAGCAAAACCATGTTGCCTTGGGTCTTATAGACCACTGGCAACCAGGTGTTCCACTATTCTTTCCTTCAGTAGTGTTTCCAAGATCTTTCCCACTACTGAGGTCAGGTTGACTGGTCTGTAGTTTCCTGCTGCCTCTCTGTTCCTGCTTTTGTATGGGGGACTACATCAGCTGTCCTCCAGTCTTTGGATACCTCTCCAATTTCCAGTGACTGGCTAAACAGGGTTTCCAGAGGATCAGCCACCACCTCTCTTAGCTCCCTCAGCACCCTGGAGTGTACCACATCTGGCCCCATAGCCTTCTCAACTCTTATTTGTTCAAGTTCCTTTATAGAAACATAGAAACATAGAATTTGACGGCAGATAAGGACCGCTTGGCCCACCCAGTCTGCCCATATCCCTACCTACTGGATAAGCTGTGGATCCTAGTTAATCAGCAGCCTACTTCTTCCTACCCCCACCCCCAGAATTGCCTTATGACTATCCCATGCATGCTTGAATTCTGCCATCGATTTTGACTCCACAACCTTCTCCGAAGGCCGCTCCATGCATCCACAACCCTCTCTGAAAAATACTTCCTTAAATTACCTCTGAGTTGCCCCCCCATATCTTCAAATTGTGCCCTCTTGTTCTTACACATCTTTTTGAAAGATGCCACCTCTTGGACTTTGTTGATTCCTTGAGGTACTTGAAAGTTTCTACTCATGTCCCCCTCCCTCCTTTCCTCGAGGCTATACATATTAAGCTCCTTAAGTCTCTTCTAGATCTTCGTGCAGACCCTGCACCATTTAGTTGTCTCCTCTGACAGCTTCCATCCTGTCTATGTCTTTTGTGGAGATTGGGTCCCAGAACTGCACACAGTACTCCAGATGGGGTCTCACCAGCTGCTCTGACAGAGGATAATAATTCCTGTTTTCTACTGGTGATGCCTCCCATGCATCCCAGTATCCCCGCAGCCCTCCCTGCTGCCCTCTCACATTGCTTGCCTGCCTTTAGGGTCATCTGATATGACTACCCCCAGGTCCCTTTCCATTTTTGTCATTGTTAGTATCTCAGACCACATTGTATACTCTTCCCCTGGGTTTTTGTTTCCCAGATGCATTACCTTGCACTTCTTAGCATTGAATCTAAGCTGCCATACATTTGACCATTCCTCTAACCTTGCCAAGTCCTTCTCATCCTTTCTACCCCACCCTGCATCAACTCTGTTGCAGATCTTAGTGTCATCTGCAAAGAGACATACTTTTCCTTCCAGTCCTTCTGCAATGTCGCTTATAAAGACATTGAAGAGGACCGGTCCTAATACTGAACCCTGCGGTACCCCACTAGTAACCCTCCTTTCTTCTGAATGGACTCCATTTACTACTACTCTCTGTGTCCTATTCTCCAGCCAATTCTTTACCTAGGCTGTCATCTTGGGACCCACTCCCAGGCTGGCTAACTTGTATATTAATCTTTTGTGTGGGACTGTGTCAAATGCCTTGCTAAAGTCTAGGTAGGCCATGTCCACAGCCCCTCCCTGATCTACTACTTTGGTCACCCAGTCAAAGAAATCTATCAGATTCATCTGGCATGACCTTCCCGCTGTGAATCCATGCTGCCTAGGGTCCTGTGCCCCTCTGGCCTCTAGATACTCGACAATTCTTTCCTTTAGAAGTGATTCCATCATTTTCCCTATCACTGAGGTTAAACTAACAGGTCTGTAGTTTCCTGCTTCTGCCTTGCTCCTGCTTTTGTGAAGGGGAATCACATCTGCCCTCCTCCAATCTCGGTACCACCCTTCCTCCCATGATTTGTTAAAAGGGTAGTCAGTGGTGTCACTAGTTCTATCCTTAGTTCTTTTAGAATTCTGGGATGAATCCCATCAGGCCCCATTGCTTTGTCCACCTTCAGTTTTAAGAGTTCTTTCAGAACCCTTTCTTCTGTAAATGGGCTGGTATCAACTTCTGTATCCAGAGTGTTACTACTGTTTGTTTTATGTACCTCCCCTCTTCATTTGTAAATAATGAGCAAAATATTTGTTTAGTATCTCTGACTTTTCACAGTCTCCTCTGCCCACCCTCCTCCCCTTTATTAAGCCTCACTATCCCTCCCTTGGTATTCCTTTGCTCCCTGATGTACCTATAAAAGGTTTTATCCCCCTTTAGGACCCTTTCCCGTGGAAAAGGACTAGTATCCATTTCTGTGCCCTTCATACCCATTCTACTCCCATCAGGCCTATTACCCAACCCCTCCTTGGTAAAGAATGAACAGAAATATCTCTTCAGTATGTCTGCTTTGCTGTTATCATCCTCTGCTCTACCCAGTCCTCCCCTTTCAGCCTCACTATCCCTCCCTTGGCCCTCCTTTTTTCACTTATGCACCTGTAAAATATTTTGTTCCCTCTAACCACTGATTTTGCAATGTGCTCCTCTATTTGTGCTTTGGCTTCCCTTACTTCCCTCCCTGCCTCTCTTTGTTTCTCCTGGTACCTCTCCCTGTCCCCTTCTGCCTGTGTCTTTTTGTATTGCTTGAATGAGATTTTTTTTTGGGGGGGGCTTTCACTTTCTCTGCTACTTTCTTGGAATACCGTTATGGTCTCCATTTCCTTTTCCCCATTGCTAAACTGCTTTACACATGATTGTGCAGCCCTTGTTATCCCTGTTTTTAATACTGCTTACTGTTCCTTCACTCCTAATTTGCTTCCTTTTCTAGTTAGTGCCTTTTCCAAGCATTTCCCCATTTTCCCAAAATCTGCCCTCCTAAATTCAAGGATTCACATTTTTGTGTCGCTGGTTCTGCCCCTTCAGTTATGCTAAACCACATGGACCAGTGATCACTGTTTCCAGGTGCGCCCCTACTGTGATCCCCATCACACTGTCCCCATTTGTGAGTATCAGGTCCAGTAGTATCCTCTTCCAAGGAAGGCTCCCTGAAGGAAGTCCAGGAGAAACCTACTCCTGGCTGATGCAGCTGCTGATAGGCTCCATTCCACATCTGGAATATTAAAGTTTCCCACTAGCACTACCTCCCCCTTTTGTGCCATCCTTTGGATAGCCATCATCATCTCCCTATCTGTCTCCTCCCCCTGGGCTGGTGGTCTATAAATTACCCCTGTGTGGATGGCTGACCCTGTTTTTCTGTCACGCTTTACCCACAGTTTACTACTCTGTGTTCTTTTTGGGGTTCCTTCCTAAGGTACCTTTAGCCAAGGGAATCTTTCCCTCAGCACCTCTGGGGTGGAACCCTCTTTGAGGGTTCCTTGCCTTTGGTACCCAAACAGGGTGGTAATTCCCTATGGAATAGAGGCTGCAAACGGCCAAACAGTTATCACAGTAGCACAAGCATAACGCTACTCATGTTGCGTAGGCCCATTGAACCACATTGTGTTTCAAATAGAACATATTTTGACCTCTTCTGGGTGACAAGTGTGTAACATCATATATATCAAAGAACCTTTTAAAACACTTGCTGTGAACCTATATGAGTCACCATCATAAAAATAATGTATTGCCAATTAAAAAGGGACATTTTGATTTAAGATTCCAGTTCAGCATTACCACAGGGTCATGTGTCAGCTGCTAGCTTTATTGACCTGGCTAAGTCTTTTGACTCTGTAGTCCAGTCCTTACTCTTAGGTAAGTCGAGGTGCCCTGGGCTCTCAGCCTTTACCTCAACTGGTTTTGTTTCTGCATCTCTGGATGTAGCCCATTTGCCCAGGTTTAGGAATCCTTGTCTTCTTCCCTAACCGGTTACTCCAGTGTGCCAAATGCTCTATTTTACGTTCAGTCCTCTTCTTCATTATCTCAATGACCTCTCCTGTCCTGTGTCTCAGCGAATATCCATATATATGCAGATGACACAGTGTTTTTTTTTATGTCATTGATGCGTCAATCCCCTGTTGCATCTATCCCAATGTTGTGACTTTGATAATGTCTAGTGCTGGTTTTATGCCAACCAGTTCTCACTGAACATTAAAATATGTCACCATGTTTCTCAGTACATAGCAATGGCTGAAGCGGAGCCAGTCCCCTGTTTTCAAAGCCCCTTGATGGCACTTTTCTTGAATAGTCCTGTCTTTCCATACCTTAAGATGATAATAATCAACTTGTCTTCTCAGTCCACATTGATGCCATCAATAAAAATAATACCCCATCCTTGTTGCCTCTACAGGAATAAATCCTGACTTCCTCTTCCAGTTCAACATGAGAGCATTCTCAAAATGATACTCTCTCCACTTCATTAAGCCACTGCAATCTTTTGTGTTTCCTTCAAATATATTCTTGCCAGACTGGACCCCATCTGTCACCCTTTAGTTGCTTTTGCTTCTGGGTCTCTTTCTATGTTTTACTCATCACTGTTCCTTTAACCAACTCCACTCCCTTGCCTCTCTGTTTTCTTTCTGCCTCTTCCATAATGCCTCCTTCCTCTATAAATTCTGTTTTGTCAAAGGTTATGTTATTTGAAAGAACATTCAAGCTTTCCAATAAACTGTTTTTAATGCTGAGTGAAATTTAAAACTATAATTATATGTAAGAATCAATATCTAATAAACTACTGCATATGAGATTCACACATTACATTTATACACAAAACGATCCCAATGGTGAAAATGTGATTTGTAGGAACAATCGCTGTGGCAGTGTGAAGTTGCAGACATTTGGAAGAATAACACCTTGCTGTGTTTTAAAGCTGAAAAGAAATTCACCAAGATTTACAACATCTGCTAAGTGTTTCTGCATAGTGAGACTGCAGCCTACAGCTTGCAAGCTTGCCTGCAGGAAATGAACACAAGTTTGACAATTCATGGATTCTTTGTCTTCTGTAAAAAAATAAGAGTAACAACCAAGTATTTTTTTTTAGAAATGTAAGGCATTTACAAAAGAAAGTATTAAAGAAAGCTTTTTTTTCAGTGATGGTAAATCTACAGTGATCAAAGAAACTTTAAACTGTTACTCTAATAATGACTGTTATGGAAATATGTTTTGTTTTTCATGTGAGACGATAATATCAAAAGTACTGAGACTATACACAGTGCTCCCATACTATACCAAGTCCTGGTATAATGAAAACTTGGCTATTATGAATGTGGCTTGTGGATCCTGACAGCATTCAGCTGTTCCATAGCAGGCACAAAGTTCTTGAGGATGCAATATAAATACAGTAGAACTCTCTAATGTAATTAAGATAAACGTTCCTTATGCCAGGTATGTTTTGTTTGCCAGGTAGTACATTTCTGGGGAGCTTTCTTTGCTCTGTAGATGCACCCGAAGATGGCCACCACGTTGGGTGTGCTGAAGTAGCTCTGCTTTGTTTGGAGCTGTGGAGACTGTTTTGCCCTTTAAATTCCTATTCCTACTTTTAGCTTCTATGTTTTGCTCTGAATTCATTTAAGCTATTTTTTGATGGTTGCACTGTTAAATTTTAAATTCTACCTCCCTGTCTGGAGTGTTGTCAGAACTGCTCAACGATCACAGAGTGTGCACTGGGCTGTGTGACCACGCTCAGTGCTGCCCCGAAGACAGGAGAAAGTGTAGTTTGTGGTGGATTATGATATAGTACCAAGAAGCGTACAGCAGAAGGAACGCTCTATTGTGAGCGCTGAGAAACTTCTGGGAATAAGTTGGGAGCTTGTGTGAGGAGATTTCCAGGATTGTACTCTTGGACTAATTCGGTCTGATTAGAAGTTCACAATAGATTAAGGGAACTGCATTGCGCTCTCTGAATGAGAGTTCCTGGATGAGAGAGACCCCACAAAATGGTGCAGAGTCTGAGAGGATTATATTTTGGGTTCTAGTCTATTTGGACTGAACTGCCAAGAATTCTCTTTATTTCTGGAGGTGATCGACATGGATTTTAAATCGGATTAATTTAGATTCCTGCCTGTTTTGGAAAGTGTGACCCTATATTTGTGGGTGGCTTAGCCTCTGGAATCTGTTTCCATTTGGGAGGACTAGGCCTGGACTGGCAGGGGAGCCGGCCAGCGGGTCTGCGGTTTTCCAAGGCCCCTCGCTGGGCCAGTCAGTAGGTTGGCTCGAATGAAGTGTTGAGGTTATGGGGCAGATATCTCCGGCAGTGGCCCCCCACAGATAGGGCTTTCAGGCTTCTAAGCATCGTCAAGCAAGATCTGGATTATTATCAGGAGGTTCTGGTCTTAAGGAGTTGTACTTACAAGGAAACTCATGGTCAGACTTTAAACTTTTATTTGGGCAGTGAGAGTGCTTTTGCTTTATTTCAGACCCCCACATGGTGAGAGGGCCTGGGGGTCTGAATTTTATTTGACACTGTTTATATTATTTTTGTACACCTCACTGAGAGGGGGGGTACTTAAGTTTTATTTTTGCATTTAATGGTTTTAAGTTCAGCTTATATAGTTTGATTTTCTTTTCTGTGATCCAGACTTCTTAAAGTGGGAGTTCCCTGTGGTGATATATCATCTCTGTCCCTTGGACTTGTACCTCTCATTCAGACTAATTCTCCTTCATCTGAGACTTTGTGTTTGTACTGAAATATCAGAGTACTCTTGGAAGTATTTAAGTGTTTAGATTAAGAATGATATATCTGTGAGGAAATTTGTTAATAGATATTTTATTAGTTTTAGGTTTTTGATTTAATTATTATTTGGGGAGTGGAGGTTATTATTAAGAGGGTGGGTGTATCGGAGTGAACAAAGTGTTGGTTTTTGTAGGGTTTTTAATTGATATAATAGTATTTTAGAGTCTGAAATATGTGTTGGCGTGATAAGAACACAGTCAGGCGGTACTCCCCCTCAAGACTGAAGGATCTCCATCCTTTTGAATATCCTGCACTGCCTTTTGAAGTTTATAAAAATTGCCAAGTTCTCGGCATTGTGAGACAAAGGAGTGCGAGGAATAGGAGATCCTGGAACTCTTGTGGGGGATGGGAAAGGAGTAGACAGATAGGGACAGTCAGACCCAGGAGAAGCCCTGGGATGAAATGGATACAGGAGCAAGGTCTGCCTTGCCGTGTACCCATACCCAAGGGCATTGACTTGGTCAGGCAGGAGGTGGAGTCATCCTTGGAATCTCATCTCTTTCAGACAGTGATAAGCAATGCTAGGTCCATTAGAGACAAGACCGTAGTGGTGGCCGATCTTGTTGCATCTGCTTGACCTGGCTTGCATCACTGAGACCTGGCTAGATGAAAATGCGGGCCCCTATTTTGGGTTCTCAGTGATTCACTGCCGAGAGTGGACCTTAGGGGTGGGGAGTTGCAGTCTGTTTTAGACAGGAACTTGACATTAGGGAGGTGCCAGTTGGATGTATCAATTCCTTTGAGTGTATTGTGGGTGCAGGTGCAGGTTTCAGGATCCTTCTCATTTATCATCCACCAGCTGATGGGAGGGAATTCCTGAGGGAGGTTGTGGACTTCATCGCCGAGAGGGTATTGGAGTCCCCAATGGTTAATTCTGGGGACTTCAATGCCTGGATATTAACTCACACCTTTTGGACAAAACCTCCTCCAATTGATGGACTCATTGGGTCTGACATGGGTTATTACCTCTGCAACTCATGAGGGGGGGGACACGCATTGGACTTGATATTCCATCTGGGGATGGAAGTCTCCAATGTGGAGGTGGAGCTTATCGGTTGGTCTGACCATCATGCCCTAAGGTTTAGCTTCATGGCCCCTGAAAGAGACCTTCCCCAAAGGAAATAGTACAGATCTGTCCTTTAGGAGGAGTTACCTCAGAAGGCCTGATGAAGGAGCTGGACTTCTCAGGATTGCCAATAGATAGTACTGACCCAGGGACCCTAGTGCTAGCCTATAATAGGACAGTTATGGGGGCCCTGGATGTCATTGCTCCATCCTGTGTTCATCTCTGTACTCTTCATCCAGGGGCCCCATGGTTTACCAGGGAGAACTGTGGGTTGAAGAGACAGGGTCAAAGAATGGAGAGACGCTGGCGGAAAAATCACCTGGAGATGGACAGGCTTAGACTGTTGGATCATTATAAGATCTATCAGTTAGCAATTTCCCATAAGAAGACAGAGTTCCTGTCCAAGGAAATTGCTACAGCGAGGAACAGACCGGCCCATCTCTTCCAGACTGTGGACAGACTGTGCAATCCAGCTTGTCTTCAAGCCGGTCGAGCTTTGTCACAGTTACAGTGTGAGGAGTTTGCAATGTTCTTCACTGAAAAGGTGTCCACCATCAGGGATGAGATCAGCCAGTGCCTCCCCATTGGGTCTTGCACTGATCAACCGAATGGCACTAATACCCAACTAACTTGTTTCACCTTTAGTCAGCTGGTAATCATGGATATAGTGAGGATCATCCAGACTTTGCATTCAACCTACTGTTGTTTGGATCCAGGCCCTACTCACTTAGTGGTGGAGTGTGTAGAAGTTATCGGCCCAGTTCTTACTGGGATAGTGGTGGTATCATTGGAGAGAGAGATCTTTCCAGATCCCTTAAAGGAGGCAGTGGTGCGCCCCCTTCTGAAAAACCCCTCCCTTGATCCTGACTGGCCAGAAAACTACAGACCAGTCTCAAACCTCCCCTTGTTGGGGAAGGTTGTTGAGAAGGTGGACACTCTGCAGCTGGAGGATCATTTAATCAGCCACAGTATCTATGACCCTCTTCAGTCTGGCTTCAGGAAGCAGCATAGCACTGAGACAGCTCTTGTATGGGTACTGAATGATCTACTGATGGCGGGAGATTGGAGAGCTCATTCTATCTTGGTTCTCATTGATCTCTCAGCAGCATTTGACACTGTAGATCATGGGGTATTGCTCAAATGCCTGTGGTCTCTCTGTGGACTAAGGGGGGTGGTCCACAGTTGGTTTCAATCTTTCCTGCAGGGTAGGACTCAGAGAGTAGTGTCAGGGATTTATTCCTTGGCCTCTCACTGCCTGCGCTGTGGGGTGCCACAGGGTTCGGTGTTGTCCCCCATGTTATTTGTGGTGCATAAGCTCCTCAATGGGGACATTATAAGACAGTATGGGTTGAGTTTTTCATAGCTATGCTGATGATTCTCAGCTCTACATGTCTTTTGTGCCTAAGCAGGAGTCAGATTCAAGTGCAATGTTTAACAATTGCCTGCTGGAGATACAGAACTGGATGAGTACCAACTGGCTGAAGCTGAACCAAGGAAAAATAGAGGTATTGGTAGTGGAGCCAGGCGTAAGGATGTCAAGCTCATGGGCATGAATACCCTCAGGTTTAGTTCTGGAGGGGACCCCGCTAATGGCATCCAGCCAGGTGCATAACCTCGGTTTTGTGTTTGATGAGGGCCTGACCCTGAGGGCACAGGTGTCAGCCATAGTAAAATCAGCCTTTTTCCATCTAAGGAACATAGCACCGGTGAAACACTTGGTTCCACCACATGATCTTTCTGCCCTGGTCCATGCCTTAGTTGTCAGTCATCTTGATTACTGCAATGCCCTTTATCTAGGGCTGCCAGGAGTCGATATCCACCGCTTGCAGCTGGTGCAAAATGCAGCAGCTAGGTTGTTGACTGGAAGCCCAAGATCCAACCATATAATACCTGTGCTGTGCTAATTGCACAGGCTGCCTGTACAGTGGCAGATCACTTTCAAGGTCGCATTGACGACCTATAAGGCCCTACATGGTTTGGGACCCCACTACCTGAAAGAGCTCCTGATTCCTTACTGCCCCTCCTGTTCCCTCGATCCTCTGGTGAGGGATTGCTGGAGATTCCCAGGGTAACCCTGAAAACATCTGGGGGAAGAACTTTTGCCTTTATGGCACCTACCCTGTGGAATTCTCTACCCTGGCAGATATGACAATAGCCTGACTGTAGAAGGGTTTAAAAAGTTCTTAAGATATTTTTATTTAAACAAGCATTTTAAGAAATGTAAATTGTGTTTTAAATTGCTGTGGATTTTAATATAGTATGTGAAATTTGTAAAGGCACCCTGAGCTTTGGAAGGGCGCATCATATAAATACATTTTTACTTACTTTTTCATAAGCAAACATGTTATCTGCACGATTAGATGGGGTCATATAAACGGCATCACATTATTGCTCACCATTTGGGGGGTCGCTGCCACACCAAATTCAACACACTACAGAAAGAAAACAAAACTTCACACTCTATCAGCTTGTAATCTCTGTTTCATGCTTTTAAGAATAAATCTTTCAAATAAATAAAATATACTCACTGGAATGACAGCATTGCTGGGTGTGCGTACATCTGAGCTGAACAGCTAAAATGCCAGCCTTGCAGTGTATTTGGCCAACAGTTGCCTTTCGGATCAGGAGGGACAAGATATTCTCAGCTCACACACCACTCATCCATTTGCTCTGAGTGCCTGCAGTTCAGCTAGAAACTCCTTTTCATGATTATTTAAATTAAAAAAAAGATGGCATGATGGAGGGATAAGGGGGTGCAGTTATTCTGTCAGCTGATAGACGCTGTTTTGAGCAGCTGAAAGTGTTCTGGCAGATAGCACTGTACGACAGGATCCCTAGATGTAATGAACAGGGAGCTATAACAAACAAGTGTTTTGGCTCCCATTTTGTTCATCATAGTGAAGAACACTGCAGTATTTTTGAACAAAATAAGAACTTGAGATGCACATCTAAAAAGAACCAACCTCTTTTGGGTGTCAGCCAAAGGTTTGAGATGGTTGCCACTGTACTACCTCTGATTCAGGAGTCCAATTAGTATCACTTAATTTGTTAATTGTGACATCACAACTAGTAACATCATTGTAAGTGTTAAGCTGGGTGTGTCCAAAAGCTCAGAATGTGCCCATTACAGCATCTTTAAACTCCATGCCAGTTTGAAGGCCTGAACCAGGAAAACAACACACATTATTTTTATCCACCCAGCCTTTTGGAGCACTGAAAGATGGAGGTGGAAATAAACTGTACTTTGTTCCTCATTTGAAGTCCAAGACCTGCAGAAAAGTGATTTATTAGATGAAAGTAGAAAACTGATTTCAGAGGCTGAATTCTAAATTGCCTTGTATAAAGACATCTGCCACACTGTGAGGATCATGATCACACAATTCTATGTATCCTTACACAGTATTTTTTGTTATTATCATTTAGTATTCTGTTTGGTGTTAGATGCAAGGGTGATAAGTAGGTGGATCTTTCTTCCTGATAGAAATGGGATTCTGAAAGTATTGCCTAGAGGTTAGCACAATGAGCAATCTTTGTTCATGAAGTACACCTGGGTTAGAGTCCCATAATCTCCACCTTGTATACTGTGTGACCCTACAGAATGTATCTGAAATAGGGGTCAGTCCTCTTTAATATATTCATCAGTGACATTACAAATGAACTGGAGGATAAGGTTTACCTGTTTGTAGATGACACCAAGATCTGCAACAGAGTAGATGACCCAGATGGGGTTGGCAGAATGAGAAGAGATCTGGAAGAACTGGCAAAATTGTCTGAAGAGTGGCAACTGGGGTTTAATGCAAAGAAATGCAAGATTGTGCATATAGGGAAGAGAAACCCTGAAGCTACCTATAGGTTGGGAGAGGAGTTGCTGGCAATCACAAGGTAAGAAAGGGACTTGGGTGTCATCATCATCACAGATGACCTGAAATTATCCAAGCAGACCACTAACACAGTATGTAAGGCTAGAGGGATATTGGGGTGTATTAGTGAGGTATTACAAATTGTAAGAGGGAGGTAATAATCCCTCTTTACAAGACACGGTTAGGCCCCATCTGGAGTATTGCATGCAGTACTGGAGGCCGCACCTGCACAAAGTACATTGACAAAATGGAGGCAGTCCAGAGAAGGTAACCAAAATGATGCAGGGACTGCATCAGAAAAGATATGAGGACAGATTAATGGAGCTCAATAGGTATACCCTGCAGCAAAGGAGGGAAGAGTGGTGATATGATTGAAACATTTCAAATATCGTAAGAGGCATTAACAAGGTGAAAGAGTCCAACATATTTCAAATAAGAAAAATATAAGGAAAAGAGGACACAGCATGAGATTAGAGGGAGGCCAATTAGGTGATAATGTGAGGAAGTTATTTTTCAAAGAAAGGGTGGTGGATGCATGGAACAGCCTACTTTACCTCAGGAAGTGGTGGATATAGATACAGTGCAGGGCTTCAAACAGGCATGGGATAGGCATAAGGAAGCAATACAGATGAGTATGAATAAATAGGCCATTGACAGAGTAAAGGCCTATGGCACATTCATAAGGTAGAAAAAATGGACAGACTGAATGGGCCTTGCAGTCCTTATCTGCTGTCAACGTCTATGTTTCTGTGTTTATATGGCCTTCACTTAAACAGACTAGGAACACAAGTCTTAGCAGAAACATTAAATAGCGCCATCAAAAATCATTTGAACTAACTAGGGAGGGGCAGTAGGGGTGGAGATTTGAAACATTTGAAAACACATAAAGCAAACCCTTATCCTGATTGTTGGAAATCCCTCCTAATCAATGCTTGAAGTGAGACAAATAAAAAAGAGGAACTTGAGTACATCCTTAATAATGAAGATATAGCAATATGTGCAGTGACCGAAACACAGTGGCATAATAATGGGTGGGGAATGGAAATAGAAGTCATCCAGCTTTTTCCCAAGGATAGGAGTGACAAGAGAAGAGGGGCCTAACACTATATATTAAAGACAACATTAAGGTGTATGAAATAAACAAACATCTTGATGCTGGTATGGAGCAATTATGGGTTGAATTAATACTACCCATGGAAGAAAAATGTACTATGGGAGTATGTTACAGACCCCAATCTCTATCAAGTGAGAATATGTCTAATTTCATAAAACACATTTGTGACCAAGATCCAGGAAGTAGGTTGTTGATAGTGGGGGATTTTAACCTCCCTGGAATAGATTGGGGTAATTGGTCATCAACCACCCCCTCTGAGGCTGAATTCCTGCATGCATTAGACTGCTTAAATGTTGAAAGCCATGTTACTGAGAACACCAGAGAAAGCCACATTTTGGATCTGGTGGTCAGTAACACAGGAGAGTGTGTATATTATTGCAAGATCAGAGAACTGCTCTTGGGCAAGTGACCATCATATTGTGGAATTTGTGATTAACATGAAACACAGTAGACAAAAGGGAATTACTGAAATAAAACATTATGATAAAGCAGACTGTAAGAAATTGAGAAAATTAGTAACTGATTGGAATTGGGATAAGGTATTTGAGCATTTAGATGTGGAACAAATGTGGGGAGTATTTAAATCTTTCCTACATGAAATAGTGGAAAACAAATGTGCCGACCAAGAAAAAAGTAAACAGTTGAGGTAGGATCCCCTTGGGTTTAATCCGAAGATAGGTAGATTACTAAAA
The DNA here is from genome assembly GCA_016271365.2 of Neoceratodus forsteri. Lineage (NCBI taxonomy): Eukaryota > Metazoa > Chordata > Ceratodontiformes > Ceratodontidae > Neoceratodus > Neoceratodus forsteri. Next base: position 872,346,577 of record CM057450.1, on the reverse strand, counting down.
GCAAAAATTAGAGCCTATAAAAGAGATAGGGTTGAGGGAACACTTGGGTGCAGGAATGTGTACAAAACCAAGCTAAGGAAATTGAAAAAGGCAATTGAACAGCCAAGAAAGATTTCCAAGTGCAATTGGCTACAAATGTAGTTGATAATAAAAAGGCATTCTACAGTTATGTGGGAAGTTTAAAAAAGAACAATGCCCATATGGCTGACTAAAACAGGGAAATGACCCGATTAGCGAATGCCAAGCATGGCTAATGTCTTCAATACTTATTCTGAGAGCGTTTACCAAGAAAGGGAGGAAACAGAAATTGTAAACTGAGATAATCAAGTCTGCAAACTTGAAATAACTTCAACCATGATCACAACTTCAAAATCTAGATCCTACCAGATCACCTGGTCCAGATGAGCTGCACCCTAGGCTTTTAAAAGAGCTGTCAGAAATAATATGTGAACTTCTTCAGGTGATTTTTCAAAAATCGCTGCAGGAAGGAGTTTTGCCAGGATGACTGGACAACAGCATATGTCATCCCAATTAACAAAAATGGATCAGAATCAGTATGTAGTAATCATAGGCCAATTAGCCTCACTTCCATTGTGGGTAAAACACTGGAGACACTAATAAAAGAGGAAACTGAGGAACGTCTCCAGGACAAGGAGCAGATGGATATATACCAGCATGGATTTAGGAAGAGGTGGTCCTGTCATACAACTTTACTACACTTTTCTGACCAAGTCAGGTTAGTTCTGGAAAATGATATACTGGTCGATGTATCATATGCTGATTTAAAAAAAAGCTTTTGACAGTGTATCACATATTGAACTAATAAATAACTTGAAGGATATTAATCTGGATAACAAAATAATATCTTGGATTGCAACATGGTTGTCCAAGATGAAACTGTGAGTGATGTTTAAGGATCACTGCTATAGATGGATTAAGGTGACAAGTGGGGTCTTACAGGGTTTGGTGCTGGGACCAGCATTATTTAATATTCTAAAAACAAAAACAAGAGCTGCGTCAGCATGTGGTCTAAAAAGCAAAACAAAATGGTTATATTAAATGCATGCTGAAAATAGAAAACAGAGTTAAAAATCTACGTTTCGACCTTAGGTCTTCTTCAGGAAATATCTAAAAGAGAAAAAAAAAACAAGTTAGTGTATTTCTCGAAGAAGACCTAAGGTCAAAACGTAGATTTTTAACTCTGTTTTCTATTTTCAGTGTGCATTTAATATAACCATTTTGTTTTGATTTAATATTCTGTCACCATTAATTACTTGCACAAATAAGGCATGAATGACAAAATATGCAGGCGATATTAAAATGGGCATGCTGGTAGCAAATGAGAAAGATGCTAGAGCTTTCCAAGAGACTATCAATGCCATGGCTGATAATGCAAGTAACAAGAAATTAAGATTCAACATGGACAAGTGCAAGTTAATGCACTTTGGGAGGTGAAATACTAATTTTACTTATTATATTAATTATATTAATGGAACAAAAATCTAAACCACCGAATCTGAAAAGGATTTTGGAGTCCTAGTTAATAACAACTTGAGCTTCACCAACCACTGTTCCAGTATAGCCAACATTGGTTATGGTATATTGGCTTCCATTAAGAAGAACATCAGGACCAGGGACAGGAGTTGGTGATGCCACTGTTCATGTCTAGAAGTACTGTTGCCAGTTCAGGACATCATATCTAAAAACTGATCTAAGGAAAACAGAGGGGCGATGAGGAGGGAGCAATGAAAGTTAGTGTCAAATATCAAAGATGACACCTATGAGAAGAGACTCTGATATTTGGATTTGTACTCATTCCATTCTAGGAGACTCCAGGAAGACATGTGCCCAGTCTACAAAGCATTTGATAGCCAGGATATAGGGTAATGTACAGGATTATGCTTAAGACCAGACACAAAAACAGTTAGGGGGCACCATATGTTACTGAAAGGTGACCACTACAGAAAGAAACAGAGAGGAACCTGGTTCTCTTAGTGAGTGGCATCCCAGTGGAATTCGCTGCCAAGTTCAGTGGTATCATGTAGGACCTTAAACCAGTTTAAAGGGGCACTAGATAATTATCTTTCTGCACATCACTTTTCAGTAGAGATATAGATTTGGTGCAGGTCAAAAAAAGGCTAACACTTCTTGACCTGGTTAGGATCTTGTGAATTTTGAATCTGTTCCTTGGACATCAAAAGTAAAAACACTCTTCCTTGGAACCAGCATGCATAATAATGCTACAGGACAATAAAAAAGTATTTTGGATGCAGCCTTGAATTATCAAAAGAGAACCATCATGGAGACCAGCTAAACTAGTGGTATAAGAATTCAGAATGTTTTCTCAGTAACCCTGAAATGTTGAGCCTGGCTAATGTTAACTGATGTCAGGTAACGGATGATACTTCATGGAAAATTGCACTAGCATTGAACCTGTGACTCAGAAACATGCCAGTCAAATACACCTGCATTCCATGCAAGACTGCAGATAAAGTTGCTTCAGGTCAAGTGCAAAATCTTAACATGCACTTTTGTTAAAGGTATTAACTGAGAATAACCTTGAGGGAGTGGATCAGTCTATTGATTAAATGCAATTTGATGGGTATACACATTTTAATCAAAGCTGTATTATATGTTTGCAAAGAGGTAAATCATACTATTATCTGGAAAGGAAAGTGTTTTATTTGATTGCAACATGGAACTAATGACATATGTGCAATGTTTTGGTGAAGAGTATGGGGTTAGTAGTGCTTATGTAACTGTAGTTTACTTTTTGGCTTTTCTCTATTCCCACCCTTGGTAGGTAAGTTGGGTAGTGAGATAGGAATAGAAAGCCCAGCACTAAGGGTGAGCAGAGTGCCAGAGAAGGAGGAGGCAGGGGTGTATTGTGAGTGTTTCACAGCTAAGCAGGAACTGCCATGGGAGGCTGGCCTTTATTTGTGATGTGGGAGGAGCTAGTCCCCATTGAACCTCAGGCTTTATCCTCTCATTCAATGTTTTGGTGAACAGAGTATGGGGTTAGTAGTCCTCATGCAACTGTAATTTACTTTTGGCTTTTCTCTATTCCCACTCTTGGTAGGTAAGCCAGTGTGAGTAGGAAAGAAAGCCCAAAAAGATTACCTCCTCCAGCTCACAGAGAGTATGACCAGTAGCATGCAGGACAGGAAAACCCAAGTGGAGGAAACTTGAGGACCCATGGCCACTGACCCACCCATCCTCAGAGCAAACTAAGAGGAGATGATTGTATGTCCTTACAACCATATTCTAATTTCTGAGTAAGATGAACTGTTTGTAGAGATGAATTTACGTCTTCAGAGTCTGTTGAATGATTAATTCTGGAAGATCAGTACTGAGGTAGAAGAGGCAGGTCCATTCTGAAGGAGTGTCCAGATCCCGAATATGGATTAAGTCCAGCTGGAAAAGAGGTGAACGTGGTCTAGGATTCCGATGTGATATCGGTTGCTATTCAGTGGGGTTACAGAGTCAATGCGAGCAGGAAGACAATGATTTGATTAAATGAGCTGCCAGACTCTAAACTGTGGGACGTATGATAGGTTATGAAACTCTTAAAGTAATCTGTCAAACTTTGTAGATGGTGCAGGCAAGATAAAGTGCTTAGTTTTTTGGAGAGTGGTAAGTGCTTCAGATATTTGCAATGTTCTCAGAAGAGCTTGATCTTGGTACTGATTAGAGAATGCAGGAATTGAAAAGGTTAAACGGTGGAGAGGTAGAGGCTTTGACATCCGGATTAGGGTCTCAAGGCTTGGAGTTCAGCAATGTGCAATATTTTTCTATGTAGGCATCTATGGAGATGATCAAGGATTCAGACAGAAGCTTTAATTACCTGGTATTATAAAAAGGGTCTGAGAAATGGAGCTTTCTGATTGGCTATAAACATTCTAACAGCCTTATTTTAATCTTTTATTAACATACATGTAGCGCTTAACCATATGCTGACCATGGTTTAACACTGTTTAAAAAACATTTTTATTATAATAGCAATAAGGCACTCCGAGGAGTTAAGTTAATGGTCAGTTAATCACCCTTTAGGGGCATGTGGCAGTTGGCTACACCTCATTCCACATTACACCCCTAGAGGGTGATTAACAGACCGTTAACATAACCCTTAGTCATGCCTAATTGCTTAAGAATGGGGTAATGGGGAGGATTTCAGACTGATAAAGGAAGGGTGGTATGCTGTAAAGATGGTAACTGAATATCAATAGAAAACTTTAGAAAGTTCAGTACAATACATTTGAGGATCAAATAGAGCTATTGTTGCTATAATGAGATTTGCATAGTCTCATATTCAGGAAGGACTATTAGTGTGAAATGGTGGATATGGGTATTGCTGTGGCTTAGTTGCCCATGGCATTAGCTTAAGTGGCCATGGTGCTTTTGCATTTCTGAAGCATCGGATGTCTGAATGCTGTGGGGAGCCCGAGAATGGGTCTTTGAATAAGTCATTGAGAGCAAGTGTAGAAGCAATGGATGCTAAGCATGCTTTTAGGAGAAGACTGTGAGAAGACGGTATAATGGATGATGCCAGTACTGCTATGAGGTATCCTGAAGTTTCCGTTATCCTTAACGGTGATGGTTATTATTTAGTTGGTACATCTCAGAAGGAATTTGGGTCATGTTTCCAGGTAAGAAGACAGGAGTAAAGGAGCTTCACTAAATCTTGGATCCTATGAAGGCATGGGAGGTAGTGATGCCCTTACTACTTGAATTAACAGACTATATAGGGTAGCATCCTGAAGAGTCGGTTGAGAGATGAGATCATCTATAGTCCAGTCAAATGGAATTCCAGAAATGGGTCATGGGAGGTTATTGGGAAGTATTTATAATTTTAAGAGTCTGTAGGGCATGCTGTTCAAGGTATGATGCTGGAAGAAGTTTCCTCAGATGAGAAGAACAGGTACTCCATAGTGTTGGAAGGAGATATTATGATAGCTGAGGTAGGAGTATAAGACAGATGAATGGATAGGAGTAGTTGGTCAGGCAGGGATGCTAGACATTGATAGTTGTAGGAATGCCCAAAGAGACACAGCAGATGGACAGGAACCTCAAGCCACAAAAGCAGTGAGGAGAAAAGCAGCAGTCCTGGGATGGCGAGAAAAGTCCAAACAGAGGTCGACCAACTGAAGGATGGAGCTGGAGAAGAAGAGGGCTGAGGCTGAGCAGTACAGACATTGGCAGGTTTAGGAAAGGTATGGGACTGGGGCAGTGCCACAGCATACCAGAATGGAATGCAGGAAAGCTGAATCAGGTCTCGGCAGGAGATCCATGTCAAACCAAGGAGCAAATCCAGGTGCTGTGAAGTTGAGTGTGAGGTTCCACCTCTGAAGAAGATGGAGAACTGGAACAGTTGCTAGAAAGTGGCTGCAGTGATGGTGAATGGGTTCCCCACCTTCGAAGGAGATGGTGAACTGGAATTGCACTCAGGGAAAGCACTGAAATCATTGCTGGAAGACCACTGGATTGGATAAGGGGAGTGCCAGGGGAAAACATGTAGAAGGCTTCAGGCACACATTCTTGAAAAGCAGCAAATGACACATATCCAGCAGGAAGCAAGGAGAATGCGGGCAGACACGTCCAACAGGAAGGCAATAGGTAAACAGAGACATCCAGCATAGCAACCAGGAAGGAGATGGCAGCATGGAGCTGAAGGTCTGAAGATTGGAAGAGGTTGGGCCAGAAGGCAAACCACAACAACAATGCCCAGGAACGCAGGAAGAGGTGGATGACAAGCAGCAAGGAAGTCCAGGAGTCCAGTGAACTGAGCACATGTGGAGATTGCACAAACTAGCGGGGTCCAAATCCAGAACATGAGGAGGCCAAGGCAGGGACAAGTATATCAAGTCCATGGAAGTGCAGGATGTAGTTGGATGAGGCCGGATATTGGAGGCAAAATGGGGTATAATGGTCCAGGGAATGCAGCCACCAGATATCAGGTATAGAAAGCAGTTGGTTGAAACTGTAGATTGAATGCAAATGGGATATGGTGGTCCCATCCCTGAAGGGAATGTGGCAACCGGGTATCAGGTATAGAATGCAATTAGTTGAACAGTAGATTGAAACACTGGCTCCCATCTCTGGTAGTCAGGGCAAGCTAACCTTCACTCGATGCTGTGCCAGCCAGAGTTTAGAGATGGAGGCTGTGGAAAGTTTACTGGGAGTATAACTGGTTGAGACTGAAGGCAGAAGAAACAGGCTCTCATCCCCAGTAGACAGGGGAAGCCTACCTGCACTGCTATGCCTCACTAGTCAGGAGTTAGTGAAGAGGCCAGTGGACTGCTGATATGGGCTGAGTGAGGAAAGGGGAGCTCACAGGTGAGGAGTAGGTAATAGGCATAACAAAGAAATGTGAACGGGATGGTAGGAAGAAAGAAGTTAGAGGATGGGTGAAGTACGATTATTATAAATGCCATTAAGGTGGAGATAGGGGAATGCAGTGAGGAACATGCAGTACAGTATAGGAAGGCAAGGAACATGCTAAGGTTGGGTAGGCTGCAAGGTCAAAGGTTAATGCAGGGATAATGGAAAGCCATGTAAGAGGATATCAGGGTAAAAATCATAGCGTTAACATAAGGCATGCTTCCAGCCAAGGGATCCTTGATGTCCCAGCATGGTACCACAGTGCCCCACCGTAAGAATAACTGGGAAGCCAGCTGGGCAACATGGACCAAACAGCACTGCAATGGGAAGGGTAGGAACCAGCAAAAGAGGCTCTGGTATTGGCACGGTCCTAATAAAGGGCAAGCTGTAGTATAATGGGGAACATGGGCAGATGAAAGACGGTACTGAAGTAACAAACAAGGGGAATGCCAAACAAAAATGCAGGTAGAGGAGCACCAAGTGCAAGGGTACTGTGGGAACTACAACAAGGGACACAGGAGAGGGAGCCAGCATGGGGGATGTGATGATACGGTGAGCCAGAAAGTCATTATGAACCAAGGGAGGATGAGGCCACATAGGAATGACGGGCTGGGCAGGGTATGAATATTGGGACTAATAGAATGGTAAGGTAAGTAGCGTGGGGACAGATGTAAACTGGTAGAAGGCAGATGCAATGGTAGCAGAGTGGGAAATACGTAGAATTACAGGCTCCATCAGGGTGTCAGAAGTGGAGTAGGACTAACTCGGGAGAGAGGCATGGAGATGGAGATGGAATGCAATTGGGATAGAAAAAGTCCAAAAGAAGACACAGAAGAGAGGGACACGGGCCTACGTGAGAGATGGGGGAGGTGAGAGGCTGAGGGGGATGGGAGGAGGCACTGGCCCCGGGGCATACAGAAGCAGCCAGGAGACAAGGAGACACAAAAGCGGAGGGGGCAACTGGATGCGGATGCAGCCGGAGAGAACAGACAAGGGGACAAGCTGAAAGAGGGGAGGGGAAATAAACAGCAGAACACAACCAAGGCAGGCACACTCCTAGCCCCGTGGACTCCCTGGCAGCTGCCAAAGACAAGATGAGTGTGAAGTCAGAGCACTGGGCACCATATTGTAAAAATTAGGTTTGAGCGTCCTGCTCAAGGCATGACTGCCGTCAGATGGTAAAGTTGGGCCACCAGCAGAGTCAATAAAATCATAATCACTCCCCAGCATGGAAAAAGAAAGGACACGCAAAGGGGTTCAACCCAGCCAGCCCACCGAAGGGCACACCTGCCAGGCCTAGCACCAACGTACCCCACAACAAAGAGAAAGGCAGGGACAAGCCGAAGCATGAGCAGCAACAAGCAATGTAGGCAGGGGACAGCGTCAATGCAACTCAGAAGAGCACAAGTCAGCAGAAAAGCAAAGTAATGCAAGGCTACTCACGGGACAGGGTCCTAAGGCTGTTCAGAAGGCACAGGAGAATCCACAGCATGGAGGAGCCAATAGGGACTGGAGGCCAGAATAAAAATGGTAGGGGAGCATGGAAGGCTGGGCCACGACGGAACCCCTCAAGCACCCGGATGTCAAGAGGAGCAGAATGCAGGCCTGGAAACAAAATGCTGGAGAAGTGTGGGGGGCAACTGGAAGGGCATGGAAGGCAAGGCACAATGAAATGGCTGGGGAGACGGCATGGAGGAGAAGTGGGAAGGCCAGACCAGGGCAGGGAATCAGGAGGGGACAACAGCAAGTGCCGGAGCACAGCAACCAAAAGAATGGGGAAGGGAAACAGGAAGCAGAAGAGAGGAATGGGACTTCTGGAGGGGGGACAACAGGCACATGGGAAAAGGCAAAAGCAATCATGCCAAATGAGGAGAAGGGGGGGGAAGGATCAGGAGAACGGAAACAGGGAAGAAGGCAAGGGCCGGAAAAAGGGAAGCAAGCAAGCAGAAGCAGCAGGCAGGAACTAGGGGAGGCTCAGCCACAAAAGCCACACAGGAACCCGTTGCTTGCGAAGGGGGAGAGTTTTGCAACGCACTAAGCACGGAGCTGCCGAGGGTGGCTTGCGTTTATTAGGGATGTGGGAGGAGCTTTTATCCTACATCAAACCTCGGGCTTTAGCCCTCCCATTAAATATAAAGTGGGGTCTATTGCATATAATGAAATGCATGTGTGTGAAACCTAATACGTTCTTATTTTGTAGTGTGTAGCCTGGTTAATAATTGAAAGGCTATGGCTGTTGTTCAATAGGGAAGCAACCAGTCACACCCCTTTCTGTGCTATATAAGCAGTTCCTCCCAGCCTCCTTCTAAAGCACTTTTTCTTTGCTGGCTGGAGGCTCTCTTGGTCTGTTTATCTGTTGGGGCCCGCTGAAGCTTTGTTCCCCTCCCCCCAGCGTTGCTGTGCTTGGGCTCTGCTTGGTTAGTGTTGAACTATTTTTTTTTTTTGTGTTCTCCTACTTATGGTTTGTATTATTTTGCCTCTGGTTGATGCTGTATGCTTTCTTGTGTGCTTGTTTTTCTGTTCTCCTCTGTCTGCGTTTTAATTTTGTGTTTCTTTTTTAGGTTTTCTTGTTTTCCTAACATCTTGCTGCCCTTTGTTTGCTCTGTGTTTATCTTGCCTGTGTTCCAGTCTCTTATCACACCTCAGTTTTCCTGCCATTGTTTTTGAATGTTTCAGCTCAGACTGCATTTTGCTGCCTCCTGATTCTCATTAATTGATTGCACCTGGTTCTGGCTCTGCTACTTAGCTAGCAGCTACTCCCTGTTTTACAACTCAGCTCATGATCTATTCAGTGCTAGCTCCACTAGTAAAAATGCTGCACTGCTATACTGACACATTCTGCTATTTTATGTGCTGCCTGGTCTCATGGTGCCTGCTCCTGGCTCTCTCTTATTCCTATGGCAGAGGACTGTGGTGTCTCGGCAGTGCATCATGGCCCAGGTAGCAAGAGCATGCTTTAAGTAAGTTAAATTAATCACCTGTCCTCGCTGCTTCTTGCCTACATGGGATTCAGTTATCCATTGCATACATAGATTTACCTCACAGCCTACAAGGCTTCAGAGAACTTTGTACATTTCATTACTGCATTACAAAACTTACTGCCTTGCCATAACCTTATTCTGCCTTAATGGCACTTAAGGGATTTATGCCATTATTGCTTGCAAGTACTTACTGCCATGCATTAACTTATTTCTGTCTTAATGGCATTTAAGGTATTCCTGCCAATCATATCAATCACTATTCATGCTATCATGCCAATTCGCTATTCATGCTGAAATCATACCATCCAATGCCTTATGTAAACTATGATTTACTCCTTCGTGAAACTAGTTGGCTAAGCATATCGTAATTCAGCTCATCTCATGTGCAATGCATCATGCTTACCTATGCTGCTGCCTATTTTATTGCTGTGGCAAATGCTGTTGCAAATCTGTTACATGTTTCCTATTTGCTAAACCTCATTGATTCATTTCTGCTAAACCTCCTTGATTCAGTCACTGGCATCACAGCCTCTCACTGCCTAAACATCTCCTTCTTATGTCACCATCAATATGGCTCCATAAAGTATTTGGTTGACTGTTTTCCATTGGTTACTACTATTATCAAAATACCAATCGTTGGCTCACACTGCAACCTTCTACCTCACCCAGGCCCTAGTAGTAGTTCTCATAATTGCAGACTTAGCTCACAATCTTTCAATTTCGTGGTTGCAGAATTCACTTGCAACCTTTCACTCACATGCTTACAGAGTTCGCCAACCTTTCAAGGCCAGCCTCCTCATCAACAATCTGCTACCTAATCTATGGCCACTGATCTGCTCAGCCGCCACTTATCAGCACTCAAAGATGAATCATGCTCCCATTCCTAAACTGGAGGCATGCCAACAATGTTCATTACCTTTCTTGACTCAGAGCTCACCCTGTAAGCCGATGATCTCGCTCTACAGTCCACGAAGTCCACATCTTGTTGCATGTGAACCTCGGGGCGGGTCCTTCTCATCTGACCTTTTGTGGGAATGTCATCACTCTGTGTGGAGCTTTAGCATGCAGTTGCATATGGCACATCTCTTGATGCAGAATTTAAGACTTCAGCTGCCAAGGGGTAGGGCCGTTCCAGTCCTACAGGCTCCTTTGGCTATGGTTTTGTCGAGGTACATTTGAAAGCAATTCTCCCTATGACCATCTCTGGTTCACCCAGTTTGTGTTAGTCAGTAGGCTGGGTGAGTGCCTCCATGGTCATCACTCTCCTACTCCCACCTTGGGGGTCCGCTCTTACTCAGAGTACCCATTACTGCAGAGGCCTCTCGCAGCCCTTCATGGCATTCGCATTAGAGCAATTGTGAAAGCTTTCAACCAAACTGGAATATTCCTCCCTTTGATTTGGTTTCTAAACTGCAGCAGCAGAGCCATCACTAAATAAATTAGCCCTAGCCTGGAGAGCGACCTTGGCATTGGATCCCCAGAGGTTTCCTCCTTTTGAAAGGGTTTTTTGCTCTCCTCCATAACAAAGGTCATAATATGTAGTTAGTTGTTCAAAGTACATTCCCTAGTTTCCTTAGGTAGGGTTCCGCTGATGGATGGAGTTGGATGGTGGCCCTACTCACTTTTTCCTCTCTCCTTAGGAAGCCTTCTGATCTCATCAGTACAATCCATTCTACAGTGCAATCCTGACAACCTGTTTAATTCATTTGCTTTTCATCGAGCTGTATCATTGCCGGCAATCAGATTCTCTACCTCATAGTCAACGTTTACATAGATACATAGATACATTGATATTGACGGGAGATAAGGGCCTACAGCCTACATAGTCTGCCCCTGTGTGCACATACTTGGCTTCTTCAAGCTTCTTTAGAACTGGGTTGTCCCTTTCCTCCAACTACTGGCTCCCCTGATGCCTATCTCATGCATTCTTAAATCCCATAATTGTTTCAGACCCCACCGCTTTCTCTGGAATGGTGTTCCAATTGTCCACCACCCTCTCCAAGAAGAAATTATTCCTCATGTTCCCTCTGAACCTCACTCCCTCCAGTTTCATCCCATGTCCCCTAGTCTTGGGACATCTTTTTCAAAGAAAGATTGTGTTTTCCTGCACCTTGTTCCTCTCCATAAGGTATTTATATGTCTCAATCATATCCTCCTTCTCCCTCCTCTCCTCCAGGGAGAACATATTCAAGTCCTTCAGGCTGTCCTCATAGGCTTTGTGATGTAACCCTTGCACCATCATGATTGCCCTCCTCTGAACTGCCTCCACCCTGTTTATGTCCTTATGTAGGTAAGGCCTCCAGAACTGGACACTACTCATGGTGTGGCCTCGCTTATGTCAAGTATAGTGGAATTATGACCTCCCTTTTCCTGCTGTTGATACCCCTGCCTATGCAGCCAAGCATCCTGTTTGCTTTTCCTGCTCCCTTCTCACACTGACTCCTACCTTGAGGTCAATAGAAATGATAACCCCTAGGTCCCTTCCTGCTTGGATCATTCTATAGCCTCCCCCAGCTGATATGTTGTTCTGTGGGGGTTTTGTGTCCCATGTGAATTATTTTGGATTTCTTTGCATTAAATCTTGACTGCCACTACTTTGACCAGTCCTTCAGCTTCTGCAGATCTCTTTTCATTCTATTCACACCTCTGGCATGTCCATTTTCCTGCTGCAGAGCTTTGTGACATCAGTGAAAAGGCAAATTCTCCTTCTAGGTTTTCTGCAAAGTTGCTGATAAAGATGATGGTTGTTCAAGATGAAACTGTGAGTGATGGTTAAGGTCACTACTCTAGATGGATCAGGGTGACAAGTGGGGTCTTGCAGGGTTTGGTGCTGGGACCGCATTATTTAATATTCTGGTGCCATTAATTACTTGCACAAATAAGGCATGAATGACAAAATATGCAGACAATATTAAATGGGCATGCTGGTAACAAATGAGAAAGATGCTAGAGCTTTCCAAAAAACTATCAATGCCATGGCTGATAATGCAAGTAACAAGAAATTGAGATTCAACATGGACAAGTGCAAGTTAATGTACTTTGGGAGGTGAAATCCTAATTTTACTTATTATATTAATTATATTAATGGAACTGAAATATAAACCACTGAATTTGAAAAGGATTTTGGAGTCCTAGTTAATAACAACTTGAGCTTTACCAACCACTGTTCCAGTATAGCCAAAATTGGTTATGGTATACTGGCTTCCATTAAGAAGCACATCAGGAGCAGGGACAGGGAGTTGATGATGTCACTGTTCGTGTCCTAGAGTACTGTTGCCAGTTCAGGACATCATATCTAAAAACTGATCTAAGGAAAACAGGGCGAGTACAGAGGAGGGCAACAAAGTTAGTGGCAAATATCAAAGATAACACCAACGAGGAGACACTCTGATACTAGGAGTTGTACTCACTCCATTCTAGGAGACCCCAGGTAGACATACAGGATTATGCTTAAGACCAGACACAGAAACAGTTAGGGGGTACCATATGTTACTGAAAGGTGACCACTACAGAAAGAAACAGAGAGGAACCTGATTCTGTCAGAGGGTGGTATTCCAGTGGAATTCGCTGCCACATTCTGTGGTATCATGTAGGACCATAAACCAGTTTAAAGGGGCACTAGATAGTTATCTTTCTGCACATTGCTTTTCAGTAGAGATATAGATTTGGTGCAGGTCAAAATAGGCTAACGCTCTTGACCTGGTTAGGATCTTAGGAATTCTGAATCTGTTCCTTGGATATCAAAAGTAAAAGACTCTGCCTTGGAACCAGTATGCATAATAATACTACAGGACAATAAAAAAGTATTTTGGATGCAGCCTTGATTTATCAGCAGACAGCCATCCTGGATACCAGCTAATCTAGTGGTGTAAGAACTCAGAATGTTTTCACAGTAACCCTGAAATGCTGAGCCTGGCTAATGTTAACTGATGTCAGGTAACAGATGATACTTCATGGAAAATTGTGCTAGCATTGAACCTATGACTCAGAAACATGCCAGTCAAATACACCTGCATTCCATGCATGACTGCAGATAAAGTTGCTTCAGGTCAAGCACAAAATCTTTACATGCACTTTTGTTAAAAGTATTAACTGAGAATAATCTTGAGGGAGTGGATCAGTTTGTTGTTTAAATGCAATTTGATGGGTATACACATTTTAACCAAAGCTGTATGATATGTTTGCAAAGAGGTAAATCATACTATTACCTGGAAAGGAAAGTGTTTTATTTGATTGCATCATGAAACTAATGACATATGTTCAATGTTTTGGTGAAGAGTATGGGGTTAGTAGTGCTTATGTAACTGTAGTTTACTTTTTGGCTTTTCTCTATTCCCACCCTTGGTAGGTAAGTTGGGTAGTGAGTAGGGAATAGAAAGCCCAGCACCAAGGGTGAGCAGAGTGCCAGAGAAGGAGGAGGCAGGGGTGTATTGTGAGTGTTGCGTAACACACTAAGCAGGGAACTGCCATGGGAGGCTGGCCTTTGTGATGTGGGAGGAGGTATTCCCCTACATTGAACCTAATGCTTTATCCCTCCCATTCAATGTTTTGGTGAACAAAGTATGGGATTAGTAGTGCTTATGTAACTGTAATTTACTTTTTGGCTTTTCTTTTCCCACTCTTGTAGGTAAGCTAGGTAGTGAGTAGGGAAGAAAGCCCAAAAGATTACCTCCTCCAGCTCACAGAGAGTATGACCAGTAGCATGCAGGACAGGAAAACCCAAGTGGAGGAAACTTGAGGACCCATGGCCACTGACCCACCCATCCTCAGAGCAAACTAAGAGGAGATGATTGTATGTCCTTACAACCATATTCTAATTTCTGAGTAAGATGAACTGTTTGTGGAGATGAAGTTACATCTTCAGAGTCTGTTGAATGATACATTTGGAAGATCAATACTGAGGCTGGAGAGGCAGGTCCATTCTGACGGAGCGTCCAAATACTGAATATGGATTAAGTCCAGCTGGAAAAGGGTGAACGTGGTCCAGGATTCCAAAATGATATCGGTTGCTATTCAGTGGGGTTAGAGAGTCAATGAAAGCATGAAGACAATGATTTGATTAAATGAGCTGCCAGACCCAACTGTGGACATATGATAGGTTATGAAATCTCTTTAAGTAATCTGTCAAACTTTGTAGAGGGTGCAGGCAAGATAAAGTGCTTAGCTTTTTGGAGAGTGGTAAGTGCTTCAGATACTTGCAATGTTCTCAGAAGATCTTGATCTTGGTACTGATTAAGAGAATGCAGGAATTGAAAATGTTAAATGGTGGAGGAGTAGTAGAGGCTTTGACATCTAGATTAGGGTCTCAAGGCTTGGAGTTCAGCAATGTGCAATATTTCGCCATGTAGGCATCTATGGAGTTGATCAAGGATTCAGACAGAAGCTTTAGTTACCTGGTAGAATGGGGTAATGTGGAGGATTTCAGACTGATAGAGGAAGGGTGGTATGCTGTAAGGATGCTAACTGGATATCAATAGGAATAATTAGAAAGTTCAGTACAATACATTTGAGGGTCAAATAGAGCTATTGTTGCTATAATGAGATTTGCATAGGCTGATATTCAGGAAGAAAAATTAGTGTGAAATGGTGGCTATGGGTATTGCTGTGGCTTAGTTGCCCATGGCATTAGCTTACGTGGCCATGGTGTCTTTGCATTTCTGAAGCATCCAATGTCTGAATGCTGAGGGGAGCCTGAGAATGGGTCTTTGAATAAGTCTTTGAGAGCAAGTGTAGAAAAAATGGGCGCCAAGCATGCTTTTAGGAGGAGACTATGAGAAGAAGGTATAATGGATGATGCCGGTACTGCTATAAGGTATCCTGCAGTTTCCGTTATCCTTAACGGTGATAGTTATTATTTAGTTGGTACATCTTGGAAGGAATTAGGGTCATGTTTCCAGGTAAGAAGACAGGAGTAAAGGAGACTCCACTAAATCTTGGATTCTATGAAGACATGGGAGGTAGTGATGCCCTTACTGCTTGAATGAACAGAATATATAGGGTGGCATCCTGAAGAGTCAGTTGAGAGATGAGATCATCTATAGTCCGGTCAAATGGGATTCCAGAAATGGGTCATGGGGAGGTTATTGGGAAGTACTGATAATTTTATAGTGACCTAAGAGTCTGTAGGGCATGCTGTTCAAGGTATTTTGCTGGAAGAAGGTTTCAGGTGAGAAGAACAGGTACCTCCATAGTGTTGGAAGGAAGCTGTTATGATAGCCAAGGTAGGAGTATAAGACAGATGAATGGGTAGGAGAAGTTAGTCAGGCAGGGAAGTTAGACATTGATAGTTGTAGGAATGCCCAAAAAGTGACACAGCAGATGGACAGAAACCATGAGCCACAAGGGCAGCGAGGAGAAAAGCAGAAGTCCTGGAATGGAGGGAAAAATCCAAACAGAGGTCGACCAACTGAAGGATGGAGCTGGAGAAGAAGAGGGCTGAGGCTGAGCAGTACAGACATTGGCAGGTTTAGGAAAGGTATGGGACTGGGGCAAGTGCCACAGCATACCAGAATGGAATGCAGGAAAGCTGAATCAGGTCTCGGCAGGAGATCCATGTCAAACCAAGGAGCAAATCCAGGTGCTGTGAAGTTGAGGTGAGGTTCCACCTCTGAAGAAGATGGAGAACTGGAACAGTTGGTAGCAAGTGGCTGCAGTGATGGGGAATGGGTCCCCACATCCGAAGGAGATGGTGAACTGGAATTGCACTCAGGGAAGCACTGAAATCATTGCTGGAAGACCACTGGATCTGATAAGGGAGGGTAGGGGAAAACGTAGAATGCTTCAGGCACACATTCTTGAAGAGGAGCAAAGACATATCCAGCAGGAAGGAAGGGGAATGCGAACAGACATGTCCAATAGGAAGGCAATAGGGAAACAGAGACATCCAGCATAGCAACCAGGAAGGAGATGGCAGCATGGAGCTGAAGGACTGAAGATTGGATGAGGTTGGGCCAGAAGGTAGGCAACAACAACAATGCCCAGGAGCACAGGAAGAGGTGGATGACAAGCAGCAAGGAAGTCCAGGAGTCTGGTGAACTGTGCACAGGTGGAGACTGCACAAGCTAGTGGGGTCCAAATTCAGAACATGAGGAGTCCAAGGCAGGAACAAGTACATTGAGTCCATAGAAGTGCAGGATGTAGTTGGATGAGGCCGGATATTGGAGGCAAATTGGGTATAGTGGTCCTGTTCCCAAAGGAATGCTGCAACAAGATATCAGGTATAGAATGCAGTTGGTTAAGACTGTAGATTGAATGCAAATGGGATATGGTGGTCCTGCTTTTTTTTTTTTTGCTCTCCTCCTAGCAGCTCCTTCTTTGGGAGTCACCTACAGCCTTTTCAGCCCTCGCTCACCTAGCTGGTGACCAGTGCAGTCCATCCCCCATTCAGCCATAGCTATACCCCCCCAGGCGGGGTACAGGGTGGGGTCCCATACACCCCGAGATGTCTGTCTTTCATCGGGATGCTGTCTCTGGGCAGGTAGGGGCATTGAGGGTCGGGGTCTGGTGCTCCATCTACTAGGAGGCTGCGAGGTGTTTCTCCAGTGTTCTCGTAATGTGCTGTGTCCCCTGACATCAAGGCGCTTGAGGGATGACGTCTGACACATCACCTCCCTATTAGGCATCGGATTTGTTATACCTCGGATCTCCACCTGGGGTCAGACAAGAGCCGAGCCTAGTTCCCTCTTTCCCTGGAGAACGAGGCAGTCCCTGGGATGCTCAAGCTCTCTCCCCGGCCAGCCCTCCAGCTTCCCGGACTGCTCCCCAACCCAGGTTGCTGGCGTCTCAAGGGGAAATCCAACTGCTGTGCCGGCGGGCCGGCCCTGTGGTCCCATTCTTGAAGGGAATGCAGCAACTGGGTATCAGGTATAGAATGCAATTAGTTGAACAGTAGATTGAAACACAGGCTCCCATCTCTGGTAGTCAGGGCAAGCTAACCTTCAATTGATACTGTGCCAGGCAGAGTTTAGAGACTGAGGCTGTGGAAAGTTTACTGGGAGTATAACTGGTCAAGACTGAAGGCAGAGGAAACAGGTCTCATCCCCAGTAGACAGGGGAAGCCTACCTGCACTGCTATGCCTCCTAGTCAGGAGTTAGTGAAGGGCCAGTGGACTGCTGATATGGGCTGAGTGAGGAAGGGGAGCTCACAGGTGAGGAGTAGGTAATAGGCATAACAAAGAAATGTGAGCAGGATGGTAGGGAGAAGAAGTTAGAGGATGGCTGAAGTACGATTACTATAAATGCCATTAAGGTGGAGATACGGGAATGCAGCTAGGAACATGCAGCACAGAAAAGGAAGGCAGGGAACATGCCAAGGTTGGGTAGGCTGCAAGGTTAAAGGTTAATGCAGGGATAATGGAAAGCCATGTAAGAGGAAACTGGTAAAAATCAGAGCTAACATAAGGCAAGCTTACTGCCAAGGCAGCCATGATGTCCCAGCATGGCACCACAATGCCCCACCGTGAGAATAACTGGGAAGCCTGCTGGGCAACATGGACCAAACAGCACTGCAATGGGAAGGGTAGGAATCAGCAAAAGAAGCTCTGGTATTGGCACGGTCCTAATAAAGAACATGGTGTAGTATAATGGGGAACATGGGCAGATGAAACACGGTACTGAAGTAACAAACAAGGGGAATGCCAAACAAAAATGTAGGTAGAGAAGCACCATGTGCAAGGGTACTGTGGGAACTACAACAAGGGACACAGGAGAGGGAGTCAGCATGGGGGATGTGATGATTCGGTGAGCCAGAAAGTCATTAAGAAGCAGGGGAGAATGAGACCACATAGGATTGACGGGCTGGGCAGAGTATGAATATTGGGACTAAGTAATGGTAAGGGGTAAGTAGCGTGGCGGCAGATGTAAACTGGTAGTGAAGACAGATGCAATGGTAGCAGAGTGGGGAAATACATGGAAGTATAGACTCCAGCAGAGTGTCAGAAGTGGAGTAGGACTAACTCGGGAGAGGGGCATGGCGATGGAGATGGAATGCCGGTTGGAGAGAAAAAGTCCAAAAGAAGACACAGAAGAGAGGAACACAGGCCTGAGTGAGGGACGGGGGGGGTGAGAGGCTGAGGGGGATAGGAGGAGGCACCGGCCCCAGGGGCAGACAGAAGCAGCCGGGAGACAAGGAGACACAAAAGGGGAGGGGGCAACTGAATGCGTAGGCAGCTGGAGAGAACAGACAAGAGGACAAGTAGGAGGAGGGGAAGGGAAATAAACAGCAGAAAACAACCAAGGCAGGCACGCCCCTAGCCCCGTGGACCCTGTGGCAGCCCAGCTGCCAAAGACAAGGTGAGTGTGAAGTCAGAGCCCTGGTCACCATATTGTAAAAATTAGGTTTGCACATCCTGCTCCAGGCATGACTGCCATCGGATGGTAAAGTTGGGCCAACAGCACAGTCAATGAAATCATAATCACTCCCCAGCATGGAAAAAGAGAGAACACGCAAAGGGGTTCAACCCAGCCAGCCCACCGAAGGGCACACCTGCCAGGCCTAGCACCAACATGCCCCACAACAAAGTGAAAGGCAGGGACAAGCTGGAGCACAAGCAGCAACAAGCAATGTAGGCAGGAGACAGCGTCAATGCAACCCAGAACAGCACAAGTCAGCAGAAAGGCAAAGTAATGCAAGGCTACTCACGGGACAGGGTCCTAAGGCTGTTCAGAAGGCACAGGAGACTCCACGGCATGGAGAAGCTAATAGGGACTGGAGGCCAGAATGAAAATGGTAGGGGAGCATGGAAGGCTGGGCCATGTCGGAACGCCTCAAGCACCCGGATGTCAAGAGGAGCAGAATGCAGGCCTGGAAACAAAATGCTTGGGGGGGGGCAGCTGGAAGGGCACGGGAGGCAAGGAACAATGAAATGGCTGGGGAGACAGCATGGAGGAGAAGTGGGAAGGCCAGACCAAGGCAGGAATCAGGAGGAGACAACAGCAAATGCCAGAGCATGAGCAACCAAAGGAAACTGGAGGGAACGGGAAGCAGAAGGGTGGAATGGGACTGGGGAAACAACAGGCATATGGGAAAAGGCAAAAGCAATCATGGTAAATGAGGAGAAAGGGGGGACAAGGGATCAGGAGAACGAAAACAGGGAAGAAGGCAAGGGTGGGAAAAAAGGGAAGCAAACAAGCAGAAGCGGCAGGCAGGAACTAAGGGAGACTCAGCCACACAAGCCACACAGGAGCCTGTTGCTTGCAAATGGGGAAAGTTTTGCAGTTCACTAAGCGTGGAGCTGCCGAAGGAGACTTGTTTTTACTATGGACATGGAAGAAGCTATTATCCTACATCAAACCTCGGGCTTTAGCCCTCCCATTAAATATAAAGTGGGGTCTATTGCATATAATGAAATGCATGTGTGTGAAACCTAATACGTTCTTATTTTGTAGTGTGTAGCCTAGTTAATAATTGGAAGGCTATGGCTGTAGTTTAATGGGGTAGCAACCAGACACACCCCTTTCTCAACTATATAAGCAGTTCCTCCCAGCCTCCTTCTAAAGCACTTTTCCTTTGCTGGCTGGAGGCAGTCTTGGTCTGTTTATCCGTTAGGCCCCTAAAGCTTTGTTCCCTCCCCCAGCATTGCTGTGCTTGGGCTCTGCTTAGTTTGTGTTGGACTTTTTTTTTTTGTGTGCTCTCCTACTTATGGTTTGTATTATTTTGTCTCGGGCTGTTGCTGTGTGCTTCCTTGTTTGCTTGTTTTTCTGTTATTCTGTATCTGTGTTTTAATTTGTTGTTTCTTTTTGGGGTTTTCTTGTTTTCCTAACATCTTGTTGCCCTTTGTTTGCTCTGCGTTTATCTTGCCTGTGTTCCAGTCTCTTACCATACCTCAGTTTTCCTGCAATTGTTTTTGAATGTTTCAGCTCAGACTGCATTTTGCTGCCTCCTGATTCTCAGTAATTGATTGCACCTGGTTCTGGCTCTGCTACTTAGCTAGCAGCTACTCCCTGTTTTACAGCTCAGCTCATGATCTACTCTGTGCTAGCTCCACTAGTAAAAATGCTGCACTGCTATACTGACATGTTCTGCTATTTTATGTGCTGCCTAGTCTCATGGTGCCTGCTCCTGGCTCTCTCTTATTCCTATGGAGGAGGACTGTGGTGTCTCGGCGGTGCATCATGGCCCAGGTAGCAAGAGCATGCTTTAAGTAAGTTAAATTAATCACCTGTCCTTGCTGCTTCTTGCCTACATGGGTTTCAGTTATCCATTGCATACATAGATTTACCTCACAGCCTACAAGGCTTCCGAGAACTTTGTACATTTCATTACTGCATTATAAAACTTACTGCCTTGCCATAACCTAATTCTACCTTAATGGTGCTTAAGGGATTTGTGCCATTATTGCTTGCAAGTACTTACTGCCATGCATTAACTTATTTCTGTCTTAATGGCATTTAAGGTATTCCTGCCAATCATATCAATCACTATTCATGCTATCATGCCAATTCGCTAGTCATGCTGAAATCATACCATCCACTGCCTTATGTAAACTATGATTTACTCCTTCATGGAACTAGTTGGCTAAGCATATACGTAATTCAGCTTATCTCATATGCAGTGCATCATGCTTACCTATGCTGCTGCCCATTTTATTGCTGTGGCAAATGCTGTTGCAAATCTGTTACGTTTCCTATTTGCTAAACCTCTTTGATTCATTTCCACTAAACCTCCTTGATTCAGTCACTGGCATCACAGTCTCTCACTGCCTAAACATCTCCCTTCTATGTCACCATCAATATGGCTCCATAAAGTATTTGGCTGGCTGTTTTCCATTGGTTACTACTATTATCAAAATACCAATCGTTGGCTCACACTGCAGCTTTCTACCTCACCCATGCCCTGCCTTGGTAGTTCTCATGATTGCAGACTTCGCTCACAATCTTTCAATTTCATGGCTGCAGAATTCGCTTGAAACCTTTCACTCACATGGTTGCAGAGTTCGCTTGCAACCTTTCAAGGCCAGCCTCCTCATCAATAATCTGCTACCTAATCTATGGCTACTGGCTCTGCCCAGCCCCCACCTGTCAAGCACTCAAAGATGAATCATGCTCCCATTCCTAAATTGGAGGCATGCCAACAATGTCCATTACCTTTCTTGACTCAGAGCTCACCCTGTAAGCCGGCGACCTCGCTCTGCAGTCACAAAGTCCACATCTTGAGCATGTGAACCTTGGGGTGGGGTCCTTCTCATCTGGCCTTTTGTGGGACTGTCCCCACTCTGTGTGGAGCTTTAACATGCAGTTTCACATGGCACATCTCTTGATGCAGAATTTAAGACTTCAGCTGCCAAGGGGTAGGGCCCTTCCAGCCCAACAGGCTCCTTTGGCTATGGTTTTGCCATGGTACATTTGAAAGCTATTCTCCCTATGACCATCTCTGGTTCACCCAGTTTGTGTTAGTCAGTAGGCCCGGTGAGTGCCTCAGTGGTCATCACTCTCCTACTCCCACCTTGATTGTCCGCTCTCACTCAGAGTACCCATTACTGCAGAGGTCTCTCGCAGCCCTTCATGGCATTCACATGAGAGCAGTCGTGAAAGCTTTCAACCAAACTGGAATATTCCTCCCTTTTGATTTGGCTTCTAAATTGCAGCAGCAGAGCTGTCACTAAATAAATTACCCCTAGCCTGGAGGGAAGGCGACCTAGCATTGGATCCCCAGAGGTTTCCTCCTTTTAAAAGGTTTTTTTTCCTCTCCTGCATGCCAAAGGTCATAATATGTAGTTAGTTGTTTAAAGTACATTCCCTAGTTTCCTTAGGTAGGTTTCTGCTGATGGAAGGAGTTGGATGGTGACCCTACTCACTGTTTCCTGTCTCCTTAGGAAGCCTCCTGATCTCATCAGTGCAATCCATTCTACAGTGCAATTCTGACAACCTGTGCATCTCATTTGTTTTTTATCAAGCTGTCTCGTTGCGACAATCCAGATTCTCTACCTCATAGTCAGCGTTTACATAGATACATAGATACATTGATATTGGCCGGAGATAAGGGCCTACAACCTACATGGTCTGCCTATGTGCACATGCTTGGCTTCTTCAAGCTTCTTTAGAACTAGGTTGTCCCCTTCCTCCAACTACTGACTCCCCTGTTGCCTATCCCGTGCATTCTTAAATCCTGTAATCATTTCAGACCCCACCACTTTCTCCGGAAGGGTGTTCCATTTGTCCACCACCCTCTCTGTGAAGAAATTCTTCCTCATGTTCCCTCTGAACCTCACTCTCTCCAGTTTCATCCCATGTCCCCAAGTCCTGGGACATCTTTTTCTATGAAAGATTGTGTTTTCCTGTACCTTGTTCCTCTCTGTAAGGTTTTTATATGTCTCAATCATATCCTCCTTCTCCCTCCTCTCCTCCAGGGAAAACATATTCAAGTCCTTTAGCCTGTCCTCATAGGCTTTGTGATGTAACCCTTGCACCATCATGTTTGCCCTCCTCTGAACTGCCTCCACCCTGTTTATGTCCTTACGTACAGTAGGTAAGGCCACCAGAACTGGACACTACTCATGGTGTGGCCTCACTAATGTCTTGTATAGTGGAATTATGACCTCCCTTTTCTTGCTGGCAATACCCCTGCCAATGCAGCAAAGCATCCTGATTGCTTTTCCTGCTGCCTTCTTACACTGACTCACTACCTTGAGGTCAATAGAAATGATAACCCCTAGGTCCCTTTCCTGCTTGGAGCATTCTATAGCCTCCCTCCAGCTGATATGTTGTTCCTAGGGGTTTTGTGCCCCATGTGCATTATTTTGCATTTCTTTGCATTAAATCTTGACTGCCACTCCCTTGACCAGCCCTTAAGCTTCTGCAGATCTCTTTTCCTTCTATTCACACCCTCTGGTGTGTCCACTTTCCTGTTGCAGAGCTTTGTGTTTTCAGTGAAAAGGCAAATTCTCCCTTCTAGGTTTTCTGCAATGTTGCTGATAAAGATGATGAAGAGGACTGGGCCTAGCATTGATCCCTGTGGCACCCCACTGGTCAGCCTTCCCTCTGTGGAGTGACAGCCATTTACCACCACCTTCTTTGTCCTGCCGTCCAGCCAGTTTTCCACTCACTGCACCACCATCCTCCCCACTCCCATCCTCCCCAGCTTATTGAACAACCTTCTATGCAGCACAGTGTCAAAGGCCTTGCTGAAATCCAGGTAGGCCACATCCACTACCTCCCCATTCACCTCCTTTGTCACCCAGTCGAAAAATCTAATGAGGGTTAGTCTGGCATGACCACCGCCCCCCGTAAAACCATGTTGCCTTGGGTCCTATAGACCACTGGCAACCAAGTATTCCACTATTCTTCCTTCAGTAGTGTTTCAAGATCTTTCCCACTACTGAGGCCAAGTTGACTGGTCTGTAGTTTCCTGCTGCCTCTCTGTTCCCGCTTTTGTATAGGGGGACTACATCAGCTGTCCTCCAGTCTTTGGATACCTCTCCATTTCCAGTGACTAGCTAAACAGGGTTGCCAGAGGTTCAGCCACCACATCTCTTAGCTCCCTCAGCACCCTGGGGTGTACCACATCTGGCCCTTAGCCTTATCAACTCCTATTCGTTCAAGTTCCTTTAGGACCCTTTCCCATGGAAAAATACTTGTAACAATTTCCGTGCCCTTCCTACCTATTCTACTCCCATCAGTCTCATTACCACCCCCTCCTCTGTAAAGAATGAGCAGAAATATATCTTCAGTATGTCTGCTTTGCTGTTATCATCCTCCACTCTACCCAGTCCTCCCCTTTCAGCCTCACTATCCCTCCCTTGGCCCTCCTTTTTTCACTTACATACATGTAAACAGATTTTGTCCTCTAACCACTGATTTTGCAATGAATCCTCTATTTGTGCTTTGGCTTCCCAAACTTCCTCCCTGCCTCCCTTTGTTTCTCCTGGTACTTCTCTGTCCCCTTCTGCCTGTGTCTTTTGTATTGCTTGAATGAGATTTTTGGGGTTCACCTTCTCTGCTACTTTCTTGGAATATCTTAATGGTCTCCTTTTCCTTTTCCCATTGCTAACCTACTTTATACATGACTCTGAGGCCCTTTTTATCCCTGTTTTTAATACTGCCCACTGTTCATTTACCCCTAATTTGCTTCCTATTCTAGTTAGTGCCTTTTCCAAGCATTTCCCCATTTTCCCAAAATCTGCCCTCCTAAAGTCAAGGATTCACATTTGTGTGTGGCTGGGTTCTGCTTCTTCAGTTATGCTAAACCACACTAACCAGTGATCACTATTTCCCAGGTGCTCCCCACTGTGATCCCTATCACACTGTCCCAGTTTGTAAGTATCAGGTCCAGTAGTACCCTGCCATGTTGGTTCCATGACCAATATTTTAAGGAAGGCTCCTTGAAGGAAGTCAGCAGAAACCTGCTCCTGGCTGATGCAACTGCTGATAGGCTCCAGTCCACATCTGGAATATTAAAGTTGCCCACCAGCACTACCTCCCCTCTTTGTGGCATCCTTTGATAGCCATCATCATCTCCTCCTATCTGTCTCCTCCCCTGGACTGGTGGTCTGTAAATGACCCCTGTCTGGATGGCTGACCCTGTTTTTCTATCAGGCTTTACCTACAGTTTACTACTCAGTGTTCTTTTTGTGGCTCCTTCCTAAGGTACTTTTAGCCAAGGGAATCTTTCCCTTGGCACCTCTAGGTGTGGAACCCTCTTCAAGGGGTTCATTACCTTTGGTACCCCAACAGGGTAGTAATTCCCTATGGAATAGAGGCTGCAAAAGGCCAAACAGTTATCACATTTGCACAAGCATAACACTACTCTTGTTGCATAGGCCCATTGAAACACATTGTGTTTCAAACAGAACATGTTTTGACCTCTTCTGGGTGACACGTGTGTAACATCATACATATCAAAGAACCTTTTAAAACCCTGGCTGCGAACCTATATGAGCCACCATAATAATAATAATGTATTGCCAATTAAAAGGGACATTTTGATTGAAGATTCCAGTTCAGCATTACCACAGGGTCATGTGTCAGCTGCTAGCTTTATTGGCCTGGCTAAGTCTTTTGACTCTGTAGTCCAGTCCTTATTCTTAAGTAAGTCGAGGTGCCCTGGGCTTTCAGCCTCTGCCTCAACTGGTTTTGTTTCTGCATCTCTGGATGTAGCCCATCTGTCCAGGTTTAGGAATCCTTGTCTTCTTCCCAACCAGTTACTCCAGTGTGCCTAAAGGCTCTATTTTAGGTCCAGTCCTCTCTTAATTTTCTCAAAGACTCTCCAGTCCTGTGTCTCAGTGAATATCCATATATATGCAGATGACACAGTGTTTTTTTTTTTTATGTAATTGACGCGTCAATACCCTATTGCATCTATCCCAATGTTGTGACTTTGATAATGTCTAGTGCTGGTTTTATGCCAACCGGTTCTCACTGAACATTAAAATATGTCACCATGCTGCTCAGTACATAGCAATGGCTTAAGCGGAGCCAGTCCCCTGTTTTCAAAACCTTTGATGGCACTTTTCATGAATAGTCCTGTCTTTCCAATACCTTTAGGTGATAATCAACTTGTCTTCTCAGTCCACACTGATGCCATCAATAAAATCTATACCCCATCCTTGTTGCCCTCTACAGGAATAAATCCTGACTTCCTCTTCCAGTTCAACATGAGAGCATTCTCAAAATGATACTTTCTCCACTTCATTAAGCCACTGCAATCTTTTGTGTTTCCTTCAAATATATTCTTGCCAGACTGACCCCATCTGTCACTCCTTTAGTTGCTTTGCTTCTGGGTCTCTTTATATGTTTTACCCATCACTGTTCCTTTAACCAACTCCACCCCTTGCTCTCTGTTTTCTTTCTGCCTCTTCCATAATGCCTCCTTCCTCTATAAATTCTGTTTTGTCAAAGGTTATGTTATTTGAAAGAACATTCAAGCTTTCCAATAAACTGCTTTTTAATGCTGAGTGGCATTTAAAACTATAATTATATGTAAGAATCAATATCTAATAAACTGCTGCATCTGAGATACATACATTACATTTATACATAGAAAGATCCCAATGGCGAAAATGTGATTTGTAGGAACAATCACTGTGGCAGTGTGAAGTTACAGACATTTGGAAGAATAACACCTTGCTGTGTTTTAAAGCTGAAAAGAAATTCACCAAGATTTACAACATCTGCTAAGTGTTTCTGCATAGTGAGGACTGCAGCCTACAGCTTGAAGCTTGCCTTCAGGAAATGAACATGAGTTTGACAACTCATGGATACTTTGTCTTCTGAAAAAATAGGAGTAATAACTAAGTATTTCTTTCAGAAATGTAAGGCATTTATAAAAGAAAGTATTAAAGAAAGTTTTTTTCAGTGATGGTAAATCTACAGTGATCAAAGAAACTTTAAACTGTTACTCTAGTAATGTCTGTTATGGAATTATGTTTTGTTTTTCATGTGAGACGATAATATTAAAAGTACTGAAACTATACACAGTGCTCCCATACTATACCAAGTCCTGGTATAATGAAAACTTGGCTACTATGAATGCGGCTTGTGGATCCTGACAAAATTCAGCTGTTCCATAGCAGGCACCAAGTTCTTGAGGATTCAGTATAAATACAGTACAAATCTCTAATGTAATTAAGATAAATGTTCCTTATACCAGGTATGTTTTCCACAAGCAAGCATGTTATCTGCCTGGTCATATAAACAGCACCACATTATTGCTCACCATTTGGGGGGGCCGCTGCCACACCAAATTCAGCACACTACAGAACAGAAATAACTTCACACTCTGACAGCTTGTAATCTCTGTTTTATAATTTTTAAGAATAAATCTTTCAAATAAATAAAATATACTGACCAGAATGACAGCATTGTTGGATGTGTGTACGTCTGAGCTGAACAGCTAAAATGCCAGCCTTGCAGTGTATTTGGTCAACAGTTGCCTTTGGAATCAGGAGGGACAAGAGATTCTCAGCTTACACACCACTCATCCATTTGCTCTGCATGCCTGCAGTTCAGCTAGAAACTCCTTTTTATGATTATTTAAATAAAAAAAAAGATATGACATGATGGAGGGATAAGGGGGTGCAGTGATACTGTCAGCTGATGGACACTGTTTTGAGCAGTTGAAAGTGTTCTGGCAGATAACACTGTACTGATAGAATCTTAGATGTAATGAACAGGAGCTATAACAAACATGTATTTTGGCTCCATTTTCTTCATCATAGTGAAGAACACTGCAGTATTTTTGAACAAAATAAGAACTTGAGATACAAGCCTAAAAAGAACCAACCTCTTTTGGGTGTTAGCCAAAGGTTTGCAATGGTTACCTCTGTACTCCCTCTGATTCAGTAATCCAATTAGTGTCACTGAATTTGTTAACTGTGACATCACAACTAGTGACATCATTGTAAGTTTTAAGCTGGGTGTGTCCAAAAGCTCAGAATGTGCCCATTACAGCCTCTTTAAAGTCCATGCCAGTTTGGAGGCCTGAACCAGGAAAAACAACACATGTTTTTTTTATCCACCCTCCCTTTTGGAGCACTAAAAGATGAAGGTGGAAGTAAACTGTACTTTGCTCCACATTTGAAGCCCAAGACCTGCAGAAAAGTGATTTGTTAGAAGAAAGTAGAAAACTGATTTATTTATTTATTTATTTGCTTTTGTAACCGGGTAAGCACACTAGACAGCCAGTGCCTATTTTCAGGTGTGACTCGAGAATCACAGGGTAATAACATAGGAGAAGATACATTGACAACAATTACAATCAGGAGCATTGATGACAATTACAATCAGGAGCAGGCATACTCCAACAATGAGGCAGAGTAGTAGTTACAGAGATAATATTTTGTCAGGTGCATACAGTACAGAATAACTTATCGATAGATACATAGACAACATTGCAATCAGGAGCAGAAACATTTTGTCGGGTGCGTATGGTACAGAATAACCTAACAATAGGGAAGCAGCACGTACATCAACAAGTTGGGGTGGACAGCAAGGGATTGCATGTAGACAACCACAGGTTACAAACAAAACATACTGACCCAAGGGCTACAGGGTGGTGTGAGACCCCCCCCCCGGCTAAAAGACACGAAATGGCAAACTTAACTAGTAGAGTGCTGCACTGAGCCAGCAGCAAGGGGGGGGCAGAGCTAGGATGGGGAATCATAGCAGAAAAGGTCGTGGGGAGGGGCGATTAGGCCGCACACAGGCAGGTAGCAGCAGGCTTCAGGAAGTTCCAGAGGCTGAATTCTAAATTGCCTTGTATAAAGACATCTGCCACACTGTGAGGATCACGATCACACAATTCTATGTATCCTTACACACTGTATTTATTTGTTATTATCATTTAGTATTCTGTTTGGTGTTAGATGCAAGGGTGATAAATAGGCAAATCTTTCTTCCTGATAGAAATGGGATTCTGAAAGTGTTGCCTAGAGGTTAGCACAATGACCTGTGAACAACTTTTTTTCATGAAATAGACCTGGGTTAGAGTCCCATAATCTCCACTTGTAGACGGTGTGACCCTACAGAATGCATCTGGAAATAGGGACCAGCTCAATGTGCCTTCCCAGACCAAAATTTGTAAAATAAAATAAATAGAAATATGGGCATACAAATCAATGTTTTTTTTTTTTCAAAATAGATGGAGATCGGCTGAGTTGATGGTGATTTTATGTGGGTATGTAATGACTTGGACAGGTTTGTTGCTACAAATTACAGACTACATCAGGTGGTATATACACTACTGGGAATAGTTGGTTGCATTTAAAGTTGTTCACTTGAAGTAGAGGCAGTATCTGCTTATGTTGGCTGTTGTGGCTGCATGAATTAAATGAGCCAACATGTCCCACCACCCATACCTGACTGTCTCTGCTGCTCCTGTCCCATGTGGCCTAACAGGGAATTGGGAATGGATGTGACTGTTAGGAATATGACATGTCTTCGTACATCAGATAATCATCAAGAATACTGATTCCCAATGTATGAATAGCCTGACCACAACTAATCTTACTTTTACACAGGTGCAACATGCTTTCAGTGGATTTGTGGGGTCGTTGCTAAATACTCCCACAGTGCAGATCTCATTGTTTTTTTCGCTACATGACTGGACTGCTGAGGTTATTTAGATGCAACAAGATGGTGACTGCAAAATTATTTTATATTTTTCTTTCATGATGGAATGATGTGGCTGGGCTGAATGCATTGACAGGGTAACAGTGGTGGCAGCAGCACTAGGGTTACAATGAGGTGGATCATCTGGGAACTGGTGTGGTATTCTTTAGAGTTCCCTGTCCAATCTGCTTGTTTTCTTTTGCATATATTTTTTTATTTATCTCACTTTTGCCTGTACCTACCATTATGTCTTTGCTCTAGTCATGGTGCCCCTGTGACTTACACCTCCTACTTAAGCCCCTGCTCTCCCAGTCACCCCTGGTTTACCCCCCAGCTGGTGGGGTCACGGCACTGCAGAAGGCATCAGTACCGCAAATCCAGTAACTGGTTGGGAGAGCCGGACCAGAAGACTAATCAAAGTCCAGGACAGTGCTTCATAGAGATAGAAGGCACAAAGGTTTACCCCATTAAACTGGGTTGGAGATGTGCAATGATGTCCTGGGTCTGTCCCACCCCAGACATTCTTGACTTGCGTCGGTGCATGGCAATGGACCTGGCCTCTGCCAGGTGTCACTCCTGCACTGAGCACACAACTCCCTCCCCCCCCCAGAGATGGAGAGCAGTCCTAAGGATGCTTGATCTTCTCCCCCTGGCCGGCCTTCCAATGACCAAGATTCACTCCCAAACTCGGGTCGCCGGCATCACAAGCGGAAATCCAACTGCTGAACCAGTGGGCCAGCATTGGCAAGGCAAGGGCAAGGCAAATTTATTTAAAAGACGCCCAATCCCAGAGGCTCTGGGCGCTGTACAAATTTTAAAGACATTTAACATAATTATACATTCAAAAATAAAATAATAATGTGCAAACTATTAGATAAATCATACTCTAAACTTTGAATGCTTGTGAGAATAGTGGTGCCTTCAGGTGAACCTTAAAGACATCTATAGTGGGAGCCTCCCTGACCAGAGCTGGTAATGAGTTCCAAAGAACGGGAGCTGCAGCACTAAAAGCTCTATCACCGGCTGATTTAAGCCTTGTTCTAGGAACAGTCAGGAGGCTACCACTGGAGGATCGAAGAGGGCGGATAAAAGAAGTAGGTGTCAGGAGGACTGACAGCTAACCAGGTCCCTTCCGTGAAGGGTCTTAAAGGTGAGAAGACCCACCTTAAAGAGGATTCTCCACCTGACTGGCAGCCAGTGCAATTTGTGCAGTACCGGTGTGATATGACAAAATTTAGGCTGCCCAGTCAATAACCGGGCAGCTGCATTTTGCACCAGCTGCAGTCTGCGGAGAAGTCCCACAGTGACCCTGAGTTAGAGCGCATTACAGTAGTCCAGCCTAGATGTGACTAAGGCATGTATCAAGGTAGGGAGGTCCAGAGGCGGAACAAGGGGCTTAATCCTGGCAATGTTTCTGAGATGAAAATAACAGGTTTGAACCACGGAATCTATTTGAGCCTCCATGGTCAGATTCCTGTCCAGAATCACTCCAAGATTACGCACCCAAGAGGAGGCCTTCAATGACACAGCTCCAAGAACAAGTCCAGTTGCTGAGTCAGAGGCCATCCTATCACAAACTCTGTTCGACTCCACCACCAATACCTCCGTCTTGTTAGGGTTCAGTCGCAACCAGCTGGAAGCCATCCAGTCATTTATCTCGGTCAGACAGATGTTTAATACATCCACTGCATTGGCAGTTCCTGGGGCAAAGGACAGATATAGCTGAGTATCATAGGCATAACAATGAAAACTCAGGCCATACTTCCTAATGATCTCCCCCGGGCCAGCATGTACACTGCAAATAACATTGGGGCAAATACCAAGCCCTGAGGGACTCCACAGGGAAGGAGACAGGGTGCAGATGAGGAATTACCCATCATAACCCGTTGCCTCCTGTTTGTAAGAAAGGACTCAAACCAGTTGATGACAGTCCCGGTGAGTCCGCACAGCTCCCTGAAGTGGATAAGCAACACACAATGGTCCACAGTGTCAAATGCTGAAGAGAGATTGAGGAGAACAAGAATTGTCATGTCTTCTCGATCTCTAGCCCTGAGGAGATCATTCTGCACCTGAACAAGTGCAGTTTCTGTGCTATGTCTGGCCCGGAAAGCTGACTGGAAGGGATCATACATCTCGTGAGTCACAAGGTGCTCTTCCAATTGAAGCGCTACCACCTTCTCCACCACTTTCCCTAAAAATGGGAGATTGGAGATAGGATGGTAATTTGCCATGATCTCCTGGTCCAAGGAAGATTTCTTTAAAAGGGGTCTCACCAGAGCCTCCTTCAAGGCATCCAGAAAGACTCCCTCAGATAAGGAGCACCGTACAAACATGGCAAACACCGGGCCAACAGAGTCAACGCATCTCATTAAGAAACGCGTTGGCACTGGGTCCAGTTCACAAATGGTATGCTTCAAATTGACTGCCACCTCGATAACCTCACTCACTTCCACTGGTCTAAACTCCCCCCAACTCGGGAGTGTGCTCAGCACATCTTGTGACCACTGTCAGCTATAATATTGCTGGCTGAAGAAGCCTCCCGCCGGATCAAGGACACCCTGTCCGAGAAAAACCGAGCAAACTCCTCACAATCTTCATTTGAAAAAACCCTCCCGGGCTGCAAACAGACTGGATGAAGAAGTCTGTCTACAGTCCGGAAGAGTGAAGCTGGTCAGTTCCTCCTGGCAGCAATCTCCCTGGACAGGAACACTGCTTTCTTATGGTTGATTGCCTCCTGATATGCACAATAGTGCATATGCAGGACCAGTTTGTCCACCTCCAGGCGGGACCTTCTCCAGCGGTGCTCTAGTCTCCGACCTATCTTCTTCATCTCCCTGAGGTCCCCATCAAACCATGGGGACCTCAGATATGAAGTTCTGGGTCATACACGGACAGGTGCGAGGGAGTTGATGGTGTCAGAGAGCACCTTATTATAGGTGTCGACTCCAGCACCAACACCTCCAATGCATGCAGCACCCAACCTTGATAATTTAACTGCCACCAGAAAACCCTCAGGGGTAAGACCCCGCAAAGGGTGACAGCTAATCATCTCAGCAGGGGAAGGGCTTTTGCAGGAGCCCCAAGCGTGAACTTCACTGCAAATGATCGGACCAAGAAACCGATCAATCCCGAGATCGGTGATCTCAAGCCCCAGTGAAAACACCAGGTCCAATATGTGGCCGTCCTGATGGGTTGGTGCAGCAATGACCTGCATCAGTCCTAAAGATGACATAACCTTCAGGAAATCACTGCTGCATCTTTGATCTCTATCATCCACCCAAACATTGAATTCCCTCAGAAAAACACATCTGGGAAATCCCAATGTTTCACCCGCGATGAACATTGCATATTGTTTTTTTAATTTGACCATCTCCTCTCATCATGGCCTCCACTCCATTGTATCACACTCAACATGAGAATTTGTGTAACTAACATCACACTTTCAACCTCCTTTACTTCATCCTCCACCTCTTCTGTAGGCGTTTCCTTCTTTCCTGCTTTGTCTCCCTATTTCTCCTCCTGTTTGACTTCCTCTTCCCATTTTCTATGACCCTCTGCCTCAGTCTTCCATGATTTATCAGCTTGTCCATGTCCTTTTTCCACTTCCTTCTTATGTGCTTCTGCCTCTCCCTCCTCTGTCACCTCTCTCTCATGCCACCCGCACTCTGACAGCTCCACTTCCGTATCCTCCTCATGGTCACTGTTCTCTACATGTTGCTTTGGTGGTGTTGCTACTGACTTGCTTTTATAAAAGTGCATGATTAGTATGCAGTACCTCATCCTAAACCAAACAATTCTACTTTTTTAGATGATAAGATAACATATAGAATAAAGTATGGGTGATGTATAGTAACTGAGAAGTTTACACACACCGAGGGGTTAGATGCTACATAAACCCCAAGATCAAGCTCAAGGGTTTATGGAAGCTATCTAACCTTAAGGGTGTGTGTAAACTTGAGTTTCATATTACAGCACTTATATTTATTTAATATAATTGCTGGTCTCCCCTTTTCACCACAGCAATTATATAAAATACAAGGTGTTCCCCTAGATGTTCTGGTGCTGCTACGTTCTGGTCTCTTTTTTGTCAGCAGCCTGGTAGATTTTTTTTTTGTTTTCAGCTGTTCTGGTGTCCCTCTGTATTTGGAAAAATATCATTTTTTAAAAAAGAAATAACCTACCACCAAATTCCTATGGCGTGGAGGTTGAGTTTCGCCAAAGATGGAAGCGGCGAGAGGCAAGTGGCATGAGGGGACAAACTGCTGGGCGCATGCGCAAACCAAGGTAAGCTGTGCACATATTTGCCATTATAAATGCTCCTTTATAATGGTGAATTATGGCACGGTCTTCCAATGGGAAAAAGGGGTGACCCATTAATTATATATAGGATAAAGTATGAGTCACGGTGTGAAACAAGAATTTACACACACCCGAGGGGTTTGATGCTACATAAACTCTGAGGGTGTGTGTAAATTTAAGTTTACACACCGGAACCCATATTTTATTTTATGTAATTGTTAGGCTTCTCTTTTGCCTCAGCAATTATATAAAATAAAAAAAAAAAGACTGCAATAAATGCGCAGACCAGATTACTCCGGCGTGAGGTCCGCTTTCACTTTATTTAAAATATTGTTGTGGGGGTCCACCCAGTAGCCATGTGGAACATCGGAAGTAATTTTAAAAATTACTTACTGCCGAGTGTCCATGGCAGTTTCTCTCCATGGTGGGTTTGTGTAGGGGAATGGTTTCCTGTTCGGGAAGGACACAGCGAGTGAAAAGTTTGAGCATGCTCAGTGTGGGGAAAACCGTGCGCACGTTTGCCATTATAAACACTCCTTTATAATGGCAAATTATGCCACGGTTTCCCAATGGGAAAAAAGGGAAGCCCATTAATTATAGCAGCATTATAAGTTCATAGGCTCAAAGGTTTAGGTTACAAGTCCAATCAGCTATAAGAGCCATAAATGGACTTGCCACTGTTCCATGGACAAAGTCCCATTTTTCCCCTCCCATATGCTGATCAAGTAGAAGCTTAAAGGTTGCTATGTTACATGCACTTACCACAGCAGAAGGACGTGCATTCCATACTTCCACTATCCTCTGGTTGAACCACTGTCCTTTTTTGGAAGTTCTATAATTCTCACCAAGTAATTGATAAGAATGGGCCCTGGTTGCGCTACCTGACATTACCTTTTTATTTAAACCCACAGATTCCCAGAGTATCACATTCCTAAATGCACTGTGGACGTAACAGACATCCCCTCTGGTTCTACAATATGTGATTTAACAAAACCCCAGATCCTGCAGTCTATCATAATATTCTGCTTTTTACTATATTTACTCTCTTAGTTAATCTCCTTTGGACTCTCTCTGTAAGTCTGGAGTTGCATATACTCTGTGGGACACTAAAGGGCACACCATACTCCAGATCCGACCTAACCAAGGATTTGTACAAAGGCACTAACACCTTCTTATTCCTGCTCTTTATATTTCTCAAGATGTTACCTATTATTTTGTTGGCACGTTTCGCAGCTTCAACATTATGCTTGCTGAATGTTAATGTATTTGATATTATAACCCTGAGATCTTTTTCATTTTCTGTACTTGAAATAACTTCTAGTCCTGGGCATGCCTCCTTCTTCAACACTTGCAGAACTGGTACTTGGTGGAGCTGACACTGTCAAAATTTTCTCAGCTCCTTTCCTCCCCCTACATTACATTCTTCTCCAGTTCTTTTCTTCATGGTATCTACGCAACTTATAGCCAGATGCCCACATACACACACATGCCAATCAGGTTATCCACAACCCTCTGCTCAATGAGAGACCTACAGCAGCCTACTTAACTTAGTTTTCACTCACAGGCAAGGCTTCATACCACCAGCAGTCAAATTATTTGTAAAAACTACCCTTCAAACTTCACTCTGCACCTTTCCCAGTCAACTAAAGGTAATCTGTCCTGCTCCTGCAGCAGAGGATTAAAAATAAAATAAAATAAAAATAAATATGGTTTTCTGTGCCTTCTACATTATTAGCACTCAGTAAAAATATTTTTGCAAATAAACCTTTCAGAGATCCCCGCTGCACCTTTCCCAGTATGTAAGATTCACTCTACTGCTCCTGCAAGACCTGCAGTAGTCAGTGCAGGCTCACACTGGTGAGGATTCTCCAAGGGGTGGCAAGTACATGCCAGAGGTGCATATCCTGCACATGGAGTCCCCCAGCCAATGAACAATGCACGGTAGCCATATTCACGTCCACCGGCAACCACTCAACCCCCTTTCATGGCCCACCCCCACAGCATGCAGATGTGTGGTGTTACTATCATGGACATGGGAGGGCATCCAATGGGATGGCCAGACCTGATTCACCACTGGATCACTTGTGCCTATGGGGCACTACAGCAAACTGGTGGCCATGGAGTAGCCACAGCACCAGGGTGGGTGGTGATTGGATGGCTGCCCCAGCCCTTCATAGGGTACCCAAAGGCTGGGCCAGTGTGTTAGGGGTACTCCATGCTCTGACATGACTGCCGTAGCTAGTGGTGGCAACTAGGGGTGTGTGCAGTGGCTATGTCTGCCCTGGGGACATGTAACCAGTGCCCCCCAACTCGGCACTCCATGCTTTAGAGCATAGTGCAGAGCATAGGCATGCCCCCTGCACCATCCCCTGGACCACCCCCCTCATGGATCTTGCCAGCCAGCCGATCGGGGGATCTGGCGCATAGTAGACTCATGCCTCCTTGGAGAATTGGGAACAGGGGGTGCAGGGGCTGTGGAGGGTCTATGTGCCTCAGATATGTGGTGCATAGACTCTCTATGGAGAATAGGGGCCACTGTGCACTCTCCCTTCTCATCTGTATAATGATGGTACTAGCCTGCCTGGCTTAAACTACAGTCTAATGAAGTGAATTAGTTAACTGGAAAGAAAATGCATGATTGAGGATTTCAAAGTTTTCTAATCAAAGATCTCTCTTTTATAATGAAATGAGTGTTTTCAGTAACCATATCCTTCCTCCATGAGAGAGAGCTGGAAATGGCACTGAGATTGGCCCAGCATGAGAGTTATTGATCTCAGTATTTCTGTCTGCTGCATGTCATGTGCTTGCCAATAACTGACATGCTCTGTGTGTACTCCTTGTAAAAGCATTGTATCACGACGCCAAAGTACCAGTGTTCTGAAGGAAACTAACATCCTTTAGACTAGCTTTGCTAGTGTCCAAAACACTGGATTTTGGATACTCATCAAATGCAAATTTGGCTCATTTCATCTTTACTTTGGCCTCAAAGTATTAAAATGGAATGAAAAAAATGCATTTCTGTATTTGGGGTTTAATATTACTTGTAAGTACTGTTCTAAACTATGATTTAATAAGTTAGTACATCAGGGAGCATGGCTACTAGGGATGGAGTAAATTTGAACTTCAATGGCAAAGTTGCCATGAAGGCACAACAATTTTACTTTATGAGGCTCTGCAAAGTTCCTTTTGGCATTACCAACACTGCATTTCACTGTTTTTACAAAGTATTCCCTATGGCACATTTTTCTTGAAGTCTTCTTGAGGTGGCTTCTTTGCAAACACATACAGTATGTCCATCAGGTTGCCCACTGACACTCTTCTTCTCACCCTCACAGAGAGACCTGTAGCTTCCCACTTAACTTAAATTTCACTCACAGGCAAGAAAATAAAAAATAAACTGTATTTCATTGCCCCATAAAAACAACAGTCAAATTATTTGTCACAACTGCCCTGTAAACTCACCTTACACCTTTCCCAACCTACTAAATTTACTTTGCCCTACTCCTGCTGCAGGGAGACAAAAATAAACTGAAAAAATAAAATAGTTTTCTGTCCTCTAAATCAGCAGCACTCAGTAAAACAAATTTTCAAATAAATCTTCACAAACCCTCTGGACATTTCCTGGTCTGGTAGATTCACTCTACTGCTCCTGCTACAAGACCTACAGCAGTCAGTGCCGGCTCGCACTGTGCACTCTCCCTTCTCATCTGTATCATTATGTTACTAGCTTGCCTGGCTTAAATTACAGTTTAATGAAGTGAGTTAGCTAACTGGAAAGAACATGCATGATTGAAGGTTTCAAAAGTTTTCAAATCAAAAGTATTTTCTTTTTACGTGGAATTAATTCCTTTCAATTGCCATGTTCTTTCCCCATGAGAAAGAAACCATACAATTGTACTGAAATGTGCACAGGATGAGAAGTTGTCAAAATCTCCATTTTTGCTTGTTGTCTGCTGCACGCCATGTGGCCTGCCTGTTATTTTGGCATGCTCAGAGTGTGCTCCTTGTACAAAATGCTTTATCATGATTTAAAATTTCAAATGTGCTGCTGGGAAACTGGCACTGAACTAGCTTCACCAGTGTACCAAACACTGGATTTCAGCAAGTTCACAAAATGCAAATTCAGTTTGTCTTATCCTTACTTTAGATCTGAAAATATTAAAATGGAATAAAATGGTTCTATGTGATACTAGTAGCTCCAGAAGGATGAGTCCGGAATCGTGAAGCAATGTCAGTGACAACTCAAATGGCTACTGTTTTTTTTTGGAGGGGGGGGGCGGGCTTTACCCCTGCACCTTCGCCATTGCAGGGGGATTTGTCCCCACACCTCCCTTACTGAAATATCCAATTCTGAGGCTGTAGCACCTCGGAGAGTGGGTAAAACGTATGTCGCTGTCACCATTCAGTCGTCGCCGTCATTCCCTCACTAACAGTGGCACTTGTCGCTCCAGAGTCGCTAATATTACATGCCAACAATGAAACAATGGCATTTCTGTATTTTAAATCTGACTTGTAATGTTCTAAACCATGATTTAATAAGTTAGTACTTCAGGGGATGTTGCCAGTAGATTTGCAGCAAATGTGAACTTTGCCTGGAAATGTGCTGCAAAGTTGCAAATCTGTGACTTTTCAAAGCTTTCTGAGGTTCCTATTAGCGTTACTAACATCACTTTTCAGAATTTTTACAAAGTTTTCCTGTGGCACTTTCTCCATGTAGTTTTCAGTTTTCCTGAAGTGGCAACTTTACAAACAAAGTTTAGTCACTTTGCAAAGGAAAAAGGGCCGCTTCACCTGAAAAACATCACAAAGTCAACACTTCCCATTTTATGAGATCTGTGAACTTTGTGACATTCTGACAAAGTGAATTTTGTTTTCAGGTGCATACATCTCAAATGGCCAGGCAGGGAGCAGAAGGTACAGGAGATGAGCAAGCTGAGCTGTGTGATGCTGATAATGACAGCATTAGTGGGTATTAATCAAAGGGGTTTAGCTGGGAAAATACTAGGATCAAGATGGTATCCACCTGAGAGAACAGAATTAAAAAAAACTTCTTCTGGGCCCCTTGATGATGTCTTTCAGGACTCCAAACTGACAGAGGCACTGCCAGAAGACTTGAACATTGCCTGTGGCATCCCGTTTTTCAAGAAGAACCTGGACTTGGTCAGGAAATGTTCTGCCACAGTTAAAAGACCAAGCACAATATTCATGCAGTCGATGAAGGTAAGAAGCAGATCAAAACAAGTATCTGTGCCCTGTACAGGTTCTTTGTTTATCTGTACTTGAAGTACTGCTTTCAATTGTGATTTCTGCAGTCCAAAAAGGTAATTGGAAAGGTTCAGTTGATAAGAGTTACCAAGCAGATTAGCAGTTTAGGAGCAAGAGGGTAGCCTGTGATGATGGTGACCACAATTGAGTGCTTTCAAAAAGGGCAACTCAATCATGGTGCCTGTGTACAGGGCTACCTGGCAGGGAGGGTGACCAGATGGGGGTTCAGCGACTTTCGTGACAGGATGTTGCAATGTATACATGCGTGCAGGGTGGGGTGGGATGGGGAGGGACCATGCTGTGTGATGGGTGGAAGGGAGGGAGGGTTTGTGGGGTGTAGTGAGGTGGTAGGCTACCAAACTGGCTGTGTGGCATGGTGGGTTGGTGGCATGCTGGGGTTGGGTGGGTCCGGGTTTGGTTCTAGGCACAAACATTTTTGTGCTGGGTTGTGGGTTTTCTTTTTCTTTTAGTTTGACCCCAACATGCACCCCTGGAACTGAAAATCCTTTAGTAGGGGTGAGGCATAAAATGAAAACCTAACTGTAGTGTGCCCTTTGCTGTACTTTTGTGAGTGTACATTGCCAAAATTGAATTTCAGTGATGTACACTCACCCAAACATCGATCGCTTCTTCCGCGATCTCATTTATCACACGGAACCGCAAGAGCTACAGTATTAAGTAGACTGGTTTTCCACAAACTATTTACAGCAGCTTAGAAATGAGAAACTTATGATCACAATGTTCAGAAAATTATAACATATAGAGAAATGTGCACTGTTGTCTGAAATGGTTAGTTTAAGGAGAACTAGAGGTAATGCACTCATACTGAGATAAGGGCATTCTAAGTGGAAAAATATAAAATATCATTTCACACAGAGGGTTGTTAACATGTGGAACACCATGAGTGTCCCAACAGAATCCATAATCACAAGTACAGGACTGGTGCTGTGGTAAGGGAGGGCTCACATCCCAAGCTCAAGACCAACAGAACAAACCACCGCACACTTCCTTGGAGTGGATAACTGAGTCCAGGCACAGATTTGAATTGCCAGTGCAAGGTGAATTTATTTTAACAACAAAAGACCACTAGTGCAGTGTTGGATGGATAAC
Organism: Neoceratodus forsteri; assembly: GCA_016271365.2. Lineage (NCBI taxonomy): Eukaryota > Metazoa > Chordata > Ceratodontiformes > Ceratodontidae > Neoceratodus > Neoceratodus forsteri. Next base: position 872,306,501 of record CM057450.1, on the reverse strand, counting down.
AATGCCAAATAAGGAAAAATCAAGGCTAACTGCCACAATCTAATTAATAACCTGCTAGCTACCTCTCAACAGTATGCCCCAGCGCTTCACCTCAGTAGAGTGTTTGTCAGGGGGTGCAGCTCTGGGACATACCAGTGAGACATAGCGGTCAGGTTATGCATCTGATTGTAGCATCTTGCCTTGATTGTTGCTTCTTTGTCTTTGTTGTCCAGCATGGTATTGGCAGATTTTTTGCTGTTAAAACAACTTCACCTTGCATTAGCAATTCAAATCTGTGCCTGGACTCAGTTATTCACTCCAATGGAGTATGCAGCAGTTTTGTACTGACAACATGTCAAACAGTCTACTCAGTAAGGCAGTTGAAGGTGGCAACATTCAGGCCTGCAAAACAGGATCACAGGAAACATTCCAGTAATTAAGGATGGATCTGTGTCAGTATTCGGAGTGGCAGAAATAGCCACTGATATGTGTCAGTATGATAGAGGAGATGGTCGCTATGTTTTGCAATTTTTTCTTCATGAACACTAACACTGTGAAATGGTAATATTATTATGGCTGCTATGAGCAGGTCCTTCATATACAGATACATGGGAGGAATAACATGGTGCTTGGCCAAAGAAAGCATGTTTTACACCAATGGCAGTACCTTCCCTTCCCTTCCCTTCCCTTCCCTTCTCTTCTCTTCTCTTCTCTTCTCTTCTCTTCTCTTCTCTTCTCTTCTCTTCTCTTCTCTTCTCTTCTCTTCTCTTCTCTTCTCTTCTCTCCCTGGTTCTATGTTAAAATGGTGATCGTGGAAGGGCAATCACCATTTGGGTGAGTTTACATCGTCGAAAATTAATTACTACAATGTACACTCACAGCAACTAGAAAACTGGTGACTGGTTTCCTCTAGTATGTGGGGCTTTGAAAACCCCACCAGATGCAAAAAGCGATCATGCCCCAGAACCAAACCTGGCACCCTCCCAACCCTAGTCCCGCCACCCACCCACCATGCCACATAGCCAGCTTGGCAGCTGACTGCTGCACTAAACCCTACATATCCTATCTCCCTTCCAACCTTCATGTGGCATGGTCCCCTCATGGACATGTATATATAGCAACATCCCATCGCTGTAGTCCCTACCCCCTACTGCTGCCGGTAGCTCTAGAACACAGGTGCCAAGGATTGAGCCACCCTTTTGTAAGTGCTCAATTGCAGTCACCATGTTCACTGGACACCCCTTCCCTAACTCCCTCCCTTCCTCCCTCCTCTCTCTCTCCTCCTGCTCCTCTCTTTTCTATTCTTTCAATATTAAACCACCCATGTCCTACCCATCAACTCTAGTACCTTATCTGCCTGTTCAGTTGTATAGCTTACAACTCAATGTATTCTCTAATCTGAATGTTATTCCTCATGGTTCCATACAAATGTGTTTGCATTACATGTGCGGCACACTCTTCTTTTTGACCTGGCTACCTCATAACCACAGTACACGTACAAGTTTTGCAATGATTTTGTCTTTCTCTGAAATTCATTACTTGTACTGTGATTTTATTAATACATAGTCATTCTCCCATTGTTGTCACTTTGTATTCCCTCTCTTGGGTTTCACCTGAAAACAAGTCCTGTCTCAGTGTGCCTATCACGATCACCAAATTTTAAATAAATACCTAAACAAATAACTGTAGAGCAAGGTGATTGGTTGAACACACTCCCAAAAGGAAGAATGGTGGAGTCTCCAACTGGATACACTTTTCCCAAAAGTTTGAATGAATTTATGGACATCTATCCATATCTAATATAAGTTTATTAATACTGAATTGTCTTCCAATGAAAGACAGACATATTTGATTGACACTACAACTGTGAAGAATTAGAAACTTTTGAAAATGCTGAATTCTGTAAAATGTTGAGGCATTTTTGAAATGTCTTTATTTGATTGTATCTCAGACATCTATTATATTAAAGACAAGAACACTGTCATGATTACTTAATGGTATGTACCCTAAACATATGCCAGTTAACATGAGCCAAAATTATAGGGCCTCAATGTCTGGCATTTTATTTTTAAGGGGCTCATTTTATGAACATTTGTGTCTACTTGTAACTCAACCACCATTAGAACTAGATATATGAAAATTAGCATGCATAACAAAATACAGGGTCTCTAAAATTGGCTACAATAAACACCTGCAGCCAACTCCCTAAACTGGATGGACTCAAGGTTTGGATTACCCAGCATAATCCAGATGTTATCTCTGTCATAGAAACCTGGCTCACCTCTGAAACACCTGATGCCTCAGTACTTATTCCAGGATACTTGGTTTTTAGGCAGGACCATCTCACCACGAGAGGTGGAGGCTGTGCAATCTATATAAAGGACACACTACAGGGTCTTGCTGTCCCTGTACCGTACCCTAGTGACTCAATACAGATGCTGGCAATCAAACTGCTCCTAGGGGCACACAATAAAGCACTTACTGTGATCTCAACCTGCATACCCCCAAGGAATACAACAGATGGCTTCACATCACCACTTAACAGCTTAAGCAGTGTGAGACTTCAACATCAACTGGCTCTTCCCTGCAGCATCAGCCCACAAGGATACACTGTCAGCCATTCACTTTACTCAGCTTGTGGAGACCCCCACCAGACTAAACTGCTGATCTGGAAATAGCACCCTACTTCACTGAGTACTTTCTAACTGACCAGAGCACTTGTCTTCCATCACTGTTCTTCTGGACATATTAGTGACCACTTCCCCATCATATGCTGCTGGTCCAACAAGTACTGCAAACCCCCTGCCAGGACTATTACCAACTGAGTACTAATTCATGGTCACCTTGAGCAGCTAGAAACTGAACTTCAGAATCAGGAATGGACAGAAATATATACCTCAAACAAAGTCGATACAGCACTTGACCACTTCAGTCAGTTCAATGTGGTCTGTGATAGGCACACACCTTTAAAAACCAGGAAAGTAAAGGGGACCTACAACCCTTGGATCACTCCAGATCTTATTGAACAGCTAAAAGCTCGGGATCACCTGTGATACAAGGTGTGGGCCTCAGGAACCAAATCTAGTATTCAAAACTACAAAAGGGCTAGAAATGAGTGCACCAGTGCAATTCAATTGGCCAAAAGCTGATACTACAAGGATGCCCTCTTAAATACCTGGAAAAACAGCAGGTCATTCTAGAAAAATATCCATGATATCACATGGAAATAACTTAAGACTACTCCCAACATGCTGAATCTTGATGGAACCCCAACCATGGAGCCAAAATCATGACTGATGCATTCTCTGACCTCCGAGCTTTCTGCCCCAGACTATTTCAGCAGTGCCGAAAGGTTGAAACCAGGTGAACCAAGCCCTACTACATGATCACCCACCATTCTATTTCAAGGCTGGCTCTGAAGGAAAAGCAGGCGATACCTCCAGAAAGTAATTGGGAAATCAAGGCACAGTGGGGACTTCCTAGACCTTAAATTCATAAACCTTGCACTTGATGAAGTTCTTGCCCCTCACTAAGATGATCAACCAATCTCTCAGCCTCTCACAATTCCCAAAATGCTGGAAATCTGCCATGGTCACCCCAGTGTATAAGAGTGGTGATCATGCACTTCTTGGAAATTACTGTCCAATTTCAATCCTCCCTCCACTCTCTAAAGCCCTTGAGTGCATTTTGGCTGAACAACTCATGGAATACTTGGAGCAAGATCAACTGCAGTGCACCCAACAGCTTGGTTTCGCATGGACATAGTCCTGTCACAGCCTTACTAGAATTTACAGGATTCATCCATAGACGCACTGGAACAAGGGCTCTTGGTTGGGGCAATCTTTATAGACCTAATCAAGGCCTTTGATACTGTTAATCACACACTCTTTATCGATCAACTCACTAGCATCAAACTTTCCCAGACACCTCCACTTGGTTCTCTAGTTACCTAAACAATCAGTCACAACAAATGAAAATCAGAGATGCTAACTCTGAAAGCAGGCCATTACACTCTGGGGTCCTACAAGGTTCCATCTTGGGCCCTCTATTATTTAGTATCTTCGTAAATAAGCTCCCAAACTCTTGCAATGGCCATACTTCTTTTTATGTGATAATGCTGTTATTTTAGCTGGCTGGCAGTATAGCCTACAGGTTAGAGTAACGAGCTGTGAATGAGCTTGGTACATCCAGCAAACCAGTCTTTGGCTTGATTCTTACAACCTCCACTTACATACTGTATGATTCTGAGCAAGTCACTTAACCGCCCAGTGCTCCCAGGTTGCCCCTGAAAACAGGCAATTGTGCCTAGTGGGCCTTACCCAGTTACCAAAGACTAAAATAAAAAAATAATATTCACTAGTCACTCACAACCGAAGGAACTTCAGGACCAGCTCCAGCAAGGTTTCACATCCAGTGAAAAATGGTTTACTGACCAGAAGTTTATCTTGAACTACAAAAAAACTAAGACTAAGATGTTCACCAGTAACCACAGCAAGCACAGAAACTTTCGGCTCACTATGTCAAGGGATCACCCCTAGAGCTAGTCCGACAATATAAGTACCTGGGTATAACCATTGATTCTACCTTGTCCTACATCCAGCACATTGACAACATCTCAAAGGCAATAAACAGAAGAATAGATATGCTTTACAGACACAAATGCAACCTGATCCCAGTCACTGTGCACCTTGCCATTCATAGCTCTGTTATCTCACTCACTGACTATAGCATCACCATGTATGGATAAGCTATGGACACAGCCCTCTGGTGCATCAAAACAGCCTTAAATAAAGCCTGCTGTCTTCTCACCGGTGCTGATCGAATGACTCATATGTGTGATCTTTACTCCCAGGCCAACTGGCTAAATTTGACAGCAGGCTCAGATTTCAAACCTGTCTGATTGCTAAAATAATCAGCCTTAGTATGATGCCACCAGGCATCCAAGCCCTTCTGACTCCTCTGTTAAGCCTGCAGGCTACAAGAAACTCCTCCACCCAGATGTTCAGAACCCAAGGTGCCGTACTGCACTAGGACAGCATGTTTCCACATACAGAGCCCCGCACTGGAGCAATTCACTGCAATCTGATATATTAAATACAACCACACTGGATTCCTTCAAACATTTGCTATGACAACACCTAGTCGCTGAGGTTACCTGTCATTGCTACCACTAAGACTGCCTCCTGGTCCATACATGTCCCCATATGTCTCACACTCATCTGCATTACCCTACTGTACCATCACACTTTCAGCACTTACTCTGCTACCCCTCATCTGCTTATCCCCACCCATCCCTTTCCTCCCACATCCTTCCCTCTCACCCACCTCCTTCCCTTCCCTCATCCATTTCCTCCTCCACTTTTGACCTGCTATACCTTTCTGACCTTAGTAAGCTAGCTGTTACCTGACTCAGGCATACCTTGTACACTGCCTTCATTGTTTAAATGAACTCTACTGTCTGTTTGGAGTGTATTCATTTAAAACCCCTTCTCTCTGTCCTTTACCTATCCCAATGTGTCTAGTCCCACCTCAATTTTAATCAGTATTTTTTCAATGAACCTACGGCTTTTGCTGTATTCTACCTAGATGTATTCAGGCCTAGTGACACTTGCAATGTACCTGTTATTGTAATTGTTACCATGATGATGATGATTGTCTTTTGCCATGGAACCTATGTAAAGAGCTGTTGCTCAAAGATATTAATCCAAATATTTACAAAAATAAAAAATCCTGTTTGAAATAGTTATAGAATTGCCTAAATATGGAGATAATTTGTGTAGAAATGTTTAAGCTTTTGGGTGTTCAAAATTTCCTATGTAATTATCTGTGAAATTTTGTGAAAACATTCTTAAAGTATCTATGCTTGAAACATTTCTGCTCTTGCAGGCATAGACCTGACATTTTCCCTGCATATCGAGTATCACTATATCCTAGTGATTTATAACACTGCAAAAATTGGTTTGGCAGATTTAAATTTACAGTGGAACTACAGAAACATGATTATTAGCAACATTTTCTCAAACATTTATGGTCGATACTAGGTATATAAAATTATAGGGTTCAAAGTCTGGAATTTTATTTTTAAGGGCACTTTTGTAGAAAATTTGTATCTGCTAATAGTTCAACCACAATTAGAACTAAATATGTGGAAATTAGCATGCATAACCTGTTTGAAATAGTTATAGACGTGATTAAATTTGGAGAGATTGAGTGTAGAAATTTCTAAGCTTCAGGGGTTCAAAATTTCCCTGAGTAATTATCTGTGGAACTTAGTGAAAACTTTCTAAAAATGTGGATGTGTGTAACATTTCAGTTCTTGCAAACATAGACCCAACATTAGCTATGCATATTGAGTGTCAATATATCCTGGCCCAGATATTCAAACTGCACCCAAAAAGTGCGCAACAGCAGAAGCAAGCACAAGTCCACTGCACCCATGCGCAAGAAGTGCAATATTCAAAACTGCACAGGTCAAGATGTGCCTGCAGCACACGACTGAATATTGCACCACCTGCACCATAGCGCAACTAGGGATGTGCAGTTCGCGAGTCCAGATGTGCCATAGCACAACCAGGGATGCTCAGTGGAGCAGGGCAGCAGTGCAACAGCACAACTGGGGATGTGCAGGAACAGGATTCAGGGGCCCCCCATGCATGCCCCAGATGGGCAGAGGAACACACAGCAGAACAGACATCACCCCCCCACACCTCATGCACTGCACAACCGGTGGAGAGCTCAAATAACTACTGGCCCATGGATACCAGCAACAAACCCACAGCTGGGGTATGGTGCCCAGCACACCCCTGGCAAGCTGTGACTGGCACACAAGGAGGACTGACCACCCTGTGCCACACCATCCCACCAATGCAGAGCACACCCTGCACTGTGATCCCAAGTCACCCTGTCCAGGAGCAGCATCCACCAGTGCAGGATACCCCATGCATGCCACCACCCCCACTGTGACAATGCAACCCTGTGCACCACAGAACCATGCAAGTCATCCCCTCCATGAGCACCCATCAGTGGGTGGCAGCACACGGAGATGCAATGACTGCATACACAGTGCCACCATGCATGTCCCACCTGAGGTACAGCTGAGAGAACAACCATGCATCAGCACATGAGGTACCCCACACGTGACAGGGCATGCCCCGGACCCCACCACCAGTGATACATCACCCTGCGCACCCTCCCAAGGACACACCTTGACCCAGCACTGGCCACAACAACCAGCGCAGACACCCACAGTGGTGCATGGAAGCATGCGCCACACAGGATGCAACACAATGCATGGACAAACACCCATCCATACCCAAAGGAACACCAACACAGGGACACAGAAGTGGGCAAACAAGCCCCCAGTGTGTGGCCACAGAAACCGTGTACACATGGCCAGCACCCCTCCATGGCACAGGAGTGCCAGCCACCCTGCGCAGGCATCATGGAGCTGTATGCCACCAGCATGCACCCAGAGCACAAGTGACAGACAGTGGTGCACATCCCCTGTGACACACACAAGCGACAGCATGGAGGTGGACCAACAACAGCAGAGGCCAGAGTGTCACCCAAGGCAGACATGCACCACACCAGTGACAGGAGGCAACCCGGTATCGTGCCAGATGACAGTGGCTGTCCAGCATGGACAGCCACCACTGACATGCCAGTGGACTGTGTAGGTCACAGACATGCAAGGGTGTCAGCTGCACAGGCCATGGATGGTCTGACTGGTGCATCATGGACACAGAGCATGCACCATAGACCACTGCACACAGTCATCCAGTGCACAAGGAACAACACACACACCAGAGTCAGTGACTGATAGCTACTCCCACACCATAGTCACTTCCCCACATACACACACATGTACATGACTGCACCACCCCTGATGCCATGCACACCTCTCCAGCTGAGCACCTATAGCCCGCTGCAAATCAGAGACCACCACAGTAGGCATATCAATACAAATGTATTGAAAAACAGCAAACAAAACTATATACAAATATTTACAAAGGGTTGGGGAGGGCCACAAACAAGATGGGGTGGGTAAGGGGCAGGGGTGAACAAATGGTAGAGGGAAGGAGGGGTGTGAGGGTGGGTCTGGGGGGCTCCTTCTGCCATGCCACTGTCTTACTCCCAGCCTGTCTATCCTTTCTAGGATCTCCAGTGAGGCCCTGGCAACATGAAGGATCTCCTGCAGCACCTCTCTGATAGCCTGCAGCTGCCATCCACCTAGGACAAGGAAGCAGAGTCAATAAGTGTGAATGCACAGCCCCATGCAGCCCACCCACTGTGCATGGCATACGGCCATGGGACATGCCTCTGTGATGGTATGTGACCATCCACAGTGTTCGAGTCTGCAAGACCTGCCCACCCAGGCGCACATAGCCATGTGGACCACTGCATACACCCACCGGCCAAGTCCTGCACAGCACCACTGTGGCTGTTCAGTGACATGGCTATACGGTGTGAAGGCAGTGGCACAGCCATGTATCCAGTGCATGCATGGAACACCATTGACACACTCCTATACATGCAGTGCCACTGGAGAGTGCTGACTGTACCAAGTTGCATGCATGGCAGTGGCGTCAATGGATGGTGGCCATGCCCCACTGCCCGCCCTGTTACACAGCATTCCAAAGTAATCATGGATGTAAGACACTCATCACCATCAGGCTAGTCCCTCCATCTGTCTGGTCCGGCCAGCCTCTCGGCCTGCTGTTGCTTACGGCACAGCCTCCCCTCCCTCACATGCCAGCGCTCCTCTGGGCCTAGGGTGCAAACATGGAGAGAGGAACATCAGTACAATCCAGTAGCAAAGTCCCCACCCCTGCGTGTGTGGAATCACACACAGCCATACCATCCTCCCCCCTCCCCAACACCACCACCACAGCCCACACTGGATGGCCCCCCATGTGCTGGACACATGCCACCATGATACCCGTATGGACGTTAACAGTGTATGGATGGGGCACCTACCTGGCCATGGCACCATGCCCCTCCTGACATGTGCTCACAGGTGGGTAAGCCTTTCCGGGTCCCAGTACTGCAGGTCACCATAGTGGTGCCTGCACAGCTCCGTGGTCTTCTCCATGCCAGTGGCCTCTTCCTGGGCCACTGCCATCTCTTCCCACACTGCACTCCTAGGCCTGTCCAGGGGTACCTCCCCAAATAGGACAGCAGCATGGGGCTCCACTAGCTGAACCAGATTGGCCAGTTCCATTTGGCTCCAGATGGGTTCCCATCTCCGTGTCATCCTGAACTGTTTCAGTGTCAAAATGGTGCTCTGTAGCACACGTTCACCACGTGCAGATGCTGCGCGGTACTGAGGTTTCATTCCCCATCCCGCTGTCACCGAACAGCACGATAGAGGTGCACCCATGTGGATGCATGGCACCTAGAGGCAAAGGTCGGCACAGGGTCAGGGGTCTCTCGGACACGGACTGCCACAGCGCAATTGGTACTCACCGCGTGTAGTGTGGTAGGGCACCTGTGTGCCACTTCCTGTAGCGGCCTACCATTCAGTGACCACAGTGCACCTACAGCACCCCAGTGCCAGAGTGCCATACATGTGAACAGCGCAGTAGCACCACTGGCACAATGGTGGCCATGACCTTCATTGCCTCCTGCACACAGCATGTCAGCAGCGTGGAAGGCATCAGTGTCAGCACCTCAGGCATGCGCCGTTCGGTGTCCACTACGCATGTCACAGGAATGTGCCCTTGCCTGAGCACGTTCAACACAATTGCGCAAAGTGCAACAGCATGATATTCTGCTGGCATATGCAAATCAGCTAATCATCCATTCAATGATGCAGATACAGCATTAGCATCCACTTAAAATTGCACCTCACCTCATTTGCATGTGTTGTGCTATAAAAATGTGACATTGGGCTGCAGCGGCCATAGTCTGTTATTGCAGTCTATTCTGGTGAGTTGCATGCTGTTTGGGAGTGTGGACTGTGGTGTGTGGGACATGCATTGGACTGCACAGTCACAGGTAATGCCTGTAATTCCCACAGGATCAAGAATGAGCAATCGTGAGGTGGAGGAAGAGGAACAGAGAAGTGGGAGGAAGAGGAGGCCTAACTTTACCAAGGCAGAAACAGATGCCCTGTTTGAGGTCTACCCTGACTGGGAGCCACTGCTCAGCAGACAGTGGGGAACACCACAGGCCCATGCTGCTGCATGGGAAGAGGTGGCGCATGCCGTCAACCTGCATAGCAACCGCCAGTGGTCCATACAGGAGTGCAAAAAGAAGATGGGCACAGAAAGGTGGAGGTTTAAGGACAAGGTGGCTGCCATCAGGGCAGCACGCGCTGCAACTGGTGGGGGACAGCTGGCTGTACAATGCCTGACACCACAAGAAGAGTTGGTTGCTGGCAGCATGCGGCATTGTGCCATTGACGGTGTTTCAGGTTGTGGATTCCAGACGGGTGGTAGCCCGTCACTGCATGGTAGGTCCTGATCTGTCAATGGGTGGGAGACAGGGTAGGGCAGATACATTAATGTGTTCTCTTACAGCTCCTGAGCATCTACATGGGTCAGCGGTGGTGGGCTTGTCCACTGAGGGTGATACCACGGACATAGAGGATGGCCCGTCCACCTCCTCAGGTGTCCAAGGATCAGGGCTACAGTGGGCCCACCTGGCTGTCTGGACTGATGTTGGTGGAGCAGGTGCAGAGGAGGCCCTGCCCATGTCCCAGCATGCCAGCATCCATTGATACCATCATGCTGAGACTCGGACTGGTGCTGGATCCGTCACTGATGATGATGAAGCTCACTTCATGGACAGTGATACATGTGGGCCACAGGATGGCCACACAGCAGGTAACAGCAAGGGCATGGCCATTAGTGGTGCCACCATGCAGGCCTGTGTGACATCACAGTCCCAGCCTGTGCCTGTCTGCACCAATGGGGCAGCACTGGTCTGTGTCCAGTACAGTGGGGCTGTTGCAGACACTGCAGCAGCACCATTGAGCCCTGGAGAGCAGCAGCCGGAGGGGCATTGTCAGCAGTCAGCCAATGGCCATGGGGGTATAGTGTCAGGGGTTGGCATCAGTGCACCGCCTGTGGACATGCCTTGGCATGGCCTGGTGTGCAGCACCCACCCTGAAGGGGTGCTGCCCATCAGGGCTGCAAACACCATGAAGGATGGCATGCCAGTCAGGCAGATGACCTCTAGAAGAGCACACCCACATACTCCAAGATTCAGTCGATCAGCAGTTGCGGCTTGTGGCGGTGGTGGATGCACTCAGTGCGGCCATGCACCAGGCAGAGGAGTGGCGCAGCAGGGACACTGGTCTGCTCCTGCAGGGATGGACCGGATGTGGGAGGATGTGATTGCTGCCATTGACAGGCTGACACAGACAATCACAGCTGCCATGGCCACAGTGGGCACACAGTTATTTGCCCATGCGTCGCAGACACCGTGCAGTGCAATGTCCACCTCCTGTTCCCGGTGTCATGCGACACCCTCCTTATCGACACCGGGTTCAGCTGTCAGCATCCCGAGCACGCCTGACGCAGGCATGTTTGCTGTGCTGCAGACCCCTGCATGAGCACAGCCACGTTCATGCAGCGGAACCCCTGGGGAACTGATGGTGCCACCCCATGAGGCCATTGGTCAGCCTGTCACTGTTGTAGGGTCTTGGTGGGGCCACCCATTCATCTGTGGCAGCCATGGCACTGTGGCAAGTGACTGACCTGTCTCCCACCAAGGCTACTGTCTGATGCTGCCTGTGTGCAGTGTGTTGTTCAACGTGCAATGCCGGGTGGGGTACCTGGCCCTCCACTCACACACACATTCTATCTGCACACCCTCCCGGCTGCTGTGCACTGTGATGTGTGCATGAATGATGCCTGCGTTGTGCTGTCCACCACTGTGCAATGGTGCCTAGCGTCTGACACACGCACAATGACAGGCACTGGGCGTGGTGGTCTGTGGACGTGTGTGTGGCTAGGGGTGGCAGTTGGGGTCAGCGTGCCTCCTAACTTTTGTGCATGTCTTGTGGTGTGTGTGTGTGTGTTTGACCACGTGCCATGTTAGACCTTTCCCATCCCTTATAGTGTGTGCAGTTCCATACTTGGCCAGTTCCCTTAACGACATGCACCCCTGGGTTTCGCCCATGCATGTTTGTGGGTTGTGCCCTTGCCACTGGTGGTTGCACATGGCCCCATGACTTACCTGGGTTGGTTGAAGTACTCCTCTGTGATGGTGTCCAAGTTCAGCTGTGCCATCCGGATCAGTTGGGAGTCCCTTCAACTAAGGGGGGGCTGCCGATCACCATCTTCACCAGCGTCCTCATCGTTCCCATCGCTGTCACCCTCTTTGACCTGTACAGCTATCCCACAGTCATTGGCCATGTTGTGCAGCATGCAACAGGCCAGGAATAGCCCACAGGCCTTTGAGGGGCTGTACTGTAGGGCACCGCCAGACGTGTCCAGGCAACAGAAACATGCCTTCAGCATCCCGAACACCCACTCGATGACATTGCGTGTGGTGGCATGTGCCTCATTGTAGCGTTGCTGCGATGGGGTCACGGGCCGCCAGTATGGTGTGAGCAGCCAGGGATGGAGTGGGTATCCACTGTCACCTGTGTGTAGAGGGTGGACATTAGTTTGATGATCAGTGTCACCCTGCCATGGGCCATCTAGGCCAGTAACCATCGCACCTTTGACTATGCCCTTCCCAAGCTCCATGTCTTTCTGCATGATTTGCATACTCACCCACTAGGTGGCCAGTGGGGATGTCCCCACTCTTGAACCTGTGGCACAGTGCAGACTGGTGCCAGATGAAGACATCATGTGCTCCCCCAGAGTGCGTGGCACAGGCATTGATTATGCGCACCCTGGCATCGCACACCACCTGGCAGTTGATGCTTGCATACGCCTTCCAATTTATGTATGCAGCCCCTTCAGGGCCAGGTGGCGTGCAGATGGCCATGGTGCAGCCTATTGCTGTCTGAGCATGCCAGGCATACGTGCCACCTGTGAACTCCTGTATGTTTGCTGTGCACTCCGCCAGTGTGCTGGGGAAATGGATGTACTCCGCAGCATGTGGCAGCAGTCCGCTGAGGAATTGGGTGAGAAGGTGTGATGTGGCCAACTGTGTTATGCCTGTCATGTCCCCTGTTGGTCTCTGGAAGGTACCCGTGGTGAGCAGGCACATGACAGCTGTCACTTTGGTCTCCACTGACAGAGCATGTCTCTGTCATGTGGGTGCCTGCATCACATCACTGCACTGCTCACAGAGCCACCTCAGGATCACCCAGTTCAGGTGGTACCAGCCCATAATCTCAGTATCAGTGTACAACTCAAATCTGGTGCAGGCTCAGTACTGCCTGTTGGGGTCATACCGCCGATGGGTCTTTTCACGGTCATGCCCCCCTGCTGCCTGCCTTCTCACCCCCCTCATTACTGCCTCCATCAGGATGGTGGCACTGACCACATCTCTGGCTTGTGTTAGCCCCCCTGGCAGCTGTTTTACTGTTCCCCCCGCTGTCCTTACTGCTACTCCCCCTGCATCAGGAACACCTCCCTGTAGTGGCCATACTACCCACTGTCTGAGCCCTCAGTGCTGTGTGGCATTTCCCAATTTTGTCCTGCACTGTGGCACAGGATCCTCACACCTTCCCTGTTCCTAGTGGTTCCAGGTGCTTTACCCTGCTCCTGCCCTGTCCTGCTCCCAGTTTCTGCGTGCCTGTGTGGCTGCCTGCAGTTCACCAACATGTGGCTTCCCTGTAGTGTTCTTGTGCCTCTCTCTTGTTCCTTTTTATTTTGGATCATTTCCGCTATCACACAACTTCCGCTTGCTCCCCTATTGTGCATGGCGCATGTTGTTGAATATTGCACTGCACCATTTATTCATGGTTCCTCCCCCTTGAGTTGTGCATGCATTCATTATCATTGCGCTCTTGCGCATTGTGATTTGGGGGGCGCATCTGCCTCCCGCTGAATATCACATAATGGTGCATTTTCAGGCTTAGGCCAGGTATCCCTTTCGCATGGCGCAACCCCTTTGAATAATTGGGCCCTGTATTTAACAACACTGGATAAAATTGGTTTAGCAGATTTAGATTTACAGAGTAAATATCCAAAATTGGTATTGGCACTGTTTTCTCAAATATTTATGGGTGCATACTAAGTAATGCTGTCAGAATTCCTCCTGTGAAATTTAACATTCACAAAGCACATATGACTACTTCATCTGATGAGCTGAGTTAAGCTGAGGGGCTTTTCAATCTTGGAGTTGCTCCCATGATGACTATTCTGCCCCCCCTTTCTGTCTCTCCCCTTAAACAGGTAGATTCAGTGGAACTGTAGATCCCCTAATAGTTTCCTTGTTCTTTACAGTGACTCACTCCCACAAAAAAAGCAAACTCTGATCAGAGTCACTACAGCTGCTAATGCATTAACTTGATAAGGGTGTTTCATGGGCTTAAATGTAAAGATGAATTGCTGTAGGAAGCTGTGTGTGTAAATTTAATTTTCAGTAAAGTTAGATAATTTATCTGGTTGATCCTCTGTTTCCCATGTGTTTAAAGTGTGAGAGGTGAGTGTGTCTTGTACTATGTGGGGAAGAAGAGGGAGATCCATGCCAAGGCCTTCAAGTTATGGTAGAAGAAATAGTGCAGAGAGGAAAGGTATAGCTACAATGGTGACTGAGGGCTAACCTGGAAAGATAGGAGCTGATACTGAGGTGAATGCCAGCTTCTATTAAGGAGGAAACCATAGTCCTCAGTGCACATTTTAAATGGTACTTCGATGGACATTTGAAGTAGTTGCAGGGGTGATGGAACAAATAGGGGACACAGAAAGTGGGCCACCACAGGCTGAGAAATAGAGTAGGGAGATCCCAAGCAGGGGGTTAGCATAGGTATGGGGGAGGGAGGGAGCAGTCAAACAAGAAAGGCGAGGAAGGAGGAACCATTAGAAAAAGGATAAAGTGACAAAAAGAAGCTAAAGGATGTTAAAATGGTACAACGTCTGCATCAGAAGCTGTATGAGAGGAGACTGAAAGAGTTCAAAATGTACATCCTGGAGGAGAGGAGGGAGAGTTGGGATATGATGGAGCTCTTTAAATACCTTACAGGTTAATAAGGTACAGAAGGGAGACATGTTTCAGAGAAAACGGTGCTCTAGAACAAGGGATCATGATATGAAGCTGGAAGGAGGTAGATTCAGGAGAGATGTGAGGATGTAGTTCCTCACTGAAAGAGTGGTGAATTCTTAGTACAGCCTTCCATGGGAGGCAGTGCGGGTGAAACCACTGGCTTGTTTCAAAAATACCCAGATATGTACAAAGAAACCCTTGGAGGAAGGAAGGGGATGGAAGAGAAAGTGCTGTAGATCAAGCTGGGTCTCCAGCAAAACTGATTACCATTAAAAATGGGCAGACTAAATTGGCCCAGCGGTCATTATCTGCCATTCATTTCAATGTTTCTATGTATGACAGGTTAGGCAATTCAAATGGATACAGTGCAAAATTATTAATGTGCACAGTGTTGATACTGTAAATAGTGTGGTACTAATAATTCATGTTGCACCATGCTACACAGACATGATAATCAAATCAGTAATAATATATGCATTGAGCAAGGCTGAAAAAAATCAAGGGGAACATGTATGAAGGAATATACTACTCATAGAGTCATGGCACCACGATAGGTACATACTGTATGAATTTACTGTATTATGATGGTACCAGATGTATACCAATCTTGAGTAGCTACAATATGGGATTTTATTTATTTTTGTTTTATTTTTAATAATACAGACATTGTCTACACAGTAATGCCAGATAGCCAAGGATGTTTTTTACAATGTGCGACCTTGTTTTTTTCTTGTTAATTCATTTTTGGAAAATCACTTGTAATGGGACTGCAATTCTGTTCAACCAATTAACTTTTGGTTTGGAGGACGGAAGGCGGTGGAAGAGACAATGCTGTAGATCAAGTTGAGTCTGCAGCAAAAGTGAACATACAGTAATTAAATACAGGAAGACTAGATGGACCCAGCAATCATTATCTGCCATTAGTTTCTGTGTTTCTGTTTATGAAAGGTCATGTGATTCAAATGGCTACAGTGTAAAATTATTAATATGTGCAATGTCAATACTGAAATCTGCGGGACACACATAATTCATACCGTACTATGCTGCACAGACACAATAATCAAATGGGTAAAAGAGGATAGAGGAGTTGAGACAGCTAGGTGTTGTAAGCCGAGTGACAGCTGGTCACATGTATTTTCCTGTGGACAGAGTGCAGAGGAATGCCCAGATACCTGCCAGCAATGTAGTCTGATGTCATGCCTCTACACAACACTGTAGGTATAAAAATTGAAAAAAGTGTATTGTTTTCCTGTTTCCAAAGCTGTTTTCTCTAATATTTGGAGCTATTACTAGGAATTCTGAGACAACAAGAAATGTTGCACATCCATATATAGTTGTCTCATAGTCATGTAAACTGGTTATTTACAGTGGTAGCCATAGACATGGTCAGATAGTTCCTGAAATGTCTGTGATATATCTGGAACCTTCCTCCCTGCAGTACGACTATGGGCCACCAAAGTGAATCTCTTTAGATATTTCTTGAAATATCTGGAAATATCTGATTGTATCATGGCTGCCACTGTAGTTATCCCCCATGCCTATATGTGTGTAGTTTTTTCTAGGTTCCTTATTCCCTCAAAGGGCTGTAATAAAAAGTAAGAATGAATAGAATTTTTTTAACTTTTTTTATGCTCCCCTCTCTGGCCCATTAGGACTCTCTCCAGTGTGGTCTCACGGACTGGCCAACTCTTGCCACACCTGAAGTCTCCCCAGACATAGCCTCCATCCCAGGATCTTTCCACACCCTACTACTGACCTCCAGCCCCCCAGCTCTGAGCCCCCCGAGGTGGAACACACTGCCCTTCAGGCACTCTATCTAGAATCTAGTAGGACAGCCAGAGCTGGGAAGAGATTCAAAGACTGGCTGGAATAAACCTGGCATTAAGCATGGGGGCTGTCCACTGGGCCCTCCTTCACTTTCCCAGGTGCCAGGGTCTATTTCCTTGATTTGAGTTCCCAGAGATGTGGACGTGCAATGATACCCAGCGCATGATGGGCGCACTTCTGTGCCCATCCACAAGATGTCCACTGCCACCTGCATACTCCATGAACATGCCCCACTAGTGACAATGCTCCCAGTCTCCACTGGGAGCCACTAGAACTTAGGATGCACAACCCCCCCTTTGCAGGAGAGGAGAGGAGAGCAGTCCATCAGATGCTCAATCCTCTCTTCCCAGCTGACCCCCTGGTGATTCAAGTCTGTTCCTAAACATGGGTCACTGGCATGGTGCTAGGTAAGGCTAGCTCCTCAACCCTTAGCACCACGGGGCTGGCTAAGAATTGATAGAAATTGTCAATATCCAACTCCAAAGTGTAAAAGAATGTGATGTAGGGAGGGGTACAAAATATTTCCCTTACACATTCAGCAAATAGTCCAGTGCTGTTTTATGCCAGCTGAGAATACACTAGGGTCTAAAAATTAGCCACTGGCTAAAATGCACCCAATGCTTTAGCCACTTGTGAACTGAATTAGACACTCTACAAACATGGTATGATGCTGCTTTCCTGTCTCTGTGACTCAAGCATCCTGGGGTTCTCCACTGTTCGGTGCCGGAATTTGACTGACGGATATCATGTTCTCAAGAGGCTAGTTATACAGCCTAGATGTTAGAGTAATGAGCTATGAATGAGCTTGGTACATCCAGCAGACCTGAGTTTGATTCCCAAAACCTCCATTTGCATACCGTGCAACTCTGAGCAAGTCACTTAACCACCCCAGTGCTCTCGAGTCACCCCTGAAAACAGGCACTTGTGTCCAGTTGGCCTTACCCGGTTACCCAAAAAGAATAGAGTAAAGGCACAGTGAGTGAACTTGCACTCTCTAGCTGGCTTTGCTCATGATTTTTGTGAAAAAAAAAAAAGATTCTGAAATGTGGGTTCAGAGGTTCGTTTCTAACTGGTTGGTGGTGATTCCCTGGGCTTTTGTTTCACATACTGTATGCAGAACTGCTATCTAGTAGTAAAGGATTTGAGTTTCATACAGGCATATTGAGTACACTGACATCATTAGGGCAACAGAGCCTTGTGTATAAGATGGTCTTGTTTCAGGTTACAGTTTGACTAATGAACATTAATTGCAGACAGCACGTTAAACAGTGTGTCTAACTATTCACAAATAATATTGACACATGAAAACACAGTTATGTGTTTTACATATTTCTGATTAATATACTTTAACACACACACACACAGACATATTCTTCGGGTTCAGTGAGATTTAGAACATCTGAGGGGTCAGTTCATAGCATTCCATTCTATGACCTTTGACTTACTAGTCGCATGCATGTTTCCTGATCTCTGTTTGTATTTCTTGACTAATGGCTAATCTGTCACACTCATGTTTTAAATGTTTTTTTTTCCTCTGGGTTATTTAAAAACTCTTAAAAATGATGCACAAATTAAGATTGAAATACATATACTGTTATTGTGACTATTATTTCCCATCACAATTAAAAAAACACTGTCAGAATAAAAGTAAAAATACCAGCCATTGCAGAAGAGCATAGTTACAGATGACAACCACGATCTCTGCAGTAAAAACAACACTTCATTCTTTGTTGATCTGATGCAATAAAATGTTGTAAGTGCCGTATTGGTCCTTTAAGAACAGATCCCAAACAAATCATTGATACCTTTATTGGACCAACATGGATGTTACAGAAAAGAACAAAGTGCTCTAGCTTTCGAACCAACCAGGTTCTTCTTCAGAAGCTCTGTGGCAGTTATTTCAAATATCCCATACTACTAACACCAGATTATATTGAAAAAACAGAAATAATTCTCATTGGTTTAACATATACATTTAAAACATAACAGAAGCTTATGTCAGAGAAGCTAATTAACACCAGTATGCCTTTAACTGAGGTGCTTCAGAAGGCAAAGGTTATCAAGAATTCTCTACAGCCAGACCGTTCTTGTCACATAAATGTTAAAATGTATCAGAATGCCAAGAAAGCACTCTAGTGATAAAAACCTTGGGGTTGCATTTCTCTAATACATGTAAGATGAGCTTACAACTTACATTCCAATTGTCCTGGTATATTAAAGAACAGACATTAAGAGACAAAATCCTGAAATTAGGTATAACTGCAAGTTGAAAACAAGCCTCAAATTAGCATACACGTATATACATGATGCATGATAGTATCACTTGTAAGTGTAAGTGCCAAATAAAAAAATAAAAAAAATACTTGTCAAGGACCCTCAAGAAAATGAGATCATGAGCCTGATCAGTGCAGATTTCAACACAGAGTCTGTGTATAACAAAAATGCACAGAATCAGTCTAAGGAATTTAAATGAAAACTCAAAGGAATTACACCTTTTATGAACCCCCAAGTAAATGAGATATGCATCTTAATATGAGCAGATTTAAAAATATGACAGTGTGTAATCCTACCACTGACAACTAGTAGAAGGAAGTAAATGTACACTATATGTGAAAACGAAGTGTCCTAGCCACATAACAACTGCCCCATGCCACGCTCCCCCCACACATATGTGTGTACATACACCACACCACACCCCACACACACACCCCTGCACACTCCACACAACCACAACACACAACAAATATAACAAACACCACACCACACTG
Organism: Neoceratodus forsteri; assembly: GCA_016271365.2. Lineage (NCBI taxonomy): Eukaryota > Metazoa > Chordata > Ceratodontiformes > Ceratodontidae > Neoceratodus > Neoceratodus forsteri. Next base: position 872,286,816 of record CM057450.1, on the reverse strand, counting down.
CGCACAACAAACAAAACACACACACACTCCATACCCACAACACACAAAAACACAACACATACTAAACCCGCACAAAACACACACACGTCAGTATACACACACACTCAAATGAACTCACCACAGTGTTAAGGTGAGAAGTCAACATGTAGATAACCATAAACTTACGAAATCAAGGGCACACTGAAGAACTAAAGTATTTATGTCCATCTTTTAAAGTAAAGGTCTGTGTAAGTTTAAGTGGAATAATGTGTCATATAACCAAGATCAATGTTCAGTTCATCTGCCACCATATTGAGAAGTAAAATAAGTCTAATTTCAGAAGCCTGTCTCTGTTGTGTACTGTTGACATGTCCTTTAAGACCATCACAGACATATCTGAGATTGAGTGTTCATCCGGGGAGAAGTGCTGGGCTACTGGTTTCTCAATCTTCTTGTGATTAATAGAATGTCTGTGTGAATTCATTCTAGTGCGGAGTTGTTGGCTTTCTCCCACATAACCTGTGTGAGGTCATTTCTTGCATTGATTGATTGCATTTCTGGCAATTGGTATGTGGCTAGGACACTTAGTTTTCACATATAGTGTACATTTACTTCCTTCTACTAGTTGTCAGTGGTTGGATTACACACTGTCACATTTTTAACTCTGCTCATATTAAGATGCATATCTCATTTACTTGGGGGTTCATAAAAGGTATAATTCCTTTGAGTTTTCATTTAAATTCCTTAGACTGATTCTGTGCATTTTTGTTGTACACAGACTCTGTGTTGAAATCTGCACTTATCAAGCTCATGGTCTCATTTTCTTGGGGGTCCTTGACAAGTATTTTTGTATTTTTTTATTTGACACTTACAAGTGATACTATCATGCATCATGTAAATATGTGTATGTTAATTTGAGGCTTATTTTCAACTTGCAGTTATACCTAATTTCAGGATTTTGTCTCTCATTATCTGTTCTTCAATATACCAGGACAATTGGAATATGAAGTTGTAAGCTCATCTTACATGTATTAGAGAGAATGCCACCCCAATAAATTTTTATCACTAGAATGCTTTTCTGGCATACTGATACATTTTAACATTTATGTGACAAGAACGCTCTGGCTGTAGGGAATTCTTGATAACCGTTGCCCTTCTGAGGTTCCTCAGTTAAAGGCATACTGGTGTGAATTAGCTTCTCTGACGTAATCTTCTGTTATGTTTTAAATGTATAAGTTAAACCAATGAGAAATATTTATGTTTTTTCAATATAATCTGGTGTTAATAGTATGGGATATTTGAAATAACTGCCACAAAGCTTCTGAAGGAGGACCTGGTTGGTTCAAAAGCTAGAGCACTTTGTTCTTTTCTGTAACATCCATGTTGGTCCAATAAAAGGTATCAAATCATTTGTTTTTGGATTTGTTGATCTGAGAAATCTCAACCTCATTCCTCACTGGGAAACACTAACAGAGAAAAAGTAGTACAGTAAATAGAATGATGAGCAGAGGAATTGCTATAAATCTCCAATCAAAAAGAAGTCTGTTAGGCATTTGGTGCGTTCCTCATTTCTACTGTCCTAGCAAAACATCTGCCGAGCTCCGCCCTGCAGCTGTAATGAGCTACATACTCTGTTTTCTATTAGATCTATCCCATTAGAATAGCCAGAATTCCTCCTTCTTGGTGCTGCACACATTTTTATTCCCTCACTACCTCTTTTTAAGAACCTCAAAGTCCTAGACTTACAAGTACACTATACAGTATTTGGCTCTATGGATTGTCGATTTACTGTGGGTGATTTTTATATAAGCTTCACTGAAGATGGAATTGTTGACACTCTGTGCTTCCTTGCTGCAATGTGTGTGTGTGTGTGTGTGTGGTGGGAGATGTATTCTTCTTCTATTACTCAGCACAGCTATCTGTTTCGTTTTGAAACTCTGCAGCTATCTTCTGTAACTGGTGTCCCTGTACTAGCTACCACCCCATACATATCCTTTAATTTGGATCAATAGTAACCCCATTGATTCCTTCAAAAAGGTGTTGACAGATGGCTGTCTGACAATTTTCATTCAGGCTTATTTTCCCACTTATGTGGGGACAGTATTGATGAGCCCTGGCCTTCTTCTGTCCTTACTACTGAGTAAACCTAGTAAACTAGTAATAAGCCTTCATGTCCCTTGATAAGGCCAGTACCCATTTGTCAACTGGGGCCCTGTTAGTTTCAAGCTGCATTCCTTTTGGTCATATGCAAATAACCAACATTACCAAAATGTCTCTTTATCACCAGGCTGAATGAATTCATGTGAATGTCTTGCCATTTGGCTCTCCCAATTTTAACTGCACCACCACTGGAATTTGAGCCATTTTTGGGAGCTTATAACATGGACATCCTCTAAGCAAGAGATTAATAAACTGACACACTGTCTCTTTGTAAGTTTTATACCCTTTGAAGTTAGCAGAAAGACAGCATTTCAGTTGAGCGATGGAATTACGTGCAGGCAGTTTCAGCTATGTGAATTCAGTGAATGTTAAAGTGGAAACGATAACATTTTGGCACCTACAGTATGGTGTGCCACTTTCTCTCTCCCTCTCTGGTGCTATAGACTCGAGATAGTTAGTTAAGTAAGGGGTGCAGGTTTGCATTGCATGAAGCCTCCCGCAGAACAGCAGTACTGCAGTTGTTGCCCTATTGTAGGGTGCACATATTCACCATCTCCTTTCTAACGTTTGCTGAATTGCCCATTGCTGAAAATGTGGTTGCTGTAATTCCAACACTCAATTGACATGGAACTGCAGAAAATGGTTCAGGATGCCTCAAATTTTCAGTCTGGAATGATTAGATTCCCTTTGTCTTGGGTCACCAAATGACACTCTCTCTCTCTCTCTCTTCATCAATTATGCAAACTAAATTGGTGTAACTGCATTCAAACCTAGAAATCTTCATATTTTATTAATTTACAAAACACAACAAAGGAAGGGAGGTGACATTTCATGGCCACTTGCCACTTCATCCAGACCAACAATTACTCTGTTAATCTGTCACAGATTCATACAAAACATTTTGGGCCAGATTTTCAAAGCCTTTGAAAATATCACAGCTGCAGGAAACATTTGTTGCAAGTGGGCTGACACTTGTTGATCCACATTTTGTCTCACAGCTACGGTATTCTCTAAAGCGGATCCAGTTTATGACTGGCTCCATGATTTACGGCAGCTTGCAGGTGTTTTTTCCCCACAACTGTGGCAAAATGTTACAGCTGGTGTGACCAGGCATAACATCTCGGCAGCTATGGGGGACTGAAAATACAAATCCCAGCAGCTGCAGTTTCCAGTCCACAGCTGGAGTTGTGGAGTGGGGCTTAGTCCCAGTAGGCTTTGAAAATCCAACTGTTTTTGTTTACTGTACGACACATTATAAAATCATACTGCCATACACCTGTATGCCACCAGCACTCTTCACATTAAATGAGTTTCTTGCACCATTCTGTTTACTCTGCTCAATGTAATTTTAGCTTTTATCTACTGCATGCAGATTGTAGCTGTTCCTTCAGTGCACCCTAAATTTATCATTTTATGTCATAGTTAGCAAGTGAATATCTAACCACATGCTGCTTGTTAAAACACTTAATTTTTAGCACCAGCATCTTTCCATAACATACTGGCTGTGAATCAATACCTTCTTCAATTCTGCAATTCATTTATGTAATCTTCAAGCTTTGTTTTTGTACTTCAATACATGCAGAAAATACACATGGCCATGTATTATTACTTACATGAGCAGTGCCACTTATATGTGCCTGTCTACTCCAGCATGATTATAACTAGTTCCTCATACCTTATAAGGTCATTATTCTTACCCGGCAAAAGGACATTGTCCCTCTGTTGTGACCTGGAACCTGGCATCTGCAAGAATGACATAAAATGGGTCATTATTGGGACTGTCATCTTCCCTGGAGAACAGATGTGGTGATGATTGCCTCCACCATACTGACCATGCTTGGCATTTTTTAAGACCACTGGCTCCTGGCTACTTAGGCAAATTACTGTCACCTTCATAACACCTGTACCAAAGCTATAAGACTTGCAAAATCGGAATATTTTGCATCCACACTTCAGAACATTAGTCATCTCCTCCAAGTCATCAAACATTATTCATTCTGCCACCCCTGACCCAGTCTCCTCCCTGTTAAGGTTGATGGCCCCTCATCTCTGACCCTCTATTGTTCCTCCTCATTTAATTCCTATGTTACTATCTGTGCCCTCTGCCTCATCCATTCCTCTCCCTCCTTCCCCCTTGAAATCTATTTTTCTTTATCTTCTACCACTATCTATGCTTCCCTTAAACCCTTGCTAGCATTTAATCCCCACAAAGGTGGTGGCCCTGATGGTCTTGATCCCAAACTTCTATTTCTCTCAGTTCCTGCTATAACATTCACTATTATCCTTCTCCTGAACCTTTCCTTTTCCTCTGCTACTGTCCTTGAAGCCTGGAAGCAGGTTTCTGTCATTCCTATCCATAAAGGTGGTGATCTCTCTTCTCCCAGTAACTTCTGTTCCTGTCTCTCTCCTTCCTTCTCTAAGTTACAGGAACACCTTGTTTTATCTCAGCTCTCTTCCTTTCTTGACTCTTCCTCCTTCTTCACTGCTTTTCATTCTAGTTTTAGGAATTCACATTCCACTTTCACTTCCCTCCTTCATCTCACTGACTCCATTCTTTACAGTATGGATCAGGGTCTGATCATGTCCACCATTTTTGTTGAACTTTCTAAAGCTTTTCACAGTGGCAGACCCCCTTCATTTGGACAAGCTTAAAGCAGCAGGGTCTTTCTGACTCTGCAATCATTTGGTTTCATTCTTACCTTGAAGGTAGGTCTCAAGCTGTCTGGATAGGTAGCATAATTTCACCACCACTCTCTATCTGCTCGAGTGTCAGTCAAGGGTCTGTACTGGGTCATATTCTCTTTTCCCTTTTCTTAAATGACCACTCCTTTGTCTGTTCTTCTGCGTTCATTCATATGTACACTGTTGATACAGTACTTTTGCATCTGGCTCCTCTTCTCATGATCTTACCTCATAGCTGCAGTTGGATTTTGGCAATATTCAAGGCTGGTTCCAGTCTAACAAACTCACCCTCAATGCACAAACAAAAAAAAGTTTCTGTGACTTTTGACACCTATCAGAGGATTTCTAGACTTACTCCTCTACCTGTATTTCACACCATTGATGGTGCTATGATTGAGGATGCATCCTCTTTTAAGTACCTTGTGGTCTGGCTTAACAGACATCTTGATTTATTGGTTCATATTTATGCCATTCATCAAAAGCTACACCCAAACTTGATGCACTACATAGGAACAAAGTGAGTATTCTGCTTCCTGTCCTCCAAGAGATTGCATTAAAGATGATTATCCTATTTATGGTTACATAGTCTATAGTGGAGCTTCCAACTCCTCCCTTGCATGACTGGACCCCTTTTTCTACTCATTCTGTCATTTTGCTTTAGATTGTTCCCCTTGTACCCACCATTGCTCACTCTACTCTGCCCTTTCTCTCCCCACTCTTGATCCCATGCACCCTTACCATTGTGCCTGCTTTATTTCTAAATTATGATCGTGGTTCCCTTCCCTCCTACCTTTCATTCTTCTTAACCTCTTCCCTCGCTTCCAGCTACCCACTCTGAAACAATACTTCTCATTTCCTCTCTTTCTCTTCTAGAAGATTTTCTTTTGGTCAATCTGCTTTCTCTTATCACATTCCTAAACTCTTTTCCTACAGTACCTTCCCCTTTCAATTTACTCTGCTTCTTCCACTTCCTCTTTAAAGTCTCTTCTTCAAGATTTGTCAGTTCCCTCCTGCAACTGTCCATGACCCACTTCCTCAATTATCACATAATGTTCTCACCCCTCATAGTTTTCCCTGTCAGTCTGTTTCCCTCATTCCTAGTCACTATTTTTTACTGAAGAGTAGTACCTTGTCTACATTATCGCAATTACAACTGGTGCACATTCTTCTTTTTTTTCAGTCATGCTTATGATATATTGTATATGCTGAATAATACTCTCCACATCCCTCTTTCCCCAGGACACATCTGGAAATGAGCTGTTAGCAGCTCAGTATGTCTCTCCTGGTAAAACCTTTAAAATAAATAAATAAATAATTACCTTGTACAGTGGAGTAAGGTTTTAAAGTTTTTCCTTATTTCATAAAGTAAATAACACTCATCCTTTGTGCCTAGGGAACTTACTCCATCCTTCAACCGCACCCTTAATTCAGGAGAACAGTTGAGGTGGCAGGCATGCATGGTACATACTGTTTACCACAATGCAGAGGGAGGCAGTGACATCTGAGTGACATCATCCAGAGGATCCACCCATCTTCAGTGCTACAGGAGCCTTTAGTGCAGATCTGCTGTGAAGAACACATAGCACAACATGCTATGGATCTACCAGCAGTAGAGCACTTGACAAGACCTCACAATCTGCAATGGTTCATCCACTTCCAGTCCTTGTGCACTATGACAACTGTTTGTTTTGATAAAATTAGACTCTTGTCTAGAGCTAATACCTTTCTAATTTATTTAGCTTGTGTTTAGGTTCTCCACCATCTCTTTAGTAAAATTCAAAGGAGTAATGGGAGTGAGGACAGAACCGCTATATAGTTCGGTTTTTATGACTTCTCAAATTCTACATAAATGCTGTCCTGTGCAGTCTTTTCTGATGACTGCATTAATGTTATTATCACTAACTGGTGATTAGATAGTAACCCATACCCAAACATTTCATTTAACCTCAATGTAACATTATCCTTGTTAGTTACAGTTAGAAAAACAGTGTCCAAGGCTTTCTTATCAGGAAGACCAGATCAGTTTTCACTTCAAATGTCCTGTAGCAAATCTTGTTCTCTTTCACTAGAACAAAGACCAGTTACAATACTCATTCATCCCTCCATCTGGTTGTAATGTTCCTAGAGAATAAATCCGAAAACATCTCTGCTCAGCAAAGACGTGTTCAAGTCAAAGTTCCTTTGGGTTCATTAACCCTTTCCAGTCCCTAAAACCTGAGTGATGCCACCAAGTTTCCACTATTGTTAAAGTGTCTTGCCACTGCCAATGTGTTTTTCTTTCCTGTATATAACTTTTGTGCATGGCTAATCATAGTGGAAAGCTTTCATTTAGTTTTTTGATATACAGTTTGTCACATGGACACTGAAGTAAATAAACCACCTGGTCAGTATCACAAGTGATGTGTTATTTTATTGGAAAATGTTGTGAGTGACAAGAGCCTTGAAACATTGCCCCCCCCCCACCTATATGCTGTGGGAAATACAGTATGACAAATTCTAGAGTTCTACTGGAATTGCACTCATTTATTTTAGAAAATTCCACTGACTGCCATCATTGGCAGAATTTACACATTACGCATGCAGAATGTTTTTTGCAGAAAAACAATTTGCAGTTCACATAAACTGCAGATTCTTTTCCACAATTCATGGACAATTATTCCATGGTTTACATGATCAGTGGAAAATTATTCTGAAGTCTGAATAGAAATGTGTTTCAAAATTCCTTGGAATTTAAAAAGAAATTCTGCAAAGCATTTCAGAAATGGAATTGCCATTAGACAGTAATTCTGATTGTGGAATTTTGCATTCTGCATAGCCCAATAATTGATGAGAGTGAGAGTCATTTTGTGTGACCTATGGCCAATACAACAGGATATAATAATTCCAGAATGAGAACTGCATGCATCCCGGACCCTTTTCTGCTAACTTCCGGAAACAAATGCTTTGCAGTGGATACATGATTCAGTGACCCTACTATCAGCACAGTGTAGGGTGCTCCATATGGAATTTGCCTATTCCTTCCCACCAGTACTACTCAGTCTCCTGTGATAACTGCAGGTCCCATTTGCAGACAATCCTCCCAACAGGCAAAACTCAGCACTATCCCAGTATTTCATCTTTTCTGAATAAGATGAATCCTAGTGGTGAACCTTTCCCATAAAATCTACAGTGAGTGGTGCAAACATCTTTATCATGTAACTTCAGCATTGAGGAAAACATTTTAGATTTTTAGGGTTATTGCAATAAGACAAAACATGGTCAGAGACAACCAGTAATAAAATGTTATTGAACAAGATAGAGCCCCTCCAAGAAGGGATGTACAGCTGGAGTAGCAAACTATCTCTTGCTGAACATGTTAAGAACAACAGAATATCTTGAAGTTTGAGAGTTATCATTGAACCCAATTTAGGATTTTTAATGCAAAAGCTGTTGGACAAATGGGTAGGGATTAAGGTAACACTTTAAGTTCCTTTAACTACACTGTAGTTACAGTGTAATTACACTGTGACTTCATTGTAATTGTAATGTGGTTACATGCAACAAACATATAACTGCATTGTAATTATGACTGTTGCATGCAATAAATGATTACCTATCCTTCAGTTACATTGAAACTGACAAGATAAAGTGTGAACAGAAACAAATTTTCAATGGACTTCATTCTTGCTTTAATTGAAGCAGTAGTAGAGGAGAGGAACAGGTTAACCACAAAAATACATCAACATAAATAAGATTATAAAACAAAGGTAGAGCAGCAGGAATTCATTGCTTACTTAGAAAACATAAAAAGGGACCAGCAAGAGTATGAAGATTACATTAAGCAACAAAAATTAAAGAAATTCAAACATGATATTGCAGATTATAGTGAACATATGAAATTGCCAGCAGGAAGGACACATGGTCTATCAAGTCTGCTTGAGGTGCAGCTAGGTATCCCTTACACTGTAGCTGCCCTCCCTCCCTCCCTCCCCACATATGGATGATCACCTCCCTCAATTTGTCCCACCCCTTCTTAAAGCTGCCCATCAACTTACAGGAAACCACCTCCCCGGGCAATGCATTCCACCCAGACACCACCCTTTCTATGAAAAAGTGCCTCCTCATCTCTCTTCTGAATCTTCCGCTCTCCAGCCTTAGCTCATGTCCCCTTATGTCCCTCCCCCCTTTTAACTTGCAAATTCTTTCTGTACCAGTCTTGTTTATACCCTTCATGTATTTAATGATCTCTGTCATATCCCTCTATCCCTCCTTTTATCTTATAAGGAGAACTGGGTATATGACTGTCATTTAAAACTTAGAACATACAATAGGAACCCACAATATAATTCAGACTCAGACAGCAGTGATAGTTTTATGACCAAAGTCTACAGAAATTACCAGGACAGTACTATTTTAGAACAGCACAACCCTCAACAAGTGGATTTTTTGGGGGGCTGGTAACAGAACAATGAGGCAATGGATATAAACTTCACAAGAGGGAAGTCTTCTACAAGGAATTCCTCTACAACAGAGGAGAAGGAACTGGATGAGGTGGAAGAGGAGGATGAGGAAGCAGGGGAGGAAGGGGCAAACTACCCAACAGGGGATGTTGATCTTTAACTTCAGTGATAGACAGATAACCCAGGAGGAAGAAAACATCCTTAGGAAAGGACTTTTTTTCTCCCCTATCAAAAACAAGAATTCATTTGACTCTGGAATTTGATATCAATAAACTTTACAGAAAATTAGGTCTTGCAGATTTCTATAGTGACAGCCCACCAGAACTACTCAATAAGAAGCAGGATTTAAAAATGTGCATTAGGGATTAAATCCACTTTCAGTCTACCAAAAGGAAAAGAGAAAGCTGAAAGTTTCATTAATGTTGTGGAAAGGGACACAGGCCCTACTGAAGATAAGGAAGGTAACCAGAACAGAACTATTTTGACCAGATAAGAAAAAAGAAGCACTTAGAGAGTAAGAGGGAGATACATCTATCATACTGTAATAAAACCTGCAGATGGGGGGGGATTGTCATTTGGGGCTACAGGAAGTAAAGAGAGAATGCCTGAGGCAGCTGACAGATAAGACACGGTACAGGAGGCCATGGACCAACCATGCAGCAGATATCAAGGCAAAGATTAGAGAACTACTAGAGCTGGGCCTAGACATGGGCAGGCTCTCACAGAATGAAGCCAAAATGCTGGAAAATAGTGACTCCAGAACCCCTGTATTTTATGTCCTACTAAAGCATAAAGACCTGATTAACCCACTGGCCAGACCCATAGTACCCTGTATTAGTGCAATACTGCAACCACTATCTGGAAGAACATGAAGGCCAACTACTGGCTGGAAAGTATGCAAGTTACCAAGTCTGAATAGGAGAAGACTTATGCGATCATCACAAGTGACATAAAGCACTCATCACATTGCAGGAGAGCAGCAGTCAAGCAAAATGGATGCTGGGCTGTACAGTCAGGGGTATAACAAGCAGAAAAGCAGAGGCCATTCTTCAACTGCACAGATCACTGATTTGGCCACATCTTAAGTACAATGTACAATGCTGGTTCCCTTACATAATGAAAGATATCAACCTGCCTGAGATGATCCAGATGAGGGCAACTGAGATGAACCAAGGACAAGAAGCAGCCTGTTTGTGGAGAGACTCAGAGATTTCAACTTGTACCTTGGAGGATAGAAGAGAAGGATATGATAAAAGCCTTCCAGTGCATTAAAGATTTCAATGAAGTGAGCTCTGAGGGTCTCTTCAGACTTAGAGAAACAGGGACCACTGGAGGCAATGCCTCAAGTTGGTGTGGGGAAGATTCAGGGGAAATGAGGAGGCACTTCACTGAAAGGGTGGTGGTAAAATGGAATGAGCTGCCAGAGGAAGTTGTCTCCCTCATGACTGGTCAGTTAAGAAAGGTTGGGACAGAGTTTAGGGAAAGTTCTATGTAAGAGGAATGAGAGGGATGAGTGACATCAATGGGGAGAAGTGGATAATGGGGGCAGGTCCTGAATAGACACTGAGGGTCTGCAAACTCAAGAAGACATGGTAGACCACAGGCCTTTTCTGCTGGCTCAACCATATATTCATATGGAAATTTTTGCCAGCAGCCAGAAGAAATCAAAATGAGTACTTACAGTATGTGAGAAATTCTGGGCATGAAATACATTTATTAAGTGACTTCAACAAGACCCAGAGGAATGGAATAATAATTTCTGGTAATATTTGACATTAGGATTTATATAACAGTATACCCCATGACAGAGGCTTAGAAACATTACTGGATGCTATGTGGCAGACAGAGATGTGTGATTACCATCAAGTGGCTTTCTGACACAGATCGGTGAAATATAACCCCAATGGAATTTCTTTACCTCCGAAGGGGCTTTCTATGAACAAGTGAAAGGTGTGGCCTTTGGGAGCACCATGACAACACCTATGCAAATTTGCTCATGTAAGACTTGTAAAAGAAGTTTACCCTTGAGGACTTGACAACCCACTCACAAATAATGTCATGTACTGGAAGAGCTTTATGATGGCATATTTTTGATACAGGAATGGAACCATAGCACTCTCTATAACTTTAATTTATACCTTAACAGCAAGTCAGAATACCTTGAGTTCACCATGACCTCTGACCTGAGCAGAGTGGCCTTTTAGATATGATATTCAAGGGTGAAGGTATATAAGGGTGAATGGGCTTCCAGACAACACTGTATAGAAAGGACACTGACAAGAATTCTGTCCTGGATAGAACACATTTTCATGACGCTAAACTGACAAAAGGCACCTCCAAAGCACAGCTTATATGTGCCAAAAGAAACTGTAGTTAGGTACAGGAATTTGAGAAATATGAAATACCCAAGAGATTCAAAACAGGGGATGCCCATATCAATGGATCAGAAAAACAGCTGAGCAAGACAGAAACACAGAGAGACACATTACTCAGCCACAGTAAAAAGTCAGAAACGGTGACAGGATAGTGTGAGAGGTCTTTTGGCACCATGCCTTCCTGCTTAAAGTTGAACCAGCATAATATTTTGTGGCAATTTGCATATATAGTCCATGATGCTTTGCATTATGGAGGTATGTGTGATTTTGTATTTCTTTGAAACTTGGCTTCCCAGCCAATGTCCTTTGAGGTAACCTTTGCCTCAGTGCTTGTGCACTGTGGTTCTTTGTCTTTTAGCTTGTTTTTTGTTTTTATTGGGCTCACCACAACCCAAACCTGATAGACCATCTTAGGGTAGCGTCACTCCACTAGGGTGTCAAACAGATGAGGCACAGTGATGAGTCCTGGTAGGATGAAATGTGTGACTGTGTCTTCTGTTGGCACATTTTGCAGATCAGTGTGAGAGGCCTTTCGGCACCATGCATTCCTGCTTAAAATAAATGTTGAAGGTTCCCATAGCAAATGAGAGTAGTAAACTGTAGGTATTGTGAATCAGTCTCCTACCATTCAAACTGCCAAACAGTGCTGTTTTCCAAGAAAAAAATCCTTTTATTTTGGTTCTCTGCTTCATTTGTGTAACCTGCCCCTTTTGTTCTCAGTGCTGCAACATCATACCAGGGGAAACAAAGTTACTGTACCCACAATGCCTCACTATTTAAATTAGTATGCAAGATATTATATTTCTGTGCTCACTGAAGAAATAGAACCAAACATCTCGCAGTATAGAAGTCTTGTAGCTAGATACAGTATGTACAATGCATTGTTGTGGAAATAAACAAGCTAAAGTGTATATTGTTGACACCACCACACAAATATGGGACAGCATCTCAGAGTAAGGAAATTTAAAAACTGGTTGGTATTTTACCCACGATACCTTGCTACATTTATTTACATATTACTGCTCACCACCAGCAACATAAGGGACTGTATGTCTGAGTAAGGCACATTTAAGGCAACATTATAAATTACCCAGAATTCCTTGTTGCTGCATGTAAATCAATGACAGCTCCCTGGTATGATATAATGTTGGGGGGTGGCCAAAAACAGGAAACTGGAGGACAAAACACTGATAAAACATAATACAAAATGACTACGATAGATTTTTTTTTACAAAACAAATTGTAGCTTTAACACCTGAAGCATGTCTGGCAGTGGCATACTATGTGTAAAAGGCATTTGGGGAACCTTACACATTTACTTTAAAGTTGAATGAGTATAATATTTTGTGGTGATTTGCATATACAGTCCATGATGCTTTGCGTTATGGAGGTATGTGTGATTTTGTATTTCTTTGAAACTTGGCTTCCCGGCCAATGCCCTTTAGGGTAACCCTTGCCTCAGTACTTGTGCACTGCAGTTCTTTGTCTTTAGCTTGTTTTTGTTTTATTGGGCTTATCACAATCCAACCCAATAGACCATCTTAGGGTAGCTGGTTCATTCCACTGGGGTGTCATACAGATGAGACACACTGATGAGTACTGGTATGATGAAACATGTGTCTGTGTCTTCTGTTGGAACCCTTTACAGACTGTGTGAGAGGCCTTTCAGCACCATGCATTCCTGCTTAAAATTAAACCAACATAATATTTTGTGGTGATTTGCATATACAGCCCATATTGCTTTGCATTATGGGGATATGTGTAATTTTGTATTTCTTTGAAATATGGCTTCCTGACCAATGCCCTTTGGGGTAATCCTTGCCTCAGTGCTTGTGTACTATTTTTTTTTTCTCTTAGCTTGTTTTGTTATTATTCAGCTCACCACAACCCAAACCCAATAGACCATCCTAGGGTAGCTGGTTCATTCTTCTGGGGTGTCATACAGATGAGGCACACTGATGAGTCCTGGTAGAATGAAACTCTTGTCTGTGTCTTCCATTGATACCCTTTGCAGACTGTGTTAGAGGCCTTTGGCACCATGCATTCCTGCTTAAAGTTGAGCTAGCATATTTTGGTGATTTGCATGTATAGCCCTGATACTCTGCATTATGGAGTATATGTGTGATTTCGTATTTCTTTGAAACTTGGCTTCCCGCCAGTGCCCTTTGAGTAACCCTTGCCTCAGTGCTTGTGCACATGGTTCTTTGACATATAAGTTACAATGCTAATGTAAATAGTTATACATGTTCATCTGTATTTTCTGCATGTACTGGATCATACAAACAAGGCTGAAAGATTACATAAAAGTGATGCAGAACTAAGGAAGGCATTGACTCACAGCCAGTGTGCAATGAAAATACACTGGTGCTAAATATTATATGTTTTATTGAGCAGCATGTGATTAGATATGCATTTAGTAACAGTAATATAGAGCACCAATATTATTTGGGAGCACTGAGGGAATAGCTAGAGTTTGCATGCAGTAGATAAAAGCTTAGCATTACACTGAGCAGGATAAACAAAAGGGACAGGGAAACACATTTACCTGTAATGTCTGGAAGTGCTGGTAGGGCAAAGATGCACAACTGCATGGTTTCATATTGTGTAGCAAGGAAACTTTTGTATGAATTTGTTACAGATTAACACTAGTAATTTTGGGGCCAGACAAAGTGGTGACTGGCCCTGAAACGTTACTCCCTTTTCTGCTGTGTTTGGAAATTAATAAAATATGAAGAATTCTAGAGTTTGCCTGGAGTTGCACTGGTTTATTTTGCATAATTGAAGGTTTATGAACCTGCCAACTTTAATATAATCACGTTCTCCTGTTTTAAACATGCAGTGGTTTATAATGTTGCGGGTTACATACTTTAAACATCTAATTTAAACATAAATTTGGCCACTTATAATGTGGTCCTCTTTAAAGCTAGAAATTTGAAATATGACACACATCATGTGGTATATTATTTAAAATGTTTCAGATTCTGTGAAATTTGGATAAGTTGTTTTAAAATTAAATGGCAGTAAGTGACATTAAAATCTTGGGAAATGTTTGTCTATAACTCAGTGCCCTTTGAGGCTAGGAATCTCAGCCTTGGTACGCATATACATATCTTAGGTTTCTGTATACCTGCAACATTTTGTAACATTTAGATGAATGTTTTAAAAATGTATGCTTAAAAACTTAAATTTAAACATTTGGCAAAATGGTGGCTTGTAACATATAGTCACCTCTAATGCTGAGATCCAAAACTTGGTACACATACACATGTCTTATTGTTCTTTAACTCCTGAAACTGAGAAGAAAATAGAAGATAAGAAATTTTAAATTAGATAGAAATAATGGAAAATTAAGTTTTGATGAAATGTTTGGCCATCTACCTCTGCCCCCTTTACAACTAGAATTTTGTTAAACTTGGTAGACTTCTTCATGCAGTTTGTTATGTTCTTGTATGTTTGCCAAACATGGTAACAGTTGGATGTATAGACACAGAATTTAATGGCAGATAAAGGCAGTTTGGCCCACCAAGTCTGACCTTTTTCCCTACCTATATTGTTACCACAGACCATACTTGATCTAATGCTCTTTTTCCCTCCCCCACTTCCTTTCCACTATGATTCCATTGTGCCTCTCCCATGCATTCTTGAACTCCGCCACTGCCTTCACCCCCACCACCTCTGCTGGAAGATTCTTCCAGGAATTCACCACTCTTTTTGTGAAGACGTACTTCCTAACATCTCATCTGAATCTACCCCCTCCTGCTTCATAGCATGTCCCCTTGTTCATTAGCACCATTTCATATGAAAAATACTTCCCTCCTGAACCTTATTTATCCTTGTGAGGTATTTAATGATCTCTATCATGCCCCCCCTCTCTTTCAGTGCTTACATATTAGGGTCTTTTAATCTTTCCTCAAAGGGTTTTTTATGCACACCCTGCACCATTTTAGTTGCCCTCCTCTGGACAGCTCCACTTTGTCTATGTCCTTTTGGAGATGTGGTCTTCAGAACTGCATACAGCACTCTAAGTGGGGTCTTACCAGAGATCTATACAGAGGTAACACCACCTTCCTCTTTCTGCTGGTGATACCCTCCCTATGCACCCAGCATCCCACTAGCTCTCCCAATTGCCTTGTCACCTGTCTGGCCACCTTTAGGTCATCTGATATGATTACCCCAGGTTTCTTTTCCTGTTTAGTGGTTGTCACCACTTCACCCATTTGTATTCTGCCTCTGGGTTTCTGTGCCTTACTGTAAGTGCATTATTTTGAACCTTCTCTCATTGAAACCCAGCTGCCATACACTTGACAACTACTCTCATTTTCTCAGATTTCTGCTCATCCTTTCCTCCCCCTAGAGCGTCCAACCTATTTCAGATTTTGATGTTGTTCACAAAGAGGAAGACCTTCCCTTCCAGTTCCTCTGCAATGTCACATATATAGACATTTGGGTTAAGATATACTGTTACAAACTTACAGTATCCTACAAAAAAAGGGTATTATAACAAGACCCTATTTTGGTGTGCATATGGGTAAGGGTGAAAGCTCTGTTTATATGTTCTGTACTGTTCCATACTGTTTCAATTTATGTTTTAATTCTGTTTATCCTTTTGTGGAATGGAAGGAGAGAGATAGGAAGCTTCAGATTATTATTATTATCTATCTAGGGTACATATATAAGATAAGAGATCAGACAAGTTTAAAGGCAGGGTATAGGGTAACCAGATTCAAAATAAAAACACATTTTAGAGGGGGAAGATGTGGGAATCCAGCAGCTGGTACAGACAGCTGGGAATTGGGGAAGAGTGGAGGAGGATGGAAGCAGGAGTATACTGGAGGAAGGAGGGAGAGAGAGAGAGTAAAATGCAATGGATGCAGAGTGGCAGTATTCTTGGACCCAATGTGGAAAGAAGGGGTTCAGACACCTGGGCAGCTGAAGGCAAAGATATATTGGTTAAGGTGGGAATCAGAGAGATTGGGGTAGATGGAGGATGGAACAATGGAGAGAGGAGCAGATTAGGACTGCTGAGAGCCAGAGGGGTGGCAACATGGGGGGGGTAGGTGGATTGCCATGACATCTGGGGACAGAGTCTCCACATAGACCAGGCAGTACTGGAATATGGGAATGGCAGGAGGTAAGGAGGCATAGAAAGTAGGGAGAGAAAACTATGCAAGGAGGCAGAGGAAGGGTGTGGGAAGGAGATGCTAAGGTTTGTCCTTATGTAGAGGGATCAGCATCAAATAGGTTCACAGTACTGGCAGGGCTATAGGAATGGGGACACATGGTGGGGGATCAAGGCTTAAAAACTACAGAGAAAAAGGTCTGTAATACAGGGACAGAAAGGTAGAGGTGACTGAGTGCAAATGGAGGTATATACAATCAAAGAAGAGCTAAGGGTGAGAGGAGGTAAATAGGAGGAGAACAAGGAAGGAGGGGACTGCAGTGACAGCAGGGGATATCAGGAGGATACAGAAGAAGGGGACAAGGAGGAAAATGGGATTAAGCAGTGGGAATACAGAAGGAGGTCCAACAGGATGAACAGGGAACAAGTGAAGGGAGGAGGAGGAGGCTGCCTGAGGGGTGGACAGGTGGAAAAAGGCAAAGGCAGGAGGGATGAAAGGTGTTGGTCATTGAGGTTCCATTATCAAAGGTATACACTGGGAAAGAAAATGGGACCCAAAAAGGAGAAGGAATGTGGAATGTGTGCCAGAAAAGGAAGCAGGGTGCACAGAGCCTAGGATCAAGAAAACGATAACAAAGGTGGGGGACAAACTCAACTTGATCATTTGCCTACGGACAAACAACTTGTCAGGGAATGAGGTAGAAGTGGAAGGCAGGTAGCTGTAGGGAGTTAGTGAGTTCAGTGGCATTCTCTACAGTAATTCAGGTCCCAAGTGCCAGTACAGGCAGAAAAAGAGAGTAGAGGAGTTCAATGAGTGGCTAAGGACTGGTTCATGTTGAAGGGGTTTATTTGTATTGGAGGATAGGGGACAAGTGGAAGGATGAAGAACTATATTCAAAGGACAGGCTGCACCTCAGCTAGGAGGGGTCTAGAGAGCGAGAGGAAAACTGGTAGAATACATGAATGGGGCCCTGCATTTTAAACAGATTAAGGAGAGTGTGAGGCTAAGAAGGCATGGAGGTCAGTGAGGTGGGCAGAAAACTAGCCTGTACTCCCCATAAATGGGAGCAGGGAATAGAAAAGAGGATGATGGAAATGGAGAGTGAAAGATTTTGAGAGCCCAGAATGTTCAAATTCTGGGCAATAAGATTGCAGACCTAGAGGTCACCATGGTAGGAGAGGACCTGGATCTAGTCACCATAAATGAGACCTGTTGAAATTAAGGCAAGGACTGGGATGTGGCAGTACCAGTTTTTTCTCTGTTCAGAAGGGACAGGGTTGGAAGAAAGGGGGGAGGGGTAGCTCTTGTGTAAGGGACAGCATAAAGGTTACAGAAATACAAGGAGAACAGGGAAGAAGAGGCATTGGGTCACTCTGGAGAAAAGGAATGAGACCATTATCCATGCAGGAGTGATATACAGACCAACAGCACAGATGGAAGATGTGGATGGGGAAATGCTGGAAGCAATCCAAAGGCTGGCTCATAAGGGGAGTTATTACTAATGGAAGACTTCAACCTACCTGATGTGGATTGGAGACTCAAGCAGCAGCAAGTTTCTGGAGCATGGACGTCCTGCACTCTTTGCAAGGGGCATTCCTCAGGCCACTGGTAAAGGAACCCAATCAAGAGAGAGAAGTACTGGACCTAGTGCTGACAACTGGGAACAGTGTTGCTGACGTCATGGTGGGGGACTACCTGGGGACTAATGAGCATTGTATGGTGTGATTTTAGCATAAAAACTGAATTTGCACTGAACTGCACAAAGATGAGGGTCATGGACTTCAGGAGGATCAATTTCAAGGTAATGGGAGATTGCCGCAGGGATGTTCTGGCAGGGATAGGGATGCTAGATGAAGTCAAGGACCAATGAGAAAATTAAAGAGGGCATTGAAAGAGCTACACATTTATGTGTCAGGCAGGTCTGCAAGGGTAGGAGGAAAAGAAGACCACTATGGTTCCCTAGAGAGCCAGCAGAAGCAGTAAGAGCAAAAAAACTAGCATTTAAAAAATATAAAATGACACAGAAAGAGGAGGATAGGTTAATTTAGGAGTAGAAACAAACTGAGTCAGGGAAAACAGTAAGGCGAGCAAAGGCACAAACAGAGGAGAATATGGCCCAGCCAAAAAAAGGGGGCTAAAACCTTATTTAGATATATTAGTGAGAAGAAAAAGATCAACATCAGGGATAGCAAGGATAAAAGGGTGAGGGGTCAATGAGGAAGGAACCAAGGGAAGGCAGACATATTAAACAGTTGCTTTTGTTCAGTATTTACAATATATGGTATAGGTGGACGGGCCACAAATAATGAACAGGGGAAGAATTGGTAGGAGGTGACATTAGTCCTTTCACAGAGGAGGAAGTCCTCAGTACTAGCAAAATCAAAAGTTGACATGGCAATGAAGCCAGATGGGGGTTCACCCTAGGATACTGAAGGAGCTCAGAGAGGTGCTGGTGGCACAACTGGCAGTTTTGTTCAACATATCATTGGATACAGGGTGCTTCTGAGGGTCTAGAGATGGGTGGATGTAGTCTCACTCCATGAAAGTGGAAATAGGGAGGAGACAGGAAATTATAGTCCCATCGGCCTAATCAGGTAATGGGCAAGGTTATGGAATCACTATTGAAGGAAAGGATAGTGGAATACCTTGAAACAAGTGGATTACAAGATCAAAGGCAACATGATCTCACAGTGTGGAGGTCTTGCTAGACAAACCTGTTCGAGTTCTTTGACTGGGTGACCAGGGAAGTGGATCAGGGTAGAGCGGTAGAGCGGTAGATGTGGCATAAATGGATTTCAGGAAGGCCTTCAATACCATTCCACATAGAAGGCTGATGAACAGGCTGGCCTGTCTAGGAGTGGGACAAAAAGTAGACTGGGTAAGAAGCTGGTCGAACTGCAGGAGTCAGAGGGTGGTGGTTAATTGAGTTAACTCGGAAGAAGGCAGTGTGACAAGTGGGGTGCCTCAGGGGTCAGTTCTAGGCCTGGTCCTATTCAATGTCTTCATCACTGGCAGAACCTTAAGTCATGGCACTCCCACACACAATAAGACTGCAGTTGCAGACAAACAAAGTTCAACAAGTTTTTATTCTCATCAGTGGAGGAAATAAAACAGGACAAAATCACAGTGCAGCTCCTCCTAATGTCTCCTGATAGTTTTTATATTCTGGCTGTTTTACAAACACCTTGAACTGATTTTCTATCACCAAGAAATTCAGCTTTCAGTTAACTTCTTCTTCAAGTCCATCACCCAGAATGACTTTAATTAATCCTGTTGAGGACTTGAATAGATGGTTTTGCCACCTTGTTAAAAAAAAAATCTTTATATAATCCAAATACAGGTTGCTGGGTCCATCTCAATCCCCTTAGAAGGGCAAGACACATAAATGAGCAGCTAGTCCACAGTTTTTATCAGAAACCATCTCCACCAAAGGCACTACTAAACATAAATTGTGGAACTCATTAGTGTGGAAACTGTAAGTTCTCTGCTCATGTCTTACACATGAATACATGGTTTGACCATCCAGTTACCAAGAAAATGTTTGAAGTTAAGGACTTGTTAACATGTAGTACAGAAGCCGTAGTGTATGCTGCCATTTGTGCCTGTTCATGTCTTTATGCTGGAGAAGCAAAACAAACATTTATAAAATGAATAGGTGAACATTTGGGAGATATACGAGACTAGATGAAAAATGCACTTGCAGTGCATAAAAAGAGACATTCTAGAGAGAGTGTTGCACACTGGTTTTTATTCACAGGCCTTGAAAAAGTAAAATTGAGACCACGTGAAGGTGACCTAGAAAATCATCTACTGAAAAGAGAGACATTTTGGCACTATACTCTTGAGGCAAACAAAGATTATGGACTGAATGAACATTTCCAATTAGCTCCATATTTAAAATGCTTTGCAGTGTTTTTGACCAAAAATATAAAAACCTTAAGAACTTTAGAGCGATACACAGATTTGAGTATTCAGCAAAGGTATGCCTTTATGATACAGTATTATGTAATAGACTGACTTGTGTAATGGAATTTATTGTACCCTCTGTAGATTTATGTGACATGTAAATGTGATTTGTAATATTGTAACATTGATATATTGCTGAGGTTATGTATCATCTACTTTATTCATTTATTATTTTTTATTTAGCTAGTTGATTTGCACCTAGGTGTATTTATGGTGATAACGGTAATAAAAACTATAATATAAAAATAAGATTTATGCTTATAAATATGAAATAAGTAAAAAATAGTAAAGAAATTCTATGATCTCCATTGTTGAATAATAAAATAGTGTGTATAAATATAAACATGTTTGAATGTAGAAAATAAATACATGCAGCTTGAATAGACAAATACTGTATATTTTGTGATGTCATTCCATCTTTCTTGAGGAATGCAACAAGAGGTCAAATAAATATGAAGAAAGTCCTGTAAGGTAAGATAAAAAATATGGGTGGCATCATTATATACAGGTAATATAATTATGCATGGGTAATATAATAAAATTGATCATGTTTTGGATTGATTATATGTAGAAATAAAAATATTAAATCAATACTTATAAATATATATAAAATAGTAATTGGTTAAGGAGAAAACTTAGCATTGCCCTTTTGCAAGGTTTGTGACCTCTGTGTAATATCTCTGAAAAATGGGATGACTATGTGAGTTGTTGTTCTATGTTATCTTGTATGTTATAGATAAATGTTATTATGGTGACAGTGTTTTTAAATCGCTGGTACTTGTTAGTGGCAATATTTATGTATAAAGATACATGTGGCTTTAAGGTATCAAATGTAAATGGGTCTGTATCACTTTAAGAGACCCCTATAAATGTAGAAGTACTGCAATAGACACACTAGCCAAGCCTTGAAAAAGCCCACATATACATGGTGAAACTATTGGCTGCTGGTGTGGGGTGAGTGCCTATTTTATTTTTGAGCTATTTATACAAATAAAAGCTTTTTAATGTTGGGATAAAATATGGTCTATGCATCTTGCCAACACACTATAGCCTGGTTAGCCACCTTACCTTTTCTCAGTTTGGATGATGGTGGCCCTAGCATGAAACTTCCTTAGCTGCTTTGTTCTTTTTCCTGTACAGGTCACTGGTAAACCATACCTTGAGCACTGTGTCCAGTACTGAGGTCCCACCTCCTGAAGGACAGGGATAGGGTAGAGGCAGCAGAGAGGTGGGCAACCAAAATGGTGCAGTAACTGTGTCAAAAGCCCTACAAGGAGAGGCTAAGAAAAATGAATATTTACTTGCTGGAGGAAAGAAGGCAAAAGGGGTATATGATTGAATTATTCAAATACATAACAGGTATTAATAAGGTACAGAAAGGTAGCATTTTCCACAGAAAGACAGACTCAAGGACAAGGGGTAATGCTGTGAAGCTGGGTGGGGGCTCAGAGAGGATGTGAGGAAATATTTCTTGATAGAGAGGGCAGTGGGAGCCTGGAACAGCCTTCCAGGGGAAGTGGTAGGTGCCAAAACAGTCCCAGGATTCAAGCATGCCTGGGACAGACACAAGGGAACCTTGAAAGGAACACAAGGGGTGGGGATGACTGGAGATTGTACAAGAGCTGGGATGGCACAGTAGGCAGGAAAAATGGGAAATCTGGATGGGCCAAAGGGGTGTTTATCTGCCAGCAACTTCTACTGTTTGTTTCTGTTTCTATTAAAGCGAACCAGTCCCATCACTGATCCCTGAGGCACCCCGCTGGTCACTCATCCTTCCTTGGAGTGAACCCCATTTACCACCACCCTCTGTTGCCCACCCCTAACCAGTTTAAACATGCAGTAGTCTTGAAATGAGACCAGAATAGTGGAAAGTCGAATTCTGGTCAAACTGTGCAGAATTTTTAAGGAACTGCTGTGAAATACTGCAGAATCAGAATTATCTTTTTGCCCTCATTTCAATAAAAAAATCGTATATTCCACATAGTTTTGGTGGACAGTCTTGCTGCATGTTTTTATCTTTAGTATTGTAAATATTATAGTATTATAGTCATGAATAGATTTCATGCCGTAATGGAGATCGCTGAATGGCAATCACCCTTTGGGCGAGTGTACATTGCCAAAAATAAATAATGGTGTTGTACACTCACAGTGACTTCAAAGACGGTGATGGAACTATAACGTATGAGGGGGTCTGTGTCCCTTGCACTCCCCCACACCCCCTAACGGTGATGTACACTTATGCTGACTTCAAAGGTGGCAATGGGACTATAATGTATGGGGGGGCTGTGCCCCCACACCTCGAGCACCCCCAACTAAAGATTCTCAACTTCAGGGAGGTGCATGTCAAGGGTGTGTGTGCACAAAAAGTGACACCTACCTCAGAACCTAACCCAGCATCCTCCCAACCCCAGCCAGCCACCCTCACCACCATGCCACATGGCCAGCTCAGCAGCCAACTGCCACACCACCTCCCACACACCCTCCCTCTCCTTGTGAGGTGTGGTCCCTCCTCCGCATGTGTATAGTTCTTGTTGCCCTCTTTCACCCACCATGGTATCCTGTCGCTGCCCTACCAAGTAGCCCAGAACGCAGGCGCTGTGACTGAGTCACTGTTTTTGCAGTTGCTCAATCGCAGTTGCAGTGGTCACAGGATACCCATAGATATTTGTATGAATTTAAAGATGAAACAAAGTATATATATATATATATTTTTGTTTAATATGTTAATTTCAAAAGGTGATTTCTTTCACTTCTCTGCTAGAAGAGAGCTGTAGTAGATTTTATCTTTGTAACTCAGTTTACCTGGCAAATATAAATTAAATGTTGTCTTATATCTCTAAATTTGCTCTTAGATATCAGTTTGTCTTCTACAGTAGATCAAACGTCTGCAACCATTACTATGCAATCACAAGAAAAAATGATGGCTTCTGATTGGTCCATCTGGGACTGGACCCAGGATGTTATCCTAGCTTTAGTCCCAGCACTCTTATGACCCCAGTAAATGTTAAAAGAAAAGATAAATCACTTCACTGCTGTATGTGCTGATCAACTTCAGCACTGCCCACTCTGTTTGGAACCTAATGCTCCCCGCCCACATACACACTTCAGGGACATAATACAATTCTCACTATTGTTTACTTTTTCCTCTCTGGTACAAAACACAAAACAACTGTACCGGGACAATCATAAGCATAATTGCACAGCGAATTATGAGTGAAGTGATGCAAGCACCTGGCTGTATGACTTTCAAATGGGAAAAAAGAGCTACACATTGGAGTGGGGCAGATAGAAGACCATGTGGCTTTTCACAAAAGTCATGTATCAGTTATCAGCCCTTCTGTTTCCTCATTTCCCACTGAAGAAACGGCATCACGATGTAGTCCAAGTGCTGATAATGAAACTGGAAACTCGCTGGTGCCCCACCACCACTCTCTGTTAACATTGCTTCTCACCTCAACTAACGTTCTCCCAGTACAGTTTGCATAGATTTTGTACCAGCAGAACAATTTAGTGTGTTCTTGTTCGGTCAGGCTAGACAGTAAATATGGAAGGGGGTGGGTCAGACTTCAACTACACACTAAAGCACTACTTTTTCTATAATTATTCCTATGCTTCCAAAAATTACTAAAATGTGTAGCAAGAATGAATCTTTTAATATTTTTCTGTTTTTTTTAAATGAGCCATCGTATAATAGAAAAAATGCCTGGCAAGGTGGGTGTTAAGCTGGGATAACATCCCTTCTTGGGTGTTGGATGGGCTGAACCACCCGCAGCGTTATGTTAACCCAGCATAACACCCACCCTGCTGGGTATTATTCCTTTAACAAACACTGAATGTAGGATATTTATGGATCACATCTAATAAATTTATGATCCAGGGAGCCTGGTGTACATGCAAGTCTAGGACTTAGAGGTATTCAAAAACATGTAGTAGGGGGAAGACAATGTCCTGGGCAGCAGGAAGAAAGAATTCTGACTATTCCAACAGGATAGGTTGATAGGAAAAGGAATAGGTGACTCACATTTTAAGGAAGTTTGTCACTGTAAAGAACAAAAAGGATATCAGTGGGATCAGTAGTTTTACTGGAGTAAATCTGTCTATGCAAAACAGAAGGTGGGATAGTCACCCAGTAAGGAACAGCAGGACTGCATAAAGCTCAGCCCAGCTTATTAAATGAAGTAATGACATGTGCATTGTTAATGTTAAATTCCACACAAAAAAAAAATCTGAATGATTCATCTACAGAATATGCTGTCACAAATATGTGAGAAAATGTTACTAATCATTTTTTTTTCTTCTGCAAAATTAAAACTGCTTAACCAATTTATCCAGTTGTGTTAGATACCAGGAAACACAAACTATGGATATGCATGTCAAATGTTAACTCTCTGCATGCAAGAGCAGGGAAGTTCCAAACATTCACATTTTTGATAGTTTTCAGAAAGTTTTGCAAATATTTACATAGTAAAGTTTTGAACCCCGGTAACTTAAAAATCACATATCTAATTCACTCCATATTTCAATCATTCTACAAGCATTACATAAGGGTTATCCATACTACTTTACACATGTCTAGCTCAAAACATGCCTGAGTTACATATAGATGAAATTTGTTCACGAAATTTCCTGAAAAAAATAAAATGGCAGATTTTGAGCACATATAATTTTGAGATGATGCATCATATTGTCATGAAATCTGACACATTGATAGAACACATATGATCAAGAAATCATGCCAAATTTAAAATCCATAACCCAATAAAAGGTTAAGGTTTATGCAGATAAAAAATGTTCATGAAATTTTGCACAAACAATAAAAAGACAACATTTGAGCCCCTATACTTTTGAAACTATGACACCAAATTACATGATATTTAACACACTTATGGCCATTATTCCAAACAGTAAATATTCTAGATTTCAGATATCTAGCTTGTACATTTCTTGAGTTATAAGTAGATTACTAAATTTTAAAATTCCACAAAATCTTGACGGAATTCCACGGAATTTAACAGAACTTTGCTAAATTTTAGTGAAATTCTGTGGATTTGAAATTTTTCCATTCTGCACAGCTCTACCAATGTGCTTTAAAGTCACAAAACACAAACAGTATTCACTGTAGTCTCTTAAATTCAAAGAAGACTTTGTCAAATAGTGCACAGTTAATCACAGTGACTGACATTTGCAACATTTATCTTAAAAATAAAAGTTTTTCAAGTATGAGGGATAGAGATAACTAAAGGAAGTGGGAGAAAGGATAAAAGGATGGAAGGAAAGAAGATTTGGAGAAAGGGAGAGGAAAGGGGCAAAAATAGAGGTGCACACTAAGGCAAACTTAATAGTTCAATATAGCTTAATAACTTATTCTAGTTAGATATAATAGCCTATAAAAGAAGAAAGTTATGGCTGCAGTGGATGAAGCCTGATGTTGTCTTGTTGTAGCTGTAAAAATGGGATACCAAAGCACAAATTTGGAGTTGCAGTACCTGCTTACATCTCTAAATGACTCTACTCATCCCTCAACTTACTATTTTTCCAACTTGTTTGTCTGTCATCATATCTGACAGCTAGTATCCCAGAGTAGTCACAAAGACAAATTGCACTTCTTTGAAGCAGTTTAAACTCTCTGCAGCAGTGCAACTAAAAACATTTCCTAGACCTTCCCCCAGCCAAACTAAAAGCTAGCATAGAAGTGATTCCTTCTCTTGATTCATCAGCCCACACTGGAAGAGGTAAACACTTCAATTAGTTGCATCAGGCATTTGTCAAAAGAAAACATAAGAAGTTTATTGTACCTATTTTAATACAGGATTTAGTATGTTCACTTACTGTATTTTAAATTTTAATTATAATTGAAATGTGATTTGTTACTTTTTGGAGGGTAAATAATTTACTGACCTAACTTTCAACAGACCAGCAACCTAACTCTCAATGAGTTTCAAATTACAGATATCCCCCCACCCCAGTCTGGAGACTTGATTTATATTGACCCTTTCAGGACCTATCTAATTCTTAGCGCCACTGGAACTCTCATGACTAAATTTGTAGGAGAGGTAAATGCTAGGAAACTAATGTTTTAGGGGTTTCCAGGGGTTGCAAGGGCATTATAGGGTATTGCAAAGAAATCATAGGGGTGTTAAGTGTAACACCATACTATTCCACAATGCATACCTCTCACTTTTCCAGGACCAAAATAATGGACACTGCTCATTAAAATCTGGGGTAAATGCCCAAAATCAGAGTCACCATTTTACTTGACATATAGTGCAGTGCCACAATTTTACATCCATTCAAATGCACACCACAACCTGCCCTAAGGGTAGCACTGTGCCACTGCCATTAATATATACAGTACTCTGTTGTAAAAGGCATGCATAGGTAAACCAAAAGTAAAGAGGATGAACAGAACTGCAATTGCATTACAAGTGATTTCCTTAAAATGAATGAAGTGGTAAAAAAACAAGGTCACAAATTGTAAGGAGCATCCTAGGCTATTTGTCATTGCTGTGTAGACAATGTCTGGATTATTAAAAATAAAACAAAATAACTAAAATACCATATTGTAGCTAACTGAACATTAGTATACAGTTGGAAACCATCATAATATAGTAATTACATACAGTATGTACCTATCATGGTGTCACCACTCTGAGTATTATATTGCTTCACATGTGTTCTCCTTGATATTTTTCTCTGTTGCTTAATGTATGTATTATTACTCATTTGATTATAGTGTCTGTGTAGCATAGTGCAACATGAATTATGTGTGCCACACAGTTTATGGTATCGACATTGCACATATTAATAATTTTACACTGTATCCATTTGAATCACATAACCTGTCATACATAGAAACAGAGAAACTGATGGCACATAATGACCTCTGGGCCCTTCTAGTCTACCCATTTTTAATTATGATCAGTTTTGATGCAGACCCACCCGATCTACAGTGCTGTCTCTTCCACCCCTTCCTTGCTCCAAACCAAAAGTTAATTGGCTGAGCAGAATTGCAGCCACGTTAAAAGTGATTTCACATAAATAAATAAAGAGGTAAAAACAAACAAACAAAAACAACAACAGAAAAAAACAAGGTTACAAACTGTAAGGAGCATCCTTTACTATGTGTCATTACTGTGTAGATAATGTCTGGATTACTAAAATAAAACAAAAGTATACCATATTGTAGCTAACTCAGCATTGGTATATAGCTGAGTACCATCATACTACAGTAACTTCATATAGTATGTACCTATCATGGTGTCCCCACTCTATGAGTAGTATATTTCTTCACACATGTTCCCCATGATTTTTTCTCTCCTGATCGATGCATATATTATTACCCATTTGATTATCGTGTCTGTGTAGCATAGTACAACATGAATTATGTGTGCCACACAGTTTACAGTATCAACATTGTGCATATTAATAATTTTACACTGTATCCATTTGAATCACATAACCTGTCATACATAGAAACATAAAAACTGATGGCAGATAATGACTGATGGACCCATCTAGTCTGCACATTTTAATAATGATCACTTTTGCTGCAGACCCAACTTGATTTACAAGCACTGTCTCTTCAATCCTTCCATCATCCAAACCAAAAGTTAATTCGCTGAACAGAATTGCAGTCATGTTACTATTTTTATTTTTACTTACCTCCCCTGGCACCCTGGTCAGCTCCCTTTTCCTGGCATCCTTCCATCCCAGCCGCGTCTGTCCTGTACTCATCCTCCAACTTGGGCCATCACCTTGTTATCCTCACAGATTAACCCCATGGTGGGAGCCCCCTAACTCACCCACTGGGACCTGATCCAGTGCAGGTGATGCCCTCTGAAGATGGTGCATTGTGTCAAATGACCATCAAGCAGCTCAACCAGGGCTGCCATTTTCTGCATTTCTTTTGGTGGTAGAATGTGCAATGCTGACAGTATGTGTCCCACGCATGCATCCACATGCAGCACACACTCCGTCTGCTTCAACTACATGCCCCACTGTACTGGGCCAGGCATGCTAACATTTAACCTCTACTAGGTGTCAGGCAAATGCCAGCCTCTGTTCCCCACCCTCCCCAAGAGAGGAGATCTGTCCTCTGGTTGCTTTGTCCTCTCTCACCCTGGCCAGCTCCTGATGACCTCCTCACACCATGAACACAAGTCACTGGTGTGGCAGGAGGTAGGGCATTACTGCCTGAGCCCTCTGCACCACAGGGCCTTAGAAATGATTTCTCAAAAAAGAATAAAGTGGTAAAAAAAAAAATGCAAGGTCACAAGTTGTCAGAAGCATCCTAGACTACGACATTACTGTGTAAACAATGTCTGATTATTAAAATAAAACAAACATAACTAAAATATCATACTGTAGCTAAATCAACATGGGTATACAGCTGGGTACCATCATAGTGCAGTATGTACCTAACACGGTGTCAACTCTGTATGAGTAGTATATTTTTAACATGTTCCTATTTATTTTTCTCCCTTGCTCAACGATATATATTGTTACCCCTTTGATTATCATGTCTGTGTAGCATAGTGTAATATGAATTATGTACCACACAGTTTACAGTATCAACATTAGGCATATTAATAATTTTATACTGTATCCATTTGAATCACATAACCTGTCATACATAGAAATGGACAGCCGATAATGACCGCTTGGCCCATCCAGTCTGCCCATTTCTAATTAGGATCACTTTTGATGCAGACCCACAACACTGTCTCTTCCACCCTCTTCTTTCCTCCTAGGATTCATTTGTGCCTATCTGAGGCATTTTTGAAACTCACCACTGGTTTCACCCCCACTGCCTCAAATGGTAGGCATTTTAACAACCTTTCTGTGTAGATGTACTTCCTCACATCTTTCCTGAATCTACCTCCTTCCAGCCTCATATCATGACTCCTTCTTCTATAGCACCTTCTTCTCTGAAACATATCTTCCTCCTGTACCTTATTAACCTCCATGATGTATTTAAAAGGCTCCATCCTATCCCAACTCTCCCTCCTCTCCTCCATGGTATACATATTGAAATCTCTCAGTCTTCTCTCATAAGGCTTATAATGCAGACCTTGCACTATTCTGAAATTCCTCAGCTCTCTTCCTGCCCCATTATACTTTTTCCAAGTGTTCCTCTTTCCTCACCTTTCTCTTTTGACTGCTCCTTGTCCCCATTCTCCTATGCTAACTCCTTGCTTTCTTGAATAGCTTGCATCCTGGTGGGATCCTCTCCCCTCAGGATCTCCCTACTCTCTATAATAGCCTGTGGTGATCCACTTTCTGACTTCCCTATTTCTTCTGTCACCCTCCATGGCTACTTTAGATGTCTGTCAAAGTAACATTTAAACTGTCCACTGAGGACTATGGTTCCCTCCTTGATGGATGCAGGCCAGTACCCTGGTATAGGCTCTCATCCTTCCAGGTTGGCACAAAGTCCCCACTGTAGCCATACCTCTTCTTTCTGCTCTATTCCTTCTAACGTTACTTGAAGGTCTTGGTGCAGAACTCCCCTCTCCTTCCCCATATAGTACAAGACACACTCGCCACTTGCATTTTAAACACATGGAAAACACAGGATCAACCAGATAAATGATCTAACATTATCAAAAAATGAAATTTACTCATGGAGCTGGCTATGACAATTCATCTTTATGTTTAAACCCCATGAAACACCCTTTTCTAGTTAATGCATCAGCAGCCACAGTGGCTCTGACCACAACTTGTTTTTAGAGCTTTTGCAAGATGGCTGCATGGTCTTCCCACTGCAGCCATAAAAAGAAAGTGCCAGCTGCCACTTTCACTTTCTAACAGTGTACTTGGCAGCAGTTTAATTGTGCTTGGGCTTTTAAGGATGTCTGAGGCATTTATACTGTTATAACCAGCCTGTAGTACCAACAAATTATACCTGGGTTTCCTTATCAGAAGAAAATAGCCCAGTTATTATAACACAGTTACAGTATGTTAGTATTAAAATTGCTGGCCAATGATTATAGTGGGATTAAGTCTATTACCTTTGTGTGGGCATTTATGTGCGAATGTTATTCAGAAGCAGAGCTTAGGAATGGGTTTGTATTTGTTTCTACATCGTGATAACATTCCTGTTACCGTGGATTGTTCCACATAAATGTTTTAATTTGTTAGCTCAACTTGTCAGCATGTCTTCTTTTTTTATTTCACTAATTAGTATGTTTTCACTTCTGGTGGCACTTTTTACCTGTAGTAGGTTGTCAGCATTATGTATTTAACAGTTTGCATCAAATATTTACAGTTATATGGGAATGCATTTTATATGATTCAGTGTGTTACAAAGTTTTTCTCTTTAACTATACATCAAACATGTACATACAAAAACATGTTGGAATGTCAAACTTTGTATTATCTAATTAATAATGTAAATTTACTAACTATTTTATCAGGGCTTGTTATCAGAAACTCCAGACTGAGGAATATGTATAATAGGATATGTAGGGGAGTCCTAGCATATAGTGTCCTCAGTTTATTGGTACTTTGTTTTCAATAGCTAAGACCTACATATTCAAAAAGGTTTCTGTAGCACTAAACATACTAGCTCCATGCTAATGGAGAATAGTGTAACCAGGCAGAGTGGGGCCATATTGAAATGCTCCTGGTGCATGGCAGCAATCTGACAGCATGATCGTATGGAACATATCAATATGCCCATGCAATTGAGGTAGCCACCTTGCATACTGTACAGGGTGCAGCAGTATAAAAAAAGGTTTGGGAACTACTTAACAGCCTCCACCTCAGCACTGCCCAGTGCTGCCAAAACATTATTCTTTTCCCTGTGCACAGTTTTCTGCCTGACATTCACTGACCTATGTAAAAGGAATGTTCCCTGGTGTCCGGTGGTACCCCAACCCCCCAATCCCAACCTCCAGAAGACCATTTGCTCCCTCCTGTACCACTCAGTCATGACTCTCCACCCCCACCCCCTCCACACTCACCACAGCCAGGCAGTTCCCTGACACAGTGACTGGCACAGCCTTCTATTCACCACCTTGTCCAGCCACTGTCTGAATGACAGGGAGAATGCCTGATGAATACTATACTTTCTACAGCAATTGTGATCATGTTCCCTGTAATTCAGATGGCAGCCAGCCTTGGTGGTAAGCAGAGAGTAAGCAGAGGGGCTGTGCTAGTTTCCATCTTTGGGGACTGCACCGCTGTAGTGAGTGGAACCAGGTGATGGGGATGGATGTCCCTATGGATGTGGGATGAAAGAGGGACTGATGGTTATTTAGGGGTTGGGTTTGAGGGATAATTACTGGAAACTAGGTACTATTTGACTAAAAGAGACACTGACCATATATGTAGGATACTTCACAAGGAAGAAGAGTGTGCAGGCATTTTTGTCCATCTAGGAACAAATGATCTTGTGGATCAAACTGTGGAGGCAGCCAAAATGCACATGCTTAGGTGACAAATTTGGCCCCCCAAGTCCTTCATTGCCTTCTCTGAGATCCTCCCAGTATGGGAGAAAGGAGGCATGCAGGAAATTGGCACAAATGAGATAGAGGAGTGAAATGCATAGCTTCAGGGCTGGTGCCTGGAGAGGTGCCACCATTTCATTGGAAACTAGAGGGACTTCTGAACAGAGGTCTCTTCAGGTACAAGGGACTGCACCTGATTAAGGAAAGTGTAAGAACATTAGGACAAAGGTTTGATGTCATCATTGGATGTTTAAACTAGGCACAGGGGAGAGGGCAGCAGAACTGCCTGCAGCAGGCTCTGTTATCTCTTCCTCCAAAACCAAGATTTTTCCTCGATAATAAAACAAAATGAAAAGGCCGTCTATTAAATGAGGAATTAACTGGTACTTAAAAAAAGGACTCTAAGGAAGGACGTAATGCTAAAAAAAGGAGCAAGTTTGGTTTGGAGAGCCATGTATACCAATGCAAGGAGTCTTGCAGATAAAGTAGCTGACCTTACTGCAATCATTACAAAGGCAGATCTGGACTGGGTTGCCATCACTGAAGCCTGCTACAAGAAAAAATGCAACTGGGAAACAATGATACCAGGTTTCAGCCTCTTCAGAGGACAGGAAAAGTAGAAAGGGTGGGGTGGCAAATGTTTGTGAGGGAGACAATAAACATTACAGTGATCAAAAATGCTCAGACTGAATCTGAAGAACTGTGGGTGATACTCAGGCTGAAAATGGCACAGCCATTCCAGTAGGAGTAACCTACAGACCCTGGCACAAGGTTTGGAGGGAGACAAAGGGATCATCAAAACACACACAGGATGACTGACAGATGGGAGGTGATAGTGTAGGGCGACTTCAATT
Organism: Neoceratodus forsteri; assembly: GCA_016271365.2. Taxonomy (NCBI): domain Eukaryota; kingdom Metazoa; phylum Chordata; order Ceratodontiformes; family Ceratodontidae; genus Neoceratodus; species Neoceratodus forsteri. The sequence continues at coordinate 872,253,791 of CM057450.1, read as the reverse complement.
TGCCTGACATAAATTGGAGTACCTACAGAGCAGCATCATCAGGGAGCAAAGACTTCCTAGAAGCACTGTGGGGATCAGGCTTAAGGCAACTTGTGAGAGACCCTTCAAGGGGGGAAGCTGTCCTTGACCTGTTACTCACCAACTGGGAACAAATGTCAGCAGTAGAAGTTGAGAACCACCTGGGGTCCAGTGACCACCACATGCTGTGGTTCCAGGTAAATATGACAGTGGAAACTAGACATTCAAAAACTAAAGTACTGGACTTTAGAAGAGCAAATTTTATCAAAATGAAGGAGTGTCTCAAAAATAACCTAGTAAATAAACTGGGAGGGGGAGGCTGATGAGAACTGGGCATATCAAAAGAGGCCTATAACAGAAGCCACAGATTAATGTCTAAGACAGGTGAGTAAAACAAAGAAGAAGAGAAAAACACTCTGATCCTCCATGGAGGTTGTTACCAGAGTTAAGAAAAAAAGAACTGCTTTCAGGAGATACAAGGAAACTGGATGCAATGAAGACAGAGACACATACAAGGAGAAACAGAGGGAAGTAAGCAAAATAATTAGGGCAGCAACAGTATCAACAGAAGAAAAGTTAGCCTGGGGGGGGCACAAAGGGAGACAAGACCTTCTTTAGCTATGTCATAAAGAAAAGGAAGATGAGGGGTGGTATAGTCAGAATCACAAGGGATGAAGGGAGACAGGCAAAGGATGACAAAGGGGAGATCCTCAACAGGTACTTCTGCTCTGTTTTGTTTACCAAGGAAGAAGACGGTTGTGGACCCACCCTGAGTGGAAGTTGTACCATGAATTGTGAAGTCAATTCAAAACCATTCACAAAGGAAAGAGTCCTTGAAGCACTGGGGAAACGCAAGGTGGACAAAGCCATGGGCCAGATGACATTCACCCTAGGATTCTTAGGGAGCTAAGAAAGGAGCTCGCAGCACCTATGGATAAACTATTTAACCTAGCACTTGAACTAGGGGAGGTCCCAAGGGATTGAAGAAGGGCAAATGTTATCCCACTCCATAGGAATGGGAGTAGGGAAATAGCAGGCAACTATCGCTCAGTCAGCCTCAACTCGATTATGGACAAAATAATGGAAGCCCTACTCAAGGAAATAATTCTAACCTCCTTAGAGGAGAGTGGTAGCTTGGATCCAAAATAGCATGGTTTTACCACAAGAAGATCATGTGAGACAAATCTAATAGATTTCTTCAATTGGGTAGCCAAAACTGTGGATCAAGGAGGTGCAGTGGACGTGGTATACATGGACTTGAACAAAACCTTCAACTCTGTTCTGCACAGAAGGCTGATAAACAAGCTCACCAACATGGGACTGGGCCAGAAAGTGGTGGACTAAGTAGGGAGCTGGCTGAGTGGAAGGACCCAGAGGGTACTGGTAAATGACACCTTATCAGAAGAAAGAGAGGTGATTAGTGGCGTGTCACAAGGGTCAGTATTGGGACCCATCCTTTTTAATATCTTCATTAGAGACATATCTAAAGGCTTGGAAGGCAGGCTGATCTTGTTCACTAACAACACAAAAATATGCAATAGGGTCGACATCCCTGGCGGGGCAGATAGGATGGGAGTGGATCTCTGGAAGTTAGAGTTATGGTCAAAAACATGACAGCTACAATTCAATGTAAAGAAGTGTATGATCATGCACATAGAGAATGGCAACCCTGGAGAAGAATACCACATGGGTGGTGTGAAATGAAACTAGAGGCTACAAAGCAAGAAATGGATCTGGAAGTGATCATAACGGATGATTTCAAAAAGACCAGGCAGTGTGAGAAGGCAGCATTAAAGACAAATGTTATGCAGGGATGCATAGGATGAGGAATCACCAGTAGAAAAGGGGAAGTCATGGTGCCACTTAATAGATTACTGGTAAGACCGCACCTTGAATACTATGTACAGTTCTGGTGCCCACATCTTAGAAAGGATGTGGATAGATTGGAGGTGGTGCAAAGGAAAGCTACAAAAATGGTCTAGGAACTACATCTGAAACCATGTGAGGAATGATTGAAGGATCACAACATGTATTTCTTGGAACAAAGGAGAGAGAGGGGAGACATGATTGAAACCTTGAGGTACATGAAGGGAATAAACAGGGTACAGGTTCAAGCAGGGGTGTCATTTAGGGGTAGCCAGGGGTTGCGGTTGAGACCCCTATGATTTTTTTTCAACCCCTATGATGCCCACTGCAACCCCTAAGAACCCTAAAACAAGGTTTCCCTAGTATTTATTTATATAAATGTGGTAGTTGGGGGAGTTTAACAACCTCTATGCTTTTGCTGAAATGGGACTTTGCAACCCCTATGATTCTAGTGAAATAATGCTACTGAGTATAACCTACCTCCTTCTGCTTGCTATCTCCCTCCCTATGCAGTCCATCATCATATTTGCTCTCCACCACCACTGAACATTGGGCCACTACTTTCAGATCATTTGATTGATAACCCTGAGGTCCCTTTCCTATGAGATATATGCCATGACCTCTCCTCCCATCTTGTACTCGGCTCTGGGTTTTTGTGTCTGATGTGCATGACTTTGCACTTTTTTAGTATTGAATCCCAGCTGTAAAATTCTGGACTACTCTTCTAGTCTTTCTAGGTCCCTACCATGGCCTGCATTCCTCGATTATATCCACACTATTGCAGATCTTGGTGTCATCAGCAAATAGATAGACTATTCCTTCATGCTTCACCCTTATGTCCCCTATGAATATATTGAAGAGAACAGGCAAAGTACTGACTCATGACTCCCATCTCCCTGAGAATTCCTATTTAGTACAATCTTCTGTTCTACTCCTAAACCAACTGGGGATCATTGGTTAAGGATAGGTGACAGAGGGTGATGGTAAATGGCATTCATTCTAATTAGGGGACAGCGACCAGTGGGGTGCTGCAGGGCTCCACTATTGGGACCGTCCTCTTCAATGTCTTCATAAGTCACATTGCAGAAGAACTAGAAGGAAGGTATGCCTTTATGTTTGCTTGCATGCACGCAAGAAACATGTTGTGGCAGCTTGCTGGAGTAGCGGGTTGTGGAGGTGAGAAGTTGTGGTCAATGCCGGCAGTGCTTTTTGGGGCTGGTCTCTGTGGCACCAATAGAGGAGCATGCTGTCAATGACAGCAGTATTACAGCATGCCACCAACTTGAAAGAAATTTGCTGCTGCAATCAGGGAGCGCCCATCATTTAACAATCAGCTCTCTTTCTGCTGGGGTGGTCCCTGATTCCAGCGGCGAATCACAACTTGCCTTGTCTGGTGTCCCAGTTCAATAAACATGGCAGCAGCTGTCACCGTCCACCTCTCACAGTCCCCATGGAAGCCGACGGGGGTGCCCAGTCCCCCTGTCAGCATGCCCCCTCCCCAGTTCATTTGCCAATGGGGGAGCCCAATCCCCATCGGTATAATGTCCCCCGTGTAATAGTTTTGTATGCTGAGGGGGTGCCCAATCCCCCTCGGTATCACGTGACCACCCCCAAATACAGACCCTTTTTCTGTGCTGATGGGAGGCCCAACCCCTGTATGCTTCAGTTCCCCTCCCTAAAAAATACAGGTGGCACACTGGAAGCCCACCCAGTGTACCAAAAACAAACCTGTAAAGGAAAAACCTTCCTGCTGGTATTTTTTTTAACCTGTAAAAGAAAAAAAACGGTCCCTTGTTGTCTCTGGTGCCCCCTCCCCCAACCCACATCCACCCTCTGCACACCCAACATCCCCACACACACATTCATCCCATACTTACCTCCAGAGCCTGGCGTGATGATCTTTGGTGGAGCGGAACACGCTGCAGATCTTCAAAGCTGACCACAAACTGAAGAAATGCTGGTAAGCTGTATAATGGCAAAATGTTTTTTTCAATTTAGATGGATATCTTGGCCATTTTTGTGAATTTTAGCACCACATTTTCAACATGGAGTTCTTGGGACCCCACCTCATGAATTCAGTCACTGTCATCTGATTATTTGGTCCCGAAGGTGATTTGCATGATCACTCGCATAGAATCACCTTTGGGACCAATAAAAACAATAGTATAACTGTTTATGGTGGGCTCCCAAAAGCCTATGTTGCAAATTTGGTGAAAATTCAAAAAAATGACTGTGTTTCAAACATGCATTGTGCAGTTTCCACGCACACTCGTGAATTTTGAGGATTTGTAATATTTTCACTCAAGATTTTCAACATTGTCATTTTTGCATATCTCTTTACGTAACAGTACAGCTGTCATTTTCCTTATCCTGTCCAAAATGTGTTTTTGCACATCTGGCACACAATGGCACAGTCGCTGTGGGAAATCAACTTCGGGACAGATTAAGAAAATCATAGTGACACTGTTCATGAGCAGAGGTCCCAAAATACCTATGTTGAAAATTTGGTGAAATAATTCCACTAAATGACTGTGTTATGAGTGTGCACTGTGCAGTTTCCATGCAAGCTCATAAATTCGAGCACTTTTAATATTTTCATTCCAGATTTTCAACATTGCCATCTCTTCACACCTCCGTATGAATGGTACAGATGTTATTTTCCACATCCTGGCCAAACTATGTTTTTGCACATCTGGCATAGAATGACATGGTTACTGTGGGAAATCAACCTTCAGGACAGATTCACAGAATCACAGTGCCACTGTTCATGAACAGAGGTCCCAAACGCTTTCATGAGGTGGGGACACAAAAAGGCCACGGTGAAAATTTGTAGTGCAAATATCAACAAATGCCCGGGATGTTAGGGTTTCTAACCATAATGTCCAACCCTGTACAGACTGACAGGCATCAGGGGTGTGCCTTTGGATTTCCGGCTTTAATACTCATGCCATTCCACCCCCACCCCCACCCCCACCTGGAAGCCAGTGACAGGCATTGAGGTGTGCCTTGGACTCTTCGGCCACAGAGTTCACCCCATTTTCCTATACTGCACCCATTTCAGCATATGTGCTTATGGAATGGTGTGACTGTAAAGCCAAACACCCCAAGGCACACCTCAATACTTGTCGGTGTCTACAGGATAGAATGAGGTGACATGGCATGAGCGCTTGGGGCGATGACCCAAAGGCACACCCAATGCCTGTCCATCTCTGCAGGATGGAGGGGGGTTGGCGTGACTTCAATACTTCACTGCCATTCCTATCCTGCTTCTGTCTAACTCCTGCACTTTCAATGCTAATATCAGTAAGCAAATATTCAGCATTGACAAATGCTTATTGAAGATGACATCAAAATCTGTAATAGGGTGGCTACCTAGGAGGGGTGGAGAGAATGAATAGGTATCTTGGGAAACTTGAGGAGTGGTCAGGGCATAGCAGCTGGGAGGAATGAATTGAACTGAACACTGAGTAAGCAAAAAGACATAACAGGGTGTGTGTTAAACAGTTCTAATGCACAGCTAGGGGCGAGTGGAAGGTGCAAGCTGCAGACCGAAAGTGCATTCAGTCTCCTAGAACTGTCGACACACATCCCCAGAGTGCTTGTTGCGCTATAAAATGGGGCTGTTTATTCCACGTGGAGTTTTTAGTTTTAGCCATGCATTAGACACTTCTAATGCATGGTTAATAACCAATCAGATTCCTTGAACTCATTTGCCCATTTTATAATGATTGCTGTGACATGAGCTACAAACTAGTAGCACACCCTAGAAAATGCATGAATTTATAAGAAATGTGATTAAATTTGATAAATGAGCAGGGTAGAGATTTCCAACCCTCTGGTATGATTATTAGCTGGGATTCAATGCTAAAATGTGCAAAATCATGCACATAGGGCATAGAAATCCAGGAGCTGGTTATAAATGAGGGGCAAGTTACTGACCAATTAAGCAGGAAAGAGGCCTTAGGGTTATCATATCTGATGACCTCAAATTGGTGGGGCAGTGTGACAAGGCAGTGGGCAGGGCTGATTGGATGCTGTAGAGCATATGGAGAGGCATCACCAGCAGGAAGAGGGAGATGATGTTGCCACTGTATCGGAAAGCTCATGAAACCCCACCAGGAGTATTGTGACGAGTTCTGGAGGCCACATCTCAGAAAGACATAGACAAGGTGGAGATAGTCCAGAGGAGGGCACTCAAAATAGTGCAGGGGTTACATTAAAACTCTATGAAGAGAGACTGATGGATCTCAACATGTACACCCTACAAGAAAGGATGGAGAGGGGAAATGATACAGACATACAAGTATCTCATGGGGGTGAACAGGGTACAGGAGAGGAGTCTATTTCAAATGAGGAAGTGCACTAGGACAAGGGGGACTGCAATGAAGCTGGGATGGGGGAAGTTTAAGGGGATGTAAGATATTACTTCAGTGAAAGAGTGGTGGATGTCTGGAATAGGCTGCCAGCAGAGGTGGTGGAGCACAAACAGTGTGGAGGTACTTCAAACACGCATGGGATAGGTATAAGGAATATTGGTAAATAGGCAGGCAGGGAGGGGAGGATAGATGGAGACCAGGTTGGGTCTGCAGAGATAGAACAGGCAGGAAAATCTGGATGGGCTGGTGAGCTAAGTGGCACTTTGTGCCGATAATTTCTATGTTTCAATTTCCTACCCATTGTTTTTTCTTTTTGTTTTGTTTTTTTTGTCACCTACCACTAGGCTTCCTTACTTGTATAAAAGACTTTACTGAAGTTCATATAGGCCACATTGACAGCACACCTCCTGTTCACCTCCCTTGTCACCCAGCACTACTTCACCCTGGGGAAACCATGTTGCTTACTGTCCTGTAAACCATTAGATTCTAAGAATTCTAGAATCATGCCAGCAGACAAATACCATTCGTCTCATCGAGTCTGCCCAAGATAACCCACCTCTCTTCAGGGCATCATTTAGGGTCGTAAGGCACATTTGTGACCCCTATATGAACATTTTATGACCCCTATGACAGGGCTTGTGACCTCTGCCTTGCCATGGCTTAATGGACGCTTAAAATATTAAAACATATTTTTTTGCCTCCCTGGCATTACGTGCCTGCCCGTACGCACCTGTGGCTTGTGCAAGTTGTTGTGGCTTTGTGCTGCTGCATGGAGGAGCCATTTCAACCAAAGGAGTCTGTCTGGCGTGTGGTGGTGCCTGGTGTGGCGCTGCCCGCAGCGTTCTCGACTCTCAGCCCACCATCCACCCACTCACGCACCCAACTATCCATCCTGTTGCTGCCATGGCGTGAGAGAGGGTCACTTGACAAACTGGAAGATTGAGTGGGAGCAGCAGTGAAAAAAAACTGGAACCTACCCAACCACCACCACACGAAACAACTTCCAGGCAAGTTGAAGAGATTGCGACTGAGGTGCGAGCAACGAGAGGCTAGAGTGTGAGACAGACTCGAGTAATTTTTGAAATTCAGCTTTTCAGCTGGTAGTTACTTAAACTGGGTGGCGGGCTAGACGAGAAAGCAGAGTGAGGAAAGAGGAGCGAAGCATTGATTGTTTATGTCACAGAGAAGGGCAGGGCAGTCCAGACCAGAAGCCATAAGGAAGATGCAATCTGACTCCCAAGCACTACAGGTATACTAAAACACTAAATATATATTGTCAGTAAATATAAACTGCGCTGAAGGACCATGTGGGCAAACCACAGATAGCTTGCCAGATTTTAAAGCAATAAATCTAACTGTAGCACTTCCTCTCCTCAAGTGGCCTATAATGTTTATTGTTTAAATGATAATATTCTCCTTTCCTTCTAATGGTGGTTAAAATGATAAGTGAAGGATGTGTGGTTTAGTCATTTGAATCATCAATTCAAAGCCACTAAGGTTAATTCAGCCTTCCAGTCTTTTCCATAATGTGAACTAACTGCAAGTTTTCATGAATATCTTTTTAAAGGAGGCTTACATTTCTAGTAATCAGTATCCTTACTTTTTAAAAGCACCAAATGTATAACAGTTAGCAAGACATTGGTTGATTTCCTGATTTTGGGGTCAAGACTGGGGTGGTCAGTAGCAGCGGAAGGGATGCCGGAGGATCAAGTGATACTGGGGTCACTCCTGTCAGTTCTAACCTCATCCACCCTCTCCTGTTTCTCCAGTTGTTTTTGAAACAAAACTCAATACCTGGTGCTGTCCCAGGAGCTGGATTTTGTTTTCTTAATAAAAAAAAAGTCTGGGGGAAGGTGGAGAGTGATTGGGTGGTAACAAAGAAGTGGCTATAGGACTAGTTTGGGCTACTTATTATGAAGGGCTAGACATTTTTTTTTTTTTTGCCAAAGGCTGAAGTGATCCAAAGTGGCCCAAAACTTCAGCTGGACTGAAGTGAAGGTAAACGAGCCAAATTTCAGCAAATTCACTGAATACAAATTAGGTACTGGCTCATTGTTACACTTTGTGGAAAAGGGTTCCTAAAAGAGGGCTAATAGCATGGGATCAAAGCAAAGATAACATTACTCAAGGCTACTGAAATGTCAGCAGTGCTAGTCTAGAAATCCTCATCAGGGCTACACGCGTGTCAGAGGTGCAGGCCCAACAGTCTTTCTCAGGGCTATCAGAGTGTCAGCAGTGTTAGCCTAGCAGCCTTTCTCAGGGCTGCAAGATTGCCAGTGGTGGCGTTAGCAGTGTTCATCAGCACTAACAGAATGCAAGAATGTTAGCCCAGCATCCTTCCCCAGGGTGGCTACTGTCAGTGATGTTTGCAAGGATATTAGTGTCCGTGGTGTTTATGGGAGCAACCACAGCTGAAAAGTTGGGGGGCACACATCCCTACCTAGACTTTCATGCTGATGCTAATATCATTGAGCAGTTGGCATGGCTTAAAAAGTTGGGGGGACTGGCCCCCCATTGGTTGTGCCCATGTTTTAGCCCCAAAGCCTTCTCTGAGGCTAGCATGTCAGTGGTGTAAGCCCAGTAGCATTCCTCATAGCTATCAGTGTCAGGATTTTAGCCTAGCGGCCTTCACCAAGGCTGAGTGCCAGCAGTACTAGCCTAGCAGCCATTCCCAGGGCTACCAGGATGTCAGCAGTACTAGTCTAACAACTTTCCCCAAGGCTGCTAGAATTTTAGTGATATTAGATCAGCAGCTTCCCCAAGGCTACCACAGTTTTTGTGGTGGTAGCCCAGCTGCCTTACCCAGGTCTGCTAAAGTGTCAGCGATATTAGCCCAGCAGCCATCCGAAAAGATACTAGAAAATGAGTGTCTGTGATGTTACATCTGGATTCATTTCTAGGGCTTACATAGTGTCAGCAGTGTTAGTTCAGCAGTTTTGCATGTAGAAATATGGCTTGCCCATGTAACCCCTGATTGCATGATTAGGAAAGGCTGGTAGTATCACGTTGGCAGGACTTCTCTAGCAGTGGTACCAGTATATGACCCACATAATAGCTTCAGTACGTGCCAAGGAGACACCACCTACGATAAACCCACAGTCCTTTGTTACTGGGGGAAAAGCAGGTGTTACGGGGGACTGTCTGAGAAAACCCACATGGTATATGTGTATGTGGCATTACAGTGACACTAAATTAAACAGACAATGTCTTGAATGTTTTTATGCACGTGGAGGTGGAGTTTTATGTTTACGTAATGTGGCTTGTATATATAATGCCAGCCTTTAATGTTGGTTAAAGTTCTACATATCTTGGTTGCCATTGGTTGGATTCCTTTCAAATGCAGTTGCTATGCCAGTTAATATGTGCTAAAATTAGTCTCCACTCATGCAGCCGGGGTGCAAAAGGTTAGAGTTCAAACTGAGATTTCCTTAATTTTCTTTAGTAATTCATTGACACTCAAGGGGAAACGTGGAGTGTCTTGTGACCATTTGGATGCAGGCCCAGGGCAGTATAAAGCACTTGCATGTGCAGTTTGGTTGCTTCGGTGGATTCAGGGCACTGTCAGCAGAAAAATAGGCTGAGAGACTACAGAGGTATCACCAAGTATTGTAAATTATATTGATAGCTGTAGAAATTGTAGAATGCCACAAAATGCATTTTAAAATCTACTGACACAATCAAACTGCACATACATAGGTTCTTTTTCCTTTTATTTTTTTTTTTATTTACAGGTTTTTGGCGTGATTTTTTTTCATCAGTTTGTTTTTGTTTAATATTTGTACAGTTGAGGAATGGGACTTTCACTATACTGATGATTCCATAATTTGATAAACTAGCCATTTAATTTGAATCAACATCTGTAATGACCCATTTCAGATTTATATTCAAACTTTATTATTCAATTTATAGCCATTTTTAAATTACTTGGAAACTAACCCTATGTCACATCGACAAATGCCACCCTCTCTGGCCCCGCCCACAACGAGGCCCCACCCACATCATGCCCCCCCCCACCTTGCCACCCCTATGGTTTTGCTGAAATGACGCCCCTGGGTTCAAGACCTGTTTCAGGTCAATAATTATACAAGAGCAAGAGGTCATGATATAAAACTGAGAGCAGGCAAGTTCAGGAGCAACACACATAAGTTCTTTTTCATGGATAGGGTGGTCGACACATGGAACAGCCTACTACATGGAGTGGTGGAGGCAAAAACAGTTGGAGCTTTTAATAATGCTTGGGATAATTACAAAGGCATCATAACACTGAGTAGCAGTTAAGGGAGGGGGATAGAGACATGGGCAGACTAGATGGATTTTATGGTCCCCTTCTGCCGTCACTTTCTATGTATCTATGTATTCCATTGGCATGAGGTAGTGGCAATCAAAGGGGGGGCACTGGACACTAGGGAAGGTTCCTTTTACATGACACAGTGATGGGGAAGTGCTGAACAGCTTTGCACAGCACCTCCATAATGCAAAACCCCCAACTGAATTCTTGTTATAACTTTCTGAGTTTGTTTTTAGATGCAATAACTTTCTTTACTTTCCTGAATGATTAATATTTGCAAGTTATAGGGGCAGCAATGAGGGCATTATTTGATCCTAGTGTCATAAAATTGTATTTAGGCTAAAGGGAAACAGACTACATTTATGATGAGCAGACCAACGTGTTTCTTGACATGCCTGTGATGTGATGACATTATATACAGTAGTTAATTAATCTAGTGACTATGTAGCACAGGACACAAGAGGAACTTGAATAATTTGTGGATTATCTGAAGAGAACCAATCTTTAACCTAAATTTTACCTATACGGTGAATCCAAACAAAATTATTTTTGGAATTGGAAATTGGTAGGGTAAAAAAGGAAAGGTGTGTAGAGATATGTATTGGAAACCCCCCAGACTTGAGACACACTCCACCATTCCTCAAGTTGCCACTCATGCCAAATGGTCACCAAAATGCCAAAGGGACAATCTCTAAGATTAGATTGCAACTGCAGCAGGGATGAGATATTCAAAAAAGGTGTGGAAAATTTAGCAAATCATTTCTTAGAGAGGGGGTACAACAAAATAAAGATACAAGAAGCTGCAGAACACACAAGGAAGCAGAATAGATAATTTTTTTTCTAATACAACGCCTAGAGAGAGAGAGATTCTGAAAGATTTCATATAGTCACAGCATATTCAACTGGCTCATATCTTGTAGAATCTATCCTCAAAATACATTGGCAAGTCTTAAAGAGGGATAAAGCTCTAGACAATGTGAGTATGAAGTTGCTCAGGATGTCATAAAGGAGACCCAAAACAATCAAAGTCTCCCTGGTTCACAGCAGTCAATACACAGAAACAAGGAGTACCTGGTTGAATTATTTGAGTAAAGGGTGTCATGCATATGGAAGGCACATGGCATGCAAGGAAATTTCACTGAGTATGGATTTCCCTAACTCCCATTAATGGACAGGTTTTTTGAAATTAATGAACGGATCACATGTGAAACAACAGGAGTGATTTAATTGGCTTCTTGTACCTACAGAGCCTATTACATAGGCAAAGCTATTAGACAATTCTGTACTAGAAAAGGTTAACACAGGTGAGCAATTAGTTATAAAAATCTGGTATATGCAACTGCACAAAATGTATGGAGTGCACAACAGCCAGAACAGCATATTTTTAGATTCAAGTAGTTTGAGAAAGTCCAGATGAACCCAAGGGAAGGAGATTTTGACAATGTAGTTTTTAAAAATGAAGCATTTGGGATATATAAATTAAGGGCACAGGAATGGCCATGGATTAATGATAAATTTGATTTTACACCATTTTTGACATATTACTTTGTTCCAATGTATATTAAATATGCTTCCCTTTCTCTTCTGCCTACATCCCTGCATCCTGAACTATGTCTGATATGGGTTTAGGAATAGCCAGGACACCAGAGCTCATTGTCTTTTACTGCTACTAGTCATAAAATGAATTATGTGATGGCACTAATTTATTATATTGCTGCGCATTTCAGATGTTAAAATCAACTGGTGTTTTTAACAAAGCTTTTCAATATATACTTAGGACTATTTGTTAGTCCCATTTATTATTTTTGTAATTTTGTGACACCTGTGCCTTTTTTCAGGGATTATGATACTGTTACTTTAAAATGTGTTATATAAATACCATGCTCTGCCCATGCATCTCTGCCTTTGATAAAGCAATTCAGTTTGTGAAATGTGTCAGGCAAGCCTTATGACTCCCATGTTATCTTTTGAAATGTATTATAGTATTGTTTTTATAAAAGACATTTGCACACAGTAAGCCTCTGTGTTTATACAGCAATTAGTAGTGGTAAATGTCTGGTTTTACCTGTTGTTAGTGCTACATTTCTAATTGAGAGTGCCCCCTTTCCCAGTGTGACTTATTTCTCTCTGGGCATCCTACCATACTCTTCTCTGTTTCAGTTGGAGGCCCTGCCAACATTGTCCTGTTTCTGGAGAAACTGAATACTATACTTTAAATCCTTGGTTATCATAAACTCCACTTTGATGTCCTCCATCAGCCATTTGTTAACAATTGAAGAGTCCAAACTCTTCTAATCTTGGTCCATGTTCCATTCCTCATAACCCTTGATGAACCTCCTATTGTTGCTCTATACTGAAACTGCTCCAGTTCTGCTATATCCCTTTTACAGCATATTTTGGTGCCCAGAATTATACATAGTATAGTATAAAGCTGTATCATAGCCATTATCTTGAGAAGACTGGGTCATCTACAGTACATAAAATCTATTGATGTCTTTAGGTATTGTTCAGCCAAATACAGTCCCACATACTCTGTGTGTTTGTTGCATGGAACCTGTTTTGAATGTGCACTTGCTCTATGTGGTACTGAATGAATAGACTAAGTGCTTAATAGGCTTTCACTTTTTCATTAAAGTTGTGTTAAATGCACTGATGAATAGCACCCTAAAAATACTTCCTGGAAAAACAAGTCATCTATAAAAATGAGATTAATGTGTCATTAACACAATTTTAAAACATTCTTCAGCTAGCTGAATAAGCCCCCTTAGGGTATGATTCAGTAACACATTTTCTTCCAGCATAAGTTACACTTAATATGAGTGTAAGGCAATGCATCACACTGATGCAGGGAAAGGTAATTTAAGCAATTTTAGCTTGGATTTCGCACAGGACTAAAGTGAAATTACATTAGGTAATGCTTGACTAACTCTGCTTCCACAGCAAGGCCACTTTTGTTATCATAAGTATTCTGTGATAGGGTAACTGGGTAGGATTGGGGTACCTAAGGTCCATGGGGGCAAACTTGACACCCACAGCTGCAACAGCAAAAATGTCATCCTTCTTGTCACCATCTCATATGGCTGCTCATTTTCTACACCTCACAAAATAAACAATATACTGTATGTAGGATTTTCAAAAGTCATAACATGGATGCAACTCCTAGTTATTTCAATGTCAGGAGCTGTCCTTTTAGCTTAGACCATGTTCTGCACTCTTGGGGCTATTTTCAAACTTTGGAGTTATCTGCATCATTTCAAGTAATGTTGTCAAATAATTTTGGATATAAAATAGCTAGACATAGACATAAATGATAGTTAACCCTCCTCCCCATCCCCTAGCCTCAAGACCCAAGGCCAAGTGGTAGGTCTAGAACCATGCCCCCATAGGTGCCTTATTTCACATAGGGCCATATGCAAAGATGCAGGTTCATCAAGAACTGACTCAGACTTGTAATATGCTTTGTTGGATCAAAGAAGCCTATCTGTGGTGCATGGCCCGAACACTTTGTGAACTAAGTGAAGCAGCAGACCCATAGATCATGACAACTAACCAGTAGCTTGCTTTGTGCAGGCTGCATGGCCCTACATGAAGCAGGAGATCCATGGACACTGCCCTTGACCTTTAGCTTGCTTCATGCATGGCCCTGTTGACCCTATACAAAGCAACAAACTTATGGTGGCATTCCTGGACTGGTAGTTGCCTTATGCAGGGTCCTGTCGGTCCTACACAAAGCAATAGATGTCTACAGCATGGCATAGACCTATTGCATGAAGCAGCAGACCCACGTAGCATGGTCCCAGACATGTACAGTAGCTTGATCTTGGATCACAAGGGTAGTTGATGGGGGAGTGAGTGTACATTTTCATGCATTTGTGGTTTTACAACCCTAACAGATTCATGAATCTACTTATTTTTTTGCAAATAATGTCCTTACTTTTTGAGAAAGTACAGCACCAAACCTAAACGATGCTTCAATTAGGGCCCTGCATAAACCAGTAGACCCATGGTATGGACTGCTGGGCCGATAGTATATGTTTTTACAGGGTTCTGTGTATACTACATGAAACAGCAGACCCATACTGTAGTTAAGCAATAATGGCTAAGAAACTGGTAATTTATTTAACTTTTTTTAATTTACGTTTTGTAGGTTTCTCTCCCGGTTTTTCATGCGCTCATCCATATGCCCCTGACGTGAGCATGCATGTGTGGAGGCATGCACAAGGCATGCACTGCGGGATGCCCCACTCTACCCTTTGCCTATACCTGCCTGTGCCACCACCGGACCTCCGCTCATAGATGGTGAGACTATGGGAGGGAACTCTCCCACCCCTGGAGAGAAGAGTCACTAGGCTCAATCCTGCTCCACCCCCCCCCCCACACTGGCACCCTAATGACCCAAAGTTGTTCCTGAACCCGGGTCACTGGAGTAGCACAATATAAGGCAGAGAAGCCTCAGCTCCACCAGGCCAGCTCCCCTGAAACTCATAATTTCTGAGGAATTAACAACTGGTTGAGGAGATGGGTGCAGCAAGATCCAAATCCCTCCAGCCAGTAATTAAGTCAAGGCAGTGATCAGCTTTGAAATTGTTATTGCAATTGTAAGTCTAATCACAATAACAACTTTTGATTTTGATTTTTTTGTTGTGGTTTCATGTAGGGTTTTGCCATGTGGTGCAAGCTGCATGTGCCACACAGTGCCAGTTATTAGCTGGGTAAGCCATTTATTAGATGTTAAAGACCGATCCAGTAGACAACCAGGGGAGCTGCTAGGCTCATGAATAATTAATTAGACTTATAATACATGGCAAAGGATCTATAGTTTGTGTCATCCAGGGCCCTGTGTGCCCTATGGGAAGTAACAGATCCTTGGATCATGGCACCAGACCCGTAGGATGCCTTGCAAAGGACTGTATGGGCCCTACACAAAGGAAAGAATTATTAGGTAGATCTTATAGTTGCCACTGTGGTTGTTATCTGGGGTGGGGGAGTAAGTAGCCTATTCCAAAACAAGGATATGTGAAAGTTAAATGTGTGAAAGTTTTGGGAGACAGAAAAAAACTGTGAAAATAAATTTGAGTCGCTATGCATGCAAAGTTCAAGGGGCTTCACATTTTTTTGGTGGGTTCTCAATATTCATTGATGTTTATGTTTAAACATTTTACCAAATTTGAGGGTCAGGGTGTTCATCATCACCACCTCATGACCTCATAAGTGTGGAGTTTGAATCTCTCCAAAAAATATGATTCTGAGGGTACCAAACTAAAGAGTTGTTTTTTTTCTTAAAAAAGTTAAATTCTTGCACATGTGCAGTGGTTCTTTTTTGGGTTTTGTTTTTTTAAGCAGTTTTTCTTTCTGGTTGGCAAACAGTGAAAATGGATAGGCAATGGATAAAAAAATAAGATGTTGACTGGCTGAGGAGGAGGGAAGTCTATGCCAGTTACTAACTGAAGGATCCTTAAAAAAGAGTAGGTACCATGGTGATCATGGGGGAGGAGGCTGGTATGGGCACTAGAGGGTGTCTGGGGGGTACTTTTATGTGGGTGATTGATGAGGGTGGCATAGATACAAGTGGGTGGGTGACTGAGAAGGTATGTGCTTGGATGAGGGGAGAAATGGGAGGTATAGGTGCCAGAGGGTGGATGAGTTTTTTTTAATTATGTTTATTGTCACAGGTTACTGATCAACAGTGGATAATAGATACTGAGTCAGCAAGCAGCCAATGTGAAGGGATGGCTGTGACACTCAACCACTATGAGTCCTATGTAATTATCTGCAAGGTGGTTGTGGGGGGCAGGAGGGTAGTAGGGAAACCAAAGAATTATGTGGAGGCAGGGTTGTCTGAAACTTGGTGAGGGCTGTGAAAATAATACACCCACAGCAGTCACAAAAGGAAAGTGTGATAGCTGCAGTCTGGGACCAGTAGTGCCATAGTTCAACAGCAAAATTCAGTTGGGGGGTCAGCACCTACTGTAATCCTGAAGAAATGCTTTTCATTGAGTTCTTCTAATGTGCCATAAAGAAATGCCATGACACTTGATCATCTCTGTTGTCCATTTATTGTGTGCAAAAATGTCCACTTCACTATTGTGCAAGTGCATACAAATGATAAAATCCACATAGAAGTTAAACAAACTTTAGCAAGTGCCAAAACAGCTATAAATAAATTGTATTGTGGACAGTGAGAATTGAGTATACTAGCAATCTTTGCACTAACCACTGAGCCACCTAACTGCACTTTCTAATTGTTGTGATACACACACACTGACTAATACACATATTATATGTATATATATATATATATATATATATATATATATATATATATATTCCAGTGTAACATAACAGTGCACTGTCTACACACAGTTTTACAAATAAAAAAAAGACATTCAGGGACCAGTTTCTTTTTTCAGATTCTGAGGAACATTGGAAGGTTGGGGTTGCCACTAGACAACTCATTTAAATCAGCATGACATGCATAAGGTGGAAACTGATCTAGATAGTGAGGGAATGTGGACTAACAATTTTTGCACTAACCACTGATCTACCGAACTGCACTTTCTAATTGTTGTGATACACACACACACTGACTAATACATATACACATATATGCATATATATTCCAGTATAACATAGCAGTGCATTGTCTACACACGCAGAGCATTGCCACACACATACTAACACACATACTGTACACTACATTATATGGCTTTTATTTAATTGTATATCGAACCCTAACTTTTTCTGTATTTAGGATAAGCACTGTGTTTTTCACTAACGCGTTGTACTAATCTACAGCATGACTGGGTAACTAAGGTAGTGGACCAAGGAGGTGCAGTAGATGTGGCATATCTGGACTTTAGAAAGGCCTTCCACACTGTCCCCCACATAAGACTGATTAAATAGCAACTGACACTACTCTGGCCAAAAGTGCTACATTGCAGAATTAGAATAAGCATACCCCCAGTAAATCTCATAACAAAACCTAGATGTCTGTGTTAATTCATTTGAAAGTTATAAGCTATTTTGTAACCCAGATTCCACTGCCTGTTCAAAAAAGCCTGTTTCAGTGAAAAGCTGCTGCTGATGTCATCTCAGGAACTTACAGTCTAGTACTCCTTGTCAGAAAGCTTATATGACATGTTTCTTCAAAGCTGTAAATATCTTGTGCAATAGTTTTTACAAGTAAAACAGGCAGCAGCATTCAATAAACATTGCTTTAAAAACTATGTATGTTTCAGGTTTTGTTACAAAGCTGACTCTTTGTTTGTGTGTGCCTTTTTGTTGTGGACCTTTTTTACAGGGTTGCTGGATGCTGGGTCATAGTACACTGTTGTGAAGCTTGCCGACTGAATACATTTCTGATGTGGTGAAAGGCTGAGCTCATTCATACCTATTATTCAATTGAGGTGATTTCTAAGGATGGCTCTTTAAAACAATTATTTCATCTCCTTGTCAATGGGGGTGGGAAAAGCAGTGCTATTTTAAAACCTTACTAGGAGTTTCTAATTTAGCCAGCCTAATGTGTTCTACCTATCAGACTGTTTTGCCCTGCATTCAGTGGCTGCAGGGTTGCTGAATGCTGAGTCAGCATGCCTCCAGGCTTCTGATGCCATTTGGAGTGCTACTCTACTGTGCCCATCAGGAAGTTGTATTGCTGCTAGTACTGTAATGTTGGTAACTTCACTGCTGTTTGTCAGTGTCTGCTTTAAAGTAAGATTTAATAGGGACCTTTTATGTGTTAATTGCTACTAGGGGTGGAAATGTTAGCTCTGGTAAAATGATAATTTTAGCTTAGAGTAGAACATAGACAGGGCCCCGTGTTTTCTGCAATTCTGCGATTGCAGCAGTGGCTGCAGAAATCAAGGCTGACCATAGAAATCAGTCCTTGCCACAGAAATAAGGAAAACCAGCCACACAGCCACAGAAATGCTAGCTGTACTATACAATCACACAAGACAAAGGCATAGCTACTGATGTGTTAAGTATGCCATGACAAACATGCTCTTTAGAAGAGGCAGCAAATGGATGCCATCTGCTACAAAGCAGAAAAGCAAGTGGCTGCATGGCATCTTGACTCATGCTGGCTCTTGTTTCATAACTCCGTCCAACCAGTATTGGGGTGAGGACTGATGCAAGAGTAGCAGAGCTTGGTTAGGTCCATGGCAGTTATGATTTGCTGCCATGTAAGCGTGGGTAGCTCAACCATACTATTTTTTCATTGTGAGGCAGCTCATGGCACATGCTGAATCCTTGGAAGATGAATCTGGAAGGAAGAACAGGAAGGTAAACTGTAGTCAAGAAGTGAGAAGATTCAGTGGCGCCTGTGGAGGTGGAATCGATCTTGGTGTGGTGACAGGTATCAGAGGAGGAGCTGATAGCAGAAACATAGGGCTGGTGGCAGACTGAGCAGAGGACTCAGTCCCCACTTGTAGACATTGATCACAGTTTTGATTTGTGGGCCACAGTTCTGTACCTGCAAGTGTGCCAGTAATTTCTTGGCTGATTTGAACCTGCAGCCTAAGTGGTGGCATCAAGCTCAATTTTTAAGATGGGTTTAAGTTGCCCAGATGCAGCAGAGTTGGGGACCAGGGTATACTAGCACTGGAGCAAGCAGGTATGAAAAAAAATCAGAATGGAGAGTTTGATTGCTGCTATACATAAATGAAATGAGGGTCACTGACTGAAGAACACTACAGCCCCCTGAGTTGTGAGCAGAAGAGAACATGCTAACCAAAATTATTCCAGCTTAATACGAATGACTTGCTTGCAAAGGAAAATCAGGAATCAATAAATCCTACAGACACTGCAAGGTACACCCTTCTTCACTGTTATAGGAAGACAATCCTCCCCCCAACACACAGATTTACCCACTGCACTCAACATGTTTGTTGCATGGCAGCTGGGGTATTCCTGGTTTTAAAAAAATAATCCGAAAGGACATTAATCAAAATCAGAAAAAAAATGGCTTTCAAGTTGGAGTCTGTTTTTATATCTGCTAACTGTAAATATAAACCAGAAGAAATCCAAGCTGGTTTTGCCATCTGTGTAGTTTTAGCTATGTGTGTATATCCTCCTCTGATTATAACCTAGGAGAACAGCAAAGGTCACCAATTTCCAGAAGAACAGATGAACCTTCAAATTCAGGGTGGGAGGGAAAATTCATTAAAAGAGAACGCTGATGCCAATGGCTGTGCCAGGTTTGTGTTATTGCAGTTCAATATTTGTGATAAGAAGACTACATACTGTTAAATGGCCTGTTGTTCCACTTTCAGTGTAGCAGAGTGGTTGCATGAAGGCAGTCAAAGGGTTAACAAAGACTTAATCCCTTTGAAGGTATGCTGTTTAACCACAATTTATCTGTCACAGAATGGCCACAGAATCAGCAGTTATTCTGCTGCAGAAAGTATGAAGTCCTGCTGCAGAATGTAGGTCCACTTTGCCGCAGTAAACACGGGGCCCTGAACATAGATGAACCTGAATGTACAGTAGGTCAAAACAGACTGACATGGAGAAAACATTAGGGTGGCTAAATTAGAAACTCCTAATAAGGTTTCAAAACAGTATTTCCTCTCCCACTCCCATTGACAAGAAGATGGAATAATTGTTTTAAAGTGCCATCCTTAGAAATTGCCTCAATTTAAAGATAGGTGTGAATGATCTCAGCCTTTTGCCACATCAGAAACTTATTCAGTCTGCAAACCTCACAACAATGTGCTATGACCCAGCATCTAGCAACCCTAGAAAAAAGGACCTCAAAAAAAGGCACCACCAAAACAATTGTCAGCTTTGTTACACAACCTGAGACACACATCATTTTTAGAGCAATGTTTCTTGAATGATGCTGCCTGTTTTACTTGTGAAAACCATTACACATGATCTTTAGAACTTTGAAGACACAGATCCTATATGCTTGCTGACAGGGAGTACTGGACTGTGAGTTCCTGAGATGACATCATCATCAGCTCTTCACTGTCATGGGCTTTTTTGAACAGGTAGAGAAATCAGGGTTACAAAATAGCTCATACCTTTAAAATGAAGTAATGCAGAATTCTAGTTTTTGGTATTGAATTTACTGGGGGTATGCTTATTCTAATTCTGCAATGTAGAAAAAGTGGTGTCAGTTGATCTTTAACAAACTGTGCAGCCTAGGGGTGGATCATAAAATAGTTATGTGGGTGGAGAACTGGCTGAATGGCAGGAGTCAGAAGGCTGTGGTAAACAGGGAGTACTTTGGAGAGGGAGAGGTGTCAAGAAGGTTGCCACAGTGGTCAGTGTAGTGGCCAGTCCACTTCAATGTCTTTATTGGGGAAATTGCAGGGAGACTAGAGGGAAAGGTACGCCTCTTCACAGATGATATAAAAGTATGCAATGGTGTGGACAGTCCAGAGGGTGTTGAAAAAATGAGGGAAGACCTTAGAAACTTAGAGAAATGGTCTGAAAAATGGCAGATGGGATTCAATGCAAAGAAGTGTAGAATCATGCACATAGGGCAGAAGAACCCAGGGATAAAGTATGAACTAGCTGTGGAGGTACGACAGTCACAAAGCAGGAAAGGGAACTGAGAATTATCATCTCGGAGGATGTAAGAGAAAGTAGGTAGCGCGATGAGGTGGCTGGAAAGGCTAGCCAGATGCTTGGATGAATAGGGAGGATATCATGAGTAGAAACAGGGAGGTCATCTTGCCCTTGTGTAAGACACTCATGAGACTGCACCTGTAATATGGGTAGATGTAATGTTGTGGAGGGCAAGTAAAATGGTACAGGGCCTGTAGGATAAGAAATATGAGGAAAGACTAAAGGTGCTAAATATGTATTCCCTTAAGGGGGTGGCATGACTGAGACATACAAATATATCTTCAGTGTAAACAGAGTACAGGAAGGAAGCATCTTCCAAAGTAAGAGATGCTCCAAGTTAAGGGGGCACAAACAGAAGTTACGGTAGATGAGGAAAGGCTCAGGGTAAATGTGACAAAATATTTTTTTCATGGAGGGGTGGTGGACACCTGGAATAGTCTGCCTGGAATAGCCTACCAAAGGAGGTGGTAGGGGATAAAATGGTCACAGAATTTAAGAAGGAGTGAGATAGACACAAGGGTATCCTGGAGACAAATGGGGGCTACAGAGTTCAGTTTGGGAATGGGGCCTCACACTAGCTAGGGATTAATAGGGCAGACTGGGTGATGATGCAACTCCCACCCTCAGCCCAAACCTCCCACTGAGCACCCATCACCCCACACCCACAGACTCTGCCACACTCCCTCACTAACCTGAACAGATCTCAGTGTGAAGATCCACTTTCCCATCAATTACACATTTTGCTACTGGGGACATCTACATAAAAAAATAAGATAACTGTGGTTCAATGTATTTCAATGGGTTTCCAACTGCACTTACTTTATTTCTCATATAGCAGTTGGTGGTTCCAGCTGCAAGCGTTGTCTTCCGTGGGACAGTGGATCTTCACAATGGAATCTGTTCAGGTGAGTGAGGGTGTGTGTGGAAGTCTGGTGGATGTGGGATGGTGGCTGCTCAGTGGGAGGTCGGGTTGAGGGTGTGGGGTTCCTGTTTTTACAGTTTAAAAAAAGACATTGAGCAGCCGTGTTCTACTTTTCAGGCTCTGAGGAACATCAGATAGTAGGTGGAGGTTGCCACTAGACACCTCATTTAAATCAGCAATAACATGCATAAGGCTGAAAATTGTTCTAGATAGTGGAGGAATGTAGACTAGCAATTTTTGCACTAACCATTGAGCCACCTAACTGCACTTTCTAATTGTTTATGATACACACATACACACACACACACACTGACTAATACATATACACATATGTATTCTAGTACAACACAGCAATGCTCTGTCTATGCACATTTTTAGAGATTACCAAAAAAGACATTGAGGGATTGTTTTCTTTTCTTTTTTCAGGCTCCAAGGGACATCAGAGAGTGGGTGGTTGCCATTAGACAACTCATGTAAATCAGCAATGGCATGCATAAGGTGGAAACTGATCTAGATATTGGGGAAATGTAGACTAGCAATTTTTGCACTAACCACTGAGACACCTAACTGCACTTTCTAATTGTTGTGATACACACAGGCTGACTAACACATATACATATATACAGTATAGAAACATAGAAACATAGACGTTGACAACAGAGAAGGACCTCAAGGCCCATCCAGTTTGCCCATTTCTTTCTTTTTCTACCTTATGAATGTGCCATAGGTCTTTGCTCTGTCAATGGCCTATCTATTCATACTCATCTGTATTGCTCCCTTATGCATATCCCATGCCTGTTTGAAGCCTTGCACTCTATTCATATCCACCACTTCCTGAGGTAGGCCGTTCCATGCATCCACCACCGTTTCTGTGAAAAAGAACTTCCTCACATTACCCCTTAATCGGCCTCCCTCTAATCTCATGCTGTGTCATCTCATCCTGCTATTTTTCTTATATTGAAACATGTCAGATGCTTCCATCTTATTAATGCCCTTAAGGTGTTTGTATGTTTTTAATCATATCACCTCTCTTCTTCCTTTGCTCTAGGGTATACATATTGAGTTCAGTTAATCTGTCCTCATATGTTTTCTGATGCAGTCCCTGCACCATTTTGGTTGCCTTTCTCTGGACTGCCTCAGTTTGGTTAATGTCCGTGTGAAGGTGTGGCCTCCAGTACTGCATGCAGTACTCCAGATGGGGCCTAATCAGTGTCTTGTAAAGAGGGATTGTAACCTCCCTCTTCCAATTTGTGATGCCCCTACTAATACACACCAACATCCCTCTAGTCTTACCTACTGCTTTAGAGGTCTGCTTGGATGCTTTCAGGTCATCAGTGATAATGACGCCCAAGTCTCTTTCTTCCCTTGTAACTGCCAGCAACTCCCCTCCCAACCTATAGGTGGCTTCAGGGTTTCTCTTCCCTATGTGCATGAGCTTGCACTTCCCTGCATTAAACCCCAGCTGCCACTCTTCCGACCATTCTGCTAGCTTATCCAGATATCTTCTCATTCTTCCCACACCATCTGAATCATCTACTCTGTTGCAGAACTTGATGTCATCTGCAAACAGACAAACCTTACCCTCCAGTCCATCTGCAATGTCACTGATGAAGACATTGAAGAGGACTGGCCCCAAGACTGATCCCTGAGGTACCCCACTTGTGACTTGCATGTCTTCTGACTGTATACCATTTACTACCACTCTCTGTTTTCTGTCCATCCACTAGTTTGTCACCCAGTTGACCAACGTCTGACCCACTCCGAGCCTACCCAGCTTATTAATCAATCTTCTATGTGGAACTGTATCAAAAGCTCTGCTGAAGTCAAGGTAGGCAACATCAACTGCTCCCCCTTGGTCCACCACTCTGCTTACCCAGTCAAAGAAATCTATGAGTTTAGTTTGACAGGACCTTCCTTCTGTAAACCCATGCTGTCTTAGATCCTATGCTCCTATGGATTCCAGGTGTTGCATTATCATTTCCTTAAGGAGTGTCTCCATAATCTTGCCCACTACTGAGGTAAGACTGCCTGGTCTGTAGTTCCCTGCCTCCTCCCTTCTACCACTCTTGTGGAGCGGGATCACATGAGCCGTTCTCCAGTCTTCTGGGACCTCTCCTGTGCTCAGAGACTCACTAAACAGTTCTGATAATGGCTCTGCTAGTTCCACCCTTAGCTCCTTTAGTACCCTGGGATGTATGCTATCAGGTCCCATTGCCTTGTCCACCCTGAGCTTATTGAGTCCTTGTAAGACCCTTTCTTTTGTGAAGGGACTAGTGCACACCTCCCTCCCCCCTGTATCCATGGTGCAGAGCTGTGGGCCCTGCTCTACCTTCTCTTCAGTAAATACTGAGCAGAGGTATCTATTTAGAATAGATGCTTTTACATGGTCCTCCTCCTCACACGCCCCCTAATCCCCTTTGATCTTAGCAATACCCTCTCTGGATTTTCTTCTTTCACTAATGTATCTATAGAAAGTGTTGTCTCCTTCGTTTACTGTCCATGCTAGTGTTTCCTCAGTTTGGGCCTTTGCCTGCCTTACTGTCTTCCCTGCTTCCCTTAGGGAAGTTTGGTATATCTCCCTATCTTTATCATGCTGCATTCCCTTATATTTGCTGAAGGCCAGCCTTTTGGCTCTGACCTTTTCTGCTACTGTGTTTGAGAACCAAAGTGGTTTCCTTCTTCTTTTGCACTTCCTTTTCTCACTATCACAATGGGATGTTGCTTCAAGTATTGCATCTTTAATGCTTGCCCATTTTGCCTGTACCCCCACACCTGTATGCATATATATTCTAGTACAAGATACAGTACAAGTCACATTAAACTTTCCCTCCAACTCGCTGGTTTAACATTTTTCAGTGAGTTGCTTAATGTGTGCACTGCTCACTGCAATAAATTATTAAAAGTTTCCTAATGTGTTGTTTCTAGCTGCTATTCAGTTTCTGATTACTATACTTTGCAGCTGTCTGGAAACTTTTTTTAATTAAATAAGCTTTATTAACATTTTTCTATACATACAGGTAACACAGTCACAAAAGTACATTCCACAAACATAATAGCAAACACCCCCACTGCTTGAGATAGTGAATCAAGGCAAAACACAAAGAAAGGCACTCAGGAATAATACCTTCCTAACCCCCCGATGTCCTCCAAACACCACCCCACCCCTCTCTCCCTCCCAGGTCTTAGATAAACTTTCCAATAACCTGAATTGATAGCAATTATGACTCCCTTTGGGCTGGCAGTATAGCCTAGAGGCAAGAGAAACAAGGTGTGAATGAGCTTGGTACATCCAGCTGACCAGACCTGAGTTTGATTCTCATGACCTCCACTTGTATACTGTGTGACTCTGAGTAAGTCACTTAGCCACCCAGTGCTCCCAAGTCACCCATGAAAACAGGCACTTGTGCCTAGTGGGCCTTTTCTGGTTACCAAAGACTAAAATAATATATATATATATATATTTGTGGTATTATATCTATCTAAAGTAGACTACAATCTCAAAATTATTATGAGGTAGGGGAAACAATATGTCTCACATGTGGACTACCTTACCTACTAGCAATAAATTGGAGCATAGGATCCCAAAACTCCCCAAATTGCACCAACCTATGATTCTGAATCGTTATAGCTCTCTCTCTCTGCATTAACAGTGGTTACTTAATTCCTTGGTCCATTCTCACAAGGTTGGAAGGGTCTCACTTACCCAATGTTGCATTATAATTAATTTAGTCGCCACTGAAATTAGGGCCATATAGGATTTGTCCCTAGGGGACTATATAGATCAATAATTATCTATAATACACACTTCTAATGAGAAAAAGGTTGCATGCCCAAAAAATTGTGAAAACTTGTGTTTAATATCTGGCCAAAATATTTCCATCTTGGGACAAGTCCAAATCATGTGCACTAATCAGCCTTCTATTTGTGAACATCTGGGACAATGAACCTCAACTAATTTACCCATCCTAAAAAGTTTAAGCAGTGTATAGTTGAGATTGTGAAGTATATTGTATTGTACCAGTCCTGCTTGATAAGATGATATAAATCTACCCAGACCCACTTCTAAGTATTAGAATCATAGATTAGGTGTGCGGCTTGTTGCCAGTAGAATGCTGTTGGAGATCCTTTGTCACAAAGTAGGGCTTCAAGAGCCTTATAAAGTTATGAAAGTTGGCTTGCTCTACAAAAATATATCTGACAGTTGTGAAAAAAAGAATGCTAGCCTCTTTAGAACAGGGAGGTTTTCCCCAAAAAGTCAAAATGCAGTGTTTGATCTGATGATATTTAAAAGATGAAAAAGTCGGGAGGTAAGATAATTCTCTGAATGTTGCAAAAGTTACAAATGTACCCTGTGAAAGAATATTAGATAATAAGGAGACGCTCTGACTTTGCCAACGTTTCTGCATAATAGCCTTGTTGCCTATCTGCAAGTTTAAGTTTTCAAAGAGTGGTTATCCCAAATCTATTTTTTTTTTAAATTACTCTCTGTCCACCTACTCAGCCTGCCACCCCCGACACATCAGGGAGAGACATGGCAGACATCCCACTGCCTGGTGCCCTGCCCTGAGCAGACCCCAAGACCTCATGGAGCTGTGGTTTAACCCCCCCAGGTGAGGATGAGTTGGGGCACTGACACCCCATAACTTATATAGCGTTGGCTCGGGTACATCAGGTGGGCACAGGCACATTGTGGGCACATCTCCTGGCTCCCCATCTCCCCGGTGGTGGCAGACTTTTTTCTCCTTTTCTCCCCACCCCTACAGCGTGAAACCCCAGACAACATGGTGCAAAGCGCCGACATCCACGCTGTACAATGGCCGCTCATCCCCTATAGTTGGGGCTTGCAGTGCTCTGAGCCTCCACTCAGAGTCAGACAAGTGCATGGGCATTGGCCTCTTCCCTCCCCGAAGAAGGCAAGCTGTTGTGGGACGCTCAAGCCTATCGCCCCTGGCTGACCCCTCAGTGACCCGAGTGCACTCCCAAACCTCAGTCACTGGCATGGCATGAGGTGTGGAGTCCAGTGCCTCAATCCTCAGTGCCACCTGGCCAGCCAAATCTGTTTTATGAGGAATTCAAAAACAAAGACATATCTGTTGATGTGCCCTCACTGACCAACCAATCGGAGAGTCCTGTAGATGGAGGGAAAGCTTTTTGTATGGGACATAGAAAAGGGAAGCTCATTAAATATTATAGGTTGTCATTCTAGACCGTTCTATTGACAGCCAATCTGGGGCCTTTTGGTCAGTCTTGGAGTTCCCTCGCCATCAAAAATATTCCACCCCTTGAAAGGCTAGATAGTATATAAAAAGTTGTGAAATTTATAACCCCCCTAACTGCTGAGACCTACATAACTTATCTAAGGCCCTTCTGGGAGGTTTCCCTAACCATAAGAATTTTGTCCAGGTTGCCACAATTTTCTGAAACCACTGCTTTGGGAGAGGAATATTCAACATTGACAGAGGATACATCAATTTAGATAATCTCCAGAAACTTTTATCAATGCTATGCATGAGAAGTGCACACATTAAAGGGACACTGTCAGCTTTCTGCAGCTATGCTGAACTTGTGGGACCAGTGTGCCAGTAATAACATATAGGGCAAAATAAAGTATTCATGTGCCCCAGTATGAGTAGCAGTAAGATCAGTTACCTAAATTTTAAAAACATATACTTTAGTTCAGACCAAGCATATTACCTTCATGCTTGGCTGATCTTCTGCCTCTGGATGTCTCTTCTCAATGTGAAAATGGTGCGAGTACGTGTTTCCTGAACAAGTGTAAGTGATAGTTGGGGCTAAATGTACATGCTCTTCTGAGCATGAGGATCTTTGCAAGAATAATGAAGAGCATTGCTAGTCTTACTTTTACCATTTGGAAAAACAGGACCATGATCCTGAGCATGCATGTCATGTGCATGGCAATGTCATGTGCGTGCGTGCGCACACACACACATACACTCACATCAGAATAGGTAACGTACACAGTACAATGAGAAACACACACATAAGCAATGAATAGTATGATTTGATATAGTTCAGAACTGATGAGTACAAAGGCATAATACAATACAGATATATAATTTCTGATGCAGCATAGGTCAGTGAGTTGCTATACAATGTAATGGGGGGCTATCACAGATGATACGAAGGACTGGAATACTTTTGTGTTGCTAAATAAAACAGACAATGATCCCTAGATTACAGATAAAGTTATGATTATATATTAATAATTAAAAATACTAGCAAATCCAAGGTAAGTCCCCAATTTGTGTCATCTGAATCAGAACTGTCAGTCTCTTTTTCAGACTCAGATGCAGCTTGTACCCCCTCACACTGATTAACACTGGATACAGTGGGCTCAAATTGGTAAGGTCGGATACCAATATCAAAGTTTAAATGTATGTCCACAACATATTTGTACTCCTCAACCTCAAACATGATGAATAGTGAGCACAGGCACAGCAAAGATTATTGAAATCCAAAGGTAAAAACCAAACTCCCTATAAAACAGCTAACATAGCTATTCAAAATTTTCAGGAAAAAGACACATAATCAGTACAGACCAGCAAACTCATTTTCCAGTACTTTAGCATCTGAATTTAAACAGCATGGTCAGTTTTAAGATGAAAAAGTGCATATGAGTAGTCCATTTTAAACCACCACTGTAAAAAACAAACTAACTTAAATGAACTGTGTTTCATGGTCCTTTAACTTTTCTTCAATGAGAGTTGTAACATCAGATGATTTACTACATAAAACATTTCATTCTGTGACACTTGACTTACTCACAGCTAGTCCCAGGGTTTTCGGCATATCTCCCTTTATAGCTGAGAAAGGCTAACTAAGATGACATGTTTATGAGCTATCAATCTTTCTTGAAAGATAGTTCTAACCAGATTGAAGCTTGGCACACAAAATAGTGCTTTGAAGCACTGCTCAGCTGAATAAAAGTGGAGTAACACCACAAAACCCCAAATTTTATCTAGTCTTTTAGGAATCGGAAGAGCTCCCGTTTTTCTGCCAAAATAGCAAAACAACTGCTGGGTTGTGCCCATTGAAACCATAAAAAGCAGATAGCTTGCAGAACACACTAAGGTAGTCCATTTAAGAGCACAGGCTGGCCAGTACAGTGGTAGAACTCCCCCCTTCACCTGGCTGATGACACCTGACACAGTTCAAGCAAATTGCTCTTTTTTTAAAGGCTGACATGGACAGAACAAGGAACACTTTTATCTCAGGACTTTTAAAAAGAAAGTGCTTACAAAAACAACAGTGTAGTGAATTAGATGTTCTCAGCTATGCAGCCTGACATAAACAACTATTTCCATGAATACACCATATATAAACCAATACCAATGACAAAAAAGTGTAAAAACATTTTGTTAAAAAAATCTTGTACATGCAGTTATGACTAGAACAAACTAATCAGTCTGCCACCAAGATACTTGATCATAGGCACTGATGAAAGTTTGAATTATTGCACTAAAAAGAAGAAAATCCTCAAAGACTTAGTCAATCCCCCAAGCAGGCAGATTGTTTCAGGGAATGACTCTTTAACTGAACCTTTGGATAAACATGTTGATTAGTTTATTTCACATCTTGTTAAAGACTTGTCATCTTTGCTGGCCCATTGGCATAGAGGTAGGGATACCACTTGTGGCACTGGCAACCAGGATTTCGGGAGTGATCCCAGGTTGTCAGAGAGTCAGCTGGGGGAAGGAGGATTGAGTGTCTGAGGGACGCTCTCCTCCTCCAGGGAGGGAGGGCTGCCACTCCCACTGCAATACTGCCATCTCAGTGCACATGGGTGGAGGTGCAGATGGAAGCACCATTTGGGAGGGGCTGATACTGGCAGGAGTACAGAGTGGCATTGCTTCTCCCAATGTGCCATCTCCATGGACCCCATTGCACACTGATGTCCTTGGGGAGGACAGTACCTCAAAAAAAAAGAATGATGGCCCTGTTTCCTCACCTGGCACTGGTGTAACTGAGAGCAGATTGATACCGAGGGTTGATTGGCAGGGAGGACAGAACCTCCTGTTCCCTGCCCAGGGAGCCAAAATGCAGCAGGATGGGGTTAGCTCCATTGGAGCAGATGGTATACTTGGGCTAGGGGCAGAGAGGAAGGGTGCCCAAAAAAGTATAAATAAGAAAAAAAGAATTGCCATCTTACATAAAAGATATTAGTGACATATCGAGAATTCTGGAAGTGTTGACAGTTGATAAAACAGCTGGCTTATCACCCTTGATATAGAATCCCTATACTCAAACAATCCCCATACAGAAGATTTGGAGGCAATAGAGTACTCCCTTGAGACCGGTGCAGATAAAACTTCTCCTATTGAAGTTTTGGTGCAGTTAGAATATTTTGCATTGTAGTGTAATTATTTTTTTTTATAAAGTTGATTTTTACTTACAGAAAAAAGGTACAGCTTTGGGGTCTAGTTTTACCCCCAATTGTGATAACTTGTTTTTAAGTAAATGAGACCAAGCGGTGTCATGCAATACATTGCTGAGTACAACACTTTTTGAGAAAAAAATAGCCAATGGAGGCATTTTATTAATGATTTCATCCTGATATTGAAGGGAAGTGAAGCAGAGTTTTTGGAGTTTGTTAAATTAATAGAGAATTGTAACAGGTACATGAAGTTTAGTGACAGTTTTTGTCAAACTCAGATTAATTTTCTTTTTTCTATCATTATGATGGATTAGTGGGTGGGGGGTTACCATGGACCTCTTCCACAAAAAGAATGACAAAAATACACTGTTACTGGCCAATAGTAGCCACCCACTGCATATTATTTCCGCCATTCCAAAGGGACAGTACATCTGAACCAAGAGAAATTGTGGCTCTGTTGAAAAATGTCAGGCATGAGCTGATGAACTCTCAGAAAGGCTATGGGAGAGGATACAATAGAGACATCACTAGGAAGTCAAGGGAGAAAGTGGAAAAAAATGCTGAGATTTGAATTATTAAAGAAAAAGAGAGAAACAGTAGATGTAGTCCCTAGATTATATCCCTTCCGGCCATTAGAGTGCCAGCATTTTTGCACCAGCTGATCAGGGTGCCAGCTTCAGGATTAGCACCCCTTCCCCGAGGTCCACCCCCCCCTTGGAGATAGAATCTTAAGAAAAGGGGGATGTGGGGGCCACAGCATGGAGGAGCACATAGCACAGCATGGAGTTAGCAGGGCATGTGGCACCACAAAGAGATAGTGGTGCACATGACAGAGTGCAATGGCGGTAGTGTAACAGTGAGGTGGTGGCAATGCACGTGGTATTGCATGCTGCATTGCAGTGCCTGCAGTGCACATGATGCAAAGTTGGCAGTGCATGTTGAAATGCATTGTAAGGCACAGTGCAGTGGCAGAAGTGTGTGTGGAACAGCGAGGTGGTAGCAATGCACATGACACTGTGATGAGGGGAGCACACATGGCACAGTGCTCAGCCAACAGTACTAGCCTTACCAGTTGAAGGCTGGAGAGAGAAAATATTGACCCTAATGGATAAACTACTGATTGACAGCTGTTATAACTGTTGATATTCAAGAGTTCATTCTGAAATGTCAAGGTTTCCCTTATATAGCCTAATGATTCCAGTCCTACCACCACTTCCACCATCCAGTGCTCATATCAGCCTCACCTCCTCAACAACCAACCACCGTCCTCTCTGTTAGATCACCCTTCCAGGCAACAGACTATCCTCCATGCAGCAGGACAATCCTTCTATCCCCAGTCTCTCCCATGATGAGCAACCTCACTAGAGCAAGAGCACCACACAGCCTCCAGACCAGCCTTTTTCCCAGCCAACCACCCTCCCTGGATCTGAACCAGCCTTCAACTACATGCCATACAGGGGTCGAATCTGGCACTGGCCCACTAGCCAAATACAGGTAGATTTTGTATCAAACTAATAAGACTTTCTTCTAACTAGCCCTGTGGGCTTGTACTGGAGAATGTAACATTTCAATAAGTAAAACAGCTGAGAGAGTGGAAAAGTCTGTGGGGCTAGCAGATTTTCCAGTCACTGGCCATGCTGGCTAGGGGCTGCAAAACTTAATTTTGACCCCTACCATACAACCTCCAGGTAGCTGAAGTCCCACCAGCCTCCCCTCTAACAGACCACATCTTTGCAGCTGTCCCCCCAAGCCCCTGAACCAGCACTCCCCCAGCCAACCATTCTACCTATAGATGGACCCACCACAAGCCCCATACCAACCTCACCATCTGACCATCCACCCTGTAACTGTACCTCACTTCCATCCCTGAACTAGCCCCCCCATCAGCCACCCTCCATGCTGCTGGCTCACCCTTTCATGCCCTGGACCAATCTCCCCCATTAGACAACCGTCCCTGCAGCTAGACCCCCTGTGATCATTCCCACACATAGACCAGCCTCTGCCCCAAGTTGAGCACCATCCCTGGAGATGAACACCCAGATAACCACCCTTCCCAGGAGCTGGACCCACCCTCTCTCCCTCCAGAGCAGAATCACCCCAGACCACCTTCCCTGCAATTAGATCCCCCTGATCACCCTTCCACAACCATGGACAACAACCAACCAAAAAAAAAAAAAGAGTTAGTGTGTTTGAATTGGGTGAAATGAATTGTTATCTGTGCAGTTAGCAGTGAGAAGGAAACTGTGAATTAGGGGGAGTGGCTTAGGCAGAAGGAAGCAAGGTGTTTTGGATTTAAAAACTGCCCTAGATAATTTTTGGCAGAGAACAGCAAGAGGAAGGAGCTCCTGTTAGAACTTTACTACTCTAATGGAACTACTGTATATTGCCCTCCTTTCCTCCCCTCCACCATTAGCCAGTTCTACTTTTATAGATGCAGGAATTGACTGACAACAAAAACTTCCTGTTTGGGAGCAGGAAGGGAGTGATCACAGAGGCACAAAAGACTCACCATCCTAGAAGGAAAACAGCAGCTCTCCACCCCCCCCCCCAGCTACTGGAGGTCAAACTCCAAGCAATTAAGAAGGAAACTACTGACAAAAAAAGGAACTTCCTGTCCCAGAACAGAACGATCAGGAACTTTATGGCATGGATGCAGTAGGAGAGTAGGTAGAGGAAAAAAAATACATAAAAAATAAATAAATAAACAGAGAGAGGAAAGAGTAAGTATGCAAAACAACAGGTAAGGGGCCACAAATAAGACATGATGGGAATGGTGCAGTGCAGTGGCTGTGGAGCAGCAGTCTTCCAGGAGATGTTCTGGAGGATGTGGTGTTGTCCCATCTGCAGGTACCCCTTTGGGCAGAGGGAGGAGGTTGCTCATCTCCAGGCTGAGTTGGCCAGGATTTGGGGGACCTTCTCTCCCACCCAGGGACCACCAGGGCCACCGTGGCTGCCTCAGAGGTTGCCAAGAAAGAGGAGCGTTTGGACCACAGTGGGCTCAGGGAGGGTGGAAAAGAGGAGCATCCCTCCAGTTGCAACTGTCCACAATTCATATGTTGTTCTGGAAGAGTATGGTTTCTCTGTAGAGGCACCTGCAGTGGAGTCCAAGGAGGATGTTGGGAACCTCCACAAAGAAGACCCACAGGTGGGTTGCATAGGACCCCACGGGGAAGGAAACAACTCCTGGTGGGATACTCCATTGTTAGGAGGGTAGAACTGGAGGAGGGAGGGGAGAGAGACGTAAGGTACCTGCCTGGCATCATAGCTTGGAGGGACAAGGAGTGAATCTTCAGGATTGCAGCATTAGCTGCATGGGGCAGGGAGCTGGATGTCATTGTCCACTTAGGGACAAATGATCTGTCTGGTAAAGGGATCAGGATAGTGGAGGAAGAGTTTGTGCAGTTGGGGAGGGGCCTTAGACAAGAAGCACACATGGTAACCTTCTTGGAGGTGCTGCCTGTCTATGGCATGGGTGAGGCTAGAGTGCTCTGCACCATGGGATTCAATCAATGGTTGAAAAACTGGTGCAGAGTTCATTGGGAAATGGGGGTCCACCTGGAGGGACACAGGCCTATACTGGCACAATGGTCTGCATCTGTCCAGGAGGGGAACCAGAATCCTAGGTAATAGGTTTAAATGCTTCATTGGCAAGCATTTAAACTAGCCAAGGGGGAGGCACTGAAAAGGAGTGGGGAAATCCTAGCCCCCAAAAAATCAGGGTAGTTAATGAGGTAAACACCAAGATAGAGATGTTGATAGGGAGAAGGGCAGGGGTAAATGGAGAAAAAGGCAAAGGCAGTAAGGATAGGGATGGGGCAAAAAGAGGTAAGGCCATCAAAATGGAGGTAATAAGTACCAGTGCCCATAGTCTAGGTAACAAGCTCCCTGAACTGGTGGCCTTGATGGAAGAGGGATGCCTGCATATTGTGGCAGTCACAGAAACATGGTACACAGAGAACCATGACTGGGATGTCAATATACCAAGGTACACAATCTACAGGAGAGACAGGGAGGTAGTAGAAGAGGAGGAGGAGGAGTAGTAGCTCTCTGTGTAAGGGAAGGATCAAAGCAATGGAACAAAAGGGTAAACAGGGAAGAGAGGAGGAACTGTGGGTCACCCTGGAGACCAGAAATGGCACCACAATACACTCAGGGGTTATATACAGACCGCCTTCTCAGGGGGAGGAAATGGACAAGGAAATGATAGAAGGCATCCTTAGGATGGCAGAGAAAGGGGATATATTATTGATGGGGTCCTGAATATGCCAGATGTTAACTGGAGCACCTTTGCTGCAGCCACATCCAAGAGCAGGGGCATTCTTGATGAGCTACAGGGGGCATACCTCAGACAGCTAGTGTTGGAACCCTATCGGGAGGGAGCAGTCTTGGACCTGGTACTCTCAAATGGGGATGGAGAGAGGATCTCAGATCTAGAAGTGGGTAGCCATCTGGGAACAAGTGACCACCAGTGTGGTTCACGATAAACTCAGCTGCAGAGTCAAGCCATACAAAAGTGAGGGTACTGGACTTCAGGAGGGCTGACTTTGTCAAAATGGGAGAAT
The DNA here is from genome assembly GCA_016271365.2 of Neoceratodus forsteri. Classification (NCBI taxonomy): domain Eukaryota; kingdom Metazoa; phylum Chordata; order Ceratodontiformes; family Ceratodontidae; genus Neoceratodus; species Neoceratodus forsteri. Next base: position 872,218,789 of record CM057450.1, on the reverse strand, counting down.
GCCTCAGAAAAGCACTAGCAAGCTTGCAAGACATAGTGGTGGAGCAACAATGGGGAAACATCAAAACTGCCATCATAGAGGCAACAAGCCTTTGTGTGAAGCAAATAAACAAATCATAATAAAAGAAAAAAACACTATGGTTTTCAAAAGAGGTGATGGGAAAGGCTAGGGAGAAAAAAGATAGCATTTACTGTAAGAAGTATAAGGAAACACAAAAGAAGCAGGACAGAGAACTGTACCAGTTAAAACAGAAGGAAGTGGGGAAGGCAGTCAGATTAGCAAAGGCCCAACCCAAGGAAAAGATAGCCAGCTTGGTTAAGAAGGGGGATAAAACCTTTTATAGGTACATTAGAGAGTGTAGAAAGACAAAAGGAGGAATAGTGAGGCTGAATAAAGGGGATGGCAGGTGGGCAGAGAGGGACAATGAAAAAGCAGGGATACTGATCGAATACTTCTGCTCAGTATTCACAAAACAAGAAGAGGCAGAGGTACCTAATCCAATCAATAGAAGCACTCTGGATGGAAGGGTCGATCCCAGTCCTTTCATAGAAGAAAGGGTTCTGAAAGAACTCCTAAAACTGAAGGTGGACCAAGTAATAGGGCCTGATGGGATTCACTGCAGAATTCTAAAATAATTAAGAGGAGAACTAGTGACACCACTGACTATCCTTTTTATTAAATCATGGGAGGATGGTGTAGTGCCTGAGGACTGAAGGAGGGTGGATGTGATTCCCCTTCACAAAAGTGGGAGCAATACAGAGGTAGGAAACTACAGACCTGTCAGTTTGACCTCAGTGGAAGGGAAAATGATGGAATCACTTCTGAAGGAAAGAACCGTTGAGTACCTAGAGGACAGTGGGGCACAGGACCCAAGGCAGCATGGATTCACAGTGGGAAGGTAATGTCAGATGAATCTAATCAATTTCTTTGACTGGGTGACCAAAGTAGTAGACCAGGGAGGGGCTATGGACATGTTCTACCTACACTTTAGCAAGGCATTTGACACAGTCCCACACAAAAGATTAATAAACAAATTAGCCAGCATGGGAGTGGGTCCCAGGGTGGTAGCTTGGGTAAAACATTGGCTGGCCAATAGGACACAGAAGGTAATAGTAAACAGAGTCCATTCTGAAGAATGGGGGGGTTACTAGTGGGGTACTGCAGGGTTCAGTACTGGATCCGGTCTGTTTTAATGTCTTTATAAGTGACATTGCAGAGGGACTGGAAGGAAAATTATGCCTCTTTGCAGACGACACAAAGATCTGAAACAGGGTTTATACACAAGGGGGGTTGGAAAGGATGGGAAGGGACTTAGCAAGGTTTGAGGAATGATCAGAAGTATGGCATCTTGGATTCAATGCAAAGAAGTGCAAAGTAATGCACCTGGGAAACAAAATCTCAGGGGAAGAGTACACAGTGGGGTGAGGGGGTTGTAATAACAACAAAAATGGAAAGGGACCTGGGGATAATCATATCAGATGACCTAAAGGTTTGCAAGCAATGTGAGAAGGAAGTAGGGATGGCTGGGGGGATACTGGGATGTATAGGGAGAGGCATCACCACTAGAAAACAGGAAGTTGTTATCCCTCTGTATAGACAGTTGGTGAGACCCCATCTGGAGTACTGCATCCAGTTCTGGAGATGCCATCTCCACAAGGACATAGACAGGACGGAGGCAGTTCAGAGGAGGGCAACTAAAATGGTGCAGGGTCTGCAAAAGAAGTCATACAAGCAGAGACTAAAGGAGCTTTATATGTATACCCTTGAGGAAAGGTGGGAGAGGGGGGACATGATGGAAACTTTTAAGTACCTCAAGGGAATCAACAAAGTCCAAGAGGGTAGCATCTTTCAGAAAAAGAGATGTGAAAGAACAAGGGGACAGAATTTGAAGATGAAGGGGGAATGGCTCAGGGGCAATGTATGGAAGTATTTTTTTCACTGAGAGGGTGGTGGACACATGGAATGACCTTCCTGAGGAGGTTGTGGGGTCAAAAACAGTGGGGGAATTCAAGTATGCATGGAACTGACATAAGACAATTCTTGTGGGGGATAGGAAGAAATAGGCTGTTGGTTAACTAGGATCTGCAGCTTATCTAGTAGGTAGGGAAATGGGCAGACTAGGTGTGCCAAGCGGTCCTTATCTGCCGTCAAAGTCTATGTTTCTATGGACCCCATACTTTTCAACATAGTATAAATAAAATGCAAGACAATAATATACAAAATATAAATTCATGAGCGGTTTTCAAATAAACAGCTACATGGATTCAAAGAATCAGTTAAAAAAGGTATGTTTTCAAGAAACATGAAGATTACTCAAGAAATGATTCCATAAATACACAAAAAAGAGATTGTCATAATCAGCAGTCTTCATCAAAAAAATGTACACTGATCCCTGCATTACTATTTAATTTAATGTAATGAGTTTACATATGCTTAAATTTTATTCAAATATAATATCAAATGCTAAAGCAAAGCTTTCCCACCGCACCTCGAATCAGTTTATGAATAAGCAGGATCCAAGCAAATATAGATTCTTCCAGAAGTATATAAGGGGCTATTTTCATAAGCAACAGCCAGTAGCTTTGGTGACAGAAAACAAGCACAAGAATCCCATCATTGCTATTTAATATACTGAATTAACACATTCAAATGTTTTAATCAAATACAATCAAATGCAAAAAGATTAGCTCCCCCACACACATTCAAACAATCAAATATCTGCATTAAATACATCTTTCTTTATCTATCTGCAGGTCAGATTTTCTCAGATAAAAAAAAAACTGTAAAGTCCTTTCTCTGAAAATATAGATGAATAGGCTACTGAATGTATATGCACTCAGAAAATGCATTCTGAATTTTCTCATTCATACAATCTTCCCTGCCCCCCCCCAAAGAAACTACAACTTTAAAAGTAACTAAATCATTACAAATATCACAAATAATAGGTAATCTAGAGGCACAGTTCACACTAGACATTTTAAGGAGTGATTTGATTGGGGGAAAAAAACAGTATTTTAAAGGCTTTTCAAATATTTTTAGACACGAGTTCAGAGCAGAGAACATTTCTTCATAACAAAATATTCACAATTAAAAATGCTTTAAAAAACAATACAACCTGAGTATTAACTCTCTTACAGTATGTAACATTTCAGGGAGTTAAAATGAAGCACTTTTCTATTTAAACATGAACACTTACCTAAAAACAATACCAGCTTGATGCATCTTTGAAATGGAGATTAACAGTCAGTCAGTCTGGACATGAAAAGGAAGTGGTTCTGGAAAATGTAGTTCACTGACTGAGCAGACTTCTAGAAAATGTAGTTCAGTAGACGTCTAAAGGGACACTGTCAACATTGTTTTTGCATCCTATTTCTAGGTGAAAAAGACACATTTAATGATTGCTCACCTTCTCTAAAATTCATTGGTATGGCTGGTTGTTTTATCTTCCTCATCGCTCAGTAGAACTGAAATGCATGTTAAGATACTCAGCCTTGTTTGGCTTCAAATCTTTGAACTACTCAGCTGACTGTAATCTTCATTTACGATTCAGTAGTATTAAAAAAATGTGATTTGAAGATCATTGTGTTTCTAGTTCTAAGCCTCATTTAGTAATAATTCAATTTAAAACAAGTAGTCTGCTGAATACTGCTTAGAATTTAGTTTTCATAGAGGTTGTATTTGTTTAATGATGAATAAGATGATTAAAAATTACTAAAATTAGTCTTTGAAGACAAATTAATGACGGCTTTAATATTAATTTTAGTATTTGACTTTGGTGAGGGCTAATCCCATATGTTCCTGAACTTTGACCAACAATGAGACCACTATGCTGGCCTCTTCTATTTTAGTCCCTCCTGTCCCACACCCAGACCAGCTCTGAAACCCCAGACTGGCATGTCCTTCCTTTGTTCTGCCACCAGGGTAGCCCTGTAAGCCCTAGATGAGTATTTGACACCAACCTGCAAACTCATCTCCCATGTTGTCCAGCCCTTGAGCCCACAGGCAGGTGTCCAAAACTCATTTCTACCCTCTGTTTCATGCAGGTCCAGACAAGGAACCCATGGATGGGTGTCCAGCACATACCTCTTCCCTTATCTTATACTCAGACCAGCCATAAGACTCATATACAAGGGTGCCACACTCATCCCCGCTCTCTTTTCTCATCTGAACACCCCTAGGACCATGGAACTTTGGTCTAAAACCCACCTGCTCACATTTCACCAACTCATACCATCCTTAGGACCCTCAAACAGGGCTCATATACCCACATGCACCTTCACATCCCACTCGGACTACCTCCTGCACCCTCTTCTCACAACCAGACCATTCATAGAACCCCAGAACCAGGATTTAATATCCACCAAACTCAGCCCCCCACAGACCACCCATAGGACCTCTTCAGTGCCATTTCACCTAACTATAAGTGTTAGCCCCTAACAATGTTGCACTATCTCTTTCCTCCCCCAATCTGAACCTATTAACGCTCCTGAACTAGGTTACCTAGGGAATCTACAGTACTGTCTCAAAAATGTCTCTGTCAATGGATAATGTAATGAACAACACTGACCATGCAGATATATCAATCCTGTTTAACAACTATGTGTAAATAGCCGAATGCAGTTTGCCCTTAAACTGTGTCACCTAAGTAATCTAGAGTACTGTCTCATCAATGCCTCTGTCAATGGAAGATGTAATGAACAACACTGACCAATCAGATATACCAAACCAATGTCATGTCTGCTATGTGTTAACAGGTGAATACTGTATACTCATGTTAACCTGTACTTCCATATGTTTTCTACTGTATGTTATCTCTTAATGTTATTCCCCGGTCGCCCCTGAAAAAGGGACCTTCAGGGCCCAGTGGGCTTACCCGGTCATCAAAATTCAATGAATAAATAAATAAATAAATAATTTACCCATCTGAATCACCAAAGAGATCCTCCAACTAGGCTTTCTTCCCACACCTGGACATCCCAGGGACCCCACATGCTAGACTTCCCTCGCCTACATCATAATGGACATGGGCACACTGTTGCAGTCAACCCACCCAATATAGATTAAGTAGAGGATCTTAACTGACCACTAGGGAGCCAGAAGTAGCAGTTTTGAAGGGATGTTGTCTGCCGCACCTGTAAAAAAAAATAAAAGAAAGGGGGCCACAAAGGATACACAGCTCTTAAGGGGTAAATATGGTAGAAAGGACAGGTTAGGCATAGAAAGTATACTTATCTGATGGGGAAGTTGTCTGCATTTTGTCAGAACCGTAAAATAAGTAAGCAATAACCCACAACAGGATGTGGGTTTATAGGCATTTAATGCATGCCTGGGGTGTGTTGTGAGGCATGAGTCTGCAGGCTGAGTGACCTCACAGCACCCATCCATGCATTAAATGCCTTATATTAGTGCCAGCATCATTCCACCATCCTTTCACCAGGGGCATGTGGTCTTGCACATCCCAACTCGCCGCTACCCCCAACTTATCTCAAACACCTGGTCCTCCACATCCTGCCCATACCTCTCTCGGACAAAAATAAAGCATCTCCTCTCCATACTTCTACTCCTGTCTGGGGACATAGAGGTAAATCCTGGTCCAAGCCACACAAATTCCCATTCCCCTTTCTCTTTTCCCAAAGGCCTCCGCATCTTACACCTAAACACCTGCAGTCTTTTATCCAAAATCTCTCTACTACAACCTATTGTCAACATAGTGCCCAGACATCCTGGTCACTTCAGAAACCTGGTTAAAACCCCATCACTCAGACGCGGAAGTCTCCATACCAGAGTATACTATAATCAGACATGATCGGCCAGGCAAAAAGTGAGAAGGCGGCACAGCGATGTATATCACAAACAGCCACCATTTCACTATAGTGGACATCCCCACAACCCCTGCAAACATAAACTCTATTTTCATCAAACTGTCTCTCCCCCTGTTCTTCCCCTGTCTTCATGGCAGGCTCATACTGTGCCCTCTGCACACACCCCCCCGTGGACATCCTCTCCCACCTAAGCTCCCTTCAATCCCTAGCTGCTGGGGGTGAGCTACATGCCACCGGTGATTTTAACACAAACTGGTTAGGCACAGATAAAGCCCATTTGAAGACCAAAATAAAGGCTCTGAACCTAACACAACTCATTACGGATCCCACAAGACTAAACCACAAGACACAGAACCATTCTCTACTAGATAGGGCAGTCACCTTTCACCCCCACAGGATCCTAAGAGCAGGCCTATTACCCGACTCTATAGGTGATCATCACATGATCTTCCTGATTAGGAAGGTGCATAGCCCCTCAGCCCCCCCTCCAAAGACACTGCGCACCAGGTCCTACAACTCACTCATCTTAGCAGGTCTCTTATCAGACTTAGGACATGAAAATGGGTCTTTCACACCCGAGTCTCCCTCCATTGATGCAGCTTTTGCAGGTTTCAGAACCTGCTTCCTAAAAATCTGGGACAGACACACCCCCCTATGGACAAAGAGAGTTAGAGGTGCGCATCTCCCCTGGATCTCAGCTGACATAATCAGGAATTGCCACACCAGAGACCATGCCTGGAAAAATTATAAGAGAACAGGAACACAGGAAACCCTCTCCACATATAGAAAGCTCTGTAATGCATGCACAAACTCCATCAGGCAAGCAAAGAAGACATACTTTCTGTCGGCTTTTAGTAAGAACATTAACCACTCGACTGATTTCTGGAAATCACTTAAATCCCTGCTCTCCCCCACTACACCCCCATCTCCTACACTATCTGACCAGGGCTCCCACATCTCTGACCCCATCTGTGTAGCAGAAGCCTTTAATACACATTTCTCCAGTTGCGCTGCCAAACTCCTGTCCTCCCTTCCAAATCCACTCCCCTGGTCCCCCACAGCTCATGCCCCAAAGCCTGCCCCCACAGTCCTGCCTTTCTTTTCCACCCAGTAACCCATATCGAAGTACTACACTCTCTACAGGCCCTGAACCCAAACTAAGGCAAGTGCCGTATGTCCCTGGATGCAAAGATGCTCTTCCTGTCTGCCCCAGCCATAGCTGCCCCTCTCACTGCCCTTTTCAACCTCTCTTTCTCTCTGGGAAAGGTACCCATGGCCTGGAAGATGGCTACAGTCATACCCCTGCCAAAAGGTGGTGACCCTTCCTCCCCAGAAAACTACAGACCCATCTCCCTGCTCCCAATCCTGGTCAAATTACAGGAATGGCTAGTCATGTCCCAGCTTACCCCTTACCTGGAAGCCTCCTCCTTTTTCACTCTATTCTAATTGGGATTCCGTAAATCCCACTCCACCACCACCTCCCTGCTACGTGTCACTGGTTACATTCTCACTGGCATGGACAAAGGTCACGTCACCACAGCCATTTTCATTGATCTAGCAAAGGCTTTTGATACTGTCTCTCATTCCCTACTTCTCTCTAAACTCTCCAATGCAGGGTTCTCTGAGCTGGCCATTGGATGGTTCCGTGACTATCTAGCGAACAGGAAGCAAACAGTCAAACTGGCCTCTCACACTTCTAACCCCCTGCCAGTCACTACCAATGTCCCACAAGGATCTGTCCTAGGCCCACTGCTTTTTTCCATTTTTCTAAATGACCTCCCATCAGCATGTACCCACTCATCTATCCAAATGTATGCAGACGACACAGTCCTGTATGCCTCTGGCCCTAACACACAAAGCATAGCAACCCTACTCCAGGAGGATTTCTATGCCATCCAGTGCTGGTTGAGGACAAACCAGCTATTCCTAAACCCCCCAAAAACAGTATCACAAACATTCAGATCCCAACAAAGACTTTCCTACCAAACCCCCTGCCAACTTTCCAAAACCTTGGACGGGACACCCCTGGACAATTCTACTTCCTTCAGATATCTAGGCATCTGGCTAGACCAGCACCTAGATTTTACCTCTCATATCGACTCACCACACAAGAGACTACTCCCCAAGCTAAGTGCTCTATTCTGCAACAAAAAAATGCCTCCCTACACAAACTAGGCACGCCATTGTCCAAAAAATGATTCTCCCTGTTTTCAACAATGGCGATATAGTCTACTCCATTGCCCCCGCATCCGCTTTGGCCAGCCTAGATACCATGTTCCACTCTTTCTGCCAGTTCATTCTAGATTGTCCTCAATCCACTCACCATTGCAACCTATACAGCTCTACTACCCTGCCATCCCTCCACGATCGTAGACAAATAAACTGCGCTAGGTTCGCTGCCAAATTCTGGTCCCACTCCCACCCACCCCCATCTGGCCTCTACCCTCTCTAAACAATCCCCTCCTGTGTATTCACTCAGGAATACAGATCCCAGACTGCTGCACATCCCGTTTCCCATTTATGCTTACTTTCAAAGGCCAGGCCACCTTTAGTTTCCGAATCCCACAGATTTGGAATGCTCTGCCGGCCTCCATAAGACATGCACAGAACACCTACCAATGCACCCCTCTACTTAGAGCCCATTTATCTTCCAGCTGCTCCTGTTATAACTAATTACTCTAATTACTCCTGCTTGCTGTACTATGAAAGTATATGTAATGTATATGACCCTGTCACTCTGTACAATGTATATATGAATCCCCTGTCTGTATCTCTAAACAAATGTCTATAGGAAAGCTTTGACTTCCCAAAATGTTTCTGTTTATTGAATATATCCATGTATTGTAATTATGGGTCTCGGCCCCCAGGTCGCATCTGGAATCGAGCTTTTAGCTCAGTATGCTTTCCTGGTAAATCTTGTAAATAAATAAATAAACCCACACCCTGTCATGGGTTATTGCACTTATAACAGGGGTGCACTGAAATATATGAAATGTGCTACAAAACCATGTGTTAAACATGTCTAAACAGACAAAAAAGGAACGTATCCTCCCACTACCCAAAGTAGTCCTTCCAAAATAAAACAACACTGGATGCCTGCTCTACTGACACAGCTGTGATGGATACAGTCATGATGTGTCCTGTCACAGTACGCTTGCAGAGCAGCACAGTTTTGCCTCTTGCTCGCTCTTTTTGCCCCTCTTTCTCTTTCTTGTGGTGAGCTGTGTCTGCTCCGGCTTCACATTCCCAGTCGCAAACAGCTACTGAGTGTGAGTAACACAGACCTGAGTGATTACCCTGGCAATGTGCGATAATGCTGCTGGCCTTTGAGCGGATGGGGATATGCCAAACAGTGCTTGTGGCTCACATATACCATGGCTTCATAACCAGTTGCTGCAGTGGGATGCTAGTTGCTCCTACAATATAACTTTACAGAGACAGTTTTCGTGTGCATGTGTCAACACACCCTGTCACTAGGTGAACTCACACCATGTTTTGTGTGTCTTGGGAGCGGATGGCAGGGGAATACTGTGGAAACTACTACAAACACACCCTGCTGCTCTTGCACTGTGTTTCAAGACTCCCAGTGTGGGTGCTCAGTGATGCTGCCTGCTGTGGCACCGCTGTGTGCCCAGTGGGGGTTATCCAAACTGGCATGGAATGTGCATTTATTGCATGATATCATCAATATTTATTGAATTTATTTTATTCTGCACATGTGTTGCCTTGAGTAGATTAAACTTTTAGTTACACAGTGCACACAGAACTCTCACAAACACAGAGTGAGAAAAGGAAGCTTGCAGTGCTGACAGTTACTGAGGCACTCTCTCTCTCTCTCTCTCTCTCTCTCACACAGGCTCTTACTGCCTCTCTCTCTCTCTCCCATTGAATGACAGGATGTGCAGTGCTGTGTGCACTATGGGAAAAACAACGTATGTGATTTCCTCTCGCTGTCAGTCTAGCCCCCTCTCTCTCTTAATTGTGTGATACACGTGGTGGGATGCATGCTGCTGCTGTCAGGATCAGCGACTTGTGATTGTAATATCCCAGTCTCTTGGCTCAATGTATAGCAGTGGGGGCAGGGTGGGGGGTTGTCACTCTTTTTAAGTGAACAGGAAATGCCTGGGAAGGGGCACTGAGTGTCTAGGCAGGGAGACAGTGAGCTAGCCCTACTGGACAGACCAACTGAGACAGAACGACGAACACAGAGACACTGTAACTGACTCATGTAGGGTGATTGTAATGTTCCAGTCTCTTGGTTCAGTGTGTGGTGGGGTGGTGGGGTTTGCTATTCTAACTGAGAATGAAATGCCTGGGAAAGGGGCACTGACTTTTTGGTCATGGAGACATGGAGACAGTCCTACTGGACAGACCAACTGAGATACAGAGACACACACAGGGACACTGTAATGGACCCGCATAGGGGAAGCTGGCCACACAGTGCTGCTCATTAGGGCTGCAGTTCATGCCTTGGGAGGCACAAAACCAGTGCATGACAAGTTTGCAGTTGCACACTTGTTGACAGTAACAAGAGGAAGCAGGGTGCATGTTTGACTCCTAAACTGAGCTCCAGGGCTCCAGCTTGCTCACTGCCACTGCCTATCCCATTTTGCTTTGTCCCAAACAGAGCACTACTGCTGTTTAGGCACATTGCCCTGATCATAGCTTACATACCAGCAGATGCACAGCAATACCTTGCAACCATTACACTGCATCAGTCCACCATTCCCCTCTGCACTGCTTAGCAATGATTTCAAATGACTGCCAGTTCTGCTGGGCTCAGGGATTCTGGTCTGGGAAGCATCACCCTAACTGTGTTGGTACAAACATTTAATCAACAGTCAGGCGGTGCTTTCTGAGCAATTGATGATTCTGCTTAGTAAACCCATGTTATAAAAGAAAATAGGTTAACAGGAGAAAAAAAACAGAAATGGAGCAGAGAGGAAAGGAAGTGTGGTTTTGAATGGGGCTCAGCCAAAATCTCCTGTGCTCTTATGGGTGGCTGAGTGGAGAGTATTGTACTTGTTAGCCCAGGTGGGCTTGTGGAGGCCCTTGGGCTAGCAGGCCTATGGTTAAATACAAAAAAGGCATTGGTGGTCTTCTGTGAAGGGAACGCCATAGGACACACTAAGCAAAATGGTAGCCCTGGTGGTCTAGTGGGCAAGTGGGCTAGTACCCTTTCACTGTGGCCAGTTCCCCTTTTGAATAAAACTAGTGCCTTTCTCTGGGGTCTAGTGGGGGCCCCCTGAGCCCTTGTGCTATGTTGGGAGTTATAGTAGCAAGAGGATGACAAGCTGGGGCTGCAGCTGCAGCCAGCTGCTGTGCCTGATCACGCTAGAGTGAAAGTGCCTGCGGGGACTTGTAACTCCCAGCCTGCACTAAATGCAGGCTGTGGCCTACTCCACACAGGTGGGAGAGAGGGAGAGAGAGAGAGAGACAAAGGAGCCAGTGGAAGGTGAAAGAGGCAATAGTGGAAGCACCTCCCCCATCTCCCCAAACTGCTGCTCCGGAGGCAGAGTTTTTTATGCCAAAAGGGGCTGAAGCAAAGAAGAGGCCATAGAAGAGATATCCCCACAGCTGATTACAGCACACTCAGCTGGAAGTGGAGGTTGGAAGGAGTTGCCATTAAGTGACACTGCTTCTACAGCAGTGTTGAAGCCAGGAAGGGACTGGAGAGGCACAAGGCAGCCTGTGACTTACCCCTCAATGGTGGAGCTCCTAGTGGGAATGGGCGCAGGGAAGAGACCGAGATCCAACTGAGAACCCTGGCAAGCTGGCAGGGTGTTGTTCAAGAGAGGGTCATGGTTGCATCCTCAGCTTCATACTGCACCCAAGAAGTAGGATTTTCTTCTTTGCTGCCAACCCCTACTGGAAGTGGGCATGCAACAATGTCAGCACACATCAGGGATGCTCCTACTCCCGTTGTGCAGTTGTCTGATGCCTCATCAATCCAGTGCTTCAGCACTGGTCCCACTCACCTCTAGCTATTACCAGGGGTCAGTGAGTGTCTACCAGATTGGATGGCAGTATCTCTTGCACCACGGAGAAGGACAGCAATCCTTGGAATGCTTTTTCTTCTCCACACCCCCTTGCCCAGCTTTCGAGTGGCTGAAGTTCACTAGCGAACCCAGATTGTCAGTGTTGCAAGATGTTGCTACCACTGCACTGGTGGGCAGGCCTGTACTGTTTAACTTTGTAAAGTAGTGCAATCTCATTGCAATGTTTGTATTTAATCATTTAAAGATAACAAAATATGCTCTTAAACTGTTTTGAATTATTTTTAAACATAGCAAAATGTAATTTGAATAAACATATAAACAAGCATTTCAGCAATGTTTACTTATGTTTCAGTTGTGTTCTGCACAGGTGCTCAAGGAGTATGTTAGATATTTTCCAACTCTGTGAAACTCTTTCAATGTGGCTATCAATAAATTGTTTGCTTAAAGATCTAATGCACATATTTCATAAACAGTTTGAATTCACGTCACTGTGTCATAGTAGAGTTTCCTGAAAATATCATGTTTGGTTGTGTGTTTTTCTTTAAATCAGCATCTGTTGGTGTGCTCTGCAATAACTGAAAACAGTGAATAAACAGTGAAGATTTTTCTGTCCCTGTCAGTGAGCAATGACATCATACTTGTCCAGCCTTCTGCTTCAGCACTGAAGTCCCTGATTGACTGAATACGCTGTTGCAGTTCCTAGTTAGAGCAGTCTATGGAGCTAATTGTTTTCACTCAAAGTTTGTTACTAACACATCTGGTTTGTGTTTTGATAGACTAGCATAAAATCCTATTGTTCTGTTCTCAGAAAAAAGTTGATCATTTGGGGTTCAGTGCTGAACTGAAGTGGTATGAATGAATGTCTGTGAGAAATTACCTTGCCTGCATCACAGCTGTCAGTTTTCTCCCCCCCCCCGATCACCAGCCCTGTAACATCCGTAGTGCTAGTGGTCCCCCCATCCTCCGATCGCTGGCCCCAAGTGTAGAAATATATTCCCTGGGGCTAATGGTCCTGTCAGATCTCCATCTCCAAGTGTAGAAGTATATTCCCTGGTTCTAGTGGTCCCCCCCCTCCAGTCATCAGCCCCAAGTGTAGAAATATATTCCCTGGTGGTAGTGGCCCCATCCTCTGATCACCAGCCCCAAGTGTATTATTGTTATGCATGGTGCTAGTGGTCCCACCTCCCCCAACAGCCAGCTTGGAATTAAAACACAAACCATCCCTGGCATCCAGTGGTTCCCCCACATGGCACCGGACACCCCCCCCACTCACCTCCATGGCACCAGGCACCCCCCAACTCATGGCATCTGTATGACTGGTGCCGTAGGTGCCTATGGTGACCAGCACAGCCCTCCTCACACTTCCTTGGCTGGTGGCCACTGTATGAACAGACAGGGAGCACGCCTCATTATTAGGCCAGGGTTACTTGCTTGCAGGATGAGTAGGCCACAGAATAGGAGATCTGTGAAGACAAGAGAACATTCTTTAGATTTTACTCAATTAGTGAATGTGGGTGACCACACAGACTCTGCATGGTCTACTTCCAGTCTTTTTTATACCTGTCACTTGTGAAGAAAAATAGATAAATTACTTAGCCTGACATGGCCACTGTATCACTGTGTGTCTATGAAAGAAAAGCTGAAAATAAAACATTAAAAAAAGAGAAGAATCATGTAATGATACCATCAAATTAGTGAGGGCCATGTCATGCACTGGCATGATGGTGCCACATAGAGGGGTGGTGGAGGAAGACGTAACTTAAATCAGTGCTTTGCTGGGTGTCAGGTTTTGCGACTGGCTTGCCCATTGTGCCTGTAAATGTTCAAACCAGTAGTGATTGGAAGACGATGGAAAGACAGAAATACATTTCAATTTCTTGCAAGGAAGGTGGATGAACTCACCACCAGCAGTGAGGATTAGGATTGTGAACAACCGTGAAAGTAACTTACCATCACAACAGTCAAAGTTGGGCCTTGCTGGATCTCATGTAATGCTATCTTGATGGGTTGGCTGGAGGCTCAGCTTGAGGGATACCTGACTTGCTCTCTGTCTGATTGGAGGTCTGCCTGGCAATGGCATTTACTCTGCCATAAGAGTCGGGGTTTCTCAGTCTGTATGCATGGTGGAGGTGGCAGTGGCCCATGTTGTTGGTGGATTCAGGGGACACAAGCAGGTCATAGGAGGTGGAGGAAGTGGTGTCTTGCTTGCTGGAGGATGCATAGTCTGCATAGCTGGCAACAGCATTTACACTGGCTTAGAAGTCCAGATTTCTTAGTCTGGATGCATCTAGTGGAAGCAATGGTTGCCCATGTTACTGGTCGATGTAGAGGACACAAGTAGGCCAGAGGAGGGGGAGCTGGTGTCTTGATTGCTGGAGGATGCATGGTCTGCATGGCAGGCAATGGCATTCATGCGGACTTAAGAAGCCAGGTTTTTCAGTCTGAATACATGTGGTGCAGGTTGCAGTGGACATTGTTATTATTGACAAACTTGTCATTTAATGACACAGTGTTCAGTGATTTTCCAGTTTATCTGTAGTCATCACATCAGAGAGGGCAGAGGCAGGCAATCAGATGGATGTATGGAACAACAGCACATCTTGGGGAAAATATAATGACAGGAATACAAACCTGAACTATAAAGAACATTTTTGACTGGTGGAGAGGAAAGGATGGACAGAACACATTTCTTTTTATACATTAATCATCCTTGTCAAGGAAGCAGCCCTCACAATCTTCCAGACTGGAGTTGTCACCATATGGGAATTCTTTAGCCATATGAGCTTCATCTACCTCAGTAGAAAGCAATTTGCCAATGCCAATAACATCAGACTCTTCAGGTTCATTTTTATCACCACTGCCACCATGATTATGTGTTAGGAATACAGACTTCATTGTGTTACATGAAATGTGACCCACATTCCATTTTAACAAATCTTAACATGCCAACATTTCTAGGGAAATGATTTGTATGCCTGTCTGGAACAATGGTCCCTGCTGAACTGAATACCCTCTCTACACTGACATTTGAGAGTGGACAGCTCAAGTATTTAACTGCTACAGAGGTCAGTGATGGTTAACCAGCGACCTTGCTACTCCAATATAGCATGGGCTCTTTCATGATGGAAAAATGCCGGGTACCAGCCAAATATGCATCTGCCATGCATTGCACTGCTTGCAGTCCTGTTGCCTCATTAGCATCCTCCTCCTTTTCCTCCATGTCTTCAATTCCCACCTGGCAGAAGACATCCCAAAGTGGATTTGTGGTTATTTTTTACCTTGCATGTTTTAGCAACCTGTTTACTATGTGAGATGGTAGCAATACCCAGCCTCTGTTCACCTTCTCGCTGTGCCTTACATTACTGTGATATTAGCATCTGTGCCCCATGTTCCTGTCATTTTAGAAGATTGGTTCAATTTTTGAACGGATCACACCCACCTTCGAGTACTGATGACAGGCCTTCTTGATATCATGGGTACAACATGGTGGCAATCCCAAAATCTGCAGACTGTAGAAGGCAGAAAATATGGATATTGCAGTCCAAGACTGGAGCATGTGTTACATTAAGGCACATAAACATAGAAACATAGAAGTTGACAGCAGATAAGGGCCACAAGTCCCATCCAGTCTACCCATTTCTTTTTCTACCTTATGAATGTGCTCCTGTATACCACCTGCCTCCAGCACCTGCTATACATTCAACAGCATCTGCCTCAGCATCCATAGAAGTGTGATAACTTGACTGATACAGGCAGTGTCCCATCTCACTGCCTGCCTTGTATGTTCAAATAGCTTTAGAATCATGATCAGGCCTTCCATTAGTCATCACTGGTCTGTTGTCAGAGACGTGGATACTCTGGCACTGTCATGGTTTGTATGCAGCAGCAGATATTCATAGATGGCTTTGCAATGCTTGCGTAAGTGCTCAGTCATGTACAGTGTCTAGTTCCATCTGATGACTTCCAGCTTCAGACAGTGATGAGACACTTTGTTCTGGATCTGCAGGTGCCTGAGATGGTCACAGGGCTTTCTGGAATGTGCAAAGTGGGCAATGATATGACAGACCACAGTAAACATGAACTTGACATCTGAATATGCTAGAAACACCAGCACAACAAGATTAAGACAGTGTGCCAAACATGGCCTCATGAGAACCCCCCATCACTGAGGTATTTCCCTACATTCAAGCTCTTATTGCCCACAGTGAAACCCACTTTCAGTGAATAGGAGTGCTGTCACTCACTAATTTCAGTCAAGAATTTTTCTAGCATTTTTTGACACATGTGTGATCCAGTTACGCTCTTCAATGCCAATGTAGGTAGCATACTGGTGAATAACCTGAGTGTTGCTACCACCACAATAGGGCTTAGTAGATTTTTTCCCCTTGGCCAGAGTCAAATTCTACCTCAGGTACCTGTGCCCAGTATGCTGTAATGCACAAATAGGAGCTACCAGCTGTTTGGCCACTAGTCCATATATTCATACTGAGATGTATGTATGGTGATGCTGAATGAAGCAGGGACTACATTACCATGTGTGACTCCATACCATAAACTTCAGGAATGATACACATGGAGAAATTTGACTCTGAAGAAGACAACATCATGTGATCAAAACATTAAGGGTTGACTCCTATATGCTAGTGCTGGTGTGGTCGGTCTATTTGAAGCATAGCAGTGCTTTGATTTTCTAGCAATTCAGTCTGATTAGACAATACTATGTATTAATGGCAATGTGTGAGAGTTACTCTGCCTGTGAAGACCTTTGAAATGTGCCAGCCTGTTTAAAATGAAAATCACATGGCTAATGGTGAACTACTGGCTGTGGTATGCTGAAAATCTATGCCAAAATAATATGTTGGACTTCTTTATGCCTTCAAAGGACTTGTATAAAATGCTGTGAGGCTTTCAGTAAGTACTGACCTTATTTTGCATCGCCATCATGCAATCACTGTGAACTGGAAGTACCGGTTGTTTGGCCACTGGTCCACATGTCCATACTGGGATATCTGTATGGTGACACTGAATACAGCAGGGCATGGATTACCATGTGTGACACCGTCCCTCAAAGTTCAAGAATGGCACATGTGCAGAAATAAATTCATTAGGGGATCTCTCATTTGGGACAGGCATGAACCATCAACCTTCTAAATCCAAAGTTCTCCACAAAAGAGAATGGCAATTGATCAATTGCCAGCATTTCAGCTGTTGTTGCATGCAGTTCACATACAATAGCATGATTGGGTGGGTATTTGGCCTGATGCTAAAACATGCTATGCTGCGAAGGCTGGACCTTTCTGGGTGCTGGGCTATCAAACAGCTGGACTCGGTGTGGTGGCATGGCTAGTGAGGTAGTATTTGACTCCTGGGGATTCACAGATACTGCTTGAATGAAAGCAGTGATGTGGGCTGTTTTCTGCACTGGGGTTGCTGTGCTCTAGTGCCTGTGGGTGCAAATACTCCGACCACCTCTGTTGCTATGTCTACTACTAGGTAGTTCCACACATTCATCCTCATTTCTATAGTAGTCCTCCTCAGTCACCCCTCACTCCGCTGGGACAATTTCCTGCTGCAGCTGGATGGCTTGGCAAATGCAGATGATAAAGAAGAGAGAAACCCTGTGCAAGATTAATTTTGGTGATGAGTCCAGTGCAACAGATGCATGGATGTTAGATGTGTGTGTTGGCCATCAATCAGTGCCTCGGTGGCTGCCCTCTTTTCCCCAACTAACTCACTTTTGTCACAGCCAACAGATAACACCTGTTGCATCAGCTGTATCCAGTATATAAAATTCCCAAACTAAGGATTTTGTACCCCTTGATTTTACACTGTGGTGGGAGTAGAACAGGGGAAGGGTGGGGTGGAAATGGATGTTTTTGGGGATGACTTTTGCACTTTGACATGGAGTAACTCATGTGATATAAGGGGCTCAACACTGGCAAGAGGAATAATTGTTGTAGTATGGGGGTACTTCTGTAATTTGATGACATGCTGATGTGCCAAGTCTCATCACCCTTCCCCTTTGTCTGAGCTGGTTCCCATAGGGGATCCAAGTCATCATCACTACCAATGCAAATATTCTCCTCCTTCAGAGCTCTGTCTTCCTACTTTCTCCAGGCTCTCTGTCACTTTCGTCATCTTTAGTTGGAGACACATTTTTCAATTTTGTCTTTTCAGACTGTGCAAGTCAGATCTCCTTCTTCAGGTTCTGACTGATGGTCAAGCTCCATACTCTCATTTGGAAATGATAAACTATTATCAAGATTGGGTGCTCAGCACCACCACCAGGAGTCACGGGGATACCAACAACCTCCTCCTCGATCATTGTGCATGAGCCAGACATTTTACTACCTCCTGGACTGCTCCTCTTATTACCACCTCCAGCAGCTCCCACCAGCATGGATGCCACAGAGGTGGCAGAGAAACATTTCCCCATACTAATGCCACTTCCACTGCAGCCAGCTACTCCTTTATTACAAATACTGGCCCAGAGCTCATAGATGACATTGCTGCAGATGTTGTATTTTTAGCTGCAACACACTGTTGCTCCACAGAACTTATGCACTTCTTTGCCACCACCCTCTCACCTCTCCTTTAGTCAAGCATCGCTTTCCAGTCATTTTATATATTTAGATTTATAATATTGTTTGAAAAAAATTAAAGAAACTCTGCAGTAAAACTAAACTGCAGTGGAAGAGAACACCTTCCCAGAGGGGTTAGCAGTGTGATCTGATTCTGAACAGAACAGTTTACTGAGCTAATTGTGGCTATAGTAAAACCATCACCCCAAAAAGGTTTTTTAAACATGATGGGGATTAACAAAACACACACACAACCGGGGCAATTAACAAGTTACTGTAAGTAACTGTGTCAGTTTAACACCTAAATAGAATAAGTACAATTAATATCGAAAGAGATTGGCACAACACTTCACTTAAACACACCAGACTACTACGGAAATATAATGAGAAATCACAGACATCAGACAAACAATAATTGACAAGAACGATTGAGAAAAACAAATATGAGATATCTGCTGTACAAAAACAAGTGCTCTCAGTAATAAATGCTCAAAGCTACTGGTCATTTGAACCTCTGGTGAAATCACAGAGTGCCGAGCAACCTAGGGAATGAGCTCCCTTCCTGCCCAGGATTGAAACATCTCCTTTTCAGTCATAAAAAACAGTAAATGAAGCACAATGGCATCTGGAGTAGAAAGAGATGACAGACAAACGTTATCCAGGACTCGGAAAGCTAAACTGTCCAGAGGTGGAGCTGGATTGTGGGATAAAAGCCTAGACTGCAGCAGAAGCATGTCCTCAGCAAGCTTGGAAACCCTGAGCTACATTACAGACCAGGAAAGAAAGAGGCTAACCCACAACAGATCTGAGCTACTGTTGAGGGATATAAAATCTTCATGATGGGAAATAAAAGACTTCTGACAGTTACATGCCCATCTTGATGTAGCTGAGAGATGGACAAAAGAAGTTGAGGAGAGAATTGTTGTTGTGGAGGACATGATATTGCAGCTGGAGGAGGCAATCAACACACTCCTGCACTATAAGGAAGTCCTGCAAGATAAATGTGTGGACTTAAAGACCAGATCCTGTAGAAATGACCTGCATCTCACTGGGCTACTGGATGGAGTGCAGACAGGCCACTTTTGTGACTATCTCTCAGACCTACTGAAGGATATCCTCACTCTGCTGCTGACCCTGGATGTAGAGAGGTCCTGCAGAGCCTTAATCCCTAAGACTACCTACCTGAATGCTAGATCATGGCCTAGTCTGATGAAGTTCGCTTGCTCTAGGATCAAAGAAGAGGTCCTGTAGCATGCATTGTAGCAAAAGGAAATTAAATATAATGGTGCTAGTCTCTACCTTGATGAAGATTATCTACTGGACATTCAGAAAATATCACTGCAATACAGAGACATTATACAAGCCCTTCGTAACAAGCAAATAAAGTTTCAAAACCCCTCCCAGTGCATATTAAGATTTTTTGGGAGGAGGGCCCAGGATTTACCAGACCACAGCAAAAGGCAGAGAAGCCTTGAAAACCCATGGCATCAGTGTTGAGGGCATACCCAAAGGCTGGGCCTGAGGATCTAGACCAGTGACACACCAGTGGACTATGGTTCACCATCAATCCATAAAAGCTTCCTATCAGAGAGCTATGGTGCATACCCTAAAAGAAATCAGAGACCATCTCAAACAGTCACTGCACAGGACTGTCCCAGCCCAAAAAGCCCTACAACACATCTGATGGACTTTACCAGTTTCTCACCTGGAATGACTGTGATACTTTACAGGATAATACCATGTTAGGAGACTCCATTAAATCCCATTGCTTGTTTTCCAGTCATGCAACTGCCTCTGTCACTTCCCCTACCTGTTCATCTGCAAGACTAGCTAAATGAACAAGGACTTTGCAGCCTCATCTTTCAGCTAGTTTCCATCTCATGAAGATATGATAATGTGAACTCCCTGATAGACTAAAACAAGCATGATCTCACAGATTCCTTGACCCCACAGAATGTCTACCTGACAAAGAGGGAGTAGCTCGAAGAGCTGATGAGGTGCTTCTGCAGATTGCTTTGGCCTTTCCCCTCAAGTTTCACTGTGCAGCTGAGCTCTCTCAACAGAGCCATCGCATTTGTTTATGATTTTCCAACACAGCCACACCATAACTTATTTTATACTGGGATGTTAATGAGAAGGGATGATAAGGACCTGGCCGGGGGAGGAAGATGTGGTGAGGTTCCATTGTTAACCTTAAACTGGTTAAGCCTTTCTAGTATTTCTGACAAAGTTGTCCCAAGTGGGTTTCTGTTTTTGGGTGTACAGTAGCTTTTGTAGTTTCAACCTACCCCCCCAATCTGCGACAGCAATAGAACCTCCCACTGGCTCTCAGGCTCCAGCTTCAGGTTGATTTGGATGGTGAGCGGTAAGGGAGGAGGGGAATGCTGTCAACCAGTGCCATAAGATGGATCCAGGGAGACTGGGGGCTGGATTCACAAAGCTTTCAGAAGGTGCAAAATCTTCCCTAAGTCCCCAAAACTGCTGTAGCTATGGAAAAAAGGGGACATTGCTCTAAATGCTATTCACAAAAGCCTCTGCAGCTGCGGAAAAAAACACTACAGACTGTGGGAAAAAATGCAGCTGTGGAAGTCCCTGAGGGAAAAAAGGTGTGAGATAAGTAAGGCACATCCCCTGAGGGGTTATTCTCAGCCAGGTTTTTCCCGTAGTTGTGGAAAAAATTTTACACACAGTGGGATGAGGTGTAACTCTCCCACAGCAAACTCAGTAGTGCCCCAGCAATTGGAATTGATTAAAATGGAGGTGAGGCACAGGTAATAGCATCCCAGATAGTATAGCAGTGGGTGATGTTACAGCAACAATAGCACACATTGCCATGCTATGACAACAGGCAACAACCACCAGACACAGTGCAGCCCATGATGGAGCCCCACAGGCAGTAGAGCCTGACCAGCCTACAGTGAGTGTTACCCCTGCAGGTAACAGGAATGCCCCAGAGAGGGACAACCAGTGGTGACAGTCAGCCACTGTGGTGCTATAGTATTGCTGGTACCTGTGGTGCTGCAGTGGTCCCAGTTGAGGGACTGGTTACTGGTATCTTTGTGGGCACTGTTAGCCTCATACTGTGGAAGAAATGTTAATGTCTGCTGTTTCATCTACTTGTTGTACTATTGCTGTGCCTCCTCAACCATTTCCACAGCTGTGAATCTGCAGCTGTGGAATTCCAGCAGCTGCGGGATTTTTTGTGGAATTCCCCTACCTGTGGGATTTTCTTTAAGAATATCATGCAACTGAGTTTCCACAGTGCTGCAAGCCTTTTTCCCTCAGCTGTGGTATTTTTACTGTTCTTTGAGAATCCTGCCCCAGCTCTGCAGTAGTTGGGATCTGCCAGTCAATAAGGCAAAATGCATTCACTTTTTAGGGCTTCCCTGTCTGTCAGTGTGCCTGGTTAACTATTGTGACACTGCATACTCTGCTTCGCCATGTGGGCCATGCCTAGTGAGATGCCTTGTGACTGTGATGCAGTTGAGGTGGATTTCTGAAGAGGGGTGCACAGTGTGATGTAAAATGGTCACCAGTTCCAATGGGGTTAAGTTCATTGATGTCACAGTGCTTGGAGCATTTTGGTTTCGACTGGAGAAAGGGACAATATCTAACAGAGGTATGTGAGAGCATTTGTAATTAGGGTGAAGTCCCACAGCACAGAGGATTAGACTGGATCATATATGCTTCGGTTTTCCTATGTACATAATACAGAATTTTTTTTTGGGGGGGGATAGATGAGGGTAAAATAAAGACATCAGAAAACAACTATTGTGGTTGTTATTGTTTTGTAGCATGTGCTCTACCTTTATGGGAGTAGCTCAGGTAGAAGCCCAATATATTGGGGGATGACAGTCCATTACTAATCCTCCCTGGGGGAGGGGGAAATATGGAGGCAAGTACTCAGGGGAGGACCATTGAATACTGTACATATAACTATTTAAGTTTGAATTAATTATTGTGTTTCAGATGTTTAATGTTCTGTATCTTGTTCATGTTATATTGTTGGAGGCCACAAAATACTGCAGGGGGAAAACTATGGCCACCTGAGGGAGGGTCCCCTAAGGGTTCAGAATGAGTGTGTCACCATTTATGACAATGAATTACATTCTGGTCAAGATTCTGATCTACAGTGTTAATGGACTCACCCACTCCATTAAATGGAGGAAAGTTTAGACCTATATTCAACAAAGTCAGGCAGATTTTGCGCTGCTACAAGAGACTCACCTCTTTGAGGCTGAGTACAAAAAAATAGCACAAAAACAAGTAGGAGAAAAGATGTGGTGATCCAGATTCAAACCAGGATGGTGTTGGAGACATGAGAGGTTATTGTAAATAAAGAAGGTACAGAAAGTACATCACTCTTACCAGTACCTATAATGCGCAGTTACTCACATTGGATTCTGTGTATGCTCCACCAGCTACTGATTTTTTTTCCAAAATTGTTAACGCCGCTAGCAGAGAGTGCATGTTGATATATGGTGAAGACTTAAATTTGACCTTTGTCCCACAGGTGGATAGCACCACTGGCATCCCCTTGAGAGGCCAAGGTGTAACCAAAAAGGATCATGCCCTTGACGGCAGAGCTACAATATATTGATGCTTGGATACACCTTTATGACTTTAAACAGGCTTTACTTTTAACTCCTCCACCCATCAGATATAATCCAGGCTGGACATATTTTTGCTCCAACGGGAGGCACTGGGAAGGTTGCATACCTGCTTTGTAGGTCCAATAGGACTTTCTGATCATGCCTCTTTGACATGCCAGATTGATCTGGGAATCGGGGGGGGGGGAGTGTCCTTCTCGAGACTGAACATCTCCCTTCTTTAGAAGAAGGATGTTGTAGAACAAGTAACACAGCATATACAACAGGTGGTTCATGATAATTCCACCCCGAGGTTCCCCCAGGTATCCTGTGGGACATGGTGAAGGCTATGTTGAGGGGAAAACTGATAACTATAGCTGCAGGGATAAAAGACTAGCTGGGAAAGGCAGCTACAGATAGAAACAAGGATTATGGAGTTAGAGAGGCAGCAACAAATCAAACTTAACCGACAGAGAGGGAAGAGATTTCAAAACTTACAAAATGAACTGAATATGGTATTAGCCTATGAAGCAGAACAGAAATCTCAGATATTTTAGGAAAATATATTATGAGGGCAGCCCAAAAGCTATGAAACTGTTAACATGAGTGTTGAGAGCATAAAGGGATAGAGCTCACATACAAAGGATCCAAAATCCAGACACAGGGCAAAGAGTTATCAAAATAGAGCATATTTATTTTATTTAAAATTGTGGTAACCAGGAAAGGCATGCTGAGCCAGAGCTCATATCCAGGTGTGACCTGGGGAGGGGAAAGTGGAGAAAAAAAACAACAAGAATATAGAAGTGACTGCAGAGCACTGGGTGAAATAAAATTAGGTATGGGCGAACCTCAAAAGGTTCAGAGGTTCTAAAAGGCATGGATAAGGAAAAAAGGTTTGGATGCTTATCTGCTTCTCATCTGAACCTTTCAGAATAATATGCAGCTTTTTTTTTGTTTTCTCACTTTTCTCTGGTGTCCAGTGGACCCCCCCCCCTTATTTATCGATCCCCTGTAAGTAAAAAAAAAATTAGAGCAGCTGAAAATGTTCATAGGCTGTTCGTCTTCAACCATTTTAACTTGTTCGGGTCAGTTCAGATTTTTGCCGAACCGCTTCGCTCATCCCTAAATAAAATACAGGATGTTTTGCAAATATTTACAATAAAGTACAAGAAGTTTTGCAAATGTAAACTATATATACAAATATATACAAGGGAGAGGAGGACAAAGAGAATATACAGTGTTATCCAATCAGGCAGTAGTATAAGGAGTGAAGTGTCAGAAGCCACATATGAGTGGACAGAGAGTTTAAGAGGCGGGGGGAGGAGTCGGGGGAAAGAGTGTAAAGATGGGGAGGGAGTCAAATGGGATGAGGAGGAGCACATGAGCAGGAGGTAAGAAAGGGTTTTAGGCACTTTTTGAGGGTATGCGCCCAGGACAGCGACACTATTACAGCAAAAACGTCAAAGCCCACAACATCAATGTTTTCACTGTAATAGATGGCCCGAGACCTCAGCACTCTCTCTCTCCTGATCATGCACACCTTCCTCAATATAACTCTGACTCAGAGTTGGAATCCTAGAGATCAGAGGGTGCAATGGACAGAGCCCCCTGCATGGGGAGTTTGGGGGGAAAAGCCCCCAATGAAAAAATGTCTGGGATCTCAATTCAGATTTACGTCGACCGCAAGTTGTGGTCAACATAAATTCATTACTGTGATGATGGTCGACAACTTAGTTGTTGAACCGGCATCGTAGAGCCCTTTTTGAGGGACGCAGCAGATCGAGTATTAGAGACAATTCCAGAAGGCCTGAAAGCAAAGGATAGCTTGTCAAATAGCGGAAGCATTCCAGACATTCTTTAAGTCCCTATATAAAGCTAAATTGGTCCCTCCGCCGGAACAAATAGATGCCTACTTGCAGCAATTGCAACTACCCCAGCCAACACAAGATTAAAATCACTGACTTGGAGCCCCCATTATGGATGAGGAAGTTGAATGAACCATTAAAAATAGTAAGACAAGGAAAAGTTCAGAATCGGACAGATTCCCAAATGAATTCTATAAAAGATTTAAGGATTTAACAGTTCCATTATTTAGGGATGCCTATAGAGGTGTCAGGAAGGAAGGGGGAGCACTTGCTCCATATTTACTTATCTCAATGAATCCCAAGCTCAGCAAAGACCCTACCCTGTGTCTCTCTTATAGACCTATGTCAATATTAAACATAGACTCTAAGTTTCTGACAGCTATTCTGACCAAAAGATTGGCACCCCCGATCCCACAGTTGATTATCCTAGACCAGACAGGTTTTGTCACAGGGAAGCAAGCCCCAAATAATATTTGTTGAACACTTCACATTGTACAGTAGGTCATATCACTACTGAAAGGATACTCCCTGTTATTATTAGAATGGATGCTGAAAAAGCATTCAGTCAAGTGAACTGGCTGTACACGTATAGTTTCCTTGCTGGCTTTGGCGTCTCCTGGGAATTTATAGGCTACAAAGACAACTTGTATCATTCCCCCTAGAGTGTATGTGAGGGTGAATGGTCACCTCTCACAGTGCTTCAGCCTGGGTGGAGGGATGAGGCAAGGTTGCCTCCTGTCCCATCTTCTATTTGCCATTTATATAGAACCACTAACACAA
This sequence comes from Neoceratodus forsteri, assembly GCA_016271365.2. Lineage (NCBI taxonomy): Eukaryota > Metazoa > Chordata > Ceratodontiformes > Ceratodontidae > Neoceratodus > Neoceratodus forsteri. The sequence continues at coordinate 872,193,153 of CM057450.1, read as the reverse complement.
AAATATGCCTAGAACAGAAGATTAGAGGGGTGGAGATAGGGTGCATTGAACACAAGACAGCACTTTACACAGATAATGTGCTATTGTATTTAACCAGCCCTCAGACCTCCTTGGACACAGTAATGATGCTGAGATGAGAATTCTCCACTTACTCAGGTTATACCCTTAAAGAGGCCAAATTGTTGTCCTTACTCTGAACCACTCCCCCTCAATGGAGCTCCAAGTCAGGCATCCAAAGATATGTGGACTCCAAAAATTGAAATATATAGGTATCTTCCTGCAGGCCACTAATGCTGTGTAATATCAGGATAGTTACACCCCTCTGATCCAAGCTTTAAAAGAGGATATTAAGCCATGGTCACTGCTGCCTTTCTCACTGTACACTATAATACAGGCACTCAAGATGAAAGCCCTACTACGATACTTGTATGAGTTCCAGTGTACCCCCAATGTACTTAGGCAAAAATATGGTTTTCGGGGACCTAGAAGTCTTTATATGACTTTGCTTGGGCACATAACAAGCCCAGAGTGTGTAGCTCACTGTTTCTAGCTTAAAAGGAGTTGCGGGGGCCCATCCCTATAAAAATATTGGCTTGCAGCCCAGATGAAAAATGCCTTACAGCTGGATGACCTGAATTTCGTAACCCAGTGGAAAACTGTAGAACAGGCCTCATCAGAGGCTACTTCCTTTCAGCTATGCTTTATGATGACTCCCTTATGCGAAATAGATTTAACTCCCAACTGGAAGCATTAGAAAACACACTAAAGGTATGGAAAAGAGTGGACACACTCTCCAGGATTTCTATGCAACAATGAAGATATAGGTGGGGGCTTGAGATATGTCCTTCCAACTGACAAGGATAGACCACTGGTACAAGAGATAGATGAGAAGGTGCTTTTGCATGCATTCTCAGCTGTTGAATGGATAGGTTGCTAAGACCTTTGTGAAACTGAAAACAAGTAATGGGCTGGCAGAATGTGGATCAGTTCCACTATTTCTAACTCAGGTACTCCAGAGGGCAGCACCTAAGACAGGAAAAATTATATAGGGAATCCCCAAATTAACTGGATTTAATATCCTTCTCAACCTTGATTTTAACCTTTCAACAGAAAGGAGCTACCTCTAGGAAATATCAGTTCTTAATTCAAGAGGTATCCCGACAAGCCCATGCTATTGCAGATAAATGGGAGGGGGAAGCTAACTTCCAGCTCATAAAAAAAGAGTGGGAACAAGTGTGGAAGGATTCTTTCAAGAACACATCATTGCCCAGCTGGCACAAATTTATGTGGAAAGTGGAATGCATTTTTTTATCACTCTGGTGATTAAGGTCAAGTGGTCTCCAGACCAAGGTCCACCATGCTGGAGGAAGTGTGGGAAACCTAGGGATACTCACAGTCACAAATTCTGGCAGTGTGAAACCCTACAGGGATACAAATCCATTTTCAGAGGATAGCATCCTAAAGAGACTTGAAGCTCTGAATGTGAACAAAGCTATGGGACCGGATGGGATATTTTTATTATTATTATTACCAGGTAAACGCAGTGAGCCAAAGGCCCATTTTCATGCATAACCCAGGACCATATAAATACAGTCAAGATGTTACATATGAAGAAATACAGTCAACACAGAATGAAAACACGATCAAAAACAGTTAGAGCAAAGTTGATTCAACAGATGTTTCCTTAATTTGTCTTTAAAAGTTTGATGACTTATGTTACCAGAAAATAACCCAGGAAGCTCATTCCAATTTAAGATGGCACTAAAAGAGAATGATCAATTTTGCATTTTAGTTTTGGTTCTTGGCATTATAAATCTAATCACTTCACTAGAATGAAGTTCCCTAACATTGTTATTAACATGAAGTAATGAGTACAGTGGGGAATGTTCCCTTTGATGAAGAATATTATCAGTCAAACAACCCAAACTGTATAGGCTGCTCAGCCTCAGCTGAAGCCATCCAGAATACTTATACAGAACACAGTGATGAGTGGAATGTGGTAATTTAAATGTGAATCTACAAATACTGTGAAATATAGATGTAAGAATAGAAAGATCTTGCTTGGCCAAATTAGAAAAGAGGAAAGATTTATAATTTAGAACTGGAAGAAGTACGCCTTTTGTTATTGCCATTCTTGCCTGAATAGTAAGCATGGACTGCAATTTAAGTAAAGGTCTCAATTTTTTATTTACTTGACAACTGACAGATTTTATTTGGGAAGAAAAAGTTAGATTAGCATCTAGAAGGATACTCAAATATTTAAATTGATTAGCTCGATTCAATTTATTACCACAGGAGTCTATTATTAATAGAACAGGGGCCGTAACTCATTGCCTCCACAGGAACTCTCTGAAGTTGCAGCACTTGTCTCCTGTATACTGTTAACAGTGAATCCTGGGCCTTTCTAAGCAAAATAAAGTCATAATCGGCATGCTGCAAACAAATGCTAATAGCACAAAACCCGTAAGTGCTAGACACAAATTATGAGTGGCAAACTTGTTCAGCATACAAATACCTTTCCAACAGTGGTATGCAGGTAATAATAGGTAATTTATTTTTTTTTCTGTGCTGGTCAAAACAGCAAAATAAAATTTTTTTTTTTTTCACTAAAAATGCACCATAAACCTTTTTTTGTTGGGAAATATGTAACATATCAAAACCAAATTAAGCATCCAGACATTGGATGTAGTTTCAATAATTTATTTGTAAAAACACTACCTATTTCTGTAGTATTAAACATAATTGTCCCCCATTTTAGTCAAGGTGCATTGGTGAGGTTTGAGGGATGAATCTGAACCATACACACCATACCATAAACAAATGCACATAACTCCTAAAGTATACAGGATACACAGAATATATCAGTAGCAAAGTTGTTCCACACAAAATTGTCTTTCCAATGGTGCTATGCAATCAACTGTGCTCAATTTGGTTTTTGTTTTATACTGGCTGAGATACCCAGAATGTGGGTTTTCTTCTAGGTGGTTCTTGATGTGCAAAATGTCTGTCGTATACACCATGTCATAAACAAATGTGAATAACTCCTAAAGTTAACTTGATATACACAAAGTGTCAGTGGCAAAGTTGTTCAACACAACATTACCTTTCTAATGGTGCTATGCAGTCAGTTCTAATCAATTCTGGCTGGCAAGTACTATTAAAACATGTGAGTGATGTTTCCAGACATTACTGGGGCATGCAGGAAGTCTGTAGGTGACTTTTGTAGTCATTCTGGGACACACTGCAATACATTTGCTGCCGCCTACAGGCATATTCTAGGAGGCAATGAGTTAACTAATCTCTGTCTAGAACCGAAAAGCATACATTTAGTCTTCTTACTATTCAGGGAAAGCTGTTTTTTAATTAGCCAGTTACCCAAAATACAAAAATCCTCATTTGATCCTTTATTTATGTCTTCCACTGAGTTTGAGCTACAACACAAAATAATATCATCGGCATATGTCAAACAGTGCGTATGTCTCATTAGGGAAGGAATGGTGACAATGAACAATGTGAACAGGAGAGGCCCAAGTACTGAACCTTGGGGCACTCCCTATTCCATCATTCTACTGTTGGACAAACTACTACTTAAACCCACCCTTAATGGACAATTTGTCAAATAACTAGTGAACCAATGAAGTGGAGAATCTGCCAGTCCAAAGTCCCTAAGGCTCCTGAGCAGCAGGTGGTGGTTAACTAAATTAAAGGCCTTGGACAGGTCTACAAACACAGCACCAGTGAGTAACCCATATTCCATAGACATGGTGGTGTGGTCCGTGAATCTGTCCAAGGCTGTACCCATACCATGAAACTTATTGAAACCACGCTGATCAAGAGCCCTAAGGCCAGCACAGTGGAGGTATTCAGTTACTTGTTCATTTACCAAGTTCTCAAGAATGTTACCCAAGGGAGGAAGCAGTGAGATAAAATGACAATTGTCCATATCTCCAGTATCACCAGATTTATAAATGGGCTTATCAGAGTCTGCTTCCACTGATCAGGGAAGCAGCCCATGACAAATGACAAGTTAATAATCAAAGCCAGTGAATAGGTAATATAATCTGAGACTAATTTTAGAAACGTTGGCTCCAGTTCACTAGCTCCAGGCTAATATCAGTCATCAGTTGCAGTAATTTTTTTTTTATGTTATAAGGCTTTATGACTCTGAAGTAAAATGTTGTCATAACATTAGGATTTTTAGATAAATTAGTAACCTCATTAGAAATATGTTCAAAAGATTGTTTATATATAGACAAGTTAGAGAACATGTCCAGAAAAACATCACAAATCTCCTGAGGGTTTGTCAGTTTACAGCTATCATTACAAAAAGCTTCAACCTGTTCTTGAGTATTAGGCTTTATGAGAGAATTTATAGCTGACCAAAACTTTCTTGGATTCCGCAATCCTGAATTCTGTAAGTTATAACAAAACTTAGATTTACACTGCCTAACTTTTATTTTACACTCATTTCTTAGATTCCTATAATCATTAAAATCTGTATTATTAGTAGTAGTAGTTTTAAAACATTTCCAGGCTGGGTCCCTGAGTTTCATTAGATGAAGCAGGGTTGGCATAATCCATTTATTTACTGTTCCACTAACTCTTTTTATTACTTTTGGAAAATAAATGTTTATTTTGCAATTCCAAAAGGGTAGTTGTTAAAAATACCAACTGCAATATTCACGTCTGGAATGGCATTTAAATAAGTCCAGTCCACCTGTTGTAAATCAATTACTAATTCTTCACTTAGCTCAGTCATAAATTTCCTATAAGAAAAACATCTTGGTGGTGGTTTGGATCTTTTATATTTCCAAATGCAATAAGTGGCCAGATGGTCACTTATCACATCTAGAAATACACCAACACTCTTAACATTTGTAGAGTTATTTGTTAATACCCAATTAAGAATGGCGTGATTTAGACTCCTCATATTCATGTGTGTAAAGTCATGAATGAGTTGAAACAGTCTAGCATTCATGAGGGAAGTCTCCAAGCTTGGGTCTTTCAGTGGATCCCAGTGTAAATTTAAGCACCCCAGGATTAAAAGATCACTTCTGGAGTTTAAGGAAGAAATCAAATACAGAAGATCCTCAAGTCCTTTTCTGCCTGTTTTGGGGGAATTATTGATTGGGCAATATTTCAATTTATGAGAGTCAACCTGTTTTAATTCTAACAATAGCCATTCACAGTCTGTGGTGGGTTTACAACCAAGTCTTAATTTTGTCACAATAAATTCAGGTTTAAAAAACAATATGATGCCTCCCCCTCCTTTTTCTTCCATCCCTGTCCTTCTGAAAATGACTATAACCTGCAAGTGTGACTAAATTATCAGCTATAGATGGCTTTAGCCATGACTCAATTAAGCTAAAAATATCAGGATTTTATTGGACCACCCAAGCCTCAATTTCCAACTTCTCGAACAAAGAGCTTCTAACATAAAGGTGAGCAAATGTGATACCACCCCTCTGCCAGTAACCTCTGTCTAACTCATCTGAAGCAGGAGGCCCAGGGTTTGTCTCAACATCACCTGCTAAAAGCAGTATTGAGCAGGTTATAGTGGATACCAGCACAGCAAGGGTGATTTTTAAATGAATAGCTGGTTTTGTATACTGCACAAGGCTCTATAGAGCCCCTTGATTTAAACTACCCAATGACCTCACATATGAAGGAATCAGGTATGTAGAGGCTACCAGGACATTTGAATATGAGAAGTCAGTAGATGTTCTAGGTTGTTCATATTGTGCTTCATTTAGAGTAATGCAATGTAAACCTTGATCAAACAAAACTAACCCTAATAAGCAATATACAGTAGCATACATACATAGGAACCTCTCGTGTTAAAAATGATTTAAAACAATATAATAACAACTAAATATTACTTAACACTAAAATAGGAACTAGCCAAATGTATCATTAAATTGGGACAATTGCATAATATGTACACAGTACACTCCTACTTTTATTACTTATAACCAAACTATTTCATTGCAATAAACCATAAATATTTGTAAGCAGCCTCTCCACAGCCTGCCATCACTGACACCCACCAATGAGTTCTGCCACTACTGCTTGAGCCACTCATGCGTGCAGTCAATCTGCGGGCAGCTGCTAGTGCTACAGCACTGTTACAGATAGAGTCTCCGCCCCCTGTAACACTTGATCTGCCTCCACCTCCTGGTGGCCCCCACTTACGAGACACATGAATGAATTAGTTAAGGCAGGCAAGTGTAGTCCATTCTTCTGTAGGGCACAGTAGTGAGCTGAAATGTCAGCTGGATGTCTGTAGCCAACATATACCCATGGGTACTAAAAGAACTCATAGAGGTGCTTGCCGGTCCTCTGATGGCCTTATTCAAAAGATCTCTGCAAACAGGAATGGTTTCAGAGAACTGGAGGAGAGCAGACATAATCCCTCTATACATGAGTAGTAGCAGGGAGGATGCTAACTATAGGCCAGTCAGTCTCACCTCAGTGGTGAGGAAATTAATTTAAACCTTGTTAAAGGAGGGATCGGTAGAGTATCTTGAATCTGATGGCCTGTAAAGCCAAAAGCAACATGGATTCATGGTGGAGGGGGATCATGTCAGAAGAATCTGGTGGATTTATTTAACTGGGTGATCAGGGAAAAAGATCAGGGGAGGGCAGTGGATGAGACCTATCTGGACTTTAGCAAGGCCTTCAACACTGTGCCACACATGAGACTGATAAAAAAAAATTGACAGCCTAGAGGTGAGATCCAAAGTGATGAACTGGGTTAGAAAGTGGTTAACGGATAGGAGACAGAGGGTGGTGGTTAATGGCACTCATTCTAATGATGGGAGAGTGATCAGCAGGGTGCCACAGGGCTCGGTGTTGGGACCGCTCCATCTCAGTGTCTTCTTGAGCAACACTGCAGAAGAAATGGAATGGAAAGTATGCCTTTTTGTAGATGACACCAAAATCTGCACTAGGTAAAACTTTATTTTTATAAAGGATAGTACATGTCATTAGGATTTTGCAATCCTGTTCTCAAGACAGTCCTGTGTAAAAGCAGATGGTAAGTACAATTATGAAATATAAATATAAAAATTGTAAATATATAAACATAAAAAAATAGGGATGGTGGAACCACACACTATAAGATTAGAAAGGACACATGATTTTAGATCATAGAAAGAAAATAAGATTATAACGTACAAGTAAACAATGAACCAATGTACATTGACAGAAGAAGCAAAAGAATCCTTTCAGAGCTTGAGTAAAACCCTTATACTCTGTGGTTATACACAGTGGGGTCAGCAAGTTATCCCAGATCAAAGCTGCCCTGGTACGCATCAAACTATCTCCAAATTTATTCTTTCTTCTCCCCATTTGGATTTTATTAAGGTGAATTGATCTTGCAGATTACCTTTTACTATTATATTTGGGAAGGAAAAGAGTCTGAGTTATATAATGATCCGGATATAGCAGCTGATATTTATGCATTGTTTTTAGACAGGTTTTTTGGTACCCAAGCTCCAATGGTTGCCAACCCAATTTAATAAGCAACTGACATTGACACATTGTAAAACTACATTGAAGTACATACCATGCAAATATAGATTGTATTTTGTCCAGTTTATTCAACATCAGTTTACTAGCAGTCCTATATACCATTTCCCCATAAGTCAATGCGGGTAAGACAATTTGTTCAGCTACCCTTTTTCTATCCTGGGTCCTCAAGTATTTTGTAGTATACCTGAGGGCTCCAAATTTTTCATTAACTTTACAAGTAGTTATGTTTATATGAGAGCTAAAGGTCAACTCAGAATCATATGTGAGACCCAGATAACAGCAGTTTTCAGCCTGTTCCAATTGTACATATTTTAGAGTTAGAGTATGACGTTGGGATTTTGTTTTTTTATGAGCAAAGTGCATTAACTTTCATGGACAGCCTTGACCTGGCAAACCATTCCCCCAACTGCATTGAAATCAGACTGTAGTCTGTTTTGTAGGTACACAAGGCTTGTCCTGCAAGCCACCAATACAGTGTCATCAGCATACAGCTTTATAGCTATACGCTTCACCACATTGGGCAAGTTGTTAGTAAATGCCAAGAATAATAAAGGACCCAATATGGGCCCATGAAGGACCCTCTTGCAACTTTATGAGGAGCAGATAGTATACGCTGAACCTCTACCCTCTGAGTATGTCCACTCAAATATGATGAAATCCAATGCAAGAGCCCCTCAGAGAATCCCAGCCCACCTAGTCTGTCAAGCAGGAGGGAATGGCCCACCAGGTCGAAGGCCTTTGATAATTTGATAAAAATGTCTGCTGTCTTCTGACCCAAATTTAAAGAGGTGCATACCAGATCACTGAACTCCAACAGTGCTGTTGCTGTTGAATCTCCCTTTCTAAACATGATTGACAAGAGGACAGCAATTTATATTTTTCAAAGTGTTCCATGATCTGTCCATGCACCAATCTCCCTAAGCATTTCAATATAATTGGCAAAAAGGCAATTGGCCTGTAGTTATTTACCTCAGAGACATCTCCCCCCTTAAATATAGGAATGATTTTACTTACCCTCCAGGACAGGGAGGAATATCCCAACTGTAGGCTCTAATTAAAAATATTGGTTATAGTAGGAGCAATCATTTTTGCTGTTCACTTCAAAAATGTTCCTTCAAGTTCATTCAGCCCTGCAGATTTATGGGCATTTATTCTGCCTAATTCTTTACAAACATTTTAAACCTCTGAATCTAAAGGGTGGAGGACAAGTTGGAGTTCATGATGTCAGGATTGGGGCCTCCCCACAATCCTGGCTGGTGGCTAAACCATAATCAGAGAGATCAACAAAAAAATCTATTTAGGACCTGAGATACATCCGGAGGTTCTTCGATTAGATTATCCCAGACTCTTAGCAACATTTTTTTTTGTAAATCACCTCCCCCCCCGGGTTTGTCAAGTTTTTTATTACTTGCCAACATTTTTTGGGATCAGCATTATTATTCATTTTATTTCTGTAATAGGCCATCTTTGCCCTCTTTATTAGTTTCCTACATTCACTTCTTTTCATTTTAAACACACTCCAATCAGAATTTGATTCGGTTTTCTTGTCTTTTTTCCAGAGTCTATTCTTAACTCTGACTTTTTTGGATTTTTTTCATTAATCCATGGAAGCTTAGGTAATTTTTTATGCTGTTTTATCTCCGGAGCATGTAAATCACAGAGATGTCAAAAGGTGCTCATGAAATAATCTACTGTTTGGTCAAGGGCAGGAATCAGCCTACATCTTTCCCATTTCTCATTACTAATGCTTGTCAGAAATTTCTCTTCACTGAAGTTTCTCATGTCTTGTATCCAGTTTTGGTTAAAATGAATATTTAATTGCTTAAATTGTGATTTGAACATGGTAGCCCAAACAGGATTATGGACCCCTAAGTGGGGCGGTAAATGCCAGATGCTGTTATCTGGATTAAAGTAGAAGAAAAAGTTGAGTCTAATATAGTTCCTGAGATTGTGGTGTTTGTATAACGTAAAAACACAAAGAACCTCTGTGCGTAAACACTGAGGCAAGGGTTACCCCAAAGGGCATTTGTCTGGGAAGCCAAGTTTCAAGAAAATACAAAATCACACATGCCCCCACAATGCAAAGCATCACGGGCTGCATATGCAAATCACCACAGAATGTTATGCTGGTCCAACTTTAAGAAGAATTGCATGGCACCAAAAGGCCTCTCACACAGTTTGCAAAGGGTGCTAACAGAAGACATAGACACATGTTTCGTCCTACCAGGACTCATCAGTATGCCTCGTCTGTTTGACACCCCAGTGGAATGGACCAGCTACCCCTAAGGCAGTGTGACTGGGATATATTGTGGTGAACCCATTAAAATAAAAACTATTTAAAGACAAAGAACCTCTTAAGTAAACACTGAGGCAAGGTTACCCAAAAGGGCATTTGGCTGGGAAGCCAAGTTTCAAGAAAATACAAAATCTCATGCCCCACAATGCAAAGCATCATGGGCTGCATACAAATCACCACAGAATGTTATGCTGGTCCAACTTTAAGCAGAATTGCATGGTGTGAAGGCCTCTCACACAGTTTGCAAAGGATGCTAACAGAAGACATAGAACACGTGTTGAGTCCTAGGACTCATCAGTATGCCTCGTCTGTTTGACACCCCAGTGGAATGGAACAACTACCCCTAAGGCAGTGTGCCTGGGATATATTGTGGTGAACCCATTAAAATGAAAAACTATTTAAAAGACAAAGAACCTCTGTGCGTAAACACTGAGGCAAGGGTTCTTTGTCTTTTAAATAGTATTTTATTTTAATGGGTTCACCACAATATATCCCAGGCACACTGCCTTAGGGGTAGCTGGTCCATTCCACTGGGGTGTCAAACAGACGAGGCATACTGATGAGTCCTGGTAGGACAAAACACGTGTCTATGTCTTCTGTTAGCACCCTTTGCAAACTGTGTGAGAGGCCTTTCAGCACCATGCAATTCTGCTTAAAGTTGGACCAGCATAACATTCTGTGGTGATTTGCATATGCAGCCCGTGATGCTTTGCATTATGGGGGCATGTGTGAGTTTGTATAACGTGTTGGGGTTTTAAGTTGTGTTATCCTAAGAGAAATAACAAATTATTTTAATTGCGTTCCACAAGGATTAAACCAATTTCAGTTTAGGTCGCCTATCAATATCATTAGTTTGTCCCCCTCACTCTCTCCAATTTTATTTATTACTACTTTGATATGTTCAATATTTATTTTGGGGGGGGTAAACTATATCTATAATCAGTCTTAATTATTCTGCATAGATAACAAAATATTCTATGTTTTTTAATAGGGTGGACACTCAGGAGAGAGAGTGGAGAAAATGCTTAGGGATCATGGTAAACTCAAGCAATGGACAAGAGCTTGGCAGTTGGGTTCCATGCCAAAAAGTGCAAAATCATGCACCTCAGGCATAGGAACCTAGGAGCTAAGTATTGGATGGGAGAGGTACTGACAGTCACTAAACAGGATGACCTCAAAGTGGCAATACAGTGTGACAAAGCAGTAGTTAGAGACAGTGGGATGCTGTGATGCACAGGGAGAGATATCTCCAGCAAGCCAAACTCTAAACTAAAACATCTGCATATTCACACATTTACATTTGTACCAAAAGTATGAAATTTGAAAAAGCATTTTTTGGAAATCTAGTGCCCTTGACTACAGATGGAAGTATCAACCTAAGCTATAAGACTTGCTACAGAATACACTATGACAACACTGAAAGAGTACACTATAGCTATGGACTACACTATCACTATGGAATATCCTATGACTGTGGACTATAACTATGAATTAAACTCTAACTACGGATTATTATGGTTAAACTATTAACTACAGATTAAACTATTCATTACAGACTGAACTATTACAGACTAAACTATTACAGGGTTCTTAACAATGTACATTAATTACAAAAACTAATGCAGTGCACTAATGAATGATTTCCCCAAAGTTCTCCTTATCATTATAGGGTCACAACAGCATAGCAAAGAGTCCTTAATTCCATCTCCTTTGCATCTTGATGAACTTTTCAGAGATAATTTTTAACTCATCTGATTTGATCACACAGTGCCCATCTTCTCCATCAAACTTTATCGGTCCATAAACAATTCTTCATCGTGTCACACAGTCACTGTCCTGCCTTTGCAGCCAAGTGAAAACATTCCCATGCTTTTGCAGGAACTTCAAGGAGTACCATTTTTTCATTTCATCCCCTGCAGTTCCTTTCCCAATGTAAAAGTTTTTGGAATAGTATACTGCATAGTAACTGTTCATCTCAAGTTCTGTGTCTAATGATTTTTTTTTCTTTTTAGGAGCTGTGGTGATACTGGTTGATGATGGAGGAGATTGTGGAGCTGGGCACTGAGTTGATGTGCAAGCATCATTTCCCATACCTGTGTCTGGCAATGTTTCTGAATTTTTGGTTGTGGCGGCTGCCATTGTGTTGTTAGGAGCAGAAGGAGCACTGGAAGCACTATCAGCAGGACAAGGGTTGGCATGGAAAGCTGTGGAGTGTGCCCGTCCTGACACAACATTCACAGCTGTGGAGTCAACAGGAGCTTCAGTGGGCACCGTGGTGCTGAGAGGATCTTCAACGGCTGGCACCAATGCAGCTGAATATATTAATCTTTTAGTTCTCCAATCCTCAACATGACTTCGGTTTCTGCAGGGCTCATCTTCCTTAATGTAGTGTATGCAGAAGCATGTCAAGTTTCTTGTGGTCACCACATCATCCACCACCACCTTTACGCTTTGTACAAGGTGTGTCCCAGGCACTGCTTTTATATCTCATCTTGCCTCTCTTTTTATATCATTTTCATCCACCCAGAAAAATGTTCACCTAAAGTGAGTGCACCCATCAGTTTCAGGCTGTTTTGTCAGTGCAATGTGGTAGTACTGGTACAGTTCTTTCACCTTCCTAATAACAGCTTGCTGTGACTGTACTGTTCTGCTTGCAGCAGACTTCACTGCTGCACATTCACCATCCAACGGTCCCTTTCTGTGTTGAGATGCAAACAAAAAGCATGCTTGACTTTTAAATCATACTCTCTGATGGCCAAAGAAATGTCATAAAAGGCCCATTTGGACTTGTACTGGGCCCCACATTCATCAGTGAAGTGCTCTTGCTTAATGATGTTTAACCCTCATACATTAATGAGGTGTGAGGTTGCAATTTTCACAAATTGACACATGGTATAGTGATCATGCTTCAGATCACTGAAGACAAACACCAGCAATACTGTGACAGTGGTTTCACAGTGTTTGCAACAGTAGTACGTCACCACAGGATGAAGTGTTGTCTGTTCATGATGCCAGTGTACTAACTGGACCGTATCCTGTAGTTTGCAGATGTAGTTCTCCACAAAGTCCAGCACCATCACAACCCATCCCTTGGATGTGAATTCCTTAACCATTCTAAGCTGATGCTGCTGCCTTGCTGCCATATGCAAGTGCCGGCCCAGAATCAGAAGATCTTCTTTTATTACTTGTACTAGCTGGAGTACTTTGGAGCATTTATTTTTTTAAACTTTCCATGGCTATTGCATTTGTATGCCATTAACGGTGCACCGTTTTTTGAAGGTGCCCCATTCCTACCACATTGTTTCTTCTTCTCCATGTTGCTGGAGTAGCTTCTCTACTGTTTTCACAAAATTGTCTGTGCTGCATTTTTTGCATGATTTTTCAATAAACTCCAACTGGTAGAACTTTTCAAATGGTGCCTTTGGACACACAGTTAATTCTATTGCCCTATAAACATCTGGGATTTTACAGCATGTTAACTGATGTCTGTGGGCTAGACAATTTAATGCCTGAAGCTTCAGTAAAGCATTTATATAATACTCACACAAGCATTGGTCAAGTTTCTGCTCCATTGCCAGTTTAATTTGCCTTGTCCATAGTGTTCCAAACTTCCTTGCTCATAGTGGTGTGTCAAGGCAGTTAATTGTTTAATCCAGGTATGATCATGTTTTGCCTGTCCATTTAGAGAAAGTCTTTTTGTGTGGCAGGAGTGTGGCAAAGTCGTCAAATAATTTTTTCACTTGACTCACAGTTTCCTGTGGCAGTGCAGATTTGTGTTGTTTGTTCATTGCGCTTTCACCATGAGATACCCTCATAAGCCTTTTCCAACTCACCCCTAATGCTGAGCTTGCAGTCCTAAGCAGCTTGTATTTCTTTAATACAATCACTGTTTTTAAGAATTCCTTACTTATCTGATGGTCTTATTTATTGCTTTTGTTTCTGATCTTGGCCAACTTTTCTGCGACTACAGATATCATTTTGTCTTCAAGTTTGCTTCTTTGACACACACCATGCTTGGACAGGGCAGCTTTCTTCGACGGTGAACAGTGATGCACGACTTTCTGACTTGTGATAGCATATTTATTTGGTGATTTAGGCAATGCTTTACGTGCACATTGAACAGCCTTTCTTAGAGAAGCATGGTATTGCACTGTTGGGGTCACACATTGCTCTTTTTCTGGTATGACTACTGGTGAGGTGGTAGTGGTGATGGTGGTCACTGGTAAGGTGGTGGTTTTGGCAGCAGTGGCCACAGTGACAGCTTGTTTTTCATGATACCATCTTAATTGCTTCTCATTTAGTCATCTTCATTTTTGGCTACTCGTGTTGGTTCATTGTTGCCTTTTTTTCTCTCTTCAGTACTCCATCTGTGCCATTTTCTGTTCTTCATCCTTTGTTTTTTTTGATGAGCCACTTTCAACAGTTGGCTGCTTCCTTAGTTTCTGCGCTTCCCTGTACCCTCTCCTTTTCCAACTCGTAATGACTGCGCTGATCATCATTCATGTTCTGTTGGTATTTACATGCACGTGTGCCTTTTTTCTCCAAATATGCTGGATAGCGTGCAGTGTCTTTCTTAATGGTGTCTCAGTACAGCTGACTCTTTTCCTTTCTGGACAGAGGAGGAGCAGTATTGCATGGCATCTCATTGAGAAATGCCTCAGCAAACATACAAGGTCTTCTTCTTGATTCCATTCTTGAATACATGGTTCTCAAAAACTCTGGAGGAACACAAGCTGATTTAAAAATAAAGGGTTACAAGAGTGCATCTGTCACAGGACTTCATATGGCATGACGGAAAACACATGTCCTGACAGAAATGATTATTGGCACTACAGCCAAGACATACCCTTAAGAAGTGGTAACTGGCACTATTGCCAAGACACATGATGCACAAAGTGGTTAATGGCACAATGGAAAAGATATGTACTTAAGAAAAGGTTAATGGCACAACGTCCAAGACATATGATTCACTTAGTGGTTAACGGTGCAATGACCAAGACACGTACTTAAGAAAAGATTAATGTCACGATGTCCAAGACATATGACGCACTAAGTGGCTAATGGTGTGATGGACAAGACATCTACTTAAGAAAAGGTTAATGGTGCTATGGCTAAGACATACACACAACACAAAAAGTGCAAACAAAATGGAAGCACACATCCACCAATCTGCAAACAAAATGGAGGCCTGCAATCACCTACCTGCAAAAAAAAAAAAAATGGAGACATGTATCCATCCGCTTGCAGACAATATGGAGGCACATATCCACCCATCTGCAAACAAAATGGAGGCCTGCAACCACCCACCTGCAAACAAAATGGAGGCACCCACCCACCTGCCTGCAAACAAAAAGGAGGCATGCATCCACCCACCTGCAAACAAAATGGAGGAACGTATCCACCTGCCTGCAAACCAAATGGAAGCATGCATCCACCCACCTGCAAACAAAATGGAGGCATGCATCCACCCACCGGCAAACAAAATGGAAGGACACATCCACCCACCTGCAAACAAAATGGAGGCATGCATCTGCCCATCTGCAAACAAAATGGAGGCCTGCAACCACCAGTCTGCAAACAAAATGGAAGTACTCACCCACCCACCTGCAAACAAAATGGAGGCATGCATCCACCTGCCTGCAAACAAAATGGAAGCATGCATCCACCTGTCTGCAAACAAAATGGAAGGACGCATCCACCTGCCTGCAAACAAAATGGAGGCATGCATCCACCCACCTGTAAGCAATCATACAATCAGGAAAAAATGTTCAGCATTTTGACTATTAAATGGGCCTTATTTGGTTTAGATGTTACAAGTGCATGCTTAGTTTGTTAGTTCCAAACACAGACACAATGCTATGAGGCCCCCCACAAAAAATGTATTTGGCCAGAGTCACATCAACAAACATCAGGCTGCAAGGCCTGGTGGGCACTGTTTGGAAGCCTGCTGTGGTGTGTAGGCCTTGACTAGACCATTTGGAACCCAGAAGTGAACCTTTTGGTTTCCAAATGGTCCAATCAAGGCTGACACACAACAGCAGGTTTCCAAGCAAAGGCGCAGGCCATGAGGCATGCCTCCCCAAACAACAACAAGAAAAGAAATGCAGCATCATTGAAAATACATTCTGAGCCACAAACATACATGGAAACACAATGTTGGCTACAACTTATACCAGGTCTGATTCCAAACACATAAGGCCGCATGGCATGTGCCTTTGTTTGGAAGCCTGCTGTGGTGTGCAGGCCTCGAAAAGACCATTTAGAAACATAGAAACATAGAATTTGATGGTCGATAAGGACCTCTCGGCCCACCCAGTCTGCCCATTTCCCTACCTGATGGATAAGCTGTAGATTTTAGTTAATCAACAGCTTACTTCCTCCTGCCTACCACTAGAATTGCCTTATGCCTGTCCCATGCATTCTTGAATTCTCCCACTGTTCCTGACTCCACAGCCTCCTCAGGAAGGCTGTTCCATGCCACAACTCTCTCTGTGAAAAAATACTTTCTAACATTACCTCTGAGCCGTCTCCTCTCTATCTTCAAATTGTGCCCTCTTATTCTTGCACATCTCTTCTTCTGAAAGATTCTACCCTCTTGTACTTTGTTAATTCCCTTGAGATACTTGAAAGTTTCTATCCTGTCCCCCCTTCCTCCTTTCCTCAAGGGTATACATATTAAGCTGCTTTAGACTCTCCTAGTATTTCTTCTGGTGCAGACCTTGCACCATTTTGGTTGCCCTCCTCTGAACAGCCTCCACTCTGTCTATGTCTTTGAGGAGATGGGTTCTCCAGAATTGCACACAGTACTCCAGATGGGGTCTCACTAACTGTCTGTAGAGAGGGATAACAACTTCCTGTTTCTACTGTTGATGCCTCTCCCCTATGCATCCCAGTATTCCCCCAGCCCTCCTTACTGCCTTCTCACATTGTTTTCCCACTTTTAGGTCATCTGATATAATTACTCCTGGGTCTCTTTTGATTTTTATTGTTGTTATTAACTCACCCCCCATTGTGTACGCTTCCCCTGGGTTTTTGTTTCCCAGATGCATTACCTTGCACTTCTTTGCACTGAATCTGAGCTGCCACATATCTGACCATTCCTCCAACCTTGACAAGTCCCTTTTCATTATTTCTACCCCACCTTGTGTATCAACCCTGTTGCAGATCTTTGTGTCATTTGCAAAGAGGCATAACTTTCCTTCCAGGTGCTCTCCAAATGTCACTTATAAAGAAATTAAAGAGGACTGGTCCCAGTACCGAACCCTGCGGTACTCCACTAGTTACCCTCCTTTCTTCACTGTGGACTCCGTTTACTATTAACTTTTGCATCCTGTTGTCCAGCCAGTTTTTTATCCAGGCGACCACCTTAGGACCCACTCCAAGGCTGGCTAACTTGTATATTAATCTTTTGTGTGAGACTGTGTTGAATGCCTTACTAAAATCTAGGTAGGCCATATCCACAGCTCCTCCTGGTCTACTACATTGGTCACCCAGTCAAAGAAATCTATTAGGTTCATCTGACATGACCTTCCTGCTGTGAAACCATGCTGCCTTCAGTCCTGTGCCCCACTGACCTCTAGGTACTCAACAACTCTTTCCTTCAGAAGTGATTCCATCATTTTCCCTACCACTGAAGTCAAACAAACTGGTCTGTAGTTTCCTCTCTCTGCCCTGCTCCCACTTTTGTGAAGTAGAATCACATTTGCCCTCCTCCAGTCCTCAGGTACCACTCCATCCTCCCTTGATTTGTTACAGAGAGTAGTCAGTGGTGTTACTAGTTCTACCCTAAGTTCTTTTAGTATTCTTGGGTGAATCCCATCAGGCCCCATTGCTTTGTCCACCCTCAATTTCAAGAGTTCTTTCAAATCCCTTTCTTCTGTAAATGGACTGGTATCGACCCCCCTATTCAGTGTATCTCCCTTGTTTGGTTTAGGCACCTCCCCCTCCTCATCTGTTGTGAATACTGAGCAGAAATATTCATTCAGTATCCCTTCTTTTTCACTGTCACCCTCTGCCCACATTCCCTCCCCTTTATTAAGTCTATGTATCCCTTCCTTGGTCTTTCTTCACTCCCTAATGTACCTATAAAAGGTTTTATCCCCCTTCTTAACAGAGTTGGCTATCTTTTCCTCAGTTTGTGCCTTTACTATTCTGACTGCCTTCCCTGCTTTAACTGATAAAGTTCTCTGTCCTGCTCCTTCTGTGTTTCCTTATATTTCCTGAATGCTATCCTTTTCTCCTTAACCGTCCCTGCCACCTCTTTTGAGAACCATAGTGTTTTTTTCCTTTGTTTTGTTTTATAGATTTGCTTCACACAAAGGCTTGTTGCCTCTGTGATGGCTGTTTTGATTATTCCCACTGTTCCTCCACCCCTCCTTCTTGCCCATTTGCTAATGCTTTTCTAAGGCATTTTCCCAAAGTCAGCCTTCCTAAAGTCTAATACTCTTGTTTTTGTATGGCTTGACTCTATGGCTGTGTTTATTGTGAACCACACTGTTTGGTGGTCACTTGTTCCCAGATGGCTACCCACTTCTAAATCTGAGATCCTTTCTCCTTTCCCATTTTAGAGTACCAGGTCTAAGATTGCTCCCTCCCGAGTGGGTTCCAACACTAGCTGTCTGAGGCATGCCCCCTATAGGGCATCAAGAATGACCCTGCTCTTGGATGTGCCTGCAGCAAAGGTACTCCAGTTAACATCTGGCATATTCAGGTCCCCCATCAACAATATCTTCCCTTTTTCTGCCATTTTAAGAATGCCTTCTATCATTTCCTTGTCCATTTCCTCCCCCTGAGATGGGGGTCTGTACACAACCCCCATGCAGATTGTGGTGCCATTCCTGTCTCCAGGGTGACCCATAGTGACTCATCAACTTCCTGTCTACTCTTTAGTTCTGTTACTTTAATCTCTTCCCTTATATAGAGAGCTACTCCTCCTCCTCTTTTACCCACCCTGTCCCTCCTGTAGACTGTGTATCCTGGAATGTTGACCTCCCACTTATGGTTCTCTGTGTACCATGTTTCAGTGACTGCCACAATATCGAGGCATCCCACTTCCGTTAAGGCCACTAGTTCAGGGAGCTTATTGCACAGACTATGGGCACTGGTACTCAGTTCCATTTATTTTTTATGGCCTTACCCCTTTTAGCCCCATCCCTGTCCTTAACACCTTTTTCTGCTTTTATCCCTGTCCTGCTCCCTACTGACTTCTCTGCCTTGGTGTTTGGAACCCAGAAGAGAACCTTTCGGTTTTCAAATGGTCTGATCGAGGCTGACACACCACATCAGGCTTCCAAATAAAGGCCCAGGCCATGCAGCATGCCCCCCCAAACAACAACAAGAAAAGAAATGCAGCATCATTTAAAATACTTTCTGAGCCTCAAACATACATGGAAACACAATGTTGGCTACAACTTGTACCAGGTCTGATCCCAAACACATCAGGCCACATGGCATGTACCTTTGTTTGGAAGCCTGTTATGGTGTGTAGGCCTTGAAAAGACCATTTGGAACCCAGAAATGAACCTTTCAGTTTCTAAATAGTCCATTCGAGGCTGGCACACCACAGCAGGCTTCCAAACAAAGGCCATGCTGCATGCCCCCTCCGCAACAACAAGAAAAGAAATGCAGCATCATTGAAAATACATTCTGAGCCACAAACGTTCATGGAAACACAGTGTTGGCTACAACTTGTACCACATTGCACAGGATCTAGAAGGCAGAATTTCACTGTTCGCTGATGACACAAAGCTCTGTAACAGAGTAGACACACCAGAGGGTGTAGACAGAATGAGAAGGGACCTGCAGAAACTTGAAGAATGGTCAAGGGTTTGGCAGTTGAAATTCAATGCAAAGAAGTGCAAGATAATGCATATGGGGCACAAAAACCCTGGCACAATATATCAGTTGGGGGTGAGGATATAGCATGCACCAAGCAGGAAAGGGATCTTGGGGTTGTCATCTCTGATGACCTCAAGGTAGGGAAACAGTGTGACAAGGCATCAGGTAAAGCAAATAGGATGCTGGGATGTATAGGCAGGGGCATCACCAGCAGGAAAAGGAGGTCATAATTCTGCTATACAAGACACTAGTGAGGCCCCACCTGGAGTACAGTGTACAGTTCTGGAGACCATACCACGTAAGGACATAGACAGTGTAGAGAAGGTTCAGAGGAGGGCAACAAAGATGGTGCATGGGTTGCATCACAAGTCCTATGAAGACAGGTTGAAGGAACTGAACATGTACTCCCTGGAGGAGAGGAGGGAGAGAGGGGATATGATAGAGACAAACAAGTATCTTACAGGGAGGAACAGGGTGCAGGAAAACACTATTTTTAAGCGAAAAAGATGTTTCAGGACTAGAGGGCATGGGATGAAGTTGGAGGGAGGACGATTCAGAGGAAACATGAGAAAGAATTTCTTCACAGAACGGGTGGTGGACAAGTGGAACACCCTGCCAGAGGAAGTGGTGGGGGCTGAAACAATCACGGGATTTAAGAATGCATGGGATAGACATAAAGGAATTCTAGAGGGCAGGGGTAAGGGGAAACAGACTTCTAGGAAAACAAACTGAACTTACAAGATCAAATGGGCAGACTAGGTGGGCCATAGGCCCTTATCTGCCGACACTGTCTATGTATCTATGTATCTATGTAGGTCTGATCCCAAACACATCAAGCAGCATGACATGTGCCTTTGTTTGGAAGCCTGCTCTGGTGTGCAGGCTTCGATCAGATCATTTGAAACCCAGAAGAGAACTTCTCAGTTTCCAAATGGTCCAATCCAGGCTGACACACGACAGCAGGCTTCCAAAAAAGGTGCAGGCCATGTGCATGCTCCCCCCAACAACAACGAAAGACTCACTTACCCTGCCGCAGACCTGGCATCGGGCATCTATGTGCTGGATCAGGTTCCCAAACCAGAAAAGCACCTGAATCCTGACTTGCCTTTCGGACTGTAAACAATAATGGCTGGCATAAACCATGCAGCCTTCAGGGCGATGACTTTGGATCCTGTGTCCAATGCCCCCAATCATTTCAAAACTTAAACAATTTCTGCATCATTTAACTGCCACAATCTGTAGTCTGAGCCATATGCCCCAACACAGACCATGCTGTTACACAGTGGGGGATGTTCAACATTAACCCTGTCCCCCAAGTTGATATGGCACCAAGCACATTTAAATACTGTGCACCAAATGATAAGTCTCCCTGGACAAGTTGTTTGGCTCCATGAGCTAGCACACTTTTGGCCCCCTCTTTCACCCCCTTTACATATTCTGGATGAATAACACAACAGGCCACATAAACGTGATTGTGCTTACTCCCATGTAGCAGATAATACTGGCATGATGCTCACCCCCTCCACTGAAATGCACCACACAAAAGGCAAATAAACTAAATTCTGCCCTAACTGATCACTGAGCCGACCGCAAAAAAAAACATCCTACAGTGGAGCCAGAAATCCAAAATTGAAGCAAAATGCTGTAAACAGGAGCCAAACAAAACCAAAAAAGAAATGAAACATCATTTTCCCAGCAGCATACTGTGGCCTCATTGAAAGAACATAGTCATGTGGCTTATCTGGTGATGAAGATGATCCACCATGTAACTGTTTGGATGAGGGATCGCCACGCAACAAGGGCTCTAATCTTTCTGTTACACTGGTTGGCAAAAGAAATGGGCTTGCTACTGTGGGAATGCTCATTTTAAAGCATCCACAAGACCAGCCCACTTTTAGCAACTTCACCAGAATGTGCTGGTATGGCAGGCCACTCACCCATCCTCCCCGAGACTCAAGTGAATGTCCCAGGGGGTTGGACATAAGGAGGCCATCAGTGTTAAATGATGATATCTCAAGAGTTGCATGGCAAAAGGAGGACCTCTTAGGGGAGCATGAGTTTGTGAGGAAATTAACCAAGGCTGCCACATAGAAATATTTAACTAAAAAACATTAATCACCAGCTTCAAGGGGTAGAGGTGAACATAACGCAGTTAGACTTAATGCATTACATTCAAGTCTTAATGTTTGTGGCCACCAGGAGGGCATGGAGGGGTGCTGCAGCAGACTAAAAATGCATGTGAAATAAAAACAGGACACCAGATTGTGTATCACAAAAGTTTATTCAGGGATACATCACAATTCAGTAATATAAAACACAATTATATGCAACCTCTATTACAATTTCACATATATGGGCAACCTAAATGGTGAATTTTGTCCAGAAAAAGTGAAGTTTCCATGACACACCAATCATGTATTACCATATTTTTTTTATTTATCAGCTTTCATTGGGGCATAATAACATAATGCATCACCCACTGCATAGCAGCCTCTGTGTTTGTCATGCTGTGGAAGTTGGCCAGTCCAGTGGTAGCCCCTTTTCATGCACTGACCCAGCACTACTTCACTGAAAGAAACATAGACTCATGGAATGGACTGCCAGAGGAATTGGTGGAGGTGAGTACAGTAGGGGTCTTCAAGCATGCATTGGAAAGACAAAAGGGAATATTAGTAAATAGGCAGTGAGGAGGGAGGGATGCCAGAGACAAGTTAGCATCTGCAGAGACAGACTAGGCAGGGACCATCTGAACAGACAGAGTGGGCCAAGTGGTTCTTTTCAACCTGGATTTGTAAATTAGGAAGCTTGAAATCAAAGGGGTTTAATGAAATTTTGGACCTCAGTCCCTTTCTTTAGACATTAGTGAATGAAGGCTGGTATTGTTTACTACAGGCTATGCTTCTAAGGCTATTACTAATTCTTCAGTATTTATTCTGACCTGACACCTCTCTTTTTCTCCTTTTCAGATGAGCTTTTCCCATTGTTTCTATTTGTTGCTGGTTCCACTGTTTGCATGGATTCCCAGACACCACAAATTGGGATACAAAGCACTAGCTTCTGCAAAACAGTTTGATCGCATAATGATGGTCCAGCTAACTGTTCTTTCCTTCTCTGGTATTTCACATACGGCAGCAAGTAAAAGTAACAAATTCTGGTCAGATTCACCACGGCTGCATAATGAAGTTAGTGAAGTCGTGTGGAAATGTTAAGGAGATATGGAGAAACAACACGATTTGTAAGTAGTAAGATTTGTTTTAGTTTCTGTTCTAACGAAGGCATAAACATTATTAGGAAAATATATGGAGGTGTACATTTTAATGGAAGGAATAGGAAACTTACAAAAGAACCCCAGAGCAAATGCCACTGATGTATGTGTTATCCTGGATGATATTGGCTGGACAGTCAAATTTTGAAGGAAACACGATTGCACATACCCCAATAATCCAAAGCATCATGGGAAACATATGCAAATCCCCATGATGGTACAGAAGGTGACAGTACATAAAAAAGTGATGGCTGGCAGATGTTCCACTTTGGAATTATTTACACAGTTTTTTTTGTTTTTTTTTAGAGAAACAGGGCTTTTGTCCACAAGGTGATGTAAGTTATATATAAACAATGTGTTGATGTCAGGAAGTCAGGTGTAATGATGGACTGTTGGCAGAGAAAATGTGATAGTAACTTTCAGAGGGGGTCACTTTTGATAAGGGCAAGGTAATCATGCTTGTGATAATGGGAATATTAGGAAAGTATGAGGTCTATGCAGAAGTGGAGTACAAATATGCACAGTGTCATAAGTATGTGCTCAGAGTGCAGGCAAATGTGATATGCAGGTTTGTTTTAGAAAAAGGTAAAAATAGCTATACATGCAATTGATAGAAAGATAGATAATTACATAGACATATAGAAAGAGAGAGAGACACAGACAGACAGGCAGAATAGGAATGGCAGTGAAGTGACACCAACCTCACCCCCACCCCGCAGACATGGACAGGCACTGGGGTGTAAATTTTGGTAATTGCCCAGAATGTTCATGCCATTTCATCTCACCCTACCCTGCAGTCACAGACAAGTGTCAAGGAGTGTCTTGGGGTGTTCAAACTTTACTCTCACCCCATTCCATAAGGAAATATGCTGAAATGGGTACAGTATAAGAGAATGGAGTGAAGTTTGGGGCTAAAGAATCAAAGGCACACTTTGATACCCTGTCACTGGCTGCAGGGTGGGGATGGGGTGGAAAGGCATGAGCATTACTGTTGACAATCCCAAGTCTTACCCCTGATGCCTGTCAGTCCCTACAGGCAGGGTGTTATGGTCAGAAACCCTAATGCCCTGGGTGTTTCTTGTATTTTCACTCCAAGTTTTCAGCACAGACTTTTTTTGACTCCACCACATGAACAGTGACACTATCAGTTCATTAGCCAAAAGGCGATTTTTCACAGTGACTGTGCCATTTTGGCACGACAGGTGTAAAAACACATTTTGAACAGGTTGTAAAAAATGACAGCAGCACTGTTTATGAGGAGGTGTAAAAAAATTGTAATGTTGAAAATCTAGAGTGAAACTATAAAAAACTTGGTGAAGTCATAACAATGCTCCTGCTAATGTATACTTGTTTTCAAATTCCTATGCATCCCATTGTTTTCATCTCTATTGCTGTTTTGTGACTTCTTAACCTAGCAACAGCTTTTAATGCATTATATTATAAGGACAAGTAAATGTTTTTAATACATTTACTGACAGTTACATAAACTTAATTTCCTTAATAGAATAAATTAAATTTAGTAACAGTGGTAGCACAAAGCAATTACTCAGACAACTTGAAAACTATAACTAATGTATTGTGTACATTGGCACCCCATAAGGACCTCCTTGAAATTGAGATGCAAATGTCACACATTTATCAGGAATATTTTACTATCCTAAATACATTTCTTGCTTCAGTAACTGCTTAGCACATCTGTTGCATGACCTACTTACTGGCATTTTACAACAGCTATGCAATGTACTGCTGCTTACTACACCAACATCATGAACCATAAAACAGATGACTGCCATAACAAGGGAGGCAGTATAGCATGGTGGTTTAAGGTTCTGAACTGCAAATCTGGAAATCTGGGTTTGAATCCCACAGCCCCCACTTGCATAATGGGTGACCCTGAGCAAGTCACTTAACTTCCATGTGCTCCCAGATTGCCCCTGTAAACAAGTTTTCAGCTTAGTGTGCCACTCCTGGTTAAACAATTGAAAGAACAAAAACACAATATATTATTTTTCTTGCTTTATTTTGCTACTACAAGCTTTGACTAATACATCCATCCTTAAATGTACTTTCGATAGAGTATGTGTCTGTGACCTAAGCACATAAAATCTTACACATAAATGAATAAATAATCAGAATAGCATTTATTTCAGTAGTATATCCTTCCTTTTCAGGTGCCCATGATGCTATGTATATATATTTGTATTTTTTAACTTTAAAGCATTCAGCCTATTCAAATGCACAAAACACAAGACTTTATTCTCTTCACACATTACTACTAAACTTCAGATCCCAGAATGGCCAAGAAACAATTGTTAGACTTCACTCTTGCATGCCACTGTCACTCCCACTTCTCATGCAAACAACAATCAATTACAGAAACCCTTTTGTTTCTGTGCTATATACTCTTACATCTGGGAGACCTAAATATTACAGAACTGCTAAAAAAACAAATTTATCAAAACTGGATTTCTGAATTAAAACCTGTCGTTTACTGTACCTACATAAATAATAGTTTACTGGATACAAATGATGCTACAGACATGACATTAACAAAATTTCTGTTTTACATGGAAAATATCCATATAATGAATGTGTCATACAGGATTTGTGACCTTCTGTCTGCATGTATATGACAAAGGGAAAGGCACCTGCTTGATCCTTTTTTTCTATTTTATTTTTATGCACAACTTGCTCATACTGCTAGAGCCAAATAGTGACATGCTTAGAGTTTAAAAAAAATCATGATGTCTATGTGTGTGTGGGGGGGAGGGGTTATGCCTAGATGTAGTTTCAGGCACTCCTTAATTACTTCCCCAGGCAGCTCTGATAGCTAGTTGTTCCAACATGATAGCTCCACCTCATGCCTCTCCCTCATGAACCAAAGAAAAGGTGGGGGTGGATCTTTAGAAACTTCTCAGGTTGATGTGGGGTGGATCTTACTCCCCCCAAAAACTAATGCTGCCTCCCACTACTCAGGTTCCAGTTCTTGTACCTCCCATTTAAGAAAGAAAATAGTGCCCTGCAGCCTTGGCTAACATGAAAGCGTATTTATTTGAGGGTGGAAAACATTTCTTGGAGGAGGGTAAGGTGGAGGAGACTATTTACACCTTCAGTCAGTTCCACGAACAGAAAATATGACATCACTCCTTTTGTATATGCAAAACATCTGCAGGCTCTGCCCCTGCTACCTTAAAAATAAGACCTATAAGTGAAGCTTCCTTTTGAAATACAGGTATTAGTGCTGCACTGACTAAATTACATTTTTGCATACTGCTTGGTGAACTGTTTTTTTAATTGATTATTCTGTACTGGCAAATTGGACTAACCTGTGCATGCTTGATTTTTGTATAATTTCTGTGTTTGTGTTCTCATCTGTATAATGCATTTGTATTTATGTTTCTGTTACATAATTTTATTTATTTATTTTTTTATTAAACATTTGATAACAGGGAAATGCACACACTGAGCTGAGGTTTGTTTCCAGGTGCGACCCTGGAATAACCCTGGATGACTATGTGTATGTTTGTAATACTGTCTGTCTGTACTTACTGGGGTCAGGTCTGTAAAAGGGCCATGTGGCTCAGTGCTTTTTTACACCTAATTAAAACAAATTTAAATAAATAAATTAGTTCGATATGAGCACTACAATATAAGAATATTTTATTACATCACACATGTAGAACTATTTAAATTGGGGCTGCCATCTCTCTGACCACACCCCCAGATGAAGGCTTGTACTGAGCTGACGCACTGCAGAAAACTCTGTAACACAGAGCGGACTGAGGTTTATTATTTTTACTATGTATTTCATGGTATCTAGTATTGATATTCACACTGTCTGTGAGGCTTTTTTAAATATAATTGTGTTAATAAAATACGTGTTTGTCTCCATATATTGCAGTCTGAGGAGTCTTTTGTCTGAGTGTGCTATCTTTATGGACCTGTGTTGAGCAGTGAGCTAGCCACCCTGATAGCTGCCCCACCCATCACCGACATTGTGGCACCTGTGTGAAGGTGTTTAATCAGGAAAGGCACACTGAGCCAAGGCTTGTTTCCAGGTGTAACCCAAAACACTGCAGTGACATTTACTTGCAGCAAGAAACTATCTGAAGATAAAATAAATAAATATTGTGAAATACAGGGTATCTTATGGTGAGTCCCACAGAGTAACACAATAAATTTTCTCAGTTTTTCATTCCAAGAGGATTCGCTACTAAGACTACTAATTACCCATGCGGGTTTTCCTTTGCAATCCAAGCCACAGTTCAATCAGTCCTGTCCTTTCTGTTGGATTCTTCCCTTCCTGACTCCTGTTTTTTTTCTGTCTTGTCCATCTTTTCTCCATCCAAGCCACTCCAATCCTTTCACAGATATGGTCCTTCCTGTGTTTGAATCCCATCCTCGCTCCTGCTTCTCCTTCTAATCCCTTGTCCTTGATGGACTCTCTTGGGTGACTCACAATGATTTCTGGGCAGCTCAAGTGCTGGGGAAGGGCACTAAAAAGACTCAAGGTAGATTTTTAGGGCAGCATGGATCAAAATTACAGTAGAGCAATAATGTATTAAGGCAATGATTGCTTATCGATTCTAATTCATAATGCGCCTTGTTACAAATAAGTGTCACTTTCCTGAGTGCCTCCAGGCACTTTGGCACCATGCAGAGGAGCCAACAACTATGGAGTAGGTTAGACCACAACAGAACAGTCAACCTGCTTGACTGGAACTGCACTCCCATGTCAGACGTATCTCTGGACTGAACGTTTCTATTGCAACACGGTTGGTCTTCATTTTCAGCTTGTGTCTCTGGTTATTGCAAGCACTAAATACCCCCCCCCCAAACAAAACTCACTTAAACTCATATTCTCTCAGATTTTGAAAGTTTGGGTGGAGTGATCATATTAAAGTTTTAAAAGTCACAATAATGCTATTTGAAGGCAGTGGAATTGATATGTTGTGGAGGTCTTTGCAAGAGCTCAGCACAGAGCATCTAGTTTCACTGATGGTTAGCCCCCGCACCCCTGGGTCCTTCTTTTTATTCTGTTTTTCATGCCCACATCCTCATTTTCATTTTGCTGTGGAAGAAACATAGAATTTGAAAGCAGATGAGGACCACTTGTTTCACCTAGTCTGCCCATTTTTCACAGATCAGGGAGCTAATTGTCCCTGTTCATTCTAAACAACTGACACTCATGTTTGGCTGTTCCTATGTGCTATTTTCAATCTCAGAATTTAAGGAGTCAGTTTCGGGGGTCAGATCTCTTTTTTTTCTCCAAGATTATTTTGTTTATATACCTGGAGCCTATTAAAATGTCTGTTTCATTTTCTTGAACATGACGGCCCCCTGCTCTTCTTGGTTTTCTTGAACTTGACCAACTGTTTCTTGAACAGTGTTCCTTAATTCCCCAATCTAATACTCTTTTCCCCCAATCAAATACTCCACTGAGTTTGTAGTCTTCTGCTTATCCCTCTTCTTGTCCAGTTCTTGTTTCAAAACATCAGTCTGCTGCATTTACATCATATATTTGCATCTCTCCTCTTAAATGATAAGCAACTACATTGTTTGTTGAAAACTGGCTGGCTGCTGATTTCCACTCTTTGCAGCACCTGAAATGTTCTGTTCCACTGCACAGAGCTTTCAAAAGCCAAAGACCAACAGGTACTTGACTGTTTTCTATGTATTTCTCTAATGTAATTATATCATAAGTTTAGTTCCAATTCCATAAGATGTTCAAATTTCTATAAAGCCTCTTTAATATCTTCAATGTCTTCTTCAGTAACTCCAGTCCACTTCTTTGCCCTCCTTCAAAGAGATCTATGGCTTTTTTCTTCTCTCATCCCATGTGCTACTTATGCACAAACAAAATGGTTAATTTTTGCTGCTGCTTGTTTCTTCTCTGTTTTCATAATGCGCTAATTGCTTATTATATTTGTTCTTACTGAAGACCAGCATTATAGCACAATACAGAAGTTTAAAGATCCCCAGACTTCTACTCAAGTGGAGTTAGAGTTTGAGAAAAATGCTTTCTCTATTGCCATAATGTTTTATTGCCTTCATTAAAACAACAGGCACCACCACAATCTGCAATTGAAAATATCTTGTAGTGTCTAGGTATCCCAGATGCCATCTGCAGCTACTACTCACAAAATCAAGTAGGACAAAGACTCAAGCACCTGTGAGTAATAATAATAATAAACTTTATTTATCTGCGCCTTTCTCAAAACCAAGGCGCATTACAATAAAATACAGAATAAAACATACTAAAACATTAAAAACTGAGTTGACTACAAAACAATTAATCGGCATCCAAGTTATCTGCAAATTCCTTACTCCATAAAAAAGACTTTAGGCCCTTTTTAAAACCCTCCACCGTCATGCACTCTCTAATCCAACGTGGTAGAGAATTCCAGACGGTCAGCACCACAAACATAAAAGCTCAGGCACCGGAGGATTTTAAAGTTACCCTCAGGATCTCTTGCAACCCCTCGTTGGCCGAGTGGAGTGGTTGTGTCTGTAGGTAAGGCACCAGAAGATCTTTCAGGTAATCAGGGCCCAACCCGTGTAGGGCTTTATAAGTCAGAAGTCCGACTTTGAAGGTGATCTGCCACTGAATCAGCAGCCAGTGCAGATCTCGGAGCACCGGTGTAATAAGGGAGGAATGGGGAGTCCCCATTAACAACTGGGTTGCCGAGTTCTGCACTAGCTGCAAGTGGCAGATATCAACCCCAGGCAGCCCAAAGTAAAGGGAGTTGCAGTAGTCCAGACGCGAGGTCACAAAGGCATGGATCAGAATGGGTAGGTCGCCGGATGGAACAAGGTGCTTGATCCTGGCAATGTTCCTAAGATGGTAAAAGGATACCTTAACAACCGCTGACACTTGTGCACGCAATGTCAGCTGATCGTCAAGGACCACCCCCAGGTCTCGCACCTATTCAAAGGTCGGGAGCTCCGCATCCCCCAGGAATAAATCAGAGGTTTGAAGTGCCCCCAACCCCTCACTCTGGCAGCCATGATCCACAACCAACACCTCCATCTTCCCCCGAGTTCAACTTCAACCAACTGGACCTCATCCAATCCTGGATCTCACTGAGACAGTTGTTAAACACTGAGAGTGCTCTATTCTGGTCAGGCACAAAAGACAGATAGAGCTGGATATCATCGGCATAACAATGAAACTCCAGCCCATATCATCTTACAATGTCTCCAAGGGGAAGCATATACACCGAAAACAACATGGGGGACAGCACAGAGCCCTGAGGCACCTCACAGGTCAGAGCAGTAGAATCCGAGGAAAAAATCCCCGATACCACCCTCTGAGTTCTACCTGTGAGGAAGGAGGTAAACCAACTGTGTACCAAGCCCGAAAGACCACAGATGCATCTCAGGTGCTCAAGCAACACCCCATGGTCTACGGTGTCAAATGCTGCTGACAAATCCAGAAGGACCAAAATGGACCATTTTTTCTGGTCTCTCACCATCAGGAGATCATTGAGGACCCGAAACAGTGCAGTCTCAGTGCTGTGCCTCTTTCAGAAGCCTGATTGAAGAGGATCGTAGATGTTATGGATGGTAAGATGGTTGTCCAGCTGGGCTGCCACCACTTTCTCGATTACCTTCCCAATAAAGGGGAGGTTCGAGATAGGTCTATAGTTTGCTAGGGAGTCGGGGGTCCAAAGATGCCTTTTTCAACACTGGTGTCACCACCACTTCCTTCAGGGAGTGGGGATATTCACCAGTGTCAAGGGAACACCAGACTATCCTAGCTAGAACCGGGAAGATAACCTCCCCACTGCCCATGATCAGGCCTGTGGGACCCGGGTCTAAACTACAGCTAGTGGTGTGCATACTCTGGACAATCCTCTTAACAGCCTTGATTTCCAGCCTTATGAAGGAACTCCAGGTGAACGGTGTGCTTGTGACCATAGGCTGGACCACCACAACTCCCATGGAGGAGGCGCGGCGCAAATCTCAGCCCTGATGTTGGCCACCTTATCTGCAAAGAATCGAGCAAGCTCCACACACTGCATCTGTGAAAAGGCACGACGAACCTGCAGACAGGCTGGGTTGAACAGCCTGTCTACGGTTCAAAAGAGCTGGGCCGGTCGATTCTGAGCAGCAGCAATTTCTCCGGACAGGAACACTGCCTTCTTATGAGTAATTGCTGACTAATAGAGTTTATAATGCTCTAGGAGTCTACGATGGTCGGCATCTAAGCCTGACTTCCGCCAACATCTCTCCAACCTGCGACCTAATCTCCGCAACTCCCCCAGATCCTAGTCAAACCAAAGGGATCGGGGGCGAAGGGAGAGAGGCCGCACACGGGTGGGAGCAATTAAATCCAAGGCGGAGGTGACAGCTTTATTATAGGCTTGCACCATCGCTTCCGGATTTAAGCTCAACCCAGGAAATTCTGATAGGTCAAGAACCGCAGTTAGACCAGTGGGAGTAACATCCCGTAAAGGGCGGTACTTGACCATCTCCACTGGGGTAGGTCTGTGGAGGGGGGGTGCAAAAATTAAGCACCAATGGCAATTGAACGGTGTAACCAGAGGACTGGCTAATCCTCCTAAATCATACTATTTTAAAAACAATGTCCATACCAGGTGAGATGTGAACATCATACCTTCAGAAAAATAAATATATCATCAAGAAGCCAGAGAAACTGATATGTGTGTGTGTGTCTGTGTCTGTATTTATTTTATTTACAATTTTTCACCATGAAAGACACGCTAGGTGGAGGCTTGTTTCCAGATGTATCCTGGGAGCACAAGGAAGTTAAGTGGATTGCTCATGGTCATACAGCATGCAAGTGGTGCCTGTGAGATTCAATCCCAGTTCTCCAGGTTTGCAGCTTAGTGCTTATATGTCTTTTATTTTTTGACAATATGTTATCATTAGAGATACTAATTAGTTGCTATCATCTAGTTTTCCTGCTACTGACCCTGGCTTAGCTTACACTTGGTCTAGTCATGTCACAACATGTTTCAAATGGCTTTGTGTAATCTGTTATTCTCTGTTTAAGTGCCAGCTTATCCCTACCTTTTTTTCCATGTTTTGTGACCTTTGGCCCTTTTTAGCAGCACGTTTTAAAAATATCTTATAAGCTAAACTTGAGGAGCTCTCAATATCCTCCACTGTCCTTACTGATAGATTTTCCAACAAACTTCCAGATTCCAATATGTGGTTTCTAATAACATATTTTTTACAACTCCCATGAGCTGTACTGCACAGATATCGGTATGGGGAAATTAAGTCATCCCAGTGAAATTTATTATCCACTGTGCCTTTCACTACATTGTAAAAAAAAGAAAGACCTCTAGGCTAATTTTGTTCATTTTTTTTTGCCCTTGGTAAACCTTTGAAATAATACGTCATCAGTTTTACATTGTGCAACATTTTTTCAATTTCATTATTATATGGAGTTATTTTCTGCCTCTCACTTTTACCAATGTTTGTTAATTTATTATTATATGAATTAAAATTTATATTAGTGTCAACAGTTACCAACTTCTATATTTTGTTTTCCACCCAGGTGAGTTGGTCTTTTTTTCATCTGATTCACACTTTTGCAATTTCCTCTTCATTTTGTCAGTTCTGATTTGTGCAAATCACCTCTCTTTGTTTTCTGGAATCTCTATTCTTTCAGTTCTATGTTTATTATTTTTGTTATTGATTGCTTAAAATAGATTACCTAAATTGATTTTGTGTTTTGAAACTACATTACTTGCATAATTATGCGATGAAGTCTTTGAAGCCCCTTTATTATGACTGCATGGTGATAGCCATGTTGATGTTTTGTTATTACATAACAGAAGAAGGGGCTGTGGAAGCATATGGCTGGATACATAGACTGTGACCTTCCACAGTGGAATCAAAGCACAAGTGGTCCTCTCCATTCACCACAGTGCTGTTATTTTGTCTGTCCACCTCCTCTCCACCATTGCACCATGTTCTTGCTGTGTGCTTACTTCCAGTTCACTTCCATTTCCAATCACTGTGGCATCTGCCCCCGCTTCACCTCCCCCAGCAGCAGAGTCACTCAGTGACAATCCAGCCAACTACCCCCTGGCAGAATCACTTGGCAGAACTCCACCCTGCTCCATCCTGGTCTCCCAGTTGCACTGCCACTCGGTGACACTCCCTTCAGCCACCCCCATCACCAGAAGCAGAGCTGCTTGGCATCACTGTCCCACTCCCCTACCCCAGCAGCAGAGCTACTTGGTGGCACTCATCCCTGCTCCCCCTCCCTTAGCAGGAGAACTGCTCAATGGCACTCTGTCCTACTTCCCCCTGCAGCAAAACCACTTGGTAGTACTCTGTCCTGCTCCATTCCAGCCACCCAATAGCAGAGCCACTTAGCAGCACTCCATCCTGCTCCCCTTCCGCAGTACAAGATACACAGCCTCAGGTTCCACTCCCCTACACCAGCAGCAGAGCTACATGGCGTCACTGTCCTGCTTGCCTACCCCAGCAGCAGAGTCACTTGATGGCACTCATCCATATTCCCGCTGCCATAGCAGCAGAGCCACTTGACAACACTCTGTCCCACTCCCCCCCCAAAGCGGAACCACTTGGCAGTACTCTGTCTCACTCCATCCCAGCCCCCCCAACATCCTGCTCTCCCTACTCCAGCAGCAGACCTGCTTGGTGGCACTCTGTTCAACTCCTCCCCTCCACAGCAGAGCCACTTGGTGGCACTCCATCCCACTCCCCCAGCAGCATAGACACTTGATGGCACTCCATCCTACTGGGAGAAAGTGATTTTCTAGGGTGCACATTGATGGAAATGATGAAATGGCAGATGGGGAAACAAATGATGGAGTCCTCACAGCACACAAGACAATAATACCATTCATAACTTCGATCAATATGCACCACACAATATCACTTTCTCCCAGCAGGATGGAGTGCCACCAAACAGCTCCGCTGCTGGGGGAGCAGGACAGAAAATAAGTTGGAGCAGACTGGCAAGGAAATGGGGAGCTAGGAACTCACTGCAATAATAATTTTGGAATGTTTTCATGAATTTATTTTTCTCTGCACTCTTTATAGTGTATGCTTAATTTGCTTGGAAGATTGTGTGTGTGTGTGTGTGTGTTTGTCTGTCTGTGAGTGTATCCCAACTTTGCTACTACAGGGTGGTCTGATGCCCTGTAGTATGATGCTGAGTCAGCACTAGCTACCTGTGCTTTTGACTTGCTAATGGCAATCACACGCAGGATTGCTGGACGTATCAAGCTATATTACAACTTGACAGAGAAAGAGTGACCTGGGGTGCTCTGTGACAACTCAGTAAGACATTAAAATAGCAAGTCACGGCACTTACCAAGGGCAGATAGATCCATAACAATGAAGAATCCAGTCCACTGAATTGTTCAAAGAAATATCTTGATTTATTCATTTTACACAACAAAACAGCTCTTAGGGCTAGGGAAATCACACAAGGATCTGATGTTTCATCTCTTCTGAGTCTTTATCAAAAATACTGCCCCCTATGTTTCCAATATTTAAATAACATTTCACCAATCACACGACATACATTCCAAATGCAGATACTTAAAGGTATATGTGTCAAAATAAAGTGCTACCTTTCACCTTAAAATTATTAAAATGCTAGTCACGTACTAACATGGTGTTTCAAACATCAACTCCAAGGGTGTAGGCAGGCGTACACACTGTACACATTTGCATACATGTTTTTTGAGTACCTGTCCTAATCAAATGCCTTTTTGTTTCCACTGTCAGTATAAGCGGGTGTATTTGAGTTAGTATAGACCACATAGTGTTTGTATCTGTTTAAACTGCTGTTGTTTTGGAGGACTGCAATTGTCTCAGTGGACTTACCTGGTTGCAAAACTCAATATATATATATATATATACACATATATATACATACATATACACAAGTATATATATATATATAGTATATAAGTGTGTACAACCTGTTTAGAGATTAGATGAGTCATCTAATAACTTGAGTTGTTTTAAAATGGGGTAGCAGTTTGAGAGGATGTGTACATTTGTTTAATTGGGGCAGCAGCTGCAGACTGTCTGTACAAAACAGAAATTTCAGGCTACACCCCTGATCTACTCTTAATATTAAAGAACAGGCAAATGATTTTGTGCCAAAAACCTGAAACAAGTGTGGACATATTTAAAAGCTCTCCTCTAAATCCCTGCCATAATATATATATATATATATATATATATATATATATATATATATATACTGGAAAACAATATCCTTATTTATCTATCCTTAAATAGTTTAAACAAACTTATAAAGGATGGGAAAGAGAGAGACTATACAGAAAATCTACAACTAGAAGAAACTTTTTCCTTTAAAGGCAGGACCTGCATACCAGAAGGGACTGAGTGGTAAGAATTCCTCTGTAGACCATACATTTCCACCCCGGGCCAAATAACAGAGTGGACAGTTATACAAATATGTGTTGTTCAGAATTATACTTAGGGAGGGGGAGTGCGGAGAAGGGGGGAAGGAAGGGGGAGGAGGGGAAGGGACTAGAAAGAATGTATGATTCTATGGGCTACTAACAATACTCGTATCAAAAATAGGAAAAGGCTAGGCTACAGCGCCTTGGCTTGGAAGGGCGCTATAAAAATAAAGCTTGACTTGACTTGACACATCAAGAGGCAACAACTACATATTTTACCTTCTCCTAGTTGTGTGCCAAACTCAGTTACTATTTAAATTTAGAATCTTACATACAGTCCAAAATATATTGAAGAAAACCTTTATGTACAAGTGAGAATAAGCTGTTTTCAGCCATTGATTATGTGATCCATATTGGTTATAGAAGTAGATTTTTCTTGTTTTTCAAGAGGTAACAATGTACCAAGGTTGCCCTCACATGTTTTGGACACTGGCAATATACTAAATAAACTTGTGGAAGTCAAAGTGGGGAAGGACTCAATGTTGGTTACACTATACGTCGAGCCTCTGTACACTAATATTCCCCATGAGGATGGGTTACAGTCCATCAGGTACTTTCTGGATCAGAAAATAGAAGGCGTGGGCCCTGATACTGATCTTCTGGTGTATATGTCAAGAATGGTCCTAGAAAACAATATGTTCTATTTTGATAACAGGTGCTATAGGCAAAAGAAGGGTACGGCAATGGGGGCAAGTTTAGCCCTGAACTACACAAACCTATACCTAGGCTACTGGGAAGAAAAGGTTGTGTGGAACAAATATGTAAATCCCTACTATGGCAGAATCCAATTGTGGAAGTGCTTTACTGATGATATTTTTATGGTGTGGCAAGGGGGATGAGCAGGAACTCAAAAATGTGGTTGCCTATCTCCATGAAAGTAATCCAAACTTAAGATTCACTTGTAATTTTGATAAGAATGAGATTTCTTTTTTGGACCTAAAGAGTCTTGTAAAGGAGAATGGCACTCTGGCAACTACATTATTTCAAAAGCCAGCTGATTGTAACTCTATCTTGTTAGTTAGTAGTTGTCACCCTCGCCGCACCATAGAGAATATCCCCAAAAGCCAGTTTTTCAGAATGAAAAGAAATTGTAGTGAACCTGATAACCTGAAAGAAGAGATGGTGTCTCTGGCTACAAGATTTAGAGAAAGGGGATATGCTGAGGCCACCATAGAGAAAGCTAAAGAGATTACAGAGGGAATAGAAAGGGAGACACTACTTGTTCAAAAGAGAGAAAACAGCAAATCTGTATGAATGTTATCAGTACATATAGTACCAGGTCATGGAGGGTTAGATATTTGATTTACAAAAACTGGCATGTATATGGAGTAGATTATAAATTTGCAGATACTGCCAATAACCCACCCAGAATGACAAACAGGAGGGCAAGGAACTTGAGGGATGCACTGGTACATTCTTCCTTTCAGAGTAAGCCAGAAACCTGTAGAACCTGGATGCCCTTCCCCCAAAGAGTGCAAGAAGTGTAGACACTAAATACTGCAATGTAGTGAAAGAATGTGCCATGTTTAGAAGCCCAGCTTACAGAAGGATGTACAACATCAATCAGTTTATTAACTGTGATACCACCTATATTGTTTGCTTATCAGTCTGTAGTTGTGGTGCATATTATGTTGGCAAGACCAAAGGTAAAATGAAGGAGAGCGTAGGGGAACATATAAGAGCTATAGCCAACAGAAACTAGGAGCATGTGTGGGCACAACATATGCAGGCTGTATTAAATCAAACTGAACACTGCTTGCACTTTATTGGAATAGAACAGGTCCAACTGAGACCCAGGGATGGAGACAGAGATTCACTCCCAGGGAAATGGGAAATGTTCTGGATTTATACCCTGGAATCATATAAGGGGAAAGGTCTAAATTAACAGATTGAATGAAACTGTTCTTGAAGAATAGATGTTGAACTGACCTATGCACTGTTTCCTCTCTTTTTTTCCCTTTAGGGTTGAGAAATATAATTCTATATATAAATTGTTACCTTTCAAAAAACAAGAAAAATCCACTTCTATAGCCAATATGGATCACCTAATCAATGGCTGGAAAACAGCTTATTCTCACTTGCACATAAAGGTTTTTTTCAATATATTTTTTTCCCTCCAGACAGAGTGCTGCTCCACTCATCACCTCAGTACTGCCACGTGGAAAACCTTTTAATTAACAGACAGAAAATAAAAAAACACTTCAGATATTGGAAGTGACAGCTGACTGCATCTGAAAATGACTATTAATTCCAAGCAGTACTCTAGTTTTTAATAGCCCATAGAATCATACATTCATTCTAGTCCACCTCTCCCTTCCCTTCCTCCCCTCCCCCAAGTATAATTCTGAGCAATGTATAACACATATTTGTATAACTGTCCACTCTGTTTTTTTGGCCGGAGATGTATAGTCTAGAGAGAAATTCTTACCCACTCAGTCCCCTACTGGTATGCAGGTCCTCCCTTTAAATGAAATTTTGAAAAGTTTCTTCTGGTTGTGAACTTTCTGTATACTGTCTCACTTTTTCCCATCCTTTATAAGTTTGTTTAAACTATTTAAGGGTAGGTAAATAAAGATATTGTTTTCCAGTATATATATATATATATATATATATATATATATATATATATATATATATATCTTATGGCTGGGATTTAGAAGAGAGAGCTTTTAAATATGCCAACACTTGTTTCCTGTTTTGGCAAAAAATCTTTTGCCTGTTCTTTAATGTTCAGAGTAAATGTTTGAAATACTATATTAGTATGTGGCTAGCATTTTAATGATTTTAAGGTGAATGATAGCACTTTATTTTGACATATACACCTTTAAGTATCTGCATTTTGAATGTATGTCATGTGATTGGTGAAACACTATTTAAATGTTGGAAATAACAATGGCAGTGTCTTTGATAAAGACTCGGAAGAGTTGAAATGTCAGATCTTTGTGTGGTTTCCCTAACCCTAAGGGCTGTTTTGTTGTGTAAAATGAATAAATGAAGATATTTGTTTAAAAATTGAGTGGACTGGATTCTTCATTGTTGTGGATCTATATGCCCTAGGTAAGTGCCGTGACATGCTGTTTTACTGTATTACAACTTGTTGCTTTAGCCTCTAGGTTGTACTGCTACCTTTGGGAAGTGAGCTAGGGAGTGGGATCAGTCCACATGCTCATGCATTGCAGGCACTGCATGGATCCCAGGTCAACATCTTTACCCTCCCATTAAGCATTCATTCCTACATTGCCACCTGTGGTCACACAAGTATCAGTATTGCAGTAAGGATGGCAGCCTTCTCTGCAGAAACAGAGTGTCCTCTGGAATGCAGAGTCATCCCCCCCCCCAAGCTGACCTCTGACTATTCAGGCTCAGTTATCAAGTTCAGAACATAACAAATTGTGGTCATAGCCAATATGGCTGTGAAGTGATGTTACTGTTGATTAAAATTATCATTATGACATACTGGTCTTAGTAAGAACAAATCCAGAACAAACGGTTTGATACATTTTATTGGACCAACAAGGATGTTTCAAAAAGAACAAAGAACTTTAGCTTTTGGACCAACAAGTCCTTCTTTGGAAGCCTAATGAGAGCTATTTAGAAAATCCCATATTATTAACACTTAGAACATGCAGAAAAAAACTGAAATAATTCTCATTGGTTAAAAACAATCCTTCAGAACATAATTAAAGTTTTGAAATGACAACTCTGGACTAGAATGAATTCACACAGGTATGATATTAATTGGAAGATGACTAACAAACCAGTGACACAACACTTCTCTCAGGATGACCACTCAATCTCAGATATGTCTGTGATGGTTTTGAAAGGACATTTCAACAGCAGACAACAGAGATGAGCTTGTGAGATCAGACTTATGTTATTTCTTAATACGGTGCAAGATGGCTTGAACATTAATGTTGGATATATGACACATTACACATAAACTTACTGTACATGGACCTTTACTTCAAAGGATGGGCATACATATTTTAGGTTTTCAGTGAGCCTTGGACTTTGACTCTTATACTTATACAGTCCTTCTTAACTGGTTATCTACAGGTTGACCTCTCACTTTAGTATTGTATGAATGTGTGCATGAGTGTGGGTATGTCTATGGGTGTGGGTTTGTGAATATGTTTATGTGTTTGTTGCTGGGGTAGAAGAAGTGTGATACATTGAATTTTTAATATGGGTATTTAAGATGGGTGGTTATGTAGGTATGGCGAATGTGAATATTGTGGGGATAGTGAGGTAACCTTATGTTCAGGTACATGTCATTATGGTGTCATAGTGGCTAGGATTCTGGACTCATATTATAGTGGATATTTACTTCCTTCTGCTAGTTCTGTAGTTTGAGTATATACTGTTATGTTTTTACATTCTGTACTTATTAGGATGCATTGCCTCATTTCCTTGGGGGATCATGACAGGTTTAATTCCTTTTTTGGGTAACTACTGTAGTGATAGGTGCAAGTTATGGTGCATTAGGATTCATGTACATATATTTCACTTTAAGTACTTACTTTCCCCCGGGGTGGGGGGGAATTTAATTCCTAAGAATTTTTGTTTAGATTCCTTGGACTGTTTTTATAGATGTATTATTTCAATTATACACTGACAATTTATTGAACTCTGTACATATCAGGCAGCATAGTCTTAATTTCTTGGGGATCCTAGACTAGCACTTCTTTGTATCTCACACTTACACTGACAGTTGATATTATCATGTATAAAATCTTGTTACAACAAAGGCTTAAGGTTTCTGGAACATAATAGCTTGTTGAGAGTGTGTTGCGAATATATCTCCAGCCAGTTGTGCTTTCTTCAGTGTGATTCACTTACTCACTTTGGGTAAACATCACTTTTATCATTCTATATGCCATGTAAAGATAATTTCTGATGTTGTATTTTTGGGGCTTTTTATTTTTTTACTTGCTTATATGTTACATTTTGACATGCAGTTGTTTTCTCCAGGGTCATCTTATTGTCATAGGCCATATTCACAAACAGAGTTCTGAGCAGAGTTGAAGCTGGTGTTTACTGGTATACT
Organism: Neoceratodus forsteri; assembly: GCA_016271365.2. Lineage (NCBI taxonomy): Eukaryota > Metazoa > Chordata > Ceratodontiformes > Ceratodontidae > Neoceratodus > Neoceratodus forsteri. Next base: position 872,152,723 of record CM057450.1, on the reverse strand, counting down.
GTTACCTCTCTCTTGAAGTATGTGTCTTGAAAAGGTTTCTTCACTTGACATATAAGTTAGTGAGCAACAAATCTTAATGTTTTGCTATTCATTAGACTGATATACGGTATAATATATGTGGGCTGAACTCTCTGCCTGCTGTTATCTCTGGACAACCTTTGACCTTTGAGTTTGGTTCAGCTGAAATACACTTAAGATATTCAAGCTCTCCAATGTCATTTTATTTATGTTCTGAAGGCTTGTTTTAAACCAGTAAGAATTATTTTTTTTTTTTTTTCTGCATGTTCTAAATGTTAATAATATGGAATTATCTAAATAGTAAGCTGTCGACCGTGGCAGTCAATGGAACTCCACTGCTCTTACCTGGAGCATTCTATTTTGGGAGCCACAGACTCAGATGGGCTCACCCCCCCACCACAGTAAGCTGCCGACCGCGGCAGTCAACGGAACTCCACTGCTCCTACCTGGAGCGTTCTATTTTGGGATCCACAGACTCAGGTAAAGGCATCCAGCAAGTCGTCTCCTGCAAGTGTTTTGCCAGCGTGATTCCTACAGACTAGTGGCTTCTCTGCCCCTCAGCCGCTAATTGTTTTCCGCGGACTGACTCAGCTGTAGGCTGCTACCTGAGGGGGTAGTTGGGTCTTGTGTTGGGCTAAAACGTAGGCTAATGTACATGGGAACAGGCTGTAGAAAGAGCAAGCTGATTTGTATATGTACTGCATCGTGCCTATTATTATCTGTAGTGGACTGCTGCTGTAATCCTGAACAGGTTGTACGCTTTGTTTGTTCGTAGTCCCAATGTTTAACATGCCCTAGGGCCAGCTGTTTGAGGCTGTTTGTGTACTTAACTACATTGTTTGTAGGTGCAGCAGCCTAACTAGAAGCACTGTGTTTAATATCGCTGTGCAAAGTTCCATTACCAAAGTGCAGTACAAAGTTTAAGATGTACAAGTATTAGTAGGGACTGTATGTATGTTTAGGGCTTGTTCTACTGCGCATGTGTTACCTGAGCTACCTCCTCAAACCTCCCGCTGCATACTAATTACTTTCCTCTACCTCCTTACAGACGGGCTAACCCCCCAACCACAGTAAGCTGCTGACCGCGGCAGTCGATGGAACTCCACTGCTCCTACCTGGAGCGTTCTATTTTGGGAGCCACAGACTCAGGTAAAGGCATCCAGCAAGTCATCTCCTGTGAGTGTTTTGCCAGCGTGATTCCTATGGACTAGTGGCTTCTCTGCCCCTCAGCCGCTGATTGTTTTCCACGGACTGACTCGACTGTAGGGTGCTAGCCCGACGACGCTCCGTGTCATCTGCCCTGCCCTCCCCAACCACCCACCCACCCAGTGCCGGCCGTGGTTATCTTGGCTTGGGTAGCGTGCGTCACTTCCTGTGACATCATGTCCTGTGTGCCTGAACCTAAGTCCCCGCTTTCCCATTTGCAGGTTATACCTGCTGACCACCAGTGGATACTGTTCCCCAACTATCAATCCTGCTTCTGTACCACCCTCCCTAATCCTATCCCAGTGTCTTTCTCTCTACCTCTACCTCTTTAACTTATTTCTTCCTAGAGACTCTCACCCCTCGTGATTCATGTCCATCACTCTCTGTCTCGCTCCCCTCCCTCTCTTTCTCCTCATTCTAATACTCCTTACCTCCCCTAGGGGTGCTAAATGCCCGCTGGTGAGCTATTCTTATGCCCCCATTTATCTGACTGCAATACACCACTCCTCTCCCCCTGCCCCTCCTCCCCCCTCTGCCTTCACTCACCCAATCTGCTCCTCTATTTATCTTCGGTCGTATAGGCACCTTCTCCTCACCCCCGCCCCTTATGCATCTTATCATGCTTGTATTCCCTATCTGTGCTACCTTTTCATCCCCAGTACCGCCACACCCCATCCCCCAGTTGTCGGAAACTTTCCTTCTGCCACTTACTCCCAAGAGCAGCACTCCTCCTCCTCCTGCTCCTGACAGGCAATATCCATCCCAATCCTGGACCTGGCAACACTGGCCCCCCCTTTGAAATCCTATGGACTTCGTATCACATCTATGAACATTTGTAGCCTCCTTAAAAAACTGGACTCTCTACACTGCTGGGTGATGGTTCATAAACCAGATGTGGTTGCCTTGGTTGAAACCTGGCTGCCTGATTCCACCTCTAACTCCCAGGTCTCTCTCCCTTGCTACACCCTCCACCGGCTGGACCAGGCCGGTAGGAGAGGTGGGGATGTGCCTTCTATGTAAAGGACCCTCTCATTGGTCTAGCCCTCTCTCCCCCTGACCTTGACCATAAGGCCTAGGCCCTAACACTAAAGCTATCTCCCGACCCCTCTAGGGGTCCTATCTTTCTGACTATGGTTTACATACCTCCAAAGAACCAATCTCAGGCACTGGGCCCACTAATTGACTATCTCACCTCCTTACCCAACCCCTCTGACCAGAACCTGATGGGTGACTTGAATATTAATTGGCTTTGCCCCTCATCCTCCTCCTCCTTCCGTGAGGCTTTTGCTGCTATTGATCTAAACCAACTAGTCTCCCAGCCTACTAGAATTAATCCCAGAAGGGGCTCTAGCACACTCCTAGATGTGGCCCTCACTAACAGACCAAGCCGCATCCACAATATCCAAATACTCCCTGACTGCCTTAGTGATCACTCTCCTGTTCTCTTCAACTGGGTTACCTCTCTGCCCAAGCCCTCTGTTCAAACCACCTTTCGGAGGTGGCTTAGACATGGTGGGTTAAAAGACCTAAAGCATTACCTTGCACATACAGACTGGTCTCCATTGCTAAACTCACCTAACACTGACAAGGCGCTGGCCTTCTCTGTCAACACCTTCAACTCTGCCTGTGACATCTTCACACCTATAACTGCTCGTAGGTCTAAAGTAAGACATGCCCCCTGGGTCACCCCTGCACTGCGACTGCTTTTTAAGCAGCGAGACAACCTGTGGCACCTTGCTGTTGCAACTGGCCACCCTGCAGACAGACAGACTTATGCTGCAGCTCAGAACAGGTGCACCTGGGCTATCCGCAAAGCAAAGGCCGAGTACTATCAAACCTCCCTTATCTCCTCTTGGGGGAACCCCAGGTCCTTCTGGGACAACGTCAAGCAGCAGAATGGTCACTCCTGGTACCTCCTCCTTCACTTCTTAACATCAATGGTACTGTCTCCTCTGATTCTGCCCTCATTGCCACTCACCTCAATAACTCCTTTACTGATCTTAGCCCAGTGCTCCCTGGCAATTTCTTCAGTCCTCCACCCCCCAGGTCTTCACCATCCATCACACATCCCTTGTTCCACCTGCTTTGTGTCACCACACAAGAAGTCAGGCCATACCTGCTTAAAGCCTTAAAGGGTAACACCATCGGTAACAACTCCCTAGATCCCTGTCTCCTACGTCAGGTCCTGGACCAGGTCATCTCACCTATTACCTGCATCTTTAACAAATCCCTCTGCCTCGGACAATTTCCCGCAGTCTGGAGGGTCGCCACAGTTACCCCAATCCACAAAGGTGGCTACAGGACTCTTCCAAGTAACTACTGGCATATCTCAATCCTGCCCCCCTCTCCAAGGCCTTAGAGAAAATTGTGGCCACTCAAATCTCTGACCACCTCTCTAAATACAACGTTCTCTGCCCTGAGCAACATGGGTTCAGAGCTGGTCATAGTACCAATACAGCTCTCCTGGAGTTTGCCAACTTCCTCCACACATCTTTGGACTCTGGCTCCATGGCTGGTGTGGTATTCATTGACCTGTCTAAAGCCTTTGATACCGTATCGCATCCTCTCCTGTTAACTACTCTCGATCACCTAGGCTTTGCCACTGGTCCGGTCTCCTGGTGCACCAGCTATCTCTCAGCCCACTCTCAATATGTGAAAGTTAGTGGAACTCTCTCCAGCACCTGCCTTATCCACTCTGGAGTCCCCCTGGGCTCTATTCTTGGACCCCTACTCTTCTCCCTCTTCCTCAACTCGCTTCCTAGCAAATGTGGAGGTAAGATCTTACTCTACGCTGATGATGCAGTACTCATCGCTTCTGACAGTAACCCCATTTCGCTCCAGAATTCTCTCCAGCAAGCCTACTGAAACCTGGTACACTGAGCACTGACTCATAATCAACCTAAAGAAAACAAAAACCATGCTCTTCTCCCACCCCAAAGATAAGTCCAGCAATTTTCCTCTTACTGTTCACTCCACCCTCAATATCCCCATCGAATGAGTACAGTCCTATAAATATCTTGGAATAATCTTTGACCCTGCCCTCTCCTTCCATGGCCACATTTCCACCTTGAACTCTGCCACCAACTCACGGTTGGGCATTCTTTACCGGCACAAAAAATGCCTCCCTTCGGATGCCCTCCGCTTGGCTGTCACCTCCTCTGTCATATCACTCATCGACTACGGCCTTCCAGTCTATGGGGTTGCAGATCAGATGGCTCTGAGCAAGGTTCACCTTACACTTAACAAAGCCTGCAGACTTATAACCGGTGCGCCTAGACTTACCCACACCTGTCTGCTGTACTCCTTGGCTTCCCGACTCAGCCTGGATGAGTGGCTCATGTACCAAACATGCCAACTCACCTTTAAAGCCCTCCATGACCTATCCCCCGCTGGCTTATCTGACTCAATCCACCAAGCTAATCCAACTGTGAACACCCGCAGCTCATCCAAAACAACTCTGGTCATTCCTAGAGCTAGGACTTCCAAGGCCAAAGGGCATTCACTTACAGACAATCCACCTGGTATAACTCCCTCCCTGCTGTTATCTCCGACTCTCCCTCATTAGCATGCTTTAAACGCAGCCTCAGAAATCACCTGCTCATCTCATGCAGATGCCACTGCCACTAAAGTGTAAAAAAAAAAAAAAAAAACACTCCCCTCTGACAACGCTCACCGAGCTGCACTCCCCCCTTCCTACTCACCTCCTTCCCTACCCACTCTTCCTCCCTGGCCCTCCCCCCTTCCTTCTGCTTCCCAGCCCTACTCCCCATTACCCCCCCATCCTCCCCTACCTCTCTCCCCACTAACCCTATTTTAGCTTATTATTCCTTATATGTATTGGAACCAACTGTAACCTTGAATGACACTTACTTTGAACCTGTATTATCTGTTGTCTCCTATGCCACTGTCTGTGTCCTCTATGTGATGAGATGCCTTTGTAAATGAGCCCCTGGATCAAAGGTTGTTAAACTGATGTTTAAATAAAATTAAAAAAAAACCTCTTATTAGGCTTCTGAAGAATGACTTGTTGGTCTGAAAGCTAAAACTCTTTGTTCTTTTTGTAACATCCTTGTTGGTCCACTAAAATGTATCAAACCATTTGTTCTGGAATTATCATTTTGGAAATATTTACTTTTACAGTTTCTCTGCTGTCTTAATGGGGTGAAAAGTGAACAAGGGCATTGTTTTTGTAGATCCCATACACCTCAAATAAAAGAAATCTTGCATGTGGGCTTCCAAGATCCCACAAAAAAGTGATAGGTACCCCAGAAAGGGGGGAAGCATGCATGCAAGACTTCTTTAGTTTGGGGTGTATGGAATCTATAAAAACAGTGCCCTTGTTTGGTTATCACCATGCACACACTACAGTGATATTGTAAAAGTATATATTTCCATAATAATGATACTTTATATCATCAATAACATCATTTTTCAGCCATAGTGACTCTGACCAGAGTTTGTTTTATATTCCTGGCAGGCTAGAGGGGGAACCGAGGCAGCCTCAAAGTTTTATGTCCCATAAAGGTCTCTGCTCTGATTCTGCAACCATAACCAGAGTTACTACCATCCCACACCCACCACATCCAATCTGTAGCACCACGCTACTCCACCTTCACCTACACGATTCCCTTGCCGTGTCCATGATTTTAATATATTTATAAAAATTACGTGGTAGGTTAGTGGAAAAGCAGGCAGTCCTAATTGTCCCACAAAGTGCTGTAGTCCTACCAGAACCAGAACTGACACCATCACCTCCTGTCACTATAGTAATCATGGTAACACCCTTCTATTAGAAGTAGTCAACAAAACCCAATGCTGTGTCCCTGTTTCTTTAAAAAAAATACTGGGTGTTCTAGTGGGAGAGACAGAGAGCCAAAGAGGGGGGCAGATGGATGGAAAGTCAGAGAAGGGGAGCTGGGTGGCTAAACATGTGGCTCAAGGGTTAGTGCCAGGAAAAAGGACACCGATTTGTAGGGAACTGGCAACAGTTCTGGGAGCGAAAGTTCTTTAAATTTGATGAACTGCATCTGACTAAGGAGGGAGTAGGTGCACTGGGGCAGAAGTTTGATGTCTTTGCAGAATATTTAAACTAGCAAATGGGGAGAGGGGTGCAGCATCCCATACATCAAATGGGAAGAACACCCCACCCCCCTCAGCTAGTGGTCAAACAGGGATTCAGCATGTTTGTAGTTCACTTGCATCACCAGGTAAGGAAAAAGGTCCATCTCCCCATATGACACACGTGGAAATGCCAAACCTCACCCAACAACTAACACACCGAAATCTGGCCAATGGAAAATCATGTACACAAATGCTCATAGCCTTGGAAATAAGATCCCAGACTTGCAGGCAAAAATGTCAGAGGCTAAACTGGACATAGTAGTAATTAGTGAGATGTGGTTCACCAGTAACCACACTTGGAAGACTTCATTACCTGGCTATGTACTGTTCAGAAGAGACCAAGGTACAAAAAGGGGGGGAGGAGTGGCCCTGTATGTCAATGAAAATATCAAAGCTACAGAAATTCAGAATACACATAAGGAGCCAGAAGAACTGTGGGTCACCCTGGAAACAGGAAATGGGACAGCTATAAGAACTGGGATTGTCTACAGGACCCCAGACCAGGGGAAGGACATAGACACATTACTGTTAGAAGATATACAAAACATGACAGCTAAAGTGGAGGTTCTGATAATGGGAGACTTCAACATGCCAGATACAGATTGGTCAATACCAGCAGGAACATCTGCCAGAAGTAGACACATGGTGGATTCTCTGCAGGGGGAGGGCCTCAAACAACTGGTACAACAACCCACAAGAGACAGGGATATTCCAGATCTAGTACTGACTAACGGGGAAGGGATCACAGATCTCCAGGTAGAAGGTCACCTGGGGGCCAGAGAGCATCACATGGTATGGTTCAATTTGGCCACTAGAACTAAATCATCCCATTCCAAAGCAAAAATATGGGACTTCAGAGGAACTGACTTTGATAAGATGACCAACAGAGTTAAGCTAGCCCTGGCAAAAAGAAACACATGTGAGGGGGTACAGGCAAAGTGGGCAAGCATTAAGGATGCAATACTTGAAGCAACATCCCATTATGTTAGACAGAAAAGGAAGTGCAAAAGAAGAAGGAATCCACTTTGATTCTCAAATACAGTAGAAGAAAAGGTCAGAGCCAAAAGGCTGGCCTTCAGGAAATATAAGGGAACACAGCAGAATGAAGATAGGGAGGCATACCAAACTGCCCTAAGGGAAGCAGGGAAGGCAGTAAGGCAGGCAAAGTCCCAAACTGAGGAAACACTAGCATGAACAGTAAAAGAAGGTGACAAGACTTTCTATAGATACATTAGTGAAAGGAGAAAGTCCAGAGGGGGTATTGATAAGCTCAAAGAAGAAAAGGGGGCATGTGAGGAGGAGGACCCTGTAAAAGCATCTATCCTAAATATATACTTTTGCTCAGTATTTACTGAAGAGAAGGTAGGGCAGGGCTCACAGCTCAGCACCATGGACACGGGGGGGGAAGGAGGTGAGCACTACTCCCTTCACAAAAGAAAGGGTCCTACAAGAGCTCGCTAAGCTCAGGGTGGACAAGGCAATGGGACCTGATAGCACACATTCCAGGGTACTTAAGGAGCTAAGGGTGGAACTAGCAGAGCCATTAGCAGAACTGTTTAATGAGTCTCTGAGCACAGGAGAGGTCCCAGAAGACTGGAGAAGGGCTCATGTGATCCTGCTCCACAAGAGTGGTAGCAGGGAGGAGGCAGGGGACTACAGACCAGTCAGTCTTACCTCAGTAGTGGGCAAGATTATGGAGGCACTCCTTAAGGAAAGGATAGTGCAACACCTGGAATCCATAGGGGCATAGAATCCAAGACAGCATGAGTTTACAAAAGGAAGGTCCTGCCAAACTAATCTCTTAGATTTCTTTGACTGGGTAACCAGAGTGGTGGACCAAGGGGGAGCAGTTGCTGTCGCCTACCTTGACTTCAGCAAAGCTTTTGACACTGTTCCACATAGAAGATTGATAAATAAGCTGGGTAGGCTTGGGGTGGGTCAGAAGTTGGTCAACTGGGTGGCAAACTGGTTGACAGACAGAAAACAGAGAATGGTGGTAAATGGTATAGAGCCAGAAGAGATGCAAGTCACAAGTGGGGTACCTCAGGGATCAGTCCTGAGGCCAGTCCTCTTCAATATCTTCATTAGTGACATTGCAGATGGACTAGAGGGTAAGGCTTGTCTGTTTGAAATGCACCAAGATCTGCAACAGAGTAGATAATCCAGATGGGGTGGGCAGAATGAAAAGAGATCTGGGTAAACTAGCAAAATGGTCAGAAGAGTGGCAATTGGGATTTAATGCAAAGAAGTGCAAGACAATGTCCATATGGAAGAGAAACCCTGAAGCCACATATAGGCTGGGAGGGGAGTTGCTGGCAGTCACAAAGGAAGAAAGAGACTTGGGCATCATCATCACAGATGACCTGAAATCATCCAAGCAGACCTCTAAAGCAGTAGGTAAGGCTAGGGGGATGTTAGGGTGTATTAGTAGGGGTATCACAAGTCATAAGAGGGAGGTAATAATCCCTCTTTACAAGACACTGGTTAGGCCCCATCTGGAGTACTGCATGCAGTGCTGGAGGCCACACCTTCACAAGGACATTAACCAAATTGAGGCAGTCCAGAGAAGGGCAACCAAAATGGTACAGGGACTGCATCAGAAGACTTATGTGGACAGATTAACAGAGCTCAGTATGTATACCCTTGAGCAAAGGAGGGAGAGAGGCGATATGATCGAAACATTCAAACACCTTAAGGGCATTAACAATGTGAAAGAGTCTCACAAGTTTAAATATAAGAAAAATAGCAGGACAAGAGGACATAGCATGAGAATAGAGGGAAGCCGATTAAGGGGAAATGTGAAGAAAGTCTTTATCACAGAAAGAGTGGTGGAAGCATGGAACAGCCTACCTCAGGAAATGGTGGATATGAATACAGTGTAGGGCTTCAAAGAGGCATGGGATAGGCATAAAGGAGAAATACAGATCAATATGGATAGATAGGTCATTGACAGTGTAAAGGTGTGTGGCGCATTCATAAGGTAGAAAAAATGGGCAGACTGGATGGGTCTTGCAGTCCTTATCTGCTGTCAACCTGTATGTTTCTATGTTTCAAACAACATGGTCTAACAATGATCTCTTAATGATGCTGTCATATTGACTCCACAACTGGAGCTCACAGACCCCGCCCCTCCCTGCCACAAGATGTGCTCTCTTTGACCATGTCTCCCAGTAGCTTAGTGGATATGGTTAGGTAGTTGTCTGGGTTTTCCCACTTTTGGGGTCTAGTCTTGAATTATCTTTCTGATTACCTTGGCCTGCCCATGGTTGGCAACTCCCATACATTTGCTCATAAATGCTATGGCCTGTAGATGGGATAACCAAAAGGCTTGGCTACCCCTTCCTTCTCCAGCTGTGCTATAAATTTGACAATGCCACTACAATAGTGTTTGCAGATTCATTTGTAATGCAGACCATAAGATGCATCACTATGATTTATATAAATGTTGAGCTTGGCTCCTTTTAGATGCCTTGGGTCAGCTGTTATTGGCTTAAATCTTTTGAAAAGGCTAACATTTGGGGGTGTACATGGACTGAATAAGGTATTTATGGTCTTAAACTCAAACCATTGTAACCAATTATGTATCTTGAGCAATAGTGCATTCTTTAAGAAAGTCCACCTTGGGCTAATTTTCCTTTTATTTTTAGTAGGCAAATTTTGAAATTCTTGTCTCCAGTCAATATTAAATTGTAGTACTTATGACATATGTATGCATAATTTGTATGTACTGTACTTACATGCAACTGTTTCTGATATTCCTGTTATGTGTATACATGTTTATTATGTATTGTTATTGGGTCCTATGCATGAAAGTCAGAATTGACCATGCGCCATGTATCCACAGTGCGTAAACAACCCTAAGTTGGAATGCCATGCACTGGAGGTCCCATGAACTGAAGCATCATTCACAAGAGAGTTACACACCCCTTCCACTCTCAATCTCCTGGTTATTCATGCATCTATGCATGTGAACAATCAAGGGAAGTGTTAGGGGGCATTTCTGCACTTCACACCATTCATAAAAATGTAGAGTGAAATACAAAGGGGCACAAGATATGGCAACAGAGACTCTGCTGTATCTGATATGTGCCTTCCACAGAGTAACCTTTGCTTGTCATGGGACAACCAGGGCCGCCCTACCATGCTGCCACAGCTCTCTGGTCAGGAAGGATGGGACAGCAATTTTGGTACTCACCCAACAATTTTGAATTTTGGAACCAGAGTGATTCACAATCCCCTGCTACATGAGGAGCAAGGGATCTCCTCTCTGGACCAGGAAAAACATCTGACTGGATGCTATCCTATATCCTCCAATCCACCCAGATGATCATGTGCAACAGGAGCAGAGCCATGGACAATCTCCTAGCAATGGTCAATGATCCTGAATGTCCACCACCACATGCCTGTCCATAGTTGTGGAGCTGCTCAGGCTGGATACATGCCTCTCGTGCATACCCACACCAGAATAATGCATAAGCACCATTGTTCATATGTTTTTGAGTCACCCATGAATAGGAACATTTGTGCTCATAGGTTATAACCCAGATATCAAAGTAAAACAAACTAACAATGCATAAGGACCACAAAGGGCTACAGAGGACATTACAATGTGTGTGTCATGTGTACTTGCTTGGTAGTAAGTTTATGTTTTGCACCACCACCCCATAAAAATTAAAAATGCAGTATACATTTTTTAATGGCTAATATAAAAGGAGACTAGCGAAGGAGTTCATTGTGGACATTAAAAAATATATCAACAAAAAAGCAGTATACAAAACTGCATTTTATTGACAACATAGAAACATACTGTACATAGAAACATAGAGGTTGATGGTAGATAAAGACCACAAGACCCATCCAGTCTGCCCATTTTTTCTACCTTATGAATGTGCCACACACCTTTACACTGTCAATTACCTATCTATCCATATTCGTCTGTATTGCTCCCTTATACCTATCTCATGCCTGTTTGAAGCTCTGCACTGTATTCATCAGGCGTACCACTCCCTGAATTTCAGGTAGTCAGCTAGCCAGAGTCCCAAGCTGTAGCCGCATACATTTCTGGACCCTAGGTCCCAAGAACCAAGTGAAAGGGATTTCACTGAGTGGAGTTAAACAGTTTCCCTTGCCATCCTATCACCCATTTTGCTCCACCCTTGATTCTCTTACACTCAGCCATGCTCCATTAAATGGCCCCTTTGCAAGGTGCAGGGGTATTAACAAAAGCCTCAGTGTTTATATAACAGATCAGGATTAGGCAAAAAGTGGAAAGTTGTGCTTCGGGCCTAAGAACACACACTAATTATGGTAGTACATAAGGACTAGTTTGTAGTTGACTACAGTGCAACAGTTACTTTTTATATATTTTTGTATTTTTTTTTTATTTTAGTCTTTGGTAACCAAGTAAGGCCCACTAGGCACAAGTGCCTGTTTTCAGGGGTGACCTGGGAGCACTGGGTGGTTAAGTGACTTGCCCAGAGTCACACAGTATGCAAGTGGAGATTGTGAGATTCAAACTCAGGTCTGGTCTGCTGGATGTACAAAGCTCGTTCACACCTCATTCCTCTAACCTCTAGGCTATACTGCCAGCCCATATTGGAATGCTACTCAAAGAAGGGTGCTTGATTAGCCTCTCCTTGGCACCACTAGAAGGGGGAAACAGAGAGGAAGCATAGTAGAAGCACTGGAGTAAAAGTTGAAGTTATGGAGCAGGAGCTGTGTGGTATCCAGGAGAAAGCAGGTTGAGTGATGGAGAGGGACCAAATATGAGAGCGGGTGAGGATGGTTGACCAGGAGTTGGGAGAAAAAGGATGCAAGTGATATGCAAGGCAATGTGTGTTAATGCTAGTGGCCAACAGAATAAATTGGTATCCTGAAGGTGGTAGTGGAAGAAGCATGCTTGAACATCATGGTAATAACAGATATATTGGCCATGTAGTACCATGGCTATGATCTGACCATTCCAGGATTTACACTGTTTAGGAAGGATAGGGGATGGGGAAAGGTTAGGGGTAGTGCTGCATGTGAGGGAAGGAGGATATAAAGGCCATTGAGGTCAGGCATAGTGGGTAGGGCAGGTGCCTAGAGACAGTGTGGGTACAGGTAGTTATGAACTGGGGAAGAATCATCACAAGAGGAGTGGTATATATACTAGCATCACAGAAAGAGGCAGATTACTGGGAACTAGGGGATGAAATTAAAAAGGCAGCAAAGCATGGGAAGATGCCACTGATTGATAACTTCAGCATCCCAAATGTGGACTAGAATATCCTAGTGAAAGCAAGTGGCAGGAATCTGCTGATGTTACAGGTGTCCCATGAAGCATTCCTTACCCAAAGAGTCTAGGAGCCTGTGTGGAAGGGGGCCATCCTCAGTTCAGTCCTTATGAACAGAGACAGTAAAAGGGAAATAACAGTACAGGATACAATCACTCTGTGTGGTTTACTGTCATATTACAATCAGACTGAAAGAAGTCACAAACGAGAGTCATGGGCTTCATGAGGGCAGGCTTTGACAGGATATGGGAGTTTGTTGCAGGAGTACGTAGAAAGAGTGATGGCAGTACAGGTGGTAGAAGAGAAATGGAAATTGATTAAGGATGCTATATTGGAGGTCTTGAATCAGTGTATCAAGGTAGCAGAGAAAAAAGAATATGAGCAGGTAATCATTGTGGTTAAGCACAGGAGGCAAAGAGGCTGTGAAGGGGAAGAAGAAGGCCTTCGGAAAGTACAATGGCAGCCAGGGTGAGGATGACAGGGTGGATTATCTGAGCAAGATGAAAGAGGCATGAAAGGCTATGAGGAGGGTAAACTCTGATATGGAGCCTAGAATGGTGGAGGGGATGAAGGGAGATAAGCCATTCTTTTGCTACATATCGTATGTGGGTAATGGATAACAAGAGAAGGAATAGTCAGACTGAAGAAGGGGAAAGAACTGGAGTAGGTTATAACAAGGAAAGTGGGGTCCAGTGCATTCTGTTGGTAGGGGACATTAATATGCCAGACATGGACTTAAAGGATCTAGTCATGGCAAGTGCAAGAAACCAGCTCCTTGCAAAGGCATGTCAAGTGGCTTTCCTATTGGTTCAGGCCTCTAAAAGGGAGGGATCCTAGCCCGACCTGATGTTCACTAACACTAAACAGGTACACATTATTACAGTCCAAGAACAACTTTGGTCAAGTCATCACAGGGTTGTGTGGATGGAGGCTCAGTTTGAAGACAACAAGTGGAGGAGCTGAGCAAAAGTGCAGAATTTTAGGAAAGCAGATTTCAATAGAATGAGGGAATTGTTAGTGGACAGTATAAGGGGAATAGTATGGATTGAGGGAATGAATGGTGAAATGGGAAGCATTGGAGACAAAGGTTGCAGATGCAGCAGCTCATTGCATTGGGAGGGTAAGCAGGGGGAGGAGGTGGATGAGGGAAGCATCAAGGTCCGTACCATAGGTAAAACAGGTGGTGAGCGGAACAAAGAAGACAACTGGATGAAGACCAAAAGTTGTACCTAAAGGCAACTAGGGAGACAATCAACATGGTCAAAAACACAATGGCCATGGAAGACTTGAGAACAGCAGAGTGGGTTAAGCAGGGGGAAAGGCATTCTTCTGATACATTCAGGACAAATGTAAAGTTAGGGAGGGTATAGTGAAGCTGAGGGATTTGAGGAAGAAGATAGTAGAATATCTGAGATACTAAATCAGTTTTGTTTGTTCAGTATTCATAAAGTAGGAGAGAGGTCTATTACTGGTCTGTGGAGTTGGGATGAAAAGGGAACATGAGGGACAGTAACAACAACCCTCATATCAGGTAGGAGAGGGCTCTACAGGGGCTGAGGTCATTAAGAGAAGATAAATAAATGGAGTCCATTGGGATGCATCTGAGGATGCTTAAGGATATGATGGATTTAATAGCAGCACCTTTAGCCAACATTTTTGACTGCTTGCTAAATACAAGGGTTTTCCCCCTGGGATTGAAGGAATGCTGATGTGGTCCCCCTGTACAACAGCGATAGGAAGGGTGAGCTGGGTAACTATAAACCAGTCAGCCTGATGTATATTGAAGGGACGGTGCTAGAGGCCATACTATGAGTGAGACCAGTAGACTTTCTCAAGGTAAACAGCAAAAGGATGACAAGCAGCATAGGTTCACACAGGGCAGGTCATGCCAGTCGAGATTAAGTCCTTTGACTAGGTGAGTAAACCATCCAACAAAGAACAAGCAGTTGACATACTGTAACTGGACTTCAGTAAAGTTTTGACTCAGTCCTGAACAGGATACTGATCAAGAAACTGAAGGATGCTGGGGGTAGATGAAGGATAGTAACATAAGTGAAAAGCTGTCTGAGGAGAAGGAGGATGCAGAGTGGTGAACAGAAAGTTCTTTGATGTTAAAGAGATAATGGGTGGAGTTCCATAGTGTTCAGTTCTGGGGCCCATCCTATTTAACATATTTATCTGTGAAATAGGGGTGTGCATTCAGGGCAAGATCTGCAGATGATACTGGGATCTGCAGAAGGGTGGACAGTGATGATGGGTGAGGGCACTGACAGAGGAACTAGGAAATCTGCAGTAACTGTCCAAAGTTTGCCAACAAAATTGCCAACAAAATGTTAATGCAAAATATGCAAGGTAATGCACAACAGGAACAGAAATTCAAAAATGCATTACCTGATGGCTACAGAAGTGATAAAAAGCATAGCAGAGTAAAGGATCTGGGATTGATAATATAGGACAGTCTGAAATCTAAACCACAGTAAAATAAGGCAGTGGAGAAGGCAAACAGTATGCTGGGTTGTATATGAAGGGGAATCAGCAGAAGAAACTGGAAAGTGATCCTTTCACTGCACAGATCCCTGGTATCCTGGCATCTAACGTACTGTGCAAGGTTCTGCAGCCCATAACTATGGAAAGATAGTGATAAGGTGGAGACAGTACAGAGGAGGCAAACCAGAATGATCCAGGGGACTGAGTAGAAGTCATATGAGGAAGGCTGAATGACATCAATATGTACACCCCGAGATTAGGAGGGATGGATGGACATGACATAGGTGTACAAATACTAACATGGGTAAACAAGGTGCCATGCAAAGAACTGCTCTTCTTAAGCACAAACACAAGCAAGCATGAGAATTATCTTAAACCGGCTAGGAGAACATTCAAGATGAATGTCTGCAAGCACTTTTTTTCACTGAAAGAGTGGTGAACAAGTGGAATCTGACAAAACAGTGGTGGAATTCAAACAAAGGGTGAGACAGATACAAGGCTATACTAAGAATGTTAGAGTGCAAATGGTAATGGAGACAGATGAACACTAGAGCCTACTTAAAAGAATCAGGTAGGGTGGGCCCTGCAGACTGATTGGGCTGCTAGGCCTATTCCTGCCATCATATTCTATGTTTCTACTTTATATTTCTATGTCTATGCAACAAGCATGCCATTTGATTCTAGTTAACCTTACAATTGTACTGTAACAAGAAAACACATGGTTTCTGGGAATAATTTCTCACACTGGTTAACAAACATCCATCATTAGGCAGACTGAGCTTTCTAAGGATTTATAGGGATCAGGTTACTTGGCATTACTGAACTAAATTGCAAACTCAACCAGTTAGAACTGGAAATGATTAGGCTAAGAAAAATCCATTAAAAAGAGTCACATTACCCAAAGACTAAATGTACAAACTGATGAAGACAATTGAAACTTCTAAATACAGACTGTATGCCTCTCAGCCTTACAAAAACGCATGCTGCATGTCAGAGACAAAATTCACTTTAGAAATTCTTGACACGGGTACAAAGAGAAACCACTAGGGGCAGCTACAACTGTTCTCACAGCCTTATGATGTGTGCTAGGATCTATGAGGTTATGTGTCAGCATACAGAAACTCATCTGTCATGACCACACACCTTTCATATTTTTAGATTCCTATTCAGTACAGAGGCTCTGCAGAGGGATCAGATGCTCCTAACTCTAAATGCTACTGCTGGGAATCTGCTCTATGATTCTCATCTGAGATCTGTATTCTCTGTGGAGCCTTAAAGGAAAACACTGAAACTTCGAGGAGTAGTGGAACAGAAGGAAATGAACAGCAGACCTCTAATCCAACTCTAATGCTCTGATCTTAGTGGATTTCAAAATGTAGCTGTTGTATGGTCTACTGGTTAAAAGTCTAGCTTTTAGACCAGGAGAACCCAGTTTCAAATCCCACCAGAGCAAATACTCATAGTGTGAACTTGGGCAAGTCTATTGACCTCCCAGTACTCCAGTCTACCCAGTTGTGGAAATTGGTAAAAACAGGGCCCCACTGGAAAAGAGATGTTGCCTCAAAGCTGGGTTATCTTAGGTAAATAAATTATCAAATATAAAACAAATGTGTAGTAGTAAAAAGTATGAGGAAATGTAGAATTCTGCCTATTGTAAAACGTTGCCTATACTACTGACTCTTTTACTAAGACCTCTCTGAAAAAGATATTGATTCCCACGGAGTAAGTATTCATAGGGATCATAGGAAAACTACAAGTCCACAACCTAAAAGGCCATTTAGCACCTGACCATTCCCTAACATCCCCTACATCCTGTGCATCCTTTATTTGTCATATAAGCATCTAGTCTATTCCGTGATCCTTTCTGTTCAATGTCGTAGGAAAACTAAATGAGGAGTTACACTTGTGAAGCATTGATTACTCCCACCAACTGAACTGCAGGCATAGCCTTTTAATTCAGCGGGCATGTCAAACCAAAGTTAGGAGTTATGCTTCTGCAACATTGTTGAGAGTTTGGAGGGTTGTTTAATGAGAGTTGTTTTACTGTTATATGTGGATGCTCTGGCCTTTTGGTATACCAGAAGGCAAAGAAATCCTCTTGAGGAGGGCTCTACCCATAGAGGTGCCATGAGAACGTAATTCCTTCAGGCTAAAGGTACCGTAGGAAGGATACCAAAAGAGCAGGTGGTGAACACAGAGGCTGAATGGAGTAGCATGCTTTCAGTGCAGTGAAACCCCAACTTTGAGGACAATGTGGGAGCTGCAACTCAATTGACAGTGGTTCTATTGATCAGGATTTTACAGCACCTGCCTTCTTACCACCAAAGGGACATTGCACTGCTTTCCTCCCCTACACCTTTGACCTGGAGGTGATTATATTATTCATCGGGGGTGCAGAGGGTCAAGCACCCCATGGTGTAGGTGTGGGGGGCAAAGCCCCCTGCAAACAGCTGGGATGTTCCCCAGTGCTTTGCCTCTATTGTGGTCAGGTGGTACTATTGCTGGGTGACATGGTCGCGATTGTCGTTTTGTTGTTGCTGTGGTGTCGGTCGACGTGTTTGATGTCAAACTGACTTGGTAGAACCGATCAGAGTAATGAAAGACAGCTCAAGCTGGTGATGACTAATAGCAGATAGAGGCATGGTTTCCAGAAGGAGAGAGGGAATGGCAGGGCTGTGGAATAATGCAAGCCATCAACCAACCACAACTCACAGCAGAAATCCTGCTACTAGTGTAAATGCCACAATTAAATATAAATACTACATTATGGCCTTTGACACTCAGGAAAGAAAGCAAGTCCTATGGAGGAAATCTTTGGAAATTCATGGCTTTGGCTGCCATCTCTCCTGGCATGGATACTTATTACTGTGATGGATCAGCTTTGCTAATTTGAAGTTCAAATTCTGGGGAAGGTGATATAGAAGGATTATTTTCTCGCTGTCCCTCTAGCAGGATAATGCTGTGGGATGCCATGAGTCAAGCTCTGTAATTGAAGGAAGTGCCCCACAAAGGAAGCCCGACCCCCCCCCAAAGTATGGAATGAGGAGAGTAGTGACTGATGAAAGGCTATCACCCACCCTCAAGACCACAAGGAGGTCTAACCTTGACTTGAAACTAAAGGAAGGGGATACGGAAGAAGAGTAAATGGACCTTAGGCAGTCACAGGGAAAATAGCTTTCAGAGGTGCTGCTGACACAGTCTGCAGAGTTAAAGGAACCTCTGTGGGCTTAGAGCTCCACCCCTGGCAATCAAAAACTTAAATGCCACATTATGAGGTGCCACCGACTGCAGGTCTGCAGGGCTTAAGCTTTCCCTGAAGCATAGGAACTTATCACCCAGTGGGACTGCCTGGGAAGTACCACAGAAGTCAACCAGCTTGCAGCAAAGGACCTTTGCCTAATGAGGGTCTCACCCTCAAGATGCAGACTTTAAGAGGAGCAAGTGAGCATGTCTATCCAGTGGGCAAGCCCTGAGCAACATTCTGACTGAATGATGACTGCTGAATGGAAAGACATATTGATGGAGAGTGTAGTGACTGAAAAGGTACTGAAAATGTAATGCATATCAAAGGTCAAAATGATAGGTAAAACCAGCCTTAAGCAGAAACGGCTGGAAGCTGTATACAGACTAAGACTAAAGGGATAAATGTAGAAGCAGATTGACTAAGTAAAACTAACTGAATTGTAGAGATGGACGAAGTGAGGAAAATTGGCTCCGTGAAATTTGTTTCAGATTTTCCTCACTTCATGAAGTTAATCCTGGTTTGACGTCTAAATCCCCACCCCACCCCAAAAAAAAAAACTCTGCAAAATGTGGAGTTTGAACTCCACCAGAAGAGTTTGGCAACTCTGCTGGCAGAGTTCAAACTGCATTTTCCAGAGTTCTTTTTCTAGTCTAGCGCCTCTCCTGACGATCACTGCCCAATGTAGAATAAAACTTTCCTGGAGTCTAGTGCCCCCCCCTCCACTGATTGCCACCCAATGTAAAATTAAATTATGAATTTGAATCCTTGGAGTCTAGTGCCCCCCAACTATCGCTGCCCAATGTAAAATGAAGTTATCAATTCAGTCAGTGATGTCTATTGGTCTCCACCCCCCACCAATTGCTGCTCATTGGCCCAATGTAAAAATAAATGATTAATTCAGCCCCTGGTATCTAGTGCCTCCACAACCCCCCTCCCCTCCTATCCCCTTTCCCAAACATTGTCAAATCCCTGGTGTCAAGTGGACCCCCCAACCCGTCAGGTAGTGCACACCACCCTGCCCCCCGACCTTGAGCAGGTGACTGGCACAGCCCTCCATTCTTCACTATAGCTAGCCACCCAACTAAGTTGGAATGAATGAGCATATACTTGCACAAACAAGTGCTCATTCATTGCCAGCTTGTGTTGATTCATTGAGCACTTTTTGGGGTGCAGACAAGACTGGAGGGCTGCTCCGGTCACCAGTGGGGGGTCTGGATGGGTCCACAATGCTATTCCACCCTATCTTAACCTCTGATCAGTGACCAAAACACCCCTCTGCTCTTGTCTGTACCCCGCAAAAGAGCTCAGTGAAGGATTGCGATCTGGCCTGGCTGTCAGTGAATGAAGGCATGCTTGTACAAGTATGCGCTCATTCACTGACAGCTCAGTCAGGCTGCTGGCCATGGTGGAGAGTGAAGGGTTCTGCCAGTCACCTGCTTCGGGTTGAGTTGGGGGGAGCAGGATAGTGGGCACTACCTGATAGGGTGGGGTGGTTTGGAGCCACTAGACACCAGGGAATTGACAACATTTGGGGATGGGGATAGGGAGGGGGATCCTCTAGACAACAGGGAAATATAATGTTATTCAACATAGGGTCATCATCAGTGGGCGGGGACTACTAGACACCAGGGATTGGAATTAACAATAAATTTTTACATCAGGTCAGCAATTATTGATTGGCGGTGGGGGGGCACTAGACACCAGGGTATGGAATGGACAGGGATTGACCAGGGAGGATTTACCGCTTCTGACTTCTCCTTGCTTTGGGGTTTTTTTACTGCAATTTGCACTTAAAAAAAGGAAAAGCAAGGCAGAGTTACAAATGGCGAACTTTTAATTAAATGAGACAACGTCATGAAAAGACCCACAGAGGCGAATTTGGCCATTTTGCTGAAAATTTGTGGGTGAAGTAAAACTCGGCTGTATCTCTACTGAAGTGACAGAGTAGGAGTGGAAGCAGCTGCCTTGCTAGAAAGACAGGAATGCAGTAGAACTAAGAGGAAGTTTGCATGTGGCTTGATATAACAGCAAATAGAAATGGCTGAGAATGCACAAGCCAAAAACAGCAGAATGAGTCTGACATTGGTAAGATATACTGTGAAAACTAGTAAGCACACCAAAAACCAAAACAAAAAGAAACACAGGAGTCAAGTGAGAGACAAGAAGGAAGAACTAGCTACAGCATAAGCCAGGAAAAGCAGAAAATAAATACTAACCTATAAAGTCACTAAAGGCACAGACTAAATAGAAAGCCCAAAAGCAGAGAGGAAAGTGGTAGATGGACAAGGGGTTAAAATGAGGGATGGAACCCAGAGTCACATCAGAGCCTCCAGCTGCAGCAAAGAAACATTTGCTTCCTAATGAGGCTGGAGGAAGTCAGATTAAATATCTCATGGAGGGGGGAGTTTGGTTGCTCTCACCCACAGAACTGCAGGCAGAACATTTTAAATAAATATGGTGCATAAATCAGATGTCATATCCCATTAACCCTGTTATTTGGTTTAAAGATTAACAATTATATACCCAGTCATGGCTCACTGAAAACCATGAGTGGGATATGGCCATATCAGGCTATACTCTGTTCGGGAAAGACAGGGTGGGAGTAGTGCTTTATGTGAGGGAAAGCAGTAAAGTGCCAGAGATACCTGGAATATGGTGGTGGGGGAACAGAGATACTGTGGGTCACCCTGGAGTCAGAAAATGGAGCCACTATTCACACTGGTGAGATCTACAAACCTCCAGAACAGGGGGAGCAGTTAAGTAAGGTACCTGTGGAAGCAACTGGCAAGTTGTCAGAGAAGGTGGAGGTGCTGCTGGTGGAGGACTTCAATCTAGGGGAGATGTGGATGGGCGCCTCATAGCTGTAGCTTCTGCCAGAAACAGGGACATCCTGGACTTCTGGCAGGGGGTATTCCTCTGGCAAGTAATCAGTGAACCCACTTGTGATGGAGCAATACTGGTCCCGGTACTCACTAACAGGAACAGTCTTGCAGACATCAAGGTGGGAGGCCACCTGGGGACCAATGATCACCGCATGGTATGGTTCAATATAAAGACAGTTTTGTAAACATGGGTGAATGCTTCAGGGAGGAACTGGAAGGGGGGAGTGATGAAGGGGATTGAGGAACAGACGGCAATGTTAAAAGGGGGCATAATGAAGGCTACAGAACTTTCTAGCAAGCAGGTGAGCAAAAGCAAGAGGAAAAGAGACTGGCATGGTTCTTGAAAGAAGTGGGGGAAAGGTAAAGCCAAAAATGGCTGCATTCAGAAGGTACAAGGAGATGCTGAGGGAGGAGGATATGAGGTGTATCAGGGGAAACAGACAGAGGCAGGGAGAGCTCTAAGGAGTGCAAAGGTGCAAACTGAGGAGAATATACCCTAGGCAGTAGCAAGAGGGGACTAGACATTGTTTAGCTATGTAAGCGAAATGAAAAAGATCAAGGGAGGGACTGTAAGGTTAAAAAGGGAATGGGATTGTGCAGACGGGAACCAGTTAAAGGCAGACATCTTGAACAAATACTTCTGCTCAGTGCTCAGGAAGTGGAAGGGGTGGGGCTGCACACAAGTAACAGGAGCCTTGAAGGGGAAGGTGGACACCAGTCCCTTTTTGGAAGAGAGAGTCCTGAAGGCCCTCACTAATCTGAATGTGGAGCAAGCAATGTGGCTAGATGTGGTGAATCCAAGTGTGTTGAGATTGCTCAGAGAGGTACCTCACAGCTCCTCCAGGCAGCCTACTACACACATCACTGGAGATTGAAGTGGTTCCAGAGGACTGGAAAAGGGCAGATGTAGTCCCACTTCACAAAACTGGTAGCAGAGAGAAGGCTGGCAAATACAAGCCAGTTAGCCTGGTGTCAGTAGTGGGTAAGTTAATAGAAACACTGCTAAAAGTACTGTGGGATATCTTGTATCCAATGGGTTACAAGACACGAGGCAGCATGGATCATGGGGATTCAAATACATCTGATAGATTTCTTTGACTGGGGTGATCAGGGAACTAGATCATGGAGTGGGGCATGTGGCCTACCTAGATTTCAGTACAGCTTTCGACATCGGTCCACATGGGAAACTAGTGAACAAGCTGAGTAGCTTAGGAGTGGTACCAAAGATGGTAAACTTGGTATGAAATTAGTTAGGGGATAGGTGGCAGAGTGTGGTGGTAAATAGAGTTCACTCAGAGGAAGGGAGGGTGACCAGTGGGTCCACTGCTGGCATCAGTCCATTTTAATGTCTTTATAAGTGACATTGCTAAGGACCTGGAAGAGAAGGTCTGACTCTTTGCAGATGACACTAAAATCTGCAACAGGGTGGATACTTTGGGGGGGTGGCAAGGAAGAGAAGACCTGAGAAAACTCGAGGAGTAGTTGAGGGTGTAACAGCTGAGTTTCAATGTGAAGAAGTGCAAAATAATTCACTTAGAGCACCGAAACCCAAGGGCAGAATACAAAATGAGTGGAGTGATGAAAGGAGGGACAGAGGGGACATGATAGAAACTTTTAAGTACCTCAAGGGAATCAACAAAGTCCAGGAGGGTAGCATCTTTCAGAAAAAGAGATGTGTAAGAACAAGGGGGCACAATTTAAAGTTAGAGGGGTGACGGCTCAGGGGCAATGTGAGGAAATTCTTTTTCACGGAGAGAGTGGTGGACGCATGGAACTGCCTTCCTGGAGAGGTTGTGAGGTCTAAAACAGTGGAGGGATTCAAACATGCATGGGACAGACATAAGGCAATTATAGTGGGGGGTTGCAGGAAATAGGCTGTTGGTTAACTAGAATCTGCAGCTTATCCAGTAAGTAGGGAAATGGGTAGACTGGGTGGGCCAAGTGGTCCTTACCTGCCGTCAAAGTCTATGTTTCTATGTCTCTGTGGAGTGGTATTGATGACAACCCAGCAGGAAAAAGACCCAAGGTAATCATATCAGATGACATAAAGGTGGCCAGACAGTGTGATAAAGCAGTAGGAAGGGCTATTGGGATGCCAGAGTGCATAGCAAGGGATATCACCAGCAAGAAGAGGGAGGTGGTGTTTCTCCTGTATAGATCACAGATAAGACCCCACCTTGGGTACTATCCAGTTCTGGAGGCCATATCTCCAGAAGGACATAGAGAAAGTAGAGCCAGTCCACAGAAGGAGGGAAGGACAGCTAAAATGGTGCAGGGTCTGCATCAAAAGTTATAAGAGGAGAGACTAAAGGACCTCGATATGTACACCCTGGAAGAGAGGAGGGGGGATATGATTGAGATGTTTAAATACTTATTGGGGATAAATGAGGTACAGGAGGGAAGTATTTTTCAGAAAAAAAGTAATTCAAGAACAAGGAGACATGCTATGCTATGGTGCTGGGGGTGTCAGTTTCAGGAGGGATGTGAGGAAGTATTGAAATGTGAAGTAATGCTCATGGTCTTACCAGATTTGAAATAAACAAACCAAGCCAAGTACTTATTCACAGAAAAAGTGGTGAATTCCTGGAACAGGCGGTGGGTGCAAAGACAGTGGGAGGGGGTTAAGAATCCATGGGATAGCCATAAGGGTATCTTATTGATAACAAAGGGGGTAGGGAGAAAGAGCCGCAGATTGATTAGGATCCACTGTGATATTGTATGTAGGGGAAAATGGGCAGACTGGGTGGGCCTTATCTGCTGTCCAATTCTATGTTTCTATGTATATAAACTTAGATGTTTCACTACTTGTGCCATGCATAGCTTTTATGGAATGTTGTTTTTCAATATTTGGTCCCCATCAGGCAGAAAAAGCACAGCACTCCTTCTGAAGATCCCTTGTGAGCGTAGGGGTAGGAAATATCTTATCCCGAATAGTCAGCCGAATATTTCATTCTGGCCCCCCCAGATATTCAGGCATTCAGTATTTGTATTCTTTATATGTTTGTTTAAAAAGAAAGCTAAAGAAACAGTTCCCCAACTTCCTCCCCAGCTCAGATCTTTTCAAACATACAAGGCCCAAATCCCTCTCAACTATCAGTCTGAACAGAAATCCCACCCTCCTCCTCCTCCCAGCACCCACAATTCGATAATTTAAGTGTAACTGTCAAAAGAAAACTCCAGCTATGGGCGAGCAGCACAATCCATTCACTTCCATAGACAGCCATCATCTTTCAGCACTTGTTGTGCTAAAACAAATATGTCCTCCACCCCCTCATCCCGGCAGCAGCACCCTCCTACCACACTTCTCCCCTAAACACCTGCTTCACAAACAGCAACTCAATAAGGAAGATAGAAGGTGACTGACACAGCCTCCCCTCCTCCACGAACGGCCACTCTCTAATGAATGAAAGTTCTCACATGATCAGCTATCTTACTATGTGAGCAAGCACAAGAGCACTTTCCCCTCCCTCACATAAAAAATAATCTTTCCTCCCTGCCCTGTCTCTCCTGAGCATAGAGAAGCTTGGTATGGCCCTGTCAAAGTTGTTGTACTCAGTGCACCATGACTCCGTAATGGCCAGTAAATTCAGGTCAGCCTCTGAATAATGGCTTGCAGGTCTGGAATTGTGTTTCTAAGACTCCTCAGATTGGTGAACATGACTCTCTACACCTTTCTTTCCCCTGCCCACTGCCTTACTTCTCCATCCCATTTCTGACTGTGTTGTTCCCTGAAGCTCCCTCTGACTTACCTCCAACATTTTTAATTTTGTCATTCCTTGTCTCCTTGAAGTATTTACCCAAACTTACCTGAGTTTTACCTCCTTTTCTTCTGTCTTGTCCCCCTCCCTGCCTTTCTGCATGCCTCCCCAGGGCAGTTTTCTCCCCTTGGCTCCTCCTTCCCTGCTGCTCTATCATCCTTAGTGGGGGCAATTGCTGCCCGTTTTATTTTATTGCCTCCTACCAGCTAGTTAAAATGCTCTTCCAAGTAGCAATTAAATCTCCCTCTACAGACTGCAGTCCCCTTCCCAGAAGAATGCTGGCTGTATCCATTATAGAGGCCCATATTCTCGTAGGCTGGTCCCCAGTCACTGATGTAGCTGAAGCCCTTATCCATGCACCCTGCCTTCAACCAGTTGTTAGATGCCCTGATGTAGAGTACTCTTACATCTTCCCAGCCATACACAGGTAACACCTCAGATAAAGCCATCCCATGTGCTAACTACTTAAGGCCCACCCAGCTCCCTTAGGTATCCTGCAATACCCATACCCCTTCCCTTGACAGGAGAAATTCTCAATACCCAAAGCCTTGTAATCTGATGCTAGAGTAACCCCCCTCCTCCCCAAAAAACTCTTTGGAATTTTCCTCCTGTAAATCTTCACCACCACGTAGATAATTTCATTAAACCTGCTTACATTAAGACATTTCTATTGTGTTTACAACTTGAAAGGAAAAGCTGACACAGATGGTTAGTGGCACAAAGTCAGTATCAACAGAATTTGGAAGTCAAACTATTTGTGAATGTTGTGTGTGAAAATACAGCAGCTAGATTTTTTGTAGATTTAGCTCTTTGAAAATTGGGCTTCGGGATTTTCACCAATGAAGACACGAGTTATTATTTTATATCAAGTTAGCAATGATATGCCTTAATGGTCTCAGTAGATAACCCCCATTGAGTGGCAGAGCTTGGCACAGACATGATGCTTTCACAGTAATGAGTAGGGTCTAGATTTCCCAAGAGACAGTACCCCAAAAGTGTTGCAAGTTTCTGATTTTCTATTAAAGTGTTGCACTGCTACAGTAATATTTTTTATTGCAATTATGACACTTCCTTGCTGGCAAATGATAACCGACCACATCTAACCAAGGTGGCATATTTTGTAAAATGTTTCTGCAGCCAGCTGCAAACCAGGAAACCCATAGAAGAACTGGAAGATTGTAATATGATTTTTCATAAAAATTGCTCTAAGCTATAGCTTTGGACAGAACTGGGATACCGTACATCAGAATCAAAAAATCTAGTTCTTGAGCATCATCGGCTCTAGAATAAATGAGCAATAGGTCACACTGTATACTACTACTGCTGTGGAGACCATGCTTATGGTTGTAAGAGTCATCTCATATGCATTCATACTGTATGGGAACCACAGACTGAAGGTGAGTGTTTTTTGTACCCTAACAATGTAAGTGAGAGCATTCTTAATCCCTGTAGGAGTAGCTTCCATGGCAGTATTAATATATTATTGATGAAGGTTTTTAGTAATGCTTGCAAACAAAACAAAGCTGCGATGGTGACTAAAGGCACACGATATGCTGCTGCTAAGTACAATCTTGAAAACTGGTCACTTGCCACCTTAAAAAAGGATACCAAAGTGCTTGTATTATGATGATGATTATTATTACCAGAATTGCAAAAGATGCAGCATTTTATTAAGTGACCATAAAACAACCCAAGCACGCCACCTGCAGTGCTTCAGATTACATGATCCTGTATTAAAGACATGGCCACAGGAGTGGAGCTGACTTAAAGGGTACCTAAGCAAGCAGTTTTTTAAAAATGCAAACTCCAAAATCTGGCTTCATAGTGAGGTAAAGTAAAGGCTGCTGTTTACATTTATGCTAAAATTGCATTAATGTAAGTGACATAAATGCAATTTCATATCTTTTGAAAAATGTAAACAGCCTTTCACTTTCAAAAAACAGCCTTGGTTTCTCCCTAAGATGTCTGCCAAGTGTGTTAAATGATGAGTCATGATAACATCATCGGAGCCAGAGACAGAGACCCACATATATTTCTATGGTGCTAACTAGTTCTTCTTTCCCTCTTTGTTTTGAATTGTTGTACCAGAATGATCAACACCATGTATTAACTCGTGGATTATTTGAGCAGTACACATGTTAGGCTATGATTTTGTTCATTTTGTTTACTTTAACTTGCAGAAAATGTTTTGCAATCCAGCTGACTTTTTCTTTGGCAAACTGCATTACAGTACAACACTTCAAATACCTGAAGATCTAGTGGTTATGTGATGCACTTTTGTTTTTTAACCAGTGGGGAGACACACTAAGCTGAAAGCTTGTTTACAGGTGTGGCCTGGGAGCACAAGGAAGTTTAGTGACTTGCTCATGGTCACACTGCAAAGTATCAGTCTGTTTCAGTTCCAAAAGCTCATGCTCTCTTGTTAATCCACAAATAAGGCTTTCTTTTTCCATGTGAGCCCCCTGCACCTAGCCTGCCTTCTGTTAAACACCCCACCATCCATACCCTGTTCCTAGCACTGCCTGGGGCTGCATATGTGCTTGTGGTCTCATGAAGAGAATTATCACTCCTCAGATTGTAATCTTGTACCTCAGAGAGTTGTGCACACCTATAGCAATATGCATCATCAGCTGGCACTGTTAAAAAATGTATCCCAAATCACTCTGCAATCCACATTCTCAGTGTTTGACTTCTGCTTCCACAGTAAACAATGAGTGGATCACCACCCTTCTGCACAGTGAAGGTAGTATGTACAGTTCCCCTGTTGTGTTTTTTTCCCACCTCATTAACTAATAACTAGATCTTCCTGGAGGGCCAAGCAATAAGCATCATGACCCACCAGAAAAACTGCTGTTCATGCCCTCATAAGGGCTGCACTTACAATGGATAGCAATATTATTAGCAAGAGAGGCATACTAATATCTTGATCGAATCCGCCCGACTTTCAGTGTCAGTCTACTCCTTTACCTATGATCTGCAGAACCCCTCAGGGCAGTTCCCAGCAATTCTTCTCCAGTACTTTTCTGTGCTGTACTCCACAATGTGAGATGGCTGACTATCCCCCTTCCAAATCTTGAATGAGCTATACACAACTCCCTCAATGCTGTCCTAACAAACGTCAACACCCCCCCCACCCGAAGGTAGTGTCCCTACACTGAATTCAAGTAAAAGTTTAGGTGCAGCCCTGCCACTCTGAGTATTAATCATCACTGGCTACTCTCATCCACAGTCAGGTAGTGATCACGATGCTGACAGCACCATTATTCAGATCTCACAGTGATCTGCTCAACGTCCTCCTTTATGTCTTCAACTAACCTGAATATAGCTGTACCCTGCTGGAATGGCCTCTTCAGTCCCTCTCTGGCATTCATTCTTCTCACCTTCTCCCCACACCAAAAACTGGTGTGTTCACTACCCTTCCACATCATGAATGTGGTTAGTACAATCTCCAGTATTATTTTTACATATTAATAATAAACATGATCTTCTGGTAATCCAGGGTGATAGCAGCATGGCCCAAGTGGAAAAATAGGCTTTCCTACCCATACAAGATCTAAGCCACCTATGATTAGACACTATTAAATTACATGCATAATGATGTGCACACCCATCATTTAGCAGTGCCTAATCAAAGGTAGTCTAGATCTTTTAAGGATAGGAAAGCCCATCATTTCTCTTGTTCTCTGCTGCTATCAGCATGACTTACTGGAAAGATATGTTTAGATGTTATATGTCAAAATAAAATGGGGACTGTACTACTTGCATTCATGATACAGAAGAGTGATGGGCTCACCAGTTTTCAGTGTGAGGAGGAGGAATAGTGAAGAATGAATACCAGAGGGCGACTGAGAAGGCCACTCTTACAAGGTACTGCTATATTCAGGGAAGGGGCGGGGGTACACAGAAGGAGAGAAATATGTGCAGATTACTTTGAAAAATAAGATGTGGGGCTGCCAGCACCTTGATCACTACCTGACCCCATTGTCCTGGACAACATTCCCCTTACCATAAAACCAATTCATGAAATTGTCCAAGGCTGTGTGTGTGAATATTAATGTATGAAATGGCTGCCACTACACGTTCAGTCACTTCACTACCAGTCTAGTATTGCTTGTAAAGTACTTTGTGATACAATGTGTATGAAAAAACCACTATATGAATGCTGATTCTTCTTCTTATTATTATTTCCCATGGAAAAAGAAGACAAGGCAAGCATATATTTGCGTTTTGAGAAAGTATGAACTCTAACATTGGACTGCACAAGAACTTTGCTACAAAAAAGTGATAGCTCTATGGGGTGGTGAAGTGGCTGCAACCCCCACATAGTAACATACTTGCTTGCTACTCCTGCTGCATTTCACTTTGTTGAAAAGTCTGATTTATTGATAGTACAAATGTTTACATTCAAACTATGGATTACATTTGTGGGTTCTGTCAAAAACGTACTAGAAAAGAATAATAGGAGAAAATATAAAGGTTTAATAAAAATGTTTAAAAGTGTGTATTAAGCAGGCACACCACCCCCATTGTAACATCTTGGATCTGCCATAACCACTAGACCACCATGTTATTCAAGATTTGCACTGCACTGTGGTTTGCCACAGAGAAAATCAGTTGGATTAAAACAAAATTTCAGCATGTTAAAGTAAACAAAATGAACAGAACCATAGCCTAGCATGTGTATTATACAAAATAATGCACATGGTTTTGACCATTTGGGTGAAACAATTCTATGCAAAGGGGAAAAAGAACTAGTTAGCACTACAGAGAGTCATATATCTCTCTGACTTTGGCTCCAATGATGTCATCACATAACACATTTGGTGGCCATTTTAGGAAGCAGGTAAGACAGTTTTTCTGAAATTGGAAGGCTGATTTTACAATTTTCAAATGCTCTGGAACCACATTTACAAAATGAACAGAACCATAGCCTAGCATGTCTATTATACAAAATAATGCACATGGTTTTGACCATTTGGGTGAAACAATTCTATGCAAAGGGGAAAAAGAACTAGTTAGCACTACAGAGAGTCATATATCTCTCTGACTTTGGCTCCAATGATGTCATCATATAACACATTTGGTGGCCATTTTAGGAAGCAGGTAAGACAGTTTTTCTGAAATTGGAAGGCTGATTTTACAATTTTCAAATGCTCTGGAACCACATTTAGGTAAATTATATAAATTTAGTTTTAGCATTAATGAATACAGCAGCCTTTCCTTTAGTTGCCTATGGAATCAGATTTTTGAATAGCTTGTTGTCAAAATGTTGTTTAGGTATCCTTTAAATATGAACAATCTTAAAGGGACCATGCCCCATTTTATAGACAGTAGCTGCTCACCATGACTAAAGTGCTAGTAGTTGAGGAGCACAACTAAAAAGCAAAATGCAATAGTGAAAAGTGACAATGCATCAAGAGGGTCACCAGGGTAGTAACGGGGGTCAAAGCGAAGAAGGAGCTTTAACCAGGAGAGGGATATCTGCGGGGGTGGGAGGGGTTCTATAGATACATACAGGAGAAAAGAAAAGTGAGGGCACAGATCAGCAGGATTAGAACTGAGGGTGGGCATAGGAAGCTGGGGAACAAGCAGAGGTGCTAAATGAGTACTTTGCCTCTGTCTTTACTGGGGGAGGTGGGGGATCTTTCCAACCCAATGGGAGGGTAGAGGAGCCCACTGAACCAGGAGGTCAGTTGTAGACTGAAGAACTGGATGAGTCTAGTGTACAGGATGGGTCATATCTAGAAGGGGAGGAGAGGATGCATGAGGAGGGGTGATGGGAGGGCAAAATCACAGCGGAAAGGGTGAGAGAGGCCCTCCGGTTGTTAAAGACTGAGAAGGCGCCGAGGCCAGATGGGCTACATCCAAGGGTGCTGAAGGAACTGGCGGATGTGATGTCAGCTTCACTGGCCTCACTCTTTAACATCTCCCTAAAGACAGGGCGGGTGCCTCAAGATTGGAAGGTGGCTCATGTGGTGCATATCCACAAGGGGGTGGGATCCAGAGAGAAGATGGGGAATTATAGGTCTGTTAACCTAACATCTGCAGTAGGCAAGGTTATGGAGGGCATAATCAAGGAGAGGCTGGGGGTGCAGCTGGAAAGGTTGGAGCACCTGGGTGACAGGCAGTATGGTTTTGTTCCAGGGAGGTCATGCCAGACTAACCTGGTGGAGTTTTGTGACTGGGTGATGGGTGCCCCAGACTGACACAGGCCGGTGGATGTCCTCTATCTGGATTTCAGTAAGGCATTCGATTTAGTACCCCACAACAGCCTACTAACAAAGCTGGGGGGGAGATGGTGTGGGGGCAGTTGTTCAAGTGGGTGGAAAACTGGCTTATGGGGTGAATACAGTGAGTGGTGGTAGGAGGAATAGTCTCCTTCCCTAGGAGGGTCATCAGTAGGGTCCCCCAGGATTTGGTCCTGGGGTCACTCCTGTTCAATTCCTATGTCTCTGACATAGGGTGGGGTGTTAGGAGTAGGTTGAGTCTCTTTGTGAATGACTCAAAACTGGGAGTACTGACAGATGGGCAGGAGGGGAGAGAGGCCCTGCAGGGGGATCAGGATACCCTGGGGGGGTGGGCAAGGAAGTGGGGGTTCAAGTTCAATGCAGGGAAATGTAGGGTGCTGCATCTGGGGGATCAGAAACCCAGGACATGCATACACCCTAGAGGGGACTACACTGCAAGTCATATTGGACGAGAGGGACTTAGGGATAGTGGTGGACAGCAAAATGAATAACACAGAGAAAACTGTCGAAGAGCTGCAGCAAAAGCAAACAGGATACTGGGCTGCATAACCAGGGGGATTACCTCCAGGAGGAGGGAGGTGATCCTCCCTCTGTATAATGCCCTGGTTAGGCTGCATCTTGGGTATTGTTACAGTTCTGGAGACCCCATCTTAAGAGGGACATAGTGCTGTTGAAGAGGGTCCAGAGGAGGGTGACCAGGATGATTCAGGGAATGGAGAGTAGGACTTATGAGGAGAGACTGGATGAACTTAATCTGTACGCATTGGAGGAGAGGAGGGACAGAGGGGACGTGATAGAGACTTTCAAGTATGTAAAAGGGATAAATAAGGGCAGAGCCAGGGAAGTGTTCAGGCTTAAGAAGGGAGGAACTACCAGGGGGCATGAGTGGAAGCTGGAAGGGGGGAACTACAAGGGGGAGTGCAGGAGACTCTTCTTCACAGAGAGGGTGGTGGAACCATGGAACACACTTCCCAGGAGTCTGGTGGAAGAGACCACAGTGGAAGAATTCAAGAAGGGTTGGGACAGGCACAGGGGGAAGCTGAGGCCAGGGAGGGCCACCTCTGGGGCTGGGGGGTGGAGGAGTGAGCTCCCAGTAGGGGGCTAGCTTCTGAGCAGACACGATAGACCATGGGGCCTATTCTGCTGGCTTTTATTATGATACTATGATACTATGGTCAATATTATACTGTATACATAATAAAAACAGCACTTCATTTTAACCCTCTGAGATGAGGAGCATTTCAAAAACATCTGAGATGAAAGTAATGTAATGCACAGATTCTTGTGACTGATTGGCTGCTTATAAACTGAATAATTGTTTTCCCTTGCATGTGAGCCCATCTACACAGGAGGCAAAAACCAGATACCAAAGTTAATATAAACAATGACATTTTTAACAGAAACTGGGCCTAAGGCAGAATCAGAGAACTAGGGTATTATTTTTGTATTAATTAAGAAAAGAAGCAATGTTGAAGCTGCCACTCAGACCTGGGAAGACTCTAGCCCCTAGACTAATGGACAAGGGAGGTTCTAGGACAGGGCTAGACAGGGCACATGTTCCAGTAAACATCTACTGTGCCCATGCTGTGCCCCAGCAGTGATATATACAGAAGATGGCAACAGATTTGAATTCCCCTGCATGCCCAGACACAAGCCCCCGTACCCTGCCTGTGCCCTGGTCCTCCTTAATTCCTGAAGCTACTACTACTTGTGGAGGACTAGGTTATCAAAATCAGTTCTACGATGCCGGTTCAACAACACTTTCTTCAACCGGCATCACAGCGATGGGATTTATGTTTTCCTCAAGTTGAGGTTGACATAAATCCCGAATGTCTCCCGGTCTTGTTTTTTTAAAGGGGGTTTAGTCAAGATATATAAAAACATTAAAAATATGTGATTTCTGGGCAAAATTTGTGATTTCGCTGGCAGAATTTCATATTTCGCAGCCGCAAAATATTTCACAAATGCACGAATTTGGACAAATATTTTGTGGAATTAAATTTGCGTATTTTGAACATCTCTGATATCATGTGCATTATATTTGTTTCCATGACAACAGATAACTCTT
This sequence comes from Neoceratodus forsteri, assembly GCA_016271365.2. Taxonomy (NCBI): domain Eukaryota; kingdom Metazoa; phylum Chordata; order Ceratodontiformes; family Ceratodontidae; genus Neoceratodus; species Neoceratodus forsteri. The sequence continues at coordinate 872,119,416 of CM057450.1, read as the reverse complement.
CCTGTAGCTGTTAGGGCTATACATGTTTGTTTTAGTTTATTTTCACCGTTCATGGTAGCCCATTGGGACAACCCTGAGGGTCTCCATTTTGTGATTGCTGAAATTTCTTTAATTCAGCAGACAGGCATACTGTGGAGCCTAAAGATTACACATCATGGTCTCAGAGACAATGAGATTTCAACAACCAGCAAATGGAGATGCCCAGGATAGTTGCAGGGCTTAGTATGAAGTGTGAAAACAAACTATAGCAACTGCATACATCTCTAACAGCTACACAAAAGGAGGTATCTGTTGACATTGAAACAAATAAAATTTACAAAACATGAGGGTGTAGTTTCCCTTAAAGGTGATTGTCACCAAACATGGGGGGAGGCAAAAGTATATGTCTTTTTGAACAGCATGTTACTTTCATACACAGGAGTAGGCTCAACGTCCAACAGGTTTTCTGAGGACATCTCATTAAACCTCTCCTTGTTATTATTCCAGTTGGAAAAAGATTAAGACCCAGGTTACTGAAGGCTAGGTGGAGATCAATAAGGTTTGAAATTTATTAACAGGGGTGGTAAGGTTAAATGATAAGCCTTTGTTTAAAATGAGTTCCTCTGTTGGATTTTGTGAACGGTTGGAAAGAATTATCATTTTTGATTCTGTCCTTCTTGTTGTTGCTGTTGCTGCTGTCATCCCTGATGGTCTCACTGGCCTGTGCTTCCTCCTCCTCCTCCATGTTTTCCATTTCTGCCTGCTTGTTGATTTTCAAAAGCCCAGTACCTGTTCTCTCTGGTACTCTGATGGAGATTTTGCTGCTGTGCTGTTATCTGTTTTCTCCACTCTAAAGAAAGGAACTGTCTGAGCTTTCACCCTCTATATCACCCAGGTAAATGCTAACTTTGAAGGAAACATGGTTCATGTTAAGAATTCCCCTTGGTTGAGCTAGAGATTTTTTTCCACTCCATAAATTGTAATTTTCATAATCCTCCTTATCTCTTGCAAATTTCTTCTGTATTGCTGCCTTAAGTTCCTTACCTAATTTAGTATTCAAGTTTTTCAGGTTTTAATAAGTTTATCAAATTCATGATGGCTGAAGAAAGTTAAAACCTGTTCCTCCTTTTTTTCTGCTTTGCTGACAGCTGCTCACATACTTCTCTGTCATCCTCCAAAATAGGTTGTATTAATGTGCTAGAGACCTCCATTAAAAATGTTCTCCATCTTGTAATGACATTTTTTTTTCTCTTATCCATATGCTGGGTTTTTCAACTCCCTGAGGCCGTTTGGTAATCTGGAAACCTGCAGATATGCCTCCAGGCTAAAGTATTTTTTATCTTCTTAGTTTTTAGAGCCCCAGCATCTCATCACTCTTGACTTCTTCTGGGGGATAACACTCAATATCTAGAACAAAATAATAATTATAAAAACTAATTAAAATATTCCGCGATATTAAAATATTATTTTCTTAGACTTCATAGATTGTGCAACTATCTCTTTATATAGTGCATATCATTTATTTTATTTTTTTTGGTGAGTACCTCCACCCATACTTTTTGAAAAGAGTCCTGCTGCAATCTGGGGTAGCTCCACCTGAACAATTGATACAGAAAGTTGATTCTGGACACTACACTCAGTAGTATGGACAAGTAAAAAAGCCTCCTGGCTAACATGCGTCCAGTAAAGGTGGAATGCTTTTAAAGCCAATTTTTGCAAGCCCACAGCAAGCCTCCTGCAAGATGTTTGGCTCATCTGTGATTTTGTTTCCCTCTGGCACGTCTGTGTTCTATAATAATAGTTTTGCTGCACAACTGGCAGCCATTAGCTAATTTACATAGTCAAATGAGTCATTAGGAAAGGAACTGAAATGCAGAGTCCCCTCCAAGGGCTCTACAGTTATGTGTCTCAAAGAGGTGACTATGTGTGAAGCAAAATAGCATCTCACCAAGATTTTGCAATATGCTGTATAATATGAAACCTTTGCATACAATTATAAAGCAGGCCACTGTGGCCTGTTGGCCACTTGCAAACAAATGAAAACCACAAAAGGGATCAGGGCTCATGATACGAAACTGAAAAGTATTAACTTGAATGTCAGCACTCATCACCTTAAATCAACCACAAAACACTCACAGTAATTTATTTATTTATTTTATTTCTTGGATTACAATACCTTTGAGTCAGAGGCTCTTTTACAAAGGTTCCTCATCAGGTAAAAGACAAAACCGTTACATAGTAAGTTACAAAAAACAGGTAAAGTGAACAGTGCAAGATAGATAAAAATAAAGTGCACCCTTAAGGAGAATACAAAATAACAATGCAGCCAGGCAAACACTATGTCATGATAGAGGAGGGGAGGTAGAATAGGAGTGGGTATAGGAAGGGGGGATAAGACAGCATAGGGAATAATAATAAAATAATAATAACATGTTCTTCATCTTAAGAGTTAAAATGAAGTGTTGTTTTTAATTTGAATATACTATTGAGGCACTTTCATGTTTCACCTTTGCACTGTTTTTTATTTGTACTACAAGTTCTTTAGCCTTGGTGAGCAGCTACTGTCTGTATAATGGGGCATGGCCCCTTTATGATTGTCCATATTTATTGTAAGTAAGCTGTGCTCCCATGGTCAAGCCTTGATTAGGGATCATGTCATCCAAATGGCATCAGGCGGTGTGCTTGGGTCATTTTATGGTCACTAAACTAAATGATGCACCTTTTGCAATTTTGATAATAATACAAGCATTTGATGTCCTTCTTTAAAGTGGTGATTACCCAATTTTCAAGTTTGTGTTTTTCAATAATATAAAGTACTCCCTCAGTTTCCAGGTCCTGATTATCTGCCACCCTTGCTGTACTGCTGGCCTTAGTGTTGAACCATTTTCTCCCATTAAGTTCACCCTATTATCTACCATTCTCAGAATACTGCCATCTGCCAGATTTTTCATGAGGTTGGGATTCATGGCTGGCTTTGCTAGGAGTTAATCAGGCTCACTTTATTGCCAGCTCACCAGTATAAGGTGTTAATTGTTTAAACCTGTTAATCCCTTTCACCTTCAGCTGTGTTTCTGCTTGAACAAGTTCATTTCCAGGGTACTTCCTTCTGAGACACTCTTTGAAGAATAAGAGTGTCTGTTGTACAAGGGAAAGGAACACTACACTTGGTAAGTGCTTCTATAAGTCAAGAATAATGCATCAAGTATAACGCACAAGGGACCAAGCATGGGCTGCATTCAAAGCTTCTCGTACCCCTCCAGACCATCAACGATACTGCACTCTCTGTAACGCGTGTACCTCTGCCATCCATTTCGTGAAGGCAGAGTACTTCCAAACCCCCTTCCATGAAAACATCAGCAATCCATCCAAATTCTGGAAGGTTATCCATGCTTTATTCTCCCCCCCACCTACACCCCCTCCTCCATCCTAAAAGTAAATGCCCACACACTAACTGACCTCCTCTTCAAGGCTACAGAATTCAACATCTGTTTTACTTCTTGTGCCTTCTCTCTCATTGCCTCTCTTCCCCCCATTGCATCTGGCAATCTCAAAACTTCCACAAATGCCATCCCACATGCCCACCCACCCCCTGCTTCAAGGTTCTCTTTTAAGGCAGTACACCCTGAAGACACCCTGCATGTATTGCTAACTCAGAATCCCTGCAAGAGAAAAGGCCCTGATGGCCTCAACCCTAAACTACTCCACCTTGCAGCCTACTCCATTGCTCTCACCTTGACCTATCTACTGAACCTCCCCTTCTTACACGCAATGGTACCTGATGCCTGGAAATCTGCTACCATAACCCTCCTCCCTAAGTGCAGGGACCTCTCCAACCCTGGTAAAGTCTGCCTCATCTCTTTCTCCTCCCCACACTGGCCAAGCGCCAAGAACACCTGGCCCTTGAGCAATTCATCACTTTCCTTGACTCCTCTTCCTTTTTCATTCCTTTCCAGTCTGGCTTCCATAAAGACCACTCCACCACCACCTCCCTCCTTCAGCTCACTGACTCCGTTTTCACTGGCATGGAGCAGGCATGCATTACTTCTGCCATCTGTCGACCTGGCCGGAGCCTTCAACACTGTTTCCCATTCCCTTCTCCTGAGTAAATGAACAAGGGCTGGCCTCTCAGATTCTGCCACCAGCTGGTTTCAGTCATACCTCATAGGCTGGTCCCAGTCTGTCAGAATTGGTAACTTCACCTCCCCTTCCCTCCCTATCAACACAAGTGTCCCCCAAGGCTCAGTGCTTCGACTAATTCTATTCTCCATCTTTTTGAATGACCTCCCCACCGCCTGCTCATCTTCAGGTATCCATATGTACGTGGACGACACTGTGTTGTTCACATCTGGGAACTCCCCCTTTGAGGTAGTGTCCAGCCTTCAGCAGGACTTTAACAATGTCCAGCCCCAGTTTATCGCAAACCAACTCTCAATGAACATCAAAAAAATGGTCTCTGTGACCTTTGGCTCCAGACAAAAACTGTCTAGACTTGATTCCACCCCAACCTTTACTACCCTAACTGGTACTACACTGGACGATGTCCCCTCCTTTAAGTACCTTGGACTATGGCTAGACAAACTTCTTGGCCTTGGGGTCCACATTGACACTGTCCACAAAAAATTACTCCCTAAGCTCGGTGCTCTGTACAAACACCGGAGCTGCCTACCACTGCAAGCCAGGAGACAAGTCATCCAAAAGATGATTCTCCCAGTCCTCAGCTTTGGGGATATTGTTTACAGCTCTGCCCCCAAAACCACTCTCTCCAGACTGCACGCCCTCTTTAACTCCTTCAGCCCTTCATACTTGGCTGCCCCCCACTTACCCACCACTGTGATCTTTACACCTCACTTTCCTTTCTCTCCCTCAATGCCAGATGCCTATCACACAGTGCTAATTTTATTGGGAAGTTCTGGCTATGTTCTCTACCTCCATACCTATCCTCCATCATATCAAGCCCTCTGCTGTCCTGCTGTACCCTCCGCAGATCCACATTTAGAACTCTTGCACTGTCCCTACACCGCACTTTATCTGGTCATGCTGCATTCTCATTCAAGTTCCCTAACATTTGAAATTCTATCCCACTAGATATTTGCTCCACCGACTCTCGGCACTCACTCACGCTTCTCCTCTGGAAGCACACAGTCTACTGTTGCAGCAGCACCTAGTCTCCCCTGCCTTCCATTTATCCTTCCCCCTGCATCTCCTTTCTACTCCCTCTAAATCCCAGGTTACCCTACTTTCAACTGCTGCCCCTCAATCCCTCCACCCCTTCCCACCTTCTGTCTCCCCCCTCACCATTACTTTTGCCGGGACCTTGTCTCCTTGCAGGGTTCTCAGCATCCTGAAGGGGAGTTTGTTCTCAGCATGCCTCTCTTCCCTTGGCATGTCTCTCTTCCCTCCCTTCCCTCTCCTCCCCCTTTCATCTTTGCCAGTTGCTTACCCCCAGGGTTCTCAACATCCTGAAGGGGGTGTTGTTATGGAATGTCTCCCCCCTTTGCTCAGTCTGCAGGGTTCACAGCATCCTGGGCAGACTAAGGTGGCAAGTGGTCCGATATCTGGAGTCAAAGTATATGTTTCTATGTTTCTATCCTGAAAGGGTGTTTTTCTCACCATGTCTTTCTTCCCTCCCTCCCTGGGTCTCCACATCTTGATGGGGTGTTGTCCTCAGCATGCCTCTCTCTCCCCCATCCCCCCCATCTGTGCCAGATCCTAGTCCCCTTGTAGGGTTTAAAGCATCCTGAAGGGGCATTGTTCTCAGATGTCTCTCCTCCCTTCCTCCTTTCCCCTTCCACCTAACCCTCCCTCTTTGCTTCCCGGCCCTTAAATAGGCAACCTATGCACTTGGCCAACCCTTCATATAGTCCCCTCCTCCAAGCACTTGATAGTGTACCCCTGCTGTTAGTCTGCTCCTTGCCCTCCTTGTTATTACTTCATGTTTTGCTCATGGTGTTGTTGTCCTGTTTAGTACAGTATATCTATACATGCTGTTTTGCCTCCCCACCTGGCTGGGATTGCTTTGCCTTGTACTGTGGGGTACACTTTATACATATCTATATGTTTGTGTATACTTGCCTGTATTTTAGCCTGGGTATTAGCCTTGTTGTATGTGGCCTGGTTATGTTTTTTTTTATTTACTCCAATTTCTTATGTAATCTCTCCCCCCGAGGATGCTTCTGGAAACAAGCTGTTTACAACTCATGTTGTCTTTCCTGGTGAAACCTTTTCAAAAAAAATAAAATAAATAAATAAGTCAATCCAGAGAGGAAGGGCCCTTGAGATCTGGATCAATGGAGCAACATCATTCCATGCCATGTCTTTCTTAGTAGAATATTTGGGATACTTACATTTTCTATATACTAATATCCCTTTCTTATAAAATAGTTGAGAACTAACCATTTATCATGTTTTTTTGTGTTTGTACCTCTATAACTTCATCTACAATAGGAAGTAAATCTATATGGGATGTTATTCTACTAATCAGAGAATATTTAAATTCCTTGATATCCCAAATGGACCTTCTTAGCCAATCATTTTGCAAAGTTACTATTTACTTACTAATCCATAGTCATTTTGTAAACCTGATTATACAACATGTATAGAAATCATTGAGACTTTATCTGTTCTTATTAACTGTGAATCATAAAATGATTTAATAAGCGGGCATGGCTTAACTGTGATCTAAGATGGTCACCTAAGATCTCTGGAGAGCACTACTTGGAGCCTTAATCATCTGTTTTGCTCCATACCAGACCTCCAACAGCAAACAAGACTATACACTTGAACATCTTTTGCCTCCCTGCACCTATTGGTACCAGACCTTTGCATTTAAGGAGAGGAAAAGGAATTGCAGGGAATCTCCTTACCTCGGAGCATCAGAAGCCCACATGGCCAACACGGACCGCATGGCTGCTACACTCACACACAAAATAGATCCAGCCTCTGGGAATCATATGGATGCAGCCTGCATGAATCAAATGTTTGCTGTTCTACTGCAGCAGATGGCAGAGGTGACTATCACCTCTAACACTGCCACTTTAGCATTGTACCAAATGGATGTCTGCATTTTCAATGTCAAGCAGAAAACGGTGCTTGCAGAGCTCTCTGCAAAAGTCAAAGATCAATCACAAATAATGCAAGCTCTGTTAATGAAGGTGGATGACCTGAACAATAGGAGCTGCCACAATAATTTGTGGCTTCTGGTGGTACCAGAGGGATTGGAATAAGGCAGCCGTATATGTTTCCTGCAAGCTGAGCTACCACACATTCTACAGCTACCTCCAAACACTCAATTTATGATTGAGAGGGCCCACAGATCCCTTCAGGCTAGGCCCAAACCAGGCAAGGGACCGAGACCCATCCTAGTCCACTTCCTCAACTTCATGTAAAAAAAGAAGACATCCAGTCCATGACTAGGGAACTGGACAATCTTGACTAGAGTGGTCACTGACTAATGGTGTTTCAAGATAACTCCAAACAGCTTTTCAACAGGCGGAAGGTATACACGGAGGCTCTGCCACTTCTGCACACTTCAGGAGTTCTCTTCTCTCTAAGGTATCCAGCAATCATGTGGGTTGTAGTTAATGGCAACCCACTGAACTTTGATACACCAGCTGCCTTGATGGATTATATTCAACACAACTGGTTACAAAGTGGGACAAACACACTAGTGGTACCACCGGATAACAGAAACTAGTCGAGGGAAGACAAGGCCCAAATGCTTAACTCAGGTGAAGCATGGCATATCTCACAGAACTCAGGAGTTAGGGCCGAAATCCATCCAGATGCTGAAAAATCACCTGCCCATACCAAAAAAGAGACAGCAAACTTCAAGGCACAATAGGCGGAACCATCCAGTCGAGAGAGCATGCAGGGACGAGGAGAACACCGCTAAACAGTCTCTGTGCAGAGGAGGACCAGCTGCCGATCAGCAGCCCATACTTTTCAAAGAACAGATTTTCCCCACTGGACTCACCATACCTTGACCCCCCCTGCAGATATGAACCTTACTTCCTTGACACCTGAAGACTTTGCAGCACCGCCATTAGAGAAAGACTTGTAGGCCCTACCACCAACAGAAGCCTTCCGCTAGAGTTACAGGTCGATGGATGGAACATCCAGGACTCTGCATTCCCACTGCCACTTGACCCAGTCATGTCGCCTATGGTTTGGGTTGAAGTTGTTTCTATACCCCGAATCCCTGATGGAGTTCCTTGATAGACTATTGTCAGATAAGTGATTATTATCTATTGTTGGGTTGTATGGGGAAGAGGGCTTAAGCGAGATAAGGGGGGAGGATGGGAAGGTACAAATGCCAGTAAGACCAGGCAGACCTTGGAAAACCTGCCGAGGTATTTAACACTCTCTCATCTCTCCACCCGATGATGTAGCTGTTGGACAATGCAGCATCACCAGGTCCACCCTCCCTATCTTGTTACAACTTAGCTCATAATCTATGGCCTTTAAGAAATACATAATTTGGTCAATATGGGTGTTGCTTAGCATACGAAGGTCTAAATAGTGTAAATATTATGGAGTCGTACAATGATAGACTAACTGAGGGTAACAAGCTAACTTATTTTATGCCTTGATACCAGCAGTGAACTTGGGGATACAGGTGTCAGGAGATTGTGAGTAAAGGGAACACCACCTCCCCATGCCCCCCAGTGCAATTATCTGCCCGTTTTACACACTGAACTTAATGTGTGGTGGGGATAGCATCCCTCCTCCCCATTACCTGTTATGAGACCAGCCAGGGGGTGGCATTGTCTACGACACTCCTGATTCAAGTTACCTTCCACTCCCCTTCCCCTGTCGGCATATTTCATCAGGCTGTTGCTGCACACCCCCTGCAGCCTTTTTGCACTATCTAGTACACAGCCTTTTCACTAAGAGCATACCTCAGTCTGCTCAGTGTAGATCCCTAAAGGGTCCCCTTGGTGCCCCCCAAAAGACGTTTATCTTACACTGCTGGTGTGTATATGATACCAGGGGAACCTCACACAAGGTGATTACTACTACTTCCTACCTATCACTTGACAGAAGCAAGTTGATCAGCAAAATGCTAATGACACCCAGCCAGGTAGAATTAGCCCTAGGACAAGGAGCAACTAGATGGCCTCATGAGGCAAACAGGGATTCCTCCCCATGTAGGAATATTGGAGATACCCCCCTCACTCATCACTTTATCATTCTGAGGTGCTCAGCCCATTGGTGGTTGTCCCCCTCCAGGATAGGGGGGCCCAAAGACCCCCTTACACCCCCAGGGGAATTAGGTAGGCAGCAGGGTGCTCCTTGCCTTTGGCCAGTAACCTGAGGTTCACCCCAAAGAAACCCTCAAGGGTAACTGTATATAGTTACTATTGGTTAGCTACTGCATTGAGTGTATTCATGTCTGATGTTTACATGTTTTTTAAAGTTGACTCACAAGTGGTGGATGGTAGAGTGGAAGGGTACGTATGGAGTGGGTGGCGTTGCCTCTGAATACACAGACTTAAGAATGTTCAGTTTGAGTGGTTAGACAATACCAACTCATTCTCACAAGAAAGCAAAGGATCTTCATCACAGTTTTACATAATACATAACAGTTTCATTCCCCAACCCCAGAAAACTGACTATGGATGATCTGATATGCCATACATGGAATGTCAGGAGCCTCAATACCCCTGTCAAGAGAATGAAAGTACTCTCTTCCCTAAAGAAGATGAGGACCCAAATGGCTTTCTTGCAAGAAACAAAACTTAAAAAAAAAATGACCATGCATATCTAGTTAAGGATTGGGTAGGTCAGGAGGCTCATGCAAGTGCCTCCACTAGGGCTGGGAGAACTCGGTGAAGTTCTGACCCTTATTAAATAAGAACCAGAACACAGTGAAGTTCTGATTTGTTCTGATTTGTTGACAAATATTTGAACAAATGTGAAAAAATGCAATAAAGTGGCCGGAGTTGGTCACATTTGACACAGAGGTCCAAAGGAAATAATTTAATGGATTATTTGTAAAAAATTAATGAAAAGCTGCTAAATAAAAAAGCAATCACTCACTGCTAGCCCCTTCATGGTTGGCCTATAATGGTGACACATCCTGCTCAGGTCCTTGACATAAATGTTCTGGGAGAGGCAGACAGATGCAATTACTTGTATCATAGCACCACCAAGTACTGCAAGCACTGCCAGGCAGCTAAGATTTTTTTTTTAATTAACGATGCTGTGTGGGTATTATTTTGGTGGATGTTCCAGTCAGAGCTGAACAGGCCAAAGAAATGGATATGAATGATCAAATAAGCAGCACTAAGAGAGCCCACCCACCCTACCCATGTGAATGATGCAACTGCTTTGCATGACTCTGTGTACTGTGGTATATGGTACACTACCTGGTCCAAGAGGTGATAATGTTTTCTAGTACTATGACTATTTTTACTGAATCTTATCAACACGCTGAATCCTTTAAAGAAGAACTAAAGACATAGTGATCACCACCACCACCCAGGCAGGCATTCAGTTACACATCGCATCGGACATGTGCAGTGCACTCATAAAAAAAGTTTGCCACTGCCGCCTGAAGACCTGATGATACACAACACAATTACGTCCTTCCTAGTTCCACAATTGTTGCCAGCCACTGCCACATAATTTAAGTATCAAAAATTAAATATACTGTAGTAATAATCTCAGCCCAGTTACTGTATGTGAGATGTAACAAGGCTAGCATATCACACACACACAAACAATAAAGAAATTATATGAATTTAGTAGCATCTTTTTTCTGTGAAGTAATTGCAGCCAAATGTGGGGGACATGAGAAATGTATAAAAAGTATTCATTTTCTGGGTTTCAGGCATCTGCTAAGCCATGCACTGTATGAAAATTAAAACAGTACAATCAGGATCAGTTGCTGAGGGCAAAAAAAGTGACAAGTAGTAAGTAGTAGTAAAAATGTATTTATACAGAAATGTTTGCCATTAGGGTTCAAAGAATCCCTACTTACAAGGCAAACCTGTGTAGTACAAAATTTAAGTTATTACAAAAGTTACAAAATACATTTCATTCAAATACACATACCATTCATACAGTTTTAACACCAAACACAACATTGTAAACAAACAAACAACTTATACAATGTTATTTAAGTATTGGCATGGGGGAAGGTAAGGATTTAGTAAGGACTGGAGTAAGGACAAAAAATGACAAGTAGTAGTAGTAAGGACTGGAGTAAGGACAAAAAGTGACAAGTAATAGTAAGGACTGGAGCAAGGACAAAAAATGACAAATAGTAGTAGTAAGGACTGGAGTAAGGACAAAAAGTGACAAGTAGTAGTAGTAAGGACTGGAGTAAGGACAAAAAGTGACAAGTAGTAGTAGTAAGGACTGGAGTAAGGATAAAAAGTGACAAGTAGTAGTAGTAAGGACTGGAGTAAGGACAAAAAGTGACAAGTAGTAGTAGTAAGGACTGGAGTAAGGACAAAAAGTGACAAGTAGTAGTAGTAAGGACTGGAGCAAGGACAAAAAGTGACAAGTAATAGTTGTGACTCGTGAGGACAAAAAGTGATAGTAGTAGTAGTAGTAGTAGACAACAGTACCCTACCTTCCAAATCAGATAGTGGTACCAGGTAGCACCAAGTAAGTTTGTGACATGAAATGCAATTGCTTGCTGTATTTGGACTCCGAATCCACTAATGTTATTATTTTTTTTTCTATACTGCTCATGTGATCATTCAAGTAATAGTGGCCTGGCCTAGTCCGTCCTGACCTAACATGTTACAATTAATTGCTACCTCAAGTAGTAAACCCTATTCACAAAAGATTTTCACCACAGGCATGAATTCTTGAAAGTGTTTTGTGAATAGGGCTTGCTCAAAGAAGTCAATGTATATTTTACTCAGGTATCATATTTGAAATTAAAGTGAAGAATGTTGAACTAGAGACATACAAGCATACGAAGAAGCCAGCAGAAGAAAGTCATTTGGTCTATCAAGTCTGCTCGTATTGCAGGGTCTGCAGCTTGAGCTAATGTCCCTGCCCTCCCTCCCCCACTCCTCCCAACCTCTCTACCCATGATCCTTACATTCCCCCATGCCTATCCCAGTCTCTCTTAAAACTTCCCACTGTCTTCAATGAGATGACCTCTTCTGGCAGCGCATTCCAAGTGTCCACCACCCTCTCTGTGAAGAAGTGTTTCCTGATTTCCCTCCCAAACCTCCCACCCTCCAGCTTCAGATTGTGCCCCCTTGTGTTATGGTTGCCATTTAGCTTAAAGAGACTCTCCTTATCAACTTTATTCCTTTCAAGTACTTGAAGGTCCCAAACATGTCCCCTCTCTCTCTCTCTCTCTCTCTCTATCTCTCTCTCTCCTGTCTTCCAGGGAGCACATGTTCAGTGCCCTCAATCGCTCCTCATATGCCTTAACCTGCTGACCTGCTATCATCTTTGTAGCCCTCCTCTGGACCTTCTCCAGAACGTTGATGTCCTTTATGAGGTGCTGGCACCAGTACTGAGCTCCATACTCTAGATGGGACCTTACCAGTGACCTGTACAAGGGCAGTATAACCTCCTCTCTCCTAGTACTGATCCCCCTAGATATGCATCCAAGCATCTTGTTTGCCTTTGCTGTTGCTTTCTTGCATTGTGTGGAGTGCTTCAGGTCACTTGTGATCATCACTTTCAGGTCCTTCTCCTCCACTGATGCAGATACTTGGACTCCACCCAGGTAGTACTCTGTCCTGGGATTCTTGGCTCCAGTATGCATAACTTTGCATTTCTTGGCATTGAAGCCAAGCTGCCAGATCCTGGACCACCTCTCCAGCTTTTCCAGATATTTCTGTAGGTCCTGTATCCCTTCAGCTATGTCCACTCTTCCACAGTGCTTAGTGTCATATGTGAATAGACACATTTTACCCTTAATGCTACCTCCAATGTCATTGATGAAGACATTGAACAACACTGACCCCAGCACTGAGCCCTGTGGGATCCTACTGATTACCTTTCTAGTGCCAGATAACTTCCCCCCACTACCACCCTCTGGTTTGTTCTGTCCCTCAGCCAGTTTTCCACCTATCTGGCCATCTGTTGCCCAACCCTGAGACCCACCAACTTCCTGATCAACCTTTTGTTTGGCACAGAGTCAAAGGCCTTGCTAAAATCAAGACAGAGGATGTCTACCGCTTGGCCCCTGTCTACTGTCTTAGTGACACAATCAATGAAGTCAATCAGATTTGTTTGACACGATCTCCCTCCCCCATGGACCCATGCTACATTGCATCCTAATGAACATGCTCCTCTAGATATTCCACCAACCTTTCCTTTAGTATGGTCTTCATGGGCTTTCCCACAATGGAGGTCAGACTAACTGGTCTGTAATTCCCTGGGTCATCCTTGGGACCGCTTTTGTGGAGGGGCACAACATATGCTGCTCTCCAGTCCTATGGTACCACTCCTGACTCTAGTGAACTATTAAATAGGTCTGCCAGTGGCCCTGCCAGCTCCTCAGCCAGTTCCTTTAGTACCTGTGGATGTACTCTCTCCGGGCCTGGTGATTTGTCCACTGTCAGTGCCAGCAGCCACTCCCTCACACTATCCTCCTCTATCACTACATCTGTGCTGTCTCCCCCCGCTCCTCTTTTCCCTCCTGAAGGCACTGGTCCATCCTTCTCCCTGCTGAAGATGGCACAGAAGTATTCATTTAGTATCTCTGCTTTTCCCCCATTATCCTTCACTGACTCCACCCCTTTCTTAAGCCTAACAATTCCTTCCTTCTTGTCCCTTTTTTCACTTATATATCAAAAGAAAGTCTTTTTCCCCTTCTTAATTCCTTCAGCTATCTGCAGCTTATTCTGTGCCTTTGCTCTTCGGACTTCCTTACTTGACTCACTATCCAATCTTAGATAATTTTCCCTATCCTCCTACAGTATCTATTGGTCTTCCTGAATTTTCTATAGGCCAACCTATTTTCCCTTACTGCCTGGGCAACCCTAGAACTGAACCAGCTGGGCGCTTTGGCCCTTTTGTTCTTCCCCCGAGTCTAATGCTGTCATCTGTGGCAGCCAGTATTCCTTCCTTTTCCTGATGTCCAGCCTCCTGAAATCCAAGATAAATGTGAGGCACTCAGCATTTTCTGTTGTCAAACAGGATTGTGTGTCAGTAATGACGTTACCAGCTGACCTAAACAATTGTTCTGAACAGATGCTAGTTGGAAACCATTTACTGTACTTCATTGCAATGTTTACTAAAGAAGACCACATATTTTGCTTGGATTTCTAGAATTTCAAAGGATCAGCATTCCAGCTGATATTGGGCTCTGCCAGGTACATTTCAACAGTGGTCTGTGCTGAGGCTGTTTTACAAGAGACAGATGAAGAAGATGTTACAATTACATCTTCTAAGTGTCTCCAGAGACATGAAGTTGAAGCAAGTGACTATAGGACAGTGCTATGTTTGGCTGGTGGTGAAGAAGAAGAAGATTAGGCTGCAGTGGGAGAGGAGGAAGAGAGAAAAAATGCTGCAACAGTAGAGAATGGGCCACCTGATGCTGTGCTGTGTCATGAAGACGACTCTGAATGTGGTGCTGCTGTTGTACTCTGTTCCATGACAGCACGCGCCTCGACAATTATTTCTTGTTCATTGCAAAACAAGTGTCATCATCATCACTCAATAGTTGCTTCAATTTTTATCGTGGGTCCAAAATTGTTGCTTTAATGTAGTACTCAGAATAAAGCATTCTACAAAGTTAGTCATCTTCTTCAACTCTTTTTTGATCATATTGTAGTTTGGGGGACAACCTGCATGTGTCAGCAGAACCACTGGCAGCCTGTGTGATCATGGAACTGTCTTGCTTCTTTAACTTTTCCCTAATCAGATTCAATCTGAATTTTAACATTTTTATTAGGGGTATCACCCTGGCTGAGAGTTGCTGTGTTTGTACTAACCTCCTTGGTGATTTCCTCAAATAACTGGTGGAGTACAATGAGAAACTCTAGCATGGCACTCTGTGGTGGAGTAATATACTGTAGATGTCTACATCACCAATTTTGTTTTGCAAGGTGTATTGCCTGACAGCTATTTTTTGTTCCAGCAGCCTTTGAGATGTAAGAAAGATTAAATTCCATTGAGTAGAAATGTCTTGGATCAGTCTGTGCAAATTAAACTGTGCTCCAGCTGTATTTTTTTAAACAAGTAATGGGCGTTGCTTAAGTGACTGAAATGAGTGCATATTCTTTTAGTAGTGCCAATGAGAGCCTTAATCTCCCTGTCGCCATCAAGAAAACCATGAACTATTAAATTTAAGCAATGAGCAAAGCAACAAATGTGAACAAAGCCCACCTCCTCCAAGGCCTTTCTTATGTTGGACCCATTGGGCCCAATTGTCAAAGGGATACACCTGGTGTAAACTGACTTGTGCCAAACAAAATTGTGCAAATAGCAGTTTATGCCAGGAGTTGTGACATTCGGGATTCTTCAAAGCAGCCTGCTACATGCTGCAGGCTGCTTGCGCCAAAGTGGACTTGCACCATCAGTTATGCCATAAACACCTTGTGACATGGTGCTAGGGGGTTTACAGCAGCAGTTTCATCCTATTCTGGAAAGGCAGCCTCTAAGTTCCCAATATTGCAATTCTACAACCCCTGAAGGGCATGCATCAAAGTACAGTTACACCAGCTAATAGCTGGTGTAAGTGTACCAGTCCTCGAGGGTTGTGTAATACCAGCTCAATCCCCAGTATATGCAACTTCCCTATCCCCATCCCCCAACAGTAGAATGAGCCCCACAGGGTTATTGTACCCCCCTGCCACTGGTTCCCCAATGTGTAAAAGAAAGCCCCTCAGGACTATTGGACTCCCCCTGCCTCCAGTCTCTCAATGTGTATTAAAGCCCCACAGTACCCCAATGTGTAAGCAAAAAAGCCTCTCTGGGCTATCGAACACCCTCAAGTCCTGATCCCCATAATGTATTAGAAGCAGCCCTTCCAAAGCCCCAATCCTTGATCCCCAAACCCACATCCTGGGGCTTTCACAAACTGTACTGAAATGAAAAACAAATCCCCATTATCCCTGGTAGTCTAGTGAACCCCCCCACCCGGCAGTGCCAGACCACCCCACTCTCCCACCTCATCACCAGCCAGTGACTGGCACAGCCCACCTCTCTCCACCATGGCTAGCCACTGACTGAGCTCCATATAAGCACGTACTACTGTAAATAGTACATGCTCAATGAATGACAGCTCTGGTCTCTGCACCCCCATACTATAGATTCTCAACTACAGTCAGAGTTTTGGTGGTTTGGGGAGTGGGGTGCAGGACTGGGAGACAATGTGCCCCTGTGTCAGGCACACAAACACAGTGACCTATCGGCAAACTGTCAATTTTGTTGACAGCTATGTAGGTCTCTGTGTTGGTGTCACTGTCAGTGGGGGCATACCCCAGTGAGAATGTCGAAAGTCGCAGGAGTTAGCCATGGGGACCCTGCCCCTTACAGAATCAGGTGCAGGGTCCTTGGTGCAATTGCACCCCTCGTATGTTGCAACTTGTGACATGTGTAAGGGTGGTTATAGAATTGGGCCCATTATCTGCAACTATAAAGCCAACTATCAGTCCCAGTGAAGTGAGCCACTGCTGTATTGGTTTTTGGAGCTCTTCATTGATGTTGTATGTGGTATGTTCAGATGGAAAATAAAACATTCTTAGAACAGCAAAATGCGATGCTTCACTGTCCCCAGTCCCACTTTTTTATCAAAACATGCCCAATGTGCTGTGATGGACATGAATGGTTCAGGCTGACAGCTTGTCCCGATATCTGTTACGAGATGCACCACCCTCCCAACAGCACCGCACAAAATACCCTTTAATTTTTTACATGCAACATCATAAAGATCTGGAATCCCTGTTGTTGAGAAGCATTTCCACAATGGTATACTATATCGAGTTTCAAGGTACTCAGGCAGCCACCTGAATCCTATATGTTCACCCATGTTATATGGTAGTGTAACCCCCCTGCAAATGGGGGTTCCCAAAAGACTTCCAGGAGCTTGCTTGAATGCTCCAAGCCTGAATGGTGTTTGGCATTTAAGCCATTTATCAGTGAGTGTTTTTAGAACCTCTGGTACTGTCTCTTTAAGAGCTGTCTGCTTGCAGACATAATTAGTTTGTATGGGGGACTGTGTGTTTCTTTGATTGAGTACCACTCAAGCTGCTGCCAATTCACTTCATTTTTGCAGTCACTAGGAGTGCAAAGGAACCTATCTGAAAGATGTAACTGTTTGCCAGAAATTATTTAGAGTAATAATGAAATTACAGTTTGTCTAACCTGCTTTCTTTTGCAGTCAGAACAGTGTCTGCCTAGTTCCCCATTCTGGTTTTGAACTGCTGAACTGGACCAATCAGTGTGGTAAGCTAGCTCTAAAATGGTGCCTTGGACGAATCAGAACTTGGACTCATAATCTGAGCCAGCCACAAGAGGATTGTATGGGCAGTGACTCTGGGAGATGTAGTTTAGACTTCAGTGCCTTTTGGACCAACAGCAGCAGTCTATTGTGAGTGACAGCCAATCCAGTCAAGAACTGGGAGGAACTCAAAGGAAGTGCCCGTTTTGTCGGTTGGAGTTTCAGTTGAGCTTTGGCAGTGAAGAAGGAAGGAGCCTGTGCTTTTCAGTGTGCAGTTTTAGTCAAAACTGTGTAAGGCCCAGAGTTCCGTCTGCAGCTTGTGTAACAGCTTGTTAGGACTGAATCTGTCCTGTGAAAAGAATCAAAGGATCTCTGAAGAGTAGAAACCAGGTTCACCCTGTAGAAGACTGGAGGAATTGCTGAAAATTGCACTCGGTCTGTCAGGAACTGAATCTGCTGTGTGTTCTCCCAGGTATTGTGCAGTAATTGCGATCGGGATACAGTTGCAGCCTGCCTGGTATAGTGCTTTCTTTTATATGGATGTGTGAAGAGGTTTGTGTACCTCAAGTGAGCCCTGCTGACATTGAAGGACCCTATCTTATTTGGAGGTCGTGAGTACTAATTCAGGGTCGCTCCCTGTTGAATTGCCACATTAAATCCAAATGGAATTACTGTACTGCTGACTGTTTAATTCTCCTTTTCTCTGTGTGAAAGGGCCCTACCAGCTACCATGGTTTGGACTAGCCACTAGGGCTTGGGTACCAGGACAGTAACTGATAGGGATAGGCCTGTGCACAGAGCCATAGGTAGATTATTAGAGTGATAAGCTAATTAACCTGATTTCCCCTGTCCTTGTTATATCCCCAAATAAATCAGAGCTGCTTGTTTCAGCAAAGTTATACTGCCTGAGGTATTTGTCTATGTTAAAGTACTGTACTGTGATTGTTGCACTGTATCTCATTTCACAGGAGGTCCCAGTGCCGGAACCAGACCTGGGGTAAGTGTATACTGTGAAGGTAATTTGATATATTGTGTGGGCCACTAGTGGGAAGAAAGGGGTTGCAGTGTCCCAGAGGGCTGTGACCAAGTTAGTTTAACTATTGCAAACCCTGACCTCTGGGTGGAGGCACCCGCCATTGGATCCAGGCCCTCAACCTGTTAGTGGCAAATCAGGCAGGGTAGTAGCCCCTGGGATAGCGCCATCTAGGGTTACATCTTGGAGGCTCACCGCTGGGATTGTGTGTCCTCTAGTGGCCATATTTATGAACCACTGTTAAGAAAAAATGGGTACCCGACAGAAGTGGCTGTGCACCGCTGGTGGAGTGGTGTACTGGGAGGAGATCGACCCCAAAATGCTATGCTTATCCTGGACATCCCCTGGTATCAATCAGGACACTGTGCAGGGAGTACTTTCCAAGGTGGAAGGTTTACAAAACCCTGTGGTGGTGGGTCGGCATGCTAATCTGCTCACCCACACTTTCCTGGCCCTAGTAGAGTTTAAGGATCCCATAGATAGCTCCCAAAGTGCCACAGACCATTACCCCAGATGGAGCCCTCACTGCTTGGAGAGTGATAACTAAGGACAGTAAAGACTCGGGGGGGAATCAGCCCCCACCACTATCTGAAACTTTTGAGGAGAAATTTGCTGAATGGTTGCTGGGAGAGGGGAAAACTGTGGAGGACTTGAAGAAACTATTCTTGCCACCTGGGGGTGTTCCTCCCCCAACACTCTCTCCTGCTCCAGTGCCCATAATGGTGGCTGAACCAATGCAGACTCTTATTTCTGCACCTGCCATTAGTCACGACTCTTACCAAGGTTGAGGATCTTCTCTGGCACCTCCCACCCCCAAGGGAGGATGACTGGGAGACCTGGATAGACTATGTTGCCCCCAAGTGCTAGAATGGCAATGCTCGGAGGCGCGAAAGCGAAGAGGGTTAGTGAGAGCCTCCGAGGTCCTGCCCTGGCTACCATCCGTGCTAAACGGGCCAGTAACCCTGAAGCGACTGCACAGGCCTATCTTGAGGCCTTGGAGAATGTGTATGGGAGCCCAGATTCTGATGAGGACCTATGGTGGAGAGTAAGAAATGCACAACAGTACCAAGGGGTTGTTGTCTGTGTATGTCTCTCGGCTGGAAAAAATTGTTGCAAGAATGCCTCAGAAAGGGTAGTTTGCCAGCGATTGAACTGGACCGAACCAGACTGGACAGAATCCTTAAGTCTGCCCCTTCTCAGAACTGCTGTTGCTTCAGTTACGCCTGGCAAATCGACTGGAATCCCACCCTCCTATGATGAGTTAATGAGAGAAATTCGAGGAGTTGAGAAAAGGCGACCTCGGGAGGTACCTGCACCAACAGCTGTGGCTACGACCTGAGTGACTGAGGGTGACCCATCAAGTGAAGTTCAGGGGCAGAGGTTGACAGTCAATGAGTGCTCTGACAAGGAAAAAGATATGCCACAATGGGGCGAACTGTTGAGAGAGATCCGGGAATTCAAAAACAGTCCCTTTATGAAGGCCACGCCTGCAAGTACGGGCCCTGACCTATGTCCGACTGCATCTGCTATGGGGGTGGGGGTACCACCCATGTATCTCCTGCTGATAACAGCTCCAAACTCAATTCCTTGACCATGGAAGTGGAGAAACTGACGAGATGTCTCCAAATGCTTATCACGCCGCAGACAGAGATGGCACCCAGGTTTCCAGTTAGTAATACCCCCGCCCTGGCTCCCAGTGTGGCGCCTCGGCCAGCTCAAACTCCAGAAAGTATGTTTTGCTATAATTGTGGGAAAGATGGGCACATGAAAAGGGAATGCCAGTCCCCAAAAGACACTGACAAAGTTGCATATAGGCTACAAGGAGAGCTTCGGAGAAGAAATCAGTGGTTAAGAGGTGCACGACATGATCCCAGTGAGGGCACCAAAATGCTAATTCACGTCCCTTGTGGCAAGGTCAGTTGCCCAGGTCCCCTACCGCCTGATGTTTGGAAGAGAAGCTCGACTACCAGTAGATGTGTGTTTTGGGGTCTCTCTCCTGATGGGGTTCAAGCTGACAACTATTTACAGTATGTGCAAAAGTTAAAGGCCCAGCTAACTCATGCGTACCAACTGGCTCAAACCATGGCTGCCAAAGAAATCTGGCCAACAAAGAAAGGTATGATAAAAGGTGAAAGCACAGGAACTCCAGGAGGGAGATCGGGTATTGCTAAGAAATCTGGGACTGCATGGCAAGCACAAGATTGCTGACAGATGGCACATCTCCCTCACATTGTAGTGGGCAAACTAGATGATCTGCCAGTGTACAAAGTAAGGCCTGAGAATAATTCAAAGATGTAAAAACAATGCATAGAAATCATTTACTGCCCATTGGACAAATCTTAATTGAGTCTGAGCCCTAGAAGATGCCCCTCTGGACCAGTGACTAGAGCTGCTGCTAAGAAAAGATCAAGAAAGTCTGCACCTACAGAAGCAAAGTTAAAGTGTTCCCTCCACAAGTCCCAGTTGAGCATGACTGTCAGTCCATATCGGAAGAAAGTGAGAGTGACTTGAATACTATCCTTCTTACGAACTGAGTCAATTGTTTCGGGGCAATCCCTAGTCAATACTGGAGATGAAGCTGGGCCTTCTGGACTGTCTAAGCCCCCAGCTTCATCCCTGGAGCCAATGCTCCCAGAAAGTGAAGTGCAAAGCATCAGATCAGATGAAATGGAATCATTGTGCATGGTTGAACTGTTTGAGCTTTCAGGGAGGAAAATGATAGATTGGGGCAGACTGGTGATACACCGAACAAGAAGAGTATTTTGAGTGCCCTGACAGTCCACTGCCAGTGTCCGAAAGCTCTCATGCGAGCCAAATGTTGTGGACTCAGAACTGTAACTCATGGAGCTGAAAGTGCCCCAAGTTCTAGCCTCTCTACCCCATGGAGACTCCCCTGACAAGTGAGGACAATGCTGAAAATGAGGCTCAGAGTGCAGAGACTATAACAGTTCCCCCTAGAAAGACTGGTCGAGCTGTAAAGCCTGTGGTGCACCTCAGTTATGATTCACTTGGGAGGCCTGTGGACTTGCCTCTCAATGTTGTCCATAAAGGAGTGTATGTGTCCCCGAGCTCATTGCCCAAACTGAGCATCAGTGCTAACTCCAAGTTACTTGTGTTGCCCTCTAAGTATGGTGCCATTGCATCCAGCCCCAAGGTAACTGATAGGGAAGGGCCCCTCTCTTCAGGTTTCATGTACAAGAGGTAATAACTTGAGTTATGGTACAATGTGTATGTAATACTGTGTAAGAGTGACGTACTGCAATGTTTCAGAAATGTGTTCTTGGTAAAATGATATATTGACTGACGATTACATGTGCGAGCCTAATGCAAATGTATATGGTTGCAGTTGAAACTATAGTACTGCTTGACGCGGACGTCAAGCTTTCCCATGCTAGGAAGGGTGTAACCCCCGCAAATGGGGGTTCCCAAAAGACTTCCAGGAGCTTGCTTGAATGCTCCAAGCCTGAATGGTGTTTGGCATTTAAGCCATTTATCAGTGAGTGTTTTTAGAACCTCTGGTACTGTCTCTTTAAGAGCTGTCTGCTTGCAGACATAATTAGTTTGTATGGGGGACTGTGTGTTTCTTTGATTGAGTACCACTCAAGCTGCTGCCAATTCACTTCATTTTTGCAGTCACTAGGAGTGCAAAGGGAACCTATCTGAAAGATGTAACTGTTTGCCAGAAATTATTTAGAGTAATAATGAAATTACAGTTTGTCTAACCTGCTTTCTTTTGCAGTCATAACAGTGTCTGCCTAGTTCCCCATTCTGGTTTTGAACTGCTGAACTGGACCAATCAGTGTGGGGTAAGCTAGCTCTAAAATGGTGCCTTGGACGAATCAGAACTTGGACTCATAATCTGAGCCAGCCACAAGAGGATTGATGGGCAGTGACTCTGGGAGATGTAGTTTAGACTTCAGTGCCTTTTTGGACCAACAGCAGCAGTCTATTGTGAGTGACAGCCAATCCAGTCAAGAACTGGGAGGAACTCAAGGAAGTGCCAGTTTTGTCGGTTGGAGTTTCAGTTGAGCTTTGGCAGTGAAGAAGGAAGGAGCCCTGTGCTTTTCAGTGTGCAGTTTTAGTCAAAAACGTGTGTAAGGCCCAGAGTTCCAGTCTGCAGCTTGTGTAACAGCTTGTTAGGACTGAATCTGTCCTGTGAAAAGAATCAAAGGATCTCTGAAGAGTAGAAACCAGGCTCACCCTGTAGAAGACTGGAGGAATTGCTGAAAATTGCACTCGGTCTGTCAGGAACTGAATCTGCTGTGTGTTCTCCCGGGTATTGTGCAGTAATTGCGATCGGGATACAGATGCAGCCTGCCTGGTATAGTGCTTTCTTTTATATGGATGTGTGAAGAGGTTTGTGTACCTCAAGTGAGCCCTGCTGACATTGAAGGACCCTATCTTATTTGGAGGTCGTGAGTACTAATTCAGGTCGCTCCTGTTGAATTGCCACATTAAATCCAAATGGAATTACTGTACTGCTGACTGTTTAATTCTCCTTTTCTCTGTGGAAAGGGCCCTACCAGCTACCATGGTTTGGACTAGCCACTAGGGCTTGGGTACCCAGGGACAGTAACTGATAGGGATAGGCCTGCACAGAGCCATAAATAGATTATTAGAGTGATAAGCTAATTAACCTGATTTCCCCTGTCCTTGTTATATCCCCTAAATAAATCAGAGCTGCTTGTTTCAGCAAAGTTATACTGCCTGAGGTATTTGTCTATGTTAAAGTACTGTACTGTGATTGTTGCACTGTATCTCATTTACAGGAGGTCCCAGTGCGGAACCAGACCTGGGGTAAGTGTATACTGTGAAGGTAATTCTGATATATTGTGTGGGCCACTAGTGGGAAGAAGGTTGCAGTGTCCCAGAGGGCTGTGACCAAGTTAGTTTAACTATTGCAAACCCTGACCTCTGGGTGGAGGCACCCGCCATTGGATCCAGGCCCCTCAACCTGTTAGTGGCAAATCAGGCAGGGGTAGTAGCCCCTGGGATAGTGCCATCTAGGGGTTACAGTAGCAAATCAACAGCTATCATTTCTGAATTTTTTTTTGTTATTGTAACAGCAACAGTGTGAGTCGAGGCATATTTGGCTTTACACTCAAATATTTTTGAGATGGTAAGCTGTCTCCTTGAAAAAGGAGGGCTTTTGAACACAGTAACAGTAGGTGGAGTCCTTTGAATGGAAGGAAGTGGTGGTGGAGGTGTTTCAGTAATGCTGCAGGGGCTTCCACTGTTTTCATCTATGGGAGTTACCCCTGAGTGTAGTGAGCTATAACTGTCACTTTCTCTTCAAGACTTACAACTGGAGTTCTCAGTAATGTTGTAACATCTGTCTAGATGCCTTTAAAGTGCTGACGTTCCCAATGCTCCTTTCTTTTTACCCCTGCTGATTAGCTGTTTACAAATAGCACATGTTGCTACTAACTCATTGGAAGCACAAATGGAGAAATATGACCAAACAAAAATGATAGTTTTTAGTTTTTTTCCCCCCAGAAAGGCATGGCACCTCAGTCACCTTATCATGGCCCCCCAAGGATTTTTCTTGGGCCAGTTCCTCTTGTGGTTTATTCCCACTGCCCCCCTCCACAACCAAAACATTTCTGTCTGTTTCTTCCTTATCTGCAATTTCCATCCCCTCCAGTAAACCTTGTGCTGCCTAATAATTCTCTTCAACTTTATTATTACTTCAGAAGAATCGAATTAGGGACTGACAGTAGCATAGTATGCAATTGTTCCATACCTTTGGGTGCCTCTGTGGGTGGTACCCACCAAGCCTTTGTTTTTCTTAACAACATAACTATTTTTTTTACTTGGGACTGATAATGATTAGAGACAGTCACCTTTTTTAGATTTAAGCATTCACTTGGATGATGAAACCTTAGACGTGAACAAATCCCTTTTTGGGGTTTGATTTTGTTTTCCCTTTTCAGGCTGATTGCTGTCTTTTGCAGTGCCACTGCCTACCTGAGAAACGGAATGCGCCTCATCAACAGTTTGATCCATTTGTTTCTAACCTGCAAAAAAGATCCCTCTAACTAACATGATGTCCTTATGATGACTCCCAACCACACCCACAGACCAGGGTCACCCACACCCACAGATCAGGGACAAATATACTGTTGTGACTCGTGACTGTACATAGCACACCACAGCATAGCAGTCCACCACCACTTCCTTCCAAGATTACCTGATTGACTCTTACAGTACCGTTACTGTTAAGTGACCACATTCAGCAACTGTTAAGTGTGCCTCAGACTTTGAAATGGAGATGCATATGCATTTGGTGCGTTAAAGTCAGTGGCTCAGCAGGTAGCACACTTGCCTCTGAGGCCAGGAGATCAGAAGGCTGTGGGTTCTATCTCCACACCAGGCACTTGGGTTACTATCCCAATACTGACACTATAGTGCAGCATGACCAGGGTGATGCACTCCTGAGCTGCCGCCTTTTGGGCGAGACGTTAAACTGAGATCCCATCTACCTGTTCTGGTGGTAGTTCAGGTGGATGTAAAAGATCCCATGACGCTTATCAAAAAGAGTAGGAGAATTTTTTTTTTTTAAAACATGAAAAAAATAAATCAGATAATAATTAGTATTGCATCATACCAGAAATGAAAAAGAAAGCAAAACCTGAAATTCATGTAAAGCATTCAAATACTGAGCAATGAAAAATAAAACAAACATACGTATTACCTCATATGATAATTCCTCATGTACATAATGCGTTCTGTACTAAATGCCCCCCCCCCACTCCATTAAAAGAGTACAGGAATTAATATGGAATATTCCAATTAAGCATAACCAGTATTACCTCATACTAGAATGTCAAAGGGAAAAACCTGTACCTGAAAATAATTCTACATGTAAAGACTTAGCACTGAAAAGTATAACTAAAAATTAGCATGACCTCATACAATACCCCCTCATGCCCAAGATACCTTGTGAACCAATCACCCCCCCACACCCCACTTGTAGGGGAAATACATCTCAATCATTCTTAAATAACCATAACAGCATACTAAAATCCATCCTCAAATCTGATCAAAGTAGAGCCAATGATGATCCCACTTCTTGTGACCAAACACTAACAATTCAGAATATTTAAATTGTTGCAGTTCATTACATACCATCTGAAAGAGATCCATAACAGGTATGATTTGTTGTTGAAGGACCAAACAATGACTGATCCAGATCCAATATAAAAAATGCACAACCACCACCCGGAGGGTGCTATGGTTTACCTGTGCTGCCATGTGAGGGATAATCCCAAAATACAATAAATAGGGATCAGTGGGTATAGGACCTATCCATTTTCATCTATTTTTAACAATGTCCCAAAATTTTAAAATATATGGACAGGAAAAATACAAGTGATCCATGGTTTAGATCTTCACTGTACATTGGTCTCTCGGGCAGTACCTTTCTTGCAATGGTTTGTTTTTGATTCCCTTTAACATTAATTCTATCATGGATCCCCAACCAAGCCATGTCCCACATATGCTCCTGTATCCTGGCATCAGTTACATAGGCAGAAATAAAATCCTGGTTTATTTTTGAGAACCCTGAAAATGGGTGTTCTGCAAGATATACAGACAGAACTTCTGAGTACAACAACTTCCGGGGGAAGCAAAAAGTCACCTCATAACTAATAGCCCACTTTTGTATAGTATCGAACACCCCCTCCCACATCCTCATCAATCATGGACTATGTTTATTTTTATGGAGGAATCTAGACTCTTTTTATTCAGTCAAAACCCCCAGAGTAATGAAAACTCCCATGTTCCCCAAAGCTGTGTACACCACTTCATCAGCGGAATGAAATTATTGTATAAGAAAATAGTGAAGAAAAATAAAATCGGGTTCAACATATTTACAGCCCCTCCTTAAACCCTTTGTATAAAATATTCTGTTTAATGATGGTTAAGCCTGCTTCCCCAAAAGCAAGAAAATAAAATGCCCCAAAAGTTTAGCTTCTAAACATTTAGGTAAAGGAAAAACTGCACTAAGAAATAAGAATACTGGAACCAAAAAAACTTTTAATCAAATAAATCCTTTTTTTCTTGGAAACCTTCCACCTATTCCAATGGTCAACCTTCTCCTTCCCTATAAGTACAGACCTTTCCGAGTTATACCCTGCCACCTCCTCTCCCCCAAAATAAATCCCTAAAACCTGACATGGGGCTGTAGCTACCGGAAAACAAATCACCTCCTCGGGTGACTGTGAGAACCCATTTAATTTCAAACACTGAGTCTTCCTAGGATTAAGCTGAGCTGCAGTCACTCTCCCCACCTCTGGTATGAGATTGCAGGCTTTTTGAAGGGACTTCCATCTTGAATCAACAAACAGAGATCATCCACATAAGCATTAATTTTGAAATCCTGTGAGGCACTCCCTCCAAGACCATAAATCAGTGGAGATCTTTGAAGAAGTCGTATCACCAGATAGATCATAAACAGATATAGCAAGGGTCTCAAGCAGCTTCTCTGCCAGACCCCCTTCCGAATCCTGCATCTTGACCCCATCCTACCATTCTCATATGGTTTCACAAATACCAACACGTAGCATAATTGGAACCAGTGAATAAACAAGTCTGGAATCCCTTAGGAGCCCAGACACTGCCACAAAAAAGAATGAGAAACTCCATCGAAAGCAAAACCTTTACTTCCATCATCCCCTCTTTCCCTCCTTTCTATAACCATCAATTCCCTCAGCAAAAGCAGTGTCTGTGATACGTCTCCCCCAGATTGAGCAAAATTGGGTAAGACTAATTAAATCTGCCATGACTGAAGCCAATCTATTCCCTAATAATTTTGCGAAGATTTTAAAATCAATATTTAACAATGAGATTGGACACCAATTTTGAATATCCGATTGTGCCCCTGACTTATACAAGAAGATCAAAAGCTCTTCATACATCTGCATAGGCAAATAATGTTCAGTAAGAAATCAGTTATACACTGCCAAAAGTTCTTTTGGCATGAGATCCCACATAACTTTGTATAATTCTCCAGGGAGGCTATCCAAATCAAGGGAAACATCCTTATGGAGGCATGAATAACCCCTTCCATTTCCAAAGTAGAAAAGGGGACTACCATTGGTACTACTTGTTCTGGAGCTAAGTGTGGAAGGTTTGCTGCCTGGAGTAACTGTGGCATGAACCAAGACTCTGGTACCGGTTCCCCAAATTTGTGTGCAACATGGTCTTCCAACAAGCCCATAATACCTTCATTATCTGTAACTAAAGTACCCTGTGGGGAAATCAGACTTGACATCACTTTTTTTTCCCTTCTCTTCTGACAGTCAAAAAATGGATTTGTTTGTTCTGATTTCCCTTGTGTACCAAAAGTCTGTTCTCTTTGTAATGAACGGAGCCTATCATATTGATATCTTGCCATATCTGCCTTCAGAGACCTAATCTCTTCAGTGAAGTTCACCCCATCTGTAATCTGTTTGGTTAATATATCTTGTAATTCCCAACTGAGCTCCAAATATCTAGTATAGGATGTAGGGAGGCTCGAGTACGAGCCTGATGTTGAAAAAAACCTATTAGACAAAGCTTCAAATCTTCCCACCACTGGTTAATGTCGTCATATAAAAAAATAGTGGAAATGTTATCCTTTACAATAGAAGTCAACTGCAGTGCAATAACTCAGTCAACCAACAAAGAAGAATTCAATCTGCAGAAACTAAACCCTGCTTCTCTATGTGGTGGCGTTGCTATGTGCACCCCAATTAGTGTATGATCAGATGTCTCCACCAGTACATTAACTGTTTTATAAATTGTCAGGGTTTGTTTAAAAAAAAAAGAAATCTATCCTGGAGGAAAATGTCCTTTTATAGAAGGTGGGGCTAGCTGTCTGTTTCCCTGTAACATGGGCATCTTGCAAACCTGCTAAACTCACCATCTTCCTAAGAAATGTCTTACCACAATACTATTTTCCAGCCAAATTACGTTGTTGTAGGTTGATATTACAGTCTCCTCCCCAAAACATTTGCTTACTGTTGTGCAAAAAGGGTTGAACTTTCATTAAAACCTTAGTACGACGGGCCTTAGTTTGTGGACCATAAACATCTAACAACCAACATCATACAGAATTTATGTCCACATCTAACAAGAAAGCACGACTTGGATCTATATCCACCATACAAAAAACCTGCACATTTGGGGTAGAAAAACCAAAACCCACCCCACAGCATCTTTCTGACCCAATGGACCAGTAGGATGACCCCCACTTCCAGTCCCTGGAGCCTGATTGACCTCCTCAATCATACGAAGTCGAGTGTCTTGTATAAAGAAAATTCCAAATTGTAATTGCTGTAATACACTAAAAGTGGTAATCTTTTTCACAGTAGATTTAATGCTGTTCATGTTCAAGCTTGCCAGCCCCAAATAGGTAGGCTCGGGGGGGGGGTTATGATCTTCATGCTAGGTCTTGTAACCCTTTTCTGGGGCTCCTTAGACTTAGGTTTTCGAGGCACTGCTCCTGTGTCACCTCCTGAGTGAGGCAAGGAGGACACTTCATCATCCCCCATCGGGTTTTCTAGTTCCACCTGTATACCCCATGAAGAAAAGGTGGTATAGCAGTTTGAGAGAGGCAGTGGAGAGCGAGGTATACCAGTCCTCACTGCTCAAAATTTCATACTTGGAGGGGAGGAGGAAGTGGGGTCAGCCAAACCCTCCTCCAATTCTTGAGTACAACCTCCCTATCCATTGTTGAAGGTAAAAGGGGAGGGCTAAGTTTCTCTAAATCAATGTCTTTGACAATCAATTGTGGTACAAGAAAGGAAGTTTGGCTTACCACCTGAGGGGAACCTTGGAGAGTCACATATGGTGTATCTCTATCCATGGGCCTGTTGGGGATCATCTATGGTAAAGAAAGCCCAGAGCCATGGCCATGTAGAACAAAAGGCCTGTCCATCATAGGAGACCATGTCCTAGACTGCTGAGCTCTGGCCCTCTTCCCCATACCCCCTCCTCTATCTCTACCTCTACCTCTGCATTGTACTTGGGAGGTAGTATCTTCCTCAGCACTTGTGGACTGCTGAAAGTGATGTCTAGCTTGGGACAATAAATAGTCATGGTCCGAGGCATCATCTGAATTGTGTGCCACCCACGGACACTCTTGGAAAGAGTTTTCATCATCCCCACACAAGTTACAGATCAGAGGGGCTGTACACAGGGCTGCTGTATGGTCTAAAACCCCACACTGAGAACATTTAACTTTGTCACAATCAGTATGAAACTGCACCAAGCTGTATACTCCCAGCTGTGCGTAAGCACTTGCCCTCTAGGCACTTATTTGTCCTCGAATTGTGTTTGTTTCTGACTGCTCTGAACTGTGTTACGGTAGTTTGATAGTCCTTGCCTGTACTGCAAAATTTGTGAACCCTCAATGTGTATGCTATGTACCAATTGTCTCTGTTTAATTATGTATCCTGTGTCCTCTGTTCCCCCAACCCCCAGGTCGCTCCGGGAGATGAGCATCTTCTTGCTTAGTGTGCCTTTCCTGTTAAAACAATTTCAATACATAAACAATAAAAATAAATATTCAGGTGGGATAAGGACCCACACCGATAGCAGCTTTTTGGTTGTGCTGCATAAAATAGAATGCCTCTGTCTCACTCCAAAAATAAGGAACTTGGCAGATGTTGTATGCTTCAATCAATTTGTTTAACTGGACCCGAAAAGTCCGCAGTCCATAAGCCATTATCTTGCATAATAGGTTTAGGATGGTCAACAATTGTGCAACGTTTCTCCAACCAGAAGGTAATGTCATTAACAATCCCTTCATTTCAGAAGAGGAGTGTCACCGTTTTGAAAGCTGATTTTGTGATCAGAATGGCCAGAAACTCTTTCCATTCCTCAGTGTCTTTTACATTGTATTAAAGTCTCCAAAACTTATCCAGTGAAGAAACTGTGCAGAAGCTCACATCATAACTATGGTCCCCGGGAGAATAAATAAAGGCATAAACTTCTGCCAGTGTGAATCCTATTGATTCTTTAGTTAGGGTTTTGCCTACCCAAAGTCTACCTGGAGTTACTGGGGCCAAACCCTTATATGTCAATCGTACCACAAAATGCCTCTTAGCTGCTTCTGCTGACTCATGGAAAAGCCATGTATAAGATTTTAGGCGTTGTTGTCCTGACTGTGGGAGAATCCCCCTTACCAGTCTCATTCGGAGTCCCAAACACAGTACTTGGCAATGGTGAACAGAATTTAGTCACAGTCTCTTCATGGTTCACAGAAGAGTTCAACCTCATGGAAGCAACAGATGATTTTCGAGACAGGATAAGACTAGGCGTGTTGGGTTCAAAGGAAGCAGTGTCTGGTGCAGCAACTATCTATTCTGCCTCTTCTTCTTCACCTTGCACAGCTGCAATAGGAGGCAAAAAGGGACTTTGCTCTCAGCGGAGATGCTATCCTCTCTAAAGGTACTCTTCTAGATTCCAAATCAAGTTTTTCCAAATATAAACATTCTGGGGAGCCAGAGAGAGCAATGGATGGGTCAGGAACCCAATGATTATTCTTATACAGCCACCCTGCTTGCTGCAGTGCCCCATGTCCCACCTTTTTTTTGAATTCTCTTTTATTAAAGGTTTTTTGGATATACTTGTCGCAAATATGGAATGAACCTCTATTTCAAACTACTACATACCCGATTTTAATATAGGGTCATTTTTCACTGCAATGGAGTCCAGTCCAATGGTGTGCCACTAAATTCCATATCTGTCTCAGAATGAGTCTGAGATATAGCTTGCTCACCAGTCTCCATAGGAAGTCCATGCACTAGTTTTGGGTCAGATCCCACAGGTAGTGCTTACTCGCTTCTTGTAATGGGCTCGCCACTGAACGTTTCCTTTTCTTTTTTCTTCCTCCAGCTTATTTTTACTCATTTGAAAGTCAGGCTCTGCTGCCCATAACATTGCTACTAATTGCTGCTTTTTTTTGTCCATCTTCTTCAGGTATTAAAGGTGGCATCTCAGGTGCTCCTGGAGCGACGTTCTGTGTCAGGTTACTAGTAGCTGGTCCCGTATCCACATGTAAGTCCATCAATAGCTCTGGAGCTCTGACAGCAATACCTTCCCCTTCAGCGATTTGAACTGGACTGAGGTCCTCTATTCTCCCTGCAGTGCTACAGCCCCTCCTGCAGAAAAGAGTAGGGGAAATTTTATTCAAAATAAAAATCGGTATACAACTTAAATTTCAAAACCATTCTACAACATCAGATAATCCATCAAATAGTCCATAAATCTTTATCTACGTATTTGAAAACAAATGAAGAAGAAGAACAAAGAGACAATAATATATGAGACAAAAGGAAACAAAATACAATAGCAATCATTCCTCAGGTTACTGCTGAATCAGAATTTGTAATCCACAGCAGACTTTTCCAAAGTTCAAGCAGTTCTTTTCTTGGTAAGATTTTACTTTCCAGTTGATAGATTCTTCTCATATCTTTTATTATTTTATTAGCTAGTTCTATATGGCTATTTTCTTTTTGTTGCAAAGTAAATAAACATCTAGCCATCCATATATTCCATTTTATGATCGTGAACAGAAGGCATAGTGTATTCAAGTTCCATTTATTCTATTGCTGTGAAAAATGACCATATATTAAAATCGGGTATGTAGTAGTTTGAAATAGAGGTTCATTCCATATTTGTGACAAGTATATCCAAAAACCTTTAATAAAGGAGAATTCAAAAAAAAGGTGGGACTTGGTTTCAATTGTGTTAATACAGTGTGGGTGACTACATATTCTTTCTTGTAGTTGTTTGTGTTTTTGGTTAGACTTTATGTTTAGTTGTTCATGACATGAGAGCCAATGTATGTCCCACATATGTGCTGGAATTTGTTTATTCTGCAATAGATTCCTTAGAGACTCCAGATAAATCTCTGGGCATTTTTCAAATGGCCTTTGTACTTCATAAACTTCATTCAGTAATCACTGGTATAAGGTTTTATGAGACAAGGTCAAAACAATTTGTGGGGTGATTTTCCATTGTTTTAACCTCCAAAATGTATCCTTAATATATATTGGGGCTCCCATAGTGATTTTTACATGAAAAAGAGACTGTGATTCCCAGGGGTGGAACCAGTGTCTACAAACACCGTAGAACCAGGGTTCCCATCCAATTTGCTTGTTAACTAATAACAGTCTCAAGTTTGTAATAATAAAAATGCTATTAAAAAACAATGTTGGATTAACCATTTGTACATCACCCTCACTGATAGGGAGATAGATTATATTTATTTTTATGGGATTTAGTCGGCTCCCCCATAATGCCTTATAAAAAAAAAAAGCTTAATACTGAAGTTTCCAGTTTCTTAGGGATGGGAAATACTGAACTAATATATAAGCATACTGGGATTTAAAAAGTTTTGATTAAGAAGACCCTCTTTTTTCCCAAATTTCCATTTATTCCAAAGGGCTACCTTTTGACATCCTATTATAAGTTTGTCTTCCCAATTTAGAACATCCATTTCTGGTGTTCCATATTTAATCCCTAATATTGTAATGGGTTTATCCAGAATCTGAATTTCCCCTATTTGTGCAGTGCCCTATTTTGCTGCCCCAAGTGGGTAGCCTATGCACTTACTATGATTAAGCTTTGCACCTGTTAATTCCCCAAATTCTGCATTTAACTATAAAGTTTGTCTAACAGATTCTTCATTTATCACTATCAGGCTAAAATCATCTGCGTATGCAAATGCCGAGTATGGTGCACTATTTTGTCCATTTACTATGGGAGAGATGTTTTGTGAATTATTTATTCTTCATAATAGAGAGTCAATAAAAAAGACATAGAAGAGGGGGCTTTGGGGGCA
Source organism: Neoceratodus forsteri (assembly GCA_016271365.2). Lineage (NCBI taxonomy): Eukaryota > Metazoa > Chordata > Ceratodontiformes > Ceratodontidae > Neoceratodus > Neoceratodus forsteri. Next base: position 872,086,206 of record CM057450.1, on the reverse strand, counting down.
GCCCTGCCTGACTTCCCTTTTGATAGATATCATGGGACCCTTCCAGCCACTTATGATTGGGACTACTGTGGCAGTTTTGTATAGTGATTGTATTCTGTGGTCCAGATATTCAAAAGAGTTGAGCCATGCACAATAGGGTTGTGCCTGCGCAAGTCCGAATTTGCGCCATTCTGCGATATTCAGCAGGAGGCAGTTGCACCCCTGAAATCATGCTGAGCAACAGCGCAATGATAATGAAGGCATGCGCAACCAAAGGGGGAGCCACCATGCATAAATGGTGCAGTGTGATATTCAAAGACTTGCGCAATGCGCAACAGTGGAGCAAGTGGAAGTTGCGCCATAGCAGAAATGAGCCAAAATAAAAAGGAGCAAGGAAGGGCGCAAGAACTCTACAGGAAGCCACATGAGTCGAGGCAGGCGCGAGACAGGGCAAGTGTGAGAACAGGGCAGGCCAAGAGCATACAATAAAAAGACAGGCACAGGGAAGGTGTGGGGAGCCACACAACTCAGAGACCAGCACAGACAGGTGTACCCGGTGCAGGGGAGGTAGCAGCCAGTACAGCGGGGGGAATAAAGCAACATCTGCCAGGGGGGGAACACAAGCCAGGGACATGGCCAGTGCCACCTTCCACATGGAGGCTGTAATGAGGGGGGTGAGAAGGCAGGCAGCATGGGGACCCGGCCATGGAAGGGCCTGTTGATGGTATGCCCCCAACAGGCGGTACCGAGCCGCACCAGCTTTGAGATGTACACAGATACCGAGATTGTGGACCGCTACCACCTGAACAGGGCAATAATGAGGCGGCTCTGTGAGCTGTGCAGTGATGTGATGCAGGCACACACACAACGGAGTCATGCCGTGTCAGTGGAGACCAAGGTAACAGCCTGCATGTGCTTGCTGTCCACGGGTACCTTCCAGCGACCAACTGGGGACACCACAGGCATAACCCAGTCAGCCACATCACGCCACCTCACCCAATTCCTCAGTGCACTGCTGCCACATGCTGAGGAGTACATCATTTCCCCAGCACAGCAGCGGAGCGCACAGCAAACATACAGGAGTTCTACAGGGTAGCATGTATGCCTGGCATGCTAGGAGTAATAGACTGCACCCATGTGGCCATACGCACACCACCTGGCCATGAGGGGGCCACATACATGAACCACAAGGGCTATTCCAGCATAAACTGCCAGGTGGTGTGCGATGCCAGAGGGTGCATCATCAATGTCTGTGCCATGCACCCTGGGGGAGCACATTATTCTTTCATCTGGCACCAGTCGGCACTGTGCCACTGATTTGAGAGTGGGGACATCCCCACAGGACACCTAGTGGGTGAGTATGCAAACCAAATGGACATATCGAGGGCCTGGGGGAGCATGGCCAGAAGTGCCATGGGTAATGGCCTACATGGCGTGGGGCAGGGAGATGCTGATCACCAAACTAACCTCCACCCTCTACACACAGGTGACAGTGGATACCCACTCCGTCCCTGGCTGCTCACACCCTACCAGTGGCCCACGACCCCATCGCAGCAATGCTAAAATGAGGCACATGCCACCACATGCAATGTCATTGAGCGGTTGTTCGGGATGCTGAAGGCACGTTTCCATTGCCTGGACACCTCTGGCGGTGCCCTACAGTACAGCCCCTCAAAGGCCTGTGGGATATTCCTGGCCTGTTGCATCCTGCACAGCATGGCCAACAAATGTGGGATAGCCGTACAGGTCAAAGAGGGGGACAGCGATGGGGACGATGAGGACGCCGGTGACGATGGTGATGGGCAGCCCCCCCTTGGCCGACGGGACCCCAACTGATCTGGCTGGCACAGCTGCACTGGGACACCATCACGGAGGAGCACATCAGCCAACCCAGGTAAGTCATGGGGACATGTGCAACCACCAATGGCCAAGGCACAACCCACAAACATGCATGGACTCACACCAGGGGTGCATGCCATCAAGGGAAGTGGCAGGGCACAGAAGCACACACACAACCAGGGATGGGTGAGGATTAACACACCATGTGGACGGACACACACACACGTACACACACAATGCACCAAATTTGCACAGAGGGCAGGAGGCACACCAACCCAGAATGCCAACCCTAGCAACACACATGTCCACAGGCCACCATGCCCATTGCCTGTCCATGTGCATGTGTCAGATGCTGGGCACCATTGCACTTTGGTGTACAGCGCAATGCAGGCATCATCATGCACACATAACTGTGGACAGCAGCTGGAAGGGTGTGCAGGTGGACTGTGTGTCCGTGTGCAGGGCCGGGTACCCACTCTTGCACTCCTCACCGAAACACACAATGCACACAGGGCAGCACCAGACAGTAGCCACGCTGGGAGACAGGTCAATCTCATGACACAGTGCCACGGCCACCACGAATGCGTGGGCGGCCCCGCCGAGACCTGCCAGCACTGGCAGGCTGACCACTGGCCTCATGGGGTGGCACCGATGGTCCCTCAGGGGTTCCACTGTGTGAACGTGACCATGCCCGCGCAGGGGTCTGCAGTACACCGAAACATGCCTGCACCAGGAGTGCTCGGTATGCCCACAGCTGAACCCGGTGTTGACAGGGTGGGAGTCGCACGATGCCGGGAACGGGGGGTGGAGAGTGCACTGCATGGTGTGAGTGACACTTGGGCACCTGACTGTGTGTCCATTGTGGCCATGATAGCAATGAACGCCTGTGCACGCCTGTCAATGGCAGCTGTCACATCCTCCCGCAAATGGTCCAGCCGTGCCAGGATCTGGTCGGTGTCCCTGCTGCAACACTCCTCTGCCCACTCCAGGGCCACTCACAGTGCTTCCATGGACATTGCAAGCCACATCTGCTGCTGGACCGATGGTTGCAGTAGGCGGGTGTGCTCATCCAAGAGAGGTCATCAGCCTCCTCGGCATCCTGTCCCTCAGGGTGTGCAAGGGTCTGATGTTCAGCACCCCTTGAGGGTGGGTGCTGCGCACCAGGACCAGGTCTGCACATGTCCACAGGTGGTGCACAGATGCTGCCGCTGAACCCTGTACCCCTAGGCCCCGTGGGTGACTGCTGATGCTGCCCCTCTGGCTGCCACACACCAGGGCTCAGTGGTGCTGCTGCAGTGGCCACAACAGTCCCACTGTCCTGAATAGACACAGCCTGGGACTTTGCTGACATGCAGGCCCCCATGGTGGCACCAGCCACAGCCATGGGCGTGAAGTGCCCTGCTGTGTGTCCATCCTGTGGCACACACGTGTCACTGCCCATGATGGTCATGTCATCATCACTGGTGCCGGACTCTGCCCAGACCACAGCCTGGCGATGCCAGCATCCATGGATGCCAGCACGCTGGGATTCGACAGAGACTTCCTACACACTTGTCTCAATGACATCAGTGTGGACAGACAGGCGGCCCCACCGTCGTACAGACCCACACATACCTGTGGAGGTGGATGGTCCCACCTCTGACTCAATCCCACTGTCCGCAGTGGACAGGCCCACCACTGCTGACCCATGCATATGCTCAGGATCTGTAAGGGAAAGCAAAGTCGCATTACTGTGTGTGACCTACCCGCCCCCCCCGAGGCAGACCATGACTTACCATGCAGAGATGGGCCACCACCCGTCTGGAAGCCACCACCTGGAACTCCCTCTATGACACTTCAGTGCATGCTTGCAGCAAGCCTGTCCTCCACTGGGGTGAGCTGTACCACCTCCAGGTGTCCCCCACCTGTTGCAGCACGTGCCGCCCTGATGGCAGCCACCTTCTCCTTTACCCTCCTCCTGTCTGTACCCATCTTCTTTTTACACTCCTGCACGGAGCACTGGTGGCTGCCATGCAGGTTCACGGCACGTGCCACCTCCTGCCATGCAGCAGCACGGGCCTGAGGGGTGCCCCACTGTCCACTGAGCAGTGGCTCCTGATCCAGGTAGGCATCAAAAAGGGCCTCGGATTTGGACTTAGTGAAATTCGGCCTCCTCCTCCTCCCACCACCACCATTGTTCTCCTCTCCAATAACGTGCTCGGTCATTCATTTTATATAGCCTGTAAGTATGGCAGTTGTTATCTGTGACTGTGCAGTCCCATGCATGTCCCTGAATCCACAGTCCTCATTCCCACACAGCATGCAACTCACCAATAAACTGCAGTAACCGACCATGGCCACTGCAGCACTTTGTCGAACCTGTATAGTGCAGTCCATGCAAATTAGGTGAGGAGCAACTTTAATTAGATGCAAATCGTGTTGCTGCACCATTGAATGGCTGATCGGATGATTAGCATATGACGGCTGAATATCGCGCCATTGCGCTTTGCGCAATTTTGTTGAACGTGCTGAGCCAATGGCACAGTTCTGTGGCATGTGTAGTTCACCTCACTGTGCATGCCCAGACTGCTGATGCAGGCATCTGCCACACTGATGATGCTCTGTGCATGGTAGGCAATGCAGGGCACAGCTACCATTGTGCCAGTGGTGCTATAGCAAAGGTCACTACATGGGGCTGTGACAATTGGCCTTCATAGGCACAATAGCACAACTGCCCAATAGTCCGCTATGGTGCTGGCATACAGGCAGCCAATCATGCTACATGCATTGTCGTACGATGGCACTGTGCGTGGCCTGGCGCCACTGACCCTTGACCCTGTGCCCGACCTTTGCCCCTTGGCACCATGCGTCAGGCATAGGTACACCTCTATCACGCTGTTTGGTAACAGCGCGATACGGAATGGCAGCGGTGCACCGTGCAGCATCTGTACATGGGGAATGGCGCTGCAGAGCACCATATTGCCTACTATAGCATTCACGATGGCGCGGAGAAGGTCTGCTGTGGAGCTTGCAAACTAGGTGGCCACAGTGGAGCCACACCATGTGCCTCTGTTTAGGGGGGACCCCCTGGATAGGGCTAGGTCCCAGGTGTGGCAAGAGGTGGCCACAGCCCTTGAAGCGGTGACCGACAGGGGCAGGATGGCAGAGCAATGCAGGCACCGTTACGGTGACCTGCAAAGGAGGGAGCCGGATTTATTGGCAAGACTGAGGTCACATGCTAGGAGGGGCATGGTACCACAACCAGGTAGGGGTTCCGTCAACACACTGTTATCTCCCATATGATTCACATTGTTGTTTGTGTCCAGTACATAGGGGAGGGACTGTTTGAGTTTGGCCGTGGTGGTGTTCACAGGGTGGGTCTGGCTGGTTGGGGGGCACACTCCTTGGGGCAGGGGTGCTTTGCTTTGGGAGTGCACTGATGTTCTTATCTCCTTTTTGTCTCTACAAGCCCGGAGGAGGTACGCCGCTTGCAGGCAGCACAGAGGGCGGTGGAGGCCACAGCAGGGCGGGCCGAGGGTCCACAACAGCCACCTGACTGTCCCGATGAGGGTGAGTGACAGACATCCTTGATTAATTTTGCATGCTGTGTGACAGGGTGGGCAGTGGGGCATAGCCATCATTCATTGACATCACTGCCATGCACGCCACTGCTTATGGTCAACACTGTCTAGTGGCAATGCATGTCTGGGTGTGAGTCACTGGTGGTCCATGCATGCACCAGGTGCATGGCTGTGCCACTGCCTTTGCACCACATAGCCATGTCACTGGATGGGCATGGTGGTGCTGTGCGTGACTTAGCTGATGGGTGTGTGCAACATTCCGCATGGCTGTATGTGCCTGGGTGTGCATGTCCTGTGGATGTGATCACTGTGGCTGGTCACACACCTTCACAGTGGTATGTCCCATGGCCGTATGCCGTGCACAGTGGGCGGGCTGTATGGGGCTGTGCATTCACACGTGTTGACTGTGCTCCCTTGTCCTAGGTGTGAGATATCTGAGGGAGATACGAGACACCCTGAGGGAGCTAATCGCCCTGGCCCGGGAGACAGTGGCCATCCTCCGGAGGAGAGATGAGGTGGGAGTATTGAGGAGGCAACGTGTGAGGCGGAGCCAGAGCCTGGACCAGCACAGGCAACAGTAGTCCCTTGTCCTTGACCTCCCATCCCCCCCTGGAACAACCCTCCCACCCCTCCTATCCCATCCCAGTTGTACACCCCTTCAACCTGCCCACCTCCACCTTATTTGTGTCCCCTACCACCTGTATATAGTTCTTGTTGATCTTGTAAATAGTTTATACATATATTTATTTTATAATACATTTGACTTTTATATGAATACCGTGGTGGTCTCCGATTTGCAGCGGGCTATAGGTGCTCAGCTGCAGTGGTGTGCATGGCATCAGGGGTGGTGCAGTCATGGGTATGTGTGTGCCTCCATGTGGAGGTGTCTATGGTGTGGGGGTGGATATCAGTCAGTGTCTGTGTTGTGTCTGTTGTGCTCTGTGCACATGATGACTGTGTGCAGAAGTCCATGGCTCGTGCTCTGTGTCCATGGTGCACCCATCGGCCTGTCCATGGCCTGTGCAGCCGACACCCATGCCTGTCTGTGACCTGCATGATCTGCTGGCATGTCAGTGGTGGCATTCCCTGCACGGCAGACACTGTACCCGTCGCTTTGCTGGGTTGTCCATGTCACTGGTGTGGTGCATGCCTGGCTCAGGTGGCACTGTGGGCAACACAGTCATTGTCCCACCTCCATGCAGTGGCTTGTGCATGTTGCAGGGGATGTGCCCCACTGTCTGTGGCTTGTGCTCTGGTTGACTCATGGTGGGGTATTGGTCCATGGTGCCAGCACAGGGTGGTTGGCACTGCAGTGCCATGGTGGACTGCAGGTTGTCTGTACACAGCTTACATGGGACCATGATGGGGGCTTGGTTGCCCCACCACTGCGTCCCTGTGTTGTTGTGCCCTTGGGTATGGGTGGGTGTCTGTCCAGACCCTGTGTGGCATCTTGTGAGGTGCATGCTTCCACACACCACTGTGGGTGTCTGTGCTGGCTGTTGTGGCCAGTGGTGGGCCTGGGTGTGTTACTGGTATACTGTGTGGAGCACTGTACCACTGGGGTAGGTGTCACTTACACGACCATCCGATATAGGGTCAGTCTTGTGCCAACGCATGGTCAGTGTCTCAGCAGTACCTCAGGGGACTGTCCGTGGTGGCACTTTGGCTGCCGTTGTTGCATTGCCATGTGCTGCGACCTGCTGATGGGTGCTCATGGTGGGGCTGGCTTGCATGGTTATGTGATGCACAGGGTTGCATTTCCACTGTGGGGGTGGTGGCATGGGGATTCCTGTAGCGGTGATCACTGCTCATGGGGTGTTGTCTGGGAGTCACTGTGCAGGGTGTGCTGTGCACTGGGGGGGATGGTGTGGCACTGGGTGGTCAGCCCTCCTTGGGTGCCAGTCACAGCTTGCCGGTAGGTGTGATGGGGCACCATGGCCAGGCTGTGGGTTGATTGCTTGACTCCATGAACTAGTGGTTATTCCAGCCCTCCCCTGTGGGGGGATGATATCTGTTCTGCTGTGTGTTCCTATGCCCATCTGTGGCATGGGTGGTGGGCCCCTACCTCCCTGGTTGTACAGTTACATTGCTCTGCAGCTGGGGGTCTCCCTGCTTGCGCTATGGCTCCTCTGGACTGCTCAGCTTAGCATCCCTTGTTGTGCCATAGCGCATCATATCTGCTCAGCTTCCCCTCCCTAGTTGCGCTATGGCGCAGGTTGTGCGATATTCAGACGTTGGTTGTAGGCGCAATTTGGCCTGCTCCGTTTTTGAATATTGCATCTGTTGCGCATGCGCGCAATTGACTTGCACTTGCTCCTGTTATTGCGCACTTTTTGGGTGCAGTTTGAATATCTGGGCCACTATACTGTGCTTTCTGGAACTTGATAATGGTGTAATACCACACATAGAAAATCATGGTTAATGGAGTCAAAGGCCTTTTGTTGGTCTAAGGAGATCACATAACCAGTAGTAGACCCCTTAATAACTTGTTCCATTATTTCTCTTACTAGAATTAAATGATCTGTGAGTCTTCTGTTTGGAACTGAACAGGACTGGGTTCCTGATATGACCAGCTCTGCTAATGATAGTAACCTTTTATTTAGGATTTTAGTGAGTATTTTAAAATCTGTATTTAGCATACAGATAGGTCTCCAGTTCTGCAGAACTGTTTATCTCCTTTTTTGTGCAGATAAATCAAAGTTCCTTTATTAAAATCTAGTGGAACTTCCCCCATAATGAGAAAAATATTATATATTTGTGCCAATTCTATCAAGAAATGTTCACCTAATATTTTATATGGTTCACTGGGAAGACCATCTGGTCCTGGCGTTGTATGTGGTTTCAAAGTTTTGATTGCTTCTAACACTTATTGTGGGGTAATTTCTTCACTCATTTTTGTCTAATATTGGAAGAAATTTCTGGGAGATAAATATTTGAAAAATATTCTGAGAATTCAGATTTGTCTGTTTGAATTTCTGAAAACAATTGTTGAGAGTAATCACTGACCACTAGTAGTACTGTATTTCTTCCTTTTTAGTGCACACAGCCCCTGTTGGTACTATTACTCTTAACATTTCTTTTTCTCCCACCCTGTAATGATTTTGTTCAAAGGGGCAGACTGCGTCTGCGCCCCCTTGAGTACCAAATTTGTGTTGATAATATAATTGTTTAGCTTTTAGTTCATGAAACTGTCGCATATTGTATTGTATTGTCATAATTTGTTGTCTCAGATCTTGATTGGTAGTATTGCTAGTGTCATTAAGTTTTGTAGTTGTTGTCTTTGTTGTAAATAGTTTAAATATTTGTTACATTTTCCCTGTATTCTATATTGTTTTAAAACATACTGTAGATCCCATTTTGTATCCTCCCACCATTGCACTATGTCTGTATAACAAATTACCACTGATTTTCTGGCTAGAAGGAATTGTTGTAATGAAGTTATAAAGAGATTATCCTGTAACAAACACGTATTACATTTCTACAATCCTGGTCCCTTTGTGAATCAAGAGGCAGTTCCTATTTTTATTGATACCATCTTGTGGTCTGAGAACTCTATAGGATATGTCTTTTCATCTTGTGCAGGGAGGGTCTGAGAAATAAAGATAAAATCAATTCTCTTGGTTATGTTTCCTTTCTGAAAAGTGGGAGAATTATGTTGTGTTTTCTCAAAATACCTATCTTTTATTCATGCTGTACGTATGATTTAGCAAAGTGCATGAGAATTACAAAATAGTTTTTGAGTTTTACATCGGGCACTTTTATCCTGAAGGCTCATACCACAGTTAAAATCCCCGGAGTAGATGACATGTTTTGATGTGTGCAGATAGGGCTGTATCAATTTTAATAAATCAGTTCTGGCTGCCTTTGTCTGAGGTGCATATTGATTTATTAGTCTATAGGGTGTTTGTTGGATCACCGCATCTAAAAATAATGCTCTCCCAGGAGCTATATCATATAATTTCAGTAGTCGAAAATCTGGTAATCGTATCACTATCCCCACCCCTGCACAGGCCTCTTGTACAATGGACCAAAATGAAGGTCCAAAAAAACCAATCTGTTTGGGCCTGTCTTATTTCATAGGTCATGTGTAGCCTGACATCTTGCAGGAAAAAAATACCATATGCACAGTCCTTTAAAAATGAAAATACAGTATGCCCTCTTTCTGTTCGCTGGGGGGGGTCCCAGATCCTTACCTCTGAATGGTTGTGGGACCTGGGGGTGGTGCTTGATGATGGGCTGACTTTACGATCTCAGGTGTCAGCAGTCATCAGGTCGTACTTTTATCATCTTAGGAACATCGCCAGGATCAAGCACCTAGTTCCATCCAGGAATCTACCAACATTGGTCCATGCCTTTGTGACCTTGTGCCTTGATTACTGCAACTCCCTATACTTAGGGCTTCCTGAAGTTGATATCCATCACCTGCAGCTAGTACAGAATGCAGCAGCAAGATTGTTGATGGGGACTTCTTGAAGTTCTCATATCACCCCTGTGCTGCGCACTCTGCACTGGCTGCTGATTCGGTGGTAGATCACCTTCAAAGTTGGTTTACTGACTTATAAAATCCTACATGGACTCAGCCCTGACTACTTGAAAGAGCTTCTTGTTCCCTATTGCCCCGAGCAACAGATCCATTCGGCAGACGAAAGGTTGCCGGAAATTCCGAGAGTGTCTTTGAAATCTTCTGGGGCCCGTGCATTTATGTACGTGGCCCCTACCCTCTGGAATTCTCTACCCTGTCAGCTGCAGGAGTGCATGATGGTGGGAGGTTTTAAACAGGCATTAAAGACTTTTTTATGGTGCCAAGCCTTTGACGGTACTGAATAAATGAACCTAGTCAGACTTTTGCTACTGTTCTGGATTATATTTATTGATTCTATTATTGTTGTTTTAATCTTTTGAAATGCGCCTTGATACTTTGAAAGGTGCTTATGTGAAATAAAGTTTATTATTAATATTATTATTATGTTCAAGGTATAACAAGAAAGCAGTTCACACATCATAAGACATAAGAAAACAAAACACTTCATCGCCATTCAGTTTTAGGATTTCTTTTTGCCTAAAATCTTTTTCCCTTCCATTTTTACTTTAGATTTTCTTTTTTGTTGCCCCGTTCCTCCTTGTTTTAATTCTGAGTTTATTGTGCCTTCTATGTGTGAGGAGGCTATAGAGGAAGAATCTGTATCATCCTCAGATTCTTCTGAATGATCTATTAAAATCTCGTACCTATTTCGTGTTGTAATGTCTGTAGTTTTAGTTGTTTTGGATGGGGGAGGTTCAGATGTTTGCCTCACCCTAGCAGACCATCTCAGGGTACTGCGAGTAGGTCTTGTTGGTGGTGGCATATCTCTCAGTTGTGATGTAGTGGCGTCTTTAGGGATTTGATTTTAGGTAGAATGAGTGTCTGGTGGAATCACTGGGTGCTCGACCGCTTGTTGTGTCTGAACCTGTTGGGGGGTGGGTCTGTATTCAAGGAAGGAACATGCTCTGGGGGGGCTATTTTTTATTTCTGCTTTTTGTGCTTAGGTAATTACTAAAAGTTGATCTGCACCTGCATTATCATCTTTGTTGTGTGCTGCCCAAACACAATTTTGAAACGTATGACTTAGTTCTTCACAAAGGTTACATTTACATTTGTTTAAGTATGAAGGCCCAGCATGTCCCAATTACCCACACACCGTGCATTTAATCTTGTCACAGACACTGCTGAGATGTGTTGTATCTCCACATCAATAACAGGCCTTTGGTTGTCCTGAGTAAAATAAAACCCCTCTATCTCGTCCTAAAAAGAAGAATTTGGCAGGTTTACAATTCCAGTATCATTTGTTTTTAACAGAACTTTCACCCTCCACCCCCAGCCCATATGTTTTCAGAATCTAAGATTGCTTCAGGCCTTTCCAGCACAGTACAGCATAGCTTTAATCAGTACTCCACTTTGGCCTTCTGCACCCCCTCATTCAGAAAAAGTATTGTCACTGTCTTGTGTGCAGGCTTCGTTAATGGGATTGCTAGGAAAGGTGCCCACAAAGCAGTCTTTTTTAAAGCATTGTATTTTGCCCAAAACCTTTCTAGCCCTATAGTGGTCTTGAAGCTGATATCAAAAGTTGTTTCTTCTGACACATGGATGAGGGCATATATTTCACGTGAGAATAATGTTAAAGAATCTTCCAGTAATGTTCTTGTGACAAAAAGCCGATCTGGTGGGTCAGTGATACCTCCTACAAGTGATAGTCTGACAGCGTCATTTTGCTGGTAATATCAGGGTTTTGAAAAGAGAAGAAAAGGGCTTCCTTGGGACTTAATTTCATATATTCAAAGGGGCTGCAGGTGGCCTGTCAGGTCTCTTATTCTGTTCTGATTCAGGAATCTCTGGAAGGTGCAATACTGGGTTTTGTGTCAAATTTAAATCTTCCGGTAATTCTAGTGGGTCTGGCACTGCAGGTTTACTAGTGTCAGATTGTTCCCCTTTTTTCTTCCGAATTTGGTTTGGGTGGGGGAAGTCTGATTTTACCAGCATGCAAAGCAGTGAGGTGCCTGAGGTCCATTGCCTATTAGTTTTATTCCTTTCCCATCCTGCTCCATGTAAGGCCTGTTCAACAGATCATTCCGGTTGATTTGGGTTAGAAACAGTAGTTTTAGTGTCTTTTAACTTAGTCCCTCTGTTAGTATTTGAGGAAATGGTACTTACAGATTCTTGCTCTGTTTGTGCAACTCCTTCTGTTGAGGAATTAGCACTCACATTCTGGGCTCCAGAAGCCTCAGATGGCAGCTGTGGAGTTCTTATGTTACTGCTCAGCTGTGGAGTAATGACAGCCCCAGCTGCACTGTCAAAACAAAGCTGCCAAATTCTCTGTTGCAGTTGCATTTTATGGATCAAAAATTTATGCTCCTCCATTTCCAAAAGTTGCTGCAATATTTTCCCTTCTGGCGTGTTTATACCAGATGGTGATCTTGAATCATCCATCTCCTGTTCCATGTCTGAGTCGCTTTTAGAGCTTTCTGAATCCAGTGATGCAATACCAGCAGTTTCTGCAGCTGTCTGATTTATTTTTTCTTGTTCTATTTCTATATGGATTACTTGCTCTCTCATCTCCATTTCCTCCATGGTACTCCAGGATTGATTTAATTCAGTAGTAGCCTCTTGCAATCCAAAGACAGAGGGGGAGGCTTACCCCCTGTCTTAGCTACACCTCCATCTTCTCATGTCTCCACTGAAGTGGTCATTGTGGAAGAGTAGAGGAATTTTCCCAGTGCCCTGGCCAAAATTTCCCCTTATTCACTAAACATACCACCAACAGCTTAATCTGGTTCATGGTCAGTTGACATTCATCTGTATCCCCCTTCCCCAGGTCATGCTTGAAAATAAGCAGAATTTGTCTAGTGCACTTACCTGATCAACAAAAGCTAAATAAAATAACTGCATGCAACAGAGTCCCACACTGGGGTTGGTTAATGCTTATATGTAATGTAATGTGGTATACTATAAAACTAATGATAATAATGAGGAATAATGGGGAATGAGTGATGATGATGATGATGACATTGTGTGTAGTTGTACTTTACTTGTGCTGTAGTGTAAACAGCCTGCTATAAGTCACAAAGTAAGATTGTATCCACTGGACCACCCACAGCCAGTCACACAGGTGCATCAACTTGTATGTTGTTTGTCTGAACAATATTTTTTTAATACATGAAATCATGAATAAACATTAACAAGTGATTGTGACTGGATGGCACAAGTCAAATATTTATTTGCCAATCTGCTGCTCTTGCCCCGTACACACAGCCACACTGAAGCCAAGAAAAAAAATGTATTTGGTATTTCTGGGACTGTTAAATTTCTTGTGGGCCCCCCCTGCAGTCTCCCACTCTCCCTTCTGGATGGCACAAGTCAAAGAGTTATGTTGCCAGCCTGCTGCCTTTGCACTGTACACATAGCCAGACTGAAGCTAGGAAAACATTTTTATTTGGAATTACTGGGACTGTTACATTTTTTGTGGGCCCCCTTGCAGTCTCCCTCTCTCCCCTGTGGAAGGCACAAATCAAAGATTTATTTTGCCAGCCTCTTGCCTTTGCCCTGTACACACAGCCACACTGAAGCCAGGAAAAAAATGTATTTGTGATTTCTGGGACTGTTAAATGTTTCATGGACCCCTCTGCAATCTCCTTCTCTCCCCTTTGGATGGCACAAGTCAAAGATTTATTTTGCCAGCCTGATGTCCTTGCCCTGTGCATACAGTCACACTGAAGCCAGGAAAAAATTATATTTGGGATTTCTGGGCATGTTAAATTTCTTGTGTGCCCCCTTGTAGTCTCCCTCTTTCCCCTCTGAATGGCACAAGTCAATTATTTATTTTGCCAGCCTGCTGCCCTTGCCCTGTACACACAGCCACACTGAAGCCAGGAAAAAAAACTTTTATTTGGGATTCTCTGTAACTGTAACATTTCTCTTAGTGCCCCCCACATAGTCTCTCCCTCTCTCCTCTGGATCTGGAATGGCACAAGTCAAAGATTTTGCCAGCCTGCCCTTGCTCATGTACACAGCTACACTGTATGAGGCCAAGAAAAGAAAAAAAAAACTATCATTTGGGATTATCTGTAACTGTAAAATTTCTCTTGGGCCCCCAGTAGTCTCTTCCTCTCTCCTCTGGATCTTCTGGAATGGCACAAGTTAAATATTTTGCCAGCCTACCTTTGCTCATGTACACACTGCCACACTGCCTGCATTTTGCCTCCCCCCCAGCAACCACCCAGGCCACACTATCTCCCTAGTCTCTCCGTGATTCCTTTCTCCAGTCCCAACTCCATCCTCACCTCCCCCAATGATTAGTTTCTCTCCCCCCTCCTCAGCCCAGTATGGCTCCTTTCTCTCTCCTCTCTAGTATCGCTTTCCTCCCCTCCAAAAATGTATATTTTTTTATATTATGTTGGGTTTGTCTTTTTGGCAACTTTTTCTTTCAGCTCTGCTCTGCTGCAATGAGTAAGGTGTGCCTTCTACCATCCTCCAACTCATCTGGGCTGCATTGTGCACTCAGCACAGTTATATACTATGATATTGTGGCACTTGACTATCTGTTGTCTGATAGGATGCTGCCAGCTTCCTGTATGTGGAGCGAGCATGCTGACAGCATACCCATGGCAACAATACACTAAATGGCACTCCACAGACCCAGAACCAGACTTCTGCGGTGAAGTCCCTATTTATCCAGATCTGCGGATTGCAGGTCTGATCCAGGGGATCAGATCTCCCATGGAATAGTCCGCCTAGCTCTTGCCCCTACCAGGAAATGTGGAGTGATCATTCTTCTGCACAAGAACCTCCCCGGACCATAACCTCTCACAATCCTGACCCCCTAGACAGATGGGTATTGGTATTCAGTGAAACCCTGGTGGACCCTATAGCCCTAGGTAACATTTACACCCCTAATCATGATGACCATATTTTTTTTATGCCCTGGCTAGTGCAATTGACTTCAATGTCCCTCCTCATTGCCACCTCTTGCTTGGTGGGAATTTTAACCTCACTCTCTCCCCCCTGATAGATAGACATTGAACGAATCTCACATTAGGGCCGGGCAGGCACTGAAACAGTTGATGACTGTCCACAGTCTAACAGACACATAGTGCATGTTCCACCCCCGGGAGAGGGACTATACCTACCACTCAGAAGTACACAAGCCCTGCAGTAGGCTAGACCTCTGGCTCACATCCTCTCAACTAATCCACTGTGCTCAGAAACCCACTATTGTACCCATGGTGATCTCTGAGCATGCCTCTGTACAGCTTTACCTAATGTGGGGTGCCAAAACCCCACCCTCCTCCAGCTGAAGACTGGACCGTGTGCTTCTGAGGGACATAGATTCTGTCCCTTGGGCACAAAAGGAGGACTCTATGTTTTTTCAGGAAAACCCTGAAAAGGATACTTCACTTGGGGTGATGTGGAAGGCCTTTAAGGCCACAATAAGAGGGAAGATTTTGGGCTATGCTGCCATAGTCGTAGAAGAGAGATGGAGCAACACCTGCTGCAGCTTGAAACAGAACTACAGGGAGCTGTAACAGAGTATAAGCCCCGGAAATCTCCAGAGCCCCACTCCCCATTGGGGAAAAAAGTTTTGGGAATTCATTTCGAAGTAATTGAACTAAAGGCAGGAAGGCAGAAAATGCCGTTCTTAGGTAAAGGCATAGGTTTTGGGAGGGGGTGATAAAGGAGGGAAGTGTTAGCCTACCAGCCTTGAAAATAACAAATGGATAAGAACATTCCAGGGCTGAAAAACTTCCAAGGGACATAACAATGAACCCACAGCAGATAAAAAATTATATTATGTGATAGTTCTACACACAGTTATATACCTCCTCCCATACCAAGCCCACACCGGGGATTCAAACCTTTCTGGATACACTACCTCTTCCCAAGTTAACCCCTCAGCAGAGTCTAGGACTAGAGTCCCCCATTTCACTGGCAGAAGTGACTAAGGTGCTCCTATCCCTTCGGGCAGGTAAACCACCAGGTGGGGATGGCTTCTACCAGGCTCTGGCCCAGCAAATGATACCATCACTAACATAGGTTTTCTCAGAGGCAGAAGGATCTGACTTGCTACAGCACCTAAGTCCCTAAGGGAGGCCATTATCATCATAATTCTGAAAAAGGGCAAAGACCCTACCCTGGAATCTAGCTATAGATCCATTTCACTTGTAAATGTAGATGGTAAAGTATATACCAAGGTGTTGGCCAACAGAATCAGCCCCTTTATGGCAGCCTTAATTCACCCCTCCCAGGTTGACTTCGTACCAGGTAGGTTCAGTGCTGATCATATCAGATCCCTCTCTAGTCTCTAACCTAATGTACAAAGCCAGAAAACATCACTCAGCTGCAGCGGCCATTGCAGTGGATTTGGAAAAAGATTTTGATTCCCTGGAATGGGACTACCTGCTTATGGTGCTTAGCCACCTGAGCACTGTGCAAAAATACTGAGCATTGGTACAGACATTGTATACCGATCCCACAGCTAGAATCACCACAAACCACCTTCTATCCCCCCTTCCAGCTAGAAAGAGGCATGAGACAGGGATGCCCCCCCTCACCCCAGCTATTCATTCTCGCAGTCGAGCCCCTCAAGGCAGCCATCCATCAGCATGAGGAAATATGGGGGATAGAGATGGAGACCAGAGAATACTCCACGTTAATGTATGCTGATAACCTCCTCATACTCGTGGCCGACCTACATCAATCCCTGATGCCAGTTCTATCCTTACTGAGTTGCTTTGCCAGGCTCTCTGGCCTCAGGGTGAATCAGGCAAACACTGAGATCCTACTCCTGATCCGACAGTGTTAGGAGAATACCTCCTAAACATCAGGCCGGTACTGGCCAGATAAGGGAATAACATACCTGGGTATAAAAAAAATAACACCTCAATATGACAGAGTGTGGGATGAGAACCTCCGGTTATTCCTGCAAATGTGCAAGGCCAAGTTTGATAGGTGGAAACTGTTAAATCCTATGCTGACGGGTAAGATAGCTGCCATAAAAATGGTCTTGGCCCCAAAGTTCTTCTATCTCTTTACTCATATCCCCAATCCCATAAACCAAACCTGGTTCAGGAAAATAGACACACTAATTGGGGACTTTCTTTGAGAGGGCAAAAAGCCCCGTTTTAGCCATAACATGCTCCACTCACACTGGAAGCTTGGTGGCTGGAACCTATCCTGGATTGAGGGCTACAAATATGCCTTCCAGACTGCACAAACTCTACAGTGGTCTAGCCCTTGCTCACCTCAGTCTCCACAATGGGTTCACATGGAAACAACTATGGCAGGAGTGGCCACCGCAAACCTCTATTCTCATGTCACCTTTGGGAAAGTGCCTCTCTACCCAACCCACCATACCCTCATCTATCAAACATTGGTACTGGACAAATAAGAGAATAGGATCCACTCTATCCCTACACCCTAATCAATCCATGTGGAACAACCCTAGTGTTCAAATAGACAAAAAAACAGTCAGATGGAACCACTGGGTGGGTCAATGAATTCTCTTTCTACAAGACATACTGGATTCAGAAACAGGAACAGTTGACACCTACCAAGCTCTTCAAGATAGGTGGGTTCTCCTGGGAAATGAGTTGTGGTGATATTTGCAGATAAAAGAAGCAGTCAAACCTCTCCTCCATGAACCTCTGACCCAAGCAGCAGGCTCAAACCTTAAAAAATGTCTCACAGCTCCAAGAGGCCTAGCAGGTAAAATCTACTCTAAGATTAGAAATACAATACCCAGCCAATCAGCAGATGCCAGGATTAGATGGGAGAAGATGTTGGGTAGCTGCATCACTGAAGAACAGTGGTTCCAGGACTGGAACAATGCCCATTCCATGGTGAAAGACACCTGTAGCAGACTAAAATGAAATAAAATACTCCACTCCTGGTACAGGACCCACATGATTCTTTACAAAGCACATTTGACTCCCAATAATAGATGCTGGAGATGCCTAGGTAACGGAGGGGACCTCCTACATATTCTGTGGTCCTGACATTGCTCGTTATGGAAGCAAATTTGCACAGTGAAGACTAAGATTCTAAAGAAACAGACCCCTCCCTCTCCTACACTCCTTCTTTTGGGAATAATATTGACATGCTCCCCCTGAGCTAGCAGGAGCTTAGATAGATATCCATGCTGACCATGCAGGTCAAAAGAGCTCTACTATGCAACTGGAAATCTACCACTACACCTACTGTCAATGAGATACTTGCATCCCTTACTTCAATAGCTGAGCTGGACAAGATCTCCCACTCAAAGCTTAATGGAATGACTCCCCATTATAAATACTGGGCCCCATATATGACCTTTATATCCCCACCAACAGGGGCAGGTTAAACTCCAAAGGCCTACTACTCCCTAAACCCCCTCCATGGCAGATACCAGTTTCCTCCTTACTCAAGAGACCCTGAACCCACAGAAAGTCTTGGATAGGGTAGGAGCAGTGAAGGCCTGCCTGCCATTTTCCCCTATCATAGGCTATCCATCAGTTTCACTGGTATCCCATGTACAGGGCAACCGCAACTGAGCGCTTTCAAAGAGGGCAACTCAATCATGGCACCTGTGCAGATGGCTACCTGGCACAGTAGGCAACTGGATGGGGGGGTAGGAGAATATAGTGACGGGATGTTGCTATGTATATACACATGTGGGGGGTTGGGGAGGGACCATGTTGTGCGATGGGCGGAAGGGGAAGGAGGGTTTGTGGGGTGTAGTGCAGCAGTCGGCTGCTGAGCTGGCTGTGTGGTATGGTGGGTTTTGGGCAGGCTGGGGTTGGGAGGGTGCTGGGTTCGGTTCTTGGCACCCTCATGTTTTTTGCGCTGGGGAGTTGAGAATCCTTTAGTAGGGGGTTGCAGGGGGCAAATCACCCCACATGAAATACAGAAACCTGAATCTTGAGTGCCCTCTTGCTGTTCGCCATGAGTGTACATTGCCAAAATTCAAATGGCGATCGCTATTCCATGAACACTGTTATCACATGGAATCGTTTCACCTCACCTATATTCTCAGGCAATTAATGTAGCTAACCATGGTTTTGTTTGCTGAACTGTTTTGTAATAATATTCTAGATACTTTGAGTGTTCTTGTTTGTGATCTGTTCACAGTATAAAGAGTCTAGGGTTCCCCATCTCCAGAAGACCGTCATGCAGAATCAGAAAAGAAGCCATGAAATAAACTGATCTGCAAGTACATCTGCCCTGAAAGGGAAACAACCAAGCTACCCCGAGAACTGTAAGTAACATCTTGTGGCTCCTTTATTTGTCCCTAACCCTCCCATAGATTCACAGTTAATCTGAGGTATGGGTTTCTAGCAGGCCCCACAGAAGCTGCACTCCCCCGCTCCCCAAGTTTTTGGGTATCATAAGGTTCTGACATAATAAGGTAATGTGAACTCTGACTCTGTAACATATTCTTGTTGTAAGTACTTGTGTTGTAAAGTACTCATGTTGTGTGTTCCTCTCATTGCTGACATGTATTTGTCTATGCACACTTTTTTTGCTAAAAACAATAATAAGCATTAACAACAAAATAAAATGATTTAATTATAATATACATTATTGTTAATAAAGTTATCCTGCACCTATTATTTGCTTCTTTTCTTATTCTTCACACAAAACACTAAGACAGGATTCACAAAAGAGATGCACTGAGTGCATCTGAGATGCACCAGCGCAAATCGGATGCGCCCACCAAAGACAGAGTGATTCACAGAGACATGCAACATGGGACTTGCCCTGCGCAAGCCCACTGTGAATCGCAGTGAAGTGGCATGGTGCAAATCGAGATGCACCAGTGCATCCAGGATGCACCAGCATGTGCAGGTGGCCGGCACACCCAAGATGTGCTGAGCCACACAATGGAGCAACACAGACCAAGTGACAGAAGCCAACCATGCAAGAGGGTGCAACTATTCCAGAGCATCTGTACACAGGAGGGAGGCAAAAAGAATCAGCAGACACACACCCGCCAGGGAGGCAAGTGCATACTAGTGGCCACAAGATGCACAGGACCAGGATAGTGGACCAGGAACAGAGGAGACCAGTGCCACGACACACGTGAGCTGTGACAGACACACAGCAGTGACACCACACACTCAAGAAGGTAGAATAGCAAAACCACACAGACACAGGAGCAGATGTAAGAATATTTATAAAAGTATAAAAAACAGAGGAACAACAATGGTACAAAACCAACAAAACACAGCAGAACTATACACAAGAACAACAAAACCAGGGAACAGGGTGGGAATATCTGGGGACCAATAAGGGTTGTAGGAAAGGGACAGACACTGGGGGCTATTCTGGCCACTAGCGCTCCCACGCACCCCTGCGCACCACCCCCACATGACCGTGAGCAGGCAGGAAGTGCAGTATGCCCCACAAGGCTGCAGTAAGATGGCCCACAATCTTGTATAGTGGGCATGGTGCATGCTGGATGGCCCCTCCAATCCTCCTGTCCAGTCCTGGATGGCTGCAACATCACCTCCACGCTTGTCCGCACCATCATGATTTTGGAGACCTGCAACAATGACAGAGGAAACACACATGAAGAACCACACTGCAGACACCACCCCCACCAAGCAACAGACAACAGCACCAGAATGGCAGCAACTACAGAATGCAGCACCTACCTGCCCCCACACGGGCACCACACCTGGCACCTGGAATGCCCCTCCTCCTCAGTTCAGCGGCCTCTGTGGTCTGCCACCTGGCCTCTAGCCCTATAAGACACAACAGACAGAGAGTTCCATGAGTCGACACAGTGTTGCCAAAACCACACCCCAACACCCATGTGCTGCCACAGCAATGTGTGTGTGATGAGTGTGACACATGCATGTGACCCATGTGGGTATTAGCACGAACATCCCACCTGTGCCTGTGAGGTATGTTGAACAACAACACCTACCTGGCCATGGTAGTGCATCCCTGTGTGCACATCTCCGCAGCAGCAGCAGTCTTTCTCCGTCCTGCCTCTGGCAGTCACTATAGCGATGCCTGCACTGTTCCCCGGTGCATGGCATCCCTGTTCACCTCACCAGCCAACTGGCAATGGAGGCCCATACCTCTGCCCTGGGTACATGCAGATCCTCCTGCCCAAAGAATTGACCCTCCACAGGGAGTATCAGCATCACCAGGTGAAGCAGCTCAACCTGGGACCAATTCATGGCCCATGGTCCAACCCTCCCTGCCCTAGGCATCCTCTAGGTGTACAATACAAATGTGGCAGACTGTGATGCACAATGGGAAACTGGCAGTATGCACACATGTGACAGTGTAGGGCATGTGCTGTGGACTGCGCTTGGATGCATCAAGCATGACTGGTTGAACAACACATGTCCACACTTGCGCGCATGTGCAGTTCAGAACACTAAGGCACAGTGGGGCCACGTCTGGGTCATGCATGCATGATGCGCATGTGACCACCATGTTATGCACGCATGCGCTACACAATACGTGCTATGCGCAACTGGTGGTTGCTGTGCATTACAGGGGCACCATGTGTTGTGTAGCACGTGCCGTGCATAACATGGCAGTCACATGAGCATCACGCATGTGCGACCCAAACCTCGATTATGTGCCAACAACACAGCGCATGCCCCGTGGATGCGCTGTACAGGGATGGGCGCAAATCAACAGATGCGCCATGAGAAGTGAGATAAACTGGCAGCAATTATGCAATTCACAAACAATGTACCTAAAACAGCCTCTGTCCACATGCATGGGCATCTCAGCCAATTAGCATCTCATTAACAGAGACCCAGACCTCATTTGCATGCCCCTTAGCCATAAATGCTCCAAATTTGGCAGGCTGAGACAAGGTGACTGAGAGGATACAGAGCCTTGCAGGTGAGTACACAGATATTCTCTGTTGTTCTATAGTAGGTATTATGAGGATTTCACGTATGTGTGGGTGTCAGTGGCCACACATATGACTGCAAGGAGTGTTGCTGGAGCAGGAGGCTGCAATGTGCAACAGAACAATCTGAGGCACATGTCAGCTGCTGTGCAGGAGGTATGCCATTGTTGTCAGGCCACTGACAGTGGCATACAGGTCCGTTCACATTGGCTGAATGCCCTGTGTCCGAACACCTGTTGGATACTATGGCATGACAAGGGCCCCATCATGGACGGGAGGTGGTGGGTGAGCCCGGGGTGGGGGAGTGCCATGGTAGTGGGGGGGACATGCAGTTGCACCCACACTGCTGTGCTACTACTGCATGCACATGGCGCACAGCATTGCTAGCGTCCCATTGAGGACTGCAGCAGTGCATCATTTGTGGTACAGTGCCCATAATTGGCAATTGCACTGCACACAACAGACATAGTCACGTGGGGTGCTGGCCACTGCGCATGTACATGCACAGGCACACCCAGCCAATGTACGATGGAGGCATGTGTGTGTGGCACACACATATCACATATGGCCCATCGCACAGAGGGCAGGGGTACCCTACCACCATGGCTAACATATGTATGCTTACCCCCACAGAAACCATTATGACTGAAGGCAGCAACACCACCACTGGGTGGATGCCATACTTCACAAAGGATGAGGAGAGGGCACTGATAGAGGTGTACAACCTGTGCCTGTAAGCCATCACCGACGGGGGTGGCAGGCAGACCACGTGGGCAGATGCATGGAAGGAGGTTGCCCAGCATGTGAATGCCATTGCATCCTACAACAGGATGGTACAGGAGTGCAGGAAGCATTGGAATGATGGGCGCAGGAGTGCGAAGGAGAAGGTAGCCCACATATAGACCTCCCTCAGGCAAACTGAGTGTGGCCCCAGCACAGGGGCCACCCTCAGCCCCAGTGAGGAGCTACTGGCCACCACACTCACATGGACCTCCATGCAGGGTGTTCCAGGTGGGGGATTCCAGACCGGCAGTAGCCCGTCGCAGCACTGAAAGCAGCTGTGTGTCCTTGGCCTGCCCAGTTCCATGTGTGCCACGGCCACCACGCTTGTGTTTGTGTGCTATGCATTGTCACTGTGTTTCCGAGTGCCCACAGCCATACAAAACATGCCCAGTGGTGTTCTGACACCCATGCCACTATGCCATTGTGGGGGGCCTAGCTGCACTGCTCATGTGTGCATCACACGTCACACAGTGTGCAGCGCGCCATAGTGACAGTTGCACAGACCGCATGTCCTGTGGGTTGTGGCATGGCACTGTGGCAGACAGGCACATGCAACCGTAGTAATATGGTGGATGGCCATGTACATTTGTGCAGCCTTGATGTACACCAAGATCACTGTGCATTAACCACGTCCCCCCTCCTTCTATCCACAGCACTATTACACCTCATGGCTGCATGTGACACCCAAGTGGGTGATGATGTGGGTCCACTGCACAGGGCCTATGGCACCGCAGTGGACGACGCCACCCCTGGACCCTCCACTGAGCCTAACACCCCTGTCATGGCACCTGTGATGGCAGGCCCCTCTGGCATCCCGTCCAATGCTGTCATGACTGCCAGCAGGGTCACAGCATGGCTGTGGTGCCTGACAGGGTTCTCTGACGATGACCATGATGATGCGGTGGACATAGCAGATGCCCTCCTCATGCTTACCAGTGGCACGGCGGTGGACTCACCATGGACATTGGTGCCATACACTCCATCAGGGACTGTGGTATGGGCAGCATGCGGGTGCCTGTGCATGTGGCCCCAGATGTCACTGATGACCCCACTGCACATGGTAGAGGATGTGGTATGAGTGCCTTCTGAACCTGTGACATGTGCGGTGTTGGCAACGTTGGTGGTGTCTGGGCAGGGTGCTGTGGTGCATGCCCCTGCACCATTAGTCCACAAAACACCAGCCATGTGCATACAGTGGCTGTGCACGGCCAGGTCCCACCCATGTCGCAGCCTGCCATGGTGCAATCACTGCCTGTGGATGCACCGGGATGGGCTGTTACATCCCCTGCTCATTGGCAATGCCACCATAAAGCATTGCCCATCAACGACATGGAGGGCTACCTCAGCCTTCTGCAGGCCATTGTGGAAGGCCAGCTGACCCTCCGTGCAGAGTTATGTAGCCACAGGACTATGGTGGTCCAGGAGCATGAGTCCATGGCCACGTGGTATGCACAGATGCTGACAGAGACATGCCTCTTGAGGGTGGGCATGACCGCAGCACTGGAGTAGATAGCACCCACTGTGAAGGTGGTGGCTGCCTCCACTGCAAACCATGCACAACAGGCATCCAACTGGACACCCAAAGCATGTCCCACATGCCACAGCGGTGGTGCCAGGTGAACCCCCTGCTGCTGACACTGTTGCCACTCATTTCCACACCTGGCATCCATGGCATGTTTGCTGGCTGTGGGACAGTGATGCCACTGAGTGCACATTCACTGTCTCAGTGCGGCACCCCTGTGAGGTTGGTGGATACCCTCCTGTGGTCAGTGTAGGCACACACGCAACCACCAGTCATTGTAGAGGTTGCCCATGTGTCCATGGTGGCCAAGGTGCCACCCTGTGATGCCTGGGTTTCCGGTCCTGTGGTGGAGGCATGTCACACCACTGTGTACTGCACACCCTGCTGATGGTACCTGGGGTGGCGTGTGTGGCAGGCACCAACCCCAATCCAGTTGTGGCATCACCTGTGCTATCTGTGCAGTCCTACCTGCATGTATGTGTGTACCACTGCCGTGCCATGCGTCATGGATATGATGAGTGCGTTCCTGTGTCTGCTGTGTCCATGTTAAAGCCGCAGTGCACCCTGATCCATGACATCTCCCACCATGACCCCGGTGGTATGGTTACCCCCACAGAAACCATTGACCGCTGCACATGTGTGTGAGTGTTTGTCTGTGTGCACCATTGTCTGTGTACTGTCCAGTCTCCACTGTGCCAATGACATCCCTTCGTCCACGGCATGGTGTACACTCTGCATACTTACCTGAATACTCACCTGCGGTTCCCATAGGTCTCCTCCACCAGTCAGCGCCAGTGTTCACAGGTCTGTGCTACAAATCTCTGGTCCCTCTGTCCCAGTGCTGCTGGGTAATGTCCCAGTGGCACTATCCTGGCCCCACCCACCTCCTCCCCAGAACTGTCACCTCACTGGCCTCGGCAGGTATTCCACAGACTAGGGCCATGTTGTGTAGCATACAACAGGCCAGGGATATGACACAGGCCTTCTCAGGGCTATACTGTAGGGCACCACTCAACCTATCCAGGCACTGGAAGCTCATATTCTGCATTCAGAAGACATGCTCTATGATGGTGTGCATAGTGATGTGTGCCTCATTGTACAGTTCCTCTGCCTTTGTTCAAGGTTGTCGGTTGGGTGTTAGGAGCCAGGGCCTCAGCAGGTATGCCGTGTCACCTGTGGGTGGGGAAATGGTGTCCATTACTACATTGTCTGCTTGTGTGGCAGGCACCTTGTCATTGCTTCTGTCCTCAGTGGTGTGTGCACCAGTCTTGCTCCCCTACCAGTGCTTCTCCCTTCCACCTTCCCTGAGGTCATGCATCCCTTCACTGGTTGTGTTTGCTTGCCTCATTGACTGTGGTGCCTGTGTCAGTGATACACTGGCACGGACCTGTCATTTCCTCACATGTGGCACGCAGTGACCCCATGCAAACATGTGCTTACCTGTGTCTGCCTTTGCACACATGTGATGTCCCATGGCCCATGTGTGTGCATTGCCATGTGCCTGCTGCACACTGTCTGCTCCCTATGTCCTGCCATTGGTGCCCTCCTGTGCTGTTGTGTCCATGTCATATGCACCTATGAGATGGCCACTTGGTATGTCCCCTGTCTCGAACCTCCTGCAGAAGGCCAATTGGTGCCAGATGAAGGCATCATGTGTGCTCCATGGGTGTGAGGCACAGAAATTGCCATGCACCCTGAGGCATTGCACACCACCTGGCAGTTCACAAAGTGGTATTCCTTCCGGTTGATGTATTCTATGATGTCCTCACCAGGTGGTCTGTGAATTGCCACATGGGTGCAGTCAATGGCCCTTATGACGCCTGGCATGCATGCCACTCTGTAGATCCCCTGCATAACTTCTGTCCACTCTACCTGCATGCTGCGGAATTCCGAACCATGCGGAAGTAGTGCAGTGAGGAACTGTGTGAGGAGCCGGGAAGCGGAGGCCTGTGATATGCCAGTGGTGTCCCCTGTAGGCCTCTGGAAGGTACCCATGGCGAGCAGGCACAAGACTGTTGTCACCTTTGTCTCCACCGAGATGGCATGACCTCATGCGGTGGGTGCCTGCATTTCATCATGGCACAGCTCACAGAGCTGCCTCAGAATGGCCCTGTTCAAATGGTATCTGCCTACTGTCTCCAAATCTGTCAGTTGCTCAAATGACAGCCTGGGACGATACTGCTGTGGGGCAGGCCGCCTATAGTGCCTTCCGCCTCCCCGCCTCCTCATCCTCAATCGTACACCAAATATGGCGACCGGTGCTGCGTCCATGCTGTTGTTTGGTGTCTCTGGCTCTCCAGCTGTCTGTGTCACACTCTCTCTCACTCTCTTGCTCTGTTTTGCACTGTCTCACTCACACTCCCCTCTCTCTGACAGTGTGCAGGTGTTGCTGTTCTGGCAATGGCCTGCAGGTGGCTTGGACTTAAGTCTGCTTCTTTTATACTTATCTTTTTATGGCATATTTAGCATTTGCACTGGATTTGCTCTGTAGTTGTGCTGTTTGTCTGCATTGTGAATCATGTTGTGCTGTGTATGCATGAGTACACCCCCTGTTTATGCACCGCACATCATTTTGATGTGCCTATGGCACTTCTTCTTTGGTGCAGGGCATCTGGGTTGCACTGGCACATTTGCCCTCTGTGTGAATCACTCGTTGGCACATTTTCGTTTTGTGCCAGTGCATCTCAGTTGTGCTCAGCGCATCTCTTTTGTGAATCCTGCCCCATGTAGTGTAATTCCAAGGAAAATACAGAAGTAAAAGTCACTGCTCTTAGGAACTGATGTTTATGAGAAAGGCATACTGTGTGACTAATGCCTTGTACACCTGTTACTACTACTATTATTGGGTTAAAGCTCAGCCAATATTTACTGCTTTAAAAAGTGTCTCTTTAGTAGTTTTTATAATTGCCCTCAAATGGTAGCAAAATACTCATTTTGCAGAAACTCCAGACTCTCCTTGTAAAGATATACGACGCTATAAACAAACATGGTTACTAATCCATTTAATTTTCATGGAAAGAGATCTTAGAAAGTATATGTATATTTTATCGATATACTTCTGTTTTATTATTCACTATCTAAAGTAATAGGATAATAAAAAGGTTTTAATGTGCACTATATTTTTGAAGCAGTGTTATTTTTTATAGTGCTGCAAATAACGGCAATGAAATTCATATCCCTTTTGGATTATTGCGCCAGAAAGAATATTGATCAGCTACTGTGACAGTAGGAATTCAGTTGAATTTCTTGACATAAAACAACTTAACTGCTTAGCACCAGTGGAACTACTATGCCTTCTGTATTGGGATGCTGGATTTGGAAATGATGAAAATGTACACAGTATAATCATGCAGCAAGTATCTGGACCTTAACCACTCTTAGTGATGGCAACATTATTACATAGGTTTGTGACGATGCTCCATCTTGTTTGCTCCTCTTGATATACAGCAGTGGCTTTATTCATACTGGACTTCTGTTGTGTAACCCTCAGTCACATTTCCCATCAGGGATCTGTTTTGAACTGCTTTGAAAGTTAACAGAGTTAGCATCCAGAACCTCACCAGTTAGACTATTCCATGTTACCACCCTTTGTGTGACATGATAGTTTCCGATGTTTCCCTTTACCCTCCTGTTTAAGTTCATACCCTTCAGTTCTTTTTGCACACACCAGCTCAAACATTTGTACATACTGTATTTCTCCCTGTCCATCACCTGTAGTATTCAAGATACATTGGTTCAGGAGGGAAATGAGGAGACACTTTTTTACAGTCAGGGTAGTGACAGGGTGGAACGCATTACCAGAGGAAATGATATAATGTAAGACAGTGGGCTGCTTCAAAAGGGAATGGGGCTGGGTAAGGGGAAGGATCACTGGTGGGGGGGAGGGGCAACTACAATATAAGGGCTGCTAGCTGCACAATAAAGCAGACTCACTAGACGAAAAGGCCTTTATCTGATGGCAAGTTTGTACAGTGGCGTGAAAAAGTATTTGCCCCCTTCCTGATTTTCTCTATTATTGCATATTTGTCACACTGGATGTTTTCAGGTCTTTAGACAAAATGTAATATTAGATAAAGGGAACCTGAGTGAACAAATAACACTTGTTTTTTTTTTTTATTTCACTTATTTAACGAAAAAAAGTTAACCAACACCAATTGGCACTGTGTGAAAAAGTAATTGCCCTTCATACTTAATAACTGGATTACGTACATTTAGCTGCAATGACTGCAACCAAACACTTCCTATAATTCAATATTAGTCTTTCACATCGCTGTGGAGGAATTTTAACCCACTCTTCCTCGCAGAACTGCTTTAATTCAGTAACATTTGGTAGGTTTTCGAGCATGAACTGCTCGTTTCAGGTCCTGCCACAGCATCTCTATTAGGTTTAAGTCTAGACTTTGACTGAGCCACTCTAAAACTTTAATTTTACTTCTTTTTAGCCATTCTGATGTGGACTTGCTTTTGTGTTTTGGATCATTGTCTTGCTGCATGACCCAACTTCCTTCAGCTTCAGCTGGCGGAAGGATGACTGGACATTCTCCTTAAGAATTTTCTGGTACAGAGCAGAATTCATGGTTCCTTTAATTATGGCAAGTCATCCAGGTCCTTAGGCAGCAAAGCATCCCCACCATCACACTACCACCACCATGTTTGACTGTTGGTATGGTGTTCTTACTGTGGAATGCTGTGTTTGCTTTCTGCGAGACATTATGGGATCCATGTTGTTCAAAAGTTCCACTTTGGACTCATCTGTCCATAGAACATTTTCCCAAAAGGCTTGTGGATCATCCAGGTGCTTCTTGGCAAATGAGAGACGAGCATTTATGTTCTTCTTAGTTAGCAGTGGTTTCCGCCTTACTACTCTCACATGAAGCCCATTTTGCCCAGTCTCTTTCTGATTGTGGAGTCATGAACACTGACCTTAGCTGAGGCAAGAGAAGCCTGCAGTTCTTTGGATGTTGTTTAGGATCCTTTGAGACTTCTTGGATGATTTTACACTCGCCCTTGGAGTAATTTTGGCAGGCCGCCACTCCTGGGAAGGGTCACTACCGTTCCAAGTGTTCTCCATTTGGAGATTATAGCTCTCACTGTGGTTGATGGAGTCCCAGAGCCTTAGAAATAGCTTTGTAACCCTTTCCAGACTGATAGGGCAACAAAATGTTTTTCTGATCTTTTCAGGAACTTCCTTTGATCATGGCATAATGTGCTTGTTGAATTTTTGTGCTGGCAATGTGACTCTGATGGTAAGGGCCAAAATAAGTGAGGTTTATAATGAGCAGGGCTGGCTGTAATCAAGCCTGGCTGTGTTCAATCAGCTGACTCTAATTAACCCTTTAATTGGGTTGATTTAACTAGGGGGCAATTACTTTTTCACACAGTGCCAGTTGGTGTTGGTTAACTTTTTTCATTAAATAAATGAAATAAGTAAAAAAAAAAAGTGTTATTTGTCCACTCAGGTTCCCTTTATCTAATATTATATTTTGTCTAAAGACCTGAAAACATCCAGTGTGACAAATATGTAATAACAGAGAAAATCAGGAAGGGGGCAAATACTTTTTCACGCCACTGTATGTCCGTTGTGTTCATATCATGCCCCTTCTCAGATTTCTATTCTCTAGGCTGAATAATTTAAAATATCAGAGCTCACCATGTAACTTTTACCTCCTCATCTGCTCTTCCTGCGAAATAAAGGCATGCTTTTACAGTGGAAGGTACAGTAGGAAGCAATAACATGTGGTCCAAGTCAAAAATCTCTCAAACCCTGATGCCAGCCTCTCGTGGGAGGCACAGTGATGTAACATTTACAAAAATGTTGGTTTCTGTCTGTTTTCAGAGAAATACTCTATAACTGACTTTCTGCTTCCCAACATCATCCACCCATAACATTCCTTGCTGCAATACGTCTGCTGGTCAAACTGCCTTTCTTGTATAGCTGCCCACCCTCTGGAACAGTCCACCACCTCCTATCTACTTCTTCTCCTCTTAACTCTCTCTTACTACTCCTCCATATTTACTTTGCCCCTCCTGCCCTTGCCCATAACTTCTGCTAGTCTAGTCCTGCTATCACCACTTTTCTCTGAATTTTGCACCTTAACATTCCACTACAAATTTACATTTTGTACAGTTTTGTTTACCCCGTTGGCTGTAACTACACTGACTGCAGTTATTACTGCTCTGCACAAAGTTGTCTTTTGAATACATATTTATTTATTTGAGGATTTGTTTTTTCAATATTCTCTACACCATCAACTTTGTAACTACAGAATCACTTTACATTACCTAGACAATCAAATCACTAGAAGGAGAAGCAGTGCCCCCTTCGCTGCAGTGTCAGTTTGTGGTAGATGGTAACATTATTACTGATAAGCACCTCATCATGGAAATCCGTAACTCGCACTTTGCATCTGCTGGCTGGCCTTCAATCAGTCACCTTGTACTGTACTCCCGCTCCCAATGTTGAAACAGCCTTCATCTACTAGCAGTATGCACCCCATTTCTGTTTCCAGACCATCATCTGCAAACAGGCGGAAGATCTGCTCTGAACCCTTGACACAAAAAGTAGCCCTGGGGTGAACAAACTGGAGCCATTTCTCTTTAGGGCTGGAGCTCCAGTGCTTAGACCACCTACTGCATATAGGAGAAGAGGCTAGAAAGGGAAGGAATCAGATTCATTTCAGTGCTGTAACTGCTCATTGCTGCTTTTATTGCTTCTTTTACTGATTATTGTTGATTTCACTTGGTAGCAGGCTGATTTTGTTACTGTTTATAAGGGGCTAGCAGGGAATTCTGTTGGGGCTGCTGAAAATTTGAAACCTATTTTGGTGTGCTTTCAGTTGGGCTGTTATTTCTTTGAACTGGAACCCTATTTCTTCTAATTTCAATCTGATTTTGGTGTGCTTCTGGTGAGGCTGTTGTTTCTTTGAATTAGAAACATATTTACTTTCATTTCAAACCTATTTTGGTGTGCTTTTGGTGAATCTGTTGTTTCCTAGAACTGAAAATCTCTTTCTTCTAGTTTCAAACCTATTTTGGTGTATATTTGGGGGAGCTGTTGTTTCTTTGAATTGAAGACCTGTTTCTTCTACTTTCAAACCTATTTTGGTATGCTTTTAGTAGGACTGTTATTTACACACAGATACACACAGAAATGTGACGGCAGAGAAAGGTCCCATGGCCCATTTAGTCTGCCCAATACCCTACCTCCCCCCTTCTGTTATGCTTCCACCCTCTTTTCCCAACCCCTTAAATCTATCCCAAGCCCTCTTGAACCACTCCACCATTTCAGCTGCCACTACCTCCTCCAGCAGCTTATTTCAGGCCTCCACCACCCTTTCTGTGAAAAACTGCCCCCAGACATTACCTCTGTATTACCCACCTTCCAGTTTGAGGCTATGTCCCCTCGTGTTCACTCCCTTCTTCAGTTTGAACAAGCTATCACCCTCCACCTTATTTGTTCCCTTCAGATACTTAAAGGTCTCACTCATGTCTCCCCTCTCCCTCCTAGTCTCCAGAGGGTACAAATTCAGCCCTCTCAATCTTCTCACATAGGGTACATCCTGCATCCCTTGTACCATTTTGGTTGCCCTTCTCTGTACCCTTTCTATTGACTCAACATCTCTTTGTAGGTGAGGCCTCCGGAACTGCACCTCATACTCCAGATGTGGCCTGAACATGGTTCTGTATAACAGCATTAGCACCTCCCTCTTCCTGCTATTGAACCCCTCACAATTCAGGCCAACATTCCATTTGCCTTTCCTACGGCCCTGCTACACTGGCTGCCCACCTTGAGGTTATGCGATACCATAATCCCCAGATCCCTTTCCGTGTCCTTCTCCTTAATCACCCCCCAAGGAGTAAGTTTCCCTCCTATTCCCCCCCCAGGTGCATCAGTGAGCACTTTTGTGCATTAAACTTTAATTTCCAGGTGTCAGACCACCTCTCCAGCCTCTCCAGGTCCTTCCTCATGGCTTGCACCCCACTAGGTGAATCCACCCTATTGCAGACCTTTTTATCATCTGTGAACAGGCACACCCATCCCTCCAGACCCTCCGCTAGATCACTAACATAGATGTTAAAAAGTATTGGTCCTAGCACTGACCCCTGTGGCACCCCACTGGTCACTGCCTGTTCCCTGGAACGTGTCCCATTTACCACAACTGTCTGACTCCTTCCCTTCAACCAGTTTTCCACCCACCTGGTGATCCTGAGGTCCACCCCTAGTCTGTCCAGCTTATGCACTATTCCACCATGCGGAACAGTGTCAAAGGCCTTATTGAAATCCAGATAGGCCACATCCACTGCTCCTTCTTGGTCTACTATCTGTGTCACCCCATCAAAAAACTCTATCAGGTTAGTCTGACAGGACTTTCCCTTGGTGAAGCCATGCTGTCTGTCATCCTGCATGCCGTTCATCTCCAAGTATTCTATCATCCTGATCTTAAGTAGTGTTTCCATTACCTTCTCCACCACTGAGGTAAGACTAATGTGATGGTAGTTTTTGACCTCGTCCTTCCGCCCCCACCCCCATGTAGTGCAACCACCTCTGCCCTCTTCCAGTCCATTGGCACCACCCCTGTGACCAAGGACAAGTTAAACAGACTCTCCAGATGTGATGCCAGTTCATCCTTCACCTCCTTGAGAACCCATGGGTGTATTCCATCAGGCCCCATTACCTCATCCACCCTAAGTCTACCCAGCTCTTCCCTTACTCCTTCAGCTGTGAATTCTGCCATATCCACCTGCCTGTGGCTGTCACCCTCCCCAGCCCATCTTGGTCCCCTGTCTTCTCTTTCCTCCATGAAGATTGAGGCAAAATAGCTTTTAATGCCTCTGCTTTTTTGAAATCCCCTTCCAGTAATGTTCCACTTCCCCCCTTATCCTCCCAATCCCTTGCTGTGCCCTCCTCTTTTCTCCAACATACCTAAAGCAGGTTTTGTTCCCCCTCCCTGCCTGCTTCGCTATCTTCTCCTCAGTCGCCTCCTTATCTTTTGCCCTGCCTCCTTTCTTTTTTCCCTGTAGGTTTCCCTGTCCTCATCCTTTTGTGTCCTCCTGTACCTCTTGGATGCTCTATTCTTCTCCTTGACCCCTAACGCCACCTCTCTAGTGAACCATAGAGGTCTTTTCTGTCTTCTATTCTTTCTTATCCTTCTTATACATTATTCCATAGCTTTAAATACCCCTCTCTTGATGGCTGCCCATAATTTCTCCACCCCCTGCACATCCCCCTATCCTCAACATTTTTTCCCTAACTACGTTCCTCATTCCAATCAAGTCAGCCTTCCTGAAGTCCATTACCTTGGTTCTCATCCTAACCCTCACCCTGCCTGCTCTCACTCTAAACCTGACAGCCCTGTGGTCACTGGAGCCAAGCTCTTCCACCACCTCCACCTCCTCCACACTGTCCCCATTTGTGAGGACCACATCCAACAGGTTTACACCCCTAGTGGGCTCACTAACCCTTTGCTGCAGGAATATGCCCTGAAGAGCCTCTAACATGCCCTGCTCCTTGTATAGATTGCTGTCTGGGCCTCCCAGTGGATGTCCAGAATGTTTAAATCCCCAACTAGCACAATTTCCCCTTTCTGTGCCATCCTCACTACGGATTCCACAAAGTGTCTATCCCCTTCCTCCCCCTGCATAGGAGGCCAATATACTACCCCAATGCTCAGGTTTTCCGCCTGTCCCCTGTCGAGGGTGACCCACATTATCTCTGTTACCCCCCTCCTTATCCTGCCCTTCCATGGCCCCAATCCCTTCCCTGACATGTAATGCCACCCCCCTTCCCCTCCTGATCCTTTCTAAACAAACGATACCCTGGGATCACTGTCTCCCAGGTGTGGTGCTCGTTCCACCGAGTCTTTCTCACTGCTACAATGTCTAGGTTCTCCGCCATCATGGTGGCCTCCAGTTCTCCCATTTTGTTCCCCAGGCACCTGGCATTTGTAACCAAAGCCCTCCAACATGTAGCCCCATCCTGTCCTTCCCTGATGCTAACTGTTCCCTTGATGAGTGTTGTGACTTGGGGGGGAGGCTGATAGCCTCCCTGCTCTGCCTCATGTAAGGATGGCCCTATCCTTAACCCCCCCTTATTTAGTTTCAATTGAACTTCCTTGCCATGAAGTCCCCCAGTTTACTATTTAGTGCAGCTGCCCCTGAAGAGTTCAGGTGCAGCCTGTCTTGGGCATACAGCCCCTCCTCCTCCCATGTAGAGCCCCAGTCACCTATCCAGCCAAACCCCATCCAACTGCATCAACCTTGTAGCCAATTGTTGAATGCCCTTATCTTCTCCTTTCTGGGTATGCTTGCTCTTGGTACTGGAAACATCTCAGAGAAGGAAATGAAAGGAAAAACAGTGGTGTTCCTACAGAACCTAGCGAGTTCCTCAAACCTTGCCTGTACTTCCATCAGACTGTTCCCCTCCAAGTCATTTGTGCCCAGGTGAAACACCAGATGTGTCCTTTCATCCTGCTGCTTACCCTCAGAATGAATATGATGCCTCACCTCCAGCGCCATCATCCCTGGCATGCACTGCACCCATACTGCATTGTTTTTTGCTCCTTTCCTTCCCCATTTTAGCCCCTTAATTATTGAGTTCCCCAAGAGTGCCACCCTACTGCCATCTGCTTCCTGGGTGTCCTTTTGGCCTCTAGGTTTGTGTCACAGGGTTTGACTCCCTTTGGACTCCTCCTCATGTTCCATCCTGACCTGGTTTCTGCCCCAGCTCATCTTTTGTTCCACATCACCTAACCTATCCTGATTTTTATCCACACCCAGCATCTGTCCCTCTTCACCCTCTCCCTTTAGCCCTCCTGTACCTCTTCATCCCTTGTACTTCCACCTGGCTTCCTTCATCCCTACAAACCTCTTCTGCATCACTGCTTGAGCATGAGCCAACTTCACCTGAACACCCTTTATCTACTCCTGACCTTCCCCTGTCTGCATCGCTGTGCGAGAGTGTGCCAGCTGTGCTTGATCCCCTTCCAACTGTTCCTGCCCTGCTCATCTTTGCAGAAGGTTTTGAGCACCGTACCCCACTTGGACAAGTCTTCCTCCTCACCACCTACCCTGCCTGCATATTTCCCCTCTCCTGCACCCTGACCGGCACATGCCACAGCCTTCTACTGCAGCTCCTGCCCTGCAGGGTTTCCTCACATTCATTTTCAGCATCCCAGGAGCTCAACTCTAATTTTTTCAGTGCTTTCTTCCTGCCCCTTTTCTTATGCCACAGTTCCCCTAGTGCCACTCTCTGGTGTGTCCCTAATGTGCCTGTCCCCTCCTCCACCCCTTTCCCTGCATGCAATGTGCCTGCCCCCTCCTCCCCCTTCCACTGCACCTAAGATCTTTCCCCCCATACCCCACATCCCCCAGCTGCTCTGCCCCACCCTTCTCTGATAGCCCTGCCGGACCCTTCCTCCAAAATGTTGACTAGGATACCTGTGGGAGCAAAACTATTTGTTACTTCCACCTTCTGACCCATTTCACCTATGCCTACATCATCCTTCATTCTGGGCATCTGTCTGCCTTTTCCTGAGCCTACTGTCTTCCACTCCTCCTGATCCCTGGCTGACCCCCTTTCTCTAGCTACAGGCATCATTTTTGTGCCTCTAGATCTCCTGCTGTCAGTTTCCACTGACCCCTTTCCTCCTGTCTTGGGCATCCCCATCCCAACTCTGGACTTGCTGCTGTCTGTTACTACCTCTAGTCTATCCCCCCTGGATCCCTTTCCATCCTCTCCCTCCCAAGCCCTTGACCTCTGGAACAGTGTATCTGATCCTCCAGTGAATCCACTCAGCCCTTCCCACTCCTTCCTTGGCTTATACCATCCCTGTCTCTGTATCCCCTTTTCCCAGCTTCCCCCCATTTAAACCCCACCTTAGCCTTGCCACTTCCTCCCTCAGCTGAGTGAGCTGCTTACACATCATACAACCCCCCCATCCTCCAAGGACAATTTAGGATCATAGCTGTTCCACAGCCACTGCACCCCACCACCCTGCCAAAGATCCCCCTTCCTTGGTTGCCCCTCCCTCTGTGCTGCCCTACCATTTCTTCCATGATACTCAGATACAGTCCTAAAATCACACCTTATGTATTTTTGGGCCCCTGACCCTCACCCCCTTCTCAGCCCCAACCTACAGTCAAGACTTTTTAGAAATAATAAAGCATGTGCAAACCATAAGCATCAAGAATTAATAACCATAGTCACCCAGTTCAAGTCCAAGACACCAAGTTCAAGTCCAAGGCCCCAGCACCTCCAACATCAGTATTCCAAGATCAAATGACCTGTAGACTTGTGACCTGTTAGCTCCTCCACCTGTAGACCTGTGACCTGTTAGCTCCTCCTCTTCATATATGGCTCCTCCTCCTCACCGTATTTAATAGGGGTCGGGGAGGGAGGGAGGACAGGAACAAACACAGCTCTCAGCTCTGTGGTCTGGTTGGCTTTTTAAAGCCTGACTGCCTTGGCACCTCTATCCCTGATTGGCCCGATCCTACACCAAGGTCTGCGGTTGGACGGCTGTCCTTGCTTCAGTCGCCGAACTGCGACCTGCACCCCTTGCCTAGTTTAGCTCCAAACAGCTCAGCTCTCCTTCCTCTGGTGCCAACTGTGACCCCACTGCTGACTGCAGCCACCGTTCCATGCAGCTTTCTGCTCTCCTTTCTCTGGGCACTGACTGCGACCCACTCCCCGCTGCCGACACAGCTAACAAACACAGCTCTCAGCTCTGTGGTCTGGCTGGCTTTTTTAAAGCCTACCACCTTGGCACCTATCTTCCTGACTGACCCGATCCTACACCACGGTCTGCGGTTGGCCATCCATCCTTGCTTCAGTAACCGAACTCCGACCTGCGCCCCTTGCTAGTTCAGCTCCAAACAGCTCAGCTGTCCTTACTCTGGTCACTGACTGCTACCTCTCTGCCGATTGCAGCCACAGCTCCATGCAGCTCTCTGCTTTCTTTTCTCTGGTTGCTGACTGAGACCCGCTCCCCCACTGCTGACACTGCTAACAAACACAGAAATGCACAGTCTGATTTCTTTGCTGTCTTTACTTACTGCATATTTTAATTTAATTTAGTGCAGTTTGTGGGAAGGCTGCTAATTGTCTGGCCTTGGGCTTCAGCTACCTGATAATTGGAGGCAGAGCTGAATCAGATTTGTGGTAGCAGGTTACTTTTTGACTTCTCAGAAGAGGCTAGAAGGGGAAGTTATTAGACTCATTTCAGTGCAGTAACTTCTCATTGCTGCTTTTATTGCTTCTTTTACTGACTATTGTTGATTTCACTTAGTAGCAGGTTAATGTTTTTACTACTTATAAAGTGCTAGCAAGGAATTGTTTGGGGGCTGTTGAAAATTTGAAAACTATTTTGGTGTGCTTTAAGTGGGGCTGTTATTTCTTTGAATAAGAAACCAATTTCTTCTGATTTCAAACCTATTTTGCTGTGCTTTTAGTCGGGCTGTTATGTCCTTGCTGTCTTTACTTGCTGCAAATTTTTCCACCCTCCCACACCTGCCCCCACTCTTAATTTAGTGCCCTGTTAAATCTGATTGACTGGAGCCCAGCACAGGGAACTGCAGGGACTGCAGAGTAAGAGGGGAGTAAGGGGGAGTAAGCACGCCCTTGGCACAATAAGTGCTTTGACTCATTTTTTGTTGTTGTTTTCTTTCTTCTAAAAATTATCTGAGTGATCGGTGGCAAGATTTTTGGGACAGGGGATTGATAAAGTTGTTTCTGTCTTTTCCTGCTCTTTGAAATTATCTGATGGATCAGTGACAAGATTTTGACAAGAAGCTGTTTCTGGGTGTATTTCATTGATATCATAGCAATTTGAGGACACTTACTCAAAGCAACTAGAGTCCACAATCATAGTAGGGGCATAGATAAAGCAATTGTTTTAAAAGGGGAGAAAGAGAAGAAAAAAAGCTACAGTGTACACAAGGAAAAAAACGTCAAGTAGTAGTAATAGAAGTAATGCAATTTATTTATACAGGATATGAAGACAAATTGAAACATCATTAGGGCCACAGTAGCCCTCTTTACAAGGTGCACCTGTTTTGATGTCAGTATAAAGTTTCAATAATAAAAACAGGCAATAAAAACTGCACATTTAACAATACAATAGATTACATAATGCAAGACAAACAATTTTGTATCATATCACTTAAACATCTTCAAGCAATTCAGGTCATCTATTACATACACAATGAAAACATATTTCTTGCTTCATAGCAGAATTAAATTTGGCTATAGTCATGTCCTGTGTTTTTAACGTCAATGAAAGTTCATTCCAAGTGGTGGCAGCTCCTTACTGAAAGGTCAAAGTTACAAATCTATTTTTATGTTTGGGGACTATCAAGTCCCTTGCTCCACTGTTACATAAACTAAACTGATGAGTGGGACTAGTAAGGCTCTCTGCCAGGCCGGTGGGATATCTGATCTTATAAATTTTATAAACTAAGTTAGTCCAAATTTGTTGTCTCCTAATCTGTAAAGAAACACAATTTAACTTAGTATACATAAAACAATAATGGGTATCAGCTTTACATCTCAATACAAACCTTGCTAACCAATTGTAACAAATATCAAGCTTATATTACAATGTTTTATTTGTACTAGAATATACATGACTTCCATAATCAATCAATGGTATTATTAACTGCTTTGCTATGACCAGTCTGTCCTTAATTTATATATTTATTTAGTTTTTGTTAACCGGGTAAGCACCATAGCCAAGACATTTTCAGGCACAACTCGGGAGGTTACAGTGGGTAGGAGAACTTTGAGAAACATACATTTGAAACATACATTTGTCATACATACATTTGTCAAAACAGGGAAATTATTACATTAAATACAACACATTAAACCAAATTACACAATATAAGCAGGAAGAATACCTACATTTTGATTTTAGAGGTTCTTCAAAGATGTAGGGATTTCACAAAGTGGCTGGCATGCGTGACCAAAAGGAATAACAGTAATATGTCCTGGTGACTAAACTTATTCCTTTTATCAAGGCACTGGATTGAGAGCAGTTGCACAGATAACAAAGCATACCACATAAGTGCTTATAGTCAGAGCTAGAAGAGGTTGACAACGAAATAGTATATATAGCAATTAGGGGTATGAAGGAGAGGGAGATTTGTGCCGGGTTCAAGGGGGTTTGAAGCAGGTACAGGAGACATGGTTAAATAGGAAGGAACAAAGATTGCTTTTAAACAGGGTATGTGTTGTTTTTTGGCAAATCTCCAGAGGCAGGGAGTTCCATAGTTTGGCTGCTGAGTAAGAAAAGGCAAGTGTGCCTTTGTTGGATTTACATCTTGGTGTTTTCAACAATCCTTTGTTGGCTGAGTGAAGGCCATGAGAGGGGGGGGGGGGCAGCGGAGTTAATAGGAAGGCCAGCGAGACCAGGATGTTTGTTCTGATTATATTATTGGTCAATGATCAAAGAGCATCAGAAGGGGGCAGCCAGTTCAGATCAGCATAAAGCAACAGAGAAGCTGAGGCTTACCTACATATGCTGTTGTAGGTGGTATCCCACTTCCTTAGGAGAGCTGAAGATGCACTGAGATAAGTGACAACCCCGTAAGATAAAGATGGGAGTAGGATCCCCTGGGCTATGGCTAATCTTGCTGGCTGCATTAGGATGTAGCTGGTTTTATAGACTACACCAATTTTAACATTAACTGATTTACAAGTAGACCTAATATGCTTGTCAAAGTTAAGATTCTCATCAAGTAGTACTCCTAAATATTTAAGTGAGCAAACTGAACTCAGAGTTCTCCCATCCTGCCCTGCGACTTTAAAGAGATCCCAGTTGTTATTTAATTTAGATGCAGAGCCAAACAGCATCGTAACCATTATTTCATCATTAAGGATGAGCTTGTGTTGGAAGGCCCATTACTGAATAGATTTGAAAGCAGTAGTGAGGGTCAAGTTGATATGGTGTATATTTTTATCACTACAGTATAAGACCAAGTCATCTGCGTACAGTATAGCCGAGCATTCAGGGATGTGTAATGAGATGTTATTAATAAAAATAGCAAGAGAAGGAGACCTAGAATTGATCCCTGTGGAACACCTAGGTTAATAGTCATCAAGCTGGAAACAGCAGAGTTAAATTACCCAGGCAGTTTAATATTCTTCTAAGCGCACCTATCCTAGAATGAACTTTTTTTATTACCACGTTTAAATGTTGTTCAAAAGATAACTTTTGGTAAACAAGCACCCTTAGGTACTTATAGACTGAAACCTGGGTTAAACAATTTCCATTTCCAGTTTTTATTTGTAATTTTTCATTTTGTGAACCTTTCTTAATTTTATTTAAACCAATTTACATAGTTTGGGTCTTCTTTGTATTTAGGACAAGACCTGAGGAGGCAAACCAAGCCTGTATTACATTAAAATCTGCCTGCAGGTAGGCTTCCACCTCCAGATCTACTCTGTCAGAGACCAAGACAGTGTCATCGGCATAGAGCCTAATATGGGTAGATTTTATATAATGAGGAAGATTATTTATATAGGTAATAAATAACAAAGGTCCTAATATGGACCCCTGTGGAATGCCATGAGTTACTGGGAGAAACCTAGAACTGATTTTTTCCACCATTACCATTTGAGATCGATCTTCTAAGTAAGATCAAATCCAATTTAGCGGTTTGGCTGCTAGGCCTATCTGTTTCAACCTCTGTAATAATATTGAGTGATCTACCAAGTCAAATGCCTTGGATAAGTCGACGAACTCCGCACCCACAGACCTTAACTCACCAAGTGGTGTTGCTACTAAGTCAATAAAGTCTGTGAGTGCAGTGGTCATTGACATATCCCTTCTAAAACCTGAATGAAATTTATTTAACTTATAGAATTTTTCCAAAAATGTCGATAAGTTGACTATGGATCAACCTTTCCAACAGCTTGGATAGAACATATAATAAGGCAAATGACCTGTAATTTTTTGGCCTAAAGTCTAGACCCCCCTTATGTATAGGCACTATTTAGCCTGTTTCCAGGATCTAGGAAAAATTCCTTCAATCAAACTCTTGTTAAACAGATCAGTTAAAGGGTGGGCCACCTCATATGAGGAATCTTTCAAAAATCTAATTTCCACATCATCAATACCTTTAGCCTTATTTATTTGTAATTTGTTTATTTTTTTATTACTTCCTTCCTTGCTATTTGTTTAAACCTAAATGTTGGAACTGTGTTTTGATCTGTTTGATTATCATTTACCTCTAACCCACAAAGTCCCTTTTTTTGTAGTCCACTAGGAATATCTAAATCAGGGAGTTCAGTGAAATATTTATTTAAAATGTTTGCAGCATTGTCGGTATTTTGCAGAACACCATTTTCAATGACTTTTATGATTTTTGAATTAGTTTGTGATTTAACAAGGGATTTCATTAGGGCCCAGTATTTCTTTGGATTGTCAGAAGGGTGGGTGAACAAAAGGATAAAGAACAGAAGACACAAAAAGGATAAGGAAAGGATAGGCAAAGAAACACAATGTGCATCATGCAATGCAGTGGTTGTGGGGCAGCAGTGTTCAGGAAGACCTTCTTGACACTGCTGTGCTGCCCTATCTGTAGGCACCTCTCTGGGTTGTGGGCGGAGGATGCAGGACTCTGAGCTGAGTTGGCAGGATTCAAGCAGCCTTCCCTCCACATAGGGACCATCATGTTTACCACCACTCCCTCAGGGGAGCTGGGGAGGAGTCTTGGGCAAGTAGTACACTGTAACCTTCTTGGATGTTCTACCTGTCCATGGCAAGGGAGAGCGCTGAGACATGTGTACTATGGAATTCAACCATGGCTGAAGGAATGGTGTGAAGAGGTGAGGTATGGTTTCATAGGAGACTGGGACCTCACCTGGAGGGATGAAGGACTGTATTCACCTGATGGTCTACATCTCGCTGGGGATGGGTAAAGGAATCCCCACTGAAAAATGTAAATGCTTCCTCAGCAGGCATTTAAACTAGCCAAGGAGAGAGGTAAATGCAGTAAGGGGGATTACTGTGCCCCCCAACCCCTCATGACATATCTGGAAAAAGGGAAACCCCAATTAATAGACAGACACAAAAACATAAGAAAAACATTTGTCACAATAGGAAGGAAAATAGAAAATATAACTCAAACACATCACAGGGCACAGACCGGAAAAAGTGAACAGGAGTGGGGGTGCACAGCATGGAAGCTAATGTGCACAAATGCCCACAGTCTAGGAAACAAAATCTCAGATCTAATGGCATTGATAGCAGACACAAACCTGGATATCGTGGCTGTTACAGAAATGTTGTGCACAGGGGACCATGACTGTGCTAGACTTATACCAGGATACACACTTTTTAGGAAGGATAGGGAAGGGAGAAGGGGAAGGGTGGCTTTGTATATGAAGGAGGGGATTAAAGCAATGGAAGCTCAAGAGTTACAGGAAGGAATGGAGGCACTGTGGGTCACCCTAGAGGTGCGAAATAAGACTGCTATTTGTACTGGAGTGGTTTAAAGGCCTCCTACACAGGGGGAAGAAACAGATGAAATTCTGGTGAAGACCATCCACAAAATGGCAACCAAAGGGGGAACTACTGCTAATGGGAGACTTCAACCTGCCAGATGCAGATTGGAGCACTCAGAATAAAGCAGATACCACAAGGAGCAGGGACTTCATGACCACCCTGAAAAAGGCAAACGTAAAGGGGAACTGTCATCGGCAGTGTTTCTTAATGTCTCAAAGTCCATAAAAAGCTAATTTGAGTGAGCCATTGTATTTTGTGTGAGTCTTTGCAGACTAGAGTTATTCATATATAAATCAGCCTGCAATTAAGGGCCAGGGGCAGCCATATGTTTTAGGCTCCTGACAGGAAATTATGTTGCTGAGGAACTTGTCCCTCCATTTACTGCAAGTTAAATAGGAAAGCATCTGTTTTATTAAGTGAGTTTTAAGGTGTTAATACAACTCTTTCTACGTTTATAATAATTATTTTGCATGTGCATTGAAATTAGTAAGTTATCATCTTTACATTTCAGACTTTTAGTAGTAATAATACATCTTTAGGATTGTTTTAACCTGCAGGCTATACTACCAGCTGACCATCAAAAATTACACATATCTCAAGGCCGGCTTTGTGGTGTCAACAGGTATTGGGCCCCATATCAGGATTTCTAAACCCTGGCTGTGTTCATGCCAGTACAGATTTCTGGGGCTGGCACAGCACCAACTTTTGTCTTAGTCCATTCCCTCTCTTATAACCTTTTCTCTCACAATTTCGGGTGTGAACTCAGGTCTACAAGATGCAAATGTAGCTACTTACCTACTGGCCTGGCATCACAAGGCCAGCCATGAAATGTGTAGTTTTTGATTTACAGCTGGCAGTACAGCCTACAGATTAAAACCAAAAGCTGTCAACAAGCTTCTTTCATCCAGCAGAATGGGTTTTTATTCCAACATGCTCTTCTTGTATATTGTATGCCAGAAAAAGTCACTTAACCTCCCTGTGGTCCCAAAACACACCCCGAAATAAGCTGTAGTTGTGTGCCTTTCCTGGACAAAGACAATAAAAACTATCTGAGCATGTGTTATGATTCTGAAAATATTATGCTCTTTCTATCCAGATTTGACTTGAAAAGAAAAAAATGGGACACTATTAATAGTTTATTAATTGCAAAAACACATAGATGGACAACATTGTTAAAACATACATAATCGGAACTGCATTATTAAAATATAGAATAATGTATGGGTGGGTGTGTGTAACCAGAATTTTACACACACACACAAGCTATGGGATGCTACATTAACCCCAAGGGCAAAGTCCAAGGGGTTTATAAAAACATCCCACACCAAGGGTGTGTGCAAAATTCTGGTTTTTACACTTTACACCCACACACCCATATATTATTTTATTTAATTAATGGTGTTAATTTGTTTCCCTTTCAGCACAGTTCAGGTAGTGCAGCACTTCTCTCAGAGATAGACACACACACATATATGCATGCATTCACTGCACACACACACATACACACACAGACGTGCTTACATGCATGTGCACATACACACACACACACACAGCCTGTCTCTCCTTTTTTTTCTTTCATTTTTTACATTACAATAATATAATGACATTCTGGAAAGTTGCAGTCCATTGGCAGAGTGGCAGCATGCAAGACACACTCGAAGGGCATGAGCGACAGGATAAACCAGATTCATTTTTTTTCCTTTTGGTAGAAAATCCCATTCCATCCAATGTATTTCAGTAAGAAACTGTTATACTTTTAACTTCATCAAAAAAAGTAAAATACACTTTTGATAATGCATTTCAGGTTATGCATGTTTTAACAATGCTGTCTGTCTATGTGTTTTTGCAATAATAAACAATTAATGGTGTCCTAATTTTTGTCTTTTCAAGTCAACATGCTCAGATTGTTTTCACTGTC
This sequence comes from Neoceratodus forsteri, assembly GCA_016271365.2. Classification (NCBI taxonomy): domain Eukaryota; kingdom Metazoa; phylum Chordata; order Ceratodontiformes; family Ceratodontidae; genus Neoceratodus; species Neoceratodus forsteri. The sequence goes on along the minus strand of CM057450.1, from coordinate 872,041,711 downwards.
TTTGTCTGGAAAAGGCACACAACTACAGTACAGTTATTTTCTGGGTGTGTTTTGGGACCACAGGGAGAATAAGTGACTTGCTCTGGTCACACAACATAAAAGTAGGTCATGTTGGAATCAAACTCCATTCTGCTGGATGAACAAAGCTTCTTGGCAGCTCTTTGTTTTAACCTCTATGCTATGCTGCCACCTGTAAATCAAAAACTACACATTTCAAAGCTGGCTCCATGATGCCAGGCCGGTAGGTACGTAGCCACATTTGCATGTTGTATATCTGAGTTCACATCCAACATTGTAAGAGAGATAATGGAATAAGACAGAATTTGGTGCTGTGGCAGCCCCAGAAATCTGCATTGACATGAACTCAGCCAGGGTTTAAACATCCTGATACAGTATGGTGCCCCAATACCTGCTGACACCACAGAGTCAGCCTTGAGACATGTGTAGTTTTTAATGATCTGCTGGCAATGTAGTCTGCAAGTTAAAGCAATCCTAAAGATGGATTACTTTTACTAACAGTTTGAAATGTAAAAGTGAAACTCACTAATTTCAATGCAGATACAAAACAATTATTATAAATGTAGAAAGTGTTGTAATAACACCTTAAAACACACTTAATAAAACAGATGATTTCCTATCTAACCTACAGTAAATGGAGGGTAAAGTTCCTTGGTGACATCATTTCCTGTCAGGAACCTAAAACACATGGCTGCCCCAGCCCTTAATTACAGGCTTATTTACATATGAAAAACTCTGGACTGCAAAAACTGACACATAAATACCATGACTCACTCAAATTAGCTTTTTATGAACTTTCAGACATTAAGAAATCTTGTTGATGACAGTTCCCCTTTAAGGCAGCCAGTAGTAGAACCCACACAGAAGGGGGCTATGCTTTTCTTAGTGCTGACCAATGGGGACAGGATCACAAATATTGAGGTGGCAAGACAGGATCACAAATGTTGAGGTGGGCAACCCCCTTGGTTTCAGCAACCAGAAAACAATATGGTTTACTGTAACCACAGTGGTAGAGGAAAGTCATGCAAGCATTAGGGTTCTAGATTTCAGGCAGGCCAACTTTAAGGAAATTGGGGGGGGGGGGGGCTTAAAAGTGCCCTAGCAGCAGAAGGTACAGGGAGAGATGTGGATGAACAGTGGTCTACACTCAAAAGAGTCATAATCGAAGTAACAAGACACTGTTAGAATGCATAGTAAGAGTAAAAGAAAGAAATGGCCGCTATGGTTCTCGATGGCTGTGACTGAAAAAGTAGGGGAAAAAAGAAAGGCCTTTAGGAATTACTAGGAGACTCAAAAGGATCAGGGCAGGGAGAAGTATCTGGAAAAACAGAAAAAATCTGGGAAAGCAGTCAGAAGGGCTAAGGCACAGACAGAGGAACTTATAGCACAGGCTATTAAGAAAGGAGGCAAGACCTTCTTCAGATACGTTAGTGAGAGGAAAAAGACCAGAAATGGTATTGTTAGGCTGAAGAAGATTGGAGGAGGGTGGGTGGAAGATGACCTAGAAAAGGCTGAGATACTGATCAAATACTTCTGCTTGATGTTCACCAAGGAAGGGGAGGGTGAGATACCAAAACTCATTAGGAGGAGTAGTCGGGGAGGGAGGTTGACACCAGGCCATTCACTATGGAAAGAGACCTAGAGGAACTCGGGGAAAATAAAAAGAGACAAAGAAATGGGGCCAGATGGGATTCACCCCAGAATATTAAAGGAACTCAGAGACATACTGGCAGGTCCACTGACTGACCTTTTCAACTCATCTCTAGAGACAGGGGGGGTACCTGAAGACTGGAGGGGGGCAGAGGTGACCCCTCTCTACAACAGTGGCAGTAGGGAGGAAACAGGCAATTACAGACCTGTAAGCCTGACCTCAGTAGTGGGGAAGCTAATGGAGTCCCTTCTTACGGAGAGAATTGTGTTGTTTCTGGAGACTAGCGGGGCGCAGGATCCAAGGCAGCATGGGTTCTCAGTGGAATGGTCCTGTCAGAAAAATCTAATTGATTTCTTTGACTGGGTGACCAGGGTGGTAGATCAGTGAAGGGTGGTGGATGTGGTGTACCTGGATATCAGCAAGGCCTTCATCACCATCTCACATAGGAGATTGCTAAATAAATTGAGAAACCTGGGAGTGGGCCCTATGGTAATAAAATGGGTTGAAAACTGGCTAAGGGACAGGACTCAGAGGGTGGAAGTAAATGGCAAGAAATCAGAAGACAGGGATGTGGCCTGTGGGGTGGCACAGTGATCAGTGCTGGGACCAGTCCTATTCAATGTCTATATTAGCGACATTGCACAGCATCTCGAGGGAATGGTATGCCTGTTCGCTGATGACACCAAGATCTGCAATAGAGTTGACACACCAGAAGATGTAGAAAGAATGGAAAAAGATCTAATTTTATTGGAAGAATGGTCAGGTGTATGACAGTTGAGTTTCAATGCTAAAAAGTGCAAAATAATGTACATGGGTCACAGGAATCCAAAAAAGGAGTACAGGATGGGGGGGGGCGGAGGTTCTGGCCACCACAAAGCAAGAAAGAGACCTGGGCATCACCATATCAGATGACCTAAAGGTGACCAAGCAGTGTGAAAAAGCAGTGGGGAAGGCAAACAGAATGCTGGGATGCATAGTTAGGGGCATAACCAGCAAAAAAAAGAGGTGGTGATGCCACTGTACAGATCACTGGTAAGGCCTCACCAGGAGTACTGCATCCAGTTCTGGAGACCGCATCTCAGGAAGGACATAGACAGGATGGAGGCAGTCTAGAGAAGAGTGACAAAAATGGTACCTGGGCTACACCAGAAGCCTTATGAGGAAAGACTCAGGGACCTTAACATCTATTCATTGAAGGAGAGGAGAGCGAGAGGGGGGATATGATGGAGACATTCAAGCACTTTAGGGTATAAACGGGCTACAGGAGATAAGCATATTTCAGAGGAAGCATTGCACAGGATCAAGGGGATATGATATAAGGCTGGAGGGAGGGAGGAAGGTTGAGTGGGAATGTCAGGAAGTACATTTTCACAGAAAGGGTGGTGGATTCATGGAACAGCCTTCCAGTGGAGGTGGTAGGGGCTAAAACAATACTGGGGTTCAGGATTGCAAGGGATAGACATAAGGGTACCCTGGAGATGGGCAGTGAAGGCATGCAGCAGATCAAATAGGATCTGGGCTAGCAACACTGAGTAGGGAAATGGGCAAACTAGGCGGGCCATATGGTCCTTATCTGCCATCATATTCTATGTTTTTATGTTTCTGCTTTATAGATCACATTTTTAATCTTTCCCTAAGCAGTAATGAAATTCCCATACTGTGGAAAACAACTCACATACTACCACATTACAAAGCTGGTGATAAATCTTTGCAAACAACTACCGGCCTATATCCATACTACCTGTCATAGCTAACATCTTGGTAATGCTAAGCAATGACTAGGTTCAGGAGTACCTCACCAACAGTAATTTAATTACCCCATCTTAATCTGGTTTTTGGGCCTTGCATACTTCCACTGCCATGCTGTACAGGTGGAAATAGAGATTCCATAATAGTGCAGTCAAAACTGCACTATCAAGGGAGACCACGTGATGCTTCTGTGAGATTAGCAGCACCGGAGATCAGCTCCCATCTCGATCTTCCAATAAATACATATAAACACGCTTCTGAAGGAGACTCAGCTTTAACTAAAAAGAAAGCTCTACCACTAATAGACGTTCGCAGTGCATCTAACGATTTGAGGCTTCTTTTCTTCTCTGGTAAGTGCAGACTCACGAAAATCGGGGCCTAACAGAGGCATGGAAGCCGAAATGCGCCAGGCGCCTCCATGGCATACGTCCCCACAAACCCCTGAGAAAGGACCGAAAAGACCCAAGGGACAGATCGACGGCTCCGCTAAAGCTCTCATTCCCATGGTGCCTCAACCAGCAATAACCCCACTATCAGAGCAGAAGTTCCTTTAGGAACTACAACCATTCAAGTCTGCTCTGCAGGATATAACAAAAGAAATCAAGTCACTCAGAGGAGAATTAGCTGACACAAATCGAGCTATCTCGGATGTCTCGGCCCGCACAGCCTCATTGGAGTGCTGGAAAAATAAGATGGAGCCTGATGTAGTGTCACTAAGACAAAGATTACACAAAGCTGAATCCAAGTTAGAAGACCTGGAGGGCTGAAGTAGGAGGAATAACATTGTTATCTTTGGTCTCGCTGAAGAAGCAGAAGGAACAGCTCCCATTTTATTTTGTCAAAAGTTGCTAGCAAAAATAGCTGGTCCCTCTCCGAACAACCCCTCATACATAATAGAGAGGGATCACCGGTCACTGCGACCTAAACCCATGAATGGAAAACCTCCGAGACCAATTATTATCAAATTATTAAACTATCTTGACAAAACTCACATTCTGGATCAAGTCAGAAAACTGCAGCAGGTTACCTGGGAGGGTCAGCAGGTCCGCTTGGCTCAAGATCTTCCGGCCACAGTGAGACAACGCCGGGCGGAATACCATCCCATAGTGTCAAAATTAATCGCTGCAGGTATCAAATATAAAGTCCAGTATCCCTCCAGATTGATGGTAATGCATGCAGAATCTTGGAACTCCTTTGATAATGCGCAGTTAGCAATCACCGCGCTACACAAGATATACCCTGATCTGTTCCCTACACGCTGAAGTGCTGTGATAAATCTCATCAGTACACATTCCTTCAAGAAGCGGAGAGTCTTAAATAAAACGGAATAATGTAGGATCTTGAATGACAAGCTGATCGCCTGATGAGTCACCACTCAATATATTACTACAGTTACCAGAAATAGTTTGAAGTGAGACTTTCTTCCTCCTGGCATTACCTAAAAGCACCACATGAGGGCAGTAGAACTTTATGTTAAAGAATGAGAGCACTCATAATTATTTTAGTTGGATCCAACTGCACTTCTGCCCTGCTGAAAAATCAGGCCATTTTTATGTTACTATTCTGAAAGCACTTATTAAACTGACTTGAAGACGTTCTACACATGGAAATGTGCTGAATACCTGCAATTACTGTGGTGCAGAGTGGTTCAAACCCCCATTTTTATTTTTTTTTTTTTTCCTAGCTTACCATGGAGGGCATCTAACAGACGGATGTAAATAGCGTTATACTCAGGTTACTGAACTGGAGGACCGGGGCGGGAAGCAAGAAACTCTGGATGGTTCAGCAGTCTACTCAGCGCACCACGTTCTGGCACAGGGTGGGACGGAAGCCCACAGGGTCGATTAGGATTACAATCTGGAGTTCACTATTAGTAATATTATTCACTTTTGAAGGGCGAAGTATACTGGCCTTCAATTCTGTTTCCTTTATCTGGCATAAAACTTACCCCGAAGTGGGTAGAGGGAATAAATGGGGGGAGGGACAATATAGGGAAAGGGAAAGGAATAGTTTATCAAGTGTGTTTACGAGGAAGGGTAGTAATTCTCTACTTCAGCCTCCTATATTTACTAACCCTTATGGGAAAGACTACAGGTTTAAGGGTGGTGGGTTGAGTGTGAATAAAATGGGTGCCGTTGTAGGGAGGGGGGGAACTGTTTGGGGTTCGCCACTAAGCAAATATGGAATGGTTTACTGGGTAAGACTCCTTCCGAGGAAGAGCTAAAAGATACAGGGCTATTATTGGTTTTTGTCTGGTCATGTCAAGTGTGCTAAAGTTTTGCTCCTGGAATGTTAAAGGTGCTCAATCCCCCACCAAAAGAGCCAAGATACTGCTGCATCTTAATAAACTCAATACAGATGTAGCCTTTATTGAGGAGACGCATCTACCCGACTCACAAATCAACAATTTAAGGAGAACATGGGTGGGACGTGCACTAGGTACTGGACTAGACTCTCGCAGAAATGGAGTTGCGGTATTAATTGCGCGGCATATACCTTTTCGACTGCTGCAGTCGATAGGTGATTCTCAAGGCAGATACATACTATTGAGAGCCATATTAGGCCACACTGAAATGGTATTAGAGTCTGTCTACGGACCGGTTGGAGATGATCCCAAATTCTTTACAAGCCTTATGACTAATTTGGCGTCATGGTCTAAGCTCCCCATTTTACTTGGTGGAGACTGGAACTTGGTTCTCAATAACATTTTAGATAGATCAAAAATCAGGCATACCCCATACACCCCAGCACAACTGGCCCTCAAAGATTTTATGAATACTCTGGGCCTTGTGGATCCATGGAGGACTCTCTTTCCTTCTACTCGAGACTACTCATTTCACTCCTTTCCCCATAATACACTTTCAAGAATTGACTTCTTTTTGTTGGGGATTGAGCACCTTGTGAGGGTCTAGAGTTGTGTCTATCTTCCCAAAGTGATTTCTGACCACCATCCAACCCTTTTGCAATGGTCTGTACCCTCTTCTATTAACCAAGTCAAAGTCTGGAGATTTAACCCCCAATTGCTTAGGTCGCAGAATATAGTTAACCTCTTACAAAGGTACATAATGAATTTCCAGGAAACTAATGCCTGGTCCATGCCAAAGCTAGATGTGCTATGGGGGGCTTTGAAATGCTCGTTAAGAGGCGAGATTATCCGGCTGGCCTCTATTAGGAAAAAGAAAATCTCCTTAGAATCTTCTTCACTTTTACAGCAAATCGAGTTTTGGAACAGTCCCTATCCTCCCAATCATACCCCATGGAATTCGAAAAACTAGAAGGCCTTCGATTCCAATACAATACCCTTCTCAGTGATAAGGTGGAATATCTCCATTTTAAAACAAAAGCCACTTACTTCGATCAGGGGGACAAGGCCGGGAAACTACTGGCCCTAAGGCTTAGAGCGCAAGTGACGGTCAGGATGGTAGTAACTATTCAAGACTCAATTGGCAAGTACCATACTACACCCGAGGAGATAGTCTCATGCTTTAAAGCATATTACCAATCCTTATATTCCTCCTCCCCTCAGTCTCCTAAAAATACCACACTAGACCTTTTCCTACAAGACATAGAGCTTCCAAATTTATCCCAGCACCAAATAGCCCTTTTACAAGCTCCCTTAAATATAAGTAAAATACATGAGGCTATTGAAGCTCTTTCTGTTGATAAGGCACTGGGCCCGGATGGCTACACAACCAATTTTTATAAAGCATTCAGATCTCAATTGAGCACAATTTTGCTCGATACATACAATTATATATACAAGCACGGCCTTTCAGATTTCAGCCTCACTGAGGCTACTATCGTGGTACTCCCTAAGCCAGATAGAGATCCCACTTTATTATCGAACTACCGCCCAATATCATTAATAAACGTGGATATGAAGATTCTGGCCAAAATCCTGGCCAATAGATTGGCCAAGGTCTGGCTTACATTAGTAAGCCCTGAACAAGTTGGTTTTGTGGCCGGGCGCCTCTCATCTGATCACTTACGAAAAATTTCCCATCTTATCTCTGCAACAAGGGACTCCCATATTCCAGCAGCTTTAGTTTCCCTTGACGCAGAAAAAGCCTTTGACCGGGTCTCATGGGAATACCTGTTCGAATTACTACCGAGATATAGAATCCCCAAGCAGTTTATAAAATGGATCAAAATTCTTTACTCCCATCCTTCCTCCAAGGTACTATGCAATGGGGTCATGTCACCGTCCTTCCCCCTTCAGCAGGGAACAAGGCAAGGCTGCCCCCTATCCCCTTACTTGTTTAATTTATTTTTAGAACCACTTATTAGGAAGATTAACCAATCTACATCAATATCCGGTAATCCGATTCATCAATTCCAATATAAACTATCGGTATATGCCGATGATATTATGCTTCACGTCACAAACCCATCCACGTCTATACCAGCCACCTTCAATATTATCCAAGAATTTGGGGAACTCTCCAACTATAAATTAAATGTAGCTAAAACAGAGGTAATGCCTTTAAATAATCGTACTCTAAAAGCGGACATGGAACACCTCGGGCTTACTTGGGTAAGAGATATCATAAAATATCTGGGTATATTTTTGTCACAATCCGAAAACAAAATGAAACAATATAATTTGGACCAATTACTTACACACATCAGGACGGACCTTAACCGCTGGATATTGCTTCCTATCTCTCTCTGGGGCCGCATCAACATTATAAAAATGAACGTCTTGCCCCGCTTGCTATATCCCCTTCAAATGCTAAATCACTTTCTTCCTCATTCTTGGTTTCACCAAGTGCATAGTATTATCTCTAAATTCATTTGGAAAAATAAATCACCGCGGAGAGCGATTACTAAATTGCAGAGGGCCAAAGAACAAGGTGGACTGCAAGTTCCCAATATTTACCACTACTACCTGGCCATTAACTGTGCCATAGTTTCTCGATGGCTAAAACCCACAGAAGATCCCCCACTGTGGTCACAAATAGAGCAGTCAATATGCAGTGCAGTAGGAATAGATATTAAGAGCCTTCCTTATCTTATTGCTAACAAAGTTCCCAAACCGTGTAAATCCACGCCAATTATGGCTTCGGTACGGATACATACGCAGATGAAAAAAACCTTCGGGTACTTATTAATGAAGGACTTATCCCAACCCCTCCTTAAAAACCCCAACTTCAAAATCGGGGGTAAAGTTATTACTACATCCTTTTGGCCGTTGGAATGTGGAATCACGGTGGCTGATCTAATTGAAAATTGTAAACTACTTGCTTTCTCAGCTATTAGTACAAAATATAAATTACCAGTTTCCTTCTGCTTTAAATACCTTCAAATCTCCCATGCTTTAACACAGCATTTTGGTAGCAGTCTTTGGGACCAGTTTATGCTTGGTCCTATACTCAGCTCACTTTCTAAGAGACCATCGTCCCACTATGTTACCTTCTATTATAAGGCACTCCAAATATGTAGTAACGAACGAGAAGGTGCACAACATTACACGTGGGATAGGTCCCTCCCTTCTACCTCTCAGGTACCCCGTCAATGGCAACAAATCTGGAAAAGACTGTATAAGGATATCAGGTGGGACCGATATAGGCTGCTTCAATTTTATGTGCTGCATGACCTATACTATACACCTGTAAAACTCAATAAAATGGGGCACCACACAACAGAATTGTGTACCAGATGTGGTTCACAGAGAGGTACACTCCTTCATATTCTCTGGGAATGTGACAAGGTTACCCCATTTTGGGCTGTCATTAGATCTAAACTAGACCCTATGCTAGGGCTTCAGGATGCTTTCCGACCAGAAATCTGTATTTTGGGTGACTCAGGAGAAACTCTAGTAGGTAATCAAAGGAAACATATGGCATTGATATCTCTCTGTGCTAAGAAAATTATACTACGTCACTGGTTGGATCAGCAAACCCCCTCGTATGCAGAATGGCATAAAGAAATTTTATTTGCTTTGCAAGCGGAATATTTTATAGCCAATATGTCCAAACATAGCAATAAATACCAGAGAATATGGGCACCTCTATACACCCTACTATCCACTTAGGAGAGCCCTAATCTGGATCCGAACCTGATACAGTTCGGTGATGGTTAATGCTCAAGCTCTTCTTATTTCTCCTTACTTGGTTGTTTGACTATTCCTATCATTGTCTCGGAAGGAAACCACTCCATTTATATACTGTAGTGGTGAAGTGGGAGGGTTGGGAAGGGGAATATAAGGTTTTACTAGTCTTATTATTATATTGTATTATGTTATAAGAGTTAGGTACTCTTGTTAGATAAACCTAATTTTATCGCAACTATTCAGTTTTGGTTATGAATGTCGGTAGACGCTATAATCCATAGCTTGTGCACTAATTAAGATATACAATGTCTAGATATAGACCACAAATTGTTTGTATGATAGTTTGTACAAGATGCCCTGCATATTATACGACAAATGTATAGTAACTTGAATGCTACAATAAAGTATATTAAATTGAAAAAAAAAAACTGCACTATCAAAATAGCATAATCCAAAAACAGCTACCAGGATAGATTAGCACAGGCAACATTAGCGCTGTCCCTATAACTGTTGGCTGTAGTGGGGAACAAGGGAAAGTGTTTGTTGCAGAGTGTGCTGCTGAGCAGCTCCCAAGGCATGGAAGGTTGGACACATGCAGCAGAGGTCAGCAGAAAGTCGCTGGGCTAGGGTTCAAGTCCTGGACTCAGCACATGTTTTTTTGTTATTGTTGTTGTTTTCTGTAGTGTGTTGTGGTTTATTATTTCACCCCCCTGCCAACTATTGTGCTGCTTGTGTCCACCCCCACTCTGCGCACTCCCCCCCATCCCAGGTGTTCCTGTTGGATTCCACCTCCCCTCCCCAAGGATTCCACCCAACCCGTGGTTCCTTCTCATCCCCAAGTTGCCTCCCCCCCAGAGGTGATTATATTTTGATCAAGGGGTTTGTGGGCAAAGCCCCCCACAACAGGAAGTGCAGAGGGCATATCCCCCACAAAAACTCAAATTATTGTTTTTGTTAATATTCATGGTAACAGATGCTGTGTTTGTGAACTACTACCATTGGCACTGTCTTTGTGGTCACTGTTTTGGTTGGGCACTGTTTTTTCACATTGTTGTTTTGCCTTTTACGATTTTTGACCATGGTGTTGTTGTCTTCACAGTCCTAACATAGTGCCCTGCCACGATTATCAAAGTGACAAATGAGTGGTTCACTGCCCTCACTCAAAGGGTTGAAATGGTATTCATCTTTCTTGACCTCAGCAAGATTTTTGAAATGGTTTGGAATCAATCCTTGCTGCATAAACCGTCCTCAGTTGGTATTGGCCATTGTGCCCTGCCCTGGTTCAGAAATGATTTGATTAGTAGACAACAACTTAAATCCAAGGGCCTGCTTTCCTTCTGTTCACAGATCTGTAAAGGAGTTTTGCAAAGGTCTGTCTTCAGTCACCTGTTATTTACAGTACAGTATATATGAATAGAAACATAGAAACATTGACTTTGACGGCTGATAAAGACCGCTTGACCCACCTAGTCTGCCCATTTCCCTACCTACAGTACAAGCTGCAGATCCTAGTTAACCAACAGCCTATTTCTTCCTACCCCCAACAAAAATTGCCTTATGTCTGTCCCATACATTCTTGAATTCTCTCACAGTTGTAGACTCCACAACCTTCTCAGGAAAGCTGTTCCATACGTCAACCACCCTCTCTGTGAAAAAATAATTCCTCATATTGCCCCTGAACTGCCCACCCTCTATCTTCAACTTGTGTCTCCTTGTTCTTGCACATCTCTTTTTCTGAAAGATGATACCCTCTTGGACTTTGTTGATTCCACTGAGGTACTTAATAGTTTCTATCATGTCCCCCCCCTTTCCTCAAGGGTATGCATATTAAGCTCCTTTAGTCTCCCCTCGTATGGCTTCACTTGCAGACCCTGCACCATTTTAGTTGCCCTCCTCTGGACTGCCTCTATCCTGTCTATGTCCTTTGCAGAGATGGGGTCTCCAGAACTGAATGCAGTACGCCAGATGGGGTCTCACCAACTGTCTGTACAGAGGGATAACAACTTCCTGTTTTCTGCTGGTGATGCTTCTTCCTATATATTCCAGTATCCCCCCAGCCTGCCCTACTGCCTTCTTACATTGCTTGCTAACCATAAGGTCATCTGATATGATCACCCCCAGGTCCCTTTCCATTTTTGTTGTTGTTACTACATCCCCCACCACTGTGTAATCTTCCCCAGGGTTTTTGTTTCCCTGTTATATTATTTTGCACTTCTTTGCATTGAATCCAAGCTGCCATACTTCTGACCATTCCTCCAACCTTACCAGTTCCCTTCTCATCTTTTCCATGCCTCCTTGTGTATCAACCCTGTCACAGATCTTTGTGTCATCTGCAAAGAAGCATACTTTTCCTTCCAGTCCCTCTGCAATGTCACTTATAAAGACATTAAAAAGGACTGGACCCAGTACTGAACCCTGTGGTACCCCTCTAGTAACCTCTCTTTCTTCAGAGTGGACTACATTTACAATTATCTTCTGTGTCCTGTTGTCCAGCCAATGTTTTACCCAGGCTACCACCCTGTGGCCAACTCCCAGGCTGGTTAATTTGACTATTAATCTTTTATGTGGGACTGCGTCAAATGCCTTGCTAAAGTCTAGGTAGGCCATGTCCACAGCCCCTCCCTAGTCTACTACTTTGGTCACCCAGTCAAAGAAATCAATTAGATTCATCTGACATGACCTTCCCACTGTGAACTCATGCTGCCTTGGGTCCTGTGCCCCACTGGCCTCTAGGTACTCAAAACTTCTTTCCTTCAGAAGTGATTCCATCACTTACCCTACCACAGAGGTCAAAATGACAGGTCTGTAGTTTCCTGCCTCTGTCTTGGTTCCAATTTTGTGAAGGGGAATCACATCCGAATTCCTCCAGTCCTCATGTACCTCACCATTCTCCCATGATTTGTTAAAAAGGGTGGTTTCACTAGTTCTCCCCTTAATTCTTTTAGAATTCTGGGGCAAATTCCATCAGGCCCCATTGCTTTGTCCATCTTCAGTTTTAGAAGTTCTGTCAGAATCCTTCCTTCTGTGAAAGAACTGGGATCGACCCCCCTATCCAGAGTGCTTCTGTTAACTGGATTAGGCACCTCCCCCTCCTCCTCTTTTGTGAATACTGAGCAGAAGTATTCATTCAGTATCCCTGCTTTTTCACTGTCCCTCTCTGCCCACCCACTGTCCATTCTATTCAGCCTCACTATCCCTCCATTTGTCTTTCTATGCTCCCTGGTGTACCTATATCAGGGACACTGGTTTACCGGGATTGAGAAATGACAAATTCCATTTTGCACATTGTAAAAAACGGTACTGTCACCGGTGTCTGCTAAGCCAAAATCCGGTTTTACCGGTGTTTTGTTTTGTGTACTTTATTTAACAATTTTTAACTCTACTAACATGCATTTTAGCAGCTTTGTCCTCCACTAGTGCACATCCTTCCATCCTTGTACCAATTTAAAGTTATTTTAGGTACAAAATATGATAGCAGCAACAGCACTGCAGTCCCCATCCCTGAGGTGTGATGGAAACAGCAGCAAGACCCCCAACCCTCTGGTGCAATGGTGGCACCAACAACACTACAGACCTATCCCTCTTGTGTGATGGCAGCAGCAGCACTGTGGTCCCTATCCATTAGGTGTGATGGCAGCAGTACCACATTCCGCATTCCTCAGTTGTGATGGTAGTATCATCACTATGGCTCCCATCCCTCAGGTGGGACAGCAGCAGTACAACATTCCCCATCCACCAATGGTTATGGCAGAAGCACTACACCCTCTGCCTCTCTGGTGTGATGGCAGTATCAACACTATGGCCCCCATCCCTCTGGTGGACAGCAACAGTACAACATTTCCCATCCACCAGTGGTTATGGCAGAAGCGCTACGGCCCCACTCCCCTCTCAGGTGTGATGGCAGTAGCAACAATGCAATCCACATCTCTCAGGGATGATGGCAGTAGTGACAGCACTATGATCCCCTTTCTTCAACACCCACACCCCACATGCACAAGTTACAAATTACTTAGTCTCTTTGCTTGTTAGAACTCAGGTGTGAATTAATCTGAACCACCACCACTACTAAGGTGGACCACATTTGTTTTTTCCTATCATTTAACTGCTTGAATTTGATTTCTGCCTGTGACACCACCGACCAGGGTTTGGGAGCAGGTTTGGGTGTTGAGAGACCGGCCGGGGGTGAAGGCTTGAGAGTCCACCGACCACCTGCCTTCTCCTGGGAGGGAGGGTATATTCACAGCTCAGCATTTGCTGGCCCCAGGTGGAGGCTGGATGCATGGCAACACATTGGCCCTCATTGCAGAAGAGAGCGTGATGGACATCAGCTTGTGCCTTGACGTCATGTGGCCTGTCACACTCTCACGAAAATAGAAAAACACCTGCTGGTCACACAGAGGATGGTTTCTGGTCCCTACATAAGCATGAAGCCCCAGACACATGTATCTGTTCTGACCCTGTTAGCCTCCACAGGGTAGGGGCCCACCAATGAAGGGTTACTTTGGGTTACCTGGTAGCATGGCCATAAGGGGCAGTGGATGATGGTGGTGGGGACTCAGCAGCAGTGGTAGGGGACTTGGCAGGCCTGAAGGAATGGATGGCGAGGGGGTAGGAGGAACAAAAAAACTGCCTGAATTTGCTTCTTTGAAATAGTCTCTTCACCTAAAAAAAAAATTCACAAGTGATTAGTGGAGGACCTTCTAATGCATCTCACAAACATGTGGATTTCTTTTTTTCCCTTGGTCTCCATGAAAAGGGTGTCTCTCAGTTTTCATGTCTGAGCTCAGATGTGAATTGAGCACCACTCTACCCACCAACATCATACAGCCCCTGGGGTCTTACCTTCCATGTGTCACTGAATGTGCTTTCCATTCCACTGGCCAAGCATAAGTACACTTAGACACGTAACATTTGCTTTTTATTAAAGCAGTCTGTCAGAAAACTTTTTGTTGTCACAGAGACTGACTCAACAGGTGGGAGTGAAGGTGCAAATTATGAAATGGGCAGACTAGGTGGGCCGTCAAAGTCTATGTTTCTATCCCATTCACCTAAATAAGTAGTAAGCCAGCTTGTGCCTTGTGAACATACTTTCATTCAGGCTAATTTTCAATCAAACAACTGAGGATTTTGGATGGCCCTGCTGATTATTAACTTGAATAAACTAGTGGTAACAGTGATCCTGTGCTTAGCAATCTATATCCTAGATGTTCATATGCAAAAAATACAATAAAAACCAGACTAAAGTCCAAAAACAAGCTTATAAAATGCAAAATGTATCTGAACATTTAATCTTTACCTATACAAAATCATTGTAGCCCGAGTAAAACTCAAGTAAATTACATGGTACCCTGACTACTGTATGATGTAGTAAACATATATTGGTATTTGTTTTATATTTTTTGTAAACTGGGTAAGCCCACTAGGCAGAACTGCCTGTTTTCAGAGGTGACCCAGGAGCATTGCAGAGGTTAAGTGACTTGCTTGGAGTCACACAGTATGCAAGTGGAGGTTGTGGGAATCAAACCCAAGTCTTCTAAATGTACTCAGTTCGATCAATATTTGTTACTCTAACCTCTAGGCTATACTGCCAGCCATAACACCCATATATAATGTTTTAATATATGATTTCAATAATAGTGCACAGTACCTACAGTGCAAATTATGAACATTGAACACTTGCAACATTTTACTAAAACTGAATTAATTCTCTCCATCTGCTTATGTTTTCTTACACCAAAGTGGGTGTATAGTTGACAGAGCACTGTAAATAGCCTGAGGTTGCACTACTGCTTGCAATGCCAGGGACTTGGGATCTGAAGCGAATTCCCATTGCTAGAGGTCTGGCCAGGGGAGTAGGATCGAGCACCTGGGGGGCTGCTCTCCTTCTCTGGGAATGGTGGCCTGCAGGTCCTGCTGCTTTACTGCTACCTGGGTGACCACAGGTGGTGGTGCAATGAGACTGCAGAGCAATTGGGAAGAGAAGAAGCTAGCCAGGATCTGGAGTAGCGGCATGTCTGTATTTGCCCTACTTCCTTGGATCCCCTCGAGTGTTGGTGCCCTCAGGAACAGAGGCCAGAAAACCAGTAACAATCAACCCACATTGGCTGCTGGTAGAAGGGACCCAGCTGCCCCAGACTTCATAACCAGTTTCCATGAGGGACCCACTGGGCTGCCCTACACACATTAAAGGACTGTGGAGGGGTGACCTGTGGTCCTCTCCCTTCAAACCTGGGGGGTACAACCTAGGCAGGATGGGGGCAGGCTCACAGGAGCTCCTGAGCATTACCTGGGGTGAAGCTAGGGGATACCCAGCCTAGGGATCTCTGAAAAGTGGAGACTGACGCTGTGAGAAGGGGGCATGGAAAGAGAAAATAAAAACATTTAAAAATATGCTGAAATCTTAGGGATTCTGTGCAGAGAAATGCAATTTCCGTGAAGCACCGGTACAAGAATTCAAAATCTGCAAACCAAGCAGGATTCCGTGATTTTTAACGGTGTTACCGGTAAAAACGGAAAACCATTGTCCCTGCCTATAATAGGTTTTATCCCCTTCTTAACCGAGTTGGCTATATTCAGGGCCCCGATTTTTCTGCGGCACATCGGACAAAGTTCTGTAGCAGGGTTCTCATTTGCCACAGAACTTCTGCGGCACTCAGCACCAATTTCTGCGGCAATTCTGCGGCACATTTTTACCCTTCATTTTTTTCCCTTTTTTTGTTTTTTTTTGCCCAATCCGACACAATGCACGCTCGTAACTACAGTCATTTCAGAGTTTGTCGCAAATTTTCAACATAGCCAGTTTAAGACCTCTGCTCATGAACAGTATCACTGTGATTTTATTAATCTGTCCGAACATTGATTTACTGATATCGACCGGCGCCATTGTGCGCTACTATGCGAAAACACATTTCGGGTGAGATGTGAAAATGACAGTTGTACTGTTCATAAGGAGTAATGCAAAAGTAATACTGAAAATCTGGTGTGAAAATATTAAAAATGCTCGAGTTACGAGCGTGTGTAGAACTTTATAACGCTTGCTCGCCAGAAATAGTCGCTTTTGGGAATATTACCAAATTTTCAACATAGGGTTTTTGTGGAGCCACCCATGAACTGTGACACTGTCATTTCGTTAATCATTCCAGAAAGGTGGTTCTGCACAGTCACTGTGAAACCACCTTTCGGACCGATTAACGAAATAACAGTGTCACAGTTCGAGGTGGGGCCCCAAAAACCCCATGTTGAAAATTTGGTGAAAAATTCAGAAATGGCTGAGATATGCACTAAAGTTGAAAAATCCATTTAGTCCATTATACAGCTTACCAGCATTTCTTCAGTTTCTGGTCGACTTTGAGGGAGTGCAGGCGGGTTCGGTCCACAGAAGATCATCGGCTGAGTTCCGGTCAGTATGGGTTGAGGTGGTGGTGAGGTGGGGGTGTGGGGAGGTGGATGCGCAGAGGGTGGGTGCGGGTTGGGGGAGGGAAAGAAGCAACAATGGAAGGTTTTTGTTTCAGATTTTTGTTTTTAATTTGGATTCCCACACAAGGGTACTTTTGCCATGCTGGGGTAGGCTCCCAGCGTGGCACCAGAGCAACAGGGGCAGTAAAACAATGGGGATTGGGCACCCCGTTGGCAAATAAACTTTTGCTGCCATGCTGGAGTGCGCTCCCAGCATGGTATACTATTATGTAGAGAGGGGACACGTTGTTCAGCGGGCGGCCACGAATTCTGTGAGTGACGGCAAATTCCGCAGATATTTCTGCGGTTTGCTGCACCAGCGGAATCGCAGAAAACTTGGGACCCTGGCTATATTTTCCTCAGTTTGGACATTTGCTATTCTGACTTCCCTCCTTGCTTTCTTCTGCCTTAACTGGTACAGCTGTCTGTCCTGCTCCTTCTGTGTTTCCTTATATTTCCTGAATGATGCCTTTTTCTCCCTGACCTTTCCCGCCAGCTATTTTGAGAAGTTTTTCTTTTGTTTTGATTTGTTTATTTGCTTCACACAAAGGTTTATTGCCTCTGTGATGGCAGTTTTGATGTTTCCCCATTGTTGCTCCACCCCTCCTTCTAGCCTGTTTGCTAGTACTTTTCTAAGACACTCTCCCATCTTGCCAAAATCAGCCCCCCTGAAGTCCAGTACCCTCACTTTTGTATGGTTTGACTCTGTAGCTGAGTTTATCATGAACCTCACTGTTTAGTGGTCACTTGTTCCCAGATGGCTACCCACTTCTAGATCTGAGATCCTCCCATTGTCCCCACATGAGATTATGAGGTCTAAGATTGCTTCCTCATGAGTGGGTTCCAAAACTAGCTGTCTGAGGCATGCCACCTGTAGGGCATCACGAATAGCTCTGCTCTTGGATGTGGCTGCAGCAATGGTGCTCCAGTTAACATTTGGTATATTCAGGTCTCCCATCAATAGTATCCCCCTTTCTCTGCCATCCTAAGGACGTCTTCTATCATATCCTTGTCCATTCCCTCCCCCTGACATGGGGGTCTGTATACAACCCCTGTGCAGATTGTGGTGCCATTTCCGGTCTCTAAAGTGACCCACAGTGCCTCCTCTCCTCCCTGTTTACTCTTTTGTTCAGTTCCTTTTTTTTTTTTTAGTTGTTTAACCAGGTATAGCACACTAAGCTGGAAGCTTTTTTACAGGAGCGACCTGGGAGCACAAGGAAGTTAAGTGACTTGCTCAGGGTCACACAGTATGCAAGTGGAAGCTGTGGGATTCAAACCCAGGTCTGGTCTGCTGGATGTTACCAGATTTGCAGCTCAGAGCCTTAGACCACTGCACTATACTGCCTTCTTATCCCTTTATCCCTTCTCTTACATATTGAGCTACCCCTCCCCCTCTTCTCCCCTCTCTGTCTCTCCTGTAGGTTGTATACCCTGGTATGTTAATATCCCAGTCATGGTTCTCTGTGTACCATGTTTCTGTGATTGCTACAATATCCAGGCATCCCTCTTCCATCCCTCTTCCATCAAGGCTGCCAGTTCCGGGAGCTTGTTGCCCAGACTAGGGGCATTGGTACTCATTACCCTCCATTTCCTGATGGTCTTATTCCTTTTTGCCTCACCCCTGTCCTTATTGCCTTTGTCACTTTCTCTATTTACCCCTGCCGTTTTCCCTATCAACATCTCTATCTTGGTGTTTACCTCATTTTTTTCCCTGATTTTTTTTGGGGGGGCCTAGGATGTCCCTGCTCCTTTCCAGTGCCCCCCCCCCAGCTAGTTTAAATGCTTGCCAATGAAGCATTTAAACCTATCACCTAGGATCCTGGTTCCCCTTCTGAACAGATGCAGACCATCATGCCAGTATAGGCCTGTATCACTCCAGGTGGCCCCCCAGTCCCAACTGAAGTCAA
This sequence comes from Neoceratodus forsteri, assembly GCA_016271365.2. NCBI lineage: Eukaryota > Metazoa > Chordata > Ceratodontiformes > Ceratodontidae > Neoceratodus > Neoceratodus forsteri. Next base: position 872,022,879 of record CM057450.1, on the reverse strand, counting down.
ATCCCTGAACTCTGCACCAGTTTTTTCAACCACTGATTGAATCCCATGGTGTGGAGCACCCTAGCCTCACCTATGCCATAGACAGGCAGAACCTCCTAGAAGGTTGCTGTGCATGCTACTTGTCTAAGGCACCTTCCGACTCAACAAACTCTTCCTGCACTGCTCTGATCCCTTTCTTAGCCAAGTCATTTGTCCCTAGGTGGACAATAACATCCAGCTCCCTCCCCTGTGCAGCTGCTCTGGTGATCCTGAGGATTCGCTCCCTGTCCCTCCAAGCCATGGCACCAGGCAGGCACCTTACCTTCCTCTCTCCTTCCTCCCCCAGTTGTACCTTCTTAACAATGGAGTCCCCCACCAGAAGTGGTTTCCTTCACCTGTGGGATCCCATGTCACCCTCCTGTGGGTCTCCTTTGTGGAGATTCCCAGCATCCTCCTTGGTCTCCACTGTGGGTGTCTCCACAGAGGAAATGCACTTTGCCAGAACAGCATATGAATTGTGGAGAGGTACAACTGGAGGGATGCACCTCTGTTCCACCACCCTCACCCTCCCTCAGCCCAAAGTGGTCCAACCGCTCCTCCTTCTTGGCAACCTCTGAGGCAACAGCAGTGGCCCTGGTGGTCCCTGGATGGGAGAGGAAGTCCCACAAATCCTGGCCAACTTAGCCTGGAGATGAGCAACCTCCTCCCTCAGCCCAGTAAGGTGCCTGCAGATGGGACAACACTGCGTCCTCCAGAATGACTCCCAGAAGACTGTTGCTCAATAGCCACTGCATTGCACCACTCCCATTATGTCTTACTTCTGGCCCCTACACTACACTGTTGTTTGGAATATTAACTCTTTCCTCTGTTTATTTATTTATTTTTCTCAGTACTTACTTACTGCCTCTGTGCCCTTTAAGCTCCTGCACTTCCTGTTCTGAGACAAGATGATCCTGTATGTCTCAGTAGTCTCCTTATTTTCTCAGAGGCAGACCTCCAGCAGCTGGGGGGGCAGAGACCTACTCTTTTCCTTCTAGGATGGTGAGTCTTTGGTGGCTTTGTGATCACTCACTTCCTGCTCCTAAACAGGAAGTTCCTGTTGTCAGTCAAATCCTGTGCCTATAAAAGTAGAACTAGCTTATGGTGGGGGGCAATATAGCCACAGTAGAGAAGTCCAGTCACAACAGCAGCTCCTTCCTCCTGGTGTTCTCTGGCAGAAGCTATCTAGGGCAGTGTTTAAATGTGACTTTAACCTGGTTTCCTTCTAGCTAAGCCACTCCCCCTACTTAACAGATCTTTCTACACTTAATTAAATTGCACATATATCAATCATCTTCAACTACCTGAGACAAACACCTAGATAACTGCACAGATAACAATTAACTTCAGCCAGATCAGACAAACACACTCATTTTTTTGTTTGTTTTTTTACCCTAAATTGAAGGTCCCAGTAGTAGAGTTCTACTTCTTTATTCCCAGTAGAGAAGTCCAGACACAACAGCAGCTCCTTCATCCTGGTGTTCTCTTGCAGAAGAGGGCTGATATTGGGGCTGTTATGCTCCACTTCTACCTCTACTTCTGATGATACAGTGCTACATACAGTACATCTGATCTAGTGTGCTAGAACCTCTAAATAACATCCCGAACACCTTTGACACTCTCCAAATGAAATTGTGTGCATTCAAACTTCTACTTAATGCTGCTAAAATGAAGTACATGATTTCTGCCCCCAACAACAAGCGGTCAACTGTCTCATCCCTCTCTGTAGTCCTTACCCTCATGGGTGATAACCTGGAGCTAGTAGACATTTTTAAACATTTGGGAGTATGGCTAGATGATAAGCTTTCTTTCAGTACTAGGACTGAAAACTTGTGTAAGCAGCTGCATCCTGGCTTCTGCTATAGAAACAAGTTCAGTCTCCCTATGTATGCCTACAAAATCCTAATTAGAACCATGTTCTTCAGCTGCTTGACTATGGAGACCTAGTGCACAGAGGTGATTTGGTTGGTCATCTTGCCAAACTTAATGTCCTTTATCATAGGGCACTGAGATGCATTACTAGGCTGCCTGCAAGGACCCACCATTGCATCTTCTATGCATCTGTTTGTAGGCCTTCCCTTACTGCTAGAAAACTGAAAAACCTTTATTTATGGTCCTACAAGTCCCACAGACATAATGTAAAACAATATATCTCTGACTTCTCTGTAAAAAAAAGTCTATAGTTTAAACAATCTGTGAGCATGTAATAATATTTTACTAGAATCCCCCAGATTTGCATCTAAGTGTGGCAAAATGACTCTCAGATGGCTTGCCCCTATATACTAGAAAATAGCTACAAGCCCCTGTCAACTGAATTCAATGGTGAGCCTTTATACTTTAAAACTACTGATCAACGCCCACTGTACTGATACTGTAGCTGTAATTGTCTCTGGGTTCTCCACTGTTACTCAGTGTAATTTGATTGTTATTATTTAAAGATGAATTGTTTGTAATAACTTGCTATCTTGATATACTATGTTGTGGTTTATACTTATTTACATTTGCTGCTGTATATCATTATTCCATATACCAGTGTATCTACTGCTTGTACATTTTGTAATTTTTTTCTATCTTGCAGCCTTCGTAAACACTGCATTTTTTCTGTACATTTACTGTCCTACCCAGGTCCTCCTTGCAAATCACTCAATTTAGCTTTTTCCCTAGTAAAACAAACAAATGAATAAAATCAATTGATATGGCTAGATTTTCAAAGCTCATGACACAAGCATACTGTAATTCCAAGTTTTGGGCACAGCTTATATTTCAGCCAATATGACAAAATGTTGGCAGACTACTGTCAGATCTTTTGATCCATTTGTGACAGTTTCCATGGTTCATGGCAGAAAGATGAAAACATGCCTTATTGTTCTGAAACATGAATAATTTTCATGGTGCAATGTGCGGCACTTGCAGCATGATGTTAGATCACCTTTCTTGTGGCCTAACAGTCATGTTGCAATTAGTGCAACTGTACTAAAAACATGGCGCATGTGTCTGGAAATTCAGCCCCTTGTATTTCTTTGATTGTTTACCTGTGTGTTAATTGCACTTGGTGCTCCCCTGTGTAACTCCTTCCCCGTTGGCTGCAGCTGGAAACTTCCATTGACTGAGTGCCACTCCCAGTCATCACGTTATAAATAAATGCATAATTAAACTATTGGCTTTCAAGTGGAAAGGTGTTGAAAAATTTCTGAGAAATTTTTGTATCTTTCTTCTATAATTATTGTTGTTTTTATCTATTCATACAGAATTAAAAAAAACATTAATGCAGCATGCAAAACATTTTCTGATGGGTACGCATTCCTTAAATATTATCTACAAAAACATTAAGAAATGGTAAAAACAGTGCCCTCTTTCTAGTTGGGGGCAATAAGACAGTCTATAATGGTAAAAAACAACAAATGACTGCCACCATAGTGAAGTATTTGATTCATGTGTAAGGTGTACAAATATTTCATGTGCCTGATTCCAAATAAACAACATGTCCATACAAAGGCTTTCTTTTACATTTTATTTACATAATTCTTTCATCAGAGTTCTGAAGGGAAAAAAAAAGATTGTTCTGCTATCCTTCACATTACTGCAATTTTCCCTGATGCAAAAAATGCAATTGTTTTATATAACAAAGAAATTAATCCAGCATGTCCACCCCCTCGCCAGAAAAACAAACTGAAGGAATTTCAAATTTAGGTAGTCACATTTATCATAAATAATGGAGTTCAAGCCAACAGGATAATGCCATTGGGCTGGGTGGAAGCTGTTACCCTCCTCTAGATTTACAGTACCTTCTTGTTGCTGCTGCTGGCATGTTTTAAGAGTATACAGTATCTTGCAGCATTGATTGTCATCTGTTTTGTTTGCTTAGGCATTGACTTAAGTAAATGTTATAATTCTCCACACTGTCTTTGCATCTTCAAATAGGATGATTTGATCAGGATGGTGTGGCAGCAGATTGGCGATCCCCTGGGAGGTTTCCCCGTTCACAGATGGGTTGGAAATTAAGCAAAATGGGCGTTTTGAGAGCCAAGCTGTGTCATGCTTCCATTCTAGAGCTTTCTTTCCTTGTTTGGGACTACTGTATATGTATCAAGGCCCGGGAACCTGCTTCATTCAGCATGGGGTACACCATTTTGTTCCTCTTTTTGGCAGCATTGGGATTTCTTGTTACTGAGGGGATTACCCCAACTGACTCTCTTCCACTCTGTGTTGGAGGAGTACTTAGTTACAGAGGTAGCAAGTGTTATTATTTGGCAGATGTACAACAGAAAACTGGGAACAAAGCTATCAAGCTTAAAAACCAAAGTAAAGTACAGTACAACAAGGAGTGTATAGTGAATACCAGGTGAGTGAGCTTGAAAAGCAAGAGAATATGTTTTGAGAATATTGTATTGTTCCTCAAGTCTCCCGAGTCCTTTGAAAATAAGATGCTGCCCTTATGAACAAATTGTGCACATCCCACAATGACCTATGCCTTGGAATGCCATATTGTGATGATAACATGGAACCATTTGTGAACCCCCCCCCAAAAAAACTAGAAATAAATCAATTTGTTTTTTAAATATGCTTATAAAACATGCAATAAATAATGTATTTTCCAAGATAATTCAATCTGGAAGGGATTTTGACTTTTGGAGCCCTCTTTTTTCCACAGTTGGGCAGGAAGCTCCCTTCCCCCTTCCTGCCACATTTCCAGCCAATGGCTAGCTGGCCAAGCTGTAGAGATGAGTGAAAGTTGCAATTTTTGCCTTAGTGGAACTTCCATGAAATTTTACAACTTTTGCAGAAGTTTCTGAACTTTTGCCTGTGGCAGATTGGAAAACTTCTGAATGTCGTGGGCAAAGTTTTACCCTGTTCTCTCAGATATAGGTGGAAAAAAACAAACAAAAAAAAATTAACTTTATGTCCCGTGCCCCATCCAGCCCTGCCTGAAATAAAAATAAATTTCCCTGGTGGCTAGCAGTCCCTCCCCTCATCCAATCACCCAGCCCACATAACCAAAAAAAAATTCCCTGGTGGCTAGCAGTCCCTCCCCCACCTAATGACCAGCAGCATGTGTAAATAAAAAATCCCTAGTGGCTAGAGGTCCCTCCTTCCACCCAATCACCCACTGCATATATAAATCCGAAATCCCTGGTGACCAGTGGTCCCTCCCCCCATCTGATCACCCACTGCATATATAAATAAAAAATCTCTGGTGGCTAGCTGTCTCTCCTACCACCCAATCAACTGCAGCATATGTAAATTCAAAATCCCTGGTGGCTAGTGGTCTCTCCTCCCATCCGATTACCTGCTGCATGTGTAAATAAACAATATTTGATGGCTAGTGGTCCACCCCCCCCCCACTGGCTCACCTGCTGCATATGTAAATAAAACATCTCTGGTGGCTAGCAGTCCCTGCCCCCACCTGATCACCCACCTGACAAGGACATCATGCCCTGATGTCCACTGTAACACCCCATCCTGTTCCCCTGTATAGTCCAAAAATAAACATTTCCCTGGTGGTCTATTGAACCCCCCCCTCCATATCCCCAATCCCCAGTCCCTGAATTCTGATGATATCCCTGGTAGTCTAGTGCACCCCTCGCACTCCTACACCAGCAGGCAGTGTCCCACCACCTTGTTCTCCCCATCCCAAATGCGAGTGGGTGACTGGTACAGTCCTCCTCTCTGCCATGGCTGGCCACCTACTGTGCTGACAGAGAATGAGCTTGTGCTTGTACAAGCATGCACTCATTCACTGACAGCACAGTGGGTGGCTAGCTGTGGCAGAGAGAAGAGGGCTGTGCTGGTCACCCACTTGGGTTCAGTATGAGGGGAGCAGGATGGTGGGACACTGCCTGCTGAGGTAGGGTGGCAGGGGTGCCTAGACCTCCAAGGATATTATTGGAATTCACAGGCTGGGGACTGGGGATAGGGAGGGGGATTTACTAGACCACCAGGGAAATGTTTATTTTTTGAACCATACAGTGGATCAGGATGGGGGTTACGCTGGACACCAGGGCATGATGTCCTTGTCAGGTGGGTGATTGGGTGGGGCAGAGACCACTAGCAACCAGGGATTTTTTATTTACACATGCAGTGGTGATTGGGTGGGGAGGGATGGCTAGTGACAAGGGAATTATTTTTTGTTACATCGAGCCATTGGGTGACAATCGGTGACTGGCGCAGAGAAGGTGGATGTGATTAGACAACAGGGAAGTAAACGGTACTGTAGGGTGCAGAGCAGGCAGAATGTCCAAGAGAGTTAAAACAATTAGCTTAAATTCGGCCAGCAGAACTTTTTTTTTTTTGCACACCTCTACCAAGCAGGCTTTAGTCAAGGGAGGGTAAGAAAGCACTGGTGGCTGTGTCCAGGCAGAGACAAGGGTGAAAGTGGCTAGTTATGTATGGGGCAAGGAGGCCAATCAGAAATAGGTACCAGGGCAGGTTTCCATGGAAGAAGAAAGTTGTACAGGGATTAGATAAGCTCTGGTATCTCAGGAATCCAGCCTTTCTGGCTGGGATCCTGAGAAGTCTGAGACAGCTAGACCATGCTGGTTGGCAGGTAGGCAGGCCTAGAGGCAGTGTCAGATATTGAATTTGAGAAAAGGTCCCTCTGTAATAATGATAGGGGACAGAATAACTGGTTGGACTTCCGGCAAGTAGGTACTACAGAACACTTCCGTATTTATTGTTTTGTACTGGACATTACAACTCTGGGTAGTAAGCCATTATAAAGGTAAATTTTATTGTGTTAAAAATGAATTAAGGTATGTTGGATTGCTTATATGTCACTGAAATATCAAAGTAGTGAAACCCCCTCCCTAAATGAGGTCTTGCAGTTGGTTCTGTCAGGGGCACTGCTGTCACCTTACCAACAATCCTCCTTCACTCCAGTCCAGATCTAGACTGTAACAGTGTGACCTGGGGCTGGACTGGACACTGTCATTTGTTCTGCAGGCTTATTCAGTGCCATTCTCACCACGGTCAGTTCACTGTCACCTCTCTTTGCTAAACTGGCTCCTAGACTACCTTCCCGATCGGGAGCCCACAGGAAGGAGGTTGCTCAGTTTCAAGCAGTTCTCAAAGCTGCACAAAGTGCAAAACAACTAAATTAGCATATCCTGTCCCAGGGAAACAGACCTAAGTTTGGAGACTTGTGCCGGTGGCCTGCAGGGGTCCTTGATGAGGGTGTGTGGGGTGGGGTTGGGTCACTACTGGACAAGTTGGGGGGTCCACTAGACACCAGGGAAAGTTTTTTTTTTTTAATTACATGACTGATGTTGGCGGTGGCACTAATGGACAATGGGGAACTGGTGTGAATCTCGGGGAGGGCATTCTTAATTTGGCCGGCGATCAGCCAGGGGTGGGACCACTAAATACCATGGAAATTTATTTTTATTTCAAATTCTGAATGGGGGATGGGGGTGAATTTCGGTGTGGGGGGGGGATTATTCATATTAGACTGGCAATTGGCTAGGGGTGTGGCACCAGTAGACACCAGGGATGTGGGGATAACGATTTATTTTAATGTTGGCCTGGACAGGAGGGAGGGAGGAAAACACTTTTTTTAAAAAACATTATCATCCTCCAGCTTTCAAATGTGGAATTTCACCCACGGGTGGCAAAATTCCACATTTTGCTGGTGAAATTATGCATATCACAAGTGAAATTATGCATTTCACTGAGGGGATTTCACACCTGTAAGATATTTTGCAAAATGCACAGATTACGCAAAATATTTTGTGGGGCAAAATTTTTAAATTTGGCACATCTCTGTTCCTGAGTAACCATAGAATCAAACCCACAACTACAGCTTACAACCATAAGGAACTGTTTACTTTCCATCCAACTGTGTAATTTGCCAGTCAGCAGCTACAACCAACGACCAAATTCATATTGTACTGTACGAAGATTCAGGAGTTACAGGCCCATGATTCTGCATCTGTTTGAACATTAACTGTAACTGGGAGCTCCCAGAGGGACTGTGGGGTTAACTGGTGCATCAGTGTAAGGAGAGGTACTGAGATACACCATACAATGTGGATGAATGCAAACTGCTGTCCTTGTTTATTTTTACTTTGGCTTCCCTTGTCCCCTACCTTGTTCTCCAACTCCAAAAAAAAAAAAAGACATTGGTTATTTATTTGCAACTGCTGCTGTATTTTGACATTATTTTCTTGCTGTTTATTTCCATGCTTAAAGTGATACGTGAGGAGAGGATTGTGCTGTTGTGTTCCCTATCACAGAAAATGGGGGCTGTATTTATTTCCTGTGGGGAACACCCTGACTGGGCTCTGTCATAAGTATCCTTATGTGTGGGGGCACCAACCCACTAGCCCTTTTCTACCCACAGACCTTGGTGCCATTCACCCAAAGGCATAACAGACTTTGCCCTTTACCATCTCCAGGCTTAGTCAGCATACCTTGCGGGTGGGGGTGATTATAAATTTGGAGGCACTGCAGGGATTCCTGGAACATTTCTGCAACACCTCACCCTACAGCAGGAGCAGAGTTCAGCTTCATGATGGATCACAACTCATTGCCAGAATGGTTGAAGGGAAAGGAGCTTGTTCCAAAAAATGCCATTTTGGTGCACAGGCTCCCTGAAGGAACCCCTGGGGACCATCTCAAAAGTGTATCATCAGCAGCATAAAAGCATAAAAAGTTTGGGAAAAGTAAGTGTGGGAGAGCTTACATTTCAGCTCAACAGACATTATGTGTTCTGATGGAGTTCCACGATAATTTTGATACCTCAAGCATACCTGACCAGCTCACTAATGATGGAGATCCACCCCATGGTTCATAATGACCCATGTGAGCCTGGACCCTCCTCCCCGAGGGCCAAAAGGAGCAAAGCAAAACAGATGTTGCAGTTCTTTTTGGCAGCTGAGGGAAACACTGTTCAAGATCTGACAGCAGTCTTCAAGGAGGAAACATAGAAACATAGAATGTGACAGCAGATAAGGACCTCTTGGCCAGCCCAGTCTGCCTTTTTTTCACTACCTACATTGTTACAGAAGACTGTACTTGATCTACCATTCTTTCTCCCTCCCACCACTTCCTTTCCACTATGATTCCCTTGTGCCTATCCCATGCATTCTTGAACCCCGCCACTGTCTTCATCCCCACCTCCTCTGGAAGATTGTTTCAGGAATCCACCACTCTTTCTGTGAAGAAGTACTTCCTAACACCTCTCCTGAATGTACCCCCCTCCTGCTTCATAGCATGCCACCTTGTTCTTGAGCACCTTTTCTAAAAAATACTTTCCTCCTGTACCTTATTTACCACTATGCGGTATTTAAAGGTCTCTATCACATCCCCCCCATTCCTCCTTTCTTCCAGGATGTACATATTGAGGTCCCTTAGTCTTTCATCATAAGGCTTTTGATGCAGACCCTGCACCATTTTAGTTACCTTCCTCTGGACAGCCTCCACTCTGTCTATGTAATTCTGGAGATGTGGTTTCCAGGACTACACATAGTACCCTAGGTGGGGTCTTACCAGAGATCTATACAGAGATAACATCACCTCCCTCTTTCTGCTGGTGATACCTCTCCCTCTGCACCCAGCATCCCACTAGCTCTCCCAACTGCCTTGCTGCACTGCTTGACCCCCTTTAGGTCATCCAATATGATTACCCTTGCGTCTCTTTCCTGCTTGGTCATTGTCAATACCACTCCACCCATTTTGTACTCTGCGTATGGGCTTCTGTACCCTAAATTCATTAGTTTGCACTTTTTCACATTGAAACCCAGCTCCCAAACCCTTGATCACTCCTCTAGTTCTCTCATGTCTCTGCTCATCATTTCCACTCCCCCTTGCAGTGTACACCCTATTGCAGATTTTGGTGTCACCCACAGTGAGGCAGACCTTCCCTTCCAGCTTTTCTGCAATGTCTCTTATAAAGACATTAAAGAGAACTGGTCCCAGCGCTAATCCCTGAGGCACCCCACTGGTCACTCTCCCTTCCTCAGAGTGAACTCCATTTACCACCACCATCTGTCACCTATCCCCTAGAAATTTTCTTGCCCAGTTTACCACATTTGGACCCACTCCTAAGCTACCCAGCTTTCTTACTAGTATCCTATGTGGAACGGTGTTGAAAGCCTTACTGAAATCTAAGCAGGACACGTCCACCACTCCACCCTGATGTAATTGCTTTGTCACCCAGTCAAAGAAATCTATCAGATTTATTTGACATGATCGCCCTACTGTGAAACCATGTTGCCTTGGGTTTTGTAATCCACTGGATTCAAGATATTCCACAATCCTTTCCTTCAGCAGTGATTACATTAATATTCCCACCACCAGTGTCAGGCTGACTGGCCTGTAATTGCCATCCTCCTCCCTGCTACCACTTTTTTGTAGTGAGGCTCCATTCCTCCAGTCCTCCAGAACCACTCCTGTTTCCAATGAGCTGTTAAACAGGGCTGTCAGAGGTGCAGCTAGTATTTCTCTGCCCTTCCTTAATAGCCTTGGATGCACCCCATCTGGCCCCATTGCTTTGTCCACCTTCAGATTAGCAAGTTCCTTCAGGACTGTCTCCTACAAATAATTACTAGTGTCCACCTCCCTCCCTCTAAAGCTTCAGTTACTTTTTTTTGGCCCCTTCCTTTCTCCTTCCTCTGTGAAAACTGAGCAAAAGTATTTCTTCAGGATGTCTGCCTTTTCCTGGTCTCCTTCTGCACAGCCCCCCCTTCACTTTTTAACCTTACAATCCTACCCCTGGTCTTTCTCTTTTTACTTGTATACCTAAACAATGACTTGTCCCCTTTTGTTACCTCCTGGGCTATTCTTTCTATAGTTTGTGCCTGTGTGCTCCTTACTGCTTTCTCTGCTTCCCTCTGTTTCCCTTGACACACCTCCCTATCCACCTCCCTCTGCATCTCCTTATGCCTTCTGAATGCTACCCTTTCTGCCTTTACCTTTTCAGGCACCTCTTTTGAGAATCATAGCGGTCTCTTTTTCCTCTTGGTTTTCTCACTTGTTTCATGCTGAGGTTTGTTGTCATTACTACTCTCCTTTTTATCTTTTTACACTGTTCATGTACCCCTCAAAGGCCATGCCCCCCTGCCAAGTCATCCCTGATGCATTCACCCTTCTTTGTAAAATCTGATCTCCTGCAGTCCAGGACCCTCACCCCTGTGTGACTCAGTGCCACAGCCATCCTTATATTGATCCACACCGTATGGTGATCATTGGTCCCCAGGTGGCCTCCCACATTGACGTCCACAATACTGTCCCTGTTTGTAAGTACCAGGCCCAGTCTTGCCTCCTCATGAGTGGATTCACTGACTAGTTGCCTGAGGAATGCCCCCTGCAGAGAGTCCAGGATGTCCATGCCTCTAGCCGAAGCCAATGTTGGGAGACTCAAATCTACATGCAGCAGGTTAAAATTCCCCACCAGAAGCACCATCCCCTTTTCTGCCATATTGCCAGTGGCTTCTATTAGTGGCTTATCTAATTCTTCCTACTGTTTTGGAGGTCTGTAGATCACTTCAGTGTGAATAGTGCCTCTATTCCCCATCTCCAGGGTGATCCGCAGTACATCTGCCTCCCCCTGTATTGCATGCATCTCTTTTGCTTTTATACTTTTCCCTCAAATAAAGCACCACACCCCCTCCTTTCTTTCCCACATGGTCCTTTCTGAACAGAGTACAGCCTGATATAACCATGTCCCAGTCATGGTTTTCAGTGCACTATAACTCAGTAATGGACACAATATCTAGGTCGGCCTCCGCCCTGATGGCCTCTTGGTCTGGATTCTTATTTCTTAGACTTCTAGCATTCACACACATGACCTCCCAGATTTTGTATCCACTCTGTTTTTTGCCCCCACTTTTTTCCTTTTTGCCCTCCCTCCTTCTCCTCTTTCTTTTTAATGCTCCCATTCCCTTCCCCCTCTACTTCTACCACCCTGCTTCCTTTATTAATTTGCACCCTGGGGGATTTCAGGCCCATCTGGTTCTCTTTACTCTCTACTTCAGCTTGTGGGGGTGCAGTTTATGCCTCCCTGATTTCTTCCACCATCCTCCTTGATTACTTTAAATGTTCATTGAAGTAACATTTAAACAATTCGCTGAAGACTGTAGTTACCATCCCAGACAGATGCAGGCCATCTTCCCTGTATAAGCCTTTATCTTCCCAGGTGGGTCCCCACATCCTAATGCAGATGAACCCTTCCTCTCTGCACCATTCCTTGAGCCATGAGTTGAAGCTCCTGGTGCAGAGCTCCCTTTCTTCAACCCTGTTATAGAGAGGCAGCACATCAGTAAAAGCCACTGAGAGAGAGCTACCCAAGACCCTTCCCCAACTCCCTAAACCCCCCCAGCACTATCCCAGCCCTGTCCCTAGCCAGATCATTAGTCCACAGATGGGCAATTACATCCAGCTCTTCCCCCAGTCCTGGTGGCCTATTAATCCACAGGATCCTCTTCCCATTACTCTGGGCTGTGGCACTTGGTAGGCACCAAACCTGCCTCTCCCTCCTTCTTATTCCCAAAAGTATCCACCTCACCATCGAGTCCCCAACCAGAAGTTGCATTCTAATCTTCCGAGGTCCTCTACCACCCTGCTTGGCATCTCCACCATGGAAGGCCTGCACATCCTCTCTGGTCACTACCACAAGTGCCTCCTTTCAACAGTCCCACCCCACCAGAGAGGTGTAGGAATTATGTAGTGGTACTGGTTGAGGAATGTGCCTCTGATAAATACTGTCAAGGTTCAGTTCAACTGTGTGACTAGTGCCTTAACTTATTCTGACACAAAGTCATTCAAAATGGTGCTACAGTCTCATTTTGTGTTTGTTATTTTCTGATGCTTTCACTGGTACAACCTGTTGAAATGTTCATCTGCACTGGCCAGGAATCAGACTTAGGCCTCCTGTGTGTCAAGCAAGAATTCTACCACTGAACCACTAGTGCAAATCAATAAAGGAAGAAGAGCAGGAAATATCACCTGGTGGGCTCTGGGTTGGGGGACAGGATTGGACATCCTATTTGATCATGCCCTATGAACAGTGCAAAAGACTGCGTACTTTCTCTGGAGCCATCCCCACCCCTCCTGGGGAGGATAACTATGAAAGTTGGATGAGCCACGCCACATAGATGGAGAAAGTGTGGAAGTGTTCAGATGTTAAGAAATGCAAAAGAATTGTGGAGAGCCTTAGAGGTATTTCTTTGGTCATCATCCATTCCCTAAATTCCATCCAGCAGAACTGCACCACAAGTGACCATGTTGCCATGCCTATGAGTACATTTGGAGCAGCTGATTGGAGGGAGGACCTAATTCACCAACTGGGAGCGACCGTGCAAAAAAGAAGGAGAAAAGTTGTCTCATTACATGACCCAAGTGGAGATTGTGATTTGAAAAACTGTGTAGGCCAGAGGAGTTAACCCTGCACAGACTGCACAGAAGAATGGACTAGATTTTGCAAGGAGCTGTGTATTCCAGCTGGCACTGATCTCTCACAGGATGAAGGGATGCAGAGCAGATCCACCAAATGTCCAGCAGCTAGTGGTTAAAGTAAGGGAAGAAGTGCAAGAAGCCATTGCCAGTTCAGTATGGGTACCCACGGCAAAGCCATACCCCTGCAGCCACAAACTACTGACAGCTGGTGAGAGCAGAGTGACACCCCAAACATGGCAACTCAGCAGAAGGAACTCACAGAGTGTGTGCAGGCCTTACAGATGGTGCAGGCACCTCATCCACAAGACCACTCCCGGTCACCTGGTACTGGGTGCCCACAGAATCCTTCATCTGCCCAAAGGGTCAGGGCTTGACCCTCAATGCTGTCCAGAGATGGACTGTTCTGCTTTCCCTTTGGAGAAGTTAGGCATTTCACATGAGGATGTGGCAGGCATAAGAACCAGCAGCTCATAGACCAGAAATGGAAAAGATGGCAACAGTCACAGGGAAATGACAGTCAAGCCCAGTAAGGAAGCAGCCTGGGACCCCAAGAGTGAACAGCTCCATAAGATGGACAAATCCCACTACCTCGGTTCAACACAAGTTACCACCTGGATTGTTAGGTCCCACCCTGACCACACAGATATCCCTCAAGGATAACCATGGGAAGCTGAGCTGGATAGCAGATCACAGGTCATGATTATCTACTGATCTTTCTACCAGATGTACCTGAATCACATGCCCTTGCAACCTCTAGAAGGACTTTCCATCTGGGGTTTGAACAATGCCAGCTACTCCAACAATGGATACATTGCTGTGCAAATTGAATTTCCAGAGGCAATTGCTGGAATCACTCAAAGGATCAATACCGTGGCTCTCATTTGTCCTGACACCCATATTTTGGACAAGACACCAGTGCTAACTGGAACCAGTTCCAATATATTTACATGCCTGACCCACCTGTGCCTGGAGAAAGCAGGGAAGGAAAATTACCAGATGTTACCAATGTACGCCACTGTGTATAATGGATACATTGCTGTGCAAATTGAATTTCCAGAGGCAATTGCTGGAATCACTCAAAGGATCAGTACCGTGGCTCTCATTTGCCCTGACACCCATATTTTGGACAAGACACCAGTGCTAACTGGAACCAGTTCCAATATATTCACATGCCTGACCCACCTGTGCCTGGAGAAAGCAGGGAAGGAAAATTACCAGATGTTACCAATTTATGCCACTGTGTATACTGCTCACCTGAGAAGGAATCCAAGGCCTACAACAACACTGATGGGATTGTGGGAGTCATAAAGAAAGAAGGAAAAGAGCCTTTGATTGTGCCCCCGGGGCTGAGTGCCTGGTAGAAGGAGCCATGGACTGCAATGAATCTTTGTTGACTAGATCATCATTGTAGAGTCCCCATAACAGGTTTGCCAAATGGTCTGATGGTTCAATAAGGAGTACTACCTGGTACCAATGTAATGGTTAAGAGGATCAACATAAAGTTAAAGAATGAAACACAAGGCTTTGACAGTGTATTCTGGTATGGCACTAGCCAACCTGCACACTGCTAAGTTGGTACTGGAACCATACCATCAGGAGAGGGCCCCTCAACTGGATGACGTGTTCCATTTTGGTTCATCTCCCATTCCCCCAACTGGAAGAAATGATTGCAGTTGGAATTGACTGACTGGTTAGATGTTTGCTCATGCCATAAGTGGGGTATTGTATGTGTCAAAGCAGAAGAACATGTATACGACTACATCATGACCACCCCTTTGGAGAAAGGTCAAGGAGACTGACACCTGCTGACACTGAAGATGTCAGATGACACCTGCAATAACTCTTGGTGGCAGGGATCATAAAGATGTCTCAGAGTCCCCATTCTTCACTATAGTGGTAGCCCAAAAGAAGACTGGTGCCATAAGAATGTGCATTGACTATCACACCCTTAATCAAAGGACTGACTCTGATAACACACCATGTTTCAAATGCAAGAAGCCCTGGACATCCTCAAGGGGAGCAGATGGTTCTGTGCGCTGGACTTGCAAAGTGGATACTATTAAATTTGATGGCTCAGGATGACAAGGCAAAGGCTGCCTTTGTCTGTCCTCTTGTGTTTTCTTTTATCAATTTGAACACATGCTGCAAGGGATATCTGGCACCCCAGCAACTTTCCAGCACCAAATGGAGAAGGTGGTTGAGGATATGAATCTTCTAGAGGTCTTTGTCTACCTGGATGACCCCATAGTGTTTGGGAGGACACCGGAAGAACATGAATCCTGACTACTAAAGGTGTTGAACCAGCTGAAGGAACATGGTGTAAAGCTCTCCATGGACAAGTGTCAGTTCTGTCAGACTGTTGTCAAATATGTTGGGCACATCTAATTGGAGCCAGGAATCAGCACTGACCCAGCAATAGTGGAAGCCCTTACAACCTGGCCATGACCCAACAATTTAAAAAAATATTCTATCTTCCTTGGGGTTCTGCAGTACTATAGGAGATTTGTGAAGGACTACTCCTTGATGGTTAGGTCATTGACCAACTCGACTCAGGGGTATTCACCAATCTGAAAGACCAAAGGTTCATAGACTAAACAGAACCCACCATCAGAATATTATAGGACCAATGAGTCTTTTGGGGACATATGAACTGCAGACTGTGAAAGCACTTTTCAAGAGATAATTTTTTTCCTGATGGGGGCTCCTCCATTTGTTTTTGCTGACTATATCAAGCCGTATACCCTTCACATGAATGCCAGAATGGAAGGACTGGGTGCTGCACTTTATCAAGAGCATGAAAATGGTATGAGACTGATTGCTATGTCAGTCCAAGTTTAACTCCATCTGAAAAGAACTATTAAGTCAATAAGTTGGGGTTCCTTGTGTTGAAGTGGATGGTGACTGATCAATTCTATGAAGATCTTAATGGAGCCAGGCTCATTGTATTGACAGACAATAACTCACTGACCTATGTGTTAATGACTGCCAAGCTTGATGCCACTGGGCATAGATGGATATCCGTTCTGTCTTACAACTTCCACTTGCAATACTGTCCAGAATGGAGCAAAAGTGATGCAGATGCCCTGTCTAGATGACTACATCATATTCCAGCTATAGAGTGGCAAAGGACCTATGTACCCAAAGATGGAGTGAAAGCAATTTACCAGCTAAAGTGCCTGTTCAATCTTTGCCCACCAACCTCAACAGTGCTATGGACTTGCTTAGAGTGCATCCTGATGTTGTACCAGAGATGTACATCCATATCGCCACACTGCATAATACTTCTTTGCCTCACCTTAGACCTGCAGATGTAAGACATGCAGAGTGGACAGATTACAGTCTGCAGGACATCATTTTAACCAAAGGGAAGGGTTTGGCTTCAACTCATGTAAAACCAAATCTTTCAGATGTGCCACTCCTCCTGAGGGCTTGGGACAAACTTTCCCTAAAGATTGGACTGCTTTATGGAATCACAAAAACACAAACACCTTTCCCCCAAAACCAACTGGTTCTTCCGAGCAAGTATCAAAATATGGTTTTAGGGGGCGCTAATGAGCAGCTAACGGAGAAGTCGCATTTCCCACTGGCTTCGTCAACACAGCCAGATAATTTAAATAATTAATAGAGTTTTTCACCCCCTTGACCGAGTAAAAGATATCATTGGGTGGGGAAAGTGCAATGGAGGAGTAATTAACCTCGATGCCATCAAAAAATCAGAAGGCAACGGGAAAAGCGGTGAAGAAAGGGTCTGTGGGCCCTGGAGGAGGAGAGAACGTGGGCCTGGTGTCTCTCTTGGCGGCGGAGGTGGCGGCCTTGGGGAAGGAGTTAACAGGGCAGATAATAGCAGCCCTCGAGCCAAGGCTGATAAAGCTGGAGGATAAATTATACAGGAAACTGCAGAAGGTTATTGAGCAGCAGGTACAACAAAACTCCTGGCTAGCGGAGGCTGAAGAATGGATTTCAAGACTAGAGGATGAGTTTATGGCTGCCCCAGGCCAAATCCATGAGTTACAGAAAGAATTAGAGGAGTTCAAAGAAGCATTTGATTACCAAGAGAATTACCACAGGTGCTTAAATTTGCTGCTCAGAGGGCTTCCAGAAGGTATGGAGGGGAAAGATGTCCTTAATTTTTGCAGCAAGGTCCTGCTAGAACTGTTGGGAATGAAAATTAAAAATGGCAAATTTAAACTGGAGCATGTACATAGGGCGGTTATGCCGCAGCCTGCTGCAGATTAACCCCCAAGGTAGATAGTTATGCGCTTTCATAATTTCCAAGACTGAGAGGCGCTATTAAGGGCTTACAGATCTCAAGAGACTTTGTAATATGAGGGTCACAGATTGTTTCTGTCGCAGGATTATTCTGCACGCTTGTTAAGGAGGAGGAAGGCGTTTAATGGGCTGATGGTGCAGCTGAGAAGCCTTAAAGTGGAAAACTTCCTAGTGTACCCAGCTACTCTTAGAATAAAACACGAAGGAGCGACCTACTCCTTTTGGGAGCTCGAGAAGGCAGAGGAATTTGTGAAGGGGCTGAAGAAAAGAGTAAGCTGAATGGCGATGAGGAGTTTGAGCCTGGGAAGGATGAAAGATTGTTGGAAGAGTTCCTATTTTAGATTGGGACACTGGGATAGACAAAATCTTGTTTATTTGCTTGGCTACAGAGCGGGGACTGAATTGAACTGAGTTGGAGTTGGAGTTTCATTTTGAAGTTGGCGCTGTTGCATCTTTGGACCTTATCTGCCTTTTCCCTATTCGAGGAGATGGTACCAGTGGAAGCGTTGCCTATGTACTCAGATCAAGGAGTGGAGATGCTCCCGTCCACTTCTGGAAGAGGATTCTATCTCTCTGAGAACAGACTCTGAGGGTGAAATCAGGCAAATGGCAGGGAGAGAGGCCTCACTGCAATGGAGGTAGGAGCGGGGGAGGGCCTAGCGCGTGGAAGTTGCGATAGCGCGGCCTAGCCCCCGCGCCCTTCCTCTAATATTATCTGGATCTGGAGCAAACATGAAACCTGATGTTGTGGGAAGGGGTTTAGACAATGGGGGGCAGATTAAAGGGTTTTGGATGAAGCCTAAAATTAAAAGGTGGAAGGGAGCGAGGGTTAGCTGGGGGGGAGCAGTGGGCATTAAATAAAGAGGGATAGCTTTCTGGCAGTGTTAGGGTCTGGTTGGGAGTCTTATGAGGGGGTGTAGAAGGGGTGTAGGGGAATGGAAACTAAAGTCGAGCTTCAGGTACTAGGACAGTAAATGTAGCAGATGGATGGGGTGTAGAGTTAGGGAAAGGGAGGGGGGATTGGGTGCTATTCGGGAGTAGAAATAGGGACACACATAGAGGGAGAGCTGAGAGTCAACGGAGCCCGCAGGGGGGTGATAACTCAGGAAGAAAGAAAACTGGCTGTGGGGGGGGCAGTGGGATGCGCATCTTGGTTATGGGGTTGAAAGACTTTACTGTAATAGTTCAAATGAACACTTGTGCTATGTTAGCAATTAGTGTTATAGAAGGAAGGAAGGTGTGGTGAGGATATGAAGAAGGAGAGGAGATGGAGGGGGGAAGGGGAGAAGAGGGGGTTGGGGAAGAATAGGATTTGATGTTAGAATTGTATGTATTGTTAGTTTTTATGTTAGTAGTGTAGTTCCCTGGTGGTGTGTGTGGGGTAGTAGTCGAGTGTGCAGACAATGTGGGGAAATGTATAACCAGATGCTGGTGTGTTTCAGGAATAAGTGGATATGTTCAATGCAATTTCAAATGTTAATAATGTCATGTGAAAATGGAAAGTATTCTGAAGGGGGATGGGTGATATAAGAAACCTGAATGTGATTTCCTGGAATGTGAAGGGAATAGCGAGCCCAGTGAAGAGGACTGCGCTTTTGACAGCGCTTAGGTGTAAGGGGGGCACAGGTGGCCATGCTACAAGAGACACACCTGACAGAGGTGGAGCATGCCAAACTGGTGCGGAATTGGGTTGAGAAGTGTTTTGCGGCCTCCTATTCCTCGCATAAAAGGGGAGTAGAAATATTATTGCATAAGAATCTGCTCTTTGAGGTTAAGAGAGTGGTATGGGACCCTAAAGAAGGCAGAAATATCTTTGTCACTGGGGCCTGGAGGGAAGAGACATTTACCTTCGGGTGTGTTTACGCACTGGCGGTGTATGACCCTGTGTTTTATTCCTCTTTGCTGGGCCTGCTTACTAGAGACCAATTTCTGGGACTCATTATGGGAGGGGATTTTATCTGGACAACGGATGCAAAAATGGATCACTCAGAGAGTAAGGGAAGGGCGACGGAGGCTATGGGATAGTGGGCAATAGGCATAGCGGATTTGGATCTAGTGGATGGGTGGAGAGCAGTCTACCCATCTGGGCAAGAGTATACATTTTATTCTTACCCTCATAAGACCTGGTCCTGGCTAGATTATTTTTTCCTGCCTAGAAATTGGGTGGAGCGAGTGCAAGAAATAAGTCATAGCCCTATTTTCCTCTCAGATCATGCAATGGTGGTATTGTGCATTGCAGGAGGGGGGAAGGGGCAGGATAGACCATTGTCCTGGAGGTTTCCCATGTACCTGGCTAAGGATCAAGCGTTTAAGGAATACCTAATAGAGCAGTGGAAACTGTTTGAAGAAGTGAATGACACAGGGGAGGTGCCAAGTGCCGTGGTGTGGGAGGCAGGGAAGGCTTCAATCAATCAATCATAGAAACATAGAAACATAGAAGTTGACGGCAGATAAGGACCGCAAGGCCCATCCAGTCTGCCCATTTCTTTTTCTACCTTATAAATGTGCCATCGGCCTTTGCTCTGTCAGTGACCTATCTATTCATAGTCATTTGTATTGCTCCCTTATGCCTATCCCATGCCTGTTTGAAGCCCTGCACTGTATTCATAGCCACCACTTCTTGTGGTAAGCCATTCCATGCATCTACCACCCTTTCTGTGAAATCAATCAATCAAAATCTTTATTTATTCAGGCGAGCATCGTTGAGCATAGCTCATTTACAAGATGGACCCGATTGGTCTTAACAATATAAGGTTACAGTTTTACACAAAAGACATGGTACTGATTGAACACAAATACAAAGATTTATGAACGAAACAGGTATACAAATATTTACATATGTACAAGGCAAAATTGACATTTGACCTAGATTATATTAAAAGGAAAGAAACAACAGTACTGGAGGATAAAGCTAGGGTAATGGGACTTGGGGGTCATTTTTGTACGAAGTAGGTTGGAGAATAAACTAGAAAACAGAAAATAGGGGTAGTGTAAAAGGGGTAGGGAAAAGAGGGGTGAGAGGACTAGGCCTTATGGAAGCAATTGCATGATTCTGGGAAGAGACTAGTGTACAGTTTTTGAAGGATGTTAATGGAATGAGGGTATCCAATTTCAAGGTCTTTTGAAGAGAATTCCAGATAAGTGCTAGGGAATAGCTGATTGCAGCCCTTCCATACCGGGTGCAGGTAATAGGAATCTTCAGCATGATGAGTTTATTGATCCTTAGGGTGTAAGGCCTGGATGTGATCTGGTTGAAACAATCTGAGATGTAGGAAGGGAGTTTGTTTGTCAGAGCTTTGTAGACAGCAGCATTTTTGTTTCTTCTATGGTGTAGGGATGTCCAACTGACTGCATTGTAGAGAGAGCAATGATGGGTGCTGGAGGGAAGATCTGTAATGAATCTAATAGCTCTATGATACAAGGTGTCCAATTTATTTAAATGGGAGAGGGAACAGTGACCATAAAGGAAGTCAGCGTAATCAATGAGGGATAGGAATGATGCCAGGATTAACCTTTGTTTGGAATCTCTGGTCAGGTATTGTTTGATCCTATAAAATAGGCCAAGTCTTTGTCTAAGCTTTTTCAGGAGCTCTTCAATGTGGCTAGTATAGTCAAGTTTATTGTCAATCCAGACTCCAAGATATTTGAATTTGTCCACATATTCCAGATTTTCACCAAGGATGGTAGATAATTGTGGGAGGGTGAATGATGGGACAGTGGAAGAGAAGCTCTTGGTGGCAAAGAACATAGCTTTCGTTTTCTTGGCATTTAATAGTAGTTTCTTTTCTAGTAAATTGTGCTGTAGGAGGGAGAACTCAGACTGTAAAAGCTCACAGGCTTTTGATGGTGAGGGATTACTGACATATAGTACAGTATCATCTGCAAAAGGTGAATATTAGATTGTGAGAGATTGGAGTCAATATTGTTGATGTAAATGGCAAAGAGGATGGGGCCCAGGATGAAACCTTGCGGTACACCTCTTAGAGTGGTTTAGAGGTAGATAGGTCACCTTCATTTTTTACCAGTTGTATTCTTCCGGAGAGATAGCATCTGAACCATTTAAGAGAGAGTGAGTCAAGGCCTATGGAGTTCAGAGAGGAGATTAGTAGTTCATGGTCCACAGTGTCAAAGGCTTTGCTTAGATCCAGAAACACAGCACAGGTGTTACTCTTTTTGTCTAAGGCAGTCTGCCAGTCATTTGTAACTTTTGCTAAGGCAGAGATGGTGCTGTGCATAGATCTAAACCCAGATTGAGCTGGGTTAAGGAGATTATTGGTGTCAAGGCAGACACTTAACTGGATGTTCACTAACTTTTCAAGCATTTTGGACAGTACTGGTAAGATGGAAATGGGCCTATAATTGTTGAGGTCCATGGGATCACCTGCCTTAAGTAGTGGAAACACTTGAGCTGTCTTCCATATTGAGGGAATAGAACCAGTGGCTAGGGACAGATTGAAAATGTGGTGGAGGGGACAGCTAAGCGTGCAATGCTACTTTTAGAAAGTAGGGATCAGAGAGTCTGCACCTCGGCTTTTAGTTGTATCTAGTTGGAATAGTAGGTCTTCTACTTCTTTTAAAGGTATTGATTTGAAGGAGAATGTGGAAGCAGCCTTTTGTCCCTCAGTAGATTGTAAGTTTAGTGATGACCTCATTAGATTTGCAGGTGAGGAATCGAAAGCTAGGCCAGCTGTAGAGAAATGATTGTTGAAGGCATTTAAGATTTCTTGCTTGTCAGTGATTTCCACACTATTTAGGTGCACTTTGGGTGGTAAGACAGGGGTAGAAACTTGACCTAGGATCCCCTTTATGGTACCTCAGAATCTGGAAGGGTTGTGATAGGAGGCATCCAATTCAGCTGTGTAGAAGGCAGCCTTGGCATTTCTCACTTGTTTTGTGCAGGAGTTTCTGGCTTTTCTGAATTGAAGCCAGTCATTTGGATCCTTGGTCTTTCTTGCCCTTTTCCAGAGTTTATCTCTGGCAAGCAGTGCGGATTTAAGGTCAGCAGAGAACCAGCGACAAGATTTGAGTTTGGTTCTGACACTGGTGAGGTGCATGTATATTGAGGGCACTTATGATAATATCATTTAAGACCTGTAGAGCTGTCTCTATTGAAGCTGTGAGATAGAATTCTTGCCAACGTGTGGTGTGGCACAGATCATGAAGATATCCTGTGATATTAAAGTTCTTTTTAGACCTTCTTGGGAGAAATTTTGCAGGGTTGGGTGGCTTGATTGTTGATCTTATGCCAGTTATGGGACAGTGATCACTTATGTCACTGAATAGTACTCCAGCATGAGAATACAGATGAGGCTTATTTACCAACATGATGTCCAGAAGTGTGCTGTTGAGTTTGTTCTTTGGATTATTCCTTGTTGGTTCTTTGATTAATTGAGGAATTCATAAGTGTCACAAAGGTTACTAGGGGTGCAGATGCATTGGCTAGCCAATTTCAATTCAGGTCACCTAAAATGATGGTGTCTTCAGGGCCTAGTTTAAGTGTAGATCCTAGGTGGGATAGGAGCTTGAGGCCTGCAGAGGGGGCCTATAGCAGCCAATCAATTGAAAAGATGACATGTTGGGAAGGGTTATTTTAATTGATAAACATTGAATTCCTTGGCTGTGATGTAGTATTGAGGCAGGATGCAGAGATGTTTGCTTTGACATAGATGGCTACCGCCCCTGGATGGACGGTCAGATCTGAAGAGCTGATAGTTGGGAAGATTTATTTAGCTGTCTTTGTTGCAGATTTGAGCCATGTTTCGGAGATAACCAGAAAGTCAGGTAAGGTGTGTGCAACCCAGGCCTGTATTAGTGAGAACTTTTTAGGAGGCTGCAGGCGTCATTATGAAGAAAAACTCAGGCCATTTATGGAGGCTAAGTCAGCTGGGGAGATAGAGCTTTCTGTGGGTCCAGGGTTGATTTCAACAGTGCCAACACAGATCAGCAGAAAGAAAATTAGTTTGATGAGGGCACCAAGTGATAGGAATAGGGAGTAGTCAGAGGACTTTCTCTTCTTGCTTGGGGTCCAATGTATAGTGGGCGATGATCCTGCTGTGTGATTATAAATTTTGTCATAAAGTACCAGCTTAATGGACAGGTATAGGGGGTCATTATAGTGCCAGTAATGGAGCAGGGGGCTTGTGGAGTACAGAACAGGTTGTGAGCCTTTTTGTGGGATACCCCAAGGATTACAGTGCAGAAATGGCAGGATATACTTGGGGAATTGAGGGACATCCACTGGGGACAGCAGAGGGGGACAAGCCCGAGTAGCCGCCCTAATCACCATGTCGTGGGCTGCTTCAGTTTCCTCTTCTGGATGCGAGGAAGGTGAGAGGCAAAGCAGCAATAGGAGGAACAGTAGCATGGTGGAGAGTAGGTAGGGGTTAAAGATACTAAAGGTGGTGTGAAGAAATGAGCTCGGGAATTGGCTAGGAGATTAGCTATGGGTGGAGATAAGAGATTCGGCCGGAAAGAGTGTATAAAAGAAACACCCAGGGGAAGGTTTTTTCTTTTTTGGGAGTATTGTCTGGATTTGTTTTACTGTTATGTTTTTTGTCTATATTGTATATGTTTTATTAATAAAATAAAGTTATTTCCAAAAAAGAAACACCGGGGCGGGCAAAATTTTACTGGCTTTCCCGTACCTTTCTGGCTTATAAGCGGGTGGGCGATAATAGCTTATGTAGCTAAGATTAAAAAACAGAAAAGGGGGAAAAGGGAAGAGCTCAAAAGGCAAGTGAAGGAGTTGGAGAAGAGAGTAGGTGGAGGGGAAAAAGGAGATGCCCCTAAGCTGTTAACAGTAGCAAGGGAGTCCCTTAGCTCTCTTTTGAGGGAGGAGGCAGGAAGGTCGTGGTTCTTCTGCCAAAGGAGGGTTTTCGAGTGGGGAAACAAGCCTGGGCCTATGATGGTGAGGCTGATGAAGGGAGGCAGATGCCCAACCAGGTTATTGTGGATTGGGGGGCTGGAGGGGCAAATCATAACAAGCTCTAAGGAGATTGCAGAGTGCTTCCGGGAGTTTTATGAAAAATTGTACAGGCCGGAGTACAAGGGGCGGAGAGAAGGTATTCGCGAGTTCTTGAGTGGGACAACACTGAAAAAGATCTCAGCCGAGCAGCAGGAGAGGTTGAGTTTGCCCATTTCAGGGCAGGAAATTCTGAGTGCCATTCAGAAGTTGCAGGAAGAAAAAGCTGCTGGACCTGATGGCTTCCCGATCGAATATTATAAGGTGTTATGGGGGAGAATGGTAGAGTTGTTGGGTAGGGTATTGGAAAGGGAGGAGGCAGACCAGCTTCCAGTACTGCCTGACTCATGTTATGAAGCTAACATATGCCTAATTCAGAAAGGAGGGCAAGATGAGCTGGAATGTTCCTCCTATAGACCGGTCTCCCTTCTCAATGTGGATATGAAAATCTTGGCTAAGGTGCTGGCCACCCGATTAGAGAATATCCTACCAGAGGTGATCCACCCAGACCAGACAGGGTTTATTAAAGGGAGACAGTCCTATCATAATGTGCGGAGGTTGATTAACATCATATGGCGTGCTGGGAGGGCCAATTCTAAGATGGGGGTGATATCATTAGATGCTGAAAAAGCATTTGATAGGGTGGAATGGGATTTTCTATTTGAGGTCATGACCCGGTTTGGTCTAGGGGACCCATTTATAGGATGGGTCAGAGCTATGTACCAGAAACTGAGTGCACAAGTGCTAGTGAATGGAGTTCTGTCCTCAAAGTTTAGTCTGGGAAGGGGAACGAGGCAGGGGTGTCCGCTGTCTCCTTACTATTCGCTCTGGTGATCGAACCATTGGCGGAGGTGATCAGACAAAAGGAGGGTGTAGTAGGAGTAAGGGATGGGGAGGGGGGAGAGCATAAGGTGGCGCTCTACGTGGACGACATGTTGCTATTTTTGGGAGATATGAATGGGTCTATAGGTTGTCTTATGGATATAATTGAGGAGTTTTTGGGGCTATCGGGCTATAAGGTAAATGTGAAGAAATCGGAGGCCATGGGATTCCCAGAGGTAGGTTCGGAGGTGCGACAGAGGGGATTTAGGGTGGTTGGGTCGGATTTCAAATACCTAGGAGTGCATGTGGGAAGAAGATGGGAGGGGTTATATAGGCTGAATTATCAACCCCTGATAAACCGGATATTGACAGACCTAAGGAGATGGATGCAGTTACCAGTGTCTTGGTTGGGTAGAATAAACCTTATTAAAATGAACATTATCCCACAAATTTTGTATCCCATGCAGATGTTGCAGCTGCGGCTGGTGCAGAGGGATGTGAAGCACTTAGAAAGAGGATTCACAGAATTTATATGGCAGGGGAAAAAGCCCAGGATAAGTTTATCAAGGCTTAAGGGGGATAGGAATAGGGGTGGAATGGGCTTCCCAGACCTAGGGCTATATTATAAGGCAGTCCAGCTTCGTGGGGTAGCGGATTGGGTACATAAACCAGAGGTGGCCAGGTGGATTAGCCTGGAACAGGAGGAGAATCCAGGGAGACTCACAGCCTATTTACACAGTAAAGGGAGGAGAGCATATAGGGATGTGGGTAGCGATAACCCTCTTGCAAGAGAGACGCTGGACGCCTGGTATCATTTCTGGCGACAAAGAGGAGGGACCCAGAGGGACACTTTTTTGCTCCCAATTGTGAAGAATCCTTTCTTTGTTCCGGGGCTGGAGGATAGAGGATTTAGGGAGTGGGAGACTTGGGGGGCGGTTTGTCTGGGGACGTTGGTGGAAAAGGGGAAGTTAAAGGAATTCCATAAGGTTAGGGAAGAGATTGGGGTAAGGGACACACATGTGTTCCGGTATTTACAGCTGAAAACATACATAGGAAGTTTGAATCTGGGGGGAACGGGGGATTACAGGTGGACAGAACAGAACAAATGATTGGCCGGGGAGGGAATATGAAAGGGGTTGTGGGGAAAATTGTTCAGCTATGTAAGCAAAGCTTACCAGACCAGACGAGCCCCATGAAGGCCCTATGGGAAAGGGATTTAGGGGTGCAGATCTCGGAAAAGAACTGGAAATTAATGCTGGGATTTCCAGAGGGGATTATGATATGCAACAAATTTAAGGAGGCTTATTATAAGTTTTTACATAGAGTCTACTGGCCCCCGGTAGCAATGAATAAAGTGCAACTGACTATCTCACCGAATTGTGGAAGGTGTGGGACAGGTCGAGGTACCTTCTTTCACTGTTTCTGGACATGTCCGGTGTTAATAAAATATTGGGAAGAGGTTATACAAGAGATAAATAAGGGAGCAGGAGGGCAGTGGACCCAAGACCCCCTTGTTTGCTTATTCGGAGTAGAAAGAATAGAAGGAGACGAGGAGTGGCAAATAGTATCCAGATGGGTGCGGGCCTCGTTAGTATTGGTGAGACAATGTATTCAGAATAATGGGTCACTGGAAATGGACCCAAGATAAGTGACTGGAGAAAGCTGGTCATACATAGGTTGGCCTTAGAGAGATTAACTTGGATAGTAAGGGACAGGGAAGTGGCTTTTAGGAGAGTATGGGCCCCTTTCTTGGCAACGTTAAGTCTCACGGAAAATTTAATGCTCACCTCAGGGTTGTGCACATAGTGTATTCAAGTGTATGGGGGTCAGACGAGGATAAAGGCAACCCAAGGGGAGGGAGATAACGGTAGGAAAAGACCAGTGATTAAATTCTGCCTAATAGAAGGGAGCGGGTTTAGTATAGGGATAGTATATAATAGAGAGGGCCACCCTTGGGGCTCTGAATGTATGAATACATGGCTGGGTAGGGAGGTATTACTGTACACTTGACTACACCTCTAATTGACTGCACCTTTAAGTGGTTAACAGACCATATCTTTATTGGTAATGGATTGTTTAATAAACTAGATGATTGATAAATGGAAATAATAAATAGAAATCACAGGATGTAGTAACCTAAAGTAAAAGCCGGGTAATTAGAGTAGATTTGAGTAGATTAGAATGTATGTATGTGAATTTGTGTATAGGTATGTAAATGTATGTACTTTGTTAATCTTTACCTTTTTCTTTTACCCTGTTGTCTGTAGCGTGTATATGTGGTTGTTCCTTTGTTGTTTAAGAAAATTGTTAATAAACAGAATACTCAAAAAAAAAATATATGGTTTTGCAATTGCTTCATGAGGACAAGGGACACCTGGGTATTGATACAACTTTGTACCTCATCCAAGACTGATTCTACTGCCACACACAACTATTGAAGTAGAGACATTGTAAATGCTGCAAGCAATGCATCAGCCATAAAAATCTACCCAAGAGGGCAGCTCCACTTGTAAACAACACCAGTACTGGAACAATGGACTTGGTTTGCATGGACTTCTTATCCCTCGAACCTGACCAGAATGGGATCAGTAGAATTCTGATGGTAACCAACCAAACATCCTCTATGCCCAGGCATTCCCTACAAAAGACCAGAAGTCAATTCCTGTGGCTAAAGTTTTGTGTGAAAAGTACAGTACTTTGTGCATTATGGCTTTCCCAGCTGCCTTCACTCTGACCAAGGGAAAATCTTTGAGAGTCACCTCATCAAATAACTTACCAGCATTATGGGGATCAAGAAGTCCTGTACAACTCCCTATCATCCACAGGGTGACCCTCAGCCAGATATATTCAATAGAACACTGCTTAATATGCAGGGGGCACTGGACCTTATCAAAAAGCTGTACTGGAGCCAGCAGGTAACTTTCTTAGTCTATGTCTACAACTGTACCAAGAATGAGTCAACAGGACTCTCACCCTACTTCCTAATGTTCAGACAGGAAGCCAGGCTTCCAGTGGACTTCTATTTTGGGGTTATCAGCTGATGGTGTTTTGCCAGAGACATACCTGGAGTACATCAAGAGATTATATGCTCAACTGAAAGAGGCCTACAGGGTTGCCCAAAAAGCAGCTGGGAAGTCCAACCTGTCCAACAAGACCAGATACAACAAAACAGTTCAAGAGCAAGCACTCTAGCCAAGGGACCGAGTACCTATCAGAAACTTGAGGATTCCATGCAAACATAAGACTGAGGATCAATGGAAATAAGATCCCTATGTAATTATGAAATAGCTTCCAAACCTGCCAGATTGTCATCTGAGAATGGAAAGAGGAAATGCTGGAGTCAAATCATTGCATTGAAACCACCTTTTGCCAATTGGTCAACTGTTGCTGGACTCAGTCAACCAGTATCTCTCTCTCCACCAAAGAGACCTGGTACCAGCAATGAGACCTGGACAAGAGTAACCATGTTCCCCCACCTGAATTGCCTGTTGTTCCCCTGATGACTCAGTCTGATGTGAACTACAGTAACTCTGAAGATGAGGAAACCTAAAGTTGTTCAGTACCACATGAATATCTGCCTACACCATTCCCCATGGAATGTCATCCTTCAGCACCTAGAGGAAGTAATGTGAGTCATTCCAGATCACTAAAAAAGACAGCAACACCCTTTGTTCCAACTGAATTTGGGCCGACAGTAATGGACCTGCTCCCATCATAGAGGATGTTGGGATCCCAGTAATAGAACCATCTCAGGACACTGAAAGAGTTAAGCCCTTTCAGGCAGAGGATGCAGTACCCATTGATGATCCTGATCAAAGCATTGCATAGGAACTTGTAGCACCCTGTCATTCTGGAAGAGAAGTCAAACACCCTTTTAAACTCACTTACACTGTCCCTGTAGTCTCCTCTGACCGCCATGTAAATGTGGTGCATAAAAGGGTCAATCTGCTGCCAAGCCCACTGTTGCTGCCCCTCTTGTGCTGCCCTCAAGCCATTTTTGGGAGGTGTATTTGTTTACTATGGTGGAAAAATGCCAATGCCAAGGTTTACCCAGTGTTCTGTGATGCACACTGTAGACAGCATTCAGATAGAATGCGGATGTGTTAGAAATGTTCAGATAGAAATCTGGTGTATTAGACAGCCTGTGTTGTGCTGTATTGCAATGTTCTATGTTTTTCAGGCCTTGATGATGATGCCAAAAATTACAACGAGGAGGAGATGTAAGCCTCTCCTAGAAGAGCTTGCCTTTGGCACTCTCTGGAGCACGGCTGCTGCCTTCTCCTGCACCACTCCTTCAACCCAGTCCTGGTCCAGACTGCAGCTGTGGAACCCAGTGGTTGGACTGGACACTGTCATTTGTTCTGTGGAGTAGTTCACTGCTCATCTCACCATGGCCTGCGACACAGTCTCTCTTCATTCAACCAGTACCTAGATTGCCTTCAGGTTCAGGGATCCAACAGCAAGGAGGTTGTTCAAAAAAACTAAATTAGTAAATCCTGTCCTTGTGAAATTTACATTTATTTGGAGCTCAGCTCTGCAGAACAGCTCTGAATTGCAAGCTGGCTCAGGACTTGTATGCAAACTTTTCCCCAGGAATTGACATCCACTGAGATTCATGGGTTTAGCATAATGAGAAATGCATGAGGTGCTAGTCACTGATATTTAATCCCTGAATTTCTGCACAAGGGAGAGACAGGTGCAAATAGAGCATCTTTATCTGAAACAAAACCTCTGAGGGGAGGAGAGCATTTGTGAATAGCTTTTACTTGCTTTTCCTATGTGACTAAAAAGTTTGTCTAAAATAGACTTGAGATCTTTGGAAATGGGAATTGATGCAGCTAGGGGAAATTGTTTAATGAGGAAAGGCACACTAAGCCAAAGCTTGTTTCCAGGTGCAACCTGGGAGCACAAGGAAGTTAAGTAACTTGCTCAGGATCACACAGTATGCAGGTGGGGGCTGTGGGATTCAACCCCAGGTCTGCAGGTTTACAGCTTAGAGCCTTAAACCGCTGTGCTATACTGCCTCCTACACCTATAGTGCCAAGCCTGTGTTGTAGCACTGAATTAGAGCAGGGGATGCCTTGAAAACTGCTCAGCACCTGGGTAGGTGGTGAGTCACTGCCTTCTGCTGCTGTAAAGATTTTATCCTGATGGGGGATCCAACCAGCTGGTATCACTAGTGACTGTTCACCTATTGGGGTGGGTAAAGGCAAGTCCCTGTGTGGGGTGAACAGGATCATTGTCCTCTGAAGCATTATGTGCTGTACCCTTTACCATCCGGAAGCATGTTGGGTCCATGGCACCTATAACCAGCATACAGAACAGAGCTCCCATCATTCAGTGTCATCAAGGCCTGTATCCTTCACCACCAGGAGTGTGTTGGGTCTGCTGCACCTTATCCAGCCTAGAGAAAAGACCATCCAACCATCATCAACCTAAGTATCGGAGGTGTCTCTATGGAAACAACACCACCTTGTCATCTAAAGGTCATGAGTACTTGATTTTATCCACAGAACTGATTATTCCTGTTGTTTAACTAACTAGCTAGATCCTTTCTGGGCATTTCTGCATGACCTTAGAATCAAGCCCACATCTAAAGCTTATAGCCAGGAGCAATTGTTTCACTGTCAATCAGATTTTGAAATTTGCCAGTCAGCAGCTGCAGCCAACAATGGAATGCACACGGTAGCACAACGAGATCCAAGCATCACAGGCCTGCAACTCTGCATTTTTGTCCACACAAACCATGAACCTAAGTGCCATTCACCCAAAGGCATAACAGACTTTGTCCTTTACCATCTCCAGGCTTAGTCAGCACACCTCACTGGTGGGAGTGGTTACAAATTGTTCCTACTGATACAGGATCTTTAATAATGCTAAACACACCACTGCCTGGATGGCCTTTTTATGATACAGGGCAGTAAGCATTTTTTTCAGCAGTCAGTTTAGGCCAGGGATCAGAGCATATCATTGTTTACCACTAGATCTGGGTCTGATTTCCACTAAAGTGGAAATCTTTTACCTGGTCCTTGACCAGTAGGTTGCATTCATTTTGTGTGCTTTATCCCAGGGTTCTGGCCTTGTAGTTTGGAAGGTCAAAAGTTTTATTTCTGACCTGAGTAGTGCAAAAGGCAGCAGCATTTCACATGTAATGCTGCATCATTTCACATTCAGGGTCCTAGGAGTTTGGGAGTTATGAGTAGTTTAACAGCATGGTCCTTTAGAGGTTGCTGGGAGGAAGTGTGCACAGCACCCACTGGTCCCAAGAGTTATTAACTCACACCCTCCTCTCCCTGTTTAGTCTTCAGCTTACCTGATGGTTTGGGCAATGATCTGGGGGTCAGGAATGTCCTGGGCCTCCGGGACATGGAACAGTGTTTAAGGGAGAGAGATGACGATGGATAGTGTTGTGTCCCATCAGAGCTTCCCCTATTTGCAGTGGCATCAATTGGGATAAAAAACAAACTCTGGTCACAGCCAACACATTTGAAAAATGATGCAGTCAAAAACAGTGAGAGGCTGCTTCACCCCACCTCATGAACCTCGTAGGTGAAAGTTTTCAAATCCCTGCAAAAATGTGATTCCATGCCACCAAAACATCATTCCACTCCACAGGTGCAAAAACACATTTTGGCCAGGATTTGAAAAATGACAACTGTCGCATTCATGAGGTGGTGTATAAAAATGGCTATGTTGAAAATTTGGGGTCAAAATATGGAAAATTACAGAAGTTATGAGTGAGCATGGGAAAATTTCAATGTGTGCTCATAACTTTGCAATTTTTTCATATTTTGACCCCAAATTTTCAATATAAAATTCTTATGACACCACCTCATGAACAAAGGATGTTGAAAATGTTAAAATCCCACTGAAAGGGTGCTTTTGCAGCTCAAGTGTGAAATTATCCTTCTGGTCAGATTTACATAATTCCACCACAATTGGTCATGAGGTGGGCTCCCAAATAGGCCATGTTGAAAATTTGGAGCCAAAATATGCAAAAATGACAAAGTTATGCATCAGTTTACTAAACCCCTTTGAAATACATTAAATTGCACAAACATTAGTTTCTCATATCGTAGTCGGTGGTTCCAGCAGCAAGACTTGTCTTCGATCAGAGAGTGGATCTTTGCTGTGGGCCATGTTCAGGTGAGTGAGGGTTTGTGGAGAATATGGGGGGGGGTATGGGGTGGTGGGTGCTGAGTGGGAGGTCGGGGTGGGGGTCAGATCAGCGAGGGACTGTTTTCTTTTTTGCAGGTTTAAAAAAACATCAAAAGTTGGTTTTCTTTCATTTCAGACAGGGACTGTGATCAGAGGGTGAGCGGGTGCCACTAGACACAAAGGAAAGAAGAAAACATTAAAGGGATTGCAATCAGAGGGTGGGGGGTACCACTAGACATCAGGGAAAGAGGAAAACATTATGGGGACAGCAATCAGAAGGTGTGGGGGTCCACTAGACACCGGGAAAGGAGGAAAACATTACAGAGACTGTGATTGGAGGGTGGGGGTGCCACTAGACACCAGGAAAAGAGGAAAACATTATGGAAATGGTGATCTGAGGGTGGGGGGTGCCACTGGAAACCAGAAAAAGAGGAAAACATTATAGAGATGGTGATTGGAGGGTGGGGGGGGTTCCTCTAAATACCAGGGAAAGAGGACTTCATTACAGGGACAGCATTTGTAGGCTGGAGGGTGCCACTAGACACCAGGTAAACATTATTACATTTATATTTAGAGAGGAAAACAAGTGCTCACTTGGAACCCAGAAGTGAACCAGAAGTTAGCGTGGAGCAGGAAAATGTGCGCGGTGGGGGTGGGGAGTGAGGAACAGTGCTACAATCAATGGAGAGGATTTCATGTGCTTCAACTTCACTGTGGAAGGACACAGTTGAGGTATCCAGTAATGTGCTGCCAGAGCCCCCTCTCTCAACTACATCATAGCAATACATTGCATAGCTCTGCTATGCAACCGTAGAAAAGACAAACCAGACAGGTGAAGGAGGCTGGCTCAGCTGCAGAGACTGACCACATGGCTGACAAATCAGGATGTGAGACACTGAGTAACAGTGTGAGCAGCAAGTGAAGGTCATGCAGGTTTCTGGGAGGCTTACTGCTCTGCAGTAAGAATAGATACAATAACCCTCAGATGCCAATTTCCACCTCTCACTGCCGTAACGCCACCTCAGACTGCACATTACTGCATCCACAAGGGTCAGGTAGGCATACCTATAGGCTAGAGGGTTAACTTTTTTTTTTTTACAGCTACTCTTATTTATCCACCCTGGCACTGGTGGCTGGTCTCTCATGATCCCCCCAGCCCCGTCCTCTACTCACAGCTTACCTCTCAGCATACCCCACTGCTATTCCCCCCATGGCAGGGTGGCGGGGACCCCCCCAACCCACTGTCATACATGGATCCAGTGCCGAGGGTTACTGCCCGTCATGGAGGTGGTGCCTGATCATTCTGCCCACCACTGCTCCTCCAAGTTTACTCCCCTTGAGACTAGGTGTGCAGTGACGCCACAAGGAGCCAGTGCGCATGCTCCCATACACGCTCCTCTGACCATCTGCCTCGTCTCCCCCCCTTTCAAAGCCTCGGTGCGCCAGTCCCCAGCTCCCGCTGGGGGTCAGTCAAGCACTGAGTGGTTATGTTCCCCCTCATCGGAGAATGAGAGCAGTCCTATGGATGCTCAATCCCTCTCCTCCCCTACCGACCCCCGGCGGTCCATGCTCGATCCCGAACACGGGTCGCCGGCGTGGCGCAAGGTAAGGTGTCCAGCACCTCAGCCCTCAGCACCACCGTGTCACTCTGGAGGGTTAACTTGAGAGCCATAATGACATGGTTGTGGGGTAGTGTGCCAGAAGCTTGAACAGGTAGGGAGCACTAGGCTAGGGAGTAGTTAGGACATTTACAGAAACAATCCCCCCCCCCACTGCTACGCAAGTAAGGGCTCCTGCCCCAAGCCAGTGCTCAACAATACTTTCAAGTCAGCATCTGGCAGCAGCAGACGATGGTCAAGTGGTGAAAGATGCAGGGCCCAGGGTGCAAGGCTTCTTTTTTGAGGCAGTACCCCATCCTTCCCTTATGCTGTAGTGGTCTGCCACTCAGGTGTGCAGTCAGAGCAGCAGTGCTCACAAATTCACACACCCTTCTGGACTCGCATTGTTGAGCACTAGTCACCTTCCTTTCTTCTTCTTGTCACTCAGCATCTGTGGTCTGGGTCTCTGGTCGGCACTGCTCCAGTCTGTGCAATCACACTAGCAATGGTTATTGACCACTTGGTCGCATGGTAATCATGTGGGTGTGGAGCTTGACTGTCACATAGTCATTGTGCACAGCAGGGCTGGAGAGCATGAGAGGAACCAGAAAAAGTATCAGTGTAATGTAAAAAAAATAGATATACAGTACATACATATTTATATCTAGACTGACATTCAGGAAACATTGCTCACAGAAACACCTGCAGCCACTCCTCTCCTGGTATATTTACTGGTTCAGATAATCCCCCCCCCCAGTCTTACTAGCTAAGTACTGACAGTCCATCAGTATCCTGCAGCCCTGCCTGATTCACCCCGCTTCAGACCCCTTTTGTTTGACAGCCAACCGGAGGTGTTGGGATAGTCTGGACTGGAGGGTGACTGTTAGCATAATCCAGGTTCATGGCAGTGACCAGGTGGCAGGGTAAGAATGTCACATTGGGACTTGGCTCCCTCCAGAGCCACTGATTCACTGTGTCTCTGAGCCAGGGACTAACTGCAATGAGGGGAACTGCATACAGGGTCCACACAGCACCACAGCTACAGCAAGTACCACAGGGGCCTGCAACTGAGCACCAAGTGTGAGCAGGCAGTATGAGCAGGCAGGGTAGGGGTGAGTAAGACAGTAAAGGAAACCCCAGCACCTTTATAGCTGGAACTGCTGGTTAGTTCCTTGGCTACATTCCCCTTGGCTGTCCATGACTCTCTGCCTTTCCCTTCCTTTATGTTGCTCCACACTTCTGTATCCACCCCCTGCACCAGTGGGGAAGGGGAATAATTTGGGATGGAGTGAATGTACAAATGGCACAAGTTTCAGCAGTGCCGAGTCCACCACACCCACTGACTAGGCACTTGGGCACAGTCATGTGCAGTTTTCCAGGGGGACCCCCAGAATAAGAGAGATTTGAACCAGGGCTTGGCAGATAGGGGATAAGACAGCACACCTTTCTGGAAGGGATACTGGAAGGCATTATAAAGGTGAAGAAAGCAGCTACGCCAGGTAAGTGGTATAGAGATTGTCAGGGGTTATCAGGTACAGATGTGTGGGCTCTGCTACAGTGTTTAGTGTCAAGGGGGCACCAGTTGCTGATGCCAGTCCTCCCTTGCAGCAGTGGGAACTGAGTAACATCCCCCTCAGGCTTGCATGTGACATGCCACCAGAAATGGCTGGCACAATGCTGGAGGTAGTAGGCATGGTAAAGGCTAGCTCTGTTGGTGAACCAACAGTGAGAGGTTCACAGGTGCCTACCACAGGGGCCCCATTCGATTAATGGTGCAAACATTTGGTTGCAGACATGGAGGACATGTTCACACAGAAGCTGAGCCTTGTGAAGCCATCAGGTTCAGGGGGTGAAGCCACTCCAGCAGGTGCAAAGGAGGATAAGACTCTGCAGAAGCATGGATGCACCAGCATAGTGGCCCCATTGGATGCCCACCTGATGGACAAAATGCAGTAACAGATTCAAAGTAGGGAATTCATAGAGATGTTCTCTCTGCACCACAGGGAGCCAGACAAGGTACAGGGGACAAGAAGGGTGATAGTCATGTAAAAGTGGTAGCATGGTAGTCTCAGAAGGAGTGTACAAAGTGGGGAATAGGAAAACTCACTTATGACACAGATGGTTCCCTCTGACGCTGGCAGGAGGCAAGGTTCTGATGACAAGGCACCCTACAGGGCCAGTCCGGGAATATCCTCTTTGGGCTTGGCCTGCATGTGAAATGCCATCACACGGGGAGGGACACACTTCACACAGCTCAAGAACCACTCTTTATGCCTTAGAGAATGGTGTCTCTCAAGAATCCATATCCTTTTGGAGTGTGAGGTCCACCAAGAGGGCTTCCTTTGGGATTGGGGATGAACTGGCTTTAATGCCTTGACAGCCCCTACTGCAAGGACCCCATTCAACTGGGAGCTTGATCGCCAGGTCATGGTCATGGAGGACATGTCTGCACAGCTGGTGAGCCTCACTAAGCCACCAGATTTAGAGGTAATGCCACCCCGGCAGTTGCTAAGAGGGACAGACCCTACAAAAGCATGTATATGCCAATATGGTGGCCATGCTGGATGCCCTCCTGATGGACAAAGTGCAGCAACAGATTCAAATAGGGAATTCATGGACATGTTTTCCCTACTCCACAGAAAGCTAGACAAGGTAGAGAGGGACAAAAAAAGTAGCAGTCATGTAAACATGGCAGCACAGTAGCTTTGCAAAGAGTTTATAAAGGTGGTAATGGAGACTTTACTTACGGCATAGACGGGTTCCCCGGAGGCTGGCAGGAACTGAGTCCCTGATGACTGAACACCCCACAGGGGGTGATGAGGGTATAGCCTCTTCAGGCCTGGCCTGTGTGTGAAGCACCATCTAAAAGGGGAAGGTGCCCATCATGTTGACCAAGAGCCATCCCTTGTGCCTTGGAGGCCAGTGCCACTCTGAAGGTCATAGCTTTTGGAAGTATGGGATCCACCTTGATGGTCCCATTGAGGTAGGGGACAAAATGGCTATAAGACTTTGACCAAAAACATGCTGAGACTTCCAGGTTTCACATGTCACATGTCGTCCAAGGTCAAGCAGTCCTTTTTAAATTAGACCTCAGCCTTCATGATCTTCACCAGTGTGATCATTGATCATAATTCAAAAATGGAGTATGGGCCTGTTTTAGTATGACAGTACAGTACTGAAGGCCCACCATGGGTAGGTGGCAATGTGTGGCTTCAGTATGATAAAGTCTTCCATCAGTATTGGCAGCCTGACATGGACTTGGGGGGGAGCTTGACATGTCACTATGGGTGGAGAACCACATGCAGAAACATCAGGTGCAGCACAGCAACAGTGGGCTACCAGTGACGAGGTGCCACTGGAGGGCAAGCAGGGCCAAGAAAGGGAGAAAAAGAATGTGTTGTGCTAGTAGTACAACAAGGGCTTGTGCACGACAGTCAATTGTTGGTACAAGCATGTGTGGTAGAAACCATCTGCTGGTTAACTGCATGGGGAGGTAGGACTAGTGATAACAGGAGCCAGAAGGGGGTATAGACAGAGAAGAGTCCTGATACTGACAAGAGCCAATAAAATGCTCCCCTTGGCTGTGGTGATTCTGGAATGGTGGACAACAGATATAATCTGTGAGAGTTTTACACAGGGGGGTTAGGTTACCATATCAGGGTCCCAGATGGGTTGAGGAAGGAGGATAACCAGAGATCAGTCAAAGCCATACCAGAAATAGTGCACCTAAAGCCCTCGGAGGAGATAGCTTCCAGGGGAGTTGTGGGCTCATTCTCATCCCAGCCCTCAGTCTCAGCTGCTGGTGTCTTCTGCTGGCTTGGTGCCAACTTCATCCAACCTGAGCATTCTTCAGCTGCATACTTCTTGTTCAATGGTGTCATCACAATAGTGTACAGCCATGGAGGTTGTCCACCGCAAGGAGAATAGAGGCTCTGGGCTGTCTTCTTTGGCCATTTCAATATAAGATCTGCGAGCAGTATCTACCCCCATCTCCTGTATCTAACTGTTCTTTTCTCTCTCTTCTAAGCATGTGCATGCAGTTCGTGTGGCATAGCGGGGAGATCTGTGGCCATTCAGACATCATCAGGGCAGCAGTCAAGAGTCTGTAAAAAAAAAACATAGGCCAGGGGCCCAGCTGTGGGTTGCTATCTTCAAAGTTGTTCTTGTCACTCATACTGCCATGTCAACATTGGAAGGACACCTAAAGCTACTGAGTGATGAGAAGCACCCGTAGGAGGGTCAGTGATGAAACAGGAATGCTTTTTATGGGCAATGTGGGGCAGTAGTATGCACAGTGGGCATGACACTGAACATACAGAGTTTTTTCCTACAAGATAGGACACACCTAGCAAGTGTTGGGTGGAGAACTCAGCCTACCTCTAGTGCTGCTCACGAAGGTAGTGGGGGTGTGCCTAGTATCTCATGCTGAGGGAGTCAGTCCAAACAGAAGGACCTGTCCTGTGGTGGATGAGGAGTCTGGATTGTGGGGGTGTCACAGATTGAGAGCAACACACTGAGCTGGCACCAAAAAGGGAGGTTCATTGCCCTGCATGGCATAGCATGCTCTAGAACCATGGTGGAGGAGGGAGGGAATGTCACTACAACTCACCCAACACAGTAGGACATGACTCCTCCCTTATCCTAGAGCCCTCCGAGGGCACCTCTTGGCTCTTCCTTCCCTAACAGCTATAGAGGGGGAGCAACTGGGGGACCATTAAAGAGGGTTCCCCACTGAAAAGACCTATGTAAGGTAAGGGTTACTCTACCAGACTCCCAACTGCACACAATGCGCAGATCTGTACTGCTCTTATGTCTTCAACAAACATACTGTATAGTTATGTCAATTTAACCCATTTGATGATGTGATCATTGCCGCTGGGGGGAACAGGATTGGGGTTTAAGCCATCTAATGATGATGAGATAGCAGTATAGCCCAGAGGTTAGAGTAACAGACTGTGAATAAGCTAGGTACATGAAGCAGACCTGGATTTGATTCCCACAACCTCCCCCTGCATACTGTATGACCCTGAGCAAGTCACTTAACCTTCCCAGTACTCCTAGATCACCTGTGAAAATAAGTCTTGGGCCTATTGGGTCTTACCTAGTTACCAAACAATAAGACAGATAGATAGATAGATAGATAGATAGATAGATAGATAGATAGATAGATAGATAAATAGATAAAGAGAGAGATAGATTGATAGATACTGTAGATAGATACAGTAGATAAATGTTCTATGCAAATAAAACTGACTTAATGCAACGTTTAGGATTCAGGCTAAAGCAAAAAAAGTAAGAAAATGTGGTTTTAGAGTTTCCAACCTTAAAACTCCACCCCCATGTCTAAAACAAATCATGAGTACAGTCTTCCTTGGGGTTGTCAACCCTAAAGCTCACCCCATTAGGTGTGTACATTTCTGAAGTGCATAGAATGGGGTGAGCTTTAGGGTTGACAACCACAAGGAAGACTGTACCCTGATTTGTTTTAGGTGTGGGGGCAGTGTGTTAGGGTTAGAAACCCTAAAATCCCATTTCTCTACTGTTTTTGTTTTAGCCTGAACTCTAAAGGTTGCATTAAAGGGGAAATAAAAATGGCAGGGGTGACTCAAACTGTGAAAGCCCATGACACATTATTTCAAATGAGCTATTAAGCGTCCATGTAGGTATTAAGAGTCCTGAGATATGAATATCTAAATCAACTGTAAATTAAAACAAGACAATAGCCATTTCATGGAATCCTGAGACAGAAAGTGATGTCACTGAGGGGCAAGCTGTAAATAACAACATACAGCTTGCCCTTCAGTGATACCACTTTCTGTTTTAAGACTACATGAAATGGCAACTGCCTTGTTTTGATTTGCAAACTATTTAGATATTCATATCTCAAGTTTCCTGACCCCAATAGGTAAGCCCAATAGCTCATTTGAAAGCTCTGTTCATGGGCTTTCACAATTTAAGTGACCCCGCAATGCTTACTTCCTCTTTAATGCAGTTGTTTTTAAACAAAGAATATCCTTACTTTTTGAGATAGTATAATCATATCCTTATTTGCCTGTGGAAGCACAGGGCCCTCTTGTGCTCCCATCCCTCTATAGATGTATATATGTATGTTGATGTGGAAGCACAGGGCCCTCCAGCCCTGCTCTTCCATTTATAGGACAACTGTAACCAAGTTGTTAGTATAGTCCTCTTATTATCCCACCTCATGAACATGGTACAAAAAAATGGCAAGGAAAACAGAGCCGCACACAACCTGGGTGCACTATGACAATGAAAGTACCAGTCCCAAAGTCAGACAGCATTAATAAATAGATTGCAAAGAAAGAAAAAATAAAAGTTTTATTTTCACTAGTTGAGTTCGAGACAAAATCATGTTGAAGCTTAACGCCACATTATCAAATGCTTCGAAAAAGCATTTGACAATGTGAAACATTAGAAGTAGCACTGTGGTTTTGTCATGGGAACCTCAACTGGTGAGATAAAAAAATACTTTATTTTCTGCAACATTTTTGCTTAAAGTCTATTTTTTGTGAGTGTGCTGGAGTGCTATGACTTTGGAACGACACAAAGAATTTAAAAAATCCCTGCCAAAACATCATTCCATGCCACTGCAACATCATTCCATGCCAGAGGTGTGTAAAGACATTTTGACCCATATTTGAAAAATTGACAGCTGTCATGTTCATGATGTGGTGTAAAGAAATGGCTATGTTGAAAATTTGGGGTGAAAATATTTAAATTACAAACTTTATGAGGGAGCATAGCTAAATTTCAATGGATGCACCTAACATTGCCATGTTAACATATTTTGACCCCAAATTTTCAACACACCCTTCTTATGACCTGACCTCAGGAACAAGGGTGGCTAAAATTTCAAATTATGCCAGAAAGGTGATTTCACCAAGTGACCACAAAATCGCCTTTCAGTACAGATTTGCAAAATCCCACAAACATTGTTCATGAGGTGGGGTCTCAAAAAGGCCATGTTGAAAATTTTATGTCAAAATATGCAAAAATGGCAAAGTGATGCACCGAAGTTGAAAACCCCTTTGGAAATACATTGAACTGCACTCACCTTACTTTGCCATATAGCAGTTGCTGGTTACAGCAGCAAGACGTGTCTTCAATCAGACAGTGGATCTTCACCCTGGGACCTGTTCAGGTGAGTGAGGGTGTGTGGGGAGGTCTGGGGTGGAGGATGCTGAGTGGGAGGTTGGGGTGGGGGATGGGACTGGCAAGGGACCATTTTCTTTTTTACAGGTTCAAAATAGACATTGAAGGACTGTTTTCTTTATTTAAGTCAGCAACAGACATTGGAGGGTGGGGGGTACCACTAGACACCAGGGACAAATACCATCATTACAGGGATGGCAGTCAGACATTGAGGGTGCCACTAGAAACCAGGTAAATACTTCATTATTACAGGGATGGCAATATGAGGATGGGGTGTCACTAGATACCAAGGTAAAATGAAGCAACTACAGGGATGGTAATCAGAGTGTCAGGGGTGCCACTAGACACCAGTAAAAAATGAAAAAAATATAGGAATGGCAATGGGAGGATGTTGGGTGCCCCTGGACACTAGGGAACAATTTAAATATTACAGGGATGGTGATTGGAGGGCGGGGGCACCACTAGACACCAGGGAAAACTTCAAATGTTACAGAGTTGGTGATCAGAGGGTAGGCATGCCACTAGACACTAGGAAAATGTAAAAAATTATGGGAATTGCTTGCAAATTCCTTTTTTTGTTTGAAGGAATCACTTTCTGTATCAGACAAAGAAAGGAAACAAAAAAAGATTCCTTCAAATGAAAAAAGAATAACAAAAAACTAAGTCTAAACTATTTTTCCATTTGAATGGATCCTTTATCATTTGTACAAAGAAGGTCATATGGAAAAAAAAAGGAAAAAAAAACTAAGTCCAAAATCCTTTTCCATATCAAGTGATCCTTTTTCATTCAAACAAAAAAGGATGAAGGGGAAAAAAAAGAAATAAAAAAAAACTAAGTCCAAGATCTTTTTCTGTACCAAGGGATCCCATGTCAGTCATAAGGAAATATATATCAGCATTCATCATATTAAATTCTACCTATCCTAATCCCTACTCTAATCTATTTAAAATACACTTGTTATTTTATCTACCCCGGATATTATACTACTGTGTATATCTATGTTTATTTTTGAAATACAATTTTCAAGTGAAGCTTATTCAATGGTGTGTTATTTTGCTAGATATTTCAAGAAGGGTTCTTATATATCATGAAACATCTGAAGCTTGTCTTCCCTACTATAGTATATGCATTCTAAATTTGAATTATCTATCATCATATTTAACCAATGGTTGATGTGTGGTGGGCATTTATCCTTCCAATATTGAAGAATTCATTTTTAACATTAACTAGTGCTAAGATAATTAATAACTGTTTTGCCATAGGTAATTTATCTGCCTTTATGAATGGGGTACCAAAATATAGGATCCCCATATCAAATGGTATTTCCAAGCCTAAAAGCAATCCTATTACCCTCCTGGTTTCTTCCCAATATTCTTTAAGGGCAGAGCATGACACAAACACATTTTTATTTCATCCTTCCTCCACTCTACATCTGGGGTATACTGTATATTAGGAATTTTACAGTTAAGCTTGTTCAGCTTTTAATAAACTCCGTGGAAGATGTTGAATTGAATCTGTTTTAATGTATTATTCTTAGAGACCATATCTGAAAAGTCAAGAACTTAATGCCAAGTTTGCTCATCAATATCAGTTTCTAAATTCTTTTCCCAAGTCCTTTTTAATTTTTCCAATGAAACGTATCAATATTCATTAAGTAATTATAAATTATTCCTATTAACTTTTTTTCTGTTTCCATGTTTATATGTTGTATATGTTTTCTAATGGTGTTAATAGTGGGAGTTCCATATTGCCATTCTTCTTCCTTTAAAAAATCCTGTATTTGCAGGTAAGTCAAGAAGTGGCCTGTAGGCAGATTATATTTTTCCTGTATTTCCTGGAATTCTAGCATTTTGTTCTCGTCAAATAAGTGCTGAAGTTGCAGAATTCCTTTTTGCTCCCAAAATTTAATGTATTGATAATGGCTAATATTAGGTATACCTAAATATTTTATACATAACGGCCCAGATATTCAAACTGGCGCCAGTTCGAGGCGGAAGCCCCCGCGCTGCTCAAAATAGTTACAAGAGGGTCAAGATATTCAAAGGAGTTGGCGCTTGTTGAGCAACCCTTTGAATATCACCCCGAAAGCACAGCAGCGGCAAGACGATGCAGTGGAACTTGCGCCACCAAGAAGCTGCCAGAGTTGAGCATTAACTGCGGTGGCACAAGTACCATTGCGCCATGCTCAAATGTCCGATATTCAAAAGGTGACATGCAAATGGGGCCATAATTTATGCAGCAGCACAGGGGCCATTTGCATCTATTTATGGCCCCATTTGCATGCCATTACATGTGGGTGTGCCGATCCCGAGGACTTGCTCCTGGCCACCCTGCCAGGCAGCAGCCGTCGGGGACAACACAATGCAACCCGATCGTGAGCATCACAGTTACATGACACCCCCACACACATCCACTCCCTTCATAATAAGTAGCCCAAACTAGTCCTATAGCCACTTCTTTGTTACCACCCAATCACTCTCCACCTTCCCCAGACTTTTTTTTTAAGAAAACAAAATCCAGCTCCTGGGACAGCACCAGGTATTGAGTTTGTTTCAAAAACAACTGGAGAAACAGGAGAGGGTGGATGAGGTTAGAACTGACAGGAGTGACCCCAGTATCACTTGATCCTCCGGCATCCCTCGCTGCTACTGACCACCCCAGTCTTGACCCCAAAATCAGGAAATCAACCAATGTCTTGCTAACTGTTATACATTTGGTGCTTTTAAAAAGTAAGGATACTGATTACTAGAAATGTAAGCCTCCTTTAAAAAGATATTCATGAAAACTTGCAGTTAGTTCACATTATGGAAAAGACTGGAAGGCTGAATTAACCTTAGTGGCTTTGAATTGATGATTCAAAT
Organism: Neoceratodus forsteri; assembly: GCA_016271365.2. Lineage (NCBI taxonomy): Eukaryota > Metazoa > Chordata > Ceratodontiformes > Ceratodontidae > Neoceratodus > Neoceratodus forsteri. The sequence goes on along the minus strand of CM057450.1, from coordinate 871,978,629 downwards.
GACTAAACCACACATCCTTCACTTATCATTTTAACCACCATTAGAAGGAAAGGAGAATATTATCATTTAAACAATAAACATTATAGGCCACTTGAGGAGAGGAAGTGCTACAGTTAGATTTATTGCTTTAAAATCTGGCAAGCTATCTGTGGTTTGCCCACATGGTCCTTCAGCGCAGTTTATATTTACTGACAATATATATTTAGTGTTTTAGTATACCTGTAGTGCTTGGGAGTCAGATTGCATCTTCCTTATGGCTTCTGGTCTGGACTGCCCTGCCCTTCTCTGTGACATAAACAATCAATGCTTCGCTCCTCTTTCCTCACTCTGCTTTCTCGTCTAGCCGCCACCCAGTTTAAGTAACTACCAGCTGAAAAGCTGAATTTCAAAAATTACTCGAGTCTGTCTCACACTCTAGCCTCTCGTTGCTCGCACCTCAGTCGCAATCTCTTCAACTTGCCTGGAAGTTGTTTCGTGTGGTGGTGGTTGGGTAGGTTCCAGTTTTTTTTCACTGCTGCTCCCACTCAATCTTCCAGTTTGTCAAGTGACCCTCTCTCACGCCATGGCAGCAACAGGATGGATAGTTGGGTGCGTGAGTGGGTGGATGGTGGGCTGAGAGTCGAGAACGCTGCGGGCAGCGCCACACCAGGCACCACCACACGCCAGACAGACTCCTTTGGTTGAAATGGCTCCTCCATGCAGCAGCACAAAGCCACAACAACTTGCACAAGCCACAGGTGCGTACGGGCAGGCACGTAATGCCAGGGAGGCAAAAAAATATGTTTTAATATTTTAAGCGTCCATTAAGCCATGGCAAGGCAGAGGTCACAAGCCCTGTCATAGGGGTCATAAAATGTTCATATAGGGGTCACAAATGTGCCTTACGACCCTAAATGATGCCCTGAAGAGAGGTGGGTTATCTTGGGCAGACTCGATGAGACGAATGGTATTTGTCTGCTGGCATGATTCTAGAATTCTTAGAATCTAATGGTTTACAGGACAGTAAGCAACATGGTTTCCCCAGGGTGAAGTAGTGCTGGGTGACAAGGGAGGTGAACAGGAGGTGTGCTGTCAATGTGGCCTATATGAACTTCAGTAAAGTCTTTTATACAAGTAAGGAAGCCTAGTGGTAGGTGACAAAAAAAACAAAACAAAAAGAAAAAACAATGGGTAGGAAATTGAAACATAGAAATTATCGGCACAAAGTGCCACTTGGCTCACCCAGCCCATCCAGATTTTCCCTGCCTGTTCTATCTCTGCAGACCCAACCTGGTCTCCATCTATCCTCCCCTCCCTGCCTGCCTATTTACCAATATTCCTTATACCTATCCCATGCGTGTTTGAAGTACCTCCACACTGTTTGTGCTCCACCACCTCTGCTGGCAGCCTATTCCAGACATCCACCACTCTTTCACTGAAGTAATATCTTACATCCCCTTAAACTTCCCCCATCCCAGCTTCATTGCAGTCCCCCTTGTCCTAGTGCACTTCCTCATTTGAAATAGACTCCTCTCCTGTACCCTGTTCACCCCCATGAGATACTTGTATGTCTGTATCATTTCCCCTCTCCATCCTTTCTTGTAGGGTGTACATGTTGAGATCCATCAGTCTCTCTTCATAGAGTTTTAATGTAACCCCTGCACTATTTTGAGTGCCCTCCTCTGGACTATCTCCACCTTGTCTATGTCTTTCTGAGATGTGGCCTCCAGAACTCGTCACAATACTCCTGGTGGGGTTTCATGAGCTTTCCGATACAGTGGCAACATCATCTCCCTCTTCCTGCTGGTGATGCCTCTCCATATGCTCTACAGCATCCAATCAGCCCTGCCCACTGCCTTGTCACACTGCCCCACCAATTTGAGGTCATCAGATATGATAACCCTAAGGCCTCTTTCCTGCTTAATTGGTCAGTAACTTGCCCCTCATTTATAACCAGCTCCTGGATTTCTATGCCCTATGTGCATGATTTTGCACATTTTAGCATTGAATCCCAGCTAATAATCATACCAGAGGGTTGGAAATCTCTACCCTGCTCATTTATCAAATTTAATCACATTTCTTATAAATTCATGCATTTTCTAGGGTGTGCTACTAGTTTGTAGCTCATGTCACAGCAATCATTATAAAATGGGCAAATGAGTTCAAGGAATCTGATTGGTTATTAACCATGCATTAGAAGTGTCTAATGCATGGCTAAAACTAAAAACTCCACGTGGAATAAACAGCCCCATTTTATAGCGCAACAAGCACTCTGGGGATGTGTGTCGACAGTTCTAGGAGACTGAATGCACTTTCGGTCTGCAGCTTGCACCTTCCACTCGCCCCTAGCTGTGCATTAGAACTGTTTAACACACACCCTGTTATGTCTTTTGCTTACTCAGTGTTCAGTTCAATTCATTCCTCCCAGCTGCTATGCCCTGACCACTCCTCAAGTTTCCCAAGATACCTATTCATTCTCTCCACCCCTCCTAGGTAGCCACCCTATTACAGATTTTGATGTCATCTTCAATAAGCATTTGTCAATGCTGAATATTTGCTTACTGATATTAGCATTGAAAGTGCAGGAGTTAGACAGAAGCAGGATAGGAATGGCAGTGAAGTATTGAAGTCACGCCAACCCCCCTCCATCCTGCAGAGATGGACAGGCATTGGGGTGTGCCTTTGGGTCATCGCCCCAAGCGCTCATGCCATGTCACCTCATTCTATCCTGTAGACACCGACAAGTATTGAGGTGTGCCTTGGGGTGTTTGACTTTACAGTCACCCCATTCCATAAGCACATATGCTGAAATGGGTGCAGTATAGGAAAATGGGGTGAACTCTGTGGCCGAAGAGTCCAAGGCACACCTCAATGCCTGTCACTGGCTTCCAGGTGGGGGTGGGGGTGGGGGTGGAATGGCATGAGTATTAAAGCCGGAAATCCAAAGGCACACCCCTGATGCCTGTCAGTCTGTACAGGGTTGGACATTATGGTTAGAAACCCTAACATCCCGGGCATTTGTTGATATTTGCACTACAAATTTTCACCGTGGCCTTTTTGTGTCCCCACCTCATGAAAGCGTTTGGGACCTCTGTTCATGAACAGTGGCACTGTGATTCTGTGAATCTGTCCTGAAGGTTGATTTCCCACAGTAACCATGTCATTCTATGCCAGATGTGCAAAAACATAGTTTGGCCAGGATGTGGAAAATAACATCTGTACCATTCATACGGAGGTGTGAAGAGATGGCAATGTTGAAAATCTGGAATGAAAATATTAAAAGTGCTCGAATTTATGAGCTTGCATGGAAACTGCACAGTGCACACTCATAACACAGTCATTTAGTGGAATTATTTCACCAAATTTTCAACATAGGTATTTTGGGACCTCTGCTCATGAACAGTGTCACTATGATTTTCTTAATCTGTCCCGAAAGTTGATTTCCCACAGCGACTGTGCCATTGTGTGCCAGATGTGCAAAAACACATTTTGGACAGGATAAGGAAAATGACAGCTGTACTGTTCGTAAAGAGATATGCAAAAATGACAATGTTGAAAATCTTGAGTGAAAATATTACAAATCCTCAAAATTCACGAGTGTGCGTGGAAACTGCACAATGCATGTTTGAAACACAGTCATTTTTTTGAATTTTCACCAAATTTGCAACATAGGCTTTTGGGAGCCCACCATAAACAGTTATACTATTGTTTTTATTGGTCCCAAAGGTGATTCTATGCGAGTGATCATGCAAATCACCTTCGGGACCAAATAATCAGATGACAGTGACTGAATTCATGAGGTGGGGTCCCAAGAACTCCATGTTGAAAATGTGGTGCTAAAATTCACAAAAATGGCCAAGATATCCATCTAAATTGAAAAAAACATTTTGCCATTATACAGCTTACCAGCATTTCTTCAGTTTGTGGTCAGCTTTGAAGATCTGCAGCGTGTTCCGCTCCACCAAAGATCATCACGCCAGGCTCTGGAGGTAAGTATGGGATGAATGTGTGTGTGGGGATGTTAGGTGTGCAGAGGGTGGATGTGGGTTGGGGAGGGGGCACCAGAGACAACAAGGGACGTTTTATTTCTTTTACAGGTTAAAAAAAATACCAGCAGGAAGGTTTTTCCTTTACAGGTTTGTTTTTGGTACACTGGGTGGGCTTCCAGTGTGCCACCTGTATTTTTTAGGGAGGGGAACTGAAGCATACAGGGGTTGGGCCTCCCATCAGCACAGAAAAAGGGTCTGTATTTGGGGGTGGTCACGTGATACCGAGGGGGATTGGGCACCCCCTCAGCATACAAAACTATTACACGGGGGACATTATACCGATGGGGATTGGGCTCCCCCATTGGCAAATGAACTGGGGAGGGGGCATGCTGACAGGGGGACTGGGCACCCCCGTCGGCTTCCATGGGGACTGTGAGAGGTGGACGGTGACAGCTGCTGCCATGTTTATTGAACTGGGACACCAGACAAGGCAAGTTGTGATTCCCGCTGGAATCAGGACCACCCCAGCAGAAAGAGAGCTGATTGTTAAATGATGGCGCTCCTGATTGCAGCAGCAAATTTCTTTCAAGTTGGTGGCATGCTGTAATACTGCTGTCATTGACAGCATGCTCCTCTATTGGTGCCACAGAGACCAGCCCCAAAAAGCACTGCCGGCATTGACCACAACTTCTCACCTCCACAACCCGCTACTCCAGCAAGCTGCCACAACATGTTTCTTGCGTGCATGCAAGCAAACATAAAGGCATACCTTCCTTCTAGTTCTTCTGCAATGTGACTTATGAAGACATTGAAGAGGACGGTCCCAATAGTGGAGCCCTGCAGCACCCCACTGGTCGCTGTCCCCTAATTAGAATGAATGCCATTTACCATCACCCTCTGTCACCTATCCTTAACCAATGATCCCCAGTTGGTTTAGGAGTAGAACAGAAGATTGTACTAAATAGGAATTCTCAGGGAGATGGGAGTCATGAGTCAGTACTTTGCCTGTTCTCTTCAATATATTCATAGGGGACATAAGGGTGAAGCATGAAGGAATAGTCTATCTATTTGCTGATGACACCAAGATCTGCAATAGTGTGGATATAATCGAGGAATGCAGGCCATGGTAGGGACCTAGAAAGACTAGAAGAGTAGTCCAGAATTTTACAGCTGGGATTCAATACTAAAAAGTGCAAAGTCATGCACATCAGACACAAAAACCAGAGCCAGGTACAAGATGGGAGGAGAGGTCATGGCATATATCTCATAGGAAAGGGACCTCAGGGTTATCAATCAAATGATCTGAAAGTAGTGGCCCAATGTTCAGTGGTGGTGGAGAGAGAGCAAATATGATGATGGACTGCATAGGGAGGGAGATAGCAAGCAGAAGGAGGTAGGTTATACTCAGTAGCATTATTTCACTAGAATCATAGGGGTTGCAAAGTCCCATTTCAGCAAAAGCATAGAGGTTGTTAAACTCCCCCAACTACCACATTTATATAAATAAATACTAGGGAAACCTTGTTTTAGGGTTCTTAGGGGTTGCAGTGGGCATCATAGGGGTTGAAAAAAAATCATAGGGGTCTCAACCGCAACCCCTGGCTACCCCTAAATGACACCCCTGCTTGAACCTGTACCCTGTTTATTCCCTTCATGTACCTCAAGGTTTCAATCATGTCTCCCCTCTCTCTCCTTTGTTCCAAGAAATACATGTTGTGATCCTTCAATCATTCCTCACATGGTTTCAGATGTAGTTCCTAGACCATTTTTGTAGCTTTCCTTTGCACCCACCTCCAATCTATCCACATCCTTTCTAAGATGTGGGCACCAGAACTGTACATAGTATTCAAGGTGCGGTCTTACCAGTAATCTATTAAGTGGCACCATGACTTCCCCTTTTCTACTGGTGATTCCTCATCCTATGCATCCCTGCATAACATTTGTCTTTAATGCTGCCTTCTCACACTGCCTGGTCTTTTTGAAATCATCCGTTATGATCACTTCCAGATCCATTTCTTGCTTTGTAGCCTCTAGTTTCATTTCACACCACCCATGTGGTATTCTTCTCCAGGGTTGCCATTCTCTATGTGCATGATCATACACTTCTTTACATTGAATTGTAGCTGTCATGTTTTTGACCATAACTCTAACTTCCAGAGATCCACTCCCATCCTATCTGCCCCGCCAGGGATGTCGACCCTATTGCATATTTTTGTGTTGTTAGTGAACAAGATCAGCCTGCCTTCCAAGCCTTTAGATATGTCTCTAATGAAGATATTAAAAAGGATGGGTCCCAATACTGACCCTTGTGACACGCCACTAATCACCTCTCTTTCTTCTGATAAGGTGTCATTTACCAGTACCCTCTGGGTCCTTCCACTCAGCCAGCTCCCTACTTAGTCCACCACTTTCTGGCCCAGTCCCATGTTGGTGAGCTTGTTTATCAGCCTTCTGTGCAGAACAGAGTTGAAGGTTTTGTTCAAGTCCATGTATACCACGTCCACTGCACCTCCTTGATCCACAGTTTTGGCTACCCAATTGAAGAAATCTATTAGATTTGTCTCACATGATCTTCTTGTGGTAAAACCATGCTATTTTGGATCCAAGCTACCACTCTCCTCTAAGGAGGTTAGAATTATTTCCTTGAGTAGGGCTTCCATTATTTTGTCCATAATCGAGTTGAGGCTGACTGAGCGATAGTTGCCTGCTATTTCCCTACTCCCATTCCTATGGAGTGGGATAACATTTGCCCTTCTTCAATCCCTTGGGACCTCCCCTAGTTCAAGTGCTAGGTTAAATAGTTTATCCATAGGTGCTGCGAGCTCCTTTCTTAGCTCCCTAAGAATCCTAGGGTGAATGTCATCTGGCCCATGGCTTTGTCCACCTTGCGTTTCCCCAGTGCTTCAAGGACTCTTTCCTTTGTGAATGGTTTTGAATTGACTTCACAATTCATGGTACAACTTCCACTCAGGGTGGGTCCACAACCGTCTTCTTCCTTGGTAAACAAAACAGAGCAGAAGTACCTGTTGAGGATCTCCCCTTTGTCATCCTTTGCCTGTCTCCCTTCATCCCTTGTGATTCTGACTATACCACCCCTCATCTTCCTTTTCTTTATGACATAGCTAAAGAAGGTCTTGTCTCCCTTTGTGCCCCCCCCAGGCTAACTTTTCTTCTGTTGATACTGTTGCTGCCCTAATTATTTTGCTTACTTCCCTCTGTTTCTCCTTGTATGTGTCTCTGTCTTCATTGCATCCAGTTTCCTTGTATCTCCTGAAAGCAGTTCTTTTTTTCTTAACTCTGGTAACAACCTCCATGGAGGATCAGAGTGTTTTTCTCTTCTTCTTTGTTTTACTCACCTGTCTTAGACATTAATCTGTGGCTTCTGTTATAGGCCTCTTTTGATATGCCCAGTTCTCATCAGCCTCCCTCCCAGTTTATTTACTAGGTTATTTTTGAGACACTCCTTCATTTTGATAAATTTGCTCTTCTAAAGTCCAGTACTTTAGTTTTGGATATCTAGTTTCCACTGTCATATTTACCTGGAACCACAGCATGTGGTGGTCACTGGACCCAGGTGGTTCTCAACTTCTACTGCTGACATTTGTTCCCAGTTGGTGAGTAACAGGTCAAGGACAGCTTCCCCCCTTGAAGGGTCTCTCACAAGTTGCCTTAAGCCTGTTCCCCACAGTGCTTCTAGGAAGTCTTTGCTCCCTGATGATGCTGCTCTGTAGGTACTCCAATTTATGTCAGGCAAATTGAAGTCGCCCTACACTATCACCTCCCATCTGTCAGTCATCCTGTGTGTGTTTTTGATGATCTCCTTGTCTCCCTCCAAACCTTGTGCCAGGGGTCTGTAGGTTACTCCTACTGGAATGGCTGTGCCATTTTCAGCCTTGAGTATCACCCACAGTTCTTCAGATTCAGTCTGAGCATTTTTGATCACTGTAATGTTTATTGTCTCCCTCACAAACATTGCCACCCCCCCACCCTTTCTACTTTTCCTGTCCCTCTGAAAGAGGCTGAAACCTGGTATCATTGTTTCCCAGTTGCATTTTTTTCTTGTAGCAGGCTTCAGTGATGGCAACCCAGTCCAGATCTGCCTTTGTAATGATTGCAGTAAGGTCAGCTACTTTATCTGCAAGACTCCTTGCATTGGTATACATGGCTCTCCAAACCAAACTTGCTCCTTTTTTTAGCATTACGTCCTTCCTTAGAGTCCTTTTTTTAAGTACCAGTTAATTCCTCATTTAATAGACGGCCTTTTCATTTTGTTTTATTATCGAGGAAAAATCTTGGTTTTGGAGGAAGAGATAACAGAGCCTGCTGCAGGCAGTTCTGCTGCCCTCTCCCCTGTGCCTAGTTTAAACATCCAATGATGACATCAAACCTTTGTCCTAATGTTCTTACACTTTCCTTAATCAGGTGCAGTCCCTTGTACCTGAAGAGACCTCTGTTCAGAAGTCCCTCTAGTTTCCAATGAAATGGTGGCACCTCTCCAGGCACCAGCCCTGAAGCTATGCATTTCACTCCTCTATCTCATTTGTGCCCAATTTCCTGCATGCCTCCTTTCTCCCATACTGGGAGGATCTCAGAGAGGCAATGAAGGACTTGAGACCAAATTGTCACTAAGCATGTGCATTTGGCTGCCTCCACAGTTTGATCCACAAGATCATTTGTTCCTAGATGGACAAAATGCCTGCACACTCTTCTTCCTTGTGAAGTATCCTACATATATGGTCAGTGTCTCTTTTAGTCAAATAGTACCTAGTTTCCAGTAATTATCCCTCAAACCCAACCCTAAATAACCATCAGTCCCTCTTTCATCCACATCCATAGGGACATCCATCCCCATCACCTGGTTCCACTCACTACAGCGGTGCAGTCCCCAAAGATGGAAACTAGCACAGCCCTCTGCTTACTCTCTGCTTACCACCAAGGCTGGCTGCCATCTGAATTACAGGAACATGATCACAATTGCTGTAGAAAGTATAGTATTCATCAGGCATTCTCCCTGTCATTCAGACAGTGGCTGGACAAGGTGGTGAATAGAAGGCTGTGCCAGTCACTGTGTCCAGGAACTGCCTGGCTGGTGAGTGTGGAGGGTGGGGTGGAGAGTCAGACTGGAGTGGTACAGGAGGAGCAAATGGTCTTCTGGAGGTTGGGATTGGGGGGTTGGGGTACCACCGGACACCAGGGAACATTCCTTTTACATAGGTCAGTGAATGTCAGGCAGAAAACTGTGCACAGGGAAAAGAATAATGTTTTGGCAGCACTGGGCAGTGCTGAGGTGGAGGCTGTTAAGTAGTTCCCAAACCTTTTTTTATACTGCTGCACCCTGTACAGTATGCAAGGTGGCTACCTCAATTGCATGGGCATATTGATATGTTCCATACGATCATGCTGTCAGATTGCTGCCATGCACCAGGAGCATTTCAATATGGCCCCACTCTGCCTGGTTACACTATTCTCCATTAGCATGGAGCTAGTATGTTTAGTGCTACAGAAACCTTTTGAATATGTAGGTCTTAGCTATTGAAAAACAAAGGTACCAATAAACTGAGGACACTATATGCTAGGACTCCCCTACATATCCACGTATTATACATATTCCTCAGTCTGGAGTTTCTGATAACAAGCCCTGATAAAATAGTTAGTAAATTTACATTATTAATTAGATAATACAAAGTTTGACATTCCAACATGTTTTTGTATGTACATGTTTGATGTATAGTTAAAGAGAAAAACTTTGTAACACACTGAATCATATAAAATGCATTCCCATATAACTGTAAATATTTGATGCAAACTGTTAAATACATAATGCTGACAACCTACTACAGGTAAAAAGTGCCACCAGAAGTGAAAACATACTAATTAGTGAAATAAAAAAAGAAGACATGCTGACAAGTTGAGCTAACAAATTAAAACATTTATGTGGAACAATCCACGGTAACAGGAATGTTATCACGATGTAGAAACAAATACAAACCCATTCCTAAGCTCTGCTTCTGAATAACATTGCTGCACATAAATGCCCACACAAAGGTAATAGACTTAATCCCACTATAATCATTGGCCAGCAATTTTAATACTAACATACTGTAACTGTGTTATAATAACTGGGCTATTTTCTTCTGATAAGGAAACCCAGGTATAATTTGTTGGTACTACAGGCTGGTTATAACAGTATAAATGCCTCAGACATCCTTAAAAGCCCAAAGCACAATTAAACTGCTGCCAAGTACACTGTTAGAAAGTGAAAGTGGCAGCTGGCACTCTTTTATGGCTGCAGTGGGAAGACCAGCAGCCATCTTGCAAACTCTAAAACAAGTTGTGGTCAGAGCCACTGTGGCTGCTGATACATTAACTAGAAAGGGTGTTTCATGGGGTTTAAACATAAAGATGAATTGTCATAGTAGCTCCATGAGTAAATTTCATTTTGATAATGTTAGATCATTTATCTGGTTGATCCTGTGTTTTCCATGTGTTTAAAATGCAAGTGGCGAGTGTGTCTTGTACTATATGGGGAAGGAGAGGGGAGTTCTGCACCAAGACCTTCAAGTAACGTTAGAAGGAATAGAGCAGAAAGAAGAGGTATGGCTACAGTGGGGACTTTGCGCCAACCTGGAAGGATGAGAGCCTATACCAGGGTACTGGCCTGCATCCATCAAGGAGGGAACCATAGTCCTCAGTGGACAGTTTAAATGTTACTTTGACAGACATCTAAAGTAGCCATGGAGGGTGACAGAAGAAATAGGGAAGTCAGAAAGTGGATCACCACAGGCTATTATAGAGAGTAGGGAGATCCTGAGGGGAGAGGATCCCACCAGGATGCAAGCTATTCAAGAAAGCAAGGAGTTAGCATAGGAGAATGGGGACAAGGAGCAGTCAAAAGAGAAAGGTGAGGAAAGAGGAACACTTGGAAAAAGTATAATGGGGCAGGAAGAGAGCTGAGGAATTTCAGAATAGTGCAAGGTCTGCATTATAAGCCTTATGAGAGAAGACTGAGAGATTTCAATATGTATACCATGGAGGAGAGGAGGGAGAGTTGGGATAGGATGGAGCCTTTTAAATACATCATGGAGGTTAATAAGGTACAGGAGGAAGATATGTTTCAGAGAAGAAGGTGCTATAGAAGAAGGAGTCATGATATGAGGCTGGAAGGAGGTAGATTCAGGAAAGATGTGAGGAAGTACATCTACACAGAAAGGTTGTTAAAAATGCCTACCATTTGAGGCAGTGGGGGTGAAACCAGTGGTGAGTTTCAAAATGCCTCAGATAGGCACAAATGAATCCTAGGAGGAAAGAAGAGGGTGGAAGAGACAGTGTTGTGGGTCTGCATCAAAAGTGATCCTAATTAGAAATGGGCAGACTGGATGGGCCAAGCGGTCATTATCGGCTGTCCATTTCTATGTATGACAGGTTATGTGATTCAAATGGATACAGTATAAAATTATTAATATGCGCAATGTTGATACTGTAAACTGTGTGGTACACATAATTCATATTACACTATGCTACACAGACATGATAATCAAAGGGGTAACAATATATGCGTTGAGCAAGGGAGAAAAAATAAATGGGAACATGTTAAAAAATATACTACTCATACAGAGTTGACACCGTGTTAGGTACATACTGCACTATGATGGTACCCAGCTGTATACCCATGTTGATTTAGCTACAGTATGATATTTTAGTTATGTTTGTTTTATTTTTAATAATCCAGACATTGTTTACACAGTAATGTCGTAGTCTAGGATGCTTCTGACAACTTGTGACCTTGCATTTTTTTTTTTACCACTTTATTCTTTTTTGAGAAATCATTTCTAAGGCCCTGTGGTGCAGAGGGCTCAGGCAGTAATGCCCTACCTCCTGCCACACCAGTGACTTGTGTTCATGGTGTGAGGAGGTCATCAGGAGCTGGCCAGGGTGAGAGAGGACAAAGCAACCAGAGGACAGATCTCTCTCCTGGGAGGGTGGGGAACAGAGGCTGGCATTTGCCTGACACCTAGTAGAGGTTAAATGTTAGCATGCCTGGCCCAGTACAGTGGGGCATGTAGTTGAAGCAGACGGGTGTGTGCTGCATGTGGATGCATCGTGGGACACATACTGTCAGCATTGCATTCTACCACCAAAAGAAATGCAGAAAATGGCAGCCCTGGTTGAGCTGCTTGATGGTCATTTGACACAATGCACCATCTTCAGAGGGCATCACCTGCACTGGATCAGGTCCCAGTGGGTGAGTTAGGGGGCTCCCCACCATGGGGTTAATCTGTGAGGATAACAAGGTGATGGCCCAAGTTGGAGGATGAGTACAGGACAGACGGCGGCTGGATGGAAGGATGCCAGGAAAAAGGGAGCTGACCAGGGTGCCAGGGGAGGTAAGAAGTAAAAAATAAAAATAGTAACATGACTGCAATTCTGTTCAGCGAATTAACTTTTGGTTTGGATGATGGAAGGGATTGAAGAGACAGTGCTGTAAATCAAGTTGGGTCTGCAGCAAAAGTGATCATTATTAAAAATGTGCAGACTAGATGGGTCCATCAGTCATTATCTGCCATCAGTTTTTTATGTTTCTATGTATGACAGGTTATGTGATTCAAATGGATACAGTGTAAAATTATTAATATGCACAATGTTGATACTGTAAACTGTGTGGCACACATAATTCATGTTGTACTATGCTACACAGACACGATAATCAAATGGGTAATAATATATGCATCGATCAGGAGAGAAAAAATCATGGGGAACATGTGTGAAGAAATATACTACTCATAGAGTGGGGACACCATGATAGGTACATACTATATGAAGTTACTGTAGTATGATGGTACTCAGCTATATACCAATGCTGAGTTAGCTACAATATGGTATACTTTTGTTTTATTTTTAGTAATCCAGACATTATCTACACAGTAATGACACATAGTAAAGGATGCTCCTTACAGTTTGTAACCTTGTTTTTTTTTCTGTTGTTGTTTTTTTGTTTGTTTGTTTTTTACCTCTTTATTTATTTATGTGAAATCACTTTTAACGTGGCTGCAATTCTGCTCAGCCAATTAACTTTTGGTTTGGAGCAAGGAAGGGGTGGAAGAGACAGCACTGTAGATCGGGTGGGTCTGCATCAAAACTGATCATAATTAAAAATGGGTAGACTAGAAGGGCCCAGAGGTCATTATGTGCCATCAGTTTCTCTGTTTCTATGTATGACAGGTTATGTGATTCAAATGGATACAGTGTAAAATTATTAATATGTGCAATGTCGATACCATAAACTGTGGACACATAATTCATATTTGCACTATGCTACACAGACACTATAATCAAATGAGTAATAATACATACATTAAGCAACAGAGAAAAATATCAAGGAGAACACATGTGAAGCAATATAATACTCAGAGTGGTGACACCATGATAGGTACATACTGTATGTAATTACTATATTATGATGGTTTCCAACTGTATACTAATGTTCAGTTAGCTACAATATGGTATTTTAGTTATTTTGTTTTATTTTTAATAATCCAGACATTGTCTACACAGCAATGACAAATAGCCTAGGATGCTCCTTACAATTTGTGACCTTGTTTTTTTACCACTTCATTCATTTTAAGGAAATCACTTGTAATGCAATTGCAGTTCTGTTCATCCTCTTTACTTTTGGTTTACCTATGCATGCCTTTTACAACAGAGTACTGTATATATTAATGGCAGTGGCACAGTGCTACCCTTAGGGCAGGTTGTGGTGTGCATTTGAATGGATGTAAAATTGTGGCACTGCACTATATGTCAAGTAAAATGGTGACTCTGATTTTGGGCATTTACCCCAGATTTTAATGAGCAGTGTCCATTATTTTGGTCCTGGAAAAGTGAGAGGTATGCATTGTGGAATAGTATGGTGTTACACTTAACACCCCTATGATTTCTTTGCAATACCTATAATGCCTTTGCAACCCCTGGAAACCCCTAAAACATTAGTTTCCTAGCATTTACCTCTCCTACAAATTTAGTCATGAGAGTTCCAGTGGCGCTAAGAATTAGATAGGTCCTGAAAGGGTCAATATAAATCAAGTCTCCAGACTGGGGTGGGGGGATATCTGTAATTTGAAACTCATTGAGAGTTAGGTTGCTGGTCTGTTGAAAGTTAGGTCAGTAAATTATTTACCCTCAAAAAGTAACAAATCACATTTCAATTGTAATTAAAATTTAAAATACAGTAAGTGAACATACTAAATCCTGTATTAAAATAGGTATAATAAACTTTTATGTTTTCTTTTGACAAATGCCTGATGCAACTAATTGAAGTGTTTACCTCTTCCAGTGTGGGCTGATGAATCAAGAGAAGGAATCACTTCTATGCTAGCTTTTAGTTTGGCTGGGGGGAAGGTCTAGGAAATGTTTTTAGTTGCACTGCTGCAGAGAGTTTAAACTGCTTCAAAGAAGTGCAATTTGTCTTTGTGACTACTCTGGGATACTAGCTGTCAGATATGATGACAGACAAACAAGTTGGAAAAATAGTAAGTTGAGGGGATGAGCGGAGTCATTTAGAGATGTGAAAGCAGGTACTGCAACTCCAAATTTGTGCTTTGGTATCCCATTTTTACAGCTACAACAAGACAACATCAGGCTTCATCCACTGCAGCCATAACTTTCTTCTTTTTATAGGCTATTATATCTAACTAGAATAAGTTATTAAGCTATATTGAACTATTAAGTTTGCCTTAGTGTGCACCTCTATTTTTTGCCCCTTTCCCCTCTCCCCTTTCTCCAAATCTTTCTCTTTCCTTCCCATCCTTTTATCCTTTCTCCCACTTCCTTTAGTTATCTCTATCCCTCATACTTGAAAAAACTTTTATTTTTTAAGATAAATGTTGCAAATGTCAGTCACTGTGATTAACTGTGCACTATTTGACAAAGTCTTCTTTGAATTTAAGAGACTACAGTGAATACTGTTTGTGTTTTGTGACTTTAAAGCACATTGGTAGAGCTGTGCAGAATGGAAAAATTTCAAATCCACAGAATTTCACTAAAATTTAGCAAAGTTCTGTTAAATTCCGTGGAATTCCGTCAAGATTTTGGAATTTTAAAATTTAGTAATCTACTTATAACTCAAGAAATGTACAAGCTAGATATCTGAAATCTAGAATATTTACTGTTTGGAATAATGGCCATAAGTGTGTTAAATATCATGTAATTTGGTGTCATAGTTTCAAAAGTATAGGGGCTCAAATGTTGTCTTTTATTGTTTGTGCAAAATTTCATGAACATTTTTATCTGCATAAACCTTAACCTTTATTGGGTTATGGATTTTAAATTTGGCATGATTTCTTGATCATATGTGTTCTATCAATGTGTCAGATTTCATGACAATATGATGCATCATCTCAAAATTATATGTGCTCAAATCTGCCATTTATTTTTTTTCAGGAAATTTCGTGAACAAATTTCATCTATATGTAACTCAGGCATGTTTTGAGCTAGACATGTGTAAGTAGTATGGATAACCCTTATGTAATGCTTGTAGAATGATTGAAATATGGAGTGAATTAGATATGT
Organism: Neoceratodus forsteri; assembly: GCA_016271365.2. Classification (NCBI taxonomy): domain Eukaryota; kingdom Metazoa; phylum Chordata; order Ceratodontiformes; family Ceratodontidae; genus Neoceratodus; species Neoceratodus forsteri. Next base: position 871,963,096 of record CM057450.1, on the reverse strand, counting down.
GATTTTAAGTTACTGGGTTCAAAACTTTACTATGTAAATATTTGCAAAACTTTCTGAAAACTATCAAAAATGTGAATGTTTGGAACTTCCCTGCTCTTGCATGCAGAGTTAACATTTGACATGCATATCCATAGTTTGTGTTTCCTGGTATCTAACACAACTGGATAAATTGGTTAAGCAGTTTTAATTTTGCAGAAGAAAAAAAAATGATTAGTAACATTTTCTCACATATTTGTGACAGCATATTCTGTAGATGAATCATTCAGATTTTTTTTTTGTGTGGAATTTAACATTAACAATGCACATGTCATTACTTCATTTAATAAGCTGGGCTGAGCTTTATGCAGTCCTGCTGTTCCTTACTGGGTGACTATCCCCACCTTCTGTTTTTGCATAGACAGATTTACTCAGTAAAACTACTGATCCCACTGATATCCTTTTTGTTCTTTACAGTGACAAACTTCCTTAAAATGTGAGTCACCTATTCCTTTTCCTATCAACCTATCCTGTTGGAATAGTCAGAATTCTTTCTTCCTGCTGCCCAGGACATTGTCTTCCCCCTACTACATGTTTTTGAATACCTCTAAGTCCTAGACTTGCATGTACACCAGGCTCCCTGGATCATAAATTTATTAGATGTGATCCATAAATATCCTACATTCAGTGTTTGTTAAAGGAATAATACCCAGCAGGGTGGGTGTTATGCTGGGTTAACATAACGCTGCGGGTGGTTCAGCCCATCCAACACCCAAGAAGGGATGTTATCCCAGCTTAACACCCACCTTGCCAGGCATTTTTTCTATTATACGATGGCTCATTTAAAAAAAACAGAAAAATATTAAAAGATTCATTCTTGCTACACATTTTAGTAATTTTTGGAAGCATAGGAATAATTATAGAAAAAGTAGTGCTTTAGTGTGTAGTTGAAGTCTGACCCACCCCCTTCCATATTTACTGTCTAGCCTGACCGAACAAGAACACACTAAATTGTTCTGCTGGTACAAAATCTATGCAAACTGTACTGGGAGAACGTTAGTTGAGGTGAGAAGCAATGTTAACAGAGAGTGGTGGTGGGGCACCAGCGAGTTTCCAGTTTCATTATCAGCACTTGGACTACATCGTGATGCCGTTTTCTTCAGTGGGAAATGAGGAAACAGAAGGGCGAGTAACTGATACATGACTTTTGTGAAAAGCCACATGGTCTTCTATCTGCCCCACTCCAATGTGTAGCTCTTTTTTTCCCATTTGAAAGTCATACAGCCAGGTGCTTGCATCACTTCACTCATAATTCGCTGTGCAATTATGCTTGTGATTGTCCCGGTACAGTTGTTTTGTGTTTTGTACCAGGAGAGGAAAAGTAAACAATAGTGAGAATTGTATTATGTCCCTGAAGTGTGTATGTGGGCGGGGAGCATTAGGTTCCAAACAGAGTGGGCAGTGCTGAAGTTGATCAGCCCATACAGCAGTGAAGTGATTTATCTTTTCTTTTAACATTTACTGGGGTCATAAGAGTGCTGGGACTAAAGCTAGGATAACATCCTGGGTCCAGTCCCAGATGGACCAATCAGAAGCCATCATTTTTTCTTGTGATTGCATAGTAATGGTTGCAGACGTTTGATCTACTGTAGAAGACAAACTGATATCTAAGAGCAAATTTAGAGATATAAGACAACATTTAATTTATATTTGCCAGGTAAACTGAGTTACAAAGATAAAAATCTACTACAGCTCTCTTCTAGCAGAGAAGTGAAAGAAATCACCTTTTGAAATTAACATATTAGCAAACAAAAATATATATATATATATACTTTGTTTCATCTTTAAATTCATACAAATATCTATGGGTATCCTGTGACCACTGCAACTGCGGTTGAGCAGCACAAAAACAGTGACTCAGTCACAGCGCCTGCGTTCTGGAGGCTACTTGGTAGGGCAGCGACAGGATACCATGGTGGGTGAAAGAGGGCAACAAGAACTATACACATGCGGAGGAGGACACACCTCACAAGGAGAGGAGGTGTGTGGGAGGTGGTGTGGCAGTTGGCTGCTGAGGCTGGCCATGTGGCATGGTGGTGAGGGTGGCTGGCTGGGGTTGGGAGGATGCTGGGTTAGGTTCTGAGGTAGGTGTCACTTTTTGTGCACACACACCCTTGACATGCACCTCCCTGAAGTTGAGAATCTTTAGTTGGGGGGTGCTCGGGAGTGTAGGGGGCACAGCCCCCCCATACATTATAGTCCCATTGCCACCTTTGAAGTCAGCATAAGTGTACATCACCGTTAGGGGGTGTGGGGGAGTGCAAGGGACACAGACCCCCTCATACGTTATAGTTCCATCACCGTCTTTGAAGTCACTGTGAGTGTACAACACCATTATTTATTTTTGGCAATGTACACTACCAAGGGTGATTGCCATTCAATGATCTCCATTACGGCATGAAATCTATTCATGACTATAATACTATAATATTTACAATACTAAAGATAAAACATGCAGCAAGACTGTCCACCAAAACTATGTGGAATATACGATTTTTTATTGAAATGAGGGCAAAAGATAATTCTGATTCTGCAGTATTTCACAGCAGTTCCTAAAATTCTGCACAGTTTGACCAAATTCGACTTTCCACTATTCTGGTCTCATTTCAAGACTACTGCATGTTTAAACTGGTTAGAGGTGGGCAACAGAGGGTGGTGGTAAATGGGGTTCACTCCAAGGAAGGATGAGTGACCAGCGGGGTGCCTCAGGGATCAGTGATGGGACTGGTTCGCTTAATAGAAACAGAAACAAACAGTAGAAGTTGCTGGCAGATAAACACCCTTTGGCCCATCCAGATTTCCATTTTTCCTGCCTACTGTGCCATCCCAGCTCTTGTACAATCTCAGTCATCCCACCCTTGTGTTCTTTCAAGGTTCCTTGTGTCTGTCCCAGGCATGCTTGAATCCTGGGACTGTTTGCTTACCACTTCCCTGGAAGGCTGTTCCAGGCTCCACTGCCTCTCTATCAAGAAATATTTCCTCACATCCTCTCTGAGCCCCCACCCAGCTTCACAGCATTACCCCTTGTCCTTGAGTCTGTCTTTCTGTGGAAAATGCTACCTTTCTGTACCTTATTAATACCTGTTATGTATTTGAATAATTCAATCATATACCCCTTTTGCCTTCTTTCCTCCAGCAAGTAAATATTCATTTTTCTTAGCCTCTCCTTGTAGGGCTTTTGACACAGTTACTGCACCATTTTGGTTGCCCACCTCTCTGCTGCCTCTACCCTATCCCTGTCCTTCAGGAGGTGGGACCTCCAGTACTGGACACAGTGCTCAAGGTATGGTTTTACCAGTGACCTGTACAGGGAAAAAAGAACAAAGCAGCTAAGGAAGTTTCATGCTAGGAGCCCACCATCATCCAAACTGAGAAAAGGTAAGGTGGCTAACCAGGCTATAGTGTGTTGGCAAGATGCATAGACCATATTTTATCCCAACATTAAAAAGCTTTTATTTGTATAAATAGCTCAAAAATAAAATAGGCACTCACCCCACCAGCAGCAGCCAATAGTTTCACCCATGTATATGTGGGCTTTTTCAAGGCTTGGCTAGTGTGTCTATTGCAGTACTTCTACATTTATAGGGGTCTCTTAAAGTGATACAGACCCATTTACATTTGATACCTTAAAGCCACACTGTATCTTTATACATAAATATTGCCACTAACAAGTACCAGCGATTTAAAAACACTGTCACCATAATAACATTTATCTATAACATACAAGATAACATAGAACAACAACTCACATAGTCATCCCATTTTTCAGAGATATTACACAGAGGTCACAAACCTTGCAAAAGGGCAATGCTAAGTTTTCTCCTTAACCAATTACTATTTTATATATATTTATAAGTATTGATTTAATATTTTTATTTCTACATATAATCAATCAAAACATGATCAATTTTATTATATTACCCATGCATAATTATATTACCTGTATATAATGATGCCACCATAATTTTATCTTACCTTACAGGACTTTCTTCATATTTATTTGACCTCTTGTTGCATTCCTCAAGAAAGATGGAATGACATCACAAAATATACAGTATTTGTCTATTCAAGCTGCATGTATTTATTTTCTACATTCAAACATGTTTATATTTATACACACTATTTTATTATTCAACAATGGAGATCATAGAATTTCTTTACTATTTTTTACTTATTTCATATTTATAAGCATAAATCTTATTTTTATATTATAGTTTTTATTACCGTTATCACCATAAATACACCTAGGTGCAAATCAACTAGCTAAATAAAAAATAATAAATGAATAAAGTAGATGATACATAACCTCAGCAATATTATATCAATGTTACAATATTACAAATCACATTTACATGTCACATAAATCTACAGAGGGTACAATAAATTCCATTACACAAGTCAGTCTATTACATAATACTGTATCATAAAGGCATACCTTTGCTGAATACTCAAATCTGTGTATCGCTCTAAAGTTCTTAAGGTTTTATATTTTTGGTCAAAACACTGCAAAGCATTTTAAATATGGAGCTAATTGAAATGTTCATTCAGTCCATAATCTTTGTTTGCCTCAAGAGTATAGTGCCAAAATGTCTCTCTTTTCAGTAGATGATTTTCTAGGTCACCTTCACGTGGTCTCAATTTTACTTTTTCAAGGCCTGTGAATAAAAACCAGTGTGCAACACTCTCTCTAGAATGTCTCTTTTTATGCACTGCAAGTGCATTTTTTTCATCTAGTCTACGTATATCTCCCAAATGTTCACCTATTCATTTTATAAATGTTTGTTTTGCTTCTCCAGCATAAAGACATGAACAGGCACAAATGGCAGCATACACTACGGCTTCTGTACTACATGTTAACAAGTCCTTAACTTCAAACATTTTCTTGGTAACTGGATGGTCAAACCATGTATTCATGTGTAAGACATGAGCAGAGAACTTACAGTTTCCACACTAATGAGTTCCACAATTTATGTTTAGTAGTGCCTTTGGTGGAGATGGTTTCTGATAAAAACTGTGGACTAGCTGCTCATTTATGTGTCTTGCCCTTCTAAGGGGATTGAGATGGACCCAGCAACCTGTATTTGGATTATATAAAGATTTTTTTTTTAACAAGGTGGCAAAACCATCTATTCAAGTCCTCAACAGGATTAATTAAAGTCATTCTGGGTGATGGACTTGAAGAAGAAGTTAACTGAAAGCTGAATTTCTTGGTGATAGAAAATCAGTTCAAGGTGTTTGTAAAACAGCCAGAATATAAAAACTATCAGGAGACATTAGGAGGAGCTGCACTGTGATTTTGTCCTGTTTTATTTCCTCCACTGATGAGAATAAAAACTTGTTGAACTTTGTTTGTCTGCAACTGCAGTCTTATTGTGTGTGGGAGTGCCATGACTTAAGGTTCTGCCAGTGATGAAGACATTGAATAGGACCAGGCCTAGAACTGACCCCTGAGGCACCCCACTTGTCACACTGCCTTCTTCCGAGTTAACTCAATTAACCACCACCCTCTGACTCCTGCAGTTCGACCAGCTTCTTACCCAGTCTACTTTTTGTCCCACTCCTAGACAGGCCAGCCTGTTCATCAGCCTTCTATGTGGAGATGGTATTGAAGGCCTTCCTGAAATCCATTTATGCCACATCTACCGCTCTACCGCTCTACCCTGATCCACTTCCCTGGTCACCCAGTCAAAGAACTCGAACAGGTTTGTCTAGCAAGACCTCCACACTGTGAGATCATGTTGCCTTTGATCTTGTAATCCACTTGTTTCAAGGTATTCCACTATCCTTTCCTTCAATAGTGATTCCATAACCTTGCCCATTACCGCAGTTAGGCCGATAGGGCTATAATTTCCTGTCTCCTCCCTATTTCCACTTTCATGAAGTGAGACTACATCCACCCATCTCTAGACCCTCAGAAGCACCCCTGTATCCAATGATATGTTGAACAAAACTGCCAGTTGTGCCACCAGCACCTCTCTGAGCTCCTTCAGTATCCTAGGGTGAACCCCCATCTGGCTTCATTGCCATGTCAACTTTTGATTTTGCTAGTACTCTGAGGACTTCCTCCTCTGTGAAAGGACTAATGTCCACCTCCCTACCAATTCTTCCCCTGTTCATTATTTGTGGCCCGTCACCTATACCATATATTGTAAATACTGAACAAAAGCAACTGTTTAATATGTCTGCCTTCCCTTGGTTCCCTTCCTCACTGACCCCCCTTACCCCTTTATCCTTGCTATCCCCCTGATGTTGATCTTTTTCTTCTCACTAATATATCTAAATAAGGTTTTAGCCCCCTTTTTTTGGCTGGGCCATATTCTCCTCTGTTTGTGCCTTTGCTCGCCTTACTGTTTTCCCTGACTCAGTTTGTTTCTACTCCTAAATTAACCTATCCTCCTCTTTCTGTGTCATTTTATATTTTTTAAATGCTAGTTTTTTTGCTCTTACTGCTTCTGCTGGCTCTCTAGGGAACCATAGTGGTCTTCTTTCCTCCTACCCTTGCAGACCTGCCTGACACATAAATGTGTAGCTCTTTCAATGCCCTCTTTAATTTTCTCATTGGTCCTTGACTTCATCTAGCATCCCTATCCTGCCAGAACATCCCTCGGCAATCTCCCATTACCTTGAAATTGATCCTCCTGAAGTCCATGACCCTCATCTTTGTGCAGTTCAGTGCAAATTCAGTTTTTATGCTAAAATCACACCATACAATGCTCATTAGTCCCCAGGTAGTCCCCCACCATGACGTCAGCAACACTGTTCCCAGTTGTCAGCACTAGGTCCAGTACTTCTCTCTCTTGATTGGGTTCCTTTACCAGTGGCCTGAGGAATGCCCCTTGCAAGGAGTGCAGGACGTCCATGCTCCAGAAACTTGCTGCTGCTTGGAGTCTCCAATCCACATCAGGTAGGTTGAAGTCTTCCATTAGTAATAACTCTCCCTTATGAGCCAGCCTTTGGATTGCTTCCAGCATTTCCCCATCCACATCTTCCATCTGTGCTGTTGGTCTGTATATCACTCCTGCATGGATAATGGCTCCATTCCTTTTCTCCAGAGTGACCCACAATGCCTCTTCTTCCCCTGTTCTCCTTGTATTTCTGTAACCTTTATGCTGTCCCTTACACAAAGAGCTACCCCTCCCCCCTTTCTTCCAACCCTGTCCCTTCTGAACAGAGAAAAAACTGGTACTGCCACATCCCAGTCCTTGCCTTAATTTCAACAGGTCTCATTTATGGTGACTAGATCCAGGTCCTCTCCTACCATGGTGACCTCTAGGTCTGCAATCTTATTGCCCAGAATTTGAACATTCTGGGCTCTCAAAATCTTTCACTCTCCATTTCCATCATCCTCTTTTCTATTCCCTGCTCCCATTTATGGGGAGTACAGGCTAGTTTTCTGCCCACCTCACTGACCTCCATGCCTTCCTTAGCCTCACACTCTCCCTTAATCTGTTTAAATGCAGGGCCCCATTCATGTATTCTACCAGTTTTCCTCTACGCTCTCTAGACCCCTCCTAGCTGAGGTGCAGCCTGTCCTTTGAATATAGTTCTTCATCCTTCCACTTGTCCCCTATCCTCCAATACAAATAAACCCCTTCAACATGAACCAGTCCCTTAGCCACTCATTGAACTCCTCTACTCTCTTTTTTCTGCCTGTACTGGCACTTGGGACCTGAATTACTGTAGAGAATGCCACTGAACTCACTAACTCCCTACAGCTACCTGCTAGCACCACTTCTACCTCATTCCCTGACAAGTTGTTTGTCCGTAGGCAAATGATCAAGTTGAGTTTGTCCCCCACCTTTGTTATCGTTTTCTTGATCCTAGGCTCTGTGCACCCTGCTTCCTTTTCTGGCACACATTCCACATTCCTTCTCCTTTTTGGGTCCCATTTTCTTTCCCAGTGTATACCTTTGATAATGGAATCCCCAATGACCAACACCTTTTCATCCCCTCCTGCCTTTGCCTTTTTCCACCTGTCCACCCCCGTGGGCAGCCTCCTCCCCCTTCACTTGTTCCCTGTTCATCCTGTTGGACCTCCCTTCTGTATTCCCACTGCTTAATCCCATTTTCCTCCTTGTCCCCCTTCTTCTGTATCCTCCCTGATATCCCCTGCTGTCCACTGCAGTCCCCCTCCTTCCTTGTTCTCCTCCTATTTTACCTCCTCTCCACCCTTAGCTCTTCTTTGATTGTATATACCTCCATTTGCACTCAGTCACCTCTACCTTTCTGTCCCTGTATTACAGACCTTTTTCTCTGTAGTTTTTAAGCCTTGATCCCCCACCATGTGTCCCCATTCCTATAGCCCTGCCAGTACTGTGAACCTATTTGATGCTGATCCCTCTACATAAGGACAAACCTTAGCATCTCCTTCCCACACCCTTCCTCTGCCTCCTTGCATAGTTTTTCTCTCCCTACTTTCTATGCCTCCTTACCTCTGCCATTCCCATATTCCAGTACTGCCCTGGTCTATGTGGAACTCTGTCCCCAGATGTCATGGCAATCCACCTACCCCCCCCATGTTGCCACCCCTCTGGCTCTCAGCAGTCCTAATCTGCTCCTCTCTCCATTGTTCCATCCTCCATCTACCCCAATCTCTCTGATTCCCACCTTAACCAATATATCTTTGCCTTCAGCTGCCCCAGGTGTCTGCAACCCCCTTCTTTCCACATTGAGTCCAAGAATACTGCCACTCTGCATCCATTGCATTTAACTACTCTCTCTCTCTCCCCTCCTTCCTCCAGTATACTCCTGCTTCCATCCTCCTCCACTCTTCCCCAATTCCCAGCTGTCTGTACCAGCTGCTGGATTCCCACATCTTCCCCCTCTAAAATGTGTTTTTATTTTGAATCTGGTTACCCTATACCCTGCCTTTAAACTTGTCTGATCTCTTATCTTATATATGTACCCTAGATAGATAATAATAATAATCTGAAGCTTCCTATCTCTCCTTCCATTCCACAAAAGGATAAACAGAATTAAAACATAAATTGAAACAGTATGGAACAGTACAGAACATATAAACAGAGCTTTCACCCTTACCCATATGCACACCAAAATAGGGTCTTGTTATAATACCCTTTTTTGTAGGATACTGTAAGTTTGTAACAGTATATCTTAACCCAAATGTCTATATATGTGACATTGCAGAGGAACTGGAAGGGAAGGTCTTCCTCTTAGTGAACAACATCAAAATCTGAAATAGGGTGGACGCTCTAGGGGGGAGGAAAGGATGAGCAGAAATCTGAGAAAATGAGAGTAGTTGTCAAGTGTATGGCAGCTGGGTTTCAATGAGAGAAGGTTCAAAATAATGCACTTACAGTAAGGCACAGAAACCCAGAGGCAGAATACAAAATGGGTGAATTGGTATTGACAACCACTAAGCAGGAAAGAAACCTGGGGGTAATCATATCAGATGACCTAAAGGTGGCCAGACAGCGTGACAAGGCAATTGGGAGAGCTAGTGGGATGCTGGGTGCATAGGGAGGGGTATCACCAGCAGAAAGAGGAAGGTGGTGTTACCTCTGTATAGATCTCTGGTAAGACCCCACTTAGAGTGCTGTATGCAGTTCTGAAGACCACATCTCCAAAAGGACATAGACAAAGTGGAGCTGTCCAGAGGAGGGCAACTAAAATGGTGCAGGGTGTGCATAAAAAACCCTTTGAGGAAAGATTAAAAGACCCTAATATGTAAGCACTGAAAGAGAGGGGGGGCATGATAGAGATCATTAAATACCTCACAAGGATAAATAAGGTTCAGGAGGGAAGTATTTTTCATATGAAATGGTGCTAATGAACAAGGGGACATGCTATGAAGCAGGAGGGGTAGATTCAGATGAGATGTTAGAATCGTCTTCACAAAAAGAGTGGTGAATTCCTGGAAGAATCTTCCAGCAGAGGTGGTGGGGGGTGAAGGCAGGGCGGAGTTCAAGAATGCATGGAGAGGCACAATGGAATCATAGTGGAAAGGAAGTGGGGAGGGAAAAAGAGCATTAGATCAAGTATGGTCTGTGGTAACAATATAGGTAGGGAAAAGGTCAGACTTGGTGGCCAAACTGCTCTTTATCTGCCATTAAATTCTGTGTCTATACATCCAACTGTTACCATGTTTGGCAAACATACAAGAACATAACAAACTGCATGAAGAAGTCTACCAAGTTTAACAAAATTCTAGTTGTAAAGGGGGCAGAGGTAGATGGCCAAACATTTCATCAAAACTTAATTTTCCATTATTTCTATCTAATTTAAAATTTCTTATCTTCTATTTTCTTCTCAGTTTCAGGAGTTAAAGAACAATAAGACATGTGTATGTGTACCAAGTTTTGGATCTCAGCATTAGAGGTGACTATATGTTACAAGCCACCATTTTGCCAAATGTTTAAATTTAAGTTTTTAAGCATACATTTTTAAAACATTCATCTAAATGTTACAAAATGTTGCAGGTATACAGAAACCTAAGATATGTATATGCGTACCAAGGCTGAGATTCCTAGCCTCAAAGGGCACTGAGTTATAGACAAACATTTCCCAAGATTTTAATGTCACTTACTGCCATTTAATTTTAAAACAACTTATCCAAATTTCACAGAATCTGAAACATTTTAAATAATATACCACATGATGTGTGTCATATTTCAAATTTCTAGCTTTAAAGAGGACCACATTATAAGTGGCCAAATTTATGTTTAAATTAGATGTTTAAAGTATGTAACCAGCAACATTATAAACCACTGCATGTTTAAAACAGGAGAACGTGATTATATTAAAGTTGGCAGGTTCATAAACCTTCAATTATGCAAAATAAACCAGTGCAACTCCAGGCAAACTCTAGAATTCTTCATATTTTATTAATTTCCGAAACACAGCAGAAAAGGGAGTAACGTTTCAGGGCCAGTCACCACTTTGTCTGGCCCCAAAATTACTGTGTTAATCTGTAACAAATTCATACAAAAAGTTTCCTTGCTACACAATATGAAACCATGCAGTTGTGCATCTTTGCCCTACCAGCACTTCCAGACATTACAGGTAAATGTGTTCCCTGTCCCTTTTTGTTTATCCTGCTCAGTGTAATGCTAAGCTTTTTATCTACTGCATGCAAACTCTAGCTATTCCCTCAGTGCTCCCAAATAATATTGGTGCTCTATATTACTGTTACTAAATGCATATCTAATCACATGCTGCTCAATAAAACATATAATATTTAGCACCAGTGTATTTTCATTGCACACTGGCTGTGAGTCAATGCCTTCCTTAGTTCTGCATCACTTTTATGTAATCTTTCAGCCTTGTTTGTATGATCCAGTACATGCAGAAAATACAGATGAACATGTATAACTATTTACATTAGCATTGTAACTTATATGTCAAAGAACCATGTGCACAAGCACTGAGGCAAGGGTTACTCCAAAGGGCACTGGCCGGGAAGCCAAGTTTCAAAGAAATACGAAATCACACATATACTCCATAATGCAGAGTATCAGGGGCTATACATGCAAATCACCACAAAATATGCTAGCTCAACTTTAAGCAGGAATGCATGGTGCCAAAAGGCCTCTAACACAGTCTGCAAAGGGTATCAATGGAAGACACAGACAAGAGTTTCATTCTACCAGGACTCATCAGTGTGCCTCATCTGTATGACACCCCAGAAGAATGAACCAGCTACCCTAGGATGGTCTATTGGGTTTGGGTTGTGGTGAGCTGAATAATAACAAAAAACAAGCTAAGAGACAAAAAAAAATAGTACACAAGCACTGAGGCAAGGATTACCCCAAAGGGCATTGGTCAGGAAGCCATATTTCAAAGAAATACAAAATTACACATATCCCCATAATGCAAAGCAATATGGGCTGTATATGCAAATCACCACAAAATATTATGTTGGTTTAATTTTAAGCAGGAATGCATGGTGCTGAAAGGCCTCTCACACAGTCTGTAAAGGGTTCCAACAGAAGACACAGACACATGTTTCATCATACCAGTACTCATCAGTGTGTCTCATCTGTATGACACCCCAGTGGAATGAACCAGCTACCCTAAGATGGTCTATTGGGTTGGATTGTGATAAGCCCAATAAAAACAAAAAACAAGCTAAAAGACAAAGAACTGCAGTGCACAAGTACTGAGGCAAGGGTTACCCCAAAGGGCATTGGCCGGGAAGCCAAGTTTCAAAGAAATACAAAATCACACATACCTCCATAACGCAAAGCATCATGGACTGTATATGCAAATCACCACAAAATATTATACTCATTCAACTTTAAAGTAAATGTGTAAGGTTCCCCAAATGCCTTTTACACATAGTATGCCACTGCCAGACATGCTTCAGGTGTTAAAGCTACAATTTGTTTTGTAAAAAAATCTATCGTAGTCATTTTGTATTATGTTTTATCAGTGTTTTGTCCTCCAGTTTCCTGTTTTGGCCACCCCAACATTATATCATACCAGGGAGCTGTCATTGATTTACATGCAGCAACAAGGAATTCTGGGTAATTTATAATGTTGCCTTAAATGTGCCTTACTCAGACATACAGTCCCTTATGTTGCTGGTGGTGAGCAGTAATATGTAAATAAATGTAGCAAGGTATCGTGGGTAAAATACCAACCAGTTTTAAAATTTCCTTACTCTGAGATGCTGTCCCATATTTGTGTGGTGGTGTCAACAATATACACTTTAGCTTGTTTATTTCCACAACAATGCATTGTACATACTGTATCTAGCTACAAGACTTCTATACTGCGAGATGTTTGGTTCTATTTCTTCAGTGAGCACAGAAATATAATATCTTGCATACTAATTTAAATAGTGAGGCATTGTGGGTACAGTAACTTTGTTTCCCCTGGTATGATGTTGCAGCACTGAGAACAAAAGGGGCAGGTTACACAAATGAAGCAGAGAACCAAAATAAAAGGATTTTTTTCTTGGAAAACAGCACTGTTTGGCAGTTTGAATGGTAGGAGACTGATTCACAATACCTACAGTTTACTACTCTCATTTGCTATGGGAACCTTCAACATTTATTTTAAGCAGGAATGCATGGTGCCGAAAGGCCTCTCACACAGTCTGCAAAATGTGCCAACAGAAGACACAGTCACACATTTCATCCTACCAGGACTCATCACTGTGCCTCATCTGTTTGACACCCTAGTGGAGTGAGCCAGCTACCCTAAGATGGTCTATCAGGTTTGGGTTGTGGTGAGCCCAATAAAAACAAAAAACAAGCTAAAAGACAAAGAACCACAGTGCACAAGCACTGAGGCAAAGGTTACCTCAAAGGACATTGGCTGGGAAGCCAAGTTTCAAAGAAATACAAAATCACACATACCTCCATAATGCAAAGCATCATGGACTATATATGCAAATTGCCACAAAATATTATGCTGGTTCAACTTTAAGCAGGAAGGCATGGTGCCAAAAGACCTCTCACACTATCCTGTCACCGTTTCTGACTTTTTACTGTGGCTGAGTAATGTGTCTCTCTGTGTTTCTGTCTTGCTCAGCTGTTTTTCTGATCCATTGATATGGGCATCCCCTGTTTTGAATCTCTTGGGTATTTCATATTTCTCAAATTCCTGTACCTAACTACAGTTTCTTTTGGCACATATAAGCTGTGCTTTGGAGGTGCCTTTGTCAGTTAAAGTCATGAAAATGTGTTCTATCCAGGACAGAATTCTTGTCAGTGTCCTTTCTATACAGTGTTGTCTGAAGCCCATTCACCCTTATACCTTCACCCTTGAATATCATATCTAAAAGGCCACTCTGCTCAGGTCAGAGGTCATGGTGAACTCAAGGTATTCTGACTTGCTGTTAAGGTATAAATTAAAGTTATAGAGAGTGCTATGGTTCCATTCCTGTATCAAAAATATGCCATCATAAAGCTCTTCAGTACATGACATTATTTGTGAGTGGGTTGTCAAGTCCTCAAGGGTAAACTTCTTTACAAGTCTTATGAGCAAATTTGCATAGGTGTTGTCATGGTGCTCCCAAAGGCCACACACCTTTCACTTGTTCATAGAAAGCCCCTTCGAGGTAAAGAAATTCCATTGGGGTTATATTTCACCGATCTGTGTCAGAAAGCCACTTGATGGTAATCACACATCTCTGTCTGCCACATAGCATCCAGTAATGTTTCTAAGCCTCTGTCATGGGGTATACTGTTATATAAATCCTTAATGTCAAATATTACCAGGAAATTATTATTCCATTCCCTCTGGGTCTTGTTGAAGTCACTTAATAAATGTATTTCATGCCCAGAATTTCTCACATACTGTAAGTACTCATTTTGATTTCTTCTGGCTGCTGGCAAAAATTTCCATATGAATATATGGTTGAGCCAGCAGAAAAAGGCCTTGTGGTCTACCATGTCTTCTTGAGTTTGCAGACCCCTCAGTGTCTATTCAGGGACCTGCCCCCCCCATTATCCACTTCTCCCCCCATTGATGTCACTCATCCCCTCTCATTCCTCTTACATAGAACTTTCCCCTAAACTCTGTCCCAACCTTTCTTAACACTGACCAGTCATGGGGAGACAACTTCCTCTGGCAGCTCATTCCATTTACCACCACCCTTTCAGTGAAGTGCCTCCTCATTTCCCCTGAATCTTCCCCACACCAACTTGAGGCATTGCCTCCAGTGGTCCTGTTTCTCTAAGTCTGAAGAGACCCTCAGAGCTCACTTCATTGAAATCTTTAATGCACTGGAAGGCTTTTATCATATCCTTCTCTTTCTATCCTCCAAGGAGTACAAGTTGAAATCTCTGAGTCTCTCCACAAACAGGCTGCTTCTTGTCCTTGGTTCATCTCAGTTGCCCTCATCTGGATCATCTCAGGCAGGTTGATATCTTTCATTATGTAAGGGAACCAGCATTGTACATTGTACTTAAGATGTGGCCAAATCAGTGATCTGTGCAGTTGAAGAATGGCCTCTGCTTTTCTGCTTGTTATACCCCTGACTGTACAGCCCAGCATCCATTTTGCTTGACTGCTGCTCTCCTGCAATGTGATGAGTGCTTTATGTCACTTGTGATGATCACACGCAAGTCTTCTCCTATTCAGACTTGGTAACTTGCATACTTTCCAGCCAGTAGTTGGCCTTCATGTTCTTCCAGATAGTGGTTGCAGTATTGCACTAATACAGGGTACTATGGGTCTGGCCAGTGGGTTAATCAGGTCTTTATGCTTTAGTAGGACATAAAATACAGGGGTTCTGGAGTCACTATTTTCCAGCATTTTGGCTTCATTCTGTGAGAGCCTGCCCATGTCTAGGCCCAGCTCTAGTAGTTCTCTAATCTTTGCCTTGATATCTGCTGCATGGTTGGTCCATGGCCTCCTGTACCGTGTCTTATCTGTCAGCTGCCTCAGGCATTCTCTCTTTACTTCCTGTAGCCCCAAATGACAATCCCCCCCCATCTGCAGGTTTTATTACAGTATGATAGATGTATCTCCCTCTTACTCTCTAAGTGCTTCTTTTTTCTTATCTGGTCAAAATAGTTCTGTTCTGGTTACCCTTCCTTATCTTCAGTAGGGCCTGTATGTCCCTTTCCACAACATTAATGAAACTTTCAGCTTTCTCTTTTCCTTTTGGTAGACTGAAAGTGGATTTAATCCCTAATGCACATTTTTAAATCCTGCTTCTTATTGAGTAGTTCTGGTGGGCTGTCACTATAGAAATCTGCAAGACCTAATTTTCTGTAAAGTTTATTGATATCAAATTCCAGAGTCAAATGAATTCTTGTTTTTGATAGGGGAGAAAAAAAGTCCTTTCCTAAGGATGTTTTCTTCCTCCTGGGTTATCTGTCTATCACTGAAGTTAAAGATCAACATCCCTGTTGGGTAGTTTGCCCCTTCCTCCCCTGCTTCCTCATCCTCCTCTTCCACCTCATCCAGTTCCTTCTCCTCTGTTGTAGAGAATTCCTTGTAGAAGACTTCCCTCTTGTGAAGTTTATATCCATTGCCTCATTGTTCTGTTACCAGCCCCCAAAAATCCACTTGTTGAGGGTTGTGCTGTTCTAAAATAGTACTGTCCTGGTAATTTCTGTAGACTTTGGTCATAAAACTATCACTGCTGTCTGAGTCTGAATTATATTGTGGGTTCCTATTGTATGTTCTAAGTTTTAAATGACAGTCATATACCCAGTTCTCCTTATAAGATAAAAGGAGGGATAGAGGGATATGACAGAGATCATTAAATACATGAAGGGTATAAACAAGACTGGTACAGAAAGAATTTGCAAGTTAAAAGGGGGGAGGGACATAAGGGGACATGAGCTAAGGCTGGAGAGCGGAAGATTCAGAAGAGAGATGAGGAGGCACTTTTTCATAGAAAGGGTGGTGTCTGGGTGGAATGCATTGCCCGGGGAGGTGGTTTCCTGTAAGTTGATGGGCAGCTTTAAGAAGGGGTGGGACAAATTGAGGAGGTGATCATCCATATGTGGGGAGGGAGGGGAGGGAGGCAGCTACAGTGTAAGGGGATACCTAGCTGCACACTCAAGCAGACTTGATAGACCATGTGTCCTTTCCTGCTGGCAATTTCATATGTTCATATAATCTGCAATATCATGTTTGAATTTCTTTAATTTTTGTTGCTTAATGTAATCTTCATACTCTTGCTGGTCCCTTTTTATGTTTTCTAAGTAAGCAATGAATTCCTGCTGCTCTACCTTTGTTTTATAATCTTATTTATGTTGATGTATTTTTGTGGTTAACCTGTTCCTCTCCTCTACTACTGCTTCAATTAAAGCAAGAATGAAGTCCATTGAAAATTTGTTTCTGTTCACACTTTATCTTGTCAGTTTCAATGTAACTGAAGGATAGGTAATCATTTATTGCATGCAACAGTCATAATTACAATGCAGTTATATGTTTGTTGCATGTAACCACATTACAATTACAATGAAGTCACAGTGTAATTACACTGTAACCACAGTGTAGTTAAAGGAACTTAAAGTGTTACCTTAATCCCTACCCATTTGTCCAACAGCTTTTGCATTAAAAATCCTAAATTGGGTTCAATGATAACTCTCAAACTTCAAGATATTCTGTTGTTCTTAACATGTTCAGCAAGAGATAGTTTGCTACTCCAGCTGTACATCCCTTCTTGGAGGGCTCTATCTTGTTCAATAACATTTTACTGGTTGTCTCTGACCATGTTTTGTCTTATTGCAATACCCTAAAATCTAAAATGTTTTCCTCAATGCTGAAGTTACATGATAAAGATGTTTGCACTCACACTGTAGATTTTATGGGAAAGGTTCACCACTAGGATTCATCTTATTCAGAAAAGATGAAATACTGGGATAGTGCTGAGTTTTGCCTGTTGGGAGGATTGTCTGCAAATGGGACCTGCAGTTATCACAGGAGACTGAGTAGTACTGGTGGGAAGGAATAGGCAAATTCCATATGGAGCACCCTACACTGTGCTGATAGTAGGGTCACTGAATCATGTATCCACTGCAAAGCATTTGTTTCCGGAAGTTAGCAGAAAAGGGTCCGGGATGCATGCAGTTCTCATTCTGGAATTATTATATCCTGTTGTATTGGCCATAGGTCACACAAAATGACTCTCACTCTCATCAATTATTAGGGCTATGCAGAATGCAAAATTCCACAATCAGAATTACTGTCTAATGGCAATTCCATTTCTGAAATGCTTTGCAGAATTTCTTTTTAAATTCCAAGGAATTTTGAAACACATTTCTATTCAGACTTCAGAATAATTTTCCACTGATCATGTAAACCATGGAATAATTGTCCATGAATTGTGGAAAAGAATCTGCAGTTTATGTGAACTGCAAATTGTTTTTCTGCAAAAAACATTCTGCATGCGTAATGTGTAAATTCTGCCAATGATGGCAGTCAGTGGAATTTTCTAAAATAAATGAGTGCAATTCCAGTAGAACTCTAGAATTTGTCATACTGTATTTCCCACAGCATATAGGTGGGGGGGGGGGCAATGTTTCAAGGCTCTTGTCACTCACAACATTTTCCAATAAAATAACACATCACTTGTGATACTGACCAGGTGGTTTATTTACTTCAGTGTCCATGTGACAAACTGTATATCAAAAAAACTAAATGAAAGCTTTCCACTATGATTAGCCATGCACAAAAGTTATATACACAGGAAAGAAAACACATTGGCAGTGGCAAGACACTTTAACAATAGTGGAAACTTGGTGGCATCACTCAGGTTTTAGGGACTGGAAAGGGTTAATGAACCCAAAAGGAACTTTGACTTGAACACGTCTTTGCTGAGCAGAGATGTTTTCTGGATTTATTCTCTAGGAACATTACAACCAGATGGAGGGATGAATGAGTATTGTAACTGGTCTTTGTTCTAGTGAAAGAGAACAAGATTTGCTACAGGACATTTGAAGTGAAAACTGATCTGGTCTTCCTGATAAGAAAGCCTTGGACACTGTTTTTCTAACTGTAACTAACAAGGATAATGTTACATTGAGGTTAAATGAAATGTTTGGGTATGGGTTACTATCTAATCACCAGTTAGTGATAATAACATTAATGCAGTCATCAGAAAAGACTGCACAGGACAGCATTTATGTAGAATTTGAGAAGTCATAAAAACCGAACTATATAGCGGTTCTGTCCTCACTCCCATTACTCCTTTGAATTTTACTAAAGAGATGGTGGAGAACCTAAACACAAGCTAAATAAATTAGAAAGGTATTAGCTCTAGACAAGAGGTCTAATTTTATCAAAACAAACAGTTGTCATAGTGCACAAGGACTGGGAAGTGGATGAACCATTGCAGATTGTGAGGTCTTGTCAGAAGTGCTCTACTGCTGGTAGATCCATAGCATGTTGTGCTATGTGTTCTTCACAGCAGATCTGGCATACAAGGCTCCTGTAGCACTGAAGATGGGTGGATCCTCTGGATGATGTCACTCAGATGTCACTGCCTCCCTCTGCATTGTGGTAAACAGTATGTACCATGCATGCCTGCCACCTCAACTGTTCTCCTGAATTAAGGGTGCCGGTTGAAGGATGGAGTAAGTTCCCTAGGCACAAAGGATGAGTGTTATTTACTTTATGAAATAAAGAAAAACTTTAAAACCTTACTCCACTGTACAAGGTAATTATTTATTTATTTATTTTAAAGGTTTTACCAGGAGAGACATACTGAGCTGCTAACAGCTCATTTCAGATGTGTCCTGGGGAAAGAGGGATGTGGAGAGTATTATTCAGCATATACAATATATCATAAGCATGACTGAAAAAAAAGAAGAATGTGCACCAGTTGTAATTGCGATAATGTAGACAAGGTACTACTCTTCAGTAAAAAATAGTGACTAGGAATGAGGGAAACAGACTGACAGGGAAAACTATGAGGGGTGAGAACATTATGTGATAATTGAGGAAGTGGGTCATGGACAGTTGCAGGAGGGAACTGACAAATCTTGAAGAAGAGACTTTAAAGAGGAAGTGGAAGAAGCAGAGTAAATTGAAAGGGGAAGGTACTGTAGGAAAAGAGTTTAGGAATGTGATAAGAGAAAGCAGATTGACCAAAAGAAAATCTTCTAGAAGAGAAAGAGAAATGAGAAGTATTGTTTCAGAGTGGGTAGCTGGAAGCGAGAGAGGTAAGAAGAATGAAAGGTAGGAGGAAGGAACCACGATCATAATTTAGAAATAAAGCAGGCACAATGGTAAGGGTGCATGGGATCAAGAGTGGGGAGAGAAAGGGCAGAGTAGAGTGAGCAATGGTGGGTACAAGGGGAACAATCTAAAGCAAAATGACAGAATGAGTAGAAAAAGGGGTCCAGTCATGCAAGGGAGGAGTTGGAAGCTCCACTATAGACTATGTAACCATAAATAGGGATAATCATCTTTAATGCAATCTCTTGGAGGACAGGAAGCAGAATACTCACTTTGTTCCTATGTAGTGCATCAAGTTTGGGTGTAGCTTTTGATGAATGGCATAAATATGAACCAATAAATCAAGATGTCTGTTAAGCCAGACCACAAGGTACTTAAAAGGATGCATCCTCAATCATAGCACCATCAATGGTGTGAAATACAGGTAGAGGAGTAAGTCTAGAAATCCTCTGATAGGTGTCAAAAGTCACAGAAACTTTTTGTTTGTGCATTGAGGGTGAGTTTGTTAGACTGGAACCAGCCTTGAATATTGCCAAAATCCAACTGCAGCTATGAGGTAAGATCATGAGAAGAGGAGCCAGATGCAAAAGTACTGTATCAACAGTGTACATATGAATGAACGCAGAAGAACAGACAAAGGAGTGGTCATTTAAGAAAAGGGAAAAGAGAATATGACCCAGTACAGACCCTTGACTGACACTCGAGCAGATAGAGAGTGGTGGTGAAATTATGCTACCTATCCAGACAGCTTGAGACCTACCTTCAAGGTAAGAATGAAACTAAATGATTGCAGAGTCAGAAAGACCCTGCTCTTAAGCTTGTCCAAATGAAGGGGTCTGCCACTGTGAAAAGCTTTAGAAAGTTCAACAAAAATGGTGGACATGATCAGACCCTGATCCATACTGTAAAGAATGGAGTCAGTGAGATGAAGGAGGGAAGTGAAAGTGGAATGTGAATTCCTAAAACTAGAATGAAAAGCAGTGAAGAAGGAGGAAGAGTCAAGAAAGGAAGAGAGCTGAGATAAAACAAGGTGTTCCTGTAACTTAGAGAAGGAAGGAGAGAGACAGGAACAGAAGTTACTGGGAGAAGAGAGATCACCACCTTTATGGATAGGAATGACAGAAACCTGCTTCCAGGCTTCAAGGACAGTAGCAGAGGAAAAGGAAAGGTTCAGGAGAAGGATAATAGTGAATGTTATAGCAGGAACTGAGAGAAATAGAAGTTTGGGATCAAGACCATCAGGGCCACCACCTTTGTGGGGATTAAATGCTAGCAAGGGTTTAAGGGAAGCATAGATAGTGGTAGAAGATAAAGAAAAATAGATTTCAAGGGGGAAGGAGGGAGAGGAATGGATGAGGCAGAGGGCACAGATAGTAACATAGGAATTAAATGAGGAGGAACAATAGAGGGGTCAGAGATGAGGGGGCCATCAACCTTAACAGGGAAGGGAGACTGGGTCAGGGGGTGAAAAGCGAATGAATAATGTTTGATGACTTGGAGGAGATGACTAATGTTCTGAAGTGTGGATGCAAAATATTCCGATTTTGCAAGTCTTATGGCTTTGGTACAGGTGTTATGAAGGTGACAGTAATTTGCCTAAGTAGCCAGGAGCCAGTGGTCTTAAAAGAATGCCAAGCATGGTCAGTATGGTGGAGGCAATCATCACCACATCTGTTCTCCAGGGAAGATGACAGTCCCAATAATGACCCATTTTATGTCATTCTTGCAGATGCCAGGTTCCAGGTCACAACAGAGGGACAATGTCCTTTTGCCGGGTAAGAATAATGACCTTATAAGGTATGAGGAACTAGTTATAATCATGCTGGAGTAGACAGGCACATATAAGTGGCACTGCTCTATGGAAGTAATAATCACATGGCCATGTGTATTTTCTGCATGTATTGAAGTACAAAAACAAAGCTTGAAGATTACATAAATGAATTGCAGAATTGAAGAAGGTATTGATTCACAGCCAGTATGTTATGGAAAGATGCTGGTGCTAAAAATTAAGTGTTTTAACAAGCAGCATGTGGTTAGATATTCACTTGCTAACTATGACATAAAATGATAAATTTAGGGTGCACTGAAGGAACAGCTACAATCTGCATGCAGTAGATAAAGAGCTTAAAATTACATTGAGCAGAGTAAACAGAATGGTGCAAGAAACTCATTTAATGTAGGGGAGTGCTGGTGGCATACAGGTGTATGGCAGTATGATTTTATAATGTGTCGTACAGTAAACAAAAACAGTTGGATTTTCAAAGCCTACTGGGACTAAGCCCCACTCCACAACTCCAGCTGTGGACTGGAAACTGCAGCTGCTGGGATTTGTATTTTCAGTCCCCCATAGCTGCCGAGATGTTATGCCTGGTCACACCAGCTGTAACATTTTGCCACAGTTGTGGGGAAAAACACCTGCAAGCTACCGTAAATCATGGAGCCAGTCATAAACTGGATCCGCTTTAGAAATACCGTAGCTGTGAGACAAAATGTGGATCAACAAGTGTCAGCCCACTTGCAACAAATGTTTCCTGCAGCTGTGATATTTTCAAAGGCTTTGAAAATCTGGCCCAAAATGTTTTGTATGAATCTGTGACAGATTAACAGAGTAATTGTTGGTCTGGATGAAGTGGCAAGTGGCCATGAAATGTCACCTCCCCTTCCTTTGTTGTGTTTTGTAAATTAATAAAATATGAAGATTTCTAGAGTTTGAATGCAGTTACACCAATTTAGTTTGCATAATTGATGAGCGAGAGAGAGAGAGAGAGAGAGAGAGTGTCATTTTGGTGACCCAAGACAAAGGGAATCTAATCATTCCAGACTGAAAATTTGAGGCATCCTGAACCATTTTCTGCAGTTCCATGTCAATTGAGTGTTGGAATTACAGCAACCACATTTTCAGCAATGGGCAATTCAGCAAACGTTAGAAAGGAGATGGTGAATATGTGCACCCTACAATAAGGGCAACAACTGCAGTACTGCTGTTCTGCGGGAGGCTTCATGCAATGCAAACCTGCACCCCCTTACTTAACTAACTATCTCCGAGTTCATAGCACCTCAGAGAGGGGAGAAAGCAAGTGTCACCCATACTGTAGGGTGCCAAAATGTTATCGTTTCCACTTTAACATTCACTGAATTCACATAGCTGAAACTGCCTGCACCGTAATTCCATCGCTCAACTGAAATGCTGTCTTTTCTGCTAACTTCAAAGGGTATAAAACTTACAAAGAGACAGTGTGTCAGTTTTATTAATCTCTTGCTTAGAGGATGTCCATGTTATAAGCTCCCAAAAATGGCTCAAATTCCAGTGGTGGTGCAGTTAAAATTGGGAGAGCCAAATGGCAAGACATTCACATGAATTCATTCAGCCTGGTGATAAAGAGACATTTTGGTAATGTTGGTTATTTGCATATGACCAAAAGGAATGCAGCTTGAAACTAACAGGGCCCCAGTTGACAAATGGGTACTGGCCTTATCAAGGGACATGAAGGCTTATTACTAGTTTACTAGGTTTACTCGGTAAGTAAGGACAGAAGAAGGCCAGGGCTCATCAATACTGTCCCCCACATAAGTGGGAAAATAAGCCTGAATGAAAATTGTCAGACAGCCATCTGTCAACACCTTTTTTGAAGGAATCAATGGGGTTACTTATTGATCCAAATTAAAGGATATGTATTGGGGTGGTAGCTAGTACAGGGGGACACCAGTTACAGAAGATAGCTGCAGAGTTTCAAAACGAAACAGATAGCTGTGCTGAGTAATAGAAGAAGAATACATCTCCCACACACACACACACACACACACATTGCAGCAAGGAAGCACAGAGTGTCAACAATTCCATCTTCAGTGAAGCTTATATAAAAATCACCCACAGTAAATCGACAATCCATAGAGCCAAATACTGTATAGTGTACTTGTAAGTCTAGGACTTTGAGGTTCTTAAAAAGAGGTAGTGAGGGAATAAAAATGTGTGCAGCACCAAGAAGGAGAATTCTGGCTATTCTAATGGGATAGATCTAATAGAAAACAGAGTATGTAGCTCATTACAGCTGCAGGCGGAGCTCGGCAGATGTTTTGCTAGAGACAGTAGAAATGAGAAGCACCAAATGCCTAACAGACTTCTTTTTGATTGGAGATTTATAGCAATTCCTCTGCTCATCATTCTATTTACTGTACTACTTTTTCTCTGTTAGTGTTTCCAGTGAGGAATGAGGTTGAGATTTCTCAGATCAACAAATCCAAAAACAAATGATTTGATACCTTTTATTGGACCAACATGGATGTTACAGAAAAGAACAAAGTGCTCTAGCTTTTGAACCAACCAGGTCCTCCTTCAGAAGCTTTGTGGCAGTTATTTCAAATATCCCATACTATTAACACCAGATTATATTGAAAAAACATAAATATTTCTCATTGGTTTAACTTATACATTTAAAACATAACAGAAGATTACGTCAGAGAAGCTAATTCACACCAGTATGCCTTTAACTGAGGAACCTCAGAAGGGCAACGGTTATCAAGAATTCCCTACAGCCAGAGCGTTCTTGTCACATAAATGTTAAAATGTATCAGTATGCCAAGAAAGCATTCTAGTGATAAAAATTTATTGGGGTGGCATTCTCTCTAATACATGTAAGATGAGCTTACAACTTACATTCCAATTGTCCTGGTATATTGAAGAACAGATAATGAGAGACAAAATCCTGAAATTAGGTATAACTGCAAGTTGAAAATAAGCCTCAAATTAACATACACATATTTACATGATGCATGATAGTATCACTTGTAAGTGTCAAATAAAAAAATACAAAAATACTTGTCAAGGACCCCCAAGAAAATGAGACCATGAGCTTGATAAGTGCAGATTTCAACACAGAGTCTGTGTACAACAAAAATGCACAGAATCAGTCTAAGGAATTTAAATGAAAACTCAAAGGAATTATACCTTTTATGAACCCCCAAGTAAATGAGATATGCATCTTAATATGAGCAGAGTTAAAAATGTGACAGTGTGTAATCCAACCACTGACAACTAGTAGAAGGAAGTAAATGTACACTATATGTGAAAACTAAGTGTCCTAGCCACATACCAATTGCCAGAAATGCAATCAATCAATGCAAGAAATGACCTCACACAGGTTATGTGGGGGAGACAAGCCAACAACTCCGCACTAGAATGAATTCACACAGACATTCTATTAATCACAAGAAGATTGAGAAACCAGTAGCCCAGCACTTCTCCCCGGATGAACACTCAATCTCAGATATGTCTGTGATGGTCTTAAAAGGACATGTCAACAGTACACAACAGAGACAGGCTTCTGAAATTAGACTTATTTTACTTCTCAATATGGTGGCAGATGAACTGAACATTGATCTTGGTTATATGACACATTATTCCACTTAAACTTACACAGACCTTTACTTTAAAAGATGGACATAAATACTTTAGTTCTTCAGTGTGCCCTTGATTTCGTAAGTTTATGGTTATCTACATGTTGACTTCTCACCTTAACACTGTGGTGAGTTCATTTGAGTGTGTGTATACTGACGTGTGTGTGTTTTGTGCGGTTTAGTATGTGTTGTGTTTTTGTGTGTTGTGGGTATGGAGTGTGTGTGTGTTTTGTTTGTTGTGCGCAGTGTGGTGTGGTGTTTGTTATATTTGTTGTGTGTTGTGGTTGTGTGGAGTGTGCAGGGGTGTGTGTGTGGGGTGTGGTGTGGTGTATGTACACACATATGTGTGGGGGGAGCGTGGCATGGGGCAGTTGTTATGTGGCTAGGACACTTCGTTTTCACATATAGTGTACATTTACTTCCTTCTACTAGTTGTCAGTGGTAGGATTACACACTGTCATATTTTTAAATCTGCTCATATTAAGATGCATATCTCATTTACTTGGGGGTTCATAAAAGGTGTAATTCCTTTGAGTTTTCATTTAAATTCCTTAGACTGATTCTGTGCATTTTGTTATACACAGACTCTGTGTTGAAATCTGCACTGATCAGGCTCATGATCTCATTTTCTTGAGGGTCCTTGACAAGTATTTTTTATATTTTTTTATTTGGCACTTACACTTACAAGTGATACTATCATGCATCATGTATATACGTGTATGCTAATTTGAGGCTTGTTTTCAACTTGCAGTTATACCTAATTTCAGGATTTTGTCTCTTAATGTCTGTTCTTTAATATACCAGGACAATTGGAATGTAAGTTGTAAGCTCATCTTACATGTATTAGAGAGAATGCAACCCCAAGGTTTTTTTATCACTAGAGTGCTTTCTTGGCATTCTGATACATTTTAACATTTATGTGACAAGAACGGTCTGGCTGTAGAGAATTCTTGATAACCTTTGCCCTTCTGAAGCACCTCAGTTAAAGGCATACTGGTGTTAATTAGCTTCTCTGACATAAGCTTCTGTTATGTTTTAAATGTATATGTTAAACCAATGAGAATTATTTCTGTTTTTTCAATATAATCTGGTGTTAGTAGTATGGGATATTTGAAATAACTGCCACAAGGCTTCTGAAGAAGAACCTGGTTGGTTCGAAAGCTAGAGCACTTTGTTCTTTTCTGTAACATCCATGTTGGTCCAATAAAAGGTATCAAATGATTTGTTTCGGGATCTGTTCTTAAAAGGACCAATACGGCACTTACAACATTTTATTGCATCAGATCAACAAAGAATGAAGTGTTGTTTTTACTGCAGGAGATCGTGGTTGTCATCTGTAACTATGCTCTTCTGCAATGGCTGGTATTTTTACTTTTATTCTGACAGTGTTTTTTTAATTGTGATGGGAAATAATAGTCACAATAACAGTATATGTATTTCAATCTTAATTTGTGCATCATTTTTAAGAGTTTTTAAATAACCCAGAGGAAAAAAACATTTAAAACATGAGTGTGACAGATTAGCCATTAGTCAAGAAATACAAACAGAGATCAGGAAACATGCATGCGACTAGTAAGTCAAAGGTCATAGAATGGAATGCTATGAACTGACCCCTCAGATGTTCTAAATCTCACTGAACCCGAAGAATATGTCTGTGTGTGTGTGTGTTAAAGTATATTAATCAGAAATATGTAAAACACATAACTGTGTTTTCATGTGTCAATATTATTTGTGAATAGTTAGACACACTGTTTAACGTGCTGTCTGCAATTAATGTTCATTAGTCAAACTGTAACCTGAAACAAGACCATCTTATACACAAGGCTCTGTTGCCCTAATGATGTCAGTGTACTCAATATGCCTGTATGAAACTCAAATCCTTTACTACTAGATAGCAGTTCTGCATACAGTATGTGAAACAAAGCCCAGGGAATCACCACCAACCAGTTAGAAACGAACCTCTGAACCACATTTCAGAATCTTTTTTTTTTCACAAAATCATGAGCAAAGCCAGCTAGAGAGTGCAAGTTCACTCACTGTGCCTTTACTCTATTCTTTTTGGGTAACGGGTAAGGCCAACTGGACACAAGTGCCTGTTTTCAGGGGTGACTCGAGAGCACTGGGGTGGTTAAGTGACTTGCTCAGAGTTGCACGGTATGCAAATGGAGGTTTTGGGAATCAAACTCAGGTCTGCTGGATGTACCAAGCTCATTCATAGCTCATTACTCTAACATCTAGGCTGTATAACTAGCCTCTTGAGAACATGATATCCGTCAGTCAAATTCCGGCACCGAACAGTGGAGAACCCCAGGATGCTTGAGTCACAGAGACAGGAAAGCAGCATCATACCATGTTTGTAGAGTGTCTAATTCAGTTCACAAGTGGCTAAAGCATTGGGTGCATTTTAGCCAGTGGCTAATTTTTAGACCCTAGTGTATTCTCAGCTGGCATAAAACAGCACTGGACTATTTGCTGGATATGTATGAGAAATATTTTGTACCCTCCTACATCACATTCTTTTACACTTTGGAGTTGGATATTGACAATTTCTATCAATTCTTAGCCAGCCCCGTGGTGCTAAGGGTTGAGGAGCTAGCCTTACCTAGCACCATGCCAGTGACCCATGTTTAGGAACAGACTTGAATCACCAGGGGGTCAGCTGGGAAGAGAGGATTGAGCATCTGATGGACTGCTCTCCTCTCCTCTCCTGCAAAGGGGGGGTTGTGCATCCTAAGTTCTAGTGGCTCCCAGTGGAGACTGGGAGCATTGTCACTAGTGGGGCATGTTCATGGAGTATGCAGGTGGCAGTGGACATCTTGTGGATGGGCACAGAAGTGCGCCCATCATGCGCTGGGTATCATTGCACGTCCACATCTCTGGGAACTCAAATCAAGGAAATAGACCCTGGCACCTGGGAAAGTGAAGGAGGGCCCAGTGGACAGCCCCCATGCTTAATGCCAGGTTTATTCCAGCCAGTCTTTGAATCTCTTCCCAGCTCTGGCTGTCCTACTAGATTCTAGATAGAGTGCCTGAAGGGCAGTGTGTTCCACCTCGGGGGCTCAGAGCTGGGGGCTGGAGGTCAGTAGTAGGTGTGGAAAGATCCTGGGATGGAGGCTATGTCTGGGGAGACTTCAGGTGTGGCAAGAGTTGGCCAGTCCGTGAGACCACACTGGAGAGAGTCCTAATGGGCCAGAGAGAGCATAAAAAAGTTAAAAAATTCTATTCATTCTTACTTTTATTACAGCCCTTTGAGGGAATAAGGAACCTAGAAAAACTACACACATATAGGCATGGGGATAACTACAGTGGCAGCCATGATACAATCAGATATTTCCAGATATTTCAAGAAATATCTAAAGAGATTCACTGTGGACCCATAGTCGTACTGCAGGAGGAAGGTTCAGATATATCACAGACATTTCAGGAACTATCTGACCATGTCTATAGCTACCACTGTAAATAACCAGTTTACATGACTATGAGACAACTATATATGGATGTGCAACATTTCTTGTTGTCTCAGAATTCCTAGTAATAGCTCCAAATATTAGAGAAAACAGCTTTGGAAACAGGAAAACAATACACTTTTTTCAATTTTTATACCTACAGTGTTGTGTAGAGGCATGACATCAGACTACATTGCTGGCAGGTATCTGGGCATTCCTCTGCACTCTGTCCACAGGAAAATACATGTGACCAGCTGTCACTCGGCTTACAACACCTAGCTGTCTCAACTCCTCTATCCTCTTTTACCCATTTGATTATTGTGTCTGTGCAGCATGATGCGGTATGAATTATGTGTGTCCGTAGATTTCAGTATTGACATTGCACATATTAATAATTTTACACTGTAGCCATTTGAATCACATGACCTTTCATAAACAGAAACACAGAAACTAATGGCAGATAATGATTGCTGGGTCCATCTAGTCTTCCTGTATTTAATTACTGTATGTTCACTTTTGCTGCAGACTCAACTTGATCTACAGCATTGTCTCTTCCACCGCCTTCCGTCCTCCAAACCAAAAGTTAATTGGTTGAACAGAATTGCAGTCCCATTACAAGTGATTTTCCAAAAATGAATTAACAAGAAAAAAACAAGGTCGCACATTGTAAAAAACATCCTTGGCTATCTGGCATTACTGTGTAGACAATGTCTGTATTATTAAAAATAAAACAAAAATAAATAAAATCCCATATTGTAGCTTACTCAAGATTGGTATACATCTGGGTACCATCATAATACAGTAAATTCATACAGTATGTACCTATCGTGGTGCCATGACTCTATGAGTAGTATATTCCTTCATACATGTTCCCCTTGATTTTTTTCAGCCTTGCTCAATGCATATATTATTACTGATTTGATTATCATGTCTGTGTAGCATGGTGCAACATGAATTATTAGTACCACACTATTTACAGTATCAACACTGTGCACATTAATAATTTTGCACTGTATCCATTTGAATTGCCTA
Source organism: Neoceratodus forsteri (assembly GCA_016271365.2). NCBI lineage: Eukaryota > Metazoa > Chordata > Ceratodontiformes > Ceratodontidae > Neoceratodus > Neoceratodus forsteri. The sequence continues at coordinate 871,933,580 of CM057450.1, read as the reverse complement.
ACCTGTCATACATAGAAACATTGAAATGAATGGCAGATAATGACCGCTGGGCCAATTTAGTCTGCCCATTTTTAATGGTAATCAGTTTTGCTGGAGACCCAGCTTGATCTACAGCACTTTCTCTTCTATCCCCTTCCTTCCTCCAAGGGTTTCTTTGTACATATCTGGGTATTTTTGAAACAAGCCAGTGGTTTCACCCGCACTGCCTCCCATGGAAGGCTGTACTAAGAATTCACCACTCTTTCAGTGAGGAACTACATCCTCACATCTCTCCTGAATCTACCTCCTTCCAGCTTCATATCATGATCCCTTGTTCTAGAGCACCGTTTTCTCTGAAACATGTCTCCCTTCTGTACCTTATTAACCTGTAAGGTATTTAAAGAGCTCCATCATATCCCAACTCTCCCTCCTCTCCTCCAGGATGTACATTTTGAACTCTCAGTCTCTCTCTCATACAGCTTCTGATGCAGACGTTGTACCATTTTAACATCCTTTAGCTTCTTTTGTCACTTTATCCTTTTTCTAATGGTTCCTCCTTCCTCGCCTTTCTTGTTTGACTGCTCCCTCCCTCCCCCATACCTATGCTAACCCCCTGCTTGGGATCTCCCTACTCTATTTCTCAGCCTGTGGTGGCCCACTTTCTGTGTCCCCTATTTGTTCCATCACCCCTGCAACTACTTCAAATGTCCATCGAAGTACCATTTAAAATGTGCACTGAGGACTATGGTTTCCTCCTTAATAGAAGCTGGCATTCACCTCAGTATCAGCTCCTATCTTTCCAGGTTAGCCCTCAGTCACCATTGTAGCTATACCTTTCCTCTGCACTATTTCTTCTACCATAACTTGAAGGCCTTGGCATGGATCTCCTCTTCTTCCCCACATAGTACAAGACACACTCACCTCTCACACTTTAAACACATGGGAAACAGAGGATCAACCAGATAAATTATCTAACTTTACTGAAAATTAAATTTACACACACAGCTTCCTACAGCAATTCATCTTTACATTTAAGCCCATGAAACACCCTTATCAAGTTAATGCATTAGCAGCTGTAGTGACTCTGATCAGAGTTTGCTTTTTTTGTGGGAGTGAGTCACTGTAAAGAACAAGGAAACTATTAGGGGATCTACAGTTCCACTGAATCTACCTGTTTAAGGGGAGAGACAGAAAGGGGGGGCAGAATAGTCATCATGGGAGCAACTCCAAGATTGAAAAGCCCCTCAGCTTAACTCAGCTCATCAGATGAAGTAGTCATATGTGCTTTGTGAATGTTAAATTTCACAGGAGGAATTCTGACAGCATTACTTAGTATGCACCCATAAATATTTGAGAAAACAGTGCCAATACCAATTTTGGATATTTACTCTGTAAATCTAAATCTGCTAAACCAATTTTATCCAGTGTTGTTAAATACAGGGGCCCAATTATTCAAAGGGGTTGCGCCATGCGCAACAGGGATACACCAGCGCAAGCCTGAAAATGCACCATTATGTGATATTCAGCGGGAGGCAGATGCGCCTCCCAAATCACAATGCTCAAGAGCGCAATGATAATGAATGCATGCACAACTCAAGGGGGAGGAACCATGAATAAATGGTGCAGTGCAATATTCAACAACATGCGCCATGCACAATAGGGGAGCAAGCGGAAGTTGTGTGATAGCGGAAATGATCCAAAATAAAAAGGAACAAGAGAGAGCACAAGAACACTACAGGAAGCCACATGTTGGTGAACTGCAGGCAGCCACACAGGCACGCAGAAACTGGGAGCAGGACAGGGCAGGAGCAGGGTAAAGCACCTGGAACCACTAGAACAGGGAAGGTGTGAGGATCCTGTGCCACAGTGCAGGACAAAATTGGGAAATGCCACACAGCACTGAGGGCTCAGACAGTGGGTAGTATGGCCACTACAGGAGGTGTTCCTGATGCAGGGGAGTAGCAGTAAGGACAGCGGGGAACAGTAAAACAGCTGCCAGGGGGCTAACACAAGCCAGAGATGTGGTCAGTGCCACCATCCTGATGGAGGCAGTAATGAGGGGTGAGAAGGCAGGCAGCAGGGGGCATGACCGTGAAAAGACCCAGGTGGTATGACCTCAACAGGCAGTACTGAGCCTGCACCAGATTTGAGTTGTACACTGATACTGAGATTATGGGCTGGTACCACCTGAACTGGGTGATCCTGAGGTGGCTCTGTGAGCAGTGCAGTGATGTGATGCAGGCACCACATGACAGAGACATGCTCTGTCAGTGGAGACAAAGTGACAGCTGTCATGTGCCTGCTCACCACGGGTACCTTCCAGAGACCAACAGGGGACATGACAGGCATAACACAGTTGGCCACATCACACCTTCTCACCCAATTCCTCAGCGGACTGCTGCCACATGCTGCGGAGTACATCCATTTCCCCAGCACACTGGCCGAGTGCACAGCAAACATACAGGAGTTCCACAGGGTAGCACGTATGCCTGGCATGCTCAGGGCAATAGACTGCACCCATGTGGCCATCTGCACGCCACCTGGCCCTGAAGGGGCTGCATACATAAATTGGAAGGGGTATGCAAGCATCAACTGCCAGGTGGTGTGCGATGCCAGGGTGCGCATAATCAATGCCTGTGCCACGCACTCTGGGGAGCACATGATGTCTTCATCTGGCACCAGTCTGCACTGTGCCACAGGTTCAAGAGTGGGACATCCCACTGGCCACCTAGTGGGTGAGTATGCAAATCATGCAGAAAGACATGGAGCTTGGGAAGGGCATAGTCAAAGGTGCGATGGTTACTGGCCTAGATGGCCCATGGCAGGGTGACACTGATCATCAAACTAATGTCCACCCTCTACACACAGGTGACAGTGGATACCCACTCCATCCCTGGCTGCTCACACCATACTGGCGGCCCGTGACCCCATCGCAGCAACGCTACAATGAGGCACATGCCACCACACGCAATGTCATCGAGTGGGTGTTCGGGATGCTGAAGGCATGTTTCTGTTGCCTGGACACGTCTGGCGGTGCCCTACAGTACAGCCCCTCAAAGGCCTGTGGGCTATTCCTGGCCTGTTGCATGCTGCACAACATGGCCAATGACTGTGGGATAGCTGTACAGGTCAAAGAGGGTGACAGCGATGGGGACGATGAGGACGCTGGTGAAGATGGTGATCGGCAGCCCCCTTAGTTGAAGGACTCCCAACTGATCCGGATGGCACAGCTGAACTTGGACACCATCACAGAGGAGTACTTCCAACCAACCCAGGTAAGTCATGGGGCCATGTGCAACCACCAGTGGCAAGGGCACAACCCACAAACATGCATGGCGAAACCCAGGGGTGCATGTCGTTAAGGGAACTGGCCAAGTATGGAACTGCACACACTATGAAGGGATGGAAAGGTCTAACATGGCACGTGGTCAAACACACACACACACCACAAGACATGCACAAAAGTTGGAGGCACGCTGACCCCAACTGCCACCCCTAGCCACACACACGTCCACAGACCACCACGCCCAGTGCCTGTCATTGTGCGTGTGTCAGACGCTAGGCACCATTGCACAGTGGTGGACAGCACAACGCAGGCATCATTCATGCACACATCACAGTGCACAGCAGCCGGGAGGGTGTGCAGATAGAATGTGTGTGTGAGTGGAGGGCCAGGTACCCCACCCGTGCATTGCACGTTGAACAACACACTGCACACAGGCAGCATCAGACAGTAGCCTTGGTGGGAGACAGGTCAGTCACTTGCCACAGTGCCATGGCTGCCACAGATGAATGGGTGGCCCCCACCAAGACCCTACAACAGTGACAGGCTGACCAATGGCCTCATGGGGTGGCACCATCAGTTCCCCAGGGGTTCCGCTGCATGAACGTGGCTGTGCTCATGCAGGGGTCTGCAGCACAGCAAACATGCCTGCGTCAGGCGTGCTCGGGATGCTGACAGCTGAACCCGGTGTCGATAAGGAGGGTGTCGCATGACACCGGGAACAGGAGGTGGACATTGCACTGCACGGTGTCTGCGACGCATGGGCAAATAACTGTGTGCCCACTGTGGCCATGGCAGCTGTGATTGTCTGTGTCAGCCTGTCAATGGCAGCAATCACATCCTCCCCACATCCGGTCCATCCCCTGCCAGGAGCAGACCAGTGTCCCTGCTGCGCCGCTCCTCTGCCTGGTGCATGGCCGCACTGAGTGCATCCACCACCGTCACAAGCCGCAACTGCTGATCGACTGAATCTTGGAGTATGTGGGTGTGCTCTTCTAAGAGGTCATCTGCCTGACTGGCATGCCATCCTTCATGGTGTTTGCAGCCCTGATGGGCAGCACCCCTTCAGGGTGGGTGCTGCACACCAGGGCCATGCCAGGGCATGTCCACAGGCGGTGCACTGATGCCAACCCCTGACACTATACCCCCATGGCCATTGGCTGACTGCTGACAATGCCCCTCCGGCTGCTGCTCTCCAGGGCTCAATGGTGCTGCTGCAGTGTCTGCAACAGCCCCACTGTACTGGACACAGACCAGTGCTGCCCCATTGGTGCAGACAGGCACAGGCTGGGACTGTGATGTCACACAGGCCTGCATGGTGGCACCACTAATGGCCATGCCCTTGCTGTTACCTGCTGTGTGGCCATCCTGTGGCCCACATGTAACTGTCCATGAAGTGAGCTTCATCATCATCAGTGACGGATCCAGCACCAGTCCGAGTCTCAGCATGATGGTATCAATGGATGCTGGCATGCTGGGACATGGGCAGGGCCTCCTCTGCACCTGCTCCACCAACATCAGTCCAGACAGCCAGGTGGGCCCACTGTAGCCCTGATCCTTGGACACCTGAGGAGGTGGACGGGCCATCCTCTATGTCCGTGGTATCACCCTCAGTGGACAAGCCCACCACCGCTGACCCATGTAGATGCTCAGGAGCTGTAAGAGAACACATTAATGTATCTGCCCTACCCTGTCTCCACCCATTGACAGATCAGGACCTACCATGCAGTGACGGGCTACCACCGTCTGGAATCCCAACCTGAAACACCGTCAATGGCACAATGCGCATGCTGCCAGCAACCAACTCTTCTTGTGGTGTCAGGCATTGTACAGCCAGCTGTCCCCACCAGTTGCAGCGTGCTGCCCTGATGGCAGCCACCTTGTCCTTAAACCTCCACCTTTCTGTGCCCATCTTCTTTTTGCACTCCTGTATGGACCACTGGCGGTTGCTATGCAGGTTGACGGCATGCGCCACCTCTTCCCATGCAGCAGCATGGGCCTGTGGTGTTCCCCACTGTCTGCTGAGCAGTGGCTCCCAGTCAGGGTAGACCTCAAACAGGGCATCTGTTTCTGCCTTGGTAAAGTTAGGCCTCCTCTTCCTCCCACTTCTCTGTTCCTCTTCCTCCACCTCACGATTGCTCATTCTTGATCCTGTGGGAATTACAGGCATTACCTGTGACTGTGCAGTCCAATGCATGTCCCACACACCACAGTCCACACTCCCAAACAGCATGCAACTCACCAGAATAGACTGCAATAACAGACTATGGCCGCTGCAGCCCAATGTCACATTTTATAGCACAACACATGCAAAGGGGTGAGGTGCAATTTTAAGTGGATGCTAATGCTGTATCTGCATCATTGAATGGATGATTAGCTGATTTGCATATGCCAGCAGAATATCATGCTGTTGCACTGGCAATGGTGTTGAGCGTGCTCAGGCAAGGGCACATTCCTGTGACATGCGTAGTGGACACGAGCGGGCATGCCTGAGGTGCTGACACTGATGCCTTCCACGCTGCTGACATGCTGTGTGCAGGAGGCAATGAAGGTCATAGCCACCATTGTGCCAGTGGTGCTGCGCTGTTCACATGTATGGCACTCTGGCACTGGGGTGCTGTAGGTGCACTGTGGTCACTGAATGGTAGCGCTACAGGAAGTGGCACACAGGTGCCCTACCACACTACCGCGGTGAGTACCAATTGCGCTGTGGCAGTCCGTGTCGAGACCCTGACCCTGTGCCGACCTTTGCCTCTGGGTGCCATGCATCCACATGGGTGCACCTCTATCGTGCTGTTCGGTGACAGCCGATGGGGAATGACCCTCAGTACCGCCGCAGCATCTGCACGCAGAACGTGTGCTACAGAGCACCATTTTGACACTGAAACAGTTCAGGATGACGGAGATGGGAACCCATCTGGAGCCAAATGGAACTGGCCAATCTGGTTCAGCTAGTGGGCCCATGCTGCTGTCCTATTTGGGGAGGTACCCTGGACAGGCCTAGGAGTGCAGTGTGGGAAGAGATGGCAGTGGCCCAGGAAGAGGCCACTGGCATGGAGAAGACCGTGGCTGTGCAGGCACCACTATGGTGACCTGCAGTACTGGGACCGGAAAGGCTTACCCACCTGTGAGCACATGTCAGGAGGGCATGGTGCCATGGCCAGGTGGTGCCCCATCCATACACTGTTAACGTCCATACGGGTATCATGGTGGCATGTGTCCAGCACATGGGGGCCATCCAGTGTGGGCTGTGGTGGTGGTGTTGGGGAGGGGAGGATGGTATGGCTGTGTGTGATTCCACACACGCAGGGGTGGGGGGACTTTGCTACTGGATTGTACTGATGTTCCTCTCTCCATGTTTGCACCCTAGGCCCAGAGGGCGCTGGCATGTGAGGGAGGAGGCTGTGCCGTAAGCAACAGCAGGCCGAGAGGCTGGCGGACCAGACAGATGGAGGGACTAGCCTGATGGTGATGAGTGTCTTACATCCATGATTACTTTGGAATGCTGTGTAACAGAGGCGGGCAGTGGGGCATGGCCACCATCCATTGGCGCCACTGCCATGCATGCAACTTGGTACAGTCAGCACTCTCCAGTGGCACTGCATGTATAGGAGTGTGTCAATGGTGTTCCATGCATGCACTGGATACATGGCTGTGCCACTGCCTTCACACCCGTATAGCCATGTCACTGAACAGCCACAGTGGTGCTGTGCAGGACTTGGCAGTGGAGTGTATGCAGTGGTCCACATGGCTTATGTGCGCCTGGGTGGGCAGGTCTTGCAGGCGAACACTGTGGATGGTCACATACCATCACAGAGGCATGTCCCATGGCCGTATGCCATGCACAGTGGAGTGGGCTGCATGGGGCTGTGCATTCACACTTATTGACTCCGCTTCCTTGTCCTAGGTGGATGGCAGCTGCAGGCTATCAGAGAGGTGCTGCAGGAGATCCTTCATGTTGCCAGGGCCTCACTGGAGATCCTAGAAAGGATAGACAGGCTGGGAGTAAGACAGTGGCATGGCAGAAGGAGCCCCCAGACCCACCCTCACACCCCTCCTTCCCTCTACCATTTGTTCACCCCTGCCCTTACCCACCCCATCTTGTTTGTGGCCTCCCCAACCCTTTGTAAATATTTGTATATAGTTTTGTTTGCTGTTTTTCAATACATTTGTATTGATATGCCTACTATGGTGGTCTCTGATTTGCAGCGGGCTATAGGTGCTCAGCTGGAGAGGTGTGCATGGCATCAGGGGTGGTGCAGTCATGTACATGTGTGTGTATGTGGGGAAGTGACTATGGTGTGGGAGTAGCTATCAGTCACTGACTCTGGTGTGTGTGTTGTTCCTTGTGCACTGGATGACTGTGTGCAGTGGTCTATGGTGCATGCTCTGTGTCCATGATGCACCAGTCAGACCATCCATGGCCTGTGCAGCTGACACCCTTGCATGTCTGTGACCTACACAGTCCACTGGCATGTCAGTGGTGGCTGTCCATGCTGGACAGCCACTGTATCTGGCACGATACCGGGTTGCCTCCTGTCACTGGTGTGGTGCATGTCTGCCTTGGGTGACACTCTGGCCTCTGCTGTTGTTGGTCCACCTCCATGCTGTCGCTTGTGTGTGTCACAGGGGATGTGCACCACTGTCTGTCACTTGTGCTCTGGGTGCATGCTGGTGGCATACAGCTCCATGATGCCTGCGCAGGGTGGCTGGCACTCCTGTGCCATGGAGGGGTGCTGGCCATGTGTACACGGTTTCTGTGGCCACACACTGGGGGCTTGTTTGCCCACTTCTGTGTCCCTGTGTTGGTGTTCCTTTGGGTATGGATGGGTGTTTGTCCATGCATTGTGTTGCATCCTGTGTGGCGCATGCTTCCATGCACCACTGTGGGTGTCTAAGCTGGTTGTTGTGGCCAGTGCTGGGTCCAGGAATGTGTCCTTGGGAGGTGCGCGGGGTGATGTATCACTGGTGGTGGGGTCAGGCATGCCCTGTCACGTGTGGGGTACCTCATGTGCTGATGCATGGTTGTTCTCTCAGCTGTACCTCAGGTGGGACATGCATGGTGGCACTGTGTATGCAGTCATTGCATCTCCGTGTGCTGCCACCCACTGATGGGTGCTCATGGAGGGGATGACTTGCATGGTTCTGTGGTGCACAGGGTTGCATTGTCACAGTGGGGGTGGTGGCATGCATGGGGTATCCTGCACTGGTGGATGCTGCTCCTGGACAGGGTGACTTGGGATCACAGTGCAGGGTGTGCTCTGCATTGGTGGGATGGTGTGGCACAGGGTGGTCAGTCCTCCTTGTGTGCCAGTCACAGCTTGCCAGGGGGTGTGCTGGGGCACCATACCCCAGCTGTGGGTTTGTTGCTGGTATCCATGGGCCAGTAGTTATTTGAGCTCTCCACCGGTTGTGCAGTGCATGAGGTGTGGGGGGGTGATGTCTGTTCTGCTGTGTGTTCCTCTGCCCATCTGGGGCATGCATGGGGGGCCCCTGAATCCTGTTCCTGCACATCCCCAGTTGTGCTGTTGCACTGCTGCCCTGCTCCACTGAGCATCCCTGGTTGTGCTATGGCACATCTGGACTGGCGCAACTGCACATCCCTAGTTGCGCTATGGTGCAGGTGGTGCAATATTCAGTCGTGTGCTGCAGGCACATCTTGACCTGTGCAGTTTTTGAATATTGCACTTCTTGCGCATGGGTGCAGTGGACTTGTGCTTGCTTCTGCTGTTGCGCACTTTTTGGGTGCAGTTTGAATATCTGGGCCAGGATATATTGACACTCAATATGCATAGCTAATGTTGGGTCTATGTTTGCAAGAACTGAAATGTTACACACATCCACATTTTTAGAAAGTTTTCACTAAGTTCCACAGATAATTACTCAGGGAAATTTTGAACCCCTGAAGCTTAGAAATTTCTACACTCAATCTCTCCAAATTTAATCACGTCTATAACTATTTCAAACAGGTTATGCATGCTAATTTCCACATATTTAGTTCTAATTGTGGTTGAACTATTAGCAGATACAAATTTTCACAAAAAGTGCCCCTTAAAAATAAAATTCCAGACTTTGAACCCCCTATAATTTTATATACCTAGTATGCGACCATAAATGTTTGAGAAAATGTTGCTAATAATCATGTTTCTGTAGTTCCACTGTAAATTTAAATCTGCCAAACCAATTTTTGCAGTGTTATAAATCACTAGGATATAGTGATACTCGATATGCAGGGAAAATGTCAGGTCTATGCCTGCAAGAGCAGAAATGTTTCAAGCATAGATACTTTAAGAATGTTTTCACAAAATTTCACAGATAATTACATAGGGAAATTTTGAACACCTAAAGCTTAAACATTTCTACACAAATTATCTCCATATTTAGGCAATTCTATAACTATTTCAAACAGGATTTTTTTTATTTTTGTAAATATTTGGATTAATATCTTTGAGCAACAGCTCTTTACATAGGTTCCATGGCAAAAGACAATCATCATCATCATGGTAACAATTACAATAACAGGTACATTGCAAGTGTCACTAGGCCTGAATACATCTAGGTAGAATACAGCAAAAGCCGTAGGTTCATTGAAAAAATACTGATTAAAATTGAGGTGGGACTAGACACATTGGGATAGGTAAAGGACAGAGAGAAGGGGTTTTAAATGAATACACTCCAAACAGACAGTAGAGTTCATTTAAACAATGAAGGCAGTGTACAAGGTATGCCTGAGTCAGGTAACAGCTAGCTTACTAAGGTCAGAAAGGTATAGCAGGTCAAAAGTGGAGGAGGGAAATGGATGAGGGAAGGGGAAGGAGGTGGGTGAGAGGGAAGGATGTGGGAGGAAAGGGATAGGTGGGGATAAGCAGATGAGGGGTAGCAGAGAGTAAGTGCTGAAAGTGTGATGGTACAGTAGGGTAATGCAGATAGAGTGTGAGACATATGGGGCATGTATGGACCAGGGAGGCAGTCTTAGTGGTAGCAATGACAGGTAACCTCAGCGACTAGGTGTTGTCATAGCAAATGTTTGAAGGAATCCAGTGTGGTTGTATTTAATATATCAGATTGCAGTGAATTGCTCCAGTGCGGGGCTCTGTATGTGGAAACATGCTGTCCTAGTGCAGTCAGGCACCTTGGGTTCTGAACATCTGGGTGGAGGGTTTCTTGTAGCCTGCAGGCTTAACAGAGGAGTCAGAAGGGCTTGGATGCCTGGTGGCATCATACTAAGGCTGATTATTTTAGCAATCAGACAGGTTTGAAATCTGAGCCTGCTGTCAAATTTAGCCAGTTGGCCTGGGAGTAAAGATCACACATATGAGTCATTCGATCAGCACCGGTGAGAAGACAGCAGGCTTTATTTAAGGCTGTTTTGATGCACCAGAGGGCTGTGTCCATAGCTTATCCATACATGGTGATGCTATAGTCAGTGAGTGAGATAACAGAGCTATGAATGGCAAGGTGCACAGTGACTGGGATCAGGTTGCATTTGTGTCTGTAAAGCATATCTATTCTTCTGTTTATTGCCTTTGAGATGTTGTCAATGTGCTGGATGTAGGACAAGGTAGAATCAATGGTTATACTCAGGTACTTATATTGTCGGACTAGCTCTAGGGTGATCCTTGACATAGTGAGCGAAAGTTTCTGTGCTTGCTGTGGTTACTGGTGAACATCTTAGTCTTAGTTTTTGTAGTTCAAGATAAACTTCTGGTCAGTAAACCATTTTTCACTGGATGTGAAACCTTGCTGGAGCTGGTCCTGAAGTTCCTTCGGTTGTGAGTGACTAGTGAATATTATTTTTTTATTTTAGTCTTTGGTAACTGGGTAAGGCCCACTAGGCACAATTGCCTGTTTTCAGGGGCAACCTGGGAGCACTGGGCGGTTAAGTGACTTGCTCAGAATCATACAGTATGTAAGTGGAGGTTGTAAGAATCAAGCCAAAGACTGGTTTGCTGGATGTACCAAGCTCATTCACAGCTCGTTACTCTAACCTGTAGGCTATACTGCCAGCCAGCTAAAATAACAGCATTATCCACATAAAGAAGTATGTGTGGCCATTGCAAGAGTTTGGGAGCTTATTTACGAAGATACTAAATAATAGAGGGCCCAAGATGGAACCTTGTAGGACCCCAGAGTGTAATGGCCTGCTTTCAGAGTTAGCATCTCTGATTTTCATTTGTTGTGACTGATTGTTTAGGTAACTAGAGAACCAAGTGGAGGTGTCTGGGGAAAGTTTGATGCTAGTGAGTTGATCGATAAGGAGTGTGTGATTAACAGTATCAAAGGCCTTGATTAGGTCTATAAAAGTTGCCCCAACCAAGAGCCCTTGTTCCAGTGCGTTATGGATGAATCCTGTAAATTCTAGTAAGGCTGTGACAGGACTATGTCCATGCCGAAACCCCAAGCTGTTGGGTGCACTGCAGTTGATCTTGCTCCAAGTATTCCATGAGTTGTTCAGCCAAAATGCACTCCAGGGCTTTAGAGAGTGGAGGGAGGATTGAAATTGGACAGTAATTTCCAAGAAGTGCATGATCACCACTCTTATACACTGGGGTGACCATGGCAGATTTCCAGCATTTTGGGAATTGTGAGAGGCTGAGAGATTGGTTGATCATCTTAGTGAGGGGTGCAAGAACTTCATCAAGTGCAAGGTTTATGAATTTAAGGTCTAGGAAGTCCCCACTGTGCCTTGATTTCCCAATTACTTTCTGGAGGTATCGCCCTGCTTTTCCTTCAGAGCCAGCCTTGAAATAGAATGGTGGGTGATCATGTAGTAGGGCTTGGTTCACCTGGTTTCAACCTTTTCGGGCACTGCTGAAATAGTCTGGGGGCAGAAAGCTGCGGAGGTCAGAGAATGCATCAGTCATGATTTTTGGCTCCATGGTTGGGGTTCCATCAAGATTCAGCATGTTGGGAGTAGTCTTAAGTTATTTCCATGTGATATCATGGATATTTTTCTAGAATGACCTGCTGTTTTTCCAGGTATTTAAGAGGGCATCCTTGTAGTATCAGCTTTTGGCCAATTGAATTGCACTGGTGCACTCATTTCTAGCCCTTTTGTAGTTTTGAATACTAGATTTGGTTCCTGAGGCCCACACCTTGTATCACAGGTGATCCCGAGCTTTTAGCTGTTCAATAAGATCTGGAGTGATCCAAGGGTTGTAGGTCCCCTTTACTTTCCTGGTTTTTAAAGGTGTGTGCCTATCACAGACCACATTGAACTGACTGAAGTGGTCAAGTGCTGTATCGACTTTGTTTGAGGTATATATTTCTGTCCATTCCTGATTCTGAAGTTCAGTTTCTAGCTGCTCAAGGTGACCATGAATTAGTACTCAGTTGGTAATAGTCCTGGCAGGGGGTTTGCAGTACTTGTTGGACCAGCAGCATATGATGGGGAAGTGGTCACTAATATGTCCAGAAGAACAGTGATGGAAGACAAGTGCTCTGGTCAGTTAGAAAGTACTCAGTGAAGTAGGGTGCTATTTCCAGATCAGCAGTTTAGTCTGGTGGGGGTCTCCACAAGCTGAGTAAAGTGAATGGCTGACAGTGTATCCTTGTGGGCTGATGCTGCAGGAAGAGCCAGTTGATGTTGAAGTCTCACACTGCTTAAGCTGTTAAGTGGTGATGTGAAGCCATCTGTTGTATTCCTTGGGGTATGCAGGTTGAGATCACAGTAAGTGCTTTATTGTGTGCCCTAGGAGCAGTTTGATTGCCAGCATCTGTATTGAGTCACTAGGGTACACGGTACAGGGACAGCAAGACCCTGTAGTGTGTCCTTTATATAGATTGCACAGCCTCCACCTCTCGTGGTGAGATGGTCCTGCCTAAAACCAAGTATCCTGGAATAAGTACTGAGGCATCAGGTGTTTCAGAGGTGAGCCAGGTTTCTATGACAGAGATAACATCTGGATTATGCTGGGTAATCCAAACCTTGAGTCCATCCAGTTTAGGGAGTTGGCTGCAGGTGTTTATTGTAGCCAATTTTAGAGACCCTGTATTTTGTTATGCATGCTAATTTTCATATATCTAGTTCTAATGGTGGTTGAGTTACAAGTAGACACAAATGTTCATAAAATGAGCCCCTTTAAAATAAAAATGCCAGACATTGAGGCCCTATAATTTTGGCTCATGTTAACTGGCATATGTTTAGGGTACATACCATTAAGTAATCATGACAGTGTTCTTGTCTTTAATATAATAGATGTCTGAGATACAATCAAATAAAGACATTTCAAAAATGCCTCAACATTTTACAGAATTCAGCATTTTCAAAAGTTTCTAATTCTTCACAGTTGTAGTGTCAATCAAATATGTCTGTCTTTCATTGGAAGACAATTCAGTATTAATAAACTTATATTAGATATGGATAGATGTCCATAAATTCATTCAAACTTTTTGGGAAAAGTGTATCCAGTTGGAGACTCCACCATTCTTCCTTTTTTGGGAGTGTGTTCAACCAATCACCTTCGCTCTACAGTTATTTGTTTAGGTATTTATTTAAAATTTGGTGATCGTGATAGGCACACTGAGACAGGACTTGTTTTCAGGTGAAACCCAAGAGAGGGAATACAAAGTGACAACAATGGGAGAATGACTATGTACAATAAAATCACAGTACAAGTAATGAATTTCAGAGAAAGACAAAATCATTGCAAAACTTGTACGTGTACTGTGGTTATGAGGTAGCCAGGTCAAGAGCTAGGGGAGTGTGCCGCACATGTAATGCAACACATTTGTATGGAACCATGAGGAATAACATTCAGATTAGAGAATACATTGAGTTGTAAGCTATACAACTGAACAGGCAGATAAGGTACTAGAGTTGATGGGTAGGACATGGGTGGTTTTAATATTGAAAGAATAGAAAAGAGAGGAGCAGGGAGGAGAGGAGAGGAGGGAGGAAGGGAGGGGAGTTAGGGAAGGGGGTGTCCAGTGAACATGGTGACTGCAATTGAGCACTTACAAAAAGGGTGGCTCAATCATGGCACCTGTGTTCTGGGCTACCTGGCAGGGTAGGGGGGTAGGGGACTACAGCGATGGGATGTTGCTATATATACATGTCCATGAGGGGGGACCATGCCACATGAAGGTTGGAAGGGGAGATAGGATATGTAGGGTTTAGTGCAGCAGTCAGCTGCCAAGCTGGCTATGTGGCATGGTGGGTGGGTGGCGGGACTAGGGTTGGGAGGGTGCCAGGTTTGGTTCTGGGGCATGATCGCTTTTTGCATCTGGTGGGGTTTTCAAAGCCCCCCACATACTAGAGGAAACCAGTCACCAGTTTTCTAGTTGCTGTGAGTGTACATTGTAGTAATTAATTTTCGACGATGTACACTCACCCAAATGGTGATTGCCCTTCCACGATCACCATTTTAACATAGAACCAGGGAGAGAAGAGAAGAGAAGAGAAGAGAAGAGAAGAGAAGAGAAGAGAAGAGAAGAGAAGAGAAGAGAAGAGAAGAGAAGGGAAGGGAAGGGAAGGGAAGGGAAGGTACTGCCATTGGTGTAAAACATGCTTTCTTTGGCCAAGCACCATGTTATTCCTCCCATGTATCTGTATATGAAGGACCTGCTCATAGCAGCCATAATAATATTACCATTTCACAGTGTTAGTGTTCATGAAGAAAAAATTGCAAAACATAGCGACCATCTCCTCTATCATACTGACACATATCAGTGGCTATTTCTGCCACTCAATACTGACACAGATCCATCCTTAATTACTGGAATGTTTCCTGTGATCCTGTTTTGCAGGCCTGAATGTTGCCACCTTCAACTGCCTTACTGAGTAGACTGTTTGACATGTTGTCAGTACAAAACTGCTGCATACTCCATTGGAGTGAATAACTGAGTCCAGGCACAGATTTGAATTGCTAATGCAAGGTGAAGTTGTTTTAACAGCAAAAAATCTGCCAATACCATGCTGGACAACAAAGACAAAGAAGCAACAATCAAGGCAAGATGCTACAATCAGATGCATAACCTGACCGCTATGTCTCACTGGTATGTCCCAGAGCTGCACCCCTGACAAACACTCTACTGAGGTGAGCGCTGGGCATACTGTTGAGAGGTAGCTAGCAGGTTATTAATTAGATTGTGGCAGTTAGCCTTGATTTTTCCTTATTTGGCATTGTTATCCATCCAACACTGCACTAGTGGTCTTTGTTGTTAAAATAAATTCACCTTGCACTGGCAATTCAAATCTGTGCCTGACTCAGTTATCCACCCAAGGAAGTGTGTGTGGTTTGTTCTGTTGGTCTTGAGCTTGGGATGTGAGCCCTCCCTTACCACAGCACCAGTCCTGTACTTGTGATTATGGATTCTGTTGGGACACTCATGGTGTTCCACATGTTAACAACCCTCTGTGTGAAATGATATTTTATATTTTTCCACTTAGAATGCCCTTATCTCAGTATGAGTGCATTACCTCTAGTTCTCCTTAAACTAACCATTTCAGACAACAGTGCACATTTCTCTATATGTTATAATTTTCTGAACATTGTGATCATAAGTTTCTCATTTCTAAGCTGCTGTAAATAGTTTGTGGAAAACCAGTCTACTTAATACTGTAGCTCTTGCCGGTTCCGTGTGATAAATGAGATCGCGGAAAGGCGATCGATGTTTGGGTGAGTGTACATCACTGAAATTCAATTTTGGCAATGTACACTCACAGAGTACAGCAAAGGGGCACACTACAGTTAGGTTTTTCATTTTATGCCTCACCCCTACTAAAGGATTTTCAGTTCCAGGGGTGCATGTTGGGGTAAAACTAAAAGAAAAAGAAAACCCACAACCCAGCACAAAAATGTTTGTGCCTAGAACCAAACCGGCACCCACCCAACCCCAGCATGCCACCAACCCACCATGCCACACAGCCAGTTTGGTAGCCTACCACCTCACTACACCCCACAAACCCTCCCTCCTTCCACCCATCACACAGCATGGTCCCTCCCATCCCACCCCACCCTGCACGCATGTATACATTGCAACATCCTGTCACGAAAGTCGCTGAACCCCATCTGGTCACCCTCCCTGCCAGGTAGCCCTGTACACAGGCACCATGATTGAGTTGCCCTTTTGAAAGCACTCAATTGTGGTCACCATCATCACAGGCTACCCTCTTGCTCCTAAACTGCTAATCTGCTTGGTAACTCTTATCAACTGAACCTTTCCAATTACCTTTTGGACTGCAGAAATCACAATTGAAAGCAGTACTTCAAGTACAGATAAACAAAGAACCTGTACAGGGCACAGATACTTGTTTTGATCTGCTTCTTACCTTCATCGACTGCATGAATATTGTGCTTGGTCTTTAACTGTGGCAGAACATTTCCTGACCAAGTCCAGGTTCTTCTTGAAAACGGGATGCCACAGGCAATGTTCAAGTCTTCTGGCAGTGCCTCTGTCAGTTTGGAGTCCTGAAAGACATCATCAAGGGGCCCAGAAGAAGTTTTTTTTAATTCTGTTCTCTCAGGTGGATACCATCTTGATCCTAGTATTTTCCCAGCTAAACCCCCCTTTGATTAATACCCACTAATGCTGTCATTATCAGCATCACACAGCTCAGCTTGCTCATCTCCTGTACCTTCTGCTCCCTGCCTGGCCATTTGAGATGTATGCACCTGAAAACAAAATTCACTTTGTCAGAATGTCACAAAGTTCACAGATCTCATAAAATGGGAAGTGTTGACTTTGTGATGTTTTTGTCAGGTGAAGCGGCCCTTTTTCCTTTGCAAAGTGACTAAACTTTGTTTGTAAAGTTGCCACTTCAGGAAAACTGGAAAACTACATGGAGAAAGTGCCACAGGGAAAACTTTGTAAAAAATTCTGAAAAGTGATGTTAGTAACGCCAATAGGAACCTCAGAAAGCTTTGAAAAGTCACAGATTTGCAACTTTGCAGCACATTTCCAGGCAAAGTTCACATTTGCTGCAAATCTACTGGCAACATCCCCTGAAGTACTAACTTATTAAATCATGGTTTAGAACATTACAAGTCAGATTTAAAATACAGAAATGCCATTGTTTCATTGTTGGCATGTAATATTAGCGACTCTGGAGCGACAAGTGCCACTGTTAGTGAGGGAATGGCCGGCGACTGAATGGTGACAGCGACATAGTTTACCCACTCTCCAGTGCTACAGCCTCAGAATTGGATATTTCAGTAAGGGAGTGTGGGACAAACCCCTGCAATGGCGAAGGTGCAGGGTAAAGCCCGCCCCTCCAAAAAAAAAACAGTAGCCATTTGAGTTGTCACTGACATTGCTTCACGATTCCGGACTCATCCTTCTGGAGCTACTAGTATCACATAGAACCATTTTATTCCATTTTAATATTTTCAGATCTAAAGTAAGGATAAGACAAACTGAATTTGCATTTTGTGAACTTGCTGAAATCCAGTGTTTGGTACACTGGTGAAGCTAGTTCAGTGCCAGTTTCCCAGCAGCACATTTGAAATTTTAAATCATGATAAAGCATTTTGTACAAGGAGCACACTCTGAGCATGCCAAAATAACAGGCAGGCCACATGGCGTGCAGCAGACAACAAGCAAAAATGGAGATTTTGACAACTTCTCATCCCTGTGCACATTTCAGTACAATTGTATGGTTTTTCTCATGGGGAAAGAACATGGCAATTGAAAGGAATTAATTCCACGTAAAAAGAAAATACTTTTGATTTGAAAACTTTTGAAACCTTCAATCATGCATGTTCTTTCCAGTTAGCTAACTCACTTCATTAAACTGTAATTTAAGCCAGGCAAGCTAGTAACATAATGATACAGATGAGAAGGGAGAGTGCACAGTGCGAGCCGGCACTGACTGCTGTAGGTCTTGTAGCAGGAGCAGTAGAGTGAATCTACCAGACCAGGAAATGTCCAGGGGGGATTTGTGAAAGATTTATTTGAAAATTTGTTTTTACTGAGTGCTGCTGATTTAGAGGGGACAGAAAACTATTTTTTATTTTTTCAGTTTATTTTTTGTCTCCCTGCAGCAGGAGTAGGGCAAAGTAAATTTAGTAGGTTGGGAAAGGTGTAAGGTGGAGTTTACAGGGCAGTTGTGACAAATAATTTGACTGTTGTTTTTATGGGGCAATGAAATACAGTTTATTTTTTATTTTCTTGCCTGTGAGTGAAATTTAAGTTAAGTGGGAAGCTACAGGTCTCTCTGTGAGGGTGAGAAGAAGAGTGTCAGTGGGCAACCTGATGGACATACTGTATGTGTTTGCAAAGAAGCCACCTCAAGAAGACTTCAAGAAAAATGTGCCATAGGGAATACTTTGTAAAAACAGTGAAATGCAGTGTTGGTAATGCCAAAAGGAACTTTGCAGAGCCTCATAAAGTAAAATTGTTGTGCCTTCATGGCAACTTTGCCATTGAAGTTCAAATTTACTCCATCCCTAGTAGCCATGCTCCCTGATGTACTAACTTATTAAATCATAGTTTAGAACAGTACTTACAAGTAATATTAAACCCCAAATACAGAAATGCATTTTTTTCATTCCATTTTAATACTTTGAGGCCAAAGTAAAGATGAAATGAGCCAAATTTGCATTTGATGAGTATGCCAAAATCCAGTGTTTTGGACACTGGCAAAGCTAGTCTAAAGGATGTTAGTTTCCCTTCAGAACACTGGTACTTTGAAGTCGTGATACAATGCTTTTTACAAGGAGTACACACAGAGCATGTCAAAGTTATTGGCAAGCCACATGACATGCAGCAGACAGAAATACTGGAGATCAATAACTTCTCATGCTGGGCCAATCTCAGTGCCATTTCCAGCTCTCTCTCATGGAGGAAGGATATGGTTACTGAAAAGCACTCATTTCATTATAAAAAAGAGAGATCTTTGATTAGAAAACTTTTGAAATCCTCAATCATGCATTTTCTTTCCAGTTAACTAATTCACTTCATTAGACTGTAGTTTAAGCCAGGCAGGCTAGTACCATCATTATACAGATGAGAAGGGAGAGTGCACAGTGGCCCCTATTCTCCATAGAGAGTCTATGCACCACATATCTGAGGCACATAGACCCTCCACAGCCCCTGCACCCCCTGTTCCCAATTCTCCAAGGAGGCATGAGTCTACTATGCGCCAGATCCCCGATCGGGCTGGCTGGCAAGATCCATGAGGGGTGGTCCAGGGATGGGTGCAGGGGGCATGCCTATGCTCTGCACTATGCTCTAAAGCATGGAGTGCCGAGTTGGGGGGCACTGGTTACATGTCCCCAGGGCAGACATAGCCACTGCACACACCCCTAGTTGCCACCACTAGCTACGGCAGTCATGTCAGAGCATGGAGTACCCCTAACACACTGGCCCAGCCTTTGGGTACCCTATGAAGGGCTGGGGCAGCCATCCAGTCACCCACCCACCCTGGTGCTGTGGCTACTCCATGGCCACCAGTTTGCTGTAGTGCCCCATGGGCACAAGTGATCCAGTGGTGAATCAGGTCTGGCCATCCCATTGGATGCCCTCCCATGTCCATGATAGTAACACCACACATCTGCATGCTGTGGGGTGGCCATGAAAGGGGTTGAGTGGTTGCCGGTGGACGTGAATATGGCTACGTGCATTGTTCATTGGCTGGGGACTCCATGTGCAGGATATGCACCTCTGGCATGTACTTGCCACCCCTTGGAGAATCCTCACCAGTGTGAGCCTGCACTGACTACTGCAGGTCTTGCAGGAGCAGTAGAGTGAATCTTACATACTGGGAAAGGTGCAGCGGGGATCTCTGAAAGGTTTATTTGCAAAAATATTTTTACTGAGTGCTAATAATGTAGAAGGCACAGAAAACCATATTTATTTTTTATTTTATTTTATTTTTTAATCCTCTGCTGCAGGAGCAGGACAGATTACCTTTAGTTGACTGGGAAAGGTGCAGAGTGAAGTTTGAAGGGTAGTTTTTACAAATAATTTGACTGCTGGTGGTATGAAGCCTTGCCTGTGAGTGAAAACTAAGTTAAGTAGGCTGCTGTAGGTCTCTCATTGAGCAGAGGGTTGTGGATAACCTGATTGGCATGTGTGTGTATGTGGGCATCTGGCTATAAGTTGCGTAGATACCATGAAGAAAAGAACTGGAGAAGAATGTAATGTAGGGGGAGGAAAGGAGCTGAGAAAATTTTGACAGTGTCAGCTCCACCAAGTACCAGTTCTGCAAGTGTTGAAGAAGGAGGCATGCCCAGGACTAGAAGTTATTTCAAGTACAGAAAATGAAAAGATCTCAGGGTTATAATATCAAATACATTAACATTCAGCAAGCATAATGTTGAAGCGAAACGTGCCAACAAAATAATAGGTAACATCTTGAGAAATATAAAGAGCAGGAATAAGAAGGTGTTAGTGCCTTTGTACAAATCCTTGGTTAGGTCGGATCTGGAGTATGGTGTGCCCTTTAGTGTCCCACAGAGTATATGCAACTCCAGACTTACAGAGAGAGTCCAAAGGAGATTAACTAAGAGAGTAAATATAGTAAAAAGCAGAATATTATGATAGACTGCAGGATCTGGGGTTTTGTTAAATCACATATTGTAGAACCAGAGGGGATGTCTGTTACGTCCACAGTGCATTTAGGAATGTGATACTCTGGGAATCTGTGGGTTTAAATAAAAAGGTAATGTCAGGTAGCGCAACCAGGGCCCATTCTTATCAATTACTTGGTGAGAATTATAGAACTTCCAAAAAAGGACAGTGGTTCAACCAGAGGATAGTGGAAGTATGGAATGCACGTCCTTCTGCTGTGGTAAGTGCATGTAACATAGCAACCTTTAAGCTTCTACTTGATCAGCATATGGGAGGGGAAAAATGGGACTTTGTCCATGGAACAGTGGCAAGTCCATTTATGGCTCTTATAGCTGATTGGACTTGTAACCTAAACCTTTGAGCCTATGAACTTATAATGCTGCTATAATTAATGGGCTTCCTTTTTTCCCATTGGGAAACCGTGGCATAATTTGCCATTATAAAGGAGTGTTTATAATGGCAAACGTGCGCACGGTTTTCCCACACTGAGCATGCTCAAACTTTTCACTGGCTGTGTCCTTCCCGAACAGGAAACCATTCCCCACACAACCCACCATGGAGAGAAACTGCCATGGACACTGCAGTAAGTAATTTTTAAAATTACTCCGATGTTCCACATGGCTACTGGGTGACCCCACAACAATATTTTAAATAAAGTGAAAGCGGACCTCACGCTACGAGTAATCTGGCTAGCGACGTACAGCAGTCTTTTTTTTTTATTTTATATAATTGCTGAGGTAAAAAGAGAAGCCTAACAATTACATAAAATAAAATATGGTTCCGTAACTTAATTTACACACACCTCAGAGTTTATGTAGCATCAAACCCTCGGTGTGTGTAAATTCTTGTTACACAATCGTGACTCATACTTTATCCTATATATAATTAATGGGTCACCCCTTTTTCCCATTGGAAGACCGTGCCATAATTCACCATTATAAAGGAGCATTTATAATGGCAAATATGTGCACAGCTTACCTTGGTTTGCGCATGCGCCCACCAGTTTGTCCCCTCATGCCACTTGCCTCTCGCCGCTTCCATCTTTGGCGAAACTCAACCTCCACGCCATAGGAATTTGGTGGTAGGTTATTTCTTTTAAAAAATGATATTTTCCAAATACAGAGGACACCAGAACAGCTGAAAACAAAAAAAAAATCTACCAGGCTGCTGACAAAAAAGAGACCAGAACGTAGCAGCACCAGAACATCTAGGGGAACACCTTGTATTTTATATAATTGCTGTGGTGAAAAAGGGGAGACCCAGCAATTATATTAAATAAAATATAAGTGCTGTAATATGAAACTCAAGTTTACACACACCCTTAAGGTTAGATGCTTCCATAAACCCTTGAGCTTCGATCTTGGGGTTTATGTAGCATCTAACCCCTCAGGTGTGTGTAAACTTCTCGTTGCATACATCACCCCATACTTTATTCTATATGTTATCTTATCATCTAAAAAAAGTAGAATTGTTTGGTTTAGGATGAGGTACTGCATACTAATCATGCACTTTTATAAAAGCAAGTCAGTAGCAACACCACCAAAGCAACATGTAGAGAACAGTGACCATGAGGAGGATACGGAAGTGGAGCTGTCAGAGTGCGGGTGGCATGAGAGAGAGGTGACAGAGGAGGGAGAGGCAGAAGCACATAAGAAGGAAGTGGAAAAAGGACATGGACAAGCTGATAAATCATGGAAGACTGAGGCAGAGGGTCATAGAAATTGGGAAGAGGAAGTCAAACAGGAGGAGAAATAGGGAGACAAAGCAGGAAAGAAGGAAACGCCTACAGAAGAGGTGGAGGATGAAGTAAAGGAGGTTGAAAGTGTGATGTTAGTTACACAAATTCTCATGTTGAGTGTGATACAATGGAGTGGAGGCCATGATGAGAGGAGATGGTCAAATTAAAAAAACAATATGCAATGTTCATCGCGGGTGAAACATTGGGATTTCCCAGATGTGTTTTTCTGAGGGAATTCAATGTTTGGGTGGATGATAGAGATCAAAGATGCAGCAGTGATTTCCTGAAGGTTATGTCATCTTTAGGACTGATGCAGGTCATTGCTGCACCAACCCATCAGGACGGCCACATATTGGACCTGGTGTTTTCACTGGGGCTTGAGATCACCGATCTCGGGATTGATCGGGTTTCTTGGTCCGATCATTGCACGGTGAAGTTCACGCTTGGGGCTCCTGCCAAAAGCCCTTCCCCTGCTGAGATGATTAGCTGTCACCCTTTGCGGGGTCTTACCCCTGAGGGTTTTCTGGTGGCAGTTAAATTATCAAGGTTGGGTGCTGCATGCATTGGAGGTGTTGGTGCTGGAGTCGACACCTATAATAAGGTGCTCTGACACCATCAACTCCTCGCACCTGTCCGTATGACCCAGAATCTATATCTGAGGTCCCCATGGTTTGATGGGGACCTCAGGAGATGAAGAAGATAGGTCGGAGACTAGAGCACCGCTGGAGAAGGTCCCGCCTGGAGGTGGACAAACTGGTCCTGCATATGCATTGGTTGTGCATATCAGGAGGCAATCAACCATAAGAAAGCAGTGTTCCTGTCCAGGGAGATTGCTGCCAGGAGGAACTGACCAGCTTCACTCTTCCGGACTGTAGACAGACTTCTTCATCCAGTCTGTTTGCAGCCCGGGAGGGTTTTTTCAAATGAAGATTGTGAGGAGTTTGCTCGGTTTTTCTCGGACAGGGTGTCCTTGATCCGGCGGGAGGCTTCTTCAGCCAGCAATATTATAGCTGACAGTGGTCACCAGATGTGTGCTGAGCACACTCCGCCGAGTTGGGGGGAGTTTAGACCAGTGGAAGTGAGTGAGGTTATCGAGGTGGCAGTCAATTTGAAGCATACCATTTGTGAACTGGACCCAGTGCCAACGCGTTTCTTAATGAGATGCGTTGACTCTGTTGGCCCGGTGTTTTCCATATGTTTGCACGGGTGCTCCTTATCTGAGGAGTCTTTCTGGATGCCTTGAAGGAGGCTCTGTGAGACCCCTTTTAAAGAAATCTTCCTTGGACCAGGAGATCATGGCAATTACCATCCCTATTCCAATCTCCCATTTTTAGGGAAAGTGGTGGAGAAGGTGGTAGCGCTTCAATTGGAAGAGCACCTTGTGACTCACGAGATGTATGATCCTTCCAGTCAGCTTTCGGGCCAGACATAGCACAGAAACTGCACTTGTTCAGGTGCAGAATGATCTCTCAGGGCTAGAGATCGAGAAGACATGACAATTCTTGTTCTCCTCAATCTCTTCAGCATTTGACACTGTGGACCATTATGTGTTGCTTATCCACTTCAGGGAGCTGTGCGGACTCACCGGACTGTCATCAACTGGTTTGAGTCCTTTCTTACAAACAGGAGGCAACGGGTTATGATGGGTAATTCCTCATCTGCACCCTGTCTCCTTCCCTGTGGAGTCCCTCAGGGCTTGGTATTTGCCCCAATGTTATTTGCAGTGTACATGCTGGCCCGGGGGAGATCATTAGGAAGTATGGCCTGAGTTTTCATTGTTATGCCTATGATACTCAGCTATATCTGTCCTTTGCCCCAGGAACTGCCAATGCAGTGGATGTATTAAACATCTGTCTGACCGAGATAAATGACTGGATGGCTTCCAGCTGGTTGCGACTGAACCCTAACAAGACGGAGGTATTGGTGGTGGAGTCGAACAGAGTTTGTGATAGGATGGCCTCTGACTCAGCAACTGGACTTGTTCTTGGAGCTGTGTCATTGAAGGCCTCCTCTTGGGTGCGTAATCTTGGAGTGATTCTGGACAGGAATCTGACCATGGAGGCTCAAATAGATTCCGTGGTTCAAACCTGTTATTTTCATCTCAGAAACATTGCCAGGATTAAGCCCCTTGTTCCGCCTGGACCTCCCTACCTTGATACATGCCTTAGTCACATCTAGGCTGGACTACTGTAATGCGCTCTAACTCAGGGTCACTGTGGGACTTCTCCGAGACTGCGCTGGTGCAAAATGCAGCTGCCGGTTATTGACTGGGCAGCCTAAATTTTGTCATATCACACCGGTACTGCACAAATTGCACTGGCTGCCAGTCAGGTGGAGAATCCTCTTTAAGGTGGGTCTTCTCACCTTTAAGACCCTTCACGGAAGGGACCTGGTTAGCTGTCAGTCCTCCTGACACCTACTTCTTTTATCCGCCCTCTTCGATCCTCCAGTGGTAGCCTCCTGACTGTTCCTAGAACAAGGCTTAAATCAGCCGGTGATAGAGCTTTTAGTGCTGCAGCTCCCGTTCTTTGGAACTCATTACCAGCTCTGGTCAGGGAGGCTCCCACTATAGATGTCTTTAAGGTTCACCTGAAGGCACCACTATTCTCACAAGCATTCAAAGTTTAGAGTATGATTTATCTAATAGTTTGCACATTATTATTTTATTTTTGAATGTATAATTATGTTAAATGTCTTTAAAAATTGTACAGCGCCAGAGCCTCTGGGATTAGGCGTCTTTTAAATAAATTTGCCTTGCCTTGCCAATGCTGGCCCACTGGTTCAGCAGTTGGATTTCGCTTAGTGATGCCGGCGACCCGAGTTTGGGAGTGAATCTTGGTCATTGGAAGGCCGGCCAGGGGAGAAGATCAAGCATCCTTAGGACTGCTCTCCATCTCTGGGGAGGGAGTTGTGTGCTCAGTGCAGGAGTGACACCTGGCAGAGGCCAGGTCCATTGCCATGCACCGGCGCAAGTCAAGAATGTCTGGGGTGGGACAGACCCAGGACATCATTGCACATCTCCAACCCAGTTTAATGGGGTAAACCTTTGTGCCTTCTATCTCTATGAAGCACTGTCCTGGACTTTGATTAGTCTTCTGGTCCGGCTCTCCCAGACAGTTACTGGATTTGCGGTACTGATGCCTTCTGCAGTGCCGTGACCCCACCAGCTGGGGGTAAACCAGGGGTGACTGGGAGAGCAGGGGCTTAAGTAGGAGGTGTAAGTCACAGGGGCACCATGACTAGAGCAAAGACATAATGGTAGGTACAGGCAAAAAGTGAGATAAATATAAAAAAATATATGCAAAAGAGAAAACAAGCAGATTGGACAGGGAACTCTAAAGAATAGGCCCACCCCAGTTCCCAGATGATCCACCTCATTGTAACCCTAGTGCTGCTGCCACCACTGTTACCCTGTCAATGCATTCAGCCCAGCCACATCATTCCATCATGAAAGAAAAATATAAAATAATTTTGCAGTCACCATCTTGTTGCATCTAAATAACCTCAGCAGTCCAGTCATGTAGCGAAAAAAACAATGAGATCTGCACTGTGGGAGTATTTAGCAACGACCCCACAAATCCACTGAAAGCATGTTGCACCTGTGTAAAAGTAAGATTAGTTGTGGTCAGGCTATTCATACATTGGGAATCAGTATTCTTGATGATTATCTGATGTACGAAGACATGTCATATTCCTAACAGTCACATCCATTCCCAATTCCCTGTTAGGCCACATGGGACAGGAGCAGCAGAGACAGTCAGGTATGGGTGTGGGACATGTTGGCTCATTTAATTCATGCAGCCACAACAGCCAACATAAGCAGATACTGCCTCTACTTCAAGTGAACAACTTTAAATGCAACCAACTATTCCCATAGTGTATATACCACCTGATGTAGTCTGTAATTTGTAGCAACAAACCTGTCCAAGTCATTACATACCCACATAAAATCACCATCAACTCAGACGATCTCCATCTATTTTGAAAAAAAAACATTGATTTGTATGCCCATATTTCTATTTATTTTATTTTACAAATTTTGGTCTGGGAAGGCACATTGAGCTGGTCCCTATTTCCAGATGCATTCTGTAGGGTCACACCGTCTACAAGTGGAGATTATGGGACTCTAACCCAGGTCTATTTCATGAAAAAAAGTTGTTCACAGGTCATTGTGCTAACCTCTAGGCAACACTTTCAGAATCCCATTTCTATCAGGAAGAAAGATTTGCCTATTTATCACCCTTGCATCTAACACCAAACAGAATACTAAATGATAATAACAAATAAATACAGTGTGTAAGGATACATAGAATTGTGTGATATTGATCCTCACAGTGTGGCAGATGTCTTTATACAAGGCAATTTAGAATTCAGCCTCTGGAACTTCCTGAAGCCTGCTGCTACCTGCCTGTGTGCGGCCCTAATCGCCCTTACGACCTTTTTCTGTATGATTCCCCATCCTAGCTCTGCCCCCTTGCTGCTGGCTCCAGTGCAGCACCTACTAGTTAAGTTTGCCATCTGCGTCTTTTTAGCCGGGGGTCTCACCACCCTGCAGCCCTTGGGTCAGTATGTTTTGTTTGTAACCTGTGGTTGTTCACATGCAATCCCTTGCTGTCCACCTCAACTTGTTGATGTACGTGCTGCTTCCCTATTGTTAGGTTATTCTGTACCATACGCACCCGACAAAATGTTTCTGCTCCTGATTGCAATGTTGTCTATGTATCTATCGATAAGTTATTCTGTACTGTATGCACCTGACAAAATATTATCTCTGTAACTACTACTCTGCCTCATTGTTGGAGTATGCCTGCTCCTGATTGTAATTGTCATCAATGCTCCTGATTGTAATTGTTGTCAATGTATCTTCTCCTATGTTATTACCCTGTGATTCTCCCGAGTCACACCTGAAAATAGGCACTGGCTGTCTAGTGTGCTTACCCGGTTACCAAAAGCAAATAAATAAATAAATAAATCAGTTTTCTACTTTCTTCTAACAAATCACTTTTCTGCAGGTCTTGGGCTTCAAATGTGGAGCAAAGTACAGTTTACTTCCACCTTCATCTTTTAGTGCTCCAAAAGGGAGGGTGGATAAAAAAAACATGTGTTGTTTTTCCTGGTTCAGGCCTCCAAACTGGCATGGACTTTAAAGAGGCTGTAATGGGCACATTCTGAGCTTTTGGACACACCCAGCTTAAAACTTACAATGATGTCACTAGTTGTGATGTCACAGTTAACAAATTCAGTGACACTAATTGGATTACTGAATCAGAGGGAGTACAGAGGTAACCATTGCAAACCTTTGGCTAACACCCAAAAGAGGTTGGTTCTTTTTAGGCTTGTATCTCAAGTTCTTATTTTGTTCAAAAATACTGCAGTGTTCTTCACTATGATGAAGAAAATGGGAGCCAAAATACATGTTTGTTATAGCTCCCTGTTCATTACATCTAGGGATTCTGTCGTACAGTGTTATCTGCCAGAACACTTTCAACTGCTCAAAACAGTGTCCATCAGCTGACAGTATCACTGCACCCCCTTATCCCTCCATCATGTCATATCTTTTTTTTTATTTAAATAATCATAAAAAGGAGTTTCTAGCTGAACTGCAGGCATGCAGAGCAAATGGATGAGTGGTGTGTAAGCTGAGAATCTCTTGTCCCTCCTGATTCCAAAGGCAACTGTTGACCAAATACACTGCAAGGCTGGCATTTTAGCTGTTCAGCTCAGACGTACACACATCCAACAATGCTGTCATTCTGGTCAGTATATTTTATTTATTTGAAAGATTTATTCTTAAAATTATAAAACAGAGATTACAAGCTGTCAGGTGTGAAGTTATTTCTGTTCTGTAGTGTGCTGAATTTGGTGTGATGGCCCCCAAATGGTGAGCAATAATGTGGTGCTGTTTATATGACCAGGCAGATAACATGCTTGCTTGGGAAAACATACCTGGTATAAGGAACATTTATCTTAATTACATTAGAGATTTGTACTGTATTTATACTGAATCCTCAAGAACTTGGTGCCTGCTATGGAACAGCTGAATTTTGTCAGGATCCACGCCGCATTCATAGTAGCCAAGTTTTCATTATACCAGGACTTGGTATAGTATGGAGCACTGTGTATAGTTTCAGTACTTTTAATATTATCGTCTCACATGAAAAACAAAACATAATTCCATAACAGACATTACTAGAGTAACAGTTTAAAGTTTCTTTGATCACTGTAGATTTACCATCACTGAAAAAAACTTTCTTTAATACTTTCTTTTATAAATGCCTTACATTTCTGAAAGAAATACTTAGTTGTTACTCCTATTTTTTTGCAGAAGACAAAGTATCCATGAGTTGTCAAACTCATGTTCATTTCCTGAAGGCAAGCTTCAAGCTGTAGGCTGCAGTCCTCACTATGCAGAAACACTTAGCAGATGTTGTAAATCTTTGGTGAATTTCTTTTCAGCTTTTAAAACACAGCAAGGTGTTATTCTTCCAAATGTCACAACTTCACTGCCACAGTGATTGTTCCTACAAATCACATTTTAGCATTAGGATCTTTCTATGTATAAATGTAATGTATGTATCTCAGATGCAGCAGTTTATTAGATATTGATTCTTACATATAATTATAGTTTTAAATGCCACTCAGCATTAAAAAGCAGTTTATTGGAAAGCTTGAATGTTCTTTCAAATAACATAACCTTTGACAAAACAGAATTTATAGAGGAAGGAGGCATTATGGAAGAGGCAGAAAGAAAACAGAGAGGCAAGGGAGTGGAGTTGGTTAAAGGAACAGTGATGGGTAAAACATATAAAGAGACCCAGAAGCAAAGCAACTAAAGGAGTGACAGATGGGGTCCAGTCTGGCAAGAATATATTTGAAGGAAACACAAAAGATTGCAGTGGCTTAATGAAGTGGAGCGAGTATCATTTTGAGAATGCTCTCATGTTGAACTGGAAGAGGAAGTCAGGATTTATTCCTGTAGAGGGCAACAAGGATGGGGTATAGATTTTATTGATGGCATCAGTGTGGACTGAGAAGACAAGTTGATTATCACCTAAAGGTATTGGAAAGACAGGACTATTCATGAAAAGTGCCATCAAAGGTTTTGAAAACAGGGGACTGGCTCCGCTTAAGCCATTGCTATGTACTGAGCAACATGGTGACATATTTTAATGTTCAGTGAGAACCGGTTGGCATAAAACCAGCACTAGACATTATCAAAGTCACAACATTGGGATAGATGCAACAGGGGATTGACGCGTCAATTACATAAAAAAAAAAAACACTGTGTCATCTGCATATATATGGATATTCACTGAGACACAGGACTGGAGAGGTCTTTGAGAAAATTAAGAAGAGGACTGGACCTAAAATAGAGCCTTTAGGCACACTGGAGTAACTGGTTAGGGAAGAAGACAAGGATTCCTAAACCTGGACAGATGGGCTACATCCAGAGATGCAGAAACAAAACCAGTTGAGGCAGAGGCTGAAAGCCCAGGGCACCTCGACTTACTTAAGAATAAGGATTGGACTACAGAGTCAAAAGACTTAGCCAGGCCAATAAAGCTAGCAGCTGACACATGACCCTGTGGTAATGCTGAACTGGAATCTTCAATCAAAATGTCCCTTTTTAATTGGCAATACATTATTATTATTATGGTGGCTCATATAGGTTCGCAGCCAGGGTTTTAAAAGGTTCTTTGATATGTATGATGTTACACACGTGTCACCCAGAAGAGGTCAAAACATGTTCTGTTTGAAACACAATGTGTTTCAATGGGCCTATGCAACAAGAGTAGTGTTATGCTTGTGCAAATGTGATAACTGTTTGGCCTTTTGCAGCCTCTATTCCATAGGGAATTACTACCCTGTTGGGGTACCAAAGGTAATGAACCCCTTGAAGAGGGTTCCACACCTAGAGGTGCCAAGGGAAAGATTCCCTTGGCTAAAAGTACCTTAGGAAGGAGCCACAAAAAGAACACTGAGTAGTAAACTGTAGGTAAAGCCTGATAGAAAAACAGGGTCAGCCATCCAGACAGGGGTCATTTACAGACCACCAGTCCAGGGGGAGGAGACAGATAGGGAGGAGATGATGATGGCTATCCAAAGGATGCCACAAAAGGGGGAGGTAGTGCTGGTGGGCAACTTTAATATTCCAGATGTGGACTGGAGCCTATCAGCAGTTGCATCAGCCAGGAGCAGGTTTCTGCTCGACTTCCTTCAGGGAGCCTTCCTTAAAATATTGGTCATGGAACCAACATGGCAGGGGTACTACTGGACCTGATACTTACAAACTGGGACAGTGTGATAGGGATCACAGTAGGGGAGCACCTGGGAAATAGTGATCACTGGTTAGTGTGGTTTAGCATAACTGAAGAAGCAGAACCCAGCCACACACAAATGTGAATCCTTGACTTTAGGAGGGCAGATTTTGGGAAAATGGGGAAATGCTTGGAAAAGGCACTAACTAGAATAGGAAGCAAATTAGGGGTAAATGAACAGTGGGCAGTATTAAAAACAGGGATAAAAAGGGCCTCAGAGTCATGTATAAAGTAGGTTAGCAATGGGGAAAAGGAAAAGGAGACCATTAAGATATTCCAAGAAAGTAGCAGAGAAGGTGAAAGCCCCCCAAAAAATCTCATTCAAGCAATACAAAAAGACACAGGCAGAAGGGGACAGAGAGAAGTACCAGGAGAAACAAAGGGAGGCAGGGAGGGAAGTTTGGGAAGCCAAAGCACAAATAGAGGATTGCATTGCAAAATCAGTGGTTAGAGGGGACAAAATCTTTTACATGTATGTAAGTGAAAAAAGGAGGGCCAAGGGAGGGATAGTGAGGCTGAAAGGGGAGGACTGGGTAGAGTGGAGGATGATAACAGCAAAGCAGACATACTGAAGATATATTTCTGCTCATTCTTTACAGAGGAGGGGGTGGGTAATGAGACTGATGGGAGTAGAATAGGTAGGAAGGGCACGGAAATTGTTACAAGTATTTTTCCATGGGAAAGGGTCCTAAAGGAACTTGAACGAATAGGAGTTGATAAGGCTAAGGGGCCAGATGTGGTACACCCCAGGGTGCTGAGGGAGCTAAGAGATGTGGTGGCTGAACCTCTGGCAACCCTGTTTAGCTAGTCACTGGAAATTGGAGAGGTATCCAAAGACTGGAGGACAGCTGATGTAGTCCCCCTATACAAAAGCGGGAACAGAGAGGCAGCAGGAAACTACAGACCAGTCAACTTGGCCTCAGTAGTGGGAAAGATCTTGGAAACACTACTGAAGGAAAGAATAGTGGAATACTTGGTTGCCAGTGGTCTATAGGACCCAAGGCAACATGGTTTTACTTGGGGGGGCGGTGGTCATGCCAGACTAACCCTCATTAGATTTTTCGACTGGGTGACAAAGGAGGTGAATGGGGAGGTAGTGGATGTGGCCTACCTGGATTTCAGCAAGGCCTTTGACACTGTGCTGCATAGAAGGTTGTTCAATAAGCTGGGGAGGATGGGAGTGGGAGGATGGTGGTGCAGTGAGTGGAAAACTGGCTGACGGCAGGACAAAGAAGGTGGTGGTAAATGGCTGTCACTCCACAGAGGAAGGCTGACCAGTGGGGTGCCACAGGGATCAATGCTAGGCCCAGTCCTCTTCATCATCTTTATCAGCAACATTGCAGAAAACCTAGAAGGGAGAATTTGCCTTTTCACTGAAAACACAAAGCTCTGCAACAGGAAAGTGGACACACCAGAGGGTGTGAATAGAAGGAAAAGAGATCTGCAGAAGCTTAAGGGCTGGTCAAGGGAGTGGCAGTCAAGATTTAATGCAAAGAAATGCAAAATAATGCACATGGGGCACAAAACCCCTAGGAACAACATATCAGCTGGAGGGAGGCTATAGAATGCTCCAAGCAGGAAAGGGACCTAGGGGTTATCATTTCTATTGACCTCAAGGTAGTGAGTCAGTGTAGAAGGCAGCAGGAAAAGCAATCAGGATGCTTTGCTGCATTGGCAGGGGTATTGCCAGCAAGAAAAGGAGGTCATAATTCCACTATACAAGACATTAGTGAGGCCACACCATGAGTAGTGTCCAGTTCTGGTGGCCTTACCTACTGTACGTAAGGACATAAACAGGGTGGAGGCAGTTCAGAGGGAGGCAATCATGATGGTGCAAGGTTACATCACAAAGCCTATGAGGACAGCCTGAAGGATCTTGAATATGTTCTCCCTGGAGGAGAGGAGGGAGAAGGAGGATATGATTGAGACATATAAATACCTTATAGAGAGGAACAAGGTGCAGGAAAACACAATCTTTCATAGAAAAAGATGTCCCAGGACTAGGGGACATGGGATGAAACTGGAGAGAGTGAGGTTCAGAGGGAACATGAGGAAGAATTTCTTCACAGAGAGGGTGGTGGACAAATGGAACACCCTTCCAGGAGAAAGTGGTGGGGTCTGAAACAATTATGGGATTTAAGAATGCATGAGATAGGCACAGGGGAGCCAGTAGTTGGAGGAAAGGGACAACCCAGTTCTAAAGAAGCTTGAAGAAGCTGGCATGTGCACATTAGGCAGACCATGTAGGTTGTAGGCCCTTATCTCCGGCCAATATCAATGTATCTATGTATCTATGTAAACGCTGACTATGAGGTAGAGAATCTGGATTGTCGCAATGATACAGCTCGATGAAAAGCAAATGAATTAAACAGGTTGTCAGGATTGACTGTAGAATGGATTGTACTGATGAGGATCAGAAGGCTTCCTAAGGAGACAGGAAACAGTGAGTAGGGTCACCATCCAACTCCTTCCATCAGCAGAAACCTACCTAAGGAAACTAGGGAATGTACTTTAAACAACTAACTACATATTATGACCTTTGGCATGCAGGAGAGGAAAAAAAACCTTTTAAAAGGAGGAAACCTCTGGGGATCCAATGCTAGGTCGCCTTCCCTCCAGGCTAGGGGTAATTTATTTAGTGACAGCTCTGCTGCTGCAATTTAGAAGCCAAATCAAAAGGGAGGAATATTCCAGTTTGGTTGAAAGCTTTCACGACTGCTCTCATGTGAATGCCATGAAGGGCTGCGAGAGACCTCTGCAGTAATGGGTACTCTGAGTGAGAGCGGACAATCAAGGTGGGAGTAGGAGAGTGATGACCACTGAGGCACTCACCCAGCCTACTGACTAACACAAACTGGGTGAACCAGAGATGGTCATAGGAGAATTGCTTTCAAATGTACCCCGACAAAACCATAGCCAAAGGAGCTGTAGACTGGAACGGCCCTACCCCTTGGCAGCTGAAGTCTTAAATTCTGCATCAAGAGATGCCATATGCAACTGCATGCTAAAGCTCCACACAGAGTGATGACAGTCCCACAAAAGGCCAGATGAGAAGGACCCCACCCCCAAGGTTCACATGCTCAAGATGTGGACTTTGTGACTGCAGAGCGAGGTCACGGCTTACAGGGTGAGCTCTGAGTCAAGAAAGGTAATGAACATTGTTGGCATGCCTCCAATTTAGGAATGGGAGCATGATTCATCTTTGAGTGCTGATAAGTGGCGCTGGGCAGATCCAGTGGCCATAGATTAGGTAGCAGATTGTTGATGAGGAGGCTGGCAGTGAAAGGTTGCAATGAACTCTGTAAGCATGTGAGTGAAAGGTTGCAAGTGAATTCTGCAACCACGAAATTGAAAGATTGTGGCAAGTCTGCAATTATGAGAACTACCAAGGCAGGGCCTGGGTGAGGTAGAAAGGTTGCAGTGTGAGCCAACGATTGGTATTTTGATAATAGTAGTAACCAATGGAAAACAGCCAACCAAATACTTTATGGAGCCATATTGATGGTGACATAGAAGGAGATGTTTAGGCAGTGAGAGGCTGTGATGCCAGTGACTGAATCAAGGAGGTTTAGTGGAAATGAATCAAAGAGGTTTAGCAAATAGGAAACGTAACAGATTTGCAACAGCATTTGCCACAGCAATAAAATGGCAGCAGCATGGTAAGCATGATGCACTGCATATGAGATAAGCTGAATTACATTATGCTTAGCCAACTAGTTCCATGAAGGAGTAAATCATAGTTTACATAAGGCATTGGATGGTATGATTTCAGCATGAATAGCTAATTGGCATGATAGCATGAATAGTGATTGATATGATTGGCAGGAATACCTTAAATGCCATTAAGACAGAAATAAGTTAATGCATGGCAGTAAGTACTTGCAAGCAATAATGGCACAAATCCCTTAAGCACCATTAAGGTAGAATTAGGTTATGGCAAGGCAGTAAGTTTTTGTAATGCAGTAATGAAATGTACAAGTTCTCTGAAGCCTTGTAGGCTGTGAGGTAAATCTATGTATGCAATGGATAACTGAATCCCATGTAGGCAAGAAGCAGCAAGGACAGGTGATTAATTTAACTTACTTAAAGCATGCTCTTGCTACCTGGGCCATGATGCACCTGAGACACCACAGTCCTCCTCCATAGGAATAAGAGAGCCAGGAGCAGGCACCATGAGACTAGGCAGCACATAAAATAGCAGAACATGTCAGTATAGCAGTGCAGCATTTTTACTAGTGGAGCTAGCACTGAGTAGATCATGAGCTGAGTTGTAAAACAGGGAGTAGCTGCTAGCTAGTAGCAGAGCCAGAACCAGGTGCAATCAATTAATGAGAATCAGGAGGCAGCAAATGCAGTCTGAGCTGAAACATTCAAAAACAATTGCAGGAAAACTGAGGTGTGATAAGAGACTGGAACACAGGCAAGATAAACGCAGAGCAAACAAAGGGCAACAAGATGTTAGGAAAACAAGAAAACCCCAAAAAGAAACAACAAATTAAAACACAGATACAGAATAACAGAAAAACAAGCAAACAAGGAAGCACACAGCAACAGCCCGAGACAAAATAATACAAACCATAAGTAGGAGAGCACACAAAAAAAAAAAGTCCAACACAAACTAAGCAGAGCCCAAGCACAGCAATGCTGGGGGGAGGGGAACAAAGCTTTAGCGGGCCCCAACGGATAAACAGACCAAGACTGCCTCCAGCCAGCAAAGGAAAAGTGCTTTAGAAGGAGGCTGGGAGGAACTGCTTATATAGTTGAGAAAGGGGTGTGTCTGGTTGCTACCCCATTAAACTACAGCCATAGCCTTCCAATTATTAACTAGGCTACACACTACAAAATAAGAACGTATTAGGTTTCACACACATGCATTTCATTATATGCAATAGACCCCACTTTATATTTAATGGGAGGGCTAAAGCCCGAGGTTTGATGTAGGATAATAGCTTCTTCCATGTCCATAATAAACGCAAGTCTCCCTCGGCAGCTCCATGCTTAGTGCATTGCAAAACTTCCCTTCGCAAAGCATCGGGTTCCTGTGTGGCTTTTGTGGCTGAGCCTCCCTTAGTTCCTGCCTGCAGCTTCTGCTTGTTTGCTTCCCTTTTCCCACCCTGCCTTCTTCCCTGTTTTCGTTCTCCTGATCCTTGTCCCCCTTTCTCCTCATTTACCATGATTGCTTTTGCCTTTTCCCATATGCCTGTTGTTTCCCCAGTCCCATTCCACCCTTCTGCTTCCCGTTTCCCCTCCCCGTTCCTTTGGTTGCTGTGCTCTGGCATTTGCTGTTGTCTCCTCCTGATTCCCTGCCTTGGTCTGGCCTTCCCACTTCTCCTCCATGCTGTCTCCCCAGCCATTTCATTGTTCCTTGCCTCCCGTGCCCTTCCAGCTGCCCCCCCCCAAGCATTTTGTTTCCAGGCCTGCATTCTGCTCCTCTTGACATCCGGGTGCTTGAGGCGTTCCGACATGGCCCAGCCTTCCATGCTCCCTACCATTTTTATTCTGGCCTCCAGTCCCTATTGGCTCCTCCATGCTGTGGGTCTCCTGTGCCTTCTGAACAGCCTTAGGACCCTGTCCCGTGAGTAGCCTTGCATTACTTTGCCTTTCTGCTGACTTGTGCTGTTCTGGGTTGCATTGACGCTGTCTCCTGCCTACATTGCTTGTTGCTGCTTGTGCTCCAGCTTGTCCCTGCCTTTCACTTTGTTGTGGGGCATGTTGGTGCTAGGCCTGTGAGTGTGCCCTTGATTGGGCTGGCTGGGTTGAACCCCTTTGCGTGTTCTCTCTTTTTCCATGCTGGGGAGTGATTATGATTTCATTGACTGTGCTGTTGGCCCAACTTTACCATCCGATGGCAGTCATGCCTGGAGCAGGATGTGCAAACCTAATTTTTACAATATGGTGACCAGGGCTCTGACTTCACACTCACCTTGTCTTTGGCAGCTGGGCTGCCACAGGGTCCACGGGGCTAGGGGCGTGCCTGCCTTGGTTGTTTTCTGCTGTTTATTTCCCTCCCTCCTCCTCTTGTCCCTCTTGTCTTTCTCTCCGGCTGCCTCCGATTCAGTTGCCCCCTCCTCTTTTGTGTCTCCTTGTCTCCCAGCTGCTTCTGTCTGCCCCTGGGGCCAGTGCCTCCTCCTATCCCCTCAGCCTCTCACCCCCATCCTTCACTCAGGCCCTTGTCCTCTCTTCTGTGTCTTCTTTTGGACTTTTCTCTCCCACCGCATTCCATCTCCATCGCCATGCCCCTCTCCCGAGTTAGTCCTACTCCACTTCCTGACACTCTGCTGGAGTCTATACTTCCATGTATTTCCCACTCTGCTACCATTGCATCTGTCTTCACTACCAGTTTACATCTGCCCGCCACGCTACTTACCCCTTACCATTACTTAGTCCCAATATTCATACTCTGCCCAGCCCACAATCCTATGTGGTCTCATTCTCCCTGCTTCTTAATGACTTTCTGGCTCACCGTATCATCACATCCCCCATGCTGACTCCCTCTCCTGTGTCCCTTGTTGTAGTTCCCACAGTACCCTTGCACATGGTGCTTCTCTACCTACATTTTTGTTTGGCATTCCCCTTGTTTGTTACTTCAGTACCGTGTTTCATCTGCCCATGTTCCCCATTATACTACACCATGTTCTTTATTAGGACCGTGCCAATACCAGAGCTTCTTTTGCTGATTCCTACCTTCCCATTTGCAGTGCTGTTTTGGTCCATGTTGCCCAGCAGGCTTCCCAGTTATTCTCACGTTGGGGCATTGTGGTGCCATGCTGGGACATCATGGCTGCCTTGGCAGTAAGCTTGCCTTATGTTAGCTCTGATTTTTACCAGTTTCCTCTTACATGGCTTTCCATTATCCCTGCATTAACCTTTAACCTTGCAGCCTACCCAACCTTGGCATGTTCCCTGCCTTCCTTTTCTGTGCTGCATGTTCCTAGCTGCATTCCCGTATCTCCACCTTAATGGCATTTATAGTAATCGTACTTCAGCCATCCTCTAACTTCTTACTTCCTACCATCCCCTTCACACTTCTTAGTTTTGCCTATCTCCTACTCCTCACCTGTGAGCTCCCCTTTCCTCGCTCAGCCCATATCAGCAGTCCTTCGGCCTCTTCACTAACTCTACCTACTGAGGCATAGCAGTGCAGGTAGGCTTCCCCTGTCTACTGGGGATGAGAACCTGTTTCCTCTGCCTTCAGTCTTGACCAGTTATACTCCCAGTAAACTTTCCACAGCCTCAGTCTCTAAACTCTGCCTGGCACAGTATCAATTGAAGGTTAGCTTGCCCTGACTACCAGAGATGGGAGCCTGTGTTTCAATCTACTGTTCAACTAATTGCATTCTATACCTGATACCCAGTTGCTGCATTCCCTTCAAGAATGGGACCACAGGGCCGGCCCGCCGGCACAGCAGTTGGATTTCCCCTTGAGACGCCAGCAACCTGGGTTCGGGAACGAGTCCGGGAAGCTGGAGGGCTGGCCGGGGGGAGAGAGCTTGAGCATCCCAGGGACTGCTCGTTCTCTCCAGGGAAAGGAGGGAACTAGAGCTCGGCTCTTGTCTGACCCCAGGTGGAGATCCGAGGTATAACAAATCCGATGCCTAATAGGGAGGTGATGTGTCAGACGTCATCCCTCAAGCGCCTTGATGTCAGGGGACACAGCACATTACGAGAACACTGGAGAAACACCTCGCAGCCTCCTGGTAGATGGGCACCAGACCCCGACCCTCAATGCCCCTACCTGCCCAGAGACAGCATCCCGATGAAAGACAGACATCTCGGGGTGTATGGGACCCCACCCTGTACCCCGCCTGGGGGGGTATAGCTATGGCTGAATGGGGGATGGACTGCACTGGTCACCAGCTAGGTGAGCGAGGGCTGAAAAGGCTGTAGGTGACTCCCAAAGAGAAGGGAGCTGCTAGGAGGAGGGGAGCAAAAAAAAAAAAAAAACGGACCACCATATCCCATTTGCATTCAATCTACAGTCTTAACCAACTGCATTCTATACCTGATATCTTGTTGCAGCATTCCCTTTGGGAACAGGACCACTATACCCAATTTTGCCTCCAATATCCGGCCTCATCCAACTACATCCTGCACTTCTATGGACTCAATGTACTTGTTCCTGCCTTGGACTCCTCATGTTCTGAATTTGGACCCCACTAGCTTGTGCAGTCTCCACCTGTGCACAGTTCACCAGACTCCTGGACTTCCTTGCTGCTTGTCATCCACCTCTTCCTGTGCTCCTGGGCATTGTTGTTGTTGCCTACCTTCTGGCCCAACCTCATCCAATCTTCAGTCCTTCAGCTCCATGCTGCCATCTCCTTCCTGGTTGCTATGCTGGATGTCTCTGTTTCCCTATTGCCTTCCTATTGGACAT
Organism: Neoceratodus forsteri; assembly: GCA_016271365.2. NCBI lineage: Eukaryota > Metazoa > Chordata > Ceratodontiformes > Ceratodontidae > Neoceratodus > Neoceratodus forsteri. Next base: position 871,894,374 of record CM057450.1, on the reverse strand, counting down.
GTCTGTTCGCATTCCCCTTCCTTCCTGCTGGATATGTGTCATTTGCTCCTCTTCAAGAATGTGTGCCTGAAGCATTCTACACATTTTCCCCTGGTGCTCCCCTTATCAGATCCAGTGGACTACCAGCAATGATTTCAGTGCTTTCCCTGAGTGCAATTCCAGTTCACTATCTCCTTCGGATGTGGGGAACCCATTCCCCGTCACTGCAGCCACTTGCTACCAACTGTTCCAGTTCTCCATCTTCTTCAGAGGTGGGAATCTCGCACCTCAACTTCACAGCACCTGGATTTGCTCCTTGGTTTGACATGGATCTCCTGCCGAGACCTGATTCAGCTTTCCTGCATTCCATTCTGGTATGCTGTGGCACTTGCCCCAGTCCCATACCTTTCCTAAACCTGCCAATGTCTGTACTGCTCAGCCTCAGCCCTCTTCTTCTCCAGCTCCATCCTTCAGTTGGTCGACCTCTGTTTGGATTTTTCCCTCCATTCCAGGACTTCTGCTTTTCTCCTCGCTGCCCTTGTGGCTCATGGTTTCTGTCCATCTGCTGTGTCACTTTTTGGGCATTCCTACAACTATCAATGTCTAACTTCCCTGCCTGACTAACTACTCCTACCCATTCATCTGTCTTATACTCCTACCTTGGCTATCATAACAGCTTCCTTCCAACACTATGGAGTACCTGTTCTTCTCACCTGAGGAAACCTTCTTCCAGCAAAATACCTTGAACAGCATGCCCTACAGACTCTTAGGTCACTATAAAATTATCAGTACTTCCCAATAACCTCCCCATGACCCATTTCTGGAATCCCATTTGACCGGACTATAGATGATCTCATCTCTCAACTGACTCTTCAGGATGCCACCCTATATATTCTGTTCATTCAAGCAGTAAGGGCATCACTACCTCCCATGTCTTCATAGAATCCAAGATTTAGTGGAGTCTCCTTTACTCCTGTCTTCTTACCTGGAAACATGACCCTAATTCCTTCCAAGATGTACCAACTAAATAATAACTATCACCGTTAAGGATAACGGAAACTGCAGGATACCTTATAGCAGTACCGGCATCATCCATTATACCTTCTTCTCATAGTCTCCTCCTAAAAGCATGCTTGGCGCCCATTTTTTCTACACTTGCTCTCAAAGACTTATTCAAAGACCCATTCTCAGGCTCCCTCAGCATTCAGACATTGGATGCTTCAGAAATGCAAAAGACACATGGCCACGTAAGCTAATGCCATGGGCAACTAAGCCACAGCAATACCCTATAGCCACCATTTCACACTAATTTTCTTCCTGAATATCAGCCTATGCAAATCTCATTATAGCAACAATAGCTCTATTTGACCCTCAAATGTATTGTACTGAACTTTCTAATTATTCCTATTGATATCCAGTTAGCATCCTTACAGCATACCACCCTTCCTCTATCAGTCTGAAATCCTCCACATTACCCCATTCTACCAGGTAACTAAAGCTTCTGTCTGAATCCTTGATCAACTCCATAGATGCCTACATAGCGAAATATTGCACATTGCTGAACTCCAAGCCTTGAGACCCTAATCTAGATGTCAAAGCCTCTACTACTCCTCCACCATTTAACATTTTCAATTCCTGCATTCTCTTAATCAGTACCAAGATCAAGATCTTCTGAGAACATTGCAAGTATCTGAAGCACTTACCACTCTCCAAAAAGCTAAGCACTTTATCTTGCCTGCACCCTCTACAAAGTTTGACAGATTACTTAAAGAATTTCATAACCTATCATATGTCCCACAGTTGAGTCTGGCAGCTCATTTAATCAAATCATTGTCTTCATGCTCGCATTGACTCTCTAACCCCACTGAATAGCAACCGATATCATTTTGGAATCCTGGACCACGTTCACCCCTTTTCCAGCTGGACTTAATCCATATTCAGTATTTGGACGCTCCGTCAGAATGGACCTGCCTCTCCAGCCTCAGTATTGATCTTCCAAAATGTATCATTCAACAGACTCTGAAGATGTAACTTCATCTCCACAAACAGTTCATCTTACTCAGAAATTAGAATATGGTTGTAAGGACATACAATCATCTCCTCTTAGTTTGCTCTGAGGATGGGTGGGTCAGTGGCCATGGGTCCTCAGAAGTTTCCTCCACTTGGGTTTTTTTCCTGTCCTGCATGCTACTGGTCATACTCTCTGTGAGCTGGAGGAGGTAATCTTTTTGGGCTTTCTATTCCCTACTCACTACCTGGCTTACCTACCAAGAGTGGGAAAAGAGAAAAGCCAAAAAGTAAATTACAGTTACATAAGCACTACTAATCCCATACTTTGTTCACCAAAACATTGAATGGGAGGGATAAAGCATTAGGTTCAATGTAGGGGAATACCTCCTCCCACATCACAAAGGCCAGCCTCCCATGGCAGTTCCCTGCTTAGTGTGTTACGCAACACTCACAATACACCCTTGCCTCCTCCTTCTCTGGCACTCTGCTCACCCTTGGTGCTGGGCTTTCTATTCCCTACCACTACCCAACTTACCTACCAAGGGTGGGAATAGGAGAAAGCCAAAAGTAAACTACAGTTACATAAGCACTACTAACCCCATACTCTTCACCAAAACATTGAACATATGTCATTAGTTTCATGATGCAATCAAATAAAACACTTTCCTTTCCAGGTAATAGTATGATTTACCTCTTTGCAAACATATCATACAGCTTTGGTTAAAATGTATACCCATCAAATTGCATTTAAACAACAAACTGATCCACTCCCTCAAGATTATTCTCAGTTAATACTTTTAACAAAAGTGCATGTAAAGATTTTGTGCTTGGACCTGAAGCAACTTTATCTGCAGTCATGCATGGAATGCAGGTGTATTTGACTGGCATGTTTCTGAGTCATAGGTTCAATGCTAGCACAATTTTCCATGAAGTATCATCTGTTACCTGACATCAGTTAACATTAGCCAGGCTCAGCATTTCAGGGTTACTGTGAAAACATTCTGAGTTCTTACACCACTAGATTAGCTGGTATCCAGGATGGCTGTCTGCTGATAAATCAAGGCTGCATCCAAAATACTTTTTTATTGTCCTGTAGTATTATTATGCATACTGGTTCCAAGGCAGAGTCTTTTTACTTTTGATATCCAAGGAACAGATTCAGAATTCATAAGATCCTAACCAGGTCAAGAAGCGTTAGCCTTATTTTGACCTGCACCAAATCTATATCTCTACTGAAAAGCAATGTGCAGAAAGATAATTATCTAGTGCCCCTTTAAACTGGTTTATGGTCCTACATGATACCACAGAATGTGGCAGCGAATTCCACTGGAATACCACCCTCTGACAGAATCAGGTTCCTCTCTGTTTCTTTCTGTAGTGGTCACCTTTCAGTAACATATGGTACCCCCTAACTGTTTCTGTGTCTGGTCTTAAGCATAATCCTGTATGTCTACCTGGGTCTCCTAGAATGGAGTGAGTACAACTCCTAGTATCAGAGTGTCTCCTCGTTGGTGTTATCTTTGATATTTGCCACTAACTTTGTTGCCCTCCTCTGTACTCGCCCTGTTTTCCTTAGATCAGTTTTTAGATATGATGTCCTGAACTGGCAACAGTACTCTAGGACACGAACAGTGACATCATCAACTCCCTGTCCCTGCTCCTGATGTGCTTCTAATGGAAGCCAGTATACCATAACCAATTTTGGCTATACTGGAACAGTGGTTGGTAAAGCTCAAGTTGTTATTAACTAGACTCCAAAATCCTTTTCAAATTCAGTGGTTTATATTTCAGTTCCATTAATATAATTAATATAATAAGTAAAATTAGGATTTCACCTCCCAAAGTACATTAACTTGCACTTGTCCATGTTGAATCTCAATTTCTTGTTACTTGCATTATCAGCCATGGCATTGATAGTTTTTTGGAAAGCTCTAGCATCTTTCTCATTTGTTACCAGCATGCCCATTTTAATATTGTCTGCATATTTTGTCATTCATGCCTTATTTGTGCAAGTAATTAATGGCACCAGAATATTAAATAATGCCGGTCCCAGCACCAAACCCTGCAAGACCCCACTTGTCACCCTGATCCATCTAGAGTAGTGACCCTTAACCATCACTCACAGTTTCATCTTGAACAACCATCATCTTTATCAGCAACTTTGCAGAAAACCTAGAAGGGAGAATTTGCCTTTTCACTGATGTCACAAAGCTCTGCAGCAGGAAAATGGACATGCCAGAGGGTGTGAATAGAATGAAAAGAGATCTGCAGAAGCTGAAGGACTGGTCAAAGTAGTGGCAGTCAAGATTTAATGCAAAGAAATCCAAAATAATTCACATGGGACACAAAACCCCCACGAACAACATATCAGCTGGGGGGAGGCTATAGAATGATCCAAGCAGGAAGGGGACCTAGGGGTTATCATTTCTATTGACCTCAAGGTAGGGAGTCAGTGTGAGAAGGGAGCAGGAAAAGCAAACAGGATGCTTGGCTGCATAGGCAGGGGTATCAACAGCAGGAAAAGGGAGGTCATAATTCCACTATACTTGACATAAGCGAGGCCACACCATGAGTAGTGTCCAGTTCTGGAGGCCTTACCTACATAAGGACATAAACAGGGTGGAGGGCAGTTCAGAGGAGGGCAATCATGATGGTGCAAGGTTACATCACAAAGCCTATGAGGACAGCCTGAAGGACTTGAATATGTTCTCCCTGGAGGAGAGGAGGGAGAAGGAGGATATGATTGAGACATATAAATACCTTATGGAGAGGAACAAGGTGCAGGAAAACACAATCTTTCTTTGAAAAAGATGTCCCAAGACTAGGGGACATGGGATGAAACTGGAGGGAGTGAGGTTCAGAGGGAACATGAGGAATAATTTCTTCTTGGAGAGGGTGGTGGACAATTGGAACACCATTCCAGAGAAAGCGGTGGGGTCTGAAACAATTATGGGATTTAAGAATGCATGAGATAGGCATCAGGGGAGCCAGTAGTTGGAGGAAAGGGACAACCCAGTTCTAAAGAAGCTTGAAGAAGCCAAGCATGTGCAACAGTAGGCAGACTCATGTAGGCTGTAGGCCCTTATCTCCGGCCAATATCAATGTATCTATGTATCTATGTAAACGCTGACTATGAGGTAGAGAATCTGATTGCCGGCAATGATACAGCTCGATGAAAAGCAAATGAATTAAACAGGTTGTCAGGATTGCACTGTAGAATGGATTGTACTGATGAGATCAGAAGGCTTCCTAAGGAGAGAGGAAAAAGTGAGTAGGGCCACCATCCAACTCCATCCATCAGCGGAACCCTACCTAAGGAAACTAGGGAATGTACTTTGAACAACTAACTACATATTATGACCTTTGTTATGGAGGAGAGCAAAAAAAACCCTTTCAAAAGGAGGAAACCTCTGGGGATCCAATGCCAAGGTCGCCTTCCCTCCAGGCTAGGGCTAATTTATTTAGTGATGGCTCTGCTGCTGCAGTTTAGAAACCAAATCAAAAGGGAGGAATATTCCAGTTTGGTTGAAAGCTTTCACAATTGCTCTAATGCGAATGCCATGAAGGGCTGCGAGAGGCCTCTGCAGTAATGGGTACTCTGAGTAAGAGCGGACCCCCAAGGTGGGAGTAGGAGAGTGATGACCATGGAGGCACTCACCCAGCCTACTGACTAACACAAACTGGGTGAACCAGAGATGGTCATAGGGAGAATTGCTTTCAAATGTACCTCGACAAAACCATAGCCAAAGGAGCCTGTAGGACTGGAACGGCCCTACCCCTTGGCAGCTGAAGTCTTAAATTCTGCATCAAGAGATGTGCCATATGCAACTGCATGCTAAAGCTCCACACAGAGTGATGACATTCCCACAAAAGGTCAGATGAGAAGGACCCCGCCGCCCCGAGGTTCACATGCAACAAGATGTGGACTTCGTGACTGTAGAGCGAGATCATCGGCTTACAGGGTGAGCTCTGAGTCAAGAAAGGTAATGAACATTGTTGGCATGCCTCCAGTTTAGGAATGGGAGCATGATTCATCTTTGAGTGCTGATAAGTGGCGGCTGAGCAGATCCAGTGGCCATAGATTAGGTAGCAGATTGTTGATGAGGAGGCTGGCCTTGAAAGGTTGCAAGCGAACTCTGTAAGCATGTGAGTGAAAGGTTGCAAGTGAATTCTGCAACCACGAAATTGAAAGATTGTGAGCGAAGTCTGCAATTATGAGAACTACCAAGGCGGGGGCCTGGGTGAGGTAGAAGGTTGCAGTGTGAGCCAACGATTGGTATTTTGATAATAGTAGTAACCAATGGAAAACAGTCAACCAAATACTTTATGGAGCCATATTGATGGTGACATAGAAGGGAGATGTTTAGGCAGTGAGAGGCTGTGATGCCAGTGACTGAATCAAGGAGGTTTAGCAGAAATGAATCAATGAGGTTTAGCAAATAGGAAACATGTAACAGATTTGCAACAGCATTTGCCACAGCAATAAAATAGGCAGCAGCATAGGTAAGCATGATGCATTGCACATGAGATGAGCTGAATTACGTATATGCTTAGCCAACTAGTTTCCACGAAGGAGTAAATCATAGTTTACTGGATATAGGCATTGGATGGTATGATTTCAGCATGAATAGCGAATTGGCATGATAGCATGAATAGTGATTGATATGATTGGCAGGAATACCTTAAATGCCATTAAGACAGAAATAAGTTAATGCATGGCAGTAAGTACTTGCAAGCAATAATGGCACAAATCCCTTAAGCACCATTAAGGTAGAATTAGGTTATGGCAAGGCAGTAAGTTTTATAATGCAGTAATGAAATGTACAAAGTTCTCTGAAGCCTTGTAGGCTGTGAGGTAAATCTATGTATGCAATGGATAACTGAAACCCATGTAGGCAAGAAGCAGCGAGGACAGGTGATTAATTTAACTTACTTAAAGCATGCTCTTGCTACCTGGGCCATGATGCACTGCCGAGACACCACAGTCCTCTGCCATAGGAATAAGAGAGCCAGGAGCAGGCACCATGAGACCAGGCAGCACATAAATAGCAGAATGTGTCAGTATAGCAGTGCAGCATTTTTACTAGTGGAGCTAGCACTGAATAGATCATGAGCTGAGTTGTAAAACAGGGAGTAGCTGCTAGCTAAGTAGCAGAGCCAGAACCAGGTGCAATCAATTAATGAGAATCAGGAGGCAGCAAAATGCAGTCTGAGCTGAAACATTCAAAACAATGGCAGGAAAACTGAGGTGTGATAAGAGACTGGAACACAGGCAAGATAAACACAGAGCAAACAAAGGGCAGCAAGATGTTAGGAAAACAAGAAAACCTAAAAAAGAAACACAAAATTAAAACGCAGACAGAGGAGAACAGAAAAACAAGCACACAAGAAAGCATACAGCATCAACCAGAGGCAAAATAATACAAACCATAAGTAGGAGAACACAAAAAAAAAAAAATAGTTCAACACTAACCAAGCAGAGCCCAAGCACAGCAACGCTGGGGGGAGGGGAACAAAGCTTCAGCGGGCCCCAACAGATAAACAGACCAAGAGAGCCTCCAGCCAGCAAAGAAAAAGTGCTTTAGAAGGAGGCTGGGAGGAACTGCTTATATAGCACAGAAAGGGGTGTGACTGGTTGCTTCCCTATTGAACAACAGCCATAGCCTTCAATTATTAACTAGGCTACACACTACAAAATAAGAACGTATTAGGTTTCACACACATGCATTTCATTATATGCAATAGACCCCACTTTATATTTAATGGGAGGGCTAAAGCCCGAGGTTTGATGTAGGATAAAAGCTCCTCCCACATCCCTAATAAACGCAAGCCACCCTCGGCAGCTCCGTGCTTAGTGCGTTGCAAAACTTTCCCCCTTCGCAAGCAACGGGTTCCTGTGTGGCTTTTGTGGCTGAGCCTCCCCTAGTTCCTGCCTGCTGCTTCTGCTTGCTTGCTTCCCTTTTTCCCGCCCTTGCCTTCTTCCCTGTTTCCGTTCTCCTGATCCTTCCCCCCCCTTCTCCTCATTTGGCATGATTGCTTTGCCTTTTCCATGTGCCTGTTGTCCCCTCCAGAAGTCCCATTCTCCCTTCTGCTTCCTGTTTCCTTCCCCATTCTTTTTGTTGCTGTGCTCCGGCACTTGCTGTTGTCCCCTCCTGATTCCCTGCCTTGGTCTGGCCTTCCCACTTCTCTCCTCCATGCCGTCTCCCAGCCATTTCATTGTGCCTTGCCTTCCATGCCCTTCCAGTTGCCCCCACACTTCTCCAGCATTTTGTTTCCAGGCCTGCATTCTGCTCCTCTTGACATCCGGGTGCTTGAGGCGTTCCGTCGTGGCCCAGCCTTCCATGCTCCCCTACCATTTTTATTCTGGCCTCCAGTCCCTATTGGCTCCTCCATGCTGTGGATTCTCCTGTGCCTTCTGAACAGCCTTAGGACCCTGTCCCGTGAGTAGCCTTGCATTACTTTGCTTTTCTGCTGACTTGTGCTCTTCTGAGTTGCATTGACGCTGTCCCCTGCCTACATTGCTTGTTGCTGCTCATGCTTCGGCTTGTCCCTGCCTTTCTCTTTGTTGTGGGGTACGTTGGTGCTAGGCCTGGCAGGTGTGCCCTTCGGTGGGCTGGCTGGGTTGAACCCCTTTGCGTGTCCTTTCTTTTTCCATGCTGGGGAGTGATTATGATTTTATTGACTCTGCTGGTGGCCCAACTTTACCATCTGACGGCAGTCATGCCTTGAGCAGGACGCTCAAACCTAATTTTTACAATATGGTGCCCCGTGCTCTGACTTCACACTCATCTTGTCTTTGGCAGCTGCCAGGGGTCCAGGGCTAGGAGTGTGCCTGCCTTGGTTGTTTTCTGCTGTTTATTTCCCTCCCTCCTCCTCTTGTCCCTCTTGTCTGTTCTCTCCGGCTGCCTCCGATTCAGTTCCCTCCTCTTTTGTGTCTCCTTGTCTCCTGGCTGCTTCTGTGCCCCTGGGCCAGTGCCTCCTCCATCCCCTCAGCCTCTCACCTCCCCATCTCTCCATAAGGCCCGTGTCCCTCTCTTCTGTGTCTTCTTTTGGACTTTTCCTATCCCAATTGCATTCCATCTCCATCTCCATGCCTCTCTCCCGAGTTAGTCCTACTCCACTTCTGACACCCTGATGGAGCCTGTAATTCTACGTATTTCCCCACTCTGCTACCATTGCATCTGCCTTCTCTACCAGTTTACATCTGTCCCCACGCTACTTACCCCTTACCATTCATTAGTCCCAATATTCATACCCTGCCCAGCCCGTCATTCCTATGTGGCCTCATCCTCCCTTGGTTCATAATGACTTTCTGGCTCACCGTATCATCACATCCCCCATGCTGGCTCCCTCTCCTGTGTCCCTTGTTGTAGTTCCCACAGTACCCTTGCACTTGGTGCTCCTCTACCTGCATTTTTGTTTGGCATTCCCCTTGTTTGTTACTTCAGTACCGTCTTTCATCTGCCCATGTTCCCCATTATACTACAGCTTGCCCTTTATTAGGACCGTGCCAATACCAGAGCCTCTTTGCTGGTTCCTACCCTTCCCATTGCAGTGCTGTTTGGTCCATGTTGCCCAGCTGGCTTCCCAGTTATTCTTACGGTGGGGCACTGTGGTACCATGCTGGGACATCAAGGATCCCTTGGCTGGAAGCATGCCTTATGTTAGCTATGATTTTTTACCTGATATCCTCTTACATGACTTTTCCATTATCCTGCATTAACCTTTGACCTTGCAGCCTACCCAACCTGACATGTTCCTTGCCTTCCTATACTGTACTGCATGTTCCTCACTGCATTCCCTATCTCCACCTTAATGGCATTTATAATAATCGTACTTCACCATCCTCTAACTTCTTTCTTCCTACCATCCCGTTCACATTTCTTTGTTATGCCTATTACCTACTCCTCACCTGTGAGCTCCCCTTTCCTCACTCAGCCCATATCAGCAGTCCACTGGCCTCTTCACTAACTCTGACTAGTGAGGCATAGCAGTGCAGGTAGGCTTCCCCTGTCTACTGGGGATGAGAGCCTGTTTCTTCTGCCTTCAGTCTCAACCAGTTATACTCCCAGTAAACTTTCCACAGCCTCCATCTCTAAACTCTGGCTGGCACAGCATCGAGTGAAGGTTAGCTTGCCCTGACTACCAGAGATGGGAGCCAGTGTTTCAATCTACTGTTCAACTAATTGCATTCTATACCTGATACCCGGTTGCCACATTCCCTTCAGGGATGGGACCACCATATCCCATTTGCATTCAATCTACAGTTTCAACCAACTGCATTCTATACCTGATATCTGGTTGCTACATTCCTTGGCAGACCATTATACCCAATTTGCCTCCAATATCCGGCCTCATCCAACTACATCCTGCACTTCCATGGACTTGATATACTTGTCCTGCCTTGGCCTCCTCATGTTCTGGATTTGGACCCCGCTTAGTTTGTGTCAATCTCCACATGTGCTCAGTTCACTGGACTCCTGGACTTCCTTGCTGCTTGTCATCCACCTCTTCCTGCGTTCCTGGGCATTGTTGTTGTGGTTTGCCTTCTGGCCCAACCTCTTCCAATCTTCAGACCTTCAGCTCCATGCTGCCATCTCCTTCCTGGTTGCTATGCTGGATGTCTCTGTTTACCTATTGCCTTCCTGTTGGACGTGTCTGCCCGCATTCTCCTTGCTTCCTGCTGGATATGTGTCATTTGCTGCTTTTCAAGAATGTGTGCCTGAAGCCTTCTACATGTTTTCCCCTGGCACTCCCCTTATCCAATCCAGTGGTCTTCCAGCAATGATTTCAGTGCTTTCCCTGAGTGCAATTCCAGTTCACCATCTCCTTCGAAGGTGGGGAACCCATTCACCATCACTGCAGCCACTTTCTAGCAACTGTTCCAGTTCTCCATCTTCTTCAGAGGTGGAACCCTCACACCTCAACTTCACAGCACCTGGATTTGCTCCTTGGTTTGACATGGATCTCCTGCCGAGGCCTGATTCAGCTGTCCTGCATTCCATTCTGGTATGCTGTGGCACTTGCCCCAGTCTCGTACCTTCCCTAAACCTGCCGATGTCTGTACTGCTCAGCCTCAGCCATCTTCTTCTCCAGCTCCATCCTTCAGCTGGTCGACTTCTGTTTGGACTTTTCTCGCCATCCCAGGACTGCTGCTTTTCTCCTCACTGCTTTTGTGGCTTGAGGTTCCTGTCCATCTGCTGTGTCTCTTTTTGGGCATTCCTACAACTATCAATGTCTAGCATCCCTGCCTGACCAACTACTCCTATCCATTCATCTGTCTTATACTCCTACCTCAGCTATCATAATATCTCCCTTCCAACACTATGGAGTACCTGTTCTTCTCATCTGAGGAAACCTTCTTCCAGCATCATACCTTGAACAGCATGCCCTACAGACTCTTAAAATTATAAATACTTCCCAATAACCTCCCCATGACCCATTTCTGGAATTCCATTTGACTGGACTATAGATGATCTCATCTCTCAACCGACTCTTCAGGATGCTACCCTATATAGTCTGTTAATTCAAGTAGTAAGGGCATCACTACCTCCCATGCCTTCATAGGATCCAAGATTTAGTGAAGTCTCCTTTACTCCTGTCTTCTTACCTGGAAACATGACCCAAATTCCTTCTGAGATGTACCAACTAAATAATAACCATCACCGTTAAGGATAACGGAAACTTCAGGATACCTCATAGCAGTACTGGCATCATCCATTATACCGTCTTCTCACAGTCTTCTCCTAAAAGCATGCTTAGCATCCATTGCTTCTACACTTGCTCTCAATGACTTATTCAAAGACCCATTCTCGGGCTCCCCACAGCATTCAGACATCCGATGCTTCAGAAATGCAAAAGCACCATGGCCACTTAAGCTAATGCCATGGGCAACTAAGCCACAGCAATACCCATCCACCATTTCACACTAATAGTCCTTCCTGAATATGAGACTATGCAAACTTCATTATAGCAACAATAGCTCTATTTGATCCTCAAATGTATTGTACTGAACTTTCTAAAGTTTTCTATTGATATTCAGTTACCATCTTTACAGCATACCACCTTCCTTTATCAGTCTGAAATCCTCCCATTACCCCATTCTTAAGCAATTAGGCATGACTAAGGGTTATGTTAACGGTTCGTTAATCACCCTCTAGGGGTGTAATGTGGAAGAGTGGTGGCCTAACTGCCACATGCCCCTAAAGGTGATTAACTGACCATTAACTTAACTCCTCGGAGTGCCTTATTGTATTATAATAAAAATGTTTTTAAACAGTGTTAAACCATGGTCAGTATATGGTTAAGCTACATGTATGTTAATAAAGATTAAAATAAGGCTGTTAGAATGTTTATAGCCAATCAAAGCTCCATTTCTCAGACCCTTTTATAATACCAGGTAATTAAAGCTTCTGTCTGAATCCTTGATCATCTCCATAGATGCCTACATGAGAAAATATTGCACATTGCTGAACTCCAAGCCTTGAGACCCTAATCCGGATGTCAAAGCCTCTACCTCTCCACCGTTTAACCTTTTCAATTCCTGCATTCTCTAATCAGTACCAAGATCAAGCTCTTCTGAGAACATTGCAAATATCTGAAGCACTTACCACTCTCCAAAAAACTAAGCACTTTATCTTGCCTGCACCATCTACAAAGTTTGACAGATTACTTTAAGAGTTTCATAACCTATCATACGTCCCACAGTTTAGAGTCTGGCAGCTCATTTAATCAAATCATTGTCTTCCTGCTCGCATTGACTCTGTAACCCCACTGAATAGCAACCGATATCACATCGGAATCCTAGACCACGTTCACCTCTTTTCCAGCTGGACTTAATCCATATTCGGGATCTGGACACTCCTTCAGAATGGACCTGCCTCTTCTACCTCAGTACTGATCTTCCAGAATTAATCATTCAACAGACTCTGAAGACGTAAATTCATCTATATAAACAGTTCATCTTACTCAGAAAATAGAATATGGTTGTAAGAACATAGAATCATCTCCTCTTAGTTTGCTCTGAGTATGGACGGGTCAGTACCCATGGGTCCTCAGAAGTTTAGTCCACCTGGGGGGGTCTTCCTGTCCTGCATGTTACTGGTAATACTCTCTGTGATCTGGAGAAGGTAATCTTTTTGGGCTTTCTATTCCCTACTCACTACCTGGCTTACCTACCAAGAGTGGGAATAGAGAAAAGCCAAAAAGTAAATTACAGTTGCATGAGGACAACTAACCCCATGCTCTGTTCACCAAAACATTGAATGAGAGGGCTAAAGCCTGAGGTTCAATGTGGGGGACTAGCTCCTCCCACATCACAAATAAAGGCCAGCCTCCCATGGCAGTTCCCTGCTTAGCGGGTTGTGAAACACTCACAATACACCCCTGCCTCCTCCTTCTCTGGCACTCTGCTCACCCTTAGTGCTGGGCTTTCTATTCCTATCTCACTACCCAACTTACCTACCAAGGGTGGGAATAGAGAAAAGCCAAAAAGTAAACTACAGTTACATAAGCACTACTAACCCCATACTCTTCACCAAAACATTGCACATATGTCATTAGTTCCATGTTGCAATCAAATAAAACACTTTCCTTTCCAGATAATAGTATGATTTACCTCTTTGCAAACATATAATACAGCTTTGATTAAAATGTGTATACCCATCAAATTGCATTTAATCAATAGACTGATCCACTCCTCAAGGTTATTCTCAGTTAATACCTTTAACAAAAGTGCATGTTAAGATTTTGTGCTTGACCTGAAGCAACTTTATCTGCAGTCATGCATGGAATGCAGGTGTATTTGACTGGCATGTTTCTGAGTCATAGGTTCAATGCTAGCACAATTTTCCATGAAGTATCATCTGTTACCTGACATCAGTTAACATTAGCCAGGCTCAGCATTTCCAGGGTTACTGTGAAAACATTCTGAGTTCTTACACCACTAGATTAGCTGGTATCCAGGATGGCTGTCTGCTGATAAATCAAGGCTGCATCAAAATACTTTTTATTGTCCTGTAGTATTATTATGCATACTGGTTCCAGGAAGAGTGTTTTTACTTTTGATGTCCAAGGAACAGATTCAAAATTCAAAGATCCTAACCAGGTCAAGAAGTGTTAGCCTTTTTTGACCTGCACCAAATCTATCTCTACTGAAAAGTGATGTGCAGAAAGATAATTATCTAGTGCCCTTTAAACTGGTTTAGGTCCTACATGATACCACTGAACTTGGCAGCGAATTCCACTGATGCCACTCACTAAGAGAACCAGGTTCCTCTCTGTTTCTTTCTGTAGTGGTCACCTTTCAGTAACATATGGTGCCCCCTAACTGTTTTTGTGTCTGGTCTTAAGCATAATCCTGTACATTACCCTATATCCTGGCTATCAAATGCTTTGTAGACTGGGCACATGTCTTCCTGGAGTCTCCTAGAATGGAATGAGTACAAATCCAAATATCAGAGTCTCTTCTCATAGGTGTCATCTTTGATATTTGACACTAACTTTGTTGCCCTCCTCTGTACGCCCTCTGTTTTCCTTAGATCAGTTTTTAGATATGATGTCCTGAACTGGCAACAGTACTCTAGGACATGAACAGTGGCATCACCAACTCCCTGTCCCTGGTCCTGATGTTCTTCTTAATGGAAGCCAATATACCATAACCAATGTTGGCTATACTGGAACAGTGGTTGGTGAAGCTCAAGTTGTTATTAACTAGGACTCCAAAATCCTTTTCAGATTCGGTGGTTTAGATTTTGTTCCATTAATATAATTAATATAATAAGTAAAATTAGTATTTCACCTCCCAAAGTGCATTAACTTGCACTTGTCCATGTTGAATCTTAATTTCTTGTTACTTGCATTATCAGCCATGGCATTGATAGTCTCTTGGAAGCTCTAGCATCTTTCTCATTTGCTACTAGCATGCCCATTTAATATCGCCTGCATATTTTGTCATTCATGCCTTATTTGTGCAAGTAATTAATGGTTAAGAATATTAAATCAAAACAAAATGGTTATATTAATACACACTGAAAATAGAAAACAGAGTTAAAATCTACGTTTGACCTTAGGTCTTCTTCGAAATACACTAACTTGTTTTTTTTTTCTCTTTTAGATATTTCCTGAAGAAGACCTAAGGTCGAAACGTAGATTTTTAACTCTGTTTTCTATTTTCAGCATGCATTTAATATAACCATTTTGTTTTGCTTTTAGACCACATGCTGACGCAGCGCCTTGTTTTTGTTTTTTAGAATATTAAATAATGCTGGTCCCAGCACCAAACCCTGTAAGACCCCACTTGTCACCTTAATCCATCTATAGCAGTGATCCTTAAACATCACTCACAGTTTCATCTTGGACAACCATGTTGCAATCCAAGATATTATTTTGTTATCCAGATTAATATCCTTCAAGTTATTTATTAGTTCAATATGTGATACACTGTCAAAAGCTTTTTTTTAAATCAGCATATGATACATCGACCAGTATATCATTTTCCAGAACTAACCTGACTTGGTCAGAAAAGTGTAGTAAAGTTGTATGACAGGACCACCTCTTCCTAAATCCATGCTGGTATATATCCATCTGCTCCTTGTCCTGGAGACGTTCCTCAGCTCTCCTTTTATTAGTGTGTCTCCAGTGTTTTACCCACAATGGAAGTGAGGCTAATTGGCCTATGATTACTACATACTGATTCTGATCCATTTTTGTTAATTGGGATGACATATGCTGTTGTCCAGTCATCCTGTCAAAACTCCTTCCTGCAGCGATTTTTGAAAAATCACCTGAAGAAGTTCACATATTATTTCTGACAGCTCTTTTAAAAGCCTAGGGTGCAGCTCATCTGGACCAGGTGATCTGGTAGGATCTAGATTTTGAAGTTGTGATCATGGTTGAAGTTATTTCAAGTTTGCAGACTTGATTATCTCAGTTTACAATTTCTGTTTCCTCCCTTCTTGTAAACGCCTCAGAATAAGTATTAAGACATTCATGCTTTTGGCATTCGCTAATCGGGTCATTTCCTGTTTTAGTCAGCCATATGGGCATTGTTCTTTTTTAAACTTCCCACATAACTGTAGAATGCCTTTTTATTATCAACTACATTTGTAGCCAATTGCACTTGGAAATCTTTCTTGGCTGTTCAATTGCCTTTTTCAATTTCCTTAGCTTGGTTTTGTACACATTCCTGCACCCAAGTGTTCCCTCAACCCTATCTCTTTTATAGGCTCTAATTTTTGCTTTTAGTAATCTACCTATCTTCGGATTAAACCCAAGGGATCCTACCTCAACTGTTTACTTTTTTCTTGGTCGGCACATTTGTTTTCCACTATTTCATGTAGGAAAGATTTAAATCTCCACATTTGTTCCACATCTAAATGCTCAAATACCTTATCCCAATTCCAATCAGTTACTAATTTTCTCAATTTCTTACAGTCTGCTTTATCATAATGTTTTATTTCAGTAATTCCCTTTTGTCTACTGTGTTTCATGTTAATCTACAAATTCCACAATATGATGGTCACTTGCCCAGAGCAGTTCTCTGATCTTGCAATAATATACATTTCCTGTGTTACTGACCACCAGATCCAAAATGTGGCTTGTGTTCTCAGTAACATGGCTTTCAACATTTAAGCAGTCTAATGCATGCAGGAATTCAGCCTCAGAGGGGTGGTTGATGACCAATTACCCAATCTATTCCAGGGAGGTTAAAATCTCACTATCAACAACCTACTTCCTGGATCTTGGTCACAAATGTGTTTTATGAAATTAGACATATTCTCACTTGATAGAGATTGGGGTCTGTAACATATCTCCCATAGTACATTTTTCTTCCATGGGTAGTATTAATTCAACCCATAATTGCTCCATACCAGCATCAAGATGTTTGTTTATTTCATACACCTTAATGTTGTCTTTAATATATAGTGTTAGGCCCCTCTTCTCTTGTCACTCCTATCCTTGGGAAAAAGCTGGATGACTTCTATTTCCATTCCCCACCCATTATTATGCCACTGTGTTTCGGTCACTGCACATATTGCTATATCTTCATTATTAAGGATGTACTCAAGTTCCTCTTTTTTATTTGTCTCACTTCAAGCATTGATTAGAGGATTTCCAACAATCAGGATAAGGGTTGTTTATGTGTTTTCAAATGTTTCAAATCTCCACCCTACTGCCCCTCCCTAGTTAGTTCAAAATGATTTTTGATGGCGCTATTTAATGTTTCTGTTAAGACTTGTGTTCCTAGTCTGTTTAAGTGAAGGCCATATAAACACAGAAACATAGACGTTGACAGCAGATAAGGACTGCAAGGCCCATTCAGTCTGTCCATTTTTTCTACCTTATGAATGTGCCATAGGCCTTTACTCTGTCAATGGCCTATTTATTCATACTCATCTGTATTGCTTCCTTATGCCTATCCCATGCCTGTTTGAAGCCCTGCACTGTATCTATATCCACCACTTCCTGAGGTAAAGTAGGCTGTTCCATGCATCCACCACCCTTTCTTTGAAAAATAACTTCCTCACATTATCACCTAATTGGCCTCCCTCTAATCTCATGCTGTGTCCTCTTTTCCTTATATTTTTCTTATTTGAAATATGTTGGACTCTTTCACCTTGTTAATGCCCTTACGATATTTGAAATGTTTCAATCATATCACCACTCTTCCCTCCTTTGCTGCAGGGTATACCTATTGAGCTCCATTAATCTGTCCTCATATCTTTTCTGATGCAGTCCCTGCATCATTTTGGTTGCCTTCTCTGGACTGCCTCCATTTTGTCAATGTACTTGTGCAGGTGCGGCCTCCAGTACTGCATGCAATACTCCAGATGGGGCCTAACCGTGTCTTGTAAAGAGGGATTATTACTTCCCTCTTACAATTTGTAATACCTCACTAATACACCCCAATATCCCTCTAGCCTTACATACTGTGTTAGTGGTCTGCTTGGATAATTTCAGGTCATCTGTGATGATGATGACACCCAAGTCCCTTTCTTACCTTGTGATTGCCAGCAACTCCTCTCCCAACCTATAGGTAGCTTCAGGGTTTCTCTTCCCTATATGCACAATCTTGCATTTCTTTGCATTAAACCCCAGTTGCCACTCTTCAGACAATTTTGCCAGTTCTTCCAGATCTCTTCTCATTCTGCCAACCCCATCTGGGTCATCTACTCTGTTGCAGATCTTGGTGTCATCTACAAACAGGTAAACCTTATCCTCCAGTTCATTTGTAATGTCACTGATGAATATATTAAAGAGGACTGACCCCTATTTCAGATACATTCTGTAGGGTCACACAGTATACAGGTGGAGATTATGGGACTCTAACCCAGGTGTACTTCATGAACAAAGATTGCTCATTGTGCTAACCTCTAGGCAATACTTTCAGAATCCCATTTCTATCAGGAAGAAAGATCCACCTACTTATCACCCTTGCATCTAACACCAAACAGAATACTAAATGATAATAACAAATAAATACGTGTGTAAGGATACATAGAATTGTGTGATCATGATCCTCACAGTGTGGCAGATGTCTTTATACAAGGCAATTTAGAATTCAGCCTCTGAAATCAGTTTTCTACTTTCATCTAATAAATCACTTTTCTGCAGGTCTTGGACTTCAAATGAGGAACAAAGTACAGTTTATTTCCACCTCCATCTTTCAGTGCTCCAAAAGGCTGGGTGGATAAAAATAATGTGTGTTGTTTTCCCTGGTTCAGGCCTTCAAACTGGCATGGAGTTTAAAGATGCTGTAATGGGCACATTCTGAGCTTTTGGACACACCCAGCTTAACACTTACAATGATGTTACTAGTTGTGATGTCACAATTAACAAATTAAGTGATACTAATTGGACTCCTGAATCAGAGGTAGTACAGTGGCAACCATCTCAAACCTTTGGCTGACACCCAAAAGAGGTTGGTTCTTTTTAGATGTGCATCTCAAGTTCTTATTTTGTTCAAAAATACTGCAGTGTTCTTCACTATGATGAACAAAATGGGAGCCAAAACACTTGTTTGTTATAGCTCCCTGTTCATTACATCTAGGGATCCTGTCGTACAGTGCTATCTGCCAGAACACTTTCAGCTGCTCAAAACAGCGTCTATCAGCTGACAGAATAACTGCACCCCCTTATCCCTCCATCATGCCATCTTTTTTTTTTAATTTAAATAATCATGAAAAGGAGTTTCTAGCTGAACTGCAGGCACGCAGAGCAAATGGATGAGTGGTGTGTGAGCTGAGAATATCTTGTCCCTCCTGATCCGAAAGGCAACTGTTGGCCAAATACACTGCAAGGCTGGCATTTTAGCTGTTCAGCTCAGATGTACGCACACCCAGCAATGCTGTCATTCCAGTGAGTATATTTTATTTATTTGAAGATTTATTCTTAAAAGCATGAAACAGAGATTACAAGCTGATAGAGTGTGAAGTTTTGTTTTCTTTCTGTAGTGTGTTGAATTTGGTGTGGCAGCGACCCCCCAAATGGTGAGCAATAATGTGATGCCGTTTATATGACCCCATCTAATCGTGCAGATAACATGTTTGCTTATGAAAAAGTAAGTAAAAATGTATTTATATGATGCGCCCTTCCAAAGCTCAGGGTGCCTTTACAAAATTTCACATACTATATTAAAATCCACAGCAATTTAAAACACAATTTACATTTCTTAAAATGCTTGTTTAAATAAAAATATCTTAAGAACTTTTTTAAACCCTTCTACAGTCAGGCTATCGCATATCTGGCAAGGTAGAGAATTCCACAGGGTAGGTGCCATAAAGGCAAAAGTTCTTCCCCCAGATGTTTTCAGGGTTACCCTGGGAATCTCCAGCAATCCCTCACCAGAGGATCGAGGGAACAGGAGGGGCAGTAAGGAATCAGGAGCTCTTTCAGGTAGTGGGGTCCCAAACCATGTAGGGCCTTATAGGTAGTCAATGCGACCTTGAAAGTGATCTGCCACTGTACAGGCAGCCTGTGCAATTAGCACAGCACAGGTATTATATGGTTGGATCTTGGGCTTCCAGTCAACAACCTAGCTGCTGCATTTTGCACCAGCTGCAAGCGGTGGATATCGACTCCTGGCAGCCCTAGATAAAGGGCATTGCAGTAATCAAGATGACTGACAACTAAGGCATGGACCAGGGCAGAAAGATCATGTGGTGGAACCAAGTGTTTCACCGGTGCTATGTTCCTTAGATGGAAAAAGGCTGATTTTACTATGGCTGACACCTGTGCCCTCAGGGTCAGGCCCTCATCAAACACAAAACCGAGGTTATGCACCTGGCTGGATGCCATTAGCGGGGTCCCCTCCAGAACTAAACCTGAGGGTATTCATGCCCATGAGCTTGACATCCTTACGCCTGGCTCCACTACCAATACCTCTATTTTTCCTTGGTTCAGCTTCAGCCAGTTGGTACTCATCCAGTTCTGTATCTCCAGCAGGCAATTGTTAAACATTGCACTTGAATCTGACTCCTGCTTAGGCACAAAAGACATGTAGAGCTGAGAATCATCAGCATAGCTATGAAAACTCAACCCATACTGTCTTATAATGTCCCCCATTGGGAGCTTATGCACCACAAATAACATGGGGGACAACACCGAACCCTGTGGCACCCCACAGCGCAGGCAGTGAGAGGCCAAGGAATAAATCCCTGACACTACTCTCTGAGTCCTACCCTGCAGGAAAGATTGAAACCAACTGTGGACCACCCCTTAGTCCACAGAGACCTGAGCATTTGAGCAATACCCCATGATCTACAGTGTCAAATGCTGCTGAGAGATCAATGAGAACCAAGATAGAATGAGCTCTCCAATCTCCCGCCATCAGTAGATCATTCAGTACCCATACAAGAGCTGTCTCAGTGCTATGCTGCTTCCTGAAGCCAGACTGAAGAGGTCATAGATACTGTGGCTGATTAAATGATCCTCCAGCTGCAGAGTGTCCACCTTCTCAACAACCTTCCCCAACAAGGGAGGTTTGAGACTAGGTCTGTAGTTTTCTGGCCAGTCAGGATCAAGGGAGGGTTTTTCAGAAGGGGCGCACCACTGCCTCCTTTAAGGGATCTGGAAAGATCTCTCTCTCCAATGATACCACCACTATCCCAGTAAGAACTGGGCCGATAACTTCTCACACTCCACCACTAAGTGAGTAGGGCCTGGATCCAAACAACAGTAGGTTGAATGCAAAGTCTGGATGATCCTCACTATATCCATGATTACCAGCTGACTAAAGGTGAAACAAGTTAGTTGGGTATTAGTGCCATTCGGTTGATCAGTGCAAGACCCAATGGGGAGGCACTGGCTGATCTCATCCCTGATGGTGGACACCTTTTCAGTGAAGAACATTGCAAACTCCTCACACTGTAACTGTGACAAAGCTCGACCGGCTTGAAGACAAGCTGGATTGCACAGTCTGTCCACAGTCTGGAAGAGATGGGCCGGTCTGTTCCTCGCTGTAGCAATTTCCTTGGACAGGAACTCTGTCTTCTTATGGGAAATTGCTAACTGATAGATCTTATAATGATCCAACAGTCTAAGCCTGTCCATCTCCAGGTGATTTTTCCGCCAGCGTCTCTCCATTCTTTGACCCTGTCTCTTCAACCCACAGTTCTCCCTGGTAAACCATGGGGCCCCTGGATGAAGAGTACAGAGATGAACACAGGATGGAGCAATGACATCCAGGGCCCCCATAACTGTCCTATTATAGGCTAGCACTAGGGTCCCTGGGTCAGTACTATCTATTGCAATCCTGAGAAGTCCAGCTCCTTCATCAGGCCTTCTGAGGTAACTCCTCCTAAAGGACAGATCTGTACTATTTCCTTTGGGGAAGGTCTCTTTCAGGGGCCATGAAGCTAAACCTTAGGGCATGATGGTCAGACCAACCGATAAGCTCCACCTCCACATTGGAGACTTCCATCCCCAGATGGAATATCAAGTCCAATGCGTGTCCCCCCCCTCATGAGTTGCAGAGGTAATAACCCATGTCAGACCCAATGAGTCCATCAATTGGAGGAGGTTTTGTCCAAAAGGTGTGAGTTAATCATCGACCCAGGCATTGAAGTCCCCCAGAATTAACCATTGGGGGGACTCCAATACCCTCTCGGCGATGAAGTCCACAACCTCCCTCAGGAATTCCCTCCCATCAGCTGGTGGATGATAAATGAGAAGGATCCTGAAACCTGCACCTGCACCCACAATACACTCAAAGGAATTGATACATCCAACTGGCACCTCCCTAATGTCAAGTTCCTGTCTAAAACAGACTGCAACTCCCCCACCCCTAAGGTCCACTCTCGGGCAGTGAATCACTGAGAACCCAAAATAGGGCCCGCATTTTCATCTAGCCAGGTCTCAGTGATGCAAGCCAGGTCAGCAGATGCAACAAGATCGGCCACCACTACGGTCTTGTCTCTAATGGACCTAGCATTGCTTATCACTGTCTGAAAGAGATGAGATTCCAAGGATGACTCCACCTCCTGCCTGACCAAGTCAATGCCCTTGGGTATGGGTACACGGCAAGGCAGACCTTGCTCCTGTATCCATTTCATCCCAGGGCTTCTCCTGGGTCTGACTGTCCCTATCTGTCTACTCCTTTCCATCCCCACAAGAGTTCCAGGATCTCCTATTCCTTCATCTCTCTCAATGCCGAGAACTTGGCAATTTTTATAAACTTCAAAAGGCAGTGCAGGATATTCAAAAGGATGGAGATCCTTCAGTCTTGAGGGGGAGTACCGCCTGACTGTGTTCTTATCACGCCAACACATATTTCAGACTCTAAAATACTATTATATCAATTAAAAACCCTACAAAAACCAACACTTTGTTCACCCCGATACACCCACCCTCTTAATAATAACCTCCCACTCCCCAAATAATAATTAAATCAAAAAACCTAAAACTAATAAAATATCTATTAACAAATTTCCTCACAGATATATCATTTCGCAATCTAAACACTTAAATACTTCCAAGAGTACTCTGATATTTCAGTACAAACACAAAGTCTCAGATGAAGGAGAATTAGTCTGAATGAGAGGTACAAGTCCAAGGGACAGAGATGATATATCACCACAGGGAACTCCCACTTTAAGAAGTCTGGATCACAGAAAAGAAAATCAAACTATATAAGCTGAACTTAAAACCATTAAATGCAAAAATAAAACTTAAGTACCCCTCTCAGTGAGGTGTACAAAATAATATAAACAGTGTCAAATAAATTCAGACCCCCAGGCCCTCTCACCATGTGGGGTCTGAAATAAAGCAAAAACACTCTCACTGCCCAAATAAAGTTTAAAGTCTGACCATGAGTTTCCTTGTAAGTACAACTCCTTAAGACCAGAACCTCCTGATAATAATCCAGATCTTGCTTGACGATGCTTAGAAGCCTGAAAGCCCTATCTGTGGGGGCCACGCCGGAGATATCTGCCCCATAACCTCAACACTTCATTCGAGCCAACCTACTGACTGGCCCAGCGAGGGCCTTGAAAACCATGAACCCGCTGGCGGCTCCCCTGCCAGTCCAGGCCTAGTCCTCCCAAATGGAAACAGATTCCAGAGGCTAAGCCACCCACAAATATAGGGTCACACTTTCCAAAACAGGCAGGAATCTAAATTAATCCGATTTAAAATCCATGTCGATCACCTCCAGAAATAAAGAGAATTCTTGGCAGTTCAGTCCAAATAGACTAGAACCCAAAATATAATCCTCTCAGACTCTGCACCATTTTGTGGGGTCTCTCTCATCCAGGAACTCTCATTCAGAGAGCGCAATGCAGTTCCCTTAATCTATTGTGAACTTCTAATCAGACCGAATTAGTCCAAGAGTACAATCCTGGAAATCTCCTCACACAAGCTCCCAACTTATTCCCAGAAGTTTCTCAGCGCTCACAATAGAGCGTTCCTTCTGCTGTACGCTTCTTGGTACTATATCATAATCCACCACAAACTACACTTTCTCCTGTCTTCGGGGCAGCACTGAGCGTGGTCACACAGCCCAGTGCACACTCTGTGATCGTTGAGCAGTTCTGACAACACTCCAGACAGGGAGGTAGAATTTAAAATTTAACAGTGCAACCATCAAAAAATAGCTTAAATGAATTCAGAGCAAAACATAGAAGCTAAAAGTAGGAATAGGAATTTAAAGAGGCAAAACAGTCTCCACAGCTCCAAACAAAGCAGAGCTACTTCAGCACACCAACGTGGTGGCCATCTTCAGGTGCATCTACAGAGCAAAAGCTCCCCAGAAATGTACTACCTGGCAAACAAAACATACCTGGCATAAGGAGCGTTTATCTTAATTACATTAGAAGTTCTACTGTATTTATATTGCATCCTCAAGAACTTTGTGCCTGCTATGGAACAGCTGAATACTGTCAGGATCCACAAGCCACATTCATAATAGCCAAGTTTTCATTATACCAGGACTTGGTATAGTATGGGAGCACTGTGTATAGTCTCAGTACTTTTGATATTATCGTCTCACATGAAAAACAAAACATATTTCCATAACAGTCATTATTAGAGTAACAGTTTAAAGTTTCTTTGATCACTGTAGATTTACCATCACTGAAAAAAAAGCTTTCTTTAATACTTTCTTTTGTAAATGCCTTACATTTCTAAAAAAAAATACTTGGTTGTTACTCTTATTTTTTTACAGAAGACAAAGAATCCATGAATTGTCAAACTTGTGTTCATTTCCTGCAGGCAAGCTTGCAAGCTGTAGGCTGCAGTCTCACTATGCAGAAACACTTAGCAGATGTTGTAAATCTTGGTGAATTTCTTTTCAGCTTTAAAACACAGCAAGGTGTTATTCTTCCAAATGTCTGCAACTTCACACGGCCACAGCGATTGTTCCTACAAATCACATTTTCACCATTGGGATCGTTTTGTGTATAAATGTAATGTGTGAATCTCATATGCAGTAGTTTATTAGATATTGATTCTTACATATAATTATAGTTTTAAATTTCACTCAGCATTAAAAAACAGTTTATTGGAAAGCTTGAATGTTCTTTCGAATAACAACATTTGACAAAACAGAACTTAGAGAGGAAGAAGGCATTATGGAAGAGGCAGAAAGAAAATAGGGAGGCAAGGGAGTGGAGTTGGTTAAAAGAACAGTGATGAGTAATACACAGAAAGAGACCCAGAAGCAAAGCAACTAAAGGAGTAACAGATGGGGTCCAGTCTGGCACAGATATATTTGAAGGCAGCACCATAGATCGCAGTTGCTTATCGAAGTGGAGGGAGTATAATTTTGAGAATGCTTTCATGTTGAACTGGAAGTGGAAGTCAGGATTTATTCCTGTAGAGAGCAACAAGGATGGGGTATTATTTTTTTATTGATGGCATCAATGTGGACTGAGAAGACAAGTTGATTATTATCATCTTAAGGTATGGAAAGACAGGACTATTCAAGAAAAGTGCCATCAAGGGGCTTTGAAAACAAGGGACTAGCTCCGCTTCAAGCCATTGCTATGTACACAGAAACATGGTGACATATTTTAATGTTCAGTGAGAACTGGTTGGCATAAAACCAGCACTAAGACATTATCAAAGTCCTGCTACATTAGGATAGATACAACAGGAGTTAGCGCATCAATGACATAAAAAAAAACACTATGTCATCTGCATATATATGGATATTACTTAGAACACAAGACAGAGAAGGTCATTAGATAATAAAGAAAAGGAATAACATAAACATAAAACATTTGACACACTAAATAACGGTTAAGAGAAAGAAAACAAAATTCCTAAACACAAACCAAATAAACTTTACATCCAGAAATGCAAAACAAAACAATTGAGAAGTAAAAACTGAAAAACCCAAGGCACCTCAACTTACCTAAAATAAGAACTAGACTACAAAGTCAAAACTTACCAAGTCCAAAACAACCCCAACTAACACAACACAACCCTATATGCACTGAACTAGAATCATCAAAAAATATCCCTTTAATTGCTTATACCTTATTTTACCAATGGCAACTCATACAAATTTCACAACAAAGTATTTTAAAAAATTTCTTTAATATATATAATATTTACACTTATCCACCCAAGAAAAGTCAAAAAACATATTTCTAACTGAAAACACAATGTAATTCAGCAAACCCTACACACAACATAGTAAGCATTATACTTATACTACTGCAATAACTATTTTAACCTCTATTCCAAAAACACCACCCTATTTAGTACAAAACAAAAACCCTCAAAAATTTCCACCCAAAAAATACTAAAGAAAAATTCCCTTAACACAAGTACATAGAAGAAACCCCAAAAACACACAAGCCAACTAAACACATAATAGCAAAAAGAAAAAAACCACTCCCACACAAGGTAATTACAAACCACCAGCAGAGAACAGATAAGAAAGAGGCCAATACTTCTCAAGAATAGCACAAAAATAGTACTAGTAGAAGCTTTAACTTCAAATGAAATAGAAACCTATCACACTACATCTGACAAAGGAAGTTCTACAATTCACTTCAAAGGAAGCCTTCCTTGAGAAAGAATACTACTAGACACAATACTCACAAGCAAAGAACAATGTAATGAGAATCACAGCTAAGGCACACCTAGAAACAGCAATCACTAGATCCATAATTTACTTTAACAAAGAAAAGGCAGAAACCAACGCTTGGTTAAAAAATAGCAAAATCACTTAGGCCCAAGAAAACAGGTACAGAAAAAATAAAATACTTAGAAAAAGCACTAACTAAAAAAAACAAGTAGAAAAGAAACAAGCATAATAAAAACAAGATAACAAAACAACACAATATATATAAAAACAATTTATAATAAAAAAAATAGAACCATAAATATTCAAAAAGAACAGAAAACTAACCCCAAAAAAAAAATCTCATTCAAACAACACAAAAACACAAGCAGAAAAGACAGAGAAAGTACCAAGAAAACAAAAAGCAAGAGAAATAAAAAGCAAAACACAAACAAAACACATTACAAAAATCAATAATTAAAGAACAAAAATGACTTGCTGTGTTTAAACACAATACTCTTTCCTTTGAAGAGCTGCTCCATTGAAGATCAATATATTATACAAAAAAGAAAAAAATTGCTTTCCCCTTCAAATAGAAAACGCAGCTCTTCTGCAAGCACTAAAACAGCTTGTGAAACTGGGGCACACCGCCAGTTTATTGCTTCCAAAATGTATTAGCTCTCTTAAAGGCAGTACACCCAGAATTTACAAAAACATATGCTGTGCAAATGTTTTAATTTGTGTGTGACGTCCTAGTGTGTCCTTCCCACTGTCTGCTATTAGGAGTTTTTCCTAAATTAGCCTGCTAGCTTTATGGTAGCTTTAAATGTACTGTAACAGTGCACAGGCTGACTGAAAATGATTAGGGAAGAACAGGGTGATTTTGTCTGGGGTATGGGTTATATTAAAAGAGAACAACATAAAACCACTTACAAATCATCTGCTGAGTGTCTACAACTAACATGCAGATGACTGATGTGGGGTTCTATGTAACTTTCTTTGTTGCCATTACTGCTGTTGCTCATGCTCAGAAGATGGGGTATAATTGTCAAAATATAGTGATATGTAATAATAGTAGCATCGATACAAAAGAAGGGACATGTGCATTCAGCCAAATGAACCTTTAGCAGATATTAATACGCAAATCAGCAATCCGTGATCAAGTTTAAAAATGAAATAAAATGTGACACAAAGAAACCAATCCACTAGCTATTTAATATGTCCGTTAACATTCATTTAACTGAGGTCATTCTGAGAACTCTAATCAATGTCTTGATTAGCTTTCGGCTAGCTGGCGAAAGAAATTGAAAACTACCAGTTACAGTCTCCGGTTATTAACCCAAGTTCATTGTTGATGACAGGACAGCGAGTTGGAGGTTCACACCATATCGATTCTCTCAGTTGCTTTTTTCTCTGGAGCTGTCATTTGGTGATGACTCCATGGGCAGCGTGGCAGACAGTCCTCCGGGGGCAGATATCTTCAGGCTGTGACCAGGAGGGTGCAAGAGCTGTGGCGCAGTAGGCCCACAGTGTCAGGGGCCCACTGTCTCTGAGCTGAGCATTAAGAAAACCTTTTCTCATCACAGACAAACTTGCAACTTTCTCTTTGTACAGAGCCTATACATTTAAAATAGGGTCTGTCAGCAGTTGGATATGTGCTGAAGATTACAATTCCAGTTTCCCAGGATGGAAGGAGTATAGAACAAAGAAGCAATAGGGCCCATTCCTCAGTACATCTAATTTTGGTGCAAGTGTCCATAGGAAGAACAGGGACAAATTACATTGTTCAGTTCCTTGCTCATGGTGCCAGCAAGGGGACGGTAAGCATGAACAAACTATGGATTCTCAGCAGGACAGACAGAAAAGAACTTGTGCTATAAATATTTTATATGTGCTAATGGTTATTTTATGCTTATTGTTGGGAGGTAGGCCCTACAAAATATTTTGCAGGGGCCCTTACTGTTATTGGCACAGCCTTGGATATCTTGTCAGACAAAGATATGGGGAGGGGGGAGTTAACTAGTAGGACAAAGATACAGGGGATGTTAACTTGTAGGACAACGACACGGGGGAGTTAACTTGTAGGACAAAGATATGGAGATATGGATCAACTGATATCTTCCTACAATGAAATGTCTCAGACTAAATTAAATGTTCTCAGCTACAGTTAGTAATAGTTTTCATAATACCGGCATATGACAGCTGTTCTACTCAAGGGTAATTTCAGTGTTTTGTAAAATGATCTGTCACTTGGAGAAAAGGAGAAAAGGGCTAAAATTAACAGGACTCTATACTCAATAACCCTTGCTCTGTGCTAATGCTGCAGGACATAATATCAGCTCAAGGGGAAAGCACAATTCTGTGGGTGTTTTCCTATTTATTTCCACTGCTCTGAAATTTTCCTTCTGTCACCCATCCCATTTCCCCACTCCCTTCCTCATGGAAATGTCCCCTTGGAGAAACACTGATATTTATTTAAGGTAAGTTTGTTCATTTTCTCCTTGAGTCTCACTGCAGGAATCTTTAGCCTTTCTTTCCATGCATCCCCTTTTACAACGTATACAGGCGTGGGAGGGAACAAAGCTGAAGGGAGTCACAAAAAAAGTCTTTTAAAACTAAGAAACACATTTAGGGGTCAATTTTTCAACAGTTAACTGCAGTATCCACCTAACGGAGTCCTGATGAGCAGGATACATTCCTTGGTCTATCTGTAGGATGTCATTTTGTGGGTCTTGAATGTTTGGTTTTTTTAAAGAAAATGCAAAACAAGATGGAGGCAAATGAAAAAGATTTTCCTCATGAAAAGGACTGGCCCCAAATGAAAAAGGATCCTTTTTGTTCCAGGAAGCTATCCAAAGACCGTACTGAGTATGCCCAGAAACCAAAATTTTAAAATTTAATAACTTTGGAAAATATATTTTTTCTATTATACAGTTATGTGTTTTTTTTCCCATTTTTGTCTGCCCCATTCTCAGAGGCACAGGCATGCCGCATTCAGAGATGGCCTCCCGACTTGTCGCCCCCTCTCACCTACGCTGCCTCCAGACCTCCACCCATTGGCAGCGGAACTACAGGGAGGGGGCACAACCACCCTAGATGAGAGCTGCTATTGGGCACTCGATCCTGCTTCCAACAACCTGAGGTCATTCCCAAACCAGGGTTGCTGGCATGGCGTGAGGTGTGGTGTCCAGCGCCTCAACTCTCAGCACCACCGAGCTGGCAGATTAATATTTTTTCACCAAATAAGCAAAAGGCACATCTGTAAACCAAGCTCTTTCTACTCTGAAAATGTCTGACAAAATCCCAAATAGTCTGGGTGCAAGGCGATAACAAAAACAGCATTTTTTGTCGCTTGCTATGTGCATCTTGGAATCTGCATATCTGACCAGAATGAAACTTGCCACATCAAGAGATCTACCCCACAAGATTGCACATGCAAAATGTTGTTCAAATCTGTTGAACGGTTGCAAAGATATTAAGGTTCAAAATTTGAGGTTTAACATAGACCACCCTGCTCAACCTTAAATATAGGGTACTAAAAAATATATGTGTAAGTATCTAAAAGGTATACATGTAGTATATATGAATGTAAAAGTAAATAACTAAGTGGTAGATGTGTACAGAAGGTTGTAGCAGAAATGGAGCCAGATAGCTATCTGAGGTGAAGCAACAAGATGCTAGCCAAAAGATATAGGATATGTACAGAAAGCAGGCTGTGTGTGTGTGTGTGTAGGTAAGGTATAGAATGGTATGCTGAACCAGGATGGAAGACTGACAGTATCTGGGGTAAGGTGACAGGGTTGCTGTTGGAAAGTACTTATAAGTAGGCTGTGTGTCTGCAGGTCCACAATGCACTGTAACAAACTTCAGTCTGAAAACAGAGCACACAAAAGATTATATTGTCGTTAAGGTACTATATCCCGCAAGCCACAAAGGGCAGATAAAACATGTCCACTTCAGTCCTGTAAGATCTCCATTATCTCACTAGCCCCCCCACAGTCACCAGATTCCTGTGTCTGCAAACTCTCCTCAGTGTACAGCTCCTGTACTTCATCCAGACTGAGCAGCCAGCCAGAGTACAATCACTGTAAGTCCTCGTAGTTATGCAAAGGGACATAGAAACATAGAATTTGATGGCAGATAAGGACCACTTGGCCCACCTAGTCTGCCCATTTCCCTACCTAATGACTAAGCTGCAGATCTTAGTTAACCAACAGCCTATTTCTTCCTACCCCCTACTAGAACTGCCTTATGTCTGTCCCATGCATTCTTGAATTCCCCCACTGTTTTGACTCTCTAACTCCTTAGGACGGCTGTTCCATGTATCCACAACCTCTCCTTGAAAAATACTTCCTCACATTACTTCTGAGCTGTCCTCTATTTTCAAATTGTGCCCCTGTTCTTGCACATCTCTTTTTCTGAAAGATGCTACCCTCTTGGACTTTGTTGATTGTCTTGAGGAACTTGAAAGTTTCTATCATGTCCCCCCTCTCCCTCCTCTCCTCAAGGGTATACATATTAATCTCCTTTAATCTCTCTTCATATGTCTTCTGGTGTAAACCCTGCACCATTTTTGTTGCCCTCCTCTGGACTGTCTCCATCCTGTCTATGTCCTTGTGGAGATGGGGTCCCCAGAACTGCACACAGTACGCCAGATGGGGTCTCACCAACTGTCTGTACAGAGGGATAACAACTTCCTGTTTTCTACTGGTGATGCCTCTCAGTATCCCACTAGCCCTCCTTACTGCCTTCTCACATTGCTTGCCCACCTTATGGTCATCTGATATGACTATCCCTAGGTTCCTTTCCATTTTTGTTGTTGTTAGTATCTCACCCCCCATTGTGTACTCTTCCCCTGGGTTTTTGTTTCCCCGGTGCATTACTTTGCACTTCTTTGTGGTGAATCTAAGCTGCCATACATTTGACCATTCCTCCAACCTTGCCAAGTCCCTTTGCATCCTTTCCACCCCACCTTCTGTATCAACCCTGTTGCAGATCTTTGTGTCATCTGCAAAGAGTCATACTTTTCCTTCCAGTCCATCTGCAATGTCACTTATAAAGTCATTAAACAGGACTGGTCCCAGTACTGAACCCTCGATCACCCCCTTACTTCAGAGTGAACTCAGTTTTATGTTACCCTCTGTCCTGTTTTCCAGCCAATTTTTTACCTAAGCTACCAACTTGTGGCCCACTCCAAGGCTGGCTAACTTGTATAAAATATGTGCCCTCACTTAGAATCAAACCTCTGACCCTTTGCTTATAAGGCCAGGATGCATCCAGTCTACCACCTGAAGAGCTTAAATATGTGATGTTACAAATTATCACACAACGATGGAGGCAGCTCCTGAAACACTGGTGCTCATATGTACCATCACAACTCCATACTACAATGTGTTATTTTGAGAGTTGTGCAAGAGTGCAGGGTTGTGCAACATGCTGCATCAGGGCATGGTGGTCAGTGTACTTCCTGTTGCTACAAGTTATATTGCTGGTTTTATTTGGGGTGTATTACAGTGTGCAGCTAACAGGTGTAAAATTGTGGCACAGCACTGTTCATGATCAGAAAATGTTCACTGTCAGTAACTGCAGAAGTGGTTAAACTCTGTATCAAACAGGAAGGTAAAGGCTGTCAGTGGATGTGTAACTAAGAAACTGATGGCTCGCCATACAACAGATGTCTGGTTATGTACTTAATGGAAAAGGCAGCTGAGATGCCAACCTGCTTCCCTACGAGCAGTCCTCCTCATCTTGAGTACAGTTTCTCCAC
Source organism: Neoceratodus forsteri (assembly GCA_016271365.2). Classification (NCBI taxonomy): domain Eukaryota; kingdom Metazoa; phylum Chordata; order Ceratodontiformes; family Ceratodontidae; genus Neoceratodus; species Neoceratodus forsteri. Next base: position 871,862,110 of record CM057450.1, on the reverse strand, counting down.
CCAGTGTGACAGCAGTTGTCCATATGGTGGAAACAGAATGACTTCCATGATGCAGGTGCCAGTATGGCATAACATAGAGGTGAGATGCAGGCACCACACAATGTATGTCTGGGGAATCTCCCAGTGTACATGTCACTCCTGTAAATGTTAAGACTCACAAAAGCCAGTGAGTGTCCCAGGGCTACTGCCACATGTCGTCCCCGTGCATCCACACCACTATCCCCATGCGGTATGTACCTGTGGTGCCACACGTGATATGCGCCTGCCCTGCCTCACTGTGTGATGAGCTGTCAACATCCATCTGTAACCTTGCACTACAGCCCCTGTATCTGTTGGTGCACTATAGAGCTATCGCACCTTGCATATACCATGTACAGTGGTGCTGGGATTGCACAATGTGGTACACACCAGAGTATCTGTTCCAGATGCCAGTGCTGTTGACCTTATTGTGAAGTATCCATGTGGCACAGTGAAGTGGCACACATTGGTACTGTCTCCCACTGCTTAGTGTCAGGAGTTCCCTGCAGCAAGCCACAACCGAATCCTGATTCCGGCCATGGGACACTTGGAGGGTTCTCTAGAGAATGCAACTGGTATAGGGTGGGTGACATACTACACCTAGAACCTGGCATGTCAGGCATGGTGATCTTGTGCAGTAGGTAATGGAAATGGTTACAGACATCCCAGGGCCTTGATGGATGACACCGTCAAGTGTGTGGTGCTCCTCACAGTATCATACCAAACCACAGCCACGCCACAGGCAAAGGCACAAGTGGTGCTCCCACTGTGCCCACTACAACCCAGCTGGCCCCCACGGTGTGCACTTTACCACTGAGGCTGCACACCTTCTATGCATCCTACAGTACCCCAGTGGTCCCCAATGCTTTCTCTGGCTCAGAGCAGTCATCCCAGGACTGCAGCTTATAGCTGTGACTGATAACAGTTGCCCACTCCTGGACAACAGTGCCACAGCTACCTTCATCAGCCACTGCCCAGGGCATGGATGTCATGGAACTGTCAGGGCTCAACCTTCATACAGCACACCAGTGCCAAGATCCTGCTGTACAGTGACCCCTCAGCAACACAGGCAGGATACATACGTGTCCTGCTGTCTTGTACAAGGACATGTGCCAACACTACCATGCCCCTATCATGACATGATGCCGGTTGCAGTACCCACCATCATCTCAGGGTATGTCTTTTCTGTGAGCCAAAACACTACTCAGCTCCCAGACCTTGCCGATTTCTCTGGCCATCCAACGGCTCGGGACATGGGTGGCACATGGGGCCTTTAGACCAGACTTTGGCTGGTCTAAACCCCAGTGTGATCTGCAGCCTTTGAAGGGGGGGCTACGTAAACCCCACATTAGGGAATGTTGCATCACTTTTGTGGAGCAAGCTCCCATCCACCATGGCGCAGCCATGTGTCTCCTGCAAGGTTGGTGCAAGCCTGACTGGCGCAGATGGCCCCACCTTCTGGTGCAGGCTATGTACAAATTGGAATGACACACAGTGACACAAGGTACTCGTGTGACATTTCTATTGATGAAAGCACTGTATGTCATTCCCAGACCTTTGAAAACCGAGTCCATTGAGTTTATTTCATGTTTAATGACGGACAGCACAGAGAACTCACAGTACCTAAGCTACAGCTATGGGGAAGTAACCTGAAGTGAACATTAAATGTATGTTACTGAAAGGCTCAGAACCTGCAGAATAGTAAACAAACTCAGGTCAGAGCCAATATGGCATAAATATATTAACCTGTTAAAGGATTCAAAATAATGTGCTACTGAGTTATAATGTACTTGTATTGTATAAAAATTCCACATTTACTGGACAACAGGTAAAAGTTTTGGGGCATGGATTCAGCTACCTACAGGAACTACTTGAAAAGGGATTGGGGGCGTCAAGCAGCTGGTATGCAATGGCAGAGATTCCTATGCAATCTATAGCACTGCATTACAACTGTGCTGTGGTTGGCACCCTGCTGACCCTCCTCTCCCAGAGGGTTAAACAGCAAATTTCACATTTCCTGTTTTGGCCAAATCCAGTGGACTGCTAACAAGAAGTCTGCTTTCAGTGTGGGAAATGGAAAGAATTCACAGAGGAAACCCTTTCTCTAGTACCGAACATGTTGTATATATCAAATAGATAATGGCTTAACTAACTTGAAATACACAAGGGAACATCAACTGTAAGGGAGTAAGGCTTTCATTAACTGACTTATGGAGTTACAGTCCTGCCCTTCACACTTAGACATCATTTTTATGTTCTTATATTTTGAGTGGGACATAGGAGCAAACATTTGTTGCCTGTAATTGTTTTCTGGGGGTGGGCTCTAATCTACACAAACATGGCTGGCTCAAAGCTAGCAAAAGAGTAAGCTGGACACTTCAGGGGGGCAGGCTCTCCTCAACTCCTCTGAAGACATAGGAGCTATTTTATTATATTTCTGGATAAGAACCCTATGCTCCTATGGAGTCGGGCCAAAGCCAAAGAATTTTCCACCCTTCATTTAAAGCTTAGCCATGGCCCATCAAATTAAGTATGGCACTAATACAACCTGAAAGTAATACTGTACCCAACTCGAAGCAATAAATCTATGCAAATGTTTTACTGGTGGAAAAAAATAACCAGAAATCGCTAATCTGTAAACACTCACTTCAGATGGTGTGGAAAGATGATTTGGGCCATTTCTCAAAGTTCCGCCAGCTTGAGAAATAATACACATACCATTGGTGTCGAGATGTGATGCCAATGTCACCTGATACAGTTCAACGATATCACTGATGCCAAACGGCACACCACTCAGCCAGCAGGAGCACAATAGCACATGCCCTCTGTTGTCTATTAGTAAGACCCATCTCCTTTCTAACATAGACTAGCAGTCCCTGTTGGTCCATCAGCATGCACCAAACAAGCACCACAGTGGGTGTGTGATCAGCCAAATCGAAAACTGAGACCATCACAGCCCTAATCTCACATCCATAGATATCACATATAAACTGTCAGTTCATGGGGTACAGTGTATTTACACTTGCTCACTGTCTGCTCATATGACAGTACACAGCAGATGTGACATAAGGGGATGTGACAATCACTGTTATTGAGCAGGCAACAGCCACAGCCATCACGTTGAGAGATGGTGTGTGGAGGTGAGATTCAGCAAGATATGGTTGATTGAGGCGCTGTTGAGAGTGCTGAAAGGAGGATGTTTTAAACAAATGGAGTACCAGGAACTGCTGAAGGTACTGATGGGGTAAAGGACCAGCAGACAATGGTAATGTGTAGAATATTGTATTACAAATGATTTTAAGGGTGTGGAGTAACCACTGAACATGAGCGATATGTTTTTTTTTCAGATTTCTTTATGCCCCTCAGTGCCAGCTTATGTGAACTCTCTCTGGCTAGGACACTCAGCATGGCCTGTTCCTGCCCCCTGAAGCCCCCAGGCTCCGGCTCCAACATGGGCTGTCTTCTCCAGATCCCCAATCACCTGACCCCCCAGGGTGGGACCGCCTACCTCCTGGTGCTCTAACTGCAATCTAACTGAGCAACCAAGGGGTTGGAGGAAGTGCCAGAGACAATGCCGGAAGGCCTGGCATTGGGAGTGGGGCAGACCACTGGTCCTGCCATCGCCCATCAGGTGCTGGGGTTTTTCCTTTCTGTCCCCCATTGGCCTGGCAATGCAATGTGCCCCAGCACGGCTGCCCACTAGAGCACCGCCATGATCAGTACCCCCTGCCGGGATCACAACTGCTGCTGAACTCCTGGTCTCCACTGGGAGTCGCCAGACAATGGGATCAACATTCCCCCCTCCTTCCCAGGAAAGGAGAGCAGTCCTCTGGATGCTCAATCTTTTTCTCCCCTGCCAACCCCTAACAACTCAGGTCTATTCCCGAACCCGGGTCGCCAACGTGCCCAAGATGGCATCCAGCGCCTCAACCCTCAGCACCACCAGGCCAGTGACAAGTAATTTTTTAATTATTGGACCTTGACAGATGAGTGATGGTGGATGGATTGACAACTGCACACCAGAGATATGTAAATATGCAATTGAGAGGATACAAATATGTACATTATACAGATGGACCATTTCATCCAATATCAGATACTATATGAAAAAAACATGTTGAAACAATTTTGGAAAAAGGCCTATGAATGCAACTTGAAATACAGAAAATGTGTGATATGTTGGTGGTAAAAGATGACATTTTAGCCAAAGTTCAGAAAGTAGGCGCAAGTGGTCCCACTCAGAGGGACTAACGGAGGCTGACTGCATCCCCTAACCCTGGAAAATATGACCTTATGTGATAACCTGCCATGAAGTATGCCACTTCATAGGGTGTAGAACCTTGACATTGTGCTGTAGTTCCATAGTACATAGCTGGAAGTCCCACACTCAAGGCCATACAATGTATCTGAAAGAGACGAGTACTGACCAATAAATACAGGTAACAATAAACATAAGTTGATTTATTATACAGACGTGTATTTCTAATTGCATATGAACGTGTGTGTCCCCTTAAAAAATGTTAATTGTAACATAATAACCGGTCTTGCCTTTTTCCCCATAGGGAAACCGTGGCGTAATTTACCGTTATAAAGGAGCGTTTATAACGGCAAACACGCTACGATCTTCACTCATGATGCCCAGCTGAGCCCTTCTCCTCAGCAGCACGCTTTTTCTTCTGCAGTGCCTTACCCGCCACACAGACTCGGGCGTAAGTACATTTAAAAACATAAACCTACAACAACGGGGGGAATATAACTCGCTGCTGACCGAAAAAAAGTTTTAAATAGAAAGCGGCGCCACGGACTGCATACTGCAAGCAAACCAGACTGGGCCTCCAGAACCTATATTCATTTTATATGACTGCTGTGGTGAAAAAGCAAACCCAGCAATTATATAAAATAAAATATAAGTGTTGTGTATAAACTCGAAGTTTACACACACCAGAGGTAGATCTTGCACAAACCCCTCAAGCTTTGTTCTCGGGGTTTATGTAGCATCTTACCCTTGGTGTGTGTAAACTCGTTACCACACCACCCCATACTTTATTCTCTGTATGTGGGCTGCAATACTTGCTCTGGTGGCCTTTGCAGACAGTAAGATTAATACTGACCAAAGAACAATACTAAAAACAGTAAGCAAACTGCAAAACAATCTTTATATAAATCTATTCCCTTGTGTCGATTTGGGTTGCCTGTACCCCCAAAAAAAACTTTACGCTGGGACTGTGAGACATACCTACTGAAAATAGCGCTGTCCTGTGCATCCCCTTGCTTAGTAATCACTGCAGAGGATTACAACCTGTCCATTAATCTGAACAATTCTTTTACATGCAAGTGTGAGATATGTGACATCATATGCACACCAGTGTTATATGTGCCCTATTACATGGATATGGGAGTCATGGGCAGTGGGCAGGTAGGGTATTTACACCAGAGACATTCCTGCATTGATACTGTGTACAACATGTGACCTCATAGTACCTGCAAAAGTGATCAAAAATATTGCCATGGTACTACACAGATGTACATTATACTATTCAGTTATAAAAACAAGCCATAGTCTGATTGATGAAATCAGACATCAGCATGCCTATGAAAACTGAAAATGGACAGAAATCTCAGCAGGAAAATCTCAGGCTTGCAAACAGTAGCTAAAAGATTTCAGTTGCTGCAGTCAGAAAATAAGGGCAGAATAGGCTGAACACAGGCTGTTCACAGGAGCTCCATACTGACCCAAGGGAAAGCAATGTAATTATAAAAAAAAACATAGCATTGCCACATCACCACAGAGTCCATAATACAGTCATTTGGATTCCTGTAGGAAAAAGTGGGAAAGCAGGCAGTTTGATTAACGCATCACATTTTGCCCTAAGTATCCCTCTTACATTTAGAGGAACTGCTACCCAGGGCCACTGCTTTCTGTCCAGTCATCCTGCGCAAATCACTGGTTTCAGTGCTAGACTCAATGCCAGCAGTATGATTTTCCTCACTGTCTGCACAGTCGTGATCCACCCTGAGCTGGAAAGCACACCGTTTCTCCCCAGGTCTCAGATGTCACTGATCTGCATATTACAGGACAGCAGACTGACAAAATGAGCAGTTCCATCTGGCTTGAAAGATCCACACCTGACATATCTGTTACTGGATTATGAGTCACACTGGGGCAGGGGCTTCTTACACTGGTGACATTCCTGAATTGCTGCTGTGAACACCATAGGACCCCATGGCACATTCCCCGCAACAACAAATACAGCCACCACATTACATCTGTACCCCATACTGTTCTATTAAAAGGAAAAGCAGTAGTCTCAATGATGAAATTAGATTGGTGTCTCCTGGACAGAAACTCAGCCAGAGAATAATAGGACTTACAGACCATAGCAATAAGTTAGAGCTGCACTTAGAAAATTAATGAGCAGAGATGTTCCTGAATTGCTGCACTGATGGGAGAATGGGTTCTAGGAAAAACAGGAAACTGAATACTCTGACACTGTAAACTCGTCCCCAGAAAATGGGGACCTGGACATAAGGGAACCAGACAATTACGCACAACATCATTCAAGGAAATTTAGTCACACCTCCAAAATTACAATTAAGTCAAACAGACAGCTATTATGAACCATAGAATAAAGAGCAGCAACAAATGCCGAAAGCAAAACGGCATGCGCTTCAATAAGGTCGGGAAATACACCAACCTACAGAAAGAGTGCACGCTGTTGAAATAAATGGGCTACTCTTTTTTTTATGGGGGCTTGCCCACACACATATCCCGGATTTAAAATAAACTCCCGGGATGGGTAGACTCAGGAGATGGGGAGAAAGTCAGGAGGGAGGAACTTTTAATTTTTTTTAATGACAGCAAAATTAGCACGGGAGGACCTGCAGGGAATCTAACTACAGCTCCAGGTCTCCCGCTTATGCCGTGTGCTGATGCCTTAACCGCTCCACCACGAGAGTGGCTGGACCAGGTACCCAGCACACGGTAATTTAATGCCTTCCTAGTAATGCATACAGCGACAGGGGTAGCGGCAATTCTCTATTGCTGTTGTATCCCTGCTACTGTAATTTGTAGCGCGCTCTTCATAGTGCAGTTAATAGCGCACTATATGCCATGCACGGTATTGACCCAGTAGGGGTCAAGTTAGGCAAGAGTCTTGCCTTCAATAGGTGCATGGTATGCAGAGATGGCTGAAAGATGCACCTTAATGGGCAAGTAACTCAGGCCTGAGTTAGATAAGGAAAGGAGATACTCTAGAGTGAGATTCTCCAGACAGGTAAAGGGATCCAGTTGATGAGCAGAGGCCCATATGCAAAATCACTTCCACTTTATGGCATAAGTAGATCTAGTGGAGGGTTTTCTGGTAGCCATTAGAACCTCTGCCACCCGGGGAACCCCAAAGCAGGCAATTGCTAGTCTGCAGGAGCCATGCATGAAGGTGCAGAGACTTTAGATCCAGATGGACCAGGGTGCACTGCTCCTGTGAGAGCAGGTCGGAGCACAGAGGCAGGGGAATCGAGGTTCCACTGCAAGCTGCTGGAGAAGTGGAAACCAGGGAGGAAGGCATACAGAAGCTTTCCTGTCCAAGAGAAGGATGGCACATCTTACCAGAAAACACCAGGCCCTGGATCAAGCAAGCAGAAACTGCACAGTTTTGCATAGGATGGGGACGCAAACAGGTCCAGCTCTGGCCGGCCCTACCTGTTGAAGAGATCTTCAACAACTGCGGGAAGAAGTTCCCATTTGTGAACCTTGGACCAGGAACAGCTTAGACTGTCGGCTAAGGTGTTTTGCACATCTGGAATATGTACAGCCATCAAGCTCAGGTGATGCTCTATGACCCAATATCACACTCTCATGGCCTCTGCAGAGGGTAAGAATCCGTGCCCCTTAGCATTCATATAAAAGACCACGGACATGCTGTCATGTCATGCTGGATCATGAGAGGACCCGGCAGTAGATGCGTCCAAAAGGCTTGAGAGCATACAGTATTGCTTGCATCTCCAAAACATTGAGGTGGAACTGTTGTTCCAATGCAGAACAAATACCCGAGTCTGATGGTCTGCCAGATGGGCACCTAGCCCTGGCCCGACATGTCTGTGGTCAGAATTGTTGAAGTGACTTCAATAGGAAGGAACTCCTTGGAAAGGTTGGAGGGATTCAGTCACCACATCATGGTCTGTTGGACAGAGTTAGATATGGACACTGGGGTCTAAGTCATCTGAATGTCGATCCCATTGGACCCAGAGATTCCACTGGGTCACCCTCATGTGCAGGCAAGCCAGGGTACTGTCGCAATAGCCCGTGCCATATGTTCCAGCAGTCTTGGAACCATTCTGCCTGGGATGTGTCAAGACAACAAGACCAGTTGAGCTGGAGTCTGAAGGTGTTCTGCTCTGTCCAGCCTTGCTTGGCTTCTAGGATCGCCTCTATGTACTTGAGTCTTTGGCTTGGTCAATGGGATGATTTTGGAAGGCTGAGTGTTATCCCAGATCCCGAAACAGGGAAAAGGTGGCCTCCATTGTTCTGAGCAATTTCTCCTTGGTAGGAGCTGTAGGCAGCCAATCATCTATGTAAGGAAAGACATAATGGCCTTCCCTCCTTAAGGCAGCTGCCACTACTGCAAGGAATTTTGCAAAGGCTCATGGGGCCAAGGACAAGCTGAAGGTCAGGGCCCAAAACTGGTAGTGGTTTCCTTGGAAGCGGAGGCGAGGAACCTCCTGTGGGGTGGAAACACCAAAATGTGAAGGTAATCGTCGCATATCCAGGGAACAGAGCCAATCCCCTTGATGAAGTACGGGAGAAGACCAGGAAGAGTGACCATCCTAAACCTTTTGTACTCTATGAATTTGTTCAGATGGCCGAGATCTGGAATGGGTGCAGATCTCTATTTTCTTTGGAACTAATGGTATCTATATTCTTCTCCCTGCTTCTCTCCTCCTCTTTTTTTTCTATACTATACCCCTTGCTCTTTCACCGTCCCTCTTCCTCTACTACATCCCTTTCCTACACTATATCCTATCCCCCACTCCATCTAGCCCTCTGGCCCCAGCCTTTTCTTAATCCCCATTTTCTTATGTATCTTATTTTGGTGGTTGTAATCCCCACCCCAATGCCTCTTACCATCCTATGCTTCCTGTACCCACCTTTCCATTCCTAATTTGAGCATTATGTTTCAAACTACTTGAAACTGTACTGAACTAATGTGATGTCTGTTTTTATGTTCTTAACTACTGTGATGTTTTATTAATATGCTATATGTAATTGCCTGTGCACATATCACAGGACCCTCTTGTGAATGAGCTTGCTCAACGGAGTTTTCCTGCAATAAACTTGAACTTGAAATGCGAGTAGAAACCCTTCCTGCATTGTGCTGGCAGAATGGGTTTGATGGCCTGTTTTGTAGAAGCGCTTGTATCGCATCTTGGATCAAGTCGAGGCGGCCTGGGGTAATGGGAGGAGCTAGAGGATTGTCCAGAGAATCCCCAACAATTCTGATGTTCCTTGTTCTACCAACTGTAGGGCCCATAGGTCCGAGGTTATTCTGTCCCAAACTTCTCTTGTAAAGAGAAGTGACCCCCACCGCCTCCCCCAGGGATTCTGCTGGAGGAGGGGTCAGTAAGGAGTCAGGCAGAGGAGCCGAGGACAGGCAACACAGCCTGTGAGGTTCTAGGAGTTCTGGGCACTGAACCTCCTGTGACTGGGAAAGTAGCATGCCTTTAAAGGCACCCTGGCTGCTGACCTTTGGGTTGCTTGGGGTTGCAATGAAAAGGCTGCACTGGAGACCGAGAGAGGGTATGAACTGAAAGGATAGCCTTACCAGATTCTTGGAGGCAAGTGATTATATTTTGAGAATCCTCGCCAAACAAGACAGAGCCTCTAAAGGGGGCATCCAGAATCTCAAACTGGAGGTCTGTGGCAAGCCTGGAAACTGGCAGCCACAAGTGGCAGCGTAGGCAAATTCCCATAGCCGCAGCTCTTCCTGCAGAATCCACAGACTCATAGGAGGCCCGGAGTACGTGGGTCCCCACAACCTTTCCAGGGAGGTCCGGTTGAGCTTGTGCCACCTCAAAAGCCTTCTTCCACAGGGCATTCTGATATTGCACCATGTGGGCAAGGAAGTTTAGGGAATGGATGGCACATGTGGCCAAACAGTAGACCTTTTTGCCAAAATGGCAGTAAGGAGGCAGTATAGCGCAGTGGTTTAAGGCTCTGAGCTGCAAATCTGGAGACCTGGGTTTGAATCCCACAGCTCCTACTTGCACTCCGTGTGTCCCTGAGCAAGTCACTTAAGTTCCTTGTGCTCCCAGGTCGCACCTGTAAATAACCTTCAGCTTAGTGCATCTCTCCTGGTTAAAAAAAAAAAAAGAAGAAAATAGTCTATCAGCCTAGAGCCCTTATCCAGAGGCTGAGTACTGAGGTGACAGGTCATTTGAATGGTCATGGCCGTGCTGATATGACAGAATCAGCCTCCAGGTGCTCTCCGTGAAGGTTCATCCCTTGGGGCATTGTACAAGCGATCTGCCTTTTGGGCGTCACTGGTGAGGAGGACAGGTGCTTACAGGCCACCATACTGACATCTTTAAAGGAGTCTATGGGTGCAAGGACTCCTTCTTGTGTAAGAAAGCGGCTAGCAGACATCACTCGGGTCCACTTCTTCAGTGTTCTAGTACGAGAACCTGGATGTGCCTCATATCCATGAAAGTTGGGTCATCCGGGGGAGACTGCGGGGTATCCTTAGGCTCCTCCAGCTTGGATGGAATATCTGAATCTCCAGTCATCGTACAAGGAGGAAAAAGAATATCCCCCTGACTCACCCGAATCCAGTGGGGGGGGGGGTGATGGCGATGCTGACACCGAGCCCACAGGCTGGGGCAACAGCAGTACTGGCAGCAGCCCAGGAGTCGTCAAAAAGGAGCACCTGGGAGAAGGATCCGCCAGTGCTGGCTGAACCAGAGAAGTAGGTGCCGGGGGGAAGGATACCTTTCAGGCAAAGGCAGAGGCGATACCAGAGTACAGGAAGTGGCGGTAGCCTGCTGCAGGTGCTGACCTGAAGGACTGGCATTGAGCCAAGGAGAGAGGACCGACGTAGCCAGTGCCTTGGCTGGGGGCGGGCGATGGTGGAGGAACCGAAGCCTGAAACACTACCTCAGTCTCCTGGCTGAGAGCCTATGGATGAAATAGACCTGAGCGTCAGGGGCTGGGAGACAAGAGACGAGGTCTCCTGCCCCGAGGAGCTGCCATCTGAAATGACAATGAGGGCGGTCAGTTGTACCACCGGGAAGCCTGGCAGAGGAAAGGGCTGGCAGGGCTGAAGGAGCTGACCCCCTGCAGGAAGACAACCCAGACACGGCCGAGGGTTTGTCAGGCAACAAGTGGGAAGCAGACCAGTCCCGATCCTGGTGTTGGTCCCAGTGCTTAAGCTTCCCACCAGATTTTTGAGAAGAAGAAGATGAAGCCCTGGAGGACTGTGCCAGTGAGCTCCTGGCCTGCAGCTCCTTCTCCATCGCAACCAGCTTCTGCTTTATAAGATGGCACTCCAGAATCTTAAGACGACATCCCTGAGTGACCTGATTAAATTTTTGGCAAATCTGGCAGGCTTCGGTGTCATGGCTGGGGCCTAGGCAAATGATGCACACAGAGTGACCATTTTTTAATCCGTTTCCCACAGGCACACTTTGTGAAGCAGTCGGAAGCTGAAACTGGTGGAGAAGACAAACTCAATGGCTGAAACACCGAAAAGTCGATGTTAGTCTACTCAAGGAAAAGAAAAATAAAGCATGGCAAGCACGAGCAATGGTGGTCAACAGTAGCTGCGGCATCCACTGAGGTTCGGAGTGCGCAGGTCGACGGGGGGAAAGAACTGAGGAGGGTGTGGAGGGACCACCCGCCTTTATAGGATAGGCTGACATCAGTGGTGGGCAGTCCCCTGTGGTAGACTGCTAACTAAAATGTTTTCCATGTGGTCCTGACACCTGGTGGCTTAGTCCTTTTGGTGTTGGCCTGCTGCAAGAGCCTTCCTCAAAGTAAGTTTAAAAATTACACATACAGAACAGCAGTATATGATAACGTATTCCAACACATGTTCAGCGACTAAAAAAAAAACACTAAATAATGAACAAAGTTAAGTATAAAAACATATTAAAAAAACATTACTATAGCCGCCCTGGTGGCACTGAGGGTTGAGGTGCTGGGCACCACACCGGCGACCCAGATTCAGGAACGAGCCTGGGCTGCCAGGGAGGGATTGCATCCGGAGGACTGCTCTCTCTCTCAGGGGAGGTATCACATCTTGCCACCCACTGAATGCCCTCTGGTGGTGACAGGAGGGCAATACAGGTTGGGCGCACTCTGACATAGTTACATGGTGGGGAGGAGGCAGGAGAAAACAGGAAAAGGATCCTGGCAGGGCTCCATGACAGTCTGCCATGCCGGGGGCTAACTCCGGCCTCTGGATTGGGTCTCTGGGAAGGGGGTGCCACCTCCCTGGCCCTGTCATGGGGGGGCAAGCCATGGGGAAATCTCCAGGATCGGTGAGTGCAGTGTGGTGGGGATCTGAGAGAGTGTCCCTCCCCAGAGTGCCAAAGCCCCTGCCAGTGCTCGGGAGCACAGATAAATATATAAAAAAACAAACAAAAAAAAAACATTATTAACTGGCCCAGTGGCGTGGAGGGCTGAGGCATCCATGCCTTACCTCTTGCCATGCCAGCTACCCGTGTTTGCAGTACAAACGGGCTGTCGGGGGTCAGCTGGGGAGGTAGAGTATCGAGTGTCCAAGGACTGTTCTCCTCTCCTGGTGAAGGAGGATTGGCACTCCCACCGAATGACTGCCCCCAGGTAGAGCCCGAGGGCAGTGCGGGTCTGCAGGGCACCAAGGAAGGGAGGGTGCCTCAGAGTTTCTCTGAGACGTGCACATGCCTCCATGTCCACACACTTGCATCGTGCCCCAGCAGCGGGGATGGGAGAAAATCAAGGAAAACCCCCCTGGCTGTGGATGACGACCGACCCTCCGAAGGCTCCGCACCCAGCGACTGGGCAAAAACTCTGGGTAAGTCCTGGTGATACCGGGGTGATGGGGCTGGGGGGGGTCAGTCAGAAGAGGGCAGGAAGGGACATAAGGTGATAAATATCCATATGGAAAAAAAACCAAAACATTACTGACAATGTAAAAATGCTAACACAGCATGTGAAAAACAGTATGTCAATTAACATATATTTGCAGCGCCTATTACCCCAACTACATCAGGTCATTAAACTTCCATAATCACGCTCCCAAAAACATGAGCCTCCCATTCACAAATCATCACCTCATAAAATTAAACAACCACACCTACAAAAAAGTAAATTAACAAAGTATTTAAACCAGCAACAACTGAAACAGTCCTAATCCCTGCACAATGGAGCTCATGACAACTATAAGTTGTCATTTAAAGCTGTGCTGTGCTACAATGGATACCTCTACACAAAACATGTAACCAGAAAAAGAAAATTCGATGGAGATGCATCAACTGAACCACCGACTGTAAACGTGCCTATCAATCACACTAACAATGGAAACCTTACATTAGAATGTAGCCACAACCATGACCCATCCAAATACACTGTAAAGGCAGCAAAATGTAGATAACTAATGAAGCAGCAAGCAGCAAACAGCTCAGAACTGCCCACACAGGTATGTGCCCACTTTGCAGCAGCCACAGATATAAACACCAGAGGCCTTACTAGGAAAGAGAATCACTCAAATGTTGCCTACGGAACTATAGACTTGCAAGAATACCTAAACACCTGAAAATCTCGATGACCTAAAACTGACTGAATGGACACAAACCGGGACCTAACCCAGAAAATGTTCTAGTCTATGACAGTGGTGCTGGATCAGAGACAAGAATCATAATCTTTGCAACCCAAGAAGCACTACGCCATTTGCATATACTGGCCCCACTTATGATCAGCTGGTCCCTGGTAGATTTTAGGTTCTCTGACTTTCAAGCCTTGTGAGGGCCTCTGTAACGGATCCCTGTCACTGTTCAAAACTCTCTACCTGTGAGTGAGTGGCCCATCCATCTGGTAGCCATACAACCAACCACAATGTGCTCCACCCATATCAGGGTTGAAAGGTTTCCCTGTCCCTTCTAGAAGGGCTGTGGGATGAATCTTTTATGCAATGTATGGACGGATGATTCCACCCATAAGCAATGCACTTGAGCTTGCATTTACAGGCTTCTACTTTACATGCCCCATGACTGTAATGGTTGCACTGCCCACCTTCCTCCAACTCCTTTTCTGTGTTCTCTGTTGAAAGACCACTGCTCCACACTATAAAGCCCTTTCTAGGACACTGGATACAGCACACCAGGAAACTGCTGTCAAAATGCTGTACCCCTCCAGCCTCAATAAAACACAGCAGGGCAGATCCAGTGCCACTCAGACCCTACTGGGGTTATTCTGTTCCTCCAGTGAAATTATTCTTCATAGTCTAGCCATCCCCATCCCCTTTTCATAACATGCATCACCATGATATGGCCGTCACAACTCTGCAAACCTTGGGCTTTCTGGGGGCATGATTCTATTACCAGTCCTAAATAAATGGCTAAGCCCACCTGACAGTTTTCCCAGGTGCAACAAATAACTACCATCTGCTTGTCGCTACCCTCTCTCCCTTATCCTTGTCCTTCTTTGACTCCTTCTTCACCTCCAGTTTCTTGGGCCTGTTAAGCAATGTAAAAATATCCACAAATTCACCACCTGCAATGTGCTATTGCGCTTACCAGATATGTATTACCCTATAGGTTCAATATGGAACCAGATGACCCCTGGGCCATCTGTGTTGGTTGCTGCTGCATCGGTTCATTGCCTTCCAACTGTCCTTTCCCAAGCCCCATACCACCACCAGGTGCCTTGAGCTGTTTCTTTTCCTTTTCTGGCATAAGGTCAACAACCTATCCATCTTTTCCTCCAACATCAGTGGAGGAACTGGAACCCCTCTGGCAGCTGAAGTACACTTGGTCCCCTCAGCTGCAGGAGTTTGTCAGTTGTGGGGCAGAAGGGGTTGTAACAGTGCAATGGGAAGACCTGAATGTGGTGCTGGCAGTGGGGCCCAGGGGTTAGAGCTGGGAAGGTGGAGCCAGATGGGGAGCTGTCAGGCCCATAAGTCATCCTGGTATTAGCACTGGAAACAGCCATAAAGGCATTGGAGGGACTGGCAGAGGTCCCAATGAGTTGGGCACTCACCCTAGCTATGACTCAAGGAATGGTCCCAATGGGACCATGACTAATAGTTGAGGCCCTTGTTGTGGGAAAGCGGGATGGAAGTCAGAGCTGAAGTCAGTAAGGGCATTGGTCTGAGGCCTGGTAGTTGCGGCCCTGGCCTGGGGATAACAGGATGGGTGGCCACCAGTGTTGGCAAAGGTACCAGGCCCAGGGTTGCTGGTGCCAGTGGCATTGGCTGTGCCACTGCCCAGAACTGTCTGGATGAGGTGTTCTCCTTCTTGGTTACCTTGCTTTTTGGGAAGAGGCATCCCTGGTCCTGGTGTAGGTATTCACAAAGTTTGTCTAAACAAATCCTGCAGTTCCTCATATGACATGCAATCACAATCAAGACTACTTGTTTGAGGTGGTGCAGGTGCTTGTGTATCATTCTTGGCTTTTCTTGACCTTCTTCATCTGCCCCAGTCTGCACAGCTGTGTCTGGTTCTATATGTGACTTAGTGGCTCAAGCCACAGTGGAACTGTTGGCTCCCACCATTCTCTGCATTCCACCATACACTTACTTTCTCCCATACCAGAGCCCACAGCTGCTGCTCAAATTCAGTGCTTGCTCCAGGCCTTGCTGCCTCTATGGTGTCTGTTGAGCCAGTGGTGGAGCCAGGTTTGGGAGCATTTGGGACCAGGGGCCATTCAGTCAATCATGGGCTCCACAATGGGCAATAAACATTGAAAATAGATGGTGGTGGGGCACCACTACTCACACTGGGCAGCCAGGAGGGGCAACTTCCACCCCAGCCCCCCTAGCTCCACCTCTGTGTTGAGCTGTAATGACAGAACACAACCACACACATAATCACAGGTAGCCGTGATCACAGTCGCCGAGATTGACTCACCATTTTTCCAAGCACTCAGTCTGGATCACTATGATCATGGACTTCCCACAGAGGGTAGTGGTAAATGGAGTTCATTCCGATGGGGGTAACCAGTGGGTGCAAATGGGGTCAGTACTGGGCTGGTCCTCTGTAATGTCTTTATAAGTGACATTGTGGAGGGTCTAGAAGGAAAGGTGTGCCTTTTGTGGATGACACTAAAATCTGCAATAGGGTCGACACACTGGGGAGTAGAAAAATGAGAAGGGACTTAGGCAAGTTGGAAGAGTGGTCAAGGGTGTGGCAGCTCAGATCTGAAGAAAAAGAAGTGCAAAATCATGCACTTGGGGAACAAAAACCCAGGGAAGGAATAGACAATGGGAGGAGATACTGACAACAACTAAACTGGAAAGGAACCTGGGGTAGTCATTACAGACAACCTAAAGGTAGCCAAGCAATGTGAGAAGGCAGTGAGGAAAGCCAGAGGGATGCTGGGTGTGCTTAGGAGAGGCATCACTAGTAGGAAACAGGAGGTGGTGCTGCCACTGTACAGACAATTTGTGAGACCTCAGCTGGAGTACTGTGTGCAGTTCTGGAGACCACATCTCCATAAGGACATAGACAGGGTAGAGGCAGTTCAGAGCATGGTAACAATAATGGTGCAGGGACTGAACCAGAAACAACACGAGAAGAAACTGAAGGAACTTAATATGTATCTCTGAAGGAAAGGAGGAAAGTGGGGACATGTTAGAGACCTTTAAGTATCTCGAGGGGATTAACAAAGTTCAGGAGGGCAGCATCTTTCAAAAAGAGATGCAAGAACAAGGGTCACAATATGAAGCTATGGGGGAAGAATCGGGGCAACATGAGGAAGTATTTTTCACAGAAAGGGTGGTGGATGCATGGAACAGCCTCCCTGAAGAGGTCATGGGCAAAAACAATAGGCAAATTCAAGAATGCATGGGGTGGACAGAAGGCAACATTAGTGGTAGGGAGGAGAAAGTAAACTGCAGATCAAGATAGGTAGGGAAATGCAGACTGAGGGCCTTTGTGGTCACATTCTTGTCACATTCTATGTTTCAATGTAAGCCCTTTCAAAAGAAAAACCTTGTCCTTCCACAGTCCAGGCTAACAGCTGCATTCAAATCTTATTTGGAGAATGCATTTATAAAGACGTAGCCCGTGTTTTTCTCTTTTATTTTTATTTTTTGTATTATTTATTTATTGCCTGCATCTGACCATCCTCTCTTTCAGGCCTTCTGCCAAGGACTACCCTGCTCCATTCTGAACCCACCCCAATGCCAGCTTACCCAGATCGCAGATCACAGCCAACCAGGGTAGCCCGATGTAACCCTTTGTTGGATGGGTCCCTCCTTCAAGGGAAATTGCCTTCAGGCATTCTTGCTCTCAGCCCTGATGCTGCTGGGATCGGGATTCCCCTGGCTCATCAGAGGTTCCATGGAGGGTGGGGATCCAGGCAGCCATCATCCGGTCACTCGGACGCCATTTTCTGCTTTCTGGTTTTCCCCGTTGTGCCGCTTCTTGTAGTGCCCCAGTCTCCAACGGGGCCTCTACAGAGTGAGGCATGGCCCCAACCCACCCCCCGGGAGGAGAGCAGTCCTGGGATGCTCGATCCTGTCCCATCCCCTGCTGACCCCCAGTGACCCGAGTCCATTCCCAAACCTGGGTCACCGCGTGGTTTGAGGTAATGTGCCTGCCCTCAACCCTCTATGCCACCGGCTGGCCCCTCTTTTATTTTAAACAAAAAAACTTATGCAACATAATAAGTTGAATTCTAACATTTTGCATACCAGAATAGCTGTATGGTGTTACTCATGGTTTTGGTGAACTCATGCCCTCCAACAGTAGACCCCTCAGGTGGCCTAACAAAATATCTATAGCCACCGGTGATAGTGCTGTAGCCTGTCAGCTTGCCTTTCATCACCCTGCTGGAAAACCAGAGGAATATTGTGGTGCACAGGAGAGGCATCACCAGTAGGAAACAGAAGGTGGTGCTGCCACTGTACAGACAATTTGTGAGACCTCATCTGGAGTACTGTGCGCAGTTCTGGAGACCACATCTCCATAAGGACATAGACAGGGTAGAGGCAGTTCAGATTGCTGGATCATGGATTCAATGCAAACAAGTGCAAAATAATGCACCTGGGAAACAGAAACCCAGGGAAAAGTACACAATGGGGGTAGTAACAACAACAAAAATGGAACGGGACCTGGGGTAATCATATCAGATGACCTTAAGGTTGGCAAGCAATGTGAGAAGGTGGTAGGGAGGGCTGGGGGCATACTGGGATGCATAGGAGAGGCATCACCAGCAGAAAACAGGAAGTTGTTATCCCCTGTACAGACAGTTGGTTAGACCCCATCTGAGTACTGCATCCAGTTCTGGAGACCCCATCTCTGCAAGGACATAGACAGGATGGAGGCAGTTCAGAGGAGGGCACTAAAATGGTGCAGGGTCTGCAAGAGAAGTCATACGAGGAGAGACTAAAGGAGCTTAATATGTATACCCTTGAGGAAAGGAGGGATGGGGACATGATAGAAATGTTTAAGTACCTCAGTGGAATCAATAAAGTCCAAGAGGGTAGCATCTTTCAGAAAAAGAGATGTGCAAGAACAAGGGGACACAATTTGAAGATAGAGGGGGACATCTCAGGGCAATGTGAGGAAGTATTTTTCACAGAGAGGGTGGTGGATGCATGGAACCACCTTCCTGAGGAGGTTGTGGGGTCTAAAACTGTGGGAGAATTCAAGAATGCATGGGACGGACATAAGACAATTTTGTGGAGGTAGGAAGAAATAGGCTGTTGGTTAAGTAGGATCTGCAGCTTATCCTCTAGGTAGGAAATGGGCAGACTAGGTGGGCCAAGTGGTCCTTATCTGCCATCAAAGTCTATGATTCTGCTGTACTAGCTTTTTTTGCTGCCATCTGATCTCAATGTCTAAAAGCTGAATTGTTCGAGGCCTCTTCCAACCCCTATCTTCAGCTGATGTCTGTGTGAAGTTTTGGCTGCCCCTACCACATGGCATGGCACCACCAGGAGTCCTGACCATGACCCCTGATATATGTTAGCAACCTTCTAACTGTGCAACAAGTCCTTGGCTATCTGTATGATTCTGCATCAAACAATTCAAAATTTGCATTGTTATCCATGTGCTTCAGTATCCAGCCTGTAACACAACTCCATTTGTCCTTTCCATTTTTTTTCACAGTCTGATTAAAACAGGAGCAGAAATCTGAAGAGTTCTCTCCCCAGCTGGAGACTGCCACTGAGCTGCAAAGACAAACTCATGACAGAGCATTATATCTAAGCCTGTCTTGGGAACTCACCTAGACAAATAGATAAGATCACCACTAAACCTGGGGCCCAATTTTTAAAGGTTAATGCAGGGCTTAGGTCAAGTCCTGCATCAACCTCATTGTATGGTGCAACTGCAACAAACTCCTTTAAAGTAAATGTTCCCAATTTTAGTACAATGGGCACAGTTGTAACAGTTTCCACACTTTATGGCAGCTTGCGCCAATGATTTGGTGCAAGGCCAGTAAAAGGGTCTCTCAAATGGCACATGTTAGGCCAGGAGGAGTTGGTCTCATTTGCAGCATTTGGTGCACAGGACTGAAACTCCCAATCAGCGCAGAGAGAATGCTGCAAGACCCTGCATCATATGTTCAGCACACCAGGGCTTGTGGCATTCTTAGCCCTCTTGAAACTTGTGCCCCAAGTCTTTAATGAACTGTGAAAGCAATCAGCTGCTCTGCATATTCTGAAGACTACTTCCATCATGAAGAACTTTTGGGGGTCAGTCCGATGTCCAACACACCCACAGAATCCCTCACTGCCTTGTTTCTACAAAAAAAAAATTCACCCTTGCTTAATAAAAATGTCCTGCCTCTGAGCTGTTTTGTGTCAATTCTGACCATGAGGCCTACCACATGGCACTTGGCATCCTACCATAATACTTTTGAGAATAAATTGGGACTTAGTTTTCTTTTTCCCCAATTCTTTTTCATGGTACCTGGTCAATATGTTGTGGACAAAACAGCCCATGAAGCACTCAAAGTGGAATGAACTATAGCGACAGAGATATAATAGCAATAGGAAACTACCATGACCCCTGTCACCACTAGGATCTGGAGAAGGACTGAAGAGGTCACATGTGCTGTGCCTGATCGAGCCACTCCTGTGGTGGAGTGCATAGGCACAAGCACCTGGCACAGTAGAGACCCAGCAATTGGGGTTTGATTCCTGTCTCCTGAGATGTTTTAACAAAAAACTAAGTTCCTCGCTCCTGAGTATTCCCTTATCCTCGGTCCGCACCCCTGGAGTTTGTTATTTTCATTTGGGGTGGGGCAAAGCCTTCCAAGTCAGGGGTGTGGGTGGTGATCCCGCATGGACAAAGATTTTTTACTGTTTCCAATGGTGTGCGCTGTTGTGGTGCGGTCGGCATTTTTCTCCTGACCTTATTTTGCTGCACACTGTTTTGTGTGTGGCATTGTTGTTTTGCTCAGTTTTGCCCATGTCATAATGACTCCACACCTTTTTCATATGAAGGAATCTTTTTTCATATGAATGAAAACAACATATGAAAAGAATGCCTTCATATGAAAAAAATCTGAAAACAATTTAAGTCCCAAATCCATTTTATATGAGGGGATCCAATTTCATATGAGAGAAAAAATCCATACAAAAGGATCCCTTCATATTAAAAAAAATGTTGGACTTAGTTATTTTGCCTATTCCTTTTCATATGAAGGGATCATCTTTGTATGCCTTTTGTTTGATATGGAAAATATTTTGTTCATATGAAAAAGATTTTGGACTTAGTTTTTTCATACTACTGAACTTGAAGGAGACATAACTCCCTCAATATTAGAAGTTATAAGCAATATAAATATATATATAGATATACAGATATATATCTATATATATATATATATATATATCTATCTATATATATATATATATTATAGAGCACGAATGATCGCACCCCTATAGTTAGGGTTGAGTAGGCACTTTAACGTTAAACCTCAATTTTTGTGCATTAATAACTTTGCAACTGTTCAATGGATTTGCATGAAATTTGGAATACGCAGTCTGGTATGGTACATCCTTTGATTTACCAAGCTGTGTTTTGATCGGACTTACGGTTTCTGTGTAGCAAAACACTAGAAAATGTGTTTTTCACCACTTTTGACATGTTTATTGCCCATGGTGCCAGTGACCAGCCTGTGTTGTCTTTTGGTCTGAAATTTGGAACATTGAAAGAGGTTGAGTCAAGAAACAATCCAGCTTTAATTTGGTGAAAAATATTAATCTGTTCCAAAGTTATTAAAGTCTTAATTTTGGGGTTCTGAGCATGCTCCATTCACTCCAAGATTTATATGGTTATATTTCAGACAAAGACTGGGCTCAAGGTCAAGGATTTTGTAGCTTGGGGACTAGGATCCTGGAACCCAGAAAATTCCTTGTCCATGAGCTGTAATCTTGTTTTCAGTTTTCTCCAAAACAAAATGTTGTAGCTTTCTTCATGGGTGACTTTTGGGCTAAATGAGGCATGGGTTTTGTTCATGGTGACCCCCTACAAAGCCATACCTTTGGTTTGAATTGTTTTGGTCAAAAATTGCTTTTTAAAATTTCAATATTCTTTGACTGTGATTCGCTAACGATCCTAGTTAGCGAGCTGTCAAAACCTTAGTCCAGCGAGCTGCAGACAAGGATTTTGCTACCTCAAGGACTAGGATTTTAAACGCTACCATTGCATTGCTAATGAATGGTTTGGTCTTTTACTTGAAATTTTCAGGGTATTGAGGGGATGCCCTACAGGTGTGAATTAAGCAGCTTAGGTGATGGGGAATTAAGTGGTTTCATAGATATGCCATCACAAAGTTGAGATTTTTCCCATGGTGTCCTTTGCTCTTTTGATGCCCGTATCTCATAAACAATGCAAGACACAGATTCAGATGATTTATAATGCAAGCAGTGCTCATTGTCATGATTACAATGACACTTCAATTTTTTCTAGCTGCTACAGTTCCTGAGATATCAGCAAAACAAACAAAAAAAGAGTGTGTTTGTCTGAGTTGGGTGAAGGAATTGTCATCTGTGCAGTTTGCTAGGTGAAAAGAAACTGTGAATTAGAGGGAGTGGCTTAGCGAGAAGAAAGCCAGGTATTTGCATTTAAAACTGACCTAGATAGCTTGTGGAGAGAACAGCAAGAGAAAGAAGCTGCTGTTAGAACCTTACTAGGACTATATTGCCCTCCATCCCTCTCCTGCACCCCCCACCCTTAGCCGGTTCTACTTTTTATAGGCACAGGATTTGACTCACAACAGGAACTTCCTGTTTGGGAATCAGGAAGGAGTTATCACAGAGGCACAAAAGACTCACCATCCTAGAAGGAAAAGAGTAGCTCTCCATCTCCATCTAGCTGTTGGAGGTCTGACTCTGAGCAAGTAAGAAGGAGACTACTGTTACATGAGGTCCCTGCACCCTTATTGGTACCCCAGAGGTACACTGCAGACAGCTAGCATTTAGGTATATGTTTTACTAACATATAGGGCTAAGGGCATCTACCATATAAGAGTAGATGTTAGGATATGTATGCATATAATTGTTATACACTTTTCTTTCCAATATACACATCTATTTCCTGCTTATAAGATGTTAGGACACATGTGTCCTTGTAATGATTATGATATATAAGTTGGCATTGCCATCTTCTGATGATTTGTATTACTACATGGCTATGTTCAAACTGTACCTCTTTGTTTCTACAAAGTGATGACTTTAACAAAATTGTATAATGTTATCTTGGACTCAGGAGCCACCTCTAATTTAGCCAATAGGGCTCATCTCTGTAACTATAAATGTTTCTACCTTACAGTAATCATGGTAATTATCTTAGGTATATAATGTAAGGCATTATGTCTTCTACCTCGAGATCCCAGGAGACACGGAGATCCCTTGAGGTATAGGGAATGCTTAGCATTGACTCCCATTTCTTAATGGTAAGAACTGCTTAGGGCAACTGAGATTTTCCTTTTGGTAGTAATAAACAAGCTTTATTACTCTTATGCAATGCGTCTGTGATTTCTTACTTGCCCATTATTGCCAAGAACCTGAGAGTGAGGTTTAGACCACCTGACAATTGATTTCAATGAGCAGGCAGTAGGTGTGCATTTCTGCATCACCTCTCCCAATTTTCACCCACTTTGTAATCACTTGCAAAGTCTGGCTGCTTACTGGGTGCAGTCGATGCCTACTCACCTCACCCCACTGCAGTTTTGAATTGCAAGCTTACAAGTGCAAGTAGCTTGCCCGTGAACTATTGCACCTGTTGTGATCAACACACAGCATGGTGCCTTTTCACAGTTTGATATTTCGTCCCTTCCACACAATGGCCACTGTTCAAATATCTGTGCAGACCTGAGACTCGATGTCTCAAACTTCCTTGCCTCCCATGGAGGATGGGCTGACTTCACGTGGGACGCAAGTCAATCCAAAACCCTGTTCTGGGATTTCAACTAGTGGTGGGTGGAATGGGCTCAATCCACTCTGTGAAGCGATTAGAGTGGAGCAAAGGCGGATCCGCTTAGTGCTCCATGATGCAAAGTGGAGTACGCCGTGTTATAATGAGGAACACGATGTCAATTAGAAACCATGACTCGGCCACTCCACCTCCCAGGCCACTACTCACAATTTTAAGGCAAAGTGCATTGCTGGCAGTACACTTCACCACTTCACCTTGTTTTGAGCTCCAAAGGTGAATTTTGCAGTGATTCATGGATTTCAGGTCACATGGTCTCTATATTGATCTGCACAGCCTCAGTTCTGGGTAGTATGAGTAGGAAGGAGTAGGAGACAGTGTGCTCTGATAGCTGTCTGTGATAGGAATCATGTAAAGCTGTTCAAAAGCATTTTGCTTTTTTGGGATCCAACTTTAGTTCATCAAATGTAGGAAACCCTCCTGTGCTCATATTATTGAACATTTTGCTTGTGCCTGGAAATTGAATGTTAATTTACAACATTGAGTGTGTGGTGAAAGACAGTGAGAGTGTGCTTTGGGGAGGGGTGCATCTGTGGTGTAGGTAGATTTAAGTTGGAGAAATAGTGATTTCTTTGTTTTGGCTATATTTTTGTTATATAACTGACTTTGTTAATGTACACAAGTAATATTGTCAGTAATAGTAGAAATTTTCCTGCTGTTTGTTGTGTGCATGTGGTGCAGCAGTTCATAAAGTCAGGTTGTTTAAATTACAAATTTACAATACGTAACGTGGCATACTACTGAACTTTTTGCATGCCCATTCCTCATTCAGCATTGTACACAAACTGTTCTGTGTTGTGTGTGAGTGTGTGTGCAGTGTTGCATGCATCAAATAATACACCTTTCATTGTGACACAGACTAGTGTAATTGCAACTAAGTGCAGCAGTGTGAACCTGCTATCCACTGCAGCTGCCTGATTTTATACTGCGATCGTGGTATCTGTTCTTAGTTTTGCTGCTTGTAGTGCCGTAAAAATCAGCACTGTCTGCATTCAGTGCCCCTCACCCTCACATTCAAAAGGTATTTTTACCAGACCGGATTGTTTTTGTGACCTCATCTGCACCACTGGTTACTGAAGTTGTTTTAATTCCGTGACAGTCTCAGAGTAGTCTCTTATCTTTTGCTGAAGCCACAGTTATTTATTTGGCTTCACATCCAGCCAGCATCCCTCCAATCAGAAAGTGAACATATCAAAATCTGAATTTGGTAATAATATTTGTGGTTGATCCCCAAAATGCCTGCAAAGAGACATGCAAGCAAAGCTGTTTCTCGCCATGGCAATGTTGGCAGTAAGATGGTCTGTGGGTGTGGTAGTAGTACGTAGACACAGAAGTGCATTGCTGATGTAAAGAAAGGTATTTCTCCTGCAATGCTTTTACAGCCCAATCAGTAGCTTCACTCATAGTTGGAGGACATGATGTTTTCCCAGCCGGTGGTGTTAGTGTTACTGATGTTAGTGGTGGTGGTGGAGGTAGTATTAGTATTGTTGCATCAAGTTTTAATTCCGACCAATGTACCATTTCCAAAACTATTGAGTGTGAAGCAGTGCAAGTGAGTGGCAGCGTAGATGATGTCATACTTCCCAGTAACATCCCAGTAACTGAACCTGAGGATTCTGATGATCATGTCAACGACAGCATACTAATGTGATAGTCTGTCCACCTGGCACTTAACGTCATGCATTTTCCATGTAGTGATTCACAGTGTGGTGAAAAATATCAGGTGTGGATGTGGGTGACAGTGACGTTGATGAATATGATGATATGTAATTGATCCCAGTTGGGAACTGGAGAAAAGAAATTAAAAGTGGCTGTGTCTGAGTCTGTTTGCAGGACCCCTGTAAAACTTGTGATCTACCGCTTTTAGTTGATGATGACCCAGTAATCAATATGATAAGTAGTCGTGGTGGTCAGTTGCAGTCCAGGTGTGCAGTGCCAGAAACATCACGTGCCTCCCCACTTCAGTGCTTAAAATAACAGACTTAAATAAGCCACATCATCATGGACATGTTAACATGTTAAAAGCAAAGCATCTCACTCCGTTGTTTGGAATTTTTTGTTCAAGATGCAAATGATGATTCAGTTGCAATCTGCCAGGTTTGCCATGTGCGGTGAGTTGAGGTAAAAGGGGAGCCATCTGTGGACAGGAGGACAGCACAGGCATCTTAAGAATAGACACTTGGCTCTGTGGATCCAGCACAAGCTGGCAGCTAATATCACAGTGGGGCATTCACCTGTGTCAACGGCAACCATAGCCAGCATGTTATCCCTTCCATGACTGTTAGCCCAGTAGAAAATTAAATGTGTGCAGTAGCCGGTAATAAGAGCAGAGGATTACTACAGGCATGATGAGGTGGAGGACCATAATGACTTTGAAATGTTGTCCAGTGCTGGTGAGAGTAGCAGTTTTGTGGTGGTGGTGGTGGTGCTGAATGCATATCATTTCTGGGTTTGTCATCATCACCTGTGCAACCATCTTCATCAAATGTCCACACTCCACACCCTGCCAATGCCGCTCATCACAGAGCACAACCATTTGTGATCAACAACACACCACGGCAAAACGTTTAAGTCAGCCCACGTTAAGAGTATTTTTTACGATAAGCTGAAGTACCCCCGACTCATACAGTGTTGCGTGAATCAATGCTGCTGTAGAGGAAATGCTGGCAACTGATCTTTTCCTTCTCCTTTGTGGAGAATTCTGGGTACCGACAGTTTGCTACAAGTGCCTGTCCAAAATGGAAAGTCCCATCCAGGACATACTTTGCTACCCATGCTGTCCCGAGTTGTTCCGCACTGTGTCCGACTCAGTAAGACATGCCTTTCAACATTCTTCCTCCATTCATCCATTTAAGTATGGATATGTGGACAAGTGGCAAAACAGCGGGAGTTCATATCTGTGTATAACTGCACACAGGGCACAGGTGCCGGGGTTGTTTGTGATGTTGGCAGTGTAAATAATCAGTGCAGTAAGGTGGATTGTCGTGGTAGCAATCTTCCTAGAATTCGACACCATGCAACAATTGCTATGCACAGTGTGACCTGTTCACACACTGCTGAGAACATGTTGGGCATGGTACGGACTGAAATTGACAGATGGCTAAACCTCTGTCCCTGAGAGCTGGATTCATAGCAAGTGACAATAGGTCAAATGTGGAGAAATGCATCACTAATGGTGTTTTTTCATGTTCCATGCATGGCCTGTTGTTTAAATCTTGTGGTTCAGGAGTTTCTGCAGCACCCTGATATAAAGGAAATGCTAACTGTTGCATGATGTATCTGCTCACTTTTCAAGATCTGGAAAGGCCGTGACCAGCTGCAGCAGTTACAGATACAAAACAGCCTGCCTCAGCACCTCTTGAAGCTGGAAGTTGTCACCGATGGAACTCCACGTTATACATGGCAGAGAGGTTGTATGAACAATACAAACCCTTGTCAGAATATCTTGTTATGCACACTAGCCATGACAGTTCCAGGGCCTCCATGTCTATGACGACTGAACAGTGGGCCTCATGGACTCTATAATAACAGTTTTGTGGCTTTTGAACATGCCACACAGGCAGTGAGTGGCTAGTCTGCCTCCATTAGCCAATCAATTCCACTGCTGCAAGTGCTGAGGCAGACATTTGTGAACGTACAGCATAGGCTTGATGTTGCTGGAGACAGTTTTAGCAGTCTGTTGCTGCAACACATGCTGACAGTATTCAACCAGAATCATCACGTTGTTAGCATTCAGCAAAGTGACAACTTTGCCATAGCAACAATGCTGGACCTATGATACAAACATGGAATTGCATCAGTACTGGAGGGAGGGCCTGAACGGTAAAAATATCAGTGGTCAACTGGTGCACTTGGTTCATGGGGCACAGAATTCACATATCAAGGTCAGCAAATCTCAGCAGCATAATCCAGCTGAAGGTGTACCTGGAGGACCATCAAGCATATCCTGCAAGGGAAGGGGACTGTAGTTCCAGGTGGCCTGTCATCCAAAGTGGCTGGCATCAACCCACTTTGGGAGGCTGTGTCCCAAGTGGGTATTTGTGAAATAAATGATTCGGGAGAACAGGATGATGCATCAACAATTGGACTTAGTGCAGCACAGAGAATGGTTGAGTCATATTTGTCTGAAAACAGGCATCTGACAATAAGTGAAGATCCTCTTTGTACTGGGGTGGAAAGGTCAGTGAATGGCCAGAGCTGACTGCAGTGGCACTGAAGTACCTCACATGCCCACCCTCCAGTGTAAGTGTTGAGAGGTATTCAGCTCAGCAGGTGCAATAGTCAGGAATCGTTGGACAAACTTGTCTCCTGCAAATGTTGTTTGCTAACATTCATTAAAATGAATGAGAGGCACATACCAGCACGGACTGCAGCCTCGGTATTCATACCATAGCCTAGTCATGGTGGTTTTGCTGATGTGGAAATGGAGTATCCTGGTGGCACTGGCAGTGGCTGCCTGAAACAGCCCACCACTGACGTAGATGATGAAACAATGGAGAAAGAATTTCCAGTGTTCAGACTTCAGACATCGATGACTGTGAGGGCAGTTTTCTTTATGAGGATGATGATGTGGTTAATGTTGGCAGGTTTTAACTAAAGTATTTAAAACGTGGTGTGCCCACCCGGACCACCACCACCAGGAGTGATCTTATCCACTGCCACCACTACCACCATGAGTCTGTCTGCCCCGGAACAACACCACGGGACTGATGTTATCCACTGCCACCATGAGTCTGTCCAGACCACCATATCCACCAGCCAGAGACAGAAAACTTCCTAATATTTAAACCATAAAGTGAATATGTGTACTCATGTTTGTTATGCTGCTTCACTTCCTTTAGTTGTATGTTTTGTTTTCTGTAGCTTTTCAGAGCCGCAATAGTAAAACACATACAGTACACTTCTTTTGTTTCTTTTACAGGGTAACAAAAAGGCTCCATCGCTAAAACTCATTGGGAATGATACTGTAGCTGTACTGTACTGTACAGAGAGGAACTGATGTAGTATCCATGTGAAATCCATTCTTGTAAGTATGAAGATTTTATTTCATCCATTTCATTGTTTTGTAAAGACTGCAGCAAATATTGCACACAGGTTGTGTTAGTTGACGAGATGTGTCTTTGAAATGTAACTTGACTTTAGGGGTTGAGATCTGAGAACCAGGAGGGACACATAACAATTACATTTTAAGAAGTCATTTATTTTTAGGAAACTTCCAGATGCTTTGTTGTTCTGACAAAGTGGCCTTATCCAAATAAGTTCTTCAACAACAGCCCCACCCACCCCGGCTAGAACATAACAACATACAGAAGAAGTTTCATTAGATGACCATGACCATCATTAACAACCAGACTCGAGAAGGATGCAGATGAAATCTGTGAAGAAGTAAGAAAATAAGAAACCATTACAGACAAACCTGCAAATACGCCCTCCACCCAAAAAAAAAAAATACTTACCTTCATGTACTTGACAGTTATCCATTGCAAATTTCTATGAAAAACATTTAATCGAAGCACTGGGATGTGCATACCAACAGTATAACCCTTTATGTGAATCCCTTTATTAACCCTCACTCTTCTTCTCTCTCTCAGCCAAGGAACTGTTGCCCAGGCTCCCAGCTCCTAAGCCACGGGATTCTCGGCTACCGGTGGTCAGTGCCCCTCTAGCCAATGCTCAAGACCGCAGACACGGACCCAAGGCCCTACAAGGCACGGCAACTGCTGCAACATTTTCGACTGCCCCTCCCCACCTCCTGATTATTAAATACAGTACCTCCTGCCAAAATATTAGTCCATGTCCCCTGGCACAGTGCCCCACCAATAGAGACTCAGCTCATGATCCTCTTCTCTGTCCAGCCTACGGGATCCAACTCTCAGGGCCTCGCCTTACTAAAATGCATAGGTTTCCTTGGCGGTGCCTTCACCACTAAATATTTTTAATGCTATCAAATTTGGGTCGACCTGGATCGGAAAGCTACTGATAAGCTGCATTAATCCAGCAACCCTACTGGCCCCTGGGCTAATTGAGTGGCTCCTTTTTGAGGTACCATCATGTTGGGCCCTACACGGCTCCTTATACTGCCCTTCTTCTGCTGATACCAGCTACCCAGCATTGGACACCTGAACTACCATCATGTTTGGTCTACAATGGCACTTTGTGCTGTATACCACATGGCAACTTATCCTTTAATTACCTCCGTGATTCCAAGTACCAATACCTCAAACCCTGCTCTTGGACCACACATACCAGTAGTACTTGTAACACTCCCCACCACAAGGCCCACCTCCCACCACACAGACTTCTATCTCCTCCCGCCTATTGCCGTAGAGGGGTACTAGCTCTTGCTACAACAGATCAGCTCTTCTATGGTGGCTACTTTTCAGTCCCTAAAACTTTAGATCTACTAGGCGGGAGAAAGGCAGAATTACAAGCTTATAATTAGCGCTTTAGAAAAATCCTACTTATCCTCCTGCTTATGTTCAGGCAATGTAGAACTCAACTCTGGCCCCCCAAGTTATTGCTTTGCCAGCAGAACTAGCAAATTTAAAGGAATAAGCTTCTTGCATATTAACGTATGTAGCCTCCTCAAAAGATAACCTTAATACAAACGTGGTAAATCATACCTCTCCTGACATACTTGTGATTTTGGAAACTTGGCTTAGACCCAGAACCACTGATAGAGAAGTAAACATAATCAACCAATGCCTTGTTCAGAGCTGATAGGCATGCCAGAGGAGGAGGGGTAGCTATCTACGTTAAAGACAAATTTTCTGCCTTCTGCTTATCCTCGGCATCTGTACGCCAGTGAATTGAATGCCTAATTCTCAAAGTGGAAATTACACAGACTACTGCACTCTGCGTAATAGGATGCTACAGACCACCGTCTGCTGGCCTACAGCTTGTGTCATATCTAAGTGACAAGTTGGGACAGGGGCTGCCAGAAACTATTATTTTAGGAGACCTCAACTTTCACTGGCTCTCTAACACAGCCCCCCTTGCATCCTTCTGTGATGAACATGGGCTGATGCAACTTATTACTGAACCAACACGCCCAAAGGTGAAGAACCCCAGTAAAAGTACACTTTTGGATGTGCTAATGGTGAGCAAACCTCATCTTTTCTCCCACGCTGGTGTCTTCTTCTCAGACGCCAGCGACCATTGTTTTATTGCAGGATTAAGATCCACCAACAACTCAGCACCCATCAGCAAGTTCTATGAAGAGATCCAGGCGTAACTTCAATGAACATGCCTACCTAAACGAGCCTAAGTACTCCCTGAGTGGCAAGATTTCTACCTGGCCAAAACGACACGTCAGCTTGCAATACCTTCCACAAAATTTCTATCAAGGCCCTTAATAAGTATGCTCCCTGATTAAAGTTTGAACTAGGACCAAAACCTGTAAATGGTTCACCCTCAGATCAAGTCCTTACTTCTAGAAAGAGATAAGCTCTGGAAAAAGCGTGCAGACTGAACACTGCAGAGGATTGGAACCAGTTCAGGAGACTATGAAATTTATGTACCAAAACAATCAGAGAATCAAGGCCACCTTCTTCAAATCCGAACTCGACTCTGCCACAAAGAGCCCAATCAAGCTCTGGAACACAATCAATGATCTGCTAGGCTACTCCCCAGGAAATTCACTCCCGACCAAGATTACCTCTGGCAACTTGACTATAACCAAAAGATAGATATACTTGATGCATTCAATAACCACTTTGCTACTGCAGGCATGGCATTTGATAACTCACCTGCAAACATACTTCGCCTCCCAGACTGCCGCCAACTGCCTGAAACTCCAATAGTTTCGCTGCCTTTCTCGCTTCAACCTGCCCCACTGAAAGAGGTAGAGGACCCTTGCTTCAGTTGGATACTAGAAAAGTGCTGGGGCCGACACCCTTGACCCTTACTTCCTAAAAATTGCCTACCACATACTAGCAATACCCATCACCCACCTTTTAACTTATCCCTGTCTCAGGGCACCTTACCACCTATATGGAAGACAGCACATGTCATACCACTGTTCAAATCAGGTGACCCTGGTGATCCCAATAACTACAGCCAATTTCCTCCTTCTGGTCCTGTCCAAGCTCCTAGAGAAATTGTAAATGCACAGCTGAGGACTCACCTTGAGTCTAGGGAACTGCTAAATCCTATGCAGTCCAGATTCAGAGCTAAACATAGCACTATCTCAGCCCTCACCAAAGTTACTGACGAATGGCAGCGTAATCTTGACTGCAAAACTTTATTTGTGCTGTTTTCCTTGATCTAAGCAAGGCTTTTGACACCGTCGACTATAGTCTGCTCTCTCATCCCTTCAAACCATAGGTGTGGACCCCTCCTCTCTGCGTTGGTTTACTGACTATCTTACAGGGTGCCTTGACAAGTTAAAGCCGAAGAGTCCTGTCTCCCTTAAAACTCTGCAAAGAGGGGTACCTCAAGGTTCTATATTAGGGCCCTTACTTTTTGCAATCTACATTAATAACATTGACTACTGTATAAAAGAGCCAACATCCATCTGTTTGCAGGTGATACAGTTCTCTCGTGAGTCGCCCAACACCTGAAGCTGCCTGCAATGACCTACAGTCAGAATTCAACCTTTGCAAAACCAACTACTCCAGAAAAGTTACTCCTTAATGCCAAAAAACTAAGCGATGGTCCTCTCCCTTTTATCCATACAGCTAACCTTGTGTCCAGTGGGACAGTTCCCCAAATTACCACAGTTCTAGGTGAAAAACTAGAATTTGTTACAAAATTCAAGTATCTAGGAGTTTGGATAGACCAAAGACTCTCCTTCATTGAACATATCGAGGACTTGCTAAGCGACTTCAAAGGCTTGGATTGTTTTAGAATGAACAATTTCTCACCAGAGATGCCAAGAAACAACTGGTCCAATCTATTTTCCTATCATTGGTTGATTACGTTGACTTCCTCTACAGCCAATGCCCTAACTCTTACATGGCTAAACTGGACACACTCTACCATCTAGCACTGAGGTTTATAATGGGACTCCCCTTCGACACGCATCACTGCACCCTATATGCGGCAGTGGGGTGGACATCACTAAAGTTCAGGCCACAGAAACGCCACTCTCTGGACCTATAGAGCCATCTCTAATAAGCTGCCTTACTATATCTCCTGCTGTCTTCCCTGAGTATAATTGGGAATCACAGTTAAGAAGTTACTCAGCTATTACATTTAAAGTACCCAAAGCAAAATCCCACTTGGCAGGGCAGCTATAAGCTTCGTGCTACCAACCTTATGGAACGATCTACAAAAACCTCAAATTAAGCACTCTAATCGGTATAAATGCCTTCAAGATGCTTTATTTCCATACAATCAGAGAAATGGTAACTGCTTCACCCCTCAGACCCATACGGTGTCTGCACTGGTATATAGCCATGCCTCGACCAAATTTTTAGTACTGACCCCCAGCTTGCTCCTCACCAGCCTAATTGTTCTCTCTCTCTCTCTATCCCCTGTCTTATCAACACTAAGCCCATCCATCCCTTATTCTTCCTTTCCAACCTCGGATAGGGAGCTCACTACCCTGAGGTTGTGACATCCTACCATAGTCCGTGCTATACAGCATTCAATCCAGGGCTCACACATACTACTTTTCTCCATCCACCTTCTCTACATCCCATTTTACCAACTCCTTTCTGTGCACCATGCCTCCTAGCCTTTCTCCCTACCTCCCTCTCCCCCTACCTTCACCTCTACCTGGTGTATATTTTTATTTTATTCTTCCGTTACTTCCTCCTGCAACCTTAGATAACCTGCTTTATCTTCCTATAGACACTTCTATATATGTAAATACCGTGTAATCTGTACAATATCTGTATAATTATATGTACATATGAACTTCTTTCTTCCTCTCTGTAAAGAATATTATCTGTATTGCCTTGTAAATACCTGTGTTGACCTGTATATACAATTGTTCATGCTCCACCCAGGTCCATCTTGCAAATGAGCTTCTGCTCAACGATGAATGCCTGGTTAAATAAAGACTTGATTGATTGATTGATTGAGTATCTGTGACCTGTGAATGATACAGAACAATACCATGAGTACATGTCTATGTCAACCCCTCACCTACAAAATACAGAAATCTACATCTATATATATCAACTCACCAAGGCTACTATTAGTGTAGAGACAAAGGACACCCTTCCATCCAGTTGAGATGATCACATTGCATTTCCTCAAACTGAAGCACACATTGGACCAGCAACAGTTCGCTCATGGTCATCATTTTATTCTGGAGCACTGCGTGCATGGTGACTCTTGAATAAATTCTGGGGTACTTTGCATGGTGCTGAAACAATCTCATTCACTGTGTTACCACTTGTCAATTTTCTGCACACAAGGAGGATGCAGTTTGGGCCAGCAGGAAAAATCTGGGGACTCTGTGCCACTTTTGTGCGCATGACTGAGTGCACCATTAATTCTGGGGACTTACTATGTTCTGAAACAATCCCATTTCACTTTGTTACCACTTGTCAATTTTCTGCACACAAGGAGGATGCATTTTGGGCCAGCAGAAAAATCTAGGAGTTTGTGCCACTTTTAGTGCGCATGACTAAGTGTGCCATTAATTTTGGGGACTTTGCCTGTGCTGAAGCAGTCTCATTTCACTTTGTTACCACTTGTCAATTTTCTGCACGCAAGGAGGATGCATTTTGGGCTGGCAGAAAAAATCTGGGAGTCTGTTCCACTTTTGTGCACATGACGGAGTGCACCATTAATGTGGGACTTTGTATGTGCTGAAACAATCTAATTTCATTTTGTTACCACTTGTCAATTTTCTGCACACATGGTGGATGCATTTTGGGCCTGCAGAAAAATCTGGGACTCTGTGCCACCACTGTGCGCATGACTGAGTCGCCAATAATTCTGGGGACTTTGCCTGTGCTGAAACAGTCTCATTCCACCTGTTACCACTTGTCAATTTTCTGCATACAAGGAGTATGCATTTTGGGCTGGAGAAAAAATCTGGGAACTATGTGCCACTTTTGTGCGCATGACTGAGTGTGCCATTAATTCTGGGGACTTTGTATGTGCTGAAACAATCCCATTACACTTCATTACCACTGTCAATTTTCTTTTTTTTTTTATTTATTATTTTGCCACCACCCTAGCTGCCAGCCACCCTGTACTTTGGCCCCAGTCGCGGGCCATGGGCTTCCACTCCCCAGATCAGACTTGGGCCCTCCGATACCCGTGGCTTACCCCCATGGCGGGGCTGCGGCACTCCACCACCTGCATGCCGCAGTCTTTGGGATAGGCCTGAGGCTGGCCTGGGTAGCTAATTGAAGCCGCGGTGAGCTTCATTGAGGTCGGCTGGAAGCTGTCAATTTTCCAGTTTTCTGGGGAGGGGGTCATGCATGATGCCTGACGTCAGCCCCGCCTCCTGTACGTGCTAGTGCCGGTAGCTTGTGTGACTCCTGGCCTCCGCCAGAGGTCATCTACGCTCTGGACACTTTCCCCCCTCCCAGAAGGGAGCAGTCCCAGGACACTCTATCCTTCTCCCCAGCTGGCCCTCCAGCCACCCAGGTCCGTCCCTAAACTCCAGGTCGCGGCGCTGCATGCCGAATCCAACCGCTGCGCCGATGGGCCAACCCACCACTGTCAATTTTCTGCACATGAGGAGATGCATTTGGGCCAGCAGAAAAATCTGGGGACTCTGTGCCACTTTTGTGTGTTCTGTGATTGTTGCTGTGAGCTCATGATTTCATACTGACATTTTACAATTAAAGCAGCATTGCAAGAATGTCCTCACAGTTCTGAACTCTACTTTTTATGCTACTTTACATTGCCACAGCCACCATTACTTACCTCCAGTAGTGACTTGAATTATACAATTCTTTTCACAATTTATGTCTGCTTTACTTATTGACTACTTTTTCATGTATGAAAAAAAATGAGCATGTCTTCCAATATTGTTCGGATCTGCTTTGTATTTATTTGCAGCTGCTTTTCAATAACTGTGTTCCGTGGTGTCATAAAACACTGCCTGATGCATAACTGTTAATTAACAACAGAAGTGATATATAACAACTACTTGATGTGATGGAGAAAAGCAGAGGAAATCAATGACAAAGACCGGTTAACACCAATTTAAAAGGAATGCTACTTTCATTATTTCACAGATGAAAAAGGTAGTACAGCAGACTCAATTACTGGAAATTCTTGTATCATTCCTGTCAGTGAGGCGTAAGTAAAGGAAGTTGTAACATAGCATTAAAAACATAGGTCAGAGTTATCAACAGATTGTAAGCTGCTGCTTTACAGGCGTTCACCACATTACATAGTTATGGTGATGCACATACACTAATATGTGGGGCATTACTACCACTGTAATATTTCTTGCTCCACAGAGTGCAATATATTTCTGCAAAACCACCCAAAATTTCATTACAGTGAGTCACATGATGGAGGAATTCCAGTTCTGAAAATCTGCTAACATAGGTGCCCTGCTTCTCAAAAGCGATTAGGATGTGATGGCAGAGAGAGCGTGTGTGTGCTCCTTACAGTGAATATCCGATTGTCTGGTAGCTGTCCCAATGTTTCCTTATGTTATAAGGTTCACTTTGTAGTGAAATGTGGGATGTTTCCACTAACAAGGCTCTTCTTACTGAAAACATGACCACACATTTCACCACAAACTTACCATTATAACATAAAAGAAACATTCAGAAACACCTGCCGGACAATCGGATATTCACTGTATAGTACACTGCACTCTCCTGCCATCACATCCTAACGTTGCTGAGAAGGAGGAGCAGAATGTGGACAGATTTTCAGAATGGGAATTCCTCCATCACGTAACACACTGTAATGAAATTATGGGTGGTTTTCATAAAATGTATTGCACTATGTGGTGTAAGAAAGATTTCCTGAAGGGAAAATGTGTATGATTAAACAATAACAAACAAAAAGCACACAAAAAGTACAACACAGTAGTGGGGTGGGGTCTGAGGTGGGGTGGGTGTGGGGGGACAGAAAACAATCTCCTCACTTACTATGGCCGTGGATGCTGTGGTGGTCCAGTAGAAGGTGCAGCATTGAAACGATTTGCTGCTGCTGTGCTTCCAGTCTGTTAACCTGCTGCTCCAAAGCACTGAACCACTCATTATTTTCCTCAGCGCTGCCCACACCAGGCCAATGTCAGACTGGGTTGCAGGGACTGTGCGGGGTCCACTGCAGTGGGGAGTCCAGGTAGTGGGGCTGGTGGTGGACAGGGTGGTGCTGGTGGTGGAGGTGGTGGTGGTGGAGGAGCAGCTGCTGTAGTTCCTCCTCCTCCTCCTGCTGCAGTGGTGACTGCTGCGAGGCACATCTCCCACCCCAGCAGCACCGTCGGCCACTGCCATGGAAGGGCCAGCAGGTGGACACCTGACCCCTTCTGTGGCAGCCTGCCACTCTGCCCTGTGGTGGTTCAGCATGTGGGTGCACTGGCCACGGTCCCCAAATGTGTCCCATGGGGCCCATGGCCACCAGCACACCACACACATGGCATTCGCCCACTGTACTGTCTCCCCACACAATTAAAAACTCCCACACTGGGGAACTGCGGGGGGACCAGACACAGTCCTCACATGTCAGGCACGAGTCCCACCACCACCACCTACAATTTCTGGGGCCACCTCCTGTGGCTGTGGAGGTGGTGGATGGGTGCTGCTGGAGCCCCAACAGCTGTTACTAGTGGTGGTGGTGGTAGTGGCGGAGAAGGTGCATGCGCAGCAGCCAACGTGGCACTGGTGGTGCTGCTGCTGCTGCTCCTGTTACTTCACTGGGGAAGCAACACTGGCCAGGAGTCTGGAGTGGTCCAACGTCACATGACTGCCCGCATCCACAAGGGGTCCGACTCCACCCCTCCTACCGCTCCCATGGGCCAGCGACTCACCTTCTCCTACATGACTCTCCATCCTCCTGAAGTCCACGGATGACACACACACACACACACAGACAGTGGACACACACACACACACAGTCTGTCACACACACAAAACAAAGCAAAACTTATACAAAAAATTCACTAACAAAAACAACACTAATACAATACAAAAACTAAATAAAATAGCTTTTAAAAAGTTGTTTTCTGGTTCTAGCACTGAAAAGCAACGAAGGCAAGCAAACTCCTCTCTTCACAACTGCTTTCTCCTCTACAAATGCAAAGGAGAAAGTGAAACTGCTTCTCTGACTCACTTCCTTCCTACCTGGCTAAAGCATGTGACTTACAGTACTGCAAGCCATGTGATGTGCCTATTTTCCTCTCACTTTGCCTTACTTCACGTTAAGGCATAAATGGCAACGTGAAGTGGTAATAATAATAACTCAAGTGAGCACTTTACGGGTCCACTTCAAGTTGTGCTGTAGGACGCGAAGTGCCCACCCGCATCCACTTCGCAGGTGGATTAATAATTTGCTGCATCTCTAATTTCAACCCAGTACTCAGAGATGAGAGAAACAGCCAGAAAGTGAGAAGCTAAAAGGCTATTGGTCGTGGCTCTCTATACTGATTTGGAAGCCTCCAAAGCGAGGTTGTGAACCTGAACTGCAAATCTCATCTCTTAAGCAGCAGACGGATTGCAGGAAACTGAATGTGTAAGACGTGAGCAGGATTTAGAATCTGAACTCTTGACTCTCGGAATGAAAAAGATTCCTTTACATCATTCTGCTTGGGCGAGTGAGCAGGAACTTTGTATATCAAAGCAGAAGTGTGAAAGTTTGAGACAGGATAAGGGGACTGACTTTGCAAATGAATGACTTGTTAAGTAGAACAAATGATCAGATGTGTGAGGAGTTGGGAGAGTTACAGGATGAGATAAATCAGGTACGTAATGACTTAGGAGTAGCTACTAGTGACAACTAAGAATTGAGCACCACATATGGAGTGTTACAGAAGCAGATGCAGGATGATGTGGATCAGAATGTTGCAAAAGTGAGTCATGAGGATTGTGAATATAAATAGGTGACACTGCACCATCAGTGAGAGGTGCTGGCTAGTCACATCAAGGCAATGGGAGGCATATCCCTGCCTTGTCGACATCATCTGAGGCAGAAGAGTCAGATGATGACATCTCCCAGTACAATGCCGGTCACACCCTACTATGGCCAAGACACCTTCCCCACCATCCACAACATGGTGGCCACCTGTCACATGACACCATGTTCCTACATCATCAATGGCATGACACTCATCATGGGCGATGCCAAAGTGGCAACCCACCCATGATGGGAGTGGAGCAGGCTCTAGACCTAGTCCCAATGGCACCATTGATTACCATTGTTAATGTGGAAGACAGGCAGGAGACAAAGAAAATTACTGAGAATGCCTTAGGCAATGTGTCCATCCCTGAGAAAACAAACAGGTCCTCAAAACCCAGATTAAGCAGCTTCTACAAGAAGTTAGTACAAAGGATGGAATGGTCCATACTGTGGCAGAAGCCGCAGCTCAGGCAGCCTGCAGGGCACCAGAGGTAATCTACCTCCACCTAATCATCCCAATAATCCCCTACAAATGGCCCACTGTTCAGCAAAAAGCTGACAGTATTGGTCGGATGAGCCCATCTGACAACCTCAGTTGCCACTTTGAGAAGGTGCATGCTAAATGTGAAATGCTTAGACTCACTGCAGACTACCAGGTCCAAATCCTACACCAGACCATCGATCCTGGCTTGAGGCAAAACTCCTGATGTTGTTCACCAGGACAGCCATGCCACCTCTGATGAAGTAGCATCTGAACTCATTACTGCACACAACCCAGGTGTGGTAGGAGTAATGCTCATACCATGAAACAGCATGTGAAGGAAAGTCCAGCGACTTTCCACCAGAAGCTCTGGATGGCCTACCCAGCAGGGAAGCACCTTGCAGGAGAAGCCACAGAAGTGGACATCATTATATACAAGACCCTGTTCCTTAGGAACATGATCCTTGCAGTAAGAGAAAGGTAGAACCAACCACCTATCCCAACATTAAGAGATTTGTCGATATTCTTTGGAAAACAGAGTTTATCAACTCTACATCTGTGATTCAGGCTCCAGTTCCAAAAAGTAGCTGCCTAAAAGCCATCCCAGAGGCCATGACGCACTACACGGTGTAGGGACAGGCCCAAGAGAAACAGCTTCTTCCCGCAGATAATCAACACCCCAGCAGGCCCAACTATGTCAGAAAGAGGTACTGTTTCTGGGCCTAAGGATAACAGACCAAGGCCGAAGCCCTACCTGGAAGAAGATACAGGTACTGCAAGATCTGCCACTGCCCACCAGCGTGGCCACCCTTAGGAGGTTTCTAGGTATGGTGAATTATTCTAGAGATTTTATTTGTGATTTTGCTCAGAAGGCCACCCCTCTGTATGGACTACTGAAAAGGATGTCCCCTGTACTTGGGACCCATTCACACCCAGTGACATCACTGAAGCAGGCTCTGGCCTCAGCTCCAGACCCCAAACCAGCTTTGCCATTCCATCTGAATCCATCACCTCTGACATTGCTATGTCTGCAGTACTGGCCCAAAGTTCCTTGGCACCCTGAGACCCACTGCATATGCATCACAGCTGTTGACCCCAGTGGAACTGAAATACAGCCTTTGTGAAAGGAACCTTCTGGCCACCTACTGGGCTGTCAAGCACTTTCTGTATATTATTGGGTATTCCCCAATAATTAATACAAACCATACCCCAACAACCATTTTGCTATCAGGTAGAGTGAAAGATGGGTCAGTCTCTAATACCAGACTGACACACTGGTCCCTTCTTCTCCAGTATGGAGACATCAAGGTCCACCCAACCAAAATACCATCCATGCTGGTTCATGGTCTTCTTTTCCAAGAATAACCCCATGACTGCACACTGCAGCCACCTGATCTACCAGATCCAGGTCCTGTCCTTCCTGCTACACCACAACTACTTGAGAACACCTCCTTGTGTCATGTTTTACAAATGGATCAGCCTCCTATTATCAGGAAAACAGATAGCAGGGATGGGCATATCAGTAAATAGTATAAGAAGGGGTTTCATGCCACTGTACAAGACTCTGGTGAGGCCCATTCTGGACTATCACTCCACTGTATGGAATCCTTTCCTAGTGAAAGATGTTAAATTGTTGGAAAGGCCACAGCGGTCCTATACTAGAATGATATCAGGATGTGATGGTTTGATTTATGAAGATAGACTGGAGAAACTAGGCTTGTGGTCCTTGAGAACTAGGGGGGCGAGGGGATTTATTGTTCTTGTACAAAGGACTAAGAGACGAGGATGTGAAGACAGAGCTGGGGCTAGAGATTAAAGAAAAATCATATCAGTTGAGAGGGCATGATAGGCATGAAACAACCTGTAGGACAGAATTAAGAAGGAATGCATTTAAGTGTAGGGCAATTAGAATGTGAAATAAATAACCTCAAAAGTGGTGGAAGATGAGAATTTGTGTATCTTTAAGGATAGATTAGACAAGTATTTTAGTGAAGTTGGTGACTTGTGTTACCACCACTGAATTGTGGGTAAGTTTATATGGACACTGCCTTCTTGACTTTCCTATTTTCCAGTATGAACTCCAGCAATTTACCCTTTGGTATCACTGTTAAAATTTCTAAAGGTTGCAGTGTGGCATCATCACAGTACATGGAGATGGCAGTGGTGGCCTGTGCCCTTAGGTTCATCCAACATGGAATCGAGGACACCATAATTCTTCTAGATGCTAACTGGGTTTGTTGCTCTCTTACAGAATTCCTTCCTTTCTGGCAGAAGAACTCCTTTACCTCTTCTGATGGCACCCGGTGAAACACAAGATGGTAATATACATTCATTCACTGGCACAGAGATGTGCACACAAACTATATGTACACAAGGTTAAGGCCTGCCTATACATGATCCCTATCATGCCTTCAATGACGCTTCTGACACTCTTGCAAAGGAAGGGGCTGGGGGGACACCTGGATGATGGTCCATCCAGAAGCCAGAGCAGCTGTGACATCGCAGCAGTTAAAAGAAATCTGAACCCTGCTCCCCTTGTGTCAGAAGCCCAACATGCTGACTCTGAACTCAAAGATGTGTTCAGATTCTTGGACAAACGTACTGAGAAGAATTTACCCACCCATAACCCCTACCAAAGGCATAGCGGTAAGCTACACCTATCACCAGATGACAAGCTCATTTGGCATCAAGCAAATGACACCCCGCCAAATTGTGGGTGGTCCCCATCATCTTAGGTCTGAATTTCTGCACCAAGTACATGATACCCCCACTGGTAGATGCTAGGGAGTGGAAAAAACACTCAAAGGCTCAAGACCACCACATAGTGGCCTGGTGTCACCAAGGATGTTAAACAGTACATAGACAACTGTCTTATTTGTGCAGAAAACAACCCCATCCCCACCAAACAAAATGCCAGACTACTACCACAACAGCATTCTGGCCCTTGCACGCCATACAGATTGATTTTCTTTGGTCCTCTAACCAATACCAGCAGAAACATCAAATATGCCCTTGTGGTAACTGATCTTTTCTAAGTGGGTTGAAGCTTTCCTCACTAAGACATGCACTGCTAAAACCACTGCCAAAATCTTGGTGGAATAGATTTTCTCCAGGTGGGGCCTAGCCCTCAAGGTACACTCCATCAAAGAAACCAGTTGTACAGGTGAGTTGATGAAAAAGCACTTGAACTCTTCTGAGTTCATCTGAAATTCCACATACCCTACTACCCACAATCCTCAGGTCAAGTAGATGGATTAAGCAAATGCTTTCCAACTTCATTGAGGACAATCCCAAGGACTGGGATTCCTATTGCTGTTACTCCTTATGGCAATTAGGGGCACATCTTCTGCCACCACCCAGTTGACACCCTTTGAGGTGATGACTGGTAGAAACATGAGACTACCTGAACACCTGTTGTTTGACCTGCACACCCTCACTTCAGACCATGTCTCAGTGGACCAATTTGTGGAAAAACTCAGAAAAGACCTCATACACACTCATTTGATGTTGCAAACTGCATGGCAAGGCCCAGCAACAGTCCAAAATTCAATTTGACAAACATGCACAAGAAGTAGATTGACAAGTTGGGGATCAGATAATGGTTCTCAGATTGCGCATCCAACAAATTCCTTCTCCAATAAGTGGGAAGGCCCCTACCCCATTGTCAACAAGCTCTGTCCAGCAGTCTATCAGGTTAGACTCATGCAAAACAACAAACTGACTGACAAATGGTTATATGTAAACCAGTTGAAACTGTATAAAGGAGTATAATTACTTTTCCTCACCCCATTGGGTGGAATAGTACTAATTTGCTAATGTTTGATTTTCCTTTTCAGATACACTGACAAGATGTCTATCTTGTTCCATTTTCTCCTCATCCCAGGAGTTATCCCTTGCATACAAGGCATGGTAAAGCAACTCCTTCTTCACATTGATCCACTTGCAACTACCCCAGTGGGAGACTCCATCAATATTCCCGACAATTTGATTACTGTCCAGGAAGGGTCAGATGTCTACCTCACTGCCTCAGTTGTTGCTCCTGATAAATCTACCCTACAAATTGAGTGGCGAACCAAGTCTCAAAGAAAAAAATACTCCCTGTGGCCAAACTTTCCAAGGAACTTTCCATGGATGCCGAGCAAAGTTATCCCCAAATGTACTTTGTCCTTGCACCAAACCTCTCTTAGACATTTTGGTTTATACAATATAACTGCCTTAATTGACCCTTATATTGTGATTCATTGTCAAAAGATTCTGCCAGGAAATGTTGTGCTGTACATAACATGGCATCAGCTGCCATGTACCTATCTGTGTTACCCCTACTGAGAAACAGCTTTTGGAATGTCCAAAACAAACCCATGGTTCTCATAGTGGTCTCACAGCCACTGCTTTACCTGGCTCATTGATTAACAATCTACAATATATGCATGTACCTGTTTTGTTTAACTTGACTTACTGGAATATGAAAGAATTTGGAATGTGTCAAACTACTAATACATCCCTGTTTTATAGTGCTTTGTTACTTGATAGCTTAGCAGCTTTTCAAATTCTCAACCAAGACCCTATTGCTGGGGTACACCACCTAGCATAGAAGCAATTTAGGAGAAAATCTAAACCAGATAACCAGTCATAAAAGAAATACCCGTGACACATCTGATGTCTCTGGTGCCACAGGTACCATCACTGGTGTCTTTGGCAACACAATGTCTATCTGGAATAAAGTGGACATTCATACTATCAAAGCACATTCACAGATGTTTCAAATTGGTATGATTAATGACATCATACCTCCATTATTGCATGGTGTGGATGGTCTTAGTCAAGAAGAAAGATACACTATATACAATATGCATGACATCACTAAGGCATTTACAGATTCTAAAGATAAGATAAATGCCTCTAATTGCACAAAACAATAAAAGCATAGATAAGCAATGCATTGCCCATGAAATATTGTGCTCTGCCTATGGCTCATATATTATCATTACCATCAACAATCTCTTCCGTGATCTAGAATCCGGACAAATCCCTGACATCATACATGATAGACGATCTCCAAATGGTATTGTTCTCACTGCAAATACCCTAACTGTGTTGCCATGTGTATGTTATAGTTTTGACTATTCCTATTTCTACTGCTAGAAACTTAGATTTTGTGACCAGACACCCTGATACTGGTCCTTGTTTCACTTCTAAGAAATGTTTTATTAAGGATACTATGTTTCTGTCTTTATTGTTTTTACACGTTTGATCCTACTACAGCTATATTTGATAAACTAGCATCCGTTCACTCCATTGGGCACTTTGATAATGACATCTACAGAGAA
This sequence comes from Neoceratodus forsteri, assembly GCA_016271365.2. Classification (NCBI taxonomy): domain Eukaryota; kingdom Metazoa; phylum Chordata; order Ceratodontiformes; family Ceratodontidae; genus Neoceratodus; species Neoceratodus forsteri. Next base: position 871,817,656 of record CM057450.1, on the reverse strand, counting down.
CACCTTGACTTGCCTCCTCTACTGGTTTTTCATCCTCTTCCGGATGCATGGTCCTCCACACACAGATTGCTGTGCGAAGAAGGGTTTATTTATTTGTGTCAATGTGACATATTTGATGTTATTAAACCTGTATGTGGATATTCCCCAGACAGTATCAATTGGTCCTTTTCCATGGACGATAACATCACCACCAATGGCACAGAATACCAGGACTCAACATCTGCTCCAGATGGTTCCCAGCTGTACCAGTCTTATCGGAAGGATGTTCACCACCTGTCAACATGGATTTCCAAACAGACTTATACTTGCCCATTACAGTTACAAAAATGCAATATAATTCGAATGGTGAATTTTGTGTGGTAACAAACTTTAAACAGTTCACCTACGGTGAGAAAACATGTTTTATTAATGATTCAAATGTCTGTTTATACCGCACCAGACCACAATATTGGGCATACAGTTATTACCCCTGTCCCCATTATGGATCCTGATATCATTGATGGTAACCCTGATTATCTGCTTACTCTCTCAGAGTACTTACTGTATTTTAATGTATACATTGATCCTTTAACTTTGACATAAAAATCCCTTTTGACAGAAAGGACACCCACCTCATCCACATCAGAGATAATATTTCCAAAGTGAATGAAGCCATTTACACCCTCATTAATGATGGTGACTTAAATAGTGCACTTACTAACTCATGGTTAGAGATTACCTTTAATGGTTTTATTATTATACAAGATTTTTGATATTTTGTCTTATTATTATGCTTTGCTGCCTATGGTGTACATTATGCCTACACCATGAGGAGCTGGAGTTCCTTACAAAGCTCATGCATCGAGTCTGTAAATGACCCTGCCTCTCTCTCTCCACTTCCTCACTCTTGCTTGTGTTGCCTTTTGAGGCGAGGGGGAATGTTAAGCTAGGTCCCTGCATCCTAATTGTGGTACCCCCAAAGGTACACCGCAGACAGCTAGCATTTAGGTATATGTTATACTAACATATAGAGCTATGGGCATCTACTGTATAAGTTCCCTCTCCTCCAAGTTAATGTTGCTCCTTCCAGGGCACCTCTTTTCATCTCCTCTATCTACATCCCACCCAGGAATCAAAAGTGCATTCCAGTCAGTACTCATCCACCTCCAGCAACACCCAGATAAGGCAGAAATTATTGCCCTGGGTGATTTTAATATCAGTTGGTTAGCAGACACTGCTGCTCCGTATAGGGATGCTGCAGCCACCTCAGTCTATCTCAAGTTGTGCCCACTACCACCTGACACAACCCGAGAACAGGTACCTTGACCCTCATCAACCTAATTCTTACTAATCACCCCACAAATTCTCCCAGGTGTCCGTGCTACCTGGCGCACTGAGTGACCACCGCCAGTACCGGGCACTGGTCTTACTTGGCTATAAAGGGCCCTCCTAACATTAACTTTCACAGAAAACTCAGGCCAGGTAAGCTACAGTCCTTGAAATATCACCTCATCAGCTGGGACTGGTCTCCATTGCTGCCTCGCCTGATATTTATTCAGCCCTAGAGTACTATGTCAATTCCTTCAGTTCTGCCTGTGACCTTTTTGCACCCTTCTGCAAATGAGTCATTAAAGGAACTGACATCCTTGGATGTCCCAGTCCCTTCTGGACCTCTTGGGCCACCAAGACAATCTCTGGCACATAGCCTTGGAGACTGGGGAGCCCGCTGAAAGGAAACACTACCGTGAGGCCAGGAACCGCTGCACCTGGCAGGTCAGAAGGCAAAGACAGACTACTACAGAGCAGCCCTCACCACCTCCTGGGAAGGGGCAAAATTTCTGGGACTCCTCAAAGATCTTAGTGGCAAAATCTCTAATGCCACCCCCAGATACTGGTAAATGGTGATATCATCATGGACCCTGACCCAATAGCAAATGTTCTGAACTCCTTGTTCTCGGACCTCATCAGCTGCTCCTGCCATTTTTTGTACCACCCCTACCATAACATCAACACCCACCCAGGTACCCCTTTCCATTTCAAGGTCATCTCCTAGCGTGATGCTGCCCTCCTGCTAAAGGCACTCAGCAAATCCGGTTCAGCAGTGACAATCTTGATCTTAAAATACCAAGGCTCCACTCTTCCTGAAGTACTGTACCCCTCACTGCCCTGCTAAACTGCTCCTTTCCCTAGGTCAGTTCCCTCCATGTGGAAAACTGTCATCTTCACTCCTCTCCTGAAGAGTGGTGATCGAACCCTACCTAGTAATTATGGCCCATCTCAATTTTACCCCTCTCTCCAAGGTTCTTGAAAAGATAGTCACCATCCAAGTCACAGACTACCTTGCTCAATACAGTCTCCTCTGCCCCAAACAGCATGGTTTCCAAAAACCATAGAACCACAACCAAGCTTTTGGAATATACCAACACTATCCATGCGACCCTGGATGCAGGTCAGATTGCTGGTGCTGTCTATATAGATCTTTCCAAAGCATTTGACACCATTCACTGTCCATCACTCACTTCTCCTAACCTCGCTAACCCAACTAGGTTTCTCACAGGATACCATCACTTGGTTCTCAAACTACCTGTTGAACAGAACCCAGAGAGTCAGATTAAGGCACACCTTATCATCCCTCCTCAGAGTTACATCTGGGTTCCCCAGGATCAATCCTTGGTCCCTACTTTCACTCTATTCCTTAACTCCCTGGCCAAGGCCTGTTCTGGGAGTCTCCTTCTATATTCAGATGATGCGGTTTTATTCAGCACCCACACCAACCCTACCGCCAAGTAGCCCTCCAAGGGTGGTTTAATGAAGTTGAATCATGGATTACTGACCATAGGCTTGTTCTAAACTATAAAAACAAAGTTCATGCTGTTTGCCCATGCCCAAAACAAGTTCAGTAACCTCCCCTGCTCATCCATAATTCTCATAATGAGACCCTGGAACAAGTTTCTACTTTTAAATACTTAGGGTTACTCTACACTCCAGGGCTAACCTACCATGAACATATCTGCTGACTTAATATGGCTGTAAATGTGTGCATTGGTCTGCTCCACTGCTACAAGCACTGTCTCCCCCTGAAGCCCTACAGTTAGCCATCTCCTCCTCCGTCCTGTCACTCATTGATTGTGGATTATCTTCTATGGTGCTGCCGACAACACCTCACTCAACAAAATTAGGGTTTCCTGAATAAAAGCCTGTAGACTGGCCACAGGATGTGACTGGCTTATGCACACCTGTATGCAGTATACCAGTACAAACTGGCTTAATTTCAATGATCGCCTAAAGTAACAGACCTGTCTCCTTGCCAAGAAAATCATAACTGGCCTCACGCCCCTGCTCTTGTGATGCTGCCCCCAACAGCATCAGACACACATGTCACACTGAGAAATAGCCCTACCAGGTTCCCTCTGTAAAATCTCCATGGGGCAAAGAGCTTTCAGATACCGTGCCCCAATTGGCTGAACTCACTGCCCATACTAGTCCTCCTGGCTCCTACCCTGGGACTGTTCACATCCTTCTCCACAGCAATATCTTGCGTGACTCCACCTGTGACTCTACCTGACCTACCCATGACCTATAACTGCCATGACAATGGACCCATTTGGTCCTGCTTCTAGAGTGCCTGTCCCTGGTTTCAGTCTTACCTGAGCCTCAGACAGGCACTCCACTGAACTGAAGCAGCTTGCACATTCTAGTCATAAATATTTCTTTACAACTTACTGTACTGTATGATTGGCCTTGTAGATACTGTGTTCATTGTATTTTGCCACTATACTGCATTGTCTTTAACTGTTGAAATTATCCTGTACCATATTCACCTGTTGTAATTTACCATGTATCATTTGTAAGGTGTGATATTCCCTACACTGCTATTTATACTGTGATGTCTGTACACTGCATGCTCTGTATTGTTTTCTACGACATGGAACCTTGTAAAGGAGTCTCTGACTCAAAGGTATTAATTCGATTGTATTCAATAAATAAAAATAAATAAATAAAAATAAAAGTAGATGTCAGGTTATGTATGCATTTAATTGTTATACACTTTACTTTCCAATATACACATGTATTTCTTGCTTACAAGATGTTAGGACACCTGTGTCCTTGTAATGATTATGATATATAAGTCTGAGCATTGCCATCTTCTGATGATTGGTATTATTACACGGCTATGTACAAACTGAACCTCTTTGTTTCTACAAAGTGATGACTATAACAAAATTGTATAATGTTATCTTGGACTGAGAAGCCACCTCTAATTTAGCCAGTTGGGCTCATCTCTGTAACTAGAGTGTTTCTATCTTACAATAACCATGGTAATTATCTTAGGTGTGTGTATAATGTAAGACATTGCAACTTCTACCTCGGAGACCTCAGGAGACACGGAGATTCCATGAGGTATAGGGAATGCTTAGCATTGGCTCCCAGTTCTAATGGTAAGAACTGCTTAGGGCAACTGTGATTTTCCTTTTGGTAGCAATAAACAAGCTTTATTACTCTTATGTAATGTGTCTGTGATTCCTTGCACACCCATTATTGCCAAGAACATGAGAGTGTTTAGACCTCCTGACACTACTGAGGAATATAGGAACTTATTATCCCAGAACAGGAATATCATGAGTTTTAAGGGCATGTAGGCAGTAGAAAAGTAGGGGAAAATACTATACAAAAAATAAAGAGAGAGGAAAGAGGAGTATACAAAATAACAGATAAGGAGCCACAAATAAGACATGATGGGAGTGGTGCAGTGCAGTGGCTGTGAGCAGCAGTCTTCCGGAGATGTTCTGGAGGATACAGTGTTGTCCCATCTGCAGGCACCTCTCTGGGCTGAGGGAGGAGGTTGCTCATCTCCAGCCAGAGTTGGCAAGGTTTAGGGGACTTCCTTTCCCACCCAGGGACCAGCAGGGCCACCGCCACCCCTCAGAGTTTGCCAAGAAAAGGAGCAGTTGGACAACAGTGTGCTCAGGGAGAGTAAGGGTGGAGGAACAGAGGCACATCCCTCCAGTTGTACTTCTCCACAATTCATATGCCATTCTGGCAGAGTGTGGTTGCTCTATGGATGCACCCACAGTAGAGACCAAGGAGGATTCTAGAAACTTCTATAAAGGAGACCCACAGGAGAGTGGCATAGGATCCTACAGAGGAAGGAAACAACTCCTGCTGGGGACTCTATTGTTAGAAGGGTAGAACTGGGGAGGGAGGGAGGGAGAGGATGGTAAGGTGCCTGCCTGGCTCCATGGCTTGCCTGGTTCCATGGCTTGGAGGGACAGGGGAATCCTCAGGGTCACGGGACCGGCTGCACAGGGAGGGAGCTGGAAGTGCGTGTCCACCTTGGGACACATAACCTGGCTGGGAAAGGAGCAGAGCTGTGCAGGAGGAGTTTGTGGAGTTGTGGAGGGCCTTAGACAAGTAGTACACACGATAACCTTCTCAGAGGTGCTGCCTGTCTATGGTATGGGTGAGGCTAGGTGCTATGCTCCATGGAGTCAATCGGTGGTTGAAAAACTGGTGCAGAGCTCAGGTTTTGGCTTCATTGGGGACTGGGATCCACCGAGAGATGCAGGCTTATACTCATGCGATGGTCTGCATCTGTCCAGGAGAGGAACCAGGATCTTATGTGATAGGTTTAATGCTTCATTGGCAAGCATTTAAACTAGCCAAGGGGAGGCACTGAAAGGAGAGGAAATCCTAGTCCCTACTAAAAATCAGGGTAGTTAGTAAGCTAAACACCAAGACAGAGAAGTTGATAGGGAGAAGGGCATGGGTAAATGGAGAAAAAGGCTAAGGCAGTAAGGACAGGGATGGGGCAAAAGGGGTAAGGCTATCAAAAATGGAAAGTAATGAGTATCAATGCCCATAGTCTAGGTAACAAGCTCCTGAACTGGTGGCCTTGATGGAAGAGGGATATCTGGATACTGTGGTGGTCACAGAAACATGATACACAGAAAAACCATGATTGGGATATCAACATACCAGGGTACACAATCTACAGTAGGGAAAAGTGGGTGAAAGAGGAGGAGTGGCTCTCTATTTAAGGGAAGGGATTGAAGCAATGGAACTAAAGGGTAAACAGGGTGGAGAGGAGGCACTGTTGGTCACCCTGAGACTGGAAATGGCACCACAATCTACACAACGGTTGTATACAGGGGAGGAAATAGACAAGGAAATGATAGAAGGCATCCTTAGGATGGCAGAGAAAGGGAAATATTGCTGATAGGGGCCTGAATATGCCAGATGTTAACTTTGCAGCAGCCACAACCAAGAGCAAGGCCATTCTTGATCCCTACATGGGAATGCCTCAGACACAAGTATTGAAACCCACTCGGGAGGAACAATCTTAGACCGGGTACTCTCAAATGGGGATGGAGAGAGGATCTCAGATGAAGAAGTGGGTAGCCATCTGGGAATAAGTAACCACCAAACAGAGTGGTTCATGATAAACTCAGCTGTAGAGTCAAGCCATACAAAAGTGAAGGTACTGGACTTCAGGAGGGCTGATTTTGTCAAAATGGAGAGTGCCTGAGAAAAGCAGTAGCAAACAGGCAAGAAGAAGGGTGGAGCAACAATGGGGAACACCAAACTGCCATCACAGAGGCAATAAGCCTTTGTGTGATGCAAATAAACATATCAAAACAAAAGAAAAACTACTATGGTTCTCAAAAGAGGTGGTGGGGAAGGTTAGGGAGAAAAGACAGCATTCAGGAAGTATAAGGAAACACAGAAGGAGCAGGACAGAGAACTGTACCAGTTAAAGCAGAAGAAAGTGGGGAAGGCAGTCAGAGCAGCAAAGGCCCAAACCAAGGAAAGATTGCCAACTCAGTTAAGAAGGGGACAAAACCTTTTATAGGTTTATTAGGGAGCGCAAGAAAGACAAGGGAGGGATACTGAGTCTGAATAAAGAGGAGGATGTGTGGGTAGACAGGGATAGTAAAAAGCAGGGATACTGAACTATGCTTCTGCTCAGTATTCACAAAGGAAGAGGAGAGGAGGTACCTAATCCAGTCAATAGAAGTACTCTGGAAGGGAGGGTCAATATCAGTCCTTTCAGAGAAGAAAGGGCTCTGAAAAACTCCTAAAACTGAAGGTGGACAAAGCAATGGGGCCTGATGGAATTCACCATAGAATTCTGAAAGAACTAAGGAAGAACTAGTAACACCATTGACTACCCTTTTAGCAAATCATGAGAGGATGGTGTGGTACCTGAGGACTGGAGGAGGGTGATTGTGATTCCCTTCACAAAAGTGGGAGCAAGGCAGAGGCTGAAACTACAGACCTCTCAGTTTGACCTCAGTGGTAGAGAAATGATGGAATCGCTTCTGAAGGAAAGAATTGTTGAGTACCTAGAGGCCAGTGGGGTACAGGACCCAAGGCAGCTTGGATTCACAGTAGGAAGGTCATGTCAGATGAATCTAATCAATTTCTTTGATTGGGTGACCAAAGTAGTAGACCAGGAGGGCTGTAGACATGGTCTATCTAGACTTTAGCAAGGCATTTGACACAGTCCCACACAAAATATTAATAAACAAATTAGCCAGCCTGGGAGTGGGTCCCAGGATGGTTGCGTAGGTAAAACATTGGCTGAACAACAGGACACTGAGGGTAATAGTAAACAGAGTCTACAGTGAAGAAAGGGGTTACTAGTGAGGTACTGCAGGGTTCAATATTGGCTCCAGTCCTTTGAAATGTCTTTATAAATGACATTGCAGGTGGACTAGAAGGAAAAGTATGTCTCTTTGTAGATGACACAAAGATCTGCAACAAGGTTGATACACAAAGTGGTGGAACGGATGAGAAGGAACTTGCAAGGTTGGAGGAATGGTTAAATGTATGGCAGCTTAGATTTAATGCAAAGAAGTGCAAAAGCAATGCACCTGGGAAACCAAAATCCAGGGAAAGAGTACACAATGGGGGTGAGATACTGACAACAACAAAATGGAAAGGAACCTGGGGTAGTTATAGCAGATGACCTAAAGGTGGGCAAGCAATGTGAGAAGGCAGTAAGGAGGGCTGGGGGATACTGGGATGCAGGAGAGACATCCCTATTAGAAAACAGGAAGTTGTTATCTCTGTACAGGCAGTTGGTGAGACCCCATCTGAGTACTGCATGCAGTTCTGGAGACCCCATCTCTGCAAAGACATAGACAGGGTGGAGGCTGTCCAGAGGAGGTCAACCAAAGTGGTGCAGGGTCTGCACTGGAAGACATACAAAGAGAGACTAAACAAGCATAATATGTATACCCTTGAGGAAGGGGACATGATAGAAACTTTCAAGCACCTCAAGGGAATCAACAAGGTCCAAGAGGGTAGCATCTTTCAGAAAAAGAGATGTGCAAGAACAAAGGCACAATTTGAAAATAGAGGAAAGGCTCAGAGGTAATGTGAGGAAGTATTTTTAACAGAGAGGGTTGTGGATGCATGGAGCAGCCTTCCTGAGGAGGTTGTGGAGTCAAAACAGTGGGGGAATTCAAGAATGCATTCACAGACATAAGGCAATTCTAGTGGGAGGGTAGAAGGAAGTAGGCTTTTGGTTAACTAGGATTTGCAGCTTATCCATTAGGTAGAAATGGCAGACTGGGCAGGCCAGCAGTCCTTATCTGATATCAAATTCTATGTTTCTACAAACAATAAAAATGCAAATTCTGTGGATAACATTGGAACTTTAACTCATTGCCTCCTCAGGAGCTCTCTGAAGTTGTGCTACTTGTCTCCTGTATACTGTTAATAGTGACTCCTCAGCCTTTCTAAGCAAAATCAAGCTATAGTCAGCATGCCACAAACAAATCCTAATAGCTCAATAACCGTAAGTGCTAGACAAAAAGCATGAGTGGATAAGTTGTTCAGCACAAAATTACCCTTCCAGCTGTGGTATGCAAGTAATAATGAGTAATTTTGTTTCTTTTTCTATGCTGGTCGAAACAGCAAAAAAATATTTTTTCACTAAGAAAGGCAACATAAGCCATTTTGTGTTAGGAAGTATGTAACGTATCAACACCAAATTAAGCATCCAGACATTAGCTGTAGTTTTAATATTATGTTTAAAAAAAAAAAAAGGCTATGTTTGTAGTATGAATTATCATTTTCCCCATTTCAGTCAAGGTGCTTTGGTAAGGTTTGAGGAGGAATTTCAACCATACACACCATACTATAAACAAATATGTATGACTCCTAAAGTATTCAAGATACACACAATATATCAGCAACAAAGTTGTTCAGCACAACATTACTTTTCCAATGGTGCTATGCAATCAACTGTAATCAATTCGGTTTTGTTTTATACTGGCTGAGATACCCAAAATGTGTTTCATTCAAGCTGCTTAAATGGGTCTTGATGGACAAAACATCAGCCATACACACCATACCATAAACAAATGCAAATTACTCTTAAAGTATATATGATATACACAAAACATCAGTGCCAAAGTTGTTCAGCACAAAATTAGCTTTCCAACAGTGCTATACAATCAGATATATGTTATATTCTACTATATTATATATTAAAATATATAAGTGATTTCTCCAGATATTGCACGGGCACACAGTCAGTAGCTGGCTTCTGTAGTCGTCCTCAGGACACACCAGTGTATTTTACTGCTGACTACAGGTGTTTGCTAGGAGACAATGAGTTAACAAGCCATAACTCTCTCAATATTTGGATTTAATGGACAACCTATATATCAGTACAAAGATCTTAAAGATTACTGCAAGAATAACACATATTTTCCCATTGAACATTTAGGGACATTAAAAATACTGCATATTCCTTAGGATTACATTGGAACTTTAACAATCGTAACTCCCTTAATTCTTGCACTATCTTAAGGGTCATTCTATATATCAAAACAAAGGTCTTAATGAGTACTACAAGAATAAGAGATAACCTCCCCGTCACACCAAACATTTAGGGGGCAATATAAAAAGGCATAAGAAAAATGCAAGACCCATATAGAGATGCAGCGAATTAAAATTTCTCCGGTGAAGTGCCGTGGTGAGCACTTTGCTTGTCACTCCGCTATGCAGAGTGGCCAAAAAAAAAGGCTCACTTCACCTGTAATGATTACTTCGCATTGTTATTCTGCCTTACATTAAGTAAGGTGAAGTGACAACAATATTGGCAGCCCTTCACGTCACACAGTCACCAGAATTAATGTGCATCCCCAAAATGCTCATGTCTTGTGTCCAGAAAACTTCCCAGTGCTGACAGTGATGACGTGAAATAAGAGAACAAGAAATGCAAAGTCTCCCAGAATTAATGGCACATTCAGATGTCATATGTGCATTAGTTGCACACAGTCACCAGAATTAATGTGCATCCCCAAAATGCTACTGTCTTGTGTCCAGAAAATACCCAGTGCTGACAAAGTGAAATGAGAGCATAACAAAAAATGCAAAGTCTCCCAGAATTAATGGTGCACTCAGCCATACATGCAGTGGTCACACACAATCACCAGAATTAATTTGCATCCCAAAATGCTACTGTATTGTGTCCAGAAAATTCTACAGTGCTAACGAAGTGAAAGAGAGTGTATCAAAAATACAATGTCTCCCAGAATTAATGGTTCACTCCATCATGCCCACAGTGGTCACACACAGTCACCAGAATTAATGTGCATCCCCAAAATGCTACTGCCTTGTGTCCAGAAAATTCCCCAGTGCTGACAAAATGAAATGAGAGTGTAACAAGAAATGTGATGTCTCCCAGAATTAATTGCACACTCAGTCATGTGTGCAGTGGTCACAAGTCACCAAAATTAATTTGCATCCCAAAATGCTACTGTCATTTGTCCAGAAAATTCTCCAGTGCTGATGAAGTGAAATTAAAGGGTAACAAGAAATGCAAAGTCTCCCAGAATTAATGGTGTACTGCAAACACACAGGCAGGTTAAGATTGTGCTGCACACTCAAGAGATGGAGACACAAAGGCACAACACCTAACCAGTGCTCACAAGTCACAAATCCAGAGCTGGAAAAGAATACCTTTTTGCCGGTTGGGGGTGGTGCACAGCAGTAACAGTCGACTACCAGTAAAGATACCACAAAGCAGTATAAAAATGTATGCAGGTGCGGTGGATAGCAGGTTCACACTGCTGCAATTACTCTGTGACACAATAAAAGGTGTCTGATTTAATGGCACGCATCTCACACACACTACAAGTAATGCTAGCAAATTGAAAACCTTGAGTAATATAACCAAATGTTTTAAACAAACTGAAATTATACACTGTTGCAACACAACAATCTGCAAAAAATGTCAAGAATTATTCAGAATATTACTGTGTGTACATTAACACAGTCATACAAGAAAAATATAACCAAAACAGAAAGACTGCCTTCTTCTCCCAGTTAATCTACTACACCACAGATACCCCTCTCCCAAAGCACACTTCACAGTACACAGACTGACTGTTCTAAATTAACATTCAAAATCCACACACAAACAAGAAACACTCAATGATATGAGCATAGGAGGGTTCCTACAATCTATGTACTAAATTGTGAGCAAAAAAAAGCTCAAAAGGCTTTTTAAGAGCTTTTAGAGGATTTGAATTGCAGAGCTCTGAGAGGAAACTGTCTCCATCTTCCACTACACATACACTACACAGAACTGAGGCTGCACAGAACAATGTAGAGGCCATGTGACCTTCAATCCCATGAAGCACTGCAAAATTTGCCTTTGAAGCTCAAAACAAGGTGAAGTGAGGTGTAGTACATTGATTTCAATGTGCGTCGCCTTAAAATTGGTGGAGAAGTGGTTTGGGGAAGGTGGAATAACACAAAGTCATTGTTTTCAATGGATTTTGTGTTCCCCATTATAATGCAAAGTACTCTGTTTTAGGGTTAAATTGTACTTTGTGGATTCCATGTTGCTTAGCGAATCCTTCGTGAGTGAATTCAACCACTTCGCCCCACCACTAGACCCATAGGATAACACTGTAGTTCAAGAAGCCTTAAGTTCATCAATATTTGCACTTAAAGGGTAATGTATACAGTATTTATAGAAATGTAGACCATGATGGCAGAAAGAGACCATAGGTGCATCCAGTGAGCCCATGTTCCTATAACCACTGGAATGTTCCTGTAACCTGTTGTTCGTCCAGAGTTCGAACCTTCCCTGTCTATCTCTATTCTTCTTCTCTGGGCTTGCTGCTCTGGGCAAGCACTATTTCTCTCATTTATCGTATTCGCTTGAATCCCATGACTGTGTTTTCACCAACCACCTTGCTCAACAGACTGTTGCAAGCTTCCTCCAGCCTTTATGTAAAGAAGTACTCACTGACATGTCTCTACACCTGCTTCCTGTTAATTTCCAATTGTGACCACGTAACCTTGAGTTGGTAGTCAGGATAAATAATCCCCATAGTTTATCTTGTTAATCCCTTTCAGGATCTTGAAGGTCTACTGTATATCATATCTCTCTCTCCTCTCCTCTCCTTCTGGTTCCCAGCGAGTATATGTTTATTACCTTGAGGTACTCATCAAGAGCCTTGATGGCCCTGAATAATTTTTGTAAGTCTGCACTGCACAGTTTGAAAACTATCTCTGTCTTTTGTGAGGTGAGGATTCTAGAAATGGATGCAGTACTCTAGGTGAGGCCTCACCAGTGATCTGTATGTGGTAAATATTACCTCTTTTCTTTCACTATGAATACCTTTCTAATACATCCAGTATCCTGTTAGCCTTGCTATAGGCCTTGTTGCACTAGCTCGTTTTGCTAAGGGATTTACTGATGATAACAGCTAAATCCTGCTCATCTTCTGTAATGGTATGTCTCACCAGTTCCATGTCACTTCAGCTACTTAATATTAGCGACCTTAAAACAGTGAATTCATGGGAGCAACTGCTATAATAGTGCTATCACAGTATAGCGATTGACAATAACAGTAATTACTCAGTATAGTGACAGAAATTCAACACTAATGCAATGGTCAAACATGAAATTAAATATTGTATGTCAGACCCCTTCAGACTAAGAAGGAATTTGACAGTCATCCGCTCCTCTCTCCACATCATTAGGTGGGTTCCATGATGCCACACCTTTATAACTGCTGCTCCACAGGTGTGCACACTAATTCACATGATATTCATGGGGCTCTGCCCCCATCTCTAGATTCCCACTCTGAGTCACAACTGGATAGTGGGGAAAGAAGCCACTCATAGTAGCCATTTCCTTCCGATCACTCATATGTGTCCAGTTGCTATTGTTGTAGTTGCCATTTGTGGTTCAAACAAATGTGTACACTATAAAAACATTGTTATTATTACTTGATACCTGTCTTATCCAACGCATTGACTAGTCCATCTTAGGTTCCTTTCCCTAGGTGCTTTAAGCTCCACTTTTTGGCATTAAATTTTAATTGCCCATTAGTCCATCTTGGGTTCCTTTTCCATAGGTGCATTACCTTGTACTTTTGGCATTGAATTTTAACTACCAGACCTTTGACCAGCCCTCTAGTTTTTGTAGTTTGCATATCCCTTATTTGTTCATCACTATCCACCCTCCCACTTAGTTTTGCGTCATCTGCAAAGAGACACAGGCTGCTCTGGATTCTATAACAACGTCACTAATCCCTTGGAATTTCTTCAGACCTAAGTGAGCTGTTGAACAGTCCAGCCAGTGGTTCAGCCAGTTCTGCTACTAATTTCTTAATTATCCTTGAATGCAACCCATCTGGTCAATGGTCCTTATCTATCTTGGGGCTGCCAGGCCCTTTAGCATTATCTTGCTAGTAAGTATTGGCTGCCTCATTTCCAGGAATCCCTTAGCAGCTGCCTTGATGGCACTTTCTGGCATGGACCTGCAGTCCTCCTTAGTGAATATAGAGTAAAACTAGTCATTCAGGACAGTGGTCTTTTGCTCATTGTCCTCTATGTCTCTATCACCCTAAACTAGCTGTGCAATGCCCATTTTTTTCACTGAAAATCTAAATAACAATTTGTCTCCATTCTTCACCCACTCCGTGATACACAACTCTGTGTCTGCCTTTACATATCTGATGGCCATCTTTGCTACTTATTTTTCTGTGAATAATCTTCCTTTCTGGCTCCCCTGCTTTTCAGTGTATTTATAGAAGGCCTTCTTTTGACCCTAACTGTGTCCCTGACCCTCTCTGAGAAGCATAGTAGTGTTTTAAACCTGTTTTCTTTGGATAATGTTGTTATGCTTGTCTTTGACGCTTTGAGGATGTCTCCCTCTATTACCCTCTATCTGTCCTATACCCTCTTATGTCTTGTACTCCTACAAACATACCCATGACTAGTGGCCCCAACCCTATTGAAGTCTGCCCTTCTAAACTCAAGGGCTTTGGTTCTTGATTCCTGGGTTGGTGGTCCTGATGCCCATTCAAACCATACAGACTTGTTGTTTATGTTCCAAAGTGGCACTCTACCCCACAGCACCTACCATCTGTGAGTTGGCGATCACCACATCAAGGATTGCATTCTGCCTGGTATGTTTCTTAGCAAGTTGCATCAGTAGACAGTCTTGAAAGGCATCCAGTAATGTCTGATTCCTGTCATTCTTGTCCACGTGGACCTCCAAATTGACATCAGGCAAATTCAGGTCACCCACAATCAGTATTTTCTCTTTGCCCCCCTTTCTGGGACAGTGGGGGTGTTAGTGGCGACCTCCAGCTGAGCTGAGTTTGCAGCTGAGATCAAAGAATGGTCTTAAGTACAGTAGTATTATTACATGAATAAGTAATGCTCCGCCTAAGCATTAATAGAGAATATAAAAAAAGCAAAATAAAAATGCAGTAGTATGAAGGGCTCTTTATTTGTATGAGTTTTGTTGTTCATACAAAAAGGATGCCTTCATATGATAATACAATTTGAGGGGTTTCCTTTCCTCAGTTCCTTTTTTTTTTTGTGTAAGATTTATTTTTTTCATGGCTTTTTCATTCAGAAGATCTGTGCATATGAAAAGATTTGGGAGTTAGTTTTTCCACATTTGAACTTTAACAAAGCATAAGTTCCTTGAGTTAATATATGTCAAAATAAAAAGCAACACATTAAATTTCATTATAAAAATAATATTTTTCAGCATTTCTTTTTAAATAATTTACATTTTACATTAAAAGACAAAAGAAATTGAAGTCAATTAATTTTAAAAATAAACATTAATTTAGATGAAAATAAAATAATATTACTATCATATTGCAAATTAAATTTAAATAAAGAAAACAGAATATTTCTGTCAAAGTGAAATGTAGACTAAAATCTTTTTTAAATTAACATATTTTTTTAGTAGATGAGGAGGTACCCACACTTTGACATCATGATGCAGGGTCACTCACAATAGGGTGGAAAACAACTTCACGAGGACAATTGAGGTGCAGAAAAATGGTCGACAGCAAGGTGCAGACAGAGAATGCGTTGTACACCTGGCTGGTCGCACCTGTTGCCCTCATTGTGGGAGAGCTTTTCCCCTGTAACCCCTTCAAATAAATATAAACACCCCCATCCTGCACATATTGGGGGACCAGAGTTAAACCCCATGTTCCAGTACACCCACAATTGCCCTGCACCAAAGTACCGATCGCCCAGATCTCATCCACACTAGTTGCTTTGCCCAGATTCCTTTACATCATTCTTGCATTCAGTTGATGGAATACCATGATGCAGGACTGTCAGTCACTTCCTGAGTAAGATTGCAAGTGGAAGCAGGTGCTCACTGGCAGTGTCCATGTTGGGAATCTGGTCTGGTGGAACATGCCCCACTTCTTCAGGAATGAATTGTGGAGTGGGCTGTGATGGACGATCATCTGACTCCTGATGGGGTCTCACAAAGGTACTTGATCTTCCCTTGCAGTTCTGTTCATTTCTTATATTGCTACCTTTGTCCCACATAGTTCCTCCGTCCTCCATGTAGCAACTGATGTGTGGTCTCCTGGGCTGCTATGCTGTCCTCATGGTTCTGTAGAGCTACTGATGCTGGGAGCCAGGATAGCATTACTGCTCTGGAGGCAACAGAGGGTCTCATAAGCTTTTTTTTTGCAATTAAACATACTTTATTAAAGTTAATAGGTAAACAATACAACACAATACAACAATTCACTAAAAGAATGTGTCATAAATAATTTTCATATGGTGAGAACGGTGTCCTGAAAAACAATTCTTCAAGATCTCACCAAACAATCTAGTTCCAAATCTATTAGTGGGAGTTAAAAGAAAATAACCTAAACAAAAATTCCCCATCACCCAATTAACACTAACCTTTCCTACTTAACAACACCACCCCACCCATGCATGAAGCTTGATCCTGTTAGCCTATATCTTTCTATTTTTTTCCAGGAGGCAGCTAATCCAGATTAATCTCAGAGTCCCTGAAAAACAGCCAAATCAGGAGAAAGATCCCTAAGTGTTACATGGGTTTGTTATATGCCCCTCATTAAATATAGGGAAAAATAAGCCAGCAGGCCTGGAATATTTGTTCAAGTGATGTCAAAGCTATAGCTCTTTCTGCATTTAGTAAGGCCAGAAATTCTTGAAGCCACTAGAGGCGTGAGGGGACCCAGCCACCTTTCCAGTGCCACATAATCAACAATTTTGTAACTGCAGAAATTAGCATATATTTTTATCTGTAGTGGATTCCATTTTCTCATAATCTCCCAAAATACATATCTCAAGGTGAAATGTTGTGTGTGACCAAAAAGGGGGTTAGAAACTGTTGAATTAAATGCCAAACATTTTGATTCTTGGACAAGTCCAAGAGCATGTAAAATGGTGCCTTCTTCCTGTTCAGACTTCAAAAGAGAAGAAGGGATCCAGCCTATCCTGAACAATTTGGATGGTGTATAATATAAGTTATGCAAAACATTAAACTGTACTAACCTCAAACAGTTCTGCTTTACAAATCTGACCAGATTTGCATCCAGTACTCTTTTGAACTACTCATTTTGAGGACAGACTCCCAGTAATAAGTGATGGGTGCTGTGTTGTTCGGCATGGGGTCATGTTGCCATAAAACAGAGCAGCAATGTACTGGCTGTAAATACAGTGGATAATTAACCAGCGCTGAAAAGAATGTCAAAAGCAAAATCAGCGAAGAACACAAAGGACTTCTTTGTTTTCTGTAGAGGTTGAACCCCCTCAAACCCCTCCATTAATATAGTCAACTCCAGTGGTGGGTTCAACACAGGGATGAGGAGAAACACTGGTGGGGAGGGAGGAAAAAAAATGCACAATGTGAGCTTGCAAATGTCTGGAAAGGATTTGAGCCCCAGCCAAAATGCATAGCTGCCCTGCACTGCCATGGCACATCCTCTGAGCCATGGCAGTTGCTAACTGACCACCTCCCCAGCAGAGGTCTTAACCTCTGCATCACTCCTCCTCACCAGCCATGCATGACAGGGTACAAAACTGTGTTTGCCACATTTGTGCCTTGTGGGGTTTTGTACCCTGTTGCTGTAGTTCCCTGCACTGTATGTGGAGCGGTTTGACTTTGCCATTATACAAATGGTAGATTGACCCAGTACCTGTTGTTCCATACCTGCTGGTTAATTTCCTGATAAAGGCATGAGATTGATATCGGTTGCACTGAAATGAGGACATTTTGATGAAAAAGTCCCAGCCAAGGTGCATACAGTAGGAAGGAGTGTGAAGGGAGATCAAATTTCCTTCTGAAATCTGTAAAAGAAAGAATAGCATTGTCAACAATTAAATCCTGATTGACCCTATGTCATTCCCTTCCAACCAGTCTTCTGAGAAGCTTTTTTTCATTAAGTAAGTTTAGGTCGGAAAGAAGGGGTTGAGCTAAGTCTTTCAAATAAGACATTTATAAAAACCTGCAAAGTTGAGACGGGCTCTTAATGACCATTCGATAGATGTCTGCTTAAGAGCTTTGGGTAGATTGGCCAGTGGTTTGTACAAATAATGACAGTAATGAGGAATGATACATTTTAATTAAATTACATTCAAGAGTTAGCCAATTTGGCAAATAGGAGCATTCTGTAATTGAGTATCCCCACTGAAAATATTTTGCCCTGTGTGAAGAAAAGTAATATCCTAGCAGGAGGGAGTTAGCGGCCTCCAAAAGTCAGGGTCAGCACAGTTTTTGGAAAGCCCTTTGGGGTGTTCTGCCCAGTAAGAGAAACTCTGTACATACTTACTCTACCTTATTGAACCACATTTTAGGAGGATAACATTCAGCATACTTAGGGATAGAGTAAACATGGTAAGACATTCATTTTATGTTTGCTTGTGCACATGTGCAAGAAACAGTATCATGCAGCTTAGGAAAGAAGCAGGTAGTGGAGGTGAGGCACTGTGGCAGCCAACAGCAGCACTGCATTTGGTGGCTTGGCACTGATGGATCAATTCAGGCACACTGTGCTGATGACATTGGTTTCCAAAAGTGCCACCAAGTTGAAATAGATTTCACCGCTACAATCAGGAGCCACCTTGTCACGCGTCAGCCATTCTGCTGCAATGAGGGAGCAACCCATCACTGCGGGTGGTGCCTTGCCCTCCGCATTCCCTTGACCCAGTTCATTTGTCAATGGGGAGCCACTCCCTGTCAGCATACTGTAACCTCTCCCCATTTGTTGTGTGCCGAGGTGCCCAATCCCTCGGCATCATGCGTCCCCACCCAACAGTCTTTCTTTGCCAGTGGGGTGCCAGTACCCATCAGCTTCAGTCCCCATCCTTCCCAGTAAATTTGCTAATGAAGGAGCCCCTCCCCATCAGCATAATGTCCGCAAAATTTGTTGTGTGCGAGAAGGGGTGCCCAATCCTCAGCTTTCCCCACTCTGTATGTGCGATGGTGGTTCCCAATCCCCTGTCAGCTACAGCCCCCAAAAACACTCAGGTGGCATGTCAGGAGCCCACCCCAGCATGCGAATCTCCCTCTTCAAAAAAAAATCCCACAATGTTTTTCATTTTTTAAACCTGTAAAACAGAAAATGGTCCCTCGTTGAGTCTTGTGGCCCCTTCCCCAACCGCTCCCACCCTCTGTGCACCCTGCCTCTCCACAAGCCCCTTCAGCCCATACTTACCTCCGGAGCACAGCACGATGATCTTCGGTGGTCCGGAACATATGTCTGCACTCTTCAAAGCCGACAGCGAACTGAAAAAATGCTGGTAGGCTGTATAATTGGATAAATAGAGTTTTTCAACTTTGGTGCATATCTCAGGCATTTTGGGAATTTTGGCACCACATTTTCAACATGGTTATGCGACCCCTCCTCATGAATTCAGCCACTGTCATGGCATTATAGGTCCCAAAAGGTGATTTCGTGGTCACTGTGCTGAATCACCTTTCGGGACCGATTAACAACCAACAGTGCCAATGTTCATGAGATGGGCTCTCAAAAGCTTATGTTGCAAATTCAGTGGAAAAAATCAAAAAATTACTTTATGGCGTGTGATGCATTGCGGCTTCCACGATGTTCATAACTTTGCAAATTTGTAATATTATTACTCCAGATTTTCAACATTCAGCATTTTTCCGCACCTCCTTATGAATAGTACAGCTGTCATTTTCACATCCTGACCAAAATGTGTTTTCACACTTCCAGTGCAGAATGGCACGGTTGCCATGGGAAATCAGTTTTTGGGACACATTGAGAAAAATGTCAGTGACACTGTTCATGAGCAGAGGTCCAAAATGCCTATGTTGAAAATCTGGTGACTTAATGTCCATAAAATTACTGTTATGAGTATGTATTGAGTAGTTTCCATGCATGCTCATAACTTTTAGAATTTGTAATATTTTCACTCCAGATTTTCAACATTGGCATTTTTCCACACCTCCTTATGAACAGTATAGCTGTCATTTTCACATTCTGGCTGAAATGTGTTTTGTACTTGGCACAGAATAGCGAGTCGCTGTGGAAAATCAGTGTTCGGGACACATTAAGAAAATGACAGTGACACTGCCCATGAGCAGAGGTCCAAAATGCCTATGTTGAAAATCTGGTGATGAAAGTCCATAAAATGACTGTGTTATGCACATGCATTGTGCAGTCCAAGCATGCTCGGAAGTACAAGCATTTTTAATATTCCCACTACAGATTTTAAACATTGCCATCTCTCTTCACACCTCCCTATGGATGCTTCAGCTGTCATTCTTCATGTCCTGCTCTGATCTGTGTTTTCATACATCTGGAAGAATGCCTTGGTCACTGATGGAACTCAAAGTTCGGGACACGTTAACAAAATCACACTGCCACTCTTCATAAGAAGAGGTCCCAAATGCTTTCATTAGGTGGGTCACAAAAATGCAATGTTGAAAATTTGTAGTACAAAGATCAACAAACACCCAGGGCATTAGACTTTCTAACCATAACGTTCCAACCCTGTACAGACTGACAGGCATCGGGGTGTGCCTTTGGCTTGCCGATTGTAATGCTCATGCCTTCTCATCCCCACCCCCAGCCAGTCACACAGGCATCGAGGTGTGCCTTGGACTCTTCAGCCCCAGAGTTCACCCTGTTCTCCTATACTGCACCCATTTCAGTGTATGTCCTAATGGAATGGATGACTGTAAAGCCGAACAACCCAAGGCACACCTCAACATGTGTCAGTGTCTGCAGTTTAGGTGAGGTGACATGGCATGAACGCTATGGCGATGACCAGATACATACCCCAATGCCTGTCCGTCTCTATAGGATGGAGGTGGGGTTGGTGTGAAGTTCAATACTTCACTGCCATTCCTATTCTGCATCTGTCTAACTCCTGCATTTCCAATGCTAATACCAGCAAGCAAACATTCGGCATTGACAAATGCTTGTTAGTATATTGGCTTTACCCTATAAGGACAGCAGTAAATGTCACCATTGCTTTAAATCTAATTCTATAGTTCTAAGCCGTGAATCCAAATTCATGATGGCCAGCTTGTTTATGTCTCAGGAAAGCTTTATTTCTAAATAGGTTATTGCCTTGAATTCCTATTGAAGTCCCAGTTCAAAGATGTTCTGTTTGTTACAATGTGGTGACAATGGAGATACTGTACTACAGTTTTATGTAGGTTCAGTTTGAAACTAGACTAATAAAGTGAGTGAAGATTTGTAATGCTGCTGGTAAAGTAGCCTGCCAATTAACAATATGGAGTAGGACATCATCTCCAAAGGTAGATCATTTGCATTCCACATCACCTGCTATTATGCCTTTGATGAAGGAGGCCATAATTTTCCTAGTTAATTGTTCTACATATAAATAAAATAGGAAGTGGAATAAGGGACATCCTCGCCTGGTTCCTCTGGTTAAAGGAATAGGCCTGAAAGTTCATTCTTACAAAGGACTCAGGCCGTGGGTTTTGTACATAGTATTTTAATTCACTGAATAAATTACTGTGGAAGACCATATTTAGGCAAAACTGTAAATAAGTATGGCCAGGCCACACAGTCAAATGCTTTTTCTGTGTCCAGGAAGACCAGCACAGCATTGGTGTCAGTCTCCCTGGATGCGGAGAAAAGGTGAACACATTTTCTAAAATGATCACTTGACTGGCATTCAGCAATGAACTCTGCTTCTTCTGGCTTTATCAAACTGGACCAGACTTTACCCAGTTGAGTAGCTAATATTTTGCTAGTATCTTGATATCAGCATTTAGCAAGGAAATGGTGGTAATTCTCTGGCTGGGCAAGGTCCTTACTGGGCTTAGGTATTAGTACTATCCGTGCTTCTAGGGAAGACATTTCTTGCATGTCAACATCATATAAACAATTAAATAGCTGGGTTAATGAGGGGTCAACTCCTCCTGAAACTTCTTATAAAACAGGTGAGAAACCATCTGGTCCTGGGACTTATCAGGTGGGAGAGAGGTGATGGCCTGTGCTACTTCTAATTCAGTGATAGGGCTGGTAAGAATGTCTTATTGGGTTTTAGAGAGTTTGGGCAGGTACACGTTAGTCAAGAAGTCATCAAGACCTACCAGTAATGTGGTTCTGGTCCGTCAGAAGAATATAAATGCTGATAGTAAGAGTGAAAAATTTCTGTCATCCAGTTAGTCTTTGCTCGTTGTGGTTTGAGTTAGTGGATCAATCAGGGCTGAGATCCATCTGGATGCAGATTGTTGTTTCATTTGAAGGGCTGGTAATTTGCCTTTCTTTCCCTGTCCTATATAAGTAGCTTTTACTTTAGAAGAGGTGCGTTCTGCCTTTTCCAAAGGTGGGCTGAATATTGGGCCTGTAAGAGGGTCAGTTTTAAGCACACCTCCTTTGTGGAGTGTAGTGAGATTGATCTTCCAGGTCTCATCTCTTATATTAAGTAATTTACTATAGTGGTTAACTTCTTTTCTGAATGGAAGCTAGATAGATTAATTAACCTTGCCACGATGCCTTCAGGGCACCCCAAAGAACATCTTGTTTTGCTATAGAGTCAGCATTGTCCTGAATAGACTGCATTATAAAGGATTTTAAATGGATCTCTAGCAAAAGGTCTTTATGAAGTTGGACATTTAAAGACCAGGTATGGGCCTGAAGACAAAGTTTTATAAATGGTGTTACTAGTCTCAATGGTACTGGCGAGTGATCTGAGAGAACTTGCACTTCCACTTCACAGTTCTGCAATAATGGAAACAACTGAAGGCTGATAAGGAAATAATCTAGTCTAGAAGAGACCTTGTGTGGAGTAGAAAAAAGTAAAAACTTTCTCCTGGAGAGTAAAGTCCTCCATGGGTCTACTAGCCCTAATTGATCCATCAATTCCCAGAGGTCCCTTCGTGCTGGGAGTAGGCTGGCTGTCCTGCTATAAATTCTGTCTAAATCATTTGAGAAGACAAGGTTCCAGTCTCATCCCAGAATCATTGGTAAATGCACATAAGGGGCTAATGCTGTACCTAGCTGAGGAAAGAAGGAAGGGTGTCTTGGTTAGGGCCATATATTGGTCCTAAAACTACCTCTTCGCATCCTAATCTTCCATGATTATTATTGACATGGGTGCCTCTGCTGTTGCAAGCAACCCGGACAGATCTCTTCTGTCCACTGGCTGCCTTCCTTGCTGTGCTGACCGCTGATCACCAGACGAGCTTCACCCTTGACATGGGTGCCTCTGCTGCTGCAGAAGCAGCCAGGGCAGGCCTCTTCTGTCTGCTGGCTGCAGCTTCCTCGTTGTACTGCCTGCGATCACCAGACCAATGGTATACTGCTGAAACTTGACTGGCCAGAACCATCAGCTCTGCCTGCTGACAGGCTGCTGCAGTTTCTTTAATTTCTTTTACTACTCCGTCTCCTTCTGGACTTTAAGGTAATGTTACATACTGATTATTGGTACTGGTTAAGCCTCTCCAAATTGTACTGTAGATCCTAATTTAAATGTGAAGCTAAGCCTGTTTACAGCAATTTTGCACTCCAAGGGTAGTTTAAAGTTCAAGTTATTTTTAGGCTGTGGGTTTGCAGATTTTAAAGTATTACAGCTCTCTTTGTTTTAAGGTCCAGTGGTAATCTACACTGGATCAGAAACAAAGTTTAAAGTGATACAGTTTTTTCTGTTTAGACTAGATGTCATTTGGGTCACAGTTGTAAGCTTTGCCCTGCAAATAATCCAATTTCTGCTTCACTTTCTCTCCTACTGTCTCCTTCCTCCTTGAAATTTTATGCCCACCCTCACTCCCCCCCTCCAGCCTTTATTAAATACTCTCTCCCCCCTTGGCACCACCCCTAGGCAATCTTCATCCTCCCCTCTCACTAATATTGCAACTCTTCTTAAAGATACAGAGTGCAGCTATTAGGCCTAACACTTGTCCTGTCCTCCCTTTAAAGACATCTTCCTATTTAGGTCACGGCCAAACTATAAGAGTACACATCAGCCTATAAGGCCAGGACACCCCTTCTAACTCCATCACATCTTAGTCTCATTTACTTTCCTCCTCCCAAGACCCTTATTGCTGTGCCACCACCTTTTCCAATCTCGGACATGGCAACCAGACTAATGCTAATTCTTATACTCCTGCCTCTCTCTGTTTGCAGCAGTGAATGACCTTAAGTCAACTGACCTCTTTTTCGGAGCACCCCATGGCAACATCTACAGCACTATAATGTCCATGCATGCTCAACAGTCCCTGGCCTACCTGATCAGAAGACATCCAGCTTGGCCAGGGCTTCCTCCCACAGTCCTGTCTAAACTGGCTGTTCTTCTGATAAGCTTGCAGCTCAAATGAATCCATAAAGACAGCACAAAGCTAGCCTTAAACACTTTAAAAGTTATCTGGTCAGATTGGTACTCCTATTACTACTGCTCTCAGGCAACATCCACCCTAATCCTGACCCACCTTTATATCGGGGTTGAGTGCACTGAAACCAGGCACCTTAACCTTGCATCACTAAACATCCGCAGCCTGACAGCAAAGTTTGACAACCTTCAAGCCTGGGTAGCCCTACATAATCCAGATGTACTGTCTGTGGTGGAGACATGGCTCACTCCCAAGATCCCTGATGGAGCTCATCAGTCTGCTGGGCTATTCAATTTTAGATAAGATCATAAATCTAAAAGAGGTGGTGGCTGTGCAATCTACCTTAAGAACGCGCTGGGTCATAGTCCTGAACCTACCCTTTGTGGGTAAGGTTATTGAAAAGGTGGTTGCACAGCAGGTGGATGACCATCTTACAAATCACAATGTCTATGATGTTCTCCAATCTGGATTTAGGAAAAGACATAGCACTGAAACCACCCTGGTCCGGTTTTAAATGATCTCCTAATTATGTAGAGATCAAAAAGGCTTGTACTATTCTAGTCCTTCTTGAGTTCTCTGCGACATTTGATACTGTGGACCATGGTGTGCTTTTCAAGTGCCTGCGGCATCTTTGTGGACTGTCTGGAACAGTTCTACATTGGTTTTGATCTTTCCTTACAGGCAGGACACAGAGGGTTGTCACTGGAATTTATTCCTCTGACACCTTCTCCCTGTTCTGTGGGTGCCACAGGGCTCCATTTTGGTGCCCATGTTGTTTGCAGTTTATATGCTGCCAGTAGGAGGATCATTAGGTGATGCAGTTTGGGTTTCACTGTTATGCAGATGATACCCAACTTATCTGTCCTTTATTCCTGGATGGAATGATGCGATTTCCGTGCTTAACAGCTGTCTAGCCAAGATCAGAGATTGGATGAGCACTAGCTGGCTGAGGTTAAACCGGATAAGACTGAGGTGTTGGTTGTGACCCAGGTCGTCTTGAGGTGGGCCTTAGGGCTGGGCTTCTGTCTGGCTTATGGCTTGATGGTGTCCAGTTCTTGACCTCAGACCGGCGTGCATAACCTGGTGTTATTTATGATGACAGTTTGACCCGAAATCACAGGTGTCTGCTGTTGTCAAATCTTTCTTTTGTCATCTTAAGAATATCACCGGTGAAACACCTGGTTCCTCCGGCTGACCTTTCCATATTGGTCCACGCCTTCATCACCTCCACACCTTGATTACCGCAATGTCTCACGTAGGGCTGCCGGGGTCAATATCAACCACTTGCAGCTTGTGCAGAATGTGGCAGCCAGGTTTCTGACTGGATGCCTAGGTCTAGTCATATTATGCCTGTAGCTGCGCAGACTGCACTGGCTGCCGTTCAGTGGCAGATCACCTTAAGGTTGGGTTGCTGACCTATAAAGCCCTACATCAACAGGGACCCCAGTACTTGCAAGATCTTCTTACTCCCTACTGCTCCTCCCGCTCACTCCGATCCACCAACAAGGGATTGCTAGAGATTCCTGGTTCAGTTAAAGACATCTGGGGCATGTGTGTTCTTCTATGCTGCCCTTCCTGTGGAATTCTCTACCTGGTCAGATAAGAAAATGCCTGACTGTCTCGAGTTTTAAATCTGAGCTCAAAACATATTTGTTTTTTAAAGCTTACCCTGAAGGATTTTAAAATATGATTGTTTAACTTAATCTAATTATATGTTTTTAATGTGTTTGTACAGCACTTTGGTTTTGAAAAGCACTTTAAAATAAAGTTTTACTTCTTACTTTTACTTTTATTTTACCCAGCTTAGGGTCATTCACCCAGACCCTTGCCATTAAGGTTCATCTTGGAGCCCACAACAAAATTGTCACAATCTATCTGTCTCACATCCTCCCAAAGAACTCAGCCCAGGGTCTCCATGCTGTCATAGACTGTCTTGGAATCCTAACCCTAAGCTCTGAGGGAATACTCTTAGGTAATGTTAATATCAATTGGCTTGCCCTGAAGCTAACCAATTCAAGGATGCAATTTAGGCTATCCACTTTACCAAGCTCATTGAAACACCCACTAGGACTAACTACAGGACATGCATTAGTACTTTGATTGACTGGGTGCTCACCAATCGACCTGAGCATATCTCTAATGCCTCTGTCCTCCCGGACAACATCAGTGACCACTCCTCTGTCATGTTCAGTTGGGCTAATAATTTCTCCAAACCCCTTCCTAGAACAATCACCAGCAGGGTTCTCAAACCTGATCATGCTGACTGCTTCAAAATGGATCTCCTAAATAATGACCGGTCCTCGGTTTTTGAGGCTTGTGACGTTGATGATGCTCTTGACCATTTCATCCTCTTCTTCAATACAATCTGTGACACCCATGCTCTCCATAAAAAGCAGAAGATCAAAGGCTACTTTAACCTCTGGATGAGCCCTGACACCCTTGAACTAATGAAAATAGAGACCACCTCTGGCATATAGCTAGGGCCACTGGCAAGCAGTCTGACATCCTGAACTACACAGTGTGAGGAACAACTGTACCAGGACCATCCGATTAGCCAAAACTGTATACTATAAAGATGCCTAACCAAGTACTTGAGTGACGGGCTAAATTCTGGGCAAACCTAAATGAGGTCACTGGGCGTGAACATAAAACAGCCCCTACCATGCTCTGCTTTGATGGCTACCCCATCCTAGACCCTAAATCTATTGTCAACATCTTTAACAATGCCTTCACCAACTTGCAGCATGTTCTCCCAGCTGACTTCTTCTCCCTCACCATCCCTGTTGCACCCACAAATCCCCATCGCATCCCCTTTCGCTTCAAGACTATTACCTTCAGAGAAACCAGGAAATATCTGTGCAAGTGCTTGGGAAGGGAGATTCAGTGGGGATAACCTCAACCTGAAACTAATCTTGCCCTCCTTCAAAGGAATCCTGTCCCCTCTCACCCATATCCTTAGCCTCTTGCTCCATCTTGCAGTATTCCCCAAAATAGAAAGCTGCAGTAGCCACCCTGTGTACAAG
This sequence comes from Neoceratodus forsteri, assembly GCA_016271365.2. Lineage (NCBI taxonomy): Eukaryota > Metazoa > Chordata > Ceratodontiformes > Ceratodontidae > Neoceratodus > Neoceratodus forsteri. Next base: position 871,790,545 of record CM057450.1, on the reverse strand, counting down.
AGTTGGGATCATGCCCTGCCTGGGAACTATAGACCCATCTCTATACTACCACCACTCTTGAAGGCCCTTGAATGAATCCTTGTTGACCAACTTGTTGATTATCTGGACAAGCACATGCTCCTATGCGCAGACCAACATGGCTTTAGGGCTGGGCATAGTACCACTACAGCCCTCTTGGAATACACATGCTTCATCCAGAAATCCTCGATCTTGGCCAGCTAGTCGGGCTATCTATATTGACATAACAATGGCCTTTGTCATGGTCAACCATGCCCTCCTAGTTTACCAACTCACTGCCATAGGCTCTGCCCCTGAGGCAGCTGCATGGTTCCTGGCTACCTAAACTGCCATTCACAGCAAGTCAGGATAGATACCTTTCTCTCTGACACCAAACCTGTGTGCACAGGCATTTCACGGGGTCAATACTGGGCTCCTCCTCTTTAGCCTATTTCTGAATTGCCTCCCCTAGCCAATCAGTGCCGATCCTCCTCTATGTGGATGATGCAGTTATCTTTTCTAAAGGCTCTGACCCCACTGCTCTTGAGCAACAGCTACAACGTGACTTCACCAGCGTTGAGTCATTGTTCAACAATAATTAATTGATAATGAACTACAAAAAACAAAACCATGTTGTTCACCAGCCTTATGAACAGGCACAGAAACTACCAGCTATCAATATGTGATAGGTGGTGTTCTCTTGAACATGTTTATCACTTCAAATATCTCAGAATCACTCTTGACAGCTTGTTTTCCTACACCTCCACATAGGCATCACAGCTAAAGAATCAAAAGCGCTAAGGGCTACTTCTTTATTGCCATAGGCAGAGCCTAACCCCTGAAGCCCTCAGCATAGTGGTCCACAGTTCTGTGGGTTGCCTAGTGGACCACAGACTGCTGATATATGGCCTCTGCCACAGATACTGCCCTCCAATGTATAAAAACTGCCCGTAGCAATGCCTGCAGGCTCACCTTAGAAGCACACCAACTAACCCTCACCTGCAATCTCTATGCAAAGGCTCACTGGCTAACACTCTTTGGTCACTTAAAATATCAGTCTGCCTCCTGGCCAAAATGATCTGCCTTGGTCAGCTCCTGACTGGGTCCAACAGCTCTTAGTTCCCAGCACTAATCGCAAGTCCACCGAAATTCAGAACTGCAGTCCTTCCTGACTCCAAAATGTAGGACATCTCAATGACAAAGGTCCTTTGCCTATTGGGCACCATTGAGGTTCAGCTCCCTCAATGAGAACATTATTAGCCTGCCCACTCTGTGGACCTTCAAAAAGAATCTAAGGAACCATTTAATACAGGAATATCAATATGTCTGTCATCACTAGCACCTAGCAAAGGCATCTCCTACCATCTGCCCTTATGCCAAACAGATCTCTCTCTCTCTCTCTCTTGGACACCCCTGCACTTGGGGCTCAACCCCCCACCCATCTCTCCAGCACTTCTATGCACTAACCCCTTGTGTTGCTGACAACTAAAAGGCTTTGTGTTGGGACAGTTATTTAGTCTGTTCCTGTATGTAACTGACTGTTTACTTACTCCAGTTTTAGTTTTCACTGTATTTTTTACATTCCTTTGTTTGAAGACCAAATGTACCTAAATGTTTTCATTCTAATCCTATTGCCTTGTTTGTCTCAATCCTCTTTATAATCACCTATTTGTTCTAAATGTACTAACGTGAAACCTATGTAAAAAGCTCTGAGCTCAAATGGTTAATACAAGATCAGAAATAAATAAATAAATAAATAAATAAATAAATAAATAAACAAATAAATAAATAATGAATCTACCGTCTTTGTCTTGAACCTCATTTAAAAGGGCAAATGGGACTGGCTTAGCAACTAAAATAGTAACATAGTAACATCCCCTGGCGTGGACTGTTTCCAGCTCCATATATTTTGTCCCACCTGGGTTTTGTAGATGTTTTAAATGAACAGTTGGTGTATGTGTTTCCTGCAGAAAAGCACACTGGGGAGTCACATGATGCAGAGCACTGACTAGCTGCTTTCTCCGAGTGCTCAGACCACCCTTCCTCCAAAACAGCCCAGAATCACGTTACAGCTTTCTTTAAAGGAACTTTTATAGCTCTACCAACTCGGAAGACCTTACAAATGTGACTGGAGACCTAATGGAAACAGAAATGTAAAGCCCCTCCTAAACATACCCCACCTGTGACTCTGGAGAGCCACGAAAAAATACAGGGCCTCGATTTCTCAGTACTACAGAGCTCTGCATCGGGGCTTCAGAGGAAGAACCCTTACTTTAACCAGATTTCTAGAAGAATTTTGCCCTTTCAAAACGGAGATGCAGGAAATGGCGGGCGAAATTAAAAACGTTACCTGTGTGCTCGAAGATCTAGCTCAGGAGGACTACAGATAACGAAGCAAGAATATGGTCCCTGGAGGAGCAATGCAAGAATGGACCCCGTGGTGAACCAGATGAAACAACAAATTGCCAAGCTCGAGCTGAAAGTGGAGGATCTGGAAGGAAGGAGCCGCCAATAATGCGGTAATTATCGGACTTCCTGAGAGGGGAGGAAGGTCCATACCCGATCAAATTCATTCAGAAACTGGTAGAAAATTGCGGGTCCCTCACCATTTGGATCCTCATACATTATAGAAAGGCTCACCGTGTTCTTGCGCCCATTACCACCACAGACTGCACCGCCATTTACCCTAATATTCCGTTCCTTAATTATCAGGAGAGGCAGTTATTCCTATCAAAACCAGAGAAGCCAAGGAATTACACTGGGAAGGAGCTAAGATCCAGGTAGCGCAAGATCTACCTTTATCTGTCCGGCAAAAAGAGCTGCTTTCCACCCACTGGTTAACAAATTAATCGCAGCTGGTATTAAATTTAAAATGGGTTATCCGGTGAAATTTCAGGTACAGATAGCAGGAGACTGGAAATCGTATGAAACTGTGGAAGCTGCAACGTCTGCTCTGCAAACCGCATTCCCAACCTTTTCAGAGATCCCTGAAATGTTCAGAGGAGCAAAGTAGTATAAGGAACACATGGTGTTTGTCCGGGGTTCATGGATGATCTTTTGGTTGGTGCTCCTCTTGGGGACTTGCAAACTGCCTAACATGCCTGTGTGGTCATCAGTTGCGCTGAGGTTAGCGCGATCCAGTCCCAAGAAGTAGCTGAACTTTCTTTGCTCAAAGGTGAAATGCTGGCTTTTGTTTTATCACGGTGGTGTTTTATTTTAGGGAACAAGGTTTGCTCAAGACATAACAATATGTTTATCTGTCCCTTGATTTCATGGAGAAGAAGGAAGGACCGAGAGCTCCTATTATTTGATATGTTCAGCCGGCATAGTGGCAAAATTTACGTTTTTAAAGCTTCAATTTTAACCAGAAGTTGGTATTTTAATTTAATGATCCACCACAAGAGGGAGCCAGAGACTGCTTGTATGCTATAACACAGCACAACAGTGAGGGACTTACTTAGATTCAAGTTTAAGTAGATACAGTTTTCTTATAATTTAAGGGTTGAATTAATAGGTGCAGTCGGCCAAGAGGCAAAAGCATTTATGGACATTTACAGAATAAAGTCTTTGGTTATAGTGCTACATTAGATCACCAGCAGTGGGTTGGTCCAATATTGTTTTACATAGGTTTCTATTTAACTGGGTAGCACAATTCATCGTAATTACAGGGTGAATGATACATGCCTCAGGTTAATACATTACAGAGGTTCCTATAGGATCCTGTTTTATTTAATGTGATGTCTAATGTATGTAAATGTGGTTAAACGTTGTTACATAAGGTAGATAACAAATATAGCGGGTTGCCAATTGTTCGATTAAGAGTAGTTGTGATGGAGGGGAGGGGCGGTGGTGGAAAGTGGGCTATGTGTACTGTTGTCATGGACCATGATAGTAGGGGTGGGTTGGGGAAGGTTTTGAGACCATGGGGGACTATCAGGGTGGGGTGGAGGATAGAGGGCTTGGGTGGACACTTTGTATGGGTTTTATTGTGTTTGGGAGTTTTGGAGAAACAAGACCTCAGGTTCTGAAGTTTGGTATACCAAAGTGGTTTGTGTGGATTATGATTGGCTAATATGAAGAATCATGGCATCGAATAAGGTTATTAAATTCCTTAGTTGGAATGTCAAGGAGCTCGACTTAAGTTCAGACAGTATCGGATCTTGAAGCATGTAGAGGTTGTAAAGGCAAATTTTGTGTTCTTACAGGAAAAGCATCTACTCCACACAGAGAATAACAGTATGGTATTACAAATAGGGATGGTCTTCTCCTCTCAGGGTAATACGAAGCAGGGAGTTATGATAATAGTGCAGGTCGGTTCCCTTTACCCCTGCAGGTGATCCAGGACAATGAGGGTAGATATGTCCCTGTCAAAGGAAAGCTGCAGAACACAGAGATCCTAACAGGATCTTCTCACGGTCCCAATGTTGACACGCAGGATTTTGCTGTAAAGTTACTGGAAGCACTTACACCGTTCAACCAACTCCCCATGATTTTAGGGCGGAGATCTCAACCTGGCCCTAGACCCTTAATGGATAGGTCCAGACATTCCCCAAATGGGTCATTACCCTGCCTTAAGAGCTTTGAGGGAATTAGTGGATCACCTTGGTTTAGCAGATGTATGGAGAGTGCTCCACCCAAAATCTAGGAATATACTTTTATCTCTCAAGCTCATGGCACAGCATCTCACATATAGACTACATATTGCTTTCCTGAACTCTCCTCCCAGGGGTATTGGACTCGACAATTGTGCGGGACCCCTTCAGATCATGCCGCAGTGTCAGCCTCAATATTTTTTCATCTTTGCCCAAAAGAGGTAATAGGTGGAAGATAAATAATCAGATTTTGAGACAACCTAATGCGGCCCAATTTATTTCAACACAAATAGACGAGTTTATTACAAATAACCTGAAGGACAACATCCGACCAGATATGTTTTGGGGGGCATTCAAGGCCTTTATAAGGGCATCTTAATTGGGCAGGCTGTTAAAAGAAAAGGAGAAGGAACGATCATGTCGGACTTATTGGCCGGATAAGACCAAGGAGACCAACATGTTCCCCCCACCCCGGGAGGAAGATAAACTGGAGCTAGTTAAATTGAGAGATTTGTACCTTAATTTATTAGGGGAACAAGCGGAATTAGCTCTAAAAAAACTAGAGCCATTACCTAGATCAAGGGAAAAAGCGGAAGGCTCCTGGCAAGGCGATACGCAGTTAGAATCTTCGAATAATTTCTGGGATTCAATCCAAGGAGGATGGTGCTATTAAAACCACCCCAGAGAGATTGTCCAAGAATTCTGAAATTACTTTGAATCCTGTATGGGGCAATGGAATCCCCTCCTGCCAAACCTGAGATACTTGTTTTCTTGAAGTCTTGGAGCTACCCCAATGGCGGAATCCGACCGGGACATGTCTGACTGCCGATATAACCAAGAGGAGATTGAGGTAGTTATTAAATGCCTCAGTTAGACAAAACACCGGTCCGGATGGATTCTCATCCAATTTCTATAAAAATTTTCTAAACAATTAGCACCACTGTTGCTTATGCTATTCAATATATTCTCACTGGACATGAGCTGGATAAGTCGCTCTCCGAGGCACTCATTGTTCTAATTCCAAAACCAAACAAATCTCCCGAACAGCCAGCTAGCTACAGACCTATCTCCCTGTTAAATTACGATATTAAAATTCTGGCGAAATTATTAGCAGAACGAATGAACAGGGTGTTACCTAAACTTATAGGTGCAGAGCAAGTTGGCTTTATGAAAGGCAGATCCGCTGCCGACCATCTCAGGACGTTGCCCATGTCTTCTCGGTGTCCGAGAGAGCAACTCTCCATGGCTTTGGTCTCCTTGGACGCTGAGAAGGCATTCTACAGGGTCCACTGGGGGTTTTGTTAACCACAATGGGTAAATTCGGGTTTCAGAGATGTTCTTAGAATGGATAGGCGCCCTTACTCAAGTCCCACAGCCAGAATCACCTGCAATGGGGCCACATCGGACCCCTTCTCTATATGTAGGCACTAGATAGGGATGCCCTTATCCTCCCTCCTCTTTAATTTGTATTTGAACCCTTATCAGGTGCATAGTTCGTAACAGGAAATAAATGGCATCAAAATACTGGATCAGACCATTAAGGTAACAGCATATGTAGGCGACCTTTTGGTATACATTTCTAGGCGAACACATCAGTCCCAGCTTTATTAGAGTCTATTCGGAATATAGTTGTCTGGCTAATTATAAATTAAATCAGGATAAAACGTGGTTTACCCGCTTAGTAAAAGGCTCTTCAAGCAAGAGATTACTGAGCTAGGTCTAGGGTGAAATCTGACTCTTTCAAATATCTGGGTCTTACCTGATGAGGAGCATGACAAGGACACGCCAGTTGAATTTAGATTCCTGGTGCATACCACTGATTTAGATCTCAAAGGTGGGCACAACTTCCACTTTCTTTATGGGGTAGGATAAATATAGTTAAGATGAATGTATTCCCTCAGTTTTTCTATCCCTTGAGTATGTTAAACATCTGGCTTCCACTGTCATGGTTTAAGAAGCTCCATGGAGTTATAGCTAACTTTGTTTGGGGATATAAGAAAGCTAGGGTGGCCTACCACAAACTGTCTGCACCTAAACTACTCGGGGTTTAAGGTTACCACATTTTGCTCTTTATTTTTAGGTGGTCATGTTAATAAATATCTTACTCTCTTCACGCAGACAACCTATGTACCCTTGTGGATAAAATCTGAGGTAGCTCTTATCAAGAAATATGGTCTTGTCCCCAAGGCTTTACTTTATCTCAATCCAAAACTACTTCCCTCTCCTCTGAGAAATCCCAGCTAGGGTCTCTCTAAAGATCCATGCTCAGCTTTGTAGCTTTTTAAAATACGACCAGATCAAGGACTGGTCCCAACCTATTCAGGGTAACCAGTGTTTTTGATTGATAATAAACCTATCATCCCCACCTGGTTGACCCTGCCAGATAAATGTTGCTTGAAAGATTTCCTCAATGAAGAGGAAGCGTATGTTCCTCATTGGAGATTCTGCACAAATTCAATCTGCCTCAAGGTGATCTTTAAAGTATATCAGCTTTGACACCTTTACTCAACAAAATAGGTAGGAGTCAGTCCAGGCTCCGCATGTGGACTTTCATGTGTCCTTGGGACCTCTGGTGGCCTCTCACAGGCAATTTCCAAAGTATACACTGTATTATTTAATTGGGCCTACTCCCAAAACCTTGCTCCATGCTCATATTGGGTCACAGTGTTTCCCGATGAAGATCTGAATTGAATGCCCCATGGCAAGGTTGCCATAAATTCATCTGGGAGGACCAGCTAAGAGTTATACAGTTTAAAATTCTCCACAACATTTATTACTCCCCTCAAAAACTTGCGAGCCTAAAATTGGTAGAGGATCCCACATGTAACAGATGTCATGCGGGAAAAGGGGACCTGATGCATATCTTCTGGAATTGCCAGAAAATAATCCCGCTTTGGACAGATATTAAAACAAAGTTAGATCCCTTGCTGGGCCTGGAAGACCTTTTTACTCCTGAAATATGTCTGCTGGGGATATGTCCGTATTACAGTTAAGAATAGGAAGTTCTATATAGCCCTGATCTCAATTACCCTGAAAAAGTGGTCCTCAGACATTGGAAGGATTCTAGCTTGATTAGCTACTTGGAATGGCTGGAGGAACTTCTCTCTAGCCTGAGGATTGAGAGGATGATAGCCGTCCTCCAAAATAAGATTCCCAGGTTTGATAAGATATGGGGGCCCTTTTATACTATTTACTCACTGTAAGAGATATGGATACTCTTTGGTTGAAAAAACAGTTTAAAAGGTCTTGTGTGGGAGGGAGGGGGTGGAATGGGGGTTGAGGGAAATTTGTTCTTTTGGGGTTTATATTTTAATTACTTTTTGGTTTGTTTTTTGTTTTCATTGGGGGTATCGAGAGAATGACTCCTGCCAGTAATTGTACACGTATCAATGTATTCCTTTATGTTTTAGGTTTATACTCATGTTTCTTGTATGCATTCTGGAAAAGAAAACTGGAATAAAGACTTAATGGCGAAAAAAAAAAAGAAAAGCACACTGGGGATGATGTTTCAGGTGACATAAACACCATATTTTTAAAATTGTCCTTCCCACTGTTAATGTTCCATGTAACTATGTTCAATAAGTTAGCCATGGTATCTCCTAACAGAAATTGAAAAGAAGCTAACCTTTACCTAGACTCCAAAAGTTTCTTGCAGTGGTTTACTGTCCCCAAAATACCTCCCAAAATAACACATTTGTTAGAAAACAATTAACTGTAAAATGTAGAATTAGATAAAAGTAAAAGTTAAAAGATAGTTACCTGCACCTGGCGCCCACTCCTACCTGTGTGGACTGTGATTTACAGGTTTGGAGCAGCCCACATCAGGACCACGTCATTATTTCTGGACAGGATTATCCGTCTCTGTGTGATTATTTCTGGAGCCCCTTCCCAGAACTTTCATAACAGTCCATAACTGGAATTCTGAGAGCAGTTCAACAACCGCTTTTGTCGACTGACATCTTGCCAACAGGAATCATGTCAACCGCAAGTTGTGGTTTACATGATTCAGTAGTTCTTCAGTCCTTTTTTTTATCAGGGGCCTTTGCCCCTGAACCCGTGATGTTGGGGCTCTGCTCCTCTCATCCCCCATCTTTAGGAATCTCAACTCCTGTTGGGTTTATTCAGGAGTGGGGTGCAGGACTGGGAGACAGTGTGCCCTGTCTCAGGCACACCAACAGAGCGACCTGTTGGCAAAGTGCCAATTTTGCTGACAGGAGTGTATTTCACTGTGTTGGTGTCACTGCACGTGGCTACTATCCCTTAACAAGCAAGCAGTAAAAACCTATTTATGGAACCAAGCTTTTGGTGATTAATTATAGATGTTATTAGTGTGATTTTACTGTTTTATTATTTGTTGCGATTGTGATTTTAATCATGTTAAAGCACCTTGGTTGTTGAAAGGCGCCTTAAAATAAAGATTATTATTATTATTAACATTGTCATATAATACCTAGGTAGAAAGTTGTGTCAACATGGCTATAAATAAGGAGGTTCTTTTCTTAGAACAGAGCACATAATAGGTAATAACTGTTCTAAATTTCTATTGCCAATATGTAGGAATGAAGTCCATAATAATGAACTAATAATTTTGAATGCTCCCTTACACTAAACATTTTCAGCTCAATGTGATCTCTCTCTTTTTTTATTTAGTATGCTTTTTCAGTGGTACTGCCTTGCAGCTCAGCCCTGCCAACCCTTGGTTCCCCTTCACCTACCCAGGACATACCTCTTTAACTCATGATACCCCTGGTTGCCCCCAGGGTGGGGCCACCTAACCAGCACAAGCCTGCAATGACAGGAGAAGGATGCCGCCAGGAGCACCTACCACATTGCCTCCTGGCTTGCCCCAGGGAGGGCATGGGTGGCCAGTTACAGTGGACAGTGGGATTGGTCATGGGTTGGTGTGCCTGATGGTGATTGGGGTCATAGGAAGTGGGGCATCATGGATGGTGGGTGCAATTTTTACCACTTTTCCCCTGAAGGAGGCATGCTGTGCAATGATGCCAGCATCTCACATGCTCCTAAGAAGAATAGGTGCCAGTCACAGTGAAATCCTGGCCTCCACCAGGGGACCAACTTGTGCCGGACACAGCCCTCCCTCCCCTGGAGAAGGACAGTCATCCAGGGATGCTCAGTCTCTCTCTCCACTGGCTGGCTATCTGACTTCCCGGTCTGTTCCCAAACCCAGGACATTGAATCTCTCTATCTATTAAAATAGTAGTCTCAATTATGTCTGCAAAGGTCTCTGCTATCAATGTTGGTAGCTTTTGCATAATCAGGCTATAACGTAGTCCACTCTAGTGTGCCCAAATGTTTTATTTTTCTGTTTCCTGTAAAAGAAATGGTCCTCATCTTCGCTCCACTCTCCCTCCCCATCCCCACACTCCCACTGAGCACCCACCTCCCTACACCTCCCCATACTGCATACTTATATCCAGAGGTCACCACTGTCTTATTCTCTGGACCAGGACATGTCTGCACTCTTCAAAGCCGAACCATGAACTGAAGAATCTAAGGTAAGCGCTATAATGCCATTCAATAGGGTTTTCAGCATTGTGCTGATAAATCAGCCATTTTTTGGAATTGTTGCCCCAAATTTTTCAACATGGGGTTCTTGGGACCCCTCATGAAAAACTGTCACTGTCATTTTGTTAATCCAGTCATGAAAGGTGATTTGCGCGGTCACTGCGAGGGAATCACCTTTCAGGATCGAGTACGAATGACAGTGCCACTATTCAAAGTGGGGTCCCAAAACCCACGTTGCAAAATGTGGAAAAGTTCAAAAAATGACTGTTTTATGAGCATGCATTGTGCAGTTTGTTCACATCGCTCCTAAATATGCCAATTTTTTTATATTTTCACTCCACATTTTCAACAGTGCCATTTTGCACACCTATTTCAAAACAGTTCAGCTGTCATTTTACACAACCTGCCCAAAGCTGTTTTCGCACCTGTGGCAGAGGATAGCAGTTTTGCTTTGTGAAATCACCTTTCAGAACAAGTGAACAAAATGACACTGGCAGTCTTCATGAGGAGGGGTCCCAAAAGGCCATGTTGAAAATTTGGTGCAACACCTCAAAAATGGCCGAAGTTACACCCAGGCATTGAATAATTTCTATGCACATGTGTAACTATGGTCACTTGGTAACTCTTCACAGCCCTATTGGCTCTTGGCTAGAGCTTGTCTGTATGACAAGCAGTGTCGACACACACCCTATTGTCCCCTACACCATGTGTGTGTGTGTGTGTGTGTGTGTGTGTCTGTGTGTCTGTATGTATGGCTGGCAGGGAGGTTCTGTGCATGCCTAACTTGTGCACATTTTGTGAATGTTGTTGGGTGTCCACTGAACCCCCACACAGTACTGCAAAGTAGGCTAGCCTGTGTGTATCTGTGTAGGCATCTTGAACATCGCTGGATAGGACCCACTGATTCTTGCACTCCATTTTAAAAGAAGCAATAATGAAAATGAAAACTAGATATAAAACAGAAAAAGGGAACCAAGTGTTATAGAATAATATTTCAAGGAAGTATTTTTAACTTACATTCTTCTGTTCTTCTGTGCGAGACTTGCTTCCTGCTGCAGCACTGGATGTACTGGATGGAACAGGCTGGGGCTCTTCATCTGGCTGTTATTCTGTACCAGAGCCACCAGCATGCAATGGTCCCTGAGGTCTGGTCACAGAAGGAGCTGGGTGTTTCTGGTTAAATCCTCTGTGCCTTCTTCAGTGGGACCACTGGTGCCCTCTCTGTGTTTCCTTGGTCTGTAAATCAGAAATAAAAGCACATCATTTAGTATTATGTTAATACATTAATATTGTATCATTCTAATTTTAACCTATTGTTATCTTGAATATCGTACTGTATTGTACTTTGCCAGTTACTGCATGACATTGTATAATTTTAACATCTAGTTATGCATATAGTTATTGTGAAGCATGACAAGAAAGTATTTCTATTGTTTGCTGTTATATGACAGATCAATTATTTAGTGGTGTTACAGCAGACACCTATACATTGATGTTCTGTAACACATAAATAAAGTTTTATATTCAGGGCCAGATATTCAAAGGGTTACATGCACAATAGGGTTGCACCTGCGAAGTCCGAACTTGCTCCATTCTGCGATATTCAGCAGGAGGCAGTTGCGCCACAGAAAACATGCTGAGCAACAGCGCCAATACAAATGAATGCATGCTGAACTGGAGGGGAGGAACCATGCATAAACTGCACAGCCTGATATTCAGCGGGCTGTGCAGAGTTGTCTGGCGCAACCCCAACCTGTGCCTGCACAACTTTGAGCCAAAAAAAGATCAGTTGAGGGCCAACCACAGGTGAGCTGCTGCATTGCAGGGTGCAACACAGCAGCTGCCACCTGTGGCTGGCCTCAACCCACTCTCTCATACCTCTCAACCTTTGTCCCCAAATGTGGAACATTGCCTCTCAAAATGTGGAAAGAATGGGCAAAATGTGGAACACTTAATCAAATATTTACATTAGAAGCTCACAACACTGTGAAAATGTTTGCATTTATGTTCAGAAAGTCTGCTATTAATTAAAATTATATATTTTGCATCATTTACTATGGAGTTTTGCTTTAAAATGTTAACACTGAATGTGGGATAAGTCCTCACAATGTGGAACAGGGATCTTTTGTGAAGTAAAATGAGGAACGTTCCTCGTAATGTGGTACAGTTGAGAGGTATGCTCTCTCTGTCCCCCCTCACCAGCCCGATCGCGGGCAGCAATGTGTCCCCAACACATCCTGGTAGTCCAGTGGACTGATAAGCCCAATCGCGGCTGACGTAATGAAACCCCCCACCTCCCAAATATATCCTGGTGGTCCAGTGGACCGATAAGCCCGATCGCGGGCTGAAGTAATTAAACACCCCCACCTCCCGATCTTATCCCTGGTGGTCCAGTGGACCGAAAATCCGATCACGGGATGTAGTTGCAACCCCCAAACACATCCCTGGTGACCTAGTCCCCCACCCCACCCCACCCATGAAGCCCCACCACCCCGCTCCCCACAGCCGGCGGGCAGCAGCATCCCACCTGCCTGCCGCCTGGTATCCACCGACTGACTGCCTGGTAGGGCTGCCGCGTCATTGTGCAGAGCAAGAGCCAATGGCATGCAGCCTATACCATACCAGACAGTCCAGTTTTGTGAATGAATTTCATTCACAAAACTGAACTGTCTTAGACGGTATGGGCTGCACACCCATTGGCTCTTGCTCTGCACCACTGGGCATGCAGCCCCACCGAGCAGTCAGTCGGCGGGCGCGGGCGGCAGGCGGTGGGATGCTGCCGCCGCCGCTGGCGGGGCGGGTGGTGGGGCTTCGAGGTGGGTGGGTGGGGACACTAGGTCACCAGGGATGTGTTTGGGTGGTTGCTAACCACATCCCACGATCGGGATTTTCGTCCACTGACCACCAGGGATATGATCTGGAGGTGGGGTGTGTGTGTTTAATTACTTCAGCCCGCGATTGGGCTTATCGTCCACTGACCACCAGGGATATTTGGGAGGTGGGGTTTCATTACATCAGCCCGCGATCGGGCTTATCAGTCCACTGGACCACCAGGGCTGTGCTGGGGAGATACATTGCTGCCCATGATCGGGCCAGTGGGGTGGTGGGGATTTTTACACTTTTTGCCTCACATTGGGCTGCAGGGTGTCCTTCCTCGATGGCTGCTGCCTGGCAGGGCCCCAGGCCAGTCCTCGGGATCGGGCGCATCTGCATGCTAACGGCATGGCAAATGGGGCCATAATCAGATGCAAATGGCCCCCTGAACCTTGCACATGAATTATAGCCCCATTTGCATGTCACCTTTTGAATATCAGGATTTTGCACATGGCAATGGTACTTGCGCCCACCGCAAGTTGAATGCTCCACTTTGTCAACTTGCAGAGGCGCAAGTTCCACTGCGCCATGCACAGTGGCTGTGGGGTGATATTCAAAGGAGTTGCTCAATAGCACAACTCCTTTGAATATCACCCTGGACACCCTGCACAACTATTTTGCGCAGGCGCAGGGCTTGCGCCTATGAATGGCGTAGTTTGAATATCCGGCCTCAGACTTTATCAGAGTATAAAACATACATATTGGGGAGGATTCTTCAAGGGGCAGGAAGAATCTGCCACTGGCATGTATCCTGCCTGTGGAACTCCACACCCGGGGACGATGTGCAGTGGCGCTTTCACAGACACCACACTGCACCCTTCCATAGCCCCACACCCCAGCATGCAGATGCACAGGAGCCATTCCACAGACATGGGTGGGCATCCAATGGATGCCCAGACACAATCTGCCATTGGATCCTTTGTTCCACGGGGCACTACAGTAGGCAAGTGGCCACAGTGAGGCCATGACACAGGGCAGGACAGTGCCCAGTCAGCCACCCTGGGCCCTCCTTGTGGTATCTGAGGGCTGGGGCAGCATGTTGGGGGTTCTCTGTGCTCCTACATGTCCACCGCTGGTGGTGGCAGCATCATGAGGGGCATGTACCTCGCTATGGCTGGGTCCTGTGGTATAGCTGACTGCCCCACATGCACAGCATTCCAACATTTTTGAATGGCGGAGTCCAGCTTATGCCCCCTGCAATACCTCCTGACTGCCCATGAGTGGAGCTCACTGGACAGCCAAGGGATCCTGTGCAAAACACCCCCACTTCTCTGTGGAGAATGGGACACAGCAGCAGCGGTGTGACTATACACCATAGATATTTGGTTCATAGCCACTCTGCATCTTGGAGAATAGGCCCCATTATTTGCTTGATATTGAACTGATGGCTATATGTATTACTGTAGTGGATACTTGTCATATCAGACACTTATTATGTCCTGTTGATCCGTAATATACAAAAAAACTAATATGCACAACCTTTAGCACTACATACATATTGTGCCTTAAGTATTGAGCAAACATGATGCTTTGACATAAGAGCGTCCTATTGAAAACTTTATGCTGCTTGCTACTATACTTCACTCGATCTATTGCCCACCCAGGTCATGAAACACACAATCTATGCAGCTTAGCTTCCTCCTCTTCATCCCTCCCCCAAATGCATGCATCTGAACTGAATCATGGAGAAACTGCTTTCCCAGTTCACAAGCATATGACTGCTAGTAATCTAAGACATGGCAGTACTGTTCATCTTTGTATGCAAGATGCCTAAGTAATACTATTGAGTGTCATTCTCTAGCTGTTACATACCACCCAGCTCAATGAGATATATTTCCTCATCAGAAGCCACAGGATTGTCCTCCACCTTATCTGTTGGAACTGGTGCCAGTTGGTCTTGTGTGCTGCTATGGCAGGAAGTCTGAATGTTTGGCAAAACAGAGAAGATATAAAGACATATTATGAGGTAAGTTTGTCGTAAGAAAATATATTTTCATCTTTGCAACATATTTAAGACACAAGATGAGGATTTACTATGTTCTACTGTATTTATGTAACATGGTATCATAGTTTAAGACTTGTAAATGTGATATAAAAATATATTGTGTTCTGTTGTTACATGGGGGTACACAAACCATGCATGAACAGCTTTAGATTTTAAGAAATGTATGAGCTATGAAGAGAACTTGGGTGTGACTGCAGCACTGCAGCTGACTCATACCTGACAGGTGAACTGTTACACTGTTCTGAAGCACTGCAAATCAATGATTGGGAAGAAGTGAACTGCTATAGTGTTGCTGAGTGCTGAGTTGTGATCCACCTTCATACCTTTACTAAGACCATGTACCTTGTTTGTAACAACAGATGTATTAATGCAAGCATCAACCAAATATTTTTTATATCTTTTTATCTGTTTGGCTACAAAATGTTGCCATGATCAAACAGATAAGTGCTTTATATCACCTTCAACCTCTGACAATTATGGAGGATCAAGAACATGATTTAAATGAAGCACTAGTCTATGTGACACAGAGTACTTTTGTCACCCCAAGGCAGAGATACTTGTTGCCATTCTATAAGATTGACAATACAATGCAGGTGTGTGGTTCTGATTTGTTAAAGACATCTCTCGGTGGTTGAACACACAGCAAGGTGTGCATGTATCATAGCATCACCAGATGGTCTGTAGAGCATTATATATTAGGTAATGGAATTCTCTGGACTGGAAAGTCAGTCATTAATTGGACTTGTGTCTGGCTTGCATGTGTGGTATGCATTAAGAAAGTAATTAGACATGACAGAATGTGTAGGAATGGTAAATTATATCATTGCAGGTCATTTGTAAGGTATGACATGCTCATGAGTGACTTCAATAGACTGTAGAGTACAATAATTTATGGCAGTACTGCACGTGTCTCAGATTCTTACCGCAGTTATAATTAAGGACAAGGCACAACAGTGTGTGTTTTAAAGGATTCTAATGGAGATCTGAAGGCACAGTGAGGTATGAGGTCACAGCATCCGTTCTGTACTTCACTGATTTGAAGGCACTCAGATGTGTCTTGTGTCAGCAGAATGGACTAAGAATGTGAAAAATTTACATTGACATGCACACTCCCATTTTTTCCCATCGTTAGTGTATGGTTACTTAGCAGTTACAACAATGGCAATTGTCATATTACTGTATATGAAATGTTACTAACACTTTCACACTGCAGATTGTGTAGTACTGTTAGTCAGACTAAAACTATTCTGTTTTCATAGTTTCTGATTATTACTAATACACAGTTTTTTTCTTATTAATACAGTTATTCTCATATTATAGAACAGGAATAATATTCATCGCAGAAACATTTTTCTTATTTTTTCTGACACCATTGTATAGGCGCATTTACTTCCATTGTGTCTGTCACCAAATTCAGCTTCCATGTCTCTATCCACATTTCATGGGCCCACTGGAATCAGTCCCTGTTCTCTACTCAGACACTGCCAGATTGCTTGATTTTATAAAACTTCTGCTGCACCTGTTTCAGCTTGTGGCAACAGGCATCCATGTCATTGTCTATTCCTTCATCACTCAGGAAGTGATTGACCTTTCTCCAAAACTTTTTAGGCAAGTTGGTGCCCCACATCATGATGTTGGCTCATCCATGTTCCTGGATGGCTCACCTGGGTGAGTACCTTCCTTCCTTCCAGTTTTTGGCATTGTTTCTATTTTGGAAGAAAAAGAAAAAATATATATATTTAATGTGTGACTGTCTGATCATCTATGAGAATGTCTGTTAACTTCTGACTTTATCATGTTTTCTTTTTTCACTGGCTGTATATCTTTCCTGTCACATAATTGTGTAAAGTGTAATAGCTCCATTTACTGCAATAGTAACATAATACAGTGTTGAAATAATACCCATTATCAGGTCTGTCTATGCTGCCCCTTCCTCCTGCTGTTGTGGCACTGGTCTGTTCACACCCCCAAACATGTGAACTATGTCAGCAGTACATAGGTAGGGCAAGTTATTACCCCCACTGCCAAGGCTGGGACAATGCAGCTCTCAGTAAGGCAGTGCAAGTGCTGTGTGACTTGTTCTAGTGCTGAAGCCCTTCCTGGGTGGGGATGACCCTGTGCTATTCTTGTGAAGGCACCCTACAGCTACTGATAGCAGATATATGCAAGGTTTGACTCCCCAACCATTGTGGTGATGTTGTGTTGGTCCCCTGCTCCAAACAGGCCCATACTGTTCATAGCTTTGATGACTCGTCTCCCAGTATGTGATGGGGTGACTTTGTTCTGCATGTTCCCATATGTCTGAGCTTTTGCAACCCCTGCAAGGGTTGACTTATACTGTATGACTCTGTGCTTGTTGTGAATGCCTTGGTGGTTGGGAATGACCTTGTATTGTTGCTGTTAATGCATGCTATGCAGAGTGACACCACTCACAGCTGCAGCTGCAGCTGTTGCTGTTTTGTGCAAGGTTTAACCTCCTCCCTCCCCTGTGATAGCAGTACTGCTTCAGCTGTCATCCATAGTATTAATACAGTTCAGCAATTAGGGGCAGTTGTGTTGCCCACCAAACCCTGACCTGCCACAGTCCTCCACAATACGGGCATGCCCTGCATGTCCTCTGTGCCAGCATGTTGACTGGCTGTGGAGTTGCTATTGTTGCATCATTCTGCTCCAAGCCTGTTCCTCAGACCACAGAACTCTCCTTTCTGTGTGCTGCTTCTTTGGAACAGGTGTATTTCTTCATCAAAATATAGTCACTTTGGTGCTTGAACACCAGGTGTTTCAAAATCAGATGCATAGTGTGTGGTACAAGCCCCCACCCCAAAAAAATCACAGTAATGAAAGAAAGAAAGATATATATATATATATATATATATATATGTGTGTGTGTGTGTGTGTGTGTGTATATATATATATATATATATATATATATATATATATATATAGTTATTATACTGTATAGTTAGGGTGAAAGGTAACTTCTATGTTAAACCCAAATCTTTGAACGTTAATAAATTTGGAACCATTCAATGGATTTGCATGAAATTTGGCATGCATAATGTCTGGAGGTAGGTCGCCTGACCTACTAAATTGTGTTGGGAATCCATTGAGTGGTTTCTGAGATACAGTGTGTTGGAAAACAGAAACATCTAGGTTTTACATTTTTCTCCACCTGAATCTCAGAAATGGCTTTAGGTTGTGGTCTGAAATTTTCAGGGTAGAAAGCTTTGCCTCACAGATGTATATTTTGAAGGTGCAAAATATTCATCCATTCAAAAGTTATCAAACTTTTCAGTTCCCTTATAGCATATGGGGAAAAATATATATGATCTGAAAGTGAAAGCGGGTAAACTGACCTAAAAATCAGTTTCCTTGCACTTCATAGCAAGAAAATGGTTGAGACATTTGGCAGTTTGCAGTGTGGCAAGCCCTTGCCCCTCAGATGTGCCCTTTGTTGATTTGATGAAGAAATGGACACTGGTTCCATAGTTACAGCACTCCAAAGTTGCAAATTTTGCCATACAATAACACTGAGGCAGTTGTGGCATCTTTCAGCTGCTATGTATCAAGAAAGTTTAGAGATATGGATTTTTCATTAAGTGCAGCTTGGTACACATTTAGGTATACCAAGCATCTGTGAAGGTGGCCAGGTCACGTAATACAACTGCTAAGGAATTTTTTCCAATGTTGCTATGGTTACTGAAATATTACCACATTTGCAGTACAAGGGTTACTTGGATTGTCTTTAGGCCTGTGCTATTTGTCTGTACTTATGGGTAGGTCAAAGTGCAGAGCCCAAATGGCCTGTGCTCCCCAAATATGTATGCCACTTATGCTAAACTTGGAGCACAGGACCTTCCTGCACTATGCCTCTATGCTTATTGGTGGATGGGAGAGCAGGGCCCAGAGGGTCCAAGCTACCCTCTGATGGATACCAATAGGCAAAAATGGGAGCACAGGCACTATTGTGTCATGTCTGTAGGCTTATGTGTAGGTGTGAGCAGGGTCCAAAGGAACCATGCTCCTACCTATGCATGCCATTTTTCAAAACTGGTAGCACAGGGCTCTCCTGCTATGTCTCTATGCTTATAAGCAGAAGGGAGCACATGGTCCAGAGGGCCCGAACTCCCACACAGTATGGATATAAGTAACATTACACTTTCTCAAAAGAAGGGAAATTTCTGACAGCTCATGAAAAGGGATTTGGCTCACAAAAAGGGATTTTGATAGCTTATGAAAAGAGATATTTAAAGTTTTCTGTTTCTTCCCACTTCACTGCAAAGAAATGGTTAGGACTTTCATCCTCAGATTTGCAGGGTACAAATTGGTTTGCCCACAGATGTGACTTATGTTGGTTTGGGAAACAATTTACATCAGTTCTGTAGTTATAACATTCCAAAGTGTAGAAATGTCCTGCTGGATATCATTATGGTGGCACTTTGTGCATTAATACAGTAACTTCACAGCTGTTCTTGCAATTTACATCACATTTGGAATGTGCATTCAAAGATGAATTGTCTCTTGCTATGCCAAGTTTCAGTTTTATTGGAGTGCACCTCTGGAGATATATAGTCCCAAAGTGTGTACATCCCCAGTTTTGTGAAATTCTTTCTTCGATTGTTTCACTTTGTGCATTATTAACTTCAATGTTGTCCTTGCAATTTACATCAAATATGGCATGTACCCTCAAAGACTAATGGTCTCTTGATATACCACATTTCATTTTGATTGAGAGTGCACGTCTGGAGATATGCACTTACTAAATGTGTACATCCCCATTTTTGTCAAATTCTTTCTCGATTGTTTCACTTTGTACATTAATAACTTCACAGCTGTTCTTGCACTTTACATGAAATTTGGTATGTACCCTCATAGAATAATGGTCTCTTGAAATGCCAACTTTTGTTTTGATTGAGAGTGCACTTCTTGAGATATGCAGTCTCAAAATGTGTACATCTTCATATTTTTGTCAAATTCTTTCTTGGTTTCACATTTTGCACTTTAATAACTTCACAGATTTTATTGTAATTTGCATGACATTTAGCATGCACTCTTGAGGAATAATGGTCTTTTGATATGCCAAGTTTAATTTTGATTGGGTCTGCACCTCTGGAGAAATGCAGTCCCAAAATGTGTAGATCACCATTTGTTGTCAAATTCTTTCTTCAGTTTTATGTTGCTTAATAGTTTGTGCTTCAATAACATTGAAAATGTTCAGGTGATATGCATGACATCTGCCATACCCCATCATGAAGCAGACATCTCTTGAAGTTGTAAGTTTCATTTCAATTGCACATGAGGCATGAAGATATAGTGTCCCAAAATGTGTAAATCACCACTTTTCTACTTGCAGGTTATACTGTTTGACCACTAGAGGTCACCAAAACAGTAAATTTCTCACTTGCTGATCTCTTACCTTAACACCATTTGGAATTTTGGTCTGACATTTTCAGGGTAGATGGACCTTTCCCCACAAAACAAGCCTTCATTGGTTTGGTGAAAAATATTGATCTGTCCCAAAGCTATTCAATTTTGACATTTTGGGTTCTGAGCATGCCCAGTTCAGTTTTCTGGATAGCTGCACAGTGGCGAAAAAGATTTGGGCACACAAGTAGGATTCTGAGAAGGGATTTTTGAATGCCTCTTCATGAGAAAATAAATCTTTTTTGAACAGCTATCTAATTTTTCATTCTTTGGCACAAACAAAATGTTATAACTTTCCCCAGGGATGTCTTTTGTGGATGTGCACCACCTGTACCACCTAATCTCACCTATAAAGCCCAAGCTGGCCATGATAAGAAATTTATCAGCATCACCCACCTCAACATTCATAGTATCCTTGGTAAAAAATTCCTTTGAAGCCTGGGTCAAGTTCAACAATTTTGACATCATTGCCCATCTGAGGCCTGACTAACCCCCAAAATTCCTTTGCATGAAATCATGTTCAGAGGTTATTCCTGATTAGGAAAGATAGACTCAGAAAAGAGGATGCTGCCTATTTCTTGTGTCAGAGAGGCTCTCCAACAATGAACTATACCTAGACACTGATACTTCTATGCTTGAATCCTCTCCATAAATCTAATCATAGGCAAAAGCAAAATTTTAACTATCACTTTTGTCTACTTACCCCTGGAACACCATTTTCAGGGTCTTCCTTGGTGCCCCATGCCTAACCCACACATGCGACCTATACTCTTGTATGGGCTGGCTCAACCTAGATAACAAAATCAGTTAACAGCTCAGTCTCCTTGCAAAACAGACTACCCTTGGCTTGACATCCCCAGAGTCCAGAACTTAATAATGTATGCTGCATCATCCAGACATACACATGGTACACTTACTAACCACTTCAAGGTTCCATTCTGCTGCACTTCCCTAGGCCAGTGGTCCTTGATACTGTGCCCCACTCCTGCTTAACACCCTGCCTAGTTACCTTCTTGCTCAAACTAAAATCAGCCTGTTTAAATCCAAGATTCACACTTATCTTGCTAGTCTTAAGAACTGTTCCTGCCTGGGTAACAAAATCTTGTTGAATGAGGCCCTGCCCAGCTTCCCAGTGCACTTATCTTCTCTATTCTGCCACTGGCTCTTAACCTCAACCCTACCAATTGTTTTCCACCTGTCCTCCACACCTCTCTACCCTCTCCTGTTTTCTCATGTCTCTGCTCATCTGTATAGTCCTCTCCTTTTTCTCCTGTTCTACCCACAACACTCATCCTCCACCTCCTCCTCCTCTCTTCTTACCTATCTTAACCTCCCCATGCTACCTTACTAACCCCTCCCTGCCTCCAAAGCCCCCACTCCTTTCCCCTCAGCAACCCACCCAGTTTCCTAACCTTGACAATGGGATCTGTCCCATTCCAGTTCCCAGCTTCTCATAACCTACTGTCTTCCTCACCACTCTTGGGCACTTCTTTTGTTCTGTTCAATTTTTGAAAGCTATCATTACCTAGTGAATTTTATGGCTACCTTTGTTGCTTGACTCTTCCTAGTTCTCATAGTTAATTTTTGTTTTTGTTTAATAGTTGCAATTACTTGTAACTCGTTTGCAATCTTCTTGTATGATCAATTGTATTCCTTGCATTGTCTAAGACTACTGATGTGGAACCTTTGAAAACAAGCTCGTAGCTCAAAGGTTGTCAAAGGTTGAAGGTAACCAGGCAGGGTGTTAAGCAGGAGGGCACGTATCCAGAGGACCACTGGTCAAGCAAACACAGAAATAGATTAGTTGCTGTATTGTAAGAACAGATCCAGAAGCAAATGGTTTGATACCTTTTATTGGACCAACAAAGATGTTACAAAAGAAACCATGCCTAAGCTTTTGGACCAACCAAGTCCTTCCTTAGAGACTTATGACTACCAACATAGATGCTACAAAAGAAAACAATGTCTAAGCTTTTGGACCAACCATGTCTTTCCTTGAGACTTATGACCCATAAGTCTCCAAGGAAGGACTTGGTTGGTCCGAAACCTGAGACATTGTTTTCTTTTGCAACATCTATGTTGGTCCAGTAAAAGGTATCAAATCAATTGCTTTCTGATCATCTTGGCAAATCATTCTTTCCAAGTAATAGGAATGGATCATTTTAGGGGACTTTAACCTAAACTGGGACAGTAGGCAGTCCGACTGCACCAAAAACTGCTGGCCAGCTCAGGACTGCACCAAATAATATCCACCCCACCAGAACAAATTCTAAAACAGAAAACAGCTCTATCATTGACTGGATCATTGCCTTGACTCCTCCAGAGTGACAGCTGCTGGGTGTCCTCCTGACTCCATCAGCAACCACTGTGCTATCCTCTGTCACTGGTCAGCCAGAGCTCCTAAATCTACTCCTAACTACTGTACATCCTCACAAAATAATTAAAAAAGCTAATTTAGAAGAACTTTCTTGCATTTAAATTAGCTGACTGGTCCATTATGGCTGATATAAAAACATTGACCACACCCTAAATGATTTTACAAAACATTCGACAACATCCGTGACACCTTCATCCCCAAAAGAAAATCAGAATTTGTGGGTGATCTAGTGAGTGAATTACTCCAGATTACCTCAAACATATGCTGCAAAAACAAGGTTTGGGCTAGGTACAGGAAATCACCCTCCCTCTCTCCAAGAATATAAAACACTTAAAAACAAATTCAATTCATTGGTTCAAACTGCAAAAATCAACCACTTTAATAATAGCCAACTCTACACTAGAGGTAACTCCAAGCAACTCTGGGGACTTTGAACTCCTCTTGGGTAAAGAAAAAGTGCCAGCAGATCTCACTCCAGTTGGAAGGAAATTAACAAGGACCAAACATGCATGTCCAACTTGTTTAATTCCTTCTTCAGGACCTGGGCAAGCACAAGACCCCTCTCCACAGACACCCCAAGCAGCCCAATATCCTACCCCTTCCTGAAAGCATTCTACTCCACTTTCTACTTCAAAACACTCTCACTCATTGATGCCATAAACCTATAAGAAAAAACAACCTTAGATCTCTACCAGTCCAGATGGACAAGATTTCCACATCCTTAAACTCAAAATGAATGACATTGCTGTTCCTTTCACGAATATCCTTAATTTCTCTTTCTGCTCTGGTACCCTCCCATGGCCTGGAAAACTGCATTCATAAGGCCTCTGCATAAAGCTGGCTCTAAACAGGAAGTAAGCAATTACAGGCCCATCTCACTTCCCCACACCTCCATCCAAAATCATGGAAAAATAGTTAATTCACAAATCACTGGGCACCTAAATAAATGTAACATCCTTACTGAGGCTCAACATGGTTTTAGGGCTAAATACAACACAGAAACTGCTCTTGTTAGATTCACACAGGACATTTACAAGGCCATGGATGATGGTCTTTACGTGGGTGTGGTTTTCATGGACCTTACCAAAGCTTTTGAGTTGGTTGACCACAACCTTCTCCTGTCTACACTTGCCATTCTGAATTTATCCACAGACATTGTATCTGGTTTGGTAACTATCTCAGCTCTAGGTTCCACAAAACAATCATTGATGGACATCATTCATCTGAATGCCTTTTAAGTATGGAGTTCCTCAAGGATCTATAATTGGGATCCTCCTTTTTCTCTGTTCATAAATAACATACCTTCCATCTGTTCCCATACCAACATTATCCTATATGCGGATGATGCGCCTTATACTGTAAGGATCTAAACCCCTCTGCCCTTCTCTCCAAACTTCAAACAGATTTCCACAGTCTCCACTTCTGGTTCTCCACTCAGGTTATGATCCTAAACTCCCAAAAAACTAAATGTATGTTCTTCTCTGGCACGGTAACCCTTCTAATTTCAATTTCAAGCTCCTTGATAATGACAGCATGGCCATTGAGTGGGTTAGTGAGTTTAATACCTCAGCCTTACTCTTGATGAACACCTCTCTTTCTGCCAATGCATAACCCAATAAATTAACAAAATCCACCAGAGTCTTAGACTCTCTACAGGATAAGGCATCACTACCCTGGAATTAAGAAGCAGGCAGGCTTCCAGCTTACTGCTACTTTTCCTTAACTACAGTTCCATCATTTACTTCCCTCAGAGCGATTCTGTTATGTACAATAAGCTCAAAATGGCATACAGTAACATTATCAGATTTGTGCCTGTGCTTCCTGTTGTACCCACAGCTATGCCTTTGTGAGAAAGTACATTGTTCTCCTTAGAGGACAGGTTCATATGGAAGGCTTCACATTCATCTACAAATTCCTCAACAATCTCCTTCCCACAGTGTCTCCTTTCTGTTCAAGATGGCTTGCCCCACCTGTCTTACTAGGAACACTGCTTCATCCCCTTGTTGGGTCCCATACTGCAACATCTCTTTGGGGTAGAAATCATTTACCTACAGAGGTATCAAGCTTTTTAACATTCTCCCCTAACCTTGTTAGCAGACCTCCCATGGCACCTTGAAAGTCAAACTAAAGGAACACCTACTCAATAAACCACCTTGCAATTGGTAGCATATTTTAATTTTTCTGCCTCTGACCAGAATAATCACTAGGTCACTTGCTCAATTTTTGGTTAGAATTTTACCTCTCTCTTCTCTTAACCCCCCATTCACCTCACTGCTTCCATGCCTCTTTTTCTTTCTAAGCTCTTTCAGAGCATTTTCTACCTTCTCCCATGTATTTGTACATTTTGTTTAGTCTTGCTGTTAGTACTGTAGCTGCTGTACATAAGCCACTTTGTATCTAACTGAAATTACTGTATACATTTTGTCTTTGTATTTTTGAATCCAACAACAAAATTCTGGCCTGCTCGAGTAATGAATGCTACTACACACAAAGTCTTTTTAAAGTTTGTTATTTTTATTTATAAAGTCCCAACGTTTCACCTAGTATTAGGCTTCTTCTGGGGAACTGTAAAAGATTTATAAACAAATATTTACTATATTTCACATTTGAAAATAATATTCAATTTTTTAATTTTCAATTTTAATATATTTCCATATTAGACCATGCTAGTCAAAATGACTAGGTGTACCATCTTCCTATTGTAGTTATTAAAGCAATATTGAAACCAAAATTATATTTTAACCACCTGGTTATCCTTACGTTCATTAACAGTCATACAATTCTATACATTTTGCCCAACTAGATGCCATCAATATAAATGCATGAAAAAATTCATTGCCTTACTTTCTAATAAATGTCAGCAAAAGCCAACCATCTGCCAAGCCTCCTTAAGAATTTCTTCCAGTAAGTGTTCACTTTAAAAATAAATAAAACACTTAGGTCAAGTACTACATACTCCAAATTCTCAATATTCACCTTTTATTTATTCTACTTTTGATTTCAGATACTTTTCTTCAACCATTTAACTGATAAATAAATAAATGGGGACAGAAAATGAAAAGAAGAAGTTATAATAAAGAACATCAATTGTTAATTTAAGTGCTTCTTTATTTTTGAACCATGTGTCTGCATAAAGTGTGTATGTATATATATATATATATATATATATATATATATATATATATATCCACCACTGTAAAACCTTAAAACTGGATGCTTGTGAAAATGGGCATTTCTGCCCACATGCTTTCAGTATAAAATAAAAATGAAATGAAATGACATCCAAGTATGCATTTTGTTCGGGGATGTCCTCTACAAACCCATGCCTTTAGTTTAGTTTTCTTCAAAAAAAATGGCACTTTTAATGTTAAAATATCCTTTTACGACTTGCTTCTTATCCCTTTTCGCGTGCTGTCAAAACACTTTTCCTATGGGGAGGATCACTTGACCCTACCTCACGAAAAGGATCAGCTCATGAAAAGGTTTTGACAGCTCATGAAAAGTGATCAGCTTGTGAAAGGATTGTGACACTTCTCAAAAAGGATTTTAAAAGGTCACTGCTAAGAAACTGTTTTGGGCTGAAAGTTTCAGAGTAGAAAGGGTGTGCTCAAAGATGTGACTTGTGCTGGTTTGGTGATAAAATTTACATTGGTTCCATAGTTATATCATTCAGAAGTTTAGAAATTTCCAATAAGATAACATTGTGGCATTCATTGTATCTTTCAAAGTAACAGAGCAGGAGAGGGATCTGGGAGCATAATCTCCTCCAACCTTAAGGTAGGAAACCAATGTAGCAGAGTGTGGGAAAGCCAATGGAATGTTTGCATGCATAGGCAGGGGCATTACTAGCAGAAGGACGGAGGTAATAATGCCCTCTACAAAGCCGTGGTGAGGCTGCAACTGAAATATAGGGTCCAGTTCTGGAGACCACAAATCTGCAAGGATACAAATGGGATGGAGAGGGTTCAGAGAAGGGCAACCAAGATAGTGCAGGGTATGCAGGGCAAGACATACAAGCAGAGGTGTAAGAAGCTGGATCTGTGCACACTGGAGACTAGGAGGAAAAGGGAGACTTGATCAAAACTTTTAAATATGTGAGGGGCTTAATGAAGTAGGGGCATGGGTTTACTTAAAAGAAGGAGGGAGCTAGAACTAGAGGGCATAGCCTCAGACTGCAGGAAAAAGATACAGAGGCAATGTGAGAGGGTGTTCTTCACAGAGAGGGTGATGGAGTCCTGGAACAGACTACCAGATGAAGTGGTGGGGGCTGCATCAGTAGAATGATTCATGAGAGCATGGGGAAGTCATATGGGGCTGAGTAGCAGTGGGAGAGCAGTGGCTGGCAGGAGGGGATGATTTAAGGGAAAGGGGCAGACTAGATGGGTCGATGTGATCCTTTCCACAGTCAGACTTCTATGATTCAATGATTCTTTTAGACTAGATCTCAAAAATGCTTTGAGATACAGATTTTCTCTAAACATAGCTTAGTACACTTTTAGGTGTAATAAGCATGTGTGGAGGTGGTCAGGTCAGGAATACAACTGAGGTGGAATTTTTCCAAAGTTAATATGGTTACTGAGATATTGCCACATTTGCAGTACATGAGTTACTTGGAATGTCTCTAGGACTGTGCAATGTGTTTGTACTTATGGGTAGGTGGCTCCCACCTATGCATACCATTTTGCTGAACTGGGAGCACAGGCCCTCCTGCGGTATGCCTCTGCACTTATGGGCAGGTGAGGTGCATGGGCCCTGTGCTTCCCACCTATGGATCTGATTATGCAAATCTGGGAGCACAGGGACCTCTTGCACTATGTCTCTATACTTATTGGTGGGTGGGAGTGCAGGACCTAGAGGGCTCCCACTCCCACCTATGGATACCATTATGGAAAACTGGGAGCAGAGGGACCTTTTGTGCTATGCATCTAGACTTATAGATGGGTTGGTGCACAGAGCTCGGAGGGCCTGTGCTCCCACCTATGGATACCATTTTGCAAAATTGGTAGCATAGGGCCTTCTGTGCTTTGTCTCTGTAATTATTGGTGGGTGAGAGCACTATGGATACCATTTTGCAAATCTGGGAGCACAGGGCCCTACTGCACTACGTCTCTACACTTATGGGTGGATGGGTGTGCAGGACCCAAGTGCCCTCACTCCCACCTGTGGATCCCATTATGTAAAACTGGGAGCATAGGATATGAGTAACATTACACTTTCTCACAAGGAAGGAAATTCATTGCAAAAACTCTGTTAATGCATCAGTTGGGGTTGTTATTACAGTGACAAATATTTGGAAATTCAATGTTAGGGTTACCAACCTTACCCACCACTGCCTCACCCCCACCTTCCACACACCTACAGGCATATGGGTGCCTTGGGATCACTAGGCCTCACTCTCACCCCGTTCTTCTATTCTATATCATCTCAGCATCCTTACACATGAAATGAGGTGAGTTAGGGCCAATGACCCCAAGACACCCCTATGCCTTGTTGGGCATGTGGAGGATGGGGATGGGGGTAGGTTGGTAACCCCATCAAATTTCAAAGCTTTTGTCACTGTAATGACAACCCAAACTGATGCATCAACAGAGTTTTTCAATGAATTTATACTATATGTCTGTGTGTGTGTGTGTGTGTGATACAGGTATAGTTCATCTGTTTTTTGACCAAGGTATGTGGCTCTGAAAAAAGTCATTGTAGGGCAGCATTAGGGAACTACTGTTATGTGTACTGATTGAAACAACACATCACAACACACTTTGGATCCCATGTTGGTGGTCCTCCAGGAAAGTGTGATTACCAGCATCTGAAAACTGCACACTGTCTTTTAGGCAAAGCCGATCATTATAATATTTAATTTTGAGTGGGTGATAGTGTGCATACCCAGGTCATTAAGGAAACCTGATATTTGAATGTTTACCTTTCTGCATGATCTTTCTATTCCAGGTGCATACTCCGACATCTCCAGATCATGCTTTCTGCAATATCTGAAAATAGAATGTTACAGTTAGGCAACATTCCATGCAGTACAGCCAAATCTGATTTAACTGTCCTAATTAGATCTATACCCCTTTAATAAACCAAATTATTACCCCCAAGATGCATGAATAGTATGTCTGGCTCATGCTGAGTATTCAAAGTCTGTGCATTTTGGCATGAGCTGTTTCTCATCATGCTACACTTTCTACAGTAAACCAGTGGAAATGACAATTTTCCAGTTGCAGATCATTCCCAAAATCACTTCTCTTGGCAACATTCACATTTCAGGACTGTGTAGTACAGTATGGTCTGCAAGCCCATTGGCCCACAGGTGGACCAATAGGCATACAACCGTACTGTATGCTGTCAGTTGTCGAACGGCCGGTGGCTTCCAGTGGGGAGCTACTGCCCACCGCTGACCGAGGGGGTGCAAGGTGGTGGGGCTCAGTGGGGTGGGTGGGGAGGGGTACCACTGGACCACAAGGGTTATTATTTACATTTGCCCACAGTCGGGCGGAGATTGGGTCCACTGGACCACCAGGGATATTATATTCCTATGCCCACATTTGGGCAGGAGATCTGGCCCACTGGACCACCAGGGTTAATTATAACTATGCCCATGATTGGGTGGGGGCAGCGATGCCTGGACTGTGTCCCAGGAGGTCTGGTGGCCATTCAGAACAGGCAGCCACAGTGTTGCGCCCAGTAATATGGCATCCCATCTGTGGGTGTCCCCGACTTGTTCCTGGTTTTGACAGGCACATCTTTGCACCCTCTGAGCGGTGCAAGGCGGTTGTGCCTGCATATGTGGCCTACATCCCAGGCTTAATATCAGGATGTGCCGCATATGCGGGCATGCTCCATGCACTTGGCGCCACATACATTGGTATACGTTGGTGCATCAGAGATTGCACAGAGCAACCTACCACTTTGAATATCATGCTGTAGCGCATCAGTGGGTTGTGCATGGCTCAACACTGTTGTGCCATGCGCTAACCCCTTGAATATTCCACCCACAGTATTTAGTCTGTCTATTTTCAGTCTGAAATCCAAGATGGAAGACTTTATGTTTTTCTCTGGAGAGCAAGACATGCTCCTATTTGTTCTGGAGATCATGGCATGCTCCTATTGGCTGCTAGCACGCATTTCCTGTTATTTTTGAAATCCTTTTTGTGAACTGAATTTCCTTTTTAGTTTGGCAGCATGCAAAAAAATAATTTGGCTCATGGAAAAACATATTTTTCATATCAGAACCAATCGAAAACTGGCTGTAGATGTCTGGCATGATCTGAACTTGTTTTTTCATATGACCCATATGAAAATGATCACGTTTAATATGAAGAAAACCAGCTCATGAAAAGGATTCTTTTATATAGAAACCAATGGGAAATTGGTTGCAGACATCCTCCATCACTTGAGGTTCCTTATTTGTATGACATACGAAAAAGTATTAGAGTTCATGTGAAAAAAGGAAATCGGCTCATGAAAAGGATTCTTTCTTGTATGTAAAATCATCATAAATGGCTGAGAAATGTTCACAAATTGACTATTTTTTATGTAGGTGCTATGAATAGCATACCTATCAACTTGTGACTATTGAAAATCATAATACTGGCCTTGAAACTTCATAGCTAATGGACAGAATCTATGCCACTTCCTTATTATAAAGAATAATATGTGTACAAATAATAGGCCCAATATATTTAGTGTTAAGGAACATTTTTATCAAGTTAGTTCAATGATTTTATAGTTTGCATGTCCAGAAATAGCTCTAACATTATTAACAACATTAGTAAAGCTTTGTACAACAAGACAAAATTTCAGTGTTAAAATCCTAGCACTATGCAAAGTATAGCAGTTGAGAGGTATGATCAACATTGCTATAGACAGTTGTGTTGTGGTGTATATGAAGGAACCTGTAGTAATTAGTAAATGTTATTGTGCATGTTAGTTTATTAATATTAAAAGTGATATGAATCTGCAGTTCTTAGTTTGGTTATAGGAAAAGTGGCATTCATCTATAGGTATGCCATTGTTTTATATTTTCTGCTAATACAGTGAATAGCCTGTTGTTGGGCAGTGCCAGTGATCAGGAAATGGTGCTATAATTATGCAAATGTACTACAAGTGCACTTTTGAGTTGCTAAGGAGAAATTATGCATTCTCATGATTCCTGTGTTGTGTGTATTGTTGTTAATCACTAACGGTTATAACTTTGTTTGTCTGGAATGTTGGGATCCTGACATGCAACATGTCAGAGTCATACAGTTATGAAAATGTGTCCATATTTACAGAAGTTATGCATCTAATAATGTGATAAGTTTGTGGTCAATGTATTCATTTTGGAAAGATGCATACTGTCACATTTGTTTAGCATATATTGAGAAGTTGATGCATAATGATTGTTGTATGCATAGTCCATGGCACTTACTAAAAGTGATAAGCTTTGCCTCCATGCTTTGCAACACTACTGATACTGAAGATAACATTGTAGTATTTATTTAAAATGTTGGTAACCGGAAAGGCACACTGAGCCAAGGCTCGTTTCTGTGTTGTGTTGTCCTACTTGTTAATCAGGTATGACTGTGTCCCTCAACAAAACTTTAGTAATATAGAGGATAATGGATAGTCTTTGGTTAATAACCACACTGTAAACACTTCAAGAGGTTGCCATGACATCACAGTAAACCTCAAGAGCATAACGAGAGACTTTCAAATATCATGGCAATCTTGAGAATTGTTTTCAGGTGGTTATTAACAAGTAACTATCTCATTATATTTTATAGTCTATGGCTACACTATTGTGTAATCTTGATTGAATTACTTTTCTGAGTAATTCTTATCTTAAGCAGTCATAAATCATGCAGGAAGATTCCTCAGCAATGTTAATTGTGTGTTCTTTGCAACACTATTGATCGATGCAACTTGATGCAAATCAATTAATTTAATACCAACATTTTAACCATTTTCTCAAAGCAGAACATTGAATGTTGTGAACATTACATTTTATTATACCATTGATAATTGATATGATATACTCAAGAATGGTTAACAATAAAGTGATGTCATAACAATGGCATAACAAGGCTGTAATCTGCTTGATTTCACTTATTAATAAGGCCCCATGCATTACAGAACTTTAATGTTTAGTAACAGCTTTGTAATTCATAGCTTCTGTGCAATAATTTGAAATTGCATTTTAAGTGAGGATAGAACAAGATTGCAGTTTTATAAAAACATATGTCTATGAGTCTTCATATGGGAAATACAGTATAAGGTACATTTGAAAGAACATGTGTGAGTAGATACGAGGCGGCTGCTGCTTTATATGCAGCAACAAGTTATAGTGGGATGCTAAAGTATTTAGCTCAGCCTTGTGCCTTATAACTCTCTTGTACATATGCGTAACCTGTACAAGCAATGCTGTTTTGTGTTATACTCTATATGTTTGCAAATATGTTGTACAACAGTAACGTGAGTACTAGACAAGTAACTTTTACTTTTACTCACATTTTCATACATTGCAACAGCATTGCAAAAGTATCTGTTATGTGAATGTTGGATACTAATATATGTTTACAGACACATAACTGCATTACTTTTTGTAGTTCTTGGTGCTGACTCAGTTTTCTCTTCTGTGCATGCAAGTCATAGCATGTACTTGCCTGCCTTAGCAGCTTTTCGAGTTGTAAATCTATATGTTGTGTTCAGTGTTTTTTTTAACAAATTTTAGTTGGAAGGACACATTGTTAACCTTGTGCTATGAGATGACCACTTTCTGAGCACTACAGCTGTCCGTGTAAAAATAGAATAATTCTGACACAAAGTACAGTGGAATTCCCAGGATGAAACCCAATACTGCAGCATTTTGCAGCACTTTGCATTTGCTGCAGCAGACTACTGAATAAAGTAATTTAATTTCATTGCAATTAGTCCCTTTTGCCATTCATGAAAATGTGACACTGTCAGGATGAAGTAAATGCCACAATTTCCTGCATGACAAAAGGGACTAATTGCCATTGAAATTACATTGCTTATTGATTAGGTCTGCTGCAGCATACTGCAAGTGCTTTAAAAATTTGTTTCATCCTGGGGATGCCACTGTATGTGATATGAATGGAGGTGCTG
The DNA here is from genome assembly GCA_016271365.2 of Neoceratodus forsteri. NCBI lineage: Eukaryota > Metazoa > Chordata > Ceratodontiformes > Ceratodontidae > Neoceratodus > Neoceratodus forsteri. Next base: position 871,757,643 of record CM057450.1, on the reverse strand, counting down.
TATATAGAGTGCAAAGGAATTAGAGAAGGGGGGTCCCTAAATGTAGTAAGATTTTCTTGGGTTATGGTGGAATATATAAATGTATTGGCTTAAGATATATATCTATACATATATATATATATATATATATATATATATATATATATATGTAGTACGAGTAGTGCTACCATGATTAGGATTGAGGAGCCATTTCTATGTTAAACCCCAAAACTTTGCACCTTAATAACTTTGCAACCATTTTATGGATTTGCCTGAAATTTGGAATTTATGATCAAGAACCATAGGCCTTGGGATCTGCCAAGTTTCGTACTGGTCAGATATACAGCTGTGGAGTTATTAAGTGTGATCTGTGCGCGTTTACGCTTTTCGGAATTCTGTGGTCGCACCTACAGGTCGTACGGTTTGTGTGACCGCCCAATATCTTCAGGGAATGTGCAGCCAGGGTCCCGATGTGCCTTTGAAGATTTCATGAAAAAATATTAAGCGGTTCAAAAGTTATTCAAAAACAGTTCCCCATTATAAGTCAATGGGAAAAGTTAACAAAAGTTCAACACTTTCGCAAATGCATTTTTACTTTCGCAAATGGGCCTATTACTTTCACAAATCAGCCATTTTGTTTTCAGTTAGTGATCAGAAAAATGGTTGGCATTTAAATTTGGGACCTTCTAGCAACCTAATTTTTTGTATTCACCTAGTCGGGCCCTGAGGATGCTTACCGTGTCTTTATTTTGTGGTAAACACCCCAGAAATATGTTTTCAAATTTCTGGAAAAAGTACTTCGCAAATTGCTTTAGGTGACTCCGCGAAAGTGTCATGAAAACCCTAGAAGCTTCATAAATGAGACAAATTTTCTAGTCTGTGGAAAATGACAGCAATTATTTGGCACTGCACTGCAAAATAACCGTTGGGAGTTTTGGGCTGAAATTTGGAGGAGCATGGCCGACATCTCACAGATGTGCCTTTCAGTGTTGTATTGAAAAAATATTACATGGCAGCAAAGTTATGGCACTCAAAGTTGACAGTTTTCCCATAGGATAACATTACGGCCTGAAGCATTACAGGAATCCTTTGGCACCCTGCTGCAAAATAACGGTTTGGTCTTTTTCCTGAAATTTGGAGGAAGACAGCCAACAGTACACAGATGTGTCTTTCAGTAGTTTGGTGAAAAAATATCACATGGCGCAAAGTTTGGCACTCAAAATTGACAGTTTTCCCATAGGATAACATTACGGCCCGACACTTAACAGAAATCATTTGGAGCCCTGCTGCAAAATAACGGTTTGGTCTTTTTCCTGAAATTTGGAGGAAGACAGCCAACAGCCCACAGATGTGCCTTTCAGTAGTTTGGTGAAAAAACATTACAGGAGGCAAAGTTATGGCGCTCCAAACTTTTCTTTTTCCCCTTAGGATAACATTACGGCGATTCGCCCGCCTTTCCAGGGCCCGTATCTCGGAAGCGGTACGAGATCTGAACTTTCATCGGAAAATTTCTTAGCCCCATAACGGGGCTAAGATTCAAATGTAGGACAGTTGTAAATAATATGACTTTTAAATTTGTTTCTACATCATACGGTTCCTGAGATATAATGTATTTAGTATTCTAAGATCTCATTTTCTCTTGATACTCATTATTTTGCATACATTATTTGTACTCACTGTCTTTCTCAATTCAGGTTTTGGGAAAACCAGCCTGTGTGCTTACATTACTGTTACTGTTGCCCTTTCCGGCTTGCGGAATCCATACCCGTTCACTTACCATTGGCGTCCTGCGCCACCATGTGCGCGTTATCCTTTGCGTTTTCATTTGCGCTTGCGTTTCTGTTATTTTTGCCATTTCTGTCTACAGTACTGTTTATCTTACTGTTTCACTTTACATCACCATGCCCATTGACATTTCTGTTTGCAGGCACCATGTTACTATGTGACAACACATCACGTGGCAGACCATTCCGTCTTACGCCACCATGTGCGTTACCCTTTCTGTTCTCATTCGCGCTTGTGTTACCATGTGCACCACTGTTAGCATTTCTGTTTGCGTTGCTGTCCCTGTTAGTATGCCACAACACATCATGTGGTGGGAGCGGACCCTTCCACCACTGCATTACATTCACTATTTCTCGTTATCATTCTCAAAAGAAGGAAATTAGAGGGCAAAAAACTCCATTTAATGCATTAGTTAGGGTTGTTCCACAGCGACAAAAGTGAGAAATTCGCTGTTAGGGTTGAAAACCCCTCTCACCCATTCTCCTATACTTCTGCTGCTTTACACATGTCATGGGGTGAGAGTTAGGGCTGACATTCCCAATGCGCACCCCAATGCGGTTGGGGGGTGGGCGGGGGTCAAGGGGTTTCAACCTAACAGCAGAATTTCCTCACTTTTGTGCTGTGGAACAACCCTAACTAATGCATTAAATGGAGTTTTTGCCTCTATATATATATATATATATATATATATATATATATATATATATATATTATAGTGGTGCAGTTGCACCACTATAGTTAAGGTTCAGTGGTCATTTACATACTAAAGTCAAAAGTTTGGGTTGTTAATAACTTTGGACCCGTTCAATGGATTTGCACTGAAAATTGGTATGCATGTTGGGGCATGGTAGTTCTTTTGATATGCCAAATTGTGTTTCAGTCAGAATGCCAGTCTTTGTGTAAATAAGCACTGAAAAATGTAAAATTATCAATTTTTGGGCACCTTTTGGCATTCTGAATGTGGTCCTCACGGCTGTCATGTGGCATGTGCTACTCTGTGAGATAGCTTGTTTGAAAGAACTTTGGTGGCCGAATATGCTGCTTTTGTTTGGTGAAAAAATATTAAGGCATTCAAAGTTATGGCACTTTAAGTTCCCATTATAAGTCAATGGGAAAACTTATATGTATGTTTCGAACAAAGAATGGGGTTCTGGCCATTTTTCCCACCTGGCAATCAAAAATTTGCAACCTCATGGTTCAAGAATCTTTGTCCCCAAGAAATTTCAAAAATTTTTTGATCGCAGGTCCGCCATCTTGTTTTCAGTTTTCCGATCACACAAACACAAATATCTCGGCTCAGGGGTCACTTCAATGGGTTTTCTCAGGGGATCCTGATCTATTTAGCCATGGCTTTGGTTCCATCAAATCAGTCCAAAATAGAGTTATTAGCTTTTAAATTCTTGTTTCACAGCTCTCTAATGATCTTTGATCACGAGCCTAGAAATTCTTTGATAGAAAATCTTTTATTGCGATTGTGCATCATGAGCAAAAATAAGAGATGGCCAGATTCAAAATAGTTTTTTCAGCCCAGGGTGCCCTATTAAGTGACATAAGGGTGGATTTTGCTCAGGGGCTTTGCTCTGACCCATCTGAATAAAAACAGTAGTTGTCATTATCCCTGGTAGTCTAGCGGCCCCCTCCTCATCATGGTAATGTACTTAACCATGATTGTATCCCTGGTAGTCTAGTGACCCCCAATGAGTATCATATTTATTTCTTTATATTTTTTATCTGTGGTAGTCTAGTGGCCTCCATGTGTATTTATTTATTTATTTTTGTAATATCCCTGGTAGTCTAGTGCCCCCGGATCTGTACTTCATTATGAGTATCACTGACATCCCTGGTAGTCTAGTTTTCCCCATCATAATAAAATTAATGTGCATTCTTTATATCCTGGTAGTCTAGTGGCCCCACCCCCCACCCAGCCATGCTAGCCCACCCAGCACCCCACACTTCCCCAGCCGGCAACTGGCACAGTCCACCTCCACCTCCACAGCCAGCAGCCAACTGTGAGTTTTATGAGTGCTAATGGAAAGAGGTACTAATTTCAGAGCCTCTAATATACATGTGTGTATATATATTCTATATATATATATATATATATAATTGGTAAGGAAAATCACTGAAAATCCAGTATGCTGATTGGATGAAACATGTCACATGACCGTGCATTATCAAACAACAACCGCATGCCTCCCAGTACAACTGCACGTCTGAACTACTTTCCAGCCCTCAAAACCTTCTCACCAGCACTGCAGGAGATCACTCCACACCAGGCACAGATAGGCACACTAACACACACACACACAGCTGGCACTCAGGCTGCCATCCACAGGCACAAGTAAATTAACATACCAGTCCCACAATCTTCACAATCACCTGGTTCATCCTGCCACGTAGATAAAAGATTATTTAAAATGGATCCTGACACTTTTGCCTTAGGCGAAGCAGTTTAACTTTAAATGCTGTGAAATAGCCGGCGTGACCGAGTGCTCATTACACTGACGAATGACATCCTTGCACAATTTAAATAGCCCAGGCTCTGTTCAAAAACCAAGAAAGCACTGATTTTGTGCTTACTGTACTTACGTTTCTGTAAAATAAGCTGCTATTTCTTCGAACACAAGATTGAGTCAACAGCACTTTCACTTTTATCATTAAAATGTAGCTTGACTGGCGCTGTAAATTGCAGTAACAGAAGTACCTGCAAGTTTAAATTAAACCCTCTGTCTTCAAAAAAAAATAGAAAAGTGTGTATTTAGCTTTACTTTTCTTTTTGTAAAAGCCACCGACAACCAGAATGTAGCAAGAGGAAAGTGAGCAGTAGGCGGCTTGAGAAATGAAGATGCAAGCCAGGCGTTTGTTGCTATAGAAACACTCTCTCTGGGCTGCGTCTACAATACATTCCTCAAGCTGCTGACTCACTCGCTCTGCTCCCGCTCAGTCGGCAACTTCTTTCATCAAAACACTTTTCTTACTTTTCTGAAGAGAGGTGGTTTCTTTAAACTACTGCAAGCATTTCACTCATTTACAGCACTCGCTCGGTCACACTACATTTTAACACTAAAACTGAAAGTGCTCTGGACTCGCTTAACTCTCTGTGGAAACGGCAGCTTTTTTCACACAAATGCCATACTAACCATTAAATTCGAGTGTTTCTTTTTTACTTTTCCAACAGAGACTAGTTTATATTAAATGTCTGCCAGGACTTAATTTATCAATATTGTCAGCATTCGATCACACACACTACAGTAATAAAAATGAACACTAACACATTCTGAAAATGGCAGTATACCTACTACTTAAACTTATCACAGTTAGGACAGTACCAATGAAATTATGTACTTCAACTCAAATACTTATTTCTGTCACACAGGGACTATTTCTTGCCCCCAAGACTTGTGGTCATTTCATAAGATAGATAACCCACGACAGGGCTTGTAGTCATGCTCTGATATATGCATGCCTTGGGTGGTTGAGCGCACACCAAAGCGTGCGTATATCAGAGCGTGACCACCACGCCTGTAAGGTGGGTTATCTATTACATATATATATATATATATATATATATATACACACACATATATATATATATATATATAATATATATATATATATATATATATATATATATATATATATATATATATATATATATATACATATATATAGATATATATGTTAGAGGAAAAAAACTCCGTTTAATGCATTAGTTGGGTTGTTCCACAGCTACAAAAGCTAGGAAATTCAGTGTTAGGGTTGAAAGCCTCCCATTGATGCCTCCCATCCATACCCCCAACCGGCATCGGGTGCGCATTGGGGTTGTTGGCCCTAACTTTCACCCCATCAGATGTGTGAAGAAGCAGAGGTGTAGGAGAATGGGGTGAGAGTTAGGACCGACAACCCAATGAGCACCCCAATGCCAGTTGGGGGTGTGGATCAATTGAGGGTCAAAGGGGCTTTCAACTCTAACACCGAATTTCCTCGCTTTTGTCACTGTGGAACAACCCTAAATAATGCATTAAATGGAGTTTTTGCCTCTAATTTCCTTCTTTTTGAGAATGATAATGAGAAATAGTAGAATGTAATGTGGCACAGGAGCGTGGTGCCATAAGCGCAAATGGTAATGCGCATGGTGACGTAAGCGAAACAGAAAGATAAACAGTACTGTAGACACAAATAGTTAAAATAATGCAAATGCAAGTGCAAATGAAAATGCAAAGGGTAAGGCACATGGTGCCGTGACAGAAACTGTAAGTGAAACAGGTACGGAACCGCAAGCAGAAGCTGTAAGGATAACAGTAATGTAAGTGCACAGGCTGGTTTTCCCAAAAGCTGCTTAGAGAAAGACAGTGAGTACAAAGAATGTATGCATAATAATGGGTCTCGGAGTAGAAAATGAGGAGTTGTAATACTAAATTGCTTGTATCTCAGGAACCGTCGACAGTAAAAAAAAAATTTAAAAGTCATATGATGTATGACTTTCCTGGCTAATCTTGTACTTAGCCAAAAGTCCGTATCTCACACCGTTTCCAAGATACAGGCCCTGAAAGGTGTGGCAAATGCCGTAATGTTATCCTATGGGGAAAAAGATAAGTTTGGAGTGCGATAACTTTGGCTTCCTGTAATATTTTTCACCAAACTACTGAAAGGCACATCTGTGGGATATTGGCTTTTCCTCAAATTCCAGTGCAAAAGCCCAAACCATTATTTTGCAGCAGTGCGGCAAAGGATTCCTGTAATGTTATGGACGCCGTAATGTTATCCTATGGGAAAAAGTGTCAACTTTGGAGTGCAGTAACTTTGCTGCCCTGTAATATTTTTACTGAAAGGCACATCTGTGAGATGTTGGCTCGTTGCCTCAAATTCCAGCACAAAAGACCAAACTGTTCTTTTGCAGCAGAGTGTAAAAAATTGCTGTCATTTTGCCATAGCCTGAAAAAGTAGTGTCGCATATATGTAAAGCTGTCAAAATTTGCGACACTTTTGTGAGTGCGATGACTACTTGCGAAAGTACTTGTTCCAGAAAACTTGAAAACACAGTTCTAGGGTGTTTAACCTCAAAATAAAACATGCCTAGCATCCTCAGGGTCCGACTAGGTAAACACAAAAAGAATTGTGTTGCTAGAGGTCCAAATTTAAATTCAAGCATTTTCTGATCACCAACTGAAAACAAAATGGTGGATTTGTGAAAGTAAAAGGCCATTTGCAAAAGTAATAACTGCATTTGCGAAAGTGTTGAGCTTTTTGTTAACTTTTCCCATTGACTTATAATGGGAAACTGTTTTTGAATAACTTTTGAACTGTTTAATATTTTTCATGAAATCTTCAAAGGCACATCAGGAACCCTGGCTGCACATTCCCTGAAGATTTTGGACTGGTCGCCAAACCATGCAACCTGTAGAGACAACCAAAGAATTGCAAAAAGCATAAACACGCACGCAGATCACGCAATAACTCCACAGCCATATATCCGGACACAGTAAGAAAGTTGGCAGATCCCAAGATGTATGGTTCTTGATTGTTATTCAAATTTCAGGTAAATCCGTTGAGCGGTTGCAAAGTTATTAAGGTGCAAATTTTAGGTTTAACATGTAAATGGCTCCTCAACCCTAACTATGGTAGCACTACTGTGCCACCATAATTATATATATATATATATATATATATTCATGGCAAAAACTCAGTTTAATTCATCAGTTAGGGTTGCTCTGAAATTAGTGACTACCAGGGATAATGACAGCTACTGTTTTTTATTCAGATGGGGCAAAGCAAAGCCCCTGAGTGGAAAACACACCCTTAAGTCACTTAATAGGGCACCCTGGGCTGCAAAAAACTATTTTTAAATCTGGCCATCTCGTTCCTTACTCTTTGTTCATGGTGAGCAATTTCTTTGACCGAGACTGTGCAAATTCTTTGATTGTGAGATTCTTCAATCACGATCATGCATCACAGTGAGGAGGAGATGGCCAGATTTAAAAATCAACTTTCTCAGCTTAGGTCCTAGGAAGACAAATTAGGGTGGATTTTACTCAGGTGGCTTCGTTCTAATGAACCATGGTGAAATTACACAACTTTTCATTCTTTGGTCATGACCCAACAAATTCCTTGATCATGAGCCTGCAAATTCTTTGATTGTGAGATTCTTTGATCGCAATCATGCATCATGAGTGAGGACAAGATGGCTCAAATTAAAAAACATTTTATCAGCCCAGGGGTTTCCTAGGAAGTCAAATGAGGTGGGTTTTACTCAGGGGCTTCGTTCTGTTGAACCATGGTGGTGTTTACCACAATTCCTTCAATTTTTTGATTTGTAAGTTTAAAATCTTTGTTCTTGAGCCTGCAAATTCTTTGATCGTGAGATTCTTTGATTGCCATCTTTGATCACGAAGGAAGGACAAGATAGCCAGATTTTATGTTGGCTTCGCACATGCGCAACTAACATCTTGCGACTGATGTGGGTCTTGGGCGCGGCTGCTGTTGGGCGAATGCAGGACACGCATCAGTAGGTGCGTCCCTCATTCCTCAATCAGCCTGCATGCCACCACCACACCATGCATTCATAATGGGCGAGCACATCAAAGCAAAGGTCCACTACAATCTGAGCAAAGTTCGTCATATGCAGCGGTCCTTTGCTTGCCGTGCTCGCCGCCATTATGACCATGGTCGGCGGCGGTGGCTGCCTCACGTTTCCTGACATCTGGGATGCCCAATCCCTCTGTCAGCAACCCTTCCATGTTTGTGTGCCGGCGAGGAGCCCACTCCATGGCATCCCCACAAATGTGGAATGCCGAGAGGTGCCCAATCCCACTTGGCTCGCACCCCGCTTTCTTTGCCCACCGATGGGGAGCCCACTCCCCATCGGCATCACCTAACTGTTGAATGCCAAGGAGGTGCCCAATCCCCTCAGCTCATGCTCCCACCCTTTCTTTGTTTGCCAGTGGGGTGCCCAATCCCGTAGGCATTACCCCCGTGTTGTGTGCTGATAAAGGGTGCCCAATCCCCGTTGGCTACTGACACCCCCACAAAACCCACTCATTGGTGGCGGCTGGGAGCCACCCAGCGTGCCAAATGCCCTGTAATGCAAAATCTGTCCCGCAATGGCTTTCTCCTTTTTTCACCTGCAAACGAAAACCATCCCTCGCAGTCTAGATGCCCCTCCCCACCCGCACCCACCCACTGCGCACCCTGCCTCCCTCACCCCCTCACCCCATACTTACCTCCGGACTCCAGCACGACGATCTTCCGTGGACTGGGAACACGTCTGCACTCTTCAAAGCCGACCTCGAACTGAGGAAATGCCGGTAAGCTGTATAATGCAATGAATAGGGTTTTTCAACTTTGCTGCATATCTCAGGCATTTCTTGGAATTTTGGCACCAAATTTTCAACATGGGTTTTTAGGGCCCCCTCACTGAATTCTGTCACTGTCATCGTGTTAATCAGCCTCGGAAGGTGATTTCGCAGTCACTGCATGAAATCACCTTTGGGTACCATTAATGAAATGACAGTGCCAGTGTTCATGAGGTGGCCCTCAAAAAGCCTATGTTCCAATTGGTGGGAAAAATCAACAAATGCCTGTTTTACGAGTGTGGTTGCACAGTTGCTACACAGGCTCGTAACTCAAGCATTTGGAATATTTTAAAGCCGTATTTTCAGCATTGGCATTTTGTGCACCTCCTTGTGAACAGTGCAGCTGTCATTTTCCACATCCTGCCTGAAATGTGTTTCCGTGCTTCCGGCACACAATTGCGCGGTCGCTGTGGGAAATCAGTGTTTAGGCCAGATTATGAAAATGACAGTGATACACTTCATGAGCAGAGCTCCTAGAATGCCTATGTTGAAAATTTGGAGCTGACACTCCATAAAATGGCTGTGTTACGGCGTGCATAGGCAGATTGCACACATGCTCGTACCGTCGTGCATTTGTGATATTTTCACTCTGGATTTTCACCATTGCCATTTTACACACCTCTTGATGAACAGTACAGCTGTCACTTCACATATCCTGCCCAAAATGTGTTCCACGCTTCCAGCATACAATAGTAATTAGCTGTGCGAAATCACTTCTTGGGACACTTTGAGAAATGTCAGTGACACTGTACTTGAGCAGGGTGCTAAAATGCCTATGTTGAAAATTTGGTGCTGAACGCCCACAAACTGGCAGTGCTGCAAGCGTGCCTTGCATATTTCCCATGCACCCTTGCAACTCTGCAAATTCTGTATATTTGTATGCCACATTTTCAGCACTGGCATTTAATTACACCATCTTATGAACTGTGCAGCTATCATTTTCACATCCTGCCTGGCATGTTTTCCGCACTGCACTAACAAACACCCACAGGGACACCCTAATGCCTCTCACTCTCTGCAGGGTGGGGGTGGGTTAGCATCAGTTCAATACTTGACTGCCATTCCTATGCTGCATCTCTGTAACTCCTGCACTGCCAATGGCAGCAAGACAACATTCGGCATTGACAAATGCTTGTTTATAATGGAATAGATAGGGAAATTTTAGTAATCTTTGATATTGAATATCTTGGAAGCGGTTTGGTCTTTTGACTTGAAATTTAGAGGAAGAAAGGCAATATCCACAGATGTGCCTTTTGGTGCACTGGTCAAAAAATAGTACAGAAGTGGCAAAGTTATGGCACTACAAAATTGGCACTTTTCCTTAGGATAACATTACGGCGTTTGTCGCATTAAAGGAATTCTTTGCCGCCCTGCTGCAAAATAATGGTTTAGACGTTTGGTCTGAAATTTGGAGGAAAAAGCCAACATCCACAGATGTGCCTTTTGGTGGTTTGGTGAAATAATATTACAGGGTGGAAAAGTGGCGGCACTCGAAGTTGGCGATTTTGCCATAGGATAACATTATGGCATCCGTTGAGTCTTTCAGGGCCCATATCTCGAGAATGGTGCGAGATGCAGACTTTTCATCACAAAAATACTTAGCCCTCCAAATGGGGGCTAAGTACAAAACTAACCAGGAAAGTCATAATTCATGCAAAATTAAAAAATTTTTCTCGTCATACGGTTCCTGAGATATAAGTAATTTAGTATTCCAAGTCATAATTTTCTGCTCCGAAGTCAATACTTATGCATACATTCTTTGTTTTCAATGTGTTTTTCAATGTAGTTATTTGAGAAAGAAGGGTGTGCCCTTTCGTTACTGTGCCAGTTAGCTCTTCCAGTTGCACTTCCGTTACCATTTGCATCACCGTTCCAGTCTACACCACTGTATGCGTTCACGTTTGCATTTTCGTTTACACTTGCATTTCCATTTTTAGCATTATTGTTGCTGTTACTGTTACCATTTGCATTTGAAGTGCGGTATCATGCCTGTGCATGGTACAGTTTGCGTTTTCATATGTGCTTGCGTTTCTGTTTCTGTTGGCTTTATTGTTGCTGTTACCGTTACTATTTACATTTACAATTGCGGTACCATGACTGTCGTGTAACAGTTTGCATTTCCATACACACTTCCATTTCTGTTGGCTTTATTGTTGCTATTACTATTACCATTTGCATTTACAATTGTGGTTCCGTGAGTGCGTGCGTTATGGTTTGCGTTTTGTAGCGCTTGCGTTTCTGTTTAATTTGGTGTTATTGTTGCTGTTACCCTTACCATTTGTGTTTACAATTGTGGTACTGTGAATGTGTGCATTACAAGTTGCGTTCTGTCGCAGTTCTGTTTGTGTCTCTGTTTACATCACTGTTCAGCTTTGGCGTCACTTTGTGCTTGCATTTCTATTACTGTTTGCATTACCATTTACGTTTGTATCACCATGTGTGTAACCCTTTGTGCTTGTGCTTGCATTGCACTTACTGTTACTATAGTCATACAAAATCATGTGGTAGGGCGCGGGGCCCTTTGGGCCCTGCACTCCACCAACTTGCATAACTTTCTACTTTTCTATTCTTTCTTATAAAGTATGGAAATTCTATGCAAAAACTTTGCTAATGCATTAATTATGGTTCTTCTGCAGTGACAAAGTTAGGAAATTTGACATTAGGGTTCCCACCCTTACCCCACCCCACCCTGCCCCACAAACAGGCATCGGGGTGTGCGTTGGTTATTGGTCTGAACTCACCCCATCCCTGTATAAACAAGCTGAGGTGGTGCAGTGTAAGAGAATGGGGTGAGAGTTAGGACTGATGACCCCAATGCACACCCTGATGCCTGTTGGTGGGGGCAGGGTGGGGTGGGGTGCAAGGGGTGGGAACCCTAATGTCAAATTTCTCACTTTTGTTGCTGCAGAAGAACTCTAACTGATGCATTTACAAAGTTTTTGAATAGAATATATATATATTATAGGTGCGGTCGCACCTCTATAGTTAGGTTCAGCGGTCATTTCTATGTTACACTCAAACTTTGCATGTTAATAACTTTAGACCTGTTTAATGGATTTGTCTGAAATTTGGTATGCTTGGTGGGGCATGGTTGGTCTCCTGACTTGTCAAATTGTGTTTCAGTCAGACTTATGGTCTTTGTGTATGAAAACACTGAAAAATGCTAAATTATCAATTTTGGAGGCAGCTTTTGGGATTTTGGACGTGGCCCTGCATGGCCATTGTGTGGTATGCCAGTCTGTGAGATGGTTCATTTGAAGAGCCTTGGTGGCCAGAACATGCCGCTTTTCATTTGGTGAAAAATATTAATGCACTGAAAAGTTATGCCAATTTTAATTTCCTTTATAAGTCAATAGGAAAATTTATATGTATGTTTTGCAAACAAAAATGGGGTTCTGGCCATCTGGTCCCACTTGGTGATCAAAGAATTTGCAGCCTCATGGTTCAAGAATCTTTGTCCCTGAGAATATTAAAAATTCTTTGATCACGAGGTCCACCATCTTGTTTTAATTTTACAGTCGGAAAAACACAAATATCTCGGCTCGGGGTCACTTCTGAAGTAAAACTTGGATGGGTTTTACTCAGGGGACTCCGATCTATCGACCATGCCTTTGGTTTGATCCAAATCTGTCAAAATTAGAGTTCTTAGCTTTTAAATTCTTAATTTGTGGTTTGCTAATGATCTTTGATCGTGAGCCTGCAAATTCTTTGATTAAGATTCTTTGATTGCGATAGTGCATCGCGAGCAAGGGACGAGATGGGCAGATTAAAAATATATTTTCTCAGCCCAGGGTGCCCTAGAAAGTTAAATGAGGGTGGGTTTTGCTAAAGGGGCTTCGCTCTGCCCCATCTGAATAAAAAAAAATCATGTTTTGAATATCCTTGGTAGTCTAGCAGCCCCCAATCATGATAAAATAGATTAAGATCTGAAATTCCCTGGTAGTCTAGTGGCCCCCAATGTGTATTTTATAAATATTGCTTTTCTATATCCTTGGTAGTCTAGTGGGTCCCTGATCTACATAAAATTATTATAGTTGTTCATATCCCTGGTAGTCTAGCTGCCCCAATCATGATAAAATAGATTACGATGTGTAATTCCCTGGTAGTCTAGTGGGCCCCCATGTGTATTTTATATATATATATTGCTTTTCTATATCCCTGGTAGTCTAGTGGCCCCCATCGTAATAAAATACATAAGGATCTGCAATTTTCTGGTAGTTTAGTGGCCCTCACCCTCCACCCAGCCATGCCAACCCACTCAGCTCCCCCACCCTTCGAGCCTGTGACTGGAACAGCCCACCTCTCACCTCCATGGCCAGCCACCGACTGTGCAGATTAGCGCTAATGGAAAGAGGCACTCAGAAATGATTTCTGAGCACCTCTTTGCATTAGCATTCCTAATACATACAGTCAGTGGCTGGGCCATGGAGGGAGAGGTGGGCTTTGCCAGTTGCTGACTGAGGAAAGGTGGGAATTGCTTGGGCTTGGTAAGGCTGAGTATGGGGTGGTGGCTACTAGACTATCAGGAAAATTGTAGATACTTATGTATTTATTATGATGGAGGCTAATACCAGGAAGATCAACAACTATAATAATTTTACACAGATTGGGGGCCAGTAGACCACTAGGGATATAGAAAAGCAATATTTATAAAATACATGGGGGGGCACTAGACTACCAGGGAATTACACATTGTAATCTGTTTTATCATGATCGGGGCACTAGACTACCAGGGATATGAACAAATACAATAATTGCATACAGATCAGGGGCACTGGACTACCAGGGATATAAAAAGCAATATTTATAAAATACACATTGGGGCCACTTGACTACCAGGAAATTACAGATCATAATCTATTTTATCATACTGGGGGTGGCCTGCTAGACTACCAGAGATATTCAAAACATGATTTGTTTTATTCAGATGGTTCAGAAAAAGCCCCTGAGGCAAAACCCACCCTCATTTACAAAAAGGCACCCCTGGGCTGAGAAAATGCATTTTTAAATCTGGCCATCTCATCCCTTGCTCTTTGTTTGAGAGAGCGATTTCTTTGATTGCTAGCCTGCAAATTCTTTGATCATGAGATTCTTTGATCGTGATTGTACATCACGAGAGAGGGACAAGAAGGTCAGATTAAAAATCAATTTTCTCAAGCACAGGGTGTCCTAGGAAGACAAATGAGGGTGGGTTTTACTCAGGGCTTTGTTCTGACAAACCATGGTGGTGGTTTACTGCAATTTTTGAAATTTTGAAATTAGAACAGTTTTATTCTTTGGTCGTGACCCTGCAAATTCTTTGATCGCCAGTGTGCAAATTCTTTGATCGTGAGATTCTTTGATCATGATCATGCATCACGACAAGGGATGAGATGGCCAGATTAAAAATCTATTTTCTCAGCCCAGGGATACCTAGAAGTCAACCCCAATGCACCTGATACCACCTTTGTTACATCCCACTTGGACTACTGCAACACCCTGTACCCAGGGCTACCGGGGTAGATATCCACCACTTGCAGTTAGTGCAGAATGCAGTGGCCAGGCTTTGACTGATACATCAAGGACCAGTCATATAATGCCTGTCCTCCGTGGACTGCACTGGTTGCCAATACATTGGCGGATTACCTTCAAGGTCGGTCTTCTGACCTATAAGACCTCACGATCAGGGACCTAGGTACCTGCAAGATCTTCTTTGTCCCTACTGTCCTTCCCTCAGCTCCGATCCACCAATGAGGGATTGCTAGAGATTCCCAGTGTTCGTTTAAAGACATCTGAGGCAAGATCATTTCATTTTATGGCCCCAACCCTGTAGAATTCTCTACCTCATCGGGTGAGAGATTGCCTGACCATCCAAAGTTTTAAGTTAGCCCTAAAGACGTATTTGTTTAGTCTGGCATATTCAGATTTTAAATATATTTATTGATTGATTTTAGGATGTTGTTTTAATTTTATATATTGATTTGTTGTAAAAGCACCTTGGTTTTGGAAAGGCACTTTTAAAAATAAAGTACTCATTCATTCATTCATTCATTCATTCATTCATTCATTCATTCATTCAAATGAGGTTGGGTTTTGCTCAGGGGACTTTGTTCTGTCAAACCATGGCAGTGGTTTACAGCAATTACTTCAATTTTTTGATTTATAGCATTTTTTAATTCTTTGTTCATGAGCCTGCAAATTCTTTGATTGCAAGACTGCAAATTCTTTGATCATGAGATTCTTTTGTCAGCCATCTTTGATCACGGGGAGGACAAGATGGCCAGATTTTTATAATGGAATAGATGAGAAATTTTACCAATCTTTAGGATTGAATATCTTGAAATGGTTTGGTCTTTTTACTTGAAATTTGGAGGAGTTTACGGCATGTCCTGTAGATGTGAATTATGGTGTTTACGTGTTGGAGAAAACATTTTTATGGAGATATTGCATGACGACTTTGTGTGCTGTGAACAGTGTTTTGGATTGTGCTGGTGTCTTGAAATTGATAGGGTGCCTAGCCTTAGTGTCATGGATGTAGTTTTCAGTTGTGTGTGTTAAATATCAAAGGTGTGGAACTGTGCCACTCTGATAAATGAAAATTTCAAATTTTGACATGTTATATCTCGGACACGGTTTGGTCTTTTACTTGAAATTTGGAGGTGTTGACGGCATGTCCTGTATATGTTAACTGCAAAGTCTACATGTCAAACAATATATTTTTGTGGAGATATTATGTGGTGCAGTTTACGTTTTGTGGACAGCGTTTTCTATTGCTCTACTAGATTAACATTTGTTTGGTAGCTGGCCTTGCTGTTGTCAATGTACTTTTAGTCATTGGGTGTGTAATGTGGCCCTACACTTACAAGTTGGTGGAAGGGCGGGTCCTTTGGGACCCGCTGTCTCACAACTTTCTAACTTTCTACTTTTCTATTTTTTCTTAAAAGTAAGGAAATTCTATGTAAAAATCTTCATTAATGCATCAGTTATGGTTCTTCTACAGTGAAAAAAGTGAGGAAATTTGATTTTAGGGTTCCTACCCTTGCACACCACCCTCAGCCGCCCCCACCAATGGGCATCGGGGTGTGCATTGTGGTCGTCGACCTTAACTCTCATCCCATTCTCCTACACTGCACCAGCTCAGCTTGTTTACACATGAGTTGGGTAAGAGTTAGGGCTGACAACCCAACACACACCCCAATGCCTGTTGGTGGGGGCAGGCTGGGGTGGTTGCAAGGGTGGGAACCCTAAAATCAAATTTCTCACTTTTTAAGAAGAACCCTAACTGATACATTAATGAATGTTTTGATAGAATATATATATATATATATATATATATATATATATATATATATATATAATGGTAGTATGATAGTGCTACCATAGTTACGATTGAGGAGCCATTTCTATGTTAAACCCCAAAACTTTTCACCTTAATAACTTTGCAACCGTTTGATGGATTTGCCTGAAATTTGGAATTTATGATCAAGAACCATAGGCCTTGGGATCTGCCAAGTTTTGTACTGGTCGGATATATGGCTGTGGAGTTATTAAGTGTGATCTGTGCGTGCGTTTACACTTTCTACGGAATTCTGTGGTCGCCTACAGGTCGTCTGGTTTGCGTGACGGCCCAAAATCTTCGGGAACATGCAGCAGGGTCCCCGATGTGCCTTTCAAGATTTCATGAAAAATATTAAGCGGTTCAAAAGCTATTCAAAAACAGTTTCCCATTATAAGTCAATAGGAAAAGTTAACAAAAAGTTCAACACTTTCGCAAATGCATTTTTACTTTCGCAAATGGGCCTATTACTTTCGCAAATCGGCCATTTTGTTTTCAGTTGGTGATCAGAAAAATGGTTGGCATTTAAATTTGGGACCATCTAGCAACCTAATTTTTTGTATTCACCTAGTCGGGCCCTGAGGATGCTTGCCATGTCTTTATTTTGTGGTAAAACACCCAGAAATATGTTTTCAAATTTCTGGAAAAAGTACTTCGTAAATTACTTTCGTGCTCACGAAGAGTTGCAAATTTTGCTAAGCTTTAGCAAATTGCGACAGTAATTTTCTAGTCTGTGGGAAAATGACAGCAATTCTTTGGCACTGCACTGCAAAATAACCGTTGGGAGTTTTGGGCTGAAATTTGGAGGAGCATGGCCGACATCTCACAGATGTGCCTTTCAGTGTTGTATTGAAAAATATTACACGGCGGCAAAGTTATGGCACTCAAAGTTGACAGTTTTTCCCATAGGATAACATTACGCGTGAAGCATTACAGGAATCCTTTGGCACCCTGCTGCAAAATAACGGTTTGGTCTTTTTCCTGAAATTTGGAGGAAGACAGCCAACAGTACACAGATGTGCCTTTCAGTAGTTTGGTGAATAAATATCACATGGCGGCAAAGTTACGGCACTCCAAAATTGACAGTTTTCCCTTAGGATAACATTACGGCGCCCGACACTTAACAGAAATCATTTGGAGCCCTGCTGCAAAATAGCAGTTTGGTCTTTTTCCTGAAATTTGGAGGAAGACAACCAACAGCCCACAGATGTGCCTTTCAGTAGTTTGGTGAAAAAACATTACAGGAGGCAAAGTTATGGCGCTCGAACTTTTCTTTTTTCCCATAGGATAACATTACGGTGTTCACCACGCCTTTCAGGGCCCGTATCTTGGAAGCGGTGGAGATATGGACTTTTCGTCAGAAAATTTCTTAGCCCCCTATGGGCTAAGATTCAAATTAGCCAGACAGTTGTAAATAATATGACTTTTAAATTTTTTTCATCGTCAGACGGATCCTGAGATATAATGTATTTAGTATTCCAAGATCTCATTTTCTGCGCCGATACTCATTATTTTGCATACATTATTTGTACTCACTGTCTTTCTCAATGCAGGTTTTGGGAAAACCAGCCTGTGCGCTACATTACTGTTACTGTTGCCCTTTCCGCTTGCGGATCCGTACCCGTTTCACTTACCATTGATGTCTGCTGCCACCATGTGCGTTATCCTTTGCGTTTTCATTTGCGCTTGTGTTTCTGTTATTTTTGCCATTTCTGTCTACAGTACTGTTTATCTTACTATTTCACTTTACATCACCATGCCCACTGAAATTTCTGTTTGCAGGTACCATGTTACTATGTGACAACACATCACATGGCAGACCATTCCGTCTACGCCACCATATCGTTACCCTTTCTGTTCTCATTCGTGCTTGTGTTACCATGTGCACCACTGTTAGCATTTCTGTTTGCGTTGCTGTCCCTGTTAGTATGCCACAACACATCATGTGGCGGGGCATGGGACCGAAGGGCCCGCACTCCCGCCAACGCATTATGCAGCAGAAGCGCGGGGCCCTCCTGCCTGCATTACATTCACTATTTCTCGCTATCATTCTCAAAAGAAGGAAATTAGAGGCAAAAACTCCTTTTAATGCATTAGTTAGGGTTGTTCCACAGCGACAAAAGTGAGGAAATTTGCTGTTAGGGTTGAAACCCCCTTGGACCCCCAGCCTACCCCCAACCGGCATTGGGGTGCATTTGGGATCGTGGGTCTAACTCTCACCCATTCTCCTATACTTCGGCTGCTTACATGTCATGAGGTGAGAGTTAGGACATTATTATAATAAAGTGGTAATAGTAGTGCCACTATAGTTAGGGTTAGCGTGAGCCATTTCTATGTTAAACCTCAAAGTTTGCACTTTAATAACTTTTGAACTGTTTCTTTGATTTGCCTGAAATTTGTAATTTAGAAAGATTTATCATAGATCTCCAGTCTTTAAAATTTATGTGTTGACTGGATATCGTTTATGAAATTGTTGCACACTGAAAAGTAAAAATCCACTACATTCTGTTTTCTTTCAATGCCCATAATGCACTGAAGAATCCATTTGAGTGGGTTCAGATTGGGTGGGTTGCATGGGTTTACAGCAATTACTTCAATTTTTGATTTATAGCATTTTAATTCTTTGTTCATGAGCCTGCAAATTCTTTGATTGCGAAGCCTGCAAATTCTTTGATCGTGAGATTCTTTGATCATCATCTTTGATCACGAGGGAGGACAAGATGGCCAGATTTTTTATAATGGAATAGATAGATAAATTTTACCTATCTTTAGGATTGAATATCTTGGAAATGGTTTGATCTTTTACTTGAATTTGGAGGAGTTTACGGCATGTCCTGTAGATGTGAATTATGGTGTTTACTTATTGGAGAAAGCATTTTTATGGAGATATTGCATGACGCACTTTATGTGCTGTGATCAGTGTTTTGGATTGTGCTGGTGTCTTGAAATTGATAGGGTGCCTAGCCTTAGTGTCATGGATGTAGTTTTCAGTTGTGTGTGTAATATCAAAATGTGTGGAACTGTGCCACTCTGATAAATGAAATTTCAAATTTGACATGTTATATCTCGGACATGGTTTGGTCTTTTACTTGAAATTTGGAGGGTGTTGACGGCATGTCCTGTATATATTAACTGCAAAGTCTACATGTCAAACAATATATTTTTGTGCGATATTGTGTGGTGCAGTTTACGTTTTGTGGACAGCATTTTCTATTGTTCTACTAGATTAACATTTGTTTGGTGGCTGGCCTTGCTGTTGTCAATGTACTTTTTAGTCATTGGGTGTGTAATGTATTTTCACTTACAAGTTGATGGAGACGAGGTCCTTTGGGCCCCTCGCTCTCACCAACTTCACAACTTTCTACTTTTCTATTTTTCTTAAAAAGTAAGGAAATTCTATGCAAAAATCTTCATTAATGCATCATTTATGGTTCTTCTACAGTGAAAAAAGTGAGGAAATTTGATTTTAGGGTTCCTACCCTTGCCCCCTACCCCAGTCCACCCCACCAATATGCATCGCGGTGTCGTTGTGGTCATCAATGTACTTTTTAGTCATTGGGTGTAATGTGGTCTTTACACTTACAAGTTGATGGAAGGGCGGGTCCTTTGGGCCCCTCGCTCTCACCAACTTTCTAAACTTTCTACTTTTCTATTTTTTCTTAAAAGTAAGGAAATTCTATGCAAAAATCTTCATTAATGCATCATTTATGGTTCTTCTACAGTGAAAAAAGTGAGGAAATTTGATTTTAGGGTTCCTACCCTTGCCCCTACCCCAGCCCACCCCACCAATATGTGCATCGCGGTGTGCGTTGTGGTCATCAGCCTTAACTCTCATCCCATTCTCCTACACTGCACCACCTCAGCTTGTTTACACATGAGTTGGGGTGAGGTTAGGGCCGACAACCCCAATGGACACCCCAGTGCCTGTTGGTGGGGCAGGCTGGGTGTGGGGTGCAAGGGTGGAACCATGAAATCACATTTCTCACTTTTTGTTGTAGAAGAACACTAACTGATACATTAATGAATGTTTTGCATAGAATATATATATATATAATATATATATATATACACGGTAGTGCCATTATAGTTAGGGTTGCATAGCCATTTCTATGTTAAACCTCAAAGTTTGCACTTTAATAACTTTTGAACTGTTTCTCTGATTTGCCTGAAATTTGGAATGTAGAAAGATTTATCATAGATCTCAGTCTTTAAAATTCTTGTGTTGACTGGATGTACGGTTGTGAAATTGTTGCACACTGAAAAGTAAAATCCCACATTCTGTTTTCTTTCAATGCCCACAATGCACTGAAGAATCCATTTGAGTGGGTTCAGATTGGGTGGGTTGCATGGGTTTACAGCAATTACTTCAATTTTTGATTTATAGCATATTTAATTCTTTGTTTCTGAGCCTGCAAATTCTTTGATTGCGAGCCTGCAAATTCTTTGATCGCGAGATTCTTTGATAGCCATCTTTGATCACGAGGGAGGACAAGATGGCCAGATTTTTCATAATGGAATAGATAGATAAATTTTACCTATCTTTAGGATTGAATATCTTGGAAATGGTTTGGTCTTTTTACTAGAAATTTGGAGGAGTTCTGCGTGTCCTGTAGATGTGAATTATTGTGTTTACTTGTTGGAGAAAACATTTTTATGGAGATATTGCATGACGCACTTTATGTGCTGTGATCAGTGTTTTGGATTGTGCTGGTAACTTGAAATTGATAGGGTGCCTAGCCTTAGTGTCATGGATGTAGTTTTCAGTTGTGTGTGTTAATATCAAAATGTGTGGAACTGTGCCACTCTGATAAATGAAAATTTCAAATTTTGACATGTTGTATCTCGGACATGGTTTGTTTTTACTTGAAATTTGGAGGTGTTGATGGCATGTCCTGTATATGTTAACTGCAAAGTCTACATGTCAAACAATATATTTTTGTGGAGATATTGCGTGGTGCAGTTTACATTTTGTGGACAGCGTTTTCTATTGTTCTACTAGATTAACATTTGTTTGGTAGCTGGCTTTGCTGTTGTCAATGTACTTTTTAGTCATTGGGTGTGTAATGTATTTCACTTACAAGTTGGTGGAGGTGGGGCCCTTTGGGCTACGCTCTCACCAACTTTCAACTTTCTACTTTTCTATTTTTTCTTAAAAAGTAAGGAAATTCTATGCAAAAATCTTCATTAATGTATCAGTTATGGTTCTTCTACAGTGAAAAAGTGACAAAATTTGATTTTGGGTTCCTACCTCTTGCACCCACCCCAGCCCACCCCACCAATGGGCATCGGGGTGTGCGTTGTGGTCATCGGCCTTAACTCTCATCCCATTCTCTACACTGCACCACCTCAGCTTGTTTACACATGAGTTGGGGTGAGAGTTAGGGCCGACAACCCCAATGCACACCCCAGTGCCTGTTGGTGGGGCAGGCTGGGTGTGGGGTGCAAGGGTGGAACCATGAAATCACATTCACATTTCTGTAGAACTAACAACTAATGAATGTTTACATAGAATATATATATATATATATATATATATATATATATTATATATATATATATATATATATATATATATATACACATAATACAGTGGCACGGTAGTGCCACTATATTAGGTTCATGTAGCCATTTCTATGTTAAACCTCAAAGTTTGCACTTTAATAACTTTGAACTGTTTCTCTGATTTGCCTGAAATTTGGAATGTAGAAAGATTTATCATAGATCTCCAATCTTTAAAATTCATGTGTTGATTGGATATATGGTTGTGAAATCGTAGTGCACTGAAAAAGTAAAAATCCCTACCTTCTGTTATCTTTCAACCATAATGCACTGAAGAATCCATTTGAGTTGGTTCAGATTGGGTTGGTTGCATGGGTCCTGGCTAGTAGTGGTGCCTTTTGAAGATTTAGTGAAAATCTTGTTCCATTCAAAAGTTATAGCATTTTAGTGTCCCATTATATCCTATGGGAAACTTTATGCGTGCACTGAGAAAACAATCACAATCACATTCTTTGGTGGCGCTTGCCTAAAATGTTGTCGTGCTGCCACCATTTTGTTTTCAGTTAGCGATAGAGAAAAAACATTTTAACTCAAAACATACTACACTTTTGAAGACACCAGTCATTGGGTTTACCTAAACCGTCACCAAAGTAACATGCCTATGGCATTAGTTTTGACCAGCTGGCCTGGAAACATGTTTTCAATTTTTTGTAATGTTTTTGATTGCGACAACATTTTTGGGCAGCGAACACAATCACGGCAACTTTAAATTTGATCACGATCACATTTTTGATCCGATCACATCCCATTATAAAGATAGGAATGTTTTGTTATCTGTTACATTTCTTTGTCACTTGATTGTGCCAGTTGGATAGTACTATTGGTGTGAAATTTTGGGTATGAAGCCCTAGCACCAAGGATGTGCCTTTCACTTGTTTCATGAAGAAAAACTAAAGACACCCTCGTTACGCCATTCCAAAGTTTGGAAATTTCCCCATAGGATAACATTGTGGCGGTGGTTTTCTTTATCCCTCATT
Organism: Neoceratodus forsteri; assembly: GCA_016271365.2. NCBI lineage: Eukaryota > Metazoa > Chordata > Ceratodontiformes > Ceratodontidae > Neoceratodus > Neoceratodus forsteri. Next base: position 871,734,676 of record CM057450.1, on the reverse strand, counting down.
GTGCCAATTTGGAATATGGTATTGACCTGAACATTTCATGGTGGAAGGCCAACTCCCACCGATGTGCCTTTTGGTGGTTTGCTGCAAAAATATTCAACAGGGCCATAGTTACAGTATTCCAAATTCATAATTTTCCTATAAGATAACATTGCAGCGTGTTGTTTTCTTTGTCACTTCACTGTGGAATGTGGATTGCACTACTGAACTCAACCTTTCAGGGGTAAAGGCCTAGTGCTACAGGTGTGCCTTTGGTGGTTTCTTATCGAAACACTGAATAGACCCATGGTTGCAGCATTATAATGTTCAAATGTTCCCATAGGATAACACTGAGGGTGCCCATGATGCCTTTCAGGGCCTGTATCTTGAAACGGTTGGAGATACAGATGTTTTGTCAAAACATTTCTGCACAGAACTAACTTACACATCCATGAAACCCCTGAAATTTGAATTTTTTCTAGGTGGTACAGTTCCTGAGATATTTGTGAATTAGTGTTCCAATTGGTCATTTTCATGTGCATCGGCCACTATTATGCCCTCAGGCTTAGCACTCACATTGCGTTTCCATTCCTGTATCTCAGAAACAATGCAAGATGCAGATTTGATCGACTTCTGTTGTGAGAGTTACTCAGTCTCATGATTACAATCACACATTATTTTTTCCACCTCCACGGTTACTGAGATATGGGCAAGTTACTGTTATAACTACAAGTATGGGCAAGTTACTGTTATTCCTTGCCTTATAGGCCTGCAGTATTGCTCCACACTTATGTGAGAGTGGGGTGCAGGGTCGAGGCCTGCACTCCCACACACCATGCCATTACACACTAATGGGTGGCTTGGTGGGAGGCGATGGGGCCCTTACACATTCTATTTACTACTTCTATTACACTTTTAAAAGAAAGAAATTCTTTGCAAAAACTTTGTTAATGCATCAGTTAGGGTTCTTTGCACACTGACAAAAGTATGGAAATTCCACATTCAGTTACCACCCCATCTCACCCCCACCCACCCTCCACACACCCAGGCATCGGGTGTGCTAGGTTGGTCATGCCTAACTCTCACCCCATTCTCTATACTGCAGCACCACAGCTCCATTGCACATGGAATGGAGTGAGAGGCCAATGATCCTAACGCACACCCTGATGCCTGGTGGTGTGGAGGGTGGGGGTGAGGGTGGTAACCCTAACGTTGAATTTCAAAACTTTTTTGGTGTGGAAAGAACCCTAACTGATGTAAAAAGTTTTTGCAAAAAAAATATATATATATATTATGGTAGAGTACCCCATTTAATGTTAAATGATGAATCTTTGTAGCTTAATAACTTTTCCACCATTCATCAGATTTTCCTGAAATTGGAAGACATGGGACGTAACCATAGATCTTGGGATTTGCCAAGCTTTGTACTGGTTGGATATACAGCTCGCGAGTTATTAAGCAACATTCTGGGGCACATTTACTTTTTGCACATTTTTGTTCGCCTACAGGTTGTCTGGTTTGCACGACCGGTCCGAAAACTTCAGGGAACATGCAGCCTGGGCCTCCAATGTGCCTTTGAAGACTCCGTGAAAAAATATTAAACAGTTCAAAAGTTATTAAAAAACAAGTTTCCCATTATAGTCAATGGAAAAAGTTAACAAAACGTTTGACAGTGTCACAAATGCACTTTTAATGTCGCAAATGGCCCTAGTAGTGTAGAGTCCACCATTTTGTTTTCAGTTACTGATCAGAAAATGCTTTGCATTTAAAATTGGGACCCTCTAGGAACACAATTATTTTTGTGTTCACCTAATCACCTAATTGTACACTGAGGATGCTAGCCATGTCTTTAGTTTTGGGTTAAACACCCCAGAAATATGTTTTCAAATTTCTGGGAAAAGTAGTGTCACAAAGTAGTGTCGCACCTGTGACACTTTCAGGATTTTTTTAAAAGTGCTGTGATTTGCGACACAAAATGGGACACTATGGGAAAACAACAACACTTCTTTGTCACACTGTTGCAAACTAACAGTTTGGTCTTTTGGGCTGACGTTTGGAGGAAAGAAAGCCAACTGGTGGTTGGTCAAAAATATTACACAGTGGCAAAGTTACGGCACTCCAAAATTGATGCTTTTTCCCATAGGATAACATTACAGCATCCGCCACATTACAGGAATCCTTTGCAGCCCTGCTGCAGAATAACAGTTTGGTCTTTTGGGCTAAAATTTGGAGGAAAAAGCCAACATCCAACAGATGTGCCTTTTTGGTGGTTTGGTGAAAAAATATTACAGAGTACCAAAGTGATGGCACTCAATTTGACACTTTTCCCTTAGGATAACATTTGCGGCATCCGTCATGCCTTCCTGGGCCGTATCTCGGAAGCACGTGCGATACGGACTTTTTGCCCAAAGTGCTTAGCCCCAACGAGGCTAAATACAAAACTAGCCAGGAATGTCATAATTCATATGAAATTTTAATTTTTTCTCGTCAGACGGTTCCTGAGATATAACCAGTTTAGTATTCCAAGTCCTAATTTTCTGCTCCGAGGCCCATTATTATGCATACATTCTTTGGTTTCACTGTGTTTTGAATGTAGTTTTTGGGAAAAGAAGGTGTGCCCTTTCGTTTCTGTGCCAGTTAGTGTTTTCAGTTGTGTTTCGTTACTGTTCCAGCACTGTTCCGTCTCGTCAACATATGCGTTACAGTTTTCACTTGCGTTTGTGTTTCTGTGGCGTTTGGTGTTATTGTTGCTATTACCGTTACCAGTTGCATTTGCAATCATGGTCCTGTGCCCGTGCATTATGGTTTGCGTTTCTGTCCGTGCTTGCATTTCTGTTTGCGTTTCTGTTTCCTTTGGCGTTATTGTTGCTGTTACTGTTACCATTGCGTTTACAATTGCGGTACCATGACCGTCGCATAATGGTTTGTGTTTCTGTACTAGCTTGCATTTGTGTTTGCATTTCTCTTTCCTTTGGCATTATTGTGGCTGTTACTATTACCATTTGCATTTACAACTGTGGCTCCGTGACCGTGCGTTCTACGATTCATGTTTCTGTACGATTCCGTTCCGTTTCTGTTTCTGTTTCCTTTGGTGTTATTCTTCATATTAACTTTACCATTTGCATTGACAATTGTGGTACCATGCCCGTGCACTTTATTGTTTGCATTCGCGTGCTGCTTGCATTCGTATTTTGTTCCTGTTCCTTTGCCATTCTTATTGTTGTAACACTAACATTTGCATTTAAAATATCGATGCCATCACTGTGTACATTACCAGTTGCGTTTCCGTACATGCTTGTGTGTCCATTCATGTCACTGTTGCTTCCCGTCACTTTGCGCTTGCGTTTCTATTAACGTTGCTTAACATTTACATTTGCATAGCCATCTCTGTAACTGTTGGCGCTTGTGTTTTGCATTGCTGTTCCTCTTACTATGTGACAAGGCGTCATGTGGTGGGGCGCTCCGCCACTGCATTACATTCACTATTTATCGTCCTCTTTCTCAAAAGAAGGAAATTAGAGGCAAAAACTCTGTTTAATGCATCAGTTAGTGTTCTTCCACAGTGACAAAGTGAGGAAATTCAGTGTTAGTGTTGAAAGCCCCCTTGGACCCCCTCAGCCCATCACCCCAACCCGGCATCAGGGTGCGGCGTTGGGGTCGTCGATCCTAACTCTCACCCATTCTCCTACACCTCAACTTCTTTACACATGTGATGGGGTGAGAGTTGGGGCTGATGACAACCGCCGCGCTGATGCTCGGTTGAAATGGGCTGGCGTGGAGGAGGCTTTCAACTAACACCAATTTCCTCTTTTTATCACTGTGGAGCTAACTTAACTTTTACATCAAATATATATATATATATATATATATATATATATATACTGTATATATATTAGTGGCACGGTAGTGCCACTGTAGTAAGGATAGTACCCCATTTAAGTTAAATCTGAAATTTGGAAGCTTAATAACTTTGCCACAATATAATGGATTTGCCAGAAGTTTGGAAAGCATGGTCTGGTATCATAGATCTCTGAGTCTGTCAAGTTTCATAATGGTCGAATATGTGGTTGCAGAGCTACAGAGTGCCACAAAATGTAAAATTACGCATTTTGCACATTCTTTGCTCACTCTACAGGTTGCACAGTTTTTATGACCAGTCCAAAACCTTCAAGGAACATGCAGCCAGGGTCTCTGATGTGTCTTTCAAAGATTTCTTGAAAAATATTAAACAGTTAAAAGTTATTCAAAGAGAATTTTCCCATTATAGTCAATGGGAAAAGTTAACAAACTATCTGAAAATGTCACAAATGCACTTTTACTTTCACAAATGACGATTGTAGTGTCTCAAATCAGCCATCATGTTTTCAGTTGGTGGTCACAGAAATGCTTGCCATTTAAATTTGGGACCCTCTAGGGACACCATTTTGTTGTGTTCTCCTAGTTGAGCCCTGAGCATGCCAACCATGTCTTTCTGGGGGTTAAACACCCCAGAAATATATTTTATTTTTGTAAAAAGTACTGCGACACTATGCCCAAAACAACAGGGAATCTTTGCCAATCTGCTGCAAAAGAATGGTTTGGTCTTTTGGGCTGAAATTTGAGGGAAGAAAGCCAAGATCCACAGATGTGCCTTTTGGTGGTTTGGTGACAAAATAGTAGAGGGCTGCAAAGGTAAGGAACTCTGAAGTTGATAATTATTCCCATAGGATAACATTATGGTGTCTGCTGCGAATTTTGGGGCCCGTATCTCGAAAGTGGTTAGAGATCACGGACTTTTCATCTGAAAAATGCTTAGTCCCTTGCTAAGGGGCTAAGTGCAAAACAACCTGGAAAGTCATAAATAATATGAGATTTAAATTTTTTCTCGTTGTACAGCTCCTGAGATATAAACAGTTTAGTATTCCAAGTGCTCATTTTCTGCTCCGAGGGCAGTATCGCATACATTCTTTGTATTCACTGTGCTTCTGAATGCACCTTTTGGGAAAAATTGTGTGCGTTTGTGATACTATGACATTAACGTTTCCACTTGCGTTTATGTTACCCTTTGCATTTTCATTTATGTCACCGTGTGCATTACCCGCTGCGTTGCGTTTGTGCTTGCATTTGCGTCACTGTTACCATTTGCGTTTCCATTGCCATTTTCATTTAACGTTTACTTTCACATCACCATGTGCATTACCATTTGCGTTTACATTTGCCCTTGTGTTTGCCCTTGCGTTTGCATTACTGTTTCCTTGGCATCATCATTGGTGTTACCATTACTGTTTGCATTTCCAATTGCGTTAAAGTTACCGTTTGCGTGATCGTTACCATTTGTGTTTCCTTTGGTGTTAGCATTTGCTTTTCAGTAGCGTTTCCATTGTCGATTGCGTTACTGTTTCCTTCTGCATCGCCGTTGCCATTCCATTTGCATTTCTGTTTGCATTTCTGTTATCGTTTGTGTTTTCATTACGTTTGCATTTTCATTGCAGTTAGCATTGGCATTACCGTCTGAGTTACCATTTACATAACCACTTGTGTTTGCACTTACATTTGTGCTTGCGTTTGTCTTACGTTTGCATTATAATTTCCATTTACTTCACCGTGTGCATTACCGTTTGCGCTTGTGTTTACCTTACTGTTAGCGTTACTATTTTCTTTTACCTCACTGTTGCCATTACGTTTGCATTTACGTTACCGTTACTGTTTCTGTTTTATGTTTTCATTACTAATTGCATTACCGTTTGTGTTTGTGTTAACGTTTGCGTTTGTGTTTACTTTACGGCTGTGTAACCATTTTCATTTGTGTCAGCACTTGGATTTCCATGCATGTCTGTGGCATTTGTAATATTTGCTCTACTATGGTACTTCTGTGCATTTAACAATTTTCATTTGACATCTGCATATGTTTTTGCAGAATAAAGCACCCAAAAATGTATTTTTCACCACTTGTGTGAAGTCTTACGCTCATGCTGCTCTGCAACTGTTGAAGAGATTTGGATAAGATTTGGTATGCATGGAGTGGAATGGTGTATCTATTTATTTACCAATTTGTATTTCACTGGTACATACAATTTTGCATAGTACAGTGCAAAACATTCTGTTTTGCTATTTTTCTGCACTGTCTTGCATGACACATATACAGCCACTGTGTGGTTGATTGGTCTGACACTTGGTTCCTAGAAATCGCTTTCTTGAAGGAACATGCCAGTTTTGTTCGGTGAAAAATGTTGTTCCATTCCAGAGTTATAAGCATTTGAAGTTGCTCCCTTTGCAGTCAGAGATTTTTAGCCATGAGTTCCCCATTTTACCACATTTTCGGTCTCAATTTCCGCCATTTTGTGGTGGAAGACTTCTTAAAGGTGCAGAAAATTAACAATTGAATATCTCTGGAATGGTTTGGTCTTTTCACATGAAATTTGGAGGGTGTTGAGTGAATGTCTCGGAGATGTGAATTATGCTGCTTACATGTTGGGAAATTAATTTGCTGCAGAGATGCTGCGTGACACACTTATAGTTTTGCGCATAGCATTATGCATGGTGCTAGTGGCTTGAAATTTATAGTGTGAGTAGCCCTAGTGAGTACGGAGGTGCCTTTCAGAGGTTTGGTTCACATTAGCCTTTGTACCGTTATCTCAGAAACAAAGTGAGATACAGACTTTTCGCTACTGTTGACTCACATCACCTTTGTGCTGTTATCTTGGAAAAAGCGAGATACAGAATTTTCTCTGTTGACTCACATCGTCTTTGTGCTGTTATCTCAGCAGGCGAGATATAGGCTTTTCACTACTGTTGGCTCAGATCACCTTTTGTGCCGTTATCTTGAAAATGAAGTGAGATACAGAGTTTTCGCTACTGTTGGAGAACATTGCCTTTGTGCCGTTATCTTGGAAACAAAGCAAGATACAGACTTTTCATTACTGTTGCCTTACATAAGCTTGCTGTTACCATTTCTGTTTGCATTACTGTTTGCATTTACTTTGCATTTCCCTCACTGTTTGCATTACAGTTTGCATTCGCTTCCATTTCCATTACCACTTCTGTTTCTATTTATGTTTGTCACTTTTCACGATGACTGTTGGCATTTGGTACATTTACCATTACCATTAACATTGCCTTTTGCATTTTCATTTGTGTCATTGTTACCATTACTGTTTGCATTTGCAATACCATTTGCATTACCACTCATTAATTTTGATGCAGGATTTTGCATTGAAGAAAATATATCAGTGTATGAGTTTTTGTTTTCTACAGGGTTAAAGATAATGTAGGGTACACTGGGGTGGGCTCCCAGTGTGCCAAATAAGTGTGTGTGTGTGTGTGTGTGTGTGTGTGTGTGTCTGTCTACATACCAACATTGGGATTAGGCTCCCAAGTTGGTGTGAATAAAACAGGTCTTCCTTGACTTGGCAGTCAGCAACATGAGTTACAGCTGCAGCAGCAGAAGTGAAAAAATACCCTCCTCTCATACAGAGACTGGGCTACAAAGCTGTTCTCTGTAAGCTGGCACCAACAAAAAAAAAAACTTGCTTGGGGCCAGCTTAAAATAAAAAACATCAGAATACACAACAGTGTCCATATCTCATGGTGGGAGTGCACAGTTCTCCAGTCCCTGCACTCCCATCCCTCCATTGAGATAGCACAACAGTATTCATATGTCACATTGGGAGTGCAGGGTCCTTTGGACCGCACTCCAATCCCTCACAGATGCATATATGTATGTAGCTGTGGAAACACAGATCTGTGGCCCTGCACTTTCACACATAAAGCTGTAGAGAATTGCAACAGATAGTCATACTTTTGCCATCTTAAATAATTTTCACCCCAAATGTTCAGCATAACCTTCTTATCACCTCACCACATGTACTCAGTACAGAAAAGTTTCAAATCCCTGTTGAAATGTCATTCCATGCAACTATAATGTCCTTTTGCACCACAGGTATGGGAAAACAATTGTGGCAGGATTTGAAAAATTACAGTGGTACTGTTCATGAGGTGGTGTGGAAAAAATAGGTAATGTTAAAAATCTGGGTGAAAATATGAAAAATTGGCGAAGTTACAAACATGAGTATAAACTGTAGCAATGCAGGCTCATAACATGGTCATTTTGGAATTATTTCACCAAATTTTCAACACAGGCTTCTTTGGACCTTCCCTCATGAACAGTGCAACTGCAATTTTGTTAATCAGTCCCAAAAGGTGATTCTGTGCAGCGACAGTGAAATCACCCTTCGGGATGAAGAAATGAAATGACAGTGTCAGTGTTCATGAGGTGGGTTCTCAAGAACTCCATGTTGAAAATTTGTGGCCAAAATTCCTAAATTGGCCAAGATATCTACATACATTGAACCCCGCATTGAGTCCCATTATGTAACATACCTTGATTCCTCAGATCACAGTTCAGCTTTGCAGACATGTCTTCAGTACAGAGAGATTGCTGCTCCTGACCTCTGGAGGTAAGTATGGGGTAAGGGGTGCGGTGAGGTAAGCGTGCAGAAGGTGGGTGTGGATAGGGCAGGGGTGAGGAGACTACGATGGACAGTTTTCTTTTCTGCAGATTAAAAAATGATGGGGATGGTTTTCTTTATTTACAGGTAAAATGTAAAAAATAAATTTGGCACACTGGGGTGGACTCCCAGTGTGCCACATGGATAGGGGAATCATGATGCTGACAGGAGGATTGAGCACCCCATCAGCAATAAAAGTGGGCTGGTAGGGCATCTGAGATTGGCAGTGGGCATCCCAGTGTCAGAAAGTTTAAAAACAACATTTATCTTGGCACACAGGGTGTTCTCCCAGTGTGCTACAATACTAAGGGGGATACACACTGACATGAGGATAGGGCACCCCAGTGTCAGTGTAAAAAATAGGAATTGGGGCAGAATAATTTCATGCAGGATCCTGCATTGGAAATTATCCACACGACCTGATGCAGGATTTTTGCATCAAAGATAATTCCAGGGTATGTTTTATTTTTTGGGGTTAAAATAATGTAGGATTCACTGGGGTGGGTGCCCAGTGTGCCAAATAAGTGTGTGTGTGTGTGTGTGTGTGTGTGTGTGTGTGTGTGTGTGTGTAGATACAACACTGGGATTGGGCACTCCATGTTGGTGTTGAACAAAGCGGGTCTTCCTTGACTCTGCAGCCAGCAACATCAGTTACAGCTGCAGCAGCAGAGTGAAAAAAATTACCACTCCTCTCATACAGAGAATGGGCTACAAGCCGTTCTCTATAGCTAACACCTAACAAAAAAAACTTGCTTGGGGCCAGCTTAAAAACAAAACATCAGAATACACCTGAAAGGATCCTCTTTGGCTGTGTACTGATGTTTTCTTTCTTTAAACATTCTGTACTTCAAGATCCTCGCTAAGCGGTAACAAGATGGCAGATGCAGCACAGTTCAATCAATCAAGCAACTTTGAATTTTGTGCAAAATATCAGCCTTCTTTGCAAAAGAAAGTATTTTATTACAAAATACTTGTATTAATGTGAAAAATACATTTTCGTGCCTAACATAAATTTTCCCTTAGGAAATAATGGGAACATTTTAAATGCCATAACTTTTGAATGGCTTAATATTTTTCTCACCAGACTTTCAAAAGGCACATCTGTGATGCATAGGCTCTCTTCCTGGAAATTTCAGACCAACACCTGATGCTGTTTCTGAGATCAGGATGACAAAAAAAAAAAAAAAAAGATTTTTTTTTTCTAAACACTTTATATCTCAGAAACCACTCAATGTATTCATACAACATCAGGCAAGAGACCTATCTCTAGCAATTATGCATGCCAAGTTTCATGCTAATGTAATGAATGGTTCCAAAGTTATTAAGGTTCAGAGTTTGGACTTTAACATAGATGTGCAGTTTCACCCTAATATACTGGCACGACTGTGCCAGTATAATCTATATATATATGTATTAGTACCAATATGCTACTCAAGAGACAAAGTGTGACAATCAGGTTCCAAAATTTATTTGGGCCAATTGTCATAACCATATCATATTAACATTGGGTGCATGTGGTAGTATTTCAGTCCCCAACATAAAGATAGTTTGTAGTTCAGAGGTGCTAAAAATGGTATTGAAAGTTCCCACAAGGGCAATGTAATGTGAGTAACATTGTGTCCTTGACAGTAAATTTGTCATATTATCAAACATATATTTTTGATATTACTATGTCTATGGTATCTATTTAGGTAGCATAATATCTAACTTTTCAGTTTTTATCATAAACTTAACTTGTTGGTAATTATGCCACAATATGTTTACTGATCACAGTATGCCCAAACCTGGACATGTTTAAGTTTGGCTACCACATTCATGTCCCTGATTTTCTAGCCCATTGTTTTTTGCACAACTATATCACCCTCATAGGAAAAGACAGAAATCACTTAATTTTCAGAAGAGAATTATGATTTATTTACAAAGGTTTTCCACAGGATGTCACATGAGTAACTCAGACTCCACAGGGCGTCCTTTCGAGTAACACAGACACAACACAAGAAGTCACATGAGTAACATGGACACCAGAACAGTAGTATCAGTATCATACCAAGTGTCTCGCTAAGTCATACCAAAAGTTGTTGCTAATGTTCAACCAAAAAATGATTGTCATACTATGGACATTTGGTATAACATTTTTGAACATTTGAAGATTGTACTGTAGTCAAAACATTATATTAACTTAAGATATTCACAAATGTTTTATGTTACAGTGTAGTATGGATTGAATCTCACCTGGTCTGTCTATTACATATACCAGCTGATCCCAAGCCTACAATAAGAGAGAAACCAACTATATCTTTATGAGATGAATGGGGATGTTTGGGATTAATGCATGCCCTTGCTGCTCGTGATATTTAAGGCTGAAGGCAAAACACTGAAAGTGTATTAGTGACTTATAACAAGGGGTAGATAAAGGCAGGTGAGTGGTAAACAACCATCAGGTGACCATTGCTTACTCCACATATGACAGCTAATGGTGAACTATCCCTCTGAGAGATCAGCCTGTGTTTATGTTCTGATCTTGTTATTGTGCAAAATTGCAGTCTGTGGGCACATTACTATCCCTGCTTAGTGAGGAGAGCCGAGGCCTGCCATGTAGTCCCAGGCAGTGCAGCAACAGTAGCTGTAGTGTTCAAAGTTTGTCATCTTGCTTCTTACCCAAGCTTGTTCCCAGAGTGAAGTGTGTGGTCCCCATGGTCATTTTTCTGTTGCACAGCCAGATTGACAGGTAAATCCCATAGTTGTGGCATAAAGTCAGATGGAACAGTGTGAAGAGAGGAGACTCCCCATGATGTCATGATCTGAAGTGAGTTTTATGCTGGTGGACAGAGAAACAGAGTTCAGAAAGACCTGCAAGCTCTGAGTCCCATTGGTTGCCATTTCTTAATTGGTAGAATACAGTCTGGTAGACTGTGTGACTGCACTGCTGGGAAAATGTTTACTTGCTTGCCATGCATTAATGTAACCACAGACAGAGAGACACAGCAGCTAAGCCAGTGGAGGTATAGACACCGTGTCTGTACTACAGAGGCAACTCCATATTTTGCACTTCAGAGCTACTGTGCTGACTCAGAAGGCATATCATGCACAACAAATGTCAGAGAAAGCATAGCAACACTTTCCTTCTGACATCTGTATGTGCATGACAGCCATTTTGTTGGGGACTATTTTTTAGGCAGCAGAATACAGTAATTTGCTTGTCTTTATAAAAGGAGAAAAAACATTTATATTGCTTTCTCCTTGTTTTGTAGTGCACCCTCTGTTATAAGTGTAATAGCCCACTCCAGGGTGTGCAGATATTGGGGATTAAGCAACACACTGAGTGTTGTGAGACCTCAGCCAGCTGCCAAGTGCTTCACAATGAACAGGGTATTGATTAATCCCTAATAACTGCACACCTCGAATAAATACTCCTACTAATAGAACTATGCACTTGAGTGGGTTGCTTCAATCTTAAAATGTGTTTTAAGAAATGAAAATGAAATTAAAAACTGACTTCAGGGCCAGATCTTCAAAAGCTTGCCCATGTGTGAAGCCTAGTTTTCTGCACAAACCCAGATTTGCACAGATGTCCATATTCCAAAGCCCTGTTATGGGCAAACAAGGTTTGTGTCCAGGAGATTTTCTGAGACTGGCACAATACAAATGGAAAGTCATGGACCTGAAATCTGGTGAAGTCCTGTAATCACAGAGTGCAAGGTAATTTTGCATGGTCCCCTTGTATGGTGCAGATATACACAATTATCCCTGTTAATAGTGATGCCATCCCATAGATCACAGCCACAACTGAAGACAAAGCCCTTCCTGTTGTCAAATGGACCCCTCCATGGTACGTCACTCACTGTGTCCACAGCATGGTCCTGCAGGTGCATATGGCAACCAGTGCATTTTGGGAGGGTGCACTTTTAGGTTTCTTCAGCTATTATAGTTAATGTCAGTAATTGTTTGATATGCCATGCTAGGCCCTCAGCCTATCATGCAGCACATAACACACCAAACAATTACTGTGATTCACTACAACAGCAAAGTAAACCTATAAAGTGCACAAAAAAAAATGGAATAAAAAAAATACAGAACAAAGGGTAACACTTTAACAGTCACTGACAGCAATCATCCCAGTAAGAAAGAAACAGTAGTTTTCTTCACTTGTACTGCCATGGAAGCCATTTAAGGCATACCATGTAGCACATAACCCAGTTACTGAGATACACTGCAACAGCAGCCAAATGAGCCTAAAACTGCACAAAAACAATGAACAGGGTTGATGTTTTTGGTGACTATAACCAGTTACCATCAATTACAGTCATTTACATCCATTTTTGGTGTTTATGCCCTTTAGGCTCATTTACTGTTGCAGTGAATCTCAGTAATTATTTAATATGCCATGCTAGACTCTTGGCCTAACATGCAGCACATGGCACACCTAATGATCACAAAACATATTGCTGAAATGTAAATGGTTCTGTGCTGGCGTTTGGGTGCTCAGTGTTGAGTCGGTGGGTGCAATATGTTTTTTTTAAAAGTTGCCATCTTATAGACTCCTGTGGATCTGAGAAATTTGTGGATTACCAACGCTTTGTTTACTGTTGCATTATTTACTGTTTTTGCTTTTCTGCTGCTAAATAGCTTGATGCACTTGCACATAAAATAAATAAGTACTGTGAATGCGTTTGGAGTGCTGATAGCTTTTCTGTTCTACAGAAGTGTTTTACAAAAATAAATATGATATTAACCAGGATTTCTTTTAAGTTTAGCAGATAAGCAGGTAGTTTAAAAAGTAGTTCTGGTGTTCTGATGCCTCCAACACAATATAAGCCCCTAAAGAGATCAGGTCTACACAAACTGAGCACCTGCAGAGACCAGGTCCTATTCATTTACTCCCCAATACAACATGTATTTTATTTCTCATTACAGAACTCTCCAAACTGTAGATATGGTGTTCTGATGCCTTATACAAAATTAGCCCAGCACTAACCAGGTCCAATTGATATATTCCCCAAAACTGCAGTTTTTTGTCCAGTATGGAACAAACTATTTAGCAGCAGTAACATTAAAGGTGCCCCTGACAGAGAATAGGATCACACAAAAGCCCCCACAGGAACCAGGCCACATAGAATGATCCCCATGTAGAGACTTGGTCTATAGAATAGGTAAATATGTATAACCATTTAATCTAGGAAACCTGCAGTTGTTCAACTTTAAAATGCTTTATAATCAACTCTCTCTGCCTGTACCACACCCTTCATACCCGAGCTCAGCATCTTGGGACCATGAGGCAGGTCCGACTACATGTCTCTGTGTTTCCCAAAAAGCAAATGTGTACCTTTACAATCTGCAGACATCTGACACACCAGGGAACAAAGAGCAGCTGAGATGCGAGAGAATAGCCCACTGTAATGCCCGTAATGTGCATAACTCCAAACTTCAGGAGGACAACATGTCTTGTCCAGAATGTAGGTGGCAGTACAAAGGATACAGACCCACCAGGTCCACAGCTTTAAAGAGCCATGGGGTGATGACTGAAGGTGTCAGCATGCATTTCTGGTTCTGAACATTCTGGGCCAGTGGAGGAACCAATAGTAGCTGGGTAACAAAGGACACGAAAATAACACGCCACGGAAAAAGGAATTTTCTAAATAAATGAGTTATAACAAACTGCAAGGTTTTGGCAGGATGTCAGTAACAAAAAGAAGGTCACCAGACACAATAATGCTTTTGGACCACAGTTCATGCAAATTAAAGGCACAGTCTGCTTAGGATGAGGTAGTAGATGGGCACTACATGTAATGAACGTTACAGCTGTATAAAATTATTAAATAAAAGGCAAAAACTTTTATTCTATACAGGGAGTTCTTGAGGGAGGCTTAAATGAAGTAATTAGATAACACATTAACAACAGTTGGGTTTCTAAGGCACAATAAAGGGCTGTATTTAAATACTTAAATTGGGAATGGAAGCAATGCCACAAAATGGAACCCTATTTGAAGGGGTAAATTGATGTTTGTGATAAAACTTAAAAAGCACAGTGGAACCAAACTCGGTCATGTTATGTTTAATATCTCTCCTAATGTGGGACTACAAATTAGGTGTGTCATGTGAACCTTTTAACAATCCAGCAAAAAGTTACAAAGGTGTCAATGTGCAGTGGTATGAGTCTCTCGAATACTGTATTCATGCCTATATATATATATACAGTATATATATATATATATATATATATATATATATATATATATATATATATATTCATAATTCAAACCCTTTTAATAACTAATTATGTGAGGTCATCTGTTTCACGATGTGGCAACACAAGCCATAAACATCAAATATTGTACTTGTGTAAAGAATAGTATGCATGGTCACATTTTTTTTTGTGTGTTATTTCTTTATCCTCCTTCTTGCCTCCTGGTCTACCACTCCTTCCGACTGCTCATGCCTCCCGTGACCCCCCTGTCTGACCCCCCTCCCACACCCCAGATCGTAGCCGACCCAGGGTGGCCGGCATATCTCTTAGGCGGGTGGGTCCCCTCTTCTGAGGGGAAGGCACTGGGAGGGGCAACCAGTGCACTAGGCATCAGTTCACAGTGCTGCTGAGGTGGGTTTGGAGGCGTCAGGGCATCTTGGGCCGACAGGGCACAGCAGCCATCATCCGGCAGACCAGAAGGCATGTTTTCCATTTTCTCCCTGGGGCGGCGTGCCACTAACGTCCTGAGCCAGGCTGATGTTCTGCGCCCCCATGTGCATGAGGCTCTGCTGCTGGTCTCGGCCTCCACCAGGGGTACCAGACTGAGCAGCATCCCCTCCCCCCACCTGGAGTAGGCGAGCAGTCGTGGGATGCTCGAGCCTACTCCACCCAGCCGGCTCTCCAGCACCCGAGTCCGCTTCCCAAACCTGGGTCGCGCATGCTGCTGAAATCCAACTGCTGTGCCGATGAGCTGGGTCACATTTTTAATGTAATATACTAACATACTATTTGCCAGCAGATTAGGCCTCACGGTCTCATCGAGTCTGCTCGAACCTTAGATCCTTAGTTGGGTGCGAGGCCCTCCATCCCTTATGCTTCAGTGTCTCCACCCTCTCTTGAAGCCCTCCACTGTGGATCTCTGAACCAGCTCACCAGGCAGTGCATTCCAAGGGTCCACCACCTCTCTGTGAAAAACCTCCTCCTCTTCCCTCCTCACCCTTCTACCTTCCAACTTCAAACCATGCCCTCTGGTGATACCTCCCTGCTTTAGTCTAAAGATCCCTCCATGTTTACCCTATTTATTCCCTTGAGGTACTTGAAGACCTCAATCATGTCCCCTGTATCTCATCTCCTCCAATGAAAACAGGCAGAGCTCCTCAAGTCTGTCCTCATATGTCAAATCCCTAGCCTCGTATCATCTTAGTTGCCTCCTCTGTACCCTCTCCAGGAGCTGTATGTCCCTCTTTAAGTGTGGTCTCCAATACTTACACAGTACTCAAGGTGTGGTCTAACCAGTCCATTGTACAGCGGCAGAATCACTTCCCTGCTCCTAGAGGTGATCCCCTACGATGCATCCCAACATCCTGTTTGCCTTACTAGAAACTCTTCTGCACTGCTCAGAGTTATTCATACATGCATCCACCATGACCCCTAGGTCTTTTCCCCTATTGAGGTCCTCAGCGCCTCCCTCCCAGGGTGTACCTGTGTTTAGGGTTTCCCCGACCAAGATGCAACACCTTGCACTTGGTGATATGAAATTTAATTTCCATGTGTGAGCCCAGCTTTCCAGGGTGTCCAGGTCCTTGCAGGGCCAGCCTCCCTCTTCTCCCACAACTACTGCTCCCATCTTGGAGCCATCCAGAGAGACTCATTTCACACCCTATACTCTCCTGATGTCCGATATGCATGCATTAAACAGGATCGGACCCAGGACCGAGCCCTCGGCACCCGACTACCAACCTCTCTAGGGTTCAGAGCTCCCCACAGACCACTACTCTCTGGATGCGTCCAGCTAGCCAGTTTTCAATCCATCTGACCATCAAAGGGCCTACTCCTAACCCCATCAATTTCTCCACCAGACCATTGTGGGACAGAGTCAAATGCCTTGCTGAAGTCCAAGAATAATACATCCACAGGCTTTCCCCTGTCCAGTTCTGATGTTACCCATTCGTAGAACTCCACAAGATTGGTTTGACATGATCTACCTGACACAAACCCATGTTGCCGACTATCCAGACCTCCCACCTCCTCCAAGTACACCCCCAATCGTTCCTTTAGTATACTCTCCATTAATTTCCCACCACCAAGGTCAAACTGATGGGTCTATAGTTACCTGGTACTTCCCTCAACCTCCCTTTATGGATTGGCACCATGTGCCTCTCGCCAATCCTAGGTACCCTCCCTGTCTCAAGTGACCTTTTGAAGAGCTCCGCCAGGGTGCAGCCAGTATGTCCACCAATTCCCATAGTACTCTCGGATGAATGCCATCCAGCCCAGGAGATTTGTCTTTCTTTAGGGCCTTGACGGATAACCACACCCTTTTGGTGGAGATAGCATCATCCGTCCCTTCACCTTACTAGCCTTTTATCCTTATCCAGATGCTGACACCCTGGGTACCTCTCCCTCCTCTTGCTCCATTTCTGTTGCTCCTGATCCCACTCACTGCCGCTTCTATCCCCTTCGAGCCTTGCTTTGTAGATATCCCATCCCCTCCCTAGTGAACACAGAGGCAAAGTACTCATTAAATATCTCTGCCTGGTCCCTCTCCTCTTCCACCCACCCTCCTTCTGATCTCAATCTGCTGAGATGGCCTTAGTTTTCTCCACTCCCAATGTATGGAAGAACCCTTTTCCCTCCTTGTTCCTGTGCAGCGCTTGCTCTTTACTGGACTTTGTTCCCTCACCATACTGGTGACTTTTCTAGATGCAAGATGGTACATTTCCTTATCCCTATCCCTCTTGTTGTTTTATATTTTTGTAGGCCGCCTTCTTTTCTCTGACTGCTACCTGTACCTCACTGGACCACCAGCATGATATATGTGACCTTGCTCCCTTACGTTTCAACTTAGCCAGAACCTGACTGCCTCATGAAGTCCCATTTTATGACCTCCCATCTCCTTTCCACACTTGTCATTAATGTAATCCCTTCAAGTGATCCTTGAAAATATTTCCCGTGTCCTCAAAGTCTGCCCCTGAAGTCCAGTGCCAGTGTCCTAGATCTCCCTCCCCCATGCTTATTTGAAACCAGACAGTATTGTGGTCGCTCCCAGTCAGGGGTCCTGTACAACCAGGTCCCTTACCAGATCCCCATCTGCCAGAACCACGTCCAGGACATGCCCCTCCCTTGTGGGCTCCATCACATGCTGTGTTAAGAACATCCTGGAAGCCGTCCAGCAGCCTCTGCTCCTTGGCCACCTTAGAGGACATGGTTCCCCAGTTTTACCTAGCATATTAAGGTCCCCCATCAACACCACTCCTTCCCTTTGGTCACACTGGGCAATGATGTTTCCAGCAAACCATCCTCTAGAACATCACTCATCCGGGGCCTATATACTACACCCAGCTTGACCTTATCTCCTGCTGGGGATCGTGAGGTGACCCATAAGGCCTCCATGTTTCCTCTGCCTCTTCTACCCTAGCAATTTCTATGTCATCTCTAATGAACATAGCCACTCCACCCCTCTGCCCTCCTTTCTATCCTTCCTAAGCATAGTGTGCCCCGTACATTTAGGTCCCAGTCATGGTTTTGTTGGCCCACGTCTCCTTGACCGCTGCCACATCCATCCCCCTCAAACAGCATGGCCTGGAACTCTGGCAACTTGTTTCCCAAGCTCCTGGCATTTACTAACACCAACCCCCACCCCTTATCCCTGATCCTCTTTGCTTGAACCCCACCCAGATTCCTTATACTTCCATCCTCCCTCTGCTCCTCCTGGAAACCTCCACCCCAGTCTGTTTCCCCTCCCCTTGGGCAGAGGCTACTCCCTCATCTGTAGGAGAGGGCTTCTGGTCAGCCCTCCCTTATCCCTTCCCCCCTCCACCAAGTTTAAACCCCACCTTTCTTGAATGTAGTCAATGCATCCCCTGTTTTGAGACTTCCTTCCTAATGGGGCAAGATGAAGCCTGTCCTTGGCATATAGTCCCTTATCCTCCCAAACTCCATTCCAGTTCCCTAACACCCCAAACCACTCTCTTCACCCGCTTCCTGAGCCAGTCATTAACATCTGTGAGCTTCATTTTTTCTCCACTGAGGCCTTTGGTACTGGCAATATCTCTGAAAAGGAAATTTTGCATCCATTATCCCAACAGACTTTGGCAAGTTCTTGGAACCTTGCTTGGATTTCAAACGCTATTTGCCTCTAGATCGTTAGTTCTCAAATGCACCAGAAATCGGTTTCCTCCACAATCCTAACCATTTCATACACCATGAACTTTGCTCTGTGCACTGTCAGCCCAGAGGCTCACTACCTTCACCTGGCTATGGCATCCACCCCTGTCCCTCCCACTGGATACTCCTGATCATCGGTCTCCCAATAACAGAACCTTAACCGCCATCATCCTTATGGTTACCTCCACCCTGCCTCAGCCCCCTTCCACCCCTTTATTCATGATCTCAATTCCATGGGAGTCTTCCTGCCTTATTAGAGACCTCCTTGCCACCCTCTCTTTCTGCCTCCCTCGTTATTTTGCCCACTTAACTCAAACCCCCTCTGAATAGGTGTCCCCTTTAACCCTCTCTTATCCGAACCATTTATCCTGGCCTGATGGTTCCCCTTCCCACACCACCATCCTCCCCTTGTAATAGTACCCCTGCCTCCAGAGGCTCTCTGTGGGTTCCCTGAGCTCAGGGCCCCATCCTTGGTACTGATCCCCTGCTGAAGGGGGCTCTGCTTCCACCTCCTTGTCTCCCAGTTTCTCTTCAATCATGGTCTCCTCCTCATGCTGCAATGTTGCATCTCCCCATTTGCTTACAATTTATTTCCCTTCTCCTCTGGGACTATTTCTATCCTTTCCATTGCTGGTCTGTGATGCCCTATGGGTATCGACTCCCTCCCGGCCTCTGTATAAGTTTCCTCACTTCCACCAACCCTTCCTCCCCCTCTAGGTTGCTAGTAGCTCAAATTTATTGTGACACTCTATGTCAGCCTCCATCAAGTAACAAGTTTCCCTGACTGCACCTCTAAACTGCCCCTCTTCTTCTCCTCTTGCTCTGTTCACCTTAGGAGCTCCCTTCCCACAGTCTGCTGTTTTAGGCTTCCGCGTAACAGCCCTCCGACTCTTCCCCTCCACTCTCTTTGTATTCAGAATGTTCACCCGTCACGCTTTCCCCTTAGCGTCAACATCCCTATCTAAGGGTCCTCTGTCCCTAATATCCCCCTCCTGCTTGCTGTAACATAATGTCCTGTAATTTCAGAGCGTTGCCCCAGCCTCCCCTCAGCCCCACCCTTCTGCTGCCCATATCCACACCTCTTATCCTTGGACACCCCCAGCTCCCCCAGCTTACTCCTTAACCAATATACCTCCACTCCTGATACAAGATAGCTGTCTACAGAGTGGGCAGCCTCCCTCTCTCCAGGTCCAATTGAGAATTATTGCCATCCCACAACCTGTGCAGCCTGCAACCCTTCCGAAGATGCCTGCCATGGTGGAATATGGCCACCCTGTTTATCCCCTGTTTATAATGGCACACCCCTTTTCTCAGTCCCTTTCCCTGGAATACAGTTTCTTCTATACTGACTGCAGTTATTTACAAACCCAATTTCAACCCCACCAATAAAGTTCCCAAGTCTCACAAACACATACAGTCCAGTGTGTGTTCAGTCCCCTAACAGTGTGTGTATGCAGACATCAGGTACCGTATGATGTCACAGGCCCACCAGCTCCTGTTGCTTCAAATTTCAGTCCCAAACAGAAATACTCAGCCCTTCAATCCCAACCCCAGTGGCTTTTCAGTATTTAAGAAAGCCTACAAAACAGGGTGGGTGGGAGGGCTCTACCAACAATAGGCAAACAACACATTTAAATTTCACTCTAATTATCACTGCCAAACAACTGTTCCCAAGCCTCCAAAGTTATAATATCACAGCCCAAGTAACAGTTCTAACTCAAGGTAGTAATTTTAACAACATAGAACTAATTTCACTTACAAAACTTCAAATATTTCAGTTAAAACAGAATATAACCCCAGACCTCTGTCCTTACCAGCCTTCTGCTTATGTTTCCCAAGTGAACAATGAAAGCCAAGGTAATTCCTGTTAAAGACAAGGTAATTCCTGTTAATATCCCTCCCTAACACCAGACAAACAACACATTTAAATTTCACTCTAATTATCACTGCCAAGCAACTGTTCCCAAGCCTCCAAAGTTACACTATCACAGCCCAAGTAACAGTTCTAACTCAAGGTAATAATTTTAACACATAGAACTAATTTCACTTACAAAACTATTCAAATATTTCTGTTAAAACAGAATATAACCCCAGACCTCTGTCCTTACCAGTCTTCTGCTTATGTTCCAAAGTGAAACAATATTTGACATTTAGATATGTTGAGTGCTCCCAAATGTCATTGAACCATCAATAAACTTCCTAAGTCTATTTTGAAATTAATACCATACTTTCCCTTGCTTAAACAGTACTTCAAGATGCACTGCCCAGGGAGCTGGTAGAGGTGGAGACTGTGGATGGGTTTAGAGGGATGGGACAGGTACAGGGGAGGTAAATCTGACCAGTCCCAATAAAGGTGGAACATCTGGGACTGGGATGTATAACCTAAGGAGGGGGGCACCAAAATTGGCCCTCAGTGCGGTGCTGAAAATCGAGCAGACTCAAGAGACCGTTAGGCCTATTCTGCTGGCATTTTAGTATGCATGTTAGTATGTAAGATGGAATATTGACAGGAAGAATATGCCATTGTGATCAGGCTGTACATGACATTGTAATGGGGATTAATTTAAGGCAGCTGGGGGCATAACAATCCAATCATATTGCAGCACTTTGAGATCCTTTTTATAATTACTTTTAAATCATGTCTACAGTATGGTGAGGGTGACAGGTGTGTTGTATTTATTAGGAACTGAATATTTAGCTCTGCAGCATCTGCTATTATATTTTGTTGCTTCACATGGTTGCCTCCACACTCAGTCCTATAGCTCACCCCACCCTTCTTGCACCCAAAGAAAAGCACAAGACTTCACTGAAATGATCCAGCCAGGGCGCTGTTAGCCCCACAGGAGGGCAAGAAAAATGCATCGTTTTGCTGATGTCAGCTGCTCTTTCAGTAAATGCCACAGCAACAATAATGGGTGTACTAGATGGACCCTAGTCACCTTCTGCTGTCACCTTTCTATGTTTCAGTTATGTGTGCCAGCATCATTGCAGTGATAGTGTATAATTGGTTGTAGGTGGTGGGGGTTGGGAGGCTTCAATCATACAAGACCTAGGTAATTTGTCAAGAGGGCAGTAAGTGCAGAGAATGGATTTCATAGCAGTGCTAGTGTTCTCTGGAATAATTGAGTGTGTTAATTTCTTTTAATGTTTGCCATTGTTCCAGATACCCAGGTGTGATTAACGCTCCTTAAGATCTTGCACCTAGCAGTACAATGTTAGGGATACACATTGACTAATATGAGTCTTTAGCACACCATTATTTATCACCAGCTAATCTCCTGTGTGATGTTAAGTGCCCTTGTTTTGTAAAATATATTTAATTACATCTAGTCTTGGTGTAATTTAAACAGAATTTACCATCAGAATTGGCAATATGACACAGAACAGATAGCTCTCGGTGCATTAACATTCCATAGTTTCCAAAGTAACTGACCTACATTACCCTCATAAACATACAATTTCACACTAGGTAAAGAGCACAGGGGCAATCCTAGTGTGCCCATTTTCTTCTAAACTTCTTTATGCAGCCATGGTGGATCTGACAAAATCTTGCTTACATGTATTTTTCAATGTTGTTTTCCTCAGACAAGCACACACAGACTTCTCTTTCTCTGTCTTAAGAACACTGCACTGAAGACAGCTTTCTCATGTAATACAGCTTGTTTCAACAACACGTGACTTCCAATCCCATGGTACATTGCAAACTTCAACTCTGCTTTAAACTTTGCTGGCAAAGTTACCAACTTTGCACATTGCATGTTACACCTGTGTGACAAACTCCAGCAGCAGAGCTGCCTATTTTGCATTACATAGAGTTATCAGTTTTCCACAAATTTGGACTTCACACAGTGGATTAACTCCATGTAGTAAGGTGAATTCACCAATTAATCCACGAAGCAAAGTTTTCCAACTTTGCACATCACTAGTGCCATCCTCCTAACTCACATATAAACATGCCCACATGCTGTTGTATATGTATATACGTAAGGGACTAAAAGGGCTAAGAGGCCATTTGAGTGCCATTTATGCTTATAAGCATCTGCATTATGCCTTTGTACTGTTGTATAGACAGAACAGAGGCATCACACTGAGGGCATTTGGTGCCACCTGCAAACCCTAAACCCTGACCATATTTATACTAAATGAAAACCCCTGTTGCTAAAGATTTCCTTTCCCTCACTTACTCCCTGCTCACACATTGACTTACTGTAAGTTCTTTGTGTTGGTGATACCACCTGTCTGTTAAAACAGACTACACACAAGTATATACACATATGCCAAGATATTCAGACTGCGCCAGGTAATGGCGTAGTGGGGTGCATCACCACTGAATATGGCAGAGAATGCAAGTAGTACAAGAAGAATGCGCTGGGACATCCTCCAGATGGGGGACAGGGAATGCTCCAGCGCAAGTGTGGTGGTGCTGTGTGCATCACCTGCAATATTCAGATGTGGGCATGCAAATGGGGCCATAATATATGCATGGTGAAAATAGGGCTATTTGCATGTCATTATGGCCCCATTTGCATGCGATGTGTAAGGCATCCTGGTGAAATGGGCCTGTCACCCTGCATAGCCACCATCAACATGACGGGATCCCTGGTAGTCCAGTGGCATCCCCCCTCCTCCCATAAACCCGATCATGGGTAGTAGTATTAGAAACATATTCCCTGATAGTCTAGTGGTACCCCCACCTCCCTCCCATAGACATGATCACAGGCAAATGTTAAATATATAATCCCTGGTGGTGTAGTGGTATCCCCCTCCATTAAATCCAATCAGGGGCAAATGTTAAAGTTATAATCCCGATGGTGTGGTGGAATTCCTGGGCAAATGGTAAACTAATATCCCTGGTGGTCTAGTGGTACTTCCCACCTTCACACCCACACAGGTACCCTGCCCACCCAGTCCCACCATCATTGACGGGCAGCAGCAACTCACCCACATACTGCCCACCACTGGCCAAATGACAGCTTACAGTAGCAGCTGTAAGCCTGTTAGTCCACACAGTGGACCAATGGGCTTGCAGTGCATACTGTACTAGTCATTCACAAATCTGTGAATGACTATTACAGTATGCACTGCAACCCGATGGTCCACAGTGTGGACTAATAGGCTTACAGCTGCTACTGTAAGTTGTCATTTGACAGGTGGTGGGGTGGTATGTGGGTGGGGTTGCTGCCTCCTGCTGATGAAGGGGGGAGCTGGGTGGCAGGGTGCCTGTGTGAGGGGGGATGGGGTACCACTAGACCACATGGGATATTATTTTACTATTTGCCCATGAGCAGGCATATGGAGGGATGAGAGGATTCCACTACACCACCAGGGATTATATATTTAACATTTGCCCACGATCGGGTATATGGGAGGAGGGATACTACTAGACTACCAGGGAATATATTTCTACTACTACTACCTGTGATCGGGTTTAGGAGGGAGGAGAGGATCCACTAGACCACCGGGGTGTGGGTGCTAACAGATGGTGTACCTGCTCCATGGGTGACCACCCATGGCTGGCGGTGCTGTGTTGAGCCCTGCAATACAGCAGCCTGCCTGTGGGTGGTCTGGCTTTGTTTTTGTATTTTTTGGCTCAACTTTGGGCCCCCATGTGGCGCAAAGCAGGGGTTGTGCCAGCATATACCACACACATCCCAGGCTGAATTTTGGAATGTGCTGCATATGCATGGGCACGCCCTGTGCATTTGTGTAGCATACATTAACTTTGCACCCCGGCACATTGGGACTTGAGTTGCACTAGTCCCACCTTTCAGTATCATACCAGGCACATTACTGGGGCTGTGTCAGTGCAACTCAGTTGTGCCAGGCACAACCCCTCTACTGTCCAGGCCATACAGTATATAAAGTATCTTGTGCATCAAAGGAACCAAATGTCCAGGTGTAGGAGGTGCCAAAGGAATAGAACTCCTATGAACTCACTCTATTACCACCAGTGATACAGACCACAGTCCCCAGAGGCCACAAAGTGAATCAAAATGCTAAAGGGCAATTCATCAACCGTACTACTCCAGGTATACTTCTTTATGAAAAACATCTGCTGGATTGGGTTGTTCACCCATCAAATGTCTTAGTTATTTTCTTGTTCTGATCTATTTTTGAGCTTCAAGGGACAAATGAGCAAAAAATGGGACAAAGTATGTGATATTACGGGATAATGTTCTAAGTCAAATGCATTGTGGGTCACGAGGCTGTAAGTCAGGTGCATTCAACCACCAGAGAAGGGATGCTATCCAATGATATCACACATCTGTTAGTGTATTATTGCAATTATTAAATGGATTCTGTTAGTGTACCATTAAAAGATTTAAAAATTGTTTTAAAATATTTTATAATGATTTTCTGTATGTAATGATATAGTGTAGAAACAGTCTTTATTTTGCCCTCAGTGTGTATTGTGTTAAAGACTGTAGATGGTGATGTTATAGAACTTATCTGGCATTCAGGACAAGTATTAAGGAAATAATGTGGCATTCAGCTGGTGAGGAAGTGACGAAACCTGCACCAGAAATGTTTTAAAGTATTTTTTATTGTAATAGTCTATTATTTTATGTTACTAGCCCTTCTGTGAACTAGAGACACCAATCAGCTAGGGTGCCTTTTACAAATGCAATGGTGTAATAGTGCTGTGTGGCAATGTTGAACTACAGTTGTTAAAAACATAACTTTAAAAGTGTGAGCCAGTGAGGTGTTTCAGTTGATGCAGTTAGTTTTGTTCAGTATTGAGCACAATAAGGAAACCTGGTAGTACTGATTGACTGCCATTTTTAACTTAAAAAAGCTAGAGTCAATGCAGGTGGGGAGTTGAGGTTAATGCTGGAGTCAATAGCAAGTGAATGAATGAAGCCATACAGATGGTATCCACCACTGACAGCGACAATTCCACAGCAACCATCAGTACAGCGACTACCCCTTACAGAAATATAGGTGTGCTGTGTAAATGCAGAATGCATGCCACATGTTAATTGTGCAATGCTTGCATGTGGTTTGTATACACTAAATGACCCTAAGCAAACCAGATCTAAGAAACAAATCAGGTTCACATGCTGCAAGCTTGACATGCACAGCAGATAAGCTGGTGAGAACATCTTCTAAAAATTACATCAGGTTCGCTTGTTGCACACTTGACATGAGGAAGAGTTATGCTGGTGTGAACATCATTTAAACATCACATCAAGTTCACATGCTGTATGCTTGCCATGTGTGCAGCAGCTAAGCTGGTGCTAATCTCATTTAATACAACACATCAGTTTCTATTTCTTATACTACTGCTAGCAATTAGAGTCATTAAAATACATTTTTATTTGAATTCCCATAAACATTAGGTAAACTCATTATCCGATCCTTTTGCAAATTGTTTAATGGCTTTTAATTTTGTCATTAAATCATCATTAATTTGTAAAGCATTGCTTCTTGCATTGAATGCCTAGGATATAGCCAGTCAACATCCCCATTCTGATGTATGAAAGGAGCCTATGTGTTCTGAAGCCTATCCTTTTTGTTTTAGACCATGCAAACCTTTATGCATATTTAGTGCTACAAATGTGTCTTCTTCATGACTGTTTCATCTCACTTACTTTCCCTTTGTTATTCTGTATTGTGCATATACACTATGGCCATGCAATGACTCTTTGTGCTAAGTATGGTCTTGGAAGCATCCACCATACCTCACATTTTGTCACTGAAATGAGGGACAATGAGGACATTAACCCACATGATGATCAGGACACATCATGAAACATGGAGATACTGTACCTCAGAACACAGCAGAAACCATTGCATTAGCACCTGAGAATGAATTTCTACCATTAAGCAGGGGTGCCATTAGGTAGGGCAGAGGGGCAGTCCTCCTCCCATATTTGTGCCTAGCTTGTTCTTATGATGTGGCAATAATGGATTTATATCTTTGCACAATAAGTGCCCATCTGGCCTGTGTGTGTGCTCATGCTGCAGGTACTCTTCAGACTTAACTGTATCTGTATTGAGTTGTCCACTCTCTCCACCCATTAGCGATGGCACAATCACATGTGATGTGGATGAGCTCCAGCCAAGAAAGAGTGCATGAGTCTTGCAAGTGCGACACTGTCTTTTCTGCCACAGAGTAGACAGACTGCATACCACAGCTTGGAGGAGTCAGTTTGCACTGAACACTCAAAAGCAGTGTTGTGGAAGCATAGTTTTGATGTTCTACTCTTAGTGAGTCTTCATCTCCCTGTTAGCTGAAGGGGCAGAGGGTGAGCTAGTACCTATGTAACCATATGAAGCTATGTTATTATATTCCTCTGTTTGTATGTAATCTGTACCTTGTCTGATGAGGAGCCTTTGGAAACGAGTCCATGACTCAAAGGATTATAATTCCAATTTGTACAAAAATAAATAAATAAATGAAAGCTAACTCAAGACTAGGCTACCTACTTACTCTACTAGGCTCACCTTGCAAAAAAAAGCACAGACCCCATGGCAGCAAGCTAGGCTTAGCAGCATTGGTTACAGCAGTGTGGGTGGCCTTCATAAGCCTTGATCAGTGCAGTGCACAGCAGCCACAGCAACAACTGAGCAAGAAGCAAGCAACCCAGGTTGGGTGGGTTCAGTTGGTGAGGTGACTTGGTCACGGACTATGTTGGGGACCTGTGATGGTCAGTTCTAGCACCCAGCTTCTGGTGGAAGGAGAGAGGAGTGGACTGAGAAACTGGGCTGGTGGCACACTATACTGCAGAGTTCTGGCCATATGACCAGGTAAGTAAAAGTAAGTATTTCTTTTTACAGAGGGATTGGGAAGGAGGAAGGACTAAAATACTGATTTTTTTTCAAGTTTCTTCACCTTTGGGCAGCGTCATGACCTGTAGGGGTTGGGTATTGAATAGATTGGAGTCAGTGAGAAAAACTGGGAAAAAGTGCTTTTGGAGGGCAGAACTTCAACCAGGAAAAAATTGGTTACTAAATGGGTGGGTATAAGCCCAAATCTGATGCACTGTTCCGGGTATATACAGATGAATCTTATACATTTGAATTTTTCCTAAATTGCATGTCACTTTTCAGTCAAAACAAAAAGTTATTCCTTTTAGAGATTTTGCAGACATTCTAGATCTGGCTCTTGCATTCTTGGACAGTTGAGAAGTGTGATGTGCATAGACTATTGGACCCCTACTATAGTCAGGCTTTTGCCCCCAATGAAGCTGGACTCCACATCCCCACACTCAGGCACATTGTGACAAACAGCAAAGGAGACTGTAGGGTGTGCACCATTGAAATGAATGCTTCTTTTCTTTTATTACTATTTTATACATTATTGATGGAGAGTTGGAGATTAATGAAGGCCACCGCTCAACTAACAAGGGCCTTGTTGGTAGAATAGTGACCTTCATTATTCTCAACCACCATAATAATTATAAAATAGTAATAAAAAAAACTCAGTAATTTCAAGGAGTATGCCCCAAATTCTGACTCATAGACATCATCTCTTAAGATTTCTGCCTCTGGCTCCTTAGTACTGAAGAGGACTTTTACTTATCTCTATACTTGGTGAGTTGTCTGTAGCAGCATGGCTGTGCCTAAAGTGTGTGTGCATGAGGGGCCTGAACGTGTGTGTGTGTGTGTGTGTGTGTGTGTGTGTGTGTGTGTGTGTGTGGAGTTATTGCTACTTTGTGTTTGCACCATAAAGTCTGTTTGTGTGAAAGCATTCAAAACTATGGAGAGAAAATAGTAGGAGTACAGGCCAGACAGAAGTAATTAAGTGGTTTTGTGGTAAGTTTGTGTATTTGCATAGGAAAAACCACATGTGTTTCCATCAGTACATGTGCTACAGTTCAACTGTGAAAATGAGATGAAGGAGACAAGAAAACTGAAAAGCATAACAGTGGCTACAAACACGACAGATGTATGCAGATGTATAGAGATACAGTATGTATTGTAGTACAAATGAGCCATATGTGTGCAGACAATATGGCTTAGTGGTTAAAGCACTGAACTGCAAGCCAGGAGACTTAGAGGCATGAAGACCTGGGTTGAATCTCATCAACCCCAGCTGTGTATGGTGTGATCCTGAGCAAGTCACTTAACTTTTAGGTGTGCAATTATCAGTGACTATTTGCTTTTTGCACGCATGCCACATGCATGCAGTCTTTCCCAATTTAACAGAAAAATCATGGTTTCCACACTTGCTTGCTGCACGCATCCCATATATATGCAATCAGTTCCAATTTAACATTTAAATCATACCTGCAACCTCATATTACTTGGGTCATTTTATTATGTGCAGCATGAAAACATTTCATATAATTATTTTTGTAAGGCACAGCACCAGGTTGCTGTACAGATGAAGCTGGACCCAGGCACTGTATTCTGGGGTTTTGCACCCCCTCCCCAATGAGCTTCAAATTGGAGTTGATTATAAAAAGTGTGGGATGCAAGGCAAAGCCCCCTAAGAAAACATGTCTCCAACTTGGAAACGGTCTGCTGATCACAAATGCAGTCAGCATAACAGTTTGCTATCCGGTCATTTGACAAAATTTTGGTTGATCGACCAGTCATAGATCCCATAATGGATGATCATCCTGTGAAAGGGGATTGTGAAATTAGTAGATCTGTGAGGTAGGAAGAAAAGTAAAAGATGTGCTTAATGGCTGTTTTTAGAAGGTGAGCTCAGTCAGAGTAGAAAGTGGATTATGGGACAGGCTACTTTGTGTGCAGAAATACTAAGAGGCAATATGAGGGCAGCCATTAAGAGTATAGCCAAGTGCTAGTAGCTAGGCACAGGGATCTTCAAATTCCATACAAAGATATAGACAAGTGCAAACAGTGAATGGGAAGGTGCAACCCAAAGTCTAGCCATCCCTTATAAAACTGATACTATATTTTCCAAAAAGGTTCTGGGTCACACTTAATGGGGTAACCTTAATGTTTTCAATAATCAGTGTCTTTTGTAAAACAAAGCCAATGCTTGCAACACTTCTGATTAGTTGATGCTGATATTTAAACCCCTCATTTCAGCACACTGTTACATTTCTTCAAAGGCAGCATATCATACATTGTTTTACTTCACTGGTGTTACAGACAATACACAGAGTGCAACAATTTGTAATTGCTAAAACAATCATTAAAGCTACCCCCATCTAAAACAACTGAAAACACCAGCCCACCTCACATTCTCTCAATGGAGCTCCATCAGGGCAGTGAAACAAAAACAATGTATGATATGCTGCTTTTGCAAGATGTCACAGTGCAATAGATTGGAAATGTTAGGGTTAGCCATACTAGAGCACAACCCAGCACCTTTTGGAAACATGGGTACAAGGATCTATAGGGAAGTTAGATGTTTCATGGCAGGACATACTTTCTGACCATGATAATATACAGACTTGAGATTTTTACTATAAACTTTTTAATGTTATTTATTTACCTTTTGGTAAATTATTTTCCTGACCACTGGTAGGAAAAAAAGAAAAAGTACAAAAATAACTAGAATGAAACACACAGTTCTGCTGTTAAGCAAAATAAACTAATCTAAAACAAATAACAGAAGTCATAACCTTCACTAGCTAATTGACCAGCCAATCAGGACTGCCTGTCACACAAATACAAGTTCACTCATTGACTGGATCCTAATAAACAGAACTGAGCATATCCATGCTGCTGGCACTCTTGCTGTTGCAGTCACTGACCACTCCCTTATCTGCTGCTTCTGGGATCCCTGCCACCCCCATGCTAATCTGTGCTTTGTCATTCAGAAATTACGCCACCTTTGATCCCCAAACTTCCTAGATGGAGTGGCTAACACACTGGTATGATCTCTACAGTTCCTGTGATGTGCAAGCTGTCCTTGACATATGCATCACCAAATTTCTTGCCTTACAGAATCACCACTCCTCCTCATTACTCACCGAATAAGAGGAAACACACTAAATGGCTAAAAGGACCTCCTTGCCAAACTCAAAATAAGAGACAGGAAGTGGTGCTCTTTTAAGTCCTCTGGACAGCAAGAAGACTACAACACCTACAAGAGACTAAGAACTGACTGCAAAAGGAAATAAGAACTGCAAAGAGTTCCTACTGCAAAATCCTGTTGAATAACTCTTCAGGAGATCAAAAAAATCTTGTCACATATTAAAACATTCTTGGGATCCTCTCTCCTCTACTCTAGAATGATATGGTATTGAAAGGTATCCACTACAACAACCCACAGACAATTGCTAACTTTTCAACAAGCAATTCACAGACCTAACTTGATACACCTCCTCCTTCCTACCACAAATAGTGCAGATCTCCTGATTTCTCTCACAAGGACTCTGCTACATCCTCCTTACATTTCAAGGCTGTCACAAAAGGAGGTAACTAATCTTCTTAGATCCATCTCTGGCAGCACTGCCACAGGCTCTGATAGTCTTGAACCCAAACTTCTGAAGTTTGCAGCTCCACTCTTTGCACCCCTCTGGCTAGAATCTTTACCCTCTCCCTGTCCCAAAGCTGTGTCCCTGATATCTGGAAGATAGTTAGAGTCACACCTGTGTTCAGAAAGGTGACAAAGGACCCATCAAACTACAGGCCTATAGTCATACTGTCTGTGCTAAGCAAAATTCTTGAAAAGATTGTTGCCAACCAAACCATCGAATTCCTCCTTAGAAACAACCTCTTATCAAGTGCTCAGCATGACTTTTGCAAAGGAATAGTATAACCACAGCCTTACTCAAACTTACAACAGACACCATCTCTGCCATGGACTCGGGCCTACTAATAGGGACTGTTTTCATTGATATGACTAAGGCTTTTGACCTTGTGGACCACTCTCTTCTCCTTTACACCTTAAAAACCATGGGATTCACAGCGAATGTAGCCAGCTGGTTCTGTAGCTACCTATCAAACAGAATCCAAGTGGTTAAATTCAACTCGACCTACTCATCAAGCCACTGTGAACATTGGGGGTACTACCAGGTTCCATTCTAGGGCCTCTACTATTGTCAATATTTATAAATAATATTTCCTCCGACCTCTAATTCACCTCTGTCTTGCTCTATGCTGATGACATAGTCTTGTACACCAGTGCTAAGGACATTACTGACATCAATTTGTGTCTGTCCATGGATTTCCAACATACACAGACTTGGTTATTGCACAATAAACTTGTTCTAAATGGGGCCAAAAACAAATATATGCTATTTGGATCCACCCACATTCTCAAATCCAGCCAACACAATTTCCAAGTATCCTGCATCAATGGCTCACTCACCGGCATTATCCATCATTCAAATACCTAGGAGTATCTCTGGACCCATCCATAAGCTTTGACCAACACACACAGTTAACCTGTAAATCTATTAACTTCAAACTCAGTATCGCATACAGGACCAGATATGCCGAACACCATCAGTTAGGCTGGCTATTGCCAGGGCATTCTCCTGCCTACTTTGACCTATCAGTCTGCTACTTATGCTGCCTCCTCTGATTGCACCTCCATAAATTGGATGTAACCTACAACAATATGTGCAGGTATACCTCTTCTCCATGACTGAAACACCATTGCCTCCTCTACTCTGAGTTAAATTGGCTATCTCCCAGTGCCACCAGATCCTCTCTGTGCTCTATTGTGGACAACATCATGAGAACTCAGATCCCTATGGCACTGGCTGAGATGTTCACTCCCCTATACTCCAGCTATGGCCTGAGCTCTTCTGACAAATCTCTTCTTAGTGTGCCTAAATACAAAATGACAGAGGGTACTTGTGCATTTGCCCTCCATGCACCTCAAGCAGTGGAACCCTCTACCACTCAATGTTCACCTAGCACCCTCACACTATGCCTTTAAAAAGCGCTCTACCGTTACCTCATCTCATCTGGTCCATACATCTGTTTCAGGCCCCGTAATATATAACTCTCCTGGTGACTCTCAACTGCCACTCTCATCTGCCTCCCTAGCACTTCTACAGTATGTTACCTCCCTAGTTACTCTGACCTACTACTCCTGGATGCTCTCCCACAAGGGCCCATTTGCTAACTGTCCCTACCTTTTTGACCTGCCTTTTTCATTGTCATAAGGTTTTCTGTCCTTATACTACCTCCCGTGCTTTCACTGATTAATAGAATCTCTTCACAATATATTCTGTGCTATCCTACCTGTTTCCTACTTGGCCCCACTCTGGTGACAAAAATATAACATTTAGTTTGTACCTTGTACCAAACTCTGTACTACTCACATTAATTATGTATAATACCCTTTTTGCAGATTACCTCTTTAGAGTACTGCTTGACACTATGTATAATGCCCTGTGATACAAAATGCCCTTATGTTGTGATCTTAGTGTGCTAAATACAATACATGGTCATGTTTCTCCTTTTGTTTGTCCTTATCTCAATATTTAATTCCGACTCAGAATATGACTGTTTCTTGCCTTCTGTATTTATTTCCTGTAAACTGTTTAATTCCCTATTTCAGAATGTTACTATTCTTGCCTTCTGTATGTATACCTGTTATTGCTCTGTAACCTCCGGTCGTGCCTGAAAATAGTCACCCTATGGCTAGTGCACCTACCGTAAACAGAAACTAAATAAATAAAATAAATAAAAAATAGATAATGTAAAATAACTAAATGAATATATTTACAGTTTCATTACCAGAGTTTTCAAGGTCAGACACTTGTACTTTCTGTGTTACCATGATAAATGTTAAACATAAATGAACTAGTTTATTTCAAACAAGTAAGAAAATAACATAATGCTTCCTCCAGCTAAGCAACAATTTCAGTGCAGACCTTAGTGTTCCTTGCACCATGCTGGAATTCCCCTACCCCCACCAGTTTGGGCCATCATTCTAATTGACAGTCCAGAGTGCAACTGATACTGGGTTAAAATTATTGAGGTAATCTCTTTAATTATTGATGTAATATCTTTAGTTTGTCTCTCTCCTTCTCTCCTCTAGTATTGTCTCTGACACCTAGAAACTTGCAAAAATTATGCCAGTCTTAAACAAGTTATGGCTGGAGCCAACAGGGCTGCATGGAAGGAATATGGGGGTAAAAATATTGAAAATTGCCAAAGTTAATAGCCTGCTTTAGTAAACTGTAATATATCTCACAGATTTATTGTTTTGTAATATTTGCACACTGAATTTTCAACATAATCTTGTTATGACCCTGCCTCATGAAGGACATAGAAAATGTTCAACTCCTGCCTGAAAAGGTAATTTTGTGCAGATGACCTTGAAATCACCTTTCAGGACAGAGCTGCCTAATGAGAGTGCCTTTGTTCATAAGGTGGGTCAAAAGAAGGCATGTTGAAACTTTAGGGCATAAATATGCAAAAATGGCCAAATTATGGTACTATGTTCAAAACCCCATTGAAATGCATTTGAAATGCTGTTGAGTGGTTTGTTGCCCATGGCAATTCATTGGTTATTCAGAGGTGTGTGAACTCAAGGGAGGTCCCAGGCTGGCGTAGGGGTGTGGGACATGACATGGCAGCCTGCCATGCTCTTCCCATCTCCATCATGATAGGGGTGGCATTGGAGGAGAAGTATTTCAAGGAAAGTAAAGTAGCCGTACACCTGTTTCCCTCAGTTACGCAGTCCATCTTTGAAGATTGTAGACATGTCTGTGGTCCAGAAAGGCTTATGGTGTTGGACCCCGATTAGTAACAAAGGGCTTGCAGGGGGATGCTGAGTGGGAGGTACTTATTGTGTAGTCCATTATGATATTTTTGTATTCTAGTAGTATGTCTTTTCGCAATCTGTAGATTTTGTTTTGAACATGCATGTATTTTGCAGTGATTGTGTATGAACAGTGTTCTCTTATATTGGAGACCTGTCTCTAGAAGCTAAAGCCTGTGGTTTTCTAAGGTTTGACATTGTGGCATCTCCCAATTTTGAATTGTATCTGCCCTGACATAAATGCATCAATACATTTGAATGTGGATACATACTGTACATCACATTTTGATACAACCACTGCCTGTAATGTCAAAACCCATGCCACATGTACAAATTAGCTATACCTCCTTTATATGGTCTAATATGTTGGTGCAAGCAAATGGTATCAAGGAGAATTATGCAGCAAATACCGACGCATATTTGAAAAGCTTTCTAATTGTAGATAATGTTAAATCTGAGAGGGCACACACTTAAAAAAAAACTTTGACAGGAAATGAAACACATTGCTTTGATTCACAGCATGCTGCCTTTACAGAATGGCACATCATTTTTTCTGCTGTAACCTCAATAACGGTAATCTATTTGTGTATATATGTTGTGTTTACGTTTTCTGTCAGTAGGGGCCACTTTTCAGTGTGTTCTTTTTTTTCATGAAAAATGTTATTGATTTTCAATTTTACAAAACCTCACATTATAACAATGGCGGATGTAAGTAATAAGAACTTCTGAGTCTTCCCTTAGGGAGGTCCATTATACCCAGTGATATACACATTACAGTAGAAATCATCCAAAGCCACTAATCCATTTCAAAACCCAAATAATTACTTGCTGCAAAGTACCTACATTCCAGGAGGTTGGTTTAAGCATGGTCTCTACCAAACAACGATGTGTCACCTAAGTATTAAACTCAACCACCCTGCTACCATAGGGGACTGAGAGAGGAGAGACCTTCCTGACCTGGTTGAAAGTTGCCAGGGCTGGGAAGAAATAACTAGACAATAGCTGGACCCTGAAGAGCTCTGTTAAAGAGCTAATGTGGCTTACCTGATACTCCCAACATCATGGAATAGGTGGGGAGATCACTCAGGCAGGGGCTTGCTAGGCAGAGTAGGTTGGACTGATCATAGGGGTGAATGTAGACAGACATCCCACTTCTTGTGGAACTTGTGAATTTAATTTAGGGTAGAGTATGTGAGTCTTTCAAAATGTCCAGCTTCACCAAAGTTGAGTAACAGGACAGAATGGGGTGCCTCCATTTCATCAGTATGGCCCATTTGGCCTATAGCAGAGCAGCCATTACCCAGCTTTTGAGTTGGGTCGGAGAGGTCAAGGGAAGGGGTCTTCCAACAGCAGCATAGGGTGTGGCTGAAAGGGCACCATGCCCACAAGTCTTGAGAAATCCTCTAGGACCGACCTCCAGAAAGACATTAAAGCAGGACACTGCCAGAACACATGCAGTAGATGAGTGAGGCTTAGCTGGCATCTCAAGCACCATGTGTGGCTTAACAGTCCCTTTGTCTGAGCAGAGCTGGAGTCCAGTACCACCGCATATGAATGTTCAGCTGAATCACTTGGCTTCTTGCATCCCTGAATCTGGTATGAGTGGCTTTAAGACAGTGTTCCCAGGTTTCAGAGGAAATGATCACCTGGGTTTCAAATACCCACTGCAGTCTACACTTCTCAGTGTGGTCTGACTGAGAGTCCCAAAGTGTCCAGTAGACTTTCCTGTTAGACTCTGTTGTTTGTCAGGTTCATGGAGTGTCAAAAACAGCTCCATTTGGTGTTCTGCACCTGATGAGCCTGTAAGGAGTAGATTGCACTACAGATCTGGTGATTTCTCTAAAAGTACTGAGTTGATAGCCCATATCATGTCTTTAGTTGATCAAAGGACATCTGTACCTCTGAATTGGGTATGTAGAGGCCTTCGACCAAGATCACACCTTTGTTGGCCCAACTAGGCCAGTTGAGTGGTTTGTTGCCCATGGCAATTCGTTGGTTATTCAGAGGTGTGTGAACTCAAGGGAGGCTCCCAGGCTGGCTTAGGGGTATGGGACATAGACATGGCAGCCTGCCATGCTCTTCCCATCTCCATCATGATAGGGTGGCATTGGAGAGGAGAAGTATTTCGAGGAAAGTAAAGTTCCCAAATGTTCTCTCACACCAAGGAGGATTCCAATATGACCCACATGGGAGGGTGTGAGGGAGATGGAGAGAGAATCATTTGGTTGCCTGTGCTACCTATATGCAACTTGGTACCAATGGAACCAGGGGAGCCTAGACCCCTCTGGACCAGTGGGCCCCAGCTAGACTTACTCCACAGAACAGCTTTCCTTTCCAAAGTAGCAGAGACACTAATTTGTCCAGGGTCTGAAATAACTTTGAGAGAGGCATATGGGAAGGTTGTGGAAGAGAGGAAATCCTTGGAAGGATAAACATCTCCACCACCTCAATCCTCCCTTCAAGGATAGTGTGCCAGTGGTCTATTTCAGCCGTTAGTGAGGTAAGTAGGGGTTTAAAGCTGGCTCATTCCAGCTCTCTCCATCTGGTGGTGATGGTTGCCCCTAGATAAGAAAAGCCCTATGGAGCCCAGGTGATATCTGTTCCTAGAGGCAGTCTTTAGGGTAAGTCAGATTCAGGGGAGAGAATATCATATTTTGCTGATTCACCTGAAGCCGAGAGTCTGCAAAGTCTTGAAGGATTTCTAGGATCTTAGGACGTGATTGTCTTGGTTTGGTAATGGTCAGGAGAAGGTTGTTTGCTTACAAATTAACCAGATATTCTTGTTCCCCTATCTAGATCACAGATATGTCCTTAGAGGCTATGAGTTTCCTTGCTAGTGGGTATAAAGCAATGAGAAATAATGGGGGCAGAGGGGAGGCAACTCTGCTGAGTGATCCTCTGGAAAGAGACAGGAGATGACACATTCCTATTGGTTAGGAACTTAGCAGAGGGTAAGTTGTACAAGGTGGAGACCCACCTCCAGAAATAGGGCCAAAACCATATAGGTCTAGGACTCTGTGGATGTAATTCTATTCCACAGAGTCAAAGGCCTGGAGAAGTCTGTAGCCAGGCAGCCATAGGTTAGGGTGACTGTAACTCCAGCCATTTCAGGTTAAGTACCAGCCTAAGATTATCTGCTCCAGATTTCTCTTTAGAAAACCTCGCCTGTGAGGGTGAATCAGAGGAGACAGCACACCTACCATTCTAATGGCTAACACCTTCACTGCTGTCAGTGTGTTCTGAATGACATATATTTAACAACTGCCTCTCGAGATCAAAAGACTGGATGGCGCTAGCTGGCTGAGACTGAATCCGGACAAGACAGAAGTGTTGGTAGTGGACCGGGGTCACCCAGGGGCAGGTTGAGGGCTGGGCATGCATCGGGCCTGTGGCTTGATGGTGTTCAGCTGTCTACCTCAGACTGGGTGCATAACCTGGGGGTTATCTTTGACGTGGCATTACCCTGAAATCTCAGGTGTCAGCCGTGGTTAAATCCTTATTCTTATATCTGAGAATATCACCTGGGTGAAACACCTGGTTCCTCCGGATGACCTTCCAGCACTGGTCCATGCTTTCATTACCACCCGTCTTGACTACTGCAATGCCCTCTGCCTAGGGCTTTCTGGGGTTGACATCTGCCACTTGCAGCTAGTGCAGAATGCTGTGGCCAGATTATTGACTGGTACATCAAGAACCAGTCATATTACACCTGTACTGCTGGCGGACTGCACTGGATGCTGGTCCAGTGGCAGATCACCTATAAGGTTGGCTTGCTTACCTTCAAACCCTACACAAACAGGGATCTGACTACCTGAAAGATCTCCTGACTCCCTACTCCCCCTTCGTCCTCTCCAGTCTGCCAATGAGGATTGCTAGAGATTCCTGGGTTCATTTAAAATCTCTGGCATTCGTGCTTTTTGTTTTGCAGCACCAACCCTATGGAATTCTCTGCCTCATCAGTTAAGAGAATGCCTCGACCATCAACAGCTTTAAATCCATGCTGAAAACATATTTGTTTACGTTAGCCTTCCCAGATTGTTTTTAATTATCTTTATATTTATTGTTTAATTCAGTTTTTAATATGTTTGTGTATTTAAAATGTATAACACCTTGGTTTTGGAAAGAGCTATATAAATAAAAGTTTTACTTACTTATTTACTTACTTACGCTACACCACCATCCTGGATGCAGCCATTTTATTCTTTGCTTTAATCTAATTTATGTAGTGTGCAACTTATTTTATATTATTTTACTGCATGAACCTTATCTTGTATTTTGCTAGAGATTGCAATTAAATGATGATTGATTGACAAAAGTCAGTAGTTGGCTGGAATATTGTAGTTTGATTGGAAGAGGCCGGAGACTGAGATGTGTGAAAGCCCCAATTGTTTCAGGAGAGCATGGTAGCACTGTCATCTGCTGCCTTGTTCAGATTCCTCCTTTACCCTTAACCCTCCATGCTGGTTTGAGGTATGCCTCATAAAATTCTGGTTGTGGAATTCAGGATCATGTCTTTAATGAATGATTGGATGTGTGGAGCACCTCACTCATAAATATGTGTCTTTGCATAACAGCAGAAATAGATACTAGATCACTCATACAGTGCCTGTGCAACTGGAATGTTTTACCTGTCTCTCTGTTCAAGGTGGATGACCTGGTGTGGTACATGAGCCTGAGTCACCCATGTGCTAAGTAACACACTACCACTAAACTACAGCCAGCGTGTTTCTTGATTTTCAAAATAAACAGATGCGACTGAATGCTATATTTTGCTAAGTGGTGTAGATACAAGTAATTAAGTAGAAATTTCTAAAATGTACTGTACAATCCATTGTTTTCTAAACATGCACCTTTCCAAATGTTAAGTGCTTCCCTCAACTTCTAAGACACTGCATACCCTTCTACCTTATGCCTTTTTACCCACTAGAGGTTTGTTACTTAAATCTTTTAATGTAAAGATTCTTGATTAGGTCAAAGGAAAATGGTGGCATATATCACAATGGATGTTTTTGGTAAGGACTCACAATCAGGAGCATATTTCCACCTACTCCCTGGCTGGCTAATGAGAGAATAAAGGTGCAATACTAAGGCGGAGATTTTAAAGAGAAGGAATGTGTTTTAAATAGTCCAAAGGAATTATCCTCTGTGCCTAGTCTTCAGAGTGATTTTTAAATGCCCATTTACACAGAATGTAAATAAAGACATTGGACTCTTCTCTCAAAGCCCTGATATTGAAGCAAGGTGCCTGTACCAAACATTAATGCACAAGTGGTACCTTGCATCAAATACTGCCCGCTGAGCTATTCACAAAAAGCAGCCTGTGTCAACCGTGGGCTGCCTGCCCCAAATGGGGCTTGCACCCTGTGACCAGAAATGGGCTGCAACATGGGGCTGAGGGCCTTGCAGCAAATGCAGGCTGCCATAGGTCCACAATCAGGATTCAAATCTCACCCAGACCAGGGCTGGTCTAAGGGTACTAGAAATTCACCTTCTGGGTGAAATAAGCATTGTGCAGCAATATGTCACAGTCCCATATGCCAGCCCGATCCCCTTATACACAGTATATATATATATATGTATATATATATATACTATATATATATATATATATATATATATATATATATATATATATATATATATATATATATATAGATATAGCTATATATATGTATAATTAGAGGCAAAAAACTCTGTTTAATGCATTAGTTAGGGTTGTTTCACAGCGACAAAGTGAGGAAATTAGCTGTTAGGGTTGAAAAACCTAACTCCAAATTCACCCCCAGCACCACACACACACACGACACACACACACACACGCATATGCAAGTATGGGGAGGACCATGTCAACACAACCAATGACAGACATCCAGCAGCAGGTGACAGACATAACAAACAATTGTCTAAATGTACTACGAGACATCCCCACCCACCTGACCAGGTACTGCATGCTCAGTGGAGATCAACAGCAAAACTGAGGCCATGTACACCAAATGTACACATCCCTGATTGCAGCTGCACACAATGTACCACACTTAGTAGTTGCATGCGTTTACTACCGATGCCCCACACCAGACGACACATGTGATGGGCCACCTGAGCAATAGAGTTGAGCAAAACCAAGGAATTGTACAGGTATAATATCTCTGATTATAACAAGGGTTTGATAAATGCAGCTTTCTAATTGACTGTAAACATTGTAACAGCCTTATGTTTAGTTTTATTAACATACATGTAGAGCCTAACCATATGATGAACATGCTTTAATGTTGTTTAAAAAACAGTTTTATTATGATAGCAATAAGCCACTCCCAGGTATTATGTTAATGGTCAGTTTATCACTGTCTAGCGACATGTGGCACTCAGCTATGCCTCATTCAACATTAAACCCTACATGGTGATTAACAGACCATTTAACATAACCGTTGGTCATGCCTTATTGCTAATTGTCTTTATGACTAGATACTCTCCCTCTGCTAGGCACTGCAGGAGTTTTGCAACGATGTCACACCGAGTTACACCATACTCTGTCTACTTACTGGAGAATGGCTGTGAATATGAACTCATGAAGATGAACAGTGTAACTTGATCATTACAGTCATCGAAACCTTAGTGTGATTATAACTGACAGAGTCAGTGATAGAGAATAATCCTTGCCATCCTAGTACATTTATCCCATTGTGAGTTAAATCAATACTAAAGACATTCTGTTTATATCTACACTATACCTACTTGATTGCTGTTGTACCACAATTGACATAGTTATCACTTTGATAGCATCAGTGACAGAAGTGTGGCAAACCCGAACACTACGTATACAGCCTGAGTATGAAACAACTGTTAAATAATTATGCTGTGTCCATAAGTAGCATAGATCACTCATTGCAACAATAGTAAATGTATCACTATTTGAATAAGTTAGTCATCACAGATGCAATGAGATTGTCTTTATCAGGTACAACATATTGAGTAAGTGCCTACAGGAAAATCTATAGACATCTCTGATACAGTGCGTCATTGTTGGCTCAGTAGTCCTATGATATTTAGAAGTTGCTTGGCCTGATCCATGCAATTGCATTGTTTCTTACAAAGAATACTTACTGCATCTTTAGTATTGAAACACACTGAAGGTTTATCTATGTACATTAGCAGTACAGCTTCATCAGTAAGAATGCATCTGAAACTGGCAGTATGAATTTCACAGCATTGAACAGGCAATGCTTTTCCATATGTTTACATCAGCCTCTCTATCTTCAGTAAACAGTTGCAGTATATGTATATATGGTAGCACGGCAGTGCTACCATATAGGAAGTTGAGGAGCCATTTCTATGTTAAACCCAAAACTTTGCACCTTAATAACTTCCCAACTGTTTGATGGATTTGCCTGAAATTTGGAATACACAATCAAGAACCATAGGCCTTGGAATTGCCAAATTTTGTACCTGTCAGATATATACAGCCATGGAGTTATTAAGCATAGTCTACTTTTGCATTACACTCCCTCTGGAAATCTCACAGTCCATACAGGTCGTACATAGAAGCTAGCCCATCCTCCCCGATGGCACCCATAATGTAATACATGACAAAGCAGCTCCTCTGGTTTAGCGTCTCCCCAAACCTTGATGTCACTAGTAATTGCAAATGTAATCAAATCCCGTCCTGGTGGTCTAGTGGCCCCCGCCGCAGGTATTGCCCACCACCTCCTCCCCATCCCAAAAGCGCGGCCTGTAGAACAGTCTACCTCTCACCTCCACTGCCAGCTGCAGACTGAACAGTCACAGAGCCCCTACTGTATAGTGTACACATGTACGAGCATAGTGTTCCATAGAGAGAACTAACCAAAATGTCAGAAAACTTCCTATAAGAGCAAATAATAGTGTCTGGCTCAGTTCAAAACACCTCTTCCGTGGAGTTAGTTTCTGGTAGCAAACACTTTTGTTTTGATAGATGATGATTTTCTTTCAAATGTACGACTTTGCTACCCGAAACTAACCTCCACAGAAGAGGTGTTTGGAACACTATGCTCATGGTATCAGAAGCAACAGTTTGGATATTGTAATGGATTAATTACAAAGTGCTACACACCCTGTGTATAAAGGTGAGCACTGGATTCTAGGTGCATTTTTCTACAGTTTTCTGCTGTATATTGGTTAATGTGAAGCGTGCTCCACTTAGTTCACTTTTTCTGTGCTGTTTTATGATTTTGCTATTGTGCTATATAATAAATTATGCCATTTGCATAAATAAGGTGGTAGCACCTCTTTTCTTAGGTGTGCTGACCTACCCGGCAGTGCTGGTGCCTGAGTCTTGCTTTTTATTTTTGCATTTTGTTGCTTGATCCTGCAGAGACCATTTTTCCTCTAATACAATAGCTGATTTATAAAGCTGTTACCTGCAAGCATCAAAGGGACACGCGAGGCTTGCTTAATAAAAGGATTTTTGATCTAAAGGGGAGTTCAGCTGTGTGAGTGACACAAACTTATTCCAGGAATAGCGTTACAATTTTCTATTTAAATTACACACTAACTTTCATTTTTCTTCACATAAGTGCATGCCCATACTTATTTCCATAACATACACTAACAAGCAGTCACATACCACGAAAAATAAAAAAAGATAACACGAGCGTGGAGTGTTTTGAGGCAGAGTCAACATTTTTTCACACTCCAACATGTTGTTGGTCACAAGGAATTCTGGAGTCCTTTACTGAAAGCAAGAGGTCTACAGGGTTCTGCTCACTGCAGCCCTAAAAAGGGGACACCAAGCTTCTGAACAACAAATGACCAATTGTATTGCTTCCTATCTTCAGTAAATTGCCTAAGAGTCATAGACTCCCAAAGGTCTGAATTTCGCTAGTCTCAAAACCTTCTCTCATCTGTCCAGCATGGGCTTAGGAGAAAAAAGCACCACTACCACCCTGACACATCTAACCAATGTTAAAGTGCAATGGATGATAGTTCCTCACTGAAATCACATGTATAATCTCGCCAAGCTTTTGACACTGTTGTCCACACACTGCTCCACTCAGAATTTGGGAACTATCTTGCTAAGAGCCAGCAATCTGTCCATTTCAACAGCACTTCCTTATCCCTCAGCCCAGTAAATTTAGTTGTCCCACAGAAATCCATATTCGGCACCTGTTCTTCTTAATTTTAAAATTACTTTTCCTGTGTGCCATCTTACTGCTCCCATCATCTTATGTGAATAGTACTGTTCTATATGTTAGCTCTTCCTCCATCTCCATTGTTCAATCACATCTATAGTAGGATTTCTCCTGTCTCAGTTGTGGCTTGTCGAAATAAACTAATCCTCAATTCCTCAAAGAAAAAGCGATGCTTTTGGAATCACAAGCTAGGATTCAGTCCTGCTGTACATCCCACTCCATCCTTTGTATTGATGGGTTCCCCTTTCCATGTCAGTAGATATAAAATGTCTCAGTGTCACCCTTGACTTGGACTTGGACTTCACCCTCCATATCTCTCAGACCTGCCAATCAGCTAATTTTAGGCTTGATAAGTTTATTCTCTTAGATCTGTGACTCAGTTTTTCTACATGTCCCACAATGTATATCCAAGATGGGGAACAGGCCTTCACTGTCTTGTACCTCCTACTTCAAATTCAAAGTCTTCCCTCACATGGCCTCTTTAAAATGCCTTTCATAGGCATCTGTTGAGTTTGTCTGCCCGTCACTATGCTGAGTAGTTCCCAGGCTTTATAGTTCCTTGTTCAAGTCCCTAGATCAGGCTTCCTTATTTTCAGTTTTATGTTCCATGTGAAATGGTATGGTATGGTTACCTCTAAGTATGGTTTTTATATCGTACTTGTTCTATTTTGTTGTATATCTCCCGTTCTTTAGTCCATGCTTGTTTCATGATGTCATTATTTATCATTAGTTAACTGTCACTGGTTGTTACCTCTATTATGTATTATTTTGTGATATTGTTCCTGCTGTACTCTCCTAGGTCATACCTGAAAGTAGGCATTTGTTTGTATCATGCAACTTACCCAGTAAATAAAATCAAAATACTGTACTGTAAATAAATAAATCTTTGTGAGTTTTGTTTTAGTTCAGACTA
The DNA here is from genome assembly GCA_016271365.2 of Neoceratodus forsteri. Lineage (NCBI taxonomy): Eukaryota > Metazoa > Chordata > Ceratodontiformes > Ceratodontidae > Neoceratodus > Neoceratodus forsteri. Next base: position 871,690,137 of record CM057450.1, on the reverse strand, counting down.
CAGTACTGAGGCCTAGAGATGCAGCAAAGTTTTACTTAGATTGCAAAGTACCAGCAAAGTCACCGACTTCAACTTCTCAAAGCACTTCACAATGTTGGCCAGTTTGTGATAAATTTGACTTGAAAAATGTCACTGGCAGTTTACATGTAACTTCACCTTAGATGTTGCTTTATGGGAATTCAGGTGAAATGTCCTCAGAAAGAGGCTATAGGTCACATGATACAGCTCTATGTATGCAGCATCTTCAGTTACACTTTGCAGTCTGTGTGTGAGTGAGTGAGTGAGTGAACTGGTGCAAATCTACTGTATTTGAGTACTGAAAAGTGATTTAAAACAAGCATTTGTCAATGCCGAATGTTGATTGGTGTTGGTCTGTTGAGCTCGCTCAGTGGCCCTGTGTCACTGGCTCAGTGTGTTTGTCCCGGTGCTGCAGGCTGCTCTTTATACTGGGCTGCTACCTGCATTGGCATCTTTTCTGCTGAGGAAGAAATCCATGGGTGCCCGACAGAGCTCCATTGGGTGGCTCACTCCCTCTGTCACTTGCTCATTCTGTTTCTCCTGGTGCTGCAGGCTGTCCTTTTGTACTGGGCTCCTGCCTGTTTTGGTGGCTTTTCTACCCACAAAGAAATACAGCTGTCCCGAATGAGCTTCCGTTGAGGTCGCTCCCCTGCCGTCTCACTCAGTCATTCTGGCTCTCCTGGAGCTGCAGGCTGCCCTTTGTACTGGGCTCCCGCCTCTATTGGCACCTTTTTCTGCCCACAAAGAAATCTGCAGCAGTCCCAGGCACAGCTCCAGTGAGCTTGCTCACTCCCCTTCTCACTGCTCATTCTGTTCTGCGGCGATGCAGGCTGCCCTTTCTACTGGGCTCCTGCCTGCGTTGCTGCCTTCTTATGCCCACAAAGAAATTTGCAGCAGTTACAATACAGCTCTGTTGGAGCTCACTCACTTGCTCATTCTGGTTTTCCTGCCACTGCAGGCTGCCCTTTGTACTGGGCCCCTGCATGAATTGCTGCCTTTTTCTGCCCACAAAGAAATCTGCAGCAGTCCCAACAGAGCCCCATTGAGCTCACTGACTCCCTCTCCCTCACTCTCTCGTTCTATGTCTCCTTGTGCTGCAGGCTGCCCTTTTGTACTGGGCTCCTGCCTGCATTGGAGGCTTTTCTGGCCAGAAAGAAATCTGAAGCAGTCCTGACACAGCTCCACTGAGCTCGCTCACTCCCCTCTGTCACTCTCAAATTCTGTTTCTGGTGGCACTGCAAGCTGGCCTTTTGTACTGGGCTCCTGGCTGCGTTGCCACATTTTCTGTCCACAAAGAAATCTGCAACAGTCACACTAGAGCTTCATTGAGCTCGCTCAGTAAGGCTCTGTCACTTGCTTATTCTGTTTCTCTTGGCGCCATGAACCGCGCTTTTCTATGGGGCTCCTGGCTGCATTGGTACCTTTGTCTGTCCACAAAAATTCTTCAGCTGTCCCGACAGAGCTCCATTGAGGTCACTCAGTCTCCTCTCTCATCGCTCATTCTGTTTGTCCTGGCGCTGCAAGCTTCCCTTTTCTCTGGGGCTCCTGCCTACATTGATGCCTTTTCTGCCCACAAAGAAATCCCAGCAGTCCTGATAGAGCTCCGCTGAGTTTGTAAGTACCTTGTCTTACTCAGTCATACTGTTTCTCCCACCGCTGCAGGCTGGCCTTCTGTACTGGGCCCCTGCCTGTATTGACACCTTTTTCTACCCACAAACAAATCTGCAGCAGTCCTGACAGTGCTTCGGTGAGTTCGCTCACTCCAACTCACTCTCTTGTTCTGTTTCTCCCAGTGCTGCAGGCTGCCCTTTGTACTGGGCTCTTGTGTTGCGGCCTTTGTCTGAACACAAACAAATCTGCAGCAGTCCCAACAGAGCTCAGTTGAACTCAGTCACTTCCCCTCTCACTCAGTCGATCTTAATCTGTGCCAAACACTGATTTCCCAGGGTGACCGTGCTATTGTCAGGCAGAAGTGAAAAAACATATTTTAGCCAGGATGTGAAAATGACAGCTGTAGTGTTCATAGGAGTTGTGAAAAATGCCACTGTTGAAAATGTGGTGTGAGACAGTATTACCTGCGGAGTTACAAGAGTGCATAGAAACTGTTCAACGACGCTTGTAACACAGTCATGTTATGGACTTTCGTCATCAAATTTTCAACAGGGATTTTAGGACCTCTGCTCATGAACAGTACCACTATCATTTTCTTAATCTGTCCCGCCACCGATTTCCCACTGTTACCACGTTATTCTGTGCGGAACTGTGAAAACATATTTCTGTCACAATGTGAAAATGACAGCTGTACTGCTTATAAGGAGGTGTGAAAAAATGGCACTGTTGAAAATCTGGTGTGACAATATTACAAATCATGTTGAGCTCACTGACTCCCCTCCTCACTCACTCATTCTGTGTCTCCTGGTGCTGCAGGCCCTTTTGTACTGGGCTCCTGCCTCTGTTAGCGTCTTTTTCTGCCTGCAAAGAAATCTGCAGCAGTCCCAACAAAGTCTGTTAGCTTGCTCACTCCTCTCTCACTTGCTCATTCTGTTCTGCCGGTGCTGCAGGCTGCCCTTTTCTACTGGACTCCTGCCTGCATTGCTGCCTTCTTATGCCCACAAAGAAATTTTCAGCAGTTACAATACAGCTCTGTTGAGCTCTCTCACTCGCTTCATTCTGGTTTCCGCCACTGCAGGCTGCCCTTTGTACTGGGCACTGTCATCTTCTTAATCTGTCCAGAACACCGATTTCCCACAGTGACCACGTTATTCTGCGCAGACCTGTGAAAACATTTTGGTCAGGACGTGAAAATGGCAGCTGTACTGCTTATAAGAAGGTGTGAAAAATGGCACTGTTGAAAATCTGGTGTAACAATATTACAAATCTGCGAGTTACAAAGGTGCGTGGAAGCGCGAATGCACACTTGTAACACAATCAATTGATGGGCTATCATCACCAAAATTTCAACATAGGCATTTTAGAACCTCTGCTCATGAACAGTATCATTGTCATTTTCTTAATCTGTCCCGAACAGTGATTTCCCACAGCGACTGCTCTATTCTTTGCCAGAAGTGCGACAACACATTTCGGCCAGGATGGGAAAAATGACAGCTGTACTGTTCATAAGTAGGTCTGGGAAAATGGCAATGTTGAAAATCTGGAGTGAAAATATTACAAATTCGCGAGGTTACAACTATGCCAACTGTGCAATGAACACTGTAACACAGTCATTTTATGAAGTATCATTACCAAATTTTCAACATATGCATTTTAGACCCTCTACTCATGAACAGTGTCACTGTCATTTTCTTACTCTGTCCTGAACACTGATTTCCCATAGCAACTGCGCTATTCTGCACCAGAGAGTGCAGACAACATTTGGCAGGATAAAACAATGACAGCTATACTGCTCACGAGGAGGTGTGACAAAATGTCAATGTTGAAAATCTGGCATAAAAATATTGTAAATTTGCGAAGTTACTAAGCTTACATAGCAACTGTGCAACGCGACTCATAAACAGTCATTTTGGGATTTTTTCCACTAATTTGCAACATAGGCTTTTGAGAGCCCACCATCATGAACACTGGCACTGTCATTTCATTGATCAGCTCTGAAGGGTGATTCTGCACAGTGACCGCAAAACCACCTTTCTGGGCTGATTAATGCCATGACAGTTCAAGAATTCATGAGGAGGGGTCCCAAAACCCCATGTTGAAAATGTGGTGAAAAATTCCAAAATTGCCCGAGATATGCACTAATGTTGAAAAGCCCTGTTTATTACATTATACAGCTTACCGGCATTTCTCAGTTCGCAGTCGGCTTTGAAGAGTGCAGACATGTTCCCGGCCATCAAGACGTCGCACCGAGCTCCGGAGGTAAGTATGGGGTGAGGGGTGTGGGAGGTAGGGTGCACAGTGGGTGGGTGCAGGTTGCGTGTGGGGAACAGGGCAGCCGAGGACAGTTTTCTTTTTCAGGGCAAAAACAAAACAAAAGACTCCACGGGACCGTTTTCCATTCACAGGGTATCTGGCAAGCTGGAGTGGGCTCCCAGTGTGCCAGCAGGAGCTTCAGCTTGGGGCAAGCAGTAGCCAACAGGAATTGGCACCCCGCTGGCAGGAACAAACGGGTGGTTATTATGCCAACGGGATTTGGCACCCAGTCGGCAGGAAGAAAACGAGGGGTTCATTATGCCAATGGAGATTGGGCACCCCATCGGCAGGAATAAAACCATGTGGGGTCATTATGCCGATGGGGATTGGGCCACCCGTCGCGGGAGAACAAGGGGTTACAGAATGCCAATGGAGTGGGCTCCCCATCAGCAACAAGTAAACACGATTGGGGAGGGTATATTGTTTGTGAACATGGCAGCAAGCCGCCATGTTCACAAACAATATGAGGGGATTTCACATTCCGCCCCGCAAATGACAGGTCACCCCTCATTGAAGCCGGATGGCTGACGCTGCAATGATGAGGTGGGCCCGCATGCAGCGGCTACTTTTTAGAGGTTGCGGCACGCTGGCTGAACTACTGTCAGTAGCAGCGTCATGGCATTGGGGATGGAGGACAAGCCTCTGCAGGCTGTGGGGGCATTGGGCACAACAGTGTCCACACCTCCACAACCTGCTTTTGGAGAAAGTTGATGCAATATGTTTCTTGCACATGCATGCAATCAACATAATAACTTTTTCAGCTTTTTTTATTTTCTGCATCTTCTCTCTGCTTAGTAGTTTGTTAGGAGGTTTTCTGTGGCTTAGGTCTTATTTTCTTTTTATTTCTGTATTTTTCTACAGCCTTCTATCTGTATGTCCCTTTCACCTCTGTGTTCAGATGTTCTGATTCTGTGATTTCTTGTTAAGTTCCTATTTATAACCTTTTCCCCATTTTCTGCCTTTTCCAAATTCACTTTTGTCGTGTTAGATTTTGTTACTTTTTCTTTTCATATGTTTGCATTTTAAATAAAAATCAGTGGTGGTGGAGAGGAGGTGGGAGGACTAGAAGTCAGAGTGAGGAGAGGGAAGAGAGAGAGGAGAGAGGAACAGTCATATGGTTGTCTGATGTAAAACACTGTCCCATCTGTTGGAACAGGAGACCTTTAGAGGCAGCACCAGCAACACCAGTTTTTGGAAGAAGGATCAGCAAGAAGTCTGTAGTAATGGCTTTGTATACACATACACACACATGTAAACACACACACACACACACACACACACACACACACACACAGTGCAGCAGCGTAGTAGCTGTTTTACTGCAGGAAGAATCTGCAAGTGATAAACCCTCTGTGCCACCCTCCTGTGGTACCGTGTTCGATCTTATGAAGAGGAGCCCCCTAAACCACCCACCTCTGCCTCCTCCTCTAGGTAGCAGCAGAAGTCCCTAGGTTGGGAATTGGCTGAGTTGGACCCCTCCCAACAACAGTGTTATGACATGCAGAATGTCCCAGACAGTTGTTCAGCATGGTAAACAAGACAGACACTTGGGCACTGGTAGGCAGTGCATCTTTCTTCAGCTATGGCAAAAGTCAGAGGAATACAAAGAGGTGACTGAGAGGGTGGAGGCTATACCACTCCTAGTCGTCCTTCTTTTCTCTGGGGACCCCTGTCTCAAGGGAGGAAATGGACAAGAAAATGATAGAGGGCATTCTCAAAATGGTTGAAAAAGGAGATACTGTTGATGGGGACCTGAATATGCCAGATGTTAACTGGACGACATGGACTGCAGCCACATCCAAAAGCAGGGGTCATTCTCGATGCCTTGCAGGGCATGCCTTAGACAGCTAGTGGTGGAACCCACTTAGGAGGGAGCAATATTAGACCTGGTACTCTCAATGGAGAGAGGATCACAAATTTAGAAGTCAGTAGACATCTGGGAACAAGCGACCACTGCACAGTGTGCTTTCATGATAAACACAACCATGGAGACAAGCCATACAAAGACAAGGATACTGGAGTTTAGAAGGGCTGACGTTGGCATAATGGGTGAATACCTGAGGAATGCATTAGCAAATGGCCAGAAAGGAGGGTGGAAGAACAATGGAGAAAAATCGAAACTGCCATCATGGAGGCAACAAGCCTTTGTGTGAAACAAATAAAGAAAACAAAGCGGAATAAAAAAAACACTATAGTTCTCAAAAGAGGTGTCAGGAAGGTTAAGGAGAAAAGGCTGCATTTAAAAATATAAGGAATCACAGAAGCAGCAAGACAGAGAACTGTACCAGTTAAAGCAGAAGGACTTGGGAAGGCAGTCAGAATAGCAAAGGCCCAAACCGAGGAAAAATAGCCAACTCAGTTAAGAAGGGGATAAAACCTTTTATAGGTACATTAGGGAGCATAGAAAGGTTAAGGAGGGAAGTGAAGATTAATAAAGGAGGAGGTGGTGGGCAGAGGGACACAGTGGAAAGGCAGAGATATTGAATGAATACTTTGCTCAGTATTCACAAAAGAAGAAGAGAAGAGTTAGTTACCAAACCAAACAATAGAAGCACTCTAGATAGTGGGGTTGACGCCAGTCCATTTACAGAAGAAAGAGTCCTGAAAGAACTCCTAAAACTCAAGGTGGACAAAGCAATGGGGCCTGATGGGAGTCACCTAGAATCCTAAAAGAACTAAGGAAGAACCTACTGACACCACTGACCACACTTTTAACAAATCATGGGAGGATGGGGTGGTACCTGAGGACTGGAGGAGGGCAGATGTGATTCCCTTCACAAAAGTAGGAGCAAGGCAGAAGCAGGAAACTACAGACCTGTTAGTTTGACCTCAGTGGTGGGGAAAATGATGGAATCACTTCTGAAAGAAAGAATTGTTCAGTACCTAGAGGCCAGCAGGGCACAGGACCCAAAGCAGCATGGATTCACAGCAGGAAGGTCATGTCAGATGAATCTAATCGATTTCTTTGACTGGGTGACCAAAGTAATAGACCAGGAAGGGCTGTGGATATGGCCTACCTAGGCGTTAGCAAGGCATTTGACACAGTCCCGCACAAAGATTAATAATCAAGTTAGCCAGCCTGGGAGTGGGACCCAGGGTGGTAACCTGTAGAAAACTGGCTGTACAACAGGACACAGAAAGTAATAGTGAATGGAACACATTCTGAAGAAAGGGGTTACTAGTGGAGTACCTCAGGGCTCAGTACTGGGTCCAGTCCTCTTTAACGTCTTTATAGGTGACATTGCAGAGGGTCTGGAAGGAAAGGTATGCCTCTTTGCAGATGACACAAAGATCTGTAACAGTGATACACAATGGGGGTAGAAAGGATGAGAAGGACTTGGCAATGTTGGAGGAATGGTCAGACATATGGCAACTTAGGTTCAGTGCAAAGAAGTGCAAATTAATGCACCTAGGAAATAAAAATCCAGGAGAAGAGTACACAATAGCAGGGGAGGTACTAACAACAACAATAATGGAAAGGATCTGGATGTCATCATATCAGATGACCTAAAGGTGGGTAAGCAATGTGAGAAGTCAGTAAGGAGAGCAGAGGGATATTGGGATGCATAGGAGGGGCATCACAAGTAGAAAAAGGGAAGTGGTTATCCCCTGTACAGACAGTTGGCGAGACCCCATCTGGAGTACTGCGTAGTTTTGGAGACCCTCATCTACGCAAGAACATAGACAGGATGGAAGCAGTCCAGAGGAGGGCAACTAAAATGGTGCAGGGTCTACATCAGAAACCATATGAAGAGAGACTGAGAGAGTTTAATATGTATACCCTTGAAGAAAGGTGGAATGGGGGACATGATAGAAACTTTTAAGTACCTCAAGGAATCAACAAAATCCAGGAGGGTAGCATCTTTCAGAAAAAGAGATATTTAAGAACAAGGGGCACAATTTAAAGTTAGAGGGGATGGCTAAGGGTAATGTGAGGAAATTCTTTATCATGGAGAGAGTGGTGGACGATGGAACCGCTTCCTGGAGAGGTTGTGGGGTCTAAAACACGGGGAATTCAAAAATGCATGGGACAGACATAAGGTAATTATAGTGGGGGTTGCAGGAAGTAGGCTGTTGGTTAACTAGAGTCTGCAGCTTATCCAATAGGTAGGGAAATGGGCAGACTGGGTGGGCCAAGTGGTCCTTATCTGCCGCCAAAGTCTATGTTTCTATGTGCTTCAAGTGACAGTGAGGTGCACTGCTTGTGGAGGGTAGCACTGATGCGAAAAGTATGACCTGCAGCTGAATTTGTGGCCTGTAGCCAGGAAAAGCATGTGAGACCTTAGAAGAAGATCCTTCCTTCAGTATCTCATTTAAGAGATGAAGTGACACAGCTCCATGTTGAGCTAGAGGACCTCTAATGTGAAGTTGTGTCCATGGAAGCCACACTCCAGATGCTACTATCAAATCAGTAGACACTGCTTGAGGGAATGGCAGAAGCCTCTGGTGAGGGTGCTTCTATCCCACCCAGTCCATATTAATGAATAAACACCAGGGTCAGATATGCATATGTTTGCACAGTGGGCAGTGATTGCCCACCGTTAGCCCAGGATTTGTGCCCAAACATTATCGACAGCTCCTTAGATGCAGGGATGCTTCTCCATGCATCACTCTTGATTACCTGTGCTCCATCAACATGCTTGTGTGCGCCTCTGTCCCCCATGGAAATCTCCATAGTCTCAACTGCCATGGGAGGTCAAGCACTTTCTGTTGCTGCCCCTCCTTGTGGAACAGTCTCCCAGTGTCCCACCACTCCCTTGACACACATAGTATCTTCAAGCAACTATTCAAATCCTGGCTAATAAATGAAGTCAAGTGCCTCTGCTCCCCAGGATAATCTCTTTTCTCCTGTCCTACAGAGGACAATTTATCCCCTCCTGTGCCTGCCCTGTCTGCTAGCACTCTTCTTCCTCATCATGTCACCCCTCTCCAAAGCCCTGTTTCTCCCTACCCTAATATCATGTATGCTCTAGTCTAGTTTGTTCAACCACTCCTGTATAGTCTGTAAACGCATTACTTATCCTCTGTTTTGAACTGACAATGGGTAATTATTTAATAGGCTGCTACTGTCTACTAGTGATTTTTGATTTAAATTGAGTTGTACCTTTGTCCATTTTTCAGTGATGTAAGATGTTGAATTTGTAAGATGCCAATGTATTTTTTAGTGTTATTTCCTCTGTATATTTTTAATTTGTGCCACATGTTGTGGCCCAGATTGTGCCTGAAAACGGTTCCCTGGATCAGTACACCTACCTAGTTACCAAAGACTTTGTAAATAAATAAAAATATTCAAAGGGAAGATCTGCACAGGCTAAAAGGGTTAGAGACCAGTCCAAAAAATAATGTATGCAGTGGGCAAAAGGGGTGAGGACAGGACTGAAATCAGGGCAGTGCAATATTCAGCACATTTGCACTGCACAAAGGAGTAAGCACAGGCCACTTTATACAGCATAGATACTGCTGATCAAACTCCAACTTAACTCTGGGCAACCCGAATAGCTGCCAGAGCTACTGTAGCTAACAACCAAGTTACTAATCAGGGAGCACACCTGCCTCTGGTGGTTTGTGATCCCCCACCACGATCCCCATCCTGTAATGTAAACCAGTGTGTCTTGTGGTCCATGGTCCCCTGTCTCTAGTCACTGGCCTGTAACAAGTATAGTATTTCTGTGGTGCTTTGGGGTCACCCCACCCTCTGATCATCATTCTGTCATTAAATAAATGCATCCCTGGTGCCAAGTGGTCTGCCCTGCCCACCGATCACAATCTTATAGTGACAGTGAAATCCGTGGTGGTCCGTGGTCCCCCCACCCACTGATCACTGTCCCATATAATAAATGTACTCCCTGGTGGTCCATGGTCCTGCCACCCTTGGATCACTGACCTGTATAGACATAATTGAATCCCTGGTAGTCCATGGTCCTCCCACCCTCTGATCACTGTCCCACAAAAATATAATGTACTCATTAGTGGTCAGTGGTCCCTCCACCCTCTGATTGCCATCCCATATAGATATAATGTAATCCCTATTATTCTGTGGTCCCACCGGTCTCTAATCCCTGGCCTCATATGACCATGCAAATTTCCTGGTGTCCAGTGGTCACCACCGTCTCTGATCCCTATCCCCATATGAAACTGCAAAGTCCCTGGTATCCAGTGTCTTCTCCTGGTCTCCAATCCCTGGCCCCATATGACCATATGAATACACTGGGTCCTGATTCTCAAAGCCCCATGAGTGATGCAAGCACCTGTGCCAAACATATCAGGTGCAACTGGCACCTTGCACTAAACAGTTCCCCAAAGCTATTCTCAAAGGCAGCCTGGTCCAACCACAGGCTGCCTGTCCCATACAGGGCAAGCACCACCCATGCACCCATAGATGGGATGTGACATGGCACAAGGGCATGTGGCCAATGTAAGCTGCCACATCCCTGTAATTGGCATTCTCAGAACACTCCCAGAGGGAGAAATTCCAAGTACCCTCTGGGAGAGTTGACCAGTAAGCTGTGTGCCTCAGACCCCACTCCCTAGTCCCGATCATGCTCTTCCCCATGATGTATATTCATAATCATGCCCCTCCTCGAACCCTGATTGTGCCATTAGCCCTGTTGTATGAATGTAAGCCTGTCCCCTCCTGAACATAAATTGTGCCATTAGCTCTATTGTATAAATATATCATCCCCTCCCCAAAACCCAATTGTGCCATTAGCCCTATTGTATGAATAGAATCATAACCCCTCTCCAAACACTGATTGTGCCATTAGCCCTTTTGTATGAATATTCTCATGCCTCCACCGAACACCGATTGTGCCATTAGCCCTATTGTATAAATATAATAATTGTCCCTTCCTGCAATCCCTGATGCTGCCAGTGTCACCTATAACCAACAATCCCTCAACCTGGTTATCTATGCTATCTATGCCCCCATCCCTGCAGGTGAGTGCCCACCATCCAGCTCCTTCCATCCCTTAATAAATCCGGCATCGGCATATCCCTCCACTCATCTCCACAGCTGGTGCTGACTAAACTGACATTTACTGTGCTGTCCCATATAGTGTACATGCATGTTTTACACTATAAAGTACAGCACACTAAATGACGGTTCAGTAAGGCCAGTCATGGAGGTGAGTGTAGGCTGTGCCAGTGCCAGCTCTATTAAGGGATGGAGGAAGGAGCTGCGGTTATCACTGCCTGCTGGGGTGGGGGCACTAGATCACCAGGTTGGTGATCATCAGTTATAGTGTGACACTGGTGGCATTGATGATTGCCGGGAGAGGGGACATGTTTATACTCATACAATCCCACTAATGGCACAATCGGTGTTCAGAGGAGGGCTTGATTATATTCATACAATATGGCTAATGGCACAATTTGGATTTGGGGAGGGGGCAAGATTATGAATATACATTAGTGAAAAGGGCATGATCGGGATTGGGGAGGGGACCACTGGCTAACCTGACTGGAACGGTGACAGCCACCCCACGGCTTGGACATACACTGCCAGTGTGCCATCTGTTTGGAGTTCAGCCTTAGTTGCTGCAAGCCATGAGACTGAGCCACCAGGACCCTGTCCGATTGAGAATTGGACACAGAGTCCCTGAAGCATGGGGCATCGGTGCAAGATGCTGTTTGCCGCAGCTTGCACCACTCCAGTGCCCATTTTGAGAATCAGTCCTCGGTGTCCAGTAGTCTCCAGGTCTCTGATTCCCATCACCAGTGACAGTAGATCTATCTCTGGTGCCCCTTGTCCCTCCAACCCACTGATCATGGGCTCTTTATAAAATCCCAGAAGATGTCTGAGATATATAGTTACAAGTAATAAAGAAAAAAAAAATAATCCCATGGTCCCTGGCAACTAGTGCCTCCTGCACTGCAAGCACTGACAACCCACCCTGCTCGATCCTTACTTGTAGTGCCAGTGCCATGGCTTAGATAGGTGAAAGCACAGCCCTCTGCTCACATTCTTGGCTGGCTGCTGTATGACAAGACAGAGACAGTACATGGCATGAGTCCTCTATACTGCACAGGAATGCATGGCCTGTGTACTGTTTTATGCTGTATTGTACAGTACATAGGCCACATGTTCCTGTACAGTACAGGGCGTGTGCCCCATGGTATACATAGGACACACCTCTCTGTCTTGTCATAAGGTAGCTGGCCAAGGAGGTGAGTGCAGGGCTGCACCAATCACTATGTCTCAGCCATGGCACTGGCACTGCAAGAAAAGGGAATTGGCATGGTAGGTGGTTGGTGCCCGTGGTGAAGGGGCTGCTAGATGCCAGGGACTATGGGAGTTTTAGGTTTTCCTTATTTCTTGAACTATGTATCTTGGACATCTTCAGGGATTTCATAAAGAGCCAGTGATCAGTGGGTGGAGGGACAACTGGGCAACCAGAACAAGTATGCTGTCACCGGTGATGGACGTGGAGACAGAGAAATAACTGGCCACCAAGGAAGATACATCCATTCACAGGGCCAGTGATTGGTGACTGGGGAGGACCATTGGACACCAGGGAATTTACATGGTCTATGTGGGCTGGACATCAGAGACTGGGGGTAACACAAACTACCATTCCATTGTATCTATATGAGACAGTAATTGGATGGTGGTGGGGATCACAGACCACCAGGGATTCCAATATATCTATATAAGATGGAGATTGGTGGGTGGGGTGACCACAGACCATCTATTATATCTATACAGGATGATGATTAAAGAGGGTGGGGGAGCACTAGGCACCAATGACTTTTCTTTCTTGTACAGGACTGGGCAATTAGGGTAGGAGCAGTGCTACACAAACCAGCCACAATTCCCATGAAAATGAGCCCATAATGGTCATGCAGGTTACCCTTCATGCCGTGTTTGCCCAATGGGTTCATTTGCATAGCCCATCGAATATTGCACATGGGGCTACTGGCACAATTGGGTCTGGTGGTGTACTTCCCTGCACTGCGAGGGATTCATGTCAAGACAGTTCTACTGGACTTAGTACTGCATTGACTTGCCTCATATTCGGTAAGATAGCACCAGTGCACTACCCAACTAAATATAGCATCCTTGGGATACTGGGCAATGGCAGAGCGCAGCCCAAAACTTTGGATCTGCTTTGCTCGTGTTTAAATATTGGGCCTCAGCTGTCTTAAAGTCTCAGTTCTCCTATTTTTTTTCTTGTAATTATAGAAACATAGAAACATAGACTTTGTGGCAGATAAGGACAGCTTGGCCCATATAGTCTGCCCATTTCCCTACCTACAGGATAGGCCATAGATCCCAGTTAACCAACAGCCTATTTCTTCCTACCCCTTACAAGAATTGTCTTATGTCTGTCCTATGCATTCTTGAATTCTCCCACAGTTTTAGACCCCACAGCCTCCTCAGGAAGGCTGTTCCATCCATCCACTACCCTATCTGTGATAATACTTCCTCACATTGCCCATGAACTGTCCCCCTATCTTTAAATTGTGTCCCCTTGTTCTTGCGTCTCTTTTTCTGAAAGATGCTACCCTCTTGGACTTTGTTGATTCCACTGAGGTACTTAAAAGTTTCTATCATGTCCCCCTCTCCCTTCTTTCCTCAAGGGTATACATATTAAGCTCCTTTAGTCTCTACTCATACAGCTTCTCTTGCAGACCCTGCACCATTTTAGTTGCCCTCCTCTGGACTGCCTCTATCCTGTCTATGTCCTTGAGGAGATGGGGTCTCCAGAACTGGATGCAGTACTCAGATGGGGTCTCACCAACTGTCTGTACAGAGGGATAACAACTTCCTGTTTTCTGCTGCTGATGCCTCTCCCTATGCATCCCAGTATACCCCCAGCCCTCCCTACTGCCTTCTCACATTGCTTACTAACCTTAAGGTCATCTGATATGATTACCCCAGGTCCTTTCCTTTTTGTTGTTGTTACTACCTCCCCCATCGTGTATTTTTCCTGGGTTCTTGTTTCTCAGGTGCATTATTTTGCACTTCTTTGCATTGAATCCTAGCTGCCATACTCTGGACCATTCTTCCAACCCTGCCAAGTCCCTTCTCATCCTTTCCACGCCTCCTTGTGTATCAACCCTGTTGCAGATCTTTGTGTCATCTGCAAGAGGCATACTTTTCCTTCCAGTCCTCTGCAATGTCACTTATGAAGACATTAAAAGGACTGGACCGAATACTGAACCCTGCGGTACCTCACTAGTAACCCCTCTTTCTTCAGAGTGGACTCCATTTACAATTACCTTCTGTGTCCTGTTGTCCAGCCAATGTTTTACCTAGGCTACCACCCTGGGACCCACTCCCAGGCTGGTTAATTTGACTATTAATATTTTGTGTGGGACTGTGTCAAATGCCTGCTAAAGTCTAGGTAGGCCATGTCCACAGCCCTCCCTGATCTACTACTTTGGTCACCCAGTCAAAGAAATCTATTAGATTTGTCTGACATGACCTTCCTGCATGAACCCATGCTGCCTTGGGTCCTGTGCCCACTGGCCTCTAGGTACTCAACTATTCTTTCCTTCAGAAGTGACTCCATCACTTTCCCTACCACAGAGGTCAAACTGACAGGTCTATAGTTTCCTGCCTCTGTCTTGCTCCCACTTTTGTGAAGGGAATCACATCTGCCTTCCTCCAGTCCTCGGGTACCACACCATCCTCCCATGATTTATTAAAAAGAGTAGCCACTGGTTTCACTAGTTCCCCTTAATTCTTTTAGAATTCTGGGGTGAATTCCATCAGGCCCCATTGCTTTGTCCACCTTCAGTTTTAGGAGTTCTTGCAGAACCCTTTCTTCTGTGAAAGGACTGGGATCGACCCCCCTATTAAGAGTGCTTCTGTTAATTGGATTAGGCACTTCCTCCTCCTTTGTGATTAGTGAGCAGAAATATTCTTTCAGTATCCCTGCTTTTTCACTGTCTCCTCTGCCCACCCACCGCTCATTCTATTCAGCCTCACTATCTCTCTTTATCTTTCAACGCCGCTGATGTATCTATAAAGGTTTTATCCCCTCTTAACTGAATGGGCTATCTTTTCCTCAGTTTGGGCCTTTGCTATTCTGACTTCCCTCCCTGCTTCCTTCTGCCTTAACTGGTACAGCTCTCTGTCCTGCTCCTTCTGTGTTTCTTTATACTTCCAGAATGCTATCTTTTCTTCCTGACTTCACAGCCACCCCTTTTGAGAACCATAGTGGCTTTTTCTTTCGTTTTGATTTGTTTATTTATTGCAGTTCATTTTAGTCCCTAGAAGTCAACTATATGAAAATCTAATTTCCCTTTTCTCAGGTCATAGAAATTATTGTTATATGTTGCTGCGCTTGATCTGTCAGTCAGTCAGTCTCCCAGCAGAGCAACAGCATAGTACCTCTAACTTGTAATTCACTTTTAGTGCCGAGAAATGCACTTTATGAAAACCTCATTTTCAATTTTTCTCATGTTCCAGAAAATACTTGCTGCATGCTCCATTCTACTGTGCTGATCTGTACCAGCCAGTTTCCTGCCGCAGCAACAGCACCTCCAACTTGTGATTCACTTTAGTGCCTAGAAATGTATATATTACAATCGCATTTCCCATTTCTTCTCATGTCCCAGAAGTTTCTTTCTACATGCTGCTATGCTGCACTGTCAGTCAGTCTCTCACCACAGCAACAGCACATCTAATCTGTGATTCACTTTAGTTCCCAGAAATGAATTATATGAAAATCTCATTGTCCATTTTATTCATGTCCCTGAAATTAAGTATTCTTGCTATGTGCTGCTGCATTGTGTCACTCAGTTCCCACAATAGCATTTTTCTCAAGTTACAGAAATAATGTATGATGCTGCTATATGCTACCAACAACAGTTCTGTGACATGCAAACTATGCTAGATGGTTTTCAACATGGTAAATGGGACACACACTTGGACACTGGTGGGCAGCATACCGCCTTACAGTAAGGCATCACTGTGAGTGGGAGGAATGCAAGAACTTTGCTGAAAGGGGTGCAGGTGGTGTCACCGCTAGTGGTCTTTCTGTGCCACTGAGGGTGGCACAGCAAATGACAGTGAGGAGCACAGTTGCCGGAAGGGGCACAGATGATGGAAGTGGGACCTGCAGCCAGACTTGTGGGCTGTGGCAACAGAAAGAACTTGAGACCCAAGCTTCAGATCCTCTTCCTCCTTTTCAGTTAAGAGATGAAGTAGCACAACTACACATCAATATGGGGACCTCAGATGCTGAGGTGTGTCCAAGAGGCCACACACCAGTCCCTGCTCTCAAACCAGCAAAGTGTCCTTGATGGAGAGGTGGAACCCCATGGTGGAGGTGCACTTTCTTTCACACCTAGGTCATAGCAATGATATACATTATATGAAATTTCATTTGCCATATTTTCAAAATTCCTAGAAAATATATATACTATATGCTGCTGCACTGTGTTAGCCTCCAAGAACAGCACCTCTTTTGAAGCACTTTAATGGTCATAAATTCATGACTGGATGAGAAGAGACCAGTGCAGACAAGAGTGAAATTATTTATACTCTAGTCCACTCCCTGGCATGTCATGCTACACACCTGTGAAAGCAAAATTAACAAGCTGGAATGTATGGGGTGGGGGACAAAATAGCTAGATAGATAGAAAACTGGTTCACGGACAGAAGCCATGGAGTGGTAGTGAATGGGGTGCACTCCTTGACAGGGCAGGTGATGGCGGGGTTCCCGGGATCAGTGCTGGGACCACTCCTTTTTCAATATCTACTTTAGTGATATAGCAGATGGGCTGAAGGGTCAAGTCGCCCTTTTTCAGCTGATACAAAAATCTGCAATAGGGTAGACTCTGCAGGGCTTGTTGAGTACATGAGTCAGGACCTGAGGGCACTTGAACGGTGGGCAGAGACCTGGAAAATAAATTCAATACCAAGAAATGTGCAGTCTTCCACTGGTGCAAAGGAACCCAAAGGCAGGGTACACACTTGAGGTGAGGAAGTCAGAGTTATGGAGCAGAAGTGGATCTGAGGTTAATAGTGTTCTGTGATATTAAGGTGGGAAAGCAGTGTACCAGGCAGTGGGGGAGTATATGGGATGGTGGTGTATAGGCAGGGGAATCATTAACCAAAGGAGGGAGGTCCTGAAGCCCCTATACCAAGCCATGGTGAGACTGTACCTCAAGTATGGAGTCAAACTCTGGAGACCATACCTGTGCAAAGACATAGACTTGATTGAAAGGGTTCAGAAAAGGTGACCAAGATGGTGCAAGAGATGAAGGCACAATTGCACTACAGAGACATAGGGAATTGGGGCTCTACACATTGGAGACTAGAAGGAGAGAGACATAATAGATAGCTTTGAATATGTCAAATGGATAAACAAAGTGTACCCAGGGTGTTTATTTCACAGGAAGGAGGGGCATGGTTTGAGACTACAAGGGGTAACTGCAGAGGCAATGTCAGAAGGCAGTTCTTCACTGATAGGGTAGTGGAAGCCTGGAACAGGCTTCTAGTGGAAAGTGGTAGGATCTGAGACACTGCAAGGTTTCAAGAGAGCATGGGACAGGCTTCATGGGGCTACGGGGGAGGTAGGATGGGTGCTTTCAGAAGAGGAGAGAAGAATAGTTGGGGGAAAAGGGTAGACTAGATGGGCCAAGAGGTCCACTTCTGCCTTCAAATTCTTTGATTCTATGATTCTATGAAGACAATAATGTATAAGAAAAAACAAACTTCTGGAGATGATACTTTCCTTCACACTATTGATGGTCATGTTGTGTAATGCCACAGTGTTGCTCCAGAGGGATAGGAGAAGGCTGCTTGCTGGAGGTTGAGGATGAGGCAGCAGGAGAGGAGACCTCTGAAAACATCTGTGAAATTATTTAGAGTCAACCCACTCACTGTCATCTGTACCTATGAAAGGAAAATTTAAATAGAAAAGCAAAAAAAAAATGCAATGATACTCACTGTTACATTAGTGATGGCTATGATGTATAATGGCACATTAGTGCCCAGAGTTGGAAGAGGAGTAGCATTTTGGTGGTTGAAGGAGACAGCAGGACACAGAAGCAGGTTTCACAGTAATCAGTATGTCTGACTTTTCTCCTTGGTTAAGAGTCTGGGTGTTTCTGTGTTTCAGGAGTTGTGTATGAGATGGAGGAGGAGGAGGCCCATTTTGTTCCTAGGTGATGAGGACTGGAGGAGAACAGAGCGATCATCATCAGTGGGAGTATGCATGGTAGCGTGTTCACACAGTAGTCAATGTTACTGGCATTTCCAGTGGGGTAAGAGTCTGGGTGTTTCTGGAGGCATGCATGAGATAGAGGAGGAGGCCCCTGTTCTACCTGGTTGAGGAAGACTGGAGGAGGATAGAGTGTACAGCATCATTAATGAAGGAAGGCATGGCAGCATGTTCACATCAGGGTGATGTCTGGCATTTCCACTGGTTAAGAGTCTGTGTGTTTCTAGAGGCATGCAAGATGAGGGATGAGGATGCCCACATTGTTCCGTGGAGACCAGAGTAGAGTTATGTTCTCCTTCTTCTATCTGTGTCCTCCTAATTAATCACTCTACTGCTCCTCATCCCCCACAATGAATACCCCTCTTCCTCAATATCTGAATTTTCACCACATGAGAATTCTTCAACCATTAAGGCCACATTTACCTCTGTGGTGGGCGTTGTCCTTCCTTCCTTTATACTGTTATGTCAGTGGTACCCACAGTGATGCACTTCTATTTGGAGGTATATGTGCAATATTCATTTTGGAGGTATATACACAAAATTAATTTTAATGAATGCAAACATAGCGACATTTGGGAGGGTAGGCTTATACATTGGTCTGTGATGATTGCTCACATTCAGAACTAGCAGTAGATAGTGGGCAGCTTACATGTTTAAAAGCCACATCTGCCTGTGCATGCCACTGTTTAACTTTGTTGTTCCAATAGAGAAGGGTTCATCATCAGCACCAATGTGTTTGTGGTCTGCCATATATGCCTCAACCCATCCATTAACCTCCAATGTTCTGCTGACAGTGACATACATGCTCCAGAACTGCCAAATCTGCATGAGGCAGTATGTTTGACTTTAAGATGGGTATGGTGTCCTGTCAAAACAAGACCCTTTCTTGCCATGGTTTACTTGGGCATGACACAGCTGGCATACTGCCACAGCGGTTTCTGTTGGATCAGTAATAAAAAGTCCCACAAAGGGATTTTGAAGGACACTCAAATTTATGTGGAGCACCAATTGTGGTGGCCACCACACCTATGCTTGTTTCTGTTATAGGATAGTGTCTTTAAATACTATCTTTTCTGAATCAAGTTGCTTACTGGTTAACTTGAAAATTCTTACACTTCGCCATCCCCTTTTTTCTTTCTTTTCAGGATCCCACAATGGAATGATGACAGTGTCATTATCACCTTCATTCTCCAGTTCCTCCTTCTCCTCCAGTTACAAGTCCTCTCTCCACATTTTCCTGAGATGGCAGTAGCACATAACTCTGTTACTGCATCATCCTGAGACTCAGGTCAAGTACAACTAATCACTTGGGTCTCTTTCAGATGTTTTCAACACCACCGTTTACTTGCTGGTGTGGGTGTGGGTGGGAAATTTCAGATAACAGATCTTGGCTCTGGCTTCCACCTCCTCAACTGAGAAAGCAGCCAAATCAAGTGATGGAGTTATTTTTTTAACCATGCCACTACCATCATCACACACTGCAGATACACTACCACCTCCTGCATCCATACAACTCTCCTGTCTGCATTGACAAGTGGTCACCACTGCTGCCTACTTTGCCTTTACTTCCTTCCTGTCTACCAATTCCTTTTTCTCTAACACTTATTCTAAGATGATAATGTGTAGCAGTGCAGATGGCTTGCAAAATAATAAAAAAAATACTGTGAATAGTAAAATAGTTAAGATCAAATAAAAAAAATTCAAAATGATAAGGAAAGGTTGAAATACGATGAAAAATAATGATCAAACATAGTAGCAACTACCTGCCAGAGGTCTGGGTAGACATTTGTATCTTCAAAATGTTATAAAAAGTAAGATATAATCCAAAGTCCACCAAAACTCATATATTTATTAAACTCTTTTTCTTCACACCCATATACATGAGGCAACAGTTTACGTGGCCTAACGTCACTTCCTTAGGCCAATCTATATAAACAGTGTTGACACTAAATTAGAAACAAATAAATCCATTCAGATACACAGTTTTTTTAATTTCTGCTCCTTTTACATTAATATGTCACACTGGTATATTCTGCCAATAGTTCTTTATAATAACATATTGAATTAAGTCACATTTTCAATGAAAAGTTCATTTAGAAACTAATTATAAAACATCTTTTCTTTCTTAGTTAAATCCCAATCCATTTTATATTATTGTCCCCATATTAAAGTCAAATTTTAGTTCAATGTAGTATAAACTTTGTATTATTTTCAAATATGCAAAACAGAAGTGAACTGTCACATTTTAGAGTGTGACCAGGTGACAGCAATATGATGTTTAAATAATAACTATACAAGATTTAAAGATATTAACGTTTGAAATAAATATATGTTTTTTCTAATAGATGGTAATAGAACAGGGCAGCAAGGTGCTCATTTTGAGAGTAATATATCAGGACTTCCAGATCAGTGGAGTTCAAATAAATGAAAAAGTTATTTTTTTGCATATTTGATGGACTTTGGATTATATCTACTTTTTATAACATTTTGAACATCGACGCCTATAAGTAAGATTGTCCAGAATTACACTATATGTAAGGGCATCCTGTATCAACACCAGTAGACATTTGTATTTAGCAGTATTGGAACACTGAGAGTGTATAGAAATTATGGGAGTACAGAAAGAAATTAAAAATTAGATTTTCAGGACTTGAAAAAATGAATTGTCTGAAACTCACAGTGAAAACAGAAAATGCACTGAAAGTATAGTAGAGCTGTTGCTGGCTGCAGACAAAAGCCTGCAACTTTCCCCACACACTAGTCCTGCTCAGCAACACCACTGAAAGAGAAAGAAAAAAAATGATAGGCAAAAATGTTCAAAATTAAGTCTGCAGATGTAGAACACCAAGTATGTTTTTAAGTTTGTTTTATGCAATGGACAGCATTATGAATCAAGTCAAACTGAGCTCTAAGTACAGTGAAGATCCTACTCTCCTGAACACACTTCCTAGAACTACACACCGCAGTTCTTCAGGTTTGTTTCCTGCAGCAGTGTAATCATATTATCTGCAGGTCTCATGGTGCAGTAACAGCACTGAATGACACAGACATTTGTGAAGTCCTAGTGAAGTTCACCAGTAAAGTTGTAAACTTGCAACTTCATGAAGTTGGCAATACCTCAAAGTTCAGCTTTGCAATGTGTGAAAACTTTGTGAAGTTGCAGGACTTTGCAAAGTTTAGGTGGATCAATGTTTTCCATACTTCACACAGCTCTACTAAGGCTGGTTTTGTGCTTCTAGTTATTGAGTAGGTGCCTCTTGATGATAAAAGAAAATGTTGTTTAAAGCTCCCTTATGTATTTGAACTCTCCTTGAAGCATCACCTACGGTACAAGTACACACTGTCACCTCTCTTGGCCAGTAACACAGTGCTACACAGTCAGGTTTGTTGTTGCAGTGGTTCACACTTTCTGTTAGGCATAACTGTCTTCTATCATGTCTCTGTCACATTTTCATGTCAAGAAATCTTTAAATCGCATAATTCTGTACTTGTGTAGATTAACTGGTAAAATGGTTTCAAACAGGCATGTGATAGCATAAGGGAGCAATACAGATGAGTATGAATAGATAGGTCATTGACAGAGCAAAGGCCTATGGCACATTCATAAGGTAGAGAAAGAAATGGGCAGACTGGATGGGCCTTGCGGTCCTTATCTGCCTTCAACTTCCATATTTCTATGTTTCTAAATACACATGGTAGGAGTAGCTGACTAATATGTAGATAGGTTAGAGAGTGGATACTAAACTGGTACTGAAAACATACAATTGTGATGGATAGACTGCTTTTGCTTTCCAAATGACCTTAGGCTGCAGATCATAGGATCTCTGATACCGTTTGCAAAACCCTATTTTGCTCTGTTGGTTATCTTTGCTGTCATTTACTGAAATATTTTCTTCTCCATCTCTAATGCAAAGTTTCTGGAACTGGATATTGCACCTTTCTGAAAGCAGCTTCAACTCCAGCTTTCTCAGTCCATCTCCCAGCATGTTATCCCTCATTTAGAATCTGCCAAAACAGATATGACTGCAGCTAGAGTCTCAGCATACTGTAAATTAAGCTCCCTCTCTCCTTCTCCTGTCTTCTTCTTTCTGTTTCTTTGTAACTCAGCAAGTTTACTTACAATTTAATTAAACAAAATATATGCCTGGCAGCCACCCCCACAAAGCTTTTCAAATCACAAGCTCTGTATCTAGGCAGATCTGTGTTCCAGCCAATGGAATACATGAACTATCTCTTTCTATAAATAAGACATAATGGAATGCACAGTATGGATCCAGTTGATTCTGAGCTTGCTAAGTACAGTAGCATATTTCATGTATATGCCTAATGTGAAATAAGAACTTCCAGCTCATGAAAGAAGAATCTTCTTTGGTGAGCCAGCCCATGAAAGAAGAACCTTCTTTCTTGAGCAGAAATTCTTCTTCCATGACAGTCATCTTTTCTTTTATTTTTTCAAAACAAACAAACAAAACATAAAAATGATGCTCAGGAGAAAAGGAAACACATGGATCTAGCTAGACAGGACTTCTTTAGCTCAATTCTAGATTTTGTTTTCCAAAATAAAAAAATACCCCAAAATATGCATTTTTGTAAAATCTGAGGTGGAAAGCTTTGTGAGGACTCCTGATTCTTCTTTCATGAGCCAAAATTATTATTCTTTCATGAGTCTCATGAAAGAAGAATCTTAGCTAATGAAAGAAGAACTGAATCTCCAAAGGAAGACATTTCTTGTGTCATGATCTTCTTTCATTCTGTTTCTCGTTCTGTGATCTCTTTCATATCAAAAGCAGCTCACTAAAGAATTTCTTGTTCCGTGAAGCAAGAATCTTCTTTGTGATCTTCTTTGTGATATTTATTCTTTCATGATCTTCTTTTGTGAAACCATGTGAAAGACGGAAATCTGCTAATGAAAGGAGAACTTTTCTTTGCATAGAAATACTGTACATCTTCTGTTTATTACATGGACGTTTTAAAGATTTTTCCTCACATTTTCAACAAGGCATTTTTGACCACACCTCACGAACAGGAAGGTGATTTTTTCAAATCCAACTCGGAAGGTGATTTTCTGTCATTTTGTGAAATCACCTTTGGCAGGATTTGAAAACTTTCACCTGACTTGCTCATGAGGTGAGGTCACAAAAGATTACTTGAAAATTTGTGGTCAAAATATTGAAAATAAACAAAGTTATTAAGGAAGGGCCATGTGCATCTGTATCTGTAGCCTCACAGAAGCAGAGGATCCTTTGTGCCAAGACAAACTCCTCAGTGAGCCCTGTGCATCTGGCTCAGTATCTTCACAAACATATAGGGTCCAGAGGGCCCTGCACTTTGCAGCCTGATGTACTACACATTTGGTACAAGATCTGGAGGGCCTGCATGTCTGTATCTGTCACAATACAGAAGCACAGGACCCAGAGGCCCACACTCTGCAGTCAGATAGATCTGTTAATGCAGGCTCTGAAGGACCTTCTTGAATGGGATACAATTCCACTATCTCAAAAGAAGGAAAATCATTGCAAAAACTGTGTTAATGCACATTAAGGATTCAGCTGAAAACAACAAAAGTAGGGAAATGTTGTGTTAGGGTTTCCAACCTATCCCCCCACCAAGAAAAGGACACAAACGCAAATCAACTCCACATAGCCATCAACAGGTAAGACAAACAACATACAACTGTTTCCAGATGACATAAATACAGTATCTCTTATTTGATACCTTCAAACATAATATATACATACAACACACTGGACTTGAAAAAAAAAAGAACATACTGTATCAGTGCTGTTTAGAAACCTTACCATGTGACTGCAGAAGTGGGTGTATATATTTTACAGTGTGCATGTATTTGTGGCTACATAAGTACAGGCCAGCAGGGCCCTACACATCTGCAGCCAGAAATGGTTGCATATGACTTACACTGTGCATGTTGACATGTGGCTGCAGAAGAGCTTGCACTTCTGCAGACAGAAGTAGTGTTGTAACTTGGAGTATCAGTGGCTGTGTATGTCTTACACTGTGAATGTTGATCTCCATGGCAGAATAACTTCTGCAGAGAAAAGCAGTGTTGCAATTTGAGTATCATAAATTTGTATTTACAGCTGTAGAATCTGGGACCTGTACATTTGCAGCCATGAGTGGATACTTGGTGCAGGGACCAGAAGGCCTTTTGTCTACATGTGTAGACTCACAGAGATGGAGGGCCCTACTTCCACAGCAAGATGAACTCCTTACTTGCTGGATTTCTATCTACAATAGAACTGGCTGTGTGTGTCTTCTGGTGTACATGTGTACCTAAGGTTGCAAAACATTGGACCCTTTCATGTATGCCTGCTGTGTCTTCTGGAATACTTGTATGTTGTTTGATTTACCTGATCATTGCTGTCTGTGGTTGCTTGTGTGTTCTTGTCCTTTGCTGCTTGGGGTGAGGAATTAGGTTGGGAACCCTAAAATCACATTTCCTATTTTTGTTGCTCATGCTCAACACTAACTGGTACATTAATGTAGGCTTTTACAATGAATTGATGATATAATGAAAAATCATGTTCAAGCAGTACTGATAAATAAAGAATATTATTGACACATGAAACAATAATGACAGAGCTAATTTTTGCCAAACCCTTTTGTGCTTTCTCTAACTGAATGATGTGATTGTTGCCCTGTATATATTTTACTTCTTCTCTTGCTGTATATGACAACTTGCTATTGAGTCATGTAAATATTTTTCTGTGTATATTGTTACTTCTTCTGCTGTATATGTATATGTATATGATGATTGTATATATTGGCCCCCCTCACCACCACCTTTTGCTCCTGTTTTAATCTGTGCATTTGCTCTCAGGTCATGTCTGAAAAGTGCTTCTCTCTCAGTGTACTTACCAAGTCAACAAAGTTAACTAAATTAATAACTTAACAGCTGCACTCAGGCATTCATTTGATTAAAAGTTAATAGCCCCACAGTTCCAAAGTTAGATCTTACAAATACTAATTTCTTTTAAATGAGATACCTTTGGAACCATTAGGGCCAGAACCTTCCATTTTATTAAATGAAAGCTTGGCTTTCAGTTACACTCACATATACCAATAATACTGCTACAGTTACCATTCTTGAATATAAAAAATTGCTTAGTTCACTAAATTTTTAAAATCCTGTTAATTTTACTAACATGTTATATATTACAATACATGTACTGTATAGACATGTAGTAACATAGGAGAATTATTTCATTAGAATATATACATGTTGATCAGACTCCAAGCTTAATTAAAGTTTATTTGATAAACAGTTTATAATTACTGCTTTTAAACTATATTTTCAAGCATTATATATTATTATTTTGGAATCATTCAGAACATACCAGTGGTTGTTCTGTAAGAATAAACACTTTCCTTTCCTTTCTAGTTATGTTTACTACAGTTGTATAAAAGTAGTATTCTGTTCACAGACTTTTGATTGGAAGATTAATAAACAAATAAACTAATTTATTTTCTTACTG
This sequence comes from Neoceratodus forsteri, assembly GCA_016271365.2. Classification (NCBI taxonomy): domain Eukaryota; kingdom Metazoa; phylum Chordata; order Ceratodontiformes; family Ceratodontidae; genus Neoceratodus; species Neoceratodus forsteri. The sequence continues at coordinate 871,664,525 of CM057450.1, read as the reverse complement.
TGTTGGGATCCAAAATGCATTTTAGGTCAGATTAACAAGATGCCACTTATAGTATATGGTCATGATGATGGTGTTGACTTGGAAATCTTGAAAATGTGGGACCAAACTGACCTAAAATTGCCAAGTTATGAGTTACTAGTTTAGAAAAAATGAATAAAATGATTTCTTATGCATGCATGATTATGCCATTTTGGGACTTTTTAATGCCTTTTCCTCTTCAGTTGATGGGGCTTGTTGAGTGTAGGAGGGTTGTGCCAGTCATCAAGTGCTGGTTGTTATCATTTGTAATAAGTGGGAGGTGGGGAAGGAGGGTAATAACTGGTGCTAAGTGAACTAAGGGTATTTTTTTATTTGTTCAGAAGGAGGACGTGATGTTTGCTAGTGGTTGGGGATTTTCAGAAGATTATTTTATTGATTGTCAAACACCATTATTTGTCACTGATGTAGGAACCCTAAGTGGTGGTACCTAGCAAGGTGGCCAGCCAAGGCTGATGTACAGTTCTGCCAGTCATCCAATACCATATTAGTTTTCTAAAAGTGTTGCTAGGTGGAAGGGTGTTACTTGTATGGGTGGAGGCGGGATGGGTGATAGTGGCTAGGGGAAGTCCCCTACAGATATAGGGTAATGCATGTGATTAAGCAGCTGCATTGTGAATGCCATACAGGGTCATCCACAAGTAGAGATGCAGTGAGAATTTACTATGTGGGCAAAAAGCGACCCGGAGTTGGCAGTTTTGTCCCCTGTAGCACTTTGTGTAATATTCTGAAAAAAAACATAATTCGCCATTTGTGACTTTGGCCTGTTTGGGGGTGTTTAAGTGCATATTGCACTTAAAAACCCTAAAGCAATAAAGCCATATGGAGAACCCATAAACTTAAACATTATTGATCCCTGGTGTCTAGTGGCCCCTCACCCTGTTGAGTACTCCACACACTTCCCCACAACCTCAAGTCTTCTAATTAAAAAAATTGCCCTGGTATCTGGCCCCACCCTGTGATGAGTGCTTCCCACCCGCTCCCCCAGACACAACCCTGTTGTTTCATTAAAAATTGCCCTGGTGTCTAGTGGCCCCACCCCTAATTCCCTCAACCTGACCTGAGGGCCACCAGCAGATCTCTCCACTCACCTCCACAGTCAGCAGTATGCCAGATTCCTGGCTTGTACAAGTATGACTAATTCATTGAAGTTATGAATTTACTCACTTCTGCAGGGGTGTAGAAAGGGGAGGGCTGCCGGTGTCTCATGTGGGGGCGTGATGGAAGAATTGCAGTATGGACCCTGGAATGGAGCCACAATGCCATTCCCCTTCCTGTCACCCCTGCCAGTGAACAGATCAGACCCTTTCTTCTCTACAGCCCTGGACTGAGAAAATTCCTATGACTACCAATGAATGAGCACACGCTATTCATTGAGCACGGAGTTAGGGAATTGGGTGGGCTGCTGGTTGTGGAGGTTAGTGGAGGGATCTGCAGGTGGCCCATTCTGCTGGGGTTTTGGGGAACAGGGGAGGCAACACATCACAGGTGGGAGATTGGGGATGACTAGACACCAGGGCAATTTTTTTTTAAATGAAAAGATGGGGTTGTGGCTGGGGTGGGGTGGGGAGTACTCATCACAGGGTGGGGGTGGGACCACTAGACACCAAGGCAAATGTTTTTGCAAATGAAAGATGAGGTTTTGACTGGGGAGTGTGGTGGGAGTACTCATCACAGGGTGGGGGTGGGGACAACTAGACACCAAGGATCTAAAAATACAGTTTTGTTCACATCCCAAATTAACAAGTGCCCACATAAATGGGAACTTCATGTTACTTCTGGATGTGTAATTATTCCTTTGCTACCTGTGGAATGACATGAAGTTCATGTTATATGCGAAATACTAAAGGTAGCAAATTTTATGCACTATGCCCACCACTACTTACAAGATAAGCTACAGGTCTGGTGCAGTATTCATTAATATGCATCTGCTTTATAAGGGCCTGCAGGGTCACTTACAAAGCATGCTACAGGTCTGGTGCAGTGCATGGCACTATGCAGCTGCTTTGAGAGCAGTCCGCAGAGTAAAGCCAACAGTGTGCTGCATTATTGGTCAAATGCAGTGAAACACCACATCACTCATTCATCAAGCTTCCATGTCACGAATAAGCCCCACAGAATGAAGTGCAGTGCTGCAGAATTCTGCAGTAGAGTTACTGCAGTAAACAATGCAATTTCAATTGGAGTTAATCCCTTTACCATGGAGTAAACCTGTGACACTGCACTTCATCCTGTAGGGCTTATCTGTACTTCAGACCTAAATTTTTATTTCCTTAATTTGTATGCTGTTTCATTGTTAATAGATGCAATAATGCATTTTAGTGTTGTGGTAGCTCCACTATAGTTAGGATTGAGTAGGTTGTTTAATGTTTTGTTTTATGTTGACCCCTAAATTTGCACTTTAATAGCTTTGTAACTGTTCAAGCAGATTTACACAACATTTTGCATGCACAGTGTCAGGGCTAGATCTCTTGATGTGCCAAGTTTCCTTTGGGTCGGATGTGCAGATTTTGAGATCCAGATAGCAACAAAAATTAAAAATCAGTATTTTTATTGTTGTTTGTCATTGCCTAGCACCCAGACAGTCTGGAATTTTGGTCTGAAATTTTTGCAGTAGAAAGAACTTGGGCCAGAGTGGTGCCTTTTGCTGGTTTGGTGAAAAAATATTAATCCATACCAAAGTTATAAGGATTTAAAATTTTGATTCTGAGCATGTTCAGAAGGGCCATTTGGTATAAAAAGAATTTGGGCATACATAAAACAATTCTGTTTTTTTATATCGGAGGTAATCTTTTCATGAGAAGAATTTTTTTTCTTATGACCACCACCTTATTTCCATTTTCCCCCACAATTCTTTGAAAACCCATACAAAATAGTATCCTGCAGAGACACCAACACATGTAGCTTGCTAATCATGATAATCTTGGGTGGATTCTGTAGTTAGTTGTTGGAAAATCACCCTGAAATGAGTTTTTAACACATCTTAAAATATTTTGTGAGCAAAATTTATTTTTGTATGACCATACAAAAAGGAATAGGAACATACGAAAACAGATTCCTTACAGGAAAAAGGATTTTGACTAAGTTTTTTTCCACATTTCAAATTTAGCATGTTATAACTCCATCACTATATGCAGTGATGGAATAGCATATATATCAAAATAAGGTCTTGATGAGTAATACAAAAGTAACACATAACACCCCCAAAAAAAATTTAGAGGCCATATAAAAACATAAAAATTAAAATGTTCAATTCCCATAGGATAACATTGTAACTTTAAAAGCTGTAACTCTGTCAGTCATTGGTGGTAAACAGACAACGTATATATCAATAGAAAGGGGTTCTATGATGCAAGTTCAACAAACATTTTGTTGACTGAGCGTACAGTAACAGATTTATATCCACCAAAAATTGTGGTTGCCATAAATCTGTCTGCAAACCTGTGTGTGTTTTAAGGTGGGCTGCCCCCCGAGCCCCCACTCCTGCACCCTCTGGACTTATGGATTATCAATTCTGGGTCAGAGTTGATTCAGGAGGAGGTGCAGGACTTGGGGAAAAGAGTGCTGGGGTCCCCGACGGCCTGCACAGTGATCTGTTGATGTTGTCATCATCGATGCAGTTGCTGTAAAGATTTTGCTGTGGGACTGACATACAGTAGAAAGGTCTTAATGACTAATACAACACTAAGCCCCTAAGAAAAAAGAACTGAAAATGGTCCATCCTTAGACAAAAAGAAAAATACAAGGAAGCATATAAATTGCTTTTCTGGAGGAATGGAAGTGCAGGGCCTGGAGGGCCCCACGATTCAACACCCACCTACACATGTGGATAAATGGATGCATGGAGCACTGGGACCAGAGGTGTTGCGCTTCTGCAATAACATGTATGTGTTTAATGATCACGATTCTAGTATCTCAAAAGTAAGACATTTTGCAAAAAACTTTGTTAATGCACTAGTTAGAATTAAACTGACAAAAGCACCTTTACACCCCATTACCAGCCTGCAAGCAGAAAAAGGAAAAATGTTATGATTTTTGCTGTCCGAGTCTTGTCAAGTTAGGCATAGGGTCTTGCGGTTCTCAACCCTAATGCTATACATCTGAGCTTATTTGATGAGGTAATGGGAGCAGCCTTAGGTTGATAACCCCAAGGAAGATCCCAAGCATGATTTGCCAAGACTCATGACAGCTAAAACTGTATTTGTATGTTTCCTTTTGCTGCTTTCGGAAATGAGGGTTAGGGTTGGAAACCCTAACATCACATTTCCTGCTTTTGTCAGTTTTACCTAAATGAGGGCATTAACAAAGTTTTTTTCCAATGAATATATATTTATATTAACTATAAAAAGCATTAATGGAGGTTAGGATTAAGCTTAAAGCAATAAAAGTAGATCATGTGGCATCTGAGTTTACAACCATAACTACTCACCTCCAAGCAGCAAACAGGACAAGCCAACACAGCTAACCACAGAGAGCTATCATTAGGCAAGACAAACAACATACTGTACAATGGTTTCCAGATGACACAAATGCAGTAGCACTTACATGCTGCCTTTGTGGATTTGCATATGTGGCATGCACATTGCAAGACATACACACTCACTTGTCACTGCAGACAGAAATCAAGGATACTAAAATCACAACAGTGTTTCTGTGTGCAGAAATACAGGCCCCTCAGCCACAGATATTAATCCATGATACCCAAATTACAAGAGTTCATTTGTCTGCAGGAGTGCAGGCCTCTAAGGGGACAGTTGTTCTGTGGCCTGAGGTACTGATGTGCTCTGTAAGACATATATACATACACTTGACAGGCCAGAGCTTCTGCAGCTGCAAGTGTAAGACATACAAACTGACCTCTGCCTGCAGAAGCATAGAAGTCACAAAATCATTGATACCAAAACTGCAACAGTACTTTTATCTGCAGAAATCCAGGCACCTGAGGACCTGCACCTCTTGGCCAAAGATGTAAGACATGCTCACCGACCTTGGGTTCAAAAGGGCAGGCTCTTGTACCTGGGGCCTAATACGCTTTTCAGTTCTGTGCCCCAGTGTTCAGTAGAGCCCTTCACAACTGTATTGAGGCTATTGCTCTCTCCTGTTGAGCATATTTCAGTGTCCTCCCAACCCTCAACTTGCTTCAGGACTTCCCTGATGAAACTATTTCTGTTTAATTCTCAGCCACTCCCAAACTGTTAATTTTCTTTGTTTTCTGACTGCCTCCCTCCAAGCCTGCTATTTAATTTTGTCCTCTCACCTTATCTCACAGGGGACTACTATGCCATTTCAGGCTGTTTCTCTCAAACAAACTGCATTCTGCAGTTTGGTAAGCAGACTAAGAGAAGCTGCCTGACGCTCACCCTCCAAGCAAGGTACAGGTTAGAACTCTGAATTTTGGCATCTACCCCTGGAGGAATCTCACTTGTCCCTGTTTGCCAGTGTTCTCACACTATGTGCAGCAATTCAGAAGTCTTCTAGGAACTGCTGCCAAGAAATTAATGCTAGGACTGACCTCTGCTTGACATGTTCTTGATTTCTCACTTTAAGTAATGTTTAGTCTGATGTAGAGATTTCTTAAGAGTTAATTTAAGTTTTGAGAGAGGTTTTAAGGTAGTCTGATTTGCTATCTGCTCCTGAGCCCTGTGCCACTTCTCTTAGAGCTGTAAGTCTGTGGCTGCACCCTTGACATCTGTGTCCCATTGAGGCTGCTGCAGTGCCCCTCCCTAAAACTTGCTTCAGAACCTCCCTGCCTGTTTTTTTTTAAGTGCTGACTTTTCCATTAGCAGATTATATCTTTAGCCACTAGAGGGCCCAGTTATAAGCACACTTACCCAATCCAACACAATGCAGTTCCTGTCTCATTTCACTTATTGTGTGATCAGTCTATCACTATTTATCAGTCTTTGCCCCTCCTCTTCTACTGATTGATACTGATTTTTATCATTTGCAGCTTATACTCTTAGCCCACTAGAGGTTTTCCCCAACCATGCCAAAGTTGCTCTACATCTCCTTACTCTCTACTACCCTGGACACTCTTCATTTACTGCTCAGGTGCTATGGGTACCTACACTCCATTACTAGTTCAGTTTCGGTTTCAGTTTCAGTTTATTTAGTAAAAAAAGTGTATATAAAATCAGTACAATTTGTTAAACTTATAAATTACACAACAAAAGAACATGACATTTAAAACAAGAACATTTATCAACAATATATAGGAGTTACTAAATGATCATTATCTGACCAAAAAATTTGGCCAACCAAACATTAATTTACTGACTCCATTTTTAAAATGTGATTTATGTAATTTTCATCGGATCCAACCATAGACTTGGAAAAAGGACCTTGACATATTTTGCCCTTCGTTCTGACCAACTTTTGCAATCAAATAGTATATGCATAATCCTGGCTTAGAGATATTCGGACATGTGCAGCCTCCATTTTCAGTTTTATAAAACAATTATTAAGGTTATGATAAGCATTTCCCATACAAGCTAGCCTCACTTTGCAAAACATATTTCTATGTAGTTTATTTTCACATAGAGCTAAGGTATTTTTCTTGTCCCCAGATCAATTTAACTTGAGTATAACCCTGAAGTGTCTAAATCATGAGTGGTACTAAAATATGTTTGGATAGCTATAACTCTGATCCTTTGCTTAGCATTATTCAGGTAGACTAAAGGCAATTTTAATGTGATAGTGTACCACAGATCTCCACAGCCTATATTTTTAGGATATTGTTTAAGTTAGAAAACCAGCCATTCTTCAGACCCAGATCACATAAATTTTATAAAATTCCATCCAGCAGATTTTGGGTAACCTCTCACTATTCATTTGGATTATTTTACCCAGTAACTTATCACCCTTAACAATATTTTGGTATTGACAGAAAGCATACCTGATTGAAGTCTAAGAAAAGAGGATAGGTATCTTGCAGTAGATTCAATGTTATTTTTAAAAATTATTTTGAATACATTCAATGTTTAACTTCCACAAGGACAGGGATAAACCCCAAATTTCAGAACCATAAAGAATTTGAGACATTAATTTGGCCTCAAAAGTTCTTTTAAGGGCCAAAAAGGAATTATTTGCAATTTATTCATAAAATTTCTTATGGCTCCTATGGATTTGTATGAATTATTTTAAGATCAAATAGAAGGGGTTTCCATGACCATTTGAGTCAATTTTATCCCAAGGTAATGAAATTCTGAAACTACTTCAAATTTATTCCCATTGATATTCAGGGTTCTCTCTTCATTTTGGATTTTCCTAATATTAGTACTTTGGATTTATATATGTTTAACTCAAGGTCTAACTCAGATAGTGAGTCCATAATATTGATTAAACCTTGTCTAAGACCTAAAGGGGTCTGAGAGATAATAATTGCATCATCCACATAAAGTAATACATGAATTTTCTCGTTATTTATAGTTGGGGCAAATGTATCTATTCTTAAAATACTAATAATAAGTTTTTATATATATAGGTTAAATAGAATGGGACCAATAAGCAGCCCTGCTTTACTGCAATAGTTATAGATATTTCTTTAGACAAAGCTCCATCCCTCCTATACCATACCATTGCTACTGTATCTTGATGCAAAAGTTTTAAAATAGATAATAAATGAGGAGAAATATTTAATTTTACCAGTGTATCCCACAACTTCTATCTGTTCACTGAATCAAAAGCAGCCTTTATGTCTAAAAGGCCAGATAAAGGGTGAACATACTTATCCACAAGATAATTCAGGGTAAAGAGCAGATCCAAAGAACTGCATCCTCTTTAAACCCACATTAAAATTTAGAAAACAGCTTCTTTTCTTCTACCCATATCTCAGTCTTGAAAGGATTAGTCTAGAGAACACCTTTTGGACTACAGGGAGAAGCGTAATAGGCCTATCGTTTTAGGATCTTGTTTGTCCCCCTTTTATGGAATGGGACAATAATTCCATTATTCCAGTCTAATGGAAGTTTCAGCTGAGAAAGATTGCACAGAATACTGGGTGAAATATTGGCCCCATTCTGGGTTATATAGAAAATCTCGGCGGGAGGCCCTTCTACCCTGGCTGCCTTATTTCTTTTTGGGCTTGGTTAGCTAATTCAACCTCCTTCACAGAGAACCCTAGAGGATTTTCACCTACAGGAAATTTTCCAATTTTAGGACTTTATTGTGGCTATCTAAAACTCCACTTGTATTCTTATATATTTTATTAAAATGGATGACCCATTTCTCAGCACTAATTAAGCCAAACATATTGTAACCTACATCATTACCATTATAGCCAATGGCCACCATATTCCAAAAAGCCTTAGCATCTTTCCTAGAGATGCAATCTTGGAGTTGTTCCCAAAGTTTCCTTTTGTACATTTTCTTTTAAAGACCAGCAGCTTCCTATATTCTTTCTTAACTTTTTTAAGGCTCCCAACACTGTACCGGAGGGCAGCCTAGATCTAATTTCCCAACTTTTTAAATTTCTTTTATATAGATACATAAGATACATAGACAGTGTGGCAGATAAGGGCCTATGGCCCACCCAGTCTGCCCATTTGAGCTTGTAAGTTCAGTTTGTTTTCCTAGAAGTCTGTTGCACCTTACCCTGACCTCCAGAATTCCTTTTGTCTATCCCATGCATTCTTAGATCCCGTGATTGTTTCAGTGTCCCCACCACTTCCTCTGGCAGGGTGTTCCACTTGTCCACCACCCGCTCTGTGAAGAAATTCTTTCTCATGTTTCCTCTGAATTATCCTCCTCCAACTTCATCCCATGCCTCTAGTCCTGGAACATCTTTTTCACTTAAAAATAGTGTTTTCCTGCACCCTGTTCCTCCTGTAAGATACTTGTATGTCTCTATCATATCCCTCCCTCCTCTCTCCTCCAGGAGTACATGTTCAGTTCCTTCAACCTGTCTTCATAGGACTTGTGATGCAATCCATGCACCATCTTTGTTGCCTCCTCTGAACCTTCTACCCTGTCTATGTCCCTACATAGGTATGGTCTCCAGAACTGTACACTGTACTCCAGGTGGGGCCTCACTAGTGTCTTGTATAGCATAATTATGACCTCCCTTTTCCTGCTGGTAATGCCCCTGCCTATACATCCCAGCATCCTGTTTGCTTTACCTGCTGCCTTGTCACACTGTTTCCTACCTTGAGGTCATCAGAGATGATAACCCCAAGATCCTTTCCTGCTTGGTGAATGCTATATCCTCACCCCCCAACTGATATATTGTGCCAGGGTTTTTGTGCCCCTATAGCATTATCTTGCACTTCTTTGCATTGAATTTCAACTGCCAAACCCCTGACCATTCTTCAAGTTTCTGCAGGTACGCTTCTCATTCTGTCTACACCCTCTGGTGTGTCTACTCTGTTACAGAGCGTTGTGTCATCAGCGAACAGTGAAATTCTGCCTTCTAGGTCCTGCGACATGTCACTGATGAAGATGTTGAATAGGACCGGTCCCAACACTGAATCCCTGTGGTACCTACTGGTCACTCTTCCCTCTGTGGAGTGACAGCCATTTACCACCACCCTCTGTGTCCTGCCACCCAGCCAGTTACCTACCCACCACACTACTGTCCTGCCCACACCCATATTCCCCAGTTTGTGTAATAGTCTCTATGTGGCACAGTGTCAAAGGCCTTGCTGAAGTCCAGATAGGCCATGTCCACTGCCCTCCCTGATCCACCTCCCAGTCACCCAGTCAAAAATTCAATGAGGTTGGTCTGACATGACCTCCCTTGGTGAAACCATGCTGCCTTGGGTCCTGTAGTCCATTGACAACCAGATGTTCCACCAATCTCTCCTTCAGTATTGCTTCCATGATCTTCCCCACTACTGAGGTGAGGCTGACTGGTCTGTAGTTCCCTACTTCTCTTGTTCCCACTTTTGTATAAGGGACTACATCTGCTGTCCTCCAGTCTTTGGGTACCTCCCCTGTTTCCAGTGAGTGGCTAAACAGGATAGCCAGAGGTTCAGCCACCACCTCTCTTAGTTCTTCAAGGACCCTGGGGTGCACCCATCTGGCCCCATTGCTTTATCAACTCTTATTACTTCCAGTTCCTTCAGGACCCTTTCTCGTAAAGGACTTGTGTCCATTTCTGCACCATTCTCACCCTTGTACTCCCTTCAGACCCATTACCTCCTCTTCCTCAGTAAAAGACTGAGCCGAAATATCTATTCAATATGTCAGCTTTACTGTTGTCATCCTCACGTGGCCCCATCCTCCCCCTTCAGTCTCACTATCCCTCCCTTTGTCTTTCTTTTTCACTTATGTACCTGTAAAGGTTTTGTCCCCTCTACCCACTGATTTTGCAATGTGTTCTTCTGTCTGAGGTTTGGCTTCCTTTACTGACCTCCTGCCTCCCTTTGCTTCTCCTGGTACTTCTCCCTATCCCCTTCTGCCTGTGTCTTTTTTGTATTGCCTAGATACAATCTTTTTGGCTTTCACTTTCTTTACCTCTTTGGAAAACCATAATGGTCTCGTCTTCCTTTTCCTCTTGCCTAACCTGCTTATACATAATTCTGTTGTTCTTGTAATCCCCATTTTAAATACTGCCCACTGTTCCTTAACCCCTGATTCCTGTCCCGTTCCTCTTAATGCCTCTTTCAAGTATCTCCCCATTTTCCCAAAGTCTGCCCCCTAAAATTCAGGATACGTGTTTTTGTGTGGTTTGGTTCTGCTTTTTCTGTGATTTCAAACCACAATGACTGGTGGTCACTGTTCTCCAGGGTGCTCCCCACTGTTACCCCATCACACTGTCCCTGTTTGTGCACAAGGTCCAGTATTGTCTTCTGCCGAGTTGGTTCCATGACCAGTTGCTTGAGGAAGGCACTGAAGGAGTCCAGGATAAATCTGCTCTAGTTGATGCTGCTGCTGGGATGCTCCAGTCCACGTCTGGAATATTGAAGTCTCCAACCAGTACTACCACACCTTGTCTGCCATCCTTTTCTAAGTTTATGACATTCTACATCAAACCATGGCTTCTCAGTATTGGTCATATAACTTCTTTTGGTCTCTCATAAGCACCTAGTTCATCCTGACAGGTCTTAAGTAACACATCAAATTTGTTTGTTATATTCTCTCCATTTCCCAAGTTGGATCCTAAGATGCTGCTTATATTATATTGTAGTCTTTCATAATTAATTCCTCCAGTGTTGCCTTAGAAAACTCATTCCATTGGATTTTTCTCCAAACTTAATACACATATGCTGATCTGTGACAGTTCTTGCCTTTTATTTTTTTTTTAATATTAAAAACTGTATATAATGTACACAATACTGGGAAATGATCATTATCCCACATTTTTAATACTTCGATTTTTAACCATACTATATTCACTTGGCTCTATAACACATAGATCTAACACAGCACCACCTGTTCTTGTGGGAAAAGTGTATTCTCCTGCCAATCTCCCTAGTACGCCCATTCAGGACTCTTAAACTTATCAAAAAATTGTAAGATAGTTTTGCCTTGATTTGTAACCACTTATCTTTGAGTCCCTTATAGGGATATTAAAACATCATCCAGCTGCCAATCTAATTTTTTTCCTCTAATCAGTTTCAATATGGGCATAAAATCCCTGCTAATAGTAGTTTGCTCCTGGAAATCTAATTTTGTAGACTCTAAGCTATCCTCTAACATTTCAATCACTTTCTGAAAATCAAACAATTTAAGGCTGGGGGTATATACATTTTAAACAGTATCCAGACAGTATTGTCATCAGCAATCACTATGTATATAAAAAATATATTATAAGACCCAACCTCAATTGTCCTATATGTTATACTAGTAGCCATCAAAATGAGCAATCCTCCTTTTAACTGTCTGAATTTTTTTCCCTATAGGCAGGAGAAGACTAGATATTATACCCTTCTATTACTTGTTCATCAAAATTTTGCATCCATGTCTCTTGTAGCAAAATGATGGAAAATTGTCTTAGCCATTGTATACAGTCCTTATCTATCATTTTACTCTTCAGTCCTGCTATATTCCAACTAAGAAGAGTAATTTTATTCCTGGCTTCCTCTAAGGCCCAGTCAGTTAGTTACAACAGAACTATTTATAACTGAACCTGAACTATCAATACTGATTGAGGTGCCTCCTTATCTGAGAAAGTGGATAATTCAGGGTATCCTCATCCTCTAAGATTATGCTACTATTTATTCTTACACCTAGTTGTTTTCTACCTCTTATCATTACTGTTTCTTCTTTATCTCCCTCAGATTGTGAACAGTTTCATCTGGCTTCATATGGGCAGTTATTTGAGGCTGTTTAAGGCCATGGATACCACCAATTCCACACTCTTTTCTGAGTGATTTTAGACATTTCTATGTCTTGATTTTTGTTTGGGGACAGTGTCATTGTTGCATCTAGATATAATTCAACATCTGAAAATTTCTCTTTCATAGCCATTCATTTTTCCTCTTTTTCTATATTAAGAAGAACACAAACCCAACCCTTATAGGGCTGGCTAGGTACCTATAAGTGGATTTAATGTCCTGCCAACTAAATTTATTGCCCAAAAACCTTTAAACAAATTATATGTTGTAAGTTTAAGAATATAGTTATTTTCTGATTTAACTTTAGGAAGTCCTTTTTAAATAAAGTGGTAGTAAATCTCCTGCCATAATAAACCCTCTTTCTTCTCCTCAGTTGTTTCTACTAGGATAACCTGGGTCTCTTTCTCTGGTCTAGAAGTTTTGTTACTTGAATTTCTAAAATGCACTCCAAGCATCTTTACCTTATTGCCAATCTCAACCTTCTTCTGTGAGATCTGAGCCTTAGGCTCGATTATGTTTACAATATCTATTTGTCTCCTGTTACCCTTTTTAACAAGTCCTTGGACATTCTTCCCTCAAGATAGTTTTTTTACTTCTCAAATAATCTACTTTGTTATTTTCAAAGCCAGACTTCTTAACCTTTTCCTTTAGTTGCATTTTCCTTTCCTTGATGTCCTTTATCAATAAGTTGATTTCATCAACTTCTTTTTTTGAGATTGAGTCAGTAATTGATTTAATGCTCTGCTCAGCTTGAATTTCTGGTTTATTACACCTATCAGTTTTACCTTTATTGTTCTTAGTTTTGGGGAGTTTCTTAACCATGGACTGTTCTGAAACTATATTTTCTGTTTCTATTGCTGCAACCTGTGATTTCATATTAGTTCCATGACATTGACAGTTATCTTTATCAGAAACATAAAAATCTACAAGAGTCCTTACAATAGTAACCAGTTCCAAAAGCTGGGTATTCCAAAACTAATTTCTTTCTTTAAGTCATTTATTTTAGATATTAATTTTTATTTTCAACTCCATTAAACCCATCAGTCTTTTTACAGTGAATGGCTTCATCTTTCAAGTGTGTATGACTCTGCTTACTTTCACACAACAACAAAGATTTTTTACATTATCAGAGTTTATTAATTTTCCATCTAGTTGCCATACTGTGTAAAAGGGGACAAAAAGAATCAAAATCTTTCAAGAAGGATCTACTTTTTGTAGATTGTAGTTCAGGCAAATTAATATTTCTGTTTCCTTCAGTGAATTCCAGCCTTGTAAAGTTGATTTTACAGAGTTAACTTCATCAATAATACCTTCAGACTTATTAGTAACATTAGAAAAGGACATTTGCCATTTGTCAGGTATCTGATTCTCTTCTGCCACAAAACTAGGCACTCTCCCTATAAGATCAGATAAATGTAGTTCAGGAGCTGCAACAGATATGTTTTCACATTCTGTTTGTCTGGTTTAGAATCTAGATCTCACTATTACTTTTCATCTCGGCATGGTTGATTCAATTTTATATGACTCTCTGAGACTTCTTCTAAGCACCTAATTCTTTTTAACAATGGGTGCATAGATACCTGAGACTCTTGAGGTTCAGACCTTGCTGGGGACGAAGTCAATTTGAGAGCAAAAGGTTTTATTTTTCTATTGTTTCTTAACTCTATTTGATTAATTGGAGATTTAAAACGGTGTTATTTTTTGTTTAGCCCCTTTGGGACCTTTTCCACTATTTTAGGTCCCTTTTCCTTTTATTAAGCCCTTTTTGCTATATGTTTTCAAAATCTTCTTCATTTTCAGATTAAACCTTTAAACGTTCAACAATGTATAGCAAATAGCATCTAAAAGACCATATAATATCCACGTACTGTTTCTTTAACAGGGTCAAAATATACTAAAGCAAAAAAAACTGAGCAAGAGTAATGACGGATACAGATCTTCACGCCTTCACACTCATCAACTTCTAAACTTCCAAAGTTCATTCTCATTTGTAATATATAAATGCTCCAAGAGAGTAACAACAATGTCCAGTATAAAGTTCAGTGTAAAGTCCAAAGTCCAAATATCAGGATACAAAAATATCTAGGTAACCAGGTAATCAACGAATCCAGGTGAGGATCAGACAGGGAAATACAGCAAAGGTGGCATCCAATTATCCACTTAACACAGCAATTCACAGGATTGTTGACTTGATCATTTATTTCCCAGGTGTTAAATACACTATGGTAAAAACAAAGGAAAAAGCTAGTGAAATAGTGAGATACTGTTCTAGTGAACCAAAATACAACCAAAGAACAATGAGCGATAGTATATAACACGAGCCCACAAGAAATATAAATATAAATATAAAAATTACAGAAGTGCGCAACAATGCAACAGTGCAACAAATGTGTGTGAAGGAAGTTATATTAGAGATGTTAGTTAAAATGGTTTAAATTAAACCTCTGGACCCACTAAGGGGGAAGCAAACAGTAATAATTTACACTTTTGAACTTATTGGAAACCTTAGAGGTTTCATTGACAATGGAGTAAAATTTGTAATATGAACAAATACACTCTCTTATTGATGTAAACTTTCCCCTACGTGGAAAAATACCTTCAGGCATAATTTCCCCGTATTGCCTCCTTGTTAAAATAGGTGAAAATTCAGCCCATCGAGAACAAGAAACAGCACAATCATTAAAAATGGCTTTAAAAATGAAATGATATTCCAGAGAGTTTCAAAAAGCAGCTCTCTCCAAAAGAAAATACAGGTGAAATACAAATGCAGAATCCAGAACAGCACGGACACACATGCACACCTTCAATGCAAACAGATGAATGATTGCTAAGGAAGGCGATGCTCTTTTATGCTTCTATAGGGCCACCTTATTAGCATATAGCGGAATTACAAATGGATAGATTTAATGAAATGAACTAACTATACCTAAAAAACAGATCCTAAAACCTACAGCTTTCTAAAAGCTCTAAAAACAAATCATAAGCGCCCTCCTAAAACCTAAAACACTAAAACAGAAATATAAAAATATGAAGCGGAAATATAAAGGATTACTAAAATTTCAAAACTTCAAAATATATGTAAACACACAACTTAAGATATAATTGGTTGCTCGTAGAAGACAGACTCCACTAAACGTAAGGGTGCGGATATATACTTCTACTCGCCGATCCGACTGGCTGCTGTGTAGCTGTTTAACAGGCATCCAATCTGGCCCGATCTGGCCCGATCTGGCCCAATCAAGTCACTCTCCTCTCCCGCAGCTCAGCTCAACACACTATTTGCCGCTACTAGCGTCCCGCATCCAGCCATACTCCTTGGTTTCCTAGCCCTCCTCTCGGGACCATACAATTCTAGCAGGAGGCACTGGGACAGAGGGCCCTTGTCGGACCTGGAAACAAAACACAGCAGAGAAGAAAAACACTGCACCAGCAGCTCTACACAAAAGGATGGACTGGAAAGGGAGCAGACTAAGGCAACAATATCATACATTTCCTAAGATAAATACAAGCACTGCTCCCCTGCTTCTCAGTTTTCCTCCTCAAACTGAGGCGCGAGTGAAGAAGTTGCTACCTCTCCATCCTCATACAAAATCCTCTGCAGTCCCGTGAGTTTCCTTTCAGACACCTACACTCCATTACAAAGTCTGCTCTCCTTCACCCACTTAGTACAGACTCCACACTGACCGGAGCACCTTTTCCATGCTAGGCACCTCATCTCTAGACTACCTCACAGTGACTCATCCCTCCTCCACCCTCAACACACCTGTGACCCCACAACACCCCACACTGTGCCAACACTCCCACTCCCTCTGTCCTCCAAGGCCTGACCTGGACCCAGCTCTCCCTGGCATTCCCACCCTTCGCACTTTATCTATCCCATGCACCCTGATTGTAAAGTCCTCAGCTGGTGTTGACCCAAAGGTCTCCATTGCCACCGCCACTAACCAGAATAATTACACCTATTAATATTATCTGCAATGTACACCCAAACCCAGGACCTATGACTTCCAGCCCTTCTAAACCCTGTACTGCAACTGACCTCTGCTTTGCATCCTTAAGTATTTGCAGTCCACTAAAGAAATCTGCTGCCCTCCAGTGCTGGGTCATTTAACATCAACCTGACATAATTGCATTGGTAGAAACTTGGCTCTCCAATCCACCCCTGACTCTGCTATCCCTCCCTGTATATATCATCTACAGAGAAGACCGAGTAGGCAAATGCAGTGGTGGTTGCTCACTGCTCGTGTGGGACTCCCTATAGGTCTGGCCCTCCCGTCTCCTCAACTTGATTATGGAGCCCAAGCCTCACCTTAAAAATCACACCTGACCCCAACTGAGGCCTTTCTTCCTCACGGTCTCTTACGCAGCCCCTAGGAATCAAAACTAAGCTGTCCATTCCCTCATTGACTAACTCACATCTGTCCCTCACAAAGTGGAGCAAGTCATCCTAGGTGATCTCAATGTTAACTGGCTTACCTCCACTGCCTCCCATATAAGGTACCTTTGCTGCCCTGGATATGTCCCAGTTAGTCACCCAGCCCACCAGATTCAACCACTCTACTGGCATCAGCATTCTCCTAGATGTTGTTATATCTAATCGCCCTGCAAAATCTGGGATGTCATTGTCCTCCTGACTCTCTTAGTGATCACTCCTCAGTCCTCTATCACTGGTCATCCTCCACCCAAAGCCAGTTTCCCAGGCCACTCTATGCTGCTGTTTACACCATGGCGGCTTCAGAAAAATAAAACAATAACTAACCCAGCTAGACTGGTCCCCATACAGCATGCCCTGACATTGACTCAGCTCTTGACCACTTCACAAATGCCTTCTGGAAGGCTTGTGACCTTTTCACCCCTCACCAGGATTTGCTCCAAAAATGCAGTGCCCCATGGATCACCCACCCTTCCTCCAGAGACTCAAAAACAGATAATCCCTGACACATTGCTGTAGAATCTGGAAAGGTGCCTGATAGACAGGCCTACAATGCAGAATGCAATAAGTGCACTTGGGCCATTAGGCAGGCCAAGGCAGAGCACTACCAGACCACCCCTCTTCCACTTGGGGTTCAGCCCAGACATTCTAGTATAATATGAAAGTGCTAAATGGAAGTCCCATCCCTCCACCATCTCAGCTCTCCATCAATGGCACCCCACCACAGATCCACCCTTATAGCCAATTGCCTTAACACTGCCTTCTCTGACCGAAACTCAGTCCTCCCTAGCAGCTTCTTTGACCCAATCCACACCTCTCTCCTCTGGTCCTGCATCAGCCACCATTCTACCTGTGCCCCTATCCCTAAGAAGCCAGGCCACACCTGCTAAAAGCCTTAGGCCGCAATAACCCCGGCAGTGACCCCTCAATCCAGGATCCTCTGTATGATCTTGGATGAAGTCTAGTCCCCTGACTCGACCTTCTAAACTGGTCTCTATGCCTGGGTCAGTTCCCAAGTGCTTGAAAACTGCTGAAATCACACCCATACATAAGAGTGGGGACTGGTCCACCCCAAAATTATGGGCGATCTCCATCCTCCCCCACTCTCTAAAGCCCTTGAAAAGTGGTGTTGATCCAGCTCTCTGAATACCTAACCAAGTATGACATTATGTGCCCAGAGCAGCACGGTTTCCACCCAGGACACAGTACAATCAGGGCTGTCCTGAATTCTCCCAACACCTGCATGCTGCTCTCAACTCTGGCAGCCTTGCAGGAGCAGTGTCCATTGACCTCCAAGGCCTTTGACACTGTCTGTCATCTCCTTCTACTCGACTCTACCCACCAACTTGGCTCTGGTGGTCCCATTTCCTGGTTCTCTAGCTACTCTCTGCTAGATCCCAGCATATCAAGATCAGTGGCTCTCTCCAGCACTCTTCCCATTCACCCGTGTCTCTCAGGGCTCCATCCTGGGCCCAATACTGTTTAGTCTCTACCTCAACACCTCCCCAGCTCATGTACTGGTAAAATGCTCCTCTACACCAATGATGCAGTCCTCATTGCCTCACATCCCAATCCCACCTCCTTCCAATTATCCTTCCAGCAAGCTTACAACCAAGCCAAAGGTGGTTGGGCGACTGCAGACTGGTCATTAACTTAAAGAAAACCAAATCAATGCTCTTCTCTCACCACCAAAATAAAGCTAAAAATACCCCTTGATTATCCCAGCACTCTGCACCTGCTAGAACAAGTGACCACATGCAAGTACCTAGGCATCACGTTCGATACTGCCCTCTCCTTCCACATCCACATTATTGCCCCATCAGCCACCATTAACTCTCAGATTGGCCTGCTATACTGGCACAGGGACTACCTGCCTTAGGTTGCCCTCAGGCTGGCCATCACCTCCTCCATCTTGTCTCTCATGGACTATGACTTGCCTATCTATGCCACAGCTGACAACACTGCCCTCTCCAAAATTCAACTCTCCATCAATAAGGCATGTAGACTCTTGACGGTGCCCCAGTGAACTCACACCTGCCTTCTCTATACTACCAACAATCTGCTCAACTTTGAGGAGTGACTGCTCTACCAGACCTGCCTTCTCGCTAAGAAAGCACTGCTATGACTCTCCCTCCAGAGGTCTCCACCTCCTACAGCAGTCATCATCATCCTTCACCACCCATAGCTCTGTTAAGGCCACCTTCAAGGTGCCCAGAACCAAGACCTCTCTTGCCCAGAGATCCTTCTTCACCGAGCCCCACCTGGTTCAGCTCCTCCCTAGCTGCATCTCCAACTTGCCAAAATTGGCTTCTTCAAGACAGCCCTTCAGAACCATATATTTAATACCTGCTGTTGTAGGTGCAACTAAACCCATGTTGTAATCTATGGTACCCACTGCCTTGCCCCTGACTCGGCCAACGTCCACTGGACAGCTTCTCCCTCTCCCAGACCCACCTTCCCTACTAGGTCCAAACAGGATGTAATCCGCTGTCTTCTCTGAGAACTACTATATCCATGAGTGTAACTCACAATTTTGTAACATTATGTAACCTAAGTAACATAAAAACTACTACCTTATGTAACCTACGTTTATCTATGTTAAATGTTCCTTTTACTGCACCTGTAATGTTATCCTCTGTTTTAATCTGCACTGTGATAACTGTCTTGATGTCTGACCCTCCTGTGATGAGGTGCCTTTGTAAATGAGTCTGTGACTCAAAGGTTGTAAACCCGATTTGTAATGAATAAATAAATAAATGAATAATATTATGCAGAAAGAAGTACTGTTACAATGTGGGTATTGTGGTTTCAGCGGCAGGTCTAGAAATTGTTCAAGGTGGTAGAAGGTTTTCAGTTATGTAGGTGCATATAGTAAACCATGCAGTAGTCGATCATGCTATCTAGTGAGGTACCGTTTATAGTGTGCATGAGTACTTAATTCTGCAGAGGCACAGGTCCCATGGGGCCTTCTGTCTGCAGAATATGCTGTACAACATACACACACAGGTATGTCTAAATAATCACATGCCCCTCTGGATCCTGTTCTTATGCAGCTGCAGATAGAAATCCAGAAATGTAGTACATCAGTGCTACTGCATTTGTGTCATCTAGAAACAGCTATATATTCTTTGTCTTACCTGTTGATGGCTGTCTGTGGTTGGTTGTATGAGTTTGTCCTTTGCTGCTTGAGGTGGTGGAAGTTTGGGTTGGAAAACCTAATGCCAAATTTCCATACTTTTCTTGTTTAAGTAGAACCTAAATGGTACATTAATGCATTTTATAATGGCAGTGCGTCATTATGCAATGCTGATGTAGTGCTAACAGAAGAAGGGTCTTATTCCTAGTGCAGAACAGCTTTTGTTGTTACAAGGAGGGAATCCAATCACAACTTCCTAAAAGTCACTAACATGTTTGATTCTCCCCTGCTCTGGATGCACTATTTTCTCTCTCCTCTCCTCCTTTCTTTGTCTGGACAGAAGGGCTATTCCACAGCTACCCACTGTCTTTTAGGATTTTTAAATAATATAATTAACTCAGGTCTCTTCATGTGAAGCATGCATCACTGCTGTATTCCTTCCAGTGGTTCCCAACACATGTACAATTCAAGTAAATCAGAGGTGATGAGACAAATCTTATGACAGAAATGGCATCTTTTTCCACATATCATTTCAAAGATTGCATTTTTGATGCTTTTTCTGCTGTCACTTCTCTCCATTCAGGACAGGCTCACACTTACATTATCATCAAACTCTAATGGTAGAGTTATATAAAGGATAATGACTAGTAACTGTGGTTAACCATGATGTAATCAACTCAAGCAGTTGCCAGAACAACCAAGCAAACCTCAAGAGCACAGCTCAAGAGGTTTACAGTTGTCATGGCAACCACGAGAGGTGATTACATCCATGGTTGACCACCATTACTCAGGCATTGTATTTTATAGTGTATGGAAAAATTAGCCACTGTGGGGAAAAATACAGTTCTTTTCAATGTGGTTTGTTCTCCTGCTCAGCTTTGAATGCCTCCTGGTTTGAATGTTGAGCAACTGAAGTGCTGAAAGAAGCCATTGCAATCTATACTGCAGTGGGTCTGTAACTGTCTGAATGAAATGTGTGTTTTTGAACGAATGTCCAAGCAGCAAATCACCTTTCCTTTCCAAGAATTTTGACAATTGATGACATTCTATCCTGTAATCCCATCATTATGACATAGTTATGCTAGGTTTACAGCATACTGATAACAAGACGGCAGATAAGGACCACTTGGCCCACCTAGTCTGCCCATTTTCCTACCAACAGATAAGCTGCAGATCCTAATTAACCAACAGCTTACTTCCTCCTACCCCCACTAGGACTGCCTTATGTCTGTACCATGCATTCTTGAATTCCCCACTGTTCTTGACTCCACAAACTCCTCAGGAGGCTGTTCCATGCATCCACAACCTCTCTGTGAAAAATACTTCTCACATTACCTCTGAGCCACCCCCATCTTCAAATTGTGCCCCCTTGTTCTTGCACATCTCTTTTCTGAAAGATGCTACCCTCTTGGACTTTGTTGATTCCCTTGAGGTACTTGAACGTTTCTATCATGTCCTCTCTCCCTTCTTTCCTCAAGGGTATACATATTAAGCTCCTTTAGTCTTTCTTCGTTTGTCTTCTGGTGCAGACCCTGCACCATTTTGGTTACTCCTCTGGACAGCCTCCACTCTGTCTATGTCTTTGTGGAGATGGGGTCTCCAGAACTGCACACAGTACTCAGATGGGGTCTCACCAACTGTCTGTACAGAGGATAACAAATTCCTGTTTTCTACTACTGATGCCTCTTCTTATGCATCCCAGTATCCCCAGCCTTCCTCACTGCCTTCTCACATTGCTTGCCCACCTTTAGGTCATCTGATATAATTACCCCAGGTCCCTTTCCATTTTACTGTTGTCAGTATCTCACCCCATTGTGTACTCTTCCCTGGGTTTTGTTTCCCATGTGTGTTACCTTGCACTTCTTTGCACTGAATCTGAGCTGCCATACAGTTGAGCATTCCTCCAACCTTGCCAAGTCCTTCTCATCCTTTCCACGCCTCCTTTTGTATCAGCCGTGTTGCAGATCTTTGTGTTGTCTGCAAAGAGACATACTTTTCCTTCCAGTTCCTCTGCAATGTCACTTATAAAGACATTAAAAAGGACCGGTCCCAGTACCAAACCCTGCGGTACCCTGCTAGTAACCCTCCTTTCTTCACTGTGTACTCCATTTACTACTACCCTTTGCATCCTGTTGTCTAGACAATTTTTATCCAGACTACCACCTTGGGACCCACTCCAAGGCTGGCTAACTTGTGTATTAATCTTTGTGTGGGACTGTATCAAATGACTTGCTAAAATCTAGGTAGGCCATGTCCACAGCCCCTCCCTGGTCTACTACTTGGTCACCCAGTCAAAGAAATCTATTAGATTCACCTGACATGACATTCCCATCATGAATCCAAGCTGCCTTGGGTCCTGTGCCCCACTGGCCTCTAGGTACTCAACAATTCTTTCCTTCAGAAGTGATTCCATCCTTTTCCCTACCACTGAGGTCAAACTAACTGGTCTGTAGTTTCCTGCCTCTGTCCTGCTCCCACTTTTGTGAAGAGGAATCACATCTGCCCTCCTCCAGTTCTCAGGTACCACCCATCCTCCCATGATTTGTTAAAGAGAATAGTCAGCGGTGTCTAGTTCTACCCTTAGTTCCTTAGAATTCTTGGGTGAATCCCATCAGGCCCCATTGCTTTGTCCACCTTCAATTTTATTAGTTCTTTCAGAACCCTTTCTTCTGTAAATGGACTGGTATCAACCCAAATCTTCAGAGTGTTTCTCTTGATTGGTTTAGGTACCTCTCCCTCCTCTTCCTTTGTGAATACTGAGCAGAAATATTCATTCAGTATCCCTGCTTTTTCACTGTCACCCCTCTACCCACATTCCCTCCCTTTATTAAGCCTCAGTATCCCTCCTTTGGTCTTTCTTCACTCCCTAATGTACCTATAAAAGGTCTTATCCCTTCTTAACAGAATTGGCTATCCTTTCCTCAGTTTGGGCCTTTGCTATTCTGACTGCCTTCCCAGCCTCTTTCTGCTTTAACTGATAAAGTTCTCTGTCCTGCTCCTTCTGTGTTTCCTTATATTTCCTGAATTCTATCCTTTTCTCCTTAACCTTCTCTGCCACCTCTTTTGAGAACAATAGCGTTTTTCTTCATTGTGTTTTGTTGATTTGCTTTACACAAAGGCTTGTTGCCTCTGTGATGGCTGTTTTGATTACTCCCCAATGTTCCTCCATCCCTCATTCTTGCCTGTTTACTAGTGCTTTTCTGAGGCACTCTCATTTTCCCAAAGTCTGCCCTCCTAAAGTCCAATACTCTTGCTTTTGTATGGCTTGATTGTATGGCTGTGTTTATCATGAACCACACTGTTTGGTGGTCGCTTGTTCCCAGATGGCTACCCACTTCTAAATCTGAGATTCTTTCTCTGTCCCCATTTGAGATTACCAGGTCTAAGATTTCTCCTCCCAAGTGGATTCCAATATTAGCTGTCTGAGGAATGCCCCTGTAGGGCATCAAGAATGACCCTACTCTTGGATGTGCCAGCAGCAAAGGTGCTCCAGTTAACATCTGGCATATTCAGGTCCCCCATCAACAATATCTCCCTTTTTCTGCCATTCTAAGGAAGCCTTCTATAATTTCCTTGTCCATTCCCTCCCTGAGATGGGGTCTCTATACAACCCCCCATGCGGATTGTGGTACCATTTCCTGTCTCCAGGGTGACCCAGAGTGCCTCATCTGCTCCCTGTTTACTCTTTAGTTCTGTTACTTTGATCCTTCCTTTACATAGAGAGCTACTCCTCCTCTCTTTACCCTCCCTGTCCCTCCTGTAGATTGTGTATCCTGGTATGTTGACATCCCAGTCATGGTTCTCTTGTACCATGTTTCTGTGACTGCCACAATATCCAGGAAACCCTCTTCCATCAAGGCCACTAGTTCAGGGAGCTTGTTACACAGACTATGGGCATTGGTACTCATCACCTCCACCTTTTGATAGCCTTACCCTTTTAGCCCCATTCCTGTCCTTACTGCCTTTGCCTTTTCTACATTTGCCTCTGTCCTGCTCCTAATAACTTCTCTACCTGGTGTTTACCTCACTAATTACCATGTTTTGTTGGGGGCGCTGGGATTTCCTGCTCCTTTTCAGTGCCTCCCCTTGGCAAGTTTAAATGCTTGCCAATGAAGCATTTAAACCTCTCACCTAGTATCCTGTTCCCCTGACAGATGCAGACCTCGCACCAGCATAGGTCTGCATCCTCCCAGTGGCTCCCAGTCCCAATGAAGCTAAAACCCTGAGCTCCACACCAGTTTTCAACCACTCATTGAATTCCTTGGTGAGGTGCCCTAGCATCACCTTGCCATAGACAGGCAGCACCTCCAGAAGGTTACCGTATGTGCTACTTGTCAAGGCCCTCCCCACTCTGCAGACTCCTCTTGCACTGCTCTGATCCCATTCCTAGCCAGGTCATTGGTCCCTAGGTGGACAATAACATCCAGCCTCCCTTGTGTGCAGCTTCTCCCACGATCCTGAGGATCGCTTCTGTCCCTCCAAGCCATGGTGCCAGGAAGGCACCTTACCTCCTCTCCCTTCCTCCCCCATTTCTACCCCTAATGATTGAGTCCCCCACCAGGAGTTTTTCTCCTTCCCCATGGGGTCCCATGCCACCCTCCTGTGGGTCTTCTTGAAAAGGTTCCCAGCATCCTCCTTGGTCTCCACTGCAGGTGCCTCCATGGAGGAACCACTATCCACCAGAAGAGTGATGAATTGTGGAAAGGTACAGCTGGAGGTGTATTCAACTCTGTTCCACCACCCTCTCCTCCCTGAGCCCACCCTGGTCCAGCCTCTCTTTTTGGCAACCTCTGAGGTAGTGGCATTGGCCCAGGTGGTCCCTGGGTGGGGAGGAGTTTTAAATCCTAGCCAGGTCAGCCTGGAGATGGGCAACCTCCTCTCTCAGACTAGAGAGGTACCTGCAAATAGGGCAGCATCACTGCCTCCAGAATGTCTCCGGAACACTGCTGCCCCACAGCCATTGCACTGCTCCACTCCTATCATGTCTTATTTTGTGTCTCCTCTCCTGTTTCTCTGTATGCTTACTCTCTCCTCTCCTTACAACTCTCACCCTTCATGTTCTGGTACAGCAACTTCCTATCTTATTCAGTAGCCTCCTTCTTCCTTGCTGTCATAACAATGGGATTATTAAGTTATAAACTGATTGAAAATAGGGGTTAATAGATACTGTCCATACATTATTATTCAAACACACACACACGCATAAAGGGAAAATCTTCTGTGCCATATTAAGTTTATTAGTGTGGTGACTGAAGATACATATGAATTGGCTTAGCATTAGTTGCATATTTTTTATCGCTATCTAGCAATTAGCAGATGAAGGTATTCTGTAATTTATTGGTGAGTCTCACCCACCCACCCACTTACATATACACTCACAATAATCCTTTGCAGATAGGGTTATGTCTAGCATCATAATGGTAATGTTGCCTCAGAAATTGTATGTTCTGTTTTTGTTTGTCATGTTTAAAACATAATCATATCAACCCGGTTGGGTAATACTGTATTAATAGTTTAGCATTCTTGATAGACACCATCAAATAGCAAGACATTAACATTTTTTCAAAGCTGCTTCAGAAAGGGAAAATGGATGCAAGAAAAAGGAACATGTTACACAGTTGTGCGATCACTAATGTGAAAACACAATTAATATCAGGGTTGTTTGGGAGCTGGCACAAAGCTGGCAGTGAGGGCAGAGCATGAAAAGACAGACAAGGGCAAGGGTGCAGAGCCTTGCAGAACAAAAATCAAATATAAATAATAATTTCACATATTATGTTTAAAGCATGATCAGTTAATCACTAAGACAAAGCCACATGTTTCTTCCTCGGCAAGAGCAAATACTTTTGATCGGTATTAAACCCCACTATGCATTTTGTCTAGAAGTCATCATGACACAGGGCAGAAGTAATGAAGCACTAAATACAGGCCACTGTGTGAAAGGCATCACATCCATCTAAAACAATTTAAAGCAAAAAGCAGCTTTTTAATAGTCAAAACATTTCATCATGTAGAGCTCCAGTAATAAGATGTTTCAGGCAAAACATTAGTATATCCAGTATATACAGTTATATTCTCATTTTAGTTCTTTCCAGAACTGAGATATGTGACTTTGTTGTTTTAAAATCCCTCCCATGTTGCCATATCCACCACAGAAAAATATATATATATGTATGTGGAGTCATGCTATTTGGCATCAGAAGCATTTGAGGAAGAAGGTTTTTAATGTGTTAGCTGCAGGTGTTTATTGACATGCATCATTAATTGAGCATTTTAATAACTAGTAGTAAAAGCTGTTGTACCAACACTAGTATGCTGGACTGGAGTGAAAACATTCATAATGCCTCTCCTGGATTACAGTGAAACATTTTATCATGGCCAGCCAGGGCTGTTTGTCACTGCCTCTAGCTACAGCACAATGTTGAGGACATGATAGTTACAACAACAAGCCCATCTGCCATTTCATATCATAGCTGTACTGTGCAGTTCACACTGACTTCATATTCAGTATTAATTATCAATGAATTTCTGAATTTCAATATCCTGACAAACTGATCTCTCATTACCTACTGAGCATTCATGTTACCTATGCTCACGTGCTCTACATTGTTTCATATATGCTGATCTTTGCACTGTCCATGTGTCCCATTTAGAATGTTATAGGGATTGCGCTTTCACATTACTGACCTCACAACTATGTAACATACTCCCTTTAATTCATAGTCATTCTCTGTCTCTGAAGCAGCTTTGAAAAATTTGAACACCAAGCTGTTTGATGGTGTCTATCAAGAATGCTAATGTATTAATATTACCCAGTCTCGTCTTGTACACACTTCACAACATCCAGGGTTCACTATAGTGGTATGTCATGTGTGCATTTCAAAAGTGTAATGAATACACTAAATTTCAGAAGGGTGGGGGTGAGAGATAGATAGTGGTATAAAGAAGATGGCGGGGATGTTGTGGTTGTGTTTAAATGTGGCAAAGATGCCAGAACTTAGAATTTTGAGGTGAACAACCATTATGATGAAAGACATAACACTATCTGCAAATGATTATTGTGTGTGTGTGTGTGTGTATGCATGTGTGTGTGTTTGTTGGTACAGTCAGCATCAAACTACAGAATATCTTCATTTGCTGATTTCTAGAAACTTCAAAGTTTTACATTTGGATTATTTTGAGGGTTATTCAACAAATCCTTTAGACTTCTGTCCTTAATTTCACTCCATTAAAGCCCTAACTTCATTTCTTTTCATAGCTTTGAAACCTGACAGTTTGTCTATGATCTTGATCACAACCTTGGCATTCCTCATAGTCCTGAAGGCTTTTATCACCTTGAAGTAGGTGTCCTTGCAAATGGTTTTCTCCAGAAGGTGTCCTTAGACAGCAAGAACTGATCCATCTTCCTATGAACTCATCAGCTTTCATCACCCTAGCACACAGTCCCCAAATGGTTACAATTGTGCATGGTGAGTGGTTCTGTGGTTCCAGAGTCCAGGCATTCAGAGCTTCATTTTCGACAATGGTGCCTGGGATCCTCTGTGGTGGGGCAGTCAGAGAGCCAGTGTTGTTTAAACCTGGTACATAGTTCTTTGATGTAAATAAGCTGTTGGTAGGAAACAGCTGAATTTGATACAGCCCTCATGCTTAGCACATCAAGGGTGTTTTATAATTATTTCCACTGCAACTGAGAACAAACATTAAGATTATTTAAAAATATTTACCACAATGTGCTAAATAACCGCTTGCATTATTATCCTGGTCAGTTCCAACCTTTATGGTTGCTTCCATTGTGAAGTGTGCTGTTGTATGTTTTAGTTATTTAACCAACCAGATCAAAATGCAAAACAGTATTTGCTATGTGTATCACACTGTAAATGAGGGAGTGAAAATTACAATCTTGTGAGGGTATTCAACAAAGTTAGTTCATTTTGTTGACCGGAAAGGAGGAAAAGGAAATTCTGTCTATTTTCAGTCCAGTGGGGGGATGGTGGGGGTGGTTAGATACAGATGCAAACTAACATATTGAATCAGGCTAAGCATTTTTGAAAGATGCACCATTGGCAAATGCAATTCGTATCCATATTGTGGGTCTCAATACCAGTGTGTGCTGGTGCTCTTTCATAGCAATATAAAGCAGCATGTTTATTAATAATACATTTGGTGGTAATAGTTTACACTTCAGAGATGTTGTAAATGGCAACACTATGGGACCGATGTGCAGAATGTAATATACCCACTTTTCTGGAGTTTGGAGCAGGGTTACATTGAATAGTGAAGAAGGAAAACTGATTTACAGTACAATAGTGTAAAGCAGGCAGGCAGGTGGAGTTAGGTGGTACACTATATGTTACAGGGACCTGTATACTACTACTACTGTATATGTTGTACTGAATGGTACCCTATATGCATGATATTGTGACTGGTGAACATATATATATATATATATATATGTATATATATTTATACAACTTATGTTTCGGATAACTCCATGTGCAAAAATTGATATCTGATTAGCCAGCGAAGATATCATTGATATCTTCAAGTGCCCTATACGTCATTTTGAAACTTAGCTGGTTGATCTGCCATTTGTGTCATCATTTCAACTAGGCACTTTCACTTTTAGCGCGTAGCCAGCGCTGTCCGTGATATGCTGACACTGGTTTAAATGATGGCACTCTGTACTTTTAAACTCAAAGCTGTGCAGGTTTCCATAACTGTACTGACATTTTTTTCTTTCAAATCATACCCTGACAGTAGACAGACATCTAGTCCTTTCATTTTCATATTGGTCTGTAGTGCAGCCTAGCGGCATCAGTGATCTGTTGTCAGAGAAGTGCTCTGTACCAAAAAAAGCGTCATCTTTTCATAACCCTACTTGATTTGTTTGAAAACCACTGACTAAGGAGAGAGAACAGTGAGCAAGTCAAGCGGCTTCAGAGTAGTAGACCTGGCGTGACGTTGCTATGGCGGCTCGCTTGCGCTTCATCTAATACTCTAAGCCGCCGACTCACCCGCTGTTATCTCTGTCTACTGTCGGCAGCTCCTTTCAAACAAATCAAGTGGGATTATAAAAAGAGGACGTCTTCTTTCATTTTAGGCACAGAATGTTTCTGACAACACATCACTGATGCTGCCGCCTCGCTATATACCAGCATAAAATGTGAAAGTGTTGACAGGCACAACACTGAATAGTTTTACCAACACAAATTGCAGGATCAACAGATACTTTTCTAATCCAAATTTGTATTTTCTTTTGGAGACAATGGGCAATTCGGGGGGAGTAAAACATAGTAAGTCACCAGAGAGGGTCCAAAACCTCTGTCTAGGATTTCCAAACCTCTAGGTGAGGACTCAGTTTAAAGGCAAATGTACAGGACCTGCGGTGCACAGGAGCCCAAAACATAAGTTATATAAACAGACGATGATTGGTCGACTGAAGATATCATATTATCTTCACTCGAGGCCAATGACCTCAAGATATCATTGGCCTCTCGTGAAGATAAATATGATATCTTCAGTCAGGCCATGTCATATCCCTATATATATATGTGTATATATATATATATATATATACTCATCACATATCTATCTATCTATCTATCTATCTATCTATCTATCTATCTATCTATCTATCTATCTATCTATCTATTCATCTATGCTGTAATGACTGCTTCTTACTTAAAACTATTTTTGTTATCACTCTCTGGTGGTATCCAGTAATGACAGTGGCCAAAAATCAGCGACTGCAAAAATAGCGACTCATTTTCAGTGCTATCATTTTGGGATACCATGCAAGAGTAATGATGCAATAGCAAAGACGATGACCAGAAGGGGATAGGCAGGAGGAAAGGAGGGATATGGAAGAGGGTTTAGGTGGGCGGGGCTGCCTGCTGCAGCTAAGCCAGCCCTGTGCATGGTGGTGAGGGTGGCTGTCTCCAGTGCAGTAGGCACTAGGTTGGGGATGGAGAAGGGAAAGAATTTTGCCACTGCTTGTGGCTGCTTTTTTCTATTCCAGCACCCAGGTGTTGCCCTTCCTCGAAATGCAACCCCCTGAAGTTGGTAATCTAAAATCAGGGGGTGAGGGAAAGCCCACCACCCCCTCAAAAGCATTACATTTTCCAGAATTGTGGTTGACGAGAAGTGCATTTCGCCTATTTGCTTTTGGCAATATGCACTCACCATAATAGTGATCACTGTTTTGTGGCCGCTTGTTGTGACATGGAACCTCTTCTGGTCACCACAAATAACATTGCCAGAAAACACACAGAAACTGGCACACAAATGGGATTAGACACCAATACTGTTTACTGGGAACTGACAGCTAAATGCCTCTCTTAAAACTATCATTCTCATTGAGGTCATTATTCTTTTCAGTTTTACAACAAAACAGACCAAAGTGAAGTGGAGTTCAAGTGAATTTCTCACGGTAACTTAGTGAATCAGTGGCTGTGGTGAGATTTGAACCTGTGACATCCTGTTTTATAGTTCAGAATTCACTCTACCCACTAAATCAGAATATCTTGTCAACAGATTAAAAAGTAAAGAAACACTGTGGGAAATGGGCTTTTGCTCACTCTGCCAAGAGTAATGGAATTAACTGCCTGGTCTGCTCTGACATCTCTTTGTCTGCCCCCAAAAAAAAAAAAAACTGTAAGTATGTTGTAGCCATGGAGAAAATCTTAGGGGCATTAGTACCATAATTTTTCAATATTTACAAGCTACTTTTCACAGGTGCACTTGGTTTTCTCCCGTGTCTTTGCTTGAAACATTCTCAATTACTCTGTACTTAGGAACTGTCTAATCAATGTGCATTCTGATATGGCAGTCTATTAGATACAGAGGAACTGAGATTTTTTTTTGTTAATGATACCGAATGTAGTGCAAGGTGTGGCCAGCAAAGTTATAGAGTGGGGGAGAGGACAAATGGAGACTCCACATAACCTGGTTGCATTTTTTTAAGTTGAAACAGTTGAGGAAGATGCAGAGATTGATTGTAGAGGACTCTTCAACCTTGCAGTCAGTCCTTGACTTATGCCACAACTGAGTTAGATCAGGACAGCATCAACATTTGCCAGAACTGAAACAGATTGGGATAACATTAACATTATCTTTGAATTAAATCACCCTTCTGCCTTGGTCAGTGAGATGAACCAACTGACAGATAGCAGCAGAAGGTAAAAAATCTGATCCAGGGATTTACAGAATGGGGACACACTTGGGCCAAAAACCAAACTGTCTAGGGGATCCAGGGACATGTCACCCTGTGAAATTCTGAAAATTTCTAAGCTTCTATGTTGTACAACCAATCCCATCAGAGGTCCAATAACCAAGGCTGTGCAATCCTGTTAGAGTTCCATTAACTGGGAACTCCATTGGAACTCAGGGATAACAAACCTTGGGTATGTAATGATAACAACCTGTCAGATGTACCATAATGGTGCTTCCACCCAGACTGGCTGACAGCACAGTTCGATATCGGATTCCACACACAACTCATCTCACATTTTTAAACACCTAGTTCAAAACCTCCCAAGGCACCTAATATAGCTGGTTACAAAGATAACTAACTACAATCCCCCATAAGTTTGTCAGTTTCTTGACAAAGGAAATTTAAGAAAAGAAACTTGTAGAAACGGAAATAGTGAGAAATTGAGTCTCTAACCCCATCAATACCAGATCGTCTGGAAGCCCTCTGCCAGGTTATTGACCCTGAAGGAACCTCCACCAGTTAAGCATAAATGGTGGTCGTGTGAAGTCCTTCATTATGGCTGCACTGTGTCAAAAGAACAAGAAGGGGTCTGATTCCTAATGCAGCACTGCTTTTGTTGTTATGAGGAAGTGGAATTCAATTGCAACTTCCAAAATCTGTCAGTGTCCTGCCCATTCACTAACATGTGTTTGCTTCTTCTCCTCTCCCTCCCCCGGATGCATTATTTTGTCTCTCTCCTCCCCTTTTCTTTGTCCTGAAAGAAGGGGCCCTCCATGGCTGGCCACCATCTTTTAGGATTTGGTAACAATATGAATGCCATCCTACACACCCATAAGTTTTTTCAAGACAAAAACCCAGTGAATTGTTTTAGCACAGTCTCTTCTACTGAGTAGTGTCAGTTTCTGATAGAGCAGAGAATGTGTTCAGCTATTTCAAATTTTGCCAATGTTTTAATGTCATGCATTTTGTGAAATCATATTTTACTCTGATCATTAGTATGTGTAACATAAGCCATTGAGTGATATGTATATGCAAACTCAAAATCTAGTGATGACATCTGGTTTAGTCTGATGCTGTTTCTACATTAATCTGTGGAGCTGCAAAGCTACTGTCATTCTTATGTCTTTTTTGTTTGCTTATCATGGAAGGTGAGAATTCAACCAAAAGTGTATTCCTGTAGTCCTACTAAAGATAATGGATATGGAAAAATATATAAATAAAATGTAGTTTTATATATTTAAATACACTGGTGAAAGCAAACTGTCAACTGTAGCATTTCAACCAGCGCTGATGACACTGTGATCAGCATGAGGCTGCTCTGTTGTTTGTGACATGTGCTGGCTGAATTCACACTGAATGAGTGATGGCACAACATGTTTATATTATATCACTTTCTAAAAGCAAAATGTCAATGCAGTGCATCTGGTCTCTGTTGTTTGTATTGCATAGGATCATTAAATTTTCTAAAGGCAGTTTAAGTTATGTGTCATACATGCAATGTGTTTCTGTCATTTGTAAACAAGAAAATAAACAAGCAAATACTTAGTTATAGCTATATCAATTGTAACATAGAAAATCAAACCTGGAACTGTTTATGTTGTTCTCAGTGGCCCAAATATTCAAAGGGCTGTGCATGGCTCAACAGAGTTGTGCCGGCGCCACCCGCATTGTGTACCCTGGTGGGATATTGAGAAGGATACCTGGTGCAGCACAACTCCCAATGTGCCGGCACACAATGATAATGTATGCAGCACAGATGCAGGGGATGCTCATGCATATGCAGCTCATCCCGATATTCAGCCCGGATGTGCCGTGCATATGCTCGCAAAACCCTGCCTTGCTCCACATAGTGCGGCTCAAAGTTGAGCCTGTGAAATGATGGAACAACTCCTGGCCACCCACAGGCATGCTGCCATATTGCAGGGTGCAACACAGCAGCCGCCAGCTGTGGGTGGCCACCCGCCAACCCAGAACACTGTTCAAAAGCACCCACATCTCCCAGGTGATCGAGTGGTACTCCCCACCTCCCGATCGCTGGTAAATGTAGATGAAATCTTCCTGGTGGCCTAGTGGAACCCCTCCTCCTGATCACCAGTAAATGTAGAGAAATTCAATCCCTGGTGGTCCAGTGGCCCCCTCCCTCCTGTGTCCCCGAGTAATGGATAGGTAGACCATCCCTGGTAGTCTAGTGGACCCCTCCCTCCATTACCCTGATCATGTCGATTACCACCATAATATAATTTCCTGGTGATCCAGTGCACCCCATCCTCACTCACACAGGACCTATTGTGCACCCCATTCCACACCCGTCATTGGCAGGCGACTGCAACCCACCTGCACTTTGCCCAGCTGCCTGCTGAACGACAGGTACAGTATGGTTGTATGCCCATTGATCCACGTGTGGACCAATGACAGTAGGGCATACTGAACTAGATAATCCCACATATGTGAAGGACTTAATTCACATATATGAGACTGCCTCAGTACAGTATGCCGATGATGGGGGAGGGGTGGGCAAGGGGTCCTGTGTGGGTGGGAGGGCTGGGGTGCCACTGATCACCAGGGAATTATATTATGGTGGTATGCTGCAATCAGGTAACAGGAGGGGGAGGGAGGGGGTCCAAGAGACTACCAGGATGGTCTACCTATACATTACTCAGGGATTTGGGGGTCCCTGGACCACCAGGGAATTAATATCCCTACAGTTATCAGTGATCAGGTGATCAGGTGGGAGGGACACACAGACTACCAGGGACTGTATATTGCAGCATTTACCAGGGATCGGGAGGAGGGGATTCACTAGACCACCGGGACTATTTTCTGCTACATTTACCAGGGATCAGGAGAGAGTTTGGTACCCTGGACTACCAGGGTGATGTGTGTGCCACAGCATGTACCGCGATCACGGTTACAGGGTGGGGATGCCCAGGGACCCCACTGTGCACAAGTCATGATGTGCAGGGGCCCAGGTGCAAGTCACTGGGCTGCCCTGTGGAAGGCATGCAAATGGGCCATATATGACATCCAAATGGCCCCATTTACACTGTGCATATATTATGGCCTCATTTGCATGCCCCCCCGCTGAATATCTTGTGTGATGCACCTAGCACAACTGTAGATCGTTGGTGCATCCCTGTGCTCCCTACCCTGGCTTGCACTGGTGCAGTGTAATATATTATTGATCGAGCGTGATCAATAATATTTATTTATTTATTTATTTGAAGTCTAGGATTACAAATACCTTTGAGCCAAGGCTGTTTTACAAAGGTTCCACGTCAAACTGAGAGACAATAGGAGACAAGGCACTTAGAAGAACAATACAACATGAAAGAACAATGCAATTTGAAATGGTACAGAACAAAACAGGTTACAGTCAATTCCAAACAGTTACATACATACATACATTACTGTGGTACAAGGAGCCATAGGGAGAGTAAGCTAGGTAGGGACAACAAATCAGGTACAGCCAGTGGCATTTGTCGGGCACAAGGAAAGTGCAGGAGGGGATGGAGGAGAGGTAAGGAGGGGGGGAAGGGAGTGTTAGAGGAGGTAAACAGGGGTGAGTAAGTGCTCGATTAGGAGGAGCAGATTAAGGCAGACAATCACAGAAGCTAGAGGCAGAGAGGAGGAGGTGGAGATTGCATTTGAAGGAGCCTAGTTTAGGCAGGGAGGAGATGTCATTGATTATGCCATTTAACCAGTTGGGGTCTCTTTGAATGAAGGATCTATATATATATATATATATATATATATATATATATATATATATATATTTTTTAAAACTGTTCCTGGAACACGTCCATTTCCAGGGCATCTAAGTATGAGATGTTCTTCACAGATTAAGAGTGTCTCATGTGCAAAGGAAGGGAGTGCTCAATTGGTCGAGAACACTCCTAAATCTATAATGATTGAACCATTCTGTTTGATGTATTGTTTTCATTTAGATGTGAGCTTTACTGCCATATTTCATAAAATTATCTCATAAGCATGTCTCCGCAAGTGAAAATATATGAAAGAAAAGCAAGGGCATAACCGCAGTGCCTGGACACAGCGATAAACTTATAATAACAAATTCAAAATTTCAAATAGCTAGTACAATATCAGGAGAGAGAAAGAGAGAGAGAGACAGAGAGCTGAAGAGCAAGACAGTGTGAGAAATGAGTAGGTACTAGTGACAATATGGAACTAACACAAAAAATCAATTACAGTACTGTAAATCTAAAAGAATGTTTTTTTTTCTTTCTGTGTTATTCCATGTTGTCACAGGGTTATCCAGAATGCAGCACTCACTGAAGAAGGATGGTGATTGGGTGCTGACTGGTTGAGGAAGAGCTGCTCAGACATAATAGTTTAGGCATTTTGACATCTACAAATGATATGCCATTGCTGTCTAGGGAGGCAAAGTTATTTGGATTGTTTTCATTGAATCCTTCTAGGAAATTCTACCATGAATAGAGTCTTTTTGTGTCCTTTTAGTGTCTCTGCCACAGATTTTGAGTTGCTACTGTTGTTGTAATTTCTAAACAGGAGTGGAGTCAATTCAGTGTATTGGTGGTCCGATATCTGTAAGATGTGAGCTGGACCTAGCGGAAGATTGAGGAAGAAAGGAGAGCTCTGTCTTAACCTGTGTGTACCCACAAGAGAGCAGTACTTGTGAGGATGAGTGGAGTAGTGAAAGGAGTCATTTGATTGCTGCACACAGAAACACTGAGATATGTAGAAACCATAACTGGAGCTGATTTGGAACTTATTCAGATGTGTGGATCTCAGAAACTATAATAATAATTTATGTACTAGAAGGAAAGTTTATAGCTGTCAGTCTACTTGTACACTTGTACAGTCTTCATATATTAGGATATATTAGAAGATAAATGTGGCATAGACCAACAGTGCTGATTATTGGCAGGACTCAAATCAAAATCAGTGTTCCCAACAAAGTATGCTTTGGGTGCATATGGTCAGTGTGGTAGTGATTTACTAGCTTATTTTGAAATAGCTAGTTTACTGTTCGGGAGTTTTTTTGCTTTGGATTTCATACCTTTACTTATGTCTGATGTCAGATGCTCTGGTGGGGTAGTAAGCATGTTTCATTCAGATACCATAACAAATTAATCAGGAGCAAAACAATATTGTCTTAGTAGGTCACATACCCATTCCCAAACAGACTGAGACATACATAAAGCTTTGGAGAAAATGACCATAGCCATGAGTTTATCAAAACAAAATTGTAACTAAAGTTACATCATTGTTAGTATGACATGCACAGTAAGGGAGTCATAAAAAGGCTTTTAATAATCTAAATGATAATGTCTTGGCCATCCCCTACCTCAGTGGGATCTAGCAAATGATTACAACCTCTGGAGGATTCCTGCATCTGAGTCATAAAAGGGTGACTCCTGGGCCTTATGTCGTGCCCTCCCCCATCAGATGGTGCTTCACCCACAGGCCATTCCAGAGAGGCAATCTCCCTTGACTGCTTGTCACAGGAGTACTCCAGTTCTCCAGGCCCTCACCTCCTGCCAGCCTTAGGGTGACTGTCTGTAGAATATGTGTGATTCCCTATTATACCCATTGTACAGTCTTTGTGAGATTACTGTGCCATAAGGTATTACTCGAGATTGATAATGTACCACTAAATGTACCCTGCCATTCTCTTTTAACTTCACTGGAGAAAGCAAAACCCAGAGATCCTCATGGAAAAGTAGGACATTTCTTTCTTGAACCCTTAAATATGTCCTCCATAGTGTGAAAGCCAGTTGCCTATGTCCTGCTGTTCTCTTATCCTGGATTTCATGAGGGGTGGAGACAGAAATTCTAGTTGGAGGAGAGAAGCAAAGGGAACTGCATGGCCTGTGTCCCAACCTAGATATCCCCTTTGCACCTCCCTCCTCCACAATCCCTCCACCCACTTGGAAACCACTACCTGCCTACCATACCCCTGCCCTACTGAATATCTACCTACCTCACTCCCTAACTGCCTGATCAGGTGTCATGAGTGGCAGTAGTCACAGCCAACCCTCCAACTGCAGCAACCTGTTGCAGGCTCTCTATTTTTCATTGAGAGTTTAAGCTATTCCAGTTTACCAGTTTAAATATTGTATGTTACATTCAGCCTTTGGTATTTTATTTTTTATGTGTTTGACTTTGAGCATAACTCCAGTTAAGTAATTTTACCAGTTTTGCTTGACAAGTTTTTTTTTTAAATGCATTGCTGTTTTACAAACCAGTTGGAACTTATAGTATGTTGACAATGGAGGCTGTCTAAAATTATTTTTTCATATTGAATGCTGTATTTTGAAAGTTTTTACACACTTAGCCAAATTACCCTCCCTAGCCTGGATTTTAATCACGATTGAATTGTTTTACAATACACTTTGTTCAAGGAATTAGCTTGCTGCTAAAAGCCCTGTGGTGCAACACCACATACTGGAACCAGGAAACTATCATACTTGGAGGAAAATATTGCAAGTGGAATGTATCATAGATCCATTGCCACAAGAAAGATCCATAGATTTTACAAGCATGAATTAACTTTCAAATGCACCTTGCTGTGAAGTAATTCTGGACCACAGTGAACTGTAACACTTCTGATTATTCCCTGGTAAAAGTCACTTGTGTTTAAAAAGTCACTCTGTGGAAGAGAACAGATTTCATTAGACCCACTATTCTGAAGAAGTTAGGTCATAGACTCTGTTTGATTGCTGTACTTAATTGTCTCAGTTATTCTTTCTACCATTGATAAATAGCTGGCATGAAACTTAGAAATGAGGAGATAAAGACATTACTACCTAAACCAGATCATTAGAAAAGATAAGAGAACTGACTGAATTCATGCAAGAAATGGGGAGGGGTAAAATAAAAACATATTTAAATTCCCTTCTGATTTCTTTTCCGACAGAAATGGGACATACTTGTGAGAAAGGAAAACAGGATAATTACCTCAGTGACTTAATTAAGAAAGTCAAATCCCAACCTATAAATATAATACTATTTATGCAATAGGCATGGGCACATAACCAGTGGAATAAATCCATTTATTCTGACTAGTGTTGGATAAATGGTGGTTCTAACATTTATCCAACACCCTGCTGTCAATCAATCACTGTTTATAGAACACCCTGCCATCAATCACCCCCTCCTGCCAGAACTAGCTTATTAACGACTGACCCCTGGTGTCATTCTCTCTGAATCCATTCAAACTGTAACACAGCCCTTCAAAAATATTAGTTCCACCTCAGTCGTCCTCACTCCTCAGTGCCTCCACACACTTCCCCAGCTCCAGACAATAAAAACAGCAGTACTTTTTATTCCTTTCTCTCATACATCTTCTGCTTACCTTTTTTTTTCAGACTCCTTCTCCCTGACCACCCTCCAGCTCACTCGCTCGCCTGCTGTCTTCCTCACTAGTGCATGTCCCACTCAGTCACAAAAAAAATATGTCCCAAATAAAACATCTTCAGGCTGTTCATGCCCCAATTTCACCAACCAAACCCACTCCTTCTCAAACCACCAATGCCCCATCCAGATCTCCGCTGCACTGCACCTCTTTCCCAAGCCACTGTATCCCACATTCACTCATAAAACTGATTGCTCCTCTGGATCCACAGAATGCCAAATCCACAAGACAACAGTCCCTCCGACTCCTCCATGCCAACTGAATCAAAGCTGAGGCATAAATATCAAATCCTGCCACAAACACTACGTAATGCCCGAGCAATCCAAACACAGTTTCCATGTTCAAGCCACCCAATTAAAGTTCACATCCGCCTCCATTTAGAAAAAAAAACACCTAATCAAATTTTATTAATCACTTAATCACTTCCAAAGTAAATTCCACCACAACAACAAATCAAATTACAAATAGTCCCCATCTAAAACATAAAACATTTAAAAAATCAGAAAAAATGCAAACAAAGCCAATAGCATAAATCCCATATGTGATGAGCTGATGTGGGATACATAATTTGTTGATCTTGCAGTGTGTGACAACGGGACCTCACTCTGTGGCTCTGTCACTCCTTGAGGTCAACCCGAGGTCACACACTGCTCATTCAAATAAAATGATGTATCCCACAGCAGCCTATCACATATCCCCTATATAAGTCACCACCTCTTCTGAACTACTCAGCAACATTGTTGCATATTGAGGATAGTATTAAAGAGGATATGTGTGCTATTAAAGATAAAACATTGTGACACAACTCAGGAGCTACCACAAGCTCTCCTGATTACATCACTGATAATAACATTGATGTTGAAGTCTATGAGAAAAATAGTGTGGCCAAAATGATCTTCAGAATACCTGGGTGACTCTGAAAATATTATCCCTTTCTTAAAGAAACTGAAACTGGATCACCAATAAACCGATTTGATCTGTCCCACCTGTGGTCCTTGAGTGGAAACAATCAAGTAGGAAAATCATTGATTAGAGCAGATAAGGTGAAACCAGGCACAGTTAATTGAATAACTAATATAAATTCTCACTCTAGATCAAGGGAGCACTCCTGATGAAATGGAGCACTCCTTTCCTCAGCGTGTGAGAGACTTTTATTCTTTGAAGAGTGTCTCATGAGCAGATGTCTTGGAAACAGATACGTTATGGGGCAGTTTTAAAAAATATAATCTATTATTGATCGACCTTGAACAATAATATATTAATACCTAGCAGAGACCACTCTTAGCTTGTAAAAGTGGTCTTACTTACATTATTATGGTATCAGAACCACTTGCCTTTTGTTTGCAGTTCTCATACCCTCATGAATGCCATGAGACCACTTA
Source organism: Neoceratodus forsteri (assembly GCA_016271365.2). Taxonomy (NCBI): domain Eukaryota; kingdom Metazoa; phylum Chordata; order Ceratodontiformes; family Ceratodontidae; genus Neoceratodus; species Neoceratodus forsteri. Next base: position 871,624,656 of record CM057450.1, on the reverse strand, counting down.
CAAGTGTACGAGTGGTCTCCTCAGTGGTATTAACATACAAAAATCTAAACTCTGTCAACTTTGAACCTATTTGTGGAGTGACAAGTAAGGAGATTAAAGAAAAAATGCATGATGTTACAGAATAATATCCTGCTCAAAGTAATTCTTGAGGCAATAAAGGAACAAAAACAACAATAAGGAGTGGAATAGTTAGATCAGAAGTGAGACCAAAATAAAAAAGGTGATACAGGGAACATAGGAGTAGTTACAGATGTCTAGAACGTAAGAGGTTTGTCTGTCCATTAAGGAGATCCCTGAGGAAGTAATAAGAAAGGAGCAAGAAGAAATATTAGCTATGATTCAGAAGAACAGAAATATCAAGGAGGCAAATAAACAGGGAAAAGTAAAGAGAAGGATGTAGGAAAAAGCAGTTCAAAACTAGAAAATGCAAACAGATCAAATAAGAAACTCAAAGGATAATGGAATAATATAAAGGCAGATAAGGAATCACATCCGAAGAACAAGGAGGAGAAATAACAAATGCTCAATTGAAACTCCCAATTGTTTCCCATAATGGGGTACTGTAATTTAAAATTCAGAGCCAGTATCTGCTGAAAACATTGTTTTTGACATCTTAAGGCTCTACTAATGGAAAGAATTATGGGGAGGATATTAAGACAGTTTACATGCAAAGGGTAAAGCCTTCTAAAGATATTATTTGTATAACTCTGAACTCACGTGGTATTAGGATGCTAATTTTGCATGTAGATAGTATGGGAAATCTTATTAGGAATGGGATTCATGTCAATGATGCAATATGCTTCCAAGCAATGTATGAAATTAGACACAAAAAGTGGTTATTAAACCTACAACAAAAGGAGAAAAGGGTGTTAACAAAGTAGATGTGCAGCAACAACAAATAATACAATTTCTTGAGCCAATAATGAGATTTGGCATATCCAGTTAAGCACCAGAAGGATACACCAGATGGATGAAAAACAGAGAAATAAAATAAACACCTTTACTGGAGTTTGAAGATTCTAATACTAACTACTATGATGCTGTTTTAATTTTAAATAGATGCATATACCATTAGAGAGCTCCACTGAAGCATGAACTGTAAATGAGGAGCATGACAGCCCAATGCCGTACAAACTGGCATGGGGTCATAACATCTAAAACAGAAACAGTACAGCAATAAATGCTGCAGGCAAAACAATGTGCATTGAAATAAGGTCAGTTAAAACACTGACTTACAAAATAGTGCATGCCGTTCTCTGCAATGGGCTTTCTTGTGTTTTGAGGGTCTTCATCCCGCACCCCCAATGTGGTGGTTTGCTCTCACACCCCCAGAATTTATATAACAAACTCTGGGGTGGACTTAGAGGGATTGGGAGACACTAGGGAGGGGAGCTTTTTTTAAACAGCAAAATGTAGTAACATGGGAAGACCAGGAGGAAATTGAACTACAGCCCCAGGTCTCCTGATTTCATTGTGTGCTGGTACCTTAGCCACTCCACCACGGAGCAGTTCAGCCAGGCACACAGCACATGATAACTTGATGCCTTCCAAGAAACATGTACAGCAACAGGAATAGCAGTAATTCCCTACCACTGATATACTCTCGTCACTGTAATCACAAGTGCAAATTTACACAGTGTGATTAATGCTGCGCCTATTTCATGGACTGTATTAACCCAGTAAACTATTACTATTAAGCTGGAATCTGGCCGACATGAGAAACAAAACCTCAAATCAACATGGTGTGAAATTTATTACTCAGCTATGATTTTATATTACTTCAAGAAACCTGGACAAATAGCAGTTCTAAATTTACAATGGATAGTTTCATGCAGTGAAGGATAGTAAAATTGCATGGGCTAGAAGGCATAAAGGAGGGTTGCTGTCCTTAATGTCAACAAAACTAGATTTTAATCAAGAACTACATGCTGCAAATGGTGACAGCTTTATGGTAATACATTTTAAGAATGGGTTTATAGAAGAGGTCTTTCTGTTTAATGTATATCTATCCACTAATCTTCAAATTGTGACCTTTGAGAAAAGACAATATAAAATATCACAGATTTTGAATACTATTCTTACTGACATCCCACATGCTGTGGTATTTTGGTATAGGACATTGATTAAAGAACTGATAATGTGATTGAACATTTTGTGGATCTGTGAAACCTAGATAATGAACTAAGAATACCAACAAGTGCCTCTAAATATAGTACAATGAATAAAAAGTAAATTGTTGCTCACTTTGTTTGTCCACTCTAATATGAAGATTCTAAATGGGAGATCAAAACTTAATATTAAAGTGGAGATTATCTACTCATCAGTTTGTGGTGGCTCAGTTCTAGACTGTATACGTGTAGATATTTTCTCCTTTACTAAATTGAACAGGTTTGAAATAACGGAAGAGTACACAAGTGACTGTCTTCCATTAATTATGCATTTTTATTCAGAATTCAGTACCAGTAAGGGTGAGGATCTGGTTCTGCAACAAGCAGAAGCAGATAGCAGTCTGAAAATTTAGAATGGTACTCAAATGAAATGGAAAGAGGGCACCACAGAATTGTGTAGTAGTTGAATTCAGTCACAGGTGCTATTTTGTAAAGCACAGAAAATATTTTTGTGGTTAATAAGTTTTATTGATTTGACTTATTAAGATGATTCAAACATTAAAACAGTCGGATACATTGGAAAGGTCTTACAGACTGTTACATATGTCTGTAGAAGCAGAGAACGGAACATGCTGGCCAAATAGTAACGAACTGAATATACTAGCCAGGTAAGCAGTAGGATAATCCTCTGTGTCTGGATGTACAACACCTATCCAGCTGGAGATTAACTTTGAAAGTATTAGGCAGTTGGTGCATTGCATTATGGCTAACTCATACAAACATATCTTACCTGGCCCCATCCTGCTAGTTTCTGCAGTACTTGACAAAGCATTAGAAATGATGAGAGGTCCAGGGCCGCTGTCCTCTATGCCTACAAAATACAAGAGATCACACACAAAGCAAACAGGTCTTCATTGTCAGAGAAGATACTATCCTTTACTGATATTATACCATGTCATCCATAGAGCAGAGTCCCTTATAACTCAGTAACAATCTCTCCAGCACTTGCCCCTAAATGCACCATGGAGAGGAGACCATTATAGTAGCATGGCTGTGCCTATTCAGCCGATTCCTCCCTAGGTTTCAAAAACAGAAGGAAGGGAGTCCGGAGGGCAGTATATTTAAAGAGGGTATTGGTCACCGTATGTGATATTCTGGCCACTTGGCAACTTGAGCCATGGAGGTAAGTACCTCTCCCAGGAAAGGGATTATCTGGGACCACCATTTACACAGTAGGAGTCTTTTAACCTGCATACTGAGTGTCAGAAGTAGTTTCAACTCGGAGACGAAGGTGAGGGCTGGGGTCCGAGTCCTAAATACAGCGACTCAAGGGACTGAGGCACAGGTTTCTTAAGTATTTTGGACCCCATCTCACAGGTAGCCTGTCATAAGGGCTGGATCAGCCTGTAGGACCAAAGTATATGGAACAGGTCACCTGGGAGTTCCTGACACCTCCAACACAGGTCAGACTGAGCCAGCTTTGCCTTGGCGAGGACTACAGGAGTCCTGTACCAAGAGTGAATTATCTTGTTCTGTATTAATTGACTACTGGTGCTGAGGATATGCCCGTGAGCTAATTTTAGACAAGACTTCTACTCCAGGTTCGTAATAGGGGCATGCAGTGCTTTCTCCCATTTATGCTTGGATCCCTCTGCTTGGGACGAGATGGTGATCCAAATGGCTGCATATATCCAGCTTGACTGACCTCTTTCTAGGGCCAGCCATGACTCTACATGGGAGGTGTGTTGATCTTGGTGCTGCTTATGCCTGTACATAAGGATGGCGCTACTTATTTGAAGGAATCACCAGAAGTCTTTGGAAGAGATTCCATAAGAGCTCCTGACCCTCAAAGGAATTAAGGGTATCTGAACCAGGAATGAGCATATCTCGAAGTAAAGAGATACCACCATGTTCCCATGAGGGCCATGCAATTGGTTGTTTATTGATGGTAATCTCATTATTGCCCCATAGTAGGGTAAGTCTTAGGGAGATGGGAGGTGCCCAACTTCTTATGCACCTTGGCCCAATATTCCAGAGAGGGACCTATAGTAGGATGAGAGCACGTGCCCTTAGGGGATGGTTTAATAACAATAGTAGCAAGTGAGTATGCTGACATACCTCTCTTCCATATATATCCATTGGGGAGCGTTGTGTTCAGGGAAAGGGAACAATTTTAACGCCTGAGCCAGCTGAAAGGCCCATTTATACCCCTCTAACCAGAGAAGACTCCATCCCCTTCCGACCAATGAGCTCTAAGCTTATTTCTACTGTACTTAGGTTCCTTACTCCTCCCACAAAAGGACCCCAGCAGGAGTCTAACTTAGTAAACCAATAACGAAGTATTTTCAAAGGGATGTGAGACAGAAGATACATAATTTTGGTGCTATGACCATTTTAATTGTGGATATTTTACCTACAAGCGGCAGTCGAGAGATTTCCATCTGTCCAGTTCTGTACGAATGGATGCAAGAAATGGTTTCATATTCAAGTCCCAGATTTTATGCAGATTAGGAGAGATAGTAATGCCCAAGTAGGTAATCCCCTCCGGACCACTGGAGCCATGCTGAGTAACCAAGAAAACATTTTGAAACATGGAAACAGAATTTGTCAGCAAATCAGCATAGCTTAGCCCACCAAATCTGCCACATGGTCCCTGCCTAGTCTGTCTCCACAGACCCTACCTGGTCTCTGGCACCTCTCTGCTTCTTTAATAATGTTCGCCTATGTCTATCCCATGCATGCTTGAAGTCTGTGACTGTTTATACCTCCCTCACCTCTGCTGGTTGTCCGATCCAGGTGCCACCACTTTTTCAGTGAAGAAGTAAAGTGCTTCCTCCTATCTCCCTAGAACCCCATCCCCCAGCTTCATCTCATGCCTCTGGTCCTGGTGCACTTTCTCATTTGAAAGAGACTGCCTTCCTGCACTTCTAACCTTAATGTGGTATCTTAGGTCTCTATCATGTCTCCTGTCACTCTCCTCTGTTCCAGGTGTACATGATAAGAGCCCTCATTCTCCTTGTATGACATTTGCTACAATCCCTGCAGCATTTTACTTGCCCTCCTCAGGTCTACTTCCACACTATTTATATTCTCTTGAGGTGCAGCCTTCAGAACTGAACACAAATATTGTGGGGTGTAGACAGTGACCAATACAGTGTTACCACAACATTCCTCCACCTGTTTGTGATGCTGCTCCTATGCATCGGAGCATCACACTGGCTCTACACACTGCTATGTCACACTGCTCTGCCACTTTGAGGTCATCAGATATGATTACCCCAAGGTCAATTTCGTGCTCAGTAACTGCAGTGCTCCCCTTCATCCTTTACTCAACCCTTGGTTTCTATGCCTTAGGTGCATGATTTTGTAATTTTGGCATTGAACCCCAGCTTCCTTACCAATGACCACTCCTTCAGTTTCTCAAGGACCCTATGCATTCTCCACTCCCTCCTGAGTATCCATCCTACCACAGATATCGGTGTCATATGCAAAAGGGGCATGGCTTACCTTCTAGTCCTTCTGCTATGTCACTTATGAAGACATGGAAAGGACTGTAACCACTACTGAGCCCTGTGGCACTCCTTGGTCACTGTCCCTCCTTAGAGTGAATGCCATTTGCAGTACCACCACCCTATGTCATCCATTAATTAACCAGTTACTACCCATAGCCAGCCTGCCAGCACAGAGACAGATCACCTGTCTGCGATGCTGATGATCAGGGTTCAGGACTGGCCTCTGAACACTGGAGGGCTGGTCAAGCGGACAAGTATTGAGTGTCCTAAGGATAGTTCTCCTTCTCCAGAGAAGGGGAGGGTATGTGACCAGTGCTTGTGACCTCTGGTGGAGGCCAGGAGATCAGCTGTGGCTTGCACCAACAGAGTTCAGGAGGCTGGGACAGATGCTGGTGTTGCCGGTGATGTCAATGCATGTCCCGCCTCCTTGGGGAGTAGAGCATATGAAAAGGTTCACCGACTGGATGATGTCAACCCTGGAACTTGCCACATATCCATCAGTCTTCACCACCAGTACCACTTAAGTACCACCTAGAAGCTGGTGGCCCCACCCCAGGGGTAGGCCAGGGGGTCAGGATCCTCCTCCTTCCACCCACTACCATAGGAGCAGTTCTGCTGGGAAGTCTGCAGCTCCACCCGGGTGGGTAAGCTGGGGTGCTAGGATGGAGATGGAGCTGTTGGTGATGTGTTGGTAGAGCTGCAATGGAGTGGGAAGAAAATAACTGATGGAGGTCAGGTTGGACCCCCAAAAAAAGTTACAACCCAGTTTACCTCTTTGGATCCCAATACAAAAGACTGTTCAATTTCTTTATCAGTCTCATGTGTGCACAGTGTCAAAGGCATTGCTGAAGTTAAAATAGGCCATGTCAACTGTCCTTCTCTAAGGTTCCTTGAGATTTTGAGATTTTGTAATTTAGCTATTGTAAGTCTTTTAGGTATACTGTGTTGTTTGTATATTGTGGTGTTTGTATTTATATGTATTTAACATGGAACTTATTTGTATGTGACTAGTTAGGAATTTACACCAGTCTGTCTTGTAAACTGGATTATGTCCAAATGACATGTATTACCTGTATAAAAATAAATGTTATCTACCTACCTACCTTCCTGGATCTATTTTCCTGGCCACCAAGTTAAAGAAATCAAACAGATTCATCTGGCATGACCATCCCTCATCAATCCATGTTGTCTTCAGTCTTTTAGTGTATTAGATTCACAGGGTTTCCATTAGTTTTCCCACCACTGATGTGAGACTGACCAGCCTATAGTTGTTTGCTAACTCACTGATGATGCTATTATGAAGAGGGATCATGTCTACTCTCCTCCAGTCCTCAAGGACCATGCCTGTTCCCAGTTACCTGTTGAATAAGGCAGCCAGTGCTGCAGAAAGCACCCCACTGAGTTCCTGTAGTACTCTTGGATGTATCCCATCCAGTCCCATGACCTTGTCCACTTTCAGATCTGCAAGTCTCTTCATGACTCATTCCATTGAAAATGGACTTGTGTCCACCCCATTTGTCCAAATGCTCCTTGTTGGCTTGTCCCCCTACTCCTACTGTGAAGACTGAGCAGATCAGGTTATCTGCTTTTTCCTGATCCTCTTCTGTGCAATCTCCCTCAGCCATCCTTCTTATCCTTACTATCTCTCATTTGTTTTCATCTTCTTGCTTATGTACCTGAAGAAAGTTTTATCCCATTTGTATATCTTTCCTCTCTGTCTGCTCCTTTTCTCTCTTCACTGCCTTACCTACTTCCCTCTGTTTTCTTGGTACACCTCCCTGTCTTCCTCTCTTTATTTGTACCTCCTGAATGCCCACATATTTTCCTTCACCACTGTGGCTACTTCCTTAAAGTACCATGACATTCTTCTATTCCATTTGCTTTTGCTCATCTATCTCATGCAGTGACTGGTTGCCTTAATTATGACCTCCCTTATTTTTCCTGTTTCTCTGCCCTCCTTGGCAACTCTCCCTGCTTAGAAGGTTCTGAGGCAGTTACCAGTTTCTTTAAAATCCACCTTCTAATGTCCACATCTACATCTTTGTGAGGTTTTCCCATCTTACAGTAATATTGAACCACACAGTACAATGATTGCTGGTCCGCGGGGTACTGTCCACAAAAATGTCTGCAATGCTGTCCCCATTAGTAAGCATGACATTCAGCACTCCCTATTCATTGTGGGTTCACTGACTAGCTGCCTGAGAAAAATCCTCTGTAGGGTGATACGGATGGCCATGCTCCTTGCTGAGGCTAGAGTTGCAAGGCTCCAATCCACATCTGGTAGACTGAAGTCACAACTAGTAGCACCTCCCCTTATTTATAATCCTAATGATAGCTTCCTCTAGTACATTATCCAACTCCTCTCCTTGTAGTGGAGGTCTGCATGGCTTCTCCTATATGGATAGTGGCCCATAGCTCCTGCCACCAGGGTGACCAACAGCACCTCAACCCTTCCTTTTTACATGGGTTCGCCTTTATTTCCATAGCTGTGACCCCTCACTCACATATAGAATGATCCCTCTTCCTCTACCTATCCCTCCTGAACAGTGAGTAGTCTGGTATGGCTATGTCCCAGTTGATTTTTGGTGCCCATCACTCAGTTATGGCCATCAGGCCACCATCCATCATGATGGCATCCAGGTCTGGAATTTAATTTCCCAGACTCTGTGCGCTGACACATATGGCTTTCCATACCTTGCTCTCTTCCTTTCTGTAACCCCTCTTTCCTCACCCTACTGGTTATCCTGCTTGCTGTCTCTATCCTAGCCCCACTCTTTCTACATTACCTTCTCTGCTTCTTGTCTTTTTATTCCTCTCTTTTGCATCCTTGGTTTTATCCTCTTGTCCTCTGCACCACTTTCTGTGTGAACCCCTGCACTGGGGAGAACAAATAGTACAATTGAACAGTCAATTGAGGCTTTTGATGGCCTAGACAGAGTACTCTGGACACTTTGACTAAAGGAAATCTGAAAATGGGGACAGGAGTGACACTGTTTATAAGAGACCCTGGTACAATGCTGAATGTACCAAAGTTTGGGCTTTAGGTAGAGACATAGTACCGAGATGACCCTTGTCCGGGTGCTAAATGATCTCCTGATAGCGAGATCAGAGGACATGTTCCATCTTTGTCCTCCTTGATCTCTCTGCAGCCTTTGACACTGTGGAACATGGTGTGCTTCTGGAGTGCCTGCAGCTCATTTATGGACTGTCTGGTACAGTCCTCAGATGGTTTCAATCTTTTCTTGAGGTAGGACTCAGAGATTGGTGTCTGTGATTTATTCCTCAGCCCCCTCCCCTATCCTGTGGGGTACCACAGAGCTCCATTTTTCACCCATGTTGTTCTCAGTGTATATGCTGCTGTTTGAGATATCGTTAGGCAGTGCGGGCTGAGATTTCACAGCTATGGAGATGATACTCAGCTGTACATATCCTTTGTGCCTGGGCAAGTTGGTTTCTCTTGGTTTTTAACAACTGTCTCTCTGAGATCCAGGACTGAAGAGTGCCAGCTGGCCACAGCTGAGCCCAGCTAAGATTGAAGTGTTGGTTGTGGACCCAGGTCATCGAGAGGTGGGTTTGTCGGCAGGGCAGCCCTCTGGAATTTGGTTCAGGGGTGTTCAGCTGACTACCCCAGACCACGGTGGAACCTGGGAGTTAATTTTGACAGAGGCCTGACCCTTACATCTCAGGTGTCGGTCATTGTTAAGACCTCATATTTCCATCTGAGAAATATTGCCTGGGTGAATCATCTGATTCCTCCTGATGATCTTCCAACATTGGTCCATGCCTTCATGACCTCCTGCCTTGACTACTGCAATGCCCTTTACCCAGAGCTACTGGAGGATGATATCCGCTACTTGCAGCTAGTGCAGAATGCTCTGGCCAGGCTTTTGACTGGTACTTCTAGACTAATCATATTATGTCTGTGCTGCGTGGAATGCACTGGCTGACAGTACAGTGGTGGATCACCTTCAAGGTTGAGTTACTGACCTACAAAACCCTACATGAACAGGAACCCTGCTCACTAATATATGTATTTTGCTACTTATATTATGGTGTTATGCAGAAAGGGCAACTTCATGATAACATGGTGCTATGCTATTATGCATGAGTGGGCAAGTTGCTGGGGTCTAGGTCCCACGCCTCACTAATACATATGTTTTACTAGTTATATTATGCTGTTATGCAGAAACGGGCAAGTGGGTGGAGGTATGGGGCTATGTTGTTAAGTGAAATGATCAAGGTGGTGGTAGCATGGGGCTATGCTGTTATAAAGAAAGGGCAAGTCATTGGCAGCAGAAGTGATACAGTTGGTGACACATGATGAATGCCTGTTGTGGTTTGTTTAAGAAGGTGTATGTTATTTCTTTTGCATTATGGTTTGTGTCTGTGATTGGTTGTCTTGCCTTGTACTGCCCCCCAGTTGTGTGTTCTGTGTGTGTGTGTGTGTCTATATGTGTGTGTGTGTGTGTGTGTCTGTGTGTGTCTGTGTGTGTGCATGTGTGGCAGTGGGAGGAAGTTGGAGTTAGGGTTATATATATATATATATACATACATATATATATATATATATATATATATATATATATATTAGAGGCAAAAACTCTGTTTAATGCATCAGTTAGGGTTGTTCTACAGTGGCAAAAGTGAGAAATTCAGTGTTAGGGTTGAAACCCTTTTGCACCCTCTGCCTGGCATTGTAGGTGCATTGGGTCATTGGCCCAACTCTCACCCCTCGCATTTGTGAATAAGCTGAGGCATTGGAGAATGGGATGAGAGTTAGGACCGACGACCCCAATGCATACCCCAATGCCGGTTGGGGGAGGGCTGAGGGGTGCAAGAGGGGTATTCAACCCACACTGAATTTCTCACTTTGCCGCTGTGGAACAACCCTAACTGATGCATTAAACAGAGTTTTTGTCTCTGATTTCCTTCTTTTGAGAATGAGGACTATAAATAGTGAATGGAATGCTCCCACCGCATGATTTTTGTGACATAGTAATGGTAACAGCAACGCAAATGCAAGCGGTAACGGTTGCACACATGGTGACACAAATGTAAATTGTAAAGCAAGCATTAATAGAAATGCAGGTGCAAGGTGATGCCAAAGCTAACAGTGATGGAAATGGAGATGCAAGCGTATTACAGAAACACAACTGGAATGTGCACGGTCATGGTACTGGTATTGTAAATGTAAATGATAACTGTAACAGCAACAATAACGTGAAAGGAAACAAACGAAAATGCAAATGCAAGCGTGTATGGAAACACAAACCATTATGTACATGTTCATGGTACCGCAATTGTAAAATGCAAATGTTAATGGTAACAGCAACAATAATGCCAAAGGAAACAGAAACACAAACAGAAACGCAAGCGCATCCAGAAATGCAAACTGTAATGTGCAACGGGCATGGTACTGCAATTGCAAATGCAAATGGTAATGGTAACAGCAACAATAACCCCAAATGAAACAGAAACAGAAATGCAAACACAAGCGCAAATGAAAACACAAACCATAACACACATGATAGCGAGACGGGAACTGTGACGCGAACAGTACCGAAACGCAATTGGAAACGCTAACTGGCAGAGTAACGAAGAGCACACCATTCTTTTCCCCAAAACTGCATTGAAAGACACAGTGAAAACAAAGAATGTATGCATAATAATGGGACTCGGAGCAGAAAATTAGGACTTGGAATACTAAATTGCTTATATCTCAGAATCGTACGATGAGAAAAATTTTCAAATTTCATATAGATTATGACTTTCCTGGCTAGTTTTGTACTTAACCTCCTGATGAGGGGATAACATTTTGAGACAAAGTTTGTATCTCGTGACCTGCTTCAGAGATACGGGCCCTGAAAGGCGATGGATGCCGTGAATGTTATCTTATGGGAAAAAGCAGCAACTTCGAGTGCCATCACTTTGCTGCCCTGTAATATTTTCTCACCAACCCAACAAAAGGCACATCTGTGGGATATTGGCTTTCCTCTCCAAATTTCAGCCCAAAAGACCAAACTGCTATTCTGCAGCAGGGCGGCAAAGGATTCCGTAATGTGATGGATGCCATTGTTATCCTATGAGAAAAAGTGTCAAATTTGGAGTGCCATAACTTTGCGCCCTATAATATTTTTTGACCAAACTACCAAAAGGCACATCTGTGGGATATTGGCTGTTTCCTCCAAATTTCAGCCCAAAAGACCAAACCGTTAGTTTGCAGCAGTGTGACAAAGAAGTGCTGTTATTTTCCCATAGTGTCACATTATAGTGTCACAAGTCTTGACACTTTCAAAAAAGCACAAAAGTGTCACAGGTGAGGCATTACTTTATGACACTACTGTTTCCAAAATGTGAAAACATATTTCTGGGGTGTTTAACCCCAAAATAAAGACATGGCTATCATCCTCAGGGTCCGACTAGGTGAACACAAAATAATTGTGTTCCTAGAGGGTCCCAATTTTAAATGCCAAGCATTTCTGTGATCACTAACTAAAAAATGGCTTACTCATGACACTATAGGGGTAATTTGTGACACTAAAAACTGCATTTGCACACTTTCAAACTGTTTGTTAACTTTTCCCATTGACTATAATGGAAACTTGTTTTGAATAACTTTTGAACCGCTTAATATTTTTTCACGCAATCTTTGAAAGGCACATTGGGGACCCTGGCTGCATGTTTCCTGATGTTTTCAGACTGGTCACGCAAAACCATGTGACCTGTAGGCATGAGGAGCAAAATGCACAAAAACTGTAAATGCACCCCAGAATGTTGCTTAATAACTCCGCAGCCGTATGTCTGACCGGTACAAAACTTGGCAGATCCCAAGACCTATGGTTATGCCCCATGCCTACCAAATGTCAGACAGATCCATTGAACAGTGGAAAGTTATTAGTTGCAAAATTTCACCATTTTACATTAAATGGGGTACTCAACTATAACTGTGGTAGCACTACCGTGCTACCATAATATATATAAATATACACACACTCTCTATGTACTTTCAACCCTGAAGCTCACCCCATTCTAAGCACTTCTGAAACATACACACCTGTGTCCATCATATCTGAGCTTTACTACCATAATGGGTGAGCTTTAGGTTGACAACATCAATGAACACAGCACCTCTGACTTGCTTCAGGGAAGGGTGTGGATATTAGTGTTGGAAACCCTAAAACCACATTTTGAAACCCTAAAACCACATTTCCTATGTTTGTCATTTTAGATTTAATCCTAAATGTTATATTTATGCAGTTTTTGCAAAGAGTTTCTTACTTTTTGAGTTAGTATAATCGTATCCTCATTTGCCTGTGGAGTGTAGGGCACTTCTGGGCCCTGTGCTCCCATCCATCTATAGATGCATACATGTATCTTGCTGTGGAAGCACAGAGCACAGAGGGCCTTGAACTTGCATTTGTAGCAGAACAGCAACCAAATTGTCAGTGTAGCCTCATTTCCTACCTCATGAACTCGGTATTGAGATTTTAATCCCCACCAAATGTTAATCCATTCCACAGGTGTGAAAACACATTTTGGCCAGGATTTGAAAAATGACAGCTATTATGTTCATGTGGTGTTAAAAATTGCTATGTTGAAGATTTGGGGTCAAAATATTTAAAATGACCAAAGTTATGAGAATGCATAGCAACATTTCAATGGATACATATAACTTTACCTATTTTCACATATTTTGACTCCAAATCTTCAACACAGCCTTCTTATGACCCCGCCTCATTAAAAGGGTGATGAACATTTTCAAATCCTGCCTGAAAGGTGATTTCACCAAGCGACTGTAAATTTACATTTCAGGCTTGATTTAGAAATTCCACCACCATTGGTCATGAGGTGGTGGTCCCAAAAAGGCCACTTTGAAAATGTGGGGTAAAAATATGCAAAATGACAAAGTTATACATCAGATTTCAAAACCCCATTGAAATACATTTAACTACACTTATTTTAGTTTTTCATATTGCAGTTGGCTGTTCCAACAGCAAGACGTGTCTTCAACTGGAGAGCGATCTTCATCCTGGAACCTGTTCAGGTGAGTGAGGTATGTGGGTGGGGTGGGGTGGTGGCAGTAGTTGGTGCTCAGTGAGATGTTGAGGTGCAGGGAGTTGGATCAGCATGGGCCATTTCTTTTTACAGCTGGGCAAAAAGACATTGAGGGATGGTTTTCATTACTGCTTATACAGAAATATTGGGGTGATGTTTGGATGGTGGAGTGCCACCAAACATCAGAGAACAATAAAAATATATGGGGACAGCAATCAGAGGGATGGGAGATCCTACTAGACACCATGGAAAGTTAAAAGAAATACAGGGACAGCAACTGGAGGGTGGGGAGTGCCATAAGACACCAGGAAAGATAAACTCATTACAGGGACAGTGATCAGATGATGGTGGTGGGTGCCACTAGACAGCAGAGAAATACTGTATAAACTGATTGTAGGGATGGTGATTTGAGGTGGGTATCACTTAGACACCAGGGAAAAAGAGGTGCAGTGGCTTCTGCAACTTAGGGATCCTTTTTCTATATGGCTGAATTATTTTTTTTTGTTTGGCCATATGAGAAAAGCAGAAGTGAGTCATGACAAAGGATGTAAAATAAAAAAAGACCTTTGAGGGTAATTTTTCCAACAGTTAAGTGCAGAATCCTCCTAACATGTTCCTGATGACCAAGACACGTGTTGGTTTGTCTCCATGATGCCATTTTTGTGGGTTTTGAATTTTTTCAAAAACAGAAAAGGAGATGAAAGTAAATAAAAATGGATTTTCCACACACAAAATGGACTTGCACCATACGAAAAGGATTTTTCATTAATTTCATACAACTGTCCTGAAGTGCTTGCTGATCATGCTCAGACACAAAATTTTAAAATGTAATAACTCCGAAAGGAATAATATTTGTTAACTAAACCAGCAAATGGCTTATTGTACTGTAGTGCAGGCCCTTTCTACCCTGAGCATTTCAGACTAAAATTATAAACCATCTAGGTGCTATGGTCTGACAGAACAAGCAGTAAAATCCCAGAGAAATTCAATTTTTGACTATCCACTTCTCTGAATCTGCACATTTGGCCAAAACAAAAGTTAGTAAGTCAAGAGATCTACCTCAACGAGACAGCACCTTCAATGTTTTGTGCAAATCTATTGAACAGTTGCAAAGTTATTAAACTGCAAAATTTGGGATTAACATTAAACACCCTACTCAACCTATAGTGATGTGACTGTGCCACTAAAATATATATATATATAATAACCCACTCTTAGGTGTGCGGTCTCACTCTGATATATGCATGCCTTGGTGTGCATTGTACGATGCAGGTCGTGGCCAAGTGCATCAACCACCCAAGGCGATGTACATCAGAGCACAACCGCACATCCTAGAATGGGTTATCTATCTTATAAAATGGCAAAATTGCTTTTGTGGGGTAAAAGTGCAGGAGTGTGGCCACGCCTGATATACTGATGGTCATGTGATGTGTTTTATACAATCAGAACACTGGATTTTGAGGATGATGTGCTCCTCATTTTATAAATATAGATAGTCATTGCAAAAAACTTCATTAATGCATCCGTTAGGGTTGATGTCATGGTGACAAAGTTTGGAAATTCGATGTTAGGGTTAAATTCCTACCACCCCACTCATACTTCTCTTCATTCTCCACTCACCAGCAGACATGAGGGTGCAAAATGAAGTTATAGGCCTAGAATCTCATCCCATTCCATGTATAAGCAAGCTGACATGCTACAGTATAGGAGAATGGGGTGAGAGTTCGAACTGATGACCCATGGCACACCCTGAAATCTGCTGGTGTGTGGAGGATGGGGGTGGGGTGGGGAGATAGAGGGTTAACCCTAACATTGAATTTCTAAACTTTGTTGCTGTGACATCAACCCTAACTGATGCATTAAAAAGTTTTTGCAATGAATTTCCTTACTGTTTGGAAATGGGTAATGGTACTAGCAAATGGTTTGTGTTTAGAGAGCATGGGCCTCCAGGCCCTGTACTCCCACTTATACATAACAATGGAGTTATACAGTAGCTCTATAGACCCCAAAAGGAAACCTTGTAACACTAATTTGCTAATATTCCACCACCCTCAACTCCTATAGGCACCAACAGGCATTGAAGATGCCATGGGTCATCAGGCTTCAACTCTCACCCCATTCCATGTGTAACAAGCTGACACTCTACAGTATAGGAGAATGGGTGTGAGTTAGGTCTGATGACCCTGACATGCCCCAGTGTCTGATGGTGCCTGTAGGATGGGGTGGGTTGGGGTGATAGGATTTCTAACCCTAACATTGAATTTCAAACTTTTGTTGCTGTGACATCAACTCTAACTGATGCATCAATGAAGTTTTTGTAATGAATTTCCTTTTTAAAAGAAAGTATTAAGCTGTTAGTAGTATGCTGCAGGGAGCGCCGGGCCCCCAGGCCCTGTACTCCCTTCCACATTGCCTGTTTTTGTGTAATGGCGTGTATGTGGGAGTGTGGGCCTCCAAGCCCTGTTCTCCCACTTACACTTAAATATGGCACCATAGCAGTCCCATAGTACTGTAATGTAACCCTTGTAACACTTATTTGGCAATTTCTCAGTAACTGTAGCAGCTATGAAAAAATTCCACTG
The DNA here is from genome assembly GCA_016271365.2 of Neoceratodus forsteri. Classification (NCBI taxonomy): domain Eukaryota; kingdom Metazoa; phylum Chordata; order Ceratodontiformes; family Ceratodontidae; genus Neoceratodus; species Neoceratodus forsteri. The sequence goes on along the minus strand of CM057450.1, from coordinate 871,608,399 downwards.
CAGGTGTAATCTATGACTCAAAATTCTCACAGGCTTAGTCCATCTAAAGGTGGACTAAGCTACGGTAGGAAAAATTTGTATCTCTAATCATTTTCGAGATACAGGTGCCGAAAGGTGCCACAATGTTATCCCATGGGACATTTCTCAACTTCAGAATGCTGTAACTATGGGCCTGATGAATGGTTTGGGATCAAACCACCAAAAAGGCACATCTGTGGGACCAGGGCTTGCCACCCTTCTAATTTCAGCCTAAAAGCACAACCCACCTTGGCACAATGAAGTGACAAAGAAAACAGCAAATGGGACAATGTTGTGGAGTATTGTTTTCATGACAACAAAAATGTTTTTGTGACATCCCTATACCTTATAATGAAATGTTTTCATACACAAAAAATTCTGTCATGCACAAAAAATGTGAAAGCTTTAATGCACATATAAATTTTGCCATAGGCTACAATAGGACATGAAAAAACTTGCATAACATTTGAATGGATTAATATTTTTCCACCAAATCTTCAAAAGGCAACAGTTTAACACAGGCCACATATAGACATGCAAATCTGAAACCACTCAGATGCATTATTCAGTCCATTATGTCCCACCCAAAATGTGCAAAAGTTGGCTAATTTTAACTTTTTGAGGTTGTACAGTTCCACAACCATACATCTAACTGTAATGAAACGTCCCATATCCAGAGATCTATGGGTGGATGTTGTGCATGCAAATGTTCAGGCAAATCAGACAAACATTTGCAAATTACTAGAAATAATTTTGGGTTTAATAGACGTGGCTGTGCAACCTTAACTATACTGGCCTACTAGGCCAGTATATATATATATATATATATATATATATATATATATTTATAAAATGGGTAAGAAAAAGAAATCAATAGGCTCCATGGAATTGGACAAACACCATCAGGTGACCGTACGTACATCAGAGGCGTAACCGCACACCTGCACTTCCCCCCCTCCAAAATAATTTTACCATTTTATAAGATAGATAACCCACTATCTGTAATGCTGTCACGCTCTGATATACGCACACCTTGTGGTTAACGCACACCAAGGCATGCATATATCAGAGCGCCACCAAGACACTCAAGTGTGTGGGTTATCTATTACATATATAGATATTATGGCAGCACGGTAGTGCTACCATAGTTAGGGTTGAGGAGTAATTTCTATGTTAAACCCAAAATTTGCACTTTAATAACTTTGCAACGTTTGACAGATTTACCTGAAATTTGGAATACAAGATGAAGACCCATACACCTTGGGATCTGTTAAGTTTTGTACCAGTCAGATACACGGCTGCGGGTTATTAACGTGATCTGCGTGCATTTGCTTTTTCTGGAATTCTACGGTCGCACCTACAGGTCGCATGGTTTGGTTGACTAGCGAAATCTTCAGAGAATGTGCGGTCAGGGTCCCTGATGTGTCTTTAGAAGATTTCATGAAAAATATTACACGTTCAAAAGTTATTCAAAAACAATTTCCATTATAAGTCAATGGGAAAAGTTAACAAAAAGTTCGACAGTGTCGCAAATGCATTTTTACTTTCTCAAATGGCCCTGTTATTGCAAATCTGCCATCTTGTTTTCAGTTAGTGATTAGAAAACGCTTGCATTTAAATTTGGGACCCTCTAGCAACCTAATTATTTTGTATTCACTTAGTCGAACCCTGAGGATGCTAGCCATGTCTTTATTTTGGGGAAACATCCCAGAAATATGTTTTTCAAATTTCTGGAAAAAGTACTTTTGCAAACTACTTTGTGCTCATGAAAGTTTTGCAAATTTTTGCCAAAGCTTTTGCAAATTACTACAGTACTTTTCTAGTCTGTGGGAAAATGACAGCAATTCTTTTGGCACTCCGCTGCAAAAGAACAGTTTGGAGTTTTAGGCTGAAATTTGGAAGGAACATAGCTGACATCTCACAGATGTGCCTTTCAGTGTTTTGTTGAAAAATATTGCATGGTGGCAAAGTTACGGTACTTCAAAGTCAATGCTTTTTCCCATAGGATAACATTACGGCACCCAACGCATTACAGGAATCCTTTGGCACTTGCCAAATAACGGTTTGGTCTTTTTTCCTGAAATTTGAGGAACACAGCCAACAGCCCACAGATGTGCCTTTCAGTGGTTTGGTGAAAAATATTACAGGGAGGCAATGTTATGGCACTCCAAACTTCTCTTTTTCCCATAGGGATAACATTACGGCGTTACTGCGCACTTCAGGGCCTTGATTAGGAATGGTGCTGGATAATGGACTTTTGTCAGAAAAGTGCTTAGCCCCCAACTGGGGGCTAAGCACAAAACTAGCCAGGACAGTCGTAAATCATATAACTTTTAAATTTTTTTCTACTTAGTACGGTTCCTGAGATATAACCTATTTAGTATTCCAAGTCCTCATTTTCTGCTCTGATACCCATTATTATGCATACATTCTTTGTACTCACTGTCTTTCTCTATGCAGCTTTTGGGGAAAACCAGCCTGTGAGCTTACATTACTGTTATCATGGTTCTTTCCGCTTGGCGGTTCCGCATCGCTTCACTTACCGCTGACGCCTATGCCACCATGTGCTTATCCTTTATGCTTTCCTTTGCGCTATGCTTCTGTTATTTTTTGCCATTTGTGTCTACAGTACTGTTTCTCTTTCTGTTTCACTTTGTGTCACCATGCCCATTGACATTTCTGTTTGCAGGCACCATGTTATTATGTGACAACACATCACGGGCAGACCGTTCCGCTCACGCCACCGTGTATTTACCCTTCTGTTCTCATTCGCACTTGCATTATCATGTGTGCCACTGTTAGCACTTCTGTTTGCATTGATGTTCCTGTTACTATGCCATAAGACATCACGCGGGCGGGAGCGTGGGCTTGAAGGGCCCCGTGCTCCTGCCACTGCATTACATTCACTATTTCTCGTTATCATTATCAAAAGAAGGAAATTAGGCAAAAACTCCATTTAATGCATTAGTTAGGGTTGTTCCACAGCGACAAAAGTGAGGAAATTCGGTGTTAGGGTTGAAAACCCTCCTTGACCCCCAGCCCACCCCCCAACCGGCATTGGGGTGTGCATTGGGGTCGCGGTCCCAACTCTCACCCCATTCTCCTATACTCTGCTGCTTTACACATGTGATGGGGTGAGAGTTAGGGCTGATAACCCCAATGTGCACCCCAATGCCGGTTGGGGTGGGCTGGGGGTCCAAGGGAGTTTTCAACCCTAACACCGAATTTCCTCACTTTGTCACTGTGGAACAACCCTAACTAATGCATTAAATGGAGTTTTTTGCCTCTAATATATATATATATATTTATATCAGTTATAGGTAACCTACTCCAAGGTGTGCGGTCGCATTCTGATATAATGCATGGCTGAGTGCATCAATCACCCAAGCAATGCGTATATCAGAGCATGACTGCACACCCTAGAGTGGGTTATCTATCTTAGGAAATGGCAAAATTATTCTGGAGGTGGTGAAAGTGCAGGTGTGTGGTTGCAGTCTGATATACACATGGTCATGTAGTGTGTTTCAACCAATCAGCAAACATGATTTTGCCTACCCATTTTATATATATATATATAATATATATATATATATATAAATATATATATATATAAAAATCTATCCATCCATGATTCCAAATTTCACTCACCATATATTTATGAACATTCCTGCCCTGGTTTGGCTAACACCAGTGGTTCTCAAGTGGTGAGGTGCTTCCTCGCGAGGCACAAGCCCGCTCCAGGGAGGCATGGAGAGTTTGCTGAAACTTAAGCAGTAGTGAACTAGTGTACTGCTAAAATGCTAAAATGCCACCACTGTTAAATGCTAAATGCCACCACTGTACTTCATTCTCCCGCAATCCCCAATCCCTGCCAAGCCCCGGTCAGACTCCATGTTTAATGCTGGAAATAAGGGGATCCTGAGCCAGGTAATCAGAGGGCTAGAAAAGGTCTAAAGCAAACTCATTGGGAGTGGGGATTGTGACCAATGGCAGGGAGGTAGCTGTAGACAATAGGTGCCAGAGTTTCCCAGCCAATGAGCTCCTTGCATCCTATGCTTTCATCATTGGTCCCAGAAATAGAGGAGCATGCCATATGTGCAGCAGAATTGACTCTGGATGTTTACTGCTGCCGAGATTCTGCCACAGATCCCTACAAGCTGCCTCCATCCTCCAATCACTGAAGCTGCCATCCTCCACCCACAGAAGCTGCCGATCGCTGAAGCTGCTGCCTTCCAACTGCAAAAGCTGCCTCCCTCTGACTTGCAAAGCAGCTGCCTCTGGCTGCCTTCATTTACTGCCCCAGAACACCGATCACTTGTAGCCACTGATTAGGAGCTACCAAAGCTGTGACAGGGACCACCAGTGTTTGGTGCCTCTTGCTGTCTGGACCCTTGTTGGACCTCTTCAGTTCTGGTAAGAATGAAGAACTGAAAACATGCTGTAATACTGTGTTTTGAATGTATTTGAATGGCATTGCATTGAGACTGAGTGATGATGTGAAGAGGGATGAGGGGTCAGCAACATACATGATGCTTCTCTCAGCAGCCAGCTGTTTTAATACTTTGCAAGCAGCTGATTGTAAAACACTTTGCAAAGCTACTGTTTTGCTGCCCAGAACCTGACAGGGGTTTGAAATGGTGGTGGTGGTGGAAGTAGTCATTCATGATGCTTCTCTTAACAGCTGGTTGGAAAATCCTTTGTGATGTTGCTATTTTGCTACTATTATGGGAGCCTGAGAGGGGGGTTGAAGTGGTGGTGGGGTCATATATTGTGCCTCTTGTGCAGTTCAAGTGTATTTTTATTGCTGGTGATTGTTGGGACGATGGGTATGGGTGGTTGGGGGTCATTCATGATGCATCATGTTGCTGTGCAATTTTATTTTATTGCTGGTAGTTGTTGGAATGATGGGCCTGGATAATTGTGGTGTGGGTGGTGGAATCATACAAGATGCCTCTTGCTGTGGTGCAACTGTATTGTTATTGTTGGTCATTGTTTGAGTGATGGGCCTGCATGGTGGGGGCATGCATGATGCCTCTCAGTGCTGTATGATGTTGAAATGGCACCATATTTTAATAGCTTGGGGTATTTGCACAATGGGCCTGCATCTGGGGTGGTGAGTTTAGGCCCTTTGAGCAAAGGGCCTGATGGTGTATCCTGGTGATGGGCGGCTAGCTGGTCTGTTGCAGAAGTGCCCAAATCCACCTTCTCCCACTTAGGCCCTGCACCTCAATGAAACCTGAGTGAAATAAAAACAACATTGGTTTTATTGTGGGAGGGATATTAGGCTTTTGTGGTGTAGGGTTAATATGGTAATTGTTTGAGCGATGGGCCTGCATGTTGGGGGCATATAGATGCCTCTTGGTACTGTGCAATGTTGAACTGGCACCATATTTTTATGGTTGGGTATTTATATGATGCACCTGCATCTGGGGGTGGGTTCTAGGACCTGATGGTGTGGCTTGTCGGGCGGGTGGCTCAGGTCTGTTGCAGAAGTGTTAAAATTCCCCCACTCCCACCTGTGGCCCTGCGCCAATGAAACATGAGTGAAATGCAAGAAACAGCATTGGTTTTATGGTGGAGGGGTATTATGCTTTGTGGTGTGGGATTAAGATGGCACACTTTTCTTTGTAATTGTGGGGTGTTGGAATGAGGATACTCCTCTTTATGGAGGGAAGCTTTGGAGTGAAGGGCCTGCTGGTGTTGATTGGGAGCAATGGGGACCCTTCCCAGGTCTGTTGAATGACTGCTCACACCTACGGTCCTTCACTTCAAAGCAGCTATATCTGACTGAACTGTCAGTTGTTATGGTGATGGTGGAGGGGTTGAAATGGTGGCATGGGTTTTACATATCTTCTGTGCTGTGTGGGGTTTAAATTAATAGCAAGTTTTCTGCAGTGCTTAACATTGTCAATGGATGATCATAACAACTGGGTATTATACATCCCTACTTGGAGAATGGCACAGCCCATGCGTTAGAATGCTGGGCAACTGAGGATTCCATGTACAAACAGCAACTCCCCAGTTGTGCTGTGCCATTGCAGGAGCTGAGCTACTTTCTCTCTCTGAAGAAGTTCAAGTTCTCAGTTCAAGACTTCAGTTGGGGCTACCTGTTCTCATGGAGCACCCCTTATTTTAAATTGTGCCTGTTGAGCTGCGGCACAAATTGAATAATCTGCCTTTTGATCACTCCTTCATGGACTGGGAGCCATGTATGCCTTTCCAGGGTGCTTTAATGGTCTTTAACTTAAAAAAGTCAAGGTGCCACAGGTAGGTATAACTTTATTTTTGGGAGTGTAGAATCTCTGAGGGTCCTCAGTACTAGTGTTGGTTCCTGTTGGGATGGTGAGGCCTATGTTGGAGTGAAGGGACTGATTGTGTTCATTACTCATATAACTCCTAATTGGCAGTGCTGGAGTTAACAGAAAAGGAAATCATGGTAATTATAATTTTTCTTCCTCCTCCTCCAACACCAAATGCTATCTATAGAATCAAAACCTAGACCTGGTGTATGGATCAGGCCTATGCTGTGGGGTGGGGAATTGGTGTGAAAGACCTGCCAGTGTGACTTGCTGGGTATGTGGAGCAAGGATCTGTAGTTATGGCTTGAGGAGTACTTGGAACAACAGGCTGTTCAATCCACTCTCCTTCTCCCAAGGCCTTGTGCTTGGGAAGTCATGCTGAATGCACTTTGCATTCCTTGTGTAGGTGCACCTTTCCATGAGGGATGAATGAGAGGTGGCAGAGTAATTTTCAGAGTTGTTGACATGCGGTTTGGGGTGCTGCATCTTCCTTGCTGATTTTGCTTCTATTTTTGAATGTCCCAGTGTTGTCAGACATGCATGCATGTGCATGTCCAGGATGCTTTTGTTTACTTTTTTGATAATTCCAAAACTGTTGAATCGTGGATAATGGATCCTTTCTGTTGACTAGCAGACAATGCTCACAATGAACAAGTAGCTGTTGCTGAAGCCAATGAAGTACCAGCTTCTCATGCAAAGCGCAAGGCCAGAATGTATGACAAAGAATACCTGAAAATGAGATTCACTTGCACTGGGACCAGTTAGGTATCCCAGCCTCATTTCTAAACCACTGGAAGATTTTTTCAAAAAAGCTGCATGAACTCTGGGGCCAAGTCATTCACTAAAATACCACTAACAACTTAATCTGGTTCAAGGTCAATTAGCATTCATCTTAATCCCTTCCCCAGATCATGCCAAAATAGGCAGAATTTGTCTAGTGCACCTACCCGTCAACAAACAAACTAAAAAAACAAATTAAAAATGGTAGAAAGGTATGGCACTGTGCCCACTAAAGCTGTGGAAGCCTCATATCATGAGTCATTGAGAATTGCAAAGCAGTGAAGCCAATATGACATTACAGCAATTACTACTTCCTGCCACAAAAGAAATGTGCTCATAATTCTGGGAAGAGAAGCAGCAGCACAGCTAGATGCCATTCCTCTCTCGAATGACAGTTTGTCGCTGTACTGAGGACATGTCTGCTGATGTTAAGAAATAGATACTGGATGCAGTTCAGCAAAGCCCATACTTCTATTACAGATCGATGGGTCCACAGACATTGCTGATGCTGCACAGCTCCTGGTTTATGTCTGTTATGTCACAGAAATAGGCATCCTGGAGGAGTTCCTGTTTTCCAACCAATGCCTGCATGAGCAACTGGATAAGAGCTGTTCCAGATGTTGAATCAATTCATTACGGAGGAAGGTCTTGACTGCAGTCAATGTGTTGGAATTTGTAGTGGACCACGTTGCAGTGACTGGATGACACAGTGGCATGGTCACAAGATTGCAAGCAGTGGCTTCTAATGCTGTGTGGAATCACTGTATGATCGACAGGAAGCACTAGCGGCCAAGATAATGCCCATTGAGCTCCAGAAATTCTTGGCAGAAGCTGTGAAAGTAGTGAACTTTATCAAGGCACGACCAGTAAATGCAAGACTTTTGCTGTGCTTTTGGAGAAGATGTGAGCAAACCACAAGCAATTACTGTTACACAGAGAGGTCTGTTGGCTGCCCAGGAAAAGTGTTAACCTGTCTCTTTGTGTTGCGTGATGAAGTTTGTATTTTCCTTGCTGACCGTGACTCTGCACTGGTTAAAATTCCATGATTCCATGGCTTGCCTTGCTGGCATATTTAGCAGATGTTTTTGACCACTAACACACTCAGTGCCTCATTTCACAGTCAGGACACCAACGTGTTCATGGTAAGGGACTGGATTGAGGCATTTAGTCGGAAGCTCCAACTATGGTCTTCAATATTGCAGCAGGGATTGGTTTCCCATTTCCCACATTGGAGTATTTCCTGCAGGAAAATATGCTTTTCATCGACAGTGTCCAGGTAGTCATTTCAGAACACTTAAGTGGGCTGCAAGAGAAGCTTCATGACTATTTCCCGAATACCATCAAGAGAAGCGAATCAGTGGATAAGGAATCCTTTCATTTTAAACCAAGGTCTGAAGACAACCTATCATTAAGAGAGCAGGAAAGCCTTATTGAACTAGCTTATAGACCCAACACTGAAGGCCTTTTGGACAGTTGCCACTTGCCAAGTTTTGGTTGCTACTGGGATGTGAATTTTCAGAATAAAAACAACAAGTACTCAAAATCCTCCTGCATTTTACATCAACCTATCTCTGTGCATCTGGATTCTCTACACTGGCTGTCGAAAACAAAGTATAGGTCCTGACTCAAAGTTTAAGATGACTTGTGGTTCTACCTTTCGATAGTGCTGCCATGAATGAAGCACCTGACTGCAACAAAAACGGTTCACAGGCTCCCTTCAGCTGACAGATTTTAAAATATTCAGTACGTTTGATGCTGCCTTTGGTGACTATGAAAACAGCCTTATTGGCTCCCCTTCAGCTGAACAATTTTAAAAATATCCACTACATTTGGTGCTGCTTTTAAATGACTACAAAGGTGCTGTCTTTTAATGTTGCAAAAAAAACAGGCTTCTTTCAGCTGACTGATTTTAAGAAAATCCACTACATTTGATGTTGCCTTTAATGTTGCAAAAAATAGGCTTCCTTCTGCTGACTGATTTAAAAATATCCAGTACAGTACGTGCTTAAAAAGGTTGAAGTTGTCTAATAAACCTATTATGTTTTTATGAAGAGGTTAGCAGTTAGCTCGACTATAAAATACCATATGATGTTATTTTTATTGATTTTAATAAGACATTTGATTCAATGCCCACTGGGCCCTATTTCTAAAACTCAATATTATAAACATCAACAAGAATATAGTTAACTGGATTTCTAACTGGTTAACAGACAGGACACAATGGGTTCTAATCACTGGTCAGTTTTGTGATACCGCAAGGTTACTAACTGGGTCTTGCATGGTTCGCGTGTTAGCCCTTGTCTGTTCCAAGCTTTTATAGCAGACTTAACAAATGACTGTTTTCTTCAGCTACCAAATATGCAGATGATGTTAAACCCTTTTCAAACCCTGAGCAAACAGCTTCCATTCCAAAGACCTTGATACCATCACATATTGGGTTACTAAGGGAGATGAAACTAAATTCCAGCAAGTACAAGGTTATGCAACTGGGTCCAAATAACTTGTATTTTACATATAAATTAGATAGTAATTCACTAAAAACCACTTCCAATGAAAAGATCTAGGGGTCAATATATTTGAGGATTTTCTTCCAGCTTCTCAGATTAATGGGCTATTCTCAATGTCAATAGAGTTACCTGGTCAATCAGAAGAAACATAAAATCCAGAGATAACAAAGTGATGATGCCTTTGTACAGAGTATATGTTCACCCACACCTAGAGTATGCTTCACAATTATGGTGCCCATTTAGAAAATGAGACATCATTCTATTAGAAAAGGTACAAAGGAAGCATACCAAGCTAATCACATGTTTTTATAATGTTCCTATGAATTAAGAATTGAAGCTCTGAATCTTATGTCACTAACCACTAACATCTTATGGGGATCTCATCTTTATGTATGACATCATGCAGGACCCATTTCTATTTACTCTATTGGGATTTGAATTCAAAACAACATATATAACACCAGAGGTCACCCTCTACAGTTTTATGATAGAAAATTTAACTTGGTGGCATGGAAATACTTCTATACTTTAAGAACTATTAATCCTTGAATGCACTCCCTATTTAGGCAATCACAAGCAATTTGAAACTAGTATTCAAGCACAGACTGGATAAATATATACTTTCAGGTGCTAAAATGAATCATTATTAGATTGAAATGAGCAACCATGTGCCTCCAAGCCTCCTAGCTCCTACAACTCCTTTGTATGATTTGGTTCTGCCTTTTATAACTACAAAAAACAGGCCCACAGGCCCCTTCACCTGACTGATTTTAAAATATCCAGTACATTTGGTGCTGCCTTTTCATTGCAGTTTTGCACAATAGCTGTGATGTACAGTGCAACACTTTGTAAATATACTATCACAGTTTATTATGCCTGTTTTGTGATTGCACATGAAATGTTTATCCTTTGCAATATATGCTAATGCGCTCAATACTTGGGAGGTCCTTCTTTTTCCTGGCATCATAGGAGAGGCCCAACTTGGAAAAGTCTGAGAACCCCTGGCTTACACAAATGATGTGGCACTTTTCTTCCTTTCTCCAATGGGGATGCAAAGATATTTATATTATATATAACAGAGCATGGGAGCTGAGAGGCATCTTTGTTTGTCTCCTCTGTTTGAGGGAAGAACAGAGGTAAGAGAACCTTGAAATTCATACCAAATATATTTTTGTTATGAGAGTAAAGTTGCATAATGGGTCAGAGTAAATTATATTCAATTCCCAGATTCTGAAATTTTCTTAAAGAATATTATGATCTATTGACTTGAAAGTGGCATAAAATCAATAGAAGTGGAAAATAACTTATTTTTCTGATGTTGGTATATTTTTCAATTGAATGTGCCAGATTGTAAATATGGCCAGTGGAAGAGAAGTTGGATCTAAAGTCAGCTTGAAAACTAAACCTCTGATTATGAATAACCCATTCCAATAATGTATTAAGCAATTGAATCCAAGAGGCTAATTTGCCTGCAATTTTGGTATTTAACACATCCCTTTCTTATGAATGAGAATTACCACATTTATCCTCCAGCTATCTGGGATGTAATCACTGTGACTTTAGACACTTGTTAAAAAATGGTCAAAGTAGGGACACAGATATTTAAGTGAAACTTATATATGTCTGCAGCAGTCCCATTCATACTATGGGCTTTATTTAGTTTGCAAAAGTAATTGATTCCTCCACGTCATATAATGAAAAAAAAAAAATATATATATATATCTAAGGATTATATTCAGCAGAATGTTTAGGATCCATCTGTTTATACAATAGGCGTGGAGCCAAATTCCATTGCATAAATCCATTTATCTCCACATATGTGGGATAAATCTAACCACTCATAATTTATCCCACATATGTGGGATGACTACAAACTGTCAATCAAAGCTTTTTGTTCACTTTTTGACAAACAAATGTGAATCATTTTAAAATGGAAAATGATAGCATGGTACTGTGAGCACAAAAATGTTCATCACAAAAATATCCACAAAATGAGTGGTGTTTCATTTATAGACACCTTTTAGTTTTTATTTTATAATTGGCAAAAACAGCATAAAATTCAATTTTACTTCACTTTTTCAACAAACAAATATGAATAACTTTAAATGAAAAACAAAATAGCATGGTATTGTGAGCATGACATTTCTTCTGCAAGAAGTTGTCTACAAGATGAGTGGTGTTTCATTTAATAGCAACCACTACGTTAACAAACATACACTAGGAAAGTTAACCAAAATCCCAGAAATTATCATTCAAAAAAAAGATCAACAGTCAAAACCAAATGTTCAAGCACTGATAGAAAGCATCCCTATTGCATAAATGAAATATACAATGTTGAGCTGTCAGATAAATGATTTATCTACACTTGTACTGTTATAAGTCCCGCACAAAGATTAATAATCAAGTTAGCCAGCATGGGAGTGGGTCCCAGGGTGGTAGCTTGAGTAGCAAACTGGCTGTACAACAGGACACAGAAGGTAATAGTGAATGGAACACATTCCAAAGAAAGAGGTTACTAGTGGAGTACCTCAGGGCTCAGTACTGGGTCCAGTCCTCTTTAACATCTTTATAGGTGACATTGCAGAGAGTCTGGAGGAAGGTATGCCTCTTTGCAGATTACACAAAGATCTGTAACAGAGTTGATACACAAGAGGGGTAGAAAAGATGAGAAGGGACTTGGCAAGGTTGGAGGAATGGTCAGATACATGGCAACTTAGATTCAATGCAAAGAAGTGCAAGTAATGCACCTGGGAAACAAAACCCAGGAGAAGAGTACACAATAGCAGGGTGGTACTAACAACAACAAAATGGAAAGGGACCTGGGGTTAGTCATATCAGATGATCTAAAGGTGGGTAAGCAATGTGAAAAGTCAGTAAGGAGAGCCAGGGGATACTGGGATGCATAGGAAGAGGCATCACAAGTAGAAAAAGGGAAGTGGTTATCTCTCTATACAGACAGTTGGTGAGACCCATCTGGAGTAGTGTGTGCAGTTTTGGAGACCTCATCTACGCAAGGACATAGACAGGATGGAAGCAGTCCAGAGGAAGGCAACTAAATGGTGCAGGGTCTGCAGCAGAAACCATATGAAGAGAGACTGAGAGAGCTCAATATGTATACTCTTGATGAAAGGAGGGACAGGTGGTCCATGATAGAAACTTTCAAGTACCTCAAGGGAATCAACAAAGTCCAGGAGGGTAGCATCTTTCAGAAAAGAGATGTGTAAGAACAAGGGGCACAATTTAAAGATAGAGGTGGATGTCTCAGGGTAATGTGAGGACATTTTTTCATGGAGAGAGTGGTGGATACATGGGACCACCTTCCTGAGGAGATTGTTGGGTCTAAAACAGAGGGGAATTCAAACGTGCATGGGACAGACATAAGGCAGTTATAGTGGGGGTTGCAGGAAGTAGGCTGTTGGTTAACTAGAATCTGTAGCTTATCCAGTAGGTAGGGAAATGGGCAGACTGGGTGGGCCAAGTGGTCCCTTATCTGCCATCAAAGTCTATGTTTCTATGTTTCTATGTAGACCTTGGACACCTCACCATGGCTTACGCCACTTGTGAAGTTACCTGAGGTCAAACAGCACTTGTCAGATAAATCATTTATCTGACAGCTCCCATTGCTTATCCCTTGTTTATTTATTTATTTATCGATTAGTTGAATTATGGTAACTGGTAGGCCCACTGAGACCAAAGGTCCTTTTTCAGGGGTGAATAGGATTAGTTACAGGCAGAAGAAGACATTGCACAATATTATCAAGATCATCTGGTTCAATATGCCCAATAAAAGGTCATGAAACAATTTTCTAATCTATTTAAGGCATTGACCTTCTGAAACAGAAGCAGAAAGCCAGGAATCATAATTGTTAGTGCCCCTAGCAACAAGTTTCAGAACTGTTTGCTGAGTCTTGGTTGGCAATATCCTCATGTGTAATCTTGCAAAAGGTTATCTTGGAATTTTTCCTTCTCAATCTCAAGGATTTGGTTATGTTTCTCTTTCTGTTAAGTAATGATGGGTTTTCTAATGGGATAATGTTTACTATATCAAACTAATGAAGTCTTTTTCTGTGGGGCTCCACCTCCACTCCCTCCAAACCTCCTCACTAAAGATTCTCAACTCCGGGGTTTCAAGTTGGGGAGAGCACAAGTAAGAAAATAACAGTTTCTGGGAACGGAATGAAACCCAGTCCCAGACGCAGCACCTGGGTTCCTTCTGCTGTGGCTCAGTGTGTGTTTCATGGCAGCTGCTCGATGGAACCCACTCCCAGCAGAGGTCTTATCCTCTGCCTGGGAAAACACTAATAGTGCAGTACCGTGTCGCCAGTATACATACTACACTGCACAGATTTAGCTATAATGTTGTAGCTATTAAGTGTTCGACATTATGACCCGTAAAGTCTAATGCTCCCCCTTCCTGAGCCCTGATCCCATTCATCATAAATGAATTCTCCAATATCCCTGGTATTCTGTTGCCACCTCAGCCCCAATTCTATTGATAGAAGTCTCAGTAATCCTGGTAGTGCAGTAGTCCCACTCCCTAACCCCAACTTGCCCTACTCATCAGTCCAGACAGTCCGTGGTGGTCTATTGTGCCTTACCTGGGCAGCTACTGTCCCACTACCCTGCCTCCCCAGTCCCAACCTGAGAGCCAGCAACCAGCACATCCTCAGCTCACCACCACAGCCAGCTGCCAACTGAGATCTCTGAGAGTGCATACTGTAGTACACGCCCCAGAGATCTCAGTCAGCGGACAGCCATGGTGGCAAGTGGAAGACTGTGCCAGTCACTGGCTCTTGAGGTTGTGACAGGGGTGAGCAGAGTGGTGGACAATACGCTGTCAGGGGGCCACTGACCACACCCGAGATGGTCTGGACTGATGGATAGAGGCAGATTGAGGTTAGGAGGGGAACACTGCAATACCAGTATTATGGAGATTTCTGTGAATCTGATCAGGGCTGAGAGGTACTAGACTGTCAGGGATGTGGGGATTTTATTTATGCTGAATGGGATTGGGGCTCAGGGAGGGGGCCACTATACTACGAGGGAAATTAGGTTATTTGTTATTATTACACTGATTAGGGAGGAGCAGTCACTAGACTACTAGGAAAATGTTTTTGTTGTTGTTTGTTTATATATATATATATATATATATATATATATATATATACAGATCAGGGATCATGGAGTTGGGACCACTAGACTACCAGGGAAACTTTTGTTTATAGTTAAACAGATTGGGGCTCGGAAGGGACCATTAAACCATAAGGAAACTTTTTGTATATTTAACAGATCAGGGATTGGGGGATCACTAGGCTACCAGGGAAATGGAGGATGTTTTTAATATGCTGAATGGGATTGGGGTTCAGGGAGGGATTGACTACCAGGGACCCTACCTGGACGATGTATAGATGGGGTGCATGGGGCTCACACCATCTGCACTGTTAAGGGCAGGATTTCAGAAATGTTAAACTGCACCACACGAGTAGCTGTTCAGAGCTTCTGAAACTTTTGTAAATTGCCGCCTATGCACAAGGGATCCTTATTTTCATAGGCACACCACACTATTGTGCACCAAGGCTCTGTTGGGTGCACTGCACATATCTGTCCTTTGAATATGGCCACACCCCAACAGCTGGTACTGTTCCTCATTTTTGTTATAATATTTTTATTGTTAATTCCACTTACTCATGCATGATGATGTTATGCCCATTCAGATGAGAAACTCAAAATGTAAACAATCTGTATATAAAAGATGAATGTGTGTGTGAGAACAGTGGAGAGAATTTGCAGAAATGAGTGCCCATTTTTAGCTGCCTGACTCACTCACTCTGTGAGAGAGAAGGTACTGCTTCATCAGCGGCACTCCCACACATGCACAGTAGCATGGGCATGACGCCATCATGCATAAGCATCATCCCGAGAACTTGCAAAATGGGCACAAGAGGTAAACAGAGGAAGCAGCACATCACTAGAGAGAAGTCGCCTGGTCATCTTGAAGTGTCGCAATGACAATTATCCTTTGGAAAACAGACTAACCTCACACAGTAAGTGGATTTAACAACAGAAAGTATTAAGAAAGTGCTTAAAGTAAAGTGCAAGTAAAGAATAAGTAACTAACACATAGACATTATCAATTTGTAGCCACAGAATCTCTAACAAACCTAAGGAAGTTTGAAAACTGTCAAAGGTTTTCTGTGTTCTCAGTCAAACAGGCATACAGGATTTTTAACCATAGAAACTAAATATTTCAGTAAGTTACTCCACTTTTGGCACACAGCAAAACAGAAAGATTTATATTTATGTTTCTGCAGGATAAAAAGTAGAAATGCATATCAGAATTTTTAAAGCCTTGTAAAACACAGAATGCTGTATAAGACAAGGACACAGCATTATTGCAGTATGATAGTCAGCATACACATTTAAAGTTAAGAGGACAATGTAACTAATAATGATTACAAAGAAAATCTTAATTTTATGTATCAACAGAAACAAGAAAAAAGAGAAAAATAAAATAAGAAAAAAGAGAACACTGTGAGCAAGCTCCTTATAGGAGTGAAATGTAGGGTAATAGAAAAACATAACAGACCAACTTGACAGTAGGAGTATATTATTTAAAGGGCCTCCTTTACAAATAGTGTTGAATGAGTTTTATTTAGAGCCTTTGGGGGCTGAAGAGATTCAAGAAGAAGAAAACTACATACTCCATTTCCCACCAAATTCATTACATAAACTTAGCTGTCCCTCTCACATCTCCTCAGTAGGTGCTGTCCCCAACAGGGAGTACACAGGTTTAGCACTGATGAACTGCATGCCCTCATTCAGGCATGCTTGTCCTCGGAGGCAACCCTGTCACAGAACTGCAGCACTGATGCAAACTATATGCCAGCCTAGATTGAGATCACGGAGGTTGTCAATGCAGTAGGTGATTGGGGCAGGTCATTCAATGCAGTGCATAAATGCTACAGTGACCTCCATATCCTGCCAAGAAATTCTTGGCAGTGTGATAGAGAGAACAGTTCACCACTTATTGTGGATGCCCTGTACCCACGGTCACCTGACCTGGAAGAAGAGGCTGTGTGTCATTGTTGCAGACTGTGGAGGTCTCCGGAGTGTGTTGCAGGCTGTTAAACCCTGGTGCCATCTACACTTCAATGTAAGTAATACAGTGGCAACACTATTGCATCAGTATCTCACACATCTCAGGGTGTCTGTCTATGGTTACCACATGGCACAGATGCAGGTCACATCGAGCAACCGTCAGGTCCATTACAGTAGCTCCCTTGGTTAGATCATGGCCTGCCACATTTGTGTGTTACCCACGGGCAGCCCTGGCTGTACATGCCCATGGATTTCAGTTTCCTACCACACACGATATGTGGTTTGTCTCAGGTGTGACTGTATCGCTCACAAACTTTGTTTGCTTGCCTCTCTGCTGTGACCTCCACCATTGTCATCCATTCCTGCCTGTCTTTGCTACACAGTGTGTTTTGCACTTGGGTTTTGTTTACCTGTCATGCACTCTTGTTGTGGCTGGTATGCATACAGTATGCATGTGTGCAGGCACATATCTCACTCTGTCTGTCACTGTGGCAGTTTACACTTTCCTCTGTACCCATTGCATGCTCATACTATGCACCTGTACACTTCATTGTCACAATCCTGTTACAACATCAGCCTGTTGCCAAACCCTACCATGCATCACAAGCATACCCTCAACTTCGTGTTTCTGTCTCTGCAGCTCAAGATACAGTCTGCCAACTGATGGTGGCTGACCAGCCAGGTCCTGCAAGTGGTTTCCAGGATCCACCCATTGCACAGCCAAACCTCCTAGAGGATAGCAGTTCTGACACCACTGTGGGCAGTAATTTGAAGACATGTGTGACCAGTCAGGGTTGTTCTCAGGCTACTCACAGACAGAACTAGATGTGGTGATCAGCACCTCTGACAGTGATGTTGGGATGCAACCTGTTGCAGTGCACATTACCAACACCACTGTCTCATGGTCCTCACACAGGACCCAGACCTTCCCTCCCACACCTTCACCACCAACACTTGCTTCTCTGCCACACAGTCCTCCCTACACACTGTCCTCCCCAATCATGTTCGTCAACATGAGACAGAGTCCAGGGTGTTTGCCATGCCTGGGGACACCATGCACACCCGGGTTCCTCCCTTAGGATGCTTCAGCAGATAAGGGATGTGCTGCAGCAGGACCTCAACCCCTGCCAGAAACAACATTGCTTGGATTGGTATCATGCCAAGGAGCTTGAAGACAAGACTGGATCATTTTTGCCATTGGATGTATATTTGGGGCCTGATGAGGTTATTTCTGACTTGGGCAAGTGTGCTTATGGCAGTTGGTGACAAGCATGCCTCACATCTGCCCACAGTGGCCATTCTCCTGTTTCCCAGATGGCACGGAGGTGCATGTCCACACCACAGCATGGTAGGTCTGGCAGTGGTGGCACACCTGCATCATCTGCCTATATGGGAAGACCACCCATCCTTGGTCATGGCATGTGCATGAGGGCATCCAGCTCCGTGCAAGCATTCCAACTCTGGCTGATTCTCCAGGCATGCGATCCCCACACTTGGCAACACACTCTCTCTGAGCCACAACACCATCTCCCCATCTTCTGCACTACCACACTGTCAGAATCCATGGTGGCTACAGGAGGACATAGATTGGCAACAACCATCTAGGTCCTGTGTGAGGATGCAACCATACATGAATATCATTGCTATATATGCCTGTCATTGAATGGATTTGCTGGACCTGGCCATGCAGCCAGAGCATTGTCTGTATTTTGCTTACTGTGTCATGTTACACTGTCACATGCTGTATACTAGCACAAACAGTAAAAGTTGGTGATAAGACTTTCTATAGATACATTAGTGAAAGGAGAAAGTCCAGAGGGGTATTGCTAAGCTCAAAGGAGAAAAGGGCATGTGAGGAGGTGGACTCTGTAAAAGCATCTATCCTAAACAGATACTTTTGCTCAGTATTTACTGAAGAGAAGGTAGGGCAGGGCCCACAGCTCAGCACCATGGACACAGGGGAGGGAGATGAGCACTACTCTCTTCACAAAAGAAAGGTTCTTGCAAGAGCTTGCTAAGCTCAGGGTGGACAAGGCAATGGAACCTGATGGCATTCATTCTAGGGTACTTAAGGAGCTAAGGATGGAACTAGCAGAGCCATTAGCAGAACTGTTTAGTGAGTCTCTGAGCACAGGAGAGGTCCCAGAAGTTCAAGTTTTTAAGTTTCAAGTTTATTGTAGGAAAGACTCTGTTGAGCAAGCTCATTCACAAGGAGGTCCGGAGGCACATACACATATAGAGAAGACTGGAGAAGGGCTCATGTGATCCCGCCTGCAAGAGTGGTAGCAGGGAGGAGGCAGGGAACTACAGACCAGTCAGTCTTACCTCAGTAGTGGGCAAGATTATGGGAGGCACTTAAGAAAAGGATAGTGCAACACCTGGAACTATAGGGGCACAGGATACAAGACAGCATGGGTTTACAAAGAGAAGGTTCTGTCAAACTAATCTCATAGATTTCTTTGACTGTAGCCAGAGAGATGGACCAAGGGAAGCAGTTGATGTCACCTACCTTGACTTCGCAAAGCTTTACACTGTTCCACATAGAAGATTGATAAATAAGCTGGGTAGGCTTGGGGTGGGTCAGAAGTTGGTAAACTGGGTGACAAACTGGTTGACAGGCAGAAAACAGAGAGTGGTGGTAAATGGTATAAGTCAGAAGAGATGCAAGTCACAAGTGGGTGCCTCAGGATCAGTCCTGGGGCCAGTCCTCTTCAACATCTTCATTAGTGACCTTGCAGATGGACTAGAGGGTAAGGCTTGTCTGTTTGCAGATGACACCAAGATCTGCAACAGAGTAGATGATCCAGATGGGGTGGGCAGAATGAGAAGATATCTGGATAAACTAGCAAAATGGTCAGAAGAGTGGCAACTGGGATTTAATGCAAAGACGTGCAAGATCATGCACATAGGGAGCATAAACCCTGAAGGCACCTATAGGCTGGGAGGGAGTTGCTGGCAGTCACAAAGGAAGAAAGAGACTTGGGCATCATCATCACCGATGACCTGAAATCATCCAAGCAGACCTCTAAAGCAGTAGGTAAGGCTAGGGGATGTTAGTGTATTAGTAGGGGTATCACAAGATGTAAGAGGGAGGTAATAATCAATCTTTACAAGACACTGGTTAGGCTCCCATCTGGAGTACTGCATGCAGTACTGGAGGCCACACCTTCACAAAGACATTAACCAAATTGAGGCAGTCCAGAGAAGGGCAACCAAAATGTTGCAGGCACTGCATCAGAAGACATATGAGGAGAGATTAATGGAGCTCAATATGTATACCCTTGAGCAAAGGTGGGAGAGAGGATATGATCAAAACATTCAAACACCTTAAGGGCATTAAGAAGGTGAAAGAGTCTAACATGTTTAAATATAAGAAAAATAGCAGGACAAGAGGACACAGCATGAGATTAGAGGGAGGACGATTAAGGGGAATGTGGAGGAAATTCCTTTTCACAAAAGAGGGTGTATGCTAATGGAATGGCCTACCTCAGGAAGTGATGGCTATGAATACAGTGCAGGATTCAGACAGGCATGGATAGACATAAGGGAGCAATACAGATGAGTATGAATAGATAGGCCACTGACAGAGCAGAGGCGATGGCACATTTATAAGGTAGAAAATGAAATGGGCAGACTGGATGGGCCTTGCAGTCCTTTATCTGTCGTCAACCTCTATGTTTCTATGTTCATGACTATTTTCAGTGTTGTCTTTTGTTTAGGTATAGTGCAACAGTTCCTCAGTTATTTATTTCACCAGTAGCTATTTCTTTATTGTTTTCAGAAAGACATCTGGTATGCCTGTGCCTGTTTTTATCTTTGTATTCCAGTATTATTCATTTATGTGCATGTAGTAGTTTTTCCACTACATTCACATAGGTGGTCTACATCTGTCCAGGAGGGGTACCAGGATCCTAGATGATAGATTTAAATGCTTCTTTGGCAAGTATTTAAACTAGCCAAGAGGGAGGCACTGAAAAGGAGCAGGGAAATCCCTGCCCCTACCAAAAAACAGGGTAGTTAGTGAGATAAACAACAATCTAGATAAGTCGATAGGGAGAAGGGCTGAGCTAAAAGGGTAAGGCCATCAAAAATGGAGGACAATGAGTTCCAGTGCCCATAGTCTGGATAACAAACTCCCTGAACTAGTGGTCTTAATGGAAGAGATGCCTCTATAATGTGGCAGTCACAGAAACATGGTATACAGAGAACCATGACTGGGTTGTCAGCATACCAGGTTATGCAGTCTACAGGAGGGACAGGGAGAGTAGAGAAGGAGTATCTCTCACATAAGGGAAGGGATCAAAGCAATTGAACTAAAGGGTAAACAGGGAGGAGAGGAGACACTGTGGATCACCCTGGAGACAGGAAATGGCACCACAATCTGCAAGGGTGTTGTATACAGACCCCATCTCAGGAGGAGGAAATGGATAAAGAATGATAGAAACATCCATAGGATGGCAGAAAAAGGAGCTATTGTTGATGGGGGACATGAATATGCTAGATGTTAACTGGAGTGCCTTTGCTGCAGCTACATCCAGAATGGGGTCATTCTTGATGCCATACAGGGGCATGCCTCAGGCAGCTAGTGCTGGAACCCACTTTGAAGGGAGCAATCTTAGAACTGGTACTCTCAAATGGGGACAGAGAGGATCTCAAATTTAGAAGTGGGAAGCCATCTGGGATCAAGTGACCACCAAACAGTGTGGTTCATGATAAACACAGCCACAGAGTCAAGCCATACAAAAGTGAGGGTACTGGACTTTAGGAGGGCTGACTTTGTCAAATGGGAGAGTGTCTCAGAAAAGCACTAGCAAATGGGCAAGAAGGAGGTGTGGAGGAAAATGGGTAACATCAAACTGCCATCACAGACGCAACAACTTTGTGTGAAGCAAATAAACAAACTAAATGAAGGAAAAACATGATAGTTCTCAAAAGAGGTGGTGAGGAAGGTTAGGAGAAAAGATAGCAATAAGAAAGTATAAGGAAACACAGAATGAGCAGGATAGAAAACTGTACCAGTTAAAGCAGAAGGAAGTGGGAAGGCAGTCAGAATAGCAAAGGCCCAAACTGAGGAAAAGATAGCCAACTCAGTTAAGAAAGGGATACAACCTTTTACAGATACATTCGGGAGTGAAGAAAGGCCAAGGGAGGTATAGTGAGGCTTAATAAAGGGGAAGGTGGGTGGGCAGAGGGAGACAATCAAAAGGTATGGATATGGAACGAATACTTCTGCTCAGTATTCACAAAAGAAGAGGAGGGGAGGTAACTAATCCAATCAATAGAAGCACTGGATAGAGGGGTCGATACCAGTCAATTCACAGAAGAAAGGTTTCTGAAAGAAATCCTAAAACTGAAGGTGGACAAATCAATGGACCCTGATGGATTCACCCCAGAATTTAAAAGAACTAAGGAAGAACTAGTGACACCACTGACTACCCTTTTAACAAATCATGGAAGGATGGTGTGGACTGAGGAGGATGGATGATTCCCTTCACAAAAGTGGAGCAAAGCAACGACAGGAAACTACAGACTTGTTAATTTAACCTCAGTGGTAGGGAAAATAATGTAATCACTTCCAAAAGAAAGGATTGTTGAATACCTAGAGGCCAGCGAGGCACAGGACCCAAGGCATGGATTCACAGTGGAGGGTCGCGTCAGGCAAATCTAATAGATTTCCTTGACTGGGTGACCAAAGTAGTAGACCAGGGAGGGCTGTGGACATGGCATATCTACACTTTAGCAAGGCATTTGACCCAGTCCCACACAGCTGGAGAACCATTTGACCATCCATAGCATTTATGAACCTCTCCAGTCCGGGTTTTGTAAGAGGCACAGCACCATGACTGCGCTGGTTGGGTGCTCAGTGATCTCCTGATGGCAAGAGATCAGAAGAGCCATTCCTTTTGGTAATCCTAGAGCTCTCCTCAGCATTTGACACCATGGACCATGGGGTGCTGCTTGAGCACCTGAGGTTCATCTGTGGCCTGTCTGGTACAGTCCTCAGGTGGTTTAAGTCCTTTCTCACTGTCAGAACTCAAAGGGGTGGTGTCGATTTATTCCTCTGATCCTCTCTCTGTCATGTGGGTCCCTCAGGGCTCAGGGCTTCCCCATGTTGTTTTCAGTGTACATGCTGACACTTGGAGACATTGAAAGATGGTATGGGCTGAGGTTTCACTGCTACGCTTGATGATACTCAGTTCTACCTGTGTTTCGCACCTGACTAGAATAGTACACTCTTGGTATTTAATAACTGCCTCACTGAAATCCAGGATTGGATGAATTCCAGCTGACTGAAGTTGAACTCAAGTAAGATGGAGGTGATGGTAGTGGATTTAAGTCACCGGACAGAAGGGTTGGGGCTGGCCAGCCTACAGAGCTTTTCCTGGGGTCTCCGGCTTGCCTCTGAACTGGTGGAGGACCTGGGGTGGTGCTTGATGATGGGCTGACACTGTGATCTCAGGTGTTGGCAGTCATCAGTCATCCTTTACCATCTGAGGAACATCGCTAGGGTCAAGCACCTTGTTCCATCTGGTGATCTTCCTGACTCGTCCACACCTTTGTGACTTCACACCTTGATTATTGCAACTCACTTTACCTAGGGCTACTGGGGTTGATATCCGCCACCTGAAGCTGGTGCAGAATGCAGCATGACGGTTGTTGATGGGGACTTCACGTGTCATATTACTCGGTGCTGTGCAACTGCACTGGCTGCCGAGTCAGTGGCAGATCTCCTTTAAAGTCAGACTTCGACTTATAAAGCCCTACACGGACTTGGCCTGGATCACCTGAAAGAGCTTCTGTTCACCTACCACCCTAAGTGATCACTCTGCTTGGTTGATGAGGGTTTGCTAGAGATTCCAAGGGTGTTTTAAAATCTTCAGGGCCCTTGCATTTATGTATGCACCCCAGCTGTATGGAATTTCTACCCCATCAGCTATGGGAGTGTCCGACTGTGGAGGGTTTCAAGTAGGCACTAAAAACATTTTATGGTGCCAAGCATATACTGCCTAATTTGTTTGAGTTTATTGTTTATCTGTTTTTAGAAAATGGCTTTTATTTCCTGGCATCTGATTGGCTAGTACCTTGCCAAGGGGTACATTAACTTTCAATAGATGCCCAGGAAACAAAAAGTACCAGTCTACAGTGCTCCTTCACCCAGTAGTATTGTAGTGCCCACCCTGCTAAATAATTGGCTGCTCAACTCATTTAAAATGTAAAACATCGCCATTTTCTTCCCTTCGCTAGCAAGAGAGCCCAACCACCATCACTTCCTACACATTCCTTCCTGACCTGTGACAACTGCCTGCTAGCTACATTAATTTTTTTACATCTCTTTTCAACGCCTCGCTCTCCAATAAAGAATATGCTGCTTGTTCCATGCCCCGATACCTCACACAGCTACAACAGTGCCCTGCAATCCCGATACTGTGTATGCTGTATGTTAGCGACTTACATTCACACAACTGGCAGCAGTCTCGCCATTCCTACAACGGTTAACATTCTGGCTCCTGTTGTTCGGGTCGCTATCGCCTACTCGCTGACTCTCTTTTCAAAAACACACGCCGCCCTTCACAATCCCACTGGTAAAACAGATGCCCTTCACAGTCCCACTCTACAAAGCACCGAGGAATAAGAATGTTTAAAAAATAAAACAACTGGCTTCCACTACACCACCTTACTCTCCCACGCTGCACTTCAGTCTCACGATTGCAACCTCTGACCTACCCCATGCAACCTCTGACCTGTCTGAAAAAAACATTAGCAACACAAAACAGCCTCTCAACATAAACAAACCAGTACATAAAACAATTGTTATATGTGTGTGTGTGGGTGGGTGTGGGGTCTTCAACAAAAAAAACAAATAAAGAATCTGCTGCAATCTACCAAATTTTAACTATTCAGACCATCCTTGTAAAGCAGGCAGAGGAACTATTTCATTTCAAAATGTTCTAAAAAGTCATTTTAATTAATTTATTTTTTTTTTTTTTACAGTGCCTCAAGAGGTTCTGGAATGTGATCACACTATCAATTGGCAAGAACAAGGCAAAGGCCACAGATGGAAGTGTCTGGACATGTGCCACTGAGGATGTGGAGAGCGGACCCTCCTCCGCCCTAAAACCTCATGGCAGCCTCCTTTTGTTTTCGTAGAGGGGAGTTCAAACCCTCCATTTTTCCTCTAGCCCTGGCATCACCCACGAGGGAGGCAACTCAGTGGGAGGGCCAGTAGCAATTCTCAGTCCCATTGGGATGGTGCAGGAGAAGCAGGGATGGATGGGGGCATAGAGATAAGGAGGAGAATGGGCAGGGCATAGCAGAAAAGGGGTAATAAGAGAGCAGCAGATCAGGAAAAGAGGGTCAAGGGAACATTGAGTGGGCCAACGAAAAGGCTCGGGGGGCAGGTGGGCTCACGTGCATGACGCTAAGGCATGGTGCAAAGCAAGCAACTTGGCTATTTTAGCCTGTTTGTAGGGGAAGCCCCATAGTGGGAATAAAATTTGTTGTTCAATGATACCGGATGGGGGTTTGTTTCAAGGAAGGACAAGGGGAAGGCACCTGGACACCAGAGGGCAAGGGAGCAGGATGGAGGCCTGTTACTAGGGGCCCAACCACGGGCATGCTAGCACACGGCAGAAGGGACAGAGGACAGAATGATGCCAGAATAAAGGAGAGGTGATACGGCAACATGTTTTCTCTTCCATAAGGGAAGGGAAGGAATGGCACATAAGCGATTGTGGCCTAGGATGGGGGATAACATTAGGGGATAGCCACATCCAGCAGGAGGGCTTGGGGGAGGGACAGAGCATGGAGGGAGAAGGAGAGGCCTGGGAAGACCTAGTAGGGCCTTTTTCTCCAAAGGAAGGCATTGCAATGAACAAAAAATAAATAAATAAATAAATCTTGTTCTCTTCGTTAGTTGTCTTCACAGTGAGAAGGATCAAGGACATGGCACCAAAGAAGAGCAGGTCATCAAAAGAAGACGCTTCAGGGCTATAATCGAGTTGGCAGAAAAAGTCAACAGAATGTGGGAACTGGTGGAAGGGAGGAACCAGGGAGACCTGGGGAGAAAGGAAAGTGGGCCAGGGGCAGGGGGGAAACGACCAGCTGAAAGGCCATGCAGTCCCACTAGGGTACCACTGCTGGCAGTGGGACCCGCCAAGGTGGCTGACCCAGTACCTCTGCAGCCCATAGACCCGGTAACACCAGTACCTCCCCAGATCAAGGTGGGATCCCCGGGAACCCAGGCCAGATCCCCAGAGCATAGTGTTCCCTCCACAAACCCTAGTAGTTCACCCTCCTCCTCAACTGCAGGGTGAAAAAGGGGACACCAGGAAGATGCCAGGCAGCATGGCCTGGAAAGGTTACAGGTAACACACCCAGTGCAGTGGGAGACAGTATAAAGAATATATAGATCAAATTGTGTCTGCAGTGGGAACAGGAGGTTTAGGGAAAATGGAATCGGCTCTGGCAGAGATTAGGATGGAGAAAGAGGTGCCGAAGGAAATGAAGGAGGTACAGAGAAGGAAGGAAAGATACAAGGGAGATAGGTGCACCCGGGATGAGGATAGGTGAGCATGTTCCACTGGCCACAAAAGAAAAATATGGAAAGGGAGTATGTGGATATATTCACCCTGGTGAGCTGGGAAGTGGCAGTGAAGTATGGAAAGCAGAGAACATAGGTAAGAGTGAAATGGCAGCAGTGATAGTGCTTTGGGGAAGAAGGAGGAGGACAAGTTCACAAAAGGAAGACTTGGGACAGGTGGTTAATAAGTTTTGCCACTTTCTCAGCCATTGTCCTGGAAAGAGGCCAGAGCTGGGCATCCCGCTCATCACATATTCCTTAATAATAAGGAGGCAAAAGCAAAGGGGGGATGGGTTGTTTATACTATGATGAATGTTTTCGACAGAGAATGGCAACATTCGGGATGTAAGATGGGATACTAAGCAGTTAGACTTATGGACAGATTATGTAACAGATCAGTCCACACCAAGAGGAATGGGGAGAAAGGAGATACGCCCAGAGATGCTGCTGGGCTTACAACAGGGCTTTTGTTTGTGGCCTCAATGCCATTTTTGGCATGCTTGTTCAAAAATGTGGGAGGCACCCGCAAGTAGATGCAGAATGACATGGGCCCAAGGGGCACAGGGGCAGGGGGTCTTATGTCACGTCAGCAGTTTTTTGAGAGGGGCAGGGTATAAAGGGCAGACATGGAACAGGGGAGGAAGGGGTAGGAGGAAACAAGTAGAGGGGACAGAATCACTGACTAGGAAAACCAAGCACAAAGTGAGAGGGTTAGGGCCAGAGAGAAAAATGGGAGGAATGACAGAGAGTAGTTTGGGGTAGCTAGAACCCCAATCAAGTTAGAGGCATGGACAGTCTGTTTGGACAGATATCCAAACTAAAGAGTGGGGGATATGATTATAAAGGTTTTAGCACAGGGTTTTCACTGCAGTGTGGGGGCCCAGACACGTGAGAGGTGAGCAACCTGGGTTCAGTCAAAGGAAGGAAAGAGATGTTAAGACAGAAGATAGAAAAAGAAAAGGCAGCAGGGAGAGTAGAGGGCCCATTTGACACCCTCCATTGCAGAACATGTGATTTCACCATTGGGTTTGGTACTAAGAAACAAGAGGGGAGTAGAGTGATTCACCACCTATCCTATCCAGAAGGGGATTCGGTGAATGATTTTATCAGGGAGAAGCATAGTAAGGTGACATATGCAACACTAGAGGACGCAGTCTGGATAATCTGGGCAACTGAGGATGCATGGCTGGCAAAACAGATACTGAATCTGCTTTCAGACTGCTGCTGGTTAGAGAGAAGACTGGGACTGGGAAATTGGGGTCAGTACTATTTCGATAAAGCCATGCTGATGGATGTTCCATAGCATGTGCAACATTCAAACCATTCAGCACCTGCTTGCAGTGGATATTTCAAGAGAAAACTGGCTATAGAACTATCTGGATGATTTTCTTTTCATTGGTAGGGAAAAGGAGACACAGCTATGCTGGTCAAGTTTCAGGAATTGTGCAGGAGCTGGGGAGCTGGGGGAGCTGAGGTTCCACTGGCACCATAAAAACAGAAGGGCCCAGCAAGGTGCTGGAATTCCTGGGATTGAGATAGATGCCGCAAGGAAATATTCAGGCTGCCGACAAAAAGTGGGAAAACTGAAAGAATTGATCCAAGTACACACCAGCAGGAGAAGGTACAACTAAAACAAGTGCAGCAAGTACTGGGGCACCTGAACTTCACCTGCAGGGCCATTGGACCAGGGAGGGCATTCACAAAGAGGTTAGCTGGGCTACAGCCGGGGTCACCAGACCACATCATTGGGTAGACCTGACAAAAGGTGTCAGGGAGGATTTTAAAATATGGAGGAATTCTCAGGGAGTATAACGGCTGCTCTTTCTGGCAAGAGGAGTGGATGTACAACACAGACCTCGATCTTTACACAGACACTACCGGGGGCTCGCATGGGGGTTACCTGAGGGCAGGTGGTTTGCAGAACCATGGTCTGCTAGCTGGGTGAGGGACGGCAAGGTAAGAGATATAACATTGTTAGAGATCATGCCCATATGGGCATGTACGCTGGTCTGGGGAGGAATTACTGGATCAGAAAGTGACATTTTGTGTGACAATAGAGCAGTGGAGATCCTAAACAACAGGGGAGCTAGGTCAGAAATGGTCATGCAAGTGTTGTGACATTCAGTGTTAAGGGCTTTGCAGCTGAACTTGTAATTCAGAGCAAAACACATAGAAAGAGTGCATAATACTCTGGCTGACAGCCTTTCCTGCCTGCAGCTGGACCATTTTGGAGGCTGGCACCAACACCGGAGGAGCAAAAACGCCCATACCAATGAACATCTGGGACGTTGGTAGAAGGATCAGAACTGTTGTTTCACAGCTCATGGGTGCCTCAGACTCTGAGGGCCTACGATGGGGCCTGGGTGAGTGTTTCAAACATTCAGGGCAGTACACCAGATGGAGGTAAGTAGGCCACCACAGAGGAACAGTTGGGAATGTTCACCATGAAGCAGTGGCAAAAGGAACAGTCAACACCACAATGGAGTCTACTTGGCAGGATTAGTGTTATCTGCAGTCTAAAAGGTTGGAAGGATCTGACAAAATCATTGTTCATTAGAAGAATGATGCAAGGATGGGGCAGGTTGAAACAAGGGCCAGTAGACAATTGGAGGCCAATAGGGGAACAGTGGCTAGCAAAATTAAAGGACGTGCTCCTGGCAATATGCAGATCAAAGTCTGAGGCCCAGCTATTTCACACAATTTATGTTGTAATGTTTGCAGGGGCCATGAGAGGAGTGAGGTGGTAGGCCATGGAAAAGAAGACAAGGAATTGGGATTAGAATGCAAAGATATAAACTGGGGTTGAAAGAGATACGGATCAAGATTAAGAGGTCAAAAATGGATCAAAGGGACAAGTTTGCATAGTGACACTGAAGGGCAGGTAGAGGCGCAGTATGCCAGTGCAGGCTCTGTGGGCTTTCGCCACAGAGCATGGGACCAGAACAGGGAGATTATTTGTGCATGGTGATGGGAGAAGGGTCACCGCTATCAAGTCACAGCATTACTCAAAAAGGCACGATTTCATGGGGAGGACCTGGCTAACTATTTGTCCCATTCCTTGGGATTGGGGCTGCCTCACAATAGACAGCAGCGAAAAACTGTGAATGATATTTTGAAAAGGACTCTGGCAGTCTGCCAGTTATAAGAGATCCATTCGAGCACTGAAGTAAGAAATTAACGTGATTGCTTTTGTTTTCATTTACAGATGTGGGGCAAATGGGGACGGGGAGGGCGGGGGTACTAATGTGATGAAACTAAGAGCATGTATAAGATAATTATTTTTGCCTGAACCCCATAGGAAAAGGGAGGATCACAGAAATCTGATCTGCAGCCATTCCTATATTTATTGCTGAAAAGAAAGCAGAGAAAAAGGCTGGGGAAAGCAGCTGTACCAAGATGTGAAACAGTGCAGGTTGGTTCATGCAGCATCCGGGGATGAGATGGGCACAACTGCTTCCCACCTTGAAGGAACTCAAGGGCAGTGAACCAGTCCAGACTTAATTATTATACATTTGGGGCAATGATCTTGCAGGCAAGCCGTGGGTAGACACATACTTGCAGATAAAAAGGGACCTAGGAGCAATACAGCAGTGGTGGCTCAGATAAGCCTCACCTGGTCGGATATGATACCAAGGAGGGTGTGAGGCAGGAGTACAGCCATAGAGCTGTGGAGAGGGCCAGGAGAAAGATGAACAGAAGGGCTGGGACATTGTAAGGAGATATGGGAGGACAGGTAATATCATGGGTGTAGAAGAATGGGTAGAAGATTTCTCAGGTCGGATGGGATGCACCTGTTGGATCTAGTCATAGACATGTTCAATACAGAAACGATGGGCTTTATAGAGGCATGGAGGGGACACAGAAGCGGAATATAAAAAAAAAAGGAGGAAAAAGAGAAGGTTTACATGATCTTCCTTGAGGTAAGGGAGAATAATACCCTAGGAAAGCCAGTCATCCAATGCAAGCTGGAGACTGGCTAGTGGGGAAAAAGGGGGAGGAGGGAGGGGAAAGAAAAGGAATAACACAAAAGAGGAAGAAGATGAAGGAGAAAGCGGTCTTGGTTTTCACCATTACCTAATGGAAAAGGAGGAGAAGAAGGCACCCAGGTTTTCACCTGGGAGAGGAAAGAGGAAGAAAGAGAGATGATCAAACATTGATATATGGATGGACATAAATGAAATTCTGAGAAATGTAATAATAAGGAAATGATAAAATGGAATTATGATGTATATATAAATGAATTGCCAGTCTGAGCACAACAACAAACAATGGTCTCTGTCTCCTTGTGAGAGAAAAGGGGTAATCCAGGACAATGGAGTTTGCACTTCAAGGGCAGACTAGGTTGTCCTGGTGCACCCTTCCCTTTTCATTAGGATGGTTGTGCTCAGGAGGGAGGGGGAAGGAAGGTGAGGGGCTAAGGAAAACAATGGGCCGGCAACAGGAAGGGGAGGGCAAGTGGAGGTACATAATGGACAGCACAGAGGGGCTTCAGCCACTTTTTGCTGGAGTTTTGATCCTCCCACCCACCCTACAAGGCAGAGCAAGGGGGAAGACAGTCAGGATGGGACTGTATGGTGGGTCTGTCAAAGGTGGATGACAGACATGTCCAGTCGGACAGTTTGGACTGCCAAAGGTGGATGGCAGATGATAATATGGTTTATGGACTGTCAAAGGTGGATGGCAGGAAAAAGGGGAAAATGGGGAGGAGGGAGGGGGAAAGAAAAGGAATAACACAAAAGAGGAAGAAGATGAAGGAGAAAGCGGTCTCAGTTTTCAAACGTTACCTAACGGAAAAGGAGAAGAAGAAGACACCCAGGATTTCACCTGGGGAGAAAGAGGAAGAAAGAGGGATGATCAGAGATTGGTATATGGATGGAAATGAATGAAATTTGAGAAATGTAATAATAAGGAAATTAAAAATGGAATATGGAATTATGATGTATAAATAAATTAATTGTCAATCTGAGCACAACAACAAACAATGGTCTCTGTCTCTTTGTTAGGAAAAGGTGGAATCAAGACAAACTCACAGAAACACCATGGAAACACTTTGCACAGTTTGCAAACTTTTGTGTTTCTAGGTGCTGATGATTCAATTTAGTCATTAATTGATTCATTAGCTCTGCTTGAGCCAGCAGGAAACTTTTAAGTTGTTCAACTTCTTCCTCATTGAAACAATGGTTTCCATTTGGAGGATGTGAGTAACATATGGTGTAGCAGAGATCAGATTTATCCTTTGCTTAGATTGGATGTGAAATTAGTGCATCGGAAAGAACTGAATCACTTAATTTATTAATGATTGTATCCTTAAAGCATCTGCTGTATTATTAATAAACATGATAAAAGCAGGTCCACAGTACAGCATAACTTCAGGGGTGTCCTATTGTCAGATTTATGTAGTTGATCATGAAAGAGTTTATCTTCCTTAATAAGCATTGAATTCAAATCAGACATGATACTTAATGGACTAAAAGATCCAGTCTGCTTTTACATAATAGCTGTGTATCCTCCTCTATTAATATTAAAGACTCAGAATGTAATTCTATACAGCCAGGAACATGTGAGTGATAACAAGGTCTTTAGGATTAATGTTTTTTCTCTAAAAAATTAATTTGCTTTTGTATTTATTTATTTTCTTTTGGATCTGCAGCTAAATTTGAACTTGTTACAATGTTAGTGACAATTAAAGTTTTCTCCTAATATTCAAAAACATTTGGTTCCTGAATATCTCACCATGACAGTTTGAATAAAAAATCAAAATCCTTTTAGATGGGAGATCCTTGTGAAGAATCCTTTTTCATTATGTTGTCCCTTTCTACTGAAATAAAACTGAAAGGTTCTTTAGAGGGTTGTTATCAGGGACAGGCTTGCACAAATGAGTAGCAGTAGATTGAGCAACGGTTTGTTTTAGATTTAGCATTGTATTCTTTTTCTCTTAGCTGAGATTTTTTCTAAATTAGTAAGTGGCCACTTTTGAGAGCATGTTCTAGTAAATATTTAAATGAAGGAAGTACTGTATACTGTCAATAGCAATACATAGGCCCCAAAAGAGTGAACAAACTATAAATTAATAATGACCCAAATAGGAGGATAATCACAAAATTATGGTAGATTAGTAACAATTAATTGCGAGCACTTTTGATGCAATCAAAGAAATCAAAGAACTCCAGCAATACAATGAATGCTTGTTTTACCAAGAAAAATCAACATCAATATTGAAGAATTACCCTATACAAGAACACCCTGAAAGATTATAAATGAATGCAAATAGCCTTTAAAAGAAAAAAGCTAACTTGAAAGTATCAATATTTCATCTTACAAGTATCAGAAGAATAGACAATACATTATTTCCATGAGCCCTTTAAAAAAAATATCCTTGCTCTGAGCAAAGATAACAGAAAATGTGTAGATTGGGCAAAATTGTTCATACACCACCATTCAGTTTAGTTCGAAGTTACTTCTCTTCAGAAACCTCACTGCTACAAGACAGTCTCTGTTGCCAAGTTCTGATTGATTTAGTGGAGATTTAGTCCTACACTTCTAAAATTGGGAGAAGGGTTCAAGTTTGCTCAGGTTGAATTGGTGCCATTAACTGCAGGCAGTGTTTTCCTCAAGGTAAAAAGCCTAAGGAGTCTAGGTTCACAAGTCCATTGGGGTGAACAGAAGTGTTGTTTCTTAGTAGCTCTAATGGAGTAAAGCAGTTTGATAAAGTTTGTTAAATAATTCCTTGTAATACAGATATAACTATTAATGCTTTGGTTGTGATAACATATGCTATTGGGATAAATAATTACTTCTAGAAAGCTTAAATCATACCAGCAGATAGATTTACTATGGAAAAATCCCAAAAAGCATTGAGAGAGTAAAACAGCCCTGATCAAACTTTGTTCTAAGCATGCTAATGCAAAATAATGCTGTGGAGAAAATGCTACTGCTGAAAGTGAGCTAGTTGAGGGATACAGCTCATCAAACCCTCGAGTGTTATGCTGGTCAAAACCTCAGCTTAGCCCAGTCAGGATTACATGTTGTTTTAGGAAGTCAGTTTTAAGGTAAGCCAAGATGAAACAGTTCTGCAATAACAATATCTCAGGCTAGGGCACTGTTGAGCAGTCTTGCTGATCAGGCACACTTCACCTTGGATCCACACTCACAGACTACTTCTAACTACAAATATTGCTATTTTTACTTAACTATCCAACTAAAGATTGATATTATTAATAGAGCTTTGCCAAGATTAAATCCATGTCAGAAAAGGCGATTGGATGACAAAATAAAGGTGGTGGAACTGGAGGAAAAACTTGCAACCACATGAGACTCAGGAGGGGCCTGTGCACCGGAGACAGCTACATTGATGGCTCCCCATGGCAAGCATTGGTGAAGTCCATGAAGGCCATAGATACCAAAATGGAAACTATCCTAAAAAGAATTGGGGAAGAAGATATTAAAATTGGAGCCATGACAAAATGGCAGCTACTGCGAAGGCCCATCCCACAGAAGCCTTATCCACAGTTGTCAAACTAGTACATAAAAATACATAGCTCCAATATTGGCTTGAGGCCATTGAAAATGCCAACAGAGCAATGAATTTTCATTTAATCTGACTACTGGAGGGAAGTGAAGGCAGCGATCTACTGACATTTTAAAGAACTGGTTGCCCAGGCCCTACATCTGGAGAAGGAAGCTGCAGCTCAGCAGATGGTGAAAGCTTCCAGAATCTCACCTAGATCGGCAACCGACAACAGAAGTCACCAAAGACTGTACTGTGTGTGACATCCAGAGTTGTGGCAAGGGACACAATGCTGCAGTCAGCAAGAAATTCTTGGGCCTGAACTTTGAGGGAAACACTCTGCATCTCTTCCTGACCTCCCTTCCATCACTAGAGCAAGGCAGAAAAGTTTGATGTCATCAGGACCCATCTGAAAATGTTGGGAGTAGTGCACTCATTGCTTATGCCATCCCAGCTTAGAATTCAGTACAGGAGGGAGTCACTCTTACAATTCACTGATCCAATAGAAGCTGGAAGGAGAGTAAAGCAGATTGAGAAGGAGTTCAAGGCAATACAGGAAATGCCCTGATGAATGAAGAATAGGGAGACAGCACTTGAATCTGGTAACCCAGGACTGAGATTTGCCTCTATGAGAGATCATGGAGACTGACTTTGGGACAGGAGGGTTAGCTCACTTCTTTTAGTATTATCTGTTTAGATGGTATGGGCAGGTTCAAATGGTCTTCTGATCCCTTATTGCTTAGATTGGGATTAAATGGTGAATGGAAATCATGGGAGTCAGGCACATGTGCCTTGTGTGGCCTCTACTTACATCCTAACTAATTTGTAAAATGGCAGACTACACGTAGAGACATCACAGTGCCATTTTGCGATCTGAGCAGAGGGTAAAGATCTTCACTATGGATTAATGTCTAATTTAAAGTGTGAGCAATCCAACCAGAGTCTAACTTTAGTGCTCTAAATCAGTTGGATGGTTAGTTGTGTAATAGCTATGGTCTTTACAATGGATTAACAGAGGTTTTCGAAGTCAATGGGTTAAATAAATCTATCCCAGTTAACCCTTCAAATGTTTAAATGTTTACATTTTCTTTACTCTAATAAGAGTCTGTTTTGGGAGAGAGGTTGTGCTTCCATTTGAAGAAAAGTACATTTTTGGAGGTCACCACATCAACTCTGAGCTGATTGAATATAAATGTATTTTTGGGAAACCTTCTGGTATACAGGTTATCACCATATTCTTGCAAGCTGCAGCTTATTTAGGATATATTGCAATGTAAGCTTAGCCTTATGCTATGTAACTTTTATAGTCACATCATTTCTTAAACCTAACTGCTCAGACTGATATATGTACTGTTCCATTGGATGGCTCCGTATCCAGTATGTCTGAGTGTCTGGCAGGAGTATAAGGTGTATTGCTGTTGTTTTACTGAAAACAATAAAATATAAGTTTAAAAAATATCTCAGGCAACCAGCCAGGTTTAAACCCAAGACAGATCTTAATTTAGGAAGGCGAACTCTTCACTAAGCTGAGGGAGCACAGTAACTATTGATGCACCTTAGTCATCCTTCTAATAAATGAAACTAGCTTGGGAATATCACTTATACTCTAGCCATGAGTTAATATGTGCTATCATGCACATGTCAGATAGCGTAAAATTTAAAGGTGAAAATAAACTATTAAAAATAAAACAATGCAGCTTTAAGATTTCTAAATGTTTCTCTGCCCTTTCAACATAATATAGCTTAAAATACACAGTACTAGCATTCAGTTCCTCGATTATACTGTCACTATCACTAACACCGATTTCAATGGCAAAACGGCCCAGTCTGTAGATTATTACCCTAACCACATGGCTACTACTAAAAAATAATTTCTTTCTAGAATTTAATTTAAACTATTAAAAGACTGTGACCTTTGAGTTTGCAGTGAGGCTGTAAGATCTGTCTCCCAATACAGGAATGCAGTTCCTGAGTAGAGATGGGTGGAGTCTCCTAAATTTGCTCGTGAATTAATCAATGGAGTTAATGCAATTCACAAAGTATGCATCAATCCATGAAGTCGCAGTTTTGCCAGAAGTGCAAAGTTTGCCCACGAAGTGTGGAGTTTTGACCAGGAAGTGTACAGTTTCACCCACGAATAGTGGAATTCACCTGAAACTTTGCAATCTCATGCATAGTCAAAGTTGCTGAGGGCAGGAACGCTTCTTGAAACTCCATGAATGTGAATTTTGACCACTTCATGGCAACTTCACCAGGAGAGTAAAACTTCACTGCAACTCTTTTCCTGGGTGGCAACAAATAAAAATTTTAGATAACATGCCTTTAGGCTTCATTAGGTTCCATTTGCTCCAGAGTCTCAGCAATGTTCCCAGCTTCCTGACTGTGGTTTCCTGAATCTCTCACAAACTGTAAAGCAGGGTCATTCATGGAGCTCAGACTACTCCACCACCTTCCCACAGTTAATGTATGCCTGCCTCTGAACTATGCTTTCCACTTTGCCATTTCTTAGCTTGCCATTAAACCTCTCATGTTGTGCAATCGCCAAAATATAAGAGAAAAACAACTCCAAGTGCAGCTTTTACAACAGTCTAACTTCTTCAAAAACAATCACCCAAAACAGTCTCAGGCTCAGATAAATACAAGAAATCAGAAATAAACTTGCAAAATCTTATTTAGTTGAGGAGCTCCTCCAGAGTGACTTAACAGCATTCAGCAGCTACATGCCAGCTTACTGGATCAGAGAGAAAACTCAGAACACTGACCATTCCCAGCCACTTGTGTCCATCAATAAGGGAATGTAACAATGCAAAGGTGGTTCTTGATTTTGTTTGAGTTGTTACTTTCTGTAGGGTTAGGAAAATATATCAAAATGAGGCAAAGATTACTTAACGTGCTACAAAAGAGATTAAACTAGCTATTGGCTCATCTATAAACTGGATTAAGGAAATCAATATTAAGCACAGCTAGGAATCTTGATGGATGGGCCTTTCAGTTTATATTTAATCAATAAATAAAATGAGTTACACTATACAATTGATTGTATGGAATATTAAAGGGCTAAGGAATAAGACAAAACTAAAAAGATGTTAAATTATATTGAAAGAAAAGGCTGTAACTGTGTAATGTTTAAAGAAATACTTTTACGCCATACAGATTTGAATGACTTAAAAATTGTGGGGCCTTGGGGGTTTAATCTCCATTTAAACAAAACTCCAGGAGTGCATCAATTTTCTTCAAAAGGGTCCTTATCAACCTACTGTAACACAATCATTGTCAGATGCACAAGGTTGACATGTTATATTGGAATGCTTGTTTCAGGGCTAAACTTTTATCTTGGCATCTTTATATGGTCTAAATGAGAACAACCAAATCTGTCTCACTAACGTTTTCTGTGCCTAACAACCTTTCAGACACCTTATATCATTGGAAGAGATGTTAATACAGTTCAACAACCCAGGGACAAAACTGCAAATAACATGCATGCATACACTTAATCAGTCACTAGATTAAGAAACTTCATGCAAGGCTTGGGACTTAATAGGTGGTGGGTATAGAAGGAATTCAGATGACAACTGATTTTCCTTTTTTTTCTTCTCCACGTCAATTATATTCCCACATAGATTTCTTCCTTATCTCTGAATCCATCAACTGTCAAATAGAAGACTCAAGATACATTAGCATAACCATAGTGGACCACTCAGCATGCATGTTAACACTAACAC
Organism: Neoceratodus forsteri; assembly: GCA_016271365.2. Taxonomy (NCBI): domain Eukaryota; kingdom Metazoa; phylum Chordata; order Ceratodontiformes; family Ceratodontidae; genus Neoceratodus; species Neoceratodus forsteri. Next base: position 871,570,888 of record CM057450.1, on the reverse strand, counting down.
CCTCACAAGAAAGTAGAGACTGCAAAATTGGTGCATAGACCTCTCAGAAATTAAAGAAAATAACTAAACTGCTAGCAGAAATATTATTTTTAATAACAGAAATGACTGCAGGATAGTTTGACAGTAGTAATTTGGGACCCTTTTAAAGCCTGGTCAAGAGGTCAGCTCACAGTTTGACCCCACTACTTATACTAGTCTAATGAAAAGAAGAGTAACCTACAGTATAACACACTAACTGCAAATCTAGCAGAACAATGCATTTTACAAACTAGATCTAAATACCTTTATTTGGCTCATAAATAACAAAGAGTCCTGCCTGGCAGGTAAAAAGGATGGAGAGCAAAATTTGATTACAAAATTAAAAATAACTCTGGCACTGACTAAGTTGCACCTGGAGCTATTAATTTTCAATTTAATCAGTATTGCCTAAACCTATATACTACAGAAAGAGCACACTGCCCCTCTTCCATCAATAACATTTCTAAGCAATATTATATTTCTGGAGTTAAATTAAATCAAGATATGATAAACAGATCAGAATAACAGATCACCACTGATGAAGTCAAAAGGAGATTGACCCATTTAAGAGACAATCTAGGTTGCCATTGGCTCCTAGGATTAGTAGTATTTCAGATAGGGAGATATGAGAAGGAAATAGGTAACCTGAGGACAAAGGGAGAGGGGTGGGGCTTGAGGGGATCGTGAGGTCACAATAGGGAGGGACAAGAAGCTGACTGACAGGCTAGTCAATTGGCAAGGGGGACAGGGAGGGACTAGGCAAGGGTGAGATAAGAGGCTGCAGGAAAGAAAAATCCTCTCTCCTGCAGCTGCTAATGACATTCCCACTCCACCCACCCACCCAATAATTTTGACATCAAAATGTGGGCAGAAGAAGGAGACAAGGAATTTTGGGTTGCCAGGTGAGAACAACATGGACAGGCTTCCACAAGGAAGATGGGTTGCTATGAGGAGCAACAGCTGTGTTTTGTAAGGAAAAAATGGTGCCCAGCCAGAAGGAGGTATGGCAGGGAAGGGAGGGCTCCTCATAGGGTAGTCACCCCTGGGGGCAGTGCTGTGGATCATGGGACAACTGAACCCAGGCAGGAAAACCAGGCAGTGAAGAGGCATTGTGTCATTACAACCAAGCCAGGAAGATTTAAAATGTCATTGAAATTTATACAAATTGTGAAAATGTAAATAAAGGGGAACCCCAAAGAGTAGTGTTAATAAATCACTAAAAGATTATGAAATATGTGGTGGTGGTATGTGGAACTGAAACTGATCTAGCAAAGAAATCTACTCAATAAAAGTCAGTTTTTGAACCAAGCAAGTATTGGTGTAGCTGATTTCAAGGGAGTCCAAATGACAATGGCAACACAGTTCCTCTCAAATAGTAAAGGTCTAGATCTAGGAGGTTTTCCCAATCAAGTTTTATAAAACTTTCATATAGGTTTCACCTGCAAGATAACAGAATTATTTATTTTATTCAATAACTAGAATGATATGCCAGCCTTCTTTTCAGTAGCAATCATCCATAAGAAACACAATGTTCCAACTTCTTACATTCATATAAGCCAATATCCCTCCTTAACAAAACTACAAAGATTTGTGCCAAGGTATTAGCAGTTCAATTAGAATACACACTACCATTCCTTATTTTACATACATAAAATGGCCACATTAAAAGAAGGAAAATAACAGACAAATAAGATGCACACCTATAATAAATAATAACAACCACCCACATACAATACTGCTGGAAGATGATACAGAGAAGTATTTTGATCATGTGTACTGGGACTATATACAGTACATAAAACTTTGTTACTTATGGGAAGAGTCTGCTTATGTCAATGCTCTCTAGGGTTAAAACAAACACAGCTCTGCTCAATAATATTATCCTTAGCGGAGGTACCAGACATGGTTGTCTCTTCACCTCTCATATTTGCAATAACAATTAAACCATTAAACATGGCAATCAGAGCAAATATTCAGATCACAGGAATCGTAATCAAAAAGTTAATCTATAAAATCAGTCACTATGCAGATGATGCATAATTATTCAACATGAACCCTTAAAATATCCAAAAGTTTGTAACTACTTGTATTAAACTCTGCACCCACCCCAATCCCCAACAATTTTCCATTCAAGTGAACTCCATTTAATATATTGGCACAACAATCTCATTTCAGTTGGAAACCATTTTTGATTTAAATTGCCTTTCTCTACTATACAAAATATAGACTGACTGAAAAATGGCTAGCCCTGCCCCTAACTCTAATAGGCAAAATAAGTGACATAAGGATGAATGTATATTACTCTTATTTTTTCTATTTCAGTTTCTACAAACTCATTAGACTCATTAGCTTCTCAGTCTTAGTCAAGGTTGATCAGATTCAGTGGCACCAGCCAGATGCAATACATCATCTTGCATTATTGCATGACAACAGGGATTAACTGCCATCAGAAATGTCATTTGATTTAAAGATCAGATTATAACTATATTAAAAAACATGCCCTTTTTGCTAGTACAAGGCCAATCAGACCTTACGTATACAAATAAACTGCAGGAATTGCAATATTTTCTATAAATACTATTGTATTGCCTCTCTTATTTGATGGCTTTACAGAAAGGCCCTCAGACCAGCTGGCAGAATCTTGTTAGCAGTGATGTCATATAAGCATGAATTAAATAATTTTCATCAAGGTACTGGCAGCTTAGTTCACACAGAGTACATCAGATAAAAATGGTAAAAATCAGTTGTCACTTCAACCAGTATTGTATGTACTGTAAAATATTAAATATGTAATAACTTTCACAGGCTAATCAGTAAACACTTGGGAACAGTATTAAACAAGGGAAGAGGTGCCCAAACATCCTCAGCTCATGTAATTTTACCACACTTTACCTAGTAACCTAAATGTCATTGTGTTTCACTAACCCCATTTGATGAGGTTCTCACAATACTCTCAATATTATGCATTTTTCCAGTAATGGATTCTCCTCCTCCCAGAATTTGTACAGTTTTCTTGTGAACCTTCCAAAATATTTATTTATGTCCTGCACCTCTTCGTAATTTGTTCTTTCTCAAAATGTGCACCTCTTTTACTGTGCCCTCAAAATGGGCCCTATGTATGAACAGGGCATAGGGTATGCACAATGGGCATGTACCCCTCCATGCAGCTCCACACCCGTGGACATATACACAATGGCAGTATTCACTATTGATGGCCACTTGTGTGGCCCACCCCAGTGAAGCAGCCTCGCATTGCTGGATTGAGGCGGCATGGAGGCAGAATGAGGGATTTAGGCAGGCATCCAATCAGATGCCTGCTCTGAGTCTCAGAGTGATTCCGTACATTCCCATTCAGGGATGCATGGAAGGCACACAACACCATGGACTGGAAGAGATACCTGCAGTACCTAGTAGTGGTGCCTGTACATGGTACTAGGTCAATATCTTGATCACAAAACCATGCAAGGAATACTTTGCAGTCTAAAGCATGTAATGGAATACAGTGACTAGGGTATGATAGTGATAGAACACTACTGATACCCTGTCACTCACTCTGCAGTGGAGGAAGGACTGAAGGTGCCACAGGTGCTGTGCCTGTTCAAGCCACTCCTGAAGTGGAGTGGCTAATGCATATGCACCTAGCACAGTGGAAACCAGGGATCAGAGTTTGAATCCTCATCTCCCAACATGTTGTTTTTCTTTGGTGGGTGTGTAGCATAGCCACCACAAAAGAAAGATTTCCTATGTGTTGCAGTGGTGTGTGATGTTCTGTAGCAGTCAGCATTTTGTTTCCTAACTTGTTGTGCACACACTGTAATGCCTGTGGCATTGTTGTAGTGCACATTTTGTCCATGACATTATGACCCCATGACCCTGTACACATATGTCTGTGGTGTCTGCTAGTGCAGACTGCAGTAGTGCATCTCTGTATGGGTGTACCAACCCTATCACTCTTCCACTGTCAGTGGAGACAGAGCATGGCACTTCAAACTGGTGGTACCACAGTGCCAATGTGCACTGTACCTTTCAACTCTCCCTGCATGACTGGAATGTGCCTGACGATGCCACTCATGTGTCCCTGTCCCTCATATACATTGTGGTGGCATGACAGGAGCAGCAATTATTGACACATAATCCTGGTACAGACATGGTATAAGGCATGCCATGCACCCAGTGTTAGGTAAATTACTTTTTCTATTACTTTCTATTTCTTTTAGAAACTTGATTCAGGAAACTCTGCAGTCACTAGCAAGGATGGAGAAGTACTAGAAAAGTATGCACCTGACGATTACATTACTTTATTCTTTTCACAAAAACAATGCAAAATAATAAAAACACAACAGATGACATTTATTTGAAAGTAATAGGTTAGTTCCTTTCAATAATATCAACAATGATATATTACTGTGCAGAAAACGACGAACTGGCACGGGTGTATGACTTTCAATACTCCATCCTGCCTGTTCTGGCTTCTGGAACAAGTTTCCAAAAGTAATAGAAAGTACTAGGTACCAAATACCCAACACTGCATGCACCATACCCAATGCCCTTATGTTAAGGCTGTCTGTGTGAGTGATACGTATGGTAGCTGTGTCACTGCCTATGCTCCCAGTCTGGTACACCTCTATATGTTCCATGTGGCAGGGAAGTGAGTGATATGGATGTGTTCACCCTCATACATTGCATGCTGCCCTATACAATCTGACCTCTCTGGCCTTCACGGTGTCCCATAACTCTGGTGAACCTGTGGAATGCCCCTGTACAAGATGATCCTGGTGGCCATGGTGCTCAGCGTGTGTGTGATTGGCCCCATAAACCAGTTATAGCAGGGTCCCACTGCCATAACTCCTGCACCTCAGTGTGGTGCACTCCATGCCTTGTGCATCATGCAGTGCTAGCATGCCCTTCATACACCCCTGGCTTGCCCCTGGTACATAGCTGCCTGGGTGGCCATGGGATCTGATGTGCAGCTAGCTGGCATGCAGATTAGTGAATGCCTCCAGAGGTCTGCAGGATCCCTGCTGTGCGGCATTCATGCATATATATCCCAGCAGGTTACTTTAGGAAAGTTTACATCTCAGCCTGCACTTGTTAAATCTGGAGTCCCTCAGGGATCGGTGCTGGGCCTGCTTTTGTTTAATCTTTATCACGAATGGTGCTGGTTCTTTAATAAAGAGTGGCACCACTCGTATCAGATGAAGTAATTTTGTATACTGAAGGTGTTTCTCCTTATGAAATTCAAGAAACACTCCAATGTGATTCTGACATTTTACAAAAGTACTATAAATCATGAAACTTGATACTAAACAGTAAAAATCTCAAATTATGTTTTTAGAAATTAAGCAGGTGACAGAAACAAATTTACTTCAAATTAAAACATTAATTAATCACACATTAAAACAGGTGAACTCATACAGATACTTGGGAATATGGTTAGATACAAATTTAAATTGGATTTACATGTAGAAAATTTGATTAAAAGATTACATGGTAGATTGGGAGCTCTATAAAGATTGAAAAGTTGTATACCTTACAAAGCTAGGGTACACTTTAATCAATTCTACAATAATTCCGTTATTTGATTATGGGGACGTGGTGTATGCTGGTGCATCAAAACTGTACTGGAGAGGTTAGATACAGCCTTGAATAGATTTCACGGTTTGCCCTAGATGCACCCCATTTTACTCACGGCACATTATGTACAGTGCCTTAAATTGGACTAGCCTTTCTGAGCGTAGAAATCTGCACATATTGCATTTAATTTATCAACAATTGAACCAAAAGACCCTTCAGTCCTGGATTACTTGTTCTAGATATATATACACCTAGAGCAGATTTGAGATCAGCACAACATTTGGAACTGGTAATTCTGAAAACTAGAACGGTAAAGGCAAACTCTGCATTAATAGCGAGTGGGCCCAGACTCTGGAATAGATTACTAGACTACTTAAAACAAAGATAACCGTCCCTTGGTATATGATTATCAGAAGTTTGTCAAATTAACTGACAGTGTCTCAGCAAAAAGTAAGCACTTTTCGGTTTTCACTCTTCATTGTTTATCACTCATTATTAAATATAAATGATTTATCATTTTGATTACATAGCTATTGATATGTCATTAATAAACTTAGGACGAATAGGTCTAGACTTTGTACTTTTATAACTGTTATATATGTTGATACCTAAGGATAAACATAGTAGCAGATAATAAAGCATTTTTGTAATATGTATCTCTGACGTATTGTGTAATTGTCTATTTCATGTAATTGAAATTTTTTATATGACTTGTACTGGACCCGTTGAAAATGAGTCTAACCATTTAAATGGTTATCCTTTTCCTGATCTTGAAAGGAATCATTTTTTACAAACAAACAAATATGTTTGCCTACATGCCTCAAATATGCAGCATATAGGCTCTGTGCATACAGCACATATACATTTACCCCTCACCTCTCAAAAATGTGCACTTTTACTCCTTCATCCATCAAAATATGAACTCCATGTTCTACACCCTCTCAAAATCAGTACTTTAGCTCACATGAAAAACATGAGTGCAGCTACCCTGCAGTCCTCAAATGTGGACAACTTGCACCCCTCCAAATTTGTAACTACACCACTCCCAAAATTTGCACTTGCACCCCTGCAGCCCTTCCAAAATTTTAACTTGTACATCCAAAGTTTGTACTCATGCTCCTGCACCCATACTGAAATGTGTTCAGATAGCACTGAATCTCTCCCCAAACTGTAAATGCCCTTAGCATCCTCGCAAAATTTGTACTTGTACCCCTGACAAAATTTGTAGTTGTACTCCTGCATCCTTCACATAATTTTGCTTGTACCTCTGCACATATATAAAATTTGTAACTGTATCTCTGCACACCTTCCAAAATATGTAATTGTGCCCTACCCTTCCCAAAAATTGTACTTGCATTGCTTCCAAAATCTGTCTTTCTACCTGTGCCCCCAAATTTGTACTTGTATACTTACACCTTCCCAAATGTACTTTTCACCTGCACACCTATCAAAATTTGCACTTGAACTCCTGCACCCCAGCATGTGCACTTGCTCACTTGCACCCCATCCAAAGTTTGCACCTCTACCCCTGTACCCCTCCCTTAATTTGTACCTGCACCCTCCTAAAATTTGTACTTGTACTCCTATGCATCTCCCAAAATTTGTAATTGTACTCTTGCTCCCCTATCAAAATTTGTCCTAGTAGCCCTGCACCCCTTTGAAATTTGTACTTCCACGACTGTACCTTGCAAAATTTATACTTGTACCCAGGCATCCCTCCCAAAAGTTGTACTTCTGCCCCAGCATCCTTCCCAAAATTTGTATTTGCACCCCTGCATCCCTCCCAAAATGTGTACTTTTACCTCTGAACATACCCTAAATTTGTAATTGTACCCCTGCACACCTTCCAAAATTTATAACTGTACCCCTGCACCCCTCCAAAATTAATACTTCTACACCTTCATGCCTCCAAAAATTGTACTTGCATCCTTGAACCCTCCCAAAATATATTCTTGTACCCTGTACCCTCCTGAAATTTGTACTTCCTCCCCCACAATTTGTACTTGCACCCTTGCTGAAATAGCCATACCACCCAAACTTTACCCTCTCCACCTCTTAAACTGTATAAAGGGCAGAGGTGTTGAGGTGCAAACTTTGGGAGTAGTGTGTGAAAGGTACAATACACACCTTGTGAGTAGCATGGGTAAAGGGTATTAATATGTGGATGGGTGTGGCCAACCATGCAAGATGGCAGACATTCTGTAGACAAGCTCTGCATGGTTTAAATCTTTAAAAAGCAGAACATTGAGATAAACAGTGATCTACTAGCTGAAATGCAAGCAGTACCAAGCAAACTGAACAGAAGACAATCCAAGCTTTAGTTCCAGGTGCAAAAGCCAAGAAACTGCAACTCAGCCCCACAATGTAGTAAGGGTCCCACAGCCCGCATCTTCACCATGAAGTATAATTTCTGAGTTAAAGATATCATTAGCAGGTGTGCCAGCTATTTTGTACGATATGCAAAATTAAATGAAAGCAGGTTTAGAAAATATTACAGTTCAAATTCCTTCAGTACCTTCATTCAGTGGTTACCAGTTTAACGGAGATGTTTGCATCACACTCATCTCGGCTCGACTTAACTTGAGAAACAACTCAGTGAAGCTGAAGATTTGCTGTGAGACATGGCAAGGAGAGAAATAATCTTAAAAGCAGATATCTGATATCCAGCAAAATCTGACAACCTTGAAAACCGATCCAGACATTCTAATATTAGAGTAATTAGGTTACCAGAGGGTTTGGAAAGGCAAGATCCAGCTACAGAATTTCACTGGTGGTTAGTATACCTCTCAACTGCTATGAATTTTACATAGCACTATGATTTCACACTCCAATTTGCTCATGCCTTATAGGTTTACTAATGTTCTTAATAATGTTACAGCTATTTCTGGACACACAAAGTATTAAATCATTGAACTAAGTTGATAGAAGCATTCCTTGTCACTAACTATATGTGGTCCACTATTTTTAGACATATTATTGTTTAAACTAAAAAGTGCTACACATTTTGGTCATTTGGTATTTTTTTTAAACTACATATTTATGCTTCTACTTGCCTTCCTTCTCCATCTCTCCAGCATCCTACTACCTGCAGGCTTGACTCCCCATCGAGATCTGCCCTAGAGCACCTGGCTACACACACACAGTCTTACCCTCGGTATACCCCTGGGTAGGAAGTAAGGAGGGACACCTGCCTCCTCCAACCCAGCACACTGGAAGCTTGTGGGGTCAGTGCAGTGGAGTCAGTTCGATAGCCGGAGACCTTCCAGTGAGGTTCCATCGCCTAGGAGAAGCCAGGTGTTTTTGGTTTCTTTTCCCCCTCCCCCAATGTCAGCATGCAATGAGGGGCTATGAGCTAGGAGGCACACTGAGATGTACCTCTTTGCTCTGCCCCTCTGCCGACATCTACCCAATCCACTTGTAGCTGCTCCACCTACTGCGCTATCCATCCAGGCTCCCCTAGGTGGTAGCATTGCAGCAGGAGCCTGCATTGACCCCCCAGAGAAGGAGAGCTGCCGTCAGGCACTCTATCCTTCTCCACCAGGCTGACCCCCCGCAACCCAAGCTTGCTCCTGAACTCCGGCTGTCGTGTGGCGGAGGTGTGGCTTCAGCGCCAACCCTCAGCGCCACCGGCTGGTGTATTTTGTATGATTTTGAAGGTCAGTGCTATGATTTTTAAGGCTGAGAGGTTGAGAGGTATGGTGGTTAGTAAAACACCCAAAGCTAGGGGACTCTGCTCTAAACTCTGAGGTTGACAGAGCACACCATACAGGGCCAAAGCCAAAGACGGAGAAAGACTGTGTCATTTTCTAATAAAACACCTTCATTATACCAACAAGAGCATATGCTCTGTGCAGCCAAATCAATGGCCCGGTGATGCTTGTTGGAGGTGGGAAGGTCTTTATAGTGCAAGACTATAGCAGGAGCTTACAGCTCTGGAGGCAAAAATTTAATGGGGTGAAATCGAAAGTCCTCTTGAATGGCTGAGATTTTGCTCACCTATCTCTTCTCAGCTCAGGATCTCCGTCCAGGTTGGGCTCCTCAGTTCTTCAATACCATGCAAGAAGCAGAACAATTCATGAGAGAAGAGGATGCTGCTACAGAGGGTCAGACACAGATATGTTTGACAGCTCCAGCCTGAGTGCTTGTCAATTTCGGTCTTTTGTTTCTGACAGGATTGGGCCTCTTCCTTGTTTTCCAGGCTGCAAACATGTGCGAGGCATCTTGCCTGACTCACCCGCTCTACGCCACTTGAACATCAGAATTTTGATGGCTCACTTTGAGACAGGTGCACCAATATAATCCTGCAGATAATGTGCTCTTTATTTTGGAATCAGGAGTTCTGTCTATATGTAAATCAACTTTGGGGTAATTGCATTCCCCTCTTTGGGAAAATGAACAGTTCCACTAAGGGCCTGGTGACAGCAGTCTCCTAAGTTTGATGACATGTTTTCAGGGTAAAATCCATGCTTAGTACTGCCTACATTCTGATTGCCCTGTACGGTTTATCCATATTGTAGTGTTAAAATCCACAGCAAAGCTGCAGATTCAGAGTGTCCAGCACAATTTAGGATTCCCACATTAAGTTATTATCACTCACCATGGACTGTCCCATGGAATGGAGGTGCAGGCTAGATTTGGCCCACATTTTGATTAGGCAGAGTTCTGCAAAGTACAGTACTATCAGTGAGCGGTATCCTCAAGTCTGTCTCTTCTATGAACCATACTTGTTACAGTGATATAGCAATCAACATGGGACCCCTCCCAATCATTTTCCTAACTGGAGGGAGCATAAGAGGCTCTGTCTGTACATTCCTGATCACCTTGGATGTCTCTGATACTATACGAGGTCACTGAGTCATCAGGCAACAGTTCTACCTATAGTTTGTATAGTACCATCTAAGCTCGTTCTTGTATGTGAAGAAGCATACAGCTGGGATCCTTCCCCACTCCTGACTGTACCTTGGAGAACAGGTAGCAATGGGTGGTGGATATACCACAGGATCTGTGGAATGTGATGGCTTCAGGATCAATTTGTATGGAGCCCTCCAGAGAGGTGGGCTGACTTGGATGTCATGAAGTTTCAATGGTGGTGGGCCACTGGTTCCTCCTGTAGTGCCCTGCATGTTTGTTTAGGCTCCAAGCCATTTCTTTAGGAGCAAGCTGACTTATCAAGGTCCATGTTTCAAGGAGCCTGAGATGCCTCCAGTTCAAAATCCCATGGATATACCTCTGAACATAATATTGAAATGAAGGAATGTGTGTTGGTGGCCCGCCATCTTCAACAGTCCCCAAGATAGTATTGATTCCTCAGGGTGCCTTGAGAACTCTTCTCCATACTAGGCATGCATTCTTTTGCTGTACTGTGAATCTAAGATTGGTTGGGAGGTGCTGGTCTCTATTCGCCTCACATGTACTACCTCCCTGACTGTTGTGGGGTGCACAGGTAACAGTGGGTGGGAGTTCAATTATCCCACACTGACTGCAGTGTGGAGACTTTGTGCAAAACCCTGGTGATTAATGTAGGATATGTCTGACTGTTCTGTACAGTTCTCATAAATTATGACAATAAAAATAAAAGAGAGTTAGCATATATGGTTGTGGTGGTGTGGGGAGGTGGTTGTATATCCTGGTGGAACTTCACTCAATCTAAATCTTCAGGGAATATCTGAGGGTGTGGGTGGACAGGCTACTGATTTATGTGCTGAATGCAGACTTAACTAACCACATTTTCTTTTAGATGGGGAGGGCTACTGCCCTCCACACTGTTCTGATATTGCATCTTTATTCTGCTTAAACAATGGTGTATATGCTTCATTGTAAAAATAGTCCATGGCTGCAGCTTCTGCTTGCCATCCACAACAGAGGGGAGGAGGTTGGATCAACTTGTCTGTCAACCACTAAATTACTTTACATGTTTGTAGTTAGTTTTGTAATAGTTTTTAGTAGTTTGTTGCTTAGGGTATGTTGGGGTTTAGGGGAAGCTTGTTAAGTAGAATAGAAACCTAGAAAAGGTGTCAGCAGATGGAGATCTCCTGATCCATTTAGTCTGCCCAAGAAACTACCAACCTTCATATTTTTTTACTTTATTTCACTCCTATTATGGCTCCGAGGTCCTCTCTCAGGCATCCTCTCCTTATTCTGCCCTCCTGAGGATCCCCAAACTGTGCCTCCTCTCCCCACCCTTCATCAATGCCAGCACCCCTGGCTAACCTTATCGGGTGGGTCACCCTCCTCCTACTTGGGCACTCTCAGTTGGGCATTGGACGAGGGTGGGCAGGGAAATTGAAGGTGAGTTGAGGAAGCCTGGTGTAGGGCATGGGGATAGGAGCCGCTGCCAGATCCTCAGCACTGGTCACTCTCTTGTTCTGGTTACCTCCCAATGTGGATGTGAAATGCCTCCCAACCCATGACTTGGTGTTCTCACCTACATCTGGAAGGCAGCTGCCCACCATCGTCCCTTTCTGTTCAAGCCTGAGGTGTAAAAGCACCACCAGTCTCCACCAGGAGCTGCTGCTGCATCGGGCTACCCTGGATCCTCCCCGAGAGAGGAGAGCAGTCTATTGGATGCTTGATCCTCTTCCCCTGCCAACCCACTGGCAGTCTGGGCTCATTCCCGAACCCGGTCACTGGCATGATATGAGGTGTGGCGTCCAGTGACTCAACCTCAGAGCAACCAGGCCAGCTTCCCCTTCTTATTTACTTTACTAGAGTAAGAATACCTTTGTGTTTATCCCATGCTCTCCTGAATGCAGTTATCATTTTGGCTTCCAGAACCTCTTGGGGTAGGCTGTTCAATGTGTCCACCACCCCTCTGTGAAAAAGAACTTCTTTCTGTTACCCCTGAACTATCCCCCTTAGTCTCATGTCATGACCTCTTGTCCTGCGGTTATTTTTGAACTGAAAAAGGTTATGTCTCTGAGTCTTGTTAATCCCTCTGAGGTACTTGGAGGTTTTGTAATGTCCCCCCTTTCTCTGTGTTGCTTGAGGGAGTACATGTTAAGCTCATCCAGCCTCTCTTCATATGCTTTCTCATGGCCCCATGACCATCTTAGTCGCTATCCACTGAACTGTCTGCAGCCGGTCTACATGCCTTCTAAGGTGTGGCCTCCAGAACTTGGCACAATACTCCAGGTGCCAGTTAAGGGATGGAACAATGGGGTGGGGTGGTGGGGCCAGTAATGAGGAAAAAGTTGGGGATCAAATAGTTTTTGTTACAGTTTGTAAAAGGTTTCTATGAATACAGTCAAATCTAAAGCAATTAACGATATGGAAGGTTGTTGATCTTTACAGTTTGAGCTGGGTACTGCATGTTGGGTCATTCCACTCTGTCTCAATATAGCTGCCACTTAAAAATCACTACGTGGAATATTATTTGTCTCAAAAGTGTAATAAAACCTAAAATGGTACAAACTAGGTAAAAAAACTTAAAAATAATGTGGCCCTCCTACAGGAGACACACATGATGCCCAATGAGGTAGAAAAATAAATCAAAACAGATTGGAGGGGCACTTGGATAGCAGCCACACACTCTGCTAGAGCAATAGGGGCAGCAATCTGGATCCTTTGGGGTTTCCTGGGTATATGTATACTCTCTTATGCCGATCCTGGAGAGAAGACACACCCTGGCCCAGTTGCAACTTAATACATGTGAATATTTAGCCATAGGATCAATCTACAACCTAACACTGAGGACCTGGGTTCTATCATAAATTGCTGCTAAACATGTCCCCATGTCATGGACTGTGGATCTTGCAGGGAGATTTAATTGCACTGGTAATACCATTCTGACTAGATCTAACCTTGTGCCCACAGTGTTATCAAACAATCATTTGTCAATGCCGAATGTTGTCGCTGGCATTGGCTTTGCTAGTGCAGTATGGAAAACATTTTGGGCAGGATGGAAAAATGACAGCTGTAAAGTTCATAAAGAGGAGTAAAAATGCCAGTGTTGGAAATGTGGAAATAAATATTGCAAATTTACAAAGTTATAAGGGTGTTTTGAAATGCAAATGCACGCTTGTAACACAGTCATTTTATGGATGTTCAGCACCAAATTTTCAACTGTCCCAAAAAGTGATTTCGCAGCAACAGTGCTACAGTGCTATTCTGCACTGGACATGTGAAACACATTTTGGGCAGGTTATGTGAAATGACAGCTGTACTGTTCATCAAGAGGTGTGGAAAATGCCAATGGTGAAAATCCAGAGTGAATATATTACAAATGCATGACGTTACAAGCGTAGTGTAATCTGCAATGTATGCTCAACACAGTCATTTTATGGAGTATCATCACCAAATTTTCAACATAGGCATTTTAGACCTCTGCTCATGAACAGCATCACTGTTATTTTCATAATCTGGCCTGAACACTGATTTCCTCAAGCGACTGCACTTTGTGCACTGGAAATGCGGAAACACATTTTGGCCAGGATGTGAAAAATGACAGCTGTACTGTTCACAAGGAGGTGTACAAAATGACAGTGTTGAAAATCTGGCATGAAAATATTGTGAATTCACGGATTATGAGCCTGTGTAGTTAGTAAACAGCTATTTTTATTTTTTCCACGAATTTATAACATAAGCTTTTTGAGAGCTCACCGATGAACGGTGGCACTGTTATCTCATTAATCGAATCTCAAAAGGTGATTCCGCACAGTGACTGCAAAATCACCTCTCAGGATTGATTAACGATATGACGGTGCCAGAATTCATGAGGAGGGGTCCCAAAACCCCATGTTGAAAATCTGGTGTAAAAATTCCAAAAATGCCTGAGATTTGCATTGAAAAATCCTATTTATTTTATTATACAGCTTACCAGCATTTCCTCAGTTAGCGGTCTGCTTTGAAGAGTGCAGAAATCTCCCGTCCATCAAGACCATCGCTACCGACTCCAGAGGTAAGTATCGGGTGAGGGGTGGGGAGGCAGGGTGCAGTGGTGGATGCAGGTTGTGAGGGGGCTGGAAGTCTACAATGAACTGTTTTTGCTTTATAGGTTAAAAATAAAAAGACATGGGGACAGTTTTCATTTAATAGGTGCTTTGGCACACTGGGGTAAGCTCCCATCATGCCACCTGAGTGTGTGTATGTGGGTGGGTGCTTTTAGCTGATGGGGGATTGGGCACCCCCATCGGCAAACAAGGAAAGGGGCCGAGAGCTGAGGGGGATTGGGCACCTTTGGCAAGCAAAAATCGGGTGGGGAACACATTATGTCAATGGGAGTGGGCTCCCTCATCAGCAAAATTCAAGGGAGGGAGGGATCATGCCGATGGGAATGGGCCCCATCAGCAATGGCAAACCTGTTGGGGGTGCATGATGTTGAGGATTAGGCACCTTGGCAATCAAAAAGGGATTACATGATACCAATGGGGACTGGGCACCCGTCGGCACACAATAAAGGGGAGGTTGACAGGCAACAGTGACAGTCACTGCTGCCATGTTGCCTGCATGTGGAGGAGGCATGTTGTGGTCACGCTGCATGACAGCTTTGTTCTCATTGCAGCAGACTGTTTCTGTGATGTCTACACCTCATTAGCTAGGCAGGGTGTTGGCCCCTGCTGCTGGCTGATTGGGAATACTGGACGCACTTCACTGGTGCATGCCCTGCATTCGTCTAACAGTGACCGCCTCCAAATCTGCACTACCACAAGATATTGGCTACACAAGAGTGCCAACATAAAATGCCCATGCCTTTCTCAAAGTCGAGAACACTTGCTCCTTAATTGACATTTGAGACACCAGAATCCTTCTGGGAGGGATCATAGTTTCTATTCCCATTCCAATAAATCTTATGCCAGACTGGACAGATTGCTAGTCTCCATGTTCTGCATAGGTCTCATAAATATGAGCCCATTATAGTTTCAGACTATGTCCCTCTCACAGTACAGCTTACAGCGAAAATGCTGAAGCTTTCTCATAACCCTAGAAGCCTGATCCTGTGTCTCTTCAAGGATAAGGCCTATCTAACTTTCATGCACACAACTATCTCAGAGTACCTAGCCAATAATAAAGAGGGGGAGACTATTCAGGCAGCAAGGTGGGAGGCAATGAAGGCTTACATTAGCAGACTATATTATATGCAGTGTTCAGGAAAAAACAGAAGAAACATATATTGTCTTTCTTGAACAGAAAATTTAAGAACTCAAGAGGGCCAACATAATCCTCCCCCACCCCAGGTGACACTGTAGTCTTTAGCTGCAAAAGTGGAGATACAGTTCCTTAGTTGTGCATAATTGGAGGCGCAACTTGTTTTGGTAAAGCTGGAGCCAGTGGAGACAGGGGAAGTTGTTATCATGTTAACTAAAAGTAGGGAGAAAATACCATACAGGGTGTTAGAACGTCTGATGGTAAAACTGCCAATGACAACAAAAAAAATGGGGCAGACTTTCACTGAGTTCTATAAGAAACTATTTCTCAGAAGTCTTGCCTACTTCCCTACAGATACAAGTCTTCTTTAACAAAGCCTCTATTACCCTGATTCCCCAAGACACTTCAGATTCCCTGGACAGAGCACTTGAGATCTCAGAGATCTCTGGGGCTATTAAACAGTTGAGAGGTGGTAAGGCCCTGAGCATAGATGACCCACAAATAGAAGTTTATGAGGAGTTCCAGGTAGAACTTTTAAAACCTTTACAAGTCACTTTAGAAGAGAGAGTATTCTTTTTTTTTTGTCAATTCTTTTCACTCCGATCACTGGTAACTAGGAATCTCTGGCTAGACCCCTCAAACGGCCTTTTATCACCTGGACTGAACCCTTTCTTGACCAAGGAATTGGGTGCTGGATCCTCTCCCAATCGTGAGTTCTTATAGTGGAGGATGAGAGAGAGAGTCAAGTTGGGTCAGGTCCGTTTGCTGGGCATGTGAACTGCCACTTGGGTCCACCACCGCCTCCTGGCAACTGGGGTTTTTCCTCCTGAAGTTTCCCTGAGGTGCGGACATCCCACAGACATCCGCTGCTGCCTCACCCCATTTCCTGCTCCACAGATGTGTGATGCTTCCAGTCTCCACTGGGAACCACTACCCCACAAGGAATCCTCGGCAACCCACCCCAGGAGGGGTAGAGCAGTCCTCCGGAAGCTCAATCCTTTCCTCTCCCAGCCAGCCTCCGATAACCCGAGTCCGCTCCCAAACTCTGGGTCACCAGCATGGCGTGAGGTGTGGTGTCCAGCCCATCAACCCTTAGTGCCACCGGGCTGGAAATGAAGAGAGTACTTACAGGGGTGTTCCCCTACTCTGGCAACTATAACTGTATTTTTCAAACTGGGTAGGACCCCAAACCTTATTACTCTTATTGTCCAATGTCTCTGCCTAGATCATACTATAAAATTTTGGACACAATTATTGCTGCTCAGCTAGAACACTTATTACAGGCCATCATACACCCTGATCAAAAGCAGATTCATTCAGGGAGGCTAGGGAAACATAATATCCTAAAACACTAAACATAATTTACCATTGGGCCCTTTCTCAGAGGTCTCATGGTGCAGCAGTCCTTGCACTGGATGCAGGGAAGGCTTTTGACCATATGGAGTGGCAATACCTGTTTGAGACCCTGCGGACATATGGTATAGGCAGTATATGTTGTCATGGATAAAAACTCTATACACCTAACCCATTTCTCAGATACTAACCAATGGGTCCCTGTCCCCTGGGTTTGAACTGCAGTGATGAACACATCAGGGTTGCTCCTGTCGATTCTATGTAATGTGCTAGTGTTGGAACCCCTAGCAGCAGCCATCCATAGCTATCCAGGTGGTGGGCTTCAATGAAAGGGATAACACAAAATTGCCTTATTCGCTGATGATCTCTAACTATATCTCCAGAAACCCATTGATAGCCTCCCACATATTCAGGCCCTGCTACAAGAATATGCATCTATTTCAAGCTATAAAATGAACTGGTCCAAGAGTAAGATCTTGCCCATAGGAGAGAAAGATAGACATGATTTGGATGGGAATTCAGTGGGGTTCAAATGGTGACCAAAATAAAATACTTGGGAATAGATATCTCAGCTCAGATCTCTAAACTATTCTCCTGAATTGTGAGACCCTCCTCTGCAGGATCACACAGTTGTGACAGGTGGATGGACTTTCCTCTACACTCTTGGGAGAGTTGCCATGGCTAAAATGAGTGTATCACCACAATGTTTTTATCTATTTCTATCCTTACCAACACATGTTCCAGACAGTTTTTCAGGCAGTTGGATAGTATACTTCATGAATTCTTATGGCACAGGAAAATGCCAGAATAAGAAAAACATTTCTACAACTACCCACCACTTGTGGGGTGCAGGCTTGACACATTTCAAATTGTATTACTGGAGCAGCCAGTTGGCATTCTAACCAGAGGGACAAGCTCAAGTGTTCCCAGTCTGGTTGGGTATGGAGGGGGAGAGGAGAATGAGGACCTCAGGAGGGCCTGCTCCAGGCAGCGCTGATATCAACACAACCAAAAAATGGCCCAGTCCATTCACTGGGACACTCCAGAGTGTGTGGAGGTCAGTCCATGAATATTCCAATATCCCAGTAGCCCTTCTCAATATGCAACTAAATGGTCTACATTAAAAAGTACTCCATGGTATAATGTTTTTTACAGAGTACTCCTCCGTTGGCAAAAGAAATGGTGGCATTTTATTGAACAGATTTATAAAGGCTGGAGATTACTCCCTTTAGTGTGCTCCAGAGGCAGTGTTCAATTTCCCCATAGGATCTCTTTATATACTGTATTTACAGGTAAATCATAGGCTGTCTAATCTACTTGAATTGAGACCTGTGGACCACACACAAGACCCATTTGAGAAACAGTTATATAAGCCCCAGCCATTGACTAGACCACTTTCTGTGTACTGTAACATATTATTGAAGGAGGCGTGCTCCCACTTCTCAAACACAAGATCAGTGGAAGCTATCCTGGCCATAAGCCTAACTCTGGGAATTTGGTCTAATGCTATTTGATAGTTTTTTTTACTTCATTTTTATTAGTTTCAAGCATTATTACCTTGTTACAGTTCCATATCTAGACAGTCCATGAACAGCAATGTACATCTCAGAGTGGTCAGAGCCTCATTAATTACAGGATAGTTGCATCTAAGATATTGTAATACCATATTTGGGGTTACAAAGAATATTATCATTGATAAAAAGTATATCTAAATACTTGCTGCAGGTAGAAGCCAAGAGCAACACGGCTTATTCAATAAACTTAAGACCATAGCAAAAAACAATCTATGCACACCCTACTAAAGGGCTAATGGTGTCATGCACGTCCCTTAAGAAAAGTAGAAACAGCTTTTTAATAATAAGCAGCATAATCATCAACAGCAAGCAAAACCGTCCAGCAAGTCAAATTATTTGGAAAATTTAGAAATTCAAGCACTAAATCTCTAGGAAATCTTTAACCTAGCCCTAATAAGCTGTACAGCTTGGTCAAAACATTTTAAGCTGGAGAACTATAATAGGAGACTAGGCAGTAATATATATATATATATATATATATATATATATATAGTATATATATATGTGTATATATATATATATATATATATATATATATATATATATATACACACACACAGTGTAGAACCAAAGGGAAATCAACATATACCATCAGAATGTATTCACGAACAATAACAGAGAGGAAAACCTGAAATGTCTCTCTCAACACTATTTATGAACTTTGTTCAATTGTTTTGGTCACAAAATGAGTAGATCATCAAAGCTCAACACTAAGACTTATACAGTCGACTCACAGATTAGAGTCATTTATATGCAGAGTTTGTTTATTGTGAAGAAGTACCAAGCTACATTTAACTTAGTTCAGTCATTGCCATTGCCATCTACCTCTGACTTAACACCTTCTATTCCAGTAAGTGTACTCTGTCGCGAGTCTTTGACTGAGGATGAGAGACCCATTTGCCAGCTTCCATGGGGTCTGTGAACAGCCAGACCTTACCCTCATGCACGATCCTGAGCCTGGCTGGCTAGATCATTGCATGTGAGATGAGGCTTCCTTCAACTTTTGCCTAACCTCAATAAATTTTTTGCAATGCATCCTGGTCACATAACTGATGTCAGAGAACAAGTACACCATGTGATCATCTTGAGTGAGGGTGCCTGCCAGCCTGGCCATCTAAAGTTACTTGTCCTGGGTCCCTACACCATCCGTGACCACCAACTAAGTATGTGGAACATCAGTCTGTTCCCGATAACCCCAGGGAAAATGTGAGAAAACTTTTGTATGCTGAATTGCATGGTTTGTCTCTTGGGCACTAATTTTTCATTAAACCATTCTTGCACAAACAAGACAGGGTGGTCACCTTCAATTTCCTCTGATAACCCAAGTATACATACATGGGAAGCCCGTGTAGTTCTCAGAGTTTCCTACCAGGCTCTAAAGTGGGCATTCTCTAATCAATGTAGCAGTGGCTGCGTGGTGGATTCTGTTCCATGTTTAACATCAGAGAACTCTGTTTGTAGATGCTCCACTGTAGTCTCCACAGCTGTCACTCTAGCACCAAAGGAGTCAATTTTGTATTTAAATCTGCTACTGATGAGATTAGTCTCTATTTTTAAACAAAGAGTCGACAGAGTCTCTTCATTTTCTGGATGGAGTGTGGTCTGTGCACCTGGTCCAACCTCGAGGGCTGAGAGGTCCCACTTGATTTTCCTCCTGTTCCTCTAACTCAGTCTTTTTAGGATTGCCCATCTTATAGTTAGTGGTTCCCTTCTCCCAAATGCTCAAAAAATCTTAAATATTTCACTCCAAATAAGCAATTTTAGCTTTTAAATCACATTGCTGATTGAGCTACTAAAATTTGTTGCCACTCAGCTCGGGCTCCACTGTGCCCCGTATTTGTTACTTTAATAACTGCTCACATACAAATAGGCTGAGACAAACACAGATCAATTTCTCTACAGGACCTACATCTCCCACTCCAAAATGCATGCCTTAGATCCGCTAAGGCTTCAACTTGTACCAACTGCAAAGTATGTGAAGGCACCTTTCTTCACATGACACTGCTATGCTCAAAGGTTTTAACTTTTGGAATGAAATCAACAGAATCATGGCTAGTGTTAGAGCTGCTTCTCCCAAATTGAATTTCTATTATGGGCTGACCCTCTCAATGATCACTCAGGTATGACCTCCTGTTATGGTCCCTGGCTTTAGTCAATGGCCACAGCACACTTCATACCTCCTCAACTGTACCACATTATGAGGAACGTTCCTTATTATTTACTTCAAAAGCGCCTCTGTTCCACATTGTGAGGACTTGTTCCACATTCAGTATTAATATTTTAAAGCAAAATCTATAGTAAATGATGCAAAAACATATTATTCAATTAATAACAGACTTTCTGAACACAAATGCGAACATTTTAACAGTGTTCTGAGCTTCCCATAAAGATTTGATTAAATGTTCCACATTTTGCTCGTTTGTTCCACATTTTGAGAGGCGATGTTCCACATTTGGGGACAAAAGGTTGAGAGGTATGGCACTTTCCCGATACTGGTTATACGAAAATTCCCCAACAGTACAACAATGTGCTAACAACCTATTAAATTGCCTTAGAATTGAAAGAGCTCAGAGTGTGTTGACAGGAATGATCAGGAGTTTGATTGCATTTGACACAAATTGGATTGGGAGCTAGAATTGGGACTCTTCCCAGGTAGGGGCTGAACTCTCTATTCTCTGTTTATTTTAATGTTCAAAAGTAATCCTGTCTAGTGTACTGTAGCCTTAACATGAGACAATCATATGACCACTAATTGTGCATAAACAATGGTCCCTATGAATGAAGCCAATGCAGGTGCGCAGATATGCGTAGTAAGGGTGTGTGTAGATGGCTATGTGAACCATGCACAGGTCTCAGTGTAGAGACATGCACAGTGGGTGCATAGCAGTCTCTTTATAGTCCAAATGTGCACATGTCCATGGCAGCAATGCATGGCATATCTGTGGGGTGTGGCTGTAATGCCATGTGCATGTGGACCCTATGTGTATGCACATAACCATGAACTACAGCCTGGCACATGGTGGCAGGTGCATACACTTATGCCAGGGTGAAGGCTGCCATAACAGTGCACATAGCAGAGCCAACTGATGGGACACCCTGTGCATGACTGTAAACCGTGGGTCCTGCATGGATGACCACACACCTGGCTGCCCCACTGCATGCGTGACTGACCACACCAGTGAATAATGTGGCAGGGGTGTGCATGGCTGGTGGGCCCAGGGTCGCACCATGAGTGGATGCCTATGTCCTCCAACACCAGCCACATGGCATGCACTACAGCTACATAGACTGCCAGACTTCCTGGCAGTGACACATGCACAACTGGCACCAGCTGTGTAGAAGCCTCATGGCATTTGACAACTGGGTGGCAGATGAAACACCTGCAGAGACACACCTGCACAGTCCCCTGACCACCCATTAGTGCTGCTGTGACATAATGGCTGGCCGCCTATGATGGGCTACAAGCTTGCCAGCTGTGGTGGCACACAGAGAGTACATTGCTTAGTGACTCACATGGATTGTATGTGACGATGGCCAGGAAACCATTGCATGAAAACCCTAATGTACCACCACACCCAAACAGTGGCAACCAACTGGTGCCCTGCAGTGTGCATTTGTGTATGAAACACGACACACACTGGACACAGGCACCACCACCCCTGCTGGTCCCCACCTGTGGAGCCACAGGATCACCACCCTGGATGTGACAGAGGTCCCCCACACACACACCAATTCCATACGCCTCCTAGCCAATGACACAATAATCCACGCTTAGTGTAAAAGAAGGTGTTTATTAAGAACAAGTATAAATAGGCAACACAATGTACAACATAATAAAGGAATGCATGATACATAGGGCTATATAGAAGCACAGGAATGTTAATGGACAACAAAACTCCCCACACAGTCGGGCCATGGTCCACCCCAATGTCCATACTCTGATTCCTGGTTCAGCAATGTCAACAGCCACATCCATGGTAGGAATGCAGACAACTCTGTCCCGGACCCACTGTCACCTGTGTTGTTGTCCTCTGTCTCGCGTGTTGCCGGCGTCCACAGCATGATTCATCTGATGGGTCCCCTGTAGTGCTGTATGCAGACTTCATAGGAACACTGTATATGCATGGTACAATTCCAAGCCTGTCCAGGTGCTCAGGGCATCTGCCTGGTGACTGTGTACTCAATGTCGAGTGTACCCATATGTCAGCACGACAATACCATTGGCCAAGTACTGAATGTCTGGGCATCAAGATGCAGGGTGATATAAGCCTGGTATTGCGGTACCAGCGCCTCCTGAGGCATGATGGGCTCACACAATGCACAGGGCTCCACTCAGGCTGCTCCAGTCTGACAAACACCAGCCGTGTGGCAGGCAAATATGATCCTGTGGGACATGAAATAATACACAGTTAGCACCATGGACAGTGGCTACACCCCACATTGGCCCACAATCACACCCCTAGGGCTTCTACTCACCCAGTTATGGACTGTCACACATCACAGAGTCCCCCCATGCCTGTTGGTGAAGGTGTCCTCCAACACTTGCTACATCTACTGTGGGAACCGTGTAAAATGGTCATCTGAGGCCACCTCCATCATCGCTGCACTGTGATGCTATGTGATGGTGTGTACAATAATGGCAACACTGTGGCATATTTACCTGCATGGGTGGGGCATGGCACACGTGAGCCACAGCATGCCCACTTAATGGTGCATACAAGTGTCCTGTTCTGTATAACTGGGTATGCTGAGGTGGGTGCACAGGCTGACTGGAAACAATAATAGAGGCAAAGGATGTGTCCCAGAGCATTGATGCATGTACACCTGCTACCTGATGAGCTGCAGAGGTGGAGGTCAAGGGTTAGGCCACGGGTATTCTGACAGTAGATTGACGCTGCCACCATAGGAGACACCCATGCATTAAGCAGTTCTGTTTCCCATAGCCACTGTCACCCAGCTGTGTTGCATGGTCTGTGATGAAATTGGCTCCAAACTCAGTGGTCATGGGTGATGTCAGTTGAGAAAAGGTACTATGTGCCTTGTGTACTACTGTATGTGACATGCTCATTCCAGCATATGACAGGTGACATGGTGTGCATATGCTAATTGAGAGTGTCTCCACCAACATCCTTTGGAGTGGTGTAAGCTGACTATGTGCCCTGGTGTGCCCATGTGGACTGGCCACCTTCTTCTTCATGGCAGCATGAAGATCACTAATGTTTTCTAGTGGCCAGTGTCTGAGCCTACAGTCCAGTGGCATTAACCCAGGACTGGATGTCCAGTCGCAGGCGTGCCTTCACCTCAGGGGCAGTTGTCAGTGCCTATGCCATGTACCAATGGCTATATTTCTCCCATATGTCACTTACCATTGAAGCAACTTGCCTGCTGGTGAATTACAGGGCACAAGACTGTGCTCCACCTCATGTGCAGACAAGGCTGAGGCACAGTCCACTCATCAGCTGGCCATTCCTCTTGGCCCTGTAGTGTGGGGCTACCTTCTGCACCTCTTCCATCATCCACCATCCTGTCCATTGTGCACTATGCAGCATTCACTTCTGTACCTTTGCACTGAGCGTGTGCCATGCTCATATATGGAAGGGTCAAGGGAGGATCCATGTATCCTGGCATCGCCTCTGTGGAGTGCACATCCTGCTATGCGTGCCTTGTCATACTGCCCCTGGGTGAGTGCATCCTGCACTGTCATTCGTGCATGCCTCGTATGCCATTCGTCTGTGTTCTGGGCAGTGGTACATGTGACGATGCCCTGCTCACACACATCCATGAGTACATTAAGTTCTCCACAGTGCCAGACAACACACGTGCCATGAAGCAGGCATTCTATGCCATGCATGGCTTGCTGAATGTGTAAGGCAAAGTAAATGGTACCACACTACCATGCTTACACCATCGGTGCACTAGGGAGGCATACCGGAACAGAAAGGGATTCCACTTCCACAGTATCAATTGCCAGGGTGTGTGTGATGCAGAAGACATCTTCACATATGTGTGTAAAGTACTCTGGGTCATGCCATGATGCCTGCATACTACACTACTCATGGCTTGGTGCCATGCTGCATGGCAGATGACCGGACAGCTGGCTGTTGGGTGAGTATGGTAATGCCACTGTCACTGTTCATGTGTTGCATATATCGTCATACATGTCACTGAACCTGATCATTCCCCCTTGCAGGTGACAGCAGATACCCATTCCACCAATATTTGATGACACCAACACTGGCTCCGTCAGCTCCTGTGGAGAAGGCCTACAACCATGCACAATGGAAAATATGGACCATCCTGGCAAGGACCTTCAAGCTATTGAAGATGTGCTTTCGATGCCAGAAACTATAATGCTGGTCCAGGCTAGGACATGCAGGGTGTTCACTGTGTGTGCCATGCTCCATAATGCTGTGGCAATGTGCCCATGCCAGAGTATCTACCTGCAGACCCACAGAATGGTGAGGCTGTTGCAGAGGCATGCTGTAAGCTGTGGACAGTGGGTAGCTGTGCAGCACAGGTTGCGCAGGTCAAGGGATGTTCCAGCATTAGTGTACCTCCCTTGACATGGTAACCCGCTGAGCGGGTGCATGAGGAAGGGCACCGTTCGCTACGGCAACATCTTCCCCTGCAATCCATTCATGGCGGCGGACAGGTAGGGTGACCGGATGAGGGGTGGGATGCAACAAGACGACAGGGATGTCGCTATTCAGAGCAAAGCGGGGAGTGACCACAGCAAGCATAGGCTGGGAGGTGGAGAGGCTGTAGGGTGTGGTGCTGTGGTTGCCAGTTGAGCTGTGTCATGGTGTCGGGATTGGCTAATGGCTGGGGTGGCTGAGGTACCGGGCCTGGGTCCGGGCGCTAGTGCAATTTTTTGCCCCAGCCAGAACCTTTTTATTTTTACTACTTTCACCACCCCCGACATGCACTCCACTGGAGCTGAGAACCCATAAGTAGGGGTGTGGGGGTGGGGGTGACAGAAAGTAGTAAAATATGTCCTGGCACTGTTGTGCTGGTTTGTGAGTTGTCAAAGTGCCGAAAATGTGTTCAGACTCTGACTGAGCAATAATGATGATTGCCTTTAGGCATTTGCCATTATCACATAGACCCTTGCACCTACTGTGCTGAAAGGAATGTGCAATGGCATGCGCCAACAGCATTGGCATGTCCACCCATCATGCCCAACTGTGAGGGACATAGGTGCACCTGGCAGTGTCACAGACAAAGTGTGTCATGTCCGCTGTGGGAAGGGTGCACAATGATGTTGCCACTCACTGAGTGCACTCATGCATGGGGTGGTGGGTGGGTTATATGGGAAGGCATGTCCTGCATGGTGTGCCGAGTGGCTCGTGTTTGTGTAGATGCATGATTGGGTAAGTGTATGGGGGTTGCTATTGCCTGTAGACTGCCTTCGTGGACATATTTTTTTTCAATTGTTTAACCAGGTGAGACACACAAAGCTGAAAGCTTGTTTAAAGTGCAACCTGGGTGCACAGGAGAGTTAAGTGACTTGCTCAGGGTCACACAGTATGCAAGTGGGGGCTATGGGATTAAAACCCAAGTCTCCAGATTTTCAGCTCAGAGCCTTAATCCACTGCGCTATACTGTCTCCCATATGCAGTGTGTATATGTGTGTGTGTGTGTGTGTGTGTGTGTGATGGGGAGTACAGACATGGGTGGAGTGCTTTGTACATTCGTGGGGTGGTGCATGATACATACCAGTGTTGTGTGCACTGTACATTGGTGTGGGGAGGATGCACATCTCATACGTTTGTGGGGGCTGTGTGCCATGCCTATGAGAGGTGGGAGCACTACCCTACCCAGTCCATCTGCAGGCCTGTGCAATGTGCATGGCTGTTATGCAAAGCTGTGCTACTGTGATAGTGAACTGTCCAGCTGCACCTGAAGACATGCATACACCTTGTCCTCAGTTTCCTTGGGGTGCATGATGTCATGCCACATAGTGTGACCACCTGCCACCATGTGAGTGGTTAGTGACCACTCTGTGTGAGGCCTCCCGTCAGACACAACATGGCGACACAGCAGCTGTATGTCTTCTTCTTTGTGCTTGCAGTATCGGTGTCCACTGCCTGGGTCCTGTATGCCTCTGTTTCCAGGATGGTGGTGGTGTTCACGTGCTGTGGCATGATCCCTGTGTACTGGTCACTGTGCACGGCTTTGTGACCAAGTCTTGCTCAGGGACCAGCATGCTAGGGGACCAGTGGGTTTGGCATCTGCCATGCATGGCGGTTTGGGTGGCACATGAACTGGTGGTGCATGGTAAGCCAGTGAGTGCAGGATTAGTTGCACCTGTGCATTGATGCACCTCTCTATACCACAATGCATGTCACGTGCCTCCTCTGTCAGTGTGACAAACACCACAGTGTCCTGGTGTTGTGCTTCTAGACTGTACATCTCCAGCTGGTGTAGCACATGGCACTGGGCCTCCATGTATGCCTGCACAGGCGTTGTCCAGCTGTGGCTGGGCTGCCAAATCAATGGCCCTTCATCACCACTGTAGTCTTGGTATGACTTCAGGATATTGCTCCTGGTCCTCCTTCCCAAGGATATTGTGTATTTATTACTTAGTCGTTCACACTAGCTGACTCTTTCATCCCTCTGATAAAGCTTTCTGTCTTTTTAGAGTGATGGGTTATGTGTTGATTTCAGAAGAACAATACATAAATAGGCAAGACTAGTCAAGTCTGGTGCAAAATATCTAAGTGGTTCCTTTTCAAAAAGTTGCTTTTTATAAATCCCTTGCTGAACACTATACTTTCAAGGTGTGTAGCTAAAGGAAAGTGATGTATATCTACATAAACTACGCAATGGCATGGATTTTCACTTAAATAACATTGCATAATTTAAGAGGTTCACTCACATACGTTTTTGTAGTTGAGACTGATCCTACCAAGTGCCTCTTTGAGTTCCCTTTACAGACAGCTGAGTTTCAACCAGCTCTTTAAACAAAAGAGCTTGATTGCTGTCACACAGAAGTGCAAAATGTCTGTAGCATTCCAAACAACAGTAATGACTCTCCTAAAGTATTTACTCCCAATCACCACTGGTCAAAATAAATAGACTCCTTTTCACCTTTGCATTGCTATTGAGGGCATTTTTTGTGTGGGAAACTGTAGTTGATGTAATCGCCCAATGTTGGTGCCTCCATAAATAGCAGGTGACTGCTTCAAACAATGGTTCTAGAACTTAAGTCAGCATAGCCAGGTATAGAACTAGGCACCACATCCAC
Source organism: Neoceratodus forsteri (assembly GCA_016271365.2). Taxonomy (NCBI): domain Eukaryota; kingdom Metazoa; phylum Chordata; order Ceratodontiformes; family Ceratodontidae; genus Neoceratodus; species Neoceratodus forsteri. The sequence continues at coordinate 871,543,039 of CM057450.1, read as the reverse complement.
AGTTTCTCCTTGCTAACCTGACTTTTTGGATGAGTTCTTTGATCTTGCTGCATGAGCATGCTGGAACAACCAGTGTCTCCTGACCCCACTACTTTTGTTTCAGAGTTTCAGACAGTTTATCATTTATTTTGATTTTCTACCTGCTGGGTAATTTGTCTACCACTGTTCCCTAGTCCTAAAGCTTACAATTGACTCACCCACCACAGACTGTTTATTTCTGCCTGGGTGTCTTTTGCACACTGCTATAGAATAAATGGTAAAAGTTAAGATTCACTATTGTGCTATTGTCATTATTTAATTCACTCCTGTTTGCATTGCAGTGACTCCAGTGAGATGAGGAGTCCTTGCTCTGGTCCAGCTTGCTGCCCCAAAGTTTGTCCCCAAAGTACTGCTTGTGGCCAGGTGTCAGTTGATACTCACCCAGGCTTGATCCTGCAACCCTAGGGTCCTTGGCTGACTGAATTGCTCCCAACTCATGTATTGCAGCAGGTGCAAACCATTCATCACTGGGGACCTCCAAGATATTTGTTTTCTATTATAAATCGTGAACTGACATGCTAACAAAAAAAAAAAAATATTATTTTATTATTTGCTATGCTGCCAGTGCAGTTGGCATGACAGCAGAAAACTTCATTTCTTAGAGGTCCCAACAGTGACAGATCAACTATGAGGTCTACCAATAATAGTTTTTGTTTGCTGATTACTTTGCAGAATTAATTCCCCAGTATAGAATGATGACTCTGTTCTCCCTTTTCGCTTGGCACTTTATTTTCTTTAACATATATTTTAATTTAATCAGTTTAAGATTTTGTCTGGGTCTTGTGACCCTATGATCCCTGACTAGCTGCATTGCTTCCGCTGCCCTGTCTATGTCATTAATGAATGATAGGCTGAATTAATGAGATGTCATCTGTTATGAAAAATGAAAATCTATATTACTGATCAGGATTTTTATGAGCGCTACTTTTGTTCTTTCTGTCATTGACTGTAATTCGACTTGATTTTTTTATTTCATTGTTTGTAGGATGGTATTTTTATTGTTTCCAGTCTCATAATATCAAACTCATTTGAAAGCCCTAAAAGAGCAAAAAGCACAGAAAAAGCTTTAAATAAATTATATGTATATAATCAAAAAAATGAAACCCTAGGCTAAAGCAGTAGAGTTAGTGCAGACAGATCAGCTTCCTCCCTTGGCAGTACTTTAAATTTTCAATAAATCTTTTGCACTGCCTAATTTCTTGCCAGTTTTTAAAGGGGCTTGAGTACACTAATGTTGTTGCTTCAGTCTGTGTCACATACACACATCACCACAAATGGAGAGTAGATAGCATGACTAATTTAATCAAATGGTAGATGGAAAACTATTGCAAAACTAACAACCTCACCCCCAATTATTGCAAGCAAGCTGACAGTCACTAGCTATTAATGTGCTCTGTTCTATCAATTATGCCCGACAACCACACAACATCAAAATGAATGACTGATATATATACTGTACAACAGGTCTGATTAAATACATGTTGATGTTCACTTGAATGAAAACAGTTTTCATTCACATTTTTGCCTAACTTATTTTTTCATTGTGTAAAAACTCAGCTTTAAGTCAAGTGCCTAAACAGCCTTTCTAGCAGAACAATATTCAGTTACTAAATATTCTGCGATCAGGTCAATGTCTCACATGAGATCTGTGGATGTACAGTAAGTGTGAATGCAGACAGGTGCTTAAAAAGAATGGGAAAAAGTGCAAAATGTATTTAATTAGGTTACAAAATGAAGCTACATTGTCCAGTGGACATCATTGCCTTACATACCCTCTTATAATAGGTAGGACAAGGTGACTTCTAGCATGCATTTCAGGTGGTACCATGGGGGTGGGTTCATAACTGAGAGAACAGAATGCAAAATAGCTAGTAACTGTCATATCCCCTGCTATAATTGTTTGGTAGTCACACACATTTCAATCAGTCTGGACTTAACCACCTGATCTCTCATGCACTACAACATCTTTAACGTTATACATTAAACCTCCAACCCCTTTATTTATTACTCAGCATTAGCAAGTAAATAAAGGGTTGGGGGAGGCATTTTTTCAATATTGGTTGTGTGGTCAGTTTTTATGTTGCACACTTGCAACCAACATCTTGCGGTAGTGCAGATTTGGAGGCATGGTCACTGCTGGGCTAATGCAGGCACACACACAGTAGGTGCGTCCCTCATTCCTCAATCAGCCTGCATGCTGATGCCACACCATTCATACTAATGTGGTGAGCACATCTAAGGAAAGGTCCACTGCAATACGAGCAGCCTCATCACACGCAGTGAACCCTTCCTACGTGCTCGCCAGCTAGTAACATTGCGCACAATGGCCGCTAAACTGCCAACTCAGGGGTGCCCAATCCCCAGTCAGCTTACCCTGCCCCTCAAAGTATGTACCGATGGGGAGCCCACTCTCCGGCTGCAGAATGTGTCCCCCACTTTGTTGTTTGTCAACGGGGGTGCCCAATTCCATCGGTATCCATCCCCCTTTCCCACTTTAATGTGCTGATGGGGGATCCTACTCCGCTGGCATGATGCTCCCCTCTTTCTTCTGTGCTGACGGGGTGCCCAACCCTTCGGCAGCTACTGTACCCCAAAAAAGAATCCACCTGCAAAAAGAAAACTGGCGCGATATTGTTTTTGGCACCAGTAAACCAAACAGCAGGATGAAGATAGGAGGCATACCAAGCTGCCCTAAGGGAAGCAGGGAAGGCAGTAAGGCAGGCAAAGTCCCAAACTGAGGAAACACTAGTACCTAACAGTAAAGAAGGTGACAAGACTTTCTATAGATATATTAGGAAAGGAGAAGTCCAGAGGTGGTATTGCTAAGCTCTAAGGAGAAAAGGGGCATGTGAGGAGGAGGACCCTGTAAAAGCATCTATCCTAAACTGATACTTTTGCTCAGTATTTACTGAAGAGAAGGTAGGGCAGGGCCCACAGCTCAGCACCATGGACACAGGGGGAGGGAGGTGAGCACTACTACCTTCACAAAAGAAAGGGTCCTACAAGAGCTCGCTAAGCTCAGGGTGGAAAAGGCAATGGGATCTGATGGCATTCATCTCAGGGTACTTAAGAGCTAAGGGTGGAACTAGCAGAGCCATTAGCAGAACTGTTTAGTGAGTCTCTGAGCACAAGAGAGGTCCCAGAAGACTGGAGAAGGGCTCATGTGATACCACTCCACAAGAGTGGTAGCTGGGAGGAGGCAGGGAACTACAGACCAGTCAGTCTTACCTCAGTAGTGGGTAAGAATATGGAAGCCTCCTTAAGGAAAGGATAGTGCAACACCTAGAATCCATAGGGACACAGGATCCAAGACAGCATGGGTTTACAAAGGAAGGTCCTGCCAAACTAATCTCATAGATTTCTTTGACTGGGTAACCAGAGTGGTGGACCAAGGGGAGCAGTTGATGTCACTACCTTGTCTTCAGCAAAGCTTTCGACACTGTTCCACATAGAAGATTGATAAATAAACTGGATAGGATCTGGTGGGTCAGAAGTTGGTCAACTGGGTGGCGACTGGTTGATAGGCAGAAAACAGAGGTGGTGGATAAATGGTATACAGTCAGAAGAGATGCAAGTCACAAGTGGGTACCTCAGGGATCAGTCCTGGGGCCAGTCCTCTTCAAAATCTTCATTAGTGACATTACAGATGGACTGAGAGGTAAGGCCTGTCTGTTTGCAGATGACACCAAGATCTGCAACAAAGTAGATGATACAGATGGGGTGGGCAGAATGAGAAGAGATCTGGATAAACTAGCAAAATGGTTAGAAGAGTGGCAAATGGGATTTAATGCAAGAAGTGCAAGATCATGCACATAGGGAAGAGAAACCTGAAGCCGCCTATGGACTGGGAGGGAGTTGCTGGCAGTCACAAAGGCTGAAAGAGACTTGGCATCATCATCACTGATGACCTGAAATCATCAAGCAGACATCTAAAGCGTTAGTAAGGCTAGGGGGACGTTATGGTGTATTAGTAGGGTATCACAAGTCATAAGGGAGGTAATAATGCCTCTTTACAAGACACTGGTTAGGTCCCATCTGGAGTACTGCGTGCAGTACTGGAGGCCACACCTTCACAAGGACATTAACCAAATTGAGGCAGTCCAGAGAAGGGCAAACAAAATGTTGCAGTGACTGCATCAGAAGACATATGAGGACAGATTAACGGAGCTCAATATGTATACCCTTGAGCAAAGGAGGGAGAGAGGTGATATGGTCAAACATTCAAACATCTTAAGGGCATTAACAAGGTGAAAGAGTCTAACATGTTTAAATATAAGAAAAATAGCAGGACAAGAGGACACAGACTGAGATTAGAGGGAGGTTGATTAAGGAATTTGAGGAAATTCTTTCACAGAAACAGTGGTGGATGCATGGAACGACTACCTCAGGAAGTGGTGGCTATGAATACAGTGCAGGGCTTCAAACAGGCATGGGATAGGCATAAGGGAGCAATACAGATGAGTATGAATAGATAGGCCACTGACAGAGCAAAGGCCGATAGCACATTTATAGGGTAGAAAAAGAAATGGGCAGACCGGCTGGGCCTTGCGGTCCTTATCTGTCGTCAACCTCTGTGTTTCTATGTTTCTTTAAAAAGGTGACTCGTAGTCTCCTACCCACCAGCCGAACCCACCCACTGTGCACCCTGCCTCCCAACACCCTCACCCCTATACTTACATCTGAGCTCGGCGTGGCAATCTTTGGTGGACCAGGAACATGACTTCACTCTTCAAAGTCAACCATGAACTGAGGAAATGCCGATAAGCTGTATAATAGAATAAATAGGGTTTTTCAACTTTGCTGTATATCTCAGGCACATTTGGAATTTTAGTACCAGATTTTCAACATGGGGTTTTTGGGACCCCTCCTCATGAATTCTGTCACAGCTATGACATTAATCAGTCCTGAAAGGTGATTTCACAGTCACTGTGTTGAATCACCTTTCAGGATGGATTTACAAGGACAGTGGCAGCGTTCATGAGGTGGGCTATCAAAAAGCCTATGTTGCAAATTTGGTGGAAAAATCAAAAATGGCTGTTTCTGAGCATGTGTTGGTAGTGGTTACATGCACGCCACAACTTTGCAAATTCCACAATATTTTCATCCCAGATTTCAACCTTGTCATTTTTCTACACCTCCTTGTGAATAGTACAGCTGCCATTTTTCACATTCTGGCCAAAATGTGTTTTCACACTTCTAGCGCATAATACCGCTGTTGCTGTGGGAAATCAATGTTTTGGGCAGATTATAAAATGACAGTGACACAGTTCCTGAGCAAAGGTCCTAAAATGCCTATGTTGAAAATTTGGTGATGATCGCCATAAAATGACTGTGCTACAAGCGTGCATTGTGCAGTTGCCACGGACGCCATAACGTTGTGCATTTGTAATATTTTCACTCTGGATTTTCACCATTGACATTTTCCACACCTCTTGATGAACAGTACTGCTGTCATTTTACATATCCTGCCGAAATGTGTTTTGACATCCAGCGCAGAATAGTGCAGCCGCTGTCTTGAAATCACTTTTGAGACAGTTTGAGAAATGACAGTGACACTGTACATGAGCAGAGGTGCTAAAATGCCTATGTTGAAAATTTGGTGACAAAACTCCATAAAATGACTATGTTACAAGTGTCGTTGCACATTTCCACAGCACCCTTGTAACCATAGGTGCAATACTTACATGCCACATTTTACCACTGCCATTTTTATACCTTCTTATGAACAGTACAGCTGTCATTTTCATCCTGCCAAAAATGTGTTTCTGCACTGCACTACTAAAGCCATTGCCAACACGATAACATTTGGCATTGGCAAATGTTTGTTTCTTTGGCTTCATAAATAACAATGTATGCTTGCAGATGGAAGTGATATTATAAAAATCTGCAATTACACACAATAAACTGAGTGAAATGGAAATATAATTAATAGTTTTTCCATTTATCATTAATTTAAATTACTAATGCCAGCTACTGTCCATTTGTAGTGATGTGTGCGTGTGTGTGGGTGGGGGGGAGCAGTGTGAAGGGCTGGTAACAGTAGATAGTGAACTGGGAGCACTGCACCCAAACAGAGAGCTGTGCATTAAGGATAAATCAAACAAACTCAATCATGAATGAAGCCTCTTTCATAATCCCAAAACTAATATTTTGTTGCTGGCAACTCTTTGTTGCTGAATCTGTGAATCCAGTAAAATACAAGACAAAATACACCTTTATGGCAGTATGGCAGTGTTTTTTAACCTGGACACAACAAACTTCATCGCCATAATTGTTTCTGATTTGACTGAAAAGGGATAATTTTCTCTATTTCTGTTCAGGATAGGTGAACCCAGCTTTTCCATGTGTGCTTTGGCATGACAAAGAAGCCATGTTGAGGATTTTCAGAAAGCCATGCCTCTGCCAGTGGAGCAGATACAGAAGTCCCACTTTTATATTATTGTAGGTTGCAGGCACAACTGTCACTCAGGACCTCTACTCTGAGATGTTTCTTATCTATGGACGTTGTTAAATACAATGATTATATATATTATGGTAGCACGGTAGTGCTACATAGTTAGGATTGAGGAGCCATTTCTATGTTAAACCCCAAAACTTTGCACCTTAATTACTTTGCAACCATTTGATGGATTTACCTGAAATTTGGAATTTATGATCAAGAACCATAGGCCTTGGGATTTGCCAAGTTTCGTACTGGTCGGATTTACGGCTGCAGAGTTATTAAGTGTGATCTGTGCGGCGTTACGCTTTTCTGGAATTCTGTGGTCGCTACTTACAGGTCGATCGGTTTATGTGACTGGCCCGAAATCTTCAGGGAACATGCAGCCAGGGTCCCCAATGTGCCTTTCAAAGATTCTGTGAAAAATATTAAACGGTTCAAAAGTTATTCAAAACAGTTTCCCATTATAAGTCAATGGGAAAAGTTAACAAAAGTTCAACACTTTCGCAAATGCATTTTACTTTCTAAATGGGCCTGTTACTTTCGTAAATCAGCCATTTTGTTTTCAGTTGGTGATCAGAAAAATGGTTGGCATTTAAATTTGGGAACCTCTAGCAACCTAATTTTTTGTATTCACCTAGTGGGCCCGAGGATGCTTGCCATGTCTTTATTTTAGTGGTAAACACCCCAGAAATATGTTTTTCAAATTTCTGGAAAAGTACTTTCAGAAATTACTTTCGTGCTTCACGAAAGTGTTCGAAATTTTGTGAAAGCTTTACAAATTGCGACAGTAATTTTCTAGTCTGTGGTAAAATGACAGCAATTCTTTGGCACTGCACTGCAAAATAACTTAGTTGGGAGTTTTGGGCTGAAATTCGGACATGACTGACATTTCCTGATGTGCTGCCTTTCAGTATTGTATTGAAAAATATTACACAGCAACAAAGTTATGGCACTCCAAAGTTGACAGTTTTCCCATGGGATAACATTCGACATCCAAAGCATTACAGGAATCCTTTGGCACCCTGCTGCAAAATAAGCGGTTTGGTCTTTTTCCTGAAATTTGGAGGAGACAGCCAACCGTACACAGATGTGCCTTTCAGTAGTTTGGTGAAAAAATATCACATAGCAACAAGTTACGGCACAAATTTGATGTTTTTTCCCATGAGATAACATTCTGACGCCCAACACTTAACAGAAATCATTTGGAGCCCTGCTGCAAAATAACGGTTTAGTCTTTTCACAGAAATTTGGAGGGAAGACTGACCAACAGCCCACAGATGTGCCTTTCAGTAGTTTGGTGAAAAAAACATGTTACAGGGAGAGCAAAGTTATAGCGCTCCAGACTTTCTTTTTCCCATAGGATAACATTACGGCGTTCGCGCGCCTTTTCAGGGCCCATATCCTGGAAGCGGTCACGAGATACTGGACTTTAGTCAGAAAGCAGCCCCATCAAATTAGCCAGGACAGTTGTAAATAATATGACTTTTAATTTTTTCTCGCCATCGTACAGTTCCTGAGATATAATGTATTTAGTATTCCAAGATCTCATTTTCTTTCTTACGATACTCATTATTTTGCATACATTAGTTGTACTCACTGTCTTTCTCAATACGGGTTTGGGAAAACCAGCCTGTGTGCCTACATTATTGTTACTGTTCCCTTTCCGCTTACGAGATCCAGTATCCGTTCACCTGCATTGACGTCTAGCCCACCATGTGCGTTATCGCTATAACGTTCTAATTTTGCAACTGCGTTTCTATTATTTTTACCATTTCTGTCTACCGGTACTGTTTATCTTACTGGCTCGCTTTACATCACCATGCCCAGTGACATTTCTGTTTGCAGGCACCATGTTGCTATGTGACAACACATCACGTGGCAGACCATTCCGTCTCGCCACCATATGGAGTTACCCTTTCTGTTCTCATTAAATTGCTTGTGTTACCATGTAGTGCCACTGTTAACATTTCTGTTTAGATTCCTGTCCTGTTAGTATGCCCTGACACATCATGTGGTGGGGAATGGCAGGGAGCCCGCTCCACCAGCTGCATTATTCTACTATTTCACCGTTATCATTCTCAAAAAGAAGGAAATTAGGAAAAAACTCCATTTAATGCATTAGTTAGGGTTGTTCCACAGCGACAAAGTGAAATTCGCTGTTGGGGTTGAAAACCCCTTGGACCCCGCCCACCCCCAACCCGGCATTGGGGTGCGCGTGGGATCGTGGGTCCTAACTCTCACCCATTCTCCTATACTTCTGCTGCTTTACACTGTCATGGGGTGAGAGTTGGGCTGTCGATCCCAATGTACACTATCTCAGTGAGTGAGCGAAGGGATTTTCTTAGAGATTTCCACAGGCTAAGCTGATGCTAACAACTAACTGTCATTCAGTGTTGCCTCTAATATATTATATATATATATTTTATATAGATAGATAGATAAGTCAGCCAGGATGAAGTGCAGTGTCACAGGTTTATTGCATGACAAAAGTTATTAACTCCACTGTAATTCCATTGTTTACTTGGTAGCTCTACTGCAGAATTCTGCACTGCTCTCCATCCTGGGTGACTTCACTGTATATATATATATATATATATGTAATAGATATACCACTCTGGGGTGTGCGGTGGCGCTCTGATATCTGCGCCTTGGTGTGCGTTGTGATGCCGCAGGCCGCCGGGCAGTACATTCAACCACCAAGGCGTGCGTATATCGGAAGCGGCGACCGCACGCCTAGTGGTATATCTATCTTATAAAATGGCCACACATGTTTTGGGGGTGGGTGGAAAAATAATCCCTTTGTCTAGCTGGTAAATGATATGCTGGCAGAGTTCAAAGTAAGTCCTGTGTTTAAAAAGATGAAAAGTGTGTGCCTCCTGTTAGGTTGTTTTGGTTTATAATAAATGCCTCTGTGTATCTAGTAAATTATATGCTGGCACAGTTAAAAAGTAGTCAGTAAGCGGTGATGAAGTATAGCGTGACCGGCGGTGCGCGCATACGCGAAGTGAGAAGCTGTTACGAGTTGAAAGTAAGTCCTTGCAGGTTAAAAAAGATAAAAATGTTTTCCCTAGCTTTGACTTTCCGCCATTTCCACTAAAACAAGCTGCAGAGTGTATGTACAGCGGGCGAGGAGGCGCCTGAGTGGGTCGGCAGCTTTACGGAAGGCGGCGCAAGCCAGAGCGAGAGTTGTCATAGCAACACGCCGCTCTGGCTTGCGTCTGCCATCGCTTCGGCGTCTCCAGCTCCATTATACACTCTGCAACTTTATTTAGTGAAGTGAAAGGCAAAGAAAAACCTATCTTTGCTCAGAACTGCATCTCGTAACAACTTTCGCAGAAATACGCTTCATCCCCTTCAGATAGAAAGTGAATTGTGAGCGATCGGGCAAGTCTGTAGAAAGGAGATTGTTTTAACTGAAAGTGAGAGTAGGAAGTAAGAGAACTGTAGTTTGTCTTTTTTTTTATACACAGGTTTCTATTAAATGGGCTGCATTATGTTTTTTTAGAATTTAGGGTGGTGAGACAGTGTGCAGTAGTAACAGGTGTGTGTGTGTGTGTGTGTTTGTATGTGGCTGCTTAACTGCATTAGGCGTGGAGTGATCTCACTGCTGGTGAGAAGGTTTTGAGGGCTGGAAAGTAGTTTAGGTGTGCGGTCGCACTGGGAGGCGTGCGGTCGTTGGGAAATAATGCACGGTCATGTGATGCATTCTGTCCAATCATGTTACTGGAATTTCTATGATTTTACCACCCCATTTTATAAATATATATATATATCCATATATATATAGATATATATAGTCATCGTAAAAACTTTGTTTATGCATCAGTAAGGGTTAAAGCAAAAAAGTGGGGAAATGAGATGTTAGAGTTAAGCCCTAACTCCCCACCACATCACCCACCCATTCTCCACAGACTGACAGACACCAGGGTGTGCCATGGGGTCATCAGTCCCAACGCTCACCCCATTCAATGTGTAAACAGGTTGACATGATACACTAAAGAAGAATTGGGTAAGATTTAGGCTTCATTACCCCATAGCACACCCTGGTGACTAAATCCATATCTCACATCATATCCAACATACGGACAAAGAAATGTGCTCTGGGTGCCACAATGTTATCCTTTGGGAAAATCTCAACTTTGTTATGGCATATCTATGGAACCAATAACATTTTGTACCTAAACAGCATAATTCATATCTCCGGGACACCCCCTTTATACCTGCAAATTTCAAGCCAAAAGACCAAATTGTTTTTACAGTGTAATGTACCTGGTAACTGGTAAGTGTTGGTGGTCCTGGGGCCCTTTGGGCCCCATGCTCCCCAATAAAGTGCCAATTTGTGCATCATGATATGCATCTGTGGGAGCACAGGCCTCTGGGCAATGTGCTCCCAGTTACACATAACAATGGAGCCATATAGTAGCCCTATAGGCCTGAAAAGGAATCCTCGTAACACTGATTTTCCAATATCTCAGTAACTGTACAACCTATAAAAAAATCCTACTGCAGGTGTACTCTATGATTTTGAAACTTCATCACATGCTTAGCCCTAAGATGCAGGTAGCGAAAAATCCATATCTCACTCCATTTCCAAGATACAGCTGCAAGGGAGCAGTTGCATGAGGGAGGGAGCTGGATGTCATTGTCCACCTAGGGACAAATGACCTAGCTAGGAATGGGATCAGAGCAGAGCAGTGCAAGAGGAGTCTGTAGAGTTGGGGAGGAGCCTTAGACAAGTAGCGATATGGTGGAGGGATGCAGGTCTATACTGTCGCAATGGTCTGCATCTGTCTGGGGGAGCAGGATCTTAGGTGAGAGGTTTAAATGCTTCATTGGCAAGCATTTAAACCAGCCAAGGGGAGGCACTGAAAAGGAGCAGGGAAATCCCAGCCTGTCCCCACAAAACATGGTAATTAGTGAGGTAAACACCAAGGTAGACAAGTCTTTAGGAGCAGGACAGAGGCAAATGTAAAAAAAAAGCAAACTCATGTGCGTGCTCATCTGAAAAAAGTCAGAAGAGAGCAGAAAGATGGGAACCAAAGTCAGGCCCTTCTTAGGTGGTGGAGCTGGATGTATCACTAATGAATTGTTGATTTAAAATGTTGTGCATTATTAGCAATTTGATGTACAGTACTAGATAGGAATGATTAATTGTTCAGTGAATGATGTAATTTTAATGTTCTCTAGTGCAGCACAGACAACATATTGTGGTTCATTCAGTGGAGAAGTGGGTTTCGGAGGTGCAGTCCTGCTGCAGCCAATGGCACCACTGCTTTTTGTGGCTGGGCTCTGTAGCACCAATTTCTATGAAAGCAGTTTAGAAAACATGCACCACCTTGAAAGAAATTAGCTGCTGCAATCAGGGAGCCCCACCGGGTGGTCCTTGATTGCAACAGCCAATTACTGCTTGCCTTATCTGATGTCCCCTCAAGCAACATGGCAGTGGCTTCCTGTCAGCTTCTCATACTCCCCACAGAAGCCGAGGGATAGCTGGTGTATTTCACAGTCCCTCTGAAAGCCAACGGTGGTGCTTAATCCACTGTTGGCATGCCCCCTTCTAAATTAATTTGCCGACAGGGGCACCCAATCCCTATCAGCATAATGTACCCCCCCAATTTCTTGTGTGCCAAGGGAGTGCCCAATCCCTCTCAGCTCATGTGACCCCCCCAACTCTATATGGTCAGCAAGGGTGCCCAATCCCCCGTCAGCTACAGCATCCCAAAAAAAAACACTCAGGTGGCACACTGGGAGCCCACCCCAGCGTGCCAAATGGCCCTGTAAAGAAAAAGAAGTCCTGTAATTTTTTTTTTTTTTTAACCTGTAAACCAGAAAACGGTCCCTCGTTGAGTCTAGTGGTCCATCCCCCAACCTGCTCCCACCCTCTGTGCACCCTACCTCCCCACACATCCCCCTTATCCCATACTTACCTCCAGAGACCAGCGCAATGATCTTTGGTGGACTGGGAACATGTCTGCACTCTTCAAAGCCGACTGCAAAATGAAGAAATGCCGGTAAGCTGTATAATGGCACAAATAGGGTTTTTTTTCAACTTTGGTGCATATCTCAAGCATTTTGGAGAATTTTGGCACCACATTTTCAACATGAGGTTTTTGGGACCCATCCTCCTTGAATTCAATCACTGTCATGGCGTCCCAAAAGGTGATTTTGTCACTGTGTGGAATCACCTTCGAGACCAAGTAATGAAATGACAGCATTGCTGTTCATGAGGTGGCCTCCCAAAAAGCCTATGTTGCAAATTTGGTGAAATAATTCCCAAAAATGACTGTTATGAGTGTGCGTTGTGCAGTTTCCATGCGCACTCGTAACTTTGCCAATTTGTAATATTTTCATTCCAGATTTTCAACATTGGCATTTTTTCACCCCTCCTTATGAACAGTGCAGCTGTCATTTTTCACATCCTGGCAGAATAGCGCAGTCGCTGTGGTAAATCAGTGCTCAGCACTGGGTACAAAAATCATAGTAGCACTGTTCATGAGCAGAGGTCCTAAAATGTCTATGTTGAAAATTTGGTGACAAAAGTCAATAAAATGACTATGTTACAAGCGTGCATTGCGCAGTTTCCAAGTGCACTCATAACTTCGACAATTTATAATATTTTCACTCAACATTTTCAACATTGTCAATTTTGCATATGTCCTTGTGAACAGTATAGCTGTCATTTTTCAGATCCTGCCCAAAATGTGTTTTCATACAAGTGGCGCTCTACGACGTGGTCACTATGGGAAACCAATGATCAAGACAGATGAAGAAAATCATAGTGACAGTGTTCATAAGCAGAGGTCCCAAAATGCCTGTGTTGAAAATCTGGTGAAATAATTTCACTAAATGACTGTGGTATGAGTGTGCATTACGCAGTTTCTACATATGCTCATAAATTCAAGCATTTTTAATATTTTCCCTCAAGATTTTCAACACTGCCATCTCTTCACCTACCTCTGAATGATACAGCTGTCATTTTTCACATCCTGCCCAAATGGTGTTTTCCCCACATCTGGCACAGAATGACACAGTCGCTGTGAGGAATCAACGCTCGGGACAGATTAACAAAATCACAGTGCCATTATTCATGAGCAGAGGTCCCAAACACTTTCATGAGGTGAGGGTCACAAAAATGCTGTGTTGTAAATTGTGCAATACCAAGAACGACTCGGGCATTAGGGTGTCTAACCACAACATCCCACGCTGTGCAGACTGACAGGTGTCAGGGTGTGTCTTTGCATTGCTGGCTGTCATGCTCATGCCATGCCACCCCCACCCTCAAGCCACTGACAGGCATTAAGGGTGTGCCTTGGACTCTTCAGCCCACAGTTCACCCATGCTCCTATGCTGCCCATTTCAACATATGTCCTTGTGAAATGGGTGACTGTAAACCAAACACCCAAGGCACACCTCAGCACTTGTCAGTGCCTGCAGGATAGGGCAAGGTAAATGCCATGGTTGCCAGGTCGAATGGGTGAGCTTTGGCCCAATGGGACCCCAAGGCAATAAAGCTTATATTTGTTGCACTGCAGGGTAGGGTGAGCTGAACTGCCATGAACATTAAGGCTGATGCCCAAGGCACACTCAGTGTCTGTCAGTCTCTATAGGGTGATGTGGGGTTTGACGTCACTTTCATACCTCACTGCCATTCCTATTATGCATCTGTTCAACTCCTGTGCTACTGATGCCAATGTCAGCAAGACAACATTCGGCACTGACAAATGCTTGTTTAAATATTTAAAAAAATGTGAAAGCAAACTCAAAATGTAAAAAAAAGGTGCCGTACAACTCTATAGATAAAGGTCCATCTAAAACAGAATTAAAATGTTTAGGTCAAAACTTTCTCCCCTATCATGCACTGCTACTTTAAATATAAATCATAAAGATCTGGTGTTGTGTTTCATGTATGTATGTGAGGGCATTATTGTGATAAAACTGCCACAATGGACAAACTGAAAAAGGAGTCACTTTTGGTAAAAGGACAACAGGAGAGGAAGGGGGGGAGTAGCATAAGGGGTGGAAGAACAAGGCAGTAAAGATGGAACAATATCAGAATAAGAATTAGTACAATAACAAAAACAAAAAAAGCTTTTACTGAGGGAAATGATGTCCAGGGTCATTGCAGTTCTCCTTTTAGTACCTAAACACAGCCCCAAAAAGAGGATGTCTGTTGGTTTCTGCACTTGATCCAGCTGAATTCAACATTCGACACTAACATTTTTGTGTTGTCCAACCCTGCATTCATTGTTCTGACTTATTTTACAGGCCCAGTCTCTGTGATGAAGGTATATCATGCTGAAACTTTCACCACCAGCATAACCCCTCAACACCATCCACATGACCACCACGAGCAGCAAATGAAAACAATATACTGTAAAGCGGAAATATTAGCTTTCAGTTTATTTCCGCTATATTAGCTTAACTGACAAAAGTGCTAAAATAAGCTGATCACTAATATTACAAGGAGCATAGTACTTTAACTGGATATGAGGTTGACACGCTAATTCAATCAAGTGATAAATAGTATTGCACCCCTCTGTGCACTAAATAAAGAAGTCACTAAAATAAGCTGCTATATGATAGCCCATGACATGCACAACCGTGATTGAGCAAAACCAAAAATGGTGACTCAGTCATGGTGCATGTCATGGGGGCTACCAACGAGGTAGCGCAACTGGATGGGGTGTATGCACACGTGGGGGTGGTTGGAGCAAACAGGCTCAGCGAGGGGCAGGAGGGTTTTTGAGGGGTGGTGCTGTGGTGGGCTGCCAAGCTGGCCCCATGGTGTGGTGGGTGGGTTCGTGGCTTGGGTGGAGAGGGTGCTGAGTTTGGGTCTGGGGACAGGTATGTTTTTGTTACATACGGCCCCAATTTTTTATTTTGTGCACGCTTTGCACCCCCCCAACATGCACCCCCCTGGAGTTGAGAATCCTTAAGTAGGGGGGTGCGGGGGGCTGCACTAATTGTAAGGCCCATGGCATGGTTTGGCTGTGTGCTGGGGAGTCACAGAGCTGGAATTGATTTTCAGCAATGTGACTTCGCCCTAATGATGATCACCCTTCGGCGGTCGCCGCTATGACATAGAACCTTGCTGTACAGTATCATCGTGTGCCCTGCCATTGATGATAAGAAAAGCTTGGATGCTATCCAGTGTAAATAATTTATTTTCATGGATGAAGCACTTATAGTGTACCACTGGTAAGTCCAGACAGTAACTGAACTGCCCAATAGTACCTCTAATAAGCAGTAGTATCACTGTGACTCATGTGAGTAGTAGACAAGGTTAGCTTTTGTACAGTACATTGCTTTACAGATTCTTTCCAAAATTAGATGGATATTCAGGAGACTCACTAATGTACTGGCTTTCTTAAGTTTGCCCTTCTTTAAAGAACATGTGCCCTATAAATATATTTATCTGACATAATGAAGGTTTTGGGTCTTTCAATGTCTTGATAGTGCATTTTCTGCATTTTTTTGTGTCTTGAATTACTTTTTCATTATTTCCTTTTTTTCTCCAACTACTATTAAGAAAGAATCTGATGGAATCTCTAATATTATGAAGTCAGAACATCTTTACTGGCAAAGCAGGCAGTGTATTTTAATAGGAAACTGCAAATTTGTTTACAGATGTTTTAGAGAACAAAGTTTTCTTCTCTTGAAATGTCATAGTTTTGTTACAAATATGTGATTTTTGATAACATGTCAGCTTTTTGTTATTCAGAAGGAGATAGTTTTATATCAAACCAAATTCGTATTTCAAAGAAGAAACAGAAGCTTTTACTTAAAAAAGGAAAATTATACAGATAGACCACAATATTACAAACATAAAACATACAATTTGTTGTTGACTGAGTTGTCTATTTCTTTAAAAAAAAAAGAGAGAAAGAACTCTATGTAATTCCTCACCAAAATATACTGGGATCCTAAGTAGTTGGGATATTTTTTCATGTCACAATTTCAGAATTCTATTGAAATATTTTTACATGTCATTTGAAAAGTAAAGGTCAAAAAGCACACTAGATTTTTTTCAACAAACATCATGTTATTCTTTGTTAACCAGGTAATGCCAAACAGGCATGATTGCCTGTTTTCAGGGGTAACCTGGGAGCACTGAGGAGGTTGCGAGACATGCTCAGATTCATACAGTATGGATATGGAGGTTGTGGGAAGCAAACCCAAATCTGCTGGATGTACCAAGATCATTCACAGCTTCTTACTCTAATCTTTAGGCTATACTGCCAGCCCCTATTATTTATTATAAAGATAGAAAGTAATTACAAGCAAATCAAAGGCCAAGAAATAAAATAGCCAGTGGTCTTTTTAATAGAATTGATACACACTATTTAAACGTAACTAACAGTATCAACTCAATGGGCCAACACAAGGGTGCTGTGGCAATGCATCATGCTGCCACAACATGCCAGCATCAATTTCCAGTCTGGTACTGGCAGGAGCAGGACATGCCACAGAGGTGAAGCCCACTGCTCTTAGGGAGGTGTAAGTGGCCCTGCTTTCTCGCCCCTCCCCTTACTTATCATAGTGTAGCATTCACTTTAGCTGTAAGAGTAGCCTGCCACTGGACCTCCTGGCCAGAGAAAAATCCAACCCTAGCCATGCCATTATCTGCTAAGTTGACCCAGGAAAACAGTAGGAAAAAATGGAAATAAAAAAGCAGTAAAACAGGCCAGCAGAATGTTTTTTTTTGTTCTCCTCCATGGCTCGCATACAGTACAAGGAAATTGCATTATGATTTGTACACAATGAATGCATTGCTTTGTAGTATATGTAACTAATACAAGGCAAGACATGTATTTCAATATAGTGCCCCATCCTGAAATGGCTCACAGTGCTTCAGACAATTCCAGAATCTGTAACATTTTAAAACATAACATATAAAGATACAATAAATACACACAAAGTAATAAACTAGGAAAGACTGTGCCTCTTTTGAAAGTAGTTAAAAGCTAAAGAAAACAAATGGATTCTGAGAGCCTTTTTAAAAGTCTCAACCAACACAGTCTGTTTCAGGTATACAGGCATAGTATTCCAGATTACAGGGGCTGCCACCCAGAATGCCTTTGCTCTGTAGAATTTCAGATGTGCCCCCAGGATGGGGCAGCACTGTAGGTGATTGGCAGCACACCAAGCAAGGAGACCTTTTACATAGTCTGGCCCAAAGTCATGCAGGGCTTTGTAAGTTAACAAAGCAATCTTAAAGGTGGTGTGCCACCTAATTGGGAGACAGTGCAGCATCCTTTTAGCAAAGGCATGATACAGTATGTTCCATATATGAGGTATACATAATCAGCCTTGATGTGGCATTCTGCACTAACTGCAAACAGTCCACCAGGCTACCATACATCCCTAGGTTACGAATGCTACAATGGACCAGTCATGGGGTCATAAAAGCATGGACCACAGTAGCAGTACCTCTTGCATCAGACAAGGTTTAATTGTGGAGACATTCCTGAACTGGAAAAATCTATTGACTAACTACAGCTGACACATGGTGTTCAAGGGTCACCCTAGAGTCCACAAAGACTCCAAGATTTGCTAAACTTATCCACAGCAGGGGTAAGTTTGAAATCCAGCAGGACAACACCATAGCATTATATTTGGCTGTTGACCAGCAAGAACCAGGCTCCAGCAGAATCAACTTCATTTTATCTGGATTAAGGCTTACTCAAGCCAAGACCATTCTCTCCGCAATCTCCTGGAGGTATTGCTCCTTTATCAGGATTGATTCCTGCTTACCAGGTGTATATGACAGGTGCAGGGATATGCCAGAGATTGCAATAGTCATATCACCAAAGGTCTTACCTGGAGCTAGATTCAATTTCACGGAGCACTTGACATCATTTTATGATGTAATATGTATAACAAGTTGAACTGTGCTTCAGTTTAAGACTTGAAATCTATTGACAAAAAACTGACTTAGTATATTCAGTTGTAAAATATAGTCTAGATATATATGCATGTCAAAAAAAGATACAAACCTATGCAACTCTGTATATTCCACTGTATACCAATGCCCATGCTTTGGACCACAGCAGAAATACACCATGAGCATACTCTACACATGCTCCCTCCTTTATTCTTTCATTTTGTGTACAGTGTTTTCTTAGTGCCCATTAATGAATTGGTGAGCTGACAGACAAAGCCATAATAGTTTTTAATTACACAATGTAAATTATTTGTTTTAAATCTGACTAGTTCTATCATAATATACATCTGTGCAAATCCATGGGAAAAAGAATGAAATTGTTTGTATATCAAAATTCCAGTGTTTGCAGAGAGTTCAACAACAGTAATTACATTAACATTTCCTTTAAGAAAAATGATTTAGCTAAATTTGGTTCAGTGTAATCCTGACCCAATATAGTGAACTGAAACATATACAGTATATTCTCTGCTTCATTCCTAAAGCATACTGCAGTTTATGAATTACCAGAAACTTCACCCTGTGGTAACAATTGGGACATTGGCCTTTAAATTCCTGTGAGGATGTTGAGAGAAAGTTTTCCAGAATTTCTCCAACCATGTACTGTGGGAGTTTTTTTTTTCATGAGTGGTTTTGATGTGTTCATTCTTCTGCAGGACAAAGGCAATGGTCCTTATAGCTCCTGTTTAATCCTGTCATAGACTAATAAACCACCAGAGAAATCCAAAATTGACAGTGAATTAGCCAGAGGATTAGGCACAATGTCAGTCATCCTTGTTTGAATTCACGCTGCACAGAGCTGCGTCTGCATGTTACAAGATAGACTCTATGCAACCAGCAAAATAAATTATCAGACCCAGAATGTTTACTCTTTAGTTTAACAATAGCCTATTTTACTTTTCCTTGGAGAAACAATAAATCTCAAAGCCAACTCAGTGTGTGCATAAGGGGGAGGGTGTTAATGTATTCCTGGGTTAGTTTAAATTCTGAATCATTAGCTTCACCTTCAGCTCAGTGTGACTGTAGCTCACAATGTCTTTATGTCACTGCTGTCTCTAACAAGACTCATTAAAAAGTAACTTGTTTTAAACTGTAGTGTAGCACTTAAAAATGTATTTTTTTCTCTTTGATGTGCAGTACAGTCTGTGAATTCTTCTACAGTTCTTACTCAATGTATTTTGGATTGCAGCTCCAGGGCCCGATTTTCAAAGCCCTAATTTGGACACAAAGGTGTCTGCAAACTATAAATGGTGTATGTGGCACCAGTCATAAAACAGTTCTATGAGCTATTCACAAGGCGGCCTAAGCAAACGCAAGCTGCCTGCCCCAAACGGGACTTGCGCCATGCCTGAGCCCAAAACTTGGCTGCAACTTGGTGATAGGGTGCATGTAGCTGACGCAAACTTCCACAGCCCCAAAAATGGGATTCTCTAAGCTCACTCAGAGGACACATTTCTAAGTACCCTTAGACCAGCTAGGGCTGGTCTAAGGGGACCTAAAATATTCTCCTCTGGGTGAGTCCCCTGTATACAGCAATATGTCGCAGTCCTCCAGTGTTGCCAGAACACTTAACACACACCCCCAAACCCCACTGCAACCTGTAATATAATACATATCTCCCTCATCCCTGATGCTGCCCTTTGCCTGTAATATATCATATGTAGCTCTGATCCCTGATGAAACCACATGATATGCAATAACATTCCCCTCCCGATGCTGCCCATTATATGTAATTTCAGATGTATCCTCCGATGTAGCCTATATTATATTCAAGGCAATCCCTCCATCCCTGATGCTGACCATGGTAGTATGTTTCACTCCTGTGCTCCCCAATGCCCCAGAAATAATTACTATCATGTCTCTCCTCATGGTGGTATAATGCCCCCCCAATAGATTGTGCCACCCTCTCTCCCATCCCATTCAAAAGTAGCTGGTGCCCAGTGCCTGGCATAGACCACCTCTCACCTCTATGTCCGGGTGTCAGCTGAACTGACAGGTTCGCATACTGTACAGTGCACAAGTTCATTGACAATTGATTGCATACACTGTACAGTATGCAAGCTCTATTTCAGTTCAGTCAGTGTAGATGCAGAGGTGAGAGCTGGGCTGTGCCAGGCACAGGCTTTGTTTGGGATGGAGGTGGCGAAGGAATGAGCACTGCCTGTTGATGTGGAGGCACTATACCCACCATGAGGGGAAATGATCAGTATTACTGGGGCAGCATCGAGAACGGGAGGGAAACATTTAAAATGACACATACCATGGGCAGAATCATGGATGGGGGAGTTATTGAATAAAATGCAAGGCTGCATTGGGGGAACAGGGGTACATATTCTATATTACATGCAATGGGCAGCATTGGGTGGGGGTTGTACTGTATACTGTATGGTGGCAACATGGGATTGTGGTGGGGACAAGGATTAATCATCTTTGACAATGGCAACATGAGGGGCGGGGGCACTATACTTCCACCAAGAGGTATTTTCAGTTGTACAGATAGGGGCACATTGCCCGATCAGTGAGGGCTGCTTTCACTGGCCAAGGAGCCTGCGGCAGACCCCATGCACCAGGTGTGTGCCTTGCAGGAGGGTTGCTACAAGTGTGGAGCCTTAGATGCCTGGACTACTCCTGTACCAGCATCTGGTGCAGGTCCCTGCACAAGGAGCTACAGTACACCCTGCTGTTTGTCACAGCTTGCACCACTCTAAGCCCCTTTTGGGAATCGGCTTCCCTGGAGGTACAGTGATTTATTTATTTCATTTTTATTTACATGGTAAGTGCACTAGACAAATTAATTGCCTATATCCAAACCCATCCTGGGAGGGTCCAATAAAGTATAAAAACAGGCAGAATGTACAGAATAAAACAATATAATTCCATACAGTCAGTAGCTATTGTCTGGTACTTTACAAGCTGCATGTTTCTCTGTCGTCATTGTTCTTTAATCATCACCATCAGTGGTTCAGATTCAGTTGCTGATATTGCTTTTTGCAGTCAGCAAACAAACAAGCAATATACAGTAACATATACTACTCAAAATTATATATATACATATATATACACACACACTGCACAAAGATAAAAATTGCATATAAAACTAATGCAAGTTTAACACTTTCAAATTAATAAGGTCTAATAAAAAATATGCAACTGTACATGTGTGGAAGTTTAATTTAGTTTAGCTTTTACTGCACACAAAATCCATTAGACAAGGGCTAATGTTCAGAGTATCTAGAGTTGAAATGTACAATCATACAACACCTACATTCAGAGGTTATTTGTGGAATTCACAGTACAGCAATTAGTTTACAGGTAGTGAGACATAACAAGGCAGTACATGAAAATACCTTATCAGGAATTCATAGGAAATTAGAAGAAGTTAAAAGTACTGGGAGCAGTAAATTCATCCATTAGTTGAGTACTAAAGGAGGCAATGGAGTCACCCCCTGTTATCAGGTCCAACAAGGCATTCCAGGACTTGACAAATCAAAAGGAGAATGATTTCTGCCCCACTGAGGATTTCCTGAACAGTAATAACAGAGAGTTATGTACCAGGCCTCTGGTAGAGTATTTACTATACAGTAGAAGAACTTGAAGATGGACTACATCCCCAGGAAACCAGCCCAAGGTGTGCTATTTTACCCATGACCATGGTGAAGAATTACTACTGTAAGTTAAAAGCTGAGTCAGTTCAAGGTGTTGTATAGGGCACAGTTATGGGTATCCAGCTTGAGGTCAAGAGAAAAATGCCAGGCCTTGTTCAAGAATCCTTTGACCTGGGAGTGCACACATTCATTGTCTGATCCATAGACCATGAAGTCATACTCAATAATGCTAATGATGAAGCACTAGACCAGTGTTTTTTCCCCCAAGAAGTCTAGTGTTTATAACCTTAATTGGTCTATGTCTTCAGCAAAGGACATGGCAAGGATCAAATCAAGTTTTTCACCTGTTCTAGAGTAGCACCAGAGGATGAATTAATGGTTACCACCTAGAAGAAGTCAATCTTACCTTGTGTTTCAAATAACATACAGTACATTTAGTTTAATTATCTTTTAATTTATGATGAGGAGATTTTCTATGAACCAGGCCTGCATCGAGTTATATTCTTTTTGTAGACTCGGTCTCAGGTGATCTGGGTTTTTGGTATTTACAAAGGTTACAGTATCATCTAGTGGACACTGAAGAGAGCTATTTGTCTTACTTTGATTGCGTTATGAATGAATGCCATTACCACTCTAGAAAAGTAATCACCTCCTTCAAACCAGCCAGATGAAAGTAAATGAGAGATAAAGGTGTGGGGTATACCTTGGGGTTATCAACTCTAACACTCATGCCATTCCATCAGTAAATAGCTGAGATGTGTAGAGTATACGAGAATGGGTTGAGAATTAGGGTTAACAACCCCAAGGTACACTCCACACCTGATTTTTGAAAACTCAGGAGAGATGAAACCATAATGGTTTTCCCTGTTGCTACCTGCATGGTAGGGGTGGTGTGTGAGGGTTGGGATTCCTAACACCACATTTCCCTACTTTTGTCAGTTTAACCCTAACTGGTGCATTAACAACATTTTTTGCAATGAATTTCCTTACTTTTTAAAATAGTATAACCATATCCTCATTCATACAGGTAGCAAAGGGACCTGCAGGAATATATGCATTTGCCTGTGGAATTGTAGAGCCCGGAGGGCCCTGCACTTCCATCTCTGCATGGATGCATACATATATAATGATGTGGGAGCACAGGGCATCTGGGGCCTGTGCTTCCATTTGTGCCAAAATAACAATTTATTTCCTTGGATGTATGGGTTGTTCAACTTTCAGTGTTTTCATATGGAATTTTAATGGTTTACATTTTTTTTATATGCTTCCTGAACTGTTGGGGGTGATATGTGTTATTCTTGTAGTACTCATTAAAACCTTTCTTTGGATATATATAAATCGTCCCTTAATATATTTAGGGAGTTATGGCTTGTTGAAGTTGAAATGTGGTAAAAAAACTAAGTCCAAAATCTTTTTTGGTATGAAAGGATCCTTATTCATATCAACAAAAGACCCTTACAAACAATGATTCCTTCATATAAAAAATTAAAAAGAATCAGCAAAACAACTAAGTCCAAAATCCTCTTTCATATGAAAGCATCCTTTCTGTAGAAATGAAAAACCTGGATGAAAAAGGATGCCTTCATAAGAAAACAGAATGGGGGTGGGGGACTAAGTCCAAAATCTTTTTTCATATGAGGGCATCCTTTTTTGTATGAACAAAAATAGCACATGAAAAAGTATTCCTTCATATGAAAAAAGAATTCAGGCTTAGTTTTCTTTCCCAATTTTCTTTTTTTTTGTATAGAATGATCCTTTTTCTTATTTTTTTCATTCATATAAAAAAGGATGCCTTAGTACAAAAAAAAAATCTGGAAAAAAACGAAGTCCAAATTCTTTTTTCAAATGAAAGGTTCCTTTTTCATATGGCCAAATTCCTTTTTCCTATGGCCATATGAAAAAAGAAGATCATGTCACAAAACAGGAATTTAAAATAAAAAAAAACATATTTTGGGGTCCTTTTTCCATGAACTAAGTGCAGAATTCACTAACAGGGTGCCAATGAGCAAGATACATGTGTTGGTGTGCGTGCAGGATGTCATTTTTGTGGATTTTGAAATTTTGTTTGAAAAACAAAACAAAACAAAAAAGAAACAAAATGGCAGTCATACGAAAAATGATTTTTTCCTGACAAAAAAGTATTACCCCCATATGAAGAAGGATCCTTTTCCATATGGATTAAATTCTTTTTTCATTCCAATCAGCTATCCAAAAGACCTTACTGAGCATGCTCAGAACTGAAATTTAAACTTTATTCTCTTTGAAACAGATTAATTTTTTTTCACCAAACTAGTAAAATTTGGATTAATGTCTCCTGAAAAAAGAAGACTTAGGGGTGACCTTAAGCTCACTAGAGATATTATAAATGACAAAAACTTAATGTTTGAAATTGGTATTGATTTCAATCAGAAAACTATTAACACAAGAGGACACCCACTTCAAATAAAAAGACACTTTAATATACAAAAAAGCAGATATTTCTTCTCTCAGAGAATTATAAAACCATTGAATTCACTTCCTACAGATATTGTCATTAGTAAGACCAAGAATATCTTTAAAAAACACCTAGACAACTACTTGTTACATGACCATTCCCTTAGTTATTATGGGTGACTGATAGGAGTGTTCATGGGCTTTGGACTTATATTCCTTCCAACTTTCTTAGTGAATCTTAGGCCCTGTACATACTTAAGAGCTTAAAATGGTTTAACTGCCTTAAACCATTTTAAGATCCTGGAACATGGTTTGTGTTCACACTGTAACACGGTTAAAATTGTGTTACAACCGTGTTCTAAAACCATGCTAAAACCCTGCCAAAGAGGTGGTCTTTAGCATGGTTTTAGCTAAACATGGTTGCCTTAATCCGTGTTAACAGCAGTGTGTATGCAAACCGTGCTGTAACATAGGTTAAGGCAACCCATCCTACGGGAAAAGCATTTTTTTGAAGCAACAGGATTTAAAAAAAAAAGCGGTACTGATATTGCCTAGTAGCCCTTGAAACACTGGTTCTGATGATGTACTTTTTTCCTCGATCGCTTTCAGTTCCCGTTCATGGGTATCCCATCATGTGTTGTGGCACACTGCGGTACCCATAATGCTTACACTTGGTGCCACAGTCATGCCTGGGAACCCGCTTCTCCTAGCATGGTTGTTGGAATGCAATGTGGACGCTGTGACAACTGCGCTAGGGACTGATTTATAAAATGATTTTAATAATTTTATAATCGGTTGCTAGTGTGTACAGGGCCTAATGAAAGGCATCACTCTGGACCAAGCCCTTTGTACCCTGAAAATGTCTGACCAAAATTCCAAACCACATGGGTGGTATATGATGACAAAAAAACAGCAAAATACAAAAAAAATGATTTTTTCACTTTTTCAGTTATCATGATCTCGGAATCCTCCAAATCCACACAAACAACCAGAACTAAATTTTGCACCTCATGAGATCTACTCCCCCCCAGGACTGTGCATGCAAAATTTCATGCAAATCTTTTAAATGGTTGCAAAGCTATTAAAGTGCAAACTTTGAGGTTTAATATAAAAACCATTGCTCAACCCTGACTATAGTGATTCGACTATAACACTATAATATCCTTCCCCCCACCAGCATGCCAAGCACACTCCTCCTATCTCCCACCACCCAAACAGACCCTGCTCAACAAGATGTCCTGGCCTGACAACCCCAAACATCCACTTCCCGGTCACCAACACCCTCATCCCTCCACCAGTCCAACAGCATCCTGAAAAATGTGTTTCCCTAATGACCCACATAATAAAGAAAACCGTCCCCAGGTGCAGATCCTCTTCTCTGTTCAGAGTCCAGTCAGTAATGGTCCTGTTGAATGAATGAATGTAGACATCTTTGCTTCTAATAAAACCTGACTGATTGAAGTTTCAGTTTTCAAAACCTGTGGGACCTTTTTTCTTTTTAGGCCTATCAATCAAGCTAAACACTGATACAGGTAAGGTCCTTCTTAGATGAGCAGTGGCCCTAATTTGTCATTATTGGAGCTGTGATGTATAATAAATACAGTAGCCATTGAAAAATCTCCCTATACTACTCTATGGAGCGCTCCCCCATGCTCATTTTTTACTGGCATCACAAAACATGCCAACACAGGAGCATGTCTCACAATAAGAAACAACAAGCATTTTGCAGATGGGCTTCATGGATGGAAATACAACCCCCTCTCTCCATGTAAAATGTCACAAATACAGTCAATTCAACTTTATATTGCAATCCACCATGGGGCATGTACCTACCGGGTCAAAATGTTGTACGCTTAATAGTGTACTACAAAACCCTGAAACTGCAACAGCACAGTATAAGACAATGAGAGGGTGCAATACTGCAAATGGTTCTGTACACAGTACTGCACCCTCTCACTGTTGGAGGCAGGGGATATTACTTCTGTTGGGACAGACTTCCACTGAGCAGCTGCCATGGCCCGAAGTGATGAACCATTGGCAGGGATGGAAGCAGGCATAGCATTTGGGACCGGGTTTGATTCCTGGTCCCAGATGCATGAAAATCTTTCTTTTTCACAGTAATCCCACCAAGGAGTTAGATATTTTAGTTGGGGGTGGGTTTAGGGGGTGCAGCCCCCCCCCAATTGGAGGTGCGGAAGGCAGCACCACCACATAAATGAAGACTTGTGCTGCATGCATTATATCACACTGTTTTGGCATCATCATATATCCATGTGGCATAATGTCTTGCAACATTATGACCCTGTGCCGAACAGGTAAGCTTCGTTATATGTTTTTTTGGATGGGGGGGGCAAACTGCATAAATAAAAAGTTGCTCTTTAAAGTGAGTGAATATAGAATATAATAACACTCATTGGTGTTGGTGGTGGTGGCACAGATATTTATATTTTGTGGAAATATTAATAATATTGTTTTATATGTATTGTATGTTCAGGTAACACAACATGTAGGAGGGGTCTGGTAAGTAGTAGTAAGGTTATCCAGTGCACTGTTTCTGTTGAGTAGAATTATTTAAAAAAACAAGAAAGTGTGGAATGTAATTGATCCAACCCTATCATTGAATGTTATATGAAGTGAGTAGGATTTTCAAAAAGATCCATCCAAGATGCCATTTCCACTATTTTAAAAAGGAAAATGCAACCAAAACCACCAGATCATCTGTTAGATGGTCTAATAGCATCCACAGTTTCCATTCAAAAACAGTCCCAAGTGCCTTTAAACTGGATACAGCTTGCAACTGCATCCAGTTTCTGCTGCAAAGCATGACTTTTGTCACAAACTGATGCAACTTCTAAAAATAACAGCTAGGTTCACTGGACACAAGTGGATGGACAGAAATGTAGGCCAGTAGGCATTTTCATCTGGATACATCCCTTTTGAAAATACCCTTAGGACATCTATTTGGACATTTTTTATAGAATCGCATCAGAAAATAATTAGGCTGGCTTAGTAACAGGAGGCAACACATTCAGCTACTGTCTCAAACACTGGCGCTTGCATGCAAGTCTCAGACTTCAACACTCTGGCTGACTTATAACCAGGGCCACTGGAAAATTGCGGAAAAGGTTACCCAAAATTGTGGGGCATTTTGCAAAAATTGCGGGAAATTGTGGGGATTCTACTATAGACCCCAAGTGCTTCACAATAAATCTTTTAATGTTTTATGCAGCATATATAAGTCAGTATAAATTGCTAAATGAATACACTGACACCTGAATATGTTTAAAACATAAAGAAAAGTTTATGTTCCTAAGAAGAATACTAAACAGATAAGCTATCATAAGTGTTGCCTATCTTCCAAAATGTAAAAGCATCTTCCTCATACAGTGCTAAATAGATTATATAAAGTGAGTCACAGCAAATAAATATTAATTAAAGCCAGAAGAAATATTTTGTTTGTTTCTGGCTGTAGAATAATGAAGCCTAATCAACAGCTGTTTACAGTGCTCTGCCAGCTATTCACCCACTTTGGTACAAGAAAAAATAAGCAGACAGAGTGGTGAATAATTGAGTTTTAGTAAAATGATGTTAAAGTATTTACTGGTCATAATATGTTCTGCAGGTACTATACACTATTTTTGAAATCACGTATTTAAAAATTAAATCTGGGGGCTATTGGGGCTGGCAGTATTATCTACAGGTAAGAGTAACAAACTGTGAATGAGTTGACAACAACAAGCAGAACTGGGTTTGATTCCCACAACCTCCACTTGCATACCATGTGATTCTGAACAAGTCAGTTAACCTCCTCAGTGCTCCTGGGTTGTACCTGAAAACAGGCACTTGTGCCTAGTGGGCTTTACTTGGTTACCAAAAACTGTAAAAGAAAAATACCAATATATTTTTATTGCATCATACAGTAGTCAGGGTACCCTGTAATTTACCTTTGTTTTAATCTGGCTGCAATGATTTTGTTCAGTTAAAGATAAATGTTCAGATAAATTTTGTGTTTTATAAGCTTGTTTTTAGACTTTAGTTAGGTTTTTATTGAAGTCTTTGAGTGTGAGCATCTAGGGAGTAGTTGTTAAGAGTGAGATCACTTTTATCAACTAGCTTATTCAAGTTTAAAATTGGCAGGGTCATCCAAAAATCCTCAGATGTTTGAATCAAAACTAGTCTGAATGAAAGTATGCTCACAAGGAATAACTTGCCCTGCCACTTATAAAAAGGCTTCATGTTAGCACCCCATTTAAGTGAATGGGATAATTTGCACCTTTTCTCCCATCTTTTGTTTCAGTCTGTGTGTCAACAAAAAGTTTTCTGATAGACTGCTTCAAAACAAAACAAATGTTAAGTGTTTAAGTGTACTTATGTTTGACCAGTGGGTTTTGAAAACAAACAAGACAAAGATTCAAAACAAATCAGTGTCACATAAAACCTTTGCTCTACCTTGCACTGCATTGTTTATCAAGCACTAAGTCTGCATGCAAAATTGTCAATATATTGAGAGTATTTTATTAAAATGTTAATACTTTTTACACAGTTCAATATAAAAACTCAAAATTGCAAGAAATTTCAGAACATGTCAGTTTTTATGGAGAATGGTGAAAATTGTGGATTCCACAAAAAAATTGCATGCACAATTTTCCAGTGGCCCTGCTTATAACCAAGCATATTGCAGCTGTGAGGCAAAAAATATGATTTTGTCATTTGCAAACACCAAAATCTATGATGTTTTCATGGAAAATGTTAAAAATCATGGTGTTGCCAAAAATTGTTGGATTGTTAAGTAAAATGGTGATAATTGTGGCCTCCCAAAGAGGCACATAGTGAAGCAAGTCAGAGTATATGGTGGTTTCCAGTCACCCCTTGCTCTCCCAATCATTTGATTGTAGCACATGACGTCTGCACTTTACAGCCACTGGTGTTTTCTGCACAAAATGTACTAGAAGTCAATGGTATTGAGTGTATCATGAGCAAATAGAATTTGTTATGTTTTTTCACTCAATTTACTTTGCTGGCTAAGTGGTGAACTTTCATGGATTTGTCTAGCTATAAAGAAGAGCAAGGGTAATTGTCGGCAGCAGGATATAAAAAACAATATATAGCAATTCATTACCATTGGCTACAAACTTTCACCCTCAAGACTTCATTAAAATACCCTACAGGTAGATTTTGGAGGTTAAAATGTAGTTGCATTGATAATGGTATTTGTGAACAGCAGTTTTTGAAATTAGATGGTATATGAATATAGAATTTGACATCAGAAGAACATTTGGTCTACCTTCTCTGTCACTATTTCTTACAACTTTGTCCAGTCTTGTGCTGACCTTGATTATTTTTTGTTAGATCCTAATGGTGACCCAGCCCCTCCTCTCCCTCTCTCCCCCAGATGCCATCCCCTATCCTCTTCTACCACCTGCACTATTCCATTGCTTCTATCGCAACCAAGCTTTAAGACTACTACTATTCTAGAACTAATGGCCTACTCAGGTAATCTAGTCAACTTCTCCACTACCATTTGTGTGAGGCAAAGTTTTATAATGAGGTTATGATCCATCTGATATTGGCATTATGGCAGATTGAAGCAGTTGCCTTTCATTGCTGCTCCAGGATAGTAGGAGAAATTTTAGCAAAAACCTATTTCTAGCTGGTTGCAAATGGTACTTTTACTCACCCCAAAATGACTGAAAGAAAGAAAGTCATTTAAGCTCACTGTCAGATGAATACATGTCTCCCAGGCTCCATTCTCTGAAAAAACAATGCTGACCAGCAAGTAGCTCTGGTGGTTTGGGGAGGACTGCAGCATCACCTGGTACCATGATTCCACAGCCAAAATCCCTGATCTCTTTGAAGCCCTCTGTACAAACCATATTGAAGCCTACAACAGGACATAATGAAGTACTACTATAACAACTGTCACTGAACTCAGTAACAACAGGGAGTCAAGAAAGACAAGAAATGCCAGCACAGCTGAGTGTCTCTGATTCATTCTCTGTGACAGCTGCAAGCTTACAGACTAAGTCAATAGACTGGACCCATGGTATACACATTGCTGGGGTGGATCCCCTATGAAAGACTTCTATAGTAGTATGTTCTCCATCGGCAAAAGCAGAATTAACATCTGTGGAGATGCCTAAAGGCAATCCATTACCAGGTCAATTTCAATAAAACATATATACCCTGTAGAGATTGGGAAGACTGATGAATCACACTCTGGTGTGGATCCTTGATAGAAAGCTTTAGGCTATAAACTGCTAAGTGAATTTTTACAATATAATGCTGAAATGAACAGAGAAAACATAAATGCCATTACTACTAAGGTCAGAAAAGAGAGACTGTGTCAGTTTTATCTGATAAAATGAAAAGGTGGTATATGCTATTACTCATGGACTTCAAAACAGGCATCCTCATGCAGAAAAATCAGTCGGTGCAGGGGACAGTTGAACCTACCCATGGACATGGGATGAAACTCAAATATAATTTTTTTTTAGTAATGAGATAATTTCAAGTAAAAAAAGACTGCTACATTACAGTGGTGTGTCAGTGTTTATCATTAACAACTTTTCTGCACTACCATTTAGATGTACTGGAAATCCAGAAAATGTTGAGAGAGTGATACAGTTGCACGAGGAGAGCATTCCAGCTATAGCATATAGGTGGCAATAAAAACAATTTGTGCAATTGCTTGTGTGGTGTTTTTGAGTAGCTGTGCTGGCTCTGCAACCTACATAGTGGGGAATCTGCTTTAATTTGTATTCCCATGATCAGTGCACCTCCTTCTCTTGTAAGTGCCATAGGAGTAGATTGTTGGTTAGATTTTAAATTGATTTGAACAAGGTTTTAATTTGTTCTTTCTTGTGGTATAAAATATGGCTTAAACACTGTGATTTCATGCACTCATGCAGATCCATAGGGTCAGTATTGGTCAGGTTTTTAATGTATGTGGGCTTTACTCATTGAACTGGTGGTAGATTCTCAATAAAGATATGAGATTTTGAAGTACTTATCTGTTGTTGAATTTATAAATTAATATCAGGATGCCACTGACAATAAGCATCAGTTCAATGGTTTCACCATCATCCATCCTTTGCTTTATAAACACATTTGTGAATGTATCAATGAAGCAAAACACCATGACACTGTTTCAGATGATGTCTATGTTCCACTTCATTGTAATTTTTAATGTAACTGATGTCTATGGATTCTGGAACTTCAAAGGAACTAAAAAATAACATTTGCTTGGGAAAAGGCTTCACTAATATTGGACCCAAAACAAGGAAAAAAATATGACTTTTTCAAAACAAATAAAAAAATACACTGGGATGATAAAGCAGACTGCACACATGCCCAGATTTACAATTATTTTAAAGAATGTAAACAACATTGTTTATGTTCCATTTAAAAATCCTCAGAAATCCTGTTGATAATTATCAGTAGATTCTATGCTTTGTTCTATAACAGAATAAACCTATTTTTTTCTACTTTCTTAAATTTGTTCACACTTGTATATCCATATTTTGGTGCAACACGTAGTTGATAACAGGGTAGTAGCCAGAAGTAGACAGGAGCTTAGCTGAATGTAAATAGAATGTAACATAGAACATCACAGACACATATACCGGGATATTCAAAGGGAATAGAAATTTATTGCAAAGAACTCTGTTAATGCATCAGTTAGGGTTGATAGTGCAGTGACAAAAGTTTGGAAATTCAGTGTCAGAGTTACCAATCCTACCACCCCCAACCATCCACACAATGTCAGGCATCAGGGTTTGACTTGGGGTCATTGGGACTAACCCTCACCCCATTGTCCTACACTGTACCATGTCAGCTTCCTTACATATAGAATGGGGTGAGAGTTAGTGGTGGATTTCCTGCTTTGTCACTTTAGTAATAATTTTAACGATGGATTAACAAAGCTTTTGCAATAAATTTCCTTACTTTTTCAGATAGTATTATCATATCCTTCTGGAACTGCAGTCCCATCCCTTTAGAGATGCATATACTGTTTGTATGTAGCCATGATAACTTTGTCATTTGTTTACATTTGACCCCAAATTTTCAACATAGTCTTCTTATCACCCCACCTCAGAAACCCCATAGGTGAACATTTCTTAATCTGTGGCAAAACACCATTCTGCACCATTGGTGCAGAAACTCATTTTGGGCAAAATGTGAGAAATGGCAGCTGTATGGTGCATGAGGTGGTCTGAAAAAATGACTCTGCTGAAAATTTGGAGTGAAAATATGAAAAATTGGCAAAGTTACACATGTGCATAGGAAAATGACAATTACTGTGCATAATTTTGTGCTCTAAATTTTCAAAATTGGCTTTTTGGGACACCACCTCATGAACACTGGCACTGTCATTTCATTACTCGGTCCCAAAAGATGATTTTACTCAGCGTCTGGGTAATCACCTTACTGATCTGAGTAATGAAACAACAGTGACAGTGTTCATGAGGAGGGGTCCCAAAAACTCAATGTTGAAATTGTGGTGCAAAAATACCTTAAAATGGTAGAGATATCAACATAAGTTAAAAATGCCTTTGACAGCCATTATATTTATTCTTCAATTTGAGGTTCAGCTTAGAAGAGTGCAGACATGTCCTGGCCCATAGAAGATGACACCTGGTGACATCCATTGGTAAGTATAGGGCAAGGGTAGTGTTGGGTGGTGAGTGCTCAGTGGAAGGTCAGGATGTGGAAAGTGGATGGGGAGACAGTGAGGACTGTTTTCTTGTTTACAGGGTTTAAAAACATGCTTTTTTTTACCTGGATAACAAATGTTTGGGATGGGCTCCCAGTGTCCCACATTTCTGGGAAGGGGGTACCTTGTACTTCTGACAAAGGGATTGGGCACCCTGATTAGAGATGCAGCAAAATGGAATTTCACTGGTGAAATTCTGGGGAAATCGTGAATTCCGTCTTGCGAAATATTTTGCTAAATTTGCACATTCTGCAAAATATTTTGCAGGTGTGAGATGTGGACTTTCACCTGCGAATGGTGGAATTTCACCCACGAGTGATGAAATTCCACTGTTTGCAGGTGAAATTCCACATTTTACTGGTGGAATTTTGCACCCGCTAAATATTTCACAAAACGTGCGAATTTTGCAAAATATTTCACAGAACAAAATTTGTGGATTTCACCCATTTCTAACACCGATGTCAGCAAATAAATACAAGGGACTGGGGGGAGTGTGGAGGCATCTTATATTGGGGGTGGACATTCCAGTGTCAGATATTCTGAATGAAAATGGGAGAGTGGTAAAAGTGAACTGTGGGAAAATATGTCACGCTCCCTGCAACACCATGTGACCTGGTCCACAAACAAGGTGCCTCTCCACGAAAACAAAAGTGTTTTTGCATGGGACATCTATTGTTTCCCATAGGAAATAATGGGAAATTTAATAATTGGCATTCAACCCTGAACATTTCAATCCACAACCAAAAGCCGTTTCTGAGAAACTGTTGTTGAAAGAAAATCCCCAAAACCATTCAAATTTTGCATTTTTCATCACTCTATATCTCAAAAACCACAAAAGGGATTCAGATGAAATTTGGCATGTCAAGAGACCTGCCCTAGCAGCAAAGTGTGTCACATTTCACACAAATTTGTTTAACAGTTGCAGGTTATTAAAGTACAAAATTTGAGGTTTAACATTAAACTGCCTGTTCAACCCTAACTATATGGGTGCTACCACACAGTGTAATACACACACACACATGTGTATATATATATATATATATATATATATATATATATATATATATATATATATACACACACATATACATGATACGTGATGGGCAGGGCACATGAAATACACCAGATATTTGAAAGAGTGTACAGTGACCTCAGATTACCTCATGAGTAGTGGGATGTAGCAGAGCCATGAGTGATGGTTCCTGAGGTCACTATGCACAAATTCACTTATCTGGTGTATTTCATGCTCACCCATCATGTGTCTGATTTATACAATAGGGCCATTGTTTATTGTAAGGTTGAGGTTTGTTAAGGTTTTCCAGTTATATTTAGTTATTTTTATGTTTCATATGTTGTTTTTTCTTCCCTGTCAGTGCTGTTCAGCATTTTATGAATGGAGTGGATTTTCTGTTGTTTTGATTGGTTGTTTAAATATTATGAATGGGTTTGCTGTTCACATTGTGATTGGCTGGGTGTCATTTTGTAGTGTGTTCTGATTGATTTTTTCTGTGCTGTCTCCTTATCTCATTGGCTGCTGAGTATTTGAGGGCGGGTCTGGTTTTGACTTTGTGTATGTCTGGAGTTTCGTGCTTTATGTATGTTTCTTTGTTTATTTTAATCTTGAATGTATTTATTTCATTTCTGGTACTCTATCATTTTCTGGATGTTTATTTCAACTGCTCAGGTGAATATTTCACTGTGTGTGGTGCTTATTATTTCATTGTAGATACTTTCATTTTCGGTGTTTTAGTTTTTGGGGATACTT
This sequence comes from Neoceratodus forsteri, assembly GCA_016271365.2. Classification (NCBI taxonomy): domain Eukaryota; kingdom Metazoa; phylum Chordata; order Ceratodontiformes; family Ceratodontidae; genus Neoceratodus; species Neoceratodus forsteri. The sequence goes on along the minus strand of CM057450.1, from coordinate 871,508,101 downwards.
TACTTTTGATTTGTCAGGGTGATGTATTCTTTATTTATTTTTTTTTTTCGTGTAGTAATATTTTTTCAGAACTTTATTTATTGTATAAGGGTGCACATCTCTGGTTTATTGTACCAGTGTATTTGAAACAACATAACATATTTGTGACAGTTAAGAGTCTCTGGTTTACTACACGGACTCTTGTACTGTAGTTATGGGTATCTGGTTTGGTTCTCAGGGGTAACTCTCTTCTTATTTATTATTGCACTTCATCTTCCTTTTGTATGTTTGTTCAAGTTACATTGCCTGGAGTCCATTATTCAGATTGTGTGTTAGATGCTTGGAATCCATTACTTGGAATCTGTGTCAGATTTTTCATTGTTCACTTGGGAGCTTAAGCAACAGGTTGGTAGAAAAGAGGCCAGGAGTTATATTTTGTTTTAAACTGAAATATTTGATTAGTTTGTTAGTGAAATTAGTTCTATGTGTTAAAAATTATTACCCTGAATTTGAACTGATACTTGGGCTGTGATATTGTAGGTTTGGGGATAGATGTTTGGCAGGGAAAATTAGAAGGTAATTTAAATGTGTTTGCCTGGTGTTTGGAGGAGGGGACATTAGCTGCAATTAACTTGTCTTTAAACAGGAATTACTGTGGCTTTCATTGTTCACTTGGGAGCTTAAGCAACAGGTTGGTAGAAAAGAGGCCAGGAGTTATATTTTGTTTTAAACTGAAATATTTGATTAGTTTGTTAGTGAAATTAGTTCTATGTGTTAAAAATTATTACCTTGAATTTGAACTGATACTTGGGCTGTGATATTGTAGGTTTGGGGATAGATGTTTGGCAGGGAAAATTAGAAGGTAATTTAAATGTGTTTGCCTGGTGTTTGGAGGAGGGGACATTAGCTGCAATTAACTTGTCTTTAAACAGGAATTACTGTGGCTTTCATTGTTCACTTGGGAGCTTAAGCAACAGGTTGGTAGAAAAGAGGCCAGGAGTTATATTTTGTTTTAAACTGAAATATTTGATTAGTTTGTTAGTGAAATTAGTTCTATGTGTTAAAAATTATTACCTTGAATTTGAACTGATACTTGGGCTGTGATATTGTAGGTTTGGGGATAGATGTTTGGCAGGGAAAATTAGAAGGTAATTTAAATGTGTTTGCCTGGTGTTTGGAGGAGGGGACATTAGCTACAATTAACTTGTCTTTAAACAGGAATTATTGTGGCTTTCATTGTTCACTTGGGAGCTTAAGCAACAGGTTGGTAGAAAAGAGGCCAGGAGTTATATTTTGTTTTAAACTGAAATATTTGATTAGTTTGTTAGTGAAATTAGTTCTATGTGTTAAAAATTATTACCTTGAATTTGAACTGATACTTGGGCTGTGATATTGTAGGTTTGGGGATAGATGTTTGGCAGGGAAAATTAGAAGGTAATTTAAATGTGTTTGCCTGGTGTTACTTAAATACTGAAAAGCCACTGGGGGTTGGGATTGAAGGGCTGAGTATTTCTGTTTGGGACTGAAATTTTGAAGCAACAGGAGTTGGTGGGCCTGTGACATCATACGGTACCTGGAGTCTGCTTACACACACTGTTAGTGGGACTGAACACATACTGGACTGTATGTGTTTGTGAGACTTGGGAACTTTGTTGGTGGGGTTGAAATTGGGTTTGTAAATAACTACAGTCAGTATAGAGAGAAACTGTACTCCAGGGAAAGGGACTGAGAAAGGGGTGTGCTATTATAAACAGAGGGGATAATCAGGGTGGCCATATTCCACCATGGCAGGCATCTTCGGAAGGGTTGTAGGCTGCACAGGCTGTGGGATGGCAATAATTCTAAATTGGGCCTGGAGAGAGGGAGGCTGCCCACTCTGGAGACAGCTATCTTGTATTAGGAGTGAGGTATATTGGTTAAGGAGTAGCTGTGGGAGCTGGGGGGGGTGTCCAAGGATAAGGGGTGTGGATATGGGCAGCAGAAGGGTGGGGCTGAGGGGAGGCTGGGGCAACGCTCTGAAATTACAGGACATTATGCTACAGCAAGCAGAGGGGGGATATTGGGACAGAGGACCCTTAGATAGGAAGTTGATGCTAAGGGAAAGCGTACAGGGTGAACATTCTGAATACAAAGAGACTGGAGGGAAGAGTCAGGAGGGGCTGTTGTGCGGAAGCCTAAAACAGCAGACTGTGGGAAGGAGCTCTAAGGTGAACAGTGCAAGAGAGGAAGAAGAGGTCAGTTTAGAGATGCAGTCAGGGAAACTCGGGTTACTTGATGGAGGCTGACATAGAGTGTCACAATAAATTTGAGATACTAAGCATCCTAGAGGGAAGGGGTTGGTGGAAATGAGGAAACTTATACAGAGGCCGGGGAGGGAGTCAGATACCCATAGGGCATCACAGAACAGCTATGGAAAGGATAGACATAGTCCCAGAGGAGAGGAAACATATATGTTAAGCAAATGGGGAGATGCAACATATTCCAGACATGAGGGGAGAGCATGATTGAGAGGAACTGGGAGACAAGGAGGTGGGAAGGCCCCTTCAGCAGGAAGGTCAGTACCAAGGATGGGGCCCTAGCTAAAGGGGACCACAGAGAGCCTCTGGAGACAGGGGTACTATTACAAGGGGGATGAGGGTGCGGGGAAGGGAAACCATCAGGGCCAGGATAAATGGTTCAGATAAGAGAGGGTTAAAGGGGACACCTATTCAGAGGGGGTTTGAGTTAAGTGGGCAAAATAGCAAGGGAGGCAGAAAGGGGAGGGTGACAAGGGGGTCTCTAATAAGGCAGGAAGACTCCCATGAAATTGTGATCATGAATAAAGTGGGGGAGGGGGGGCTGAGAGGGCATAGTGGAGGTAACCATAAGGATGATGGCGGTGTTAAGGTTCTGTTACTGGGAGACTCGATGATTAAGGGTATCCATTGGGAGGGACAGGGGTGGATGCCATAGCCAGGTGAAGGTAGTGAGTATCTCTGGGCTGACAGTGCACAAACAAGTTCATGGTGTATGAAATGGTTAGGGATTGTGGAGGAAACCGGAATTCCTGGTGCATTTGGGAACTAATGATCTAGAGGAAATAGCATTATGGAAATCAAGCAAGGTTCCAAGAACTTGCCAGAGTCTGTCGGGATAATGGATGCAACATTTCCTTTTCGGAGATATTGCCAGTACCAAAGGCCTCAGTGGAGAAAAAATGAAACTCACAGAGGTTAATGAATGGCTCAGGAAGTGGGGTGAAGAATGGGTTGAGGTGTTAGGGAACTGGAATGGAGTTTGGGAGGATAAGGGACTATATGCCAAGGACAGGTTTCATCTTGCCCCATTAGGAAGGAAGTCCTTAAACAGGGATGGCTGACTACATACAAGAAAGGTGGGGTTTAAACTTGTAGGGGAAGGGATAGGAGAGGGGCTGACGAAGCCCTCCCTCCAGATGAGGAGTAGCCTTCAAGCCCAGGGAGGAAACAGACTGGGGTGGGTTTCAGGAGGAGCAGGGGAGGATGGAGTATAAGGAATCTGGGTGGGGTTCGACAAAAGGATCAGGGATAAGGGTGGGGGTTAGTGTTAGTAAATGCCAGGAGTTTGGGAAACAAGTTGCCAGAGTTCCAGGCCATGCTGTTCGAGGGGTGGATGTGGCGGCAGTCACGGAAGCGTGACCAACAAAAACCATGACTGGGACCTTAATGTGCAGGGGTACACTACGCTTGGAAGGATAGAAAGGAGGGCAGAGGGTGGAGTGGCTATGTTCATTAGAGATGACATAGAAATTGCTATGGTAGAAGAGGCAGAGGGAAACGTGGAGGCCTTATGGGTCACTCCACGATCCCCAGCAGGAGATAAAGTCAAGCTGGGTGTAGCATATAGGCCCCGGGATGAGTGATGTTCTAGAGGATGGTTTGCTGGACAACATCATTGCCCAGTGTGGTCCAAAAGGGAAGGAGTGGTGTTGATGGGGACCTTATATGCCAGGTACTAACTGGGGAACCATGTCCTCTAAGGTGGCCAAGGAGCAGAGGCTGCTGGATGGCTTCCAGGATGTGTTCCTAACACAGCATGTGATGGAGCCCACAAGGAGGGGCATGTCCTGGATGTGGTTCTGGCAGATGGGATCTGGTAAGGGACATGGTTGACAGGACCCCTGACTGGGAGTGACCACAATACTGTCTGGTTTCAAATAAGCATTGGGGAGTGGGGTGAGATCTAGGACACTGGCAGTGGACTTCAGGGGCAGACTTTATGGGCATGGGAAATATTCTCAAGGATCACTTGAAGGGATTACCTCAACAACAAGTGTGGAAAGGAGATGGGAGGTCATAAAACGGGACTTCAAGAGGCAGTCAGGATCTCGCTAAGTTGAAGACGTGAGGGAGCAAGGTCACATAAACCATGCTGGTGGTCCAGTGAGGTCCAGGTAGCAGTCAGAGAAAAGAAAGGCGGCTTACAAAAATATAAAAACAACAAGAGGATAGGGATAAGGAAATGTACCAGCTTGCATCTAGAAAAGTCACCCGTATGGTGAGGGAGCAAAGTCCAGTAAAGAGCATCAGCTGGCACAGGGGATACATGGAGGAAAGGGGTTCTTCGGTACATTGGGGAGCAGAAAAACTAAGGGCCATCTCAGCAGATTGAGATCAGAAGGAGGGTGGGTGGAAGAGGCGAGGACAGGCAGAGGTATTTAGCAGTACTTTGCCTCTGTGTTCACTAGGGAGGGATGGGATATCTACAAGCAAGGCACAAAGGGGATAGACGGCAGGGGTGGGATCAGGGGGCAGCAGAAATGGAGCAAAAGGGAGGGAAAGGTACCCCAGGGGTGTCACATCTGGTTAGGATAAAAGACCAGTAAGGTGGAGGGGACGGATGATGCCATCCCACCAAAAGGGTGTGGTTTTCCCTCAAGGCCTAAAGAAGACATCTCCTGGGCGGATGGCATTCATCCGAGAGTACTATGGGAATTGGCGGACATACTGGCTGCACCTAGGAGCTTTTCAACAGGTCACTTGAGACAGGGAGGGTACCTAGGGATTGGCGAGAGGCACATGTGGTACCAATCCATAAAGGGGGGTCGAAGGAAGTACCAGGAAACTATAGACCCATCAGTTTAACCTCGGTGGTGGGAAAATTAATGGAGAGTATACTAAAGGAACGATTGGGGGTTTACTTGGAGGAGGTGGGAGGTCTGGATAGTCGGCAGCATGGGTTTGTGCCAGGTAGATCATGTCAAACCAACCTTGTGGAGTTCTATGAATGGGTAACATCAGAACTGGATAGGGGTAAGCCTGTGGATGTATTATTCTTGGACTTCAGCAAGGCGTTTGACTCTGTCCCCCACAATGGTCTGGTGGAGAAACTGATGGGTTAGGAGTAGGCCCTTTGATGGTCAGATGGATTGAAAACTGGATAGCTGGACGCACTCAGAGAGTAGTGGTCTGTGGGGAGCTCTCGAACCCTACAGAGGTTGGTAGTGGGGTACCACAGGGCTCGGTCCTGGGTCCAATCCTGTTTAATGCATACATATCAGACATCAGGGATGGTATAGGGTGTGAAATGAGTCTCTTCGCGGATGACTCCAAGATGGGAGCAGTAGTTGAGGGAGAAGAGGGGAGGTTGGCCCTGCAAGGACCTGGACACCCTGGAAAGCTGGGCTCACACATGGAATTAAATTTCAATATCACCAAGTGCAAGGTGTTGCATCTTGGTGGAAACCCTAAACACAGGTACACCCTGGGAGGAGGGTGCTGGAAGCCTCAACAGGGGAAAAAGACCTAGGGGTCATGGTGGATACATGTATGAATAACACTGAGCAGTGCAGGAGAGCAGCTAGCAAGGCAAACAGGATGTTGGGATGCATCGCAAGGGGGATCACCTCTAGGAGCAAGGAAGTGATTCTGCCACTGTACAATGGACTGGTTAGACCACACCTTGAGTACTGTGTACAGTACTGGAGACCACACTTGAAGAGGGACATACAGCTCCTGGAGAGGGTACAGAGGAGGGCAACAAAGATGATACGAGGGCTAGGGGATTTGACTTACGAGGACAGACTTGAGGAGCTCTGCCTGTTTTCATAGGAGGAGAGGAGAGACAGGGGGGACATGATTGAGGTCTTCAAGTACCTCAAGGGAATAAATAGGGTAAACATGGAGGGGATCTTTAGACTAAAGCAGGGAGGCATCACCAGAGGGCATGGTTTGAAGTTGGAAGGTGGAAGGGTGAGGGGAAAAAGGAGGAGGTTTTTCACTGAGAGGGTGGTGGACCCTTGGAATGCTCTGCCTGGTGAGCTGGTTCAGAGATCACAGTGGAGAGCTTTAAGAGAGGGTGGGACAGACACAGAAAGTGGATGTATCAGATGATGGCCTATCCAGGGTGGGGATGGATGATAGGGGTTTCTGGAGCACAAGGGATGGGAGGGTCTCGGCACCCAACTAAGGATCTAGGTTCGAGCAGACTTGATAGACCATAAGGCCTAATCTGCTGGCAAATAGTATGTTAGTATGTTAGATATTACGATTCTTGGGGCCAGATATTCAAAACTTAGCCCTGGGGCAAAGTTAGCACTGCATGGCATGCTAAATTAGCCCTAAACCATTAGAACACTATATTCAAAGGAATAGCCCTGGGCTAAAGAAGCTGAATATAGCATGCAAAAGAAGCCATACATACAGGGCTGGGAGTGCAGTGCAAAAATATCCTGGCAAACAAGACAGCTCTGAATATGGTTGGTATATTTTTGTGGGGCCAGGGAAGTCATTTTTTAATATTATTGGTATTTAATTTCCTTTGTTAACAATGAGTAAGTGTTCTTAGACATAATGTAGTACCAAATGACTGTGATAAAGGAATTCAAAATGCAAGAATTACAGAATCTGGTCAGTGCTTCAGGTATATTTTGGTATTTTGTTATTTTCTTAAAACTATTATTCAAAGTCAGTGGAGTTCAGTCAGCATTTGAGGTCTTTGTTCATTAAGTCACCATGCACTTGTAGTCCCAATATGTTTGTCACCCATAATTAGGTTTTAGTAAACTGGATCCCACTCAAAAGAAACTGATTAGGTGACTTACTATATTTAAGCTAAAAATGTTGTAGGTGCCGTATTGGTCTTTTAAGAACAGATCCAGAAACAAATGATTTGATGCCTTTGTTGGACCAACGTGGATGTTACAGAAAAGAACAAAGTGCTCTAGCATTTGAACCTACCCGGTCCTTCTTCAGAAGCTTTATGGCAGTTATTTTGAAAATCCCATACTATTAACACCAGATTATGTTGAAAAAAACATAATACAGGGGAATTATACATGTACATCAAGTAATGTGGTCTATTTTATCCAATGCAAGAAATGTCCTCACATAGGTTATGTGGGGGAGACAAGCCAACAATTCTGGGATAGAATTAATTCACACAGACATTCTATTAATCACAAGAAGACTGAGAAACCAGTAGCCCAGCACTTCTCCCAGGATGGCCACTCAATCTCAGATATGTCTGTGATGGTCTTACAAGGACATTTCAACAGTACACAACAGAGACAGACTTCTGAAATTAGAATTATTTTACTTGTCAGTATGGTGGCGGATGGATTGAACATTGATGTTGGTTATATGACACATTATTCCACTTAAACCTACACAGACCTTTACTTTAAAAGATTGACATAAATACTTTGGTTCTTGGTGGGCCTTTGATTGTGTAAGTTTATAGTTATCTACATGTTGTCGTCACACCTTAACACTGTGAGTGAGTGTGTGTGAGTGTGTGTATGTGTATTGAAGTATGTATGTGTGTGTTTGTGTGTGTTTTGCATGTGTTCTGTTTTTGTGTGTTGTGGGTATTGTGTGTGTGTGTTTTATTTGTGTGTGCATAGTGTGGTGTGGTATGTGTGGGTTGTGTTTGTTATATTTGTTGTGTGTTGTGGTTGTGTGGGGTGTGCAGGGGTGTGAGTGTGTGTGGTGTAGTGTGGTGTCTGTACACACATCTGTGTGGGGGCATGGCATGGGACAATTGTTATGTGGCTAGGACACTTAGTTTTCACATATACAGTATATTTACTTCCTTCTACTAGTTGTCAGTGGTTGGATTACACACTGTCACATTTTTAAATCTGCTCATATTAAGATGCGCATTTCATTTACTTGAGGGTTCATAAAAGGTGTAATTCCTTTGGGTAACGATTAATATTGGTATGAATGATGCTGATTATGACTCTTGTACATACAGTATATCTCATTACTACTAGTTACAGTATCTTTCCCAAGGGGAGACAGAGAGAGAGAGAGAGATGGAGAGGGGGAGAGAAAAGGAGAAAAAAAAGGAGGGATCCTGGATGATTTCATCCTTGGAAGTTTTCATTTAGATTCCTTAGACTGATTCTGTGCATTTTTGTTATACACTGACTCTGTGTTGAAATCTGCACTTATCAGGCTCATGGTCTCATTTTCTTGAGGGTCCTTGACAAGTATTTTTATTTGGCACTTATACTTCCAAGTGATACTATCATGCATAATGTATATATGTATATGTTTAATGTGGGGCTCTTTTTCAACTTGCAGTTATACCTAATTTCAGGATTTTGTCTCTCATTATCTGTTCTTTAATACACCAGGACACTTGGAATGTAAGTTGTAATCTCATCTTACATGTATTAGAGAGAATGCTATCCCAGGGATTTATTATCACTAGAATGCTTTCTTAGCATACTGAAATATTTTAAAATTTATCTTAGAAGAACTCTCTGGTTGTTGAGAATTTTTTATAACCTTTGCCCTTCTGAGGCTCCTTAGTTAAAAGAATACTGGTGTTAATTAGCTTCTCTGATGTAAACTTCTATTATGTTTTAAATGTATATGTTAAACCAATGAGAATTATTTCTGTTTTTTCAACATAATCTGGTGTTAATAGTATGGGATTTTCAAAATAACTGCCATAAAGCTTCTGAAGAATGACCAGATCAGTTCAAAAGCTAGAGAACTTTGTTCTTTTCTGTAACATCCATGTTGGTCCAATAAAAGGTATAAAATCATTTGTTTCTGGATCTATATTTAAGCTAGAAATGTGTTTGGGCATTTTAATTTATTTTTTCTATTTTATTTTTGTACAGTATTTTGAATTTGTCAGTGTTTATGGTTTTTGTTATTTAGCCACTATGTACTTATAGTTCCCATTACCTTTGTCACCTATAAAGAGGCTTTTAGTAAAATTAATCACTCTTGAAATAAGTTGATTAGGTAGCCAAATATGTTTAAGGTAGTAATGTATTTTGGGCTTTGTTAAACTTTATTTCTATTTTTTTACAGTATTTGGAATTTGGTCAGCATTTGTGGTTCTTGCTACTTTAGCCACCAGTTGCATGAATTCCCCATTACCACTATCACCCAAAAATATTTTTTTAGTAAAATGAATCACCCTTAAAATAATCTGACTAGGTGCCATAATATAATTAAAGCTAGCAATGTGTTTAGTCTTTGTTACCCATTTTCCTTTTTGTTTTCTCAAAATAAGTGGAATTTGGTCAGGATTTGGGTCTTTGTTACTTTAGCCTCCATATACTTGGGCCGCCATTATGTGTCTTCTAACTCTTTCATATCTAAATTAAGGTATTGTTTTATAATTCAACATGCTTTATTAGTTTAGCAGCATACAATAAGTTTAAACAGTTAATAAACAGTACAGCTGCAATAAAACATAAAACAAACATTCGTAACATGCAAACATGAAACATAAGCTCAACAAAGACCCAAATAAAACTTCCCTCCCCAACTCCCCCCCAACTCATGCCTGTGTCAGAATAAAAAAATATGGGTTAATTTAAGGTAGCTAATCAGGATTGCCAGAGAAACAACAAGGTCAGGAGGGGATCCCATGTGCCTCTATGACCATCTAAGTTATGCCAGATGCTGGCTATATGTTTCTCTTATTGAATAGTGAGTAGGGTCTCATGGTACCATTCCATAGTTGAGGGAAGGGATTTATCCTTCCAGTGTTTAAGCATGACTAATTTATCAGTGGCTGCTATTAGGGATAGGTGTGATTTTCGTGCTTTCAGTGTACTCCGTGGGAAAATAAGCAATTGACAGGTTGTGGGGGTAAACAATGAATCTAACCCCAGGATTGAGTTGAGGGTATTTCCGATAGCAGTCCAGAATGCTTAAGCTTTTGGGCAATCCCACGACATGTGAAGGAGAGATACCACCTCTGCCCCACATCTATGACAAATAGGAGATGCTAGCTTCCCTATGGCATGTAGTCTAGTAGGAATATAATGCAGGTTGTGCATATTATTGAATTGGATAAGTTGCAACCTATCTTGTTTAACAAGATTATAAGTTGTTTTCAGAGTTTACACCAATACACCTGATCATCAGGAAGAGCGAGTGCCTGCCTCCAGTAATAACAGACCCTTTGGGAAGTTTGGGAGCAAGTTCCTGTAAGAACTTATACACACCTGATACCGCACATGGGTGTTTTGCCAATAAAAGGACAGCTCCCAAATCATCTCCAGGTGGGAAGACCCAGAGTTTGGGGCCCAAGAAGGCTAATACATCCTGCCTGAGCTGCCAGTATTTAAAGATGTCAACCTTGGATAACTGAAATTTCTCGTGCAGTGAGGTGAATGAAATAATAGAGTCCTCAGTGCAAATATCTTCCAATGTAATATCTTGTAGTTTAGGAAGAATAGAGGGTGGATCACTGATGAGCTGAATCCAGATTCGGACATCTCTGTGCTGCTCGAGGCCACACTGTTAATAGAAGCTAACAAAAGCTTCAAACCTCCTTTTCTGTATTGAAACAGCTGTAATCAAGTTGAGAAGCTCGGTAGGATTGTTATGAGGAGGTTTGGTGGAAGTTGCTTGTGGAAAGGAGCAGGGCAGTCCCCTAGATAGCGAGTGTCTGGCTGAAGCAGTATGCCACTCAAAAGCATCAGGATGGATGCAGAAGTTGGTGAGCCTTTGGCAGCGAGAACTCCTGCTACTAAGCGGCCAAAGCCCCACTCCCCTACTCCAAATGAACAAGAGGATGAGCCCGGGAAAGAAGGGGGTTCAGGTTAGACTAATATGGACCTCCAAGACATTAAAGCAATATTGCAGGGGCTGGTGTCAGACTTCGCAGTGATTAAACCAGTTTTACATTCTCTAGCCCAGAGAATGGGTGATGCGGAGGCTCGGATCTTCTCGCAAGAAAGAAAAACATCTGTGGTGGAGCAAGAACTGGTGGGGGTTAAAAGTCAGATTAAGAAACTGGAAGAAAGAATGGAGGATCAGGAGTCAAGAAGTAGGTGGAATAACCTGATCATTGCAGGATTACCGGAGAGGGCTGAGGGGCAAGATTGCGTTGCATTTATGCAGGATCTTCTGTTCAAGCTGCTGGGGCCCATGCCATTAGGCGAGGCATATAATCTGGAAGAGCCCACCAGGCATTAGGGAGGTGCCACCACCTGGGGCCAGGCAGTGATAATCATGCGTTTTCTCAACTATAAGGAGAAATCATATGTATTGCTTACTGCTAGGCAAAATAAAATGTTACGAGACGGCCCGCTCTGGCTATTCCAAGATCAAACGTCAGCGATTAGAGAGAAGCAGAAAGCATATGTTGAAATCAAGAAGAAGCTTTACTTGGCAGGAATAAAGTTTCATCTGCAATATCCAGCAACCCTGGTGAGTGCGGTTGCACTCAGGGAGAAGGGTTTCTAACCACAAGATGCTCTCGGGGGTTCAAGTGGAACTCCCAGATTTGTTCAAGTCATGTAGGTAACTGAGCCTAATAGGAGGACCATGCTTTCTTTGATGGATTTGGCGGGAGGGGAGCAGGGATTATCAGACTGGGGTAGTTATTCAATGGTTGTAGTTTGTTGGAGAGGGGGTGGACTGGGGGACTAATAATGGGTTTGGAGAGAGAATTCCCCACTATATAGGGGTCAGTAGTAATTTTAGGGTTTCCAGAGAAAAGCAGCCCTGAGTGGGGTGTGACACTATAACATGGCCACATAAGGCAAAAGCAATTGGTACCTCGGGGCACGATCTCAGGGGTGAAGGAATGGGGTGAATATAGATCCAGAAAATGGGGATGAGAGGCCCCCTAATCTCCCCCTGCTGGATACGAGGGGATATTTAGTGAGATCGCTAGTTAGAGAAGAAGAGTCACGTAAGTTTTTAGGATAATAGGAGGCGGGGGAGGGAGAATTCTGATCTACCCTAACAGGTAGGGGAAGGAAATGGGCTACAGCTGTTATTAGTGGGGAGCAAAGTGTGAGATATGGGAGGGGCTGCATAAGACAAAGGGAAATAAAGATATTGGAGAAATGAATGCCTTCGGCACTATAGGCATGGTGAGTCATGAGCAAGGATTTGGAGCTACTCAGGCAAGGGAGGAGGGGCAGCACAGAATGGGTTCATTCATGACTCCATGATTCAATATTTGGTAGGTGGTCGATCTTTGGATCGAGTTTAAGGGATGGGAGGGGGTTGGGGGGTAGGAAAGAGAGAGAGTCCCTTATGGAGAGTAATTTGGGAGCAGACATGGAGCAGATAGAAAAAGCTGATATAATTAAACTGTTTGGAGGTTATCTCAATGTCAAGTATTAAAATAATTTCTTGGAATGTTAAGGGCCTCGGGGTAAATGAAAGAGAATGTTGAATTTGAGGCATATTGAATTAATGGGGGCTTGTATTGCTGCTTTGCAAGAGACTCACTTGCTGACGGAGGAACTGAAAGGGCTTAAGAGAAGATGGGTGGGGCAGGTATATGGGGTAGGTAGGGATAGAGCTGCAGGAGGGGTAGTGATATTAATAAGGAAATCATGTCCATATGAGGTGGCGCAAGTCAATGCAAGGGAAGATAGCAGAGGAATATATATCTCGGGCATACTATTGCAAGTCAATTTTGGTGGCTTTATATATGGCCCAACACCTCCGGACCTGGAGTTCTTTGCCTCTATTGAAGGGGATATAGCGGCTCTCCTTCACCTTTACTAATTCTGGTGGGGGACTGGAATGCCTGCTTAAGTAATCGTGAGGATAGAATTCACCATCCGGAGGACCTATGTCCAAGGCCCAGGTGTTCTTGAACAGACCCCTCAAGGTGATGGCATTGGTAGATCCTTTTAAGATGTTCTCGAAGGGGGGCATGAGTATGACTTTTTACTCGGCAGCCCACAAGGGTCAATGCTGAATTGATTTTTTTCTGGTAAATGCAGAGGTGATCGGGGAGATTAAAGAAATGATAACAGGGGTAGAATTTATTCGGATCACTCTCCCATCCAAATAGTGTGGGGACCTAGACCCGCTCCACCCAGACCGTATAGGTGGAGGCTGAATGATGCCCTGCTGGCAGAGCCCCTGGTGCAAGATAGGTTGGAAGAGGTGCTGTTGGAGTTCATGCATCAACAAGTGCCTACAATGCAAAATAAAAAACTAACGTGGCCCGCCTGTAAGGTAGTATATCCGGGGGTGGCCCAGGGTATTGCACTACAGAGAAATAGACAAAGAAGAGCAAAAGAGGAGTTTATACTGGGGGCAACTGATTCACTGACACCATTAAAAGGGTCTTCTGGGGAGGTCGATATGGAACTTAAATATTTAAGGGAGGAGCTAGGGGATATTGCTAACAGTAAAATAGAATTTTGGTTAGAGCAAATTAATGCCAGATACATGATGCAGGGAGATGTCCTGGGGTGGCTATTGGTGGCTAGATTTAGGGAATGGGAAGCAAGTAGAATGATTACCTCCATCTGTTGAGGGGAAAACTCTTAACTGATTCACAAGAGATGGTGGAGGCATTTGCCTCATATTACCAGGGAATTTACTGGGCTGGAGACCTTGTGGGGGAGAGGGAAATTGAGAGTTTTTTGGAGGAGATATCCCTGCCAGCTTTAGACCCAATACAGGCTAAGGAGTTGGCGGCTCCAATTAGGGTGTCGGAGATTATGGAGGTAGTGCAATCGCTACCTGTGGTAAAACACCAGGGCCAGATGGTCTTACCACCAAATTTTATCAAGTACATATACAAACTATACTTCCTATGCTTCAGGAGTTGTTCCAAGCCTAATGCAGGAAGGGTACCTAATCCTCCGCTGTACCAAGATATATTACTTTGATTCCCAAACCAGATAAACCCAAGTATATCCCGGAAATTATAGACCCATAGCTTTAATGAATCAGGATATTAAGATTCTTATAAGAATCCTAGCAAATAGATTGTTGCATGTTGCCCCTAGTTTAATTAATCAGGAACAAGTGGATTTATGCCGGGGAGGGGCACATGATGCCCTTGGAAGTTACATCATATATTGAGCTATGTGCCCGACTCCCAGTTACCCCTATCGCTGATATAGTTAGACACAGAAAGGCTTTTGATAGGGTCTCACCCTTTCCTTTTGCTATTATGAAGTGGATGGGATTCCCGGAGGGTATCCTTAGGGACATTAGGAATCTATATGCCGCGCCAACGGCTAGGGTACTATGTAATGGGTACCTCTCATGAGAAATACAACTAGAAAATGGGACTCGACAGGGGTGTCCGCTGTCGCCAATACTCTTCAATATTTACCTGGAACCCCTCTTGAGGGCTATTAATAGAGATGTGCATATTAAAGGAATTAAATTAGGGGGAAGGGAACTGAAACTTTCAGTCTTTGCGAATGAAATATTGCTGCATTTAAAGGAGCCAGCAGTTAGTTTCAAGAGAGCAGCAGAGGTAATAGAGCATTTTTTTAGGGTCTCCGACTATAAGCTGAATTTAAATAAGACTCAAGTCCTCCCTCTGACACCCCATGTTACCAGGGCTGATTTTATACCGCTACAAATACAATGGCAGATAGATAGAATAAAGTATTTAGGTATCTGGATCACGGCGGACCTGGAAAGGGGGGCAGAAATTAATATGGGGGGAATTATATTGGTACTCGAAGGGGACGTAACAAGATGGAATAAATTTCCCTTAAATTTTACTGCCCGACTGGGCCTTATAAAGATGAACATATTACCCTGCTTGTTATACCCGGTGTATTTGGCCCCATATAGCATTCCCCATAAATGGTTCAATACAACCAAGAGATTAATCTTGGGTTTTCTATGGAAGGGTAGGCCTCCTAGATTAAAATACAACAGTTTGCGTTTACCGTACAAAAAGGGAGGGGTTCAGCTTCCTGACCTTCATCTGTATTATGTGGCTGGCCAGCTGGGTTTGATGAGTCGATGGGTTAAGGAGCTAGAATGGGGGAGCTATAATCCAACCTGGCTTCAATTAGAGAAGCAAAAGTTTAGAGATTCAGGCCTTGATCCGGAAGCAATGCTGTATGCTAATCTGGGGAACATTTTTAAAAAGAGCTATGGGAACCCAATTGTGAAAACGGCAGATGCGTGGTGGTCCTTCCTATCCCCTGTGCAGAGAAGGGGCCAAATGAGGACTGGAGACCAGCCTATTCTAGGCAACCCTAACTTTGTAATTTGGAATCAGGTAGTTAAACAGCGGTGGGCTAGCCAGATGCTAGGTTTGAATCTTAGGGAAATTGTTCAGGGTAATAGAGTGGTCTTACCGGCATGATGCGATGGAATGCCCTTTTTTCAAAGATTACAAATTAAGCATATGGTAGAGAGGGCATTGAAGAAGCTGGGGGGTATTACGGATACTGTTTTCTCCTGGGGGATGCTTAAGGAGGTTGATCCAAGAGTTCTCCCTCTTTTGCAAATTTATAAAGTGGTATTGGATTTCCTCAGCCAAGTTTTGTTAGGAGGGTTACATATTGGGAAAAATTGATGGTTCCTCGGCAGCTAGATTGGGATAATATCTGGGAAAGCAGCAAGTACAATATTATACCCAAATATAAAAGTATGCATGCACTTTTTTATTGTGTCCAATTTGTATTTTACCCCTGTGAAGCTATGTGACAGAAACCTGAGACAGACAGACCTGTGTTTTAGGTGTGAGGCGGGAGAAAGGGATTTATTACATGTGATCTGGGGCTGTAGTAAAATATCGCCACCTGGGGGAAATTAAAAGGCGTATGGACCCAGTGTTGGATTATTCAGAATTTATAACACCAGAGATATGTGTTCTGGGTGATTAGTCCCAAATCTTGGGTGTTATGCCTAAGTACCACCCTCTCCTTGATGACCGGTAGTTAAAGGCTTCTTATTAAAACATTGGAAAGATTATCAAGTTTATCATTATGGTCAATGGGTAAAAGATTTAATGGGGATGCTGAGTAAAAAAAGAGATATTTGTACATGGGAGAGGTGAACTATACGTTAAATGATGGGCAGCGTTAGATGCAGTTTATTCTGTGCAGATCACAAATGGGTAAGCACAGGCTGTCTGTTGGATGGTGAAGAGCAGATGGTAATTATCCTAGATTGTGAAGATGCTCCTTTTTTTCTCTGGTCTTAATTGGAGCTATGTAGAGACAACTTAGATTTATGTATATTGATAGTTGTAGATTGGATAAAGGTCTGCTGATTCTAGAGGGGGCATGGGGGACTCTCTCTCTCTTTCCGGGGAACACAGATGGGTGCCACCCTTAAGGGGAGGGCTTTAGATTTTAGGAGGAGCTTTGAGGTTGCTTGGAGATTATTAATGTATGGGGATTTAAAGGTATCACAGATGGGGTAAATAGATATATATGCTCATTGCGATAAAGTACAGAATATATGAGAGCTTAAGCCAGTCTCGGGGGTGGCTACCACTGTGATTGTAAATAGAGAGTTGTATATAGTTTGCACTGTCAGTTTGAGGCTGTGCACCCTGGCTTCACCAGGTATCTGTATGTTTGTTTGTTTATTTGTGAAGGTTATTTATGGAAAATGAATAAAGACGGTTTACAAAAAAAAGGAAGAAAAGAGGGTGGGATTACCCACTTTCCAATCAGAAAATGGGGATTGTTGAAAAGGGGTTGGCACAGTGACATACTCCAGTTAAGGGATAAGTGTTTCTGTACCTGACAGAGGGTCCAGAGGGACCAACCAATGGGGGAATCTTTAAGGTGACTGGGGAGATGGTGAGGGAGCTGGTATACAAGAGCCAGGAGGGAGAAGTAAGTTCTGTGTACCAATTCCCTTTGGATTTTGACCCAGATGGGAAAGTATGAATGGGTCCGATCAATGGTTGGGTCATCCACCCAATTGGTCAGCTTACTGATGTGCTGGGCCCCATAATAGGTAAAGAGGGAAGGGATAGCAAGGCCCCCCTTAATTTAGGTGCAGTAAGCTTAACGTAGCCTCTTCTTACACAGTTATTGCCCCATACAAATTTGTTGAATATACTCTGTAGCTGTCTGAACCAGGTTTTGGGAAGAAAGTAGCCTAACATACCCATGGGATAAAGGATCTGTGGAAGGGCATTCATTTTAAGGACATTGAAATGCCCCCAAAGGGACATAGGGAGAGTGCCCCACCTGTCTAGGTCTGATTTAAGAGTGTAAATTAGTGTGCTGAGATTCTCCTTCAGCATTGAAGAAGTATTCCTGGTGACATGGATCACCAAAAATGTCAGGGAGTGTGGGGTCCAGGTCAAACCCAAGTCTAAAAGCTCAGCCCACATAATATGATGATTAAGGGAGAAAATCTGGGATTTAGAGAGGTTAAGTTTGGAAGAGGAGACAGCAGGGAATAAATTCAATTCCTCGAGTAAAGCAC
Organism: Neoceratodus forsteri; assembly: GCA_016271365.2. NCBI lineage: Eukaryota > Metazoa > Chordata > Ceratodontiformes > Ceratodontidae > Neoceratodus > Neoceratodus forsteri. The sequence continues at coordinate 871,490,501 of CM057450.1, read as the reverse complement.
TGATTGTGGAGGTGGGATTTTCAACATGTAGTAATATATCATCCCATAGGCTGAAAGAAGATATCTTTTACCTTCAATTTGAATTCCAGTCAGATTAGCAGAACCATTGAGTCTGCTGATAAGAGGCTCAATATAGAGATCAAACAAAAGGGGAGAAGGAAGACAACCCTGACAGGTTCCTCACTGAAGGGGAAAAGGGGAGAGAGAGAAGACCATTACACCACACCCTGGCTGTTGGACCTGAGTACAGTATCTTGACCCACTGAATAAAATCATTGGGAATTCCAAAACTGGTGAAGGAGGAAAATAGAAAGTTCCAGAAGACTCTATGAAATGCTTTTCAGCAACAAGGAAACCAAGGCAGCTGGGACCTCAGAATCCTCGATGCCAAGAAGAGATGCAGAGTTTCCTCATATGATCTCCTGAGGAGCGACAGGCCATGAAGTCAACCTGGTCGCACCTGATAAGAGCTCCCATAAGCAGGGCCAGCGGGCCTAGAATTTTAGCTAAAATTGTACTGTCTCAATTGAGCAAAGAAATTGGACAATAATTGTCGGGGAGTAGGGGATCCTCACTGGGTTTGGGAATAAGGGTTATAAGGGCTTCTGAAAGGATTGGTCACTCATTCCCTTGTCAAACCAAAAATTGAAGACCTGTGCTAGGAATGGAGCTATCTGGGCACAGCATTGTTTATATAAATTAATAGGAAGACTATCTGGACCCAGAGCTTTGTTGGAAGGTAAAAGCTTAATTGCCTGTTCTACCTCTGAGACAGTAATTGAAGACCCAAAATCCACAGCCTGCTGGGGTGGTAGGGTGGGCAGTTCAATTGAGTTCAGATAGTGAAAGATACTATCTGCCCTAGGAGCACTGGAATCATCAACTTCATAGAGGGCTTTAAAGTAGGTACCAAGAAGGGCAACAATACTCTTAGGATCAGTAACAATATCCTCCTCAGGAGGCTGGCGTAAGCTAGGGATGAACCTGGTGGCCTCAGCTTGTCGGAGCCTGATGGCCAGAAGCTTCCATGCTCACTCACCTGACTCTAAATAACTCATCCTAGTATGATGGAGGGAGAGTTTGGCTTTTTGGGCCATTAGATCTACATATTGGGAATGGAGCTGGTATAACTTGGTCCATTCGGAGTCGGGGGAAGCGTGGTGTAAAGAGTGCTCTAGGAGTTTAACATCTCTTAAGATGGAGTTCAACTGGGAAGCATTCTGCTTAGAATGGATGGAAGCCAGACGGATAAAATCCCCCAGAGTGCACATTTAAGTGCAGCCCAAACAAGGTTGACACAGGTCACAGAGCCTATATTAGACTCAAGGAATGAGGTAATCAAATTCTTAACATGTTCGAGCAAAGAAGGTCTTTAAGCAATTGTGTATTTAGGCTCCACAGTGAGTCACTCTTAAGCCCGGGCAAGAAGGAGGATACACTGATGGGGAGTTTTCAGACAGAGCTCTAGGATGGATGTCAGCCTCCAAGACCTCTGGGAGGAGGGAGGCCAAACTGAGTAAAAATAATCAATATGGGAAAAGGATTTATGCAGAGGAGAAAAGTATATATTGTTGATCTGAGGGGTTTAGGTGCGCCCACATCCAATGTCTCAGTGCTGCTATAAGGTCTCTGACTGCTCTTTGGGCAGGAGATAAACCTACTTTTTATAGTCAGAGTAATCAAATTCAGATTGAGAACTACATTCCAGTCCCTCAAGTATGGTGAGCTTAGGGAGGTGAACAGGTATAAGAGACTTCAGCTCGATGAAAAACTGCAGTGTCTCTACATTAGGGCCTTAGATGGAGCCCATAACTATGGGAAATGCCTTGAGGGTGCCCTGAGGTATCACATATCGCCTCAATGGATCCCACCATTCCTGGGTCAAAACAAAAGGGACAGATTTGGCAACAAGGATAGTGGTGCCTCCCCGTCTAGAGGAAGCTTCAGCACCAAAAGCCTGTCCCACCCAAAGCCTCCATAAAAGTAGAGCATCCTCTCATTTAAGGTGGGTTTCTTGGAGACAGACCACATGAGCCCTTAGTTGATGAAGAGGTTTTAGTACCATGGTTCATCTACAGTGGTGCTGGGCTCCTTTAATGTTCCAACTAAAGAACTTGTATTGACTACCCATGGAATACTTCCAGTGAGGAGGTATAGTGAGCCAGTTCCATAATATCATAGGAAAGTTCTAAGAGGCAGGCACTCCGTCATAAACAACTGACATGTCAGGCATAAGAACCCCTGTCCCCAAGCATCCCAGCTAAAATAATCAAAAAATCAGAACAATAACCCCTCTCCCGAGCCACCCCCAGCCTCCTACCCACAATAAATGAAACCCCAAAGACCCCACTGCCATCCCCAGTCCAAAAGACTTTACCTTCTCCATCTTTCTGGTCATAATGAAACACATCCCTTCCTGTAAAGACACCCCCCCACACACACTTCCCATCCCCCTTTTAAACAGTACTAACCCAATACGGTCATTAAGATGAACATCAAAGGTTGAAAAGATTAGTCTTAACTAAACATCCAACAAACAGTGTAGTAAACAATGAGATTAAAGAACAGCATTTAAAGTTAACAATGTCCCAATGTCAGACTGTTTCAGTGCAGTCAACAATAACTAAGATAGGCTTAATCCCATTAAATATCATGGGAGGATAAAAGAAAAGAAAGAGTATGCCAACTTCAGAAATGGGTCTGCATCCTAAGTCCTGTAAAAGTATCAAAGAATCAGGGTTGAGTGTACAGCACATCATGGCAGGGGTTTTTGCTCTGCAGATGAGAATAACAGATGAGTAATTATTGCTGAACACCCACTAATGATTGAACATAAGAAAAGCACTGAGCAACAGAATATAAGTCACATAAGTCTAAATAACACATTCAGAGGAATGGTCCTGATAATAGGCCAAGGGATACTAGATGGTAACCATGGCCGGTACTAATGTTATTATGAAAATAAAACATGGAAAACATCCATAACTGATATGATTGGGAAGTGGGTGGACAGTTAGCGGCATAAATTGCAGTTCGGCGGAGAAAAGGTGCAACTTCCTTGATGAAATTCAGACCTGTCCCAGCAAGATCTCCAGGGGTGTATATAGAGTTGTCCAGGGAATCTAGGAGTCATCAAACCATGAGTCAGGGCAGTAGAGAGAAATACCAGGTTATATAATGCCAACTGTGAGCTGAATGATGAAAGCTGGAATCACACATTGAAAAGGCACAATGAAAATCTACAGTCTTTGCTCATCATGATGATTGGAAAAGCCTCTGCAAAGGTTCCAGTGAAGCAAAGTGATGGGTCTGCCATTAGGTGGAGCCCTGAGGCCAGAAAAACAAAGAGAGACTTGGTAACCAGCGGATGCACTGGTGCACCACCCTTGTCAACCCAAAACAACAGTCGAGGGGGATCCAACTGTCAAAATTTGCAAATCACGCAGGGCAGAAGGTCAGAAAACATAGCAAAAGTCTCTCTTACTGAGTTGATGACCTCCACATGAAAATACATCAGGGATCCATTACTTACTTAACTTAAATAAGTCTGGGTACAATGATTTTAGCATGCTGTTAGCTTGTTCAGGAGAGTCATAGCTGTACCAGGTGCCTGAGTGCAGTACTTGTAAAGTTGCTGGATATCTCATATGGAATTTCACCCCAGCAGCTACTAATTTAGAAACTATCGGGTGCATCTCAGTCCTCTTCATTCGGACTGACTTAGGGGAGGTCCTGAGCAACTCTTATAAGGTGTCCTTCCCATTGAAGCTCTTGTACTTCTCTCAATTTATTAAGAATGTACTGCTTGTCTAGAAAATTTAGCAGTCTAAAGATAAATGGTCGTGGAGGAGATCCTGTGGTAGGAGCAGGCTGAAGCGATCTATGTGCCCACTCAATTATGTACTCAGGGCCATTGGGGAAGAGCCAGTGATCTTTTTGCAGAACTTCTGGATAAAAGGAACTGGAGCCGACCCTTTCTCACCCTCAGAGAGACCAAGGATTGCAAGGTTGTTCTTCCAGGACCTTCCCTCAAGATCCACAAGCTTCTCCTCCTTCGCCTTGATCCGGTGTCTCAGCTGGGCCATATCAGGATCTACTCTAGCTCGCCAGTCATCCAATGAGGAGATTCTTGCTTCATTGTCTCTGGTACACCTGGTGATGAGGTCCAGTGAGAGCCTGATATTTTGAAAGTCGTGAACCAGAGTGTCCGGTGCAGTTTGAAAAGGAGTCAGGCCTTCCAGGAATTTGGTCTCCGTAACTACAGCCTGAGTAGTCGTGGTAGGACTTGTCCCAGGGGCCTGCGTTTTGCAGTGTTTTCTCATGTCAGTGTTGTAGGAAGAGAGTGATGTGGTAGGGGATCATGATGCAGTAGGGGCTCCTTCATTTCCATCTCCATTCTGGTTAGTTTTACCCAGCAGGGTCGATGATGGTTTCATGAGCTCACGCGTGCCAGGATTGATATATTTAAGTTGAGTTAGCACAAAAAGTAAAATTATAAGCGGGGAAGAGGGAGTAGTGGAAGGAGAGTCTGCTTAGGCAGCCATCACATGACCCTCTCAAATTAAGATATTTTTACATAATGCAGCACTAGGGAAGTAAATTATCTTTGGGTGTGAAAATACCTTTTACCTACTGTTTGACTGAATATTTGGTATTCATCAACAAAATACTTGGGACAAGGTATTTAGTATTTGGGCGACTAATCAAACAGGATCTAGCCAGAACTGATAGGGCTGTGAAGAGCTACCAAATGACCAAAGTTACACATGTGCATAGAAATTATTCAACACCCAGTTATAACTTGGCCATTTTTGGAGGTGTTGCACCAAATTTTCAACATGCCTTTTGGACCCCTCCTCAAGAACAGTGTCAGTGTCATTTTGTTCACTTGCTCTGAAGGTGATTTTCAGAGCAAATGTATCTCTCTGCACCACAGGTGTGAAAACATGGTTTGGGCAGGTTATGGAATGACAGCTATACTGCTTTGAAGGAGGTGTGAAAAATGGCAATGTTGAAAATGTGGAGTGACAATATTAAAAACTGGTGAAGTTAGGAGCGTTCTTAGAAACTGCACAATGTACCCTCATAACACAGTTATTTTTTGGAATTTTTTCACCAGCTTTGCAACATGGGATTTTTGGGACTCCACTTCATGAACAGTGGCACTGTCCTTTCATGAATCAGTCCCAAAAGGTGATTCTGTGCAGTGATTGGGAAATCACCTTTTGGGACCGAGTAACAAAATGACAGTGACAGTTTTTATGAGCTTGGATCCCAAGAACCCCATGTTGACAATTTGAGGAAAAAATTCTAAAAAATGGCTGCGATATCAGTATAAGTTGAAAACTCCATTGAATGACATTATAGCAGTCTTACCTTTGATTTTTCAGTTCATGGTTCAGCTTTGAAGAGCGCAGATGTGTCCTGGTCCAGAGAAGATGACAGCACTGACTTCTGGAGGTAAGTACAGGGTAAGGGCGTGTGGAGAGGTGGGTGCTCAGTGGGAAGGTGTAGATGGGGAAGGGGGACTGCAGCAATGATGAGGGACTGTTTTCTTGGTTACTGGGAGAAAATTTTTGTTTAAGAAAGTCTAGGGTAATGACGGGGGACCATTTTCTGTTTTATAGAAAAAAGAAACATTTGGGCACACTTGGGTGGGCTTCCAGTGTGCCACATGACTGGGGGGTGTACACATGGGGATTGCACACCTCCAATGTTGGCAGCAGTGGGTGGAGGGGAGGAAAGAAAATTAGGCACATGGGGGTGGGCATGCAGTGTGCCACATGAGTTTGGGGGTGCACAGAATGCCATGGAGCTGGAGGTAGCTGATACAGGGATTGGGACCCCGATGTCAGTGGGCAGAAGAAAAAAACTTTGGGCCACAGAGCTGGCAGCAATGATGTACCTGAACATGCACGATACTTTTGGATATGCAGTTGCAATGAATGGCATCTTGTCATACATGACGATGCCAGCAGAAGTGTGCATGCACGTGAGACACCCATGCACAGTTCATGGCATGGAATGCAGAATTCACTGCTGAAATCGTGCGGCTGTTATTCCAAACCAGGCAATCGTGGCAGAGGGTTTCAAGCGCCATTGGGCATTCAGAAGGATACTTCCAAATGTCCAATGGAAGGTTCCATGATCGGCCACTTTCAGAGCTATGATCCCAATAGGGCTGTAGGCTCCACCCACAGCCCTAGAAAAGGAAAGGAAAACAAAAACTAAGCAGCTCCCCACTCCTTTCCGTACCTCAAATCCCAAATCTTCAACTCCTGTCCCCCTACCACCTGTCATAATCCCAATCCCACCTTCCTCCCCAGCATCAACTATTATTAAAATGTAAATTAACAAAACAAACAAAAATGATGGGCAGCTTTCTCCCCTAGCACCGACCCCTTACTAATATGTATAATAAAAAATCCCACAATGGAACAACCTGCACAACTTACCCTCCTCCATTTCTGGTGTCCTTCTCATGAGTGAAAGCACTCACACATTTGATTCCTCTGTAATAGTAAAACCAATTGATTACATGGGGGAATGGTCCTGGAATCACTCATCTTCTTTTCCAGTGGCCAAAAATATGACCATCATACTGTATGGCATTTCATCAAAATTTCAGCCCCCCCACTTCCAAAATATCCACAGTATTGATATAATGTAAGGAATGCCTTTACTGATGGCTGGGGATGCCAATATAAGCCAAAGTGGGCTTCTAATCAATTTTGTTGGCTCCCTAAAATATGGATTTCCATTAGAATGAGCATATTTTGGGTCAAGGCATGGAAAAGGACCCCAGAATGGGAAAGTGCAGTCATAGTTCCTTGCAGCCCATGTAGTAATATCACATGAGGCAGCAATTGCCAATACAGAAGACCTCTTTAAGTACTGCAAGAATAATTTCAGCAGGAGCCTGCACTCGAGAGGTATAGTCACTTCATTTGTATGTTCTTTTGGACTGGTAATAATGACATCAAATGAAAAGTTCTATCAGAGATTAAAACAGTGCAAGGCACCACACAATTCAAAATGTTAAGTTAGTGGTGGTAGATTGGGTTGCAACCAGAAACTACTTATGTTTCTGCATGCCCTGACAAAATGGAGATCTGCCATGTGAGAACATGAGGTATGTTGAACCATGGAAGGTGAAGACACCCACAAATGTCCTTTTCTGTGCTCAGTGCTAATTCACATACTGCATACTAAGGATGGCCTTGTGCTAAGATCTGATGCCACCAAACCCAGTGGCCATACCAGTGACATTATTTCCACTTTCACAAATCCATGGTCATTCAAATGTCAACTAATCAGCAAGACAAGACAGTGGATTGCTGAATGATCAATACCTGGAACTTTGGCAGACTTGATAGCCTCCCAAAGTGGTCACATCAAGCTCATGTGTGTTGTGTCATATAAGACCAGCATACATACTGATAAGGAACTTACCATCAGCCCAATTACAAATTAACACATTTTATGCAGTTTACTATTCAAAGCCATTTTATATCAAAGCCATTTTATATCAGTCATATAATGGACACAGATGCAGTAAAACAACTGTACTCATTCAAGTTTCTTCATCAGTGAGATGATGTGATATTTACATGGCCACAGTATCAAGACCATGACAGAGTAGACCAGAGAAGAATAGTTTATGGTCCTATAAAGTTTGGGGACATGGCAGCTTTAAAATTAAGATGGAAGAACTGAAGGAAATCCTTGAAAGGTATCAAAGACTAAGACAAATAATTGATAACTGTGCATCCACGTTATCAGAGTCCATCACCAGGGATGCTTGTAGGAATTAATGTATATATGTTTGCTAATATTCAAGGCAGACAAGGCAAATATATTCATTAGAAATGTGTCTATGATTAGTTTTACCTAAAGTTTTCTTGAGAAAATTGATGATTTGTAAACTGACATTGCACAAAATGATGCCCCTGTCTTCACCCTTGATTTCACCCAAACATGTTAAGTGTTGTGCCAGATGCTGTTCTGAGTCAGGAATTCAAAGAATCAAATCAATCCAAAATGTCAACATATTTTACCTTCATTCACAGAAACGTTTTAACTAACTAGATTTATCTTCATGACCAGAATATTTTGTTCATTCTTCCACCTTTGCACATTACATAGTTGTGTAATATTGAACAGAACATCACAGCACAGTTGACGTTTTTGTCACTCTTCTAAATAGTTTTTATTTTTCTACTGTATGTTGTTATATTTTATATATCATGTGATGAATAGAAAACTTTAGTAAAATTGTTTGAACATAAATGGTTGTTTGGTGTCCCTTGCTACATGTGAAACCATAACGATGCTTTTTCCTCATGCCCCTTTATTACCTCACAAGTCCCCATATTCACTTGTGAGCCACACATCTTAAAATGCATATCAAAAGTTCTCTGCAGTGTGTTAAGAAAATAGACACTTGTATCACACTTACAAGTTATACGTGCAGATTTAAAGTCACTTTTTCTCATGTCCTTAAAAAATAGTTATGTCACAACATGTTCATTTTTAAGGGGTGAGGAGCAGCATCTTAAAATGAATAACAAAATACATCTACTGTGGATTTTCAAAATGGACCCTCATGCCACACTTTGGTAACCCTTTTTACGGATACTGTTTTCTCCTGGGGGATGCTTAAGGAGGTTGATCCAAGAGTTCTCCCTCTTTCGCAAATTTATAAAGTGGTATTGGATTTCTTCAGCCAAGTTTTGTTAGGAGGGTTACATATTGGGAAAAATTGATGGTTCCTCGGCAGCTAGATTGGGATAATATCTGGGAAAGCAGCAAGTACAATATTATACCCAAATATAAAAGTATGCATGCACTTTTTTATTGTGTCCAATTTGTATTTTACCCCTGTGAAGCTATGTGACAGAAACCTGAGACAGACAGACCTGTGTTTTAGGTGTGAGGCGGGAGTAAGGGATTTATTACATGTGATCTGGGGCTGTAGTAAAATATCGCCACTCTGGGGGGAAATTAAAAGGCGTATGGACCCAGTGTTGGATTATTCAGAATTTATAACACCAGAGATATGTGTTCTGGGTGATTAGTCCCAAATCTTGGGTGTTATGCCTAAGTACCACCTCTCCTTGATGTGGTAGTTAAAGGCTTCTTATTAAAACATTGGAAAGATTATCAAGTTTATCATTATGGTCAATGGGTAAAAGATTTAATGGGATGCTGAGTAAAAAGAGATATTTGTACATGGGGAGAGGTGAACTATACGTTAAATGATGGGCAGCGTTAGATGCAGTTTATTCTGTGCAGATCACAAATGGGTAAGCACAGGCTGTCTGTTGGACGGTGAAGAGCAGATGGTAATTATCCTAGATTGTGAAGATGCTCCTTTTTTCTCTGGTCTTAATTGGAGCTATGTAGAGACAACTTAGATTTATGTATATTGATAGTTGCAGATTGGCTAAAGGTCTGCTGATTCTAAAGGGGCATGGGGACTCTCTTCCGGGAACACAGTCGGGTGCCACCCTTAAGGGAGGGCTTTAGATTTTAGGAGGAGCTTTGAGGTTGCTTGAGATTATTAATGTATGGGATTTAAAGGTATCACAGATGGGGTAAATAGTTATATATGCTCATTGCTGATAAAGTACAGAATATATGAGAGCTTAAGTAGTCTCGGGGTGGCTACCCACTGTGATTGTAAATGAGGGGTTGTATATAGTTTGCGCTGGTCAGTTTGAGAGTTGTGCACCCTGGCTTCACCAGGTATCTGTATGTTTGTTTGTTTATTTGTGAAGGTTGTTTATGGAAAATGAATAAAGATGGTTCAAAAAAAAAAGGAAGAAAAGAGGGTGATTATCCACTTTCCAATCAGAAAATGGGGATTGTTGAAAAGGGGTTGGCACAGTGACATACTCCAGTTAAGGGATAAGTGTTTCTGTACCTGACAGAGGGCCCAGAGGGACCAACTAATGGGGAATCTTAAGTGACTGGGAGATGGTGAGGAGCTGGTATACGTTATTGTGGAGGGAGAAGTAAGTTCTGTGTACCATCCCTTTGATTTTGACCCAGATGGGAAAGTATGAATGGGTCCGATCAATGGTTGGGTCATCCACCCAATTGGTCAGCTTACTGATGTGCTGGGCCCCTATAATAGGTAAGAGGGAGGGATAGCAAGGTTCTCCCCTTAATTTAGGTGCAGTGTTTAACGTAGCCTCTTCACACAGTTATTGCCCCACAAATTTGTTGAATATATCTGTAGCTGTCTGAACCAGGTTTTGGGAAGAAAGTAGCCTAACATACCCATGGGATAAAGGATCTGTGGAAGGGCATTCAATTTAAGGACATTGAAATGCCCCAAAGGGACAGAGGGAGAGTGAACCACCTGTCTAGGTCTGATTTAAGAGTGTAAATTAGTGTGCTGAGATTCTCCTTCAGCATTGAAGAAGTATTCCTGGTGACATGAATCACCAAAAATGTCAGGGAGTATGGGGTCCAGGTCAAACCCAAGTCTAAAAGCTCGGCCCACATAATATGATGATTAAGGGAGAAAATCTGGGATTTAGAGAAGTTAAGTTTGTAAGAAAATACAAAATACATCTACTGTGGATTTTCAAAATGGACCCTCATGCCACACTTTGGTAACCCTTTTTATGGAGTTTCTCATATATACATATATTTTTTTAAATAAAAAACTGCACTAATGCATCAATTAGGATTCAACTTAATGCAATAAAAGTAGGAAAATGTGTTGTTAGGGTTTCTAGCCTTAGCTCCCCATCCCCCCAACAGCAAAAGGACAAGATCACACAAGCAACCACAGACAGCCATCATCAGGTAAGAAAACAAATTACAACTTGTTCCAGATGTCACAATGCATGTAGCACTGATGTGCTACCTTGTTGTTTCTTTTGTGTACTGTCTGCACACCATAAGACATACACAGTCAATTGTCATTGCAGATAGGAATCCATACTACTCAAATCACAACACTGATTCTGTGTGCAGAAACACAGGCCCTGTAGCCAGAGATACAGATCAGTGATACCCAAATTGTAAGAGTTATTTTTCTGCAGAAGCACAGGCCCCTATCAGTCCAGTGCTTCTGTAGTCTCAGGTACTCATGCACACTGTAAGACATACCAACACTTGATGGGCCTGCACTTCTGTATCACAGGTGTAAGACATACTCACAGGCCACTAGTGGCAGAAACACAGGCTCCACAAATCCATGATACAAAAATTGCTACAGTTATTCTGCCTGCAGAAGCGCAGCCCTCAGAAGGGCCTCTGCCTCTTAAGTCATAGGTGCAAGACATACACACCAACTTCTGGCTCCAGAAGGGGAGGCCTTGTGGGGCCTGCAGTTATGTAGCCAAAAGAACTGTTGAAATATGGGTATTATGGTTTCTGCAGCATATCTAGAAATTGTTTAAGAGGGTAGCATTTTTCTACTTAAGCTTCTGCGTATATAAAAACATGCTCTAGTGGATCATACTAGTGATGTACATTGTACAGCATGCATGAGTACCTCTGGCTGCAGAGGCACAGGATCCATGGGGCTTTCTAGCTGCAGAAGTGTTGGCCTCACTTCCACAGCCGCAGGTACTCATGCACGCTGAAAGACATACACACACAGGTATGGCTACATAGGTAGAGGCCCCTATGGAGCCTGTGCTTATGCAGTGGCAGATACAAATCCACAAAGACATAATATCAGCGCTATTGCATTTGTGTCATCTGGAAACAGTTGTACTGTGTGTTGTTTGTATTACATATTGATGTTTTTCTCTGCTTGTTTATGTTGTCTTGTTCTTTTGTTGCTTGGTGGATGGGTGTGGGGATTTAGGGTTGGACACCATAACACTACATTTACCTACTTTTCTTGTGTTAAGTTGAACCCTAACTGGTGCATTAACACATTTTTTCTTTTTGCAAAGAATATCCTTTCTTTTTGAGATAGTGAAATCATATCCTCATGCACACAGGTCATTTCGGGTCCTGCATAAACAGATGTAGACACAAAGGACGCTCAGGGCCCTGCATCAAGGGAATAGTCTTTATGCCTGTGAGATTGCAAGGCTCTTCTGGGTCCCGTACTTTCATGTGGCAAATGATATCAAAGATTTGTGTGGCTGCCTGGAAGCCTACAGATACAGACATGCATAGAATAGAGTCCATCTATCTGTTAATGGGCAAAACCCTCTGCCAATCACAGGTAGAGTAGTACAAAGCCCTCTGCCAAGAGAAGAGCACTTTTCACAATAGATTACTTGGGACCATGAGGGTAACCCTGAACCTACCATTTCAGGCTAGGGGCTGCATGTTACATGACATCGCCATTCCTCCAGCCTTGGCCCATCTAGCTGGGTCACTGAGTTTGCCCCATAATAGTGAGTGGTGAGCCATGAGCCCTCACTCACTGTCTGTCAGTTTATTTACTGTAAATTTATTTTAAAGTTGCAGATTTGGGTTGAGAACAAGTTGTACTTGATGTCTGAGATCTATAGCAACCTAACTAACAGTTACATCATCACATGGCCCACATTCAAGAATCTTGTGAATATGGGTTGTGATGATGTCACTGTTAGTCACAATGCTATACCAACCTGCTGCCTTGTGTTGTTGCTAGCCTCATGAGTTGTTTGTTTGGTCAGCTGCTCCAAGTCCCACCAACATTCTTTGCCTTAGATACCTTTGGTCCTCTTTTAGTTAGGTAAAGTTTAAAGTGTAATAGAATAGGATTCATGAACAAGGATTTGTCTGTGGTCTATAGCATCCTGACTATCTGTCACATCATCAAATTTTATGAGACAGGGAGAGAACATAAAATCTATGCTCATAATGTCCCATCCAGCATATCAGCTGGACAGTCTGAAGACCTAGTCCTTGTAGTGTTATCCAACCTCCCACCGCTCCCCCACCTACAGTTGGAGCCAATTTGGCAATGATATTTGTAGAATTGCTGGAGTCTCAAAGGCTGCTGTCAGCACACACCTTGTAAAGGTGAGAGAGAGAGACTGAGAGACAGAAACAGGTTTATTTTGCAGGAAATGGAATAAGGTCTATATTGGCCCCCACCTCTTTAATAGCAACTGTTTCTGCTTTTAATCATGATCTTTATATTTTATTAATTTTCTGTAAAATGTTTTACCCGGGAAATACTTCATTTTGATAAATTAAACAGAAATAAAATGATCACAAGAAACCTGATTACTGAAATTAACAATAACCCCTTTAAACTGACAATGTACAAAAACATGTTTTCCTATAAATAGAGTTGAAACAGAAAGTAAGAAATATTCAGGAGATGACAAATGGTCAAACTCACTCCATATAAAGCATGGAGTTTTGTCCCTCCCAATCCTTTAAGAATTCTAGTCTCTGTCATTTTGTAATACTGAACTTGTACTAAACAGCATCCCTACCTCTGACCAAAGAATTTTCCACTTGGGGTACAGGGAAGGCAGGGGTGGTGAGCAGTGTGAAGGGTCAATGTTTTGTAAGTAGAGCTGGAGTCACTATGTTTACAAATTTAATGAAATTACGTTTATGACCTTTGAAAATTCAAAAAAAGGAACATTTGACTTGGTGAATTGTAGAACTATGAGCTTATTCTGTTTCACCCTATTAACACAGTGTGGAGATGTGGAAAAGAAATCCAGGGCCCAAACAACACGAAAGGATTGCAATTACCCATGAAAGTGCCAGAAGTCTTGTACACAAAATAGATGAATATAGGGTTTGGGTCACTGGAATGTCTCATGATATATTGGTCCAGAAACAAATGATTTGATACCTTTTATTGGACCAACATGGATGTTACAGAAAAAAAACAAAGTGCTTTAGCTTTCGAACCAACCAGGTCCTTCTTCAGAAGCTTTGTGGCAGTTTTTTCAAATATCCCATACTATTAACACCAGATTATATAGAAAAAGCAGAAATAATTCTCATTGGTTTAACATATACATTTAAAACATAATAGAAGATTACGTCAGAGAAGCTAATTAACACCAGTATGCCTTTAACTGAGGAGCCCAGAAGGGCAAAGGTTATCAAGAATTCTACAGCCAGAGAGTTCTTGTCACATAAATTTTAAATGTCTCAGTATGCCAAGAAAGCATTCTAGTGATAAAAAAAAAAACCTTGAGTAGCATTCTCTAATACATGTAAGATGAGCTCACAACTTACATTCCAATTGTCCTGGTATATTAAAGGACAGATAATGAAAGACAATTTCCTGAAATTAGGTATAACTGCAAGTTGAAAGCAAGCCTCAAATTAACCTACACATATAAACATGATGCATGAAAGTATCATTTGTAAGTGTAAGTGCAAAATAAATAAATAAATAAATAATACTTGTCAAGGACCCCCAAGAAAACAAGACCATGAGCCTGATAAATGCAGATTTCAACACAGAGTCTGTGTATAACAAAAATGCACAGAATCAGTCTAAGCAATCTAAATGAAAACCCAAAGGAATTACACCTTTAATGAACCCCAAGTAAATGAGATATGCATCTTAATATGAGCAGTTAAAATGTGACAGTGTGAAATCCACCCACTGACAACTAATAGAAGGAAATAAATGCACACTATATGTGAAAACTAAGTGTTCTAGCCACATAACAACTGCCCCATGCCACGCTCCACCCACACATGTGTGTGTACACACCACACCACACTCCCACACACACACACACACACCTGCCACACCACACAACCACAACACACAACAAATATAGCAAACACATTCCACACACACACCACACCACGCACAACAAACAAAACACACATACACACCATACCCACAACACACAAAAACACAACACACACAAAACACACACATACATACATACATACATCAGTATACACACACACACACACACTCAAACGCACTCACCACAGTGTTAAGGTGAAAAGTCAACAATGTAGATAACCATAAACTTACAAAATCAAAGGCCCGCTGAAGAACTAAACTGTTTATGTCCATCTTTTAAAGTAAAGGTCTGTGTAAGTTTAAGTGGAATAATGTGTCATGTACCCAACATCAATATTCAATCCATCCGCCACCATATTGAGAAGTAAAATAAGTCTAATTTCAGAAGCCCGCCTCTGTTGTGTACTATTGAAATGTCCTTTTAAGACCATCACAGACATATCTGAGGTTGAGTGGTCATCCTGGGAGAAGTGCTGGACTACTGGTTTCTCAATCATCTTGTGATTAATAGAATGTCTGTGTGAATTCATTCTAGTGTGGAGTTGTTGGCTTGTCTCCCACATAACCTGTGCGAGACATTTCTTGCATTGGATAAAATAGACCACATTACTTGATGTACATGTATAATTCCCCTGTATCCTGAATAGTCTGTTTTGTGATGTAACCACACAGTCTGAAGTGGAAATGAGGTTACATGTCTTACATGTGCGTTGATGACAGGGTCGCGGTACCATATGATGTCATGGTATTCTGTTCCGTTCAAGTTGACTCCTAATAATCAGGTTGGCTAAATTAGGTGGTTGTTTAAAAGATAGTAGTGGTAGTTCTTGAAAAATACCATTAAGGGTTTCATCCTCACTAATTATTGGATGGAGATCCTTAGTAATCTTACGTGAGGAGTTCAAGGTCAGGATGGTATGTGACTACTAAGGGTATTCTGTTGGTAGTCATCCGTTCTTTATATTGCAGCAGCTGTTCTCTTTGGGACCTGTGTTAGCTCCACTGCTCTGTCAATTTCCTGACGAGTGTCCCTGCTCAATAAAGGTGTTTTCAACATCGCCAGATGTGTGTCTCTGTCTTCCCATTTGAACAGAGGTGGTGATACCGAAATGCTTGACTATATATAACAGATTTCTTTGTGTGGCTCGGTGATTACTTTTCTTTGTAAGTATCTCTGTCTGTCTGTTGGTTTCCTGTAAAGACAGGTATGTAGGGTACCATCCTTAATAGTGACAGTGGTATCCAGAAAATGTACACTTGTGGCAGAATATTCTAGAGAAAGCTTTATAGTTGGGTGGAGGTTATTAAGTTCTTGGTGAAAATCTTTATGTGTCAGTGCCTCTGTCCAAATTATAAACAAATCATCAATGTAACGGAAATAAGGAGTGGTTTATGTGTACAGTGCCTTAGAAAATCCCCTCCAAATTCACCATAAAAGATTAGCATACTGAGGAGCCATCCTGGTTCCCATTGTGGTTCCCATAGTTTGAACATAATGTTTACCATTAAAGCTGAAGTTGTTATGTGTCAGAATGAATTCAGTGAGTTTACCCTCAACTCCAGGGTCAATGTTGGGGTCCAATTCTTTAGTCATGCAGGTATTTGAGGCAGGCTGAAATGCCATCTGTGTGTGGAATATTAGTGTAGAGGAGGTTACATCCATCGTGGCTAAAAGGGTATCAGGTGGTAAATCCTTAAAACCAGAAAGTTTATGTAGGAAGTGAGTAGTGTCCTTGATGTAACTATCCCTTTGTATAACCAGCGGTTTGAAAATAGCTTCTACAAACCCTGATATCCCTCTGTCAGGGTGCCATTACCAGCTACTATGGGTCTACCAGGATTACCAGGCTTATGTATTTTAGGAAGCATGTAGAATGTCCCTGGCTTAGGTTCACTGGGGACGAGGTCCTTTAGTTTGTCTTGGACATGCTCTGGAAATGTTTTAATTAACTTCTGTAGTTCTCTTTATATTCTGTAGTTGGGTCACTTCCCAGTATCTTGTAGTAGGTAAGGTCACTTAGCTGCCGGTTGGCTTCCGTAATGTAATCTTCCGATTCAATATCACCACTGCTAGCCTTTATCAGCTTTTTTATGACAATGTTATGGTTTGATTTTAGTGTTTGTATAGCCCTCCGCTCCAATGGAGAGAGGTTGTATGGGCCTGTTTCTGCCTATTAAGAATCTCACCAGTAACTCTCTGATGAAAGCAATTAATGTATTTGTCCAGTTTCTTGTTACGCCACTTGATGGGGTAAACTCATATGGTTTCTTTTTCTTATCCATGGTAGTTTTACTGTTTGTGATTTCTTCCCTGTCTGTGATGTCTTCTGCCATGAAAAATTCCTGAGTCTCAATCTGGAAGTATTCCTCCATTTCACCACAAAACTGTATTCTGTCCAGTGGTTTAGTTGGGCAGAAATTGAGGCCCTTAGAAAGTACATTTAATTCCCCAGTAGTCAGTGTGTGGGTGGACAAATTAACAACTGAAAGGTGCCCATCTGTGTGGCTTAGTTGTTCAGTCACTCTGTTCTGTTCTTCATGGTTGTTAGGAAGTATGGTAGTTGAAGGGCATCTAACTTCCTGTTTTTAATGAGCATGGCTTTTCTCAAGGTTCTTGGTAGTTCATGTCTATCTCATGCAAGATGTTTGGAATAGGCTCACCAGACATCCCTCCAGTGTGGTAGCTATTTCATTAAACTGTTTCTTCAAAATGCTTTTTTGGCATATGAGCTGTGGATTCTGTGATTTCTCAATTTCTCAGAGGTCCTACGACAAAGTTGTTCAGCATATGTAGAATTATCTGTGTTTCTCAGTGGATTCCAAATAGTTAGACCTTTAGGGATAATGTTATTCCTTTTGCATTGGGATAAAAAGTAGATGTCACTGTCTAGCTGTGCTAGTTTCTTCTTGATGTTATGCAACTGCCATGTCCTGCGGTGAATTTCGGTATCTTCCATGATGCAAAAAAATGTTGTAGGTGCCGATTGGTCCTTTAAAACAGATCCAGAAACAAATGATTTGATACCTTTATTGGACCAACATGGATGTTACAGAAAAACAAAGTGCTTTAGCTTAACCAACCAGGTCCTTCTTCAGAAGCTTTGTGGCAGTTTTTCAAATATCCCATACTATTAACACCAGATTATATAGAAAAAGCAGAAATAATTCTCATTGGTTTAACATATACATTTAAAACATAATAGAAGATTACGTCAGAGAAGCTAATTAACACCAGTATGCCTTTAACTGAGGAGCCTCAGAAGGGCAAAGGTAATCAAGAATTCTCTACAGCCAGAGTTCTTGTCACATAAATTTTTAAATGTCTCAGTATGCCAAGAAAGCATTCTAGTGATAAAAAAACAAAAAAAAAACCTTGGAGTAGCATTCTCTCTAATACATGTAAGATGAGCTCACAACTTACATTCCAATTGTCCTGGTATATTAAAGGACAGATAATGAAAGACAAAATCCTGAAATTAGGTATAACTGCAAGTTGAAAGCAAGCCTCAAATTAACCTACACATATAAACATGATGCATGAAAGTATCATTTGTAAGTGTAAGTGCAAATAAATAAATAAATAAATAATACTTGTCAAGGACCCCCAAGAAAACGAGACCATGAGCCTGATAAATGCAGATTTCAACACAGAGTCTGTGTATAAAAAATGCACAGAATCAGTCTACAATCTAAATGAAAACCCAAAGGAATTACACCTTTAATGAACCCCTGTAAATGAGATATGCATCTTAATATGAGCAGTTTAAAATGTGACATGTGAAATCCACCCACTGACAACTAATAGAAGGAAATAAATGCACACTATATGTGAAAACTCATGTTCTAGCCACATAACAACTTCCCATGCCATTCCACCTATATATGTGTGTGTACATACATCACATTCACACCCTACATACACACACACACACACACCTGCACACACCCCACACAACCACAACATAATAAATATAAAACACATTCCACATACACCACACCACACCACGCATAACAAACAAAACACACATATACACACCATACCCACAACACACAAAACACAACACACACAAAACACACACATATACATACATACATACATCAGTATACACACACACACACACACACTAAACGCACTCACCACAGTGTTAAGGTGAAAAGTCAACAATGTAGATAACTCATAAACTTACAAAATCAAAGGCCCGCTGAAGAACTAAACTGTTTATGTCCATCTTTAAAGTAAAGGTCTGTTAAGTTTAAGTGGAATAATGTGTCATGTACCCAACATCAATATTCAATCCATCCGCCACCATATTGAGAAGTAAAATAAGTCTAATTTCAGAAGCCCGCCTCTGTTGTGTACTATTGAAATGTCCTTTTAAGACCATCACAGACATATCTGAGGTTGAGTGGTCATCCTGGGAGAAGTGCTGGGCTACTGTTTTCAATCATCTTGTGATTAATAGAATGTCTGTGTGAATTCATTCTAGTGCTGGAGTTGTTGGCTTGTCTCCCACATAACCTGTGTGAGGACATTTCTTTGCATTGATAAAATAGACCACATTACTTGATGTACATGTATAATTCCCTGTATCCTGAATAGTCTGTTTTGTGATGTAAATCCACACAGTCTTTTATATATTGATATTGAATATTGATGTTGGATCAAAGTCACAGCCTTTTAGCCAATGATGGATGTAACCTCCCTCTACACTAATATTCCACACACAGATGGCATTTCAGCCTGCCTCAAATACCTGCATGACAAAGAATTGGACCCTCAACATTGACTCTGAGTTGTGTAAACTTCACTGAATTCATTTTGACACATAACAACTTCAGCTTTAATGGTAAACATTATGTTCAAACTATGGGAACTGCAGAATGGGAAACCAGGATGGCCCTCAGTATGCTAATCTTTTTATGGTGAATTTGGAGGAGGATTTTCTAAGGCACTGTACACATAAACCACACTCGCTTATTTCCTTTACATTGATGATTTGTTTATAATTTGGACAGAGGGCACTGACACACTTAAAGATTTTCACAAGAACTTAATAACCCCACCCAACTATAAAGCTTTCCTAGAATATTCTGCCACAAGTGTACATTTTCTGGATACCACTGTCACTATTAGGATGGTACCTTCATATACCTGTCTTTACAGGAAACCAATCAGACAGACAGACATATTTACACAAGAAAAGTAATCACCGAGCCACACAAAGAAATCTGTTATATATAGTCAAGCACTCGTATCACCGCTTCTGTTCAAATGAGGAAGATAGAGACACACATCTGGTGCATGTTGAAAACACCTTTATTGAGCAGGGACACTCATCCAGGGAAATTGACAGAGCAGTGGAACGTGCAACATTCAGGTCCAAAGAGAACAGCTGCTGCAATATAAGGAACGATGACTACCAACAGAATACCCTTAGTAGTCACATACCATCCTGACCTTGAACTCCACTTAAGATTACTAAGGATCTCCATCCAATAATTAGTAGAGGATGAAACCCTTAATGGTATTTTTCAAGAACTACCACTACTATCTTTTAAACAACCACCTAATTTAGCCAACCTGATTATTAAAGTCAACTTGAACCGAACAGAATACCATGACATCATATGGTACACGACCTGTCATCAACGCACATGTAAGACATGTAACCTCATTTCCACTTCAGACTGTGTGGTTACATCACAAAACAGACTATTCAGGATACAGGAGAATTATACATGTACATCAAGTAATGTGGTCTATTTTATCCAATGCAAGAAATGTCCTCACACAGGTTATGTGGGAGAAAGCCAACAACTCCACACTAGAATGAATTCACACAGACATTCTAATTAATCACAAGATGATTGAGAAACCAGTAGCCCAGCACTTCTCCCAGGATGACCACTCAACCTCAGATATGTCTGTGATGGTCTTAAAAGGACATTTCAATAGTACACAACAGAGACGGGCTTCTGAAATTAGACTTATTTTACTTCTCAATATGGTGGCGGATGGATTGAATATTGATGTTGGTACATGACACATTATTCCACTTAAACTTACACAGACCTTTACTTTAAAAGATGGACATAAACAGTTTAGTTCTTCAGCGGGCCTTTGATTTTGTAAGTTTATGGTTATCTACATTGTTGACTTTCACCTTAACACTGTGGTGAGTGCGTTTGAGTGTGTGTGTGTGTGTGTGTGTGTATACTGATGTATGTATGTATGTATGTGTGTGTTTTGTGTGTGTGTGTTTTGTGTTTGTGTGTGGGTATGGTGTGTATGTGTGTTTTGTTTTGTTGCTGCGGGGTGTGGTGTGTGTGTGTGGAATGTGTTTGCTCATATTTGTTGTGTGTTGTGGCTGTGTGGGTGTGCAGGTGTGTGTGTGTGTGTGTGTGTGGAGTGTGGTGTGGTGTATGTACACACATATGTGTGGGTGGAGCGTGGCATGGGGCAATTGTTATGTGGCTAGGACACTTAGTTTTCACATATAGTGTGCATTTATTTCCTTCTATTAGTTGTCAGTGGGTGGATTTCACACTGTCACATTTTAACTGCTCATATTAAGATGCATATCTCATTTACTTGGGGTTCATTAAAGGTGTAATTCCTTTGGGTTTTAATTTAGATTGCTTAGACTGATTCTGTGCATTTTGTTATACACAGACTCTGTGTTGAAATCTACTTCATTGTGGCCCATGGTCTTGTTTTCTCTTTGGGGTCCCTCATAAGTATTTTTTATTTATTTATTTATTTTGCACTTACACTTACAAATGATACTTTCATGCATCATGTTTATATGTGTAGGTTAATTTGAGGCTTGCTTTCAACTTGCAGTTATACCTAATTTCAGGATTTTGTCTTTCATTATCTGTCCTTTAATATACCAGGACAATTGGAATGTAAGTTGTGAGCTCATCTTACATGTATTAGAGAGAATGCTACTCCAAGGTTTTTTTTTTTTTATCACTAGAATGCTTTCTTGGCATACTGAGACATTTAAAAATTTATGTGACAAGAACTCTCTGGCTGTAGAGAATTCTTGATAACCTTTGCCCTTCTGAGGCTCCCTCAGTTAAAGGCATACTGGTGTTAATTAGCTTCTCTGACGTAATCTTCTATTATGTTTTAAATGTATATGTTAAACCAATGAGAATTATTTCTGCTTTTTCTATATAATCTGGTGTTAATAGTATGGGATATTTGAAAAACTGCCACAAAGCTTCTGAAGAAGGACCTGGTTGGTTCAAAAGCTAAAGCACTTTGTTTTTTCTGTAACATCCATGTTGGTCCAATAAAAGGTATGAAATCATTTGTTTCTGGATCTGTTTTTAAAAGGACCAATACGGCACCTACAACATTTTTTGCATCATGATATATTGGCCATTTCTGAGAACTGGCTCCATTCTGGTATTTCCAATGAGAGGAGGTAGATTTGGCAGCTACAGATTGTTAAGGCAGGATAGAGGGAAAGAGGATGGGGTATTGCTTTATGTACACATACTTCAGACCCATATCAACCACTATTAGCTAAAAATGTGGAAGGGATTGATTGTCTGGTTACTGAGTTGTTAAAACCAAAATTAATAGTGGGAGTTTTTTATGCTCCTCCTAAGACCAAATTAAGCACATTTGATGTCCTGGCTGACATTTTATTGGAAACATAAAAAGATCAGAGTGTGTTGTTAACTGGAGATTTCAATGCAGACTGGGAACATACTAGAGGAAATAAACACGTTTTGAAGTATTGGGACTTCAACAATTAATTTACCAACCAACAAGAAGTCTTAATAATAGAACTACTGGATCCATAGTAGACTTGTTTTTTTGTTTCACAAGATTTGAAGGTTGAGGGCTGTAAAGTCCTTCCTTTAAATCTGGGGGACCATAACCCAATGCAGTGTGTTTTATCTTTACAAAAAAATTGGGGAAGTGGAAACCATGATTTTTTGGTTATGTGATTTGATGAGATTTAATGTATCATCTTTTAGGGACAGTCTTATAAATTTTGATTGATCAAGAGTATTTGTGATTCCTGATTTAAACCTGGCTATCCAGGAATTCACGGATTCTTTTTTGGACATTGTCTAAATTCATGCTCCAAAAATAAAAAAGAGTAATAATACTAAAAACTTACCATGGCTTAGTGAGAAACTGAAAACTCAGCTACTATTGGGAATAGAATATGGAAAAAAAGCTAAGAGAACAAGATCAGTGAAGATTTGGGATTCCCTTTAAACATTGGCAGAATAAATGTAAATGAATGGTAGCTTTAGCCAAAAAGACTTTATCAAAACTCTTTTGGTAAGATGCAAGACCGAATAAATTTTGGAAGAATATCTCAGACCTAAAAATCCAACAAAATCAAAAATTCTATTAATCCAGTATTGGGAGAAAAGTTGATGGATAACCCTTTAGAGGTAGCTCACCTGCTAAATCACTATTTTAGGATCCCATTCACTCTCTGCTACCTGTCTGTAAGTTAGTTTCTAACCCAGTTTACCACCTTGTGTCCCATGCCAAGACTACCCATCTTGTTAACCAGTCTCTTATGTGGAATGGTGTGGAAGGCTTGCTGAAATAGAGGTAGGCTATGTCCATGGCCCCCCCCACTGATTTACTTCCCTCATCACCTAGTCAAAAAAATCTATGAGATTTGTCTGACACGATCTTCCTACTGTGAATCCATGCTGTCTTGGATCCTGTGCCCTGTTGGTTCCAGGTGTGTCACTGTCCTTTCTTTAAGCAGTATCTCCATGAACTTACTCACTACTGAGGTTAGGATGACTAGACTATAGTTCCCCACCTCCTCCCTACTACCACGTTTGTGTAGAGGGACCACATGTGCCCTCTTCCAGTTCTCTGGAAGCACTCCTGTGTTGAGTGATTCTGTGAACATGGCTGCCAGGGGTGCTGCTAGCTTTCTTTGCAGCTCCCTTGATATCCTCTAGTATATGCCATCTGGCCCCATTGCTTTGTCTATCTTCAGTTTTGTGAGCTCTTCCAGGACTCTCTCCACTGTGAATGGACTGGTGTCCACCTTTCCCCTCATCCTGCATCTATTGCCCAGCTGTGGTCCTTGACCCTCCCCCTCTTTAGTAAATACTGAACAGAAGTATTTAGTCAGTATGTCTACCTTGTCTAGGTCTCCCTCTTTACACTTCCCCTCATCCCCTTTGAGCCTTGCAATCCCCCCCAACTTTTCTTCTTTCACTGATGTACCCATAGAATGTCTTGTCCCCCTTCTTTACTGACTGCACTAAGCCCTCCTCAGTCCACACCTTTGCACTCCTAACAGCCTTCCCAGCTTCCCTTAGACACTCTAGATACACCTTCCTGTCTTCATCCCTTTGGGTCTCCTTATATTTCCTGAAAGCCACACTTTTAGCCCTTACTTTACCTGCCACCTCCTTCGAGAACCAGTTCCAAAACTGGATGCACATCCAAGTGTTAAACAGACAGGCCAATCACTTAAGTCAATTTTAAACTTTTAAATAAAGTAAGTTTTTTAAGCATATAATGGCCAAAACCAAGGACACAGACTTTACACCTCCTTCAAGAACCATAGTAGCTTCCTCCTACTTTTCCCTTTGGATACCAACCTAATGCATAGGTTCATCACTTCCACTATCGGTCCTTTCAGGCACCCCCACTGCTCTTCAACCCCCCCCTTACCTCCCTCTTCTCCAAGGTTACTGTGATACATCTCCTATTTCAGCAAAGTCCACCCTTCTGAAGTCTAAAACCTTCACTTTTGTGTGGCTTGACTGAGTTCCCATCTCCATGCTAAACCACACTATGTGGTGGTCGCTGGACGCCAGTTGTCCTTCTACCTAGACTTCTGCAATTCTGTACCCGTTGGTCAGTACTTGGTCCAGAACCTCCCTGTCTCTGGTTGGATCAAGCACCAGCTGCCTGAGACCTCCCCCCTTTAGTGAATCTAGCATACTTCTGCTTCTGGCTGAAGCAGCTACCTGAGTGGTCCAATCCACATTTGGCATATTGAAGTCACTCAGCAGCAGATCTTCCCCTCCTGTCGACATCTCATGTATCTCATCCACTAGCTCCCTTTGCACATCCCCCCCATGCCTGAGGGCTGTAGATCATCCTGTGAGTATTGCTGTACCATTGCCAGTGACCCAAAGTGCATTGGCCTCCCCCTGTCTATCCTGCACCTCTGTTGCCTTAATACCTTTCCTGACGTACAGGGCCCCCCTCCCATTTAACTCCCCCATCCCTCCTGAACAGAGCATAACCTGGTACATTTATGTCCCACCTATGATTAGCAGTGTACCATGTTTCTGTTATTGCTGCTATGTCCAGGTCCACCTCCACTAGCAAGGCCTCCAGGTCATGGATTTTATTTCCCAGGCTGCGGACATTAGTTATCATGGCCTATCCTCCATCTGATCCTGTTTTTGCTCTCCTGCTCATTCCCTTCTCACCGGTTGTCCTTATGTGGCCTCGCTTCTTCTACTACTCCCTTTCTGCCTCCTTCAGTTGTCCCTGTCATCAACTCATTTTCCTGCATGTGCCCATGGGAGGTGATACTAAGACTCTTGACCTTCCTGCCCCCCTCCTTGGCCAGTTTAAAAGCTTGCTACTGAAGCATTCAAACTTCTCATGGACTAAGGTCCCCTTCCTGGATGGATGTAGGTCATTATCCTTATACAGGCCTGTAACCCCCAGATGGGGCCCCAATCCCCCATGAAGCCAAAACCATCCCTTTCACACCATTCTTTCAACCAGGAGTTGAACTGCTTAATGCAGAGTGACCTAGCCTCCTCCTAGCCATGGACAAGTAGCACCTTTGAGGAGGAGATAGGGTGTGCTATCTGCTTTATGCTCCCCCAATCTCCTGAAATTCTTCTCGATTCTGCCTATCTCCACTTTGTCCCTTAGCCAGGTCATTTGTCCCTAGGTGGACAATGACATCCAGTTCCTGCCTCCTTACACTGCCCTTGTGATCCTTTGGATCCACTTCCCATCCCTCCATGCAGTGCTTCCTGGAAGGCACTTTACCTCACCCCCCCCCTCCGCTAGGTGCCCCTAACTTCACTGCCCAGACAATTGAGTCCACCACTTGGAGTAGCTTCTTCCTCATCTGGGGTCCTCTTCCCCCCCTTTCCTGGGGCTCCATCATGGAGGACCTGCCCATCCTCCTTGGTCTCAGCTGCAGGCACCCTTGTGGGGCTCTTCCATTCCTCCAAAACAGTGTAGTGGTTACTTAGCTGGACCAGTTGGGAGATGTGCTTCAAACCCCACTCCCTCATCTTCTCTGAACCCACAGTGATCCAACCACTCCCACTACTGGGCAACTTTGAGGTTTGGGTTGTGATCCGGTGGCCACTGGGTGGAGGTGGACGCCCCTGTAACCTGACCAACTCGGCTCTGAGCATATGGAAGAATTCTGCCAACAGCCACTGTGCAAGTGCAGAAAAGGTTAGATCCAAACAGAAAAGCACAGCACCAGCCTCCAAAGCAATTATTATAGTTTTATTTACTCACACGCAATGCCAAAAACTGTAGCCATGCCACACAGGTGACCACTATTCCCTCACACATAGAGATGGCTCTACCAGTTTCACACCTGTGCACTTTGGCAGGGATGGCATCTTTCATTGACAACATCACATAAATAGTGAATTCAATTTAAAGTAACAGTGCACCAATAATAATTAATAAATGGAAAGGTTTTAAAAATGACTTATTATTTGGCCCCAAAATGAAATAGTTTTGTTGTTAGTACAAACTTTTAAATACTCCTTATAATGACCCTTATAATAAAATGGTATATAGATGTAGCATAAATTGATCTGCAGAAGCCAAATATAATCATAGCAAGTGCTCATCTTCAAATGTAGAGAGAACCATAGATGGTCCATCAAATCATTTTACAAGTGGCATAAATATATAATAGATGGGAGAAAAATACAAATATTAAATACAACATGTCACATATGAAAAATGCAGTTATAGAAACTGAAATGCAGTTTAGAATCTAGCATGCTTGTTTCTTAAAAATGGGCGCTATCAAAGAGGTAATTTAGTAAATGCCTGCTTTGCATAACAGCCTGTTGTCCAGATCCCTCCCCTTGGGCCAACACTAACTTTTTCATACCTGTACATGAAAATTTGTGTCCAGACTCATAGCCAACCTGTTTAAGGTGCCTAGCCAAGAACATTCTTTCCATTATTCCATCTGATATCGTTCAAATGTTCACAAACTCTTGACTTAAGGGTTCCTTCTGTCTTGCCAACATAAAATGATTGGCAAGAGCATGTGGCCAAATAAACATCACCGACTGTAGCCGTTGATGAACTGTCTTATAGCATATTGTTTGCCACTATTTACAGAATCAAATGTACTTTTTATCACAACTGTGCAAAATTTACAGTGGCCACATGTAAAGCAACCCTGTGGTGGTAACCACTTGGAAGTGATTTTAACAACAGGTTGATATGAATAAACTATCATATCTGATAAATTTCTCCCCCTCATGAAAACTGTTCTGCGCAACATCCTAACCTTTTTCCAATGCTGGTTCAGTAGTAAGGATATGCCAATTCTTTTATATGATATTTTTTATTTCCATAGAATTTTTACCAAAAGTAGTAATAAAATTAATTTGGTTTTCATCTGTGTCTGGTATTCTTTGATATTCTAGTGTGGTATTTCCTTACTGATGCCATAGCATTTTGTAATTTTGCCTCAATATAACCCCTTTCCTTAAATCTGTTTACCATTTCCATCAAACATACTTCAAAATCAGAAGGGCTAGTACAGTTTCGCTTGGCCCTCAGGAATTGTGACTTTGGGATGTTGCTGATGGTGTGTTGGGGATGACAGCTGGAAGCATGCAGGATGGTATTTCTATTGGTATTTTCTGAGAGATATCTGTACTAATAGTACCATTCTGTAATTTGGTAGTGTTCAAGTCCGAAAGTTAATTTGCTTCAAATCTGCTTGAACTAAAACCTCAATGTGGACTGGTGGAATGTAAATATTCCACAAAATCATTCAGCTCACCAGCTGTTCTCTGCCACACCATCAGCACATCATCAATAAAACAATGCCAAAGATTGATTTTGTGGACATGCGGGTTCTTCTCCTGGTCATAAATGATCTCCTTTTCCCCTGTCCCAAATAAAGGTTAGCATAATTAGGGGGCAAATGTGACTGGCATATACCTTTAATTTGGTGATAGAATTTCCATGAAGCTGAAAACATTGCATTTTAAGATTAATTCAGAAAGCCTAATTAGTGGCTCTTTTTGACCATCACCCAAACTAGCAATCACATCCAACCAAGCACGCACTGCTATCAGTCCACCCTCATGAGGAATATTTGTATATAAGGACTCTATGTCCAATGATACCAAGAGCCATAATGGCTCTGTCTGCAAGAATCCTCCAGGAGGCCCAAAACCTCAGTGGTATCCCTAAGAAAAGAAGGTAAACCACTAACAATGTCTCTAATGTGTGCATTTGTGTATTGTGACAGTGGTTCAGTAAGGGAGCCATTTCCTGAGACCATGGGCCTTCCTGGAGGACTCTGCAAACTTTTGTGGACCTTCAGCAGTATGTACATGGTGGCCCACACTGGGTGGGATACCTGTGAAAAATCAAAAAATGCCTCTGGAATACAATCAGTCAAATGACTTTACACAGTTTGCTATGGGATGCAATTTATATTTACTCTGAAATATTGTAAAGAAACCTGTGTCCCCATGGTCAGCTCCCAGTCTCAGCAACTGAAGCTGCTCATTTCAGTCGTGCACCTGTTCTCATCCTTTAAGCCCTCTGCACAGTACATCCCTTCATGTTCCTCCCTGTACCCTGGTATGGTCTGCTTGCATTCCCCACTAGGAATTTGAACACCCGCTGCTACTTTCACAGACTAATCAACCTCTCTCCTCCTGCGGCTCCTCTCTCTGGTTGATTCTCTGTGTGTTAAGCAGGCTATTTATCACGAGCATGTCTGCTTCCCGCTCCATTTGTGACTGGCTATAATAAACTGTGATTGAACGTCTTACTTACCTTGGTACTTGTGATGGACTCTTCATGAAGCCACTGGGCTAGCAGACTACATCAGGATCTCAGCAGCAGCATCTATAGAGCCTTACAGACAGACCTGAAAGAAAATCCTACAGAGTTCCAGAAACACACAGGTACTGTAAACATGGCAGTGGTTAGCAGAGGGAGACCACCGCCAGACTGGCCCAACAAATCTGAACATCCTCTTGCCACCTAATCTGCCACCACAGCTGATCTGCACCTGTGGCAACACCTGCCCCCCACTTTCCTTGATGTCAGTCAGAATATACAGCTATCCCATTCCCATTAAATGACCTGTAAAAAAATATATATATATATATCAAAGTGTAATGAACATTAGTACTTACCTTGGCACTAGTGATGGACAGACCATGAAACCACAGGGCTGGTGGACTACAACAGGATCTCAGCAGCAACAGCAGCATCTGCAGAGCCTTACAGACAGACCTGAAAAGAAAATCATACTGAGAGTTCCACAGACACAGGGAAACATGGATTCAGAAGAACTTCATGGTAACCTGGACATGCAGCCAAAATATTATATAATTTGATACAGTCATGTGTGAGTGTCGTGATCCCTTCCTGAACATGAGCTAAAAACCAGACTACATTTAGGTGACACTAAACCTGAGGAAGGACTCTAAGAACGGGAGTTATCCCCTATAAAACCAGACAGGAGGCAACATTACCCATGCTGGAGGACTGTTACTTGCATCCAACAACACCTTTAGTGAAGAAATACTGCCTGACAACTCACATCCCTCTTAAGCTGTTAGCACCCAAAAAGGTGCACATGATGTTAACACCACCCTCATTTCTAGAGTATGGTAGCACAGCCAGCCTGTTCACCTGCCAGCTGCCCAGCTTCAAACTGTAATTAACTTGAGCACCTCAGTCACCTGTTGAAAAAATACAGTTAATTGTTTTGATATCTTTTACTTACCTTCTTGACATGTTCATGCTGCAGTACATGCACAGAGGAGGGTAAACTCATCACAGCAGCAGCAGCAGCAGCAGCAGATGGAATCCAAGAAAACGAGACATAACAACTTACAAACAATTGTTTTAGAAACAGAAGACACCTATCAGTTATGGCCCTGCCAGACATGTCATCAGGTATAGAAGCAAGTCAGCAAAACAGATTAGGTGGTTGTAAGCAGTGATAAATTGTACCTTGAGCCACACACCCTCCAAAGGCCACGTGATAAACTATAGAGGGATAATCATATTGCCATATGCACATGCAGAGGACAGCTGTCCAGCAAATAAACACAGGGATTTCCTGAACATGGGTCTACAGTAGAGATGCAGCAAAATTTTATTTCACCAGTGAAATTATGGAAAAATCACCACATTCTCCCAGCGAAACATTTTGCATGATTATGGTCTTTCAGTGAAATTTTGCAGCCAGTTTCACCTTGAATTTCGCCTGCGCTTCTGAGGCAAAATTAGGAGGAATTGGGCTTTTCTCTCTGCTGGTGGGCACATGCTTGTGTCTAAACAGGCAGAAAGTGAGTGCTTTATTTCATGTACTATGTATCTCAAGGAAGAAGGCAGCATTGATACTCCCTGTGACTGCAGAGTGCACTTTTACACATAAACTACTTAATTTGTGTTATTTTTTTCTAACTTTTCTTCTTTGTCTTTGTCCTATTTCATATTTTAGTACATGTGGAGTGTGTGTGTATGTGTTGTGTGTGACTCCCAGCTCTCTCAGAGTCTCTATCTCTCTTTTCTTTTTTTTTTTGGTTTTGTATGAAATTGGTGGTGTTTGTGGACATAATGTATAAATATGAAATGTCACAGCAGCAAGAGGCCTTTGGCCCCAGCAGCAGCACCCATCAGCAAACTATGCCCCCTCCCCAGCAGCAAGAACCGATCGTGGCCCTCCACTGCAGCAGCAGCAGGAGGAGACAGTGCCCCCTCCCCAGCACCAGGAGGATACTGTTTCTCCACCCAGGCAGCAGCAGACCATGCCCCCTCCTGAGCAGCCAGAGGAGTCAGTGACAGGTGCATCATCCATCCCCCCCCACAGTCCCATCATCCCCGAAGTTCTCCTGACTGGGATTTTTTCTATGCAATATCAGTAGGTGACCCAGTGGACACCTGCAATCTATGCGGGCAGGAAGTATGTCAAGAAAGTGTGGATTCCACTTCAGGACAACCGGCCAGCATAGCCACATGGTGCACCACCAGCCACTCCAATGTGACCTCAAACTGAAGGAGGTTGTGGCATCATCAAGTGCAGCTGTGGGGAGCAGTGTCAGTGTGAGCACTGAAGGGGTTCGCAGGAGGGAGGCATGGCTGGACTAGTTAAATGTCCTCTCCGGGCTCGCCATACCAGAAAACAGCCACAGTCAGTAACATCAAGACCCCTCCAGTGCCACCCCCATCCAGATCCTGCAGCAGAACAGGCAGCCCCCGCCCCGCCAGCAGTGCCAGTGACATGTGTAGACTTGTCAGCTGTCCTGTCTGAAGTCCAGCATCTCCGACTGGAGTAAATGATGTCAGACAGGAATTTAGTGATGCCTGGGAATTTCTAAACTGCAGTGTGATGTTGACAAAATCATGGGCAACCTGTCTGAACTCTGTGTCGACCCCATTGGCTCTTAATGTGGCAGCACAAATTAGTCTTTTCTGCTTTCATTTTTCTGTCTTCTATTCTGTTGTTTGTATGTTCCACCCTATAAAAAAATAAAATAAAAAAAAAAAAACACTTATTCTGTCCTCTGTAATCTACATCCATTTCTTAAGTACTCTTGTTTCTTTATTTTGTATGTAAAATAATTTGATTGACCATTGCTGTTGTGTTTGTTACTGTCTTATGCACCCTATAGAATTCAGTCCCTTTTCTTATTCTCTATAAGTTCCCCCCATTCATTATTGTATTATCCTTGCCCTCCTGATCCTACCTGTCATTTGTTATGCTTATTCTGTACCATGTCCATGTACCCTCCCCTAATAAACACCTTATTCCTTATTATTTGTGGTGTGTTTTACTTCCAAGAGCTGGTTACACATACAAGATTCCTTTTAACAACATAATGATGTGTAATGTAGTTGCATTCCCTATATATGGAGTTTGCAAATGAAAGACCAGCTTCTGCCAAAGGCTGTTGGCCATCTGAGCCTTAAGCACAGACTAGTGGATATTTTTTGGAATTCAAATACCTCGTGTGAGTTGCTTCAACTCAAAGTTAGAAGTACTCACCACAGCACATGTCCATAAAGTGCTCGTTCTTTATTTGATTCTCTAGTGTGGCAAGTAAACAATGTTAAAAGTGCTTCCATATAACCAAGTTAAAAACACCTGCTCCCCCAAGGCACCATCATTCCTTATATGTATCATGAAGTACAGTGCCTTGAGGGAGTGGGCGTTTTTTATCTTAGTTGTATCGGAGCATTGTTTGCAATGTTTACTTGCCACACTGTAATAAGGAAAGAGCACTTTATGGATATGTGCTTCTGGTGATTACTTCTTACTTTGAGTTGAAGCACATGAGGTATTTGAATTCAGCACTCAGTGCTCATGGTCCAAATGGCCCACAGCCTTCGACTGGTGCCAGCCTTTCCTTTGGAAACTCCATATATGGGGCATGCAACTGAATTGTTGGTCAATGTTATGTTTTGTTAAAGTTATGTTGAAGGTGTCACCTGCTCTTTAGCATGTTTCCTCCTCTTATCCACAAACATTAAGTATCGTGCCTATTAAAAAAAACTGTTTCACAATGCTATGTGATGTTACGTCACATATTGTTGTGTGCAACATTATGAAGATGTAACACAACTGGTGCCTGCACTGCCAACATGCCCCAGAAGGCTAGAATTCCAGAAATGCTTCCCAAAAAATATTCTAGTAAATTCAAACAGACATCAGGTCTCAGTCATGCTGTTAAATGTTGCCCGCCTTCCACTCGAACACAAACATGTTGTTTGGCCCACTGTTTACCAATGCTTTTAGGTCCAATCTTGGTGTTACCACTGCCTAACATGACCCAGAAGTCCAGAAATGTTTCTCCAAAAATGTTACAGTAAATTCAGACAGAAATTAGTTCTCAGCCATGCAGTTACATGGTTTACATCCACCACCAGGACCCAAATCTGCTGTTTTCTGCACCATTTCAAATGCTTTTCTGACCTAATCTTGGAGTTGCCACTGCCTAACATGGCCCAGAAGTCCAGAAATGTTTTCCCAAAAATGTTACAGTAAATTGAGACAGAAATCAGGTCTCAGCCATGTTGTTATATGGCACCCAAGCCACCACCCGAACCAAAACATGGCCTTTGGTCCACTATTTACATTAATTTCATGCTGAATCTTGTTTCTGCGAGTACAGAACAGGCTGTACATGTCCAGAAATGTTATAAGAAAAATGGTACATAAAGTGGAGACAGAAATATGGGCTGGGTCATGATGTGATATTATGCCCCCAACAACCAGACATTAAATTGCTGTTTTGGGCCTTGTTTACCAATGATTTCAACCAGAATCTCGGTGCTGCTGGTTTAAAACTTGGTCTACAAGTCCAGAAATGTGTTCAAAACAATGTCACAGTAAATTCAGACAAACATCAGGTCTCAGTCATACAGTTAGATAGTTCACATCCACCATCAGTACCTAAATCTGTTGTTTTCTGCACTGTTTCAGATGGTTTTCAGGCCAAATCTTGGTGGTGCTACTGTTTAACTTGCCACACAAGCCAGTTTGCCACTCTGAAAAGAAATAAATCCTCCTGCGAAAAGGTCCTGCTACTTAAGTTGCACTTGTTTCCTCCTGCTGCTGGTTTCTCAATTTATTGAGAACTGTGGCAGTATCATTTCACAATGATGCTGTCCTGGTTTGCTCTGTTGCCTCTGTGGTTTTAAGTCAGTGTGGACTGAATGACATTTTGTTTGCTCTGCAGTTGCCTGTAAGCTGCTGCCTGCTGCTCTGACTAGTTGCCACGAGAAGTAATGCTTTGTCTGGTTCATGGATCCTTTACACATAGTCAATTGATACTGCTGCTGCTGCTGCTGCATATGTAAGTATCTGTATTTATGTTTTCCAGTGCAAGATAAGGGTGATGCTGGGTTACTATTATGGTGTCTTGCAGTCTAATATGTTTAGACTGCTTTTCTATTCTCTGGCAGTGTGCTGAGGATTACATCATCATGGCATGCATGCAGGATTTGGATATGGGATGTTGG
This sequence comes from Neoceratodus forsteri, assembly GCA_016271365.2. Classification (NCBI taxonomy): domain Eukaryota; kingdom Metazoa; phylum Chordata; order Ceratodontiformes; family Ceratodontidae; genus Neoceratodus; species Neoceratodus forsteri. Next base: position 871,456,545 of record CM057450.1, on the reverse strand, counting down.
AATGCACCACATTTCACAATGCACAAGGTAAGTATTGAATTTGTCATTAATGGAGTAGGAGACTGCAGTTCATATATCTGTGTCAGATTGTAATTGTATTCTTTTTGCTTTTGGCAACATGCAGGAATTCAGTTGATGTTAACTCCTGGTACAGTCCTGCTGCTGCTACTGCTCAACATGCATGCAATTCATTAACTTGTGATAAGTATTTCTTAATATGTGATGGTCTTCGTGGGCAGGTGGTGGTTGAGGGGTGGTGTGGGGTTGGTGGATGTTGTTAAGTATTAACTTTTTCGTTGTTTTTTTCAGTGTGGTTACTGCAGTCCGGAGATGTCTGACTTTGACAATAATTATGTTCTATATGGCTCTGTCAATGTTCAGGAATTCCACTGCTGGGATGCATCTGTTACAGCCAATCTGGCTGCTGGCTGTGCTCATCAGACATAATCTGTTTGTGTCAAGAGTTCCAGTTTAACAGCCATTCCTGAGGGAACAATTGCTTAATTTAATGGTGGTGGTACCACCAAATTGTAACAATGCTCAAAATGCCTTTTTCATTTTTATGGCTGTGGGTGAAGCCTACAGACATTGTGCTCTCTATAGCTTGAAAATGGAGTTTTGTGGAACACGTTTTGGACATTTCAATGTATCCTTCCATGCCAACTGAAATAAAATATTCCCTTCTTTCTGTTAAAAATATTGGAGACATAACTCTAAGCTGCTTATCAGATGCCATTAGGAAACTGAAACAGCTTGTTAAATATTTGTTAAATAGTGGTTGCCTATGAAACTGGAGTTTTGAACATTTAAATACTAAGCATTTAAACAGCTTCTTGATACTAGTTTAACTTGGGAATGTATTGTCTTTCAAGAAATAGTCATACCTCATAAATGTCATAATTTCCACAGCAAATCTGATTTACACTGTTTTTTTAACCTCTACAGACACTATCTGATGAGCAGTCTCACACATATGCCAGGTCTTCAGTGAACTACTTAGACTAAATATGTATCAATAAGAAGCCATTGTTTTACTATATTTTTGGGAAAAAATATATTGAGCTACAGCAACACACACACACACACACACATACTCTCTCTATATGTGTATGTATGTGTGTGTGTGTATGTGTGTGTATGTGTGTGTATATGTGTGTGTGTGTATATATATATATATATATGTGTGTGTGTGTGTATATATATATATATATATGTGTGTGTATATATGTATATATATATATATATATATATATATATATATATATACACATACACACACCATCCTCAAAGGCCACAACATTTAAAATAAATATTGCATTCTAATATGTTATAAAAAACTGTGTGTCAGTGAACACAGTGAAATTCAATTTAGAGTAGATTTTCTTTAAACATTTCATATCTTATATTTTGTACACACACACCCACACACACACTACACACCATCCTCATGGCCACAATACTGCCAGGCAGCCTGGGTTCAATTCCCAGCTGAGGCACTTATTCTTTCTCACCTCTGTTTTTATGTGTTCCATAAAATATGCACACCACACTCCTGTGTGATTGTTTCAAATAAATATTTGAGTTGCCATTGGGTTGTCCATTAGAGAAAGAGTAATGTGCTCAGGGATGACCCAGGTTCCAGTTGTCTCAGTGGCACAGCTGGTTAGCGCATTCAGAATGGTATTCTGGGCAGCCTTGGTTCAAGTCCCAGCTGAGGCATGTATTCTTTCTCACCTCTGTTTGTATGTGTCCCATAAAATATGCACACCACACTCCTATGTGACTGTTACAATAAAGAAACTGTTTGTTTATGTCAGTAACCACAGTGTAGTTCAGTTTAGAGTAGATTTCCTTTAAATATTTCTTATCCTATATTTTGTATCCTGGATAGTACAGGGGGAGATGCCATATCTCATTGTCATAGGGATCTTCATTTACACATTATTGCACTGTATTTGCTCAGGCTGTCCCAGATTAGATGCAATATCTTGTTTTTTAGTGGGGCCATGATTTTTCCATTATGATAATGTATTTCTTCAGGGTAGCCTAGTCCAGGGCCCCCATATTCAAAGGAGATGACCAGCGCATCCCAGTGGAAATGTGAAGTGTGCTGCACAACTCCAACAATGCACCACAGCATGATATTCAAACTTGCAAGATACACTTGCTGCAAGGGAATGGGCCAGCGTGCACACAAATTGTATGCTGTGCAAGTCGAGGGTGTGTTCCCATGCATATGCCATGCTGCAGCATACTCAGTGGGAAATTCACCCCTTGCAACCCAGAGCACACTACTCCATGAATAGCTAACCTAAGCCAGTCAGCCACCCACAGGTGGGCTGTGGAAGTGCACCCAGGTGCACGACAGCCTGGCAGCCCTGGTGGACTAAAGGTACCCCCTCCAATGCCCGATCGATCCAACTCCATCCCAGAACAGCTCCATAGTGTAGGGCCACCCAATCTCACCAGAGGAAACCACGGTCCATATCCATAGCATAAAGGACTCCACCCACTACCTTGGTACACAGACAACCCCGCTCCCCATTCCCTAGCTGTTGTGGAGACTGGCACTACACTCCATGCCCTACCACAACCAGCCACTGACTGCACTTGACTTGGGCTGCTGACCATCACTCCAGAATGACCCAAGTGGCTATACCACACATTGGACCACTACACAAGCTGCAGACTCACCAGTGTATGCAGCTGTGTGTATGTCCCTGGCAAACCATAAGAAGGAATTGACATACCTCTAATGCATGCCTTGTCAATGCTGTATCTTCCTGCTGTCATACGCTCATTCCCATTCCCCTGTGTAACATGCCACCCTCTGGACTGCAGAGGTATCCTAGGTGCCATGGGGTGTGGTATCCTGTAGTGGCATTTGTAGTGTACGCTCCAGGCTATCGATAGTGCATTTGTGGTTCCCCAGTTGTACAAACAAATGGGAGGTTGGCTGTAACATTCCTGTTCTGGGACCTATGTAATTGAGAACAGCATCAGCTTTCACCCACACTGAGTAGTGCAAAGGCACCAGGATGATGGATCCACATGCCAGTGTGCCAGTGCCTGAGGTGCATCTACACTGGTCATTATCACCCGCACACATCTTGTACCTATGTATGACACATTCCAGCATCCTATTGCTAGTGCTTCACCACCTGAAAATAAGATGCCATTTTTTTCTGTGAACTATCCAGGCTAAATATATAGCAATCAGGAGGCATATTCTTGGAAAATACATTGTAAACATGTATAAAAGGGAGACCACATTGAAACTGCCTCTCAGAAGATCTGCATTGTGCAAATTCATTAGAAATAATGGATAATAGCATCCCTAAAGCTTTCCACAGACATTTTGTCTCTGACCAGAACTTGTTTCTTATTTCAAGGTACAAAGTACTTCAATTTGAATGGTTGTTTAGTTTTCTGGTGGTCATTTGGGGATGCATCCTATCTCTATGGCATTGGTGACTAAATACAAGTCATCCATCCTGGTGTGTGGATGTTGGATCGAGGTGCTGCAGTCACAAGGTGTGGGCCACAGCTGACAACTAAAAACATACGTCATCATCATCCACGGACCTACTGGGTTATAATGTTGCATGCTTAAGAGTATACAACACTATGGCTAAATGGCTACAGTGTAGTCCGTAACTGATATTGTTACAATACCGTGTGTACTGCTGTACATGGTATTGCACCAGTAGCGCTCTCCCAGGCAGAGGATATGACCTCTGCTGGGAGTGGGTTCTGTCACGCAGCTGTTGTTGCTCACAGGATTGAGCCACAGCAGCAGGAACCCATGCACTGCGTCTGGGACCAGGTTTGATTCCCAGTCCAAGAATCTTTTATTTTTTCACACTTTTGTGTGCTCCCCAAGTTAGACCCCCCCCAGAGTTGAGAATCTTTAGTGGAGGGCTCTGGAGGCGCAACCTCTTGTAATGGGGGGTGTGGTGGGTAGAACCCCACATGAAAAAGACATGCCTCATGCCAGAAATCACACTGTATTGGCAGCGATTTTGCCATGAGACATAATGTCTTGCAACATGATGACCCGATGCCGTCAGACACCTGTGAAGGAAAATTAACATATTATAAATACTGCTGAGCTAACTTGAAAATTGTGACCTTGGATTGTTTCCACATGTGTTTTGCCATTGCCACTGTGTATTCACCCATACAGTGCTTAGAAGTCCCTTGAACCACTGTAAGATGAAGGATATATTACTTTTGTCCAGAATGTGCAACTGACGCTGTAAATGGCGGCATAACCATTCATCACCTGCACTATGATGCTACCTGAACTAATACTGTTACCAATATTAAAGAATGATTTCCTATTGAACAGGAAATTGCATTTCTCAGTCATGATTCAAGGCAGGTGTTGTTTGAACCAATGTCATTGATAAAAGTTTAAGAAAAATATGAAAAGAATAAAAAATAGAATTGATACTTACCTGGGGTGATACTACCATCGATATTGATGATGTCCAAAATATTTTCCACCTCTAAAATGATTTCAATTATGAGCCTGTTGTAAAGCGCACCAGGGCATTATAGTACTTGGAATGGAACACACAATGTAATAAATGAAAAACATTACAATTACAATACTGACCTGTGCATAATGATGCTTGCAATGTGGATGGACTAGGCTCTGAAGGTGCCATGTTGATGCATCAGCCTAGTTCCTAGTTCCTGGCCACAAATGGCGTGATCATGGCAAATCCTGCAGAAAGTGAAATGGAAATACATAAGATAATTTTTACATTAAGGTGTGCTGCCTTGCATGCATACTTGACATTCTATCATAACAAAGAAATGCAGAACAGTACAATGGAGGTATAAGTAATAAGATGACAACAAATAAAATCTAATTACCATGAATCACTTGATCAGAAAACAGGCCATGGAGGAAGAACATACATATTTCTTGCTTGATGATCTGTGTTGTTTCTGAGTGGCTGTTTGTTTGACTGGAGGAAAAACCCCAAGAGTGCTTGCTGGGATGAAAGTGCTGCATCGTGCTGGTTGACATACAGGCCCAAAATGTGCTGGCAATGCTGTCATCATGGTTGGTCAACAGGAGGGAAAACAACACCAAGTGTGTTTGCTGGGGTGAAAGTGCTGCATCGTGCTAGTTGACATACTGGAGCAAAATGTGTTGGCTATGCTGTGATTCTTCTTGGCAGAAGACTGCTGGAGGAGGAGGAGGAGGAGGAAGAGTAACTTAGCTGGACTCAGAGGCAGCATTGATATACTGGTCTGTGACTGCTGTGTATGCTGGAGCATGCATCTGGCAGCTCATAGCTTTTCAGTGGTATTTCTTGGCAGTATGAGAATGATGGCCCACACTGTTGAAGTCTGTGTTATACACATTAGGATGGATGACAAGAAGACGGATTACAGGATGGTTAATTGTATACATGGGGATGGAGTATGCATGCATTTCTGATTAACATAGCACTGGCTGTGCACTGTCCAACTAAGTTGTTACATCGAATATACAGTGGCTGCAGACTCACTAGACACACATTCAGGGTCTCATGGAGGAGGAATATGTGGAAATGGGGAAGATGTTGTTTGGTATTTGTCAATCGATGGGTTCATTGTGTATTGCTCACATATACATTCAAGTTAGCATAGCAGGGGCAATGAATTTTCAAAAATGAACTGAAGTAAACATTGTTATTAGGTAGGGTAATCAAATGAACTGGTTCGATGTGATGACGGTGATCACCAATGGGCGATTGCCATTAGGATGAAGTCACATCGTCAAAAGTTTTTTTTAGCTATGGACTTTCCGGCGCACAGCAACATGGCACTGGGGATTTGGGTTTTTATTGTTTATGTGAGGGTCTGCACCTCCCACAACCACGCACCCCCTACTTAAAGATTCTCAACTCCAGGGGGGTGCATGTCAGGGGGTGCAACTCGGGGTAAAAAAAAGACCAGCACAACAAAAGGCACCCACGCCTGGGCCTGAACCCCCACTGCCACAATGCAGCTCAGCAGCTCACCACAGTGCCACCCCCTACAGCTTCTCCATCCCCTCCCAGCCCACGCTTGGTGTGCTCGCTCCCCCCATACACATAGACATATATCGACATCCGATCACTATTTCACCCACACCCCACCATCCAGTCACCCAGCTTTCCCATTTGCCTCATATACAAGTGCCATGATTGAGTCGCCCTTTTGGCAGGTGCCCAATTGTGGTCACCAGCATAATGGGATACCAAATCAAACAGATTATCAGGATGTATAACACAGAACAATCATCAAAATAACATTTAAATTGTATAACAATAACACAAAATATCATATTCAGTGGAAATGGGTGGGGGAGACATAACACCTCTAGCCTTCTTCTAGTGACACATCATCCATGAAGCAGCCCTCACAATCTTCAAACCTGAGGTCATCACCAGGTGAAAATTCAGTTAGCATTGCTGCTTCATCTACCTCCATGCTAGTAGAAGCCTTACCAGTGAGGATGTCTTCATTGTCATCATCATCTCCAAGACACAGTTCTTGTGGAACACCTTTGAAGTAACTATTTTATGTGGAATGTGAGCCTCATTCATTTTTATAAATGTTAGGATGGACACATTCTTCTGTGACAGATTTGTCCTCCAGTCACACACAATGGCCCCAGCAGAACTGAACACCTGTTCCACACTGACACTGGATGGTGGGCAGCTGAGGTATTTAAAAGCAACTGATGCCAACATATGCCAATAACTCACTTTGCTGCTCCAGTACACCAATGGCTCATCAGTGATGCCAAGATGCTTGGCGTATCCCATGTAGGCATCCACCATACATTGTGCTACCCTAAGTCCTGCTATCTCATCAGAATCCTCCTTGACTTCAATTTCTTCCACGCCCCCCTGGTACAGAGCATCCTGAATGTAATTACCTGCCATGTTCTGCTGTGACTTGGGCATTTTCTCAGATTTGGTGGCCTGTTATGAGCTGCTGCTGGTGGTGGTGGTAAAAACACCTGGTATATGTGCCCTTTGTGTCTCTGCATTTTTCATTGGTGCACCATGTACCCGTCTGACAAGGTAATTGGTCAGTGTGTCCAGTCACACATGATCCCCTTCAATCATAGCAGGCAAGCCACATTTGTATTATAGATCCATCATGGTAGCAATAGCAAACTCATTAGACTGCACATAATGCCAGAGATATGGGTATTGCTGTCCAGTATACAGATCACGTGACCCATTACATGAACACAACAGTGATCATCACTTGCCTCCATCTGGTGACTGACATTCACTAGTGTGTGCCTCAGCACACGTTTAAGGGGTATTGACTAAATTATACAGGCAGTGTTCCTACTCACAGCCTGTGTTGCTTGCTCAAATGGATGCAGAATGCATCTTATACCATCCATTTATCACCACTGCTCCATTGTTAGAGCGATGGACACTCCAGCCCTGTCCTGGGTGGTGTGCAGCAGTAGGTAATCTGAAACCACCATATGCTGCTCATACCACCGGTCCAGCATGTACAGTGTGGAGTTCCACCTGGTAACAACATCGAGCTTCATATAGTGCTAAGGCAGATGGTTGGTGTGCTGCAGCTCACTCAGATAGTCACAGGTCTTTGCAGAAATGGGCAAAGTGCACACAGATGCATCGAGCGCAACAGACACAGTTTCCTTGATTTCATCATGGTTCAGAAATTGCTGCATGACTAGATTAATGGAGTGTGCCAGGTAGGGCACTCTGAAAAAATACTGTCAGTAATGCACTTCACCACATTGGAGCCATTGTCACTAGCAATAAACCCCACTGTAAGTGAGTGTGCATTTAGCCACTCATCAATCTGATTTAGTAGTACATTCAGCATTTTCCCACCAGTATGAGACCCCATAACACTGTGCATAGTGATAGTGGCATTTTGATGAATACCAGGTGTGTGGCTACCACCACAATTTTGCTTTAAGCAGCTTTTGCTAGGGCCCAAATGAACTACCACCCCAAGTACCTGTGCCCAGTGTGCTGTTATACACAGATATGAACTGCCTGCTGTTTATCCACTTGTCCACATATCCATGCTAAGGTGGATATATTGGAGGCAGAATGCTTCATTGCATGTAGGGTGGACTGTGAAACTCTGCTGTACAGTTCAGGCAGGGCACATTTTGAGAAATACATTCACGATGGCACCTGCCATTTAGGATAGGCATGGGCCACCAAACAGCAGAATCCTGGATTCTCCACAAAGGAGAAGGGCAACAGGTTGATGGCGAGCACTTCAGTGGTGGCTGCATTCAGCTCATGGGCAGCAGCATGACTGGGGGAGTACTTTGAGTGCCGCTCAAACACACTATTCAATCGGGCTGCATCTGGGGGTGGGTCAACAAAAATGCTTTACGTGTGCCACCAGTGTTGTTCTTGCTGGGGTACCAGGTGAGTGTTAGGGCTTGGGATGCACACCATGTATGAAACTGGTTATTTTGGTGGATTTGGTGCCTGGTGGTGTACTTTATAACTCCAGGGAGTGGCATCTCCACTACTACTATGCCCACTGCTCAAAAGAATAAAGGTTCCTCCCTCCTCCTCCACCAATCCACTCTGCCCTCCCTCCTCCTGCTCTATTGCACTTAAGTCTCCGATGATCCTCCAGTACTTGCACAGCAATACCAAAACTCCAAGGCCCTTTAGACTAGAAGGGAAGGGGGAGACCACTGGAAATATCTGCCCGTAACCTCAACCTCTCGCTCAGACCAATCCACTGATCGACCCAGCGAGGAGCTTTGGAAACACAGCCCCACAGGCCGACTCCCCAGCTTGTCCAGGAGTGGTCCTCCCGCTGGAAACAGATTCCAGCAGCCAAACCACCCACCCACAAGCACAGGGCCACTTTGAAACAAGGCAGACTGGATTCCCAAATCCACTTAAAGGTCAGTTTAAATCAGCATATAGTCAGATAAAATAATAGTATCCAGGAAAGCAACCAAGACCAGATCTAGCCCCACCAGTTCACTGGATAAAGCCCACCAGTTCACAAAGTCCTTGGCCACAGCAACTCTCTCTGGAATCCCAACATTCCACCAGAAATAACTTGACTCACCACCTTCCCTCCACTCCAGTCCTCAAACATTCATCAGCTAGCTCAAGTTGTAACACACTGGGGAATTATCCATACTCCACAGCTCAAATCTGATCATACTGTGGCTCCTCTATACTCCGAATTCCCAAGCTACAACTACACAGTGTGGAATGTGGAATGCCGTAATACTTTGTGATCGCTAAAAGATCCAATAGTTCCAGTGGATCAGCATCCAGAAAACACATCCAAAATACCACACCAACACAGCACTAATCGTGCCTGGTCATTTTTCTAATCCCAAACTTTAATAAAAATAAAATACAGATTATATTTTCTTAAAAAGAATAACTGCTGCTGCTACTGCTACAGCTGACTGCTGCTAATGACAGCTAGTCCAGCATGGCTGCCATCTTGCTCACTGGACAGGTACTGACATGAATGTTTACATACCAGTAGGAACTGTAAAACTATAATAAAATGAATTATGATTAACTGCTAGTATCCATACAACAGTTAGTAAATGAAATATCAGTGAAACCAGGTTTCAGTAGGTAACTTGACAGTACTGGCTCCTACACATTATTTGACCTATCTCAGTTAATGTAAGTCTTATGTTTAGCAAAATCATAAACATTGGCAGTAAACTTTGTGTAAACAGCTGCATTGGATGTTTCAGACCAGAACATATTATGGGACCACCCTGTTGTTGGAAAACAACCTCCTGATTGGCATGTGGAAACTGACAGTGCTACCTTATTCAATGTGACCTAATGATGTTAAAAACAAGTTCAGCAGTCAGTCACTTTAAACTCTAAAGGTAACTGGACAGGTGGGTGTGTGTGAAGGAGGGCCAAAATACAGTCACTGTGTGATTGTTTGTCCCATGGGAACTCTACAGTTTTAAGCACAGTTAAAAGTTCAAAAGTACCCTGAAAACCTTATCATATACAGAAGCGTGACTCAGTATTTGTAGGGACATTCTGTGAAAATCGGCTGTACCTCATATCAAGAGCAGGCCTCAGAAAATTGTCAGTGAGGTAGAGACAATATAAATGGCCCTGGAATTGCTGTTGGACATCATGTGATTGGCGAGACCTCTTAGCTCAGAGCAGGACTCCTGAATCTGTTTAGTGATGCTGATATTACTTTAAAACATCCCCAGATCAAAATGTAAATATTTTTCTTAATTTTTAGTAGCGGTACAGTGCGAGGCTAAATCAGAACAGCTGAGCCCTACCAATCCCTGATGTAAGCAACAGTGACAGATGGTGACTAGAAATGCTGGACTCTAAGGTATTTGAAAGGAGCCCTTGTTTATTTAAAAATGGGGTCACAGTGCCACAGGAAGTAGCTTTTTTTAGGTAGTATAATGCCACAAAATGAGGATCACTTTCAAAACCAATGGTAATATATCTGGTTCCCAAAAACAACCACAAAAAATTAGCTGAATGGTGACATCTAATGCATCAATGAACTTCAAACCAGTTCTCTATGAGTCTACCTAGTGTCATTTATTACTGATAATTAGACTTCCCTCTCCTCCTCCCTTGCACCTCAGAAGCAATCAATAGCATTCACAGAGTGGGATTCTTAGTGAGCAGATAAGCTTTGACCTTTGGCTTCATCATGAATTGGGGGTCAATACAGGAGCCTCTGATATATGTAAAGTATGGCACTTTGGTCATAGCACATTACCCATACACTGTGATAGATCAGGTTTGGATGGGAGAAGAAGATATGAAAATATGGGAATGAGTGGCAGGACAAAGGATATATACAGTACATGTCAGTGTTTGATGAGGTAAGAGTGAATACTACACCTGGTAAGATTTTAAAGCACAAGGAAGAAAAGACAGGGAGATGACTGCGCAAGGTGCTGTAATCTATGAACTAGTTCTGGCTGAATGGAGAGGTCGAAGACATTTGTTTCTATTTTCTTAGTTCTATTAAGGTGGGATGAGACTGCTATAAATATCCACCAAATAGATCTGATATTCAAGATTAAGAACAAGAGTTGCTCAGACAGTGTCTAAATGATGTTGCCACAGATTTCTGAGTAATCCAGTGGTAAACTTTACCCAGTATATATTGATTGCAGGCCACATTTCCAATATAACTATAATATAGGAATATATTTATAACATAAATATGTAGCCTTGTTGGGAAATGATTCTGACATTCATCAGCTTGTCAGACTTGATTAAAAGGTCACAAAAACAGTTTAAGTTGAAAGAAATGTCATATGAACATGCAAATATACAAAAAGAGTCAGCAAAAGAGGACTACCTGGACTATCATGTCTGTTCATAAATGATCAGGGTGTGGTTTACTTACGCCACTGACCCTGTGCCCCCACCATTGTAGGACAGGACTTTGTTTTAAGGGGTGGTTTTCCATTCAGGGCTACAACAAAGGACCCTGTGATGAGTGGATTCCTATCTGAGGAGTGGACCCAGAAGCATTGGGCATGAACATTTATTGTTACCATTTAAAAGGGCTATCTAGATGAGAGCACACTTCTAAGGAACTGTGCATGGTTTGGGAACCTTATGAAACAATATACATGGCTAGGTCTTCCTCAGTAGCAAAAAGAAGCCAGTATAATTGACTAAGCCAGCTGGGAGAAGCAGTTCTGATCCACAGATTCAAGCAGTGGAGACCCCAGCTGTGGCTGGGTTGCCTGCAGAAGGTGTGTGTGCCCTAAGGAAGGTCAGACATGAGGAGCTTGGCAGAGCTCAGTAAGCTGATTTGTCCCTGCAAAAAGTGATGAAACAATCAACAAGTGGTGAGAATGATAAGGATGATTCTCAAGGAGGTAAAAAGGAAGTTTGCTGGGAAAATGAGCTTCTGTACAGAGAGTGAGTATCTAAGGGAGGATCAGAAGAAGGAGTAATCCAGCAGTCGAGAGACCCTTGGGGAAACTGAAAGCAGCTCTTGGCCCTAGCCCATGACATCCCTTTTTAAGGACATATGGGTGTAAGTCATATAAAAAGGTGTCTTATGGTACAAACAATGGGCCCTATGCACAAATGGGTGGGTAATATGAGCCAGAGATACGTTATCAGCCACCGAGTTCTGCACCTGTGGACAGGTGTGCACCAGCCTAGTATTCACTACCGGCTGCCACCTTTCTGCATCCCCACCTCCCTGACACATAGGACAAGGCAGGGCAGCTGGGGGCAGGGTTGCAGACCCTGCTGGGTATCCAATCGGATGCCCTGACTGGGCCTCAGAGTGGCTCCCCTATGCGGTGGGGTGTGTTGGCAACATACCCTGTGGAAGACCAATGGCCAGAAGCTGTAGTGGTGAGAGGGGGGGAAAGCTGCCAGCCCTCCCACGATGTGACTCCAAAGTAGGTCACAGTGACAGAGCGGGTGGGGGTCTGTTGGTGGTGTCAGGGGGCCCCGTACCACATGACATGCCTGGGGACCTGGGGGTGACAGCATCCATGGGCCAGTGCCCCTGTGAGGTGTGTGAGACTGGTGGGGGGGGTTGCCTGGTAGGTGCCATGCACTGCTGTGTTCAGGGTGACACAGGGCTGCCATGGGGTGGTCTGGCCGCAGTGGTCCCAGTGGCAGTGTAGGCATTCCGCCCCATCAGAGTGGAGAAAGGTTGTGTGGGAGGGGTGTGTAGGGAACTGACAGCAGGGTTCTCCCTGTCATACCCTCCACCCTCCTCCACACCCCTGCAGCAAGCAGTATGCACCATTGTGCATGATGTGTAGTGCTGGCAAGCCCCTAGCCTGACGCCTGCCTGGTGTGGTCTGCAGCCTTTAGGAATCGTATGAATTTTATGTCTTCCCTTATGGCCAATCTTTGGGAGAAGTGTGAAGTGTGGCAACAGAGATGCAAAGTCTGGAACTTGGCACTTCCCAAACCTGTCTGCTCACTAGGGTCCCCCTTACCTCATCCTCATGAAAAAAAAACACTATGGTTCTCAAAAGAGGGGATGGGGAATGTTAGGGAGAAAAATATAACATTCAGAAAGTATAAGGAATTTAAAGCAGAAAGAAGCAAGGAAGGCAGTCAGAACAGCAAAGGTCCAAACCAAGGAAAAGATAGCCAACTCAGTTAAGAAGGGGGGATAAAACCTTTTATAGGTACATTAGTGAGCGAAGATAAGAAAGACCAAGGTAGGGATAGTGATGCTTAATGGGGTAGGGGTGTGGGGACAGAGGGTGACAGTGAAAAGGCAGATATACTGAATGAATACTTTTGTTCAGTTTTCACAAAAGAATAGGAGGGGAACGTACCTAAGCCAAACAATAGAAACACTCTGGATAGGATGGTCGATATCAATCCATTCACAGAAGAAAGGGTCCCAAAAGAACTCCTAAACTTAAGGTGGACAAAGAATGTGGCCTGATCGATTCACCCCAGAATTCTAAAAACTAAGGGGAGAACTAGTGACACCACTGACTACCCTTTTAAGAAATCATGGGAGGAAGGCATGGTACCTGAGTACTTGGGTAGGGAGGTGGATTCCCCTCCAAAAGTGGGAGGAAGGCAGAGGCAGGAAACTACAAACCTGTTAGTTTGACCTCAGTGGTAGGGAAAATGATGGAATCACTTCTGAAAGAAAAAATAGTTAAGTAACTGGGGGCCAGCAAGGCACAGGACCCAAGGCAGCATGGGTTCATGGCGGGAAGATCATGTCAGATGACTCTAATTGATTTCTTTCACTGGGTGACCAAAGTAGTAGACCAGGGAGGGTCTGTGGACATGGCCTACCTAGACTTTAGTAAGGTATTTGACACAGTCCAACACAAAACATTAATAAACAAGTTAGCCAGCCTGGGAGTGGGTCCCAGGGTGGTAGCCTGGATAAAAAACTGTCTGGACAACAGGATGCAGAGGATAATAGTAAATGGAGTCCACTCCGAAGAAAGGTGGGTTACTAGTGGGGTACTGCAGGGTTCGGTATTGGGGCCTGTCTTCTTTAATGTCTTTATAAGTTACATTTCAGAGGGACTGGAAGGAAAACTATGCCTATTTGCAGATGACACAAAGATCTGCAACAGGGTTGATACATGGGGGGGGGTGGAAAGGATGAGAAGGGAATTGGCAAGCTTGGAGGAATGGTTAAAAGTATGGCAGCTTAGATTCTATTCAACAAACTGCAAAGTAATGCACCTGGGAAACAAAAACCCAGGGAAGAGTACACAGTGTTGGGGGGTTACTAACAACAACAAAAATGGAAAGGGACCTCATGGGCAGTCATATCAGATGACATAAAGGTAGGCAGGCAATGTGAGAAGGCACTAAGGAGGGCTTGAGGATACTAGGATGCATAGGAAGAGGCACCACCATTAGAAAACAGGAGGTTGTCATCCTCTATAACGGACAGTTATGCTGAGACCCCATCTCTGCAAAGGACATAGATGGGATGGAGGCAGTCCAGAGAAGGCAACTAAAATGGTGCAGGGTTTGTACCATAAACCATATGAAGAGAGACTAAAAAGCTTAATATGTATGACCTTGAGGAAAGGAGGGAGAGGGACATGATAGAAACTTTCAAGTACCTCAAGGGAATCAACAAAATCCAAGAGGGTAGCATCTTTCAGAAAAGAGATGTGCAAGAACAAGTGGGCACAATTTGAAGATAGAGGGGGATGACTAGGGCAACAAGAGGAAGTTTTTTTTCCAGAGAGGGTGGTGGACACATGGAATGGCCTCCCTGAGGAGGTTGTAGGTCAAAACAGTGGGGAATTCAAGAATGCATGGGACAGACATAAGGCAATTATAGTGGGCGGTAGGAAGAAGTAGCTTTTGGTTAACTAGGATCTGCAGCTTATTCAGTAGGTAGGGAAAAGGGCAGACTTGGTGGTCCAAGTGGTTCTTATGTGCCGTCAAAGTTTATGTTTCTATGTTTCATACCCGGCAAAATTTAGATATAACAAGTTATGTGAAGCTCTGCTATCCCTTGCCCCACCCACAAATGCAAGAAGCCTCTTATGAGGCTATATGTAAGGGTAGCTAGCCTGGCATCCTGGACATTGTTGTGCAGAAAAATAAGTGTATAGCTTTCATGTGTGAGTTTGATGTGTTCTTTACTTTCTTTCTTATTGTTAGAATACTAGTGGGCTTGCAGTTTTGTGACTGCACTCTGGGGTCTGCTTAGCAATTGTAAGGCTTCTTATCACTAATTTTACAAATTTATATATACATATAGACTGTAAGAGCCTTGAGCCTCTCTACTGGTGTACCCTTTCTGGGGTTTTTGGTTCCATTAACAGATTTGCACCTTCCCCCTTCTGATCTAGTGCCAAATTTCCCCTGGAGTAGTAGTGCCACCTTCTCTTTTATAAATATCAAGTGGACCTAATTTTTCAGGTGCAGTGGGCTAGTTCAGCAGTAGATGACCCAGGTTCACACAATGAGCCTGGGGCATCTGGCACCAACCGCCAAAATGGGATTCTGGCATCTATCTTGGATGCCAACTATGCCTCAGGGGATGGATTACTGAGACATGGTGGCAAGAAAATGATATATGAGACAGACAAACTCAAGGCTATAATTTATTCAACAAACACAGGAGGGAAAGAAAAGGTGGAGGTGTGGCCCTATGTATTAGAAATGACATTAAAGCAGTAGAAATAAATACTTTCACTGATGCAAAAACAGAGCAAGTTTGGGTCAAGATCACATATAGAAATGATAAAAAAAAATATTGCTAGGATTAATGTACAGATCATCATCTCTCACGGCAGAATGAAATATGGAGCTAATAGCATCAATAAACAAATATAAAATGGAGGAAAATATTGAATTAATGGATGATTTTAATATGCCTACAATAAACTGGAAGAAATGGAAGGTAAAACAAATCTAGAAAAAAAAAGCTATAGATAGCAGCCTGGCATTAAACCAGGACCAATATGTAACCCAATGCACCAGAGGGAAAATATTCTTAATTTAGTCCCTAGTAATATGGCAAATGAAATAACTGAGCTCAGCGTAAAACAGGCAGTATGTGGCAATGACCATAATATGGTCTCCTTCACTATATAAAAAGGCAGAACCAGAATATCAGGAAATACCAAAATGAAATGTTTCAATAAGGCAGATTTTGTTTGAATAAAAACAGCTTTATAATATTGGCAATGGGGGCTGCCTGATGGCTCAGTGGTAGGGCTATACGCTTCAACACCAGCAACCTGGGTTCCAGGCGAGATCATGCCTGTACAGGTTGGGCGACCAGGCTGGGGAGTGCTCCCAATGGGACGGCATGCCAGCTGGGGAGGGCGACGGCTAGGATCCAGCATAGTAGTGGCCCCTTGCAGTGAGCTGGGGAGTTTTCTCCTTTGGGAGGAATGGCTCATGCACAGTGTATGCTACTGTGTCTGTTGCCACTAGAAGCAAAACCACACATCTGGTGCTGTGGGTGGGACCAAGAGAAAACACAGAGGAAAAAACATGTACACAGCAGCCATGAGTGACAACCCCCCCGTAGTCCTTTGGTCTTGCATAGAAATGCAGCAAAGTTTTATTTCAGAGGTGAAAGTTTAGCAAGTTCACAAAATTTGCCTCCATGGATCACTTTGCAATGCTGTCCCCATTTAATGAAAATTCACCATTTGTAACTTTGCCTTGCTTTGTTTTTTTTAAGTGCACTTAAAAAGACCCAAAGCAAGGAGAAGTTAGCACATGACAAATCCTCCAATTCCCTGGTGTCTGGTGCCCTCCCTCTGATAGCTGGTCACAGTGTAAAAAAATATATATTTATTTGAATCTCTGGTGTCTATTGGTCCCCCCACCTGACAATCACCAGCCACTATGTAAAAGATATGTTTATTTAAATCCCAGTCTAGTGGTCCCACTCCCCTCCCGCCAGTTGCCGGTCACAGTGTAAAAATATACATTTATTTAAATTCCTGCTGTCTAGTGTCACCTCTCCACCATTCACCAGCCACAGTGTAAAACATATATTTATTTAAATCCTGGTGTCTGGTGGTCACCCCACCCCACATTGCGATCATTGGCCACAGTGTTGAAACAAAAAATTAGCAAGTTAATTAAAACCCTATTGTCTAGTGGACCCCACCGCCCCATTAGGTAGAACTTTACTACCCCCCTCTTCCTCACACCCCAAGCCCGATTTGGCGACCAGCAAAGCCCACCACTCTCCACCATGGCTAGCAACCCTATTGACCTGGAATGAATGAGCGTGTACTTGTAAGTATGCATTCATTCATTCCAGGTCTGTGGGCAGCCAACCGAGGTGGAGAATGGTGGTTTGTTCTGATCATCTGCTTGGGCTTGGAGTGGGGTGAAGTGGGGGCACTTCCTGATGGTGTGGGGATGAAGGTGCACTTGATACCAGGAGTTCATTTGCTGATTGTAATTTTTTTTTTACACTGTGGCTGGTGATCAGTGGGGGAGGGGGAACACAGACACTAAGGATTTAAATAAATATATGTTTTCTCACTGTGGCCAGTGATCAGCATGGGGGGGCAACTACACACCAGGGACATAAATAAACATATTTTTTTACAGTGTGGCAAGTGATTGGTGGGGGGTCACTAGACACCTGGGATTTCAATAACTATATTTTTTTTACACTGTGGCTGGAGATTGGCAGGAAGGGACCACTAGACACCAGGGGCAGGATATTCAAAATGGTTGTACCATGCGCAATAGGGTTGCGCTTGCGCGAAGTCTGAAGTGTGCCATTCTGCCATATTCATCAGGAGGCAGTTCAGCCCCCAAGTCAAGCTGTGCAACAGCCAATGCAAATGAATGCATGCTGAACTGGGGGAGGAACCATGCATAAACTGCACAGCCCGATATTCAGCGGGCTGTGCAGAGTTGCATGGCGCAACCCCAACCTGCGCCTGCACAACTTTGAACTAAAAAATGAGTAAGTCGAGGGCAACCCACAGGTGAGCTGCGTATTGCAGGGTGCAACACAGCAGCTGCCACCTGTGGTGGCCCTCAACCTACTCCTGTGCCCACCCGCAGCCCAATCACGGGCATATAGTAACCCCCTCTTGACTGTCCCAATCGCGGGCAGATGTGAAAATACCCCCCCTCCCCAACTGGCCCGATCGCGGGCAAAGTGAAAATAAAACCCACCCCCACCAGCCCGATCATGGCACCAAAGTGTCCAACCCCCAAGACCATATCCCTGGTGGTCCAGTGGACTGCTAAGCCCGATCGCAGGCTGCATAATGTTTAACCCCCTAAGAACATATCCTTGGTGATCTAGTGTCCCCCACCCCACCCACCCACCCACGAAGCCCACCACCTCCTCCCGGCAGCCGGTGGGCGGCAGCATCCACTCGCCTGCCACCTCGCCACCCACCGACTGACTGCCAGGTAGGGCTGCATGCCCATTGGTGCAGAGCAAGAGCTGACGGGCGTAAGTTATACCAGACAAGGCAGTCCAGATTTGTGAATGAAATTCATTCACATATCTGACTGCTTGTACGGGGATGGGTCTGCACACCCATTGGCTCTTGCTCTGGCACCAATGGGTGCAGCCCACTGGGCAGTCAGTCACGCGGCGCGGGGCGACAGGTGGGTGGGATGCTGCCACCGCCGCCGCCGGGGAGCAGGGTGGTGGGGCTTGGCTGGTGGGTGGGGTGGGGGACACCAGATCACCAGGGATATGTTCTTGGGGGTTTAACATTATGCAGCCGCGATCAGGCTTCAGCGATCCACTGATGACCAGGATATGGTCTTGGGGGTTGGACACTTTGCGCCGCAATCGGGCTGGTGGGGTGGGTTTTATTTTCACTTTGCCCATGATCGCCAGTCGGGGTGGGGGGATTTTTTACACTTTTGCCCGCGATCGGGCTGCAGGGGGCATCGGTCCCCAATGGCTGCTGCCTGGCAAGGCACCAGGCGCAAGTCCTCAGGGATCGGCGCACCTGCATGCTAACGGCATGCAAATGGGGTCATAAATAGATGCAAATGCCCCCCCTGCACCTTGCATGAATTATGACCCCATTTACATGTCACCTTTTGAAAATGGGAAATTTGCACATGGCGCAATGGTACTTGTACCACCGCAACTTGAATGCTCCACTCTGACCACTTGCGGTGGTGCAAGTTCCACTGTGCCATGTGCAGTGGCTATGGCCGGGGGGTGATATTCAAAGGAGTTGCTCAATAGTGCAACTCCTTTGAATATCGCCCTGGCCACAGCCCAGCGCAACTATTTTGTGCAGCACAAGGGCTTGCGCAACAAAATAGCGAAGTTTGAATATCCAGCCCCAGGAATTTAAATAAATACTGTATATGTTTTTACACTGTGGCCAGTAATCAGTGTGGGGAAGGGGACCTTTAGACATTAGGAATTTAAATAAAGATATTTTTATACTCTTTGGCCATGATCAGGGTGGGGGTGAGACCACTAAACATCAGGGATGTAAATAAATATATTTTTTTACACTGTGGCTGGCAATCAGTGTGGGGGGACCACTAGACATAAGGAATGTTTTTACCCTGTGGCCAACAACTGGCAGGGGAAGGCCACTGCACACCAGGGATATTTTACACTGTGGCGGTGATCAGTGTGGTGGGTTACCACTAGACACCAAGTTTTAAAAAAATGTTTTTACACTGTGGCCAGGGATCGGCTGGGGGAGATGGTTCCATTTATAATAGTGATCACAAAACAGCGATCACTATTATGGCATGTGTATATCGCCAAAAAGCATATTGGCGATATACAATTCTCTGAGACTCCAGTTCCAGAAACACTTACTGTTTTGTGGGGGGACAGGCTGTGCCCCAACCCCCTCATGTGGGGCTTTGACCCCTGCACCCCCCTGTTTTTAGATTATCAACTCCAAGGGGGTGCATGTCGAGAAGGGGGCAAAAGTCGGTCTAGGGAAAGAAAAAAAAAATGGCAGCCACAAGCTGCAGTAATATATTCTCCCCCGGGCTGACCTGAACCCAGTGTCTACTGCACTGTAGCCAGCCACCGTCATCACCACACCACAGAGCTGGCTCGGCTGCACCAGGCTCTCCTCCCTACTTAAACCCTCCTTCCTATTCCTCCCCTCCACCTTCCTATCCATCCTCTTCCAGTCACTCTCCTTGCTGTATCATCGCTACCCCTGTAGGGTAGCACATGATGATGGCACTGAAAATGAGTTGCTGTTTTTGCAGTCACTCATTTTTAATTACTGTCATCACTGGATACCAGGGGAGACCACTAGACAACAGGGATTTAAATAAATATATTTTTTTACACTGTGGGTGGTGATTGGTGGGGGGACCATTAGACACCAGTGATTTAAATAAAAATATTTTACACTGTGGCCAGTGATCAGTGGAGGGTGTGGGGAGAACACATGACACCAGGGATTTAAATAAATATATTTTTACATGATGGCTGGCGATGGGCGGGGGTACCACTACACACCAGGGATGTTTTACACTCTGGCTGGTGGTTGGTGGGGGAACACTAGACAACAGGGATTTAAATAAACTAGTTTTACACTGTGTCTTGTAATTGGCTTGGGGAGAAGACCACTAGACACCAGGATTTAAATAATTATATTTTTACATTGTGCCAGCCACTGGAGGGAGCATCTACTACTGGGAACAGGGGGGGTTGGAGCTATGTATGGAATTTCACCTGTGAAGTTCCACTCTTTTCAGATGTCCAAGTGATCTACAAAATAGCAAATTTTGCAAATTGCACTTTCATGAATTTTGCACCATTTGCAAAATAATTTGCAGAGTGAATTTTGCCACCTTCACAGACATATCTCTAGTCCACACCATGTGGATGCCCTCCAGCTTGATGATGGGGGAGTGGCAATGGAGATGGTGGTTGGCAGCTGGAACTGATGGCAGAAGTACATGGCAGTCGGGGCAAAACTGCTCTATCAAATAAAATCAGCAATGGCGTTAGATATTTAGATGAAAAATTGAGTATTTTGCAGTATAAATTAAAGATCTTAAATAGTATTGTGCACCACGAAGGACTAAATGCAGTAAACATGGTATAACACCAGACTGGCTTAATTAAAAAAATCAAAAGGAAGCTAAGAGGAACGAAGAATGACTACAGATCAGCAAAAAAAAAAAAAAAAGGCACAGGAAAAATGCAATATATTGGTGAAAGAATACAAAAGAGACTGAGTGAAATTGTCAATAAAAGTAAAAGATAATTTCAAATGCTTCTATAATTATAGAACTAGCAAAACAGGTGGAAAAAAAAACAAGTAGGACATCTGGTCTAGGAGGAAAAAACAGCACCTACTGAGGAGCAAATGGTGAAAATATTCAATAAATTCTTCTATTATTTATACAGGGAAAAGATGAAAATTAAGAGCAGGAATAAAGATCATGGAGAAAAGACAAAAATATAATTACATGAAGGGGATATGAGAAAAAACTAAAAGACATAAATCCAAACAATGCCTTTGGTCCTCATGGTATCCACATAAGAATACTTATGGAACTAGCAGATGAACTAGCAGGACCAATAAGTAAGCTATAACTCATGACAGGCCATGGGTATACTAGGCATAAATGCACACTGCAGGTGCTGTTTGTGAGGCACGAGGGCAAAGCCAGTGACCTCCAACTGGGAAATGCATCAATGCCTAGTACACCCATGGCCTGAAGTGGGTTTTGAATTTAAAATTAAAATCATTTTTACAAGAATAAAATCCAGAAACATTATAAAATGAATCTTCAATTGCTTTTATTACTCCACAACAGAAAGTAGTTCCACCTCCAAATATGTTCCGATATTTATTTTAGTATTGATTTTTCTTCTTTATTGCTGGTTACAGGTATGTACTTTGCTTACTAATTGAATGAATGTTTTATTAATAAATCATTAAAAATGGAAACTAATTAGCTAATGATGTGAGCCATCAATCAAAGTTAAATACAGAGCAACCTTTTTCCTCGCGGCAGCTCAGTTTGAAAATGTTGCCATGCTGTCAATTTCTTACATCCCAGCAGCTGAAAACAAACTCTACTCTTTGAGTTTCAATTAACGTTGTCTGTATTACATAATTGTTTTGGCTTTTTACTTTCAAAACACGGCAGACAGAATAGTTGGTTCTCCAATCCTACTGGATGACACCTTGTATTGCTAACTACTGTAGTTGTAGCTTTTTACAGTCTTTCAACTTTCCTCAGAATTGTAAGTACACTGTGCTTGACTTGTTTAAAAGCAGTATTACAATCATTGAAGTAAATATAAATTAACTGGCACTTCAATGAGAAGCCGAGCTACAGCTAAAGCAGCTGTTATAGAAGCAAAAATAAATGTCTCTGCCTGTGTTTTAATTTAGGCAAACAGTTAAAGTTCATGACTTAAGTGTTAATGCAGCTATTGGAAGTTTTACATTTTAATCAAGGCTAGAAGCAGAGCTGAAGCTAGGCCAAATAACATAGAATCAAAAAAAATGTTGCCTCTGCCTGTTTTACTTTTGTCAAAACTGCCATAGAATCACAAATAAAATAAAAATCTACAGGGTTTTTACTGTTATATTCTGTCATGTCAATTTATACGTGGCTGTCATCTGGATCCAGTTTCACTTTCTGACCTTACTTCAACTTTCCTTTTCTTTTATAAGAGCTTTAAGCTGCATTCTGATCCACATTTCTACTGTGAGTCCATTTAATTGATCAAACTCGAGGATAATTCTGGATTCATCTTTTTTTCAGTATGCTTTCCCTCACTAATCTTTATTTTAAATATGGCACTTAAACTGTTTATTTGCCTGTCAAATGTCAGCATCAAACAGCATCAGTCAGACTGATTTATGTGATATACTATTGAAAGATCAGTAAGCCAAATATGCATTTCTAGGGCATTAATCAATGCCTACCTGACATGTCTTGCTCAATGAGCTTACTCTATTTGGTTGCTTCAGTTAAGAGCATTTTATAACTCACATTTTTCAACACTCAATAGACATTGGGGAAGTGGTTGATAGGTGAAGACAAGCTAATGTTGTGCCATTATATAATAACCTTAAGCAAGAGCCAATAGAGCTACAGAATAATGGTATAGTGGGCATTGAGAAATGAGTAAACTAGCAATTGTTGCACTAACCACTGAGCCACATAACTTCATTTTCTAATTGGTGTGATACACACACACACACACACACACACACACACACTCTGACATATATACATAGTCCATATATCCTCAGAATGTTTAGTATGCAAGGAGCTCCAAGCATGAGCATACAATAAGTTAGCTATAACCCATGACAGGCCAGGGGTATACTAAGCATTAATGCTTGCCCCAGGTGCATTGTGAGGCATGAGGGTGCATCCTGAGTGATCTTCAACCAACTGGAAAGTACATTAATGCCCAGTATACCATGGGCTTGGAGGGGGTTATTGCACTTATAAAATAAAATCATGTTTACAAGAAAAAAAATCCAGGAACATTATACAATTAATTATCAATTGTTTTTATTACTCCACAACAGAAAGTAGTTCCACCTCCAAATATGCTTCGATACATTTATTTTTAGTATTCATTTTTGTCTCTTTAGCTGGTTACAAATATATACATTGCTTACAAACTGAATGACTGTTTTATTAATAAAATGCTAAAATGGAAACTATTTGGCTAATGATGTCAGCCATCAATCAAAGGTAAACACACAGGCAACCTTTTTTTCTGTGGCAGCTCTGGTTTGCAAATATTGCCATGTCATCAATTTCTTATATCCCAACAACTGAAAACAAACTCTACTTTTTGAATTTCAATTATCTTTTCTCTGTATTGCATGATTGTTTTGGCTTTTTTTTTTTTGCTTTCAAAACACCGGCAGACAGAATATTTAGTTCTCCAATCATATGGACGACACTTTGCATTTTTAACTAGCTGCAGCTTTTTATAGTCTTTGAATTTTCCTCAAATTTGTGAGTACACTGAGCTTGACTTATTTAAGCAACAGTTTTACAATCATTGAAGTAAATGTAAATTAACTGGAGCTTCAATGAGAAGCTAAGCTACAGCTAGTGCAGCTGTTATAGAAGCAAAAAAAATGTGTTTGCTTGTGTTTTAATTTAGGCAAATAGTCACAGTTCATGACTTAAGTGTTAATTCAGCTCTTGGAAATTTTTCATTTTAATCAAGGCTAGAAGCAGAGCTAAAGCTAGTGCAAATAAAATATACAGTAAACAAAAAAAAGTCTCTGTTTTACTTTGGTCAAAACTGCTGTAGAATTGCAAATTAAAAAAATCACGAGGGTTTTTACTGTTGTATTCTGTCATGTCAGTTTCACTGTGGCAGTCATCGGGGCCACTTACAGTTCCTGATCTTACTTCAACTTTCCTTTTCTTTTTATAAGGCTCTGTAAACTGCATTCTGATCCACATTTCTCCTGTCAGTACATTCAATAGATCAAACTGTGAGGATAATTATGCTCTCCCTCACTAATCTTTATTTTAATTATGGCATCTAAATTGTTTATTTGCCTGTCAAACTTCAGCATCAAACCGTGTCAGTCAGACTGATTGTGTAATATGCCTTTAAAGATCGGCATGCCAAGAATGCATTTCTAAGGCATTAATCAATGCCCACTTGACATGTCTTGCCCAATGAGCTTTCTGTATTTGGTGGCTTCAGTCATGACAATTTTATAATGTAATGTGGAGCTCAGCCAACATCTCCTCCTCTTGTGTCCCTGCTGACTGCCTCCTGTGTTCCCCAGGTGGCAGTGTTGCAATGGAAGATTACCATCCTCACTCACTGAAGGAGAAATGTTCTCTGGAATGTGCAGTCCTCCTTCCCTGTCCAGCCCCTAATGTCTCAAACTCATTCAGGATCTCAGGTCACTGGACTATATGTTGTTTGTTGAAATCACCTCGAGACACTCTTCCAGTTGTAAGAGTGGTCACACAAACATTAATAAGGTATGAGAACAGCAAACCAAAGGTGTGTGCTTTTGATGCCCTATGAATGTGAGACCACACTTACAACTGAAAGAAATACAACTTTCCAGGCCTAGTATTGTTCTGGTCACAAACAAATTGTAAGCAAAGTCCACCCATCCTGATGAAGTCAATTTTATGTGTTCATGTGGATCTCTGAGATGAGGCAGCAAGTATTTACCAGTGTAAAGGTTTGGAAAGGTCTAGCAGGCCTAAAGATAGACAAGGCTCTGTGGCCAGATGGGCTGAATATGATGATACTCAGGGAATTGGCAACAGAGCTAGCTGAACCACTGGTAGGGCTATTCAATGCCTAAGTTCAGGTAGGGTAGTTCCAAAAGACTGGAAGGTAGTGGACATAGTTCAGCTACATTTTGGGGGGGGGAGCAAACTGGTAAATATAGACATGTCAAGTCTTACCTTAACTGTGGGTAAACTGATGGAGACCCTAGTTAAAGATGACCTAGTCAGTGGACTACCTGAAAAGCAATGGAGGTTAACTGAATGGAGACACTAGTTAAAGATGAACTAGTGGACTACCTGGATAGCAATGTACTTCTGGATAAAAACCAGCATGGGTGCATTGTAGAGAGGTCTTGGCAGATCAATCTGATAATATTCATTGACTAGGTAATGAGGATAGTGGGTAAGGGTCACACTGTAGATGCACGCTACTTTGATTTCAGCAAGGCTTTTGACTCAGGGTCTCACAGAAGGTTGATGAAGAAGCTAGAGTATCTGGGTTCAGCAAAGACACAGTTATGTGAATGAGTAACTGGTTGGAAAGGAGACAGCAGAGGGTTGTGGTTAACAAAGTCAAATCAGAAGAGAGGGAGTTCACCCTCGGGTGTCACAAGGATTGGTCCTGGGCCTGTACTTTCAATATGTACATCAGCAACATGGGAGAAGGAATCCAGGAAAAATGTGTCTCTTTGCAGTTGACACTAAGCTCTGTGGCAGGGTAGACAGTGAGGATTGGGTTAGGGAGAAACAAAGAGATTTGCAAAGGCTACAGAGGAGGTCAAAAGTTTGACAGTTGAAAGTCAATGCCAAAAAGTGAAAGGTGACGTGCCTAGGAGCAAGAAGCCAGGACAGAGTACTGGATGGAGGGAAAAGCTGGGCAAGATCTGTGAGGAAAGAGACCTGGGGTCATCATCAGTGACTCCTAAAACAATCCACCCAGTATAACAAGGTCTAAGGTAAGGCAAACAGGATGCTCGGTATGTTTGAAAGGGTATTAACAGAGAAGGGAGGTATTACTGCCTCTATGGATTACTTGTGAAGCCACACCTGGAATACTGTGCTGAGTTGTGGAGTCCTCAGCTAATGGAAAACTACACCTTCATGTCTTGGAAATTGTATTTGTTTCCATATCAACAGACAACTCTTTTCGTGTAGCTCTAAGAGATGTATTCCATTGCTTCAGGTCGTTTTCTCACTGCATACTAGGCCCTGTAACTATCTTCGGGGATCTTCATTTGCTGATTGTTGAAATCTCATTGTCTCTGACAGCTGTATTAGCATATGAGAACATGATGTGTAATCATTCTTTAGACTCCATAGTATGTCTGTCTGCCTAATTATACTTCAAAGAAATGAAGTGCAAGAAGGTGTGAAATATCACATTAACCTTCAATTAGCTTTGCAAACTGTTCGAGTTGTAATGCAGGATTTTTAACTTTAAACTGCATTCAGTCTATGTTTCCAGAGAGATTTTGCAGGGTACATCTTCTTTCAGCATAGAGGTACATGGTATAAATGGATGATTTAACATTATGTTCTCCTATGCTAGTGTAGCTCTCATGGACAATGCGATTTCAACAACCACAAAATGGAGACTCCCAGGGTAGTTACAGGGGACTACCATAAACAGTGAAAACAAACTAAAGCAAACACATATAGCACTAACAGGTACAGGGAAAAAGTTGCCTGTTGACATAGAAACAAATAAAATGTACATGATATATGGGTGTAGTTTTCTTTCAAGAATAGGCTGGAGACAGTGCACTGTAAGGTTACCAAAATCATTCAGGACCAGCAGGGTAGCTCTTATGAGGATCACCTCAATGTACTGACCATGTACTTTCTGGTGGCCAGATGAGAAAGGGGAGATCTTGTACAGAGTTTCAAGTTCCTGAAAAGAATAAACAAGGTAACCTGCAAGGAATCATTTAGCAAAAGTAGAAGGTCAAAATTCAGGGTCACAAGTGGAAACTGATGAGGGAAGGTTCAAGAGGGAAGTGAATATGTTTTATTTTACAAAAAAGTTGGGGACTCATGGAACAACATTTCACCTGATGTGGGTGCCAAACTAATAATGGTTTTAAACAAAACTGGGACAGAGTGAAGGACTTAATGGTTGCCCAGATGGTAGCGGTAGGTGGGGAGCATGTGCGTGGATACAGTGGATTAGAACCCTATATAAACAATAGGTCCTGAGTTTGTTAGGGTTTTATGGTCAGTCTAGATCATCCAATGCTCTTTTCCTGCTTTCTTTGTTTATTTTTCTGTGAGTATACTATGGAGCTCCAAGGGTGTTAAGGACTGTGAATTAAGACTCAGGACAAACATCAAAATCCAAAGCAAAAGTTAATGGATCAGAGAATGAAACTTGGAGGTCTGGTGAAAATAATCAAGAGTTGGAAGGTAGAGGTTGAGAGGCTGTGAGGGGATACTGGTGTCTGCCAAAGCATTACTAAGTAATTAGAAAGTTCACATGATAATAGAATATATCTACACTTCACTGCAATTGATTTAAAGTTAGCACTGAACAGATGGCAGTAGGAGGGAATGGGGAATGAGAAAATCTTTATTTAGAAATGTTTTACCAGGAAAAGTCTACTAAGCTGAACACAGATAGGTTATTAAAGGGGTACTGGTAGAAAGGATACTTGGGAAATGGTTAAAACAATATAATATTAATAATATATACTACAATAATAGTAATAGCAAACAATTCAGTGGTAATACAAAGCTGTAAAACAAGCTGTTAAGATTGAAAATATGCCTTTCCTGGTAAAATGTGAAAAATAAATAGTGTGAATGGCAGTGTTACAGAGCAATACTATACCTGGCATAAATGCAATAATACACAATGTTAAAATACTTTAAGATACAGGTTAAGAAAATGTATAAAACAATACAGTAATTAAAATTAGCAATACATATAGATAATACATGGGGAGGAGTGCTTAATGAGAAATTTATGCACACCCGAGATGTGGAATGTTAAATAAACCCAGAGGGCAAAACCCAAGTGGTTTCTCAAAGGATCCCACACTGTGAGTGTGCATAAAATTTGAGTTAGGTACTCCTCTCTATATGTTGATTTACTGTAAGTAATTGCTAGGGACAGTTTTCTTTCCCCCCCCTACAGCACTGTAAATAAAGCAGTAAATATCCAAAATGTGTGTCGATGTTTAATTTATTCCATTAACATTCCCATGCAATTCTGTAAACACTGTTTTTTTGTAATCAACACAACACATTGCAATAAGTTTTGAACTGCAGAAACTGAATATCATTCTTAATTTTGGCAGAATTATGGTTAAGAACTGACTTGCAAAGTGAAACAGCACAAAAAGAGCAACAGTCAGAGAGCCGCACTAGTTGAAATGCTAGCATACAGAAGTCACAATGAACTAGGTATTACTGGTAACTATTGTATACTGTCTAAAATGTCCCCAGACTAGGAGTTATGTTGAATATTTGAAGTTCATTTCTACTCCGGTCTGATGCTGGCAAGGAGATATGTAAATCAGGAGTGTAATTCTGAGGGAGCATGAGATGTACAGTTGAGGTGACATCTGTTGCATTGCAATGTATTGAATGAAACTTGTTCTGTCTTACAAATGTATTACTCATGTCACTTATTTTTATCACCCTAGAACTGCACGTGTTGCAAGGTCTCTGTGGGGCGGATGAGCATTTCAAAGTTTTGCACTTTACTCTGGTGGCAGGTGGTGGTGAGCAAGCAGTTCAGTTGGGTGGGTGGGGAGGGAGGGCAGGACTGTGTATATATTTAACTTGTTGTTAAACTCAGCTTGTGGTGCTGGGTGACCAAGCAGCTGAACTGGCTTGGAGACAGGGAGGGAAAGTATACATTTCTCTTAACTGTTTTCTGCTTTACTCTGGTGGCTGGTGAACACGTGGTTAAACCAGCTTGGAAGGTGCTTCATACACAGTCAAGCCTTATAAATTTTGACACACAGGATAACATCACAGCTCAAATTTTGCAGTCGATGCATTTTCTTCACAATTTTTTACCATTATAATCAGTTATTGTAACAACTTCTGAAGTAAATATTTACAATTCTTGACAGTGGCAACCTAAATGTACCAATTTGTCCCTGAATGTTTCAACTCCCTATTATTGGACGGGGGTTGAAAGATATGACTGTGGTGATTGCCATTTATTCAAAACCAGTTGCCAATAACCACATGCTGCAACCTCTAAAAACATCTTGTTCTCGCTTTCATTTTTCCTTAATTTGTCGGCAGAAATTAGTTGACACCCATTTCCTTTCTTTTATATGGGTGTCTTATTTCTCAGGAGTGATTCAAAAGTAATACATGGTCCCAGTGTGTTATCACCTTACAATGATGGTGTAAGTGTATACAGTTCTGTTTTGAACTGTCTTGACCTCTGTAGCAGTGGTGTGTATTATGAATGTTGATTACAATGTCAGTCTGCAAGCTGCCAAATCTCAACATTTATAACAAAAGAAATATTTTATACAAAATATCTGAAGTGCAGTACCTATTGTAAAATACAGTCACTGTAATGTTCTGTGAAAAAATATTTTTGTACTGTGAGTCTATACGTCCTGTGTGAATTATGTGTGTAAGAATTCCAAATAAAAATGAATTATTTGAACATGGCTATGCTGGGTCTATATTCATCCTGCCAGAATATGGAACATATGTCTTACATTTAGAGGCAGTTGGCAACAGATGATGTTCTATATTAATGAGGTTGCTGCAATAGAGGCTTGTGATTGTAACCAGTTCAGAACTAGCTATAAGTAATGAGGGCACAGCAGAACACGGCACTGTCCATTGTGTTCAAGATGGGCACGGAGTTCCTTGTGCATGCACAAGACTCGCACTTGTGTACAGAATGCAGGTGGCCGTGTTGAACATGGCAGACAGTGCCATGTTCCACCAGTGACCAGTGGACAAAATATTGAGGTGGATGTGCAGTGGTTGCCATCCACCTCCACTATTTAAAAGTTATTCTGGTATCCAATAAGCTCCCTTTTAGTCTACTGTGCTTACAAGATGTCTGCAGTGCTACACCTACTGCAGCCACAGAAAGGGGGAAAATTAAAATCATATACATTACAGACCCATTAGCTTAGCCACTTTCTTGGGGAAAGTCTTAGAATCCATTATTAAGGAAGAGATTGAAAGTTGTATAACTGCAGCTAACCTAAGGGATGACTCACAGCATGATTTCAAAACTGGAAGATAATGTCAGAAGAACCTGATAAGCATTTTTAAAAGAGCTAGCAGGGCAGTGGATATGGGGTTACCGGTGGATGTGCTATTTGTTGACAACAGCACAGATTTTGATAGTGTATCACATTTGGAACTTATTTCTAAACTAAAGGACATGGAAATTAACTGCAGGATAGTAAGTTGGGTAAGGTCTTAGTTGTTAAACAGAAGGCAAGGAGTCATCATAAGAGAACACAGAGTAGGTCAAAGTGGGGAGCTGTGACAAGTGGGGTAGCACAAGTGTCAGTTCTTGATCCCAAGTTATTCAACATATTTGTAACATCTATGAATTGTGAGGGCAGTGTATGGCTAACCAAATTTGCCAATGACACAAAAGTGGGTACAGTGGTGGATACCAAAGAGGCAATAAATACATTTTTTTGTTAATCTTTTTCTCCCTCCCTAGCTGGTTGCACTCTCCTCTTCTGACCCTAACCCCATCTTCCAACTTCTCCTGGACGTACTTGACTCAAACTTCCCCCATGGCTTGCCCCTTGTGGCAGGTTGGCAGAGTGCCATTGATCAACCCCACAGACAGGATCTAGTGGGAGCCATGGCTGGTCACCAGAGCAGGGCCTGTGAAGGGTCAGAGGCTCATGCTTGCCAGCCAGGGTGATTTTTCTTGTTCTCTGGTCCCTGTTGTGTGGAGCAGGAAGCATGAAATGATGCCAGTGGCCGTGATGCTCATGACTCTATATGCAGCCCATCAAGCATCTGCCCCTGCCTCCACCTCCCCACATGTGGAGCCAGTGTTCAGACCCCAGTCACTGCTAGTTGCCAGGTTAATGCCAGCTTCCAGTCCCAATCCTCTGTGGAGTAGGACAGCAGTCCTTTGGATGCTTGTTTCTCCTTCCTTTGCGAGTCTTCTGACTCCTGAGTTAGGTCCTGAATGCTGGTAGTCAGCATTTTGAGAGTAGCTCTACCACTGCACTGGTGGGCCAGCTGCAGTAAACTATTTAAAAGGAAATAAGCAAACTGGAAACATGGGCAAACAGAAGAGGGATCCCAACTAAGGCACTTATTTCTTTCCCTGTTCTGTTTAGGTTCTATATGTTTGCACACTGTACCTTTTTGAATGAAAATGTAATTATCTGTGCAGCACCTCATTGTGCATTACAGAAAGAGTAAGATGCTTCTGGGAGGTCCAGCTTTGCAATTGCCTTGATGGCACAGTTGATGGCAACCAGAATGGTGTTCAGGTGGCATGGGTTCAAATACTACCTAAGGCACTTATTTCTATAACTCTTCAGTTTGGGTGCTGCTAGTGACTGTAGTACTTACTGAGCCTCAGAGAATGTATTGCCACTAACAATAGGGAGTTCTTCACAGAACTGTGAAATTCTGCTCCCAGTGCAATTTTGTGTAATTTAGTGTTTGAGGAGTAATTTGTCAGAACTCTGTCCATACAAAGCATGTAGAATTCAATGGAACATTGCAAAATTCCACAGTTCACACTGATGTCTATTCTATTTGTTAGAAAAGCAGTAGAAAAAAAAATCTGTAGATAACATTCAGTGTAGTAAAAGCTTTCATAGCTTACATGAAAATTCCACAGTTCACCTATTTGCAGAATTATGTTGAGTTAAAATATTCTGTGGAACATGTCAGAAGTGAGATGGCACTTCTGCCTGAATTCTCCTGGTAAAATGCATCATGTGGTACATCTCTATAGGAATACTATTGGTTCCAGTAGCAAATGAGAATGGGCAAACACATAGGTGGTGGTGCCAGTCTATAAAGCACATGATGGTTAAATTCATAATCTAGACCACACATACCCCTCTTAAGGTAGGAAAGCAGGATGCTCAACACTCTGTAACTTCAATAAGTTTTTATTCTACCATATCCAAAAGCGTCGATACAGAAAAGCTCAGTGGTGCTCTGATGAGCACCACACCTTATGTTTTACCCATTAAACAGGCTTCATCAGAGATTCTCTGATGAAGCCCCTTTAATGGGTGAAACATAGGTGTGGTGCTCATCACAGCTCCACTGAGCTTTTCTGTGTTGATGCTTTTGGATATGGCAGAATAAAAACTTATTGAAGTTACAGTGTGTAGAGCCTCCTGTTTTTCTGCCTTAAGAGGGGCGAGTACAGACTAGATTATGAATCTATACTATAGGGTCCCCATGGCTTCATAACTTGAGCTTAGGTTGCCCTTCTTCTTCCTCTAGCCAATGCCAGAATGTATAATTAAGGTGGCTAGGTCAGTTGCTCAATCTGGAAATCAAAAGCAGAGAGAATGCACTGGGCTGGGATGCTGGGATAAACCAGTCAATCACAAGCAGAATAGATCCTGCACTCACCACTAAAGTAAACAAGCTGCTGATGTATTTTGATAAAGGCATTGTATTCTGTAAAATGTCAAGATGTGTGTTTTACTGTCACTGGCACTCTAATAAAACTTCAGGGCACTTTCAGACCTTTCTGAGCAGCCTTTTTACTTTGATGGTAATTGTGGGATTTATTCCACTTGTAGTTGCTCAATCTCGTCAGCATCTTCGGCAGACTGAAAAGCCTTATTTTGTTTGCACTGGTTGTGACAGGCAAATTGAACCCCACACTGGCTTTCATGTTCCTCCTTTCAGTGGATGGCTAAGAAGCATTCTCTCCTATAATTTTCTTCTAGTTCCCTGCTCTGCTTGTTGATTCCAAAATACCAGTACTGTGGTTCCAGGGGTAAAATATTTCTTCATCCACTATTTCAACCTGAATTATTCCCATTGCCACTATTATCTTGTTGTGTTTTATTTCTTCTCTCACTCTGTCTTGTTTAATCCCATTTTCCATGTTCACATTCATTACAGGCCTGGCATGCTTTCAATACTGTTCTTAGATGCAGCTATTGAGGAGTTCATTATTATTTTTTTCATAATAGTCTGCCATGACATGGCACTTGTCAAAAACTAAAACAGAGGAAAAACATGTCCTGAGGATAACCGAAAAAATAAAAAAGAAAGTTGAAACAAACAAAACAAAAAAAAGGCTGTAGAAAATTGTTAAATCTTTAATTGTTGAAGATTGGGAGATACTTAAAAAAGCCAGAAATACATTAACCCATAATATCAGAGCAGCAGCCAATCAACACCTTCTCAGTGCAGTTTAAAGAGGCCACTGCAAGGCAAATTTAGATCATGAATTACAATGAGAAAGGCAAAACGTGAACCACTAGAAATTGAATCTAGGACCATAGCATTCTGTGCTAGTACTCTAACCACTGATCAATGGTTCCACACAGCTGTAGCAGCTGGCCCAGATCTTCTTTCAAAGTCACATTCCCTCCTCTGGTGTTGCGTAACTTTGCAACATCAGACATACATCAGAACAACAGCCAATCAACTCCTTCTCAGTGCAGTTTAAAGAGGCCATTGCAAAGGCAAATTTAGATCATTCAAGAATTACAATGAGAAAGGGAAAATGTGAAGCACTAGGAATTGAATCAAGGACCCTAGCATTCAGTGTTAGTACTCTAACTACTAAGTTATGATTCGCTAAGCTGCAGCAGCTGTCCCAGATCTTCCTTCAAAGTCAAATTCTTCTCCTCTAGTGTTGTGTAACTTAGCAAACTCAGAAATAAATCACAACAGCCAATCAACCCCTTCTCAGTGCAGTTTAAAGAGGTCACTGCAAGGCAAATTTAGATAATGAATTACAATAAGAAAGGGAAAATGTGAACCACTAGGAATTGAACCTAGGACTATAGCTTGCTGTGCTAGTACTCTAACCACTGGGCTACTGAAAATCACACTGAAAATCAGGAAAGTGATAAAAGAAAAATATTATCACAGTAAAAAAAACTAAAGCAACTATTAATCTAAAAATTATTGTGCTCTTATTAAATTATTTGAGAAACCAGTAAATAATTCTCCCCATCCAAATGGAAAAGAATGTCCTATTACAGAACTCTAAGAACTCTGTGAACATACCAAACGACTACTTCATAGACCTGTCTGATACTGAAACACCACCTATTATTAAGGTAGCACACTTAGTAAAAAAAAAAAAAAGGAAAGAGAAAAACATTAAAACATTAAATTTGAGGTTCCTAAGTTAAGGTTTAAAATCATCACTTGTAGGAAAGTGAAAAAAACACATGAAAGCTAAATTTTAACAAATCACAGGGATTGGATATCACTGAAGTAAGATTTCTAAAGACTATCTCAACTTTTCTCACCAGTACTGACCAGTGTGTTTTACAAAAGCGTTTGGTAAGGGTGTTTTCCTACTAAATGGATGGCAGCCAAGATAGTGCTAATTTAGTTTTAGGAGCAGAATCAATCTCACCTTCAGACTTTTGTCCAATTGCTCTCCTATGACTAGTTACAGAAAATCTTGAGAAACTTGCACATAGATGACTTTATGATAGCCTTGAAAAGTATTCTCTCATAACCAACTTCAGTCTGGTTTCAGAAAAGGGCATTCCACAAATACAAGACTCACAGACCTAATAGATCTGGTCACCTCCCCCTTGAATGAAGAATGACAGTGGATGCAGTGTTTGTGGATTTGTCAAAAGCTTTTGATCTAGTAAACCATCATATCTTTCTTGAAAGGTTGCTGGAAATAGGCATTTAAAATGAGGTTTGCTTATGGTTTGAACCTTACATTTCAGGAAGATCCAAGCTGGTTTCTGTGGCAGGGTGCCTATCAGATTGGACAAAGGTGACTAGGGGAGTACCACAGAGCTCAGTTCTGGGCCCTATGTTATTTTTAATCTATACAAACCATTTACCAAGTTACATTGTAAAATCTGAGATACATATTTACGCAGATGACATGGTCTTAGTGTCCTTTGGTAAAGATTATGAAGGCGTGAAATTGAAATTGACTGATTGACTTGAGAAGTGACTCTCAAATTTAAACACATGGTTTGATAATTCTAAATTGGTTTTAAACAGTAAAAGACTCATAATAAGGCATTCTTCACAACTGAATTTTGTAGGAGAGACAATGTCTGAAAACTAACCATCAGGACAAATGAAAATCAGCATTTCTCCTAGGTAATGGAATATAAATATGAAGGAGTCTGGGTGGACCAGCAACTCAGATCTGAGCACCATATCAAGGTAACAACAAAAAGTTACAAAACTGAATACTAGGATATGATGGAGCACTCAGGCACACTACATATTGTACAAAGAAAAGTATGTGACTAACTGTTGTTAATCAACATTTAGCTCCTGTACTTGATTATGCAACCATGTCTCTGGCTTAGCAAATAGCACTAATTTAAAAAGTTAAAGTCACTGACAATCATTTACAGTTAGCAAGGTTTGCACTACTCTGTGATTACTTGCTGCTGCAACTGCACATAATCCCCACCGGCCCCTTACCTTCACCCCTAGACTGGATCAGCCCTGTTTACTCTTGCTGTATATACCTGGGGTCTCATGCAACATCTGCTGACTAATGTAATAAAATACCTCTGGTTGCTACCTGATGTGGTACTTGTGTATCTATATTATGACTACTGTGATCTACCGACAGTGTTACCAAGCATGTACCACCAGTGAATGCCTGTAACACTGGTTGCTTTTTCAATCTAAGCATTATGTACTGTACTGTTTTGTTTGCTGTGATGTATTGCTCTCTTGATGAGGGGCCTTTGTAAATGAGTCTATGACTCAAAGGTCTGTAAACTGATCATCTAATAAATAAATAAAATTACAAAACACATCATTGCTTGATATATGAGAAGTTAGAGAGGTCATTGCTTGATAATAGAAGAAAACTAATATGGGTAAACCAGGTGTTCAAAATAATATCCAGAAATTAACCTGCGTATTTGGTAGAAAAATTAGTCAAAACAGATCTTAAGTATTGACTGACAAAAATAAAACAAGAATTCCAGGAATAAAACATATCAAGCATTAGGGGTAGATGACCTTTCCCTGTGGTGCTGTTTGTATATGGAATAAAGTGCTTGACAACATTAAAACTTCTGCATTAACTCCCAGGATGTTCAATATTGCCATGAAACAAGAACTGACCCACCAATGTATTAGTTTCACATGAAAATTGGGCTTGATCAACTCAAGACTTGCAAACAATTTTTTTTGATGTGTGGGGAAGTATGTTTTTGACCATATGTGATTTATTTATTTACATTGTTATGTGAGTCTGTTGTTTTGCCTTTAATTTTAATAGCATAACCAATGTACAGTACTTGGAAAAACAGAAC
Organism: Neoceratodus forsteri; assembly: GCA_016271365.2. Lineage (NCBI taxonomy): Eukaryota > Metazoa > Chordata > Ceratodontiformes > Ceratodontidae > Neoceratodus > Neoceratodus forsteri. The sequence goes on along the minus strand of CM057450.1, from coordinate 871,419,917 downwards.
CACATTGTAAACAGGGCACTTTCTGCCATAAATGTGTATTGTCATCTTAATCCTATCAAAAAAATAAAGATTTGTACTACTAATTTAGCAGCTACTGTGTGCAGCTATCAGTGTGATTTTGTTTCCCTTTATTAGCTATGCTGCTATCTACAGTAGCTCGTCTGGGTTGAATTTCTTTCTCTTATCAGCCCTCCCCCCATCCTGACACCCTCTTTCTGACATACTAGTCCTACCTCCATCCCTCATTGCTTGCCTTCCATAATGGCACTTTCAAGGGTATGCTTCTCGGAGTGTCTAAATCCAGTGGAGGTGGGCACCTCATTGGTGGTGCAGAGCCTTCAATGAGCTTACCATCATCTGCATAGCCAGCTTTTCCCCCTCCTGCTTTTTATTTTCCAGAATCATAGGCTGCACACACACACACACACACACACACACACACACACACACACACACACACACACACGTGGGCTGAGTTACCATGAATGCATGCAGCATGATCCTGCCAGGAAGCAATATCCTGGATCTACCAGCAGGAGCCACTGCAGCACTGGAGTATCCCCCCTCTGACTTGGAACATGCTGCCATTGGTAGAGCTATCTCCCAGCCCTGACAGCTGAATCCCCTGCTCCTGAATTTGAACCCATGTCATTAGCACAGAAGTGCATTGCACATCTTCTGGGTTAATGGGTGGCCACATGAGGCATTTTCAACAACTGTGCCTACTTTGCTATTAGTTTGATACTATTTTTAACTATTTTAATTAATGGAATCATGGATTAAATATATAAATTTGAAAAGGAAGATGCAAAATACCTCTTTCTTAATTCCAAACTATTGAGTGCTGAATTTATAAGTCTGGCACTTCTCATCTACATGTACAGTATGAAATGGAACTTGTCTGGAGATTTACACCTTCAGATATTTTGAGTTTAATCTTTTTTCCCTCACTAAACTACTGCTGCTATTCAAAAAAAAAAAGAAATAAATTAAAATAATAATCAGATTCCTTTAACTTGTGAGAATGAGTTAGAGTTTGTGTCATAAAAAAATTGTTAGCTGATTGACCTCAGCACGGTGTGGTGGTCATGGTATTAAGACTTCTTCTGCTGATTGTGAATCTGTTAGAGAAGACTCAGTTTTACTCGCAGAGGACAGTTACTGGATACTGGCCAGAACAGGCAGTGACAGATAGATAAACTGTCCTTGTGTAATAGATGGCAGACTGCATTGTTCTTGATGGTTTGCACATTTACTAGCATGACATCCCAATGGCCATGTATCTACAAAATTGGACTTGGGCCTTTCTGCAGACACTTCTGTGACATTTCATTTAATGCTTAGTATACTATTCATTCCAAATCAATCCATTCAATAAATGACACAGCGGTGGGGAAGAAATGCTGGTGTAGCAAAACATTACCTCACTCACTTTGCTTATAGCTCTGACTTAGAGTTTCAGACAAGGAGGATATCAACAAGATTACAAGCTACTCTGTTTTCTGTCCAGTAGCCACAGAGACTTAAAGCAACAAATTAGAAACATGATGTATGTGTAATGGATAGATCTATCAATAGCACATGGAATTAGGAAAATAAACATTCAGTGGATAAATGTATACCATCAAGTTCTTCATAGAAAGCTGTAAAGATGTTGCTTTCCATATATCTTGTAAGTGATTGCATGTATTTATACAAATGTTTGACCTTAGAATTTATATTTTAGCACATTGTAACATAGGACCATCTTGAAAATAGTGCCATTGGTCCTAATGATATGATTTTCAACAGAACCTGTATAAAAATAAACATTTTACTACTACTATTACTATATTGCTACCACTTGAAGAGTTTTATTAACCCATTGCAAAATCAGAAAGCTCAAGTCCACAATGAAATTTAAAGCACACACTGAAATCTACAGAAACATAAAAGCAATACAATTAAATAAATATATTTTTCAGTGCTAAAACAATAATTAGAGCTCAACAAATGCATAAACTGTTTCCTATACAAAATACGTAGTACAACAAGTATTTGTCAATGCCAAATGTTGTCTTGCTGGTGTTGGCTCTGGTAGTGCAGGAGTTAGAGAGTTGCATAATATGAGTGGCAGTGGAGTATGGAACTGGCGTCAACCTCACCCACCCTGCAGAGACCGACAGACATTGAGGTGTACCTTTGGGTCATTTGCCATAATGGCCATGCCATTTCTCCTCACCCTACCCTGCAGACACCAACAAGTGTTGAGGTGTGCCTTGGGGTGTTCAGGCTTTACTCACCCCATTCTATGAGAAATACACTGAAATGGCTTAGTATAGGAGAATGGGGTGAACTTTGGGGCTGGAGCATCCAAGGCAAACCTCGATGCCTGTCACTGGCTACAGGGTGGGGATGGAATGGCATGAGCATTACTGTCAACAATCCCAAGTCACACCCCTGACACCTGTCAGTCACTACAAGGTAAGGTGTTATGGTAGGAAAGCCTAATGCCCTGGGTGTTTGTTGGTATTTTTCACTCCAAGTTTTTAACATGGGCTTTTTGTGACCCCACTTCATGAACAGTGACATTATCAGCTCATTAGCTGAAAGGCGATTTTGTACAATGACTATGCCATTTGGCACCACAAGTACAAAAAAAACATTTTGAACAGGATGTGAAAAATGACAGCTGTACTGTTCATGAGTCGGTGTAAAAAAATGTTAATGTTGAAAATGTGGAGTGAAAATATAACAAAATTGGTGAAGTCACAAGTGTGTGTAGAAACTGTGCAATGTACACCCATAACGTAATAATTTGGAAGATTTTTTACACCAGATTTCCAACATAGGCATTTTGGGACCTCCACTCATGCATAGTGGCACTGTGATTTTCTTAATCTGTCCCAAACATTGATTTTGCACAGTGACGGCACCCATTGTGTGCCACAGGTGTGAAAACATGTTTCCGGCAGGATGTGAAAAATGACAGTGGTACTGTTCATCAGGCGGTGTGCAATAATGACAATTTAGAAAATCTGGAGTAAAAATACAAAAAAATTGGAAAAGTTACAAGCGTGCATATAAACTGTGCAACACAAGCAGGTAACACAGCCATTTTTGGGAATTCTTTCACCAAATTTGCAACATGTGCTTTTTGGGACCTCTCCTTATGAACACTGTCACTGTGATTTTCTTAATCTGTTCCAAACATTGATTTCACACAGCTACCGCGCCATTGTGCATAACTCAACAAAACACATTTTGGGCCAGATGTGAAAATGACAGCTGTACTGTTCAAAAAACTGAAAAAATGTCAGTGTTGAAAATTTGGAGTGAAAATAGCAAAAATTCTTGAAGTTACAAGTGTGCATGGGAACGGCACAAAGCACACTCGTAACACAGTCATTTTTGGGAATTTCTTCACCAAATTTGCAACATAGGCTTTTTGGAAGCTACCTCATGAATTTTGACAGTGTCATTTTGTTAATCAGTCCCAAAAGATGATTTCACACAGTGGCCACGAAATCACCTTTAGGGACCCAATAACAAATGACAGTGGCTGAGTTCATGAGCTGGGGTCCCAGAACCCCATGTTGAAAATGTGGTGCCAACATTCACAAAAATGGCCAATATATCTACCTAAGTTGTAAAAGCCCCATTCATGCCATTATACAACTTACCAGCATTTCTTCAGTTAGTAGTCGGCTTTGAAGAGTGCAGGCGTGTTCCCGATCCACTGGCGATCATCACGCTGGTCTCCGAAGGTATGTAGAATGTGAGGGGTGTGGGGAATTGGGGTGTGCAGAGGGTGGGTGCAGGATGGGGAGGGGTAACTGACAGCGAAGGACAGTTTTCTACTTCACAAGTAAAAAAAATGCTAAACTACGCTGTAAGGTTTCCTTTTTTTACAGGTGCATTTGGCACACTGGTTTGGGGAGCAAATATACTGGAGCCAATGGGGACTGAACCCCCCATCAGCAAATAAAAAATGGTCTGTGTTGGGGGGAGACATGATGCTGAGGGGGATTGGGCACCCCCCTCAGCAAACAACTTGTACGCAGGACATTATGCCAATGGGGATTGGGCTCCCCTGTTGGCAAATGAACCTGGGATCGGGGCGTGCCAACAGGGGGATTGGGCACCCCCTACATCAGCTTTTATGGGGACTGTGAGAGGCGGATGGTGACAGCCGCCACCATCTTTATTGAAATCTTCCACCTGGGAAAGCAGGCCCTGCAATGAGGGGTCGCTTCCTCATTGCAGCAGTGAACTTGTTTCAAGATGGTGGCATGCTTTTCAACTGCTGTCATATACAGCATGTGCATTTACTGGTGCCACAGAGAGAAGTCCCCGAAACCAATGGGGGCATTGGCCACAACAGCACCAGTCCTCCAAAACCTGCTATTCCAAGCTACCACAATATATTCCTTGAACATGCGCAAGACACCATAAAAAGGGGGTGAATGTTGTTTAAGAGCACCAAGCAGGATACAGACCTAGGAGTAATCATCTCTGGTGACCTAAAGGTGGCCAGGAAGTGGAACAAAGCAGTTGGGAAGGCTAGGAGGATGTTGGGGTGCATATGAAGAGGTATCTCCAGCTGAAGAAGGGAGGTGGTGCTGCCTCTGTATAGAATGCTAGTAAGACCTCACATAGAATATTGTGTACAGTTCTGAGGTCACATTCATGGAAGGACATAGACAGAGTGGAGGCAGTCCAGAGAAGGCAACTAAAATGGTACAGTGTCTGCATCAAAAGACCACTAAGGCAAGACTAAAAGAACTCAAAACATACATTCTGGAGAGAGTAGACAGACGGGGAATATGATAGAGACCTTTAAATACCTCACAGGGGTAAATAAGGTACAGTAAAGGTGGATAGTATTTTTTCAAAGAAAAAGGTGCTCACGGACAAGGGGACATGCTATGAAACTGGAGGGGGCTAGATTCAGGATAGTTGTGAGGAAGTACTTCTTCACATAAAGAGTGGTGCATTCCTGGAGCACCAACTGAGGTGGTAGGGGCAAAAACAGTGGAGAGGTTAAAAAATACATGAGATAGGCATAAGGGAATGTTAGTGGAAAAGAATGGGGGAATTGAGAAAGAGACGGAAATCAAGTCCAGTCTGTGGTAACACTAGGTAGGGAAAATAGGCAGACTGGATGGACAGGGAGGCTCTTATCTGCCAACACATTCTGTTTCTAAAATGACCCACTCCTGCACAGTCAACACTCTCTTCCATTAATAAGCTAAGCAATGTATGAGTGTATTTGTGAAACATCCATACAGTACTTAACCATTTGTTCAAGAGTTTGGGAGTGACTAGAATAATCATCTTAAAAACAAAAGACTGCATTTTCAATGTCCTTAAACTCCTTTATCCTGCCAGCAACTGTGAATTAAGGCTGACAAATAGAATATTATCATCTTTGGAAAATTCTCCACCAGTCTGGAGCTGTGGCAGTGAAACCGAGAAGAAGTCACCTCTGAATAAAATCTCTCAGGGATCTGAGCAACAGCAGCAGAGTTGTGCAACTGAAAGGCAGCAGGAGTCAACAAGACAGCCCTGGAGCCAGGGCTAGCCACTGTACCTGAGAATTCAACAGACTAGTAAGTACTGGTAGCTGCCTGATTTTACTGCATTTGAACATTTACGCATACTGTATTTGGTGAAGAGTTTTAACTAAAAAGTCATGTGAAGAAACTGAGTGTTAGACAGCCCTGAACATTGTTTTTCTTACTTTGTTCGGTATCATTAGCAAGTTATAGACCCGGGGCTTGATTTTCAGAGCCCTGAGAATGCCACAAGCTCCTGATGCGCCAGTCATTTGGCACATGGGGCTTGCAGCGTTGTCCCAGCTGGTGATCAGAATTTTCAGTTCCGAGGATCAAGTGCCAAAAGTTAGATCAGCTTCTCCCTGCCCTAATGTGTGCCATTTGGGGGACCCTTTTTGTAGGACTTGTGCAAATATTTGGCACAAGTTGCTACAAAGGTGGAAAGTCCAGCTTTGCCCTAATGGCTTGAAAACTGAGTGCAGTTGTGTCAAAGGAGTTTGGCACAGTTGCACCTAACAAGGGCTTCATGCATGGCTCTACACAAGCCCTACACCCCCTTTGAATTTGAGCCCTGTTCCTGGCCAGTCACATAATCTGGGTTATTTGGGTACTAGTGTACTTAATCTGAAGTTTACTGGAATAATAGCTAATTTAGCCAAAACTGGGAATACATGTGACAAGATGGAAAAACTTACAAAACTGATTTACATTTCAAACATAAGTAATAAGGACGAAAGCAATCCCCAGGAAACCAGAAATGGTGTTAATAATATATAGGAGTATGCCAGTGCTATATGACTTAATTTGAAAATTAAGAAGAGGCAACAGGCCCTCAATTTTCAAGAAGTAAAGGTCTAATTATTTTATTACTGTCACAGTGTGGGGATGTTAAAATCAACCCTGACCCTAAAAGTAACTTAAAAATAACCATTGGGCATGCATGTAGCATTGCAAATATATATATATATATATATATATATATATATATATATATATATATATATTCAGTAAATACACATATATATCTTGACATTCTTAGACTATCAGAAACCTGGTTAAATTGTGGAGCTGAAGATAACAAAATTAAACTACATGATTAAGGATGTATTTGACAGGGCAGAGATAGTAGAGGGAAAGTGAACCTATGCATAACACATTTTTAGGCTATTATCAAACTTTAATTTCAGATGTTTTTTGTTGAATGAACTGTTTCACAATATATATTTACTGAATAAAGCTGGGACCTTGACCACTTAGCCCCAAGTGGGTAAGCAGTCACACTGTGAGAGAGGTCACACTAACCACCATGTTGGCATAGTATGTTGTAACCAGGTACTACAATAGTTATAGTTTAAGTTAGTAAAGCTCTTGAGTAAAGTAGAAAACATGTACACATAGTACCCATATTTTTTTTTAAGTTTGTTTTCTGCAACTGGGCCTTGTCAGACTATGCTGATGTTAAATACTGAAAGGATTCCTTTGTGCTTTTGTGTTTTTATCCTAGATGAACTTGCTAGTCATAGGGGCGTATGTACATCTCAACTCAGTTTAGGAGGGTGGCAGTAAAAAGCCAACAGGATGCTAGGGTGTACTGCAAGGGGAATCTCTTCCAGAAGTAGGAAAGTGATCCTACTCCTGTACAGGTCACTGATCAGGCCACACCTGGAGTACTGCATGCAGTACTGGCACCCATTCCTGAAGGATATCAGATTACTGGAAGGGGTACGGCACAGGGCAACAAAGATGATTCAGGGATTGGAGGGCAAACCCTATGAGAAAGGCTGAGGGAGTTTAGTATGTATTTCCTGGAGGAGAGGAGGGATAGGGGGATATGATTGAGATCTTCAAATACTTGAAGGTAGGGGTGGGCGAAAGTTGTGAATTCCACTTTCGCTGAACTTCCGCGAAAGTTTGGAAATTTCGTAGAAATTGTGGAACTTTCGCAATTGGCAAAACTAGGATTTTCCACAGATTTTTGCCGAGTTCTGCTGACATTTTTTGTGAACTGCAGAAAAATTCATATAAACTGCGGAATTTATTCTATCCACAGTTTATTGAACTGTCAGTGAATGAACACCTGCTTACACAACATGCGGTCACTCACTAACAATTCAGTGGTCCACTGGTAGTGGAAGAGTGAGGAGTGCTGCTCTGCTGGCCTGCTCAGGGGCAGGGTGGGGTGGAGAGTGGGGTAGTGGCAGATGAACTTATCAGGGTGGTGGTTGGGGGGTCCAATAGACACCAGGGAACTGGGATTATTTTTATTATAAGGGATCAGGGATGGGGAGGTCCACTAGACACCAGGGGAATACTGGGAATAGAGGGTGATGAGTTGGTGGACTTCTGGCTGTTTATTTGTGGATTAAGGAATCCAGGATAAGGAGGGTGGTCTTCTAGACATCAGGGAAACAATATGTTTTCAGGGACATGATCAGTAAGTGGGGGGCACTAGAAACTAGGAGGGTCCATGGAAGGATTGAGGGTATTTGCTGAGACCCCTGATCAGTGGGGGGGTGGATTAATGAATTAAACTGCAGATAAAAAAAGCCTTAGAACTGACCACTGGCAGTGATCCTTTCTGTGGATTATTTTTCCGCAGTTTAAAAAATTAACCTGCAGTTTTGTATATATTTTTTCCACAGTTTTAAGGTGGAATTTCAATGAAAGTTCTGAAAAGGATTTCTGAACTTTCACAGAAGCAAACTTTGCACTTTTGCCAAAATTACACCGGCGGAAATTTTTTTTTGCACATCCGAACTTGAAGGAGATAAACAACACTAGTACAGAGGAGATTTTTCAGTTGAGTGGGAGGGACATGGGGGGGGGCATGGTCTCAGATTGGAGGAGGGAAGATACAGGAGAGACATGAGGAGACATTTTTTCATGGAGAGGGTGATAGCTAAGTGGAACACTCTACCCAAGGATGTGGTATCCTGTAAGACGGTGGGTAGTTTAAAGAGGGGATGGGACAGGGTGGAGGGGTGACAGTGCGGAGGGGATGCTGGGGCAGCTGTAATGTGAGGGGCTAAGCTGCACAATGGAGCAGACTCAATAGACTGTGAGGCCTGTTTCTGCTGGCAGATTTGTACGTTCATATGTTTGTATAAGACTATTATAAGCCTAGTAAGGTATTACCTATACTAAAACGCAGTTTAAAACTGGTGCATCAGCTGTCTTCATGGGTCAATCAGGGAATGCTAGCGAGAAAATTCAAGATGGTTAAAGTGCCATTGATGTTATATCCTGTAATTGTCTAATAACTGCCATCAGTAACACATCTGGTTAATATCAGGTTTGTATTGATTGTAGTCATGAAGACAATTTTAGTTTCTTAACAATTCCAGGAGAGGGCTTATGTGGGCAATATAGTCACAAATTTTCAGATCAAGTTTGAACTTGAATTATGGGCCTGGTTTACTATCTCTGCTAAAAAAGCCAGCCTGTCATTTCTGTAGATTAAAATGGTTGTATAGTTTTTTTGTGCTTGTGTCAGATTCAGTGCCATCTCAAACCTTGTTTAGGAATGAACCAGATAAGAGAACTCAATCGCCCAGATATTCAGAGGAGTTGCACAATGTGCAACTGAGTTACCCACATCTTGTAACCACAGAAATGCACCGAACCCTATTCAACCAACGTGAATGTGCTGCACAAAATGCAATGTGCAGATGTGCAAGAGTAATGTATCGGCGCCAAGTATACGGGGGTGTTCCCATGAATAGGCTGTGCAATGGCGTATTCAGCCAAAAATCATAACGCAAGTCAGGAGCAACCCACACAATGCGCCATACAGAGTTGAGCCTATGAAAGGAGGCTCAAACACACAAACAGCAGATGCACAAGCCACAGAAACTGAGATGGATGCTGGGCCGTTTATGATGGAGGCAGTAATAAGAGATGCGAGGAGGAGGGAGGAACAGCAACATGGCTGAGGAAGAGCCATCAGAGGTATGCCCAACACAGACAGTACGGTGGCCACCTCACCTTTGAGGACTTCGGGGATGCGAGATTGTGGGCTGGTACTGGCTGAACAAGGCAATTCTGAGGCAGCTCTGTGAGCTGTGCCATGATGAGTTGCTGGCACCCACCAGAAGGCGCCACGCCATGACAGTTGAGACCAAGGTGACAGCAGCAATATGTCTGCTCACCACTGGCACCTTCAGAAACCAACAAGGAGACCACTGAAATAACCCAGTCAGCTACATTCCTCCTCCTCACAGTCCCTCAATGTCCTGGTGCCACAGCTTGAGGTTCATTCAATTCTCAAGCATGCAGCAAATATGCAGGGCTTCCACAGGGTGGCATGCATGCCAGGCATGATTGGGGCCATATGCTGCATCCACATGGCCATCGCACCACCACCTGGCCCAGAGGGTGCCACCTACATGAATAGAAAGGGGTACCCATCCGTCAACTACCAGATGGTGTGCAATGCCATGGGGTGCTTCATCAGTGTCTGCACCACCCAGCCTGGGAGTGCACATGACACTTTCATCTGGCACAGCTCCATCCTGTGCCAGAGGTTTGAATGTGTGGAGATCCCCATGGGTCACCTGTTAGGTAAGCATGGCATGTGATGAGGTGGTGGGCAGCCATGCAGGGGCCAGAAGCCCATGACACACACAGCAGGAGCTGAGAGGGTGGCCATAGGTGGCAGGGGTGAGGGAAGGGTAACAAGCAATCCCATGTGCTAACCTGCATGTCTTACCTACACAGGTGACAGTGCCTAGCCCCTGCACCCCTGGCAGCTCACCCCCATCCAGCACCCATCCAATGCTGCAGAGGACAGGCACAATGAGGCACACATCACTACATGCAACATCATTGAGCAAGTCTTTGGCATGCACAAGATGCATTCCGTTGCCTAAACAGGTCTGGTGGTGCTCTACAGTACTGCCCTGCAAAAACCTGTGGCCTTTTTCTGCCCTGCTGCATGCTGCACAATATTGTCATTGACCATGGGGTAGCTGTCCAGATGGATGAGGGTGACAACAGTGAAGAGGATGGGGATGACAGGCTGGATGGGGGTGTGCAGCCACCCATGCAGAGGAGGAACCACAGGATGAAAACACGGGCCAGGATGCACAGGGCAACAATTGTACAGGAGCACTTTGGGAATCCCAGGTGAGTACCAGACATGCCAGATGTGCATGCATGGAACACACACACACACACACACACACACACATACACACATGTGCATGGCCAAACAGGGAGGCATGCAGGGACACCTGCACATACACAACATGCACAGGGACAGCACATACACATAGCCACACACACCCACAGCACAGTGCACAGGCATGAGTGCATGCACACACACATGCAGGTCCTGGGATGGACACAGAGCTTCCTGCAACATGACCTGCACATGTAACTCCAGCACCATCATGAGGCACACAGCTTGGCACAGTGGGGCATGTGTGTGGCACAGTCAGGAGCATTGGGCGCTGTGGCAACATGCACACACACACACACACACACACACATGCAACTGGATGTGGCATGGATCAGAGTGAATGCACCAGCAAACAGGCAAGGCTGGCACAGTGCTGACCTCATCATGCACACACCACAAGGCTCAGCAGCACAGCATGCAGCGTGGATGGTGAGCCACACACCACATATACATGCTACCACATGTACAAGTTCATGCCCAGCCAAGTGAGCACAAGGAAACAGCAGTGGGCAGCAGATAGGACAACAAAACCAACATGCCTACCATGCAGTTGCACGGCTGCCACAGCCATGTGGGTGGCCACGCCTGGGTTGTGAGGCAGCCACAGGCTGCTCAACAGCCACTGGAGGTGTACGCAACACACTCATGGGAGTAGAGGCCTGAGAACATAACCAGGTCCTCACTGGCATGAAAAGGACAGCAAACAGAGTACAGTCCACTGGATGCCAGGGATGCAAATCCGGCTGTGATGGTACAGGCAATGTGGTCCAGCGATGTGGTCATGGCCTCCCACAGCTGCCATATCTCACCAGTCAGCTGGGCACGTCCAATGTCCACATGCTTGGACGGGGGCACAACTCTACCTGCAGTGCATGGAACTTGGCTCCGAGTGTTGCCTGGCTGTCCATTAATGACCACAGCCGCCTGGTGTGCTAGTCCAGCCTGTCAGAGCCTTGCACATCCTGGAACTGATGCAGACCTGCTGGGGGGGTGGTGATATGCCCTGCAGCATCCCCTGCCAGAGGACATGGCAAAGAAGACCACGCAGGGGGTGGAGAATGTGTGGGTGCCCCATCGGTGCCCAGCTGCCTGCTGGTCTGTCCTCATGGCACCAGTATCCATGAAATCATCCCCACATCCAGTGACAGCAGCCACACACACTACTGTATGGAGATGGACAAGGATGGCTGCGTGGGTGCCATACCACCACTGGAGACAACTGCTGCCTGTGTACAGACCTGTACCCTCAGCAGCATGTCCAGTCCCATGCCACCAAGGCTCAGTGTCAGGTCATCATTGGTGTCCTTCCTATGTCCCCGGTACAAATACTGGTAGGGCATCGGTGAGCAGTAGGTAAGTCAGGGGGTCATTTTCACCAAGACCCAGGAATTCCCGAAGCCCTATACTGCCCCGTCATTGATGGTCCATGGCCCTAATGCCTGTGGACATAGATGGCTCTGCCTCATCAGATACAGCATTGTTGGCAGCATCCTGCAACTCACCTCTGAGGTGTGATGGTGCTGGAAGTCACAACAATGGTATAAGTTTTGAGGATGGCATTGTGCACACAGAGCTGTGACCATTGTGTGGGTGGCATGTGTGCCAGCACAGTTCTGGCATGCAACAGGATATGCCCATGAAGCACCACACAGAAGGGTGGACATGCCACAGACAGTGCATATGTCAGGTCAGCCATGTGCGGTGGATGCAGCACATAGTGTGGCAGCAACAGATGGCTGGCACACATGTGCTGCCCACCCTCGAGGGCTACACCACCAGTAGTATGCCATGCAGCTGCCTTTGCCCCAGTGGACCATGCCATTCCACTAGTTGGCTGAGCAGGCAGCACTGTGGGTCTGGCCAGCAGTGCTGCACACCCTGGCGCAGGGGCCTCGGACACAGTATGGTGCCCATGCTGCTGCACCACCGCACACAGGCAGACATTGCTATGCACGGTGGTCACCTGTGCACCATGCACTGCTACATGCCACACATGCAAGGGGCTTGCATCAATGCTGCTGTCTCGCCTGCATGCTGCTGGGCAGCACACACCCCCACACCCACATATGACACCCACTGACTCACATTGCTGTGAGGGGCTGCCATCAATCTGGAATCCTCCTCCCGGTATAACCTCAGTGGTGGCACAGTTGATGGTCACCGCCACCATCTCCTTTCCCACCATCAGTACAGGGGCGATTCCAGGTCCCCCACCCATTCTGCTGCAGATCGTCCTGGTGGTGGCCACCTTCTCCTTGATGCACTTTACGGTCCATACCCATCTTTTTCTTGCACTCCTGTGCATTCCTATTATGTCTGCCATGGGCATTGACGTAGGTTGCCACCTCCATCCACCAGGTGGCACATTCATGCGTGGTGCCAGTGGCCTCACTCAGCAGTTCCTCCCTGTCAAAGTTTGCCTCAAACAGGGCCTGCTGCTCATCCTTTATGAAGTTGGGCTTGCGCTTCCATGCAGACCCCTGCTCCTTATGTTCCTCTATCTTAGACATGTTGCTACCTGTGGACAGTCATACAATGGCCTAATTAGAGGGCATGGCAGGCCAACCTGGAACAGTGCAGCACTGATAAAATGGCCAGATATTTCACAACGTGTGTTGCTCCTTACCTCAATGACTGCAATTATCTGTCAGTGTCCAGTGCTGCATTGCGGCACTTTTATGGCTCAAAGCATGCAATTGTAATGAGATGATAATGTGCTCAACTGTGCCTGGCATTGGTTCATGAGGCTATTTGCATATGCCAGCTGAATATTGTGAACTTGAGCCTCGCGCAATATGAACATACCAGAGCAACTGACTGGTGCATTCCCAGCACATGTGCTGTGCGCTGCTACACAGTGCGCATGTGCACCATTGGCAGCACCTCGTCCTGTGGCCGATCGCGCAGCTATGTGAGATGTGTGATGTTCCCCTATTGCATATGCAGCAATGTGCATATGCCATGCATTCAGGTAAACTGTGCTGTTTGTCTCCATTATGCAACTGTGTCAGATGCACTATGCCACTGATCACCCATTGCCGGACAATACTTGAGTGGTGAGTGCACGATGTTGTGCAGGGTAACGCTTGGCATATACATGGCTCATGGATGTGACCCCATACTCCCGCCTGGCTGTGATGTGATGTGCATGCATGGTAATGTACAATAGGCCTCCACTGCGCACATTTATCACATCACCATGCTGCACAGCCATGGTCCATAGCCCCCATTGCACATCATACCTGTGCAGTTCCATGTGACAGTGTCTGCTACCATTACGGTATGTCGGGGTCCAGGTCCTATTCACGCCATGCTGTCAACTGGAGAAGGTTGAGATGTGCAACCTGGTGGCCCGAGTGGACCCTGTGGCTGACCAGCTGTTTAGGGTGGCAGACCTTCAACGCCATGGTCCCAGGTATAGGACAGGGTGGCAGCAGGGTGAGAGGCTGCTATGGGTGTGCTGCACATGTGGGAGCAGTGCCGCCACTGTTATGGGGACCTAAGATGAAGGATCCAGCACCCTATGACAGCTGCAGGCAAGATCACAATGGGTGGCTGTGCCACAGCCAGGAAGGTGTCCACCTCCACTGTGTATGTTCACATTGTCCAATAACTGTGCTGACAGGTGTGCTTGTGTGTGGCTGCCTGGGGGGCAGCGCTGGTGGTGCTGTGTATCCTGTGGTGCTGCAACATGCACCCCGCGAGTGTGTGGTGCTGTTGGCCAGGTGCCAGTTCCACAGATGGGTCAGTGTGCCTGCTTATGCTGTGCCAGCAGTGTGAATGGTGTTGGTGATGGGGAGGGGGTGCATGGCATGCCACTCTATCTGTCTCTGTATCTCTGTTCTATCTACAGGATCAGAGGACCACAGGAAGGCCAGGGCAGCTGCAGGGCAGGACAGGCAGTGGCATGATGGTAGTGGTGCAGCTGCACTGGCTCATGGACAGGCAGGTGAGTGTGTGCAGCATGGTGTACAGTGTGTGTGGGACTGATGAGTGGTTGTGGTCCAGCCTTGGGCACAGCCTTCTCATTCATGGTCTCTGCTTGGGTAGGTGCCTGCCTCTACAACCAGTGCCATGTTGTGCAGTGTGTGCCAGCACTGTGCACGTGATCTCTGTGTGGTGGCACCCCAGTGCTGATCCTGGTAGGGTGGGTCTGTGCACACATCCCCCAAGGTGTGTGACTGCTGCTGGGTGTGTACAGCCCACCCAGGGAGGACTTGCACCAGCACTGTTGGGTATGCTGGGAGGTGTCCGTGCTTGTTGCCCCAAGGGGGCCTGACATTCTGGCTGTGGGGTGCATCAGGGTTGGCTGTTTCTGTCCACCATGCACGTGCCATTATGGGTTCCATCCACCAGTGGCTGCATCAGCTGTCCAGTGCGCACATGCAGGTGGGCCTGGCCTCTTTGTTGCACATTACTTATTGGCTGTTCCATCCCTTCTCCTAGATTGGGCTGGGCCATGGTCCTGAAGACAGAGGCCGGGGCTAATCCTGGGGCCGGCTGATCCTCCACCAGCTGATGTGGAGGAGCATTGGCGCATAACTATCCTGCTCAAAGTGGGATGACACCAGGTAGAGGCAACTGAGACGTTGATCCATGAGATGCACAGGCTATGGACAATACTGCGCATGGCAGTGGCCTTGATTTTGTTACCCATCCCTGCTGCTTCATGGATTTCCCCACCATCCTCCACTTTGATTGTTCCACCTTCCCCACCTCTGTACTTCTTCCCAGTCCCATTCTCCTGTTGTCCCACTTTGCCACTCCCTGTATTGACCCCTTTCTATTTGTTACTGTGTGCCCTGTTGTCCCTGTCTGCCTGTGCTACCCTGCTGTCCACCTACCGTGCTGCCCTTGCCAGTGCTAGTGTGCACTGCAGTGCTGTGTCCAGTGTCCCTGCCTGTTGGCATGCAATTTTCCTCTTGTTCCCCTGTGCATCACTGTCTCCTTTACTTCTGTCCACTGTGCATGCCTGGTGATCATGCACCATGGTTGTGACACTGTCCCATAAGGTGCAGCCTGTCAGGATTGTGGTAGTGGTGCACTGGCATGGCCTGCTAGTGGGCGTGCCTTCAGGAGGGTAGGTGGTGTGTGTGTTTTGCAACATAAGTTGGTGTTGGCAGCTAGGCATTCTGCGTGGTCCTTGGCCCAGTGCCTCTGCAGTGTTTTCTGGCCACTGTGCCCTTGTGGTTTGGATCTGCCACTGCTGGCCTGGCACTTTGCTCTTGTGCAGCCCTGCCTGTGCTCCCTTTTGCCTGTTGTGCTTGCTCAGCCTGCTGGTTTCTGTATACTAGCATACTCATGCACAATTCTGGTTGCTCCAGTGCATGTCTGTTTGTGCGGTGGTGCAGCTTTGCTATATTCAGTGTGCTTTGTGCCAGCACATGTCACTGACACATCTTTTGAATATGGCATCCATTTCCTATGGTGCATCTGCATTGTGCTGCGCATTCCAATGTGCACATACTGGGCACACTTATGAATATCTGGGCTAATATGCATAACATTTTTATTAAATGCTTCTAACTGAAGTGTAAGCAAAATTCAGCTTACCGTCATGTCTGATAACGGAGATGAAAATTTTACTCTGTAAAATGCACTGTATAAAAGCATGACTATTTCTCAAGTGAGATTATGATATTGCTTAACATCCAACAATGTTATCAACAATGGTATTCTGAACATGTCCTGCCATCAAAAGATGTGATAGTTCTGAACAACGATATCATCAAGATGGTGTTTCAGCATCTACTGCCAGCAAGAAATATGGTATTTCTCCATATCTAATGCCATCATCATGTCACGTGTAGGGCTGTCATGAAGTTAAACTTCACCCATGAATTCTACACAGAGTGCCAAACATCTGTGCTTTGCAAAATTCATGGAGTTCTGGCCGGAAACTTGAAATTAACTTCACATGGACTTTTTTTAAGTTTTTGATGAAATTCGGTGTCCTTAACAGTGAAGAGTGAAATTTGCAGGTGAAGCCCAAAATTTGAGCAATCCATGCTAAAAATTTTGTGAAATCACTCCACAAATTTTGTGACCTGAATTAAATTATGGAGTGAATTTCACGGTCTTCACTCATCTCTAGTCACGCAAAGGCAGGTTTTTCTACAGCAACTCAAAGTTAAGGGACACCAGCAGAAAGGTAACAACATGTAGAATCCTGTGCCATCTGACATGACTCAAAATCATGTTGTGACAAGTTATTCAGGAACAAGACTCTCACTAGCTCCAAACATCTGCACTGGATCAGAACATCAAGGGAGATAATGCTAGCAAGCATCACTCCCCCTCCTCCCCACGAACCAGGAAAAAACAAGTGCTACTCAGTGACTGTAAGCCCTTGCCAAATAAACTCTCTATATAATGTCTCATCTTTGTCATGAGACTAAAAGAGTTGGGAATGAGATTTTGAACTGCAGGGTTTGGATTTTTCAAAGAAATTGTTGTGAAAAGGTAAAGCATTCTGTTGTTTCCTATGTAGCTTCCTCCAGATACATTGCAGGAGTAAAAGAAGAGATAGCATGATTTATTAACACCGCAGTTTGTGAT
This sequence comes from Neoceratodus forsteri, assembly GCA_016271365.2. Taxonomy (NCBI): domain Eukaryota; kingdom Metazoa; phylum Chordata; order Ceratodontiformes; family Ceratodontidae; genus Neoceratodus; species Neoceratodus forsteri. The sequence goes on along the minus strand of CM057450.1, from coordinate 871,402,643 downwards.
TATATAAGGGAGATTATGTAGCTCTAAAATATCCCTGGGAAGTCCCTAATATCTCTAAACAGTAATGTAAATATAAAACTAATATTACCTTTAAACAAAGAATGTTAAAAAAAGCATGCAACATCCTGAAATAATATCCTTAAGGCAATAAATAACTAATGTAGTGCTCAACACAGTAATGACATTACTTAAGCCATCATTGTCAGTTTTTACAGTTAAAATGTAATTAGGCAATCCTTTCAAATTCCTTGGGAACAATTGTTGTCTGTAATGCAATGAGTGAGAACAGGCTAAGACCAACCTAGAAGTGAAAAGAATTAAATTACTCAAAAAGCAAATTCTGGTCAGATCCACCATGACTGCATAATGAAGTTAATGAGGTTGTGTGCAATTGTCAAGGAAGCATGGAGAAACAACACAATGATTTGTAGGTAGTAAGAGTTGTTTTAAAATATAAAAGTGTAAGCTTGCCTAAGACAGTTTATTGGTGAGTCATACCTTCTCAGTTTTAATAAGAATAAAATTATCTAACCTGAAAATAAGACCTATTTGGGTCATATAGACAAGAAGGTGTTCCAAAAGCAGGCAATGCTTTAAACAGCTGAAACAAATAAATAATATCTGGCATTATCCTTCGAATGCTGGTATGATCATGTGGCAAGGAAGGCTAGCAAGTTTCAAGAGAAGCAATCAAAAAACAAAAACTCGGTATGGCACAAATATTTAAATGAAAACAAAGCAATAAGGGATTTGGAAAGACATAAAAACAGAGGAGAGAAAGAAACAAGTGCCTCAGCTGTGACTTGAACACATGCCACCCGAAATACCATTCCGGTTGCACTAATCAGCTGCGCCACAAAGGCAACTGGAACCTGGGCTGTTGAAAAGATGTTAGAAAGTAAAACTATTACAGGATGAAACACAAACTGTCTCTGAAAATCACAATAAAAACAAAACTACAAACACTCCTGGTCCTCATCAGAAATGGGCTTGGTAGCTCAAGGAATTAACAGAAAACCAAATAAAAACAAACACTGTATACAAATGATAACATGTAGTAAGGAGAGCAGACAGTCCCAGTAGGATCCTGAATATCTGTTTCTCTGGATCAAGTCTGCCAGAGAAACAGAATGTAGTTGTCTTCTACAACTATTTTTAAGTGTACTACAACTACTGCTCTCTACTCATGGTCTCAAACATGCTCCATATGGGATTGAACGTTATTATTTGCAAACAAGGTAATCCTAGCTATTTGGTTTGGATGTAGCTTTAGAAGATGCTCATTCTAGGAGCTGGTCAGCATCCTAAGAGACTCTCACTACAGAGTTAATCTTCATTATACAATGGCAAAAAAGAATACTGGCCTATGACTGGTCAGTCTGGGACTGGACCTGTGATGTTATCCCAGTAAAACATCACTGGTCTAGTCCCAGCATACAGATAACTGCATCAACTTTTTGTGGAATCTCTCCACACAGCCTGCCTCTGTGATCCCCAATTGGTAAAGCCACTTCAGTAATCCCACCGCAAGCCACTCTACAACAGTTGCAATTTAGAAAGTTTTGCTTTAGCACAGACAACACAATAAACTTCTGCCACAGTGACAGGGTGGGAATGACTATTTCAAATGTGTGTCCTCATGCTTCAAACTTAGAGACATGGAAATGTAATAAGGTAATGACAGATAAAAATAGGAAATAAATCCAGTCTACCCTGGGACCTTACCTTCAACTATTGTCTCCACCCTGCAGATTCCTCCCTAGGACAATTACCCTTTAAATCACACAAACCAGCATTGAACTCAGGAATGGTACCTGTACTGATTACTGTATTTACTGTAAATAAGTTTCTACATCCTGTTTGATTTTACCACCAAACTTAAAATGATGCCCCTCGTGTCAAATTCTTTTCAAGTTGGAAACGTTCAGAAGAGCTCCCCTATTATACTCACATAGAAACCTGAAAGGCTCTGTACACCACCACCACTTTCCCTCCAGTGACTATATACTGTACTTAGATTCTACTGCGTTCATTCCTATGATTTTCCTTGATGCCCCTAAATAATTCTGGTGACCCTGTGTTGGACTGTCTCCAGTCTATCTTTATCCACTATATTACAGTAGGTGTAGGCACCAGAACTGAACACAGTTCTGGAGGTGTTGCCTCAGAGACCTGTTGAGGTAATCACCTGCTTCCACGACTAGTAAAGCTCCGCACAATACACCCTAGCATTCTGTTAGCTATTGTGAGGTGGCCTTCAAATTTTCACAGATAATTATCCCAGATCCCTTTCTTCAATATAGTGCTCCACAAATGCACTATTGAGCCAGTATTCTGTTTTTGGATTCCTGTCACCAGTGTGCATAGCATTCAGAAAAAGCAAAGCTGCACCAGACCTCTCAGGTGCTCAGTGACAATATCCCAACCATCGAAAAAGAACAGTCACGGCACTCCAACCACACAATTGTGCTGTCCAGCACAAGCTGAGTTTGACAAAGTGAATACAGTTTATTTTCTCACCGCACTGGAACAATTTGAAATACAGCCTGCATGACTGTTACAGGAGCCCACAGATAAAACCTTTCTTCCCTAGATTGCTCTATAATACATCATTGAGCCAGTATTCTGTTTTTTTTATTCCTGTCACCAGTATGCATGATATATAGAATAGTAGATTGCAGATCATCTACAACAAGGCTGAGTTTCCATAGAGGAAGCTGATGGCCTCATAGAGACCTCAAGAGTGCAGTCAGAGTGGTCTGGATGAAGTCATCAACTACAGAGATGGAAACTCAGCCTTGTTGTAGATCCCATCTACTGTTTTTTGTAGTATAGAGACATCTGTTGGACAACATGATTACTCTTAAAGACTGTGCTTTTTATGTCATTTCATGATTGTTCCTGCTAATGCATCTGTCAGCAGCTGTAAATGAATCCATTGTCTATACTTTCATTCCTGTGCTGTTGCTGGGCTTTTTTTCTTTATTTTCCTGCTTGGCAATAAACTGTTCCTTTTAGTACGAATGTCAGAGCTACGAAGACTGTCAGTTTGGTCATTTTGACAGTTTGTTAAGGGCTATTTTAAAACAGACAAATATTTTTTTCTGATGACCCAGTAGTCAGTGCCACATGTGTGTAATGTCAGCTTGCTGTTGTACCATTGATCTGATGTCACATTGATGGTACAACAACTGTGTGACATCGGATCAATGGTACAACAAGGTTCATGAAGTGTCAGAAATCCAGACCACAGACGTTGTCTATATACTATACTGCATTTCTTGACAATGAACTTCAATTAACAAATGACTATTTTTACAGCCTATCTACATCCCCTTTCATTTATTGCACACCCTCCACATTAGTTATCCTCCCACATAACATGAAGTCATCTGGAAATAAACACACTCTGCCCTGTAAGCCTTTATCAATGTCTCTGATGTACATGTTGAAGAGTGCATACGTGTTGAAGAATGCAGGGCCCAGAACAGACCCCTGTGGAACTTCATTGGTAACTTTACCCTTGAGAATTTATCATTTAGGACCACTCTGGGTTCCGCCCCCAACTAATTCCCTATTTATCTGGTTAGTTTTACCACCCCCTTAGATCTTTCAGCCTATTTACCAACCTCTTGTGTGGAACAGAATCAAAGGATATACTGAAATCCAAGTAAAGTACATTGACCTCCTGGCCTTAGTCCACCACCTGTGTCACCAAATTAAAGAAATATGTCTGATGTGTTTGGCACAACCTGCCCTTCAGCAACCTGTGCTACACTAATCCGGTAGCCCATGAGCTTCCTGGAAGTCCACTGTTTACTTATTGAGCTGTTATTTACCAGGTAAGTGCACCAGACAAAGGAATTGCTTATTCTAAGACACAGTCTTGGAAGGTTATAATGAGGTTAGCTTGTTGTGTCATTGCATTATTATATTTTGAACCATCTCCACAACTTGTCTGGTTGTTTATCTGATGCTGTTCCTGACTGCTTACCTCACTTTCAAGCTGTCACATTGATCTAGGAATTTTGCTTTTGATGGTAACTCTGTTTTGCATGAGGCAGCTTTGGCTTTGTAACAGAAATAAGTTTTTCTGCTTCTCCTACTGTGACTGATTACACTGTATTTGTTGTTCTTGTGTTGTACTATCTTTGCTTCTTTTATCCACCACACCCCTCTCCATTGGACATGAGAAGACTTTGGTCTTAATATGTTAACCAGGGTAATTATATTTAAAATAAAGAGAATGTGTTCTTTAACAATAGTTTCCAATGATGCCCCTGCTAATGATGTCAGACTTACAGGTCTTGCAGTTCCCCAGGTCCTCCCTATTCCCACCCTTGTGTCATTCCATGACACTGGCCCTTGCCATCTCTCTTACTATCTGTTGTACCTCAAGTGATCTTCCCATACAGTGCAGCCATTCTCACGTAGATGTCTGATCAATCAGCAAAGTCCAGAGTTGCCAGGAAATGGTGGATTAGTGATCCACCATGCCCCTTCTTAAGAAGGTTAGCAGCTATGTTCCCCTCTTGCATGAGCTCCATTCTCCTAGAAATATGCAATCAATCAATCAATTCTTTATTTTAGCAGGTGGAACACCATTGTAAAACCTCATTTACATCCTATGCCACCCCTATAAACCTAACCCACCCATATAAACCCATTTTTGTCTGCCCTACCCAATCTTAGCATTGATAGTCCCCTGGTGCCTTCTCCTTTAGGGCTTAGGGCTCACCTCTGGCTTTCACCACCCTAACCTTAGCACTAATAAGCTTCACTGCCCTTCTTCTTCTTCTTCCCTGAAACTGCCCCTAGCTACTCTACCCCTACTTCCTGGACCTTCTCTCTCCCTTTTGCCTTGCTTACTTATCACCCTGTTTACCCTCTCTCCTTCCCCTCCATATTTTCTGATTCACAACTGTTCAGGTAATCTGAATACCCTGTTCCATCACTCTTCCCTTTATCTTTTTCAGCTAAATGTCATGTATACATTGCCTACTATTTATAGATCATCAATATATGTACTACTACATTATTCATGTATACCTTGTCTGTAAACCCAATAATATCTGTACAGTATATAAGGTGTTGTATATCCTCCTAGCTAAGTAACAATGCATTTATGCACATGTAATATGGCACTATGGTGTTAATTTTATCTGTGTTTATATGATCTTATGACCATGAGTGGCTGTAACTATGCAATGACACTGATTTTAGTTAGACATCTGGTAGAATGTGTTGCTTTGTATTATGTTCAATCTGTTAGTAATGCTGCTATGTATTATGAACTATGTGTTGTGTGTCTAATCCCAGGTCCAACTTGTAAATGAGTTTTCCTCAGCAGTGTTCTGCCTGGTAAAATAAAGAATTGATTAATTGATTCATTGATTGATATGCTATGACATGGGGTGCATGTACAGGTGCGGAACCTATGGGCATAGAGGGGATGTAGTGCCCCACTTTGTATGAGAAGTGGAGATTATCATGAAAGCTTAATGCTATGCAATTAACCCTGATATGATAATTCCACTATCACCAGAAAATCTAACTGAACGGGACCTTGCAGCTACACAGCATAAAATAAAACAGCAACTAGTTTGAGGCAATACTGCAGGTTGTATTCATGAAAATTTATGCTATGCAAGTAACCCTGATCAGATAATTTCCACTATCACCCCTTTGCCCATAAGCATTCAAAGTTCCCTTTTCTTTGTACTATTTTACTCTGTGCCCCTTCGAACTTCAGCACATCCACTTTTCCCTATGTTTTGGCACCCACTTGTACATGAGCACAAAGAACAGTGATATATCTGGTTATATTAATCTGGTTCAAGGTCATTTGGCATTCATCTGTATCCCCCGGTCGTGCCTGAAAATAGGCAGGATTTGTCTAGTGCACTTACCCAGTCAACAAAAACTAAATAAATAAAATAAAATAAATAATAACAGCACCCAATGCTTTCTCCACCTTTCTTTAATAATCACAGCAACATTATGCTCCCCTTGGTCACCATGGATCTTGGTTTAATTTAACCTTAGTATCATAAAACTCCTCTGTGCACAGCACAAACCACTAAGGTTTGTTTGAAACATATACCATTTAAACAAAAACCTCATTTACTATAAATCTTAAATTATGTATTAACTATACGCAGCTTAACCAGTCTATACAGCACTGCACCAAAATGAAGCATTAAGGCATAATCTAAGGGTTGGGTTACCATCATTTGATCTAACACGGAAGGGATGAGACACGAGACATAACCAAGTATCTTATGCCCATGGGGTGAGAAAATAGACGTAAACTAACTCCTGATTTGTCTTACTGCATTTAGTAAACGATTTTTTAAATGAATGTTTTGATACTTAGTATTCTAATTCTTTTACTGTGCATGAGTATTTACAGACGTTGACATACCCTTTTTATCAAATAAAAATGTTCCATTTCCAGGCACTTTATATAATTATTATTTTACCTACCAGTTTATCTTGCTGTACACCTAACAGTGCTAAACTTGTAAAAGCACCCTTCCCCCTCAACACACAGCCCATGCCACTGGCAAAGTCAATGTCATTATAGTGTCCTCAAAAATTGTTATCACAGCCGGCCCAGTGGTGCTGAGGGCTGAGGTACTGGATGTCTTACTTTGTGCTACACCGACAACCTGGGTTCAGGAATGACCTCGGGTCATCAGGAGATGGCATGGGAAGGAGGGATCAAGATTGAGCAGCTGTCCCTTCGAGATGGATGCCCACACCATCTGTAGTTTTGCTCTCCAGGTGGAGGCCTGGTGGGAAGCGAGATGTAAGTGGTGGAAGCAATAGCCAGAAGTGGGGTGGAAGGGCCAAGTCAGTACCAGCATGTATGTGCACCTCCACACACATGCACATACGTGTCTGTCAGGGTCCCGGGTCAGGAGAAAAAGGAAAAAATCCATAAAGATACATACAAAACCCCCCAAAAAAACTTATCACAGGCTTAAGCTCAGCCAAATATTAGGACCTAACCGAAGCCTCTTTGGGGGACTTAAAATTCCCTGTTCTTAACAACAGTAGTTCCAGATTCTGTGTTTCCCATTTGTGGGTAGGGCATGGCAGCGAAGGTAAAGGATCCTGTCTGTTCCTATGGCAGGCTGCTGTTCAGTAAAATGCTGCTCTGGGAGCCAGATACCCAGGCCATGTGACTCCAGATGATGAAGGATGGGGTGGGGGTCCTCTAGAAGGATGGCACTCAAGTGGTTAGTAATAACTGCAGGTGGAGGGTGTTTCTCAGTTGTACTGCAGTTTTAACTGAAACCTAAGTTTCACTTTCAATCAGTGCATTTGTCACGTGTATTTTCTATGAAATGAGAAAAACCGGATAACATGAAAATCAAGAACATGCGGGTTAGTTATGTCAGTGATTTTGGTCTTTGAATTGTACTTAAAATTGATGCATTTTACTGCTGAAGTTTCTGTAAATCTTACCACTGTAAATATATATGAATACAGAATCTCAAGACCCATATGAACAGACACAAAGAAACATAGAAACTTAGAAGTTGATGGCTAATAAGGACCTCAAGGCCCATCAGGTCTGCCCATTTCTTTTTCTGCCTTATTAATGTACCATCAGTCTTTGCTCTGTCAAAGGAATATCTATTCATACTCATCTGTATTGCTCCCTTATGCCTATCATATGCCTGTTTGACGCCCTGCACTATATTCAAATCCACCACTTCCTGAGGTGGGCCGTTCCATGCATCCACTACCCTTTCTGTGAAAAAGAACTTCCTCAAATTACCCCTTAATCTGCCTCCTCTAATCTCATGCTGTGTCCTCTTGTCCTGCTATTTTCTTATATTGAAACATGTTAGACTTTTTCACCTTGTTAATGCCCTTAAGGTGTTTGAATGTTTTGATCATACCACCTCTCCCTCCTTTGCTCTAGGGTATACATATTGAGCTCAGGTAATCTGTCATCATACTTTTCTGATGTAGTCCCTGCACCATTTTGGTTGCCCTTCTCTGGACTGCCTCAATTTGGTTAATGTCCTTGTGAAGGTGTGGCCACCAGTACTGCATGCAGTACTCCAAATGGGGACTAACCAGTGTCTTGTAAAGAGGGATTATTACCTTCCTATTCTGACTTGTGATACCTCTTCTAATACACCTTAACAAACCCCTTACCTACTGCTTTAGTGGTCTGCTTGGATGATTTCAGGTCATTGGTGATGATGATGCCCAAGTCTCTTTCTTTCCTTCTGACTGCCAGCAACTCCCCTCCCAGCCTACATGTGGCTTCACGGTTTCTCTTCTCTATGTGCATGATCTTGCACTTCTTTGCATTAAACCTCAGTTGCCACTCTTCCGACCATTTTGCTAGTTTATCCAGATCTCTTCTCATTCTGCCCACCCCGTCTGGATCATTCACTCTGTTGCAGATTTTGGTGTCATCTGCAAACAGACAAACCTTACCCTCCAGTCCATCTGTAATGTCAGTGATGAAGATATTGAAGAGGACTGGCCCCAGGACTGATCCCTGAGGTACCCCACTTGTGATTTGCATTTCTTCTGACTGTACTGTATACCATTTAACACCACTCTCTGTTTTCTGCCTATCAACCAGTTTTCCACCCAGTTGACCAACTTCTGACCCATCCTGTGCTTACCCAGCTTATTAATCAATCTTCTATGTGGAACAGTATCGAAAGCTTTGCTGAAGTCAAGGTAGGCAACATCAACTGCTTCCCCTTGGTCCACTACTCTGGTTATCCAGTCAAAGAAATGTATGAGATTAGTTTGACAGGACCTTCATTTTCTAAACACATGCTGTCTTGGATCCTGTGTTCCTATGAATTCCAGGTGTTGCACTATTCAATTTAATTTCAATTCAATTCAATCTTTATTTATATAAGGTGCCTTTATGAAACCAAGGCACTTGTATAATACATGATAAAACAATAAATAATTAAAACAATATTAAAATTAAGCTAAACAACAGTATTCAAAATTCATTGTATGCTTGGCTAAAAAGATACATTTTTAAAGCTTCCTTAAAGTTTTGGACAGTTGAGCAGCCTCACACCTGATGAGATAGAGAATTCCACAGGGTTGGGGCCATAAAACTAGAAGATCTGGCCCCTGAAGTTTTTACATGAACCCTGGGAATCCCTAGCAATCCCTTGTCAGTGGATCGGATATAGCAGGGGGGACAGTAGGGACAAAGGAGATCTTTCAGGTAAGCAGGTCCCTGATCATGTAGGGCCTTATAGGTCAGCAAACTGACCTTGAAGGTGATTCGCCAGTGAATTGGCAGCCAGTGCAGTCTGTGGAGCACAGGCGTTATATGACTGGACCTAGAAGAACCAGTCAATAGCCTGGCTGCCGCATTCTGCACTAGCTGCAGGTGGCGAAACTCAACCCCCGGTAGCCCAAGGTAAAGAGTACTGCAGTAGTCAAGGTGGGAGGTGATGAAACTGTGGACCAAAGTAGGAAGATCGTCTAGAGGAACCATGTGCTTCACCCAGGTGATGTTCCTCAGATGGTAAAAAGAGGTTTTGACAACTGCTGACACCTGAGATTTGAATGTCAAACAGTCATCAAACACAACACCCAGGTTCATACCGTCTGAGGTAGTTAGCTGGACACCCCCAAGTCATAGACCCGAAGGGTGATCCAACCAACAAACCCACATCCCAGCATCCCTGGTCTACAACCAGCACCTCAGTTTTATTTGGGTTCAACTGCAGCCAACTCACATTCATCCATTCCTGGATTTTGGCAAGACAGTTGTTAAAGATCGAAAAGGCAGCATCTTGGCTGGGCACAAAGGACATGTACAGCTGAGTATCATCTACATAGCAGTGAAAACCCAGACTGTACCACCTAATAATTGCTCCTAATGGCAGCATGTACACCGCAAACAACATGGGCACCAAATGGAGCACTGTGGTACTCCTCAGGGTAGGAGAATGATGCCGAGGAAAAATCCCAGACACCACCGCCTGAGTCCTACCTCGAGGAAAGAATGAAACCAACTGAGGACAAGCCAGACAGCCCACAGATAGACTGCAAGCGTTCCAATAGCACACCATGACCCACAGTGTCAAATGCTGCAGAGAGATCAATATGACCAAGATGGAACAAGTCCTTTGATCTCTAGCTATTAGGAGGTCATTTAGTACCCGGACAAGAACTGTCTCAGTACTATGCCTTTTCCTAAATCCAGACTGGAGAGAGTCATAGACATTATGGCTAGTCAAATGATCATCCAGCTGCAAAGCAACCACCTTCTCTATAACTTTACCCACAAAGGGTAAGTTAGAGATAGGCCTGTAATTTTTCAGACAGTCCAGGTCCAAGGAGAACTTCTTAAGAAGGGGCTGAACCACAGCCTCCTTTAGAGGATTTGGAAAGATCCCTCTCCAAAGACCTCCAGCTATCTCAGCAAGGATGGGACCAATTTATCCACACAGCCCACTAAGAGACGTGTGAGGCCTGGATCCAATCCACAATTGGTCGGACGCAGTGATTGGATGATCATCACAATGTCACTTATCGTGGGAAGGCTGAAATCAGTCCACACAAACTGGGTGTCCCTACATCTCCTGCTGACCATCACAACTCCCGTTAGAGAGGGTCAAATGGATATCAGACCTGATTGTGGCAATCTTATCTTTTTTTTCAATTTAAAGTTTATTGATACATTTTCCACAATAAAAGGCAGTTTAAGTAACATTGGCAATGACCCTCTAATACAATGTGAAGGAACAACTGCCTAACCCACCATGCCCTCCCCTTACTGCAGTAACCCAGTCTAGTATCCATCAATGCCAAGCTCCCTACTTAAATTTACAAAGAGCATGAAGCCTAACATAGATTTAGTCTTGAACCAGAGAGAGTAATGAGTGGAGGAATCCCAGATTTTAGTATATGCTGCCAATCTATTATGGAGACTAGCAATCACTTTTTCTGAGCAGATTAGACAAAATTTCTTTTACCAATTCCTGGACAGAGGGGAGGACCTGTCTTTTCAGTGATGAAGAATAGGCTTGTTAGCTGACAAGGCAATCATAGAGATATGGAACTTTCGTACCTTAACTCTGATAAAAGACAGGTCCCCCAATGGCAAATCTTGGGAGTAAAGTATTCATGAAGGCTCAGCAGCGGTCTAAGAAAGTTTTGATTGAAACCCAAAAGGGGGAAATTTTTGGACAGGACCAAAACATGTGGAAAAGTGTACCCTCTTCCTGGAAACATTTATTCCACATGTTAGAATTCAGATAGCCCCACCTATGTAATTTGGCTGGGGTATAATAGAAGTTATGCAAGATATGATATTGCATGAGATGCAGTCTGTCTTGAGAAATAAATGTATGACATGAACTCCAGAGAGAGTGCAAATCCAAATAAAGTTGAGAGAAAAAATTATTCCAAAATTTTGAAAGCCCAAATGGACCCCTGTACTTTTTATGAAACAAAACCTGATATAATTTAGAGATTACACCGGAAGAACCAGAGAGTGGGAAAACCTTGGGTATCAGAGAAGAAATGGTCTGGGATGGAGGAGTATTACCAAAGGTAATTACAAGTAAATGCTTTAATTGTAAAGATTTAAAATGGAAAGAAACCGGGATGAAACATTTCTTAATCATATCTTCCACCAATAACCAATGCCCCTCACCATCCGTGAAAGAAAGAAGCTTCCTCTCTCCCAATTGAGGCAACCAGTGATCTAAAATCTGATTCTTATTAATAGTAAATGATGGAAAGTTCCAAAACAGACTGGGCCAGGTCCAGATGAGGGAAATATTGTAAAAAGGATCACATTTGAAAATAAATCTTTAAAGAGATTATTATTATGGGGCACTCTTTGGTCATGCATACTTGGGAAAACTTTAAGAAAAATAATGCAAGAGGGTTGAAATTCTTGGCCTTAATTGCATCCAGTTCTATTTTAAGCCAAACCGGTTGCTCTTCTTCTGGGCCGGGAGATACCCATCTCAAGCATTTCACAAGGTGACTAGCCCAGTGATATATGGCCAGATGGGAAATTTGTAAACCCCCCTCCAGTTTCGGGCCTGCCAATTTATGATAAGCCAAACAAGGACACCTGTCAGCCCAGATAAATCTAGTGAATATACAATGTGTCTTTTTAACCAGAGTAAAGGAATAAAGGTGTTAAGGAGAGATAATTGGTAAAAGATTCAAGGAAATATGTTCATCTTAGTTGTGTTAATCTGGCCCCATAGTGAAATAGGAAGTTTAGACCACCTCTCAAAGTCATGGGTAATCACCTGCAATAGGAATTCAGATTTTCTTTAAATCATGTTAGAGGTTACGAGAAAGTTTAATACCCAAATACTTAAATGACTTAGAAGTCCAGCATAAACCAAAAGGGCTAATGTCACTTTTGAAAACTTTGTGGTTTAAAGGCAAAATAGGATTTACTGCATTCAATTTATAATTGGACAAATCACTAAATCTTGCTATTTCCTTAACAAGCCAGAACTGAGGATACAGGATGAGACAAGTGTATTAACAGGTCATCCACATATGCAGTAATTTTAATTTCATGTCGCCCAATTCTCACCCCTTTTATAGAAACATTGTTAAGGATATTTTGAACAAGAGGTTCCAGATATAAATTAAATAACAGAAGAGATAAGGGGCATGCTTGCCTAGTACCTGAATGAAGCGAAAAGGGCTTAAAGAATGCCCCATTCACAGAGATCCTTGCAGAGGAATTTTTATAAAGTGTGGCAATCAAGGAAATAAACAGAGAGGGAAAATGAAAAGCCTCCAGAGCTCGGAACAAAAAGTTCCAGTTCACTCGATCAAATGCTTTCTCTTGGCATCCAGGGACACCAAGCCTGCAGGGAACTCAGTGTCCCTGGTAGCCGAGAAGACATGTGACAGGGTGCATAAGTGATCAGAAGATGAACGCCATTTCATAAATCCTACCTGGTTATTACCTATTAACTCAGGAAGAACTACTGTTAGCCTATTAGCTAATATTTTGGAGAGAATTTTAATATCCTGATTTAAAAGTGAGATGGGTCTATAACTTTGAACCAGCTCAAGGTCTTCATCAGGTTTGGGGAGCAGAACGATCAAAGCCTCAAAAAGATGTGAATCTGTTTCCGCCCCAGCTAAGATATGTTGAAATAAATGGCCGAGTATTGGTAATAGAAGGTCCTGGAAGACTTTATAGACTAAGGAGGAGAATCCTTCAGGGCCTGGGACCTTATCTGCTGGTAGTTCACTAATAACCTTGGCAATTTCTTCCTGAGAAATAGGAACAACCAGAAAATCTGTACACCGATCCGAGAGAGAGAGGTCAAGTGAGAGTCTTATAAGTAACACTCTATATCCTCAGGGCAAAGGGGGTGCTCCATGTCACTGTACAAGTTTGTATAGTAACTAGCAAATTCTTGAACTATTTCAGTGGGAGATATTTTTAAAGACCCATCAACCATTGTCCTGATAGGCGGGATAAATCTCATTGATTCCTGTTGCTTAATACGCAGTGCCAGTAGGCATCCCGCCTTTTCCCCCTGATCAGTGTAACTAGCCCTTGTACGGATAATAGCTAGTTCTGCTTTGTCTTGAAGTAACTCCGAGTATCTATCTTTCAACACTAGAAGTTTCCTCATATCCTCACCTAGAGGATTAATCGAGAAATTAGCTTCAAGAGATCTAATCTGGGATAATAAAGATTTTAATTCCTTCTCCTGTGCCCTTTCCTACCAACCGCCATACTGATAAGGATCCCTCTCATGAAGGCCTTAAAGGCCCCCACAAAATATCTGGCTTTGCACTATCTAATGGGTTACGTGAAAAAGGATTCTATTTGCTCCTTATAAGTTTACAGTATTTAACATCCTTAAGAAGTTGATCATTAAGCTTCCATCTGGTTTCCTATTGGGTAAATTAAGCAGCACCAAATTGCATACTACTAATGAATGATCAGAGATTGGGCCAGGTTAGATCGAGGAGGACATAACCCTGGGCAGTAGGAACTGAGAAATGAGTATGCAATCAATGCGGGATCATGAACTGCAGTCATAGACTCCAGGTAAACTCCCTAGAGTCACGCTGTAAAACACGCCAGACATCGCAGAGCCCGCATTGGCCCAATAAATCATTGAATGCCCTCTGCCCAGGGGTGGCCCTCCCAGACCTCTACCTAATCTATCTAAATTAGGCTTGAGCACTTGATTGAAATCTCACCCTAAAATGATCCTAATGGGAAGCATTGGAAGAATGATAGATATGAATCTCATAAAGAATCCTGGGTCGTCCAAATTGGGACCATAGATACTTCCTAGTAATATTGGAACAGACAAGAGAGTACCTTTAACAAGGATAAACCTTCCCTCGGGATCTTTAATAACCTGTGTAGAAACAAAAGGAATACCCCTGCTAATCATGAGCATGACCCCACAACTGTTTGTAGATCCCTGAGCGCTATAAATTGATCCCACCTGCTGCCTCCTTAACTGTAAGGCTTCCACTTCTAATAAATGGGTTTCTTGTAAAAAAGTTATCTGGGAGCTTGTTTGAGAACCTGATATTGTTTATGCTTCTTTCTGATCCCCTTAACATTCCAAGTCGCAAAGGTTATCTCATTAGCCATCCAGAAATAGTAGTTGAGCTTAAAAAATTCAGCTCAGCATGCAGGGTATATATCCCCTGCAAACATACCCCCAGGGTTACTGCATTAAAATCCACCCTCCTCCCTAACCCCCCAAATTTAGATCCCTCTCTTCCCCCTGCCCCCCTCCAACAATACCCTATAACCCGCTCCCCTCCACCCTCTAAACTGTCACAAGTGACATTCAGCACAGTACTGGTGCTTTTCTCCTTCTACTCCCCCCCCTTATAGTGTCCCCAATTACTAAAAATTATTACATTTAAATATCTTGGTATTGAGAACAAAACAGTGCTGATTATATACCCAACAAAGAGAAAACAATCCTAAGCTCACCACAATCCCACCGAAGTGTGAACTTGATGGAAGTCTATTTGAAAGGGCCTCAGCGAGATCCATGCACAACCCAGGTGGTCATGGAAACTCAAACAAAACCGAGAGAAAGCAGGATCCAGATTGCCTCATGAAGCGACCCTAGAGAAAACAAGACCAAAACAGGAACCCAGTGAGGGGGAGTTACCTGCAGTGCAGATTGAGAACAGGAATTGACAGAAAGAAAAATTGTAATCACACCACAGGGAGGGCATACTAAGCGCCTCTACCCAGAAATAACCCGCCTCAAATGCAAGGCTCTCAAATGAGAGTTAACGATTCTGCACTCAGACTGAGTGAAAAGAGTCGGTTAAATCCCTCTTGAATTGAGGACTTGGCCTCGCGAATCACCTGTGCTTGGAACATCCTCTGGTGACCAGTTCAAGGTCATAACCGGGTGAGAATTAATGATACAGAAAGCCCCAAACCGTCCTAATACCAATCCAGATTAAAAAAAAACTGCAAATCTGAATCACTACAAAGCTTACTCCCTCTCTGCTATGTCCATCACACAAAAGCTACTAAAGCTTGATACACAGAGCCTCCCATAATCAGGCCCGAGACCCCAAGTGTCCCTTGCTCCAAACCAGCATGGGCTCTCTACAAATGGAACCAAGAAAACTGGAAGCCAGCACAGCCTGTGATGATCCTCCCAGTCCAAACCGATAGGGGAAGTTTCCCCATGTCTTCGCATTAAATAGTTTCTATCAAGAGGAAAAAAAAAAGTTCCAGCTCTCCACTTCATATCTCTCTCCAATCTATGAGCTCAACATCTCAGGGATCCTTAAATAATTCTGGCAACGTAGACTTAAAGCTTGTCAGGGCCACTGCAGGATCATCATAGTTTAACCAGGATCCGTTAATTAGAATCTGTAGCCTGGCCAGGTATCCCATCCTGAACTTCAAGCCTGCCACAATTATCTTGGAAAAAATAGGGTGGAACGCTTTATGTTTCATGCAAACCAAGCCAGGCAAATCTTGAGAGATTCTCAGCTTCATATTTTCTCAGCGAACCTCTTGCAAAGCTCGTACTTTCTGCAGAAAGTGCTGCCTCTCCAAGTAGTTCAAAAACTGGCAGATGATGGGGCAGGGATCCTCCGGGGTTAGGCCACAGGAACCTGTAAGCTCACTCTATGATATAACCAGGGCCAAAGGAGATGGTCCGGCCACCTGCTCCACCAGCTTCTGAACGAATGCCACAGCATTTTGGCCTTCCTCTCCTCTGGTAGCCCAAGAAACACAACGTTGTTTCTATGGTCGGTCCTCTAGGTCTTGAGCTTAGATTCAAATGAGATAATTTCTGACTCATAGAGACCAGATCAGGATTGAGACTTCAGAGCTTTTTCTCAATATAAACTATTTGAGCTGTATTATCAGAAACAGGAAGTGAGACTTTGTCCAATTTTCTGGAAAGAGATTTCAAATCCAATGGCATTTCTTTCATTTCCTCTCGAAACGGCGTAAATTCTTCAAAGAACCTGGAAAGCGTTAAGGGTTCCTGCTCACCACATTGACTCAGAGGATTAGGCCCAGGCCAACCCGAAGCCCTGGATAACTATAGAAGCCTTTTCAGGAGTAGCTGGAGGGGGTATGCTTCTGCAGGGCTTTCTTCACGTAAGCCTCCATCCGCTGAAATTACACACAAACCAGACTTCCAAAATGTTTAGACAGCACTGAATAGTGAAACTAGGAGAAATTAAGAAGTTTGGACATCCAAAAAAGATGATTTAGTGATCAGGAGGCAGGAGCTTCTTGAAGGAGCTTCTACTCAGCACTCTGCATCACGTGATCCCGTGGCAATCTTATCTGAAAAGAACAGAGCAAACTCCTCTCACCATTCTTGAGAAAAAGCTCTTCTGGGCTGAAGACAGACTGGATTGCACAATCTGTCCACAGTCTTGAAGAGCTGAGCTGGTCTATTTTGTGCAGCATCAATCTCTCTGGACAGGAATTCTGCCTTCTTACGAGAGATTGCGGATTGATAGACCACATAGTGGTCCATCAAACTAAGTTTGTCACAATCCAGGCCTGACCTCCACCAACACCTCTCTAACCTTCATCCAGCTCTGCTCAACTCCTTCAGAGTCTCATTAAACCAAAGAGACCTGGGGCAAAGAGTGAGAGGACGAACACGAACATTAGCAATGGAATCCAGGGCCCTTGCTGTCACCTTATTATAGACAAGTACCAGGTCTCTTGGATCTATGCAATCTCTCGGTAAGCCTGATAGGTCCAGCACTGCCATTAGGTCATCTGGAGAAACACCCCTTAAAGGGCGATACCGGACCATCTCCATAGGGGCTGGCCTACTAGGGGTGGCCTCAAAACTGCACCCAATGGAGTGATGATCAGACCATCCAACTGGTTCCACCACCAAATCGGATATCTCCATCCCCAGAAGGAACACCAAATCCAATGAATGACCACCAATATGGGTCGAGAAGGAAATAACCTGTGTCAAGCCCAGTGAAATCATTAACTGGAGGAAATATTGATCAAATTGCGAGAGTTCATCATCGACCCAGGCATTGAAGTTCCCCAGAACCAACCATCTGGGGGACCCCAATGTCAGGTCGACAATGAAGACTGTGACTTCCCACAGGAAAACATTCCCATCCCCTGATGGACGAGCAAAGAAGTATCCTGTGCCCCACCCTCACCCATGATACATTCAAAGGAGTTGGTAGTTCCACTGGTACCTCCACTAGGCCCAGTTCTGATCTAAAGCAGATAGCAACATCCCGCCTATGATCCATCCTCGGGTGTATCACCGAGTAACCAGCTGGAATTGCTGCCACCAAAACTGGTCCAGCATTCTCATCCAGCCAGGTTTCAGTGATGCATGCCAGGTCAGATGGCCGAACAAAATCAGCTATAATAGCCTTCTTGTTTTTA
Organism: Neoceratodus forsteri; assembly: GCA_016271365.2. Lineage (NCBI taxonomy): Eukaryota > Metazoa > Chordata > Ceratodontiformes > Ceratodontidae > Neoceratodus > Neoceratodus forsteri. Next base: position 871,384,735 of record CM057450.1, on the reverse strand, counting down.
ATAGACCTGGCATTACACAACACCACCCGAGTAGGATGAGCATCTAAGGATGACTGTGCTACCTGCTGGCTACAAACAGAACCCTTGGGTATGGGAACTAGACAGAGAGGACCCCTTTTCTGGACCCATTTTGTCCCAGGGCGTCTCCTTGTCCCCCACCATCCCTATCCGCCCACTCCTTTCCATTCCTCTCTAGATCCAGCCTCGTCCTGCTCCTTCTTCCAACAATCCCCAAAGCCCTGCACCATCTATAAACTTCTGGTGATAGAGGAGGACAGGAAAGGACAAGGTCTCTGAGCCTGGAGGGAATAAACCGACTGCCCTTGTGCCATCCCAACACATATTTAGCACCCTAAATAAATAACAAAAATAAACAGTCCCAAAATACAAAATTAACTCCACTCCACAAAACTAAATAAATACAAGACCCTATATAATGATTTAACAACAAAATAAAAGTATAAATTAAAACACAGAATAAATCTCAAAATATTGATTTAAGGGCTCTCACCCCTCCAACCCAAACACAGAATACAACAAAATACAACAAATAACTAATTAATTCCCCTTCCCCACCCAGTCCTCTCACCACTGGGGAAGAGAGGCAAAAATAATATACACTAAAATAATTAATTCCTTCCCCACCCAGTCCCCTCACCACTGGGGAGAGAGGGCAGCACTCACAATGCCAAACAATAATAGTAACATAAACTACAAATCTAATAAACAAAATAAATAAAATAAATGGACACAGGGTCCTCTCACCACCTGGTCGTCCAAATAATGAAATTAATAAACCAGTTTCTTCAGACCAATTCAAAATATATACTGGAGAGCTCACCCAGTAGATGGATGCTGCTGGGCATAACGCCAGGAATCCAAAGAGTACAGAGAAGTTGTAAACCAGTTCAGGAAAAACAGCATTCTAATGAACTGAGAGATTTTAGAGCAAGTCATAGGTGTAATTCTAAGATCAGGAGCACTGAAAGTTCAAATTAACAGCATGAGATAAAATGACCACCTCTCCAGGAGGTCACTGCCCCCAGTCAGGTCCTCAGCAATGGCCCCCCGAACAGAATCCACTCACCAGTGGGTCCCCCCGGTGAACCTAGGAGACATCAGTTACTTGGGGCCGCCCTTCAACAGGCCCTAAACTGGCACCACCTGCCTCGAATCCAGCCAGTGTCAGCGACCACCCAAGGCAGCTCACCCCAAAATTCTCGCTCCAACACACACTCCCAAATCCACGTTCCAAAACAATGAACAGTCAGAAACACTTCAGAGAATAAATAAACACAGGCTCCTCTTTCAACTTCAGAAGATCTCCCCACACCAAGGGATCAATGAGAACTGGCTTTTCCTCCCAGACACTCCTATAGTCCCAACCACATCGGCCGAATCAAACTCGGATACAAACACCCACCCAGTCCTGGCAAGGAGTGACGACCGCAAACCATAGAGCCATCAGATTTCTCAAAATAGTCCAAATAAGGCATGGAACAGCACAGGAGTCAGTAACTAAGAGTTAGTAAGCAGCGGTACCAGTATCAAATCCGGCATAACACACAAAGACAGGATGCTGTAAACTTTAAAAGTGCCCACACGCTCAACTCCAGCAGGTGAGCACACTCAGCGAAAATGGCAAAACAGGAGAGTAACAGCGATGGCAAAATGAGAGAGCAACAGAAACAGCAGTAACGATGGCTAGCCTTGTCAGTCGCCATCTTGATCAATGATTCCTTAAGAAGTGCCTCCATAATCTTGCCCACTACTGAGGTAAGACTGACTGGTCTGTAGTTCCCTGCCTCCTCCCTGCTGCCACTCTTGTGGAGCAGGATCACATGAGCCCTTCTCCAGTCTTCTGGGACCTCTCTTGTGTTCAGAGACTCACTAAACAGTTCTGATAATGGCTCTGCGATTTCCACCCTTAGTTCCTTTAGTACCCTGAGATGAATGCCATCAGGTCCCATTGCCTAGTCTACCCTGAGCTTATCGAGCTCTTGTATGACCCTTTCTTTTGTGAAGGGACAAGTGCTCACATCCTTCCCCCTTCCGAGTCCATGGTGCTGATCTGTGGCTCCTGCCCTACTTTTCTTCAGTAAATACTGAGCAGAAGTATCTAATTAGGATAGATGCTTTTTCATGGTCCTTCTCCTCACATGCACCCTTATCCCCTTTGATCTTAGAAATACCCCTCTGGACTTTCTCCTTTCACTACTGTATCTATAGAAAGTCTTGTCACCTTTACTGTTCGTGCTAGTGTTTCCTCAGTTTGGGCCTTTGCTGGCCTTACTGCCTTCCTGTTTCCCTTAGGAAGTTTGGTATGCCTCCTATCTTCATCCCGCTGTGTTCCCTTATATTTCCAGAAGGACAGCCTTTGACTGTGAGCTTTTCTGTACTGTTTTGAGAACCAAAGTGGTTTCCTTCTTCTTTTGCACTTCCTTTTCTCTATAACACAATGGGATGTTGCTTCAAATATTGCATCCTTAATGCTTGTCCACTTTGCCTGTACCCCCTCACCTGTATTTCTTTTTGCCTGGGCTAGCTTAACTCTGTTGGCCATTTTATCAAAGTCAGCCCCTCTGAAGTCCCATATTTTTGCCTTCAAATGGGATGATTTAGTTGTAGTGGCCAAATTGAACCCTACCATGTGATGGTCACTGGCCCCTTGGTGACTTTCTACCTGGAGATCTGTGATCCTTTCTCCATTAGTCAGTATGAGATCTGGGATAGCTCTGTCTCTTGTGGATTGTTGTACCAGTTGTTTGAGGCCTCCCCCTGCAGGGAATTCACCACATATCTAGTTCTGGGAGATGTTCCTGCTGGTATTGACCAATCTGTATCTGGCATGTTGAAGTCTCCCATTATCAGAACCTCCCCTTTTGCTGTCATGTTTTGTATATCTTCTAACAGTAATGAGTCTATGTCCTTCCCTGGTCTGGGGGCCTATAGACAACCCCAGTTCTTATGGCTGTCACATTTCCTGTTTCCAAGGTGACCCACAGTTCTTCTGGATCCTTATGTGTATTCTGAATTTCTGCAGCTTTGATATTTTCATTGACATACAGGGCCACTCCACCCCCCTTTTTGCACCTCTGTCTCTTCTGAAAAGTACATATTCAGGTACTGAAGTCTCCCAAGTGTGGTTACTGGTAAACCACGTCTCGTTAATTGCTACTATGTCCAGTTTAGCCTCTGTCATTATTGCCTGCAGGTCTGGGATCTTGTTTCCCAGACTGCAAGCATTTGTGTACATGATTTTCCATTGGCCAGATTTCAGTGTGTTAGTTGTTTGGTGTGGTCTGGCATTTCCCCTATGCATTGTATGGGGAGCAGGACCTATTTCCTTACCTGGTGATGCAAATGAACTGCAAACATGCTGAACTCCTGTTTGACCACTAGCAGATGGGGGAGGGGTGTTTTTCCCATTCGACGTATGGGGTGCTGCATCCCTCTCCCCATTTGCTAGTTTAAATATTCTGCAAAGACGTAAAACTTATGCCCCAATGCACTGACTTACTCCTTAGTCAGATGCAGTCCATCAAATTTAAAGAAATTTCACTCCCAAAACTGTTGCCAGTTCCCTGCAAATCTGTGTCCTTTTTCCCGGCACCAGCCCTTGAGCCACATGTTTAGCTCCCCTATCTCCCCTTCTCTCCCCTCCCATCCACCTGCCCCCTCTCCCAGACAGGCAGGATCTCAGAGAAGAAGATGCTGGATGAAATGGATGACAGTTTGTCACCCAGCCTGGTCAGGTGTTGCTTGGTCTCCACAACTGACCAGCTGGTGAGATCATTAGTCCCTATGTGTACCAGGATGTCAATGTTTTTTCCTGCTTCCTAAGCAATTTTAGAAATGTGGTCAGTGTACCTCCATGCTGATGTACCTGGGAGACATCTGATCATTACCTCTGGCTGGAGATAGGTATCAACTCCCAAATCATGGTGTCTCCGATGATCAGAAGTATTTTGGATTTCCTTTTTGCTTTTTTTGCTTTGGTTCCTATTTTGGGTGAGTTTTGTTGCACTAGCTTCTGTGCTGCTGTGTCCTGCTCTGCAGTGTCCTCTGCCCCTTTGTTTGATTTCAAAGATAGAGGCAGATGCCTGTTTGTAGTTTTTATATGGTTGGTGAAGGTAATATGTTGGAGATCACCTAGTGATGGGGCACCCAATTTGCCCTTCCTAACCACCTGCCAACCTCCCAGACCAACTACCTCTGTGGTCGAGGTGCTTCTGTTGGATGTTGGGGAAATGGCGGGTATTTCTTATAATATATTTCCTCTTGAAAATTAAATTTGAGTGTGCAATCTTTTCCCATACTGCCTGGAGCTGAGCCCTAAGATCTCCAATGGCTCAGCATGTAGGACAGTGCCCTAAATCCTGTAAAACTGCCCTTCTGAAAAGTGTTCCAGTATCTCACTTCCCTTTCTGCTCTAGTTGTCCCTCCACTGGATTCTACCTCACATCTTGGTATACCCAATGCTGCACTTTTCACCCTCTTGCCACCCTTCCTACATTCCTTCTCCCCCACCCTCTTCCCTCTCCTATGACTCTGGCACTTCTTATCTGTTGTCTATTTTCTCTGACAAATGCCCTGGCTGCCTTGTTACAATGTTACCCTTGAATTGTATTAATCTGTACTCTATTTGCAATGTCCACATTGTTGTAATGCCTGTCTTGATGTTCCCCATAATTTGCATTTCTCTGACGTGGAACCTTTGTAAAAGAGCCATGGCTCAAAGGTATTTGTAATCCTAGACTTGATAAATAAAAATAAATAAAATAAAACCTGCAATTAATGATATCCATTCCAGATAAGTTGCTGGGTTTATAACCTGATCAGAGTAATTAGAAGGAAGAAAATGAATGCAAAAGTTTGATTTTGTGTTGTGTTTGTTTGTTTTGTATAACTTGTTATAACAAGTGAAATTACTAGTACCCTGTAAATGAGGTGACTCAGATGGCTTCCCACTGATCCACCCTTCCTGCTTTGCCACAGGAAATGTCACAACTATGTTAACCTGTAAAAGAGTGTAGTGTGGGTGTTTGGGATTGGGGTGGGTAGCTGGGCCTTCCTCCCAAAGAAGAACCACAGCAGTAGCGTAGCAAATTTCCAGAGTGCCTGGGTGCAAGGCCATGTTACAGAGCCCCTCCCCAGTTTTGAATGAACATCAAATGATGATTTGGGCCCTCAAACTTGTGGGCCCAGGTGCCACTGCACCCCCTGCACCCTTGTAGCTATGCCCCTGAACCATGGATGAAAGAAACAAGGAGGTAAGAGCAGAAACAATCAGTCAGCAACAAATGCAGTAACCCTTAAAGCTTATCCTAATGATAGATAAAACTGTACAACCTTTAAAGCACCACTTGTAATAATTATACCCTGTAAGAAACACTTTGTTACAGAGAAAAATAAAGCAGTAACAGAAGATATACCTTGCAAAAGACAATTTGAATCAGAAGAATACAGCAGTAACCTGTTGGCATACACCTGTAGGCACACCTTGTAATAATGCAGCAGAAGGCATACACAGCAACAACAATTTGAATCAGTGAAAAATAAAGCAATAAAATGTTAGCAACAATCAGTAACAATCCCTGTGAGTACAAAATAAAAATAACAACACACAGTAAATCTGCCTAGCCAAAATAAGTCTTAATCCTTTCCCTTGCTCTGGTAAGGTTCTTTGCTCTGTCCTTTCAAGCAGCCTAGAAGGAAAGAGCACAGGTGAAGCTATGTGCCTTGGCCACCAAACCAGACCCAGGGCAGGAGGGTCAGCAGCAGCATAAGTAGGGAGACCAATATCCAAAAGCCCCATGAGCAGCAACGTTGATGTTTTGGTCAGTTTCACACTAAATGCAAGGTGCCTGTGTCTCCCCTCCTTCCCCAGTACATTATGGTAGGTACTCAGCCAGGGGATTAATTTAATTCCTATTGTGTTGGACACCAGCAACACAACTTTGCAAGCATTCTGCTAAAATTATTACAGCACATTTAAAGAACAGTCGAGGGAGGAAGAACTCAGAGACAGCACTGACACAAGTGGACATTTAAAGCATTTTGCCCTCTCTCCCTGGGCTGCCTGCCTGTCACTGGCTTCTTGCATCCATTCAAAACAGAGTTACACACACCTCCTCCTCACCTAGCATCATGGTTTTCTCCAAGTCTGGGCCCAACCAGGCAACAGACAAGCTAAATGCAGATCTATGGTTCCCCCCTGTAATCTATGCACTACCTGAAAGCTTTGCTTTGTAGAGGGATGAGGGCTGAGACTGACCAGGGCAGAAGCCTCAGCAGCAGCATGAAGTAGTGGGGAGACCAATATCCAGACAACCTTCCCCCCTCTGTCCAGCTCTCTTGGGGTTGAGCAGAGACAGCTGGGTGGCGCACACAGATGGACCCGGCAACTCAGCACCACTCACTTACCTTGTACAAATCTGTGGCTAACATGATGTTGATGCAATCCTGCTGCTCCATCTTTGTGCAATTCCACCATCACAGTAGCCACCTGAGTATTTCTTGAATGAAGAAATCAACTCCACACTGCTGGTTGTTGGGCTACGTCATGGGGTGGGCGGGGTGTGATGATGTGTTCAGTGAGGAGTGGTATCCTGATGTCATCCCTGAACAACTGGAGGTAACCACCAACTTTGGTATGTTGTAATACTGAAAGGAGGGTCAACTGGGAGAAACAAAGCTCAAACATAAGCCTTGTGCTGTAGTACAGTACAAACCTGGAAGGGAGGAGGGTGAGTGTTTTTATTTATAGGGCAGTCTGCAACTTGCCAGCACTTGTTTCACTTGCTAATGTCCTTATGTTTGCTGCCACATACCACTCAACCGTCTGCACTACAAATCAGTGACAAGGCTTAACAAGTGCTGTGTCCAAGATGGCCACAGGAATTCAGAGCACATGTGTGAGTCTTCGCACATGTGCAGAGAACTCACGTGACCATCTTGAACACTGCAGCCAGTGCCGTGTTCCACTGATGACCGACAGACAGAATAGTGTGGTGAATGTGCAGTGATTTCCATTCTCCACCACTGTTAACAAGTCTTGCTGGTATCCGGTAAGCTCCTTTTACTCTACTGTGCTCACAGGATGTCTGCAGGGCTATAACCACTACTACTGTAAAAATTAAGGTGTTGTAATTTTTTTCTCTTTCTTGCCTATGAATTTGGAACAGAAGTTTCACTCTGCATATATGTTTGTCGTGTTATGCCTGTTTCCTTCAGCTTTGTCTTGGCTGCAATTTCTGTAATACTCCATAAGAAATCTTCATTGAATACTTGGGACATTGCATGGACACAAAAAGAAACAAAAGAATATTACATGTTTATGCTTTGTTGGACCATGTTTGGACTATATTTTACTGTATAGTAAGAGCCACATGCAGACAAGTCAATGTGCTTTAGGGTCAATGAGTCTCTGATTAAGTAAGTGTATTACAAGTGTATTAATTAGTGGAACTGAGACTTTAGTATCCTTTTTAAATTAACTTTATTTATCCTGTTAGACTGTAGCATCTGCACTATATATACTTATTTATACATGCACTTTTTTCACATATACATTCAGCACTTTATTCTTTGTCATGCACTATCACTTTTAACTGCTAGGTTAAATTACTGTCTGAAACTGCAATACCCATCCTCCTGCAGATGCACTATGTGAAAAACTGGTCAGGAAGTTTGCACCCTCGGCACATCTATTTGGCAGTTGCTGTTTCTCATATGACCTTTTAAAGGTAAATAAAGTTTGTTGTTGATCAATTTGTCTGGTGCCATTTTTTGTTTGTGGTACAACTATAAGTCACTCGCAGCCATGCCAGGGGCACAGCTTTGGATTTACTGTTTAAGGAATCTGATCAGTCACAGGCTGTTGATGCTCACAACATCTTCATTCAGTTTTTTTTTTAGACAGGTCAAAAGTATGGTGTGCTGGCATAATGTGTGTGAGCACAGAAAGCAGCCTGAGGCCTTGCTTGGGGGGGAGGGGTGAAATTGAAGAGGTGCACAGACTAAAACCACATAATAACCACAGCTCACTGTGCTTCAGAAAAGTGCAGGGGTTGCAAAAACTACAGTACATAGGGATCACAGAAATTTCCCCCTGGTTATAGGGTGTCAGTGTGGCTCAGTTGGTAGCAAATCTGCCTCTGGCCCAAAACGTCATGGGTTCTCATCCCACACTGGGATTGGACTTGTACCTAAAACGCTGGCATCTGAGTGCAGTATTAGGGGTGCTGTGCTGCTGGTGTGCTCCTTTGGATGAGATGTTAAACCAAGGTCCCTTCTACCCATCCTGGTGGGTATCCAGGTGAAGTAAAGAACACCAGGGCACTCTATGCAAAGAGTAGGGAACATTCCCAGTGTCTGGCCAACATTCCCGTTCCTATAAAACAGTTCATGCAATTGTCCAGGCTGGGTGTGGGTGTTGATGTGCGATATGGCTGCCACTACATTCAAGTCACTTCACTACCAGTCTAGCATTGCTTGTAATATGCTTTGGGATACACTGTGTATGAAAGCGCTATATAAATGCTGATTCTCCTTATTATTATAGAAGTAATTAGCAAGGCATGAGACTGAATGTCTGCAGCACAGCAGTAGTAAGAGAAATGAAAACTACTTCCAGAAGCATGGTGCTAGCAAATAAAGTCACATATAGGAAACTAGAGAAATTTTGGCAATTGCCATGAAAAGCAGCCAGTCCATACACATTCTGTAGCATAAATCATCGATAACATTGCAAAAAAAAGGACTTGGTCAATGACCAATTCCACTGATATAACTGGCCTACCAAGAGGCTTATCCAGGCACTTACATACTTTAGGGAGAATATACATATGAGCCCTCAGTGGCTATTCAGTTTACAGAAGATGGAAGGAAATAATGCACCAGACATCAGTGCAATCAGTGCAGCCTGAACTGAAAGACTCTGATAAACTGTACATGGAAATAACTGAACATCTGAAAACGAAATAAAGTAATTTGAAAACATTCAAGGGTATCGGGACTTTAGTGAATCCTAAAAGGAATTGCAGGAGGTCATAAAGAGTAACAGTGAAAAAAATCAGGGCAACACAAAAAGGAAAACATTTGCATTAAAGAAAAATGACTACAAATCTGGAACCATTTTTCAGCAAGGGAAAGGGGGAGAAAGAAAACAGAGTGCAGTTTGAACCAAGGTTTATTTAAAAAAATAAATAAATGAAGTGGTAAGTGACACAGACAACAGTTCATCAAGTGACTCTGAGGGTTTCACAGCTAGCCTTTTAAAGTGAGTCACAAACCACTCCAGTCCTTCAGCAGAGTACAAAGCCTCAAAATACAAACACCGTGAAAGAGGTACAAGTTGAGGAGATGAAGATTAAGGAGACAAGTGGAAGGATACAAACAGTACCAGAGCAGGAAACAATCAATGAGATACAAGACAATGTGATTAATCTGCCCTCATATGGGCTCATGGAATCAGAATGAAATATTCTAAATAAAGAGTGATGGGGATCTTTTTGAAATGGCTGTTGATCATTGTAATTGCGGAGGAATTTAAGTCTTCACTGCTTTTTCAACAATAACATGATCGGCTCTACTGCACCAGATGTACAGTCCACACAAGATACCCTCACAGTCCTCTCTGAACTTTTGGAGAAACAGAGTATTGACACCTAGGAAGTGGGGGCTGGAATATCAACTAATCACCACAGATACTGTAACAAAAAAGATTGTAACATTTTGTCCTCCATCCCGTCCAGCAGTAAATGTTTTTACAGCTTTGTAAGCAGGACTTGAATAATTCACTGCAAAAAGATTTTTGCAATACATTTGTGAACATTTAAAATGGAGAAATGAATGGAATTGTAACCCCGAGGTGGCGCTATCCCAAGGGCTACTACCCCTGCCTACTTGGCTAGTGGCAGGTTAAAGGGCCTGAGTTCTGAAATGGGTGCCTCCACCTGGAGGTCAAGGTTGGTAGTGATCAAGCTATCCTGGGCACAGCCCTCTGGGACACTGTAACTACCTTCTTTCCCCTCTAGTGGCCTGAACACTGTACAATAATCACTTTCACAATACCCCTGGTACACCACACAGGTACCCACACTGTTTGCACTTACCACCAGGGCTGGTTCCTCTGGCTTGACCCTGGGGACCCCTTGTAAAACAAAGTTTTGCACAGCAAATAACACCAGTACAGTACTTTGAGCACAAACTGGAACCACAGTCAGATTACATGCAGAAAAGTTAGATCTGATTTATTCAGGGGACTTGAACAAGGGAGGAGCAAAATCAGGTTAATTAGCTTAAAGGTTATATCAATCAAGTAGTTATGCAAGCACTTTAAGTTCCCCCACACAATCACACCTCTGGGTAACCAGGTGGAGTAGAGATGGCTAGCCAGGGCCATTGCCCAGGGTAGGCTGGCCTTAGCAGCTGGTTGATGCCCAGTGATGGAAAAAACAACATGCACAATACACACTATTTATAATCCGGAGCCGGAGGTTTAGTTCATGAAGAAAAAGAAACAACCAGTCAATCAGATGACACATTTAGATTAAGCTGTTGTCACAGGGAGCTACCCTGATCATTCGATACCAAGACTGGACACAGGCTGGACGAAAATCAGACAGCAGGTGGTTGATCTATAGAGCCAGGAGAAGCAGGGCCACACTATTCACTGGGGTTGATCCTCAGGCAGGTCTCTCATCGATGACTCTCTGTGCAGCGGGTAGTCTGGTTGAGCCAGTCAAGAACCCAGACTGCATGGAAACAAATTCAGATGTAGTCTGTTTTGGGCTGGATATAGCTTTCAGCAAGCAGAACACAGTTCACACAGTGGGGGACCACATCATGACCCACTTGCAGCTCACAGCACATTTACATGTAAAGGAATGCTACTGTACCAGGCAAAGCACTCCCCGGTCACAATCACAAAGTCTCTGCACACACCGGGAGCTTGGGGGTAGCTGGAACTCCTGACAGGCTGATCGCATTCAGCAAAATCTTCAGTTTTCTTCAGGTTGAGCCTGGTCCCACTTCAGTAGCTTACTTTAATCACACAACTCAGATTCAGTACGAAAACAATTCTCTTCTTCCTCTCAGAGTAGTAGACAGACATGCAGGCCAGAAATCAGGCCTTTCTACAGTGCTCCCGCACAAATACTAAACAGACGGCTACTCTAACTATATCAAGCTGTTGCTCCTTCAGCTTGCAACTTAGATCTGACTTAAACAGCAGGCAGCTTGGAGATTTCACTCAGATCCAAAAGGTTTGGTTGGCTGATTCAGCTGTCAGTCAAGCAAGGGCTCCCCCTTCAGTTGCAAAAGATGTCAAAAGACCAAACTACAATTACTACAGATTTTGATTCCAGACAGCTCCTGTAGTCCAGTTCCATTTTAGGTCCCACCAGAAGTGATTGGTCCAATTGCAGTCCAGGACCAAGATAGTGGGGATAAACAAAACAGTCCTTGCTGGAAAGAAGGCAGGTTAGACAAACTACATTCTCATTATCACTCTAAATGATTGTCAGCAAATAGTTACATCTGTCAACAGAGCTCCCTCTCAGATTACTTATGACTGCAATCCAGGCAGCTCTTAAAGAGACAGTACAAAGAGGCTATACAGGCACTCTCTGGCAATCACATTTAAACTGCTGAAATGCAGGACACCAGCCTGGCAGTGAGCATTTAGGCAGCTCAAGGAAGACTTTTTGGGAAACCCCATTTGTGGGGGTTACACCATGAATAGCTTGAATTCCAAGAATCAAATCACAGTCAACCAAGCAGAGATTGGGGAATGTGTGGTGGTTATGGACAAAGTTGATTGTATGGTAGATGTGTAGTTAAGCCCCACATTGCCTCTAGTAAAGTGGATTGATGAATTCATTGTGTGGTCCTTTGAAAATAATTTGATCAAAGTGTGAGAGAGGGATTTTGTTGTTGCTAAATAACGACTGAGGGCTCATATGTATGTACTATCTAAGGTACCTAAGTACCTGGATAACTCTCCAGGTAGGCCAGTTATACTGGTGGTGGGGTCATAGACCAAGCCTTTATCAAAAGTTATCAATGTCTCCATCAAGTTATTAGTTACAAACTTTCATCATTCATTAATTTTGAACACTGGAGGCATGATCTGAGTAGAGATGCAGCAATTTAAAATTCACAGGCAAAATGAGCATTGAAGTAGCCACTTTGCATTATCATAATGCTACGCAAAGGGTTCCATGAAAATCGCGATTATAAAATCGCGACTACAATTTCAGCGCCTCCTTATCAGCGACTGCATTAATAGCACTCGCAAAGTTCAGCGCCCCACAATCTCAGCTACCAAGTAATAATAGCGCCGGTCGCTGATAGAGCAGTAGCGATTTTTTTCCTGGAAAAAGGTTACCTTTTTCATTCCCCTTGTTTACAAATTTAATGTATTGGGACACTAGGGGTCCTACGAGGGTACCAGTCAGGCTGTGCTGATGAGGGGGGATTTACTAGATGGGCTCAGCATGTCTCAGGGTTGATGCAAGGGTCATCTGTTTGCTGTTTGTTGATATGTGACCCAACTGGGTCAGGTATGGGGTGCTGTGGGATGGCTTATCCTTCTTCATCTATGGCGCCCCACCATTTGGGAGCATAACAGCATAACAGTTTGAGGGGTTTGAAGTATGCCCAAGTGCAGTGTATTGATCGCCGCCCTCACCAGAAATTCAGCTACCATGTAATAATAACGCTGGTGTTTACTTACTATTTGCGGAGTCTGTGTCTAGTAAGCTGCTCTTCTGATAGTTTATCAAGATATATTATGATTTATATTACTTCCTATTTCGATCCCACAATGCAATAGCCTACCTCTTAAAGGTACCAATATCATGTCGGTACCAAGATCGAGGTTACAATGGACGTGGAGTTTATTGCAAGCCAGAAGGGAAAGCCACTAGCCTTATTTTCTGGTTTCCTTTACCGCCGTGACAAAGAAAAAAGGAGGAAGGTGTATTGGCGATGTGTGGATGCACACCGCTTCAACTGCCTTGACGTATCCACACAATAGAAGGCAAGGTAACTGCTCAATTGAGAGAACATACTCATGTTGTGGATGCTGGGGGAGTTGGTGTACGTAAAGTCATGGCTACTGTAAGAGAGCGTGCAAGAGGTTGTTTAGAGAGCACTTCACAGGTTGTAGTGCAATGCACTTCTACTGCACCTCACTCGGTTGCTGGTCGATTGCCAGATGCACAGTTAATTAAAAGAACTGTGCAAAGGATACGTCAGGTAGAACGCGGTTGCCCCGCTACACCCAGCACAGTGCAGGACTTGGTCATTCCACCTGAATTTACAGTCACTGAAGGTGGTGAAAATTTCCTGCTGTTCGATAGTGGCAAGGAGCAGGACAGGATTCTAATGTTTGCAACCAGTGCAAATGTAAGATTTCTCAGTGAGTGCACTGATTAGCTGATGGATGGCACATTCAAATCGTGTCCCACGCTATTTGACCAACTGTACACCATACATGGTGTTAAGTCAGGAACAGTTGTCACTGCTATTTTGTACTCATGTGTTCATGCGAACTGCAACATATGAGAGGTATATTCCCAACTTAAATCACTGTTGCCAAACCTAGCACCGCTTACAGCTATTCTTGACTTTGAGAAGTCTGCATGGAAAGCATTCGCCAATGCTTTTCCATCTGCAGACCTGCGTGGGTGCTTTTTCCATCTAGCACAATGTATCTGGAGAAAGATTCAGAAGTTACCAGATATACATGAACGTTATAGTGCAGACCCTGATTTTGCTTTACACATTCGCATGCTTCTATCACTTGCTTTTATACCACCAGCTGATGTAGCTAATGCATTTGACGATATGCGTCAGTTTGAATTTTTTGAACACAACGAGGAAGTACTGTTACCCTTACCTGAATATTTCAAGAACACTTGGGTCGGAAGGCAATGGGGCCATTCTGGACGTAGGAGGGCAGCATTCCCCCCTCATCAGTGGAGTTGCCACAGTGCTACAATGTTGGGAATTGCACGAACAAATAACGCTGTAGAGGGCTGGCACAGGGGATTCAATTCCAGATTAGGTGCCTGTCATCCCAGCATCTGGAAGTTGATTCAATCGCTTAAAGAAGAACAGAGGCTCACTGAAATTAGATTAGAACAAATTGTGTCTGGGGCATATACCGCGACTGGAAAAAAAAAATACAAGGACAGCAACACTCGCATTGCAGCTATCGTGGCTTCTTATGGAACAAGAAGCTTGTACGATTATCTCCGTAGTCTCGCTTACAACTTTCAGTTTCAGGTGTGAATGCACCTAAGAGCACCTGGCACATTAACTGGCTTTTTGAATTGGTCTGTTTCCTTGATTTGGCTTTTTGAATTGGTTTGTTTCCTTGATTTGGCTTTTTTTAATTGGTTTGTTTCATAAATAAATTTTTTTTTAATTTTATTCGTCAGTCGCTATTATGACATGCCGCCCGCACTTTGAACTGTCAGTCGCTGACCCTGGTAATACAGGAACATGCATCCCGAACTTTAAACTGTCTGTATGAGCTACGTGCTATGCTCATTGCCCCAATCACCAAAGCAGAATTACAATCTGTAATCTGTTAGTTGCTGACTTGGGTGATGAACTAGTGGCTCTGTATAATGCTGCCTTGATTAATGGATCAATTCTGCCATCTAGAAAGATTGCGGCGAATTTCACAACATGGAATGTTTTGGTAAGGCATTTTATTTGTTCGTGCAATTCCATTTATTGGCTGCCCTCTTTGCATTGTGCATCCTCTCAGCTTACTGTTATACTGTTAATCTTGTCAGCAGAGTCGCTGAATTTGCCATTCGCTATTATGTGAAATAACTTTCGCCCTAATTGTAAAGTCGCTCAATTGTGCTGGTCGCTGAAAGAGTAGTAGCGATTTTTAGCACGCATATGCGGTCGCTCATTTATGTCGCCGTTTCACGGGTAACCACGCAAAGTGACCATTGAGAAGTGATCCATTCACCTTGTTATTATGACTTTGCATTGTTATTCCACCTTAACATGAAGTAAGGCAGAATGACAACAATATAAGCACTTTAGGCAGCCCCCACACATCACATGACACAGTACTGTAAGTCACATGCTTTAGCCAGGCAGGAAGGAATTGTATCATACAAGTAGATACTTTTGCTTTCGCCTTTGTGGAGGTAGAAGGAGGAAACATATTGTGTAGGAGAGGAGAGTTCATTTTAGTTTCTTTCTTTGTTGTACTGTTTTGTCAGTTCTTTTTGGTGACCGATTTCTTCATTTTATAAGTTTTGTTTTGTGTGGTGTGAGACACTGTGTGTGTGAAGTTGCTCATCGTGTGACGAGTCGGAAAGGGAAGTAATGTTTTGTGCGATGGACCAGGGACAGTCTGTGGCCCATGGCCAGAAGGGACTGCACATGTGTGGGGGTTGTCATAGCCGGGTGTCTTTGGACCTTTCCAGACTGTATGATCCTGCCTCCTCCCTCCGGAAGCAGCAGCACCAGCAATGCCGCCACCATGTTGACCAAGTCCACTACCACCACCACAACAACCAGTAGCAGCTGCCGAAGCTCCTGCAGCACCACCTCCACAGTAGCAGATGGAGCACCAGTTGTGTGACAGTGCTGCTGGCACTACATCTGCCCCTTCTGTGCCTGGTCCCCCCTGCAGCTACACAGTTTTGCAGTTTTACAACTGTGTCAGGGGGGACAGCAGCATTGTGGAGTGTCACCTTTGTGATGTGCAGGTGCGCTGTGGCCCATGGGGCACACATGTGGGGACTGGGGCCAGAGCACACATATGCTGAACCACCACAAGGTGGAGTGGCAGGCTGCCACTGAACAGGCCAGGCCTCCACCTACTGGCCCTTCTGTGGCAGTGGCAGAGGGTGCTGCTGTTGGGCAGCACTGCAGCAGGAGAAGGGCCACAACAGCAGTTTCTCCACCACTACCCCACCACTACCACCAGCACCACTCTCACCACCACCACTACCTGGTTTTCCCCACACAGTGGACCCGCCACAATGCCTGCAACGCAGCAGACTCTTAGCACTTTGTGGCTGCTGTGAAGAAATGTAATGAGAGGGTGGGTGCTGTCCAGCAGCAGGTGGAGCAGATCGAGCAACACCAGCTACAGATAGTCGATGCTCCATCTGCTGCTGGAACATCATGGGATCCCCCATTAGCTTTTTTTTTCTGCACAGTCTCCCCCAAGTGCTGTAGTGTTTTGTTTATGTTTAATAACAGAAAGAGGGAAGGCCACACAGTATTATTTTAAAGGGATGCAGTCAGCAACAGGCGGTACCACCCACTGCACGGCTTACCCTCTAGTTAAGCCTACAAAGTATGTTGCAGCATTTTTCTCATGCCGCAACAGACTTTATTTAAATAAAGAAAATTCAGTGACCCAGAAGTGTGACGGACACTATGGAGGCTCCATTATGTGTAAAGGTGCAACAGCAGAGTGCCATGTGCTTCACACAAAAGTATTGAAGCACATGCATTCCACCACACCTTTCCTTTACACATAATGGAGACTCCATAGCATCCACCATCCTTCGGGTCACTGACTTTCTTTATTAAAATAAAGTATGTTACAGCATGAGAAAAGCTCTACAACATACTTAAAATGTTTAACCAGAGGGTAAGCCTTGCAGGGCAGAGCTGCTGTTGCTGACTCTTTCCTTTAAATATATATACACATACAGTCATACATGCTCCTTATTGCCCAACTATTATAATCCAGTGCCTCAGTAATATTTATTTTCTGTTGTGAGTGATTTTGGAAAAGCTGGTGTGAGCAGTGCTAGTATGATGTGATAAATTGCATGTGTGCAGTCAGTGTTGTTCCCTGTGTGTTTGAGTGTGTGTGTGTGTGACATCAGACATTGTGCAGCTTCTTGCAAACATATATTGCTGACTTGTTGCAGTGTTTATGGTATAAAGAATAGCAAACAGAATATATATTTTATTGTCACTGTCATCATCAGCGGACGAAGAGATATGATACTTTTCAGATGTGTCTGGCTAGACTGCACCTTAGTCACATACTGCACATGACTTTTAGGAGAGCATGTATTTTTGTGTTATGATCTCTGCAAAGTCATGTGGCACTATAGTGACAGAGGTGCACATGTTACTGATACCTCAGAAAAATATCATATCACTGACTCGCTGGTGCTCATGGTACAATAAAATATACATCTTGTACTCATTCTTAACTTTATTCTTGAGATACTGCAACAAGTCACACCATATATATGTTTCCATGAATCTGAACAATGTCTGCACACACAGGAAAGAACACTGATGGCACACATGCAGTTTAGCACAACATACTTGCACTGCTCCATCATGCTTTTTATAAAACTTCAAATCATGAGTCTTGACACAAAGTAAACATTACTGAGGATCCGAAATATTTCTCTTTTGAAACAGACATTAAAGATTCATCAAGTTACAGTATTGCCTTTCGATATATGGGTGCCTTACCTTCGGGGGAATCTTTCTTGCTCCACATGTCCTTACATAGTGCAATACTTTTCTGGCAAAAAAGCTTGTAATTTCATTAAATCGGGTCTTGGAGGACTCCCCATTCTGAAGAGCCACCCAAGTTCCTCCCCCACGCTCAGGAACATTATGACATGATGCCAGGGATTGCACAGGAGCACGCTCCATTTTAGTGAATGGCTGGCAGCTTTCTGAATGTTTATTTATATTATAATGGTCAGTTTGTGGTGAAGCGTGGGCATGTTTCCCATAACAAGGCTCTTGTTGGTGAAACATGACCATTCAACATTATAAAAAGTCAGCACCGACCGATCCAGCCTGTGCACACGGCATCATATGCTAAACTGGGGCAGAGACAGAGGCTCCTCAGAGCAATCTCCCGGACACAGTGCTAAAACTACAAACTTTTTCCGACACCAACTTATACGAAAAAGCCCGGAGATAGACACCCATGTCAATGAGTGCAATATAACTATATAACTTGGTGAATCTCTTCAAAGCAACAGTGCAACAATCTGTTGAAAATTTTGACCTATACTTTTCATGCTCTTTTACATTGCCACTTTACTTACTTACTGACTTGAATGATTCTATTCTTTCCAATATTTGAGTCTGCTTTAGTACTTTTTTTCATGTCTGAAACAATAAAAGAAGCACTCCTTTTAATAAGGTGTGGACCATGTCTTTGTCAGTATTTTCTACTGTTTTTTTCCATCAGTTGTTATATATTACTTCTGTTGTAAAATTAACAGTTATGCAGCAGGCATTATTTTATGAATTCACAGAACAATATTTATTCAAAACCAGCTGCAAATAATGATGAAAACCTGGTCAGACCCATATTAAAAGGCATGCTCTTTTTTTATTTCAGACATAAGAAAAAGTAGTAAAGCAGACTCACTTTGTGAAAAGAAGGGTATCATACAAGTCAGGAGGTAACTAGTGGCTGGCAGTGTAAAATAGCATAAAGTATAGTCGTACCACCACATTGTTGCACTGCTGTTTAATTTATAATTTAAGTATGACATTATGTGCTCAAAGTCACAACACCCAAAATGCATCTGTCTTGTCAGAAAATTGCCATGTGCTGACAAAGTGAAATAGGAGGGTTACACCACATGCAACATCCCCCAGAATTTACTGTGCAGTCACTCAAGCGTGCAGTGGTCACACAGTACCCAGAATTTTTCTGCATCCCCAAAATGCATCTGTCTTGAGTCCAGAAAGTTTACATACTCTGTGATGATGATGTAATCAGGATGCACAGTGTCTTGCCAAACCAAGTGAAGGAGGGATAACATGACATGAATCCACTCAGTGTTCCGTCAGACATGATGACTGAGAAAACTGTTGCTGGTCCAAAATGTGCTATGATTCTGGCAAATGCAATGCAATCACCTCAACCAGATGGAAGGGTGTCCTTTGTGTGTACACTAATAGTAGCCTTGGTGAGTTGATATACATATATATATATATATATTTGCATTTTCTAGGTGGGGAGTTGACATATATTGACATGTACTCGTTGTATTGTTTTGTATCACAGGTCACAAATATTGTTGATGTGCACATTCCAGTGCTTGATGAGAAATATTTGTGTTGAAATTGGAAATGGAATACTCTCAAGCCAATGAAGGTAAGTATTTTTATTGGGGGTCAGCATATTTGCAGGTAGGTCTCATTAATGGTTTCTTATTTGGTTACTTCTTCACAGATTTCATTTGCATCCTTCTTGAGTCTGGTTGGTAATGATGGTCATGGCCATCGATTGAAATGACTTCTGTGTGTTGCATGTCCGCCCCAGCCTGGGGGCTGATGTTGAAGAACTTCTTTGGATAAGGCAGCTATGACACAACAAAACATCTGAAGTTTCCTAAAAGAAATGAAGGACTTATTCCAACTTGATTGCAGCAGTAACACATTATGTTTAAGCCGTAGCTGTTCCACAGGTATATGGATTAACACAGATAGCAAGCTGTCCCACTGCAATCAGCAGATCACAGCTTAATTTAGTACCAGGCTGTGTAACAAATATACAGTGTCAGTATCCCTGCATCTCAACTCAAGTTACATTTCAAAACCACATTTGTCAAGTAACACAACCTGGGTCAAACTTTTCCAACACTATTATGGCTGCACAGCTGCAAATTTGGAATACAGTGTTGCAGAAATATTTTTTGTGACTTACATGTCACCTAGTTTATGAATTCTCAGTCAGATTTGTTGAACTCTTATGAAAAAAAAGGAACAGATGGAATAAAATATATATGCTTACCAGTATAGATTGGAAATTGATATTCCATAGGTTTCTGTGGATAGTACTGCTGCTGTACCATTGATATTGACCTTCAGCAAAGGAGAGTTGTTTGTTGTTAACATGTAAAAAAACAAAATATGTTTACTGTATGTGTTTGACCACTGTTGCTCAGAAAAGCAACAGACAACAAAAGACACAGCTAAAGGAAGTTGAATAGCATAAAAAACATTAATACACATGCTGACATTATAGTTTTAACAGTAAGAAGCCTTGTGCCTGTGGCTGAGGGATGTGGTCTCCTGTTCGACTTTCTGTTCTTGGCATGGCCAATGTGATGGAAAAACATTGTCAATGACACTGGTGGTGGGTGCTGGTGGTCATAGCTGCAGCACATGATGACATTCCCTCTGACATATTCCTGCATCTGGTGGTGGTGGCAATGACTAACAGCGGTCTTATGGTGGTGGTCTAGGGGGCACAGAAAGTCATTCCCACTGGTGGCAGTGGCTAGCAGTGGTCTTCTGGTGGTAGTCTAGGGGGGCACACAAAGTAATTCCCTGTGGTGGCAGTGGCTAACAGTGGTCTTATGGTGGTGGTCTAGGGGCCCAGGATATATTGTGCTGTCTCTTACAAATGTGACGTGACATATGGAATTTGAGTCACTCTAAGTGGGACACTCATTTAACCTTATAAAAAAGAAAACATGTATCATAAAACAAATGTGACACCGTTTTAGAAACTTAAGTTAAAACCTGCCAACATTAACCTCATCATCCTCAAAAAGAAAGCTGCCCTCACAGTCATCTATGTCTGAAGTCTGACCACTGGGAAATTTTTTCTCCATTGTGTCATCATCTACATCAGTGGTAGGCCATTTCATGCTGCCACTGCCAGTGCCACCAGAATGGTCCATTTCTACATTACCAAAACCATAACTAGGCTGCGGTATGAGTACTAGGGTTGCAGTCTGAGCTGGTATGTGCCTCTCATTTATTTTTATGAATGTTAGCAAACTAACATTTGCAGGAGAGAGGTTTGTATGATGATCCTGAACTATTACACCTACTGAGCTGAATACCTTCTCGACACTTACACTGGAGGGTGGGCATGTCAGGTACTTCAGTGCCACTGCAGTCAGCTCTGGCCATTCACTGACCTTTCCACTCCAGTATAAAAGAGGATCATCAATTACTGACAGATGCTTAGTTTCAGACAAATATGACTCAACCATTCTATGTGCTGCACTAAGTCCAGTGATTGATGCATCATCCTGTTCTCCAGAATCATTTATGTCACAAATCCCCACTTGGGACAAAGCCTCACAAAGTGGGTTGATGCCAAACACTTTTGATGACAGACCACCTGGAACTGCAGTCCCCTTCCCCTTACCGGATATGCTTGATACTCCTCTAAGTTCACCTTCAGCCTGATTATGCTGCTGAGGTTTGCTGACCTTGGCATGTGACCTCTGTGCCCCATGAACCAAGTGCACTAGTTGCCCACTGACATTTTTTACCTGTTCAGGCCCTCCCTCCAGTACTAAGGCAATTCCACATGTGTATCATGGGCCCAGCATTGTTGCTATTGCAAAGTTGTCAGTATGCTGAATGCTCAAGATGATGATTCTGGTTGAATACTGTCAGCATGTGTTGCAGCAACATACTGCTAGCACTGTTTCTGGCTACATCAAGGCTAATCTGTACATTAACCAATGCCTGCCTCAGCACCCACAGCAGTGGAATTGATTGACTAATGGAGGCAGTCTCACCACTCACTGCCTGTATGGCATGTTCAAAAGGCCACAAAATTGTTATTACAGAGTCCATGAGGTGCCACTTTTCAGTCGTCATAGACATGGAGGCCCCGGAACTGTCACAGCTAGTTTGCATGATAAGATATTCTGAGATGCTTTGTATTGTTCATACAACCTGTCTGCCATGTATAAAGTAGAGTTCCATTGCGTGACAACTTCCAGCTTCAAGTGGTGCTGAGGGAGGCTGTTTCAGATCTGCAACTGCAGAAGTTGATCACGGGCCTTTGCATATCGTGAAAAGTGAGAACAGATACAGTGTGCATCTGTCAGAATTTCCTTAAACATCAAGGTGCTGCAGAAACTCCTGCACCACAAGATTAAAACAGTGGGCCATGCATGGAACACAAACAAAGCCACCATTTGTGATGCATTTCACCACATTTGACCCATTGTCACTTGCTATGAACCCAGCTCTCAGGGACTGGGATTCAGCCACTTGCTAATTTCTGTCAGTACCATGTCCAACATATTTTCACCAGTGTGTGAACAGGTCACATTGGGCATAGCAATCATTGCACGATGTTGAATTCCAGAAAGATTGCTACCATGACACTCCACCTTACTACACTGATTATTCACACCCAACAGCACAAACAACAGCGGCACCTCGCCCAGTGTGCAGTTATACACAAATATGAACTCCCGCTGTTTGCCACTTGTCCACATATCCATGCTTAAATGGATGAATGGAGAGGAGGAATGTTGAAGGGCATGTCTTACAGAGTCAGGCAAAGTACAGTACAACTCACGGACATCGCGGGTCGAAACATATGTCCTAGATGGGATTTTCCATTTTAGACAGGCAAGTGCAGCAAACAGCCAGAACCCAGAATTCTCCACAAAGGAAAAGGGCAAAAGATCAGTTGCCAGCATTTCAGCTACAGCAGCATTAAGTTCATGTGACACTGTATGATTCAGGGGTACTTCAGCTTATGTGCAAAAACACTCTGTAACGTGAGCTGACTTAAACGTTTTACACAGTGTGTGATGACAAATGGTTTTGTTCTGTGAATGGCAGGGGGGGCGGAGTGTGGACGTTTGATGAAGATGGTGGCACAGGTGATGACGACAAACCCACAAATGCAATTATGCTGCCAGATTTACTAGCCGAGGTTGATGTACCACTTGCACTAGACATACTGCATTCACCACCACCACCACCAAAACTGCTACTCTCACCAGCACTGGACAACATTTCAAAATCATTATGCTCCTCCACCTCATCATGCCTGTAGTAATCCACTGCTCTTATTTCATCACTACTGCACACATTTAATTTCCTACTAGATTTAACAATCATGGAGGGGATAACATGATTGTTATGGTTGATGACGTAGGTGAACGCCCCACTGTGGTATTAGCTGCCATCTTGTGCTGGGTCCACAGTGCCATGTGCCTGTTCTTAAGACGCATATGCTGTCCTCCTGTGCCCAGATGGTTCACCTTTTTACCTCAACTCACACGCACATGGCAAAGCTGGCAGATTGCAACTGACTCATCATTTGCATCATGCACAAAAAAATACCAAACAACGGATTGTGATGTTTTAGTTTTAACATGTCCCTGATGCTGCTTTTTGGACTCTGTTTTTTTTAAGCCATGAAGTGGGGAGAGTGCTATGTGATTTTTCAGGCAGGACATACCTGGACTGCAGCTGTCCACCATGACTACCTATCATTATTACTGGGTCATCATCATCATCATCACCATCAACTGAAACTGGTAACAACAACTTTTTCTGAGGGGGGATTAATGCAAACCAACCCAGACACAGCCACCTTGAATTTCTTTTTCTGTTTCCAACCAGGTCATTTACATCATCATCATATTCATCAACATCACCCACATCCACATCTTCTGCTTGGATACTGGCATGTGGACTGCATGTTGCAACCACAACAACATCATCATCATCATCATCAACACCACTATCACCTGATATTTTTTCACCACATTGTGAATCACTGCATGGCAAATGCATGACCTGAACCACGGTGGAAGAAATGTCACATTGTATGCTATCATAGACATGATGATCAGAATCCTCATGTTCAGTTACTGGGATGATACTGGGAAGTATGACATCATCTACACTGCCACTTACTCACACTGCTTCACACTCCACTATATTTATAGACACGGTAAACTGGTCAGGAGTGGAACTTGAGGCAGCAATTCTCATACCACCACCAGCAACTGCACTAACACCACATGCTGGGACAACATCATCTCCTCCAACTATGAGTGAAGCTACTGATTGGGATGTAAAAAACATAGCAGGAGAAATACTTTTTCTCACATCAGCAATGCAGTTCTGCATCTGCATACTACCACGCCCACAGGCAATCTTACCA
Source organism: Neoceratodus forsteri (assembly GCA_016271365.2). Lineage (NCBI taxonomy): Eukaryota > Metazoa > Chordata > Ceratodontiformes > Ceratodontidae > Neoceratodus > Neoceratodus forsteri. Next base: position 871,360,797 of record CM057450.1, on the reverse strand, counting down.
CTGGCAGCAGTGCCATGGTGAGAACAACTTGCTTCTGCACGTCTCTTTGTGGGCATTTGGGGGGATAAACAACAATATTTGAGCTAAATTTAAATTTTGTAATGTTCACTTTGGGTGGGAGGACACTGGATGTGAAGCCAAAAAATAAATTTAGATTTTGGAACGTTCACTTTGGGTGGAAGGACACTGGATGTGAAGTCAAAAAAAACAACTGTGGCTTCAGCAACAGACACAGATACAGACACAAAGTCACAAGTTCAACAACACCGTAACTAACCAGTGGTGCTGAAGTCACAAACAATCCAATCTTTAAAATAATTCCTTTTCCCAGTGGGGGGCACTGACTGCAGATTTTTATGGCAGTGCAAGCAGCAAAACAAGGAAAGATACCACAATGGCAGTACAAAATCATGCAGCTTGCAGTGGATAGCAGGTTCACACTGCTGCACCTGCAATTACACTGTGGCACAATAAAAGTGTATTATTTTATGTCACGCAACACCACACACACACACACACACACATCACACACACACAATTTGTCTACAAGTAATGCATATCAAATTGAAAACTTAAGTAATATACCACATATTTTAAACAACCTGAAATTATGAACTACTGCACCAGATCTACACAACAAGCAATCAGCAAAAATGTCAACAATTACAGACAATATTACTGTGTGTACATTAACAAAGTCAGTTATATAACAAAAAATATAATCAAAAATGAAGAACTCTCTATTTCTCCAACTTAAATCTACCTACACCACAGATACGCCCCTCCTCAAAAAGCACACTGTCACTATTACTACACAGTCATGTACGGTATGGGCTGCACGCCCATTGGCTGTAGCTCTGCACCACTGGGCGGCAGCCCACCGACAGTCAGTCGCGGGCGGCGGGGCGGCAGGCGGGTGGATGCTGTCGCCCGCTGGCTGTGGGGAGCGGGTGGAGGGGCTTCGTGGTGGGGGACACTAGACACCAGGGAGATGTTTGGAGGGGTTGTGCTGTGACATTCTGCCCACGATCGGGCTTTACGGTCCACTGGACCACCAGGGAGTTATTCGGGTTGGGGGAGGGTTACATTCTGCCTGATTGGGCACTGGGGTTCATACAGGTTCTCGCCCGCGATCGGGCTGCTGTGGGAGATGTGTGGGGGTTCATACAGGTTCTGCCCGCGATCGGGCTGTGGGAGATGTGGGGGGACATGTATATGTTCTGCCCGCGATCGGCTGTGGGAGATGTGTGGGGGACATGTACGTACTCGCCCGCGATCGGGCTGGTGGGGGCACAGGGAGCGAGTTAGCCAGCCAGGGGTGGCAGCTGCTGTGTTGCACCCTGCAATGCAGCAGCTCACCTGTGGGTGGCCCTCAACTTACGCCTTTTTTTGGCTCAAGCTTGTGCGGGCGCAGGTTGGGTTGCGCGGTGCACACCGCGCAACCGACTGAATATCGGCTGCGAGGTTATGCATGATTCCTCCCTCCTGTTGAGCATGCATTCATTTGCATTGCTTTTTGGCGCAACCTGTTGCCAGTGGCGTGAATTGCCTCCTGCTGAATATCGCAGAATGGCGCATTTTGGACGGCAGCATGTGTAACCCTTGTTGCGTATGCGAACCCTTTGAATATCTGGCCTACAAGTGGAAGGAAAGGTTTTACTTTTGAGTATTAAGCTTGCTTCTTTCCAGATCTTAACTGTCTGCCTGATAGTTGATAGTTCTTAAAAAATGTATTCATTAAGTCTATTCTTAGCACACTTTTCGGATCTATATCGTGTACATCTTGTTGTTAGATTTTTACCCATGATGGAGCTTTGTTAGGTAAAACCATGCTTTCAGCTGTTCAAGCCTAGGTACTATGTAATATAATTGCATATTGGAAGACCCATGCCTGCATTCTCACTTGGAACATATAATTTTTGGAAAGATATTCAAGGTTTTTTATTTTGGCAGAGAAATTTTCATAACTTTTCCTCCCAGTTCAGAAATGTTTTGGGGGATCATTATTGGGAGTGCTTGAAACAAAAATAATAGTCTTGGCAAAATTATCATTTTAACATATTACTTACTCTTCCAAATGTAACCCCCTTGTTCCCAGGAGTTACTAGAATCCCAATTAGAACCAGTGGCAGGCAGGGAAAGGCAGCTTGTGGGGATGCCAGTTAAATGGGTTTCACACTGTCTTACTCTGTTCTCAGTTTCAGCTGAGCTGGAGTGATGATGTCACCATAGAATTCTCACAGCAACATAAGCCACAATGGAATGCTGGTTGCAGGGGTTAGCTGTAGAATGTTGGGGAATTCAAGTCAGTCTTCAGGAGGTAGTCTGGGCAGAGACTCCAGAGAGAGAGGAGTGCTGCAGTTGGCAGCCCCTCAGAGCCTAGCTCTGATATAGAGCTACTTCAGACAAGTGGATTGTGTGTTCTCACCCTAGAGAGGAACACAGAAGAGACCAGAAGAAAGTGGTAGAGACCCTTCCTAAAGTTATTCCAGTGCCCCATCCCTGGAGGGATGGGGGGAATTCCAGGAATTCGGGGGCAATCCCCTGTGCCAGCCTGGACAAGGGGGAAGCTGCCTGAGAATCAATTTGTTTGTGAGTACATGAGACACGTGTGGGAAGAAGCCCTGGGGCACCTGCATACCTTGGGTGAGTTCTACTCTGATATAGAGACAATGTTCACCGAGACATAGTTTAGTGTAAAAGTATCTGCCTACTATGGGGTCATAGAAAGACTTGCCAAGTACAGAACATTTAATTTGTGCATGGCTTAGAAGCATGTGCAACAGTGGAGGTCTAGGTTAAAGACAAAGCCACTTACAGTACTTTTAAAGTCAGGACACCTCCAGAGATGTAGAATGTTAAATGTGCTAAACATTTTGAGATAGCATCTACAACCAGTAGTTTGAAGAAAGGTGTTGTAACCAAATGAATGGCCAAGTATAGATTTAGGAGCAAGAGGTGAGAGACCCCTCATCTGGAGTAACCAAGTTTACCGCTCCAGGTTCAGTTTGGGCACCTATGTTTTTCTCTCTCAGGTACCTGGCCAGTGTCTGAATAAAGCACCCAGATGTGGGATTGTGGATTTTTCTCTTAGAGCTAGAAAGTGCTCATAAGTGGTTTAGGGCACCAACATAAACTTCCATGCCATATGGAAAAGTGTCCTAGTACTGGCTGGGGTACCAAATCAAGGAAACCAAGAGAAGTGTACCAGTTCGGGTCATGTGTGCCCAGATGCATTCAGAACCTGAGGTTTCGATTGTGAGGAAGTGTGCTCTACACCTCTGTAATCTGCATTGCCAGTGAGTGTAGCCCCATGGGGGTCCATCTTTGCTTTGTTTATTCTCTGTGTTATGTGAATAAAAGCCACACTCTAGAATCCCATTCCTGGTTTGGACATTTCAGTTATTGCTTCCAGTGTCCAGATTTACTTGGGTGCCCCTGTCCAGAAGTACAAACCTAGCACATTGCTGAGCAACTGCTTTCTCCCAAGGACCCAGATTTATGGCCATGCTAAATGGTCCCCCCAGGTGTCAGCCAGGTAGTTGCCACACTTGGTTTGCCTGTCTGAAGGATGGCATGCTCAGTAGTAGAAGTAATGGGTCCACACCACACAGTTTCTGCAAAAGATCATTTAATAGTGACTGCCCCAACCCCTCTCGGTGGTGCCTAGATGTGAGAGAAGCAGCCCCACTGACAGAGATAAAAGGGGGCCAGTGGGGGGAGGTTACAAAATGGAGGCACCACTGAGGATTTGTTTTGGATTTTGGGAGAAAACACCAGAAAGGTCTGCTCAGATAGTGGCTAGCATTTTGTCTGTCTGGCAGGAGGTAGTCAAAAGAATCAGAAGCATTGCCATCCAAATGTGCCGCTGTGTGCTGCTGTTCATGTGCTGTTGTAATTATGCCATTAGTTTACCAAGGAGCAGTAAAGCCAGATTGTGTATGCCCCTTGTCCAGCATCAATATAACGTTTGCCAGGTTTTAAATTTCAAGTTGTGACAAGAAAAAATATGGAGAACTGTGGGAAACAAAGAGAGATTTGTGCCCTAGAAGTTTAAAGTGCTTGTTGTGTGGACTGGAGGAGTCACTGAGGAAAATGCCATGAAAATGGTTAAAATGGTGCTCCCACCGAGGAGTTACAGTTGGAAAAAAAAAAGTTGCTTGCAGTTTAAATTTTGCCTGCTCGACGATCACCATGGAGGAAAAGAGCACGAGAAGAGAGAGGCTCATTTGCATGGCGTCGAGTGATTGGTGAGACTGCAATCAGTCCCACCCCCAAGCCAGCTTCAGAGCGCTGCACAGTGTTCAAGAGGGAGTGAGAGAGTGGTGTGCGAGCTGGCTTGCCATGGGGAGTGTGGCAGTGACAGAAAACATTGTAAAAGTAATAAAATCAGACTTTTCTGTTTAAAATTAGGCTCAACCTGCATTTTGATAGACTAGGGTGAGAGCGTGGTGTTCGTAAGGACAATCGGCAGGACTGCCAGCCAGTTTCAATCCAGAGGCCTCCAGGATCAGCTATAGGCCGAAATTTCCATCGCAAAACCAGCTACTGATTCAGTGAGTACCATCCAGAGATACAGCTCAAACTGTGTGTGATTTTTACTAAAGCCAGCTGAATCTGTGTATAAACAGTGTGATCATTTTTGAAAAGAACTGTGTCAAGTTAATCAACCTAGCAAGAATTCTGAGCTTTAGACTGTGAGCATACAGCAACAGTGTGATTTTCTAAGCAAAGTGACAGACTGTGGGTTGTATGAGAGATGCAACAAAAACAGGCAATCTTGTTTACAAAATACTGTGGCTTTAGGGACTTTAAGCAAGAACAAGTGATTTAAAGTGAATGAAAAGTCCTGAAAAAATCAGATAGATGTGCTGAGGGAGCAAAACAGTACAGTCTGTGCAGTTTGAGTGAACTTTATCAGTAAAGCGTGTAAATCGGATGCGCAGTGGCTTGAGTCAGAAACAGAATGTTGATGCACCAGGAGTGCTGCCGCCGCCATGACAGGGTGGAGTAGTAAAGTAAACACAACAGCAAGGAAGCATTTTGTAAGACTTTTTTAACCAAAGTGAGATCTAAGGTAACAGTGAACTTTTGTTTTTCTCTGCAGTCATGGCATCGGGATCATCCCGCTACCCGGATCATGCCCAGACTATGATAGTGAAAGAAGTTAACAAGTTGAAAGACATTGAGGGATGTTACTATGACGGATGTCTGCAATTCCTGGATATCCAGTTAGAGTGTGCATAATGTGCTTAAAGGCTGGAAGGGATGTCTTCATGGTTCCTCACTGTTCTGGGTGTCTAGAGAAACATGGCCTATCTAAAGCACCAAAGAATTGCTTGGCTCCCATGTGGACAAAGCTTCAAGATTCTGCAAGTGGCAGCACACAGCACCAGGTGGAGCCTGTTGGGGGAAGCCCAGCAGAGTGTGGCACAAAGGAAGAGGGTGTGGATGTACAGGCAGAACAAAGTAGTGCTGATGTCTCCAAGTCCAGGTCACAGAGAGACAGTACGGAGGGAGCATCAGCAGATCCATGACAAGAGGGGCCAAGCCCTAGTCTCATAGGAGAAGATGAGATGAGAGAGACTCTTGAATGGGAGATGTCAACTTCTACGCCCAGTGAAGAGTGGACAGTCTCAGGGGTTAGGATGACTGCTCACTCTTGGGCTCAGATCCTTAGCGAGGAAGAGGAGGAGGTGGAACCTATGTGGCCTTATGAAGACGGTGCTAATCCACAGCCTGGGGCTCTTGCCTCAGAGGAGCAGAAAGAAGGAGAGATTGGTGATTCCACAGCCCTGTCCCCACAAGGAGGAGTCAGAGATCCATTTTACATTGCATTGAGTATGCATCACTGGCAGAACCAGGACTGGCCGCTCCCAAGCCAGGCCACAGGTCTTAAGCTGACTAAGTGTAGTAAAGAGGAAAGACTGGTTCATAGGAAGGTGAATGAGATCTTTGGGATATCCTTTCCTACCTTTTCTCAAAGAGTCTGGGAGGTGATAGAGAGAAACAGGAAATCCTGGATAGTGGAAGAGGCAACAAAATACGTGCATCCAGGTGCAAGTCGATTTGTCAGAGATAGAGTAATTAAAGAAAAATTCAAATATTTAAAAGTGAGCAGGACACTGTTCATAGACACTGTGTGGATCTTGGATGGAAAGAGCCATGAGACTTTCTACAATGTGAATTATGAGTGCCCAGACGGGATAATAATTCTCGCATCTGACCCATTGTGGTATTACCCTCAGTGCAACCAACTTCCTGTGAATGTGCCCATGCCTACCAAGTGGAAAGCAGAGCAGTGGTAGCCAATGCTGCCATCCAGCTGTTGCCATGCCTATGTTGTTCCACCAGTCTGGTATTCCAGGATCCAAAGGTGTCCCAGTTTCATCAGTCTTTCACTGTGCCTTCCAGTTCCATTGCCTGGCCTTCCAGATGACATCATCCAGAGAGACACCAGCCCAACTGTTTCCGTATTCATCACCTGGGATTTCGGGTGACTTCAGACCAGCTGTTCTTTCCTGTTTCAAGGTTCCATCTCCTAGATGACATCAATCCAGCAGTTTCCAGATGTGCCATCCTGTCATTTCCAGAAGATTTTCTCCCAGCTGTGTCTGAAAAATTCTGCCAGGCAGAGTCTTCAGCTGGAGATCCAGGTGTCGTACCAATTTTCGTTCTTCAAGGGACTAGTAAGTCCTGACTTTCTTATCTTATTGACATTGCAATACACATCCTACACCTGGCAGACTACAGATTGTTTGAACTGTCCACAAAGACTCTCCCCTTTGGGACTACAGTCCTACAAGAACTGTACTTCAACAGGCTCCGGCCCAGGAGAGACTCTTTCTTGGACTTGCCCTCAGGCACTGTTGTCACTAGTTGGAACATTTAGAGCATTCCATCCCCAAAATGTGTATTGTTTATAATGTTAATGTTTTTCTACTGTTTTCTATTGTTTTTTACTTTTCTAAAAAATATTTTTTGGGATTCTCCAGTGTTTTGATAGTAAGGGTTATGACGGTGTACTGTGTTTACTTTGCAGATTAGGGGTGTGTTTTTGTCTTTTCTCTTTCAGGTTGTTCCTCACGAAAACAGAAGAGAAGACAAGAAGAGGAGTGGAGGGACTCATCAGAGTTCCTCATGTGCTTTAGAGTAGTTGTGTTTAAAGTACAGTGTTGTTAATATTTGTTAACTTTTCCTTCCACAGATGTGGTTGTCGGGGAGAATGTGGGAGTATAATGCTTAGGTGTAGTGTTAGCTCCTTGGTTTGGGTTGTTAGTGTCCAGGGATGGGGGGAGGTTCCCCTGTTTTGGGGTAGTTTGTTTCTGGTCAGATAGGTTTTTCCCAGAGGGTTAGGAGGACAGAAAGGCTGTGGTCCTGACCGGCCATAGGGGCCACAGTACTGGTCTATTAGGGCTATGCTCCGGACAGTTCTTCCAGGGCCACTGGTTACCATAAGATCATAGTGTGGAGGCTGATGCATCAGCTGATGGCCTCTGGGCCCTTAGTGTTGGCTGCCTGTACTTGGCACATGATAGGGGAGAAGGTAGCGCTACCTCCACGTACTCAACACATAGGGTAGGATGGCCTGATGCCGGGTAAATAATGACTGCGGGCAGTCATTTTCCTGGCCAAGGGTGGGTGTAATCCCCTTGTTCCCAGGGGTTACCAGAATCCCAATTAGAACCAGTGGCAGGCAGGAAAAGGCAGCTTGTGGGATGCCAGTTAAATGGGTTTCACACTGTCTTACTCTGTTCTCAGTTTCAGCTGAGCTGGAGTGATGATGTCACCACAGAATTCTCACAGCAGCATAAGCCACAATGGAATGTTGGCTGCAGGAGTTAGATGTAGAACGTTGGGGAATTCAAGTCAGTCTTCAAGAGGCAGTCTGGGCAGAGACTTCAGAGAGAGAGAAAGGAGTGCTGCGGTTGGCAGCCCCTCAGAGCCTAGCTCTGATATAGAGCTACTTCAGACCAGTGGGTTGTGTGTTCTCACCCTAGAGAGGAACACAGAAAAGACCAGAAGAAAGTGATAGAGACCATTCCTAGCGTTGTTCCAGTGCCCCATCCCCAGAGGGATGGGGGGAATTCCAGGAATTCGGGGGCAATCCTCTGTGCCAGCCTGAACAAGGGGAAGCTGCCTGAGAATCAATTTGTTTGTGAGTACATGAGACATTTGTGGGAAGAAGCCCTGGGGCACCTGTATACCTTGGGTGAGTTCTACTCTGATATAGAGACAATGTTCACCTAGACAGAGTTTAGTGTAAAAGTATCTGCCTACTGTGGGGTCACAGGAAGACTTGCCAAGTACAGAACATTTAATTTGTGCATGGCTTAGAAGCATCTGAAACAGTGGGGATATAGGTTAAAGACAGAGTTACTTACAGTACTTTTAAAGTCAGGACACCTCCAGTGATATAGAATGTTAAATGTGCTAAACATTTCGGGATAGCATCGACAACCAGTAGTTTGAAGAAAGGTGTTGTAACCAAATGAATGGCCGAGTATAGATTTGGGAGCAAGAGGTGGGAGACCCCCGCATCTGGAGTAACCAGGTTTACCTCTCCGGGTTCAGTTTGGGCACCTATGGTTTTCTCTCAGGCACTTGGCCAGTATCAAAAGAAATCACCCAGATGTGGGATTGTGGATTTTTCCCTTAGAGCTAGAAAGTGCTCATGGGTGGTTTACAGAGCCACCATCAACCTCCATGCCATATGAAAAAGTGTCCTACTACTGGCCAGGGTGCCAAGTGAAGGAAACCAAGAGAAGTATACCAGTTCAGGTTGTGTATGCCCAGATCCATTCAGAACCTGAGAGTTCAATTCTGAGGAAGTGTGCTCTGCACCTCCGTAATCTGCATTGCCAGTGAGTGTAGCCCCGTGGGGGTCCATCTTTGCTTTGTTTATTCTCTGTGTAAAAGCCACAATCTAGAGTCCCATTCCTGGTTTGGACATTTCAGTTATTGCTTCCAGTGTCCGGAGTTACTTGGGTGCCCCTGTTCAGAAGTACAAACCTAGCACAATGCTGAGCAACTGCTTTCTCTCAAGGACCCAGGTTTATGGCCATGCTAAATGGTCCCCCCAGGTGTCAGCCAGGTAGTTGCCACACTTGGTTTGCCTGTCTGAAGGATGGCAGGCTCAGTAGTAGAAGTAATGGGTTCACACCACACAGTTTCTGCAAAAGATAATTTAATAGTGACCACCCCCACCCCTCTCAGTGGTGCCTAGATGTGAGAGGAGCAGCCCCGCTGACAGGGATTAAAGGGGGACTGGTGGGGGGAGATTACACAAATTAGTGTTAAGGGAAGGTGTACTCATTTTTCCAGGTCTTTACCAATTTTCTCAAAGAGTATTACATAATTTTCCACATATAGCTTATTTGCATTTTTCCATTAAGTAATACCTAAGTATTTAATAGATTTCCTAACTGCAACTCAAGATTCTTACAGAAAATTCTTTATTTCTTTACTATTCCCTAATGAGAGTATTTCAATCTTATTCCAATTTGGAATTGGAGTCACCAGAGGGCACAGTTGGAAGATTGAGGGGGGAAGGCTTAGGGGGGAAAGGAGGAGGAGGTACTTCACTGAGAGAGTGGTGGAACCATGGAATGAGCTGCCCAGAGAGCTGGTAGAAGTAGCTATGGTGGAAAGGTTCAAGAGAGGATGGGACAGGTATAGGCGAAGGGTGAAGAAGAGGATGGCTTGCCTGGAGGGGCAAGATTGGGAAGGGGGTAAGCATGAAAGGAACTTGGAAGATGGCTACAGAACCCAGTCAGGGTGCTGAGGCCTGAGCAGACTCAATAGACCATGAGGCCTACTCTGCTGGCATTTTTAGTACGTAACCAGAAAGTGTTGAATACCCCTTTATTGTGTTTAGTAGTGGTTGAAAAGAGGTTTTAACATCCTGTAAGTAGATTAAGATATCATCTGCATATAATGAAATGACATGTTCTTGATTTTGTACAATTATCACTTTTATTACTTCATTCTGTATTAATATCTGTGCTAAAGGTTCCATGTATTTTACATATAGTAGTGGTGAGAGTGGGCAGCCCTGTCTTGTCCCCCTTCTTAATTTGAATGGTGCTGATAGCTGATCATTAGTTCAGATCATTGCTGTAGGATTTGTATATATAGATATAGATATATATATATATATATATATATATATATATATATATATATATATATATATATATATATAAAAGTTTAATTAGATCAATTAATTTTGGACCCAGCCCTATATCTTCTAATACTGTTATAAGAAAGTGCAATTTTCCCTGTCGAAAGCTTTTTCTGCATCCAATGTACAGTAATTAGTACTACATTTTTTGATTTTGTAGATTCCATCAGGTTTAGTGTCCATCTTCAATTGTCTGTTAATCTTCTGCCATTGATAAATCCAGTCTGGACAGGATGTATAATTTGTGAAATGATTCTAGTCAGTTTAGCTACTAAGTTTTTTGTAAAGATTTTATAATCCGAATTCAGTAAGAATATTGGTCCGTATGAGCCACAGTTTTCTGGTGTTTTTTCTGATTTTAGCATTGTTGTTATACTGGCTTTGTTAAATGATACTGGTGGGGGGTACTGGGTGATTATAGCATGGACAAAACCACGCATGAAGAACCACATGGTCTGTAGCACATAGTGCTTCAGAGCAACAGGGGGATATGAGCAATACGCAAGTATCAATACCCTTGTCGCTCTGCACAGGAAGGGGAAGTGCATGTAGTGACTGCTGGTCGGGTGCTCTGTCAAGCCGCTCCTCTGGTAGAGTGGCTAGAGCACCCGACTGTACAGTGGGCAGCAGGGCAGGACCAGGGTTTGACTCTCTTGCGTGGGGATTTGTTTTTGTGATTCCTGTCATTGCATTGATGGCTGAGTACTGCAGCCAATGTTTGTTTTGCCCCTGTGTCCACACCCCCTCGGAGCTGATTATAAATAGTCTGGGGGGTGAGGGGGATGAAGCTCCCTGCAAAAACAATAAGACCGTTTAGGCATGCAGAGTTTCTGTTGTGGTCGGCATTGTGTGCCGCTGCTGTGTTGCTGCATGCTGTGTTTGGTGCATGGTTTTGATGTGCGCTGTATCATCTGTGACATTATGACCCCGTGCCCTGGTAGGGTACCTGATTGAGAACCAGAGCTTACAAGCTGGTGAAAGATAGTTATTATATCATCTATGAAAGTTTTATAAAACTCAGCTTCAAAACCATCTGGTCCTGGTGATTTATTATTAAGTAGATCTAAAATTGCATCTGAGATTTCTTGTAGTGAGTCTATTGCACGATTAACAAAAAAATGTGATCATCTAACTAAAAGAACAGTGGAACTAGAAACAAGATTGAGTACAGCAGAAGATGAAATCCAACCAATACAGTCTTCATTTCAAGAACATACTAAAGAACTGGAAATATTAAAAACAAGGATGGAATAACTAGAAACAAGAGCAATACAGGACAATATAAAACTTGGGGGAATACCCGAAAATACAGAAGGATCCGGATTTATTGAATATTTTGGAAAACTACTTACAGAGACTTTGGAAAGACCATTTCCTGAAAAGAAAATTGAACTAGATAGAGCTCATAGAGCAGCGTACAACCCCAACTACAGAAGACGTATATATTGAAATAAAACACTTTTAAGACAGAGAGGCAATATTGAAGAAAGCAAGAATAGAGAAAGGAATCCATGTGAAGGATCTCTCATTTCAAGTATTTCTGGACTTTCCCCCAGAAGTAATGGGAAAAAGAAAGGTGCGTGCAACAGCAAGAAATCTATTACACCACTTTGATATGAGATACATGATGATCCCACCTGCTAAATTATAAGTGACTCTACAAGGGAGTGTTTGGATCTTTACCTCACCAAAAGAAGCAGAGCGCACAATTAGAACAGCAATATTTGCAGATTCAGAAGATGCCTCTTCCTCATCATAAAGTATGAAATGTTAAACAAATAACAAAAAAAAAATTGAGGGTGGCTAGATATGATAAATCCTAATATTGTGTTATTGGTATTGAACTGTATCGAAGAAAAGATACAGACGTATATAGTAAGGTGATGGAAAGGGAAAAACACATATATACATATACACGCACATATACACATACTTTAATGAGTTTGTTTATTTTTCTTCCTGTATATATATTTTCACTTACAGTAGTATATATAAGAATGGAGCGGTAGGCCTACCCTAGGTTCAGAGTTTTGGGAGTTTAGTAGGCAGGTCAACTAGGTACTCGGGTGAAGAAGCAGGGTTGCCCTTCCACCTGGTTTGCCTTCACGGCCTTCTTGTGTTGGGTTTTGGGGATGGTAGACAATGAGGAAATAGATGACACTAGCTCATGGATAAGCAACTACCTAAACATTTCCTCTGAGGGGAGGTAGGGGTGGGATTAGTGATGATCTAATCAGAAAGGGAGGGTTGCAGGGGGTCAAAAATAAGATTAAAATGAATACGCAAACATAAAGAGATCTTGATCATACTATACCCCTACCCCAGGGCCACACAGTTAAGAATTTAAAACAAATGAAATGGAGAATAAACTTAAAACTAAAATAATGTCTTGGAATATCAAGGGTGCTAAAGATCAGATACAAATTAGAAAAATTGATTAATTTTACAAGGGGTAAAAATAGATCTATTATTGTTATATGAAACTCATTTTTCTGCAAGAGACTTCAGATATTTTGGGAACTTATTTCAAGTGGGATGGGTGATCAAGGGGTGAGGGGTGGCAGTAGACACCAGGTATATGATAATCATTTACAGCATGGGTGATTGGGGGTGCCACTAGATACCAGGGACAAGGTTATCTTATAAAGTATGGTTGATGGAGAGTGGGGGGTGCCACTAGACACCAGGAATATGATGATCATATATGGTATAGGTGTTCAGATGTGGTGTTTGCCAATAAACACCAGGGACGATTTGGCAGGGGCCCAGAGGATGGGCACAAAAAAGCATCCACTCAACATCCATGTGAACGAGATCTTAATGGACGTGCTATTGGCCCCATAGTGCCTTGCATGCTCAATGGACTCATTTTCATTGTGCAGTTTAAAACACCATCATGTCTCCCACTGTTATCCAGTCCCAGGGCTCACACAGCATGAGAACAGAGGGAGGCCGATTAAGGGGTAATGTGAGGAAGTTCTTTTTCACAGAAAGGGTGGTGGATGCATGGAACAGCCTACCTCAGGAAGTGGTGGATTTGAATACAGTGCAGGGCTTCAAAGAGGCAGGGGATAGCCATAAGGGAGCAATACAGATGAGCATGAATAAATAGGCCACTGACAGAGTAAAGGACTATGGCACATTCATAAGGCAAAAAAAATGGGCAGACTGGATGGGCCTTGTAGTCCTTATCTGCAGCCAACTTCTATTTTTCTATGTTTCTATGAAGTACTGTTAACTACATTAAGAGGGTTCACTGTCAAATTTGTTCAATAACTCTTTGGATGTCTGGGTGGTATCATGGGAGTGGAGAACTGCACATGTGGGACTTCTGCACAAGAGTGGGCCCAGGGGTGACCCTGAGAACTACAGGCCAGGCAGTCTGAACTCCATTATGGGTAAATCGATGGAAGTCATTCTGAAGAAAAGACTAGCTGAATTCCTTGAAGCTGATGAGTTACAGGATGAGGAACATCATGGTTTCAGGCTAGGGAGGGCCTGTCAAATCAACCTGATCAACTTTTTTGACTGGTTATCAAAAGTTTTGGACAATGGTCAGGCAGTTGACATTCTATATTTGGATTTCAGTAAGGCCTTTGTCTTGGTGCTGCATAAAAGGTGGATCAAGAAGTCATAGGCTCTAGGAGCAGAAAGCAAATTAACCAGGAAAGTGGCAAACTGGCTCAGCAGTAGGACCCAAAGGGTAGTGGTGGTGGTGGTGTTAGGTGAGACTCTCAGGAAGAAGGGATTTGACAAGTGGTGTCCTACAAGGGTTAGTGCATAGCTCAGTGCTGTTCACTGTGTTCATTAACAAAACTGGGGATGGAGTTAGATGCAAGGTCTGTTTCTTTGCAGATTATACCAAGCTCTGTGCGAAGGTAGACATGGATGAATGGATGCATGACCTAAAGGAGGATCTGGCTAAGCTGAAGATGGGTCTGGTATTTGGCAGCTGTGCTTAACATATGAACATGTGAAATGTGCCAGCAGAGACAGGCCTTATGGTCAATCACGTCTGCTCATATGTGCAGCTAGCACCCTTATTTTGCAGCCCCCCCCGACCCTTCTACTTGCCTCCTGGAACTGCACAGTGTTCTTTACACAACTCCCCTCCCTTGCCCTGTTCCATGCCCTTTTGAAAGTCCCCACCATCCTGCATGCCACCACCCCCTCTGCAAAGCATTCCATTTTGACACAATCCCCTCCGTGAAATAATGCCTTCTCATCTCCCTCCTGAATCTGCCTCCCTCCAATCTCAGCCAGTGCCTGTATGTCCCTTTCCTTCCTCTGCTTAAACAGCCCCCTTCACCAGGTTTGTTGATACCACCCAAGTATTTAAAAGTGTCAAGCATGTTCCCCCTATCTCTTCTCTCCTCCAGAGTGAACAAACCCAGGTGACTCAGCCTTTCCTCTTAGGTTCTGCCCTCCTTCCCTTGTATCATTTTCATCACCCTGTGCTGCACCCCCTCAAGAAGCCTAATGTCCTTCCTCAGGTACAGATGCCAGTATTGCACGCAGTACTCCAACTGCTCCTGAGCGGGGACCTGTAAATGGGCAGGATCACCTCATTGTGCCTGGATGAGAATCTCCACATGATGCACCCCAGCATCCTATTGGCCCTAGCTGCTGCCCTCCTGCACTGAGCAGAGTTATTCATGCTCCCTGTTACTATGACCCCTCCAGGTACTTCTCCTCCTCAGTGACCCCTAACCGCACCCCACTCAGCCAATATTCCCTCCTCTGGTTCCTCACCCCAAAGTGCATAATTTTGCATTTCTTTGCATTAAATCCCAGTTGCCAGCTTGCTGACCATTCCTCAAGCCTGGTGAGGTCACCCTATAGCCTCTGCCACCCCTCTATGTCATCCACTACAGCTCCCATCTTGGTGAAATGAAATGCAAATAAGTGCAAGGTCATGCACATAGGAAGGAAGAACCTGATGGCTAAGCACAATTGGGGGGGGGGGGTTATCATGGTCACTGAATCACAGGAGGAAAAGGACATGGGGTTAGACATCACCAATAACCTTAAACAGTCTATGCAGTATAGGAAGACAGTGACTAAGGCAAATAGTATGTTGGACTGTATTGCTAGAGGGTTCACTAGCAGAAGGGATGAGGTTATACTGCCACTTTACAGGTCATTGGTGCAGCTGCAACTGGAGGATGGCATGCGGTACTGGATCCCCTACCATAAAAAGGGTGTCAACCAACTTGGGCAGGTCAGAAGAGGGTAACAAAGCTGCTTCAGGGACAGCAGGGCATATGAAGACAGGCTAAGAGAACTCAATATATGCTCACTCAAGAAGAGGAGGAAGAGTGGGGACCAGATTGAAACCTTCAAGTACTGTATCTGAAAGGTATAAAAAAGGAGGCTGCATGGAGCTTTTCTGTCTCTGTGAAAATAAGGACACATGGGGGTACAGTTATAAGCTGGTGGGAGTAGGTTCAAGCAGAAGGTTGGGAAACACTTCTTTATAGGTCAGGTGATGTCAGGGTGGAATGAACTCCCATCTGAGGTCATCACTCAAAAGATAGTGGGGGGGTCAATAGAAGGAGGAACATGGTGAATGGGAGGGTCAAGGTTGGCAGAGAGACTGGCAATACCCACTGTACTCTCTGGATCAGGACCAATGCAAATCATGCCTTGAGAAAGTGCTTAATGTGAAACGTTGGCACTTTGTTTTGGTGGTTGCTGATGACATAATTCCTTCCATGGGAGCACATACATTAAAGACATATTAATCATATGTAAGGGGACAGAAATAGAGGCCCCTGATTTCCTAGAATGGCTCAATCAATGAATGGGGTCTCAACCTTGTAATAATGTACAGTATACCTTGTATACCTTGTAACAATGTACTTAACTTTTTTACAGTTTGCCATTATGAGATGTATTGTCTTCTTTTGTTTGACATGGAACCTTTGTAAAAGAACTTCCAGTTCCAGCTCAAAGCTGTCCCCCCCCAAATCAAGATTCTAATAAATAAATAAATATATAAAAAACATTCCCTATGTCAATGGTTCACGAAACTATTTCCATCCTGAATCTAAAACTTGTAGTTAAACAGGTATTTGAACTGACACAGAAAACTACAGAAAGGAAACGGGTGTAAATTCATTGGGTTTACTTGTCCCGGTAAACTTTTGTGCAGCATTCCAATGGACAGTTCCTGCACCTCAAACGAAACTGCTTAAATGACAATTCATTTAATACAAACTCTGGCCAGAGCCAATAGGGCTGCAGGTGACAAATTTGGGGTACAAAACTTGAAAATTACCAAATTTACTAGCTGGCATTCACAAAATTTAACATTGGCTCATAAAGTTGTTGTGTTTTAATATTTTTATACTAAATTGTCAACATAGCATTGTTATGATCCTGCATCATGAAGAAAGGAAGCTGCCTGCCCTTGAACGGGGCTGCTTCGGCTCCCCCACTGTCGGCACCCAGCAGCCACCAACTGAGACCAGGACACCCGCCTGCAGCTCCTTGGAAGCTGCCTGCCCTTGAACGGGGCCGCTTCAGCTCCCCCATGATCGGCCAGCATCCAGCCAGCCACCGACTGAGACCAGGATGCCTGCCTGCAGCTCCTTGAAAGCTGCCTGCCCTTGAATGGGGCTGCTTCAGCTCCCCCACGGTCGGCCGGCACCCAGCCAGCCACCGACCAAGACCAAGATGCCCGCCTGCAGCTCCTTAGAAGCTGGCTGCCCTTGTATGGTGCTGCTTCAGCTCCCCCATGGTCGGCCAGCACCCAGCCAGCCACCGACCGAGACCAGGACACCTGCCTGCAGCTCCTTGGAAGGTACAGTGACAGTGCAGCCAATCGTAACACGGGCGCTTCCAGCAAACCCGCTTTGATTGGCCAGGACTTTTCCCCTGCATTTGCCACCTGGCACTTTTACAAATAGATTTTAGATAGAACTAAGCACATTTCAAAGTGTCTAATAGAAGTTTTTCAACTGTAATATCTGGATTGTAATTTCTACTACTGTTTTAAAGTGCTTACAACTCTTCTGTTTCCTTGCTCCTGCACCCCCCCCATCCAAGCACCTTGCCTTGGCACCGAAAAGTCTAACTCTCCTTTGTCTTGCTAAACTGTTTAATCTAAACCTATCCTACCTCTATGCTATTTAAACCCTGCTATTTTTTTCTTTTCTCCAGCTGCCTGTCCTTGTACGGGGCTGCTTCAGCTCCCCCACGGTCGGCTGGCACCCAGCCAGCCACCGACCGAGACCAGGATGCCCGCCTGCAGCTCCTTGGAAGCTGCCTGCCCTTGAACGGGGCTGCTTCAACTCCCCCATGGTCATCCGGCACCCAGTCAGCCACTGACTGAGACCAGGACACCTGCCTGCATCTCCTTGGAAGCTGCCAGCCCTTGAACGGGGCTGCTTCAGCTCCCCCACGGTCAACCAGCACCCAGCCAGCCACCGACCAAGACCAGGATGCCCATCTGCAGCTCCTTGGAAGCTGCCTGCCCTTGAATGGGGCTGCTTCAGCTCTCCCACGGTTGGCCAGCACCCAGCCAGCCACCGACAGAGACCAGGACGCCCACCTGTAGCTCCTTGGAAGCTGCCTGCCCTTGAATGTGTCTGCTTCAGCTCCCCTACAGTCGGCCGGCACCCAGCCAGCCACCAACTGAGCCTGTAGCTCCTTGGAATGTACAGTGACAGCGCAGCCAATCGGAACACGGGCGCTTCCAGCAAACCTGCTCTGATTGGCCAGGACGTTTCCCCCTGCTTTTGCCACCTGGCGCTTTTACAAATAGCACATTTCAAGTGTCTAATTGAAGTTTTTCAACTGTATTATCTGGATTGTAATTTCTACTACTGTTTTAAAGTGCTTACAGCTCTTTTGTTTCCTTGCTCCTGCACCCCCCCATCCAAGCACCCTGCCTTGGCACCGAAAAGTCTAACTCTCCTTTGTCTTGCTAAACTGTTTAATCTAAACCTATCCTACCTCTATGCTATTTAAACCCTGCTATTTTTTTCTTCTCTCCAGCTGCCTGCCCTTGTATGGGGCTGCTTCAGCTCCCCCATGGTCGGCTAGCACCCAGCCAGCCACCGACCGAGACCAGGATGCCCGCCTACAGCTCCTTGGAAGCTGCCTGCCCTTGAACGGGGCTGCTTCAGCTCCCCCATGGTCATCCGGCACCCAGCCAGCCACCGACTGAGACCAGGACACCTGTCTGCATCTCCTTGGAAGCTGCCAGCCCTTGAACGGGGCTGCTTCAGCTCCCCCACAGTCGACCAGCACCCAGCCAGCCACCGACCAAGACCAGGATGCCCATCTGCAGCTCCTTGGAAGCTGTCGGCCCTTGAACGGGGCTGCTTCAGCTCTCCCACGGTTGGCCAGCACCCAGCCAGCCACCGACAGAGACCAGGACGTCCACCTGCAGCTCCTTGGAAGCTGGCTGCCCTTGAACAGAGCTGCTTCAGCTCCCCCACGGTCGGCACCCAGCCAGCCACCGACTGAGACCAGGACACCCGCCTGCAGCTCATTGGAAGTTGCCTGCCCTTGAACAGGTCTGCTTCAGCTCCCCCACAGTTGGCCAGCACCCAGCCAGCCACCGACCGAGACCAGGACACCCACCTGCAGCTTCTTGGAAGCTGCCTGCCCTTGAATGTGTCTGCTTCAGCTCCCCTACAGTCGGCCGGCACCCAGCCAGCCACCGACTGAGCCTGCAGCTCCTTGGAAGGTACAGTGACAGCGCAGCCAATCGGAACACGGGTGCTTCCAGCAAACCTGCTCTGATTGGCCAGGACTTTTCCCCTGCTTTTGCCACCTGGCACTTTTACAAATAGCACATTTCAAGTGTCTAATTGAAGTTTTTCAACTGTATTATCTGGATTGTAATTTCTACTACTATTTTAAAGTGCTTACAGCTCTTTTGTTTCCTTGCTCCTGCACCCCCCCATCCAAGCACCTTGCCTTGGCGCCGAAAAGTCTAACTCTCCTTTGTCTTGCTAAACTGTTTAATCTAAACCTATCCTACCTCTATGCTATTTAAACCCTGCTATTTTTTTCTTCTCTCCAGCTGCCTGCCCTTGTATGGGGCTGCTTCAGCTCCCCCATGGTCGGCCAGCGCCCAGCCAGCCACCGACCGAGACCAGGATGCCCGCCTGCAGCTCCTTGGAAGCTGCCTGCCCTTGAACAGGGCTGCTTCAGCTCCCCCATGGTCATCTGGCACCCAGCCAGCCACCGACTGAGACCAGGACACCTGTCTGCATCTCCTTGGAAGCTGCCAGCCCTTGAACGGGACTGCTTCAGCTCCCCCATGGTCGACCAGCACCCAGTCAGCCACCGACTGAGACCAGGACACCCACCTGCAGCTCATTGGAAGTTGCCTGCCCTTGAACAGATCTGCTTCAGCTCCCCCACAGTCAGCCAGCACCCAGCCAGACACTGACTGAGACCAGGACACCCACCTGCAGTTCCTTGGAAGCTGCCTGCCCTTGAATGTGTCTGCTTCAGCTCCACTACAGTCGGCCGGCACCCAGCCAGCCACCGACTGAGCCTGCAGCTCCTTGGAATGTACAGTGACAGTGCAGCCAATCGGAACACGGGCGCTTCCAGCAAACCTGCTCTGATTGGCCAGGACTTTTCCCCTGCTTTTGCCACCTGGCACTTTTACAAATAGCACATTTCAAGTGTCTAATTGAAGTTTTTCAACTGTATTATCAAGATTGTAATTTCTACTACTGTTTTAAAGTGCTTACAACTCTTCTGTTTCCTTGCTCCTGCACCCCCCCATCCAAGCACTCTGCCTTGGTGCTGAAAAGTCTAACTCTCCTTTGTCTTGCTAAACTGCTCAACCTAAACCTATCCTACCTCTATGCTATTTAAACCCTGCTATTTGTTTATTCTCTCCAGCTGCCTACCCTTGAACAGGGCTGCTTCAGCTCCCCCATGGTCGGCTGGCACCCAGCCGGCCACCGACTGAGACTAGGATGCCCGCCTGCAGCTCCTTGGAAGGTACAGTGACAGTGTAGCCAATTGGAACACGGGCACTTCCAGCAAACCCACTCTGATTGGCCAGGACTTTCCCCTGCTTTTTCCACCTGGCGCTTTTTACAAATAGATTTTAGATAGAACTAAGCACTGACCTGCCACTAGAGGGATTCTTGTTCTTTCATTTAAAAAAAAAAGTCTACCCTCTGAAAGACACAGTTACTTTACTTGCTATATATCTTCTTTCCCACCATCGAGATTCTCTCTAACCGGGTAAGACGTCCCTGAACCACGGGACTGCTGAGAGCCATGCCACTGGCCCCACGGTATCTGTACTGCACCCTGATTGGACGCTTTCTTGCCTCCTGCTCGAGGATTGGCTCTTGAGCTAGCTAAAACTTTGCTCTGCTTGGGGCTGCTGCACCCATTCATTTCTACAGCAAATGGCTGAAATATTACACCCGCCCCTTCCCCTCCCCTTCCATGACCTTAACTTTATAGATCTTCCTCCATGCCCCCTGGTAACTCCGCTCCCCCACTCATGCTCCATTGGGTACCTGTTTTGGGACTCCCCCCCATCTTTTAGTCTCCACCTCCCACTCCCTGGCTGCCTGGCCTTCCTGGCTGTATCCTCACTTCCCACTGATCCAGCTACTGCTCTTGGGCCCCCTTCTCCTAGTCCTGCCAGCCTGTCTTAACCCCCTCCCTCCGCCTACCCTGAATCCTACCTTAATCATGTGCCTCCGCCGTTCTCTACCCTCTATTCTATTTCTTCTTGCCTGTCTTCCTCCCCTACTGCATGCCCCAAAAGCCTGCTTTCCCTCCCTCCCCCACAGCTTCCACATTCCTACATCCTTCCTCCACATAGGCACACTGCACACTGGTCACTGCCCCTTTCCCAGGGTCCATCCTACTGCCATGAAACTGTCCTACACCCACACTGGTCCTAGCCCTCCACTCTGGTCGCCCCGTCTACGCTAACCCTCACCCACTATCTTCGATGCTCGGCAATTTCCCAAGATGCTAGCAGGCGAAAGCATTCCCTTAAAGAAATACACCGTAGCTCCTTGAGGCTAGTCCTCCTCCTCCTAATGCTGTCAGGCAACGTGCACCCAAACCCTGGCCCATTCTGCTCTAAAGCCACTAATCTGAGCAAGCCTTTGGGTGCACTCTCATTCACATCAATCAACATCTGCAGCCTCCTTCCTAAAATGGATGACCTACAGGCCTTCACCAGTCAACACTGCTCTGACATCCTGGCAGTTGTCGAAACCTGGCTCACGCCATCAGTACCGAACCATGCGATCAGCTTTCCTGGCTACAACATCTTTAGGCTGGATCACCTGTCCAAAAGAGGTGGGAGCTGTTCTCTCCATCTAAAAGACTCCATACAGGGGCACCACATCATTACCTCACTCCAACCCACAACTGTTCAGATACTGACAGTGAGAATCCTCCTCAGAGCCCAAAACAAAACCCTCACTGTTGCCACCATCTACATCCCTCCCAAAGAACAGGGAACTGGTCTAACAGCTGTTCTTGACTTTGTAAAGTCACTCCCACTGGACACTGAATCCATCCTCCTAGGCGACTTCAACATCAACTGGCCTGCGGCCGATGCTGGTGCACACAGGGATACCATTACTGTGGCGAACCTCATACAAATGGTTGACTTACCAACCAGGAAAAATTACAGGACCGGCACCAGCACACTCTTGTAGTGGATCCTTACCCATCACCCATTGCGGATATCTAACACTAATGTCCTCCCTGACTCTCTCTCAGTGACCACTCCCCTGTTAGCTGCACCTGGCCAAATAAATTCATCAAACAACTGCCAAAAACTATCACCAGCAGGGTTCTACCCTGTGGTCATCTTCCTCGACTCAAATCCCACCTCCTCCATCAAGACTGGTCCCCTATCTTCAATGCAACCAACGTAAACACTGCCCTTGACCACTTCATAAACATCTTCACTGTGACCTGCGACATGTATGCTCCTATTAAGAAACGCAAAGTCAAATCACTCAGTAACCCTTGGCTCACAGGTGACCTCCTCAGGATGCTAAAAACAAGAGACCACCTATGGGAGCTGGCCAGAATCTCTGGAAGGCAGAACAACATCCAAAACAACAAACGTGCCCACAAAGACTGCACCAAAACCATCCGGCAAATGAAGTCCGCCTACAATAAGCATGCCCTCACAAACTCCTGGGGCAATGGTAGGGAATTCTTGAAGAACATAAAGGAACTAACCAGGAATCCACCCAACCCCCCATCAATACTCAACATCAACGGAACCACAACCTCAACCCAAAAACCATTGCAGATACCTTTAACAAAGCCTTTACTGACCTCAGCGCTGTCCTACCCCAGGACTACTTCAAAGATGGTGAAGCCCCTCTGTTTGCAATGAACACTACTCCCACCAGCTCCCCCCGCTTCTACTTCAAAGCAGTCAAGGCTCACCAAGTATGCAAATATTTTACCAAAGCCCTTGAAAAATCAAGATTCAGTAATGACTTCCTCGATCTCAAAATCCTGTCTCTCACACTTGATGAAGAGCCTAGTCCTCTGACCAGAATTTTCAACCTCTCCCTCAGCCTTAGCCAGTTCCTGGACAGATGGAAATCTGCCACTGTCATCCCAATCCTTAAAAGTGGTGACAAAACTGCCCACGATAACTACAGACATATCTCCCTACTACCCCTACTCTCCAAGGCACTAGAACACATCATCTCAGACCAGCTCACAGAATACCTGGATACGTACAACATCCTGTGCAAGCAACAACACAGGTTCCACAAAGGTCACAGCACCTCCACAGCCCTACTTGAATTCACCGGCGCAATCCACAACACATTTGACTCCAGTGAACTACTAGGCTCAATCTACATTGACTTAACTAAAGCCTTCAACACCGTCAATCACCGCCTCCTGCTTGTCCAGCTTCAGAACACTGGGCTGCCAACTGACTCCATTGGCTGGTTTAAGAGCTACCTTGAAGAATGGTCCCAAACAGTAAGAATCACTGTTACACTCTCGGACTCTAGACCGGTCCGCTCAGGAGTCCCCCAGGGCTCCATTCTGGGACCCCCTCCTCTTCAGCCTATTCTTAAACTCACTACCAGACAGCTGCCCAGAACAAATAATTCTGTACGCAGATGATGCCGTGATCCTCACCTCGGACCCTGATCCAATCCAATTACAAAATAAACTTCAACTGGCCTTCTCCTCCATCGAATCCTGGTTCCTAAATCATAAACTGCTTCTCAATCAGAAAAAAAACAAGTCTATGGTCTTCTGCAGCCCCCACAACAAAAACAAATAACTCCACCTCTCCATTGCAACCAAACAAGGAGCCATCCTAGAGCAAACACAATCGTTCAAGTACCTCGGCATCACCCTTGATCCCCACCTCTTATACACTGTCCATATCAGCAATGTTGCAAAGTCTGCCAATGCAAGGTTAGGCATATTATTCCGGCACAGGAAACATCTAACCCCAGAAGCACTGTCAGTGGCCATCCAAAGTTCCATCATCAGCATCATAGACTATGGTCTTATATATGGGTCTGCAACTACCACTTCTCTCAAACGTATCTTGACCTCCCTGAATAAGGCCTGTCGTCTCATCACTGGCTCACATCGCCATACCCACACATGTGACCTTTATTCCCAATCTGGATGGCTTCAACTGGACAAACGTATAAAATACCAAACCTGCATCACGGCCAAGAAAATTATAATGGGGCTTGCCCCACCTGGTGTCTGTGCCCTCCTTAAGCCTAGACATAGGAACATCACTACAAGGAGATCAAATTCCCATCTACTACATATCCCACGATGTCGCACGACCCAAGAACAAACATCTTTCACCTATTGGGCATCCAACTGCCTCAACTCTCTTGTCAGCGACATAGCGACCACTCCAACACTCGGCCTCTTCAAGTCCAATCTGCGCCTTTCACTGCTCGTATCCGGCGATTGCCCATCTTAACATTTCCACCATTCCAGCTGCACGTGCCCCAGCACCCAGCACTAACAATCAGTCTTTGCACCCCTAGCACCTTACCTGTCATATTCCCTCAACAAGGCCTCCTGGCTGCACTGTCTCCCACCCTCGCTGACTTCTCCCCCATATCTCCACTCCTGCCCCCGCCCCAACCACCTCCCATACTCCCCTTACCCCCTGCATCTCTTTCCCTCGATCTTCTACCATCACTTCTCCCCCACTCATCCCCCACCTTCCCTTGTCTTGCTCATAGCTCAAGTCTTTGTACTGGTTATTACATGTCTGTAAGTCAGTGACGTTATGTTTGTAACTAAAAATGATGACTGCTGCACACGCTGACGTGGAACCTTTGTAAAAGAGCCTCGGCTCAAAGGTATTGTAATCCTAGATTGAAATAAATAAATAACATTTTAATTTCTTGGCCTTTAGGTGATTTCATGCAGGGATTGCCAAATCACCTTTTGGGATGCAACAGCACATTTTGTACAGGAGTTGAAAAATGACAGCTATCACAATCATGAGGTGGTGTATAGAAATGGCTATGTTAAAAATTTGGGGTAAAAATATTTAATATTACCAAAGTTACGAGTCTGTGTTTGCAAAATTCAACATAGCATCATATTTTTTTTAATATTTTTGCACCAAATTTATAACATACAGTAGCTGTTTTGTGACCCCACCTCATGAATAAGGGCAGAGAAAAATGTTCAACTCCTGTCTGAAAGGTGATTTTGTTCAGGGACTACTAAATCACCTTTGGTGATGTAAAAAAAATAATTGGCCTGGATTTGAAAACGACACTGCAGGATTGGGCACCCCCACTGTCACTCTTATGTTTTGGGAGGGGTGCGGAAAAGACATTGATGAACTTTTTTTTCAGGTGTAAAAGGTAGGAAAAAATAAGTTCAGCATGCAACACTTGGGGATTGGGCATCCCCCGTGTCACTATTAAATTTTTTGGGGGACATGACATTGGGGGATTAGGCACCTCCAGTGTCACTGTTTTGTTTTTGGGGACACAACACTGGGGGATTGGGAACCCCAGTGTCACTATTATGTTTCGAGGGGGTCCTGACACTGGGGGATTGGGCACACTTATGTCACTATTATGTTTCAGGGGGGCACACAACACTGGGGATTAGAAACACCAGTGTCATTTTTATGTTTCTGGGGGCAGAGGTAGGTGGTGACACTGGGGTATTAGGCACCCCAGTGTCACTCTTATGTTGCTTGGGTGGGGACGTAACACTGGGGAATTGGGCACCCCCAGTGTCACTCTAATATTTTAGAAGGGGGAGTATTTTTTGTAGCTGAGATCTAAGTGAAACACAGCACAGTCTGCCGTGACCAAGATGGCTGCTGAATGCTACTATGCATGTGCTAGTAGTCGCGCATGCGCAGTACAGTTTGGCAGCCATCTTGGACTCAGTGGACTGTGTCGTGTTCTGCAGTGACCTCAGCTACAAATAAATAGTGCTGTGTGCTGGCTAATGGACAGCCCAGACTGCTTCACAGTCCCAGAGGTGACTGTGAGGCAATTCCACACACTGTTGTTCAGTCAGAAAAATCTCCTTTTTTCCATTTGCAGAAGGCCTGTAGGATCTGCCCACTGCAACCCCTAAAAACAGGCAGACTATGCTTAAGGTAGCACCTGTAGGGTGCCCTTTGGGGAAAGTTTTTTCTTAAAAAAATAATATATAAGCTTAAGTCGTATGATAATATGCCTGTTTTTAGCAGTAGAAAATCTGTGCAGAGACTAAAATGTCATCATATCTCCCATGGAAAGTTGTGGCTCTGAACACTGAACATCAGTCTGGTTCTATTCCCGCAACCTGGAAAACAGCCCAAGTTATCCCTTTACTGAAATCAGGGGATCCAATGGACCTTAACAATTATAGACCAATCCTGTGCTATCCAAACTACTAGAAAAACTAGTGTGCACCCAACTTAGGGAGTATCTTGAAGAGACCAATCTTCTAAATCCAGCACAATCTGGATTTAGACCTAGGCATAGCACTATCTCTGCTTTGGCCAAAGTAACGAATGACTGGCAAATAGAACTGGATAAAAAAAATAGTGTTTGTGCAGTATTCCTTGACCTAAGCAAAGCGTTTGATACGGTGGACCATGAACTGCTCCTCTCTTCCTTGCATTCCATAGGCCTAGATCCACCCTCCCTTAGATGGTTCAGTTGTTACCTTATGGGAAGGACACAGCAAGTGAAAGCTGATGGAGACCTCTCTCCACTCAATCCATTGCTAAGAGGTGTTCCACAAGGATCCATCCTGGGTCCCATCCTCTTTGCCATTTATATCAATAACATTGACTCAAACCTTACCAAGGCGTCTGTACACTTGTTTGCAGATGACACTGTTTTATATGTCAGTAACCCTTCACCTATTACAGCCTGTGAAGTCCTGCAAGCGGAATTCCACATCCTGCAACATCAACTATTGGAGAAAAAGCTCCTTCTAAATGCAAAAAAAACAAAAGCTATGTTTTTCTCCACACTAATTCAGACAAGGCCCACCTCACTAAACAATCTCCCCCAGCTCTCCACTATACTTGGTGAAAACCTTGAATATGTGGAAAAATTCAAGTATCTGGGGGTATGGATAGACAGCAGACTTAACTACTTTGTCCACATTGAAGAGCTTCTAAAAAAACTTTGACAGAGGCTTGGTCTCTTTTACAGAATAAGGCACTTCCTAACCAGAGACTCCAAGAAGAGGTTGGTCCAGGCTTCTTTTCTCTCAGTACTTGACTATGCAGATTTACTCTACAGTCGCTGCCCTGTTTTCTACCTAAACAAATTGGACACTCTATACCACAGAGCACTGAGGTTTATAACAGACCTACCCTTCAATACTCACCACTGCTCTCTATATGCGGCAGTCGGATGGACATCTCTCCAGTTCAGAAGAAACAGAAATGCTGCAGTACGGACCTACAGAGCACTGACCAGAATGCTCCCAAATGATATCATCGACTGCTTCACACAGACCAAAGCTAGTACCGATGCCCTAAGAAGCCATGATCTTATCATGCTTATTGTGCCTAAATTCAACACTCAGTTTGGGAGATCTGCTATCAGCTACACACTAGCCTCATCATGGAATATGATCCAGAAGACCCTGAGGCTGAACAACTTTATATCATTAGCATCCTTTAAGCATCTATACCTATGTCTCTTCCAAGAAAAATGCAACTGCTACCACTAATACTAGTATACTCAAACTCTTCACCTTCCCCTCCTTAGGCTGCCAACATCTGATGACATTACATCTTCAAATCACTCAACTCCATAGTCCCCGTACATCCTATCTATAGTCCTCTCCCATTACTTCTTGGCTCTTACCGTAGGCCTCATCCCTACTATACATTGCCTGGTGCTAGCCCCAGCCCCTGCCCAGGCCATCCCCTACACCTTATCACTGCGTCTCCTTGTCCCTTATGGTCCCTAACCCCTTAGTTTTGAAATATTGGATGCTTTACTTAAGAGACTTACTAATGAACATCCCTTGTTGATATGTATATATATTATGTTAGATAGTGTACATCCATGTGTCCCTACTTGTCTTTATGTTTAGGCAAAAATGTTTTGGTATATTGTATATAAGTGTTCTTAACATACCTGTATGTGTAATTACTATTGAACCTTGACCTCATCAGGTCCATCTTGCAAATGAGCTGTGCTCAATGATGTTTGCCTGAATAAATAAAGATTTGATTGATTGATTGATTGATTGGAGGGGGGAGCACAGTGTGACAGTAACGAAAGAATTTAGTGGCACACTTCCACATCATATTTTAATACAGAAAGTATGCCTTGAGAGTAAAACTAATTCAAAGCATCTTTAAACATATTTCCATTGCTGCAGCAAACACCCACTAAAAGTTTGGTAAAGGTCAACACCAAATGTTTCAAAAAGATCTGAAGGCCAAAACAAAGTTAAACGGCTTTATTTATACCCATAAAAGAGAATCAGCTTACCCACATTTGGAAAAGTACAAAGGTCAGGTCCTCTGCTACCAAACAGGTTACAATTAGAAGTAATCTTGGTAGTAAACTTGACCACAAAGCTAAAACACACCAGGACACTTCCATAGGAGGCAGAATAATACAGTGGTTTAGGGCTCTGAGCTACAAACTTGGATATCCAGGTTTGAATCCTACAGCTCCCACTTGCACACTGTGTGACCCTAAGCAAGTCACTTAACTTCCTTGTGCTGTCAGGTCGCACCTGGAAACAAGCTTCAGCTTAGTGTCCCTGTCCTGGTTAAACAATTTCCCCTTTATTTTTCCCATTAACAGACCACCATTGCAAGGAACAGATGAGCACCTACATGCTTAGGTACTGACTCTCGAGTCATCCTCAGAGAGTGAGGGCTTTCGTCATGGTGGAACATTTAAAGAAGCTGATTAAAGTGATGTACATCCACCACAACATTAAAGTGCACTGTACCAATACATATATAGATATACATAAAAAATGTCATCTATTGTGCAATCGATATGTTTAAAAACAAATATTTGTACCCAAAAGATGTATAAATATTGGCGCGAAGGACCGGTGCCTCTTTTAAGAGTGATTAGGCACCTGTGATTGATTTAATTCAATATTAATTGATGGTGCTAATGTGTTACTGAGTGGTAAAAAGAGTCTGGAGGTTAACCAGACCAAAGGAGAGTAACATTCTTATTTACATCCATCAAAGTGCCTGGGATCAGTGGGAGGTCAAAGGTCAACCTGATGACATACAGTACACAAGAATCAAAAGAGATGCAAATTGTCTCTGAAAAGTAAAGTGCTGGGTGCAAGAGACATAATTAAATAGAGAGTCCCAAGGGAGAGAATAACACAATTAAATAAGTTTATCAGTCATGAACATATGTAGTGATTGGTAGTATTCAAGATGATCATCCTATGTTATGTCTTAGACTTTCTATTTTTAGACCAAAATCAAATCTAACAGGACCTCCTGAAGCTGACATGTTCTAATGAAAAGCATTAAAGCTAATGAATTATTGCATCTGGCAACAGAACCGGAAAGTCTGCTGTAACAACAGCAGAGCCGACAAGTCATACTGTTGCTATTTTAGTTGCCTGAAAAAAAGAGAAACCAGCACACTCTTACGGAGGCAACAATGCATGGGCTAACAGCCGAGCCAGCAAGTCTGCTGTAGCATTGGCAGAGCTGGCTAGTTATGCTGATGCTGAATTAAATGCTCATACTTCAGAACCTATTAATTAATATAGGACAACAATAAAGGGGCTGACAACAGAGCTGGCTAGTCTGCTGTAGCAACTGTACACCGTACTATCCTGGAAGCCACACAAAATAAAAAACACAAATACCTTACACTTCAGGACCATCTCACTTGCACAGTGTGCTGTTTTTCTACACCGTCTGCCCCCCCCCACACACACACTCTCACCCTCACCCACAAGTATCAAAGAAAAAACACTATAATTTCAACACATTGTGGTATGGAGCGTCATTCCTTGCTCAGCACATAACTATAACAAACAAAATATTCAAGAGATCGTGCCATGGAGCAGCGTCCTTTGGTGACTAACATACTTTGTGCACAGCTGCTCCTACATGTGCTGGCTTCTCTACCTCTATGTGTTGCACCATTCTTATACTCCATAAATAAGAGTTCATGGTTACCATAGGTTCGTTCTCAGCACTCTTAGTAGGAAATCAGGTGTGCTACTACTGCAGCAGCCTGGAACTGTGCTCTGCTGTACTTGCACAGCTTCCTGCCCTACACAGCCTGGCACAGCTCCTTCAGCACAGGATGACAGCACTGCAGCCACTTATTGTCTCTCTCTCTCTCTCTGGCACCAGTGCCCCCCCGCCCCCAAATCCTTCGCTCCCCTGACACTCATTCACTGCCGATGCTTGTTGTTAGTCTATGGTTGTCAGTGCCTGTAGTTATATTTCCTGTCTGTCACTGACTCAGTGAACAGGTAATGCTGTGTGTAATGTGTGGTATGGGGGGTGGGGATGGGGAGAACATGCGCTAGGACCGTACGTCCACAAAGTTTGCATTCACATGTCCCTTGCTGGTACTGGCACTTTCACTACTGCTATGTCGGTCTGTGTCCCAGTCCACAGGTGACTGTTCCTGCTATTGTGCACATAGATAGAGCACTGGCAACCAAGAAAACTGGGGTACTGTGTCTCGCTCGATGAGGGCTTTTAATGGCTGCCATTTCAGTTTTCCTAGGTGAAAGCCACAAGGACTGGCAGTGGACATATGAAATTGTGCCAGGACTCCAGCATGTACAGGAAAAATATACAGTTCACAGGAAGATTTATTGCAGAAATGCACATTTAGGCATCACTTAGGGTTGGCCTCTAATGCCACAAAAGTATAGAAATAGTGTGAATGCAGAGAGTTCTGAGGTGTAGAGGACTTTTTTTGTCACCTCAACATGTTGCTCATTCAGAAGGAATACAGAAGTCCTTTTTCTGAACTGAATGCAAGAGGACTGCAGGGCTCCGTCAACTGCAGCCCTAAAAATACATTCTGAGGAGCTCCACCCCAACATGCTGCCACAACGTACACAAAATTAACGGTAGATAATAAGGGCTTGATTTTCAAAGAGCCCTTAGAGCAACAGAATTTGTGTCACTCTAGGGTTGTGGCAAACTCTGGCCAGTCAGGAACTCTGTGCCCAGTTTTATAAAAGGGGGTCCCTGCACCAAAAACCCAGGAGTTGCCACAGGCACAGGCTAGCACCAAACATATGGCGCACCTACAGGAAGTGCCTCAGGGATCACCTACCCTGCCTGGTACAACACTAGAGGGGCCAGGCTGATTTGGGGGGATGGTGAATCAGCTTCACTTGAGGGAGCAGGGGGCAGAAGGGGCACAGGAGATGGCATATGGGAGTTGGGGAGAAAGCTAAGCCTGAGAGGGAGTGATTTTGCACCCGGTGCTTTTGTTTTAATGTAGTCTTTATTACAGGTAGGGAGGCAAGTGATACATCCAAATGGCAACAATATCATATTTACACGTAACTCAGCAGACCTCAAAATATTTAGTATATAGATTATAATAATCACTACTTTCACATAAGATTCGGGATGCCGCTTGCTTATCCTCACAGTTGATGGATTGGTTTGCGGGAGGTTCAGGGACAGAAAGTGACATAGCACCAGGTGTGTGGTGCCCGCCTGGTCCTTTGTCACTTTCTGTTCCTGGGAACCCCCCCCCCACTGTGGTGGTCCCATCCCATTGGCTGTATTTATATGCAAATGGTACCCCCAATCTTAGGTACAAAGTAGATGATTGTTACGGTCTGTATACAGTAAAAGTTTTGAGGTCTGATGAGTTATGTGTAAATATAATGATGTTGATATTCAGACATATCATTTGCCCCTCCTTGGATGTGTTGGCTGTGATCTGATTACGTATTTAGAGTATAATGCATTGGTACATTTGTAGAACACTACCAAGAATTGATAGCCAATAAAGACTACATACAAAAATAAATAAACACACCTGCCAGGTACAAAATCCCTCCCTCCCATGCACAGCTTTCTTCTCGACTACCCCACGCCACATCCTGTGCCTCTTTTGCCTCTAGCAGCCCAGTTGCCGTCCCCCTTCACCACAGTGTGTGGCACTGGCGCCCATTCCTTAGACCACCTCTTGTCTGCATCTATGGTGGGGCTTGCAAAATTGCAATACAGGAGATGTTGCAGCCCTGCTATGGTGCTAGCCTCCCCTGTGACCTGGTGTGCCCTACTTTATGGTATAAGGCTGGTGCAGTACCACTTGGGCTCAATGGCTCACCTTTTTGATGCAGACCACATTTGAAAATTGGGATTGCCACATCTTTTGATGCAAGGAGCCAATTACGTCATTTATGTTTGATGCAGGCACCTTGCATCATTCCCCAGGCTTTGAAATGTGAGCCTTATGCTTTTTACATACTGTATTAATCTAATTTTTGAACTTACTATAAAAGTATCTCAGCTTTCTTATCTGGATTCTGCTTTTCAGCTATACTACTGAGCAAGCTTTGCATTTTTCCATTATTACAATTAAGCAGTGCAGTATTGGAATTACTGGGAGGGGGTTGCCAGGATCAGCCACAATAGCTCTGAATGAGCCATTGTAGCTCATGCATCACAGGCTTGTAATTATCATTGGGAAGGGGACATTTATTACTACAGGTAAAACTTGGGCCCCCAAAGATCACACAGTGAAATTCCAGTACTGGCTAGAGTTTTGTGTTCCCAGGATAGTTGCTTGCTGAATTAAAATATGTCTTTCTCTCCTTCTTATTCATTGGGCTAGTTTTGGAAATTAAAGCTCATTCTGCCTCATTGAATCTACAATGGTACAAAGTCTCTTCCGTGACATCGGGGTCAGAGTTAAATGCCATCTTGATCAAATTTGCATTGTAGTTTGAAAGAGTAAACCTTTAGGATAATGGGAAGGATTTTCAAAAGCACTGGACTTGAATGCAGATGCTTGCTGTGCTTTGACTGCATCTGCAAAAATGTATCCATGCAGCCCTGCTGCTATTTTCAAAAGGGATGTGTTTGCAGCTCCATACTGATGCAATGTGATTTGCATCATTTTTGCCACAATTGGGTCTTTTCTTGGATGCTTAATTTGGTCTGATGTAGACCATGTAAGAGATGGCATATGAGGATGGACTGAAATTGGTAAGCAAACATAAACAGATATTTTGACTAAGTAGTGGGTGCTGATCCCAATAGGTTACAAGCCTTCTTCCATCTTCCCCTTTGTATACTCCTACATCATGGAAATCTGACTTTGAAAAGACAGGCAGGCAGCTCTTTAGCAGATGCTTTGTAAAATGCTGCCCATTCTCAAAAGGTTAGAAAAAGAAGTTACCTTGTATGGGAAACATATTCAGACAGTTTGCTTAGGGCACTTTTAGAATTTTATATACCAGAATAGCCTCATTTAAGTGAAATAAATATTTTTCAAGAGGGCCAGAGGAGACTGATACAGTAGCAGAGTCTG
The DNA here is from genome assembly GCA_016271365.2 of Neoceratodus forsteri. Lineage (NCBI taxonomy): Eukaryota > Metazoa > Chordata > Ceratodontiformes > Ceratodontidae > Neoceratodus > Neoceratodus forsteri. Next base: position 871,327,629 of record CM057450.1, on the reverse strand, counting down.
TACTTTACAGTTACATAGTTGTGGAGAACAAGAATTTTCAGCATTGGTTAAACATACTTACAGAGATGGAATTATAGTCTAGATTGTATGATTGATTCTATGATAGTAATCACAGAGGTGCTTTGGGTCAAAGCAATCTTTGCTTTGTTCACTGTGTCTGTCAGTAGCTCTCAAAGTGCTACAGTATATACGAAGGCTAGGCTTAGTAGCACAACTTGTGATGAATAAAACCTTAGCAATAGCAAGAAGATTGCATAAAGACTTTGGGTTCCTAAAGCAACAAATGTTGGTAACCATTGTGAGAAACCAGCTTTCATAACACAATATAATAAAAAGGCATTAAAAGTGGGTAAACTAATAAGAAACCATTGATCCATTTTAACTGCTTATCCTGCCTAGGCTCAAATAGTTGGTAAACGTCTCAGGTTACATACTCAAGAGCACAACAGTCGGGTGGCAAAATAGTAAACAGCCATTACAGACACCCGCAAACTGAAATGTGATTACAAAGTCCAGCTGGTTTCTTTTTCTTTTGTTTCCTACTCCACAGCCTGCCCTCTTCTGCCCCCCACCCCCTCATTGCCTTCTCCCAGACTTACCTCTCAATTTTGTGTTCCTCTTTGGCTTACCCACCCAGGGCAGGATCAATGGGGTATGCCTGGCTCCCACTAAAGTTCATGCTCTGCCTAGAGTGGAGCTGCCAAGGTCAGCAAAACAAGGCCTGTCGAGTGGTAGCGGTGATATCCTGCCAGCTGAAGGGTCTTTCCTTCCAGTTTTTCTTCCTGCCCTCAAGACACCAACTGACCATGAGTTGGATGATGTGCATGCACACCAGTAGTGCTTCATACCTCCAGCCCCTCCCTGATCTGAGCCCCTTCCTGCACCACCACCTGTTGTCACTCAGGTGGTGGTCACGAGGTGGCAGCTGCAACACTCCCACCCTGGAGGAAGAGAACATCTTCTGGAACACTCAATCCTCTTCCTTCAGGCCATCACCCAACTACTAGAGCTCATTCCTAAACTCAGTGCAGCAGCATTACAAGCAGTAGTGCTACCGCTCCAGCGATGGTTCATCAGTCCAGTTGGTCTCTACAACTGTTAGCTTTGTAATGTATGGAACTTTGCCCTGACTGTCATTTCTTTTCTTTAGATTATGAATTCATCAAAAATGGTACCAGTCAAGCAGTTCATAAATCATTCAAGTGAGTGTGTAATATGTGCTGCCTGGTGCTCCTGCTCTCTGATTGATATGGGCTGGACCACAAGGCAACTCAACACCAGAATACAGGAGCAGCTAAGAGCAGTAAAAGGAAAGCAACAGAACAGTGTTTTGGGAACCTACTTCTCTGAGATTCACAACTGTGATTTGTCCTCTTTGAAATATGTGAGTTCAGACTTAATTCCCCCTTTTGATAGAGGGGGAATCAACTTCCTAAATGACCGCATAAAGAAGATTAATGGATATGTTGTATCATTGTAAGACAATTGAACCAACTGGACTGAATGATATTTTAGATTTCAACCTTTTTCCTATAGAACAATATGACTGCTAAGTTGTGGCTTCTATGATTACAAATAATTTCAGTTTTCATCTCTGTAATGTGTAAATAGGATAGTTTTTATTATTTTTTTTTTTTTGAGTACAGTAACAGGTTCCCTCTGTTTCTGACTGAACCTTTTCTCTGGCTCTTCTGGAGCTTTTCCATTTCTGGACTATTCCTACAGTATAGATAATTATATAATACTGGAATTTTGTTTCATTTTTCTAGCTGTAGTCTCCTAAAATTAAAGATTTATTCTATCATTCATTTTCTATATTAAGCTAGTCAGATTATGTTGCATATTTAGTATATTACTTTTTTATTATCTTTTTTTAGTTTAGTATATATAAGCAACAAGACATGATAGGGTATGCATGGAACATATTTTACTGCATGGTCAGGGGCATAATAAGGCACGAGGCCCCTGGCCGAATGCCTTTAGCCACTGGCGTGTGGCAAAATTTGTTCCATACACAATCTGGAATGTCTTATTGAGCTTATAAAATGGGCTTGTTTTTAAAAAAAAATGTTTTAAGTTGGAACAATCATTTTTACAACAGAAAAAAGGATTTGATCATGTCAATTTATGATAGAATAGTCATTCCACCTAATACAAAGCGACATTGTCATTTAAGTACTGGACAAAGTTTGTTCTTTGCTGTCATCTGTATTACTGTTTTTGTTGCCAGCATGTATTCCCTTTTACTATTGTGAATTTACACAAACACTCAGCAGCCAGAGCTCCCATCTTTTTTCCCCTTCCACCCCAGTCTGTAATTATTTAGACTAGCAGAGGAGGAGGAGGATGCATCTTTTGGATGCCGCGTGGGAATGCTTGTCCTCAAATGAGTAGTGCAGACCTTCACTACCCTGATCCTGAGGAGAGGAAACATGATCAAATGAGCATGTACAGTAGCAGCAGATAGGACAGAGCAGTTCTCCTCCTTTCCTTCACCTTCCTGCTGGAGCTTGCTGGTGAGAACAGCAGTAGCAGCCTGTCCATCCCGTGCAGTGCACCAGCATGCCGCTGTGACTGAACTGAAGGCACTGTGACTGAACTGAAGACGCATGCTGAGCAAACGGTAACTACAGATGGTAGCGACCATGACCATGCTGCATACTGGAAAGCGGGGTACAAGTTAGGGCTACATGTGAGTTTGTTCCATTCTGTTTGCTGTTTGAATTTGGCCTGGGATTGATGCTTATAAACATCGGTAGGCTAAATAATCCACATAGTTTTTGTGGTGCTTGGCAAATATCAGATGGCTCACAGTAAAAATGCCAATGATCCAGGGCTTATGGATACTAATCTTTTTACTGCCAGCTCTTTAATTTAGCCATGCATGGAATATATTTCATGGATGACTGTTTAGCCAATCAAGATCTTGGATTTAGTCTACCCATTTTATAATCTCTGTTGTACCCCCCCCCAAAAAAAAATCCTCCCTTCTCTTTTAAGCTCTTCTAGTTTCTTGTGCTCCGATTTGTATAGGTTGTGAAGTGAACTTATTATATAGGAAGAGCACTTTTGGTTAAGGGACACTTTTTCATAAGACAAAATGACTGATTGGTGTGACCTTGAATGTTTTAGTAAAGCTGTCAGCGTTTTTGTCCTTATTCTAGCATTTTCGTTTTTCAAGCAGTAATTTTGAATGCATGAATTTGTGCCCAATAGGGTTAGTTTAATATTGTGTACGCTATTTAGTCTTTGGGTTCTACCTCTGTTTTTAATTTTAACAGTTTGGCTTACTCTTATTATTGCATGATATGTTAGGAATTAATGAAATATTGGCAATGCATAGCTAGTTGTATTTCTCCCTGTTATATTCCCTTTATTATGCACCTCTATAGAGTAACTTTTGCAGCTGTGGTTTCATAAGCACCATTTGTTAGTCCTGGGCAAAACCAAATTGAAATAAAACACACCACAAAAAATGTGGGACCCTGTATGGCATACACTAACTGGGGGAAAGTCAGCTCTACATGCCTAATCCTCCAGCTGTGCATACAGCAATGCACCGGGGGCAGGTGGGTGGTGTGCTAGGGGTGGGCCAGCACTATGCATCATACACTAAGGTGCAGCAGGGCTCTCCACAGGGGAGCACATTCTGGAGCAGGATACGGCAGCCAGAACCCTGCCGTAACTTGCTGCACACCCCCCATGGCCCACCAGTCACTGTGGAACAAGGAATCCAACCTATGTGATGCCCCAGCCCACTAGGCTGCTGGTGAGGGCTGGGGCAGCTGAAGGGGTGACCACCCAGACACTGTAGAGCTGGGTCCCATACAGGCATTGCCACTGCACCCCACAACAGGATAGCCCTGACCCTGTAGTGCCCAGCATACCACCCTACACACACACACACATATACGTGTCCACGCCAGACCCTTGTCATACATGCCACCCCCCCAACACACACACACATCCAGTGGTGCATGGCACAGCCACACAGCCCCACCTCTGGAAGCATCTACAGTGGCCAGTGCCCCCCCCAGCACCAAGAACACCCAGCTCCATGATCCTGGTACCCTCCAGACAGTGCTGCAGTTTGGGTGCTTGTGGCACAGCCCTCCGCACACCTCCTCAGCCGCCAGCTGTCCAAGTAATGCAGGAAGCATGCCCCTATGTATAGGCATTGCATTCCCAGTATCACTTGGATGACCGAGGTAGGGGTGTGTGTGGAGGGCTGTGCCGCTGGCCATCCGGAGCTGTGGCACCAACAGGATGGTATGGAGGCCAGGGGTGTTGATGTCTGTGCCATGAGGGTGGGGGTTGGGTTCACTGGCCACCAATGAGGGGCGAGTGCGCTGGCATCAGGGGATGGTGGGGATCAGGCAGTGCTGTATCAGGCAGTGCACACTCGACGGGGCTCATGAGGGAATGGGGAGCTTATGCATCAGGACAGGGTACCGCTAGGGGGGGAGCCATGTGCAACATTGTTCAAGGAGTGGCTGCCATGGGTGGGAGGGGAATGCATCACCGCATCATTGCATGGGTGCTGCTGGTAGGGGGTGGCTGCACTGGAATTACAGGGATGGGGCAGACATGTTGGGGGGGCTGTGCTTGCAGGTTGCTGGGGCCGCCCTGTGTTGTAGGGTGGTTCAGCAGTGTGGTGGGTTTCCACTGTGCATTGGGAGCTCAGCTAGAGGGTCTTCTGGCCAGCAGAGCATGGCTTCGCAGGTCCAGGTACCTATGTGGGCTATTCACACACCCAGACCCATGCCTCACTGCACAAGGGATCCACTTTTGGCCCAGGATGGGCATCCAATTGGATGCTCACCTGGGACCTCAACTCAGGAGGCCACTGGTTGTGCATACCTTCATGTGCGCACCTGTCTATGCTGAGGAGCTATGTGGAAGGCATACATACCTTTGGTGCATACTTTCTGCCCGATAGTGTGTAGCACCCAATATTAGCACTTTATTGTTCTGGCTTATTCAAATAAAATATTTGTAGCACTATGTGACCCTGCGTTCACTGCCTTTCTGGTCACTTTATATTTCCCTGTCTGAGAAACTTGCTTTCTCGCTTTTCTGTTTTTGATTATCTTTTAGAATTTTGTCACCTCCTTCTGTGATGGCCTCAGTATCACTGTCATCATCACTAGTCAGTGGTATAACTAACATGGATTCATCCCTTATGCACTTTCAGAACACCTTCCTCTCTGCCTGGGACAAACACACCCCCTACGCTGGGCTAGAGTCCGTGGTTCCCACCTACCCTGTATCACTCCCGAGCTGATTGCTTGCCAACAAGTCCGTGATAAGGCCTGGTGAATCTACAAATCCTCACTCCTCCCCAGCGACTATACCTCCTATCGCATGCTCCGCAATAGGTGCACTAAGACCTTCTGCCTAGCGAAGTCTGAATATTTTAATAACACACTTAATGCAAATCTTGGAAGACCTTCCAAATTCTGGAAAGTCATTAGCTCCCTTTTCTCCCCCCAAACAGTTAACCCTCCACCTCTTCTCCTTGCCCAAGGTACTTTCCTTTCTGATCCCCTGGAAGTCGCCTCCAAGTTTAATTCATATTTCACTACCTGTGTTCATGCCCTCCTTGAAGCCCTTCCACCTGCAAACACTCCATCTCCTCAGTCTCCTATCCCCCAACTATCCGGCATGAACCCCTTCTCCTTTAGACACATTTACCCCACTGAAACCTTAGATGCCTTTTGCACCCTAAACCCCTGCAAAGGCAAATCCCCTGATGGTCTTGACAACAAACTCCTCTTCTTATCTGCTTCCGCCATCACTACCCCCTCGCAGCCCATCTAAATCTTTCCTTCAGTAATGAGTCACTCCCCTCTGTATGGAAGCATGCAACTGTTCTACCCCTCCCTAAAGGTGGTGACTGTACCTCTGCATCCAACTACTGCCCCATCTCCCTCCTCCCAACCCCCTTCAAAACTCCAGGAACACCTTGTGCTATCCCAACTCTCCCACTTCCTCGCAGAAACTAACTTCTTCACCCCTTTCCAGTCCAGGTTCAGAAAACACCACTCCACTACCTCTTCCCTGCTCAGACTCATAGACCACATCCTCACTGGGATGGACAAAGGGCTAATCACTGATGCTATTTTCATCGACCTAGCAAAAGCATGCGACACCTTATCCCATTCTCTCCTACTATCCTGCCTTTCCGGAGCTGGTTTAGCTGAATCCGCCATAAACTGGTTCAGTGCCTGCCTTCTAAATAGAACCCAATCCACTAAAATAGCTGACCACATCTCCCTCCCCCTCCCTATCACCTCTGGTGTACCGCAAGGCTCAGTTCTCAGCCCCATCCTCTTCTCCATCCTCCTAAATGACCTGCCAAACTCCTGCTCCTCTTCCGCCATCCACATGTATGCAGACGACACAGTCCTCTTCACCTCCAGCCGGACCCACAAAGAAGTCACCTGCAAACTTCAAACTGACTTCAACAAAATCCAACTCTGGTTCAATAGCAGCCAACTCTCCTTAAGTGCTAAGAAAACCAACTGTATGACTTTCGGCACCAGACAGCGCCTATCCAAACTCACCTCCCCTCTGAGATTCCACACCCTAAATAACACCGTCCTCGAAGAAGTACCCTTCTTCAGGTATCTCAGGGTTTGGCTTGACCTCCACCTCTCCTTTTCCACTCACGTTGATGCCATCATTTCCAAACTGCGCCCAAAACTTGGTGCCCTCTATAGAAACCGCACTAGTCTCCCTCTTCCTGTCAGATGTGAAATTGTTCAGAAAATTATTCTACCCTCCTTCGACTACTGTGATGTAGTTTACAGTTCCACTGCTCAGACCACCCTAGCCAGATTAGACCCCCTCTTTAATGCATTTTGCCACTTTGCCCTCGATGGCCCCCCTCGATCACATCACTGCACACTTTATCGTTCCCTGTCCCTACCTTCTCTGAGTAACCGGCGCCTAATTCATAGCACTTAATTCACTTCTAACTTCTGGCTCAGGTCCCTCCCTCCCTATCTCGCATCCTCCCTATCCTCCCCACCCACCCCCTCACACACCCTCAGATCCGCTGACCCTAGACTACTATTCATCCCTCACCATAGGACCACCACCGGCCAATCTGCATTCTCTTACCTCTTCCCTAAACTCTGGAATGGCCTGCCCACCCAGGTCCGTCACTCTTCATCCAAACTCTCCCTTTCCGATGCCCTCTCTAACTTCCTTGCACCTAATTGCTACTGCCCCTGACCACCCTCCCGTTAGCTCCTCCCCCCCCGCTCCCCCCTGCGCCTGACCAGCGGCCCGGCCATGCCTAATTGGCTGGCTTATATACTACCCTGTGCACTTATACCCTCTCTATTACCTACTCCACACTCTCAATTTCTCCCTTCCCCATTCCTAATCAACCTAAGCTCCCCGCCCCACTCCCTCCCTCCTCACCTAACCTCTCCCCTATACACCTATGTTTCTACACCCTCCTTCTCTACCCCCCATCTTGCTCTCCAAATCCTTACTTTCTACTTGATGCATCTCCCTGAAGCTCAACCTCCACTACTGGCATTCAAATTCTGCGATTACTACCTCTGTTCCATAACTGGCACATATGTATTTCATGTTTTGCCTCGATGTGTACCATTGTATTGTATACCATGCCTTACGGTCATGTTCTGTACTGTTCTTACCTCGTTGGGTAACCACGATTTGTATAACCTGTACTTGCTGAGCCTGTGCTGTGCTGAACTACACTGCCTATGTAATAAGTTCAAATGTAATCCCTCCCAACTATGTACATTTTCCATATTATGCTACTGTAAATTCAACTATTGTATGTATACCTGCCTCCTCTGTAACTCTCCCCCTCCCCAGGTCACACCGTAAGACGAGCATCTTTTTGTTCAGTGTGTCTTTCCTGGTGAAACATTTTCAATAAATAAATAAATAAATAACTGCCAGCACACATTCACGCTCCTTTCATTTTTCATCCTCCTCTTTTCCCACATCTGCTTCTTCATGTTCCTCATCCTTTCCTGTCTTTTCTCCTGCTCCTCCTCTTTGCATATTTTTCTCTATCTGCAACTCCTTCTGTTGTATATGCCATGTGCTTTCCCTTCCCCTCATGCCTCCTCCTCCTCCTCCTTGTGTGCATCCCCTTCTTTACCACCTCACACTTATACCCTTGCTCTGACAGCTCTCCTCCTCATTCACACTCTCCACTATAAGCTTCTGTGTTTGCCATGCAATTGCTTACTATTGTAGAATTGTTGTATCAGTATACTGTACCTAACTTAACCTCTGCTCCTCCCATGATCAATTATACTTTTTCAAGAAGCAGCAAAAAGACTGGGCACCTGCCACACTAGAAAATATACCACAAATGCAGATATATAGATAAAAATGCCTTCATGCTGTTTCCTTGACAATTATTCAAGATAACTATGGAAAACAAACAAAAAAAGAAATAATCTGCAAAACCACAACATATAAAAAAACACAAAAGGAACTATAAACAAGCATTTGTCAATGTCAAATGTTTGCTTACTGGCATTGGCAGTGGTAGTGTAGAAGTTACAGAGCTGTGTAATAGGAATGGCAGTGAAGTATTGAACTGAAGCCAACCCCACCACCACCCTGCAGAGAGTGACAGGCATCGGGGTGTGCATTTGGGTCATCAGGCATAACGGCCACGCCATTTCACCACACCCCACTCTGCAGAGACTGACAAGTGTGACGTGTTCCTTGGGGTCTTTGGCCCTTATGCGCACCCCATTTCATTAGGAAATACGGTGAGATGGGTGTGATATAGGAGAATGGGGTGATGTTTGGGGCTGAAGATTGCAAGGCACACCTCGATGCCTCTCAGTGACTGCAGGGTGTGGAGTGGTATGAGCATCACAGGCAAGAATCCCAAGTCACACCCCTGATTCCTGTCATTCTCTATAGGGTTGGGCGATTTAGTTGAAAAGCCTAATACCTCAACAGGCATTCATTGTTATTTAACTCAAATTTTCAACATGTTTGTTTTGTGACCCCACCTCATGAACAGGGGGAATATCAGTTTGGTAGCCGAAAGCTGCTTATGCACAGTGACTACGGGATTTAGCACCACAGGTGCAAAAATATTCCAAACAGGCTGTAAAAAATGACAGCTGTACTCTTTCATGGGGAGGTGTAAAAATGGCTATGTTGCAAATGTGTAGTAAAAATATTTAAAAAAATGGTGAAGTCACGAGCGTACATAGAAACTGCAACGCACACCCGTTATATAAGTAGGTTGGGGATATTTTATAGCAGATTGTCAACTCAGGCATTTTGGTGCCTCCGATCATGAACAGTGTCACTGTGATTTTCTTTATCTGTGCCGAACAATGATTTCCCACAGCGACCACGCATCTCTGCACTGAAAGTGTGAAAACACACTTCGGCCATGTTGTGAAAAATGGCAGCTGTACTGTTCATAAGGAAGTGTTGAAAATGCCACTAGTGAAAATCTGGACTGGAAATATTACTAAGTCATGAATTAACGAGGATGCGTGGAAACTGCACAATGCTCACTCAGAACACAGTCATTTATGGACTTTTGTCACCAAATTTTCAACATAGCCATTTTAAGACCTCTGCTCATGAACAGTGTAACTGTGATTTTCTTAATCTGTCCTAAACATTGGTTTGCACATAACTTCGCCATTGTGCGCTACATGTCGCGAAACACGTTTTGGGGCAGGATGTGAAAATGGCAGCTGTACTGCTCATAAGGAGGTGTGGAAAAATGGCAATGTTGGAAATCTGGAGTGGAAATATTGAAAATTCGCAAACCTATGAGCATGCGTGGAAACTGTGAAACGCACACTCGTAAAACAGTCATTTTTAGGAATTCTGTCACCAAATTTTCAACATTGCCATTTTAAGATCTCTGCTCATGAACAGTGACACTGTGATTTTCTTAATGTGTCCCATACACTGAGTTCGCACAACGACTGCGCCATTGTGCGCTACATGGGCGGAAACACATTTTGGGTGAGATGTGAAAAATGACAGCTGTACTACTCATAAGACAGTGTGGTGAAATGGCAATGTTGAAAATCTGGAGTGAAAATATTGAAATTTTGTGAACTTACGAGCCTGCGTAGGAACTGCGCAACGCACGCTCGTTAAACAGTCATTTTTTGGAATTTTGGCACCAAATTTCAACATGGGGGTTTTGGGCCCCCTTCTCATGAATGATGTCACTGTCATGGTGGTATTCAGTCCCGAAGGGTGATTTCGCAGTCATTGCACAGTCACGGCACAAAATCACCCTTCGAGCCTGAATATCGCCATGACAGTGACATCATTCATGAGAAGGGGTCCCAAAACCTCATGTTGAAAATTTGGTGCAAAAATTCCCAAAAATGCCTGAGATATGCAACAAAGTTGAACCTCCTATCTAGCCCATTATACAGCTTACCGGCATTTCCTCAGTTCGCGGTCGGCTTTGAAGAGTGCAGACGTGTTCCCGGTCCACCAAGATCATCGTGCCAGAGTCCAGAGGTAAGTATGGGGTGAGGGGGTGGGGCTGAGTGCGCAGTGGGTGGGTGCGGGTTGTGGGAGGGGGTTCGGGAGACGCCACACGGGACCGCTTTTGTTTACAGGTTAAAACAAAAAGACGTTAGAGACCGCTTGCCACTCTGGGGTGGGCTCCCAGCATGGCACCAGGACTTTGGGGGGGCGTTCAGCTGACGGGGGATTGGGCACCCCCATCGGCAAAAAAAATGTAAAAAAAAAAACGTGGGACCGTTTGCCACGTTGGGGTGGGCTCCCAATGTGGCACAAGGACTTTGGGGAGGAGGGCGCGTTCAGCTGATGGGGGATTGGGCACCCCCGTCGGCAACATGACGGATTGCCACACTGGGGTGGGCTCCCAGCGTGGCATCAACTATTGGGAGTGGAGGGGGAGGAGACAGACGCAGTTCAGCCGATGGGGATTGGGCACCCCGTCAGCTATACGCTGCGTGTGGGGGGCGTGCATGCCTGCGGCTGGGGGGGAGCTGCGCGTGAGCAGCTTCTTATCACTGCTCACTCAAGCGTAGCTCCCCCTTTCAACTGTATGCCACTGCATTTTGTAGTGTGTCATAGACAGCTCCAAAATGCATTGGCTTACAGGGGCCGCGCCTGCCAGCACAGTGCCTGAATTGGAGGAGGAGGTGACACACCTCCGAAATCTCCGATGAAAGCACTATGTTTCTTGCACATGCTTGCAAGCAAACATAAAAGCAGATCCAGCTCAAACTTATCATTTAGGCCAGGCTAGGAGAGGACAACCAAATACAGGTTCCAGAATGCCTCCCTCCTGGCCAGTGGCTGCTCCACCAGAACACCACCTCCAAAACAAAGTACCATGTCTCTACACCCAAAAACATAGGACCCATAGCCATAAGACATGCTTGACAGATAATGGTATGAGGTATGATGCAGTCATCACCAGATGGTAGCTATGATGACTCCCAATAGATAGTTATTAACCCTATTTAGATACCCACATGCTGCTGTGATCCATGATGAGTACTTAAGATGAGTATGACTGACACCACATGCTTGCTAAGATGCTCACCCATACTCGCTGATACACCCTCCTTTCCCTTGCTGGCAGACCTAGTGTATCACTGCAGTAGCCCGCTTTGCTTAGTTTTCATTCTATCACAGCAAAAATAAATAAATATATATATATATATATATATATATATATATATATATATATATATATCGATTTAAGTGTCCTGCACTACTAGAACACAGTGAAATATATTTGTTGAATAAATTCTTAAAAAGTCTGCCCTGCACCTTTCCCAGTCTGCTATATTCATTTTGAACAGCTCCTGCTGCATCATAGTGTTGAGGTGCCAAAATGCCAAACTGAAACTGTGTCACTTCAGACCTCGGACCCTATTTGATCAGAGATGGGAAGGACACCAGTGACCAAACAGAGTCCGAGGTATCAGAATGGGTAGGGAAAAATAGGAAAGACTGGATGGCCCTACCAGTCCTTTTCTGCTGACAGATTTTGTTACTATGTTTTTAGACTGGCTGCTCTGGTGTCATTACTGCCAAATGTCAGTATGTTCACTGAATACAAATTCAACAATTCCATAGTCCTGACACCAGAAACATAGCAACCAACAGCAACAACATGCAATACCACTGGGCACAAAGGGAAGAGGATAGGGAAGTGTACCAGAATTGTCTGAGGGAGGCAGGAAAGGCTGTGAGAAGTACAAAAGCACAAACAGAGGAAAGAATAGCTTGATCAGTTAAAAAGGGGGACAATGGCCCGGTGGCACTGAGGGTTGAGGTACTGGATGCCACACCTTGTGCCACACCGGCGAGCCGGGTTTGGGAATGGACTTGGGTTGTTAGGGGTCAGTAGGGGGTGGAAAGGATTCAGTATCTGGAGGACTGCTGTCCTTTTCTGGGAGGGAGGGGTGGTCAGTCCAACTGTACGGTGACTCTCGGTGGAGACTGGGGGTACTGCAACAGTCAGGACCTTAGCTTGGGGACTGGCCATGGTGGCACACCTGTGGGGGTGTGCAGGAGCATGCAAGCCCCCTTGCTGGCATGCACTGCACTGCCAGGCCAATGGGGGAGAAACAAGGAAAAACCCTATTTCCTGGTAGGCAAAGAGGGATACAGGGGCTGGCCAACCACATCCAGTGCCTGGTCCTTCCATTCATTCCTCCTGCTCTACTCCCTGCCTGGTCACTCTACTATATTATAAATGGAGCGCCAGGAGAAGTAGGCAGTCCCACCTCAGGGTACTCAGAGTTAGGGGGTTGGGTGGCCGGGCAGTGGAAAGGAGAGGCTGCCAATGGAGGAGAAATGGAGAACTTCAGCTGGGCAAGAACATGGCAGAGCCAAGAGACCCCTAGGAGAGATCCAGGTAGGCAAAGATAAACAGAATTGGGGTTGGGGGAAGGTGGACAAGACATTCTATAGGTTCATTTGCGAGAGAAGAAAGGCCATGGGGGAGTCACTAAACTTAGAGGAGATGGGGGAAAAGCATCAATCCTAAACAAGTTCATCTGTTCAGTCTTCACTCTGGAGCGGGAGGGGCAGGGACCACAGCTAGTCTTCAAAGGAACAGAGGGAAAGGATATAAACTCCAATCTGTTCACAGAGGAGAGGTTCCTAGAAATGCTTACAAAGCTGTAGGTGGACAAAGCCATGGGACCAGTTGGCATATATCCCAGGATCCTAAGGGAACTAAAGATGGAACTGGCAGCCCCTCTGGCAGATCTGTTCAGTGTGTCCCTAAACACTGGAAAGGACTGGAGAAGGGCAAATGTTGCCCCTCTTCACAAGAAACAAAAACATAGACTTTGACAGCAGATAAGGATCGCTTGGCCCACCCAGTCTGCCCATTTCCCTACCTATTGGATAAGCTGCAGAACCTAGTTAACCAACAGTCTATTCCTCCTACCCCCCACTAGAATTGCTTTATGTCTGTCCCATGCATTCTTGAATTCCCCCACTATTTTTGACCCCACAACCTCCTTATGAAGGCTGCTCCATGCATCCACCACCCTCTTTGTGAAAAAATACTTCCTTATATTGCCCCGGAGCCATCCCCCTCTATCTTCAAATTGTGCATCCTTGTTCTTGAACATCTCTTTTTCTGAAAGATACTACCCTCTTGGACTTTGTTGATTCCTTTGAGGTACTTAAATGTTTGTATCACGTCACCCCTCTCCCTTCTTCCTAGCAAAGAAGATGCAGGGAACTACAGGCTAGTTAGTCTAACCTCTGTAGTTGGAAAGGTAATGGAGACACTCCTTAAAGAAAGAATAGTGGAGCACCTGGAAGCCATAAGAAAGCTGGATTCCAGGCAAAATGATTTCACAGCAGGATGGTCCTGTCTAACTAATCTGATAGCTTTCTTTGACTGGGTAACAAAGATAGTAGATCGGGGGGGCAGTAGATGTAGCCAATCTTGATTTCAGGAAAGCTTTTGATACCATCCAGCATAGGAGACTGATCAACAAGCTCGGTAGTCTGGTGGTGGGTTGCAAGGTGGTGAGCTGGATTGGTAACTGGTTAGGGGACAGAAAACAGAGGGTAGTGGTAAATGGAACCCGATCAGAGGAAATGGCGGTGACCAGCAGAGTACCTCAGGGGTCTGTTCTCAGGCCGGTCATATTCAATGTCTTCATTAGCAACATTGCAGAAGGGCGGAAGGGAAAGGTTTGCCTGTATGCAGATAACAGCAAGAATTGCAAGAGGGTGGATACTCCAAAGGAGGCAGAAAGCAGGAGAAACGACCTAGAAAAATTGAAGAGATGATCGGAAACATGGCAACTGAGATTTAACGCAAAGAAGTGCAAAATTATGCATGCGGGGAGCAGGAACCCTGGAGTGAGCTACAAGATGGTGGGGAATGCTAACAGTTACTAAGGAGGAAAGGGACTTGGGGGTCATAATCCCAGATGACTTGAAGGCCACCAGGCAGACAGCCAAGGTGGTAGGAAAGGCCAGTGGGGTGTTGGGTTGTAATGAAAGGGGTATCACAAGCCAAAGGTTGGAGGTAGTAGTTCCACTGTACAAAACTCTAGTGAGGCCTCACCTAGAGTACTCTGTCCAGTTCTGGAGGCTTCACCTTTGTAAGGATACTAATGAGAAAGAAAAGGTACAGAGGAGGGCAAATAAGATGGTGAAGGGTTTGCAGCACAAGCCTTATGAGAAAAGCGTGAAGGACCTCAATATGTAAACACTAGAGAAAAGGAGGCAAATGAGGGAGTGAGGTGACATGATAGAAACATTTAAATACCTCAATAGCATTAACAAAGTTAAAGGGGATAATATCTTCCAGTTTAAGAGCAGTGCCAGAATAAGAGAGCATGGCATGAGACTGGTGGGAGGCTGCATAAGAGAAATGTGAGAAAATTATTTTTTACTGAGAGGGTGGTAGATGCATGGAATAGCCTGCCCCAGGAGGTGGTGGCTGCCCGTGAGATAGCAGGTTTCAAACATGCATGGGACAGGAATAAGGGAATATTAGAGGTGGGAAGTAATAGCTTTAGCCAATGACCAAGTAGGGTCACAGGCCGTTTATACAGGTAGCATAAATGGGCAGATTGCTTGGGCCTGGTGGTCCTTATCTGCCAACAGTATCTAAGTATAGTAAGCTACAGTAAAGAATATTCATTGTTCAGCTCAAGACACCCAACCCCCCCATTTGTAGTAGTCTGCTTTACACCATGTCAATTAATGCAATGGGAGCCAAGGTGACTGGCTGTATTATGAAAGCCAAACCAAATATATGGAGTCCAATTCATAGCCAAAGTTAAATTGTCAATGACCCACTTTTGTATCCCTTGTACCAAAGAAAGGACTGGTTATGTACACAAAATAATGTCAGCCCCCCTCCAGTCATACACACTGTAACTCTAGTGCCTTTGTTCTGGAGAATATTGCTAATTAGTGGCTATACTGAGGTTGCTGTACAAGAACTGTTAACACAGAAAGGAGGTCACCCACAGTTCTGTGGTGCAGATGTCCAATCACTAAAGTAATACAGACTAGAAGGCCTCACACACAGATGCTACCACTAAACCCAGAGTCAGAAAATAAAGTGCAGAGAACATTTTTTTTAACTTACATTTGCAAAACATAAGGAGCTGAGCATATTGCCCACAGGTGTACCTCTGCAGTCCACACAAATCCACCCTATCCATTTTTTGCCCCTCTTCTGGCACTTCGTCAAGGGTAAGGTTTAAAATCCCTAGGGCACCTTGTACAGTGCTGATATCATAATAGGTGACATGCATCAATAAATGAAAAGAAGTGTTACAAACAATTTATTGGCCCCTTTTCATGAATGGGTGGGTAATACGAACCGGAGGTGCGTTACCCACCCGCAGAGTTCCATACCTGTGGACAGGTGTGCACCAGCCGATATTCACTACCGGCCTCCACCTGTCCAAGGCCCTGGCCCTCCAGCTCGCAGAAGCACTGAGGGCATTTCCATGGACCAGGCACAGATTCAATGGGATGCGCAAATGGATCCCTTGCACCAGCGAGGCACAGAAGACAGTTGCAGGAGCAATGTGTGCCATCAGCATGGGGCAGGTGGGTGCCCAGTTGGCCACCCCAGCTCTCCTTGATGATCCATGGGCTGGGGCAGCATGTGGTGCGGGTATGCAGTGCACCCAAGGCAGCAGCACTAATGGCAGTGGCATCCTGGGTGGGCACATATCCCTTATGGCTGGGTGTTACCAAGTATAAGGTACACC
The DNA here is from genome assembly GCA_016271365.2 of Neoceratodus forsteri. Taxonomy (NCBI): domain Eukaryota; kingdom Metazoa; phylum Chordata; order Ceratodontiformes; family Ceratodontidae; genus Neoceratodus; species Neoceratodus forsteri. The sequence goes on along the minus strand of CM057450.1, from coordinate 871,311,379 downwards.
CCCCATGCCCAGCACTCTGCATTTTTGTGAATGGCGTGGAGTGTGGGCATGCCCCGACAAGACCCCACCCACCCCCGGTGCTTTGCTGTCCATGCAGCTGGGGGACTGAATGCCAAGGGACTGCATGTCCCGATTGTTGAATTTAATGCAGGGGACACAGAGGGTGCAGAGTGGCTATTCACCACAGTTACAGTACATGGCGCGTAGCCACTCTGCACAATAGTGCATAGGGCCCAATAAATGTGAACTGTACAAAATGACGAGTTAAGAACAATTTTTAAATTAGATAGTAAAGGTAATCTAAAAAATATCATAACTAATATGTTATGGCATAATTTCCATGTTTTCTCCCTTGGGTGTGTATAATGTCAAGTGGGTAGTGCTCAGTAAATGTAATATTGTTTCTACCATTGATTCTTTTCAAATGAAGAAAGTGCTCAATACTGTTTTGAATGATCAAATCAATATTAGTCATCCATACCATAGTCCTAAGTAAGTTCAACGGACACATGAATCAGAATGGGTCATTTGCATCATCCAGATCCTTAGTCACTTCAAACTGAACAGTGATGTCAACTTTGTAATAATCTGGAACTGCACAATGAAGGAGGAGAATCCATCTAAACAGAAAACAGATAATTATTAATTAATTAATTTATTTGAAAATTAGTGAGTAGGAGAGGCACACTCAACTGGGGCCCATTTCCAGGTGTGACTATGGGGAGGGAAGCAAAGCAGAGACATACATAGCATAATCACATTCAGTGACACAATAAAGTGCAAAATCAAGGCACACAAAGACCATAGAAAGTGCACAATGAACAAACAAGTCATAAGCAGGAAGTAGAACATAACAGCAAGTGTATAAGGGACTGTTAAGATGGGGGGAACAGGAGTGGGGGAGGGGAGGAGTATGAGCTGATATCTGAGGGAGGCTGAGTAGGTAGAGAGAAGTGGAGGGAAGAGGAGATCTGGTTCCAAAGTGAGGGAAGATGATAAGCAAAGGCTGACTGGCCAGCTGAGGTACCATGATGCAACAAAGAAAAGGTGTGATGGTCCCTGGAATGGAAGGAGCTGTTCTCACAGATCATTGGAAATGCTTAATAGCTGAGTGAGTGATGACATCATTAAGACATCTCCACCCCCCACTGCACTGCAGTATTTAACTGAGTATGTGTGGGCTGCAGGCACTCCCTAGGTTAGGAGTCAGCATAAGCCATGCCACTGAATCCTGGTAAGTGCCCCAGATTGATTTTACAAACAAACTCTAAGGAACAGAATCACTACAAATGTGGCTTTTTCCTTTTAGAGTTGAGATTTGGAGTGGACTGAAAAACTGAAAAGTAAAGCAATCTTGAAAGAACTAACTTATTGAAACCTCTGTCTGAGGTGAGATATTTTCCCTATGTATACACTATTTAAAAGGGCAAAAGTATATACTAGCTTTGACAGGATATATTTGATTTTCATTTACAGTTAGAAGGAAAATGATGCAGAACTAAATAATCATAAGAGAAGTGAAGCACCTAATATATGAGGTGAGAATGTTTCAGTAAACATTTTCAAAGTTATAACTGTATTCATAGGCCATTTGGATAAACAACGTTTTGGTAATATTTTCTTTTAGGATAAAGCACATGTACTGTTAGCTCTTGTGGATACAAGAACTCATTGGAAATTAATTTAAAAGGTACACATTTACTTCATTCTGAACTGTAACTGATTTTGGAAAAAAAAACCTTTTTAAGGTGGAATAACATACACAAGGATGTGGAAATAAGGAACATAAGGGGTACTTCATTACACTATTTGCATGTGATTTCATTATGAAAATGCTGGCACTTGGGGCACATATCAAGGGATTCAGTATTTCATGAGAATTAGATCACTAGCTGACAAGGGTAACATGTTAATATTGTCTCTCCTTAAAGGAACTGCCATTAACTGTGGTGCTTGTATAATTGTAAATCTATGAATTGTGTTAGTAATTTATTTTTCATATATGTTGATGTGAGGTCCCAACACAGATGGCCTGAGGAAGTGGTGCCACCATGAAACTGTTGCCCATATGTTTGTGGAGAATTGAAAATAAAGGTTTGAAGAAATTTTACTACAGTGGAGTTTGTCGTTTTGTACTTTTGTTTCATGTGGTCTGATATCTGAGGGAGGCTGAGGAGGTAGAGAAGTGGAGGGAAGAGGGGAGCTGGTTCCAAAGTGAGGGAAGATGATAGACAAAGGCTGACTGGCCAGCTGAGGTACAGTGATGTGGCAAAGCAGAGGTGCGATGGTCCCTGGAATGGAGGGAGCAAGAGGCTGAGGGAGCAATAGAGAGGAGTAATGAGAGGTAGGAGGGAAAGGACCCAAACCAGTACATGGTTATAAAGGAGGCACTGTGCATCTGGTGACGGGAGGGTAGAGAGAGAATGGATAATGATGAATAAAAAGTAAGCAGTGATGAGTTTGAGAGGGGGAATTTGTTGCAAAGGGGCCGAGGGAGTTACAGAGAGTATCCAGTCTTGCCTGGGAGGTGGAGGGGATGGAGCCATAGACCACATCTGCATAGTCAAAGACTGGGAGCACCATTCTGGTGACCAGGTCTCAGCGAACCTGTAGGAAAGTAATATCTTTAGTGTGGTACAAGGCATTGAGTTTAGATCGGAGCTTGGTAAGGATGCTATTGATGTGGCAGTGAAGTCAAGCTTGCTCTCAAGCCACACACCAAGGTTCTTGGAAAAAAGTAACCACTTCAAGTGGGGAACCATCCAAAGTGGAGAAGGTGGGCACAGGTGAGAGTTTGGCCAGTTTTTGACTGGTGCCAAAAGTCACAGACACTTTTTTTTAGTGTTGACCCAGAGCTGGTTTGAATGGAACCATTGTAGGATGTTGTTGAAGTCTTGCTGTAGCAAACCTTACATGACTGTGGTGGAAGAACTGTAGGAACAGAACTTATTTGAGTTAAATATTTTATTATAATATTATTATATTCTTAATTATTCTATATCCTTATATTGGCTTAATTATTAACTCCTATAAATGTTTCTGATCAAATTAATGTATAAATAAATCTTTAAAACAAGGGCAATGCTGCTTAAGACTTGAATACTAAAATAGAATAATGATGCCATGAAAAGGGACTAAAGCATATATTATAAACTTTAGGAAAAAAAAGTGTTTCTAGGATAGTTTGTTTAAATTGAATGGCCTCTTCCAATTAGTGGCAGAAGAGCTTGAAACTTGACATAATTTGCAACCTTGTTTTTCAGTACCAGCCAGAGCACATCTTAGAGGTTAACATAGGTTTAAACTGGCTTTAAGAAATTAAGACTTTTATTTATAGAAAATATACAAAAACTCTGATAAATTTCAAAATTATACAAGTTATTAAATGCATTTACCTGTCCAGTGAGTAAGTTTTAAACCCATCAACAAAGAGTATTGTGAGCTATTTACAAAAATCTGTAGCCTCAAAACTGTTTAAAATATATTGACAATTTCTGTGTCTATAGTAAGCTGACCTTGACACATTTTCAATGAAAAGAGAGTAGAAGTGTTTATCTAATTGAAACAACTAGTCGGGTGGATTATAAGCCTCTGGATAGCTACATGAGGTCATGGTTCATTTATTTTGCACAAAGGAGATCCCTGTCTTAAAGAAGTTTTATTAAATTTACACAGTTCTAATGATAGCAGGTATGCCAAAGTAACATAATTTTAAACAAGAATAAATGTATTTCTGAAATCTGTAAATACTTTTTAGATATCTATAAAGGAAAATGTTTTATAATGCTTTTATAAATTATAGATTTTATATTAGAATTGACACCATCATGTTTGGTCTCAAATGACTCCTCTCCTTTAGTTGCATCTAAAAATGTGAGTCTTATATATGTACAAATGTGCACGTAGATGCAAGAAAGAAAAGTTGTTTTATATCAAAAATAGTTTTCAGGATGAGGCCATATTGAAAAAAATGGCTTAGGAGGGGCTAACAGTAAAACCCTCAAAGAATGCTCAAACCAATCATAACTTGATGGTGATGTCGTCCAGTAAGGGGGACATATATGGGATGCTGGCAAAGCCGGCCCAGAATTGCTTAATTCTTTGGTGTGTGAAGACCTGTGTTGGCTGTCCTGACAATTCTGGATGAGCTTGGATTTGTACCAAAAAGCCTGAAGCCACACCTGCTTGGAACATTATTTGGGCTTTGACATTGCCACTGCGAGGGGGTGCTAAACCAACTGCTGAGACTGACTGTTACAGAAAGGACTTTCTTCCAGTATTGGATCAAGCAAGGCCTAGGTTTTGCATACTGAGAATTTGGACTAAAAGTATTTGTTTAGAATTTCTTTTAAAAGCCTGAACAAGAGACTGACTTGGGAATTTTATTTTATTTTTTATTTAGTTTTTGTTGACCAGGTAAGTACACTAGACAAATTCTGCCTATTTTCAGGCACGACCTGGGGAAGGGGGATACAGATGAATGCCAACTGACCATGAACCAGGTTAAGCTGTTGGTGGTATTTTTTAGTGAATGAGGGAAATTTGGCCAGGGCACTGGGGGAATTTCCCTACTCTTTTTCAATAAGTGCCATGGGATCTTTAACATCCACCTGAACTACCACAAATCCAGGCAGATGGGACCTTGGTTTAACATCTCATCCAAAAGATGGCAATCAGCAAGTCTGCAGTGCTGTTGAATAGCAGTGAGTCCAGAGTTGCAGGTTCAAAAGCAGAAATTAATTGAAACAGAAAAGTGTCACAGAGTCCAGTTACCCAAAACAACATTCCTGTCCACAGGGAAAGATCTTTTTACAGACTGTGCTGAGCTGCTAAAATCTTGTCTGATTTTTGCCACTAAATCCTGATGTGACTTTTGATGATTTATGATGTCAAGCAAGAAGAGTCCAGCCTACATTGCTTCATTGATGTCAAAAGACTACAGTTCCAGGTTCAAGGGAAAAAGACAGCAGACTAAAGCCAAACTCACCACCAAGGACATTTGTCATCCAAAACCAAAACTTTCCACCAAGACTTTGAAAGCTAAAAAGTAGAAGACCACATCTACAGATAACAAAAACATAAGTATTCCTTTATCTTAATATTAGTACTTATTTGGCTATCTGGGGTGATAACTTAATGCATTTTACCTCCAAACCTTGGGTTTATGGTTAAGCTAGAATTTAAATCTAAAGAAAATAGCTATTACAGTACATACTATAAAGTTTAAACAAGTATCATGCCAAGATAATCTGAAACACTAGTGTAATGAGTTGCAAGTTCTCATAGTAAAAAGAAAAGGTCATACTATTTACAAGTATGCTAAAGAAATAGTATAAACTGACATTTATTATGCTGAATATTGCTTGATTATTTACATTGCTTATTGCTGAAATTTGTTTTATTTGTTTTATATGATTTATTTGATTTTCTAAAATCTGTTTTGTTTACATTACAGTTTATGTTTTCATTACTTTTATTATGCTTGATACTTATGCTAGTTATGAATATTTAGGACTTGTACATATGTAAATAAAATATATTTATCTCTTATATAATCCAAAGTGTGGTAACAGTGTTTTTCACCATCATTTTTGAATCTGGAGAGCATAGGATAATATCACATGTGAATATTTATTATTTTTGGTAATTTTTGAAATTATTTTTGGGTAAGACCTGAGGTGAATCCAAGTACATTCCTATAAAAAGTGATATAATAAGCCTTTGTTCCGACATCTTTGGGGGCTCATCTGGGATGATTGTTAGTGAATAACAGTCCACACTTAGGTTGTATGAAAAATAAACATTATTACAGTTGTTTGCAAGTTACTAAATGGAATACGTAATATTTTTCTGTTCTTGTTTCTTGAGGATTTAAAGATAAAGTCATTCTTTGACAGCGAAAAAAGACAAAAAGAAGTAATTGGCAGTAAAGTTGCAAGAAAAAGGACTTTTAAAGTATCTCAAGAAAAAGATGTGGTTCTCTGTTTAAAATTGTATTACATAAGCATTGTGATTACCATTGTTGTTTAAAGTGTATTATTGTTAAAGTAGTGACTATTGTTACAAAAACCATGTCAGTGCAAGGTTTGTGTGCAAAAGTTATAAAATCTAAAGCAGTGATACATTCTCCACTATTTTCCCAGTCTTCAGTTATGAGTAAGAAGGAAAGAATAAAAAATCTTGAAAGAATAAATAAAACATATTTAGAGCTAATTGACCAGCTAAATCATAATCAAAGATGTTTAGCAAGGAAAGCAAGACAGTTAAGGGAACAACTACAAGAAAAATCATCAAAATGTAGTAAATTCACAGGCCAAGTTGAGCTATTAGAAAAACAGTTAGATGTAAGTAATGTGAAAATATCTGATGACGATTGCATCCTAATCAACTTAAATACTGACATTGCTGCCTTAAAATTCTTGAATAAACAATTAAAAGAGCAGTGCTCAGATGCAGTTGCAAAGAAGTCCAAAATATTAAAAACTAATGAAAAATTCAAAGAGTGGGGCACAGCTTTGGAAAGGGGGAGAAAGCAAAATTAAAGTATGCTAATGAACAGGTTACCAATGAGCTAAATTAAATGGTACAAATGAATAATAATGTAAGGGAACAATATGAAAGTGATCAGAAACACTGGGCAGACAGGAAAAGACACCTCTTAGCCAGATGGAAAAAAAACAACCTCGGAACAAAGAAGCAAAAGCTGGTCACCCTTGGGGCATCCACCCCAGGGTAAGGAACAAGAGGCTTGTCCTCCTTGGGATTTCCATGGTGCCGGATCCACAAATGGAACAGTCCCTTGCCAACCACGCTCACCTGTTCATTCTAGTGTTGAAAAAGACTTAAAATAAGAAATAATGCAAAAAAAGAAAATACCTAAAGACAGAGAGATCAGTGCACAAACAAAAAAGGAAGATAGCCAATGGAAACAGTGGTGTACCCTTTTGGAGCAACACCTCTATAAACTAGGAAAAGAAGTCAGAGATTTACATGCCCAAAATCATGATACCAAAAGCAAAAGTAAAAATCATGTAAGAATAAATGCATCTGAGGAATCTGGCTCAGATGACTCCTCCCCTGAAAAGGAATATTCCTGTTCAGACGAGGAACCACGTGATAAGCATAAACAGAGATATAAAATTAAGCAAAAGGGAAGCTCTTATTCTGAAGGTGACTCATCTGATGGGTCCAGAAAAATTAAAAAGATTTCTGAAAAGGAACAGGGGTATTTAAAATCAAAAACTGTTACTCAAGCTTTGAAACTGGTAGGTGAGAGGTATAATTCTAAATCTGCAAAAGGAGGCATTGAGCAGAATATTCAAAAACTAAAAGAGTGTTTTAAATCTTTGTGCATAACTAATGAGGGGAACAGAGTTTTGTGATTAGGTAGTCTGTTGATGATCCTCATGCAGAGTGGTCAACAATGCCTAGAGAAAATAGGAACAAACCTGACACACTGTATAAATTCCTAAAAAAGGAGTTTGGTAAATACAACACTAAGGGGGCAGCCAGACGTGCAGCCTACCAAATGCGGTGTGGGGCTAATCAAAGTCCTAGGAAATATTATTGCAGGCTAAAGGATATGTACTTTAAAGCAGAAGATCCCTCAGACAGTGATTCAGATGAATTCTGAGATGCATATTACCAAGGTTTACCCCGCTATCAGGACACAATTGGCACTTGAGCTTAACAAGAGATCCAGGGACAGCCACTGGATTGCCAGACAGGCAAAACACATCTGAGACTCTGGAAGAGGTGATGACTGTCCTCCATAGAAAAAGGGAGGGAGCCCCAATCCCAAGGTTCAAGTGTCTAAAGTAACTGCCTTGGATACTTTGGCTATGGAAGGGGGTGAGCTATCTACCCCCAAAAACAGGAGACAAAAGAAGAAAAGAGGTAACACTCCACCAGGAAAAGCGGTAGAGCAGCCTAAGGCTGTGCCTGACCCTGCAGCAGTAATCCAACCTACCATCCCTGCTCAAGCTTCCCCGGTGGTGGTTCTAGCACCTGGCACTGAGTCACAGTTCTATCAAATCCCTCAGCAATTCCCACAACCTCAGCAATACCAAAACCAAGGACCCTCCTATCGAGGTTATGATCCTGGTAGAGAATGTGGCCAAGGGTATGGGAGAGGATGCTACAGAGGATACAACAATGACTATAGGGGTGGTAGAGGTGCCTATAGGGGGTGACCAAACTAAAACAATGAGCAAAATGGTTACAGGTTCCAAGACAAACCTCAACCTGGTTCCCCAGTCATGGAGGAAATACAGGGAATAAAGGAGGAGATGGAAGACTTAAAATTGCTGCTTCAGCATTTGGTTCCCCCTCCTCCTCTGCCTTCTGGGTTTCCTACACCTGTGCAGAGCCCATCTGCAACCTCAAACAACAGTGGAACCAATAATAATGACCAGTGACTACAGCCTTCTGTCCTTCCTAATGCTGCCCAGGTTAATGAAATTGCAATTGCTAACAATGGTAATAAAACTGCTATAAAATTGGAAAATGAGAGTGTTAATGCAAAACCTGACCTTATCCTAGTGTATCCCAAGTTACTGCTGCAGGCAGTGTAAAGTGCCACAGTAAACCTGCCATGTTGCCAAAAGTTAAGAAAAGCAAATTCTACCTGTGCAACTTATTCTCTAAAGGGGCACAGATAGGTTTTACTTTGACATCAACATTGAAAACAGCCTAAGTCATAAAGCTTTAGTTGACTCTGGAGCAGAAGTTACCTTGATGTCCAGAAGCTTTTATGACAAACTGGTTGATGCAGTAGGTGACTCTAAGGTGTTAAGAACCCTCTCTGATGGCTTACAAGTAGTAGGTTATGGAGGGGGGGGCTTAACAGACCCTAGGAAAAGTGTGGCTAAAATTGAGATTTGGCAAGATAAAAGTCAACCACCCAGTGTATATCACTGATAGAACTGGGAATGATTTCTTGCTTGGAAATGACCTCCTAAAAAGATTTCGGCATTTCATTGACTATTTCCACAGAATCCTGTGGGCACAGGTAAACCAGCCCATTCCATTTGGGAAGAGTCTTAAGGTTGCTAAACAATCAGAATCATGTTACCTTGAGAAAAAGGATGCAACAATATAATTGAATTTTGTATGTTCTGATATACTTGATGTGTCTGTAGTAGGTGATCCTAAAAATGTGGCTCCATGAAAAAGTAAAGCTCACGTGGTTTGTCTGCCAAAGCATAATGTGGTAAAATCTGAGATTAATGCAAGAGGCCTCACTTTCTTCACCAAGGAAGTGGACCCTGCTATCTCAGAAGCACAACCTGCAGTTGACACAGAAACATTAAATTCACAGTACCCAACACCATCTGGGGATGGTGGAAATGAAACACAGCCACTAAGTCATCAGTCCTTACTCTGCAATATAAGGTCAGAGGAAGGCAGGTTAAAGGTGTCCATCAAAACAGAGAATTTGCAGATAGTAAATTCTGTGTTATGCTTAGGTTACGAGCACTATTTAATTAGTAAACTGTTTTACAAGATGTTAAAAAGGCTGAGGCCTAGTTTAACATGTATAAAGAAACAGGAGTGGTTGGAAAAATGTCCCATGTCAGACCACTAGTGTGAAAAGCATAGGTATCTGTGCTTTAAACCTCCAAATAGGGCAAAAAAAATACAACACCCTGTAAAGGTAGTACAAGGTCTAAAATCTCCCACGTACCTGGGGTTAGACATCCTTGTATGACTGGGTATGTATGTTGACCTAGCCAATGATGTTCTTTGGTCACAAATAAGGGGGGGACCCTTTACCCAATAAAAGTGATGCCACAGGCCTTGAGATCTGGACAAACTATTACTCAAGTGTGCCAGGTGGTAAATGAGTTCAGTACAAGAATTCCAAATAATGTCAAGGATTTCTCTCTTAGGGTCAATGTAAAGAACGGCCAAGAAATGCCTGACAAGACTGCACTCTTTTTGCTTGACAAGCAACTTAGTGAAATGGGTTTAAAAATCCACTCCATACCTAGCTTAGACGTGAGCAGCAAAGTAATGTATCTCTTGGTACATAACCCAACAGTACAGCCTATCACTATAGCAGCTAATTGTGAGTTAGGGGTAGTGATAGCAAAATCCTTTTATGATTTGGAGTTAACTGTTCCAGTTATTAGGGAGTTACCGAGAGACATTGTTCAGAATGACACAGATAAAGAAAAAAGGTCCGTACCAAATGGTTTAATTGCTTTACAAAAGATTTGTCCAGTAGATAAGGAAGAAATCCAGGCATGTAAAGTTAAAAATGATTACCTTGTACTGTCCATGGCTAATGAAACAAAACCGTTTAAAGAGGTTCATGTGATTGATGCTAAAAATGTTTCTGAGATAATTGAAGATGAAGTAAAAATAGGTAAAAATTTACCTCTCCTAGATTTTAAAAAACAAATTGAGCAAGCTATACAAAATTGTAATTGTGAAATGAAAGTAGAAAAGAAAAAAGTTTGTAAAATGTTCCTTCAGTTTAAGGACATGTTTGCAAAAAATGCTCATGATTGTGGGGTAACTGACCTCCATGTTACCAGGGTCCCTACTGACTCTAGTAAAGGTCCAATTCATGTATGCCGGTACAAAATACCACTAGCATCTTATAAACATATACAAGAGATACTGGATACCTTAATGGAGCTAGGAATTATAAAACAGGTAAACTCTATTTATAATTCCCCCATTCGGCCTATACTAAAACCCACAGGAAAGTGGAGACTCACTATTGTCTATAAAAAGTTAAACCAACAGGAGCCTTTATTTCACTGGCCCATGGCATATTTGGATCAATGTTTGGTGAAAGTTCATGGTGTCAAATATTTCACTACGCTATATATAGCAAATGAATTCTGGACGTTAAAAGTAGACCCAAAAGATCAAAATAAACTGGCTTTTACCTTTGGAAGGAGACAGCACACATAAAATAGGTGTCTTTTTGGATACTTAAATTCACCAGTGGATTTCAATATCTTTCTGCACAAGGCCATGCCTGATGTGGAGAGCAGAAAAAATCTGGTTTATGTGGATGATGTACTAATCAAAAGCAACACTTCTGAGGAGCACCTAGCTGAGGTCACCTATGTGTTAAATCAGCTCAAAGCTGCTGGTGCCAGGTTGTCCTTACCTAAGGGGCAATGGTTCAGAGACAGGGTGAACTATCTTGGGCATGAAGCTGGTCCTGATGGGCTTCGTCCTCAGCATGCCAAAGTTGAGGCCGTCCAAAAAATTGGTCCACCTAAAACTTTAAAAGAGTTATGCAGTTTTCTAGGGATCTATAACTACTCAAGACAGTTTATCCTCTCACCCAGCAGCTGAAAAAGTCAGAACCCTGGGTGTTGAGGGAAGAGCAAGAGACAGCCATGCAAGCTCTAAAAGATAGTCTGAGTCAAGCGCCATGTCTTGCTTACCCACAAATGGATAATAATTTTTATCTAGAGGTAGGACATACTAGTAGCAACACCAGTGCAGTGTTATATCAAAAACATGATTCAGACAAACGTGTTATTGCTTATGCGAGTAAGACCTTAAGTGATGTTGAGAAAAAGTTTTCAGATTGTGAAAAGGCTTTGTTTTCCACTGTATGGGCAGTACAATGGTTCAAAACTTAAATTTGTGGTAAAACAAAGTTGTCGTAGAGACTGGTCATCAACCTTTTACCCTTCTGGGAAGTCAGAAGCTTAAGGATGGTAATGTGTCTAGCAGCAAAATTGTGGCCTGTATCTTAGCACTCCAGGGCCTACCCCTAGAGGTTAGGTATGCAAAGAAAAAAAGGAATACAGTAGCTCAACGATTAGCAGACCCGGAGATGCATAATTGTTCTATAGATGAACTTCCAGTACAAGTCCTTGACCTATCTCCTGAGTTGGCTATGGTGTACCAACATAACAGGCACCGCCACTATGATGAAAATGTGTGAGAAAATGTGCCTAGAGCCTATGTTGATGGTTGTTCATTCCGGCAAGTTGAAGACCGATGTTCTGGTTAAGGAATGGTATGGCAGGATAATGTACCATGTACTCCTATCAAGTACAAGCTCAGTCCTAAGTCTAACCAATATGCAGAATTGGCAGCCACTTATATAGCAGTACAGACTGCAGTACAACATAAGTTACAAGACATTGTAATTTGTACTGACTCTGATTATGTTAGGCAGAACTTCCTTACACATTTACCAGGGTGGAAGGTGAATGGTATGATCAATTCAAGACGCAGTAAGGTGATGCATCCAGACCTTATTTTAGCCATCGATCAGTTGGTTCAGGAACATAAGTTGATTGTTTATTGGAAAAAGGTAAAAGGACACTCCAAATTTCAGGGACCAAAAAACCCAGGAATGACCTAGCAGATGCTATGGCTAGGGAGGGTGCTTTAAGTGGAGAAGAATGGAACTTCATCCCTTTGGTCCAGGCTAAGGTGGATGTGGTTACCTGCAAACAAAAGCAGAAGGAACAGGAAAATAAGGTTCTACACTTGTATAGTGAAAAACCTGACTTTGATTTAGTGAAAATGCAACAAGAGGATGAAGTGGTAGGAACATTTTATCATTTCGTTAAGGATCCCACTAAAAACATGATTTCTGACAATAACTTACAGGATAGCCGGGACCTGAGAGCCATATATAGCCAGAAGGACAAATTCCAATTAAGGAATGATCTCTTGGTAAGGACTGGTAAAAACCTACACGAGGTCCAATGGGTGGTTCCTTTAGGCCACAGGGGAATTATGTTACAACATGCCCATGATGAACCATCAGGAGAACATGGGGGTTAGAAGAACTTATGAAACCTTGAAAGAGATAGCTTACTGGCCCTATATGTATGATGATGTTGCAGGTTATGTACAAGGGTGTATAACCTGTTGCAAGTTCCAACCAGCCACTCCCAGACATAGAGCACCACTACAGTGAATAGGCATCGCTATGTCTTGGTCAGACATCCAGATTGACTGGATTGGTCCTGTTTTCACATCTTCAAGGGGTAACCAATACCTTTTGACAGTTACTTGTCTGTTCACAAAATGGGTCGAGTGTATACCTGCTCCAAATAACACTGCCGAAACCACTGCTTTCTTATTAATAAACCATGTGTTTAGTCGATAGGGATTGCCATTAAGAGTAGAGTCTGATAGAGGTCCTCATTTCACATGAGAGGTAATAGAGAATGTGTGGAAAATTCTAGGAGTACAGAGGAAACTACATGTGTCCCACCATCCACAGTCATCTAGACAGGTTGAACGCACGAACTAACAATTGTGTATATAATGAAGAAATATATCGGTTCTTCAGGAAAAGATTGGGATGTAAAGTTACCACTGGTATTAATGGCCATACTGGCTACTCCTAATAAGTATACAGGTGTCCCTCCTTTTGAAATGATGACAGGAAGACAGATGGTGTTACCTTTACATCTCCTGTATACCATAGGAAATGTAAATTCAGCACGTGCCACTATAGCACATGAATATGTAACCCATTTAAAACAGCATTTGCAAGAAACATTTGCATTTGCTCAGAGGAACTTAGAGAAAAGTTGAAGCTTCTAAGTCATATTATGACAGGAAAAATGGTCCAAACAAGTATCAAATTGGTGATAAAGTGTTTTACATTAACTACAGTAGAGATAAAGCCAAGGTCAAAAAGTTTCTTCCGAGTTGGCAAGGACCCTTTGTGATCACTGACAAAATCTCACCTGTAGCCTATCAAATTGAACTAAAGCATAAAAGCACTGGAGAGTTAGTACCTAAATTGGTTCACATTAATCAGTTAAGGCAATATCGTGAACGCAATAAAACATGGGAAAATGTTTTAAATGAATCAATGAGTGGTGATCAGGAATTAGAGTCTAGCTAAAATATCAATTGTAATGCTGATTTTTTAAAGTTAATGAACAAGCAGAATTTTTTGTATTGAAATGTTTGACAACATAAAAAATGTTATTTTGAAAGTGTGCATAGTTGTAATCATGTTTAATCATGTTAGCTCATGTAGTGCTATACACCTATGTATGCAAAATAGTACATCTCCAATGATGTAACCTAGTGATGTCACATCCTATGATGTCATATGTAATGATGTAATATCCTGATGATGCCATAAGTTACCATATGATGATGCAACTTTGCCTTTTATGTTTCGTTTTCCCTGCAATGCTTAAAACTATGTACCCATATATAGTAGAATTATCGTTTTGAATTACAAATGCATTTTTGAGGTGCATTTTGATTCAAAAGGGGGAATGTAGGAACAGAACTAATTTGAGTTAAATATTTTATTATAATATTATTATATTCTAAATTGTTATTCTATATCCTTATGTTGGCTTAATTATTAAGTCCTATAAATGTTTCTGATCAAATTAATGTCTAAATGAATCTTAGCAGTGTCAGAGGCTCAGTAGGTAGCACACTCGCCTCTGAGGTCAGGAGATCAGAGGGCTGTGGATTCAGTTCCCACATCTGGCACTTGGGTTAATATCACAGTACTGACACTGTAGTGCAGCATGAGAGGTGTGCTGCACTTCTGAGGTGCAGTCTTTCAGATGAGATGTTAAACTGAGGTCCCATTTGCCTGGATTGGTGGTAGTTCAGGTGGATGTTAAAGATCCCATGGCACTTATCGAAAAGAGTAGGGGAATTTTTTATTATAATAACATCAAAAACAAAATAATTATAAACAGTGTTAAGTCACACAAAATAAAATACAAATCAGATGGCTAACAAAATCAAATAAGTATTATAGTCGTACAGTGTCAGAGCAGAATGTAAAAAGAACTATGTATCAATCACCCCCCCAAAAAAAAATTAATAAGGGAATTTTGTATTGAAAAAACATCAAGCAAGTGGTACAAAAAGCATTAAATCACACCAACCACCACATGAAATTCCAAGAAAAATAATCACACAGGAAGCCGATAATACCCTCAACCCCCTTCTGATCTTAGTCAAAAAAGAAAACCTATTTATATTTGATGAACCACGTGAATCCCTTCCACCAAGTGATTACCTTTCTAGCAGTAGCACATTGACAATCTGAATGATATACCCTTTCCATTGCCCTTTGAATTAATAGTCCTGCCATACCATATGACATTAATTTCTGGTATAAAACCCATTGGCATCTAGCCTGCCATAAGTAATATGTTAAACAACAGCAAAATATTCGCCAGGTGTCATAATGATACCTACTTCGTAACAAAGGGTAACTACCTAAAATTAACATATCATAATCCAAATGTACTAACCATCCCATATTCCATTTTAAGGATAAGAATTTCCAAAGAGAACTGGCATATGAACAGTGGAATAAAAAATGTTCCATTGATTACTCCTGAGAAATGCACTCAGGATAAGGACAAAGTCTTTCATCTTGGGCCTTATGTTTTGCATTACCCCGAACCCCAATTCTCCCATATACAGAAAGCCAAGTAAACTCCCACATGTATTCTGGCAACCTAGGATTATTTAATTTGTGAAGAACAGTTGGGATCTTAAACGAGGGACAGTTTTTAAAGGCTGGTTCAGTCGGATAGAGCAAAGCCATCACAATTTTATAAAGATGTGCACTTGTACTGTTTTTTACCTCACGTGGAGTCAAACCCAATTTAAAAAGTTTTTGTGCAATAGGCTCAAAATAATGTGGAAGACACAGTTTCTTCCAAAATTTTGGCAGTGATACCAGCCAAGCTTTTAAATAAGTACTCAAAACCTGTGTAAATAAAACCCCGTACATAGCCGGTGATGATGACAATCCAATTAGAATATTCTGTGAGACAAACAGCGTAGCAAAAAATGTAACTGGGTCTAACATCCCAAGGCCCCCCCTTTTTTTTCTAGGTATGTAAACTGTCTTTTGACTGGGTTGAGCCTATTGCCCCATAACATTTGAAAAAACAGACTATAAAGGCAAGTTTCTAATCTAGCAGGTAGAGGAAATATCATTGCAGTATATAGTAGACTAGGTACAATGAACTTCTTTAATATCTGTATCCTTTTACGTTTTGATAATTTCCAATGTTTCCACTGATTAATCTTCCCCTCTATCACAGTTAAAGCATTTTCCCAATTTAAATCATGCAAATTATGACAGCCATATCATAATCCTAATATTTTAATTGGTGTAGAAGAAATAGAAATTCCCTGAATAATAACTTCTGAACTCATTCCCACCCCAATGGATAGACCCCGACTCTTTCTTTGTTGAATTTTAGAATTGGATACCAGAGAAAAAAACTTCAAATGTTCTAAAAATATCTCTATTTGTTCTGATTTTGAAAAAAATATACAAAGATCGTCAGCATATGCCTGTAAATAAAGGTGTTCTGAAAAGGGGGAACCCAAGATTCCGTCCCATAGTGGTCTCTGTGAAACGGATTGGATCAGAGTATCTATAACAAATGAATATAATAAAAGGCTTAAGGGGCACCCTTGCCTCACCCCAGTAAGCACCTGAACACCCTCACCCAGTATACGCTGTACCATTGGATGAACAATAGTCCCTGAATAGAGTAATTTAATCCAGCGCACAAACACATCAGGAACACCATATTGTTGTAACGTAAAAAATAAAAATGGGTGATACACTCTATCAAAAGCCTTACATTGGTCTAGAGATAAAATACAACCTGAATTGTGTGACTGGCCCATATATTCGATTAAATCCCTAATTATCATATGCGCCTGCTAAATTTTCCTACCCGGGAGCCCACAATATTGAAAAGGTGATAAAACAGTTACAGCATATTGCCTAAGTCTAGTATTCAAAATCCTTGTAAAAATCTTATAGTCCATATTCAAAATAGTAATTGGTCTCCAATTTTCCAGCAAAGTTTTATTTCCTGTTTTATACAAAAAAATCAACAACCCCTCCGAGAACCAAAACAGGAACTTTACTGCTGACATAAAAAAATTAAAAACTAGTCCCAAACATGTAGAAAATTCTACTAATAATGCTTTATATAATTCGGAAGTTAAGCCATCCAAACCTGGAGAAGTGCCAGAGTTAAGTGACTTGATTGCTTCCATAATTTCTGAATTTGAAATAGAGTTAGTTAATAAAGATTTATCAAAGTGAGATTCTGTAATGTGCAATGTACCCAAAAAGCGTTGCATATCCTCATCACTAGGGGCCACTGTAAGAACATGAGAAAGCAAATAAGTCCTAATGATCTGTTGTAAACCCCTAGCATCCGTAACAACCTGACCATCCTCATTCAGTAGTGCCAATAGATCAGTGTTATTTTTAAAATGCTTAAAAGCTTCATAAGGGTCCCCCTGAGGTTGTTTTTTTACACTAAATTGGAAAAGGACTTGTGAGGTTCTAGCCCTTTTATACTGGACAGCTTGTAGTTGTTGTTTTAAATTTTGTATCTGAGTTGAGTAATCAATCTTCGAAGTATTAGCTAGGGACATTAAATAATAAAGCTGTTGCCATAGTTGCAAATATTGTAAAAATCAAATTTAGCCTTGAACCTCCCTTGATATTTAAGTAACTGGCATAAATCATCTTTCGTATCACTCCACCATTGTCCCAAATCCTCATATAAAAAAGAAACTGAAAGCCTTGCCTGAAGCAACAAATTAACCTTCTCTAGCACCCCCGGAGAATGTAATAGAGGGGCACTCAGTTTCCACCGAGTTTTTGTCCACCGAGGAAGAGAGGTAGAAAAAAAAGTACATTGTAGCAACAAATGGTCCGAAAAGGACACTGGAATTGTGTGAAATCGAAACGGGAGGTTTTCTGACAAAAAAATATAATCAATAGTGGATGTATATGTATTTCTTTTATAAGAAAAACGAGGCCCCCTTGCTGATGGCTACTACCCGAGACCAACCCAGAGTCAGTTATAAGTGCCCGAAATGCATGAGAATCACAGTAAATCTTTTTACCAGTAGCTCTCGAACCCACACCACCCAAGTGCAGTTCACAATTGAAATATCCACATAGAAAAACCTCAAAAGAGGTGGCCAAAAAAGGCTTTATCATACGAAATAATGCCACTCTTTCAGCCTTCAATTGGGAACAGTATAAATTAATAAAGCGACAGGACATAGACTTCCAGACCCCATCCAAAATCAACAGGTGCCCAGGAATAAGATCCATTAATTTTAATAAAGCAAACTCAGTAGTATGAAAGAGAAACCGGAACCCATCTGCTGATTGTTGCCCAAAGGACCAGTATGACGGCCCCCAGCACTATTCTCTTTGAAAAGTCCTAGCTTGGTCTGCTGTATATATCCAAGTTTCTTGCATCAAACAGATATCTAAGGAATTATGATGGACATAATCATATACTACCTGTCGCCTTTTATAGTTCAATAAACTGTGTACATTAACAGAACCTAACTTAAATTGAGCCATTTAATGAAAGAAAACAATAAAAACTTCAACCATCTTTTTTCCGCCTCTTCTTTTTTTCACTTTTATATCCTTCCTAAAGCACACAGGGGAAGGGGGGACTATCCTGAACTGATTGAGAATCAGGGTCCTGACAATCCATGACCGAATCACCCCACAGAGTGGATAAAACTTCAAAGGAATTACTAGTCTCCAACCCGTCAGGAGGGGGAGGAATCACAGGTTTAAAATTCCTAGAGGACCGCCTCACTGGAGGCACTAAAGGAATTACAGGTTCCTGAGGAAGAGTCTCCAGCTGCTTAGAGTAACAGACAGGGGATAAAAGGGGAAAAGTAATATCAGAAACTATAGGTAATTGCCCAGCAGCAGACTCAGTTATGGGATGAGCAGGGGGAGGAACCATACCCCCCTTAAGGTCCAATGTCCCTGAAACCAGGCCAGTAGCCAAATCTTGGGCTTCCTGAATCAAAAGATCAGGGCAAGTAGTGGAGGTTTTATTCTTTGCAGCCCATCCACACTCAGAGAACACATGACCTGAGTCTTCACAAAGATCACATTTTGTGACATTAGGACACTGAAAGGCTGTATGCCCCGACTCCCCACAGTTGTCACACCGTGGTTTGTCACATGAGCTGGATAAATGTGTCCTAGACCCACACTTATAACAGGCCCTGGGTTGCCCAGCATAAAAACAAACCCCCCTATCACGTCCCAACAAAAAGGAATTTGGAATATGTGAAATCCCCGTCTCAGTTTGTCTAAGTTTAACCCAAAATCGCCAACCCCCAGTCCAAAACTGTTCAGTATCCAAAATAGCCTCAGGAGAACTTAAAACCTCACATTTCTGAGAAAGCCAGTATGAAATATCATCTACATGAACCCCTCATTCCTAAACATTATAAACATTATAGTCACAAATTTAATCAAGGGTTTTGTGAGGGGAATGACCAAAAAGGGGGTCCAAAGAGGAGAAAATTTAAGCTGATTATAGCATTCCTAAAATAAATCTAAGGCAGATGGTGATCTAAAACTCACATCAAAATTGTCCTCTCCTGAGATATTTATAAAAGCAAATACCTCCCTAGGGGAGAAATGGAGGGAATCTTTCAACAGGGTTTTCCCTACATAGTGCCTATCAGGCCGGACCTCCAAACCCCCCTTATACCTCAACTGCACAGCATTCCTGTGTGGAGCTGTATCTTTTTTAATTTTAGAGAATAAATCAGACAGTAATGGTTTGTCAGCCACAATATCATTACGTACCGGGAGCCTAGGTGTTTTAGAGTTTAAATCTATCAAAACTGCAGTAGGATTAGTTAGTACAACATTAGAAACAGGCTCACAGGATCCTTGTACCCCCCCCCAGTCACAACCGGGGTCCCGGACAGTTTAGGCAGTTGAGGCTGCCAAGTAGGTTCATTTTGGGAAAAGTTTAACTTGGGATCCCAATCTGGAGTAGGGTGCCAAGTATCCCCCTTCATAGTCCATCCAGCTGCACTTAAAGCCTTTTCGGGAGTCCAGGGATCACTATGTACTGTATGCATCGGGGACTCAGCCCCAGAAGTCACTAAAGTAGTAGAAGTACCCTCAGGAGGCAAGGCTTTCACTTCAGTATTCAACACCTCCAAATTCCTTTTAGCAGAAATCACTGCCGCTCTTTTCTCTTTCCCTTCTTCTCCCACCTTATCCCCATGAACCAGTTTACGATTTGAAAAGGAAAATACAGACACCCCAGTCTGATTCAATGGCTCAGTTTGAAATGTACAGCTTACCTCCGCTGCACCTAACTCCTTGGAGGTCGTAGAAAGGGGAGCACGAAATACGAATCCCATATTTTTAGACAGATTGTGAACAGTTTCGGTGTTGGAGCTCCCTTGCTCTGTGGCAACCTCATCCGGGTCCCTTGCAGTCCTCGCGGCGACCGGAGCAACATCGGGAGTTAATCCTGGCAACGGACCACTCAGTGAAGGCTCTCGACACAGAAGTGCTTCAGACTCAAAACTGCCAGCCTCACGAGCACTTACAGGGAAACATCCAGAACATAAAGTAGAAACAACATTGCTCGGTACCGTAGAATCGGAAAGCTCCAGCTCTATTTCACTAGTTGAAATCACCGCTATCTGCATGGTTTGTAAAGGTACGTCCTCGGTAGCATAAACTTGCAATTGTTGTTTAACTCGGTCTTGTGCAAGAAGCAAATCTGAAAGGCGACATTCCAATAGGTGCTTATGATTCACAGACAAGTCACCATCAGAAAGATTGTCCGTAAATTCCACCACAGCAGATAAATCCTCGGTTGAGACAAAAACTTATTTATCCTCCATAAACTCGGCAGTTACCTGACGCTCAGGTACCCACGTAGAGTCACCCATCCTGCAAACAGAGCGAGTCCTCGTCACGCTCCCAACGACCGTCCACCTCAGAATCTGACCAAGAATGAATAGGTCAGCAGCAAGTCCCCCTACTGGCCAAGCACTAGGGGAATTTCCCCAGTGTCCTGGCCAAATTTTCCTCATTCACTAAAAATACCACCAACAGCTTAATCTGGTTCCAGGTCAGTTGCCATTCATCTGTATCCCCCGGTCATGCCTGAAAATAGGCAGGATTTGTCTAGTGCACTTACCTGGTCAACAAAAACTAAATAAAATAAATAAAATAAAATAAAAAACAAGGGCAATGCTGCTTGAGGCTTGAATACTAAAATAGAATAATGATGTCATGAAAAGGGAATACAGCGTATATGATCAATGTCAGAAAAATAAAATGTTTCTAGGATAGTCTATTTAAATTGAATAACTCTTCCAATTAGTAGCAGAAGAGCTTGAAACTTGACATAATTTACAACCTTGCTTTTCATTACCAGCCAGAGCACATCTCAGAAGTTAACATAGGTTTAGACTGGCTTTAAGAAATTAAGGGCCAGATATTCAAAGCTTTGCACGGTCCACAAACAGTTTGCGTAGGAATAGCGTGGGATTTGTGCAGGTCTGCCATATTCAAAAGGGCAACTAGCGTGGGCAAACAGCAGTAGCACCGGGCTAAGCATAATGATATGCAAGGGGCATAGTGAACATGAATAAATTCGCTATAAGATATTCAGCGACTAGCGCCACACTAAGGTGTTTAGCGTGACATAGCACAACCCATAGCATAGTACAATTTACCACCCAGGAAAAGCCGGTCTTAACCCTGGGCAAACAGCATTTTATGTCATTGGAGCATTGCGCAGTGCTTACGTGGAATTTGCATGGCTTGCGTGGCCCTAACATAGGAGTACAACACTTTTAAAATGCCAGACATGGAGGACACATGCTTCTTGCTGATGGCACCACCATGATGCCATCAGCTGCCACCAGTCCAAGCCAAGCACAGACAGTGAGGGGTGATCTGACCCACAGGGTACAGCATGGTAGTGTGGCCATATAGCACACACCTGCAGACCATACATCTGTGGTGCGTAACAGATGCCAGCACACACATGCAGCACTGTGGGCATGGTGGCCAGTGAGGGGAGGGTGTATGGGTGGCCAGATCTCACCACAGCCCAGGTGTGGCCACAAGGCTAGGACACATCGTTTAGTGCACATGGGCCAGTAGTGGGATTATGCCACCACCTGTGTGCCTGTTGGATCCTACATGTCCCCCAGCCACCTACCACACAACTGTACAGATGTCACAGCACACACTGCCAGCCATGTACATGACACTGTATGGATCCTATGCCACAGGTGCAGCATCCATGGATCACAAAGCGGTGTGATAGTACTGTCCACTGTCAGTAATTACCTGCAAGCTATGCCTGTCACTGTGTACAGTGCAGTGGTCATCACTGCCCTACATACCATAGGTAGTGTCATGTTCCTCACACTACCAGCCCTCTTGCAACTGTAGTGTCTGCTGTGCACTGTAGAATGACCTACAGTGTGAAGGTTGCATGCAGCACCACCACCACTTGTGCCTATGCTGTGTTGTCCCCTGGGTACGATATGCTATGCTATGCTGTATTGTTTACATGAAGCCTGCAGCTATCATCATGCACTGCCTGACTGACCTACAGATGGCACTGCGGTCAGACCTGGCCAGCCCCTGTACCTCCAGACCAACCTACAGGTGGAGCTGTGATACCCTGCAGTAACGCTGTGCAAACTGCATGCAAATCAGGGCATGATGAGATGCTAATGTGGCTGTTTGCCCACAGACTATCTAAGTAGGCTAATTTGTATGTCACTTTCAAATATGGTAAAGTTTAGCATGGGGCTAATGTATTTGCACCAGGCACACCACTTAGCTCCGTGCTAAAGCTGCGCTAATGTGTTAGTGTGGTGCTAATGGTTTGGGGAATATTGTACAGTTTTGATCACTGTTTTTTCATGTTTGCTGCTGCCTGCAGCTGTACTGGGTCTATAGATTTGCCAGAACACACATTAGCCATATAGTTCATCTCTACCTACCCTCACATCTCTGTGCACTGTGTTGTTGTTGTGGTTTGCACTTCCTGGTTGCTATATTCAGTGCTGTCAAATTCCAGGGCTACGGTTGCCCTGCACTCCCATCCCAGTTTGCATGGCCTCTTTCCCATGCTATATTCAGAGGCTGTTTGCCCCAGGCTATTCCTTTTGAATATAGCTTGCTTTGTGCTCCAGGCTGTTTGCACGCCAGGCAGTGTTAACTTAACACAGGGGCAAAGCTTTGAATATCTGGCCCTAAGAAAATATACAAAAACGCTGATACATTTCAAAATTATACAGGTTATTATAAATGCATTTACCTGTCCAGTGAGTAAGTTTTAAACCCATCAACAAAGAGTATTGTGAGCTATTTACAAAAATCTGTAGCCTCAAAACTGTTTAAAATATATTGACAATTTTGGTGTTTATAGTAAGCTAACCTTGACACCTTTTCAATGAAAAGAGAGTTGAAGTGTTTATCTAATTGAAACAACTAGTCGGGTGGATTATAAGCCTCTGGATAGCTACATGAGGTCATGGTTCATTTATTTTGAACAAAGGAGATCCCTGTCTTAAAGAAGTTTTATTAAATTCACACAGTTCTAATGATAGCAGGTATGCCAAAGTTACATCATTTTAAACAGGAAAAAATGTACTTTTGAAATCTATAAATACTTTTTAGATATCTATAAAGGAAAATGTTTTATAATGCCTTTATAAATTATAGATTTTATATTAGAATTGACACCATCATGTTTGGTCTCAAATTAATTCTCTCCCTTAGCTGCATCTAAAAATGTGAGTCTTATATATGTACTAAGGTTCACGTAGATGCAAGTAAGAAAAGTTGTTTAATATCAAAAATAGTTTTAAGAATGAGGTCATAATGTAAAAAAATGGCTTAGGAGGGGCTAACAGTAACACCCTCAAAGAGTGCTCCAACCAATCATAACTTGATGGTGATGTCACCCAGTAAGGGGGACATATATGGGATGCTGGCAAAGCCGTCCCCAGAATTGCTTAATTCTTTGGTGTGTGAAGACCTGTGTTGGCTGTCCTGACAATTTCGGATGAGCTTGGATTTGTACCAAAAAGCCTGAAGCCACACTTGCTTGGAACATTATTTGGGCTTTGGCATTGCCACCGCAAGGGGGTGCTAAACCAGCTGCTGAGACTGAATGTTACAGAAAGGACTTTCTTCCAGTATTGGATCAAGTAAGGCCTATGTTTTGCATATTGAGAATCTGGACTAAAAGTAATGTTTTGAAATTTCTGCTAAAAGCCTGAACAAGAGACTGACTTTGGAATTTACCAGCCAGCTAGTCTGCAGTGCTGTTGAATAGCAGTGAGTCCAGAGTTGCAGGTTCAAAAGCAGAAATTAACTGAAACAGAAAAGAGTCAAATAGTCCAGTTACCCAAAACAACATTGCTGTCCACAGTGAGATATCTTTTTACAGACTGTGCTGAGCTGCTAAAATCTTGTCTGATTTTTCCCACTAAATACTGAAGTGACCTTTGATGATTTGTGATGTCAAGCAAGAAGGATCCAGCCTGCACTGCTTCATTGATGTCAAAAGACTCTACAGTTCCAAGTTCAAGGGAAAAAGACAGCAGACTAAAGCCAAACTCACCAACAAGGACATTTGCCATCCAGAACCAAAACTTTCCACCAAGACTTTGAAAGCTGAAAAGTAGAAGACCACATCTACAGATAACTAAAACATAAGTATTCCTTTATCTTACTATTAGTACTTATTTGGCTATCTGGGGTGATAACTTAATGCATTTTTGATCCAAACCTTGGGTTTATGGTTAAGCTAGAATTTAAATCTAAAGAAAATAGCTATTACAGTACATACTATAAAGTTTAAATAAGTATCATGCCAAGATAATCTAAAACACTAGTGTAATCAGTTGCAAGTTCTCATAGTAAAAAGAAAAGGCCATACTATTTATAAGTATGCTAAAGAAATAGTATAAACTGTCATTTATTATGCTGAGTATTGCTTATTTATTTACATTGCTTATTGCTGAAATTTGTTTTATTCATGTTATATGATTTACTTGATTTTCTAAAATCTGTTTTGTTTACATTACAGTTTATGTTTTCATTACTTTTATTATGCTTGATATTTATGCTAGTTATGAATATTTAGGACTTGTACATATGTGAATAAAATATATTTATCTCTTATATAATCTGAAGTGTGGCAACAGTATTTTTCACCGTCATTTTCAAATTTGGAGAGCATAGGATAATATCACATGTGAATATTTATGATTTTTGGTAATTTATGAAATTATTTTTGGGTAAGATCCGAGGTGAACCCAAGTACATTCTTATTAAAAGTGATAATATAAGCCTTTGTTCTGACAGGACCAGAAGTGTAGATGACTGTATCATCTACATTATGTACATGTGAATATGTGAGTTGGCACAGGCTCAAGGTAGGTCATTGAGCAAGATGGAGAACAGTATGAGGCACCAGCTTGGATGGGAAGAGGAGGTGACAGGAAGATATCAACCTGTACTAACTGTAGATGGCCTATGAGGTAAGAACACAATCAGCTGTGACAGCAGTAGCTGAGATGCCAGCAGAACATAGCTTATTCAGGAGGAAACGGTGAGACACTGAGTCAAAGGCCTTAGCCAGATCGATGAACAATGCTGCCATGATGTGACCCTAATCCATCTCTGAGAGGATATCACCAGTTACATGTAGCAGGGAGAAGACAGTGGAGTGATCCTTCCTGAAATCAGACTGGAACCTGGAGAGGAAATCAGAAGAGGAGAGGAAAGTGAAGAGTTTATTGTAGACAAGCTTCTCCTGCAGCTTGACAATAGAGGGGAGGAGGGAGATAGACCCATAGTTGCCAGAGGAGGAAGGATTTCCCTCTTTTTGTGGAGTTACCTCTAGCCAACTTCCAGGACTGTGGGACTGTAATGAGGGAGAAGGAGAGGTTGAAAAGGTAAGTCAAAGGAGATGCAACAGCAGGAGCAGAGATATGGAGGAGTTTGGGACCAAGTCTTTCTGGGCTGGGCTTACTCAAATTCAGAGAATAAAGGGCAGTTAGGATCTCCTGAATGGTAACAGGGCAGAAGTGGAAACCTTGGGAGGGGATGGAAGAAGGAACATGGCATTAAGGAACTGTGGTGCAGGGAAAGGAGAGGAAGGGAGAGCACAAGTGGTGAAGAACTCATTAAAGTGGGAAGCAACAAAATAGGTGTCAGACACAGATGAACCATTTATCAGAAGAACTGAGGGGCCAGACTGGGTGGGAGGGTCAAAAAGGGAAGAAATTACCCTCCAGAACTGCAAAGGGTTATTAAGGTTCTTCAGTAGATTGGCCTTGAAATATAGTGTTTTGGTAGTCCTGACAGCCAGGAGTTCCTGCAAGTCCTATACTGGTAGAGGTCTGGAAGGGATGGAAATAGTTTATAGTGTGCTCAGATAAGATCACAAGACATTTGCTGGTCAATTATTTACAGGGTGATCTAGGCATGATGGTGAGTTTTGACCCTGGATTTTTTGAGAAGGGCATGCTTGTCCAAGATACAATAGTATTTTTAATTGAAACATGACTGGAAAAATAAGAAGAGGTATCAATACTGGTGTTGGAAATTTTACTCTGTGTTGCAGTTTGCCCAGCTGTACTGACCAAATGAGAGACTCTACGGGAGTGGGTAATTCATTGGTTCACAAAAGATCTCTTTCCTTTGGAAACCAAAAGTCCCCAGTGTCCTTGTCCAGGCTTTTGTTACAGAATGGACAGAGAACAAGAAAGCAATCATGTAAATTTGAATAAGGTCAGGATGTCCTAGCCAGGTGGTCAGATGGCCTGTTTTATCTTGGAACTATCAAAAAGATCCTGCCCTTGACTCGGGCCCACAAGTCCTCCGTAGGTACGGCCGTGGCTCGGCACTCCAGCCACACACCTCCTGGCCACCCTTGAGATCGTGAAAGCTTGGTACATCTGATAGACTGGCGAGGGTGTTGCTGTGAGCTGCCACCATTGGCCCCTCACTGTGCTGCACCCTGATTGGACCCTTGTTTCTTCTGCACTGGGACTGACTGTCTAGCATGGTGATGGCGATAACATGAATTGCTCCCTAGCCATGAGCGAGTGCCGATGTTATAATGAGAATGCAAAGTCCATTGAAAACAGTGACTTCAATGTTACTCGCCTTCCCAAAACACTTCTCCATCAATTTTAAGGTGAAGTAACACTGAAATCAATGTACTTCACATCACTTCGCCTTGTTATTGAGTTCCAAAGCAAATTTGCAGTGATTCATGGGATTGCTGGTCACATGGGCTGTAGATTGTTCTGCACAGCCTCAGTTCTGTGTGGTGTGTGTGTGTAGTGGAAGATGGAGACAGTTTCCTCTCAGAGCTCTGCCATTCAAATCCTCTAAAAGCTGTTAAAAAAGCCTTTTTGAGCCATTTTTTTTTTGCTCAAAATTTAGTACATCGATTGTGGGAAACCATCCTGTGCTCATATCGGTGAGTGTTTATTGTTTGTGTGTGGATTTTTAATGTTAATTTAGAACAGTCAGTCTGTGTACTATGAAGTGTGCTTTGGGGAAGGGGTGTTATCTGTGGTGTAGGTAAATTAACTGGGAGAAAAAGGCAGTCTTTCTGTTGTGGTTATATTTTTCTTGTATAACTGTGTTAATGTACACACGGTAATATTTTCAGTAATTCTTAACATTTTTTTGCTGATTGTTGTGGTGCTGCAGTGTATAATTTCAGTTTGTTTAAAACATTGAGTTGTATTGCTGAAGGTTTTCAATTTGCTACGCATAGTGTGTGTGTGTGTGAGTGTGTATGCGATGCATGCGTGCCATTTAATCGGATACCATTTATTGTATCACAGAGTAATTGCAGCACTGTGAACCTTATATCCACTTCACCTGCATGAATTTTTTGTACTGCTTGTGGTATCTTTACTGGTAGTAATGGACTGTTGCTGCCGTGCACTATCCCCCCCCCCTCAAAATGACAAAAGGTATTCTTTTCTAAATTTAGATTTCTGATGGTGAGCACTGGTTAGGTGTTGTTGTGCCTTTAATGCACAGCGCAATGTTAATCCATCTGTGCATTTGCATCTCTTTAGGGCCCAATCTCCATCTGTTACTTAAGTCACAATTGTTTATTTGGCTTCTCTTCAGAATACTGGTGTGGTGCACACAATTCACGATCATGTCACGAATCACAAATTAATGTTTTGTAGTATCTCTCCAGGCTTCACCACTGTACCCATTGATATGAGTTTTCAAGCTGCTGAGTTCTGTGAACAGCCAGGTCATGAGGGAAATACACCCGTAGGCATTCGCATTCCCAATACGCTCATCAGCTTCAAGTCTGAGAAAAAGAAATTTATATTTCATGGTCACGAATGCAGTCACAATTCCCGATCACATCACGAATCACAAAATTAATTTTTTTACTAGTTACTTGCATCATGTAAGCCTGTTTTGTAGTATCTCTCCAGACTTCACCACTGTACTCATTGATATGAGTTTTCAAATTGGGGAGTTTTGTAATACAGGTCATTGTTATCGGGGAACTACAGCCGCAGTCATTCGCGTTTCTGTACAACATGTGAGTTACAGTACTGTAAGCCATGTGATGTGTGGGGTCCTGGGGCTGCCAATATTGTTGTCGTTCCTCCTTACTGCAGGTTAAGGCAGAATGGTAATGGGAAGTCACAATCACAATAACAAGGCGAAGTGGCATTTCATGCTGGCCACTCTGCGTAGCGGATTGACAATGCAAAGTGCCCACTTCACGGGCACTTCACTAGTGGAATTTTAATTCACTGCATCTCTAAGATGGGAGACTTTGCATGTCTTGTTAAACTCTCATTTCACTTTGTCAGCAGTGAGGAATTTTCTGGACACAATACAGTAGCATTTTGGGGATGAACATTAATTCTGGTGACTTTGTCTGACCACTGACCTGATGACTGACTGTGCCATTAATTCTGGGAGACTTTGCATTTCTTGTTACTCTCTCATTTCACTTCGTCAGCACTGGGGAATTTTCAGGAGATAAGATGACAGTAGCATTTTGGGGATGCACATTAATTCTAGTGACTGTGTGTGTGGGGGCTGCCAATATTGTTGTCACTCCACCTTGCTTCGCCTTAAGGCGGAATGACAATGTGAAGTAATAATAATAAGGCGAAGAGGGCATTTCATGCTGGCACTCCACAAAGCAGAGTGACAACGCGAAGTGCCCACTTCGAGTTCACTTCACTGGCAAACTTTAAATTTGCTGCATCTCTAATTCTTAGCATCATTAGCATCATTGACTACGGACTCATCATTTATGGCTCCACCACTCTCTCCTCTCTCGAACGTGTTTCTGACTCCCTCAATAAAGCCTGTAGACTTGTCACCGGATCTCACTGTCTCACCTATACCTGTGACCTCTACTCTCTAACTGGGTGGCTACAACTCAACAGCTGAATAAAATATTAAACCTGCATCACAGCAAAGAAAAGAAATAATGATAGGCAGTGCCCCTCCTGGTGTCTGCTCTCTCCTTAAACTCAGAAACAACTGCAACACCAGGAGGTCTAAACCTCCTCTCCTGCAAATCTCCCGCTGTTGCACATCCCAAGGCCCTTTGCATATAGGGTACCCAGCCGGCTAAATAGTCTCAGTAGTGACATCTCTGCCTCAGACACACTGGGTGTGAGGCAGAGATGTCCAAGCTTCACCTCACTCTTCTTGCCTCCAGCACCAGTGACTGCCATGATTAATCAGTACTCCCATCTAGCTGCTGTTTGTTTTCTGCTGCCTGTTGTTGCCCCTCCACCTAGCACTTGCTTCCACCACAGCCCGTCTGATGCACTTACCCCGTCCGTCCTTGACAATGCCCCCTAGGCTGCTATACCCCTGTCCCTGTCTCACCCAATGCCCTCTCCTTTCCCCACCTCTCATTTCTCCTTTTCCCCTGTATGTGTACACTTCCCTGTATTTCATGTAGTAATCCTTGTAATGATTTATTATGACCATCAGTGTTACTGATTTTTCTATACTGTAATTGAAACTATATGCCTGTACTCACTGACATGGAACTTATGTAAAAGAGCCCTGGCTCAAAGGTACTTTGTAATCCTAGACTCAAATAAATAAAATAAATAAAAATAAATGTAAAAGGCAACGTCAATGTTAGATGTGGTGCAGAGGGCTGTCCAATCTGATGCAGCAAAGTCACTCAGGAAAGCTTGAATGTTGAGTGACCTGAGGGACCTACAGCTGATGAATTTTGGAGAAGAGGAGGGTGTCTGATCTTCTTGACACACAACTAAAGAATTAAAGATGTGCCAAGATATGATAGCTCAATTACAAGTACAGAATGTGACAAATATGGCACATTTTATAGGAAAACTGCAATTTCACAAAATCTCTTGAGACTGAGTGTTTTCAAGTTCCATAAAGTATAGATCCAATATGCTTCCCATTTTAGCAGGAGAGCATGCAAATTCCCCTGGTTGGACCCACCTATACAAGTTCAATTCCAACAATTGAATCCAGCATTTTCCTCTCTTTCTTCAGTAATGTCCCTTACATTTGCCCACCCGCATTTTAAAGGGGTGTATTATTTTTCACAAATAAAACATTCTGCATGCAGAGTTAGCAATATGATTACACTCATGGTGTCACATCTAATGAAA
Source organism: Neoceratodus forsteri (assembly GCA_016271365.2). Taxonomy (NCBI): domain Eukaryota; kingdom Metazoa; phylum Chordata; order Ceratodontiformes; family Ceratodontidae; genus Neoceratodus; species Neoceratodus forsteri. The sequence continues at coordinate 871,280,887 of CM057450.1, read as the reverse complement.
CTCCTAATTTTGCAGATGTACATTAAGTAAATAAAATATACTGAGTATTTCCTGAGTCTGTGGTTACTGCAGTGTGTGTGTGTGTGTGTGTGGTGTGAGTGTGTGTGTGTGTGTGTGTGTGTGTGTGTGTGTGTGTGTGTGTGTGAAGCCTTCTTGTCTGTTCTGTATAAGAAATTGCATTTACTATTTATTCTGTAATTTACTAAGACACTGGACCACCAGCAATAATTTCTCATTTGTTTTGTATTTCTCTGAGGAGGACTGTGTTGTACCTTTGCACATCTGAACTCAAGGGATAACAACCTTCCTGCAGTTTGAGTTGGTTCAAAACTAGATAAGAAATACTGAAAAGTTTCTTGGGTTTGTCCCTTCTGACAAAATGTAAATTACAATGTTATACAGAATCTACTGTCTGCAAGTGCTTATGCTGTGTGCACCATGGTCTGAAGTGTTGCAATGCCTCCACAAGCATTACACTTCTTACTGAGGAACAGGAGGGTGGCATGTCACTTTCAGTATGAGTCCACAACATGTACAAAGATGAGGACACCATTCCTTGGATGTAGTACTAACAAGCAATCAGGCAAGCGAATGGAGGACAAGGAAATTGGAGGATAAGGTGAGTCATGTACCTTGTAGAGATGTACAAAGTTGATAAACTTCACTCCATGAAATAATTCACAAAGTTTGTCAAATTCATTAAGTTCAAAGTGTCAACTTTGCAAAGTTTTTGGCAGGTGAAGTGGCACTTTTTCAGAAGTTATGCAAATTCACTGGTGAGATTGCAACTTTGCCTTAACTTCACCTGACTTTTCCTAAAAAGGTACCTTTTCCAAAAACTCAATGCAAAGTGGCAATGTGGCCAATTGGCAAAGTTATTCACTAAGGTGAATTTTGTAGCTTTGCCAGGGAAGTAAAACTTCACAACATCTCCAGTGCCTTGTTAGAGGGTCTCACTGTGCTGCACAAGGGATAAAAGAAAAATCTATATCTATGCTTAAACAAATAAATCATTATAGGTGAGATGGGAGGAGAACTGCTGACTAGGGTGGGCATGGGCAACAAGACAGGGACTTCTGTTTGGGGTTGGAGTGAATCTTAAAGTTTTGGCCACTGGTAGTGGCCTAGCTCTGCCAGAGGCTCACTGCTGGGGCAATAATGTGCTTATTCTAGTGTTTTTTTACATTATTTTACAGGTTTCATCAACTTTTCAGGTGAGCTGTACCACTATTTATTAAAGCAGCAGTACTAGTTAAGTAGGATGTGTTTCTCACTTCCCTTTTTTTGGATGAATTTATCCATCCTCATTTCCAGTTTCAGGATCTGCATGTTTTATTTGAAACCAAGCTTCAGTTTTCTCTTTTTAAATAAAAAGTAGAACTGTTGTGGACCCACTGAAACAAAAGACAGAAACTGTATTTACAGCTGGCCCTCACGCTTTATGTTCCTACATATCTTTTGTTTACTTTTATTTTTGCAGAGTGCTATGCATTCACAATGGCCTTCTGCTAGATGAAGCTGTGCACACATTGTGGCACAGAGTAAACTTTCAAAGTGCCTGTATTAATGGTTGACTTTTCTGGTATATGTTCATTACAACTTTTACTTTTCACTAATTGCCTTATGCTTTTATTTTCTTTCTTATTCCCCGCTACCCTCCCATACCTCTTGTTGATCACCCTCACTGCTAGCAGGCCTATGGACTGTTCATTCCCCATCATCATTACCATTCCCTGTTGTCCAGCACTCCCCCTGTGATTGCCTGCATGAGCGCTGATATACTTGTTGCCTTTTCTGAATATCTGTGTATCTGTAGACTGTTACCCTACTTTAGAATCTCCACCATGATGTTCCTCACCCTGATAATTTAAGGCCACCCTGACATCATGGCAGTTCACTCACTCACTAGCATCTAATGTCCAGGAACCATGAATACATGTACATTAATGTTCTCTGATGGCAACTGGCATATCTCCTCCTTTCACAACCATGGTCTGCCACCAGTTGATCACTCGCTGTTTTTCAGATGGCAGCTGGAAAAGTGTTGAAATGAAGAGATTTGCCAGTCATTGTCAGAGAACACTAATATAAATGTGTTAGTGATTCCAGAACATTAGGTGCTGGAGGGGGATGAAGTGCCATAACAGGAGGGTCGCCTCACATTATCAGGGGTGGGGAGGGTCATATCGGCAATTCTGCAGTAGAGTAACAGTCTACAGATATACAGCTAGGCAGGTTCTGGAGGAGACAAGTATATCAGCAATCATGCGGGCAATTATGAGGGGACACTGGATACCATCGAATTGGAATGATGATGATGATGATGGGGACTGAAAAGTCTATTGGCCTGCTAGCAGCAAAGAGAGACCAACAAGAGGTACTGTATGGTTGGGTAGCAGAGAATAACAAGGAAGGATCAACTGTCCAGCAGTTGTGAATGTGCATTAAAATGGAAGAGGGGGACATTTACTACAGTCTTGACTAGGAATATTTTAATGAGTGAGAGGTGTGGGAAGGGATGTCAAAAAAGGAAAAAAAGAAAAAACAAATCTAGCAGCACAAAAAAAATGATTTATCCCAGAAAACAATGGTTACTGCAAAAAAAAAAAAAAAAGTACAGGTCAGCGTAAATCAGGGATCAGAGAAGTATATAAGCCTAAAAAGGACTTTTGTGTAACTAGTACTACTGCTTTTAAAATAATTTTGGATTGATAGGGCCAACATGTTTCAAACAAACTGTCATAGTTCAGGGAAGGTGTGGGCCTAGATGTTCTCTGAAATGGTTCATCCATTTGTACTGAAAATATCAATAAATCTCCTGAAAGTAAAGGGTGTGGATGACATGTTTAGATTACCTCACCCCTGAAGACTGTCATGGCTGGCCTTGCCAGTATGCAGTGTTCCAGCATTTTTTGTTTTAGGGTACAAAACAAACACAAAATAAATACTGTATCATGCTTACTAACAAAAAGAGTTGGTAGACTCTGTTTTGTATTTCTGTACTATCTTCTTATCTTCTACACTGGACGTTTGTAAAAATGGGCATTTTTGCTCACATACCTTCCAGTATACAAATAGAATTGAGTGACTGATTGAAAAAGGCAATCCACTTTGAAGGACCAAGGAGCCAGTCCTACAAAAGGTACAACTACAGGCCCAGATACAGCAGACAGAACTATCAAATACCTTGAGGATATCTTGGATTGAAGAGCCAGATGTGCAAATCAACAACGGGAGACCGGGAACAACAGGCAAGTGTGACTGTGATTGATATTTCTAAATACATACCAACTTAAACAGAGATGTCAGTATTCCAAAGAGGTTTGGATTTTGTGTCAACCAGAGGCACTATTGGCTATAACCCTCCATAGATATATAAAAGTTTACAAGACTTCTGAACTTGAAAGCCTATTTTGCTGACAAGACTAATGAGAGGAAGCACACTGTGGAAAAAATAAAAAGGAAGTCCACCAGTAAATCACTGCAACAATGCTTAAAAACATGGTAGAAGAAAATATGACACTGCTATCTCAGCATAATCAGAGGCTTAAATTCTCTAACCTAAGTGGGAAAGAATTTAAAACTTTAGAGTTACTTGAAAAAATAGGGAATTTGCTATACTGCTGGAATACTGGCAGGTAATGGGACTCCGTTGTAATAATGGGCACTGAGTACTATGAGTCTGAGCTCCTGGAACAGTTGGGAAGTCAGGAATTTAATGTTAAACTAAACTATGACTCTAATTTAAGCTTTAAAAGGGGCACTGATATCTGTGTAAAAAACATGTTATAACGCAAAAGCTGAGTGATTACTTGAGGGTGGACTTCCAGTACGTGCTACAGTACACATCCTGCTAAAAATAAACAAGTGATTTGATCAGCTGTCAGGTTGGCCCATTGTTTCAAGTATTGGCTCTTTGATGGAGCCTCTGGCTAAATTAATGGATGACAGCATTCATTGGATCGCTGCCAGAAATCTATCATATTTAAAGGTGATAGGAAACAGTTGTTTATACCTCTAGATGCCTTCCTGTTGTCCTTTTAGTGTCTGCCCAATACTCCAATATGTTTTTGAACTTTTTTCTTAAATTAGTAATCTAATTTTGATGCCTTTCTAATGAACTTGAATCTTTCTCTCCTATGCAGGTACTGCTTTCTCTTTTTATGTTGCCTGAACATTCTGTAACATCACTAACACCATTCCAGGCCGATCACAAGAATAGCGTGGAATGGTGTTATGGATGTCATAGAATGTCTTCAAAATATGAAAAACAAAAGAGCAGTAGCTGGTGAGGAGTGTGGAACTCCATGTATATCTGAGGGCACACCAAAGCTAGATTATTTATTTATAAAAAATTGGTCAGTGCTTATCAGAATACATAACTGGCATGGTAAGGAAGATGTAAGGGTAGTTAGGTATGTAAAAATCATTCCCTATCTCCTTTAAGGGACATCAGTGATTTCCTAGGTATGTTGGAAAATGTACATTTTGAGAAGGAATGGCTCCTTGTGACACTGAATGTGGCATTTCTGTACACCAACGTCCCACATGAAGAAGGTCTAAGAGCATTGAGACAAGACAAAGAGAGTGATGCCATGATGACTGAACCCCAGGTGGAGTTAATTACACTTATGCAAGAGAGCTACCTAAATATAATGTGACAGATTTTCAAAGGGCCCATAAGAGCGATGCAAGCTGCACCCAATGGTAGCTTGCATCAATGTCTGATGCGCCTATGCCCTTGTGCTGGATTCTGGAAGAAATCCAGTGCAGAAGCTAAAGTCTTCACCTGTGCCACAAGTGGTCCCCTGTGGCAAACGGATGGCATACATGAGGGGATTGACGGAGACATCCACCATCCCCGGGCTGCTGACACTATAGCCCCTAGTCCACTGGAATGCAGGACACTGACCTACTGCAGTGCATTGCACTGCCTATCCTGGCATACTGCCAGCAGAGGTTCTTCATTTATGTCAGTAGGGTGTGCCTGTTTTATTGCTAAACACTGTTTGTATGTCCTGAGCCCCATTTTACTGAGAGCAGCTGCTTTGTGTTTTTTTTTTAAGAATGACCCTATGTCCCAAAGACTTCCTCTAACATTTCAACTAAAAGAGATATTCTCTTAAACTGTTGTTAGAACTGAACATTTACATTTTTTTAAATGCATTTTTTTATTCTCAAAAACAGGTCACACACCTTACTGTATGTACAGTACCTTGCTTTCAGATATTCCTGCCCTGTTGCTGCCTATTGAGAGACTGGCCAGTTTGCCTGTGACCCACACTAAGGCTCCCCTGCTGGAAACCTTTGCTGCACCTGGGTCAAGGCTACCTGCAAGTAGACTGTGGGGCCTCGTAATGCCTGCCTTTCACCTATGCTGTGGCAAGATGGCATGGTTGGTGCACCTGGTGGGAGAGGTGCCCACCATTAGCCATCAGGTGGACTGCCACCCAAACACATTCAGGATGGCAGGGATCCCACTGGCCACACAGTACCCTCTGTGTCAGTGGAGTGTGGCACACCATGCCACTATGATGCCTTGTCCAATGTTGGAGATACCACATGGCATGCTACCTCCACATCCAACCCCAGTCAAGGGGCACTCAAGGGTCATAGACTGATGAGATAGGGTGGGCACCATAACCAACCATGATCCATGAGTATGCTGCACTTCCCAGATCCTGACGGTTTCTCCCGCAGACCACTGACATGGGCCATGTATGGTGCATGGGGCTGTTAGACCAGCTGTTTGTTGGTCTAACTCTGTCAGCCCATGCAGACTTTGGGGGGTCAGGAATTCCATTTTAGGAGATGTGGCAGCCTATAGCACAAGTCCACTACCACCATAGTGCAACTGTGTGTCTGCCACAAGCACAATGAATGGTGGTGTGGTGCAGGGGTCTCTGGTGTTGCCTCAAGCTGTCTTTGAAAATCAGGTTTGCTGCAAAGTCTAATGCAAGGTGCCCTTTGCATCACTTTCTTTTGATGCAAGGTCCTTGCATTAGTCTTGGACCTTTGAAAATCCATCCCAATATTTTTACCTTCCTGGGTGAATACTACCTACAAAATAAGGACCTGGTCACTGGGGTAGCATTCACTCCAACTTATGCAAACAATTATCTGGGGGTTTGAGAAAATAAAATTATTTGTGACACATACCACAGTATACATCTGCTTACATAGATTTCTACTGCAGATATATAGATGACATATTCATGATTTGGAGATGGTCGGTGGTGCAGCTACATGAGTCTGTGCAATATCTTCAGGCAAGCAATGACAATTTCAGATTTACAGTAAGCTGGAATGAGATGGAAATTCACTTTTGAGATGAGAAGGTCACTAAGAATGAATGTAGTAGCTGAAGTACTGATCTGTTTAGGAAAATAACAAACAGAAACACATTGATCAAGTTTGATAGCTGCCACCCTTTCCTCAAGAAAGTACTGTAAATGTGCCAGCAAGTTATTTTCTGATGATAAAGAGAATAAGAAACACTGAAGAGAAATATGAGTAAAGAACAGCAACATGTTGAAAAGGTTTAAACAGAGGGGGGATCCTGAAGACATTGTCATGAGGGGAAAACACAAGACAGAAATTAAACAGACATTATTTGTTACTTAGAAATGGACCACCACAAGAGGGGGATGTTAGTGACACCTTGAATACCAGTCATGCTGGTTTAAGTTGTATTCCAGGAATGAATGATGACATTCATATACCACAGTTAATTTTGTAACTATTTTCTCCTCTGAAGCAGGGCAACTCAAGAACATATTGGCAAAGCATTGAGCCATCATTTGAGCAGACCCTGCTTAGGGCCAAGGATGGTGTACAAAAGCGGGCCAAATATTCAGGACAAGGTGGTACACAGTCTGCAATTGAGAATATTTTAGGATAGAGGTAGCTGGCTCCCATCACTGCTGAAGAGGTGCAGACCATGCAGCAGATGTAAAGTTTGCCCATCGATTGCAAACCAGAACTGATTTATAGATAGTGGTGAAAAAAGAAAATGTAATATAGGAAAACTCATTAATTGTGATTCAAGTGATGTCATATATCTTGACAAATGAACATATAAGGCCCTATATGTGGGCAAGACCATCAGGATATTTAAGAAAAGGGTGGGTGAGCACCTCAGAGACATAGAGAAGGGCACTGAAACTAATGCTGTAGCCATGTATGATAAATCAGATTCTCAGAAAACAAGTATTTTGGATTGTTAAACTAGGGACTAGCAAGAAACCAAGAGCTCTGAATGAAAGTATGCATTTGTATCCATATTTATAATAATGTATGATTTTTGCACCCTATAGTGTGAGGAAGCAATAATACCTGACAGGGTGGGCAGTATTATGCTATACCAGACCAACAAGGGGTGTAATGAGGCCCGATGCCTAATAGCCCCTGGAAGGTCTGGTATAGCACACTACCACCCACCCTGGGTATTAGTGTGCTTAGAAAATGGGTGGTGTAAACAAATAAAAAAGTTTAATAAAAATTGCTAATAAAAAATTAGTTTAAAATATGTTTTGTCATAAAATAATTTGCTCTGCCTGCATTGAAATGATTTTTTTTAAATCTGGGGACTTTTGTGCTAGTGGAGACTCTGTACTTGTGCCTTTCATTTGATTGTCAGGGTTACACCGCCCCCAAACACACACACACCCACACAGTGCTTTCGGGAGCAGCGACAAACTTATTTGAGTGAGATAGAGAAAGAATGCTGTCTTTGGGGTCGCTACTGTGTCCTGTTTACCATCTTTGGAGCTCCCGATCATCTCAGCAATGGGAAGGAAACAGATGTACTGCAGGTGGGAAGGAAAGAAATGGACCTCCCACAGCCTCTCACCATGAGGGGTACATTTGCACACAGCCCACAGAGAAAGGCTAGGCTTACAGAGCCCCATTGGGTGGTTGGGAGCACGGCTCAAGGTGACACCCCTACCAGGACTGTGGTCCGGTGGGATGGTCCATCCTGGGTCATGTGGGTGGAACCAGGCTGGATATTTAAGGGTGGGTTGAAGAAGAGCACGCCCTCTTCGATTCTGCCCTACACCTGAGGATCCTCCCTCAACAAGCAGCAATTCATCGTACCTACCTCCAGTTATTACCCTTCTGCGGCAATCCCTGCAGAGACCTTCCCTGACCCACTCAGCACCATTGTCCTCGACTCCAGCATCCTTTGGCTGCCCCCTTCACCTGTCTTCTCTCAGTCACGCTGCCTCATGGCCCACCCTTGTGGAGGCCCCACCTGGTTCAGAATCCCCAACAGAGCAGCACAGCATCGGGTAAGATTAATCCAATCCCCTTTTTTATGATCTCTACCACTAGGGGAAGTGACCCCTTCCCCCCCACTTAATTTTGTTGAGGGCTTGGTTAATTTTATTTCTCCAGGGCCAAGCTAATTGTATTCCTACAGGTAGGTTTCCATCCAGACCGATGACTGATTTAGGAGGCCTGCTAGCTGTTCCCTCCACTGATTTCCCCGGTTTGCCCAGAATTCCCCCCTCCGGCCCCTGATTCGGACCAGGGATCGGGGCCATGGGTGAGGGATTCGGAGGTGGGCTGGGAGCAGTGGAGTGGCTTAATTTTCTACTGCTGGTTCCCAAGCTCTGTCATTAGTTTGACGGAAAGCCAAATGGGAGCCCACAAAGTAACCTAGTGGGGTATTCCTCCTGCTGCCTTTGGGGCAAGGGAAAATACACAACGGGCCTCTGAAGGCGGCCTTAAGGATTGATATTGCTTGACCAGCAATGGCCCAAATTTGGGGGGAAGGGGAGTAGAAAACCATGCCAGTTAGGAAAAGAGTATGAGCCCTCGTGGTGCACGTGGCCAGCCCAGCGGCCAAGCAGTGACATACGCTATTCCTGCCGGAGGGACAGAGCACCACCAGTTCCCACCCCAGCGCCCTCCCCTACACCCATGCTTTTGCCTTTCATCAGTGCTGGGAGCAGGCACCTGCTATATATACCTGATTTTTATTCCAGTACCCTGTAGCCCCCCCAGGTGCAAGTAGCTTCACAGGATGGCCTCTGCTGGTCCACAGGGATTAGAGCTCAAGGCTCACCCCGGGCAGCACCCTCCTGGGGCCCATGGCCGGTGCTTAGGCCCCCCCCTCCTGTTGCAGGTCCAGGCTGATCCTATGCAGTGGTGTCCCCCATCCCTCTTCTTTTCCACCAGCATTTTATTTTATGTATAAAATAAAAATTAAAAAAAATGATATGAGTGATGAATAAATGCTTTGGTGTCTAAAGATAAAACCGTATGTCGGTGGTACTTTTCCCTGCCTGTGTTTGGGTTAGCACTGGTGCAAGGGGGGCAACAACAACAATAAAAAAACATAGAAAGGAAGCATAGACAGGTGGGTGGACATGGCATTGGTGGGAAGCAGATGGAGGGCATGGGATGTCTCAATGTGGGTGGAGGTTGGGGTGGTCTGATGGGTTACCGTCTGTCGGGGCATGGGCGGGGGGAAGGAGGGTGCTTGCAAGAATGGCAGATGGGGGCCAAGGTCTGCAGGTGTCATTTTGAGGTTAAGAATCACTTCTTGGGGTGGGGGGGCTAGGGTTTAGGGACTTCAAATTGCACACAGGTTCTGCCACCTGGTGGGGTAGGAGTGGTGCGGCTAGGGCAACAGATGGGAGGTTTCTCATGCTGTTTATCTCTTCCATAGGAGTAGTTTGAACCATGATGGATGCATAGATTGTGTATGTAGCCAGTTTGCCTTGTCCCTCAGTTCCAGTGGCGGCCAAGAAAAAGTGTCAGGAGCGGGAGTTCCAGGAATCACTTGGGAGGAAACTACAGCAGTTGGAAGGTCCTGGCAGGGCTTTCATTGATGCTTTCCAGTGAATGAGAGAACTGGGGGGCCCCAATTGGCTGTTAGCAGTAGCTAAGCTGGATCCAACTCTGCAGCCCGGGAGCCATGCACCAACCACTGCGGTTACACACGGGGCCAGCGGAGGGGGATCAGATGGCCAACCACGGAAGGTGTCTGAAACCTGACTGGCAAGGCAGCGGCAACCCTCAACCCACCTGCTGGAGTCAGTGGCCCAAGAGCCCACAAGGAAAAAGCAGGGACAAGGCAAAGGGAGGAAACTGTAACAACACCAGGCAAGAACACCGGGGGTCAGGAGCAGGCAGAGATCTGATGTGGGTAATGAAGAACCCACAATGGCAGCAGTGTCCCACCCCGTAGCTGACCTGCGAGGAGCAAGGGTAAGATGAGCCAAGCGGGCAAGATTTATCTAGTGAGTATGCAGGCATGCAGTCCAGAGGGTCACCACTCTCTTCGGAGGTGGAGGAGTTGTCATACAGGGAAGACGAGATAGAGGGGGAGACAGCCTCAGTCACAGGGGTAGACTTCAAAAAGTGTCGGACATGGGGATTGATTAGAGAATATGAGGGTCTGGTCTCTGAGCCCAAAGGGGACCAGGATGCAGAACTGTGGGATCTGCCTAACCTGAGGGGAGCAGAAGGTGGATTCAAGAGGGTGGCTACTCACCCTACCTCATCTGAATATGACACTGATATGCACACGCATTAGACAGTCAAGGACACGGGTACGTATGTGTGGGATTATGTATTGCAACAAGCTCCTAGGGTGCAGGTATCATGCATGGGACATGAAAGTGGGGACAGAAGGGAGGGTTTATTCCCATGCAAGGGGGCCTTCACAATACAGGTAGGGTATGGCCACGTAGCCCCTGGACAGGAGCCTGGTCCCTCTCAACCCGGGAAGAGGGCACAGAGGGACAGGGATGGACACAGTAGGGGTCACCAGACAGGAGAGGGGTCCCCAAGTCTGCAGCAATGGCCAATCTTCCCATGGGACACACTGTGGATTCTGTGGTTCCCAATGTGGAAAGCATTCCTGGGAGGGATGGGCAGCCCTACTGCCCAGAACTATTGGAGCAGATGGGGGGCCCCAGGCCCAACAGTTGAGGTATGGACAACTGGTTCTGAGTAGTGTTATGTGAAATTGGAATATTTCGCTGGGCGAAATATTTCATGTAATTAGTGCATTATGCGAAATATTTAGCCGGGAGAAATGTGAAATTTCGCCCACGGTTGTGAGAGAAATTTTACCCCCAAACAGGAGAAATTTCACCTGTGGGCAAAATTCCTCCACTGTTGGTGGAATTTCAGATCCCATGGGTAGAATTTCGCAAGCAGCAAGAGGTGAAATTTCACCATTGTTGGTGGACTGCTCAGACTGCAAAAATGCAGGCGAAATTGCAAAATTTCACCTCGTTTTTGCGAAACATTTCACTTGGCTAAATTACCGATTTCACTGCAATTTTGCTGGTGAAATTTAATTTTGCTGCATCCCTAGTTCTGAGTGGGGAGGGTCATGCACAGGGATCGGTAAGGGGCACTGAACCCCAGCTGTCCAGTTTACCACAGTCCTCGCCCCCCCTGCAATTCACACATTGAGAGGAACAGGGGAGGTGAATACCTGGATTTCAGCGGAGGCAGTTGCAAGGGATTGGACAGGTACCTCCACCCCTGCCAACAGCCTGGGAGAACCAGTGGGGGAGGTAGGTGTCCTAAGTGTGGTGGGGAAGGGGCACTACCCTCCCATTACCAGGTCCTGTGGCCATGACAGCACCCTCTCAAGGGGGAGGAGTACAAAATGTATTGACACAGCTGGGCCAGGAAAATGGGGGCACACCAGCGACAGGCCCAGTGCTGGGCTCTGGGACAACCACAGCACAAGGGGACAGGAGTGGGACAGGGCTGGTCACCACTCCGGGTGGTACCCTGGTGGCACCCACAGCTGGGACAACACCCAGTGTACCACAATGGGCATTTGTAGGCCTAGAGAATCCTCTGGTGGATCACCTATCTGACTCAATGCGGGAAAAAATTTGGAAGGGGGAATACATAGACAAGTTTTTCCTTCTGCACAGGGAACTATTGTAGGAAGAGAAAGATAAGAAGGAGAAGCGGGACATGCCACATCGGCCAAAAGTTCCCTTCACATTCAAGAACTGGACAGCTGCTTTTGATATATTCATGTCAGTCTATGGTATGAAGTATCCAGAAAAGTTGTTACCTTTGCTAAAGTAAACGAATATGATAACATTTGCACACCTGTCGTTCGATGGGTATGTGTGGCTAAAATATGACAAGCAGTTCCATCTAAAATTGGTATGACAACCCAATCTAAAATGGGAAAATATGCATTTGGACCTGTGGGCAAGATACATGACTGGGGGGGGGGGGACCCAGTTCTGTCACTTACACTGACACCGGGCATGTCATCGCATGCACCAACACAAAAAGGATTTTAAAAAAGGGGTCAAAACAGTGTGCTACGATTACAATAAAGGGTAATGTTTTCAGAGTTATTGTAAATTCTGATGTGTCCAAAAACTGTGGAGGAGGTCACCAAGTCACGGTTTGTAAAGAGGGAGCACCCAGCAGCTCAGAGTCCTTCCCTGTTGGGGGAGACAGGTCAAGGTCAGGCGCTGAGTCAACTGGCTAATACGCCTGTTGACCTTCAATACATGTGGCTATGGCTTTTCCAATACCCGGACCAAGAGGCAGCACAGTTTTTACAAGTTGGATTTTAGCACTGGTTTTGAGATTCCCTACAGGGGCCCCTGGATCACCACGGTGGCCCGCAATTTGAAGTTGGCAAGGGCCATGCCTGACATATTGGCACAAAAAGTAAATGAGGTACTTTTGGGTTGAGTACCTGGACCTTTTGATAGCTCCCCACAACCAGCACTGTAAGTTTCCCCCATAGGGCTTATCCCCAAAAAGACACCGGGAGAATTTCATCTCATTCATCACCTTTCTTACCTGAAAGGAGAATCTGTCAACAATCACATTTCAGAGGAAGACTGTGCTGTAAAGTATGCATCACTGGATGTGGCAGTGGACCTTATCCGGGGACTAGATCCTGCAGCCCTTATGGCCAAGAGCAACATAAAATCCACTCTCACCTCCTCCCTGTACATTTGAAAGACTACGAGCTGCTGGGGTTTACATTTCAAGAGCACTGGTATTAGCATATGACAATGCTGATGGGATGTTCTATCAGCTGTGCAGCATTTGAAGTTTTTTCCGCATTCTTAGAATGGGCTATAAAGGTGTACACAGGCAACAGGAGGGTGATTCACTATTTAGATGACTTTCTTTTTGCAGGGTCTAGGGACTCAGGTGAGTGCAAGAACACCTTGGGGGGTTTCCAGGATTTAATGGGACTGTTCAGGGTGCCACTGGCCCACGAGAAAACAGAGGGCCCGTCCACATTTTTGACTTTCCTGGGGATTGAGCTCGACTCAACAGCAATGGTGTTCAGACTTCCAATGGACAAGGTAGTGACTCTGAGGGATCTGTTGGTAAAGATAAGGGGGTTCCAAGCAGGGCACTCTTGTGCAGATGCAGTCCCTCCTCGGTCACCTGAATTTTGCATGCAGGGCGGTCAGCCTTGGGCGGACATTCCTCAGATGCATGGTGGACAGAATGTCTGGCCCCACAAGGCCTTATCACCACATTTGGATGTCACTGGGCCTCAACTGACCTTCAGGTATGGGAGAGTTTCCTGAGGGATTTCAATGGGGTGAGTATGTGGCAGGACAAAGCACATTAGCAGCATGGTCTCGACATGGTGACTGATACTTTTGGGGGTTAGGTTTCGGGGCTTATTTTTCAAAGCACACAGTTTGAAACATAGACTTTGACGGCAGATGAGGACTGCTTGGCCCACCTAGTCTGCCCATTTCCCTACTTACTGGATAGGCCACAGATCCTAGTTAACTCATTGCCTCCACAGGAGCTTTCTGAAGTTGCAACACTTGTCTCCTGTATACTGTTATCAGTTAATCCTGGGCCTTTCTAAGCAAAATCAAGCCATAATTGGCATGCCGCAAACAAATGCTAATAGCACAAAAACCGTAAGTGCTAGACATAAAGTATGAGTGGCAAAATTGTTCAGCATAACATTACCTTTCCAATGGTGGTATGCAAAGAATAGCAGGTAATTTAGTTTTATTTCTGTGCTGGTTGAAACAGCAAAACAAAATATTTTTTCCACTGAAAAATGCACCATAAACCTTTTTTTGTTGGGAAATATGTAACATATCAACACCAAATTAAGCATCCAGACATTAGATGTAATTTTAATAATTTATTTATAAAACAAACAGCTATTTTTGTAGTATTTTACATAATTTTTCCCCATATGAGTCAAGGTATGTTGGTGAGGTTTGAGGGACAAACCTGAACCTACACACCATACCATGAACAAATGCATATAACTCCTAAAGTATACATGATACACACAACGTATCTGTGGCAAAGTTGTTCCACACAAAATTGCCTTTCCAACGGTTCTATGCCATCAACTGTACTCAATTCAGTTTTTGTTTTATACTGGCTGAGATACCCAGAATGTGTGTTTTCTTCAAAGTGCTTAGGTGGTTCTAGATGGACAAAATGTCTTAAACAATTATGAATAACTCCTAAAGTGAACATGATACACACAAAGTGTCAGTGACAAAGTTGTTCAGCACAACATTACCTTTCTAATGGTACTGTACAGTCAATTCTAATCAATTCTGGCTGGCAAGTAATATTAAATCATGTGAGTGACTTCTCCAGATGTTTCTAGGGCACACAGGAAGTCTGTAGGTGACTTCTGTAAGCATTCTGGGACACACTGCAGTTAGATTTACTGATGCCTACAGGTGTTTCTAGGAGGCAATGAGTTAACCAACAGCCTATTTCTTCCTACCCCCCACAAGAATTGCCTTATGTCTGTCCCATGCATTCTTGAATTCTCCCACAGTTTTAGACCCCGCAACCTCCTCAGGATGACTGTTCCATGCATCCACTACCCTCTGTGAAAAAATACTCCCTCACATTGCCCTGGAAATTTGCTGACTGATGGTCACAGGTGTCACAAGGGCCTGACAAAAACATAACACTGCCAGAAATGTTCCCAATCATGGTGGTAGTCCAGATGTGGGAGCATCAGCTCAGGAACCAGGCAGTACTTTTCTTGTCTGACAGCAAGGCAGTGGTGAACATTCTCTATTCACAGACCTCGAGGTTGGAGGATGTGATGAGGGTGCTGCAGTGTTTGTGCTATGTTGTCTCACTCAGAACATCACATTCAGGGCATGGCATTTGCCTGGGAAATCAAATGTGATCACTGATGCCTTGTCTCGATTATAGTTTGACTGTTTCAGACTGCTGGCTCCGCACACAGAGGCATCCCTAACACAGATCCCAGAAGCAGTATGGAGGTTGGGAAGGCAGAACAGCTACAACTGGTTCATCTCACTGTTGCTCCTTCTACCTAGAAGCAGCACTCCGGTAGCTTCACAGTGTTTGCTGACTTCTGTGGGCAGCAGGTAAGTGGGCACCTTCCTGCAGCACAGCAGCAGGTTCAAGATTGTGTTTTTCATTCAGTGCAGCAGAACAGGACACCGGCGGCAATTCGGACACATTTAGCAGGCATAGCATTTATGCGACAGACACTGAGATTCCCTGACCCTACTAACACTTTTGCGACATGGAAGATGCCGGAAGGATGGAGGAGATCCAGAGGGAAGAGGCAGAGCCAGAGAAGGTCCATTGGCCTGAAGGACCTAGCTGAGCTCCTAAGAGCCATGAGTGCAGTTTGTAGTGCACATGGGGAAGCCAGGTTGTACAGGCCCCTGTTTACCTGTGCATTCTTTGGGGCTTTCAAGGTTTCAGAGATGGTGCCTGAATCAGGGGTTGCAGGCGCGGGGGCGCCTCCAATCCAATGACGTCACGTGGCTCCCAGAGAAAGTCTGTCTCTGATTACAGAGATCCAAGATGAACCAATGCGGCCCTCCAAGTGTTATAACTTTGCACTGAGCAGGGGCATGGGAGGCCTGCCCATGGTTCCTGTTAAGAGAATACATGGCCAACAGGCCAAAGGGGAAGGGACACTTGTTTCTACATGGGGATGGGACCCCGGTTACTAGGTGCCAGTTTTTGGCGGTTATGTGGAAGGGCTTTTGGTTTGCAGGAAAGGATACCAAGTACTTTTGGTACCCATTCTTTCTAGATAGGGGCAGCCACTGAGGCAGCTAGAATAGGTTTGGTAGATTAGATATAAAAGGTGGGCAGGTGTTCCTCAGGGGCATTTAAGGGTTATATAAGATTGCAAACAGTCTCGCTGGTCAACCTGCCGACAAACTAAGAGTGACAGGAATAAGCTGCTTGACTGTTGTATAGAAAGGCATGATTTTGGCACCCAAATGACATTGTTCTGTTTGTATTACAGCTGGGAGTAGCAAAAGACCAGAGATATGGATCATCAGCCATTCATATATCTGGAATGCATACAACAGAGCCACAACTCGCTCATACAGGGTGCAGCTTGCGGTTCTTAGTGGGCATGCCAATATTGGTTGAGCAGGAAAAGGGGGCATGAGGTGGAATCAGATGATTCAGACAGTGCTCAGGCTGGGGCTACAGAGGGGAACACCTCTGGCATTGGTGCTGCACCTAGGGGGAATGACTTGGTGGTGCTTGGGGCCTCGAGACTCATTTCTGATATAAAAAGGGGCTACAGACCCTTCTCCCAACAACCAGATTGGCTTGGTCAAGGATCATCTCCCATCAGAAGTGGAGAGGTGCCCATAAGAACAAGGCCATTGAAAAAGCACGCAGAGAGGTCAGTCAAGAGATTTCTCGGTTTGCCACCCCTTGCAGGATCACCATAATCTGTCATAATCCATCCCAAGGACATGGAGTGCTATGTACAGCGGTGATGGGGTACACTTATCCGGGAGAGCCAATGATGTTTTAATGCAGCAGTGCAAGATTTTTGGGAGGCAGTAATAAAGCAAGGAAAACCCCTGAGGCATTAGTGGGGAAACGTGTTACCATGTTTAAGTGGTGTAAATTCATGGCTAATTTGGCAAGAGGGCACAGTTAAGCTGTGGTGGTATTGGGTGACACAGGGCCCAGTGGTGAGACCCTGGGGTGGATACGCTGCGAAATGGAAAGCAGCCACTTAAGAATTTGCAGAATTCAATGGCGGGGCGCATAGCTGGTGGGCAGGGAGGGTGGTCCTGGGTGGGCACCAGCCTCATTCAATGGTCATGAAGATCCTCCTGGTATGGAAATGGGAGGGGGAACTGTCCAGGAGAGAGGCATGACCCTGGGTGGGTCTGCCCAACCTAAGGGCCAGAGTTCCCCCCATTGGAAGAAGCACAATTAGCAATAAAGCCAGGCCAGATACATTTGCTGCCCCAGGGGTCTTTATAGTTATATTGGTGCTTTTAATACTGTGTATGTATGTATATATGTTCATAATTCAAGTTTTCTGTGTGTAACTAAGCAAAGTTGAAGTTAAGTAAAGCTGTGGCCTTTTGTGCCAAACATATGTGTTGTGTCATTTCTTATGTGGGTCCATTTGGGCAAGGACCTTCCATGGGCTCTCACTGTGGGGGGTACATTTGCGCACAACTCACAGAGAAGGACTGGGTTTACAGAGCCCCATCAGGCAGTTGGGAGCACAGCCCAAGGAGACGCCCCTACCAGGAGTACGGTCCAGTGGGATGGTCCATCCTGGGTCTTGTGGGTGGAGCCTGGCTAGATATTTATGGGCAGGTTGAAGGATGGCGCGCCCTCTTTGATCCTACCCTATGCTTGAGGATCTCCCACCCTCTCACCCCCCTTTGCAGGGAAATGGCTGTGGCAAGCCTCGTCCTTGGCATGCTACTTGGTGGGTACTGTAGTACATGGTCAAGGCACAAGTTGTAAATAAAAGGTTTTCAATTCTAATTAGGAATTGTGTTAGCTTGGTGCTACTAGTCACAGCTTTCCATATGGTAGGGCGTAAATTCATGGCTCATTTGGCAAGATGGCATAGTTAAGCTGTGATGGCATTGGGTGAAACAGAGCCCAGTGGCGCAACCCTGGGGTGGTTATGCTGTGAAAGGGAAAGCGATCACCTAAAAATTTGCAGAATCCAATGCCTGGGGTGCATGGCCAGTGGGTGGGAAGGGTAGCCCTTGGTGGGCACCAGCCTTATTCCATGGTCATGAGGATTCCCCTGGCATGGAAATGGGGGGTGGGCAGGAACTCTTTGAGGGAGAGGCATGACCCTGGGCGGGTCTGCCCAACTTAAGGGCCAGAGTTCCTCTCCCCCATTGGAAGAAGGGAAATTAGTAATAGCGCCAGGCCAGATGAATTTGCTGCCCCAGGGGTCTTTATAGTTATATTGGTGCTTTTAATACTGTGCATGTATATATGTTCATAATTCAAGTTTTCTGTGTGTAACCAAGCATAGTTGAAGTTAAGTAAAGCTGCGGCCTTTTATGCCAAACAAACATGTTGCGTCATTTCTTATGTGGGTTCGTTTGGGCAAGTGCTGCTGTTGGGAAGCGGTGGATAGACGTATTTGTTTCTGGGAAGTACCAGTGTATGGCAATCAGTATGGCAAGCAACACTTGTGAGCTGCTGTGGCGCGGCAAGTACCGCTCATTTGAAAACAGGGCTGTCCATCACCAGTCAGCTCAGGTGAAGCCCATCAGG
The DNA here is from genome assembly GCA_016271365.2 of Neoceratodus forsteri. NCBI lineage: Eukaryota > Metazoa > Chordata > Ceratodontiformes > Ceratodontidae > Neoceratodus > Neoceratodus forsteri. The sequence continues at coordinate 871,262,356 of CM057450.1, read as the reverse complement.
CTGACGGCTTCCTATTTTTTCTACCTTTTTTTTTAAAGTGTTACTGTTTATTTTACTTATTATAGGAGGTGCCTCCTTGGTTAACAAAATGTTTTGCATTTAAAAGGGCATACTAACTCGAACGAGTGAGTGAGAGACCGAAAGTGAGAGAGAGCACTAGATATGTGATCTGAAAAACTAGAAACTACTGCTGATTTTACACACATTACTGCTACCGGTACCAGAGCTAGCCCTCTCTGTCACACTCAGACTGCAGTTTTGCAGTCAATGTGTATACTTCCCAACAAATGTGCTGAATTTTAACTATTTTGTTTAAATCTTGCCAGTGGGTACAAGAGGAGATCGGCCACTACTGTAGGACTCGCTTACTGAGAGAAAAAAATGGCAGCTGACAATTTTGAAAACTCATGATGCCCAATCATACTCTAAGTAATGGGGTACCCCAAATTGGCACTTGTTTTTAGCAGGGCTGTACTGTCAGATAGACCAGGGCTCTCGGTAGGGAACTGGCCAATTAGAAGTGAGGATTTTCTAAGCCCATTTTCTAATCAGCAATATTGCTTTAGAAGTACTTTTCAAGCCTAACTAATGCTCCCCCATGGTACAGCTTAGAAGGAAAGAAATCAGGGTGCATTAAGGAAGAGGAAAGATTGTTCCATTTGTTAGGTATCAGTGGCTAGGACTTTTCTTCAGATGTGATTCATCAGTGCAGAAGAAATATAAGATTTAAATGGGACTTTTTTAAAGAGTTAGACCTTTATATCCTATTGGTTTTGCCTCAGATAATTAAGTGTACTTTATTCCCCTAATTAATCACATTACTTTCATGGCATTCTATAGCTTTGTACTGAATGCTAACATTAATATCCCTTTCTCGGATATGTGGTTTTATATGTGAATCTTAAGTGTTATGTATCTATTGCCCTTCTGTGTTAATTTCTATGGCTGAAGCAGGTGGTTGTTTTTAAATATCTAGCTTTGCAAATGCAAGAACAAGATTTTATTGTTTTTCAGCACTGCATTACACACATTATATTGTCAAATGTGTTGTTTCTTTAAATCAGTGTCTTTGTTGCTAAGGCACTTTAGCTGTTTTAAAATGCAAATGGTTACATATGTAACTGACTTAGTAATTAAATAATTAGACTTTACACTATAAAAGCACCATGTACTATGACACTTCTATGAGCTATGATCAAGTAGCTGCATTAAAGAACAAACATTTTACTGCCTGTGAGTGCTGCACTTAATAATAAAGAGACACACTATCTTTGACTTGTTCTTTAGTGATGTCAGTGGTGTGTGCCTGTTTTATTGCTAATCACTATGAGCCCTACTTTACTCAGAGCATCAGCTTTGTGTTCCTGTTTTTTGAAGGAATGACCCTAAGTCCCAAAGGCTTCTTCTAACATTTCAGCTAAGGGAGCCTTTTCTCTTAAACTGGCCGGTTTACCAGTGGCCCACACTGAAGTTTCCTTGCTGTAAACCTTTGCTGCAGCTGGGTCCAGGTTACACCCTGTACTAATCTGGAAGACAAACATGTTCGTCTTAAGGGTCGGGGGAGTCAGAGGAGGAGATGAACTCCTGTGATGTGGGAGCAGGGGATGGCCATCATCCACGGTGACATGGGGCAATTTATCCCCAATAAGTGTTCCCACCCATCCCTTGTGTTAGCCTGGGGAGGGGTTGAGGCTGTGTTGTCAATGTTTATAATGTCAAGGCTACTCACTGTCCACAAGAGACACTAAAGTAGTGAGTGGGCATACTGCTCTTTCCCAGACCCTGAACATATCATCTCAATAGTGCACCTTAGGATCCTCCAGCTCAGTATTGGGGAGTTGGGTCATAGTGTAACTCAGGGTCACCCACATGGGAGTGCAACATTTTCCCACAGCACCATGAACCAAGGCACCTTACTATTTATATTGTTGATTACTGCTAGCTTTCTGTGCTGTTGCTTGCTCTCAGCACATGATGGTTCTTCTCAGATGGCCTGATGGTGCCATCATCTCAGGGAGGGAGCATATCAGTGAGAAGAGGCCTTCCCTTCACAACAGAATGACACAGGCACAATGGAAACAGCACCACCTGCCAGCCTAGAATGATAAAGACCCACTTCCACCAGATTCGGATTTGGACACTCAGCTGAGAGGGTATGATAGGGTAAACCCTGCCAGCCCTACTATGGAGGCAGTTGTACAGTGGGGCCGGTAGGTGGTGTCTCTCTGGGATCGTGTATGGTAAACGGGACTGGATGGTAGCCAATGGTCAGGAGAAGCCAAGGAAGGGGGGGGGGAATAAACACTAATTTAAAAAAACAGGTGTTTTGTATCATAGAGTGCATTTTATATGTATACAAGTGACTGCAAGTCTGCAGAACACTGCATTTATGACTCTAGATATTAAATGACTTACTTCACAACTCCTGTTTTATGTGCATACTGTACATGCTTGCTGTGAGGAGCTGGTCTGTCAAAAACGAGCATGGCACAAAGAGGAAATTGCAAATTTCAAATAAAACAATAAATCTATTAGCATCCAATGCACTCAGCTACTGCGGACATAATGGTAATAACAGAGATACTCCTATTTCTCAGGCCTTTCAACTGTCAGCAAAAATCATCAGTAGCTACAAGGTTTACTATCTTCCAAATGAACTCATTTTGATATCAAAGTAGTTCAACAGACACATGCATTTTTATGAAGTAGATTTAACAGCTGACTTATCAGTACTGCAGCAATTTATTTGTAAAAAAGGAAAAAAAAATGAAATTACATTTTCCAGTTGACTGGCTCTGCTTGGATCTAAATGAAATATATATGGACCTAATATCTAAGTAATTGCATGGAAATATAATTAAATTTATTGACACTCTGCTGCCAAAGCAGTCAGGCAGAGTAGTTAAAGGTCAATGACAGTTTTACATTTTTCCAATTTTAATTCTGCTACTGCTCTGGTTATGCTTCCAATATAGCTATTTCTTTTCTGCTTACATTATTAATAATTAGGGCTTCATACATGTGCACTGAAACAACTGTATGTCAAATCAGCTTTTCTGTCTAAAGGATGCAAATACCTTTTAAAATTAGACTAGTGCATTTTTTTCTTTGGGAATTTACTTATTTATTTATCATTTGTTGACCAGGTACGTACACTAGACAAGTTATAGGCCTATTTTCAGGTACGACCCGGGAGATACAGATAAGGAATACTAAGAATCTGCTCCACAACAGAGCTGGGATATGCACAAGTAGCATCTCTCCAGCCCACGAGAGTAGCACCCTGATGCCAGTCTATACCAGGAGCCATCTGGAGCCCCATCTACCCCTCTCTATGTGGACAATGGACATCCTATCATATGACAGAGTGAGCTGTGGTGTGGATCCCCTGCTTAGGGCAGAGCACAGTGGATTCTGGAATATGATGGCTATAGAGACATAGGCAATGTAGGCAGAAAAAAAACATGGGTCTATCCAGTATGCCTGGTTTTACCCTACCCTACCCTACTCCCTATCCTATTGTCTAGACAGGGTTCCCACCCTTGCCTCCATCCTTTGTTCCTTGCCTTACTGTTGCCCCATGAGTGACTATTGAGCCATTTACTCTGTTCCAGCCCTGCTTGACCCCAATAATGGTCCATCAAAAATGGTTGTATGCTTTTTGGACAGAGCTGTTTATAAGTAAAAAAATGTAAAAACTAGCACATGCTGCCCTCTTGCCTACCCAGGAGGGGGTTGCACCAACATGCCCACTTGGGATCCTTTGTAGTGCATATATCACACTGAGGGTTACACAGATCATGAGTCTACCCTTGTGAATTTAAAACTCAACCACTAACCTTGCTCCATGGACATAGGATACAAAGTGCAAAATATTCTTGGGTTCTCACTGAACTTGAATTTATTGAAAATTGCAACCCCGGTGATCATTACAGTTCATACAGACCTTATAAGCAATAAACAAAGAGATCACCACATAACAACAATCTGAAAAATACTTAGCACCACTCAAAGTCCACGGGGTAATGCCTACATGACTAATTCACAGATAATTTAGGGATTTGACTTCACAGTTTAATAAATGTTGTTAAATGTTGAGCTTTGTTTATGTAACAGATCTGTAAGATATGAAGGTAGTTCATTTGTAAAACCACTGAAAAATAATTAGTTGAAATGGAGTATGTGTTCTCAGGAATATGAAGATTCCAGAGTCTGGTAATAAACAGTGATGCCTTCTGTAGTTAGCTCCCAGAACAAATATGTCTTACACATTCTGTTTGGTCATGTTTTTTCTGTATTAGTTTGGTTGTGGTATCTCAGATATGGTCAGCATAGTCCAAAATTTGGAAGACTAGTTGGGAAGCTTACCTTAATTACCCATTAAAGTCAAAACACTTTGGTTACCATTTTCAGAGGGTGAGTGCATCCCTAACAACCCAACCTCCTGAATCAGCCTTTTGTTTTGCTACATTCCCACCTGGCACCTTTGACCAGATCTCTCTGCAGGAACCTTTTCTCTCCTACTATTTGCACCTATTTCTGCCCTGAGCACTAAATTGCCCAGGGCCCTCCCACCAGTTTACTTGACCTTTGTCTTTGACTTTTTAACTAATGGCCAGCCTTTTTTTTCTGATCTGTTTTAGCCACAAGCCCAAACCAGGCTCTCCACTTCAGCTGAGTGGCTCTGGTGCTGCTACGTGCTGGTGGCTGGACCTTTGCATCCAGCCCACCACCCCTGACCAAAGAAAGCAGGTACGTTTGGTCAGCTCCTAGCTTGGAGCTGTGAGGCTTCAATCCCCATAATTGGACTGGCTCCTGTGGACTGTGGCTGTTTACCAATTGGATGCTGCAGATCCCCATTGAGAAAGAAAGCATACAAGGCACCTTGTTCAAAACACAGCTTGGCCACTGCCTTTCTGTACTGCTCTCTGGACAATTTTTTCACCCACCCCGCCTCCAACCTCCCCCTCCTCCCTTCTTTATTAAATACACTTCCCCAGTAATCCCCACCCCCTGAGGCTTCACACTAGTCAATTACAGCAACTTCTTAAAGGGGATCTCCTTTCTGTAACTTCTTAAAGGGGTGCTCCTCTCTCGTGCTCAAATAACTTATCGTCCTCAATGCATCTGGGATCAAGTGCATTGACACTAACTATGGTCCTCCTCCTACTTCCTACACCAGCCCCACCTTATTTAAGACCATCACCATCTATGCATAGTACCCCCCTGTTATCTGCAACACCTCTACCAGACCCCTGATACTCGATCACCTCCGTGCCCTCACATTTCTACCCCTGCTATCTCTTATTTCCCACTCATACCTTGGTCTCATCTCCTCAATGCCTTTACCACCCTTTGTACTATACCCACTCCTTGCACTCTAGCACCCGGCTCTTTGTCCAGTTGCAAGGGGAGATGCCACAATCACTACCACGCTTTGGTGTGCCTTATCTCCCTCTTGTTGCTTCTGTCAGGTAACATTCATCCAAACCTGGCCCCGTGCCCAATCTTATTAACAAGTCTGCCAAGGCTCAAGGACTCTGCATAGCTTCTATGAATATTTGCAGCCTCATTAAGAAGGCTGCTGTATTCCAATGCTGGGTTACTCAGCACACACCAGACATTGTCGCACTCGTTGAAATCTGGTTATCCAAATCCACCCCTGATGCCTTCATCTCCCTCCCTGGTTACATCCTTTTCAGGGAAGATTGGGTGGGTAAGCTTGGGGGTGGTTGAGCTGTCTATATGCATGACTCCCTCCTTGGACATGCACTTCCACCACCCAGGCTTGATAACAGGGCGCAAGCCCTCACGCTAAAAATCTCCCCCAACCCTGGTAAGGGCTCATTCTTTCTCACTGTCACCTGTATTCCCCCCAGAAAGCAAAGCCTCACCATTCAGGCACTTGCTTACTACCTCTCTGGCCTACTGCCCAAAATGGCCCAGAGAATTGTTGGTGACCTGAATATCAACTGGCTCTCTGCCATGGCCTCCTGAACCAGAGATATCTTTGTCACCCTTGACATGTCCCACCTTATCACCACCCCAATTAGATTCAACCCCTCTACTGGCTCCAGCACCCTCCTGGATATCACCATTACCAACCGCCCCCAGAGGGTGCTCAATATCAGTGTACTTCCCAACTCACTTAGTGACCACTCCCTGTCGTATTCTCCTGGTCCTCTGCCAACAGCAAACCTGCGCCACAAACCAACCAGTGACATCGCCTACTCCCAGGTGGCCTGTGTCACCTTAAACTGTACCTCTCACAACTGGATTGGTCCTTAATCAGGCTTGCACCGTCCATAGACAAGGCATTGGATTTTTTTACTTGCACTTTTAACACTGCCTGTGACCTGTATGCCTCCTTCGTTAGAAATCACACCAAAAAGCAAAACATGCCCTGGGTTACCCCTTCCCTCTTTCACAAACTTAAAATGAGAGACAACCTATGGCACATTGCCATGGACTCTTGCAAGCCAGCTGATAGGCAAGCGTACAGCGCTGGGCGCTTGTCACGTGTACTTGGGCCATTTGACAGGCCAAAGCCCAGTACTACCAATCCGCTCTTGTCTCCTCCTGGGGGTCGAGTAGAAACTTTGGGATAATGTAAAGGAGCTGAATGGGAAATCCTGCTCCCCACCCTCCCTCTCAACTCTCCTTTAATGGAACTGTCTGCTCTGACCCCCTTGGCATTGCAGACTGCCAAAACCACACTTTCTCAGACCTGAGTTCAGTCCTGCCCAGTAACTTCTTTGACCCCATCCCAGTAGCACCCCTGCCCACTCTCCAGAGACCTCCTTTCTACCTACATACCATCTCCCCGTTGGAGGCTAGACCCTTTCTGTAAAAAGCCGTTAGTAGTAACAACCCCAGCATCGACCTACTGGACACTAGGCTACTTCGTCTGACATTGGATGCTATCCTGGTCCCACTTACTGAGCTGCACAACCGCTCTCTATCCCTGGGGCAGTTCCCCAGCACATGGAAAACCGCCATCATCACTCCCATCCTGAACAGCAGTGATCAAGCGACTTCGGGTAACTATCGACCTATCTCCATCCTCATTCCACTCTCTAAGGCCCTTGAAAAAGTAGTTGCCAACCAGCTTGCTGAATACCTAACCATGCACAATATCCTGTGCCCTGAACAGCATGGCTTTCATGCAGGTCACAGCACCACAACCTTGCTACTTAAATTTTCCAACTTCCTGCACTCTGCTCTTGATGCCGGAAGTCCTGCCGTTGCTGTGTTCATTGACCTCTCCAAGGCCTTTGACACAGTTTGCCGTCCTCTCCTACTTGACTCCTTCAGATGCCTTGGTTTCTCCCCCTTCCCCCTTGCATGATTCACCAGCTATCTTTCTGCCAGAACTCAGTGTGCAAAAGTCAATAGCATCTCTATCTGACACACTACCTGTCTGCTCTGGGGTTCCCCAGGGCTCCATTTTAGGCCCTCTCCTCTTCAGTCTCTACCTTAACTCCTTCCCCTTGGCCTGCCCAAGTAAGATCCTCCTCTATGTGGATGATGCTGTGCTCTTCGCCACTGACCCCAACCCCAACACACTCCAGGCCACCCTCCAACAACCTTTCGATAGGGCTGAGCATTGGTTCACATCACGAAGGCTAGTCCTGAACCTAAAAAGACCAAAGCTATGCTCTTTTCGCATCGCAAAAACAAAGCCAGTGGTGACCCTCTCGTGATACTGCCTAGCACACTAAACCCCATTGAGCAGGTTTCCTCCTACAAGTATCTGGGCATTACCTTTGATTCTGCACTCTCCTTCTTTTTCCATATCAATGCCCTTTCTGCTGCCACCAATGTCTGGATTGGACTGTTATACCACCATAGGGACTGCCTACCACTAGAGGCCCTTAGATTGGCAATCACCTCCTTTGTCCTGTCGCTAATCGACTATGGGCTACCCATCTATGCTGCAGCCAACAACACTGTGCATGTAAGAATCCAGCTCTCTATAAACAAGGCCTGCAGGCTAATGCTGGGAACCCCTAGGTGCACCCATGCATGCCTGTTGTACTCCACCACCAACTTGCTCAACCTTGAAGAAAAACTCTGCTTCCAAACCTGCCTTCTTGTAAAAAAGACCCTGCTAGAGCTCTCCCCCCCGGGGTCGTCACCTCCCTGCAGAATGCCTCCCCCTCAGTCTCCACCCGCAGCACTGTCAAAACTTCCCTTATTGTCCCCAGAGTATGGCCCAGAGATTCTTTTGCTATCAGGCTCCCTGCTGGTTCAATTCCCTCCCGGCCAATATGGCTGACTCAACTAAGCTTGGTCCTTTCAAAGTCTCCCTCAGAAGCCATCTGACAAGCACTCGCTCCTGCAACTACGCATAATCCCCCACCTGACCCTTACCTTCACTCCTAAGCTGGTCTGCCCTGTCTACTTTTTGCTGTATATACCTGGGGTCTCATGCAATGTCTGCTGACTAATGTAATAAAATATCTCTGGTTGCTACCTGACGTGGTACTCGTGTACCTATACTATGACTACTGTGATCTACCTATTACCAAGCGTGTACCACCAGTGAATGCCTGTGACACTGGTTGCTTTTTTAATCTAAGCATTATGTACTGTACTGTTTGTTTGCTATGATGTATTGCTCTCTTGACGAAGTGCCTTTATTAATGAGTCTATGACTTAAAGGTCTGTAAACCGATGATCTAATAAAATAAATAACATAAAAAGAGCAATACAATTGTGCATTTTGCATCCAAATGAGGTGGGGCAAATAGTCAAAAGGCCCCAGTGTTTGGCACACAACTGATAATGTCATTGCACTGAATAGAGAACTACATCCATGCAAATGAGGGCACACTCTAGCATACAGGGTGTAGTGGTATATTCAGCAGATTTTGGAAGCAGTTAAAGGCTGATGTGGCAGCCCTTTTTACTGCTTCCAAAACTGTTCCCCTCCCAACATGCACAGTGGTGTCAAAGTCACTCACAACCTGGTGGTCTCCATCTGGTCCATGAGTAAATATCAAAAACACTGCTACTTTAGTGATTCCCCCAGTCCTTGAGAATATGTCATAATCCTGGTAGTCTAGAGGTTCTCCTGATCCCTGAGAACCTGTAAATATCCTTGGTAGTCCATTGGCCCTCCACCCAGCCCCTGATTGCATGGAAACATTCTTGGCAGTCCAGTGGTACCCACCTCCTGCCCACTTCCTATTATAATGATCTAACCCCTCCCCCAGGCATACCCACACATCACTCACTACCTGTATCTCCAATCTCCACACACTCACAAATATATGGCCATTTCTGGTCTGCAATTTTATCTGCATATGGTGCAGAGCACTGTCTGAATGACAGCAATTGAGCACATATTGTAGAAACAGCTGTTTCTACAATACACACTCTCACTTCCTGTCACTCAGAGGGTGGCTGGCCAAGGTGGAGTGCTGATGGTCATTGCTGGTAGCCATCTGCAGAGCTATCACTAGACCAAAAAATGCACTATCTGGGTGAGTTAGGGGTGGGAATGTAGGGTAGGTGGTGAGTGGGTGGCCAGGGAGGGGTGTACAATCAGCATAATGGGGACCTGTTGGGAAACGGGCACCACTGGACTACCAGTGATGTTTCTATGCAATTGGGGATAAATTGAGTGGGATTCTGGACTACCAGAGATTTTGACAGGTTCATGCCTATTTGCAGATGACACCAAGATCTGAAACAGGCTGGATACTCCAGATGGGGTGGAGAGGATGAGAAGGGACCTGGAAAAGCTCAAGAGATGGTCTGAGGCGTGGCAATTGAGGTTCAGTTCCTAGAAGTGCAAAATAATGCACCTGGGAAGAGGAAAACCTGTGGTAAGCTACCAAATGGGGGGGGGGGGGGTGTTGATGATCACCAAGGAAGAAAGAGACCTGGGATTCATTATTTCTGATGACCTGAAGATGTCAAAGCAGAGTACAAAGGCTACAGGTAGGGCCAGTGTAATGCTGGGGTGTATAGGCAGATGTATCTCTAGCAGAAGGCAGGAGGTAGTGATGCTTTTGTACACAACACTGGTGAGGTCTCACCTGGAGTATAGTGTGCAGTTCTGGAGGCCACACCTTCATAAGGACATTGACAAGTTGGAAGAGGTCCAGAGGAGAGTGATTAAGATGGTGCAGTGACTGCAGCATAAAACATATGAAGAGAGACACAAGGACCTCAATATGTACTCGCTGGAGGAGAGGAGGAATGAGGGGACATGACAGAAACATTCAAGTACCTAAAAGGTATAAACAAGGTACAGACAGGAGGCATCTTCCAATACAAAAGTTGTACATGTACAAGGAGGCATGACATGAAACTGGAAGGAGGCAGGCTAAGGGGAAATGTGAGGAAGTTTTTCTTCACAGAGAGGGTGATGGATCCATGGAACAGACTGCCACAGGAGGATGTGGGAGTGAGCACAGTAATGGGTTTTAAGCATGCCTGGTACAGGCATAGGAGAACCTTAGAGGAGGGAAGAAGAGGGGAGAAGCCATTGACCAGTTAGAGTCAAAGGGCACAAACTAGGGTAGTGCTAGGGCAGACTAAATGGACCTGGCAGTCCTTATCTGCTGATAATTTCTATGTTTTTATGGGGACTGGGGGGAACTCTAAGCAACAAGTGTTTTTGATATTTACTAAAGGATTGAGGGGACCACTAGACTATTAAGGTTTGTAATGTTTACTTGTTGATCGGGTACCAGGGATCTTGACAGTTTCTCAGGGATCAGGGGGTGATCTGCAGAGGATCTGCACAACACAGTCATTCATTTGTGCATTTTGACATTGCACTGAGCTGTTAATGACCACATAATGACATGTTAGTGGCCCCTTAGCACCATGCATGCCATACTTGGTTATTAGCATGCAAGCAAATGAATATGGTTCCAAGAACAAAGGCACTATCCATTCTCTTCCTTGGTTCCTGAGATTCTGTTTCCAGCAGGGAGCTATGTTACCAATGTGCATATTCACTTTGTATAACACTAACAAAACTCCATATTCATACAGGCAGCACTACCAGATAAGGTGCTCTGCCTGTAAGAATATGGCACCATGACAGCCATGCACTATTTCATGCACACTGCTCTTGTGTGGATGGCGCTAATGGCCACAATTGAATATGGAGGTTCTTCTGTTATTAAAAGGAAATCCAACTTGCAGCGGAGTATTTTTGACAAGTTTTATTGTGTTTATCAAACTTAGGATTCACTGGATAGTTTGATACCTTTCATTCAACCTAGATACAGAATGTCTTGTACAAAGCTACAGTACAAGTCACATTAAACTCACACTCGCCTCTGAGGTCGGGAGATCAGAGGGCTGTGGGTTCAGTTCCCAGATCTGGCACTTGGGTTAGTATCCCAGTACTGACACTGTAGTGCAGCATGAGAGGGGTGCTGCACTTCTGAGGTGCCGTCTTTTGGATGAGACGTTAAACCGAGGTCCCATCTGCCTGGATTGGTGGTAGTTCAGGTGGATGTTAAAGATCCCATGGCACTTATCGAAAAAAGTAGGGGTAATTTTTATTGAAAATAAACACATGTCAAACATAATGGATAGTAAAGGACAAGAAATATGGTAACAATTGAAAAAGGAAAAGAAAAAAGAACAATTTCAGAACTTGTATAACAATATATACTAAAATGAAACATATGCTAGGATATAAGAACTGGGAGAGAGAGAGAAAAAAACACAACAATAGACCACACTCTTAAACTCCTAATAATTCTAAAAGAAGAAAAACAAGGAAGTTTCAAAAAGGGAAAGAAATATTGGGATTAACTGTTACTAGAAATATCCAACACCCTTATTTAAATTTAATAATGTGAGAAAAACCTTTCCACCACATTCTGACTTTTGTGACATTAAACTGTTGAACATCTGAAACAACAATATTGTTCAAAACATTTGTAACATAATCCCTAAAACCTTGAACTGATGGTTTCTTTTGGTATAGGACCCATTGGCATCTTGTTTGCCATAAACAATATCTTAAACAAGCAAAAAATATCTGCAAAGTTCCCTTATGAAAAGACTGAAAAGATACCAGAAAAGACCCAATTACTAAAATATCGTAGGTGAGATGAGCTAGCCAAGGAAAATTCCAAGCTATAGCCAAATGATCCCATAGTTTGCGTGCTATTGAGCAATGGAGAAAAAAATGTTCTATAGTTTCTTCTTGGTCTGTGCAACCTGAATATGGACACATTCTCTCCGTTTTAGCCTTGTATTTAGCTGTGCCTCTTACATTTAGTTTACCATATAAGGTAAGCCATTGGGATTCCCACATAAAAGCAGGTAATCTGGTATTATTTAATTGACTTAGAATATCCCCATTGCGATTTTTTGGACAATTCCTAAACTCTGGGGTACTTGAATGTATAGAAACCAATAATTCATTGTATAATGTTTTCGAGGAACATCTTAGTAATTTCTGTTTTGTGACCCACCATTTAAAAAGTTTCTGTGCTGCAGGTTTAAAATAAATTGAGAGGCTAGGTGAGTAGAAAGTTTGGGAGCACAGTGTAACCATGCTGTAAGGTATCTTCTTAATAGGCTACTAAAGAAAGATAACTCCTGTCTATCAGAGCCTTCTAAACAACCTTTTAAGGAAGTGGAGAAAAAAATAGTAAAACAAAATAAAACTGGGTCAATCATTCCTAAGCCTCCCTTTTTTTTCTCGAGGTATGTATAGCATCTCTTAACTGGGTTCTAGTCTGTTACCCCAGAGTAACTGGAAACAGATACTATATAACCTAGTTTCCAGTTTGACTGGAATAGGAAATATTGCAGCCGTATGTTGTAAACAAGGTAAAATGAACTGTTTTAGAACCTGTATTCTTTTCTCCTTATTAAACCTATATCATTTCCATCTGAGAACTTTTTTTTCAATTTTGTCTAGGACAAGCTTCCAATTGTCTGCTGGGCAATTTTGTGGGCCAAATTGAATCCCTAAAATTGTTATAGGTTCATTTGTAAATGTAATTGAATTCTGGACTAATGGTACTTGAAAAATCCCTCCTATAAATAAACCTTTTGTTTTAAGTAAATTAATCTTAGTGTTAGCTACAACAGAGTATTCCTTAAAAATGGTAAAAAATAAGTCAAGCTGGTTGATGTGTGTGAAAAATAAACAGACATCATCTGCATAAGCCTGGATGGTTAGAGATGTATCGGAGTCTGGGATTTTTATTCCTTGCCATCAGGGGGACATACTAATTGACCTTAGAAAAGGATCTAGGGAAAAATTATATAACAGGGGGCTTAAAGGGCAGCCCTGTCATACTCCACAATTGACCGGGAATCAGTTCCCGAGTTCCCCATTAAGGAAAGGAAACACTTTACCTGTGCTATAAAGGTTTTTGATTAAATTTCGTAAGTGAAAGGGGACTTGAAAGAAATCTAATGTCGCAAATAAGAAAACATGATTTACTCTATCAAATGCCTTTTCTAAGTCGAGTGAAACAAGAAAACCACTATCTCCCAACTCATTAGATTTTTCAATTGAGTCTCTAATTGAGCATAACATAGCCTGAATGCAGATCGGGAATACCACAATGTTGAATTGAGAAAACTATATTTAGCCAACTCCTAAGTCTGTTATTAATTACTGACATCAAAATTTTATAGTCAGAGTTCAACAAAGTGATTGGTCTCCAATTCGAAATAACCCTTATTACCTGATTTATGAATGTAAGTTTGTATACTATCAGAGAAAGATACTATACTAACTCCCTGATCCATGAAAAAGTTATAAACAATTACCAGGATAGAACTAAGTTCTTCAGAAAATGTTTTATAAAAGGAATTAGAGAGACCATCTGGACCTGGAGCTACATTGGGCTTTAAGGATTTTAAAGCCTTCATAATCTCCTCTTTCTGAAAGGGTTGTGTGAGAGAGATAGATAATTCTGGTGTTAAAACCTTTGTTATAGGGAATCCTAATACTTTATTAATTTGGGCTGGGGATGGATTTTGAAGGGGCTCTAGATCCCTAAAATGTTTGTGAATTAAGTCTTCTAGTTCTATAAGTGAAGTGACAGTCCTATCACCATCTGTTAAAAAGGATAAAGATCCATGCTCTTTGACCTCTTTACATAGTTCAAAAGGGTCTCCAAAAAACTGATTTCCTCAAATGATTTGAAATGACCGCTTGCAAAGTTACTGCTCGATTGTACTGGAAGATTTTCATTTGTGATTTAATTTCCACAATTTGTGAAGAAAAATCCTCTCTGGAAGAAGTGGCTCTGGATAATAATGATTGTAACTGAGTCCTGAGTTGGAGATAGCGAAAAAAAATATTCTTTTGACGGAGTTTACCTTGTTTCTTAAACCAATTAATACAATCATTTTTTGTCTCCAACCACCAAATCCCCAAATCTTGATATAAAAAAACAAACAGATAGTCTGGCTTGTAAAATTAATTTAATGGAATTTAGAACCAAAGATTCTTGTAACATGGAAGTGTTAAGTTTCCATCTTAGTTTTTTCTTATGAATAGAGCTTGGAAGGCCTATGTGAGTCAATAAAAGAGCATGGTCTGAAAATTCCACCTGATGATTTGGGAATGGTGGAATGAAATTTATTTAGATACAAAAAGATGATCGATAGTATAACCAACCCCACATTTAAAATAAGTACCAATTGGGCCCGAGGCCTGATTATTCATGCAAGAGATTAAATCAGCACTTTTAATAATGTCTAACAAGCACACTGTGTCACAATACACTTTTTTAGAGTTTTCAGTTTTCCTTTTTAATGTTATCCCACAATTAAAATCTCTGCCCCAAAAGGTAGGGACAGTAGTCACCAAAAAGGGTTGTATTTGTCTCATGCAAGCAACCCTACCAGATTTTGTCTGGGGATTATAAATATTAATTAGACGAAGGGTATAGGAGAACCAAGTCCCTTCTAGTATCAATATTCTTCCGGGACATAAATCAATTAGTTTGTGTAAAATAAAGTTGAAAGAATTAAAAAGGATACCAACACCATCTGCCTTATCTTCCCAAAGGACCAATAAGATGGACCCCAAGGCCAATCCTAGCAAAAGCAGAGCACTGCATTTTATCACACATCCATGTTTCTTGTAGGAATATAATTGAGCAGCTGAGGTCATGCAGCATATGAAAAGTGCATATCTTTTCTTAGATTTTAACAGGCTATGTGTATTTAAGGATGCCCAAGAAAATTTGCACTCCATGCTTTAAGATTTAGACAAGAATTAACAGCCTGAATTATTTTTTTCTCCTTTTCTTTTTTTTCCCTTTATAATCTTCCCTCATCGTCCCCAAGCCATCTTGTACTGAGACTTGTGAATCCGTGTCACCTATTTCAACCTCAGAATCCCCCCAACTCAAAGCCTCGTATGAGTTTTTGGTTTCCATTCCTTCAGAATCAGGGATCACTAAAGTTTTTAGAGTTCTACTCTATCTTCTAAGAACTGGTGAAGGCTTCGAGACTACTTCTTCTTTGTCCCCGGGGCCTTCTTTAGAATCTGTATAACAAACCGGCTGCAAAGAAATCGGAATGCTTTTTTCCCTATTGTTCCCTTTTGGTCCTGCCTGATTCGTAATACTCTCCGGCTGAACCTTCTTGGGTAAAGAGACCTTAGGACTCTGAGGAGTTGGGGAGGTAATATAATAAGTTGTTCCAGAACTTGATGACCCATATCTTCTTGGGCTTTTTGTATAAAAAAATCAGATTTTCCGTTTAAATTTTTTTTGTTTTGTGCTGCCCATGGACACTCCCTAAAGGCATGGTTTAGTTCTTCACAAAGGTCACATTTGATTGGGTTAGTACAAAACATAGTAACATGCCCTATTTCCCCGCAGTTATCACATTTGGGCTGATCACAAGTACTTGATAGATGATTTTTATCCCCACACCTGTAGCATGCTCTCGGATGACCACTATAAAACACCACCCCCCATCCCTACCTAACAAGAAGGAGTTAGGTATGTGTTCAATACCTGAAGCCGTCTGATGTAATTTAACTTTGAATTTCCACCCCCCTGTCCAGAACTGTTCGGCATCTAAAATAGGTTCTGGATCACTTTGGATTTCACATTTTTGTGCTAACCAAAAGGTGATATCCTCAACATGCACACTCTCATTTCTAAACATGACAGTAATGAACTTAGTTAGGGGTTTAGATAGTGGAATAACCAAAAAAGGGGACCAAAGGGGGGAAAACTTGACCTGATTGTATCGATCCCAAAATAGATCTAATAAAGCTGGGGACCGAAAGCTAACATCAAAGTTGTCCTCCCCAGAAATGTGGATAAACGCAAAAACATCTCTAGGTAAAAACTTTAAAGAATCCTTCAGTAGTAATTTACCCATGTAATATCTGTCTGGTTTGTCCTTTAACCCACCCTTATACCTAATGCGCATCGCATTCCTCCTGGGTGCTGCTTCCCTTTTGCTTTGGGAAAACAAACTCAACATAAGAGGTTTATCTGCTACAGTTTCATCTGCTTTATCCTGTCCCTTGGTATCTAATCATGCTGAACGCACATTAGGATCAGGACATTCCCCCTCTGTACTCCCCCCCTCCTGATGCACCATCAACTCAGTACTGGATAGAGGTTTTACCTCAGAATTACCAGGATGCCATTTAGGAACATGTTTGTTAATATCAAAAGTACCATCCCACTCAGTATCAGGTGACCAAATCCCTTTCCCCAGAGGTTTCCACCCTGCAGCTGTTAAGGCTGCTTGCGGGGTCCAATTTGCATCATGTTCACCTAAAGAAAGTGAAGGCAGACTTAAGGAAACTTTATCTTGGGCTGTTATCTCCATTTCAGGGGTTTTCCCATTGTCAGTAAAGAAAAAATCTGTCACCCCCTCTTGAGAGCCTGTTGTTGTCTGATAAGTTACATTGTCAGTGTTTTTCCGAGACTCAAAAGCATGAACCTGAGGTTTAAATACAAATCCCGCTTCCTTGTTTAGGGTAAATGTAGCAAAAGCAGTTTTGGAAGTAGCGGGAGAAAACTGTTCGTGAGTTTCCAAAAACAAAGGAGGTGTTTGGCTTACCCCCTTCCTTTGTGCAAGAACACCAAAAGTTGCACTGTCCTCTATCTCTTTCCCTTTCCGATCGCCAGTCAGTGTTCTCTGCCGCCATGATGTGAGCTGCGTGCTCCTCCGGTCGATTCCTGCCGCTTCCACTGCTACTAACGCTAGGTGAGAGAGCCATGTTACATACTGCCTGGCTCCGACTTCCTTCTTCCGCTGAACAGCTGTAATTTGTTCCATTGTCGAAATTAAAGGCGCCACTGGAGATATCGCTGAAACCACTGCGATTTCAGTATCCTTTGCCAAAACGGGATTTCCACTGGTCGGTAAATCTACAAACTCAGTATTGCTCGATACAGTAGGTGCTGAAAAAGCGGTGCTCAATTCTGAAACTGTCGGGACCTCCGACTGCTCTGGATCCAAAACAGACCGTCTCTCTACAGAGACCTCCTCCAACACCTCCTCCTCCTCCTCCATCGTCCATGCAGTGGCCATAACTGACCCTTGCACGCCCCTACTGGCCTCCCAACGCCAGCAGAGTAGGGGCATTTCCCCAGTGTCCTGGACAAATTTCTCTCATTCACTAAAAATTCCACCAACAGCTTAATCTGGTTCAAGGTCAGTTGGCTTTCATCTGTATCCCCTTCCCCCGGGTCGTGCCTGAAAATAGGCAGGATTTGTCTAGTGCACTTACCCGGTCAACAAAAACTAAATAAAAATAAAACAAATAAATAAATAAGCTGTTCCACCAATATATAGGTTTAGCATTGTTTTTTACAGTTTGTAATGCATTGGCAACTCATATTGCATTGCTTTTCAATGTTTAACCAGCTCAGGATCAATGTTTGTAAAGTATTTTTGCCACTCAGTTGGAATGTATTGGCAATCCAGTCACAATGCAATGCAAAACTGAGTTTTAAATTTAAAGAAGCAGTTTGTTCAGGGCTTTTTACTGGATCCAGCAACACTTACACAACTCAGTCAGAAATGCTTAAACAGCTCATTGGAGGAACAGTTTAATGTGACTTGTACTGTAGTACAGTACACAGGCTTTAGGGGCCACACAGGTCCCTTCATCAGGTGCAAATGTAATCTGAACAGAAGAAGCTGAATTTACAGCATACTTGAGTTCCCTTGTTACAAAATAATTTATGACAGGATAGTGAGACGTGTTAGTAGGAAGAATGGGTAGACAATAGATAAGAAGCTGATCTTCTTTTCTAGTAAGGTTTTATTGTTCAATGTAAAAGTGCTATTACCATCCATTAAACATAAAATTGTACAAAAAATAAATATACAGTCAATTAATGGCTCATCTGTATGTACACACTAAAATTAGGGTCGGAGACAGCTCACAATCCTTTACATCATACAGTATGTTGTATAAAAAAGGGAAAGTAGAGGTAGATGCCATGTTAAAGTTTTATAACCAGGGACACTGGCTTACTGGGATTGAGAAAGGGCATATTCCATTTTGCACATTGTAAAAAATGGTATTGTCACCGGTGTCTGCTAAGCCAAAATCTAGTTCTACCGGTGTTTGGTTTTGTGTACTTTATTTAGCAATTTTTAACTCTGCTAATATGCATTTTAGCAATTTATACCTCCACTATTACACATCCTTCCATCCTTGTACCAATTTAAAGTTATTTTAGGAACAAGATGAGATGGCAGCAGCAACACTACAGCCCCCATCCCAAAGATGTGACAGAAGCAGCAGCAGTATAGCCCCCATCCCTTAGGTGTGATGGCAGCAGTACTATGGTCATCATTCCTCATGTGTGATGGCAGTATCAGCACTATGGCCCCCATCCCTCAGGTGGGATGGCAGCAGGCCTACATTCCCCATCCACCAGTGGTGATAGCAGAAGCACTACAGCCCCTACCCCTTCGGTGTGATGGCTTTAGCAACAATGCAGTATACGTCCCTCTGGGGTGATGGCAGTAGTGACAGCACTATGATCCCCTTTCAACGCTCACACCCCACATGCATAAGTTACAAATGACTTGATCTCTTTGCTTGTTAGAACTCAGATGTGAATTAATCTGAACCATCACCGCTAAGGTGGACTACCTTTGTTTTTTCCTTCTATAATTTAACTGCCTGAATTGGGTATCTGCCTGTGACACTGCTGACCAGGGTTAGGGAACAAACTTGGGTGTTGGAGGGCCAGCTGGTTGGTGAAGGCTTGAGTGTCCAACGATCACTCCCCTTCTCCTGAGAGGGAGGGTGTGTTCACGGCTCAGCATTTGCTGGCTCATGGTGGAGGCCAGAGGCACGACAACATGTCAATCCTCACTGCAGGAGGAGTGCGACGGATGTCAGCTTGTGCCTTGACATCATGTAGCCCATCAAGCTCCCAAGAAAATGGGAAAACACCCACTGGCCAACCAAAGGATGGCTGCTGGTCCTGCCATACACCAGAAGCCCCAGACATGTGTCCGTTCTGACCCCCGACATGCCCAGGATACACAGGAACCTCTTTGGGGCAATTCTCCCCCCTGGTAGTCTCCCACAGGGGTAGGGGCACACTCAATGAAGGGTTACTTTGGGTTACCTGGTAGCACAGCAGTAAGGATCAGTGGATAGTGGTCGGGACTCAGCAGCGGTGGTAGGGGACCTTGGCAGGCCTGAAGGAGTGGATGGCCAAGGGGTAGGAGGAGCAAAAAAAAAAAACTGCTTGAATTTGCTTCTTTGAAATAAAGTGTTTTCACCTAAAAAAATCCACAAGTGATTAGTGGAGGACCTTCAAATGGATTCATGCATCTCCCAGATATGTGGGTTCTTTTTTTTTCTACTTGGTATCCATTAAAAGGGGTATCTCCCAGTTTTCATGTCTTTGTTCAGATGTGAATTGAGCACTACTCTGCCCACTAGCATCATACAGCCCCTGGGGTCTTACCTGCTGTATGTCATTGAATGTGCTTTCAAAATCCACTGGCCAAACATAAGTACTCTTAAATACTTAACATTTGCTTTTTTGTTGAAGCAGTCTATCAGAAAACGTTCTGTTGTCACAGAGACAGAACCAGCAGGTGGAAGAAAAGGTACAAATGATCCAGTTCACCTAAATGGGGTGCTAAATGTGAAGTCTTTTCATAAGTAGTAAGGCAGTTTCTTCCTTGTGAACATACTTTAATTCAGACTAGTTTTCATTCAAACAACTGAGGATTTTGGATGGCCCTACTGATTATAAACTTGAATAAGTTAGTTGGTAACAGTGATCCTGCATTTAGTAATCTACAACCTAGATGCCTATATGCAAAGAATACAATAAAAACCTGACTAAAATCTAAAAACAAGCTTATGAAATGTATCTGAATATTTATCTTTACTTATACAAAATAATTGCAGCCCAAGAAAAACTCAAGTAAATTACATGGTACCCTGACTACTATTCTATGATGTTGTAAACATATATTGGTATTTTTTTTTTATATTCTTTGTAAAGCCAGTAAGGCCCACTAGGCAGAACTGTCTGTTTTAAGGAGTGACCTAGAAGCACTTGGGAGGTTAAGTGACTTGCTTGGATGCAAGTGGAGGTTGTGGTACTCAAACCCAAGTCTGCTGGATGTACCCAGTTCAATCACCATTTGTTACTCTAACCACCAAACATGGGTGGTTAAACTGAATGGCTGATTACACAAAGCAGTGCGGGTGATTTCCTTACTGTCTCTATATGCAGCAAAGCAGACAGAATGCAAAGCACAGCAGCATTCATTTTAAGATGCTGAAATCTGGGTCAGCCCGCTGGCGCTGCAGTAGCACTATTGTTTGCAATGTCAGTGACCCAGGGTCAGAAGCAAACTCAGGTTGCTGGAGGTCTGGCCAGGGGAGTAGGATCGAGCACCTGGGGGACTGCTCTCCTCCTCCGGGGAGGTTGGGCTGCAGGTCCTGCTTCTTTACCACCACTGGTGTGACCACAGGTGGTGGTGCAGTGGTGCTGCAGAGTGATCAGGAGGGGAGGACGCTAGCCAGGATCTGGAGCAGTGGCATGTCTCTATGTGACCTACCTCCCTGGATCTCTAGTGCTGGTGCCCTCAGGGACAGAGACCAGAAAACCAGGAACAATCACCCCACATTGGCCACTGGCAGAAGGGACCCAGGTGCCCCAGACTTCATAACCAGGCTCCATGAGGTACCCACTGGGCTGTCCAATGCCCAACACACACTATGGGAGTGTGGAGGGGTGACCTAGGGTCCCCTCCCTTCCCACCTGGGGGGGGCACAACCCAGGCAGGATAGGGGCAGGCCCACAGGAGCTCCTGGGCATTACCTGGGGGTGAAGCTAGGGGATACCGATATTGTGAGAAGGGGACATAGAAAGAGAAAATAAAAAAAATTTAAAAGACACTGAAATCCTAGAGATTCTGTACAATGACATGCAATTTCCATGAGGCACTAGTACAAGAATTCAAAATCTGCAAACCAAGCAGGATTCCGTGATTGTTACCGGTGTTACTGGTAAAAATGGAAAACCAGGGTCCCTGTTTATAACAAATGTAAACAGGCATAAAAAAAAAGAAAGAAATTCATCAAAGGAATGAACAAGTCCAAAGAAGACCATATTGTCCCACCCCTCCTCTTTTTTATTAAAGAGGATTGCTGGAGTAGAGGGCTTCACTAATATAAGAAAAGACTTGAACTGATGGAGCATATTTACTGTAGTCCCAAATAACAAACAAATTATAGTCAGTGCCAACACTGCTGCTATACTGTTTTAAGAGCACTCAGCCCAAGTCAAACAGTACTCTGAGCTCCAACCGTGACTAAAGCCAAGTGATCAGTGATACTCGCACATGTGCACTGAGCTCATGGCAGCCATCTTGGGCATGGTACTGACTTGTTTTTCAGTTGCAACTTTGGAAGTGAACTTATGCATATGCAACTGCAGAAGTGACCTCACACATGCACACTGACCTCCGGGTGGCTATCTTGGGCATGGTGGGCTCTTTTTTTTGACTGCAACTGTGGAAGTGAAGTAGAAGTGACAGTCAGCAAGAAAATAGTGCACTCGCGTGGGGGGGGCTAGTGCCCCCGTGAGGGGAGGGGTGGTGGACAAACAACAGAACTGCACTGACCACACCACTGTGGAAGGACAGAGTGAAGATATCCAGCCACATGCTTCTACTGTCCCTTCTCTCTCCTATATCATAGCAATACATCAGCATGGCTCCACCCTTGCAGTCATAAAAAGCTAAAAAAGGACCCAAAAGAGAGGGCTTCAAAATGCCTCTATCCTCTTATAACAACACTCATATTACATCAAAGCACCAGACACAACTTCTTATTTATTGACCTTAAAAAATGTATAATATTTCTTACTGTTTCTTGATCAGAGGTATTCTTAATTCTTGATTAGAGGTATTCTTTGTTT
Organism: Neoceratodus forsteri; assembly: GCA_016271365.2. Classification (NCBI taxonomy): domain Eukaryota; kingdom Metazoa; phylum Chordata; order Ceratodontiformes; family Ceratodontidae; genus Neoceratodus; species Neoceratodus forsteri. The sequence continues at coordinate 871,239,956 of CM057450.1, read as the reverse complement.
TATTGTTAACTATTCAGGTGATAACTGGATCCTTGTTAGCAGATCACTAAAGGAGATGTCTCTAGACCTTTTAAATTTTGGGCTAACAAACAGCATTAGGGTTAAAGTTTCAAGAAAACTGAGAGCAAAGTTACATAGCATTTATCAACTTTTAGAATTCCAAATCTTTTTTTCTATGACTTTTATAAATTTCCATTCTGAAGAAGGTACATAGTTTCCTGTCTAGTGGATTTATTAAACTGTATATACAGTATTAGTTTGTTTTTAGAAAGCTGATTAGAATTTTTCTATAAACTTTTTGTGTTTTAATGTCAGCCAGTCATTGTAATGTGGGGAAATCCTACATACAGAATAACTAAAGCCTAACCTAGCAAGAAGCTCCTTAACCATTGTTGCCCATCAAATTTTACAGCTTTTTTGGCATAGCTAAACATTTTATCCATACATAGTTTAGTATATCTGGATTCATAGAAACATAGAAACATAGAATTTGATGGCAGATAAGGACCGCTTGGCCCACCCAGTCTGCCCATTTCCCTGCCTACTGGATAAGCTGCAGATCCTAGTTAACCAGCAGCCTACTTCTTCCTACCCCCATCCCCTAGAATTGCCTTATTACTGTCCCATGCATGCTTGAATTCCACCACTGTTTTTGACTCCACGACCTCCTCCGGAAGACCATTCCATGCATCCACAACCCTCTCTGTGAAAAAATACTTCCTTAAATTACCTCTGAGCCGTTCCCCCTCTATCTTCAAATTGTGCCCCCTTGTTCTTGCACCTCTTTTTTTGAAAGATGCTACCCTCTTGGACTTTGTTGATTCCCTTGAGGTACTTGAAAGTTTCTATCATGTCCCCCTCTCCCTCCTTTCCTCGAGGCTATACATATTAAGCTCCTTTAGTCTCTCTTCATATGTCTTCCAGTGCAGACCCTGCACCATTTTAGTTGCCCTCCTCTGAACAGCTTCCATCCTGTCTATGTCTTTGCGAAGACTGGGTCTCCAGAACTGCACACAGTACTCCAGATGGGGTCTGACCAGCTGTCTGTACAGAGGGATAATAACTTCCTGTTTTCTACTGGTGATGCCTCTCCCTATGCATCCCAATATCCCCCAGCCCTCATTGCTGCCTCTCACATTGCTTGCCCACCTTTAGGTCATCTGATATGACTACCCCCAGGTCCCTTTCCATTTTTGTTGTTGTTAGTATCTCACCCCCCATTGTGTACTCTTTTTGGTTTTTGTTTCCCAGGTGCATTACCTTGCACTTCTTAGCATTGAATCTAAGCTGCCATACATTTGACCATAAATAATTTTTTTAAGCCAAGAATTTAACATTCTTTTTGCAACTGTGGGCTGCCATGATGGTCAATCCAGTTCTCCTGTTACAATAAAATCAGGAGTTGATTTAAGAACTTTCAAAATTTGCTTAAAGATGGAATTCAGTACTCACTGTTGTCCTGTGACTTCATGAGTAGCCTAAATTTCTGCCCTGATGAGTACATTATTTTGTTTTTAATTTGAGTTGCATGCTGTTACAGTAAGACCTCTTAATATTATTCCCTCATATGTTTTGTTAAAGTGAAGAAGTCTCAGTGTTTGTTTTACTTTACAAATTGTATTATCCATGAGCTGAACCAGGGTCTATACAGTAACTGTGATGGGATGCCGTTTAAGTACTGTAAGTGCAATGATATACTGATTGGAGGCTGAATAGGTGAATGGAAGTGTTCATATAAAAGATTTTCTGACAAGAACTCAAGACTTGGTCATTACATTATGCACAAGTACAGGGGAGGTCACAGAGAACAAGAAAAAAGGAAATGAGATGGGTGCATAAACAATGAGTATAATTGTGTGAAGTACCATTCAGTGATACATGTGTTAAAGTTCTCCATAGCGGGTCCCATATTCAGACATTTGCACTGGCACAGAAACCGCACTGCACTTGTGCTATTGCTTGGGCCAGTATCCACCCAAGGTATATTTAAAGGCATTGCGCTTGTGCTATTTTCTTTGAATATAAAGCTGACTACATGCTGAGCAAATGCACTGCACTGGCACAGCATGATGCATTTTCACAGCAACATTCAGCCTTAAGAGATGTATTAGACAAGGGTGCCCTCTTTTCCCCCACTGTTTCTCATTGCACTGGAGCCCCTCCTCTATAAGGTTCAGCAAGCTCCAGACATTACGACCATTAACTGCCTCTCCGAAATCAAAGACTGGATGAGCTCCAGTTGGCTGAGACTGAATCCGGATAAGATTGAGGTGTTGGTTGTGGACCTGGGTAACACGGGGGAGGGTTTGGGGGCTGGGCACACGTCAGACCTGTGGCTTGACGGTGTCCAGCTCACTATCTCAGATCGGGTGCAGAACCTGGGTTTTATTTTTGATGACGGCTTGACCATGAAATCTTAGGTGTCAGCTGTGGTTAAATCCTTATTTTACCATCTGAGGAATATCGCCTGGGTGAAACATCTGGTTCCGCCGGGTGACCTTCCAACATTGGTCCATGCCTTCATTACTATCTACCTTGACTACTGCAATGCCCTCTACCTAGGGCTGTCTGGGGTTGATATCCACCACTTGTAGCTGGTGAAGAATGCTGCAGCCAGTCTGTTGACTGGTACCACTAGGTCCAGTCACTTAATGGCTGTGCTGCATGGACTGCACTGGCTGCCAGTTCAGTGGCGGATCACCTATAAGGTAGCCTTACTTGCCTTTAAAGCCCTACATGAACAAGGACTAGACTACCTGAAAGGTCTCCTGACTCCCTACTCCCCCAATCACCCCTTCCAATCTGCCAATGAGGGATTGTTACAGATTCCCAGGGTTCATCTTCAAACATCTGGAGCGTGTGCCTTTTCATTTGCAGCACCAACCCTGTGGAATTCTCTACCTCATCGGTTAAGAGAATGCCTGACCATCAGTAGTTTTAAATCTTTATTAAAAATGTATTTATTTTCACTGGCTTTCCCAGACTGATTTTAAATTTATACTGTTTACCTGTATATGTATGGTGTATATTCTGTACAGTGCCTTGATATTGAAAGGCGCTATAGAAATAAAGATTTGCTTGCTTCATTAATTGGGGAAGACATAAGATTAAAACACTGACATTTGCTGATGATCTCATCTTAGCCTTTTCCAACCCTGAAGTGTCCCTGCCCACCTCCCTGTCCACTCTAAATAACTTTAAAACCTTGTCAGGCCTTAAAGTTAAATGGGCCAAAATGGAGGTCCTTCTTCTCAATGCAACTACAAAAGAATCTGCTATAAGCTACTTGGGTCTCTGTTGGCATAGCGCTGTCCCCCCTCCATAAAGAAGGAGACCTGTCAATTGATGCTCAGTCCTCCTTCATGCAGCCAGTACTCGAACAACCCAGGTCTATTCTTGAATCTAGTTTACCAGCATGGCAGCAGGAGAGGTGCCAGGTACTCAAAACTCCACACTTCAGGGCTGGCACTACATTTCTAATTTTAAGGGAAAATAGTACAAATCTGAAAGGAGTATGGTAGGGAATCAGGATTCATGGCTGTACCTGGAAAAGGACGCACTACTGAAAAAGCAAGCTGAGGCACTTTATCACTGTATATCATGGTATATCATGCTGCACGATAATTGAAATATGTTTTTTTTACAATGATAAATTATCGTCAGTGGTAATTATCGTGATATATTGTCATATCATGTTATCGTGACATACGTAATTGGCAGCTGCATAGACTTAAGCACCTAGTGTAGCTATATGGCTTGCAAGAAAAGTAATGGACAAAATTGACCTTAACTTTATTCCACTGCTAACAGCATTGGAAACAGACCTTTCTAGATGGAAAAAACTTTACCTCACATTTAGCAGTAAAATAGCAGTCTACAAGATGATGGCCTTCCCCAAGATCTTATTTCTGCAACATTCCCTGAGTGTGTCCATCCCTATAACCAAATTACAGTGCATTGAAAACTCTTTGCATCATCCTTGTGGGAAGGGAGAAAGCTTCACTTCAGTCTTCAGAAGATGAGAATGCCGGGCACCTGGTTTTAAAGGGGGGGTGGTCACTGCCCTGGTTGTGGGCATACCACTAGGCAGCTGGCATTAGTCACAGTCTGTACTGGTTAGAGAGTCCTGGAATATTGAAACCAGTATGACTTCTGCTGGAGGGTATGCTGTTGTTAGGGTGCCGTGATTAGGGAGCCATAATGTGGGCACCGCAACAAGGTCGTGAGTGACAGGGGCATTCTGGATTTTAGAGCGTCCCACACTCACAGTGTGTTGGGCATTGCCACAATTCTTCTGCCCTTTGTGGCATGCCTGACTTGGAGGATGTTATATTTGGTTTAGGGGGTGCAGTGCGAAGCCTCCCATGTTGGGTGGATGGGTGCAAAGCCACCCCACCCCCGGTAAAATGTAAGTTTTTTAACCGTACGGTCCTTGAGTGCTGTAAGTTGCTGGTGGCGCAGTGTCTCACACAATTATGATGGGTGACATTAAGCTGGTGCCCTAATGTACCTCACCCACATCTCCTGTGCACCATCATGAGTGAAGCCTGCTGGAGTAGGGTATGGGCAGGGGTCCTCCATGGGCTCAAAACTAAGCTCTTAGAGGTCAGTAATCTCCAACTGACCAATTCTTTAAGCAGTCATGGCAAACACTCATAAAAAACTACAAGTGGAAATTAGACCACTAAGGAAAATGGGAGCCTCTATGGCATAATCCTTATACAGTATAGATAGAAGACCTCCACTTTGGGATTCCTGGGCAGACAAAGGCATATACTGTATGCAGTAACTCACTTAGCGAATCCGCAGTCAGGTACACTGTATTCCTTTGCGAATCTGTCTGCCATATTCTTCCTCTCTCAAGTCAGTTTCTGGTGCTACCTTCAGCTGAGGACAGCAGTCCAGGCAAGACTGACCAAAGCACCAGCTGATGACAAGGATTTCCTTCTGAGCCTGCTGGATAATTGATTAAAAAAGACTTAGAGGCAAGCTGTACAATTTTCTCCTCAGTCAAAATGTCCCAACATCGCAGAACTGTGAAAAAAGTTGGGACACTGAATTACCTACCACTATTCTGACAAAAATGTGGGAGTTCCTAATCAAAAATGCGACACAGACTATAAAGAGATGTGCTACTAATTAATACAGAAAAAATTAATTCACTGGTGGTATCGCACACCAGCAAAACTAAAACCAAATGCACCATATGTCTACAGACATCTGCTGGAGGTGTCACCAACAAGTAAGCATACTAACCCACATTTTATGGGATTGTTCAAAACTCACAGCCTACTGAAAGCAGATTATACAGTTCTGTGAATAAGTGATGGGTGTAAAATTATGACGTGACCCGCTCCTCTGGGTCCTGGATGGAGGCCCAGTCACCCTTGCTTTCCTGCTGGAAGCTAAAAGACAAATTCTGCTGAAATGAAGATCTGACTCCCAACCACCACAGTGGAGTGGCAGCACTCCCTGCTCAAGCTGGTGCAATATATTGCATAACTCTTGCTCAGGTTCAGGGTGCTTCAGCTGGGCATGGAGGATGCTGCGACCTCTTGTTTTAAAGGCAGTGACCCTAACCACTAGGCCATTGCACAGGCAACAATTTCCTCTGGCTCATTGTACCCTTAACTTTACAGTCTCTTCCTCCACTATTTTTCCCACTTGATTTACCTTGTTGGTTCCTCTAGAAACACTCTACTCATAATCAGCACTTCCCCTAGTGTCCTGAACCCTGTTCCTAGTCAATGGCCTGCCACCTTTAGTTGATTCATTTCTGCCTCCCCCGGCATCGGCCTTTTGTGTACCTTCCCCTCGAGGGACCCAAAACTCCACCAGTTCGAGCCTGCTACTGCTGTCAGGTATCCCAACCCCTAGGCCAACACCTGCTACTGCTGTATCAGGTTACCTTTGCTCTTTAACTCTCAGTATGAAGCTTACTGTGCTCCATCTGCTGGCAGCCTCCCTGCTCTGCACCCTACTAATTGTCGATCTGGGTGACTCTATAATTGCTATAGATCAGGAGTGCCTCTCCCTCTTCACACCTGCCTTCTGACCAGATGTGCCCCCCACCCGTTAATTAGATGGGAGTTCACCCGTACAGGACCCCTCTCCTATGCCTTGCTATCCAAACTTAAGTCACCTATTAGGTTCCTCCTTGTACTCCATCACACTGCACCCCCCACCCTGTTGCTGTCATGTCCATACAGACTGATTCACTCCCTGCTGCTGCTGTTGGCAGGAGATGTGGAGAGCAACCTGGGGCCAACAAATACCACTATAGACCACACCGATACTGTCTACCTCTACTGGGCTGAAAGTTGCCCACATAAACCTCTGCAGCCTCCCGTCAAAATTTACGGACCTTGAGCCCTGGGTAGCACAAACCACATGTCCTTGGTATATCTGAAACATGGCTACAACCCCACCTCTCCGATACAGGCAAAAAGAAGGGTGGTGGAGTGGCTCTCTATATCAGGGAGCCTCTCACTGCTTCCCTAATCCTTCACTATGACCCAATATCACTGGCTTATTACTGAGCTGACCATTGGCTATGCCAAAAAGATTAATGTGGGATGCTGCTACAACACCCCAGCTGGAGGCACCCCAGGTCTCACCTTCTACCTTGGGGGTCTGGGTAGCCTCTCCCTCATCAGGGACAGCATCCTCCTCAGGGATTTTAAACTGAACTGGTTATGTGCCAGAAGACAAACTATTTGAACCTGTTAAAGCAACATAATCTTGTGCAAGTCATCTCTGTTCCCACTAGGCATAACAAGCAGACTCAAAACCACACTGTCCTTGATTGCATTGCTACCAACAGAGAGGACAAGGTAATTCAATTGGGGATGCTAGCTGATACCATCAGTGACCGCTCCCCCACCTACATGGTCTTGTTTACTAAGGCCAAATGCCCCCCCACCAAACTCCTCTCTTTCTACAATTTTAAACACCCAGACATTCCCACCCTCCTTGATGATGTTAGGGCAATTAATTGGTCTGCCCTCTACTCCCTCACAGATGTGCCTGAGGCTGTGGGCCTTTTCACTGCAGCCTTCCTATGACTACAAGATCAGCACTTTCCACTCACTACCCAGAGAGTGAAGGGTGGTTGCACTTATTGGGTCTCAAAAGATTCTTGGCCATGATGATGGACAGGGACAGAATGTGGTTGGACTATAAAAAGGCCCCCTTCCTTGCTCTTTGGAACCAATACAGGCACCCGCGAAACTGGTGCAAGCAGACCGCCCTAGCTCAAAAGCGTGATTTTTTTCAGAATCAACAAAAGGACTGTTTCAGGGACCTGCACCGCTTCTGGGGTACAATTGGCTCCTTGCATCACCCACACACCCAAACCTCTGCCATCCACTTAGACACCATCTCTGGCTGCCTGACTGATCCCTTAGAGGTCGCCCAGGCATTCAATAAAAAGTTCTCTGATCTGTCTGCCCACCTTAGCAAGCTACATACCCAGCTTCCTACTAGTCATGGGCCTGATCTTACTGACTTGCCCACCACCTTTCCCCCTGCTAACTCTTTCACCCCTCCTTTCTGTTTCTGGGCTATCTCCACTAAAGACACCGCCAAGCTTCTAAAAAGCCTACCCAACTGTGGCAGTCTGGGCAGCAATGGCCATTTCCCAGTTATACTCAAACTAATCTCCAAGGCCATCCTAAAATCCCTTACCTTCATCTTTAATCTGGTGTTGTCCACCTCCTCTATGACTGACTCCTGGAAGCATGCTAGGGTGGTGCCCATCTTTAAAGTGGGTGACCCTCTATCAGCAGATAATTATAAGCCCATATCCTGCAGGCTCCACCTTACCAAACTTCTGGAAAAGACTGTCCACCAGCAACTGTCAGACTACATAGACAAATACAACCTTATGTCATACCAACAACATGGTTTCTGCAAGTTCCACTGCACTACATCTGCCGTGACCATATTCACAAACTGCATCTCTTGGAACATGGACCAGGTGAAAGCCATTGGGGCTGTCTTTGTCGACCTGTCTAAAGCTTTCGACATGGTCGACTACTCCTTACTGCTCTTCACCCTCCATAAACTTGGCTGCTCCCTGGAGACCTCTCTGTGGTTCAAGAGCTACTGTATCTCTCTGGGGTGATCTCAGTCTGTATGCATTGGACCTGCCACCTCCTCTGCCCTCCCGGTCACTACAGGTGTTCCACAGGGCTCCATCCTTAGCCCACTGCATTTCTCTCTGTTCATTGTTTCCCTCCCATCTGACTGTATAATCTGTGATGCTCTGCTGTATGCCGATGACCTTGTCCTCTTTTATAACAACAAGACCCTGCAAAACATATCCACCATCCTGTCTTGTAACTTTAGTTCTGCATACACCTGGTTTCAGTCACGTTGGCTCCTAGTCAATGAAAATAAAACCATATCGATGCTTTTTGGGTCTTAACCCTAACTTGCTAGCATCACCAAGTCTGGTTCCACCCTCTTGGTACTGACACCTGCTGGACCCACTCTACAAAATGTGCCAAATTTCAAATATTTGGGTGTAACCCTTGACTCCTCACTCTCCTATATGGACCATGTCATCACTGTAACACATTGGGTTAACCAAAAATATGGGGCGGCTTACTGACGAAAATCATTCCTAACCAGGTAAAGCCCGTCTGGCTATTGCTGTCGGAAACTTGCTACCTATTATTGACTACTGATCCCCAACATACTCCCATATGTTCCTGATCCTGCACACACATCTTATCTCAACCCATAACAACATCTGCCGTTTCACTTTCCTGGCACTGTACTCCATCCATCACTGTCACCTATACCAGTCACTGGGTTGGCTCCCACTCCTCTCTCATTCTGACTATGCCCTTGGCTGTCTTATCAACAGCACCCTCAGATGTGGTGAGGCATCTCCATATGCATCCCTCCTGAAGGCCCAGGCCCCTTGGAGGTGTCTATGTGCGACCTCAGTCCCCCCGCATGGAAATCCCAAAAGTCTCTACAGCTATGGGGCAATGTGCTATCTGTTGCTGCTCCCTCCTTGTGGAACAGTCTCCCAATGCTCCTCCACTCCCTAGAGACCAATAGCATTTTCAAGCATCGCTTCAAATCCTGGCTACTAAGTGAAGCCAAATGCCTCTGTTCTCCAGGGTAGTCATCTGCTTTCTCACCTCCCATACTTGCTACCTTTTGTTACCTCTTCTGTCCTGTCCTCCTGCACCTTTTCCTCATCATTGTGTCATCCCAGCATCTCTGCCCCTCCATGTTTTGCTTCTCCAGTGCCTATGTATTCCTAGTTTATGTTACACATTCATGTCACTCTTACTTATACTACTTGCACCTAATTTGTCCCGTAGTCAGTCCCTGTATGCTACTGTAGAAGCTACCTATTTTTCTTCTGTATGAGCTAACTTTTGAGTAATATATTTGATGTTTCCTGCTTCAATCTGCCTATAATTGTAAAGTGTTATGTTTGTCTTTGTAATTCCACTGTATACTGTGACTTCTGTGCTGCATATTGTGGCCCGGGTTGTACCTGAAAATGGTCCCCAGGATCAGTGCACCTATGTAGTTATCAAAGACTTAAATAAATGAATGAGAAGCTGACCCATTTAGCAAATGACACTTTGGGCAGATTTCAAGCAATATGAGATCCCTTCCTACGGACTTCACTAGTTTCAGCTTGAATAGATTTAATTGCACTGCACTGTGTCTGATTTTCAATTGGACTCTAACTATAAAGTATATAATAAACGTTCCTTAAAAGGTTGTTGTGTAAGAATTCATCGCTATACAAATTCAGCATTTTTCCCTACTGTCCATTCTCTTGATTCACATAGGTAATCTCTGTATTAGTGTCTTACACAAATCTCTGCATTTGTAAAAAAGAGAAAATAGGATTATTATAATTGTACAAGTGACTGATATTTCTACTGATGTATGTTAATTGTATGATCTATCCCAATAAAACTTAAAAAAAAATGCACAAAACACCATCAGCTTTCACCCTACCACTGACCCCATGCCACATAAGTTCAGCTCTGTTACACTGCAATGGCGTGACATACGGTGCATATGGCACTGGAGATGGAACTGCTGCGGGCAGACTACCACAGGTGCTGTATGATACACATGGCATGACACAGTGGTGTACTGGTACAACACTAGCCCATGCCTACCTCTACTAGACAGATATGGATATAAAACCCTGAGAGTCTGGTTCAACAGACCTGACCAATAATGATGAATGTAATAACTTGGGTTGTAAGAATTTTCACCAACTCTCTTGTGCAGCAGATCAGTGACACAGGGGACACACCACTGCACAGTGTAAGGCATTGCATGGCACAGAATACACACACACAGTGGCATGCCTGATGCAAGGAGGTGCACAACATTAGACTGCAAAGACCATGGCATATCTCAGTGTCAGTGATGGGACAATGACCCAAGTGTAGGGGGACTGTCCCCAACCGTAACTGCATAGGTGATGCTCCCACCGACATGCATGCAGCATGGCGAGCCACACATGGACATCTGTTTCCAACTGCAGAAGCATGCAGCATAGTGTAGACATGCAACCCCCTGTGCAAAACACACAATGTAGGGAACTTACGTGGATGCCTGTCTGTAGACTGGCTCCCCTGGATGCCATCACAGCCTGGTGATTCTGTGGCTCGTTTCTGTCTGTGCCCCTGCTATACCTGGGCCCTGGCTTGGTCCTGCTGACCACTGTGAAGGAGGACAAGGGAGACGCCATCAATATCATGCAGTGGAACACACTGCACAACACCATAAACCCTAAAGAGTATACACCCCCATGTGCCAGTACTATGCACCAGCTGCCACATGTGTATGGAGTGAATGGACAGGCCGTGCAGGGCTATATCTTACCACTGAGAATGGCTGTGGCATAACACACAGGCAGGTGTGCCATGGCACAGTCAAAGCAGAAATGTTGCATTTCAGTGCTGCAGGTATGGCCAAGCACAGTGTACAATCAGACCATGTGGTGCCACTATCCAGCCTTCCTCCCCATCCCTGCCTAACAGACCCATACATGACAGCTGCCGGCCATCTACACCTTAAAGTACTGTATGCTGTATGATGCATGGAGCACCAGGTCTCATTCAACTGGAACACAAGATACATACCTGTGCAACAGCAGGGGGATGACATGGTATCATAAGAGTAGGCCAACACAGTGGCTGGTGCAAGAGTAGCATAACCTGTGGAATATAATAGTGTACTCTACCTTACCTGACATATGCCCACCGGCACTCATGCTGCATAACATGGACAGTATACACGAAGCAGACGGTGGTCACATCCAAATGTTGTTGGGTACACCTACCACCACAGCTATATGAAGAACACATGTTACATCCTCCCTGACCATACTTGACAATTGCATTTACCTGTCTCATGTATCATACCCAGTAGAAAAACCTAAATGAAATGAACACATACATTAACCAAACATCCACCCTGACACTGCAGCCATGTCACTGTGGTAACACACAATCATGCTGGCAAGGCAGCTGCACACATCAGGGATCCACAGTGGGTCTTGTAATGTACAGGGCACCGGGCACATCAGCTTGGACAGTAAGCCCATACACCAGCATCTGTAAGATCAGGCTATTCAGTGGAACAGGTCCCATAGGACAGAGGGAACACAACATGGACTTATAGGTACAGGGCACATTCCCTCAATGACAGTGCCCTAGAGGTATATTATCATGGAAACCATACTGCACACAGGACACTACCCAAACCATAGTTAGACCCATCTGTACTCACTTGGCCTTGGCATGGTACCACTCTCCACTATCACCCTCAGTTGTTGCAGGTTTTTTTTTTTCAATTTAAAGTTTATTGATACATTTTCCACAATTAGAGGCAGTTTAAATGACAGTGATGTTAACATTCCGATACAATATAAAGGAATAACTGCCTGACCCACCCTTCCCTCCCCATACTGCAGTAACCCAACCTAATGCCCATCAAATGCCAAGCACCTTACTTAAGGTCTTACATGACAATATAGTCTGAGATATACTTAGACTTGAACCAGAGAAATTAGAGAGTGAAGGGGATCCCAGATTTTGGTATATGTTGCCATTCTATTGTGGAGACTGGCAATCACTTTTTCTGTGCGTGGATTGGACAGAATTTCTTTTACCTATTCCTGGACAGATGGAGAGGACTTATCTTTCCAGTGGCGTAGAATAAGCTTCTTAGCTGATAAGGCAATCATGGAAATGTGAAACTTTCGTACCGTAACTCTAATAAATGATAAGTCCCCCAACAGACAGATCTTGGGAGTAAAGTATTCCTGAAGGCCCAGCAGAGGGTCCAGGAAAGTTTTAATTGAATCCCATAAGGGGGAGATTTTAGGAAGGACCAAAACATGTGGAGAAGTGTTCCTTCTTCCTGCAAACATTTATTGCATATATTGGAATTCAGGTAACCCCACTTCTGTAATTTAACCAGGGTGTAGTACAAGTTATGTAAAATATGATATTGCATGAGACGTAGTCTGTCTTGAGAAATATATTTATGACGTGATCGCCACAGAGAATGCCAATCCAAATAATGTTGAGGGAAAAAATTGTTCCAGAATCTTGTAGGTCCAAAGGGACCACCATATTTTTTGTGAAACAAAACTTGATATAGCTTGGAGATTACACCGGGAAGATCTGGAAAGTGGGGAAACCTCAGGTATCAGAGAAGTGATAGTCTGGGAGGGAGGAGTATTACCGAAATTGATTACAAGTAAATGCTTTAATTGTATAACTTTGAAATGAGAGGAAACTGGAATGAGAAATTTCTTAATAATATCTTAAACTGATAACCAATGCCCCTCTCCATCCGTAAGAGAAAAAGGCTTCCCATCCCCCAATTGGACAACCATTGACAGGAAATCTGGTTCTTGTTAATAGTGAAAGATGGGGAATTCCAAATAGACTGGGCCAGGTCCCAATGAGGGGAATGTTGTAAAAATGAAAACACATTTGAGAATAAATCTTTAAAGAAGTCATTATTATAAGGCACTCTTTGGTCATACGTACTTGGGGAAACTTAAGGAAAAATAGTGTAAGAGGGTCCAAATTCTTGGACTTGATTGCATCCAGTTCTATTCTAAGCCAAACCGGTTGCTCTTTTTCTGGGCCGGGGGATACCCATCTCAGACATTTTGCTAAGTGACTAGCCCAATGATATATGGCCAGATGGGGAATTCATAACCCCACTCCAATTTTGTGGCTGCCAGCTTACGATAAGCCAGCTGAAGGTATCTGTCAGCCCAGATAAATCTGGTGAATACACCATGTGTCTTTTTGAACCAGAGTAAAGGAATAAGAGTGTTAAGAAGAGATAATGGATAGAAAATTCTAGGAAATATGTTCATCTTAATTATGTTGATCCGGCCCCATAATGCAATAGGAAGTTTGGACCACATCTTGAGGTCGTGAGCTATCAACTGCGAGAGAGAATCTAGGTTTTCCTTAAACCATGTTAGAGGGTTACGAAAAAGCTTGATGCCCAAATATTTAAATGACCTGGAAGTCCAACACAAACCTAAAGAACTAATGTCATTTTTGAAAACTTTATGGTTTAATGGGAAAACTAGAGATTTACTAGCATTCAATTTGTAATAGGACAGGTCGCTAAATCTTGCTATTTCCCTTAGCAAAGCCAGAACAGAGGATACAGGGTGAGATAAGTGTATCAACAGGTCATCTGCATATGCAGTGACTTTAATTTCATGTCGCCCAACTCTAACACCCTGTATAGAAACATTATTGAGAATATTTTGAATGAGAGGTTCCAAATATAAATTAAATAACAAAGGGAATAAGGGACATCCTTGCCCAGTCTCTGAGTGAAGCGAAAAGGGCTTAGAGAATGCTCCATTCACAGAAATTCTTGTGGTAGGGTTTTTATAAAGTGTGGCAATTCAGGAAATGAACAGAGAGGGAAAATGAAATGCTTCCAGAACTCGGAACAGAAACTTCCAGTTCACTCAATCAAATGCCTTCTCGGCATCCAGGGAGACCAGTCCTGCAGGGAACTCAGCATACTTGGTGGCCGAGAAGACATGTGACAAGGTACGTAAGTGGTCAGAAGATGAACGCCCTTTCATAAATCCTACCTGGTTTATACCTATCAACTCAGGAAGAACTACCGTTAACCTATTGGCTAATATTTTGGAGATAATTTTAATATCCTGATTTAAAAGTGAGATATGTCTGTAACTCTGAACCAGCTCAAGATCTTTATCTGGTTTGGGAAGCAGAACAATCAAGGCCTTAAAAAGGTGGGAGTCAGCCTCCACCCCAGCTAAAATGTACTGGAATAAACGGCAAAGTACTGGTGATAGGAGGTCCTGAAAAAACTTTATAAAATAATGAAGAAAAACCATCGGGGCCTAGAACCTTGTCTGCAGGCAATTCAGTAATAACATCAACAATTTCCTCCTGAGAAATAGGAGCAACCAGAAAATCCTTGTGTCAGTCAGAGAGAGGAGACAAATGGGAATCTTTCAGGTAACTCTCCATACTCCCAAGGCAAGGGGGATACTCCATGTCACTGTACAAGTTTGTACAGTAGCGGGCAAATTCTTGAACTATTTCAGTGGGAGATACTTTTAAGGTTCCACCAGCCATTGCCGTGATAGGAGGGATAAATCTCACTGATTCTTGTTGCTTAATACCCAGTGCCAGTAGGTGCCCCGCCTTTTCTCCCTGGTCAGTTTAACTAGCTTTTGTACGAATAATAGCTAATTCTGCTTTGTTTCGAAGTAACTCTGAATATCTATCTTTCAACACTAAGAGTTTCTTCATATCCTCATCGGGAGGATTAATTGAGAAATTATTTTCAAGTGATCTAATTTGGGAAAGTAAAGATATTAATTCCTTCTCCTGTGCCCTTTTCCTACCAACCGCCATGCTGATAAGGATCCCTCTCATGAAGGCCTTAAAAGCCCCCTATAAAATGTCCGGCTTTGCGCTATCTAATGGGTTAGATGAAAAATAGGATTCAATTTGCTCCCTTATAAGTTTGCAGTACTTAACATCCTTGAGAAGTTGTTCGTTAAGTTTCCATCTGGTTTCCCTGTTAGGTAATTAAGCAGTACCAATTTACATAAAACTAGTGAGTGGTCAGAGATTGAGCCAGGTTGAATCATGGAAGTTTTAACACCAGGTAATAGGCACTGAGAAATAAGTATGTAATCAGTGCTGGACTGCGAGCCGTGTGTCATTGACCTGAAGGTAAACTCCTTAGAATCGGGATGTAAAACACGCCAGACATCGCAGAGCCCGCATTGATCCAATAGATCTTTAAAAGCCTTCTGCCCCACAGTGACCCCTCCCAGACCTTTGCCTGACCTATCTAAATTAGACTCAAGTACTTGGTTAAAATCCCCCTAAAATAATCCTGATGGGAAGCATTGGGAGAATAGCAGATATAAGTCTCATAAAAAATCCTGGGTCATCTATGTTAGGGCCATAGATACTGCCAAGTAATATTGGAACAGACCAGAGAGTACCTTTAACAAGGATAAACCTTCCCTCGGGATCTTTAATAACCTGTGTAGAAACAAAGGGAATACCCATATTAATCATAAGCATGACCCGCAACTGTTTGTAGATCCCTGGGCATTGTAAACCAATCCCACCTGTTGTCTCCTTAACTGTAAAGCTTCCACTTCTAATAAGTGGGTTTCCTGTAAAAAAGTTATGTGAGAGCTAAGTAAGCTTAAATGTTTAAGAGCCTGGTATTGTTTGTGCTTTTTCCTGATCCCTTTAACATTCCAAGTCATAAAAGTTATCTCATTAGCCATCCAGTAAAGGTAGTTAGACTTAGTGTATTCAGCTCAGCACACAGGATACATAGCCCCTGCAAACGTACACCCATGGTTACTGCCGTAAAGCCCTCCCTCCTCCCTAACCCCCACAATTAAGTCCATCCCATCCCCCTACCCATCCCCCTACCCTCCCAATACCCCAAAACCCACCCCCAACCCTCTAAACTGTCACAAGCAATGTCCAGCACAGTACTGGTGCTTTTCTTCATCTCCACCCGATAATGCACCCTGTTAATAAAAACTCTTACATTCCGCTATTCTCGGTATAGAAAACAAAATAGTGCTGGTTATCCCTAAAAAAGAGAGAATGGTCCTGGGCTTTCAATACCCCACACCAAAGTGTAAACCTAATGGGAACCTAATAGAAAAGGCCTAGCGAAAAGCCATCTTACCCCAGGTAGCTGGTGGAAACCCGAACGAAACTGAGAGAGAAAATTTAATCATCCTTGCCTCGTGAGGCAATTGTGCAATAACTAAAACCAGATCGGGAACCCGGTGAGGGGGAGTGACCTGTGCCACAGACTGAGAGCAGGAATTGAGAAACAGATAGTAATCACATCGCAGGAAGAGAAGACAGAAAAAACGCATCTTCCCAGAAATAACCAGCCTCCAAGTGCACTGGCTCTCCGTGTGAAAGTTAGTTGTCCTGCACTCGAGTCTAGTGAGAAGGTTCAGAGAGATCCCTCTCGAATTGAGGGCTGAACACCCATGAATTACTAATGCCTGATACACCCTCTAGTGGCCAATTCCAGGTTATGATAGAGTGAAAACAATCTACAGAGAAAGCCCAAGACCGCTCTAATTCCAATACAGATGAAGTAAACACGAATCTAAATCTCAGCAAAACCAACTCCCCTTTCTATTGTGTTTACCATACAAAAAATACTAAAACTTGAAATATTGTTCCCCCCGTAAACAAGTTGCGAGACCCTAAGTGTCCTTTGCCCTTAACCAGCATGGGCCCTCTACAATTGGAGCCAAGGAAACTAGTAGCAAGTGCGCCCTGCGCTGATCCCCCCAGTCTAAACAAAGCAGGGGAAGTTTCTCCTCCCGTTTGCACTGAACAGTTTCTCAAAAAGGGAAAAAACGAAAGTCCCAATTCTCAGCTCCACACATCTCTCCATACTGCAAACACAGCATCTCAGGGCTGCTTAAATAGATCTGGTAGCATAGATTTAAGGCTCATCAGGGCAACTGCAGGATCATCGTAGTTGGACCAGGATCAATTTACTAGAACCTGTAACCTGGCCAGGTATCCCGTCCTGAATTTCAGGCCTGCCACAATTATCTTAGAAACAATAGGATGGAACGCCTTCTGCTTCAGGTGAACCGAGCCAGGAAATCTTGTGAAATCCTAAGTTTCATGTTCTCCCACTGAACCTCTTGCAAAGCTCTCACTTTCAGCAGAAAATGCTGCCTCTCCAAGTAGTTCAAAAACCGACAGATAATGGGATGGGGGGGGGTCCTCCGGAGAAGGTTTAGGCCGTAGGGACCTGTGAGCTTGCTCTATAATATAGGCAGAGCCAAAGGGAGAGGGGCTGGTGACCCGCTCCCCCAACTTCTGCACAAATGCCACAACATGTTGGCCTTCTTCTCCCTCTGGTAACCCAAGTATCACATCGTTGTTTCTGTGGCTGTGGCCCTCTAGATCTTCAAGCTTGGCTTCGAGACAAGATAATTTCTGATGCATAGACACCAGATCAGGATCAAGATTTTCTAACTTTTTCTCTATTGAGACTATTCGAGCTGTGTTATCTGAAACAGATAGCGAGACTTCATCTAACTTTCTGGAGAGAGACTTCAGATCCATCGCCATTTCTTTCATTTCCTCACGAAAGGGCTTAAACTCCTCAAGGAACCTAGTGAGCGTTAAAGGTTCCTGTTCTCCAAATTGACTCGGAGGATCAGGCCTCTCAGGCCCACCCAAAGCCCTGGATTTCTTAGAGGCCTTTTCGGGAGTAGTGGGGGGGTGTGCTTCTGCGGGGCTTTCTTCATGTAAGCCTCCATCCGCCAATTTTATACTCAAACCAGACTTCCAAAGTGTTCAGACAGCACTGAATCTCGAAAGCAGAGGAAATTAAGGAATTCAGGCATCCAGAAAAGACGAGTTAGTGATCGGGAGGTAGGAGCTTTTTGAAGGAGCTTCTACTCAGCACTCTGCATCATGTGACCTCCCATTGTTGCAGGTTTCATGCATCCCTCTGTTGAAGGTCACTGTATCTGTGGCAGCATAGGTTACCTGTGCTGTTGAGCCCAGGACATCTGGTGAGGCGCCACCCCACAGAAGCCCACACCTCACAACTTAGCTTGTCAGACCCAGTCCCCCACCCAATAGCTGGTCCTCCCTGGCCAGCACCAGGTCAGCCAGGTTAGCCAACTCTGCTGAAGACCACCTCTGGTCCCACTGCAGCACAGCTCTGCTCCTTCTGCCAGACATGTTTGCTCCCTGTTTAGTCATAGCCCTCTCTTGAAGCTTCAAGATCTTGGAAGGTTTTGGGCTTTATGGATGTGTCCTTTCCATTTGCACAGCATGTTTCCACATTAGCACTGTGCTAACATCAATTAGTGCTGCACAATACCTACTTCCAGTGGGGGTTGGGTTCTTCAGTGCATATGCAGTGCACATAGATCTGTATAATATCATTGCACAATAGCATTGCGCGCATGCCTGAACAATATGAAGACAGCATCCATGATGTATGACGTCATGTCTGCTCCACATACAGACATTGCGGTAGCTTTAACCCAATTACAAAAGTGCTTGGAGCAAACCTGAAATATTCAAGAAGAGGATGCAAATGAGCTGTTTTCACATTCCAAAGGGAAAAAACACATTAGCATGGCATTACTGGAAGGTATTCATTCATTTACATGCATAATTGTGCCTAGAGTATATGAAAGGAGCAAAGTGCACCATCAAGACTCCACAGCGGAACTGCAGGCAGCTACAGGTAGGTGTTTTGTGGAATGGCTAAAAAATAAGAAAATGGCTGGTCAGAGCACTATGTACTGTATATACTATATCATGACTAGATTAATGCTGTATCTGCACATGGACTGCTGCAGTGATAGGCAGGTGGTTAGATGTGTGTTTGACCAGAGCATGTAGGAACATGTTCGGGTCCTGGCCAGGGGAACAAAGGGACTGTATGTCACTGCACCTCAGCTCTGTGCTCATCTCTGTGCATACAATGCTCAGTGGTTTCTGTCCTCCTGATTTCATACAGGTACAAAGATGGAGGTTGATTCATGAAGAAAGAGAAAATAAATGTTCTCAAGAGGAGGTTCTCACTCTTGCCAAGCAATGTGGACCATAAAGACCTGATCAACAGAGGGAGGAGGTCCAGTTCCAAGATAAAACAAGTGCAGTAACAGATGCTGTCGATGCTGTGGGTGGCAGAGGCCAATTCAGGGATGAGGTCAAGAAGAGAGCAGGGAACCTACAAAGAGGTGCACCAGAGACATCATGGCCCAGGTGAAGACCAGCCAGCATGGCATAAGAGGTTGGACCAGGGTTGAAGAGATTTTAACCTCTGCAGAGGCACTAATGGCCTCAACGGCCTCAACAGTCAATGTGGTACAGGTGACCAGCATACAAGGAGGTGGCTATGAGAGCCAGGTTAGACTGTTAAAGCCATGTGAGTGATTGGTCACACCCATCACATTGAGCCTGTGTGTTAATGTGCCACAGTGATCTTGTGCTTTGCATGCCTTGGAGAGAGGTGGTGACATGGACCACGGCTGTACAAGTGAAATATGCAGGCACAGGGGTACTCCACAGATCCATTTTCTGCCAACACATACTACCATGGCCCTAAGCATACATCCTGCATGGGCTGCAGTACACCATGCACGTGGGACAGAACTGCTGCATGCTCTGCCTGTAATGATGTACCTGTGTATAGTGTTTGCCCAGCATACCAGGATGCCCTGAAATTGCTTATATCCCCTCTGTTGGGTTCATGGTCACCTTTTGCCCACTACAGCTCCTTGCATCCCCCATCATTTGTCTAATGTAATAAACTATTTGTGGCAATGCAGGTAAATTTAGGAGCTACACACTGAGCTAATGTATCATATCTATCTCCAATATCAACAAGCCTGTGTCACTCAGGTCCCCTTCTATATTGATGTCCCCTGCTGGCAGCCTTATCGACATGGTAGTTCTGTCATCAGAGACCTGTCCAGAACCTATTGTACGTGTTGCACAATGGGTGTATCATGCATGGTACAATATGTTTGGCTATTGCAGCAGTTTGTTGTGTACTCACATACCCTGCCACATGTATGTT
This sequence comes from Neoceratodus forsteri, assembly GCA_016271365.2. NCBI lineage: Eukaryota > Metazoa > Chordata > Ceratodontiformes > Ceratodontidae > Neoceratodus > Neoceratodus forsteri. The sequence continues at coordinate 871,219,808 of CM057450.1, read as the reverse complement.
ATCTCCCGTGTGATCCCCAGTAATGGGTGTGGTGTGGTGCATTCAGTATTGGTGCTATATGGCCACTGCACAGCATGGATGGCATTGCCTGCAAGACACAGTGCACTGGGCACACAGGCTGCCATGGCTAAAACACACATATGTACATTAATATGCAATATTGCTCTTTTCTCATCTCTATTCAGCCAAGTCTATGGTGCAGAGCACAGTCCTGGAGGACAGAAGCAGACCATCCTGCCATGTGTTGCCCCTGAGGGCCACCCATGCCAGGGCAGAGGGAGACAAGGGGAGTGAGGAGAATGAGGAAGAGGCAGTTGCCTAAGAGTACAACAGCACTTCTGTGGATGAGTGGAGGACAGAGGTGCCTGGCTTAAACTAGATTGGGATGCCTGCCCCTGCCATCCCCCTAGACATGAGGCCCACACCCCCCCCAGCTCAGTCATCACAATTCTGCCCCAGGCCACTGCCCTTGACACAGCCAGAGTGTCACCCCAGGGCTCCACACATGGCATGGCCCACGTCCTGCCTCCCCAAGCCAAACCCAGCAGTCCAGCCAATGCTGTGCCATCCCAAGACCCTGGCACTGACATGGCCACTGTCCTGTCACCACAGGCCAATCCCACTGGCCCAGCCATTGTTATGCTGTCCTGGCCACAATGAATTACAGCACTGACCATGGTGCAGACTCAGGCCATGCACTGGCAAAGGTGCAGCCTGTCTCCATCACAATGAAGAGTTCATGGTGACAGCAAGAGGCAGCGAATAACTGTCAGCTTCTGCAGTCAGCTACGGGAGCACAGTACGCGTGCTGAAGGGATTTGCATGTGTATGCAGCATGAAAGACAAAAACATGCAGTGTGCCAAGCAGCATACAGAGGCAAACCATGAGGAGCACATGGCTGCCATTCCTGAACTATGGCAAGTCCTGCTGCCACTATGGATCACCTGAATCTCACTGTGCAGGAGGCTGCTGCTACAGTGTCAGGCACCGGGGGGGATGGCCAGAGTCCCAGCTAGTCCAGTGTGGTGAGTGTCATGCCACAGTGGACACAGCAGCATGCCAGCACACCACACAATGCTGGCAAAAGGATCCCCAGCACACCCAGGGCCCAAGGGCAGCACATATCCCGTCCATTGTTTGTTCCTCGGCGCGGTCAGTGCTCCACAAGGTCTTAGGCAGTCAATATCATCTCCACACTCATCATCCATTTTTTGGATGGTGAGCCCCCTTCCCTCCCTGTTACAGCATACCCATATCATCCGTACCTGTGGCGGTGGCATGAAAAGCACCCAAGGTGCATACTGCCCCCCTGCCCGATCCCACACATACAACCTCATGCCCACCCCCCACATTACTAATGTTTCACCATCCTACCCAACCTGCCTCAAGCATCTGCCCCCCCCCACTGGGATGGTGATTATTTTCCTTTCATTCACCCTTTTAACCTTCCGCCTGGATGGCATATTATTTCTTTTAATCCCCCTTTTAAAAATCCCCACCTGGATGGCATGTTATTTCCTTTCAGCCCACTTTTACACCCTACCCCCAGATGGATGGCATGTTTTTCCTTCCAGCCCACTTTTACACCCCCCACATGGATGGCATGCTATTTCCTTTCATCTCTCTTTTACACCCCCCACCTAGATGTCATATTATTTCCTTTCCTCACCCTTTTACACCCCTCCTGCATGGTATGTTATTTCCTTTCATCTTCCTTTTAACCCCCTTGCTTGAATGGCATATTATTTCTTTTAAGCCCCTTTTAACCTCCCTGACTGGATGGAATACTATTTCTTTTAATTCCTCTTTTAATCCCCTCCCCACCTGAATGGCATGTTATTTCCTGTCATCCCCCTTTTACAGCCCCTGCCTGGATGGCATATGATTTATTTTTGTCCCCTTTTTAACGCACCACCTCAATGGCATGTTATTTCTTTTCCTCCCCCTTTTACACCCCCACCTGGATGGTATGTTATTTCCTTTCAACCCTCTTTTAACCCCCCCGATTGGATGGCATATTATTTCTTTTAACCCCCCCACCCGCCTGGACGGCATGTCATTTCTTCCCCCTTTACCCACCCCAATCTGGATTGCATGATATTTCCTTTCATCACCCTTCTAGCCCCCCTTCCTGGATGGCATATTATTTCTTTTTATTTTCCTTTTAAATTCTCCACCACCTCAACGGCATATTATTTCATTTCATCCCTGTTGTAGCCCCTACCCCCACCTGCATGGCATGTTATTTCTTTTAGTCCACCTTTTAACACCCCCACCCCATCCCCCACCTGTATGGCCTTATATTTATGTTTTATGTATATTTTTTTACAAAATACATTTTCAAAAAACATTAGCCTCCTTTGTGTTCTGTACTCTCCTTCTGTATCTAAAGAGGTCTGTGAAGAGGCAGGCTCTGTTCTGTGACCTCCTGGCATCCCGGGATTGCACCTCTCAAACTGCTCCTGCATCCCCTGGTCATCTGTCTTGGCATCCACCTCAGGGCGCTCGTCTGGGACCAGCAGGCCTAGCCCACAGTTGTGTACCATGTTGTGTAGTATACAACAGGCAAGGAATATGGCACCGGCCTTATAAGGAGTGTATTGTAGGGCACCACCGGAACGGTCAAGGCACCTAAAGTGCACCTTGAACATTCCAAAAACATGCTCGATGATCAAGGCCCCTAGAATTCTGCGGCCGCAGAATTTTGTGCAGAACTTGCAATCTACAGCAGAACTTCTGCAGTGCTGAAGAATTCACTGTTCTTGGTGATTTTTTATTAATATTTCTGTTTATCCATAAAACTTGGTTCCCTTCCCCTCTTTTTATATCCCAAATCCCTCTATGCTCAGAATGTGATGTCATCATTGCTATAATATCATAAATTAGCTAATGAAATGGTTGCATTCTGCCACAGAAATGAACAGTCACTTATCTACCACAGCTCCCACTGCCAGAGGCGGTGGCACAGCACATCAGGCATGGCGATATTTGCTCAACCTGTACTACAGCCTAATACAATTTTCAGTCTTATGTTATTGCACTAGGACCAACTTAAACAAAACCTTGTCAATAGCATAGACCTGTTAAGTCCATACCTCACTTTGTACAAACTTATTTGTGCCTTTAAGGTATAGAGATACCATCTGAAATGAATAACTGGTAAAATAAATTTACCTGTCATTTTTTAAGAAAAATAAAGTAATTATACCCAGAAAAGTGAAACATAATAATGTGTAGACCTGCTGAAAGAACAGACTTGTTAAATAAATAATTGCGTTGTACACATTTTTGCAAGGGTTATTAATTACATATTGTCACTGGTTGATAGAGTCACGCAAACGTTATGGAGAAATGTGTTCAGGGCCAGCTGTTGGGCCAGAGGGCAGCATGCTGTGTTTCCGTGCTGGCAACTCAGGTTCAGAGATGAGCTCTGGGAGCTGGCTGGGTAGCACAAGGATTGGGGGAACACATCACTGCTCTGAGCCTGGGAAGGTATGGCGCAGTGTTCTGTCGCACGGCGGACACATTGTGATGGGCTGGAGAGCTCTGTCTCACAATTGGTTCACATGCATGTCATGGCTTGATGATGTTACATAATGTGTCAGGGGAAGCAAGTTGGCATTCTATTTATTCCATTTCCAATGGGACTTGTATGAATGAGGATGCAATTTCATGGAAATTAAAAAATATATAACTATATATTTATATATATATATATATATGTATATAGAACTTTATATATATATACACATATACACACGCACACACACATACAGCATGTCTCTCTCACTATATATACACACACACACACATTTGTATGTATGTTACAGATTGCATATACATATATAAATGATACACAGTGGGGACCTCATGAGTGGTATAAATAGCATGTGTATAGAAATACCTTGTTTATCACATAAGGTCCCTTCTGCATATTTCACTTATGCTATAGGCTAGGACCTTAAGGGAGAGATATCTGTTTCACTTTTTTAGGCATAAAATTATTTCTATAAGTCTGTTCATTTTTGAACTAGTGTTACTGTGCTTTCCTCCATCCTGATTGCTATGACCACTGCCATGAAAGTGAAGTCAGAATGACAAGCTGACACTGTGATATGGTAGTTCATTAGTGCCGCAGAACTTCCACAGAAATTAAAAACCACCACCACAGAAGTTCAGTGGCAAATGGTAGTCTTGCCGCAGAACTTGGTCCCACTGTGCCGAAGAAAAGTAGGGGCCTTGTCAATGATGTTACGTGGAGCAATGTGTGCTGCATTGTACTTATCCTCTGCAATGGATGTGTTATCATAGGACAGGTGTGAGGAGCCAGGGATGCTGGGGCAATTCTGCACAACAAAATCAGCACCACACTCAGCTAGCAAAAATCCAGATCTTATCAAAGCATAACATAATGCCAGATAGTCAATGGGTCAGAGAAAACCCCTAATAGTTTTGGAACCTGATGATGCTGTAACTGTGAAACTGGTTAGGATTTTCCCGAACCTGTTGACTGCCTGATGGGATGTAATGCTTTGATAAGCTTTGGATGTTTGCTAGCTAAGTGCAGTGCCGATTTTGTTGTTCGGTTGTCTGATTTCTTATCAGGCGCATATGCTTCAGTGGACTGAGGTTTATTGTTGTAATGCAGGGGATATCCACTGAACCCTGTGCATGTAAAGGGAATGGGTTAGTGACATCATCAGCAACATGGGGAGGGGGGAGAGGCCTTATATGTACACTCACGGATCAGGTGCCCACAAGGGATGCCCCATCTTCAAACTTCTGCGCAGGATGGAATTGTGCCACATGAAATCTTCATGGACACTGCCAGGGAACCATGCCAGGACACTGATCACATGGCCTGTTGCATTGCACACCACCTGACAACTGATGGAATGGTACCCCTTCCTAGTCACACAGGTCACAGATACACAACCAGTGGATGCCCAGATGGTAACATGGGTGCAGTCAATGGCACCAAGTACAGATGGTAGGTGTGCAACTCAGTAAAACTGCTGCATCGTTACTTTATGCTTTGCTGATGTGGTGGGGAATACAATGAACTCTCCAACATGGGCCTGCAAATATCTACTAACTAGCCTCTCAGTCATGAGGTGGCAGACTGCGAGATACTGGTGGTGTCCCGGTGACCCCCACTAGTATCTGGAAGGTTCCAGTGACCAGGAAGCACAGTGCTGCTATCACCTTGAGCTCCATGGACACTGCATGGCTGTGCTGGGTGTCTGTCTGGAGCTGGTCATGCAGCAGCTCACACAGCTGCAGGATCTTGGGCCTGTTGAGCTTGTACCTGCCAACGATTTGTTTGTCACTGAAGACTGAATGTGACTCATGAACGATACTGTCTATTTGCAGCATACCAGCTCCAATGCTTGTGCCTGGGTCCGGGGGACATTGGCCCTCTCCTCATCTTACATTATCAGCTGTATTATTTACACAATGTGGGACATTTTGTTTTCAGGTGTGTGTGTGTGTGTGTGTTTCTGTGTGTCTGTGCGTGTTCTGCTATGACTAGCCCCACCTCTGGGTTTGCCCCAAGTAAAGAGCTGTTTTTTATAGGCAGTATTTGCACAACTTAGCCAACTCAGTTAAGAAGGGGGATAAAACCTTTTATAGGTACATCAGCAAGCGTAGAAAGACAAAGGAAGGGATAGTGAGGCTGAATAGAATGAACAGTGGGTGGGCAGAGGGGGACAGTGAAAAAGCAGGAATACCGAACGAATATTTCTGCTCAGTATTCACAAAAGAGGAGGGGGAAGTGCCTCATCTAATTAACAGAAGCACTCTTGATAGGGGGGTCGATCCCAGTCCTTTCACAGAAGAAAGGGTTCTGCAAGAACTCCTAAAACTGAAGGAGGACAAAGCAATGGGTCCTGATGGAATTCACCCCAGAATTCTAAAAGAATTAAGGGAGGAACTAGTGAAACCACTGGCTACTCTTTTAATAAATCATGGGAGGATGGTGTGGTATCCGAGGACTGGAGGAAGGCGGATGTGATTCCTCTTCACAAAGTGGGACCAAGACAGAGGCAGGAAACTACAGACCTGTCAGACTGACCTCTGTGGTAGGGAAAGTGATGGAGTCACTTCTGAAGGAAAGAATAGTTGAGTACCTAGAGGCCAGTGGAGCACAGGACCCAAGGCAGCATGGGTTCACAGCGGAAGGTCATGTCAGACGAATCTAATAGATTTCTTTGACTGGGTGACCAAAGTAGTAGACCAGGGAGGGGCTGTGGACATGGCCTACCTAGACTTTAGCAAGGCATTTGACACAGTCCCACACAAACAATTAATAGTCAAATTAACTAGCCTGGGAGTGGGACCCAGGGTGGTAGCCTGGGTAAAACATTGGCTGAACAACAGGACACAGAAGGTAATTGTAAATGGAGTCCACTCTGAAGAAAGGGGGTTACTAGTGGGGTACCACAGGGTTCAGTATGGGGTCCAGTCCTTTTTAATGTCTTCATCAGTGACATTGCAGAGGGACTGGAAGGAAAAGTATGCCTTTTTGCAGATGACACAAAGATCTGCAACAGGGTTGATACACAAGGAGGCATGGAAAGGATGAAAAGGGACTTGGCAAGGTTGGAGGAATGGTCAGAAGTATGGCAGCTAGGATTCAATGCAAAGAAGTGCAAAATAATGCACCTGGAAACAAGAACCCAGGGAAGAATACAATGGGTGGGAGGTAGTAACAACAACAAAAGGAAAGGGACCTAGGGGTAATCATATCAGATGACCTTAAGGTTAGCAAGCAATGTGAGAAGGCAGTAGGGAGGGCTGGGGGTATACTGGGATGTATAGGGAGAGGCATCAGCAGCAGAAAACAGGAAGTTGTTATCCCTCTGTACAGAGTTGGTGAGACCCCATCTGGAGTACTGTGTCCAGTTCTGGAGACCCCATCTCCGCAAGGACATAGACAGGATAGAGGCAGTCCAGAGGAGGGCAACTAAAATGGTGCAGGGTCTGCAAGAGAAGCCATATGAGGAGAGACTAAAGGAGCTTAACATGTATACCCTTGAGGAAAGAAGGGAGAGGGGGGACATGATAGAAACTTTTAAGTACCTCAGTGGAATCAACAAAGTCCAAGAGGGTAGCATCTTTCAGAAAAAGAGACTTGCAAGAACAAGGGGACACAATTTAAAGATAGAAGGAGGGCGATTCAGGGCAATGTGAGGAAGTATTATTTCACAGAGAGGGTAGTGGATGCATGGAACAGCCTTCCTGAGGAGGTTGTGGGGTCTAAAACTGTGGGAGAATTCAAGAATGCATGGGACAGACATAAGGCAATTCTTGTGGGGGTAGGAAGAAATAGGCTGTTGGTTAACTAGGATCTGCGGCCTATCCTGTAGGTAGGGAAATGGGCAGACTAGATGGGCCTAGCGGTCCTTATCTGCCGTCAAAGTCTATGTTTCTATGTTTCTATGTAACTTTATTGTGCTGTGCTATTCCTTTAGTACAGCACCATATCTCTGAAAAGTGCACAGTGTTCTATATGCGTGTCACCATCCCCTGTTTTGGTGCTGCATACATTAACTCTGCGTGACTGCGCTAGTACAAATAACACGTGCAGTGCAATCCTTTGAATATGGGGAACAGGTATTGTATGCACAAATAATTTGCACCAGGCACAGTGCTTTGAATATCTGGGCCAGTGTGTCATAACTCCAATGTCTCACTGAACTTATTATATATAGTTTTAATTGTTTAGTTAGCATGTCTTTCTCTGCTGCGTTTTTGAAGTTGCCTCTTACTAATAGGACAGACCGGTCTTCAGCTCCATTAACATAGATCAAGCTGTTATACACCAGTGTGGCTCACACCAGTGTCAGCTTGTACCTGGTTATTTATGAAGCCAGCAGCTTCCAAACCAATGTCACACTGGTGTCTTGGGAACTGCATTATGGGACACATCCTGCAAGGAGTTTCCTGTTTGTTGTAATGCTAAATTACCCTCCTGCAGTGAGGTGAAAAGTGGCCACCATTTACACAGCATTTGAAACCACCTACACTTGTTCAGCTCCTCTGTCTGGGAGAGGAGCAGAAGACTCACGCCGGTTTGATGTCTGTGCAGTTTACACATGTAAATGTACACCAGTGTGGCTCTCCAAACTATTTGTACTGGTGTATAACTGGCCGGTGTAAACAGGGCTTTAAACAAAAGTGGTTTGGGAAAAGTTCTGCCCTCCCGGTGTGCTGATGACTTGATTTAATATTGTGTGCCAGTTAAGGTTCATCCTGGCTTGCACTGATTGCTTTGTTTCAAGTATATAGCACCCATTTGTGCACTTTTTGGACTAAATTACTTAAACCATGTTCCTTGATTAACATATGTAAGATCTATTTATTTTCATTGTGCTGTTCTGACCTGTTCCGAGGGTGGACTGGGTATATATGTAGATGCATGTCTTATAGCATGTATTGTTGTTTTTTTATTTATTTATCAGAAAAGTCAGATTTACAACCTTTGAGTCATGGACTCATTTACAAAGACATCTCGTCACCGGGGAGTGTAGACAGAGTTACATAGTCTGGTTACAACAGTGAGAACAGTACAGGTGCAGAACATTAAACAGAGTATACATAGGTTACATAATAATGTTACTTATAATAGGTTACAGTCAAATACAAGGTACCCAAGGGTTACATTGGGGGTACAGCCCTCGACATACCTAGATAATACCTGGAGAGGTGGAGGTAGGGATGGGGAGTGGGGTGGGAGGGAGGGGAGAGGATAGGCTGTCCAGAGGACATTGTCAAGTCAGGGAGGCCTGACAGAAGGATCCCACAGTGGGATTAATTAGGTGCATCTATAGCAATGAGCGTCGAAGAGATGGTTCTGAGGGCGATTTTGAAGGGACCAATTTTGGCAATGTCTGTGATGCAGGGTGGAAGGGAGTTGAACCAAGCAGGGGCTCTGTAATTGAAAGACTGATGGGCTAGCGAGGTCTTATTTCTGGGCACCAGAAAGGTGGCCTTGACAGAGCTACAGGTGGCAACAGACGAGGACACATGCTGTAGGGAAGCAGAAACCCCCAGGGGAGAGCCCTAGAAGAGATTTATTGGCGAGTAGGCAGGTTTGTAGTGCAGACGCTCCACAAAGGGGAGCAGGTTGGCGTTGGAGTAGATCAGGCAAGTGTGAGTGTGGAAAGGGGCTCCGGTCAGGAGCCTGCAGGCCTTATTGATTGAGAGCTGTATTTTAGTCAAGGCAGTATTGTCTGCCGCAGCATAAATGGGCAAGCCATAGTCCACTAGCGACAGGACGGAAGAGATGATGGCCAGCCGAAGGGCAACTTGGGGGAGACAATCTCTATGATGATAGAGTAGGTCTATCTGAGAATTTATGGCAGATGATAGGGCATTGATGTGGGTGTGGAAGTTGAGAACCGAGTCAAAAGTGATGCCTATGTAACCCCCTTGTTACCCGGGGTTACTAGAATCCCAGTAAGACCTAGTGATAGGCAGGGATGGCAGCTTGTGAAACTCCAGTTAAATGGATTTCACACTGTCTCACTCTGTTCTCAGTCTCAGCTGAGACTGAGGGATGACATCACCATAGAACTATCGCAGCTGCATGAGCCACAATGGAATCTGCAGCAGGGAGTTGGAGTAGAATGTTGGAAGGTTTGAACAGTAGTCTGTAGGTCAGTTGGAGTTTGGAGCTTGTAGAGAGAGGAGCACAGCAGCTCTGTGTTAGGATCTTGGAGCCTCAGCCCTGACATAGGGCTACAAGTAGGGAAAAGGTGTGTGTTTCCACCTAAAGACAGACACAGTGAGCTATTTTAAAGTGGTGGAGACTGCTGAATCGGGTCTCAGTGCCCCATCCCTGAGGGGATGGGGCAGGAAAGTTTAGCCTGCATATTCCAGTGGCAACCCCTGGCTACTGCTAGTGGAGAAGCTGCCTTATTTTGTCCAAGAGTGTGAGAAAAATAAGATTTTGTGATTCGCCTGTGGGGCACCTGCAATCGGAGGGTGAGTTTCTGCTCTTTCTAAAGGGCCCATGTTTTCACCCTGGGACTTGTGTGATAGTGGGGATTGGACTACTGAAGTAGTGGGAAGCCTAGAGTAATAGGTTTAGCCAAAAGTAAAAGTATATTCAAGTCCAGCACATAAGGGAAGTCAAGACATGTAGAGGAGATGTGACATACATCTACCCAGTAATCTACATTGCCAAGCTTTCAAGAAAAGAGTTGTTTAGTTTCCAGAGAAATGGCCGGGTATGGATTGTGGGAGCTGGAGGTGGGAGACCCCCCCCATCTTTAGTGACCAGGACCACCTCTACGGATTTGCTCTGTGGATTTCTACTTTGCCCCATGCACTTGGCCAGTGATGAGGGAAGTACCCAGACGTAGGATTAGAAGGAAAATTCCCTCATGGAGTTGAATGCTTTAAGATGGTTTGGGGAGCCATTAACAGGAAAACTGGTTCATTCCCATAATGGACCGCGGATCAAGTGGCCGGCGGGGGAGCCGGGCCAGTGAGGAAAACCCAAGTAGTGTACAAGTCAGGCTGTGTACCCAAAGCTGCGTGCAAGTCCGGGCTGTGTGCCTGGTGGGTTTAGAGCCTGAGGGCTGGAAATATGAAGAAGTGTTCTGTTGTCTCTAATCTGCATTACCAGGAATGTAACCCCGTGGGGTTCCATCTATGCCTTGTTTGTTCAGTTTGTATATGAATAAAAGACACACTGTAGAATCCCATTCCTGGTTCTGGACATTACAGTTATTGCTTCATGTGTTCGGATTTACTTGGGTGCCCCTGTGCAGACTAGCCAAACCTAGGCCCCCTGTGCTGAGTAACCTTATCCTCCCTGAACCCAGTCCCTACCAGGTACTGCTGTCAGCTTCAACAGCATGCCACCTGTCATTTTGTAAAATGGCAGGGGTCCGGGGATTACACCTAGATATCTGTAGAAGGTCACTTGCTCCAATGGGTGCAGAGTGCTGGGGAGAATGAAGAGGGGGCCACTCTTGGCCTTGTTTTGGTGATGGGAGAAGAGCATTGACTTAGTCTTCTTTAGGTTAATGACAAATCTGTGGTCAAGGAACCACTTTTCAGCTTGGTTGTAGGTGTGCTGGAGAGATACCTGAAGAGAAGAGGGATCAGGGTGGGATGCAAAGAGAACCGCATTTTTGGCATAGAGGAGCATTTTTCCTGTGCAGGAGCTGGGGAGTGTGTTGCAGTAGAGGCTGAAAAGTACAGGGCCCAGAATGGAGTCCTGGGGAACCCTGGAATGAACGGGCCGGGTATTGGACAGGGAGCCGTTTATCTTCAAATGCTGGGTTCTAGAAGAGAGGTAGCTGGAAAACCAGGCAAGAGAACCAGCAGAAAAGCTGAGATGGAGGGAGTCGAGCAGGAAGGGGTGACAAACAGTGTCAAGAGCCTTGGAGAGGTCTATGAACACTGTGCCGGCAAGGTTGCCGGAGTCAAAAACGGACTGCAGGTATTGAGAGAACTCCAGGTGAGCAGTAGTGGTACTGTGTGGTGGGCGGAAACCATATTGTTCTGGGCACATTATATCATATTTGGCCAGGTACTCAGAGAGTTGAATAGACACTATTTTTTCTAGGGCGTTAGAGAGCAGGGGGAGGACAGAGAGCGAACGGTAGTTGTTAGGTGTAGACCGATCTCCAATCTTATGTATAGGGAAGATTTTGGCTAATTTCCAAGCACTGGAAAACTGACTGAGGCATAGAGACCAGTTTAGTAGGTCTGTAAGGGGGACTAGGATGACATTCAAGACCAAGCGGAGGATCCTGGAGTCTAAGGGGTCACAGCTGAGGTTGTTGCTACCAAGGGCTTTTTGCAGGTGCAGCCTGGCTATGTGGGATGATATGGTGTGCAGGTAGAAAGGAGGGCAATCCAAGGCTGGGGGGATAGGGGCAAGGATTGGGTCAAAAAAGTTGTTTGGGGGGACAGAGCTTAGGTCAGAGAAGGTAGTACTGAGGCAATCAGCTATGCTAGTTGGGTCTGTAGTGACGGTGCCATCGATGGAGAGTTGGGACAGTGGGAGGGGAGTGGGTCTTCCCTGTAAGCTCTTTCATGCTGTCCCAGAAAGTCTGAGTGGACCCCAGGTGGATGCGAGGGTGGTCTGATAGTGCTCTGCCTTGGCCCATCTAATGGCCCAGGTGCACTGATTACGTGCCACTTTGTAGGCTTTTCTATCAGCCAACTTGCCTGATTTGATAGCGATGTGCCAGAGATTATCCCTATGCTTAAGTTTTTGGATAAGGGATGGGGAAATCCATGCGGCATTTTTGATTTTTAATATGGATTCTGGTGTGGGGGACGAAAAGGTCACAGGCCTTGCTAAAGGCATTGGTAAAGAGATCTAGGGCAGAGTCAATATCAGGGGCATGACAGATGGGGGACCAGCCCAGCTGTGCTAGATGCAATTTTAGCTTTCTGAGACCCCCGGGGCATAGGCACCGGCGCAAGGTGGCCTGGGACACAGGTTTTGGTATGGAGGATGACCAGAGACACAGGACAGGTGAGTGATCCCTAAGTGAATCGGGGAGGATATTTATATCCTGGATTTTATGAGGGCAGTTCTATAGTATTACATCTAGGAGGGTGCTGTAGCCACTTGTCCAGTTGCATCTAGTGGGCTGGGTGACTAACTGTGACATGTCCAGGGCAGTGAAGGAGTATGGGAGGCAGTGGTACCAAGCCAATTGACGTTAAGGTCACCTAGGATGAGTTGTTCAGCTTTATGTGGTAGGGAGGTGAGGTAGTCGATGAGAGACTGGACCACTGGGTTCTGGTTCCTCGGGGGTATGTAGGAGACCATGAGGAAGAGTGGGCCCTGGCTGAGTCAGGGTTAAGTTTTAGAGTGAAGGCTTGGGCACCATAGTCAAGCTTGAGGGCAGGCAGTGCATGGCTTATAAGGTTGTCCCACATGTAGATTGCACACCCACCACCGCGTTTACCAACTCGGTCTTCCCTGAACAGGGTGTAACCAGGAAGGGAAATAACGCAGTCAGGGGTTGTTTTGTAGAGACAGGTCTCTACTAAAGCAATAATATCAGGTTGGTGTTGTACTACCCAGCACAGGAGTGTGGTGGATTTCTTTAGAAGGCTGCATATGTTCAGCGATGCAACTCGGAGACCAGCTCCAGAGTGGGGTATGGGAGAGTTAGTTGGCACAGGTCCAGGGTTTGGGTGTATATTCTTGGAGATTGGTAACAGCAGAGTGATTAATCTAATTAGGGGACGATGGTGACAAGTACCCTGAGTGTGGTACCAATATGAGATTCTGATAGTAGGGGTGTAGGGGATGGATAAGGCATGGAAGGTTGGTATGGCAAGGAAGAGGTGGGTCCAGGATGGGCCCAGGAGGGTACAGGGAGCGGGGGTGTTGATAGGTGGTGGATGCAGAGGAGTTGGGGGTGTCCAAGGTGGGAGGGAGCCGAGCTGTTTGGGGGTGGCTTGGGGAGAAATGCTCAGTGTGGAGGGCGGGGGCACAGGACAGGTGGTGGTCTGTGCCAGAAGGGTAAACTTGAGCAGGCCTAGTAGAAGTGCGATGGTGCCCATTGTTATGTAGTAGGTAGCTGGAGGTAAAACTGAGCCAGCAATGGTGTGCCAGCTATGAAATTAGTCGAAGCACAGGGCAATTTTGGTAAAATGCCTGGAAAGAGTCACTGTAATATTTCTTTACTGCGCAGTGGTAAATGACACAAGTCTCTAATTCTATAATATTGCTTCTAAACAGCGCTAAGGCAAAGGTGCCAGCTACTGGGATGGTTTGGCTGTGACTAGCTATGTCACCATAAGCAGTGGAAGTGTAAGAATTGAAAGGGTATATAGTTGAATTAGGGTGAGGTCCCTACCAGTATGGCAGGTTATAGCAGTAGTTGAGAGGAGTTAACTGGAGTGGCTGGAGAAAAACTTGAGAGCAAATGTGTAAGCCTGTGGGTGAGATTGCTTTAAAAAGGGGAGGTAAGAAAGTGGGTCAAGTCAGGTATTGAAGACAGGGAGGCCAATAGCCATGTATGGTGTCGCTCCTCTCATTTCAGTTATTTTGATCTTATGGGAGTTCATGACAGGTTCTTATGTTAGAAAGGTTAGAAGGCTGCTTGTAGGCACTAACACTGAAAAAAACCCATTATGTGTGGCATTGAGGCTGTTTACATAGAGGTGATGTTGGTTGCTCCCAGACCCCTGTAGTAAAGGCATCACCCCAGACCCCTATTGTAATGCCATGGAATGGTGGCCCAATCACTGAACATAGTCAGATGATGTTAGATGAACAATGGCAGGCCTCACTGTAAATATGGCCCTGTCTATACAGCAAGGGTACACACCGACAGACAATTATGACTGCAAGAGCAATCACATACCTGGTGTGTACCAACAACTGCAGTTGACAAATGGGTCCAATGCCAGCATCATGTGGGGGAGAGGATATCAACAGGTCCTATGTGTATAACCAAGGTAAAGCAAGGGGTGGACAACAGTACTCAGAAGAGGGGTGCTGCACAGTCTCAGCCCATGGAAGGTGCCATCCACCCAGAGCTGAAGGACACAACAAACAGCACCATACAAAAGGCAGCTCTAAGGAATGCAGACATATTGCCACACACATTTGTCACATCAGTGAATCACCTTAATGGATGCATGCACACCCACTGATAACAGCCAATTAGCAGACAGGCAGTGTAACAGGGGATGCTACCAGATTTGGCTGGCCCATTAGCACCATGTAGCAGACTAAGAGGGATCATCCTCCACTCATAAAAGCAACAATCAGATGAGTGCAACACACCAATGGATTGGCACCTGAGGCAACAATACACTGGTGGTTGGACTCAGGCTGCAGGATGCACTTGGAGTTAACCAGGATGCTCTTGGAGCTAATCCATAACCTGAAAGTTAAGGAAAAACTGGACAAGAACAGAGAAGAACCAGAAGATCTTCCAGAAGCTAAAGGATGCACCGGAAACAAGGGACACACACTTCACAAGAGTACCACCATGGCACCATGCCAGCCACATCAGTACTGCCACAGCTGTGGCACACACTGCACCCCATACCCATAGGATGTGCACTGCAACCTGCAGTGCATGTCAACACGTGTGCAGTAGACACAGCATACAGCACAGATGCTGTGTCCCATGTGCATCGTGGACAGCATACATGGCCTCTGTGCTGTGAACAGTGTTGAGGGCACCCCAATGGATAGGTGCACAAGTGTGCCACACAGCAGCACAGAGAACACAGTTCAGACTACTCTGGTCCCAGCAGCAGGGGACAAGTGCCTGGTCTCACAACTGTGCAAGAAAAGTCTTGAGGCATACCAGGCAGCACAGGTCCACGCCACACCCGCCAGGGTATGATGCAGCCATGTGGGACCAGAACACAGGAAGACAACCTCAAAAGTGGAAACATGAGTCCACCATGAACAGCAACAGAGGAGGGCCAAGGGGACACACATAGCAGCATGGAAAATCCAGTGTGAAACATTAGCTCTGTGTATGCAATGGTCAGTTACATGATGTACTCTACATACTCATATTTATTTTATTTTATTTTATTTAGTTTTTGTTGACCAGGTAAGGTGCGCTAGCCATAGCAGAGACTAATTTCAGGCACAACCCAGGAGTTTACAGAGACAAAACATAAGATTAACATTAAATCAAACAGGGGTAGCAACAAGTACAACCCAGAAAAATACAATACAGTACAAGCTTTGAGAGTAATAATACAAAATAGTCAGCAAAAAAACAAACAAAAGTATAAGTTAATCAGCAATATCACTGAGTGAATAAAAAGCACATACAACAAATAAAACCATCATGCAGTAACCCAGGTAGAGAAAGTGGTAATTATAAGAACAAATAACCAGAGTTATAATTATCAAATAAGGAAAATTGTCAAAATAGAGACAGGAACTGACGGGAATAGAGATAACATAAAAAGGGAAGAGGATAGGATGGAATGTAAAGAAGAGGATAGGGACTAGGTGAATTAAAGTGCAAGGAGACAACTGGAGGAGTGAACAGTGCTTTACCTGTGGTGAGAGGGTGTAGGATCAGGAGAAGGAAAAGGGGTTAGGGAGGTTTGAAGCAGGAGCATGAGCAGGAATCAGCATGCACATCTTACCAGAGTGTATAAGGTACCCAGGCACCCGACAGAGGGTGGCCTTTGCTGAAACAGCCATGGATCCTGGTTGGTAGATGTGACCCTGCCTGGCAGCTGTGGTAAAAGGAGGTAGGACCACAATCAGACAGTCTGACATGATGGTTGTTTGTGTTTACAGCAGCAGCCAGATCAACAACAGGGGTGGATGTGCAACACCCATGAAGTATACAGCATGCCTCGACAAGCAACCAGCCACAGATGAGGTGTACAGCAGTCCTAAAAAACTGCAGCATTCATGGTGGTAGAATGCAAACCGGTAAGTAGTATCAATGCCTGTCTGCACTCTAAGGAGTATATAACCCCTTATTCCCCATCAAACAGTAAGCATGGCACAGTGCTGATGATGTCAAACACCCCATGGCTCTTGAAGTGACAGATATGGAAGTAAACCACTCAGTAATTTACATGGCACCGGGGCACCAACACAACATTAGGGTTGTGACATAACATGTCTTGGCTGATGTGACATGGCCATGCCCAGCACCCACCGTAACTGACAGCTGTGTATCAACTTTGTCCTGCAGCAGTCAACAGATACATTCAAAATGGAAGTACCTTAAGTTCAAGTACAGGAGGATACTGCTGGCCATATGGAGGAGTGGGATCAGTGGGCTGAAGAAGCTGATCAAGGACTTCCCATGCTTCGACAAGCTGCACGGTATGCTGGGCATGAGGTCACTCTCAGTGGAACCAACGGGGGCATTAACCTAACACCACAAATGGAACATGGGACCTCTGACAAAGGTAGGTGAACACAAACGGTCCACATGCATGCCACAGCTGTGAGGGATATGGATGGATCCTGAACAGTCATAGCAGTGGTATGTTATATAAAAAGGAAACATCATCATATAATGGCGTATGAGGACTTACAGTGAGATTTTAGCTCTCTCTAATATAATCTTATTAAGCATAAGCTCCTACTTAACGCCAAAAAGACCAAAGCCATGATCCTCTCACCGAAGGCAGCCTCAGGACCATAATGCAACCTCAAGATCCTAACTCTATTGGGCGAACCCCTCGAAACCATGGATAATTTTAAGTACCTAGGGTTCTGGCTGGACAACAAGCTTAACTTTCTATGCCAGCTGAATGAGGTCACAAAAAAATTAACACAATGCTTAGGCCTATTCTGCCGTACTAAGCATCTTCTCACCAAAGAAGCTGGAAAGAGGCTAGTGCAATCCACATCCCTGCCCCTACTGGATTACGCTGACTTCCTCTACAACAATTGTCCCTCTTCAGTGCTCTGTAAACCTGACACTCTTTACCACCGGGCCTTGAGGTTCATCCTCAATCTGCCTTCTCGCACCCACCATTGCCTGCTGTACCGAGAGATGGGATGGTCCTCACTTCCTACAAGGAGGAAAATAAATTATCTCCTCTGGTTCTATAGAGCACTGTCTGATAAGCTTCCTGCATACATCTCGATCTTCTTTGAGCATGCCAAGGGGTCATATGTATGAGACTCTTCTCCATACTCTGCTTCCAGATACCCAGAGTGAAAACATTCCATGGCTTGGCTGCAGTTAATTTCTCCTTCCCTTCCCTGTGGAATATCATGCGCAGATCTCTAAAGCTCTCAACCCTCCCCGGTCCATTCACCTTCAAAGCACTAATAGCTGAGTACCTGAAGGAAATCTGCAACTGTTTTAGGTGACCATGCTCCCTTAGTCTCTGGTGTCCCACTCGAATCTTCTGACACTTAATTACATTCAGCCCCCATCACCCCACTAGGGGGTACCCAGCACTTGTATCCTCTCTTTTCACCTCTGACCCCTCCACCCTATCTCCCCCGTCACATCAACCCCTCTCTCTACCCCTCCCCCTCCCAAGTCCTATAATAGAATACCCACCATCCTACATATATTAGTGAATGTACTAGCCTACATATGCTAGCGAGTGCCCATGGTCTAAACCTCTTATCTTCTCTGCTTATTTGTCTAATATTCTCTTAATTACATATAACTGTGTTGTCCCTGAATATATTGGCCTGATTTATCTTTCACATGTTCAACGTTTAGTTTGTCTACCTATTCCTGCCTGTGATTTATTTGATGTCCAGGACCACCTTGAAAACGAGCTTGCTCAATGGTGTTTACGCCCGGTTAAATAAAGTTTGATTGATTGATTGATTGATAATGTAGCAGAAATGTATGCCCACCATCCATAGATATAACCTCATTGTATTTGTATTGTTCATGGATGTATTCACAAAACATCTGTCTCAGCTATGTCTGCAATTATATAGAAACATAGAAATTGATGGCAGAAGGGGACTGCAAAATCCATCTAGTCTGCCCAATATCGGTAACTACCCCCCCCACCACCAACTTTATGTGAAATTATATCTTTGTGCCTGTTCCAGGCATTTTTGAACCACCCATTTACCGCTTTGGCCTCAAGCAATTCCATGGGTCGACTACCCTCTCAGTGAAGAACTTACTAACATTGCTCCTTATTTGTCCACCCTTAAGCCTCATATCAAGTCCTTTAGTTCTGAAGCCTTTCTTCTCCTGAAGGAGCTCCTGTCCCCTACCTATATATACCCTTGACATATTTGAATGTCTCTATCATGTCCCTTGTCTCCCTCCTCTGCTCCAGGAAGTACATGTTGAGCTCCCTCAATTTGATGCAGACCCTGAATCATTTTTGTGGCTCTCCTTTGCACCATTTCAGTCCTATTGATGTCTTTCCTTAGGTGCATCCTCCAGAACTGTACACAGTACTCCAGGTGGGGGTGCACCAGCACCCTGTAAAGTGGCAGTACCACCTCTCTTCTGCAACTTGTGATTCCCCTCCGTATGCAGCCCGGCATACCACTGACCTTTAGCACTGCCTTTCACACTGCTTCCCCACCTTTAAGTCATCTGATATAATGACTTCTAGGTATCACTCATGGTTGGTGTGTGCCAGCTGCTCCCCTCCCAGTTAGTATCCCACTTTGGGGTTTCCCTTGCCTAAGTGCATGACCTCGCACTTTTTGGCATTGAACTTCAGCTGCCAGGCATCTGACCACTCCTTGAGTTTCCTTAGGTCTGATTTCATGCTCTTAACTATTTCTGGGGTGTCCACTCTGTTTCAGATCTTGGTGTTATCTGCAGACAGACACACCTTCCCTTCCAATCCATTACTGATGATGGCTATGAACACATTGAAGAGTAGGGGCCCCAGCACTGATCCCTGAGACACTCCACTAGTCACTTTTCTCTCTATCGATACCACTCCATTTACCTGTACTCATTGTGTTCACCCGACCGACCACTTCCTTACCTACGCCGATGTGGTCCAGCTTCTTTACCAGCCTTCTGTGTGGAACGAGTTGAAGGCCTTACTAAAGTCCAGATAGACCACCTCCACTGCTCCCCTTTGGTCCACTGCCTTCATTACCCAGTCAAAAAAGTCAACCAGGTTTGTCTGGCACAACCTTCCAACTATGAATCCATGCTGTTCTGGGTCCTATTGCTGGCTGGATTCCAGATGTGCTACTACTGTTTGCTTGAGCAGTGTCTCCATCAGTTTTCCTACCACTGATGTAAGGCTCACTGAACGGTATTTCCAGCCTCCTCCCTGCTCCCTTGGACCACTGTCACCCTCTTCCAGTCTTCAGGCACTGTCTCATTTTCCCGTGATGTGGTGAAGAGCTCTGCCAGGGGCATTGCTATCACACTCCCCAGTTCCTTGAGAACTCTTGGGTGAATCCCATCTGGCCCTGTAACCTTGTCTACCTTTAATTTATTTAGGGCTTCCAAGACATGTCCCTCCATGAAGGGGCTCAAGTTTACCCCTGGTCCCAGGGTGCAGCTGCTTTGCGGGTTTGGGCCATCCCCTGCATTCTCCCTAGTGAACACAGAACAGAAATATTTATTTATAGGACTTCTACCATCTCACTGTCCTTCTCTATTAGCCCCCCCTCCTGAAACTGCTACCTTACTATTCGTCCTTTAGTCTTTCTCCTTTTTCTTATATACCTAAAAATGTTTTAGCTCCCCCCAACACCCTGTGCTATCCTTAGCTCAGTGTAAGGTTTAGCTTTCCTTATTACTTTCCCCACTTCACTCTGTGCAGCTGTGTAAGTTTCCCTGTCTTCATTCTTGTTTGATGCCTTATATGCCTTGTAGGCCTTTCTTTTCTCCCTTTCTATACTAGCCACCTCCTTGGAGAACAAGAGGGGTTTCTTTCTCTTATTTGCCTTGCTGATCCTCCTAGTGCACTGCTCGGTTACCTCCTTGATAGCTCCCTTGAGGTTCTCCCACTTTTCCTACACCTTCCCCCCCCACACTGTGCCTGAGTTTCTTTGCTAGGCTAGTTCTTATTTTGGAGAAATCTACCTTTTTGAAGACAAAAACTCTGATCTTGGAATGGCTGGTATCCATACATCCATAGCTGTGTTGATTTGGAAACCAACCATACAATGGTCGCTGTTGACAAGATGGCACCCTATCTTGACCCTTTTTTATCTTGTCACTGTTGGTCAGAATGAAGTCCAAGACAGCTCTGCCTCTGGTTGGTGAATCAGCACATTGCTTCAGCCATGCCCTCTGTAGGGCAATTACAAATTCTCTGCATCTAGTTGTCGATTCTGTCTGAGAACCCCAGTAAATGTCTGGTAAATTAATATCCACTACTATAATTGCATCACCCTTGTCTGCCATTTTAAGTATCATCTCCAATGTTTCTTTGTCCCCATCTTCCCCCTGTGATGGGGGCTTGTAGATAACTCCTAACCTAACGGCTACCCCGTTCCCCATCTCAGCTGTTACCTACATTGCCTCAGTGTCACCTAGGGACCCTGGACTTCTGTGGTTTTGATTTCTGCCTCAGTGTCACCTAGGGACCCTGGACTTCTGTGGTTTTGATTTCTTCCAGAAGTACAATGCTAATCCCCCTCCCCTTTTCCCGTTTCTGTCCCTCCTGTACATGTTGAATCCAGGATTGGCCATGTCCCGTCCATGGCTTCCTGTGAGCCAAGTTTCCATTACAGCCACTAAGTCTAGTCTATCCTCAGTTACGGTGGCCATGAGGTTGGGGATTTTGCTAGCCAGGCTTCTGGCAATAGTTACCATTCCCTTCCATGTGCTACCTTCCTTCTTTTTACAAACGTAATTTCTCTCTGAAGCCCTTCTTTCTATGGTTTCCATGATGGAACTCCTTGGCTTCAGATCATTCAGATTACCTCTTTCCCATACCGCTTCTGTCTTCCTTGGAGTAGTTTTCTTTTTCTTTCCCCTCTCTGTTTCCATAGCATACTATATGTTCCTAATGCATTTGGAACATCTTTGTGGGATTTTGCAATTTGCGTTACATGTACTGCTTGTGATGCAGTGTCCTGGATCTGACCGAGTAACCTTTGATGGGGAAGGGGCATCTGCTAGTCCATATGACGCAACAGGTGCTGGTGCCCTTTTCACAACTAGAAGTTTAAATGACTGACAAAAACATCAAACTTTTGACCTAGAGCTCATGTCCCCTCCTTTGTAAGGTGCGGGCCATTGAATCTAAAGAACTCCCTTTCCCTGAAGTTCTGCCAGTTTTTGATGTAGCCATGCCCTTTTTCCTGACATCAATTTTTAAGCAAGGTGTTAAGCACGCCGATATCTTTCTCTCTGATTTTCTGCCTGTTGGCTCCCTTTCCCCACACAGGCAGAATCTCTAAGAAGGAGATGCTGGAAGAAAAGGAAGTTAGTTTTTCACCTAGTTTTGAAAGATTTTTTGCTTAGTTTCTTTCACAGCGACTAGCTAGGTCATTTGTATTGATATGGATCAGGATGTGCATGTCTCGCTTGGTGTTTTGCACAGTTCCCTCAATGCGGTTTGTGTCCCTCCATGCCAGTGTTTCTGGGAGGCATCTGACAGCAATCTCTGATGGGCTGCTTTGGTTGATGTGAGACTCTACTCCATGGATCATAGAGTCTCCTATTATTAGTACATGCTTTTTGTTGTGTTTGACAATTTTTGTTTTGGTTTGACCCTCTACGAGCTGCATGAGGGCCCCCTCCTATGGCTTGTTTGCCCTGCGTGTAGGAACAGATGACAGTGAAGAGAACCTATTTGACAAGTGGATTGGTGTTGGAGTCACCCTGTGCATGCTCTTTTGGTTGAGCTTTCCAATTTCCCACCAACTGCCAGCCCCCTAGTCTGCTGGTCCTCTGGGGGAGTGGCATTTGTGGTTGTGGCCTAAAAATCAAATACGATGAAGTGCTGTTCTGTGTTGTGTGGTCGAGTTGCATCCTAAGGTAGTTTATCTCAGCCCATGCCATATGGAGCTGAGTACACAAGTCACTGAAGGCAGAGAATGTATGACAATATCTATATATATATTTATATATATGTTTTACTGTTCCTAGGGAGGAAGAGAGGATGAGTGGAAAGAAATAGAAGGGCCTGTGTAAGACAAAAAACATTTTTTTTTTGACTACGAGTTGTTTATTACCGCCTCTTCTTGTGTTATGAGAGATAGAAGTGAGTGGCACCATACCTATGATGAGTCTGGGTTGGGTGGTGGCTAAGCACCTCCCTGCAGAAACAATCAGGTTAGCAGGATGCCAGATAGGAATGCATTTTGCTTCTGTCTGGAGTTCCTTTAGACACTTCTATGCAGAAAGAAGCAGCAGACCAAGCAGCCCTTGACGCTAAATCAAAGTGCTTGGTCAGATACTGCAGCTAACTGCCTGCATTCTACTGCCTCCCAGGTGCTGTTGGTGTTATGCCTGCTAGCTGGCCGCTGCATATCAGTTTCTAAGATGACTGTCCTGGTGCAGCATGCCTGTGATGCTAGCTCACACCTATCCCTGATTCTTCAGACCTGCAGCGTTTGGTGGGAGATGGAAGGAGGTGGGACAATGTAGAGATGAAGTGTGGATGAAAGTAAATAGAAGGCCCTGTGCAAGAACTGTTATCTAGTGCCTCCTCCTGCAGTTTTGCAGGAAGTGTGGGTGATAGAACTAGATGGTCCTTTGCAATAGAGAACTTCTGTATAGTTCTTTCTGTGTTTGGGAAGAAGTGTGGATGAAATGTAATGGAAGTCCTATGCAGGAAGTGTGGACAAAAGAACTAGAAGGTCCTGTGCAGTAGAGGAATACTACATAGTTCTTCCTATATTTGTTAATCACTTATGCTGGTAAAGATGGTTGCCACCCACAAGTTGTAAATATTCCTTCCATTGAGGTTACTGGATGATGAAACAAATGATATGGTGAATAACAAATACTGTTGCTTCAAGATAGCAGTATTTGTTAGTCACCATACACTTTGTATCAGCGATTACATTATACCTGCACAGAAATCAACATACCCACATGTCTGTGCATGTACTGTCAGACCAGCACAAAGATACAGGATCTCACAGTTTGTACAGGCTGCCACTAGTGTGTCATGCCTGCCATCATAATATTACATTTCTTGGTACAGTGCTCTGCTGTTTACCATCTGCAATGTGTGATAATACCGTCCCAATGCATTCATAGTATGACTCTAGCATGTACATTCATCCAGTAACCTCTAAAGAAGAGATACTGTATGTAGCAACTATGAGTGGCAGTCATCTTTAATGACCAATCCATTAATTACAGTAGTAGCCGACAAAGTTGTAATACAAGTCTGAGACAACCAGTGCTGCCTTGAGTCTGAATTTATGAATGTCAGTAGTAGTGTTCAGCTAAAACACTATATGAGGGAACTCTCTGTTAACACCTGCTGCTGTGGAAAGCCTGTGTTGGCAGTAATGTGACCATCAATCAACAGAACCCAAACAAAACTGCAGTAGAACAAACCTCTCAGATAACTACTACTGTGCACGTACAACATGCATCCATGATGCACAGGGTACAGACACTACCATGGGAAGGGATGTTGCAAGGGTTCAACTAGTGACCTGCAGGGAAACAACTGTATGTCTCGGTTGGAAACAAATATCAACACGATGACATGCAGCAGAAAGGCAACCATGTCTGCAGTAGCACCATGCCCTGTGCATGCAGAGTCTCCCCATGCAGTGTGCAGACATTCCCTATAGCACCATGTCAAATTAATGGCACACATCACTAAAGATGGTCACCATGGGCACTGCTGACAAAAGCACTCTGTGCCATCCCTACATGGTTCACAGGATGGACATGGCAGGTAACACTGCATAAATGAGGGTGGTGCATCATACCCAGGTACCCTACAGTGGGTTGGCCATACACATGTCTGTGCTGCCCCAACAGACCATGGACCACAAGAAGCACATGGCACAATGGCACATGCATGATACATATGTGTCCACCACTCAGTACATCACACCAGTAACGGTCAGTTCCTCCCATCCTGGAATAAACACAAAGGGATATTTGCAGCATAAGCTTTGGTGACTAGTGTCCCACAATACCTGCAGTTTATGATGCCCATATTCCCAAAGATTTGTGCAGGATGCCACACAGTCCAGTTACAGCTTACAGTACTAATAGATGCAGTATATGCTTACAGTTTCCCCCATGCATATGGCAAAGGACACAGGTCAGGAAAAAGGGGCTTGTTTTCATAGCCCTCAACAGGTCATCTCAGTCTATTAGTAGTCCACGTGTAATTGTGTCACAGAGTGACCCCCATGTAGATACTGCTCAACATCAGTGACACAGCTGGGTAGTGCCTCAGGGCACAGGAACATCTCTGGCAGAACACCCCCCTGCTGTGCCCATAAAGCTCACCTTAGTTAGTCATTCTTAGTCCCCATAGTTTAGATCACTGTCCATTACAGGTTATTTTACCCATTCCATATAGTCATCTGCAGCTCCCATTCCAGGTATATAGGCCAGCATGAGCAGGATCCCCTCACAGCTCCCTTGATGTGAACCACGCAGTCAAGGCATAGCACTTCCCATTCGGCATTGTCACCTGCTTGGGCAATGGTCTGCACTGAGTTCCTCAGAATCAGCACCAAAAAGGAGAGTCCTGGTGATGGTGCCATGATAGTCCTGTGGGGATAAAACATAGTTTCCACAACTGCCAGCAGGGGCACTTACACACTACAGATGGCAGAGCTCAACAATGTACAAGCTAGCCATCACACATCCCTGGGCTTTGAACTATGCATGTGTCACTGCCACTGGAGTAGTGATTCACAGCTACACCATAGGTGTGATCCCAGCTATTGCAGTCACAACAGTGTATAGGCCACTGAGCTGCCAGAAACCAATGTGTTTCAATATACGTCCACTATCATATACTGCTGTTGACAAACCACTGTATCATATTGTAACATGACACACATTCCATGGCATAGTGTATCTGACTGGAGCACTAGTGTTCTGACATCTGTGGAGCAACCTTGGTGTACATGTAGGGCCAGACCCATGTGAGGATGGGCAGGGAGCCATCCATAGTGAGACCACCTGCTCCATACAGGAGGTGGAGGCGCATGACACAGTGCCCACAGAATGTGCATCTGTGGTATGCAGTGGCATGGTACCCCTCGTGGATACAGAAATATATCCCCGATTCCCCAGGACACATCGCCCCCACACCCAGCTCTGGTACATGTCCCACCCTTCTAGTAGTGTCAGTGGCTCAGCAGGTAGCACACTCACTTCTGAGGCCAGGAAATCAGAGGGTTGTCAGAGGGCTGTGGGTTCAATTCCCACACCTGACACTTGGGTTGTCAGAGGGTTGTGGGTTCAATTCCCACATCTGGCACTTGGGTTAATATCCTAATACTGATACTGTAGTGCAGCATGAGGGGTGTGCTGCACTTCTAAGGTGCCATATTTCAGATGAGATGTTAAACTGAGGTCTCATCTGCCTGTTCTGGTGATAGTTCAGGTGGATGTTAAAGATCCCATGGCACTTATCGAAAAGAGTAGGGGAATTTTTTTATTCAGAACTTAACACAAAATATACAGAAATGGATTACATCACACAAAATCATAAAAAGACATCAAAACCAGAAAAGTATTACAGCATTCAATTATTTTGAACAAAAATAGAGTAAAATTGTTCCCCAAACACCCAAAGAAAAATAAAAAGGAATGTATTACTGCATACAAAATCATAAGTAAAAGGAAATCAACACCCTGAATCAGTATTTACCACATACATGAATCTGCAAAACTAGGTGAATAGAGTTATAAAACTTCCCAAAGGGAGTAAGTGTGCATAAAACAGTGTTAATTCATACTAAATTAATGTACAATACATAAAGAACTCAAATAAGTATCATATTCATATTGCATCCAAATTTCTTTAAAATACATTTCTTATATCATAAAGGTTACTTGATACAGAAAAAAGTACCCCCAATCCTCTCTACTGAAGTTGGGGAATATATTATTCCAAGACTCAAAGTAAAACATGCAAAGTAGTAAAACGTCATATAAATTATTGAAATACAAAATCAAAATCAAAACAAAATATGGTACACAGAGCAATGCAATATCAAAAGTAGTGGACCATGTGCTCTAGCTAGTAAACTGAAGTAAATTGGAGTAGAAAAAGGGGTCATCATTGTCTTTACCTACTTGAGTGTTAAAATACCAAATACAGAATGCCATCACCCTGTATCTAGCCAGGTCAATAATTTCCGTCTTTTCCCATAAATATAGGAAAGAAGCTTTTCCTGTTCTTCCTTTCTTATAATTAAAATGGCATCCTTAATTGTCCAAAACAATTGATCCGGAGTCTCAAAGTATTGTTGTAGGGACCATTTACATCTAGCTTACCAAATATGGTACTTGATGCACCCTAAAATATCACGCAAGATACATGTATCATACTGTTTCCCAATATTGGGCACAATGCCTAATAACAAATTGTCTGAGTGTAAACCAATAAACAGGGATGAATTCCAATGTTTAGATAACACCCAAAGAAAAATAAAAAGGAATGTATTACTGCATACAAAATCATAAGTAAATCAGAGGGTTGTCAGAGGGCTGTGGGTTCAATTCCCACACCTGACACTTGAGTTGTCAGAGGGTTGCGGGTTCAGAGGGTTGAATATAGGGGCATAAGAAGAACAAATGTTCCATTGTTTCAAGTGGTGCTTGACACATGTTTGTTCTTGGATAAGCTCTTTCTTCTATGCTTATGTGCTTTAGGTTGCCCTTAACATTACGCTTACCATGGACTCTCAACCATGTTACATCCCACATAAAATGAGGCACTGTAGAGTGTAGCAACATGGCCTTAATATTTGAGAGTTCCATATGTGATCTACCCCAAAATTCTGGATATTGGAAAACATAAGTACTTTGTATGGACTGATAGAAATCTTTTCTTTTAGTATGTAAAATCATTGATTTAGTAATTTTCCAAAATTTCAATTTCCCAAAACAATAATAAAAATAGTTTGGGAGACCCTGAATGTGTTTCTGTCTAGAAATGAGTGCATCCCATCCCCAATCCTCCAGCCATGGGGAAATAGCATCAGATACCCATGGAGACCAGAGGTGGGGAATATTACTCAATATTGGCCGAATATTAACATAGAAACATAGAGGTTGATGGTAGATAAGGACCGCAAGGCCCATCCAGTCTGCCCATTTCTTTTTCTACCTTATAAATGTGCCATCGGCCTTTGCTCTGTCAGTGGCCTATCTATTCATACTCATCTGTATTGCTCACTTATGCCTATCCCATGCCTGTTTGAAGCCCTGCACTGTATTCATAGCCACCACTTTTTGAGGTAGGCCGTTCCATTCATCCACTACACTTTCTGTGAAAAAGAATTTCCTCACATTCCCCCTTAATCGGCCTCCCTTTAATCTCATGCTGTGTCCTCTTGTCCTACTATTTTTCTTATATTTAAACATGTTAGACTCTTTCACCTTGTTAATGCCCTTAAGGTGTTTGAATGTTTCGATCATATCACCTCTCTCCCTCCTTTGCTCAAGGGTATGCATATTGAGCTCTGTTAATCTGTCCTCATATGTCTTCTGATGCAGTCCCTGCACCATTTTGGTTTCCCTTCTCTGGACTGCCTCAATTTGGTTAATGTCCTTGGGAAGGTGTGGCCTCCAGTACTGCAATGCAATGCTCCAGATGGGACCTAACCAGTGTCTTATAAAGAGGGATTATTATCTCCCTCTTACGACTTGTGATACCCCTACTAATACACCCTAACATCTCCCTAGCCTTACCTACTGCTTTAGAGGTATGCTTAGATGATTTCAGGTTATTGGTGAGGATGGTGCCCAAGTCTCTTTTTTCCTTTGTGACTGCCAGTAACTCCCCTCCCAGCCTATAGGTGGCTTCAGGGTTTCTCTTCCCTATATGCATGATCTTGCACTTCTTTGCATTAAATCCCAGTTGCCAGTCTTCTGACCATTTTGCTAGTTTATCCAGATCTGTTCTTATTCTGCCCACCCCATCTGGATCATCTATTCTGTTGCAGATCTTGGTGTCATCTGCAAATAGACAAGCCTTACCCTCTAGTCCATCTGCAATGTCACTAATGAAGATATTGAAGAGGACTGGCCCCAGAACTGATCCCTGAGGTACCCCACTTGTGACTTGTATCTCTTCTGACTGTATACCATTTACCACCACTATCTGTTTTCTGCCCGTCAACCAGTTTGCTACCTAGTTGACCAACTTCTGACCCACCCCAAGCCTACCCAGCTTATTTATCAATCTCATATGTGGAACAGTGTCGAAAGCTTTGCTGAAGTCAAGGTAGGCGACATCAACTGCTCCTCCTTGGTCCACCACTCTGGTTACCCAGTCAAAGAAATCTATGAGATTAGTTTGACAGGACCTTCCTTTTATAAACCCATGCTGTCTTGGATCCAGTGCCCCTATGGATTCCAGGTGTTGCACTAGCCTTTCCTTAAGGAGTGCCTCCATAATCTTGCCCACTACTGAGGTAAGACTGACTGGTCTGCAGTTCCCTGCCTCCTCCCTGCTACCACTCTTGTGGAGCAGGATCACATGAGCCCTTCTCCAGTCATTTAAAAAATGGAAAAACAGAAAACAATTTGATTTACCATCTGTAGACCACCGTGCATCTTTTTGGAGATGCAGTATTCCATGTTTTATTGGGTTTAAGCGGCTCCCCCAAACTGCTTGAAAGAAAACACTTAGCAGAGAGGTTTCCATATGTCTGAGTAGGGAATAAATGGCAGCCAAATGTAAAAAATAAACCCTATCAGGAAGTTTTAATCATAAAAACTCACTTTAGCTTAGACATCCTCCACTTGTTCCATAAACAAATATGTGTCTTTGCTTCCTTAATAAGCATTTCCCAGTTAAATTCATCTGTATTTTCCATACCAAAATGTACACGTAATATTTTAACTCCAGATGACACAACCGGAATACCCATGACTTCATCATACGAACTATTGCCCCTCCAAGAAAGAGACACTTACTTTTTGTCCGGTTAATTTGAGCTCCTGTACCTTCCATGAAAGCCATTGTCACTGCTTCGGCAGTTTCGCTAGATGGAAGATCTGCCAAAAGGATGCAAAGATCGACAGCATATGCTTTAGTTATTATTTCAGAAGATGTACTATTGAAAGAAAGGCCCCTAATGGCCTCATTGGTATTCAGTCATACTAAAAGGGGATCTAAAGCTAAAATGTATAATAAAGGACTGAGGGGCCAGCCTTGGCACACTCTCCTGGTATGCCTACGAAATTTAACAGACCATCCATTTACATATGGGCATTATGGGGCTATTTCTGCCTGGCTATAAATTCTTTTAACCAAGATAAAAAATGGTTTGGAAATCCAAAACATTGCATCCTTTTCCACAAATACTGGTGTGAAACTCTATCAAATGCTTTTACTTGATCTAGACTGAGTAAAAAAAACATGAGCTCCCCTAATCTGCTCCATTCAAACATCTCTCTTAGTAAAATCAGGGCATCCATAATAGTCCAGCCAGGAATAGAACAGAACTGTGAATTGTGAATAATGGAATTTAGAACTAGTGAAATTCTGTTACTTAAAAATTTAATTAAAATCTTACTGTCAGAATTCAGAAGTGTAATGGGCCTCCACTTCCTCAAATCTTCTTTATCTCCTGTCTTATATATAAAAAATCACCAAACCCTGATTGAAACTATGGGGGAAAATCCTGTGTTCCAGACTATGAACATTCATCTGGAGTAATTTGTGCCCCAGAGTCTCAAAAATTAAAGAATATAATTCATTCAGGAGTCCATCATTCCCTGGTGATTTGCCCCTAGGTAATGCATTAATGACCCTTTCTAATTCTGTAATAGTCATTGGTTGGACGAGGGTATGAACAAAATGTTCCAGGATAGTAGGCAAAGTACAAGTGTTCAACCAAGCGTCCACTCATTCTGCAGAGAGTTTCTGATTTGCTCTAAACAACTGAGCTAGATATTTGTCCAGCTCCTTTAACATAGCAGTCTGAGATGTCACCACATCTCCAGAGAATGTTATTACTTTTCTCATGTCTTTTTTTATCCCTATCTGTGCACAGCTTTCAAAGGGTTGTTAACCTCCTGTTTCCCCTGAATCCCAAACCTTTGTTCTATTTCCAGTGAATCCCATCTATCATAATGTACTTGTGACAGTTTTTGTTTCATGTCTTGTACTTCAGCTATGTCTACAAACTCTCCTTTATTTAATTTAGAATAGGCGCTTAAGAGTTTGTGCCTAAAATTCTGGTATGAAGTACGTTTGTTCTTTCCCAACAGCTTCCCTATACTCATAAAATATTGTTTTATATCCATTTTTGTCTCTTCCCACCAATGTTGGTCCGAGTCATATAAAAAATGTACTGATTTTCTTGCTTGAAGTAGGGGAAAGAAAGCATTCTTTAACTTCTGGAATAGTTCACAATGAAATATTTAATTTCCAATACCCGGGACCCTTTGAGGTAGTCAGGTAATCAGAAAATGTGACCTTTAACAACATGTGGTCTGAAGTTGCTACCGGTTATAGCACTGGGGATCTATACTGCAAATTTAGGGAAACAAACCAATAATCGATCCTTGAGTTCCATAACCCAGAGAAATATGTATAGACCACCTCTTTTCCTGTGGCTTCAAAAGCATCAATTAGACCAGTAGGTCTAAGCAGCTCATTTAAAAAGTTAGAGTCACAGTACAATTTGGCACTGAGCGCACCCCCTATCTTGGGTCATCCTGTTGATATTTAGGTCACCCCCAAACAGAACATTCTGCCTTGTAAATAAGTATGGTTGTATCTTCATCAGTAAGGCTGTCCTCTCTGTTTTTAATTGGGGACCATATACATTAAAAACCTAAAATCCGAATCGTGTACAGAAACATCTAACAATAGGCATCTACCAGCTTCAATTTCTATCACATTAGTGACACAAATTTCAGGGTTTAAAATACAAATTTCGACCCCAGAGCATGCCACCCCCCCCCGACCAGTAACATGGGCCCTGGAGCCATGCTTCTGAGGCAACCTCAAACTCATTAGTGTTGTAAAGTCGGGAAGCCTGAAAAAACATCAAATCTATATCTGCCCCAGAAAAAAAATCAGAAGTATCAAGTCTTTTCCTGTCTGAATGACTACTGTTTACGTTCAATGTAGCTACAGTAAGATCGTACCCAGACAGAGATTATGTTGTTTAATGCTCAAATGACAGACTGTTTTTTCTGGGCAATTTTTTGTAAACCAGGCCTAGGACCCACTACTTTTTTCTTGGGTTTCTGTGAGCTGCCCATAGCTACAACCTGCTCCCCATCAGACACATGTTCCACTTGTGAAGAGGATCTAGAAGCAATATCTGAGTCCCCCTCTTCCATACTATCATCTACCGGTAGACCTTCAAATTTGTTAGATATCGGAACACTAGAGGTAGGGAATGGACCCTCTCCTGCTGTTATAAGGGGTTGATCACTTGGATGGCTACTGCTGACAAGGGGAAAACCCTGGGGGCATGAGGTGGAGGGGCCATAGTTCCTTCGGCAGGTGTAGAAACTGAAGGCAAGGGTACTTCTAAAATAGGTCATGAAGTGTCTTGTACAGCAACTGGTGCTACCTTGATAACATCTGATCTTACCATAGTGACAGGTGTTACAGCACTTGAGTCAGTACTTGATTTATGAATAGGGGAAGTGGGCCTGTGGGATCTTGGAGGTCTCGGCTCATGTACAGTCCTCCCTGAACAGGCAGTATTTATGTAAAAATCGTGCATGGCAAAGTCTGCATCATCAGCATTGCATAATGCCAAGGGACATTCTGTAAAGGTGTGTCCAGGTTCCTCACAAAAATTACATAGGGGTGCATTTTCACATTCTGACCCAGGATGGCCTACTTCCCCACATCTAAAACAGACCACCTTTTCACAGGATGTGCTTATGTGTCTAGGGGACCCACGTTTATGACATTTTCTCACCTGACCTGAGTAAAAAATGAAACCCTTGTCCCTGCCAATAAAAAAGCAATTCAGAAGATGTTGAAACTCTTTTTCAATATGAAACAATTTAACTTTCAGGCGTCATCCCCCGTTCCAAAACCCCTCTGAATCTAAGATTGACTCTGGAGAGCCTTGAATATCACAGCGTTCTCCATTTAACATAAAATATCTGTCACATTCACCCCTCTCAGTTCGGAATAATATTGTAACAATTCTGAATGATTGCTTTGTGAGGGAGATGAACTGAAATGGGGCCCAAAGTGGGTTCATTTTTAATAAAGCATATTTAGTCCAGAATCTTTCAAGAACCCCTTGTGTTCTGAAGTTGATGTCGAAAGTATACTCTCCTGGAATGTGGATCAGGGCATAAACTTCTGTAGGGGAAAACTCCAAAGACTGTTTTAATAAAACTCTTCCTACAAAGAACCTATCTGGCAACTCTGACATACCCCCTAAATACCTGAGGTGAATGGCATTGCACCTTTTCGCCTGTTCCACAGGTTTATGAAATAACCCTGCATGTGCTTTTTTCCTGGATGTATCTGTAAATCAAGGGGATTATCATTAAGTTCTTGTGGTGCTAACACTGATGTATCTGTTTGGCCAGTCAGTCTAGGGACCGCCGCTTCTTCTGATGCAGTGTTAATATGTTCGGTAACTAGATCTGTAAAGGGGGGGTTGAAAAAGTACCTGGTAAGGAGGAGTCCTCTCCTCTTATTTCATTTTCTCCCTGTCTCCATGTAAATTTCTCAGGGATCGCCTCGGAAGTGTCTGGCAATGTGTCCATTAGGGCCTGCGGTGGCAGGCTCAGAGGATCGTCAAATTCAGTATCAACAGCCCAAGTGCCGTCTGAGTATTTAATCTATCCAAAGTTGGACAATGCATCATCTGCCGACCATTCTGGTTCTCCCAGTGAATATTGTTGGACCCATACAGTTTTCTGTGCCTCAGAGGTAGGATTTCTTGTGGTGTTGCACTCTGCATCCAAGAGAAATATTTTTGCGGAGGAAGTTTCCGAAGACGGAGATGTACCCTGTAAGCATTTTCTCTCTCTTTCTGCAAGCAATTTAGTGGAAGCTGCCACATATTCCAAATTTTCCAGCCTGATACATTCCTTCAACTCCTGTTGAAGAGTAATTTCTGGCTCCACAGCTGCGGAGTTAGTGCCTTCGATTAGGCCTGTCTGCTGGTCCGCACATATAGCGTTAGACACGCTCTCAGGGGAAACCTCCATACGTCCACATGCTGACAGTTCTAGCATGACACTAAGCTTCTCCAATGTTCTGTGAGACAGTGCCACCTATGAAAGAGTAGGGGAGTTTTTTATTGAAACCATAAGAAACAAAAAAATACAATGCAGTATTACATCATACAAAATGAGAAGGAAAATCAAAAACAGAAATAGAGATTTTATCATACACTAACCCCAAGCAGAAAACTACCCCCCCCCACCAAAAGAGAAGTGGAATGTACATTAAGAACCTCAAAATAAAAACAATATAAAACAGGGTTGCCGCGCACCACAAAATAAAAGTATAAAGCTTATGAAAATAAAATATGTATTACAATCATACATGTCCTAAAAAAATGCAGTCATTGTTCTAGAAAATCTAAATATGGGCCAGATTACTCCAGAAGGTGTTCCAAGTGTCTGAATCATAAAGCAATCAGTCCACCTGTTTCCATTTAGATAAATCTGCACAGACTGCAAAAAAGAGTTCTAAAGTTGAAATAAATTGCTGTTGTAATACCAAGTGACACTGACCAATCCACATCCAGTATAAAAAATGAACATAAATAACTCGTAATGTACCAAGATGCACAGTAAGTGGTAAATGTGGAACAATCCCGAAGTACAATAAACAAGAGTCCAGAGGAACCGGACCCAATCATTTCCATCTACTCTTAACAATATCCCAAAATTGTACAGCATATGGACAACAAAAATATAAATGATCCATCATCTCAATTTTCAATGTACATGAATCCCTGGGACAATAACAGCCTGCCAACGCTTTATGTTTATGATTACCCTTAATGTTAATTTGGCCGTGTTTTCCCTCCCACACCATATCCCACATACTAACTGGGATTCGGGCTTCTGTAACATAAGCGACTTAATGGGCTTATAGAGGATATTGCACTTAACCGGATTCAACCGACTACCCCATATACCCATAAAGAAACAACTCAACAATGAAGCCTCTAACATAGGAGGTAAGAAAAAATAGAACTAATAAACAGGAACCCTGGTACCAAAAAGGTTTTCAAAAAATAAACCCATCTTTTTTTTTTGCCAACTTCCACCGATTTCACAATTTAACCTTAGCATGTCCCATCGCCAAAGCCCTACCCCAATTAAAACTCACCATGTCATCTTCACTAAAATAAATCTCCAGAATCAGACTAGGGGTTTGTGAAACTGGAATACTACACACTGAACCTCCTGAACCCTGAAACCCTAAAACATCCAAACAACTAGATTTGGCCATATTTAATCAAGCCCCCGTAATTTTACCTACCTTCTGTAGCAAATTACTTGCCAGGTGAGTGGAAACTGCATCTTGAACCAAAAGACAAATATCCACATAAGCCAACACTTTATGTTCAAATACCCGACCCTGACCTAAACCATAAATTTTTGGAGAATTCTGTATTAATCGAAGCAAAGGGTCCAACATAAACACATAAAAAATGGGCTTAAGGGACAGCCCTGTCTAACACCCCACTGAACCAGAATTTTATGTCCCATCCAACCATTGCCATATGGTTTCACATAAGCCAGTGCATAGCACAATTGTATCCCCTGTAGAAACATGTCTGGAATGCCATATGCTGACAGGCAGTTCCAAAGAAAAGAATGGGAGACAACATCAAAGGCCTTTGCTTGGTCTAAACTTATAACATACCCGTTACCCACTCCTCCCGTTGGTGAATTTTTACTATTCTTAATTTCCCTCAACAACAAGAGGGCTTCCGTTAACCTATGCCCAGGAACCAAACAGAATTGGGTAAGGATAATGAGGTCCTCCATAACTGATGCAAGTCTACTGCTTAATAGCTTAGCAAAAATTTTAAAATCGACATTTAATAAGGTAATAGGTCGTCAATTTTGAATGTCTTCACGGACCCCCGATTTAAATAAACAAATCAAAAGTCCCTCTTACATAGAGGATGGCAAAAAATTATCTAGTATAAAAAAATTATAAATCACCAGGAGTTCCTGGGGAATAAATGACCACAACAATGTGTATAATTTCCCAGGAAGTCCATCAGACCCTGGTGCAATATTCCTTGTGAATGACTTCATAACTCTATCCAGTTTCTGGTAAGAAAATGGCAAAACCAAAGAGGCCCTCAACTCTGAGGATAATTGTGGAAGTGCGGCCGAATCCAAGATTTGAAAATTAAAACCCAACTCTGGAACCAAAGTCCCAAAAACTGTCTGTACATGTTCTTCCAAGACAGACATAATACCAATATTATCAGTCACAGCCTCACCCTGTGAGTGTATTTAAGCCATTCATTACCCGTTTTTCTCTCCTCTGACAACAATCCATAAAGGGATTATTCTGTTCTACCTTGCCTTCTGACCAAAAGCCTGTTCCTGATTCAATGAAAGTAACCGATCATATTGATAATGAACCATAGCGTTCCTAGTAGTCTGAATCTCTACAGAAACATCATCCCGGCCCAGATGATCTGGTTAATAACTCACCCAATTGTTCCCTCAACTCCATATATTTAGAGTAGGCCATTGCTCATCTATGCCTTCCCTCTTCCCGAAAATAGCCCCTCAAACATAATTTAAAATCCTCCCACCACTGGCCCACATCATCATACACGAACCTGATGGAAAGTCTATCCTGAATCACATCCTTCAAACCCAACACCACATCTGGGTCAGTTGAAAGGGAGGAATTCAATTGCCAGTAGCCTGGACCTACGTGCCTCTGAGGTGGAGATTCTGTATGAACCCCCAGTAAACATGATCTGAAGACTCAACATGCACTATATACATGTGATACACAGGTAAAGATTACTTAATAAAAATCATGTCAATACAGGAAGAAAGCCATCACCTATAATAAGTCGGCTGAACTGGCTTATTCCTACCTCCGTTAACCCCCTTCTGACCAGCCTGACTTATGACAGTGTGCAAAAATGCTTTATCACAATAAAGCTTATCCGAAGGACCATCCTTAGAAATATTTATATTAAAATCCCCTGCAAAAAATATGTGCCTACTAGTATGTAAGTAAGGCTGTATCTTTTTTAACAGATCTATGCAAAGGGCTTTAGGTTGAGGTCCATAAATGTTAATGAACCTATATTGTACAGTATTAAGCTCCACATCTAACAATAATGCCCTTCTCGGTTCTATATCCACTAAGCCATGGATCTGGACATCAAGCAAGGTAAAACAAAAACCCACTCCACTACAGGCATTCAATCCCAATGACCAAACAGACAGACCCCACTTCTAATCCTTAGAGATTTGAGCAACATCTCCAAGCGACCGTAATGTAATGTACTGTAAAAAAAAAAACATCATAATGTAGCTGTTGTAAAATCCCAAAGGTAGCATAATGCTTTTTCAATGACAAAACACTATTCATATGCAAAGTAGCAATCTTTATACAGATTGGATCAGGGAGGAAGAGTAACCAATTTGCCATGAGATCTCGTCATTCATTTCTGTGGGATCTTAGACTGAGGACGTTGTTTCACCACAGGTGACACATGGTCAAGCGGAGGGAAAGAATCTGGACCTAGGCCTGCCTTAGGTAACACTGTAACCACCTGTTCACCCCATGAAGCAAACGCTGAAAATCTATTTGACAGTGGTGGAGGGGAAAGCAAAACACGTCTCTCTTTCTGCTGCACAGTCCTTGATTTGGAAGGAGACATAAAGCCATCCTCCCTAAATGATGTCTTCAATCCAGTGTCAGGGAGGAAGGCAGAAGAATCTTCGAAGCCCAGTTTATCCGTCTCTGGAAGTTTAACAACTAGTGACACAGAAACAGTCATATTCTGACTCTGAAGAAAGGAAGACAAAGTCACTGCTCTTAGAGGGGAACCCTGTTGGGTAACAAAAGGGGTCACAACTTCCTTCTGTCTAGGTGGCGGCTGTGGCTGGGGCCTACCCAATGGAGGCTCCAAAGTGTGTACAGCTCCAACTTCTGGCACCATAGGTAGGGGCTTAGTATGTTGGGGCCTGCCCTATCACTTGTCCAGCACCTCAGCCTCGGTCTCTACCCCTCAAGGGAAGAGGTTCTTTCTGAAAAAAACCAGTAGACTGGCCAAAATGTTGTTTAGCTTTAGACAAAAAATAATCATGATCAGACTCTCCCTCTGTATTGTGAGCCACCCACAGACAATCCTGAAATAACTGATCTTCTACCCCACATCATTTACAGAATGGACGAGCATTACATTGTGGAGCAGTATGATCCAAAATACCACAATCAAAGCATCTTGTCTGCTCACAGTCCACATTTAAATGGTCCAAAGCTCCACATTTATAGCAGCTCTTTGGCTGCTCTGCATAAAATGGGACCCCCTGATCACGGCCCAAAAAAAATGAACTAGGGAGATGTGTAATGCCATCTTCTGTTTGACATAACTGGACCCTAAATAGCCAGCCTCCATTCCAAAATCCATTCTCATCCATAATGGGTTTAGGATGTTCCATAACTGTACATTTTTTTTCAAGCCAAAACATAATGTCATTTACACAAACCCCTTCATTTCGAAATAAAATTGTAACAGTCTTAATTGTTGGTTTAGTTACAGGAATAGCCAGAAAATCCATCCAATGTTCCAAATCTTTGAGGGAATAATACAGTCTCCAAAATTTATCGAGGGATTGCATAGTGCAGAAACTTAAATCATATGTTTGATCCCAAGGGGAATGGATGAATGCATAGACTTCAGCAGGCGTAAATCCCATTGAATCCTTTATCAATGTTTTACCCACCCAAATTCTGTCAGGAACTATGGTGGCCTTACCTTCATAGCAAAGGCAGACCACAAAGTGACATTTTGCAGCCTCAGCTGGCTTATGAAAGAACCTGCAAAAGTCCGAGGAGGCAGTGTTTCAGACTGCAACCTCGCCTGCCCTCTGTTGTCTGCCCATAAAGGAATGTCAGTAGAAGCTATACCTGGCATATCTAAAGTAGGTCCCAAAGGCCTGCATCCACTAGCCCCTACCAAATGTGAAGACACACCCTCCGGCATCCCAGCAATAACAGGCTCCAAAGGAAATACCTGAGTCTGACACTGCAGCACCTCTGACAAAAGAATAGGCTGTACGGTCTCACCGGTCACCCAGTCTGCCACCGACAACTCTGTGGGAAACTCCTCAGGTACCTGTGTGGGCCTCCGGGAAGGGATAGCCATACTCTCTGGTGAACCCGGTAATGGGATCTTATGGTCCGGGATCAGATGATCTTCTAAATGGATCCATCCGGCTTGCTGCAAATCCGACCCCAGGGTCCATTCTGAATCGGGAAGCGGCGTCTCTGCAATGACGTCAGCTGCCTGTTCTTGCTCAACATCAGGTAACAAATCCATAGAAATGGGAAGAGACAGCACTAAAGTCACCTCAAATGGCAAACGCTTGCTGCAACAAGATAAAGGGCTAACAGCCAATCGTTTCTATTTCTTTTTTTCCTCCTCCAATCTCAACTTACTATTCAGACAGTCCTTTTCCACCATCGTGATCATGTCCAGTAATTGTCACTTTTTTGAGCCAAATCCTGCTAAAACTCCACCTCTACAAAATTATGGTCCCAAGCAGAAACATCCTCAACATAGTGAGAGGGCTCGCCAGAGGGGACATCAACCCCCTGAATCAAGCCTTCCATACCCGGAATAGTAGGCAAATGCAAAGCCTCCTCCATCTCCTCCTCCTCTGCATCTCCTCCCTCCACCAACACTCGGCCCATACTGAACTCAGCCAACTATCCTGCAGTACATCAGCGCCCTCTGCAGCAAGAGTAGGGGAATTTCTTCGGTGTCCTGGCCAAATTTCCCCCATTCATTAAAAATGCCATCAACAGCTTAATCTGTTTCAAGGTCAGTTAGCATTCATCTGTGTGTGTGGGGGAGGGGCAGCTGCAGAAAGTGGGGTGCAGCTGCACACTCGAGCAGACTTGATAGACCATGTGGCCTGTTTCTGCTGGCAAGTGGTAAGTAAGTAAATAACAGTTACACTCTGTCCCCACAACTGCAACCAGGCCACTGTTCATTAACACATACCACAG
The DNA here is from genome assembly GCA_016271365.2 of Neoceratodus forsteri. Classification (NCBI taxonomy): domain Eukaryota; kingdom Metazoa; phylum Chordata; order Ceratodontiformes; family Ceratodontidae; genus Neoceratodus; species Neoceratodus forsteri. Next base: position 871,180,045 of record CM057450.1, on the reverse strand, counting down.
TGGCTCAGGTTATGCCAAAAGGCATTTACTAGCATGTCACACATTTCAGTACAGTAATGAAATACTGGTTCGACAACTATATGGGACCTCTTGCCAGCAGTCAGTTTGTGCAATTAACTGTACTGTGCAGGTTATGCATGTAGGGCACTGGTGCAGATGGTTTGCGTGGGGGGCTGTGGAGTATATCTGTGCCACATTGCTGCTGTGTGTCTCACTTATCTTTTGTAGTGCATTCAGCATTGTATGTACCTTGTGTGCCATGTTGTTCCATGCAGTGCACTGTCACAATACACCAGCCTAAGTTTTCCTCACCTGTCCCCATAGAGTGCATGTCAGGACAGTCAACTCAGTCCAGTAAAGAGGTGAATGAGGGGCCTGAACTGTTAAATGCAGTGCCTACAGTTGACACATCTCACGAACAGGTGCCATTGATGCAGACACTGAGGAGGGGCTATCCACATGGGACAGGTCCACACAGCTGGTGCTAATATTAAAAATGTATAGTGTGCCAAGGAAGTCAGCCTTTGCACCATAGTGACCACAGAAGAAGTTCAGATGTTTCTTGAAAAGTAATATTGAGCTGTCTGCACACACCACAGAGGCATTCCGTTGTGTGAGTGACATTCTGCAGGTAAATCTGTCCTGGGATCAGAACATTTGTATGTCATCCATGGTACACAGTCCAGCTGTGACATGTAGAACATATAGCATGCTGGCATTGTGTTGTTCAGTGAGGACATGCACTGGTTGCTGAGAAGGTGGGATAACATTGGACTATGTTGGGGGACTTGCATACACTGGGTTATGCAGGCTCATTATGGCACATGTATTGTGGTGTGCATTCTATTTGGAACCCTGATGCTGTGCCAATGCTATGCTATGCTGGTACCTGTGTGTTAGTGTGGATGACCATTATTACCATAGAGTAAATGATGTGGAACAGGAAGTAAATGTGAATTTAGTTGTTGAAGAGGATCCTAACTTGGACATGCAGACTGAAACTACTACCCAGTCACCAAAAGAAACACTCATATTGGGGGATTCTATTGCTAAATTTATGGACAAATTCACTACCAGATTAAATAAAGAAAAAAATATTAGCAACACCTTCCCAGGGGCTAGGTTACAGGATATCCAGGAGGTGGTCCCTAGTTTGATTAAAACAACAAATGAGAGAAGACTAGTTACATTACATGTTGGCACTAATGATCTGAGAAGAAAGACAGAAAAGGATATATTTGAAGACTTTTTAAAAATAGCACAAAACCTTAGTTGACAGGAACTGTGAGGTAGTGATTTCAGAAATCATCAATTGATAGATACCTGTGTGGTTGTAATCTCCAATAATTATTGGTGAGTCGATTATGACCAACACCTGATGAGTCAATAATTTCCTATGATTCTTATTGCTATACCCATTAGATGCGTACCTGTATTTGACCCATGTGTGCATGTTACCACATACAGAACACATCAGGGACACAGTCTATCTACACAATGGGGTGTGACAAGGGGGCAACAGCATTATTGTGGGTAGTGGCACTCAGAGATGCCTGAAGCCTTGAAGCACACCTGAGATGCTCTGATGTCCCTCCATATCACACACTATCAGCTTGATTCTCAAAGAGACCTTTTTTAGTATACTTTTTTAAATGTTCTACAATACAATTACATAAAACAACCACACAAACACCAAAACAACAGTTAAAGAAAGAAAATACACAACAATACAAAAAAGAACCCCCCATAAACAACCAACCTGACCCCCAGCAGCTGCCACCCCCCAAAATTCCCACTATTACCCCAAAAGGAGAAAAGATAGTGACCACCCACCAACTCCCGAAGTCCAAGAAGGAAAAGTGAATAAAAAAAAGACTGATCCCAGATACATTACATACCGCAACTGTAGCATTACTAACCAAGCATATAAAGAATCCCAATTTTCTAAAAAAGCTGAATGCTTATGATATATATTTACAGTATGTAATTCCAAGTTTAAGGTATTAAGGAGTTCATTGTCCCATTCCGACCAAGTGGGTAGTTTATCATCCAGCCAGTGTTATAATAAGACAATTTTCATAGCAGCCAATATAAGAGTAATATAGTTCCATTGATAAGAAAGCAGAATATTATGATACCAACCTACAAGACAAATTTCAGGAGTAAACAACTCATCCAATTCAAAGGATGGGTCCAACCTTATCTTAATAGTATTCCAAAATGGCACCGCTTTTTCACACTGCCATAACATACGGAAAGACATGCCATTGTTCTTGCGACACCTGCAACAGGTGGGCTGACTCTGTCTGCCCATCCTAAATAAACAAACTGGAGTAAAGTGCATATTATGTGAAGTTTTAAATTGAAGTTGTCTACAGTGATCCTGTTTAATAAGTTTATTGGAATCCTCCCAAACCTTAAGCCATTCCTGTCAACCCCATTCCAAGAAAATGGAGTTTTGCCAATAACATGCAATACCAGAGGGCTTAGAGGGATCCAGAGACTGATATAAATGGTACAAATGGGCTATATCATGATGAGAGGAGGCTACAGAAATCATCTCATCCAAAAGACAGGAAAACGAATCAGTCCAAGAAGGCAAGCCAAAGTGAGTCAGGACCTAAACAGAGTCTGAAAAGTTTGAAAATCAGCGTCAGTTCTCGATAATAAAGCTGACACAGGAGTAGTAGGATCCAGAGGAAGAAAAGAAGGTGGAATAGGCATCTGAGCAACTTTCAAATTAGGGTTGCCAGATAATGGTTGTGCCGGACAGGTCTTAATTACAAGATGAAGGTAACAACAAAGTTGTGCATGGCCATGAGAAGACCAATAAAAAGGCATGGATTTCAAAAAATGAGGGAGAGCCACCAGAGAAATATATAAAAGTACCTGAGATTGCAAGATAACAGTTCTGCAAAGCAACTGCTCTATGATTAGCCACTGCGGCACATAGGTATGCTGTAGGTCCTCTAGTGAGACTCTCCAGTGAAAATTCTTGGATCCATGGAGTGCAAAATGATACAAATAAAAATTAGGTAACTGAAGGATTCCCTGTGTAACAGAGAAAGTCATCTTGGGTTATGCTCTTCTGGCAACATTGTCTTTCCACAAAAAAAATAAGTAAGTGGCTACTAAACTCACATAAATCATGTGTGAAGTAAAATTATATTTGACATACCTAGAGGGTATAAAAGATGATGAAGCACATTCATTTTAATCACATAGGCCCGTCCCCATAATAAAAGGGGGAGAGCAGTCCACCACCATAAATCGTGTTTATTAGTATACAATTTTGGGTCCAAATTAAGTTTATATAGGGCAGATAGACAGCAAGAGATAAAAATACCCAAATAGGAAAGCTCTTCAGGTTCCCATTGTAATCGCAACAATGAAATGAAAGCCTTGTCTACAAAAGTACTGAGCGGAAGAACCTTAGTTTTACCAAGGTTTAATTTATAAACCACAGTGTTGCCAAAGAAGGCAATTTCAGCAAGGGCATCAGGAATAGAGATAACCAGATGAGACAGATGCAACAAAATATCATCCTCATAGATGGAGCTTATATTTCATACCCCCCCCCCCATGGCGATGCCCTGGATCCTTGGGTTCCCTTTCAGCCACAAAATAAGAGGCTCTAGATACAATTTAAAGAGAAACGGAGAGAGAGGATGGCCCTGAAAAGTACCAGCAGTAACGGCAAATGGGGAAGAAAAAGCACCATTATATAGAATAGTCGTGGATGGCCAGTAATAAAGCCAACAAATCCATTTAATTAAATATTCAGGAATATTATATCCCTTAAGCACTGCAAAGAAATAAGGCCAGGACATCCAATCAAAAGCTTTTTCTGTGTCCAAGGAGACAAGAGCAGTGGGGTCTCTGGTCCCCTCAGAGGCAGAAATCAAATGAATAAGCTTGTGAGTTTGAACACTGGAGTGCTGTCTTTTCATATTGCTGACCTATTCAGGACCAATTAGTCCTGTCCACACCTGATTCAGCCTTTCAGCAAGAATTTTCACAAACAGCTTAAAATCTGTATTGATAAGTGCTATTGGTCAGTAGCTAGAGTGCAAATAATTACCTTTCCCTGGTTTAGGCAAAAGAATGACACATGCCCTAGTGAGGGAAAATTCAGTAAGCCCATGATCAAATAGCTTAATCTGGTTTAAGGTCAGTTGGCATTCATCTGTATCCCCCTCCCCTGGGTCGTGCCTGAAAATAGGCAGGATTTGTCTAGTGCACTTACCCGGTCAACAAAAACTAAATAAATAAATAAATAAAAAAACTAAAGACATCCACCAAAATAGGAGTAAGTTCAGTAGAAAACATTTTGTAAAAATTAGCAGGGAACCCATCCGGTCCAGGAGCATGGATCACAGGGAGAGATAAACTAGCCAAACTGACTTCAGCAGCTGTAATTGGGGCACTCAACAGATTGCTGTGTTTCTCCAACAATCAAGGGAGAGATAGTCCCTGCATATACTGCGCTAATGTCAGCCCTCTCAGGAGATGCCAGGGAAGCAGAGTACAATCCTTCAAAATACAACCAGAACACCTCAACTATTTCTCAAAGTTGCATCACTAATAAGTTAGTTCCAGGCTTATACAACTGTTGCACCACTCTAGAGGCTTCCTGCTGCCACAGCCTCAAAGCCAACAGTTTATCTGTTCATTCTCCTTGCTTTAAATAACAATATTTAGTAGGCAAGATAGCCAATTCCATCTTCTCATTTAACAAAGCTGAGTATCAAGAATGAAGGGAGTTGAGGAGTAACCAGGTGGATTCTGAGGTACTGGATGATAAAGAGGATTCCATGGCTTGAATACAAGATGAAAGGTCCTGGAGTTGCTTGTGGGATTCCTTTGCTTTCCCAGTCGCATCCCCATGCAAGGCAGCTTTAGCACCCCCACATCACATCTGAAGGGATGCCTGAGGCAACATTTGTTTCAAAACAATTACATATAAACTGATGTAAAGTATCTACCACCTTAGAGTCATGTAAAAGCTGAACATTAAGTCACCAAACAAAATCACGTTGAGTACCCCCCCGAATCCTATAAGCCAACCAAACCAGGGAGTGGTCTGAAATGACCCGTTCCCAAATATCACACTTCACCACCCCAGAAACATGTTCCTGTGTAAGCAAAAAGAAATCAATTTGGGAAAACAAGTTGAGGGGAGAGGAGTAAAAAGTATAGGAGTGGTCTGAAGGGTGCAACATATGCCAAGGGTCTATAAGACCTAAGGAATCAATAAATTCCATAAGACTGCGCTGCTCCAGGGACAACCCCCTCACCATGGTCGATTTATCCAGTTCAACTTGCAAAACTAAGTTCCAATCACCTCCAATAATCATAGGGAGATAGGTATACTGAGCTAATGTACAGTGCCTGAATAGCTGGCACCCACCACAGGCCTGGAGTTTACCAAAACTTCCATACGGTGACTTCTATATTTCTATATTATGCTTAATACAAGAGACCATGAAAACTTTCTAAGTGAGAAAAAGATCTTTTGATTAAATCCACACTGGTGCACAAATAATAGTAAACCCAGGCGAATTGGTAAATCATCAATCATGATTTCTGAAGGTCAGTCATGACTGATTAATGTTGATCATCAAATGTTACCATAAGATCATCAAAGGAGATCATGATGTAAGATTATCATCTAGATCACGATTTAATCATCAGACATGAACTTTCAAATCACCAACTGACGATTATTGATTATTTTTGTAAGTTTAATTCAGCATGATGGTTGTTGATGATCTGTGGATGATCAAGTGATGATCAATGATGATTATATTTGTTCAGTATTATAACTTTGCAAGTCACAGAAGTAATACTTGAAAGTTTATTCATTAATTATGAAAATATGAATGTCATATATCAGCAATGACAAATTAATTATGAATTATAATGTAAATCATGTGAAGTCAAGTTTTAATCCCATTAGGAAGAGTACATGCAATGTCTGGTATAGGATACATATGTGCATACCTAATTTGCATATTTCCACAGTACAGTTTATGGAACAAAACAAAGGTATTTTCTATGTTTAAATTAATTTTGCATTGGCAGTATTAGTTTGCAAACTATTGGGAAAGGTTTTGAGCACAAACCAAGTACTTTAAGGAACTCACCACAACCATAAAAGGAACCACTTAATGGGGATATATAAGCAAATATAAGCCTTTATAGTTCCAATAAGATAAGAGGTATCAGAGTAAGCATAATTGAAAGCAGTGGGCTTATAAAAAAAGGTGTCATAACTGATCATTCCACTAAAGACGTCTCAATACAAGATAAATTCTAAAGGTATAGAGAAAAGATAAATTTAATTTTTTGTTTATTTCTGTAATCTTGACAATGGGCAATCATGAAAAATCATGATGATATGAGATCACCATTAATCATAATCACCATTTCCATAACTTCATGGTTTGATGGTTAATTATTGTTAATGATGATCACAATGATGGTTCTTGAAGCTTAAACATGATCTCTGAACATAACTGGATAATGGTCAGTCATAAGACATCATTAAAAAATCATCATCTTTTCAGTTCAGAACGGATAAAAAAGATTAAATCCACATGCTCAAATAAATGGCTACTCAGTACCAGGAAGCTTGTTGGCTGACATGTTTTGCACTACTATGTGCTTTCTCAAAGCCTGTCATCTCCCCCTCTGTTCATCCCTTAAATAGCCATTTACAGTGCTAGTGTACAAATTCTCATTACATGAAATGAAAACATCCATGCTTAGCTTTTTGTTATGCTCTTATTTCATCAAACAATATGTTATAAAATGTCATATACACAATACAAAAAAGTGCTCTACATCAAATAGGAGTGGCACCTCTCCAGAATTGTTCCTTTTGTGTGCACTTAGTTTGTCATGGCATCCAAAAGTTTCAGCAAACCATATCCAAAGATGCTGGTACACACTTAGAAAAATGAAAATTATATGTTAAAACCACATGTAATATACACATTCCTGTAATTGATAGTATCTATACATCATAAATATCATCTCTGGCACATTTTTTTCTTTTTCAAAAAGAGCTTAATTTCAATCCTACCTTTAAATCCTGGCCGATCCATAGCACCCAAAGCAAATATCCAATACTGCTCCCTCCGCAACAGCAGGTCATTGTAGTTACCCCCACCCCCGGACATGACAGGTTTTTCTATCCCACAGAACATGAAACTCTGATCTGTTCTATTTCTGGCTTTCATCACATGATTTGCCAGGGCATTGATGACATCACTATTCTCTGTGGCTCTTATATGCTCCCCAATCCTGGTTTTAAAAGCTCTTTTGGTTTTTCCAACATAGAAACTACCACATTTGCACTCTGTGAGGTACACTAGTCTGCAGGTGCTGCAGGTCATGAATCACTTAACCTCTGTATCCCTATCTGTCACAGAGTTCTTGAATGTCCTGGTGTTCCTGGTTTTATCACAGTATTTGCATTAGCCACACTTATTGCTACTGTTAGTTCTACAAGGTAGCCACATCTGGATCTTATCAACTGGCTGCATGGAATGTACCACATGATCCTTAATCATTTTTCCTCTTCTAGTAACCATTTTGGGACTTTCCTTAGTTATCTCTTTTCGACCTTGATCTAGCTGTACTATGTGCAAATGTTTTCTTATAATATCAGTTATTCTATGTGATTGTGGGTTATATGTGCTAACAAAAGCTAGCTGTGTGTCAGGCATATTGTCCCTAGTTTTCTCCTTAACTAATGTTGCTCTAGGTATTTCTCCCACTGCCACCTTAGCTTGTGAAACCACATCTTCTGAATACCCCCTCTCCAGGAGTATCTCAGTGAGTTTGTCTGCTCTTGTTTCAAATAACTCATTGGTCCCACAATTTCATTTGGCGTGAACAAATTGACCCTTGAGTATCCCTCTATTAACATGTGCAGGATGGCTACTAGACACTAGAAGCAGAGAGTTTCTGTGTCTTTTCTGAATAGGTCTGTGACATCACCTCCCTTACCATCCTTTCAAATAGTAATATCCAAATAATTAATCTCTTTGTAACTGAATGCCATACTGAATCTCAAATTAGGATTACTCTTTTCAAGATATTTGACAAATTCAAATAATTCTTGTTCTGAACCTTTCCACACAAGTACCATATCATCAATAAATCTTTTCCAAAGATCTGTTTTCATCAGATAGGGGTTATTTTCTTTCCATATCACATCATATTCCCACTTGACCATATAAATATTAGCATAGTTAGGGGCAAAACATGCCCCTGTGGCTGTCCCTTTAATCTGGTGGAAAAAATCTTGTTTGTAGAAAAAAGCATTACACTTCAGTGCAAACTCTGACAACTTCAGCAATATCTCAGTGGTTGGTTCAAGAACTGACCACTTGTTCAGAAAAAAATGCAAGTGCATCCAGACCCCATTGATGTGGGATGTTTGTGTTCAGGGATCTGACATCGAGTGTCACTAGTATGCTGGTTTCCTCTATGGCTAGATCCTCCAGTAGCCTCAGCATATCTCCCGTATCCTTCACATAGGATGGTATCTCTTTAATTATGTCTGATAAGTGGTAATCCAAAAGTCTAGACAAGGACTCCATGAGTGACTCATTTCCAGACACTACTGATTGCCCAGGGGGGTTGACCAAATCCTTATGAATCTTTGGAAAATACTAAAATGTTGCCCTAACCAGGTGTTCCACTCTGAGGTATTCAATGACATGTGAAGGTAATAAATCATGATCCTTAACCACATCTAAAAAATCATCAATTTCTTTTTTAAATTTCAAGGTAGGGTCCCCATTCAATTTTTTATAAAATGCTGTGTTATTTAACTGTCTATAAACCTTAGTGCCATAGTCCGTGCTGTTAAAAACCATCACTGCTGTCCCCTCGTCTGCTGACTTACCTGTAATTGTGATTTGTTGATTGTCCCCAAGTGTTCGCAATGCTAGCCATTCCTCCCTATTAAGGTTATATTTAAAGTTATTATGAGTTTCCTTGTCAAGTTGCATTATGTCCTTCTCACAACTTTTGCTGAATGCGTGGAGCACTGTGGACATTGGTGGACAAAATGTAGACTGTGATTGAAATTTTTTACAGTATGTCCATCATTCATGTTAATTACCTCAATGTTAGAAGCAGTCTCTAAGGTTTCTTCAGTTTCCCCCAGTGTTCTTTTTGGAAAAAAAAAGACTTCAAGCTCAAATTTCTGGCTAATTTATTGATATCCACAATCATCTTGAATGTATTGAATCTTTTGGTGGGTATAAAACCCAGTCCTTTACGCAATACAGAAATCTCGACTTCATTTGGATTGTAGCTGGGCAGATTGACAACATTCACAGCTAAGCTCTCCCTCTGCCACATCCTTTCCAACCTTCCCCTTTGTTGTTGTTGCCTCCTTTTCCACCCCCTCTTCCTGCCCCACCCCATGTTCTTTTCAATTTTCTGGATACCACTTCATTTGTCTCTGACTTCTCCATGTGACTTGGGATGGCTCTTTGGGGGGTGGGGGTGGTGGGGGTAGTGAATCTACACATGTTTCTTCTTCCCCTAAAAAAGTGTTGGTGTCAAGGCTGTTCTGCTCAAAATTCCTCTGTCTGGCTGTTATTCTGGGTTCAATGTTATCTCGGCTTTCTATGTTTGCTGTTTCTGGAATCTCCTTATCACCTGACTTTTTATTCCAATCAAAGATCCTACCTTCACGGTAGTCTCTCTCATCCTGTTCAGATTAAGTTTTCTTAATTAGTTTTATCTTTTTCTCATATTTTTTAATTCTTTCTGAAAAACCCTCTAACAGTCTGTCATAGTTAACAGCACCGGCAAACCCCCTGAGAGCGTCTTCTTTGTCATTCAGCTTGCTCTCTGTTTCTTTCTGAATTAATAGGTTCTCTGCCAGAATTAATTCAACATATTCTTTATCAGTTTCTAATCCAATCCTTTGCCATTTCTCAACAAAATCTGCCCTGTTTAATCTGCAGGTAGATTTTTTAGCAATCTCAATCCTCGTGGAGCTCTGTCAACTTCTAAATAGGCACGCATGGAAATTTCCTTCCATTGGAGGCCTTTAAGTTTCTGTACCATTTTTTCAAATTGATTCAAAGCCTGTTTGACATTAAATGGTCCAGAGCTAGCTATTGCTGTATCATGCAAGATGTCTGAGTAACTTGTTATACTTGTTGTGTTCCTTAATACAAGTTATCTTAATGAGTGAAGTGTGTTCTCGCACTGCACCTGCTGTTCAGCCATGTAGAGATTCCCAAACATATTTGCAGGAGCGCTTAAAACACTGTCAGCCTTTTTTATTTAATCTGTGCTACTCACTGAAAAATTGTATCAGTAAGACAAAGTTCTTTGTGACTGCACCAAGGAGACAGGTGGTGCCTTGCAAAGTGAAGTAAGATGATGTACAGTACATGAATAGCTGGCACCCACCACAGGCCTGGAGTTTGCAAAAACTTCCACACAGTGACTGCTGTATTTCTCCATTACACTTCATACAAGAGACTGTGGAAACCTTCTATGTAAAAAAAAGGTATTTTTTATTAAATCCACACTGGTGCAAAAATAGTTGCAAATGGATAAAAAAGATTAAATCCACACGCTCAAAGAAATGGCTCCTCAGTACCAGGAAGCTAGTTGGCTGACATGTTTTGCACTACTATATGCTTTCTCAAAGCTTGTCAGCTCCCCCTCTGTTCGTTCCTTTAATAGCCATTTACAGTGTTACTGTATAATTTCTTATTACAAGAAATGAAAACATCCATGCTCAGTTTTTTGTTATGCGCTCATTTCATCAAACAATATGTTATAAAATGTCATATATATGCAATATAAAACAGTGCTCTACATCAAATAGGAGTGGCACCTGTCCAGAATTGTTCCATTTGCGTGCACCTAGTTTATCATGGCATCCAAACTTTTCAGCAAACCATATCCAAAGATGCTGGTGCACACCTAAAAAAATGAAAATTATATGTTAAAACCACACGTAATATATACATCCCTGTAATCAATAGTATCTATACATCATAAACCTCATCTCTGGCTCATTTTTCCTTTTTCAAAAAGAGCTTAATTTCAATCCTACTGTTAAATCCTGGCCAATTCATAGCACCCAAAGCAAATATCCAATACTGCTCCCTCTGTAACAGTAGGTCATTGTAGTTACCCCCCTCAAGGACATGAAAAACAAATGAGCCTGAGATGAGGTTTATGATGTATAGATACTATTGATTACAGTGATGTGTATATTATGTGTGGTTTTAACACATAATTTTCATTTTTCTAGGTGTGCACTAGCATCTTTGGCTATGGTTTGCTGACAAGTTTGGATACCATGATAAGCAAACAAAGTGCACTAAGAGCGTGTGGATTTAATCTTTTTTATCTATTTGCTACTGTTTTTGCACCAGTGTGGATTTAATAAAGAATAAATTTTTCACTTAGAAGGTTTCCACAGTCTCTTATTTCAAGCATAATGAAGAAATACAGCAGTCAATGTGTGGAAGTTTTAGTAAACTCCAGGCCCGTAGTGGGTGCCAGCTATTCAGGTACTGTACATCATCTTACTTCACTTTGTAAGGCACCACCTGTCTCCTTGATGTGGTCACACAGAACCTTGCCTTATGTATACTGAGCTAACAGTGCTGCTAGCTGAATTAAAAATTCAAAGAGCCCTTAGATTGATGCAAGCTGTCACCACAGGCAGCTTGCATCAAAGCCTGATGCACCAGGGACCCTGTTCCTGATTCTCCATTGGGCAGGATCCAAGCGACAAAGTTCCGTGGCTTGCAATGACCCTGGTCATGCACCAAACAGATGGCACATCTTGAGGGTGTGCTGCAAGCTGTGCAGTGGCTGTGCACCACTCCAGCTAGTCCCTGGTGGCTAGCGGCACCCCTTCCTGATCCTCAATGTCCCTGAAATTAGTTATAAATGATATCCCCTGGTGATCTAGTGGACCCCTCCCTGAAAATAAGTTATTAAAAGATTTCCTGGTGGTCTTGTTGACCCCCTTCTCCAATCCCTGATGTCCCTGAAAATAAGTTATTAAAAACAATTCCCCTGGTGGTATAGTGGACCTCTTCCCCAAACCCCCATGTACCTAATATAAATTTACAGTCCTAATTCATTGGTGATCTAGTGGCTCTCCATGAGCTGTCAATCAATGGGCATGTACTGAATACAGTACCGTGCTCATTAAGAGCTCAGTTGGAGGCTGGCTGTGGTTGTGAGTGGTGGGCTGAGCCAGTCACTGGCTCCATTTAGGAGGGTGGGGTGGGTGGGAAAACTGCCAGCCAGTGGGAGTCCACTAGACCACCAATGATGTTGTGTTAATTCATAATGGGTGATCAGGGCTTGGGGAGGCACTATATATCACCAGGAATTAGGACTGTAAATTTATATTAGGGACGGGGGATCAGGGTGGGGTCTACTAGACCATCAGGGAATTTTTTTTAATAACTTATTTTCAGGGACATTGGGGATCAGGGCTGCTGGATCACCAGGGCTATTTAATTTATGTAAAAGGAGGATTGGGACTTGGGGGGGGACCACGGCACATTGCCACAAAGTGCTACACTCTCCCAAAGGGATATGTCTTAGTACCCTTAGACCAGCCCTGGCTGGTCTAACAGTACTGGGAAATTATCCCTCTGGAAGAGTTTTGTGAATCCCACTTTCAGGGATATGGCAGCCTGCATCTGCTGCAAGCCCCCTAATGCCATGCCACAGCCCATTTGGTGGCACAAGGCCCGTGCAAGTCCCCTTTGGCACATGCAGCCTGCATTTGATGCAGGCTGCTTTTGTGAACAGCGCAGGGTGCAGTTTTTGACATATGGTGCCACTGGCACCATTTATATTTGATGAAGGCACCTTGCGTCAATCCCAGGGCTTAGGAAATCAGGTCCAATGCCTCTTACACATGCCTAAGTACCACCCTGTGTAATGAGTATTTGTGTCATTTGACTTGCACATTCCATAGACATCCATGTACAACTGCTTGGTCCTGTGGCAGATGCACAGAACCAAAGGTAGAGACCTCCCAGACTGTGCCATCACTGGCAACACTGGTGCACCAGTGACTCTATGCATGCCACAGTAACAGGACTGGCACCTACACATGGATGGGTGTTGTCCATGGCAGCCATACTGCCAGGGGAATGTGAGGACTACAATGTGCATTGTGGTATGGGGAGAGATGTGTACCAGCGGGGATATTGTGGAGGAAGAGGAGAAAACATGGGTGGAAAATACAGTGTAGGGCCTGTGGATTGAGCAGGAAGGGGTGTGTGTTGGGAACCTACCTGTCCAACTGGAATGCACAGCAGGGGCTTGTGCCGCATGGGAATACTGTGTCCAGTGTATGCATCTGCTGCATGAGTGTAATGCTTGTGTGTGCCTATTCACTTGCAGATGAATTCAAAGAGGCCAGACACGAGAGCATCAGAGAGGGAAGAAACATCCTACTAAACAGTAATGATGTCTACTCCATGAGGGTCAGCAATGCCTTCACATCAGTATCAAAAGGTATTAGTCATGCAAATGATGCACACCTTCTGTTTATGGTGACATGCAACATAGACACATAGAAACATAGACTTTGATAGCAAATAAGGATCGCTTGGCCCACCCAGTCTGCCCATTTCTCTACCTATTGGATAAGCTTCAGATCATAGTTAACCAACAGCCTACTTCCTCCTACCCCCCACTAGAACTGCTTTATGTCTGTGCCATGCATTCTTGAATTCCCCCACTGTTTTTGACCCCCCAACTTCCTCAGGAAGGCCGTTCCATGCACTCACCACCCTCTCCATGAAAAAAATACTTTCTCACATTGCTCCTGAGCTGTCCCCCCTCTATCTTCAAATTGTGCCCCCTTGATCTTGCACATCTCTTTTTCTGAAAGATGCTATCCTCTTGGACTTTCATGATTCCCTTGAGGTGATTAAATGTTTCATTCATGTCTTCCATCTCTCCTTTCCTCAAGGGTATACATATTAAGCTCCTTTGGTCTCTCTTCATATGGCTTCTGGTGCAGACCCTGCACAATTTTAGTTGCCCCTCTCTGGACTGCTTCTATCCTGTCTATATCCTTGTGGAGTTGGGGTCTCCAGAACTGCATGCAGTATTCCAGATGGGATCTTACCAACTGTCTGTACAGAGAGATAACAGCTTCCTGTTTTCTACTGGTGATGTCTCTCCCTATGCATCCCTCTATCCTCCCCTGCCCTCCTTACTGCCTTCTCACATTGCTTGCCTACCTTTAGGTCATCTGATATGACTACCCAGAGGTCCATTTCCATTTTTGTTGTTGTTAGTACCTTCTCCCACACTGTGTACTCTTCATCTGGGTTTTTGTTTCCCAGGTGCATTACTTTGCACTTCTTTGCATTGAATCTAAGCTGCCATACTTGTGACCATTCCCCAACTTTGCCAAGTCCCTTCTCATTCTTTCCACCCCCCACATATCAACCCTGTTGCAGATCTTTGTGTTATCTGCAAAGAGGCATACTTTCCCTTCCAGTCACTCTGCAATGTCACCTATAAAGACACTAAAGAGGACCGGTCCCAGTACTGAACCCTGTGGTACTCCACTAGTAACCCCCCTTTCTTCAGAGTGGACTCCATTTACTATTACCCTCTGCATTCTGTTGTCCAGACAATGTTTAACCCAGGCTACAACCCTGGGACCCACTCCCAGGTTGGCTAACTTGTTTATTAATCTTTTGTGTAGTACTGTGTCAAATGCCTTGCTAAAGTCTAGGAAGGCCATGTATATAGCCCCTCCCTAGTCTACAGACATGGCCTGCCTAGACTTTAGCAAGGCATTTGACACAATCCCACATAAAAGATTAATAAACAAGTTAACTAGCCTGGGATTGGGTCCCAGGGTTGTAGCCTGGGCAAAACGTTGGCTGGACAACAGTGTGACACACACATGACCCACACATGACCCAAATGATGGCAGCACAATGTCAAGACACAGGGCATGGACAGTGGCATGCAGGTACGGGTGAGGGCTCCACAGATAGGGGCATGGACGTACCATCCGGGCCTGTATCACAAGTGCCCACAACCATGACAGAAACCCTGGGAATGGAAGGACACCTATACTGACCCACCAGACAGTTACAGAGACCACAGACATGTGTCTGTGGACACCAGCACCGAATAGTGCCAGGGGTGTGGGAGGAGAACAAGGTGGAATAATGCTCAGGTAGGGGTATCTGCCATGCACACTCAGCAAAAAGGAAGGGGACAAAGGCAGATATGGATGGTACTTGCAGTACCAGATATAGGAGTGGCAATGGGGACTCAAATAAATAATCGTGGCATGTGTTGACTTGCAGGTATGTAGCGTGCACTTTGTTGCCTGTGTCTATGATGGGGGGACACTGCCTACTCTGTGGGTGGTATTATGGTTGGTCATTGCAGTGTGTCAGTATGTTGCATCTGTGGAGCTGTGCACCATGCCTTGGTGATGTCATTATGCCCTTGGCTGCCAGTCAACAATTGTGTTGCCTGTCTATTGTGCTGGAACTGTGCATGTTTCAGAAGGTGCTTGTCACAAATGTACATGTTCACTGTCGACATCATATGCCGTTAAGTGTACCTGGACACTATGCTGTACACATGTCAGTTAAACTCACATGCATTGTATGTGCTTTCTTGTTGCCATGCTCAGTCCAGCTGATTTTTGTATTACTGTTTGTTATGTATGCCTTTAGCATGTCCTTAATCACTTGTGCCATGATGTTGTGATCCTGCTGCCACCTGTTCCACAGTTGAGAGTATGTCTGCACATGCTGCTCAAGGGCCTCATGCCACTGATTTCTATATACCTCTGTGTGCACTAGACAGATGTCATGCAGGGTAACACATGTAGTGATCACATGTGATACTGTGTGTTCCAATTCTGTCCTCTACAGTAGGATTCACCATCTGCCCTTCAGTCTTCCGAATGCAATCTCCACAAGGTTCAACCTTAGCTGTGGGCACTGTCATATGCTTCCTCCTCTGGAGTGCAGTTTGTTTCTGGGCATGGTTTCATTAGCTATGGCTGTAGTGGATAGGTGGCATTACCAAGGGTGTAGTATGGGGTGCTTTTTCCATTGATGTTGATAGTGTCCTGCAGCACAAACATGCGCTGGTTATGTAATGTGCTGTGGCATATGTTACAGACATGCTATTGTGTGTATGACTGCCACTACATTGTGGTACTAGAATGGCAGGGATGTGTACATCTAGGGGCATGTTGTGTACAGCAGCATGATGCCATCTGCTGGCAGGTGTGCCACTGAGGTGCACATCCATAGGGACGTTGGCATCCGCATTGTACCTGTGCTGCAGTGCAGATGCCCCATCCTGTGCTGGCACCTGTGTACACCATGCCCCCTTCTGAACCCATTCCCTGCCTACCACTCAGCAGTCATGCTACCTGTGGTAGTTGCACTACCTGTTGGTACAGGTCCTACATGCCTAGTATTGTTGTATTATGGGCAGATCCAGTACACAGCAGCTGATGTTGTAGAACCTGTGTGACAGCAGGGAGAATCTGTTAGTATGCTGGTAGTGCATGACATTACTGTGTGTTATGTATAGAGTGCATGTCCCTCCAATATATATCTTAGGCGGTCATCTACAACAGTCTGTAACACTATGGATGCCCAGTGTTTCCTCTTTATTTAGTCCCTCATGTCATCTACTGCTGGTGTTATTGGTAAATGTATATCATCACTTGCTCCTAGTATCCGTAGCAGGCCACAGAGCTCCTAAAACCTTGCAGCTATCAGTTAGGGCTTCCCCATCTGAGGGTAGATTGATACTATATATCTGTCAAGGTGTCTGTTGACTATGCTGCTAGAAAACATGCACAGATATTTGTGTACCATGCTTTGATGTACACCAAAGAGCTTGAAAATGATATGGTATGTGGCTACAGATGCCAGTTTAAATACAGCTATTGTTACTCTTTTCTCCAGTGATGCTGGTTGCCATATGGTGTCAGGGTGTGGTGACGTTTCCCCTTTCATTAGATCACAGATATGTTACAGAGATATGCCTGGACATCCTGAAGTGCTCATGCCATCTGTACAGCATGAAGTTGTACATCACCACAGTCCACCATGCTGCATTCCTCCTTTTCATCCATATCCATTATTGGCTCCTCCTCAAGGCCCATGCCTGCAATGCAATGTGCGTGTTATTGTTGTACTACTCTGTACCTTGCCTGTTACATGTAGGTGACTACTCTCCTATCTGTCCTTCCATGCCTGTTCTGCATTCTTCACTGTGTGCTACAGGCATACTATATCTCTGAGTTGTATCCCCTGGTATCTGCTCACCTCTGCGTGCACTGCCATTCTTCCTATCTCTGTCTGACAGTCCATGATACCTGTACCACTGTTCCATATCATTCAGACATCCAGCCTGCAACAGTGTTACCAGTGTCACAGACTGTTCAGGCAGTATGGGGGTGCATGACACCTGGGGTGCAGACAGCTCCTGTGTGTTGCCATGGGATTCCCAATGTGACATGTTTCAGTGGAATTATGGGTTGCACCATATGTGAGTAAAGGGTTGACACTGACAGGTCCACAATGGTGAATATATGTGCTACTGATATGTATAAAGTGTGGACACTGACAGATCCATGATAGTGAATATATGTGTTGCTGACCTCCTGTGCTTCTCACCTGTGGTACCTACTAAATGTACTGTACTATACATGTGACATGTAACATGTGACAGTGGTCAGGACAGGAAGAGCGGGATTTTAAAACTTTTACAGTCCCTTTCACCACGCTAAGGCTTGTAATCTGCTCAGGGTTCCCCGGGACATATCAGTGGGACCTCTCTGCCTGGCAGCACAGACAGATTGGGGGAGCTTGAAGCTTGAAGAATGCTCCAGACGTGAGCCAATCAGGTATCAGACTGCACCTCTGGCCCTCCAGGGAGCTTATCGAAGGTGAGGCCGGGGTAGGAAGAATTGGATTTTAATCCCCCCATGTTGTGTCTTGGTCCCTTTCAGCGCTCTAAGGCATGCAATCTGCCGCAGAGGATCTGTGGGACAATTCAACAGGACACTTCTGCCTGGCAGCAAAAACAGATTGGCAGAGATTGAAGTGTGAAGAAAGCTCCAGGCAGGAGCCAATCAGGAGTCAGACCATGCCTCCGGCCCTCCATGGAGCCTATCGGAGGTGAGGATTTCCCAGGACAGGAAGCTTCCTACTATTATAATAGGCTTCAGCCTCTAAGCAGCCCCACACACTGTGGCCCCCCACACAAAGGACCCACACAACAAGGACAGCAGAGTCTGCCCACCAGAGTCAGCCCAAATAAGCAGCTGGCCGCCAGACACCCTGCACCACAGCAGTGAGTGAGTAAAGCAAGTAGCAGGGAAGCAGGAGACCTGCAGGGGAGAGTGGACATGCAGGGTTGGACTAGAATTGGGAGTGGGTGAAATGCACTATCTAGGGCAAAGGAATGAAATGTTTTTTGTTTCTAGAAAATTAAAAAGTGAGAGGAGACATTAGCTAGAAACCCAACCATGTCAGAATGCAAGGCTAGGGGAGATATACTGTAACTGCTGGTGCCACAGTAGGTAAAGAAGAAAATACATGAAGGAACACTAATACTACAGGGTACTACTAGCTGGATACATCCTAGCAAGGGAAAAGAGATCTAGTATTTTGGCAAGGGGTCATAATGTCGCAAACAAAATCAACGTAGCAATGTACCACGCTGTTAATACAGCATGGTACATTGCCAGCACTCACCAATCACAGCAACAGGAAACATCGTCAAAAAAACTGATAATTTCTTATCTCTTACCTCTTACCTCACAGGACGCCTAGGAAGAGGAGCAGCTAGACTATGGTGGGCTCTGGGAGGGGGAGGGTGGTGGATCAGTGGCACAGTGTTGTTGAAGAGTTTAAGGCTGGAAGCTAAGGCTTTTCTCGGGCCTGAAAAGATCATGAACTTGGTCTTCTTGAAATTGAGGACCAAACCTTTACTGGATAACCAGGACTGCAGCCTCCAAAAATCAGACTGCAGATTGTGGAGCATAGTGGCAGGGTTTTTGTTACTGCAGTACAGAGCTGTATTGTCCACATAGAGAACAAGTTGAGCCGAATGGCATATGGAGGGGAGGTTGTTAATGAAGAGAGAGAAGAAAAGGGGCCTAGGATCGATCCTTGGGGGACTCTGTATTTAATTGGGCATTCGCTGGAGAGGTGGCCTTCAACTGAGGTCTTGTGGGATCTCCCAGAGAGGTAGCTGCGGACCCACTTGATGGCATTTACAGAGAGATGCATGCCTCTTAGGCTGTCAAGGAGGAGGGTGTGATCCACAAGGTTGAACGCCTTGGTCAGGTCAACAAAGATTTTTTTTTTTTTGAAATTCATAGTTTATTTATTTTATAAACAAGTCAGCAAAACAGAGAATCAAATACGATCGTGACACATAACCTCGGAGGCCATAAAACAGTAAAAAAACTAAAACCAAAAACCCCAAACAAAACCAAAACAAAACCTTAACAAAACCCCATGCCCACCCCCCTCTCCTCCCCCGGGGGGGGGGAATGCCACCAACCGCCAATGGGCAAGAAGCTGCTATCCGAGGGTAAAAAGAAAGAAGAGAAGGGAAGGCAAACCGGGGAAGTGTCTGAGTCAAATTCAAAGATAGTAGCAGTAAATATAATTATTCCAAGGGGGAGGGAGTGTGAGGAGCCTCGAGTCGGGTCTTAGTGTAGATACAAGGCATATAGTTTGCTCCATTTCTTGTGGAATGCTGACATGGCAGGTCTGGAACTAGCAATCAGTTTTTCAATTTTGAAGCTTTGGGACATTTCCGCCACCCATTCCTGGTACAAGATTTCGGATTGGTCTAACCAATGGCGGAGCACTAATCTTTTGACTGCCATCGAGATTAGGGCCATATTGTATTTCCTTTCATTATTCTTGATACTAGAATAAAATCCTAGTATGCAAATTTCAGGTGTAAATAAATCCTTTAACCCTAATAGTGGATCTAAACTGTTACAAATGTGTCTCCACAAAGGAGCAACCTTCTCACAGGTCCAAAATACGTGCATTATGTTACCCTGATCTTTCCCACATCTAGTACAAGTGTCAGAACTAGCTTTCCCGAATTTAGCTAGTTTCGCTGGAGCATAATACATGTTATTGATTATGTAAAACTGTGTCAGTCTATTCCTGTCCAAAGAAAGGAACCTATGTAAATCTATCCACAGCTGGCGCCAGGATAAGGAAGAGTTAGCAATCCATGGTTCCCAAACCTTGGAGCCGACTAAAGCTTCTGGAGTTTTACTGAGAAGAAGATGAACATAGAGCTTAGCTATGACATGGATTCATTTGCCTGGATTTAAGCAGGTCAAGCAAAGATTGTAACTTAGAGGTGATCTTCACTAAACCAAAGTCCTTAGCTATAAGGTGTCTCAGTTGGTATATCTTATAAATACATTGTGAAGGGATATTAAATTTTGACATCAGATCCCTGGAGGAGCCAAGTGAATTTTGAATGTAGGTATCATCCACTGTACCCTCTCGGATTTGCGGGAGCCAGGATGGGAGCAGCCAGCTGGACCCAAGCTTAATGTTGGGATTAAGAACTAACGGTTGGGCTGGATCTTTAGAATTGTGGATTCTAGCCGATGTGCAATATTGATTAAAAACCTTAACTGAGATTCCAATCACGGAGTTACTTATACAAGTAGGTAAAGCCGAGAGATTGCAATAAAAGATGGATTGGGGATCTATATTATGATCTCTCAGGAGATCAATCTCCAGATGCAACCATATGGGCCTGTAGTGATCGTTAGAAGGAGAAAGCCATTTGCTCATCTTGCCAGGTGGTTAGCCCAATAGTAGAATTCGAAATTGCATGTAAGGCCCCTGCTACTTTTGGGCAAGCAAAGTTTAAAGAAGGATCTCCTCAGTTGTTTGCCTTTCCAAATAAATTTAATTAAGAAAGAGTGGACTTTTGGAAAAAGATTTAGCAACCAAATATTTAACAGGCTTAAAGGGTAAAAATGCGGAAGTATATTCATTTTAATTATGTTAATTCTCCCACCTAGAGATAGGGAAGACTCGTCCATCTATTAAGATTGCTCTGAAACTTATCTATTAGGTCATCCAAGTTAGCTTTTAAACTTGCTGTTATCACGGGTTAAATAAATACGAGATATTTTAGATGTTCAGGGGCCCATTTCATTCCAAAGTGGGTCACATCAGCTTGGAATACGAGTGGGTTAAGCGGAAAAATTTCAGATTTGGCCAGGTTCAGTCTGTAATTTGATACTGGCCATATTGTAACAATCTTTAAAACCTCTTGGATAGATTTAACTGGGTTCATGAGATGCAACAGGATGTCATCTGCAAATACCGATATGGTGAGTGATTGTTGGCCTATAAGACAACCTGTAATGTCCAGTGAAGACTTGATGCTCACCAGTTGGGGTTCTAAATAAAGGTTGAATAAAAACGACGAAAGTGGGCAACCTTGACGGGTGCCCAAATATAGGGGAAATCTGGAGGAAAAAACCCCATTACAATAGACTTTCACAGAAGGGGAGCTATAGACCGCCCTAATCCACTGAATAAATTGTGCCGGAAAGCCCATCTTGTCTAAGGTGGCCCACAAAAATTCCCACCTGACACGATCAAAGGCCTTTTTGGCATCTAAGGCCACAAGGGCCATAGGAAGTTGAGACTTTTGGGTGACATGGAAGATGTGTGTGAGAGTCCTCATGTGGTCAGATGCCAATCTCCCCTGGACAAAGCCCACCTGTTCCACACTTAGGAGTGGTAGCCAAACTTGTTTAATTCTCAATGTGAGGATTTTGGTCAGAATTTTAATGTCATAGTTAAGTAAAGAGATCGGTCTATAGTTAGCCGGGTCTAAAGTCAATTTAATTGGTTTGGGTATAAGAATTATGGTTGCTTCCAACAAGGAGGGGTCTAAAGGCCCAGAAGTGAGAATGTAATTAAACAATTTTAATAATACTGGGGCCAAATCACTGCAGAAAGCTTTATAAAAGTTTGGAGAAAAGCCATCTGGGCCAGGAGCTTTGTCCAGGGTGAGATCTTGAATGGCACCTGTAACTTCCTCCAAGGTGATAGGAGCTGAAAGTGCATCCAAATGAGCAGTATGAAGCCTAGGGAGAGGTGTGCTCTCGAGAAAAGCCGATATATCTGAAAGTGACGATGAAGGGGTTTTGGTCCCATAAAGGTCCCTGTAAAAATCCTCAAAGACTCTGGCAATGTCTCTCGGGTTGGTTTTGATGGAGCCATCCCTGGCTCTAATGCAAGGAATCAGTCTCGAATTTTCCACTTCTTTAAGTTTGAGGGCTAGAAATCTACCTGGTTTCTCCCCCTGATCAAGATATTTCGTTTTGGATTTTAAGATGGAGTACTCTGTTTTCTCTCGAATTAGATCTTCATATTCATCTTTGAGCCTGTAAAGATTTTTCATAATCCCTTGAGTATGCGAAGTAGCAAGTTTTTCCTCAGCAGCTTTGATCTGAATAGCTAGGGAGCTAGTTCTCTCTACTCTCAATTTTTTCCGTCTAGATAATTCTTTAATAAATTCACCTCTGAGGAAGCATTTCAGTGAGCACCAAACTAAATCGTATCTAGAGACTGAACAATGGTTAATCTCCAAGAAAGACGAGATCAAGGCTTTAAAAGAAGAAATGATCTGGTCCTCTTTTAAAATCTGGTTGTTGAGCTTCCAAATGGAGTCTCACTGTCCTGGAGGCCCCGGAGCTAGCTTGACCCATGTCATAGCATGGTCCGAAATGACAATAGGTTCAATTCCTGTGGAGGAGGTATTGGCAAGGAGGTTGGTGCTCACTAAAATGTAGTCTATCCGTGACCATGAATTATGGAATTGAGAATAGAAAGTATACATCCTAGTGAAAGGATTCAGGGTTCTCCAGGGATCATCCAAACCTAATAACGAAATCAAATCAGCTAGTGCTAGCTGGGCGGGTGACCTGGTCCTGGTACAACTAATAGATCTGTCTAACGTCGGTGATGGTGCAACATTCCAATCCCCACCCAAAACAAAATTAGATGGAAGAAACACACTCAAGAGGTCCGTTAGACCCATCAAGAAATCAGAATCTCCGCCAACAGGGCCATATATAGAACCTAATACAATTTCCGTGTTGTGCAGTATTCCATGGACAAAAACATATCTCCCGTTCATATCCTGGACCTGTTTCTTCATCGTAAAGGGAACATTTCGCCTGATCAAAATGGCCACCCCTTTGCTGTTAGAAGACTGACCTGACGCAAAAACCTGTGAAAAACCTTTAAACCATAATAAATTGGTTTCAGTAACTTTGATATGGGTTTCTTGAAGGAAAAGAATGTCCACCCCTGTTAGCAAGCAGTTTAGGAGAATCTGACCCCTCTTGGATGTCTCCCTCAACCCCCTCACGTTCCAAGTGGCAAACTTAACCTGGCTTAACACCATTGATACCATTAATCAGAAACCCCCAGCTTTCAGGTAAAATCATAGTATTGCCCAAGAAGCTGATTGGCGGCGGCATCCCTACCCCCCACCCTGATAATCAACTTTGACTCTCCACAAAGCTATGTGTTGCAGGATAAAAGCATTGGCAAAAGACAGTAAAATGAGACATAATCTTGTTAAACCAGATATCATCAAAGTCTTGGAGCAAAATGCAGTCAACACAGGAAACACATTAACTACCCAACCAATCCCTGTCCCTCCCTCCTCCTCCCACCCACACAAACCAATACAACTATATACAATACCCCCCTTTAATAAGTAGCATTGTAAAACCTGAGATACCTCGTTTAAATTCAGATTCAGATCCCCACCCCCTCTATACCATGGCTTGGCCCAAGAATTTCTGGGCATTTGAGTAGAACGTAAGTTATAAAACTATTACCAGGACTCTTAGACTCAAGGTTGAAACAGTTAGAGCCAATAAAACAGAATAGCATGGTATCAAAATCCCCCAACCATTGTCATGAGACAGGTTCCCAAAGCTTATATCACCTCCTGCCCCCCACCCACCCACAATGAGTTAAGTAAACAACGTCCCCCAGTTGCAGAAGCATCTCTGATGTGGCAACATTAAGGCCCGATTCACAGAAGGCAATTTCCTGTCCCTAGCATTAAGCCAACAGAGGGCCCTGTATTAAGTGGAACACTGAATTTGAGATATTGTTGAGACTGGCCCGATGGAGTCATTACCTGGAAGGGATCCCTTAGGCAGACAGCACAAGACACTTTCTCCTTTAGAACCTGGGCCTTAGACCGGAAGGGTTACATGGAGGAAACACGAGTTGGAATCTTCCGGGATGGACCAAAACGGTCCGCACGCTAAAAGTGCCTCCGGAAACTCAAAACCGCACTGGCTGCCCGACCCTCTAGGAGGAGCCACCATGGAGCTTCCAGTTTTCGGCCTAGTTGATTTACAGGCCTTAGGCCTACCTCGCCACTTCAACCAGCAGCCTCAATTCGACAGTGCCCGCTCGGACCCAGGTAAGCCACGCTAAGGCCTAACTCCCCCCCAACTACTTAGAAAGGCACCAGGAAATATTAAAAAATGGTCAAAACAAAACTAGAAACAGGACAAAATTCAAACACCCCAGAGTCAAAAAAGGTGAATCAGTCCCCTTTGAATAAGTTTGGTAGTTTCTTGGTCAAGTCTTCAAGCGCGTGTTCCGAATCCTCGTAGGCTTGCCAGCTACCATTCAGGGAGACCAGGAATCTCGCCGGATAGACCATCCGGAATCTTATATCAGTGGCGATTAATTTTTTAACAATTGGATGGTAGGCTGCTCTCCTCTTCCTGACTTCAAATGGGAGATCTTGTGTGATTCTCAATTTAACCTGATTCCAATGTATAGAGTCCAGTTTCTTGATTTTTGTTAAAACATGTTGGCGATCAAGGTAACTGAGGAATTTTATGATGAGTGGCCTAGGAGGAGAGCTCGGAGGAGGCTTGGGCTTTAATGACCTGTGGGCTCTTTCAATATGGTAGGAATGGTTTATCGGAGAGGGACCCACCACTTTGTTTAAGAATTGTTGAACGAATTTAATGGTGTCACTCCCTTCTTCAGCTTCCGGTAGCCCGAGGATGAGGATATTGTTCCTCCTACTCCTTCCTTCAAGAGCTTCAGTTTTAGCCTGCAATTTGTGTATCTGCTGTCTTAATTTGATGATTTCTGGTTCAATTTTATTTCTTCAACGGTCTAGTGAAGTAACATTGGTTTCCAGGTCCCCCACTTGCCTTGATAGGTCTGAGAAGTCCTTCCTTATAGTTTTGACCTCACTTGATATTTCTTGTAGGGTTTCTCTAAATGATGCCATTTCCTGGAGAAAAAAATCTTCTGTTAATAAAGTGCTTGAAGTCAAAGGTGAAGCTTGCTTGGCAGACTGTGTTGTTGGCATTCTTGCTTTTTAGGTGCCTTTTCAGGCGTTGTTGGTGGGGTATGCTTCACGTTGGCTGCTTTCATATCAGCCTCCATCGTTGCCACTGGCTGTATATCTTTAAGAGCTCCCTAAAAATCAGCTCCAAAAGACTAGAAGCAATTAGAAAGCCTTTAGGGTCGCTAAGAGTGAGAAAGACGTCAGAATTTCAATAGAAAATAGTAACTTTGATAGGTGGAGGACGGGAGCTCAGGAGAGAGCTGCTTTCAGTCACACTGCATCACGTGACTCCCCAGGTCAACAAAGATGGAGACGGTGTACTGGCTTTTGTCGTTAGCTATGAGGACGTCACTGCTGAACCTGACCGGGGCTAATTCAGTGTTATGCCCAGATCTGAACCCATGCTGTGCACTAGAGAGTAGGTTGTTGGATTCAAGGTAGGAGATCAGTTAAGTATGCACAATTTTCTTGATAATTTTAGAGAAAGGAGCAAGAAGGGAGAGGGGACAGTAGATTTTGACTTCATTTCTGGACCCGGACTTCAATAAAGGCCTGATGGTGGCAGTTTTCCAAGTGATAGGGAAACAGCCAGTGCAGAGAGAGCGGTTGAGCAGGTTGGTAATAGGGACAGCCAAGGCATTGACAGATAGTTTAAGGATTTTATATTCAATGCTGTCAGCACCTTTACTAGGTTTGGGGTTGTTCCTGAGGATGAGCTTGACGGTGTCTGCAGGTTTTAGTGCCCTACGTAGAAATTGGGGAGAGGCCTACTGGAGGGGTAGAGGTCTAAGTGGAGGTGGGGGAGGGGCGGGCAGAGGAGGGGAGTGGGTGCGTCTATATTTTTTGAGGTCACCGAAGAAAGTGTTGAAGATGTTCGCTACTTTGGTTGGGTCATTGGTCTGTGGTACAAAGTAATGGGATTTGAGTTTCTGATCTTGCCAAGCAGTGAACTGAGGGTACCCCAGAGCTGACGGGGATTAGATGATTCACGAAGTTGATTATAATGAAGGAAGTCAATTTTTGCTTTTCTGATGGCCAGCTTATACTTGTTTCGTAATGACTTATAATGGGAGAGCTGGTCGAGGTCTCTGTGCTTATGGTAACAGGCCCAAGCTTCGTCCCTGGCTCTCATAAGCTTGATAATAGTGGCAGAAATCTATTCATTAGTGTGGGCCGTGGTTCTGATACTTTTTAAAGGGGCATGCTTATCACAGACGCTGGCAAAAATATTGGAGAATCGGTTTAGGATGGAGTCGCAGTCACCTGGTCCCTTGGTAAACGACCAGTTGACTAGACTGAGATCCTGGGTTATTGACTCGATGTTCTGATCGGTTAGTCTCCTGTGTATATGAATTGGGGGGGGTGTTTGTGCAGACGGGTCGACCATTCACAGAAAATGGTACAAGGATGGCTGATGCAGTCACGCAGTAAGCCGGAGTCGGTGATGCGGGAGGGATGAGTGACTATGATCCAGTCAATAGGTAACTGAGTGCCAGCTTTATAGCTGGATATAGTGGGTGAGTAGATAAGCTGGTGGAGACCTAGATTTGCTAAACAGGCTTCGGCAGTGTCAGCATGGCTAGAGTCCCAATTAATGTTTATGTCACCTAAGAGGATCCACTCTCTATTGAGAGAGAGGGAGTTTTTAAGGCTAAGCAGAGTCTCTAGGTCAGAGTGCTGGGTTCTGGAGGGGAGATAGGTGGTGGTGAGGATGAGGGTTTTGTTAGAGCCAGGAGGAGATGGATTGAGAGAGTTCCAAGAAGTTCAAACTTGGTGCTAGAGGTGTGTTCATTGAAGGAGAATTTATTGGAGATGTAGAACAGGCACCCCCCCTTTTTTCCCACATCTGTCATTTCTGAGAGAAGTGTAGCCACTGAGCTCAATTTCCCCATCCGATATTTTGTAGGAGAGCTAGGTTTCAGAGAAGGTGATAACATAGAAATCATGCTAGGCAACCTATGCTTGGAAAGCACCTAGTTTAGCAGGGAGGCTCTGAATGTGCTAATGTTCCTTTCCTTAATAAGAAGGTGCTGTTGGGTAGGGAGACTGGGGTTTCTGGGGTTTTCAGGGATTGGGTTGGGATGAATGGTGCCAGAGAGGAGCAGGAGGAGGATGAGGGTCCTGGAAAAAAAATAGCTGAAAGAGATTCACTTACGTTTTTGGGATCTGGTACATTTAATGGTGGTAATGGGAGCATGGAAAGTGAGGCACCAGGGTTAGGGAAGGAACAGTGGGAAGGATAAGAGGGACAGGAGGTCATTAGTAGAAAATTGGACAGAAGGCAAAAGGGGGGTTGAAGGGATTGGGATGAAGTTATAGTGTAAAATGACCTGGGTGGGGAGATCGAGTTGGGGGGTGGTTGGTCTGAACATTCCGTATGGGCTGGGGTAGGAGGAAAGGGGCAGAGGGGAGGATGCAGGAATAAAAGTAATGGGAGAAACATTGCCATGGGGAAAGCAGCCACTAAAGGACAGAAAAGGGATACAGTGAGGGAATAAATGTTGAGGGAGCGTAGGCAGAAAAATGGGAAAGCAGAAAAAGTTAAGGGGTGGTTAAAAATATTGGGTACTATAGCTAACCTGAGGTGGTCTAAGGGTTAGTGTCTCCACCTTTAAAGCACAAGGTGCAGAGTTCGAATCCTGAGTGGTATCAGGAAAGAGGCACCTTAGAGGAGAGGAGTACTGGAGGTGAACAGAGGGGAGCTGGGGTGAGTTTTAGGTCTCTTGAGTAGGAGAAAAAAGGCTAGGGGTTGTGCAGGAAATGTAGGAGCTAACAGTGACTGCTAGTGGTAGAAGAGTATAAACAGCAGATGGGAATCTGGGGTGTTCGATAAAGCAGCCTGTAGTCATGTGATCGGTCACATGGCCAGTTGTGGCAGATAAAGGGAATGATGATGGGCTAACAACAACAGTACCTGTGCAGCTTGTTCCATTGCTGCTCTATGAAGCAGGTCTCTCTCTGTGAGTGCAGCACCAATTGGGAGGGCCTGTGCTGCTTGCTCCATTTCAGGCAGGGGGCTCCAGGCTCCATTACTGCTCTATGAAGTGGGTCTCTCTGTGAGTGCAGCACCAAACTGGAGGACTGAGAGAGCACACCTCTGCAGTACCACAGGGAATGGAGCAACCATATCTCCATCAATAAGAGATGAGAGGGAGGAGGTCCTGGGTCGGGGGCAAAATTAAAGAGGGATTGGCCGGTGCGCAATCTGAATTAGACCCCGGATCAGTCATCAGCAGTTGAAATAGTTGCAATTCAATGAGTTGCAATTGCATTGGATTGCAGTCATAACATAGTGGAGTTGAAATCCACTGTAGCTGATGATTCCATGACCCATCAAGGTTTGTTTTTATGGTGCACTGCAGTGTGTTTTCTCTTTTTTTTCTTTCCTGGGGTGAAGAGGGGCCGGGGGGATGCAAATATCTTAATGACCTTCAACCACCGGCAGTAAGCCTTACAGCAATAAAATGCACCTCTGGCTCCTGGTTACAAAGTATCCACCAATTAGGAGAGATAGAAGGAGGAGCCGGAGCATGAGAGTCTCTCTGACTGGCTGCATGAGGTGGCGGGGAGAGCATGCCTGGGTAGGAGAGGAAACTATCAGGAGAGGAGACATCTGTGTTGGTGTGTTGGCAACAGAGCGAGCAGTGTTTTTCTGTAGGGACGAAGTTTGGCAGTTCTGCCTTTAATTTAAAAATAAGTTAACTGTGTCCACTGTCTTGACATGTCCTTTGCCTGGAGAGAGACTAGTGTGTGGCTGTGCAGGTCCCAGACAGTCCTCTAGCAAAACCAGGCAGCAATCATGTGAAGGCAGCAAGTCAGTGGTCTGGTCATGGTCGGGTTCGGCCCATGACCCCATCACCTGAGCCCGTCGGGTGATTCTCACTCAGTCTCGGTCAGGTCTTCAGAGTCGACGAGGATGAGTAGTAGTAGGTGCACTAGTTCCACTGCATGGAGTACCAGAGTGGGGACATGGGTCTGGGTTGGGGACCCACTGTGTGGGTGGGGAGAAGGGACCACACAGCACCAAAAAAACACCAGCACCACCACCGAGTAGAGCAGCAGTGGTAACCTGAGTCATGGATCCACTCAACAATGATGACCGAATTATCACCCGACACCTGACTGAACTGGCAACAGACTACTACAGTGAGCAAGGTACTGTATGGGATGTGTATGTAAGGACCACCAGGGCTGGGCAGTAGAAAGGAGGAGGATGGTCTCTCACAAAGTACTCAGTCTGTCTGTGTATCTGCTGCATGCCTGGCTGGTTTGTCTGGCTGGTTGAGGGCTTGGGGGCTGTGGGGCCCAGGGGGCCAAACTTGAAAAGCCAAGGCAATCAATCATCATCGATCTACTGCTGCCGGCTTGGCTGGGATCTCTCTCTGGCTGTGGTGGCATTGTAAGTAAGTAAGTTAGACTCCCCACGAGGTCGAGGAGCAGGCCAGGCACAGGTGTTAGGTTGGTGAGTTCCCGGATCTATAGGAGGCCAGATCGCGGAGCATGGTTGGTTGGGTCCAACGGACAAAATGTTTGTTGTTTGCCACTGTAGGAATTGTATAAACTAAATATTAAAGTCTTCATGGCAATATGAATAAAATTTTACAAAATACATTAGTGTACATGCTGAAAGCCAAAACAAGTTCAGAAACTGAGTCAGAAAATTTTTTTTTTCAATATGCATGAGGTTTTTTAGCTTTAAATTTAAACTATGGCTACATCTCAGTTCTCGTACACCATACAGGAAGTATTTCTTGGAGTCCTCTCTTAAACTGTTTTTAGTCTCACAGATTCTACAACTACTAATAAACCAACATATATTGATGGTTAGCTCTGTTTGCAAAAGGGAATATTCTAGCTTCTGTGGGGTGTTTAAGAGGCCCTACCTATACTGTATTTTAGACTCTCAGTTCTTTTTCTAAGTAACTAGCATTACTGTTGCCTATTTTTCTATACCATATACTGTTTTACTGCCCTGCTTCAGCTTGTTACTTTCATGGGCTTAGTATATTTTGTTGTTGTTTTGACTGGTTATTGTGCTTTAGTGGATCCCTACTGTGTATAGAGTTGTTTCACTGCACTTTGTATTTGCATTTTAAAGAGCAGCCAGCTTCTTACCTGCTACTGCTGCCTAGTTACTGCTCCCTCCAACATATGCAATACCTCACCTGCCCCAGAGTTGAGGGGCATAAAGAATTCCTTTTGTTTCTGCCCATTTATGAAATTATAATGCTGCTAAATCCCAAATGCTAAAAATGGAGCTGTTTCCTGACCTTAACCCACCAACACACCCCCACGTCGGCACATGCAGCCCCATTTTGTGATATCAGAAGGCGGAGGCTATGTGTGCACATGCCCCATTGATTTCGGGGGGGGGGGAGAGGCTTTTCCATACATTTTATTAACTTTTATAGTCAAAATTTTAAGTAAAAAAAAAAGATACAAAGTTAAAAAAAGTACAACAAAAGT
Organism: Neoceratodus forsteri; assembly: GCA_016271365.2. Taxonomy (NCBI): domain Eukaryota; kingdom Metazoa; phylum Chordata; order Ceratodontiformes; family Ceratodontidae; genus Neoceratodus; species Neoceratodus forsteri. Next base: position 871,149,127 of record CM057450.1, on the reverse strand, counting down.
ACAAATAATCTCCTCCAAAATGCTAGCAAAACAGTCTCCTTAACCTTTGGGATGAGGTAGAAAATTTCTAGGCTCCCTTCACCACTAGTTTTCCATACCCTGGAAGGGTCCCCACTGAAGTCCTGCACCATCTTCAGATACCTCGGTGTCTGGCTTGACCAGCACCTCAGCTTTTCCATGCATATTGACTCCTTACTTAAGAAGCTGCACCCAAGGCTTGGTGCACTTTACTGGAATCGTGACAACATGTCCCTTTCAGCCAGGAAGGACATTGTAAATAAAATGATCCTCCCAGTTCTCGACTATGGGGATGTAGTCTACGGCGCCGGCCCAAAGACCACATTAGCTAGGCTGGACCCTCCCTTCCACTCTTTTTACCGCTTTGCCCTACATAGCCCCTACTTCACACACCACTGTGTCCTATATCAAGCAATGAACCTCATCTCGCTTGACTATTGCAGGCTAACTCACTGCGCAAAAATTATGGCCAAGCATTGGTCTCAGCGCTCCCTTCCTACCGCTCCGACATCTTAACAAACCCTAATGCACAAGCATACACACTCAGAAACTCAGACTCCAGGTCCCTAGCTGTCCCACACTGGTCTACCTTCACAGGGTAATCAGGGTTCCGCTACCGCATTCTCTCACTATGGAACTCCCTCCCAGCTAACATTCGTCACTTCACTTTCCTTTCTCACCTAAACTCCATGCTCCAAGATCATTTCGTCTCTACTTGTGCTTGTGTCTAGGCACCTACCAACTACTAGGCAACTCTCTGGAAATGTCGGCACTTAGCAAATTTGTAATTCATCAGTATCTAACTATTGTTCTCTTGCCTTATACTGTCTCTCGTATGGCTCAAAACTTAATTTTGTTGTACACTTGCTGTATGTAACTGTGTTACCAACTGGCACACTCAATCCTGTATGAAGTGGTTTCTGAACCAAATGTTAGTGATCTTCCACAATGTATTCACTTGTCAATCCTGACTTCAAGTGCTTTCTCATACCGTACATACTGTGGTTACCAATTTGTCTCTCTCAAGCTACTACTGACATGTAACCAGATCCAAATGTTAATATTTCTCCCACTATGTATTTTCTTGTCTATACTGTGTAAAACTGTTTTCCTATGTTCTGCCCTCCCCCAGGACGCATCTCTAATCGAGCAGTACTCTGCTCAGTATGCCTTCCTGGTAAAACACTTAAATAAATAAATAAATAAATATAATAAAATTCAGCGATGGTGAAAGTTGAAAAAATTGGTTGGATTTTCTTCAGTTAGTCGAAGTCAGAAATTTCAAACTAGTTGAAAAAATCAGTCATAATGTGTGGTAAGCCAGTCGTAATTGTTTTTTCAACTGGCTCTGGGGTCTAATCTGAATGTTGTGATTTCCCCAAATTGGCTGGGATAGGTCCTTCCTCCACTCCCAGTCCATGTACGAGTAGAGTTGTTTAAGAGCTCTGAGAGACCACAAAAGGGCATGCCCTGGAAATTAGGGAGCAGATGGGAAAGTTTGAGATATAGGAGACTACATAGCTGGAGTCCTGCTTGTTCACAAATGCACTGTTCCACAGACAGCTATAAAGGGTGGCAGTCTGGTGTATCGGGCATGAGCATGGGGGTGTCCCAGAGGAAACATTTGAAGTGATGCAGGGCATAGTAATAGAGGAAAATGTTTGGGATTCAGAGTCCTCCCATCTCTCTCGAAAGAGTGCGCTTAAAGTAAGTCCTTCGGGGAGCCCCTTGTTTCCATGGAGAGGCTGAGATGGAAGAACTGAGCTTAGCAAATGATGCCTTGGGTAAGTGGAGACACAACATTCCAAGGGGGTAGAGGATAAGGGGCAAGATGTTAATCTTGATAACATGTGCCCTACCCCACAGAGAGAGAGGGAGATGCATCAATCTCTGTAGATCAGCAGAAACTTCTTTTAATAAGGGGGCTATATTATCTCACTCTAATGCAGCCAGGTCCCAAATAATCCTGATGCCCAGATAGGTAAGAGTGTTTGGTTCCCAGAGCAGGCACATATCCAAGATCAGTTGGCCTGGGAAATGTATATTGAGCAACAAAACCTTGGTCTTGTTGAGGTTCAGTTTGTGACCCGCCACCTCTGAAAACCTGTGAATTTCATCTAGTGTGGCAGGGATGGAAGAATGCAGTGGATAAAATGTAGCAGTAAATCATCTGCATAGGCTGAGAGTTTACAGCTAAGCCCTCCTACCTGGATACCTTCAACCAGTGAGTTATCCTGAAGGTTGTACAGTAGGGGTCCAAGGTAGAGACTGAACAGGAATGGGGGAAGAGGGCATCCCTGCTGCTTTCCATGCCGCAGGATAAATGAAGTGGACAAAATCCTGTTGCAGTGGATCCTGGCTGAAGGATTAGAGTAAAGGATGCACAACCAATCACAAAACCCGGCAGGGAAACCAAATTTATGGAAAGTGGCAAAAAGAAAGAGCCAAGACACCCAATAAAAGGCCCTCTCTGTGTTGAGTAAGACCAAAGCTGCTGGAACATTGCTCTCACCTAGCGCAGAAATCAGGTACCACAGCTTCTGGAGGTGGTCAGAGGAGGCTCGACCAGCCATGTATCCAACTTATGTTGGGCTAATCACCTGACCATACCTGAAGCAGACGGGTGGCTAGAACGTTTGCCATTATTTTCAGATCAGAATTGATCGGGGAAATGGGCCTGTAGTTACTGGGCATCAGGGGGTCCCTGCCTGGTTTTGGGATGAGGGATATCCAAGCCTGAGTGTATAAGGCATCAGAAAGGCCTGGTGAGTGCAGGTAATTAAACAACCATGTAAGGATGGGAATCACCACAGTCCTGCACTCAATATAGAAGTTGTTGAGGAAGCCGTCAGGACCTAGAGCTTTGTTTTTAGGGAAAGACCAAATAGCTACCCTTACTTCCTGCTCTGCTATGGGAGAGTCCAAAAAATTCCACTGAGTGGAGGAAAGCTGTGTTGGGTGCAAATTACTCAGATATTCCATGATGCAGTCAGGGAGTTTGGGTAAGAAAGGATCAGCCACATAAAGGGACTGGTTTTACTGACAGAATGCATCTGCACTCTCCCGAGGTCAGTTGAGAATCTGGCCCTGTGGCTCCAGCCAAAGGGAATGTATTTCAGTTTTCACCTCAATCTGTCAGAGGCAGAGAGCCAGCAGCCTCCCTGCCTTCTCCCCTGACTCCAGGTAACACAGTCTTGTGTGCTGAAGAGCTAGATCAGCCTGCTTGGCCAGGAGGCCAAAATATTGAGCTCAGGGCATTCAACTGGTGCCAAATGTCAGAGCCCGAGGATGCAGAAAGGGATGTCTCAAGGGTTATGATTTGCTGCAGCAAACTGTCTATCTTACTCCCTCTCTGTTTTTTACTGGTGGAGGCTATTCACATTAATTCCTCCTATAGTGCACATTTGGCTACCCCCCACAACATATCCAAGTGGGAGACTGAACCGTCATTGATTAGGAAAAAATTCTGCAGGAAGGTTTTGACTGCTGCAAGGATATCTGGGTCTCTGAGTAGGGTAGCATTCAGCATCCATGTGGAGTCCCATTCTTCCAACCCAAGTAAACTATAATCTAAGGAGACTGCTGTGTGGTCAGAGACCACCATTGGTTGTATGTCACAGGCCTGTAGACCAGACATGATAGAAGTATTAATTAGAAAGAAATCAATTCTGGATTGCGAGGTGTGAGGTATTGAATAAAATGTATATTGACACACCGAAGGGTGTAAAAGTCATCAAGGGTCTACGAGACTGGCCATGTTCAACCAGGTCATGCAGGGTCCGTTGTTCTGGGACTTGCCCCTTCCAGACGGTCCCTGACTGGTCCAGGTCTGAGTCACAAACCAAGTTCCAATCCCCCCTTCAGGATTATTGGTAAATGCAGACATGGTGCAAGCTAGAATAGGAGATTGGCAAAAAACGTGGGGGAGTAGACATTGGGGCCATTGACCAATCCCAGTACCAGTCCTGATAGTCCAATTCTGCAGTGTAAAAAGATGAAGCAACTCTCTGGGTCCCAGATCTCCTGCAGCAAATTAAAAGGCACCTTTTGGTAGATAAGAATGACAACAAGGGAGGGATAGTGAGACTGAAGGGGGAGGATGGGAGCCGCGTGGAGGATGACAACAGTAAAGCTGACATATTGAACAGGTATTTCTGCTCAGTCTTTACTGAGGAAGAGGAGGGTAATGGGTCTGAAGGGAGTACAAGGGGTGAGAATGGTGCAGAAATGGACACAAGTCCATTTACATGAGAAAGGGTCCTGAAGGAACTGGAAGTAATAAGAGTTGATAAAGCAATGGGGCCAGACAGGGTGCACCCCAGGGTCCTTAAAGAACTAAGAGAGGTGGTGGATGAACCTCTGGTTATCCTGTTTAGCTGATCACTGGAAACAGGGGAGGTACCCAAAGACTGGAGGACAGCAGATGTAGTCCCCTTATACAAAAGTGGGAACAAAGAGGAAGCAGGGAACTACAGACCAGTCAGCCTCACCTCGGTAGTGGGGAAGATCATGGAAGCACTACTGAAGGAGAGATTGGTGGAACATCTGGCTATCAATGGACTACAGGACCCAAGCAGCATGGTTTCACCAGGGGAGTCATGTCAGACCAACCTCATTTAATTTTTGACTGGGTGACTAGGGAGGTGGATCAGGAGGCAGTGGACATGGCCTATCTGGACTTCAGCAAGGCCTTTGACACTGTGCCACATAGAAGACTATTACACAAACTGGGGATATGGTGTGGGCAGGACAGTAGTTGGTGGGTAGGTAACTGGCTGGGTGGCAGGACACAGAGGGTGGTGGTAAATGGCTGTCACTCCACAGAGGGAAGAGTGACCAGTGGGGAACCACAGGGATCAGTGCTGGGACCGGTCCTATTCAACATCTTCATCAGTGACATTGACTTGGGATCTAGAAGCAGAATTTCACTGTTCGCTGATGACACAAAGCTCTGTAACAGAGTAGACACACCAGGGGTGTAGACAGAATGAGAGCGACATGCAGAAACTTAAAGAATGGTCAGGGTTTGTCAGTTGAAATTCAATGCAAAGAAGTGCAAGATAATGCATATGGGGCACAAAACCCTGGCACAATATATCAGTTGGGGGTGAGGATATAGCATGCACCAAGCAGGAAAGGGATCTTGGGGTTGTCATCTCTGATGACCTCAAGGTAGGGAAACAGTGTGACAAGGCAGCAGGTAAAGCAAATAGGATGCTGGGATGTATAGGCAGGGCATCACCAGCAGGAAAAGGAGGTCATAATTCAGCTATACAAGACACTAGTGAGGCCCCACCTGGAGTACAGTGTACAGTTCTGGAGACCATACCTATGTAAGGACATAGGGTGAGAAGGTTCAGAGGAGGGCAACAAAGATGGTGCTTGGATTGCATCACATGTCCCTATGAAGACAGGTTGAAGGAACTGAACATGTACTCCCTGGAGGAGAGGGAGGGAGGGGGATATGATAGAGACATACAAGTATCTTACAGGGAAGAACAGGGTGCAGAAAAACATTATTTTTAAGCGAAAAAGATGTTCCAGGACTAGAGGGCATGGGATGAAGTTGGAGGGAGGATGATTCAGAGGAAACATGAGAAAGAATTTCTTCACAGAATGGGTGGTGGACAAGTGGAACACCCTGCCAGAGGAAGTGGAGGGAGCTGAAACAATCACGGGATTTAAGAATGCATGGGATAGACATAAAGGAATTCTAGAGGTCAGGGGTAAGGGGCAACAGACTTCTAGGAAAACAAACTGAACTTACAAGCTCAAATGGGCAGACTGGATGGGCCATAGGCCCTTATCTGCTGACACTGTCTATGTATCTATGTATGTAACACCTCTTCTTCTGTTACTGGCTCATGCACCATATACATGCCCCACCCATTCCCTTCAGAAATAGAGGACATCATCCCTGTGTAAATGAGTTTCCTGTAGCAGGGCAGCACTGGGTTGAAGCTGTTTGAGGTGTTTCAGAACCATATGGCATTTCTTTTTGTTTTGGGCACCCTTGATTTTCCAAGAAACAAATCTATAGTTGTAAGTCATAAAAACTGTTCAAACGAGATATATTAAACCTGCTTGAAGGTAAACAACTGACATACAAATGAACCTGGATCCTGTGGTGTGCTTTGGCCCCCACCCCCCAAAGGACTAAACAGGAACAAAGATATCCCACCACCCAAAAAACAAATTACAAACCCAACCCCTGGTCCTAAAAAACAACCCCCCCATATCCAACAATATACAAGTTGCATCAAGGTGTGCAATATCACATTTAGCTTCAGTTAGTTTTGCAAACTGTCTGAGTTATAATGCAGGGTGTTTCCCTATTAAATCACATTAAATTTTTGTGTTTCTAGAGAGGTTTTATTTTTCAGTATAGTTGTACTTTCAGTATAGATATGATACATAGCATAAATGGGTGATGTGGCATCATGTTCTCATATATTAATGCAGCTCTCATGGACAATGAGCTTTGCACAGCCATAAAATGGAAACCTCCCAGCATAGTTACAGGGGACTAGAATGAACAGTGAAAATAAACTAAAGGAAACACTTATGTCCCTAACATCTATAGGAAATGAGTTGTCTGTTGATGTGGAAACAAATACAATTTACAGGACATGAGGGTGTAGTTTTCCTTTAATTTATTGTTTAACTGGTAAGCAGATTGGCATAACTACATTTTTTCACAGTGACCAGTAGACATAAATAACATTGTACAAACTCAACAGTTAAGAACAATAAACAGACTATTACTTAAAACATGTACAGTCTGAGCCTTTTAATAAAAGTTTCAGTAGATGATTTTAAAAAAACAGAAGTATTGCACTTCACCAACAAACCAGGCAGTTTGATATAAAAAGCTAACAGTGTTAAATTTAAAGGTCATCTGTTCAAATGTTGAATCAAGAAGTGGTGTGCCAAAACACTTTTATCTTGCGTATGAGTGGAAAAATTGTTTATGCTTCAAGGATATATTTGCATGACAGAATGAGGAATTAAGCCTAACAAATTGTGCGCATAAAAATAGAGCTCTGGTAGTTAAACCAATCTTTTAAAGATGAACACCCCATCTCCTTATATAGAGTGCAATTGTGAGTTGATTTGGGCACAGAAAATTAAAAAAGAACACCCATAATCAAGTTTTCATAGCGAAGAACCATTTGCAAGCAGTTTACATGATTAGGGTATAAGAACTTGATTAATCCAATATAACATTCCAAGTCTTGAATGCAGTGTTTTAATTAAATGTTTAGCGTCAGTTTCAAGCATAAGCATTTTGTCCAAGTGTACACCCAAGTAACAAAAATTATCGACTTTTCAGTCAGTTCCTTTGACAAAAAAAATTTGAAAATCATGAAAAGACGATCTATTGAAAGGGGAAACAAACATTTTTTTTTTAATTCAACAGTAGTTTATTAGACAAAAAACAATTATGCAAATTAAAAAATAATTCTGAAGAGATTCAAAACATCTTTGCCTGAACTAATCAGGCATCATCTGAAAAAGTATAACCTTGGAAGAGGGGCACACAATAGGAATTTAGTTCAAAAACAAAAAGAACAGTAAAGGACCCAAAATGGTCCCTTGAGGGACTTCACATGCAATCAGGTTATTTCCTGAACTAATGACATCAATCACAGTACAGTGCATCCTTTTGTGCCAGTGCCCTCTGAACTTGGACACAGCACCCTCTGAAAATCCAAGCTTTTTTACAGAGCATAACAGCTCCTAATCAACAAGAGCTAAGGCCTCTGTGAGGTCCACAAAGACTAATGCCACATGGAAGCCCTTATTAAGGGCACCACAGACATAGTCACTGAAACCCATCAAGGCCGTCTCTGTTCAATGTTTGGTTCAGAAGCCATGCTGTGTCCCAGTAAGGAGGTCATACTTGTGCATATGTTCATTCAAGTGGTCACAGACAATCTTTTCAAATAATTTAAATAAAGGTGACAAAAGCAAAATGGGTTGCTAATTGGAAATTTAATTAACTGAACCATATTTATGTATAAGTTTCATAATCACAATTTTCTAAATCTTAGGAACAATACACCAGAACAAAGACAATGATTAAATAGATGAGTCAAAGGAATAGATACAAATGTATTAGTCATCTTAATTAAATGAAAATCAGTTGAGTCTGAATCAATGCAAGGTTTGGGATTCATTTTTTTTTAATATACTTAGAAACCAGGCCAGGGGTCAAAATCTTATAATAAATAGGAGGTGAATGATTATTAGAATAGTTTTGTTCTACATGAGATGCAGAGTCTGCAAAATCTTCTATATAAGTTTCAGAATTACCAAAGAAATTAATTACACAGCTTGAAGGTTTCATCCGGGAAATCAATCAACTCACCATTGTGCTGTATTAAGATGTGTTATAACTTCGTTCATTTTCTGAAACATTTGATTCAATGTTTGCCATACTTTTTTTTAATTCTCCAAATTAAGCATCTGTTTATTTTTGTAAAACTTAGATAATCTTCATACTGAATTTCATTTGTTTCATATTTATACTCAGCTAAGAGTCTTGTGTCCCTTATTTTCCTAAACTTCTTCCAAACATTATTGCTGTTTCTAAGAACCTGAACCAAATCCTTTTTTATTCACTCATTTCTGACAACCTTAACTCTCAACTTTCTTTCAGTAAAGAATTTGTTAGAGTTCCAGAAAAACTTAACACAATTTTAAATATGTGTCATCTATGTCTTTGAAAAAATTAAGATATGACCAATCAGCTTTAAGTATCTTATTACTAAAAACATCAAAAAGTTCAACTCATGTTTTCCTAGTTATTTGTTAATGCTTTTTATTGATTTTACAAGACAAACATAACAAAGTTTCACAGGATCACAGTTACAGTACATCTGTAGATTCAGAGCTGCATACGTACAGTTGTTATGCATCTACAGTGTACTGGCCATGCCTAACATATGACTGACTGATGCATTAAATCCATTACTTATTTCTATACCTGTGCTTGATGTTTGATTTAGGTATAAGTGGTTGAAATATGGTGCAGTATAGGACTACTTACTTACAGACAGATGGACAAGCGAGTGGTCTAGCTAAGGATATAGTTTGCATAGCCAGAACCTACAGTATGTCTTCATGGCTTCCTTGAGAGTCTTAATGGCTGTGGCTTTAGGTATGGCAACCATATTTAGTCCTGTGATCTATAATATAACAAATGGATCCAGAAAGCATACAAAGTACTTAGAAAATGGGCTTCAAAATTTAAAACCTCTGATTGGCTCTCATGGGCACATTAACTTACAGTGAGAGCCCTCTGAAAAACAAGTCCCAGCCATGCCAACCCATCGGCTAAAACCATCCAATTTGTATTTGAAATCGTCACCATTATTTTCTCTTGCTTAGCGAGAGAAACTGTCCCCACAATGCTCGTTCAGTGCCAGCTCTGCCGCTTGTCCTCCAAACTGTGAACCGTTAAAAAGCTACCAGCAAACAAGATGTCTGCTGACATAAGCAGTTGTTGCCTCAAAATAAAAAAGAATAACTGTGCTGCCACATAGTAGGAGACATGTTGTCGGGTGGTCAAGACCCCCACCCACTGCCTGAGACTCTCTTCCACTTCTGTTTAATACATTAAAAAAATGTAAAAAAACTGTTACTGTTGAAAATAAATCCATTCACTAGTCATTTTCCTCCAAGTATTTGATACTGCAAATCGCATACATCCCCAGTGCTGACCCAACTCACAGATATGGAAGCACTAACGCTGAGCCACCTCGCTGATACAGAAGTAGTAACTCCAAGCCACCCCACAAACAAGGAAGTGCTACACAACTTACAGTGTATGGACTAAATATAACAGCCCTGCTGTGTTATAGTTAAAGAAAATAAAAGTTTAGTTTGCTCCTGTACCACATCGTACCTCTCCATGGATACTTCCTACCTTTATGTAGCACAGTCACGTAAGATCGCACACCTAACTAAAAAAGACTCATGCAAGCAGGGCAAAAACTCTTTTTTTCCCTTCTAATAGAACAATAATGACTACAGAGTGCTGAGGGAAAAACTTTACAAAAAAAAATTCCATGTCTTTTTCAGGAAGTGCAAGGGGGGGTACAAGAGAATGGCTCCCTGGAGGGTGGCAACAGGAGATGGGACAGGACAGAAATGGAGGGGCTACTTTAGAAGAGCAACAGTTAAGCCTCATTCTAAATCCATTTTTCTAATTTTTTCTTTATTTTTTTTAAAAATCCCACATAAAAGTGCCAAGGGAGCCCATTTTCTAAGCGCAATAATACCCTCCAGAGTAGGCTGCATGGGCAATACCGGACTTCCAGGGGTTATAAGGTCCTTTGTCTGCAGCGTTGGGCCTCATTACACCCCTAGGCCATCCAGTATTGCCCAATACTGCCCACCCTGTTGGGTATTATTGCTTACTTAACCCAGCAAACAAATATATCTGCTATTGCAGGAGTAGTGATTTTACCTAGAACTGTGAACTAGGCTATAGATCTGTGGAATGCTAGGATGGAAGCATATTAGGAGATCCTATTGACAAATGTCATGCTTCATCAGAAAGGAGATTTGGAACCACCTGGAACATGTACAGAAGACGGTCTTAAGTTGGGTACTTCTACCTAACCAATTCCATCTAGGAGGTTCACATAGGCCATATAGAGACGCTAGCAGGTAAGAAAGTAATCTAGCTGGTTTACCTTGGAATGAGAGAGTCTATCCAGCTGTACAAGACCTGTGAGAAAGGACAGTATCTTCCTTATATTTGGTACCTTGGGGCTGTGCCAGTTACAAAGGAGAGCTCTTTTGGCCTGTATTGTCAGCATGGCCAGCCACCTAAAAGCAGGTTGCTGTAGTTTCAGTACAGCTGGTCTGATGCCCAGTAGCAGAAGTGGGGCTGACAGGGGGACCATTAACCTGTAGCACTGATTTATTGAGGTGGCATATCTGACCTCAAAAAGCTGTTAGTCTGGGACAGGACCCAAGAATGTGATAGAGATCCCCTCCTGCTGCCTGTCAGCGCCTGCACCTATCATGTTCCAGAACCCCAGCTGCATGTAGCATAGCGGGCGTCCTGTACCATGAATGTAATACTTTGTTTTGAATTAGTTGACTGCGTGCATCTCTGAGCAGGATACGTGGCCTTGTGCCAGGCTTGTGCATACTGGGTGTCCATAAGGTCAGCTCTTAGGAATTTCTCCCGCCTCTTTTTGGAATCACCTGATTGGCTCAGTAAGGTGCCCCTCAGCTGTGAATAGATCTTACCAGTCAGCCCTTTTGGAGTTTTGAGCCATTTGGAGAGACGCTCCACCCATTGAGCTGGTATATAACTCCACAGTAGTAACTTAACAGCTTCCCTAATTTGCAAAAACTGCCAGTGGTCTCTATTAGAGAGATTTTGTTTCTGTTGTAGTGACTGAAAGGATTCCACTGTGAATGTTTACCCATCCAGTATATCTTTCAGGAAGTGGATACTCATGTAGACCCACTGCAGCCAATGTATGGGTTTCTTATCTACCAGTACCTTCAGGTTACTCCACAGAGGGGATGTACATAAAGGGGATTGAGCTGGTGCCTACTCTGCGGTGAACTTTGTGTCAGTACCTTTCAACAGGGGTTATGATTGGGTGGTGGTGACGGGGCTTCCTGGTGCAGAGGCAAGGAGGCAGCTACACCCACCCCTCCAGAGCTCTGCTCCATATAAACCCATTGCAAGGATTGGTCAGAACAAGGGGCAGACCTGTGTCTAGTCTGGGTCGCTTGAAAAGCTAACTTATAGCCCTCAAACCATGCCATATTCCACCCCCAGGTCCCAGAGTGCCCATAACTTGTTACAACTAAACCTTGGCTTTTTGCTCTCCTATAGAAAGTCTCCCATTAATTTGCCAAATTTTTATAACCAGTTCTGTGGCAGATGTAGGGCATATGGGTGAACATGTAGAAAAACTTGGGGGCTGTTACCATTTTTTTGCCGCTATTTTACCCACCAAGATAAGGTTCAGTCTCCTTCACCTGTCAGACTCAGTCTTGCATAAATGTAGAAGTCTCTGGAGGTTTAGTTCTCACGTCTTTTCAATTTGGGGGGGTATTCTGATGCCCAAATAGGTGAGGCCTTCGCCAGCCCAGAGAAGGCCTGAGTTTGTGGCTGTCTCTGGCAGGCAAAGTTGGTTCAGAGGCATCAGTTCCTTTTTAGCCTGGTTTAGCTTTAGGCCTGAGAGGCCCACAAAAGTGTTTAGTAGTGCTAGGAGTGGGGGTAGGGAATGTTGCACATTAGCTAGTGGGATGAGGAGATTGTCTGTGTATGCGGGGGTCGAGAATAGTCTTTTCCCTATCTCAGTACCCTGGGCCCAATTTTCAAAAGGGGCTTAGATCGGCACAAACTGTGTCAGACAGCAGCCTGTGCTGAAGCCCCATGTGCCAGGGACCCTGCACGAGATTCTGGTACAGGACGGGTCCCAGTGCCTAAGTCCCCACACTTGTGGCAACTCCTCCCATTTGGTTAACACATGGCACTTGGGAAGGGTCAGCCACAGGCCCACTGAGGAGAATGCAAGTGGCTTCCCCCTTCCAAGCCCTGATCACCCATTGTAGTCATAAGAGACCCCCTGGTAGTCTAGTGCCCCCCTGTCATGCCACAATCACCTGTTGTTTTCATGAAAGACCCCCTGGTATTCTAGTACTCCCCAGCCCCGACTACCGGTAATAAGCACATTAGTACCCTGATGCTGTAGTGGACCCCACCCTGCATTGCCCTACCACCCCACCTCCATTCCATAACCGCCCCTTGCATCCGACAACTGGTACAATCAACCGCTCACCACCATGGCCAGCTGCCGAATGAGCACTGAAGGAGCATGTACTGTATATAGTAGGTGTTCAGTGAATAACAGCTGCTGCCATTCACTGAGTACCTACTATATATAGTACTTGCTCCTGTAGTGCTCATTTGGCATTTGATCCTGGTGGAGAATGGTGAGCTGTGTCAATCGCCAGATGCATGGAGCGGTAACGTGATGGGGAGTGGGGTGTTAGGGCACTGCAGGGTGAAGGTCCACTATACCACCAGGGTATTATTACCAGCAATCAGGGCTGAGGGCACTAGACTACCAGGGGGTCTTTTATGAATCGAACGGGTGTTTTAGGCTTGACAGGGGTGAGGGGCACTAGACTACCAGGGAGTGATTTATATTTACAAGGGGCAATAAGGGTTTGTGGGGGTGGTGGCACATTGGTGCAAGAGTGTCCAATACACCTAGGGGGTGAATTTCTAAGTGCTCGTAGACCAGCCAGGGCTGGTCTAATGGGACTTAGAATTTCGCCCTCTGGGTGTGTTTTGTGAATTCCAATGGTAAATCTTTGGTGGCCTGAATGTGCTGCACATCCCCAGGTCCATGCCATAGCCCATTTTGTTGCACATGGGGGGTCCAAGCCCGGTTTGGGGCTGGCAGCCTGCTGGTGACGCATGCTGCCTTTGTAAATCACTCCCACTGCATCTTTTGGTGCAAGGGGCAGTTTGCACCATTCTCAGTGGTACACTCTCCTTGCACCTGGCCAGGAGATTTGAGAATCGGGCCCCCAGTATCTGAGGATATTGTTGGATGGCTGCTTCCAGTGGCTGTATTGCCAAAACAAAGAGCAACGGGGACAGTGGGCAGACCTGGCGAGTGCTCCTCTCTAGTGGGAACGCTGCAGATGTAATGCGGTTTGTGGACACCCAGGTGGTTGCTAAGTGGTAGATGGCCTATACCCATACCGTGACTCTATCCCCAAATCCCTGGTGTGTGAGAACTGCCTGTAGGTAGTCCCACTTCAGGGAGTCAAATGCCTTCTTGAAATCAACTGCAAGGGTGGCAGCTGGAGTTTGTAGACCGTTTGCTGTGTGAAGGAGGTTGACCAATGACCTGACGTGGTCTGAGCTATTCCTCCGTGGAATTAATCCCACCTTGGTGGGGTGTATCAGGCTGAGTAAGAGGGGGCAGACCCTACTGGCCAAAGCCTTTGCATAGACCTTGCTATTAGCACTGATCAACGAGATAGGTCTGTAACTGGCAGCCAGGGTGAGATCCTTGTCCTTTTTTGGGAGCACTGCAATAACCGCCTCCCTCCGCATCAGCAGGAGGGTACTAGACATTTCAGCCTCAGTGCATACTCTGTGTTAGGAGCAGGGCAGTCTGGGGGCTTAGCACCTGCAGGAACTCTACAGGGAACCTATCTCTACCAGGGGCTTTACTACCATGTAGTGACAGCAGGGCTTTGGTTACTTCCTCTGTGGATAGTGGTGAGTGCGGAAGAGTGGTCTGCTGGGGTGTCAGCTTTGGGAGGTGGAGGCTCTCCAGGAATGGCTGGATTAGACTGGGAGGATCCTGATGTGTGATGTTCTAGAGTGTGGCATAAAAGGTTGACATAATGTCATTGACCTCCTGGGGACTTGAAAGTACTTTACATTGTGGGTCTCTAAGGCCCGCAATATGTCTGTACACCATTTATTTCCTAAGTTGGTAGGCCAAAACTTTACCCCCCTTATCCCCTCCATCCCAAAATTTGTGGCAGATTCTCAAGATGACTATTTTGGCCTTCCTGCTGATCAGCTGGTTAATTTCAAAGCGTAAACCCAGCACTTTGCGTCCAAGAGTGGAGTTTGGGGTGGGGGCATGTTGTGCTTTGTATTTTGTTTCTGCTTTCTCTAAAGCTGTCTCAAGCTCAGTAAGGTATTCTTCCCTCTCTCATCTCCTTCTAGAGGCATACCCCATAATTTCCCCCCTCATAGTAGCCTTGTAAGCCTCCCAGGTGACCCCAGCATTATGGTCAGAGGTGGGGTTCTCCTGAAGGAACCATGTAGTTTCTTCTTTTGCCAGGGGAGAAAATCCAGGTCCCTTAGCAGAAGAGGGTCTAACCTCCAGTTTGTGGAAAGCTTTTGGGGGGGCCATGACAGGAAAAGCTGTACTGTAGTGTGGTCTGAGACTATCATGGCCAGAATGGAAGTGTCCAGAGCAGTTTGTGCCAGGAGTGGGGATGTTAGCTAATAATTCCACCTATTAAAGGAGTTGTGAACACCGGATTGAAAGGTATAGTCCCGGACCCGCGGGTTAAAGTTATGTCAAATATCAGTGAGTCCATTATCTTTCATGAGCTGACCCAAAGCCCTCAGCTCCCTAATGTGTAACTCCTTGTCTGATGCATTGTGGTCCAAAAGGGGATCAAGTGTAAGAGTGTAGTTCCCTCTTATTAGAATTGGGCAGTCGGGGTTGGAGAGGAAACTGAGAGCACTGGCAACATCATGAAAGAAAATGGGATCATCCTGATTTGGGCCATAAACATTACAAAGGAGGATCAGGCCTTCTAGGTTGGAGAACACTGCCATAACCCAGTGTCCAAGAGGCTCAGACTGCATAGTGCTCAGTTGTTATTTGAGGGACTTACGTAGGAGAATAACTGCCCCACACTTTCTGGTAGGCGCACATGTGTGGATCTCTTGGTCCACTCAGTCTCTGACTAGTAGGTTGTGGTCATTTTGGGTAAGCTTGATCTCCTATAGGAAGGCTATTTGTGATTTGAGTAGTTTTAAATAGGCAGAGAACCTTTTTTATTTCAATTCGGTATTGAGCCCTCTAACATTCCATGTATGGCATACAAGCTCAGCTACGATCTAGTTTGGGGGATTTATTACCTACTACTAGCATACCAGATAAAGTGAGGGATGTGAACTCATAACCTTCCCATAGGACAGCCAAGCCTTCCAAAATACTGAGGAGCTGTGACATATTACATGTGGACCAACCTTCCATCACTATCACCTTGTGTACATTCACTTTCTCCAGGCGGCACCTTTCTAAAACACTTATTCTCAGTATTACACATTCAGAATCTTTTAAATTAAACAGCCAGGTAACTGTGTGTTGTAAAACTAAACTATTTACAATTTTAATAACTAAGCAGTAGTTTGAGGTGTAATCGTGGGCAGCAGCCGGCACCAAAGTGTGCCAAGAGGCTTGTCACTCTTTCTCTGGGGACCTTGTAGCCCTCATTACTGTCAGAGTGAACCGGCAGCAAAACTAGTGTCAAACAGTTGTCTGACCACTAAAACCCATGACTGAGACCTTTTGAGGCACATGTAGGGTGCTGCAACTGGGATCATGGCACCAGAGAGAGGATACATTGGGGGGGTTGCCCCCTCCCGTCGCCAGCTCCACGCAGTAGTAACTTGCCTGCAATGTGGTGAGGAGAGGGGAAAAGCATTATTTACCTTATGTGGTGATCCCTGAGTTAGTTAATGCCGTCCCTGAAATTGTGTGTGTGACAGCTGCTTAGTACAATACCATGGTGCTCCTTCCTTGTGTGACTGTACATTACAGATCACAAAGTTCTTATTATGGTCCTTACAAAATTGCCAAAATTAAGTATCTAGAGCCACAATTATTTTCTCAGAACTAAGAAATGTCTAAATAGAGTGGCTGAGAGGGATGGCAGAGTGTGAATTTAGATATGCTGGTGCATTGACTGCAATCCTTGACCTGAGAAAAGTCGGCCTGGCCATCTCCTCACACAGCCTCTGCTCACTCATGTACTGGAACTCTGTGTCAGGCATCACACAAGCTGCAGGATGCAAGCTGTCTTCAGGCCAGACCACTCAACCATGCCCTCTGACCTGAGATAAATGGCAGTATTAAACTTTGCCTCATAACTATAGACATCAATGCACTTCAATCACCAGTGTTCAAGCATTTAAAAAAAAAGTACATTTTAGAAAACATGTCAGCAGCACTGTGGTCCAATGACTTTTACCTGGTGTCAAGTATGGGGGCGGACAGTGGGCTGTACTTGGCCTAGTATAGTGCTATCATGTGGGAGAGGCAGAGAGGAGAGCCTGTGGTTTCAGGCCTCCTGAGGGCCAATACGCAAGGCATCTGTCCCCCTGTAGCAGCCCCCCCATATAGCCCCCCACATCTTAATCCCTAAACAAAAGTGATACAGTTATCTGAGCCATTTCAGGTTTGGTCTGGTGTAGCTGCGCTACCTTCTGGAGAGGAATTCTTCTGCTGCTCTGGCAGCCTAGTGGAGTTCTCCAGTGGTTGTGGAAAAACAACGGGCTCTCAATAGTCATCGGGTCTGTCTACAAGGCTGTCCTGACCACCTGCTTTGGTGGCTGCCCAGTGCTGAATAATGGGTTCAGGATTGATGATGTTCTCTGCTATCTCTATACCAGGGTCATAGTCTGGGGGATCCTTGGCAAGAGTTGCATATATGTTCTGGATGAAGTAAGGATTGCATATTTTGGGCTACTCATTTCTCTGGCTGGCACTTTCTCTCCAATCCTCCATTATAGGGCTCTCCCCTCCCATGTGGGTGGTCTCTCCTGTGGTGTCTCTAATTTTGTGATCATTTTCTGGAGTGGATAGGCCCTGCCCACTGGTTGTTCGAGTTGTTATTATAGCCCTGGGATTGTTGCTGCCAGGTGATTGGGCTCACTGCAAATTTTAGCCTGGGGCTGAGTCTTTCAAGGGTCTGCTGTTATCTGTTAAGGACCCTGATCAGCTTTGTACTCTATCACGGGCCATTGAACATACCTCCGGGGACCATGTCCTATGAATGAAGTCCATGAGGGCCTCCGAAGTGACGAACATCAACTGGGCCCCATTAAAGACCAGTCTCATGGATGCAGGGTAATAAAATAAAAAAGGAACATTGAGGGAGTGTAGGATCCACTTGGCCTCTGTATATTCTTTCCTTTTGTCTGCAAGTTCCCTCAAATAATCTTGGAAAATTAGTGCCTTGTTTCCTCTCCACTCAAGGGTGTTTAGCTCTGTGGCTCTGGACTGAATGGATTCTTTCTCAACAAAATTTATTAATCTCACCAGGATGGGAAGCGGCCTTTCCCCAGGCTTTGGACATGGCTATAGAGTGTGATGGGCCCACTCATTAGTCAGGTGAGCCCCCTTAGGGAGCTTCAGAATATTGGGAAGCTCAGAATGTAGGAACCCCAACATTGCTTTGCTCCACTCCTTCAGGGAGCCCTAGGAGCTGAAAGTTGTTGCAGCAGTTCCTGTCCTCCAAGTCGTCCACTTTGTCATGTAGAAAGCGAAGCATGTGAGCCTGCTCTTGCATGGTAGCAGTGAGATCATTGATTGCAACATTGTAGGAGGTGACCTTCCTCACTGTCTGGCAAATCCTGGCATCTAGCTGGTGCAGGGTGAGAGTGGTATTATTTGAGGCCAGAGTGACTTCAGCCATGTGTTTTGGTAGCACGGTGAACATTTGGTTGATGGATCCTGGGTTCATGCACTCCAAGGGTGGCATCACCATGTGGTCTTGGAGCTGTGGGGATGACAGGCTGCGTCCTGATGCCATTCTGTTTTGGAGATACTAACAAAGTGGATCAAAGATGGCTACAGGTATACTGCATTCAGTTCTCAAGTTGGTAGCTGATTATATAGATCGCAAATAGGCAGTTTATTCGGATGTTTGCCCCCGGTCGTCAGAGCCTTCAGTTCAAGCAGCCATCTTGCTTGAGGCTAGACCATGCCCCCCCCCATATTTTTTCTAGTTGTGATATATTTGACAATCACTTTTGTTTTGGTTTTTTTAAATCCCAAGAACAATATACTGGACAGTGGTCACTCAAGCCATCAGGCTGAACCCCAAAATCAATAATCTTAGCAGGGTAAGTGACCACAATCCAGACTGGGGCAGTAGGTTGCCCAGCGAAGCTAGTTTTATCCAGTGGTTATAAAAAAGCACTGAGCCTGAAACCCAAATTTGAATCCCACCACTGCCACTTACTGTGTGAACCTGAAAAACTCATTTAGTGGCACTTTGCATAACCTCTTTGTAATCTATGTCGCTACTGTTTGAATTTTTGTATACCTACAGTAATGCCAACAGCATTCTGCCTCTTCTTTCTCCAGGATCACATATCATTTTGCGATAGAAGAAGTCTATCCACTGTCTTCTGTGCAACTGGAAATACTTTCTCCTCCAAGGAACACCTGTCAATCTCAGCAATGACTAGATCAAAGGTTTCTTGGCAGCTTACAATCAACAAAGTAGAAACAGGCCTAGTATACAAAAAGTGGGTCACAGTTCTGCAATTATCCATAGCATCTCCTTCACCAAAAAAGGTTGACAGCCCATTCCTAGGAAAGCAGGGAGCATATACTCAACCTTGACTTACTACTATATGCTCATAACACATCATCTGTATCGATCACAATCTTAACGGAAGATACCATGTCAATAAAGAATCTCTTAAACTCCTCACATTTCTTTTCTGAAAACCCTCTTTCTGACTGGAAATGATGGCTTTAGTAACCTGTCTACAGTGTGGAAGAACTGAAGCAGTCACTTCATCCCTGCAGCAATCACTCTTAAAAGGAACTCCATCTTTCTCAGGATGACTGCCCAATGATGCAAATTATACTGCTTTCTCATACCAATCTACCCTCCATGGACCAAAATCTCTTCCAGCAATACTCCAATCTCCATCCCTTAGTCTTCACCTACCTAAGCTAATTACAGTACCATGGTGAGCTGTAGCAGGAGATCAAAGGAGTAGACATGATGGGGGCCAGGGAGTCCAAAGCAGTCATAACAGTCACACTGCCTCTCTTGATGGCCAGTTCAACACCCTCAGCACAAAATTATACCATACTCAAGACATCCAAGAGTTTCCTCAGCTCAAGATATTGTTTAGGACAGTAATGGACCCTCTCCAAAGGAAATGTAATTAATTGGGGGGGCCCCACATATTTATGATTTATTTATTTGAATTTTGGTAACCGGTTGAACTCACTAGGACAGTACAGTCTCTTTTTCATGGGTAACCTGGGAAAAGCAGTTCAATGACAATGACAAGGCAAGTACAATGGTTACATTTATATCATTTACATCATTTAAATTGCAAATACATAATTTACAGTTACATTTAAATGTGACATATAGGATAGTGTATGGCTTGCCTTTCATGACAAGGCTGTTCTTAACTCAGGTGGTTACTGTGATGATTTTTGACCTCGAGAATGCAGTCACACAGTCGTCATAGCAACCACTAGGGAAAAGATTAGTCTTGTTGTGAACGGGAAGCCATACACTGTCTTTTATAGTGTATGGACACTCCCAGATGTAAATAAACATCACAAACATGAGAAACAGTTGAAAGATCAGTTAAACATTTTAAAAATAGATTAGCTGCCGTATTGGTCCTTGTAAGAACAGATCCAGAAGCAAATGGTTTGATACCTTTTATTGGACCAACATAGATATTACAAAAAGAAAACAATGTCTAAGCTTACGGACCAACCAAGTCCTTCCTCAGAGACTTATGACAACTGTCATAAGTCTCCCAGGAAGGACTTGGTTGGTCCAAAAGCTGAAACACTGTTTTCTTTTCGCAACATCTATGTTGGTCCAATAAAAGGTATCAAACCATTTGCTTCTGGATTGGTAAGACATTTTAAACATTTTACTATAGTGAAGTCTGACACAAGTGTACAAGTGGGTTGATTGATACGTCACTTTCACATTGGAACAGGGAAACTCTTCAGCTACCACTCGATTTCTGTGAAGACAAAAATAAGAGAGAAAAGGGAAACTGCTACTGCTCTGATACAAAGGTTGAGTGGACCACGGCTATCATACACTGAATCCTGCTAGCTTTACTGTCAGATTGATCAGTCTTATATTTCATACTGCTGACACTTTTGGTGTGTGGATTTAAAAAACAGTTTTTGGGGAGTGTTCAGTGGGATAGTGGTTTGTAACTGGTTGCCAAGGATACTACAAGCTCATGGACAAGTGAATGTGACATCTGTACTGAAACAGAATGAAAAGTCATTCTGCTGCACTACAGACATCACTACTGTAGCAGAACACCATTTTTGGATAAACTTGATTTCATGTTAGAATGACATTCTAGCATACTTTATACATAAGGAGTTCAGACAGTGAGACTATTAATACATGATGATTAGAATGCAGTCTTCTGAAGTAGGAACATAGTGAAGAGGCAGAGAGGTAGAGTAATAGGGAGGATGGGAATAAAGGGAGTAAGGAGCAGGACAAAGTAAAATGAAGTAGGGAGTTCCAACAAGACACTGCTGTAAAGGCAAATGATCTCCTGTCCACAGTTAACCTGGGTTTGGGCATAATGAGAAGGGAGAGAGAGACAGACCATAGAGCACCTGGGGGGTACCGGAGCTGGATAAATTCACCAAGGCAGGGAGGGGTGTAATGGTGGACCAGTTTGAACACTAGACTTAAAGGTGGCATATTGGAGTTTTGATTTGTATGAGAGTCAGCCCAGGGAAGAGAGGACATCACAGTAATGGTGACAGGCATTGACCCCTAAGGCAAATCTTCCCACCCTATGAAAAGCTTGTTGGAGGTGAGAGAGAGAATGGTTTTGCTGGTAGTGAGTGGCAGGAGGGCACCATAGGTAAGGAAGGAGAGAAGGGTGGCTGTAGTGATCTTATGGCAAGAAGCCAAAGAGAGGAGGAGAAGGAGGTGATAGCAGGCCCAGATTCTGGTTTAATACTTTATTTAGGAGTGTGACATGGGTGCCCAGGGAAAGAGAGGTGTTCAAGGTGATGCCCAGATATTTAAATATTGGACAGATTCAAGGGTGTCACCATTGTGAGAGTGTATCACAAGAGAGGGTTGGGGATGAGGTATGGAGGAGGAGTTGGAGAACAGCATGCATTTTTTTTAGTGTTGAGGACTAGTTGATTTTCAAGGAACCATTCCTCCAGAGATCGGAAGTCAGAGGCGAGCATGTTATTGAACCAGCTGATGTCTAAAGAAGACCTGTAGACAATTGCATCATCCACATAGAGGTGCACAGTGCCCCCACTACAGTTATTTGGTAGTTCATTAATGAATAGGGAGAACAGTATTGGGCCCAAGATAGAGCTCTGGGGCATGCCGTGGGTTACTGGTCTGAGGTCCGAGAAAGACCCAGACCACTTGACACTTTGAGTGCGGCCTGCAAGGTAATTTTGGAGCCAGGTTCAACACTAGAGTCAAGGTCAAGGGAGTGTAACTTCTGTAGCAGAAGATTGTGGTTGAGCAAATCAAATACCTTTGTCAAATTGATGAAGATAGCACCACTGGCACAGCCTAGGTCCATAGCATGGAACAGGTTGGAATAAGCTTTTATTAAGGTTGTGAGGGTACTGTGGTTTTTTTCTGAACCCATGCTGGAAAAGTGAGAGGAGGGGGTGGTAGTCCAGGTAGTCCTGTAGGTGGTTGTAGAGTATTCTTTCTTGGATTTTAGCCAGAGGACAGAGGACTGAAATGGGTCTATAATTCTCGACAGCTATGTTGGGTCCAGCCTTGTGAATGGGAATGACCATGGCTCCCTTCCATTTATCAGGGACGGACCCTGAAAGGAAGGATCGGTTAAAGAGGTTGAGAACTGGATGGGTGAGGGCTGTAGCTCTTGACTTGAGAAACTTGGGTTCAAGAGTGTCGTAACCTGGGGAACTATCTGCTTTTAGGCTAGTGAGAAGCTGTCATACCTCTTTGAGGGTGGCAAGCTTAAGGTGGAAGGCTGGGCGAGCGCCAGTGTTTACTGGAGGGGGTGGAGAGGAGAGGGGGGCTGGGGTGAGGGGAATTGGTAAAATGTGCTGTATAACCATAGAGGTCAGTAAAGAACTCATTAAATCCAGCTGCTATGGTTGGTGAATTTGAGAGGATGGTGCCTTGAGCATAGATGGAGCTGGGAGTCTCATGGGACCTGCCTTTAATAAGGGAGTTCACCTGCCTCCAAAATTCTGTGGGGTTGCAGAGTTGCTCAGTTTGGAGAGCCCTGAAGTGGGTGTGCTTGGCTTTTTGAAGTGAATTTTTACACTTGTTCCTGAGTTGCCTATATGCTTGCGAGTCAGTGGGTAGTTCACTACATTTGAAGGTGTTCCATGCCCGATCACGTGTGGTCATGAGCTTCCTTAACTCCTTTGATAGCTGGGGGGATTTGAGTCCTTTAGATCTGCACATCTTAAGGGGGTGTGTGAAGGTCAATTATATTGGTGAAGGACAAGTGGTCACGAAAAAGTTGAGGACCTGGTTGATATCTGGAAGAGTGTTTCTAGGCTCCTGGTTGGTATCTGAGATTGAGGTGAGAAAGGCCCTGGGATCAACTCAGGACATATCCTGGATCAGGGTGACCTTGGGTGGATGGTTGGGGAACTTATTTCACCATATACAGAAGGTAGGGGAGTGATCACTGATGCAGTCAGAAAGAACGCCCATGGATTTCACCTTGCTGACCATCTAATCAAGTAAGGTGTGTTTGCCCAATTTTGTGCTCATTCTTGTGGGGTCGGTGACGAGTTGAGCAAGGTTACAATTGGCAAGAGTGGCACGAATCTTGTCAGTGCTGGGGTTCAGCCAGTCCTAGTTAAAGCCACCATAGAGTATGAGATCATGGTGAGGGAGATTGGCAAGGGAGGTTATGAAAGGGTGGAGGCTGGCAGGGGCCTTTTTGAGGGGCAGATAGACATAGCCTACTATTAGTTTTTTGATGGAACCCAGAGTAAGGGAGAGAAATGATGATTTCACCAATGGAAGTCCCGGGGACTAGAGTGGGGAGTTCAGTGGCATCTAAGCCAACCTGAACATACATGAGGACACCTCCACCCCATTTGCCTAAGCGATACTTCCTGAACCAGTTTTAGCCATGCAGTGCAACCTCATGTTGTTTGATGCTAGGCTTTAGCCAGGACTCAAAGATTCCTAGTATGTCCTGGGTGTGTTGAGTAATCTTTACCACAAGTTCAGCAAACTTGGGGTGTAGACTTCGGGCATTTATGTGGGCAATTTTCAGTCCTTTGGGTGACTGACATTGAGCTGTTGGGGGAGAGTGAATGGGTGGCAAGTAGGGCCTGGGTTGAGCTTAACATCTTCTACCCAGGTAAGAAGAGTGAGGAGGGGTAGGAAAGTCCTGACTGGGGAAATGAGCTGCTTCTGGTTAAAGCAACCATGTGGCATAGTTGCAAATAGACTTTTGCAGAATCACCTCCAAAAGTAAGCAACGTCCTGTTTGGGGAGGCAGGGGAGAAGAAGAAACCTGCATGTAGGCTTAGTGGACACTTTCCGCAGCAAAGGATACTCACTGTGCTGAGGAGGGTGCATCAGGGAGATGGCAATGAAGCAGTCAGTGTTGTAAAGGACCAAAAGGCTGGAGAGGGTATTCAAACAGCCTGCCTTGCCAATGGTGGGTGGACAACAGATGCGGTTTCTTGAGATAATGCGGTTGGAGGGAAGCTGAGATTACCTCTGTTGGTCACTTAGATAGCCTGCATCCATAGGATGGAGGAATACACCCTTAGAATTATAAGAATAGGGTTAAGCTGATGCCCCTAGTGGTGTGATCAATAAAGAAAGCTACAGGCAAACTGGGGTGATTGCTTCTGGCACCTATAAGTATAAGTATCACATAGGAACTGCTTGACATGATTATCTTACTGTTGCTATTGTTTGTATTTTGCTGCTAAATAAACTGTTATAGTCTTTAGCAAATTACTGCCTCGGACATCAGTTTCTGAGAAACTGGGAGGAGTTCTGTGGCTTTTTACAGTTTGGCTATATTCTTGTCACAGAGAACCCGCTCCTTGATTGGAGGCTCTTTCTTTCTGTATCTTACCAGATGACTAGGTCAACTTGGAAATTGCAAATGTCAAAACTCAATGAGAAGACCAGGTCCAAGGTGAGGCCCTGCAGATGGTTCCCAGAGGCACTTCCTATACAAGTCCTAGATATGTCATCAACAGGAACAACTGCTTATCAAAATACTAAGCCTTATTATTGACTTAGGCATTGAAATCCAACAACACTCAAAGCTTGGGGACTCCAGGACTAGGTTGCCATTACATCCAGCAGGTCCTGCAGGAACTCTTTCTTGTGCCCAGGAGGACAGTGCATGAAAATGGCCCTGCAACCTACATCCAGATAACCCTTTACTGCCACACATTTACATGGCCTAGTCACTCATGTGAGGTATGTTGTGCCTTAAAGTGTATCTAGAATAGATGGCCACATTCTCCACACAGTGCTACCACCTTAGGTGACTGACCACTGAAGACTTGGTTGGACTTGGAACAGATGCCTACAGCACAGGGCTGCAGACATCTCTCATCCAGGTCTCAGTGATACATATCACATCAGCTAAGGAATCCATAAAGAAACCTTCTGTTAATGCAGTTTTATTCCTCAGTGACCTGGTGCTCCATAGAACTGCCAGAAGAGGAGAAGCAGGGTCAGCTGGCCCATCAACCACCTGTTTTCCATAATCAGGCAAAGGCCTTAGAATTGGGAACCAGGCAGAGAGGTCCCAGAGCTGACTTCAATTGCTTTCCAGGACATCTCCTAACCCTCATACAACCTATCCCACCTTCCCAGACACTCTTGCCCAGTCCAGACCTAGTAATGTAGTATTCAAGACCGACGAGCATGCCTTCGTTGTATTCTCAAACACCTAAAATTGTCATGAACCTCTGCCGATAAAGCAGGAAGGAACTGTGTTAAGGGAAACAGATTCTGGACCTGGTCTCTGTAGTAAATGTGCCTAGAATATGGTATCACATGACACATACTGTAATGCCACAATGACAACAAAGTTATTAAAACAGGACAAACACAAGACCCAACCTCACCTCTCATCCAGAATTAAACACACCAAGACCCCTCTCATTTACACCACACTCTTTACTCTTTCCAAATTACAGTCAGTAACTCTAAAGTCAATCCCAACCCAAAACAAAAAGTAAATGCACTAAAATTAAAATAAATTCAGATTATAAACACAATTCTTAAACTCAGTCAGTCCCAATAAATAAACAGGTCCACAAAGGGATTAAACTGAATTAAGTTAAAAACCTTTTGAGTTTTATACATATACACTAAAAATAATACAGTAGCTAAAGTAGTTTGAAGTTCCAACAAACAGCAGCAAAGACAGATTTCTACCAGCATGTCAAAGCAGAGTTTAACTTTCAGAACTAAATGTGTCCAATAATCAGTTCAAACTGTCTGCCAAAAAAGTTAAAAAGTAAGCTGTTAATGAGCTGAAGGGGAAGTGGCCAGGTCCCTTGCTAGACTTCTGTCACTGGACAGGTTACTTGCTATTGGGCAGACAGTCAAAAAATGCAGAAGGGGTCACTGTCTCTGTAGAATCCACAGCATAGATTTCTGCTGTTCTCCCACTGCAGTGACAATCAAAGGGGTAATGAATACATCAAAAACTACCTTAAGTCACTCAATCTTTTCTCTCTGACTGTACAACTCAGTTCACAGTTGGTAGCAAGCCAGATGCCTCAGATTTCAGCAACCACACCACTGATACCCAGCAGATGCCAGAAGAGTAATTGGAGCCCCCAAAAACTGGCAAATCAAATGAATAGGTGGAGCATTTCAATCAGATGGCCTAGAATAAGCACCACACATGATAAAATGCTAGCATGCAGTCAGTACAAATTGGAAAGCACAAGCACATTATAATACTTAGAAGAGCTACAATGTAAAGCAAGTCAGTAGCACACACTAAAAGAACACAAATGTACAGTAAACAGAGATAAAAAGCTGAAGCATCTGATAACATTCAGATACAGTTGGCTGTGAAGCAGATCCAGGAATAAACCAAAAATGTAAAACCAGGCACCAGGACCGATATAAAACTTATACGCCAAACTATTCTATTATTAAAACAAAAAACACTAACTCCACAACTGTAACTAACTGAAATGGACCTATTCATGCCTAATGGCCATCATACTTTGAAAGCTCACAAAAAAGATCTTTCATATGAGATATTGGCCTCATCTGTTGCTAGAATCACTCCAAAGATACAGGTGACTGAGTCTGTGCAGTAATAATACTGCTGTGGAGGATAGTATTTTCACTGGGATAAAATTTTCGTTATTTTCACTGATCTCAAATTTAAGTGAAAATTGTGTCTCAGTGAATTATACCGTATGTCCAGTATGGAACATGCTGGCTGCATAAGCATCGATTCAGACTTCGATTCAGCTAAGGGATCAGCCTAGGGATGAGCACACTTCCTCCACTGTCCTTCACTGTCTGCTTAACTAATTTAATGTAAATCATGACAAAACTTATAGTATTCCTGAACTTTGCTCCTGAACTCTGCTTCTGAAGTCTTACTGGCTCACAGTTATCACCACTCGCAACTTGGGAGTCGGACAATGCAAGACATATAACGAGACTAAGAGTTGGGTTGTGATGCCAAAATGAAAAATCATTTATTTATTCAGACAAATGCAGACAGAAGAAATCCTTTTTGTTCTGTCTAAGAATGTTAATTCCCTTTGCATTCCCTTTACTTGGCCACTTTCTCTTCATCATCTGAATCAGCTGCATGTGTTGGGTTGGTGTCTGACATCATCACCACCACTGACTCATCTTGTAACACAAATGTCACGATGAATTTTACGATACATGGACAAATGGGAGAGAAACATGAAAAGTAAGAGAGAAACTTTACTGAGTTCAGACGGTTACTGTAGGCATGCTGGATGCCAGCCTCAGCAAACCCCCTCATACGATTAGCTTCTCTAGGTGACAGTTCCCTGAAGTTCTGAACCAACCATGTTGCATGCCTTCCTTTAAGCTGGTGGAACTTAAAATCGATTTTGAACTCCTGACTCCCCCGTGCCACATTCTCAACCACTATTCCAACATGCCAGGTAGTAAAATAACAAGGAAGATTGTCCTTGTAAAGCTTATTGATTGTAATGTCAAGGGATTAGAGGAGGTCAGTGCAGGAAGGGGGTATAAAAATAAGCACAATATTAGCCTCTTCCAGACAACTTAGGACAGCAATAGTACTGTGCGCTCGGAAAAGGTCCATAATGAGAAGTGCCTTTTGTTCAGCAGGGAGATTGTGTTGTACTCTAATGTCATGGAAATAGGGGATTAGAACTTGCTTAATATACTTGATCATTGTTGATTCATTTGACCAATAGTTTACTGAGTGTGTGATGCACCAGCCAGTGGGGAATTTGTGAGACTGGTGACAAACTTTTGTTTTTCCACTTATAGATCACCTGTGATGGCAGACATGAACCAGAAAGGGTGTAAGCACTCAACGCTTGTCCCTTAATCCTGCCACTGATACCTGATGTGAGCCTGTTGGCCATTGTCCACTTGGACACAGGTATCATGACCACACCCGTTTCATCAATGTTAATGATGATCTTTGGTGGTATGAGTTCTTGCGCGCAACACCTTGCTATTCTTGTAAGAAATTTGACTTTCAAGTAACTGAAGTCAGCTGGGGTTTTGCGAGCAGTTTTAGTGCCATTCTGCTTGCTATAACCCATTTTGTTCAAAAAATGCCATGCCCACTTTGATGTAAACTCTGTGGATCCCCAATGTTCCTTTAGTAAGTGAGGAGCACTTGATTTCATTATACTCTGTGCTATTGCAAGCACCACTAGGGCATTCAAAATGCCATCTTCTGAACACAGGGTGCGCACATTTTTTTTTCAGCTGGTCCATGACATCAGAGAGCTCCATAGTGGGACAACCTCAGGGCTTACAGGGTGAGGTTGTTATCAACTGTGCAGAATCAGGGGTAACTTTGAGTTTTTCAAAGTAATCTTTCTTAAAACTTCTTAATGTGCTTTCGTTAATGTTGCATTTGGTTTTTGTTTTATAATATTGCACTGCTGACATTACCCCATGATACGTTGCATACTTTCCATACTCAAAGTGCACTTGTGGGGTGTAGTGTGCTAAGTCTCGGGATGCCTCTTCTTTCCAGGTGGTGGTGACACAGATGAAAACTTACTGGAAACAGATGAGGTGACATGCATAGAAACACTGGAGGAATGTGCAAGCTCTGCGGGATCAATGTTAGTAACGTCAAGGGGCTGCTCCACTTTGCTGGCTTGCTTTTTAACCATGAGATCAGAGACATGATGTGCACTCACAACGCGCTGATGTGCAGAATCTTAAGTAAAGGAAAGTAGGCACTAACACAGTTTGGCAGGTAAGTGCCCAGTTTGTACCAGCAGCAACATTAATACACCTGCGCCAAAATTATGACCGGCAAAGTCCTCCAGTACCTTGACATCATGAACATTAATAGACATGAAATTAATGTCCTATACAGTATATTGCAGTCAATTGTAGAACATTATCTCATCAAAGAACAATGTGAAGTTGACTCAGTGTAGTTAGTCATAGCTTTCTCCTCAATGACATCACTGTGTTCCAAAAATGGCTGTAATGTAGTATTAATATTGATCAAACTCAGTCATCTGTATCTTTGCAGTGCTTCTGGCCACATATAAGCATAATACCTTATTTGATAGAGGTTTATATCAGCTTTCAGTCTATGTCAACCACTGTACATAGGTGTTTCCCACTAAGAACCCTACATTGTACACTGTGACAATGCCAACTTGCCCTGTACTAAAACCAAGGTCAAATAAAACAAACATTCATAAGATTAAAAGTATTGCAGAGCTCAGGAACTCACCTGAATAGCCTGCCTAGCTCAGCAGCTATTTTTATCATCAGTCAATCAATCAATTGATCTAAAACTTTGTAGTTAGACACATTAGCCATTATAACTGTAAAAGTCATCACAAACTACAAACACATGTTAAAATAATAATGATCATACTAATAACAATAATCTTTCTTTAGAGAGTGCTTTAGAAAAAAAATCACAAAAAAAGGCACACAGTATGCTGAACAATATGAAAAAAAGGCTTTAGGCTTGCTTTTAAAAATGACAATGCCTGTACAGGACCCAAAGTCTGCAGAAAGGTGGCTCCAGAAAATAGGAGCATATGAAGAAAAGGCTCTCTCACTCTGGATGGAGGAAAGAACAGAAGATGGGAATCTGAGGAATGTAACTTGTGTTGACCAGGTGAATGAGGTAACCAAGTCATGGAGACATTTGAAAACCATTACCCAAATTTTAAAATCAGTGCACCGTTGGTTAGGTAGCCAGTGAATGGCAAAAAAGACTGGTGTAATGTGATCTGAATTTGTGGTTCTGGCGAGTTGTCAAGCATCAACTGTTTGGACAAATTGAAGATATTGGGTTTTGTTGAGGAAAGACCACCTAGAATTGAGTTGCAATGGTCTATCTGAGAAAGGATATACAGTACAAAGAGATGTGAGCAGTCATAAAAGCCATATAATTTCACAGGCACTAGTAACTAATTTATAGTATATCACTTGAATTTTAGTGATTGTCAAATTAAAGGAACATTGAACTAATTAAAGAGAACTTCCCTACCCATAGCTCACCAATTAGCATTTTGAGCCCTGAATTAAAAGTTTTTTGAGAACCATATCATAATTATTTTTATCTTTTCATCATAGTGCTGTAACTTCCACTTGAATAGATTGCCCTTTACATTTTGTGGGCAGCTGCGGGCTTTCACGGTTTGTGCTATGCTAATGCTAAAGTGTCCTGGTGATATGTTCATTTTTTGGCAGAGCACATCACCATAGAGCCAGCAAAGTAGAGATGGTGATCAGCAGTCTTTTTAAGATGAGAATACAACACCATAATGAGAAGATAAAAATAACTATATTCACAGTCCCAGTGGCTCAAAAAGCTAGGTACAAAAGACCAGGCAGAGCTGTGTGTTACCAGTATACAGGCTGCCTGCACAGCTGCAGACAAGTGTCAGGTCAGCATAGCTTTAGCATTAACAGTTAGGTGCATACCAGTTTGTCATGCACAATTTTAATAGTGCATTTTATTTCAATATCACATATCTTCTGTACAGCAAGTATCCATCCAGTCTGATGAATGCAGGGTTAAACAAAACAGCTTCTGTGTATGTGTCACTTCCAATGGATCGAAGCTTAAAAAAAAAAAAAAACTGGAGCTAAGAAAGCTTCATTGCACATCACTTCCAACTGTAGTGCTGTTTACATGACCAGCTAATGTTTCAGTGGAGCAGATTACATAGGGCTAATGTGTGTCACTAGAGAACAGCAAACCTATGTCGTTGGAGCACATCCCAACCCCCAAGCAATGACTTGATGTCAACATCAAACATCTAACCTGTGAACAGCTGTAGCACTGGACAGTACCATGCAATAACACTGTATCACTGGCAAAGTGCACGCTATTGACCTAATGGCGTCAAAGCACCGACAACCAAATAATGGAAAACAATGTCGACTGGTGCATGTGCATAGTGTAGCACGGAAGGCCCTGGCAGCATTGGGGGCACAAAAAGGAACAAGAGTGTAAATAGGTATATGGGACACACTGAAGAGGTAGACAGAAGTCATGCAATGGCCATATGAGACAAAGTGGACAAGGTATCGCACAGGAGTCTTGCATGAGTATTGGACAGGTGGGCATAGCTGACAGCCATGGAACACAAATAGCCAACACAGAGCCAGTGCATGGCATGTGTGGTACCTGAAAGAAAAAGATCTGTCAAGCATGCCACACTGGCCAACTGCTGTGGACAGGCACCACCACCCTATCCCTCCAAAAGCCACATCTTCCAGGAATATGCAGATAAGGTGGCCCATCTCTGCCACCATACAACAATCATGGCCGCCACAAACTGACAGACATGGGCAGTTGGACAGTTGTTAATGCTAGTTGCCAGTGCTACAGCAGTCTGGCTCATGTCCTTAAAGTGCATAATCATGCCTAGTGCATGCCACCCAGGGACTAGAGATAAATAGACAGGCATAAATGCTATTGCGATGCATTAGCACACAGGTATGTACACACTGCTTGAGCACAGAAATACACTGAATGGGTACCAAGCAGCACCATGTGTGGATATGCCAGTGAGCAACAGACAGGCCAGACAGCCAGTACAGGGATATAGTATATGGTTAGTGCTTATTGTGGATAAAAAGTGATGGCTTTCCCAAAACTGTTGTAGAACAGTTCAAAGGTCAAGAAAAGTTGCTGTAGTATCATTCTGACATTACAGTGGTAGTAACAACTTTTCCCACTTGAGCTGTTACCTGATTGGGTAAAGCAGCTCAGTGTTCAAAAAACAAATGGGCTAAAATGGTGGCACTGCTTAGTGAGTGGAGGGACAAGTGGTTCACTCAGATAGTTTGGACACAAACTGCTATTGTCAGCTCCGTATGTCCAAACTATCAGTTTGGCACTTTTCTCTTTTTTTTTTCTTAAATCACCGGCGTTTTCAAACATTGGGTTGGGAGAAGAGCAGAACCATAGTGAGGACCAAGATCATTGGAGAAAAGGAAGCAGAACAGGACTGCAGCAACGATAGAGAGTAAGTGGGTGTGTGATCACAAGGTACGAAACCTTGTAGTTAAATGAAACTTTAGACATTTCTGGGAACCATATACTATGTAAAATGGTATAAGGGTGGCCAGACACAACAAGGCTTCGCTTCCATCTTGGGGATGTGATGATGTCAAATGGACCTCTCAAGCTTCACTCTCAACGTCTGTATGACATCATCACACCCCCTCGATGGAAACATAGTCTTGTTGTGTATGGTTACCCATATACTATTCTATATATAAAGTATTGTAGAGCATTGTCCTGTATAGAATCCCACCCTTTTCAAAATGATGTTGTACCACAGTTCAAAGGTCATGGAATGTGATTGTAAACTTATGTGATACAATAGCATTTTGAAACCTCTAGAAAAGGTAACACTCAGTTTCATTCTGAAAGCAAAAGAACCACTGTTTGCACATTTCACATAATGCTATGCACTGTAACAAATATAGGATAAGCAACTCTATGAACAACCAGTATGTTCTGCAACCTCAAGACTCTAATTCCCTTGAACCTCTACAGCTTCTCTCTCAAGGTCAGAGGGAATCAGAGCCCCTCTATGGCAGAACTCACTGGTTGTGCAAAGTTGCCCATCCAGTATTACTAAAGTTCATACTAAAGTGTATGGAGCTTAGTAAGGCATTTCTCCCATATGCGCTCCATTCTTTTATCAGGAATAAGAAAGTAAGTTGCCCTCTAATATATATTTTTCTATTTTTTTAAAGAGTTTTTTGTTAGTACTACTGATGATGTCTTTAAGGAGACTGTTCCAAGGGTTCACCACTCACTGACTGTAAAAAGCTCTTCATTTTCCAGTATTAAACTTTACTGCTATCAGTTGCATTTGGTGACCTCTAGTTTTCTTGTTATGATTTTTTATTTTAAAGCTAAGTTCTTTTGAGAGATTAGTATCTTCAAGTATAGAATGGCAAAATAACAGATCACCCCTGATTCTTCTAGTGTGAAGGGCATTAAGTTTAATTTTGTCAAGTTAAGTTTAATTTTGTCAGGCAAATTCTATATGTTGCACAATGCACACGTGGCCACCACCACCACAAGGCACAGAGATAGTAACAGTACATGGTGTGGCTGACACTGCATGCTGTGCATGTGCATACTACACACAAGACCACACAATAGGATGGTCAGTACAGCCAACAGTACAGTAGACACACCAGTTGACACAGAAAGTGAATGGGGACAGCCATCCAGGAGTGTTGTGCTGTAAATGATATAAATGCCAGTAGACATACATAGAAACATAGAAACATAGAATTTGATGGCAGAGAAGGACCGTTTGGCCCACCTAGTCTGTCCATTTTTCCCTGCTTACTGTATTACTGCAGAGTGATCTTACTTGATCTCTGGCTCTACCCCCCATGCCTTACCACTAAGATTCCCTTATGCCTATCCCATGCATTCTTGAACCCCGCTACAGTCTTTGCCCCCCCCACCTCCTCTGGGACAGTGTTCCAGGCATCCATCACTCTTTCTGTGAAGAAGTATTTGCTCACATCTCCCCTGAGTCTACCCCACTCTAGCTTCATAGCATGAACCCTTATTTCTGAGCATCTTTTTCTCTGAAAAACGCTTCCCTCATGTACCTTATTTGTACTCGTGAGGTACTTGAAAGTCTCTATCATATCCCCTCTCTCCCTCCTTTCCTCCAGGGCATACATATTGAGGTCCTTCAGTTTCTCCTCATGTCTTTTTATACAGACACTGTATAATTTTAGTTGCCCACCTCCACCCTGTCTATGTCCTTCTGGAGAAGAGATCTTCAGAACTGGACACAGTACTCCAGGTGAAGTCTCACCAGTGATCTATATGAGGGTAACACGACTTTCCTCTTTCTGCTGGTGATATTTCTTCCTATGCAACCCAGCATCCCACTAGCTTTCCTAGCTGCCTTGTTACACTGCCTGGCCACCTTTAAGTCATCAGATATGATTACCTCCAGGTCTCTTTCCTGTTTAGTGGTCATCAATACCACTTCCTCCATTTTGTATTCCGCTCCTTTGTTTCTGTGCCCTAACTACATGATTTTGCACTTTTTCACTTTGAAACTTAGCTGCCATACTCTTGACTACTCCTCTATTTTTCTCAGATTACTACTCATTTTTCCACCCCTCCTGGAGTGTCTACCCTATTGCAGATTTTAGTGTCATCTGCAAAAAGGCAGACCTTCTCATGCCATCCCTCTGCAATATCGCTAATAAAGACATTAAAGAGGACTGGTCCCAGTACTGATCCCTGTGGCATTCCGCTGGTCACCCTCCCTCCCTTGGAGTGAACTCTGTTTTCCACTAACATCTGCTGCCTGCCTCCTAACTAATTTCTTATCCAGTTTGCCACCTTTGGTCCCACTCCTAGGCTGCTCTGCTTGCTTATGAGTTTCCTACGGTATGTGGAATGGAGTCAAAGGCCTTACTGAAATCTAGGCAGGCCACATCCACTGCTTCACCCTGATCCAGTTCCCTAGTCACCCAGTCAAAGAAATCAATCAGATTTGCTTAACATGATCTCCCCATTGTGAATCCATGCTACCTCGGATCTTGTAAGCCACTGGATTCAAGATATTCCACAATCCTTTCCTTTAGTAGTGATTCCATTAATTTCCCCACCACTGAAGTCAGACTGACTGGCCTGCAGTTGCCAGCCTCCTCCCTGCTTCCACTTTTGTGAAGTTAGACTGCATCAGCCCTCCTCCAGTCCTCCAGAACCACTCGCATCTCCAGTGAGAGGTTGAACAGGACTGTCAGAGGTGCAACCAGTACCTCCCTGAGCTCCCTCAATATCCTTGGATATACCTCATCTGGCTCCATTGCCTTGTCCACTTTCAAGTTTGCAAGCTCCTTCAGGACTCTGTCCTCTGAAAATGGACTAGTGTCCATCTCCCTTCCTTTCATGCTTCTATTGCTATTCTGTGGCCCCACGCATTCCCCTTCATCTGTGAACACTGAACAAAAGTGTTTGTTGTGGATGTCTGCTTTTTCCTGGTCCCCTCCACCCAATCCCCCCTTCCCTTCTTAGCCTTATAATCACTCCCATGGTCTTCCTTTTTTCACTTGCATACCTGAAAAATGTCTTGACCCCTTTCATTACTGTCTGGCTATTCTCTGCTTAGTTTGTACTTTTGCACTCCTTACTGCTTTTCCTGCTTCTCTCTGTTTCTCTTGATACACCTTCCTATCCTCCTCCCTCTGTGCCTTCTTATACCTCCTGAATCCTAACATTTTTTGCTCTTACCTTACCAGCCACCTCTCATGAGAACCATTGCAGTATCTTTTTCCTCTTGCTTTTACTCACTTGCCTGATGCAGAAGTTTGTTGTCTTCTTTATGCAATCTGCCCTTCCGAAATCCAGGATTCTCGCCTTTGCGTTGTTCAATGCTGCCACATTCTTTTACTGAACCACACTGTATGGTGATCACTGTTCTCCAGGTGACTTCCCACCATGACATCTGCAACTCTGTGCACATTAGCGAGTACAAGGTCCAGGATTGCCTCATCAAGAGTGGGCTCCTATAATAGTTGCCTGAGGAGTGCCCCCAGCAGGGATTCTAGGATGTCCGTGCTCCTAGCTGATGCTGCAGCTGGGAGACTCCAATCCACGTTTGGCAGATTGAAGTCCCCCGCCAGCAGCACCTCCCCTCATCTTTTGGATGGCTTCCATCAGAACCTTATTCAACCCCCCCCCCCCCATGCTGGAGGTCTGTAGATCACTGCACTATGAATAGCA
Source organism: Neoceratodus forsteri (assembly GCA_016271365.2). Classification (NCBI taxonomy): domain Eukaryota; kingdom Metazoa; phylum Chordata; order Ceratodontiformes; family Ceratodontidae; genus Neoceratodus; species Neoceratodus forsteri. The sequence continues at coordinate 871,113,102 of CM057450.1, read as the reverse complement.
ACTCCATTCCCCATCTCTAGGGTGACACACAGCACCTCTGCCCCTCGCTTTATTCCCTGTATCAATGTCACTTTTATGCTTTCCCTCACATAAAGCAGCACTCCCCCTCCTTTCTTTCCCACCCTGTCATTCCTGAACAGGTTATAGCCTGGTATGACTATATCCCAGTCATGGTTCTTGGAGCACCATGACTTGGTAAAGGCGACAATATCTACAGTAGGTCAGCCTCTGCCATAATGACCTCTAGGTCCAGAATTTTATTTCCCAGACTTCAAGCATTTGCACACATGGCCTTCCAGATTTTTCTGCTACTCTGCTTGTCAATCCCCCTTTTCCCTTTTGCCCTCTTTCCTTACTCCCTCTGCACTCAGTCCCACCTCCCTTGATTACAATTTTTGATTTTCTTATTAATAGGTGCTCTTGGGGATTTCTTTCCCTTAGGGTTCTCCCTTCTGACTACTTCATCCTGTGGGGGGAGGAGTAGTTAATGCCTCCCTGCCTCCTTCCACCACCCCCCTCAGCTAGTTTAAATGTTCACCAAAGTAACATTTAAACCATTCACTGAGGACCACGGTTCCTCTCTGGATGAATGCAGGTCATCACTTCTGTGTAGGTCCTTATTCCTCCAAGAGGGATCCCAGTCCTCAATGTAACCCATCCTCGCTGCACCACTACTTCAACCTTGAGTTAAAGATCCTGGTATGGAATACCCTATGCTCCATCATAGATGGGCAACACCTCAGAAAAAGCCACTGAGCATGATACCTGCCTAAGACCCTTCCCCAAATCTCTGAACTCCTCCTACACTATCCCAGCCTCATCTCTAGCCAGGTCATTAGTCCCCAGGTGGACAAAGACAACAAGCTCTCCTTCCCTTCCTTCCTGCTGCCTTAGAGATCCTCAGAATCCACTTTCCATCCCTCCAAGCCATTGCACTAGGTAGGCAAATAATCTCCCTCTCCCCCACCATTCCAGTTCCCAGTTCTATCCCTCTTACAATTGAAACCCCCCCAGGAGTTGCTTCCTGTTCCTCTGGGGTCCTTTGCCACCCTCCCTGGGGTCTCTACTTGGGAGGACCATCACATCCTCCCTGGTCACTACCATGGATGCAACCATGGGACAGACTCGCCCTGCCAGAGGTACGCAGGAAATGTTTAGTAGAACCAGATGTGGAATGTGCCACTGATCCACCACCCCCACCCTCCCAGAGCCCACCATAGTCTAACTGCTCCTCTTCCTAGGCATCCTTTGAGGTAAGAAGTAAGAGATAAGAAATTATAATTTTTTTTGCAGATGTTTCCTGTTGCTGTGATTGATGAGTGCTGGCAATGTACCATGCTGTATTAGCAGTGTGGTACATTCCTATGTTGTTTTTGTTTGCGACATTATGACCCCGTGCCAAAATGTTCGATCTCTTTTACCTTGCTAGGATGTACCCAGCTAGTAGTACCCTGTAGTATTAGTGTTCATTCATGTATTTCCTTCTTTACCTACTATGGCACCAGCAGTTACAGTATATCTCCCCTAGCCTTGCATTCTGACCTGGTTGGGTTTCTAACTAGTGTCTTCTTTCACTTTATTTTTTTTAAAACAAAAAAACATTTCATTCCTTTGCCCTAGATAGGGCATTTCACCTACTCCCAATTCTAGTCCAACCCTGCCTATCCACTCTCCCTTGCAGGTCTCCTGCTTCCCTGCTACTTGCTTTACTCACTCACTGCTGTGGTGCAGGGTGTCTGGCTGCCAGCTGCTTAGTTGGGCTGACTCTGGAGAGCAGACTCTGCTGTCCTTGTTGTGTGTGTCCTTTGTGTGGGTGGCCACGGTATGTGTGGCTGCTTAGAGGCTAAAGCCTATTATAATAGTAGGAAGCTTCCTGTCCTGGGAAATCCTCACCTCCGATAGGCTCCATGAAGGGCCAGAGGCATGGTCTGACTTCTGATTGGCTCCTGCCTGGAGCTTTCTTCACACTTCAGTCTCCACCGATTTGTTTTTTTCACCAGGCAGAAGTGTCCTGTTGATTTATCCTACAGACCCTCTGCGGCAGATTGCATGCCTTAGAGCGCTGAAAAGGACCAAGACACAACATGGGGGAGGGGATTAAAATCCAACTCTTCCTGTTCCAAGCCTCACCTCTGATAAGCTCCCTGGAGGGCCAGAGGTGTGGTCTGATACCTGATTGGCTCCTGCCTGGAGCCTTCTTCAAGCTTCAAGCTCCCCCAATCTGTCTGTGCTGCCAGGAAGAGAGGTCCCACTGATATGTCTCGGGGACCCCTGTGACAGATTGCAAGCCTTAGCATGGTGAAAGGGACTGTGAAAGTTTTAAAACCCCACTCTTCCTGTCCTGACCACTGTCACATGTCATATGTCACATGTATAGTACAGTACATTTAGTAGGTACCACAGGTGGGAAGCACAGGAGGTCAGCAACACACATATTCACTATCATGGACCTGTCAGTGTGTACACCTTATACATATCAGCAGCATATATATTAACCATTGTGGACCTGTCAGTATCAACCCTTTACTCAAATATGGTGCAACCCATAATTCCACTGAAACATATCACATTGGAAATCCCATGGCAACACACAGGAGCTGTCTGCACACCAGGTGTCATGCACCCCCATACTGCCTGAACAGTCTGTGACATTGGTAACACTGTTGCAGGCTGGATGTCTGAGTGGTATGGAACAGTGGTATGGGTATCATGGACTGTTGGACAGAGATAGGAAGGAGGGCAGTGCATGTGGAGTTGAGCAGATACCAAGGGACACAACTCAGAGATATAGTATGCCGATAGCACATAGTGAAGAATGCAGAACAGGCATGGAAGGACAGATAGGAGAGCGGTCACCTACATGTAACAGACAAGGTACAGAGCAGTACAACAATAACATGCACACTACATTGCAGGCACGGGTCCTGAGGAGGAGCCAATAATGGATATGGATGAAAAGGAGGAATGCAGCATGATGGACCGTGGTGATGTGCAGCTACATGCTGTACAGATGGCATGAGCACTTTAGGATGTCCAGGCATATCTTTGTAACATATCTGTGAGCTAATGAAAGGGGACATGTCACCACACCCTGACACCATATGACAACCAGCATCACTGGAGAAAAGAGTACTAATAGTTGTATTTAAACTGGCATCTGCAGCCACATACCATATCATTTTCAAGATCTTTGGTGTACATCAAAGCATGGTACACAAATATCTGTGCATGTTTTGTAGCAGCATAGTCAACAAACACCTTGACAGATATATAGTATCAATCTACCCTCAGATGGGGAAGTCCTAACTGATAGCCGCAAGGTTTTAGGAGCTCTGTGTCCTGCTACGGATACTAGGAGCAAGTGATGATATACATTTACCAATAACACCAGCAGTGGATGACATGAGGGACTAAATAAACAGGAAATGGTGGGCATCCATAGTGTTACAGACTGTTGTAGATGACCACCTAAGATACATATTGGAGGGACATGCACTCTATACATAACACACAGTAATGTTGTGCACTACCAGCATACTAACAGATTCCCCCTGCTGTCACACAGGTTCCACAACATCAGCTGCTGTGTATTGGATCTGCCCATGATACAGCAATACTAGGCATGTAAGGTCTGTACCAACAGGTAGTGCAACTACCACAGGTAGCATGACTGATGAGTGGTAGGCAGGGAATGGGTTCAGAAGGGGGCATGGTGTACACAGGTGCCAGCACAGGATGGGGCATCTGCACTGAAGCACAGGTACAATGTGGATGCCAATGTCCCTGTGGATGTGCATCTCAGTGGCACACCTGCCAGCAGATGGTATCATGCTGCTGTACAAAACATGCCCCTAGATGTACACATCCCTGCTATTCTAGTATCATGATGTAGTGGCAGTCATACACACAATAGCATGTCTGTAACATATGCCACAGCACATTACATAACCAGCGCATGTTTGTGCTGCAGGAAACAATTAACATCAATGGAAAAAGCATCCCATACTACACTCTTGGTAATGCCACCTATCCACTACAGCCATAGCTAATGAAACCATACCCAGAAACAAACTGCATTCCAGAGGAGGAAGCATATGACAGTGCCCACAGCTAAGGATGAACCTTGTGGAGATTGCATTCGGAAGACTGAAGGGCAGATGGTGCATCCTACTGTAGAGGACAGAATTGGAACACACAGTGCCACATGTGATCACTACATGTGTTACCCTGCATGACATCTGTATAGTGCACACAGAGGTATATAGAAATCAGTGGCATGAGGCCATTGAGCAGCATGTGCAGACATACCCTCAACTGAGGAACAGGTGGCAGCAGGATCACAACATCATGGCACAAGTGATTAAGGACATGCTAAAGGCATACATAACAAACAGTAATACAAAAGGCAGCTGGACTGAGCATGGTAACAAGAAAGCACATACAATGCATGTGAGTTTAACTGACAAGTGTGCAGCATAGTGTCCAGGTACACTGCACGGCATATGATGTCGACAGTGAACATGTACATTTGTGACAAGCACCTTCTGGTACATATACAGTTCCAGCACAGGAGACAGGCAACACAATTGTCGACTTGCAGCCAAGGGCATAATGACATCACCAAGGCACAGTGCACAGATCCACAGATGCAGCATATGACACACTGCAATGACCAACCATAATACCACCCACAGAATAGGCAGTGTCCACCCATCATAGACACAGGCAACAAAGTGCACACTGCATACCTGCAAGTCAACACATGCCATGATTATTTATTTGAGTCCCCATTGCCACTCCTATATCTGGTACTGCATGTACTATCCATATCTGCCTTTGTCCCCTTCCTTTTTGCTGAATGTGCATGGCAGATACCCCTTCCTGGGCACTATTCCACCCTGTTCCCCTCCCACACCCCTGGCACTCTTCAGTGCTGGTGTCCACAGAGACATGTCTGTGGTCACTGTAATTGCCTGGTGGGTCAGTATAGGTGTCCTTCCCCTCCACAGTTTCTGTCATGGTTGTGGGCACTTGTGATACAGGCCCGGATGGTACGTCCATGCCCCTATCTGTGGAGCCCTCACCCGTACCCCTGTGCCACTGTCCATGCCCTGTGTCCTAGCACTGTGCTGCCATCATTTGGGTCATGTGTGTGTCACACTGTTGTCCAGCCAAAGTTTTACCCAGGCTGCAACCCTGAGACCCAGTCCCAGGCTGGTTAACTTGTTTATTAATCTTTTGTGTGGGACTGTGTCAAATGCCTTGCTAAAGTCTAGGTAGGCCATGTCTGTAGACCAGGGTGGGGCTATATACATGGCCTTCCTAGACTTTAGCAAGGCATTTGACACAGTCCTACACAAAAGATTAATAAACAAGTTAGCCAACCTGGGAGTGGGTCCCAGGGTTGTAGCCTGGCTAAAACATTGTCTGGACAACAGGATGCAGAGGGTAATAGTAAATGGAGTCCACTCCGAAGAAAGGGGGGTTACTAGTGGAGTACCACAGGGCTCAGTACTGAGGCTGGTCCTCTTTAGTGTCTTTTTAGGTGACATTGCAGAGGGACTGGAAGGGAAAGTATGCCTCTTTGCAGACGACCCAAAGGGGGGGGGGGTGGAAAGGATGAGAAGGGACTCAGCAAAGTTGGGGAATGGTCACAAGTATGGCAGCTTAGATTCAATGCAACCTCGAGATGGAATTTCTGTCTTGAAACACCAGAATCTATTTGTTAGTTTTTGTAATATAGGGATGCGAGGAATTTTTTAGTTCTTACTTGTGGCAGCTGTACAGCGCTCTTGGTTTGGAAAGTTAGTAAGACTCCAGTGTTGTTCCTCTTCACTCTCCCCGGTCCCGCCTCCCAGTCCCATTTGCTTCCTTCTCTCACAAAAACAAAAAAACAAAACACGGTTCACACAGTAGTTGCATCGGTAATCCCAATGGTACTAGTACGAGGACTGGAAGTATAGCATTATTGGGCCGGAAGTATACTATTATGAGGACAGGAAGTATACTATTACGGGACTAACTAATATATTACAAGGAATTTTTTGTATGCATTTTGGGAGTATTATTTTCATTATCCATATATTACATAAATATATATCAATATTGGTTCATCCATGACAGTTTACAATTACAGCTTAAACGTTTCAAAAGGAGGGAATGTACTCCATAATCTGTGTCTCCCTTTTACTTTTAAACCCAAATTTATATTTGCTAAATGCTTATGGTGGATAATTGAGCAGCATTTAATGAACTCATACATAAACTAAGGGATATATATCCCCAACTACTAATGTTTACAACAAATTCTTGAGTCTTGTATTAAACCTGTAAACCAGTTTTTATCAATTTTAAATTTGTAGGGGCAGCCACACACCTCAACTCCAAGGGTAGTGTGTTCCAGAATTTAGGACCCCTGCAAAGGGGAAGTGCCCTACCCAACTCCATGTTACATTTGGGGACAGTAAATTCTATACCCCAAGAAGATCTCAACCCCTTCCTTTGTTCCCTAATCTCAAACTCTCTCAAGGTATATCTGGGCAATTGTTTCCTTTTTATTTTACCCATAAAGGTTGCTAAATGCCAGTTTCTCCTATCCTCTAAACATCACCAGTTTAAAGCTCTGTATAGATCGCAGTGGTGGGTATTCCTGGGGTCATCGAGGATGAAGCAGCAAGCCTGTTATACATGACATTCAGCCTTGCCAGCTCCATCCCCAAGGCTCCCCCATACACCAGATCCCCATAATCTGTTATAGGTATGACCATGGTGTCCACAATTCTGTGTTGCACCTCCAAAGTTGTGTAAGGCTTCAGTTTATAGAGCATCCCCAATTTCTACTGAGAATGCCCAACAGATTTTCCCGATGCTTTTCCTATTTTAATCTACAACCCTGCCATACACCCAAATATATAACTAGTTACCTGTTGGACTTTCTCACCCCCCTTGGTCCTGATGTTCAGTGGCTGGTATTCTCTTGTAGAGCCCCTGAAATGCACCACTTGTGTCTTCTTTACATTTAGAATTAAATTCAAAGAAGTGAAAAGTGTTTGTAACTCAGGAAAGGCTAGTTGCAATTTGGTGGTGATACTATCCGGAGAACTACCCTCCACATAAATCAGAGTATCATCTGCATATATGTGGTATCTAATATCAGGGTCACTGATTGGGTTCCAGCATGTTTTGCAGGGACTAGCAAAAAAGTTTAGCGGGACTGTTGATATTGCTATGCTATTTGTTTGGTGATTGTTAATCCTACCTGCCCTCTCCCTATTGTTCGTGTCCTCTCTACAGGGCACTATTTTGTCTGTCCATCCATCCATCACTGTGCATGCGCAGTCCATATCCCCCTCCCCATCCATATATTTTCCCGCTCTCTCTTTCCTTTGCCCTAATTGCATCTCCTATCTGCAACAGGCCCTCATATTCAGTGCTGCACTCACAGAGAGACCTGCTTCATAGAGTAACAATGCAGCCCGGAGCCTCCCTGCCCCAAATGGAGCAAGCTGCACATGTACTGTTGTTGTTAGCCCATCGGCATGCCCCCCCCCCACATCATTATTTCCTTTATCTGCCATAACTGGCCATGTGATCGATCATGTGACTACAGGCTGCTTTATCTAACACCTCAGATTCCCATTTGCTGTTTATACTCTTCTACCACTAGCAGTCACTGTTAGCTCCTACATTTCCTGCACAACCCCTAGCCTTTCTTCTCCTACTCAAGATACCTAAAACTCACCCCAGCTCCCCTCTGTTCACCTCTGGTACTCCTCTCCTCTAAGGTGCCTCTTTCCTGATACCATTCAGGATTCGAACTCTGCACCTTGTGCTTTAAAGGCTGAGATACTAACCCTTAGACCACCTCAGGTCGCCTCAGCTCAGCTATAGTACCCAATATTTTAACCACCCCTTAACTTTTTCTGCTTTCCCATTTTTCTGCCTACACTCCCTCAGCATCTATTCCCTCACTCTATCCCTTTTCTGTCCTTTAGTGTCTGCTTTCCCCATGGCAATGTTTCTCCCACTACTTTTATTCCTGCATCCTCCCCTCCTGCCCCTTCCCTCCTACCCCAGCCCACACGGAATGTTCAGACCAACCACCCTCCACCTCAATCTCCCCACCCAGGCCATTTCACACTGTCACTTCATCCCAATCCCTTCAACCCCCCCCTTTGCCTTCTGTCCAATTTTCTACTAATGACCTCCTGTCCCTCTTATCCTTCCACTGTTCCTTCCCTAACCCTGGTGCCTCACTTTCCATGCTCCCATCACCACCATTAAATGCACCAGATCCCAAAAACATAAGTGAATCTCTTTCAGCTAATTTTTTTCCAGGACCCTCATCCTCCTCCTGCTCCACTCCGGCACCATTCACCCCAACCCCATCCCTGGAAATCCCAGAAACCCCAGTCTCCCTACCCAACAGCACCTCCTTAATAAGGAAAGGAACATTAGCATAGTCCACCTCAACATTCAGAGACTCCCCACTAAACTAGGTGCTTTCCAAGCATAGGTTGTCTAGCATGATTTCTATGTTATCACCCCCTCCAAAACCTAGCTCTCCTACAAAATATCAGATGGGGAAATTGAGCTCAGTGGCTACACCTCTCTCAGAAATGACAGACGTGGGAAAAAAGGGGGGGTGCCTGTTCTACATCTCCAATAAATTCTCCTTTACTGAACACACCTCTAGCACCAAGTTTGAACTTCTTGGAACTCTCTCAATCCATCTCCTGCTGGCTTTAACAAACCCCTCACCCTTACCACCACCTACCTCCCCTCCAGAACCCGCACTCTGACCTAGAGGCTCTGCTTACCCTTAAACACTCCCTCTCTCTCAATAGAGTGGATCCTCCTAGGTGACAAACATTAATTGGGACTTGAGCCATACTGACACCGCCAAAGCCAGTTTAGCAAAGCTAGGTCTCCACCAGCTTATCTCTCTACCCACTATATCCAGCTATAAAACTGGCACTCAGTCACTTATTAACTGGATCATAGTCACTCACCCCTCCCGCATCACTGACTCTGGCTTACTGCGTGACTGCATTAGCCATCATTGTACCATTTTCTGTTAGTGGTCGACCCATCTGCCCAAACACCCCCCCAAATTCATATACACCAGGAGACTAACTGATCAGAACATCGAGTCAATAACCCACGATCTCAGTCTAGTCGACTGGTCCTTTACCAAGGGACCAGGTGACTGCAAATCCATCCGTAAACCGATTCTCCAATATTTTTGCTAGCATCTGTGATAAGCATGCCCCTTTAAAAAGTATCAGAACCAGGGGCCACAATAATGAATAGATTTCTGCCACTATTATCAAGCTTATGAGAGCCAGGGATGAAGCTTGGGCCTGTTACCATAAGCACAGAGACCTCGACCAGCTCTCCCATTATAAGTCATTACGAAACAAGTGTAAGTTGGCCATAAGAAAAGCAAAAATTGACTTCCTTTATTATAATCAACTTGGTGAATCATCTAATCCCCGTCATCTCTGGGGTACCCTCAATTCACTGCTTGGCAAGATCAGAAACTCAAATCCCATTACTTTGTACCACGGTGACAAACAGACCAATGACCCAACCAAAGTAGTGAACATCTTCAACACTTTCTTTGGTGACCTTAAAAAATACAGATGCAGCCACTCCCCTCCTTTGCCCACCCTTCCCCCACCTCCACTTAGGCCACTACCCCTCCAGTAGGCCTCTCCCCAATTTCAACGTAGGGCACTAAAACCTGCAGACACCGTCAAGCTCATCCTCAGGAACAACCCCAAACCTAGTAAAGGTGCTGACAGTATTGAATATAAAATCCTTAAACTATCTATCAATGCCTTGGCTTTCTCTATTACCAACCTACTCAACCACTCTCTCTGCACTGGCTATTTCTCCTCCACTTGGAAAACTGCCACCATCAGGCCTTTATTGAAGTCCAGGTCCAGAAATGAAGTCAGAATCTACTGTCCCATCTCCCTTCTTGCTCCTCTCTCTAAAATTATCAAGAAAATTGTGCATGCTTAACTGATCTCCTACCTTGAATCCAACAACCTACTCTCCAGTGCACAGCATGGGTTCAGATCTGGGCATAACACTGAATTAGCCAAGGTCAGGTTCAGCAGTGACATCCTCATAGCTAACGACAAAAGCCAGTACACCGACTCCATCTTGTTGACCTGACCAAGGCGTTCAACCTTGTGGATCACACCCTCCTCCTTGACAGCCTAAGAGGCATGCATCTCTCTGTAAATGCCATCGAGTGGGTCAGCAGCTACCTCTCTGGGAGATCTCACAAGACTTCAATTGAAGGCCACCTCTCTAGCAAATGTCCAATTAAATACGGAGTCCCCCAAGGATCGATCCTAGGCCCCTTTTCTTCTCTCTCTTCATTAACAACCTCCCCTTCATATGCCATTCGACTCAGCTTGTTCTCTATCTGAACAATGCAGCTCTGTACTGCAGTGACAAAAGCCCAGCCACTATGCTCCACAATCTGCAGTCTGATTTTTGGAGGCTGCAATCCTGGCTCTCCAGTAAAGGCATGGTCCTCAATTTCTGGAAGACCAAGTTCATGATCTTTTCAGGCCCAAGGAAAGCCTCAGTTTCCATCCTAAAACTCTTCAACAACACTGGTAAACTCATTGAACAAGTATCAGAATTCAAATACCTGGATCTCCAACTCAACCCCCACCTCACCTACAATCTCCACATTAGCAACCTCATTAAGAAGGCCCATGTCAGACTTAGTCTTCCATACAGGATTAGGAAGGTCCTGATCCCCGCATCCAGATTTCACCTAGCTCGCTCTCAACTCCTGCCTCTTATCAACTATGGCTCCATCATCTTCTCCCCTCCTATGTCTTCCATCCTCTACATTAAACTCAGAGCAACCTACAACAGCATAGCACATTTCATCACTGGTCTCCCCTGGCATACACATCACTGCATTCTCTACTCCACACTCGGCTAGCCCACTCTAGAGAGGAGGTTCCAGCTCAAGATGCTCTCCTTCCTACATAAGACATCCTTCAGAACTCTGCCCCCAACATCAACTCCCTATTCCCATTTAGGGGCCCTTGAACGGGCTACCAGGGGTTCCGCCAGTCTTGTCTTAGACACCCTTTTTACAGGACTAACCAGGCACAAAACTCAATCACCTACATGGGCAAAAAGCTGTACAATAATATGCCTCATGTAATCCAGGCCTGTAAATCATTGTACTCTTTTAACACCACCCTTAAAGAGTACCTCTTTGAGTCTTCCACCTGCCATTGCCCCCAGCCCACTCATTAATATCCAGTGATCCACTTCCATCCCCAATTGCTGAACTTTCTCCCCTTCCCCCCCAAAGCACTGAAATAGACAGCTCAATGCACATCCCATCCTCTTTCCACTCTCCTCTTTACTCTCTCAAGCTAAACACTGCAGTTTCAAGTTACCCCAATCTCTCCTGTTAACTTTATTTTTCCCTTGTCGCCTTCCATCTGCCCAGCTTCGGCCTTTGTTTGCCTTCCCTGCCAACGTATCACCTCTACCCCGTTTTACTTAACTATTTTCTATTTTCTCCTTTTGCCAACTGGTTGGCTTTTTTGTACCAATTCTTATTGTGATACACCTGTAATTAGTATATCCATAGTTTATACCTGTTAGCTTCATCTGATTCTTTTAACACTGTAAATATGATCATATACTACTGTAAATCTTATAACTGTTTAAATGATGTTCACACTATGCACTCTTTTTGGCCTCTGTAATACATTCTCTCTATTGTCTTTGTTATGATTTTTGTTTACTTCTGACACTGGACATTTGTGAAAACTAGCATTTTTGCTCACATACCTTTCCAGTACACAAATACAATCGATTGCTTGATTGACTGATTGATTGATTGATTGATTGATTGAGTCCTCCACTCCTTTAAATATCTACAACTCTCCAGTGCCCTTACCTCATTTTTAGGCCCCCATCCCTTGTCGTCACCACCTGTGGGGGTCTTACCCGACCTCCTCCACATGGCAACTCAACCACATCCTCTGTCTAGTTCCTACCATTTTTTTTTTTCAGTTGAAAGACCCAGCCAGCCTGGAAGATGTTTGCTTTTATTGGAAGCAGGTTTTACAACTCCAGACAGAGGTTGAGGTTTGGCAGGGAGGTTGGCTACACTTATACCAATTCATCAAACAGGATGATTATTGTCTGTTACAATTGCATATGCTACACAATCTCTGTTACATGCCTGTTAGGCTCCATAGGATGGGCAAATGAGAATCTCTCATTTGATCCCACTGCAGCACAGTGGAGGGTCATTTAAAGCACATCCTGTGGGATTGCCCGAAGGCTACCCCTTTCTGGAATGCTATCCAGCTTTCCCTAGACCCACTTCTAGGGCTGGATTCATTTTTTACTCCTGAGGTCTCTCATTGGCATCTTCTCAAAGGAATGTTTTGGTCCCTGCAGAGCCCACATGTCCCTGGCTGCCGTGATGGTGAAGTTAATCATATGCTGGCATTGGCTGGATGACATTATCCCATCACTTAAGGAGTAGCACCAGAAGATATTGATGGCGCTCAAGATGGAAAAGCAAATCGCTAATTTGCAGGGCAGGTCTCAGTGTTTCAAATCCCAGTGGGACTTGCTCTATACCCTTTTGTCCAGTTCGGTTGCTCCTCAAGATCCCCAACACATTTCTTCCTCAGATTCTCACTCCCATTCATCTTCATCTGGACACCCAGATGACAGATAATAAATAATTGCCCTATTACTTTACTGGGTCATGTCGCAGAGATGTACTCCCAGGTGTGCTTTTGTGGAGGGAAGGGTTGGAGGATGGGATGGTATATTTTATTTTGGGAGGTTGGGGAGTATTTTTAGTTTGCTGTGTTTTGTGACTTGTATCCTCTCCTGTTTGCTGGATCTGTATTTTGATGTTGTATTACATTGCTGTTTTGCTGTATTGTTGAAAAAGTAATAAAGTTTAGTAAACTGAAAAAGAAATTGTTTTGTTAAACTTTAATTAAGCAGACAGGCAAACTGTGAAGTCTAAAGGGAAGTGGCACATCATGTTCTCATATGCTAATGCAGCTCTCAGGGACAATGATATTTCAACAACCAGACAATGAAGACCCCCAGGATAGTCTCAGGGACAGTAAAAAAAATAGAGCATTCACATATATCTCTCTAACAGTTACACAAAAAGAGTTGTCTGTTGACATGGAAACATGAAAATTTACAAGACATGAGGGTGCAGTTTTCCTATAAATGAAATGAAATCTGCCATTCCAGGGCAACTGCCCAAACCTAAGATGTGTAGCTGGCCTCATGCCAGTCTTCCCTTCCTCCTGATACACTGCTACACTCCTGATTCCCACATCTTACTCACTTGCAACTTTTTGGGCAAGAGACCTTAAAGCATCTTATCTCCTCACACTCCTGGACTGCCAATACTGAAGACTGATGGGAATAAAACCCGAGTAGCCCTTTACCTTTTTCTGGGCTTGCTCAGTCACCTCCTTTAACTTGCAGTCTGCCATTATGTCTATAGCTGAAAAGTGTGCTGAGAAATGCAACACTGTACACATGATTTCTTGTAGACAGTAATAAGCAGTAGGAGTGCTTGATTGAAGAAGTATATTACTTATTTATTTAGAACATATTTGGTTTTGTCAACTCGACAGCCTGGATACTGCTGCCCTTCTTCAAGACCTAACCTGTATTGACTGCCTCCCAGTGCCCCTGGCCCCAGATATCAACTTTGTCCTCCACCACTTCTCCAATACCCTTACTAGCATCTGGAATATCCATTCCCACTAAAACAAGTCAGAGTCGAGCATTGCCATCATCCCTGAATAATGGAGGATCTGATAACCTTATGCAAAGCTCAAGAATGAGCCTGGGCATGATATAAATCATCCCTATCCTTGTTCAATCTACAGTTTTACAAGTCCCTTAGAAAGGCCTGTACCAAGGCTGTCTGCATAGCTAAAGCCAATTACTTCAAGTCCCACATTCAGTCTAATCTCAACACTTTGGCTACTTTCTGGAACATTATCCACTCTTTCATTGACCCACCTGCTCACCTTACATCTCCAGTCCTTAAGACAGATGGATTGCCTGTCTCTTCCCCTTCCTCTGTGCCTTAGATGTTCAATAAATTATTCACCACTTGCGCTGTCCCTGGCCATCCCACTCCTACCTCTCCTGGCCTTCTCCCCACCCTTTCATCTGCTGGATTCTGTTTTCCCCCAGTTTCTCCTCAGGAAGTTTAACAGGCTATATTATCTCTTAACACTGCCCAAACCAGTCCTGACAGATTCCACCCTAAGCTCTTCCATATCTTCACTCCTGCAATAGCCACCCCTCCCGCACACCTCCTGAACTTATCCCTCTCAACCTGCATTGTCCTCCAGGCCTGGAAAGTAGCTAAGGAGCTGCCTCTTTGTAAAGGTGGTGACCCTTCCATTCCTGGAACTACTGGACCATTTCTCCCCTTCCCTCACTTGCCAAACTACAAGAGTCCCTTGTTTACTCCAGGCTATCAGAATATCTATCCTCCTCAGGCATTCTCTTCCCCTTCTAGTCCAGCTTCAGAAAACAGCACATAGTTGTCTCCTCCCTGCTGTGAGTCACTGACTCCATCCTCTCAACAATGGAGCAGTGTTGCATAACTGCTACCATCTTTGTAGACCTAGCCAAGGCCTTTGACTCCATTTCCCACCCACTCCTGCTTCACAAGCTTCATTTGGTTGGGCTGGCAGCTTCTGCTTTCTGCTAGTTTGGCACCTACCTACATGAAAGGTGGCAGTCTGTGCAGGTGGGAGACTCCCTATCCTCATATCTCCCTATCCTCACTGACATACCTCAAGGCTCCATTCTTGATCCTATTCTTTTTTCGGCTTTCATAAACAAACTCCTCCATCTGCTCTATTTCACACATTCACATGTGCATGGATGATATCGTGATCTTCACCTCAGGTCCCTTCACAATTGATGTTCAAGACCCACTTCGGTTCAACTTCAACAATGTCCATAACTGGTTTCAGGCTAACCAACTGAAGTTAAACACAAAGAAACAGTGACGATAACCTTTGGCTCCAGGCAAAAGCTAGCTAGACTCCAGTCCCCCCCCCCATGTTCACCATTCCGGCACTCCGGATGGCTCCCCCCTTGAAGTGGTCCCCGCTTTCAAATATCTAGGTGTCTGGCTGGACAGTCATCTAGATTTATCCTTACACATACTATAGATGCCATCTGTTCCAAACTCCACCCCAAACTTGAGATTCTCTATTGTCACAAAGATAGTGTCCCTCTCCCTACCTGTCAGGAGCTTGTTGCAAAAATGATTCTCCCAGTTATCAACTACAGCAACATGGTCTATGGCAGTGCCCCAGCTATATCTCTCCAAAGACTCGACATACTCCTAAACTCCTTCTGCCACTTTACCACCTCTTCTCCTCCCCTTACTCACCACTGCCTTCTTTACTCCCCTCTCTCTCTCCCTTATGCCCCATGGGAGATTGGTCCACTGCCAGTCCCTCATTGCCAAATACTGGTCTGAGACTCTCCCCTCTTACCTCTCCTCCCACCTCTCATCAGCAAACCCCTCAGCCTACTTTCTGTGCTCCAGGGACTCCAGCTCCTTCTTCCTTTCCTACCCCCAGTCATCGGCAGGTCAGTCCACTTTCTCTTATCACCTCAATTATCTCTGGAAGCAGTGCTCCACAGACGTTCACCAAGCTCCCTCAATCTCCACTATCAAACACCTTCTCTGACTCCTTCCTGCTACCCAATGCTCTTGCTGCTCTTCCTCCACTGCCTCTTCTTCACCCCAGCCCCCTGACCTCTCCACTTTTTTCTCCCTGACCCAAACTATTTTGCCACTGCAAAAACTGTTTTTGTTTTTACTAGCACGGACTGTTTCCTATGGAATCTCAAATGGCCCAATAATATTACTCGTACTGTACTATTGATTTGCTCTGACTTTTGTACCCCAAGTCTGTTTTGTTGAAATGCTGTGATCCGTATACCCCAGTTCTGTATTGTCTCCCTGTTTCTCCAGCTGGCACCTGGAAACAAGCTTCATCTCAATGTGCCTTCCTCTGTTACCAAATTTTAAATAAATAAAATAAATATTTTATCAAGTAGGCATGATGAGCCCAGATGCTCATTTTCAGTTGTGACCTGGGAGGTTAGTTAGGGAAGGAATGAGTATACATACAAATACAAAGGCTACAATTGTGAGGCAGATACCTACTGTACATACATGTGTTTCAGTGCTTACAGTTACACAAGTACAAGGCTCATGGCTGTGAAGAGATACATGCCTGCAATTCAATGCAGTTCAAGTCACATTTCAGTTTCTGTGTTAAGTTTTGCTTTCTCAGGGCATAGCAATTTCAAGAGCTTACAATTGCTAGGAAGGGTACTCCACTGGTTGCTTACAGGTTAGGTGAGGGTGCAGCAGAGGGTAAAGCACTTGACAGTGCAGAGATATGAAATTTTGGTAAATTTTCACAGAGGGGGTAGCTCGGGTGGACTGGCAAGGAGTCAGAAACAATTGTGGTAGGACTTGCACCTGCAAAGTGGGCCTTAATTAGCCTCTTGCTCACTGGAAATGATTGGTCTGAGGTAGTGCTAGCCTGGGAGGCAGGTTGTTCCATGTTTTGGGTAGTTGATAGCTGAATGAGGATTGCCAAGGTTATGTTTGTAGCTTGGGATCTGGAATTCTTTGCCTTCTTTGGACATGAGTGCATAAGTTTGATTTGCTGCTAGTGAAAGCAGATTAGCTAAGCACTGTAGCATAGACGTTTGCCTGTCTAGAACTCTGCTGCTATGATAGCTGTGTGCATCTATTGTCTTGCCGCTGGTGGCACACACTCCAGGTCACTGTGCATTGTGCAGTGGTGGGTGTGGTGGAGGGAGGAAGGCCAAATCTGTACAAGGCACTGAATAGGGTGAACAACATGGACAGGGTGAAGGGGTTGGCTCCTGAGTAAACAATTTTCCTGTAGTCCAATAGGGGGAGTTTGAGTATGCTTTTCCAAATGGAATGCACTCAACAGAAGGAAACTGCACACTACCAAAACACTATGAACTGCTTTATTGCACAATGTAAAGGTAAAGTGCAGACAGATGTGTGGCGTGCCACAACTTCCCCCGGTGCTTCAGGTAAACTAACCCTTCGATAGGGGGTGTGATGTTTGCAAGGCAAAGCTCTTTTTTATATACAGACATTAACAGTAATCACCTGGTATTCAATTAATAAATTAACAGTGACCCATACCAGTTAAATCAAAAAGACATTTACAAATACAAAAAGCTCATATTTACAAAATCACTCTTGTATCTAACACTCCAATTCAGTATTATTTGTAAATGTATAAAGTTCCAACTGTATTCTGAATACATCCATCATATTATTTTTAAGAGACACAATGTCTTACTGAATGGAAGTTTGCCTGTCCACAGTTTTGCTGCTATGAAGGCTGTGTGCATCTATTGTCTTGCATCTGGTGGCACCCACTCAAAATCATTGTCCATTGTGCAGTGGTGGGTGTGGGGGAAGGGGACAGGCCAGGGCAAATCTGAACAAGGCACTGAATAGGATGGACAACATGGACAGGGTGAAGGGGGTTGTTCCTGAGTAAACAATTTCCTTGTAGCCCAACTGGGGGAGTTTGAATATGGAGTGTTCAACCACTAGTTTCCTGATGTGGAGTTGCAGACAACTCTTCATTCATCCTATAGTGTACATCAAGTTTTGTGTAGCATTTGGCAACTTTATTTTTCAATGTGTGCTGAGTAGTTCAGGTGCTCATCCAGAAGGAGGCCTAGGTATTTATATGTAGAAAGTTAGTCAAGACAGAGTCTTGAGTGGTGAAGATGTTCAGAGTAGCAGATGATGTTCCTAGCAGCCATCTGGATCCAAACAGAATGGAAACAATTTATTTCTGATTTAAGACCAGTCTGTTGTCATCTTGGAACCAGTTCTGAACTGCATGGAATTCCTGGTTTAGGGGCTCTTCAGTGGATCTGATGGTGAGGCCAGATGCATAAATGATGATATTGTCTGTATATGAATGTTATAGGAGAAAACTGATGATGGCAGGAGCCGAAGCAGGCAAGCAAGGTGGAGGAGATACATGAGGTTGCTAGCTTGTTGAGAAGGATACTGTGGTCCACAGTTTAGAAGGCCTTGTCTACATCTGTGAAGATGGCTCCCTTACCCATTCCCCTGTCCATGTTGGTGTAGACGAAGTCCGTGATTCTGAGAAGGGAGGTTGCTGTGAAGTGTTTTGGCTGAATCTGTGCTTGGTAAGGTGTCAGAAAACCAGAGCTGGAGTAGAATTGGCTGATCTACCTGCTCACTAGGCACTCCAGGACTTTGGACAGGATTGGCAGGAGGGAGATCAGGTGAAAGTTGGGGGCACATCCACTGGGCCTTCTTTGTGGAGGAGGACTACTACTGTGTGTTTCCCATTATGGGGGTAGATGTAGTTGTCGGAGATAAGTTAAAGAGGTGTGCAATAGGGGCTGCTATTGATGAGATGCCTGTTCTAAAGAATCTGGGGGGAAACTCCATCCCCTCTGTAGCTGGAGGACACATTGAGACCCATTAGTTCTTTGGGGACTTCTTGGGCTGGGATTGCCTGAAGGGTGAATGGGCCAGTCGAGGAGTGATGGGTCTGCTGTGCATCTTTAGAGCCTTGTCGCAAGGCCTTTGGTTCATCTGTGAAATACAGGTTGAGTCTGTCTGCAGAGAGGGCAGCATTTGGGATCTGCTGGTTGCTATCAGTGGATGAGGAGCAGTTGAAGTGGGTGTGTATTGTCCTCCAGAATTTGGATGGATACGAGCCTGAAGTCGAGAGCTTGTTTTGGAAGTAGTTTGCTTTGGCCTGCCTTGTGAATTGGTGTACCAATTTCAGAGTGTGGTAAAGGATCGTCTGTCTGAGGGGTTCCTATGGCTTTGTGTTTGACCCATGCCTCACCCTTTTTCTGGAACCAGTTTATTATATCAGTGGTGATCTATGGGCTGGTGGTATCCCTGTACTCTTGATGCATTGAATGGGTCACGTTTGTCATAGATGCTTTGATGGCAGCAGCAAATATGGCAGTGGCTTCCTCTGGGTCATGGGCTGTTAGGATAGGGGCCCAGTTAGTTGAGGTGAGGTCATGGGTGGACTCTTCCAGGTTGAAGGTTCTAAATGATCTTGTGTGGAATACGTTAGGAGTGGCTTTTGTCATTTTAATTTTGCATATATGAGCTCCTGTTGCTTACTACTGTCTACAAGAGTGCATGTATACAGTGTGGAACTCATCAGTGTTTTTCTCAACTACTGACATAGTGGACAAAGGCACACTAAGCTTCGGCATGGTGTGCCTTTCCTGGTTAAACAATTTTTCCCCATTCCGCTACTGGTTTGATTCAGGGAAAAGGGAGATGAGTAAGCTAGCTTCAGAAAAGTAAACCACCAAGCTTGCTGTCCATCAGTCTCCCCTTCCCCCTGCAACTATTGATGATATTTGGAGGAGATGGTTCAGGATCTTTAGCCACAAAAGGAATAGGCAGGTAGGCAGAACAAAAATGCTCTGAGCCAAGCCAAAAAGATTTGGCTTGGACTAAATTCTTGATGAGTCAGTCAAGTTCAGGGTGGCTTATTTTAGTTAGAGCCAGTTCTGCTCACTTCAAGTCTCAAGACCTTGAAAAAAACCTCTAACAGTCAAGAAGAGGAATGCTTGCTGTAATGAGGGTTGTGAAGTTATACTTTGTCGGCAAATTATTAGCAGAGTGCCAATATTGCCCTACACGTGCACACCAACAACAATTTGCAGTATGAAATGTTTCTTAAAAAAGTTTAAAATCTTTAAAAAAATCACACACCCACCCTCTTGTAATACCCTATCACATCCTCCATCCCCAGTCCCAATCAGTATCATGATGAACCCTCCCCCACCCACTCAGCAATACCCAATCCCAGTCCCCCAGCTTCAGAAAAATAATTAGTAAAATATCCTTTCCATTTCCCACTATGCACCACCAAATCTCACCCCATCCTGTCAGCCCTGGCCAATAAAGACAGGATGCATCCCTTCCCCAACCCAATCAGCACCCAACCCACCTATCCTATGCCACCAAACAAAAGACACAAGAACTGTGGCAGAGAGAGGGACAGCAGCTGTCACAGATCCTCTCTAATCACTGTGGCCAGCCACCTTTAATACTGGAATCCTCCAAGAATCATGAAGGCTGGTAGGTGACTCCACATCACGTTATGGCAAAATGTTGGCAAACAGAAGTTATTGATGGGAAGAGGAGGTGGCCTTTGAATCAAACATATCAGCATGGTGTAATGCTTGGGAATCGTGGCAACTGACACTATAAGACCATTGGACTTACAGGGAAAATAATACACTTAAACCAGCAGCACAGTGAAATTGGGCAAAAAACTTGACCCTTTCTTTTCTTCATTGCAAAAGTTTTCAGACATCTAATTGTTTTCTTTGGATGGTAATATTTTCAGATTCCACCAGACTGAGTATTTTATCAATGTTTTCAGGGCCACTAAATTTGGTTTAGAAATACCATTGTAGACCTATTAAGGCTTGCAGTATAGCCTAGAGGTTAGTGTAATGAACTGCAAATGAGCTTGGTATGTCCAGCAGACCTGGGTTTGATTCCCATAACCTCCACTTGCATACTGTGCGACTCTGAGCAAGTCAGTTAACCTTCACAGTGCTCCTAGGTTGCCCTCAAAACAAGCACTTGTGCCTAGTGGGCTTTACTAGGTTACCAAAGAATTAATAAAAAAAAGGGTTGGGGCTAGGACTGAGAAAATAAGAAATGTCGTAGTGGGAAACATAGATAATACTGAGAAAAGTTAATTTGACAGTTATGGTAACATTTTTAATAATCACAGCTGAAACTTGATTTTAGGAAATTATTTTTTTGCTGCAATGCTGATTAAAAAGAGGGAAGTGGTTGAGGAAAAAATGAGGGAAAAATCCCCACTGGTTGCAGAATGACAAAAGTGCTTGCCCCCACCCATGCCTGCTGGGGACTTCAAATAGTGAGGGGCAGGGTATGTTTGTGGAAAGCAAGTCATGAGATGGAAAAGACAGGGAGCTGGTA
The DNA here is from genome assembly GCA_016271365.2 of Neoceratodus forsteri. Lineage (NCBI taxonomy): Eukaryota > Metazoa > Chordata > Ceratodontiformes > Ceratodontidae > Neoceratodus > Neoceratodus forsteri. The sequence continues at coordinate 871,091,972 of CM057450.1, read as the reverse complement.
CTGAGGAGGGGATGATAAAGGAGAGAGGAGGCAAAAGGTGTGTGAGGGGGCAAAGGTTATGGGGTATACAAGTGGTGACATGGGGGCTGGCAATGGAAAGAGTGGTTCAGGTAATGCATATGTTTGTATCTATATCCTCCTGTTAGGTCAATGCATTAGAAGTCATTTTGGCCCTGTGGAGGGGAATCAAAAGCATGGGGCGTCATTATACTAGGCTCCTAAGCTGCCCATTTCTTCATGTCCCCTTGAGATGTCATGGAGGCAGAGCTAGTACTTCCACTTCCATTTAATGGTTCATAATGAAAACAGGGTAATCATGACCATGTTGACAAAAATGGCAAATCTTTTAATTAGGCTGATGGTTACTCTGACAGAAACCATTAGTCAGAAGACAGAGCTACCCAATTTTACTTCACAGTTCTGTCACTAACATGTGCCACCACTTGCCCAAAAATGAGTCACTTCATGTGGTCCACCCCCTCTCTCAGTTCATGCTAGATGAGTCTGTCTTCAGGCACTAAAAGGGATGTCTTGAGAGGAAGGGAAAAGAGTGGGCGGAATTTGCTAGGAAGCATCAGGCTAGGTGTTGAGTTATTACAGGTGCCTAGAAACCCTAGGCCCTGTACCATGTTCATGAAAGCTGAGCTTCAAGCAGCCTGGTGCTGAACTGACAGAGGCATAGAAACATCAAAGGTTGTAAACTGATTCTTAAATAAATAAAAAAAATAAAAACATAGAATGTGTCAGCAGAAAAGAACCTTTGGCTCATCTAGTCTTCCCTATTTTTTCTGCCTAACACTACACCCTGGACTTTGTTTTGTCACAGGTGTTCCCCTCTCCTCCCTTGCCTCTGTTTATTATACCCATGTGCCTATCCCATGCATGTTTGAAGCTCTCCACTATCTTTGCCTTTACCACCTCTTCTGGAAGGCTTTTCCAGGAGTCCAACACCCTTTCTGTGAAGAAGTATTCCCTCACACCCCTCCAAAACTTCCCCCCTCAAGCTTTTGTATCATGCCCCCATGTTCAGGTGCTCCTCTTCCTGTGAAAGATACTCCCCTCTTGCACTTTGTTTACCCCCTTGAGGTACTTATAGGTTTCAGTCATGTTCCCTCTTCAGGCCACTCTTGCCCTCCTCTCCTCTCCTCTCCTCTCCTCCAGGGAGTACACATTGAGCTCCTGCAGCCTCTCTCTCTTTGTATGGTTTCTCATGCATTCCAACCACAACATTTTAGAAGCCCTCTTGTGGACTGCTTTTACTCTGTCTGTGTCCTTGCAGAGGTGCGGCCTCTAGAACTGGACACATTATCCAGGTGGAGTTTCACAAGTGAGCAACACAGAGGCAACGCTACCTTTGTTCTCCTGCTATAGATCCCCCTACCTATGCACCCCAGCATTTGGCTCACCTTTCTTACTGTCCTGTCATGCTGCTCTGCCACCTTGAGATCATCAGATACAATCACCAAGATGTCCCTCTCTTGCTTGGTAATTGTAAATACCTCCCTCCATCTTAAACACAGTGACTAACTTTTCCCACCCTAGGTGTATGACTTTGCACTTTTTGACATTTGAAACTCAGTTGCCACTCCCTAGACCACTCGTCTAGTTTCCCCAGATCCCTTTGCATTATTTTCCTGGGTGCTCATCCTGTTGCAGATGTTTGTGTCATTTGCAAAGAGACACTCCTTCTCCTCCAGTTCCTCAGCAATGTCACTTACGAAGACACTGAAGAGGACAGCGCCCAGCACAACTCCCTGTAATAATCCATGAGTCACTCTTGTCCTCTCAGTAACTACTGTTTACCACCACCCTCTGCCTCTTATCTTTCAACCAGTTAGATACCCAGCTCAGCACCTTCTCCCCCACCTCCAGGCTGCTAAGTTTCTTCATCAGCTTCCTGTGTGGTATAGTATCAAAGGCCTTACTGAAGAGGATTCCTGATATTATTAGCCTCTGAATTACCTATAGTACCTAAGTGTTCCAGTAGTAACAATTTATGAGGTGAATTGTGAACAAGATGTTTCAGTACCTGGTTAGAGTCAGTCTATGAGACACAAGAAAAATACGTTACTGATTCCTGCTATGGGCCTCAAAGATTGGAGGGAAAATGAAAGAAGAAGTGGATGCTATAGGTCAGATGGAAGATTAGGAGCCCCTAGGGTACTCCTTATCTTAGGGTTGGATCCCCTTTGTGTCTTTCACTTGTATATGTCCCCTCCTGTGCCAAGCATATGCTCACTACTATTATTGGTGGCATGTGAAAGCCCATAAAGGCAGCCAAGGAAGACAATTCCTGCAGATCACCATTTAGGGGGTGTTTCTGTTTCACACAAAGAACTAAACATAATGGCTTTGCCAAGATTTCTTCCCCCAGCCTTGTTTTAAGAGAGCGGAACTGTATGTTGTACCAGTTCCTCTCCAAGGAGGGAGCAGTATTGTTGTACTGTACCATACTTAAGCAATAAGGCATGACAAGGTATGTGCTACTGTGTAATAAAGTCACGCCTCGGTGATTGAAGCATAAGGCTGCAGGCTGAGTACATTCAACACCTGAGAAGTAACATTACGACACTATAACACACACACCGTGGAGTGCCTTATTGATATTATACAATGGCTTTTTACATGTAGACTAAAAAAGTAAAATAAAAACAATTTTTTTTTTTACTGGTTTATTACTGTGGAAGAGTATTTAAGTAAAAAGACGTTCCTTTTTGTACTTGTCCAATAGGTGGCACTGTTCACTGTGTGCTATTTGTAAGTCTGTTTTTTTCTCTTCCCCCGCATTGTCTCGCATTGTTGGTCTGTCTGGGATTCATTGTTTTTCTTGGCCTTCCTCCTTTTCCATATAGTAAGATATGTTTCTACACTTTTTGTTTTTTAGGAAAAAAAGTAGATTGCAGTTTTTAAGCTGAAGTTTTTTACTTCAGGTATCCGTCAAGCTAGTAGCGTAGTGCTCTTGAACTGGGCACACCCTAACATCAGAACTGCCGATCGGGTTTTAGTTGAATTTCTTTTGTATGTTCTACTGGTACAATCTGTAGCATTTCTGATTTGTACTGAGAGAAAACATAGGAGACCAGTAAAGTCACTCAGTGGCACCATGAGATTAGACAGGTTGGGGAGTGGAGGATGTGTGGGCACATGCCTTGCAATGACAATGAGCTCCTCACTGTGGCGGTTTGGCTTTCAGAAACTTTTTTTTAAATGCAGTTTCACTTGTTGGAGAAAGAAGGTGATAGGGGTTCTGTAAGTTGTTGTGATTGGCTGGGGACTGTGAAGCCATCTCGGCTTCGGGATGTCTTCAGCAGGAGGGAGTTGTTTCACTGTGATGAGAGCTCAGTAAATGGTTATGGTTGTGAGGGGGCTATGGAGCCATGTCAGCTTTATGGTGACTTGACCAGGGGAGGGAGGTATTTCCTTTAGTGTTCTGCAGTTATGTCTGTGCCTGTCCTAGATACAGTAGTGTTACTGTCAGTTAACATCACTGTCTCTAGGGCAGTCTGACAAATCAGAACTGTAGAATTATCCTTGCCATTATATAACTTAGAATAAAGCTGTAGCTGCCTGACTCATATGGCTTTTTGTAATTTAGAAAGAAACTGTGTTGGTGCCCCATTGCCCCAACTGTCCCAAAATCAACAGGATAAACCCTGGCCAGCCACCTAACACAGCCATGGATCCTGTAGTGTTGAGAGCACTGTAGCAGGTTGCACATGAAAGGAGGCATGCTTGCACTGAAAGCACAAGACACAGACAGCCACATGCTCCTAAAAATAAATATATTAACAATATGAAGTGTTGCTGCACTGAGTTTTAATTGGAAAGTTCCCTTAGCCTATTGTCTGTATACCTATGTAGTTTGTAGGCATGAACAATGATTTTCTCTCTCTCTCTCTCTCTCTCTCTCTCTCTCTCTTGCATTCCCCTAATGTCATTCTAATTTAAATATAAATTAGGTTGCTTCACCTGTTTTGACATTCTGATGTGAAAACCTGTTTATCTCTATTTCAAAGGTCATGACCCCTCTCATGCAAGGCATCATGTGAGCTGATGATGCGTACATGTACATGCCAGTAGAAGTTATATTCACTCAGATCTGTTACATGTCTTGTGAAGTCACTGTATTCTCTAAAAGCATTTTTTTTAACTCAGATGCATTTTAAACTACAAAAAACAGTAGAGCGCTTACTGTGCCTTGCAAGGTTTCATGGCAACATAAGACAAGAACATAAGGACTGCAGAGGACAGCAACAGTACTGACTAATATAGCGTAACTACTGCAGGCTTTAGCACCAAAACATAACATTCCAGAATGCCTTACATGAGTCTGGTCATGACCTTCACAATGGAGTCAAGCAGCTTTTCATACCAGACTTAAGTACCTTCATTTACATTTAAATCCTGATAAAATTAGGAGGCTGCATTGTCCCGGACTCCCCCCTTTTCCCTCACAAAAAGACAGAGATCATTGTTGTTTGTTGTGCTCAGATTGGCAATTAATTTATTTATATTCATAATTCCATATTCCATTGTCCATTTCTTTATTATCATATTTTCAGAAATTTAATTCATTTCCATCCATATATCAATCTCTGATTATCCCTCCCCCAGGTGAAAACCTGGGTGCTTTCTTCTTCTCCTTTTCAGCTAGGTAACGGTGAAAACCGAGACCGCTTTCTCCTTCATCTTCTTCCTCTTCTTGTGTTATTCCTTTTTTATTCCCCTCCTCCCACCCCTTTTCCTCTTTTTTCCCCCTGCCATCCACCTTTGGCAGTGCATAACCATAATATCACCTGCCATCCACCTTTGGCAGTCCATACTTTCCACCAGACACGTCTGTCATCCACCTTGACAGACCCACCATACAGTCCCATCTTGACTGTCTTCCCCTCTTGCTCTGCCTAGTAGGGTGGGTGGGAGGATCAAAACTCCAGCAAAAAGTGGCTGAGGCCCCATTGTGCTGTCCCTTATGTACCTCCCTTTGCCCCTCCCCTTCCTGTTACCTGCCCATTGTTCTGGCCCTAAGCCCCTCCCCTTCCTTCCTTCCCCCTGCCCTCCTGAGCACAACCATTCTATGAAGGAGGGAAGGGGTGCACCAGGACAACCTGGTCTGCCCCTTAAAGGGCAAATTCCATTGTCCCGGATTCCCCCCTTTTCCCTCACAAAAAGACAGAGACCATTGTTTTTTGTTGTGCTCAGATTGGCAATTAATTTATTTATATTCATAATTCCATATTCCATTTTCCATTTCGTTATTATCATATTTTCAGAAATTTCATTTATTTCCATCCATATATCAATCTCTGATTTTCCCTCCCCCAGGTGAAAACCTGGGTGCCTTATTCTTCTCCTTTTCCGCTAGGTAACTATGAAAACCGAGACCGCTTTCTCCTTCATCTTCTTCCTCTTCTTGTGTTATTCCTTTTTTCTTCCCCCTCCACTTCCCCCTCTTTTTCCCCACTAGCTAGTCTCCAGCTTGCGTTGGATGGCTGGCTTCCCCCATACTTAGGGTATCATTCTCCCTTACCTCAGGGAAGATCCTTATTCTTTCCTTTTTTATTTTTTTCCCCCAGTTTTGCATGTTTCCTCCATGCTTCTATAAAGCCCATTGTTTCTGTATTGAACATGTCTATGTCTAGGTCTGACAGGTGTACACCGTCTGACCAGTAGAAGTCTTCTACCATTCTTCTACCTCCCGCAGTATCACCTGTCCTCCCATCTGCCTTACCAATGTCCCAACCCTTCTATTCATCTTTCTCCTGGCCCTCTCCACCACCCTATGGCTGTGCTCCTGCCTCCACACCCTTCTTGGTATCATATCTGACCAGGCGAGGCACACCTGAGGCCACCACTGCCGTATTGCCCCTACATCCCTTTTTATCTGTAAGTATGTGTCAACCCATGGCCTGCCTGCAAGGTCGTTGCCCCCTAGATGTATAATAATTAGGTCTGGACTGGGGCGCCGTCCCTTGAGTTCCTTCAAGGTGGGAAGCAGCTGTGCCCATCTCATCCCCCGTATGTCATGCCAAACCAACCTACACTGTTTCACATCTTGGTACAGCTGCTTTCCCCCAGCCTTCTTCTCTGCTCTTTTTCCAGCCCAATAAATATAGGAATGGCTGCAGATCCAGACTTCTGTGATCCTCCCTCTACCTATGGGGTTCAAGGAAAATTAATTATTTTACACATGCTCTTAGTGTCATCACCGTATTACCCCCCAATTTTTTGCCCTCCCCCCACCTTTTCCATTTCTTGCCCCCCAGACCTGCAATTCCAACCAGGAGCACCACCTTCAATTTTTACTTCAGTGCTCTAATGTATCTCTTATAACTGGCAGACAGCCAGTGCTATTTTTCCAAAGTGTTATTCACCATTTCTCCCATTACTGCCCACTGTGAGAGAGCTCCAATCCACAGGGAATGGGATGAATAATTAGCCGGGTCTTCCCCCATGAATTGCATACCCTTTTTAAGCAATGCTGTGACTTGGTAGCCAGTGATCCTTTTCCCATCACCTTGTACAAATAACTTTCCCGTCCCAGTCCCATGCTCTGCGGCGAAAGCCCACAGAGCCTGTACTGGGCATACTGCAACCTCCACCTGCCCCTTCAGCGTCACTATGCAACCTTGTCCTCTTTGATCCATTTTTGACCTCCTGATTTTGATCCGTATCTCTTTCACCCCCCAGCTTACATCGTCCCATTCCAAGCCTCCTTCCTTGTCTTCTTTCCCATGGCCTACCACCTCACTCACTCTCATGGCCCCTGCAAACATTGTCACATAAATTGTGTGAAATAGCTGGGCCTCGGCCTTTCATCTGCATATTACCAGGAGCACGTCCTTTAGCTTTATTAGCCACTGCTCCCCTATTGGCCTCCTATTATCTCATGGCCCATGTTTCAACCTACCCCAACCCTGCATCATTCTCCTGATGAACAATGATTTTGTCAGGTCTTTCTGCCCCTTTAGGCTGCAGATAACACTAATCCCTGCCAGATAAACCCCCATTGGGGTGTGGGCAGTCCCTTTTTGCCACTGTCCCACGGTAAACATTCCCAACTGTTCCTCTGTGAGTGGCCCACTTACCTCCGTCTGGTGCTCAGCCCTGAATGTTTGAAACACCCGCCAGGCCCCATCGTAAGCCCTCAGAGTCCGAGGCGCCCATGAGCTGTGAAACAACAGTTCTGCTCCTTCTTGCCAACATCCCAGATGTTCGTTGGTATGGGTATTTTTTGTTCCTCCACTGCTGGCGCCAGCCTCCGGAAATGGTCCAGCTGCAGGTGGAAAAAGCTGTCAGCCAGGGTATTGTGTACCCCTTCTATGTGTTTTGCTCTGAATGACATGTTCAGCTGCAAAGCCCTTAAAACTAAATGTCGTAATACTTTCATGACCATCTCTGACCTGACTCCCCTGTTGTTTAGGACCTTTACCACTGCTCTATTGTCACACCAAAATATCACTTTCTGATCCCGTAGTTCCTCCCCCCAGACCAGGGTACATGCCCATATGGGCATGATTTCCAACAATGTTATATCTCTTATTTTCCCATTCTTTACCCAGCTATCAGGCCATGGTTCTGCAAACCACCTGCCCCTCAGGTAACCCCTCATGCCAAACCCCCCAGCTGCATCTGTGTAGAGATCAAGGTCTGTGTTGTACACCCACTCTTCTTGCCAGAACAAACAGCCATTATATTCCTTAAGGAATTCCTCCCATATCCCAAAATCTTCTCTGACATCTTTTGTCAGGTCCACCCAGTGATGTGGTCTGGTGACCCCTGCTGTAGCCCTAGCTAACCTCTTTGTGAACGCCCTCCCTGGTGCAATGGCCCTGCAGGCGAAGTTCAGGTGCCCCAGTACTTGCTGCACTTGTTTCAGCTGTACCCTTCTCCTGCTGGTGTGTACCTGAATCAATTCCTTCAGTTTCCTCACTTTGTTGTCTAGCAGCCTGAATATCTCTTTTGGAGTATCTATCTCAATCCCCAGAAACTCCATCACCCTGCTGGGCCCTTCTGTTTTCTCCGGTGCCAGTGGCACCCCTAGCTCCCTGCATAATTCCTGAAACTTGCCCAACATCCTCTGTGTCTCCCTTTTTCCCCTCCCAATGAAAAGGAAGTCATCTAGATAATGAATGACCGTTCTATAACCCGTCTTGTCCTGAAATATCCATTGCAAGCACATGCTGAATGCTTCGAATGTCGCACAAGCTATGGGACATCCTATTGGCATGGATTTGTCAAAATAATACTGCTCCCCAATCTTAAAACCCAATAGATCCCAGTCTTCTCTCCTGACTGGCAGCAGTCTGAAAGCAGACTCAATATCTGTCTTTGCCATCCATGCGTCCTCAGTAGCCCGGATTATCTGAACTGCATCCTCTAGTATCGCATATGTCACTCTACTGTGTTCCTCCCCGATGAAGTCATTCACTGAATCCCCTTCTGGATAAGACAGGTGGTGAATCACCCTGTACTCTCCCTCTTGCTTCTTGGGTACCAAACCCAATGGCAAAATCCACATATCTCGCAGAGGAGGGGTGCCAAATGGTCCCTCTACCCTCCCTGCTGCCTTTTCTTTCTCTATCTTCTGTCTCAACATTTCTTCCTTTCCTTTAACCGATCCCAGGTTGCCCGCCTCACTCACTTGTCTGGGCCCCACACACTGTAGTGAAAACCCTGTGCTAAAAACTTTTATAATCATCTCCTGCACTCTTCTGTTCAGATATCTGTCCAAACAGGCTGTCCATGCCTCTAAATTGATGTGGGTTCTAGCTACCCTGAACTGCTCCTTGTCCCTCCCCCCCTTACTGCTCCCCAGCCCCTCCCTCCCATCTTGTGTAGGGTTCTTCTGATCAGTGATTCTGACTCCCTCTGCTTATGTTCCCTCTGCCCTCCCTACCCTTATTCCATGTCTGCCCTTTAAACCCCTGTCCTTCTCAAAAGAACTGTTGACCTGACCCTTGCCCCCCACGTATTCCTGTGCCCCTTGGGTCCATGCCATCCTGCATCTGTTCACCAGGTGTCCTCCACCGCATTTTGAGCAAGCGTATGACATTGAGGCCATGAGCAAAAGGCCCTGTTGTAGGCCCAACAACATCTCTGGGGTGTCGCCCCTTTCTTCCCCCATTCCCCTTCGGGTGTGGACTGATCAGTGACGTAGTCTGTCCATAAATCTAGTTGCTTCATATCCCATCTCACATCCCCAAATGTTGCCATTCTCTGTCGAAAAAAATTCGTCATAGTATAGCCACCCCACCCCACCTTTTGCCTTTGCCCTCCTTATTATCAAGGAATACGTGATGAGCAGGATGCCCAGTTCTGGCCTTTTCTCCAAGACAATGGCTGAGAAAGTGGCAAAACATATGAACCATCCAACCCAGGTCTTTCCCTTCGTGAACTTGTCCTCCTCCTTTTTCCCCCAAAGCACTATTGCCGCTGCCATTTCACTCTTACCTACTGTATGTTCTCAGCCTCCTCATATTTTGCTGCCGATTCCTGGCTCACCAAAGCGAATATATCCACATACTCCCCTTTCCATATTATTTCTTTTGTGGCCAGTGGAACATGCTCTCCTATCCTCATCCCAGGTGCACCTATCTCCCTTGTACCTTTCCCTTCTTTTTCTGCACTCCCTTCATTACTTTTTGGCATATCTTTCTCCATCCTAATCTCCACCAGAGATGATTCCATCTGCCCTAAACCTTCTGTCCCCAGCACTGATACAATTTGACCTATGTATTCCTTTATACAATATCTCCCACTGCACTGGGTGTGTTACCTGCAACCTTGTCCGGGCCATGCTGCCTGGCATCTTCCAATTGCCCCCTTTTTTCTCTCTGTGGTTGAGGAGAAGGATGAACTACTATGGTTTGTGGAGGGAAAACCACATTCTAGAGATCTGGCCCGGGTTCACCAGGAATGATCCCACCTTGATCTGGGGGAAGTACTGGTGTTCCCAAGTTTATAGGCTTCAGAGGTACTGGATCAGCCACCCTGGGGGGTTCCACTGCAAGCGGTGGTACTCTAGTGGGGCTACATGACCCTTTGGCTGGTTATTTCCCTCTGTCCCCTTTTCCTGGGCCTGCTTTCCTTTTCTCCCCGGGTCTCCCTGGTTCCTCCCCTTCCACCAGTTCCCACATTCAGTTGGCCTTTTCTGCCAATTCGATTATAGTCCTGTAGGCATCCTCCTTTGATGGCTTGCTTTTCTTTGGTGCCATTTCCTTCACTTTTCTCTGTGAAGACAACTACAGGAAGAGAACAAGAGTTATTATATACCTATATTACCATATATTTGTGTCCTTTTTTTTTGCACCCTTGTGCCTGCTCCGCTTTTCCTTTTCGTTCCTGCGTGCCTCCCTTTTCTTTGGTATCCTTGCACTCCCAAGGTTTTTTTTTTATATATCCTCTTTTTAGCTTCCATACCCGTATGCCCCCCTTTCGCACCCCCTTGTTTCTCCCGTGTCCACTCATGGGCCACCACCAGCCGTTGCTGCCTTCCTTAATTAAAATGCCTCTTTCCTGTGCGCCGCTGGGGTATGCATACTGTCCTTTTCTAAGGAGTTTCACTCTCCCCTTAATTAGGCCAACTGAAGGCTGCCACAGGACCTTTGGGTGGGGAGCTCCCCACGCTCAGCAGCCTGTGTCACCCTCATAGCCCCCCTTTCCCCTGTTAGCCAGCCTCTCTACACAAATCCCCGCTTCCTTGTCCTTTCTTTTTTTTTCCCCTATCCCTTCTGCTCCTTTTCCTCCCTTTCCCCTTGTCTTTGCGATCGTCATGCTTCATGTGACGTCACACTGCGGGTCACTATAGCATGCTTCAGCTCTTCCCTTTACTGGGCCTGTCTCTGTGGGCCCTTTAGTGGAGAAATCACCAAAAACCTCATCCTTGTGGCTAAAACCCTTGCCCCTATCCCCCCTCAAAAAATGGTCCCCTCGTGGCCTACCCATGGCATGCGCCGTCGTGCCACGTGTCCGCCTGCATCAACCCCCACACAAGCCCTTCCTTTTGGGCCTCTTCCTCACCCTGGTCTCCCCCCCCGTGCTCTGTAGAAGCATTTCCTTAGGCCTCCACCGGCCAAAACAGGGCTGCAAAGTGTTCCCCAATTGCCATGTGCTCCCATCGTTGCTCTGTTTTCTGCTCTCCTTTCTCCATGACCCTGCCCTTTAAATGCCTCCCTCACTAGGCCACACCAGCAAAACTCCACCTCTTGCTGTCCCAAACTTGCAGCCATGCACTGCTACATGCTCCATTTGCTTTCTGATCCATTAACCACTTTGTCCATTTAGTCGCATCCCTCGCTAGGCCCACGCCACCAAAACACCACTGCTTGTTGCCCCCAAGGCTTCCAGCCCTGCACTACAATGCTCCGTTTGGCTTAAATAGCCCCTAGCCTCCAGTCACATCCCTCGCTTAGCCCACGCCAGCCAAAACCCCAACCCTTGTTGCCCCACAACTTCCAACCATGCGCTAACACGCTCCGTTCGGCTTGCATAGCCCTAATCTCCAGTCACTTCCCTCGCTAGGCCAATGTCAGCAAAACACTACTGCTTGCTGTCCCCTAAATCTAGCCCTGTGCTACAAAATGCTCCTTTTGGCTTGAATAGCCTTGCCCTTCGGTTACATACCTCGCTCGGCCAACACCTGCAAAATGCCACCGCTTGCTGCCCCAAAAAACTTCCAGCCATGCACTACAAACGCTCCTTTTTGTTTCTGAATGCTCGCTGCCCCAGTACCCTGCTCTGCTCTCATGTTTTCTTTTAGGCTTACGCCATCATTGCTCCCTAACAACACTGCACGCTGCTCGGTACAGGAGCACTACCTTCTGGTCTTTAGTCCAAACATCTCCTCACCTAGCATCAGGCACAGCTTCTCCAACCCGCTATTGTTCTTAGCACTTCAGTTCTGCCTCATACCTTGCTATGCTATGTAACTTGACCACAAAAACCACACACACACACAATTTATATATTTTTTTTAACTACTAGCATCCATCTTGTCCTAAAGTTGTAAAGTGATTCTCTCCTCCTCTATTATATGCAGACTTTCATAGTCAACCAAGTGGCCCCACAAACATCTCTTTCTCCTTTTATTATTATATACATTTTTTTTAAACATATCCAATCCTTTTTTTTTTTCTTACCTGTTTTATCCTGGTGCACAAACCTCCACCAACAAATATGCCGATCCAACGTGCTGCAGCATCAGTAAAATCAAAAACTCCAGCAAAAAGTGGCTGAGGCCCCCTTGTGTTGTCCCTTATGTACCTCCCTTCACCCTTCCCCTTCCTGTTACCTGCCCATTGTTCTGGCCCTTAGCCCTTCCCCTTCCTTCCCCCCTCCCCTCCTGAGCACAACCATTCTATGAAGAAGGGAAGGGGTGCACCAGGACAACCTGGTCTGCCCCTTAAAGGGCAAACTCTAATAGAGGCAATCACTGTGAGTACCTACAAACTACACAGGGAAACAGAATAAAAGGCTGAGGGGACTTTCCCTTTAAAGGGACACTGTCATCCTGTTTTTCATCATATTATTTCTAGTTAAAAACCCACATTTTAGGATTGCTTACCTTCTCTAAAATTCATTGATGTTGCTGTTTGTTTTGGCTGTTTCCTTGTTTAGTAGAACTGAAATGCATGCTAATGTATATTAATAAACAACTTTGTTTTATTTACAATCCTGAATCTGTTCTTACTGGATATTTCCTGAGCATTAGAAAAATGCCCAAACAGTGCAGTCACTCATGAGGCTGTAACCTCCTAAACTCCCACTGCATCATGAAGGGCTAGATTGTGTTGTGGGTGTTCTTAAGTCCAGAAAAAATGCAGGTAGAGCTGATCATGTCCCAGGAAGGTAAATAAACCTGTGTTTGTGTGGTAACACCAGTATGGTGGGCAGTCTGCTTTTGACCTTTTTAAAGAAAAAAAGAGTCAGAATCAAATGATCAGCTATATCAGAAATCTTAACAAATGTTGGCAATCAAAATTTGTTTTTTTTTAAACAAGGGACACTTTGAGACGTAAGGGTGCAGTGCCCTTTTAATTAATATATTTGTTTTGGAGTGCAGTATGCAACAGTGCCATGCTTAATTTATTTTTTAAATTCACTGCTTGCTAACATTTGTTGTTATAGACACAGATTGGAACAATCCATTACTAAGAGACTAAAATTGCTCTGTCTAGACTAACATTTAAGAATAATGTCTTTAAAGGATTGCTCTACAGAAAAGGCCAAGGCTGGGTCATTAGAAATTAATGTAGAAACATTTCAGGACATAATCTGTGGAGATTTCTGTGACAAGATCATTATGTGCAGGCTTTATAAATGTACTGGTGTTTTTTGGAGTAGGGTAAGAGTTTGATCAACTACCAAATCCTTAAACCAACTTTCTTTCTATCCTGTCTAAAATTTCCACATACAGGTTTGACACAATATTTAATCAAGTTTCTTTTATAAAACTCGTTTTCATGAATCTACCACTCCATGTGCTTCTCTTATTCTGTATATTACCTCACACCCAGCCAGCCAATAAACCAGAAAGCTTGCTGGGCTGAAGCTGTGCATATTGTATACATATCTGTTATTTTAAAATGTTTTTGTATGGTAGCTGCACCTGTGGAGCATTGTAGAAAAACATATACACATGTTTCAAATACTGGTCTGGATCACTACCCTCTCAGCTAGCTTCACACATCTCACCCATTCCCACTTCCTAGTACTCCTTTAGCTCCAGGAAACCTTGCACTTTCCCCATCCCCCACCATCACTTCTCTGCTGGAACAAGTTCTCCTTCTCAGTCCATCTCTCCCCCTCCCATAGTTCCCTTAGACACCAGCTTATACTCCTCCCCTCCCCCTCCTGCTCTTGTCATCCCACTACCTGATCTGCCCCTGGTACCCCTTCCTCCATAGCTACAGCCCCCCTTCTGGGGTCAGCTTATGTCCCTACTACTACTGCTGCACTGATTCATTCAACCTGTTGTTATCTGTTACATTGGGCAGTAGTGATGCTCATGCAGCGGTTTCCACTTCTGCCACCCATTATTGTGATTTACATTTGCACCATGTTGTACTGTTCCCTGTTTTATTTTGTTGAATTTTTCTACAATAATGTGTATGAGTTATTGCATCCCCTTTCCCTTTCACTGGGTCACACCTGGAATCAAGCATTGGCTCAGTGTGCTTTTCCCAGGTACCAATTTTCAAATAAGTAAATAAACAGATAAATAAATACATACATACTGTACATACATACACAAATGTAACAACACTTATATTTTGTTCATATATATAAATGTGTTCATCACCAATGTTTTGCATGTGCTTCTATCAGGTGGTTGCTATCAGAGCCGTAGGAAGGCATTTTGGTGCCCTGGGCAAGAGACTCATTTTACGCCCCCCCCCCACCAGAAAACAGCCGGTGGTCTGGGGGCCGCAAGGAAACTCTAGGTTGTTTACATGCTCTGTAGTGCATTTTGGGGCTTTTCTTGAAGGAAAAACATACTTTTGTTATACATTCCCTACCCCTGATTTCAGGGAAAACTTTGCTCTCATAGAATCTGAGGTGTGGGAGTCGAAGATGCTGGCTGGCTGTCATCAGAGTGTGCAGTGCAGCTGCAATTGTTGTGGACAACTGTCTGACCAACAGTTCCATCGAGAGTGGCTTGGGGGCATATATGGGCACCTCAGTGGCATAGATGCAGTTCTCGAGTGCTGGACACAAAAACCTCTGAGATGCCCCACTTGCAACCACCCATCCTCACATAGGGGGATGTATCCCCATGAGCCCACTCACTCAGCCCTGATGGCAGGCTCCACTACCCCTGTAGTGGAATCACCACCACCTAACAGAAGGAAAAGCCTCCAACCTCTGACCATCCTTTCTTCAGCTAGACTATCTCCAGCACTCAATGCTGCTTGACCACCCTTCTAGACCATAACCAGACTCCGCCCCCCCAACTATCCTACAGTGGCTTGAACACCTCCACAACTCCACACCTACCTTAGCAGCCTACCTGCCCTATAGCTGAACCACCACCCTACACCAAGACAAGTGCCCATGCACCCGAACAATCCCTGCAACTAGACCAACCGCACATACCTCTAAACTGTCCTTTATTTTGCAACAAAATTTGCATTTGTCCATCATAAAGTTTGTTTTTATGGTAGAGAACAGTGGGTGGGGGTTAAAATCATGAAATAATGTAAAACATTAAAGTTACAAACTTATTCTTCAGAAAATGCAGATGAACACAAATCCCTTTTTCCATCAGCTTTCTGGAGTGAATAGTGTCAATTTATAACATGTGTCCAAGATTTTGGGTATTTGTCCCTGATTATTTTAAGTCTTGTCCCTGATTCATGAGGCAAGAGGTTGAGAGGTATGCAGCTCCAAGTCTAGCATCCCTCCAGAGGACCACTCTTTCTGAGGTGGCATCCCCCCACCAAACAATATTCTGACTGTATTCAATCCCCCACCGCAGGAACCACCCCATAGAAAAGCACCCCTGCATCTGCCTCTACCCCCAGTTGGGAGAGGGCCAAGGAGCATAAGATTCATATCATAGAACTGCTGCTATGGTGCTGTCCAGGGTCCCACAGTATAACTTCTGGCATACAAAAAAAAGCGCTGCTCCTCTGGTCCACTCCCCCACTCTCTCCTTCCCCAGCTCAGACTCATATACTCTGTTGGCAACCACGAACATGGCAGATATTTTTATGTGTAATTTATAAGTGCTCCAGAAACTGTCAGATGTCAAGATCCAGAAGCGGTCAACTGACATCCATGATTTAGGTCACATGCTCAGTCTACACAGTGTTATAAATTATTAATAAAACTGTCATGTTCATGGATGCAAGCCAAGCAGACCTAGTGAGTCGGGGAGCTTTCCTTTTCTGCCAGAAGTTTTACTGTGGGACCCTGGACAGCACTGTAGCAGCAGTTCTCTGTTGTGGATCTTCTGCTTCCTGGCCCTCTCCTGACCTGTTGGGGGGGCAGTTGCTAGGGGTAGCTTGTCTGGCGGGGGCTCCTGCTGTGGGATGGGGATGGGATACATTATGTAGTAGTGTCCCCAAGTTGTAGTATCTAGGTGGGGCCCTGTAAAAAAACAAAAAACAAAAAAAAGGCCCAACAGGGCATGATAGGGTGCTTGAGCTTGAGGACCCCCCAAGGGCCCGTTTAGTTAGCCCTGATGAGAGACAGTGTAGGGGCCCCATGGTGCAATGAGAAGCGTCATTAGGGAAAAAACATTCTGCCTAGCCTATACCAGTTTTCAGTATGCCTTAGCAGTGCAGCCCCTCTCCTCTGCCCAGTAAATAACCCCTGCACAGCACCCCCAGTACAACTGAGCCAGCCCAACTGCTCCAGTCAACATCCCTGCAGCCAGAAGGAGCCCCACTCCAAATCCCCTCATTCCCCTGATTCCCATCAGTTCCCCTCCACAGCCCAAGCCAACCCAGATACATGCAACTGTTAATATGTTGTGATCTAAACTGTACAGATCCCCTCACATGGCATCCAAGACAACTAAGCAAGATGCTAGCAGGCAAGGACTCATTTTCTAAGCAAGACAGGTGTGGGTGGCGGGCT
The DNA here is from genome assembly GCA_016271365.2 of Neoceratodus forsteri. NCBI lineage: Eukaryota > Metazoa > Chordata > Ceratodontiformes > Ceratodontidae > Neoceratodus > Neoceratodus forsteri. The sequence continues at coordinate 871,075,388 of CM057450.1, read as the reverse complement.
GAGAATGGAACAAGGACTCTGCTAGGGAGAATCAGGAGGAGAGGACACAAAAAAAAAGGCAATGGAATGGGAGTGCAGGAGGGACGCGGGTCAAAAGGAAAGAAAAGAAAATGTAACAACGTGGTGGACAGAAGGGATGGTGTGCTGTGGCCCACGCCATGGCAGTCAGGCCAAGGCTGAGGCAACTGCTTCAAAATCTTCACTCCCATCCCAGTCCCCAGTCCAGTGCATGAAGTTCAAGTGAACTACACAGTCGCTGCCCACCTGCCCACCCACTAGCAGAGCCCGACTCCAAGACAGGCCCGCCTAGACCCAATAATTCAATGGCAAGGAAAGCAGATCTTTGTCTCCCGACTTCCTGAGTGAGACTATCAATCCCCCCCCCACAGCGCTCTCACCACATAGATCCCATCTCATCATCTCACAATTTGGATTCAGAAATTAATTTGGAATTATTCGTCACTTCGCTGGATCTGCTCTTCTGCTTGTCTGCAGTGCCATCACTTTCTACTACAGACACTCTGTCACTGACGAGTGACAATTACCAGTCTCGTTTACATAGACAACAGCAGACAGAGTACTTAGTGTGGTGTGCATTCTGCTTATGCTTACATTGCACAAGTGATGAAAAAAAATATAAGACAAGGATCTCTTCTGTCTTCTCTGTCTCTCGTGACTCATCTCTCCTCTCTGACTCTCTCACTTTTTTTTAGTCTCTGTGACTGTCTACTACTCTACACTAGTACGCTCAACAACTTGCTCCACACTCTCCCTGTCTCCAACACAAACTGCGTCTTACTCAGTGCCAAATGCTCTGCCCGTACCTTTAATACTAATGGGTGGCATGCTGGTCCACTCACAGTTTCTCTTTTCTCAGCACAACATGATTATTATTTTCTGCAGTAGGCTGTGCAACCATGTGACCCCCCCCCCACTTACTGGTCCTTGGACCGCTGATGCACCCCTGCTGACAGTCATTTGTAATTACAGAACCAAAATAAAAAAAAATAGATTTAAAGCGGCAGCGCAAGTGAATTAGAACATGAGCTTCAGTGGAAAATGCGCCCTAGGGGTTTAGCCATGGAGTAGCACTCACTCCCACTCTTCCTACAGTACTGGTTGCTATGGTTACTGTAGTTTACAAGGTAGTAGCAAGACTGGAAGCTATTTGTTTCTGCTTCCTCACTAATCAGTGGTTGCTGTCAAAGTTTCTACTTTGGCCATGATAGTGTCCAGCAGTTTCTTGAAAATGACCACATTGATGCATTTGCCACTTCTTGTGGCAGACGTTTCCATAGTTTTACAACCCTCTGCTTAATGTATGCTGCTCTCCTACTGGTTTTGTATAACTTTACCTTAAGTTGATCTTCTAGTATGGCGAAGTCCCTTTTCTCCATTGTATTCCCATTTCTGTGCTCATATATCCTCTATCAGTAGTTTATAGAGCAAAACAGGTCTGCTTTAGCCCTACTCCTTTCAAGACTACGTAAACCCAATGTCTCATGTCTAGTTTTGTATTCAAGATCCTTCAACCCATAGATCATTCTAGTGAAATTTCTTTGTATTTTTTCCAGATTTTGGAATTCCCCCTTAGGTAAGGAAATTACAACTGCATACAATAGTCCAGGTGCACCCTTGCCAAAGATTGATAAGTTGGTATTATGATATCCTTACTTTGATTTGCAACACATTTGTCTGCATTATATTCCATTCCCCAGTTTTGCTGCCCACTGGTGAAATTTGTGCAGATCCTTTTGTATTTTATCTGTATTCTCTTGACATAATGCTGGCCCCTCTAACTTTGTGTTGTCTGCTAACATTATTAGGTAGTTATTCAAACCTGCATGCATGTCCTTTAAGTATAGTGATCAAAGTACAGGCCCCAATACCATTCCCTGAGGTACTCCACTTCCTACTTCAATTTCTGCTGACAATACACTACTGATTCTTATCCTTTGGTGTTGACCTATTAGCCAATTTCCAACTCAAGTTGTTATTTTTACTGTATATCAAAACCCATGTTACTGATTTTGCATAATAATTCACTGTGTGGTACTATATTAAAGGCTTTACTGAAGTCCAACTATGTGGGGTTACTTAGGATGTTGTTATCCAACATTTCACTAAATGGTTCAAAGAACACAATTACATTTGTCACACATGGTCGATATTTGGTGAATCCAAGTTGTGCTGTATCTAATCTACCTTTGTTTTTTAACTTATTATTCAGATATCTTTTAATTATTCTCTCCATTAATTTTCTGCTATTGATGTAACGCTAATTGGCTTATAGCTTTTTACCCTCTTTTTAAAGATGGAATTAATTGTATTTATTTATTTGTAGACAGAGTAGGTACACTAATCCCAGGGACCATTTTCAGGCACAACCCAGGCTATGAAGATGGCATATACAGTAACAACAAAAAGGTAACATGATATGAGTAGAGAGAACATTCATTGCAACCAAGTACTGATGTACAGAATGCAATACAGATGACGTGAATAACAAGCAGTGAATTAGAGTGCTAATATGTGTGAAGCTATAAAAGTGTCCCAGAGGGCTGATACAAAACTTGCAATACAGAGAGTTTGAAATGTATAGTTAGTACAGTCTAACAGTACATTGGGGTATGATATCAGAAAATGTATGATAACACAGAATAACCGGAAGTAGGAGCACCATTAACAGGATTTGGCAAGCAATAAACAATGGAGTATCTAGCACAGCTGTATTACATAGTGAAAGGATCAATTAAAGCCTACAGGACTGTATAAAGATACATAAAGATAACTTGCTAGAACCTAGACTGTAACAAAATAATCTGGATAGGCATGAATCAGGGAGTGAGTGTATCAAGATTGGGGAGGGCATTTGCAAGCTGATGCTACTAGCAGAAAATTTATCAGGTTAGACTTGAAGGCAGATGTGAAGCCCATAGAGAGGAGCAGAGGCAGGATGGCTGTTCTAGAATTTTGGGGCAGCAGCATAAAAAGCTGTGTCCCATATCTGTGGAGGAGTGGGGGTGGTTAAGCATGCATAGAGAGTATGACCTCAGATCCCTAGTGCCTTGTTTAAAACTTAGAAATCTGGCTGGGAATTTTGGACTAGAATGCCCATGTTGAGGTCATGGTGGACCTGGGGGGAGAGCTACCCAAGATAGGCAAATAAGGAAAAGAGGTGGGTAGAAAGTGGAACTAGGAGCATGAAACAACAGACATCATTGTAGGCAGTATTGAGTCAGGTGAGCTGATGATCAGAGGTTTGAGATATGATTGGTTAGTTGTAGTCTAGAAGAGGGAGAAGTGTACCCTACCCAATTGCCAAGTGTGCCTTCAGAATGAGGAGGTGTCTCAGGCGATAGCAGACACTGCCCTGTTAGTTGCTTGTTTCCAGTCTTTTAGTCTTTTACTGGAAAGACTGTGCGAATGGTCTTAAAAAGGTTTAGGTTAGAACTAGCTTACACAATTTTGGTGTTATTTCCTAAACATATAGTAATTTATATTGTCTGCACCACAGATTTATGTGCATCTTGTTTAGATAATTCATCCAACACTCTCTGTTCAGTGAAGAGGAAGTCCACAAGTTCATCATTTAGTTGGTCATTTGCTGTTACACTATATTGTCTCTACTGTTTTCTTCAGTATAAATACAGAGCTGAAATAGTTGTCAAAACTGTTAGCCATTTCATCTGGGCTAGTCAATGGTTGCTTTTTTATTAAAGGGCTGATATGTGATACTGGTTGATATACTGTAACCAAAGAATTCCTTTGGATTTTTGTCCTTTTGTTTGCAAGGGTTATTTTAAATTTGTTTTTGCTCCTTCATATAGCTCTTTTACAGTTACACATGTCAATAATATAAGCTGTCCTATTTTGCACCGTATTGTCCTTTTTCCATATCATATAGGATCTTCTGTTTTTGTTAATCATCCTGACAATTTTGATTGTTAGCCATTTGGGGTTTATCCTCTTTTTACTGTATTTTGAATGTTTTGTAGATAGAACATAGAAACATAGAATTTAACGGCAGATAAGGACATCTTGGCCCACCTAGTCTGCCCATTAACCTACCTAGTGGATAAGCTGAAGATCCTAGTTAATCAACAGCCTACTTCCTCCTACCCACCACAAGAATTGCCTTATGTCTGTCCCATGCATTCTTGAATTCCCCCACAGTTTTTGACTCTATGACTTCCTCAGGAAGGCTGTTCCATGTATACACACCTTTTCTGTGAAGAAATACTTCCTCACATTACCTCTGAGCCATCTCCCATCTATCATCAAATTGTGCCCCCTTGTTTTTGCACATCTCTTTTTCTGAAAGATACTACCCTCTTGGACTTTGTTGATTCTCTTGATGTATTTGAAAGTTTCTATCATTTCCCTCCTCTCCTTCCTTTCCTTGAGCTATACATCTTTAGTTCCTTTAGTCTTTTTTCATATGACTTCTGATGCAGACCCTGCATCATTTTGGTTGCCCTCCACTGGACAGCCTCCACCCTGTCTATGTCTTTGCGGAGATGGGATCTCCAGAACTGTACACAATACTCCAGATTTGGTCTTACCAACTGTCTGTACAGAAAGCCAACAATTTCTTGTTTTCTACTGGTGACACCTCTCCCTATGCATCCCAGTATCCCCCCAGTCCTCCTTACTGCCTTCTCACATTGCTGGCCCACCTTTAGGTCGTCTGATATGACTACCCCCAGGTCCCTTTCCATTTTTGTTGTTGTCAGTATCTCACCCCCCATTGTGTACTCTTCTCCTGGGTTTTTATTTCCCAGGTGCATTACTTTTCACTTCTTTGCAAGTTTTCTAAAGGAGTTTCCTATTAATAGCCTCACAGTTCTCATTCACTGACTTGTTAGTTGTTTCTTTTTTCCTGATTCCAGTTCTTCACTCTCATTTAACATACCAGTAAAACTGGCTAGTCTACAGTTGTAAATTATAGTTTTATTTATTATTTTAGTTTGCTAGTAAATTCTATCACTACCATATTATTATCACTGGTCCCATGAGGCTCTATAACAGTGCATTTTCTGTTGTCCTTAATGCTGGATATAATCAGGTTGAGTATATTACCAATATTTCCTCTTGTAGGTGTCAGGACTAAATAGTACATGTCCTTTTCATTTAATAGATCAATACACTCAATCTGATTTTGCATTTTGATGATAGTGTTGCCCAACATATAGTGTTTATATTGAAATCTCCTAGGATGATCCTGTCTCTTTTATTGTTATGAGTCGCAGAAATGGTTTTGAATACTCTTTCAGCACAGTCCTCCTTGCTACTAGGAGACTTGCATTGTTCCCACAAAGGTTGGTGAATTTGTTCCTAATAATTCGACCCATATATACTCAACCTGTTGAGTTTCTTTGTAGTCATATTTAACTGGGAGTATCTGCTTACTTGTGATACCTTCATTAATATACTGCCATGGCAACACTACTCTCATTTATCTGCCTCTTGTTCACATTGTATAAGGCATACCCATTTATTTCCTTGCCTCAAGTATCTGAGTCACTCCGCCATGTCTTGGTGACAACAATTATGTCAACATTTTGTTTGTAAATGGTTATCAGAAGACGCTCCATTTTGTTGTTAAGGTTTTGTATGTTGAGTGCAGCCTTTTCAGTGACTTTGTGTTCCTTTTGGTCTATTTACTGGATGTCTTAGTGTGATTGTGTAGTATAAGGGGGTTGCTACCTTTGCATTCTTTAGAAGTATGCTAGGTTAAGTTCCCTCTCCTCTTCGTCACTAGAAGTTTAAATTGTTGTGTATTGTGATGTTGATTCTTTTATCCAGTAGAACTGTACCCTTTTTATTCAGATGCAGTCTGTCATGATAAAAAAGTCACTTCTACCAATAAAGGAAACCCAGTTTCTGCTTAACGTGTGACCCTCCTTTGCAGTCCGTCTTTACAGTCACTAGTTAAGTCTTTAGATTCCTGACATTTTACCTGGGTTTGCCCTGAGCACAGACAGTATCTCAGAGAATATTACTTTACATTCTGTGCTTTTAAGATGCCCTACAATTTCTTCAAACTTTTTTAATACTAAGATTTCCGGTGTAGTACCCACATCATTTGTTCCTACAGAATACGTATCACCAGAAGTCGAGGTTCTCTAGCTGTCTTATCAAGTTTTTTAATGACATTGGTAATGTCCCTTATTTTGACTCTCAGTAGGCATGAAACTTGCCTATTTTTCTTGTTGTTTTTGCATATTGTGGTATCTGTAAAGTGTAGCATTAAATATTCTACCACAGTTGTCTAAGTTTTATTTGGTTTGTTTATTGGTACTTTGTAGACTTCAATATTCCAAGTGCCGCTTGTTTGATTTGTAGTTTCATCTAGATTCATTCATGGATCATATCTATTACTTTTTCTAGATTAAAATGATGTATGCTCCCTTCCCTTCCTCTTCTGTTACATTAATTTTCCTGTACTATGCACCAGTCATTTTCTACCGCCAGGTTATTATCAGTTCTTTTTCTTTTCCCTTGATGTTTGTGTATTTCTGGTGCATGTATTCCTGGAACCCCTGGAATACATTCATTCAGTGGACCCTTTACTAGTCACAATGTTTTAATCACCTCACTTTTGCCTTTTTCCCCATTACTAACTTTTTCCATACTATCTAGTTGTAGAAAAAAAACATCTCTGACTTGTCTAGCCTTTCCCTCAATAGGCGGAGGTCCTTTGTTAGTTCAATGTTCAAATTACATTTATCACATATATAGTTACCAAGGCCACAATTAGAGACTACCAGTGTATACCCTGATCAGCTGATACATTTCACTTCCAGGTCCCCATCCAAAGTTAATATGCTTTCAAAAGCCATTTGTAACATGAAACAACTTGAGATTTTAAAAGATTAATAGTCTGTACCTTGTGTGCTTTAAAGTAGCTCAGCCTTTCCTGGCATCCTGGTTGCTCCTGGCTGACACTGGTGGACATGCTTGCCTCTCCCATCATGTCCCCTACACATAGTGTTCGCTAACTCTTGCACTGTTAGGGACAGATATACAGTACTCACTGAACTGGAAGAGTGCTAACAACACTTCCAGTTTCATGAGCACTATACAGAAACATTTAAAATGCTTTAAAACTAATAAAGCAGGCTTCTTTAAGCACATTCTGCTTCTTTCCAGTACAATATTAGTCTCCACATAACTCCTTCAAGCTAAAAGTACACTGAAGATGCCTTAACTTCTGGAAATCCTTCTGTTTTCCAGAACCCCTTTAAATTACCAAAGATAGGGGCACAAGAGAATATGCAGTCACTTTTTTGTAGTTTTTTTTGTTGCTTTTTCCCTTTTTAGGAATGAAAATGAGGGGAAGGAGATACTGTAGTAGTCACACAGAGCTGGACTACTCAAGTTGACCATGCACTATATAGCTTTTGTAGTGGCTCCTTACAGTAGCTGTCCTCAAAATCTAGTGGTGTGCTTACATTTGCCATTTTATGTATTCACTTGAAATTCCCAATTTTCTGCCTAACATTGCATTGCACTATAGTAAAACATATATTTTGGCCTGTAACAGTACTTCTGTAGCTCACAGCATTTTCACATAATTAGATGAAATATGTTTTGTAGCTGAATCTATAGAAGTAAACATGGTGCACAGGTAGTAATTGGTGTGGCACAAAAATGGCAAGGCAAATCAGGTCAAACATTTAAAAAAGATTAATTTTTTTTTTCCATGTTAAGGTAAGTGGCCTAAACAGTAGATAATAACATATACTGTAGTAATCAAGCAGTAATCCTGGACCTGGCCAAGGCACTCAAACTTATTGATCGTATGTTGATTTGTGAAAAGCTGAAGAGTTTTGTCTTATTAGCAAATATTATTTTGGGTTACAAAACTACCTAACCAGGCTCTCAGTTTGTGAGAGTTGGTTCTTCTTTTCCTTTTTTCTTTATCTTTTTATGTTTGCTTGTACATATGTGCAAGAAACATATTGGGGCAGCTTGCTGTAGTAGCGAGTTGTGGAGGTGCAGCAATGTTGTTGTCAATGCCAGCAGCCCATTTTGGGGCTGGTCTGTGTGGCAGCAATAGAGGATCACGCAGTCCATGACAGCAGTAGTGTAGCTTGCCACCAACTTAAAACAAACTTGCCGCTGCAATCACAGAGCACCCTGTCATCAGCAATCAGCTGTTTTTGCTGCTGGTGTGGTCCCTGACTGCAGCAGCCAATTACAGTTGCATTATCTGGTGTCCCTTCTCAATAAACATGGTGGTGGCTTCTCTGTGGGTCTCTCACAATCCCCAGGAAGCTGACGGACAGCTGCCACCTCTCACAGTCCCTGTTAAAGCCAAAGGGGTGCCCAATCCCCCTGTCAGCATGCCCCGTCCCCAGTTCATTTGCCAATGGGGTAGTCCAATCCCCATCGGCATAATGTTCTCACCCCATTTGTTGTGTGCCGAGAGGGGTGCCCAATCCTCCTTGGCTCATGCGCCCCCCCCAAGCACACTGTATGGCTGACAGGGTGCCCAATCCCTGTCAGCTCCAACCACCCTGCTAAAAAACACCCAGGTGCCATGCTGGGAGCCCAGCCCAGCATACCAAAAGCATCTCACATTGTCTTTTTTTATTTTTAACCCTGTAAAAAAAGAAAACAGTCCCTTCACTGTCTCTCATGGCCCCTTCCCCAACCCACACCCACCCTCTGCACACACACCTCCCCACACCCCCCTACCCCATACTTACCTCTGGAGCCCAGCGTGATAATCTTTGGTGGACTGGGAAAATGTCTGCACTCTTCGAAGCTGATCTCAAACTGAAGAAATGCCAGTTAGCTGTATAATGGCATAAATGTTTTTTATTTCAATGTATGTGGATATCTTGCCCATTTTTTTGACTTTTGGCACAAATTTTCAACATGGGGTTCTTGGGACCCTTTCTCATGAATTCAGTAACTATCATGGCATTATTAGGTCCCAAAAGGTGATTTCATGGTCACTGCATGGAATCACCTTTTGGGACTGATTAACAAAATGACAATATCACTGTTCATGAGGTAGCCTCTCGAAAAGCCTATGTTGCAAATTAAGTGAAAAAATTCCAAAAAATGGCTGTGTTATGAGTGTGCATTTCGCAGTTTCCACGCACGCTCATAATTTTGTGAATTTGTAATATTTTCACTCCAGATTTTCAATATTGGCATTTTTTCACACTTCTTTATGAACAGTACAGCTGTCCTTTTTCACATCCTAGCCGAAATGTGTTTTCACACTTCAGGCACAAAATAGTGCAGTCACTGTGGGAAATCGGTGTTCAGGACAGATTAAGAAAATCACAGTGACACTGTTCATGAGCAGAGGTCCTAAAATGTCTATGTTGAAAATTTGGTGACAAATGTCCATAAAATGACTGTGTTACGAGCATGCATTGTGCAGTTTCCGTGCACACTAGTAACTTTAAAAATTTGTAATATTTACACTTAGCATTTTCAACATTGTCCATTTTGCACACCTCCTTATAAACAGTACAGCTGTCATTTTTTGCATCCTGCCCTAAATGTGTGTTTGCACATCTGGTGCACAATGGTGTGGTCACTGTGGGAAATCAATGTTTGGGACAGAGTAAGAAAATCATAGTGGCAGTGTTCATGAGCAGAGGTCACAAAATGCCTATGTTGAAAATTTGGTGAAATAATTCTACTAAATGACTGTGTTATAAGCATGCATTGTGCAGTTTCACTTATGCTCAGAAGTTCAAGCATTTTTAATATTTTCACTCCAGGTTTTCAGCATTGCCATCTCTTCACACCTCCTTATGAATGTTACAGCTGTCATTCTTCACATCCTGCCTGATCTGTGTTTTCACACATCTGGCTCAGAATGGCATGGTTACTGTGGGAAATCAAAGTCTGGGACACATTAACAAAATCACAGTGCCACTGTTCATAAGCAGAGGTCCCAAATGCTTTCATGAGGTGGGGATTACAAAAAGGTCATGTTGAAAATTTGTAGTGCAAATACCAACAAACACCTGGGGTGTTAGGGTTTCTAACCATAACGTCCCACCCTGTACAAACTGACAGGCATCAAGGGTGTACCTTTGGATTGCCAGCTGTAATGCTCATGCCATTCCATCCCCATCCCCCCACCCTGAAGTCAGTGACAGGCATCGAGGTGTGCCTTGGACTATTCTGCCCCAGACTTCACCCCATTCTCCTATACTGCACTCATTTCAGTGTATGTCTTTATGAAATGGGGTGACTGTGAAGCCAAACACTCCAAGGCACACCTCAACACTTGTCAGTGTCTAGAGGACAGGGTGAGGTGAAATGCCATGAGTATTATGGGTGATGACCCAAAAGGCATACCCCAATGCCTGTCCATCTCTGCAGGGTGGAGGTGGGGTTGGCGTGAGTTCAATACTCCACTGCCATTCCTATTCTGCATCTGTTTAACTCCTGCACATCCAATACTAATATCAGCAAGCAAATATTCAGCATTGACAAATGCTTGTTTTATTTAAAAGTTGCAAAAATACAGGAGAGATTCCATGAGAAGCAAGTCTCATTTACAGAACGTCCCAAGTCATAATTATACAAATTACAGCAAACAATAAATACAATTCAAGTAAGCATGCTCCAGTTATTAATAAAGCAACTACAAATGAATTGTTCCTGAAGCAATACGTTTCTTAGGCCATGCTTGAAAATCCTGAAGGTAGGTAAGTTTCTAAGCTGTTGGGATAGATTGTTCCAAGAAAAAGGGGTTCCATATGAGAAACACTCTTGTTCTTCATCTCATGTGGACTTGTTTTCCTCTGTCAACGCCATTCAAAATATGTGTACAAATTGTGGTACTCTGCTTTTTGCAGATGATTTGATAGTATACTGTAGATTGAGGGATGTTAAAAGGATTTCTTGCCATTTGATGAAGGATTTTCATGCTGTATGTAACTGGTTTAGTAACAGTTCTTTGGTTCTTAATGCAAAAAAAAAACTATACTTTTTGGATCTAAAACCTTAGTGAATGGTAATGAATCTCTTCAGTTGTATGATACACTGGGAAGCATCACTGAAATGTTCAACAGTTTAAATAGGCAGGTATTTTGTTAGATCCTGCAACTGCCAGTTCCTAACAATGTCAAATCAGTTTGCAAAAATATAAACCAAAACCCTTCTTACTTCTTATGAACAGAAAGTCAATGTTTCTTTTCAGAGACATAAATCTTTTGCAACTGGGTCATAATTGCAGCTTTTTGATTCTCTCTCACATCTTTTTTGTGTTCTGAATTTGAAAGAACTTCAGCACTTAACAGTTGATTTTTTTAATTTAATATGCTTTTTTTGAATTATTCAATACTGGAACAAAATATAACAAACAGAATACTAGATGGAAGAAAAGTGAGACACCGAATACATTACCAGCAGTTAAAATATAACAAACACAATCCACCCAACCCACCCTATCCCTTCCCAACTACAAAAAAATCCCACCTCCCTGGAGCACAGGGATATCACAACAAGAGGCTACCAGGACACATGCAATAATAAAATAATGGTTAAACAACAAGGACAACAAGAAATGAAAAATTAGGAATGACAAAGAAAAGGGACACAGGTATTATGCATCAGGAAGTTGCTAACTCCAAAAGAACATGAAGCAATTCCCATCTTTCCTGAAATACCTGAAGACAATTATGCATAGAAGTAATGTGCCTTTCTACACTCAGTGCCTGTATCACTTCCTGATGCCATTCCTTTCTAGTAGGTATCTCATCATCAAGCCAATGGCATAGCATTATTAGTTTAGCTGTAAGAGTGATCATGGCCATATGACCCTGCATTGGACCGAAGACAAGTGAAGGTTCAAAAACAAGTAAAAAAAATGTCAGGGGTGAAAAGGTCATCAAGGCCAAGGAGAGGACTAAAGTGCCCTTGGTCATAGCTGAAAAGTGAACTACCTTCACACAGTCGCACAAAATGTGTTTAAGGGTGCAGACCAGGGAACACACTTTCCCCATCCTGTAAAACATCTAGGGAGTAAAATATAAATTGTGCAGGACTTTATATTGAACAAGGTGGTTTTATCTTGCTCAGTATATTTGTAAAGGTGTTGCCAGATAAGCTGCCAAGTTTCAAGTGTCCAAGACACCCCAAGGGCCTGCTACCAGTAGTAACCAACACCCGAAGGAGTATCAGAGTCTAACTTTTGAAATGCTTTTTAGAAACACAAGATTGAATAGGGCTGAACTGCCAAACTGCCAAGAATGTCCAATGTGACCCCAGCATGTGATGACCAAGGCCCAGGGCCTAGGGCCTAGGGCCTAGGGCCCGGTTGAGCTTTAATGGCTTACACTACCTGCATATGCTTAAACAAAGAAGTTGGGGGCAGGTGATAATGCTCCTGTAGCATGGATAAAGGGAGAAAAGAATGATCACCTATAAAAGAACCCACTGAGAGGGACTGTACTTGCAGCCAGAAGGATGAGGGGATAGCATGATGACCAGGACAAAAGCTGGGATTACCCATTACAGGCTAGGAAAGGTCTCTTACCACATGCAGCCCAAAACACACAGCCAAATGTACATAGATCCTGAGAAACCAATTAGTCGGACTATGTCATAGACTGTGAGACAATTGAAAGGGTGTAGTATAGAGCTAACTCTGGGGTAAAAGGCCCACCCCACAGCAGAGATCCTGTTCTATCTGGAGCCAGGGGGGAACATAATCAGCCACTTGCAGCTTCTGGTTTGACTGGCTCCAGATCAGGTTTTTAATGCTGTGGAGAGCCGCATAATAAAGAAAGAAATCTGAGAGCTGCAACCTGCCTTATCTATGAAACAAGAAATGGCACTCCAGACAGACGTTACTTTTACATCTTAAATAGATTTATTTAAAATAAATTCATATAAGAAAAGCAGCAATTTCAATGTAAAAATTACACAATTACACAATTTAATACAACATAGTGTGCAGGTTCATATACCTGCCTTGTCTCCTGGGTATAGTTAACTTAAAATGGAAGCATTGGACCGCCTTCCCCCTCCATAGGAATTCATTCAACAGCAATTGCAAATTCATGAGCCAGCATTTGGGGAGAAAAACAATCAACATCCCCAAACGGTATAGTACATGGAGAAGAATGTTCATCTTGATGGTGTGTATATGTGCACTGGGTCAGAACAGTGCAGACAATAATAGCTTGGTCAAGAACCGTGCAGAAAAAATAGTGCCCCTTTTATTTTTGTGGGGGACTCTGCAACCCATGGACCGAAGTATTCTCTTTTGGGGGTAGGGAGGGTGGATCATGGAGAAAGTTAAAATTTGTGGGGCTGTGGAACACTGTTTCCGTGGCCCCACATACAAAGTTCTAAGTCCCGAGTGCAAATAAAAGTTGGAGACCAGGATTAGAATGTTAGTCTCCACTGCTGCTGGCCAAGCTGTTTTATGTACCAGCCCTCCACACCATGGGAGCAGCTTGGCCTGCCTCCTGGATTCTGCTGCCCTTGTGTGTGTACTGTATCATGGACAGCAACCAGGTGAGTGCTTACTGAAAGCACTGTATATCTCCTCTTCCTGTCCATGCTAACGCTACACAAACTAGTGCTCTGTAGACTGGTGCTATTCGTGTAGTGCTTTTTTAATCGGGTACCGTGTATATGACCACAAGCATCAAGGGAGGGCCTGCCCATTGCTGCAGGTCGATCTTCAAAGTTGAAGAAGGGTTTCCAAGTTAAGTTTGACTAAATCTGCAGGGTCCTTCAAGATATTAGTACCCAAATAAGTGAGGTAATGTGATTCCCGCACTAATCCCAAATTCACTACAGCCTGTTTGGAAAGCAAAGGGTTTCATGGTAAGACTTTGGTCTTGTCTAAATTTAGTTTGTACCCCAAAATCTTAGAAAAGCACTCCACTTCTTCTAGAACTGCTGGGATGGAAGAAAGTGGATCTACTACATGAAGCAGTATATCTTCTGTGTATGTGGAACATTTATATCCAGTACCCCTAAGCGATATACTTTGGATAGAAGTGCTGTGGTGTATACTATGGAGAAAGGGTTCCAAATACAAATTGAAAAGCAGGGTGGAGACAGGGGACAACTCTACTTTGTCTCTTGCTCTAAATGAGTGACAGCAGACAGAACTCTGTTACACCACATTCGTGCTGTGGGGCATTGGTATAAAGCTTGCACCCATTTAATAAAATCATCCAGTATCCTGATCCTATGGAGGATGGCAAAAAGGTAGGGCCAAGACACCCAGCCAGTAGCTTTTTCCATGTCCAAAGAGACCAAGACCACTGGCACCTTGGCTTCTCTGGACATGGAAATAAGATGATGAAGCTTCCAAAGATGGTTGCTTGATAGCCTGTTCTTCATAAAGCCAACCTGCTCTCTCCTGAACAAGCTATCCCAGACCAAGAGAAGTTGTGCAGCTAGAATTTTCACAAAAAATTTAAAATCTGAATTAATAAGTGAAATTGGCCAATATTGAGCACTATTAACAAAAATGCGGAGTGGGTACACACCACTTAAATCTGGTGTGTAACCCACCCTGCACCTGCCTGCAGACACTGCACTCCTTACAAATGATGCACTATACAGATATGCCCCACCTATGCAGCCAATGGGAGGAGGGGCGTGGGCTGTGCCAGCACTCTACGAGATTCACAGTACAGTGGCCAGTGGTTATGTGACCTTGGGGGGGCCACAAACCCATGTGGCTGATTGTGCCCCCAGGACTACAGCTCCTGGCAATGGCAATAATGGTGGGGGGCATCGGTCCCCTCAATACAGAGGCCCTAGCTGTTGGGGAATACTGGGAGGGCAGGTGCTTCACAGGTGCAAGTGATCCACTGTGGGATCTGGGTCAGGCAGCTGATTGGCCACCTGCCCAGATCCATCACATTGCATCTGACCACCCCATAGACCTGCACACTGGAGAGGTGGGGCCGTGTAAGGAAGCCAGGTGGGAACTGGTGTTTGTGAATGTGGTCCCTGTGTAGATCTCCCAAGGGTGTGGAGCTGTGTGGATGGAATATGCGCCTTTGGCATGTATTTTCCACCTGTTAGTGAATACCCCCCATTGTTCAGGCAATAACTCATGACTGGGCTTGGGAAGTAGGGAAAGCCATGCTTCCACAAGAGACCTGTCTGTGATGTCCTCTAAAAATAGATAAATGAAGAAGTGCGTCATAGCTGGAATCAGTTCTGTGGAGCAGGCTTTTTAAAAATTATTAGTATAGACATCTGGCCTTTGGGCCTTGTCTAAAGAACCTGGGCTAAAAATAGTCCACGTGACTATCTGCAGCCTCCCGTCAAAGCTCCCCGAGATTCAGGCATGGGTAGCACTATACAAACCACAGGTGTTAGGCCTCTCTGAAACCTGGCTAAAGCCCACCCACCACCCAGATTCCCAATTTCAACTACAGGGTTACTCACTCCTGTGCCATGACAGGCCAGGCAGAAAGAGAGGTGGGGACATCGCACTATAAGTGCCAGGGCACATCACTGCCACTACTGCCAGCTGCTCAGCCCCCACCTCCCTGAGTGAATGGCTCATAGCTGAACTAATCCTAGGAGCGTACAAGAAACTCCACATAGGTTGCTGCTGCAACTCACCTTCAGGAGGCATACCAGGGCTAACCAATTTTCTGGACGGCGTAGGGCTCACATCCCCCACACGAGACATGGTTGCGATAGGTGACTTCAGCTTTAACTGGTTGGATGCTTCTGCTCCAGACTATGCTAACCTGCTCAAGGAAGATAACCTGGAGCAAACTATTACCTCCCCAACCAGGCACAATACTCGGTCACTCAACCACTCCCTCATTGATTGGGTTGCCACAAACTGGGCTGACTTCATCCTTGAGGCAGGCACAATGTCCAACTCAATCAGCGACCACACCCCAACCTACACAATTCTGTCCTTCAAATCGAGCTGCTCTCCCTACAAACTCCTATCATTCAGAAAGTTTGACAGTCAAGACCCAGCACTGGCCCTCAGTGATTCATGGGCTACAAACTGGTCTGCCCTCTTCCACCAAAACAACATCTCAGAGGCAGTTGCATTCTTTACCTCCACCATCTCTCGAATCCAGGATATCCATTTCCCCCTCAAAACCAGAAGGGTTAGAAAGTTGTACCCACTTGCTATCCAGAGACTTGCTGGGAAAAATGGAAGACCAGAACTGCAAGTGGAAGGAATATAAGACATCCCCTTCCCCTCAACTATGGACTGCATACAGACAGCTGCAAAACTCCTGCAAGCAGGCCACCAAGTCATTAAAATGTAAATATTATCTAAATCAACAAATCAACAACCTTGGGAAACCACACAATTTCTGGGCCTCCATTGGTTCTCTCCTAAACCCCAAAAACAGTAGGCAGGGAACACAACTACTATCTCCCTCTGATCTCATCTTGGACCCCACTGAGATTGCTAATGTTTTTAACTCAAAATTTGCAGACTTATCCCCTTACCTCAACAAGCCCCCCCAGCCCCCCACTGCCCAGAACTGCAAACCAAACAACCCTCCTCCTCCTCAACCACCACCCCCCCGCTCCCTCTTTTCCATCTTAGAGTTATCGGACTAACTGACACAATCGAGCTACTAAAATACCTACCAGCCAAATGAAGCCCAGGCAGTGATGGTCTGTACCCCACTTTCCTAAAACTCATCTCTCCTGCAATTGCAAAACCCCTCACTTTTATCTTCAACCTCACCGTTGGTACTACTACTGTACCTAACCCCTGGAAACTTACAAACATTGTTCCAGTCTTTAAAGCTGGATATCCCCTCTCCCCCGACAACTACAGAACCATCTCCATCCTCCCCCACCTGAGCCAACTGTTTGAAAAATTATACACTTTGAGTTATCAGCACACCGAAAAGTATAACCTCCTATGCCCCCTCCAGCATGGCTTCCACAAGCAACACAATACCTCCTCTGCCCTGGCCCTCTTTTCTGATCATGTACTATGAGGCATGGACCCAGGTAAACCTACAGGTGCAGTCTTCATTGATCTGTCAAAAGCGTTTGACCTGATTGACCACCTCCACCTCCTCCTCTCAACCCTGCCGCTGTTTGGCTGCTCCCATGGATCTACTGCCTGGTTATGCAGGTTACGCAGCTATCTATCAAACAGATCCCAGTCGGTGATCATTGGTAAGGATTTCTCTGCTCCCCTTCCTGTGCTCAATGGAGTTCCCCAGGGCTCCATACTCTGGCCACTTCTCTTTTCCATGTTCTTAAATGCTCTCCCCAAAGACAGCCTCAGCTGTAAAGCTTTTGTCTATGCTGACGATTTGGTCATCTATCACAGTGACAAATCTATCGACTCTATCTCCTCCATTCTCATGCATAACTACACATCTGCTCATCAATGATTCCTCTTCAACAAGCTCCTAGTCAATGAATAAAAGACCAGATCCATGCTTTTTGGTTCTAAACCCTCCCTCGCCAAAGCTGCCAAAGCCAACTCCTTCCTCCTGGTTCTCACCCCTGTTTGTCCTCCCCTCAAAAGTGTCACATCTTTTACACATCTAGGAGTCCTCATTCACTACTTCCTTTCCTTCTCTGAACATGTGAACCAAACAGTGTGCAGGATTCACCAGAAGCTAGGCACTGCATATCGTTACAAACAATACTTATCCACTGAAGCGTGCCTTGCCATCGCTTGTGGCATCTAACTACCCCTCCTAGATTACTGCTCCCCCCTCTGCTTGCACCTATCCTCCACCTTGCACTCATGGCTAAACTCTACATACAACTCTGTCTGTCATTTCATCCTTCTAGCCCCTTACTGTTCTCACCACTGCTCACTCTATCAATCACTAGCTTGGCTCACCCTGCAAGACTGTGGTTAACCCTACAAGGCTGTTTGATTGTGCGATGAACTGTCTGGTAGACAACTCCCTCTGTAATCATCAAATGTCCCCCGACTCACCCCTCCTGACAGGCAGAGTAGTCCCTAGGAATCTTACGGCATCCTCTGTTCCCCTGCCAGAAGTACCGTGTGTCACCACCACCATGGGAAATCGAGCTTTCTCAGTCACAGCACCCTCCCTATGGAACAAGCTCCTTCCATCTGTTGGCTCATCGCCTACACACAGTGCTTTTAAACATAACTGAAAAACCTGACTCCTCATGGCTGCAAGCTGTCACTGTCCCGCACAATAACTTAGGGTCTACACCTCTTCTAAGCTCTAAAAGTACTCAGGCAGCACTTGCTGCCAGACAGCACCTCAGCCCCTCCGCCAGTCTGCCCCTTCCCACCTCCTTACTTTCTTTGCCTCACCCTCCCACCTAGTAACCTCTAGCGTATCCACTACCCTCCCTGTCTTTCTCTGTTTTTCCTACCTCCACTATTGCCTTGAAATGTGAAAAACTTTGTTTCTTTTGAACATGTGCAGCCTTTGTAAATTGCACCTGCCTTTTCATTTTGTACCATGAACTTGTATCGGATGTATATTGTTCCATCTGTTTAGCCATCTTTGTTTTGGTCTGTTATATCATGTTTAGTATATTGTAAATTGTACCTGCTTTTGTTTTTGTACCATGAACTTGTACTCTATGTATGTTGCACCATTCTGTATTACCCGCCTGTGTTTTTGTTCAACACGTTATAGTATAATCTGCTTTGTATCTTGTACTTACTTCTGTACCTGTATTTGTTTTGCCACTTCGTGGCCTAGGTCATGCCTGAAAATGGTCCTCTGGATCAGTGCACCCACCCAGTTATCAAAGACAGATAGACAAACATAAATAAATAAATAAATAAATAAATAAATAAATGAACAAAGGAAGTTGCTGAATTGTCCATGCAATTTCAACAGTTGCTTTTAATAACATCTGCCATTTTACTTTGCCTACTCCAGTTTGTACTAGGGATGTGATGAATATTCTATTCATATTTGATTCATATATGAATAGTGCCCTTTCTCTACTATTTGTATTCAGTCGAATACCAACTTAAAATACAGTTTGATTACTGAATAATTTTAGGAGCAGTTAGTGCTGCCCCAACCATGGAAATGCTCAGTAAACATTTTTTTAGCATCATAAAGGCTGACTGTTTTTTTCTTTACTCCCTAGTAGGGATGTGACTTTCACACAGTGACAGCAGGTGAGCCCATCGGTTCAGGAGAACCAGCTCTGACAACCATGCCTCCCGTCAGGTCTCTCTATTACCGACTACATCCCGGCAGTCCCGCCCTGACCACTTGACGCTGCTGTTATAGGGAATAAGCCAAATCCCATTAGTGCACAAGGCTCACAAATTATACGGTTTCACTGACTATGAAAATTAATTTCCCTGACACTTCACATAATGTTACATGCAAGAAAGAAATTGGCACCGATAAAGGATTTGAGATATCTCATTCAAGTAACCCAACAGCATACTCAAAATTTAAAACCTATGGTTCATCAAGATGAAGACTGCTGTGCCAGTAGTCTCTATAAAACAGGGGATCCCAGCCACTGTAATCTCATCTGCAGTGTCCTCCCTCTCTGTTTTAAGCCTGACTTTCACAAAGTGACAGCGGGTCGGAGCTCTCTCCCTCATGTCCTGCACTACCCACCACATCTCCGACCCTCAGTCACTACCTGTCTGTCCTAGAGTTGCTTGAAAATCAAGAGTGAAGCACAGTGGAAACCAAGTTGAGGAAATAGAACCATCTGTCTGTGGTGGGTGTCAGCCCTGGGACTCGCTCTGTAATCCTCTTTGTCGACAAACTGTTCTGGATGTGAGAACAGGATTATCACTGGCAGGGACACTATGCGCTTGGTCCCCAGAGGTCCATTACAATAGTCAGAGTTGAGTGGCCTTTATACATGAGAAGTGGTGGTGAGTGCCCAATATTTTGTTTTGTCCTAGACAGTATATTTAGCAAAGAGCGATACACAGGGGAGCAAGAGAGAGAGAGAGAGAGAGAGAGAGAGAGAGAGAGCCACGCACAGTCAGTGTCTTAACTTAAAAGTTTGGAGGAAGAGATGGATGATTTAAGAGATAAACAGAATATCTAAATATCTGATGACTATAGTGGATTAATGGCAACTGCTGTATTGGATGCTGAAGACCCTTTAACTTCCTCTCAGCTACAGTTAAGTAGCCTCCCCGAGACTTCCTGAGATTACCTGACTACGGCTGTGGCAGTGTTAATGGGCCTCTTTTGCACTTCTTAACCTCTGTAGCCATCTGGTTAATGAAGTGATAGTTGTCAGCTGTCTCATTTCCTTCTCCTCTGTCTACCAGCAGTGACACACCCCACTCCTCTCCCCACCCTGGTTGGAAGTTCTCAGTAAAATAGTAGATAACCTACTAGTCTTCAGGTGAAGCTACCTCTGGCTGGAAGCTGCAACACTGGACTTAAGATTTGCAAGAAAGTGAGTTGTGCTCACAACAGAGGGAGGTGAACCTTACAATTTACAATTGTCTTTGGTTTGAAGCAGATTCCTTAGGAAAGTTAATATTCTTCAGGTGGAGGATACTTCTAACTGAAGGGTGAAATAAGGAACTTCAAATTATCAGAAAAGGCAGTCTTTCAATCAACAAAGGGAGGTGGAGCTTGCTTTACTTTTGTTACAATTGTCAAGATTTTCAGTGCAGGAAGAGTTTAAACCCACAGGGGCTGAATACTGTTTTCTGTTTCTGCCCTTCTGCACAGCTGACATGTTTTGGGGCTGACTGCTTTCAGAGCACAAGTCACCAGGCTGTTTTGGGGCTTGGGAGGTTTACCTGTGTCTGACTTGGATGTTTGGATTTTTCTCCGTTTGATTAGCAGGGTATTTTCTCTGTCAAATTGTCGTGTAGGGCATCTTGCTGACAGGAAGGCACTCATTGCAGTAGTAGGTCAGAGCTTTTAGCTGATTGATTCATGAGGGCACAGTGTTTAGGCCCAAACCCTTCCCACCCCTCACCCCACCCACCCCTGGAAATAGTTCTTTTATACCTGGGGTTCTGACATCATTTCCTCAAGAGGGAAAGGTGCATATCACTGTCATATCCTCTCTAGCACACTGCACTGACAATATAAGCATACACATTATATAAATACACATATTTCTATATAACAAACCAATCACATGCACAAAACAAAAACTAAACAAGGTAGACAGTTATGTGGGGAGTAGTGCAATGTAATGGCTGTGGGGCAGCAGTCTTCCGGGAGTCTTTCTGGAGGCTGAGATGCTGACCTGTTTGCAGACAACTATCTGCCCTGAGGAAGGAAGTTGCCCATCTTGGGGCTGCACTGGACAGTAGCAAGGGAACCTCCCCCATCCAGGGAGCACCAGAGCCACCACCACTACCTCAGAGGCTGCAAAGAAAGCACAGCACTTGGACCACAGTGGGCTCAGGGAGGGTAAGGGTGGTGGAACAGAGGCATACCTAGTCAGTTGTTCCACTCCACAATCCATACACCATTCTGGGGGAGCATAGTTCCCCTATGGATGCACCCGCAGAGGAGACTAAGGAGGGTGCAGACAACTGTCACAAGGGAGGCCCTCAGGCAGGAGGCAGAGGGCACCACAGGGAAAGGAAGTAGCTCCTGGTGGGGGACTCAATTATTAGGGGGCTAGAACTGGGGGGAGCAGGGAAAATTGAAGTAAGGTGCCTGCCTGGTGCCATGGCTTGGAAGGATAGGAAGCACATCCTTAGGATCATGAGAACAGTTGCACAGGAGTCTGAGCTGGATGTCATTGTCCACCTAGGGACAAATGACTTGGCTCATCATGAGATTAGAGCAGCGCAGAAGGACTTTGTAGAGTTGGGGAGGGGCTTAAGACAAGTAGCACACACAGTATCCTTCTCAGAGGTGCTGCCTGTCAGTGGCATGGGTGAGGCGAGGGTACTTTGCACCACGCAGTTTAACGAATGGTTAAAAAAATGGTGTGGAGCACAGGGGTTTGGCTTCATTGGGGACTGGGGTTCCACCTGGAGGGACACCAGCCTATACTGGCAGGATGGTCTGCATCTGTCCAGGAAGGGAACAAGTCTTTTCGGCAATCGGTTGAAATGCTTCATTGGCAAGCTTTAAAACTAGTCAAGGGGGGAGGCACTGATAAGCAGCAGGAAAATTCCAGCCTCCCCCTACAAAACAGGGTACTAAATGAGAAAAAGACCAAGGTAGAAATGTCAGTGGGGGAAGCTGCTACAGAAGGTAAAGCCATCAAAAAATGGAGAGCAATGAGTACCAATGCCTGTAGTCTGGGTAACAAGCTTCCTGAATTAGTGGCCTTGATGGAGGAGGAACATCTGTATATTGTGGCAGTTACATAAACATGGTACACACAGAACCATGACTGGGATGTAAACATACCAGAATACACTATCTACAGGAGAGACAGGGAGGGTAAAAGAGGAGGAGGAGTAGCTCTCTACATAAGAGAAGGAATCAAAGCAATAGAACAAAAGGGTAAACAGGGAGGAGAAGAAGCACTGTGGGTCGAATTGGAGGCAGGCAATTGCACCACAATCTGCACAGGGGTTGTATACAGACACCCCTCTCAGGGGGAGGAAATGGACAAGGAAATGATAGAAAGCATACTTAGAATGGCAGATAAAGGGGAGATATTGCTGATGGGTGATCTGAATGTGCCAGATGTTAACTGGAGTGCAGTTGTAGCAGCCACTTCTAAGAGTGGGGTTATTCTAGATGCCCTACAGGGGGCATGCCTTAGACGACTAGTATTGGAACCCGCTCGAGAGGGAGCAATCTTAGACCTGGTCCTCTCAAATGGAGATGGAGAGAGGATCACAGATGTAGAAGTGGGTATCCATCTGGGAACTAGCGAACATCGCACAGTATGGTTCACAATAAACACAGCAAAAGAGTCAAGCCATACAAAAGCAAAAGTACTGGACTTCAGGAGGGCTGACTTTGCCAAAATGGGTGAGTGCCTAAGGAATGCACTAGCAAATGGGCAAGAAGGAGGGGTGGAAGAACAATGGGGAAATAATAAAAACTGCTATCACAGAGGTAACAAGCCTTTGTGTGAAGCAAATAAACAAAACAAAATGATGTAAGAAACCACTGTGGTTCTCAAAGGAGGTGGCAGTGAAGGTTCAAGAGAAAAAGAAAGCATTCAGAAAGTACAAGGAATCACGTAGAAGGAGCAGGACAGATAATTGTATCAGTTAAAGCAAAAAGGAAGCTGGGAAGGCAGTCAGAATAAGCAAAGGCCCAAAACTGAGGAAAAGATAGCCAACCTAGTTAAGAAGGGGATAAAACCTTTTTAGGTACATCAGGAGCGAAGGAAGACTAATGGAGGATAGTGAGGCTTAATAAAGGGAGGAGGTGGGCAGAGGTGACTGTGATAAGGCAGAGATACTAAACAAATATTTTTGCTCAGTATTTACAAACAAAGAAGGGGAGGTACCTAAAACAAACAATAGAAACACTCTGGATACAGAAGTTGATACCAGCCCATTTACAGAAGAAAGGGTTCTGAAAGAACTCTTAAAACTGAAGGTGGACAAAGCAATAGGGCCTGATGGGATTCATCCCAGAATTCTAAGCGAACTAAGGTAGAACTAGTGACACCACTGACTACCATCTTTAACAAATCATGGGAGGATGGGGTGGTACCTGAGGACTGGAGGAGGGCAGATCAAGCAATCAGTCAAGCTTTATTTTTAAAAGGCGCTTTTCTCAAAACCAAAGCGCCTGTACAATTTCATAAAACAATAAATAAACCAAGTTTAAAACTAATGTAAATCATTAAAAGCTATATTAAAAAGGTGGGTCTTCAGAGCTCCTCTAAAACTTAGGACAGTCGGGCAATTTCACACCTGACGAGGTAGAGAATTCCACAGGGTCGGAGCCATAAAACTAAATGATCTAGCCCCTGAGAGATATGATTCCCCTTCACAAAAGTGGGAGCAGGGCAGAAGCAGGAAACTACAGACCTGTTAGTTTAACCTCAGTGATAGGGAAATTGACGGAATCAGTTCTGAAGGAAAGAATTTTCAAGTACCTAGGGCCAGAGGGGCACAGGACCCAAGGCAGCACGGATTCACAGTGGGAAGGTCATGCTAGATGAATCTATTAGATTTCTTTGACTGGGTGATCAGTGTAGTAGATCAGGGAGGGCTGTGGACATAGCCTACCTAGACTTTAGCAAGGCATGTGACTCAGTCCCAAACAAAAGATTAATATATACGTTAGCCAGCCTGGGAGTGGGTCCCAAGATGATAGCCTGGGTAAAGAATTGGCTAGAGAATAGGACACAGAGGGTAATAGTAAATGGAATCCACTCTAAGTAAGGGGGGTTACTAGTGGGTGCCGTGGTTCAGTATTAGGACCGTCCTCTTCAATGTCTTTGTAGCTTACATTGCAGAGACTGGAAGGAAAAGTATGTCTCTTTGCAGATGACACAAAGATCTGCAACAGAGTTGATGCACAAAGTGGGGTGGAAAGGATGAGAAGGGACTTGGCAAGGTTAGAGGAATGGTCAAATATATGGCAGCTTAGATTCAATGCTAAGAAGTGCAAGGTAATGCACCTGGGAAACAAAAACCCAGGGGAAGAGTACACAATGGGGAGTGAGATACTAACAACAACAAAAATGGAAAGGAACCTGGGGGTAGTCATATCAGATGACTTAAAGGTGGGCAAGCAATGTGAGAGGGCAGTATGGAGGGCTGCGGGATACTGGGATGCATAGGGAGAGGCATCACCAGTAGAAAACAGGAAGATGTTATTCCTCTGTACAGACAGCTGGTGAGACCCCACCTGGAGTATTATGTGCAGTTCTGGACACCCAATCTCTGCAAGGACATAGACAAGATGGAAGCTGTCCAGAGGAAGGTAATTAAAATGGTGCAGGGTCTGCACCGGAAGACATATGAAAAGAGACTAAAGGAGCTTAATATGTATAGCCTCGAGGAAAGAAGGGAGAGGAGGAACATGATAGAAACTTTCAAGCACCGCAAGGGAATCAACAAAGTCCAAGAGGGTAGCATCTTTCAAAAAGAGGTGCAAGAACACAAAAGCCAATTTGAAGATGCAAGGGCAGCTCAGAGGTAATGTAAGTAAGTATTTTTTCACAGAGAGGGTTGTGGATGCATAGAACGGCCTTCCGGAGGAGGTTGTGGAGTCAAAAACAGTGGCTGAATTCAGCATGCATGGGACAGCCATAAGGCAATTCTAGGGGGTGGGGGTAGAAAGAAGTAGTCTGCTGGTTAACTAGGATCTGCAGCTTATCCATTAGGTAGGGAAATGGGCAGACTGGGTGGGCGAAGTGGTCCTTATCTGCCATCAAATTCTATGTTTCTATGTAAATCCCTTGAATTTGCTTTTAGTTTTGTAACATTTATGTGAATTTATACTGGAATTTATAATGGAGAACATAAGAGAAACAGTTGCTTGAGGCTTCACAAGGATTCAAGCTGTTGACACATACAGTACTAGTAAGCATTAATCACCGATGAAGGTGCCATCTAATGGAGAGTTAATGCATGGTCGGGACCGTTATGGCACAAGGCCGGAGGCCGAGTGCGTACACAGGTCCAACCATGCATTAACTCCCCATAAGATGCGGCCTTCAGAGGGGATTAATGCACTTGTAACATGGCAAGTGCAAGGCTAGTATCAGTTGCATCCTGTTTTATTTCATATTCAACACAAATTAGCACAGCTACTTATTTCACTTCCAAAATTCTGCTTCAGCTTCCTTACTTTTCAAGTCAGTATCTAACTGTAAGCATGCACGTGCACGTTGGACGACACACATTCAGTAATGTTGTGTCTATCAATTTGTGGCACATTTCACATTTATGCTCACTATCAATCTACAGATACATTGATGCTGGACCCGAGAAATGTCTAAGTTCTACTTGGGTACTATGTTTCTCTTCGTCCGTTTACATCGGACACTCATCCCGTGCAGGAATCTGGGCACAATCAGTACACTGCATATTTTGCGACCGTACTACACTGACACCACTGTTTTCTGATTTTTCTCATCTCCAGCACTGAGACTTCTGACCAACAAGTGGCGCTTTCTGATCACCTCGGCAAGTTCTGCTGTTTTCCGCACTCCTGTGTTTGCTCCCGACGTTCTTTTCCACCGCTATTCCACTCTCACTATCACTTTCGACTTAACCTGCCTCCCTGCCCGGTCCCATCCATTCTTTCACCTCACATACGTCTCCTGCTCTGTCATTTCTCAAGATCTTCCCTATTAGGCCACTAACAGGAACACCAACTTTCTGAGCAACTCTGACTCTTTATTCCGACCTATAGGTGGCGCTTTTAGCCAGTACCATTACTTCTCCTCTCTTTCTACCTTAGCTATAGTTCTCTCACTCATTCCCTCATCCATAGATCAGAATATTAACTCAGCCTTGAAGTCGTAGCCACTCTTGCGCTCACTCGTGCAGCCATTCACCAGTGTATACACTACACAGCACCCCATTTGATATTTAAATGACTTTCTACTCTCCTATCTGCCCTGCCATGACGACCTTGTCCTTTCTCATGCCCTATTCTTTCCTGCTCCCACTTCTCCCGTCCCTACTGAGTGTATTGGTGACACAATTACCCCTTCTTTTACTACTATGTCACCTGCTTGCCTCTTGTCCCATGCCACAACACAGTCCTCCCTGCACTATCTCTCCTGGCTCTATCACTTCACTTTTCTGCTCTCTCTTAGTCGCGCCACCTATTGGCTGACCTGTTCCCAGTCAGCACATTACAGCGATCCCTTTCTGTGCGTGTTCCCAAGCTCAACAAGGCATTATTGGTATGAACGTTCTGCAGCAACACGGCATTATTGTGCCATAATGCCGTGTTGCTCTTCTACCACCTGATGCTGTTCAGCCAATCCTCTTACTTGATTTCTCTTCTCTTGTTTTAGCCATGTTACAATACTTATTAGAATCTCCCTGATAAATGAGTGTGCAACGATTAAGTATATAAACCATTTTTGCCACGTGTAATACTGTTCGTATAAGTTAATCGTAAAATACCATCAACAACTATTCGTTATTCGGTCAGCTACTAAAAAGTAGTATTTGTCCCATTCCTAGTTCATATCCATCACTGTTCCCTCTATACTGATTTAGGTTTGCTTTCTCCAGCTGTTCAAATGAAATATTTTAGGGAAAAAGTTTTATAACTATTATGCCAATAGTTATAAAACTTTTTTTTTCAATTAAATATTTTCTTTGATGAAATGATTTGGTAATTTTAGATGATTCTAAAAACTGAATTTCATCTACGGCAATGTATTTGCAAACTCAATTTTGTAAAACTGAAATAGGATCTAGTGCCTTTTTTATGGCTGCTCCAACTTACTGGAACAAGCCATCTGAAACCATTTATAAGTCATGTTTTTATGATGCATTAAAAAAAGGCTTGCATCAGTATTTGGTGTCTCAAAATATTTATAACTGTGTATGATTTATTTTGTATTATATTTATTGAAATTGTATGTATATTGTGCTTGCCATGTTTCTTGCCCATGTCAGGCCTGAAAAAAGACCTTTGGCTCAGTTGCTTCTACCTGGCAATCAAATTTCAAATAAATAATAAAAGCTGTTGCCACTTGAGGCAGTATAGTGCAGTGGTTTAAGGCTCTGAGCCGCAAATCTGGTGACGTCCAGCAGACCAGACCTGAGTTTGAATCCCACAGCTTTCACTTGCATACTATGTGACCCTGAGCAAGATACTTAACTTCCCTGTGGTCCCAAGTCACTCCTGAAAAAAAGCTTTCAGCTTAGTGTGCTACTGCTGATTAAACAACTAAATTGATTAAAAAAATAATTAATTAACTTGTTAACCATTGCTGTGCTGTGGACTGATATATCAGTTCAGAATTACTATGCATTCTAATTCTGTTGACAGCCTAAGGGTTAAGATGTAAGATGGGGGGGGACTGCCACTAGGGGGTGTTTACCAAGATGGCAGCTTAGTCACCAGGTCCACAGCCCAGAGGGAAAAATCCTAAGGCATCCTGCTATTACCAGCGCCAGAAACCTCTTCAAACTAGCAGATCTGGGGAAACTCTGATCAAGGACTCGAAATATTGCTTTCTTTTCCACTAAGAACGTAGAACTTGGTTATTATTTGAAACTTACCTGGGCCCCTAGGAGTACCGTGTTCCGCCCTGCAGCATGGTGAACCTCCAGCATCCACAAACCTGGGAGCACTCCTCTGTGGAGGTGATGTTTGGGCAGCTTATCGAGCAGATGTCCCGGGTGATGGTTGAAACTAATCACAACACACAGATCATGCAGAATCTGGAAGCCAGAATTTTTCAAACCGAGCTGCAGGTCAATGCAACCGAACTCAAAGTTCAAGATTTTGCTGAAGCCCTGAAGAGTAGCAGCCCACTATCCTGTACATGTGAAGTAAAATAGACAACCTTGAGAACCGGGACCATTGCAACAATCTTCAATTTCTGGGTTTCCAGAGTGTGTGGAAGGACAAGACATGGAGGGTTTCCTACAGAAAGCCTTCATTGATATGTTGAAACTAGACCACTCCCAAACGCTCCAGGTGGAGAGAGCACATTGCTCCCTTGCCCCTATGCTAAAGGCTCAAGTCAGGCACTTGCCTATTATAGCCAGATTCATGGATTTCTGGGACAAGGAGATGGTCCTGGCTAAAGAAAGGGAGCCCCAGCAAGTGAACTGGTGGTCCAACTGCATCAGTATTTTGCAGGACTTCTCCAAGAAACTCTCAGATAGGCACAGGGCCTATACTGATGCAAGGCATTCGATGCACAAAATTGGGCTACCCTTCTCCCTGCGCTACCCACAGCCACACTGCGGATAGTGCACAATGAGGTGCCCTTGAACTTCGATACCCACAAAGCTTTGAATGATTTCCTGTGAAGGAACTGGCCAAGGGACACTACCCCCCTCTTTCACTAGCCCACTTCCTCCAAGGCTCCCACTGTGGAGATAGACCGGCACTCCCCTACTTGCAGCACCAGGTTGAGGGACTAGCAAGATGCCCCAGCCTCGTAGTGGGAACTCTTCCTGAAGACCAACCGCAAAAGGAATTCCTCCAAAACTTATGGATAATGGGACCACCCTTCGGATCGAGTGCCAGCAAAATATGCGGATGTAGCTCTGATGGACATTTCAACCCCAACTCCCTGCAGAGGTTCCCCACCTCCAATAGATACGAGGCCCTCAGACTGAGATCCTTGGAGCAGCATCCGAATACCTCTGGGGACCCAAGGAATGGCTGCAAACCCCACTGCTCCGGCCTGACTATCTGGCCGGCTCTGAGAACCCCTCTATGAAGGAAGCCATCAGATAAAGATCCATGAAGAACCAGCAATTGCAGATCCCCAGGGTGGCTTCCTCAAGCTCCATCAATCCAGCTTGATCCCCAGGCCTGGCAGCCCCTGACCAGATCTCCTTGTCAGTGCTAGTCACCGGAGCTCCTGTGTGGTCAGATAAGTAATCCTTTTTCTGTTGTTTTCCTTGCTTGCCATGTTCTGTTCCTAGAATGGGTGAGGGCTGGAAGCAGGGGAGGAGAGTCTGTGGCTTTGTGATGGGCCATTCTGAACTACCTTCTCCAGGCCCATGCCACACTGCTCAAGTTTAGTGATGGCCATGACTCCCCTGCCCCCCCCCAACCAAATTTCTTGGTGACTGCACGTTGCTGTTTTGATGCCTGTCTCCCATACTGGGAGGGATCCATACAGGGCCCGAAGCATCAGTAAGCTGGACTGGGTAGAGGGATTACAGTCGTTATAACCTTAACTGTTTCTTCTGGTGTACCAGTGCCCCAGCTCCCTTACAAATGTGTGTGTAAATCTATAGCATGTTTTAGGCCTGTTGCATGTGCGAGTGCATGGGGGGGGGCTGGTGGGGGATACTACTATGTGTGAAGGGTATGCAGGGGTGGGGTGGCCTTGGGTATTTGGGCCTGAGTCTGCAATTAAATTTTCATAAGGAGTATGTATACTGCATGGCCCAGTGCTCTGTTTGTGCCTGAATCAGGGATGATGGCAGAAAGATGCCAGGGGGAAAGGTATTTGATATAAATCTCGTAGTGCGTGCTCTAGCTCAAATATGTCCCCTGACAAAAATTTCAGCTTTGCTCTGGTCAGAGCACTTACCACTTAGTGCCAGGTGTTGTCCCGCATATCACCCCCTAACTTTGGCGATCCACCCTGTGGCCATGTATGCACTTCACCTTCCTCCTTTACTCTACTCCAGGCACCTTGTTTTGGTGCTGAGTAGTCTCAAGGTGAACACCACTTCCACGGGGACAGGAGCTCATACGCAGCTGCACAGCAATTTGGGTTTACTCTTTACCATGTTACACCTCCTGCCCCCAACTAAAGATGGGGGTACATACTCCCAATCCAGGTTGGTCCCCAGTTTTCTTCCCTATGCACTGCCTCCTCCCATGGGCTGCTTTGTGAGCTCTGACATCTACACCCAGTCACACAAAGGTGACAACACAGCATTTCTGGGGGTCCACCCACCCCCAGTCCCCCCCCTGGGTGAGCCATGGGGGTTACTGTTGCAGGACTGCATCCAGGAAATAAAGACTAGCCTTCAGCAGGACACTGCAGCCATTATACTGCCTCTGTGTCCCCTATATGAAGGTAATGATGTACAGACTTTTTTATAGTTTTCTGTTTGAAATGTTTTACATGCTGTTTAACTGGACACACACAGAGTCTCTGCTAGGCAAAATGTTTGTGATAAAGATTTGCTCCTGGACTGTGCTGCCTTATGATCTCTCTCCATACTGCACCAGTAAATATACTCACTTGCTCCCACTGGGATCTCCACCCCACTCCTAGCCTCGTCCTCCACATTTCAGTATCTCTATAATAAATACAAGCTTCCTATCCTAAATGGTGACAAAACATGTCTAACATGGAACGTCAGGGGGCTTAATACCCCTAACAAAAAGAAGCAGGTGATTTTGCACCTTAAGACGCTGAGAGTAGAGGTGACCTTCCTCCAGGAGATCAAACTAACCAGTGGTGACCACGATAGACTAAAGAGGGACTGGGTGTGCCAGGTCATTTATGCTACAGCTCCCATCAGAAAGAAGGCGGTTGCTATACTCTTGCACAAGGCCATGCACTGGTCAATCAAAAAGAAGGTGAGTGACCTGGAGGGGAGGTGGGTAATTGCCCTTATGGACATGGCAGTGGGATTTCTGCTACTTGGGAATATATATGCCCCCATTGAGGACTTGCCCTCCTTTTTTCACAAGTTAGCCCAGGTGCTAGGGACACAGGCCTTGGGGGACATGTCACTATTAACTGGTGGGGATTTTAACCTCACCTTAGACCTGATTCTTGATAGATGCCCCTCCAACATTAAGCCCCACTCCAGGGCAGCAGAGGCCCTCTCTCAGCTGCAGCAGGACATGACCCTCACAGACATATGGAGGATATTTCATCCATCTGTGCGGGATTACACCTTTCACTCCCTGGTGCATAGCTCTCACAGCCACATAGACTTCTGACTTACCTTCCCTAGTATCATTTGGAATGCCATAGACACTACAATCCTGCCACTGGTCATTTCAGACCACGCTCAGTGTGGCTGTCCTTCACTTGGGGCCCTCCTCCCACAACCTCCCCAGCCTGAAGGCTAGACCCCCTGTTACTTCATGACCTTGAATTCCCTCTTTGGCTCCAGAGTGAGGCCATGGACTTCTTCCAGAACAACCCTATCGCTGACATCTCTGCTGGCACCACATGGGAGGCTTTCAAAACCACTCTGAGAGGGGCAATAGTGGGGTACACCCACAAACAATGCAAGAAGAGGGAACTCCACCTTACATCCCTAGAAAAACAGCTGAAGGAGGCAGAGGAGGCTTAACCCCTCCAAACCCTCACTCCATTCCCAGGAAGGACATTGGGTGGCCACCCTGAGGATGGAGGTGAATGAGATCCTCTCCAGGAAAGTGGAAATCTTCATTATCTGTTTAAAACATAAGTACTGGGAGGGCAGGGGAAAAGGGGGGGATCCTCACCTACCAGTTGAAAAAGCAGCATACTGAAAGGCATATAGCTGCCCTGGTAGACAAGGAAGGTAGGACCCAAACCAAGATGGAAGGGATAAATAAAATAATGTCCAAGTTCTATGCCTTGCTGTATAAGTCCTCAAGATTGCCCAGTCCTGAGGGGGTTCTCCCATTCTTACAGTCCCTCCACCTTCCCAAGATTTCAGAGCATCAGGCCATGGCCCTCGATGCCCCAATCATGGTGGCAGAAGTAGCCTCCATGTTCTTATCCCTCAAGAAGGGAAAGGCTCCAGGTGGGGATGGTTTCCCTCCGGAGATCTGGCAACTCCTGCAACCCACAATCACCCCTTTTCTTCAACGGGTGTTTACTGAAGCCCTAAAAGCTGGTGCTCTCCCCCACACATTCTGGTAGGCAGTAATATCCATCCTCCACAAGAAGGGGAAAGATCCCTTGGAACTGGGCAATTATAGGCCCATCTCTCTGCTGAATGTCAATAGTAAGATACTGGACAAAATACTGGCCAGTAGACTTAACCCACTCCTTCCCAGCCTAATATGTCTCTCACAGGTAGGATGTGTTAAAGCCCGCTACAGCGCAGACCATATCAGATAGTTGGTGAGTTTAGTGCATAAGGTCAAATCTCTTCACATCCCAGCTGCTGCCATAGCAATTGACTTGGAGAAGGCCTTTGACTCTCTGGAGTGGGATTTCATACAACAGATGCTCAGCTCTATGGGGATGGGTGAGGGGTTCAGATTATGGATCAGGGTGGTCTACACCTCCTCTACAGCCAAGGTTCTCACCAGTTCCATGTTATCACCACCCTGTCTGCTAAGCAGGGGTATGCATCAAGGCTAACCACTATCCCCTTTACTTTTTGTTTTAGCGGTGGAGCCACCACTACAGTGACACCCGCAAAGTGAACCCCCCACAGTGAAATCCCACAGCGCCTAAATCATGAGCGATGGGGGTTTTGCTTCGAGACACTTTAGGGTGATGGGGAGTAAATATCTAACTCCACTGACTGTGCAACATAGAGTTAGATATAAATAGTAGTGGGGGTGTGGTGTTGCTGGTCGGTTTGGGGTCGCGTCGTGGTCAGGGGTGTCAACAGGTTCCCAGCACTGTAGCAGATGTCACGGTTGGTGTTGTCACACTGGTGTCATGGATCTGGCTGTGGCTATCAGGCAGAACTCCCTCATCCAGGGGGTGGCAGTGGGTGGGGAGAAGTACCCCACACTTATGTATGTGGCCATCCTCCTGCTCCCTCTAGCTGACATTGACAAAGCCACCCCCCCCCCCAATACTCTTTCAGACTTCATCACCTTCTCGGGGCTTAGGCTCAACCAGACTAAGACTGAAGTCCTCCTCTCAATGACAAATGGACCCCAAACATGACCACATCATACAGCCTTCATTGATCACCTGAGAGAATCACTGAACTTGGTATAGGCATCACCTCTGACCTTGCCAAGATCTGGGAGGTTAATCTGAAACCATTACTCACCTCCATTCGTATGGAATTAGATAGATGGAGGACTCTCCAACTCACCCTAGCTGTCAAAATATCAGCTATAAACATGGTCACAGTCCCCCAAATTATGTATTCACTGTCACATATCTGACTGAAACTCCCTCAACCCTGGTACTGGAAGTTAGATGCCATGTTAGGGGCCTTTATATGGGAGGGCAAAACAGTTAGGTACAGCAGGAATAAGTTGAAGTCCCATTGGTTGGCGGGTGTGTGGGGTCTCCCTTGTTTTGAGGGATATAAATGAGCATTCCAGGCCACCCAAACATTAAAGTGGTTCACAGCTCCAGGCCGAGATGCCCACCAATGGCTAGGTATGGAGAGGGAAGCTAGTAAGGTGGCACATCTGACCCTGATATTATACAACCATCTCCCCAGGGGAATCCACTCTTATCCGACAATAGGCCCCTCTCTGGATTACTGGGGAGCTCTACCTAAGAAGCTGAGCACTAACCCCCCCACTGTGCCTTAACCTGTTGTGGGATAACACTGAAATAAATCACAATAGATAAAATTCCAGTCTCATGGGCCACCTGGGCTGATCTAGTTCTGAAACGTCTCCAGGATTTATATGCCCCAGGCACCACTACCCTTGACTCCTTTAATGGACAGTGTGATTCCCACGGGATCCCCTCTAAGGACTTCTGGCACTTCCTCCAAATCAGAAGTACCATAACTGAGTATGTCCACATGCGCCCATTGGGCAGGCTCACCTCATCTGTGAAGAATTGGCTACTATAGGAAAGAGGCCAGACTAGCAGTATATATGCAGCCCTTAGAGCCACTCTCCCATCTCAATCCCAAGCTTCCCAAGCTTCAAAACATGAATGGAAACAGGTTCTTCAGACACAGATCTCAGCCCTGGAATGGAAGTCCTGTACGAGGTTGACCCACACAGCCTACCTGGATACCAAAAGCTTATTAATACAGAACAAAATGCTACAGTCTTGGTACAGGATCCCTGTGGTCCTTCATAAGACCAAGTTGACCCAGGATGACCTCTATTAGAGGTGCTAGGAGGAGCGAGGGGACTTAATCCACATTCTATGGCACTGTAGATAAATCCAACCACTTTAGCTGGTGTTAAGCAACCTGGGATTGGAAATATTATAGAAACCAGTTCCTCTGGATCCAGAGGTGCTGATTTTAGGCATTCATACCTCAGTCTCCCACCTCAGACCTCTAAAACAAAAATGGTTGGCGATTCTAAGTATGCAGGTCAAAAGACTACTGTTGTGCAGATGGAGAACGCCGGAGATCCCCACAGTCACAGAAGTGCTAAACTCACTCACACAGGTCGCCAACCTGTCCCAAATAGCCCATGTAGTGGCTAACACTCTTCCCCAGTACATAAATCTCTGGCAAACTTTCATTATGTTCCTGAAGCCCAAAGAGGGTATAGGCTGATTTTGTTCACTGTAGTCCCGTAGTCCCGAATTCTCTCCTATTGAACCACAGTGGCTAGTCATGGCAGGATGCTTCCCTGGTCCAGAGCTGTCCCAGGAGTTATGTGTACTAGTTTTCTATGCAGTATCTAAACACAATGGAAGGTAGCTGCTTTGTGTGTGTTCTGTTTGTTTTGTTGCAGGTTTATTTCAACCCATGCCAGCTTTAGAGCCTCATAGATCCCACAAGGACTCACACCCGAGAAGCCACCATGGTAGGCCCTGTTATACATATCTCCTAATGGCTAAGGTTATCTAGGAAGGTCTCCAACATATTTAGTTATCAGGCAGATGTTGTAAACCTAACCAAAGGGGACCCGTCCAGCAAAAGATCCTGTACCTGCTTCTAAAGAAGCCTACATTACTTGCTTTCAGAATGACTCATACAGTTAGTTGTTATGATCACTGTTGTATTGTAACAGTTTGAGCATCCAGTCTATTGTGATATAAAGTTAAAACAATAAAATTGTATCCACAAAAAAAGGTGTAAGATGGCTTAATAAGTAGTAATATGCTTTCAGCATCAATGTAACTGATAGTTCTTTATGCATTTAAAAATCTTAAGGTTATTCAGTTATCCTTACGTATTTGAGCAATCAATTAATGTTTAATAAGCAGCCAGAACAATGTCTTTTAAAATATAAAGATTTCCTGACTGTGCATCTTTTCTACCCCTTTCTGCTTTGTGGGAAATCGCAGTTTTAACTCATCTCTTTGGACCTTTACTCATGATATAAGAAATCACATAGCCAGGTGGACAATGAATAATGGAAAATGTCTAGAGGCAGCTAACAAAAAAGGCTTACTGTATTGTATTTAACCACCTAGTTCATGGTTCAAAAAGTAACACAGCCATTTGTTCTACTTGCTGCTTATGGTCTGTCACTAGTCATTGACCACTTGACTAACAGATTTCTTATAACATGAATAAAAATCCAAACTGCTAATTTCAAACTCTGGTCTCCCATGTACAGTAGCCACAAAGGGCAGAAAAGGTGTACCATCAGGACATTAGTGTACATTTGAAATGGCAAATGAACATCTATTAAATTTCTTAATGCTTATTTAAAGATTATTATGTAGTTAAATAAAGTAAAACAAGCATTTGTATTAGTTACCACTAGTACATTTCCAGGACTCATTCATCACCTGGCTGCTAAATTTTGTATAACCTGGGTAAAAGCCAAAACATTGGGTGAAAATAGTAGTCTGCATTATAGAAAAGGGTAGTAATGGTAGACCACGAGGACATCATTACATTTTGTGTCAATCACGCATCATTTAAAATAAGTAATGAGCCATGACAGGGTGTGCATTAAAGGATTTTAAGCATGCCCCAGGGGTGTAGTGAGGCACAAGGCTGAGGGCTGGGTGTCCTTATATCCCTGGAAAGTGCACTAAAATCCTTTCATGCACACCCTGTCATGGCATATCACACTTATAAATGGATCATTTTTTAATTTGTTCTATAATTATAATAACAAGCAAATCAAAATGCTGTTTTGTTTCATTATTTTAAACATGTAATTGTACTGGTTTTAAATGCTAAAAATGCAAGTTTAATTAAATAGTTCTGCTGTTGGTGTGCTCAGACAGCAGATGGCGCCATTTAGACAGTGGTGAGTAACTCTCCTAATGCAAGGTAAGGCCTTCTGCTTCTGTGTCGATATCTGCTGTTTTGACCCCAAGAACTCCCCAAACTGTAGTGTGATAGTGTACTAAAAAGAAGGCATTTATTCACTCGTTTTCCCTGTCTCCAAAACATTGCAGGTGTTTAATGTTGCAGTTTTAGCCACACAAGGGTTTGCATGAGGATTTGCTCTCCCATGGCAATAGCAGCCTCCTCAGTTGCTTAGGGTCAAGGAGCACATGAGCAACCATTACTGCTTATGGTAGGAGTCACATATACAGTCAGATTCCCTCCAACGCCAACAAGCGGGAGGACCGGAGAAGTTGCTTTCCTGTCCCCGCAAACCGTAAAATCCATAGAAATGGGGCTGGGAGCTGAGGATTAGCACTATTATTTCCAGACAGACCTTGCATGAGGAGTTGGACTGTTGCCGGGGTTGGGGTGGGGGGCACACACACTGGTTTAGCTGTGTTCAATCAGACTCCCGTGTGTCTGTCTCCTCTCTCTCTCTCTGTTCACTTTACCCACACCATGCATCATGACTGAAGAACAGCAGACTTCAGAAAAAAATTGTAAGTGAGACTTTATTTTGTGAGCTGGAGATGAGAGACATCTTTTCTGTGCATCTTAAAGTGAGAATATGTGGTGAGTTAATGGTGAAACGTCTGAAATTCATGATTTTTAGGGCTGTGGACAGGGCTTACAGACATTTTGAGATCAATCGTACCTTACAAAAATGGTCGATCGTGGAACCTTCTGTTAGACTTTTGGAAGTATCCTTCTGAAAGTCCAACGGAGCTGGAAACCCTCATCCACAATCGTCCTCTATGAAATAACAGTCGCAGTATTTCAGCTGTTACTTCCACATTCCGGGCAAACATGTGCAGTTCCACTGGTGTCATCATGTTGTGATTGGCAAATGGCCATTCACTGCAACTATGCATGCGTGCATGCCGCGTCACCACTGCCACCACCGGCAGCAAAGAAAACCCTCCCACTGCTGCTGTCCTCCCTGCTCCCACCATTCTCATCACTGCACCAACATCGGGGGTCCCCAATACCTGTGTCAGCATTATGTAGCCACCCCAAATCGTGGCACACTGGGAGCCCACCCCAGTGTGCCCAAATGGTATATTTCCCCCAACCCCATGTTGGCATTATGAGCCTCCCCAACTCATGTGGCACACTGGGATCCCAGCCCAGTATGCCCAAATGTATGTTTTTTCCTTCCTTCCCCCCTGCCAACATCGGGGTGCCCAATCCCTGTGTTGGTATCATGTACCCACCCATCCCCAACTCTTGTGGCACACTGAGAGCCCACCCCAGTGTGCCCAAATGCATTTTTTTCCTTCCCCCCTGCTGAAATCAGGGTACTCAATCCTTGTATCGGCATCAAATACCCACCAACCCCCAACTCTTGTGGCACACTGGGAGACCACCCCAGTGTACACAATTTTGGTTTCTTTGTAAATAATGAAAACTGTCCCCCGACGTGTTTTTTTTACTTGTAAAAAACAAATTGGTCTCTCGTCATCGCCGCAGTCCCCCTCTCCCATCCCCACCCTCCAACTGAGGATCCACCACCTTGCACCCCCCCCCCTTACTCCATACTTACCTCCGGAGGTTGGCGCTGTCATCTTCTCTGGACCAGGACACATCTGCACTCTTCAAAGCCGAACAGCAAATTGAAGAATCAAAGGTAAGCATGCTATAATAGCATTCAGTGCGGTGTTAAACTTATTTTGATAAATCAGCCATTTTTGTTATTTTTGCCCCAAATTTTCATCATGGGGGTTCTTGGGACCCCACCTCATGAACACTGTCACTGTCATTTTGTTACTCAGTCCCAAAAGGTGTTTTTGCGATCGCTGCCTGAAATCACCTTTAGGGACAGATTAACACAATGACAGTGCCACTGTTCATGAAGTGGGGTCCCAAAAACCACATGTTGCAAATTTGGTAAAAAAATTCCAAAACATGACTTCATTACAAGTGTGCATTGCGTAGTTTCTAAGCACACTCCTAACTTCACCAGTTTTTAATATTTTCACTCCAGATTTTCAACATTGTCATTTTGCTATCTCATTTTTAACAGTACAGCCGTCATTTTCCACATCCTGCCAGAAACATGTTTTTGCACCTGTGGCACAGAATGGCCCGGTTGATCTGCAAAATCACATTTTGGGACAAGTGAACAAAACAACACTGGCACTCTTCATGAGGAGGATTCTGAAAAAGGCCATGTTGAAAATCTGGTGCAATACCTCCAAAAAATGGCCAAGTTACACATGGGCGTTCAATAATTTCTACTCACATGTGTAACTTTGGTAATTCGGCAGCTTGTCACAGCCCTGTCGGCTCTGGCTAGAGTCTGTTTATAAAGAGGTCACACAGTTTAGTTTCAACATTTAGGGATCTGCTTTATTTAAGTTGTGGGATATATTTAACCTTATAGTGTAAGTCTGGTAGTGCAGTTTGTTTATGAAAATATTGTGAACAGTTAATGCTGAGTGATTTTTACATGTGCTGCACTTGCTCACCATAAGTTTTGCTACAGCGAAAAGCATTTTCAGAGGTGTGTCACTGCAGAACCAATTGCAGATAAAACTCATAGGAGCTCAGCAGTGCACACCAATAACCAGACAGTCTGGTTGTGACACTGCTCACTGCTTGGTGGGCAGAAACTTCATGCACTTGAATAGAGTGAGCCGATCCCATAAGACAGTGGCTGGCTCATTTCATTTATATGACTCCACCCAGCAACTAGGTGAGAGGACTATTGCTTATGACAACGAAGCTGTCTGAAATCCAACTTTTTTTTTAATTGGTTCCCCTTTTGAGCCATCATGAAAGGAAGAGCTTTATTTGTTGAACAGTAGAATAAAGATTTCTTTACTGTTTCTTGCTGTCTGATTTTTTTTTTTTTTTTGCGGTAAAACCTCAATACACTCTGGCCACCAGAAACCTTGAGTGCATGTCTGCACAGGTGGGCACACGAGCTGTCACAGCATGTCCAGGGGTTGGCAGTTTGAGCTATGGATGTGCCGGTGTGTACTCACATTTAAATATGCTCACTCACAGCCTTGAGCACTTTCTGACAGCCTGTCAGTTTAGTCTGTCAGAATTGCTTGTAACTGTTGAGGCCTGCTCATCAGATAGACTGTCCATAGGGGGAAAATTTTGTCTTCTTGTTTTTTGTCTTGTGTTTCCCTCTTGGTGCTTCCACTTTCATCTGCCCCCCCCCCCCACCTTTCCCATTTCTTTTGGTCTTGCTTGTTCTTCCCTACTCCTTCCCTTTTCTCCGTCCCCATCCCCCCCCCCACATTTGTTGCCTGACCTTCTGCTGCTCTGTATTGCCCCTGTTTTTAACATTTCTTTTTGAACTTTTCCCCCTCTAGTTTCAGAACTGCTGCTCCATTGCTGTCTCAGAGCTTCTGGGGTGTGATGTTGTTCTCCGGCTATTCATTTTGCCCCATGGCTTCCACTCCTAACTTACCCCATTGACCACTGGTCCCCCAACAAACAGGCGGGGAAGCGGCCCTGTTACTTTAGCTTTGCTGCAGGTTACCCTATATTTTGACCACTCTCTCGTTCTTTCAGGTCCCACCTCATTGTTTGTAACATAGCATTATTGTGTGAGAATGCTCAATGGGATGGGAGGATCTGGACTGTTATGTAGCCTTGGACCTACTGAAGATTGACTTCAGGGGGTGAGGGTGGACTAACAAGCAGCAGATGTTCAGCATTGATAAATGCTTGTTAAATATCAATGTAGTAAAATGTAAGATTTTCAAGATGGTGGCTGCTGGATTTGTTTTACTTTCATTTTAGAGTGCAGTGATATGTTTAAGTAAGATGGCTTTCGGGGAAGAAAAATGAGGTTCAGCAGCTGACCATGCATTTATAGAGAATTAATGTATGGTCAGGTGACATCTCTCACCCAATTAAATTTCTAGATTTTTATATAATATAATATATATTCACCACCCTGGATGGCAGCCCCCTTGAAGTGGTCTCCACTTTCAAATACCTTGGTCTGTGGTTGGATAGCAGGCTGAACTTCTCTGCTTGTATCAGCGCCATCCACTCCAAGCTACACCCTAAACTAGTTGCCTTGCATGGCAGCAGGGACTGCCTGTCTCACCAGGGCCGCCAGAAGCAGGTCACCAAAGTGGTTCTCTTTGTTTTTGACTATGTGTATGAGGTGTAGGGCACTGCCCTACCTCCTCCTCCCCCCTCACCATACTGGATACCCTCTGCAATGCTTTCTGCTGCTTCACTACTGACTCTTCCCTTCAAACTCAGAATTTCTCCCTTTGTTCCTCCCTCTCTATCCCTCCTCTCCCTTCATGTTGCCTGTGTCACGGTGCCACCCTCTTCTCCAAATACTGGTTCAGGTCTCTTCGTCCTTACCTCTCCTCACTGCTCTCTCCCATTCCCTTGCCTTCTATTCTCATCACTGCAGAGACTCACACCCCTTCTTCCTTCTTCATCCACACTCCATTGCTGGGCAATCTTTCACCTCTCCTTTCCCTGAAATAATCTTCATTTTACTCTCTGCCTCTCTCCCTTTCCTTTCTCTCTTAAACACCAGCTTAAAACTTCTCTCAGCCCCATCCTGCTCCTGCCAAGTCTCCCCTGACTCCCATTTGGTCTGTCTTATTGCGTGTTGTCACACTCCATTTCTGTCACTCAGTCACAGCAGGTCAGACCACCCACTTGTAATCTCTGTTACATAATCATTAGTGCTTTGTGTTCACTTGTGATGCTGCTGCCCAGTCTCAAATGTTCTATACTGTTGATGATGCAATTGTTAACACCTGTAGTCTTCTGCATTGCTGTCACTTTATTTTGTACCTTTATGCTGCTCATTGTTTCACACTGTGATTTTACCATTGTTGCTAGACTTTTAGCTTGTTATTCTATTTTACAATATGTATGCACTTTATTTGGCAACCTGTCATGTGTCGCCAGTACTATACAAATTGTGCTGGCTGGGTATTTTGACCTACAATGTGCTACACAGGCAGGGCTCAGGCTACCTGTCAGAGCTCATACATCCTCACATTCAAGGACATCATCTCTACTCTTCAAGGAAGGCCTCCTGGTAGTCCCTAGGGTGAAACTAAAATCAACTAGGGATCAAGCATTTGAGGTGGCAACACAGTTCTATGGAATTCTTTGCCTAGAACTTTGAGGGAGCCCCTTGGTGGAGGACTTTAACTGGGGTCTAACAACTTTTTTATTTATGCAAGCATTTGAAGATTATATGAGTTTATAACATGGGTTAAGGGAAAAAAAAGTAAGGCAATTAGTGAAACAGCGTCAGGTGACCGTGGATTAAATGCCTGTAAATGCACAGTTGATGTGATTCTCCCCTCAATTAGTATTCCAGGGCAGTGCTGCATTCATTTCATTATGTACTGGGAAAATGAGAATGGAAAAGCAGCCATTTAAAACCAGTACTGAAGCGAGAGAGTGCGCCACTGATGTCATTGGGGATAATGGAGATTCCTAAGCACCTGTTGGCATGTAATCCATGGTCATCTGATGGGGGAAGTGCCATCGGGACTAGTTGTGTCCTGCAGATACCAAAAGAAAAAGACAGCCATGTAAACCACTGTCTGCTCACACATCCTCACTGACCAGCCACACTGACACCAAGAGAGAGAGAGAGAGAGAAAGAGAGAAAGAGCGAAAGACTGGGATATGTAATGCAGAATTGATGCAGTTGCCTCTCTCTCTCTCTCTCTCTCTCTGTCTCTCTCTGTGTCTCTCACTGTCACATGTCAGATGTACATTTATGTCATCTGCCGTGAGCCCTGCAGGAGTGTCGGAAGTCAAACAGACAGGCAGGCTATGCACCAAGCCCTGCACCTCCTTGTTACCTGCAGCTTTGCCCCCGCACCCCTACATTTATGCCAGCAGCTCAGACCTCTACACATGCACTAAAAGTAAAACAGAAAGGCAGCTCACTGAGTAAGCCCTGCACCTCCTCATTCTCTCCAGTTCTGTCTGCAATGGTCCTGGAAGCATTTGGAATGAGGCTGTAGGGGAAGGGATACTTGGAAAAGGGGGTGGGAGGGGCAGCTGTGAGATGAGATGCTAGCCGCACACTTGAGCAGACTCAATAGACTGTGAGGCTTGTTTCTGCTGGCAGTTTCATGTGTTCATAATGTCATTGTATCTGCAACTGTTCTGGAGGCATTTGTTGCAGGAGACCATGATCAAAAATAGTGGGACTTGAGGTGAAGCACACCATGCTCCACAGATAACAGGAGGACAGGTGGGAGTATGACCTGGAGGCAGTGCGGGGGCTGGGGAGACATGGGAGTCCAGGGGATTGTTGCAATGTCCTTTTGTTGAGGTTATTGCATGGGCATTTTCCCCCCAGTACATTTCACTGGCTGGTACATTTATTCCAGTGTCCTCCGAATGTGTTGCATGTAGAGCTGCTTCACG
Organism: Neoceratodus forsteri; assembly: GCA_016271365.2. NCBI lineage: Eukaryota > Metazoa > Chordata > Ceratodontiformes > Ceratodontidae > Neoceratodus > Neoceratodus forsteri. The sequence goes on along the minus strand of CM057450.1, from coordinate 871,032,385 downwards.
CTGCATGCAGAGAGTAAGACACTGAAAGCCAGCAGCGCACTACATGACAGACAGAAAGAGAGAGACAGAATGCAAGCAGTGCACTGTGCTGCATGGAGAGACAGATGCAAATGGAGAGCGAGATGCTGCAGGTACATTTCTCCCTCCACAATGCTAACTGATGAGCTGCTTCACCCTGCATGTGCTGCTAAGCTCCCACCCAGATTCCCCATTCCCCCTCACCCCTCGATGATACACAGTGTCCCCCAACTGTGCTGCATGCCAATTTGCTTCACCATTCATGCAGAGTGAGAAAAAGAGAGAGAGAGAGAGAGAGCTTGAAGGTGACCACGATTCATCATCTTCTCCCCCACCCCCGACCACATTCTTTCTTCAGTGTCAGTCCCCGTAAGCTGTGGGGAGAGAGAGAGAGACAGAGAGAGACAGAGAAAGACAGAAAGACACAGCAAGAAGTTCAGCATTGTGATTGTGAATCCCTGACAGGCTGTATGTGCTTGGGAGACAAAGAGAGAGACACCACAGGAGAGACAGAGCCTGCACCAAGAGACAGAGAGAAAGACACATATAGAGACATGGAGAGAGAAAGAGACACCAAGAGCTGGGGAAAAGTCATACACGTATTTTGTCTTTTATGAACATAGAAATGTCAGAAATCATTTCAGCACTCTGTTTGGCATTTCTATGTTCATAAAGTAAATTGCATATGCATACGTTCTGGTGACTACTTTTCAACTCGGCAGGATACAGGCAACTTTTCTATAGTTAAACTGCAAAAAAAGGCATTTCATAATTTCCTCTGGATTGTAAACCTAACCCACATTATAAGAGCAATAACCCATTCCAGCGTGGGGTTATAGGCAAGGGTACTGTGAGGACACTCGGCCTCTGGCCCAGTGTCTCACAATGCACCAGAGACGGGGATTAAATGCCTGTAACCCCATACCCTGTCATGGGTTATTGCTTACTTATCAGCCATAAATATTTAATGAAGACCATTTTATTTCTATTGGAAAGAGTTAATAGTATTTATATATTTTATGTTTTTTGTGTTATCCATTGTAATGGCTCCCTGTGCCACCAAGGAAGGGCGCCACAAAGAAATAAAGACTACTACTACTACTGATGCTGTATTTTCAGTGCCGTGTTTGTTGTATTACTGTAACCTTCCCCCTTACCTGGGTCACACCTGTATTACTACTAGTAGTAGTAGTAGAGTTTATTTATATCTGGCACCCTTCTCCAGAGGCTCAAGGGTCCATTGCAACAAACGTTCTACAATTATATCGGCTCCTAAGAGCTAGTCAAGTTGGAGCAGGACCACTCATTATACAAGAAACGCTAGTTACAGATGGAAAACAGATGGCTGACAAATTCAATAAATACTTTATTAGTATATTTAAATCAAACGAGTGTAACAATATGGAGTATTTAAGTATTTCTGGTCTATCAATTTATTTCACTGAGAGTGAAATATTAACAGCTATTAATAAAACCAAATCAAGTAGAGCCTATGGATCCGATAGAATTCCATCCCTATTTATTTAAAAACTTTCCAGAGTTAGTCGGAATGCTTACACTCCTATTTAATATGTCTATAAAAGAAGGAACTGCCTTAGATGCGTGGAAGTTAGCCAATATTACTCCAATTTATAAAAAAAAGGATCAAAAAACACTATCTGCAACTGTAGGCCCACAAGTTTAACATCCTGTGTAGGTAAAATAATGAAAAGGGTATTACATCATAAAATCATTGACCATCACCATGACACAGGAAATCATGACATATCACAACATGGATTTACTCAGGGTAAATCATGCATGACAAAACTAATAAGTTTCTTCGAGCCCATTAGTAAAGCCTTAGATAATGGACTTTCTGTCTATGTGATTTTTTTTGGACAATGAGAAAGCTTTCAACACTGTGTCACATAGGATCCTAATGGAGAAACTCATTAAATTCAAAATACATTCACTGATTATAAAATGGATAACTCTTGGCTAGAGAACAGATAACAGAGGGTTGTATTAAGTGGATATGAGTCCAACTGGGGAGATGTGACTAGTGGAGTGCCACAGGGATTCATGCTTGGACCAACTTTATTCAACATCACGGTATCCAATATGCAAACAGACGAGGGAGTTTGGTTACATAAGTATGCGGATGACAGTAAGCTAGGATGTATTGTAAATAATGACACTGCTATAGAATCCCTACCAGAAAAATCTGAACAATCTCCATACCTGGGCCACTGAAAATCAACTGGTCTTCAATACAGTCAAATGTAAGGTAATGCACCTTGGAAGTAACAATAAGCAGGCAAGTTATTACATTAACAACTGTAAACTACAAGTGATCACAACAGAGAGATATCTTGGTGTTACTATTAGAAATAACTGAAAATTTGGTACACATATCAATAAAACCACCAAAAATGTCATGGAATCCTTAAGTACATTTTCAAACACATTAAAAGTTGAGAGCCTGAGGTTATGGTGCCTCTGTATGCCAGCCTGGTTAGGACAAATTAAAAGTACTGTGACCCATTTTGTTCCCCCACATCTATACTAGATAAAAAAAACACATGAGTCTGTGCAATGCATGATGACCAAAAATATTAAAAATCAAGGACACTTGGGATATGAGGAAAGACTGAGAAATCTAGGTCTATTCTCCCTAGAACATAGAACTTTAAGGGGTGATCTCTGCAGGGCCTACAAGGCTTTTAGTGCTGTTTGAATCTATCTGTTTAATGAGACAAACACCAATTGACAGCACAAGACTGCACAAATTAAGATTCCGTGCTGAAACATGTAAAACTCTTTGCAGGAAAAGTTTCATAACACATAGAATACAACATTTATGGAACTTGTTGCTGGTGGAAATTGTAACAAGTGACAATATATTACAATTTAAACACAGACTAGATCATCACATGGGTGATAAGGAATGCCTTTACCATCATTAGTTAAATGACGGTGAGTTCATTATGGGCTTGCCCCTCGAACTCGTACAACCTATGAACAAACAACAGTAGGGGGACACAGTAAACACATATTAAAAGAAAACAAATACAATAAACAAACTACTAAAAACTTACCTACTTTAACATCACTACTATTATCCAATAACTAACTAACTAACTAACTAAACAACCTAAGTAACTAAACATTTATAAATTCAAAATAAATAAATAGCACAGCTGGGATGAATAGCAGGCAGAAAGTTATTTCCCAATAGCTTGGGGATCAGAAAGGTTCTGAGGCCCTTTTTAAAAGCTTTTACCAAGGGGGGGCCTCTCTTAGGGCCCTTGGAAGTGAGTTCCAAAGAACTGGGCCAGACACCTCAAATGCCCTGTCCCCTGAGGTTTTTAATTTTGCCTTGGGTCCCACAAGGAAGTTTGCCTCACTGAAGCAGAAAGGGTGTGAAGACATAAAAGGTTGCAAGAACTCATTGAGATAACCCAAGCCCAACTTGCAGAGGAACTTGTAAGTCAGCAGGCCGACGTTAAAGGACATACGCCACTTAACCAGTAGCCAGCGTAGATCATGCAGCACTGTGGAGACATTAAATGACCTTGAAAGACCAGTCAGCAACCCAGCAGCTGTGTTTTGTACCAGGTAAAGATGCTGCAGCATACCTTTACTGACCCTGAGGTACAGAGCATTGCAGCAGTCAAACCTGGAAGTCACAGTTGCATGCCCTAGGATCACCTTGTCTTCAGGGACATAAGGCATGATGTTCCTAAGATGGTAGAAACCACTCCAGTCTACTGCTGACACCCAAGCATCAAATGTCAACCCCTCCTCCACAATGATGCAGAGATTCTTCACCTTAGTGGCAGCCACCAGGCTAGTGGAACCAAGCTCAAGACCTTTTCCCTGATCAGTGGCCTCATACCCCCCTCTCTTACCTGGCTTGGTGACCAGTACTTTAGTCTTGTCTGGGTTTAGACTCAAACAGCTCACTGAAATCCAGTCCTGGATCTCAGCCAAGCACTAATTCAGTACACTGACTATGCATGGCATCCTGGATACAAATTACAGATAGAGCTGGGTATCATCTGCATAACAGTCAAATCCAAGTCCATGCTGTGTTATGATCCTCCCCAGGGCAGCATATATATACTGCGACAGCATTGGCTAAAGGACAAAGCCCTGGGGTATGCCACAGGGCAGTGACACCAGGGTTGAAGAGAAACCTTCCAACATTACCCTCTGTGTCCTGCCACTGAGGTAGGACTCAAACCAGCAGATGAGATTGCCAGCAAGCCTCACATACTCCCTAAGCCTGCCCAATATCAACTCATGGTTCACAGTGACGAAGACTGAGGCAAGACTGAGGCAAACAAGAGCTGACCATTCCCCTCTATCTCAGGCCTTGAGTATGTCATGGACTCTGACTAGTGCAGTCTCTGTGCTATGTTTTGACCTAAAACCAGACTGGAAAGGATAATAGATGTCAAAGGTCATAAAGTGTGCCTCAAGCTGTCCACAACCACCTTCTCAATAACCTTACCAAAACAAGGGAGGTTAGAAACAGGTTGGTACTGTTATTTGTTAAGACATCTAAGTCCAATGTGTTTTCTTTCAAAAGGGGTCTCACCTGCACATTTTTCAATGTGGCAAGAAACACCCACTCTGAAAGGGAACACCTAAAAATCTCTGTGAACAACGGACCCAGCTGCCCTATGTATATCACTAGTAGCCATGTCGGAACTGGGTCCAGTTCACAATATGTGGGCCACAATTTAGAGATCACCCAACTGATCTAATCCAATTTCACCAGGTTAAACTCATCCCATAATTGTCGAATGCTTCTGTGACACATTGGATCCACTCTAGGCTGTAACGGCCCACTTGAAGACATCACAGCCCAAATAGAATACACTTTGTCCAAAAAGAACTGAGCAAATGCTTCGTGATTTGTGAGTGAAAAGACTCTGTTGGGCTTCGGACGAGGCAAACTGGGGAAGCCTGTCCACAGCCCAAAAGAGTAGAGCTGTTTGATTCCTTCCAACAGCAATCTCCCTGGACAGAAAATCTGCTTTCTTACAGGTGACTGCCATTTGATACGCACCATGAGGAGCAATCAAAGCCAGTTTGTCATCCTGGGCCCTGGCCCTCCTCCAACAATGCTCAAACCTCCACCATTTTGCCTTCAACTCCTTTAGCTCCTCATTAAATCACGGCGAGCCAAGGCACAAAACCAATGGGTGTACATGAACTGACATTACCTAATTAAAGGCTGCTCCAGCAACACTATTATAGACTGCCACAGCTTCCTCTGGTCCCATAGTGCATGTCACCAGCTCACACAAAGTATTCGGCACTGCCAATAGTCCCTCTGGTGAAAACCCTCACAAAAGGCTGTACTGGACCATCTTCACACAGGGTGGACTACAAGAGGGGGCCCTGAAAGAGAACTTAATAGAGCAATGATCCAACCAACTGACTAGATCAATCTTGAGATCACCTACCTCAAGCCCCAGAGTTAAAACCAGGTCCAAGGCATAGCCATGTTGGTAGGCCATGGGAGTAATAACTTATGCAAGGCTCATGGAGTCCATACCCTGAAGGAAATCTTGACCAAACTCCAAGATCTCATTATCAACCCAAGCACTGAAGTCACCCAGAATAAGCCATCAGGGTGACTCCAACACTTTGTCAACAACAAGGTCTGTGATTTCCCACAGAATTCCACTGCTTGCGCCCTAAAGGCCAGTATATGAGTGGGATTCTGCAACTTCCACCCAGCCTTGACCCACAGCCATGCATTCAAACATTGAGCTATCCCCTACTGGGTGTACCATTAAGTTTAATTCAGTTCTAAAACTGAAGGCCACCATATTTTGCAGTCCTTCTTCAGGTAGTGCACAACAGAGAAATCCGCTGGAACAGCTGACTCCCATATCCTGCCAACATAGCCACCAAGCAGTATCTCCATAATGCATGCCAGATCAACAGAGGAATGAGAAATAAAGTCTGCTATAATAGTGGTCTTATTCCTCATTGATCTGCATTTCTTAGCATCACCAAAAGAGGAGAAGTAGTGGCAGTAGGCCCATCAGCTGCCTGCCCACTCAGTCTGGTGGGATCCTTCATTACGGCAACTAAATATGTCTTGCCTCTCTCAAATTCCCATTTTTCCCCATGGCATCTCTCAATTCTCACTATCCCAAACCCCTCCCTCCATCAGATCCCCCCGAGCCCCACTCCCACTCAATAGCTTCTCCCAATCCCCACCTCCCTACACTGATGATAAGCCACCATCGGTGGTGGTGGGGATCATAGAACAGGTGCAGATCCTGTAGCAGTGCCAGGTCCTAGCTGAGTCTGGGGCCTACTGCTGCACACACATCCCAACTACCCTATGCTAAAAATCAAACAAATAGTCTAGCAATTTCCAAACATCCCACAATCCTACCCCTACCAACCACAACTGTCAATCATTATAACCCAAACAATTACCAGCCCTCTTTCATTCACTACCAAACAATGGTACGTATTACCTACACACCCATATGCACTTCCACACAAAATTATAATACAAAAATGTATGAAGCCAGTCATCTCATATACTCATAACTCACACATACCTATCCCACATGCTACCAAAGAAACAAATAAATAATAGAACAGTAAGAATAATTAAATCAGAGTGGTTAAAGAATCTTTGGTGAAAAATGTCCTACATAAAGTTCAGAGTAGTCCCAATTTGGGAGTCTCACTCCCTAGTCCAGCTTCTCTCTTGCAGAAGCTGTAAGTGTCACAGTTTTTATTTATTAATTTAGCATTTTGGTAGCCAGGTAAGCCCACTGAGACTAGAGGTCCCTTTTTCAGGGGTGACCCGGGATTAGTTACATACATCAAATATAGCATAACAATGTACAAAGAATCACAACAATGGACACATATAATCCATAGTACAAGGGTAATGACATAGATTACAATGGGATCACAATAATTATTAGCTGCAATACATAGGCTTACAACAACCAGCACAGTTGTCAGGAGGGAGAGATTAGATTCTTAAGAACACAGGTAGGAGTACATTAGGTCAGTCATTTTAAGAGCCATTGCACAGAAACCTTCATCCTGGGTGACTTATGTTATTATAAAGAACAGTCAGCTTGTGGTTGTCAGTTTCCCTGAGGAAGTGCAGTAGTGGGGCACCATAAAATAAGGTGGGGGGGGGTAGGGTGCTCTCAGCAATTACAATCCTGGAGTCATCAGTTAGAGAACTGCTGAGCCTGTAGAGAAGGCCTAGTTCCTGGTGAATGGCCTTAGTTATGTGCTCTGTGTGTGGCCTGAAGTTCGTGTCTTGGTCCAGATAAATGCCAAGATAATTGATGTTGTCGACTACTTCTATCTGTGACCCAGAAGCTGTGTAGAGTGGAAGCAAGTATTGCCTTTGCTCACCCAGATGACTGGTCCTAAAAAGGACAGCCTTAGTCTTTTTGCCATTCATAACTAGCAGGTTGCATGCAAACCAATTTTCAAGGGAGTTCAAGCTGGCCGCTAAGTTTGCAGCAATGGTGCTAGGTTTAGGATCACTCCAGTACTCCACTGTGTCATCTGCATATAGTATTAAGTTCCCTGAGCCACAGTTTGGACCTACATCGTTGATGAAGAAGATAAATAGTAAAAGGCCTAAAACAGAGCCCTGGGGTAAACCAGCAGTAACGGAGCAGCAGCCAGAGTAAAGGCCCTCCTCTTGACTTCCTGCATCCTATTCATTAAATAGCCTGAGAACCAGGTGTACAAGAAATGGTTTAGACCAAGGAGCTGTAACTTGCTTAATAGCAGCCCGCGACTGACATGGTCAAATGCCTTTGTCAAGTCTATGAATATGGCCCTGGTGGGGGATTTGTTATCCATTGCACGTATTGTATCTGCTGTGAAATTAATCAAGGCTGAGTTAGTGCCATGGCCCTTTCTAAAACTATGCTGATTGTCAGATAGGAGGCAGTAATAGTCTAGGTAATTCTGCAACTGGTTGTAAACCAGCCTCTCCTGCACCTTAGCTAGGGGGCAGAGAATGGATAGTGGTCTGTAATTCTCTACATTTCCACATGTCTCCACTTTGTGTACAGGAACTACCATGGCTACTTTCCATTTGTGAGGGACAAACCCTTCAATGAGAGACGTGTTAATTAGCATAGTGACAGGCAGGGCAATAGCCGGAGCAGCAGCTCTAAGTAGTCATGGTTCAAGTTGGTCAAAGCCAAGGGATGAGTCAGGCTTTATCTGCCTCAGGAAGGGTAGTACTTCCAATACTTTGACCAGCCTAAGGCGTAATTGGGGATGGAGGGGTCACTGGTAATGGAGTCATATGTAGCAGGAGGGGGATTGGGAGTATTGGGCTTACTGTACATCATTCTAGGTCTGTAAAGGGTAGCCTGTGACAATGGCGACTATGATTGAGTGCTTTCAAAAAGAGCAGCTCAGTTGCGGCGCCTGTCCACAGGGCTACTGGGCAGGAAGGGCGACCAGATTGGGGGGAGTGCAAATATAGTGACAGGATGTTGCTATATGTTCACATATGCGGGGGGGGGGGACGAGCACACAGAGTGATGGGAGGGAGGGGTTTTTGAGGTGTAGTGTGGCAGTGGGCTGCTGAGCTGGCCCCATGGTGTAGTGGGTGGGTGGCAGGCTATGGTTGCAACAGTGCCAGGTTCAGGTTCGGGTCTAGGCATGTGTTTATTTTGCTGCTGCCAGTTTTTAATTTTTTTTTAATCCGATTTTGCACCCCCCGACATACACCACCCTGGAGTTGAGAATCATTTAGTAGGGTGGCATGGGGGGCAAAGCCCCCTTGGGTGTGTGTATGTGTGTGTGTGTGTGTGTGTGTGTGTGTGTGTGTGTGTGTGTGTGTGTGTGTGCAGGGGCACAGACCCCCATAAACAAAAACAAGTCCCCAGTGCTCTTTTGCTGTGCACTGGGTGTGTACATCGCCGAAACTGATTTTCGGTGATGTACACTCACCCTGACGGCGATTGCCTTTCTGCGATCACCATTATCACATGGAACCCTGTAAAGAAGGCATTGAAGCCCTCAACTATCGTGTAAGGGTCATCCAAGAAATGTCCATTGACCAGAACAGCACTGTCTTCAGTACTGGTGCCACCTTTCAGCAAAGCATTGATGTGAGTCCAGAATTTTCTAGTATCACACAAGTTGTGTTCCTGCAGGCCCCTTGGATAATAGCTTTTAGACAACTTGGCACCTCTCTTATATTTATTTCTTAGATCCGTATATCTTTCCCAGTCAGACTGGAGGTGTGAGGCCTTGTAAAGTCCCCAGGCCTTGTTCCTAAGCACCATGAACCTCTTGAGGTCAGCACTCAGCCACTTGTGGCACTTACCTCGTACGCTGAGTTTCCTGTAGGGGGCATGTAGGTTAGCCACATACATGAATACTGTACATTGGATAAATAATTCAGAACCTCACCAATGCTAGGAAGAGTTAATATCAGGTCCCAACTGGCAGATGATAGGGCAGAGCAGAACAGGTCAGAATTAAATTTGGAGTAGTCCCTTGCCACAAAGACCCTGGGGGGTGAGCTAGAGAGGTTATTGGACCAGATGTAAAAAATTGGTGAGTGATCATGTAGGGAATCTGAGAAGATTCAGCAGGTGTGATCCTTTCTGGGTTAGAGACTAGGGCCCAATCTAGCAGAGTATGATTACCTGACCTGGTATTATGCCTAGTGGGCAGATTGATTACTCGTGTAAGGTGGGCATTGAGGATTAGAACCTGCAGCACAGTGTTCCCTTTCAAGATCCAGTTTTGGTTAGTCTCCCAAAATAATAATTTTCCCTGGTGTGTGATCAGCCATGGTATGGGTGAGGGACTGTAGGGAGGGGGCTGCTGTTAAGGGGGTTAAGTAGACACAGTCCACGTATAGAGACTTAGTGTCACTAAGTAGCAGTTTAATTAAAACAAATTCACTCACGGAGTTGTTCAATTGGGGGATGTGTATCACAGAAGCATTGAACTTAGTGCTGACATAGATAAGGACCCAGCCTCCATTTTTACCAGTTCTGTCTTTTCTAAATGTATTAAAACCCAGTAGTTTTATTTCATGTGGGAGCACCTAGGGCTTTAGCCACATCTCAGACATAGCAATTACATATGGTTTATATATGGTAACCCAGCCCTCGAGTTCCTGCATCCTTTGCCTTATACAATTGACATTCATGTGTCCCAGTTTGAGGCTCTTACCAGAGTTTCAGCAGGTTTTAGCTGGAGAGATTACAGCATGGTTAAGGGGGGCAAGACCAGGATTTGGTTCAATATCACCACATAGGGCTAATTTCAATCTTACTAGAGATAGAAGAAGTTTTGTCGGGTATGCTGGAAGGCATTTCCTCCCTGGTAAGTGGCAAGCGAGGAAGAGGTAGTAACAATTATCATGTCTAGCCAAACCATAAACTGAAATAAGGTTGGGGTCAAAGCAATCATTCCTGAACCAGGGCAGCTCATAGTGTGGAAGATGGCAGCAACCCACTGGAGGGAAGGGAGACGTAGGGTGGCGTTTAACAGTTTATACACTGTATTTAACAAGGTGAAATAACCTAATGACAAGCCTTGGCTCAGTGTGCCTGTCCCAGTTACCAATTTTCAAATATAAAAATAAATAAACATTTCTGAATGCTTATTAAACAAAATCTATTTGTCAGTTAAATAAGAATGACGGTCTAAATATATTTCTTAAATTAACAATTCACAGGTACATCCATGTTAATGGCATATTACTGCTTAGTAATAATCAATCAAGTCTTTATTTAACCAGGCGTTCATCGTTGAGCAAAAGTATTTGCAAGATGGACCTGCAAGATGGAATAGCTTATTGTATGTTTATTAAATACCATTTAGACCACTTCAATTTAAAGTAATACCAGTTATTTATTAATTTAACAACTGCTTTTGGCTTCATTTACTGCAGTCTGTGTACAATACTATAGCCTTCAAGTTACAGTACTCATGCTGCAATTTTACTCTCTCATTCATTTCATCTAAATGGTGAGCTCAATAAACTACTTCAGTCCCTGTCCATGGTATACTGTAGGTCATGTAATACATGCAAAACGGAATGATGGTTACAAAACAAAAACATTCCTTTCAGTTCTGGTCTGCTTAGCCTTCATTCTGTAAAGTAAAGATAGAGTTTTAACTACAGTGGTGAACTCCTGAAAGACAAAGCAATTAAAGACAGTCAATATACAATATTGATGTACAAATAAGCCTTCCTTCCTTTCCAGTATGGTCTACTTAGCCTTTGTTCTGTAGTATAAAGACAGATGCTACTAGGCAGTGCCGCACTGCAGAAAGGCACAAGATTAACATTACTCAGCACAGCTACATAACAATTCCATTGCCATGCCTCTGAATATTGTGGCAAAGACTTTCTTAAGGCGATCTATATAGTTGCAGCAGTCAGCAACACTGATTTTCCTGAGCCTCTGTAATCATCAGCACCATCAGATTTGGGTTTTGTTGAACAGTTCAGTCACACCACGATAAAGAGTTCTTTGCAGGCAGCCATCTCAATTGGGTTTATTTCTGATGATCTGAGGAGTATAGACCGGAACAACTAAAAGGAGGCGCAACCCTGGTTACCTTACTGATTTGCTGATGCAATACATTGCTGCACTTTTAGTTTGATCAGCAGATGCTGGTTTACACTTGTCTCTAAATGTAGGACAACATTTATTAAAGTATGGACTTTAGTTATGACCCCTATTTCAAGAAAAGCGGTCCACCAGTACAACTCTGAAAATGAGAGAGTTTACAAGTAACAAATAACATGCAATGGTATACCAAGCTACACTGCAGAGTTTATATGTAACTGACATCATGCTATGGTACACCATGCTACACTACAGAGTTTACATGTAACTGACACCATGCTATGGTACACCATGCTACACTACAGAGTTTACATGTAACTGACACCATGCTATGGTACAACCTACACTGCAGAATTTACATGTAACTGACACCACACTATGGTACACCATGCTACACTGCAGAATTTACATGTAACTGACACTGTGCTATGGTACACCATGCTACACTGCAGAGTTTACATGTAACTGACACCATGCTATGGTACACCATGCTACACTGCAGAGTTTACATGTAACTGACACCATGCTATGGTACACCATGCTACACTGCAGAGTTTACTTTTAACTGACACCACACTATGGTACACCATGCTACACTGCAGAGTTTACATGTAACAGACATCATGCAATGGTACACTTTGCCACACTCTAAAAGTTATATGTAACTGACACCACACTATGGTACACCATGCTATACTGCAGAATTTACATGTAACTGACACTGCACTATGGTACACCATGATACACTGCAGAGTTTACATGTAACTGACACAATGCTATGGTACACCATGCTACACTGCAGAGTTTACATGTAACTGACACCATGCTATGGTACACCATGCTACACTGCAGAGTTTACTTTTAACTGACACCACACTATGGTACACCATGCTATGCTTTTACATGTAACTGAAAACATGCTATGGTACACCATGCTAGACTGCAGAGTTTACATGTAACTCACACCACACTATGGTATACCATGCTACACTGCACAGTTTATATTTAAATGACACCAAGCCATAGTACACCATGCTACACTGCAGAGTTTACATGTAACAGACACCATGCAATGATACACCTTACCACACTGTAAAATTTACTAGTAACTGACACAATTTTATAGCATACCATGCTACACTGCAGGGTTTATATGTAATTCACCACGCTATGGTACACCAAGCTACACTGCAGAGTTTACATGTAACTGACACAACCTTATGGTACACCATGCTATGCCATGCTACACTGCAGAGTTTACATGCAACTAACACCACGTTATGCTACACCATGCTACACTGCAGAGTTTACATGTAACTGAGAGCATGCTATGGTACACCATGCTACACTGCAGAGTTTACATGAAGCTGAGAGCATGTTATGTACATTGTACCATGTTATGGTATATTGTACTACACTAGAATGTATATGTAACTGATACCATACTATAGTACACCAAGCTACACTGCAGAGTTTACATGTAACAGACACCTTGCAATGGTACACCTTACCAAATTGTAAAATTTACAAGTAACTGACACCATTTTATGGCATACCATGCTACACTGCAGGGTTTATATGTAATTGACACCACACTATGGTACACCAAGCTACACTGCAGAGTTTACATGTAACTGACGCAACCTTATGGTACACCATGCTATACTATGCTACACTGCAGAGTTTACATGAAGCTGAGAGCATGTTATGTACATTGTACCATGTTATGGTATATTGTACTACACTAGCGTTTATATGTAACTGACACCATACTATAGTACACCATGCTACACTGTAGAGTTTACATATAACTGACTCCACATTATGGTACACCAAGCTACACTGCAGAGTTTACATGTAACTGACACCACACTGTGGTATACCATGCTACACTGCAGAGTTTATATGTAACTGACACCACGCTATGGTACACCATGCAACACTGCAGAATTTACATTTAACTGATACCACGGTATGGTATAATAATAGTAAATAATAATAAAACTTTATTTTTAGGGCGTCTTTCAAAAAACAAAGGCACCGTACAGAGTAAAAACATTTAAAATTTCACATACTACAACAACCCAATAAATATAATCAAACTCCAAATGCATACATCCACAAATACGATTTTAGACCTTTTTTCAATCCCTCCATGGTCGCACACTCCCGTAACTGGTGGGGTAGAGAATTCCAGAGGGTAGGGGAGCCACATACATAAATGTACGAGCCCCAGAAGATTTCAAAAACACCCTCGGGATCTCTAGCAACCCCTTGCCAGCTGAACGGAGCGATCGCCCAAGGCAGTAAGAGACCAGTAGCTCTTTCAGGTAGTCAAGGCCAAGTCCATGTAGGGCTTTATAAGTCAGAAGACTGACCTTAAAGGTGATCAGCCACTGCACTGGCAGCCAGTGCAGTCTGCTCAACACCGGCGAAATATAGCTGGACCATGAGTTACCAGACAGAAACTGGGCCGCTGCATTCTGCACCAGCTGCAAGTGGTGGATTTGAACCCCAGAAAACCCTAGATAAAGGGAATTGCAATAGTCCAGATGTGAGGACACAAAGGCGTGGACCTGTGTAGGAAGATTGCCAGACAGAACAAGGTGCCTAATCCTGGAGATATTCCTCAGATGGTAAAATGAGGACTTGACGATGGCAGACACCTACAAATGCAGAGTCAATCCCTCATCAAAAATTACCCCCAGGTTATGCATACATTCAGAGGTCAGGAGTGAAACACCCCCGAGACGAAGTCCAGAGGGTGAACCAGCCCCAGGCCCCCCTATCTGGTGAGCTGAATCCATTACCAACACCTCTGTCTTTTCCGAGTTCAACTTCAACCAACTCAAATCTATCGACTCTTGGATTTCGCTGAGGCAGTTATTAAAGACTGAGAAAGCTCCATCCTGATTGGGTGTAAAAGAAAGGAAGAGCTGGGTATCATCAGCATAGCAGTGAAACCTCAGCCCATACCTTCTTACAATGTCTTTGAGGGGTAGCACATACACTGCAAACAACATGGGGGATAACACCAAGCCCTGAGGAACCCCACAAGACAGAGAGAGTGGATCTGAGGAACCACTTTATGGAACACCATGCTACAGTGCAGAGTTTACATGTAACTGACACCATGCTATGGTACACCATGATACATTGCAGAGTTTACAAGTAACTGACACCACGCTATGGTATACCATGCTACACTGCAATGTTTACATGTAACTGACACCATGCTATGATACACCATACTACACTGCAGAGTTTACGTGTAACTGACATCATGCTATGGTACACCAAGCTAGACTTCAGGGTCTGTATGTAACTGACACCATGCTATGGTACACCATGCTTCACTGCAGAGTTTACGTGTAACTGACATCATGCTATGGTACACCATGCTACACTAAAGAGTTTACATGTAACTGACACCATGCTGTGGTACACCATGCTACACTGCAGAGTTTATATGTAGCTGACATCATGCTATGGTACACCATGCTACGCTACAGAGTTTACATGTAACTGACACCATGCTATGGTACACCATACTACACTGCAGAGTTTACATGTAACTGACATCATGCTATGGTACACCATGCTACACTACAGAGTTTACATGTAACTGACACCATGCTGTGGTACACCATGCTACACTGCAGAGTTTACATATAACTGACATCATGCTATGGTACACCATGCTACACCGCAGAGTTTACATGTGACTGACATCATGCTATGGAACATCATGTTACACTACAGAGTTTACATGTAACTGACACCATGCTATGGTACACCATGCTAGACTATAGAGTTTTCATGTAGCTGAGATCACAAAATTGCAATTAGGTATTTTAGAAAAACTTTAACAAGTGACTTTATTTTTCACTTGTGTTTGTCCATATCTGTACAAGTGAACAATCAGAATCTCATTTAATGTGTTTTTAAAGAATACTTTTTGTTCCTTAGAAAAATATTGATCCCAGTTTACTGCATGTAGACAACATCTAAACTACTGTCAAGTACCCATTGATATGTAATTTTTCACTAACTGCTGCAATTAGTGTTTTAGTCAAAAAATTGAAGAAAGAAGTCTTTTCATTTTGAACATGAAGTGAGAAGTAAAGCTAGTTTTAAAGCTTTTCTATAAACTCTGTTCCCACATATTGTGACAAATGCCAACTACTGTACAGTACATGTAAACTTTGTAGTTCAGCATGGTGTGGTATTATTTAATGTCACTTACATGAAGTCAACCTTAATGGGAGTGTCAAAAGGTTTAAAGGGCTGTGCAACCATAATTAATTGAATGTTTTCATGTGTTCGGTAATATACCCCGTAACCTGTTGCATTTTTCGTACTCTATTTTATGAATTTTTGATAGTTGTGTTAGGCACTTTGATATTAAAGAATGATGCTGTAAAAAGACAAAAACTTAGTAGTACTGTACAGGAAAGCAAAACAGCATGGGCAGGATTCACAAAGCAGATACGCTGGGCACAAATGAGATGCACCAGCACAACCTGAAAATGCATCATGGAGCCATTTACAGACAGCCCGGATCAACCCAGATACTTTGTCCCGAACAGGATGCGCCGTGGATGCATGTAGATGATATGTGGTGCAAATCAAGGGGGTGAACACATGCATACACAGCACAGAGCAATTCACAGTGCAAAATGAAGGCACAGCTGTGGGGCATCCACGGCACATGTACCAAATGCTCCATGGAAAGATAAGAATAAAAGGAGTAGACTTATGTGCATGCCCCCAGCAGGACAGCAGCAGGATCGCAGGAGCCAGCAGGATGTGAGAAGCAGCTGAAAGGCTAAAATGGATGGAGTGCCATTCCTGATGGTGAGCATGATAATGGGGATGAGGAGACGGGTGGCACAGCAACATGGTGGAAGGCACCATAGGCAGGCAGCCCCATGGTGGTATTGTGCCAGACTGTCATTCAAACATCTCACCTACACAGAAACAGTAGGCTGATACTGCCTGAACAGGGCCATTCTGAGGCAGCTCTGTGAGCTGTGCCATGGAGAAATGCAGGCACCCACTGGATGAGGTCATGCCATAGCTGTGGAGACCAAGGTGACAACAGCAATGTGCTTGATCACCACAGGAACCTTCCAGAGGCCATCCAGGGAAACCACAGGTATCTCACAGGCATCCACCTCCTGTCTCCTCACACAACTCCACACCACACTGTTACCACATGCTTCAGAGTACATCCAATTCCCAAGCACACAGGCAGAGTGGACAGAAGCCATGCAGCTATTCCACAGGGTGGCATGCATGACAGGCATCATAGGGGTCAATAACTGCACCCATGTGGCAATCCACACACCACCTGGTGATGATGCGGTAACATACATCAACTGCAAGGGGTACTTTTTGGTAAACTGCCAGGTGGTGTGCAATGCCACAGGGTGCATTTGCAATGTCTGCACCACATACCCATGGAGCACACATTATGCCTTCATGAGGCACCAGTCTGCCCTCTGCCATAGATTCAAGGCAGGAGACATAACAATCAGACACTTACTAAGTGCGCACAAGCTGACCTGCTGAACAACAGGACACCATGGTGCAGGAAAGGAAGGGGGGGGCAGGTGTGCAGGTAGCATGATGCACAATGCGCAGAGGGGGCAGTGAAAGAGGGACAGCAGAGGGGGGGACAGCACCGCAGGCATGCATAAACCAGTACAGTGTGGCACAAGTACAATGCTTGGAAGGAGGGGTGCAGTGCCATGGGGGTCAGGTGTGGCAAGGCCCAGCGCACCACATGGAGGCATGCATGTGCAGCTACCAAGCATACTGTGCCAGGCAATGGGGGCCAGGGCACATGTGGAATGCAATGGTATGGGCAGTCAGGGGTAGACAGCAGCAGCAGGGTCAGACATCATCAAGATGGCGGGGTAGGTAGGAAGGCAAGAAAGGTCAGAACAAGGTAGTGGTGTACCCACACCACACAAAGCAGTGCACCATGGTGCAGGGCGGACACGTTGCACATCTGTGCAGTGGACTAACAGCCACCCTTGCTCCCCACAGGCAATGCAGCATACCCACTCAAACCCTGGCTACTCACCCCCTTCAGATGACCCGCACTAGAAGTGAAGGAGCATTACAATGAGGCACGAACCACCATGTGCACCATCATAAAGTGCCTCTTTGACATGCTGAAGATGAGCTTCCGGTGCCTGGACAGGTTGAGTGGTGTCCTACAGTATAGCCCTGAGAAGGCCTGTGGCATATTCCTGTCCTGTTGTACTACACAACATGGCCATGGAATAGATGTCCAGGTCGAGGAGGGTGACAGTTCCAAGGGAGGAGGAGAAGGGTGTGGATGAGGATTCAGTGCCACAGGCTCCACAGGCAGGACCACCACTGGAGCGTGTGACCCATGCCTGGCTGCAAGGGCCAGGCAGTACACGGACACACTCATGAAGGAGCACATTGGAAACTGCAGGTGAGTACCAATGGTTTGTATTGTGAAGCAGAACACTGGAGACCACAGGTGAGTAACACAGGTGTGTAGTGCAAGGCGGGCACAACACACCACAGATGCAGCCCTACTCAGCCACAGACACTCATAGCACAGACCATGCAGCAGTGCCATAGCAGCAGTGGAATGCAGACATGCCAGTGTCCATGCGGCACACACACACACACACACACACACACACACACACACACACGCACCACAGTCAGCATGCCCATGTGCCACAATGTCAGTGCCAGGGATGGCATGGATCAGTGTACAGCTGCTGGCACACATGCACAGCAGACACAGGACTGCACTTATCATGCCCATGTCACATGGCACAAGAATGGTGCACATGGACATGCAGGTGGCACTGCACAGGGGGCCCAAGATGACAATGCACTTGGGCAGGTGCATGCCACCAATGCCACCCAAGGCAGCAGGAACCAGGTGAGTGGGACATACAGGTGGCAGGTGCTGTGGCCATTGGAACAGGGATCTGGACATCACAGGGTGGAACCATGACCACCAAGGACATGTGGGCAGCCTCGCCATTACTGGTGGATGCCAACTCAGCATCACCAGCCACAGGGGGTGTTGCCAGCACCCCAGTAGTGGTACTGCAGTGAGATCATGAAAAGGTGCTCATTGAGGTGGAGGCCCTGTGATCCATGTCAGGTCAGGGGATGCTCGGCATGGTAAGTTGTGGCGACGGTATCAGTAGCAATGGGTCTACCTGACACCACTCCCTGGGTGTGCGAGAGTCACTCCTGAGTGTACGGCTGGGGGCCTGGTGGCCATGGTGCACACTGGATGCACACGCTGCTTTGGCAGTGGCTGCTATCTGCTTCAGAGCTACAATCATGCCCATCCACAGTAGGTGTGCTTCTGCCAACACCTGGGCATGCCTTGAAACTGCCAACTCGTGCTCAAGGGCTAACAGTGTCTGGAGGCCCCTGAATTCTACCCATAGGGATACCTGCCCCTCCACAGTGTCCTGCAGGAGACGGGCATAGCCCTCAATGTCATCGATGGGTGAGAGCTTCCAGTGATGTCGCCGATGGATGTGTGGTGAGCCAGCCTGCTGTGGAGCATCCACAGGTGGTAGTTGCACCATGGCAGGCTGCGGCATGGGCAGGTCATGGGCATGCAAAACCCCATCACATCCAGGGCTGGTGGGATCATGGTCCAATGCTGTCTGCTGCAGGCACTGGGTGATGTGGCCTGGCTAATGATGGCACAGGGCCGGTGGCAAGTGCACCATCCCCTGTCATGCCCCATGGCATGATGTTGGACTCTGCTTCCTTTGTTTGACCTCCCTTCAGTTGTTTGTTGTCCTCCCCATCCCCCATACCCGCTCCCACTGCCAGTCTTCTCCCCTGCTTTGCCCAGTTTCTGGTTTTGTACATAGCTCCACAATCCTCCTCCCTTGTTCACTTTCTATTTGTACATAGTTGTTACAGTTGCTGTTGGTGTTCTCCTTTTATTAAATTGTTATTTATCTGACCCAATGTCTGTGGTCCTTCACAGTGCCATGTTTGTGGGTTGGGTGTCATCTGCAGCTCTCCACTGTCCCCATGCTGTCATACTCCAGTCTGCAGCTGTATTTGTATGGGATGCTACCTACTGCCCCCTCGTCCCTCCCACTGTGTGGCCTCCATGTTGCCTGTGGCTTGTGGGTGAGCCTACTGTCCTGCTGCTCATGTGTCTGTCCCTGGTCTGTGTGTGCTGCCTGGGGCATGCATCCGTTACACTGCTGCACTATTGGTCATCGGCCCTGTGTGTGGTCTCCTATGGTTGGGGGTCTGGCATGCCTGTGTGGTGCAGTGGTGTCACTTTGTGCTGCCTGGCCTATGCACCGGTGTTGCCCTCTGTGGCTTCATATACCACCGTGGTTCTGGGCACCTGTGGTGATGGCCTTGTCCATTTCCAGCCACCATGCTGTATGGTTTCCCCCACTGGCCTGTGGCACCTTGCTGGCAGCAGTGTGCCTCTCCTGTGTGCCTGTCATGGGCCTGTGTGGGTTGTGTCATGTGGTTATGGGTGTTGTTCTGTATGCCCTGTCTCTGCATTTCATCTGCTGTGGCAACGGTTTGGCCCTTGGTGACTCCGTCTTGTCCCTTTGGGCGTGTGTCCCTCTCTTGTTTGTCCCACTGCAGTGTCCCCTATTGCTCCCACATTCCCTGCTGGGTTGCTCCTTATTCACTGTTCTGCTCCTCCGCGTGGTTGTGCACATCACAGAGGCATCTCCCCTTGCGCCATGCACATCATGCGCGATTCACAGTGGGGAGGCACATTCCTTTGTGCATTGCATGGCTTTTAGTGGGCACATCCTGTTTGCACCGATGCATCTCATTTGCACCCAGCACATCTGCTTTGTGAATCCTGTCCCGCATACTTAGGAAAATATGGCAACAATTATGCTCTATATATTATATTGTAATAATATACAGTACTGTATATTGTATTAGCCTACTGTACATACAGTGGTGATATATTTTTCCAGTTCACTCCCCGGCAAGAAAGTACAGTACACAGAATCTAACATTTGCTTTCATCTTGGATTTTGATGCCTCAAACTGAAAAAGAAGACAAAATTCAGATTTGTTCCCTGTCAGTTTTGTCACTTACAGGTAAGTGTTACAGAATTTTTTGAACAATACTTAGATACTTCCCAGCACTAAAAACAAACAAAATTCCCCTCAGTTAGTTATAAAATGCCTCCACCCACTTTGACCTGTGTACAAGAGACAATATCTCTCCCTCTCCTCATTAACCCTTCCAAGTTCAATCCCTGCTGGGACACATATCTTCATTATTTATCAGGAACCAATACTTAATTCAAGGGGGGGCGAAATACTG
The DNA here is from genome assembly GCA_016271365.2 of Neoceratodus forsteri. Classification (NCBI taxonomy): domain Eukaryota; kingdom Metazoa; phylum Chordata; order Ceratodontiformes; family Ceratodontidae; genus Neoceratodus; species Neoceratodus forsteri. Next base: position 871,011,403 of record CM057450.1, on the reverse strand, counting down.
TAGCCAGTGGATGAAAGTCCACAAGTAGTGATCATTTATTTAATGTAAGTGAATTCAGAGGTTTCCTCTTGACAAAGTACTACAAGCATGGAATGTTCAGATCTATTGCTCCTACCACTTATTACATGGATACATGGAAACTGTCACCAGATAAGGACTGCTAGGCCCATCTAGTCTGCCCGTAAGCCCTACACTTGCATGCAGTCATTGATGCTAAGTGATCAATGGCTTTTCATCACTACCTCTCCACCCAATTTTCCCTTGTGCCTGTCTCTGGCTTATTTAAACCCATCACTGTGCTTGCCCCACCATCTCTTGTGGCAGACTGTTCCAAGCATCCATCACCCTCTGTGCAGAAAAACTTCCTCACATTACCTCTTAATCTACCTCCCTGCAATTTCATATTGTGTCCCCTCATTCTGATATATTTTCTACATTGGAAAAGATTCCCTACCTGCACCTTGTTTAAGCCCTTGAGGTACTTGAAAGCTTCTATCATGTCCCCCCCTTTCTCTCCTCCCCTCCAGTGAGTACATATTGAGGTCTGTTAGTCTCTACTCTTATGTTTTGGGATGCAAGCCATGAACCATCTTTGTCACCCTTCTCTGGATAGCCTTCACCTTGTCTATGTCCTTATGCATGTGTGGTTTGCAGTACTGCATGCAGTACTCCAGGTGTGGCGTTACCAGTGTTTTATACAATGGCATCACCACCTCCTGTCTCCTGCTAGTAATGCCTCTACCTATGCACCCCAGCATGCCACTGGCCCTCACTGCAGTCTTTGCACATTGCTTTGATACCTTAGAGTCATCAGATATGATAACCCCTAGATCTCTTTCCTCTGTGGTGACAGTCAGCACCTCCCACAAATTCTGTAGTTCTTCCCAGGGTTCCCCCTACCCAAGTGCATTATCTTGCACTTTTTTGAATTGAATCTCAGTTGCCATACATCTGACCATCTTTCAAGCTTCTCCAGATCCTTCTTCATTTTCTGCACCCCTTCTGGAGTACCCATTCTATTGCAGATCTTGGTGTCATTTGCAGATAGGGAGACCTTTCCTTCCAGCCCCTCTGCAATATTACTAATGAAGACATTGAAAAGGACTGGTCCCAGTACTGATTTCTGTGGTACTCCACTGGTCACCTCTCTCTTCCCAGACTGGATTCCATTTACCACCACCTTCTGTCTTCTGTCCATCAGACAGTTTCTAACCCAATGTATCACCTTATGCCTCATGCCCAGACTACTCATCTTGTTAACCAGCCTTCTGTGTGGGATGGTATTGAAGGCTTTGCTGAAATCTAGGTAGGTGATGTCTACTGCCCCTTTCTGATTCACTTCCCTAGTCACCCAATCAAAAAAATCTATCAGATTTGTTTGACAAGACCTTCCTGCTGTGAATCCATGTTGCCTCAGATCCTGAGCACCATTGGATTCCAGGTGTGCCACTGGAATCCAATGGTTGCGTTTTTCTATCCAGCCTTGCATGTATAAGTTAATAAATTTGTCATATATTTATTTATACAATATGGTTGTGTTGTGACTTTTTGACTTGGGAGTGAATGCTCAGTTTTTTTTATACTATATATTTATTATATTTTCATTTGCAAAATCATAAGACAGTTTTTACAGTGTATAAATTAAGACAGTACATAATTACATCAGTCAGATAGGTAGCCGTATATTAGTCAAAAGTCTCTGGACGACTTACATATTTTACAAAGCAATTCATATAATGAGCACTAAGACGTTTACATAAACCATCATCAGGGTCGATATGTTTCTAAGGTACAAAAGTAGGATCTAAAGATGAAATATATAGAATCCATTTCCTCCATTTAAGCTCAAATGCAGACCATTTATCTGTGCTTTTAGCTATTAATCTCTCTAATACATAAATTTCTCCCATTATTCCCTGCTAGCTCTGAATGTTTGGAGATATCTTCTTCCCCCAGTTTCTAGTAATTGCTTCTTTAGCTGCCAAAATATAAATGATTAACAGTGATCCTCTGGGTATTGGGAGACCCTCTGGTGGAACTGAGAGTAATACTAGTTCAGGGGTCAACACAGCTTCTGTATCTACCAGTTTTTTTAATGCCTCTAAAATATCTCTCCAGTAACCTGCTAACTGTGGGCAGGCCCAACAAACATGGAACTGATCCGCAGATATTTCTCCACAATCTCTCCAGCAATTGCTTAGTGTCCCTGATGAGAACTTGGCCAGTCTTGCTGGTGTATAGAAAAATCTATTTCTAACGTTCCAGGCAAATTCTCGCCAATAGAGAGCTCCCAAAAGTCCCATTGAGAATTTAGTATACTTTTCCCAATCTTCCTTTGATACCTGGAGTGGAAGCTCTTTATTCTAGGCATTCAGAATTCCCTGAGTTGAATTTTTTGATAATTCCCTCAGACCCCTATATATTAGTCCCACAAAGTGGGGCCACAACTGTCCTCTCCCTGTGGTCATGGTTAAAGTATGCAATAAGGTGGGGAATCTGGGAGTCTACTAAAGGCTGGTCCTTTACGTTCAATGTCCTCTCTTAAGCTTGTATAAATTGAAAAGTTTTGTTGTGGAAGATTGTAAGTTTCTTGAAGTTTAGTAAATGAAAGGACCCCCTTGGTGTCCACCAAGTGGAACATAAATTTAAAACCTTTTTGTCTCCATTGAGCCAAAGTACCTCCTGTTACAGAGTAAGAGTTTGGGTTCCGAAATTTTAATGAGTGCTCAGTTTTCAACTCTAATAATAATAATAACTTTATTTGTTAAGCGCCTTTCAGAATTATCAAGGTACTTTACATAAAAGGTAGATAAAACAAGATAAAATATGGAACTCAGTATAAAAACAGATACTCTAGTATGGCATCCTTTTACTTATTGCACCCAAGCTAGTACTGGAGCTGTTTTTTTTTCTGCTTATAATTCAGAGATTTGCAGTTTCAAGCTGGATATAATGGCTTGTATGGTGATATGTGTCATGAACCCACTCCTTAGGGTCAGATCCTCTGAGCTCACAGTGCCCACCCCTAAGTGTAATCTGTGACAGGGAGGGGTAAATGGAGATATCCTCTTTATGTCCTTCTATAGTGCTCACTGAGTTCACAATGGAACACTCACCATGAAATCTCATGGTCCCCTCTTTACTCTGTATCAGGGCACAATACTAGTCTCGAGCCTTGTAGTCAAATATGATCCCTTCTTGATTGTTATACAAAGGGGGAAGATCCAGGCATTGTAACCTCTTTGTGGTATCATTGTAACCCTGATTCTGCCTTCTAACACAAGGCATGTTCCTTGAGACTTTGGTATTTCCCCTATCTTTACCCAGACTTTCCCTTTTCAGACCCTTGTTTGATTTGGTAGCTTATGATGGCACCTCTTAGCAATAACAGTTAAGTCACAGATTATTACTAAAACACCCACAATCACACATACAATATAGGAATATTGCTCTGGTAGGTTTCTTAAACAAAAGAGATGTCTACTAAATAATTAAATAATTTCATACTTTACAACAAAAAGGTTTGGAAAATTTTGGTCACAGAATAACACAAATAAAAGTGCATATGTACAAAGAAGCTGCCCTACAACAGTTATTTAAAGGTCTACCTTAAATTTGTAGTGAAATGAAGTCCAGGAAAATAAATGTTTTTTCAAAGGTGTCAGTACTTTCTGCAGCAGTCTTGTTCCTTTTGTGTCTGCTGGCAGCTATTCTTTTGTGGTTAGGAAAGTGTCCAAAAGCAAGATGTCCTCAAAATGCTCTATGGAGGGTCTTAAATTCCTGTGGTCCAAGGCAGTTTGTAAGTCTTGGTCTGGTCTTAACTTTTAGGCCAGTAGATGTCACTCTTGTACTTTCCCCCAGAATTCTTAATAAGGGACTCATACATTTATTAGTCAGACTCTTACAATTCCAATATCATGCCAGCTAACCAATGTAATTATACCATGACAGTTTCCTGGAATCTAGCACTGTCCTTTGAAGTGTAAAGTTTTTTTTATGGCAGGGCTAGCTGTTAACATCTCCTGAGTTTATAACCCTTTTCCTCTTTAATAGCTACCCAAATGTTGTCTTCTGAAGCATCCTGGCTTTTCAAGTGACAATTTTTATTACATGTGATAGATTTAGGACCTTTGTGTTAGTTAGCCAGGAAGACTCTTTTGAAATGCAAGTTTCAGCTTCCCTGGGAAAACCAGTTTCTCTCAGGTCACAGGGAATTTGCAGACCTTTGAAAAAAACAGTCCATTCCCTTTTTTCATGTGACCCCTTTATCCATTATTCCTTTTGGCATTTTAAACATACACAAAATATAACAGAATATAACACCATATATCTGTACATCTGACTGGCAGTGACATAGCTTACCACATCATGCACCCTGCCTTGGAGTCCTTCCTCCTCGTTAACTAACAGCTGTGCTCATAGGAGAAAGGTCATCATCAGGTGCTGTTAATACTAGCACTGTAAGAGAAAAGAGAGAGTGAGAGAGAGTAAGAGTGAGAGAGACAGAGAGAGAGAGAGAGAGAGAGAGAGAGAGAGAGAGATTCTAGACAGCACTGTCAAATCACAGCACATTGATTCCCAAGCTGATGTTCTGTGAGTGATTGGTACTGTATACTGTAGCATCGTTCAAAATGTTACTAATATTACCAGCTGTTCCACCTCCCTGTGGTACAGCTGCTAGTCAATGAGGACTTGAGAAAAGAAGGATAAAGCACAAGTCACCATAATAGATGCCGTAGCCAGGATCAACTTATAACTACAAACCACACATTGCCAGTCACTAGCCAGGATCATGCACCCCCGAGTTTAAGGATCAGGCAATCAGGTAATAAAGAGGCATCTTTCAACAGAAAGTTATAGGACTTGGAGGAGTCAAGTTAGGGAGGGGAAGGAACAAGGATTTAAAAAGGCTATGTTAAGTGGAGCAAGGCAGTGCTATATATTGAATTTATGGGTTGGGGAATGAGGGAAACTCTTGTAATGGATGGGGGAAAGTGAGTGAGGACATTTACATATTTAGAGAAGTGATCATGAATACACTGGCACCCAAGATCAAATGGGAAGCAATAAAAGTAAACACAGAAAATATAGAAACATAGAAGTTTGCAGGCAGAAAAGGACCCCTTGACCCATTGGGTCTGCCCATTACCCTCTCCCTGTCTGGTTTATTTTACTCCCATTATTCCATGTCATTGTTACTTCTATTTAGCCCCATGTAGTTGTCTAGATATTCACATGGAACAGTAGAGCATATTTACATAGTTAGGACATTACTGGATAAGTGACCTCTTTTAAAACTGCCCGAGTGCAGTATGAAGAAAGCAACTAATTTATCCTGTTTCATAGCTTACTGGAGCAGCAATCTCCTAGTTGACATTTCTCATGAGGATCCTCTGGCACTCCTGGAATGTTGGAGATGTGAACATCTGAGTGCTGAACTGGATTGATGAATGTAATTACTTTTGGCATTAATGCTCCAGGTCTGTTTTTATCATTTATCTCTGGTCAGCAATGGACCTGGCTGATATAGTGTGTCATCCTGCCCTGTAGTGTAAATATGAGTTGAAAGGTTTTATGCTTAACCTTTTTCAAAATAGCCACCTGGCACTGAATGAGTTAACTCTCTCACACTCTGTTTCTGTACCTACTCTCTTAACCTCCATTAATCACATGACATTTCTGTACATGCTGAAATGCTAATGTCAACTATTCGATAGATTGTAAAATGCTTTGGGATATACTGCACATGAAGGACACTATACTATATAAAACAAACTCTTGTCCATTTTTTTATTCCTGTATGATATAACTAATTGGGGTGTTTGCTGCATAATTAAGCAATAAGCCACGAGGAGGTGTGGGTTATTGGGGGATTTACCACAGCTGGAGTGGTTTGCCCTTGAGACGCAGCCAAGTGGATAAATCCTCACCAGCCGTGGTAAATCCCCGATAACTCACATCCTCCAAGTGGCGTATTGCGATTATACCAAGGTTAATTTTTGTTAGTATAATAAAATACAAATATTAAAGAGGTTTCTTTAGTTTATTGAATTTATTACTTTGCTGCAGATGTGGTAGAGGATGATATTGTGTTCATTAGCCGTTGGTTATCAGAGGATTTACAATGGTGGTAAACTGCCAGCTGGACGATTTCATTGGCTGTTCACTTATGTCCATGGTATAATGTGTTATTGTACATTGCTGCTCATTGCGGTGTCACAGTCTCAGAAGCTGAGTGTCTCTTCTTGATTATTCATGAAGCTACAGACTTTAAGACACTACAGTATGCTGATGAGTACTAATGGGCAGGGGGATATTGAACTAGATGTGTCAGTATGTGAAGTATATGTGCGCATGTATACGTGTGTGTATATGCAATGTGTGTGTGTGTGTGTGTGTGTGTAAGAAATGGGACAGCCTGAGCTGGCGAATGCAGACCTATGTGAATAAAAACATTTTACCAGAATGTATGGACTTCAAATATAGAGATGTGTGAAATAAGATAATGAAATGATTTGTTCTGCTCCATTCAGTTTTGCATTTTACATTTCTGAAATTTGAGATTATGAGTGTGCCTAAGTTCATAGTGCATTTTCTCAAAAAGGGCAGAGCTGACCAAACAAACTTTAATGTGGAAAAATATACTGTTCATGCGTGTGAAAGCAAACACAGCTCTATAGACATCAATGACTTAAGCTACCAATAAAAGTGGAAAAATGAGCAGTGCCCATAATCTGTCTAATAATGGACAGATCGTATTAGTCCCAGATGACCCAATTATTAATCCCAGATGGTCCAATGACAGCACTATGACCAAACCTTTGCCTTCTAGCTTTTCATTATTAAATAATAATTACTAGGGTGCATTTTTTCCCATAGGGAAACTCGGTTATAATTTGCAGTTATAACCTGTTGCTTATAATGGCGAACACGTGCCAGGTTTCCCTCGCCTCATGCATGCACCGGCAGCAGTCCTCCCATCCTTGAGTAAACCTGAGGACTACAGCTGCACTTCCCCACTTCTCCTGTGTGGACTTGAGTAAGTAACTCTGATGAGAAGGGACTTATTCATTTTTCTCTGTAACTTTTTTACTAGAGTTACTGGAGGGAATCACTAACAAGCATTTGTCAATGCTGAATTTTTGCTTGCTGGCATTGGCATTGGTAGTGTAGGAGTTACAGAGCTGCATAATAGGAATGGCAGTGAAGTATTGAACTGAAGCCAACCCCATCACCACCCTGCAGATAGTGACAGGCATTGGGGTGTGCCTTTGGGTCATCAGGCATAATGGCCATGCCATTTCACCACACCCTACCATGCAGACACCGACAAGTGTCACAGTGTGCCTTGGGGTCTTTGGCCCTTATGCACACCCCATTCCATCAGGAAATATTGTGAGATGGGTGTGGTATAGGAGAATGGGGTGAACTTTGGGGCCGAAGAGTCCAAGGCGCACCTTAATGCCTCTTAGTGGCTGCAGGGTGTGGGTGGGGGTGGAATGTTATGAGCATTGCAGGTGACAATCCCAAGTCACAGCCCTGATCCCTGTCATTCTCTACAGGGTGGGGTGTTATGGTCGGAAACCCTAACACCTCAGGCATTCATTGGTATTTTCACTCCAAATTTTCAACATGGGTTTTTTGTGACCCCCACCTCATGAACAGTGGCACTATCAGTTTGTTAACTGAAAGCTGCTTTTGCGCAGCGACTACGGCATTTGTCACCACAGGTGCAAAAACACATTCTGAACAGGATGTGCAAAATGACAGCTGTACTGTTCATGGGGACATGTAAAAAATGGCAATGTTGAAAATCTGCAGTGAAAATATTAAAAAAACTGGTGAAGTCACGAGCGTGTGTAGAAACAGTGCAACATGCACCCGTAATGTAATTAGTTTGGGAATTGTTTACAGCAGATTGTTAACACAGGCATTTTGGGACCTCTGGTCATGAACAGTGTCACTCTGATTTTCTTTATCTGTCCTGAACAATGATTTCCCAAAGCGACCACGCATTTCTGTGCTGAAAGTGTGAAAACACATTTTGGCCCTGTTGTGAAAAATGACAGCTGTACTGTTCATAAGGAAGTGTGGAAAAATGCCACTGGTGAAAATCTGGACTGAAAATATTACAAATTCATGAACTTACGAGGGTGCGTGGAAACTGCACAATGCTCACTCATAACACAGTCATTTTTATGAATTTTTTTCACCAAATTTTCAAAATACCCATTTTAAGACCTCTGCTCATGAACAGTGTCACTGTGATTTTCTTAATGTGTCCCATACATTGATTTCACACACCGACTGCGCCATTGTGCTCTACATGGGCAGAAACATGTTTTGGGCGAGATGTGAAAAATGACAGCTGTGCTACTCATAAGAAGGTGTGGTAAAATGATAATGTTGAAAATCTGGAGTGAAAATATTGAAAATTTGTGAACTTATGAGTGTGCATAGGATCAGCTCAACAAATGCTCATAAGACAGTCCTTTTTTGGAATTTGTTCACCAAATTTTTAACATAGTCATTTTAACACTTCTGCTCATGAACAGTGTGACTGTGATTTTCTTAATGTGTCCCATACATTGAGTTCGCACACCGACTATGCCATTGTGTGCTACATGTGCGGAAACACATTTTGGGTGAGAAGTGAGAAATGACAGCTGTACTGCTCATAAGGAGATGTGGTAAAATGGCAATGTTGAAAATCTGGAGTGAAAACATTGAAAATTCACGAACTTATGAGAGTGCGTAGGAACAGCGCAACGCACCCTCGTAAAATAGTCATTTTTGGGAATTTTTTCACCAAATTTTTAACATAGCCATTTTAACACCTCTGCTCATGAACAGTGTCACTGTGATTTTCTTAATGTGTCCCAAATGTTGATTTTGCACACCGACTGCACCATTGTATGCTACATGGGCAGAAACATGTTTTGGGCGAGATGCGAAAAATGTCAGCTGCACTACTCATAAGGAAGTGTGGTCAAATGGCAGTGTTGAAAATCCGGAGTGAAAATATTGAAAATTCGCAAACCTACAAGTGTGCATAGGAACAGTGCAATGCATGCTCGTAAAATAGTCATTTTTGGGAATTTTTTCACCAGATTTTCAACATAGGTTTTTTGAGAGCCCATCTTATGAACACTAGCACTGTCATTTCATTAATTGGTCCTGAAAGGTGATTTCACGCAGTGATCACGAAATCACCCTTCGGGCCCTATTAACGTCATGACAGTGACAGAATTCATGAGGAAGTGTCCCAAACACCCCATGTTGAAAATTTGGTACCAAAATTCCAAAAAATGCCTGAGACATGCAACAAAGTTGAAAAAACCCTATTCATTACATTATACAGCTTACCGGCATTTCCTCAGTTCGCGGTCGGCTTTGAAGAGTGCAGATGTGTTCCTGGTCCACCGAAGATTGTCGTGCCAAGCTCCAGAGGTAAGTATGGGGTGAGTTGGGGGTGGGGAGGCAGGGTGTGCAGTGGGTGGGCAATGGGTGGGAGAGGGGGGTGAAGACAGCAGCGAGGGAAGGTTTTTTTCTTTCGGGTTTTTTTTTTTATTTGGACTACGTGGGACATTTGCCACACTGGGGTGGGCTCCCAGCATGGAAGCTGGAAGACTGTTGGGGGGCAGTGGAGCCAATGGGGGATTGGGCACCCCCATCAGCCATAGGACCTGTTGCCACGCTGGGGTGGGCTCCCAGCATGGCACCCGATAGTCTGGGGGAGAACAGTAGAGCCGATGGGGGATTGGGCACCCCATCGCCATTCAGACTGTGGGCGGGGATCAGTAGAGCTGACGGGTATTGGGCACCCCTGTCAGCCATACAGTGTGTGCTGGGGGAGGTAGGAGCGCATGACCACACAATGTGCATGTTCGCGCATGTGTGTGGGGGGAGGGGGAGCACTGCTCACTCAAGCGGTGCTCTCCCTTTCAACTGTACAGCACTGCATTTTGGATAATCGCACTATGTTTCTTGCACATGTGTGCAAGCAAACATAAAAATAACAAAACTGTAAGTTTAACTCAGAGCTTCAGCCCGACCAGGAAGCAAGTCGCAGACCACACTTCAACCTAACAGTGATGTACTTTTATTTTATATAATTGCTGTGATGAAAAAATGCTCCCTGGCAATTTTATAAAATAAAACATGGAGTGGTGAGTAAAACTCACATATTACACATGCCCTCAGTGTTGGATGCTTAAATAAGCCTCTCAGGGTTCACTCTTGGGGTTTATGTAGCATCCAACACCTTGGGTGTGTGTAAAATTCTCAATAAACATACCACCCCATGCACTATTCTATATGTTAAAATTGTGAGCACTTAAGTAAACATACTTAGATTAAACAAAAAAACTGAGTTTTTTTATCTGTTGGTTAAGATGCTACAATTATCTTTATAACACAGTAAAAGGAGACTTACACAAAATAGTTTAAAATTCAATTAATTTACAGAATAAACAATCCTATGTCTAACAAAAGTCATAAGATACAAACATCACAGTATGTAAATGTTATTTCAGCTGAATAAATTGAGCCCCTTTTTTTTATTTTCTAAAATGTCAAGAGACATTGGAATTTGTTATAATGATTAATTCCTGTGTAGGTAATGTGTTCCATGTCATAGTTTACTCATAACAAAACCAAATGTTGTGGCATGTTTTAAGACATTTTGTATCATCAAGATGTCATTATAATGTACCAGTATTTGAAAATATAGATTGTCACTCTGTAACGCCTAGTAATTAAATGGTCTCAATATTAAAATGTAGCTGACTTAGAGTGACTTACTGTCTAGCTCAAAATATTAAGCATGTCCAGTTATTGGACTTCTGTAGTTGGTCAGACACCAGAGAGTGCTTAAAAGCTAGTTATGTTGGAGCAGAATGCATGATGTAGTATTTACAGCACTAAAACATTTAACAGGAGATCCCACCACAGCCAAAGGCACACTGGATGACCTTGATCAATGTACTTAAACTCGATGAACTTTGCCCCCCCCTTCCAGCTCAAAATGTCCAGTAGAAGCAGGGTCCCACTGAAAAAAAAGAATTTGCATCTCAACTTTTATAGGTACATTAGGGAGCCAAGGAAGACCAAGGAGGGATACTGAGGCTTAATAAAGGGAGGGAGGGTGGGAAGAGGGAGACTGTGAAAAGGCAGAGATACTAAACAAATATTTTGCTCAGTATTTACTAAGGAAGAGGGAGGTACATAAAACAAACAGTAGTAACACTCTGGATACAGAAGTTGATACCGGCCCATTTACAGAAGAAAGGGTTCTGAAAGAACTCTTAAAACTGAAGGTGAACAAAGCAATGGGGCCTGATGGGATTCATCCCAGAATTTAAAAGAACTAAGGGTAGAACTAGTGACACCACTGACTACCCTTTTAACAAATCATGGGAGGATGGGGTGGTACCGAGGACTGGAGGGAAGATGTGATTCCCTCACAAAAGTGGGAGCAAGGCAGAAGCAGGAAACTATAGACCTGTTAGTTTAACCTCAGTGATAGGGAAAATGATGGAATCACTTCTAAAGGAAAGAATTGTCGAGTATCTAGAGGCCAGAGGGGCACAGGACCCTAGGCAGCATGGATTCACAGCGGGACGGTCATGCCAGACGAATCTGATAGATTTCTTTGATTGGGTGACCAAAGTAGTAGATCAGGGAGGGGCTGTGGTCATGGCCTACCTAGACTTTAGCAAGGCATTTCACACAGTCCCACACAAAAGATTAATATACAAATTAGCCAGCCTGGGAGTGGGTCCCAAGATAACAGCCTTGGTAAAGAATTGGCTGGAGAATAGGACACAGAGAGTAATATTAAATGGAGTCCGCTCAGAAGAAAGGAGGGTTACTAGTGGGGTACCGCAGGGTTCAGCATTAGGACCGGTCCTCTTCAATGTCTTTATGAGCGACATTGCAGAAGGACTGGTAGGAAAAGTATGTCTCTTTGCAGATGACACTAAGATCTACGAGTTGATGCACAGGGTGGGGTGGAAAGGATGAGAAGGGACTTGGCAAGGTTAGAGGGATGGTCAAATGAATGGCAGCTTAGATTCAATGCTAAGAAGTGCAAGGTAATGCACCTGGGAAACAAAATCCCAGGGGAAGAGTACACAATTGGGAGTGAGATACTAACAGCAACAAAAATGGAAAGGGACCTGGGGGTAGTCATATCAGATGACCTAAAGATGGGCAAGCAATGTGAGAGGGCAGTAAGGAGGGCTGGGGGGATACTGGGATGCATAGGGAGAGGCATCACCAGTAGAAAACAGGAAGTTATTATCCCTCTGTACAGACAGCTGGTGAGACCCCATCTGGAGTACTGTGTGCAGTTCTGGAGACCCAATCTCCGCAAAGACATAGACAGGATGGAAGCTGTCCAGAGGAGGGCAACTAAAATGGTGCAGGGTCTGCACCGAAGACATATGAAGAGAGACTTCAGGAGCTTAATATGTATAGCCTTGAGGAAAGGAGGGAGAGGGGGACATGATAGAAACTTTCAAGTACCTCAAGGGAATCAACAAAGTCCAAGAGGGTAGCATCTTTCAAAAAAAAAGGTGTGCAAGAACAAGAGGGCACAATTTGAAGATGGGGGGGCGGCTCAGAGGTAATTTAAGGAAGTATTTTTTCACAGAGAGGGTTGTGGATGCATGGAACGGCTTTCCGGAGGAGGTTGTGGAGTCAAAATCAGTGGTGGAATTCAAGCATGCATGGGATAGTCATAAGGCAGTTCTGGGGGGTGGGGGTAGGAAGAAGTAGGCTGCTGGTTAACTAGGATCTGCAGCTTATCCAGTAGGTAGGGAAATTGGCAGACTGGGTGGGCCAAGCGGTCCTTATCTGCCGTCAAATTCTATGTTTCTAACTGAGCTAGTGGGTAAATAAACTGAAACAATGTATTTTAAAGATTGTGAAAGATGGTGATGGTTAGTTGCTATAATGGGGCTTGCCACTAAAAGGCAAGCCAGGTTGTCAAATGATCCCTTCCAGGAAGAGGCACAGGAGGGGGGCAGATCGAATAGAGGGGGTGGGGTCTGCTGACATCAAAAGGCAGGTAAGGTGTAAAATGACAAGAGCATGCCAGAACCCCTGGGTTTGGCTGGGGGGTGGAGCCTGAAGGGGGTCCTGACCAGTGGCCTATAGGGGTATATTAGGCCAGGACTCAGCCATTTTCATACAAACGGGGTTGTTTGTGTGTTGGTATGGTGGTGTTGTGTGGATATGTTGGGGGGTGAGCACACGCTAATGGATCTGGGGCCTCACTTGGCAGGCCAAGAGCAAAAGTACAAAGGGGGTGTACCTCATGGGAGGGGGCATTGCATGACACAGGAGTGGGTCCACGAGGCCAGGATCAGGGGCATGTAGCAGGCATGGAGAGGTGGGGGGGTTGTATTTGGTACTAAAAGTGATCTATTTGACCTGGGGAACAGCACAGCAGACCAAAAAGGGGAGTTTTTGTGGGAATGCTGCAGAATAAATAGATCAGCACACCATTGAATAAAGGCGAGAAATATGTTAAATTAAAAAAGAAAAATGAAAACAAAAAAAAGAATGCAAGGGGGGTATGCTGCAATGCTTTCATGATGCCAGACAATGGTCACGGGGAGGGATAATTTTAGGTGGGTCGAGCATGGGGCTGTGTGGCGGTCACCAATTTTGATAAAGGTCGCATAGCAGTGGCCATTTCTGGATTGGGGGGGTTTAATGAAAATGCTGCAATAAGGCCAAGCCAGCATGGGGTACTAAAACTGCTTAGTTTGTGAAATAATGCTGAGGTAGGGGCAAGCTGTTGTTAGGATATAATCATCTGCAACATTAGAGGAATCCTAGGAAGGGATTTCTCAGCAGGTGATTACAAGGCTTATCCTACTGAAACCATATAAAATGTTCTTGCTTTTCCCACACTTAACAGGTATTATTGGGATGAATGCTTCTTTTGAGGTTGGATTAGAGCTATGTAACTCTGTTGTAGAAAGGAATAAGTTAAATAATTTGGCTGCCAAAGCCATTAGACGCAGACAGCCATTGTTGATAATTTGCATATTCTTTTATAATGAGAGGAACTTCCATGAGATTAGGTAGTACAAAAAAAAAAGGAAGGTAAGTGTATATGATTAGTCATTAGGGCTATACCATCTGAATTTTGGAAATTAAATAGCCTGTATGTATCTAACTTATACTTGTCGGACATTGGATTAACAATTATAGCTATGATGATACAGGTATTAACGTAGTTTGGGAAATACCCAGAGCTAGGGTGGACAGCGGGAACTACCTGCTCCCTACAGGAAGAAAGCTTACATTTGAAAGTATTCTGGATAGCTTTCTCTGGTAAAACATGGGTGAGTTAACCTTTTTTCTGAAGTCTGTTCAAGCAAAACCAAGGGGGTGAGTCATAAAGAAATTTACTGTTATGGTGGGTAGCAGACTGCTTAATCTTCAGACAACCTTGTAATATTGGATATTTGTGAGAATTTTAAATTGAGGATGATTTAATTAGGTAAAGCTGATATATCTAGAATAATTTTAACTGGAAGTCTGATGTGTTCATGTGATTTGTTCAATATATTTTGATGGAAAGTGGCTTGTTTCAAATTGTGCTATATAAATAAAAATATTATTATTATTATGATTATTATTATGAATTTCAGCCCGTTCAAGGCAGCTGGTGGTGAATTGGGTAAAACCCAAGGCTACATGTTGGATTTGAATAGCTGGGATTTCCCAGTTGTACATAGAGGACCAGGACTAAACCTAGGGGCCATAAAGGGACTGACAAGGCCTACAAACTGCTTCCGTTTTCTCCACTATCCATGTACTCGATATCCCCCCACCCTCTGTATGCGGAGGATCCGTGGTCAGTTGAGCTTTAGCTCAAAGGTGGTAATTCCAATTAAAATTAATAAATAAATAAATAAATTAAAATAATTTAAATAAAAAATGACAATATCAGCACTACATTTTACTTGTGTTGCAGTAAGCAGCAATCTGAGATTATAGCTATCGTAGGGGTCAGAGGGTAGTCAGGCTTGCCAGTGGCATGGTACCACTGCCGCAGCCAGGATCTTGGTCAGGTAAGTCAACAGGACCAATATCAAGAAGAGTGTGAGGGCTAACTAGACAGTTTGGGTTTGCTCCAGCATAGGTTTGGGGAAGTCCAGTTATTTAGAGATCACTTGCTGGCGCTGTGGCAGGAATAGGATTTATCCCCTCCCTAAAAGGTTGGCTCCCAGGTTGATCATTTTGAGAAGTGTTGGGCAGATGTTGCAGCCAATTAAAGTCACAGTTGGGGGGGTCTAAGCCAGGCCAGGTACTAGGTAGCTAGGGAGAGCAATAGTTTCATAGGAGGATTGGTTTAACATGAGCAAAACAGACAGGATCACTTTAGGGGCTCTGGGCCAGCTGTGCCAGCTGTAGAGGGTGAGAAAGGATACCCTGAGTCCAGTAGCATTATGGACTAGAGGGGATTAGTATCCAGCATAAGGCATGTCCAACCCCAATCTTTGGGGTGCCAGCCTCAACAATATAGGAATGTTTCAGTGGCCCGGCTACAGTCCCATGATACAGCAACAGTTCTGGTGCTACAGGAGTTGCTGGTCATGTCGAGGCCTGTGATCTGTCTTTTAGCAGCCAATCTACCAGGCACAGGAGGATATGTATCCCCTCTATTCCTAGGTTGGGGGGGACCAAGCTGGCCAGGTAATGGTGAAGGCCCTGTGGGCTGAGGTAAGCTGAAGGAAAGACATGGATGTGGGACAGGTAGGACAGGATGCAATGCCTTTGATCTGTTGGTAGCTGAATTGTAGGGGAGGCTGAATTACTCATCCTGGAGATGTGAGTGGCTGGGGAATCTCAACTCCTAACTGTGGGAGGACAGCAATTTCAATGGGAGGACCTTGAAGTTGCAGGAGAGGTTACAAATTCTAAATAGAGAAAAGGCTTAATAACTTGAAAAGGATGGTTATTGGAGGCTGGAGGGGCACAACCAGGGCACTGTACCAAGGCTCCTGGTCAGCCAACATGTTGAGGGCCTAAGAAGCTTGGTGGGTGAGATTCCAGGAATTCAGGGGGAAGCACAGGTGGGGTAGATACGAACTGGCTTGGGCTGAGCAGGTAAGGAAGTTAGTAGTGAAGAAGTCAGAAGAAGGGCTGTTCCATGCCACAGTAGTGGTACACCTGGCTGGCATCAGTTGAGTATGACAGGACAGAGGTTGGCCCAACGTAGTGGCCAGCAGGGCAGTAAAAAGAATGGTTGCAGGCTGGTGGAGGGGACAGATTGCCAGGACAGATGGGAGGCATCCCATCAGGGGGCAGTTGCTGTAAAGTACTAGGGGTGACACAGCAGCAGAGGTGCAACTTGACCCAATCGGTGGTCCTGTTCAGTGCCGTCTTTGCGATCATGGTGTCGGGGGCCTTCTGGGTGGGAGAAGTGGTGCCTCGTGGAAAACAGCTGCTGTCCAAGCTTTGCAGCACAAGGACATCTAGTGGGGGCCAGACAGAGTAGTCATTGACCTGACCAGGTCCAAGACAGACCAAAGGAGGAGGAGGACCGAGGTGTCATTGGTAAGGCAGCCACAGTCCATCAGCTGCGCAGTGGGCGCTCTGGATGTATATGTGAGCACCCAAGGGAGGGCTGGGGGGCCTTTTGCTGGCAGGGGGACAGCTCCCCGGTCACCGGTTTTCAGGTGGGGGCAGTACTCAAGAAGGCCCTGACTTTCATTGGGGAAGACTCAAGTGAATTTGCCATGCATTCCTTTAGGAGTGGGGCAGCCATGGATGCAGCAGAAAAAGGGTCTGCAATGGAAGAGGTAAAGAAGGTTAGGTGCTGGAAGTCCAGCCTACCATAAGAGGTATGTCAGGGTTTATAACAATAACTCAAGCCACAGAGGCAGCAGAAAAGGGGTTGCAGTGGAAGAGGTAAAGAAGGCTTGACGCTGGAAGTCCAGCTGCTACAAGAAGTATGTCAGGGTTTATAACAATAACTCAAGCCACAGAGGCAGCAGAAAAAGGGCTGCAGTGGAAGAGGTAAAGAAGGCTTGGCGCTGGAAGTCCAGCTGCTACAAGAAGTATGTCAGGGTTTTTATCTTGTCTCCATGGTAGGTTCCAAGAGGAAAGTTTGGATAGTGGGGCATTCATTCATCTATTGGGCAAAAAGGTGGGCAGTCACCACTTCCAGAGTAGCAGAGTTGTGATATAATACTGAGCACACCAGGGTGTTATGGAAGGGCATTAGGGATATGAGGTGGGTGCAGCTTCTGTCGCTATTGGGTGGTCTAAGGGAGCAGTGGGGCATGCCAGACTGCATTATCATACATTGGGGGGCAATGACTGGGGGGGGGTCTGCCATGGGGGGAACTGGGGCAGAACATCCTGGAGGACTTGGAAAAAATTAAAGGGTGGTGGCCGAGGGTGACAATCGGCTGGTCTGATATCACCTCCCAGCGAGATGGGGAGGGGGGGTCAAGGACATCCAGCTGATTGTGAAGGTCAGAAAACATCTGAATAGGAGGGTAGCAAGGGCAGTATTTGAAATGGGGGGCATGCAATTGCAACACAAGGACAGTTTCTTTGACCAGGTTGTGACGTACAGATCTGATGGGGTGCATTTGTTAGAATTTGGCATGTGCCTATCCCTGAAGCCAACTGGGGAGCTAGTGGATGAAACAGCCAAAAAAGGTTTGAGATATTAGCCCACAAGGGGGGAGCCCCTCCATCCATCACAAGCTGGAGGAGGGGCAGTGGAAGAAAGAAAAAGGGGGGAGTGGGAGGGAAGGAAGGGGGATAGGATACATGGGCTGGGGACAAGGAACTCAGATGTGGTGGTGAAGCGGGGAGGGGGATAGGTCCAGGTGCTGGATTCAGAAGTGTCCAGGTCTGGAGGGTGAAAGCCCGGGTAGGTGGAACTGGCCCGGTTCTGGTGTGGAGGAGGGGGCCAGATTCACAGTGTCTGGGCCCTGAAAGACAAGATGGAAGAATGACCAGAAGAAGGACAGAGGCTGGAACCAGGAAGCTTTGAAATAAATTTTGGTGTGGAATTGAATTGTGAATTCAAAATCTGTCGTTGTAAATATATTATTTGTGCCATAAATAAATTTGCCAATGAGCAACCAACAAGTTAAACCGTTGTAGTGTCCATCATTCCTGGGGGATTCAGGGGACAATGGGGCTTGCCACTAAAAAGCAAGCCAGGTTGTCTAATGATCCCTTCCAGGAAGAGGCACAGGAGGGGGAGGAGAGGGCAAATGGAATAAAAGGGGGTGGAGTCTGCTGACATCACCAGGCAGGTAAGGTATAAAATGACAAGGGCATGCCAGAGCTCCAGGGATTGGCTGAGGGCAGAGCCCGAAGGGAGTCCTGACCAGGGGCCTATAGGGGTATGTTAGGCCAGAACTCAGGCAGGATGACCTCTTTTAATTGAATTTTTCCCACCCTCCCACCCTTTTAAGGAAGGCTCTGAGGGGCATGGTTGGCACAAAGGAAAGAATTGGAGGGCAGGTTGAGTGCCCTAGGGCCCTAGGCATAGGGCCGTGTTTCTGCTGTGGGAAGGCAGCATCGGGCCAAGAGGCTAGTTCAGAGTTCCCTGGTATGAGAGACAAGGATACCCATGGGAGTGGGAAGAAAAAAGGGGGATTGGGGGAAGGAAGGGAGGAGGGGTAGGATACATGGGCTGGGGACAAGGAACCCAGACATGGTGGTGAAGTGGGAGGAGGGAGGGAGATAAGTCCAGGTGCTGGATTCAGATGTGTCCGGGCCTGGAGAGTGAAAGCCCGGGTAGGCGGACCTGGCCTGGTTCTGGTGTGGAGGAGGGGGCCGGATTCTCAGTGTCCAGGCCCTGAAAGACAAAATGGAAGAATGACCAGAAGAAGGACAGAGGCCGACCCAGGAAGCTTTGAAAGAAATTTTGGTGTGGAATTGAATTGTGAATTCAAAATCTGTGGTTGTAAATATAGTATTTGTGCCATAAATAAATTTGCCAACAAGCAACCAACAAGTTAAACTGTTGTAGCATCCATTATTCTCGGAGGGATTCAGGGGATAATGGGGCTTACCACTAAAAGGCAAGCCAGGTTGTCTAATGATCCCTTCCAGGAAGAGGCACAGGAGGGGGAGGGGGGACAGATGGAATAGAGGGTGTGGGGCCTGCTGACATCACCAGGCAGGTAAGGTGTAAAATGACAAGGGCATGCCAGAGCTCCAGGGATTGGCTGGGGGGTGCAGCCCAAAGGGGGTCCTGACCAGGTGCCTATAGGGGTATATTAGGTCAGGACTCAGGCAGGATGACCTCTTTTAATGGGAATTTTTTCCACCCTCCCACCCTTATTAAGGAAGGCTTGGTGGGACATGGTTGGCACAAAGGAAAGAACTGGAGAGCAGGTTGAGTGCCCTAGGGGCCCTGGGCATAAGGCCAGTGTTTCTGCTGCGAGGAGGCAGCATCAAGCCAGGGGGCTAGGTCAGAGTCCCCTGGTAGGGAGGGGCAAGGATGCCCATGGGAGTGGGAAGAAAGAAATAGGGGGGATCAGGAGGAAGGAAGGGGTAGGGGTAGGATACATTGGCTGGGGACAAGGAACCCAGACTTGGTGGTAAAGCGGGAAGGGGAATAGGTCCAGGTGCTGGATTCAGAAGTGTCCGGTCCTGGAGAGCGAAAGCCCAGGTAGGTGGATCTGGCCTGGTTCTGGTGTGGAGGAGGGGGCTGGATTCACAGTGTCCAGGCCCTGAATGACAAGATGGAAGAATGACCAGAATAAGGACAGAGGCTGGAACCAGGAAGCTTTGAAAGAAATTTTGGTGTGGAATTGAATTGTGAATTCAAAATCTGTGGTTGTAAGTATAGTATTTGTGCCACAAATAAACTGGCAACAAGCAACCAACAAGTTAAACTGTTGTAGCATCCATCATTCCTGGGGAGATTCAGGGGACAGTGATGGTCATGCTTTGTTTATTGTAATGAATTACACTGCTGCTGCAACAAAGTTTCAGCAAAAACACATTCACCTAAAAAGACATGCAGAGATTAAAAGATCCCCTACAGACTCCCCGAGATACTGTTTTACTTTTATGGCACTGTGGCTGAGATAATTGAATTCTGATTGTGTTTTTCACTTAATTTCAAAACTTGGCAGAAAACATGAATAGCAGAATCATACCATCAGTGCAAAGTATTTTAGCTGACAGTTTTATAGATAACTGCTCTACCATTATTGCTTAGTTAAGTATCACCAGGGACGGCTCTTGCTAATTGCAGCAACTGATGTATTCACAGAATGTGATAGAAATTCAAGACTACCTGCGTGACAACATTTACAGAAAAAAGAATTATCTACATGAATTCCTCAGTTTGGTTTGGTTATTTTGGGGAGAGGACACCTTGTACGGCAATATGTGTTGTGCTATACGAATTAGTAAGGATAACAGCAACTAGGCAAAATGACTGAATTACTAGAATTTACACAACCTGGGACATGACGATGTGATGCAGGAAAAAAACCTGAGAAGCAGAAACCACAAATTAATTGAGCAAAGACATAGTATTTAATAATTTGTGTGATGACGCGCAATATTTAACAGAACTGCTAATACTAAGATAGTTCTGAGTTAGCAATAGGTGCAGCAATGTAACTGATTCAGAAGATATGTGACAAGATAAGCCAGTACATTTATGGAAAATCATGTATTTGCTCAATCAATAACAGCAAGAGTAATCACTGCATTGAGCAAAGTATCGTATCCCCTGCACATCGTGCCACTGTCTATAAGAACATGTGTGCATCACTGAGGCTCTTAGCACAAGCTGTTTCATGCCCCAAAGAACAGCAGTAGTTGTCTAAACTGATTGTACTTTCCTGGGTCGTGCTTGAAAACAGGCAAATGTTTGCCTGGTGCACCTTACCCAGTAAACAAAAACTAAATAAATAATAAGGACTGATGACTGGATAGATTACATGAAGCAGTGCACTGCCACTAATTCATAAACATCAAAAAGTTGACTGCATAAAAACAAGATGTGAATAAAATACTGTCACCACTTGTGCTATCTTATCTCTACCAGTTTCTACTGCTTTACAGCATTTTTTTTCCCAGCACACTAGAGCCTCTTAATTGGATACTCCACTAAGCTGCAAAAACAGGAACTGTTTTAATTTATCTGCAGATTCAAATTTTACCTAACTATAATTATTAAGATGACAAAAATAAAAACAGTACTTCATGGATCTGTGAGTTTCATTCATTCAAGCAGTACTCACATGAGCGGATCAGCACTTGAGAAATAAACAGTTGGTTAAGACCAAAACTGTGTACGCTTCACTGTTTTTATTAACTTATGTCTGAAAAATGGTTATAATAATAAAGACAAGCAGTGGACGTGGCCTACCATGATTTCAGTAAGGCATTCGACACTGTTCCCCAGAGAAGTCTGGTAAGCAAGCTGAGCAGTCTTGGGGTGGGTTCTAAATTAGTTAGCTGGGTAGAAAACTGGCTACAGAACAGGAATCAGAGGGTGGTGGTAAATGGTACTCATTCAGGGGAAGGTAAAGTGAGCAGCGGGGTGCCACAGGGGTCAGTACTGGGCCCAGTCCTCTTCAATATCTTTATCAGCGACATGGCAGAGGGACTAGAAGGGAAGGGAAGGTGTGCCTGTTAGCAGATGATACAAAAATCTGCAACAGAGTGGACATGCCGAGAGGGGTGGAAAGTATAAGAGAAGATCTAAAGAAGCTGGAAGAATGAACATGAGCCAGGCAACTGGGGTTTAACACAAAAAAGTGCAAAATCGTGCACCCGGGGCACAGGAACCTGATGGAAAGTTACCAGCTAGGTGGGGAAGAGCTGACAGTAACAAAACAAGAAAGGGACCTGGGGTAATCATATCTGATGACTTAAAGATGACTAGGCAGAATGACAAGGCAGTGGGAAGAGATAACAGGATGCTTGGATACATAGGCAGGGGTATCACCAGTAAGAGGAGGGAGGTCATAATCCCACTGTATAGATCTTTGGTGAGACCTCACCTAGAGTACTGTGTCCACTTCTGGAGGCCTACCTCAGAAAGGACAAAGACAGAGTGGAGGTGGGCCAAAGGAGGGCAACCAAAATGGTCAGGGCCTGTACCAGAGATCTTATGAAGAAAGGCTCAGGGAGTTAAATATGTACTCACTGGAAGAGAGAAGGAGACATGACTGAGACTTTCAAATATCTTACAGGTATAAGCAAAGTGCAGGAGGGGAGCATCTTTCATCATAAAAGATGCTCGAGGACGAGGGGTTATTCTATGAAGTTGGGGGAAGGCTTAGGGGAAATGTGAAGAAGTTCTTCTTCACTGAGAGTGCAGTGGGTGCTTGGAACAGCTTCCCAGAGGAGGAGGTGGTGGCGGAGACTGTTGCCGGTCTCAGAAGTGCATGGATACACTGATGGTGCAACTAACTTTCAACAGAAACACATTCACCTAAAATGACATGCAGGCACTGAAGGATCCGATATAGACTTTCATGAGATACTGTTTTACTTTAATGGCACTGTGGCTGAGATAAGTGAGTTCTGACCTGTTTTTCACTTATTGTGATAACTTTCTATGAAAGCTGAAAGGGGGAAGCATATCTTCAGTACAAAGTATCTTAGGTGGCAGTTTTATAGATATCTGAACTACCCTTATTGTTTAGTTAGGTACTGCCACGGACAGCACTTGCTAATCGCGGCATCTGATGTAGCCAGAGAATGTGAAGGAAAATATAGATTATATGCATGACAACATTTACAGAGATAGACATCTGCATGAATTGTTTGGTTTGGTTCTTTTTTGGGAGGAGGCACCTTGTATGGCAATATGTGTTACGTTACAGAAACTAGTTTGTGGTCATCACTACTGCAGCCCCCCACATATGCTCCAAACTGAGTCAGAGTAAAATAATATTAATACTGCATGTAGGGAAGGTGTGGCTAGCCACCATCAAGATTGCAACTTAATCTCCTTGCTGCAGTCATAACCAGGAGAATCAACGTGCATCCAGTAGCCCCAGATCAATGTAGGATGGCGTATTGTACCTCAGCATATGGCTTCTATCCTGCTGCGTAGGACACTGTTATTATTTTTATCAGGAACAGAACCAGTTGCTCTAATAGCCATCAGGATTGCTGTGACCCTCTTGACTTTGTGAGACAAGCGAAACTGCGTACGTCAAGAGGCCATCACTGGTTAAGTGTAGCTGAGCTAGCTCGATGTAGTCTTGACATGGGCTCCCCAATGGTAGCTCTGGCAGACATTGCCAACATTTTCTCCATGCTGTAGAAGCTATCGGGCGATACAGACTGCAAACAAATAGAGACCTAGCTAATTTGGTGATGAGGGTTTAGGGGACTGAAAGTGGGATCAGCTGGTTGGAGAGCCAGAAGGAGGACATGTACGTTCATCTCTGGGAATAAGACAGGTCCATCCACCACTTAATGACTAACATGGATGATCTGGAGAACCTAGCAAGGAGGAACAACCTGCAGATTGTGGGTCTTCCAGAGGGGACAGATGGCTCCAACATATCCACTTCCTACAGTTCATGACTCCTGCAGTGTTGAATTCCTCTCACTGGCCTCTCTTAGAGATTGAATGGGAGCATAAGTTCTTTGTTTCCAAACCCAAGCCAGAGACAGGTTGAGGCCAATTTTGCTGCAGTTCCTCAAATATCCAGTCAAAGAAAACATACTGAGACTTTCCAGAGAGAGGAGATCTTTACGTTGGGAAAGACAGCCAATATCATTCTTCTTAATGCGGAAATATCTTTGTATTAAGTAAAAATGAGTTAGAAGACAACCTACCCTAGTGTAAATTAAGCATTCACCAGCTGTTTCACACATTTATACAGTGTAAGTACTGTTCAGATACATTTGTCTTCATCTCTGTGTATAAGTCAATATTACTCATGAATATTCAAACTTATACTGTTTAAACATGATATATCTGCAATTCTGTAGCAAGTACTAGTGTATGTGTACATTCAAAACCCAAATCTAACATAGGCCCCCTTGTAATTGAGATACTGTTATCCTAATATGTCCATTTGTCAATATGTTTCCATATATACCTACTCTTCTGTAGTATTAAATAATATTTCTATAAATCTAAATCCAAAACTGGGGGAAACAACACCTCACCACCTCCCTCCCAGATCCAATGAAAGGTATCAAATCATCTGTTTGTGTGGATCATGTGTTTTATGGCATATTATGATTAGAGGTGTAATGAAGTTTTAATTCACTGGCTAAATTTCCACAAAGTGGCCAAAATTCACAACTGCGGAGTTTTGCAAACTTTTCCAAAGTTTTCCTTATCCTCAGCTAATTCAACTTCTCCCAAAATTGTGAAGTTTTCAATGTGAACAGTGGAATTCTGCTCCAGAAGTATGGAATTTCTCCTGCAAACGATGGAATTTTGCATGTGAATGGAAAAATTTGGCCATTCACGTGCAAAAGTCTACACTTCATGAGTGGAATTCCACCATTCATGGGAAAATTCCTCACTTCATGGATCAATCTATACTTCGCAAATGATACTAAATTCATAAAGTCATTCACAGAGTGAATTTAGCCAACTTTGGCCATCTCTAATTATGATCAATACTAATTGGGTGTATTCTGCTACAGAGAGACTTGGATATCTGCAAGATTGTATGCAATATAGCAGTATATTCAAGCAATTACTAGCTCACTGCTGGCACACAAGCCAGCAGCATGTCTCCATCTGTGGTTGCAGATGTTAAGAAAGTTGCTCCATTTGTTTCCTCATATTAAATGCATTAAATATTTTTACCTAGGTGGTATTGTGCCTATGGCAGCCCATGTAAGATGTACTGAATGTAATCCTCCTCTCGCTGAATATCTATGTTACTTGTATCTCACTTGATAACCTGTGAGCTATCCTGTCCCCTATTCCCTCTCCCCCCAGGTCACACTGGGAGACGAGCAGCTTGTTGCTCAGCTTGCCTTTCATGGTGAAACATTTTCAATAAATAAATGGATAAATAAAAAAAAGTCCTGCTGTCATGATACAGAGTGTGGGTGAATGGCTCCACTTGCTAAGCTAAGCATCCTAGATTTTTGGGCAACCAGAAACAATATTTCCAGGCATATTTTCAATAAACTGACACCAGAATCTAACAAAACAGGTCCTGTTTACCTTAACTCATGTCTTTGTTTTTTTTTGAAAATACATTATTTAATGCATTTTCAGTGTTTTTTAGTATTCATAAAAAAAAATTATTGGGGCTGTCACAATCAGTTTTTTTTCTCTCAAGTAAATCATTTCTCATGACATGTAAATCTAAAGAAAATAAGTCCTCACAATCAGTGCTTTCTTACCATTTGTATCAGAGGGTTTTCCATAAACCACACTTTAAACCCTTATAACTCTAGAACCATATACTATTTTTTTCATGAAAACTTCGAAAAGCACTACCTCAGCATAGGCTGCTTCTACCCCCAAAGCTCTGTGAAACAATTCTGTACCATCTAGGCTGTGCATGAGAGAAAAAATATGGTAAGTATAGTAATTTTTTTTCATTTTTTGGCATTGTGTATCTCAGAAACGTCACAAGATGCCATCACAAAACCTTTCACATCCAGAGACTCTGCCAGCCAGACAGTGCAAGTCAAAATTTGCGCTATCCCACTGAACATTGCAAAAGTTACTAAAGTGCAAAGTTAGGGAGTTAAACATTAAACACCCTACTCAACCCTAACTACAGGGGTCATGGTATAATATATATATATATATATATGTATGGGATATTTGATGTGGAGCTGCTGGATAAATGATTTGTCTTCAGAAGAACAGTTTAACCTCAGATAACCTCACAAGTGGCATGAACCACAAGTAATGTGACCGAGATCAAACTGTTTGAGTGAAAATAAATAATTTATTCAACAAGCTCCCATTCGCATATTTCATTTCTGCAGTAGGAAGGTAGTTTTTGTGTAGTTGTTATTTATTGTTTTCTCATTTTTTTTAGAATAAAATATACAGCATCATTTTGTACTTTGTTTTGTGTTAGTACACTCAGTACAGCAGGTTGCCAGGGGCTCTAACATGGTTGTTAGGGATGGCACATCCCTACATTTACAGCATGCCTTCTCACTGGCTGTGTATAGGAAGGTGATAATGTTTTGGAAACATAGTGGCTGTCTTTCACTTAACAAGAGTTATGGATTGCTGGTACAGTTTCTGCATGTTATAGGTATTACCACAAAAAAGTATACTGGATTTTCTTCATGTCCTCTTTTTAATTCATTTAGTTTATTTATCTGGTTGATCCTGCCTTTTTTTAAAGTGATTTATGTTTTTATCACTTAATCCTCCATAGTTACCAACACTCACTCATTACTTTGCGCATGTATGTGAGCATCGGCTGGGGACAGAGGAAGCAGTCCTTGTTGTAGTGTGCAATGTGGCATTGGAAAAAAAGTAATTTTTGTTTTGTTTCCTTTATTGCGGTACTCCTGAAAAGAAAGGCACACGGCTTGGGGCCAGAGAATAGCGAATTAGCATATGTGATTGTGGGCATTCGGGTGGCCATTGTTAGAGGGCATCTGGAAGGAAATCTGAGCCGTGGTGTGAGATAGGTTGGGTGGTCAGTCAGCCATTGTCAGAGCTCATTTGAAAAACAATTCAAAGCCACTGTACAATTAAATCATGACTGGTGATTTTGCTGAAAAAAAGGCTGCATTGAATGAAGGTAGTAACTGTACTGTTATTTATGGGTTTTGAATGGGAGGCAAAATTAGTGAAGGTTCCTAGTGACAAAGGAGTAGGATCTGCTTGCAGTGTGTGTGTGTGTGTGTGGGGGTATGTTTTGTGTGGCTGGACTTTCGGTAAAAAAAGAAAACAGCCTTTTCTTATTATGTATTCTTGTATGTTCTAAGCATTTAACCAGTGTAGGGTGAAAGAAATGGAAGTGGAGCTCAGGGGCAATTTTGTAGGGGCTGTAGTTACTATAAAAGTAAATGTGCTGTAAGAACAGTAGTGCTGGCAGAGGGGATTTTGATTGACATTTGGAATTTATACAACATAATGTTGTATAAATTTGGGATTCTAAGATTTATACAACAAATGTGAAAATAAATGGATTTATAAAATGGGCTTAAGAAATCCAGGTCTCTGATTGGCTACTACATCATCTGAGCCGTGTCCTTATCAGATGATATAGTAGCCAACCGTGACTACTGCCCACCATGATGCCCCATAACGACAATAAATCAATGAGCTCTGCCAAACCTAAATGCAAACTCTCATTAGCAGAGCTCACTGAAGCGGCAGCAATCCACCGCAACGGCAGTCGCACCAGCACAGTATCACAGTACTGTCAGCATATCTCACTCAGATGCCACAAAATCCCCCTTCTGACACAAACTGTAAAACTGTACTTTTCTTTTACTCACAGAGCTTTTGTTCCTTGTATTTCCACCGTGATCCTCTGTAATCCTTGCTCAGATCTCCGACCCACACTTCCCTCCCGCACTTTATCACTTCCTATAAATCACACCCTTCACTACAGAGAAAGAACATTAGCAGCAGAATACTTCTCGCTATGAATTTAAACTTTTAATTTTTCTCAGTGTCCGTCGCGGTTTAAAAAAAGCATGAAGCAGTATTCTACGGCACCCGGTAATAGACACGCTGGCCCTTAGCGTCCAAAAAGGAACACGCTCACTCCTGACACTGCTCGCAATTCGTCGACTTCACTACCGAAAAAAAAACCTCTGAAAACTAAAACACAGACTGCTCACAATTCGTCGACTTCACTACCGAAAAAACCTCTGAAAACCAAAACACATGTAGTTATTTCTTCCAATGTTTACCGCCGCAGTTTCACAGAAGAAGGAAGCGGTATTGTATGGTACCCAGTAACGGACACGCTCACTCCCAGCGGCCAACTAAGAACACAGTTGTGCCATTTATTTCTGCCAATATTTGATCACACAGATGCAGTCACATAGACAGACAGAGTGCCACTTGCCAGTAAAAACACATACTAGTTCTCAAGATATAGTGCTTAAAACAGGTAAACATAACCTAAGAAAGCCATAGAAACCCAGTAATTCAAATGAAACACCTTTTTAAAGTGACTTCATAGGGGGACTATTTTTCCTATTTGAACTATTAAACCTTCTTTTTTAATATATTTTTTGCTTTATCTCTTTTTCTTTTTACTCATTAAATAATCAATAGATAAGACCATTTTATAAGTGCAATAACACACTATGAGGTGTGGGTTATCACCTGATAAGAGCATGCCTAGGGGCATAAGGCACTCGGCCCAAGCGCCTCATGCCTAAGTACACCCCTAGGCGTGCTTTATCAGGCGATAACCCACACCTGTCATGTGTTATTGCTTGCTTATACAATGGCTTTTGTGTCTGCACCTATTTCATAATATATATATATATATATATATATATATATACATACATATATTAGAGGCAAAATCTTAGCGACGATATGTTAGTTGTTCCACAATGAGCAATGTAGTAGAAAATTAGTGTTAGCTGAAATTCCTCTCTCGTTGATTTCCGCCACCATCGGGCGCACTTGGGGTCATTGGCCCTAACTCTCACCCCATTACATGTAAAGAAGCAGATGTATAGAGAATGCGATGAGAGTTAGGACCGATGACCCCAATGCACACCCCAGTGGTGGTTGGGGGGTGGGCTGGAGGTGTCCAGGGGGAGTTTCAACCCTAACACTGAATTTCCTTACTTTTGTCACTGTGGAACAACCCTAACTGATGCATTAAATTGAGTTTTTTGCCTCTAATGTCCCTTCTTTTTTGAAAATGATGAAGAGAAATACTAAATGTAATGTGTCGACGGGCCCCGTGCTCCCACCACGTGATGTCTTGTGACATAGTAACAGGAACACAAACACAAGGTGGAAATGCAAATGGTAACAGTAAGGAAAATGCAAGGGCAAATAACAACGCTAAGGGTAACACACACGATGGCGCACACGGGAACGGTGACACTAACAGGTACATAAACACAAGGGGAAACAGTAACTGTAACAGTAACAGAAGCGCATACCCTGTTTTTGCTGGACAACTGCAAAGAGAAGCACATTGTGTACAAAGAATGTATGCATTGTAATGGCAGTGGAAGCTTAAAATGAGCATTGGAAGTATTTCATTGCAAATATCTCAGCAACCGTATGATGTAGAACAAAAAATTTAAATTTCATAGAAATCATTGTTTTCCTAGCTACCTTTTTGTGTTACATAGCCCACAGGGCTATGCAACTTGCACAAAAAATCCGTATTGCGAATGGTTTTCAAGATACGAGCCCTAGAAAGACGTGGCATACGCCACCATGTTAATCTATGGGAAAAAACATCAACTTTGGAATACCATAACTTGCCATCCATGCAATATTTTTTCACCAGACCACTAAAAGGTACATCTGTGACATGTTGCCTTCCTTCCTTCCAAATTTGAACCCAAAACAGCAAACTGTGCTTTTCCAGCAGGTTGACAAAGAACTCCTGTCATTTCGGCCATAGCCTGGAAAAGTAGTGTCGCAATTTGCGACACTTTTCGCAAATGTTGTGAAGGTGTCGCAGGTACGACACTATTTTGTGACACTACTTTTTCCAGAAATTTGAAAAACATATTTCTGGGGTGTTTATCCCCAAAATAAAGACATGACTAGCATCCTCAGGGTCCGACTAGATGAACACAAAAAGAACTGTGTCCCTAGAGGGTCCCAATTTTAAATGTCAAGCATTTTTCTGATAGCTAACTAAAAACAAGATGGAAGATTTGTGACACTACTAGGGCCATTTACGAAAGTAAAAAGTGCATTTGTGACACTTTCGAAGTTTTTGGTAACTTTTCCCATTGACTTATAATGGGAACTTGTTTTTTGAATAACTTTTGAACCATTCAATATATTTTCACAAAATCTTCAAAAGGCACATCGGGCACACCAGCCTCATGTTTACTGAAGTTTTCGGATAGATCGCTCAAATTGTGCAACCTGTAGGTACAAGCAAAGAATGCGCAAAAAAAAGTAAATGCACACACGGATGTTGCTTAATAACTCCACAACCATATATTATACCAGTACAAAACTTGGCAGATCCCAAGATCGATGGTTATGCACTGTGCCTGCCAAATATTAGACAAATCCGTTGAATGGTTGTGAAGTTATTAAGGTGCAAAGTTTGACCCTTTAACATTAAAAGGGCTTCTCAACCCTAACTATGGTAGCACTACCGTGCTACCATTATATATATATATACACACATATATATATTTATACAATACTGGTGAAGGAATAACACTCTGAATAAATGTTGTTATTTTCACCACTATTGAATATCAGGGAGCTGACATAGAAACTGTGGAATATCTTAGCAGATATTCCACAGTGTCTACGTCAGCTTCTGATATTCCAACACTCGGTACATCAGCAAAGCACCACACAGTTACCACAACAGACAGAACTCATTTTAGAAAAGCCCATTAATACAAAATACTGTTCACCTGTGAACATCTTAAAACTGCAGTAACTCCGTTAATGCCTTCTACCTGCAGATGCTGCAATTGTAACACACGGACAGTAAACTGCTGTGCTGAAGTCCGAAAACTGAAAGCACCAGACACATAACAAACACAACATAGGCTGCAAAATATAGAGAACCACAAGTGCAAAATGAAAAGAAATGACAAATTACCTCCCCAAATGCTCTAAAAGCATAAAAATCACATGGAGCTCCATTCCGTACTTCCGTACTAGGCCATGCCCCCCAAACCAAAAGCAACCAATCACAGCACACGCATGACAAAACAGAAACAAAACCAACCAATGACAAAGCACACAGCATACCCACTCAGCTGTATCAACCAATAACAAACCACACACATCCCATTCATCGCAAACACCATTCACAAATGAAAGTGAAGAAGCAGAACAATACCAACAGAATACATACAAAAGAAGAAAATGTAAAAAGTGTGAGCCTTATTGTATAAATCGCACACATGATGGGCAACTTGTAGAATATTCTCCAATCGTGATATTACCGTAGCTCACTCTGCACTCGTGCTAATATTTCCCATATTCTACATTTGCCCATCATGTATCCTATATATATATACTGTATATATATATATATATATATATATATATATTCAGTGAAGCCCACCAGGATGAAGCACTGCACTGCAGAATTCTGTAGTAGAGTTACTGCAGCAAACAATGCAATTTCAATGGAAGTTAATTCAGCAATAATGCCCAACAGGGTGTGTGTCTTGCTGGGATAACATCATGCCTCAGGTGTTTGGGCATGAGGCTGCAGGCTGAGTGCATCCAATACCTGAGGGATGATGTTACCCCAGCATGGCACACACCCTGGAGGGCATTATTGCTAATATACAATGGTTTGTTATGCAGAATAAAAAAAATCATTTTACAAATGTTTTTGTTAGTGTGGAAAAATAGTTTTGTTTCTTAAGAGAAGCTGTGACAAATCCAACAAACAATCCAGTGCAATCAGTCAGGAGGTTCATGGTGCTGAGACTAGACCCATGATGCTGTACTGGGATAATAACACAGGTCCAGTCCCAGACTGACCAATCTGAGGCCGGCATTCTTTCTTGCCATTGTATAATTGCTTTGTTGCAGTAAACCTGTGACACTGTGCTTCATCTTAGTGGGCTTCACTGTGTGTGTGAGTATATATATATATATATATATATATATAGATAGTTCATGAAATCTATGTTATGGAAAAATGTATTCAAAGTTATAATATGAAAAATGTAACGTGAGTAAAATGGTGTCTTCCTTGTTTAACTTCTAGTTACGTAAATAAAAGAAACTTTTTTATAGTACCATGACTTTTGCTTCTATTTATGGGCTGTAGTATGGATCTTTCATTGTTTGTTTCTTATTCAATCTGGGGGGCTTAAACAACAATTCATCTTATGACACCATTGTATGTTAAACTTTGGAATATAGCAGTTTTGTTGTAACTTGGATCTTTCTAATATTCCCAAACAACCATGCTGTGCAGACTTCAGCACTTTTGTTTCTAAGACAGACAACTCTGCATCTGCTAGTTAAAAAAGGAGATGTTATTTTTTAGCATTTTTTTCAACAGTTAATGTGTGCTGCAGGGACACCACATTATCATGGTGATACTGTCTCACCATACAAACTAAAGCTAACTACTACTTGTTCATAAAACAATGCTATATTGACAAACACACAACTAAGCTACTTACAAAGAACTATATACACTTAATTACACTATGTATAAGGTATATAATTTCACCTGATATGTCTCAGCCATCCTTATATCAGCTGGTCCCAAACCCAGAAATGAGTGTTGGAATCCAATGTAGTAAATTAATAAACAATCACCATCAAAATATTGCTTTGATAAAATGACTGTTAAGTTTGAGGCAAAAAACACAGCTAAGGGTTTTGTATTGGATATGGTGTTTGTAGACTTCAGTAATGCATTTGACATCATAATGCACA
Source organism: Neoceratodus forsteri (assembly GCA_016271365.2). Taxonomy (NCBI): domain Eukaryota; kingdom Metazoa; phylum Chordata; order Ceratodontiformes; family Ceratodontidae; genus Neoceratodus; species Neoceratodus forsteri. Next base: position 870,978,867 of record CM057450.1, on the reverse strand, counting down.
GAATGTTTCTGCACAAAATGAGAGCCCTGGGGGTGGCTCCAGAGATGAAGAGATGGATGAAGAATTTGCTGGAGGAAAGGAGGCAAAGGGTGAATGTTAATGGAGTTCCATCAGGACAGGGAAGGGTGACTAGTCTGGTACCACATGGTTGGCACTGGGTCAGATTCTGTTAAATATTTTCATTGGGGACATTGTGGAAGGGCTTAAGGGAAAGGTTTATCTATTTACAGACAGTACAAAGCTCTGGAACACTGTAAACACTATTGATGGGGTAGAAAAATGAAAAGGGATTTGCGCAAACTAGAGAAGTGGCCAAAGTGTGGCAGTTGAGCTTAAATGCCAAAAAGTGCAAAGTTATGCCCAAAGGGAATAGTAATCTAAAAGTAGAGTACTGGAAGTGATAGAGCAGGAGAGAGAACTTGTTATAATCATGTAGAATGATCTCAAGGTGGCTAAGCAATGCAAAGGAGCAGTAACGAGGGTCACTAGAATGCTGGGATGCATAGGCATGAATATTATGAGCAGAAGGGGGGAAGAGGCAAAACCACTGCAAACAGCTGGTTAGGTCAGACCTTGAATATGGTGTCCAGTTCTGGAGACTGTATGTCAGGAGGGATGTGAAGAAAGTGGAGAGGGTCCAGAAGAGGGCAATGAAAATGGAGCAAGGACTTAGCCATTTGACATATGAGGAGAGGTTGAAAGACCTCACATGTATACCTTGGGGCAAAGGATGGAAAGGATGGACATGATAGAGACCTTTAAGTACCAAAAGAGTATAAACAAGGTCCCAGATAGCAGTATATTCCAGAATAAGAGGCTCTTAAGGACAAGGGGTTATGACATGAAGATAGAATGTGGATGATCCTAGGGAAACATTAGGAAACACCACTTCAAAGAAAGGGTTGTAGAGGGGTGGAATCCACTCCCTAAGGAAGTGATGGGGGCCAAACCAGTCATGGGATTCAAGGTTGCATGAGACAGGTACAAGGCAATTCTGGAGATGGGGAGATTACCCAGATCACCTAGGATCCTTGAGTAATGTGGAGATAGAACATTTGGGCAGATTCAGTGGGTTTGGAGGTCCTTATCTGCTGACAGTTTCTGTTTCCATGATAACTAGCTGCATCAGTAGACAGTCATGGGAGGTATCCAGCAATGTCTAACTCCTGGTGATTTTGGCCACCAGGATCTCGCAATTAATGTCTGGCAGACTCAGTTACCTGACCACCACAACTTCCTCCATTGGGAAGCAGTAAAGCATAGTCATTGGGGCACTGAGCTGCACACTATGACTTGGAAATGATAGACCTATCAGTCTGACCTCAGTGGTGGATACAATTATAGAATCTCTGCTAAAGAAAAGGATAGCAGAAAACTTTGAATCAAGTGGAGCCAAAGATCCAAGGCAACACAGATTCAGAGCAGAAAAGTCATATCAAATGAATCTGATTGATTTCTTTGAATGGGTCACTAGGGAGGTGGATTGTGGGGGAGCAGTTAATGTGGCCTGCCTTGACTTTAGCAAGGCATTTAACATTGTTCCACAAAGGAGACTTGTGAACAAGCTGGGCAGCCTGGGACTGGGGCATAACATGGTGAACTGGGTTTGAAACTGGATGAAAGGTAGGAAACAGGGTGGTGATAAATGAGATAAAATCCAAAGTAGGGAGGGTGATTATCAGGGTGCCACAGGGTTCAGTTCTTGGACCAGTGCTGTTTAATGTCTACATCAGTGACATTGCAAAGGGGGGTGAAGGGGAAGATGTGCCTCTTTCCAGATGACACAAAGATCTGCAAAAGGGTGGAGAGAATGAGGAGAGACCTAGCTAAAATGGAAGAGTGGTCCAGAATGTGGCAACTAGGATTCAATAGGAAGAAGTGCAAAGTCATGCACTTGGGGAACAAGAATCCATGGGAGGACTACATGATGAAGAAGGAAATATTAGCAGTCTCAAAACAGAAAAGGAATCTGGGTCATCATATCTGACAACTTAATGGCTGCCAAAAAATGTGCCAATGCAGTGGAGAGAGCCAGTGAGATGCTCAGGTGCAATGGGAGAGGTATTACTAGCATAAAAAAAGGAAATCATAATGCCACTATACAGGTCATTGGTGAGACCTCATTTGGACTGTTGCATCCCTCATCTCAGGAAGGACATAGGGTTGAGACTGTTCAGAGAAGGGCAAGAAAAATGGTTCAGGGTCTGCACCACATATCATTTGAGGAGAGACTACAGGAACTCAATATGTACTCCATGGAGGAGAGGAAGGAGATGGGAGACATGAGAGACACCTTCAAGTACCTCAAGAGGATTAATAAGGCACAGGAGGGAAGACTCTTTCAGAACAGAATCTGCCCTAAAACAACAAAAGGGCATAACATGAAACTACAAAGGAGTAGACAGAGGGACAATATAAAGAAATACTTTTTCATGGGAAGGGTCGTGGATGCTTGGAATGACCTGCCCCAGGAGGTGGTTGAGGCAAACAGAGCTGGAAGTTTAAACAGGCATGGGATAGACATGAGGAAATCCAAGAGGGGGCTGGAGAGGCAGCAGCAGTGGACCAGTAGGGTCAGTAGCAGTTAATTAAAGGTAGGCTATACAGGCAGATTGGATGGGCATAGCAGCCCTTATCTGCCATCAATTTCTATGTTTCTAAATCTATAGACGTGTTTGAATTCCCTCAGCCCCTGCTAGCATAATGTGTGACCCTGATGGCTAGCAGCACAACACCACCTTTATCTGCTTACATCCATGAGTGTTGACATGGCAAAAGACTATCAATTTTTAATACATGAAAACCCCTTTTTCTTGTCTTGGGAATGAAATAAAGCAAAAAGAAAGTCATATATATATTGAGGTTATGGTTTGCCTAACTGTGCACCAAGTTATTTAAATTGTTGTTAACTGTTACTGTTGCTTTAAGAATTTTAATATGTGTTGGGTGGACTATCAGAAAAAGTTTTGTTACTCTGAGGCTAAAACAGTAAGTATGAGAAAAGGTGTGAGTTGTCCCATTTACCTAAATGGAACATTAAGTGCAAAGCTTGCTTTTGAATAGCACAGTAAGTTTCTGTCAAGGCATGCTTTCAGTTTGAACGGGGCTGGCAGTATAGCATAGGGGTTAGAGTAACAAGTTGTGAATGAGCTTGGTGCATCCAGCAGACCTGTGTTTTATTCCCACAAACTCCACTTGCATACTGTGTGACTCTAAGTAAGTCACTTAACCTCCCCAGTGTTCCTAGGTCACCTCTGCAAACAGACATATGTGCCTAGAGGGCCTTACCTGATTAACAGAGAATAAAATAAAATAAAATTAATGGAATTTAATTCAAGTGTTTGAGTCTGAATAGCTCTTCAGGTTATACATGTAAATGTGCTTTTGGGGGTGTTGGTAACAGTAATCCATTACTTGGTGGTCTGGTGCACTTTCATGCACACATACAAAGACAGTCTTTTGCCAGCATCATTTACCACAGTCAAACAACTACTTTTGAGGTCAGCACATTCTATTCAGTGATGATAAACAAGAACGTTGAGTTCATAATTCCAGAAAACATTTTTATTAATTAAAGAACTCACACATCACTAATAAAAATCTCACCACCATGTAAAACATCAGGTGTAGTCCTTTTTCTGTTTCCTTGTGGTTCAAAGAAGAAACATAAAGCATTTAGCCAAAACGTAGACTGCTATTGAAGTATTGCCCGTCTCTCCTCAGTGCAACATTAGGCATATTATAGTGCAAATACATGAAGAATTAGTTGAAATAAGCAACTACTGCCAAGCACAAACTAAAACTTAGTTTACGAGGTAAAAAGCAAAAATGGGATGAACCGCAGCTAGACCACATGGTTTCAGAACAGGTGACACTAACCTGACTGCATGCTTACATATGGACAATTCTTAGATCATCATCAGAGAGTGCTGCATGAAGGATACCATATACCTTATAATGACGCTACTTAAAGTGACACACATCTATTGCAAAACCAAACAGTTAATAAATAAACAATGCATCATATTCATCATAATACTAAACTCTAAATCGTATTATTAATTAGATTAAGAAGAAAACAACATTTTTGCAGACAGAGCCGGCAACTCATATCTGCTGCTGCGGCAGAGCCGACAAGTCATGCCTCAGCTATATTTTCAATTAAAGGCTACTTCATAACAAGAATAACAAAACTTTAAAAATCACATTTTCTGCACAGAGCCGACAAGTCATATCTGCAGTAGTGGCAAAGCCGACAAGTCATATCACCAACTGTTTCTACTGTAAATAAAGTAAACTACACTAGAGCAAACCTAGTAAATAATTTATTGCAGACAGAGCCGGAAAGTCATGTCTGCAACCAAGGCAGAGCCATCAAGTCATACCTTGGTAGCAATCAGAGAAAACTATTACATCTACAAATAATTAATTTATCAAGGCCACAATAACAGAACCAACAATTTATTTTTCAAATAACTGTATAATGGGATTTCTTCATTTAGTTCCCCAGGACTCAGACACCCTAGGTAAACACAGTCAGTTGTGTTTACCTAACTGGGGACTGAAGAACACAATGGGAGCATCAGGTTTTCAATCTGACCCCCAGAAATGCAATTTTCATGACTGGTCCCCCGAAGTGTCAGAAACTGCGGAAGAAATGGATCCAGCACTTTCGCAAAAAAGTGTGGCACCTGCTTCTTCCGAAATTTCTGACATTAGGATTGTGAAAATGGTATTTCTGGGGGTCAGATTGACAATCTGATTCCCCCAGTGCCTTCCTCAGTCCCTGATTAGGTAAACACAACCGACAGTGTTTACCTAGGGGCAGTAAACAAAGAAAACCATCCCCCGACATCTTCTAGCTTCAATGCAGAATCTTGCAGTGAAATTTGCGATGCAGGATCCTGCATCAAACTTGTGTAACAGCCACCAACAATGCGGTGCCCAGTTCCCATGTCGGTATGCCCCCCCCACCACATCACGCACTTATGTGGCACACTAGGAGCCCACCCCAGTGTGCCCAGATTGTTTTTTACTATTTTAATCTTTTCCAACACCGGGATGCTCACTTCCGGTGTCAGATGTCTCCCCCAAGCCCACTTTCTTTGCCGATGGGGGTGCCCAATCCCCCTGTCAGCAGCATGCATCCCCCCTAAAAAACTTATGTGGCAGACTGAGAATCCACCCCAGTGTGAAAATTTATTAATATTATATGTCTCTGACACGGGGATACCCTCCTCCTGGTGTCAGATGCCCTCCTCCCAAAGCCCATTTTTTTATCCCAACGTCGGGGTGCCCAATCCCCGAATCAGGTAGTGTTCCCCCTCTCACTAGTGTGGCACACTGGGATCCCACCCCAGTGTGCCAAATGTTTTTTTAAATGAAATTAATTTTTAAATAAAAAAAAATCCTACGATGCCTTTTTTGTTTTAACCCTGCAAAAAAGAAAACTGTCCCTCATCGTCTCCCCAGTCCCCCCTTCCCCTGTGCAACACTTCCCCTCAGCCCCCTTAACCATACTTTCCCTCTGGAGGTTGGGGTCAGCGATCTTCTCTGGACCGGCGACACATCTGCACTCTTGAAAGCCGAACTGTGATCTGAGGAGCCAAGGTAAGCCATATAATGGGAGTCAGTGGGGGTTCAATTTATGTTGCTATCTCAGTCAATTTTATGAATTTTGGCTCCATATTTTCAACTTGGGGTTCTTGGGACCCCACTTCATGAACACAGTCATTGCCATTTTGTTACTCAGTCTTGAAAGGTGATTTTGTGGTCAATGCGTGGAATCACCTTTTGTGACTGATTAATCAAATGACAGTGCCAGTGTTCATGAGGTGGGGTCCCAAAAAGCCCATGTTCAAAATCTGGTGCAAAAAATCCCCAAAATGACTGTGTTACAAGCATGCATTGGGCAGTTTCTAAGCAGGATCATAACTTCACCAATTTTTTATATTTTCGCTTCAGATTTTCAACATTGCCATTTTTTCACACCTCCTTATTAACAGTACAGCTGTCATTTTTTACATCCTTCCCGAAAACATGTTTTCACACCTGTGCAACAGAATGGCATGGTCGCTGTGCAAAACCAACTTTCTGGATGGATTAACGAAATCACAGTGCCAGTGTTCATGAGGGGAGGTTTCAAACAGCCCATGTTGAAAATTTGGTTTAAAAATTCAAAAAATATGCTGTGTTTCAAGCATCCGTTGTGTAATTTTCTTGCAAAATATCCCATAGGATAACATTGTGATGCCCATGGCGTCATTCGATGCCCATATCTCAAATGATTCAAGATATGGATTTTTCATTACTTGCAGCTTGGACTAACCACAGGTGGAGGTTTTAAAGTCATGAATACCAGCAAAGTGGAATTTTTTTCATAGCTGCTACAGTTACTAAGATATTTTCAAATTAGTGTTCCAAGGCTTCATTTTAATGTCTGTAGGCCTGTGTTATGTCCCTCTACTTATGTGTAAGTGAGAATTCAGGGCTCAGAGGGCCCACACTCCCACATTTGCATTCCATTATGCAAAAATTTTCAGCATTAGGGGAGCGCAGGGCCCAGAGGGCCCATGCTCCCACAACCACATACCAGTTACATTACACTACATTTACAGTTAAACTGGTGTAAATTTTTCCAGTAAACCAGCAAAAGGCATCTATGGAAAACATTACTGAGATATCGACATGCACACCACCTTCCGGTGTCCGTATCTCAAAAGTGGGCCAGGAACGTGCCAGTAATGTTGTGACACTACCTTTAGTTTTGCAAAAGTACCAGCAATGTTGCAATACTACTTTTTAGTTTCATGAAAGTACCCTATTTTGACCTATGGGAGTTTTGCAAATGTTGCAGAATTTCACAGAATTAAATCCCCAAATGAACCAGTTTCTTTGCCATTTTGTAGCAAAACAATGATTAGGGCCTTTTTGGCTGAAATTTGCAGTGTAGCAAGCCCTGGCCTCACAGATGTGCCTTTTGGTGGTTTGGTCACAAAATCGATGATGGCTCAATCGTTACAGTGCTACGAAGTTGCCAAATTTTCCATAGGATAACACTGTGGCACCCACTGCACATTTTGGAGCCTGCATCTTGAAAATGGTTTGAAATACAGAATTTTCACTGTGGTGACTTTACTACACCTTTAGGGGGACAAAGCCCCCATGGAGATTTTGAAGCCATGATTACAACTGCAGTGGGAGTTTTTCCTTGGTTGCTATGGTTGCTCAGATATTGCCAGATTAGTGTTGCAAGGGTTCATTTTCATGACTATAGGGATGTGGTATGTCTCCAGACTTATGTATAAGTGGGAGCGCAGGATCTGGAGGTCCTGCACTCCCACATATGGATATCAGTATGCACAAATGGGCAGTGTGAGGGGAGTACAGGGCTCAGAGGGCCCACACTCCCACAACCACATACCAGTTACATTACACTTTCTCAAAAAAAAGGGAAATTCATTGCAAAAAACTTTGTTAATACATCAGTTAGGGTTGATATTACACCGACAAAAGTCTGGAGATTCTGTGTTAGGGTTACCAACCCCTACCATCCCATCCCCATCCTCCACACACCAACCAGCGTCGGGGTGTGCATTGGGCTCATCAGCCTAACTCTTACCCCATTCCATGTGTAAACAAGCTGAGGTGGTACAGTACAGGAGAATGGGGTGAGAGTTAGGCCAATGGTCTCAACACACACCCAATGCCTGTTGGTGTGTGGAGGGTGGGAGGGTGGGGATAGGGGTGTGTGGGTTGCAACCATAACACCCATTTCCAAACTGCAACTGATATAGCCATCTAGCCATCTATCTATCTATCTCATCTATCTATCTATCTATCCATCCATCCATCCATCCATATATATATATATATATATAATACACACATATATGCATATATATACATATATACACACATATACATATATATATAAATATATATATATAAATATGTATATATATATATATATATATATATATATATGTACATATTCTATGCAAAAAACTTTGTTAATGCATCATTTAGGGTTAAAACACAAAAAGTCAGGAAAGAGACCTTTAGGGTTGCCCCTCCTTGTGTAGCCCCTCCCTTCTCCTGAGATTGACAGATGACAGGGTGTGTCATTGGGATTGTGAGGCCTATATGTCACCCCATTCCATGTGTAATCATATTCACAAGCCACAGTAAAGAAGAACGGGGTGACATTTAGGCCTCTCAACCCCAATGACACACTCCGTCATCTGTCAATCTCGGGTGGAGGGAGGGGCTACACGAGGGGGGAGGGGGCAACCCTTAAGGTCTCATTTCCTGACTTTTTGTGTTTTAACCCTAAATGATGCATTAACAATGTTTGTTGCATAGAATTTCCTTACTTTTTGAGAAAGCATAGAAAAGTGAAATGTCACACAAGTTGGTGGGAGCTCCCACCAACTTGCTAATTTCTGGCTAATATAACAGTGTAAGTATTGAATATAATATGTATTGGTGGGAGTGCATATGGGTGGGAGCGGTGGGCCCTTTAGGCCCCACGCTTTCACCACCTTGAAACAAAACAAAGTTTCATTCATCAGAGTGGCATAATTCCACACCTGTTTACACGCCAGAGACCTAACCACTGAAAATTACCTCCATGGTAATAACGGTAGGTACCCTATAAATGTGAAGCCAGTACCACAATGCAAAATGCCATATGCAAAACATAAAGTATGTCACACAATATGTCTGCAACAAATTAATTTTCCAACACCTAAACACCATAATTCACATGTACAGGACATTGCCTCAACACCCTCCAAATTTAAATTTAAAAGACCAAACCGTTTCTGAGATATAACATTTGAAAGTTTCAGATTTTCATTCATCAGAGTGGCAGAATTCCACACCTGTTAACAATTTACCCACCTAACAACTGAAAAGTACATCCATGGCAGTAAGGCTAGCTACTCTATTAACTTCCAAGGCACTACCACAATGGAAAAACGCTGTCCGCAAAACATAAACTGCACCACGCAATATCACAGCAAAAATGTATTGTCTGACACCTAAACACCATAATTCACATCTACTGGACATCCCGTCATCACTCTTCAAATTTCAAGTTAAAAGATCAAACCATTTCTGAGATATTTAATTTTAAAAAATTGTTAAAATTGGGCTATCTGGTCCCTCCTATTCTGGCCATCTAGTCCCTCCCTCGCGATCAAAGATCGCGATCAAAGAGTCTCACAATCAAAGAATTTGCAGGCTCAGAATCAAAGAATAAAAAATAGTAAAAGTCAATTTTTAGAGAAAAATACATAAAACCACAGCAATGACTCAACAGAACAAAGCCCCCCTGAGCAGATCCTACCCTAGTTTAGCTTTATAAGTCACCGCTGTGCTGAGAAAATTGAATTTTTCATCTGGCCATCTATTCGCACCCTCATGATCAAAGATCACTGTCAAAGAATCTCATGATCAAAGAATTTGCAGGCTTGTGATGAAAGAATAAAAAATGGTAAAGGATCTATTTTTAGGCAAAAATACATGAAACTACAGCCAAGCCTCAATAGAATGAAGCCCCATGAGCAAAACCAACTCTCATTTGGCTTAATAAGCCACCCCTGAGCTGAGAAAAATTATTTTTTCAAGTGGCTATCTGGTCCCACCCTTGCGATCAAAGAATATTGTTTTCATAGAATTTGCAGGCTTGCGATCAAAGATCATTAGCAAGCTGCGATCAAAGAATAAAAAACTTAAAAACTCTATTTTTTGACCATTTTGAAAGAAACCACAGGCATGGCTCAATAGAGGGAAGACTCCTGATCAAAACCCACCATAGTTTCACTTCAGAAGTCCCCCTGAGCCGAGATATTTGCATTTTTCCGACCGCAAACTGAAAACAAGATGGCGGCCGTCGTGATCAAAGAATTTCTTGGGATCAAAGATTCTTTGATCACGAGTCTGAAAATTCTTTGATTGTGAGGAGGAACCAGATGGCCAAAACCCCATTCTTCTTTTGCAAAATAACCATATAGATTTTCCCATTGACTTATAGTGGGAACTTCAAAGATTAATAACTTGAATGGATTAATATTTTTTCACCAAATGAAAAGCGGCATGTTCATTGACCCAAGCTCATTCAGATGAGCCATGTCACAGAGTGGCATGCCACAAAACAGCCACACAGCACCACAGACAAAATCCAAAAAACTGCTCACATAACTGGTGAAAAGTGCATTTTCAGCATTTTGGTGTGCAAAAACCGTAAGTACAACCAAAACAAAATTTGGCAGATCAAGAGATCTGCTATGCCCCACCACGCATACCAAAGTTAATGAAAATCTGTTGAATGGGTCCAAAGTTATTAACACTCAAAATTTCTAGTTTAACATATAGAAGTGCCTACTCAATCCTAAATATAGGGGCATGACTGTGCTTATATATATATATATATATATATATATATATATATATATATATATATTATAAATTATTATAGCTGCACAGTAATGCAGCTATAGTTAGGGCTGACTGGCCATGTTTCTTTGCTTGGGGCTACAGCCCACATAATGTATCCATCTAGTCTAAAATCATTAGGGAAGATGCCATCTGAGACACTGGTGTGCCTTTTGAAGATTTGGTGAAACAATATTAATCTGTTCAAACTTTATTCAAATTTTAATTTTCCCATTATAGTCAATGGGAAAAAAATATACGTGCCTCTCAAATGCTGCCACCAGTACATTTTACTGTTGCAAATGGCCCTTTTACTATCATGCAGTGGCCATCTTGTTTTCAGTTAGCAAGAGAGAAAAACACCTGGTCCCAGATATTCATAATGGTTGTGCATGGTGCAACAGTGTTGCACCATGGGCAACCCACTGATGTGCCCCAGCGCGATATTCCAACGGGAATTGTGCCTGGCACAAATCCCGGTGTGCTGGAGTGCATCAGTAATGTATGTGGTGCAGGTGGGGGGGTATGCGTATGCATACTCCGCACATCCTGATATTCAGCCTGGGATGTGCTGAGCCCATGCATGCACAACCCCTACTTGCGCTGCACACAGGTGAGCCAAAAAAAAAGGAACAACAGCTGGCCAGCCACAGGTGAGCTGCTATATTGCAGGGCACAACACAGCAGCTGCCACCTGTGGGTGGCCACCCAAGCTCCGGCTGCACCTGGCGGCACCCCCCCATGCCCGATCGTGGGCATACATAGATAAAGAATCCTCCTAAATCCATGGTGGTCCAGTGGACGCTCTGAGCCAATCATGGGCATATGTTGTAAAAGTAAAGGTCCAATAAGCCTGGTAGTCCAGCGGTACCCCCTCCCACCCACCACTGAGCGACCCCTCCCCTTGGTCAGCGATGGGTGGCAGCACCCCCCCACCTGCTGCCCTGCTGCCCGGCAACTGACACCGTATGGTAGGGCTGTATGCCAATTAGTCCACAGTGTGAGCCAATGGGCGTACAACCATTCTGTATGGTGTCAGTCAGTGGGCAGTAGAGCGGCAGGCAGCTGGGGTGCTGCTGCCCGACACTGACCTGGGGGAGCAGGGCAGTGGGGCTCAGTGGACGGGTGGGGAGGGGAGGTACCGCTGGACCACCAGGGTTATTGGACCTCTACTTTTTGCAACAGATTCCCATGATCAGGCTGCGAGCAGTCCACTGGACCACCAGGGATATTAGACTCCTTTTCTTTTAACTTATGCAAACGATCGGGCTGCGAGCAGTCCACTGGACCACCAGGGATATTGGACTTCTTGTGGTCCACTGGACCACCAGGGATATTGGACTTCTTTTATTTTAACTTATGCCCACAGTCGGGCTGCGAGCAGTCCACTGGACCACCAGGGAAATTGGAGGAATATTTAATTCTTCATATGCCCGTGATCGGGCAGTGGGGCACATTGCCACACTGTACAGAGGCATCGGTCCCGGACATCTGCAGCCTGGCAGGGCACCAGGCACAAGTCCCCTGGGATCAGCGCACCTGCATGCAAATGGGACCATAATGACATGCAAATGGCCCTATTTGTGCCTTGATGCATTATGGCCCCATTTGCATGTGCACTTTTGAATATCGCGGTTGTTGCACCTAGCACAACGGAACTTGTGCTAGCGCATCCCACTGCTCCACTCTGGCCACTTGCACTGGAGCAGTGCCACTGTGCCATGTGCACTGCGGGTGGCCAGGGTGTGATATTCAATGCTGCTGTGCCATGGCACAGCTCCGTTGAATATCACCCTGTCAACACCCCTGCACAACATATTTGCGCTGCACCCAGGCTTGTGCCACAGCCTGGCACAGTCTGAATATCCGGGCCCTGGCATTTAAATTTGTGACCCCCTAGGTAAACATTGACAGTTGTGTTTACCTGATCGGGCCCTGAGGCCATAGCACTATCTTTTTTCGGGAAGGGGGATCTCCACCGAGAAATGCCTTTTCTGTGATCACCCCCTCCCGTAGTGTCACAAATTGTGACAGAATGGATGCAACACTTACACAAATCACAAAAGTGCTGTGCCTGTTCTTTCACAAATTTTTGTGAAAGTATCGCAATGTGTGACATTACTGAAGCAAAAGACAGCAATTCTTTGCCACCCCACTGCACCAAAACAGTTAGGTCCTTTTAGCTGAAATATGCAGGGTGGCAAGCCATGGTCAAACAGATGTGCCTTTGGTGGTTTGGTCCCAAAACATTCAATGGGCCCATAGTTACGGTGTTCTGAAATTGAGAAATTTCCCATAGGATAACATTGTGGCACCCGTGGTGACGTTTGGCACCATATCTCAAAATGATTTGAGTTATGGATTTTTCACTGTTGAGAGCTTTAGGTGGACTAAGCTGGTGTGGAGGTTTTGAAGTCATGATTACAACTGCAGTGACATTTTTTTCATAATTGCTACGGTTACTGAGATATTGCCAAATAGAGATGCAACAAAGTTTAACTTCGCTAGTGTAGCAGAGGTGATGTGGCCCACTCCACCTCAACATACAGCAACATGAAGTGCCCATTGAAATGCAGTACTTCACCACTTCCTGTCATAATGACTTCATGTTATGATGACTTTGTGTTACTTCACTTTATTTTCCTTTAAAGGCAGAGTGAGTGAGTATTATAACAGCCTACAGATCACATGGCTCATAGTCTGCAGGTCACATGCTTCAGGCAGGATGTTGATCATGCAAGAGAGTGAAATACTTTCACTTTCATCTTACCTAATATGGGAGAAAGAGCTGTGTTTGAGAGGAGACAGAAAGTGATGGCAAAAAATATAAACCCCACTTCAGAACCGGAGCACCTTCCAGGCTAGTGGTCCCATCCCTGAAGCAGAAGGCAATGGTGCCATGGAAGTACCACCTCTGGTGGCATCTACCAGTGCCTCCCCATCAGTGCCACCACCTGTCATGGCCCCTGCACCAGCTGCTCAGCAGAAAGTGAGGGAGGAGCTGCAGCAGTCACAGCTGCAGCAGAAGCAGCAGGTTTCCCCACCCCAGGCCCCAATTAAGCACCAGCAGCAGCCGGCAACAACATCTGAGCCCCCTTGCCTTTGTCTGGTCCTCCCCACAGCTCATTAATGTGGGAGTTCTTCACTACACAGCCTGTGGACACCAGTGTAGTGAAGTGTAATCTGTGTGGTGAGGTGGTGCGCTGTGGGCCCAAGGGAAGTCATCTGGCCAAAGGTGGTCACCGCACCCACCTATATATAACCACCACCATGCAGATTGGCAGGCCAAGCTTGCTGAATTGGGCAGGAATGCACCTGCTGGCCCTGCTGGGCAATAGGTGGCAGCACAGCCTCCATCTGCACGTGGTGTCAGACAGGGGTGGGCCATGGAACAAGTTGCTGCTCCACAACCTGCAGATGATGGTAGCAACCCTGCATGAATACCTGCCACACATGCTGATTTGGGCCTAATGTGGAGTGAGTTGGACCATGTGAACCACCGGAGTGACAACATGAAGCAGCAGTTGGAGCACATGGAGGTGCACCAATTCCAAATAATGCACACGCTTCAACTGCTGTTCTCACACTATAACATTGATCATAAGTTTTTGTTTGTCCTTGCACCCATCACCCTCTACATGAAAAAATATTTCCTGATGTTGCCCGATCCCTCCCCATCTGTGTTCAAATTTTGCCCTCTTGTTCATGCACATCTCTTGTTCTGAAAGATGCTATCCTCTTGTAAGCTGTTGATTCCTTTTCGGTACTTGATAGTTTCTATCATGCCCCCCCTCCTTTCTTTGCAGTTATACACATTAAGCTTTAGACTCCGCAATATTTGGGAAACCGGTTAACTTGTTGTCACATGTTGAACTTGGGGCAATACTCATGCCATCAGCAGCTTCACTACCACCAGCAGGAACAACTGCATCTCCAACCATGATTGAAGCTACGATTGCGCTGTGAAAAACATAGAGAAATCCCTTTACTGTCATCAGCTAAGCACTTCTGCTGCAAACTACTACCGTACCCACAGCCACTCTTGCCACTGGCAGCAGTGCCATGGTCTCTTTGCAGGCATTTTTTGGGATTACACTGAAAAGTCACAACAAATTGAGATTTCTGAAATTTGGGGTGGATGGGAAGCAAAAAACAACAACTGTCACTTACAGATACTGATTGGGCACTAAACAGATGGAAATGCACAGGCACCGATTGCACACTATAAAGAGATGCAAATGCACAGGCACAGAAACACCTTAACCAGTGGTCACACGAATCAAAAACTGGAAAAATAAATTATACCTTTTGCTGGTTGGGGGGAGCATTGTAGTAGCAGTTCACTATCTAGATAGAAGGAAGCAGTAACAAATACAGCAGATGGATAACCGATTAAGAGTGTGGCGATTACTGTGTGGCACACTAAAATGTGTCTGACTCGATGGCATGCACACACACTACAGGTAATGCACAGAAAATTTAACAGTGCAGTACACTATGTAACCAAATCTTTTAAACAGAATGAAAATATGTACTGCACCACAACAAACAGAAAATAATTATGAAAAAATACTTCAAGTATTACTGTGGGTACATAAACACACAAATACTGACACACACTAGTGCAAACCAGTTAGAAAGACTGCCTTTCTCATGTGTATCTCATTCCACCACAGATATGCCCCTCCCACGAAGCACACTTCAACAGTATCTGTCAGTACATAGGCTGAATGTTCTAAATTAACATTCAAAATGCACAGAAAAACAATCAGCACTCAATGATCTGAGCACAGGAGGGTTTCCTACAGTCGATGTACTAAATTTGGACCAAAGTAACTGGATCAAAAGAGATTTTTTAAAGCTTTTCTGATGGTTTGATTCTCAGAGCTCTGACAGCAAACTGTCTTCAGCTTTCCACTACACACACAACACAGAATTGAGGTTATGCAAAACAATATAGAGTTCTCCATGTGACGCGCCGTTCCATGAATCAATGCAAAATTTGCCTCACATAGCAACAAACAGGCGATTCAAAGCGAAGTCAATTCAAATCAATAGCACTTCGCATTAAAATTAGGTGGAAGGCAATAAACCAAGGCAAAGTGACGTGAAGTCCATTGAAACAATGCACTTTGTGTTCCTAATTTTGAGGTGGAGTAATCCACTTCACATTGCATAGCACTACGTGGATTGCTGGACAATACGCACACTGCTCCGTGTAGTGAAGCGGAAGCACTTTGCCCACCTCTGTTGCCAAATTAGTGTTACAAGGGTTCCTTTTCACTACTATAGGGCTGGTGTATGCCTCCATACTTACATGTAAGTGGGAGCATAGGGCCCAGAGGGCCTGTGCTACTACATACGCATACAATTAGGCATAAATTGGCATTGTGAAGGGAACACAGGGCCTTGAGGGCCTGTGCTCCCACAACCACATACCAGTTACCAGTTTCATTTCACTTTCTCAAAAAGAAAGGAAATTCATTGCAAAAAGCATTGTTAATGCATCAGTTAGGGTTGCTGGCACAGTGACAAAAGTATGGAAATGTGATGCTAGGGTTACCCGCCAACACTCCATACACAAACAGACATCGGGACGTGGCTTGGGGTTGTCAGGCCTAACTCTCACCCTATTCTCCTATACTGTAGCATGTCAGCTTGTTTACACATGAAATGGGGTGAGAGGTGGGCCTGATTCCACTATGGCACACCCCAAAGTCTGTTGGTTTGTGGAGGGTTGGGGGGTGGGAGAGGGGTGGTGGTAGGGGGGTAACCCTAACATCACATTTGCATAATTTTGTAGCTGTTCTATCAATCCTAACTGATGCATTAACAAAGTTTTTTGCAATGACTATATACACACACACACACACATATATATATGTCAAAAAAACATTGTTCAATGCATTAGTTTAGGGTTAAAGCACCAAAAGTGAGGAAATGAAATGTTAGAGTTGAGCCTTAACCCCCACACTCCAGTTCTTCCACAGACTGACAGATGCTGGTGTGCCATGGGGATGGCCCATCTCTCACCTCATTCCATGTGTAAGCATGTTGACATACTACAGTAAAGGAGAATGGGGTGAGAGTTAGGCCTCATGACCCCATGGCACATCCCAGCATCTGTCAGTCTGTGGAAGATGGGGGTGTGAGGGGTTGGGGCTCAACCCTAACATTTCATTTCCTCATTTTTGTTGCTTTAACCCTAACTGATTCATTAAATGCAGTTTTTTGCCATGAATGTCCTTACTTTTGGAAAAAGTGTAATATAACTAGTAAATAACATGTGTTGGTGGGAGCACCCATTTCATTATAACAATATGCATCAGTGGAAGCATGGGCCTTCTGGGACCTGCACTCCCACTTACACATAGATACAGTGCCATACAGCAGCCCTATAGGGCAAGGAACCCTTGTAACAGTAATTTGCCGACATCTCAGGGAATCACAGCAGCTAGAAAAAATATTCTAGTGTCATTGTAATCATGACAACGAGCACGACTCATGACATAAATTGACACCTGTAGGGCATCCCCTCAATACCCTGAAAATTTCAAGTAGAAAGACCAAAGCGTTCATTAGTGATGAAGTAGTAAATGTTTTTTAAATCCTAGTCCACAAGGTAGCAAATTCCTTGACCTCGAGCTCATGGACTAGGATTTTGACAGCTCGCGGACAAGGATTGTTACTGAGTCATGCACAAAGAATTTTTAAACTTTAAAAAGCTATTTTTTGACCAAAATGAGCCAAACCAAAGGCATGGCTTTGTAGATGGGGTAACCCTGAAACCTATGCCTCATTTGGCCCAGAAATTTTGATTTGGGGAAAAACTGAAAAACAAGATGGCAGTTTGTGGACAAGGAATTTTCTTGCAGACCAGGATCCTAGTCCCCGAGCTACAAAATCCTTGATCGTGAACCCAATCTTTGTCTGATAAATAACCACATAAATCTCGGAATGAACTGAGCATGCTGAGAGCCAAAACATTTAAAATTTAATTACTTTGGAACAGATTAATTTTTTTACCAAACCAATGCTGAATTGTTCCTTGACCCAGCCTCTTTCTACGTTCCACATTTCAGACCAAAAGACCACACAGTGTGATAACAGCGCCATGGGCAAAAATCCTGTCAAAACTGGCAAAAAATGCATTTTTTAGCATTTTGCTGTGCAGAAGCTGTTAGTCCAACCAAAATGCAACATAGTAAATCAAGAGAGCTACCATACCAGACCACACATTCCAAATTTCGTGCAAATCCGTTGAATGGCTGCAAAGTTATTAATGTGCAAAAATTGAGGTTTAACATTAGAGTGCCTACTCAGCACACACATATATATGTATTATAAGGGCGTGACCATGCCCCTATAATATATATATATATGTCTGTGTGTGTGTGTGTGTGTATATATATATATCGATATTTATATCTATATCTATATCTATCTATATATATATATATATATATATATATATATCTATATACATATACATATATATATGTTATAGGGGTGGCTCACACTCGTATAATTAGGATTGAGTAGGCATTTTAATGTTAAACCCCAAATGTTGCAGGTTAATAACTTTTCAACCATTTAAAAGATTTACACAACATTTGGAATGCACTGTCTCAGACAGAATATCTCTTGATTTGCCAGGCTTTGGTTTGATCAGATTTGCAGTTTTCATGCAGTGAAGTGGCAAAAAATGCATTTTCTGCCCTTTTCCCCTCATTTTTGCTGATTTGTGCCCATCGTGCTGTGGCCACACTGTTTGGAATTTTGGTCTGAATTTCACAGGGTAGAAAGTAGTTTTACCAAAGAACAATCCAGCATTGGTTTGATAAATAATATTAATCTGTTCTAAAGTTATTTAATTTAGAATTTTTGGGTTTTGAGCATGCTCAGTTCATGCTTAGATTTATATGTATGTTTTGTGAAACAGGATTTGGCTGATGACCAAGGATTTTATCACCTTGCGAATGGGGATTTATTAAATCCTTGTTCATGAGAAAAAAATCCTCTTTTGCGAGACACCATCTTGTTTTCAGTTTCTCCCACAAATAAAATGTTCTAACTTCCCTCACAGATGTGTTGTGTGGTATTACAAGTATGGATTTTGTTCAGGGAGATGCCCTGTACAAACCCATGGCTTTGGTTTTCTTTATTTTTGTCAAAAATGGCCATTTCTAATTTTAAAAATATTTGATCATCACTCGCTAATGATCTTTGTTTGCGATGTAACAAGAGTCTTGATCGCAAGCCAGTCCTTGTTTGTGAGATGCCAAAATCCTTGATCGTGATTTCTGGACCAGATGGCCCTATGTCATGAACAAGGATTGGCTGACAAAAAAGGATTTTGTTACCTCATGAAAGGGGATCGCCTGCCAAAAGAGGATTTTAACAGCTCGCAAAAGGGGATTTTTTTTATTTTCTTTTGCCAGCTGTCAAAATCCCCTTTTGTGAGATGAAGACCAGATGGTCAGATAGGATCTACTCCTCATCCCACCTCACGAACGGGGATGGCCTCAGGATGGGGATCCACAATGGTGGATCACTTATTGTTTAAATGCCGGCATTGGGCTGCCCAATTTCCTTGTTGGCATGTACCTTCTCCACCCCAACACTAATATGGCACACAGGGAGCCCACCCCAGTGTGTCAAATATATATTTGTTTATTAAATTAATTGCTTCCGGCACCGGGATGCCCACTCCCAGTTTCGGATGATGCCCTCCGATAGCCTTACTGTTCAATTGCCGACACAGGCTGCCCAATCCCCATGATGGCATGCATCCCCCTCCCCCTACACTAATATGGCACACTGGAAACCCACCCCAGTGTGCCCAAATAAGTAATGTTGAAAATACCTGTTAGTAAAGTAAAGTAAACAGACTTTTATTTTTTTTAAACCTGAAAAAAACAGTCCCTCATTGTCTCCCCAGTCTCCCCAAGCCACCCCCACTCTCCCACTGAGCACCCACCTCCCTGAATCCTCCCCCTTACCCCATATTTACCGCCAGAGTTTGGGAGCAGTGAGCTTCTCTGGACCGGGACACATCTGCACTCTTCAAAGCCAAACCGCAAACTGAAGAATCAAAGGTAAGTGCCATATAATGTCAGCCAATAGGGGGGTTCAACTTAGGTTGATATCTCAGCCATTCTTTTGGAATTTTGGCCTCAAATTTTCAACATGGGGTTCTTGGGACCCCGCCTCATGAATACTGGCACTGTCATTTCATTACTCAGTCCCAGAAGGTGATTTTTCTCACTCCATATTTTTAACATTGCCATTTTTTCACATCCCCTTATGAACAGCACAGATTTCATTTTTCATCTCCTGCCTGAAATGTGTTTTCACACCTGTGGTGCAGAATGGCGTGGTCGCTGTCTGAATTCAACTTTTGGGATGGATTAATAAAATCACAATGTCACTGTTCATGAGGGGGAGGCCCCAAAAAGTCCATGTTGAAAATTAGGTGAAAAAAATTTCAACAAATGACCTTGTTACGAGAGTGCACTGCACAGTTTCTACACACACTCATAACTTCCCCAATTTTTCATGTTTTCACTCCAGATTTTCAACATAACCATCTTTTTTTCATGCCACCTCATGAATAGCACAGCTGCAAGTTTTAAAATTGTGCCAACATTTTTTTTTTGCAACTGAGGCACAAAACAGTGTCACAGGTGTGCAGAATTACATTTCAATGGGGTTTTGAAAGGTTTCTGTACTGGGTACATGCGGTGAGGTGAAAGGAAGGTTATGTTGAACATTTGGGGTGAAAATTATTTAAGATGGCACATACAAAAATGGAGTTTGAAGGGAGTGTGGGGCCCAGAGGGCCCACACCCTTACCAACACACACCAGTTACCAATTACATTACACTTTCTCAAAAACCAAGGGAATGCATTGCAAAGAACTTTGTTAATGTATCAGTTAGGGTTGAAGTGACAAAAGTAGGGAAATGAGGCATCAGAGTTGACACCCTAACACCCCCCACCTTACCACCGCATCCCACCCCCACCCACCACTGACCAACAGGTGACGAGTGTGCCTTGAGATAGTAGGGCCTAACTCTCACCGGATTCTCCCATACTTTATCATGTAAGCTTTTATACATGGAATGGGGTGAGAATTAAGGCAGATGACCCCAAGGCACACCCCATCACTTGTTGGTCTGTGGTGGGTGGGACAGGGTAGGGTGGGGTGATAGGGTGTCAACAACCCTAATGCCTCATTTCCCTACTTTTGTCACTTCAACCCTAACTGATGCATTAACAAATTTTATATATATATATATATATATATGGCAAAACACTCCATTTAATGCATTAGTTAGGGTTGTTCTACAGCAACAAAAGTGAGAAAATTCAGTGTTAGGGTTGAAAACCCCCCTTGGACCCCCTGTCCACCCCTCCAACCGGCATTGGGGTGTGCATTGGGGTTGTCAGCCCTCTCACCCCATCACATGTGTAAAGCAGCAGAAGTAGGATAATGTGGTGAATTAGGACCGATGACCCCAATGCACACCCCAATGCTGGTTGGGGGTGGGCAGGGGGTCCAAGGGGGTTTCAACCCCAACACCAAATTTCCCTCACTTTTGTCACTGTGGAACAACCCTAACTAATGCATGAATAAATGTAGATAGCAACATCAAAACGAGTGAGTAGAGCCTTAATTGCACGGGATTGTTGTTTGACCACCAGCGAAGCTTCCCGGCTTCCTTGGTCTGATTCAAACCTTGATTGGCAGTTGAGATACTTTATCATAAGACCAGTGCTGGCTTATCTGTACTTTTATTCTACTTGTTTTTGCCGAAGCTCGTCCCCAGGTGCAGACTCATGCTCCTGTTAAAAACTTTAATGCATTAAATGGAGTTTTTTGCCTCTAATTTCCCTTCTTTTTGAGAATGATAACGAGAAATAGTGAATGTAATGCAGCGGCAGGAGCGCGGGGCCTGCAGCAGCGGGAGCACGGGACCGATGTCTTGAGGCATAGTAACAGGAACAGCAACGCAAGCAGTAGCACTAACAGTGACACACATGGTAACACAAGCGCGAATGAGAACAGAAAGAGTAACGCACACGGTGGAGTAGACGGGAACAGTCTGCCACGTAATGTGTTGTCACATAGTAACATGGTGCCTGCAAACAGAAATGTCAATGGGCATGGTGACGCAAAGTGAAACAGAAAGAGAAACAGTACTGTAGACACAAATGGCAAAAAATAACAGAAATGCAAGTGCAAATAAAAACGCAAAGGATAACGCACATGGTGGCGTAGACATCACTGGTAAGTGAAACGGGTACGGAACCACAAGCGGAAAGGGCAACGGTAACAGTAATGTAAGCGCACAGGCTGGTTTTCCCCAAAACCTGCATAGAGAAAGACAGTGAGTACAAAGAATGTATGCATAGTAATGAGTATCGGAGCAGAAAATGAGGACTTGAAATACTAAATAGGTTATATCTCAGGAACCCTACGACGTAGAAAAAAAAATGTAAAAGTCTTATGATTTACAACTGTCCTGGCTAGTTGTTTATTGGGGACTAAGCATTTTTTAGACAAAAAGTCCGTATCTCACACCGTTTCCAAGATACGGGCCCTGAAAGGTGCAGCGAATGCCATAATGTTATCCTATGGGGAAAAAAAGAGAAGTTCGGAGTACCATAACTTTGCCTCCCTTTAATATTTTTTCACCAAGCCACTGAAAGGCACATCTGTGGGCTGTTGGCTGTCTTCCCTCCAAATTTCAGGAAAAAAGACCAAACCGTTATTTTGCAGCAGGGTGCCAAAGGATTCCTGTAATGCGTCAGGCACTGTAATGTTATCCTATGGGAAAAACTATCAAATTTGGAGTGCCGTAACTTTGCCACTGTGTAATATTTTTTCAATACAACACTGAAAGGCACATCTGTTAAATGTCATCTGCGTTCTCTCCAAATTTCAGCCCAAAACTCCAAACCATTCTTTTGCAGTGGAGTGCCAAAGAATTACTGTTATTTTGGGCATAGTGTCGCAAAGTAGTGTCGCAATTTGCGAAAACTTTCACAAATAATTTGCGACACTTTCATGAGTGCGACAATACTTTGAAAAAGTACTTTTTCCAGAAATCTGAAAAACATATTTCTGGGGTGTTTTACCCCAAAATAAAGACATGGCTAGCATCCTCAGGGCCCGAGTAGGTGAATACAAAAATAATAAGGTTGCTAGAGGGTCTCAATTTTAAATGCCAAGTATTTTTCTGATCACTAACTGAAAACAAGATGGTGGATTTGCGACAGTAACAGGACCATTTCAGACAGTAAAAGTGCATTGCGACACTGTCAAACTTTTTGTTAACTTTTCCATTGACTTATAATGGGAAATTGTTTTCGAATAACTTTTGAACCGTTGTATTTTTTCATGAAATCTTCAAAAGACACCGTCAGGGACCTGGCTCGCACGTTCCCTGAAGATTTCGGGCCGGTCGTGCAAACTGTACGACCTGTAGGCATGACCGTAGAATTCCAGAAAAAGCATAAATGTGCACGCAGATCATGCATAATAACTCCGCAGCCGTATATCTGACTGGTACGAAACTTGGCAGATCCCAAGGCCTATGGTCCTTGATTGTGTATTCCAAATTTCAGGCAAATCTGTCAAGTGGTTGCAAAGTTATTAAGGTGCAAAGTTTTGGGGTTTAACATAGAAATGGCTCCTCAACCCTAACTATGGTAGCACTACCGTGCTACCATAATATATATCTATATCTATATTTATATCTATATCTATATCTAGATATATATCTATATCTATATCTATATCTATATCTAAATCTATATCTATATCTATATCTATATCTATACATTATGGTAGTACAGTAGTGCTCCCATAGTTAAGGTTGAGTACCCCTTTTAATGTTAAATGGTGAAACTTTGCACCTTAATAACTTTGCCACTGTTCAACAGATTTGCCTGAAATTTGGCAAGCATGGGGTGCAACCATAGATTTTGGGATCTGCCAACATTTGTACTGGTCAGATATACAGTTGCAGAGTTATTAAGCAACATACGTGTGCGCATTTATATTTTTTTACGCATTCTTTGCTCACGCCTACAGGTAGCACAGTTTGCGTGACTGGTCCAAAAATGTCAGGGAACATGCGGCCAGGGTTCCCAATGTGCCTTTTGTAGATTTCATGAAAAAATATTGAACAGTTCAAAAGTTATTCAAAAAACAAGTTCCCAAAATAAGTCAATGGGAAAAGTTAACAAAAAGTTTGACAGTGTCGCAAATGCACTTTTTAGTGTTGTAAATTACCACTGTAGTGTTGTGAGTCAGACATTTTTTTTTCAGTTACTGGTCACAGAAATGCTTGGCATTTAAATTTGGGACCCTCTAGGGATACAATTCTTTTTGTGTTCACCTAGTTGTACCCTGAGGATGCTAGACATGTCTTTATTTTGGGGTTAAACACCCCAGAAATATGTTTTTCAAATTTTTGGGAAAAGTACTGTCGCACTTGCGACACTTTCGCAAATTTTTGTGAAAGCTTTCACAAATCACGACACTACTTTTTCAGGCTATGGCAAAATGACAGGACTTCTTGCCACCCTGCTGCAAAAGAACGGTTTGGTCTTTTGGGCTGAAATTTGGAGGGAAGGCAGCCAATATCTCACAAATGTGCCTTTTGGTGGTTTAGTGAAAAAACATTGCATGAATACAAAGTTACGGTACTCCAAAGTTGACTTTGTTCCCATAGACTAACATGGTGGCCTAACGCCATGCCTTTTGAGGCTCGTATCTCGGAAATGGTGCGAGATAAGGAATTTTGGTAGCGACCATGCGTAGCCCTATGGTAACCTAGCCAGGAAAGTGATGAATCGTGAAATTCTCATTTTTTTTCTACGTCATACGGTTATTGAGATATTAGCATTTTAGTATTACAGCTGCTCGTTGTCTGCTCCGAGGCACATTATTATGCATACATTCCTTGTTTTCACTGTCTTTCTCAATGAAGCTTTTGGGGAACAATACGGTGTGCACTCCACTTACTGTTACACGTAGGCTTTACACTTGTGTTTCTGTGCCCATTTCTGATACCAATACTGTGTATGCCACCGTGTGCAGTACACTTTGCGTTTCCGTTTGCGCTTGCATTACTGTTACCATTTGTGTCTCCCTCTACTGTTTGTGTTTGTGTTTCACTTAGCATCACTGTGCGCATTACCATTTCTGTTGGTGACCACCCTTCCATTTTTGTTTGTGTTTGTCTTTCGTTTTGCATCATCGTTGTTCTTACCGTTACCATTTGCTTTTCCAATTGCTTTCCCATGTCTGTGTACATTACGGTTTGCGTTTCCATATGCGCTTACATTTGCATTTGCGTTTCTGTTTTCTTTGCCATTATTGTTGCAGTTACCATTAACATTTGCGTTTACAATTGTGGTACCATCACCGTGTGCATTACGGTTTGCATTTCCTTACTTGCTTGCATTTGCATTTGCATTTCTGTTTCCTTTCACATTATTGTTGCTGTTACACTTTTTTGCATTTACAATAGTGGTACCGTGACTGTCCATGCTACCAGTGGCGTTTACGGATGCCCTTGCATCTCCATTTGCGTCACTGATCGCTTTGGTGTCACTTTGCGCCTGCATCTCTATTAACGCTCGCTTTACAATTTACATTTCTGTCACCATGTGCATAACTGTTACCGGTTGAGTTGCTATTACCATTACTATGTCACAAAAAATCACATGGTGGGAGCATTCCATTCACTATTTTAGTCCTCATTCTCAAAAAGAAAGGACATTAGAGGCAAAAAAATCAATTTAATGCATCAGTTAGGGTTGTTCCACAGTGACAAAAGTGAGGAAATTCGGTTTTAGGGTTCAAAGCCCCCCCTTCACCCCCTAGCCTGCCACCCCAACCACCAACAGGGTGTGCATTGGGGTCATTGATCCTAACTCTCATCCCATTCTCCTATACCTCAGCTTGTTTGCACATGTGATGGGGTGAGAGTTAGGACCAATGACCCCAATGCACACCCCGTTGGTGGTTGGGGTGGCAGGCTGGGGGAGCAAGGGGGGGCTTTGAACCCTAACACCAAATTTCCTCACTTTTGCCACTGTGGAACAACCCTAACTGATGCATTAAATGGAGCTTTTGGCCTCTAATATATATTATAGTTTGGGTTGAGTATGCACTTTAATGTTAAACTTCAAATTTTGCACCTTAATAACTTTGTCACCACAAGACAGATTTGCCTCAAATTCTGCATGTGTAGTCTGGTAACATAAATCTATGGATCTGGTAAGTTGTGTTACTGTTGGATTTATGGTTGTGGAGTTGCAGGACACCAAAAAACACAAAAAAATGACTTTTTGTGCTTTTTTTGCTCATGCCCACAGCCCACACAATTTGTCTGTTTGGTCTGAAATCTTTAGGGAAGATGCAGTCTGGGTCACTGATGTGCCTTTCGAAGATTTGGTGAAAAAATATTAAACCATTCAAAAGTTATTCAAAAAAACAAGTTTCCCATTATAGTCAATGGGAAAAA
The DNA here is from genome assembly GCA_016271365.2 of Neoceratodus forsteri. Lineage (NCBI taxonomy): Eukaryota > Metazoa > Chordata > Ceratodontiformes > Ceratodontidae > Neoceratodus > Neoceratodus forsteri. The sequence continues at coordinate 870,952,882 of CM057450.1, read as the reverse complement.
ATATATGTGTCTCATGAAAGCTGCCACCATTACATTTTACTATCACAAATGACCCTTTTATTTTCATGCTGCCACCATCTTGTTTTCAGTTAGTGAGATAGAAAAGTGCCTGGCATTTAAAATTTGGAACCCCTAGGTAAACACTGTTGTGTTTACCTAGTCATGTCCTGAGGATGCCAGCCCTATCTTTTTGGGGGGTAACCCCCCCCAGAAATTCAATTTTAAAACTTGGAGCTCCTGTACTTTCACAAATTGTGAAAGAAACAGCCGCAACATGAAAGTGTCATGCTTTTTTGCAAACATTCGCAATTTACAAACGTACTTTGAACAAAAACTGCAAATCTTTGCCATCCCCCTGCAACAAATTGGTTGGGGCTTTGGGGCTGAAAATTGCATGGTGGCAAGCCGTGGTCCCACAGATGTGCTTTTTGGTGGATGGGTACCCAAACATTAAATGGGCTCAAAGTTACAGTGCTCCGAAGTTGAGAAATTTCCCATAGGATAACATTGCTGTGTCCATGATGCTTTTCAGCACCTGTGTCTTGAAAATGAAGCAAGATATGAAATTGTTACTACTCTTAGCTTAGATCATCTCTAGGTGATCTAAGCTGCAAAGACAAGTTTGGAAATCAAAAATTACACCTGCAGTGGAATTTTTTCCCTACTTGCTATGGTTATGGAGACATTGGCAAAAACGTGTTCCAAGGGTGCCTTTTCAGTGCTTTTCGGTGCCTGTATCTTATAAATGATGTGAGATATGGATTTGGTCAACTTATGCTGCATGGAGGTTTTTCTGTCATGATTACAGTGGCACTGGAATTTTTTTCATGGCTGCTACAGTTGCTGAGATATTGGCAGATTAGTTTTACAACCGTTCCTTGCCCTATAGGACTGATGTATTTATTTATTTATTTAGTTTTTGTTGACTAGGTAAGTGCACTAGACAAATTCTGCCTATTTTCAGGCATGACCCAGGGGAGGGGGATACAGATGAATGCCAACTGACTTTTGAATTAGATTAAGCTATTTGTAGTATTTTTAGTGAATGGGGGGAAATTTGGCCACAGCACTAGGGAAATTCTCCTACTCTTCCAGTAGAGGAGACTCTGGCCAACATCCAGGATGGCCACTCCGAGCTCCGACTTGACAGGAGCAGACATGTAGGAGGTAGTGGACCAAGCATCTTCCCCTACCTTGCCTTCGCAAGAGGCTACAGAAAAAGGGATTATCATGGAGGAGGAAAAACAGGATGACATCAGCCACAAAATGATTATGGAAGCTACTGATAACTTAAGTTCTCAGGATCTAGTAAACATTGTAAACCCACAAATGCACAATATCCAGGAAGAGATTTAACTGCAGCCAGGAGACTTATTATCTCAGCTTGTGGAGGAAGAATCCCAACTTGCTTTAAAACAAAGAGACTTATGGTCTGGGATCTCTGTTTTACAGGCTTCAGCTTCTCCTGTTAGCATCTCACAGCTGCTTGTCTGCAGGACTCAGCTGTCAGATAACGTAGCTACATCAAACGACTGGGTAATTCCACTCTGAGAGAACTCTGCTACAATATTACAGACAAGTGAGGAGAACACCACATTGATTGTGACTGGCAGCTTAAACATGGTTTCAAGCATGTGCCTAAGTCATGGGTTGAAAAAAAGTTAGAGACAAGCAGGAGCTTGCATACCAAACAGAAAAAGAGACTGGGCCCACAGAAACAAGCAAGCAATGGCCAGGAGACACAACCTACAATGGTTTCTCCTCAGAAAAACAATGCAATGCAGATGGCACAGTCAGAAACTCAGCCTGAATTTCAAGAAAAGTGGCAGGCTTCTGACAGAGCTACACAAGAGAAATAGGGCCGGCAGAAGAACGTCCGGAGGGACAGACTAGGACATGCATCAGAAAACTTGCAGCTGGGACAAGGCTACTCAGAAACATAGAAACATAGACTTTGACGGCAGATAAGGACTGCTTGGCCCATCTAGTCTGCCTGTTTTCCTACCTACAGGATAGGCCGCAGATCCTAGTTAACCAACAGCCTATTTCTTCCTACCCCCCACAAGAATTGCCTTATGTCTGTCTCATGCATTCTTGAATTCTCCCACAGTTTTAGACCCCACAACCTCCTCAGGAAGGCTGTTCCATGCATCCACTACTCTCTCTGTGAAATAATACTTCCTCACTTTGCCCCTGAACTGCCCCCACCTTTATCTTTAAATTGTGTCCCCTTGTTCTTGCAAGTCTCTTTTTCTGAAAGATGCTACCCTGTTGGACTTTGTTGATTCCACTGAGGTAGTTAAAAGTTTCTATCATGTCCCCCTCTCCCTTCTTTCCTCAAGGGTATACATATTAAGCTGCTTTAGTCTCTCCTCATACGACTTCTCTTGCAGACCCTGCACCATTTTAGTTGCCCTCCTCTGGACTGCCTCTATCCTGTCTATGTCCTTGCGGAGATGGGGTCTCCAGAACTGGACACAGTACTCCAGATGGGATCTCACCAACTGTCTGTACAGAGGGATAACAACTTCCTGTTTTCTGCTGCTGATGCCTCTCCCTATGCATCCCAGTATACCCCCAGCCCTCCCTACTGCCTTCTCACATTGCTTGCTAACCTTAAGGGCATCTGATATAATTACCCCCGGGTCCCTTTCCTTTTTTGTTGTTGTTACTACCTCCCTCCATTGTGTATTCTTCCCCTGGGTTCTTGTTTCCCAGGTCTATTATTTTGCACTTCTTTTTTTTTTTGGCAAATAACTTTATTTTATATCAAACACCAAAACATGAACAAAACAACCCCCCATACCAATAAACCCCAGTACAACGTTGGTACAGTAAGATATGATAAAACACAATAAACAAAACAAACCCAAAACCCACCCTACCCCAATTCGAACCACCTCCTAACCCCGCAGCTATTCAAAATAAGAAGAAAGGCAAAAAACAGGTGACTTGAGTATCAAAATACTATACTGATAAACTGTATCCTATTCATGAGTGTCCTGTTAAACCCATTTAGAGCGTGGTTAAGAAAAAAGGAAGTAAGAAATAAAGGGGGGATAGAGAGTGTATAGAAGCAACCCAATCTATTCCACAGGTAATGGCATAGGAGAGAAGGTTGGTACGCTAGCCTCTAGGAAAGTAACAGAGACATTAGCTATTCTCGACTGCGCTAATAGCCAAATTTGTCCTTCAAGCACTGATAAAAATTGCCCCAACATCTACCAAATTTCTCACTAGATTTAAAGACCTTAGCTATGGTCCTCCGCATTCAAGGCTTCCAGAAATGTATCCCACCATTCCTTGCAGGAGGGAGTCCCATCGCTCCGCCAATAGCGGAGGAGTAACAGCTTTGTCACTAAAGTAACCAAGGCTACTTGGCACTTTTGAACTGCCGAAGGAATATGGGTGAACCTACCAAGAATGCAGGCGTCAACATTAAAATAAGGTGAAATATCACAAAGGGGCCTATCCATAACCTGACCGAATCCCAAAGCTTAACCACTTTGGGACACTCCTAAAGTTGTGCATCACTAGCAATAGGGCCACCACAATCCTTACACTTTGGGGAACTAAGTCTATATATCCGAGAAAGTTTAGCCGGAGAGAGATACAGATTGTGCAAGATGTTAAATTGAAGACCCCTCAATCTATCTTGTTTGACACAAGCACATAAATCCAACCAAACCTTTGTCCAGATCTCTTCCGACCAATTAAGGGATAAATTCACCTCCCAATAATGAGGAACAGGGGAGGCATTAGAGTCTCTCTTTGCTAAAATAAACTTATAAATTTTCGAGATTGCATTATTAGATAGTGCCAAGTCTTTTATCTTTCTTATTAACTTTCCAGCCTCCTCGCACCCGATCCATCCACCAGGAGGGAGCGAATACACCTTTGAATTTGGTATAGCTGCAACCTGCTCCTTCGATCAATCATGAATTTCTCCATCAAACGGAGGGTGAGGTAGCAGAACCATCTAAGACAAAATCCACTACCCTAGGTTTGTGGGAAAGGTTGCCTACACATCTTTTTATCGGCTGGTTACCAATCAGAAGGTTAGGGTTCCTAATAAGGGTTGCATCAGGTCTCTGTATAAGGATATCCAAAAATGAATAGAGCTGGTGCAGGGCTCTGGCGTCCCAACCTAGCCAGGGTATCTTTGACCTTGGGGGGAACTTTGGACCAAGGGGTAAATAGAAAGGACTCCACGTCTAAGTTGACACACTGGGCCATTGAGCGATCTAACATACCACCTACAGAGGTCATTGCTGTCTCTGACGCCCACAGGGCCGATCTTGACACATGGCTGGCCAAGTAGTAGATATAGAAATCCAGTAACTGCAAGCCCCCTTCCTTCCTCAGTCAGGTAAGTTTCCCATAAGCCCTACGAGGGGGTTTGCCATTCTATAAAAAGTCCATACAGTATTTATGACAAAGGTTAAAAAAGGACTTGGGAAGATACACGTTGAGATTGAAGAGAAGGTAAAAAATTCTTGGTAAAATCATCATTTTAATTGTATTAGATCTCCCCCAAAAGGATAGAGGAAGCTTGGTCCATCTTTCCAAATCCTCATTGATGGATTTGAGCAAGGGCTTAAAATTTAGATCCGGCAACTCAGCCAAGTCTTTAGAAAACTGGATGCCTAAATAGGGTAAAGATTTTGATTGCCAACGTAGGCCCAAAGATGAACACCAACTCGCTGCAATTGAGGGGATAGTGGGTAAACTGTAGTTTTACTCTTGTTCAACTTATATCCGAGAATTCGCTGAAACATGAAATAATTGAAAACAGGTGCGGAAGCGAATCTTGGCTATGCCAGATATGGATTAACAGGTCATCTGCAAAGGCAGACAATTTAAACTCGGACTCCCCTATACAGACCCCATGAACTTTATTGTCCAACTTAATGGCCCTAATAAGGGGTTCTAAATATAAATTAAATAGAACCGGGGAAAGAGGGCATCCTTGACGGGTGCCCTGCAACAACGAAAGGGTCTGAAATCAAATTATTGCAGAAATTCTCGCTAGGGACATGTGTAAAGTATTCGAGTATAGTCCAAAAACTTATCCGGGAAGCCAAATTTAGACAATACCTCAAACATAAACTCCCATTCCACCCTATTGAATGCCTTTTCTTCGTCTAGTGAGACCAGAGATGCTTCCATGTCTGGGCTCACAGACCCAGAAATTAAATAAAACTACTTTCTAAAGTGGTCCGCAGATGAGCGACCTGCCACAAACCCGACCTGCTCAGGGCTCAACAGCCCTAGCCACGCTGTCTTCATTCTAGTGGCCAGAATCTTAGCAAAGATCTTAATATCGATATTTAGTAAAGATATTGGTCTATAGTTACTTACTAAGTCTAAGGATTTGTCGGGTTTGGGCAGGAGAATTATTCTCGCCTCAAAGAGGGATTGGTCTTCTATCCCTGCCTGTACTAAAAGGTATAGTTGCTGCAACAGCGTACCAGGTGTTCTTTAAAGTCTTGTAAAATAAAACTGTAAACCCATCTGGCCCTGGTGCCTTGTCCGGCTTTAAAGCATCGATAGTTTGGGAAATCTCTTCATATGAAAGAGGAGCTTCTAGCATCTGACTGAAATCCTGGGAGAGTTTAGGAAGGAAATATTGCCAGAAATTCCCTCATTTTAGTAGCAGCCTCTGGCGACAGTGGCTACACTAGAATATAGGTTTTTATAAAATCAAAAAAAATATTCAGTATGCCCTCTGGATCTGAAATCAGGTCATCTCGCTCATGGGTGCCTCAGTGCTGCCACCCACTTAGCCGGCCCGTTGTTTCAACTGCCATGCTAAAATGTTCCCGCTACTACCTTGCCCTATGTAGAAGCCTCAATCTAGAGGCTGAGCTCTCAACCCGCTCTTTCATGGTCCTTTCATACCAAGCCCTGAGAGTAGCTAACCTCATGCTCTTGATCGTGAGGACCTCAAGCTCTCACCTATAGCGTCCAGGGCCTTAATTTTCTAACAATTAGATATCGAGCGTGCAGTTTTCTTTTTTACGAGTTGATGCCAACCTAATCAACTCACCCCTCCATGTGGCCTTTAAAGCCGCTCACACCGATCGACTGCCTGTATTGATCCCCAATTGGAATTGATGGAATGAGATATGAATGACTGAAGACGATCTAATAAGGGGGATCCTGGAAACTATTGTTTAAAGACCACGAGTAAGATCTTGGTGGGACAGAAAGTGGCTGACACCGAAAACTAATGGGGGAGTGATCAGAGATTACCCGACTGGAAATAGTGACCTCTTGGACTAGAGTAAGAACCTGGTGGCTAACTAAAAAAAAATCAATATGGGAGTAACTTCTATGAACAGGGAGTAAAGGTAAACTCTCTGGCAGTTGGGTTGGTTAGTCTCCATGGATGATTAGGCCTAATGAGGAGCCAAATTCTGCCATTGCTCTCTGGGCCGGGGATAGCGGAGACCTTTGGACCACAGAACGATCCAAGCGGTTGGACTGTACCAAATTTCAATCCCTCCTAAGATTATGGGCTTATCAGCAAAGGGTGCTATAAGTACCGCCAGCTGCGTGAAAAAGGCCGGCGACTCCTGGTTAGGCCCATAAATAGATCCCAACACTAAACTTGCACCCCCCAGCTTCCCTACCACAATAACAAATCTGCCATTAGGATCGGAAACAACTTCCGAAGGAAAAAAGGGAACCTTTTTAGCCACTAGAATGGCTACCCCTCTTTTACTTGTAGAGAAACCGGCCCCAAAAACCTGTCCCACCCATCTTTTTTTCAGAAAGTGGAGCTGGTCAGGGAGCATGTGAGTTTCTTGGAGAAATACTATTGATGGATTGAAGTGCGCCAAATGATTCAAAATAATATATTTCTTCTTATTATCTCTACCCCCCTTAATGTTCCATGAGACAATATTTAGATTGGAAGCCATAAAATAGCTCTATACAGGATACACCTCCAACTAGTAAGCTGCCATCTCCTCCCCAACAACCCTCAAATACCTAAAACTTAAGAAAGGAAAAGTCCCTCCCTCAAAGAGCCCCACCCTTTCCCCAAGCCCCACTGAAACCAAGCCTCCGGCCCCAGACCGACTCCAATCTGTTGGCCCATGGCGCTTCTGAAGGTGGGGCCCCTCTTAGAAAGAAGAGCCTGTTTTCCATATCCCCAATAAATCAACAAGCCTTGTAAGGCTATAGGCAACTGTCCTATTCTACCCTATTCGCGTTTCAATTAGTTTAACCCTACCCCGTCTCCTGTATAAAGTCCAAATGTAACATTATTGAATGCTAAAGGATAACCAACAGCTACATTCCCTATATGACCTGAACAATAGAGAAAACCTAACAGTGGGCGAACAAGAGGTGGTCCCTGTGGAAGCCAAAGGTAGAGAAAGAAAAGTCCCATATAGCCATATGCCAACGCTCACACTTCCCCAGTAACTCAGCCCAGAAAGTACAAAAACCCTAGAGCAAATGGGCTAAAACATGATTCTAGAACCCCACTGGTAACATCCAGCTTATTAGTTAATAGGTAGTTTGAATAACAGGACCAAACCCAAAACAAGGATAAGAGGGGGAAAGCCAAGCAAAGAGCCAGACTGCAGTTGTGACTAATTAGATAGGTAGATAACGAAACTTGGCAGGGCCAAGCACCCACCCTAGCTCTTGGGGAGCTCTAAACATACTCCGCCCAAAGTAGCGACATACCAGGAGCTGATCATATCATATGGAGGGGATATCCCCCATAAGATGAAACGGAAGCTTACTGGAGCAACTCTACAACAACCGTACTCCTAATACCCCTTATAGGAGCCTCTACCGGCTACAAAAACAAAGGTCGAGAGATCCCCCTCCCCACAAGTAGGCGAGTACATAAAATAAAGCTCCAGGTAGCAGCAAGTCTAATGCCCCAGTAATAGACCTGTGAGAAAAAAAAGCATAAAAAACAAAAACAAATAGACAGGGGCTATAGGGGACCCCAACACTCTACAAATTCAGTGAAGACTTTGCAGTTTGAGATTAAATAAATCAGTCCAGGATGTCTTCTGCATTCCGGAGAGCTTCCGCAAGGTCAACCCCTCTCAGCCTTTGAGGAATAAGTCCGGTAATGACTCTTTTAATGTCTTTAGAGCCTCGTCTGCCAACTCAGAGAGTTTTTTCCCATCCTTGAGGGTGACTTCCAACCTGGCTGGGTACAATATACGATGTTTCACACCAGCAACCCAGAGTTTTGAAGTGATGGGACGGAAACTAGCTCGGGCCATCCGATTTTTCAAAGTTAAGTCTGGCACCACACGTAATTTCTTGCCCTCCCAGAGAATGGCTGAGAGTTTCCTCGCCTCCTTCAATATATGCTCTCGATCTAGATAATTTAAGAGCTTGAAAATTATAGGCCTTGGAGGATCTGAGGGAGAAGGCTTTGCCCTTAAGGCCCGATGGCCCCTTTCAATAATATATTCGGGCCCATTAGGCGAAGGCCCTACTGTCTTCCTGAGAAACTTTTGCAGGAAGGAAATTGTGTTGGGGCCTTCTTCACCCTCCGGGAGCGCCAGCAATACAAGATTATTTTGCCGATTCCTTCCTTCAAAGTCGTCTAGACGATCTAATTTAGCCAATGACCTCTTATACTCGACCATAGCTGGGGCCTGCTTCTCTGAACTCCGCTCTAGTGAAGAAATTCGAGCTTCTGCATCTGTGACCCGACGGGCCAGTTGCATTAATGCGGGCTTGAAGTCGGCAACCTCCTCGATAAGTTTAAACAAGGCATCCTAATTGTAGACAGTTCTGTACACCCGAGAAGGCGTAAGTTCATCTTGGTTGAGCCGGGTTAGAAGAGCTGCCGAGGACGCTACTTCCAGTTCCTGCGCCGGTTCTTCCATCTTCGCCGCTTAACCAAAAAGTAAGCCTTCTGTCAATTCACTACTTTGGGGTAGAGTTATCGCAAAAATAAACTGCAAAAAATGTGGGGAAAAATCGGCGTTTTTAAACGGAGAGAGGAGAGCCCCTTGAGCTAGCTGCTAGACCTTCGAGCGCATCACGTGACCCCCTTATTTTGCACTTCTTTGCATTGAATCCTAGCTGCCATACTTCTGACCATTACTCCAACCTTGCCAAGTCCCTTCTCATCCTTTCCACGCCTCCTTGTGTATCAACCCTGTTGCAGATCTTTGTGTCATCTGCAAAGAGGCATACTTTTCCTTCCAGTCCCTCTGCAATGTCACTTATGAAGACATTAAAAAGGTCTGGACCCAGTACTGAACCCTACGGTACCCCACTAGTAACCCCTCTTTCTTCAGAGTGGACTCCATTTACAATTACCTTCTGTGTCCTGTTGTACAGCCAATGTTGTACCCAGCTACAACCCTGGGACCCACTCTCAGGCTGGTTAATTTGATTATTAATCTTTTGTGTGGGACTGTGTCAAATGCCTTGCTAAAGTCTAGGTAGGCCATGTCCACAGCCCCTCCCTGGTCTACTACTTTGGTCACCCAGTCAAAGAAATCTATTAGATTCTGTCTGACATGACCTTCCCGCTATGAACCCATGCTGCCTTGGGTCCTGTGCCTCACTGGCCTCTAGGTACTCAACTATTCTTTCCTTCAGAAGTGACCCATCACTTTCCCTACCACAGAGGTCAGACTGACAGGTCTGTAGTTTCCAGCCTCTGTCTTGGTCCCACTTTTGTGAAGGGGAATCACATCTGCCTTCCTCCAGTCCTCGGGTACCACACCATCCTCCCATGATTTATTAAAAGAGTTGCCAGTGGTTTCACTAGTTCCCCTTAATTCTTTTAGAATTCTGGGTGAATTCCATCAGACCCCATTGCTTTGTCCACCTTCAGTTTTAGGAGTTCTTTCAGAACCCTTTCTTCTGTGAAAGGACTGGGATCGACCCTCCTATCAAGAGTGCTTCTGTTAATTGGATTAGGCACTTCCCCCTTCTCTTTTGTGAATACCGAGCAGAAATATTCATTCAGTATCCCTGCTTTTTCACTGTCCCCCTCTGCCCACCAACTGTTCATTCTATTCAGCCTCACTATCCTCCCTTTGTCTTTCTAGGCTCGCTGATGTACCTATAAAAGGTTTTATCCTCTCTTAACTGAGTTGGCTATCTTTTCCTCAGTTTGGGCCTTGCTATTCTGACTTCCCTCCCTGCTTCCTTCTGCCTTAACTGGTACAGCTCTCTGTCCTGCTCTTTCTGTGTTTCCTAATACTCTGAATGCTATCTTTTCTTCCTGACTTTCACAGCCACCTCTTTGAGAACCATAGTGGCTTTTTCTTCATTTTGATTTATTTATTTGCTTCACACAAAGGCTTGTTGCCTCTGTGATGGCAGTTTGATGATTCCCCATTGTTGCTCCACACCTCCTCTAGCCTGTTTGCTAGTGCTTTCTGAGCACTTCTCCCATCTTGCCAAAGTCAGCCCTCCTGAAGTCCTGCACTTCACTTTAGTATGGCTTGACTCTGTAGCTGAGTTTAACGTGAACCACACTGTTTGATGGTCACTTGTTCCCAGATGGCAACCCATTTCTAGATCTGAGATCCTCTCACTGCCCCCATTTGAGAGCACGAGGTTAAGATTGCTCCCTCACGAGTGGGTTCCGAAACTAGCTGTCTGAGGCCTGCCTCCTGTAGGGCATCAAGAATGGCCCTGCTCTTGGATGTGGCTGCAGCAAATGTGCTCCAGTTAACATCTGGCATATTCAGGTCTCCCATCAACAGTATCTCCCCTTTCTCTGCCATTCTAAGAATGCCTTCTATCATATCCTTGTCCATTCCCTCCTCCTGACATGGGGGTCTGTACACAACCCCTGTGCAGATTGTGGTGCCCTTTCCAGTCTCCATCATGACCCACAGTGCCTTCTCTCCTCCCTGTTTACTCTTTTGTTCAGTTGTTTTTATCCCTTCCTTTACATAGAGAGCTACTCCTCCCCCTCTTCTCCCCTGCCTGTATCTCCTGTAGGTTATGTACCTGGTATGTTAACATCCCAGTCATGGTTCTCTTGTACCATGTTTCTGTGACTGCTACGATATCCAGGCATCCCTCTTCCATCAAGGCCACCAGCTCAGGGAGCTTGTTGCCCAGACTACGGGCATTGGTACTCATTACCCTCAATTTCCTGATGGCCTTACTCCTTTTTGCCCCATCCCCGTCCTTCTTGCCTTTGTCACTTTCTCCATTTACCCCTGCCCTTCTCCCTATCGACACCTCTATGTTGGTGTTTACGGCACTTACTACCGTGATTTTTTTGGGGGCTAGGATTTCCCTGTTCCTTTCCAGTGCCTTCCTCTCTTGGCTAGTTTAAATGCTTGCCAATGAAGCATTTAAACCTATCACCTATGATCCTGGTTCCCCTTCTGGACAGATGCAACCCATCATGCCAGTATAGGCTTGCATCACTCCAGGTGGACCCCTAGTCCCCAATGAAGCCAAATCCCTGAGCTCCACACCAGTTTTTCAACCACTGATTGAATCCCATGGTGCGGAACACCCTAGCCTCTCCTACGCTATAGATGGACAGCACCTCCGAGAAGGTTACCATGAGTGCTATTTGTCTAAGGCCCTTCCCCAATGTTACCGTGCATGCTACTTGTCTAAGGCCCCTCCTTACTTAATTTGGTACAGAACAATCTAATGCAGCATGAGAACTCACAGACTGACATACTACTCTCTTCATCATACAGGCAGCAGCTAGTTTATCAGAGATTGAACTAAATAATATCAAAGACACTCCCATAGAAGAAAAGGCAGTGGCAAGGGGAAATTCTGAAGTTTCTGAAACAGGAGAACCAGAGCCAGAAACATCAGGCCCCCCCATCCCCTAACTATGACAAAAATTATTCAGTAACAGGGTTCACTATTGCAGAGGCTTTAAGGGAAGCTGGATGGGAGAAACCTCATCATTCACAAGTTTGGACTTCTCCAGCCCATATAGCTGCTGAATTGGGGGAGAATTTAATTGAAATGTCAGATCCCTTGGAAATCACACCTGCATTACACCTTATACAAAATTCCTTACTGCCCATAAAGATTCTACCAACCATTGGGGATTCTAGCCCAGGAACAGAGCATATATCACAGAAATGAAATGAAAAAGGTGGCAACCCAGCTCAAGGAACAAGATCACAAACAGAAGGCCCTCCTGCTACAGGGCAAGAGAGTACCCCCCAGCCCCACCTCACAACCTCACAACCCACATCAAGAAAATGACCCAGGACATGAAGAGGGCCACCCTGGGAATCAGGGGAGTCACCCCAATGCACGAGCATACGTTGGTCTATTTCATTCACCCCCAGAACAAGCCAAATGCAGAAATGCAGTATGTATAAGGTAATGAGATGGCCTGGAAGTCTTCTTGGATTGAATATATGTGGGAAAATGCTTGTAAAAGACAGCCTACAGTTCTTACCGACTGAGATTTATGCATTAATACACACGTATGGGGATTCCAACTTCGATTTAAGTTTTAAAATGGCGGCAGGCTTAGAAGCTTTTTGGCACCACTACCAGCAAGTTAAATACACCCCTCTATGGTCACCCTTCATAGCCATCCCATTAGCAAAACCAGCAATCAGAACAATCACAGTCTTATTCAAAAATGAAGGGGTAGAAGTAGCAGACATGATGAGGTGGTTAAAACCAAAATGTACAGTAACAGGTCTTCCAGAGCCCATCATTGATTCTGAACAACTGTGGACTGGAGGGTGGAAAATCCAGGTACAGCTTCCACAAATGAATGGGATAATCCAACATTTACCAAGTTGTTTTTATTTGGGCAGAGACAAGGGCTTCATATCCTACGCTGGACAACCAAAGTCTTGCTTCAGATGTGGAGCACAAACACATTTAAGTAGTGCATGCAACAGCCTTAAGTGCTCCCTCTGCACTGGTATTGGGCAAACAAGTATAAAATGTCAAAAAATGGTATACTGTAATCTGTGCAATGAAACCTCCTACTCTTTCAAGAATTGTCCATGGGCATCTCACAATAACCCAGCGAACACCCACGAGGATCAAGAGGAAACAGTATCCAGAGCACAACAACATGCTAACAACAGCCCCCCTCCCAGACCTAGACCTGATGATGCTCACACTCAAACACTCAGCCTAAGCACATCAGCAACACTAATACAAGAAAATGAGCCTGGCCAACAGGACACTCGAGTCCCTGAGGAGGCCCAGCCTATCTCAGAGAACGCCAACGGAGCAGACAGGACTGCCTTACATACACTGACCCCCACATTGGGCCCCCTGGAAGGCACATCAAGCAACATCACCTCCAGTATGACAATGAGAAAACCCTCTCCATTAATAAAAACTGGGCAAGAACAGATAATGTCACCAGCTGAGGGAACTAACTGGACTCAGATACGGCACAGAAGGCAAACCAGGAGCAAGTCAAACAGAGGACTAGGACATCAAAACCCCAGCCTGAGGAAGGGATGCCCACATGAAACAAGTTTGCAGTCTTATCCAAAAAACAAACAAACAATGGGCTGAGATAGAAGAGGACTCTGATGCATCATCGGTAGCCTCTTCTCAGCCAGATCCCATGCCAGGCACAGAACAAATATCCAGTGACTCTAAAACATCTAGCAAAAAGAGATGCAAAATTAAGTCTCCAGGGAAGGGGAGAAAGTCCTGAGGATTCCCCATAATTTTTCAAATAAATGACCCATAATTTTGCCTGCTACACTCTCAATGTCAATAGCATAAAGAATCCTAAGAGAAGACACACTACTTTTTCTGTATTAGGAAACTTAAATGCGTAGGTCTCCTTTTTACGGGATACCAGAATTCTCTCCATCAGAGAAGCTAGCCAGGCAACACAGGAATGGCTAAGGGGAGTATCTTAATAGTCCCTGGGGGAGAAAACATGTGCAGGGGTTACAATACTTTTCAATAAGCAGGAAGAGACAGTCATGAGGCTGACAGATTTAATCCAGGGGAGGGCTTTAATACTAGCTGTCATTATTCAGGAACAAGAATGGAGACTGATTAATATTTATAACCCACAAATAAAAACACAGAGGACTGAGGTCATGAAGGTAATACAGACTTACTTACACTCTTCTAAATTGATACTTTCAGGGGTGATTTAAATGATATCTTATCCCTTTCAGATAAAACAGGTACAACTCAAAAGCTCTATACTGACTCAAATTATCTTAACACCATGTATAAGACAGCAAGACTGGTGGGCGGGGCCTCATTTGGGCCTCAACCACTTATCCATACCTGTCACAGAGGGAGATCATCCACTAGGATAGACCATTTCTTTATTTCAGAGTGGTTACCTTGCTATAAATGCACTATGATCCCTATAGACACATCAGACCATTGTTTATTAACAATTTACTTAGGACTTCCTAAAAACAAGCCAGGGTCACATAACCATTGGAAGATGAAGATTACAATACTAGAAGAAGGCAAGGGATGGAAGGAACTACTAGAAGTCCTTACTGACAAACTATCAATATTTGAATTATACGAAAATCCAACCCTTTGGTGGCAGGAAACCAAACTGGAAATCAAAAAACATTGCAAACACACTGCAAAATCTCACCATAAAGAAAAATACATTCAATATTTAGAGAAATTGAGACAATTACAGAAGTAACTTTCCCTGAAAGCTGAATATGGCTTAAATTATTCTCCCCAGATAGCTCAGATAAAAAAACTAAATGTATGCTTGTCAATATGACAGGGCAACCTCCTTGTTCTTGGAGCAAAAATATGGAATGAAAGGGTCTATGCAATCAGTGAACTCTTATGACAGTTGTAAACAATGCACAGACATAAAATGTATGCCCTTCCTCAAAAGTAAGGAGAGAATCCTTATCAAGGATAGCCTGGCTATACTGAATGAGGTAACTAATCATACAAAACCCTATTTGGTCAGCAAGCCACTGTTCCAACTAATTCAGGAGATTTATTAAATTACCTAAACATTCTACAGTTATCAGAAGATATTAAATCCAAATTAGTAAGCCCAATTACAGCAGAGGAAATATGCTCAATAGTCTGACACATAAAAGGTAACGTCACCTCTGATCCAGATGGAATGCCAAATGAATTTTATAAAAAAGCAATAAACTTATTAAAACAGCACTTGGCAATTGTATTCAATAAACTTATGCACTTCCTTACATAAGAAAAATGAAAAAGACAATGTAGACAACTAGCGACCAATCAGCTTAATTAACTCAGACTGGAAAATCCTGTGCAAAATTATTTGCAACAGGTTGGCAAAGAAGGCAAAAACCCTGATATGCCTAACTCAGACATGTGCAGTCCCACAGAGGTCAATGCTAGATAACCTTAGATTAATGAGAGACATGGAAAATGCAAATTGATTTTATTATGATTGGGGGACCGCTAGACTACCAGGGATAGCAATAATAATGATAATGAAGTACAGATCGGGGGGCACTAGACTATCAGGGATATATAAATAAAAAATATATAAATAAACACACATAAATACCAGACTACCACAGATAAAAAGATAAACATATTAATAAGATACTCATTGGGGATTAGACTCCAGGAAAGCAGGCATAGTTATGTACATTGCTATGATGGGGAGGAGGCCATTAGACTACCAGGGATAATGAAAAATACTGTTTTTTATTTAGATGAGACAGAGTAAAGTCCCTGAGCAAAACCCACCCTTATATAATCTAATTAGGGCACTTGGCTACAAAATCTATTTTGAAATTGGCTAGCTCGCCCTCGCTTTTGTTTGTTAGCGAGCAATTTCTTTGACTGCGAGAGTGCAAATTCTTTGATCACGAGATTCTTTGATCGCGATCGTGCATCGTGAGTGAAGAATAAGATGGCCAGATAAAAAAATCAATTTTCTCAGCTCAGGGATGTCCTAGGAAGACAAAGGTTTTACTCAGGGGGCTTTGTTGTGACGAACCATTGTGGTGGTTTACCGCAATTATTTGAATTTTGTAAATTACACAACTTTTTATTCTTTGATTGTGACCCAGCAAATTCTTTGATCATGAGCCTGAAAATTCTTTGATCATGAGATTCTTTGATTGCGATCTTGCATCGTGAGGGTAGGACGAGATGGCCGGGTTAAAAGTAAATTTTCTCAGCCCAGGGGAGCCCTAGGAAGTCAAATGAGGATTGGTTTTGCTCAGGGAGCTATGTTCTGTCGAACCATGGTGGTGGTTAACAGGAATTTTTCCAATTTTGTCAATTTCAAAAGTTTTTATTCTTTGTTCATGATCATGCAAATTCTTTGATCGTGAGATTCTTTCACCGCCATCTTTGATCGTGAGGGTAGGACAAGATGGCCAGTTTTTTTATAATGGAATAGATAGGGACATTTTACCAAACTTTCAGATTGAATATCTCGGAAATGGTTTGGTCTTTTTACTTGAAATGTGGAGAGTGTTTACGTCATGTCCTGTAGATGTGAATTATGGTGCTTACATGTCAGAGACATTTTTTTTGTGGAGATATTACGTGACGCACTTTACATGTTGCAGACAGTGTTTTGCTTGTGGTGGTGGCTTGAAATTGATAGGATACCTATCCTTAGTGTCATGGATGCAGTTTTCAGTCGTTGTGTGTGTTAAATGTCAACAGGTGTGGAACTGTGCCAGTCTGACAAATGAAAATCTCATACGTTAAAATGTTATATCTCGGGCACGGTTTGGTCTTTTCACTTGAAATTTGGAGGGTGTTGATGGCATGTCCTGTGGATGTAAATTTCAGTGTTTCCATGTAGGAAAATTTTTTTGGGTGGAGATATGGCGTGGTGCAGTTTACATTCTGTAGACAGTGTTTTGCTTGTGGTGGTGGCTTGAAATTGATAGGATACCTAGTCTTAGTGTCATGGATGTATTTTTCTGTCTTTGTGTGTGTTAAATGTCAAGAGTTGTGGAACTGTGCCACTCTGATGAATGAAAATTTCAAATTTTGACATGTCATATCTTGGACACGGTTTGGTCTTTGTACTTGAAATTTGTAGGGTGTTGATGGGATGTCCTGTAGATGTGAATTGCGGTGTTTACGTCTCAGACAATTTATTTTTTGTGGACAGATTACGTGGCATACTTAATGTTTTGCGGACATTGTTTTCTGTTGTTCTACTACATTCATATTAATTTAGTGGCTGGTTGTGCTGTTGTCACTGTACTTTTTAGTCATCAGCTGTGTAATGTGGCCCAACACTTGCAAGTTGGTGGGAGTGTGGGGCTCAAAAGGCCCTGCACTCCCACCAACTTGCACAACTTTCTACTTTTTATTCTTTCTTAAAAAGTAAGGAAATTCTATGCAAAAAACTTTGTTAATATATCAGTTAGGGATTTCTTCTACAGTGAAAAAGTGAAAATTCAATTTTAGGGTTCCTACCCTCACACCCACCCCAGCCTGCTTCACACAACAGGCATCAGGGTGCATTGGGGTCATGGTCCTAACTCTCACCCCATTCTCCTACACTGCACCACCTCAGCTTGTTTACACATGGGATGGGGTGAGAGTTAGGGACGATGACCCCAATGCACACCCTGATGCCTGTTGGTGGGGGCAGGCTGGGGGCGTGGTGCAACGGGTAGGAACTCTAAAATCAAATTTTCTCACTTTTTTCACTGTAGAAGAACCCTAACTGATGCATTAATGACATTTTTTTTGCATAGAATATATATAGATAGATAGATAGATAGATAGATAGATAGATATAGATATAGATATAGATTTATATATATAGATAGACAGATAGATAGATAGATAGATAGATAGATAGATAGATAGATAGATAGATAGATAGATATAATATATATATATATATATATAGATAGATAGATATTCACACACACACACATGAAATAGGTAATCCACTACAGGACATGCAGGATCCACGGCAACATGGATTCACAACAGGAAGGTCCTGTCAAACAGATTTAATTGATTTCTTTGACTGGGTGACAAAAGTAGTGGACTGGGGGGGGTGGTGGACATCACCTACCTGGATTTCAGTGCGGCCATCAATATGGTTCCACATAGAAGGCTGGTCAACAGGTTGGGTAGTCTGGGGTAGGGCCACAAGGTGGTGAACTGGGTTAGTAAGTGGGAGAGGAACAGAAAGCAGACAGTAGTACTAAATGGAACCTAGTCAGAGGAAATGGAGGTGACCAGTGGAGTACCCCACGGTTTAGTTCTGGGGCCAGTCCTCCTCAATGTCTTCATCAGTGGCATTGAAGCAGGGCTGGAAGGGAAGGTTTGCCTATTTGCAGATGACACCAAGATCTACAACATAACTGACACACCAGAGGGCATGGTAAGAATGAGAAACTACCTAGAGAAGCTGGAAAGTTGGTTGGAGGTATGGTAGCTCAGATTTAACACAAAGAAGTGCAAGATCATGCACTTGGGGAGTAGAAACCCAAGAGAGAGCTACAAGATGGAAGGGCAGCTGTTGACCCTCACCCGGGAGGAAAGAGATGTGGGGGTCATCATCATGGATGACCTGAAGGCCACCAAGCAGGCAACAAAGTTGGTAGGGAGGGCCAGTGGGATATTGGGGTGTATAAGAAGGGGTATCACAAGCCGAAGGAAGGAGGTACTGGTTCCACTGTACAAAATGCTGGTAAGACCACATCTGGAGTAGTGCACACAGTTCTGGAGGCCGCACCTCTGTGAGGACATAGACAGGGTGGAGATGGTGCAGGGAATACAACATAAGACATAAGAGGTTAGGTTAAAATACCTCAATATGTACACGCTGGAACAGAAGAGGGAAAGGGGGGACATGATTGAAATGTTCAGGTACCTCAAGGGCATAAACAAGGTGAAAGGGGATAACATCTTCCAATCTAAAAATGAGTACTAGGACAAGGGGCCATGACATGAAATTGGAGTGGGGCAATATAAGGGAAAATGGGAGGAAGTTATTTTTCACTGAGATGATGGTGAATGCATAGAATAGCCTGCCCCAGGAGGTGGTGGGAGTGAACACTGTGGCAGGGATTCAAACATACATGAGATAGGAATAAGGGGGCCACAGAGATGAGAGGGAATAGCGTAGGCAGGTGACCAGCTAGTGGCACCAGCCACCATTACTGGTAGGGAAAATGGGCAGACTGGATGGCCTAGTGGTCATTTTCTGCCGACAACTTCTATGTTTCTATATATGCATGCTCATTTGTGCTACAGTGCAAGATGAAAGTGAAAGTCATTACAGCTGAATCAGTGTAAAATTGACAGGATCAGCCAGTTAAGTTTTTTTAATCACTTTTACCCTATCAAAATCATGGCAGGATCAACCAGATAACTGTTTTCAGTGTGGGACAACTACATACCTTAGATTAACTTGGTTATGGTTGTGACAGCTTGTGTGTGCCAGGTGTGGTGTGATCTTCTTGTCTAGGCTGCTAGTGAGAAGGTTCTGAGGGATGCTGCTAGTGAGAAGGTTCTGAGGGATGGAAAGTAGTGCAGGCATGCAGTCATAGTGGGAGGCGTGCAGTTGTTGTGGGATAATGAACGGTCATGTGGTGTATTTTATCCAATCAAGGATCCTGTTTTACATAGACTTTTTTCCTTTCCATTTTATAAATAGATATATATATACACACACATATAGTTATATATATATATATGGCCAATATCCTCTGGGATAACCCATGCCTCTGGGCATTTGCTCTGTGGTTCTTTTGTAGTTCTTTTCCTTCTCTATTTTGTGGTCACCATGACCCAAACATATAACATCCCCTTAAGGAGTGGCTGGCTCCCTCTCCCTGGACTAAGGCACATATATAGAACACTGATTAGTCAAAATGAGGACAAAACACGTGCATGTGTCTGCTGTTCTTAGCCTTTACTGATTGTACTGTTAGGCCTTTTGGCACCATGCAATTTTGCTTAAAACTGAGCCAGCCCAAATTCTCTCATGGGGATTTGCATATGTTTCCCATGATGCTTTGCATTATGGAGATATGTGCAATTGTGCTTCCTTTATCTCTCTCTCTCTCTCTCTCTCTATATATATATATATATATATATATATATATATATAGTGGCGTACCAGGATTAAATCTACTTCTACAGCATTCTGCAGTATACTGCAGCAGAGTTACTGCAGTAAACAATGTAATTTCAATGGAAATTAATCCCTTTTGTCATGCAGAAAAATGTGGCAGTGCTGAGATGAAGTGAATGCCACAGTTTCCTGCATGGCAAAAGGGACTAATTGCCATTGAAATTAAATTGCTTCCCATAGTAACTCTGCTGCAGCATGCTGCAGAGTGCTGCAAAATGCTGCAGAATTGGGAATTGGGTTTCATCCTGGTGAGCTTCTCTGTGTGTATGTGTATGTGAATGTGAATGTTTATGTGTATGTGTATAGATATAGATATAGATATAGATAGAGATAGAGATAGAGACAGAGATAGAGATAGAGATAGAGATAGATATATACACACAGTATATATTATAGGGTCACGGCTGTGCCCCTATAGTTATGGTTCAGTAGCAGGTTTCATGTTAAACCTCAGATTTTGCACTTTAGTAACCTTGTAACTGATCAATGGATTTGCACAAAATTTGACTTGCACTGTCCTGTCAGGAAGATCCGTTGACATGGCAAGTTTCATTCTAGTCCGACGTGCAGATACTGAGATATGAATAGTGAAAAAAAAGTAAAATGTCACCATTTTTGCAGTTTTTCCTCACTGCCATGCACCCGGATGGTGTGGAATTTTGATTTGAAATGTTTATGGTAGAAAGAACTTGGGTAACAAAACTGCCACTGTTTGTTGCAAAAATATTAAACTGTTGCAAAGTTATTAAGTTTTTAAGTTCCTATTATGTTCTATTGGAAGTTCATTTTTCAGAGTAGATGTATAAAGTTCAACAAAGGATTTGATCTTGCAAAAAAGGATTCAGTTTCATTAGTTCAGTTACTTTTTCATCATAAAAAAATCCTTTTTTGTGAACTGCTATCATGTTTTTTTTACCAACTAAAAAAAAAGTGGAAAATACATAAAACTGTTGTCATTTAAAAAAACAACCATTAGATCTTAAGTAAAGGGGATCCATTCAACTAGATTCTGATGTTTGTTTGTTTACAGAATGCCCACCATTAGTTTTCTGGGCATCCAAAATACTGGGTGCCCAGCTTTGCGAGGGGAGCACGTCCCTCGCATTCTCTGTATGAGAACAGCGGGGATTAATTATTTGACACTGGGATGGCCACCCCCAGTGCCGGATGCCCCCCCCCAAAACTTTCTATAATTCATCTTTATTTGTTTGTTTCTTTTTTTTTAGTTTATTGCATCCACAATGTGAGTGGATCTGTCTACATCATGTGTAGAAGCTCTCAGCCAACAGATTCAAGCTGGTTCAAATGGTTTTCTTCACCAGCATAGATGATAGATCTAAATTAGAAAAAAATCGGAGTCACAAGGGAATGCTTTCTCTATTTCGCCACTGCAGCCAGTCTTTCCAAGGTACCAATAGCTAAACCATCAGAGTAGATGCTCACCAGTTGTCCATGAAATGCTGAAGTCTTGTCCCTTGGGAATCTACCACACTTCTCTCCTCACTTGGGAAGACTGCAAGAGATGAGCTCTGGCAGCTGCCGGCCAAGTGAGGAAAGAGATTCTCCTTTGATAACTCTTCTCTAAATCCAGACTCCCCCTCACCCCCCCATTTGCGCTTGTCACCAGTCACCATTTTAGCTTTTTGTTCCTTTGGGTTACTCTTCTGATCTGGATCACCCAGGATGATTAGGTGAGACTCAAACTGATATGTGCTGGCTAAGTCTGATGAAAAAAGGAAAGGAGGTATAACTGGTGCTCGTAAAGCCTCATTACCAACATGTTACATACAGTACATTATAACATGAGTGCATAGAAACGTGCAACCTGATTGGCTCAGCCGCTTTGTGAGGCAGTAGATTTAGCTAGCATTAATCCACAGCCCCGTGGAGCGACTGGGGAGATCTGCCTTCAGATCTCCTTTTTTTCCCCCTGTGCATCAAAGTTGTGTGACAGCCATTTTATTTTGGCAGTTAGAGAGTGGGGCAGTGGGTTCAAGTTTCTGATGTTGTAGCCACTGTTCTGGAATGTGTAGAGCCTCAGTAAGTGTTCCACAGAGTGCCACAGTCATAGCAGCATTGCTCATTCACCTGATGTCACTAGTTGGTTGCACACCCACCTGCCCTGCGGGTCACCAACAACCAGCTATACCATTTCTTCTGCTGCATGTTGACACACACACACACATGCGTGCACACACACACACACACACACACACACACACACACGCACACACAGAGTATCAACAGTGGTCCATTTTAGTTGGTTGCCCACCCATCCGCCCCATGGATCTCTGAGAACCACCACATGCTGTTCCTTCTGCTGTGGGTTGCCCACCCCACACACACACATTATCAGCAAGAGGTCCATTCTAGTTGCTTGCCCATTTTTGCCCCACCTATCTCTGAGAACCGATGCATACCATTCCTTCTGCTGCAGGTCAGCTCCAACCCACACACGCACACACACATTATCAGCACAGGTGTGTTACCCAATGTTAGTGTGTGGCTATCATAGTGCTTTGGTGTCCCTCTGCCCCACACTCACACACAAAGACACACACACACACACACACACACACACACACACACACACACAGACATCATGAGCCAAACATTGAGCAGTAAGCAATACCAGAACTGTGACAAGGCAGGACACACTGTCAGTAAACTCGTGACAGTATACTGCCATGGAGCCTGCGGTCACTTTTTCCAGTACCTGCTCCTGTGTTTGAATGGCACCTGTGTATGGCTGTAGAGCCTTGCTGTGTCAGAGAGTGGCAGTTGTGGCAGATAGCACAGAAGTGTTGAATGAAGAGAGAGTGACAGAAAAGGAAAAAAATGTCCTTTTAGGTGATTGTCGCACACTGGCTTGGCTGTCCCATGGAGCACATGTCCTGTTATTCTGTGATTCAGTCTGTGTGGTGTCTGCAGAGTGGAGAGAGAGGAGATATATTGATGGTGCCCTTTCTCTGTAAGAAGTGATGTAATACAACAACTGTGTACTGTTTCAGTGATGTAACACTTGTATTTGAAAGCTGCATGCCTTCTCTCCGCAGTTAGCAGTTGTGTGTGTGCGGCAATTCATTGTTGGGCTCCCGCTGTGTTTCAGCCATGTAGAGTGTGTGTATGTGTATGTGTGTGAGTGTGTGTGTGTGTGCACGCGTGTGTGTGTGTGTGTGAGTGTGTCAGCTGTACTTGCACATTTAATGTGAAACACAAGTTGTGTCATGTCATAATCAGGTTATAATAAGGAGCACAGTAACTACATTGTGATGTGAGATCGTGGTGTGACATCGACAAGTGCAACTCTGCAGCAGCACACTGCGATGTGATGGAGTGGCAAGCACAGTAGTATTAAGGTTGAAAGTGGCTTGCCTCTTGTATGATCAGGTGTCATGCTGCTGTTCTGTAATGGCGAGTGTGGTCCTGTAAGCAAGCTGTGATACCTCTGTATAGCATGAGCAGCAGTTGATCTATCACTGTCAGCTCCTTGCTACAGTCACTGTTAGAAGAGAACGTTTCAGTCTCCACAGTAACAGAGACCCCCAGACCACTGTGTTTCCTGGATACATCTGCCCTAAAAAGCAGACAGTCTTTTCAGGCAGGCAGCCAAGGGATACAGAGGCACTGTCAACATGGAAACATAATTCTCCCTTTTAGGAAACCTAAGTCTCAATGAGTGGTTGAATCTGCATTTTCCAGGAGGGGTAGGTGCCAAGGACAGTAGTCAAAAGACAGAGAAAAGGGGAGTAGATGTTCCTAGTGGTACAAATTTCTCTTGTCATACTGCAGATGATGGGCCACTCAGCATGAAAGTGGCCAGCTCTGAGCAGCACCTAATACACCAGGAACGGAGCCAGAACATTGTCTCAATGACAGATGTGGGTCACAGAACCAGAACCAGAGTGCAAATGGGTCCCCTGGCACAAAGTTGTGCAGCGAACAGGCAAACTAACAATGCCACTAATGATAATGACAGACTGACAGCAGTTGACTGTTGACCAAGAGGTGCTAGCAAGCAACTTACATCCACACATGATGGCAAAATACAGTCCACAGTATCAGTGATGCAATGCAGACGTGCAACCCAGCAGCACACGATGCCAAACATGATTGACTGACCATGGACAGTCATGGCCTTGTTGGCACAGCAGATTTTCATACAGTGGCTAGCATCCATCAGTGGACAATGTTGCAACCCCCAAAGCAGACAGTGACAGTCAGCTATCACAAAGCATCACATAGGGCAGAACCAGTGAAATCTTGTGGTAATACCCGTGAGTTGGAGAACTGTGCTATGTGTCACTGGACAATGCAGCAAATCACAAAGCAGACAGCGACAAGCAGCTATCACAGAACATCGCATCGGTCAGAAGCACTGCAATCTTGTAGTAATACCTGTGTGTTGGAGAACCATTATATCTCATTACCAGGACATGAGACAGACACACACCAGCAAGACCAGTATGCAGCAGTCCATTGCAACACACTCACCTGTCTGTTAGATCATGGCACTGTAAGACCAAGTAAGCCAAAACACACATTATGACAGAGGCAGGGAAAGTTCATGATAGCACAAGCAGACATGTGAAAGTCTCTGACGAAGATCTCCTTGCACGCTGCTCTGCAATAGAGCAGCAACATGAACATTGCATCATGGCCAAACATACCATGGCACGCAGTGCCACTTGTGAATGACCTCAAACTAGTGTCACAGGTACCAAAGGATTATGTAGTACTCACCATGGCACAGTGCCATCAGGCTTTTGATTTACCCAAGGCAAGTCTTAAACCCAGTACAAGTGAAGCACAATCAGGAGACCAGTAGACACCCAGAATGACACTCATACCTATGGTAACACAGAAGTGTTGTACAACTGACAGCATGTGTAAATGGACAATGCAGCAAGGCCCCAAGTCTACAGTGACAATCTGCAATGAGACACCATCACTGGGGGGTGAGGTGCAGAAATCTTGCCATCACAAACATGTGCAGGATACAGGTGGCATACTATTTCCAGCACATATGTAACCCCCCCTACAAATGGGGGTTCCTGAAAAGTCTTTCTTGAGCTTGCCTAAATGCTCACTGCCATGCTGGTGTCCTGCTTTAGCGGTTTAAATGAGACTGCCAGAGAGTGCCTGTATAGCCTCTGTGCACTGTCTCTTTAAGAGCTGCCTGGATTGCAGTCATAAGTAATCTGAGAGGGAACTCTGTTGAAAGATGTAACTATTTGCTGAAAATTATTTAGAGTGATAATGATATTGTAGTTTGTCTAACCTGCCTTCTTTGCAGCAAGGACTGTTTTGTTTATCTTCTCTATCTTGCTCCTGGACTGCCGAACTGGACTAATCAGTACTGGTGGGACCTAAAATGGGGCCAGACTACAGAAGCTGTCTGGAGTTAAAATCTGTAGGAATTGTAGTTGTGGGCTTTTGGTGCCTTTTTGCACCTGAAGGGGGAGTCTTTGTTGTGACTGACAGACAGATCAGCCAACTGAACCTTTTGGATTCTGGAGAAAGTCCCAAGCATGCTGGCAGTTGAGTCAGATCTGAGTTGGGAGCTGAAGAAGCAACAGCTTGAGACAGTCAAGCAGCCATCTGAGTAGTTTCATGTGGGAGAACTGTGGAAAGGCCTGAGTTGTGGCCTGCATGTCTGCCTGCTGCCCATGAGAGGGAGAGAAGAGAATTATTTCGGACTAAATCCAGATTTGTGAGAATGAAGTAAGCCACTGATTTTTTACCAGGCTCATACCTGAAGAAGGCTGAAGATTTTGCTGAATGTGATCAGCCTGTCAGGATTTCCAGCTGCTTTTGAATCCCTGGTTTGTGCAGAGACTTTGTGATCATGACTGGAGAGCAGTTTGCCTGGTACAGTAGAGATTCCTTACATGTAAATGTGCTGTGAGTTGTTAGTGGGTCGTGATTTGGTTCCCCACTGTGTGAACTGTGTTCTTCTTGCTGGAAGCTGTATCCAGCCCAAAATGGACTGTATCCGAATTTGTCTCCATTTGGTCAGGGCCTTGCCACACTGGCCCAGCCAGACTACCCGCTGCACAGAGAAAGCCATCGACAAGAGACCTGCTTGGGGATCAGCCCTCTGCTCCACGTTTGAACAGGAATGATGCCTCGGCTATTCGTGTGGGCCCTGCTTCTCCTGGCACTTCAGATTAACCACCCGCTGTCTCAATTTTCATCCAGCCTGTGTCCAGTCTTGGGTATCGTGAGTAATCATCAGGAAAAAAACCTGCAACAACAGCCTAATCTAAAAGTGTGTCATCTGATTGTATTGTTGTTTTCTTTTCACGAACTGAGCCCTCCGGCTCTGGATTTCAAATAGTGTGTGTTGTGCATGTTGTTTTCTTCCATCACAGGGCCCCAACCAGCTGCAACATTCCTGGCTAGCCCACCATTCTCCATCTGGGTACCCACAGTGTGTTACTGTTTATGGACCCTGAAGTACATGCATAACTGTTTGATTGATGCAGTCTTTAAGCAAATTAACTTGATTACACACCTTCCTTGTTCAAGTCCGTTAAATAAATCAGCTATAACACTTTTTTGCATTTACCCTGACTGTGCTTCCAGTTTGTGCAAGAGTACTATATTGCTGTTATTTGCTGTGTATGACCTTGTTTTACAGGGGGGTCCCCAGGGCCAGGCCAGAGGAAAGCCCTGGTGGTAAGTGCAAACAGTATGGGTACTTGTGTGGTGTATTGGGTATTGTGAAAGTGATTATTGTGTATTGTTCCAGTAACTAGTAAAGAAAGGGGGGGTTACAGTGTCCCGGAGGGCTGTGCCCAGGTTAGCTTGACCACTACCAACCCTGACCTCCAGGTGGAGGCACCTGTTTCAGAACTGAGGCCTCTTAACCTCCTACTAGCCAAGCAGGCAGGGGTAGTAGCCCTTGGGATAGTGCCATCTAGGGGTTACATTTTGGAGGCTCACCACTGGGATTTTGTGCCTTCTAGTGGCCAAAAATTATGAATTATTGTTAAAGATTAATGGCTACCGCAGTAGAAATGGCTGTGCACCAGTTGGTGAGGTGGTGTACTGGGCAGAAGATCGACCCCCCAAATGCTCTACTTATACTGGTTATTCCCTGGGTACCAGTAAAGACACTAGAGGGATCACTCTCCAAAGTTAAATGTTTAAAAAATGTTGTGGTGGTGGGTTGACAGGCTGATTTGATCACCCAAACTTTTATAGCCTTGGTAGAGTGTAGTGACCTCATGGACAGCTCTAAAGTGCCACAGACTATTGCACCAGAAGGGGTTCCAGCTGCCTGGAGAGTGATAACAAAAGCCAGTAAAGACCCTGGGGAGGATGAGCTCCCACCATTACCTGAGACTTTTGAGGATAAATTTGCTAAGTTGTTGCTGGAGGAAGGGAAAACCATAGAGGACGTTAAGAAACTATTCCTGCCAACTGGGGGTGCTCCTTCCCCAGCACCCCCTCCCACTCCAGCACCTGTTACTGCCCTGCCTTCTGTGCCCATGCCAATGTTGGCCCCTATATCTGTACCCGCCATTAGTCATGACTCGTACCGAAGGCTGAGAATCTTCTCGGGCACTCTCCCCACTCCCCAGGGGGAGGATGGCTGGGAGACCTGGATAGACTATGTTGCCCCTCTAGTACTTGAATGGCAATGCTCAGAAGCAGAGAAATGAAACAGGTTGAGTGAGAGCCTCCAAGGTCCTGCCCTGGCTACCATCCATGCCAAGCAGGCCACTAACACCGAAGCAAATGCACAGGACTATCTTGATGCATTGGAGAATGTGTATGGGAGCCCAGATTCAGATAAGGATCTGTGGTGGAGGGTAAGAAAAGCTCAGCAGTACCCAGGAGAGCCATTGTCTGTGTATGTACCTCGGCTTGAAAAGCTACTAAAAGAGTGCCTCAGAAAGCGTAGTTTGCCATCAAATGAATTAGATCGAACTAGGCTGGACCGGATCCTTAAGTCTGCTCCATTTTCAGAATTGTTACTGCTTCAGTTGCGTCTTGCCACCCAACTGGAATTGCCCCCCTCCCATGATGAGCTACTGAAAGAAATTGAGGGGGTTGAACAAAGATGACCCCATGGGAGAATTGCACCCATATCTGCTGCTGCTGCGCAAGTGACTGAGAATGATCAGCCAAGTGAGGCTCAGGGACAAAAGTCGGCACTTAATGAGCTCTCTGAGAATGCAAAGCACTTCCCGCCCTGGGCCCAGCATTGGAAAGACGAGCTGCTAAAAGTCCGAGAGTTGAAGACAGGTGCCTCTGCAAGGGCTTCCCCCATGGAACAAGATTCTGGTCCCTTTCAGGACATGACTGCCATGGGGGTGGGGGTGCAACCTCAGGCATCGACTACCGAGGGTGGCTCCACAGCTGAGATCACCGGAATGACTACCACGCTAAAGGAACTGTTAAGACACGTTGCACCACTCTCATCACTGCAAGTAGATACTTGACCACAATCTCTTACTACTGCTTCAGTTCCTCATACAATGTTCTCTCCCAGGATGACCCAGGAGTCTATCATTCATCAAAACTATGGAAAGGATGGCCATATGAAAAGAGAATGCCAGTCTCAGAAGAACTTAGAAAGAGTAATAAACAGACACCAAGGGAAGTTTCAAAAAGCAAATGAATGTCCAAGCGGTGCCCGAAATGATCACAGTGAGGATTCGAGAAACCCTAACTCAAATTTCTTTGAGGCTAAATTGTCTGTCTAGGCCTCTGCTACTGCCTCTCCAGACTGGTCCAAAATAGTGGGCCCTTCAATGGAGGCTACCATGACTGTGAATGTTATTCATACTCAGGCTGTGCTTGATAGTGGTTCACAAGTGACCATTGTATTCCTGGTATGACAAACACTTATCTGATGTGCCTTTGCAATCCCTGGAAGGCCTACATGTGTGGGACCTGAGCGACAAGTCTTATCCCTACCAAGGGTATGTCTGCCTCTGGTTGTCTTTTCCTGCAACTGTAACTGGTGTAGAGGAGCGAGTAGAGACATTGGCCCTAGTGTGTCGCCCCACCAGACTGTATGATGGGTTCCCCCTGTTAATTGGGACAAACGCCCATATGTTTGGGAGACTGGCACAACTCTGTCATGAGAAACAAGGGTGATAGACTGGGAGGGCCCTGAGAATTCTGGCTCTGATCAAGAGGGCCTATGATTTACAACAGACACCTGAGGAAGTAGACCAGGATGAACTGGTGGGGATCGTGTGGAAGAAGGATCCCAATTCAATGGTACTGGCCCATAACACCCAGTGTACCATTCAAGGGGAGATCCACCTCCGGAAAGATGTCAAGAACAAAATTCTGATGTTGGATGTGCCAGGTGATGGAAATTTGCCAGAAGGATTATTGGTCAATCCCAGCATCTTGCCTGCTCGTGCCCATGCCTATGCACGATGAGTGATTGTCCAGATTCACAATGTGTCAGATCGGGAGATCTGGGTGAACAGAGGGTACACCCTAGCTATGGAACACTGTATAGACACTGCAGTATTGCCCAGCAACAAGCACCCTGGTGAGAAGGAGAGTGACCCCAGACTTGTTTGACTTTGGTGACTCCCCATTGCCAGCTGAATGGAAGGCTAGAATTAGCAAGAGACTTGCCCAGAGAGATCAAGTGTTTTTGTTGAAGGAATTGGTTGTGGGATGTGTCCAGGGTGCAGAGCATCACATATGCCTGCATGATGAATGGCCATTTCGAGATAGGTCCTGAAACCTAACCCCAGCAGACATAGATGATGTGAGAAGACACCTGCAGGAAATGATCACTGCTGGCATAATACAAGAATCCAGGAGCCCATACGCCTCTCCCATTGTGGTTGTACACAAGAAGAATGGGTCTGTGAGGATGTGTGTTGATTATCGAACCCTGAACCGGCAGAATATCCCAGACCAATACACTATGCCTCATATACAACATGCCCTGGACTGCTTGAATGGGAGCAAATGGTTCTCAGTGTTGGATCTTTGCAGCGGATACTACCAGATCCTGATGGCCCTGGAAGACTGTGAGAAAACAGCCTTCATCTGTCCATTGGGATTCTATGAGTTTCTGAGGATGCTACAGGGGATATCAGGCACCCCGGCTACCTTTCAGTGACTGATGGAATGTGCAGTGGGAGATATGAATTTGCTGGAATGCCTGGTGTACTTGAACAATGTCACTGTGTTTGGGAGCACCATAGAGGAGCATGAGAACCGACTGTTTAAAGTCCTAGACTGACTGGAAGACTTTGGCTTCAAGCTGTCCATTGACAAGTGCCAGTTTTTCCAAACCTCTGTGAAGTATGTGGGGCACATAGTATCTACAAAAGGGATGGAGACTGATCCCAGTAAGGTTGAAGCACTGACTACTTGGTCCCAGCCCCATAATCTGAAAGAACTACAACATTTCCTGGGATTCTGTGGCTACTACAGCAGGTTCATAAAAGACTATTCCAAGGTGATTCTCCCACTCTTGAATCTTACCCAGGGTTACCTTCCTACCAATCATAAATACAAAAAAGGGTCCATTAAGGAACCAGAAAAAGTATACTTCCACCCAGGTGAACTCTTCGGGCTCCACTGGACACCCGACTGTGAAGCAGCCTTCCATGAGATCATATACCAGCTCACCCACGCCCCCATCCTCACCTATGCTGACCACACCAAACCCTATGTGCTGCATATAGATGCTAGTCTGCAGGATCTAGGAGTGGTGCTGTATCAAGACCATGAGGGTGGCCTGAGACAAGTAGCTTTCACAAATAGGAGCTTGACCACATCCAAACAAAACTACCCTGTGCATAAGTTGGAGTTCCTTGCGCTAAAATGGGCCATCCTTGACCAGTTTCATGAATACCTCTAATGGGCAAAGATATTGGTGAAGACTGACAATAACCCATTGACCTATGTACAAAATTCAGCTAAGTTAGACGCCACTGGGCATCGGTGGCTTTCTGCATTATCAACCTAGGACTATGCTGTCAAATACAGACCAGGCCTGAATCATATTGATGCTGATGCCCTATCACGAAGGCCCACTTCCAAGAGTGATTTGGGTCAGGCTGTCTGAACCCGACATTCATGCATTGTGCCAAAAGTTTGATACAGATGAACAGATGTCTGCAGACACAGTGAACTGTTTAGTAGCTTGCTTGGGCCTTCTAACACCTGCATACTAGTTGCTTATTGACACTTCTCTGCTCTAGATATTAGTGCACTAAATCAATTTAACGACAACATTCAGTGGGCTCAATCCCAAGATCCTATGATTCAGCCAGCACTTGATGCCCTGCATGCGGGGAAAGATAAGTCTAAGTTATGTTCCATTGACTTGTGAACTGCTTTATTGTTTAAAGAAGGCCCCAGATTGAAGTTGCGCAATCAGTTGTTGTATAGAGAGACAGTAGATCATAGTGGCAAAATAGGCAAGCAACAATTGGTCCTGCCCATGGCCTTTAAAGATTTGGTACTGAGGTCCCTCCACAGTCACATGGGGCACCTCAGTATTGACAGAGGGCTGCCCCCTTGTTAATATTACTACCAGCACCCCCATGGAACTAGTCTGCATAGACTTCTTGTGTTTAAAACCTGATCTGCGGAACATTTGCAATGTGTTAGTGGTTACAGATCATTTCACACAGTATGCACAAGCTTTTCCCACCAAAGATCAAAAGGCATCTACCATGGCCAAGGTGCTAGTGGAAAATGTCTTCATCCACTATGGTACCCCCAGCGGATCCACTCTGACCAGGGCAGAGACTTTGAGGGTCAACTAATCAAAAAAATGCTCTCTCTATGGGGGGTGCAAAAGTCAAGAACCACCACCTATCACCTGCAGGGAGACCCTCAACCAGAATGTTTTAACTGCACCCTCCTAGACATGCTGGACATCCTCCATCCAAAAGACAAGCATAAATGGAGCCAGCAGATTAGCACCTTGGTACACGCATACAATTGCATGAAAAATGATGCTAATGGGTTCTCCCCCACTGCCTCATGTTCGGGAGAGAGACCTGGCTGCCAGTTGATGTCTGTGTTGGGGTCTCTCCAAATGGGATCTGAGCCAAAAACTACTTGCAATATGTACAAAAACTGAAAGCTCATTTGAACCATGCCTATCAACTGTCCCAGACAATGGCCACCAAAAGAAATCTAGCCAACAAAGAGAGGCATGATAAAAAAGAAAAGGCTCAAGAGCTTCGACCTGAAGACCGTGTGTTGTTATGCAATTTGGGACTGCATGGTAAACACAGAATTGCTGATCGGTGGCACTATCTTCCCCATGTGGTAGTTGGAAAGTTGAAGGATTTACCTGTGTACAAGATGTGCCCAGAGAACAATTCCAAAGCTGTCAAGACTGTGCACCATAACCACTTGCTACCTATTGGCCAAGTCATAATTGAGGCTGAACCCCCAGAAATTGAGCCCAATGAGCCAGTGACTCATGCTGCTGCAAGAAAAAGACAGAGTCAACCTACCCCAGTGGTCACAGATTTAAGGTTTCCTCCGCACCAGGCCCAGAATGATAGTGACTGTCAATCCACCTCTAATGAAAGTGAGTGCAACTATGCCTATTACCCCTCTTATGAACTGAGTCAGCTGTTTCGAGGTAACCCCATGATTAATTGTGGGCGCTCTGGACTGCCTAACCCCTCCCAGCTTTGTCCTTGGAGCCAATGCTCTCTGAAAGCAAAGTGCAAAGTATCACATCTAAAGATGCTGAGTCTCTGTGTATTGTGGAACTGTATGATTTGCCTGAGGGGGGGTTTGATGGAATGAGTCTTTCTGGTGACATACCAGAATTTGAAGACCACAATGAGAGTACAGACAACCCCCCTTCAGTGCCTCAAAGTTTGATTGTGCCTGAGCCTTTGCAAAATGAGTTAAGTGTTGCAGAAACAGATCGTGCAGAGCAAAGAGCTGACAATGCCCCAAGTTTGGACATTCCAATCCAGGCAGAGGCACTCCTCACAAGTGATGAGAGTCCCCAGACCAGTGCTGAGAGTACAGAGACTGTAGTTGTCCTCTTCAGAAAGACTGGCAGAGCTGTCAAGCCAGTAGTACACTTTAGTTATGATTCTCCCGGGAGGCCAGTGGATTTGCCTCTCAATGTGGTCCACAAAGGGGTTTATGTTTCTCAGAGCTCACTGCCTAAACTAGCCTAAGTGCCAATTCCAGTTTGATTGTCCTGCCTTCTAGGTATGGTGCCCCTGCCCCATCTAGCCCCAAGTTAGCTGTTAAGGAAGGGCCCCCTCTTAAATTGTTCAATGTACAAGAAGTTATTACATGATTCCACATAGTAATGTGTAAATTACCTGTGTGAAATTTGCATGATGTATTGTCAGAATGGATATAGTATTGTGAAGTGTAGAGAATTTGTATAGTAAAGGTATACGTTTACGTTGACTGATGCATCAGATGTCACTTGCATAACATGCTAATGGTATAAATGTCTCGCATAATTTGCATTTGCAATATTATGATGGTACAGACTTGACACAGACTCCACGTTTTCTCCAGACAGGGAATGGTGTAACCCCCCTACAAATGGGGGTTCACAAAAAGTCTTCCTTGAGCTTGTCTAAATGCTCACTGCCAGGCTGGTGTCCTGTGTTTTAGCAGTTTAAATGTGATTGCCAGAAAGTGCCTGTATAGCCTCTGTGCACTGTCTCTTTAAGAGCTGCCTGGATTGCAGTCATAAGTAATCTGAGAGGGAGCTCTGCTGAAAGATGTAACTGTGCCGAAAATCATTTAGAGTGATAATGATAATGTAGTTTGTCTAATCTGCCTTCTTTGCAGCAAGGACTGTTTTGTTTATCTCCACTATCTTGGTCCTAGACTGCCGAATTGGACCAATCAGTACTGGTGGGACTTAAAATGGAGCTGGACTATAGGAGCTGTCTGGAGTCAAAATCTGTAGGAATTGTAGTTTTGGACTTTTGGTGCCTTATTGCACCTGAAGGGGGAGTCTTTGTTGTGACTGACAGACAGATCGGCCAACCAAACCTTTTGGATTCTGAGGAAAGTCCCAAGCTTGCTGGCAGTTGAGTCAGATCTAAGTTGGAAGCTGAAGAAGCAACAGCTTGAGACAGTCAAGCAGCCATCTGAGTAGTTTTGTGTGGGAGAACTGTGGAAAGGCCTGAGTTGTGGCCTGTATGTCTGTCTGCTGCCCTTGAGAGAGCGAGAAGAGAATTATTTCAGAATAAATCCAAGTTTGTGAGAATGAAGTAGCCACTGATTTTTACCAGACCCATTATCAGTGAATGACCTTTGCCCTCACTTACCCGGCCACCCTGCCAAATGACAGTGGGTATGATCTGTATAAGAGTTGGTCCACAGTGTGGACTACGCTTAGAGACCATACTGTACCACAGACCATATTCGATCCTGTGTAGTACAGTATGAGTACAGCAAGCCCATTGGTTCACACTGTGGACCAATAGGCATACAGACCATTGTACACTGTCCTTCGTCGGGTGGCCAGGTGGTATGCGGGTGGGATGCTGCCACCCTCTGATGACGGGAGGAAGCTGGGTGGGCGGGGGTCCTCTGTGGGTGGGTGGAGAGTGGGGGTACCAATGGACCAGCAGGCTAATATTTAACATTACAACAGCCTGCGATTGGGCATACAAGGAGGGAACCACTAGACCACTAGGTTAAACAATATTTCAGAAGCCCAAGATCGGGCATACGGGGAAGGGAACCACTAGACCACCAGGTTAATCTTTAACAGTACAGAATCCTGAGATTGGGCATATGGGAGGGGAGGGGATAACAATAGCCCATCAGGGACCCAACCCCTGATGACAGCAGTTAGACAGGGCACCAGGCACATTTCACCGGGATGGCCTGCACAACACATGCAAATGGGGCCATAATGACATGCAAATGGCCCCACTTGCACCTTGCATAGATTATGGTCTCATTTGCATGCCGCCGGATGAATATCGTGGGTGATGCACCTAGCGCAACTGCACTTGCGCTGGTGCATCCCTGTGCTCCCTCTCTGTGGCTTGTACTGGTGCAGTGCCACTGCCTTGCTTGCCATATTCAACAGTGCTGCGCCATGGCACATCACCGTTGAATATCGCCTAGTCCTGGCCTCTGCACAGCCCACTTGCTCAGTCTGAATATCTGGGCATAGGTATGCAAGTGTTCAGTAACTGTAGCTGCACTTGTTTCAGAAAAGGTGACCGATGTCCATGTAGTTTTGTAAATACAGCTGTTATTGTTAAGAGAACTATCCCTTCTGTGAAGTGTATTATCCATGTAACTGTGTTTGTGAAGCTGTTATTCTTAAAAGAAGCATACATTGTTTGATGACTTTATGCATTCATTGATGACTTTATGCATTCACACTAGTTTCATTGTTTGACAAAAGTGAAATTCTATCACTGCTGAATGTGCCTACTGAGATCTTGCATGTCCCTCAGTTGCTCCGAGTAGGAGACTGCTTCAGCTCGTGCCCCCCCCCACATGGGAGGTCACTCTCGGGCACATCAGAAGAGCCCCCACAGTGAAACAAACCAGCTCCCTCAGTTGCTCCGAGTAGGAGACTGCTTCAGCTCATACTCCCCCCCACATGGCAGATCACTCTGAGGCACATCAGAAGAGCTCCCACAGCGAAACGAACCAGGTACAGAAAATGGATGCTCCACGGGTGCTTCTCCTCTGCCTGAGCTACAAATTGCACCAGAATGGATTTTCTGCATAGCAGTCGGCTCATTCCTGGCATGCAAACCAGACTGCTCTACACATTTGCCTGCTACTTAAAGTCTCCATTAACTGCTGCCACACTTGTGGAGATAGTTTTTTTCTTCTATTTAATTGCCATTTAAAGTCACTCAGTTTTCTAAAGTCATTCAGTTTCTAAAGTCAGATAGTTTTGTACTTCTACTTAATTGCCATTTAAAGTCATTTAGTTTCTAAAGTCATTTTACACTGAGTCGCTAGATATTCAAAGTCAATTACAGCACTAGGTAATCACCTTCTGTCTAGACCTCATATTTTGGCGCCTTTCTCAAAAAAAAACCCAAAAAGAAACATTTAAATCCTAAGTCTACTTAGTCGGTTGTGCAAACCGATCCATTTACCTTTCTGCCTTGAGATTTAAATAACTTGACGTGGCTTGAGATTTAAGTCATTTGGAGCTTAGAAGTGGAACATTTAAATCCTAAGCCTACTTAGTCGGCTGTGCAAACAGACAAGTCTACTGTACGACTATCGCAATCCAGTTTGCCTTTCTGCCTGGAGATTAAATAATCGGGAGCTTCAGCTTTGCCTTAATTTATTCTACCTACCCCGCTCCCTCCTGTCCTCTCACCACCCCTCCCCCTCTCAGGTACCCTATTTAATAGCTGCCTCTCTCACTCTCCTCAGCTCCCTCAGTTGCTCTGAGTTGGAGACTGCTTCAGCTCACGGCCCCCCATGCGGGAGGTCACTGTGGGGCACATCAGAAGAGCCCCCACAGTGAAACAAACCAGGTACAGAAAATGGATGCTCCGCGGGTGCTTCTCCTGTGCCTGAGCTGAGAATTGCCCAAAGGAACCCCACTGATGCTCTGCGTCAGCTGCCCCACCACCCTTGGTGGGCTCTGCCTTTTATAGGTGCTGTGAGTCAATCACCCTACTTCTCCATCAGCAGTTTATCAGAAGCCACCACTAGAGGTTGTACTGCTACTGCATGCCCAATCTTGACCACTGTGCTCCTCTTAAGCAGTCCTGGCACAGAATTGAGCAGACCTTATAGAAAAACACATATCTCTCTTTTCTTTTTTCTCACCATCTCTACCAGCAGATACACCGTAGCACTAAAAACCAAAAAATATATATATAAAACCCCACCAATGCTCACTTCTCCACTACTGGCAATAAAACATTTTTTTTTTTTTACCACAGACCCATTCCTCGTCCAACCCTCCCTTGTTCGCCTGACCTTCTCTCCTCCCTCAATTGTCTCTCATAGACAAAAATGCCATCTCCTGGTCTTGTAGACCCCCACACTCACCCTGCCTACTCCCATATACACACACAAATGGAAACACAACCCTGGGCTATCTCTCAGAGCCCCTATCCTGGTATCGCTATACGTCCTGTCACTAGCATGGGTTGATAGACTTATGTGCCTTCCCAGTGCTGGGTTCCCAGATCCAAGTCAACACTTCCACTCCCCTCCCATCACACCAGGCTATCCAACTGAGCATAGAGTGCCACCACTCTTTGTCTCATATAAGCTTACTAAAGAGGGTGCCTGCTACCTGGCCCTGCAATACCATGCCAAACACTGTAGAGGGGATCTGCTCCCTCTACCCCCTAGAGCACTATTTCTTCTTTCACTGCTGCTGCTCCTAGCAGGAGACATTGAACTTAACTCTGGCCCTCTGGTCAACAACATCATTCTTGGCTCCCCCCATGACTTGTACTGGGCATCTTCCAAGAGCTTAAAAATCACCCTCATGAATGTCTGTAGCCTCCAGCCAAAAATACAGGAGGTTCAGGGTTGGCTATCCCTTTACAACCCAGATGTACTGGCAGTGTCCGAGACTTGGCTTAAGTCTCACACCCTATCTCACGAGGTGGCAGTGTCCAGCTACACTTCCTTCCGCATGGACTGTGAAGGCAAAAGAGGGGTGGGGTAATCA
The DNA here is from genome assembly GCA_016271365.2 of Neoceratodus forsteri. Classification (NCBI taxonomy): domain Eukaryota; kingdom Metazoa; phylum Chordata; order Ceratodontiformes; family Ceratodontidae; genus Neoceratodus; species Neoceratodus forsteri. The sequence continues at coordinate 870,915,200 of CM057450.1, read as the reverse complement.
TATATGCCTGGGACTCCCTTGACGTAGCCCTTGCCCACCTACCCAGCACTGAACACTCAGGCGGTGAATCAGTCTTCATTGGAATTACCCTTAGCAACACAAAACACCTCACAGTCGGCTGCCTCTACCACCTTCCAAAGATGGCCCTCGAAGCCCTGGAAACCATTACTTAGGCCCCTGCTGATGTGGTCTCCTCTGAACTTCTGATCCTGGGGGACTTCAATCTCAACTGAGCACAGGACTCTGAGCAGAAATTCAGGGCCTTGCTATTAGATACCAACCTGGAACAAGTCATCTCTGAAAAGACCAGAGCCAACTACAAAACCCTTGAATGGGCTCTGGTGTCACACCCCTCCAACATTCAGTCCACTGGTATCATGGCAGATGCTCTTAGCGACCATTCACCTATCTTCTGCATCTGGAAAAATCATTCCCCCAGGGTCCCTCCTCGAATACTCTCCTCCTGAGACTACTCCAAGTTCTCAGAGGATGCCTTCAATGCGAACCTCAGCAACCATGACTGGACCCCCATATGGCTCCTCCCAACTCTAGATGAAGCCTTGGAGTTCTTCCAAAACTCCTTCAGCTCCGCAGCTAACCTGTTTGCCCCCATTTAGGAAACTCCAAACAAAAGGAAGCTGCCATAGATGGATTACCACTGAGCTCAAATCTCTGATGGTAAACCAGGACAAGGCATGGAAGCACTACAAATACTCCAGCCTGCTTGCAGACATTATGTCCTATAAAAAACAATGGAATGAGTTCAAGCGTGCCACTAAGACAGCTAAAAGAGAATATGTCAAGCTTCTCCAGCAAACTACTCTAACCAACCCAAGATCATTCTGGTCACATATCAATGGCCTCATAAAGGGCAACAAGAACCCCTCCTCTGGCCCTATTGAAGTAATTGGCCTTATTTTTAATGACAGTCAAGAAATTGCAGCTGCCTTCAACAGTTACTTCACCAACCTGGATGGCTACAAGTCCAGCCTTACACCTATCCCTTCGGAGCCCCCCTGCTCTGAGACACCTTGCCCCACACAGCCGCTCTTTCACCTACGATTAGTAAAGGTCAAGCAGATACTCCCCCTCTTAAAGACCATCAAAGACAAAGGTTCTGGAGGGCCCGATGGCATCGCCCCTAAATTACTAAAGGCGGCAACACCTGCCATCGCTCTACCCTTCACATGGTTAATCATCTGATCCCTGCTTGAAGGTACTGTATCCCATACCTGGAAACAAGACATTGTGATCCCTATCCCCAAAGGGGGTCATAGAGAATCCATTGGTAACTACAGGCCTATCTCGCTGCTTTGTGCTGTGGCCAAGATTCAGGGAAGACTAGTATACTGTCAACTTCGTGACTACCTTGAGGCCAACCGGTTACTAGCCTTGATGCAACATGGCTTTAGGTAGAACCATGGCACTGATACAGTCCTCATAAAATTCTCAGCTGACGTTCTAGGGGCCATGGACAAAGGATTCACCAAAGGAGCTCTTTTTATCGGTCTATCTAAAGCCTTCTACCTAGTGGATCACAAACTCCACCTATCCAGACTGTCTTCCTTTGGCATGGATCAACATTCCCTTACCTGGTTCACCTGCTACCTAGCTGGTCACTCCCAGCAGGTCAGGTGGAAGACTGTGACCTCAGATCCACTCCCCCTGAATGAGGGGGTGCCTCAGGGTTCCATCGTGGGCCCCCTCCTCTTCTCGTTATTCGTTAACGATCTTAATTCCCACTGTGGAGGCAACTCTGTTGTTCAGTATGCAGATGATGCTGTTATCCACTGGTCCCTGAGCAACCCATCTGATCTGGGACCCCATCTGCAAGCTGACTTTGCCAAGTTAGGGTCCAGGCTTACTGAGAATAAGCTGGTTTTAAACACCACAAAAACCAAGGCAATACTATTTGGTCAGAGAAACCTTGGCGCAGATCGTAGTACCTTGCTCCCTCTGGCTTCATCCACAGGCAGCCACATCAAGGTTGTGAGTTCTCTCAAGTACCTGGGGCTAACCTTGGATCAAGGGTTTACCCTCAGACCTCACTTGGACCTGGTAACCAAAGCAATGCACTGCAAACTGGGCCTGCTGTACTGCCTGAATGACCAGCTCATCCCCGAATCTAGAATCTCCATTGCCAACAGCCTGCTCTTTCCAACACTGACCTTTACTTCCCCTGTTCTACAGGGGTTGGCTAAACAAGAAATGAGCAGGCTACAAGTTCTCTACAACAAAGTAGCTCGGTTTGCATCACAGTCCCACAAAAGACGGCATCACTGTGAAGCCTTTGCATCCCTACAATGGCCTTCCCTAGATGGTCGCTTTTCAGTACTCTCTGCTCTGCAACACGTACAAGCTCATACACCACAATCCCCCCAACAGCCTGGCCAGTCACCTGGTCCCCAAGTGCTCAGCATGTACCCTACGAACCACTGGGCATACCTACTAGTTAAACCCAGGGTTCGCACCACTGCTGGCAGTAAATCCTTTGCCGCCATGGCCTCTGCCATATGGAATAAGATTCCTCCCCTCCTTCAGGACACCCCCGCCCTTGAAAAATTCCATATGGGACTTCTTACTCACCTACTAGAAGTTAGTGTTTGCTTCTGTCAATAAGGGGACCACCCTTAGGCCAGGTCCTTACTAGCCTAGACATGCACTGCTGTATAAAGTAGTACTTTCCCTCCTGATTGCTATACTCCTACCCCAGCATATTCCTGTAATTTGTCAAATGGCATCCCCTGTATACTAATTTTGGCACACTGTCAGCACTGTTTATCCATGTATTTACTCTCCTTGAACTGTTCTGCACTTGTTCCTTTGTTGTACCTGTATACCTCTGTAACTAATGTTGTACCTGTCTACCTCTGTAACTAAATCCGGGTCACTCCTGAAAAAGGGACCTTTGGGGCTCAATGGGCCTACCCGGTTATCAAAATTGAATAAATAAATAAAGAAGCATTTCTAAACATGATCATGAGTGCAGACTCTTTTTTTCCAGTAACCAATTATTAACTGAAGTGGCTGAGTACATGAAAAGGGCCCCCCCTTCTGCAGCAGCCAGTAGTGACCAGGCAGTACAGTACATTGCAATCAGACAGTGCCATGAAGTGACTGCAAGCAGGAGAATGGCACAGTAAATAAACATACACACAAAGGGCTGACTGGTAATAGAACACACAGACACAGAGGGTAGGAGACACACATAGTCACTGAGCAGCACAACGAAAGGCAGAGTTGACTCTCAGAACATATTTCCTGAAGAAAGTTGCTGTCAGCATGACTATGTTGCAAGTTGTAACAGTCAGAGTCACCGTATGCACACTGATCCTTGTGGGCTGATTAATTCAAGGTGTAGCGAGTTGTATGACCACACAGCAGCAGTCTTGCTAGACAGCATAGGACACAAAGAAAGCTACAGAGAGTGACAGCAACCTGGTTTGTCTCTGTGTCTCACTACTGTACATGTAAAACAGTGCTGTGTCGCATGTTCTTATCCTTGGCCACTGGGTAAATATGCAAATCAACTACACAGCAGGAGGCAGGCACACAGCAGTAACATAGGTGGCAGAAGCAAGGCAACATCACCGTGTCAGCAAGTGCAACATGTCAGGGTGAGTAGCAAGGGTCAAAACGCTCATGGGAAGCACCACAGGTGTAGGGAGTGTAGTTCATTAGTGCAAGGCTTACACAACAGGGCAAAATGCTGGCCTCCAGTCACACTGGGATCATCTGTGCCACTCCCTCATCAATAGGGGCTCCACAGACAGAGGTGCAGATGGACAGAGTTGTCAGTAGTCCACATTGTGTAGGTAATGGGGATGGTGCAGCAGAGGTGCAGAAGCACAGTAGTGAAAGAAATTCCTATAATGTCAGTCAGCATCTGGAGAAAGTGAAGCACATAATGAATGCACGGTTACGATGGTGACACATCACAGGGGTTAGTAGGGGTGCTATTTTGCAGCAGAAATATCAGAAGTCCATTACATTGTGTATGTGTGAGACTGCTGAAGCTATCACAGCATCAGAGCAGTGCTAGAAGCTGTATTTGCTAGGGACTATTTTACATTGTGGCAGGATGCACCACCTTTGTTCCAGTTTAAACAATGACAAAACATGTTTCCTGCTACATTTCCCAAATTTCCAGATAGCCCATGTTATAAGTGCAATAACCCACTCCAGGGTGTGTGGTTATTGGGGGATTACTCAACACCCCGGGTGCTGTGAGGACACTCAGCCTGCAGTTTTGTGCCTCACAACACACCCAGGGTGTTGATTAATCCCCAATAACTGCACACACTGTCATAGGTTATTGATTACATGTTCAACAGTTACATACCATGGGGAAGAAAGAAGGAAGTATGTCTGCTGAATATGGAAAGATGTCCATCCTGATACTCTAACTATGCAGTGTTGGCAGGTTTTATTATCGTTGTTGAAGGCAGTCATTTTTTGCTGTACCTGGTATGGGGACTTTCCATCTCACCTGCATTTCCTCCTGTTAAGCTATGCCAGTAGAGTGCTTCCAGCCCAGGATGATTACCAGTCCCTTTCATGAACTTGGATGAAAAAGGCGACAGACTCATTTACATAAATTGCATTGTGTATAACATGCAGGATGTGTGCACTTTCTTCAGTTACAGTTTAGTAGTGAATGCACATTTTTTGGTCTCTGTATAAAGACAGATACTTTGTGAAATCCAAACCTGCAGATCAGGTCAGTAATACAGTACTGTACAAAAAGGCAGAAAAAGTTGAGCACTCACAACCTCAGAAATACAAGGGCACTGGTCTTCTTGAAGAATGAACATTTACTTTATGTATACATAAATAGAAGCAATAAAAATGCCTGATGCATTTTGGGTAACACAATATCCTTTCTCAAAGAATGAATATCTCATTAAGTGCAAGCAGTTATATACTCCATTCAAATATGTCATATTGATGGCACTAAAATTCCAGGCTTTTGATTGATTAAAAACAATCACAGTGAAAAAAAACACACACTAAATACCATACAAATACATTCAATAGTGTCTCCTAAAAGGGAACCCATCCTCAAAAGTGTACAATGTACAAATAATTCAAACATTTACAAGTATTTTAACATGGAGGGGTTGGGGGGAGGAAAATGAGGTAAAGGGAAGGACCAGTATGGAGACTAATAAATAACAAGGAATAATACCATTATCAATAAGTGCCAGATAAGATGTGATGTAATAATATACACATATAAATATAATCATTAATCATTGCTATCATATAGAAATACCAATAGAGGGGTATACAACATTAATACAGAAACCACAAATATTGAACTGATGGGGAAACACTAATCACAATACATAAATCAGACAAATTGAACTGCAGCATAGTACCCCCATCGAATCATAATACTTCAATGTGATTTAGCAGACTGGTTTTTCTTCTTCAGAAAAAGCTTAAGATCAAAACCATATTTCAGACCCAACATCAGCATTTAAATTAATTGTCCAAAATGCTTCTCTGGTCAGTAATAGATCATTAAAGGGAAAGTAAACATTGCAGAGATCACTCAAAATGTGAAAATCCATCAACAGATCTTTCAAATGAGGTATTGGGTTTACCTGTAGGTGTCAGGAGTCCTGAGTTATGAATATCCGATTAATCTGTAAATCAAAACAAAGCAGCAGAGTTAGGCCCGATGACCCCAAGGCACACCCCAATGCCAGTTGGTCTGTGAAGGGTGTGGGTGGAGTGGGGTGGGGTGGTCGGGTTGGGTGTCAGTAGGGGGAGGTGTTAGGGTTTGAAACCCTAACATCTCATTTCCTTACTTTTGTTACTTCAACCCTAACTGATGCATTAACAAAGTGTTTTGCAATGAATTTCTTTACTTTTTGAAAAAGTGTAATGTTACCCTTATAAGTTTCTTGGCATATCAAGAGACCATTACTATCTAAGAGCACATGCCAAATCTCATGTAAATTGCAAGAAAAGCTGCAAAGTTATTAGTGCACAAAGTTAAAGAATCGAAGCAAAAAATCTGACAAAACATGCAGATCTACACATTTTGGGACTGCATATCTCCAGATGTGCAGTCTCAATTACCCTGAAACTTGGCAAGTCAAGAGACCACTATTCTGTGAGGGCACATACCAAATTTCATGTAAATTGCAAAAACAGTTGTAAAGTTATTAATGCACAAATTGAACAAAATCCCTGATCGTGAGCTATCAAAAATTCCTGGTCTTGAGCCAAATCTCTGTTCTTGAGCTGTCAAAATCCCTGTTCATGAGACAAATCCTTGTTCACAATTTATACACCTATCCAAAAAACTGAACTGGGCATGCTCAGAACCTGAAATGTCAAAATTGTATATCTTTGGAATGGATTAATAGTTTTTTCACCAAACCAATGATGGATTGTTCCTTAGGATAACCTCTTTCTAACCAAAAACTTTCAGGGCAAAAGTTCAAATGGTTTTAGTGCAGCATGTTGAGAAAAAAACAGGGAAAATTGCAGAAATAAGAGAAAAAATTATTTTGTGATGATTTGCTGAACGAAATTCACAAATCTGATTAAAATGTAAATTGGCAAATCAAGAGATCTACCATCCAAGACCAAATTTTGTGCAAATCTGTTGAACAGTTGCCAAGTTATTAAAGTGCAAAATTTGGGTTTTACATTAAACTGCAAACTCAACACAAACTATAGAGGTATGACTGTGCCTCTGTAATATATATATATAAACACTAATTGCACATACCCTAGTAATGCAAAGCATCATGGGAACATATGCAAATGCCCATGAATTAATTTGGACTGGCTCAACTTTAAGTAAATATATATATATATATATATGTGTGTGTGTGTGTGTGTGTGTGTGTGTATCTATCTAGCTATCTATCTATATATATATATACTGTAGATAGATATATATACACACACACACATCTATGGAGGGATGGGAGCACATGGTCCAATGGACCCCGTACTTCCACAGTAAAAATAAGAAAACTATTATACTATATCAAAAAGTAAAGAAATAAGTTGCAAAAATCTTAATTAATGCTCCCATTAGGGTCAAAGGGCCTGATCCCAAGACAGTGGGGCGAGCATGCACAACGTAGACAAGTGTGCGCAAAGTTACCCCAAAACCCCTGCGACATGTGAGCTGTGCCATATTCCAAGAGAATCGCCATATATGATGGAAAATGCTGAAGTACGCATGTCACAAGTTATGCCCGAAAGACTTGGCATAACCCGCAATAGCGGCATAGCATTACGCATGTAGCAACTCGATGACCATATAAAAGAGTGCAAGATGCAGACATGGTATAGGAGCTACGGAGTAACAGTAGAGAGGTGGCAAATGTGAGTAAAAGACAAAAGAGGAATTTCACACACACGAGGAGATGGAGGCTCAACCAGAACTGCTAATGGGCAAGGCAGGGGAACGGGAGCAGCAGCACAGGTGGAAGGAGGCATGAGAAGAGATGGCCAAGAAGGTCAATGCCGTGGCAAATGTGAGGCACACCGTGCATGAAATACAAAAGCTGCTAAGTGACCTCAAGTGCCACGCCAAGGCCAAGGAGACCCAGAACAGGTAGCAGGCAGTGGCCACAGGAGGTGGCCCACAAGAAGTGAGACCCCTCAGTGAACACGAAGAGAGGGTGCTGGCATTTATGACCCAACACAGCGCTCATGGGGACACAGACTTCGACACATCATGGATGAATGCAGGGACAGGTAAGTGGATGGCCAGCACTGCCCGCAGTGGGTGGGACAGTGCTGCAGGGGTGTGAATGGTGGCATGCATACGCACCTCCCAACCACCTGTCCCCTAATGTGGAACAGTGCCCCACACAATGTGGAACAATTGGGCAATATGTGGAACATTTAAGCAAATGTTCCCTAAGAAGTCCAGGACACTGTAGAAATGTGTACTGTATGGCCAGAATGTCTATTAGGAAGCAAAGGAATAATGCCCAACAGGGTGGGTGTTATGCTGGGATAACCTCCTGCCTCAGGTGGTTGGGCAAACGATCAAGTGGCAACAACAAATGTGGTAACAAATCATCATATTGATCAGCAGGGATGTCATGCCAGGATAACATTCCTGCTGTGATTGCCATCTGACCAATCAGATGCTAGGAGTTGGTCATGCTAGTGTATAATGAATAATATAATATATGCATCATGTACTACAGAGTGTTGCTGTAGGATCATAACAGTGAATGTGGGGCAAGGCCATGCAGTGTGGAACAGAGAACAGATGGGAAGTAATATGAGGGACTAGACTCTGTAATGTGGGACAGGCGAGAGGTATGCATGCATTGTCGGCAAGACATCGGGAGGCAGCACTGATGCACTGTTGTTCCCTCCACAGGTGCCACAGCAGTGGATACAGGAGCAGGTAAGCTGATGGCTAGCACTACCTGCAGTGTGTGGGACAGCGATACAGTGGTGGGTATGGAGGCACAAACGGTAGGCATGAAATGGTGTTGCGGCACTGATGCACTGTCATTCCCTCATAGGTGCAGCACCAGCAGACACTGGGGCAGGTAAGGCCATGACTAGTGCTGCCCCCAGTGTGTGGGACAGCAATGCAGGAGTGGGGATGGTGGCCAGCATGGTAGGCATGACATGGGAGGTAGCACTGATGCACTGATGTCTCCCCACGGGTGCAGCAGCATTGGATACAGGGTCGGTGGACAGAGGTGACACAGGCACAGAGTGGGAGCACAGGCAACTGACCACCCAACAGGCCACCACAATGTACACCCATGCTGGTGCTGATGTGGTACAGCAAGACACAGCCTGGACACCAGTGGTGGGGGAGCATGAGGCATCAGAGGAGCAACAGTGGGAGGAGAAGGGGCTCAACTTCAGTGACTTCCTCAGCTGCAGAAGCCTTGGGGATACAATTGCACTGGAACTGAGCCTGGCATCATACTACAGGCTGGAGGAGGCCCTGGACAGGACCATGCCATCCCCTGATGAGGACTGCCCACAGACACCCACCGACTACACAGGGTTCTGCCAGACACTTGTAAAAGCACATGCCAAACAGGGAGATATGCTGGACTGCATCAGGCTCAGCATGGATGTGCACCACACTGCAATGAGGGAGCACATGGACAACCTGATAGGGGTGCTTGATACAGGGACATGCACCTTGGAGGCAGCCATAGATTGCCTGGTGCACACCATGGTCGCCTCCCAAGCCTGTGCACAGGCACAAACAAGAGTCATCAACCACCTGGTCATGGCTGTGGAGGTGTCGGTGACCCAGCAGACAAGACAGGCAGATTTACTGTCCACTATGCTACAGGGTGCACATGCAGGCCAGCAACTGCAAGGCACAGTGGTGAGGGACGCCACCACACAGGCACCACAGTTGGTGCACCTGCCACCTGCACCACCACCACAACTGCCACCAACAGCAGTGGCAACAACACCACCATTGACAGGGATGTCAGGCCCAGCAGAAGCATCCTCCCCACCACCGCCACCACCACTGGCACCCCTGGAGCAGCAGCACTCACCACAACCATCAACACCCCCAGATGCTCCAGTGCGGGTGACCCCACCACCACTGGCACTGCCAGCAACACCTGTGCCAGAGGCACCACTGCCTCTTTGCTGAAAGCACCTGCAGCACTGGTGCAACAGCATCCAACAATGCCCACAACAACAGCACTGGCGGCACCACAGGTGGCCAGAGCACCAGGGTGGAGGGCCGCAGCAACACACGCCACCATGGCCGTAGGGCAGAAGGTGCTGGGTGCAGGGCACAGGGCCAGTGTCAGACAACCAGAGTCAACACAGGTTGTGTCACAACAGCAGGCCGTGGAAGGCAGTGGGCCACAGGATACAGGACCTGGGACTGTACCAGGACATGCACCAACCACCCCCATGGAGGCGTGGAAGACCCCGGAAACTGGCAGTGCTGGTGGGACCACTGGACAGTGGTGGCCCAGCGGTCATGCACCAGGAGCAGGGTGGGCCCAGTGCTACCACTGGGGCAGCAGAACCCACAACACAGGGTGCAGGATGGAGCATGAGCACAGCCAAGCACAAGAGATCTGAGTGGTAGCAGCAGGTGACAGACTACCAAGCCACTATAGTGGGCTGCTGCTATGGGATGGGGCAGTCGGTGGCATGGCAGTTCGGGAAAGGGAACTGGGTCCTGTTGTGTGGTGTGTGTGTGTGGGTTGTGTGTGAGCATGTACATGTGTGTGCGTGGGTGCACTGTGTGGGGGTGTGTGGGCACTGTTGCACAGCACAACGTGTGTGTGTGTGTATGTATGCATTGCACTGTTACTGGGTGTGGGTATGTATGTGGGATTGTCGTAACTGTACTGTTACACTGCACTGTCATGTCCTTTGTCACCAGCACTAAGTAAAACACTGAACTATACATCCATGTGGACTCACTCATTTCAACCGCTGTTACAGGACATATCGCATGTATCACACATCCGGTGCCTGTGTGAGGTGCATACCCCATGTCGCATATGCACAACCTACATGTAGGCCACATATGTGTATAGGCCACACATGCAGCCCATGGTTGCTTATCTGCTGTGTGTGTTGGTGCATGATGCATCTGCACGGTACCACTCTGCACTGGACGTGTATCCTGTACGTGCGACATGTGTGGGGCGAGGCATGTAGGCAGAACCTAGGCTGCAACATGAACACGCTGGTGAGACAGGGGAGGATCTGGCAGTAGTGTTACACAGCACATGCCACATTGGAGCCACAGAGATCCCTGACACACTGTAGGCCCAGGTTGGACACACCCTGCAAATTGATAAGTACTAGGACAGTGCACTACCTGAACTTATGCAACAGACAGTACTACATACAGTTGCTAATGTTGTATTACAATCTGTTTATCCAGGAGAGTCACACCCTGACTATTGGTGAGTACTGGACAGTACACTACCAGCACATGTGCAACAGACTGTTCTACATACAGTTTCTAATGTTGTGTTCCAAGCTGTTTGTCCAGGAGATACACACCCAAAATGGTGGCAGGTAGTACGACAGTGCAATACCACCACATATGCAATGGTCACTGTTTATATTAGTTGTTAATGCTGTGTTGCCAGTTGTTTATACAGGAGAGACACACTAGGCTGCAGGCCTGCCCACAGGTGCTAACCTGGAGCAAAGGGAAGGTAGGTGGCTTGCTCAGATTCATACTGTTTGCATGTGGGGGCTGTGGGATTGCAACCCTGGGCACAGGTGTATTTGAGGTAGATCCATATACCACTGCACATGCAGCTGCACATCCCAACTGCAGGGTGGTGATTAAGGATGTCGGCAGCCATTCACACTGTACACAGCTGTGCCATGGTGTGCTATGCGACTGTTGGTCTACATGTGCCATGCTGTGTACCACCACATGACAGCCAGGTATCCTGCAGCTGGACTAGGCCACTGTGCATGGACAAAGTGCAGGCCGCTGTCATGTGAAGGATGGCCATGCGCCTAGGCACTCCTTTGCTTGGGAATGGCAACAGGGCAGTGCATGGATGGGTATGGCTGGTGGGGGATTGTGGTGTAGGCAGCTGATGTGGGGTCACCCATTGCACACTTTATGCACATGGCACCACACAGCCCTGTCGTGCAGTGTATGGTGTGTGGTGGCTGCATGTACACCACTGGTAGGGGGTGTGGTCTGTAGAGGCATGTATATGCAGCATGGCACAGCCACGCCGCACCCCTGGGATGGAGCGTGGGATGCACTGTTGCACCCATTGCCACTGTACCCAAGCCCTGTACGTCATGCTGTCCACTGCTAAACATGCCAGGCAGTATGTATGAGGAGTGACAGTATGGACACCACACTACTGTGCACTGACACGTGTACTGTAACATGTTGCCTTGCCGATCAATACCGCACATGCTGCATACCCCTGTGCCAGGTGCCACAGAGCAGAAAGCATACCACGCAGTACACAGCTGAGTTTGAGCAGGAGGGCCCCCAACTTCACCCCAATGGAATTAGCGCAGCTGGTAAATCTCATCCAGCAGTGGGGGACAACACTCCTCCCACCCAGGTACAGGAGGTACACAGTGAAGGAGCAAGCCAGGGCATGAAGGGCAATAGGGGCATGCCTAGGTGCCAACAGTGGTGTGCCATGCACCATGAGACAGCTGCAGCACCTCTGGCAGGACCTGGCATGGTGGGACCCAGGGCTCCTGCAGTGACTGGTGGACATGGCATGCTGGAGGGATGTGGAGATGCACATGGTCCAGGGCACAGGTGGGTATACCAATGTCTAGCCGCACATTGTTGCTACGCTGCCACACAGGCCATGGCCAGCAGTAGTGCACATATGTATCTGTGTTCCCCTTCCCCACAGGTGCAGGCCATGATGATTAGGGACCACTGGGACAGCCAGACGGTGCACAGCAGTGTGAAGAGGGTTTGCCACAGATGATGAGGCACAGGAGGTCTGGTAGGTGCATGCACTGTTTGCCACATGTTGTATCTATGCCGTGGTGGCCCATGGGGGCAGGGATGGTGACTGTGTGTTGCGTGTGTGTGAGTATGTGCCACGCATCCCAGACCAGCACTGACCACAGCCTTTGCTTCCTAACAGGTGTGTGTAGCAGACTGATGCACTGCCAAAGGGCCCTGGTGCGGGCGATGGTAGATGTGAAGGTGGCAGACGCAGAGCACCCAGTGCCGGCTACAAAGGGTCGAGCCCATCCCACCATAACTGGAGGTGGTGGAGGAGGAGGTTAAGGTGCTGGATGCCACAGACAGTGGGCAGCAGGGTCTGGAGGAGCTGCCAGAGGCAGAGAAGGACATGGTGCAGGTCGCTGAGGGGCCAGTGGTGGTGGAGGTGCCTGCTGTGGGGCCGATGGTGGAGGAGCAGATGGAGAAGGCACTGGAGCCAACGGTGCCCCTACCTGATGAGCAGGTGGAGGACGTGGCCATGCAGGCTGTGGACAGTGATAGACAACAGGCCAACAGCAGTGGATTGGACCAGCCACAGACAGGTGAACTGGATGCTGGCGTTGGGTCGCCAGTGGGTCAGCCTGTGCCGCAGGGTGTACTGTACCCAGGACAGTAGCCAGCAGGTGACTAGCACCTCGTGATGCTGGTGTCCACCATTATGGCCGATGTGGCACACCTGCAGAGCTCCCTGGGTGCCCTCCTCATGACACTTCAGAGGTGCCAGCACCACACACAATGGACTTGGTCATGGACAGTAGACCTTACTGTCTTGGGCCCATTGGCAGCTATGGACCTGTGGGGGGGTGGGAAACAGCCTGTTATGGGTATGTGGGTTGGGGGGCCAGTGGGCAGTGTGTGGTGTACAGGGGGCTGCATCCCATGTGGGGAGAAGTGGGGGGGCATGCTTGTGTGGGGTGCACATGGGGTAGGGACATCTGCTGGGTGTTCATGTTTGTTGGGGAGGGCACTATACATATGGGTCTGGGAGGGCCTTGTACATGGGGTTGCTGAGTACATATGGGGTGGGGGGATGTCCACCTGGGCTGGTGTGGGTGGGTTGTACAGAACTAGTGTATTGTGTGGGTGGTGGTGGGGGGTTGTTTGAGTTCCTGCTGTTGTTGTTGTTGGTGTTGATGTTGTTGTTGTTGTTGCTGTTTACCCTGTACAATACTGTGTTTTACTGTTCATTACGTGTTGTTTTTGCACACCTGGCTCTGCACGTCTGTCTCTGGTATGTATGGGCATGTACGTGTGTGTGTTTCACCGTGCATGTGGGGGCACTCATGTGGAGGTCCTGCGCCATCCCCTGTGCATCCCCACCATGCACATGGTATCTGTGTGCCGGCTGTACAGCTCACAGCCATGGGCAAGCACCAGTGGTCACGGCCGTATGGTGCCCTGTGTGCTGCACCGCATTGTGCCTAGTCCGGGCCACATGCTGCAACACAGTGCATGTCTTAGCTGTGTAGCAGCCTTGGGTCTGTATGGCTCCTTTCCACCCAGGGGAACAATGGTCCCTGTGTGTGGCACCAGTGGCACAACACATAGGTGTGTCTCAGGGCCATATGTATGCAGGTCTATGCCACCTCGTATTTTATCTTCACTTTTCTACTCCACTTCCAGCCTGCTAGTTCCTAGAGACTTTCAGTTTAATCATATCATGCCAGTTCTCTGTGCTCTGTACTGGTTGCCTGTGTGGTGCCGCATCACCTTCAAGGAGTGCTAGTTAACTTACAAGGCCCTCCATGGTCTGGACTAACTGAAAGACTTACTGATTCCATATGCTCTTAGCTGCTCTCTTTAGTCAGCAGAGACGATCCTCCTCTTGGTACCCTGATCCAGGCTTAAGTCCTCAGGGGATTGGGTGTTCAATGCTGCTGCTGCCTTGATTTTGTGGAACATCCATCCATCTCAGGTTAGAGGAGCCTCGTCACTTAACTTTTTTAACTCCTATCTCAAAACTGATTAGTTTACACTGAGTTTTGTGTCTTATGCTGTTTTTAAAATCTTATTAGTACTTACTACTTATAATCTGATTTTACATTGAGTGATTTGTTGTTATGTATTGTAAGGTGCCCAGAGACCCTAGGATTGGGTGCCATATGAATAAAATTGTCTTACCTCCAAAACAAAATGCTGCTACTGACTCCCATACCATCTTGCTTATATCTCTTTGTTTTTCACTCTCCTTGATGACATCATGACTCATTTGGTAGCACAGCCGCCTCTGGACCAGAAGGTCATGGATTCTCATCCCACACCGGGACTGGACTTGCACTTAAAAACGCTGGCATCTGAGTACAATATTAGGGGGTGCTGTACTGCTTGGGTGTGCCATCCTTTAGATGAGACATTAAACCGAGGTCCCTTCTACCCATCCTGGTGCTGTCCTGGTGGGTGTCCAGGTGGAAGTAAAGGAACCCTGGGTACTCTTTGCAAAGAGTAAGGGACATTCCTGGTGTCCTGGCCAACATTCCCTTTCCCATAAACCAGTTCATGCAATTATCCAGGCTGTGCGTGGGTGATGATGTGCGATATGGCCACCACTACACATTCAGTCACTTTACTACCAGTCTAGCATTGCTTGTAAAGCACTTTGGGATACACTGTGTATAAAAAGTGTTATATACAGTAAATGCTGATTATTATTCTTTTTCTTCTTGCTGATGCCGATGCTCTAACACAAAATGGTCATACAAATCATTTTTTCTTTCTACCTCGGCCCAACACTCTCCCTCTCTCTGTATCTTGTTCACTCACCCTAAAGAAAAAAAATGCAATGCTGATTTTAGAAGCATAATGGGGACAACTGTGTGAATCTGTTTTAGGAAACAATGAAAGGGGATCAGAGCACTAAACATACAATACAACTTAAAAAAAGACATGCAAATGGATGGATGAGAAGGGACAAAAGAAGCAAGTTGTGCAACAAATAAGTAAACAAACAATATTGAAACCAGTTTTAATATAATTTAATTACACACACATAGCAAAAATTGAACATGCAGTGGGTGTGGTTTAATTAAACTATTTCCATTGGAGAGGGAGGTGGGACTTTCATAACTCACTCATATTTTTGCCACTCATGAGCTATGGTCCTGCCTCCCCCACTTGTGGAAAATTATTTATTTCCACCCAACCCTATATCTATATGTAATATGTGTACAAAAATTTTAGTTAATGCACCAGTTAGGGTAACTACAGATAACACCACAAAGTATGGGAATGTGGAATTAGGGTTCCAACCTTAACTCCTCACCCCAGCAAAAGGAAAATGAGGATTTGGGGTCTCTGGAGTTTAGCAAATCAGTGATAGGGTTTTCCTTGGGGTTGTCAACCTTAATACTCACCCTTCTCCCCAACCCATAACCTCCAGTCCAAAGCAAAAGCTGCAGATCCAAGCTAGTGCCTTACAGTGATACACTCTTCAAAGATAGAGAAGGATGTCTTACCACATATTGCCAACACAATTTGTTGTAGATGTCTTCACACAGGGCCTTGCAAGCCCTGCATGAAGAAAGATCATGTGTGACATTGTTTGCTCATGGAACAGGGTGGGGATTAGGGTTGATAACCCCAAGGAAGACCCCACCACTGATTCACCAAGACTCTGGAGACCCAAAACACTAATGTATTTTCCTTTTGCTGCTTAGGGGTGGAGGTTGGGAGTTAAGGTTGAAACTTATCGCCATATACTTCTATTTCTTTTGCGTAAAGTTAACCTAACTGGTGCATTAACAAAGTTTTTGGAAAGTATTTATTTTCTTTTGAGACGGTGGAATCATTTTTTTTTTTAAAACACCTTTATTCATTTTCAGTAAAACAGACAGACAAACATACACATACCTGGCCAAGCCAGGGAACACAACCCAAAACTGGCTGTGCAAACTATGTACATCCCCTTATGTACAAGCACACTAGAGAACTGCCCCACATTATGGTCAAGTTCCAAAGTCAATAGTGCCTTAATATAGTACGCTGACCGATGTTAGAGTACACCCTTCCCTTCATTGACCAAATCTTCCATTGTATATCCACTTACAAAGATATTTTATCTTGCGGCCCCCAAAGGAGCCTGACTCTTGCAGGACAGTTGCCTAATGTGTCCCCTGGAGAGAGAGAGAGTCCCCAACCCCTTAAGCTCCTGCAGACCATAGCCAATACCCTTTTGTCTTAGTAATAGACCCAATATGACCCAAATTTGACCATCTAAGAAATTATAAAGTCCAAATATTACCAAGAATATTGGGGATAGTGAAGGGAAAAGCAATGTACAAGTAGGCACAAAGAAATATAGGCATTAAACACTCCAGCATGTTTTCCTTTGCTAATCACTGTCTGACAGACAGACCTGTGTTCCAGTAATCGTAACTTGCTGGGAGTAGATCGCATCTAATATTGCCCATCTTTTAACATATACTCTTGTCTCCCTCAGAGAATAGATGTCTCTTTATCTTGGCCAGTATCCCCAAAAGCTCTCTCACCCATTGTTCATAGGTATAGGCCTGATCGTCCTTCCAATGCTTTACTAAGAACGCCTTAACTACCGACACCATTAACGAAAGGTGGTATTTGGGTGCGATCCCAACAATTTGAGAAAAGTCACCCAAAACACATATTTCTGCCGTTATAAAATCTGTATAGTCCAGCATTGGATCCATGCCCCGTTTAATCTCCCTCCATAAGGGTGAGATTTTGCTACATCCCCACATTACATGCAACAGGTCACCCACGTCCCTCTCGCACCTGAAACACAGGTCCATCTGTCTCAATCCTCTGCCATATAGCTTTACAGGGGTATAGTATATGTTGAAAACCACAAAGATTTGCATATTTCTATACTTGGGTATCACATTGTATTTAGTGCTCTTCCAAATACTTTCCCACCTAAGATTTCTAGGGGCCATCACCTTGTCCAGTAAAGGGATTAGGTGGGAGTAATCGGGCCCAGAAAGTCAAGAATTTATAAACATAGTAAGTGGTTTGGCTTTCGGATGGCTTCCTTAAACTCCCCCACGAGAAAAAGTTATCTATGGGGTCCCCCATCCCCTTCCGAAACCCTGCTAACATTTGTTTAAGCTGTATCCTTTGGAAAAAGGACAATCCCTCGCATTGTAATGGAAGGACTATTTTGTCTCCCTGCATCACATCCCTCAATCTTAGGCCCTACAAATGATTAGACCACCGATGTCCAATTACCCAACCCCCTATAAGCAAATTAGGATTACCCAGTATGGGCTGGTCTCTGGACTTCATTTGATACCACTTTTGTACTGGAGTGAGGAAGGACCACCAGGCCTCCGCGGTTTTTCTGATTGGGTTCCCATACCCCATCCTAAAAGAACCTTTTCTAAGTTTGGCATATAGCATCGATTCGGGGGTGAGGCCAGAGCTCGCTAACAATTGCTGCTCGATTTGCAACCAAGCTGGTATGTAATTTTCCCCCTCATCGTTTTCCGCCCAATGAGCCATAAGGCCTAACTGGCCTGCCACATAGTAAACATGGAGGTCAGGTAGCCTGATACCCCCCTCCCCATACGGAAGGCGCAAGGCATTATGCTTTATCCTAGACGGTTTGTTATTCCACAGAAATCCTGAAATTAGCCTCCTGATTATACTAAACCATTTAGTAGGGATACTATATGGGGCTAAATGTACCGGATATAGCAGTCTCGGTAAAACATTCATCTTAATGAGGCCCAAACGTGCCGTAAAGTTCAAAGGTAGCTTGTTCCATCTTAGAATATCCCCCTTAACCGCAGATATGATCCCCCCCAGATTAGCATCAGCCCCCGACTCCTGATTTGCTGTAATCCAGATGCCCAGATACTTCATTTTGTCAGTACTCCATTGCACTCCCAGGGATGAAAAATCTGCCCTAAATACATGTGGTGTCAAGGGTAGGATTTGTGTCTTTGTAAGATTCAACTTGTAGTTAGAGACCTTAGAGAAGCGGTCTATTAACTCTCTTACTCTCTCAAAGCTGGATACTGGGTCTTGTAGATGAAGGAGTATGTCATCTGTGAAGACTAAAAGTTTTAGCTCCATTCCCCCAATCCTGATCCCCTGGACCTTTACATCCCTATTGATAGATCTCAGAAGGGGTTCTAGATAGATGTTGAACAGTATCACTGAAAGAGGACACCCTTGACGAGTCCCATTATTTAGCTGGAATTCCCACGAGATATAACCATTATATAATATTCTAGCCGTTGGGGCGGCATATAAATTCTTGATACCTCTAAGGAGACCCCCGGGGAATCCCATTTTTTCCATTGTAGCAAAGAGAAAGGGATGTGAGACCCGATCAAACACTTTTTCAGCATCTAGGGAAATCAGGGCTAAAGGTAGTTGAGAATCGGGGGCAGAATTTAGGATATGATGGATTTTCCTGAGAGCGTCTTTCGCCCCTCTCCTCGGCATAAATCTTACTTGTTCCTGACTAATTAAACTGGGGGCAATAGTCAAAATCCTATTTGCCAAGATTCTGGTGAGAATCTTAATATCTTGGTTTATTAACGCTATAGGCCTATAGCTACCTAATGCATCCCTAGGCTTGTCTGGCTTAGGTATTAAGGTAACATACGCCTGATAGAGTGGAGAATGGTGGATTCCCTCCCTCATTATAGTGAGAAAAGACTCTTGGAGTATAGGGAGTATAGTCTGAATATGTGTCTGATAAAATTTAGCAGTAAGGCCATCAGGCCCTGGTGATTTACCCAAAGGAAGAGACTGCACCACTTCAATAATTTCAGATGCTCTTATTGGAGCTTCTAATTCCTTAGCTTGGGTAGGATCCAAGATTGTAGCAGGATTCCTTCCAGATAACACTTGGCCTCCTTCTCCCCCACAAGTCTTTAGCTGGTAAATTTCTGTAAGTATGTTGCAAAAGCCTCAGCCATTTCTTGTGGGTCTGTAACAAGCTTCCTTCATACTGAACAGATATGATTGTCCTACTAGCCTCCACTCTTTAATTTTAGCATAAGAGGCGCTAGGGATGTCACCCTACAGTAGGAATTTGGCATTAATCTTATTCAGCCAGAACTCTGTTTTCCCATAAACAATATCTGACAATTCCCTTCTCAAGCTTTTGAGTTCCGCATCTATTTCCCCTGAGGATCCCTCTAGCTGTGATAAAGAATTAATCGCCCGATCAAGAATTCCTCTTTGGCCCTTCTGTGCCTCTTATCCCTTGCAGCTAGAGCCCTAGCTGCCCCCTCATATAAAAACTTACATGTAGGCCAAGCTAATCTTTTATCCCGCAATGTGGGGAGCTGGAATCTAATGATCTCCTGTAAGGCCACCTCTAATTCATCCCTTCTCGTGGCCTCTGTCAAGAGCGAGTCATGAAGCCTCCATCTGTAAGGTCGAGGTGGTGTGGGTCTTGGTTCCCACTGTATCTGAATAAGAGAGTGATCTGAGAGGGTTCTACCCTCTGTCAGCACTTCTCTAATCTCAGCAAGTGCCTCTCTATTAACCAAAAAAAAATCAATTCGAGAGTGACTCTTGTGAGCTGCCGAATAAAATGTCATGTCGCTGTCCCTATTTGAAAGATTCCTAATTGGGTCAACCAGTGCTGCTGCCTCTAAAAACCTAGCCAGGGCTAGCTGGGCCTTGTTCTTCGGCCCGCTATATGGAGGTATCCTGTCCTCCTGGTTATCAAGATAGGTGTTCCAGTCACCCGCTAGGATAAGTGAGTGTGAAGGAAGATTAGCTATATCCCTTTCTATTGAGGAAAAATTTGGATCGGGGGTTGGCCCATATATGGATGCAACCGAGACTGCTTTACCAAGCAAAGTGCCCGACAAATAAATCCCCCTACTATCTTGCCTTGTTAGCACTTGCGCCACCTCATATGGGCAGGATTTCTTTATTAGGATCGCCACACCCCCGGAGGCCCTGTCCTTTCCCACGCCGTATACTTGTCCCACCCAACGCTTCCTGAGACCACCCAGCTCTTCAGTCAATAAATGTGTCTCTTGTAACGCTGCAATGTGTACCCCTCGTTGTTCAATATATCGCAAAATGACCATTCTTTTACATTGACCCCTGAGCCCTTTTACATTCCAAGAGATTATTTTAAAACATGCCATCATTTAACATCAGAATTTTTCGAATAAGCCCAGATATTGTGCCTCTTTAGGGTCTGCATTCTTGTTGATCCCATACTTGGACTCTCTCTCTTTCCACCCCACTCCTCCCTCCCCCCCTTTTATCCCCCGATCCTTAGATCAACCACCTACCTGATGTTGAGTCATGGATGAACCCGTTCCCATGCACCCCCCAGCCCCAGCCCCTGACACTGAGCCCCGGGATCTGGCCCCTGTCTCCTATAAAGTCCTAAACGTGAAGGCCCCATCTTCCCTTCAGTCGATCATCCCCTTTTGTTTTCCATACAAGAAAAGAAAAAATAAATAAATAAACACAAAAGAGAGGGGGGGAACCCTTCTCAAAGCTCTCTTTGATAAATTATATATCAAGCCCGTACTGCTCCACTTTAAATTCCCTTGCATCCCGGGGTGATATCCCTCCATTTACTAGTGTTGCTTGGATCTAAGTACCTTTGGCCATTCCCCCTCTCTTTCCTTCCCCAAAACTGACATGAGGCCCGCTTTGTATATAACAGTGCCCTCTAGCAGGTATAGTACTGACTGTTTAACCCTTATTGTAATAATATTTCCTCACCACACCCCTCTAACACCTCCCACCAATGTTCCAGGGTCACGAAGATATTATTAAGTCTAATAGCACAAATAGTGGGTTTGGTGATCTCCCTTCCCCCATGACTACTACTTAATGTGCTGATATCTTGTAATTTGTCACCTCGTGGCCCATCAATGATCCTATAAACCCAGTCCTAAGTTAATCCCTTGAACCTCCAAATTTAACCGAGAACAATAGAGCCAACAGGCCATAAAAAGTTTAAAATCCCTTGCTTTTGTTCCATCACGGCCATCAGATAGGCCCAGCCCTCTTTTTGTCAGAAAGCAGTCATGTTGGGGGTTTGAATAAGTCTGGGAGGTCAGCCCGTAGTTCCTCCAACGCGTCTTTCGCTGTGAGGAACCTCTTCTCTCCAGCCTGGAGACGCACCACTAGGGTTGCAGGAAACTGTAGTCGGAATTTTATTCCTGCAAGATAAAGCTTCTTCTTTATGTCAGCATACTCCTTTTGCTTTTCCCGAATTGCTGGCGTTTGATCTTGAAAGAACCATAGGGAAGCACCATTCCATTGCAGAGACTTCTTTTGTCTGGCAGTGAGCAGCACATGAGACTTTTCTTTATAATTAAGGAAACGCATAATTATCACTTGGGGCCTCGCCCCCGTCAGTGGCATCTCCCGCAGTGCCAGATGAGCTCTTTCCAGGTTGTAACCTTCCCCAAATGGTGTAGGGCCCAGCAACTTCAACAAGAGCTCCTGCAGAAAAGAGACACAATCGGAGCCTTCAGCCCGCTCTGGTAGCCCCACCAAGATCAAGTTGTTTCTCCGGTTTCTTGATTCCTGGTCCTCCACCCTCTCCTCTAGTTTCCTAAGCTTTTTTCGAATCGTCCCCATCTCCTGATCAAGCACAGAAACCTTCCTCTCCTGCGAAGAGATCCGGGCCTCAGCATCGCCCATTCTTTGTGCCAGGGAATGTAATGCCGGCTTTACCTCGGCGAAATCGATCACCAGCCCTTGCAACAATGCTTTAATTTCCCGAATGTCCTCTGCGTTTGAGCCGGAGCCCCCTTTCTTCCCTGGTTCCTCGTCCTGTTCGGGTATGGTAGGCGACTGGGATTTGGGCCTCTTAGTGGCTGGAGCTCGCCCCGCCAGGGGTTCTGCGAGTTCGGCTTCCATCTTCCAGGCAATGGCCTTGACTAAGCTTGCCAATGCGCCCTTGCTATTTGTTAACTCGCCGCTCTTCGAAACCTCATGGCCCTATAATGATTGGCAAGGAAATACACCCACGCCATCTCGCGAGCACTTAATGGCTATTTTAAATTATTTATGGCCAGTCTCAGAGTAAATAATCTTAAATTTTGTGCTATGGGGCCTCAGAGATGCACGGGAGACGTCTCTTCCGAATCAGCTCATCACGTGACTCCGAGACGGTGGAATCATATCATATCCTCATTCAAGCAGGTCCTTTTGGAACCTGTGTGAACATGTGCAGATGTGTAGGACCTTTTGGGCTGTGTACAATGGGAAGACTATGTCTGCCTACAGAAATGTAGGGCCTGGTACATTCAGTCTTTAAACATTCACTCTTTACACTTTTATTCTTCACAGATTCACTCTTCTGACATTCACTCTTTACACATTCACTCTTCACAGAGTAACTTTTCACACATTCACTGTTCACACATTAGGAATTTTGTCCCCAAGTTTTCATGATAGCCATTTTATCATGCAGTATTTAATAGTATATTGGCCAAAATGTCTTTATGAACCAGAAGTGCAAATAGACGTCTTGTCCATGATTTAAAAAATGGCATAGGTCATGTTTATGAGGTGGTGTAGAAAAAATAGCTATGTTGAAAGTCTGAAGTCAAAATATTGAAAATTAGTGAAGTTGGGTCAGCATTGAAACACTGCAATGTTCAGTCATAACCTGGAAATTTTACTGTATTTGTACACCATATTGTCAGCATAGCCTTCTTTTATCACATCTCATGAACCAGAGAGGGGAAATATTTTCAAATCAAAGGCTGAAAGTTCATTGGGTGCTGCAGAAACATCATTTTGCATCATGGGTGTGAAACATGTTGTGGCCAGGATTTGAAAAATAACAGCTGTCACATTCATAAGGTGGTGTAAAAATATGGCTATGTTGAAATTTTGGGTGAAAATATTTAAAATTTCCAAAGTTATGAGTGAGCATAGAAACATTTCAATATACACTCATAACTTTATCAGTGTTACTTATTTTGACAACAAATTTTCAACATAGTCTTTTTATAACCCCACCTCATGAACAATGAATGTGAAACTTTTCAAATCTGGCTCAAAAGATGATTTTGCCAAGTGACCCATGAAATAATCTTTTGGGCGTGATTTGCCTAATTACATCACCACTCGTCTTGAAGTGTGGTCCCAAAAACGTCATGTTGAAGATTTGGGGTGAAAATATAAAAAAATGACAAAGTTATGCACCAAAATTCAATACCCTATTGAAATACATTGAAACATACTTACCATAGTTTCTCATATTGTTGATTCCAGCAGTAAGATGTGCCTTTGATTGGAGAGTGGATCTACACTGAGACATGTTTAGGTGAGTGAGTGCATGGTGCTGGTGTGGTTTGTTGAGTGCTCAGTTTGAGGTCAGGGTGGTAGTGTCAGATTGACAAGGGACTGTTTTTGTTTTTATAGGTTTAAGAAAAAAGAAACATTGAGGGATAGTTTTTTTTATTATAACTGAGATGTTGAGGATTGGGTACCCAAGTGATGGGCTACACTGTGGGGGATGGAGCGGGTGACGATGGGACGGGTGACCTGTAGGGGAGGTGAGTGCGGAGAAGCGGTACCAGGGATGGACACCCTGATCTGCTTATGTACTACAAAAATAAACATTCCAAATGACAGGTGGGTGAACTGGAGTAAAGAGGGGAGAAAGAAGTAGCTCCTGTGGTGGGCACTCTGGTCTGTTTAATAAATAGATACATTCACAGCCAGATAGACAGAGAAAGGGAGAGACAGACAGACAGATAAGAGGATTAGCAGCTCACTGCTCTCACTGCAGCCTGCAGCATGACTTCCAGCTGTGTCTGCAGAACTCAAGAAAGTCCCGCTGTTCTCATACAGAAAACACAAGTGAATGCCTCCTCTCACTAAGCTGGGCACCATGGATTTGGGGTGCCCAGAAAAGGTATTTCTGGGAAGCTTTAAAAAAAACAAACAGCAGAATCTAGCTAAACTGGTCCCATTTAGCTAGGTTCAGGTGTTTGTTTTTTAAAAAGAGATAATTTTAGTGTGTTTTTAGAAAAAAATCTTTTTTTTTATGTCATTTGTCATCTCTTACAGCCAAGGTGATTTTGAATTTTGGTCTGAAATTTTCAGGATAGAAAAGGCTTGCACAAGAATGGAACCTTTTGCTGGTTTGGTGAAAAAAAATATTAATCCATTTCCAAGTTACAAGGATTTGAAATTTCAGTTCTGAGCATCCTCAGTAGGGTATCAAACATCTATGCAAATGACCCTATTGAGAATAATCAAAACCGAAATTTCAAATCCTTATAACTTGGGAAGGGATTACTATTTTTTCAGCACACCAATGAAAGACACCACTCTCGGGCAAACCCTTCCTACCCTGAAAATCTTCGGACCAAAATTCCTAACTGTCTGTATGCTAGGCGATGACAAAAAAAAAAAAAAGATATCTCTCCCCCCCCGATGTTTCCTAAAATGCAGTACAGAGACCTTGGAATCCACACATCTGACCAGAACAAAAACTGACACATCAAGAAACTTTGGCCTACAGACATGTTATTAATATGCAAAATTTAGTGCAAATCCATTGAAGGGCAATGCTATCAAAGTGCAAAGTTAGGGGTTTAACATTAAACTGCCTACTCAATCCTAACTATAGTGGCTCTACCACACCACAATAATATATTTTGACTGCACAAAACTGCATTAATGCACAAGGCAGGATTCATGTTAATGCCACAACCCCCACCCCCAAGCAGCACAAGGAAAAGACCACACAAACAACCACATACAGCAATCATCAGGTAAGAGAAACAACATATAGCTGTTTCCAGATTATACAAATGCAGTAGCACTGATGTGCTAACTTTATGGATTTGTATCTGTGGCATTCACACTGCAAGACATGCACACTCATTTTTGGCTGCAGACAGAACTCCACAATTTTCAAATCAAAGACAGAAATGTGCAATGTTCAGATCTAAATACTACTTCTATTTGCAGAGTCCCATGGCCCTGCAGTCACAGATACAAATCCATGATGCCCAAATAACAAGAGTTCTTTTGCCTGCAGAAGTAAAGACCCACATCGAGCCAGCTGTCCTGTAGCCATGTTTAATTATGCACACTGAGACATACACACACTTCTGGCTGCAGAAGCCCAGGCCCCTGAAGGACCCGTGCTTCTGTTTTTGAAAGTGTAAGACATAGACACAAGCTCTGACTACAGAATCGTGGGCCCTATAAAATTGGTGATACCCAAATAGCAACCCTATGTCTGCCTGCAGAAGTGCAGGCACCTCACGGACCAGCAGTTCTGCAGCTGCAGGTTTAAGACATACACACTGATATCTGTGTGTGGAAACACAGCCTCTTTGGGGCTTGCACTTGTGTCACTGCATATAATAACCCATGATGCACAATCTGCAACACTGCTTTGCCTGTAGAAGCACAGCTCCTGGGGGCCCTACAATTCTGCAGCTGCAGGTGTAAGACATACACACTGACATCTGTCTACAGAAGTACAGGCTTCTATGGGGCTTGCAATTCTGTTGCTGCATATAGAAATTAATGGTACCTAAATTGCAACACTTCTTCTTTCTGCAGACATGCAGGCCAGTGTGGGGCCAGCACTTCTGCAGTCACAGGTACAGTGGAGCCATCCACAATGCAACATAATATCTTGCAATAAATAGCATGTCACAAAACACTATTGTAAAAAAGAGGCTTAATTGCCCTTAAAGTACACTGTTCCCTGCAGCATAGTGCAGCATTGTGTGATATAAGGCACCACTGTACTTACAGTACATGTGCTGTAAGACATACACTCACATTTCTGTCTGCAGAAGCACAGGCCCCTGAGGAGCCTCTGTTTTTGCATGCAGAGGTAGAAATCCATGAAAATAGCACATCAGTGCTACTGCATTTGTGTCATCTTGAAACAGTTGTATGTTGCTTGTCTTACCATATTATAGCTGTCTGAGGTTGTTTGTTGTTGTTGTCTTGTTCTTCTGCAGCTTGGGAGGTAGGGAGTTAGGGTTAGAAACCCTAACACCGTATTTCCCCTACTTTTCTGACATTACGTTGAGCCCTAACTTGTGCATTAATGCAGTTTTTGGTGATGAATATCCTTTCATTTTGAAATAGTGGAATTGTATCCTAATTCACATAGGTTGCTTTGGGAGTAAAATACTGTAAAATGGCCAGATTATGAGTAAAAGTATGCGAGACACAACACTGGGTAGCGTCACACATTTTAGGGTTGCACATTTCAGTGAAACACTAAAATGTGCAACATTAAAATTGTAGAGTCAAGAATTCTAATGTGCCTCTTTAGTGTTGCACTGAAATGTGCAACAAGAAAATTATTGTGATCTTATGTTATGAAAATGGTTGTCAAAATGTGTTAAATCCTACCCAAAAGGGCGGTTTCACAGAGCAACTGCAAAATCACCTTTCAACCTGTACTTGAAAAGCCCCACCATACTTGTTCATGAGATAGGGTCATGTAAACAGTATATTCAAGATGTGGGACTAAAATGTTATAAAACCACTATGAGATGAGTAAAAGTATGTGAGACACAAAAATGGAATTTTAGTGTCATACATGTTAGTGCTGCACATTAAGTGAAACACTAAAATATGCAATGCATACATTTATATGTTGCAACATTTTGTGCTATACCTAAATATGCTTTAAATGGGTGCCTCGGGTCCCTGGTTTCCCTTTCTTCCTTACTCAATATTGGCTATGGGGAGGTTCCAAAATCCTGAAAAGATAAATACTATTTCTTAAGAAGGTGGGCAACCTCTACCCTTTCAGAAAACCTCACAAAATAAATCACTTTCCTTATATTTGACTGTTTTATTTCTCTTATTCTTATTTCATATTTTTCTGCTCTTGTTTTAATTTTCAGGCAGTTGACGTACATTTCAGGGCTACTGCCGCTTCATCAGAACTCATTACAAGCTGTGAACAATTACAAAATAATGTATAACAGCATCATAACCATGCCTACTACATAATGTCAAATATAATTATTGTAATACATATAATGATATACACAAAGAAGGGGGAACATACAGTACCTGCTTACAAGGTTTTTTTCTTTTTAAGCATACTGTTATCTTAATGAATTCAAGTCAGCATATATCTGGAGCCTCTAAAATTTCACTCTGGAAAAAACCTTGTAGTAGTGTTGGTGTGTGTGTGTGTGGGGGGGGGGATTTATAGGTTCAAGGAAAAGGTTGAAAAAATGAAATATTTGTTAATGTTCCAGAAAATGGGTTCCATTACTATTATTTCCTATGCACACTATGTGCTCTTTATTTCATGTTTCTAAGAATTCTCTTTGTGGTGTATCTATGGATTCTGGCCTTACATATTTTTTAAAAATAATTCTCATATTTCATTATCCAGGCTTATAATTTAGTATCAAATTTTAGTACCTGATATTCTTTTAACACTTGAGAATCCTCTATTGTAATGCATGTCACAATGTAACAGGACCTGGGATTAAGAAAAAAAATTCTTTTAAGTTTCTCAAAGTCACTTCTTTATATTTCCCATGACGCTTTCTTTAAACTCCCTTGGCTCACTTGGCTGGCAGTATAGCCTAGAGGTTAGAGGAATGAGGTGTGAATGAGCTTGATACATCCAGTAGACCAAACCTGAGTTTGATTCTCACAACCTCCACTTACATACTGTGTGACTCTGAGCAAGTCACTTAACTGCCCAGTGCTCCCAAGTCACCTCTGAAAACAGGCGCTTGTGCCTAATGGGCCTTACCTGGTTACCAAAAACTAAAATAAAATGTAAAATGTGGTCACAAACCTTTTGATTTAGCTTTACTATATCCTCCACAAGTCTGTGCTCTCTCTTTACTTATGCCCACTGTGTTATTTTTGGCCTGAACACTGACTGAATGCTAAAAAAATCAGCTACATAATCCACACCATTAACAGAGATGGCAATCCGTCTTCTCATGCTGCTGCTTCTGAGTGCAGTGGGGAAGGGGCTTAGCCTCAGATATCACGCTTCAACATAAGCCAAGGAATTAGTGCCACTTTGTCCATCATACATTAAGGACTCTAAACATTGTATACAAATTTTGAATGCTTTCAATGAAGAAAATAGAGATATAAACAACAAATATGCAACACTAAAATGCTCAGCTCACAACATATGGCCTGAGAATTATATAAAAATTTCTCACTGACAGCTCTTGAAGCCTGGTCGGAAGTAGTGAGAGAACCATTGGGCATCTAATTACTGTATCTTACTGGCTCACATTTGTAACTTTGTCCTTGCTTTTGGTGAGAGAACCATTCTGGAGTTATACTGTTGCTATTTATTCTACAAAGAAAAATTGTTCCTCTTGTGAGAGAAGAGGGTTTTACATTTTGTGGTAAGTACTGTTGTTGGACATTTTACTGTTCTTTTCTGGAACTCTGATTTGGTACACTATGAATGCTCTTTCTTGATTTTAAATCATTGTCCTGGATTCCCCTCTTTTCCCCTCACAAAAACACAGAGACCATTGTTTGTTGTTGTGCTCAGACTGGCAATTAATATATTTATATTCATAAATCCATGTTCCATTTTCCATTTCTTTATTATCATATTGCCATAATGTCCATTTATTTCCATCCATATATCTCTCTCTGATTATCCATCCCCCAGGTGAAAACCTGTGTGCTTTCTTCTTCTCCTTTTCTGCTAGGTAACGGTGAAAACCGAGACCACTTTTTCCTTCATCTTCTTCCTCCTCTTGTGTTATTCCTTTTTTCTTCCCCCCTCCCGTCCTCCCCCCCTTTTTCCCCCTTGCCGTCCACCTTAGCAGTCTATAGTCCTATTATCATCTGGTATCCACTTTTTTGGCAGTCCCCAAGCATTTATCACCTGTCATCCACCTTTGGCAGTCCATAACCATATTATCACCTGCCATCCACCTTTGGCAGTCCATACCCTATTATTACCTGCCACTCACCTTTGGCAGTCCACTGTCCTACCGGACGCGTCTATCCTCCACCATAACAAACCCATAATACAGCCCCAAATTGACCGTCTTTCCCTAGTACTCTGTCTAGTAGGGTGGGTGGGAGAAATCAAAAACTCCAGCAAAAAGTGGCTGAGACTCCTTTGTGCTGACCCTTATGTACCTCCTTTCTCCCCTCCCCTTCCTGCTACCTGCCCATTGTTCTGACTCTTGGCTCCTCCCCTTCCTTTTCCCCTCCCCTTCTGAGCACAACCATTCCCTTAAAGGGCAAACTCCATTGTCCCGGATTCCCCCCTTTTCCCTCACAAAAACACAGAGACCATTGTTTGATGTGCTCAGATTGGCAGTTAATTTATTTATATTCATAAATCCATTTTCCATTTCTTTATTATCATATTGCCATAATGTCCATTTATTTCCATCCATATATCTCTCTCTGATTATCCACCCCCCAGGTGAAAACCTGGGTGCCTTCTTCTTCTCCTTTTCTGTTAGGTAACGGTGAAAACCGAGACCGCTTTTTCCCTCATCTTCTTCCTCCTCTTGTGTTATTCCTTTTTTCTTCCCCCCTCCTGTGCTCCCCCCTTTTTCCCCACTAGCCAATCTCCAGCTTGCGTTGGATGACTGGCTTCCCCCCAACTTAGGGCATCCTTCCCCCTACTTCAGGGGTGAAAAACCTTCCTCCCACCTTTTTTTTTTTACCTACCCGCTTCCATCTGTTTCCTCCATTCCTCTATGAAACTCATTGTTTCCGCATTGAACATGTCTATTGCTATATCTGACAAGTGTACTCCGTCTGACCTGTAGAAGTCATCCACCCATTCTTCTACTCCCCGCAGTATCACTTGTCCCCCCATCTGCCTTATCAACGTCCCCACCCATCTATTCATCTTTCTCCTGGCCCTCTCCACTGCTCTGTGGCTGTGCCCCTGTCTCCATACCCTTCGTGGTATCATATCTGACCAGGCAAGGCATACTTGAGGTCGCCACTGTCTTATTGCCATTAGGTCCCTCTTTATCTGTAAACATGTGTGCACCCTGCCAGGTCATTGCCCCTAGGTGTAAAATAATTAGGTCTGGACTGGGCTATCATCTCTTGAGTTCCTTCAACGTGGGCAGAAGCTGTGCCCATCTCATCCCCCAGTAGGCCGTGCCATACCAACCTACACTGCCTTACATCCTGGTACAATTGTTTTCCCCCAGCTTTTGTCTCTGCTCTCTTACCAGCCCAATAAATATAGGAATGGCCACAGATCCAGACTTCTGTGCTCCTCCTACCTATAGAACATTAATTAATTTACATACAATCTCAGTGCCCTCATTGTATTATCCCTCCCCGCCTCCCTTTCCCCTTTTTTTTTAATTTAGAGCTCTGATGTATCTTTTATAACTGGCTGACCGCCAGTGCCCTTTCTCTAAAATGTCCTTCACAGGCTCACCTGTTGCCGCCCACTGGGAGGCCGCCCCAATCCATAGGGAATGGGAAGAATAATTAGCTGGGTTCTCCCCCAGAAAACTCATGCCCTTTTTCAGCACCACTGTAATTTGATAGCTGGTGACCCGTTTCCCATCCCCATGCACAAATAACTTCCCCATCCTGGTCATCTGCTCTGCGGCAAAAACCCACAGGGCCTGTACTGGGCATAAGGCCATCTCCGACCGCCCTTTTAGTGTTATGATGCACCCTTGCCCTTTTTGGTCCATCTTTGATCTCTCTAGCCTGATTTTTATTTCATTTGTCCCCCAACTCACATCTTCCCATTCCACGCCTCCTTCCATGTCATCTTTTCCGTGGCCTACCACCTCACTTGCTCTCATAGCTCCTGCCAACATTACCACATAAATTGTGTGAAATAGCTGTGCCTCCCCCTTTGATCTGCATACCGCTGGCAACACCTCCTTTAACTGTATTAGCCACTGCTGCCTATTGGCCGCCTATTATCCCCTGGTCCTCACTTCAACCTACCCCATCCCTGCATCATTCTCCTGATGAGCATCAATTTTGTTGGGTCATTCCAGCCTTTTAGGCTGCAGATCACACTGATCCCTGCCAGATAAACCCCCATAGTGGTGTGAGCAGTCCCTTTCTGCCATTGTTCCACTGTGAACATTCCCAACTGCTCCTCCGAGAGCAGGCCCACTTACCTCCATCTGGTGTTCTGCCCTGAATGTCTGAAAAACCCTCCAGGCCCCATTGTAGGCCCTCAGAGTCTGGGGGGCCCATGAGCTGTGAAACAGCATTTCTGCTCCTTCCTGCCAACGTCCCAGATGTCCACTGGAATGGGCATTTTGTGTTCTTCCACTGCTGGTGCCAGCTTCTGGAAATGGTCCAGCTGCAGACGGGAAAGGCTGTCAGCCAGGGTATTGCATACCCCATCTATGTGTTTTGCTCTGAAAGACATGTTCAGCTGCAAGGCCCTTAAAACTAGCCTGTTGGACTACCTGTGTGACTGTATCCGACTTGGCTCCCCTGTTGTTTAGTGCATGCACCACCACTCTATTGTCACACCAAAATGTTACCTTCTGATCCTGCAGTTCCTTCCCCCACACCAAGGTACATGCCTATATGGGCATGATCACCAGTAGTGTTATATCCCTCACTTTCCCATCCTCTATCCAACTGACCAGCCACGGTTCAGCAAACCATCTGCCCCTTAGGTAACCTCCCATGCCTGACCCTCCCGCTGCATCTGTGTAGAGGTCAAAGCCAGTGTTGTACAGCCACTCCTCCTGCCAAAACAAACACCCATTGTAGTCCTTTAAAAATTCCTCCCATATACCAAAATCCTCCCTGACACCTTGATTCAGATCAACCCAGTGATGTGGACTGGTGACCACTGCTGTCGCTCTGGCTAATCTCCTTGTGAATGCCCTTCCTGGTCCTATGGCCCTGCATGCAAAGTTCAGGTGTCCTAGTACGTGCTGAACCAGTCTTAGCTGTACCCATCTCCTGTTGGCATGCACCCAGATTAGTTCCTTCAGTTTCCTTACTTTTTTGTCCGGCAACCTAAAAACTTCCCTTGTGGCATCTATCCCTATCCCAAGGAATTCCATAATCTTGCTGGCCCCTTTGTTTTTTTTCCTGGTGCCAATGGGACTCCCAACTCCCAGCATAATTCCTGAAATTTACCCAGCATCCTTTGTGTCTCCTTTTTCCCCTCCCCGATGAGGAGAAAATCATCCAGGTAATGGATGACCGACCTATAACCCATTTTTTCCTGGACTATCCACTGAAAACATGTGCTGAACTCCTCAAATGTAGCACATGCTGTGGAACACCCCATTGGCATTGCTTTGTCAAAATAATACTGTCCCTCACTTTTAAAACCCAATAGGTCCCAGTCTTCCCTCCTGACCGGAAGCAGCCTGAAGATGGATTCAATGTCTGTCTCTGCCATCCATGCATCCCTTGTGGCCTGGATTATCTGAACTGCATCCTCTAGGGTTGCGTATGTTACCCTACTATGCTCCTCACTGATAAAGTCATTCACTGACTCCCCTTCTGGATAAGACAGGTGGTGGATCATCCTGTATTCACCTTCTTGTTTCTTGGGTACCAAGCCCAAAGGTGATATCTGCAGGTTTTCCAGTAGGGGGGGTCTCAAATGGGCCCTCCACCCTGCCTGCTGCCTTTTCTTTCGCAATCTTTTTCCTCAACATTTCCTCTTTTCCTTTTACAGACCCCAGGTTGCTTGCCTCCCTTGCTTGTCTGGGTCCCCTAAATTGCAAGGAAAAACCTGCGTTAAAACCACTTAAAATCATCTCCCGTATGCTTGCGTCTGGATATCTATCAAGGCAAACTGTCCATGCTGCCAGGTTGATGGGGCTCCTGACCATACCAAATTGCTCCTTGCTGTGTCACCCGCCCCCCTTTATTGACCCTTCCCTTTCTTTCTGCCTGACCTTCCTGTTTTCATCAATTTTGACCCCCTCTATTCCCATTCCCCCTGCCCCTCCCTCCTCTGCTCCATGTTTGCCCTTTAAATCCCAGATCATCTCAAAAAAAACTGTTGTCCTGATCCTTGTCCCCCCTGCCCTTGTGCTCCTTGTACCTCTGATGTTCTGCACTTGCTAGCTGGGTGCCCCCCTCCACATCTTGAACAGGTATGTTGAAAATGACACTGAGGCCACAAACAGATAGCCCTGTTATAAGCCCAGCAGCTTCTCTGTGGCTTGAAACCCTTTCTGCCCCACCCACCCTCTGGTGTGGACTGATCCGTTACATAATCCATCCATAAGTCTATTTGCTTGGTGTTCCACCTTACATCCCCGAATGTTTCCATCCTCTGATGAAAACATTCATCATAATATATCCAACCTACCCCACCTTTTGCTTTTGCTCTCCTTATTATCAATGAATAGGTAATGAGCGGGTTGCCTAGCTCCGGCTTCTTTTCCAGCACGATGGCTGAAAAAATGGCAAAACCTAGAAACCACCCATCCCAAGTCTTCCCTTTAGTAAACTTGTCATCCTCTTTTTTCCTAAGAGCATTATGGCGGCTGCCATCTCACTCTTACCTATGCTCTCAGTTTCCTCATATCTTGCCATTGCCTCCTGGCTCACCAACGCAAAGATATCCACATATTCCCCTCTCCATATTTTTTCTTTCATGGCTAGAGGCACATGCTCGCCTATTCTCATCCTAGGCGCACTTACCTCTCTTGTACCTCTTCCTTCCCTTTCGGTTCCTTTTCCCGTGTCCCCTGATGCCTCTTTTCCTGTCCTAATTTCCACTAGGGAAGATTCCATCTGCCCTAGCCCTCCTGTCCCCAGCACTGCCACAATTTGCCCTATATATTCTTTTATGCTGTCACCCACTGCATTGGATGTGTTACCTGTAACCTGTTCCTGGCCGAGCTGCCTGGAATCCTCGACAGGGCCGCTTCCTTCTTCTTGTGATTGAGGAGGAGGTGGAGGGTGAGTTACTGGGGCCTGTGGGCTGGACCTCTTGTTCTGGGCTTCGTGTTTCGGTTCCACTGGGGAGGCTCTCCTTTCAGCTGGGGTGGGTACTGGAATCACTGGGTCCACAGGCCTCATGGGTACTGGGTCACCTGCCTTGGCGGGCCCCCTTGTCCCCAGTGTCACCTTAAAGGGGCTATGTAAACCCCAGCTGGCCTTTTCCCTTTGCCACCATTTCCAGCACCCGCTTCCCTCTTCTCCTCGGAACTCCCCAGTTCCTCTCCCTCCACCAATTCCCATATTCTGTTCGCTTTCTCAGCCAAGTTGATGATCGCCTTGTAGGCGTCTTCCTTCGATGGCCTGTTCTTCTTGGGTGCCATGCTCGTCTATGAAAACAAGTATGGGAACGAAAAACAAAGTTATTTAACTATCTGTATTTTCAGCTCATTAAACTCTTGCCCCTTGAACACCCCCCCATGCATCTGGCCGCCCATGCCAGACCCCCTACCAGCCCGGCCGGCCGCCATCCCCCTTTTTTTTTATATATATCCGGGTCCATCTTCCTGCAACCCCCTCCTTCACGTGGTACTCACGGTGTGTGGCTACCTCATCGAGATCCCGTGCCTAATGTCCCAACCTTACTCCCAGGCTACCCTACCTCCTGTCTGCTTGCCATGATTCCCTCCCCTTTTTTCCTGGTTTATTATCAGTTATTATTGGACTACCCCCCCTCTATACCATATGTTTACTCTCATTGTTGCCTTTTTTTTTGCAGTTCCTTAGTAAACCATCATCTCCAGCTTGAACGAAACCTCCAAAGATGTGAACCCGACTGCTCCCCTCAGTCAGAAACCAGTCTCATTTCTTCCTTTAAAGCCTCTTTGCCTCTTGTACCCTCTCCCCCGGTGTAGACATCACGCCACGTGGTCGCCGTCCGCATTCCCTTTTTAAAATCACCCCAACTGGGCCTCCTGCTGCCTGCAACTGAACCAGAAAAAACTGTATGACTGCATCTGGCCAGGAAATGGAAAGGTAGAAGTACTCCACACACCATGCGGCCTGCCCTGCCTCTCCACATGGTCGCACACTCACGTTCTCACTCCTTTCCTTAGACCCAGCATCACATGCTGTCCTGCCAGCATGATCCCCCCCAGGCGTATGATGTCCTTCGGTCGTGCTGCCCTTTTTATTTAACCTGTGCCTCCCCAACTCCACATGTTATGCTTCCTGCAGCTGGCGAACTGCCCTTGTACTCCCCCCCGAGCCTGTCCTGCCACCATCCGGCATTCCACTCCATGCTGCTCCACCACTGTACCCCCCAAACTGCTGGGCCCAATGCCCGTGACCGGCCACCATCCCTCACTGCTGCCCCCCATCCTGGGGACTCTACCATCCACCGCCACATCCCCTGCATGCTTCTGTGGAGAGGCAGCCCTAAAAAAAACACAGGCTGCCCTCTCACGATTGCACCAGCCAAGCCCCCACCTCCCTGTAAGGCAGTCGCCATGGCCCAGGCAATGGGGCGCCTACCTCTCCCGCACCACGCGGTGTGTGACGTCACACCATGTGGCTTCAGTTCACGATCCCTGTGTGTCCCCTTCCAGGCCTCTTCCAGGCCTGCCCTATTCACCCTTAAGCCCGCACGATGAACATTTCTCCCCTTACTCCATTTCCTTTCCTTTTCTTTTAAAACCACAATGCTCCCAAACAAGCAGTGCCTTCGTGTATCCAAAACGCTATTGCAGTCTTCCTTACCATGCCTCACTAAAACATCTCCCTTGCCTGCCCTGCTTTCTACCTTTCTTTTTTTATACATCCCAATTCCAACAACTTTGCTCTCCTTTTTGCACTCCCCACAATCAAAACCAAAATACTTTCTCTCTCTGTCTTCCATCCTCTCATTTCCAAACTAAAACAGCAATTTAACTCCTTCTCCATTTGTTTTTGTTTTTTTTTTAAACTCCACATGCTTTAAAAACCAGTTCCATGACCTTACCTTCTTCTCCCAGTGGCCAAACCTCCAAAATTAATGCCAATCTGATGTGCTGCAGTTCTCGTGCAATCAAAAACTCCAGCAAAAAGTGGCTGAGACCCCTCTTGTGCTGACCCTTATGTACCTCCTTTCTCCCCTCTCCTTCCTGCTACCTGCCCATTGTTCTGACTCTTGGCTCCTCCCCTTCCTTTTCCCCTCCCCTTCTGAGCACAACCATTCCCTAAGGAAGGGAAGGGGTGCATCAGGACAACCTGGTCTGCCCCTTAAAGGGCAAACTCCATTATGTATTTGATTATTGCTGGAAATTGATGGGAGGTGAATTTTGGTATGGGGTACTTATATGTTAGGTTAGGAGTAATTGGTTGTTGATTGTGTGGAGTTTTGTTTAATAGTGGGTTAGTGTGTTTGAGTTATTTGATTAGGTTTAGGATACAGTGTGAGGGGTTATTTATTGCTTTTTGGTGGAGGAGTGTTTGTCATGGGTGGGAGGGTGTTCTAAGTAGTTTATTTGTTGGAGCTGGAATGTGTCATCTGCGGTTGACCCCAAGGCTCAGTTATTCCTTATGCATGCTTCAGGATCTGTGACCATTTTGTGACCCTCATCCTAGTGCGGCATACCGTTGGTACAGGGAGATGGGAATGTGGAGGAGTAGGAGGAGTGGAACAGGAAACTTGGAAAGGGCTAATGGGGAGGATGCTATTAGGACTGTGAGGACCAGAAGACTCCCTGGGGTGAAATGGAGGCTTGAGAAGCCAGACATGTTTAGTCCCCATATACAGGGATCCCATGGGACCAAATTGCAAGGTAGCTGAGGAGTTGGCTGCCTCCATCCATCCACATTGGGTGGAGCCGTGCAATACTAGATAGATGAATGAGTGTTGTATTATGGCAGTTGTTATCTCCGCTGTCAATCTGGTTTGCATTATGGAGACCTGGCTGGGTGGTGACTCTGGACCAGTCCTGGAGTTGTCTGTCCCAGCTGGGGATTCCTTAGCACATTGCTTGAGGAAGGACCATGTGGGGGGGTGGCCTCCTTCTTTAGATTTAAGATGAACCTGGTGGTAAACCCAGTGGGGGAATACCTCATTGTCTTAATGTGTGGTTGTGCATAGGGGTCTGAGTTCTGGATGTAGAATTCTCCTTGTGTACCAGCCTCTGATGCACAAGGAGGAATTTTTGAAGGAAATTGCAGACTTCTTCACTGACATTGTGTTGGAATCAGTACAGATATCGAGGGGTCGGGTAGGTTCTTTTCAAAATCGATCAATGCAGTGTTCTGTGGGGGACGGTAGGTGTGAAAACATCAGAAAGTCAAAATGAACCAGCCACTCCAAAACGTATTCCAGTAAATGCTGTTCTTTTCTATTCCTTAATCATCACAGGAGAGCCATAAAACACAACGTTTCACCTCTTTAGGCTTCATCAGGCAGCGGGATCTAACATATAATCAAATCAACATCAAATCAAATATGCCTTAAAAAGTTTTATTGATTTGATTATATGTTAGATTTCTCAGGTCTGGAGTTATGGCTACCCTGCACCCAGGTAACTGAACAGATACCCACAACATCTTTCCATTTGTGGCTGGGGCTCCAGGGGAGGGCTGTTCTTCCCCTGAGGCAGTTTGCTTTCAGTGCTTGCAAACACTAAAATCCAGGGGAGTCCACAAGGCCCAGTCCATCATTCAGACAGAAATGGGGATCGTCTCTCTTTCTTGGTCCCTCCACCTCCCCAAGATGAGCTTAGCTTCTAGGCCTCAGTCACACATACCTAACACTGCAGGTGGAGCAAGCTCTCTGGCCCTGCCACTTGGGTTGCTGTGATGCCAGTGCTCGCTGCTGCCCCCCAGCTAAGGCACATTGCCATGCAGCAGTTGCATCAGCCAGAGCTGCCTCCTGATGTGGTGACCCAAACTCAGTCCCTAACTTGGGTCACCAATATTTGTAGCACAGCATGTTACCACTGGTCACTGGGGCTGCACCAGTAAAACAATTTTAATAAATAAGTAAATAAATGAATAGGAAAAAACCTAGAAAAGCAAATGTACAGGTACAGTATATTAACATTTCTATTGTACCGCTGCTTTAAGTATTGTCTTTTACTGCTCCAGTGAAGTCTTCATTGACATAAATAATGACTTTGATCGATGAACTGTGCACATTAAGTCATGAAAAGGGGTAGAGAGAGGTAGCAACCCTGGCAAATAGTCATACTTAGTACCCACAGATACAGAACTTGGCTGTTTATTATTCAGTACTCAGTAACTGGCCAGCTTTAAAGACAATGAAAATAAAGTGTAAGAAATCCTCTATTCTCCCCAAGGTGGCTAGGGATAGTCCAATGGACATGGCTGCCTAACTCTAATCATTTTCCTGCCCATCTAGCTCCTTCCAGACACACATACACAAAATATGCCAGCACCTGGCACTGTGCCAGGAGATTACATTATCTTTAAAGTCAATCTCTTCTCCTTAGCCTACACAAACTTGCTCCCAAATATTCTCATTTAGTAGTATCTCCTCTCCTGACTGCCAAATTTTGGTGACCAGTAAGTGTCCAAATGCAGGCTAACAGTCATTCCTCCTCCTTTCTTAACCATAGTGTGCTGTCCCCTAATGTTCATTCAGTCATCTGACCATGTACACAGGGCCCTGATTTTTCTGTGACAATTCAAGTCTATATTCTATGGCAAGTTCCCTTGTTGCCACAGGAATTCTATGGCATTAATTTCCAATTTCTGTGGAAGAGCTGTAGTGGCAGTTGATGGCTTTGGCAGCAGACATAGGCCCCCAGTACCCACGTAGGTGAACAATGGCAGTTTGCCACTTAAAGCAGCAGTGCAATGAAATTGGGTAAAAAAAAAAATGACCTTACATTTTTTTCATTATAAAAGTTTCCTGGCATCTTCCAGTTTTATTTGGTGGTTCAAATTCCTAATTTCACCAAAATCTGAGTATTTTATAAATGTTTTAATTGAGTTTTTTTCTCAAGAAAAAAGATGACTGCCACATTTTGCATAGAAAAGCATTGTAAACCTGGAAAGGGTTAGGATCAAAAAAATAAAAATAGACTCATGGTGAACAGCATAGGGATCTACAACTCTCGCTTGACATCCCCCACAGCGATGTTGTCAACAGCATTAGAAACCCATCGACACCCCTGATACCGACACATCCCCGCAACAACCAGCAACACTGCAACACCCAATGGCGGGGCAGGGGCTGTGCCCCCCACACCACCCCTACTTTAGATATCTAACTCCGTGTCACACAGACAGTGGAGTTAGGTATATACTCCCGATTGCTGCAAAGTCCATCAAAGTGAAATCTCTATCGCTGCCAATATAGGTGCTGTTGAGGTTTCGCTGTGGGGTGGTTCACTGTGCAGGTATCATCATAGAGATTGCATACCATGGCAGACAAGTACATTTGACAGCTATGTTAATATTGTTTTTTAATTGTAGCTAAAACTAGCTGTTTTGGAAAAAAAATTTTCGTTGCACTGTTGCTTTAACTCCTGAGTTCTTACACATGCAGTATTAGAAAGTAAACAAACCAAAAGAACCAACCCATCAATTTCAGCCCCCACCTCCCTCCCTCCCACCCTGGGAGCTCCCAGGTCACCATATTTGATGTAGTAATACTTTTACCAGTGCCCATGTTAAGCAGCAATCCACATCCTTCAAGTTTTACCACCAGGCCGGAATACTAACTTTTTACTTCACTAGTGCTTTATGCAGCTGCACACAAAGTCCTTATGGGGCAAGAAACCAGACTGTGAACCTGCCAGTGAAACTCACAGGATGTGAATCACCACACAGCACGTAACCTGATTAAAGTATTATGGTTACATGTCATTTTAAATGTCGCTACACTGTAACTTCATTGCAACTGCAATGTAGTTGCATGCAACAAACATAACTACAGTGTAATTACCACGTTGCACGTAATAGTTACTACTTCAAATAAGATGACTCTACGAGGCAGGCAGGGCAGGGTAGGGATCGTGGTGGGGCTGAGTTGGGTGGGAGTGTGGTTTACTTGTTTTGTTTTTTAAAAAGGACAGACAATAATTTTTACCCAGCAGCTGTTTATGAAGTTCTTGCACCAGAATTTCAAAGGAGGATGCAGGGTTTTGCCAAGCCCTGAGTCCAACCCATTTCTTTTGGTGCAACTGCACCAAACACCTTTGCCACAACTTCACCCAATTTTAGTAGGTCAGGTGCAGTTGCGACAGTTTACTAAATTTACTACAGCTTGTGTCAAATATTTCTTGCAAGTTCCATAAAAAGGGTATCTGGGACTGACGCAAACTAGACTAGCCAAAAAGCTGGTCTAACTTGGTTCTACATCATAACAGCGACTGCGGAAAGGCGATTGCCATTAGGGTACATTGCTGAAAATCAATCTTGGCAATGTACACTCGTGGCGCAGAGCAAAAGGGCACTGAAGATATAGATTTTTTTTGCTTATGTGGGCGAGTGCCCTCGCACCCCACTACTAAAGGATTCTCAGGTCCAGGGGTGTATGTCGGGGGTGCAAAACAAAAAGAGCAAATCACGGACCAGTGCAAAAAAGCACCCATATTCTAACCCAGCACCCTCCCAACCCTAGCCTGCCACCAACCTACCATGCCACATGATCAACTCAGCAGCCCAACACTGCACTACACCTCACAAACCCTCCCTCCCCTTCCATCTGTCTCATGGCATGCTCGCCCCCCGCGCACACGTACATGTATAGCGACATCCTGTCACTATATTCACCACCCTCCTATCCGGACACCCTCCCTGTCCAGTAGCCCTGTGAACATGGCACCATTATTTAGTCACCCTTTCTGAAAGCACTCAGTAGCAGTCACCCTCACCACAGGATACCATCTAAGTTCTGGTAATCCATGAAAGGGATAGGAAATCCCGATCGCTGGCCAGGAGAATGCTGCAGGCTCCTTGTGCCATATGTTCAGAGCACCTGGGGCGTATGGCATGCTGTAGCTTTTGAAAATCAGGCCACTTATTTTTAGAAATGCTATTCATGCCCCTAAATTATCCATACTTAACAGTACCTTACTAAAAAGTGACATAAAAATATATTGTACATTGTTTTGTTTTCATGGAGTGTAATCTGTCACAGTTCTCTTGATTTTTATTTATTTAGCATTATTTAGTAATTACAACCGTTGAGTCAGGGACTCATTTAAAAAGGCTCTGTGTCAGAGTACAGAAACAGACATACAATATACACAGTAAGAGCATAATGGAGTTACTAGGAGACAGATAGCAAATTACAGTTTCTACAGAGATACAGTATTACTGCAGCAGTTTGTATCGTTCAATCAAGATTCAGTAGTTACATTAAAACATTTAGCACTGACTTACTTGGAAGGTTACCACTTTGAAAATGTAGTAAAATGGAGAACTAGTTAGGTAACATGTGCAAGCAGCCTACAAAGGCATTGTCAAGAGGTTGTTATAGAGGTAGTGAGCAAAGTAGAATCTAGCTAGGTGGTACACTGACAGTGCCATGAGGCAAGTATATGTTCTTTGAGCGGTACTTTGAAGGGACCTAAGTTGGAGATGGAGGAGATCTCAGAGGGGAGTTCATTATACCAGGCTGGTGCCCTGTAAGGGAAGGACCGCTGGACTAGCGAGGTCCTGACCCTTGGTATCGACCGCACCTGATTGCTGGAGGTGCGGGTGTTCACCAAGGTGTGGGAGGATTGGAGTGAGGTAGATACCGCTGTGGGGAAAGCCCCAGGTGTATTATGCTAGTTAGTAGACATGTTTGATTATGTATTATCTCATCCAGGGTTGCAAGTTTTTTCAGGGAATACAGGGTGCAGGTATGGATGCACTTTTTTGCCACAGATAAGAGCCCGCACGCTTTGTTAATGGGCAGTTGGATTTTATTAAGTGCCATGTGATTGGCAGCCGAATAGACAGTAAGCCCATAATCGACAAGAGAGAGGACTGAGGTAGTGATGGCCAGGATAAGGGCTTTCAGGATCTTCATGGATCTTGAGTTTGTCACAGTTTGTGCACAGAACTCTGAACAAGGTTTTGATTGGCACTAGCTTATAATAAGCATTCTGTACACAAACTGTGACATATTAAAATCTCCAGTTTACAGGTTCCATGAAAAAACTGTGCAGCATCTTGTCCATAAAAAGAAAACAATTGAAAACAGATTTTCATATCAGTTCTTATTCAGGTACAGTTACTGTAAATATGGATCAGTTGGAGGTCTGACTTTCATTGCTGTTACTAGGAACATTATTAACTGCTGCCAGTTAGCACAAATTTCCTGTGCTCTTAAAGGTAGTGCACTAGCAGGCAAACCAATGGGAATAGGCTTTTCCAAAATGCTTTTCAAACATTTTTTTGTAAAATGTCTCTGAATTCCAAAAAGTGTTCTGTGAAATTTGATTGAAACCGAAGAATAGTTCCCCTTAAATGATTCATGGAATAATGTTCCTCAGTTTACATTGAAGAGTCAATGTAAACATCAGATTTACTTTTTCACAGGGGATTCTTCAATATAAACTGCAGAAAACTATTCCACAGTTTATATAAACTGCAGAAAACTATTCCACTGATTATTTAAACTGCAGAAAACTATTCCACAGTTTATGTCCACTCTGGAAACAATATTCCACATGTTATATAAACTGCAGAAAACTATTCCATGGTTTACATGCACTGTAAAAACAATATTCCACTGTTTATATGAACTGCAGAAAACTATTCCACAGTTTATGTGTATTGTGGAAACAATATTCCACAGTTTATATAAACTGCAGAAAACTATTCCAGTTTATGTGCACTGTGGCAACAATATTCCACACTTTATATACATTGCAGAAAACTATTCCATGGTTCACATGCACTGTGGAAACAATATTCCACTGTTTATATGAACTGCAGAAAACTATTCTACAATTTATGTGCACTGTGGAAACAATATTCCACAGTTTATATAAACTGCAG
This sequence comes from Neoceratodus forsteri, assembly GCA_016271365.2. NCBI lineage: Eukaryota > Metazoa > Chordata > Ceratodontiformes > Ceratodontidae > Neoceratodus > Neoceratodus forsteri. Next base: position 870,871,954 of record CM057450.1, on the reverse strand, counting down.
AAAACTATTCCAGTTTATGTGCACTGTGGCAACAATATTCCACACTTTATATACGGTACACTGCAGAAAACTATTCCACAGTTTATGAGCACTGAGGAAACAATATTCCACAGTTTATATAAACTGCAGAAAAAGCTATTCCATAGTTCCTGTGCACTGTGGAAACAATATTTCACAGTTGATACAAACTACAGAAAACTATTCAACAATTTATGTACACTGTGTGACAATATTTCAGTTTATATAAACTGCAGAGAACTATTACGCAGTTTATGTGCACTGTGAAAACAATATTCCACAGTTTACATAAACTGCAGAAAATTATTCAACAATTTATGTGTGTTGTGTAACAATACTCCTCAGTTTATATAAACAGCAGAAAATAAGTCTGTGTATTATGTAAACTGCAAAATATTGTTTCAAAGTTTACATAAACTGCAGAACACTATTCTGTGGTTTATGTAAATACCAGAATAATGTTTCAGAGTTTACGTAAACTGAGGCAAACTATTCTGTGGTTTACTTTAAGTCCCACTGCAATCTCCACGGCCATGGACTTGTGGCAACATTGAGACCATGCATGTAAGTGTGAGTGGTGTATACCCAGGAGGGGTTCACCCATTTTAGGGCAAAAACAACCACAGTGCAGTAAATGACAGCACAGTCAAAAAGTCACCAGGAAAAACACTGCAGTCAATACTGGCAGCCGACACATGCTGTGCAAACTACATGGATCCTCACAGTCCACCATGCAGGGCAGACTGATCAATACAGAATAAGGCTACTTGGAGGTTCAGGCTGCGCTCAGAAGGGGAGACTGGATTTAATAGTGTTATCAGTTTCAGGTACAGGAACCATCTTTTTTTTTTTGTTTGTTTGTTTTTGCAAACGTGTTAATGAATGAACAGTGGAGGGGCAATGATTGGGGATGGGAAGGATGTAGTCACAGGGTGAGCCCTGGGCATCTGGGAAGGGATAGCTTTTTTCAATTAAATGATTGTATTTTAGTATCCTTAAAATAGTTTTCACAAACAGGAAAAGGGACTTGGTACTCGAATCCGAGTACTGAGTACTCTATTATTCATGGTATTGGGCCTTGTACATCCCTACCATAGTTTAAGTCAGTATGTATCACAAATGTTTGCTGTTGCATGACACACATTGAACCTAAAGCTGCACACCATATTTTAATGTAACCAATATTGACATAGTTATACATTAACAAGCTAATATAGTAATGACTGGTTAGTGTACTAGTTTGGAAGGATGTTCAGAAGAATGCCCATCCCTGACAAGGAATATTAAAGCAGACAGGGTAAGAAAAGAGTTCACCTATCCCTACCCAACACTTGCCCATTGTTAAATAAGATTATTCACAGCACAAAAGCATTTGAATGAGGAAAACAACCATTGAGCTAATAGTTCACTTTCAATGGTGTCCCAATGACTACAAATAGTTTACAGAAATAATTACAGATTAGAAAATGGGCTTATAAATCTAAAGATTCTGATTGGCTACCAGTGATGTCAGGGGTACATTAACTTACAGATAAAGTCCTGTGAAAAAGAGGTACCTGCTGTGCCAGCCCCATCACTGGTATCACAGTGTCAGTCAGAATTTTGTGAATGTGCCATCATTTTTTTTGTCGCTTAGTGAGAGAAACTGTCCCCCCCATGTGCTCGTTCACTGCCAGCTCCATAAGGTTTTTTTTTAACTGTACCCCTGTAAGAACCACACTTCAAAATGGAGATTAAAAAAAAAAGAAAAACAACAGAAGTACCCCTTTCTACTACCTATGAGAACCACCGTATTAAAAAAAAATTCTACGAATCTTCCATCTGTAGTGCACCCACCCACCATTGTTGATTCCCTAATGGTTAGCTTTTTTTTTTAAACTGCAGCCCCAGTAACACTTCTGTAAACTTGTCACCCACTCACCCCAGTTCCACTGCCATAATAGCTAAACAGCTTTGTTTTTTAAAACACAAATAAAATCCTGATGAACTCTATAAAGTGACTATCTCTGTATAATATGTTTCCCCATCCACCTGATCATGATGACACTTCACAGTGTTGCTGCCAATGCTATGGAACTGGTGCTATGGTTTTTCTCAGTGGCACTCACCCTCTAACAGTCTTGCAACCACAAAGCAGATATGGTATATGCATTTTTATTTTCTTACATAATAAACAGTCTCCACATCAGTCTCCACTGCTACTGGTTTTAAAGCACTGTGGTGTCACACCGGACTCCTACTTCTCAACTTCTGGTTTCATGTTCCAGGGTCTTGCACCTAATTGTCCTATCTTCTAAACAAACAAACACACAAAAAAGCCTCACAGTCTCTATTTTTTAAGCAGGAAAACCATGCCAAGAGACTGCTAGAGAACTTTAAAATAAACTCTGTCTCTTCTTCTACAGGTGGTGATGTGGTGCGGGGGGATAAGTAGAAGAGAATGTCTCTGTGGGGGGAGCATCAGCAGATGGAACTGCACAAAAAAAGAATGGACTACTTTTCCAAAAACAAGTTTTTTTTTTCTAGTATTTCTATTTGCAGTATACTGAAAGTCATTTCTACTTCTGTTTTATTACTTAAATAAAATTTACACAGATGTCCATTTTCTAAGTGCAATAATACCCTCCAGGGTGGGCTCTATGGGCAATACGGGTAATATGACCAATGTACTGTACAAGCATTCTTGTACACACAAAGAAGAATACATCAACAACCTTGAAAATGTAATGCAACATGCAGTGTATCTAGTTTCTTATTTGTTGATGAGAAGATCTAAGTAATGCCAGGTGAAGGTCTTCATTTCAGTCAGAGACAGTTTCAACAGCAAGGTCCCAGGAGCTTGTGCAACCACATGACAGTGCACTCATAGCTTGTAAAACAGCTGAATGGTTCAGTGACATACTGTATGGTGTGTCTGTCCCATCCATTCAGAACTCTTTCCGACCTAAAGCCCTTACTGGCAATCAGACCTGGTGCCTTGAATCATGAAGGCAGCATGCTCTTACCATTTAGCTAAAGACAAATTTGCAATAACTGAACGGTTAGACTGAGCCTTGTACTTTCATCCTTATTAGCGTCTCATAACAGAGGGATGCTGTTACATTTCTCACCACCGTAAGGGCTCTGTCATTGCACCATCTCACATCATAACAAGATGTTGTTGCTCTGAGGGTGCTTTGCTCATATACTGCTTTCCATGCAACACATATTGCCCATGAATCCCATCTTCTCATCACCATGGTTTTGTTTGTTACTTCTGCTTAGTCAAACTTGCCTGGAGCCCTTACAGTCAAACATGGGGCCTTGAGTCCTGAAGACAGCAGTTCTTATTTAGCCAAGCAGCAGTTCACATTTCTTTATTTTTATTTTATTTTTTTTATTTTATTGCAAGATCAGTTTTACAACCTTTGAGTCAAAGACTCGTTTACAAAGGTACCTCGTCAAGAAAGGTGGGGGAGACGACAAATAGAGTGGTGTTAGGACAGGGATGACAGACAGGTTAGATACATAAAATAAAGCCTAGATTGAGCTTTGTACCTTCATCACTTTCAGCTTTTCACTCCAGAGGGTGCTGTTGTTGCATTTTCTCAACACTGTTGAGGTCTGTTATTGCAGCAACACAAACTACATTATTAATAGGCCACTTTCCAGATATATAGCAATATTTAGAGAATACTGGATGGGCAACTATGCACAACCAGTGTATTCTGCCACAGAGAGGTTTTGATTCCCTCTGATCTCGAGAGTGAAGCTTGAGAGGTCAGTGGGAATCAGAACCATGAGGTGGCAGAACACACTGGTTATGCATAAAGTTGCTCATCCTGTATTTTTTATAGTATATTGTCTTGTGTGAAATGTGTGCATTGTGTTTTTTCTCTTTCACATTGAAACTGACTTGTGCAGTCTCTAGAGGTTCTAGAATGCTGTTCTACCACAGAAAGGTACAATCACATTCCATGACCTTTGAAATGTGGTACAGTACAACAGCATGTTGAAAATGCTGAATTTATATGTAGAACAATGCTTTACTTCACACTATATTAAAATCATTATGAAATGTTTAGGAGAGTAACCCTAAATCAATTTATGCTTCACTTGGGGGTGACATTGACATTATATTTTCACACACCTTTGCCAATTCCAGATTTTAAGCTTAAGCAAATTCTGGTGCCAGCAGTTACCAGTCTGACAGCTAGGGCACCATTCTTAGTTACTATCAGTGGCATGGAATGCAGTAGTTGGTGTAGCCACTTACAGTAGCAGCACAGGTGATTTTGCAGCCCAGGTGAGCTGTGCTTAGTGAGGGTGGCAATCTATTGTTTTGTAGTTGTAAACAGCACTGTGACCATGCAAAAACAACATTCATCACAGCCTGGTGGCCCTTGCAAGCCTGGTCACAGCCTCTTGCACCACCCCCCAAGTTACTGACCATTAAAACATAGTGGTAGGTGTACCCCAATGGCACAATGCAGTGCTGGTGACTTGGGTCCAGATGCAGACTCATGAGTCAGCCAGACAGCCCAGATGTGGCTGGGTAAATGTATCCACATGGTGGTACACCCAATCAGAGAGGAATATTGTGTGGCTCCACCACCATTTTAACCCCTATGGTACACCAGAGAGTGATCAGGTTAGTGGAGGCTGGGAAGTCTGCACAGAGGCATATTCTTCAGGCATAAGGACTGGGTGAACAGCACTGGAGAAAAAAGTTATAGGGAAAAACAGTGGTGGTGGGAAGGGGTGGGGTGCAGAACTTTGAGTATGAATGGGCAAAACAACATACCAGAAGGGGGTGTCCAATACAATAGATCACCAGAAAGGTGGTGAGAGGAATAGCTGTGATTAGGGAGTGGATCCCACTAGATATCAGAAATGTACACTTGGAAGTGATGTAGGTGGGGAATCCACTTCGCTGCATGGGCTTGGATGATTTATTTACTGAATTTTGTTGACCTGGTAAGCCCACTGGGCCTAGAAGTCCCTTTTTCAGGGGCAACTGGGGGGAGGGGAGATGTAGATCGGTAAGCAACTGAAAATGAACCAGATTAAACTGTTGGTGGTATTTTTAGTAAATGGGAGAAATTTGGCCAGGACACCGGGGAAATTCCCTTACTCTGCCAGCAGGGGGCTTGACTTCCTGGAAGCAGAATGGAGGAGCCCAGTTGGGAGCCAGACAGAGGAGAAGGAAGAGGAGGAGGAAATGTTCATGTGGAGGAGATGGACATGTGTTGTGTGGGGGAGCAGGCCTCCTCTCCTGCTCCTATCTCACAAGAGGCCAGCATGGTAGAGTCTGGAGATACAGAATCTATGGAAGCCTTCCTGGCTGCTGCACAGGAGACAGAAAGACCACTGACAGCCCGTCAGAAAGGAAATAAAATGCAAGGCACATCTGAGAAATAGATCTCTGGTAAGAGTAAACAATCCCTGCTGAATGAAAAATCTATGCTGTTAAAAAAGTTAAAGATCTGGATCAAGAACTAGAGGGTTTTCAAGAAATTTTGCCCCTTGCTACGAATATTAACATTCATGCTGTTGCTTCCATTAGTCAACGATCTACTGATATGGCTAGTGCAGACCAAATAACTGAGGAGCTAGTTAATAAAATTTTGACTGAAACTGCAGAGGAAAATCAGGCTGACAGCTCTAACAGCATTAATTCTGTGTGCCAAAAGCCAAATGATTGCTCCAATACTTCTTAAATGCAAACATGTTTAAATGGGACAAATGGAGGAGACAAGACTACAGATTTCATTGCTGAACATTTTTCAGTGTCTGAAAACAATGAGACAGCCTTACCATTTGCCTACCAATTCCCCACAACATCTGACACTGCTGACGCTTCAACAGCTTCTGCTAAAGCCAGCAGTGGCACCACGTCAGCACTTCAAAAAGGGAGAGACGCTCCCTGTAGGTTTGGAGACTCAATCTGGTCCCCGGAGGCTGCTCTTTGAGCAGCAGAATGGCAGCAAAGTGATACTAACAAAGCCTGGACTTCCCCAGGACCTGTTTCTGCTTCAGCAATATGTAATCCTCTGAGGAAAATCATCAAACATCTGCCCAGAACTCAGAAACCCCACAGATATCAGAGTAAACTGTTCAGCATTCAGATACTGTTTCCAGTGATGCACTCACTGAATGTAATCAAGATACCTTGCAATCAGTGTCTGCACAGGGCCCTACAACCAACACAGAACTTGCTGAGGATAATTTTCCAAGATAAAATTCTAGCACAGCTACTCAACCCAAACGTTTTTTCATGGCTAATTTATTTAAGAATGTTGGTGAGCCTGCACATAGCAGAAACGCTGTAAGATTTAAGTTTAATGGGGCCCCAGTTGACATACCAGATAGGAAAACTGTATTACATAAAACATTAAAAGAAACTATGGGAATCTACCCTCATGAACTGTTTGCCTGCATTCATGTAAAAGGGGAATTTATATTTGATGTTAGTTTTAAGAACTGTGCTACCTTATAAAAATTCTAGTAAAAAATATCTTATGGTACAACATTCTGCTTTATGAAAAAAGTGTTTTCCCATCCCATTAACTAAGCCGACTGTTAAAATGGTTACACTTTCATTTAGGAGTGAAGGGGTCAATATAGCTGATGTGCAGTACTGGCTGCAGCAGAGGTGCATGGTACTGGATAAACCTTCCCCCATATTAGATGAAGATTTGGTGTGGAGAGGCAATTGGAGGGTAAATGTACAGCTTAAGCAATCTGATTCTGGCATATTGCATCTCCCAAGTAGTTTTTATATGGGTAGGGACAGGGAGTTATGTTTTTATGCTGGACAGCCCAAAACATGCCATAAGTGTGGGGCCAGAACTCACGTAAGTTCTGTCTGCGATAAACCTCATTGCAACTTATGTCTGGAATATGGTCACATCAGTTTGGGTTGTCCAAATCCATTTCACTGTAATTTATGCAATGAGGAAGGCCACTCCTATAAAACCTGCCCTTGGGCAGCTCATAATAGATTTGACCATGTTGTTCAGGACCCAGTCAGCATGATAGAAACCTGTCAAGGACAGGCCTTAAATGCTCAGGCAGTGCCTTCCTTAGAGGTTTCAGTGCCTAATATCCCCCCACAACAACAGGAACAATGGCAGGGACATATAAAAACCCCTACACAGGATGCTCCCACCATCTCTCAGAAAGAGTTCAGGCCTGATGGAATGTCTCCCCCCCAGAGGATCCCTTCCCCTTTCAAGAAGTCAAAGGCAAAAGGAAAGCAGAGGCCTCCCCAACCCCCACATGCTAGGTAGTTACCAGAAACAGGTACCAGACCCTGACAAAACAAAGATAAGGGGCGACGATGAGGATGAGAATGTAGGTTCAGACTCTTCCTCAGTATCGTCACGAGCTGATTCTGTGTCAGAACCACAAATAGAGGCTAAAGTAAGGAAAAAATATCTTTAAGATATGATGGGTACTCAGCATTTAAAATTCCTTTCCCCTAAATGTTTGCGGTATAAAGTTATATCAGAAGAGGCTGACTACCCTTCAAATCTCAAAGGACTTGCCAAACAATGTGTTTTTTCTGCAGGATACCCATTTAAAAAGAACGCATGAAATTGCACAAGTGAAAAATATCTGGACATCAGGCCCATCTTACTGGTCACAAGGCCTAGATAAATGTGATGGGGTAGGCGTATTATTTAAAGGTTCCCAGGTGCCAGTGCATAGAGCTGGATATCTGCCCAGGAAGGGTTTTGTTACTAGATGCAGTTATTGACAAACTTCCCTTAAGTTTTATAAACGTCTATGCTCCACAGAGTATAGCTTCACACTCAGCACTATTTAAATCAATACAACCTTACTTACATTCAAATAGACATATTGTGTTTGGAGGAGATTTTAATGGCCCCCTCTCCTTAACTGACATGGGGGGGCACCACAAAAACATTATTTGGAGACACCAACTGTTTAAAGTTAATATTGGACACAGCTAATTTATGTGATGGATACAAGGCAAAGCATTCTATTGCAGCAAAGACTTTTACAAAGTGGGCTCTAGCTATCTGAATTGATTACTTGTTTTTGTCAAAAACTTTGCAAGTACTGCATGCCAAAACAATACCATGTGAGACATCTGACCATGTGGCAGTATCATTAACTTGTTCTTCCCACCACTCTAGGACTCCTTCAAAAAAAACAGGTAGATGGAAGCTAAATAATTCTCTGTTTTCTCATCCATCCACTGAGAAAAAACTCCTTGATTTCTTTGTAACTAGATTCTCAGTTTTGGAAGCTTACAAGTCTGTATCTGATGTGGAGGGGGGGGTGGACACAAAGCAGGACCTAAAATCCTTCTTTTCGCCTGCTGCAAAAAATGAATCCAAAACAAAGTACTGTATTTCCATTACCTGAAATTGAAGGAACAGCAATTCTCTATGATTTCCAGAGCCTATGAATTAAGGTTAGATTTAGGAGATAGCATACAGTCAATAAAAAAATAAATGTTTCAATTTCAGTACAATAAGGCTACCACTTTAAAACTCGAGGCCCAGTTTGGGACACAAGGCACTAAACCCTCGATAGACATATTTAAAAGCTGTCAAACTCATGTGCAGCATACTTGCTTGACGAGGTTATATATCCACGGACTAATAGACTTTCCTCAGACCCTAAAATCATTGAAAGTATCGCCCAGACTTACTTAATGATTTATTTGGTACCCCATCTATTGTGCAGATAAATCCCTCTTACTTGCAAGATATTACGTTACCCTGGATAGCCCCTCAGGACCTACTGACCCTACTTTCTCCAATTACCCCACAGGATATTTTGCTTGCCATTCAAATACTATGAAAGAATACTGCCTTAGGCTCTGATATGTTAACTGTAGAATTCTTTCAGGAATTTAAACACATTTTGGCTCCAATTTTGGCAGATGTGTTTACTGATTGCCTAACCTATAACACACTGCCAGCAGATTTACCGAAAGCACTGGTTGTATTATTGTACAAGAAAGGAGAGAGATGTGATTTAAAGACCTGGAGACCTATTAGTCTCTTGAATATCTACTACAAAATTTTAGCTTCAGTCCTTCTTACCAGGTTAACCCCTACTGCAGAACAGGTAATAGCTGCAGTTCAGTCCTGTGCATTGCCAAACAGGTCAATATTTCAGAAGTTAGTGCTACTGAGAGATGTTTTTTCTAATAGGATCTCTCCGGGTTCCCAGGGGAGGGTGCTTTCTTTGGACCAAGAGAAAGCCTTTGACCAGGTGGATCACAACTATCTGTTTCAGGCTTTATATCATTATCAGATTCCCGGTAAATTCATTAACTGGATAAAGTTACTTTATTCCGCAGTGATAATTGTGCCATATATTAATGGGAAAATGGGTAGCCCCTTTCGCAGAGTTAAAGGAGTCAGGCAAGGTTGTCCCCTGAGCTCGCTACTCTATATATTTCAAATAGACCCTCTCCTGGAAAAATAAAATCAGCATCCAAGCACTCCCTGTTCATTATTTCTGGATGGCACTTCTATGCCCCCTGCACAAGCTTATGTAGACAATGTAAGTATCTGCACCACAGTTGAACTAGACCCCTCCCTTTTGGTACAAATAATCACAGATTTTGAACATGTTTCTGGCTTTCGCCTTAACTATAATCAAAGTAATGGTTTCTTGCTCCCATTTCATGAGACTACTCAGGTCAAACAGGATTTTGCAAATATTCAAATAACTATAACCCCAAAGAAAATATTAGGAGTCCAGTTTGGTAGTCAGGACGATGCCCATCTTAATTGGTCAAAAGCACTCCAAACTGTAGAATTTATGATGAATTCATGGAAGGCAAAAACAATATCAAAAGGAAAAAGAGTGACTTTACTTTCCACCTTGGTAATATCTGTATTTCTGCACATAGCACATATATTCCCCCCACCATTAGCTTTAGAGATAACATTTATGAATGTTTTATTTCAGGAGTTTTGGGGGAGCCGTTTGAACCCCATTAAACAGATGCACACCTATCATGATTATGGGCAGGGAGGGGTTCATATGGTCCACCCACTTTTGTTCTTTTTTTTCTGTTTTTGGTATTAGAATTTGTTTTTTCCTTCCCAAACAATAACATTTTGGTATGGTTTCACTACCTTTTGGTTGAAGGAATTTTTTAATGTTTGGCAGTCACCACCCTTTCTTCCACCAAAGAAGCTAAAACTCATACAGTTACCCTCATATCTACACCAAGCCTGTGAAAAATTAAAGCAGTGGCAGGTCACATCACAGGACTTTAAGAGGGCATCTAGGAAAACTCTTTATCAGGAAATACTCCACACAGAATTCTTTGAAACCCAGAGTAAACTCTTGAACCATGAAACTGAGCTCTCTGCTATATTTTCTCAATTGACTGACAAGAGGCTCCCCCTAAAAGTCTGGGACGTTACATTGCTCTCTTGTCATGGTAGGTTGGGGGTCAGAGACAACCACAAACACAAAATGGTTCACGAAAGAGTTTGCCCTATGGCCTCATGCTACGGCATACCAGAAACAATGGAGCATTTTTTTTATTTCTTGCCCCTTTGCTGTTCAATTCTGGTCCCATGTGAAAAATGTTTGGGGAGACGGACACCTTAGTCAGTCCACCTATGAACAAGCAGTGTTGGGTTTATACCCAACTCCTTTTCACAAGTATCATGAAAGTACAATAAGACTATTTTTTTCCATGTTTAGATATTATTTATGGCAAGCTATGTGTGCATTCTTATTGCAACAAAAGGATCACACTGTGAATCAAATTGTAATGCAAATAGTAATACATTTGAAAGAGATTTATTATAAAGAACAAGGTATTCTTTTAGAGCATAAGTTCAGAAATTTATGGAAATATTGTGACTGGATATTGGATGTTCTTCCTTAAATTGTGTGTAATAATGACATAGCTGTACCAAGTGTTTTTTCTCTCTCCTTTTTTTTCTTTGGACTTTGTATAAGTTGATTATTTTTTTCTGCTGATGCATGATGTATAAGTGATTGTATGACATTTATTTTGTAATTTTCTTTTTCTAATAAAAAATTCCTCTATTCTTTTTTGATAAGTGCCATGGGATCCTTAGCATCCACCTGAACTACCACCAGTCCAGGCAGATAGGACCTCGGTTTAATGTCTCATCCGAAAGACGGCACCTCAGAAGTATAACTGAGCCACAAATGGCAACAAATACTTACTGAAAGGGCCCAACAGGCACTGCAATATGGAGGGGGAGACTTCCAGGCAGGACACCTGTTCATAACTCAAATCTGCACCAGTTTGCAGCATGGTACTGAACTATGTGCCTGTCACAGTGCTATCCTGCAACCCAGTGGCAGTAACACTCCAGAATGTTAGTGCTTACAGACCCAGTTAGCACACTCTAACATCTGGATCCACAATTGTGTGTTGTGCCTGTGTAGCAAGGGGATACAAGCCATGTGTTATGTATGATGCTATTCTAGCAGGTGGTACCACACCGGGCCATCAGTGTTCCATTGTTTTGCACAGCTATCCCAAGAGGCAGTGATCTGGGCATTCCAGTTTATTTAAAGGGGAATGTAGGTATGCAGGGTGCCTCAAAATCTGAAAGAAATGAAAAGTACTTTCAAACAAGCTATGGGGCTTACCTGCAGGTATCAGTCAGCAGTCCATATATATTCCTGTCTAAATATGATCTATCTTGAATCAATGCAACAACCATTTTATGGCACCTGAAGACAGAATGTGATGACATCATTTGTCAAGTTATGTGTTGTTAGCACAGCTTGCCTAACTGTGATATCTTACTCCAGGTTCCATGAAATGACTGCTGCCTTGATGTAAGATTGTGTAAAACAAACTAGGATATACCTGTAGATAAGCCACGTACCTTGACTGAGAGAGCAGCTCATGGACTTTCAGACTGTAAGTGAAGCTGCATATCTACACTCCCCTTTAATAAAATGAAAGAGCATGCAAAACAGTACAGAATAAAAGAAACATATCAGCAAGTCAGTCATTTCACATTTTTGGATTCAGCAAAGAGACAATGGTTGCATTAGAACAATGAATAAACAAGCTGGTACAGGAATCTGACTTGAGTGTGAGATTTACCTAATTTTCTCTGATTGATGAGAAGAAATCCTTTATCACTTGCAAGGCTATTATGTCTGCATCCCAGTTAAGGAACCATGCTGACATCTACTTATTTTTCTTATGTTTTAAGTCACAATATATCAGAAGCAAGTCATAAATATAATTTGATTTGGCAAAAGCCTGCATGAATCATGTAAACAGGTTGTGTGTATATATAGTCTGCCACTAGATGGAAGTATATAGCCTTCTGAAGGTTACTCTGAGGTATTATAAGATGTCTTGCAGACATTCAGCTACTGAAGCAGCACAGTCCAGTTAACACCTTAGTCGTTGGTCTTTAGCTCTACTGCAGAAAGTGCTATATTAGCCTTTTCTATTTTGAGTTGACAGCCTCCACAGTAAGACAAATTCTAGATATGGCCAGCAATAACATGGGGTCAGGAAATCAGTTCTTAACTATGTTATACAATGGTTAGGAAGAAATGCTGTAGTTTCAATCTACAACTGCATGCAGCAGCTGGATTAAGTCTGCTAGCCTCAACAAATCAAGCTTTTGTGCACCAGAACTCAGCAACGCTGACAAAAAAGCTTGGATTTTAGCCATTCCTCAGCTTTCACATCTCTTGGAACTTACCCTCTGGTCACATCTTAGATAGAAACTAAAGTCCAGCTCAGAATTCTGTCATGTAATAAATAGGCACATGTGAACATCTATGTCTCTATGTTTCAGACCATTTTGGTGGTCCGAGTTTTAGAGATAGCAAGTGATGAGGAACACTATATATAGTACCAGGATATATTGGGAGATACAACTGAAATGTAATTAAAATGAATAGACATTCCCTGTGATAGATCATGACATATAGTAGTTAGTCTGACTATTCTGCCTTATGTCAATGGCTACCACTGCATGTTTCCTAATTGCATATACTACCTGGCAGCATAAAATAATTGGATTAAAAATTAAACTAAACAAAACTTAAAGTAAAGCTGACCCAGATAGCTCAGTGTCAGTGTGGCAAGTGCAGCATTGTGCCACATGGTGGACTTAGAAAGAAAGAGTTCTTAGAGGACTTGCAGATCTAAAAGTGGACAAGGCTATGGGGCCAGACTGGATACATCCAAGGGTACTGAGGGAGCTCAGGGAAGTACTGGTGGAAGCTCTGACAGCCCAATTCAACAACTGACTTGAAACAGGAGTGTTTGTAGAGAACTGGAGCAGGGAAGATGCAGTCCCACTCATAAGAATGGCAGCAGGGAGGAGGCTGCTATTGATAGGCTGGTCAGTCTAACATAATTGGTGGGGAAGTTAATGGAAACACTACTAAAAAAAAGGCTAGTAGAGTATCTCGAATCTGGTGGGTTACAAGACCTGAGACAGCATGGATTCAAGGAGATAAGGTCATGTCAAACAAATCTGATAGACTTCTTCAACTGGGTGACCAGGCAAATATATTAGGGTGGGACAGTGAACATAGCCTACTTAGACTTCAGCAAAGCCTTCAACACCGTACACATAGGAGGCATATAAGGAAACTGGACAGTTTAGGGGTAGGATCCAATGTGGTAAACTGGGTAAGGAACTGGTTGATGGATAGGAGACAGAGGGTGGTAGTAAATGGCAAGAGTGACAAGTGGAATACCCCAGGGCTCAGTGCTAGGACCAGTCCTCACCATTGTCTTTATAAGTGACATTGCAGTAGAGCTGGAAGGAAAGGTATGCTTCTTTGCAGATAACACCAAAATCTGCAACAGGGTAGATACTCCATTGGGGCTGGAGAGAATGGGTAGAGACATAAGAAAATGTGAGGAGTGGTTGGGGGCATGGCAGCTGTGCTTTAGTGGAAAAAAGTGCAAAATCATGCAACTAGACCACAGAAACCCAGGGTTGGTGTATAAAATGGGGGGAGGGTACTGACAGTAACAAAATAGCAGAACGAGACCTTGGGGTTATCATATCTGATGACCTAATGTGGCGGGGTAGTGTGACAAGTTAGTAGGCACGGCCAGTGCTATACTGGGGTGCATAGGCAGGGAATCACCAGCAGAAGTAGAGAGATGGTGTTGCCACTGTTTCAATCACTGGTGAGAGCCCACCGGAAGTACTATGTCTAGTTCTGGAGACCACATCTCTGAAAGGACATAGACAGGGTAGAGGCTGTCCAGAGGAGGGCAACTGAAATAGTGTAGGGGTTGCTCAAAAGCCTTATGCGGACAGTCTAAGGGATCTCAATATGTACACCCTGAAGAAGAGAAAGGGGAACATGATAAAAATGTGTAAGAACCTCACAGGATTCAACAAGGTACAGGAGGGGAATATTTTTCAGCAGAAGGTGCACCGTGACAAGAAAGCATGCAATGAAATTTGAAGAAGGAATGTATACAAGGGATGTGAAGAAGAACGTCTTCACTGAAAAAGTGGTAGACATCTAAAACAGTCCAGCAGCAGAGGTGGTGGGAGACAAAACAGTGGTGAGCTTCAAGCATGCAAGGCAGAGACTAAAAGAAATCTTAGCTGTAAAGCAGGGATGGGGTAGCTAGAGATCAGGTAGGGGCTGCGGTAACAGTATGGGCATGGACAAACTGGGCAGAAATAGTAGCCAAGTGGTCTTTGCTAACAAATTCTATGGTTCAATGTTTCTATGCTGTGTTTGAGTGCAAGAATCCTACTCTGGGCCTTAGCAGTAGCTGAATGCAGTACGCTGTGGAGATGAGCTGAGTGGCAATCAGAGAAGGAATGCACTAACTGCCTGACATTTGCAAACCCTACGCCAAACAAGTGGCATTGCACATTTCAGCTGTGAAGGCAGACACTCACCCATCCTCTAGGCAGGAGGAAATAACAGAAAAAAATGAAATAGTTGTTGTGCAAGCTCAGTGTTGCAGACTACTGAATACAGTTAAACAGCTAAGTCATCAGCTTAGTTATATGAATTGTTGCATTTTTAATGTATTTATAATTACTGGTTAGGTAGAGCAGCATTACAACCAAAAACTGGCATGTCTACACCTCCATATATACCCCATGTACATGTGTAAGGGGGACTGGCTCAAGATCTACCTCAGCTTTTTCTAGAACTGAAGAAAGCTGTTCATGCTTTACTGCATGAAAAAATACAAAACCACTAATAACATAAAATAAAATATGGGCAACAGTCAAACTCATTTTTCACAAACACACATATGAACATAAGAAATAGCAAGCAGAATGAGGCCAAGATGGTCTATCAAGTCTGCTCATTTGTAATGCAGTGTTCTTTGCTTATGCCATTGACCCTGCCACCCTCCCCCCAGCAGCCCTTCCTTAATAACTCTACACCCATGGTCCCATGGGTTCCCTTTATGTCTATCCCAGGCCATCTTAAAACCTCCTAAAATATTCACTGAGACCACCTCTTCTGGCAGTGCATTTCATTTTTCTACCACCCTCTCCATGAAAAAAGTTTCCTAGCATCCCTTCTAAACCTCCCTCCACAAACATCAAACTGTACCCCCTTGTGGATCTGTTGTCACTAAGATTGAAGAGACATTCCCCATCGACTCTATGTATTCCCTTCAGGTACTTAAAAGTCTCTATCATGTCCCCCCCCCACCCCCGTCTCTATCTCCTCTCTTCTAGGGAGTATATTTTCAGGGCTCCCAGCCTCTTTTCGTAAGACCTCCCGTGCTGACCCCCTATCATCTTGGTCGCCTCATTTGGATTCTCTCTAACAAGTTAATGTCCCTGTTATGATATAGATTCCAGTACCTTACCCCACATTCTAAATGTGGTCTCACCAGCGACCTGTACAGGGGCATTATGACCTTACTCCACCTACTGCTGAGTCCCCTGGCTATATACCCCAACATCCTGTTCACCTTCACTGCTGCCTTCTTGCATTGCATGGAGTGTTTCAGGTCACTGGTGATCACCATCCCCAGATCATTTTCTTCCTCCAGTGCCGCTACCTGGACCCCCCCGCCCCCAGGTAATACTTGGTCCTAGGATTTCTGGCGCCAATGTGCATCACTTTACATTTCTTGGCACTAAAGCCAAGTTGCCAGATTCTGACCATCTCTCAAGTTTCCTGAGGTCTTCCTGTAGGTCCTGTACTCTTTTAACTGTATCCACCCTCCTGCATAGTTTGATGACATCAGGAAATAGATGCATTTTCCCTTCATGCCTTCCCCAATGTCGTTTATGAAGGCATTGAACAACACCGATCCCTGTGGGGCTCCACTGTTTACCTCCTTGGTACTGGACAACTCTCCCCCTTCCACTACCATCTGGGTTCTGTCATGCAGCCAGATGGCTACTAGCCTTGTCAGTTTTTCCCCAACCTCCAGATCCCTCAGTTTGCCGATCAGCCTCATATTCGGGACAGAATCAAAGGCCTTGCTAAAGTCCAGGTAAATGTTGTCTACTGTTTTTTTCCCATCCACCTCCCAGATGACCTATTTGAAAAAATCAATAAGGTTCACTTGACAGGATCTTCCCTCCACCAATCCTTGCTGCCTTTTTTTCTGGAGACCATTCTCCTCTATGTACCTCACCAGCCTCTCTTTGAGTATGGTCTTCATGAGTTTGCACACGATCGATGTCAGATTTAGTGGCCTATAGTCCTCCAGATCATCCCAGGGCCTGATCTTGAGGAGAGGTACCATATGTGCCATTCTCCAGTTCTGCAGTACCGCTCCTGACTCCAAAGATGCATTGAAGGGGTCTGCCAATGGACCTGGGAGCTCTTCTGCTAGCTCTTTCAGTATCCTCAGGTGTAGCCCATTTGGTCCTGGAGACTAGTCAGCCCCTGAGTGCCAGCAGTCCTTCCCTTACTCTATCTACCTTGATAACCATGTCTGTAGCCTCTCCCCCTCCCTCTCCCTCCCTCCTTCCTTCTTGGTGGAAACCGGCCTACATTTTTCCCCTTCAGAGCAGATATACTCATTCAGTAACTCCACCTTGCTCACCTCTTCCACCTTCCATCCGTCTGTCCCCCTTCCTCAGCTTAACTAGTCCATCCTTTCTGTCCATCTTCTTGCCTATATAGCAAAACAAGGCATTATTCCTGGACTCAATTCCTTCTGCTATTTGCAGTTCTTTCTGTGCCTTTGCATGCTGCACCACCTTGCTTGACACTTTAGCTAGCCTTAGGTATTCTTCCTTATCTGCTTTGTTCTCAGTCCTCTTATATCTCTTGTAGGCTGCTCTCTTGTCCCTCACCACCTTGACAACCTCAGAGTTAAAACAGATGGATGATTTGTCCCCTAATTTTCCCCCCTAAGCCTAACACAATCCATTGTGGTGGCTAGTATTGCATCCCTGATGATAGCCCATTGTCTGTCCACCCCCACGTGTATTTTGATGCCCACTAGTTGCTTGCTTAGCACCTCCCCCCTTTCCAGAAATCTGCTCTCCTGAAGTTCGGAGTTCTGGCCTTGGTGTTGAAGCTTCCCTTTCCTATATCCAAACTAATCCATGCTGGGCTGTAGTTGCTACCTCTCAGGGGTTCCTCGACCATTATCTCATGTATGTGCTCCCCATTTCTGAGCACTAGATTAAGGACTGCCCCCTCCCTGGTGGGCTCCTTAACTCACTGGGTCATGAATCCTCCTTGAATTGCATCCAGGATCCTTTTACTGCTGGCACAGGATGTGGGTGTTGTACCGCAGTGCACCTTATACACCCTTGGTTTGTAATACTTAAATATCTCACTCAACCTTTTCAGGTATATGGAATCATACACCTCAGGTGTGTAAAATCTCATTTCACACTGTTGGCCACACATTATTTTCTGTATTTTTTCTGTATTAAGAATGGTCTCATCTTTTGAAAGGGAAGCCCTTCTTTTTCTATTAGCTTGGAGAATTGTTAAATGTAAGCAGAATGACTTTTATGGGGAACTTGAGTGACTGGGCTAGTGTTACTGCCTGCTAGAACAGGGTTACAGTTAGGTAATTTACTCCCCCCCTCAAAAACAAATGATGCGCTAAAGAAAGTAAGCTTTCCAAAGAGCATCAGTTTCATTTTTTGCAAAAAAAATCCCATCAGACACATCCCAACTCAGATCACTGCCACATAATGACTTCGATCTTGGCAATGTCCTGTTCTAGTTATCAGCCCTTGAACAGTTATGATTTTAATCAGGTTCCTGATTGGTTGAGGGTGATGTTTGGTCTTAATTCATGACCATGCCCTAGCATAGATCTCAGTAATAATCCGGGTGGAACTTTAGTCAGGTCCCAGTTCATGTCTTTACTCTTTTTCTGCAAAGAATATTAGTCAAACATCACCAGTTATATTAACTGTGACCAAGATGGAACCTCAGAAGAGTCCAGCTTAGGCATAGACCACACTATGAAATGAATCTCAGCAGAACATCATCTGAGATCTTGGCTAAGCTGTAGCATAGATCATTGATCTCACTCTGCCCTAAATTTCAGCCATGCCCCAGGATGGATCTTTACCATGCCTAAGAGCCAAACATTCAGTCAAATCAGAGAGTAGAAATATTTGCCACGTGAACCAGTTTATAGATTTATGGAAACAATTACATAGAATGGAGCCTTGTGCAACACTAAAGCTCATTTTACATTTCCAGTTGAAACCTCATAGATATAAAAATCAAACTGGAAAATTGTCTTTAGTGCTGGCTTGCCAATAGCTGAACTTTCAAATGCAAAATTTGTGGCCTGCTACTCTAAAGCTTTTTTAGCTGCAAAAATCCATTGTAATGTTAATGTAAATATTTTCAGTGACAACATGCAGCAATACATCAAATGTCAGTCTTTTTCAGATTTATTTTCTACTCTTTGTGAATGCCGTAAAACATGATCATGGTTTCATTGTAAAAGCAATATAGCTGTTGCAAGAAAAAACATGTTTCCAGAGAAAATTATAAGGCATTCCTTTATTATCTGATAATTGGGGTGGATGACGGCAACAAATGAAAAAAGTGATTGTGAAGATTGCAAAAGTTCAATAGAAGGAAAAATGACAGGTCTGTGACCTGTGATTGTGAAACAGCTTTAAAAATAAGCTGAACTCTCACAAGACATGTCAAACCTACAATACAGTCTACAAGAACAGTTTAAAATAATTCTTGCTGAAGTAGATTGCACAGTTACAACTGTTTTCAAAAGTAAAGATACATTTAAAGTATGCTCACTACTGGAAAATTCCAGTGTCCATATCGAGGTCATAGCCCTAGATAATAAATAATTTTCCTGTGTGCTACAAGATAATTTAACAATGTAATCTGGGCCATAAAAATACTTTCCTGGACTTTGCAGTTAACACTATGCCTTACAAAAACATGTCTACCTATTGAAGATCTGACTTGTATATCCCTTGTATGTCATTTTCTTGTTGTGAAGATGGTGTCAGGTAATGTAGAGGAGTGAGCTGTGTGCTGAAGCTCTCCAAAATTGCCCCTTAACATATTAGATCTGTTTAACTGTTTAGAAGGCAACCCTCTTCTAGCCTAATACTATGCTTTGAAGACTGTTTCAATGGAGTGGCTGGTATGTACAGTGGCATCCCACAGGATGAAACCCAATTCTGCAGCATTTTGCAGCACTCCGCAGAATACTGCAGCAGACCTACTGAATAAAGCAATGTAATTTCAATAAGAGTTAGTCCATTTTGTCATTCAGGAAAATGTGACGCTGCCAGGATAAAGTGAATGCCACGGTTTCCTGCATGATAAATGGGACTAATTGCCATTGAAATTAAATTGCTTTATTCAGTAGGTCTGCTGCAACATACTGCAGAGTGCTTTAGTTTAAGTTCAAGCTTAATGCAGGAAAGACTCAGTTGAGCAAGCTCATTCACAAGGAGGTTCTGAGGCACATACACATACAGTTCGCAGTTACAAAGACATGAGATATAAAGTATAGATCAACGAAGAAAACAAATATATAATACAAGAGGTATACACAATAGATGTCCTTATGCTATATATGCAGTACATTCCAGCTTTAACCTTGCCCTAAATTATGCAACACATTTCATCTTAATAAGTAGAGGGTCAGTTGGTTCCTAGGAAGTTGACTTGGCGTTGGGGGCCTAGTAACACCTACATATATCTTTTAATTTAGAGATAGCTAGTGTTTAGTAGGAGTTAATTGATACAATGCTGGTTAGCTTCAGCATGGCTTGTAGTTGGTTCCAAATGTTTGGGGGGGCATATGAGACAGCTCTTTGGCCAGCTGTGGTACGTGTCCTGAGAACATCTAGTAGGATAAGGTCAGATTTCCTTAGGGAGTAGGCGCTATGCGAGATGTACATGAGAGATGTTAAATAGACAGGCAGTTTGTGGAGTAGTAATTTGAGGGTCCAAATGCCAGCATGCAGGAGGCATCTGGTGGCAAGAGAGGTCCACCCAGCTGCTGCATAAAGATCACAGTGGTTGGTCCTGTATGCAGAGTTAGTAATGAAGTGAAGGGAACGGTGATAGAGTACATCCAGTTTAGATAGCCTCAAGGTTGGGGAGGAGATAAAGATAATGTTTCCGTAGTCAAGCAAGGGAAGGAATGTTGCTTGGACAAGTCTTCTGTGGGTCGTGAGAGAAAAGAGGGTCCTATTTTTAAAGAAGAATCCCAAGTGTGTTTTAAGCCTGGATGTGGTCGTCGAAAGAAAGCTTGTTGTCTATCCACATACCTAGATATTTAAAATTAGGTACGACTTCCAAGGGTTCACCTAAGGAAGTAATTATGAAGTTTTTAGGTGGGGTAGGTAGGGCACCAGACAAGGCAAGTCTCGAGAAAATCGTTGTCTTGGTTTTTCTGGCATTTAAGAGAAGTTTGGCATTGATAAGGTTGCTTTCTAACTGGATAAAGTCTGCTTGCAGTGCTTCCCTGACTTCAGCTAAGGACAAGACAAGGGGGAGGGTTAATAAAGGGGAAGGGTGGAAGGGAGGGGCAGCTGCAGAATAAGGGGTGCTAGCTGCACATTCGAGCAGACTTGATAGACCTCTAGGCCTTTATCTGCGGGCAAATTTCGTATGTTGTATGTTCGTAGGGACGAGCCTGATATGTACAAAACCGTATCATCCGCAAAGAAATGTATGCTAGAGTTCGTTATGTGGGAGTCAAGGTTGTTGATGTACAGGGAAAAAAAGGATTGGTCCTAGGATGGAGCCTTGGGGGACTCCTCTGGCAGTTGGAAGGGGGGCAAATAGTAGGCCATCGGCTTTGACTTTTTGTATCCTTCCTGTGAGATAACTGTTAAACCACTGTAAGGTAAGTAGAGTGGCACCTATGTAGGCAAGACAGATGATTAGGAGGTGATGGTCTACAGTGTCAAAGGCCTTACTGAGGTCTAGAAAGACTGCACCAGTAACCTTCTTTGTCTCCTTAGCATGGATACAGTCATTAGAGACTTTAGCCAAGGCTGAGATGGTATTGTGCTTTGACCTGAAGCCAGATTGGGACGGGTTTAGGAGTGAGTGCACTTCAAGGTAATTTTTTAGTTGGTTGTATATAAGTTTTTCCAGCACTTTGGAGAGAACGGGCAAGATAGAGATGGGACAGAAGTTGTTTAAGTCACAAGGATCTCCTGATTTGAAGAGAGGAAGAATATGGGCAGATTTCCAGCAAGATGGGACAGTGGCTGTGGTAATAGAGAGGTTGAAGATGTGAAGGATGGGGGCTGTGAGCTGGGCATAACCTAACCGCAAGAAAAATGATTCAAGGCCATCATCCCCTGTACTTTTCTAGGTGTCAAGGCTAAGAATTATGTCTTTGGCTTCTTTGTAGCAAAACAGGCACAACTGGAAGGGATGAGGTGGAGTAGCATGTGTAGTATCTGGGCTTGTGTTGCTATTCACTTGGCTAGCATATGGGGAGGAGTCGAATGCCAACCCGGCAGTGGCAAAGTGAAGGTTAAGTTCTTCTAGGATTCGCAGTTTATTTTCAACCATTCCATCCTTGCCAGAATCTTGGTGGGAAAGGAGGAAGCAGCTGGATGGCTTTCAATGGATCTCAGTGTCTTCCAGATTTTTGGGGAGTTCCCTTTGGCCTGCTCCAGAGTGGAGATGTAGAAGTTTGCTTTAGTAGCATGTACACTTTTAACACAGGCATTTCTGGCAGTTCTAAATGCCTGCCAGTTTGCCGGGTCCTTTGTGTGCCTGGCCCTATCCCATAGCTTGTCTCTATTGGTAAGTGCAGATTTGAGCTCTTGGGTGAACCACAGATGTGAGATTTTCCACACTCTCATTTTAATAAGAGGAGCATGCTTGTTAATTAGGGTGGTGAGGCTGCCATTTAGGACAGAGACGGCGGCATCAGCAGATTTGGCAAGATATAGGTCTTGCCATCTGATCGTAGCTAGATCAGTTAGGAAGTTTACTGAGTTGAATTTATGGAACAAGCATTTGATTCTGAATTTAGGGTGCTGCTGGGTTTTAGATTGGAATCTTGTACATACAACAATACTGTGGTCACTCATGTCATTATGGAAAACTGCAGAATGTGAGATTTTATGGGGATGTGACGTTAAGATGACATCTAAGAGTGAGCTGTTGGCAGAGTTAGAAGCATTGATTCTTGTGGGTTCAGTTACTATTTGTGTAAGACCCAGCTCATCACAGATGGCTTTTAGGGAGTGGGATTTAACAGTGAGCCAATCCATATTGAAGTCCCCTAAGATTATTGTTTCCGTGTTAGCAGCCAAAGTTATGGATTTCAACACGTTAAGAATTTCTGTGCCTCCTGACGGGGGTCTATAGCCATCAATGACTGTGATGCACTCTGAGGATGGAAGGTGAAGTTTAAGCGAGACAATCTCGTATTCCTTGGGCTTAGTTTTACAGGAAATGCTAATAACATCAAATTTTGATTTGGCGTATACAACCACTCCCCCCCCCGAATCCCTATCAGCCCTAATGTGGGTTTCAGCATGGGGGACGTCACTGTTTGTAAAAATCTACAAATTAAGTGCCAAAAACAGTGTTCTGGGGTTTGACATTCCACCTAAGAAGCATTATTCTAATTATAAATCATGACATCATTCTTACTGTAGCTAATCAGGATTGTTTATTTCTAAACATCTCAGGTATGGGTACAATATTTTTATAACCATAAGAGGGTGTCTCATGTACATAGTTCTAAATCTCTGAAGTTCTATGTTCAGTTGGCACAATCTATTTCCCACAAAGAGGATTCTCTAATACTCTATGAAGTAAAACCTTTTGATTTTAAGCTCAGATTCCATTTTTAAACTCTGAGGTGTTTAACAGGATTTATACTAGGGTACAGATATTCAAAAGGGTTGCGCATGGGCAACAGTGTTGAGCCATGCGCAACCCACTGATGCGCCCCAGCGAGATATTCAAAGGGGAATTGTGCTTGGCACAAATCCCAGTGTGCTGGGGCACATCAGTAATGTATGCAGGCGCAGCTGGGGGAGACGTGCCCATGAATATTCTACACAGCCCGATATTCAGACCGGGATGTGCGGAGCCATGCATGAGCAACCCCATACCTGCGCCAGCACAAAGTTGATCCAAAAAAAAAAGGAAAAATGGATGGCCACCCACAGGTGAGCTACCACATTGCAGGGCACAACACAGCAGCTGCCACCTGTGGGTGGCCACCCTCGCTCCAGCTGCACCTCCATGGTGGTGCCCCTCATGCCCGATTGTGGGTATCAGTAAAAAAAGATTAATCCTAAATCTCTGGTGGTGCAGTGGACCACTGCCCGCTTATCGCGGGCTTAAGTGTGAAAAAATATTACTCCTACATTCCTGGTGGTCCAGTGGACTGAAGTCTGCCCGATCGTGGGCTTAAGTGAACTAATACTGACCCCCATATCCCTGGTGGTCCAGCGGACCCCCCTCCCCACATGCCCACTGATCCCCACTGCCCCACCCACCCAAGTCAGCAGTGGGTGGCCGCACTCCACCCGCGTGCCACCCCATCGCCCATCGACTGACATCATCGGTAGGGCTGGATGCCCATTGGTCCACAGCGTGAGCCAATGGGCATACAGCCCATACCATACTTCACATTCCAGATATGTGAATGAATCCATCTGTAGGGGGCATCAGTCACCAATGGCTAATGCCTGACAGGGAGTCAGGCGCAAGTCATCGGGGATCAGCGCACCTGCATGCAAATAGGGCCATAATGACATGCAAATTACCCCATTTGCACCTTGCATACATTATGGTCCCATTTGCATGTCAACATTTGAATATTGTGGTTGTTACACCTAGCGCAATGGAACTTGCGCTAGTGCATCCCCATGCTCCACTCTGGCTACTGGAGCTGGCACAGTGCCACTGCACCATGCACACTGCAGGTGGCCAGGGTGCGATATTCAATGATGCTGAGCCATGGTGCAGCTCTGTTGAATATCGCTCAGTCTACGCCCCTGTGCAGCCAAGTTGAGCTGCGCCCAGGCATGTGCCACAGCCTGGAGCAGTCTGAATATCTGGGTCTGTGTTGATATGTACAGTTCCTGTGTCTCTTATGGTTTTTCTCAAGTTCTTTGTGTGCCAAAACTGCTCAGCTTCGCTTTGCAGTTCTCTCACTAAAAAACCCCTCTAGGATCTGTTATTATAACCATAAAATACACAGTAGCTGTACATATAAACATGTTTTAGGTTACAGATTGGAAAAGAATTTGCATGTACTTGATCTGTTGCAAAGAAGAGAAAACACCAAATAAGAAACACTACTGAGACTGTAAGCTATTGCCCACTGGGAAAAATGCAATAAGATTCCAAGTTACTAAGTTGCTTTTTTTTTTTTTTTTTTGTGGAGAAATGCTATCTGCAAATTGGAGATGTAAAAGCCTGAAATTAGACTTTGCATTTTTGAAACCTGGACTGAACTGAACTGGTAGTTAAATAATTCAAAAGGGCAAATAAA
Organism: Neoceratodus forsteri; assembly: GCA_016271365.2. Lineage (NCBI taxonomy): Eukaryota > Metazoa > Chordata > Ceratodontiformes > Ceratodontidae > Neoceratodus > Neoceratodus forsteri. Next base: position 870,847,020 of record CM057450.1, on the reverse strand, counting down.
ATGGAACTGCTAAGATGGTTTTTCATAGCCAAAGACAAATGGCCTTCTGATGACATCAATGTCTGCAGTGGGGGAAAGGCAAAAGAGAATGCCCAGAAAGTCAGTCATAAATCCTCCTGTTAGTTCAGGGACAGCAGGCTCTATAAATACCAGAAGAACAGAGCTAAAAAGAAATACAGCAGCCAGAAAAATCAATAACTATTTGTTTCCAGAAACTCAAACAATATATGAAGGTACTGTTGAAGGCACAGCTGGTGAATTTCAGAGAAATTTTAATGTGGAACTACAAACTTGTGGAGAATAACCTGTTACTTTTGTCAGAAATAAAAGGAGTGAAAATGAAATGACTGCCACCTCACAAAGTTGCCACTCAGAAACAATGAGGTGGAGACTGCTTTAGTGCAGGACTTGTGAGCAGAACAAGAAGCGGCAGTTATGGTATACTTTTTGTCAGAGCTATGCAAAGAGAAGGTATCACTTCATACAGACAGGATTCGTCAGTCAAAAGGAGAATGAAATTCTTGAAATATTTGTTGATATTGAAGGTAATTTTTCTGACAAAACTCAATTAAGAAAAGTTGAGATAGTGCAGCAGATGGATAATGATGTGACACGTGTTGATAGCATGAAACCTGATATAAATGCTAAAAATAACTGAGACATATTACAAGGCAATAATGCTAGTAAGGTCACAGATAAGACCAGTGTTAAAGAGTCTGTTGTGTCTATTGAGGTTATACAGTATTGAGTAAAGATGCAAATATTGACAAGGTTAATCATGAGCACTATCATCTCCAATATACAGGTATAGAATAGAATGTACCTAATCAGTCACAAGATGCTGGAGGAGGGGGACGATGAGCAGAAAGAACAAAATGAGAGAAATGTCCGAACAGGTGGCACATGACCAAATTTTATATTCCCAACTGAGGATCCCCCAGCTTAGGCTAAACACCAGCTGTATGCAATCTGAGATTAGCCCAAATTTCAATACTAACTGCTGATGTGAGATAAATAAAAACTGACATATTTGCAACCTCCCATCAAGAAACGGAGCATAGCAAGCAGATTGTAGAGGTGCAGGAAAAGGTTTCAAAGACAAAAGATGATGATATAATTCTCCAGACGTCCATCAAACTCTCAGAACAACAATATATAGAGTTAACTAATACATTAAAAGACCAGGAACGTAGAGTGAGAAGAAACAATATCCATGTAATAGTTGTCTATGAAAAAAGGGAGCAATTTAAATCCCTATGAGACATTTCTGCCAGCAGTTTTGCAACATATTTGAAAAATGAAGTGGCATAAAAAATTGAAATGTATAGGTTTCATTGTTCACTAAGGCAAACACTATGAGATGATCATCCACTACATGCAATTATTGAAAAAAAAAATGAGATCAACAAATAAGGACTTGGTAAAGCAAGCAGTTTATAAAAGGGCTGTCAATTGAAGGTGCCACAGTTACTAATATCAAGACCTTCATGTGGAGGTGGTGGAAAGCCAATGTAAATGTGATAGAATAAGGGAGAAAACTGTGAAACAATAGCTATAAGGAAGTGATGATATTGCCAGCTGAAATGAAGTTGATATTGAATGGCCAAGCCCTCATATATTCATCAAGGGTGGAAGCAAAGAAATATTTAATGCAGAGATTACAAATATTTCTCTGAAGACTCTAATGTTTAAGAGGGATTAATCGTAGGAGGTACTGAGTTGCATCTGTTAACATTTGATTTTCTTTCTTACAGGTTATGAAGATGAACTAATTATTTTGCTCCATAAGTTATGGTAATGGGGGCTGAACATGTCACAAAGCCACCCCAAACTTTGGAATGATCAACAAGGCATTTTGGCAATGTAAGTGCCACAAAGTAGGAATATGGAGAAGAAACTTCCTGAGATGTTTAGAATGTTTATTGTAATATATGTGTTTCTTTTCATTTCTTGTCTGGTATGGTTTTATAGTTCTAAAGGGGGCACTAACTGGAAAGCTAAGAATGGCAGCACTAAAGTATTAAGGGGAGGGAAAAGGAAGTTTGTCTTGAAGGTGTTTTTTTTTTAATAATGGATAGTAAGGCAATATATGATAGAATCACAACTACACATTGTAATGTCAATGGATTAAAATTCCCCCAATGAAAAGATAAAATATTAAATATGGCTAAGAGGTATGTATGTAAGTTTGTGTAAATATATATATAAATATATATACACACATTAATGATTCAAGAATCTCTTTTGCTGACTAAAGAAGTATTGAAGATGTAAAAGGCCTGGGAAGAAGACTGTATTTCTTGGAGGGGACAAATGGAAGTGTGTGTGTGTGTGTGTGTGTGTGGGGGGATATTAATTTGAAAAGGAAAAGCTTGCAGGCAAAAGTTGCTATCATATAATAAAAAAGAGGGCCACATTATAATGGTTAAACTACAAATATACAACCGGGCTTATATTTAAATTTGTGTTCATGTTTCATTTATTGCATATACTGAATTTATCCAAAATATTGAACAGGGTTTGTTAAGCATCAGTAGAGGGAGAATCCATTTAGCTGGAGACTTGAATAGATTATTCAATTCTATATTGGATAAGACTTCATCTATCATTGATGATAACAAAAAAATCTCCAGGATGTTAAACAAATTCTTGGTAAATAATAATTTAATGGATACTTGGAGAGTATTAAAGGGGGAAGGAGCCCAAATATTCATACTTTTTGAGACAATTCAATACTTTTTCACATCTTGATTATATACTAGACAGTAAAGAGAAACATAGAAACATAGAAACATAGAATTTGACGGCAGATAAGGACCGCTTGGCCCACCCAGTCTGCCCATTTCCCTACCTACTGGATAAGCTGCAGATCCTAGTTAACCAGCAGCCTACTTCTTCCTACCCCCACCCCCCAGAATTGCCTTATGACTATCCCATGCATGCTTGAATTCCGCCACTGATTTTGACTCCACAACCTCCTCCGAAGGCTGCTCCATGCATCCACAACCTCTCTGTGAAAAATACTTCCTTAAATTACCTCTGAGCCACCCCTCAATCTTTAAATTGTGCCCTCTTGTTCTTACACTCTTTTTTGAAAGATGCTACCCTCTTGGACTTTGTTGATTCCCTTGAGGTACTTGAAAGTTTCTATCATGTACCCCCTCTCCCTCCTTTCCTCGAGGCTATACATATTAAGCTCCTTAAGTCTCTCTTCATATGTCTTCCGGTGCAGACCCTGCACCATTTTAGTTGCCCTCCTCTAGACAGCTTCCATCCTGTCTATGCCTTTGCGGAGACTGGGTCTCCAGAAATGCACACAGTACTCCAGATGGGGTCTCACCAGCTGTCTGTACAGAAGGATAATAACTTCCTGTTTTCTACTGGTGATGCCTCTCCCTATGCATCCCAGTATCCCCCCAGCCCTCCTTGCTGCCCTCTCACATTGCTTGCCCATCTTTAGGTCATCTGATATGACTACACCCAGGTCCCTTTCCATTTTTGTCATTGTTAGTATCTCATCCCCCATTGTGTACTCTTCCCCTGGGTTTTTGTTTCCCAGGTGCATTACCTTGCACTTCTTAGCATTGAATCTAAGCTGCCATACATTTGACCATTCCTCTAACCTTGCCAAGTCCCTTCTCATCCTTTCCACCTCACCCTGTGCATCAACTCTGTTGCAGATCTTAGTGTCATCTGCAAAGAGACATACTTTTCCTTCCAGTCCTTCTGCAATGTCGCTTATAAAGACATTGAAGAGGACCGGTCCTAATACTGAACCCTGCGGTACCCCACTAGTAACCCTCCTTTCTTCTGAGTGGACTCCATTTACTATTACCTCTGTGTCCTATTCTCCAGCCAATTCTTTGCCCAGACTGTCATCTTGGGACCCACTCCCAGGCTGGCTAACTTGTATATTAATCTTTTGTGTGGGACTGTGTCAAATGCCTTGCTAAAGTCTAGGTAGGCCATGTCCACAGCCCCTCCCTGATCTACTACTTTGGTCACCCAGTCAAAGAAATCTATCAGATTTGTCTGGCATGATCTTCCTGCTGTGAATCCATGCTGCCTATGGTCCTGTGCCCCTCTGGCCTCTAGATACTTGACAATTTTGCCCATGGGGACGGGGAGACTCAGGTTCGTGGTCCCAGCGTGGCTCACATCTGCTGCCGGCCGGCGAGTAGAGGTGCCGGCTTGCGACACAAGCTCTGGCGGGCCTCTTCGGTGAAAAAATCGTGACCCCTGGACTTCAAGCTGCCTCTGCTGGTGCAAGAGACCCACAAGCGACCCTGGACCTGACTTTCCTCCTACCTCTCTGTGGGAGCCCTGCCACGATCTCTGAAGCTGCTGGGGGATTCAAAGTTGGTGCCATTTTCTTGCCGACATCCCGATTGGCCCTTGCACTGCTGTGACTCACCAGCCCTCCTGCCTTAAGGACAGCGCGACCCTGGGACTTTGCCACATTATGCCGGAGGGGAAGGCCCTCCGCCCACCCTGTTGCCTCCTCTGATTAAATCCACACTTGTCCAACCTCTGGACCCTGCTGTGCCCTATCAGATTGCAGGGGATGGCATTGTAAAGAGTCTCCTTTATAGCTACCAGTGAAAAGAAAGAAACCCTGCTACGATCTTAGCCATTGGTAATGTCCTGGACTGCTCTATCTTGCTCTACCTGTCATATTAGCCACTGTCATCATCCTGGATTGCCCTGTTCTTAAGTTCCTGCCCATTGTGTCCACTCCTTAACTACTGTGTTATACTGTATAGTAATTTACTACTGTATAAATTGTCCATAGTACTGCACAGGTTCCAGCCCATATTTTTCCTATATACTCTGTACTTCTCTCTTCTCCTCTGTCAATTACCTGGAAGGTCCGGTTCTGTTTTACCTGCCCCTGTGACCTCTCCTGACTATTGTGACTTACTGGACGGTCGCTTCCTACTGCACACACCTGTCCCTAGCTCTATACAGGTTATCATCTATATATTACCTATTACACTTTTGCCCTCTGTCCTCCTTACTTCCCCGGTCCCTATTCATTACAGCCCTTGATCTAGGGATCCAGTTTATGGCAAGGTCCCTCCTATAGAATGGAGTCTCCCAGGCCCTAGGGTATCATCCTGCCCCTCCTGCACTGTCATCCTACTGGTCTCTTCCTGGGACCACTACCTCAAGTGATAACTGCCCTACCCATACCGCGGGTGTTAACTGCGAATGGGCTTCCCCGCGAGGTGGATGGACTACACCTTTTCTAATCTCCTGGCAGACGCTTGGAGACCCTTGCTATCTCACATGCGGTCTGGTACCTAGGCCCATATTGTATCGCACCAGGGTAAGGCGACTAGCCCATATAGCCCTTGACCAGGAGCTCCTCCTCCAGAGGGCACCTCCTGTGGCTTTTCCTACTGATCCCTAGCCTTGGCTGGAGACATTGAACTTATCCTGTCCCCACCCCTCAGGCCTCTGCAATTCCCTCAGGACTGACGGCTGAAAGGTTAAAAGTGGCTCATCTCAACATTCGTAGTTTCTCCCAATCTGAACGAGCTTGTCTCATGGGCTGCACCTTACAAGCCTGATGTCCTTGGTATAACGGAAACCTGGCTCAAGCCTCAATTCCTGACTCTAGTCTGTGCGCCCCAGGCTACGAGCTCATCACGACTGGATAGGTCTTGCAACAAGAGGGAGGAGGCATCCTAATATACTATAGGAGCCACCTTAAAATATCTCTGTGACCCACCAGACTTCCCTACTGTCCCCCTGTGAGCTGCTACACGTTGTGCTCCTGCTTGGTAATGCCCAAAAATTACATGTCGTGACGCATCTATAACCCCCAAAGGGAGGGCTCCAGGGCCTCGCCCACCTCCTGGACACTGTTGGCCCTAGCATTGGTGACAACGAACTCCTAATCCTGGGGGATGTGAACTTAAATTGGTATGGTGGAAATGGCAAACAGTTTGAACCTCTACTTGCCAGCCTAACCCTGACGCAACTTATACAGGAGCCTACCCGACGGTCAGCTAACGGTGCCTCTAGCTCCCTACTGGACTGGATCCTGTCAAATCACCCCGAGTGGATCTCCTCAGCAGGTACCTTATCTGACTCCATCTCAGAACACTCTCTGGTCTTCTGCATATGGAAAAACCACTCCCCAAAGATTCCTCACAAAATCATCCACATCAGAAACTTCTCCAGCTTTGATCCGGATGCATTTATGGAGGATCTGAGGCTCACAGACTGGTCAGGGTGTGGCAGCCACCCACCTCCACAGCCAGCAAACCCAGTTTCTCAACACCCTTGGGACCCGCAAGACAGGCATGCCCCAACTATTAGATGGAGGGTCAGGGGCATCCACAAATGGCTGCAGGGGCCTTCTTGCCCTCATGCGGGAAGAGACAAGTGCTGGGCACACTTCAATACTCCCTCGACCAGACCCTGCTGCAACAATATAGAACACTAGAAATGAGTGTAGAAAGCCATCAGGGTCGGGCTAAAAGCTTACTGCAAGGCCCTTCTTAGCTCTGCAAATGACCTGAGAAGGTTCTGAGAAACATAAAGGCTCTGGGTCAGTGGTCCTCCAACTCGGGAGTTACTGACATGATCATTCAGGGCCTCCTGCAACAACCCACATATGATTGCTAATGCTCTCAACTCCCACTTCACTGACCTATCTACACTCTCCCCACATGTCTCAACTGACAGGAGTGCAAACTGCCCCTCATCCCCGGACTGGCAGGTGTCCAACCCCCACAGACCTCCTTTCCATCTAAGGGCGGTGTCAGACAAGGAGGTGCTGTCTCTTCTCTCTGCCCTCCCAGTACTCCAGTCCTGGCCTAGACAATCTGGAGCCTAAGTTTCTGAAACTTGGAGCCCCTCATATTGCCTCCCCGGTGGCCCACATTGTTAACCTGTCCCTTGCCTTGGGGTGATCCCAGAAATCTGAGGAGTCATAGGGTTGTCCCCGTGCTAAAGCAGGGCAACCCTAAAGTCCCTGACAACCATCGGCCGATCGCCATTTTTCTGCCATCAGCAAGTTACTTGAAAAGGTAGTAGCTGAACAACTCTCCGAGTACATCCAGGCCCATGAATTGCTGTCCCCTGCCCAGCATGGTTTTTGAAAAGGACACAGCACAACCACGGCCCTGATCGCTGTCTTCTCCAGTATCAGAACAGCTATGGACCAGGGGAAACTCTCTGGAGTAGTGTTTATTGACTTGTCCAAGGCCTTCGACCTTGTTGACCACGACCTGCTCTGTACTCAGATGAGGTCCCTTGGCTTGTCTCCCTCAGTTCTGAATTGGTTAATTGATTACCTGCATGGCAGAGTACAGCTAACAAATTCAATAAAGTCCTCTCAGATCCCCTGGCATTCCTCAGGGCTCGGTCTTGGGACCCCTTCTCTTCTCTCTCTTTGTCAACCATCTCCTTGCTGTGGTTACCAATTGTAGGGTCATCCTGTATGCAGATGACCTGGTCTTCCTGGCCCACTCCCAGGACACAGCCACCCTCAATTTCCACCTGTCTGAGGACTTTAAGAACATTCAGGCTTGGCTAATCCAACAGAAGTTGGTCCTCAACCTGAAAAAAATGCAGGCCATGCTATTTGGCTCATCAGCCAAGATCCATGCCTCTCCTGTCCCTCTCCAAATCGATTGCACTGATGGTGCTCCCCTTCACACTGTGACCTCTCTCAAATATCTCGGGGTGACGCTTGACCCTCAACTGGACCTAGGGACTCATATCCTCAACGTCTGCAGATCTGTGAACTGTAGGTTGGGTCTGGTCTACAGGGTCAAACACAACCTAACCCCTGCTGCTCGTCTAGCCCTTGCTAGAGGAGTACTACTCCCTTCCCTCAGCTATGGTCTCCACCTATTTGCACGTATCTCGAAAGCCCTTCTTACTCGGTGGCACATGACATACAATAACATCTGTCGTTTTGCTCTGGCTGCCCCCCGCCTCACCCATCACTGCGAACTCTATGACAAGCTAGGTTGGCTTTCCCCGACCAATCACCTAAATTTTGGACTAGAGTGCCTTGTGAGCAAAGTGATCAGCACTGGTTCCCCCACGGGACTGGCTCAGCTTCTCTCTCCAGCTGACCGCTCCTCCTAGTCTCTCAGGTCCCAGGGTCCTGGGATACTAAAAGTACCTCCAACCTGCACCCTTATGGGGGACAGGGACTTCACTGCATGTGCTCCTAAGCTCTAGAACACCTTTCCTGAGCAGGTTCGCACTGCCCTCTCCCATCAACGTCTTCGGGCATCCCTGTGGGAGCATCTGAAGCTGGCCTCATGCTGCAAGTGTCATACGCCTCCCTAGCGCATCGTCCTAGGTACTATTACGCCACGATCTCCTGTTACTGGAACACCAACTGAATCAATATTAGTTTGCTGATTTTGCTCCAGCTTTTCCTTATGCACTTGCCAATGCTACAAATGTTCAATGTTGCTTAATGCTTGCTCACTATGTTTTCTGCCACTTCCTGTCTTACATATAATTCCTATCCTGCCTGTTTAATTTTTGTACTATGTTACAATATGTTCTGTTTACCTGCTATGCTGTATTGAAGTATCTGTAATACCTGTTGTGCTCTCCCGGGTCGTTCCTGAAAATAGGCATGTAACTTGCCTAGTGTACCTACCCGGTTAACAAAAGCTAAATAAATAAAATTATTTCTTTCAGAAGTGATTCCATCATTTTCCCTATCACTGAGGTTAAACTAACAGGTCTGTAGTTTCCTGCTTCTGCCTTGCTCCCACTTTTGTGAAGGGGAATCACATCTGCCCTCCTCCAATCCTCGGGTATCACCCCTTACTCCCATGATTTGTTAAAAAGGGTAGTCAGTGGTGTCACTAGTTCTACCCTTAGTTCTTTAGAATTCTGGGATGAATCCCATCAGGCCCCATTGCTTTGTCCACCTTCAGTTTTAAGAGTTCTTTCAGAACCTTTCTTCTGTAAATGGGTTGGTATCAACTTCTGTATCCAGAGTGTTACTATTGTTTGTTTATGTACCTCCCTCTTCATTTGTAAATACTGAGCAAAAATATTTGTTTAGTATCTCTGCCTTTCGCAGTCTCCCTCTTCCCACCCTCCCTCCCTTTATTAAGCCTCACTATCCCTCCTTGGTCTTCCTTTGCTCCCTGATGTACCTATAAAGGTTTTATCCCCTTCTTAACCGAGTTGGCTATCTTTTCCTCAGTTTGGGCCTTTGCTGTTCTGACTGCCTTCCCAGCCTCCTTTTGCTTTAACTGATACAGTTCTCTGTCCTGCTCCTTCTGCGATTCCTTGTACTTCCTGAATGCTTTCTTTTCTCTTGAACCTTACTGCCACTTCCTTTGAGAACCATAGTGGTTTCTTACATCGTCTTGTTTTATTGCTTCACACAAAGGCTCGTTACCTCTGTGATGGCAGTTTTATTATTCCCATTTTCTTCCACCCTCCTTCCTGCCCATTTGCTAGTGCATTCCTTAGGCACTCACCCATTTTGGCAAAGTCAGCCCTCCTAAAGTCCAGTACTTTTGTCTTTGTATGCATGCTCTATTGCTGTATTTTGTAGACCATACTGTTCGATGGTCGCTAGTTCCCAGATGGCTACCCACTTCTACATCTGTGATCCTCTCTCCATCTCCATTTGAGAGTATCAAGTCTAATATTGCTCCCTCTCAAGTGGGCTCCAGTACTAGTTGTCTAAGGCATGCCCCCTGTAGGGCATCTAGAATAACTGCACTCTTCGAAGTGGCAGCTGCAACTGCACTCCAGTTAACATCTGGCATATTCAGATCACCCATCAGCAATATCTCCTCTTTTTCTGCCATTCTAAGTATAATTTCTATCATTTCCTTGTCCATTTCCTCCCCCTGAGAAGGGGTTCATATATAACCCTGTGCGGATTGTGGTGCCATTGCCTGTCTCCAAATTTACCCACAGTGCTTCTTCTCCTCCCTGTTTACCCTTTTGTTCTGTTGCTTTTATTCCTTCCCTTATGTGAAGAACTACTCCTCCTCCTCTTTTACCCTCCCTGTCCCTCCTGTAGATAGTGTATCCTGGTATGTTTATGTCCCAGTCATGGTTTTGTGTGTACCATGTTTCTATGACTGCCACGATATCCAGATGTTCCTCCTCCATCAAGGCCACTAATTCAGGAAGCTTGTTACCTAGACTACGGGCATTGGTACTCATTGCTCTCTATTTTTTGATGGCTTTACCTTCTGTTGCAGCATCCCCCACTGACCGTTCTACCTCGGTCTTTTTCTCATTTAGTACCCTGTTTTGTAGGAGAGGCTGGGATTTTCTGCTGCTTGTCAGTGCCTCCTTTGACTAGTTTAAAAGCTTGCCAATGAAGCATTTAAACTGATTGCTCAAAAGACTTGTTCCCTTCCTGGACAGATGCAGACCATCCTGCCAGTATAGGCTGATGTCCCTCCAGGTGGAACCCCAGTCCCCAATGAAGCCAAACCCCTGTGCTCCGCACCATTTTTTCAACCATTCATTAAACTGCATGGTGCCAATTACCCTCGCCTCCCACATGCCTTTGACAGGCAGCACCTCTGAGAAGGATACTGTGTGTGCTACTTGTCTTAGGCCCCTCCCCAGCTCTGCAATGTCCTCCTGCACTGCTCTAACCTCATGATGAGCCAAGTCATTTGTCCCTAGGTGGACAATTATGTCCAGCTCAGAATCCCTTGCAGCTGTTCTCGTGATCCTGAGGATGCGCTTCCTGTCCCTCCCAAGCCATGGCACCAGGCAGGCACCTTACTTCAGTTTTCCCAGCTCCTCTCAGATCTATCCCCCTAATAATTGAGTCCCCCACCAGGAGCTGCTTCCTTTCCTTGTGGTGTCCTCTGCCTCCTTCCTGTGGGCCTCCCTTGTAACAGTTGTCCTCAGCCTCCTTAGTCTCCTCTGCGGGTGTATCCATAGGGGAAGCTATGCTCCCCCAGAATGGTGTATGGATTGTGGTGTGGAACTGACTGGGTGTGCCTCTGTTCCACTATCCTCACCCTCCCTGAGCCCCACTGTGGTCCAACTGCTGTGCTTTCTTTGCAACCTCTGAGGTAGTGGTGGTGGCTCTGGTGCTCCCTGGATGGGGGAGGTTCCCTTCCTACTGTCCAGTGTGGCCTGGGGGAAGGTCCCCGTACTACTGTCCAGTGTGGCCTGAAGATGGGCAACTTCCTCCCTCAGGGCAGAGAGTTGTCTGCAAATAGGGCAGCATCTCAGCCTCCAGAAAGACTCCCGGAAGACTGCTGCCCCACAGCCATTAGAGTTATGTGAATATTTGATTTTAGTGGATTAAGACAATGTGCTCCATTTTCAAATGTTTTGCGGTAGCCACAAAAGAACTTGAGGTTAAGAGTTTGATGTGATTTTTGTGAAACTGTGTCGCAAGAGCAATTTTGAAAGGAAACTTGCCACAACACTGAGCCACAAATTTGTTGCAGTGCTGCAGCAAAGTTACTCCAGCCCCCCCCAGGCATCCATGCAGGACCCATTTTACGGAGCCTGTGGCCTAAGCTGCCATAAAATGAAGGCATTGTCACAATGTACATCACAGGTTATAAAACTGGGTGCAAGTTGTGACAAACCCTTAGCCACAGGTGGAGTAAACTTTTTGGGGATGTAGGGACTGGACACAAGCCTTGCACCCCCATTTGAAATCAGGCCCAATATATCAATAACAGATCATGCAATAGTTATACTAACATACTAACTGACAGCAGATTAGGCCTTATGGTCTAGCAAGGCTGCTCGAACCTCAGATCCCATATTGGGAACTAGGGCCCTCCCCCCCTTGTGTACCAGAAGCCCCAGTCATCCCTCCCCACCCCACTGGGCCAGGCCTTTATCTGATACATCCTCTTTCTGAATCTGTACCACCCTCTTTTGAAGTCCTCCACCATGGAAATCTGAACCAGCTCTCCAGGCAGCATGTTCCAAGGATCCACCACCCTCTCAGTGATAAACCTCCTCCTCTTTTCCCCCTCATCCTTCCACCTTCCAACTTCAAACCATGTCCTCTGGTGACACCTCCCTCCTTTAGTTTAAAGATTCCCTCTGTGTTTATTCTATTTATTCCCTTGAGGTACTTGAAGACCTCAGTCATGTCCCCCCATCTCTCCTCTCACCCAATGAAAACAGACCAAGCTCCTCAAGTCTTTCCTCATACATCAAATCCCCCAGTCCTCATATCATCTTGATAGCCTTCCTCTGTACCCCCTCCAGGAGATGTATGTCCCATTTCAAGTGTGGTCTTCAGTTCTGTACACAGTACTCAAGTTGTGGTATAACCAGTCCATTATACAGCAGCAGTATCACTTCCCTGCTCCTAGAGGTGATCCCCCTTATGATACATCCCAACATCCTGTTTGCTTTGCTAGCCACTCTTCTGCACTGCTCAAAATTATTCATATATGCATCCACCATGACCCCTATGTCTTTTTCCCATATTGAGGCCTCCAGCTCCTCCTCTCCCAAGGTGTACCCATGTTTGCAGTTTATAATAGACCTTATGCCTTCAAGAGAGAGAGAAAATAGTTTTTTTTCCTGGAGATTTCATGACCTATTTTGATGGAGGAAGCAGCTGTATCTAAGATAAAGAAATACATGGACTTCTAATGGTATATAACTATACCTCAGCAGATATTTAATTCATAATTTATGCAAAACATTAAAGCTATAATCGAGGTTACATTATTTTATACCAAATAAAGAAAGTAAGATGAGGCAGAAAGCAAAACATAGATGAGTAACTTAACAGTAAAAAATGGCTAGAGGTGACTTTTCTGGTCAAGGAAAATGAGATGATTTAATACATGGGGAAAATAACATTTTGACAAGAGAGGTGAAAGTAATCATGCTAAAAGTTAAAAATAAGTTCAATCATCATGTTGCCAAATCCAGTAAAACATTAGTTTACATTTTATATGACAAAAAAGTTCTATAATTTCAAATTTAGAAATTTTATAGGGAAATTATGCACTGCAGATAAAGATCTTGTAGATATACTGGAACATAATGTTGGAGAATTCTATAACAAGCCCATCAAAGCAGGTATGGGTCAGTTAAAAGGCTATTTGGGATATATAACAGTATCAAGAATGGAATTAGAAGAGTTCTTAGATATAGAAGTTAAGGATGCAATACTAAACATGAAAAAGAATAAGGCACTTGGGCCTCATGGCTATATGGCAGAATTGTTGTGTAACTTTTAGAGGTAAATTGATCCCCTGGTTTACTAATATGATTAACCAGTGTTTGAGAGATGAGTTTTTACCATCTTCTGTTACTCAAGTGGAAACTAAGTGAATACATAAGGAGCAGAAGAATCCTGAAAAAGTGTAACATTTTCACCCAATACCCTGCTCAACCTAGATAATAAATTGTTGACACAACCTATAATATCCTCTGGTGAGGAGAATGTGATATGGTGTGGCCTCCCCTTGGCTGAGGGTGGACATGTGAGACTGGGTAGGAGTGACTCTGTGGATGACTTTCCTGTGTGAGTCTGCGTGACCTGCCAGTCTGCTGCTGTCTTTTCGGACAAGCTCAAATGCTCTTGTCATGTCTCATGCAGACTTTGAAGTCAAATCTGGTTATGTAAGAAGGTGTTTCATGTAGTGGTTCCCATGAAGACCCCAGATGAACTGGTCCCATAAAGCCTCATTGAGGAATTGTCTGCATTCACGTGAGTTTCACTAAATTGTTCATGGTGATGAAGAAGTTGGCAGTTGACTCTCCCTTTTTTTGGAAGTGGTGGTGGAATACATAGCATTCTTCTATGAGATGAATTTGGGCTTGCTATGCTGTAAGAGTGTTCCCTTAAGTTGGCCATAGTTTTTCCCACATAACAGATCTGGTGCCTCTAGACTCTTAAGCAAAGTAAATATAAGGGCTTTTATGATGGACAGGAAGAGGTCCTGTCATTCATTGTCCTGCTTTCGAAATTTGTTCACTGAAAGTCAGTACTTGAATCTTTCAATGTACATGTCAAAGTGTTCACTAGATTCCTAAAATACTGATCCTTGGGTAGTCTGTGACCATAGCAACCAAGATTGAGTGCCTAGAAAAATGGTGTCAGTCTTGGCGACTGTGATCATGGCTACCTAGAAAGGAGGGCAAACAGATACTGCAATTGGCAAAAAATGCAACAGGAACTCACGCATGTGTGCCCGTGGGGGGGGGGAGATGTGGGGGAGGGATGGCATGTTGGAGGGGTTGCATCAAGCAGCTGCCAAGCTGGATTGCTGGCATCGTGGGGAGAGTGATGGGCTGGGAGGCATGGAACTGGATTCTAATGTGGTGTGGTGTGGGTTTTTTTTTTGCTGCCTGGTGGCATGTATTTCATCAATTTTCCCCCCTCCATATGTACCCTTCTGGAGTAGAGAATCCATAAGTAGGTAGGTGTGAGGGGGTGAAGCCCACTGGGGGCCAATGGGGATCATAGTCCCCCCTTATTAAAAACAAGACCTGCTGGTCTTGGGCACTGTTTTTCTGTGCGCTGCCAGCGTGCATCGCTGAAATTATTTTTCAGCGATGTACACTCGCCATAATAGCGATTGCTGTTGCTCGATCACTATTATGACATGGAACCACATACTTGTCCTGAGCTTGCCATGTTGCCAGGCGATTCAGTAAGTTTTAGTTGCTGGGGATATGCAGTTATGCTTTAACTATGTGTTTGATTTTGTTTTTCTTCTTGGACTTTGCACTATTTTGCTGTTTTCAGCTTACGTATTTATTTAGTTTTTGTTAACTTGGTAGGTACACTAGACAGCATAGCTGCCTATTTTCAGGTAAGACCTGGGAGATTACAACAAAGGTATGTACACAATAGTAGATACAAGAAAACATCATGGGAACAAGTAGAAGTCAGACATAGTACACTTCTTCAAAATTTTCAGTAATGACAATACATTTGCAGGAATCTATATGTAGTAACAAAACAGGAATATAAGTGCAAATAACTAACAGTCATAAGTCATACAACTAGTGAGCAAGTGCTAGAAGAGAGGAAACAACAATATTTTCTGTTGTGAGCTTTAATTTTTCTTTTTGTGGATCACTTCCCCTGCAATTTCTGTAAAACACATTGAGGATAGTACCTGTAGGCAATGCAGGGAGGCTGACTGTGTCCCTGGCTAGAGAAGACCCCATGAGCGCAGCACAATTTCTACCTTTTTTCTTTATTTAAACAACAAAAAAAGATGAGAAGGGCTTACCAGCTAGCTGTATGGATGCTATACTTGCAGATTCTTTCTTTTACCTCATCATTACTTTGTGTTCTTGTTATGAAGAACAAACTGATACTGACTCAGAGAGCTACAAGTAATCTTCCATCTTTATTCAGACTGAAGACACTTACACTTTACGCAGACACCAAAGTTAACGTGCTTTGGGCTGAGCATGACAGGGCACTACAAAGTTTGAATCAACTACAAACCTTGAATGAACTACTACACAGCAGCCAGTGTACCATTAACTATGCACTTGAATATTTAACCAACAATTTTAACTTGAAACAAAAGCAAAAATGCACTGGACAGACTAAAAACCTGAGATGACCCCAAAGTACAACAGGAGATTAACTCACTGGAGGTGATATACAGTAAGAGAATATTTCAACAGATTGATAAAACTCCTTATTGCCAGCCTTAATCTAGCAGACAATGTTTTCACCCTCAAAACCTACCTCATGAGTAAACAATTTTCAAAGAGACTGAAATTTATTTAAGTACCAGTTGGTGGACTTGAAAAGTTAAAATACAGAAATAAATAGGAGCAAGTGCTGATGACAGAATGCTCTGAAAAATGAATCTAAACCCTGACTAACTGGGCACTGACAAACAAACATCAATAGCACAGGAATCAGCTGAAATGAAAGCTGAGCTAGCAAACCTGGATTGCAAACAGCAGAATCTTCAAGGAATTGTATCAAAAACTCCAGAAAAATGTACAGCCTATGAAGAAGACCTGACAGCAAGAAAGCAGCAAAGATTAGATCAAGGAAAGGCAAACTCTTGTGAAGTCTATATAGGAAGAGACAGCATTGGAGGAAGGAGCACACCAGGGTGAGAACACCAGTGAGAAGACAGTGGGCTAAATTTTCAAAGAGCCCTTAGATTGTTGTAATTTGCAGTGATCTAGGGCTGTGGCAAACTCCAGGTGTATCAAGGACTCTGTGCCCAATTTCGTAACTTCAGGGGCTTGATTTTCCAAAAGGCCTTAGAGCGACACAAGTTGTATCACTCCAGGGCTGTAGCAAACTCTGGGTGTGCCAGGGACCCTGCAACCAATTTTGCAAAAATCAGGATCCCAGCGACAAACTCCCTGGGTTTCCTGAAAGCTGACATCTGCACTAAACAGTTGGTGCACCTGCCTGACTTGTCGTAGGGATCCAGCTTCCCCCTGCCCTGTGCAACACTAGAGAAGCCGGGATGGTTGGGGTGGTGGTGAATGTGCTGGACAGGAGGGCGCTGGGGGAAGTAGGGGCATGAGAGATGGCATGGGGGAGTCAGGGTGATAGCTGGGCATGACAGGGAGTGTGGTGGTACCCGGTGGGTGCATCTGCTTTTGCATTAATGTTGTTAATGTCTATCAATCCCTAATAGTGATATACAAATTAATGTACTGTTTACTGATGCTGTAAATATATACATTGATCAAATCCAACACAGCCAAGGAGGGGTAAGTGATATTTCTGAATAATGTGGCACCATATTGATATGTAACTCAGCAGACATTATCGCCTATATAACTTAACTGTTTAAAGGTTTGCTGATGTGGTGTTATTCAGCTATATCACTTGCCCCTCTATGTCTGTGTTCAATCTGATCAGTGTATATATATATTTGCAGTATCAGTAACATGTACCATGCTTTGTATGTCACTACTACAGATTGATAGACATTAACAACATTAATACAAAAGCAGAGATTTATTCTGCTGGGTGCCACTGCATTCCCTGTCATGCTCAGCTATCACCCCAATTCCCCCTTACCATCTCCCATGCATCTTCTGCCCCCGACCCCACATTCAGATTCCCCCTCCTTATCCACCACAGTGTGTGGTATTGGTACAAGTCACTTAGACCACCTCATAGCAGGTCGAAGTTGAGCCCCTTGCTGCATCCATGGCAAGTCTTATAAAATCCAAAGAAAGGGGATGCAGCAGCCCCACCAAGGCACAAGCCCCTTCATTACCTTGCACACCTCACTGTATAGTGCAAGGCTGGTGAGTGCAGCGGCTTCCCTTTTTGATGCAGACTGCATCTGAACATTGGGAATGACGCATCTTTTGATGTAAGGTGCTACTTGAGTCATTTTTGTTTCATGCAGGCACCTTGCATCATTCCCTGGGCTTTGAAAATCAGGCCCTATTTCATTTCATTGTTACAGCATTAATATTACCAACACAGACAAACCTAGGAGCAATCAGAATCATCTTAGTGCTAAATACAAAGGGCTTAATTTTCAAATAGCCTTTACATCACTGCAATTTGTGGCAATCAAGTGCTGCAGTAAACTCCAGGTGCATCAGGGACCATGTGCCCAATCCTGTAAAACTGGGTGTCCCTGCACCAAAAAGCCAGTTGTTGCATTTGCTGGGTAGCGCCAAGCAATTGGTGCACCTACGAGAATTACCACAGGGATCCATTCCCCCCATCTGGCGCAACACTAGAGGGGCTGGGCTGGATGGGAGTGGTGAAACATACTTGTCAGGAGGGGTCTGTGGGAAGAAGAAGCATGGGAGGTGCCATGGGGGAGTTGGGGAGATGGTGGGCATGCAAGGGAGTGATGTGGGACTCAGCAGGGGTGTCGTTTATATAACTATAAAGCTAATGGGATCATACTGCAGGGGAATCCATGGCCAAACAGTGCCATGGTCCCAGGTGGGAACAGACCTGGCAGCAGCTGCAGCCTTGGAGCTTCTGCCAGGGAAGTGCTCACCTTGGGCCATGGCACAGTTTGTCCCTGGACCCCTGTGGTACTATCCCATTGGCTTGATAGTATTATGCATGTCACCCCCAGTTGCCACATCCCTCCCTTGCATGCCTACCATCTCCCCTATGGTACCCCCCCATGCTCCTTTTTCCCAGACCCCACTTTCAGATCCCCCCAATTCACCACATTGTATGGCACTGGCGCAAGGTGCTTAGACCACCTTATGGCTGGTCTAAGTCAAACTCCTTGCTGCGCCCATGGTGGGGCTGCCAAATTATAAAAATAGGGGAAGGTGCAGCCCTGCCTTGGTGCAAGTCCCCTTGTGACCTAGTGCACCCTGCTGCATGTTGCAAGGGTGGTGCAGTGCCACTTTGGTGTAGTGGCTCCCCTTTTTGACGCAGACTGCGTTTGAAAATTGGGATGCCACATCTTTTGATGCAAGGTGCCACTTGTGTCATTTATGTTTGATGCAGTGACCTTGCATCATTCCTTGTGCATTAAAAATCAAGTCTAAGAATGCCTCATTTCCAGCAGTTTAAAATGAAATTACCCAGAACAGCATTTTTCAGCAGGAAATGCACTTATACTCAGATCCAGTCTTGCTTTCCTGCACCTTATTTTAAATATATGGCTAGCCACGTTATATAACTCTGTACTTTTACAATATTTTGACATCCAAATGACAAGAAGTGTCCTAAAATTAATAAAATAATAAAATATGAAGGGCATCAAAGTATGTTTTAGCTATTTATTTTTACATTGGTAGTGCTCCTTTATTATGTTGGCTTGCATGCATGCGCAAGAAACATCTTGCGACAGTGCAGGTCTTGGGGGCGCGGCTGCTCTTGGTCAAATGCAGAGCATGCATCAGTAGGTGCATCCATCATTCCCCAATCAGCCTGCATGCCACAGCCACACCATGCATTCATAATGGGGTGAGCACATCAAAACAAAGGTCCACTGCAATCATCATACGAAGTGGTCCTTTGCTTGCCATGCTCACCGCCATTATGTTCATGGTCGGCGAGCGGGCAGCGGCCTCACAGTTTCCGACATTGGGGGTGCCCAATCCCACTGTCGGCACCTCCCCGTGTTTGTGTGCCTATGGGGGAGCCCTCTCCCCGTCGGCATCCCCCCCACAAATGTGGAATGCCGAGGGGGGTGCCCAATCCCCCTCGGCTCACGCCTCCCTGCTTTCTTTGCCCACCGATGGGAGAGCCCACTCCCCATCGGCATCACCCAACTGTTGAATGCTGAGGGTGCCCAATCCCCTTGGCTAGTGCTCCCCCTTCTTTGTTTGCCAGCAGGTGCCCAATCCCCGCCAGCATTACCCCTTGTTGTGTGTCGATGAGGGTGCCCAATCCCTGTCATCTACTGACACCCCCCACAAAACCCACTAAGATGGCATGCTGGGAGCCCACCCCAGCATGCCAAATGACCTGAATACAAAACTGTCCCACGATGGTTTCGCTTTTTTCCTCCACTTGCAAAACAAAACCGTCCCCCATAGTCTACATGCCCCCTCCCCACCCACACCCACCCACTGTGCACCTGCCTCCCTCACCCCTCACCCAATACTTACCTCCAGACTCTGGCGCGACAATCTTCCGTGGACCGGGAACACGTCTGCACTCTTTAAAGCTGACCGCGAACTGAGGAAATGCCGGTAAGCTGTATAATGCAATGAATAGGGTTTTTTTCAACTTTGCTGCATATCTCAGGCATTTCTTGGAATGTTGGCACCAAATTTTCAACATGGGGTTTTTTGGGCCCCTCCTCATGAATTCTGTCACTGTCATGGCGTTAATTGGCCTTGGAAAGTGATTTCACAGTCACTGCATGAAATCACCTTTTGGGACCCATTAATGAAATGACAGTGCAAGTATTCATGAGGTGGCCTCTCAAAAAGCCTATGTTCCAAATCTGGTGGAAAAAATCCAACAAATGCCTGTTTTACGAGCGTGTGTTGTGCAGTTGCTACACAGGCGCATAACTTTGTGCATTCACAATAATTTAATGCTGTATTTTCAGCATTGGCATTTTAGTGCACCTCCTTGTGAACAGTGCTGCTGTCATTTCCCACATCCTCCCCGAAATGTGTTTCCGCACTTCCGGCACACAATTTCGCAGTCACTGTGGGAAATCAGTGTTTAGGCCAGATTATGAAAATGACAGTGACACAGTTCATGAGCAGAGCTCCTATAATGCCTATGTTGAAAATTTGGAGCTGATACTCCATAAAATGACTGTGTTACGACCGTGCGTTGGCAGATTGCACGCATGCTAGTACCGTCGTGCATTTGTGATATTTTCACTCTGGATTTTCACCATTGCCATTTTTACACACCTCTTGATGAACAGTACAGCTGTCACTTCACATATCCTGCCCAAAATGTGTTTCCGCACTTCCAGAACAGAATAGCATGGTCTCTCTGAGAAATTACTTCTTGGGACACTTTGAGGAAATGACAGTGACACTGTACATGGGCAGAGGTGCTAAAATGCCTATGTTGAAAATTTGGTGCCAAACACCCACAAACTGCCAGTGCTGCAAGCATGCCTTACATATTTCCCATGCACCCTTGCAACTCCGCAACTTTCATATATTTGTATGCCACATTTTCAGCACTGCCATTTAATTACACCTCCTTATGAACTGTGCAGCTGTCATTTTTCACATCCTGCCCAGCATGTTTTCCCGCACTGCACTAACAAACACCCACAGGGACACCCTAATGCCTCTCACGCTCTGTAGGGTGGGGGTGGGTTGGCATCAGTTCAATACTTGACTGCCACTCCTATGCTGCATCTCTCTAACTCCTGCACTGCCAATGGCAGCAAGACAACATTCGGCATTGACAAATGCTTGTTTCAATTGTAAATGTAATACTATCACAGGCTTCGTAAAAAGGATCTCTTAGAAAACAGGAGAAAAGGCAGCCTAACATAAAATGAAAAGATATGAGTATAAAATGTTCACCATAACTTCCACTTTTTCTTTAAATTAGCTGAGTTTGTCTGTAAAATTTGTCCAGTGCTCAGTCTGCAGTCCAACAAGCCTGTCCCTGACAAAAACTATAGACCTACAGTTTTAGTTGGTTATTAATAAAAAGCAGTTTTACAAAGTGGAATAAATTTTGGTCTGGACTTCAATAAAGAACAGAAGAATTGTGACTTAGTCCCTTTGTCTGAATAAGTAAATAACATAAACCATGTGGATAAGGCCCTATATTCTCAAAATATAATTTTTAAGCAATAATAACTACTGAAAATAATTTGAATGTTTGAAAGCAATAGGAGGGGCTCTGTTAGTTTTTGCCCTGCTAGTCACAATAATCAACCATGTGTGTCATTACAATATGCACTATATGAGTGTAGCAGTAGCTTTGCCAAACTCAGTGTAGGTGACCCAGGTTTAGAATTGACACATGAACACTAGAGAGCTAACAGGGTAAGGAAGAGTGGGCATCCCTGTGGACACCCTTCTCTATCAAGTATGGGGGGGCAGGGCCTCTTCTCTGACCATAGGTAGTAGTGCAACTGTGGCACAGTGGGAGGGGCGGACATCAGAAAAGCCCTACATAAATATGCCTCACATATACTTAGGGTTCCTAGTTTGCTAGCATCCTGAGAAAGTACAGAAACCTTCAACACAGCAGAACAGTATGACGTTGGTACTCTCAAGCCCCACCTCCAATTCCTGGCCTCCTACTATAGAAAATCTCTGCAGAGTTTCAGTACTCTAATAAGCTGTCACCAGACCTGGAAGAGGCTGACTTGAGGGAAAGCTTTGGGTTTAAATGTGGGCAAGTGCCAGAGATGTCAGGGTTGGAGCTGGGAAGTTGTCAGAAATAGGGGGCAATAAGAGTAAATATCTCATATCAAATCAGGATATATCCTATACAGTCTAGAAAGAATCCAATATGTTCATGTCCACAACATCCTAGAAGTCTGAAGTGGTAAGAAAGTTTCATATAATGTTTTCAGGCATTGTGTAAAGGAGCAGTCAGTGTCTTCTCCCCCACACACACTACCGATAAGACTGAAAAGCTTACCTTCATACTGGGCAAGACTTCTTCTTGCTGTATAATTACTTGCATCAGAACTTTGAGTGTAAATTAAAGAGCAGACATTGATGCTCACATTTAACAAAATGTAATCAAACACAGTTAACAAGAGGGAAGGGCAATGTGCCCATGGTAGGAGCTATGAACCAGAATGATATCAATGCTTACTCCAGTTTTAATGGAAAAGGTGGTCTGATTAGCCTTACATTAGTGAAAGAAACATATACAGTTACATAAATTGTGCAAAATGTAATATTCCCAATCAGCCATTATTGATACTTGGCAGTGCAGTTGATTACATAAATTTAACAACAGCATTAATGCAGCATATTTGTAGCAACTGAGAAATAATTAACAGTTCTGTTACACATCATGAAGGTATAATTTGTATTTTATCATTTCTGTCTGTAATAGCATTTCAGAGTCACAATTGATAACACAGTTATAAAGGAACCGCTAAAGCTGTTAGGTAAAGCATATCTATTCATGGCACAATCTGGTTATTCTTACAGTAGTCTCACAGTTTACTGTAAAGATTCACATTTTATTTTAGAAGCTTTAGATTGCACTAGATATTAAAGTTTGTCCAAACATATGGTTGGGGTCAGCCAGTTTCATCAGTTGCTGCAAAGAAAAACATTTCAGTATGTAGAAGAAATAACCCATTTATATAACCAGTTTGTTAAGATGGCATTATGCTTGAAGAATTTTATAAGATTCATTGTGTCAGATGGCTCCTCATGTAAGAATGCAAAGAGTACTGTACTTAATGGAAGATCAGAGGATTTAGCACTGCATTGGTAGGAGGCAGTGATTTGAAGTAGGGTACTGGGTCTGTCTGGTAGGTGGTATAGAGACTGCTTGTGCCACATGATTGTAACTTTGACTTATACTTTCTCTGCCCCTGCTAAAGAACCTTAAAGACACAGTAACCCTGTTATGGAAGGTACCACCCCAAGGGATGCCACAAGAATGAGATCACCTTCTACTAAAGGCACTTAATAGAAGAAGGCCAAGAAGAGCAAACAAGAAACAAACACTTACTTTCCTTTTGGAAGGCAGGGACATAACCTGGGAAGACATATTGAACAGAGAAATTCAATAATCAAAGAGGAAAGGAGGAATAAAAAGAAGAGCCACCCTCTGGTAGACACTCACAGCAGTATACGATATTTAAAAATGAATAGTCTTCAGTAAAGAGAAGGGGGGGGGCTTATTGTGGAGGAAACCTCTTGGGAACCAAAGCCTTGGTCATTATCCGTCTTGGTATGGCTTCCTATTAAGACATAATTGTAAGGACTTAAAAGATACCCATTGATACAGTTGATCCATTAAGAGATGCTCACATAAGGAAAGAATAAGATGGAGGGAGTCTGAAAAGAATGAAAGGAATGACTTTCAATGCATGATTTTGAATAGACAAGAGGAAAAGATGCAGAAGGAGTCTGAAGTAGCTGAAGGTATGACTTTGAGACATTATTTCCAGATGAGAAAAAGAATATGGGGAAAAAAGTCTGAAAGGAGAAAAAGGCATGATGTTTGAGGCATGACTTGTCATTGGTCAAAAAAGAACAATGCAAAAAGAGCCCAAAAGAAATGGAATAATAGGGGGGATACCTGAAAGTAGCAAAGGGCATGATTGTCATGGTATGAATTCCCACAGCATAGAGGGAAAGATGCAGAATGAACTGAAAAGGAGCAAAAGCATGACTTTTCAGCATGATTTCCAGATGAGAAATGGAACAAAGGGGAGCAGTTCTAAAGGAGCAGAAGACATGACTTTCAAAGCATGACTTCCATAACACAAGAGGGAAAGATAAGGGTGAGCCTGAAATGAAAAGAAAGCATGACTGCAGAGCCATAACTCCAAGAAAGGAAGGGGAATAAATTTAAGAAAATCTAAAACTTGCTGAGGTAATGGTTTTCAAGGCACGAATTCAATAAACTAAGTGGGAGGGATATTGAAGAAGCCTGAAAGAAGCCAGTGTTAAAACTTTAAAGGTATAACTTCTGCATAAGTAGTGCATATATAATAGTGCTGGGACCGGTCCTATTCAACATCTTCATCAGTGACATGGCGCAGGACCTAGAAGGCAGAATTTCACTGTTCGCTGATGACACAAAGCTCTGTAACAGAGTAGACACACCAGAGGGTGTAGACAGAATGAGAAGCGACCTGCAGAAACTTGAAGAATGGTCAGGGGTTTGGCAGTTGAAATTCAATGCAAAGAAGCGCAAGATAATGCATATAGGGCACAAAAACCCTGGCACAATATATCAGTTGGGGGGTGAGGATATAGCATGCACCAAGCAGGAAAGGGATCTTGGGGTTATCATCTCTGATGACCTCAAGGTAGGGAAACAGTGTGACAAGGCAGCAGGTAAAGCAAATAGGATGCTGGGATGTATAGGCAGGGGCATCACCAGCAGGAAAAGGGAGGTCATAATTCCGCTATACAAGACACTAGTGAGGCCCCAACTGGAGTACAGTGTACAGTTCTGGAGACCATACCTACATAAGGACATAGACAGGGTAGAGAAGGTTCAGAGGAGGGCAACAAAGATGGTGCATGGATTGCATCACAAGTCCTATGAAGACAGGTTGAAGGAACTGAACATGTACCCCCTGGAGGAGAGGAGGGAGAGAGGAGATATGATAGAGACATACAAGTATCTTACAGGGAGGAACAGGGTGCAGGAAAACACTATTTTTAAGCAAAAAGATGTTCCAGGACTAGAGGGCATAGGATGAAGTTGAGGAGGGCGATTCAGAGGAAACATGAAAAGAATTTCTTCACAGAACGGGTGGTGGACAAGTGGAACACCCTGCCAGAGGAAGTGGTGGGGGCTGAAACAATCACAGGATTTAAGAATGCATGGGATAGACATAAAGGAATTCTAGAGGTCAGGGTTAAGGGGCAACAGACTTCTAAGAAAACAAACTGAACTTACAAGCTCAAATGGGCAGACTGGGTGGGCCATAGGCCCCTATCTGCCGACACTGTCTATGTATCTATGTATCTATGTATAAGACAGCAATTATGGGGAAGGACATTACATGCAGTTGCAGCCAAAAACATTGTCAGTAGCACTGTGTGGAATGGGAAAATTCAAAATGTGCAGAATTTAGATGACATTTTGTGAAATTCCACAAATGTTGTCAGAATGTTGTCAAATTTTTTAAATATAGTAATTTGATCATAACTCAGCTGTCTTTTAAGGTAGAAATCTGCTGTTTGGCACACACCCTCTGTGGGTGGATGGCCAGTAGTGTTCCAAATATCATGAAATTCAGATGGAGTGTTGCAAAATTATAGGTGCTCAAAATCTGTCATTTTA
The DNA here is from genome assembly GCA_016271365.2 of Neoceratodus forsteri. NCBI lineage: Eukaryota > Metazoa > Chordata > Ceratodontiformes > Ceratodontidae > Neoceratodus > Neoceratodus forsteri. The sequence continues at coordinate 870,821,684 of CM057450.1, read as the reverse complement.
TTTTTTGTGTGAAATTTCATAAAAATGTTTTTCTGCTTATACCTCAACCATCTATTGGGTCAGAGATCTTAAATTTGGCATGATTCCTTGATGACAAGTGTTCTAATAATTATTGTGCCAGATTTCCTAACACTATGATGCATCGTCTCAAACTTATACGGGCTCAAAATCTGTCATTTTATTTTTTGCAGAAAATTTCATGAAAGCATTTTATCTGCATATAACTTGGGCACCTTTGGAACTAGACGTGTAAATTAGCTTGAATAACCTTTATGTAATGCTTATAGAATAACCTAAATATGGAGAGAATTGGATTAGAGAGTTTTAAGTTACAGGGGTTCAAATCTTTACTATGTAAATATTGGCAACATTTTGTGAAAACTCTCAAAAATGTGGATGTTCATAACTTCTGTGCTCTTGCAGACTTAACATTTGACATGCATATCCATAGTCAGTGTATTCTGATGTCTAACAAAACTGGATAAATTGGTTTAGCAGTTTTAAATCTGCAGTAGAAAAAAATATTGGTGGATTGGTAACATTTTCTCACATATTTATAGTAGCATATAGATGAACTATCCAGAATTCTTTTTGTGGAATTTAACATTAATAATGCACGTATCACTACTTCATTCAGTAAGCTGGGCTGAGCTTTTCGCAGTCCTGCTAGTCCTGTCTTGGTGACTAGTCCCCCCCCTTTGGCATAACCAGATTGACTCAGTAGAATTACTGATCTCACTGATATCCTCTTTGTTCTCTGCAGTGACAAACTCCCTTAAAACATGAGTCATCTACTCCTTTTCTTAGTGACCTACCCTGTTGGACTACCCAGAATTCTTCCTTCCCGCTGCCCCAGACATTGTCTTCCCCCACTACATCTTTTTGAGTACCTCTAAGTCCCAGACTTGCATGTACATCAGGCTCCCTGGATCATAAATTTACTGGATGTGATCCTTAAATATCCCCCACCTCAAACTGGAATTGTTAACACTTGTGCTTCCTTGTTCCAGCCTGGGGGTTTACCACTGTTGTGCTATCCAGCTCAGCTGTCCATTTCTTGGTGAAACTATGCATCTAACTCATGAACCTGGTGACCTCCTGCCACTACATGCCACTCATACCCTATCTTTTAATTAGAAACCTTCAGATAAGGCTGAGTGAAATTAGCAAATTACAGTTTTATGGAAATATATCCTGGGTGTGGGGGACAGCTGACTGAAACTAAGGTAGAGAGGTATTTGTGGGTTTAAGGACAACCAGGCAATATGAAAAGGCAGCACAAAAAGTTGGCAGCATTCTTGGACACATAGGAAGGGGTATCACAAGTAGAAGACTTGAAGTGATAGTCCCACTGTACAGGTCCTTGGTGAGGCCTCACCTGAAGTACTACATCCAGTTTTGGAGTCCACACCTCAAGAAGGACAAGGATCACCTGGAAACTGTGCAGAGGAGAGCTGTGAAGATGATACATGGACCACACAAAGAACTGTATGAGTCAAAATTAGACCATCTTAGGATGTTCAGTACTCACTGAAAAGGAGAAGTAACATCAGAGATACAATAGAGACATTTAAATACCTCAAAGGTATCAACTCAGTACAGACACAGGATCTCTTCAGGGAAAGCATGAATACATGAACAAGGAGGCACAACATGTGCCTGAAGGGAGGTAGTTTCAAAACAAACAGGAAGTTTTTCTGCATGGAAAGGGTGGTGGAGCCCTGGAACAGTCTGCCCCCAGAGGTTGTGGCAGCAAAGACAGTGGGGGAGATCAAGCTAGCATGGGATAGGCACTGTGGAAACCTAAGGCAGTAAAGAAACTGGTAGGGGGATAGGTTTCATGGGCAGACTAGATGGATTGCCAAGTCCCCTTCTGCTGGTGCATTCTTATGATCTTATGTTTTTCATGGAATTCTACAGTTTTCACAAAGGCTCTTAGGATTTTACTTTAAATACAGATGTTATTTTATAGAGCTGCGCAAATACCTTTTTTCAAATATTCTGCTGAATATTCAGTATTTGAGTCCCAGATTTTTGTTATTAGGTATTCAATATTCAGTATTTGGCCAGGAAAGTTACCTTATTAGAGAATTGCTACAGAAGTCCTTAAAATGGCTTCAGGAAGGGAGGGGAGGAGGAGAAGGAGGAGAGATCACGGCACTGTGGCTTGTACACTGGTGCCAGAGGAAGCCTTGTGCTGCTGGTGCTTCAGGAGGAGGATATAGATATCACTCACTTTGGCTTGTACACTGGTGTCAGAGGCTGGTTTGTACTGTTGGTGCTTCAGGAGGAGGATGCAGATGTGACAATCTCTATATGGTCACAAAGGTCTCAAGAGGTACTACAAGGATAACATATGCTGCACCCTTAAATAATTGTGGTCATTGACAAAATCTAGTAATAAAACATAATTCCCACAGGATAACACTGGAACTTCAACAGGCTATAACTAAATCAATATTTGGAGTTAAGTGACAATCTCTATATGATCACAAAGGTCTCACAGGGTACTACAAGAATAACGTATGTCGCACCCTTAAATAATTGTGGTAATTAAAAAAAGCAAGTAATTGTGGATGTAAGCAGGAAATAAGGTGGACACAACACAAGCACTTATTCTTTCAACACACCAAGTGATGTATTTAGATTTATTTTCTTAAGCAAGCAGTAGTAATAGAGCAAACTGAGCACACCATAAAATAAAAAAAATAGTAGCAAAGCAATTAGCAACAAAATAAACAATACACTGCAAAGCAACAGGACATGGAGGCAGCATGTCCTCACACTTCTCTGGTCAGAAGCACTTTGACCTAACTGTCTGAAGTGGCTTATTACTACACTCCTTTTATTCCTGCTTACAGGCTCATGTGACCTTGAATCCACCCCTTTCTGGTTTCAGAACTTTTATTTTATAGAATACAGGCTGTTTTCACTTTCATTCATAACTATTAACACTTAATTTGCATTAGAGCAACATTTCCAAGGTAAGAACTGCTTTTTAATGTATATTTGTGAAGAACACCCTCCTCCCACAGGCACTTATTCTTAGTCCCTTTTTATCCTGATCGAACCTGTTATGCATACTCAGACCCTCCCTGTATGTACCTTTACTGCATTGATCATGTCCCATATAGTTCTTAAATGCTGTTTAGCTACCTAATGTTATCCCTATGAAGCCTGTTTATTCTCTGTGTGCTTTCCTTGAATTCTTTACTGTTCAGATCCTCCCTGTATGTACCATTACTGTACTGTTCTTGTGCCATTTAGTTCTCAAACACTGTTAACTACCTAATGTAATCCCCATGATGCCTGTTATTCTCTGTATGCTACATTGACTTCCTTACTGTACTTGTACTCACTTGACCTGTAACCCTCCCAGGTCGCACCTGAAAATAGGCACTTGGCTGTCTAGTGTGCTTACCTGGTTAACAAAAGCAAATAAATAAATAAATAAATAACACAAAAAGAACTTTATGAATAATTCATGAGGTCCACCTCCTTTCCAATGGTCCTTCCCAGGTCTGTATAAATATAGTGGCTGAAGGGCTATCTGGCTCCTAAAGGAGACCAAGAATTCATGCAGGAAGGAGCAGACCAGGTGAAGGGGTAAGCTAAGCTCCTTTTACTAGGAGTATTTAAACTTGCTTTCTTAAGTTTGCTTTTTACATATATATATCAGAGGAGAATTCCTTGTTCCTTGTTTTGTTGGAGACAAAAAGTAGCTATTGTTTTGGAAGCCCTTTGTTGACTCAAGTACAGAAAGGAATATAAAATAGGAAGCCTGAGGCCTGAAACGAGTAAAAACTTCTCCAAACTCTATGAAGCTTTAAACATTCCAACAGGCTTTTCCTTTTGCACTGGTAGAAGCTACCTTGAAAATCTGAGGCACATAGCATTTTACATCCATACTGCAGGCACTTTAAACAATTTTTATGCCATTTCTGTGGGTTATACCTTTTGAGGCCTGTAGCACTCAACAATTTATTTTAAACTTAAGGCCCTTTATGCCTTGTGCACTTTACTTAATATATTTTTTTTGTACTTTGTACCTTTGGGAAAAAAATAAAACAAGGGACAGTGGAGAACAGAAGAAATAGAGAACTGAAGAAATTAGAATTGCAGGTGGCTAGTCTGCAATGAGAGAGGAAGATAGGGGATAGCTGCAGTAAAGAGGAAAGGGGGTCAGTGCTTTTTTTAATCCAGCAGGATTCCAAGGGGTGGGAATATTACCCTGCCACAGTAATTGTACAGGCCAGTGGTGCTAAGGGTTGAGGCACTGGACGTTACACCCCTTACCATGTTGGCCATGCAGGTACGGGAACACACACTCAGGTCACTCAGGGGTCAGCAGGGGTGAGGAAGGATTGAGCATTGATAGGCAGCTCTCCTTCTATGTGCTGGTTGCCTTGATGACAGCACATGCATGGCATCAGAAGGGGAAGGCCTCATGTACAGGACATATGGCTGCCTCTGTGAAGGCAGAGTCCAGCCATCTGTGCCCATTGCAAGTACAGAGGCCTTGGGAGAAACATCAGTGGAAAATACCGGGAGTCAGTGGGCTCCATGATGGCCTGATGCACCACCACACCTGCAAGCCCCGATTCTGGATTGTGCTCTAGGTTGGTGAGTAAAGCTGGCACTCCTCTCCCTGGCCCCGCCATTGGGGGTAATCCATAGGGAAACTCCAAGGCATGGCTGGTGTGGGGTGATCGGAGCCTGAAAGTGAGTCCCTCTGAGGGAGGGCCAGAGCTGCCTGCCTAGCTCTGCGGAGGAGGAGAGAATAGTAAATAAAAATTAAAAAAAAGTAATAAAACATAACGATTCCCATAGGATAACACTGGAAACTCAACAGGCCATAACTCCATCAATATTTGGAGTTAAGTGACAATCTCTATATGGTCACAAAAGTCTCAAGAGGTACTACAAGAATAACATATGCCACACCTTTAAATAATTGTGGCCATTAAAAAAGCAAGTAATAAAACATAATAATTCCATAGCATAACAGCGGAACTTCAACAGGCCATAACTCCATCAGTATTTGGAGTTAAGTGACAGTCTCTATATGGTCACAAACATCTCGCAGTGTACTGCAAGAAATGATGGTGCTGCAAATGCAGTAGATAGATAGCAGCACCAGCACACTGTTCTGACAGCGATTGAGTAATGGACTGCTTATACAAGCAAAGGACAAACAAGCATACCTTGTTTTTGTCACCAAAATGTGCATCCGCTTCATCACTTCCTTGCTGTCAATGGTGCTTCTTACCCACCTGGATCAGCAGATTGCTGTCAGAACAGTGTGCTGGTGCCACTCGCTGGTTTCAAGAAAGGTTTCTGTTAGTCTGCCAGCCCCTCAATCCTCCTCTAATATGGCAGATGCATGGCTTCAACTGAGCCATTGGAGTCCACACTCTACTCTCTCTCTGTATGTTGAACGCTATGCTAAACACTCAGAGTGAGGAGATCAAATGGTGTTCCTGGCTGTGAGCTCCAGGAACAGTCTCCGATTGGCCAACAAAGCTCTGTGAGATTTTGAAATCTAACCCACTGAAAAGTATGTCCTAAATAGTGGCCGAATAGTGGACTATTCAGAACCTTCATCTGAATATTTGTCAAGCCTGCTATTCGTGGTATTCTGGAAATATTATCTGGTCCATGCACAGCCCTATTATTTTGCAATTTCTGGCAGCAAGCAGTTAATAAAATTGGCACGCAGACTTCTTGTAAGACCTAAGAATCTGCCAAATTTCATGGTATTGCATTCTATAGTTTGAAGGTTTCTGGGGCTTAAATTTGTAGTTTACATTCTTTCAAAATTTTGTTTTTTTTAATGTTGTGAAAATTTGACTACTTTTAATTCAATCCTATTTAAAGTTGCAAATCTGAACTTTTTCATAAATGATCATGTGGTATAGTAGTTTAAATGCTTCAACTCTAGTTACATTTGGATATGTTGTTTTAAAATTAGAGGGAAATATCTGAAATTTAAGTGTTGGCAACATGTTTGGCAGGCTATAACCAGTCCCATTTGAAGCTAGATATCTGAAACTATGTACATATTCAAACTTAGTGATAACCTGTATACCTGTAAAGTTTTACAACATTTAAAAGAATACTATCAAAATTATACTAAAATTACAGAAATTTAAATTTTGGCAAAATGTTTGGCTGCTTATAACTCATCTAACATTGAAGCTTGAGACTTAAAACATGGTGCATATACCCATGGTGGGTGCTTCTCTAAATTCTGACATTGTGGAGAAATTTGGATAAGAAATGTTTAAATTATCTCAAAATAACTGAACATTTAATTTTGACTAAATGTTTGGCCACCCATACCTCCACCCTCTTTCAACCTACAGATCTGAAATTTGTCAAACATTTGTATGTCATTGTGTTCTGTTTACTTTCTGAATTTGGTCTTAATTGGACATGAACATTTAAAATTATAGCGTAATAACTAACATTTAAAATTTGGCATAATTCCAACAATTTTCATGAAAATTCCAAAAATTCCACAGAATAAGAATGGTCGTTCCACGGGCATTACACTGGTGGAATTTTATATTCCATACATCTCTAATTGTCAGATATTTCAAGATATTGTCCAATATATCTAAAGAGATTTTCTCTGGTAACCCTATTGTGGAATTTCAGGCAGGCAGGGAACTTCTCTAGAGATATTACAAAAATTATAGGAAATATCTGATCATGTGTTTGGCTGCAACTGCACAAATGGTTACTCTGTGCAAGCTGAATAGGGCCAGTGCACAATGGAGCAGCCAACTCCTAAGTCACTCCAGAAGGTTGTGCACTCAATAATTACTATCTGCCAAAGGAATGCTAAGGAATCCAAGGTCATGAAAATGCAATGAGGGGTTTAACAAAGCTCTAGTGAACCAAGTGACAGGGCCTGTGGTTAAACTCAGCATTCCTCTTTTGAAGGTAACCATGTATTAGATTTGCAAACTTGGGGCAGGATTCTCAAAGGAAAGAAATCCCACAAAATTCACGCAAGCCACCAAAAATGCTGCAGCTGTGGGAAAAACAAAGGAGTTGTGCTGCGGCATATTCACAAAACTCCTGCAGCTTCAGCAAAAAATTACTAGAGGTTGTGGGAAAACCACAGCGGCAGAATACCTGCAGGGAGCTGAAACACACAAAATGCTATACACTGACATGGAAATCCCACAACTGAGGAAAGAATGTTGCACAAATGCTACTCCACAGAGACAGTGGAGTAGAATGCCCTGAGGAGAAGAGAAGTGAAACACCAAACAAACATCAATTAAGCTGTGTGCAGGCAATAGCAACCATGTGGGATAAGGCAATATAAGGACATGTGAGTGCAGCATACACAGAACACCACACAGAAGAAACCCACAAGAGAAAGGACAACACCAGAGGGCACTGGCAGTGTAGGCAGAGGCATGGTGAACAGGCCAACAGTGTGTGAGACAGGAGCAGGCCAAGGGAAAACAGACACCAAGGCCAACATGCCACTGAGTGCATGGTACCACCACATGCAGAGACAAAGGCACAGACAACAGGAGGGGGAAGCACTGCAACCACATGCAGGAAGGGAGGAACGGCAACATGGGGCACAACAAAGGCAACCTGCTAGATGACAGTACCGCCACAGGCTGGCATTCAAAGACCTCACAGAGGAGCAGTACATAGCCAGGTACAGGCTAAACAAGTCTGCCATAACTGACCTGTGTAACACAGTACGTGATGATCTGCAGAGCAACACACACAGGGGCCATGCACTCACAGTGGAGGCAGAGCTGCCCTGTGTGTGCTGGCAACAGGCACATTCCAGACACCAACAGGGGACACCACCGACATGAGCCAAGCTGCAGTGCCACGGTGCCTAGGACAGTCCCAAATTGCCATTACACCAAAGGCACATCAGTACATCAGGTACCCACTACAGGCACAACAGCATCAGGAGGTGATCGAAAGATTCTATGCCATGGCAGGATTCCCAAGAACATTGGGTGCAATAGACTGCACACATGTAACAGTCAATGCACCCACTGAAAACGAGGCAGCATATGTCAATCACAAGGGGTACCACTCCATCAATGTTCAGATAGTGTGCAACAGTGACTGCAAGATCCTGGATGTGTGTGCACGGTTCCCTGGGTCATGCCACAATGACTACATCCTGAGGCAGAGCATGTTGTGCAACCTCTATGAATGGGGAGACATACAGCATGGATGGCTGATTGGTAAGTACACATCTGGGCATGGTGGAGACAGGAAAAGAGCACAGGCAAGGTACGTGGAGCACAAACACCCATGATTGTGAACTGAATCACTGGAACTGACTGAGCAGGGGGTGAATGACAGTGCAGGACATGTCCAGAAACACAGTGCACAGGTGTGACATGTCACGAGACAGAGGATGCCAATGAGAAACCATAGGTGGCAGCTGGAGCAACCATGGACACAGCAATGGCAATGCCAAACAGTGGTGGTGTGAGCAATGGCAGGAGACATGCAAATGCAATACATAGGTGCAGAGCCAGTCATGGGCGTCTGTGACATATGCATGACACACCATCAATAGTGAAAGTTGGCCACAGTGTGGAAGACAGTGACACAGATTGACAGACCTAACATGTGCACAATAGGAGACAAAGCATGTACCAAACCAGTGGCAGCCTGCCAGCAGACAAGGGGAGAACAGCTGGCATGCAGCACCACAGGGAGAACATGTACAGTAGTAGCCACAGGCACTGTTGTCTCTTCCCCAAAATATCTGTGATATTTCCAGAAATAACCGATGCTTTTTACAATTAAACAGTAGGGGCAGCAGACAGGCAATCCTCAGGGATGTCGCAAAATATCAGGAAATGGCTGGCAATGTCTGTGGCTACCACTGTACCAGTGAATATCCGGAATGGACAACATAGGAGGTGTCAGGAGACTGCAGTGGACAATGGATATCTGGAATACAGAATGTGACAAGACAATGATCAAGACAGAAGGGCAAAAAAGGACATGGGGGATATGGGGATGAGGAGGACACCAATGTGGTGCAGGGACAGTGGGTATGTGACAAGAGTCAGATGAAGGTGCATGGTGAGCGGCACACTGCAGTAGGCAGAGTGCCAAGTGTCACACATAGGGAACAATGCTGTGATGGCAGCAGTGTAACACCACCAGCTGTGATAGTGTGTACCAGCAAGACTGCAGTACAAATTGCAGCTACATGGCACAAAAGGTCTGAAACAGTGTGAACCAGCCACAAAGTGTAGGACACGGGGGCAGGGACATGCCACACAGTGTAGAACACAGGGGCAGGGGCATGCCAAAATGACACCAATGGTCAAGGATATGGCATCCGGTCATGCATGTGGCCCACACACAGCATGAAACACCCTAGCAAAACAAAAAGTGGACATGAACACAGCAAAAACCAGCAATGACACCATGGGGCAGGAGCAATGTTGAGAAGAAGGAAATGACATGGTGCCACGTGACATTTGAACAGGAATGTAGGATGCTCAGATGAACAAACTGGCCAAGACCTGTGGGACAATGGTGAACAACATAGCACCAGACAAGCAACAGGAGAGTATACTCATGGACACACCACCCAGACACGGTTACAATCACCATGTAAGGACAGGGACAGAGCACAGACAGTGCATGGTAGTCTGTCACACATGGTACAGGGTGGCCAGCACATGTCCAATGATGACAGAAATGTGGACCTGCACAAGAAGGAGGTAGGGACAGGACAGAACACAGGGACATGTATACAACAGGGAGGTATTGGTCCCAGGTACCCAGGCCATCACAGTCAGCAATGACAGGTGAACAGAGCATGGGGAGAGGTATGTGGAATGCTGTCACAGTGGAAGTGGGGGGCATGAATAGCCACACAGGAAGGGACTTGGAATGCCCATACACCCTGTCAGAGGACATAGTGTGGCACCCAACAGCCATAGGTGCCATGACCACATGTGATACACAAGAGGGGTGACATGAAAACCAGGTCAAGGGTAGACAGAACAGGAACACAGCACACATGGCACACACAACACAGGCTAACTGCACTCTGATGGGCCTAGTGCCATCATCGTAGGCAGTGTCCATGTATCAATGCAGCCGGCCAAAGCAATACACAGTGTCATCACTGTACTGTACAATGGATCATAACAGTGCATGTGCAGACCACACAATGGTACACAGACAATAGCAGCAACAAAGTACCATCATGGTGAGACACAGAGACATGTGCAGAAACACAATCCCACATGTACATGGTGCAGACAAACCTGTGATCTGCAGGCAGAGGTAAAGCCAAGGCTTGCCTGATGCACAGGATGCATGGACCACATCACTAGTGCACCGGCACATACCAGTCAGAAAGGTAAAACACCTGAACACACCACTGGTCCACAGAGAGACACAGCTGAGCAGGAACAGACCATTTGCAGTGTCCCAAGAGCAACCCATGTAATACACAGCAGTACACAATGTCAGTGTGACAACAGCAGAGGCCTGCCAGTGGAGACATACACATGCATGCACATGATACCTATGTGTAACCACACAGTGTCACAAACCAACACATGCCGGCATGTATCATCTAAGCATGGCACAGAACTGTCTGGAATATGGATAGCAGTAAAGCAGTACACCCCATGTGACAATACACAGCAACGGCACAACATAATGAGCACAGTATATGCCTGTGACTGTAGAATGTCACATAACAGTGTAACATGCCAGGCACACACATGCACTAATGACAGTCATGTCATGGACAGCAGATACATGTACCCTTGCAACGTGTGACATAGCTCACACACACACTGAGATGCACACACACAGGACAATGCCACAGCACCCCATGCAGTCAGACATTACCACAGCACTGAATACCTGCCATGGTGCACACCCACACAGAACACACTGTGTATGGGCATATGGCACAGGTAACACAGGTTAGTACACCGGTGGTACATGCATGCCATGGATGTGTGGTACCCAAGTCACCATGTCACATCCTTCCCTAATGGCACAGGTTAGCAACATGGCACAGGATAGTGTGTACAGAAATGGCAGTAGCCATGACATGTGTGGTGGGACACAGGTCCAGGTGAGTGAAGGAGGCACAAACATGGTGAAAAGTCCCTGAAGAAGTACAACCTGGACTGCCACAGTGGCAGAGGACAATGAAGGCATATGGACAGCACATGACAAAGTGTGCAGTGATGTGAACTGGCATGGTGGCATGAAGGGATGAGGTGGTGGATGCCACACACTTACGGAGTGGGGCTGCCCATGTTTGGATATGGACATGGGTTGCCAGAGGATGGCATGAGAGGCCATCCAGGTAGCAAAGGCAGACAGCCCACCACACCTGGGGGGGAATGCCACTGGGAATGCTCTGTAACTTGGTGAGGCACAATGGTGATTGGGAATATCACAATACAAGGCTGCAAACAGTGGAGGGTGTAGTGTTGCACCTATTAGCACAATTGCAGTGTGCAACTGTGTCATTGCCTGCTCCAACATCAGGGTGGTGGATACACTCATGGTAAACACCCAGGATGCCTGCTGAGGCTGTGTGGTACCCAAGGGGGCATGAGTAGCAGACCCACACCCCAGGGCAGACACAGTGCTAATGACAATGTGGAAGGCACCATCCTGATATCATGGCAGTGCCCTGCCTCAGTAGGTGTGCAATGGGATGCTGATACACTCTCGATGCTGGGTGACTGGATTGGCAGTGATGTCAGGTGGTGGGAATGCTGGAAGCATGTGAGCAGGCTTGGAGTGAGAGTCCATGCTTAAACCACCCTGGGAGGATGCACAGGATAGCGGACCGATACACAGATGTGAGGGAAAACAATGACAGACAGGTGTGCAGGGATGTGTGTACCAATGTCACAAGACACGTGGTTGACATGCTATACTGACACATATGCACTATGACCTGTACATGAGGAACAGGGGATCAGAGGACAGCAATGGACACCGCAGGATGGGAAGCAGATGTCTGCATGGAGACAAGAACATACTGAGTGAAGGACTGTCAGGCTAGTGTAGCACATGGCACACCCCAATGGCTGACCACCCAAAACACAATGGCCCACAATCAATGATACTTCACTGACATACAGGTGTGGGCCTGTACACAGTCAGAGCAAGGAGAAGCAGGAACAAGGACATGGCACAAACACATGTGTACTGCATGCAACACAGAGCATGGCAACAGCACAGTAGAAACAATACACAACATGCTGGTAGTGATAGGTGGAAATATAGAACATGTATGCCACCTGACATGGTGCAGGACTGCGTGTACACCACACATGACATGTGCAAAGGGCCTCCAACCAACAACATAGCATGGACCACCGGTTGTATACAATGGACACATGTGGATGGGAATTCCATAGTGTGCAGTATACACATGTAAATGCCATGCCACAACAGCATGGTACTGCAGGATACAACCATCAACACAGGATGTGCTCTGCATGATGAGGAATGTTGTGCATGACACAACAGAAGCCACAATGGAGTAGGACACAGCAATGTAATGTGAATCAACATAACAACAGTACATGTGTGCAGTGCAACATGCAGGGGCACAGAACTAACATGGATGCACAGATGTGACATCACCCCAGGAGGACATAATGGCATACACCATACAACAAGCAGAGACACAATGTGTGGAATGTAGATTTAATAACAATGACTATACGAACAACTATTGATATACATAAACACAACACAACAGTATGAACAGCATAAAACTCCATCAAGAAAGTATGTAATTGTAAGCAGATATGTCCAAACAGCAGTACGTCATCATCAACAGTGGTACAGACACAGGCTATAAACACAAATGTCACTGAAATGGAGCCCAACACTAGTGTTCATGTGTGGCCGGTGTAGCCAGTACCTCAACAAGGGCATGCAACTGGGCAGTGAGTCTCTCACAGGTTGATGCTATGTCTTACACATGGTGTTGTAACAGTGCCCAACAATGACTGTAGTCATAGCAGCCTCCCATCATCCCCTCAGGTGCCACCATGGCACTAGCAGCCACCACTGGCACCGGTGCAGCAACATGTCCTGCTGCCACTGGGCCTGAAACATCAGGGACAGGGTCCAGGTTAATAACGTCCTCCAGAATGCCACCCACATCATCTTGAACAGTAGCAGCATCAGACCCACCCTGGACTGGGAACACATGCTGCTGGGCCCCCTGTGCTGCCTCCACAGTGCATGGCATGGTGTCTGCTGAATGGTGGACTGCAGGCACACTGTGGCAATGACGAGCCAGGACACCTCTTGCATGCCTGGTTGACAGTATCCTCTGAGCTGCAAGGACACACCACAGCTTATCCCGCTCCCGGCGGCCAATCAGACGACCTGCAAAGCCAAAGAAAACACAAGGTGAGCATGACCAGCAGAACAACAGGCCAACTCACAAACAGGCAAAGCACAGGATTGTGAACAGCAATACACAGGCCTGTGATGTCAGGAGCATCAACAGAGTACATGCGGTGAGACACAGGTCACCTCAGGAACATGGATAACACTATGCAGACACACCTGAGGAAATACACTGTCACATGCACCAGAATCTGGTGCATATGCGAGGCAACCCCAGTGCAAGAGGCATATGGCACCCATGAGGCTCAGTACAAACAACGGCCAGGACAGTATGTGAGCCTGCAGGAACACAGAACATAGTGTGGACTGCAGGCAAACAACTAGGCATGACACATGTGCACATACAGGCAACTGACATACCATCCAGTGAACATGCAGTGTACCCAGAACAGAATGCATGAAACAGCCAAACAAGCATGCACCCTAACAACATAGTACACATGGCGGTGTGAGTATGACCCCTGATCTGAACCAACTGTGCAAAACAGCATGTGTAATGCAGGCCGTGATGGAGTGCAGAGCATGCACGACATATGAGATGCTGTACAAATACTGTTAGCACACCACCATGTGCAGATAATGCACAACCTGATGAATGGCAGGCACACCACTGTGAGCTGGAAATGCACAACCTAATGGATGGTAGGCACACCATCAGTGCAGAAAGCACAGGGCATGTGCATGCCAACATGATGCCCAGCACAGTGGGCCATCCCTGTGTATGTAACGAGTGTGTCATGAAATGTATGCCCACACAGATGGTGCCATGTGCACTGCTGGCATGACTGAAGGTGTGTCCTCATGCCATTGCACCACATCACCTGGAACTGTAACAGTCTGAACAGTGCAAGTACTAGCTGGTGTGTGCTGTGTTACCCCAAAACACCCTCAGTACACAACATAGAGAAGCAAGGTGCCACCAGACATGTGACACACCCTGTGTAGAACACATATTATACAATAGCAGGATATATCCTGGACTCTGATTGGCCAGTTGTAGGCTGGACCCTTGATGTTATCCCAGCACATCACGGGTCTAGTCTCAGCCTCACTGTGAACCTGTAGATGAGTATTTGATCGAGCATGTTCTTGATAGTTTCATCATCTCTCAAATAACAATAAATATAGTCCCACATAGTAACATATTTAAAATTATTACTTTCATTCTGTATAACAAGGAGCCAGTGTATAATAGCAATAATGCCCTGCAGGGTGTGTATCATTTGGGATAATGTCACACCTCAGTTATCGGATGCACTCGGCCTGCGGCCTCGTGCCCAATTACCTGAGCCCTGACGTCATCACAGCATGACACACACCCTGTTGGGCATTATGGCTTACACATAGCACATGTATGGCATAGGCATTGCCTAACGATGGACACAATGTGACAGATGCTGTGGGCCACAATATAGGGCAGGTGGATGTCCCCTGAGCACAGTCCAGACACAGAGGAGGCAGTATAGTGCAGTGGTCTAAGGCTCTGAGCTGCAAATCTGGTGACATCTGGCAGATCAGACCTGGGTTTGAATCCTACAGCTTCCACTTGCATACTGTGTGACCCTGAGCAAGTCATTTAACCTCCTTGTGCTCCCAGGTCACTCCAGTAACAAAACTTCCAGCTTAGTGTGCTATACCTAGTTAAACAACTAAATAAAAAAAAAAAAGATGTCCACCCATGGCAGGTTGGGACAGAAGCAACACCAATCAATACAGTAGTATGAATACACAGATAGTGGGACCCTGGCACTCCCACACTCCCACACACCCACAGTGACCACACATGGACAGTCAGCCAAATGCAGTGATGACCACTGGATGTACAATTCCATGATGCCTAGCAATGGGTGGGGGCACAGGTGACAGATGGATGTCGATGTACCACACATGCAACATGACAAATGAGGCACACACACACACACACACACACACACACACACACACACACACAGCATGCATAGGGTATAGGAACAGTGAACAAAAGGTGATATGCCCAGTCTCAAACTGCAGAGGTGACACAGCAAAGCCATGTATATGACAGTGATGCAACAGGACAAAGGTATGTGGGGATAGGCATCTTGCACACAACATACACACCCTAGAACATGGTGGGGAGCATGGAGCATGGACACAGGTGTGGCAATGATGTACATGGAAGGGACCATGAGGGCTGCTCGGGAAGTGTGCCAATGACTGAGTGCACACAATGTGGCACTGTAACACACCAGTATGATGGATAGTGTGCCAACCAGCTGGTAGATGTCATGCACAACATGGGGAGACAATGCTGGACACTGACAGTGTGCTGCTGGAGGTTGTCATGTAGGTGCACACAGTGTCCACCTGTCAGGAGCTGGGATGACAATTGTGTATGGTAGGGCCACAGCATGCAGCACAGTGAGGGTGGCAGGGCACAGGCAGCAGAGGGCAGCATGTAGGTCTTGTGGGCCACTGTGAGGGCACATGCAGGTGGGAGGATACTGTTGGGGTGGTGCATAAGCATCAGGGCATGACACAGGATGAACAGGACTGAGTGTTGGCAACCTGTAAGGGCAAAATAGATGTGAGGTGATTGTAGTGTAGTTGATGGGGTACCACAATATGTAGGTGGCACAGTGTGGAACCCTGATGTCAATATAAACCGGTGAGCAGAGGTTGCCTGGCTGGCTGTCTGGCTGTGTTCCACAAGCAGCTACTGACATACCTCACGAGGGCCAACCATAACCTGTGTGTGTCCCTAGCTGATGGGGACTGTGTGCAGAACATGGTAGTGACAGCAGCCATGGCTGCATGACACTGTGACACACTGCAGTTCGCATGATGGGGGGGGTTGTGTAGGAACAATGTGACAATGCAGAATGCGGGAGAAGTGGGAAGTCACGTGTGACAAACCTAAGGCTCATCTGAAGAGGCCAGGCACAGCTCTGGATCATGACGGCAGCTGGGACAACACACAGCAGGGAATAGATGTAGGCACAAGGACCTGTGCAAGGCTGGGCCAAAAGGGTGAGGGACACAAAGGGCATGCAGGAGGAGTGGACAGAACCAAGAGGCACTGAGGGGGGCAGTATCTACTGATGTGACACAGATACATGGGGTGGGAGTGATAGGCCAATCCAATCATGTGCAACTAGGCTGCCCACAAGGCCACTGTTGGGGGAGGAGGCATGGATGGGGATTGGGATGGGGAGGGTACAGGGGATATGGTGCATGGTACCAGGCTACATAAAGTACATTAGGGTGTGGATGATGGTGCAGCATTAGTTTGGTAGGTGCAGGCCAGATGGGGTGTGGCTGGAAGGGGCTGGGGCACAGCCAGAGTTGCTGAACGGGTTCAACACATTGCCGCACACTACAACAGAGGCTGGCAGCAGAATAGTGTTGGTGATACAGGTCATGACTGGGAAAGCTGAGCTGCCCAGTGGGGCTCCAACTGGTGTGCACAGTGCTGTGGAGGTGAACACCAATGGGGGTATATGGCCTAGATGGTACGGGGGTATGCCACAGGTATCAACATTGGATGTGAGGGGAGATCCCCAGGTACAGCATCAGGGACCACTCTTCAGTGATGGCCGCTATGTGTGCCATGGTGCTGTGACTGATGGCAGACATCAAGGCCACACCACCGGTGGCTAACTAGCACAGGTCACTGCAGATGGGGATGGTGGCAATGACTGGAGGCAGGTGCATGTGGTGCCACTCCAGTGTGGGAGAGTGAGGGGTGTGACAGGCAACCATGTACCCAATAGGTAGACAGAGATGCTGGGGAGGATGATGGTGGGCACACCAAGTCTGGGTACACCGGGTGCCATGGAGGGCAAGGGGTACCTGGATGCCTGCCAGCACTTGCCTGTGCAATGTGCACTGTGCAGACCAGCCATGCACAATGCCATGGGTGGGAGCCATTAGCACTCATGAGGGGGGAGTTATGGGTGCCCAGCATTAGACATGCAGACAGGTATATGCAGCCAGCCATCACAATGGCATGCTGAGAGATCTGTGGTGGTTGGTGCCAGGCCTGCAGACGGTGCTGAATACTGGACATGTGTGGCCTGGTTGCACACACATAGCCATGGGGGGGGAGGCCACGGTTCATGGACAGCACATATGTATGGTGGCCATCCCTGTACAATGCCCACAGGTACATCAGCAGAGTGGGAATTAGGGGCACACACAGACACAATGCAGATGACCCACATCTGGCAGCAGTGGCAGAGGAGGAGGGGGGAGACAGGCCCTGCAACAGGGGCTGAATGCCCTGGACAGGATGCCCCACAGCATTGTAGTGGCATGCAACACCTCCAGGTGTATGGTGCCGCATCTAGGCATGGAAGCCCAATCCATGTGTACACCCTGGTGCTGAAGAGGTTGCAGGTCACAAAAGGGCAAAGGCACCCTGGTGACCTGGTGGACACTGGCAGGAATGGGTCGGGGCAGCACTAAGGAGTGCACAGATGGCAGCTGGCCTTGCAAGGGGTTGCACTGCTATGAGCATCAGGGGTATCCATTGCCATACACCAGTCTGAGCAGACCACACACAGAAGTACAGTGTGCAGTGGTGGATGCCAGACCTGTGTAGGGGCAACCTGCCCCCTGCATGGGTCCCGGGGAGTGCACATCACATGGGCCAAGGCAGGGGTAAGCTGACATGTGTGGAGCACCTATGGATGTACAACCTGCCTACACAGCAGGGGAGCAGGGCCAGGGGGGGACATGATGGAGGTACATGGCCACACACAATGGAGTCATAATGGTAGGCCAGGATGTGGACACAGGTGCTCATGGAGGGGGGTACAAACCACATGACACAGCTGGATGTAGGATCATGGTGGGAACACTGGGGAAGGGAGTGGGGGTACAGCACACGGAGTGGAGGATCCATGTGATGCACTGCACAGGGTGCTGGTGTAGGATGCAACTGTGGCTGTGCCTGATTGTCTGCTGGATGGGGATAGGTAAGGGGATGCCATGTGGAAGGCCACCTGGTGGCTGGGTGAAGGGGACTAGGGCATAGTGGCTGCTGTCAGCCTGATAGCCATGGTAGACATTCAGGGTGGGGAGTCAGAAGCAGACATGGTAGACCAGGGGGCCTACACTGCCACTGTGTGTGTTGGCACTTGGTTGGTATGTGGACACCACTGTGTCTCTTACTGCCTGTATGCACTATAATTGTGCAGTAACAAAGAGCTAGCAGATACACTGGGTACAGGCCATGAGCCATAGCTTAATGCATCAACTTTCAATAGGCCAAACAGGGATAGGGGTGACACATACCAGAGGCCCGATGTCGGCCACACTGGTGACACCTGCATCACTCCATGCCTGCCACCACAGCCCACATGCACTGGTCACGTGCAGCCTGAGTGCACACACTCCACATCCAATGTCGGTCTGCCAAAGTAAGCATCACTAGCATCACACATACCATCCACATACTGTGTGGTGACAGACATGTATACGCCATTGGGATATGCCTCACCCAACACCAGCAGCCTGTGCTGCATGCCCTGTGGCAAATCACAGTAACACATGACCATCCAAGCATCCAACAAGCAATATACCAGCAAGGTCCTGGAAACACAAGGATCACAGGTACAGTGCACCCAACACACACTATGTATTGGATGTGCACTGCATGGACAGCCCACATGTGCCTGCTGGCCACAACACAGTATACACCCCTGTCTGACAATGCACATTGGTCACAGAGGGACCTATGTCACCACCTGCCCTGGGATCCACTGACACATACACAATGGCTCTGTATCACTGTACAGGTTGCTATCCATGAGGCACCACAGCGAACAGATGTGGAGCAGTTGACTGGATGCACCTGCAATAGTAGTCAGCCCACATGTGGGTAGTCATCAAGTGGTGCAGGTGTACAGACAAGGACACACACCGTGTACAGGGCTGTACTGCACAAGACAGACACTGGTCCTGAGAGGCATGCTGACAGTGATCTGGCCAACTGCAGGGGAACACAGATGCCACCTGGACATGTGTCCACACATACAGCCCATGCCATGTCAGATCCATGTCCCCTGTAGGACAACAGACTATAACACAATCACCCATGCAGGGCGCCCTTATGACACATGCGACATGTGTGAGAGCCACACAACCCTGGGTACTGTCGATCCCCGAACATCCACGCACACACCCCTATGTATTCCTACACACCTGTGTACATGTGCATACATCCCATCTTAAGATTCAATCAGCCATCTCAATACACTGAGCCCCCTAAAGCATGGTCCATGGCACAGCGATCCCGATACCACTGTGCTGGACCCATACCCTGTACCACCATGACCACTGTCATGGTACACCATATGGCATGACCAATGTGACCGATCCCTGGATGCACCATACATCCCACCAGCTGTCCACATACCCCAATCACCCCTAGCACAGCTGAATGGCCAACTGCAGCCATCACGACATACACCCATCTCAGGTACATGTCCCAGTGGCATATCCCTGTATAGGTGTACTGTTCAGCATCATATAGAGTAATTCCTTGTAGGTCAGCCCTACAGCAACTGTTCCAGCTGACCAACACTCATCATGTTGAACCATGGCCCCCTAGTCGATGTACAGGGACATGGGCCAGTAGGGGACAGAGCTGTTGGCAATGTGACACACCCAGGAGGTGAGGATGTACACTCCCAGTAGGTGGACAGAACATAGGCATGTCCCTCACACCATCACACAACCAGGGTATGTGTACTGGTATGTCTGTACCGAGTTGCTGCACAGCACAGTGGCACTGGGTACCATACCATCACATCACCACCATGGCCTGCAAACATGCCCATGTGTTGCATGTCATGACACAATCCAACACAGCCAGTCCCACCACACACACAGTCACTGTAGCAACTGTCCCACAACACCTCCCACTGTGATCTGTTACATGTCACCCATCCCGTCCCACTGTGTCGGTGCCAGAGGGTGGGCCACATGCACTGTAGAAAACACATGGATCTATGGAACTGGTCCCATATGGCCTACATACTGGCATCCCACACACCGCTGAGCACCATGTGCAGACAGTCAGTACCTATGGTGCACAACCACCTTCAGCAGCAGCTCACCATGTACCAGGTGACAGTCCACAATAGATGGCACTTCACACATCCAGTGATGTGCATGCATACTATGTGCTATGTCCACAAAGGTCTGCCTCACACCTGCAGAGTGGCTGTGGCATTGCTGTGGATATGCATGCCCCCCCACCGGCATTTGTGGCAACAGTGAGCCAGAACTGGTCTTGTGCAATCCACACACATGCCACAACAGTGCTCCCACACTGGAGTGTACACCTGTTGGGCGGAGGGGGACATGTGTAGCATATTACAGTGTAACCCCTGCCCACCAGGAAGGCCTGTACACTGACACCATAGGTGTATATCCACGTGTCACCCAGGAGCACAGTACCCATACAGGGACAGCCCCTCATGCCCCAACAGACCATGGTCCCTGTGCATGTCGCCGTATCACACAACTGTGGACCCCTGCACATGCATAACATGCCCAGTGGAATGGCACTAGTCCCACTGCCAGTGGTCAATCCCCCCTTCACGGGACACCCCACCACACAGTACAGTGTGCACCTATACACATGCACATGGTGTAACTGTGATCCAGGGTGCCTCCACAACAGGCAGGCATGACTGGGACTGCCTGATTACCCCCCCAATGTTATAATGCAAGGTAGATGTTACTCAAGGGGTTGAACTGCAGTAGTCACTGGCTGGGGTCATTGTGGGGCACCTTCTGCTGCAACCTGCAACCTGCCTCTGGCTTGCATGTGTCATCCTGACACAGGACACACCTATGTGGGGAAAGCTTTGCAGGTCACACCATGTCCACAAAGTTCCATGCTGCACTACACTCCTACACCTAGGGTTACCAGATGTCCACTTTCACGAGGACATATCCCCTCTCCCAGATGCCATATATTCTTCATGTACCCTCTCTATCCTGTTGTGTGTTTAATATTTAATATCCTCTAGCATAGTATTTTCTCTTAGCCAGGACCATCTTATAAATGGGCTGTGAAAGAGGTGGAGATTTTTAACCTATCTACTCAGGGGTCTGGCACAGGGGCTCATCAGGAGAGAGACTAGGTGACCTCCTCTGGCATCCCAAATTCTGGTACCCCTACCTACTCCACAATAGTGATTGATGCTGGTGTGGTACACTATACAACATGATACATAGCTGGCACTGCTAGGTGCTGACTGTTGCCCACACATCACACAGGTATGTGCACAGGACATGGGTGGGTGACACATCAGTGTAGCCTCACAATCCATGTGCCAGCAGCGCAGGCAACACATGGATGATGGGTGACCACCACCATGATCCTTGTGTTCCCTGGATGTGGGACTGAATGTTAACTGCATAGGTAGCACAGTGTGTAGGTATGTGCACAGGACACATATGGCTATGCATGCCTGCACTGTAGATGGTTAAACAAAAATGTTCCAGAATAACTCCTGATAGTCCATGGTTAATGTAACCCTAGTTTTCACTCCTTCACTGCGGTGCCTCTCCCGATGTGTCCAGCATATCAGTCCCTTTCCTTCCAAAGAAGGAGGGGCCCAAGAATACTCACACATGTGGACAGGTAACTTGTTATCCATAACTATATTCCTTTATTGTATTCTTCAGGCCCATATCCTCTGTTTCACCAACTAAAGCTGGCTTCCTCAGGAGGTGCCTCTTCCAAACTTAATGTTTAATTCTCTTGATGCTGATATCTTTCATTTATACTGCTTCATTCCATTGTGTGCCCTTGTTACATGCACTGTGGGGTGAGCCATGACTCACTGACAGGCCAGCACCAGCTGTTCTGCATGTACAGAGTACTACAGTGTCTGTGAGCAATGTACAAGACATGGGCTCAGTGGCATGCATGGTGTGTCCATAGGCTGCATGGTGGGTGCATGTCTGGTCAACATCCATACCATACCACAGTCCTGGGCATGTGGCTGGACCATGTAATGCATCACCAGCATGGTCTGCCTGTGCCTGATGCATGTTGCACCCAGTGACATCCAAGACACCTGTTGACACGAGCCAGCACCACTATATGTAGCACACACCACAGCACTGGTGTGCACCTCCCCTGATCATGGCACATCTGACACCACACACTACACATGCAGTCCTGTGACTGTCGGTTGGGGATGTCATGACCCCATGGGTATGTCCTGGATGTGAGAGTACAGTGGAACACAGTATGAGGAGTGCATTACACACTGAACAGGGGCTCATGCAGACATGATGTGCAGGGCATGGCCACACGCACCATGGACTACATCCAAGAACGCCCCCACCAACCATGCATGGCTATAGTCAGCTGTCTGTGCCACACTGTTATGAGGACAGTCACCATACCATGTAGACATGGCATGTTCTAGTACCATGCAGATCTGACATCACACGTATCACAGCCATGTGCTCACCTTCTGCTGTCCTCTGTGAATCCTGGCATTTGGGTGCCATCAGGTGGCACAAGTGTGGCTCCCTCCGCTCCACATCGTTCCACTTATGTTTCAGCTGATTGACAGTCCTCTGCACACCGCTGGACATGTACAGATTCCTGGCAATTGCACACCAGACCCTGTCTCTCTTTCTTGGTGAATGCAGGGTCCTCCCAGGTGGCAGCAGGATGGCTGCATGATCCCTAATGAGATCCAGCAATGCTGCTGTCTCTGCATTACTGAGGTTTGATGCCCTGCCATGGTCTGATGCTTGTATCTGTGACTGTGAAAGGCTTGATGTGGCACAGACTGACACACCCCTTCAGCAGGCTTCACACATCTCAGTGTAACTCTGTGCAGCACATGCACATGTTCCCGCATGTGCATGACACATGCCTGTACTTTACATGCACATGTGCCATTTACACAATGAAATCAAGCACATGCATGAAAAGCACGGCTAATTCAAGCACGTGCAAGGGCATGTCTGCCATTTTCATGCACGTGTGGTAATCCTATTGTTCTGTCCCGCACGGGCTGTAGGCATGCCTCACAGTCCTTTGTCCCCACAAATGTGTTACACTGCCTCTCACAATGTGTTGCAGATGAGACAGATGTACATCACTGATTCATCTGTTCCTAGGAGGTACGACCATAGGTGTGATGGGTGCATATGGGTGCAGAGAGTATGTTATCATTTGAACAATGTTACATTGTCATCACCTGTTTGTTTACATGTCCACTCTGACACTGTCAATACTTCCTGTTGTACATGTTCTCATGATGTGGGACAGGGTGTATTTGTGCAGTACATTGGGGAACGATCATTGTGTTGTGGTGAGGCTGAGAGGTATGGCTGCAGGTCCTTCATAGTCCATCTGCAGCAGCAGCAGCACTGGCCTGTTATGGGGCATTGTCCTGCAGGCATGCCCATGTCAGCACCCCCCATCCTGTGGTAACATGTGTGTGGTGTCAGCCTTACCAGTATGGACACATGTGCATGCAGTGGTGCACATGTCCATGCCACATCCAAGGTGTGACATGCACAGTGACTGCGTGGCCACTGTGCATGTCCTGCACACTATACACCATGCCAGACAATTGCACAATCCCCTGGGCCTGCAGCCACCAGCTGGGTTTGCTGACATACAGGTGTGACACTGGCAGTGGGCATTACCCCATCACACCACTGTACATGTGGACATGAGCCGCAGTGGGATGGCAGCAGGCATTGATCTGTCCCTGACCCATCGGGCTGCTGTCACATGTCACAACACAGGATTAGTTGCATCACACAGTGCAATGCTTGTGGTCCGGTATGTGATTTGGGGTGGCTGCACAGTTCCCAGAGGGGGTGGAGACAACTGCTCAGGGGAGCTGTAGGGCCAGGACCAGGGGCTAGGATACATCACATTCAACACTGCCCTTCACTGCAGCGGGGACATTTCCCCCTTACCTGGTACCCATGCATACATGTCAGTGGTCAGACAGCACAGCAGGGTCGCCATCATTGCATTGCACCCACCCTATGGCGCATCAGTCAACCAGCATAGAATGATGTACCCGTGTGTATTGTGTGCTCCCATACCTAGCTCATGCTGTATGATGGGTCATGCAGTGTTCTATGGCACCAGTGACATGTGTGCCTGTGCCCTGCCACGTGTACACCACAAGAGTAGTGAGGGCCACATAGTGTTGTGCTGCATGTGTGTGCCATCTCATTGTTGTCATGGTGGGGTGTGGATGTACAGACATCAATTTAGTGCACTTATGCAGGTGTTCACAGCCCATTACATGTCTCATATGATTTGTATCCATCTCCTTTGCAGGTGACAGCAGATATCCACTAAGGACATGGCTCCTGACACCAGTGACAGCTCCACAGATGCAGCAGGAGGAGAGGTACAATGCTGCACATGCAAGGACACGTTCTGTGATTGAACGTACCTTTGGGCTCCTGAAGATGTGGTTCTTCTGTCTCTCAACCTCAGGAGGGTGCGCTGCAGTATACACCAGAGAAGGCATGCAGGATGATCATTACATGTTGCATACTGCACAACATTGCCCTGTCCCACCGGATCCCAGTACCTGAGGACCTGCAACTGACTGATGATGATGATGTTGACCATGGAATGCCAGCACCACCATCACCAGGAAGGCGCCGGTCCAGTCAGGCATCATTGGCATGCCAGGCATGGGATAGGCTCATCAGACACTGCTTCTAGAAACATTACCAGTGACAAAGACAACAGTATCTCAGCCAGTAGTGCCATCACTGGACGCCCCTTGCATGCTGCAGTGTGCTATGTACATGGCTGGCTTGGACCAAGGGTGTTACCATGGGCTACATAACACCTGCCATGTGAATGGTTGCTGGGTTCTACACATGCATGTCAAGACAACGAACTCACCTGGTATGGCATGTCACAGTATAGTTTGAGTCCTCCCACATGTGTATCACACAGTGCACAGTGCAGCAGTCAGTAAACACAATTCACAAACCTTGTCTTGGTCCTGTCATTACTTTGTGCACCATGTAGCCATAGGTTCTGGAACTAGGGGTACTGGGGGTGTGGCAGCATCCCTTTGCTTGGAGTACAATTCCCTATGGCTTCCTATACGGTTTTGTTCAATGACTTTCAGCACCCCCACTATAAGAATTGTTCCAGTGCCTCTGCATGTAGCCATACCTATTTGGAGCAGTGGTTACAGCTTCTCCAGTATGTCGGTCCTGCTTTCACTGGCCAGCCCATTCAGGACCACCATGACATGGTGTTGCACATGTCAGCCACATTATCCCGGCACCGTATGATTTACATGGCATGTAGATTAGGCACTGTCAGGCTTCATGGGGCACATGTTCACAGTCCATACCAGCATGACAGTGTTCCTTGGTTACTGTTGCTGATTGCGCAATGCATGTCCTGTCTGTGCCCCTGACATACTGTATGGCTTGTGGACAGGTGCAGCACATGGGGCGATATGTCGTTTCATGTTCCCAGACCGGGTGTGGTACATATCCACACGTGTACATCACCATAAGCATGCACATCTACATATGCATGACCGATGGTCCACCCAATGTGCTGTTTGGGGTGGTGTGCCCAACATGTCCAATGGGGCATGGTGTCACTGGGGGGGGCAGCTGTGTAGGGATGGTGACACCCAGACCACCACCATGTGTCATGATGCTGGGTCCTGATGCACTGTATCCACGCTGCCCCTTGTATTGGCACAGTGATGTCAGTGACCTACATGTCCAGGCAGTATTGATGTGGTAACAAACCTCATCGGCCTTCAGAAACACCCCTCCACATCTCAGCAGCCATCAGCTCCCTCAGACATACACCTGTAGGCTGGTGCATGCCACAGTCCAGTGACTGTCTATTACCCTGTATGGTATTGCACATGTGTTGTCATACATACAGCTTGCCATAAACATGTCTGGGATGTGCACAGTGGTACTGGTGCTGTGCATGCCGTACACGTCTGTGCCATCACACACTTTTGAGTCCTGCCACATAACACATGGTTGTCTATCAGCAGTTTGCCAGAGACTGGCACAGGCTGCGCAACTACACACAGTCATTACACCCTTATGGGATATAACAGAGTCTCACACACATAGTAATGGTTGCCACACCTATATTACATGTACCAGGGAACAACACTGTCCACCAGTCGCTACACAGTCACATTCCATATTGTACACACATAATGTAGCTGGTGAACATATCCATCAGGCTCCCTGCCATCTGCAACATCATTAAGGCATGATGCCATCAGTGGTCATGTTGTACTGTATCACATACCAGCATGAGCTTTGTCATGCCAGAACACTGCACTGGCCATGGTGCCATGCGCTACTAGACTGTCCATGTTTGCATCACTAGTTACATACTCCATCCTACTGTGCTCAACATGTGTAAGTCATCCAAGGCTGTGAACTAGGGGCTGTATTGACTCCAGCATGATATAGCTGCTCTACCATGCCAGTCCAAGCAGGTTCCTGTGATCCAGCAAAGGCTTACATCTGTGTGACACAAGTTGTGTTATTTATGCCTGTCCCTGGCAGTGCAGCACAGGCCTCAGGGGCCTGGTGTGCCACATGACATCACAGTGTCTACCGCTTCTTTGATGAAGATCTCCTGCCATCACGTTTCACAGTTTCCTGCCCTTCCCCCCTCTGTTGGTGTCTGTGTGGTCTCTGCTAGGGGCTCTTTCACTGTTGCTGTTGGTGTTGGTGCCTGCTCAACTGTGGGCACACCCTGTGTGTCCTGGGTACCCTGACCATTGTCTGTTTGTGCTGCCCTCTGTGCCTGACGGGCAGCCAGCTGTCTCCTCTGACCCTGCTGTTGTGAGGCCTGTGTCCCATCACTGCCAACAAGCCCCATGCCAATATTGTGCCTCATTCTCTTTTGCTTTGCTTGTGTGGTTTCAGTTGGAGATGTGTCTGTCGCCTGCGCAGTACATGCCTCCCCTGTGCCTGCATGTCCCTGTCTGCTTCCCCTGTCCCCGGTATGTTGCAACTGTGACATGGGCTCAGACTGTGTGCTACTGCTGTCCCCTACCTGCATTGTCTGTGGTGTTTCCACCATGGTTGCCATCACATGTGTGTGGTAAGTGCCTCGGTACTGTGCAGTTGCCTCTTGGGCCTCCCCATGTTGCAGGCTCAGTGTGGGTGCACGGTGTTGCTCATCCCTATCCATATCCACACCTGCAGCTGTTTCGCAATGTGCTATCACATCATGTGACTGCATAGTGTGCCCTGCTGTGTGTGTCCGTACATGTGTGGGTCCACGTGCATGTGGTGGGCATGGATGCTGACTTGGGCAGGGGACTTGCCCCCTGGTGGACACCTCAGGCATTGTTGAATGCATGGCCACTGGCTCAGCCATGCCCACATGGGGTGTGCCCATTGCTGTCGGTGTATTGGATAACTGTTGCATTGCACCAGTCTGTCTGTTTAGTGGCGCCACATGTTCCACCTGTGTTGCATGCTGCCCTGCCAGCATCAGACTCATCTCCCCTCATGAAGGACATCTGTGTCTCATGAATGGCATGCAACAGTTCAGTGTGCTGCTGGATTATGGTGTTTTGCCTGGCTGTGGCACCAGAGATTGCATGTAGTGCACCCTCTATATCTGCACTCAATTGACACTGTGTCTGGTTGTTTTGCTGCACTGCTGCTGCTACTGACTGCACAGCATCTATCAGCTGATGGGTGTGTTCTGAGGTCCTGTCATGTTGTTGTGACCGGGTGTCCTGCAGGTTTTCTATGGCTACACTGATCTGCCACTCTGCATTCAGGATGGCGTCCCCATAGCAACTACGGTTGCTCTGTGCATCATCAGCACCACCCTCGGACTGTTGCTGAGTGTGCAGTGATGTGGGCATCCCCAATCCAAGGTCACCTATTGACAGTCCATACATGGCGTCCACTCCCAGGGGACTCGTGCGGGGTGGATGGTGGGATGTCCTCGGCAATGTTCTCAATGGGGACACTGTCTGCATGCTCCTCCTCATGCAGCTGTGTGTCTGGTTCCGCCACATCATTGCCATCCGTTTGTCTGTGGCTCTGTTGAATGACCTGCTGCAGTGTGTAGGTCAGCTGCTGTGGTGTGTTGGGAGTACACCTGTTGCTGTGACAGGCTGTCACTTGGTTGTGGTTGTGGGCATTGTTGCACTGGTCTCCCAATATTACCTGTAGGTGTACAACAACATACACATTATGACCTGACCATGGTTGTGTCCATCCCTTCCTAAGGCATACATTCAATGCTTTGTGACACTGTACAGTTATGTGTGGTACACTACAGGATCCCTATGGCACACTACTGTGGCACATAGGACAGTGTGCATCATGCCACAGTACGGTGCTCTCACCAGCGTTGTCACACTTACCCATCTGTGCCTGTGCTCTGTCAGCTACTCCATTATCATTCACAACTGTCATCCTATCATCACATGTGCAGTTGTGTGTATGTGGACACTGCTGGCATGCACATCACAGATTCTGTTGCCCACATTGGAGCACACACATGTGCAGCAACACCCATGCACATCTATATGTCTGTACTGGATCCACGCATTGCATGTATGTGGCTCTGTGTATGGCTCAGTGGCATCTATTCACAGTGGTGTGCACCAGTGCACATCACTTACATACCACTTTTGTGGTGTGTACAGTGTTGCTGCACTGCACATGTACCAAGGGAAGTGTATCCAGTACACATCACGACCACTGTGCATCACAGTTCCAGCTGTGTTCCACTGGACTGACATGTGTGAGGGTGGCTCGGTGGGCTAGCATTTGTTCTCTGCATGATGGTGGTGGTTTGCCAAATGGATGGGCCTTGGAGTGTCCTTCACTGTTGTTGGTGTTTGGAGGATTGGCCCCATTGCTATGGCACAGACTGTATATGTTGTACTACCCTTGCCTACATCTGTGTGTGTGTGTGTGTGTGTGTGTGTGTGTGTGTGTGTGTGCCAAAGGCCGAGGACTGGGGTTGCATTTGGGGGACCACCACTTTCTGTGCATCTGCATGCAATTCAGTGTGTGCACCACAATGGCCTGCAGGCTACACTGACAGATTTGGGGGTGGGGCGGGTGGTGTTCAGTGAAGTGGTGTAGGCACTGTGAGCATACTCACGGTGTGGAGTTGGCAGGCTGGGCTCATCCCCAGAGTGTGTCATTACTGTGTTGACACAGGAGCCAGTGCTGTGACAACACTAGGCACACCTACGTCTCAGTCATGGGACCCGGTGCATGGGTGTGGATGGTGTACATTTGCAGATGACTCAGGGCTAGGTGTTATGGTGGGTGTGTGGTGTTGGTAGCCTTACATGCTATTATTGTGCCTCTAACAGGGTTGTCCAGTATCAGGGCACTGTGGGTTCATGCAGATCGCTGCATGTATCTGCACCTGTGAGACGGTTTACCCGCCATGGGTGTGCATTGGGTGGGTATGTCATATCCATGCTGGGGTGTGTGAGGTTCATGGGGGTATCAGTATTTATCATGCTACACTGGCCAGACATGTATGTGGGAAACAGCAAGAGCACATGGGATGCTAGTCTGTATCACCATGGGGTCGACCCCTGGAGGGGGGTGGAACTGTTCCTACCCTTGTTCTACGGTTTGGTACTGCAATACCTCGGGATATGGGTGCAGTCTTGGTGACAGTTCTAGATGGATGTCACATTCCTAGGGAGGGTTCAGTGGAGAGCAACAGACATGGTCCAGAGAGCAGGGTGTGGATCCATGTGTAGTGGCCCAGGGTGCTCGGCTGTACACACTGGGGGTGGTGGTCATGGATAACATGCCAGAGTGTCTCCAGGATGTGAGCGGGTTCATTACAGGGGCACAGTCAGGGTGCCATGAGGAGGCTGGTGGATGGCAGCTGCTCACTCATCACTTGCCTGCAGACAGGCACAGAGGGGCATGGGCAGTGTGTTCTGTCACTGGAATGGGGTTTGCACCATGGTGTGCACTGTCAAGGGTGCTGATATGGGTGGGTACTGTGGCTGGGTTGGGTGTGGTCGGGACAGGTGTGGGTACATCTGACATGGTCCACTGCAGCTGCTGCATCTGCAACTGGGGACATCATTCCACATGTGGGGGGTGTGCAGACATATCTGCTCTCTGTGCAGCTGATGGCATTCACATGGACTGGTCTGACCATTCTGCCTGTGCTGCAGGCATTGCTGGTGGTCTGTGTGTTGCTGCATGTTACAGTGCATTGTGCAGTGTGTGCATGGCAGACCATGGCCAGTCATTCTCTGTGTTGCCCTACACACATGTACACACCAACCCCACAGTGTAAGTGTTGCTCGTGTGTTGGCAGTGCCCTTGCAGCTGTTCACATCTGGGATCAGTGTGCCAGGCATATGTATAGCTGCAGTGCTCACCATGCAGTTGTGTCTTGACATGTGTTGCTGTGTGATGCGATATGTTGTACCTCTACATGTGTTACCACACACATTCTGTTTCTCCACATTCCACATGCCATACATACAGCATGTCTGCTGTTGCATTATTCACTCTGTTGTTTCTGGATGTCTACTGTCATTGTCCCTTTGCTGGGTTTGCTCATTGGGCCAGCGGATCATGCCACACATGTTACTATATGCCCCACCCTCTGTGGCTGCAGCCATTTTGATTCACAGTCCTGTCCACTCAGCCCTGTGCACACATGGACACCATGGAGTAGCCCCATTGCACATCCCCTGCTATGCACATCGGGGCCCTGATTTCATTCCAGTTTGTATTGTCCCTATGGGCCCTGTGTGTGTGTCTTCCATGTATCCTGCCCCTGCTGAACATATGCCTGTGTCAGGCATGTGTTGCTGGGTCCAGGTGTCCATCACAGCAGGCCAGTGCACCTTCTCAAGGTCCACCCTCATTTGGATGCTGTTGTTTTCACACCTGAGTGATTCCACCTCAGCTAGTGTCATGCCTGTGTACAATGTTGCCAAGTGTGTTGTGACACATTGCTGTGCAGTTCTGCAGTGCTTTTTGTCCAGCACATACTGCATAGCACATGCTGCCACCTCCTTTGGTCATGTTCTAGTCACCTGTGACAGTGCAGCTCAATCTGCCACACTTCACTGTACTGTGCATCACAGTGCATTCACAGTGGAGACTCATGTGTGGCAGTGACACGTACATCCACAGTATGTGCTTGCACAATTTCCCACAGGCCAGCATCATACTGTTGTGCACTGGACACTCGTCCATGCACCATGTGTGCCATTCATTATCTGTGCTTTGAACCTTCATCATTGTACAGGTACAGTATTCGCCAGTCTGTATGCAGTCCTCCTGCATGTGCAGTGGAGAATGCCTTTCCCCATTCTACATATCAGAACTCACCTTGCAGCAGGGGTGGAACACTCATACCACCTGGGTCATGGTTGTGTTGCAGATGTTACTGACGCATCAGCCTAATTCATCATACCACACATTATCATTGCCTATGTTCCCACACATAGATACTTGGCTTCACTTAGTGTCTGTCTCAGCACCCAAACCACTACAGCCATGACATGTTTCTACCACCATTCCCATGACATTGTACCTGCTCTTTCACCTCTGTTCATTTCCCCCCATCTACCACATCTGCCACCTTGTTACTGCACATCCCATAGTCAGGCAACTGTGTCGGTGTTGGGCATTGTTGTTTCCCCTTGCAGTACATGTGTGTACATCTCCCTGTCTGGCTGCAGTGTGTGTGTGTGTGTGTGTGTGTGTGTGTGTGTGTGAGTGTGTGTGTGTGCGCGCGCGTGTGTGTGTGTGTGTGTGTGTATGTGTGTGTGGCCCTGTACTGTTCTGGTATGTATACTGCATGCCACATGCATCACATTGCTGTGGTCTGTTTCCTGTGCAGGCCACAGAGCATTACACAGGGCCCCGTATCTTTCCGTGCCTTGTGTTGGTATGGGCACATGTCCAATGTGCACCTTGTGTCCGTGGTGTGTGTGATGGGGGTGGTGGTGGTGGTATGTGCTCAATTCCATATACCATTGGGGTGCATGGTGGCTGACATGGTGACAGTACCTGCCCACGCACAGGGGCATGTCACTGATAGCTTGCCTCTCTGTCTGCTCCCTGTCATCCATATCCTGTGTGTTCATGCCAGCATCTACAGTACATAGGTTAATGTCCACAGCCATTACACATTTCCTGTTCCTTGCCACCATTACTTGCCTCCTGTATCCTTTCTATGTTGCTAGCCATTGGCCTGTGTGTGCCCCCTCTATTTTGTCTCCCTACTGGTGTACCCCACTTTGTCGGTATCCAGCACCCAGGGACAGCATGTCGTGGGCTGTTGCCTGGCCTACATTACTGTACTGCTCAGCTGCAGTGTGGCTCCTGGTGGCACTGCAGGGCCAATGCTGCATGGCCATACCCCTATTGCAGCAAGGTTTGCACCTCACAAAGTTCGTGCTTTGGCACATTTGCACACACCCCCTACTGCCTTCCCAGTAGCAACTCCCTACTTGTGTGCTACCATTGTTCTCCTGGGGTAGGCCTACTGGTCATATTGCCTGGCCTCCCATGTGGGACAGTATTGTGGGTTCTATGATACCCACCTACATTGATCCTTATGCCACTCCACACCTTCTGCATTTTGTACCCTCTCATCCTGTCCAGTCATGTGCTCCTCACACTGCGTGGCAGTTGTGCATTGCATGACAAGTGTGTTTCGGGTTCTTGTCGCCCTGTCTGTGATGTATGTCCATGCCTCACCTTGCTGCACCCAGGACAGGGGTTGGCTAAGTATTTCACTGTTTCCCCCACATCACCATACTGACCTTTGTGTGTGTTCAAGGCACATGTTCACTCCACATCTGCACTGTTTCCACCCTTGTGTGTTCATATCTGACAATGTGTGATGCTGTGTTTCTGGCAGTACTGGTCATATATTCTGTGTTCTCGTTCTGTGGTCATGTACCTGCAGACACCATTGCGGCAGTGTTCTCTTGCTACCCACACCCACTGCTTCCTGTCACCTGCATGTGCACATGCCCCCTCCCAGTTCCGTGTGTTACTTGTTGCTTACAGATCATTGACACCGACCAGTCACCATACTACATGTCCCTCCAACTAAGTGTTGTGCTGCTGTTGCTTTCCTGTATCATTCCCTTTTTATTGCCTCTGTGTCCCTGTCCTTCCCTGGTCCATGGTCATGCCCACGGTGCTGCTCTCTGCCATCACTGTTGCACATGGATTGCAGCATCATTGGGTCTGACCTTCATGTCTCTCTATCCATTGCTGTTACCCCTCATCATGTGTTCCCACTTAGTCGGTCACATATGGCATGTGTCATGCTCATGTCAGCGTTCTGTAGCCATACATCCATGTACATTCCATGTTGTCATCCCCTTGCATGTGTACAGTGTGTGTGTGGTATGCACAGCATCCCTCACACACAGCATGCCACACAGCATGGCACATCCCACCCATATACATATGGAACCAACATAGCACACTGTGCTTGTCATGTTTAAGTAGCAGATTATGTATACATACCTCCCACCTTTAGCTGCATGCTTAGGGTCTCCATCTGGCTAACTCCACTGATATTTACCTACTGCAGGCATGGTCCTACCCTCTCTTCAGCATGGGTGAGTGTGGGTAAATCCCAGGCTCCACCTGTGGAGATTAAGACATGTTGACTACACTGACACATGTTTGTCCAATGCACGTTCACTGTATCCATCCAGCACCCTTACATATGTGGACACCCAATGCCACAGTGTGGCAGGATCCATCTCCAAGTACATTCATAATATGGTGTGTTTTGTGGTCATACAGTGTCCAGACTGCCTCACCATTTGTGGGTGCATATTGGTTAACACAGTTCTTTTTCCTGGGGCAGCATGCATCATACCTTTATCTGTGTAGTACACATCACTCAGGTTGCTTTGTACAGGTGACACCGGGCTGTGTTACTGTGGTGTCTGGGACAGTGCCATGTTTCTGTTCTGCCTTGGCAGTACCCTTGTTGGCAGACATCACTGTTGTGTGTGCCACATTTTGGTGTCATTGATCTCAGTACAACAGATGTCTATTACAGTGTTGATTGTTTGGCTACTCACATGCACCTATGGCTGCCAGTTCACCCAGTCTGTGGCCTTGTCCTGCTTTCCCTACCTCTACCTGACCATGTGCTGCATACCTGCTGCTGGCTGCTGTTTGCTTGTCTTGTGCAGTGTGCATGTGTGTGGGCCAGGATCACACACTCTTCCTGCTGTTCTGCATCTGATACTGTGTTCTGCACTACATTCTATGACTGGGTTATGTTGCATTTGTCAGATGTCTGTTCCCAGTTATGGGCACATCATTCTGGACAGATCATACTTGCCTGTCCTGTACAGGATTGTGTTTGCACCTGTTCTAGGTTGTGCTGTGTTACTCACGTGTGCATGTTTGTGCATCTGTGTTTGTGGCTGTTGCCACTGGGATCAGGTTGCATGTTGTGGACAGTCCATTTCATGCAACCTGTGCATATGATGCACTTTGATTGTGCTGCTGCATATTTCCCTGCCAAACATACCTGTGGTGTGGGTATAGTGTATGTGTCAGCCATTGCCAGGCACACATTCTTGATCCGGTGCTGGGTGTGGCATTGTGTGTTGTTCACCTATGCTGTTTGCTCACAGTGATGCTCTGCCATGGTGGTTGTGTTATTCCAAATCTCCCAGTACTGTGCTGCATCTTGTGCCTTCCAGTGGCTTGGGGGGAGCATTCTTACTGGGCATGCTCTGTGCAGTACCATTCACGTTCTATGCTGGTATGTGTGGCTGACTGTGTACAAGGGAGGGCTGCATGGCTTTTGTTGTCCATTTCAGCTGCCAGGGGTGTAGCCAGTGTTTTGTGATCTGCACACTTTGTGGTCTCACTGCTCCCCCCCTTTGTTGGGGTAACCCCTCCCCCCACGACTGTGGGTGGACTATTTCCAACCATACACCAGGACCGTGTTAGCTACCTCATTGGCACAATACATGCAACCTTTGTATCCCATGACAGTGGTTGTTGCCATGCATGGGTGAGTACGACTGTCATGCATTGTTTCCTGTTACACCCACATAGTGTACCAGAGCCTGTCAGGTTGTAGTGTCCTTGTGATGCAAGGGGTGTTTTCATGACCAGTCCTTCTACATTGCATTCCTATGACTGACAGTACAGCCGGGTACAGTATCTTGTTTGTTAGGTTTCATGGGACACAGTAGCAGTTCATATCCTGTGTGCTACCCCCTTATATCATTTTGCACACCCTGGTGTGTGTGGTGTATGCCTGCTTACACCCATGTCTGCTGCCTGTAACCTGCTGTTGTGTATGTGACACTTGCTCTGTTGGGTCACCTCTGTACCCATGTCAGTCAGCTTGGCACCTGTCTTACTTACACAGGGGTGGCCTGCCATGGCCAGCTGTGTCCTGCTGTACACCATGTTGTATACTTCTTGGCCTGCATTTCTTTCCGAGTCCACACATCCTATCCGTCGTCTGCATGTTGCATGCCAC
Organism: Neoceratodus forsteri; assembly: GCA_016271365.2. Classification (NCBI taxonomy): domain Eukaryota; kingdom Metazoa; phylum Chordata; order Ceratodontiformes; family Ceratodontidae; genus Neoceratodus; species Neoceratodus forsteri. The sequence goes on along the minus strand of CM057450.1, from coordinate 870,785,719 downwards.
TACTTCACCTTCCCTACATTGATATACTGACATTCTGCTGTACTGCCAGTAGCCAGACTGGGCCTCATGGTGTGTCATGTCTGCATGGTAGGCAGCCCCTTTTGGATGCTCACTCCCTCCCAGTATAGGTCAATCTCAGCATGGGTCTACCTTTGTCGCTATCCCCCATCACCCTCCACCATGACCTCCTTTACCAGACTCCCGAGAAGTGCTTTGAATGGCCGCACCACTCTGTCAGGGATGTACTGTGTCTTGCACTCCACTCTTGGCCCACCTCCAGCATCCACTCATGCCCCCCGGTTGTGCCCCCTACTGTGGTCTGCCCATCTCTTTTTCTCCACTGCTGTGGTTCCCTGTTGTGTCATTTTCTGCCCCATCATGTCCACCCTGTCTCTCCTCTCCTTCAGCATCATCAGTCCACACTCTTGCAGCCTATCTTCTTTGGCAGGGCAGTGACCGGGGGGTGCAAGAGCTGCGGTTGCAGAAGGTCCCACACTGTTGAGGGGGCCCAATGCCTCAGTGGTCAGCATTAGGACAACATTTTCTCACAGACAGGATTGCACATTTCTCTTTGGAGATTGCTTATCCATTTGTCAGCTCCAGTTTCACGTGGTTGGGGGGAGGGGGTAAAGAACAAAGGTGCAACAGAGCCATTTCACATAACGTCTACTAATTCTGGTGCTCATTTCCCCAAGGAGGTGCAGGAACATAATATATTGGGTCATGGTGTCTGCTATGGGGTGGGGGGGCATGGACATACTATTTATGCTCAGCAGGATTGATACAAGACAACATACACTATGATACTGTCATACAGGCTGTTGGTTATTTTATGTTTATTGGTCGGGGGTGGACCCCACAGAAAATTTTGCAGGGAGGTCATTGCAGTAGTTGGCACAGCCCTGTTCTTCGGTCCTCCATTCCTTGCCCTGCATCTTCCTGGTTTCCCTCACCTAGACCCGCTCCAGCAGTGCTACTTGTCTCTTGTGGCATGGTCTCCTGCACTTCACACAGTACTGGGGATGATGCCTTCCCAAGATGTTCTACAGTGAGTGGTTCACCTCCCTCCTCCTGGACATACTCCCCCTAGCCATGTGGCCCAGACTCCTGTGTGTTTTTGGCACTATTCCTCTACACATTTCCATGTTGCCCATTGTGCCATGCACCACCCCCCAGTTACATTACACTTGTTGTGGCTTGCAGTGTGCTCCCCTCAGGTGTGACAATGGGTTGGGTCTCTGACCCCACATGCTGCACCATGCACATCCCTGGGTTTACACCTCAGTTCCATACTCCTTATCCAACCCTCCAGGATCTCCAGGTCCCTTCGGATGGGCTCACTACATCCCCATCTGTCAGGGCCCACATTTTGGGCTCACCTTCATATGGGATCATTCATCCCCTGACCCCCTCCCTCTAACCATGCATTGGTCAGACACAATTGTCTGAGACCGTGCTACTCTGGTACTGCACTTTATAACTGCTTTTCTGGGTGACACCTGTCTGTTGCATTGGTCCGGCTTGTCTCCTATCCTGGTACACATCTTTTTTCAGTGGGCACTGTTTCACATTTCACTTCATACACAGTGGTCACCCTCCTCAGCAGTGATTACCTTGTGGTTAACACTACATGACCATTGCTGCACAATTGGTGTGCAACAGTTTGACTTACCAGTCTGTTGGCTTGACTGTCTTATTTGTGACATCTTGTCCTTGGCCTTTCATTGGATGCCATCATGCTTCTCTTTCAGGGCCTTTACATCCCTGTTTGCTGTGCCCACTGCATTCACCTTCTGGCAGATTTTGTCCCATATGTCTGCCTTGGCTGCTTTTGTTGTTGACCTGCTGTGGACCACATCGTAGCTGGCATCAACCTCATGCACCAGCACCTCCTCCTCTCGTGGTGTCCAGTTGGCTTCCCACATGCCTCTGCTCCTTGTGCCACTTGCTGTTTGGTGTTTCTGGCTGATGCTTGGCCCTGGCTGTTGGCCCTGATATTGTGGTGTCACTGGCTGTGGCAGTGTGCTTTGTTGCTGCTATGTCTGAGGGTGCTGTTGTGGAAGCTGGGGCAAGTTCTGCTGTTGTTGCCCCTGCTGGGTGCACAATGCTGCCTGTTGTGCATGGGTGTGCTGCTGTATTGCCACCTGTGGCATGTATGGCAGTTGGTACTGTGCCTGTTGCATTGTGAACACACCTGGCTGTTGTTGGTGTTCATACCTGTAGTGCTGCTGCTGCTGCTACCATCTCTGGGCTATGGGCTGCCTAGGTTCCCCATTCCTGGGTGCTGTTGCATGTGCTGCTGTTCTGCTGGTACTCCATGCTGTTGCATGAAGTTCAAGTTTATTGCAGGAAAACTCCATTGAGCAAGCTCATTCACAAGGAGGTCCTGTGACATAAACACTTAAAGTACAAACATAGATAGATAATAACAGTATATACATGAAATGCACATTACATGATACAGGCTGGATATACATACAAGGGTATCACATAGGGTGACCGCAAGTGGTAAACATTAATATGACAGAGGGAAGTGACTTACAGGTTGCATACTGATAAATGAAACATGATGACTGGTGTGTGCAATACATATATTTTGGCAGCTAGAACAAACAATAGACTACAACTGATATGGGGGGGAGGAGTGATTTGATAGAGTAGCAGTGGAGCGTAAGCATAGATAAAGCCAGGAGTAGAAGGGGAAGGGAAAGCAGTTAATATGACAAAGCAATTATACCAGTGGTAGGCCTGCTGCTGCTGTTCAGCTTCCTGCTGTGTGGCATGCTGCTGGCTTCTGTCTGGCTGCTGGTTAGGATTCATCCTTAATGATCTGCTGCTTCTCCTCCTTTGATCCTCAGGGTGTGAACTTTGTACCTCCCTGAGGCTCTTTGTATGTGCTCCCACAGCTGCGGACCCACACGTGCACATTTTCCGCACGTGCAGAACACCGCAAGTGGGCTTATTTGCAGAAGTCAGCATGTGCACCCCCTGCCTTTGTGAATATCCCATAGCTGTGGGTCCACAGTGCTTCAGGATTTTTTCCCGCAGCTGTGGGATTTTTGGCTTTCTTTGAGAATCCTGCCCCTGTTGTTTAACTGGGACATTACACTACACAGAGCACTTTAACAAATGATAAAGCTTGTAAAGCAATAACTCATATTTGCATGGTGTTCCTAGTATTACAGTATTATCACTCTGAAATTACTATACAATTACTAGGAAGGTTTGTAATATGACACTGTATTATTGAAAAATTACTAGAACAGTCATGTCTCATTTCCATTTCCATCCTTGATTTAAAAATATCCCTTGCAGGGGCTAAACTGCACTGAGAGAAGTTTGTATTTCTGATATGTTCCTAGTTGCAAGATTATGTAACACACTTGTGAAAAGGAATGAGTGGATTTAAGAAAGTCCTCGGGTGCTTTGACCATATGAGCTTGTAGCTTAATGGTTAGAGCACTGGAATGGCATACCAGAGGTCTGAGGTTCAGTTCCCAGTGGGTCACACTTTTCTTTTCTCATTTCCATCCTTAATTTAAAAATATGCCTTGCAGGGACTAAACTGCACTGAGAAAAGTTTGTATTTCGGATATGTTCCTATTTGCAGGATTATACAATACACTTGAGAAAATGAATGTTTGGATTTAAGGAAGTCCTCAGTCACTCTACCCATGTGAGCCAGTAGCTTAACGGTTAGAGTGCTGAATCAGCATACCAGAGATCTGAGGTTCAGTTCCCAGTGGGCCACACTTTTCCTTTCTCATTTCCATCCTTGATTTAGGACAGTCATAGTAATACCTTTGTGGTTTGAGTGTTCAACATTCTCGAAATCAACTGATCATTGGAAATGAGCCTGCTAGGAGTGAAGTCATGCCTTTAGAAGCATGACTACTGTAAGACAATAGGGAAAGATGCAAAAGGAGTCAACAAGGAGCTGAAGGTTTGACTTTAACTGCTTAGCTCCCAAGAAAGAAAGGGAATAATGGTAGGCATGGTAGAGTTGTAAGTACCAGTACAGTGTAAGGATTGAGCAGTTGAGAGCTGGGACAGCCGCCTGGGATGACTAGTGGGCATCATTACTAACAGAGGGAATTAGGTCAAAGGCACGGGATGGTGTTCACTTTGTAGTTTAATGACCAAATTAAGCCATGGTCTATGGCCAGGAGCAGTCCTGAACAAAAACTCATATGGAACGGAACCCAAAAAGTGACAGAGGACAGACAGAGCACCATATAAAGGGTGAGGTCAGAATATGTTGGGGGGGGGCAACAGGGCTGTGTAGAAAAGGTCCAGAGGGCCAAGGAGACAGGAAAAAGTGGGATGGGATGAGAGGTAGAGGATGGGTGCAATTAGGAAGCAGAGGAAAGAAGAGCATCCCAGATAAGGAGCAAAGGGTAGGGAAGATTCAGGAGTCAGGGAAAGGAGGTGGATGGAGGGGGACAACTGGACCTGGAAAAGTGGGACCTGAGGTTGAGGGCAGCAGAAAAAAGGTAAAATAGGGAAGGGAGGTTGAGGTGGGGATATACAGATAGCAGATGATGGGAAAGCAGCCCGGAGGAGGAGCCATGTGGGGAGGGGGCAGACAGGAACACAGGAGCCGACAATTAAAAACACAAAAAACAGCAGTGGAGGAAGACCAGAGAAGGTGAAGGACAGAGGGCACATAAAATGAATCTGTCAGGGTAATAAATAATGAGTTCATATATTAACAAATAATAAATAATGAGAACGTGTTAAATTTTGTACATAGTCTAGGACAGGGTTTCTAAAATTAGGTCAAGATGGATGGATGCCAGTAAAATGTTCTGCAGCCACAGAGCTCTTTAGAGTACCATTTGCAAAGGGTACAATTTCTTGTCTTTATATTAACATGGGAGATACATTTCAGCTAAAAATACATCCAAGACTTGATTGGTAAAAATATATCACAGGCTTGATTTTGTGTATACTGTGGGAAAAATAATGTGTTATGTCAAGGCACTTGGTGTACTGTATATCAGAGAGTCTTGGGTGAAAAAAGTAAAGAGTGAGACCCCAGTAAGTTTTGTTGGCTGAAGTTTGCGGTCCCTTGAAGCCACCAGAATTTTCATCTTGGGAATCACTGCTCTACAACATATTGCAGTATAAACAGTTGGTTTTGTCAGTTACAGCACAACTGATTGCTCGTACTTCAACATCAAATGCTGGTCACAGATTTGAACAATTGACTGTCAGCACATGAATCCATCAATGTTTTAAAGTAGTAACATGCTAAGTTTAAACTTCATCAGAAAAGCCAGCATGAAGCGACCCACTACATGCTTCATGCAGCATTCACAAAGTGGCCACTTTACCCTGTGCTTCAAGTCTACACATTTTTAATTCATGAAATGCCACTGCATAGTATTTTACATCATAAAGTGTGACCTTCACAATTCACATGTCCATGAAGTGCAGAATTCACAAACCTACTGAGTTGTTTTTGCTTTGACCACATCAATCTTATGGGGAGAAGAAGTGAACTAGACTTCAAGATCCTAGAACAATTATGTGACTGGCTGTTTGAATTATATGTACTGCCAACAGAGCACAAGGTGGAATAGCAGGAAGCATTGCTTGCAGGAGAGCAACTTTAGTAAGAAACTTGGTAAATTAAAAACAAAGCAAGGTCCTCATGAATGCTAACACAAGGTGCTATAAATTACTATGGGGTACTGTGTTACCACAACCCAAACATCGAACCCAGTACCAATGTTGGCAACATCAATGTATCCTCCTCCCCAGATTATAAAACCTTTCTGGATGAAGCGTTTGACAGTACTCCGCTGCACCCCACTACCTTGATTAGCACAAACAGTGGCAGCAGTAGTATTTCTCTCTCCTCCCTGTACATGACTGTAAAGCACTTTAGCATACTATAGCAGTCCAACTGCACACTAATGCCAGTAGCATTATCTGTCATCCCAGCATGGATTTCACATGGATTTTGGGATACATACACTCAGTGTTTATTCCTGCTTCCCCACTTCCACATGGTATGCTGTTGTTAGGGTACTGTGATTAGGGTGCCATTATGTGAGTGCCACAGAAAGGTCAAATGTGACAGGGCATTCTGGATTTTACAGCATCCCGCACTCACACCATGTTGGACACTGCCACAATTCTTCTGCCCTTCATGGAATGCCCAACCCAGATGATGTTATGTTTAGTATAGGGGGTTATGGGGGTTGAAGCCCCTCGCAAAAGTTCACTTTTTCACTCGACAGTCCTTGGGCACTGTAACATGTTTGTGGCACAATGTCAGCCACGCTAATGGGAGGTGACATATTGCTTACACTCTAAGTTACCTTGCCCACATTGCCAGTGCACTGTCATGGGTGAACCCTTCCACACCACATCATCAGTAACAAAATGGCAACTGGATTCTTTACCCTGGAGTATGAAACTAATAGGGATACAATATTTTCTCCATAACCCTGTCTCCCACCCTTGGCAGCAATATTCTTTGCCCTTCATTTCCAGAACTGCAAAGCAGTTTTAGCATAGAATATGCTGCACAGTATCAGTCTTTATGCAACATATCTGTCATTTTCCTTGCAGTATGGAATACTTTTGTCTCCTTCCTCTCAGTCTCAACAGCTGCACTTTGTAAATGGTTTTCTTTTCCCTTACCTACAGCATTATGTTGGGGTTCTTTACTTGATCCCCTCTGCCAGTATACATTCAACTTCAAGCTCCAGAGCCACTGTAGTACTGAAACAAGAGGCAGATGACTAGCATTGGGACTTCAACTCCTCAGGAGCCTCTCTTAGTACCACAGCAGTCAGCATCTGCCCATCTTTCCTCCTACCCACTTCACTCTAGGGACTCCTGTTCCTTCTACCTTCCACACCCAAACTCAACCTCTGGTCAATCCGCCTTCTCCTACCATCCTACTTCCTCTGGAATCAACTCATGCCTACCCTTCGCCAAGCTACCTCTCTCCCTGCCTTCAAGATTCTGCTCAAACTTTTTACCTGTTGCTCCTTGCTCATGCCCCAGTGCTACCCAACTGTACTGCATTTCCAGCTGAGCTGCACTGTTGCCTTGCTTCCTTGGACATTGTACCAGAGTTTATATTCCTGGCTATATACAAGTGTACTATGATCATTTTGTTGTAATGTGATGTTTCTACCTGTATTGTATCCCCCCCATCCCGGGTCACAACTGTAAATGAGCCTCAGCTCAGTGTGCCTTTCCTGGCCACCAATTTTTAAATACATAAATTAATGAAAATATACCTCCAACTGGGGGTAGCAGTATGCTGGGAGTTCTTCAAAGTGCTGTGGAAGTCAGACATGCCAAGACTAGTGGTCACCCTTGCAGAAAAAAAAATATTTAATATTATTTTATTTAATTTACTCAGAGCTAGCACTCTGAGCTTATTATATTATAATATTATTACTTGTGCCTTATCACAAGTATTCTGGTTATGGAAATCCTGAGAAAACTTGCCAAAGAACTAGAAGCTTCAGACTGGCCAGTGTGCATTGAGGCTTGGAAAAGAAATAGTACAAGACATGAGCATACCAGTGTGAGGTAGGAAGGAACTATTATAAAAGAGGATATTCTTACAAAATGTTGAAAAAAATACCAGACTCAAGATAAAAGGACATTCCACAGAGGGATGTACCTCAAATATCAGATGACCTCTATGACTTAAAGTGGCTACATTGGCATCTTGAAATGTTGCTACAGTATGGCTGCAAGCCACAAAACCAGTGAGATTAATATAAATATATAGGTACAATTATAATAAATTGGTCTTGACCTTTTGATCAAAAAACTGATTAATAATATATGCAGGGGACTTGGCTCAGCACTTGAAAAGATGAACCCAGATGCTTTCTAAGGATTTTTGTTGGTGAGATAGATAAGACAAGAGAGCTTAGAACATATATATATATATATATATATATATATATATATATATTTATTTAATATATGGATTCTTAAAATAATGCTATTGAAAAGCATTCAAAAAATCCCTATAATACTATCACTCCTGGAGTGATAATACCACCTTTCCAGAGTGATAATAGTATTGTTAAGGTGCCGTAATACTATAGTTTGGGACCTAAACGATAGTATTATCACCAAAGCTGAACTACGCAGGTGCAAGTCTGTCTTCTAGCGTCTTGCAAGCATGCCTTCCAATTGGACACTTTACGTGTGTGGGTGGGCAGAACGACTCGCAAAACATGGCAGCTGCCGCTCTCGATTAGCCAGAGAAATGGGCATCGTAGAAGCTGTATTTTTTATGTACCTACTACTCTGTCCCATTTTCCACTATGTATCTCCCAGTCTCCCATGCATCCTGTACAGTGGCAATGGATCACGGAGATCACTGCAGACAGCGAAGAAAAGGGGGACGGGGCCATGCTGCCACATTCTGATGCTCCTAGTAACCCTGTCAGCACACAGACCCCTGACTGGATCCACGAAATGGAGGTGAGACAATCCACCTCGGATCTATATACTAAAAAAAATAACAAATATGTTGGTGGATTACAAGGCAGTAATTCTCATCTCGAGGTTCTGGGGTCTGGGAACTCCTCTCGATGGGATTACTGCCTTGTAATCCACACTAAGCTATCTATTATTCTATATATATATATATATATATATATATATATATATATATATATATATATATATATATCCTCCTCTAAAGCCCTGGAGAAAGTGGTGGCCATTCAAATCACTGAATATCTGGCTAAACATAACATCTTATGCCCAGAGCAACATGGCTTCTGTGCTGGTCACAGTACCAGCACTGCAATAATTGAATTCTCCAACTTCCTATGTTCCCTAGCTGGTGCAGTGTTCATCAACCTCTCAAAGGCTTTCGACACCGTCTCCCACCCTCTTCTGCTGAATGTTCTCTGCCACACTAGTCTCTTGGCTGGCCCCCTAGCATGGCGCACGAGCTATCTAGCCGCTCGATCACAGTGTGTTAAAATCAATGGGATACTCTCTGATACCTGTCCCATTCACTCTGGGTTCCCCCAAGGCTCCATCCTGGGCCCCCTTCTCTTCTCACTCTATCTGAACACCCTGCCCAGTGCATGCCCTAGCAAAATTCTCCTGTATGCAGATGACGCTGTCCTTTTTGCCACCCACCGCAATCCTGTCTCCCTTCAGGACACCCTACAGCAGTCTTTCAATAATGCTGAAGCCTGGTTTAAGGAGCGCAGACTCATCATCAATCTTAAAAAACACAAAGCAATGCTCTTTTCCCACCCCCAAAACAAAGCTAGCAACCACCCACTCTATAATCTTCCTAGTACCAAACAGCCATTGGAACAAATCTGCTCCTACAAATACCTTGGGGTTACCTTCAACTCAGCCCTCACATTTCACAACCACATTGATGTCCTAACATCCATCACTAATACACGGCTTGGCATCCTCTTCCACCATAGAACCTGCCTTCCCCCAAATGTGCTCCAGCTCGCTGTTACGTCTTCCGTATTGTCCCTTGTAGACTATGGTCTACCAGTCTATGTGCTGCCGACACGACTGCACTCAAAAAAATTCACTTAACCCTGAATAAAGCCTGCAGATTGATTACTGGTGCCCCCAGGCTCACACACACCTGTCAGCTGTATGACGAGGCTAAACTCCTTACCCTGGATGAACGGCTCCGATGTCAAACCTGCCTCCTCACAAAAAAAAAACCCTCCTGGGGTGACGGCATCCATCCACTGGATCCCACCCACTATTGCAACATGGTCATCCAACAAGACCACTCTATTGGTCTCCAGATCAAGAACCAGCTGTGGCCAGAGGTCTTTCTGCTACAGAGCCCCATCCTGGTTTAACTCTCTCCCTGCCCCCATCACCAATGCCACCACCATCTCCAAGTTCAAAACCACCCTTCGAAACCAACTCTTCAACACTTGTAGCTGCTCCTGTCTCTGAAGGCAGCCTCCACCTCGACTTCTCATGACAACGCACCACCGGGCGGCTCTCCACCTAGCCCTCCCCACCACCTCTTCCCGGTACACCGTAACTATGTCTAACCTGGCCAGTGCCAGCTGTTTCATGGTATGCCTATTAGATTGCTCAATTTTTGATACCAACCTGTGTAACACCTGTTCTCAATTACTTGTACCCTGTAACCTAAATGTATTTTGTCTGACCTCAGTGTGACGTGGTGCCTCTGATGAATGCCTATTTTTAGCAAACCTGTGCTATGTAACCTAAAACTCTATGTATGTCTTTAATGTGACGAGGTACCTTTGGAAATGAGCCTCTGGCTCAAAGGTTGTAAACTGATTTCACAAATAAATAAAAAAAAAAATATATATATACATATACCTGTATATATATATATTGCTTCCTGCCCAGGACACATCTCTTCTTGCCTTGGACGTAGAAACAAAATATCTCTTTGCTTTTGCACTGAAATATGGACTCACAAAGGTCTCTGAAATCTCTCCTATGGGCAGCATAAGAGTGCAATAGAGATGCAGAAATGAACTTTGAAACACTTCTTGGAATGCACTAGGAAAAGCCTGCAGACCTGGAATTTTGAACTTTTCCTCAGGTTCTGAAAGAACTTGGGCTGATACCTGATTCAAGCTAACAAGACAATTCTGCCTGAAAGACAATGTTTTATAAAAAGAACCAGAATTGGATCAGTGACTTCAGAATCTACCAGCACAAAAACCTCCACACTCCTTGCCAAGACTGCAGATGAAGATGTTTCATGTCAGCTGCTGAATTTATGTATTTATTTAATAATGCTCTTGTTGCTAAAAAGGCATGTTCTGGCACCAGTATCATTTAGGGTGTGATTCAAATCTGATTTTCAGTCTAATATAATGGGTATTCACTGCAGCTCAACATGTTTAATCATGCCTGTCAAGACATAAACCGTCATATTACTTTGAAAGAAATGTTAGCAATCTGCACCTAATGCCTCTTCCTAAAGTACTGAGTGGTCTATATGCAATGTAGGTATGTGTAAACCCTAATGAATTCTTGGATGTCTTGTTGTGTAACTTTGCTAATAAATACTGTATATCATATTTATTATCTCTTGGTGACAAATGTATGCTGTCCTACATATCAAGAAACTGAAACTTTGGCTGTGAAACTACAACTGTGCCAGCCAGGATGCAACATAATGCTACAGTATATTACAAAATACTGCAGTATGCTGCTGGGAATAGCGTAATTCAATGGCAATTACACTCTTTTGTCATGCAGTACTTTGTGACGTCATTCACTACAAGTTATTAAATTGCATTGTGACTGACTTTGCTATATATATATATATATATATATACACACACACATATTTTTTATCTGAAATGCATCAAGCATTGTTTTATCTGTTATTTGATATGCAAGAAAAGTATTTACTTAAGCGCTCAAGAGCCTTGGTGGTAATTTATTGTTTTCAGGTGTGTGTGTCACAGTTTCATGGACTAGTAACACTTTACTTAGTGAGCACCACAATCCTAGTGTGCAGTGTGCACTTGTGAGAAAGAGTCATGTGTGTGTGTGTGTATATGTGTGTGTATGTGTGTATATATCTATATATATATCTATATCTATATATATATATATACATATATATACAGTATATATATATATATATATATATATATACATTCTTTGCAAAAAACTTTGTTAATGCATTAGTCAAAGTGAATACCACAGCAAAACAAGCAAGGAAATGTAGTGTTAGGGTTTCCAACCTAATGCCTCACCCCAGGGTTCCCACCCATACCACCCCATCCATCCCCCACCCTCCACACACACAACAGGTGTCAGGATGTGCCATTGGGTTGTCAGGCACAACTCTCACCCCATTCCACATGCAAACAAGCTTACACACTACAGTATAGGACCACAACTGCACCAGTATATATATATATATATATATATATATATATATATATATATATATATATACTGTACATATAGTATATATTATAGTGGTGCAGTAGCACCACTATAGTTTGGGTTGAGTAAGCAGTTTAATGTTAACACCAAAATGTTGCACTTTAATAACTTTGCAACTGTTCAACAAATTTTGCACAAAATTTGGTATGCGTGGTCCCATGGGATAGATCTCTTGACTTGCCAAGATTCATTTTGATTGGATGTGCGGATTTTGCACAACACATAGTGAAAAAAGGGTAAAAGAAGTTTTTTTTCACCCATTTTTGCTGATTTTTCCTCATCATGCTGCAGTCACACTGTTTGGAATTTTGGCATGAAATTGTCAGGGTTGAAACAACTTGCCCCAAAGAACAATCCAGCATTAGTGTGTTGAAAAAATAGTAATCTGATACAAAGTTATTCAATTTTGCAATTTTGGGTTCTGAGCATTCTCAATTCAGTCTTTTGGATAGCTGAACAGCTTTGAAGAAGGATGTGGGTTCATGAAAAGGGATTTTAACAGCTCATGAACATGGATTAATTAAATCCCTGTTCGTATGAAAAAATTCCCTATTCACGAGCCACCATCTTGTTTTCAATTTTGTTAAAAAAATATTTTAACCTGTCCCATGGACGTCTTCTGTATAGATTGATGTATGTTTTTTTTTCAGGGTGACCAACTCTATAAACCCATGGCTTGGTTCTGTTTAGTTTATTCAAAAAACAGCCATTTTTAAATTTGAAGATCCCTGTTTATGACTCGCTTCCAATCCCTGTTTGTGAGGTGTCAAAATCCCTGTTTGTGAGCCTATCCCTTTTTGTGAGCTGTCAAAATGCCTGCTCATATGGGGACAACCAGATGACCCTATCTTGCCAACATGGATTTCTCATGAACAGGGATTTTGACAGCTCACGAACAGAGATTCAGCTTGCTAATAGGGATTTTGGCAGCTCATGAAAAGGGATTATAAAAAGGAATCCCTTTTGTGAACTGTCAAAATCCCTATTTGTGAGCTGTCAGAATCTCTGTTCGTGAGGGACAACCAGGTGTCCCTTCCTCATGAACAGGGATTTTGACAGCTCACAAACAGGGATTCGACTGATGAACAGGGATTTTGACAGCTCATGAAATGGGATTATAAAAACTAATCCCTTTTCATGAGCTTTAAAAACCCTGTTGATGAGCTGTCAAAATCCCTGCTCATGAGCTGTCAAAATCCTTGCTCATGAGCCAATCCCTTTTTGTGAGCTGTCACAATCTCTGTTCATGAGGGGATGACCAGATGGCCCTACCTCTTGAACAGAGATTTCTCATGAAAAGGGATTTTGACAGCTCATGAAAAGGGATTCAGCTCACGAAGAGTGATTTTGACAGCTCATGAAAAGGGATTTTTAAAGGTTGATGTTTCTTTGCTAGTTCACTGCAAAGAAACAGTTAGGACTTTTGACTTAAAATTTGTAGGGTACAAAGGAGATGTCCCAAAAATGTGACTTATGCTGGTTTGGTGTAAAAATTTGCATTGGTTCCGTACTTACAGCATTCCAAAGTTGAGAATTTTCCTCTAGGACAACATTGTGGCAAATGTGGTGCCTTTTGGTGCCTATATCTCGAAAAAGGTTTGTGATACAGATTCAAGCATGGCTGCAGGTTACCAGTCCATGATTACAACTGCAGTGAAATTTTTTCCAAAGTTGCTACAGTTACTGAGCTATTGTGCCATTTGCAGCACAAAGCTTACTTAGAATGTCTCTAGGCCTGTGCTGTGTCTCTACAATTACAGGTAGGTGTGGGGCCCTGCGCTCCCACATATGGATACCATTATGCAGTAATGAGACTTCTGGGCCATCGGGGAGATGAAAGTTCATTACAATGTCTGTGCACTTATAGATAGATGGGAGAACAGGGCCAGTAGTGCCCTGCACTCCAGAAAACTGATGCTGTGGGAGTGCAGGCCCTTATAAGTAGATGACGCTCCCGAAAAACTGATACTGTGGGCCCACAGATTACACTTTCTCAAAGATTAAGGAAATTAATTGTAAAAAAACTTCATTAATGCATCAGTTAGGGTTGAAGCTACAAAAGTAGGGAAATGAGATGTTATGTTTGACACCCTAACACTCCCCACTCTACAACTACACCCCCACCCTCCACAGACTAATAGGTGATGGGGTGTACCTTGGGGTGTCAGGCCAAACTCTCTGATTTTGTTAGCTTGAGAATGAGGATCAGAAGCGAGTTGCAAAAGAAGAATTTCAAAATTTGAAAAGGAATTTTCTTGGCTAAAATGAAACAAACCAATGGTATAAGTTTGTAGAGGGTGTCACCCTGAACAAAACCCATACGTTATTGCAACAATAAGTCACCTGTAGAGGTAGCTACAACATTTTGTTTGGGGTTAAAAATGAAAACAAGATGATGGTTCACAGACAAGGAATGTTTCCTCACAGACTAGGCTTTTTTTAAATCCCCTTTCATGAGCTGACAAAATCCTTGACTGTGAGCTCAATCCTTTTTCACAAAATATACATATAAATCTTGGACATTTAGGCCTCACAACCCCAATGACAGAACCCATTGTCTGTCAATCTCAGGAGAAGGGAGAGACTACACGAAGGGGGAGCAACCCAAAAGGTCTCATTTCCTGACTTTTTTATTCTTTAACCCTAAATGATGCATCAACACAGTTTTTTGCATAGAATGTCCTTACTTTTTGAGAAAGAATAGAAAAGTAGAAAGTCACACAAGTTGGTGGCAAACATAGTGCAACTACTGAATACAATATCTATTGATAGTAGCACATATGTGTGAGATTGTGGGGCCCTTCAGGCCCCATGCTCCCATCACCTTAAACAAAACAAAGTTTCATTCATAACAGTGACATAATTCCTCACATGTTTACATGTCAGACACCTAGCCACTGAAATCATCTCCGTGGCAGTAACGCTAGGTACCCTATAAATGTGAAGCCACTACCACAATGCAAATCGCCATACGGAAAACATAAAGTGTGTTATGCAATATCTGTGCAGCAAATTTATTTTGCAACAGCTAAACACCATAATTCAGATGCAGAGGACATCCCCTGAAGACCCTCCAAATTTCAATGTAAAAGAGTGCACCGTGTCTGAGATATAATGTTTGAAAGTTTGAGATTTTCATTCATTGGAGTGGCCAAATTCCACACCTGCTGACATGTTACACAGCCAAGTACTAAAAAGTACATCCACAGCAGTAAGGCCAGCTACCCTACAAATTTCAAGCCACTACCACAATGGGAAACACTGTTCACAAAATGTAAACTGCGCCACACAATATCTCAGCAAAAAAATGTATTGCCTGATGCATAAACATCATAATTCCCATTTATAGGACATCTCATGAACACCCTCCAACTTTCAAGTAAAAAGACCAGACAGTTTCTGAGATATTTAATTCTAAAGATTGTTAAAATTGCTTATCTGCTGCATTCAAATCTGGCCATCAAGTCCCTCCCTTGCGATCAAAGACCATGCTCAAAGAATCTCGCGATCAAAGAATTTGCAGGCTCATGATCAAAGAATAAAAAATGGTAAAATTCAAATCTTACACATAAATACATTGAATCACTGGCATGGTTCGATAAAATGAAGCCCTCTGAGCTAAACCCATCCTAGTTTGTGTTTCTAGGTCACCCCTGGGCTGAGAAATATAATTTTTTTCATCTGGCCATCTAGTTCCTCCCTCGCAATCAAAGATCGTGATCAAAGAATGTCACAATCAAAGAATTTGCAGGCTCGCGATCAAAGAATAAAAAATAGTGTAATTCAAATTCTACACATAAATACATGACTTATAATGAGAAATTTAAAGTTTAATAACTTTTGAATAGATTCATATTTTTTCACCAAATGAAAAGCTGCATGTTCCTTGACCCAAGCTCTTTCAGAAGAGTTAAGTCGTAGAGTGGCTCACTACACAATGGTCACACAGTGCCAAGGACAAAATCTGAAAAACTGCCCACATAACTGGTGAAAAGTGCATTTTTCAATGTTTTGGTGTGCAAAAACTATAAGTCCGACCAAAATGAAATTTGGCAAATCAAGAGATCTACCATGTCCCACTGTACATACCAAGTTTCATGCAAATCTGTTGAACAAATACAAAGTTATTAACATGCAAAATTTCAAGTTTAACTAGAAGTGCCTTCATAACCCTAAATGTAGTGGCACGACCGTTCCCTATAATATATATATATATATATATATATATATATATATATATATATATATATATATATATATATATATATATATATATACACATATATATATAATATATGTGGCTTTAGGGTTTTGATCCCTAAAATCCCAATGCCACCCCAAAAGCAAATCAGGGGTGGAGTCTGCCTAGGGACTGTCAACCCTAATGCTCACCTGATTCTATACACTTCAGAAACATACACAAGTATTTGGGTGTATGTTTCAGGAGTGTAAAGCACATCAGGCAAGTGGGTCCACTGGATCCTGAATTTTAAACTTTTTTTGTCTATTTGAGACACCTTTGAAATAAATTATCCTCAAATGAAGAAAAAAAAGTTTAAAATTAAGGATCCAGTGGACCCATGTGCCTGATATGTTTCTCACTATAAAGTGCTTTATCAAAGGTCTTTGATAAAACACCTTATAGGGAGAAACATGTCAGCTGAGTGGGTCCACTGAAGCCTGAATTTTATACTTTTTTTCTTTGTTTGAGACACCTTTGCAATGAAGTATTTGCACCGTATGAAATGCCATTTTATGCCTTTCTGGTGGTGAGTGATCCATTTCTACCTTTTCTGAGAGTTACGCACAGCACTTCAGGTGAGGTCTCACTAACTGATCTGTACAGGGGAAAAATTACTGCTTTCCTTCTGCTACTAACCCCTTTTTGAATACACCACAACATTCTATTAACTTTCCTTGCAGCCTTCTGGCATGGGAAATGGGACTTAAGATTGTCACCAATAATGATCTCCAGATCCCTTTCCTTCAATGTCTGTTCCACCCTCACTCCCCCAAACCAGTGCTGATTTTGTACTTCTCACAATGTGCATGACTTTTCAGTTTTTGGCGTGAAATTTGAATTAACATACTGTATCTTGGACCACTTTTCCAGTATGCCCTGGTCTCATTTCATTCCCCAAATTGTCATCACTGTACACACCCTGCCCCCAATTTTAGTATAATTGTCAATGAGACCAGTTTTACTGTGGATTACCTTCCCTATATTGAAGGTGAATATATTGAAAAGAACCATCCTAAGAAACAATCTTTGTGGTACCCCACTACTGAACACTTTAAGCCATTGAGTATTCCCTACTGACACCTATCTTCTGAGTTTTTCTGCCAGCCAGTTACTGATCTGCCCAGTTAATTTGTGTCCCATCCCCAGATACCTCAGCTTTTTCACAGCCTCCTATGGGGCATAAATTCAAAGATAAAGGCAAAATGGCCACTTAAAGGAAGGAAATGTTTGTGACAAAAGTGAACTTCAGCACAAACAGAAAACCACAGCACCCAGCGAAAAACTATGAACCGAATGTCACTGAAAAAGTAGCTTATTATAGCAAAATGTAACCAATTTAGTCAATACAATGCTCTGACATACTAAAAGTTGACATGGCAGTACAGAGCTTTACAACTCAATGTTTTCCACTAAGAAGTGCTTTTTTGAAGAGTAAAGAGTGCTGCAAAGCATCCGGTTTATATAAGACATGTAAGAACACCTAAACAGGGCATTTTTCCAAACTGAAATGTGTAAAAATGGAAAACATATGTCTTTCAGTTAAAATCTTACCTATGTATTATTGTGCTCTGTTTGGTTAAAAAGCGCATTTCCCTGTGCCTTTCCCTATACATCCCAGTATCCCCCCAGATCTCCTTACTGTCTTCTCACATTGCTTGCCTACTTTAGGACATTTGACATGACCACCTAGAGGTCTCTTTCCATTTTTGTTGCTAATACCCCACTCCTTCCAATTGTGTACTCTTCCCCTAGGTTTTGTTTCCCAGGTGCATTACTTTGCAGTTCTTGGCATTAAGATGACATACTTTTGAACATTCTTCTAACCATGCCAAGTCCCTTCTCATCCTTTCCACCCCCCTCTTGTGTATCAACCCTGTTACAGATCTTTGTGTCACACATATATATAGATCAAACGTAAACTCCACAGCAACACATCACTGCAATACCCAACAATCCTCAATTAATTGAAAAAGCAATTATGTAAAGTAATTATATAAAGTGAGTTAAAAACAAACATTAAAAACATCATGGCAAAATGTGTCAAAAGCAGATGCATACTAACTGCTGCAAGATCACAAAAATACAATGAACTAATCTGTGGTTCTCTTTCTACAATTTTATCAGGTTAGACATCTCTTTTTATTTATTTATTTATTTATGTGAACTGGGGGAGTGGTACAGAGGATATAAAATACATAGCTCAAACACTGTTCACAGGTACAGAAAGAGCAAATCAGAGAACACAATGTGTTTTTCCGTAATGTTCCCACTGTTGTCCCTTGCAGTCTGTAGAGCGCCGACTTTCACAACTCAGAGGACCATGGTACATTTTACATCTCACGGCACTATAGCCACAGTTATATCCTAAGAGGAACTGTGCAGAGAACAAAACAGGACAGTAGTATAACTAAATCACAAAAAAAAGATTCTAGGAAGTATCCATCATCAAAGCCCCTCTGTTTTATAACTCCCAGGTGGTGTATCCAAAAGGATTCTCTTTGTAGTATTTTGTCTGCTGGGATCACTTCCCTCTAGGACCCATACAGACCCTTTTGATTTCCAGAAACACACATTTGTGTTTGGGTCCCATGCAGCCCACATGTGCGGTGAATGTGCTTTCTCTTTCTGATAGATTCAAAAGCCTTGATAATGTCCAGATACAGTATGCCAGCTGATCTGGCCCTTACAGAATGTCTTTGTGACTCAGTCAAAGGAGTCTGGAATGATCTGACTGATACAAACCCATGCTGCCTCCTGTCCTGGATCCCATTGGCCTTTAGCCATTCCACTGCATGCTCTTTTATAATGGTCTATTGCAGTTTCAGCAGTATCACGATCTAGTTGACTGGTCTGTAGCTTCATGAGTCCCCTCTACTCCCATGCCTGTGGATTGGAACCACATTGGCCTCCCTCCAATCTGCTGGTGCCATCCCGTCTCTATGGAGCAGTTTAAAGATGTGAGTTAGGGGTTCCATCAGGAACCAAGCAACCTCTCTTAGCACCTTAGGGTAGACACCATCTGGGCCAGGAGACTTGTCCTCCCATTTTCACTGCTGTCCTTCTCACCTCTGATCCATGTCCATGCCCCCTTTCTAGAATCTTACACTTCAGGAGATGTGTCTCCTCCTTCTTCATGAAGATGGAGCATAATTATTTATTTACAATACCTGCCTTCTCATCGCTTTCCTTCTTTAACCCTTCAATGCGCACTCTAATGATTCACCCCTTTATTGTCAGTTGCTTCTTGAAATAGTGGAAGAACGTTTTGTCCCCTTCTTAATAGCATCTGTTATTTTTAGAACAACCTCAGTTTCACTTTTCAAATAACTATGTTAGCCTCCCTTTCTTTGTCAACATAGAGTTTCCTATTCCCCACTTGTTGGTCCTCCTTATAATTAAGCAACAAGGCATGACCAAGGGTTATGTTAATGGTCTGTTAATCACCTTCTAGGAGTGTACTGTGGCATGAGGTGTAGCTGAGTGCCACATGCCCCTAGAGGGTGATTAACTGACCATTAACATAATCCCTGGGAGTGCCTTATTGTTATTATAATAAAAAATATTTTTAAACAGTGTTAAACCTTGTTCAGCATATGGCTAAGCTCTACATGTATGTTAATAAAAGATTAACATAAGGCTGTTAGAATGTTTGCAGCCAATCAGAAAGCTCCATTTCTCAGACCCATTTTATAATACCTAAAAGCTGCTCTCTATCCTTATTGCTTCCACCACTTTCAATGAGAACCAGAGTGTTGTTTTGTGTTTCTTTTCTTTCCTACCTACAGTACCTCAAACACAAGTTAGTTTGTCCCACAGTTCCCTACTTAATAAATTCCCACTTGGTCTACAGCTCCTCTACTTTCTTCACCCCACATATTTCTTCTTAAATAACTGCCCTGCCTTTACAAAATGTGCCTTTCTGAGATCCAGGATCGTTGTCCTTGAATTAGAATGTTAGATTTCTAATATGATTCTAAATAACAGTAAGTTATGGTCACTGGTTCTGAGGAGCTCCTCTACTCTGATCCCTTCTATGGTGTCCCCACTGGAGAACACCAAGTCCAGGATTGCCCCTTCCCTGGTACTCTCCATAACCCACTGGGTTAACGGGCACTCTTGCAATATTTCTATCAGCAATTGACTCCAAGCATTGTTCACCAATGGGATGTCCCAGTCCAGATCTGTTAGGTCAATGTCTCCATTAGTACAACCACCCTCTTTTTAACAACCCTACTCATTTCCTCCCCCAGCACTCTATCCCTGTTATCTGTCTGGTCTGCTGGCCTGTATACAACAGCCCAGCCTAATTGCACACCTATTGACTGTGGCTACCTGTACTCATACTGATTCCTGCCCACTTCCCACCCTAGGGTGGTATCCTGTATGGTCTCTGTGCTGTATTTCATGTGCAGCCCTCCCCTGTTCTGTATCCTGAAAACAAAGTACCCAGGAATAGCTAGATCCCTGTCATGATACTGTGTCTCTCATTTTTCTGTTATTTCCAACAAATCTAATTTTGCCTCTGCACCTACCACCTTGAGCTCCTCCTTTTATTTGCAAGACTTCTTGCATTCATACAGGCTGCCTTTCAAACTTCTACTGCTTGCCCTCCTGCTGCCTTCATCTTATCTAACCCCTTGTCCCTCTTTGATGACACCTCCCCCACTCTGCGTTTCCTTTGTCCTCTCTGTTTTGGACCTCTTCTCTGGTCCCCCTACTATTCTTTATCCTTTGGGGCCCTCTCCTTTTCGTTCTGTACTTCCTTGGATCAGTATCTGCCCTCTCTCCTGTGCTTACTTTTCATCCTGCCTTCCCCTATTTACTATGTGGTTAGGGAGAGCCCTTAAGGCTTCTTATGTGTGAAGCAATGTTGTGAACCCTAGTACAGCTCTCCTCTTTCCTAGTTTAAAGTCTTTCTTATTCTCACATCAGATGTCTGCCCTAACACACTGCTAATAGCCCTGATCTGGTATCAGCCAACCCCAGCAAAGAACCAGTTCGCCTCCTACAATGCCTCCAAGTCCCCAAATAAGAAAGGAAAAAACACTCTGCCCCATACCAACTCTTTAGCCAGGTGCTGAACTCCCTTATTCTATCCTGTATTTCTTTCCTGTCCCATGACACTAGTAGAAAATCAACGATGGTTACATAAACACTGCTACAGATAAAGATCAAGGGTCCATCTAGTTTGCCCCAATTGATATTCCTACCTTAACCACTGACCTAATGTCCTGATGATCTATAATCTCTGCAGCTATCCTCATCTTCCTGCCTACTTCTCTAGCTCTTTTCTTGACTCTCTCTGCACTGCGCTCCCTCAGATCTTTGTTTCCTAGATGAATTACTATGTCTGGATTTCCCTCCTCTGCTTTGATGAGAATTTCTGTCCAGGGCTCATTTACAAAGGCTCCGCATCAGAAGACAATACATACACTTAATATATACATAGTAATGGCAGTTACAGGCTATAGCTTTTTTTTACTGTTATACAATACTGTAGAATCAAGAGCAGCTATATATTGTATTGATGTGAATACAGATAGTTGCATTTTTCAGTCTTAAGAGAAAACAAAATAGTTTGCTGATAGAGGGAGGGAGTAACAGATATGATATTTACAGCAAGGTGGAGAATTAAGCAGACATCTTGTGAGTGCAGCCAAAGGAGGCATTGTCAAGAGGTAGTGATAGTAGCCCTGCAAGATTTGTCCTGCAGAGTGGAGGTAGGTAGTTATCCCCAAACAGATTACCTCAACTTGTGATGCATGGCTTAATAATTCCATTATTTGAGAGTGATTGGCAAGGGAGTTGACATGGTGGTAACTGCCTCAGGGGCATAGACAGCATCCAGTCAGTAGGAGTTCAGGTGGGAAGCCCCGTTCCATGATAGATAGGTGACCTGAGGCTAGCTGGTACATTGGCAGTGTTGTGCAGTGAGAATGTACTCTTTGAGGGTTACTTTGAAAGGTCCTAGCTTGGAGATGGAGGAGACATCAGAGGGGAGTTTGTTGTAGCAAGCTGGGCCCTGTGTGGGAATGACCTTTGGGCTAAGGAGGTTCTGACCCTCGGAATAGATCACACCTGTCTTTTGGCAGTACGGGTGTTCACTGAGGCATGGGAGGATAGGAGAGAGGCCGAAACCCCAGAGGGGTAAGCCCCAGGTGTATTTTCTTAGTGAGAAGATATGTTTGGTAAAGTAGCCTTTCATCCAGGATGAGGAGATTTATCATGGCATATATGGTACAGGTGTGGGTATGCTTATCTGCCCCGGAGAGGAGTCTGCACTCTTTGTCAATGGCCAGATGGATTTTGTTAAGGGCCATGTGGTTGGAAGGCCGAGTAAATAGTGAGACTGTAATCGACTAGAGAGAGGACTGAAGAGGTGATAGCCAGGTTAAGGGCTTCCAGCAGTAAGCAATCTTTGTGCGATACAGTAGGCCTATACAGATATTTATGGCTGAGGACAGAGTGTTAATGTGAGAATGGAAGGAGAGGCTGGAATCAAATGTAAGGTCCAGGCATTTATATGTATAGACCTGTTCTTGGAGAAGGAGAGAGTGGGAGAGGATTGTTAGTAGTGCATTCTTGGCTTATTTTGTCAGTGGGCAAAGAGGATGGTCTTTGTCTTTTTTACAATGACCACAAGTCTTTGGTCTATGAACCAGTTTTCAATCTGGTTAAATGCGTATTGGAGAGATGATTGTAGTACTGCAGGATCTGGGTATGAGGCAAAAAGAACCGCATCATCTGCATAGAGTAGTAAGTTGCTGGAGCAGGAATTGGGCAAAGCATTTAGGTAGATGCTGAATAACAGAGGGTCGAGAATGGAGCCCTGGAGAACCCCAGAGCAGACTAGCAGAGTGGTTGAGACGGTGTTGTTTATTTTGACACATTATGATCTAGCTGTGAGATAACTGGTAAACCAAGAGATGGAACCTTGGGACAGTCCTATGTGGTGAAGTGTGGTTAACTGTAAGGGGTAGGAGACTGGATCAAATGCCTTTGACAGGTCGATGAAGACAGCTCCAGCAAGGAGTTTTCTATCCAGGGCAGAGTGAATAAAATTAAAGAACTTAAGTGAGGGCCATAGTTGTACTGTGCCCTCATCTGAAACCATGCTGTTCCCTGCAAAGTAGGTTATGCGCAAGCAGGTACTCAGTGAGTTGGGTAGCTATAATTTTTTCAAGGGCCCTTGAGAGTGGGGGAAGAATGAATATGGGCCGGTAGTTATTGGGGAGGTGCTGTCACCACTCTTCAGTATAGGGGTGATTGTGGCAGTCTCCAAGCTGCCAGGAACAGCCCCAGACATAGGGAGATGTTAATGAGGTCAGTCTGTGGGGAGAGAACTGTATCTAGGACCAGATGTAGGATTCTCATATCAAAAGAATCCTTGCAATAGCAAGAGCCACTGAGTGCTTTAGTAAGATAAGATCTTGCTTCGTTCGTAAAGATCACCCTGAGATGAAAGGGGGGATGCTGGGTGTTAGGGTGTGGGGTCACAGGAATGGGGTCAAAGAAGCTATTTGGTAGTACTGTACTAAGGTCAGAGAATGATGAGTTGAGGCAGTTGGTGATGGCCAGCAGGTCAGTGGTGGGGGCGCTGTTGACAATTAGCAGGAGGGGGAGCCAGGATTTGCCACTGAGTTCCTTGATATTGTCCCCAAACAATCGAGCCTTTCCCCAGGAGGAGGCAAGGGTCAATTTGTAGTAGGTCAGTTTGGCCTGCTTTATGGCCTATGCAGAAATGTTATTACCAATTTATAACAGTATAGTATGACCACACTTAGATTATTGCTCTTCTCTATGTACACCAACATCAGCAAAAGATATAGTGGCTGTTGAAAAAATACAACGTAGGTTTACTAGAAATATAAACAATTTGGATACATTAGGCTATGGGGAAAGGTTGAGAGTGTTGAATCTCTATTTGTTGGAATATCGCTCTTTACGGGGGGGGGACCAATTCTTAATTTTTTGTGCCTCTAGAGAGCCAATGCTGTTTGAAACCATCTGTCTGGAATGGTATCCTTCTGAAAGAAATACCAGATCACACAATTTGAGATTAAAATCATCCATTAATAGAACAGAAAAGAGAAATCTTTTCTTCACCCAGAGAGCAGTTCCAATTTGGATCACCCTTCCACAAGACGTGATATTGAGCTCAAACTTAATACAGTTCAAGGTTAATTTGGATATATATATATATATATATATATGGGAGACAATAAGTATAGGTTCCACCTTGGTTAAAGGTAGCGAGTTCATTTTGGGCTAGTCCCTCGAACTTGTACCAAACATATGAACCTATGAACCTAAGTGCATTTGTTATGAGTCACATTATATGTTTGTCTGTCCACATGCATGCTGGAGGAGACTGTTTTATGCCAGAGATCATCTCTGTGCTTTAGCTGTTGGAGCAGTGCAGGCATGACCCAGGGGGCATTATGTTTCTTGGACTGCACTTTTGTGAGTGGGGCACAGCTGTCACATGCTTTATTAAATGAACAGGTGAAATAATCACGGTCTTCATCTATAGTAAGGGCCCAAGAGATAGGGGACCAATCCCAGTGAGTTAAATATTTTCTTAGTTTTGTGAGGCCTCTGGGTCAGACACAACATCAAGCTAAATTGTTTGGTGTGGGTTTCTGCTGAAGACATGACCAGAAGAAGAGGATGCGAGAGTGGTAGCTTTGTGAGTCAGGAAGAACCACCAGATCAGAGATTCTGTGGGGATGGTTGGAGAGGAGAAGGTTGATCAGGGTGCTACAGCCATTAGTGGAGTTAACCCTGGTAGGTTGGTTGACCAGTTGGGTCAGGTCCAGTGCATCTAAGGTGTCCTTGATGTGGGAAGCTGAATTGACAAGCCAGTTCACATTAAATTCTCCAACTATGATGTGTTCCATTTTTGGGGTGAAGCCGGAGATGTACAGTAGTTTGCAAGGGATTGTATGGCAGGAGTTTGGTTTCTTGGGGGTACATATGCAACAGTGAGAGTTACAGGGGCTCTGGAGAGATCTGGAGTAATTCTTAATGATAAGGCTTGGGCACTATGGTCTAGGAGTGATGTAGGAAGGGCATAACATATCATGGAGTCACGGAGGTAAACGCCACACCCCCCACCCCGTTTGCCCATTCTGTCAGCTCTGTGAAGAGTGAAGCCAGGGAAGGTGACCATGGAGTCAGGTGTTTTTTTGGAAAGCCAGGTTTCTGTGAGGGCAAGAACATCTGGCTAATGTTGCAGAATCCAGCAATGAAGACCCGCCGTCTTTTTGGGTAAGCTACAAATGTTCATTGTGGCTATTCTAAGCCCTTGGTGCAAAAGGCTCAGGCTGGGTGAGACAGGGCCCGGGTTAGGGTGAACACTTCCCGAGATGAGTAGGGATATGGCAAGGACTCTGAGGAGAGCAAAGGATTGTTGCATTTTTGTCAAGGATAGCTGCCATCTAGATATAGTGTGGGTCATACATGGTATGGCCATGATAAAGAGTGTAGGGAAGGATAGGAGTGTGATCTGGCATGGAGGTTGGTGGTGGCGCATGGCTGCAGGGAGATATGTGGGGAGGGATGGGGATGGGTGACAGTCCAGTGGCAGTGGGTGGCAGTCTGTGGTGGTTTATGGGGGTGGGAGGTGTGGGAGGTGTGGGAAGAAGGCCCTTGGGGGAGGCTGATGGGTTGAAGAAGTAGGATAGATAGAACGAACAGTAGGAGCCTGGGTAGTCCACATTACAATGAGTGTCTAACAAGTAGCAATAGGGGCAGTAGCCCAGTACGGTGATAAGGCAAGACCATATCCAAATACTGTGGGTGGACCCCATGGCACAATGGTAGGGTGATGGACTACAGGCAGAAGGCACCAGAGTTCGAATCCCAGGAGGAGGAGGAGGAGGAGCACTGCACGGAGACCTAGTGGTGCCCTAGGAGAGGGGGCACAGAAGCACCCAGATGGTGGGTGGAAATAAGAAAAACAATGGGCACAGCAGTGACTCCTAGAGGTGGAAGGGCACCACAGGGAATGGGGGCAGAAGAGGCTGGGGTGGAGGGGATGCAGGGAGATGTGGAAGGTAGAACTTAAGAGGGGAGGTTAGGTTAGGGTAGAGTAAAGTAGCTAGCTTAGGGGGAGACAGTAGAGAGAACTGTTAGTCAGAAGAGTCTATGGTATAGAGAGTGATATGAGAGATAGGAGGGTTAGGAGCCGGGAGGATAGAAAATCCCCCTAGTGGCAGACTCCTATAACCCCCTAATGGGAAACTAGGGACTTCGTAAAAAAAGCAACAGGAAGTCATGTGACTGGGGAGGTGCTTAAATTAAGGATCGGGCTTGGGTGGGGCAGTTGATGCGAAGCGTCGACAGGCTAACACCCACACAAACAGGCAATGCTGAAGGAAGGAGGCCTTTACCTATTTCTATCTTCTAGAACTGGTCCCCAGGCTGTAGTGAGCCCTGTGTTCCGCAGGAGTGTCTGCCGAGTTGGGGGGGGGGGTGTTCCAGGAGGCCTGTATGGAAGGGAACACAGAGGATAGGCTGTAATCTGATCTGCAGGCCCCAGGGTTCTACTGCGCATTCACCAACTCTTAGAAACACTGTTGGGATGCTGTACTGCACGTGCATGAACAGAAGCAAGACAAGATGGTGGAAATGAAATCGAGAGCCCACAGCTAAGAACGCTGCCACATGGAGATAGGTTCAAAGGGGGACTCTAACAGAGCTGTAAACAGTAGAATACAACAGTAGAACTGCACAGAATAGTCAGAGGTATAAACACAGGATGGAAAAAAAAACAATCTAGCAATGCAACAGAGTTGTGCTCAGAAAAGGACCACATGCATGTCATACATGAAAGGATAACACCGTCTCAGTTCTTATACAGTGCTGGATTTCTGTTGAATAAAGGAAAGGGGTCATTGCAAATCAGGTTAAGTTGAGTATAGCAGTCTTGAGATGTGGAGCTGAGCTGAACAGAAGAAACCAACCTCAATTTAGTTTTTGACCTACCATAATTTCCAGGACATGAACCTGGGGAACCAGCAGTGAAAAAAAAAAGCATAAACCATTAAACTCCAACACCTATTCTGAATGTATCACTCTATCGCCTGTGTGCCAGAAGGCCACTAGCTGAAATTCTACTTATGGGAATAGTTGTTTTTTATTCTATTTGCCAATAGTACAGAAAAGTCATGTTGTGAAGTACAGCATTCTGATCTTCAGATGCAGATAAATGAAGACTAATATGTAGAGGTTAACAGAGGTTACTGATGGCTTTGAATGACATCATGCATTCTGTCTATGTCCTAAACCAGGCAGTATAGAAATAGCTCAATACATAAGCAGAAAATATGTTAACCCTTTCTATTATACTGTCAGCATTTGATGTTTACATTATCAACTACCAGTATGACAAACATACTCTACACTCTGTTATTTATACAGCCTTTAGACTGAAGTATCAGTCAGCTACTTGGGGTTTGTCAGGACGTAGTATACAATGAAACCTAGTCAATAGTTCCCGCTGAGGAACTAGTGCTTACAGAAAAGGAAAATAAGGTACTATATTCTGACAGCACAGGCAGGGAGTCTTTCTCATGCAGCTGGATGTGCCATGAGTCTTGTTACTAGTAACTGCAGTGCTTATCATAAATTTCTGCAATTCTTCCAAGATTCCACAAAGGAAATCAATGTCATGGCATAGCAGCTTCTAGCTTATTTTCTAGACATGTTCATTAGATTCGATAAGGTATGCAAATAATGGATACAGGGAACAATGTTTATGTGTTGTGGGCAGCATATGAGGCTTGGGGGCCAAATATCAGGACCCATGTTTATATTTCACATTGCTTATCTCTCACTTAATACTTTTCAACCCAGATATTCAAAACTCTGCCCCAGGGCTAAAATAGCACTGCCCAGTGGGCAAACATAGCCTGGAGCAAAAAACAAGCTATATTCAAAAGGAATAGCCCGGTGCTAGTCCTGCTGAATATAGTAAGCAAAGGAAGCCGAGCAAACTGGGCTGGGAGTGCAGTGCAAAAATACCCCGGCAATAAGACAGCACTGAATATAGCAAATAAGACAGCACTGAATATAGCACCCAGGCAGGTAGTGCAAACACCCAAAGGAACACAGTGCAGATGGAGCTGCCATGCCCTGGACCACAGGTAAAGGAGCACAGGCTAGAAAGGGATCCCAGGAGCAAACAGCAGTGCAGAACCCAGACCCTAATACACACCCAGCCAGGGGAATGGCCGGAGGACACCAGGACCCAGGGGTAGAACCAAAGAACAGAACAACCCTGCTGTAAAAGCCAAGCACCCAATAATTACACAGGACACAGTGCAAAATGATAATGATATGTACAATGTGACAAATGCACAGTAAAGGAAACAGGTAAACAACAGTTGAACAGCAACACGAAACATAACAAACAGCAATGTAATGAAAATACAAAAGGCAAACACTAAAAGGAAACTTACAGCAAACACCACTACAATGACAACCACTATATACACTACAACAGGAACGACTACTACTACTACTACTACTACTACTACTTCTACTATTACTAATACTAATGCTAACATTACCACTACAAACTACACTACAAAACTGATTGCACTATGACAAACTACCTACGACAACTACAGCAACTAAGGAATGAAAAATGCAAAACAAACTGAGAAGCAATATGACAGGAGGGGAGAGAGACGTGGACCCAAACAACGAGGTAAAAGGCCAGTAACAGTAAATACAGTCCAGGAAAGGGGGGGAGGAAGGTAAACAAAATTGCCTGGAAGGCATCATGGCTGGGATCCTACTGGTTCTGGCAGACATGCCTCCAGTATGGCAGCCACCCTCCTTTTCTCCGATTTGAACACCGCCTGCAGTTCTATGATGGTGCGCTGCTGGTGCACGAGCCATCTCAGGAGGTTCTCACTGCCTTCTGACTCCTCTGGTCACATTGCCCACAAAGAGGATCGGAGTGGACCTACAATAGGAAGGGTGAGCATGTGAGAATGGGAAACCAGCCAGGAGGCATACTGCAGCCACAGGTGACTATACAGGGATGGACAGCATATCCCAACAGCCATGCCCATGTGTTGCTGAGGGATGCAATGATAGGCACGACTGACAGGTGCCCACAGAGAAGGTCTGGAAGACACAGGCAACAACCCAATAACAAATAGACATGGATACGTCAGGCTCCAACAACACCATAGGACGGTTGACACTACCCAACCCAGCACTACACACAATGAGACAGTGCAGGCACTCAGGCATTCCCCAGGATGGCTGTGGGGGTAGGCCACACAACAACAAACACATGGGAGAACACATGTCAGGACAAGCTGCCCATAGTTAGATAGCAATGTACCACAAAGCAGAGCACAACAACAACCCATGGGGGCACAGGAGCATCACAATGCAGGCACTGTGTCTGACCAATGGCCATCCATGCCAAGGCCAAACCATCCCACAGAAGATACAATACCACAGGGCACACACACCAGCAGGGTGGGCCTCCAGATGCCCCCCCACATGGACCATGTACTGCAATGCATGCAGTGCCCTGCAGCTAGAACCCGCATACGCCAAGTGAATAGCTGAACATCAACATCGGCAATTGGAGACAGTACAGCAGTGCCAGCTGGGCATGCTGACACAGACCCATTCTGCTCCCCCAGCCCCAGCCACAAGGTACAGCAGCCAGGCAGCCATGCACTTGCAGCACTCTGCAATACTGGTGAGCAACCCAGCACAATGCAGCACCAGCAGTGGTATGATGCACATGGCCGTTAACCTGCCATCACAGTCAATGGCAGACCAGTGAAGGAATCACACATAACAGAAGCAGATCACAAATGAAAACAGATAGATACTCAAACAATAGGCCCCTGGCCTCAGGGCTGTTCTTCTGCACCCCTTGAGGCATGGCTGGCAACCTCTGGCTGCTACGAGTCATTTGTCGGGACCCCTCCTGGCTCCCTCTCCTTGGGCTGTGCTGCTCGATCTGCACTACAGTGGGCAAAAGTAATTGCAGAGTTAGCGCAAAACACAGCATATACCATGATAGCCACAGCAAGATGCACCCTCACCCCCAAAACATTGTACACACAGAGAATCCCAAGGACAGTGTCTGAACACATGATACATCCACACAGCAGCCCCCACGGCCCACTGAGTGTGCGCAAGGCACACAGGGCATGTAGGCATGGTGACACTGCAGTGCAACATTGCCACACACAGGTGCAAAGCCAATGGATGCACACACAGCTGTGTGGATAGATAGAGCCCCAGGATACAGCACCCCTACATCACACTGGTGTTGGCTGCAGGACGGTCCTATTGCAGGTCCCCCCGCTTGCAATGTCCAGACCTGCTACTCACGCCATGGCCAAGTGACACGGCTGAGCATGGCATGACTGCAGTGTATCCCCCATGGACACAGCATGTACCACACAAGCACCACAAAAACAGTGGGTGGTGCCTGGCAACTGTGGCAACTGCGCCCCCCAGATACCCTGTACCATAGTGCCACCCAAGGGGTCCACTCTGTATGCCCCAGAACCAGTGCTACATGAGTCCTACCACCTGGCACACCAGCACACCTGTGTGCAGACAGTGACACACACACACACACACACACACACACACACGCCCCACACACACACACGGCAGACATCCAACATATATGTATGCGCCCGTGTGGCAACACCTATCTGGCACTGGCACTGGCACAGTTCCATCACGCACCATCCCCTTGCACCTGTCCAGCTGTTGGCGTTTCCTGCAGCGCAGGTCCATGTACCGGTGCCAGGACTTTTCTGCATCCCACGTGATGCCTATCCATTCAGTGAGACAGCGTGCCATTGATGCCCACACCTGGCATCATGGGAGGTCATCCTCCCTGACCTCCCCAAACAGGTGTCTGTGCTGTTGTTGCACCAGCTGCACCAGATTAGCTGTTTTGATGTCCCCCCAGTGCCTGTCCCTGTGCACCACTGCACACTGCCTGCACCTCCCAAACATCCCACTGCACATCTGTTACCTCCCCACATGACTGTAATGTACTGCCTGTGGCACAACCTGGGCCCTCCAGCAACATGTGCATTAGTGCCATGCAGTCACATGGCATAGCACAGCGCTAACCAGAAGTGGTCTTATTGCACATGCTTGACCCCGCCACGACCCTGGAGCATCATATTCACACATGCAAGTAGCACGACGCTGTACAACATAGCACAGTGCTAACATGTGCTATTCTGGGGTGCTAACACAGCACAAGGGTTGCATGCTATGTGACATAGCGCTGCCCTAATGACAGCATGGTGCAGGAGAACCATTTAGCCCTGCGCTAACCACTAGCAAGGCACTAAGCAGATTGCCTGGCACTAATACAGCCCATATTCAGACAGCCTATGCAAATGAGTGCACTTACGTATGCAAGGGACAACCAGTGTAATTAGAATATCATTATAGGCCCATTTGCATGCCTAACAGGCAGAATTGCCCAGCAGGGCTATTTAAGGACAAACAGTGCTCCACCTGTGTTGTATAGAGGGACTGCAATACGCAGCAGGTGCCACAGCTGAATAGGCACACAGGAGGCAAAGCAGCAACAGGTAGGTCTATATAGCAGCTTGGAGCATGGCTGTATGGCAGTGGGACATGGCTTGCACTGTACACACGTGTGTATGGCCACAGAACATGCATGGGACAGAACACATGCCTGCAGGCCCACATGTCAGTATGTTACTGCTCAGTGGTTTACATGGACAATGTGCCTGTTGGCCAGCTGACTGGGGCGAGTGTTATGCCTGTGTCTACAGCAGCAGACCTCACTATGAGTAGACTGCCTGCACATTGTTGTTGCCATGCACCTGGGTGGGGGAATGGGAAGGGGAAACACATTGGTTTGCAGGTGCCCCAGGCCATGTGATGCCCATGTGGAGGCTGGTGAGTGCAATATAGCTGCAGTAGCCATTGTGACACATGCTCATGCACTGTGCACACAGGGATGGCGATGATGCACAGTTGCAATGTGTGCTGCACCCTATCATGTTGAACAGGTCCTGTGTTATGCCACTATAGGATGTACACTGTAGGCAGCTAAGGTGGCATGCACATTGTGTTCTGCCTGTGCCATGCACTACAGTCACATCACAGCATGTGACCTGTGTCCCTCTACATGTCTCTTATAGGTTCTGCAGCATGACAGGACTGGATACGTGCCCACAAGTTCTCACAGCATGAACTGATGGCTCTGGTCCACAGCATCAAGGAATGGGAGCAGGTGCTACATCACCACAAGGCTACTGATGCTGTCATGAGACAGATGTGGGATGAGGTGATGGCAGGGGTCAATGCCGTTGGAGGCCGGGGACATATTACTGACACTGTTAGGAAGAGGTAGAGTGACCTGCTATGACAAGCCAAGGAGGAGGTGGCACAATGGCTATAGACTGGAGGAGGGCCACAGACCATGCAACAGCATCAGGGGGACCCACTGATGACCCTGGTGGCCTCCACACTGCATTCTGTGTCCATTGGTGGGGTTATTGGTGTGGGGTGTGAGAGGACACTCACACCACCTAGAATAGGTCAGTATCCACCTGTGTGCACCTTAAATGACATGCCTGCACTGGTGCTGGACGGACAGTGTGGACTGATATGTGGTTTGCACTATGGGGGTGCTATACTGTGCACACTGTACACATGAGGCAGTATTGCGTGCATCCACTGACTGTGCAGGGCTTTCACCACAGCTGTCAGTAAAATGCATGTGCACCGTGGTAGGGGGTGTGTGCATGTAGCCATGATCTGCATCGACAGGGACTGTATTGTGTGATGTGCATGACCATGGTGTGTGTCACGCATCTTAGGGTGTGCATGTACAGTTGGACAGGTGGTGGTTGTGGCATACTGTGTGTATTCCGGTCAGTGACACTGTGCTTTCTTGTTTCACAGCAGTGGGTGCACACCATGCAGTGTGCCAGGACATGGCTGGCATGGATGATGTGGAGCAGGATAGAGAGGATGAGAACGATATGCCATTGACCTCAGGACTGGGTGCCAGGCATGGAACCTCAGCAGCAGCACATGAGTGGCATGCTGAAGGACATGGGTAACACCTGCCTGTGGGGAAGGGGTGATGACTCCAGGACTCAGGCTGGTGGGGAATTGGACACTGATGACATCCTAGAGGATGCCCAGGTGGAGGATCTGAGTGGTGGCCAGGTGGTCCTCCTGACAGTCACTAGTGACCTTGGATCAGATGGCTCAGACCAGGGTTACTACATGCCTGTGGAGGGGACTGTGATTGGTGGTACAGGGGTGGGGGCACACAGGCGTACAGGCAGGCATCACACGGCCAGAGGGCAGGCACAGGCTCCAGCACCACTGCATCAGCTGGCACCCTGCGGCACCATGGCCGGCCACCCACTCTGTCTGGATCTGCTGGTTGGCCAGGGTGCCAGCACACCACCCTCCCAGCCTCACCGCGGTCCTCCCCAGATGTATCATTGGTACAGACCAACCCTCGCACAGTGTCCTGTGCACATGGTGTGTGTCATGTGCGTGGTGGTAGTCACCTCCGATAGGCACAGCTGCCATGCACAGACACACAGGCAACACCCACATGTGCACACTTGCACACACACACACACACACACACACACAGTCACTGGCACAATCACCCATGCACTGCCATGGTAGCCCTTCACACCTTGTCACCTCGTATCAGGCACCTCAATTAACACCCCACTTCATCAGGCTATGGCTGTCTACCATGGTCACATGCATGTCCTACACAGCACACAGTACATGTTGCCATCCCACATGCATTCACTCCCACTGTGTTGTGCACATGCTTTGTTGGTGGTCCTCACTATTGTGGTTGTCTGCATGTAATAAACTCATTGTCCCTGTACTGTTCTGGTTGCTGTGCTGTGTTTACTCACCATCCTGCCTGTGACAGTGTCCTGATGATGCCAGCCCTGTGCTCCAGTGCCCTGTGGGCCATTCGAGGATCTCTCCTCTCAAGTTGCTCCACTAATACCCCTGAACTCTGGCTCTGGGTCACTGTCGGCCTGTTCCTCAGGTTCAGGTGCCTGTATCCCATAGTTCATTGTCTAGTTGTGGAGCATACAACAGGCTAGGATGATACAGCATACCTTCTGAGGCCTATACTGTAGGGCACCACCTGATGTGTCTAGGCAGTTGAAGCACATTTTTAGCATGCCAAAGACCCTCTCTATGATGTTCCTAGTGGTGGCATGTGCCTCATTGTACCTCTCCTCAGCCACTGTAGCCGGCCGGGGTACTGGTGTCAGCTGCCTGGATCGCAGAGGATAGGCGCTGTCCCCTGTTGGGAAATGTGCACCTGTTAGTGTTGCTGTTCTGCTGTCTGCCCCTTGCTGTGGTGCACCACCTGTGTTGCTATCCCAACCCCCTTCCTTGCATACCCCTGCCTATTCAAGCCCCACACTGTGGTGTTTGCATGCCTTGCATGCTAATTCTCACTGACTGTGTGCCCACTGGGTATCCTGCCCTCCTCAAAGGCCTGACACAGCCGGGACTGGTGCCAGAGGAAGGTGTCATGGGCACTGCAGGGGTACTGTGCAAAGACACTGTTGATGCACCCTGTCACATCGCATACCACCTGGCAATTGATGGAGCAGTACTTCTTCCTGTTCACATACACCTCACTGCCATCACCAGGTGGTGCACGAATGGGGACATGAGTGCAGTCAATGGCACCAAGTACAACTGGTAGGTGGGCAACTCGATGGAATTGCAGCATGGTTTCTCTGCTCTCTGCTGCTGTGCTGGGGAATACAGTACTATGAATTCACCAGCATGTGGCAGGAAAGCATTGAGAAAATGGGTCTGGAGGTGTGAGGTGGCAGACTGTGATACCCTTATGGTATCCCCTGTTGGTCATTGAAACGTCCCTGTAGCTAGGAAGCACATCGCTGCTGTAACCTTCTCCTCAACTGTCATGGCATGGCTGCGCCTGGTGTTGGCCTACAGCTGCTCATGCAGGAGTTCACATTGCTGCATCAACATTCCCCTGTTCATCCTGTACAGGCCTCTAATGTACTCATCTGGCAGGGTCTCGAAGGATACTCTGGGCCGGTATCACCTGTGTGTAGCATATTGTCTCCTTGGCCTGCGTTATGGGCCATGGTGGCCCTGCTCCCTTTCATCCTCCTCCACTACTGCAGCTATTAGGTGCAGCAACACTGCATTAGGCACTACTGCCAAAGTGACTTCCTGCCTTTTATAGGTGGTAACTTGCACCGTGCTATGAGTCACGCTATGTGGCCTTGCATGGCGTTATCACTCTGACTATCCCATAGCATATGTATGCTGGTTCCCGCCCCCCCCTCACTTTGCCCCTTGCATACATTATGGGTTTGCCCCACGCTATTGCAGTTAGCACGTGCTATCCAGTCCTTTGAATATTGCAACTCCTAGCTAATCCTATGCTTTTTCTGTGCTACGTTTTGAATATCTGAGCCTTCATGTATTATCTGATGTTCTATTTCCTTTTTTTTTCAAAATTTAAAGTCTTTAAGTAGTTTATTATATAAGTTATGTTATGTTTTTGGTCTCTATTTCCTTTATTTCTCACCCCAGGAATCCCTTAGTATGCTTGACTAGTGCAGTTATGCCAGCTGGGCTCAACTGCCATGGAGATGGGGTTATGCTAAAGATGTCAGAGAACTAGCCAATCAAGATATAGTAAGACAGTGCTGCCTGTAGGTGCTGTTGTACTTCCAGTCAGATTCATTTCTCTGCTAGCTGGACAAGTCTGCCCAGGAGCGTTCTCTTCAGACATTTGCCTGAAGTGGTTTATTTTAAGTTTATCAGTCATTTTTTTTTTTTACTCTGTGCTGCTTTTAGAGTGTTTCAGTTAGTTTTTATTGCTTTTTGTGTGTTTTCCGCTGTTCCTCAGTTCCCAGTATCCATGGAAAGCCACCTTCTTTTTCTGCATTCCCACACTTTTATCTGACTGAAAAAATATTGCTTCTGAGGTAAAAATTCCAAGGATTTTTTTTTTTGCAAATTACCATATTTTATTAAACCAACTTATGCAGGTTGTACAACACATAGAGTAGGTTACAGACAATACTTGATTTAAAGAAAATAAAACCCCACCCCAAAACAACATAAACCCTCCAATGTGACTTCCCCCATCCCCCCCCCACAGCTATCCACCCCTAGCAGAATCAATCCAATACCTTAAATACCGACTGTGGAAATAAATATAACTCAATCCTGGCCAATAAATACAGAGTAACGTTAACAAAGGCAAACTCATGAGAAGTAAAATACAAGCCTAAACATACATATACTAAAAACTGACCTCGCCAGAATATGAGCACATAATAATACTGGACATAGGCTAGAAGAACCATTTAACAGGTTCCTAGAATATAAATATAACTACTAGTAAAAACAGACAGCAAAGAAGGAAAAATGAGGAGGAGGTCAAAGAAAGAAAAGACGAAAATAGAGGATGTAATAATATGAACAGCCTCCGCTAAACTCAAAGTTAGTTTTGAGATATTGGGAGAGTCTCCCCAATATTTAGAAAATTTAGCTGATGCCTACACAACCTAAAGGCTAACCTTCCGCATAGAATGGTTCAGAAATTCTTCCCACCATTCCCTATAGGAAGGAGCCCAGTCCTCTCGCCAGTGGCGTAAAATTAACAGCTTAGTAACTGATGCAATCAGTGCCAGCTGATACTTCTGCTCTTTTCTTAGGACGTGTGTGCATACCTCCCTAATATACAGGTTTCTAGGCTAAATAAAGGTGAGAGATCAGTGTATGGACCCGTCCAGGTTTTCACCGAAGCCCAAAACTTTTGCACCTTTGGACAAAACCAAAATTTATGAATGGTTGTCGCCAAGGGGTCATTACAGTCTTTACAGGCCGGAGAAGCCAGACTACCAACCCGGTGCAACCTCGCCGGAGAAAGGTATATATTATGTAACAATTTGAACTGAACATCTCTTAGCCTTTCTTGTTTGATATAGAAATAGGTATCCTTCCAAATTTTACCCCACGCCGCGCCTCCGGCCAGTCCAAAGCCAGATTGATTGTCCAATATAGGGGAGTCTGAGAAGAGGAGGGGACACACTTCTCTGAAATATACTTGTATATTTTTGAAATCCTCTTATCTGACAAACTAAGATCACTTAGCTCCTTAAAAAACACACCTGCCCTGTCGGAACACCGACTCTTTCCTAGAAAAGCCTTAATAGTACTGTGGATTTGTAGCAATTTAAACCCAGAATGGGGCCTAACCCCAAATTTTAAAATCAGTGACAACGGTGACAACAGCGAGTCCCCAGAAAAAAAGTCGGCCAAACGTAGCCTAGGGCAGGAGGTAGAAAAAAGTTTTGCAATAGGATGTTTACCGATTAAAAAATTTGGGTTTTTTAATATGGGTTGAGTTAAGTCAAATCCTGGGTGAATTTTGAACTTTGCACACAGTTGGTGCATAGCTCGGATATCCCAACCTAAAGGGGTGTCTCTAGCTATTTTAGGAACTTTAGCCCATGGAATATACAATAAAGATTCCAAATCTAAATTGAGCTTATTAGAAAAGCCTGTCAAGTACTAGACCAGTGAAGATACTACCATGGATCGCGGGTCCATAGAAGCAACCCTAGCTGCATATAGTATAGATAGTATGTGAAAAATCCGGTAACTGTGAAATACCATTTGCCCTAGCATAACACAGCTTATGGTATGCTCTACGTGGAGGAGCCCACCCACAAAAATTCCGAACATAACTTGTTTAATTGTTTGAAAAAAGATTTTGGCAGGTAAACATTTAAACAAGAGAGAGGATAGAAAAGTTTAGGTAAAACTACCATTTTAATTGTATTAGCCCTACCTGAAAGTGATAGGGGGAGCTTTGACCATCTATCTAAGTCATCCTTAATTGATTTTAGTATCAGTTTAAGGTTTAAATTAACCAAATCCTCCAAATTCCTAGAAACACGGATGCCTAGATATGGTAGGGCCTCCGCTTGCCACTGCAACCCCAAGGAGAGGCACCAACTCTTCGAGAGACTCAATGATAGCAGATACATCATAGTCTTAGATACATTTAACTTATAGCCTGAAAATTCACTAAAATTTGCAATGAGTTTCAATACTTGTGGAAGCGAGGTAGGTGAATTTTGGATTTGTAATAATAAATCGTCCGCAAAGGCCGACACTTTAAATTCTGAGTCTCCAATTTTAATTCCTTGGGTTTTAGGGTCTAAGTTAATGACTCTTATTAGGGGTTCGATATACAAATTGAATAAATAAGGAGATAATGGGGACCCTTTACGGGTTCCTCTCCTTAAAGGAAAAGCTTCTGAAATCAAATTGTTGCACTGAATTCTAGCTGAGGGGCATTGATACAAAATGTTCACCATATGGATAAAACGTTCTGGAATACCCAATTTAGCTAGAGTGGCAAACATTGATGACCACTCCACATGGTCGAAAGCTTTCTCTGCGTCTAGAGAGACCAGGGATGCTTCCATACCTGGGCTCTCCGACGCAGAGATTAAATAAAATAACTTTCTAAAATGATCGGCCGAAGAGCGTCCCTCCCCGAAGCCAGCCTGCTCCGGACTTACTAAACTACCCCAAACCCTTTTAAGTCTGGATGCCAAAATCTTAGCAAAGATCTTAACATCCAGGTTCAGCAAGGATATTGGTCTGTAATTGCCTACCAAGTCTGGAGATTTATCTAGCTTAGGAGAGAATAATCCTGGCCTCAAACAAAGATTTATCCTTGACCCCGTAATCAGCCCAATAAAGGTAAAGCTGCTTCAGCAACGGAACAATGTGCTGCTTATAAGACTTATAGAAAAGAAGCGTAAAGCCATCCGAGCCTAGTGCTTTTCAATTTTAAGGGAATCAATTGCCTGTCCAATTTCCTCCTCGGTAATAGAGGCAGTTAAGCTTTGGTCTGATGTTTCCGATAGACTGGGAAAGGGATTCTAGCCATAAATTCCTCCATTTTGCCATGCACTGTGGCGAGGACGGATAACTCGAATATAGTTTCTGATAAAATCAACAAATCCCTCAGTATGCCCTCTGGGGTAGTAATTAAATTATTAGATATCGGTGCCTCAGAGCTGCAACCCATCTAGCAGAGGCTTTCTGTTTCAATTGCCAAACCAGCAATTTCCCGGCCTTATTACCTTAGCCTACATAAAGGCCCAATTTTTGCTGCAGAGGAGACCACCCTCTCCGTAAGGTATTGGCATACCACGTCCTCAGGGTCAGTAATTCCTGCTCCTGGCTCCCGGACCTAGTACCCCCTTGAATACTTTCTAATGCCTTAATTCTCCCCAGACATTCCTCCAAACACGATGTTTCTTTGGCCTTATGTTTAGACGCTATTC
Source organism: Neoceratodus forsteri (assembly GCA_016271365.2). Classification (NCBI taxonomy): domain Eukaryota; kingdom Metazoa; phylum Chordata; order Ceratodontiformes; family Ceratodontidae; genus Neoceratodus; species Neoceratodus forsteri. Next base: position 870,746,122 of record CM057450.1, on the reverse strand, counting down.
AAATTAACTCATCCCGCCATACCAATTTAAGTGCAGCCCAAGTATAGTCCACAGCCTCTATAGACCCCCAGTTCATTTCAATTGAGGCGGTCAAAAAGTCCCTAAAACGTGTCATAATATCAGGGTCCTTCAATAGACTATTATTTAAGGACCAGGAGTATGATCTCAAAGGACTAGAGGCTGGTAACCACTTCAGGATTATCGGGGAGTGATCAGAGATAACTCTAGGCAGAATGGCCACCTCCATAATTCCACCCAAACAATCTTTGCTTAATAAAAAATAGTCTATTCTTGAGAATGACCTATGGACAGGGGAAAAGAAAGTATATTCTCTAGAGGAAGGGTTAACCAGCCTCCAAGGATCCACCAAGCCTAAGGAGGAAGTAAACTCCTCTAGAGCATATTGGGCTGAAGAGGATTTCACCCCTCTGGTCCACGAGCGATCCAACTTATTAGATTGAGCTAAGTTCCAATCACCGCCTAAAATAATTGGAACCCCTTTAAAGGAAGCCAGTATTAATGTTAACTGGACAAAGAAGGTCGGTGACTCCTGATTGGGTCCATACACTGATCCCAACACCAAGCTAACTCCGTTGAGCTTGCCAAGAACAAATATATACCTGCCGTTCGGGTCAGAGATTACCTCAGAATGAATAAACGGGGTTCCCCGCGCAATTAATATAGCCACTCCACGGCTGCTGGAAGAAAAAACAGATCCAAAAACTTGCCCAACCCATTTTTTTTTAAAATGTGATAACCTATCTGCCAGAACGTGTGTTTCCTGCAAAAACACCACTGCATGCTTATAGTGGGCCAAGTGATTTAATATGATAAACTTTTTGCAGTTATCCTTCCCCCCTTTAATATTCCATGAAAGAATATTCAGCCTGCTAGCCATGAATGAGTACTGATTTTCCACAGGAGATATGGATAGCTGTCCCCCTACTAACTAAAACCCATACCCAGATAAAAAAGAAAAGGCTGCTAAACCCCCTATCTATATAAAAAAGAAGCATAAACCCCCATAAAAGTCACGCCAACTAACAACCCAGGCCCGTAGCCCACTCTACTGCCTCTGATTCATGATGCGCTATAGGGGCTGGGCCCCCCCCTCCAACAGGTATTATATATAACACCTCAACATTCCATAACTCTGGAGAGGACTTAAGATGTCTTCGAGGCCAGAGAAAATCAAACATGGCATTACTTCCATGAAGATTAGGGGAAAACCAACCCAAGTCATAATGGCAACATTTAACCGCTAAGAACCATATTGCCTCACCTAACATTATAGTTTATAAACAATCCCCTATAACCCTAACACCCCTCCTATTGGTGCAATTTTGGGTCATAGTTACATTGCCTAAACCCAGATTGAACGTCTAACTCCAGCACCAGCTAAACCCAGACAAGCTCCTAATAATGAGGATTACAGAAGTTATGGTGCTGGTGATGTATTACAAAGCTTTACATTTTTAAACTGACAGCTCCCTCTTGTGGATATATAACATAAACCGCTTTCTGCTCTCGCCTAGTGGAAAAACAAAATTAATAACAGAGGCTGTAATACTATATAGTAAATGAAATAACAGCAAATGTCCTCCTTGAATGTCCATATGTCCATACAAAAAACATGGAAATAAAACTAGGTTCTGGTATAGTCCTCCTCGGTTTGAAATTAGCGATCCACAAGGTAAGCTCAAATGAAGTAGTGCTGATCCCTGAAGATGCCCTTTTAGTGGGCTGTATTTGCCACCACCCAAACCTGAGTTCAGCCTTTATTTTTGACAAAGAGATCAGGAAACCAGGACTCTAAGGAAGTAAGGGCATCTTCTGCCGTTTCCTAGTGCTTAGTCCCCTCCTTTGCAGATACCTCTAGCTTTGCTGGGTATAACATTCTGTGGCGGATCCCCGCTGCCCAAAGCTTCAAAATTATAGGGCAGAAAGCCAAACGAGCCTGTCGCATCTTCCATGTGAGATCTGGTACTAAACGAAGCTTCTTGCCCTCCCACTGGAAAGCAGACAATTTCCGAATTTCCCTCAGAATATGCTCCCGATCCAGATAATTTAATAGTTTAAAAATTATTGGTCTCGGCGGTTCTGAGGATGTAGGTTTTGCTCTCAGTGCTCTGTGGCCCCTTTCTATTATATATTCTGGGCCATTAGGCGAGGGGCCCACTGACTTTTTCAGCAGCTTTTGCAGGAAGCAGATGGTATTCGCCCCTTCCTCACCCTCTGGAAGGCCCAGGAGGACCAGGTTATTGCGTCTGCTCCTTCCCTCTAAATCGTCGAGATGATCAGCTAGCTTCTCCAGGCTCCATTTGTAATCCTTTGCCGTAGGCCCCGCTCTCTCCAAAGCTCTTTCTATGGATGAAATCCTGGCTTCAGCATCCGTCACCCGACGGGCAAGCTGTGTAAGTGCCGGCTTAAATTCAGCCACATCCTCGATGAGCTTGAACAAGGCGTCTTTAATCATTGTCAAATCCTCATAGATTTTAGTAGGTGCAATTGTTTCCGGCTCGTTGACTGGTAGAGGAGCTCCGTCATGGCAGCAGCCTCCAGCCCTAAGTCTGGCGTTTGCATACTGACTGGCCGAATCGCTCAGTCAGGTTTCTTTTAGGTAGCTCAGGACAGCAGGCGAACAAACTAGCCAGAAAGCAGACACTAAACACTGCTCAGGGAGGCAAAACACTCGGTTGGAGAGGGAGACCCAAAAGACTGCTGCTACTCCTCCATGCGCGTCACGTGATCCCTTCCAGGATTTTTTATTTTAACATTAGTTTTTTCCATGACTATTTAATGTTAAGCAATTCCACGGATTTTAACTGCATTTCTTTATTTTACCTCAACTGGGAGCCGTTTTTTAGTGGTTCTACAGTGCTGGGAGCTTATTTTTTTTTTTCTTTTTGGGAACAAACTTCTGGTCTCCTGACAATTTGGCAGGTCAGATAGACCAAAGGCTGGCCCTCTTTTTCTTCCAAATTATTAAAGCCTTTTAAATTGTGGACAAGGCAGACTGCCACAATTCTCATGTAATATTTTGTGCCAGCCACTGTTTTTTTCTATGTGAACTTTGCTTCATATTGCTTGAAACACTAAGAAATCAGCCTCAAGGCTGGAAATCATAGCTTCTCAGTCTGCCTCCCCATCTATAAATATTTCTGAAGAGGGGTCCTCCTCCCATCAAACATCTAAAGACAGGTCCTCCAAGGAGCCCACAGAAAATAAGTCTGATAAAAATAATAATGACCAAGCCAAACAAAAAAGACATTCATAGCAGGTCTCTGATTCAGGGCCGGTTAAAAAGAAACAAAAAGAAATACATATCAACTGCCCCTCCTGCTGAAAAGCTAAAGGAAATGCCAGTGTTACAGCAAGATGTACTCTAGTGGAGGAAACAGCAAAGGTTTGGCAATGATGTCAAACTTTTCAGGCTGTGGGCTTCCTTCTGGGTGCCTCAGCTGGTCCTCCTACATCTATTGTCCTCTGACCCTAGCCTTCATCCAGGACATTTTCTTTGAGGGGGTGATGATGAAGATGACGGTGAGCCTTTAGAATCTGATAAAACTCCTGATCAAGAATTTGGCTCACATTTTTCCTTTGTACAGCACATGGTGGAAACTCTTGCTCTTTCTACATAAGAGTCCACATAAGAAGATGAGGAGGAACATTTCTTAGATATGATGGTTCTTCCTCCTCCTAAAAAGTTACTCCTTCCAGTTCATAAGTCCCTTCACAGGGCTACTTTCAAGTTACTTCAGAATCCCACCTCCATAGCAGGGATGGATAAGAAATTAGATAAGAAGTACCAGCTAAATAAGTCTAATGCTGAGTACCTTTATATACATCCAGACCATGACGGAGTAGTGCAAGCTGCAGCTTGTGATAAAGCAGAGGTGCCTCTTTCTCCCCAACCTTCAGAAAAAGAATCCAGAAAACTGGATGCTATGGCTAAGAAATCTTGTACCACAGTGTCACTGCTGCGTCCCCTCTGTACTTACATGATGTACACAGAGCAGTACCAAAAGGCCTTCTGGAGCTCTGTTCTGGCTATTGGTCAGCAGCTCCCAGATAGAGTGGCTCAGAAATTGGCAGAAACGGTTAAATAATAATAATAATAATAAAACTTTATTTATTATGCTCCTTTCAAGCACCAAGGTGCTGTACAAATGAACAATACAATCAGAAAAAGTACATATATAAAATCAAAATAATAACAACAACCTCAAGCCATAAAAGCTTGACTCCACAGATGGATCTTAACTTCCCACTTGAAAATCTCCATGGTCGTGCATTCCCGAAGCTGAAGACTGCCTTAGAAGCCACAAAGTACCAGTTCCATATGGCTGTAGATGCCAATGACACTGCCTCTAGGGCTAAGGCTCAGGCCATTTCTCATAGGAGGTTTGCCTACCTAAGGACTACTAATCTCTATCAGGACACCCAGACTAAAGCTATAAATTTCTGTTGTGAGAATAATTCTCTTTTTGGGGACAAAACAGAGACTTACATGAAAAAGGTGGAGGAATACAAAACCACCTATCAGAGCAATGCAGCTAAAGAGACAGCCTCTACTGCCTACAGACTGCAAAGAGGGGGCAGAGGTAGAGGTTACTATCCCAGGGCCTTCTACCTTACACCTATACCCATGCCCATGCCCTTGGATTACTCTCAGATGAGAAGATTCTTTAGGGGAAGAGGAAGAAGGGCTCAGAAATGTACTGATCCCTGTCCTTCAACAAAAATTAAACCAAAACAAAATGGACGGGAAGGCCCAGGTCGTCTTCCCTCTGCCAGAAGGAAGAAGGCTGACCACTACCTCCACCAGTGGCACCACATTATTATAGACAAGTGGGTGCTGGAGGTGGTGGGTCAAGGACTTACCCTGCAGTTCAAAAAATGTCCTATTCAGCAGGGCCACAGGAGTATAAAATCTCTAACCCCCCACAGAGAAAATTCTGCTAGAGCTAGAGGTAAAGTCTCTCCTGACAGCAAATGCAGTAGAAAAAGTCCCTCTCTTCCAATGGGGAAAAGGCCTCTATTGTAGATACTTTCAAACCAACAAGAAAAACAGAGAGAGGCAGCCAATTATTATTCAATCCCAAATTCAAGATGGTCACACTGTCAGTGGTGATTCCCGCTTTACAACAGGAAGACAAGCTTGCTTCCCTAAACCTAAGAGATGCTTATTTTCACATTCCAATCAGGCCATCTCACAGAAAGTATCTCAGATTCAGGCTGCCTTCTGGCCACTACCAGTTTGCAACTCTGCCCTTCTGCCTTTCTTCAGCTGCCAGAGTTTTTACAAAGTGCCTGGCAGAGGTGGCGGCTCATCTCAGAAGACAGGAGGTCTCTGTCCTCCCTTACCTGGACAACTGGCTGATAGTGGACAGGTCTCCCCAGAAGGTCAGAGACTCTCTCAGCTTCACACTGTATACCCTGGAGTTCCTAGGTTTACTGATCAACACAGAGAAGTCCTAGTCTGAGCCAGTTCAACTCTTGGAGTTTATCAGAGCAGAGCTGGACACACAGCAAGCCAAAGCCCTGCTCCGTCTGGACAGGGTGGAAAACCTCCAGACTCTGACACAGTCATTTGTCCTGGGCCAACAAAGACCAGCCAGACAATTCCTCAGATATCTAGGCCACATGGCATCTACAACAGCTGTTGGGCCAGGGGCCAGGTTTCAGGTGAGGGATATTCAGTACCATCTCAGAGCTGATTGGTCTAAGAAGAGGGACTCTCTACAAAAACTAGTTCTATTCACAAGACACTCTTACAAGCCCTTGACTGGCAGAAGGCTAGGGACAACCTCAGGGAAGGAGTTCCTTTCCAGCATAGGGAACCTTCCACAGTGCTCACTACAGATGCTTCTCTCCTAGGGTGGGGTGCACACCTGGCAGACCAGTCTATAAGTGGGGTATGGTCTCCTAGAGAGTCTAGGTGTCACATAAATCTACTCAAACTCAGAGCTGTGTACCTGGCTATCAAAGCCTTTGCTCCCCAGCTCAAAGGTCAATCTGACCAATTCAGGACAGACAACGCCAATGCTATATTCTACATCAACAAGCAAGGTGTACAAGATCCACAAAACTATGTACAGAGGCCATGGAGATCTGGTCTCTGGCCTACTCCTTGTATACACAGCTCATGGCCATTCACCTGCCAGGCAAGGACAATGTGCTGGCAGACTCTCTGAGTTACATCAGTCAGGGCCACCATAAACAAATAGGTGCTGGCTACAGTCTTCAGGGGGTGGAGCACTCTAGTCATAGATCTCTTCCCCTCCAATCACAGCCACCAGATTCCCCTGTTCTGTTGGAGACCTCCAGCTCTGGGCTCAGTACCAGTAGATGCCCTGTCTCTGGATTGGACAGGGAGGTTCCTGTACACTTTTCCACCATTTCCCCCTGATTCTCAAGGTTCTGCTAAAACTGAGCAGTCAGCAATCAACCATTATTTTGCTGTCTACAGATAGGGCAAGACAGCCTTGGTATAGCCTGCTTCTCACTCTCTCAGTCAAACAGTGCTTTCACCTGTCCCTCTTCACTCACAGTCTCCTGACCCTGTCCAAAACGGGGATATCATACACCAGCATAGAGTCTCTTTGCCTCAAAGCTTGGCACTTGAAGAATTAGAATTCCCTGACTCTCAGTATTCAGAGCAAGTCCTGAAAATCCTTTGTCTGGCCAAGAAACCAAGTATCAAAAAGACTTATGCTTCCAAATGGAAGAGATTTTCTCTCTGGTCTAAAGACAGGCAAATTAACCCTCTGCAGGCTACCCTGTCCTCCATACTAGACTATTTGGTACATTTGAAATCATCAGGCCTTAGATTCTCATCTCTGAAGGTTCACTTGGCAGACATTTCTGCCTACAGGTCTGTTGATAAGGAGGAATCTGTAATTTCTCATTCAATTTCCAAGAAATTCTGTAAAGGCCTGCTGCACCTTCAATCCCCACTTAGAATACCTGTTCCCCCTTGGGATTTGAACCTCTGTATAGCTAAGTTGATGGAGTTTCCATTTGAGCCAATGGCTACTGCAGACTTAAAAATGTCACCTGGAAAACTGTTTTCCTAGTGGCAGTCAATTCAGCCAGAAGGATTTCAGAGCTGCAAGCTCTCTGTACTGAACCTAACTGCATTATTTTCCACAGGGATAAAGTAGTTCTCAGGACCAATGGGAAATTTATTCTCATGGTAGTGTCTGAATTTCACCTAAATCAGTCTATAATGCTCCCTGTTTTTTTCGCAGATAAATCCACTCCTGGTGAGAGCAGGCTTCACAGCCTGGATGTCAAAGGGGCACTGACATACTACCTTAAGCACACTAAGCAGCTCAGGTCCTCACACACCCAACTTTTCCTCACTTGTGGTGAGGTGGGTAAAAGCAGGCCAGCCTCTAAGAGCACTATCTCATATTGGATAGTCTCTTGTATCCAATTCTGTTACAGTAAGGCTGGCAGATAGGCACCTCAAGGCTTCAGGACCCATTCCACCAGAGGCACTGCAGCTTTGGTGGCAGCAGCAAGAGACATTCCCTTGCTCAAAATCTGCAAAGCAGTTACCTGGAAGACTGTACACATTTTCACAAAGCACTACTGCCTGGATGTATAGTCCAGATCAGATGCAAGACTTGGTACTGCAGCCCTGCAGGACCTGTTTCCAAAGTAGGTTCTGTTCCCTCCTCCCAACTACACTGCTTTTAGTCTGCACTAGTCAAGCAAACTGAGGGATTCCTGGGGTGAGAAGAAAAAATTACTTACTATTATTGTTTCTTCAAGGGGATCCCTCAGTATACTTGACCTCCCACCCATCCTCCCCTCACATAACCTGGCTGATAATAGTTCTGCAGTAATTGCCTTAGGCCAAATTTCTTACAGTAGAGCAATAAAATGTGTAATGGTTCTTCAGTGAAGCATGATGTATATAGTTCGCCTAGAGGCAAGTTCTATTTTTCTTTTTTTTTTTCATTTTTTCTATAGTATTAGCATAGGTTTAGGGTTTGGTGCCTTTTGTCCATCAGGCATCAAAACTAATCTGACTGGAAGCATAGCAGCACCTACAGGTAGCACTCTCTTACTACAACCTGATTGGTTTATTCCCTGGCATCATTAGCATAACTTCACCTTCGGAACAGCTGAAACCAGCTGACATAACTGCACTAGTAAAGCATACTGAGGGATCCCATGGAAGAAACAATATTACTATAGTAAGTATGTTTTTCTTATTTTCTTTTCCTCATGGATAATTAGATAATTAAGAAGTGAAAAGATTACAGGCATCATATTTAAATGTTGGACTTTACTGCATGCAATGTCTATATCCCTAGCACTAAGTTATGGCAGGAGCAAAGTGAAGTATACTTGAACAGATGCACAGCACATTGTGAGTGCAAAAAAAATGTTCAGATATATTCCCCAGAGAAAAGCACAAAAACAGGACAAAAAGGTAGGTGCTCAGGCACAAAGCACGACCCCCTGCTAGCAACAGTCTTTCGGATGAGATGTTAAACCGAGGTCCCATCTGCCTGGATTGGTTGGTAGTTCAGGTGGATGTTAAAGATCCCATGGCACTTATCGAAAAGAGTAGGGGAATTTCCCCAGTGCCCTGGCCAAATTTCCCTCATTCATTAAAAATACCACCAACAGCTTAATCTGGTTCAAGGTCAGTTGGCATTCATCTGTATCCCCCTTCCCCGGGTCATGCCTGAAAATAGGCAGGATTTGTCTAGTGCACTTACCTGGTCAACAAAAGCGAAATAAATAAATAAATAAACAGACATGAGCTGGCCAGCTTAAACAAGAGACTGCCAAAGAGCAAAGTCACTGTTAGGCCATTGCAAAGCTGATAGTACATGTGTGCTACATTGCAATACTCAGAGGTCTACATGCAAATGACCTTAGAGCACATACATGTAAGGCCTTAACAGGTAATTAGCATCACATTATGGGCCAATCAGATTTAAGGAGCAATCATGTGCTACTTAGACTGCATGAAGTCTGTGCTCTTTGCACACACAGGGATTTTTTGTGTTGCCTTTCTCTGTCCTGTATTGTTTATTTGTGTTATTTAGTTTTCTGTTAGAAGTTGAGGTTTGGTGGCTTATGTGGGCCAGGAGAGGGTAGGAGCAGTTTAGAACACACAGTTTTCTTCTGAACAAAATGAGTTGGCAAGTGCCCTGTCTTTCCTTAGGAAAAAAAATCACTGTCTTCTTAACTGTGATTTAACCCGAGATTTTTGTGTGACTGCATGCACAACTTTATTTAGGACAAAAAAATCACTGTTCTCCAGACAGCGATTTAAGACAAGTGATTGTTGTGTCCCTGCATACACACCTGTATTTAGGAAAAATAATCACTGTTCTCCAGACAGCAATTTAGGCAAAATGATTGTTGTGTCCCTGCATGCACACCTTTATTGAGGAAAAAAATCACTGTTCTCCAGACAGCGATTTAAGACAAGTGATTGTTGTGTCCCTGCATGTGCTGAAGAATGACTGGGAAGAAAAGGGCAACTAAAGGGAGAGGTCATGGAGAGGCCACAAAGAACATTTCTCAATTTGTGGTTCCTAATACTAATCCTAATACTGTAGTGGTGCAGGAAGCAGAAACGTGTCTGTGAGCGCACAGGGACAGCATTCAGATGACTCTGAGGCAGACAGTAACCTTAGCAGCAAAGTATACGGCCTTGGTGTTGGCTTTCCTACAGTTAAGTTTTTCTCTGCAGAATCTGTGGCAGAAATGTTGATGGATGTCTCAATGTCAAGTGACACAGTGAGAGGAAGCAGCAGCACCACCAGCAAACAAATAACTGTGGGCTTGGAGGCTGTTTTTGCTGAAGTGTAATTTGAAAGTGGTGCCGTTGGTGATGGTAGGTTGGAGGTGGAGCTGGATAATGTGTGTCCGTGCCCAGTAAGTGAGGGTGAGGTGGTGGTACATGTGAAGTAACATGAGGACAACAGTCATGAAGAGGAGGTGCATGTTACAGAGCCTGTGGCACTTGCTACTGAGGGAGACAAATTTGCTGAGACTGATGAGAATGCCAGCAGTACCAGCTTTTTTCCAAACTATGATGTGAATGATGACGATAATGTGTCAGATGACATGGATCCCACATGGGAGCCAGAAAAGAAAAAGGCAAAACAGGGTGTTACAGATCATGTCTTTCCTGTTGCCTTAGCCACTAAAACCACCAAGGAAAAGGTCACCCTAACCACTGTTTGTCCCATTTTTCTACATTGATCCAGTCACCCAACAACATAACAAACAAATCTTCTCCTTTGCTGTCACAATCACAGTCATCTTGGCGCCAAGTAAATACAAGGCCACATAAATCTCTAGTGTGGGATTTTTATGTACTGGACCCATCTGATGAGACAGTGGCAATTTTCCAACTATGTCAAACCCTAGTCAGTCGGAGTAAAAAGGCTAGTTATCTCAGCACAGGTGGGCAAAACACGCACCTTAAAAATAGGCACCCAATTCAGTGGCGTCAACACTAGAAGGCAGCCAGCACCTGTGGTTCTGGTACATCCCAATCAGAGGACAATGTAAGCAAAATACACACAGCACCACTAGCGGGACATGGAGGTGCAGGAGAGGAGGAGGACGTCATTGTTGTTCTGGATGAGGAGGATTCTGGCAGTGGGCAAAGTAGTGGTCCTAGCATCCGGAGTACCACCCCAACTCAAAATGTGATTGCTACCCCACTAGTTATGAAAAACCAAAAAGCCACTGAGGTGTGTCGTGCACCGCCACAGGCCATGAGCACCTTTGGCAGTCCCCAGGCAAGAAGCACCCCCTTACTGGCACAACAATGAAGCAAGCTGTATGGCACACCACCAGGTGCATCACTGATGGCCGCAGTATCAAAAAAAGTTCAGCTGACGCTGACTTCCATTTTGGATGGGCAAACAAAATTCATGCCTAATCATGGTACAGCACGGGAGTTGAATGCAGCATGTGCAGAAATGATTGCTCTGGATTTGTTGTCATACGTCTTTGTAGAGAATATGGGATTTAGGCGGTCTGTGGCCCGTGCCTTGCTGAAATGGCAGGTGCCATCACGTACATACTTTTCAAAGCGTGCCATCCCCGAACTCTGCAGTACTGTATATGACATGGTACATCATGCCCTGCAGCATTCCTCAGCACAGTATGCTCATCTGAGCATGGACATGTAGACCAGTGGAAAAACATCTGGTAGCTCTTACCTGTGCACTGCAGCACACTGGGCACAGGTACCTGGGATAGCAGCTGATTGGGGGAGAGGTTAGAATTGCACTAGGACAAACTGTGGTGCTAGCAACATGCCTGGTGAAAGGCAACATAAAACATTGACAATGAAGAATATCTTCAGGTCACATACTAGTGAAAAGATACTGGAGGTCATACTAACCAAGATTGATCAGTGGCTCCACCCCCATGCACTGAAAGCTGGATTCATCACCAGTGATAATGGCTTAAATGTGCAGAAATGCATCACTGATGGAGGATATACCATGATGATAGTGACCACGTATGGGTGACTGTCATAATGGCAACCCATATGATGGCGCTTTCATCATGGGCAACTGTATGAGGATGTCAAACATTGCGACCACAAGGTTAGGGTGGGTGACAGGAAGGAGAGGTGGGCTACAGGATGTGGAGGGATGGGGAACAGGGCTGTGACCCTGTGGTGAGCTTGCTTCCACTGAGCCAACCATGTGGTGTGGTGGGTAGGATAGTTGGCTCCAATGGAGCAGGTCCTGGATTCGGTACTGGGGGTGGATGTTCCTGTTGTGCTTCCCACAGCTGCGGGACTTAGATTTTTTTTTGAACTGGTATGTGCTCCCTTCCCTGACATGCACCCCCACTGGATTTGAGAATCTTTATTTAGGGGGTATGGGTGGAAGGGGGGGCACAGCCTTCCTGCATGCACAATTCCTAGTAGTCTTTCTCTGCACATCGCCGAAAATGTTTTCAGCGAAAATGCAGGTCACGATAATAGCAATCACCTTTGTGTAGTCCCTGTCATCACATAGAACCTTGATGGAGGATTTGCCAGGGTGCCATGCCTGGCATATTGCCTTAACCTTGTGGTGCAGGCTTTCCTTAACCATCAGGATATAAAAGAAGTTTAGGCTCTTGCACAACATATCTGTGCCCACGTTGCACATTCAGCAAAAGAACATGACCATATCCGTGATCTGCAGGTAAAGAACAAGCTGCCACAGCACCATTTAAAATTTGATATTGTCCCCTGGTGGAACTCCACCTTGTACATGGTGGAGCATCTATACCAGCAGTATAAGGCTGTTTCTGAGTTTCTGCTAATTCATGTGAGTTGTGACAGTGGGGTATCCATGTGCCTCACAACAGAGTAGTGGTGCCTAATGTATGGGCTCATCTCAATTCTGAGATCCTTCGAGCATGCAACACAGGCAGTGAGTGGGGACACTGCCTGCATCGGTGAATCCATTCCTCTGCTATGGGTGCTGAGGCAGACACTGCTGAACATGCAGCAACAACTGGAGATAGGTGGTGACAGAGCAATTTGCTCATTAATGGAACACATGCTGTCCACATTAGACTCCAACACCCACATATGCAGTCTGAGGAGTTTGAAATTGCAACAGTGCTTGACCCACATTATAAACATGGTCTGGCAGCCATATTACAAGGCGGTCATCATGAGTTGCAGAGACTGACAGAACTACTCACCCAGAGGGTAAGTGGTGCACAGTTGCTACTATGGGCACAGGGGGTAAAGAAAGATGATGGTACTGCACAGCAATCCAGTGTTATTGCCATCCACTTCTCTTCATCTCAGCCAGGATGTCAAACTGCAGAAAAGCAATACAAGGTAAAGGAACCTATGCTGAATCCCATTTGGGCTGCCCACAGTCAGGTGGGAGTCGCAGACATGGAGAAAACTGAGGAGGAGAAGGAGGATGATCAAGCTGCATGTCCTTAGAAACATAGAAACATAGAATTTGATGGCAGATAAGGACCGCTTGGCCCACCTAGTTTGCCCATTTCCCTACCTAACAGATAAGCTGCATATCCTAGTTAACCAACAGCCTACTTCCTCCTACCCCCCCACTAGAATTGCCCTATGTCTGTCCCATGCATTCTTGAATTCCCCCACTGTTTTTGATTCTACGACCTCCTCAGGAAGACTGTTCCATGTATTCACAACCCTCTGTGAAGAAATGCTTCCTCACATTACCTCTGAGCTGTCTCCCCTCTATCTTCAAATTGTGCCCCCTTGTTTTTGCACATCTCTTTTTCTGAAAGATGCTACCCTCTTGGACTTTGTTGATTCCCTTGAGGTATTTGAAAGTTTCTATCATGTCCCCCCTCTCCCTCCTTTCCTCCAGGCTATACATCTTTAGTTCCTTTAGTCTTTCTTCATATGTCTTCTGATGCAGGCCCTGCATCATTTTGGTTGCCCTCCTCTGGACAGTGTCCACCCTGTCTATGTCTTTGCAGAGATGGGGTCTCCAGAACTGTACACAGTACTCCAGATGTGGTCTTACCAACTGTCTGTACAGAGGGCCAACAACTTCCTGTTTTATACTGGTGATGCCTCTCCCTATGCATCCCAGTATCCCCCAACCCCTCTTACTGCCTTCTCACATTGCTGGCCCACCTTTAGGTCATCTGATATGACTACCCCCAGGTCCCTTTCCATTTTTGTTGTTGTCAGTTTCTCACCCCCCATTGTGTACTCTTCCCCTAGGTGTTTGTTTCCCAGGTGCATTACTTTGCACTTCTTTGCATTGAATCTAAGCTGCCATACATTTGACCATTCCTCCAACCTTGTCAAGTCCCTTTTTATCCTTTCCACCCCACTTTGTGTATCAACCCTGTTGCAGATTTTTGTTTAATCTGCAAAGAGACATACTTTCTCTTCCAGTCCCTCTGCAATGTCACTTATAAAGACATTAAAAGGACCGGCCCAAGTACTGAACCCATTGGTACCCCACTAGTAACCCTCCTTTCTTCACTGTGGACTCCATTTAGTATTACTCACTGTGTCCTGTTGTCCAACCAATGTTTTATCCAGGCTACCACCGCAGGACCCACTCCCAGGCTGGCTTATTTGTTTATTAATCTTTTGTGCAGGACTGTGTCAAATGCCTTGCTAAAGTCTAGGTTGGCCATATCAACAGCCCCTCTCTGGTCTACTGTTTTAGTCACCCAGTCAAAGAAATCAATTAGATTTGTCTGACATGACCTTCCCACTGTGAATCCATGCTGCCTTGGGTCCTGTGCCCCACTGGCCTCTAGGTACTCAATAATTCTTTCCTTCGAAAGTGATTCCATCATTTTTCCTACTACTGAGGTCAAACTGACAGGTCTGTAGTTTTCTGCCTCTGTCTTGCTCCCACTTTTGTGAAGGGGAATCACATCCTCCCTCCTCCAGTCCTCAGGTACCACCCCATCCTCCCATGATTTATTAAAACGGGTAGTCAGTGATGTTACTAGTTCTTCTCTTAATTATTTTAAAATTCTGGGGTGAATCCCGTCAGGCCCCATTGCTTTATCCACCTTCAGTTTTAAGAGTTGTTTCAGAACCCTTTCTTCTGTGAAAGGACTAATATCAACCCCCCTATCCAGACTGCTTCTATTGACCGGATTAGGTATTTCCTCCTGCTTTTCTAGTGTGAATACTGAGCAGAAGTATTCGTTCAGTATCCTGCTTTTTCACTGTCGCTCTTTGCCCAACCACCTTCCTCTTTGTTCAGCCTCAGTATCCCCGCCTTAGTCTTTCGTTGCTCCCTAATGTACCTATAAAAGGTTATATCCCCCTTCTTAACCAAGTTGGCTATCTTTTCCTCTGTTTGTGCCTTTGCTATTCTGACTTCCTTACCCGCTTCCTTCTGCTTTAACTGGTGCAGTTCTCTGTCCTGCTCCTTCTGTGTTTCCTTATACTTCCTGAATGCTATCTTTTTTCCCTTACCTTCCCCACCACTTCTTTTGAGAACCATAGTGGTTTGTTTCTTTCATTTTGATTTGTTTGCTTCACACAAAGGCTTGTTGTCTCTGTGATGGCGGTTTTGATGTTTCCTCGTTGTTGCTCCACCCCACCTTCTTGCTTGTTTGTTAGTGCTTTTCTGAGGCACTCTCCCATTTTGACAAAATCAGCTCTCCTGAAGTCCAGTACCTTCACTTTTGTGTGGCTTGACTCTACAGCTAAGTTTATCGTGAACCACACTGTTTGGTGATCGCTTGTTCCCAGATGGCTAACTTTGACTGGCAAAATGCATGGTAGATGCATATTTTGCAGATACAAAGAACTTTGCCATTGGAGATGAGCCACTACTATACTGGGGCACTAAGGTCAATGACTGGCCAGCAGTTGCCCTGAAATATCTTAGCTGCTCATCCTCCAGTGTCAGCATTGAGTGGGTGGTCAGTTCAGTGGGTGCCATTGTGCATGACAGGTGCACAAATCAATCTCCTGAAATTGTTGGCATGCTGACTGTTATCAAAATGAATGAGGCTCACATACCCTCAAAAATAGTAATGTCCATGGTAACGGCACTGATTGACAGTGACGATGATGAGGAGGAAAGTGCTTTGGACAGAAACAGGATGTACCTCATCATTACCTTGCAACATTGAAGTGAATGAAGCAGTGATAGAGAGGGAGTTCCATATGGTGACACTTCCAGCATTGAAGACAGTGAGGGATGCTTCATGAGGATGTGGAAGAATAATGAACCCTACTATTTATTTTCTCCTTCTCCCTCCACGTCCCCACCCATCCACAACAGTATACTCCTGGATGTCAACTTAATAACAATAATAATGTATCACATTCAGTGCTGAGATATACATAAACAACTATTAATTAGTGTTGCTTCTTAATTGCGTCAAATTGAATAACTGTAAACAATGCACTATGACACTTACGAATTATTGAACAGAACACCTGCTCTAGCCAGCAAGAAACACCGCAGCCATGCAGCAGTGACCTCAACACCTCACCCTTCTTCTCCTCCTATTATTTCTTGTGTGCACTGTAGATGCCTTGGATCCTCCTCCAACACAAGTTGAAACAGCATGGCACACTACTTCCACCATCAGTGGTATCAGTATGTAGTAGGCAGCCAATTGTGATGAAGAGAATCACCTCCTCTACTTCCTCTGTACTTGCTGGGCTGCTTCAGCTATGTCCACAGTAGTGACTGATGATTCTTTGCCACCAATGTGAAACAGAATCACCTCCTGTACCTCCTCAAAACTCTCCTATTGACAGATTAATCTTGGTCCTCCTCCTCCATCAAGCAACTGATTGAAGTCTGCAAGGCATCATCATGCGAGTGTAACCACACTGCATCAAGGACTTTCTTCATCTGCTGTTGGTGAGACACCTGCACTGTTTTTCAGACACTGCAGCACTTCTGTAAGTCTACTAGAGGAAGAAAATCAGACCATGACCGATGAAACTCATTGCAGCATTAACATGTTTTCCTGTAATATCTTCTTCATGTAGGTTTTGCTGATTCTACTACAGAACACAGACACCAAAACAGAATTGCACAGCCAGCAGTAGTACTCTAACATTAAGTTTCATTGTGAGTTAATGTTTTTCCTTTGCTTTCATTTTATCTCCTTTCTTTTACTTTCCTTTCTTTTAGCTTCCTTTACTTTACTTTTCTTTCCACCGCTTTCATTCACAAAAATCCTTTCTTGTTTTCCAGGTGCTCACTGTGGATTGACATTATTTGCTTGGTGAATCATCAAGCACATCACTGCAACAAATTTGGGCACAAGGAATACCTGTAAAGATAAAGAAAAACAGCAGAGTCAGTGATTAAGAAATGACATTAATTTGTCAATAATGGTACAGAAACAAGTCGACTTGCCACACCCCAAAAAAACACCAAATACTTGCCTTTGTGGCTGAACAATGTTGTGTATGAGTCAGACAACAGCATCTATGTTTAATCTGTCCAGCACTATGATGTCATCTATCTGCATTCGGCACAGATAACTGAAAATCAATGAAAGAGAAGTATGGATATATTAGACTTTGAATAGTATCAATAATCTCCACTCCCTTAACAAAACAAAGGTACTTACCTGTGCACTATGTCTGTGTGACATCCTGAACTCCCAGAAAGCAATCCCCCACTCCACAAACAAAAAAATACTTACCTACATTCATGGTTAGCCAATGTTGGACATGGACGTTGGACATGTGATTCAGACCACAGCATCTATGTTGTAGATGTCCAGCAGTATAATGTCATATGCACAAATAACTGAAAATCAATGACAGAGAATTATGAATATATTAGACTTCGAACAGTAGCAATAACCCCCCACCATTACAATAAAAAGAAAACAAAGGTACTTACCTGTGCAGTATGTCTATATGTCATCATGAATCCAGGACTACAACAAGCAGGAGGCCGTTTCCCTGACTTTGGAACAACAGCAGCATGCAGCAGCATCAAAGCACCCTCTTCATGTGGCAATAGTGTATCTCTTGCAAGCAACACATATGGCTTGCACCACCTTCTCTGGTGTGTGCAGCAACAGTGTTTGATTGAAAAGAGGCATTTTCTCTCTGGGAACACAACTTCATATTTCTGGCAAAGTGCTGGTGGTGGTGGTAGTGGTGGTGGCAAGGTAGCAGGCCAAAAATGCTTAGTACGATAAATATGTTTATATTCTCTTGCATGCTTCACATATGCTTTGTACCACCTTCTCTGGTGTGTGCATCAACAGTATCTGACTGAAAAGATGCATTTTCTCTCTGGGGACACAACTTCACATTTCTGGCAAAGTGCTGGTGATAGTGGCGGTGGTGGTGGCAAGGTAGCAGGCCCAAAAATGTTTAGTACGATAAATATGTTTATGTTCTCTTACAAGCTTCACATATGCTTTGCACTGCCTTCTCTAGTGTGTGCGGCAAAAGTATTTGACTTAAAGGAAGCATTTTCTCTCTGGGGACACAACTTTACATTTCTGGCAAATGCAGTAAACATATTATGTGCTTAAAACAGATTTATGTTTAACTTCTAGGTAGAATAGCTCATGTTTGTGTTATGGTTTGCACTCCTTTAGGTGGTTGGCAGTTGCACACAACACAACTACCAATTATGCACCATCACATAATATGGGGACAAGATTTATGTAATGTGGCAAATACTCAACATTTGTGAATAGAAGAAGTGAGTACACATGAAGAACCTGTGACAAAAATGAAAGGAAGGAATGTGGTTCATCATGTGTAAAAAGGATTAAAGAAATAACAGAACTGGAGAAGCAAGGGACATCCACACCAATGAAACAATACTAACAAGCATTTGTCAATGCTGAATGTTTGCTTGCTGGTATTAGCATTAGAAATGCATGAGTTAGACAGATGCAGAATAGGAATGGCAGTGAACTACTGAGCTTCACATGAACCCCACCTCCATCCTGTAGAGGTGGATATGATTTGGGCCATCACCCATGATGATCAAGCCATGTCACCTCACCCTATTCTGCAGACACCAACACGTGTTGAGCTGTGCCTTAGGGTATTTGGCTTTACAGTCACCCCATCCCATAAGGACATACGTTGAAATGGGTGCAGCATAGGAGAATGGGGTGAAGTCTTGGGATGAAGAGTCCAAGGTACACCTCAATGCCTGTCAGTGGCTGGGGAGTGGGGGTGGGATGGCATGAGCAGTACAGTTGGCAATCCAAAGGTACACCCTGATGCCTGTCTGTCTGTACAGGGTAGGATGTTATGGTTAGAAACTGCAATGCCTCAGGCATTTGTTGGTATTCACAGTACAAATTTTGAACATGGCCTTTTTGTGACCCCACCTCATGAAAGCATTTGGGACCTCTTGTCATGAACAGTGGCAGTGTGATTTTGTCAATGTGTCCTGAAAACTGACTTCCAACAGTGGCAGTGCTATTCTGCACCACGTGTATGAAAACACAGATCAGGCAGGATGTGAAGAATGACAGTTGTACCATCCATAGGGAGGTATGAAGAGATGGCAATGTTGAAAATGTGTAGTGGGAATATTAAAAATGCTCAGACTTGTGAGCATACTTGGAAACGACGCAATGCATGCACATAACACAGTCATTTTATGGAGTTTCATCACCAGATTTTCAACATAGGCATTTAACAACCAGTGGTCATGAACAGTGTCACTGTGATTTTGTTACTGAGTCCTGAACACTGATTTCCCACAGCAACCACGGTATTCTACGCCGGAACTGCAAAAACACATTTCAACCAGGATGTGAAAAATGACAGCTGTACTGTTCATAAGGAGGTGTGGGAAAATGGCAATGCAGAAAATCTGGGGAGAAAATATTACAAATGTGCAAAGTTATAAGCGTGCATGGAAACTGCACAATGCACACTCATAACACAATCATTTTATGGACTTTCATCACCAAATGTTCAACATAGGCATTTTAGGATCTCTGCTAATGAACAGTGTCACTGTGATTTTTGTAATGTGTCCTAAACAGTGATTTCCCACAACAACCATGTTATTCAGTGCTGGAAGTGCAAAAACACATTTCGACCAGGATGAGAAAAATGACAGCTGTACTGTTCATAAGGAGGTGTGGAAAAATTGCATTGTTGAAAATATGGTGTGAAAATATTGCAAATGTGCAAAGTTACAAACGTGTGTGGAAACTGGGCAGTGCACGCTCATAACACAGTTAGTTTATGGACTTTTGTCACCAAATTTTCAACATAGCCATTTTAGGACCTCTGCTAATGAACAGTGTCAGTGTGATTTTCCTAATGTGTCCCAAAGATGGATTTCCCACAATGACCGCGCTAGTCTGCGCTGGAAGTGCAAAAACACATTTGGGCCAGGATGTGAAAAATGACAGCTCCACTGTTGATAAGGAGGTGCAGGCAAATGGCAGTTTTGGAAATCTGGAGTGAAAATATTGCAAATGTGCTGAGGTACGAATGTGCGTAGAAACTGCGCAACACACGCTCATAACACAGTCATTTTATGAACTTTTCTCATCAAATTTTCAACATAGACATTTTAGGACCTCTGCTAATGAACAGTGTTACTGTGATTTTCTTAATCTGTCCTAAACATTGATTTCGCACACCGACTGCGCCATTGGGCGCTACATGCACAGAAACACAGCTTGGACGAGATATGAAAAATGACAGCTGTACTGCTCATAAGTAGGTCTGATAAAATGGCAATGTTGAAAATCTGGAGTGCAAATGTTACAAATTCATGAACTTATGAGCGTGCGTAGGAACTGTGCAACGCACGCTTGCAAAACAGTCATTTTTAGGAATTTTTTTAACAAATTTTCAACATAGCCATTGTAGGACCTCTGCTCACGAACAGTGTCACTGTGATTTTCTTACTCTGTCCCAAACATTGATTTCGCACACCGACTGCGCTACATGTGCGGAAACACATTTTGGGTGAGATGTGAAAAATGACATCTGTACTGCTCATAAGTAGGTGTGATAAAATGGCAATGTTGAAAATCTGGAGTGCAAATGTTGCAAATTCGCAAACTTACGAGCGTGCATAGGAACTGCGCAATGCACCTCATAAAACAGTCAATTTTAAGAATTATTTCACCAAATTTGCAACACTGACTTTTTGAGAGCCCACCTTATGAACACTGCCACTGTAATTTGGTTAATTGGTCCCGAAAGGTGATTTCACGCAGTGACTGAGAAATCACCCATCGGGCCTGATCAATGCCATGACAGTGACAGAATTCATGAGGAGGGTCCCAAAAACTCCATGTTGAAAATTTGGTGCCAAAATTCCAAAAAATGCCTGAGATATGCAGCAAAGTTGAAAAAAACCCTATTTATTACATTATTTTATTTTATTTTTATTTTATTTAAACAGCAGTTTGGAAAACCTTTGAGCCATAGGCTCATTTACAAAGGTACCTTGTCACAGTAAATTATACAGCTTACTGGCATTTCCTCAGTTTTTAGTCGGCTTTGAAGAGTGCAGACATGTTCCCAGTCCATTGAAGATCATTGCGCCGGAAGTTGGAGGTAAGTATGGGGTGAGGGGGGTGTGGGGAGACAGGGTGTGCAGTGGGTGGGTGGGTGCAGGTTGCAGGAGGGGGTCTGGCAGACTGTGAGGGACCATTTTTTCTTTACAGGGAAGAAAAAAAGACAATGTGGGACAATTTTCAATTTTACAGGGGCATTTGGCACTCTGAGGTGGACTCCCAGCATGCCAAGGTATTCTTTTTTTGGGGAGGCCAGCAGCAGCCGATGGGGATTGGGCACCCCCGATGGCACACAAGAAACTGTGGGGGGGAACCATCATGCCGACGGGGACTGGGCACCCCATCAGCAGGCAACAAAACCGGGGGGGGGTCCCGTTATGCCGACAGGGAGTAGGTTCCCCCATCAGCAGACAATGACAGCGGGTGGGGGGGGTTACATCTTGCCGATGGGGAGTGGGCTTCCCTGCTGGCTGAATAAACACTTTGCGGCCACTGAAGCTGGCAGGGATTGGGGTCCCCGTCAGCCAACAAAGACTGTTTGGGGGGGGACATGCTGCCGAGAGGGATTGGGCACCCCCTCGGCATGGGAGGCTGCCTGATATTGTTTGTGAATGCAGCGGCAAGCTGATGGTCATGTTCACAAACAGTATTAGGCTAGCTAACATTCCGCCCTGCAATGACGGGTTGCTCCCTCATTGCAGCACAATGAGTGATGCTGAAATGATAAGGCAGCCCCTGATTGCTGCGGTGAAAATGTTACAACTTGGTGCACTTTTTGGAGACCAGTATCATTGGCACACTGTGCCTCCATTGGTCCATCAGTGCCAAGCCCCGAAATGCAGTGCATCTCTTGGCTGTAACACTGCCACGTCTCCACAACCTGCTTCTCTCTTAAGCTGTCACGTCATGTTTCTTATGCATGCACAAGCAAACACTAAAAGGAGGACAGAGAAAACGGACCTTAAAACAACAGAGCTTTTTTTTTTACTTTTTATATTTTGGGGGTATTTTTCAGTTTTAATGGGGGAGGGCTACAGAGTTGAGAAATTAAGAACACAGATGACAGAATAACTACATATAAACTAAAATAAATCTTGAAACAGAACAACTCAGACCACACTACCAGCACTGCCAGAAGATGAGCCATGCCCAGGGCCACCACCACCACCACCACACGGTTTGGATAGGAGAGTGAGGATCCTCTCATGGCTGGACATGACACTGTCAAGCTGATCCATCACCTCCTGCTGGAAGGTGTTTAATTCCTTGTGCAGATCATTCACCTCAGCTGACAAATCAACAAGATGGCCATTTGTGGATGGTGCCATGGAGTCATCACTACCACTGTCATAACAGTGCTGCTGAGGTACACCAGGAGTACTGCTGTGATTTACATCATGCCTGCCACACCATTGCTGACTCGCTGCTGGTGGTACAGCAGCACCACGGACTTCGTGCTGCTCCACATTTCCCCCAGGGCCACCACCACCACCACCATTATGTAATGCAGCCACATCACGCTCTTTGGCCCTCCACTCAGTGAGGTGGTGGATGCAGAGATGCATCCTCTGGCTGCCAGTCCCAAAATGGCTCCCTTTTCTGCCACACCTCACACACCACCCACACAGCCTTCAGATGGCCACTGTCTCATCTGCAGGGTGCATATAAAAAAAAAAACCACACCACAGAGTGCTGTGGGACTGGGGGAGCACCAGAAGAGGAGGAGGCAGGCTCCTGCTGGGGGAGGAACTTGTGGCTGCTGCTGCTGTTGTTTCTGCTCCTGCAGTTATCTTTTCCTTGCTGCTGCTGCTGCAGGAGAACCCCATTCCCGAGGGGGGCACAGTCCCTTTTAAAAAACAGGTCTGCTAAGGCATGGATGCCTTACTGGTGCTACATGGAAACATAGAAACACGGAAACATAGAATCTGACAGGAGATAAGGACCGCTTGACCCACCCAGTCTGCCCATTTCCCTACCTACTGGATAAGCTGCAGATCCTAGTTAACCAGCAGCCTACTTCTTCCTACCCCCACCCCCTAGAATGGCCTTATGACTGTCCCATGCATGCTTGAACTCCACCACTGATTTTGACTCCACAACCTCCTCCGGAAGGCGGTTCGATGCATCCACAACCCTCTGTGAAAAATACTTCCTTAAATTACCTCTGAGCCCCCACTCTATCTTCAAATTGTGCTCTTGTTCTTGCACACCTGTTTTTTGAAAGATGCTACCCTCTTGGACTTTGTTGATTCCTTGAGGTACTTGAAGCTTTATCATGTCCCCCCACTCCTTTCCTCGAGGCTATACATATTAGCCTCTCTTTCGTCTCTCTTCATATGTCTTCCAGTGCAGACTCTGCACCATTTTAGTTGCCCTCCTCTGGACAGCTTCCATCCTGTCTATGTCTTTGCAGAGATTGGGTCTCCAGAACTGCACACAGTACTCCAGATGGGGTCTCACCAGCTGTCTGTACAGAGGGATAATAATTTCCTGTTTTCTACTGGTGATGCCTCTCCCTATGCATCCCAGTATCCCCCCAGCCTACTTTGCTGCCCTCTCACATTGCTTGCCCACCTTTAGGTCATCTGATATGACTACACCCAGGTCCCTTTCCATTTTTGTTGTTGTTAGTAGCTCACCCCCCATTGTGTACTCTTCTCCTGGGTTTTTGTTTCCCAGGTGCATTACCTTGCACATCTTAGCATTCAATCTAAGCTGCCGTACATTTGACCATTCCTCTAACCTTGCCAAGTCCCCTCTCATCCTTTCCACCCGACCCTGTGCATCAACTCTGTTGCAGATCTTTGTGTCATCTGCAAAGAGACATACTTTTCCTTCCAGTCCCTCTGCAATGTCGCTTATAAAGACATTGAAGAGGACCGGTCCTAATACTGAACCCTGCGGTACCCCACTAGTAACCCTCCTTTCTTCTGAGTGGACTCCATTTACTATTACTCTATGTGTCCTATTCTCCAGCCAATTCTTTACCCAGGATGTCATCTTGGGACCCACTCCCAGGCTGGCTAACTTATATATTAATCTTTTGTGTGGGACTGTGTCAAATGCCTTACTAAAGTCTAGATAGGCCATGTCCACAGCCCCTCCCTGATCTACTACTTTGGTCACCCAGTCAAAGAAATCTATCAGTTTCATCTGGCATGACATTCCCACTGTGAATCCATGCTGCCTAGGGTCCTATGCCCCTCTGGCCTCTAGATACTCGACAATTCTTTCCTTCAGAAGTGATTCCATATTTTCCCTATCACTGAGGTTAAACTAACTGGTCTGTAGTTTCCTGCTTCTGCCTTGCTCCCACTTTTGTGAAGGGGAATCACATCTGCCCTCCTCCAGTCCTTGGGTACCACCCCATCCTCCCATGATTTGTTAAAAAGGGTAGTCAGTGGTGTCACTAGTTCTACCCTTAGTCTCTTTAGAATTCTGGATGAATCCCATCAGGCCCCATTGCTTTGTCCACCTTCAGTTTTAAGAGTTCTTTCAGAACCCTTTCTTCCGTAAATGGGCTGGTATCAACTTTGTATCCAGAGTGTTTCTACTGTTTGTTTTAGGTACCCTCTTCATTTGTAAATACTGAGCAAAATATTTGTTTAGTATCTCTGCCTTTCACAGTCTCCCTCTTCCCACCCTCCCTCCCTTTATTAAGCCTCACTATCCTCCCTTGGTCTTCCTCACGCTCCTGATGTACCTATAAAAGTGTTATCCCCTTCTTAACTGAGTTGGCTATCTTTTTCCTCAGTTTGGGCCTTTGCTGTTATGACTGTCTTCAGCCCCTTTTGCTTTAACTGATACAGTTCTCCGTCCTGCTCCTTCTGCGATTCCTTGTACTTCCTGAATGCTTCCTTTTTCTCTTTAACCTTCACTGCCACTTCCTTTGAGAACCATATTGGTTTCTTACATCATTTTGTTTTGTTTATTTTTTTATTTTTATTTATTTTATTTTATTTAAACAGCAGTTTGGAAAACCTTTGAGCCATAGGCTAGCAGTACAGTATAGCAGTACAACACATAAGTATAACAGTAAATTAAGACATAGATACAAACAAGCTGGTACAGGTAGGATGGATGCAAACAAAACCAGAGTTATGTTGTCCTTAGCAGCTTAGTAATAAGCTTTGTCATAAGTAATGAGTATGGCTTTGACTAGCGGCAGTTACAGCATCGGGTGTTAATAAGGTGGTTACGTAAGGAAGTTTTGAAGCACGATATAGTTGGAGCTTCGGAGATGGAGGGGGGCAGTGTGTTGAACTCAGGAGGGGCCCCTAAGCTGAAGGCTCTTTGGCCATGAGAGGTCCTAGCTCTAGGATAACAAGAGAGGTTTTCCCAGAGGTCCAGTATGAACTAGTGGGACAGAGCGGCATATGGTGGTGGTCAATCCTGGTGGGGAAAGCCCAAGGAGGGTCTTTTTGTAAGGGTACAGGTAAGATATTTGAGGAGCCTGCGAGATCAAGTACCAGCGCTTTAGCATACAGTAGACAGGTGTGTGTCATCCTAGGTGCTCCAGTAATTAACCTGCAAGGCCTTATTCAGAGTAAAAGGACTTTATAGAGTGCGGTCTGATCAGCAGCACCATACACCGGCAGTCCATAGTCCACTAGGGACAGGATAGAGGTGACTGTGAGTGAAGAGCATCCGGGGAGGCAGTGTTTATACCGATGTAAGATGCCCAATCGGATATTAGTGGCAGTGGCTAGGGCAGCGGTGTGTCCATGGAAGGAGAGAGGTCAAAATGGATCCCAGGTATTATAGGAGCAAACTTGTTCGAGTAGAATGAGGACCCAAGTGAATGAGAACATGGTTTTGTTTTTAAGATTTATCACCAATCTATGTTCCTTGAACCAGCCCTTGGCTTCAGTGAAGGACTTCTGCAGCGTAGTCCTGAGGGTAATAGGGTTACGACTTGAGGCAAAGATGACCGCATCATCAGCGTACAATGGAATGTTCCCGAGCAAGAGCATGGAAGGGTGTTAAGGTAAAGGGAGAATAGTAAGGGCCCAGAATGGAGCCCTGGGAACCCCAGAAAAGATGGGACAGATGTCTGAGTAGGTCCCATTAATTTTACACGCTGTGAGCGGTCAGACAGATAACTGGTGCACCAGAGATAGGCCCAGCAGCAAAACCAGAGAGACTAAGGGCATCAAGAAGGAGGGGGGAGACAGTGTGAAAGCTTTCAAGAGGTCAATGAAGACAGCACCAGCCAGAGAACCAGTGTCTAAGGAGGAGTGGAGAAAGTTGGAGAACTCTAGGAGGGCTGTGTTGGTACTGTGGCCCGCTCGGAAGCCATGCTGCTCAGGACAAAGGACATTGTAGGTGGAGAGGTAGTCAGAGATTTGAGAGGCCACCACTTTTTCCAAGGCCTTGGAGAGAGGAGAGAGAATGGAGATCGGTCGATAGTTTCCAGCTACAGTGCTATCACCACCTTTAAAGATAGGGGTGACACACAAAGGCTCGTTACCTCTGTGATGGCAGTTTTTATTATTCCCCATTGTTCTTCCACCCCTCCTTCCTGCCCATTTGCTAGTGCATTCCTTAGGCACTCACCCATTTTGTCAAAGTCAGCCCTCCTAAAGTCCAGTACTTTTGCCTTTGTATGGCTTGACTCTATTGCTGTGTTTATTGTGAACCATACCGTTCGATGGTCGCTAGTTCCCAGATGGCTACCCACTTCTACATCTGTAATCCTCTCTCCATCTCCATTTGAGAGAACCAGGTCTAAGATTGCTCCCTCTCGAGTGGGCTCCAATACTAGTTGTCTAAGGCATGCCCCCTGTAGGGCATCTAGAATAACCCCACTCTTCGAAATGGCTGCTGCAACTGCACTCCAGTTAACATCTGGCATATTCAGATCACCCATCAGCAATATCTCCCCTTTTTCTGCCATTCTAAGTATACTTTCTATCATTTCCTTGTCCATTTCCTCCTCCTGAGAAGGGGGTCTGTATACAACCCCTGTGCGGATTGTGGTGCCATTGTCTGTCTCCAAATTTATCCACAGTGCTTCTTCTCCTCCCTGTTTACCCTTTTGTTCTGTTGCTTTTATTTCTTCCCTTATGTAAAGAGCTACTCCTCCTCCTCTTTTACCCTGCCTGTCCCTCCTGTAGATAGTGTATCCTGGTATGTTTACATCCCAGTCATGGTTTTGTGTGTACCATGTTTCTGTGACTGCCATGATATCCCAGATGTTCCTCCTTCATCAAGGCCAGTAATTCAGGAAGCTTGTTACCCAGATTACGGGCATTGGTACTCATTGCTCTCCATTTTTGGTTGGCTTTATCTTCTGTTGCAGCATCCTCCACTGACCTTTCTAGCTCGGTCTTTTTCTCATTTAGTACCCTGTTTTGTAGGGAGAGGCTGGTATTTTCCTGCTGCTTATCAGTGCCTCCCCCTTTGACTAGTTTAAAAGCTTGCCAATGAAGCATTTAAACCGATTGCTCAAAAGACTTGTTCCCTTCCTGGACAGATGCAGACCATCCTGCCAGTATAGGCTGATGTCCTTCCAGGTGGAACCCCAGTCCCCAATGAAGCCAAACCCCTGTACTCCACACCATTTTTTTAACCATTCATTAAACTGCATGGTGCTAATTACCCTCGCCTCCCCCATGCCACTGACAGGCAGCACCTCTGAGAAGGATACTGTGTGTGCTACTTGTCTTAGGCCCCTCCCCAACTCTACAATGTCCTCCTGCACTGCTCTAATCTCATGATGAGCCAAGTCATTTGTCCCTAGGTGGACAATTATGTCCAGCTCAGACTCCCTTGCAGCTGTTCTCATGATCCTGAGGATCGCTTCCTGTCCCTCAAGCCAAGGCACCAGGCAGGCACCTTACTTCAGTTTTCCCAGCTCCCCCCAGTTCTATCCCCTTAATAATTGAGTCCCCCACCAGGAGCTGCTTCCTTTCCCTGTGGTGTCCTCTGCCTCCTTCCTGTGGGCCTCCCTTGTGACATTGTCATCAGTCTTCTCTGCGGGTGCATCCATAGGGGAGCTATGCTCCCCCTGAATGGTGTATGGATTGTGGAGTGGAACAATTGACTGGGTGTGCCTCTGTTCCACCATCCTCACCCTCACCCTCCCTGAGCCCACTGTGGTCCATCTGCTCCAGCACCACGCAGTCTGGACTCAGTCAAGTCCTGACTCTGCCCCTTTGTCACAAACAGAAATGTAAAGAAATTGAAAGGAAAAGACAGTAAGAACTCAGAAAAAAGTATACATTAAAAACATTTATAAGATCAGAAAGTACAATTATAGTAAAGAAAGATAAGGATTAAAACTAAAAAAGGAGCACACTTTTCAACTCTTTAAATGAGAATGAGATATATAAAATGCTCTGTCTCCTAGGCTCTGCAAGTCAATCACACTGTCTCCACTCTCCTTCAGCTACAACTGCAGAAATGAAAGTGAAACATTCACTTCCTGCCTGCCTGAAGACTCCCATGTGACATGCAGTAAGTGAGTCATGTGACAAACCATGTTTTTCATTTACTTCGAAGTTACTAATGAAGTTAAAATTGCCTTTGAAGTTAACCGGTGAAGTTTTAGCACCAGATTAAGACAATTACATTCAAAGTTGCTAAAAAAAGTTGAAGTTAACTGGTGAAGTTTCCTGGCAAAATTTTAATATCAGAGAGGTCATTTTCGTGAAGTTTTTCACAGGGCAAATTTGGTGACTTCTTGGGAACTTCGACGGCAGATTTAAACTTCAGAACATCTCTACTGCACATCAAGGGGCATTGCAAGGTATGAGGCCAGAGGCAGAATCCATTCAGTCTCTGGAAAAGTTATTGAAGCACAACAACAACCTGAAGTAACTGTGCTTATAAATTGGCTAAATTATTTTCTTACTGGCTCTAGTAGTACCCACTCCACCCAGTCCTGGTCCTGATGCTAAAATATTAATTTTTGTACAAATGGCTCTAATGGCACCCTCCTTCTTCCTGCCATCCCCCACAATCCCTGGTTATGGTATCATCATATATGAAAGGTCCATGGTGAGCAGTAGCC
Source organism: Neoceratodus forsteri (assembly GCA_016271365.2). Taxonomy (NCBI): domain Eukaryota; kingdom Metazoa; phylum Chordata; order Ceratodontiformes; family Ceratodontidae; genus Neoceratodus; species Neoceratodus forsteri. The sequence goes on along the minus strand of CM057450.1, from coordinate 870,717,126 downwards.
CCCACCCTGTGCCATCCGTCCCCATCCCCCCTCAGGTAGAGATGCAGCAAATTTAAAATCTGCCGGTGAAGTGAATGCGAAGTGGCCACTTCACGTTAGCACTTCGCTTCGTGGAGTGCCCCATAGGAAAGGCTCACTTCACCTGTTATTATTACTTTGCATTGTCATTCTGCCTTAAACGCGAAGTAAGGCAGAGTGACAACAATATCGGCAGCATCCCACCCACACAGTCACCAGAATGAATGTGCATCCCCAAAGTGCTACTGTATTGTGTCCAGAAAACTTCCCAGTGCTGATGAAGTGAAATGAGAGTGTAACAAAAAATGCAAAGTCTCCCAGAATTAATGGCACACTCAGTCATGTGCACAGTGGTCAGATCACACACACAGAATCACCAGAATTAATGTGCATCCCCAAAATGCTACTATCTTGTGTCCAGAAAATTCCTCAGTGCTGATGAAGTGAAATGAGAGCATAACAAGAAATGCAGTCTCCCAGAATTAATAGTGCCATGCAAACGCACAGACAGATTAAGATTGCACTGCACATTCAAGGGATGCATACAAAAAGGCACAACAACACCTAACCAGTGCTCACAAGTCACAAACCCAAATCTGGAAAGGAATACATTTTGCCAGTTGGGGGATTAGTGCACAGCAGTAACAATCCACTACCAGTAAAGATATCACAAAACCGTATAAAAAATTCATGCAGGTGTGGTGGATAGCAGGTTCACACTGCTGCAATTACTCTGTAACACAAAAAAAGGTGTCTGATTTATTGGCATGCATTGCACACACATTCACATGCACACTCAAGTAATGCATAGCAAATTGAAAACCTTTAGCAATATAACCATATGTTTTAAACAGACAAATTGTACACTGCTGCACCACAAAGATCAGCAAAAAAATTTCAAGAATGACTGAAAATATTACTGTGTGTACATTAACACAATCGTACAAGAAAAATATAACCAAAACAGAAAGACTATCTTTTTCTCCCAGTTAGTCTACCTATACCACAAATACGCCTGCCCCAAAGCACAATTCACAGTACAGACTGATTGTTCTCAATTAACATTCAAAATTGACACATAACAATAAACACTCGATGATATGCACACAGAAGGGTTTTCTACAATCAATGTACTAAATTTTGAGCAAAAAATATTACTCAAAAAGATATTTTAAACAGCTTTTAGAGGTTTTGACTCACAGAGCTCTGAGAGCAAACTGTCTCCAGCTACCACTGCACACACACTACCCAGGCCAGAACTAAGGCTGAACCGAACAATCTAGAGCCCATGTGACCTGCAATCCCATGAATAACTGCAGAATTTCATTTGGAGCTCAATTACATGGTGAAGTGAAGTGAGGTGAATTACATTGATTTCAATGTACTTCACCTTAAAATTGGTGGAGAAGTGGTTTGGGGAAGGTGGAATAATGCAAAGTCATTGGTTTCAATGGACTTTGCGTTCCTCATTATGAAGCGAAGTACTCCACTTCACATTGTGGAGTTCTCTGCAGATTCCGCGTTACTCAGTGAATCACTTCGCAGAGTAAATTGGGGCCACTTTGCCCACCACTATTTACTGTACTGTAACTCACATGCTGTACGGGAAGGAACGCGTGTGCCTATGGCTGTACTTTCCCTACAAGCTGTAGCACAAAACTCCCCAACTTAAAATCGCTTATTAATGAACACAATGATGGGGTGGTGAAGCCTGGAGAGATACTACAAAACAGGCTTACAATACATTCAAGTAACTAGTAAAAAATTAATGTTGTGATTCGTGATGTGATCATGAATTGTGATTTGTAATTGCATTTGTGACTGTGATGATGAAGAACATGATTCAGTGTTAATGATGTGAGATAACCAATACGGAACTGTATTGGGAATGCGAATGCCTACGGCTGTACTTCCCCAGTGAGCTGTAGCACAAAATCCACAACTTAAAAACGCTCATTAATAAGTACAATGGCGGGGTGGTGAAGCCTGGAGAGATACTACAAAACATGTTTACAATACATCAAAGTGACTAGTAAAAAAATTACTGTTGTGATTCGTGACGTGATCGTGAATCATGATTTGTGACTGCATTTGTGGCTGTGATGATGATGAATGTGATTTGTATCACGAGTGACTCGTGATGATAGTCCTGACCTAAAAACGTATATTAATGAGTACAATGTTCATGCCAAATTATGCACCACACCTGTCCATTACTCTGAAGGGAAGCCAAAGAAACAACTGTGACTTAACTTACAGATGGAGATTGGGCGCTAAAGAGATGCAAATGCACAGCCAGATTAAGATTGCACTACACACTGAAGAGATGCAGACGCAAAGGCACAACACCTAACCAGTGCTCACCATCAGAAATTCAAATCTGGAAAAGAATACCTTTGCTGGTTGGAGTGGGCTGCGGGCGGGGGGCAGTGTACTGCACTGCTGCAGTAACAGTCACTAGTACTAGTACCAGTAAAGATACCACAAAGAAGTATAAAAATCACACAGTTGCTTTGGATAGCAGGTTCACATTGCTGAAATTATTATGTGGCACAATAAAAGGTGTCTGATTTGTTGACACGCCTCACACACATACTCACACACACACTAAGTAATGCGTAGCAAATTGAAAACTTCAGTAATATAACCACATATTTTAAACAAACTAAAATTATGCACTGCTGCACCACAACAATCAGCAAAAACAAAATGGCAAGAATTATTGAAAATATTAATATGTGTACATTAACACAGTTATATAAAAAAAATCACCGAAACAGAAAGCACTGTCTTTTTTTCCAAGTTAATCTACCTACACCACAGATTCGCCCTTCCCCCAAAGCACAATTCCACTGTCTCTCAGTACACAGACTGAATGTTGTACATTAATATTCAAAATCCACACACAAACAATAAACGCTTGATGATATGAGCACAGGAGGGTTTCCTATTATCGATGAACTAAAGTTTCAGTCAAAAAAAAAAGACTCATAAAGGCTTTTTTAACAGCGTTTAGAAGGTTTGAATCACAGAGAGCTCTGAAAGCAGATTGTTCCCAACAGCTTCGTACACACACTAACCCAAACTGAGGCTGTGCAGAACAATCTAGAGCCTATGTGACCTGAAATCCCATGAATCACTGTAAAATTCACCTTTGTAGCTTAAAAACAAGGCGAAGTGAGGCAAAGTACATTGTTTTCAATGTACTTTGCCTTAAGAATTAGTGGAGTAGTGGTTTGGGAAGACAGAGTAATGCAAAGTCATTGCTTTCAATGGACTTCACATTACCCATTATAACGCGAAGTACTCAGCTTCGCATTGTGGAGCACTCCGCGAATTCACCTTCACTCCGTGAATCACTTCGCAGAGTGAATTGGGGCCATTTCACCCATCTCTACCCTTAGGCAAACACCCTTCCACTGGAAAGCAGCCAGCAATTACCTTTTGCTCACCTCTGCTGACAGCAGCTGTCTCATTCAGCAAGTACTGTTATTCCTCCATACAAGCACAAACAAAATTCTAATTGTTTTTTTTTGTGTCTTTTTGTTTTTTTTTTGAAAAGCAACATCAGAAGGGCATTTGCTAAGTAGCAATTGTTCAGTCACTGTGTTCTGGTTCTGTGAAAGAATCAGAAGTAGCAGCAAACTGAGTTTACTGAGTTCATTTGCTCCACTAAGGCAGACTGGACTCCCCCACAGGATTTAATCGGACTATAATTCAAATGATTTCTTTATTTATTTTATTTTTTGTGTGGCAATAATTAATTTTGTATTTTTCTGAATTGATCTGGTGTGGTGTGTATGCATGATTGATTGGATATTTGTAGGGATGCATGGTTGTGTGGGTTATGTTTGTTGAAGGTGGATGTATATATGTGATCGATAATTATAGTCTTGTAGTGTGACGGTATAATTTGGTTTATCTATTAATTATTTGATTAAGATGTGCTAGGATGGTGTTAAGACAGTCAGGTGTTATTTTCCCACTCTGCTCCAGGATCTACACCCCTTTCACTGTCCCCCATTATCAGCCAATTTCTATAGGAGATGTCATGCACTGGGGATAGTGAGGAGACGTTCGAGGGGTGTATGAACTGGACAGAGTGGGAGAATGGAAAGGGGTGGGCAGATAGAGATAGTAGGGACTAAGAGACACCCTGGAGTGAATTGGGGTCAGGAAAGGGGTGCTTCCTGCCTGATTCCCATGCCCAAGGGCTCTACAAATTGTGCGTAGATCTTGGGATCCTCCTTGAAAACCCATCCAACCTGGTCGGTGTTGTGTGATGCCAGGTCAATTAGGAACAAGACCGCTATTATAGCTGATCTTGTTGTAACATCTGACCCAGCATGCATCACCAAGACCTGGCTGGATGAGAATGCAGGCCCTATTTTGGCATCTGCTACTCCAGCTGGGTTCTTGGTGATACATCTCCCGAGGTTGGATCGTAGGGGCGGGGGTGTAGCCATTTTCTTTAAAATGGAGTTGGGTCTTGTGGATGTACCAGTGGGTTGCACTCGATTCTTTGAGTGTATACTGGGAGCAGGTGTAGGGTTCAGGATTCTCCTTATCTACCGTCCACCTGGTCAGGGGACAGTAGTGGTGGCAGCTAATCAAGGCCCCAAGGAGGGCTTCACCTAGATGGTGGATCCTGCCCCACCTGCTCATTTTTCCTGTGTTTCTCCCTTTGGAGGTAGGATTGTGCAATGATGTCAGCATCCACCCCGCCTCCCAGTAAGTGAGCGCTGGCAGCGTGAGTGTATCCCGGCCTCAGCCAGGAGTCCTCAGCATGCTGGAGACTACCCCAACCACCACCCCCCCCGGAGAAGGAGAGCCATCCATAGGATGCTCAATCCTTCTCCCCTGGCTATCCATCCGATGACCCGGTCCGTTCCTGTACCTGGGTCGCCAGCACTGCAAGTGGAAATCCAACTGCTGGTCCGGCGGTTCGGCCCTGCTCCAGTTTTCCTACTCGGTAAAAAATTCTAAATAAAAATACAAATGTACTTATATTCCTGGTGTTAGCGATGCATCTTTGTACTAAGGTGCCTGTGCTGTTTAATATAGCACAGGCTGACTAAATGTTGGACGTGCAAAGCACAGTTAGTGCAGTTCAAGGCATGTTAGAACAGAGCTATAGTATCTGTTTGATACACTGATTATCTGCAAATCTCCTAAGTCCTCTGAGCCCCCATTTTCCCTGCAGTTCTTAGTAATCCCTTTTAAACAGTTACACTGACTAAGTAAGCAATGAGGCACACCAAGATGTTGGTTGTTTTGCCACAACTGCATACCCAGGGGTATGGTAAAGCAGAAGGATGTTGGCCAACTGCCTTAAGCCTCTGAAAAAGTGATTGCAGCACAACAATATATATCCTTCACTGTTTTATTGTGCTTACAAAATGGGTGATTAGGCATATTTGTAAAAAGCATTAACTACATTTAAAACAATAAAAAAAAAAGATTTAAATATGTTTAAATATAAAATAGTCTCTCCACTGACTGGTGCCACTAAATGGAACTGACAGGATAATGTTAGTGTGTAGAACAAAAAAGCAGGCACATTGTGATCTGGAAATATAAAGTTATAAATTTACAAAATATAGTAGTAAAATGTATTATTATTAGATGACAGCAGCCATGCAAATGTGCATAACTAAGTAGAAAGATGCTCAACATTTTGTGTAAACTCTGTGTGCTTTGTAAACGTGTCTGCCCCCACAGTAATAATTTGTATGACATGTATATATATAGTGCTGTTAAACTGATAATTCAATAAAAAACATATGTAAACTGACAATACTATTAAAATAAATCCTTGTAAACAAGTGTGTACATTAACACAGTTGCACAAGAAAAACATCACCAAAACAGAAAACACTGTCTTTTTCTCCAAGTTAATCTATCTACACCACAGATACGCCCCTCCCCCAAAGCACACTTCCACTGTCTCTCAGTACACAGACTGAATTTTGTACATTAATATTCAAAATCCACACACAAACAATAAACATTCGATGATATGAGCACAGGAGGGTTTCCTATAATCAATGAACTAAAGTTTCAGCCAAAAAAAAAAAGGCTCAAAAAGGTTTTTTTAACAGCTTTTAGAAAGTTTGAATCACAGAGAGCTCTCAGAGCAGATTGTCTCCTACAGCGTCCTACACACACTACCCCAAACTGAGGCTGTGCAGAACAGTCTAGAGCCCATGTGACCTGAAATCCCATGAATCACTGCAAAATTCACCTTTGGAGTTTAAAAACAAGGCAAAGTGAGGCAAAGTACATTGTTTTCAATGTACTTTGCCTTAAGAAATGGTGGAGTAGTGGTTTGGGAAGGAGGAGTAATACGAAGTCATTGTTTTCCATGGACTTCGTGTTACCAATTATAACGCAAATTACTCCACTTCGCATTGCGGAGCACTCCGTGAATTCGCCTTCATCTTAGTGAACCACTGGGGAGATATACGGACTGCCAGATGCAAGTGGCAGTGAATAACCTTGGGTGACAGTATCATTTTAATTGCTGCAATTTACCCAGCCAGGGAAAGTTGCAGCAACTCCCAGTGTTCATAGTCCTTCTTTGGCTTCTGAAGCAGGGGAGCAAGATAGTCAGTTACCACAGAGTCAGGGCAGGCCTGTATTCATAAGTATTTAAGTCCTATGTGTGACCATTGTAGTCCCCATGTGACAACCACCATGGGGGTACAGCAGAGGTTAAGGGGCAGTTTTATGAGAGTTGATCTTAAGCTGGGAGATCACCTGGACATCATGCAGGAGGTCAAGGAGGGCTGGGTGACCAGAGGTTGCATCTCAGAGGAATACCAAACAGTCATCCACATATACCAAAGTGTGGTTGTCTGTCTTCCCCACAGAGATGCCCTGTAGAACTGGGTGCTGCTAGATGGTGAAGGCCAACAGCTCTATAGTCAAGACAAATAGCATGGGGGAAAGGAGGTAGCCTTTCTGCATGCCTCACTGTAAAGTGAAGGGTTGCAAAAGGGTCGAGCTGGTAAGCATCAAGGCGGCAGGGTGCACATATAGTGCCTTGACCAAATGACCCCAAATTGGAGGCCAAAACCTATTCCAGCAAGAAAAGCATGTAAGTATCCCCTCTTCTCTGAATCAAAGGCTTTGTTATTGCCACTGCTGTGGTGGTAGTGGGAGCAGCAGATGCTAGCACCATCAGGGAAAGAAAGAGCCTTGTGGTGATCAGAGCTGAGTCACCTTTAACAAATCCCACTTTGTAGTCATGGACAAAGGTGTGAAAGATAGACTACAACCTGGTTGCCAAAGCTTTTGCCACCATCCTGCCTTTCATGTTAATGAGTGAGGTGGGCCAATAACTGCCCAGGGCTGAGGGGCCTTACCTTCCTGAGGCAGTATCATAATGACTGCTTCTGGCATCAGGGGCCGGGGGGCTGGAAACCTCATCAAGTGAATTCCGAAATCCCCCTGCTACACATGGAATACTAAGTCAGTAGTCAATTGGTACAGATCAACTGGTATTCCATTCCCACCAGGGGCTTTGTGGGAAGAGAGGGCAGAGATAGCCACCTTAATTTCTGCTGTTGTGAGGGGTGCTCCAATGCCTTCTTGGCAGTGGGAGATAAGGTGGAGAAAAGCAGACTTTGAGAGGTACATGAGAGGAGTAAAACTGTTAGCAGAAGGCGCACATGACTTTATTGATCATGTTAGGCTGTGTGTGTAGGCAGCTGCTTCCATCATGCATATGAGGTATGTAGTGGTCTGATTGCCATTTACATGAGCTGTATGACAGCAAATTACTTGCTCTTTCTCCCCCATCCAAGTATCTATGTTTCAAATGCAGGACCATAAGTTCAGCGTTCCACACTGATAGGGCACTGAGTTGTATACAAAGAGATCATACTTCCAGAAGCAAGGAATAATGGAGCTGCGGAGTGATCACTTCCTGAGCTTACCCTATTCCGCAGCTAGGGATGCCTCCAAGGACTTCGGCTCCTACTCTTGCCTATGTCTATGATCAGGAGCGAATCACATGATATGTCCCCTCTAAGTCACTTTAAAAGTATCACATAACACATCTTTGAAGTTGGCACCATTGTCATTGAGCTCAAAATAGGTAGAGCTCTTCCTCTTCAAGGAGGGGGAAATTCTTTATCCCAAAGAAGGGGAAGGGGTCCAGCCTCCTGGATGCAGATTTAGATGGAGTGGGGCCCCAGTCTACCAAAAACTCCACAGGGGTGGGGTCAGATAGCTACATGGGAAATATGCAAGAGATCTGCACCACTGGAGAGTTCAACAGTGAGGTTAGCCAAAAAATGTATCCTGCTACACATGGAAGAGGTGGGAGAAAAATAAGTAGAATCTAGGGTAGAGTGGTGCTGTAGACACCAGATATCAGTCAGAGAAAGGATATATATCAAGACTTGAACCATTGACTGCACCTTAGAATGGGTTTCGGCCCTCCCTGAGTTCCCATCTAGAAAGTCATCCTTGGTCAAATTGAAGTTTCCTCTTAGGAACAGGGGAACACCTGGAGTCACAAACTGCAGAAGAGAGTGGTGTACGGCCATAAACAGGTGAGAGTCATTGTGGTTGCTGCTATAGATGTTAGCAAAACCTACTGGGCCATTCAGTGTGAAGACTTTGGCCACCACCCATCTATCTGCCCCATCCTGTGCAGACAAGTCCAGCTACCAGCAGAGAGCTTTATGGATTCAAATTGAAACCCCTGCTTTGGATGTGAGGAAGCTTCCATCCTCACACATTCACTACACAAATTGGTAGTCTCACCAGAGGAAAGCTTAGTCTTTCCTGCAAGAGGGCAACCTGGGCTTTCATGCTCCTCAGTCTAGCCAATACCCATTCCTTTTAACAGTAGAGTTCAGACCTCACACTTTCCAGGAAATGTATGTCAAGAGGGCCATCTGGAGGTAAGAAGGGACAAGGCATTGTGACTGAGATAAGCCAAAAATATGCCCCCAGGCAACAGCTGGGAGGGGGAGTGGGCATGGGCTGCAGCAGGTACAGGGACATTCCTCGGCTGTAAGACAACTATAGCCTGCATAACACTATAGAAGTCAGAACAGTGCTGAACACAATTCCCATAATACATGATAGCACAGTCGCACCTATGTAACACCTATAGTAATGCAAAACCAGAAAGAAAGGGAGAAGAAACAAACAAATATGAGCATGCGCCATCCTCTTAGCACCAGGTCCTCCAATGCTCGAGCCACAACAGGGGGAGGTAAAAGCACCAACCACAGCAGCAGTTTACAAAGAAGCGAATAACATCTGATTATTGCCATAGCAACAGGGCCAGAGAAGAATTTTCTGAGTACACAACTGTATGAGTTGTATTATCACCAACATCCTGGAATAGAGGGGTACCTCCTTCAAACCCCAGACAAAAATTGAAATAGAAAACTAGGACAGGTTGAGTCCATTGGTGAGGTGAATGGTGGGTGGACAAGCAAGGGGGATCAAAGTGAATGGGGGGGGGAGTCCAAAGTTGTAACAAAGGGTAGCAAGGCAGGGATAAGAATCAGACAAATAAAATGGGGGCAGGGAGAACTTCCTGTGAGCAACACCAGCATTCTACAAATGCAGAGAAGAGCTCAGAGAGGTAGTGGACTATCACAGACAGGCAGTTGCTAGGTCAGACTGAAAGCCCTCATCACCAGCTTAGGAAGTTACTGACTGTCATTGAAAACATGGCTTATGGCTAGGTGTGTGGGGGCCAGGGTGTCGGGCCTGGCATTGGGGGTGGGGGTGTGGGGGGTAGGAATGCATTAGGCTAGTACACCAGCACTGCTTAACTATCTCCTTATTCCCCCTGGCCAGCCCTAAATGAGGTCTGCAGTTGGAAAGGAGGAAAAACAGTCAAAGGCTCAAGGGACAACACTGTGTAAAATCCGAGCTTGGGAGCTGAAACCGAAGAACAGTGCCAACCACATCTTCCAGGACATCCACCCACCTCTGCAACATTGCCAAGCCAGAAATGCTGACCCAGAGACATTGCAGTGGTATACTTAGAGAAGCCATTACTCACAAAAATTTGCATTTCATACAGTAAGATTTGCAGCTGCCGGTTGGAGGCAAAGATGTTCAGTGTCCTCAAAACCATGAAGTATGCAGTAGGAGTGTGTGGGTGGCAGTCAGGCAAAATGGTACTCTCAGGAAAAGAGAGCAGTGGTGCCTAGAGAAAGAGGCAAAGATGGGGGAGGAGGGAGAGGAGCCGAAGAGATCTGCCACACAGGCAAACCTCAAAAGAAGTCCAGTCTCTCCCCCAAAGCATGAAGCCAGGGTCATCACACTGTCCCAGATGACCAAATCAGTTTTGAGGCTAGGATGAAATGGCTGTAGAGGGAGGAGATGGGCCACCTCAACATACTGATATGATAACAGGGGTACCACAGCTCATGAATAAGCAAAGACACAGGTAAGAGAAACTGCAATTTAGTAAATGCAAATCCAGAGCAATAAAGGAAACTGTACATTAACAAATAGTACATTTAAGCCCCTAGCTGGCGACAGAGCAGTGCCCATGGCAGCAGCATTAGGGGAGGATATATCAGCAGGAAGTCAAGTAAAACAAAGTGCCTTCACCCTCAGAGAATGAGGGCAATTAAAGGTTCCAAATCAGGAAACATCCCTACGTCATGCCCAGCTGGGTAACAGGCAGCAGAAGCTCCAAGTCACCATTGAGGAGGAAGCACAGTGGGCTAAACATGACATGACCAGTCCAGACAGATGTTAGTGTGCAAGTGCCAACTAATGCCGAAGTGACAAAGGTGAAGCCAACCCACTGGGACAGCTTCTCATTGCACTCATCAAAGCCCGGACCAGGAAGGGCCCTTGATCCACACCCTACTGCAGCATCACAGTACAAATGAGCAGATATTAGTACAAAGAGTCCATTCTGGTGGGGGGAGAAGTACCTGGACTAAATGGGGAGGGCAGGGTGAGCCACTAAGTCAGTCGGGTAACAGTACCTGTAAGCACAGCATGTCAGCCAGTGGATTTTTCTGAGGATCTCTGAGCCTTGAGTGCCACAAGAGTGCAGAGCTGAGGCAGGTAGGTTGGTGATACCACCAGAGGGGTAGGTGCACTGTCAGTCCAAGATCTGTTGTCCACTGGTGCTGGCTGCAGAGACACTGGGAGAGGCAGGTTGGAAGATGCTGTCAGTTGCATAGGAGTTAGCTGACTGTCAACTGAGCTAGCTGGAGGCTCCACTGGTCCTGGGGTGGGGCAAACCAGTTGGAGGTAGGGAGCGGTCAAGGCATGCCAAGACAGGCAGAAGAGAATGGGAGGAAGACACATTGCACCTGCACCTTCAGAGTCTCGTTGAAACAGTAGAGGGGTCTTTCTTAGGGTTGTCAACCCTAATGTCCACCCCCTCTCCCCTGAGCAGACAAGCTCAGATATGATGTTTTCTTTACTCAGGGCCCTGCATAAAGAAAGCTATGACATATTCTGCTGGCAACCTCTGGCAAGCCATACTTCTCTACCTTTGAAGAGTGTATCTCTATAAGGAATTGTCTTGGAGCCATACCTTTTGCTTTGGACAGGAGGCTATGGGCTGGGGGAGGAGGGCATTTGTTTAGTTTAGTTAAGATCTTGGATTAAGCACCTTTGAGCAAGAGCTCTTTTGCATAGGTTCCACATCAGAGGGAATTACAAAGGTAGCAACACAGATCAAGGAATGTACAATAAATCAGAGAATCACAAGAAATGCAAATGAGCAACTTTAACTGGCATTGAACAATGCATACCAGGAAGCAGGTTATAGCATTAGAATTATAAGCACACACAGAATAAGAAAACATAGATCTGCCAAGAGGTCTTGTCAAGTGATAACAGGAAAGACTGATAAAATGCAAAGGCAAGGAGGGGGTGGAAGTGAGGTGAGGTAGCTGGAAGGAAGAGTGGGAAGGGTGTGGGATGTGCATAGAAGGGGAGGGATAGTGGATGTGAGAGGGGAAGGAGTAAGAAGAGAGAGGTAGAAACTGAGCGAATGGGGATGGTGCAACAAGTGCTCATGAAGTGGGGCAGAGTAATACGTGTGATGTGTGTGTTGGAAGAGGTTATGATATGAATTTCACAGTGTTGATAAGGTCTGCTCAGTGGAAGCAGTCACAGCTGTTGCGTGAAGTTAGGTATTGTAGGAGTTTATGTTTAAATGGGCCTAGCCTGGATACTGAGGAGATGTTGTAGTGGAGGGAATGTAGCCAGAGAAGAGCTCAGTAGGCAAAAGATCTTTGTTTCTGGGTAGTATGGCAGTGGGGTACTTGCAAGTTCTGATTTTTAGAGACCCTAGTACGATGGGGAATACAGAAGTGGTTTAGAATGTTTTGAACCCCTGGTGGTGTGAGTCCTGACCTAGACTAACCTTCTTAGCTATTAGACATGATTGATATTTAATTCTGTCTTGTAATTGAAGTCTGCTTGTCTTAGCACAGAGGCCACAGGTATGTGTGAATCACGCTCTGCCTGTAAGGAGCCTACAGGCCTTATTCAGAGCTGTGGAAATTCATTAGTGGTGAAAACCCAAGGAAGACCCCACCACTGACTCACCAAGATTCCGGAGACCCAATACCCTAATATTTTTTAATTTTCTTACTTTGTGTGCTTTGCGTTCTTCAACCCTTATGTCTTAATGTAATTTATTGCAATTAATATATATGTGTATATGTTACAGGGCTGCAGTAGTGCCCCTATAGTTAGGGTTGAGCAGGGTGTTTAATGTTAAAGCCCTAAATTTGTACCTTAATAACTTTGTCCATAGTCAATGAAATTGCATGACATTTTGAATGCATGATCTGGAGGACATAGTCTCTTTATTTGGCTAGTTTGTGACAGCTAAACAGATTCTGAGATACAGGTAGTGCAAAAAGTAGAAAAATCAGGGGTTTTCATCTTTTTTGCTCTCACCTACAGCCGTGATGGTTTAGATTTTTTTCTGAAATTTTCAGGGTAAATGTAGCTTGCTGTAAAAAGAAGCTCTTTTTTGGTTTGGTGAAAAATATTTATCCATTCCCAAATTAAAAGAATTTGAAATTTTGGTACTGAGGATGCTCAGTAGGATCTTTCATTTATATGTCTGATGTGAAAAAAGAGTTTCCAGCTCACAACAGTAGAACTGTCTTTTGTGAGCTGAGATTTTTTCTTCATGAGCCAAAATTCTTCCTTTGTGTGGCTGCCATCTTATTTTTGAATGTTGAAAATGTTTAAAAGCCATAAAAATTATTCATTTTCAAAAATCAAATGCCTGAACCTTGATAAACATATAGCATAGTGTATGAGAGCCCATAAACGAACACTCTGTTCAAATACTGAGTGGTTTCCTTGATGACGAGGATCTCTAGAGTGAAGCTCAAGAGATCCCTGTTGTCATGGCAATCACAAGGTATTAGAATAGCAGGTTGTGTATTGGGGTTCCCATACACTTTTCTATATAGTGTATGACTCCCCAAAACACATTTCCCTTACTTTTTATTGCTGCTGTAGTCAATGGTGACCCGCACTCCTCATGTGTTTGCCAGCTGGTCAGCTCGCATGTGCTACTCCTCATCCGCCCCTGTCCTATGAGCGGCGCAGCTAGAGGTGGTTGCATTGTGATGTTGCTACTAAAGCAGAACAAAAAATCATTCTGCTTTAGTAGCTATGTTACTACTGCAGCAGAACCAATTTTTTAGGTGTATGGATTTCCATACACAATAACGTTCAGCCATACATTATATCTCACTCTCTCTCTCTCTCTCTCTCTCTCTGTCTCTCTTTCTCTATATGTATATTTTTTTTATTTTGTTAATTGGACTAGAGTGCCCACTTTTGGTCCAGCTTCTCTTAACCCCTGCTCTCCAGGTTGACCACCCCACCACCTATTAGATACATGGTGGCACCAGGGTGCCCACACGCAGTACCACCAAATACTAGCCAACATGAGGATGTCCAATCCCCGGTGCCAAAAAGTCCACTGAAATAAAGAAAATTAGATTTTTTTACACCTGTAAAAAATAAAATGGTCCCTTGCCAATCTGCCTTTCACCATCTCCACCCCTACCTCCTACTAGGCACCCATCACACCACCCCTCTACACACTGTCACACACACCCTGCCCCATCTCTTCTCCCTCTTAATTGATGATCCAGCCCCTTGATTAATGCAATCTCTCTTCAGTCTCTGATCCCCACTGTTCTGCTGTCTGCTGCATACCCCCCACCCAAAGAGTCAAAGCTTTTCTACTTCTCTGTCCCCTGCTGCCTATAGCAACCCACCCTCTGCCTCCAATCCTTTTCTAATTCCCTTACTCTGTTTATTCTCCCACAGATTTTGTGCTCCCTGACTGGGCGCTCTCCGCCATAGCAGTGCAACTGTTGCCACTGCCTCAGCCAGTTCCTGCAATCGCTGACCCAGGAAGCCTCACCCAGGTACAGTCCCTCCATTGGGCCAGAGCTTTCAGTGATATGGCGCTTTCTCTCAGCAGCAGCCCAATTGGCTGCTTTGCCACATGGGCGCTCACCGATTCACTCCTTCGAGCTGACTGCTGTAAGACGTATCTAACTCTCTGAAGCCCAGCCGCTTCTTGTCTGCTTCTCCCTGCTATCTGATACTACTCTATCTCAAATCTTATAGCCTGATGATTTCAAATTCTGTAGCCTGATTATTTTTTATCTGTTTACTAAGGAAATTTAGTTGATTACACTGTTTATCAGGGCCAAGTTTTCCAACTACTTGTACATGCCTGCTTACCAATTGTACAGCTAAAAGGTTTAATTTGCTAAACTGTTTTTTTACTCCAGAAAGCAATGTTTTTTTTCTCTGCTCTGTACTGAATTTAATTTTCTTTCTTCCCTTTCTACTTTCTTTCTGGCTCTAATTCCCCCGCTGAACCTCCCCCTTTGGTGCTCGGCTCTGGCCCACCCTTTCCCCTGTCTCCTCTTCTCCTTCTTAATTGCTTATCCAGACTCTCATTTAACATAATCTCTCTTCAGTCTCTGATTCAGAGCTTTCTATGTCTCTGTACCCTGTTGTCTCTAGCAACACGCCCCCTGCCTCAGATCCTCTACTAATTCCCTTACTCTGTTTGTTCTCCCACAGATCTTGAGCCGCCTGACTGGGCGCTCTTCCCCCATAGAGGTGCAGCTGTTTTACATAGATACATAGACAGTGTCAGCAGATAAGGGCCTATGGCCCACTCAGTCTGCCCATTTGAGCTTGTAAGTTCAGTTTATGTTTTCCTAGAAGTCTGTTGCCCCTTAGCCCTGACCTCCAGAATTCCTTTATGTCTATCCAATGCATTCTTAAATCCCGTGATTGTTTCAGCCCCCACCACTTCCTCTGGCAGGGTGTTCCACTTGTCCACCACCCATTCTGTGAAGAAATTCTTCCTCATGTTTCCTCTGAATCATCCTCCCTCCAACTTCATCCCATGCCCTCTAGTCCTGGAACATCTTTTTCGCTTAAAAATAGTGTATTTCTGCACCCTGTTCCTCCCTGTGAGATACTTGTATGTTTCTATCATATCCCCTCTCTCCCTCCTCTCCTCCAGGAAGTACATGTTCAATTCCTTCAACCTGTCTTCATAGGACTTGTGATGCAATCCATGCACCATCTTTGTTGCTCTCCTCTGAACCTTCTCTACCCTGTCTATGTCCTTACGTAGGTATGGTCTCCAGAACTGTACACTGTACTCCAGGTGGGGCCACACTAGTGTCTTGTATAGTGGAATTATGACCTCCCTTTTCCTGCTGGTGATGCCCCTGCCTATACATCCCAGTGTCCTATTTGCTTTACCTGCTGCCTTGTCACACTGTTTCCCTACCTTGAGGTAATCAGAGATGATAACCCCAAGATCTCTTTCCTGCTTGGTGCATGCTATATCCTCACCCCCCAACTGATATATTGTGCCAGGGTTTTTGTGCCCCATATGCATCATCTTTCACTTCATTGCATTGAATTTCAACTGCCAAACCCCTGACCATTCTTCAAGTTTCTGCATGTCCCTTCTCATTCTGTCTGCACCCTCTGGTGTGTCTACTGTGTTACAGAGCTTTGTGTCATCAGCGAACAGTGAAATTCTGCCTTCTAGGTCCTGTGCAATGTCACTGATGAAGATGTTGAATAGGACTGGTCCCAGCACTGATCCCTGTGGTACCCCACTGGTCACTCTTCCTCTGTGGAATGATAGCCATTTACCACCACCCTCTGTGTCCTGCAACCCAGCCAGTTACCTACCCACCACACACTACTGTCCTGCCCACACCCATATTCCCCAGTTTGTGTAATAGTCTTCATGTGGCACAGTGTCAAAGGCCTTGCTGAAGTCCATATAGGCCATGTCCACTACCCTCCCCTGATCCACCTCCCTAGTCACCCAGTCAAAAAATTCAATGAGGTTGGTCTGACGTGACCTCCCCCTGGTGAAACCATGCTGCCTTGGGTCCTGTAGTCCATTGACAACCAGATGTTCCACCAATCTCTCCTTCAGTAGTGCTTCCATGATCTTCCCCACTACCAAGGTGAGGCTGACTGGTCTGTAGTTCCCTGCTTCCTCTTTGTTCCCACTTTTGTATAAAGGGACTACATCTGCTGTCCTCCAGTCTTTGGGTACCTCCCTGTTTCCAGTGATCGGCTAAACAGGATAGCCAGAGGTTCAGCCCACCTCTCTTAGTTCTTTAAGGATCCTGGGTGCACCCATCTGGCCCCATTGCTTTATCAACTCTTATTACTTCCAGTTCCTTCAGGACCCTTTCTCATGTAAATGGACTTGTGTCCATTTCTGCACCATTCTCACCCTTGTACTCCCTTCAGACCCATTACCCTCCTCTTCCTCAGTAAAGACTGAGCAGAAATACCTGTTCAATATGTCAGCTTTACTGTTGTCATCCTCCACGTGGCCCCCATCCTCCCCTTTCAGTCTCACTATCCCTCTCTTTGTAATTCTTTTTTCACTTATGTACCTGTAAAAGGTTTTGCCTGTGTCTTTTTGTATTGCCTGAATGCAATCTTTTTGGCTTTCACTTTCTTTGCTACCTCTTTGGAAAACCATAATGGTCTCCTCTTCCTTTTCCTTTTGCTAACCTGTTTTCACCATTGCTGCCCACTCCTGCAATTGCCAACCCAGGAAGCCTCATCCAGGTAGGGTCCCTCTGTTGAGCTGAAGCTTTCCATTATTTATTGCCTTTTCCTGGCTGCAGACCAACTGGTCACTCTCCCCCACAGATGCTCACCAATTGCCTCCTTCTACCTGATTATTGTAAGCCATATCTAACTCTGTGAAGCTCGGCCACTTCTCGGCTGCTTCCTCCTGCTGCCTGATACTACTGTATCTCAAATTATGTTCCCACCCATCCTCCCCTGTCTCGGCACTCTTTAAATCCACTTTCCTGAATGCAAACTCTGCCCTGCAGCTCTCTGCCTCCAATTGCAACTCAGCTATCTAAGCCCTGTTCAAGCTACCCTAATTTTGACTGACAGAAGACACATGCTCGCTGTTGCAAACTATAACTAAGAACCACTAATAGGTCTTACAAGTGCAGAATTCCCTGCTACTGCCATTAATCTGCCACTGACAGTCTGGTAGAATGTACATCTATAGTCTGCAGCTGTGCTACCTGGGTATCCTCCCTCCCAGGGAGCTGTCACTGCTAGCCTTCAGTGGGAGTTATCTACAGCAGTCCTACTTCTATTCTCTCACACTGCACTCCACCCTGATCTACCTACCCTTGCCCCTCATTACAACCCACAAATACTGCCCAGTCTCTCTTCTGACACAACTCCTAGGCTGCTATCATGTCCCCTTGTGCTATGTTTCTTGCCCCTTACAGGGTACTTTACTCTATCCTCCTTGCACTCTGCCTTCCTCCTCTCACCCTTACTCCTGCTCCCTCACCTATGATGCCTGACCCTATCTGTTCCTCTGTGCTCCTCCCACCTCTTTATAACATTGCAACTACCCCTTCACCAGTCCTCATTAGCTGGACGCACTACCCCATCCGACCCAGTGCAACTCTCCTACCTATGCCAACCTACTTTACCTTGCTACACATAATAAAATTTCAGCCTCACCCCTCCCATCTCCCCTTACCTATCCCTTCCCTATTTAGATCCCCACCCTGGCAGAGAAGCGTGAAAATCCACTTCTTTGCCATTGCGCTACTACACTTATACTCAAGTGACATAAACCATAACCCGGGGCCATGCTCCTCGAGTACCCCCAACTGTATCTGCAATTGCTTGCCCATCCTCAAACAACCCTCTTGCCATGCCATGTGACTTAAAAATCCAGCATTTAAACATATGCGGCCTGCTCCCTAAACTTTACCTACCTTCAACAGTCTGACTCAATTCAAAACTGGCCTCAAACAGCACCTAATGACAGTCTCAAATGTACCTGCTTCTAAAGGCTGACACCCCACCACCCAGCTGGCCTGCCCTTATGTAAGCACCTTGCAGGTCTTAACAGACCTCCCCCACCACCCTCCATCCAAGCCATGGTCTACCCATACCAAGCAGTGCTTTTTGAACTTTTGGTAATGCCCCTCCCCATCCTTTCATCTTCCCCATGTTAGTACAAAAAAACCTGGCCAAGCCTGACCACTCCCTGCACTATCTCATGCTTTTTTTCTACAGTATGCCTTTCCCCACTCTCTCACCTATTCCTGCCTCACCCTAACCTCCCTTGTAACCACCCCTTTCTTGACAAAGCCCAGTGGAGCTGCTTCCCCCCTCTCCCCATCTATCATTGTTGACCCATATTTCTCTCTCTCTCTGTTGTAGTATCAAACCCCCTGCAACTATTCTGACATTGTTACTACATGTCTAGTGTTATTTATAGGAGTTCTACCTAGGGCAATCAATTAGCCGCAGTACTGTATTCAAATTGTAATTGCTTCATTTTTTGTTGCTTGATGTTCAGGTTCCTAATGCTCATTTGCCTACTGCGCATGTAACTGTAACCACCCTACTGTATTGTATACTGTCTTGTTGTCTACTCTGAGTTGGAACCTTTGTAAAAGCGCTTGTGCTCAAAGGTCTTTTCGAACTACTAAACACATAAATAAATATATAAATAAATAAATAAATAAAACTTCAATCTCTAGTAGCCTTACTTACCACTGAAATTATCATCCTTTCTGAAACATGTCTAAGTAACAAAATTGGGGACCCTGCCCTCTCAATCCCTGGATACACTATATCATGGCAAGACAGTCCCACCAGGGATGGTGGAGTAGCAATGTATGTCTCCTCTTCCATTCAGTTCATCAGCATTCTTGCCTCCTTTGCCCTAAAGCATAAGAGGTTCTAATTCTTAAACTCTCCCTTCCCTTCTCTGCACCAATCTATGTTGCAGGTGCATACTGCCTCCCTGGTCCCCCCAACTGCATCACAGAACTTATAAATACTATTACCTCACTCACTTCAGCAGGTAAAACTTATATAATGGATGACTTCAACCAAAATTGGTTAACCACATCCCTTACTAAAACACATAATGATATATTTCCCCTTAACTTGTCACAACTCATTTCAGTATCAACCAGCATTAATCATAAGTCCAGTAACCACTCCCTTATTGACTGGGCCCTCACATCCCACCCTCACAGGGTAATTAAATCTGGTATTCTACCAGATGCCATTAGCTATCACCACATGATCTTTATGATATGTAAAATACACAGAACTAAACCCTCTCCCAAAATGCAACTATTCCACTCATATAAATTGCTGAACCCTGCTCCCCTCCTCCAGGATCTGTCCCACTATAACTGAGAGCTGATAGCCACATCAAATTCTATAGATGCTGTGTATAACTATTTTCAAACTAAATTTCCTGAGGTCTGTAACAAACATACTCTTCTACAGCGTGCAAGATTGAGAGGCAACCACCACCCTTGTATCACCCCTAAACTCCCAGTGTGTCAAAGGGCCAGGGATCAAGTCTGGAAAACATAAAAATCTATCATGCTCCCTCATGTCTGTGACATATACCAGTCTATGTGCAATAACTGTATGAAAGCCACTTGCTTAGCTAAATCAGACTACTTTTGCTCGACCTTCCAGTCCAACATAAATAATCCATCCAAATTCTGGAAGGTAATTCACTTCCTTTTCTCGGTAACCCATGTATTGAGTGACCGTGATTGACCGCTTTCAAAAAGGGCGACTCAGTCATGTTGCTTTTACATAGCGCTATTGGGAAGGGAGGCTGACCAGATTGAAGGGGGTCTATGAATATAGCGACGGGATATCACTACATGTACATGCACGTGGGGTGGGACATGCTGTGTGATGTATAGAAGGAGAGAGAGGATTTGTGGAGTGCAGTGCAGCAGTGGATTGCTGAGCTGGCCATGTAGCATGGTGGGTTGGTGGCAGGTTAGGGTTGGGAGGGTGGTGGTTTGGTTCTGGGCACCTGCTCGTTTTTTGTGCCGGTCAGGAATTTATTTTTTTCCCCTCATTTTGCACCCCCCCAACCTGCACCTCTAGAGTTAAGAATCCTTTAGTAGTAGTCCCCTGCATAAAACCAAAAATGCAAGTGTCCGGTACCTTTTTGCTTTGTGCCATGAATCTACGTCACCAAAATTCATTTTTGGTGATGTAGACTCACCCAAATGGCAATCACTGTTATGCAATCACCATTATCACATGGAACCCTTTCCTCTTCCCCCTCCTCCTCTCCATCACCCCTCCTTAAAATAAACAGTATTCAAGTTGCCAATCACCTTAGTGTTGCCACAGAATATAATTCACACTTCACCTCATGTGCATCTGCTCTCCTATCCTCCTTGCCTCCAAACCCTCACTATATATGCCCCCACCCTCTTCACCCTCCTCTCCCAGCTTAACTTCTGCATCCCCCTCCTTTGCCTTCTCTAACATTACACCTGCTGCCACCATGGAGACACTATATGCCCTCAACCCCTCCAAAGACAGTTCACCTGATGGTTTGGACCCCAAACTGCTCTACCTATTGGTGCCTGCTATCTCTGCTTTGCTATCTGACCAACTTAACTGCTCTTTTGCCATGGCTTCTAACCCATCTGCCTGGAAGCATGCTACTGTCCTTCCCTTGCACAAAGGTGGTGACCCTTCCACTCTTGCCAACTATCGCCCCATCTCCCTCCTTTCTACCCTTGCTAAGTTCCAGGAGCAACTCATTCTCTCTCAACTAACTTCCAATCTCTCTGATTCTAACTTCTTCACTTCCTTCCAATCTGGTTTCTGTAAGAATCACTCCACCACTACCTCCTGGATTAGACTCACTGATTCCACCCTCTCAGGGATGAACAGTGGTCAAATCACATCTGTCATTTTTGTCCACCTAGCTAAGGCTTTCAACACTGTTTCTCACACCCTTCTTTTAAACATCCTCTACTTGGCTGGCCTAATTAACTCTGCCACTAGATGGTTCAAAGCCTACCTAGTAGGAAGGACCCAGTCAGTTAGAATAGCAGAAGCTGTATCTCCTCCTCTCCCAATCAACACTGGCATACCCCAGGGTTCCGTGCTGGCCCCTATCCTTTTCTCCATTTTCCTAAATGACCTTCCCTCAATCTGTTCATCCATCTCTGTCCACATGTATGCTGATGATATGGTTCACTTCACCTCATGCTAATCCCCCAAAGATATTGAAACCAGACTTCAGCATAACTTCAATTAAGTTCAGCTCCCATCATCTCTCACTCAGTGCAAAGAAGACAATCTCAATGACCATTGGCACTAAGCAGAGACTCTCTCAGCTCCACTCCCTAACCTCCTTCCACACCCTAGATGGGACAGTCCGTGAGGATACCTCTTCCTTTAGGTATTTGGGTGTTTGGCTCAACCAACACTTCAACTTCTCTGGACAAGTTGACACCATCCTGAAGAAGTTGAGCCCTAAACTTGGTGCATTATACAAGAACTGTAGCTGCCTTCTGCTACCGGCCAGACATGAACTAGTCCAGAAGATGATACTACCTATCTTTGAGTACTCGAAAAATTAAATGATAATTTGGATCACTCAGGTAGTGAGGTCTCTGTAAATTCTAAGTGTGAGCCTTATCAAATATATTCAAACACATTGAGGATTTTGTCATGAAATATTTCTGGTTTTGTTGCAAAATTACCTGATAGTGAATGTATGGAGTTTTTAACAAGGCATGACATTATTAATATTCAAGATCCATGGCATACAATGATCTACTTGATAATATACAAATTAGTGTGTATCATTTATTTCAATCTCCCACAACTCTTAAGGCTAGGATGGGTAGATCAGCAGGTGACCTTATAACATACATTGATACATGATTATTTTGAGGTTGAAAATACTATTTTTAGTCAAAGTTATTTGTTAAAAATATTGAAAATATGCAAAGAGAAGGTATTGTTGGTTAATATTTATAACCCACCAACAAAGTCTCCCATTTATGACTCTTATCTTATCCCAAAACTTATTGCTGACATAAAAGAGTACGTTGACACTTATAATGATCTCAAAGTCATAATAACTTGAGAATTTAACGTAAGATTTGGTGGTAAAAATCTAGGAAGTGAATCTACCTCATGGTTCTTACAAGATATATATGGAATTGATGAAAGGAAGTCAATTGATTAAAAGTTCTCAGATTATGATGAGCATTTTCATCTTTTACTTAACTCATTGAACCTCATAATTCTTAATGACAGATTACCCTCGGATCTCGAGGGTGCTCCCACTAGTATTATACATAACGGTCAATCTATAATTGACTATATACTAGTTTCCCCATTTTATTATAGCAAGTACCTGGATTTACATATGAATAACAGGGTGGAAAGTGATCACGTTCCACTTGTTATGTCCAAAAAAATGAAATGTAAAATAACTAGAACACAACAAGAACAGAGAAAAATCTATAACAATAGAAAACTTATCAAATGGAATCAGATACCTCAGACTACTTTAAATTATTAAAATTTTTACCTGTAGCATGGAAAATCTGTTTATTAGAGATTTAGAATCATCTGTAATTTACATGGAATTCTTAAAACAATTTGATAATATTCTATCTCAGTTTTAAAAAAAAACAAGACCATTAATTAAATATGAATATGACACATGGTTTCATAAAAATTGTTGGGTACAGAAAAATAAATTAACTTAATGGGTGAGATATGTTAAAATTTTCCATCAAGAAAAAAATTATTGGATGCTAAATTATCAAACAAAACAATATAGACAGCATGTACTAAAGGAAAAATCTATATATCAACAACAATTATGGGATCAAATGTTACAGGCTATTGAGACAAACGATGATAAAACATTTTGGCAACTTGTAGCTAAAGGTAGTAAGAATTATAAAAATCAATATGATGCAAACATAACTTCTTCTCAATGGGTAAAACATTATTCTTTTTTTTCCATTTAAACTTTATTGATTTTCAGCAGAGATCAAACCAGTCAGGGAAATTACAATAATGTGCTACATTACAGCAAAATATGTCCAGTCGCACAGAAAATATGCAATAGTCTGCAAATACCCCCATCAAAAATACACATAAATCATAAACCCAACTAAAACCCAACCCTCCACCCCCCAACCCTAACCCCCGAACCCACCAAGAAGAAAAAGACCCTCCTATCCCCCCCAAGAGGCACTCACAGAAGGTATGAAAACCCCAGATAAAATCTAGGTCTATCCAGTATAACAGGCATCAAATAAGGCCCAAACCTTATCAAAGAGCCACAACTGGTTGTGGAGGATAGCTATCATTCTCTCCATCCTCAGAAAGGCCAGGAGCTTGCTTAGCCATTCCTTATACGAGGGACAACACTTGTCTTTCCAGTGCCGAAGCACCAGTTTTTTGACTGTGATGGAAATTAAGGCCATGTAAAATTTCCTGTTTTTCACAGGGAAAGCAGACATCTCACCCAAAACACAAACCTCCGGCCTAAACATATCCTCTAGCCCTAAAAGCGGATTTAGGTTATTTTGAATTTCAGTCCACAAGGGAACTATCAAAGGACAATTCCAAAAAATATGTAATAGATCTCCTGAATCCGCTTCACATCTGTAACATTTGGGGTCCCTCAATAAATCCAAATTTTTCAACTTCTGGGGAGAATAGTAGATATTATGCACAATCTTAAATTGAATCAACCTTAGTTGGTCTTATTTAAGATATTTATGACATGCAGTCCAAATACCCGTCCAATCTAAAGAGATATCTGGAAACATCTCGGCCCAATATGCTCATGGGGCCATATTATTCGGATACGCCCAATGGAATAGAGTTAAATAAATTTTAGAAATTGCTTGCAAAGCACCAATCAATGGGCTGATAGTTTCCAGAAAATCAATAGAGGACACCTGTCCTTCTCTCCTACCCACCTTCTCTAATAAAACATGCCTAAGCTGCCAAACTTTAAAGATATCCTTCCTAGAAAGGTTGAACTTATCTATTACAACCTGGGCCGGAAGAATACCTCCATTTACATCCATAAAGTCCCTAAGAAGATGCTCCCTAAGCATTTCCAGCCACCCCGGTTTAATGAGCCTATTACCAATCCGAAACCATGGATTACCCCAGATCGGCTGTCCCCCATCCTCAAGGTGATTGTGCTTAATAAATCCACAAAGCTGACCATGAGACCTAACCGCTACTCCAATTGGGGACTTGTTCAAGACAGAGGGAAGCGCTTTAGGGGATAAGAAGAAAAGGGCAAGGGGGTTGATCCCATGATTGCTGATTAGTGCCTTTTCAATTTTCACCCATAAGGGAACATAGATGGGTTAGCCACCTTGTCCAACAAGGCCCACCTACCATATTTACTTAGCTGGGCAGCCCAAAAATAAAGGCCAAAGTGAGGTAACCTTAAGCCACCAACTAGCTTAGGGGCGGCTAACTTATAATAGGCCATCCTGGATTTCTTGTGTTTCCAGATAAACTTCACAATTATATTATGAAGATTCTTGAACCAGGATAGCGGAAGAAAAATATCTAACCTACTTAAAGGGTAGAAAAGCCTGGGAAATATATTCATCTTAACTATACTGATTCTTCCCCATAAAGATAAGGGAAACTGCGCCCACCTCTGGAGATCGAGCTCTATAGTGCGAACCAAGGAATCCAAGTTCAGTTGATGCATGCGAGTAGTATTATGGGTTAAAGCTAGGCCCAAGTATTTAAGAGAATCCGCATTCCATTTTAGCCCAAGTTCTGTTATCTCCCTTTTAAATACCCATGTATTAAGAGGGTAAACCACTGTTTTATCTAAATTTAATTTATAATTAGAAACCCAGAACATTATTCTAATATTTTCTTTAAACCAGACATAAAATATTATACTTCTTCTCTAATTAATTCAGAACTAATTTGGTTTACAGTTAAGGACTTATGAATGGCTATTAACAGTAGTAAATCAAACAAATTGCCTGGCCCGGACCAGATCCCGACAGATTTCTATAAAATTTATATTGTCTGGATGGCCTCTTTCCTTATGGATCTTTTTAACAAATTTATAATGTATAATTACATGCCAGACTCATGTAAAGCAAGCCATAATATCCCTATTTACAAAAAAAAGGGATACAAATTCTCTAGCCAATTATAGATCAATTAGCCTTATTACTAATTTGGCAAAACTATATTCAAAAGTTCTTCTGCTTCAATTTCCACTAGAACTCAAAAAAAATGAAGGAGTTCTTCCTGTCATAGGAAACAATGATACAATGTTTATTGAAGTATTGAGATAAATGAGATAAATTAAATTGAATACTTTAAGAATTAACTCATAATTTGAGCTATGTGTGGATATTAACAGAATGTATAAATATGATGTACCTGCTTGATGTTAATAAACTTGAATTAAAAAAAAAGTTCTTCTGCTTCACTTGCAGGATTGGGTTATTAACCATAACAAAAGTCCCCCCTTTAAGTGTGGTTTCAAAAGCACAATGGAACAGTACAACATATTTTTCTATTAGTCCATGTAATTGAGAAGTATTATAGCATTGGGAAGCAGCCATTGTTTGTGGCATTTATAGATTTCTCATCTGAGTTTGGTTTGCTATCAAGATAAATTCTTTGGGAAACTTTAGAAAACATAAGAATAAATCCAAACCTTTTGAATTTGATTATGAGAACATATATGGATACCTGGATTAAAGTTAAATACAATACAGGTGGTGAACTTACAGAAAAAATCAACACAAATTCCAGTGTCAGACAAGGGTGTGTTCTTGCCCCCACACTTTTCAATTTATATAGCAATGAGATACTGGTAGAATTAAATTATTCATCCCATCATATGCCTAAAATACTTATTCAACAGTTCCAGTACTCGCATGTGCGGACAATTTGGTCCTTATATCTACTTCTATA
Organism: Neoceratodus forsteri; assembly: GCA_016271365.2. Taxonomy (NCBI): domain Eukaryota; kingdom Metazoa; phylum Chordata; order Ceratodontiformes; family Ceratodontidae; genus Neoceratodus; species Neoceratodus forsteri. The sequence goes on along the minus strand of CM057450.1, from coordinate 870,690,765 downwards.
GGCTTGGATTACAGAGAAGTCTTACCAAGCTTGAGAAGTTCTGTAGACTTAAGCATTTGATCCCAAATATCCAAAAGACAGAGGTTATGATATTTGGAACAAAAAGAAATTTTTGTAATTTACATCTTAATTTGCAGTCCTTAGAATTTCCAAAAAACAAAGAAAAAGACCAAAGTTTCTTTTTGAGGTCAGCACTAGTTGTTTCTAATGTGGGATCTCAAGACTTAAAGCAAAGTTAACTTGAAATACACATTCATTTTATCCATATAAAAACATGCCAATAAAAAATCACGATTTTCGTGAATACACCCTTCTTCTATACTTAAAACTGTGCAAAATAGCATTCAAGTGTAAAAGCAGAAGAAAAAAGTACTTCACCATGCCTCTTGTAATCAGCTCCTTAAATATTGCAGGTGGTAAGCTCTGCGTTTGGATTTTGGTGCAACCTTTGTATACATTGGAGCTTTGCTTGTAGTGTTCTTTTCTCCCATAGCCCAATTTTGGACCGCCGCTCAAAACTGCGATAAGTCCATCGCTGGGAATACTTAAATGTCGAAAAATGGTGCACAACTTTACAAAAGATTCCAAAGTGCATATAAGACACCGAAACTGCATGGTGCAGCAGAGACAGTGTTAATCACTGCATAGACTCCTGGGTACACTTACGTATCAACCGTGTAATTGGTCATCTTCAGAGCATGCCTCAGATTTCAACAAGGCTCTCTTTTAAAGGGAGCTGCTTTTTCTGTATGTGAAGTTTTCAAGTGTCAGCAGGTTTCTAAAAGTATGCAGCTTCATATCCCACCACCGGAAACAAGGGCCATCACTAAGAGGTCCTAAGCAAGGCAACCTCTTTGATAAAGACATTTTTTTCAAGCCATTATATCTCCAAATAGGGATGTGAAAGCCCCTGAACAAAGAAGTTACAAAAAAGCCTATTATAAACATATGCAGAAAAACAAATACATTAAACATTAAGAAAGTGCTTCAAAAATATACAAAATCACAAACCAAAAGCACACAAAACATTTGTACCAAGGGATCAGAGCTTGAAAGTCGTAACCTCCCTATACCTAGTCAGGCAACAAGGATAATTATAAACAAAAAATATGTATACACTTAGAGGGAGCAGAGCCAACAAGTCTAACTCCCTCTTGTGGCCAGAGCACGTAAAGTCTAAACCACACATCATTTCACTATCTTGTGGACAGTATAGCCAGCAAGTCTAACTCTCCAAAGTGACCAGAGCACGTCAAATCTAAGTCACTATATATTCAGATAGGAACAAATGGAAAAAAAGGGGGGCAGTCCACAAATAATGTTTTTCCGAAGAATCCAGATATACTCTCTTTTCTAAAAGGAGACCAAATTCAGAACACATGGGAACAAGGGTTGTAGGGGTTGGGGTTGAATCAATAATTTATATATAGCTATACAATGGAATCTCTTCATTCAGGCCTATTAGAGTTATTATGTCTAATTAAAAAATCCAGAAAGCTTCCCTTTGGAGGAGCCGTGTATTCAAATCGCCCCTTCTAAATCCAATCTCCACCTTCTCCAACCCCACATATCTCATAGATGCTGGTGACCCATGTCTGGCTTCTCGATAATGTTGTGCCATTACATATTCCATGTTTCCATTCCTAATAGCTCCCTTGTGTTCTCGTAGTCTCAGTTTGAGTGCTCTTTTTATCTGTCCTGTATATGACAGGCCACAGGAGCATTTCAACATATATATTACTCCCATCATACTACAGTTAATAAAAGTATTTATATCATATTTGTTGCCCGATCTTGGATGGCTGAATCTTTTTACATCCACCGTATTCGAACAATGGACACAATGTCCACAATGGTAATTTCCTGATGGTTGGGGTGGTAATCATGTTCTTATTCTTTCTATTTGTACTGTAACATATGCATGTACCAGAATATTTCTTAGGCTCCTCCCCCTCATATATGTTACCATTGGTTGATTCTGTCCAATGTCTTTGAGTCTGAGATCTGACTGTATGATCGGCCAGTATTTTTTGATGATATTCCTGATCTTGGGGGCTACTGAATTATATTCAGTCACAAAAATTGATTGATTGTTTTTTTCTTTCCTGTGCCTTGGCTCCATGAGTCCCTCTCTGTCCAAATTCTCCACTTCACTTAATGCATCTAAAAGGAGGTCTGGCTCATATCCCTCTCTAGAAAATGATTAGTGAGATAATTTTGTACTGTCCTAATTGCATCCTGGGTGGAGTAATCTCATTTCACCCTAATATCTTGTGCATTAGGGATATTTGATATTATTGACTCTGGATGACAGCTATTCCGTAAAAGCATGGTATTTCTTGACCTGGGTTTTCTGTATAGACTTGTTTCAAGATTCATATCTTTCTTTGTTATCATTATATCTAAGAAAGGAATCTGTAGATGACTACTTTCATATGTAAATTTAAGATGTGTGCTGGTCTGATTAATGTATTCAATAAAATGATTAATTTCATGTAAGTCCCCACACCAGATCATTAAACAGTCATCAATATGTCATCTCCAAAACTTGATGTTACCATGGAAGGGGTTATGTATTCTACTGTAGAAATTTCTTTCTTCCATTCCCCCATATACAAATTTGCTAGACTAGGCGCGAATGTTGTACCCATTGCAGTCCCCTTTTTCTGTATATAGTAATGGCCATTATACCAAAAGTAATTTGTTTCATTCACAAACCTCACCAATTGTATTATATACTCTGTTGGGGGTTTATTTTTGTCTCTTTGTTGTAAGCCTTTTCATGAGCTGCCAATCCCCCTTCATGGGAAATATCCAAGTACAGACTCTCCACATCAATTGTCACTAAGATATCTGTTGATGTTACTCTAGTGTTTCTAAGAATTGTTAACACATATTTTGTATCTTTCAAATATGATTATAAAAGCACAACTGGTTTCTGAATAAAGAAATCCACAAACTTAGACGTATTCTCTATTAGAGATCTGGTAGCCGAAACTATTGGCCTCCCTGGTCCTGGTCTCATTTCTTTACGTACTTTGGCAGTAAATATAATACAGGTTTCCTTGGGAAAGGGACCTTCAAAAAATCTGCTTCTTTTCTGGTTATAAACCCCAACTGTTCTCCTTTATCGATTAGAGCATCTTCCCTTATTTTAATCTCTTCTGTTGTGTATTTGTTTATTTTCTGATAGAAAGTTAGGTTACCCAGTTGCCTTTCAGCTTCCTTGTTATATTCTTCCAAGCCCCATACTACTACAGCTCCCCCTTATCTGCCTGTTTTATTACTATATTTTTCAATTCCTATAACTCCTGAATTGCTTTTCATTCTTGGCTAGTTATATTCTGGGTTTGCTGTTTGTAGTTGTTTCTTTTTAACAGATCATGTACATCATTCAATATCATATTACAGAAAGTGTTTATTGTATGATTTGTCTGGGGGGGATTAAATGTCGAGGGCTTCTTAAAGGTAGTTACTTTTCTATCTGTATTGGAGGTACTTATGTCAGAATCTAGGTGTGTGGAAAAAAATCTTTTAGATGAAGCTTTCTGTAAAAATGAAAAAGGTCTATTTCAACTTGAAATGAGTTCTCTTTATTGCCGGGGACAAAGGTGAGACCTTTAGTAAGTACTTTAATTTGTGTACTTGTCAACATTACATCTGATAGGTTGATGACCTCCAGTTTGGATTCTGTGGTCTGGGTGATCTCCTCCCTCCAATTCTGCCTTCCTCCAAAATTCTACCTCCTACTGCCTCCTCTGGGCCCTCTCCCTCTTCCTCTTCCTCTTCCCCTTTCCTCTTTTCGTACGTCTATTTCTCTGTAGTCCAGTGTATCTGTATCTTGACTCTGGCCTAAAAAACGCCTATTTTCATCCACTCGTTGGCCTTCATCTAAGTCACTATCTGGTCCTAATGATATATTAATTCCTTTTTCATATAGCTCTGTTTGATGTCTCGATCTTGCTTGAAACTTCTTTCTGGCTCCTTGCCATGTATAAACCATCCCTGCCTTATAATCTCCTTCGTCCCTTGTGTATTTCTTCTTTTTGTATGTAATCAACTCTGATTGGAATTTAGCCACATTATTCTCTGTTCTTTGTTTTAAGTTTTCAAACTCTGATACAGGAAATTTGTGCTTTAATTTTTGTTCTAAGTTCTGGACTTTCGATTATGCCCTCTTTTTTGGCTTTTTTGATAGTTAATAACATTAAATCATAACTACATTTGTTTAAAATCTTCTCCCAGTCTTGTAGATACTCTGAGTCATCCATTCCAAACTAAGGTTTTCTTTGAATTTGCATACCCTGTGGTATACTTTTATCCCTCCAATACTGAGAGAGAGAGGCTGCATGTAAATTAAACATAATATGTTTCCTCTGCATGTATTCATAACTTCTGAAATCCACTGTGTCCCTATTGCCCTGTAGGCCTACTCCAGTTAGGAGGGCCTGTACTTGTTCCACGGGCAACACTATATTCTGTCCTGCTTCCTCCTTGAAGGACAAACCTTCCACAGTGTGTGTAATGTTGGCCATGTTTTTAATTTTATGGTAATTCCTGGAGCTTCCCCCTGGCAGCAACTAACTCATTCAAGCTGCCAAATACCATGAGAGAAAAAAGACAATTTCAGACATATATTGTCTGAGGGGTGCTCGTCTACAGGAGAGTGCACTTATACCTTGGAGCTAGAACATGCAACTTCAAAAAAAACAAAGAAAAAGACCAAAATCTCTTTTTGAGGTCAGCACTAGTTGTTCCTAATGAGGGATCTCAAGACTTAAAGTAAAGTTAACTTGAAATACACCTTCATTTTATTCATATAAAACATGGCAATAAAAAAATCACGATTTTCATGAATACACCCTTCTTCCTTTCTTGAAACTGTGCAAAATAGCATCCAAGTGTAAAAGCAGAAGAAAGAAGTACTTCACCATGCCTCTTGTAATCAGCTGCTTAAATATTGCAGATGGTAAGCTCTGCGCTTGGATTTTGGTGCAACCTTTGTATACATTGGAGCATTGCTTGTAGTGCTCTTTTATCCCATAGCCCAGTTTTGGACTGCCGCTCAAAACTGAAATAAGTCCACTGTGTGAGAATACTCCAATGTCGAAAAATGGTGCACAATTTTACAAAAGATTCCAAAGTGCATATAAGACACCGAAACCGCATGGTGCAGCAGAGACAGTGTTCATCATTGCACAGGCTCCTGGGTACACTTACGTATCAACCGTGTAACCGGTCACCTTCAGAGCATGTCTTGGGTTTCAACGAGGCTCCCTTTTAAAGAGAGCTGCTCTTTCTGTATGTGAAGTTTTCAAGTGTCAGCAGGCTTCTAAAAGTATGCAGCTTCATATCCCACCACTGGAAACAAGGGCCATCCCTAAGAGGTCCTAAGCAAGGCAACCTATGTGATAAAGACATTTTTTTTCAAGCCATTATATCTCTGAATAGGGATGTGAAAGCCCCTGAACAAAGAAGTTTACAAAAAAAACTATTATAAACATATGCAGAAAAACAAATACATTAAACATTAAGAAAGTGCTTCAGAAATATACAAAATCACAAACCAAAAGCACATAAAACATTTGTACCAAGGGATCAGAGCCTGAAAGTTGTAAACTCCCTATACCTATTCAGGCAACAAGGATAATTATAAACAAAAAATATTCATACACTTAGAGGGAGCAGAGCCGACAAGTCTAAACATAGAAACATATAATTTGATGGCAGATAAGGACCGCTTGGACCACCTATTCAGCCCATTTCCCTACCTAACGGATAAGCTACAGATCCTAGTTAACCAACATCCTATTTCCTCCTAACTCCCTCTTGTGGCCAGAGCACATAAAGTCTAAACCACACATTGTTTCACTATCTTGTGGAGAGCAGAGCTGGCAAGTCTAACTCTCCAAAGTGACCAGAGCATGTCATGTTTAAGTCACTATATATTCAGATATGAATTTGTACAACAGTATACATATCTAGGTGTCATAATAATATATTCATTATCATGGAATAAACAGGTTGATTATGCAGCTGCTAAAATGAAACAATCCTCTGGTGCTCTTCACCGATTTAATAGATTGTACGGGGGAAAAACTATTGAACCCATGATTAAAGCTATAAATTCCAAACTGTTTGGACAGGGGTCATACGCTGCAGAAATCTGGGGTCTTACTCAAACCCGGAAACTGGAGTCTATAATAAATTTGACCTGTAAAAGGACTTTAGGTCTTCTTAAATTAGCTCCAAATGTATTAGTAAGAGCTAATCTGGGACAAATCACATTTGAAGCTGAAGTACATATTCAGATTGTCAATTTTTGGATTAGAACTGCAGTTGCACCAGTAGGGTCTCTTAATTCTGAAAACAAACAAATTTTATTAGATTTGGCTAGATTTCTCCTTGCCATAAAGAACTGTAGGTGTAGATCACAATTACAAGTATAACAGTCTGAATTTGTAAGGAATTGTCTCGATTTATGCTTTTGATACATTGAAGTCTGTAAAAATAGAATTTATCAGACTGTAGATTATCAGAATATACATTGAAAAGCATTTTTACAACTAAGGAGTGCAATCTTTTTTTTCTTCAGGAAATTAATGCATTTTTCTTTACTTTTCTTAAGAAAAATGTTGATGGTTTCTCTTTTACCTGTCTGATGTCTGTCCAATGTATGCCTTCTTTGTAAATTCTATATGTTATAGTGTATTACCTTGAGTATATACGGTAGGTTAAACAAATATTAAAGTCACTATTAATGGCTTAGTAACAAGCTGCAACTGAAGATAAATCTTGTAGTTAACGATTCTTAACACATATGCCATCATGAAAATCTATCTTCCATGGTACTGTATTAATATACTTGATAATTCTAGTAATTTAAAATTGGTAAAATATATAACTCTGATTTTTAGACATTGTGACACTACAATAATTGATTGCAAAACATTTTTACAAGTATATGTGAGGATTATGGAGATAGTGGGCCAGATATTCAGAACTGCGCCAAATGGCAGTGCAGTTCTGGTGCAGCGCAACTCCGATGCACCATGGCGCAAGCAGTGCCATATTCAAAATGTGTGCATAGCGACATGTGCCAGTGCAAGACAGCTGAATATGGCACAGATGTGCCATGGTGCAACCAGGGAGCAACCAGACCTGTGCCATAGCGCAACCAGGGATGCACCAGGGAGCACACAAACCAGCACCAGAGCACAACCAGAGATGTGCCAGAGTGCAAAGGGACAAGTGCACAGGCACACAAGAACCTGCCCCAGGCAATGGTGGGAGCACAGCAGCAGAGGGAAAGTGAGGGGCAGGCAAAGGAACACACCTGGGGACAGTGCCAGGGCACTGGTGAAAACCTACGGCAGGACACACACAGGCAGCCAGCCCCCCCAACACCACCGTGGCACAGGATGCAGGGAACAGGTGGCACCAATGGCCAAGGGAGGGCCGCCACTGGAACCCCCCCTGCATGCTGTGCTCCCACCCACCCAGACCCCGGCCAGCCACACCCTGGACCATGGCGCTCAACACACATGCCACACGCCCTGGACAGCCACCCCATGGCCACCCCAAGGGACAGCCACTGACCAAGGGGCAGCACACCACCATACACAAACTGCACAATGACACAGGCACACCACACTGTCATCCACCACATCACTGCAGCATGGCTCCACATGCCAGCTGCAAAGCAGACATGGACACAGGCAGGTAAGCAGGATAACTGTATTAAATAATGGCACTATATACAATGGCATGGGGTGGGGAAGGGAAGGAGAGCGAGTGAAGTGGACAGGGAACAAAGACTGTATAGAGGGATGGAGGATGGATGGTGAAGGGATGGTGGGGGTAAAAGCGATATGGTGGGGATGGTTTATGGGCAATCACAGCCTACCTCCACCTGATGCCTCCACTGTTGCCTGTCCTGGAGCACCATCTGCCGTGTCTGCTGAGCCACCTCCAGGGTAGTGGACATGATGAGGATTATTTGCCATAAGAGGTGGCAATATAGGGGCGTCCGCGACCTCCTCCAGGTGTCTATGAGAAAGGAATGGACAGGGGATCAGTGCAAGGTCCCTAGAAACAATGCCCCCCCACCATGTGCACTGGGCAATGTGGACACACACCCCTTGAGTGGCACCTTGGTCACCCACAGTGGGTGGGCCAATACCTTCCAGCATCCCAGCATGCCAAGACAGTGCACAGTGGTGGACACCGCTGCCCAATGGCCACCCGACCATGCAGCAACAGGAAAATGGCACAGGGCATTAGCAGCACCACTGCAGCACTGGTGGTAGCTGGGTGCACACCCACCCCATCAACAACTGGTACACGTGTGCAATGGCTACCCCACAATGGCATGCACCATGCACAGTGTGCAGCACACAGGTGACATGGCACAGAGCACAGGTTGCCATGGCCACATCCACACTACCACTGACTACCCAGTACTGAGTAGAGGAATACAACAGTGCCTACTTTCCCACTGCTGTGGCCCTGCTGCTGCTCCTCCTCCATCAGTCAGACCTGCAGCAGCCTGCTGCACCCCACTCTGTACACCTGCTGCCCCTGCACAGTGCCAATTCTCAGTCCCTAGGAATGGAACAAAGACAGATACACCTCAGAGAACAACCACAGCATGTGCCCACCACCCCCACCCCTGTGCACAGCGTGTGCCCCAGCGTGACATGTCTCACAAGGCAGTAGAGCAGTGCTATCAGCAGCCAGCAATGCCACCCTGCAATGTGCATGCCGCCAGTGCACCCCCAGCAGGGCATGTCAGGCAGCTCAGCCAAACCCACAGTACAGCAGTAGGGTGCACATGCAGCCTGTGACAATGTACCTGGGTTTGGCATGGCTCCCCCTGTGGATGCATGCCTGCAGCTGCCTCAGTCACTTGGGGTCCTGCCGCAACATGTCCCCATACCAGTGGCAGAATTGCTCACCGGTCCATGGCACCCCAGTGTCCAGTACCAGGCCTGCAGCGACGGCCTGTCAGACCTCCATCCTGGCTTGCTGCAGGGGCTCCTGGCTGAACAGCCCTGGCTCATGTGGTTGCACAAGGGCCACTAGGTTGACCAGCTCCAGGTCAGACCAGTTGTGGGCACGTCACACACCTCACCACACCATGCTCACAATGCAAGGTGTAGGGACAAAATGGTGAGCAGAGGTGCACGTGTGCTCAATGTGCATGGTATGCATGCCTCTTGTTTCAGCCTCGGCCGCCAATTGCACATCGCCATGGATGCGCAGAATGGGTGTGGCCCACACAGCATGTGGTGATGTAGTCCAAAGGGGCACAGGGTCACAACAGGGGTCAGGGCTCACCTGGCACACAGTGCGCCAGAGCGCAATAGAGGCCATAGCACACAGTGCACCATGGCCCCTATGGCTCTGAGAGTTCTGTGCACAATAGGCAATGGCACTGTGCTGGACACATGTGCACTGCGGGGCAGTGTACTGCACATGTCATAGCATTGCACCACAACATGCACCGGAGCAACTCCTTTGCGCAGGGAGCAAGCGCATGATATTCAGCCACCACATGCTAATGAGTTCAATAGCCAATGTATGGTGCACTGGGGAAATTAGCATGTCATTTCCGCTGCACCACTGCTCATTTGCATGCAATGCACTATAAAGGCACCGCATAACAGCACAGGCCACAGACTGGTATTACAACCATCCGAGGTAAGTTGCATGTGCTGTGGGACCAGCCAGCACAGGAGGGTGGATGGGGTGGGCAGCTGCAATCACTGACACACATGGCCATATCCACAGGTAGCACTATGTCCAAGCATGAGGAGACTGAGGAGTGTGGGTCTGCCCACAAGTGCAGGCTCAACTTTATGAAGGCTGAGGCTGATGCCCTGTTCAATGCCTACTTCAACAGGGAGAAACTGCTGAGTGGTGCCACAGGCACACCATGGGCCAGAGCTGCGTCCTGGGTGGAAGTGGTGGTGGCAGTGAACCAGCAGGGCAGCCACCAGCGGCCTGTGCAGGAGTGCAGGAAGAAGGTGGGCACAGAAAAATGCTGCATCAAAGAGAAGGTGGCAGCCATACAGGCAGCCAGGTCAGCCACTGGAGGGGGCCCTGCAGGCATGTCACAGTTCACGGTGCAGGAGGAACTGGTGGTGGCCACCATGTGGCACAGCACTGTTGAGGGGGTACCAGGTGGTGGATTCCAGACAGGAGGGAGCCCATCACTGCATGTTACGTATGCCATGCCCAAGGGGGAGGGATGTGGGAAGGTGGAAGGGGTTGGGGGGAAGGGGGAGCAGGTGCAGCAATGCAGCACTAACTGTTCTGTCTTCTCTTACAGCACCGGCATGCCAGCATGTAGTGGAAGGGCCACCAGCAGCCACTGTGGGGGCAGGCCTGGCCCCAGAGGACCAGCCATTCACCTCCATGGGCATCTGGGGGCCCGATCGGCTGCAGCACACCACCGCCATCCAGCCGGATGTCCTGGACTTGGTGTCAGACGAGGCCCTGGCTGTGTTTCAGAAGGATGCTAGCCATGGTGTACTGTGCATGGAGACACAGATAGGGGTTGGGTCCAACACTGATGATGACATGCCCATTATCCTGGACAGCATGGGTGGAGTTGTGGGGAGACAACCATACCTTCTACCAGCACTGGCAGCATGGTCAGTGGCCTGTCGGAGGTGGAACAGCTGCCCCCCTCTCTACTGCAGGCACTGCTGTATGCACAGCCAAGGCAGTGCCATATGCTGGTGGTGGTGGTGCATCCGCCCAGGCACTGGCCAGTGTACAGGGGCCAGAAGGGCAGCAGCGGCAGATGGCTGGGGATGTTGGGCAGCTAGACGCAGTGTCCACTGCCGGGATGCCATGCAGAGACCTAACCCATGGCGACCCCACTGCACAGCATCCACCTGTGCAGGGGGCTGTGCAACATGGCCACTGGTGGGTCAGCAGCCTGCCCAAGCACCCCTGGGTGCTGACCCATTGTCAGAGCACACCTGATTGCTGCAGGCCTCCATGGAGCAACAGGTGCTGCATGTAGCTGGGGTGTGTGCACTTCTCACAGAGGTGCACCAGGTGGCTGAGCTGTGTGAGAAGGGCACCGCACAGGTCCTGGAGGCTATACAGTGTTTGCGGGAGCACATGACCGCATCCCTGGATTGCAATGCCAATGTGATCATGGTTGGCCTGGCACTGCTGGCTGCTACAGGGCATGGCCTCCAGCCATGGACACCGCGTAGTGCACAGTCTACCCCACAGACCCGGTGGCGAGCGACACCCTCCCTGTCAACACTGGGCTTTGCTGTAGGCATCCCAGGCATGCCTGTGGTGGGTCTGTTTGGGTGCCTACACACCCCACTGTGAGGACCTGGTCGTGGTCCCGCAGTGCAACCCCTGGGGAGCAGTTTCATACACCCTCTGTGGCTGATGAGCAGAGAGTGGTTGCTGATCGGCCCCAGCGCAGCTGCCCCCATGTCCACAGTGGCCATGGCTCTGCGTGGCGGACTTGATGTGCATGTTATCCTGGCTACAGTCTGCTGCCACTGCCCTGTGTGCACATGGATGATGTGTGTGGGTGCATGCCACAGTCTTGGCAACTGTGTGTCACACTGCATGTTGCCCATGCGAGCACCTGCCCAGCCGCTGGCGCGTGTGGTGTAGGCATGATGAGAGCAGTCTTGCACTGGCTGTGCTTGAGCACCGGCACCCTGCAGCTGATCCATGCCACATGCTGGCCCCTGGGCATGTGTGCACGTGTGTGTGTGTGTGTGTGTGCGCATATGTGTGTGTGTGTGAGTGTACATGTGTGTGTGTGTGTGTGTGCATGTGTTGCTGTACAGTGCTGAGTGCTGATATGTGTGGCTGTGTGGCACTGCCACACCCACTCTTGCACCATGCCTCTGTGTGTGCATGCCCAGTGCCATGCCCATGTGCCATGTTGTTGTGTGTGGCCACTGCATGGGTGTTGCTCCACCTACCTGCATGCACCATAGTGCTCTTGTGCAATTGTGTCCCCGTGCTGATGTGTCATCCTCTGGAGCCGGGATCCCTCTGCCCGGGGGGGGACAATCCACCACCCTCTGGCCCATTGCCCTCGTTGTCCCCACTGCTGTCCCCCTCTTTTCGGCCTTGACAGCTAGCCCATGGTCAATGACCATGTTGTGCAGTATGCAACAGGCCAGGAATAGGCCACAGGCTTTCGAGGGGCTGTAATGTAAAGCACCACCAAACCTGTCAAGGCAACGGAACCGTGCCTTCAGCATCCTAAACTCATGCTCAGTGATGTTCCGCATGCTGGTGTGTGCCTTCTTGTACCAGTCTTCCACTGGGGATGATGGGCACTGGTAGGGGGTGAGCAGCCAGGGCCTGAGTGGGAAGCCATTGTCACCTGTGTGGACAAGTACATTGTTAGCCTAGTATCCTTTATTGCTGTGCCTCTTGCCCATCCCTGGCATCCTCACCAGTGCACCCACCTTGGCTGCCCCCATCCCATGCCCTGCTGTTCCTGGCTCCCCATGGCCATCCCATACTCACCCACTAGGTGGCCCATGGGGATGTCCTCATGCTTGAACCTGTGGCACGGTGCAGAGCTGTGCCAGATGAATGTGTCATGTGCAGGGCCCCGATTTTTCTACGGCACATCAAAGCAAAGTTCTGCAGCAGGGTTCTCATTTGCTGCAGAACTTCTACGGTACTCAGCACCAATTTCTGCAGCAATTCTGCGGCACATTTTTACCCTTAATTTTTTTCCTTTTTTTGTTTTTCTTTTTCCAAATCTGACACAATGCACGGTCATAACACAGTCATTTTATGGGCGTTTCTCACCAAATTTTCAACATAGCCAGTTTAAGACCTCTGCTCATGAACAATATCAGTGTGATTTTATTAATCTGTCTGGAACATTGATTTCGCACTCTGACCGCGCCATTGTGAGCTACATGTGCGAAAACACATTTCGGGTGAGATGTAAAAAATGACAGTTGTACTGTTCATAAGGAGGTATGGTAAAATGGCAATACTGAAAATCTGGAGAGAAAATATTAAAAATGCTCGAAGTTACGAGCGTGGTAGGAACTGCGCAACGCACGCTCGTAAAACAGTCATTTTGGGGAATATTTTCACCAATTTTTCAACATTGGGTTTTTAGAAGCCTACCTCATGAACTGTGACACTGTCATTTTGTTAATCATTCTGGAAAGGTGGTTCCACGCAATGACTGCGGAACCACCTTTTGAGACCAATTAACGAAATAACAGTGTCACAGTTCATGAGGTGGAGTTCCAAAAACCCCATGTTGAAAATTTGGTGAAATAATTCCCAGAAATGGCTGAGATATGCACTAAAGTTGAAAAAAATCCATTTATGCCATTATACAGCATACCGGCATTTCTTCAGTTCGCGGTCGGCTTTGAAGAATGCAGACGTGTTCCCGGTCCACAGAAGATCATCGCGCTGGGCTCTGGAGGTAAGTATGGGTTAAGGTGGGGGTGAGGTGGGGTGTGGAGAGATGGGTAAGCAGAGGTGGGTGCGGGTTGGGGGAGGGGCAAAACAATCAACGATGGAAGGTTTTTGTTTCAGGTTTTGGATTCCACACAAGGAGGGACTTTTGCCACACTGGGGTGAGCACCAGCATGGCACCAGTCAGCTTAGTGGGGTCAGTGAAAGCCAATGGGGTTGGGCACCCCAATCAGCAAAGAAGTTTTGCCATGCTGGGGTGGGCTCCCAGCATGGCATAGAAACATTTGGGGGGGCCAGTGAAACCAACAGGGGATTGGGGACCCCCGTCGGCAAATTAAGCTTTTGCCATGCTGGGGTGGGCTCCCAGTGTGGCACCAGGCACTTTGGGGGGGTCGGTGAAGCTGACAGGGGATTGGGCACCCCCATCGGCAAAGGAAGTTTTTGCCATGCTGGGGTGGGCTCCCAGCATAGCATAGAGACATTTGGAGGGGGCCAATGAAACTGACGAAGGATTGGGCACCCCTGTCAGCAAATGAAGCTTTTGCCATGCTGAGGTGGGCTCCCAGCATGGCACCAGGCAGCTTGGGGGGGGACAGTGAAGCTGATGGGGGATTGGGCACCCCTGTTGGCAAAGGAAGCTTTTGCCATGCTGGGGTGGGCTCCCAGCGTGGCATACTAACATTTGAGAGGGGGCACCTTTGTTCCGTGGGTGGCTGTGAATTCAGTGGGTGATGGCAAATTCTGCAGATATTTCCATGGTTTTCCGCACCTGCGGAATCGCAGAAAACTCGGGTCCCGGGTCATGTGCACTCCTTGGGTGTGTGGCACAGGCATTGGTTATGCGCCCCCTGGCATCGCACACCACCTGGCAGTTGACACTGGGGTAGCCCTTCCTGTTCACTTATGCTATGCCCTCAGGGCCAGGTGGCATGCAGATGCCCACATGGGTGTGATCAATGGCCCCAAGCATGGCAGGCATCCGTGCTACCCTGAGGAAGTCCTGCTTGATTGTTGTATGCTCTGCATATGTGCTGGGGAAATGAATGTATTCCGAAGCATGTGGCAGCAGGGCATTGAGGAATTATGTGAGGAGCCATGACATGGCCGACTGAGTTATGCCTGTGGTGTCCCCTGTTGGTCTCTAGAAAGTGCCTGTGGCGAGCAGGCACATGATGGCTGTCACCTTCATCTCCACTGACATGGCATGACTCTGTCTAGTGGGTGCCTGCATCTCCTCAATGCATAGCTCACAGAGCTGCCTCAGAATTGCCTGGTTCAGGTGATACCAGACCACAATCTCCATATCGGAGTAGTTCTCAAAGGTGGTACGGGCACGGTACCACCTGTTCTGGGTATACCGCCGACAGGCCCTTCCACCACCATGATGCCACTCCTCCTGCTTCCTCACACCCCTCATTATGGCCTCCGTCTGGAAGGCTGTGCTGGCCATGACCCCTGCTGTCCTGTCTCCCCTGGGCGTTCTGATCCTGTGGTCTGCTTGCCACTGTGGTGCAGTGCCTTTCTCTCTCTGCCTACCTCTCCCTGTTGCCCCCTCTGCCCTGGTTTGCACTCCACAGCCACCTCTGTCCCACACCCCTGTGGCTGCCTGTACCACTCCCCCAGTCCCTCGCAGGCACATTCTACCTTGTTCCTACTGTTTCCTCCTTCCACTGTCTGGTGGTTTGCTCTCTCTCTCTCTCTCACTGTCACCCCTGGTGCAAGTGCTGTCCCCCTGCTTGCACCCTATATTTATAGGCTCATGTCTGCTCGGCACATTTAGCTGTTGCTCTGTACTTGCATCATGGGTTGAATATCGCACTCTGCCGCATAGTCATGGGCACACCCCCTGCCCTTGTGCATGGCCTAATGAGGGTTGCGCATTGGTGCACTGCGACTTGTGCTGCACACTAGCTCCCACTGGATATCACTCCTTGGTGCACTTCCACAGTTGCGTCAGTGCATCTCAGCTGTGTCATGCACAACTGCTTTGAATACCCCACCCAGTATTTATAACATTAGAAATAATTTTCCTTTCAACTTTTTGGATGGTGTTTTGGTTATGTGCAATGACGTACAATCTTGAACAATAAACTTCTTTGATTTGATTGTGTACTGTGATGTAGTCTACAATGTCGCTTCCAAGACCTCCCTAACCAGATTGTATTCCCTTTTTAACTCCTTCTGTCACTTCTCTCTAGATTCCTCCCCTCTCACTCACCACTGTTCTCTCTACCACTCCCTGACTTTCTCCTCCCTTGATAATCGCCACCACCTCCACTGTGCTAAATTCACATCTAAATTTTGGTTTGGTTCACTCCCCCATATCTTACCTCGTCTCTATCTATTCTCTTCCCACCGGACCATTCCCTTAGGTCATATGACTCTCGGCTACTAGAAACAAATGATTTGATACCTACAACATTTTTTTGCATCTCAGCTGCTAGTAGTTTCTCATCGGTCTACTACGGTCGGAAAGATGGCCATCTCACATCGCTTCCCTAAGTTATGAAATGCCTTCCCTCCTCAGATTCGTCACTCTTCCTCCCCCCACTCCATTTCATTAGCCCTACAAAACTTTCTTGCGGTAAACTGTACCTGCGGCTAAGTCACTATTCCCTCCTGACAGCTATCACACTGCACTCTATCTCCTGTTCTGCTAACTGTTCATATAATGGTTGCACTTCTCTTTCATTAGAATGCATAAACTGCTTTTTCTTTTTTACAGCACTTCAGTGTACATTCTTGTTTATTTTGCACTGTTTAATCTTCGTATTTCGCTGTATAATTGTACCAACGGTTTCAATGCTGCTCAATGTATGTATTGTAAGTTGCATGTTTTCCACTGTTTAATCTGTCAATGCTTCACTATAGTATTGTACCAACTGTTTTAATGCTGCTAGATGTATGTATTGTAAGTTATTTTTGTTTCTCCCTATTGACCCTTCCCCCCAGGATGCACCTTGAGACGAGCAACTTGTTGTTCAGTGTGCCCTTCCTGGTGAAAATTTCAATAACTAAATAAACAAAAAAATAAAACTCACCTGAACATGTCCCACAGTGTGTTCATCCACACTCTCGGTAGGAGAACAGTGGGACTTTCTTGAAATGTACAGCCACAAATGGAGTTGTAGTGCCAGCTTCAGTTACAGCAGTAAGTAAACAATCCCCTGCTCTCTCTCTCTCCCTCCCCTCCCTCTGTCTCTCTGTCTGTCTGTCTGTCTATCTATCTATCTATCTATCTATCTATCTCTCTATCTATCTATCTATCTATCTTTTTGTTTTTGATAAGAGGACCAGGGTGCCCACCACCAGTACAACTTCTTCCACCCCAAGGTCACCCTCTTACCTTTCCCATGTTTAATATAGTTCTGAAAAGCAGACTGACATGCCCATCCCCAGTACCACTTCTGTTTAACCCCCTTCCCTCCAGGTCGGCCGCCCCTTTCAATTTTATACATGGCAGCACCAGGGTGCCTACCCCGGCACTGCCAAACACTAGCCTGACACTGGGGTGTCCACTACGCAGTGTCAGAAAGTCCCCTGAACTAAATGAAACTCACTGACGTTTTTTACACCAGTAAAAAAGAAAATAATCCCTCACCAATCTGAACCCCCACACCCTCACCCCACCCACCCCAGCCAACCTCACACACAGCACCCACCACCCCACATCCCCTACAGACTCTCAGTCACTTGAACATGTCCAATAATATGTACACCTGCATTCTCAGTATAATAACAGCAGGACTTTCTTGAAATGTGAAGCTGTAGCTGGAGTTATGCTGCTGGTTTCAGTTACAGCAGTGAGCCAATGATCCCTTGCTCTTTCCTTCTCTGTCTGTCTGACTGTCTATCTATCTATCTATCTATCTATCTATCTATCTATCTATCTATCTATTAGTAATAATAAGAGGACTGGGATGCTAACCCCAGTACTGCTTCTCTTCTTCCCCTCCCCTCCAGGTTACTCATCCCCCTTTCCAATTATATACAGTACATTGTGGCATTGGTGTGCCCAAAACTAGTGCCACCAAACACTAGCCCAACAATGGGTTGCCCAATCTCCAGTTTTTGAAACTCCACTACTATAAAGAAAACTGTCCCTCATTGTTTTTTTAAACCTGATAATTTTTCTTACACCTGTAAAAAAAAACCTGTCCCTTGCTGATTTGACCCCCCCAGAAACTCCCCACCCTGACCTTATAGTTAGCACCCACCCTCTCAACATGCCCTCACTTACCTGAACATGTCCCAGATCATGTTCACCCACGTTTTCAGTATGAGAACAGTGGAGCTTTCTTAAAATGAGAAGTTGCAACTGGAGTCACGCTGTCGGCTTCAGTTGAAGCAGTGAGTTGGCAATCCCCTGCTCTTGCTGTTTCTGTCTATCACTATCTGTCTCTGTCTGTCAGTCAGTCTGTCTGCCTGCCTATCTATCTATCTGTCTGTCAGTCTATCTATCCACCTGTCTGTCAAAGTTGCCTGTGGGGTGAAGGCTAACTTTAAGATTCTTGTTATTACTTAAGACCTTTGTTCTTATTATGATCCTCACTGCCCCATCACATTGTCCATTGATCTGCTTCAAATGCTGTATAAAATTAGTCAGAAATCTGAAGGTGATCACACATGTGTTGTCATGGATCCACAGTGCTAAAATGATCTTCCCCAGAATGGCTCCCTCTGTCACTAGTTTTGATAGTTATTATAATGCATTGGCAGAGGCAAGCTTTCTATTCTTAGCTCTAATCTTTTTTATACAGGCTAATTGTTTTTGTAATGATGTATGTAATTAAATATTGGTGTTTAGTGCCTGCATCTGTACGGCCCTTAAAGCGGCTAGCTGGCAGAGTCCTTGAGAAGTAATGTCTGCCTTGTCTTTCAAAATATTAACTACAGCCCATGGGTCTAAGCTGCAGGCTGATAAGTGGGATTAAAAGGCAAGGATTTAGAGTGAGAATTAAAAGGTGTCTTGAGGTTGGACTTTCAGCTAGAACACCATCTTGTTTTTTTTGCCAGATAATTAAATAAAAATAATTTATTAAAACATACCATCCATGATTATCCTCTCGTCAAAATATGAAAACTTTTAACTATCCTAAATTGTTCTGGCTCCATATACAGTAGGAAACAGTTTCTTACTTCTAGATGCTCTCTAGTTGTTCTTCTATTGGCTACCCACTATTCTGATATGTTTTCGACCTTTTTTGTTAAATCAATAATCTAATCTTGTTCCCTTTGTAACTATCCTGAATCCTCCTGTCCTCAGCAGTTGCTGCTGTCTGTTTTCATACTGCCTGAACATTCTATGACATCAAAAACACTCATTCCAGGTCATTCAGATAAACAGCATTGAATGAGAGTTTCTGATGTCATAGACTGTCTTACAAATATGAAAAGCAAAAGCAGTAGCTGGTGAGGAGAGTGGAACTCAATGTTGATCTGAAGGCATCCCAAAGCTAGACTATTTATTTATCAAAAAATCATCAAAGCATATCAGAATACATAAGTGGCATGGAAAGGAAGATGGAAGGGAAGCTAGCTATGTAAAATCATTTCCTGCATCCTTTAAGCTCTGTAAACATTGCAGAAACTGGACTTCCATTCATTTTATTTCCCCCAACGAACACATAAAATAATAAACAGTTGACATCTCCTCAATATTTAATTATTTACAAATTGATGATTTGGAAAACCACATTGAGCCGCGGTGCATTTACAGGTGTAACCAAGGGAAGGATGATTATAGAGGGGGGAGTACACCAAAAATTACAAACATCAAACAATAAAGCCAGCGTACATTGAAATCGATAAACTTAAAAGATTTACAACACAAAAACAGAGAAAATGTTGGCAGAAACATAGAAACATAGAATTTGTCATTAGAAAAGGACTGCTTGGCCCACCCAGTCTGCCCAGATGGTCCCTGCCTAGTTTGTCTCCGCAGACCCTAATTGATCTTCCATGACCCTCACTCCTCCCTGCCTATTTATTAATATTCACCTACAGAATGTCTATGCCATGTGTGATTGAAGCTTCTTACTGTTTTCTTATCCACCACTTCTGCTGACAGTCTGTTCCAGACATCTACAATTTTTTCTGTGAACTAGTACTTCCTCATACCCCTCTTAAACTCCCCACACCCCTCTACAGCTTCATCTCATGCACTGTGGTCCTGGTGCTCTTTCTCATTTGAAAAAGACTCCCATATTGCACTCTGCTTACCCTTGTGAGGTACTTGTAGGTTTCTGTCATGTCCCATCTCAGTCTCCTCTCTTCCAGGGTGTACATATTGAGATACATAAGTTTGTCCTTGTAGGATTTTTGGTGCAAGCCCTGCACCATTTTAGTTGCCCTCTTCTCACCTGCCTCCACCATGTCTATGTCCTTTCTGAGGTGCATCCTCCAGAACTGAACACAGTACTCTATGTGGGGCCTCACCAATGAGTGATATAGTGGCCACACCACCTCCTTGCTACTGCTGGAGATACCTCTCCCAATGTATCCCAGCATCTCACTTGACCCACCAACTACTTTGTCCCAGTGCCCAGCCACTTTTGGGTCATCAGATATGTTAACCTCAAGATTCCTTACCTTCTTAGTGACTGTTGGTGCCTCCCCATTGTATACTCAGCTCCAGGGTTCCTATGCCCTAGGTGCATGATTTTGCACTATTTGACACTGCACCCCAACTGCATGCTATTGACCACTCTTCGAGTTTCCCAGGATCCTTATGCATTTTCTCCACCCCTCCTGAGTGTTCACCCTATTACATATTAAAAACAGACCTTTGTTTTATTCAGGCATAGAAACAGAAACATAGACCATGATGGCAGAAAAAGACCCGAGGTCCATCCAGTCTGCCCATACTACTTATAATCTCTGGAACCTTCCCTGGAGCCAATTGTTCCTCCAGGGTACTAATCCTCCCTGTCCTATCTCCATTCTTCTCCCAGGTTTTATCACCACAGGTGACCACAATTCCCTTTATTCCCATCCCATGCCTGCTTGAATCCCTTGACCGAGTTTGCACCCACCACTTTGGCTTACAGACAGTTCCAAGTTTCCACCACCCTTTCCATAAGGAAGCACTTACTTACGTCCCACATGAACCTCCCTCCTGTTAATTTCCACTTGTGACCACATGACCGTGAGTTGGTATTCAGGGCAAATAAATCCTTGCAATTTACCTTAATTCCTTTAAGGAACTTGAAGGTCTGTATCATACAGTATCTTCCCTCTCCCATCTGATTTCTAGTGAGTACATATTTAGTGCCTTGAGGTGCTCCTTACAGGATCTGCCCTGCTGGCCCTGAATCATTTTTGTTACTCTGCACTGCACTGTTTCCAACCTATCCTTGTCCTTTCTGAGGTGGGGGCTCCAGAACTGGATACAGTACTCCAGCGGAGACCTCACCAGGGATCTGTATAGGGGAAGTATAACCCCTTTTCTTCAGCTATCAATACCTCCCTGATACATCCCAACATCCTGTTAGCCATGCTATAGGCCTTGTTGCACTGGCTCATTTAAGAGAGTTACTGATGATAACTCCTAGATCCCGTTCTCTTCTGTAGTGCTAAGTCTCACCCCCCCCCATTTAGTACTATGTCTTGGTTTTCCTTTTCCCTAGGTGCATTACCTTGTACATTTTGGTAGTGAATTTTAACTGCCAGACCTTTGACCACCCCTCTAGTTTTTCTAGGTCCTTCTGCATATGTCTTATCCCCTCATCACTATGCACCCTCCCGCATGGTTTTGTGTGGCTTTAAAATGCCAGTTCGACAATGTCATTGTCAACCGATGTTACAGCAACAACTCTATGTTGACCGCAGTCACGGTTGGCATAGATCCATTCACTTTAGACTTTGCTTTCTTCAGGTGACTTTGCCCCCCCAAAGCACCCATGTGGGGGGGGATCTACCCCCTGCACCCCCCATACTTAAGCTGATCAACTCTGAGTCAGAGTTGATTTAGGGAGGGGGTGCAAGACCCTTAGAAAGCAGTGCTGGGTCGCGCGATGACAGTACAGCAACCTGTCGATGTTGTCACTGTACTGCTGTTTGTGGTGTGGGTGTTGCTGAGTGATTGGCATTCAGTTTTGTATCATCTGCAAAGAGACACAGCCTGCCCTGGATTTTCTCAGCAGTCCCCAATGAACACGTTGAAGAGGACCGGACCCAGGACAGATCCCTAAGGAACCCTGCTTATAACCTGCCTTTCCTCTGATTTAACCCTGTTGACCACCACCCTCTGCTGCCTCCCTTCTAGCTAACTACCCACCCAGTTCACTATGGTTTTAGCTGTTCCCAGGTCATCTATCTTTTTGAGCAACCTTTTGTGCAGTACAGAATCAAAAACCTTACTGAAGTCAAAGTACAGCAGATCCAGAGCATGGCCCATGTCTATTTCCTTGGTCACCCAGTCAAAGAAAAAAAATCCGGTTAGTCTGACAAGACCTTCCCACCATGAAACCATGTTTTCACTATCCTGGAACCTGTAGCTCTTTAGGTAGTCCATGAGGTCTTCTTTGATTAGTAATTACATCAGCTTCCCCATGATAGAGGTCAGACTGACAGGTCTGTAGTTCCCTGGTTGCTTCCTACCCCCCCTTATGATGGGGTACAACATCTGCCATTTTCCAATCCCTTGGAACATACCTGGACCTACGTGAACTGTTGAACAGCCCATGCAGTGGTTCAGCCAGTTCTGCTGCTAATTCCCTAAGTATTTCCAGATACAACCCATCTGGTCCTGGTGCCGTATCTATCTTAAGTGCTGCAAGCCCTTTCAGGACCCTCTTGCTAGTAAGTAATGGCTGACTCATTTCTGGGACTCCCTTAGCAGCCACTTTGGTGCAACTTTCTGGCATGGACCCGGAGTCCTCCTTAGTAAATACTGAACAAAAGTAGTCATTCAGGACCTTGGCTTTGTAGTCATCCTTCTCTATCAACCTAACTCCCTCAATTAGCCGTGCAATGTTCTCCCATTTCCTTTTTTTCACTGACATATCTAAAAGACAGTTTTTCACCATTCTTCACCTTCTCTGTGATACGCAGCTCCGTGTCCACTTTTGCCTCCCTAACAGCCATCTTTGTATTCCTATTTTTCTGTATGTAATCCTCCCATTCTGTCTCCCCTTGCGTTTCCCTGTATTTATAGAAGTCCGTCTTTCTGGCCCTGATCACTTCCCTGACCCTAGATGAGAACCACAGTGGTCTCTTAAATCTGTTTATTTTTTTTGGATACTGTTCTTATGCTTGCCTTTCATGCATCGAGGATGGCTCTTTTATTGCCCCTATCTCTCCACCACCCCTACTAACTTATCCATGACCAGTTCTCTCAACCTATCAAAGTCCACCCTTCTAAAGCCAATGACTTTGGTTTTTGACTGTGGGTTACTAGCCCTGTGGGCCAATTCAAACTAGACAGAGTTGTGGTCACTGTTCCTTAGCAGCTTCCCTATTCCCATGGCACCCACCATCTCTGAATTGGTGAGCACCACATCAAGGACTGCATTCTGCCTACTTGGTTCCTTAAAAAGCTGCACTAATAGACAGTCTTGGAAGGTGGCCAGTAATGTCTGACTCCTGGCACTCTTGGCCACCGGAACCTCCCAACTGACATCAGACAAACTCATATCACCCTCCACCACTACTTCTCTCTTTGCTGCACCTCTTTTATTTTCCTTCTCAAGTTCTCTGTCCTTTTCCTCCCCTTGCCCTGGAGGCCTATAGATCACCCCTAAGTGCACTTTCCTGCCTCAGGCTGCCATAAGTTGCATCCATACTGACTCAGCCGCCCCACTGCTACCCATAATACTTCCATCTTCTGGCAGTTCATTGCCCTCCTTGACCAAAAGGGCAACTCCTCCCCCCTACCAGTTCTTCTATCCCTCCTGAACAGTGATTATCGAGGGACTGTCATCTTCCAGTAATTTTTATCTGTGGTCCACTTTTCTGTGATGGCAACCAGGTCAACTTCAGTGTCTGCCATCAGTGCCTGGAGCTCACTGAGTTTGTTGCCTAGGCTCCTGGTGTTAAGGCATAACCGCCTCCATTTGACCCCTGCTCTAACTCTACTGTTGTCCGTTTGCTTTTGCATTTTGTTCCTTCCTTGTTTTGTTTATACATTGCACTTTCCTCCTCACTGGTATTCCTCCCCTAGGTCCTGTAAATCCTGCTGCATTCCCTGTGCCCTCCTTGTAGTCGCTGCTCCCTGGATGTGGTGGGGTTCTGTCTAGGGTCCCCATTCTGCTCACCATGCAGCATGGCTCCCCTAGATCCAAACTCCCCCACAGTCAGTTTAAACATCTGATGTAGATGTCAAACATCTGCCCCAGTCCACTAGCCCCCTCTCTTATCAGATGAAGTCCACCACCTTTGAAGAGTCTTCTATTAAGAAATCCCCCCAATCCCCAACAAAGTGGTACACCATGGCCCAGCACCACCCCTTAAACCAACTACTAAACTCCTCTATTTCACTACTCCTAATTCTGTTCTGTCTCTCCTCCCTGCCCCACACAAGGAGGACCTCAGAAAAAGCCAGGGAGGCTGAGTGTGCTGCCAATCTGTGCCCCAGTCTTTGGAAGTTCCACTTCACTGTATCTACTGACAGGCTGGCCATATCATTGGGATGCAAGTGTACCAGCACCCCCAACTCCCTCCTCTCTCTCTCTCTCTCTCCACCATTCTCCCTATTCTGTCTGAATCCCAATTGGCTGACACTCCAGGTAGGCATCAGAACAACCGTCATCCGACCCCTCCTTGTCACCCTATCTATCCCCTGATCACTGAGTCCCCCACCACTAGGACCTTTCTGTTAGCCTTGTTCCCCTTGGATGCCAAAGTGATGTCTGTCCCTTTCTTCTTGACTGACCCAGAGTCCCCCCTTTGTTGAGTCAGGAGCCTGAACCTCCTCCAGGGGGTGTGAAGTGATTCACTGTCTGGATAGTACAGAGTCAGAGAACCTCCTTATGGCTACCCATCCCCCCTGCACCCTGCCCCCCTTCACTCCTCTGTATCAGTGGGTCTCTGGGGGAGTGAGGGTGTAGGGGTGAGCTCCTGCTGAGCTGAGTGTCAGGTGAGATATCTGTATCTTTTATTTTTGTAAAATGTTTTTATTGATGAGAAAGTAAGAAAACAAATGATATTTCAACAATATCCCAACAATCCATCGATACATATAAAAATATAGACAATAGTAAGTTCAATTGTTTACAATTATATAGTTCCATAAAAGTGCACTATTAGAAATGCTACCATTACCGTTTCACTCCGGCATGAAATAACTGATCATAATAATAGCTGATTGCCTAGTATCAGAGTTAATGCTACAGGGCTGTTACCAGGGGAAGAGTCTTCTCCACAGCTTTTTCTAGTTTGCTTCATACTAATTCAAACTGATGGCCATTTTCAGTTATTACAGATTGGGCTATTTCTATTTGAAGACAGTCTAACAGACTTTGTACCCACTGCTGTATTGTGGGAGGGTATTCCAAAAGTCAGCAGTGGAGTAGGGTTTTTCAGGCAATTATGAGAGCCAAGGACCACAGAGCAAGATCCTTTTAAGTGCCAGGCAGCCCTGATCAGCACCTAGGAAAAATTCCAGTGGTGATTTAGGGGGGCTGGCCCCAAGTACCCCTGTCATATTTCTATGTACTTCATTCAAATAAGCTATTAATTTGTGTCACGTGAGCGTCATGTGGAGGAAAGTAACCTCCTCTGCCTTACATTTGGAACACATTTGGGACTTCTTCACTTTAAAATTATTCAACTTAGATGGAGAAATATATTCCCTGTATAAAATATTGAACTGAGTTTGTCAGATTCTGTTACTTCTGGAACAATCATTTAAATGACAGATGGCATCTGACCACATTCCAGGGGTTAGACTCATATCCAGGTCCTTCTCTTAGGCATCCTCTGTGTGCCAAGAGTGGTTAACTCCTCCTTTTTGGAGAATCCCACAGAACACTGAAAGTGGCCTTAAAGAGGGAGTCTGGCCAAAATTTCTGTCATAAATAAATTTTGAACTTAGATCAGCATATCCTCAATTAGCCTCATGCCAAAAGTGAGGTCGCTGAGTTACTTTGTTTAAAAGTTACAAGTTATTTTGTAACCTTAAATTCACTGCCTGTTTAAAGAAGCCAATTTCGGTGACAAGCTACTGATGATGTCATAACCAGAACTCACAGCCTAGTTCTTCATGCAAGCTAACTTGTAGGATTCATGTCTCCCACACTATATAAAACTGCCGCTGTAGTAAACATTTGATAATGGAAAGCTGACTCTGGGTGGGTCACAGATTCATAGAATCATAATCATAGAAGCTTGATGGCAGAAAAGGACCATACTGGCCCATCTAGTCTGCCCTTCCCCCCCTTAAACTTCCCCCTCCCTGCCAGCCCCCCTCCCTGCCAGCCCCACCCTCCCCCAATACTCAGCCCCATATGCTTGTCCCATGCCCTCTTTAATTCTTCCACTGATTTAGCCCCCACCACTCCACCTGGTAGTCTGTTCCAGGGCTCCACCACCCTTTCTGTGAAGAAACACCCTCTTGAATTGCCCTGTATCTTTTTCCTTGCAGTCTGAGGCTGTACCCTCTAGTTCTGATCCCCTCCTTCTCTTAAGTAAATCCTTTTCTCCCACTTTATTGAGTCCCTTTACATATTCAAAAGTTTCAATAATGTCTCCCCTTTCCCTCATTGTCTCCAGCATGTACAGATCCAGCTCCTTACACCTCTGCTCATATGACTTTCCCTGCATATCCTGCACCATCTTGGTTGCCCTTCTCTGAACCCTCTCCAATGAATCCATATCTTTGTGGAGATGTGGCCTCCAGAACTGAACCCCATACTCCAGGTGTGGCCTCACCATGGCTTTATAAAGGGGCATTGTTACCTCCCTCCTTCTGCTAGTAATGCCCCTACCTATGCATGCCAACATTCCATTGGCCTTTCTCGCCACCCTGCTACATTGAATTCCTACCTTAATGTTTGAGGAGACTAGGGTCAGCGCATACATTTCCATAATGCGCAAGGTTCAGTATTTCAGAATGTGATGGGAAGTTGTAATGCAGCAGACAACATGGCTCTAGAACATAAAGATGTGTGTAATTTTTAGAATACTGCAAGTATAAGATTTCAAAATTCCACCAGGTTACAATTATGGAATGCAGCAATGCCACAATCTCAGAAAGTAGCTGTGACACAATATTCTGGAATGTGGAAGGGTCACAAAAATTCATAATGTAGCAGTGTCATATATTTTTAGAATGTAGCAGAAATACTCCATTTTTAAATACAGGAGACAAATAATTGTGGAAGGTGGCAGGGATATGTAATTTGATAATGTGTCATGGATGCGTAAATTTGGTATGTAGTGGCGATGCAAAATTTCAAAATGTGGTTGGGATGATTGATTTCAGATTGTGGTGTTAACATGCAAATTCATAATGTGGCATAGACACAGAATCTCAGAATGTGGTGGTGATGCTGTTTGAGAATGCGGTAGTCATACAATTTCAGAATGAGGCAGGGATGCATAATTTTAGAATGTGACTTGGACATGCAGTTTCAGAATGTGGCAGTGACACACATTTTCAGAATGTGGTAGGGGTTTGCAATTTTGGAATATGTGGGTGATGCACATTTTCAGAATGTGACAATGACAGGCAGTTTTGGAATGTGAAAGTTTATGCACAATTTCGGAATGTTGCAGGAAGGTACAATTTTAGAATGTGGTGGAGACATGTAATTTTGGACTGTGATAGTGACGCACAATTTCAGAAAGTGGTGAAGATGCACCAGTTTGGAATGTGGCAGTGATGCACAGTTTGGGAATTTGGTAGGGATGCACAGTTTCAGAATGTGGCAATGATGCACAATTCCAGAATGTAGTGGGGATGTACAATTTTGAATTGTGGCATCAATATACAATTTGATGCACAATTTTGAAACATGGTTGGTGCATACAATTTGACATATGGCAGGGATAAGCAATTTCAGAATAAAATAGTGTGTCCTGTCACATTCTGTTTGCATACCCACCATATTTATTTATTTATGTCTTTGGTAACCAGGTAAGTGAGTTGATCCAAGAGACCATTTTCAGTCATGACCTGGGCCACAGGAGTGGTAACAACATAAACTTCAACAGAAATAAAGTACAAAAGCCGCAATAAGTATACAGAAAAACAGAGGTACAAAATATGAACACATCTCAACATGAGGTCCATAAAGTACAAGAATCAATTACGTGCTGTACATGATGAAACATAAAAATGCAAGGTCAAAATACAAGGTTAAAATTGTACTGAAAGTAGTGATAACAAAATAAGACTCGAAATGAAAAAAGAAAAATAATTATGGTAAGGGTACAGGTAGCAGTCAGTAGCTACATGTTAAGTTGCAGCTGGCATAGGTCAAACGTACTTGACAATAGACTGTGCCGGTTCAGAGAAAATGAGTTTCAAGGACTGGTAAAAGATCAGGTCAGGACAGGAAGCAAGTACTCAGAAGTGTATTATTGCACTAGGGAGTAAAGGAAAACGTGGGAGAGCAAAAGATGGGGGTAGGAGATAGGGGAAAGCAACGGCAGTTCATCCCAGCTCATGGGCAGTTTGAGGATCCAATTGATTGTCCAGGGAAGCAATTTCAAGTGGATTCAGTAAGGAGCCAGACCCTTAGGTTCATTTTAAAGGGACACTGTCAACCTCTATTGCATCATATTATTTCTAGTTAAAACCCCACATTTTATGATTGTTTACCTTCTCCAAAATTCATTGATGTTGCTGTTTGTTTTGTTTGTCTGCTTATTTAGTAGAACTGAAATGCATGGTAATGTATATTTATAAACAACTTTGTTTTGTTTACAATCTTGTAACTTACCTTATTGAATACTTCTTGAACATTAGAAACACCTCAAAACAGTGCAGTCACTCATGCTACAATAACCTCCTAAACTCCCACTGTAGCATAAGTGGTTAGACTGTGTTGGTGATGTTCCCAAGTACAGGAAAATTGCAGTGGGAGCTGATCAGGGAATGTAAACAAACATGTTTTGGTGTGGTAACACCGGTATAGTGGGCAGTCTGTTTTCCACTTTTTAAAAGAAAAAAAAGAATCTGAATCAAACTACAACCTATTTCAGCAATTTTGATAGAATGCTGGCAATTATAAAATGTATTTTTTAAACTTGGGACACTATGAGGCCTAAGGGGGTTTACAGTGTCCCTTTAAAGGACACGTGGGAAGGGGACAAGTGAATAGATGACAGTAGTCTGTTCCATAGGGAGGGAGCAGAGACAGAGAAGACCTTACTTCCCATAGCAGTAGAGATGCCTGGTAATTCCAACAGAGGGGTGGAGGATGCCCTGAGGCTCCTAGAAGCCATCCTGATTGTTAGCAGTGAGGAGTAGGGGGATAGCTGGTTGTTCTTGAGTGCATTATCTACTAAGCATGGCATAATCCAAGCAGCCTTACAGCGGGAGCCATCCAAGAGACTGGTAGAGTGTACAGTGGTGGATTGAGTAGGGGGCTTGAAGAAAAAAGCGACAAATGGAGTTGTAAGTTGTGTTTAGTTGAGAATGTAGGAAAGAGGACACAAAGGAGTAGACAGGGGAGCAACAGTCAAGGAGGGGGGTATGCCAACTGCATGTTGACACCACTAGGGCGAACACCATCACAGTGACAGAATTCGATGAAAAGTGTTGAGTTGCTGTGATAGTCCTGCAGACACCGGCGGTGCATCTCCTGGTGAGACACCCCCCTCCTCAAAACAATTCTGACTCAGAGTTGTATACCTAGAGACCTGGGTGTGTGGGGGGTGGGGGTTCAGGGGCACAGTCCCCAGACAAAAACACACCAACATCCCCGACAGTACAATGCCGACACTCAGCATTGTGTCTGTCACACTGTTGGGGATGTCAGCTTAGTAGATGTCGATTTGAAATACTGTAGATAAACCAAGGAGAGGCAGTAGGTTACCTTGTGCAATACAGAACCAAAAGTTGCTATTGCACTCATACCAATAAATTGCAAATGCAAGCTAAGCAAGTTAAATAGTGAGAAATTTATTCTACAACCTGACTGTGGTCACACAGTTACACACTATTGCAGCTCCCCAGCACTTAGACTCCAAACAAGTCTTCCTCAGGACCCCCTGAGGAAGACTCGTTTGGAGTCGAAGCATTGAGGAGCTGCAATAGTGTGTAACAGTGTGACCACAGTCAGATTGTAGAATACATCTTTCACCATTTAACTCCCTTGGCTTGCATTTGCAAATTGTTGATCCGCGTGTAGTAGCAACTTTTGGTTCTGTATTGCTGTGTCTGGGGCATGCTGCCCTTTAGCTACTGCACCAATCAATGAGGGATGCCAATTGCAGCACTACTTCCTGGAGCTGTACCTTGTGCAATAGCAAGGTGAGTGTCAGGAGACAGAAGTTGGTTGATACGGTAGGCAGCACCTAATTTCTGGTGGACTTTCTGCACAGTATTGCTTATACTGTATGTTTAGAGAAAGTAAGGGGGAGATCAAGGGTAACACCTAGATATTTGATAGAGGAGACATTTTCAAGGGGGGGCTGCTGGGGTGAATACCAGGAGGGAGGGAGGGAGGGAGGAGGTGGATTTAGCAACATTTGCAAGGAAAGGCCTGGAGCCGAAGAGCATGGCTTTCAGTTTCTTTTCATTGACTAGGAGTTTGCTGGAGAGGAACCATTAATGAACCATTAATGTGCTGGTGGATATTGATGGTCCATCTTCAGGAGCCGTGCCAGCATCCACAGGTGCTGCTGCCACCGCCGCTGCCCTACCCTTTGCATGGAGGCATGCTGGTGCTGCAAGAGAAGGATGGCATGTCAGTGATGCAGTGCCCACATGTGCCCCCCCATACACTGCTGCCACATGTGTCCTGCAGCATGGCATGTGCGTGGGTGTGCACACATGCACAATCCATGCAGGACAGCCACATGCATGACAGCACGCCCATGTACACACCCTCCAGGTCACCAGATGTACATGGCTGACATACATACCGTGCATTAATGGGCTACCACCCATCTGGAAGCCTCCTCCAGGCACACCCTCTACCGAGGTGAGGTGGATGTTGGCTGCCACCAACTCCTCCATTGGTGTCAGTGTGGGTGCATCCTCTGACCCTCCTCCGAGGGCACTCTGGGATGCTATGATGGCTGCCACCTTCTCCTTAATGTGCCGCCTGTTGGCCCCGACCTTCTTGCAGCACTTCTGCGCTGACCGCTGGTGGCTGCCATGCTGGCTCACATAGGTCGCCACCTCGTCCCATCCAGCAGCCCTGTCCTGTGGTGCACCTGTGGCACTGCTCAACAGGGCCTCACTGTCGAGGTAGCCTCAAACAGGGCATCTGTCTCTCCCATCATGAAGTTGGGCCTGCACTTCCCTACAGGCCCTCACTCCTCGCCCTCCTCCTGTACTGATATGTTGCCTCCTGTGAACATGGACATCACAGTGTGTCAGTGGCAGCATTTCCCTGGTCCGTCCGACCTTGCAGTGCTGTCTGCTCCCAGTGAGCTGCTGCGGCATCCACTACTTACCTGTCACGGTTGCAATACCGGTACATGGCCTGTGCTGTTCCATGGTGCTTATGAGGTGCGACGCATGCAAATGATGTTGTGCACAATGGTAATAATATGCTAATGCACCCCACTGCGTCATACATTGTCTGATGAGCTCATTTGCATGCGGCATCTGAATATCGAGCTATTGTGCTGTGCACAATGTATTGCGCCAGAGCAAGCGGTGGCGCAATGCCCATGCATGTGCGGTGCTGAGGCCTGCAGTGCACATGTGCACTGTGCTGTCATGGTGTCTATTGCACTAGATGCAGGAACAGCACGATGTAACAGCACTGTGCAAGCTGCACATGTCCATCTATGTGCATTTCATGCATGATGGCATGTTCCCTATCACCCACATGTGCAGTGTGCACTGACCTCTGACCCCTGGGTCTGCTCCATGACCCTGCGACCCCGCTGGGTCACACCTACTGTGCATGTCCAGCTATAGCCAGGCACTGCACAGTTTCCCATGCATCGTGCATCCAGCACCTGTGGCGGACATGTGTGCCTGCTCCTGCCATTTTTGCTGCTGAATCAGATCCAGTGCAATGGCGCAGGGTAGGGGATGCCATGCCCATAACTGGACAGATGTGGAGCTGGTCAACCTGGTGGCCTGTGTGGAGCCCCACAGCCCACAGTTGTTTGGCCAGGTGCCCTTGCAGCAGACCAGGGGCAGTGTGTGGCAGGATATCTCTGCCAGTCTGGAGCAGAGGACCGTGGTGCCCAGGATGGTGGAACAGTGTAGGCATCAGTACAGTGACCTCATGCGTAGGGACCCTGACTGTCTATGGAGGCTTCAGGCATGCATCACGCATGGTGCAGTGCCACAGCCAGGTAAGTCATCCCATGTTGCATGTCTGCCCTGGTGCTGTACTATGAAGTTGGCTTTGCTGCATGGAATGCCCTGCGGTGGGGTACATTGTCATCGTGCACATCACAGAGTGGTATTGCCAGCTGCCACTTGCGTTGCGATGCAGCCGTGCTGGTGTGTGGGATGTTTTGGGTAGGTCACATCCTGTTCACAGAAGACTGGTGGGGATGCTGCTGTGGTCAGTTACTGATGTGCATCTGTCTTCTTTCCGTTCCCATGGCCGGAGGACCACAGGTGGGTCAGGGCTGCAGTGGGACGAAACCGGGTGGTGTGCCCTGATGGTGGAGGACCTGCACCAGCAGCACCACAGGGGGCTGGTAAGCATTGTCATGGTCTTTCACAATGTACATGGGGGGTGGCGGTGGGGAGTGGTACAGGCATGGCCACCTGTTCCATGTGTCGTGGCAGCTGTGTGTGTCACACTGTGCTTGGTGCATACCACTATGGCGCATCCATTTGACACGTGTGCCAGCTGTTGGTGGGGTGGGTGTGCACCTGGCTGCCACCGTTGCTGCTGTGGTGCTGCCGGTGCAGTGTGCCAAGTGAGTGTCACTGCGCAATTGTGTGGCCATTGTGCAGTGGGGACCACCTCTGTGCAACATCCTGGTGCACCATGTTGCTGGCTGGCATTGGCCCACCCCCTCTGTGGGTGTCCATTCTGGGCCCTCCAGGGGTGTGTGGTCCCGCTGTCCATTGCGCACTGTGGGTGGGCATGGTTCCTTGGGCCATTGCACTGATCACCTGTCCTGTCCCTTGCTATAGGTGTCCAGCATCCAGCATGGAAAGCGCTAAGACAGATGCTCAGCCAGCTCATGTGGCAGACCTTGCTGGTAGTATCAAGCATTCTGGGGGTTGTGGTTGCCATGCGTCGGTTGATGGTGGCAGAGAGGAGGGAGCGACAGCTTGCTGGGGTGGCCAGACAAGGCCGTCGCTAGTGTTGCAGCTGTTTTCCCCTGTTTTCCTGGTTGCACCTTCCCCTACAGTCCCCTCTCCCACTGTACGGTCCCTGTTCCCTGTCCCCTTCCCTTGCTGTACCTACCCTTTACCAGCCCCTGTTATTTTTGTACATAGTTGTTTTATATAAATATTTTCTGACATACCTGCTTGTGTCTGTGTCTGCTTTTCAGGTGGTGTGAAGAGCCATGCTGCAGTGGCCCAGTATCTGTCTGTGTTGTGTGCGTGAGAGGGGGTGCATGTTGTGCTTCCGTGGTTCCCTGCTGTGTGCTGTGGTGTGTCCCACTGTGGTGATGTCCATCCCCTGAGTCGGTGGCTGTGCACTGGGGTGCCCATGGGGTGGCAGTCAGGGGTGTGTGGCAGGTGTGTGCATGGTGGTGGCACATGGCCATGGTCATTGTTCGAGTACTGTCTGCACACTGTGTCGGGGTCCTGTGCTTGGCATTGTGTGGCCTGTTCCATGTGGTCTGCCACACTTCCTGCATCCTTGCCCATTCAGTGCCCTCTGTGTGGGCTCCCTGTGTGCCTGTGTGGCATGGGTATGCTTGGCTGCATGGTCCTGGGTGTGGCCTGCTATGGTCTCGTGGTGGGGGGGCATGGCCAGAAGCCTGCCGAGGGGGTGGGGGCTCCCTTGGTGTCCCTCCATTGGCTATTGGCACCTCCTGTCACCTGCTATCCATGTCACTGTAGTGTTCTCGGGTCCAGTGTCTGGGTGCCTGTGTGTGCCCTGTTGTGCCCTGCTGGTGAAAGCCTCCTGTGGCCGCTGTCACTTTGCTTTCATGGCTCTGTTCTCTGTGCCCTGCCCCCCCTCTGGTACTGTGTTACTCTGCGCTGCCACCGTTGCGCTGGAGCATCTCTGTTTGTGCCATGGCACAACCCTGTTTGCACCATGGCGCAACTCTGCCATATTCAGCTGCGCTGCACTGTTCGGCCTGTGCAACCTCTGACTATGGTTCCAGTTGTGCCATGGTGCATTGGATTTGCTCTGTGCTGGACTTGTGCTGGGCCTTGGCACATTTCTGAATATCCAGGCCATAGTGTTTGGCTGTCATTTAAAGAGTATATTTGATTCCTTACTGGAGCTCCACCCCTACAGTAAGTGAAGGGGTGGGGACTTATTGCTATGGCTACTGTTTATCACTGCTACTCAAGAGGGGGTTAATGTATACAGTATCTGTTCATGTTTTTTCTATTTTGATTCTACTGTTACAAGTTCCCATTTGTTAGTTTTTTGGTCTGTTCCCCCTTTTTTATTACAACAGTTGGGTTTTGTTACATTGACAGTATAAGGGGGTTAGGGAGGTCTATGGGGAGGGGGACTCTTTAACACAGCATAGACCTGAGCATATTTGGAATGTGGTCTATTGGACAAGAGGTGGGTATTTTATGTTTTGTCCTTTCTAGGGAGGTTGAATTGCTGGGAGGGTGGAAGGGGGGATTTGTGCAAAATGTGTTAGTTTGGGGTTTAGTAGTTCTATTGTTTGGGTTGTGTTTGGATCAGATGTTTGGGTATATCGTGGGGAGGGCAGAGTAGTTGATTATTGTTCCTTTACTGATTCTACATTGCTTGGTGGGGCATGGGTGCTTTTGTTTTAATCTTGTTTTTTGGAATTTTTAGGGAGATTTTTTTTTTCTGTTTATTTAGATGTTGGGGGGTTTAACTGGAGGGAGGGGCAAAGAGCAAATCCTGATATATAGTCTGATCTTACGATTATAGCTGAAACTACACTTGAGATGCTCTTCTATGTCATGACTCTATAAATGGCTGCTTTTATAAATTCATTACATGGAACATCAAAGGAGCCCAAGAAAAAAAGAAAAAGGTACTTGATGTTGCGCCATCTCAAAAAGATGCAACCCAGGGTAGTGTTTTTACAAGAGACCCATCTCTGCCAAGAGGATATTTTATATTTTTATAGAGAATGGGTAGGACAAGCCTTTGGAGTGGGAACTACTGTAGCAATAAAGAAGCATTTGTCAATGCTGAATGTTGTCTCGCTGCCATTGGCATTGGTAGTGCAGGAGTTAGAGATGCATAATAGGAGTGGCAGTGAAGTATTGAACTGACACCAACCCCACACCCACCTTGCAGAGACTGACAGGCATTGGGGTGTACCTTTGGGTCATCAGCTATAACGCTCATGCAATTTTACCTCACCCTACCCTGTAGACACTGATAAGTGTTGTGGTGTGCTTTGGGGTCCTTGGGCATTATACTTACCCCATTCCATAAGGGAATATGCTGATGTGGGTGCAGTATAGGAGAATGGGGTGAACTTTGTGGCTGAACACTCCAAGGCACACATCGATGTCTGTCAGTGGCTGCAGGGTGGGGTTGGGGGTGGGCGGGAACAATTCAGCTGATGATCCCAAGTCACACTCCTGACACCTGTCAGTCTCTACAGGGTGGGGTGTAACAGTTGGAAACCCTAACACCATAGGTGTGTGTTGGTATTTTCACTCTAAATTATCAACATGGGCTTTTGTGACCCCACCTCATGAAGAGCAGCAGTATCAGGCTGTTAGCTGAAAGGTGATTTTGCACAGCGACTGTGCCATTCGGTGTCACAGGTACGTAAACATATTTTGGGCAGGATGTGAAAAATGACAACTGTATTGTTCATGAGGGAGGTGTAAAAAAATGGCGACATTGAAAATCTGGAGCAAAAATATGAAAAATTAGTGAAGTCATGAGCATGCATAGAAACTGCGCAATGCACGTCCGTAACCCAATTATTTTGTGTTTTTTTTTAAACCACATTTTCAACATACAGTAGGCATTTTGGGACCTCCTCTCATGAACAGTGGTACTGTAATTTTCTCAGTCTGTCCCAAAAGTTGATCTCCCACAGCGACCATGCCATTGTATGCCAGAGGTGCGAAAACACATTTTGGGCAGGATGTGTCCACTAACTCCCGCAGTCCATGCTGTCCCAGAGAAAGACCTTTCCTTTGGGGTCCGGACTATCAAGATCCATGTGAAAAGACAAATTCCCACCCTACCCCCCCAGGAATATTGGCAAATGGACAAAAGGCCCTAACTGTGTCATCAGATTAGTAAAAACTGGGGGGGAAGTTTTTATTGGCAGCAGGCCTTGGATCTTCATATGGATGTTAAGGATTGGCAATTAGTATGCAAAAGTCTCTATAAATATATCAAATAGGATCATTATCGTTTATTGCAATTTCATATCCTGGATAATCTGTACTATACCCCCCACAGACTGTATAAGATGAGTAGGATTGTTTCAGCAACCTGCTCCCGATATGGGCTCACTGAGGGTCATCTCAAACACATCCTATGGGATTGTGTGAAGTGGACGTGGAATTATGTGATGAGGGTGCCTCCCGATGGGTGAGTCACCAATGGGTGACTGCACAAGGGAGAGCACACCAAAGGCGATGGGGAAGAATGGTGACCAGTGTTGAGAGCAACGGCGGCAGACAGAAGTAACTAGGGTGACTGGGTTTGGGTGATGGCAGCAGGCAGAGGAAACCAGGGCGAATGCGCAATTGTGGGACCCTGTGTGCGAAGACAATAGGAGTGGGGTCAGGGATGACACTGACATTGCATTCATTCCCTTGTAAATTGTGAATACCCCCATCCTCTGCCTGACATTGCACATAACCCAAATGTCCTGGCCCCTGGTGGCTAATGGTCCAACCCCTTCACCCGTTCAGCCCCTCTCATCTCCATCCATACATGTTATCAATATATTGCCTGGTGGACTAGTTTTTGAACAACCCCCATCCCCGATCCCCGTCCCAGCAGGTAGTAGCCATTCCTGGTGGTCTAGTGTCCCCAACCCCCTTCTCCAGCATGTGTCCCACCCCGCTCTAACTCACCACCAACCCCAGCGTGGGAGGAACTGGGGGTGGGAGAGACTGGTGGGGCATGCTGGGAGTGGAAAGTGAGGCGCTAGATGACCAGGAATGGTTACTACTTGCTGGGACTGGGATCAAGGATGGGTGGGGGTTGTTCAACCATTAGTCCTCCAGGCAATACATTGATAACATGTATGGATGGAGATGGGGGGTTTCTATTACTATACGCTTGGGGGGGCTGACTGGATGGTGGGGTCAATTAAGCGACTACAGCAGATGCAATAACAGAGCAGGATCCCTTGCTGAGGGTGACACTGCTCAACTGCTGGGCAAAATAGCATGGTGGGTGTGTGCAGGGTGTGCACCCATGCCCTGTGCACCAACGCTGTACAAATGGTCACAATGGCATGATAGGATCACACAGGGTGCTGACCAAAGTGCCACATGCCGCACAAAATGCCACACAGTGCCAAATGGACACACTGCCAACCACTGGCCACACCATGCCCATACACACATGGAATGTGAAATTATGAGCGAGATCACGGAGGCAGTCATAGTGACTGCATGTCTCATATTCAGCAAGCAGAGACACAATCCAGGCATTGAGGACCCGCTACCGCCTACAGGCTTGTATGGTCTCTGCCCCAAAGATGAGTTGTACCGAGCAGACCACGTCTAAATGCTCTTCCTCATGGATGCACTCCAGGAGATGCCAAATGGCATTGTTCATCCTGGTGAGGCCCTGGATGGTCACCCCATGGCTGTTCCACTGGGTGACGAGGAATGTAGTATGGCATCGCCCATACTGTCCAGTGGGGTGACTAACTCAGGTGTCCTCAAAATAGTCCATTGTCCAGGATGGACTGGAGGACATCTCATTGGCCACTACATACTCCCACTCCTGCAGTTCCTCAAATGCCACTGGCACATCATCAGGTGGTACAAAGGCAAGAGCCAGCAGCATACGGAGGTGCAGAGCAAAGTCTGGGTCACCCGTGTACCTCTCCATCACCTCAGGGCACTGCTGGATCTTTTGCCACAGGGTTTGCTAGAAGTGAAAAAAAACAGCCATGTATCTGGGTGTCAGGGAACACAGTGGACACACCATGCCAGCTGGCCCACTTAACATCAAGCAGGACCATGGCAGAGGCCAGGGCTGGGCGGTAGATCTTGAGTTGCCAAAGCAGTCGCACATAGGTCTATGCCCTCTGTGAGCAGCTGAGGACATACACAGCTGGCAGGACTGCCCTGGACTGGACTGCATGGACGGTATACAGTTGGTCAAACAGGGTAGGGCATGCCCTGAATGTACCATCCATGAACCAGTCCTGGCAGTCTGCCAGCTGCTGCAGACCATGGTCAGTGGCATATATGAACAGCTGGTCCCACTCCCTCCTGCTGTCATACAGCAGGAACCGTGCCCCATCACTGCTGGCCATAAACTCATTGGGGATGACAAGGTTGGGGACAGACAGTGGTGTTATTGACCACCACTGCATTACATGCAGCACCCCCTGCATGGTCTGCCACATAAGGTGTACACCTGGTAGACATCCCGCCTCGGCTGCCAGTATACTCACAATACTGTCCACCATGACCTGTGATGCGCTGTTCGAGGACCCCCATGCCCGATCAAAGAGTGTCCCCAGTACCCACTACATGCCCCTGTCGGCTGTGTTGGGGGCATGATTATGCTCGTGGATGGTGGCCACAGAAGTGTCCCCCACAGTGTAGAGTCAGACAAGGCAGTGGTACCTGTGAGCTTCTGCTCACTGCCAGTAGATCTTCTCTGGCCCTGGCCCTGTCCCTCCGGTACACATAGCCATTAGCATACCTTTCTGGCTCTGCAGGAAATGTACTGCCATCCTGTATGCAGGAAAATGATGTGGGCCTGTTGCCACCTGTGGCCCTTATATGCCTGTGGCCGGCTTTGCCCTGTACTGGGGGGGCACATGCCCCTGCTGTGCCTGCCACTTATGCTGTTTAACCCTGTGCTTTGACACCCTCAGCCTGCACATCCCTTTTGTGTCAGACGCAGCCACCACCCGCTACACCCACAGCAGGCGCCTGTTGTTTCCCCGCCCCTTCCTTGCTCCGATGCAGCCTCCACTGTTGCTACCATCAGCCATAAGGAACATGTGCTGCACTGGTCCATGGCACCAGTTTCCATGGCTGGTGAACCACCATCCCAAGGGACTGCACAGGTAAGTGTATCTGTTGTGGCTGTATGGGGGGGTGGTGCTTCTGCTTGTGGGATGCTACACCCCAAATAGTGTTAGTTTCCCACCTGTGTTGTCCATGATTGGGGGGCTGTGTCCTACTTCCATGGCACTTTGCTACTGACCCCAGGCCCTTTCAATGTTGCCACACATCGCTCCCTTGTGGTGCAGTGCTGCTACGAGTCCCCCACCACCACAGCCATAGAGGTTGTTCTACAGAGTCGTTGGCGTCTTTGTGCTGCATACCACCCATGGCCCCTTGTCTATCCAGACCCCATCCTCCAGGAGCTTGCCTGCTTGACTATAGCTTCTCATGCCCTTACCCTGAGTGGGGCTGTGGCTACAGTTGCTCATCCATTGTTGGGTGGGCTTTCGGAGAGTTCACCAGTTGGGCATATGCTCTCAGAGCCTCGCTCACCCGACTACGCTGATATTTTTGCTCTCTTCTTGGTTACCTCTGCTATTTTTGTGCTCTTCATGGCTACCAACTGACCACGCTGATATTTTTGTGCTCTTTCTGCTGCCACCTGTGACACCCTTTTGAAATTCCATTTGAGACTCCTTAGATCTTTTTTAGGGACTTGATTCTTTCTTACAACTCAGGTATGTTTGGTTGGGTACTACCTAAAGAAACTGTTTGGTCTTCACAAGGCCTATATGTCTCTGATCTCTATTACAGCTAAGATTGTAATCTGTTGTCATTGGTTGGACAAGTCTATCTCCTCTTACAGGTAATGGCATCAAGAGATATTGCAGACCCTGGAAACCGAAAAACACATTGCTTCCCAACAAGATAGAAACATAGAAACATAGAGATATGTTGGCAGTAAAGGGACTATCAGCCCATCTAGCCTGCCCCTTTCCCTCCCCATAGGTTCTTCTGTCCCTTTCCATTACTCCCGACGTTTTGGCCCCCCCAGTGCAGCCTCCACTCTCCCTTGACTAGTACCAAATGGATTCATACCCTTTCCTCTCTTGTTTAAGCCCATGTAGTTATCCCCTGCCCTCCTGAACTCCCCCACCGAGTTTACACCCACCACCCATTCAGGCAGCTTATTCCATGGACCTACAACCCTCTCAGTGAAATATTGCCCCCTCACATTTTCTTCAAATTTATCCCCTCCACCTTTAAGCCCCCTAGTTTTTGCATTTTCCCTCATCTTGAAGATGCTCCCTTCCCCTACTTTGCTGATTCCCATCAAATATTTAAAAGTTTCTATCATATCCCCCTTTCTCTCCTTGTTTCCAGTATGTGTACAGGTCACACTCCTCCATCTTTTTGTCATATGATCTCTTGTGCAAGCACTGCACCATTTTGGTTGCCCTTCTCTGGACCCTCTCCACCCTATCTATATTTCCTTGTAAGTGAGGTCTCCAGAACTGTACCCCATACTCCAGGTGTGGCCTAACCATGGACCTATACAGTGGCATGATCATCTCCCTCCTCCTACTTGTACTGCCTCTCCCTATGCATGCCAGCATCTTGTTTTCCTTTCCAACAGCCTTGTTGCCCTGGTTTGAAACCTTTAGGTTATCCAATATGATAAACCCCAGATACCTCTCATGCTCTGTTGCCTGAATCTCCTTCCCTCCCAGTGTGTTGGCCTTTGGATTTTTGTGCCCTATGTGCATTATGTTGCCTTTGTTTGCATTGAAGCACAATTGCCGCTTCCCTGACCACTCCTCCAGCTTGATCAGATCCTCCTTCATTTTCTTTCCCCCCCAGAGTATATCCACCCTATTCCAGATCTTTGTGTCATCAGCAAATAGGCACACCTTCACATTTAGACCCTCTGCTATGGCCCCAATGTAAATGTTAAACAGTATTTATACCAATACTGACCCCTGGGATACCCCACTTGTCACTCTTTCCTCCTTAGAGTAAGCCTCATTGATAGTCACCCATTGAATTCTGCCTTATAGCCAGCTTTCTACCCAGTTTGTTAATTTCCTTCCTACCCCTAAACTGCCCCACTTGTTCACCAGCCTTCTGTGAGGGATGATGTCAAAGGTCTTACTGAAGTCCGGCTAGGCCATGTCCACCACCCCCTCCCTGATTGCATATCACCCGTCGAAGAATGCAATCAGGTTTGTCTGGCATGACCTTCCTACTGTAAACCCATGCTGGCTGTAGTACATGAGTCCACCCTCTGCCAGGTACTGTACTAATTTTTCTTTTATGAGTGCCTCCATCACCTTACCCACCACTGAGGTAAGACTGGCTGGATGATAGTTACTTGGATCCTTCCCTCTACTGTTGTGCAATGGCACCACATCTGCCTTTTTCAAGTACTCTGGGACTCTCCTATTGTCTAAAGATAGATTAATTAGTTCTGTGAGTGATGCCACAAGCTTCTTCCTAATCTCACTGAACATCCTGGGATGTAGTGCATTAGGACCCATTTCCTTGTCCACTCTTAATTTACCTAATTTCTCCAGTACCTTACTCTCCATGAAAGGACTTGTGTCCACCTACCTGCCCTCCATTCCCCTATCCCACAGCTCTGGTTCCTTTCTATCTCTTTTTGATCCTGGACTGAGCTGAAATACTTGTTTAACATGTCCGCTTTTTCTTTGTCCCTTTCAATCAGAGCTCTCCCTCCCCTTTTAGTCTCATTATACCTGCTTGTTTTTTCTTCTCTCACTTTTATACAGTATCTGAAGAATTTTTTGTCCCCCCTGCTGACCTCTCTTGCTATTTTTTCCTTTGTATCTGCCTTTGCCCACCTGACTGTTTGCCCTGCCACCCTGAGCTTTTCCCTGTATACCTCTCTTTCCACCTTTCCTTGAGTAGTTTTGTATTCCCTGAATGCTTTCTTTTTTCCCCTATTGCTCCCGCCATCTCCCTAGTGAACCAAAGTGGCTTTCTTCAATGTTTTGTCTTGCCCACCTTCCTAATGCACTGCTCCGTGGCCCTCAAAATTCCTCCCATTATTGCCTCCCGCAGTTCCTCAACTCCACCAGATTTTCCTTTCCTTCCATTTCCCCCTTGAAAAGTTCCCTCATTTTCTTAAAGAGGACAAGAAATTATTTTTAATTGATAGCTGTTTACAATGTTCCCATTTACAGAAATGATATACATAAACCTAAATGGTCCATATGTAACTGTACTGGAATAAAAAGCGATGTGTGAAAAGCTGTATTTTGCATGGTTTTGTTTTTATGGGGAGCATTATGTTACAGTTCTCTTCATGGAACCAGTGATCTAGAGCTTTAACTATGTCATGGTTTGTGCACAGAACTCTAAGCATGGTTCTGATACAACAATAGTACTGAACAAGAGAGAGAAGAGAGAAGAGAAGAGAAGAGAAGAGAAGACAAGAGAAGAGACAGAGAGAGAGAGAGAGAGAGAGAGAGAATGAATATGATTGGGACCTTCAAGTACTTGAAAGGAATAAATAAAGTTGATAAGGAGAGTCTCTTTCAGGTGGACACTTGGAATGTGCTGCCGGAAGAGGTCATCTCATTGAAGACAGAGGGCAGCTTTAAGTGAGGATGGGATAGGCATGGGGGAAGATAAGGATCATGGGTAGAGAGGATGGGAGGAGTGGGGAGGGAGGGCAGGGACATTAGGTCAAGCTGTGGACCCTGCAATATGAGCAGACTTGATGGACCAAATGACCTTCCTCTGCTGGCTTCTTCGTATGTTCATATGTTTGCAATAGCTGATGTTTAGCATTCTGTATACAAACCATGGCATAGTAAAACTCCAGATTACTGGTTCCATGAAGAGAATTGTGCAGAATGTTGCCCATAAAAAGAAAACAATTGAAAACACAGTTTTTTTTTTACATGAGTGTTAATTAAGTAAGTAATAATACCCAACAGCGTGGGCATTATTGGATATAATGGACCACCCAGGAAACATGAGGGCCCAATGCCTGGGGCATAGCCGCTGGAAGTCCGTTATATCCCATAATGCCCACCCTGGAGGGTATTATTATGCTTAGAAAATGGGCACTGTAAAAAAAAAAAGAAACTTTAATTAAAAAAATAGAACATAAAAATGAGTTTACAATAGGTTTTGTAATAAAGTAGTTCCTCCGCATCTAGGTATGTTTGTCCTATTGGGAACTCCATAGTTGAGGGGGGCGGAGAGACTCTGCTGCTGTGCAGTTTTTGACACACTCTAATGCTCTGAGAGGTGGAGTGGGTGGCATCATGGTTCTAGCTCCCATTTGAGTATTGGAAGGCCACTAGCAAAACAAAACAGTTGCAGCTGTATGATCTTTTTTTTTTAATTTATGCATGTGACAGAAGAGCTCAGAGTACTTTAAATCAGCTGCAGTATTCTGAATCGATGAGCATGGCATGGTGGTGGTGGGTGGGCCAGCCGCACAGTACAGAAAGGATAGACTAAGAGCTGCACAAACCGAGACCCGTGAAGCAAGGTATGAGGGAAAAGTAAAAGTAAGCCTGCATAAAGTAGGTATACAGTAGTTCTGAGTTTTGTTTGATTTCTTTTGAAACAGCAGGCACAGAATCAATGACAGGATGGGGGAAGCTAAGTGAGAGAAACAAAAAAATGGTGGCTACTTGGTGTCACAATTTGGGGTGCCAGTAATACTTTGTTTTAGTAGTGGGGCACCCAGAGTTGGCACTTATTTTTTCCTGAGTGTTGTTAAAAAATAACAACACTGGTGCCAGGGGGAATCAGCCAATCAGCTTCCGACTTTTATGATGCCCATTTTCTAAGATACAGTTAAATATTGCTCATTTGAAGGCAATTCCTTCATTTCTGTTACTAGGAACATTATTAACTGCTGCCATTTAGCACAGATATCCTGTCCCCTTTAAAATCTGCCCTCCTGAAGTCCATTACCTTAGTGGTGGCTCGACTTGCTTCTGTCCCTGTCCTAATTAAACTTAACCTAACTGATCTGTGGTCACTAGCCTCTAGATTTTCCCCCACTTCTACCTCCTCTACACTGCTGGAATCCCCCCAGTTCACACCAAGGAGATTAAAGTCCCCCACCAGCAGAAGTTCCCCCTTTCTTGCCATCCTTTGTATCTCTTTTATCAACTCCCTATCAACTTCCTCGTCTTGATTTGGTGGTCTGTACACCACACCCAAATGTGCTGCCTTCCCTGTCCTCTTTGATACCATGGCTGAGAGGACCTCCACCGAATCCAGACTTTCCTGCCTGTTGCCTTAATCCCATTCTTTAAATATAGCGCCACCCCTCCCCCTTTCACCTTCCTGTCCTTTCTAAAAAGACTGTATCCTGGCATTATGACTTCCCATTCAAGGTTTTCTGTCCACCATGTCTCAGTTATGGCAACCAGATCCAGTCCCTCCTCCACTACTGTGGCCTCTAAATCCCCCATTTTATTTCCCAGACTCTTAGCATTTGCCAGCATACCCTTCCATCTATTCCCCCCCTCGTCCATTTTCTTTCTCTCTTATATGCCTTGCCCCCTTCTGTGGGGGAGTGCTAACTAGGCAAGACCCTCTAGTTTCTTCTTCCAACTCTTCCCTAGTTTCGTACTCCCCCTCCCTTAGTTTAAATCCCTACCCAGGATCCCATCAATATAACCTTGTAATTTTCCCCTTAATACTCTAGCACCCCCTCTTTTATATGCAGTCAGTCCCTTGTGAATAGGTTCTCCTCTCAAGTGTCCACCCACTCTCATATGCATGTGAAACACTTCCTTTGGCACCATTCCCTTAACCAGTGGTTGAAATCTTTTATTCTCAGCTGTCTAGCTATACTAGCGCAGTGAACTGGCAAGATGTCTGGGAATGCCAGAGAGCTAACCTTCTCTCTACATCCCCTGACTAGCTCACTGAACCTATTTTGCACCTCCTCATATCTTTCCCCGCCAGATCATTTGTCCAGCGGTGCAAGACCAGGTATGGTTTACCTCCTAGCCATCTACTACACTGTTTTGTTTTTGGTAGCACCCTGCTTGCATCCATCCCAGGATCACAGAAGACTGACTTCCTTTTATAGACCACCCCCTTTCACAACCAGTGGACTCCCTTTATGACTGAGTCACCAAAGAC
Source organism: Neoceratodus forsteri (assembly GCA_016271365.2). Lineage (NCBI taxonomy): Eukaryota > Metazoa > Chordata > Ceratodontiformes > Ceratodontidae > Neoceratodus > Neoceratodus forsteri. The sequence continues at coordinate 870,645,839 of CM057450.1, read as the reverse complement.
CATTACCTATTCTGTGTTCTCCCTCCCTGTGTGTGCCCCCATGCCCATCCTGATTTCTTTTCCTTGAACTTCTTATATTTCCTTCCTGGACTCCCGCCCCTGAACTGCATACCTTCTCACCCACAATTCCCTCCTACACCCCCCCTACTCACATGCTTTCCCAGATGTGCCTGCTCTCCCCTGCCCAATACTCTTTTCTCCTGTACTACCTTTTGTTTCATTCCTCTCCTGTCCTTCCTGCTCCCCTTGGTATCTTCCTTGCTTCCCTTTTCTTCTATGCTTCCCCTATGCTCCTGCTCCCCCCCAAACACTTTCCCCTTCTGTTTTTCTCCATCTTCCCACTTTGTCATCAGCTGACCACCTCTTCTTATCCTCTCCCAGTCCCTTTGAGTCTTCCTTGCCCCCCTATTCTTACCCTTGCTGCACACTCTACCCCTCTCTCCCTATTTCTTCTAGATCCCAGTTTCATGTCTTCATAGTCTCCCTTCCCCTCTTTTTTCTTCTTTTCCTGTATCTTGGCTAAAGGTGAGAGCCTGTTTGACACCCTTATATAACTTTTTGTGCTTGCATTCCTGCACCCAGGTGCCATGCCCTTTCCACCTATTTTTGCCCATTCCCTCCCCACCCCCCATTCTCTCCACCTCCTTCCAGGTATTTCCTACCCTGCTTTTAGTTCTGACCCCTTCCCTCCACACATCCCCCTGTTTGCCCCTCCCCCTCTTTCCACTCTCCTGCCCATATTATTGCCCATGCTGCTGCAATCCTTTCCCCCTCCTTCCTCTCTCCTTTTTCTCACCCTCCACTCCATCTCCCTTCTTATCTACCTTAATTCAGCCTCCAGTCTCCCAACTCTCTGTCAAATTGGACATCCTCCTAATTTCCATAGTGTGTCCATAAAAACAGCCACCCCACATCCATTGCAACCCACTATGCTTCCCCCTCTTGTTGGTCCTCTTTCCTCCTACCCCTGTACCCTTCCCCTCTTCCCTTCTACCATCCCTTACCATAATACTCCATACTCTTCCTTTGGTACCCACTGCTAGTATGCCATATTTTGTAAATCCCTGGTTTTGCTATCCTTTCTTTAATCATTCCTGTTATGCATACAATGATTTTCTAGTTATAATTTTGACCACTCTGTCCGAGTACCCCTACAATACAGAGTAACCTAGCCTAGGCTAATATTCTAGACTGAATCCTTAATCACAATTTATCACTTTAATCACAAGTCTTAATTATCTTTCATTTCATTTTTCTGTAATTGCATTAAATGCTCCAGTAACCACATCCCCTTCTTATTTCTATTTCATAGCACCATTATTTGTAATTACTTTTTACATTCTCATTTCCTACAGTTGTTTTTAAATATTCTAGTAGCCATCCTCCTCCATTTTATTTTCTTCTATTTTTTCTGTTACATTAAATGCTCATGCCCCTGGGCAGACCCCACAAGCTCCTATGTTTTTCTTTTAGGCATCAATGTTTGGAATATACAATCCTGATGTTATTGATTTGGTGAAGACAGCATTTAATAGTTTTTTGTATTCATCATCATTATTTGGATTTTACTACTAATTTGATGGTGTCATAGCAACCTGTATTATAAAAGACTTACACCTGGTCCTGGTAACCACCCCCTGATGAAGTCTTATGTGGTGAAGCACTGGGGCACCTGGTCTAACAGAGACTTCTTGCTTTTGTAGAATTGTACTCCTGGTACTGGCTATTTGCAGCAATAAATCTCCATTTTCTTTAAACAACAGTTGATGGAATTACATCTCCATTTTTGTTGTTGTAATCTATGTTATAACCCTGGGGTGGGGGTGGGACATATTTTTTTTTTTTTTAAGCTCCTGGATTTTCCATTCCATCAGGGTAAGGTCTGCCTCTTCCATTTTCTTTTTGTGTGCCGCATAGGAGATAGTTTGCCCCCTAATATATGCCTTTAATGCTTCCCACCTGGCAGCATGGGTGGTTTCTCCCCAATGTCGTTCAATAAGTACTCTGAAACTGCACAGCAAATATATTCTAGATCCACCTTATCTTTCAAAAGCACCGGGTCAAGTTTCCACAGACGTGTGGAGGGTTCCACTGCCTCAGTGTGTAGTGGGACACTGAGTGTTGTGTGGTCTTAAACTAGGATGGGCTTATACTTGGTCTGGCCCACCTGCAGGATGAGGTAAGAAGAGAATAGCAACCTAAGACTGATGGGAGTCATAGACTTGTTGGATAGCATATGACTGATGGGAGTCATACTGTATGCTATCCAACAAGCATATGCCTGATGGGAGTGGGAGAGGTAGCTGTACTCCCTTCCAGTGGGTTCTGATGCCCACAGTTATAAATCAGAGAGCAGGTGACCTGCATGTCACGGACAGCAAGTGCATTCTTTGAGGTTGCAATTGGGGAGGGATTTGACTTATCTAAGATGGTGTTTCCCACACAAGTGAAATCTCCTCCTATGATCCATGGATCATGGAAGGGGACATGTCAATGAGTAGTTTGTAGTAACATTTTGGGTCTTTGATGTTGGAGCCATAAACAGACCTGACTGTTAGGTATTCTCCTGAGTTCAGTTGGAGTTGTGCTAGGGCATATCTGCCTCCTCGGTCTATGTAGGACTCCAGAATGCTCCTTGGGAAGCCATGGGAAAACCATATTGCTGCTCCCCTCACCTGTGCATTATAGGTGGCTGCTATGTAGAAGCCCCCCCATGAATATTTTATTTTTTCTAATTCAATGGGTATCATATGGGCCTCCTGTAAGACAGCAACATTAGTTTTCAATTTTTTAAGTCTGGTTTGTACCCGGTTGCATTTTATGACATTTTTCAGCCCATTCACATTCAAAGTAGTGATGTTCAAGGTGGAAGCCATGATGATGTTGTATAGAGTATCAAGCTACACATTGCCCAAGTGGAAATGTAGTTGTATATTGAGCAATTGAAATTTGGTGAAAAATCTAGATAGGTTGTATCCAAAGAAACAGTTTTAGTAAAAGCAACAGAAACAACGTAACATAAACATAAACATTTCATTTTTTCTATTACCCCTCCCACACCCCAATGACCCCTCCAACAAGAATACCCCCTTGCCATCCCTCCATAATACCAATGAACATCTTAATGAGTAATGCTCCTACAAAACAGACTGTAGAAAAAAATTAATCCATTCCCATCCCCTCAGTTAATCATGGCAGGCAGAAACTACAATATGGTCTGTTTACTAACCATACATCTAAAACATAAATGTAAATAGCAGAATAGAAATATTACAACTGGGTAAGGCAAGGGGTCCAAGACAACCCCTGTACCACCTGATACTGTGGCATTCCATACTATTAAGTAAGTGGAGTGTTAGTTCCACTAAGTTGACTGTGGAATCTTTATCAAGACCTACATTCCCCAAATGGTCAAAGAACTCCCCCCACAACTGACCAGCACTCACCGAGCACTCACATCCTCTTTTTGAATAATCCCAGTCATTAAGAAAGTTATATCAAAACTTATAACAGTCTATGTTCTCAAATAGATGTGTGATACAGCCCCCCTGCCCCCCCCCGCTCCTGAAGAGAGATGGTTTCTCAATTTAAATCACATGAACAGGTAGTAGATTTTGTTCTGGTGTACAGCTGAGTTATGTTTAGGGATCATCTGTAGCCAAGACAGTATTGAGAAGAAACATTCATGCACATAGGAAGCCATACAAAGCAATGAAGGTGTGGTCATGGTAAGCATGCTGAAGTAAGATTTACTGTCATCAAAGTAGCTGCATACCATTATAGCTAAAAGTCGCACTAGTTTTGTTTAGGCAGCAGAAAGCTGTCGGTGAAGCTTTGTTGGTAAATGTTTAACAGCTCCATGTGTTCTTCTCTTTCCTTCAGCACCCTCCAGGTCACATCTTATATATCTCACTGTACATCCAACTACCCCAACCATGGGGTGCACAACAGCATAGCGGGCAAGTATGGGAAAGACGGGAACACCACATGCTGGATGTTCAACATGGATAAATCAGTTTTGTAGTGCAGGGACACCCATACAGAAACCAGCATCATGGGTAGTTATATCCAGAACAATAAAAACAACGGCCATATAACGTGGGGACCCTAGATTCCCCCTCCGCTAATACTGAATGTATACCACATACCTTTCATCAATGTTCATGAGCAGTACCATGGAGAAAACATAGCTGGATGCAATGGGTAAATAGACTGGGACTGGTAGAACGCTCAAGACATGTGGCCAGAGCCTGAGGATTAAAGGGGAGCACCATGCTTGCGATTAGTGACAGCAGGACTTTCATCTGGTTTAGGCTGAGCCTATAGTATGGACCCCTGATCAATCCTCCATTGAGGCCTCCTCTTCCTTTATAAATCATTCAGCTGCCATCAGGGTATTAAAACAAGCATTTGTCAATGCCGAATTGTTGCTTGCTGGTATTAGCATTAGAAATGCAGGAGTTAGACAGACGCAGAATAGGAATGGCAGTGAATTATTGAACTTCACGCCAACCCCACCTCCACCCTGCAGAGCTGGACAGTCATTGGGGTATGCATTTGGGTCATCACCCATAACGTTCATGCCATGTCATCTCACCCTATCATGCAAACACCAACACATGTTGAGGTATGCCTTGAGGTGTTCGGCTTTACAGTCACTCCATTCCATAAGGACATATGCTGAAATTGGTGCAGTATAGGAGAATGGTGTGAACTCTGGGGCCTAAGAGTCCAAGGCACACCTCGATGCCTGTCACTGGCTGGGGGGTGGGCGTGGGATGGCATGAGCATTACAGTCGGCAATCCAAAGGCACACCCCTGATGTCTGTCAGTCTGTACAGGGCGGGACGTTATGGTTAGAAACCCTAACGCCCCACGTGATTGTTGGTATTTGCACTACAAATTTTCAACATGGCCTTTTTGTGACCCCACCTCATGAAAGCATTTGGGACCTCTTCTCATGAACAGTGGCACTCTGATTTTGTTAATGTATCCCGAACTTTGAGTTCCCACAGCGACCATGCCATTCTGCACCAGATGTATGAAAACACAGATCAGGAAGGATGTGAAGAATGACAGCTGTACCATTCATACAGCTGTACCATTCATAGGGAGGTGTGAAGAGATGGCAATGTTGAAAATCCGTAGTGAAAATATAAAAAATGCTTGCACTTTTGAGCATACATGGAAACTACACAACACATGCGCGTAACACAGTCAATTAGTGGAATTATTTCACCAAATTTTCAACATAGGCATTTTGTGACCTCTGCTTGTGAACACTGTCACTATGAGTTTCTTTTTTTTTTTTGAAATTCAAGTTTGTTCAAATTTTGCCCATTACAGAGCATGATGCATATACATAAGTTGTTCCAAAGTAGATGCATACTTTTAACTCAGTGAGCATAACATAAACACTGATGAGATACTCCTTGTTCCCCACCCTGTAACCCCTCCCCACCCCCTCTACCTCCCACCCATGCAGGCAGAATATTATAGTGGAAAGATTGCTCTTGAACTCCAGCCATCTTAGCAATTTTCCCCTGCTGTATATGATCCTGTCTGGAGTAAGTACAACAAGTGTAATTTTTCCCATATCTTACCATACTTTGGTTAACAGTTCCTTCTATTCGCACTAAATTTCTCCATGTTCAAATTAAAAAGCAATTCTTGTAACCACTCTGTGTAGGAGATTGGGGCACCATCTACCCAGTGTTTTAGTACTACCTTTTTGAGTGACAATGATATGATAGCCATGTAATACCTTTTGAGTTTTACTGTGACCCCGCTATAATCACCCAATAAGCAAACCTCTGGGCTAAAAAGATGTTCGATCCCCAGCAGTGGGTCTGCTCTTTCCTTAATCATATTCCAAAGGGTTTTGACAGTGGGACATTCCCAGTAAATGTGGTATAATGTCCCTTCCTGTTGGCGACACTTATTACAGTTTGGGTCTGAAATTCAGCCGATATGTAATTTGGATGGGGTGCAAAACATATTGTTTAAAAATTGGAATGGCATAATTCTCAGTCTATCTTGGGTAATGTATCCATAGGTATGTTACCAGATTTTATCCCTGTCCCTCACTGATCCCCCTAAGAGAGTGTTCCAGTAATGGGGCGTACCCTCGAGGTCCTGATATGCTTGACTGTATAGTCTATTATACAATGTGGAGGCTACATGTGGTTCCCATACACTCTGAGCGAGAGATTCAGACAATCCATCACATGACTGAGGTGCACCAAGCTTCGGAAGCGATTGTACCAGCAAGTGTCTAAGCTGGTGAATTTTAAATATTTGACTAGAGCCAATATGATATTTGATGAGTAAAGCTACAACTAAGAGACACTTCTCTTCCTGAAAAAGGTATTTTATTCTTAAGCTCTTTAGTTCAGGGAGCCAAGATTCCTGAATCATTTCCCCCCTATTTTTAGATTCGGATTTCGGCACAGAGGTTGGTGCCTATCTTTGCTGGGGCAGTATTTTAAAAATGAGCATAACTGTGTGTGTATTCTTAAGGTAGTTTTTAATGTGGTGGAAAGTAATTCGGTGGGAAGAGACTTCCGTGAAGTGTAAAGGAGGGAGAGCGGATCAATACCAGATGCCATGATTAAGTCAATTTCTAATTTGACTTGAGGGGACATAAGATAGTGAGAGGGCCTCTGTGGGGGTTATCAGCCACTTTAAATATTTACTGGCATTACTTGCCCAGAAATATAGTTCCATGTGTGGTAATCGTAGACCAACCTTTTCTCTGGAGGCAGCCAATCTGTGATAGGCTCTACGTGGGGTTTTCCCTTGCCAAATAAAGGCTGAGATTATTGAGTGTAAGTTTTTGAACCAACTTAGTGGCAGCCAAGAGTTCAGCATGTTAATAGGATAAAACACCCTTGGTAACACATTCATTTTAATTAAGCTCACCCTTCCCCAAAGAGAGATTGGGAGTCTGGCCCACCTTAAAAGGTTTTGTTGAACAGTGTTCTTAATTGAATCGAAGTTCAACTTCACCATTTTGGAGTCGCTCCTCGCCAATACAATTCCAAGATATTTAAGCATATGCGGGCTCCATTGTAGGCCCAGTGCCATGACACCTGACTTGAATAATTTGGACTTCAGTGGGAATACCAGGGTTTTAGCTATATTTATTTTATAATTAGACATTCTGCTATAGTCCTCTATGTGACCCAGAACTATGGGTATGGTGCTAGTGGGATGAATTAGGTGGAGAAGAATGTCATCTGCATAGGCAGAATGCTTGAATTCATATGAGCCGACTTCAATGCCTTGGACCTTGTGGTCCTGCTTGATTTTTATCAGGAGAGGCTCCAGATAGAGGTCGAAAAAAAGAGGTGATAAGGGACATCCCTGTCTGGTTCCCGAGCACAGGGAAAATATTGAGGAAAAGACTCCATTACAATAAATCTGTACGCTCAGTTGGCTATATAGGGAGAAAACATTCTTGATGAAGGGAAGGGGAAGACCAAATTTCACCATAGTCAGGAATAGGAACTGCCAGTCTACCCTGTCAAATGCCTTCTCCACATCCACTGATATCAATCCACAGGGAAAACTATGATCCCTGGACACAGAGAAGACATAAGACAATTTACGTAGGTGGTCAGAGGCCATTCTGCCTGCCATGAAGCCTACCTGATCTCTATGGATTAGTAAGGGCATTACTTTAGCTAAGTGAGTCACCAAAATTTTTGCTAAAATCTTAACATCCTAATTTATTAATGAGATGGGCCTATAACTGGACACTCTGTCTGGCTCCTTCCCTTCTTTGGAGATAACAATAATGAGGGCTTCAAATAGATGTTTGTCCACCTTCTCAGAGTTAAGTATACAATGGAATAATCTTTTTAACCCTGGGGCTAGCTGGTTGTCAAAGCATTTATAAAAATTGGGGGAGAACCCATCTGGACCTGGGACTTTGTCCAGGGTAAGTGAATTAATTGTTGTGATAATCTCTTTCTCTGAAGTGGGGTAGGACAGTTCACCTCCCATCTCGGCCGGGAGCAAAAGTAGTGAACAGGAGGAAAGGTAACTCTCCACCTCTTCCTTTGTAGGTCTGGGACTCATCGGGCTGTATAGTTCCCTGTAATAGTTTTCAAACTCCAAAACAATGTCCTGTGGGTGGGTCTTAATCTCCCCGTCCCGCTGAGATGAAATACTCTGAATTGTCTTAGATGTTTCTTCCGCTTTTAATCTCATTGCCAGTAAGTGTCCTGCCTTTTCTCCCTGGTCTAAGTACCAAGCTTTCATCTTAAGAAGGACGAATTCAGCTTTCTCCCTCAAAATGTCATTGTATTGGCTTCTTAACCCAATAAACCTTTCCTTAATATCTGCGGGGGTGTTCCCAGAGAAGGTGTGTTCTATTTCTTTGATTCGACCTAGTAAGTGTGTGGCTTTACTCTCCCTCTTTCTTTTTCTCTCTGCTGCCATTCTAATTAATTCTCCCCTTAGAACACATTTCAGCACGCTCCATTCCATGTCCCCTTTACCAGTAGTATTTAAATTTACCTTTTCATATTGTTCTATTATTTGAATAATGCTATGTTTAATTAACGTGGAGTGTAATAACTGATTGTTCAGTTTCCAGATCGTTTGTCTGGGAAGATTAGGGGATAGATTTATTGAGCATCGAACCATTGAGTGGTCTGAAATTATCCCAGGTAGTATTGTACACTGTGACAATCCGGGGAGGGCTGATTGACTAACCAAAAAATAATCAGTTTTAGACCTGGAGCTGTGCACAGCTGAGGTGAATGTATATTCCCTGTGTGAGAGATAAAGAACCCTCCATGGGTCACATAGTCCAGAGTTGTCAACCAGGTCCCTTAAAGCCCTTTGAGCAGGAGTTAGGCCTATTTTTCTCCTACCATCTTTATCCAATTCCGAGTCAAACGGTAAGTTCCAGTCGCCACTGAAATACATTGGAATATGGACAAAGGGGGACAAGGTCTTTAAAAGGTCTACAAAAAAGCTTGGTGTGCCCATATTTGGACCATAAACACTGCCATTTACCACTCTTGACCTACATAAAATACCTAGAATGAATAGGTACTGACCCAATGGATCTTTAATTATTTTTTTGCAAGTGAAAGGGGTATTTCTTGTAATCAAGATAGTTACTCCCTTGCTGGCTGTGCTGGATCCGGACATGTACACTTGACCTATACTTTGACGCCTAAACAAAGTGGATTCTGAATCAAGCAAATGAGTTTCCTGTAAGCAAATAATTTTCCCTTTTTGCATTTGTAAGTGCTTCAGCAGCTTGAATCTTTTTGCGTTATTCCTGGCCCCGTTAACATTCCACGTAATAAAGTCACAAAGGCTACCCATTCAGTAGCTGAATGCTGAGTATATATAGTGCATTATTAGGTGTGAGCATTTCCTGGGTTTCAATACTATAGAGCAACTTGAAATCTGATGGTCCCCCAAGATCTTCTGCCTGCATTCCACTCCCCCTTTCCCCTCTCTTTCCTACGAGTACCCGTGTTTCTACCACACTGAGCCCCTCTAACCCCCAAATAATTATTAACTCCGTCTCCCCCTTCCCAGAACACTCTGCCTTTTGTGTTCTCCCTCTCAACTGAAAAGTGTTATGGTCCAAGATGACAAATGCACTTACCATCCTCATCTCGGCCCAGACCCCCCCTGTCCCTGCAAATACAGATTCACGAGCCCTATCTGTAGCAACCTAGCCTCACTACTCAGATTACCACCTAGCTACCTTGCGGGGATGTTCTGGGAGAGGGAAAGGAACAAATAACAAAATTGAGCCCACTTTATTATGAGCCTTAACCTATTGCTACACTCGCAATAAATACTGGGATTTTGAAGAAGCTGAAGATTCCTTGATCCATTGTGTTGCTACATACGTTAAATTCAATCAGTTAGATTCCCAATATTTAGCTAAAATTTTGTCTCCATAGATTTCCCCCCTCTGGAATATTCCCTTACATGCTTTGTCCACATATTACCCAAAAATAGCTACTGCTAACTTTGCAAGAACCCTGTCCCCATGTTTCTAGAAAGAAAAGAAGCAGGCCTTTTCACAGTTTCAACAGATACAAATAAACATTCCTGCATGAAATTGGATGGCATAGTCTGTAGAAGTTAACAAACAAGATTCTGGTTTATGCCAGGAAAACCTGATGTCGAAAGCCCTTCCTACTGAAGATGTAAAAAAATGGAATGATAAAAAGGTTAACACAAATTTGAGCGCTCTCCTTGTAACCAGCAACAGGGGACTGGCATGCTCTAATGGTTGAATCTGGTATTACTAATGAGAAGATTAAATATAGCATAGCCCAAAAAGACTGTGGGGGAATCGTACCTTAACTGGTACAGTTTTTAGATTGTGCCATCCCACTTTGGAAAGAACCCCAGTCCGAATGAGTCGGTCGTGGAATCCTCCGTGAAACTCCTTTAACCGTTTCCTCACTCAACAAAACACTTGGAGATCGCAGGTTAGAGTCTACAGTCTATCGCGGACAGGTACCTCAAAACAGGATCAAACAATCTGCATTGCGGTGTTCCCTCTCTTTCTACTGAAGTCAAATTACCAAGCTCCAATTCTCTTACTAACATCCAAGGAGCCTTGTTCCACCACCCAGAAATTGACAGTCTTCCCTGAATGACAGTTTCTCCAGCTTACTTAAACAAGTCAGGTAGTACTGCTTTTAAACCTGCAAGTGCTGCTTGTGCATCCTCATAGCTAACCCATGACCCGGACAGAAGAACCTGTAGTCGCGCTAGGTAGCCCATGTGGAATCGGGTACTGGAGGTGATCAGCTTCACCACTATCGAGTGGAACTCTGTGTGTTTTTGCTGGACAGAAAGCGGTAAATCTTGGGTGATCCTTAGGGTGGCTCCCTCCCATGAAATTTTTTTTAGCTCCTTAATCTTGAGGAGAACATGTTGTTTTTCAAGATAGTTCAGGAATCGGAGGATTAGGGTATTTGGGGGGGAGGCACCCGGCGGTGGTATTGCTCTCAGAGCCCGATGGGCTTTTTCTATGGTATAGGTCAAGCCAAATGGTGACGGGCCAGCTACTTTTAGCAGGAGCCTCTGTACGAATACTATAGGATCAGCCCCCTCCTCCTTCTCTGGCAGACCTATAATAATTACGTTGTTGAGCCTGCTGCTCCCTTCCAGAGCCTCAATTTTTGCTTCCATTCTAGACATTTTCTGTCGGAGGACCTCCATCTCCGGTTCCTGTTTGGCTGTACGGGATTCTAAAGATGTGATTCTGGCCTCGTTATCCCTTGTATGCCTAGATAAGTCCTTCAGTGCCTGGGTTACAGACTTTAATACCTCGGTTGCTGCAAGAAGTTCTGCTCGAAAAGGTTTAGATTCTGCTAGAAATCTCGTTAGAGTCAATGGTTCATTCTCCATGGGATCCATTTCAACTTCTGATTCCCCAGCACTTGGAGAGGCCCTGGCTTTCTTTGGGTCCTTCACTGGAGAGACAGGCGGAGTGTGTTTCACATAGGTTCTTCGCATTTCTTTTTCCATTTACTGCCAGATTGGAGTCTTTTCCCCCTCTAGCACTTTAGGAAGGAATCTTTTGTAAAATATGTGTGCTGCACAGACTTTCAAGCTTGTAATTAGCTGAAAAACAGAGACAGGAGGCTGGAGCCGAGCTGTCAGGGTGTTATGCAGGCATTTGCATCATGTGACTCTCACTATGAGTTTCTTAATCTGTCCCGAACATTAATTTCCCACAGCGACTGCACTATTCTGTGCCAGATGTCTAAATGCATATTTCGGGCAGGATATGAAAAATGACAGCTGTACTGTTCATAAGGAGGTGTGAAAAAATGCCAATGTTGAAAATCTGGAGTGAAAATATTACAAATGCGTGAAATTACAAGGGTGCATGGAAAGTGCGTAACATATTCTCGTAACACAGTCATTTTATGGACTTTTGTCACAACATTTTCAACATAGGCATTTTAGAACCTCTGCTCATGGACAGTGTCACTGTGATTTTTTTAATCTGTCCCGAACACTGACTTCCCACAGCGACTGTGCTATTGTGTGCTGGAAGTGCAAAAACACATTTCGGTCCGGATGTGAAAAATGACAGCTGTACTGTTCATAAGGAGGTGTGAACAAATGCCAATGTTGAACATCTGGAGTGAAAATATTACAAATTTGCGAAGTTACAAGAGTGCATGGAAATTGCACAACACACACTCATAAAAGTCATTTTATGGACTTTCATCATCAAATTTTCAACATAGGCATTTTAGGACTTCAGCTCATAAACAGTGTCACTGTGATTTTCTTAATGTGTCTCAAACACTGATTTCTCACAGCGACTACGTTTTTCTGTGCCAGAAGTGTGAAAACACATTTCGGCCAGGATATGAAAAATGGCAGCTGTACTGTTCATAAGGAGGTGTGGAAAATAGCCAATGTTGAAAATCTGGACTGAAAATATTACAAATTCGCGAAGTTACGAGCGTGCGTGGAAACTGTGCAATGCACGCTCATAAAACAGTAATTTTGGGAATTTTTTTTCACCAAATTTGCAACATAGGCTTTTTGAAAGCCTACCTCATGAACAGTGGCACTGTCATTTCATTACTCAGTCCCAAAAGGTGATTCCACACAGTAACTGTGAATTTACCTTTCAGTACCAAATAATGCCATGACAGTGACTGAATTCATGAGGAGGTGTGCCAATAACCCCATGTTGAAAATTTGGTGCCAAAATTCCCAAACATGCCCGAGATATGCACCAAAGTTGAAACCCCCCTATTTATGCCATTATACAGCTTACCAGCATTTCTTCAGTTCACAGTTGGCTTTGAAGAGTGCAGACGTGTTCCCGGCCCAACGAAGATTGTTGTGATGGGCTCCAGAAGTAAGTAAGGGGTGAGGGGGGTGTGAGGAGGTAGGGTGCACAGTGGGTGCGTGCAGGTTGGGCGAGGGGACCTGACTGGCATGGGACAATTTCCTTTCTTTCAGGGAGAAAAAAAAAGATGTCACAGGAAGGTTTTTTCTTTGCAGGCTTGCTTTCCACACACTGGGGTGGGCTCCTAGTGTGCCACTTGCCTTTTTGGGGGTGGCGAGACTTAAGCCGATGGGGATTGGGCACCTCATCGACAAAGAATGACTGTTTTTGGGGGGCATAATGCTGAGGTGGATTGGGCACCCCCCCTCAGCACACAACAAAGGGGGTGGGCATTATGCTGATGGGAGTGGGCTCCTGTCGGCAATGAACTGGGCTGGGGGCATACTGACAGAGTTGGAACCCCAGTCAGTCATCTTTCAGCCACCGCCATGTTTAGGGACATGTTACACCAGGCAAGGTACTGCCCTGCAATGACGGAGCTCTCCCTCATTGCAGCGGAATGGCTGATGCTGCAAAGACAATGCGACCCCTCATTGCAGTGGCCAAATCATTTCAAGTTGGTGGCACTTCTGCAGAACCAGTGTCATCAGGACACTGGGCATGCATTGGGTGAACAGTGCCAAGCCCACAAATGCAGTGCCGGCATTGGCTGCCACAGTGCCGCACCTCCACAACCCGCTGCTCTCCTAAGCTGCCACATAATGTTTCTTGTGCATGTACACAAGCAAACATAAAAATGAGGTGGTTGACCAGGTTAGGCTATCCTCAGCTTAGATGGAAAAAGGAGAGCAAATTCCCAGCCTCAAAGATGTAAGGTTGGTTTAATGCCGTTGAATTTCTGTTGGCAAGACTGAAGATCTCTGCTGTAATCTTGTACAACAAATACCTTTTCTCCATCTTCCAGGGTCACTGGACCATTTGATTTAGCAGACTGAAGAACTCATTCTTTGTCTGTATATCTCAAATATTTGATGAGAAAGTACCACAGCTTTTCTCCTGGATGTGGCTTCGGGCCAGTGTGATGGGCTCATTCCACTTCATAAGTTAGTGCTGCACCTCCTAGTTTTAAATGTTGAAGCAGCCAGAGATGGATCTCTGCTTCTGGGTTTTTTTTTTTGTACCCTCTGGGATCCCAGCCCAATGACCCAGATGTTCGATCATCAGGACTTATTTTCCAGGTTGTCTGATTTTTGCTGGAGGTCTAGGAGTTGCTTTTTCATATAAGTTCTGTCCCTGGTTATATCTGCTAAGAGGTTCTCTGCCTCACAGAGCCATTGTTCAGCATCATCGAGACAGGAGGAATGAGCGGCTGAGGTCTCAGGGAGACCAGTGACTACCAACTGCAAGTGGGTGATCTGGGCAGTCATATTCTCAAAGCCATCTTTCATTTCATTTTGCAGATTGGTTAGCATGACTGGTATGCAGGCTAAAGATTTTTCTAGGTCAGACATTTTACCACCTTGGGAGATCATGGGCTGATGGCTGATGAAGTCTTATGGTCCAATACTCATGCCTCTGAGTCTTTCTGAGAGTTAAATTGAAGCTTAGACATGTCAAGTCATCACTTTGTTGGGTGTTGCGTGGGATTTGCTCACCATAAATGTACTTCATGCTTCTCAGGATGTCGAGTTACATAACTTCATGCTTTTATTCAGTTAGGCCATGCAGAGCAAATCTAGAAAGCGTCTGCTATCTTTCCTGGTTGGCCATCCCCCCCGATATCTCTATCTGGGATGCTACTAGTTGAGCATGGAGATCTTTTATGGTACTGCAGAATGGGCAGTGCTCCCTCCTCCAGAGCACATCCCTGGAGTGCCCCACAGTCCCCACAACTGAGCACTACATCCCTGAAACTCATTCTATAAGGAACTGTGTTGTTGAGAGAGAACCTTACTTAATATCATTTACTTTAGACTGTACAGCCTTACCATATGAAATATGATGACAGTGTATGATTCGGTCATTACAAATACAATCTGTTGTTGTCAGATAATCGTGCTATACCACAGATATAGATGTGAGAAAAAACAGCTTTGAGAATTTAGAGAATAACAACTGGAGGAATTAATTCCTCACTACTAGAAACAAAATATATGGAGTTCTTCATACACCTCACTTATCCCTTAACTTTACATAAATGTAATGTACAACAAGCATTTGTCAATACCGAATGTTTGCTTGCTAGTATTAGCATTTTCGAATGCAGGAGTTAGACAGATGCACAGTAGGAATGGCAGTGAAGTATTGAACTTCACGCCAACCCTACCTCCATCCTGCAGAGACAGACAGGCATTGGGGCGTACATTTGAGTTGTCACCCATAACGTTCATGCCATTTCACCTCACCCTATCCTGCAGACACCAGCAAGTCTTGAGGTGTGTCTTGGGGTGTTCGGCTTTACAGTCACCCCACTCCATAAGGACATACACTGAAATGGGTGCAATATAGAATGGGGTGAACTGTGGGGCCGAAGTGCCCAAGGCACAGCTCGATGCCTGTCCCTGGCTGCAGGGTGGGGGGTGGGGTTGAAATGGCATGAGCATTACAGTCGGCAATCCAAAGGCACACCCCTGATGCCTGTCAGTCTGTACAGGGTGGGACATTATGGTTAGAAACCATAATGCCCCAGGCATGTGTTGGTATTTGCAGTACAAATTTTCAACATGAGCATTTTGTGGCCCCCACCTCATGAAAGCATTTGGGACCTCTTCTCATGAACAGTGGCTCTCTGATTTTGTCAATGTGTCCTGAAATTTGAGTTTCCACAGCAAATGTGCCATTGTGTATCAGATGTACGAAAACAGAGATCAGGCAGGATGTGAAGAATGACAGCTGTACCATTCATAGGGAGGTGTGAAGAGATGACAGTGTTGAAAATCTATAGTGAAAGTATTAAAAATGCTCAAACTTCTGAGCATACGTGGAAACTGCGCAATGCATGCCTGTAACACAGTCATTTAGTGGAATTATTTCACCAAATTTTCAATATAGGTATTTTGTGACCTCTGCTCTTGAACACTGTGACTATGATTTTCTTACTCATCCCTGACCATTACTGTCTAGGAATGCCACCAGCCTCTCCTTCAGTATTGGCTCCATAAGCTTACCCACTATGGACGTGAGACTTACTGGCCGATAATTTCCTGGTTCCTTCCTAGGCCCGCTCTTGTGTATGGGCACCACATGGGCCATCCTCCAGTCCTGGGGCACACACCCCATTTCCAGGGAGGTGTTGAACAGATCTGCCAGCGGCTCAACCAACAGCTCCGCCATCTCCGTCAGAACCTTGGGGTGGATGGCATTGGGACTTGGTGCCTTGTCCACCCTTACTGCCCTCAGCCCCTCTAGCACCCTACTTCCTGTGATCACTTTGTCCATCATCTCCCCCCCATACCCACCACCCCAGCCAATTCTGGTAGTGGGCCATCCCTCTCCTTAGTGAAAAGGGAGCAGAAGTACTCATTTAGAATTTCCACTTGCTCTTCCCCTTTTCCAGCTAATCCCCTCCCCACTTTATTCTCACAATAGGTTCCTTGCAGTTCCTCTTTTCCCTGACATACCTAAAAAAGTCATTTTCCCCTCCTTTTATGCCCTGTGCAGAACTTAATTGCCTGGAGGCATTAGCTTTTTTCACCCTCCTGGCAACCTCCCTTGACCAACTCCTGAAAGCCTCCTTATCCTCTGCCTTCCCTGTTCTCCTGTACTTTTGGTATGCAGCCGTCTTTGCCCTCACCCCTTGCAGCACTTCCTTGTTCAACCAGCATGGTTTCTTGTCATTGCTCTTCTTACTCCTGGCCGTGGTGCAGGCTACTGTGGCCTCTGTTAGCCCAGTCTTTATGACTCCCCACCTTTGTTCTGCATCCATCCCCAGCCTTATATTCTGGAGTCTTCCTTGCAGTATTACTCCCATCCCTCCAAAGTCCACCCTAATAAAGTCCACTACCTTAGTGCCTGTGCCTCCTGTCTCCCTGCCCAGCATGACAACAAGTCACACTGTTTGGTGGTTGCTACCTGCTAGTGGGTCCTCCACCCTTACCTCCCTCACCACCTACCCATTTGCCAGTACTACGTCCAGAGTGCTATCAAGCCTTGTAGGCCCACTTCCCAATTGTGTGAGAAGGCCGTCCTGGAATGCATCAAGAAGCACCTGCTCCCTGGTATTGCTAGTGACGGGGTGCTCTAGTCAACTTGTGGTAGGTTAATATCCCCCACTATCACCACACTCCCCCTTCTACACACCATACTTATCTGCTCTACCAACTCCCCATGCAGTTCCCTGGATTGGGCTGGTGGTCTGTACACCACTCCCAGCCTCAGCTTTCTGCCCTTGGAGTGCAGGAGCTGCACCCAAAGAACTTCTGTCCCCTCCTCTTCTCCCTCATCCCTTATGCATTTAATCCCTTCCCTCACATAGTGTTCAACCCCCCCCCTCCAACCCCCCAGTCCCTCCTGTATATCCTATATTTCTGGGATTGACAAGCCCCAATCATGGTATTCTGTGGCCCAAGTCTCTGTCACTGCAGCAATGTCCACCTTCTCCTCTGAAAGGAGTACCTGAAGCTCTGCAGTTTTGTTCCCTAGGCTTCTTGCATTGAGAGAGACCACCTTCCACCCGCACCCCTACTTCTCCTCACTCTTCTCCTTGGCCTGTGTCCCTCCTCCTGGTAGTCTGCACCCTTTCTCCTCCTTATTATTACTGGGTGGTGGTGCCTTCTGTATTACACTCAGATCACTCAGCCCGTCCCCTCCCAGGGTTACTACGCCTCTGCCTTTACCTATATCTAGGGGGTGAGCTCATTAGGCTCCCCTGTCCAGACCTTACTACTAACCTCAGTCTTTTGGCCATCCCCCTCACTACTTTAAATCCTCCTTAGTAGAGATATACCCCTCTAATCCTGCCTTTAATACTCCCTTCCAGTTCCTGCTCAAGTGTACCCTGTCCCCGCATACAAGTCACTATTTCCCCAGACCCTACCCCAGTTAGTCACTAACCCATAATTTTTGGTGTGGCACCAATCCCTCTGCCTCTTGTTGAACTCCTCAATCCTACCCTTCCTGCCCATGCTTGCACATGATACGGGGAGTAACTCCGAGAATGTCGACTCCCCAACCCCCTCACACTGCTTGCCCAGCTACTCAAACCTTCCCCTCACTACTTCCACAGTCTTCCCCACCAAGTCGTTTGTACCCACATGCAACAGTAAATGAAGTTTCTTCCTCCCCCTCACTGCACACTTGAGCAGTGTCTGCCCTGCCCCTCCTGCAGTCAACCTGGGGATAGCTTCAACCCAAAATACAGCTGTGCCTTCCCCCCTTCCACCCTCATTTTACCCTTTCAGTATACAATCCCCTAGGACAAGTACCCGCCCAGTCCCTTAGCCCCTTTCCCTTCTAATGCCCCTTCCACCACCCCAGTATTCAATCTTCCCTGCCCCTTATCCCCACCAGCTGCATCCTCTGTGGCTTCTGTATCTGTACCCACTACTTCTGCCTCACCCCTTTTTTCTGCCTTATTCCTCCCATCCTCCTTGAACCCCTTCCCAGCCTGACTACTTCCTACTTGACTTCCCATGTTGATGTCCCCTCCTCCCCTGCTGATTTTCAACCCCTCTCCTATCCCCACTGTTGTCGATTTAGAGCCCTATTCCCTTCTACCCCAATAGTGATGCCCCTCCCATCCTTCCCCCTTCCCGTAGCCTTCTCTCCTCCAGTCATCACCCCCTCCTTCCTTACTAGCCTGCCTTCAACCCTTTAGTCCTCGCTATCTCTTCCCCTAGCTGTTGCCATCCCTCTCATGCCCACTTGACCTCCCCCCTTCAGTATGTTCCTGCTCCCCCTCTCTCTCCCATAGCAGAGGCTGGAATCTATTCCTAGTCGATACCCCTCCTACATCTCTTCCCCCTATCAGTCTCCCCCACTTGTTCCCCTCCGTGCCACCAGTGGTCCCACCTAGTCCCTCCCTACCCGCAGCCTTCTGCTCTCTCCCCTGGTACTCCTCATGGTCTCTTCCTTCCCCAACAGAAGGCCCCCCTTCTACCCTTTCACCCTCGCTATCTCTTCCCGTAGCTGTTACCATCCCTCTCATGCCCCGCTTGTCCTCCCCCTCTTCAGTATGTTCCTGCTCCCCCTTTCTCTCTCGCATAGCAGAGGCTCAAATCTATTCCTAGTCGATTCTCCTCCTACATCTCTTCCCCCATCAGTTCCCCCCTCCTACTTGTTCCCCTCTGTGCCGCCGCTGGTCCCCCATGCCTGCTCCCTCCCTACCTGCAGCCATCTGCTCTCCTCCGTTACTCCTCATGGTCTCTTCCTCCCTAACAGGAGCCCCCCATCGCGCCAGGCACCCCTCCTTTTTCCTCTCTTTTCTGCTAGTGCCTCTGAAACTGGGGTTGGTTTCAGTCCCTAGATGTTCTTCCTCCATCCCCCCCTTGCCATCCCCTATTCCCACCCCAGCCAGGATGCCTACCATACTCATCTACCCTGCCACTTAGACTCCTCCCTAACCTCCACAGTTCCTCCCTCAAACTAATCAGTCATCTACAGACCATACACCCCCCATCCTCCAAGCCCACTCCAGGATCATGGCGGACCCACACCCTGTACACCCCCCCACCCTTCCAAAGATGCCCGCCCTATTGACATGTGGCACCTGACCCATTTTGGCCCCTATCTAATGTTACAAGCTCTAACTCTCAGGTTCTGTACCCTACTACAACTGTTAGGCCCATATTTACTCAAATTCCTGTCCCCCCCCATACTAGTCCCCCTACTGGCCCCTTGCCGACTGGGACAATTCAGTCTCAAATCTCATCCGTTAGATACTGTATTACTGTAGCAATCCTAAAGCCTCCTTGTCCATTTTTCACCCCTCAGCTACCATATTTTTTGTTCTCAGCTCTCATATAGTTTCACTTAGCCCAGGTAGAAATCCTATTGCACTCCAAGTATTACTCAGCTCTATTAGAGAAATAAACAGACCAAATAAATATGTATTATTACAGCAATCATAACAGTATAGCTCAATACTTAGCTTAGTTAGAGAAATAAACAGAACAAATAAATATGTATCATTACAGCACTCCTCAAAGTATCCAATCATTTCTTTGTCCACCCTAGAGACCCTGATATAATATAGGACCACAGACGACACTGGGCGGGAGGGTGGGCAACTCTAAAGTCCTGGCAGAGCTCCGTTGAGCTCACTCACCCCCTGTTTCTCACTTGCTTGTTCTGTATCTCTCGGCACTGCAGGATGCCCTTTTATACTGGGCTCCTGCCTGCGTTGGTGCCTTTTTCTGCCCACAAAGAAATCTGCAGCAGTCCCAACAGAGCTCTGTTGAGCTCGCTCACTCCCCCTCTCTCACTCGCTTGTTCTATTTCTCCTAGCACTGCAAGCTGCCCTTTTGTACTGGGCTCCTGCCTGCGTTGGCGCCTTTTTCTGCCAAAAAAGAAATCCGCAGCAGTCCCAACAGAGCTCCATTGAGCTTGCACACTCCTCCTCTCTCACTTGCTCGTTTTGTTTCCCCCAGCACTGAAGGCTGTCCTTTTGTACTGGGCCCCCGCTTGTATTGATGCCTTCTTCTACCCACAAAGAAATCTGCAGCAGTCCCAACAGAGCACCGTTGAGCTCGCTCACTCCCCCTCCCTCACTCGCTCATTCTGTTTCTCACAGCACTGCTGGCTGCCCTTTTGTACTGGACTCCAGCCTGCATTGGCACCTTTTTCAGCCCACAAAGAAATCCACAGCAGTCCCAACAGAGCTCAGTTGAACTCATTCGCTCCCCCTCTTTCACTCGCTCAATCTTAATCTGTCCCAAACACTGATTTCCCACAGTGACCGCACTATCTGCGCCAGAAGTGCAAAAACACATTTTGCCAGGATGTGAAAAATGACAGCTGTATTGCTCATAAGGAGGTGCTCAAAAATGCCAGTGTTGAAAATCTGGCGTGAAAATATTACAAATTTGCGAAGTTACAAGGGTGCGTGGAAACAGTGCAACGCACGCTTGTAACACATATAGAATAGTGGATGTGTGACCATCCACAACAAGGCTGTGCTTCACTTGAGGGATGTTGATGACATCATAGCGACCTCAAGAGCGAAGCTTGAGAGGTCTCACTGATGTCGTTAACATCCTGAGAGGGAAACACAGTCTTAGTTGTGGATGAGCGAACATCCACTGTTTTATATAGTATATGGTTAGGGCTTATTAAAGGAATAATGCCTGACGGGTTGGGGTTATGCTGGGATAACATCCCACCTCTGGGTGGTTGGGCCTGAGGCCACTGGCCAAGGGCATCCAACACCCAGGAAGGGATGTTATCCCAGCGTAACACCCACTCTGGAGGGCATTATTCCTATTATACAATGCCTTGTTATTTTTACAGAATAAAAAAAATAATTTTAAAGAATGTTTTTGTTAGTGTGTAAAAATATTTTTGCTTCTTAAGAGAAGATGAATGAATGGCCTATAAATCCAATGCAAAAAATCAGCAGGGATGTTATGTCAGGATAACATCTCTGCTGTGATGGCCAACTGACCAATCATAAGCCAGGATTCTTTCTTGTCATTGTATAATTCTTTTTGAATACTGCTGGTTACCTCATGGATTTTTATTTGGTGTTCCTGCTCCTGCTCTACATGGCCACTGCCACTCATTTCAGGTTCACTGTGCTCTTGCTGGCTGGGGCCTCACCTCACTCTCTCTCTCATAGCAGCAGTGTTTATTTTAAAAAATGAAACTGAGAAAAAAAAATTGTTCCATGACACGAAGCTGTCTGAGGCTATTTGAGTCAGGAGGAGTAGGATCCACAGCTCTGCCACTCTGCACCCGCTTAATCGCGTCGCCATTTTTTCTTTTTTTCTCCAATGCTGTGATTCAAGTCAGCCAATCAGGAGGTAGGACAAGGTTGAAAAGTTGTTGTACTATCGATGTGATGTCAGAACGATAGTACAACAACTTTTCTGACCTTTGAACTGTCCTGCAACAAGATTTGAAAAGCAGGCCCTAACCATTTACTATAGTAATTTTATGGACTTTCGTCGCCAAATTTTCAACATAGGCATTTTAGGAGCTCTGCTCATGAACAGTGTCACTGTCATTTTCTTAATCTGTCCCGAACACTGATTTCCCACAGCAACTGCACTATTCTATGCCGGAAGTGCGAAAACACATTTAGGCCAGGATGTGAAAAATGATAGCTGTACTGTTCATAAGGAGGCGTGAAAAAAATGCCAGTGTTGAAAATCTGGCGTGAAAATATTACAAATCTGCGAAGCTACAAGGGTGCATGGAAACTGCGCAACGCACACTTGTAACACAGTCATTTTATGGACTTTCGTCACCAAATTTTCCACATAGGCATTTTAGGACTTCTGCTCATGAACAGTGTCACTGTCATTTTCTCAGTCTATCTTCAAAACTGATTTCCCACAGCGACCGCGCTATTCTGTGCTGGAAGTGCGAACACACATTTTGGCCAGGATGTGTAAAATGACAGCTGTACTGTTCATAAGGAGGTGTGGAAAAATGCCAATGTTGAAAATCTGGACTGAAAATATTACAGATTTGCGAAGTTAT
This sequence comes from Neoceratodus forsteri, assembly GCA_016271365.2. Classification (NCBI taxonomy): domain Eukaryota; kingdom Metazoa; phylum Chordata; order Ceratodontiformes; family Ceratodontidae; genus Neoceratodus; species Neoceratodus forsteri. The sequence continues at coordinate 870,623,389 of CM057450.1, read as the reverse complement.
GAGCATACGTGGCAACTGCGCAACGCATGCTCGTAAAAGTCATTTTTATAGATTTTTTTCACCAAATTTGCAACATAGGGCTTTTGAGAGCCCACCTCATGAACAGTGACACTGTAGTTTTGTTAATCAGTCTTGAAAGGTGATTCCGCGCAGTGACCGCGAAATCACCTTTCAGGACTGAATAATGCAATAACAGTGACTGAATTCATGAGGAGGGGTCCCAAGAACCCATGTTGAAAATGTGGTGCCAAAATTCCCAAAAATGCCCGAGATATGCACCAAAGTTGAAAAAAAAAAACTATTTATGCCATTATACAGCTTACCGGCATTTCTTCAGTTCGCGGTCGGCTTTGAAGACTGCAGATGTGTTCCCAGTCTACTGAAGATCGTCACGCCAGGCTCCAGAGGTAAATTTGGGGAGGTGTGTGTGTGGGAAGGTGGGGTGCACAGAGGGTGGGCGTGGGATAGGGGATGGGCCGCCAAACTCTACGAGGGACATTTTTGTTTTACAGGTGTTGGAAAGAAACAAAACTTCACGGGACTGTTTTTGGTTTTTCAGGGACTTTGGCACACTGGGGTGGGATCCCATCATGTCACCTGAGTGTTTTTGGGGGGGCTGTAGCCAAAGGGGGATTGGGCACCCCGTTGGTACATACAAGTGGGGAGCCGGCGGTGTTGGGCACTCCTCGGCCACTCAGCAAACACAGGGGACAGTATGCCGATGGAGAGTGGGCTCCCCGATCAGCAAATTGAACTAGGGGGGACTGAAGCCAACAGGGATTGGGGCCGCCGTTGGCAAAGACAGACTGTTAGGGAGCGCATGCTGCTGAGGGGGATTGGGCACCTCCTCAGCACACAACAAATGGGGGAGGTGGTTACAGTGTTCCAATGGGGAGTGGGCTCCCCCGTCAGCAAATGTACTGAGTTGGGGTGGCATAGGGATGGCAAGGTACTGCCCTGCAATGACGGGTCGCTCCCTCATTGCAGCAAAATGGCTGACGCTGCAATGATGAGGTGGACCCTGATTGCAGCGGCAAAAATGTTTTAACTTGGTGGCACTTCTGCAGAACCAGTGTCATCATGACACTGGGCCTGTATTGGTCCACCAGTGCCAAGCCCCCAAATGTAGTGCCCCCGTTGTCTGACAGAGTGCTGCACCTCCACAACCCGCTTCTCTCCTAAGCTGCCGCATGATGTTTCTTGCACATGTGCACAAGCAAACATAAAAATATATAAATATCTATTTCACTGGTATCATATCTTATTATGCAAATCAGTGTTCACTTTTTGAGACTTACAAAACACTGCTATTCTAAAATTGTATTACTGGTATTCTAGAAACCAATGGATTGAGTGAAATCTATGAATTCAATATTCTGCTACTACAGATTCTATCACAGAACCAGAACACTTTGCCACAACAACTGCTACTTAGCAACAACAAACAACTGACAAAATACCTAATACTGAGCTGATGAAAAAAACTGTACTTTCTTAAACCAGTGAAAATTAGGGGCCCAGTAAGCTCCTCAAACTACAGACAACAACACAGTACCACAGTACTGGCAGGCTGCCACAACAAAAACAACTCCAAAAGATAGGAGAAAATAAAAACAAAATCAGAGAATCAGAGACAGCTCAAGAAGCTATAATGTACTACAATGTATTAGGCATAATAGATAGGCTCAACTGTTTCACAGAAAAAAAGCACGTACCAAAACAGCCAAAATGCTCACAAATGACACCTAGATCCCTAAGATCAGACACTACAAAAGGCGCATACAGAAATGGTTAAAAATATAGTAACAAAATTAACCACATCAGAGCTGATAAATCTCTAGAGCATTGTGGTAATCCTCCTGACTCCCAACCAATACTACAACACAAATGTTATACTTTCCTAGAAACCACAGTGTACTCTTTCACAATCACCCAAACTGACATGAAATAAAGTTATTTTAAATTTAAAAAATATTGTAAACAGCATTTAGTTCTGGGAGCTCTTCACTAACACAGCCATTCTGTTGCTGCCAGAATTCTTCCCTTTTTACCCTATCCTACACAGGGATCTTATGTCTAGCTGGGGTTCTTGCCCTCATCCACCTCCCTTTTCTCCTGCCTTGCTGATTTCCACTTGTGTAACTATTAAGCCTTTTACTCTCAGACTCGAAAGAAGTAAATGACGTTATACCCATGAGAACCACAGTTTTCAAGTGCAGAGTCAGTAGGAAATAAACGGTTTCCAGCTGTTGCTTACTGATGACACCCAGGGAAGATGTCTTTCTGCTAGTTTGTCCTTGTGCTGGATGAACACTCATGCTAATGTTCACTTGGCAGTGATGGAATTTGTATAAAGCTTAAGATCCTCTCTCTGACAGCCAGTTGGCTGGAGGGAGTCAGGGGTTGCATAACCAGGTCCTCTCAAGTCACCGAGTCCTAGTCAGCAGGCATCAGATATGGGGCAGGAGAGCCCTGTAAAAACATTTCATATCCCTGTTGCTGTCCCCACTGTGAAGACACTGGATTCTGGTGACAAAAATAGGGGATTTAATCTCTCACATTTTCCTTAATCAATCATGCGCATTTCAACAGGTTGTAACTATGTAGACTTGGTTTGAAATAATCAAAAAAATGCAGCTAATATACAAAAGCCTTATTTTCAGAATTTTAAAAGAGGGTTCCTTCTCAGGCTACTTCATGAAAGAAATAGCAGATGGTATGGGCACCTAGGGATGCCTGAGTTTAAGGAAAAATTACATAGGGATCCCAGGGTCATTTTTACACAGAAACAAAACCACGAAGAAGCTGAATATGTGATCAAGCAAGCTATAGAATTGCCATTGGACTTTGACAATAAGAAAGTTTATTTTAATCATTTGAACATGATGCCTGTAGTTTAAGAAAATTTTGACCAAGGGAAAAAAAGGGGCCAGAGTCAAGATGTTTTTTTTTATTTCAAACAAAACATTCCTAGGTAGCCACGCTGCTGTTAGAATTCAGGAAGAGAACCAGCAGTAAGCCATATTAAACTGATTTTGTAGAAAGAGGAACTTAGAATATTGATGAGCATCTCTCCATGAAAAGGACTTGAATATGCAAACCAGTTGCAGAAACAATAAAACCCCTCAGCAACAAATAAGACTTATTCAATGTGTTTATTTTTTGTGTTTATTTTATAGGAAAAGTACCATGTCCAGACCTGATCTGCCAGTGTTTCACCACTCTAACATAGCTTAACATACTGTAGCTTCTCCACAGTGGCAGTTTCTGCAAATAATATCTTATAAGTTTAAACCTAGTATAAATCCAAATAAAGCATGGTAGTTAGACATGAGTAAAAAAAAAAAAACACAATATTTTGCTCTACATCAAATACCTATACATAATACATATGAACATACGAAGAAGCCAGCAGAAGAAGGCCATTTGGTCTATCTAGGCTGCTCGTACTGCAGGGTTCACAGCTTAAGTTACCTTCCCTGCCCCTCTTCCCACTGCTCCCATCCTCCTTACCCATGATCCTTACCTTCCCCTGTGCCTATCCAAGCCTCTCTTGAAGCTGCCAACTGTCTTCAACAAGACCACCTCTTGCGGCAGTGCATTTCAAGAGTTCTCCCCCCTCTCCATGAAGAAGTGCTTCCTGACCTCCCTTCTAAACCTCCCCCTTCCAGCTTAAGAATGTGCCCCCTCATGTTATGGTTACAACTCAGCTTAGAGAGACCCTCCTCATCCACTTTAGTTATGCCTTTCGAGTACTTGAAGGTCCCAGTCACATACTTATTCTCTCTCTCTCTCTCTCTCTCTCTCTCTCTCCTCCCCTGTCTTCCAGGGAGTACATATTCAGTACCCTCAACCTATCCTCATATGCCATACCCTGCTGATCCTCTGTCATCTTTGTAGCCCTCCTCTGGACCTTCTCTAGCAGGTTAATGTCCTTTATGAGGTGTGAGCACCAGTACTGAACTCCATACTCTAGATGTGACCACAAAAGTGACTGGTACAAGGGAAGTATAACCTCCTCTCTCCTACTACTGATCCCCCTAGCTATGAATCCCAACATCTTGTTTACCCTCACTGCTGCTTTTTCTGCACTGCATGGAGAGCTTCAGATCACTAGTGATCATCACTCCCAGGTCCTTCTCCTGCTCTGATGCAGAAACCTGGAATCCACTCAGGTAGTACTCCGTCCTGGGATTCATTGTTCCAGTGTGCATAACTTTGCATTTCTTGGCATTGAAGCCAAGCTGACAGATCCCAGACCACTTCTCCAGCTTTTCCAGAACATCCTGTAGGTTCTTTGTCCCTTCAGCTGTGTCCACTCTCCTGCAGAACTTGGTGTTGTCCATGAATAGCCAAATGTTGCCCTTAATGTCATCCCCAATGTCACTGATGAAGACATTGAACAACACCAGCCCAGCACCAAGCCCTGCAAGAACCCACCGCTGATCTCTCTGGTGCCAGATAACTCTTCTCCCACAACCACCCTCTGGGTTCTGTCCCTCAGCCAGTTTTCCACCCATCTGACCATCTTATCCCCCACTCTGAGATCCACAAACTTCCTTTTCAACCTTTTGTTGGGGGCACAGAGTCAAAGGCCTTGCTGAAATCCAGATAGAGGATATCTATTGCTTGGCCCCTGTCTACTGTCTTAGTGACCCAGTCAAAGAAGTCAATCACATTTGTTTGACAAGATCTCCCCCCATGAACCCATACTACCTATCTTCCTAGAGAACATGCTTCTCTAGATATTCTAGAAACCTTTCCTTAAGTATGGTCTCCATGAGCCTGCATATGATTGAGGTCAGACTGACTGGTTTGTAATTCTCTGGGTCATCCTTGGGACCGCTTTTGTACAGAGGCACCACGTGTGCTGTCCTCCAGTCCTGTCACACCATGCCTGACTCCAGTGAACTATTAAATAGGCCTGCCAGAGGCCCTGTCAGTTCCTTAGTCAGTTCACTTACAGCTATGTACAGCTATGTACCTCTTTAACTCACCCTCAGTTTTGGAACACCAAAGCAATATTTTAAGGGGTTCCATATGATATGAGTGAATGCAAAATAGCGATCACCATATCAGCAAATGCACTTAATCAAAAACAACAATGGTGATGTGCACTACAGTGGGACCATGAATAACAATGGTCTGGAACACACTCCACAGACAGGCGCAATAAATTTACACCCTTTTTTCTGTGGGAGGCTAAGCCCCCCACACTCCCATGCAGGGGGCTTCACCCTCGCACCCACCTTAATAATTATAATCAACTCCGAAGGGGAGCCTGACAATGAGGTACAGATAATCTTTGGGAGGGGGCTATTTGGGGGGGGAATCAACCTGCAAACAGGGGACCTCCAGGAGAGTGGGACAACAGGAAGTAGAAAATTAAAAAAAATCTAAGTGCAAACACAAAAAAGAAAAAAAAAAAACAGAGCTCCAACCCAAGTCCTCCAACACCAGAAGCATACACTGCCTCCACTAGACCAAACAGTGAGCTGGAAACTGCCAGGCCAAACTACCTGCTACATCCTCTGTCATCTTATATCTCACCTACCATCGCTCTCTCTATCTTTTGCTATTGTCCTAATTTCCTCGCTGTTCCCACTGCCACTATAGTTCCCCACTCACTCTATTCACAGGTGCTCAAACTGAGTCACTTAATTTGAGTAGCCCATGTCACTGGATACCTTTCAAGGAAATGGATCCTGTAAGAGCATAACAATAAAGAAAAACAGTCCTCATACTCTGGTGTAAGGTCATTGTTAAATGTAAATATATTTTTAAGTAAAAAAAAAAGTTCAAATGTAAACCAAATACTTAAGAAAGATCCAGTGAATACCCATATTCAGCTATATATATTAGTACAAAAAAATATTGCTACATAACAGAATCCTGTTCACAAAATAGATACTAGGTACTGCAGGAGAAAAAAAGGATTTATTTATTCTTCCAAATAGCCCATATACAATTGCGTGTCAAATTTATGTTGAGACACAAAATGCAAAACTGAAGAGGTCTTTTTACCTTTTTGTGAAAGCAGTTTCCCAGGTTGGTTTCAAATGTTATGGTTCCATGCAATAAACATTGTGGGTAATTATTTGAATTGACATTAGATTGTTGACTCTTGAAACTTCTAAAAAAATAATTTAAACCCAATGAAGAGAAGTTTATCAGTGATAAAAGCTTACATCATATTTTCAATCTTATTTCATAGCTGACACAGTGCAAAATGAGTAGAGCAACTGGCATTTGGCATCATAACACTACATGCTATGTTCTGCACCAGTAGACAGAGAGACCACATGTAAGTGCCATGTAGAAATGATGCATGTGGGCTTAACTCACAGATGTGATGATATAATTCACAGTGTGCAGAAACATGCTCCTTTCCTCGACCACCCTGTCGTAAGGAGAGGGCAGCCTCTATAGACAGTGAGAATGCAAAGCTGCCCCAGAGCTACAGTGCTAGTTACCTAAGCATCACTGTGATAACTAGTAGCACAAATGCAAATTCAAAAGCATTTAAGATTAAAGGTGAATAAGACCAATGGTCGAATCAGTGTCTAATGATTAAAAGATAATGAGAACAGGCAAATTGTTAGATTTGAGTATACTAATTTTGGTAGTCATAGAAGGGCTGCCCAACCTATATTCAGGGAATTTATGAAGGTGGACAAGACCATAAGGGCCAGAAGGAACCAATCTAGAGGTCCAGTCAGTCCAGTCCAATCAGTCCTCAGACCTTGGGTCAGTAATTTGTACAGTGCACTTAGGCAAGGCAAGGCAAATTGTATTTATATAGTGCCCTATCAAGGGGCTCAGAGCACTTCATAAAATAACAGTAAAATGCAATAGCAGCACCCCAAAATAAGTTAATCAAAGAAGATTAAAAGCCTTATTAAATAAATAAGTTTTAAAAGAGGTTTTAAAGGCCTCCACCATGCTGACAGCCTTAATGTATAGTGGAAAAGAATTCCAGAGGAGTAGAGCAGCCACCCCAAAGACCCTCTCTCCTGATCTTTTTAAGTGGGAGGATGGTACAACAAATAAGCTAGCCTTGGTGGGGGTGGATTGGAGAGCACGGAATTAGGAGCTCTTTTCGGTAGTCAGGTCCCAGACCATGTAGGGCTTTATATGTTAACAAGCCTGTCTTGAAGGTGATGCATGCACTCACAGGCAGCCAATGCAGAGAGCGTCGGACAAGCGTGACATGGTCCTTCATAGAGGTGCCTATCAACATCCTGACCACAGCATTTTGCACTAGCTGCAGGCGATGCATCAAACCTTCACACAGCCCTAGATGCAGGGTGTTATAGTAATCAAGTCAGCTAGTAACAAAGGCTAACCATAGCCAAGTCAGTGGGAGTCAGGAATGTACGGATCCTGACAATATTCCAGAGATGGAAAAAGCCGGACCTAATGACCGAAGAGACCTGTTCTTCAAGGTCAAGTCGATCATCAAAATTAATGCCAAGATCCTTGACCACCTTTGTCACTGATGGTGAATTAGAGTCAAGGCCAGCAGCATGTTGGATTCCACCAAGCCTAAGCATGGTAGGAACTCAGCACTGTGATGCACTGGACCCCCAACAGATGTGGCACTGGTACATCAGCAAGCACTGCATCATTTAGTTTTCTGTTATTATTTCTTCTGTCCCTGTGATTTCCCCCTTATTTCTAGGAGCTGTTGTTTTGAGTTAACCATTCTCCACATGTGCTACGTAGTACAATTGTCCGTTATAGTCACAAATACAAAACCACAACATCAAAACTATGAGTTCTTAACTATGAATGAAAGTATGGTGATTGCACAATAACAGTGCTTCCACAGAAACAGAGTGTAAACCTGGCCAGAAGTTGAACAAAATGCTCTGCATTAATAACTGCTGTGTTAAAATCATGAATGCCCTACAGGATTTCATACCCTTTTCAACTTACCCCACTGACGGAGAAGTGGGCAGATTCAGATCAAACTACTGAGCACCTCCTTCTGATCACAGCATAGTTGTCACATGACTGAGCAAGTTATGTGACCATGTCAAAATCGCAACTTTTTTGGAAAAAAAATGTTTGGTCAAACAGCCCAATTAAACGTTATTTTATTTAGAATGCTCTAAAGAAAAAAACGTACAATTAAAGTCAAAATGCGTGATTAAAGACAAAAGCATATAAAGAAAGACTGAATTAAAAAAAAGTGTTGCTAAACAGCCAGATTGAAAGTTGCTATTTTATTTAGAATGCTCTACAGAAGAAAACGTGCAATTAAAGCCAAAATGCCTGATTAAAGACAAAAGTATATAAAGAAAAAAGTCACTAATGAAAGTGCAAATTAAGTCAAATTTCATTGCATTAAATGCAATTACATGTAATTAGCAAGCAAGTAGTAACCATTATGGTCACACTTTATGTCCAAGAACTTCAAACTTGAAACTGAAAGTTATAGGCAAGGCCTCTCAGGTAATCTCACCGGGTCCTTGTTTCATACTCAGCCACTACTACCACAATCCTTTCATTCATAACATGCACCAAGGCTGCTATTGAAGCCATGGTGCCAGCCTTCCACTGCATTATTAGTGTGGGCTAGACCTCTTGATGTGGCATCATGGCAATTCCACTGTCCTCCCCACTAATGTCAGGTGCAAGCTTTTGTTTTTGTTTTCCTTCACAATATCAGGTGCTATATTTGGCTGTATGCTGTCAACTGATTAGCCTCCTGATATTTAGCCGCGGATCACTATTATTACGCTGCAGCTTATATCTGCAGTGCTGTTATGTAGTGGTGCGTTACTAGCACTCACTATTTATTCCTCACTGATTTTGCAATTGAAATTTAATAATCGGGATTTTAAAATGGAACCAATAGTACAGTAGTTGTAGCCATGTACTGTTTGTTTCATGAGAAACATTTCCTTAAAGTGCTGGTAGGACTGGTGTGTCTATCATAATGTGTTTGTTCATCATTTTAAGTGGCTGTGTTCTTCATTACAGTGAATCATAGGACAGTGCATGGACCATTCTCGTGTGTTCCTCTGGAGCACAGCACTGCAACAGTACTGTACTGCACTGGTATCTGTAGTCATGAAAGAAAATTATAGCGTAACTGCAGTAGTGCCTTCAGACAGATATTAGTAAGTTATGGTCCAGACCAGGCTGACTACCTATGCAATCCTGTATAGTAGCCCCTCAATACTAGAAATGAGAAATTAGAAAATTGTATGAAAAAGAAGAACAAATTTGTAAGGGACCTCACCGATTTTGAAAATTGAAGCCTGACACAAGAGAACAGATAAGGAGTTTAAGGAGAAATCACTCCAGGAAAAGAAGTAGAAGTAAAAATACAATGGTCCAGCAGCAAGAGAAAACAAAATAACACAGAATCAGATTCCACCTCATCACTGATTGTGAGCAGAAAATGTCTGGTCTCTCTTTTAGAGATGGAGGGGAAGGAGGTAATGCAGAACCTGGAGGCCCTTCCTCAAAACTCAGGTCAAGGTCAAGGCTGCAAAAAATAAAACTAAAACCAGGATGTGAGAAAAACAGCAGCCTCAACAACCAATATGGAAGTCATTGAGAGTACTGAACTCAAAGAAGTAATTAGCATTTCAAATAAAGTGTTGACAGACACTTAAACCCAAATACTATCATAAGGACACATTTCATCTGTACGACAAGGCCAGACCATTTTCAAGTCACATTGGCATTTTTAAATTGTATGGAAAAACAGATCATCAAATTCATTTTGACATTTGATTTGACATTTTGACATTTCACTTAGACAGCAAAATCACTGCCATTTCTGCCCTCGAGGAGGCAGTGTTTTCACATCTTGAGGGCTCTAAAGTGATGCCTCCATCAGATGGGATACAAGAGGAAAATATTAGAATACAGGGCTTCATTAGTGACATCGGAGAAGGAATACAGAGCGAGATATGTCTGTATGCAGATGGCACTAAACTCCGTGGCAGGGTAGACAGCAAGGCGGGGTTTGAAAGGTGCAGAGAGATTTTTAAAAGCTACAGAGGTGATCAAAGGTTTGGCAGTTGAAATTCAATGCCAAAAAGTGCAAGGTGATGCACATAGGGAACAGGAACAAAAACCTCAGGACAGAGTACTGGATGAGGAAGATAAAGCTGTGCACAGCCACTGAGGAAAAAGACCTAGGAGTCATTATCACTGACTCCCCAAATCAATCAAACCAGTGTAACAAGGCCTACAGTAAGACAAACAGGATGCTGGGGTGTATTGTTAGAGGTACTGACAGCAGAAGAAAGGAGATTGTACTATATCTCTGTAGATCACTGGTGAGGCCCCACCTAGAGTACTGTGCCCAGTTCTGGAGTCCTCACCTAAGGAAAGATAAAGACTGGCTGGAAACAGTGCAAATAGGGTGGTCAAAATAATTCAGGGCCAACAGGGCAGATCTTGTAAGAACTGGCTCAAGGCATTGAACTTCTACTCCATGGAGGCCAGATGAAAGAGGGCAGATATGATAGAGACCGTCAAGGTCCTGAAAGGTACCAACGAGGTAAACTGCGAGGAATTATTTGGCATAGTAGCAGATCAAAAGCACAGGGGTATGAATGGAAACTGATAGGGAAGATTCAAGAGGGACGTGAGGAAGTTTTATTTTACAGAAAGGGTGGTGGAGCCATGGAACAATCTGCCAGCTGATGTGGTGGGTGCCAAAACCATCAATGGATTCAAACATGACTGGGGAAGAGTTAATGGCTTAGTGATTACTCAGGGTGATAGCAATAGAGAGGTGGAGCATGGAGGTGGATAAATAATGTGGGTTAGAACCCTGTATGGGCAATATGGGCAGACTGCATGGACCAGTGGTCTTTTCCTGCCATCATTTTCTATGTTTCTGTCTGTATGCCCCACCTTTTACTTACTGCCCAATATACAGTACACAAGTCTCTCACCTCCCCCACTCCCCCAAGTCAGCTGATTGTCTTGAGGATAGGCTCAGTGTCCAAGAATATGCAAAGATAAGTTGACTTTTTTCCTTTTTTTGAACTTTCTATTTTTACTCCCCCTGCCCTCTAGACTCCATTGCCTCGGGAGTCACCAATTGCGTCTGCCCAGCCTCACCTTATCTGCGCCGCGGTATTCCCTCCATGCAGCCATGGATTGCCCCCCAGGCAGGGACTGAGATGGGGACCGATATCCCTGAACTACACCCATTGTTCAGGGCACCGGACCAGGACAGGCAGGTGGGATGCAGGGTCTGCACTAGGGTGCTCCATCTTCCAGGAGCCTAGAGGGAATTTTTCCAGTGTTCTTGTGCCAGACATGCATCCCCAATGTCAAGGTGCTCCCACCGATGTCTGCCGTGTACTTCCCCTCACTGTGGGACTGGGATCGTGCTGTACTTCAGGCCTCCATCAGAGGGCAGTCAGGCCCCTAGCCATGGGTTTCCCTCCCTCCTGGGAGAGGAGAGCTGTCCTCTGGACACTCGATCCTCTCCCTCCCTTTCTAACCCCTGCTAGCCCAAGGTCATTCCTGAACCAGGGTCACCGGTGTAGTGTGAGGTGTGGCATCCAGCACCTCAACCCTCAGTGCCACCGGGCCAGCTTGTCTTTTTTCTTAGAGAAATTGTACTTTGGACACTGTCATATTTCTGAGACTCTAATGACATCTTAAATAATATACTGGCTATACCTTAATGAGATACTTATGCATTACAACACCTCATCATGTTGGCCTGGAAGGTATGCAACATTTTCTATGCAGATAACATGGGAAGCTACCAGCAGTCCTGTCTGGCTGTCACCTCCCGGCAGTGGATTACATTCTGAATCATAACAGTGTTCTGTTTGATGGCAATTCTTCCACCAGGTCCTGGGCACATCAGTATAAAAAATTAAAATTTAGTAGTAACATTTTTTTATTCAATTGACAAGCAAAAGAATAGGAAGCTCAGCACTATGCTCCCCTTCGACAGCAGACTGACATTTGAAGTTCGGGTGTCATTCATTGTCCAAACCAGCTTTTACTATCTTAGGAATATCACCAGGATCAAGCCCCTAGTTCTACCCCTGGACCTCCCCACCTTGGTACATGCCTTCATGACATCAGAGCTTGACTACTGTAATGAGCTCTACCTCAGGGCCTCGGGAGGTATCCTTTGCAGGCTGCAGCTAGTGCAGAATGCAGCCACCAGGTTGTTGACTGGGCAGTTGAATTACTGCCACATCACCCCAGTGCTGCGTGAACTGCACTGACTGCCAGTCAGGTGGAGGATTCTCTTTAAAGTGGTCTTGCTCACCATTAAGGCCCTACATGGACTAGGCCCTGGCTATCTGTCTAAACTTCTATCATCACCTGCTGCTTCAGTCCGCTCCTCCTGTAGGGGCCTCCTCATGATTCCCAGGAAGAGGTTTAAAACTATCAATGACAGGGTGTTTTGTGTTGCTGGCCCCATCCTGTGGAATTCACTGTCACCATCTATATGGGAGGCCCCTTCAGTGAAGGTATTTAAGGCCCACCTCAAGACCTTCCTATTTAATTTGGCCTTCCCAGACACTGTACATTAAATTTTAGTTCTGGATGGCCCATGCTAGTACTGTTTTAATCAGATCCTATTTATGTAACTGTTGTCTGTTTTATTGGTGACAGTTTTAATATTTGATAGTTGTATTATTTATGTATGGCACCCAGAGCCTCCGGGATTGGGTGCCTGGAAAAATATAATTTTTATTTCCTTGCCTTTGACTTGCCTTGCCTTGTATGCTAACCTGTTCCAGGCTTGGTGTGAAGAACAAGTGGTATTCCTTGCACAGTGTAATTCACACCTGGGGGATTGTCAGATGGCACTGCTTTATTGTTAACATTATCTTTATATGGGTAGGCCCACTGGAGAATATTGAGACTTTCACGTTGTGGTTAAATATAAATACTAAGGATCATTCCAATGAAGTGGTAGAGCATGCTGGATGTTGGCCCCAATCATAGTACCTTAGTTGACCACCATCAAGTAGCATTTATCAACCCTATTTTTGGATTCCTCCATTGAATTATTGATTATTATTTCTAGACATAGAAAATTCCATGGGCTGATGATCCTGTTGTCGAGGCACAGGTCAGGGAAGCATAGGAAAAACCAGGAGCAGTTGTGGAATTTGCAAAAAAGTGTTTATTAGCTGGCCGGCCTGGTGGAGCTGAGGGCTGAGGTGCTGGATGCCTTAACTCACAGCACGCCAGTAACCCGGATTCGGGAATGAGCCTGGTCCATCGGAGGTCGGCAATGTGTGGGGGGGTGAAGCTGTATGGAACTGCCAACAGGCAAGCTCTCCTCTCCTCGCTGGGGTGGGGTAATGGCTTCTTCTGGCTGATGGCTGCCACCTGGTGGAGGCTGGGGACAGCACGGGCCAGGAGGAGCCAGGTGCTAGGCCTGGGGTGGGAGGAAAGGGGCCATTACCAGGACCATGGGACTAATGTGTGCCTCCACATGCATGCATCCCACTCCTGAGGCCCCCTGGGCAAAACAGAGGACAAAATCATCGGTGGCAGGATGGCGACCAACTCCCCTCAGGCTCCACTCCCAGGCCGAGCATAAGGTAAGCCCCGGTAATTCTGGGTGACGGGGATGGGGGGGTCAGCCAGATTGGGACCATCAAGGGGCAAAACATCTTAAATGCTTAAAAACAAAGTATTTATTAGTACTAGCATAACATAAAAAAGTAAACTTGTTCAGTATAACTATTTAAAAGGGAAAATAAACAGAGAAGATCCATATGAGTTTTCCTTCAATCTCTGAGTGTCTCTGCATCTCTCTTGCAAGAAATTTCTACTTTGTTTTTATAAGTTCTTGCAACCCCCCTTCCTTAACAAGCATCCTGTTTTTTTCTAAAATATTCTTGTCAATTTCATGCAGGTGCAGCTAGAACATAATGTCCCAGAACTAAGTCCCCTTCTCCACAGCTTCTGAAAGAGGGCTTAAAAACTGCTCTCAGGTTAACTACTTGAGTTCCCAATAGCTTTTTGCAATCATCTCAAAATACAATTATATACATTTCAACAGTAACACTATATAATTTCTGAACAAAGGGATCCCACTATCAGTTACATTTCTACATAATGCATATCCATTTTATACCAGCAGATATGCAAGGGAGGAAAAGACAGAAACAGCAAGGGAAGACTGAGAGATAGTGAGAGGCAAAGAATTGCGAGACTGTCGGGGCGATCAAATCCTGGGTCTCAGGAAAATTCAGTTATGCAACCAGACAGAGAAGAAACAGAAAAGGGGAGAATAGAACAGATCCTTGCCTTCAGACACTTTCTCCAGAACAACTGGGACAGGTTCCCATTTAACCCTGTCACATACATCCCCCCTCCTTAAGAGTGAACTTGTTTTATCAAACAGGTTTCCAAAACTTTCTGTTAATTTTGTACTAGCATTAGCTTCTATCATTCAGAAATTAAACACATGTGCGTTATCCTTTTTTCTATAACAGTACAACAAACAGTAAAATTTAAACTCATACATTTGTTTTTTCAGCCTTCAGAACCCTCAATTCCTGATCCATATCTTGACAGAAAATTAGCATCGCTATTCTCTTTACCAGATTTGTGTATCACCTTGAATTTAAACGGCTGTAGTGCTAGGTACCACCTTGTGATTCTGGCATTTTTATCTTTCATTTGGTTAAGCCAACAGAGGGGATTGTGATCTGTTATAAGCACAAAGTCAGTTCCTAGCAAATCAAACTTAAGGGACTACATGGACCGCTTTGCTGCTAAACATTCCTTTTCAATAGCGGAGCACCTTTTTTCACTGTCATGCAACTTTCTACCTATGTACAGAATAGGATGTTCTATTCTATATATTGACTCAGGACTATACCTAGGCCTGCCTCTGATGCATCTGTTTGTAACAAAAATGGTTTCTCAGAGTCTGGGCTTCTAAAAACAGGGGCTGAACATAATGCAGCCTTAATGACTTGAAAAGCTTCATCACAGTCTGGGGTCCATTTCACATTATTTGGGTACTGTTTTTTCATGAGGTCAGTGAGGGGAGTAGCTAACTCAGCAAAGTTGGGAACAAGTCTCCTACAATAACCAGCCAGCCTTAAAAATGATCTGACATGTTTCTTTGTTTTATGAATAGGGCTGTTAGCTGCAGCTTCTATTTTAGAAATTTCTGGCTTAACCTCTCCATTTCCCAACACATAGCCCAAATATTTGGTTTCCTGCATGCCCAATGCACATTTGGTAGGATTAAAAGTCAGACCTGCATTTTCGATAGCTTGGATAATGCTTGTAGGTGTTTCAGGTGGATTTTACAATCTGGACTTTACACCAAGACATCATCCAGGTACACAGAACAATAACCAGTGTGAGGGGATAAAATTACATCCATGTACGACTGGAAAGTAGCTGACACACCATGTAAACCAAATGGCATGGTGGTGAACTGATAGAATTCATCAGGAGTGGCAAATGCAGTTGTGTCTCTAGATTCTTTAGCTAAAGGGATTTGCCAGTAACCCTTGGTGAGATCAAGGATACTGATATAATTTGCACTACCTAGTCTTTCCACCAAATCATCTTTTCTGGGCTTAGGATAACTGTCAAATTCTGACACTTGATTAAGTTTACTAAAATCAATGCAGATTCTAACACCCCCTTCTTTTTTGTTTACAATTACAATTGGAGATGATCAAACACTCCTCGACTCTTCTATGATACCCAATTCTTTCATTTTTTTTTTATTTCCTTAACCACATCAGCTCTTAACCGCTCTGGTAACCTGTATGTCTTTTGTCTAATAGGATGAGCATTCCTTGGCACTACTACGTGCTCGACCCTTTTTGCTTGGCCTGGTACTGTGGTAAAAGTACTGTTAAATGTATTTGCACATTACAAATGTCTGCAGTTTGTTCTGAGGTTAAGGAAACATTCACCTTCACAGCATCAGCAGTTACAGTTTGTTTCAGTTTATCATAAGCTAAATCAATATCTTGTTTATCAGTTTCTGGAAAAACTAACAAAGCAGCTTTTGGTATTTTTTAACCCAATTCTTGAGGAGGTTTAGCTTGGTGTATCTCAATAGGATTTTTCCTGTCAGGGGTCTCAATCTTGTAGTTAATGATGCCAGTGTGTCTAATCACTCTGTAAGGCCATTGCAACTTTATTAACAGTTTATTTTCTGTTGTAAGTAACAATAGCAAAATCTTTTCATCTGGCTCAAAAACGTTTTCTTTTACCCCATTGTCATAATATACCTTCTCCTGGTTTTGGGCCTCTTCCTGAACACTATGTGCAATTTCAACATATGTTGCCAGTTTCTTTCTTAAGGCACACATATAAGACATTATAAATTGTTTGAGTGGGGTTATCTTCCCACATTTCTTTCACCAGATCCAGTGGCTCTCTTGGCTGCCTACCATACAGTATTTCAAATGGTGAAAACTCTGTTGATGCCTGTGGCACTTCCCTGTAAGCAAAAAGTAGGTAAGGCAAGAATTGGTCCCAATCTTTCCCTTCCCCTTTTACAAACCTTTTTAACATGTGTTTTAAGGTTTGGTTAAAATGCTCAACAAGACCATCTGTCTGAGGGTGATAGGGGGAAGTTCTTATGTCAGTGATACCTAGCAGTCTGTTCAGCTCCTTAAGTAATGCAACACCAAAATTACTACCCTAATCAGTAATAATTTCTTTAGGTATGCCCACTCTCTGATTTTTTTTTTATGCTCTGCTGCCAGTTTTGAAACTGTGACAGTAGACATTGGAACTGCTTCTGGGTATTGAGTAGCATAGTCACATACTACCAGGATAAATCTATTACCCATTTTACTTTTGTCTAAAGGACCAACCACATCCATTGCAAATTCAAGTGACCACTCTCCCATCAGCTGTACCTGGTCAAACAAATTCAATAAGCCCCCTCCAAAAGTCTTCACCAGCCGAGTCCTACCCCATGGTCAGCTACCCTACCTCAAATCGCACCTCTGTCTGCAGGACTGGTCCCCCATCTTCAAGGCAACAGATACTAATACTGCACTGGAGCAATTTATTCACATTTTCAATGAACCCTGTAATAAATTTTCCCCCTCAAAAAGTGTAAAGTTAAATCGCTCAGTAACCCTTAGCTGTCAGGAGACCTCCTAAAAAAACTTAAATCCAGGGACCACCTCTGGAAACTGGCTAGAAACTCCGGTAAGCAACTCGACATCCAGAATTATAAACGGGCACAGAACAACTGCGCCAAATCCATTCGGCAACAGAAATCTGACTACTATAAAAATGCCCTCACTAACTCCTAGGGAAATGGCAGGGATTTCTGGAAAAACATTAAAGATGTCACTGGGAAGCAGTCAAAATCTTGACCGAATATACTCAACATAAATGGGCACACTACACTTGACCCTAAAACTATTGCGAACACTTTTTTTTTTTGCATTATGTTATTTTTGCCACCTTACTGGCCCCTGGCCCGCCACTCCTTCCGGCTGCACAAGACCCCCCAACCTCCTCATCCTGACCTCTTTCCTACTCACCTCGGATTGCAGCTGACCCAGGGGTGGCCCGGCATAACCCTTCACCGGATGGGTCCCTCTCTTCCAAGGGGGAAGGCACCAGGAGGAGGGTACCAGCGCACTCACTAATCAGCCCCTGGGTGTTGCTGAGGCAGATTCCATGGTATCGGGGCATCTGAGGTGGTGGGGAGTCGGCAGCCATCATCAGGTGGAATGGGCAGCCTTTTTCCTCTTTTCTGCGGGAAGTGACGTCTAATGTAAAGGCGTACACCAACGTCTGCCACTACCCCCTTGAACACCGTTCCCCGACTGTATTGCTGCACTCCCAGCCTCTGCCAGGAGTCAGCCTACATGGGTGTGCATCCCCTGCCCTTCCCTGGAGAAGGAGAGCTGTCCCCAGACGCTCTATCCTTCTCCCCCTGGCCGGCCCTCCAGCAACCCGAGTCCATTCCCGAACCCAGGTCGCCGGCGTCACAGACGGAAATCCAACTGCTGCGTCGACGGGCTGGCTTGTGAACACTTTTAACATAGCTTTCACTGACCTTAGCAGTGTTCTTCCCTCTGACTTTTTCCAAGATGCGCCAACTCCCACCCGCCCAACTCCTGCACCCATGCCTGTCACCCACCTTTCTACTTTAAAGCACTAAAGAAACATCAAGTCCGAAACTATGTTGCCAAAGCCATCAGCAAATCTAGAACAAGCAATGACACACTTGACCTCAAGCTACTGGCCCTAACACTTGACGAGGTACTTGGGCCCCTCACCGAGATCTTTAATCTCTCTCTTTCCCTTAGCCAATTCCCGGACAAATGGAAAATGGCCACTGTTACCCCGATTCACAAAAGTAGTAATAAGACTGACCATGTGAACTTCCGCCTTATCTCAATTCTGCCTCCCCTATTGAAGGCACTGGAATGTATAGTAGTGGACCAACTTACCGAGCATCTGGACAATTATAATATTCTCTGTAAATAGCCACATGGCTTTAGAAAAGGTCATAGTACATCCTCTGCCTTACTCGAATTCACAGGCTCCATTCACAGCTCCCTCAACAATGGACAACTAACTGGTGCTATTTTCATCGACCTGCCCAAAGCCATTGATACTGTCCACCACTCCCTTCTGCTGAGCCAACTAAAAAATGCTAGTCTCTCCAATGATTCAATCTCCTGGTTCAAAAGCTATCTTGAAAACCGCTCCCAGCATGTAAAAATCAGGAATGTGCACTCTGACTCCAAACCTGTCCTCTCTGGAGTCCCTTACAGTTCAATACTGGGTTCCCTACTCTTTAGCCTGTTCCTTAACACCCTACCAGACTCCTGCATTGAACATATCACCCTGTATGCCGATGATGCAATAATCCTTGCCACACACCAGGACCTGAAGAAATTGCAAAAAAATGTCCAACTCGGGTTCTCCTTGGTTGAGAATTGGTTCACAAAGCACAAACTGATCCTTAATCAAAAAAAAAAAGGCCATGATCCTTATCAGCTCCCATAATAAACATAAGCACTTCCAACTCTCCATTATCACCAGACAAGGTGCCACACTGGAACAGGTCAAAAACGTTAAATACCTCGGGATCACCCTTTACCCTTACCTCTCCTACACTGCCCACATCAACCATGTCACCAAAGCCAGTAACTCCTGGCTAGGCCTGCTATTCCGTCATAGGAAACACCTGAAACCCTCGCTGTCGCTATCCAGAGCTCCATCATAGCCATCATTGATTATGGCATCATAATTTACGGCTCTGCTACAACCACTGGCTACAACCACCGCACTCAAATGTGTATCCACCACCCTCAACAAGGCCTGTCGACTTGTCACTGGCTACCAATGCCTAACTCACACCTGTGACCTCTATTCTCCAATTGGATGGTTGAATCTTGCCAATCGAATAAAACACCAAACTTGTATTACTACTAAGAAAATCTTGCTGGGCCTTGCCCCCCCCTGGAGTTTGTGCCCTCATACAACTGAGAATCCACACCCACCATACCAGGGCATCGACACCTCAGCTTCTGAAAATCTCACATTGCCACACAACACAAGGCCAAAGATCCTTTGACTGCTAGTTGGTACAATGGTCTTCCCAGTGACATCTCATCCTCACTATCGCTCGGCACTTTTAAAACTTGGCTCCGCCTAACACTCACTGCCTCCAGCCTCTGTGACTGTTGTGGCTAAACATGTCTTTTGGTTCCATAGCTGAAGATGCCCTTTTGGATCCACATCTACTCCTGCACTTTGCCAGCACCCTACCCATCTTCAACTCCCCTGCTGGCCCATGACAAATGTCACCCGGCTGCACTACCTCTATTCTTACCTACCTTCCACCTCTCCTCTCTCTGTCCCCCCCACCTACCTCCCCTTTTCTCCCATCCACTTAGTCTCCCTGATTTCACCCTCCTCCTTTCTCTTTTCCCTCCCCAATTTTCACCTTATTGTTCTTTTTTCCTCTACAAGACTACGTGTTTTTTTTTATTTTATATACTGTCATCTTTGCTTATGTTTGTCTCAATTGTACCAATGACGTGGAACCTTTGTAAAAGAGCCTGGGCTCAAAGGTATTTGTAATCCTAGAACAAATAAATAAATACATTGCAATTCTCTCAAAAGGCACATCTATCAAGGGTAGGGGCACCAGGGACACCTTGTCTTTTCTAGTGACTGGGGCTACTTTCTGACACTCAGCACAGGAATTACAATAGGTAGCAACATCTTCATGAATTCCAGGCCAGTAAAATCTGTATAGCAATCTGACAAGGGTGCGATCCACCCCGAGTGACCAGCCATAGTACTATCATGTGATTTCTGTAACAACTCTGTTCTATACTTCTATGGTATAACCAATTGTTCTGTCTGTTCCTGTGTCTGAGGTTTCACCCAAGCTCTGTACAGTAACCCACTACATTTTTTAAACATTGGTCTACCCTGTTTTGGTTTCACCCCCAGCTGCTTAAAGTAACCCTGGAGAGAACATTGTTAGCTTGTCCTGAAAGAAAATCGCAATCAGTTATCAGCTTAATTTCAGCATTTTCATATGTTAACCCCTTATGTGGATCAGTCATTTGTTGCCACAGTTTCTTCAGGCATCATCTTTCTTTCCTGAATTTCCAATTCTTGGAGCTGTGCTCAAACAAGTCTGAATCAAAGTCACAAAAAGGAAAAATGTCCCCATTGTTTGAGATTTTCTTTGCCTGAGCTCTTGTTACCACGGCTGCTGAAACTGCAGGGTTCAGTTCCTCTGAGATTAACTCAGTAAATCCTGGACAGTCATTTCCAGTATTCATGGGTACAGGTAACTTAGGTATTACCCTCACTTTCATTTGGTGTGACACACCCTTAATGATCAGAGTGACTTGGGTGGTGGGATAGTATCGAGTGTCCCCATGGATGCAGATGACACCAGTATCGGGTGCTTTTGCACAGTTTTTTTTCCAGCACCTCAACATGCACTAGGGTCTGTCTGCTTCCCAAATCAATGAGTCCCTTTACAGTCTTATCCTCCACCTTCATATCTGTTAAGTATTTGCCCCAATTTGCTAAGGAAAAATATGCTTCAGTGTCACTCTTCTTAATGGCAATTTCTTGCAATATGACCTAGCTTATTACAGTTATAGCAAATAATGTATTTGAGGACATATTTGTTTCCCCCACCAGAGTTCTTATCAGACTTGGAGTTTAAATGGGAAAAATATTGTCTTGGCTGTTAACTCACTGCAGTGGCATCTTTTTGGCCATTTGGTACTCCTCAGCCAGACAAACAGCCTTTTCCCCACTTTCTGGTTGGTGTTCCTTTACCCAAAGCTGCACATCTATAGGCAAAATGTTGATGAATTGCTCTATTGCAGATGTGTCAATAATCCTTAAGACAGTTTTACCCTCTGGTTGGAGCCATTTTATCAGGAGTCCTCTAAGTCAGGGGAAGGCTTCTCAAGGATTGTACTTTAGAGATCAAAATCTCTGCCTGTAGGTCTCTCCTAAAATGGCATACCTTCTCAGGATTTCTCTTTTCACCAGGTCATATTTTTCTGACTGTGCAGTGTCCATATTGCTGTAGGCAAGTTGGGCTTTACCTGTCAGGCAGTGTACCAGTCTGATTGTCCATTGCTACTTTGGCCATTGGCAGGCTGTGGCAACTATTTCAAAAGTTGTCAGGTATGCCTTGATATCATCCGAGGGACACAAGCTTGTAAGTTTAATGGCTTTTAAGTTGCTTGTGTTTTGTTGCTCATCTGGATCTGTGCCAGATCCTGTGCCTTTGATAGCTTGCAAGGCATCCAGCCATCACTGCTCCTGTCACTGCATCTCTTCTCTCATCTGCTGCTTCCCTTCCCTCATCTGTTTCTCCATCTCTTTTTGTTGTATAGCCCACCATTTGAAAAAGGCAGTCAGGCTTTTAGGTTCTGTCACTGCCTGTTCTTTTCCCATAACTTGTACTGGCTGTACAATCTCAGCTTGGACTTCTGTCTCTGCTAGTTTGGCTGCCATTCTCCTGGTAACCACTCCTTGGCTTACTGCTGCAGAATCCATTCCTTTCTCTATGCTTCCCTGGTACTAGGTCCAGTAACCACATATAAAACTCCTGGCTTAGAGTATGCACGTCATAAATCCCACTTAGGCTGACACCATCTGTCATCAAGGCACAGGTCAGGAAGCATAGGAAAAAACAGGATCAGTTGTAGAATTCACAGAAAGTGTTTATTAGTACTAGCAGTAACATAAAAAAATAAACTTGTTCAGTATAACTATTTACAAAGGCAAAATAAACAGAGAAGATCCATCTGGTTTTCCTTCAATCTATGAGTGTCTCTGTGTCTCTCTTGCAAGAAATCGCAGCTTTGTTTTTATAAGTCCTTGCAACTCTCCTTCCTTAACAATCATCCTATTTTTTTCTAAAATGTTCTTGTCAATTTCATGCAGAAGCAGCAAGAACACAATGTCCCAGAACTGAGGCCCCTTCTCCACAGCTTCTGAAAAAGGGCTTAAAAACTGCTCTCAGGTAAATGACTTGAGTTCCCAATAGCTTTTTGCAATCATCTCAAACTATAATTATATACATTTCAACAGTAACACTTTATAATTTTTAAACAAAGGGATCCCATTATCAGTTACATTTCCACATGATGATTTGCATATATTTTTATACCAGCAGATATGCAAGGGAGGAAAAGATAGAAACAAGAAAGGGAAGCCTTAGCGATAATGAGAGGCAAAGAATTGTGAGACTGTCGGGGTGATCAAATCCTATGTCTCACAGGAAAATCTGGTTGCGCAACCAGCCAGAGAACAGACTGAAAAGGGGAGAATAGAACCAATCTTTGTATTCAAACTCTTTCTCCAGAACAACTGGGACAGGGTCCCATTCAACCCTGTCACAGATCCTTTGGGTGAAATTATAGAATGAGTGAGCACTTCCAATCACTTAGAGTGTGCCTTTCCTCTGCACATGAGACACTCTTGCTCTGTAAAGAGTGTATCACAAGCAGTGGAAATGGGCATGTTCCAGGACTTTTTAAAAAAAATTACTATATTATTGATCAAGTTTGATCAATAATATACTAATACCACTGCAGAAACCACTCTCATGGTTGCAAGGGTGGTCTTACTTACATTCTTAGAGTATCAGAACTGCTCACCTTTGTCTTGCAGTTCTCATGCCCTAAGAAAGCATGTGAGGTCACTCTTACAAATTGAAAGAGTGGTCTTCACAGTGGTGTTAACAAACATAAATGTACATTCTTTTTGTTGCAATAAATTTATTTCCTGCAGTTTGTAATGGGCGATCGCTTGTATTCGATTTGATTTATTTGTCACTTAAACTGAGCTCTACAAATAGATAGGGGCCATTTACAATACTGAACATCATCAGAGGATCTCCCATTAGGTGGTACATTTTTAATGGCATTAGGTTGAGTAGCATTAATTTTTCCCCATAATGTAAATCCTTCAGACCTGAGATACATTTGGTGAGTTTTCTTTGTATTTTTTCAGTATTTCCTATATCTTTCTTTTGGTATGGACACCAGAAAGAAGAGGTGTAATCCAAGTGAGATCTGACATAGGCTCTCTAAAAGGGATAAATTACAGATTTTTCCTGTGATTTGATATTTCTTTACTTGACCTGATGATCTTATTTCCTTTGGAATGGATACTGTCAAGCTAGCGCAGAAAGAACCACAGTCAAAAACCACACAGTTAAAATGGCATGCATGGGATCAGAGTCTGTCTGTTTATACTAGTGGGGTTTTCAACTGCACCACATTATACTGACTGCATAGCTTTTGACTGGGCTCACATTGGGGAAATCCACTTTGGAAATAGCATCATACATTGTGCAGTATGCTTTAAGCTGTTGGAGATGGATATACCCAGATCCCTTTCTAGAGTAGTAGTTTTCAATTAGTGGCTGCAAAGTATGTATTCATGTAACCTGTTTTTTTTGGTATCAAGATGCATTACTTTGCACTTGTCATGACTATATATCATTGTGCATTTAATTTCTCATGATGATATCATGTCAAGATCTTTTTGTATGTTTTTTTTTTAATTTAACATCTTTATTGACTTATTAAACTGATAAAATACGACTGGTAATGGAAGCATAAACCAGTGTAAATGACAATAATTACACAATGGTTACAGAGAAAAAACTACAGGATTCTTCAGGGAACATTAAATCCCAGTAAAGTAATTGGAGAACACAACTAAAAAAAAAAAAGTCCTCCCCCCTCCCTAATCCATCTATCCCTTTAACCCCTTCCCCCCTGCCCTAGGATGTGCCTTATTGTAAAAGAGACAAAAACTTATTTCACAACACATGTATTGAAATATTATCCATATAAAATAAATAATTCAGTATAAGATGATACCAACCAAAGCAGCCAGAGGTGTACACATATAAACATTAGTTCAAGTATAGAGCATACAATTTGCCCCATTTCTGATCAAATGAGGTCAAATGGTTCCGGGAGCTTGCTATTAATCTTTCAGTCTTAAAGCAAAGATATATTTCTTTAATACATTCTGCATACGATATAACCAGTTGGTCCATCCAGTGTCTGAGAACCAGCCTTTTTACAGCTATAGAAATTAAAGCCATGTGGAATCTATGCTCCAAGACCTGTATATTGGAGAACATCCCCTAAAATACAAACTTCTATAGTAAATAAATCTCTCAATCCCAAAAGGGGATCTAAATTGGACTGGATGGACTTCCATAATGGAGCCACTTTATCACAGTGCCAAAAAATATGTACCAGGTTCCCTTCAACTATGCCATACCTTGTACAAATGTTTGAAGGTAATCTATCTAATTTGGCCAACTTGACCGGAGTATAGTACAAGTTGTTCAAAATATGATACTGGATAAGCCTATGCCTATCTTGAGTGAAGTATCTGTGCATATCCACCCACATCTTTCCCCAAACTAAAAGAGAATCTGGCAGAAGAGAGGACCAAATTTTGAAACCAGTAAGGGGATTAGAAAATTTAGTGTCTAATAGGAAGGAGTATATTTTGGAAATGTCATGGGCCTTGTTTGCATATTCTTGTATCTGGTCTAGAAAGGGCTTAACTTGGGACGGTGTACAAGTAGAACCAAAACTGGAGAGCATTAGGAGTCTTCTTTTTGTATGTTTAATCCCAGATCTAATGTGGCACATGGACCACCCAGTTTCGCTTCATCTGCATATTTTATTTGGGATTACCTATGTAGAATCAATAACACCATTGTCCAAGTTCACTATAGCGAGATCCCCAATTTTGACAGGCAAAATGTGGCTGTCCGACATTGTAGTGTTTCTCTCAGAGGCAGCCCCCAAAACTCCCTTCTAAAGATTATCAACTCTGAATTGGAGTTGCTTTGAATGAGGGGGTGACACACAGCAAAAGGGTGAAGTTTTGCCCTCAGGTCCCCCACAGTGACAATTTCAAAACCTGTCAAAATTGTTGCTATGGGGGATTTCACCATACAACTTTTGATGTTTGGTCAGCACACCACTTTTTTAACCAGTTGGTTATGTTATTAGTTAGGTCTGCTAAACATATTTGAAATGTTGATTGACCAAGGACTGAGCCCTGTGGTATACCACTTGTCCCTGTGCCTATATCAGATTTGAAACCCTTGATTACCACTTTGTGTGTGTGGTTTGTAAGCCAGTTTACTGACATTTAATTAGTCATTTGTTGATGTCTAGCTTTTCCTTTTTTTTTTATTATAGCCCAATGTGGCACTAAATCAAATACATTAGTGATGTCCAGGAATACAGTGTTACATGGGCTGTGTTCATCCAATGTGTTACTGCTGTGTTAGTGAAAATGTAGCAGGTTTGTGCAGCATGATCTGCCTGTAGTAAAACCATGTTAGTAGTAGAGATGCAGCAAAATTAAATTCTGCTGGCAAAGTGAATGTGAAGTGGGCACTTCACATTGCCAATCCACTACGCAGACTGGGAAATGTAAAGTGCTCACTCCACCTTGTCATTACCACTTCACGTTAAGGCAGAATGGCAATGTGAAGTAAGGTGATGTCATTGTTTTTAATGGACTTCATGTTCCTCATTATGATTCTAAGTGATCCACTTGGTGTTTCAGATTTGGCAGCCCCCCCACACATCACATGGCTTGTAGTACTGTAAGTCACATGCTCTTTAACTAGGCAGGAAGAAAGTGAGTCATACAAGCAGACACTTTTACTTTCTCCTGTGCAGACAGAGAGAGAGTAGTGTGTTTTGTGACTGCTGATACTTTAATATCAGAGCAAGGAGGAGATTTAAACTTTGATTTAGACCCAACAGCTTTTTTAAAATCTACATTTTATGTCTTTTCTGTACTCTTTTTTACTTAATTTGTTCGTTCTGCAAATTTTATTTTTCTTACCTTTATAAGTAGTTAGTTGTTTGTATGACTGTGTGTGTGTGTGTGTGTGTGTGTTGTGTGACAGTGTGAGTAGTAATTGCTTGGACTGAGGGAGCTTGGTAGGAGATATGAACCAGGGTGAGGGAATGTCTGGGTTGGGGGCAGCTCTGGGAGAGTGTGGTAGTGATAAGCATTGTACCATGCACATGTGTGGAGGGCATGGGCACCCATTCCTGTTGGACCACTAAATACTTGTGAGTGTCCCCCCCGGAAGCAGGACTAGCTCTGCCTCCTGTCCTGACTCTGAAGCAGCTGAACCACCACCACCAAGTCCAGGTTCTCTGGAGCAGGATGTTAGTATTCCCCCAGGCCTAGGTGTGGATCCCATCTCTGTTCAGCACTATGAGCAGTCAGCTGCCAGTTCATCTGGCTATCCTCTGCTTGTGCCTGGTCCTCCCCACACCTCCATTGTTTGGCAGTTTTTTTACTGTGTGGGGGGGACAGCAGTGTGGTCAAGTGCCACCTATGTGAGGTGGAGGTGTGCCGTGGCCCCCGGGGGACTCACCTAGGGACTGAGAGCCAGTGCACCCATATGCTCAATCACCAGCAGTTGGAGTGGTAGGCTGCCACAGAATGGACCATGCCTGCACCTGCTGGCCATTCTGTAGCAGAGGGTGCAGCTCTGCATTGCAGCATCCCTAAGAAGAGGAGGGCCACAGGAGCACCTGCTGCTCCACCAGCACTCCCACCCCCCCACCACCAGCAGGACAGCCTACAGAATGTGTGGACCGCAGAGAACTGCATGTAACACAGACTGACTTGGCAGTTCTCTGGAGTGCTGTTGAGGATAATAACAAGAGGGTGAGTGCTGTGGAGCAGTGGCTGGATTACATAGAGGAACATCAGTTGCAAATTATGTCCATGCTGGAACTGCTGCTGGATCACCATAGGATCCCACATTATTTTTTCCCCCTCACATCATGTGCCCCCCCAGACCTTGTGTTATAAAATGTATTCCTCCACCATCCCCGACCCTTGTATGTAATTATGTCCTTTTTTGTTGTCTTCCGTATAAGTGACACTTTGCATTCTGAGCAGTGCAAGTATACTGTACTAAACTGCATGTGTGCATTCAGCCTTCTTTCCAGTCTGTGTATGTACTGCAGACACTGTCCAACTCCCTGACTTTTTTTTTGAAATGTAATTTCTTTATTATTTTATATATAAAGATAATATACTTAAGAGAATAGTACAGAGATTACACTTTATGACCAATGACAAAAACTGTATGGCAGCTGCAGAGTGACAATATACAACATTTTGCAGAAATCCTGAATCTGGAAAACAATGAAAATCCCCTACCCCTCACCCAGATCCCTTAGCCCCATCCCCTCCCTGGATGCGCCTTCTATAAAGGAAAAAGGAAAAAAAAGGGAAACAGATAAGAAAAGGGAAAGAAAGGGAGCTAATCCTGATACATGTGAGATGCATAAAGATATATCAGCTGCCAAGGTAGCTAGAGGTGTACCCAACAGGAAATTAATTCAAATAAAGAGCATATAATTTGCCCCATTTCTGCTCAAATGAAATCAGACTATTCCGAGAACTTGCTATTAACCTTTCAGTCTGAAAGCAAAGAGAAATTTCACTGATCCATTCTGCATACGAGATAACCAATTGGTCCATCCAGTGCCTAAGCACCAATCTTTTGACAACCATCGAGATTAAAGCCTTGTGAAATCTACACTCCATCACCTGTATATTGGAAAACATCCCTAAGATACAAACTTCTATAGTAAATAGATCATCCAGGCTCAAAAGAGGGTCTAGGTTAGATTGGATGGACTGCCATAATGGAGCCACCTTCTCACAATACCAGAAAATATGTACCCAGTTTCCTTCCACTGTGCCACACCTTGTGCATAGAGTTGAAGATAATCTATTTAATTTAACCAGTTTAACTGGGGTGTAATACATGTTGTTCAATATATGGTATTGGGTGAGTCTATGTCTATCTTGAGAGAGATATCGATATGTGTCTGCCCAAATCTGTTCCCAATCTAGAAGAGTGTCTGGCAGAAGAGAAGACCAGCATTTGGAGCCAGTCAGGGAGTCTGGGAATTTAGTGTCCAGTAGGAAAGAATAAAGCTTGGAAATACTATGGGCCTTGGTTGCCTGTTCCTTTATCTGATTTAGGAAGGGTTTAATTTGAGACGGTATGGGATTGGAACCGAAGCTGGAAGCCACTAGGTGTCGTAACTGAAAAACTTTAAAAATGTGCTTCTGAGGAATATTATACTTGGCCAAAACCTCCCCAGAGGGTAGAAGAGAGTTATTCAGGAATAAGTCATCGACACAGCAGTCTCTCAGCTGAGGAAGCCAGTCTGGAGAAAGCAGGAGACCCCCGATCCTAATATTTAAATTAAGGGTAAGAGGTTGGGAAGTGTCTTTCCTGGGAGAGAGATTGAAAAAATGCCAGCATAGATTTAACACCTTGATAGAAGTACCAATGACGCTCCCCTGTAAAAGTGGAGGCAAAGTGGATAGGCTATAATAGAGGAGTCTGGATGGGGGAAGGCCAAACTCGGTTAGAATCTTTTTCTCAAGTTGTACCAAAATTGGTAGGTACTCATCCACC
Source organism: Neoceratodus forsteri (assembly GCA_016271365.2). Taxonomy (NCBI): domain Eukaryota; kingdom Metazoa; phylum Chordata; order Ceratodontiformes; family Ceratodontidae; genus Neoceratodus; species Neoceratodus forsteri. The sequence continues at coordinate 870,594,399 of CM057450.1, read as the reverse complement.
CTCTGGTCGTACCACCTCCCAATTTTCGCCATGTGGCTTGCCCAGTAATAAAGCATAAAGTTGGGAAGACGGAGACCCCCCTTCTCTTTGGGTAAATTAAGTTTTAAAAAGGCTTTCCTGTGCTGTTTACCCTGCCAAATGAACTTGGAAATAGCCCTGTGAAAGTGATGAAAATAGGACATCGGCAGGTAAATGTTCATTAGGCTAAGTGGGTAGAAGACCTGAGGCAACACATTCATCTTGACGATATTAACATGACCCCACAGCGATAAAAGGAGGGCAGACAATCTCTGAAGGTCTTGTTGAATTTTAATTAATAGATTATCTAGGTTAAGCTTCCTGAAGAGTTCAAAGTCTTTTGTAAGGTAAATGCCTAAATATTTGAGAGAGGAGGAGGCCCATTTCATACCAAACTGGGAAAAGTTGACCTGAAGCGTGTTTACGTTCAGTGGAAATATGATTGATTTAGCTCAATTCAGCTTGTAATTAGCCACTTGGCCAAACTGGGCTATAATGTGTAGTACATGTGCTAGAGACACTTCAGGGTTAGTCAAGTGTAAAAGAATATCATCAGCATAGGCCAAGAGAACCAGAGACTGCTGCTGAATGAAACATCCAGTGACCAATGGAGAGTTTTTGATACTGAGAAGAAGAGGCTCCAGATATAGATTAAACAGGAAGGGTGACAGGGGGCAGCCCTGCTGGGTGCCTGTAAATAGCGGGAATCGAGAAGAGAAAACCCCGTTACAATAAATTTTGGCAGTAGGGGATTGGTAGACCGATTTAATCCACTGAATAAAGACCCCCGGGAAGCCCATTCTCTACAATATAATCCAGAGAAATTCCCAATGGACTCTATCAAAGGCTTTCTCCGCATCTAATGATATCAGAGCCATAGAGACTTGAGAGTCCTGGGTGGCCTGAAAAATATGTGAGAGAGTATGTAGGTGGTCTATAGAGGACCTGCCCTGCACAAACCCTACTTGTTTGGGACTCAACAAGTTAAGCCAGACCCGTTTGAGTCTAAGTGATAGGATTTTCATTAGGATTTTAATGTCGTAATTAAGAAGTGAGATTGGCCGGTAACTAGCAGGATCTGTTGGGGATTTGTCTGGTTTCAGTATCAAAACAATAGTGGCTTCCAGCAGGGAAGGGTCCAGAGTGGTAGCGTTAAACATGTATTCAAATAATTTCGTGAGGAGAGGGGCAAGTTCCTTCCCAAAAGTTTTATAGAAATTGGAGGGGAAGCCATCAGGTCCCGGAGCTTTGTCCAGAGCAAATTTCTTGATCACCTCCTCCACTTCCGTTACCATGATAGGAGTAATCAGATCTTCTCCTAGGTGAGTTTGGAGGGTGGAAAGGGGCAGGCCCTCCAGAAACTGGTCCACAAGGGATTGAGAGAGGTGAAAGGCACCACTGCCATAAAGTTCCTTATAAAATAATTCAAAAATTCATGAGATATCCCTGGAAGAAGTTTTAAGGGAACCATCAGAAGATAATAATGAGGGGATCCATCTCGATCCCTCAACTTCCCTCAAACGTAGAAATAGAATTTTACCCAATTTCTCCCCTTGATCGAGATAGAGGGCCTTTGTTTTAAGGAGAGCATACTCTGCCTTATCTCTTATCCAGTCTGAGTACTCATTTCTAAGTTTCATTAGGGTTTCTAGATCAGTTTTGAAGAGGAGGAGGATAACTTATTCTCTGCCAACCTAATTTGGTTCGACATTAACATGATCTTGGCCTCCCTCTGTTTTTTCCTCCTAGATGCGGGTTTAATAAATTCGCCCCGATGAAGCATTTAAGGGAGCACCAAAGCAGATCCTCCCTCTCGATTGAACCTGTGCTGGTCTCCACAAATGAGGTAATTAGGGATCTAATATGTGAGACTATGCCCTTGTCCTTTAGAAGCTGGGTGTTTAGTTTCCAGGCAGTGTCCCTCTGCACCTGCGGGTCCGGGGAGACAAAAATCCACACCACCGAGTGGTCTGACACAACTATGGGCTCAATAACAGACTGGAGTACTCCTGACAAAAGGTTATTGCTGACTAGTATTAGGTCAATTCTGGACCACGTCTTGTGTACTTGGGAATAATAAGAGAAGAGTTGTCTTGTGGGATTAAATAGACGCCAAGGGTCACACAGGCCTAGTAGGTCCATAAAATTCCTCAAGGCTAGCTGTGAAGAGGAGAGTGGTTTCAGGGGTCAATAAGATTTATCCAAATCTTGTGAGGGAGCGATATTCCAGTCCCCCAATTATTAACATTGAGGGTAAGAGTCCACTCAGCTTATCAGCCAAGGTCATGAGAAAATCTGGTTCCCCCCCTACTGGGGCGTAAATCGCCCCAGTGTTATCTTTGCATTATAGAGCAAACCTATTACAATAATGATTCTACCTTCATGGTCCGATAAGAGCTCTTCTGCCAGAAAGGGAATGTGCTTCTTAACCAGGATGGCCACCCCCCTACTAGAGTACAACCCCCCTGAGGCAAAAACCTGAACGTAACCTTGACGGTGAAGCCCATTGACTTCTGAAGAGAGCAAATGGGTTTCTTGCATCAAGAGAATATTGACGTTCAGTAAAGCACAGTTTTTGAAAACCTGGTACCTTTTAGTTAGGTCTCTGACACCTCTTACATTCCACGTAGCAATTTTAAGCGCTGTAACACTCATTGTCAAATATACAGTGCAGCAATGGAATATGAAAACATGAAAAGGTAGACCACCCTAGAAGGCACATCCTGCACTCCCCCCTCCCCCTCCCCCCAAAAACCAACCACAGACCAAATCCCACCCCTCTACCCCCCTCCCCTCATAACCAGTAAAGAAAAACTGAAGCAGTGTAAATTTCAGACATAGTATTACAGCCTTTACCAGGTCGTGAACTAAGAAAGAGAGACTCCTCCCCCTTTCCCCCCTCCTCATCCCTGAAACTATATACAACTGTTCTCCTGACTACCTCCTGAGAAAAACTGAAAGTGATATTGCTTGGGATGGGGAACAAAGCCCCAAAAGCCACCGCCAGATGGGTGTACCAGGAAGTAATCGTGAACCGGTACAATGAGGAAGTGTCGGCTAGTAAGTAGAGAGTAATCCCCTCGTAAGTGCTAAGAACTTCCTAACTAAAGAAACCCCCATCTGGGCTGCTTTCCCCCCTATCTTTGGTGCATTTAGCAGTCCCACCAGGGCCGACCCTCCCGCGGAGCCTCTCCCCCAAAGAAATTTGAATAAAGCCTACAAAAAAAACCTGAAAGAATTGAGAACCTGGCCAAAATCTCAGGGTTGTCTAAACCTTAGCCATGCTATATTCCCATAGCTTGAGAAGCAGTGTGATAATACACGTGGAATGTACAAAATAAATCCATTCAGAGATAGCCCCGTTAACCTAGGTTCGGTGCAACCAGATCTCACTAGAGCATGAGAGCCCACTAGGGCCCCCTGGACTCCAGTCTTCGCCATGAGAAAATAGTCCCTGATCAAATTGTTGACCAACTGGTTCATCACCTGCCTCCAACCTCCCAACTGCCATCTGAACCACTTAACGCCCAAGAGAGATAGCCGAACTACGTTACCCACATAGGTTTCGAACTGAATAGGGTAGGGGATAAGAACTCTGAGACCTCAATAGCAGTGATAAGAATTGGAGTCAGCCCCCCCAGCCCAGGGGGCCAACTTCAGGCTTCGCCGCCATCAAAACTATCAGCCATAAAAATTATGTTCGCAAATGTAGGAGTGTGTTAGACCACAAGCAGAGTCAGGCTGGCATCTTGCTAACCCCTCTCCATAATGATCACCCTAACAACCACAATCCTCATTGCCTAATATCGGCCCAACTCATCCCTTTTCTCAAAAGGCCTCCCCAACCCAATATCCACCCCTGACAAATACCCCAGGATTTCCTAATGACCGCTTCTGTCCAACTTGCTATAGAGTTAAGCAAACCTCATTACCTGAGCCAGGGAAGCACAGGAGGAACCAGGGAAAAATAGATACTAGGGGGACCAAAAGGTCCCACCGGTCCCACCTCGTGCAGAAACCGCCTCCACTCCCCAAGTTCCCACCCCCCACAGCTAGCAGGCCCCATGAACCACCGCACAAACCGAGCCCACTCAACCCCCCAACATTCACTCCAAAGCCGTTCCCCCCGCCATCAGAAAATCCAGAAGAGAGGGAAGAGAAAAATCAAAAACAAAAGGTGAGAGTCCAAGAATGCAGCATGTAGCAAGAGGTAACTTCTTGGCACTGCCTCAGCGATTCGGCCCAGTTTAAACTGGCTAGGTAACTTGATTGAAAGATCTGCACCAGAGAGTCCAGACGAGAGAGAAGAGAGAAATCAAAAACAAATGGTGAGGGTCCAAAAATGCAGCATGTAGTAAGAGGTAACTTCTTTGCACTGCCTCAGCGATTCAGCCTGGTTTAAACAGATTAGGTAACTTAATTGAGAGCTCTGATGCTGCTTTGTCTTGGGATTCGTAGGAGGACCAAGAACCATTGATGACAACTTGTAGCTTGGCAGGGTAGTTCATTTTGTAGCGAATGCCTGCTATGATCAGCTTGCTGACTGTAGAATGGAACGCTGAGCATTTTTGCCTCATCTCATAGGAAAGATCCTGAGTAATACGCAGCTTAGAACCACTCCATAGAATTGCTTGTAATTTTCTTGCCTTTGATAATACATGCTGTTTTTCCAGAAAGCTTAGAAATTTAATAATGATAGGTCTTGGTGGGGCTCCAACGGCAGGTTTCAGTCTAAAAGAGTGATGAGCACGTTCAATATGGTATTGTGGATTAGGAGGTGAAGGCCCAATAACCTTATTTAGAAACTTCTGGAGAAAGAGACTGATGTCAGGGCTCTCCTCGGACTTGGGGAGGCCCAGGATCACCAAGTTGTTCCTTTGGCTCCTTCCTTCTAAGTCCTCCATTTTGAGTTGCAGTTTACTGATCTGTTGTCTGAGGTGAATGATCTCTGAGTCTATCTTTTCCCTCCAGGTCTCCAAAGAGGAAGTTCGGGCTTCCGAGTCTCCCATTCTGGTGGTTAGGGCACTGAGATCCCCCTTAGTGATTTCAGCTCAGCAGAGATATCGTCCAATGTTTCCTTAAAAGGTATTAGCTCTTGTAAGAAATGGTCCTCAGTAAGAGGAGTTGGAGAAGTATTGGAAGGGGGTGATTTTACTGCAGGCCCCGAATTCTGGTTTTTAGATTTTTTTGATTTTTTTGAAGATTTCTCCGGCGTGGATGGTGGAGTGTGCTTCATGCCAGCAGGCCTCATCTCTGCTTCCATCTCAATCTGCCATCAAGTGCATTAATATGCACAAAGCAAGATGCTGCCAAGTACCGAAGAGTGTTATCTATAATCCAAGTGCAGAATAGAACTTTAAATGTCGAATTTGTAGGCTGTAAATAGTTTAAAGATGGGTGAGTAATGGGAGCTCCGCGAAAACGCTGCCTCTAGCTGCACTGCATCACATGAGCTCCCAACTCCCTGACTTAAAAACAAACATTAATGAGCACAATGGTGGGGTGGTGAAGCCTGGAAAGATACTACAAAACAGGCTTACAATACATCCAAGCAACTAGAAAAAAAAAATTAATGTTGTGATTCGTATTGTGAATGATCATGAATTGTGATTTGTGACTGCATTTGTGACCGTGATGATGAAGAAACATGAATGCCTACCGCCTACGGCTGTACTTCCCCGATGAGCTGTAGCTTAAAACTCCCAGATTTAAAAACACGTATCAATGAGTACAATGGTGGGGTGGTGAAGCCTGGAGAGATACTACAAAACAGGTTTACAATACATCCAAGTAACTAGAAAAAAAAATTAATGTTGTGATTCGTAATGTGAATGATCGTGATTTGTGACTGCATTTGTGACCACGATGATGAAGAACATGATTTGTATCACGAGTGACTCGTGATGATGGTCCTGATTTAAAAATGCATATTAATGAGTACAATGTTCATGCAGAATTAAGCACCACACCTGTCCAGTACTCTGAAGGGAAGTCATAGAAACAACTGTGACTTAAGTTACAGATGCAGATTGGGCCCTAAAGAGATGCAAATGCACAGATTAAGATTGCACTGTGCACTGAAGAGATGCAGACACAAAGGCACAACACCTAACCAGTGCTCACCATCAGAAATTCAATTCTGGAAAAGAATATCTTTGCCGGTTGGGGCGGGCAGCGGGTGGGGGAGTGGCTGGGCAGTGTAATGCACTGCTGCAGTAACAGTCAGTACTAGTACCAGTAAAGATACCACAAAGAAGTACAAAAATCACACAGCTGCAGTGGATAGCAGCTTCACATTGCTGAAATTATATTGAACAATAAAAGGTGTCTGATTTGATGACATGCGTCACACACATATCCACACACACACTAAGTAATGCATGCAAATTGAAAACTTCAGTAATATAACCACATATTTTAAACAAACTAAAATTATGCACTGCTGCACCACAACAATCAGCAAAAAAAAGGCAAGAAATATTGAAAACATTACTGTGTGTACATTAACACAGTTATACAAGAAAAATATCACCAAAACAGAAAGCACTGTCTTTTTCTCCAAGTTAATCTACCTACACCACAGATACACCCCTCCCCCAAAGCACACTTCTATTGTCTCTCGGTACACAGACTGAATGTTGTACATTAACATTCAAAATCCATACACAAACAATAAACGCTCGATGATATGAGCACAGGAGGGTTTCCTACAATCGATGAACTAAAGTTTCAGCAAAAAAAAAAATGACTCAAAAAGGCTTTTTTAACAGCTTTTGGAAGGTTTGAATTGCAGAGAGCTCTCAGAGCAGATTGTCTCCTACAGCTTCCTACACACACTACCCCAAACTAGGGCTATGCAGAACAATCTAGAGCCCATGTGACCTGAAATCCCATGAAACACTGCAAAATTTGCCTTTGGAGCTTAAAAACAAGGTGAAGTACATTGTTTTCAATGTACTTCACCTTAAGAATTGGTGGAGTAGTGGTTTGGGAAGGCAGAGTAACGCAAAGTCATTGTTTTCAATGGACTTCCGCACTCATTAATAACATCGGCGACTATCGTAATGGGAGCACTCCGCAAATTTGCATGCACTCTGCGAATCACTCCATGGAGCAAATTGGGGCCACTTTGCCCATCAGTAGTCAGTAGGGATCTATGTGTTTTAGTGTTGCATCTATTTTAACTTTGATTATTGATTCAGGGATTTTCCCAGGGATTGACGTAAGACTGATGGGTCTATAATTTTATGTGGAGTATTTATTTCCTTTTTTGAATATTGGGGCTACTTCTGCAGCACTCCAGTCACAGGGGATACTTCAAGTATTAATCCATGTTTCAAATATAAATTTTAGGCAGTGCAATACCATTAGCTATGAATTCTAGAAATATGCCCGTTATTTTAACAGATCCAGATAATGAGCTGTCCTTCGCCTTGTTTATTTTACTTATAATATCCTGTGTGGAAATTGTTATGGCTTGTTCTTGTAGTATGTAGTAAGTTTGATATAGGTTTATTATTGGTTGCAAATACATAACAAAAGTAATTATTAAAGGTGTTTGCTATCATGGCGGGGTCTGCGATTCCGGCACTATTTTGTTTGATTACATCTACTGTATTTCTACTGCTTTTGTTGGAGTCTGTGTAACAATAGAAGGATTTGTAATTGTCATTATGTGTGTTTTTAGCCAATTTGTGTTCCACCTGCTTTTTTGATTTATTAATTGCATTCTTACATTTCCATTGATACATTTTGATTGATAAAACTTTATTTTTATACAGAAACAAATGTTAGAGAAAAAACCTTGTTTTCAACAAGACACCTTGTACAATCCACAGACAATACAACCATTTAAATAAAAAAACTAAATACACAATGTTAAGATATTCTGTTATTCTCAGGTGTAGCATTTACAAGAAGTACACAAAAATTTCCATAATGCAGTCTCCAAGTTAAGTTAAGTCTCTGAAGAAGGACTTGGTTGGCCCGAAAGCTTAGACATTGTTTTCTTTTTGTAACGTCTATGTTGGTCTAATAAAAGGTATCAAATCATTTACTTCTGGATCATTTCTTACAAGGACCTATATGGCAATTAATCTATTTCCGTATGTCACAATGCAGTCTGAAATTAATTTAAAACAATTTCTGTAGGCACCAGATTCCAAGATTTGGCCATACTTATTTGTAAAGTAACATCACCAAACTTTTTATGGCCCCGTAAGTAAGGTAAATTCGAGGTGTTTAACCTCAGTTTAAACTTTTTGTCACTATGTAACTCTGTTGTAACCATATGATGTAAAGGCTGGATAACCTTGCATTTCAATATCTTGTAGCACCAGGATAACCGATTAAATTGTCTTTTCTCCTCAGGCCCCAACTAATTTAAGGCTAAATAGATTGTGCGATGGTGGTTACCAGATTTACTTAAATTTATGAGTCTAGCCAATCTGTAATAGGTTTGGTCTGTTTTCTTTATAACTGTTTTTGCTTGAATTTCTGTATAATAATCCACCATACTACAGGACTGAAATGAACAACTGTTGAATTATTTTTAATCTGGCAACCTTTGTAAAATGAGTAGATACTCTTCTTAATGCCACAAGCTTCTGATTTGTCTTCTTAACCAATGAGTTAATATATTCAACATGTGACAGTTTATTGTCTACAAGAACCCCCAAACAATTATAACATGTTACATTTAAAACTTTAAACCCATTTCTAAAAATGCAATATACAAAATCCTATAGAACTGAATTTACTCCAGAAGAAAAATAAATACTTTGTGCTTTTTTCCCATTTAACAAGAGACCTGAATCAGTGAACCCTGATTCCTATAACAATAGATCAACTTGGTGCTTTTGTTCTAGTGAGGTTTGGCTATTGTGGATGCCACCAAAACAGTATGATCTGCATACATACAGACCTCACTGCTGTCCAATATTTTGGGCATGTCATTAAAATAAATATTAAAAACCAAAGGGCCCAAGACGGAGCCCCATGGGGCTCCTCTTTTCACTTCTCTCAGGGGTGATACTATACATCCCTGTGCCACACACTGCTTTGTACTAGATAAATAGGACTTAAACCACCATAACGGCTCAACATGGACACCTATCTTAAGTAGTCAATGCAGTAAGATCAGTTGAACTACCAGCTCAAATTCTTTACTGAGGTCCATGAACATGGCCCCAGTGCTCATCCTTGCATTCATAGATGTTGCTTTAAGGTTATTAAAATCTTCTAGGGGCATGTCCATGGACCTCTCTACCTGAAAACCATGCTGATAATCTGTCAACAAATTATAATGCCCAGGCATTAGTAGAATTGTTTATGTCTAAACCTTTCCATATTCTTTGACAGTATTGGAAGTAGAATGATGGGTCTGCAATTTGTAGGTATCAAAGCAGCTCCTCCCTTAATGTAAGGAATTATTTTCATGATTTTTCAAGCCTCAAGAAAGGTGGAAGAGCATAGACTCCAATTTAATAAGTATGTCATTATAGGGTATCATTGTTATTCTATCCCACTTAACTTTATGTAAGCTACTTTTAAAAGCTTTTAAATTAAAAAAAAAATTATACTAGTTACCCAATATGTTATAGGCTCAGTCCTATCATGTTTACTCCATTCCAAATGGCATTTAACTGGGCAATGATCTTCTAGATTCAAGGACATTACTTCTGTATGCTTTACTTCTAAATCATGTGAAATAAATAATAGATCTAAGACACAGCCTTGACATGCATGTTTTGTGCATTTAGTTGGATTTTGAATTACTTACCTAAGTCCCAGAATAACCATGCTTTCCTCTAACTTATTTCCCCTTCTCTGGGTCCAATCTGTATTAAAATCTTCAGTTAATACCAAATCTTAATTTTTCACTATATCCAATAACTGACTTGCCAGTAACTCAAACTGAGTTAATTTGGTCTGGGTGTGTGTGTGGGGGGGTACAATTACACCAATTATTAAGTTACTTGAAATTATTTCCATGAACAAACAGACCATACCCTCAATATTATCTTAAAAAAATATTCTAAAAGGTCTTAGATTATCTCTGCTATATAATATAACCCCAACCCCTCCTGCCTCTGTCCTTTCTTATCAATCCATACCCCTCAACTTGTACTTCACTGTCCTTAATTCCTTCATGCAACCATGTTTCTGAGATCCCCATATTTTGTCCAAGTTGTAATATTATTGGTTATGAGATATGACTTCTATGTTTAATTTTTTTAATGTAATAGTCTTTTGATCTTTTTGGTAATCCATCTGGGTTTAATTTTATGATCAGTGTATTTCAGAAATCTTGGAATGAGTTTAATATTAATTTCTATGAAGAGGTTTTTGAAAATGGACCACATTTCATCTGTTGTTAATACATTTCTCTGTCCAATGTACTTGTCTCAATTCTTTCTTTATATTTTCAGTGACAGCTTGATGGTATAGGTATGCTTCAGTTTGATCTATATTCATATAGTGGTATGATATTAATTCAAAGAGGATGAAGTCATGATCACTGTTTTGTAAGTGTGGATAAATATAACAGTTATTTATAATTATATTTTCTGAATCTAAGATGATATCTAATAGATTATCTCCTATGTTTGGTTCAGATACATTCTTTGTTAAAACAGATTGTACCACAGTATGAAGGAATCTACTTCCCATCACTGAAAATGTCATTTTTGCTGACCAGTCTATATCTTCTGTCTGTAGGGTGCCTAAGAATATAATTTCTCCTGCTCACAGACTGTTTCTAATTCCTCATAGATATATGTAGTGATTTCCATGGTAGAGTTAGGTGGACTATAGCAGAGGCCTATAATAGTGGCTTTGCTATGGTTACTAGTTATTTTAATTCATAGCATTTCAGTAGTTTGATTTTGTTTCTTCATTGTAGACATTATATCATATGATCTTAGTTCCTGTATAACATAGAGCACTATTCCACCATATTTTTTGCTCCCCCTATAGCTGTAGAAAAGACTGTACCCTTCCATATTTGTACCCCAATTATGCAGCTCCCTCCACCAAGTCTCAGTGATTGCAATGATGGCAAAATTATTTTCTTAGATTAAGGCATGCAGTTCATCCAGCTTGTTTTGAAGGCTTCTGGTGTTTAACAGGATGCATTTAAGTTTTTCTGGCCATCTATTGTTATGTTGTCTTAATTTTGAGCATTTTCAGTCTTGTGTTTTGGAGTCACAGATCATTGTGTCATGGATTCTCCCCTGATATTCAGTTTAAATTTACATGATTTCATTTATTTTATTCTCCAAATGCACCCTCCCCCAGTTATTTAGGTGCAACCTGTCCCTGGAAAATAAATCTTTGCTTTCGGTGAAAGTGTCCCAATGATTTAGAATGATAATATTTTTCTCGATGCACCAACTGAGTAATCTAATGGTGATTCTATAAATGTCTAGTTATTTTCAGGGTGTGCTCCAGAAATAAAAAGAATACCTGAGATTGTTATTTTACACATCTTATTTGTGACTTTTTTATCTTAACTAGTTTAATAAATTCATGGCAAGTGCAATTCTTATCTAGTTCTCCTTTATTATTGCTGCCCACATGAATGTTGTTTTTTGACTGAGTGTCATTAGTTTGTCATTTCTTTTATATCTACTACTCTTACCCCAGGTAGATAGGTCATGGTAGTATTTATCTTGTCCTGTTTACAAACTGTAGAATCACAGTACCATATAATAGAGTCTCCCATTACTGTTAACTTGTTTCCTTGCGGTCTTTGTAGGTTATATCATTTATTGTCCCTAATGAACTATAATTGTTGCTTAGATTAATAGATTTAGTATGATTAGGCAAGGCCTTTTGGCCCTTTTTGAGGCATTTTTTCCCACTCACAGTATACCAGTCACCCTCACCATCTACTCTGCTACTTTGGGGGAGATTTTCTAATGAGATGGGGGTACTTGTCTTTTCAAAGTCTTCCCTTCCTCTTTTCTTGGCTTCTTCTTTATGATGTACAACATTTAAAGCATTTTCTGCTGTTTGTTTGTATGACATTTTTATTTGATTGATTGTGTGCACCTTCCAGAACACAAATGTAGCTATGTCTAATTCTGATTTGAGGGCCTGGAGGGTTAGTCATTTATCGCAGGTGAATGTCTTGTGAGGAATCTGTTTAGTTTAAACTGTGTACATAACACACTGACAGCACTTTACAATAGAGCCCTCCTTGCACAATAACTCTTGGATCACCTGTTGTGTAATGTTTATTAAAAAGATTTTGTGATTTATGATCCAATGTACAAATTAGTTATTGAGAGGGAGAAAGGGACTTGACTGTCTGATTCAACTGACTCATCTGATGCACATGCAAGCTGACATTCACATAATGTGGGACCTTTATTCTGGCAGAACTGAAGTGTCATACTACTGGACATCTGAGTTCACACTAGACAATAAGTTTCAATTTTATATTTAATGTCCCCTCAAAATCTCCTACTCTTCTGTGATTTCAGTCTGATAAGAGTATTTAACCCAACAGTGGCTGCATCGACAGTACCAATGCACCTGACTCCAAAACACATGTGGCTTGGGGTAAGATTTTAGTTCTGGGCAGAGAATTTACTTAAAAACAGTATTAGGTTAAAGTCAAATCAACCTTCATTTTATGCATAGTGCTAGTCATGCCAGCATTGAGGTTCTGGATGTTTTGTTTCACAGCAATGAGTTATAGTCATTCAAAGTGATACATTTCATAAGTCAACTGCAGGAAATGCATTACTTTGATCAGAGCTGACACACACACATACGTGCACACACACACACACACCCTTATTGATAGTATCCCTGTGAGGCAGTTCCTTAGAATTAGGTGGAACTGCTCCACAGAGGAAAAATTTGAGGCTTAATGGTTAAAGCTAAAAAAATGATTCAAGGCCAGAGGGTTCTTTGCAAGGGTCATCAATTGTGCATGCAAATAAAAGAAGAAAAAATAAGTAACTCTTACACAATTCTTAAATAAACATTACTAATTATTGAAGATGAAAGTGGAGGGGGAGAACACATTCGGAGGATGACTTTGTGCTAGGTTCCATTGCCAGGCCAGATTAAAAATCACACTGGAGACACCTTTTGGAGGAAAGATAATACATAGAGGAAGGCTATTCCAGAGAGTAGGAATGCAGAGAGAGTGAGTGAGTGACAGAGCAAGTAGACTAGCCTGTAAAGGTTTCACAGGGATGAAAAAAAAGCAAGAATCAGATGAAGGAGGGGGAAGGAGGAAGTGGTGTAGCACAGAGGAGGGCAGATATATCAAGTGGGGGGAACTGTACTTAGAAAGATACTGTAAGAAGAGCAGTGAAGGAGATGACAGCACTTGAGTGCAGGGGTCAAGGCTGCTGAGAGTGGTTTTGTGAGCTGTACTGTAAACCATATCCATGTAGTTGATCACTGGCAGCATAATCTTGAGGAGAAACGTACAACGAAGGAGAGTGGCAGTAATTATGACAACAATCAAAATATCTCACTTGTTAGTGATAATGGATTTCCAGAACATACTAAAAATCACACAGAAAGCTACAGGTGCTGTGGCAATGTGAAAGTCATACCAGGGGGAATTCCATCTGAAAAGCAAATCTGCTTTCATCAAACTTGGTGGAATTTCAAGCGTCTTTCTCTGACATTTCTCCAAGTACATTATGTGTTTTTTAATTAATCGAATTTTGAGTGGTGGAACTGTGGAAAAATTGTTTGCATTGTAAATTTGGATAGCTTTGTAACATTGTATTCATGCACTGGAATTGTTTTCTGTTGTTTGTAAAATGAAGTCTACATAAATCATGGAATCTGTGTTGAAGCCACAAATTCATTGTCACAGATTGTGTACATACTGTATATCCACATGTGCCTGTGAGTTTGTCAAAGTGTTACCTGAAAGAGAGAGATTTGCAAATGCTTACAGTTACAAGCATTATTATGGATAAGGCTTGGGGGTGAGAGTGCCAATAAACTATAGCATTATTTAGGCAAGACAAGGCAATGTTTATTTATAAAGCATCCTGTCCAAACAAGATCTGAGTGCTGTACAAAGTAAACATGAATAATGGAATAAAATTGGTTAAGATAGAAATATTAATTAAAATAGGATAATTCAATGCTTAAAACAGCAGCTAATCAGGAAATGCATGGTTAAATAAAACAGTCTTCAAAGATTATTCATTATGTATTTAGACTGGAGGAGATCAGTATCTTGGCAGCTGCTGCCACCAAGAATGTGGACTCCTTTTGGGAAACAAGAGGCTTTTCATTGGGGAAAGGGACACAGTCTGGAAGGACATCAGGCGGGCACTGGAGAATGGTAACAAATGAATACTCAGGACAGCGTGCCAGCTAAAACGTAGCTTGAGCGCTATCCAGTGCTGGAACTAGAACTACTGGAATTCTTGTGTGGTTTGGTTGCCTTATATGGAGGCTAAAAAAGTAAAACATTTTTATTTGGAAATGTATTATACTGTATAATAGAGGGGTTGGAAAGTACAACTTTCCCAGCAAAAATGTGGGCAAGTGATAAATTTTGCCTTTCATAAAGGCCAGCCAAAGTGCACTCAGAATGGGCCCTTTGCCAAAAATCTCTTCATGAAGTGGTAAAGTAGTGAAGAGCCATTCAGTGGTAAAGTTCTTCATAATTGCCCCCCAGGGTTCAGGACCCAGTTTTTAAATGTAGTGGACCCTGTGGGTGACTGTATCTTGAAAAAAGAATGATTCAAGAAAGTGTTACTCTTACCCCCATCCCTATAGCAACCCACATACCCCACTCCTTCACCACAGGCCCCAGTAAATGAAAATACCACACCAATCTCTACAATCCACCTCAGTCCACGTAGCCATTTAAATACCACTCTCCTTCCCCAGTTAACTAATACACTGGTGTGGGCCAAAGAGATGGAGACTAGTGCATCATTCCACAGCCCACCTTTACTGGCTGCCGTCTGAATGAGCAAATGCAAAAGAACATTTAAATACTGCCAGCATGCCTTCAGTCTCATACATTTAGACAGAGACCAGCTGTGGCTGCATGAGCTAGTGTGAGCAAGGCTGTGCCAGTCACCATCTCTTTGGCCTGCACCAGTATATCCATAAAGTCAACACACCAAAAGGGTGAGAATGGCAGGTGTTAAATTGTTATGTGGCCGGCCCGGGTGGTGCTGAGGGTTGAGGCATTGAATGCCACACCTCACGTCATGCCAGTGACCCGGGTTCAGGAACGAGCCTGGGTGCTGGGGATCAGCGGGGAGGGAGGAAGTAGGATCGAGCATCCGTAGGACAGCTGTCCTCTCCCTGGGGGGATCCTGGGGCATCCTGGCACAGGAGAGACCCCCGGTGGAGATCAGAGGTACTTCCACTGCTGGGAGCACAAGCACAGCCAGAGGCAGATGCCTGGCCAGAACGTGGGCGGACGCGCGCACGCTCATGGCCATTGGCGTCAGTGCACACCTGCCAGCTCAGGGGTGAAAAGTGGGAAAAAGGAGGGCACCGGTTGTGGTGGCATGATGGCCATCTCCACACGTGGATTCTCCTGGCACCTGGGTGCGCGGCATTACTGGATCCAGAAAGGGTGGGTTGAGCTCCGGAGGGAGTGCTTCCCACCCCCGCCATGGGGGGCAAGCCGTGGGGGTAGCCACAGGGCCTAATGAGGTCACCAGGGGGGTAGTTCAAGGGGACTGCGGCCGGACAGACCTGTGAGTGAAGCCAGAACGTGGCAGGTAAGCAGATCAGTGGCCCTGGGAGGATGAAAAAATAGAAGCAAAAAAAAAAAAATGTTATGTGGGATGGTGGAAGGGGGTTAATGTAATATAATTATGATTGGGATTATGGGTAGAAAGTGAGGAAGCAGGGGGAGCTGTGATTACAAAGAAAATATACACGTTTATGTAACTGTGAGGGTCAGAGGGTGGGATTTCAGAAATAAATTAACTTTGGGGAAAGGCCAAAAAAGGGGTGGCATAGAATTGTGTGAAATAATGAATTCCACTAGCAGAATGTATGCAGAATGGTGATTCTGCTTTGGAAATGCTTTTCAGAATTTATTTTTGAATACTGTGGAATACTAAAAAGCTTTTCTATCTAAGCCATGGAGTAACTTTCCGTGGATCACATAAACCTCAAAATAATTTTTAGTGGATTGTGAAAAAGAATCCACAGTTTATGTAAACCAAGCATTACAAATATGCAAAAACAATTCTGCTGTTGAAGTTTCCAAATTCTGCTACCAAGAGAATTCCATGGGAAACAGATGCAATTTTTCAAAATTCCACAGAATTCTATTCCATCAGAATGTGAACAATCTACGGAGCACTAAGGTGGTATTTTCATTTAGTAGTACTGTAGTAATAGAAGTAGATTTTATTTGTAGTTATTGGCATCCTTCCCTGAGACTCAGGGCACCATTATAGTCAGGCCAAATACATGGGAGACTAATACATCACAATATAAATGTCAACAACAAAAATACAACTGAATAAATAAAAATAAATACATAAATAATAACAAAAACAACCTAATTTAGGCTAGCCATAAAATACAAAGAATAAACTAACTAGATCTAAAAGATAACATTCATTCTATTAATAGATCTAAAAGACAACATTAATTCTATTAATAAATACAAATACATAAGTTCAGACTGGGCGTGCATCCTATTATACTTATTGTGCTCTATTCTAATTGCTTAGACTGTTGATATCCTTAGTACTGAAAATCTCTATTGTTAATACTTGTTCAACCAGCTAATTGACTAACCCATGTTAAACTGACTTACTGTATACATTTAAAGCTTTCAGTGATTTACCTGTCTTAACATAATTACTTT
This sequence comes from Neoceratodus forsteri, assembly GCA_016271365.2. Taxonomy (NCBI): domain Eukaryota; kingdom Metazoa; phylum Chordata; order Ceratodontiformes; family Ceratodontidae; genus Neoceratodus; species Neoceratodus forsteri. Next base: position 870,577,541 of record CM057450.1, on the reverse strand, counting down.
CCTTACTGCATAGGTTTAAAGCTTACAGTGATTTAACCTGCTTTAACAAAGTCACTCAGCCTCGGAACTCACATGTGAGTCGAAATGTTCTATGCTTAACCTTATTCAAAATGGCCGCCTAGGGCATATGTTAATGCTGCCAGTGGTTTAACATGCCTTAACAAAGTTAACTGCCTTACTGCATATGTTAATGCTTACAGTGATTTAACCTGCCTTAACAAAGTTAACTGCCATACTGCATATGTTTAAAGTACACAGTTATTAACTTTCTTGAGTTGTATTTACTTAACTCATTACCTCCTGGGTGGCCATTTTTTGTCAGGTAAACAGTGGGTAGTTCAGACTTCATATGGAGCTATTGGAGTTAATGAGTTAAATTAAGCCTACCTTCTTCTACCTCACATCTGCCTCTATACTACCTCCCATTTCAGATTTCAGCCCCTCCAGTTCCCTCCCTCACATCATGCTGAGTTTACTCCTTCTCTACATTGGCCTGCTCTCATCCTTAACAATTTCTCCACTCCCTAAACCCAACATCTCCTCAGTCTCTTATCCCCCCCTCTCCTCTCTATTTCCCCTTTACTCTTCTCTATCCCCAACAACTCCTTCCCCTCACTCCTCTCCATGTCCCTCTATCCACCCTAAAGTGCTGTGCTTCCCCTTACTTAACCTTGTATCCCTTTGCCGTTTCAATCACCCTACTTTTTTTCCCCTCCACTCCTCCTCCTGAAGCCATCCTAAAGGGTGAAAAAGACTATCTCTACATCCTCTTCTTCTTTACTTCCTACTTCTCTATGGTGACATTGAATTTGAATCAATACAAAAGGTTTGCAAGCTCAACCCCTGTATTTACAATACAATTTAGTGAAATTAATGGGGTGGCTCCTGGTGTGTGACCAAACAGAAACATATAGCAAAGGTACCAGAGCACTATTCCCCCCTCCCCCATTTTGCTGCATCAAAGCCTGTACCTTTTTCAAATTAACTCCAAAGTTCTTACTTTTCATACTTTTTTGGAGGGGCGGTTTTCATCATCCAGCTGAATCATAAAAAGAAGTCAGGAGAGTGGTCTCTTCAAAAATATAGAGGAAGCAAGGAGACCTCAGCTTTGTTAAGGCAAGTTAAAATGTGATGCTTGTTACTTGACCGATGGAGGTGGTCACTTTGCCGAAGTGGTCAGGCTTAATTATGATTCAGCTGGATGATGAGTACCAAGAGCCCCTCCAAAAAAGTATGAAAAGTAAGAACTTTGGAGTTAATTTGAAAAAAGTGCAAGCTTTGATGCAGCAAAAAGGGGGGGGGGGGATAGTGTCCTGGTACCTTTACTATATGACATTGAATTTTAACATCGGCCCACTTTCCCCTTCCTCCCCATCTGCTATACCAAAAGGCCTCAGCCTCTTCCATCTAAATTCCTGGAGTCTCCTCCCCAAATTTGATGCACTGAAAGTCTAGATCATCCAGCATTACGCTGATGTCCTGTGCATCACCAAAACCTGGCTGTCCTCCAAGATCCCCAACTCCTGCCTTGCTCTCCCCAATTTCCACCTCTTTCGCCAAGATGGAGGTAAATGCACTGTACATTCGACAATTCCTTTCCTGCTTCTTCTACAGTATCTCCGTGAAACTTTTACCTCCTCTCATGAAACTATTTTTGTTGAATTAACCCTTCTTTCAACTCTCTCAATTTTTGTTGGAGCATTATATGCTTCCCCCAGGCTCTCTCCTGCTTACCTGGTCACCTGCATCACTCAATTGCTCCCCATTCCACTTCAGATGAGCTCATCCTTCTTGAGGAATTCAATTTAAACTGTCTGTCCCCTACCTCCAAGCATACCATACACAAAAGTGAATCACTGACCTTTGCCCAGTTATTAATCAAACCATCCCGAATTTGCACTCCCTAAACTACTCCATTTTGGACTGGGTGCTATCCTCCCATCCCCACTGCGTCATTCCTGCAGGTGCCCTCCCATATATTTTCAGTGATCATTGTCTAACCTATTGTGTCAGGAAGGTGGTCACCCCAATCAGCCTCCAAATACATCTCATACTGATCCTTCACGGCACTTGATACAAATGCCGTATTACATGACCTCACTGACTCTGACTGGTCTTTTGTTTTCTCAACCCCTGACATTGATTCTACCCATGTCCTATTCACAGACACTGCCACACATGTCTTGAACTCCCATGTCCCCTCAAAAAAGCGAGGGTCAAACATTCTCATCACCCCTGGATCACAGTTGACCTAATAGCCCTGTGTAAAGCATGGGATCAGGATTGGACTCATGTTAAATCCCCCCAGTTACTGCCAAACCTTCAAGTGAACAGATCAATAAGGAACTCTTGCACTAAGGCTGTCAACATGGCTAAGGCCGAATACTTCAAAGACCACCTTCAAACTAATCACAGTTCACCTCCAAAATTCTGGAGTCATCCGTTCCTTCCTAGACCTCCCTCACCCACCCAACCCCCCGTCCTCACAGTGGATAGCTCACCAGTCTCAGATCCCTCTTCCATTGTGGCTATCATTAATAAATTCTTCACAATGTGTGCTTTCCATGACCGCATTTCTCTGGCCCTTTTTGACCCTCCCTTACCTCCCTCATCTGGTGGCTACCACTTCTCCCTCATTACCCCTCAGGAAGTTTACCATGCACTAAAGTCCCTAAGCCCTGCTGGCCTGGTGGCAATGATGGTTGAGATGCTGGACACCACACCTCAAACCACACCTGCAATCTGGGTTCGGAAATGGATTCAGTTCACTCAGGGGCTGACAGGGGTGAGGAAGGATCGAACGTCCATAGACAGCTCTCCTTCCTTGGGAAGGGGAGACAGTGTGGTGTGCTGTTTGACTGACACCCAGTGGTGGCTGGGTGTCAGTACATACATGCCACCAGAATGGGGAGGGGCCCTATGTCCAGGGTAGAAGGCTAGCCAGCCACTCTGCCCATTGCATGCTCATGGGGCCTAGGGAGAAAGATCTGTAAAATGGAGCTGGCGGGCTCCATGATAGCCTAGGCACCCGGATCAGAGAACGAGCCCTTGTAGAAGGGCCAGAGCTGCCTGCTCCAGGAAAAAGTGTAAGTAAAAAAAAAAAAGTCCCTAAACCCTGCCAAGTTCAGCCTGATGGCGTAGACACCAAGCTGCTCCGTATCTCCACCCTGGTCATTGTCCTCCCTCTCTCACACCTTCTGAACCTATCCTTCACCTCTGGCACAGTTCCACTGACCTGGAAGCTGCCAAAATTCTGCCCCTTCATAAAAGTGGAGACCCCTCCTCCCCACCCCCGATAACTACCAGCCTATATCTGTCGGTCGCCCCTGAAAAAGGGATCTTTGGTCTCAGAGGGCTTACCTGGTAAACAAAATCTAAATAAATAAATAAATAAATATCTCTCCTCCCCTCTGTAGCCAAACTCTAGGAATCCATAGTCTACTCCTGGCTTGCTGAGTTCCTTACCTCTACCGATACTCTTTTCCCTGTCAAATCCGGCTTTAGAAAATGTCACTCCACAAACTCCTCCTTATTGTGGCTTACAGACTCCATCCTCTCTGGAATGGATCAGGGTCAAATCTCTTTTGTAATATTCATCGATGTGGCTAAGTCCTTTGATTCTCTGTTCCACTCATACCTTCTAAATAAGCAGTATTCTGTTGGTCTGGTGGCTCCAGCTGTAAAATGGTTCAACTCTTACCTCATGTGTAGGCAGCAGACAGTACAGATGGGGAACACCCAATCTTCCCCTCTCCCAGTTCTAGCTGAGGTCCCCCAAGGTTCCAACCTTGGTCCAGTCCTCTTCTCTCTCTTCATAAATGACTTTTCCTCTGTATGCACCAACTCTCACATCCACATGTATGCCAATGACACAGTCATCTACACCTCTGGCCCATCAACCCTCTGATGTGGAGGCCCCTTTCCAGCAAAGTTTTAGTAATATACTATGCTGGTTCCATGCAAACCAACTCTGTGTAAATACTAACAAATACATATCTCAATGACCTTCGGCACCAGACAAAAACTGTCATAGTCTTTAGACACCTCAAGTGTCCACCAACTCCACACTCCTTGACATGATCCCTGCCTTCAAATACTTTGGGGTTTGGCTAGATAACAATTTCAACCTCTCGGTCCATATTGATTCCATCCACTCAAAACTTCACCCTAAACTAGGAGTATTGTATTGAAACTAAGACTACCTCTTCCTTTCTGTTCACCGCAAGTTGGTAACAAAAAGTTGAAGTTGGAGGAAGAGGTGCCAAATTCAAACTGCGGCGTGTCTCTAATACTGCTGGGAGATACACAACAGTTAAATTCCAGTGGCTCTTTATGTGGGGATCAGTGACAGAAGCAGCAGGGGTCAGAGGGGCAGCCTGCTTCTGAGCTGATTCTTTTGCTGCCTTCACCCTGCAACATGGGACATCAAGACAGGAATTATAAAAGAAAACAAAAAGAAAAGAGAACAGACTAACTTGGGACTGGAGCAGGGAGTGGATTTGAGTGGAGAGTTGATTCTGGAGAGCCGAGTGGAGAGTTTACTGGATTTACTGGATTAACAGGGACAAAAGAAGGCACAAGGCCCATCAGGATTGTCCCCCACAAAAGTGGCTCATTTTGAATTTAAGGAATTTAGCTATATATCCAAATGAGATTTTAAGGTATCAAAATTAGATATGTTTATTAACTCCTGTGGTAGTAAATTCTAGCTTTTGTCTGCTCTTATAGTAAAAAAGTTATCATGTTTATTAGTGGTAACCTAATCCAATACGAGCTGCTGGTCATGAAGTCTACCTACCGTTCATTTGTTAGCTAAAGTAAGTCCATATTGTTTCATTAAAATCAGTGTTTTAAGTAACTTAAAAGTAAGAAGAATTTCCCCCCTGTGTCTCATTAATGTGAGTGGATAGACCCCTGTCTCCCTAAGACATGCTTCATAGGAGCATGTCTTAAGTCGTGGGATCATTTTAGTTAGCCGTCTCTGGACCTGCTCCAAGCGGTTTATGTCACCCTTCCAATAAGGGCTCCAATATGGGGTTCCATAGCCCTAATGAGGTCAGACATAGGCCCTATAGAGTGGTACTAAACAGTGCTCAGATTTACTAATAAATGTTCTTTTTATTTGTTTTAAGATTATATTAGCTGTTCTTGCTACTTTATTACAATGGTCATTTGGTGTCAGTTTATTGTTAATCAAAATACCTAAGTCTCTTTCACAGGTTGATGATTTAAGTTGATGATTACATAGATAGTAGTTAATTTGAGGATTTTTTGTTTCCAAGGAGCAGAACAGTGCATTTCTCTGTATTAAGAATCATAGAGGTTGTCTGTGCCCAAGATTCGATAAACTGTAGGCCACGTTCGAGTGACCTTGTGTTTGATAGGGTATTGATCTTTCAGCCAAGTTTTGTATCATCTGCAAATTTTGAGAGGTAATTATTTGTGGATACTTTCAAATCAGATATAAAAAAAGACGGCTGGTGATTCCTTCAAATAAGAAGTGCCATCCTTATGTACAGGCATAAGCAGCACCAAGAGCAACAAATCTCCCAGGTAGAGCCATGGCTGGCCCTAGGAAGAGGACAGTCAAGCTGGGTATATGTGGCCATTCAGAGCACCATCCCGTCCCAAGCAGAGGAATCCAAGCATAAATGGGAGAAAGCACTGCCTGCCCCAATTACAAACCTGGAGTGGCAGTCTAGTCTAAAACTAGCTCAAGGGCATATCCTGACACCAGTAGTCAATTAATACAGAACAAGATAATTCACTCCTGGTACAGGACTCCTGTAATCCTCTCCAAGACAAAGCTGGCTCAGTCTGACCTGTGTTGGAGGTGTCAGGAACTCCCTGGTGACCTGTTCCATATACTTTGATTCTGCAGGCTGATCCAGCCCCTATGGCAGGCTACCTGTGAGATAGGGTCCAAAATACTTAGGAAGCCTGTGCCTCAGTCCCCTGAGTTGCTATTATTAGGACTCTGGCCCCTGGCCTCTCTCCTTTGTCTCTTTGAGTTGAAACTACTTCTGACACTCAGTATGCAGATTAAAAGACTCCTACTGTGTAAATGGCGGTCCCAGATAATCCCCTCCCTGGGGGAGGTACTTACCTCCATGGCTCAAGTTGCCAGCTGGGCCAGAATATCACATACTGTGACCAATGCCCTCTTTAAATATACTGCCCGCTGGACTCCCTTCCTTCTGTTCTTGAAACCTAGAGAGGGAATCAGCTGAATAGTCACAACTACACTATAACAGTCTCCTCTCATGGTGCATTTAGGGGCAAGTGCTGGAGAGTTTGTTACTGAGTTATAGGGGACCCTGCTCTACGGATTACATGGTATAATATCAATAAAGGATAGTATCTTCACTGACAATGAAGACCTGTTTGCTTTGTGTGTGTGATCTCTTGCATTTTGTAGGTGTAAAGTAGAGGACAGTGGCCCTGGACCTCTCATAATTTCTGATGCTTTGTCAAATACTGCAGAAACTAGCAGGATGGGGCCAGGTGAGATATGTTTGTATGAGTTAGCCATAATGCAATGCACCAACTGCTAATACTTTCAAAGTTAATCTTCAGCTGAATAGGTATTGTACATCCAGGCACAGAGTATTATCCTACTGCTTACCTGGCTAGTATATTTAGTTTGCTACTATTTGGCCAGCATGTTCCATTCTCTGCTTCTACAGACATATGTAACAGTCTGTAAGATCTTTGCAATGTATCCGACTGTTTTAATGTTTGTATCGTCTTAATAAGTCAAATCAATAAAACTTATTAACCACAAAAAAAAATCAGATATAAAGATATTAAAAAGTGTGGGCCCCAACACAGACCCCTGAGGAACACTGCTGATGACGCAACCGATATCTGAAAGGACATTGTTTATTTTCACTGTCTGGGTCCTATTTTGAAACCACCTTGCTGTCCAGTTAATTAGGAATGATGAAAAGCCTAGTTTTTGAAGCTTACTAATTAATAGAAAATGAGATATTTTATCAAATGCTTTGCTGTAGTCAAGTAATATGACGTCAGATGAAATTTTGTTATCCAGATATTTGCTTATGTTGTTATAAAAAGAGATCAGGTTGGTAGCACATGAATAACCTGTCTTGAAACCATGTTGAGTTAAATCATGGATACCAAGTACATGCATTTCTTTTTCAAACAAGAATTTGACTAATCGTTCCATAACTTTCCCTTTTACAGATGTCAAACTAAAAGGCCTGTAGTTCTGGACATTTGATTTATTACCCTTTTTATGAATAGGGATAACTATAGCAGTATGCCAATCTTCAGGAATATCAGTCTCCCCTAAAGACTTGTTGAAAAGCAATGTAAGAGGTAAGGTCAATGATTTGGCTATTTCAAGTAAAAACCTGGGACTAATACTATCAGGTCTTGGACTTGAAAATGTATTTAAAGAAGACAAAGCATTTAGATTCTCAGCAGAACTACAGAGTGGACTAAGAGATGTATTTTTAGATACAGTAGGGTTGGGGTCTATTGAATTGAAAACAGAACAGAAATAGCCATTAAAAAGATTTGCTGTTGTCAGGTTCAATTTGATAGGAATACCATTTTCCAGAAATGGGCCTATTGTTTTTGTATTACCCTTTTTACTATTAATATAGGAAAAAAGGGTTTTGTGGTTGGACTTGGAATGGGCCAAATTAAATTCTAATTTTAGTTTGGCCTGTTTGATTATTTTAATAATAAGACTACTGTTTTGTATTTATACAGAATAGACAGGTTATTACTTTTCTTTAGCTCCTTAAAAAGACACATTTTTTTAATTAATTTATTGATAGATTTAGTGAACCAAGCAGGGATTTTACCTTTTTTATTATATTTAGTTTTGGTCGATACATAATGGCTTTCAGTTCATTCCATGCACAGTTCACAGTTTTGTTCATGAATTTTTCCTCCCAATTAATTTCACTAATTTTAGTATTTATCACATCAAAATTAGCATTAATATAATCTTTATAAGTTGTACTATTGGAGAGTTTAGAAAATAAATCAAGTTATGATCACTGTTACCTATAGGTTCTACAACATTTGTGTCAAGGATTTTGTTCTCTGTGTTTGTAATAACTAAGTCTAGTATATTGCTCCCCCTGGTGGGCTGGTCCACAAATTGTTCAAGGCCGAGATCCATACATGCTGTTATGAATAATTTTTCCTGTTCTGTTTTACCTGAAAATATCTCCCAATTTAAACCTGGGAAGTTAAAGTCCCCTTAAATTAATGTATCACCCTTATTTACCATACCTGTCATAATATTAGTCAAATCAGAAGTATAGAGTAGGTCAGCAGATGGAGGTCTATAGCACACACTGATGGTGAGTTTTGGGTGTCCGTTAAATTGATTTGAGACCCATAAGGATTCTGTGTTGGTTGGTATTGGAATTTCATATGATGGAATATCTTCTTTAATATTCAGATACATACATCCACCTAACCTATCTTCTCTATCTTTATAATATAATTTATAGTTAGGGCTCTCTCTTGACCACAACAACGATGTTTCCCACCATGTCTCAGTAACAGCTATAATACCAAGTTCTAATGGGGCATAGTTAAGTTCTAATTCTGTCTTGTTTAGGTTATTTAGGGATCTTGCATTAAAAGATAGAATATTACAATGCCTACTAATGTGGAGTACCTTATTCCCTGCTAGAGATTTAGGAGCAAGCCCATTCTTCCCTGAGCAATTTAGTTTAAATAACCATCAATAACAGAAGCTATAGTTTTACCCAACAGGCCACTCCCTTTTCTATTGAGGTGAAGACCATCCCAGCAGAAGAGTGAGTCCCTACCACAGAAATTTTCCCAGTGTGGGATGCAATGTATATTTTATTTAAAACAACACTTTCTCAACCATTCATTTGTCACTTTTATATTAGCAGTAATGGAGTTTGTTGCTCTTGGCACTGGGAGTATTTCTGAAAAGCATACTGTGCACCCCTTTTCAACAAGTAAATTGTTTAGAGCAACATAGTCTTTAATGAGTTAAGAGGGATTGGTTTGGTTTATGTCATTTATTCCAGCATGTATTATAACAAGTGGGTTATTCCCAGCATTTGAAAGAATGTTATTTGCCATATGAGAGATATTGGATATTTTTGTACCCCAGAAACTAGAGCAAGTTCAGTTTGCTTTATTGGAGTTGCAGATAGCCCTATCTAGATGTTTAATTATGGAATCACCCAGTACATAAACTGGTTGAAACTGATTGCTAGGAGTAGAAGTAGATGCATCAGTTGTGTCCATAGATTTTACAGGATGGCTTGGAGAGGGTTGGTTAGTAATAGAATTTAGAGGGGACGACTCATTTACTACCTTTATGTATGCTATTTGCAAAGTACTTTTCAAGTTATTCTGGGTTTTGTGAATCTGATTTTGGGTAAGACTCTAAATGGGTTTGGGATGAGGGGATGATGGTTTCAGTCCCTGTATCCAAGATAAATTGGGTATCTTCTCCAGAATTATCATCCCCTGCATTAGAAGCTGATGGAATGGAAAGTACGGAGAAGGAATTTTAAGAAGGTATAATAAAATGTTCAGCTTTTCGGCCCTTTTTGCTTGCCCTAGTTCATGGTACTAATGCTTACTCGATGTTGTGATCTATTTCTTCAATGTCCCCTTCTTCCTCCCTTCCCCTCTTCTTTTGCTGATAAGGCATTATGTTTGTAATAACTGAACTATTAGTTCTGTTATTTTCACTGCCAGATGAATTTATGGGGTTAGATGGAGGTGTAATACTCTCTATGTGTTGTATAACAGGATCTGATTGGTTGTGTATGTTGTTTTTATGGGAAGGCCCAACTTAGGGGTAAGGTTTTTGTGTTTCATTAAAGCTTTGGAGCATTTCTACTTGGCTTTTTTCCATGTATAATAGCCTGGCTCCAAACACAGCAGTCTTCTCATTTAGTTTTTTATTTATAGTGCACTTATCACAAAAATAATCAAAATTTAGGCTGGGTAATACTTTAACCAACTGGTACACATGGCACAGTGTACATTGGATACCTATTTCACCCTCCAACATCATAATAGTGCTGGAGGTAGGAGCAGATATATATCCATGTCTCAGTGGCGGGGGCTATTTCATTGTTCATCTTTGCAGATATTTAGAACAGTATTAACCACAGAGAGCAAGGACTAAATGTAGGATATAGATTTAACCCAGCACTTTAATATCTAGAGAGAATAGGGCTTGTGTACTCACCCCGCCATAACCACAACTGCCAAAACATGCGCCTAGATGCGTGTCTCTTTGCGTGCTTGTCTTTGCACATGAATGCGTGCACTCGCCCTGCTCAAGCTCAACTGCTCACTACAGGTTATACTGATATAGCCTAAAGAGACCTGGAAGTGCTGTTTAAGGTCGTGCTACAAGCCCGAGATACAAAGTTCCAATATAAGATTAAAACTCTATAAGAACCACTCATGCGTGGTTCCTACACATATAAAACATAATATAACAATTGTGGGGGGAGGAAGGCAGTATAGCACAGTGGTTTCAGGCTCTGAGCTGCAAATCTGGAGACCTGGGTTTGAATCCCACAGCCCCCACTTGCATACTGCATGACCTTGAGCAAGTCACTTAACTTCCCTGTGCTCCCAGGTCGCACCTGTAAACAAGCTTTCAGCTTAGTGAGTTACCCTGGAAAAACAATTGGAAAAAATGAAAGGTATAATAGTTGCGCAAAAGGAGTAAGGTAGTTTAAGGGATAAGTTGTAGTTTCAAAGCACTCAGGACAGAAACTACAACCCTTCTTCCTGGTCACGAGGTACACAGGGCTCACTTTGCAGCTTCACAATGCAAAAATAAATAGTAAAAGACTCAAAATTACACTATGTAGCACTGTTTAAGCTCCTGGGACAGCAGAACACCTTTGTCACCAGAATATGAGTCAAACACTGACAGCGCTCTCTACAGGTAGTACTGATATAGCCTAAAGTGACCCAGAAGCGTTGTCTGAGGTCACGCTACAAGCCCGAGATACAAAGTTCCAATATAAGATTAAAACTCCTTAAGAACCGCTCATGCGTGGTTCCTATACATATAAAAGGTATAATAGTTGCATAAAAGGAGTAAGTTAGTTTAAGGGACAAGTTGTAGTTTCAAAGCACTCAGGACAGAAACTACAACCCCTCTTACATAGAAACATAGAAACATAGAAGTTGACAGCAGATAAGAACTGCAAGACCCATCTAGTCTGCCCATTTCTTTTTCTTCCTTATAAATGTGCCACTGGCTTTTGCTCTGTCAATGACCTATCTATTCATACTCACCTGTATTGCTCCCTTATGCCTATCCCATGCCTGTTTGAAGCCCTGCACTGTATTCATATCCACCACTTCCTGAGGTAGGCCGTTCCAGACATCCACCACCCTTTCTGTGGAAAAGAACTTCCTCACATTACCCCTTAATCGGCCTCCTTCTACTCTCATGCTGTGTCCTCTTGTCCTGCTATTTATATTGAAACATGTTAGACTCTTTCACCTTGTTAATGCCCTTAAGGTGTTTGAATGTTTCGATCATATCACCTTTCTCCCTCCATTGCTTTACGGTATACATATTGCACTCCGATAATCTGTCCTCATATGTTTTCTGATGCAGTCCCTGCACCATTTTGGTTGCCCTTCTCTGGACTGCCTAAACTTGGTTAATGTCCTTGTGAAGGTGTGGCCTCCAGTACTGCACACAGTACTCCAGATGGGGCCTAACCAGTGTCTTGTAAAGAGGGATTATTACCTCCCTCTTCCAACTTGTGATACCCCTACTAATATACCCTAACATCCTCCTAGCCTTGCCTACTGCTTTAGTGGTCTGCTTGGATGATTTCAGGTCATCAGTGATGATGATGCCCACGTTTTTTCTTCACATGTGACTGTCAGCAACTCCCCTCCCAGCCTATAGGTGGCTTCAGGGTTTCTCTTTCCTATGTGCATGATCTTGCACTTCTTTGCATTAAACCCCAGTTGCCACTCTTTCGACCATTTTGCTAGTTTATCCAGATCTCTTCTCATTGTGCCCACCCCATCTGGGTCATCTACTCTGTTGCAGATCTTGTTGTCATCTGCAAACAGACAAATCTTACTCTCCAGTCCATCTGCAATGTCGCTGATGAAGATATTGAAGAGGACTTGTCCCAGGACTGATCCCTGAGGTACCCCACTTGTGACTTGCATCTCTTCTGACTGTATACCATTTACTACAACTCTCTGTTTTCTGACCACCAACCAGTTTGCCACCCAGTTGACCAACTTCTGACCCACCCCGACCCTACTCAGCTTATTAATCAATCTTCTATGTTGAACAGTATCGAAAGCTTTGCTGAAGTCAAGGTAGGCTACATCAACTGCTCCCCCTTGGTCCACCACTCTGGTTACCCAGTCAAAGAAATCTATGAGATTAGTTTGACAGGACCTTCCTTTTGTAAACCCATGCTATATTGGATTCCATGCTCCTGTGGATTCCAGGTGTTGCACTATCCTTTCCTTAAGGAGTGCCTCCATAATCTTGCCCACTACTGAGGTAAGACTGACTGGTCTGTAGTTCCCTGCCTCCTCTCTGCTTCCACTCTTGTGAAGCGGTATAACATGAGCCCTTCTTCAGTCTTCTGGGACCTCTCCTGTGCTCAGAGACTCACTAAATAGTTCTGCTAATGGCTCTGCTAGTTCCACCCTTAGCTCCTTTAGTACCCTGGGATGTATGCCATCAGATCCCATTGCCTTGTCCACCCTGAGCTTATCGAGCTCTTGTTGAACCCTTTCTTTTGTGACGGGATTAGTGCTCACCTCCCTCCCCCCTGTGTCCATTGTGCTGCGCTGTGGGCCCTGCCCTACCTTCTCTTCAGTAAATACTGAGCTAAAGTATCTATTCAGGATAGATGCTTTTACATGGTTCTCTTCCTCACATGCCCCCCTTATCTCCTTTGATCTTAGCAATACCCCTCTGGACTTTATCTTTTCACTAATGTATCTCTAGAAAGTCTTGTCACTTTCTTTTACTGTTTGTGCTAGTGTTTCCTTGGTTTGGGCCTTTGCCTGCCTTACTGCCTTCCTTGCTTTCCTTAGGGAAGTTTGGTATGCCTCCCTCCCTCCCTATCTTCATCCCGGTGTGTTCCTTTATATTTCCTGAAGGCCAGCCTTTTGACTCTGACCTTTTCTGCTAATGTTTCTGAGAACCAAAGTGGTTTCCTTCTTCTTTTGCACTTCCTTTTCTGTCTAACACAATGGGATGTTGCTTTGAGTATTGCATCCTTAATGCTTACCCACTTTGCCTGTACCCCCTCACCTGTATTTCTTCTTGCCAGGGCCAGCTTAACTCTGTTGGCCTTATTATAAAAGACAGCTCCTCTGAAGTCCCATATGTTTGCCTTGGAATGGGATGGTTTAGTTGTAGTGGCCAAATTGAACCATACCATGTGATGGTCATTGGCTCCCAGGTGACCTTCTACCTGGAGATCTGTGTTCCTTTCCCTGTTAGTCAGCACTAGATCTAGGATAGCCCTGTCTCTTGTGGGTTGTTGTACCAGTTGTTTGAGGCCATCCCCCTCCAGGGAATCCACCATGTGTCTAGTTCTGGCAGATGTTCCTGCTGGTATTGACCAATCTGTATCTGGCATGTTGAAGTCTCCCATTATCAGAACCTCCTCTAGCTGTCATGTTTTGCATATCTTCTAACAGTAATGTGTCTATGTCCTCCCCCTGGTCTGGGGGCATGTAGACAACCCCAGTTCTTATGACTGTCTCATTCCTCTTTCCAGGGTGACCCACAGATCTTCTTGCTCCTTATGTGTATTCTGAATTTCTGTAGCTTTGATATTTTCATTGACATACATTGACCATCTTCCTGGTCATGAGGTACACAGGGCTCAGTCTGCAGCTTCACAATGCAAAAATAAATACTAAAAGGCTCAAAATTACACTCTGTAGCACTGTTTATGCTCCTGGAACAGCAGAACACCTTTGTCACCAGAATATGACTCAAACACTCACAGCGCTTGCTACAGGTCATACTGATATAGCCTAAAGTGACCCGAAAGTGCTGTCCGAGGTCACGCTACAAGCCCGAGATACAACGTTCCAATATAAAATTAAAACTCTATAAGAACCACTCATGCAAAGTTCCTACACAAATAAAAGGTATAATAGTTGTGCAACAGGAGTAAGGTAGTTTAAGGGATGAGTTGTAGTTTCAAAGCACTCAGGACAGAAACTACAATCCCTCTTCCTGGTCACAAGGTACACAGGGCTCAGTTTGCAGCTTCACAATGCAAAAATAAAGAGTAAAATTCTCACAATTACACTCTGTAGTGCTGTTTAAGCTCCTGGGACAGCAGAACACCTTTGTCACCAGAAGAGGTGCCAAATTCAAATTGCAGGCTGTCTGTAATACTGCTGGGAGGTAACAAAACAGTTAAATTCCAGTGGCTGTTTGACTGGGGATCAGTGAGAGCAGCAAGAGGGTTCAGAGGGGCAGCCTGCTTCTGAACTGATTTTTTGCAGCCCTCCCCCTGCAATATGGGACATCAAGACAGGAATTACAAAAGGAAAAAAAAAAAAGAGAACAGACTAACTTGGGATCGGAGTGGGGAGTAGATTTTCAGCCCCCACCCACCCCACCTCCACACTTTATTAAATGCTTAGGGAAAAAAGAGGAGACAATTAGGCACTGCCCAGGGGAGGGTGGTAGCAAAATATCATTTTAAAAATTCAAAAAGGAGGGGGCAATGAGGAAAATAGCAAGGGAGTGGTTAATTGAACATTTAAAAAATTGTAGAAGTTAGATGGTTGTAACTGTACATTCAAATGTTGGTCTTGGAAGCCACTCCGTAAGAAATCCTGAGCAAAGTGACTCTTTCAGCATTTTCAAAAATCACTGATACTGGAGTTTTACAGATGGGTCTAGAATTTCTGGCAAAGGGGTCACTGTTGTGAACAGAACTGAGAAAAGGCAACAGGGACATTAAGATAAGGGAAATAAGTAAGAAAATTTGATTTAGGACTATTCTGATATATGCAGGGGTTACACAAGTAGAGGAAGTAAATAACAAAGGTTAAAATGGCTTGGCGCAACATTTACAAAAGAAAGGAATGATTAAGTAAGGGGACATGGGAACAGGAATTCATCAAAATATGGGTCACAGGGTCATAATGTCGTAAGCAAAAATAGCTAAAGGCAAAACAGTGCATTTAAAATAGCTAATACAAAAACAGCTAACAGAGACATGGCTGCACAAGGAAACAGTACAAGCAGGCTCACCTGAAGAGGCCAGAAAGCAAGAGGCAGGACAATGGACATGCATACAAGTAGTGTTTGCTGGTGCATGTAAGGCAAACCACACAATGCAACAGTGACAGTGAACATAGTCAAATCCCCCAAAAGCCCCTCCAACAGCACAGTCACATTAGACCTAGATGAACAGATTAAAAGCTATGCCACATAGGTACTCCACTGTGAACTGCTGACTGTAGGCCCCAACAATGGCAGCAATCCTCCTCCCGGCATCCTGATAGCTCCTCTTAGTGTTTGGCACGTTGTTCGCAGCAGACAGCTGAGAAAGCTTCACAGTGGTCAGCTGGTCCTCGGCCCCAAGTGCCCTTATAAATTGCCACTGATTGGGATGACGTGCCCCCCCAGGCATGCAGCAAAACCCATGTGCTAGTTCTCCATGGCATTAATAGTCCGGGGTGTACCGTCCCATGTGGCATCATATACATTCCATGTGGAGATGTCATACAGAGGCCTGCACCATGCTGAATGGCCCACAGGCCTACCCACCCAAGTGTCCTCAAAGTAGTCCATCAGCTGAAACAAAAGGTCACCGTTGGTCTTCATGTACTCCATGTCATGCAGTGCGGTGCAGGCATCAGTGACAGCTGCAGGTGGTACAAAGGCCAGTGCCACAAACATACGGGCATGGAGTATGAACACAGGGTCCTCAGCATAGCGGACCATGAACCCATCAATCTGTTGGCAACAGTGCCACACCACCTGGGCCAGGTGGAAAAAGCAGCTCTGCTGGTAGCTGCCAGGGAACAAGGTGACAAAGGACTGCATGGCCACAAGTTCAAAGTCCATAAGGACAGATGCAGGTATGGGGCCAGGGCAAAGGGACTTCACCTGCTGAAACGCAGCTGTGTATGCAGCGGTGGTCCAGAAACTCATAAGCAGATAGGCAGCAGGGAATGTTGTACACTCCAACAGGCTATGGATTGTATACACCTGCTGGAACAGTGGTGGGGTGGCGCTGAATGTCAAATCTGCTAGCATTGTAGGACACCCCTCCAATTGTGCCAGCGTGGAAAGTGTAACAAACACCAACAGCCTGTTGTCCCCTGTCATGCAGGAGGAAGGGGAAACCTGTCTCTGTCAACACGTACTCAGAGGGTATAACAAGCTTCTACAGGGCCGATGGTTGTGATGGTGGCCTGTGTGCTGCTGTCATGGCCCTGGCACAGGCCCACTTAATGTGAGGTAATGCAGGAAGTTGCCCCATGATGGATGTGGGTACACCCAATGTGCAGGTTGCCACCACTGCACAGCATGGCTCATTGGTGCATTGTGCACGGTCTTTCACTGATGCCATGACCCCTCCTGGCTGTAATGTCTGCAGCGTCTGGGATGTGGTTGTGTCCACCCATGTTGTATACCACCTCCTTGGCCCTCATATGCACATGCGCTGAGCAGCTCGCCTTCTCGTACTCCACACACTTCCAGTAGGTACACTCATTGTGCACTTGTTCATGATGGTACAAGTACCCCGCATGGTGAAGTAGGGACTTGCCCTTCTGGCTGAGAACGTTTGTCAGAGGCATCCTCATGCATGGACAGCCTCCATAGTGTGAGTGCCTGGCTACACTATGTGCTCACTTTATCGAGCCCTGATGTGAGCCTGATTGTCGGCACCTGGTGCCGGATGTACACACACACCTCCCTGAAGCATCTGGTGACTGTTGTCCTTGCGGGAGTGCACAAAAGCACTAGGGCAGGACGTCAGTCCACAACAGGGTGCAGGTGCACACCATTGTGTGTGCATGCTTATCCCACCCATCACAAGGTTCATAAGGACAGAAATGGCACTACCCTCTCAACCCAGCTGTGCAGCACTCAGAAAGGCACTGCAAGTACGCAGGTGTGACTCTGTGGTGGAGTGGTGATGCCTGGCACTGTGGCCCATGCTGATTGGTGGCACAACCCCCTGCACTGCAATGCACTATCAATGCCATGTGCACACAGCCCCCCCACCCCCACGACAGTCGATGACATCCACAACCTTACATGTGGCCCTCCAGCCTGTGCAAGTTCAGCGCTACAACTCATGACAGCTGCTGTCACAGTATTGGACCCTTTGCTCAGCACACACCGGTACACTGTGCTATCACACAGCCAGCACTCAAACAGTCAGTGGGTACATTTGACTGTACCTTGCTACACATGTGGCCGTGCTTCACCGCCTGGCTCAATGCCCTGCAGTACAGTGGCCAGTGCTACTTAACGCCACCAGGATGGGGTCAGTGGCAGGCTCAGGGCTGCACCACTGTGACACACGTTCGGATGGCCACACATGGTTGCCTGACTGTACCCTCTGGATCCTGTGGTGGGTCTCTAATGGCCATGTCACCCAACTTTGTTCCAGCATGCCCAATGACAGTAGTCCCTACCCATTCTGCCAACCCTGTGGACAGGCGTCCATGCCTTCAACCCCTCCCATTGCTCCACTGTTGAGGCAGGTGTTGCATGCCAACCCAGGTACTGCATGCTAGCCTGCCAGGCCCTCGCCAAGGCCAGCACTGCCATCTAGGCTGCAGTGTGGTTTCCCCTGCCACCGTCATGCGGGCCCCATGGCGAAGGGTGCTGGCTGGTGGATTGTGCACAAGCCATAGCAGAGGGTGCCTGGTACCCGGCCTGCTAACCTGCGATATGGCTTGAGGGAGTAGCCCACAGTTCTACTTGTGTCTGCAGCACTACTGGTCCACTGTGCGGCAGGACGTCAGTTGTATTGTCCTACTGTGCTTCTGTACCCAAAACAGTGTGCCCTTCCTCTCCATATGGTTCTGTTGCTGTGTAGTGTTGATCTCCACTAAAACACTGTAAGCCCAAGCCATTAAACATTGTGCCCTTCACTGAATCATGTCTGTGTGGTGTGTGCATGTCCTGTGTATTGCACTTACCTCATGGCCGGTCCCAACCCAGCGGTGAGTAGCATTTGGCACCATGCTGGCTGGTCCTCCATTATACAGTTATGTCTATGTTGGCAGGCTGCTGTGGATGGCGGCGATCCATTCGGTGGTGTCGGTACAATGGGTAACTGGTGGGCAGGCAGTGAACAGTGTTATCTGTGGCAGTTGAAGAACATGGAATTTGAACCTCTGATGATGGAGATCATTGTGGCTTTCCAGCGTGCTCACACCAGCTGTGCCAAGGGTGCTGCTCGGCAGGGTCTTCGTCTCCTGTGTGGCTTGTTTGTGGGCATGTGTGGGGGAAGAACCCCCTGGAAAGAAGACAGAAGACACAGGACTTGGGGTTGTCTTTTGACAGGGTGAGAGTTCCTGTCTTTTCCTAGCTCCATGTTGTCATGCGTGAATCCGTCCTGCACCTTGTAGCCCTGAGCTGTTGTGGCATGCTGTGTGTATTCATTGTGCAGTGTTGGATTGCTCTGTAGCTCTTCTATGCATGCTTATAACACCTACCTATGCACTGTTCTGGTATGCGCTTTGATGTGCCATGTACTGTTTCAGATATGCACTGTAGTCCTTGTGCTGTTGTCAATGCACTGTTATGGGTGCACTATAGTGACCTGGTAGGAAAATATGGAACACTAAGTGAGGGTTAAACAGGTCAAGAATGGCGTATCTGGGACACAGGTGGTGGAGAGGGGGGCATGGAGGGCACAGTGGGCAGGAGGAATATGGAGGATTAGCAAGAAGGAGTAGAAAAGTGGGTTGCAATGGCTGTGGGATGGCGGTTTTTATGGACATGCTATGGAAAATTGGTGGTTGCCCAATTTATTAAAGAATGGGAAAGCTCACAACAGAAATAACTTGGTAAGAAGGGAGGAGGAGTGGAGGGTAGGGAGAAAGAGGGAGGAGAATGGGGACGAAGGATACAGTAGCACAGATAAATGTACAGGATGGGAAAGGGAGCAAGAGGGCAGAGGAATAAGGGAGATGTGTAGAGGGATGGGAGACAGATCAGAATGTAAGGAGGGAAGAAGCTGGAAGGAGGTGAGGACAAAATGGGAGGGGGTTCGGGGAAAGAGCTTAGACAATTAACAGGGGCAGTACACCTGGCAGCAGACAGGTGAACACAGGAGGCAATATATAGGTATCAAACAAGTTCTCACCATTGGCTGGGATGCAGGAAAGGGGGGATCAGGAGAAGAGAGTAGAAAATGATGATCCAGAAGTGGGACTCAGGAGTAATAGTGGGAGTGGTACGGAGTATGGAGCAAGGGTAAGGGAGGCAAGGAGTATGGGAGACTCAGAGAGACTGGGGAGGTTAAGAGGAGGAGGAGGAGGAGGAGGTGGAGGCCAGCAGGTGAAAAAGGGGAGAAGGAAGGTGAGGAAGGCACCAAGAGGTGGAGAGAGGAAAAGAGGAGATATGAGACTCTACCAGGAGGGGAAAGGGAAGGGAAAGAAAAGAGCAGGTACATCTGGGAAGTGTGGGGGAAAGGGGGATGCAAGAAGAACAGAATGTAGATATGGGTTAGCTAGTAGGCAGTACAAGGTCAGAAATAAAGGAAAAGAGAGTTAGAAATACAAGGAAGGGGGAACAAGATAGGAGCACCAGGGAACTAGCAAAGATGGATTGTACGGAAAAGGTTATGGTCTTTATGGACTCCATCATAAATGGAGTCCACTGGCTGAGAAAGGGAGTAGTCTCTAAGAGGAGATCAGTCTTATGTGAGCCGGGATGGAGGCAGAAAGGGCGCAGTCAAAAATAAGGGAGCATATAAGATTACTAGGGGCTAAGCCTCACCTAGTCCTGCACCTAGGGACAAACGACATGTCAGGAGATGATGTAGAGAAAGTACAAGGCAGGTTCAGGGAGCTAGCTAGGGGGTGTAAGGAGGAGGAGATGGTTAGCTCTCTGGCTTTCTCAGATGTCGTACCTGTTCACTGTGCTAGCACTGCTAGGCAGTTGAGAATAAAGGACTTCAATCACTGACTTAGGGACTAGTGTAAAAGAGAAGGATTCACCTGCATAGGGGAGTTGGGGGACACTTGGTAAGGGGACAGTCTATACATGAGGGACAGCATACATATAAATGATGGGGGTGCTAGTATGTTAAGGGGCAAGTTGCAAGATTATACAAATGATGTCCTGGGAAAGGATTTGAACTAGGGAAGAGGGGGTACGATACTACGGAAGGGTTGGAGGAAGAATATGGAGGGTCTTGCCTAGATAGCAATCCCCCACAAGAGGTGGAAGGTAATAAAAGGAGAGAAAAGATTGAGCATGGGGAAAATTGGTGGAAGGCTATGCTAGCAAATGCCTCTATGGGTAATAAATTGTGAGACCTTGAGGCCACAATGGTGCATGAGGGGCTGGACCTGGTTGCCATAATGGAGACTTGGTGGATGGAAAATCATGACTGGGAAGTGGTCATACCGGGGTAATGCCTTTTCAGAATGGATAGGACAGGGAAAAGGGGGGGGGAGTGGCACTATATGTAAAGGATGAGATAAAGGTGTAGGAAGGGCAGGTAAGTCTGGGATCAGTGGAGGTCCTCTGGGTCATGTTGGTCAAGCAGACTGGAGAGGCAGTACACCTGGGAGTGGTTTATAAGCCACCAAATCAAGGGGAAGAAGTAGACGAAGAGTTAATCAGGGAGGTACAAAGGATGGCAAACAAGAAGGAACTTCTGCTAGTAGATGACTTTAATCTTCCAGATGTGGACTGGGAGATTCCAACTGTGTAACTGGCAAAGAGTAGGGAACTACTGAAGTCCATGCAGGAAGCACTCCTGCAACAACTGGAAAAAGAACCAACTAGGGATGGGGCTACACTGGACTTAATACTGACAAATGGGGACAGTGTAATGGAGATCTCAGTGGGGGAAAATCTGGGGGGGGGGGACAAGTGACCATAGAGCAGTAAGATGCAGACTTAGGACAGGGATGGAAGTGAGTAGAACTACCACTAAGGTGCTGGATGTCCAGTAGGTAGATTTCAAAAAAATTAGGGAGATTTTCAGGAAAGAAATGGAGGGCAAAGAAAAACTAGGTGATGTGGAAGAACTGTGGGGGGCAATAAAGAGAGGAATTTTGAGTGCCACAGATTAGTGCATTAGGAAGGTAAGCCAGAGAAAAAGAGGAAGTAGGCCATTTTGGTTCTCTGAAGAGGTGATGAAGGCTATTGGGGAGAAGAAGAGGGCTTTTAGGGCATACAAATGAACACAAGGAAAGGAGGAAAAGGAGGAATACAGGCAAAAGCTTAGGATGGCAGGGTAGACAATCAGGAGGGTGAAGGCGGATACAGAGGTGAGGATAGCAAAAGAGGCCAGAAGGGAAACAGAAATTTCTTCAGATACGTTAGTGAGAGAAGAAAGAACAAGCAAGGTATAATGAGACTTAAAGGGGTGGGGGAAGCTCTAATTGAGAGGGAAGAAGAAAAAGCAGAATTGCTCAACAGGTACTTCTGCTCAGTTTTTACACTTGAAAAGGAGGGTAGAGGACCAGAGATCAGAAGTAAGGGCACAGAGGATGGGGAGGTGGACACTACCCTTTTTGAGTAGAGGAGGGTATTGGAGGAATTGGGTAAGCTAACAGTGGAGAAGGTAATGGGCCTGGATGTCCTACACTCCAGGGTGCTCCAGGAAGTACTACCAAGGCTATTTAACCTGTCATTAGACACAGGGAGAGTTCCAGTGGACTGGAAAAGGCAGACATGGTGCCTTTACACAAGAGCAGAAGAAAGTAGGAGATGAGTAACTATCACACATTCAGCCTTACCTTAGTGGTGGGTAAGATTATAGAGGCACTCTTAAATGAAATATTAGTAAGGTACCTGGTAAAGGGAGGTCTACAGGATGACAGGCAGCACTGGTTCATGGAGGGAAGGTCATGCCAGATGAACTTGATCTAATTCTTCAACTGGGTGATGAGGGTGTGCAATCAGGGAGGGGCGGTGTACGTGGCCTATCTGGATTTCGACAAGGCCTTTGACACCGTCACTCACTGGAGATTGGTGAGCAAGTTGGGCAGTTTAGGGGTAGGGAAGAAAATAACAAATTGGGTGGAAAACTAGCTTGTGGCAGAGGTGAAAGGGTGATTGTCAATGGGGTTCACTCCAGGTAGGAAAGGGTGACAAGTAGTGGGGTACCACAGGGCTCAGTTTTGGGGCTGATACTGTCTAACATTTGCACTGGGGATATAGCTGAGGGACTAAAAGGGAAGGTGTGCCTTTTTGCAGATGATACAAAGATCTGCAATAGGGTGGAGACACCAGGGGGGTGGAATAAAATGAGAGAAGATCTGATAAAGCTGGAAGGGTGATCAGAGAGTTGACAGTTGAGATTTAACTCAAAGAAATGCAAAATAATGCACATAGGGCTCAAGAATCCAAAGGCCACTTACACAGTGGGAGCAAAGAAGGTTCAGGTAACAGCGCAGGAGAGGGATCTGAGGATAATTATACCAGATAACTTAAAGGAGACAAACCAGTGCAACAAGGCAGTGAGTACAGCAAATGGAATGCTGGCATGCATACGGAGGGGTATCACTAGTAGGAGAAGAGAGGTGATCTTGCCCCTATACAGGTCCATGGTTCATCCACACCTGGAGTATGGGGTACAATTCTGGAGACCACAACTACAAAGAGACATAGGTAGGGTGGAGAGAGTCCAGAGGAGGGTGACCAAAATGGTGCAAGGTATGCACAAGAGATCATATATGAAGAGAGGATGGTGGGGCTAGACCTGTATTCTCTGGAAACAAGGAGGGAGAGGGGGGATATGAACAAAACTTTTAAACACCTGAAGAGATTTAACAAGGTGAGGTTAGGGAGCATCTTTAATATGAAGGAAAAACCCCAAACTAGGGGACACAGCTTAAAACTGGAGAGGTGGAAATTCAGAGGAAATAGGTGGGACACTACTTTACAGAGAAGGTGATGGGCCCATGGAATAGGCTACTGGAAGGGGTGGTGGAGGCAAAAACAGTGGGGGAGTTCAAGAGTGAATGGTATAAATACATGGGCTTAAGCAAGAAAGGGTTAAGCAAGCACCCAGAAGGGAAAAAAGGGGCCTGGAAGCTTCATGGAGGGGGGGCACAGAAGTGTGAAGTAAGATGAAATGGTCAGAGATAACTATGGGGAGAGGGAAAAGAGCAGACTAGATGGGCCAATGAGGTCCTTTTCTGCTGACACATTTCTAGGTTTCTATACAAAAACTATCCTCCATTTGTTTGACTATGTAGATATATTCTATGGCACCTTTCCTGCCACATTCCTCACCAGACTGGACACTCTGTTAAATGCCTTTTGTCGTTTTGCCACCAACTCCCCTTTTTGCAGTTATCACTGCTCTCTCTAGTTCCTCTCTTTCTATCACATCCCCTTTCCCATTGTTGACAGGCACACTGCTTAGCTTTCATCACCAAATACTGGTTTAGGACCCTTCCACCATATTTCTCCTCTCTCCTGTCCCATGCCATCCCTACCTCTTACCCACTGCACTCCAGGTAATCCTAGTCCTTCTCCCTTCCCCATCCCCACTCAACTACCAGTCAGTCTGCTTTCTCCTACCACTTTACCTCACTGTGGAATCAACTGTCCTCTACCACTCACCTAACCACCTTGCTCCCTGCCCTTAAGCGCCTGCTTAGACTCACATCTGTTGCTCCTTGCTGCTGTCCCTCAACCTCCTGAGCCTCCTTGCCTCTTAATAGTCTTGAATAACTGCATTAAGGCTTATATTTGCCAGTATGTATCTTTGTTTTGTCTGTACACTGTACTTGATTATTGTCATTATGTCATTTTTCTTTGCATGCACTTGTTTCCGTTTCCCCAGGTCACACCTGTAAACAGACCTTGGCTCAGTGTGCCTTTCCTGGTTACCAAATTTCAAATAAATAAATAGGGATTTAATCCTGAAAGGCCTGCATAAATAAGAATGTCTTAAGGCGCCTTTTAAAAGTCTCTTCTGAGGGGGCCTTCTTCTGGACTCTCAGGAACGAGTTCCACAAATCTGCGCCCACTACTTCAAAAAGGCCCATTTAGCCGAGGTTTTTAATCTTGCCCTGGATATTAGAGTGGAACCCTCCTCTGTGAAATGGAGAGGGCACTAAGACATGTAAGGGGTCTGCCAGATAGCCTGGGCCCAACCAGTGTAGGGTCTTATAAGTTAATAATCCAAACTTTAAAGGAGATACGCTACTTAACCAGCAGCTAGCACACTTCACACAGAGCCAGGGAGACATGGCTAGACCTCAAAAGGCCAGTCAGCAAAATGGGAACTGTTTTCTGCACTAGTTGCAAGCATTGCAGAATACCTCCACTGATCCCAAGGTACAGAGCATTGCAGTAATCAATCCTCAGCTACTTGAAAATGGAAGGTGAGGCTGAGTCAGATTTGTGATAGCAGGCTGTTTTTTGGCTTGCTATAAAAGACCAGTTTTCATACAGGTGCTGCCTTAAGCAGAATCTGCCTGTATTTTGCAACAGGAGGGACAAAAAAGGCTTGCCTTTTTGAAGACATCACTGTTGAGGTAAGTTGTGATGAAACTTGGTTGAACTAGTGTGTTTCTTATTGTGTGCAGGGTAAATTTGGTAGCAGCCTTAGTACTCCACATTTAGGGACTGTGTCTATCCCTGTAGTTTGGGGTAGGGGTATTAATTGACTGGCCTGGGGCCTCAGCTCCTTTATAAATTTCCTCCCACAGCCAACAGCATGCCACCAGGAAGGGAGCAAGTTCTTCCTAAAAGCAGACACTTCCAATGTGTCCCCCACATTTGTGTCCCAATGAGTGACTGGAACAGCAAAGGAGTGGAACAGGTATCTGGCATGGTAGGCATTGGCAGACATTAGCAGAAGGAAGCAGAGAAGCAGGGCAAGGTGCCTGTTCACTTCTGTGTAATATTCACTCCTAGGAAGGATGGAAGGTCCAAGGTAGGCCAAAACTGGGAATAGAAGCAACACCTTATCTAGGGGGTACAAGTATATAAAGATTTAAACCAGGCACAGGGGAGCACAAAAACAAAAAAACAAGAAAGGGGAAACTAGCAACACCCTATCAGGACTAAGGGTTTGAAAGTATCTCCAGGTAACACAGCAAGAATAGAAGTTGAGAATGCTGAGTGATGCACTGTAGTGCAGTGGCTGTGGGGCGACATTTTTCAGAGACCTTCTGGAGACTGCAGTGCTACCCCATCTGCACACACCTTCCCGGGTTGAGGGAAGAGGTCACTAGTCTCCAGGCTGTGTTGGTTACAATTCAGGGGACCTCTCCTCCCACCCAGAGGCCACCATGTCTGTTACCATTACCTTAGAGGATGCCAGTGAGGAGGAATGGCTGTACTATGGTGGGCTCTGGAAGGACGGGGGTGGTGGGACAGAAGCACATTCCTCAACCAGTACCACTACAAAATTCCTACACCACTCTGGTGGGATGGGACTACCAGGAAGAAACACCCATGGTAGTATCTAAGGAGAATGTGGGGGCCCTCCATTATGGAGACCCCAAGAAGGGATGCAGAGGACCTCAGAGGAGGAGGATGCAACTTCTGGTGGGGGACTCAATTGTGAGGGGGTTAGATTTTGGAATAGGAAAGGGTGGGAGGCAGGTTAGGTGCCAGCCTGGTGCCATGGCCCAGAGGGATGGGAAACAAATCCTGCGGATCACAAGGGAAGCAGGATACAAGAGAGATCTGGATGTCATTATCCACCTGGGAACTAATGACCTGGCTAGGGACAGGGCTGGGATAGTGCAAGGGGAGTTTAAGGAGATGGGGAGGGGTCTTACACAAGAAGCTCACTCAATGACTTTTGCTGACGGTCTGCCTGTCTTCAACAGAGGGCAGAAGAGGGAACTCTGCACCAGGAGCTTTAACTCATGGCTGAAGGGATGGTGCAGAGAGGAAGGGTTCAGCTACCTTGGGAACTGGGGACCCATGTGGGAGGATAAGGACCTATACTGGGGTGGTGGTTTGCATCCATCCAGGAAGGGAACCACAGTCCTCAGTGGATGGTTTTAATGTTACTTTGATGAACATTTAAACTAGTCAAGAGGATGGGAGAAGGAGCTGGGGAGTCACAATCTGCCTCCCCCCACATGCTGAAGTAGATAGTGAGGAGAAACTGAGTGGAGAGTAATCCCCAGGGTGCACATTAATAAAGGGAGCAGGGTGGTAGCTATAAAGGGGGAAAGGAACAGTAGCATTAAAAAGAGATGTGGAAAGGTGGGAGTGCATAAAGGAAAAAGCAGGGGCAAGAAGCAGAGTGGAATCAAAACCTGGAAGCCCATGTATACAAATTCTAGAAGTCTAGGAAATAAGATTTAGCAGACTTGTGCACTATTAGCAGCACACTGTAAGAAGTGGAGCTGCATTTTAATAGTTTTAACTCTGTTCTAGTGGGCATTGATTGTGTGAGAAGGTCGGGAGGGTAGGTCACCTGAATCACATTACTTACGGGTTCTTCCAGCATTAATTTGCTGACCCATATGAGCAGGACGAGCATGGATGGGGTGAACGCATACATGCTGGGCACAAAGACATGTGCAAAGACACATGCAGCGTGTCTGCATGTGTCCTGCGTTTCAAGCATGTAAAGTGGGGAAAGGGACCTGAATCTATCGCCTGGAGACCTGAAAAGGTAGATTCTTTCTACAGAGAGTGAAGGGAAAATGTTGGTTGGTTTGGTTTCCCTGCTTGTTGAGATTATCATCAACTAGAGAATAGGGAGCTAAGGATGCTGTTATAGAGGAGCTTTAGATACCAACATTGAAGTATACCTAACAGTGCAAACAGGCAGAACATCCCAGGAGATAAAACTATAACAGCCCTTCTGAATTTGGACTGTTATCTGTCAGAAGCTGTGTTACTCTGCTGTCAGCCTTGGTGTATTTTGCTAAAACATATCCCTATGTTATAAAAGGTAGTTTACAGCAAGAGGAACTAATTAAGCCCATTTTTGCAAGAAAAAAATTTACTATTTTTTTTTCCCTTGTGGACTATTCTCAAACGAGGCTAAGATTCGTTTTTGACTTGTGATTTCCATTGGAAATTCTGAGGAGTTTATAAATATAATGGCAGAGACAATTATAACATTGCAGGGGGCCATTGGAGTCAAATGTTCGTCATGCCATATTTATTTGATCACCGAAAAATGAATCATGGTTAAAACTTTTATTTGTGACAAATGTAAGCAAAATGAAGTAATGACCAAGGAAATAAACTTATTAAATACATAATTAATGGCAATAGAAGCTAGCCAAAATGAATTGGCACAGAGATTGCAGATGAGTCAAGAGGATAAACCGACTAACCAAAGGTGGTAGGAATTACAAACACAACATATTGTGATTACACAGAGTACCGGTGAAACCATTGTAGGTTCCCCAAATGCAGTTAGTGATCACCCAAGCACTTCAATGGAGAACTTATTATTTACAGATAAAAGATAGAACAGCATGTTGCCTACTTCAAATAATTCAAACTGCCCTCCTCAGATACCACTGGATGCAAAGATGGAGCTATTAAATTCTGGCAAAGAAAAATAGGAAAAGATTCAGAGAAGAACAAATAGGCAATGCAGCTGAAGAGTTTTACCAAATACAAAGTAACAAGGTCACCTAAAGGGGAAGAAGAGCAGACCTTTTCTGTCTCCCACTATTAAACTGGGTTGACCCTTTCAGTGAGAATACACAAGAAAATGTACATATCATTACAGATACAAATGATAAGGAAACTCTAATTCAGATCAGAGCTAGTTCTATAGTATTCTGTAATGTACAGTCTAATTGCCAGTTAATTATGAGCTCAGCTACCCCCCCCCCGATAGTCAACAGTGTCTGACCAGCTCCCCTAGTTGTCAAGAACAAAGAAATGGCACAGCAGTAGGCCACCACTTGACTGGTGCTGAGCTAATGGATTCAATAACATAGGAAACTGATACTACCCCAAGGGAGGTTTTCATATTAGGCAATTCCATTATTAAGCACCTGGACCGACTAATCTGTTCCCCCAGATAAAGCAAACCAGATGTTAAGCAGTTTCGGTGGAGCTAAGATATCAGATATTACTCACATGTTAAATAACATCTTACATGGTCACGTGATGGCGGTCTGAGGAGCTGCAGCATTGTCTCACAGCTCCACGCCTCTCACAATTAAAACTACTGCTACATGCTGCATCCATCTTCAAATCTGAACTAAAAACAGCCTACAACCTGTGGAGACTCGTACCAGATGCCGGAGTGTGAAAATAAATGGAAGTATTTATGAAAAAAGCACCTCCGCGGCACTCGCCTCCCCCAACACCAGAGAAGGACAAGACCACGAAGCATCCCAAGTGCCAGGCCGTAAGCGCAATGAAAAATCCCTAAACAGTGACTGCTCTCTCTGAGGAAAGATTTTTAGAAATAATGCAACCCATGCAAGAGCAGATAACAAGTATTTCAGAGGATCTCTGCCAGATTAAGTCCTCTGTAGAATCCCTTACCTTACGAGTAAGAGACTCAGAAGCAAGGCTGATCTCTTTGGAGAGGAAGCAAGGAAAAACTGAACTAGACATCATGAACACCAGTCAGAGGATCAAGAAACTGGAAGAGAAACTTGAAGACTTGGAAGGAAGGAGCAGGAGGAATTATCTACTGATTATTGAGGTGCCTGAAAAAAGAGGAAGGAAACGCTCCAATATTATTTCTGCAAAAACGTTGCAATAAAATTTCTGGCCCTTCCCAGAATGGCTCAACTTATGTAAGCAAAACAGTATACCAGGCCCTTCGTCCCCCACCCCCACCAGGCTCCCCACCCAGACCTCTCATCTTTAAGCTTCTCAACCTGCTTGATATGCCATACATGCTTGTTAAAGTCAAAGAGCTGCAGGAGGTACTATGGGAAGGACACAGGATTGGAATCACACCAGATCTCCCATAGTCTGTCTGGGCAAAGCTACAGGAACTGCACCCAACAGTGTCGAAGATGATTGCCGCAGGGAAGCCATTTCACATGCGATACCCGGTGGTGGTTTAAGTCAAGAAAGGGGACCAGTGGTTGTCTTTTGAGTCTCAGGAACGGGCGGTACAAGATCTCAAGGTCCTATTTCCAGACTTGTTTAAATGAAGAGGCATGCTAATGACTGGGGTTACTTATCCTGCTTCTGGAAAACTGTGAGTTATGTTTTCTGTGTAACTGCTTTGCTTATAACCAAGGACAGGTCTTTAATCAAGGGTTCTGACTTAATCTGACATAGCAATTCAACCGCTCTTGCTCATTTGGGATCTGATCAGATACTGGAGATAGAAGCTCGTCTAATTAAAGTGGTAGTACAGCTTACAGTATTTTTTTGGGGACTATGTCTGTGATTGCTCCATGAAACAGAGGTGACGCCATTGGGGCCTACTGGGGGGGGGATGAATGATGAACCGTTTGTTATCCTGGGCACGCCTAAGTCACCATGTAATATTGGAACTTAAAATATCCTGTTTCTTAGCGAGAGGTAAGCTTCAAAATTTTGCTGACATTTGAAAGGTGCCATAGCCCCCCTGCTCTAGATGCAGTCTGAATGAGATCACTAGTGGCAAGCGTGTCTGTCAACCTTCAGAAGTCCTGATGCCACGTGGAGAGACTGACTCTTACAGTAATGCTCAGATTCTTATTTCTTGAACTGCTTGTGACCTCTCCTATGTCTGCAGTGAGAGATGCGATTCCAAGCTCACAGCTCCTTTTTTCATGTGCATAGCCCCTGTAATGACAGGGGGATGGCTTTTCAGTTTCATAGAAACATAGAATTTGATGGCAGATAAGGGCCACTTGGCCCACCTAGTCTGCCCATTCCCTACCTAATGGATAAGCTGAGATCCTAATTAACCAACAGCCTACTTCCTCCTACCCCGCACTAGAATTGCTTTATGTCTGTCCCATGCATTCTTGAATTCCCCCACTGTTTTTGACTCTATGACCTCCTCAGGAAGGCTGTTCCATGTATCCACAACCCTCTCTGTGAAGAAATACTTCCTCACATTACCTCTGAGCCGTCCCCCCTCTATCTTCAAATTGTGCCCCCTTGTTTTTGCACATCTCTTTTCCTTTTTTTTTTAACACCTCTTTATTCATTTTTCAAACACAAGACAAGACAAACAAAACCTGGAGTCCCAGGGCACACAGCCCAAAACTAACTGTGTAAACTATATACAGTACAACTATGTACATGCACAGAGATAATGTCCCCCCCCCACCAACTCTAACTCCATATCCAACAACACTCCTATATAAATATATCAGGCTGCTTACAGATCAAACCTTTTCCCTCTGCTCCCAATAAGTCACCTGCAGCCTGTCAAGTATTCTTTAGCCCAATTTCATGATGGGTTAATACTTATTCAGTGGGTGACACCCCCTGTGCCCCCCAGAAAGAGAGAGAGTCCCCATCCCCCCGTCCTTCTATCAGACCCAGTCTTCTTATTGCTACACTCGTCCCAAAACCCTGCCACTCCATATACATGCACAAAACCTAGCCCTCTAATCTCACTAGCATCTCTATTGTCCTATACTCATTCCAGCCCAAATTTTCAGCTAATCACAGCCCGACAGACAGACCCATGTCCAATCATGCAGCCTTTATTGGGAGTAAATCGCCTCCAATACCACCCACCTTTTAGCATATAACCCCTTCCTCCCTTATGAATATAAATGTCTCTTAATCCTAGCTAGGGCCCCAATAAGATCTCCCACCCACTGCTAATACCCATATAGTTAATCGTCTTTCCAGTGTTGGACCACATACACTTTAATTACAGCCACCATCTGAGATACACGATATATGGGTGTAACACAAGCAATTTGCGAGAAGTCCCCTAAAACACATATCTCTGGTGCTATGAATTCCGAGTAGTCCAACAACGGATCTATCCGCCTTTTTATTTCATCCCACAAGGGCAGTATTTTGCTGCAGTCGCCCCTTTCTGATTCACATCTAAAACACAGGTCTGTCTGTCTAAGGCCTCTGTCACATAGTTTCACAGGGGTAAAATATAAATTAGAAGCAATAAAAAATTGTAAACTCCTGTATTTAGGTATCACTATATATTTGCTATTCTTCCATACATTAGCCCAGTCAGTGCTTCGAGGCGCCAACCTGTTGTCCCAATATGGCACTGCTATAGGAGAGCATGGCCCAAAGAAATCCAATAGTATCCTATAGACTTGCAATAAAGATCTGGTTTTCAGGTCAACCTCCCTCAGCTCATCCCACTTAAATGAACAATCAGAAAGACCCCCCAATCTCTTTACTGCCCCTTCAAGCATACGTGTAAGTTGCAGTCTGTGGAAGAAAGGCATTCCATCACACTGTCCTGGGAGGACTACCTTATTGTCCTGAATAACATCCTTTAGGTTCAGGCCCAAAACCCATCTGGCCCATTTCCCTTTGATTACCTTATTCCCTATGACTAGATTGGTGTTGCCCACCAGTGGTTGTTCTTGAGCCCTCATCTGGTCTTTTTTCTGGGCCAAAGTTAAAAAGGACCACCAAGTTTCTGCCGCCTTCACAACTGGGTTTCCCAACTTTTGTTTAAAACAAGCAGCTATTTTAGCAAATAAGGGTGCCTCTGGAGAAAGGCCAACTTCTCTCATTATTTGAGTTTCTAAATGTAGCCAATCTGGGACATACGCTTCTCCCTCCATAATTCTACTCCATCGAGCCATTAGACCCAGCTGTCCTGCAACATAGTACAAATGGAGATCTGGTAGCTTGATTCCTCCCAAAACAGGAGGGAGTCGCAAATCGTTATACTTTTTCTTTGGGGATTTGCAGTCCCATAAAAAATCTGAAAGTACCTTCTTAATCAATCTAAACCATTTATTAGGGATACTATATGGAGCTAAATACACCTGGTATAGCAGCCTCGGTAACAGGTTCATTTTGATGAGCCCGAGCCTGGCCATAAAGTTGAGAGGCAGTTTATTCCATCTTACTAAATCTCCCTTAATAGCTGACAATGCCCCTTCCATATTTATTTCGGCCCCTAATTCGTTATTCCTTGTGATCCAGATACCCAAGTATCTGATCTTATCTGTCACCCATTGAATTCGCAGCTGGGCAAAGTCTGCCTTATATACATGTGGCGTCAGAGGGAGGATCCGAGTTTTAGTCAGGTTTAGTTTATAATTAGAAACTTTAGCAAATCGCTCAATTAACTCTCTTGTCCTCTCAAATCCGACCGCCGGGTCTCTTAGGTGCAGGAGTACATCATCTGCAAAAACTGAAAATTTTAACTCCCTTCCCATTATCTCAACCCCCCCCCCCCATCTACCTGTCTTTATTAATGGCTCTCAACAGGGGCTCTAAGTAAATGTTGAATAATATCAGGGAAAGAGGGCATCCTTGACGGGTCCCATTTCTTAACTGTATTTCCTGGGAGATATAACCATTACACAGGACTCTAACCATTGGTGCAGCATATAAGTTTTTAATGCCTCTAAGAAGGCCCTCTGGGAAACCCATCTTCTCCATTGTAGTGAAAAGAAAAGAATGAGAGACCCTATCAAAGGCCTTCTCCGCATCTAAGGATGTTAAAGCTATAGGTAGTTGAGAATCCATTGCATGATTCAGGATATGATGGAGCTTCCTCAAAGCATCATGTGCCCCCCTCCCCGGCATAAACCCTACTTGCTCTTGGCTAAGCGCTATCTGCCAAATTCTATTGGCCAATATTTTTGTAAGGATCTTAATATCCTGGTTCATTAGCGCTATAGGCCTATAATTACCTGGTTCATCCTTAGGCTTGCCTGGTTTAGGGATTAATGTAATATAAGCCTGGTAAAGGGGAGGATGGAGCACTCCTTCCTGCATTATAGTATTGTAAAGTTCCTGGAGTATGGGCAATATAGTCTGAATGTAGGTCTGGTAGAACTTCACTGTAAGATCATCCGGCCCTGGTGTCTTGCCGGCAGGGAGGGATCTGACTACCTCCATGATCTCTGCTGTGCCTATGGGGGCCGCCAAATCCCTAGACTGTATGGGATCTATCACAGGTAGAGGCACCTCCTCCAGAAATGCCTTAATCTCCTCCTCTCCTGCCATGTTCCCGATCTAGTGTAGGTCTTTAAAGTACAACGCAAAAGTATCTGCTAACTCCTGGGGATCTGTTATAAACTTCCCATCATACCTGATAGACGTCATCGTTCTGCTCGCCTCCCACTCCCTGACTCTAGCCATCAGCAGATGTCCCAGGACATCTCCTTTCAGAAGATATTTAGCTTTAATCTTTTCTAACCAAAAATCTATCTTGCCATAGACAATATCCTCCAGGTCGCTCCTTAGACTTCTGATTTCCCCATCAATTTCCTCTGTAGACCCCTCCATTGGTGTCAAATAACTAATAGCCCTTAAAATAAAATCCTCTTTTGCCCTCCTCTGCCTATTCTTCTGGGCTACTAGTTCCTGAACCACTCCTTCAAAAAGCACTTTGCAAGTTGGCCAAGCCAGGTCCTTATTTAACAACGTAGGTAATTTTGTTGAATGATTTCTAGCAGGGCTCCCTCGAGTTCATCTTTAATTGCAGATTCTATCATTAGGGAGTCACTCAATCTGTACTGAAATGGTCTAGGTGGGCCTAACTTCAGTTCCCAGGCTAGTTTAATCGGGGAATGATCTGAGAAAATTCTACCTTCCATTACCAGTCCCCTAATCCCCATAAGTACCTCCCTATTTACTAAAAAAAAGTCAATACGAGATTGAGTCTTGTGCACCGCCGAGTAAAATGTCATATTATTGCCCCCATTAGCATGTGTCTGCACTAGATCCACCAGGGCCACAGCCTCTAACAGCTTATTTAAAGCAATTTGAGCCTTTGTCGGTGGTCCTCTCGCCGGTGGGATCCTGTCCTTACAATTATCAACATACGCATTCCAGTCTCCTACTAGAATAAGAGCGTGCCCCGAAAAACCAGCTATATCCCTCTCTATCGAAGCAAAAAACTGAGTTGGGGGGGGGTCGGACCGTACATGGGAGCCACTAGGGTGGCTCTACCATATAGTAAACCCGAGATTTAAATCCCTCTGCCATCATTTCTTGTAACCACCTGCTCCACACAATATGAACAGGATTTTCTAATTAAAATCGCAACTCCTCCCACCCCATAAACCTGTCCCACCCATAAACGCTTGAGACTATTCAGCTCCTCTGTCAATAAGTGTGTCTCTTGTAAAGCAACAATATGGGCACCCAAATGGTCTAAATGTCTCATAAGTACCAATTTTTTATGTCTACCCCTGAGTCCTTTAACGTTCCATGAAATTAATTTGACATTCGTCATTAACCATGCCAGAAACTTATACTGGGACTGTTGGCCCTCGAAGCCTTGTCTGAGCCTACCTCCTTTATTTCTATCCTGAAGGACTCTCTCTCTTTACCAAACCCCAACCCCTCCCCCCAAATCCCCTGCCCCCGATCCCTAGATCGCTCACCTTCTATTCCTCAGGTCATCGATGAGCTCCTTCCTATGCTACTCCCCTGCCCCTCCATGACCTTCTCCTCTCTGGGATCTATTTATAAACATCACACAACTGCTGTTGTACCATTACACTATTCATTCTATCCTATAAGCCCCTCTACCCTAATCCCTCAACCATTCAACCTTCCACCCCATCTCTACCAATAGCCCCTAACAGGCCATTCAGGAGTGACCTCTTCCACATCTCAGAGGGCTATTAACCATGATAATCTCCATTTCTAGTTATTGGGAGACAACATAGAGTAACCCTCTTTTCCCCTCCATAGCCCCCCTAAATTGTGACCTCTTTTAGTTTCTGTCCATTCGGCCCCGATCTCTGTCCCCCTCACCCAGACCGCTCCACGTACTCCTATACCCCTTTCATTGAATTAGCAATAGCGTTAAGGCATCTCTTGGTTTATTGGCAGCCCCCTCCCAAGCACAAGTATCCTTAGCAGATACCATTATACTCCTTGGCTCGCATCCTAATCCACTCGCTAACCGCCTTCCTTTTCTTTCCCCTGAACGGTCGAGGTGGTAAGGAGCAGTGGTTGTCCCCAAGACCATCAAGCAAGGAAAAACGGGTGGACAACGAGGCCCTTTAAGTAGATCTTGTGATGAGCCCTAGGGTAAGAGCGGTCCTCACCACTCTGCACTCCCCTCAAGTATAGTATCCATACACCCCCTTTACCAATAGCTTGCGCTTTATCGTGCCCTATAACTTATAACTTGTCCCCTCCAGCCCTTATCTCAGCTAATGTCCCTCAACACTGGCCCCCTTTAGTATATTCCACCTCAGGGCCTGCTCCCCCTGCCCTTGGCCTTCTCTCCCAATCAGTACACCAGTCCCCCATATCCCTTCCGCCTTATATGACAGATTCCCTAGTCTCCCCTTATGCCCTCATGCTTACCCCCCCAGCTTTCAATCCCTTTTGGAATCTCTCTCCTTCCCCAATCTTGTAACAGATTATATTAAATCCTCTTCCTCAAAGTTAACACTTGTTAAGCCCATAAACACCCATGGCAATTCTTTTATCCCCAACTCAATACCCCTCCATCAAATCAACCAATTAGAAATTCAAGCTTAACAAATTAAATTTAAATTTAACAGGCTTAGTAATTCAAAAGACCCAGTCCAAACACTCCCCATATCTCTCCGTGGCATCTAGAGTGAATCAACTCAGTGCTTTAAATAGATCCAGAAGTTCAACTCGCAACCCTTCCATCGCATCCTTGGCCGTGAGGTATCTCCTCTCCCCAGCTTGCAACCGAACCACCAGGGTAGCAGGATACTGAAGCTGAAACTTAATTCCAGCCATGTACAGCTTCTTTTTAATTTCCACATACTCCTTCTGCTTCCCCTCACTGTAGGTGTTTGATCTTGAAACATCCACAAGGTGGCACCATTCCACTGCATTGATTTCTTTTGCCTTGCTGCAGACAACACAAAAACTTTTTCTTTGTAGTTGAGAAAGCGCATGATGATTACTCGGGGTCTTGCTTCCGGTGGTGGTACCTCTCTCAGAGCCCTGTGTGCTCTCTCTAGGTTATAAGCGTCCCCATATGGCATGGGGCCAAACAAATTAAGCAGCATATCTTGAATAAAGAGAACACAGTTACCCTTCTGCCCTCTCAGGTAGCCCAGCCAGAATCAGGTTGTTCCGTCGGCTCCTCGACTCTTGATCTTCCAGCCTCTCTTCAAGCTTTTTGATTTGTTTTCTAACCGACACAAGCTCCTGCTCTACTACAGACACTTTTCTTTCCTGGGATGCAATCCGGACCTCTGCATCTCCCATTCTCTGGGCCAATGACTGCAGCACTGGCTTAACAGTTGCAAAGTCTACTACTAGCCCCAGTAATAATTGTTTAATCTCCTGAATATCTTCATTGCTTGCTTTAGCACCCCCCTTGTTCTCCTGCCACCTCCTCCTGCTCATTGGGGGTAGGGGATTGGGGCTTTGGCCGTTTAGAAGCAGGAAATCTCCCCGCCAGGGGCTCCACTATCTCAGTTTCCATATCAACTTCTTGATGCGGCTGGGTGTTGCTCGCGAATGTTCACCGCATACAGCGGCTCCGAACCGATGAATCTCCTCTTTTTCTTTCAAATCACCACCGATCGGGTCCCATAACACTTCACTAATCAGAAGGGTTTTTTTTATGCAAAACTGACTGATCCCAAATAAATTATAACTTTTTAAACAGCTTTGGGCCTCGGAGCAGCTCAGAAGATGTCTTGCTCGACTCAGCTCATCACGTGATCCCCCGCACATCTCTTTTTCTGAAAGATGCTACCCTCTTGGACTTTGTTGATTCCCTTGAGGTATTTCAAAGTTTCCATCATGTCCCCCCTCTCATTCCTTTCCTCGAGGCTATACATTTTTAGTTCCTTTAGCCTTTCTTCATATGTCTTCTGATGCAGACCCTGCATCATTTTAGTTGCCCTCCTCAGGACAGCCTCCACCCTGTCTATGTCTTTATGGAGATGGGGTCTCCAGAACTGTACACAGTACTCCAGATGTGATCTTACCAACTGTCTGTACAGCGAGCCAACAACTTCCTGTTTTCTACTGGTGATGCCTCTCCGTATGCATCCCAGAATCCCCCCAGCCCTCCTTACTGCCTTCCCACATTAGTGGCCCACCTTTAGGTTGTCTGATATAACTACCCCCAGGTCTCTTTCCATTTCTGTTTTTGTCAGTATCTCATTCAGACTGCATCTAGAGCGGGGGGTATGGCACCTTTCAAATGTCAGGAAAATTTTGAAGCTTACCCCTCGCTAAGAAACAGGGTATTTTAAGTTCCAACATTACATGGTAACTTACGAGTGTCCCGGATAACAAACGGTTTGTTATTGCAGTACTAGTGGATACCTTGAGAACTAAGGTCTGCCACCCCACCCCCCGGGTAGCCTGTGGGCCAATTTTAATGTTCCTTGCTCCCAGTCCCAGCTGAAGCAGACTAGTGACTTTGGAGCCCTGAACTGGCATGGGCTATAACCACTGTTTGAAAGGGGGCACTTATCCTTTTGGGTCTCTAATAGATCGTTACGAAGCCTGACTGTAAACTGCATTCTACAAACTTCAATTGGACATTTGATTTTTTCCTTAATCTTAAAGTGCTGTTATAACTGTTATGGTTATGATTGTAGGCTGTTATAGTGTTACTTATATAATGGGAGGAGAGGGCCGGGGAGTTTTTTTTCTGTGTGGTCTCAGGCTATTGCAAAGACAACACCAGGCAGTGTGAGCTAATTGGTGAGATTATTCAGAATCTGGGGTAGTTTTTTTACAGATAGGTGCTATAGGGTGTTCAGTATTTGGGGGGAGGGTAGTTATGGGGCAGAATGGTATGCTCAAATGTTACTGCATTGCAGTCCTGTTACGGGGGGGGGGGGACAAATGTGTCAGATAAGACAATTTGTGCAAGATACAATATACGGGATATGAGTGCTAAAATTCATCACTGTTTTAACCCTGAGCTCTTGGGAAATCTTGGTATGGTTTCCCCACTGCGAATCATATTGTATGGTTTTAGATCCTGAGTCACCTCCAGGAATTGTTTGCCATGAGTGGTCCTTACAAAACAATAAGTTGGAATGTAAGGGGAGCTCAAGATAAGAGCAAAAGGCAAATAATC
The DNA here is from genome assembly GCA_016271365.2 of Neoceratodus forsteri. Taxonomy (NCBI): domain Eukaryota; kingdom Metazoa; phylum Chordata; order Ceratodontiformes; family Ceratodontidae; genus Neoceratodus; species Neoceratodus forsteri. The sequence continues at coordinate 870,539,229 of CM057450.1, read as the reverse complement.
CTTCAGCATCTGCTACATTTAAAGGCCAGAATAGCATGCCTTCAAGAGACACATCTCCGCTGGGAGGATGTCTCCTCATTGTGCAGGAGCTGGGTGGGTTAAGCATTCGGGTCAGGGATATCCACTAGTAGTGGTGGTGGAGTGGCAATTTTGTTCGATAAAAAAGTCTTCTTTAAGTTGGAGAAGGAAATCTGGGACCCCAATGGCTAATATATCATCATTCATGGAATGTTGGAATCACAGCAGGTTCTCTTAGGAGCAATCTATGGCCTGAATGCTGACTGTCCCCAGTTCTTTGCACAATTGCTGGGTTTTGTGGTCAGTAATCCACCCGGGTTAACTATTTTGAGAGGGGATTGGAACATCACTCCACAGACAACCCTGGATAGGTCTGATTATAAAAGAGGTGGTCTGTCTCCTGCCCCGAGAGCCCTGAAGACCATATGTGGGGAGTAGATCTCATAGACATATGAAGGGTGTCGAACCCTGATGAGTGCCAATACACATTTTTCTCTCCTCTGCATAAATCCTATTCCAGAATTGACTATGTCCTAAATAATTCATTTGCCATACCAGGTATCATAGAATCAGGGATACAAGTGAGGGTTATTTCTAAACATTCGCCTGTCTCTGTTACCTACCTTTTGGGGCCCAGAATCAGCAGAGTGGCCATATGGCACATGAACACCCAACTCCTCCAGAATCCAGACTCCCTGCAGTGGATTAAGGATTTTATCTCCAGTTTTGGGGAGATCAATAATGGAATGGTGTCCAGAACAGATATGGTCTGAGTGGCCTTGAAGTGTGCCCTAATGGGAGAATGCCTTTGCCTAGCTTCCATAAAATCCTGTCAATCGAGACAGTGAATGGAGTCCTTCCTTAATTCAATCCAGTCTCTGGAGTGTACATTTAGCCACCAGTTGCTGGAGGAGGACTGGGTTAAGTTGCACAGTTTGCAAGCACAACATGCAACACTGCTCTCACAGAAAGCTCAGCATTCCCTGAAGCACACAAAGCTTAAATACCTAGACGTGGGGGAGAGGGCATGTAGGCTATTGGCAATTCAGATCAGACAGACTGAAGCTTCCAGATTTATCTCAGGACTCAGGACAAGCAAGGATAGCCCTGTGATAACTGATCCCAGAGAAGCAGCCGCAATCCTGAGGCAATTCTATCACAAATTATATTCAGAGGATCAGGTGGAATGCCCTAACAAGGTGGACATCACTAGATATCTTAGCTCACTAGAGCTCCATAAACTGTCTCCCAATGATGCTGCACCCTTAGGTAGCCATATTGCTGTGTGGAAGGTTAGTCAAGTGGTTGAGCAACTTCCACTGGATAAGTCCCCTGGGTCTGATGGCCTATCCAACAATTTGTATAAAGCATGTCTCCCTAAACTTGCCCCTTTGCTGTCAGATGTCTATAACTTCTGATTTGAGGAGCTCTCCGAGTCCAACTTCCTCAAAGCCCTTATAACTCTTATACCTAAGCAGTATAGAGATCCCCAGTATGCTGAGAATTATAGGCCTATCTCATTGCTTAATACCGATGTAAAAATACTTACTAAGATCCTGGTCAACAGATTGGGGCTTCTCATGGTTAACTTAATTAGTAGGGAGCAGGTTGGCTTCATGGCATGGAGGTCTTCGAGAGTCCACATGCATGAATTGTTGCATTTCTTCTCAGTATCCAGGGACTCGGAATCATCTGCAATCCTTGTGTCCCTGGATGCCAAGAAGGCATTCGATCGAGTCTCTTGGGACTTCCTTTTTGAGACCATGGTTCAATTTGGTTTTCCAGAGGATTTCCTTAAGTAGGTTCAGTTACTATACTCTTCCCCATCTGCCCAGGTCTGGTGCAATGCCATTCTCTTTGATACTTTCCCTTTTTACCGGGGTACTAGGCAGGGTTGTCCGCTGTCCCCTCTCCTTTCTAATCTGTACCTGGAGCCCTTGATTAAAAGACTGGTCACTTCTACAACACTCAAGGGGATTAGAGTTGGGGGCCAACACTATGCCCTTTAAACTTACGCTGATGACTTGTTCTTTCACTTGCAGGAACCCCAGATGAATATCCCACTACTCCTGGAGGAGATAGATACCTTTTCACGGATTTCCTACTATAAACTTAACCTCTCTTAAACCAAATTATTTCCACTGAACAACAGAGTTACTCAAGCAGAGCTAGCCTGTTTTAATCTTTCATGAGAAGCTCAGTCCCTAACATACCTAGGAATCAAAGTAGCTAGAAATATACCCACAATGATTAAGGCCAACTTTTCAGAATTACTGAATGTGCTTAAGTCAGACTTGAACAGATGGGGCTCCCTTCCCCTATCACTTTTGGGGAGAGTTAATATTGTAAAAATGAATGTATTACCCCAACATCTACACCCCTTGGGCATGCTTTGTTTTTTCTTCCCTAAAACCTGGTTTTCTAAGCTTCAAAAGATGCTTAGTGCCTTTATGTGGAAAGGAAAGGCAGTCAGACCTGCCTATTTTAAACTTACTGCTCCAAAACCGCAAGGCGGTCTAGCGGTCCCTTCCTTCTTCACATATTATAGTGCATATCATATCAGCAAACTGGCACATTGGGTGCAAGATGACCGAATAGAAAATCCCTATCATGTACAGCTTTGGTTGAAAATAGAGAGGTTCTTGGCTGCAGATAATCACTGTACACTTCTCTCCTTGGTATATACGAACCCTAAAGCAATCTCAAAGGCTTTGAAGCACACCCCAATAGGGTGGTCCAATAGAGTGCTACATCAATTACAATTTTATCTCTCCTTTCCTTGGCACTTGTCTTCAGATCAGCTGATCCTGGCTAATCCTCAGTTTAAAATTGGGCATAAGCCCATATCAAATTCATACTGGCTGCTTTTCATTAGGAAGAAACTCTCTGATCTTTACGCCCAGGGTGAAACACTCTTCTTTCCCAACTTTCAACTGCACTTAAATGTGTAGGATATAGCAGTCTTCAGATATATACAACTAAAAGAGACTATTGCTGTCCAAATGAGGGGAGGATGGGATTCCCCAGTTCTCACAGCTGAACTGTCCTCAATCCTACAGGTAGTGAGCTAGCCCCATGTGGTTTCCAAAGTCTATAAAGAATTACAGTCATTAGATCTCCATCTTCCTCAAGGGGTTTGTTATTATTGGTCCCAGGAGATGGCTCTAGTAACAAAAGTAGCCTTCTGGAAGAAACTGTGGTTAAACGCATATGCACTTATTAAGCAGGATAGGGTGCACCTTATTCATTTCAATATTATGCACAATTTATATTTTACCCCTGAGAAGCTACATAAAATAGGCAGACTGCCCTCTCCTAGATGCCTAAGATGTGCTGGTCCTCTAGGAACTCTGTACCACATGTTACAGACTTGCCCACAAATACAGGTTTTCTGGTAAGCTGTCAGATACATTCCATACCCTATCCTTGGGCTCGATACCTTATTTGCCCCAGAGATATGTTTATTGAATAGTTTCCCTTCTGGAGTTCCCAGGGTCCAGAAGGCCCATTTATCTTTAGTCTCAGCCATAGCTAAGCTAATAATCATGAGACACTGGAAGGATGTGACACTTCCTCCAGTGACAGAGTGACACAAATAAATATTGCTGGCTTGAGAGCTGGAAAAGCACATTGCCTCAATGCATAATAGAATTTGCGCCTATCAGAATGGGTGAGGATCTCTTGATGCCTCACTTGCTATATGGAATCCTTAATATTATTTAACATGTACACTAGAATACTTAGCACATCTCTTAATAGATTATCACTGAATGCACTTGACATGGGGTGGGTTTATGGGTGTTAGGGAGGAGGGGGAGGTTGGGTGAAGTGGTGAAGGGTGGGGGGTCTTTCTTTCTCTTTTCTTTTTTCATTCTTCTTTTTCTCTTTTGTCTTAGCACCGTAAATAATTCCTGTATTAGAATAGGATGTTTTTTATTTTACTTTGGGGGTATTCCCTCCCACTGATTTCCCAATTGTTGCCCACATTCTTGTGGTTATGTATGTAAGTGCAAATCAAAATAAAGTATATTGAATAAAAAAAATAACATCTTACATAATGCAGGGGAAAAAAACATTATTTATTATTCATGCTGGGGCAATTAATGTATTTAGAGACTCAGAACTAACAGTAAAAAAGGAAGTAGTATCAATTACTAATAAAATAATTGAGATGGGAGGTAAAGTGGCCATCTCAGATATCCTTCCTATACCAAAAGCTTCATAATCCCAACACAGGAAACTCAAGTCAGTTAATGAGTGGATTAGGAAGTGATGCCTACATCAGAACATAAAATGTATTACCCATTGGGAGTACTTTGTGAATAATCAAGAAATGTACAGCTGAGATGGGTTACATCTTAGCAGAAGGGGTAACAAAGAACTAGGTAAATGACAAGCAGATTATATAAACAAACAATTAAAGTAAGCACCCAGGTTGAGAAGCAGAATGAGTATGCCCCTCTAGAATAAAGGGTTAATGTGACTACTAGTGATGTCCCCAATCATTCATGAGCACATAGAAGAGGAAATAAAATGACCAACAATAAAATCAAGTTTCTACTAATCAATGCCAGAAATCTCAGGAATAAAATTGAAGAACTTGAATATATGCTGACCACCAATAACATCGATATATGTGGAGTGACTGAAACTTGGTAAAGGGACATGGATTGGAATACTGACATTACTGTCTTTGCAAGGATCAGTATGAATAGGAAAAATAAAAAAAAGTGGTGGAGTAGCCATGTATGTAAGAGACAGGTTAAAAGCATAAGAAATTACTTTAATAATGACACATCAGAACATAGTAATGAAATAGTTTGGGCTCAGATAAAACTTTGAAATATAGATCTAAGGGTGGATTTAGCATATCACTCTTGAAACCTTGATTTGATCAAGAATAATCAATTCCTCACTGAATTAGAGAATATGGAAGAAGATAAAGAACTCATCCTCATAGGGTATTTTAATTTTCCAAGCATTAACTGGAATAGTTTGGAAGGGTCTGGGTAAATTGAAAATCGATTCATAGACTTAACTATACAAGACAATCTAGGACAATTAGTTAACAAGGGCATCAGAAATAACAACATTCTGTACTTGATATTAACTAATTTAATAGAAGAATTATCTGGACCCAACATATTGGCACCACTAGGGGATAGCGATCATAATGTAGTGGAATTTGTGGTTGCTTTAAAACAAGTATATAATAAAGATACAGCTACTATTAATGATTTCTATAATGCAGATTATGCTAATATTAGACAATTCTTGACAAATTAGATTTGGAAAGTGATATTAAATAATCTAGATATGCATGAATTCTGGGGCTAAATTAAAAGTAAAATTAATCACCATATGACCAACTGGTCCCAGAAAGGAAAAAGTATATCAATAATAGAAGAGTACCACCATGGTGAAACAACACCATAAAGAAAAATATTAAAAAGAAGGTTGTATATCAAATAAAAAAAAAAAAACAGCCCACTGGAAAAAAAAAATGGCAGCTTTACAAAAGGGAGCTAATAGAAACAAAAACTAATTAAAAAAGCAAAACAAAATCTGGAAATTATATTAGCCACTGAAATGAAGGACAATAAGAAAAAAAGTAGAACTATGTGAGAGCAATGACAGGCAAACAAACAGGGGTTGGCCTGCTAGTGACTGTCAAAGAAATTAGTAGTGATGAAAACAGTATGGCTTCTATATTTAATGGTTACTTTTTGAGCATTTATAAATTAAAAGAAAATATTAATATTAATAATATCTGCTGTATACCTGTCACTATTCCAGTCACAAAAGAAGTGATAAAAGTTATTCAGAATATTAAAACACATAGTGCGGCTGGGCCAGATGGAATTTTCCCAAAAATTCTAAAAGAAACTATTGCACAATTGGCTGGAACAATAATAATGTTGTTTAATACCTCTTTAAGCAAAGAAAGAGCTTTACCAGAATGGAAACTGACTGCGGTAACACCGATATATAAAACAGGAAGTAGAACAGATGTTTAAAACTATAGGCCAATTAGTTTAACATCTGTTCTAGGTAAAATCATAGAAAGACTGAAACAACAGCACATAAATGAACATCTAAAGAATATGGGTTTAATAAACATAACGCAACATGGCTTCACTCCAGGGCAGTCATGTCTTACCAACCTACTACATTTTTATGTTCACTTGCACGCATGTGCAAGAAACATAGTGCCATCATCCAAGTTTTCGGAGGTGTGGCAGCCCTCTTCCAATTCAGTCAGTGGGTTTGCAGGCGCGGAGGCAGTTCTCCAATGCTTGCTGGAGCTGTCTCTGACAGCAGTCCAAAATGTAGTGGAGTACAGTTGAAAGGGGGAGCTACGCTTCAGTGAGCAGCGATAAGATATCGCTTGCTCATGCGTGCCCCCCCTACACACACACACACGCATACTGCATGCTCGTCCCCCCCACACACACTGTGTAGCCGATGGGGGTGCCCAATCCCCTTTGGCCAAAGGCGCCCAAAACACAGTTCCATATGCCATGCTGGGTGCCCACCCCAGCGTGGTTACTCATGGTATGAGCCAACAGGGTGCCCAATCCCCCTGTCTGCTCCACAGGTTCCCCCCCAGAGTACACGGTGCCACTCTGGGAGCCCACCCCAGCATGGCAACAGATGCTATTGCCGACGGGGGTGCCCAATCCCCCATCGGCTCCATGCACCCCCCACCAGCCATCCTTGTGCCACGCTGGAAGCCCACCACAGCATGGCAAATGTCCCGTGTCATCATTTAAAAAAAAGAAATAACCTGCAACTGTAAAACAGTCCCTCGCTGTCTCTGTCCCCACCTGCCCACCCACTGTGCACCCTGCCTCCCCACACCCCCATCACCCCATACTTACCTCCGGACTCCAGCGATGATCTTGGGGACCGGAACACGTCTGCACTCTTCAAAGCCAACCGCGAACTGAGGAAATTCCGCTAAGCTGTATAATGGGATATATAGGGTTTTTTCAACTTTGCTTCATATCTCAGGCATTTTTTGGAATTTTTGCACCAAATTTTCAACATAGGGTTTTTGGGACCCCTTCTCATGAATGCTTTCACTGTCATGGCGTTAATCAGGCCCGAAGGGTGATTTCGCAGTCACTGCACAAAATCACATTTTGGGACTGAGTAATGAAATGACACTGCAACTGTTCATAAGGTGGGCTCTCAAAAGCCTATGTTGAAAATTTGTGGAAAATTCTAAATGCATTACGCAGTTCCACGCACCTCCGTAAGTTTGCAAATTTTCAATATTTTCACTCCAGATTTTCAACATTGCCATTTTATTACACTTACTTATGAGCAGTACAGCTGTCATTTTTCACATCTTGCCCAAAATGTGTTTCCGCCCAAGTAGCGCACAATGGCCCAGTCGGTGTGCAAAATCAATGTATGGGACACATTAAGAAAATCACAGTTACACTGTTCATGAGCAGAGGTCTTAAAATGGCTATGTTGAAAATTTGGTGACAAAAATCCATAAAATGACTGTGTTACGAGTGAGCATTGCGCAGTTTCCACGCACCTTCATACGTTCATGACTTTGTAATATTTTCAGTCCAGATTTTCACCAGTGGCATTTTTCCACACTTCCTTATGAATAATACTGCTGTCATTTTTCACAACATGGCTGAAATGTGTTTTCACACTTTCAGCGCAGAGATTCGTGGTCGCTGTGGGAAATCATTGTTCGGGACAGATAAAGAAAATCACAGTGACACTGTTCATGATCGGAGGTCCCAAAATGCCTGTGTTGACAATCTGCTGTAAAAAATCCCCAAACTAATTACATTACAGGTGTGCGTTGCACAGTTTCTATGCACGCTCATGACTTCACCAGTTTTTTTAATATTTTTACTGCAGATTTGCAACATTGCCATTTTTTACACCTCCCCACGAACAGTACAGTTGTAATTTTTCACATCCTGTTCGGAATGAGTTTTTGCACCTGTGGTGCTAAATGCCGTAGTCACTGTGCATAAGCAGCTTTTGGCTAAAATACTGATATTGCCACTGCTCATGAGGTGGGCATCACAAAAAAACCATGTTAAAAATTTGAAGTGAAAATACCAACGAATGCCTGAGGTGTTAGTTAGCCAGTTCTACTTTTATAGCCACTGGATTTGACTGTTAACAGGAACTTCCTGTTTGGCAGTAGGAAGGGAAGGATCATAGAGAAACACTGGTTTTGTCAACCCTAAAGGAAAAAAGTAGCTCACTCTCCCCCCTAGCTGTTGGTGGTCCGACACTGAGCAAGGAAGAAGGAGGCTACTGAAGAATAAAGGAAGTTACTGTCCCAGAACAGGAAGGGTGAGAGTTGTAAGGAGAGGAGAGAGTAAGCATACAGAGAAACAGGAGAGGGGACACAAAATAAGACATGATAGGAGTGATGCAGTGCAATAGCTGAGGGGCGGCAGTGTTCCGGGAGACATTCTGGAGGCTGCGATGCTGCCCTATTTGCAGGCACCTCTCTGGTCTGAGGGAGGAGGTTGCCCGTCTCCAGGATGACCTGGCTAGGATTCATGAAACCTTCTCCCCCACCCAGGGACCACCAGGGCCAATGCCACTACCTCAGAGGTTGCCAAGAAAGAGGAGAGGCTGGACCAGAGTGGGCTCAGGAAGGGAGAGGGTGGTGGAACAGAGTTGCATCCCTCTAGCTGTATCTCTTCACAATTCATTCACTCTTCTGGTGGATAGTGGGTCCTCTACGGAGGCACCTGCAGTGGAGACCAAGGAGGATGCTGGGAACCTTCACAAAGGAGACCCAAGGAGGGTGGCATGGGACCCACAGGGAAGGAAACAACTCCTAGTGGGGGACTCAATCATTAGGGGGTAGAAATGGGGGAGGAAGGGGAGAGGGAGGTAAGGTGCCTTCCTGGTGCCACAGCTTGGAGGGACAGGAAGCGAATCCTCAGGATCATGGGAGGAGCTGCATGAGGGAGGAAGCTGGATGTCATTGTCCACCTAGGGACAAATGACCTGGCTGGGAATGGGATCAGAGCAGTGCAAGAGGAGTTTGTAGAGCTGGGAGGGCCTTAGACAAGTGCGCATACAGTAACCTTCTCCGGAGGGGCTGCCTGTCTATGGCAAGGGTGATGCTAGGGTACTCCTCACCAGGGAATTCAATGAATGGTTGAAAAACTGGTGTGGAGCTCAGGGTTTTGGCTTCATTGGGGACTGGGGAGCCACCTGGAGGGATGCAGACCTATACTGGTGCGATGGTCTGCATCTGTCCGGAGGGAACCAGGATCCTAAGTGAGAGGTTTAAATGCTTCATTGGCAAGCATTTAAACTAGCCAAGGGGGAGGCACTGAAAAGGAGCAGGGAAATCCCAGCCTCCCTCCACAAACAACAGTAATTAGTGAGGTAAACACCAAGGTAGAGAAGTCATTAGGGAGCAGGACAGAAGTAAATGTAAAAAAAGGCAAAGGCAGTAAGGACAGGAATGGGGCTAAAAGGGGTAAGGCCATCAAAAAGTGGAGGGTGATGAGTACCAATGCCCATAGTCTGTGTAACAAGCTTCCTGAACTAGTGGCCTTGATGGAAGAGGGTTGCCTGGATATTGTGGCAGTCACAGAAACATGGTACACAGAGAACCATGACTGGGATGTCAACATACCAGGATACACAATCTACAGGAGGGACAGGGAGGGTAAAAGAGGAGGAGTAGTAGCTCTTTATGTAAAGGAAAGGATCAAAGCAACAGAACTAAAGAGTAAACATGGAGCAGATGAGACACTCTGGGTCACCCTGGAGACAGGAAATGGCACCACAATCTGCATAGGAGTTGTATACAGACTCCCATCTCAGGAGGAGGGAATGGACAAGGAAATTATAGAAAGCTTCCTTAGAATGGCAGAAAAAGGGGAGATATTGTTGATGGGGGACCTGAACATGCCAGATGTTAACTGGAGCACCTTTGCTGCAGGCACATCCAAGAGCAGAGTCATTCTTGATGCCCTACAGGGGGCATGTTTCAGACAGCTAGTATTGGAACCCACTCTGGAGGGAGCAGTCTTAGACCTAGTACTCTCAAATGGAGACAGAGAAAGAATCTCAGATTTAGAAGTGGGTAGCCATCTGGGAACAAGCGACCACCAAACAGTGTGGTTCACGATAAACACAGCCATACAATCAAGCCATACAAAAGCAAGAGTATTGGACTTTAGGAGGGCTGACTTTGGGAAAATGAGAGAGTGCCTCAGAAAAGCACTAGCAAACAGGCAATAAGGAGGGGTGGAGGAACAATGGAGAGTAGTCAAAACAGCCATCACAGAGGCAACAAGCCTTTGTGTAAAGCAAATCAACAAAACACAACGAAGGAAAAATCCACTATGGTTCTCAAAAGAGGTGGCAGGGAAGGTTAAGGAGAAAAGGATAGCATTCAGGAAATATAAGGAAACACAGAAGGAGAAGGACAGAGAACTTTATCAGTTAAAGCAGAAAGAGGCTGGGAAGGCAGTCAGAATAGCAAAGGCCCAAACCGAGGAAAGGATAACCAACTCTGTTAAGAAGGGGGATAAGACCTTTTATAGGTAGATTAGGGAGCGAAGAAAGACCAAAGGAGGGATACTGAGGCTTAATAAAGGGGAGGGAATGTGGCTAGAGGGTGACAATGAAAAAGCAGGTATACTGAATGAATATTTCTCCTCAGTATTCACAAAAGAGGAGGAGAGGGAGGTACCTAAACCAAACAAGAGAAACACTCTGAAGACGAGGGTCTATACTAGTCCATTTACAGAAGAAAGGGTTCTGAAAGAACTAATAAAATTGAAGGTGGACAAAGCAATGGGGCCTGATGGGATTCACCCAAGAATTCTAAAAGAACCAAGGGTAGAACTAATGACACCTCTGACTACTCTCTTTAACAAATCATGGGAGGATTGGGTGGTACCTGAGGACTGGAGGAGGGAGGATGTGATTCCTCTTCACAAAAGTAGGAGCAGGACAGAGGCAGAAAACTACAGACCAGTTAGTTTGACCTCAGTGGTAGGTAAAATGATGGAATCACTTCTGAAGGAAAGAACTGTTGAGTATCTAGAGGCCAGTGGGGCACAGGACCCAAGGCAGCATGGATTCACGAAGGGAAGGTCGTGTCAGTCAAATCTAATAGACTTCTTTGACTGGGTGACCAAAGTAGTAGACTAGGGAGGGGCTGTGGACATGGCTTACCTAGATTTTAGCAAGGCATTTGACACAGTCCCACACAAAAGATTAATATACAAGTTAGCCAGCCTTGGAGTGGGTCCCAAGGTGGTAGCCTGGATAAAAAATTGGCTAGACAACAGGACGCAAAGGGTAGTAGTAAGTGGAGTTCACAGTGAAGAAAGGAGGGTTACTAGCGGGGTACCGCAGGGTTCAGTACTGGGACCGGTCCTTTTTAATGTCTTTATAAGTGACATTGCAGAGGAACTGGAAGAAAAGTATGCCTCTTTGCAGATGAAACAAAGATCTGCAACAGGGTTGATACACCAGATGGAGTGGAAAGGATGAGAAGGGACTTGGCAAGGTTGGAGGAATGGTCAAATGTATGGCAGCTCAGATTCAATGCAAAGAAGTGCAAGGTAATGCACCTGGGAAACAAAAACCCAGGGCAAGAGTACACAATGGGGGGTGAGATACTGATAACAGTAAAAATGGAAAGGGATCTGGGGGTAATTATATCAGATGGCCTAAAGGTAGGCAAGCAATGTGAGAAGGCAGTAAGGAAGGCTGGGGGATACTGGGATGCATAGGGAGAGGCATCAATAGTAGAAAACAAGAAGTTGTTATCCCTCTGTACAGACAGTTGGCGAGACCCCATCTGGAGTACTGTGTGCAGTTCTGGAGACTCCATCTCCGCAAAGACATAGACAGAGTGGAGGCTGTCCAGCAGAGGGCAACCAAAATGGTGCAGGGTCTGCACCAGAAGACATACGAAGAAAGACTAAAGGAGCTTAATATGTATACCTTGAGGAAAGGAGAGAGAGAGGGGACATGATAGAAACTTTCAAGTACCTCAAGGGAATCAACAAAGTCCAAGAGGGTGGCATCTTTCAGAAAAAGAGATGTGCAAGAACAAGGGGGCACAATTTGAAGATAGAGGGGGGACGGCTCAGAGGTAATGTGAGGAAGTATTTTTTCACAGAGATGGTTGTGGATGCATGGAACAGCCTCCCTGATGAGGTTGTGGAGTCAAGAACGGTGGGGGACTTCAAGAATGCATGGGACAGACATAAGGCAGTCCTAGTGGAGGGTAGGAGGAAGTAAGCTGTTGGTTAATTAGGATCTGCAGCTTATCTGTTAGGTAGGAAAATGGGCAGACTAGGTGGGCCAAGCGGTCCTTATCTGCCATCAAATTCTATGTTTCTATGTTTCTATGTTAGGGTTTCCAACCATAATGCCCCACCCTGTAAAGAATGAAAGGCATCAGAGGTGTGACTTGGGATTCTTGCCTGTAATGCTCATACCATTCCACACCCTGCAGCCAGTGAGAGGCATCAAGCTATGCCTTGGACTCCTTGGCCCCAAAGTTCACCCCATTCTCCTATACCACACCCATCTCACCATATTTCCTGATGGAATGAGGTGCGCATAAGGGCCAAAGACCCCAAGGCACACCGTGACACTTGTCAGTGTCTGCAGGGTTGGGTGTGGTGAAATGGTGTGGCCGTTATGCCTGATGACCCAAAGGCACCCCCCCAGTGCCTGTCACTCTCTGCAGGGTGGTGGTGTGGTTGGCTTCAGTTCAATACTTCACTGCCATTTCTATTATGCAGCTCTGTAACTTCTACACTACCAATGCCAATGCTAGCAAGCAAACATTCGGCATTAACAAATGCTTGCTTTTAACCTGTCAGTGCTGTTATTGGTAAGGGTTTTCCTGTGGAAATTGTGTTTCTGAATTAGTCTAAGGCCTTTGATACAGTATCACATAGGATACTCACTGAACAATTGGTCAAGATACAGCTTCATCCTAACATAATCTGCTTACAGCGCATTGCAGTGGGGGGCCACCAATCTGATTGGGGACATGTGACAAATGGAGTCACTCAGGGCTCCACTTTGGGCCCAACACTTTTCAACATATAAATATCAACAATTCAAACATCCAATGATGCATGGATCTGCAAATATGCAGATGATTGTAAAACTGGAGGAATTGTAAAAGATAAGGCAACTGCCAAAAAAATCCAATTAAATATATAGAAATTGGAGCGTTGGGCGAAAGAGTGCAAAATGTGCTTTAATGAAGCAAAGTGTACAGTAATGCATTTGGGCTGCAACTACCCTAAAAACAAGTAACCAGCTGCAAATCAGACACCGACACAGGCTGGTATGTCAAAAAATATATATTCAACAAGAAAACTATTTACAAGAACAAGAGGGTGGGAAAGGGTAGGAAAGCAAAGGAAGAGGACAGGGAACAGGGACTGTACAGTGGAAAGGGGGACAGATGGGGGAGGTACAGCAGAGGAAATGGGAATGCTGGGGCATGAACTTATGGAAGCCATGCCCTGCCCTTCCTTGGTGCTCTCTCCGTCTCTGGTCTGCCAGCAACAGTCGGTGCACCTGCATGACCACCTCCATGGTAGTGGACATAATCAGGATTATTTGGCAGAGCAGCCTGTAGTATAATGGCATCTGCCTCCTCTGCTCGACACCTATGACAAGAGCCGGGACAGGCGAGCAGTGAAATGTCCCAAGTTACCATGCCCACCCACTGTGCACAATGGACAGTGGGAACACACATTCCTGGAGTGGCCACCCTGGTCACCCACGGGGGCGTGAGCCAATGCCTGCTAGTAACTTGGCATGCCATGACAGTGCACAGAGGTGGTCATCACCGCACAATGGCCACCAGACTGCGCAATGAAAGTCACATGGCACAGTGCACCAGCAGCACCACCACAGCAACACCAGTGTCATCTGGGCACACACCCACCCCACCAACAGCTGGCACTCATGTGTAATGGCTGCCCTTCAGTGGCATGCACCACGCACAGTGTGACACACACAGCTGCCATGGCACAGGTGGCCATGCCTGCACCCACTGCCCTGCTGATCCCCTGTAAAATGCACAGGGTCAAAACAGTGCCTACCTGCACTTGGCGGCCCCGCTGGTGCCGGTCCTGCTCCCTCACCACCTCCGTGGCCCACTGCAGCCTTCTGCGCTGCTCCTGCTGCTCCTGCCGCCCTCGCTCAGCGGTGATCCTCAGATCCTGGGAATGGAACGAAGACAGGTACAAATCAGAAATCATCCACAGCATGTTCCCACCACCCTCAGCCCTGTGCACAGGGTGTGCCCCTGCCCGACATGTCCTGCACTACTGTATCGCAACGCAAGCTGCGCCTGGCAATGCCACTATGCAATGCTCATGATGACAGTGTACCCCTCTGCAGGGCATGCCAGGCAGCCTAGCCAACACCACAGTACAGCACTAGGTTACACATGCAGAATGGGCTGACTTACCAGGCTGTGGCATGGCCCCTTGCTGGACGCGTGCCTGCAGCTGTCGCTGGAACTCTCGGTCCCACCACATGAGGTCCCCATACCTGTGACAGAATTGTTCCCCAGTCCTAGCCACCCCAGTGAATTGCTGCAGTCTGGCAGCAATCCCCTGCCAGACATCAGCCCTTGGCTGCTGCAGCAGCACCTGGCCAAATAGCTGTGGGGTGTGTGGCTGTACACATGCCACCTGATTCACAAGCTCCACCTGTGAACAGTTCCTCACCGGCTGAACTCCATGCTGCGCCATAGTACCAGCTGCAATGTGGAGAAGCAATATGGCAGCCGGAGGTGCACGTGTGCACGATATGTACCAGATATATGCACTGTGTCTGCCCATCTCACAATGCTGGAGATGCGTGACATGGGCGTGGCCAGACTGTCATGTGGCAGGGGAGTGACACGGGGTCAGGAGGTCACACCAGGGGTCAGCCACCACACAGTGCTCCAGTGCACAATAGCAGGCATGGTGTAACATGCGCCATGGTCCCTATTGCGCAGTGGGTGCACAGTATGCAATAGGTGGGGGCACACTGACCGGCGCATGCGCACTGTGGTTCTACACAGTGTGCATGCCTGGGCATTGCGCAGCAACTTTCTATGGAGCAATCTCAATGCGCATGGAGCAAATTCATGATATTCAGCCACCACATGCTAATGAGCTCATCAGCCAATGCATGGTGTACTGGGGAAATTAGCATGACATTACCATTGCGCCAATGCTCATTTGCATGTGTTACACTATAAAAGCGCCACAGACCGGCACAGGCCATGGACCGATATTGCAACTATCTGAGGTAAATTGTGCATGGTGCTGGGGCACACTGAGCCCAGCCAGCACAGCAGGGGGGATGTATTAGGGTGCTGCTGACACTGACACACTGTGCTGTCCATGTGCACAGGTAGCAACATGTCGGAACATGAGGAGGGTGAGAAGCGTGGGCCTGCTTGCAAATGCAGGCCCAACTTCAAAAAGGCAGAGGCTCTGTTTAAGGGCTACCTCAACAGGGAGCCACTGTTGAGTGGTGCCATGGGCACACCACAGGCCAGGGCTGGGGCCTGGGAGGAGGTGGTGGCATGCATCAACCAGCAGGGCACCACCAGTGGTCAGTGCAGGAGTACCGCAAGAAGGTGGGCACCGATAAGTGGTGCATCAAAGAGAAGGTGGTGGCCATTCATGCAGCCCAGAAACCACCAGAGGGGGGGGGCATGCTGATGCACCACAGCTCATGGCGCAGGAGGATTTGGTGGCAGTCACCAAAAGCCACAGCACTGTGGAGGGTGTGCCAGGTGGAGGGTTCTAGATGGGTGGCGGCCCATCACTGCATGGTACGTATGTTGGGCACGCACAGCATGCAGTGGCTGTGTTGAGGGGGTAGGAGGCCTTGGGAGGGATGTGGGCCTTGCATCACTGACACATCTGTTTTCTCTTTCAGCACCAGCATGCCTGCATGCAGTGGATAGGGCACCAGCAGCAGTAGTGGAAGCAGGCCCAGCCCCAGAGGACCAGCCATCCACACATCCACAGGCATCCAGGGCCCTGATCGGCTGTAGCCCACCACCACTGTCCAGTTGGATGTCCTGGGCATGGGATCGGATGAGGTCCTGGATGTGTTTCTACAGGATGCCAGTCTCCGCATCCTCTGCATGGAGACACAGCATGGGTGGTGTTGTGGGGGAATCGCCCATACCAGATACCATCACAGGCAGCGTGCCCAGCCAGCCTGACAGCGGTGGGACAGCAGCCCACCTCCACTGTGGGTGCTGCTGTGGGCACTGTCACAGTAATGCCATCTGGTGGCGATGATGTGGTAGCGCAGGCACTGGGCAGCGTTCAGAGGCCAGATGGGCAATGGCAGCAGACAGCAGGGGCCACAGGGCAGCTGGACATGGGGTCCACTGCTGGGGCACCTGATAGGGACTTAACCCATGGGGACCCCACTGTGCAGCATCCACCTGAGCAGGATGCTGAGCAGCATGTCCATTCATCACAGGAGGGTTGGTGCCCTGCCCAGGTTCCCCTGGATGCCAACCCATTGGCAGAGCACACCCATTTGCTGTGGGCCTCCATGAAGCAACAGGTGCAGCCTGCTACTGGGGAGCATGCACTGCATGTGTAGGTGCACCAGGCAGCTGAGCAATGTGAGAGGGGCACTGCACAGCTCCTGGCAACTATACAGTGTTTGCGGGAGGACACGACTGCATCCCAGGATTGCATAGCCAATGTGATCATGGATGGCCTTGCACTGCTGACTGCCACAGGGCATGGCCAGCCACCATGGACACCACATAGTGCACTGTCAACCCCATGATCCCGGTGTTGGGCGACACCCTCCCTGTCAACACTGGGCTCTGCTGTTGGCATCCCAGACACTCCTGGGGCTCGCCTGTTTGGTCGCCTACACACCCCTAAGCTGACCCGGTCACAGAACTGCAGTACAACCCCTGGGGATCTGTTGCAAACACCCCCTGTGGCCGAGAAGCAGCCTGTGCTTGCCGAACAGCCCCAGCATGGCTGCCCCATGGCCATGGTGGCAATGGTTCCGTGCGGCGACCCTGATGTGCATGCCACCCTGACCGCAGTCTGCAGCTGTTGCCCTGTGCATGCATGGGCAGTGTGTGTGTGTGCATACCACTGGTGTGGCACCTGTGTGTTGCGCCACATGCTGCATGTGTATGTGCCTGCCTGGCTGCTGGCCAATGTGGCGTGGGCATGATGAGGGCAGTTCTGCACCGATTGTGCCTGTGCATTGGTGCAATGCATCTGATCCCCGCCACTAGCCAGCACCTGGGCATGTGGGTGCATGTGTGTGTTGCTGTTTGTTACTGTGTGTATTTGTGTGTGGATGTGTGCCACTGACTCCCCTACCCCTGCACCATGCCTCTTTGTGTGCATGCCCATTGCCATGCACACCCCTGCCTGTTTGCTGTACCTGTGTGTGTGGCCAGTACATGGGTTTGGTGCCACCTACCTGTGTGTACCATAGTGCTCCTGTGCAATGTTTTTTTTTGAAATTCTCTTTTTATTAATTTTCAACTGTAGTTACAGCAATATACCAATAACTTCTGGATATAATACAAATATCCAATATAGCCCAGAGTAGAATATACTTCAGTAGCCGGATAAAGAAAGGAAAAGAGAAAAAAACTAAATGCATCAAGAGAGGCTATAAAACATTAAACAGGATAAACCAGTTCAAAAATCCCACCCCTCCCCCAATGAGGCGTCACCACAAGGAGAGAGAGATGATAAACTAACCTTCGTAGTTAGGTGTTATAAAAATTCTTAACCTAAGAAACTGGCCAGGAGACTGATTTCTACAAACTGACATGGCGAGAGGTTATAACTTAATATAGGAGAAAAACAGAGGGAAGCCAGGAAAGTCCAAGACAGGAGGGGTGTACTTCTTCGCTCAGTTTCCTTATATATCATGGAGTCACTATCAATGAAGATACAGAGCATATAACTTGCCCCATTTCTTCTGAAAGGTCAATGGGAGGATCTAAAATTAGCAATCAACTTCTCCACTTTGAAGCATTGGGACATTTCTTCCACCCAGTCTAGGTATGAAATTTCCAAACTATCTGTCCAGTGTCGGAGGACCAGCCTCTTCACCGCCATAGAGATGAGTGCCATATGGTATTTCCTCTCCCTAACCCTGATATTTGCATAATCCCCTATGATACAAATCTCTGGTGTGAAGAGGTCTTTCAAACCCAGTATGGGGTCTAGTTTATCCTCAATTATCTTCCAGAGTGGAGCAATTTTAGAGCAATGCCAGAAAATGTGAGGGAGGTCACCTTGCTCTATCCCACCTGAAACATTTTGGGGGACAGAGGAGTCAAATTTGATTTCGGACTGGTGTGATATACATATTATTAATTATGAAATATTGAATCATCCTATTTCTATCTAGAGTGTTGTAAATGTATAAATCTTTCCAGATTTGACCCCATGGGAATGGAGAACTAGAAGGAGATAACCCCCAGGATTTGGAACCAGTTAGAGGAATGGGTGAACCAATTTCAAGAGATAAGTGTACAGCTTAGACACCCCATGGGGTTTAACCACAGCATAACCTCCACTAATAGTGGTTTAACAGTTGAGGGGCACTGCTATGCCAAACTCTTTATCTACCAGATGCTTTAATTGATATATCTTGAAGATGGCATTTGTGGGGATATTCAAGACCAGTAATAAATCAGCTGTTGAGCCTGCCTACCTTGCACATAAAAATCTTCCACTGAGAGCCCTGTATTTGGGGAAGCCAATTAGGAACTAACATTTTGTTCCCTATCCTAATGTTAGGTTACCCATCAGTGGTTGGCCAGGGTCTCTAATATATCTGACTTTAGCGGAGGAGAAGAGTTGGTTAAGTACTCTAACTGTGACACCCACTGGAGACTCTTGGATCTCTCGGGAAAGAGATGTGAAACAGCAATAAAAAAGACTGGTGGGGTTTATATATTATAGCGTTTAATAAGGTCAAGATCCATATGTAGCCATATAGGAGAATAAGTATCCTTCGATTCCCCCAACCATTTACCTGCTTTGGCAAGATGACTAGACCAGTAATAGAATTAGAAGTTCGGTAATCTAAGACCCCCCATTTCTTTGGGAAGGCATAGTTTATCGAAGGCTCGCCTCGGAGATTTGTGATTCCAAATAAAATCAGTTAAGGTCGAATGAACTTTTTTGAAGAAGGACCTAGGTAACCAGATGTCCAGGAGGTTTAGGGGGTAGAAGAGCCGAGGAAGAATGTTCATTTTGATGATGCTAATCCGGGCCCCCACTGCTAATGGCAGTTTTCCCCATCTTTGCAGGTCAGACTTAATTCTGTCCAACAAATCCTCTAAATTGAGCTTTTAGTTGGGAGAAGTCCGTGTCAGATAAGCATCCAAGGTATTTCAAATAGGATGGGGTCCACTTCATGCCCAGGTGGGACACAGAAGCCGGGTGAGATGTACGTTAAGTGGGAAGATCTCCGTCTTTGCCAGATTAAGTTTATAATTGGATAATTCTCAAATTGTGTAATTATCTCCATTACCACCGCGAGAATCGGCGGATTAGTTAACTGTAGGAGAATATCATCCAAAACACTGAGATCTTAGGAGTTTGGTTAAAGAGGGCATCCCTGGATCCCTGGGGCAGCTTTGAGGCTGAGCAGCAAAGGTTCCAAATAAAGATTAAATAGGAACGGGGATAAGGGGCAGCCTTGTCGGGTCCCGGAATGTAATTGAATGGAGGGTGAGAGGATCCCATTACAGTAGATCTTTGCCGTGGGGGCTCTATATAGAGTTTTGACCCAACCCAGGAAATCCCCCGGGAAGCCGAACCTGGACATAGTATGCCATAAGAACTCCCAGTTAACACGGTCGAACGCTTTCTCCGCGTCCAGGGCTACCAATACCATAGGGACCAAGGAAGTTTGAGCAGCCCTAAAAACATGAGAGAGCGATCTGATATGATCCATCGCTGACCTTCCCTGTACAAATCCTACTTGCTCACTACTCAATAATGGGGTCCACACTTGTTTAATATGGGAAGCTAGAATCTTGGACAAAATTTTAATATCACAATTGAGCAGTGAGATTGGTCTGTAATTGGCCTGGTTCCGGGAGGGTTCAGCCATCTTGGGGATCAGGATAATAATAGCCTCCAGTAAAGAAGAATCTAGGATATCTGCTGACAGCAAATAATTATATAGATCCAGGAGCAGGGGAGCCAAGTCCTGACAGAAGGCCTTATAAAAGTTGGCCGGAAACCCATCCGGACCAGGGGCTTTATCTGACGAGAGACTATGAATGGCCTGTTCTACTTCCTCCTGGGAAAGAGGTGAGGAGAGGAAGGTCACTTGATCCTCCGAAAGGCGAGGAAGTGTCAGTGGCTGGAAAAACTCCTCTAACCTTGAGTGTGGAAGGGGATACTTTAGTGCTGTATAGATTTTGGTAAAACTCTTTAAAGATTGCTGCTATGTCTTGGGGCTCTGTTTTGATGGATCCTTCTTGGTCTTCCAGTGCAGGAATCAACCTGGAATTCTCCACCTCCTTAAGTTTCAGTGCCAGGAGTCTACTCGGTTTTTCCCCCTGATCCAGATACTTGGCCCTGGTTCTCAGCAGAGCAAACTCCGTCTTTTCCCGTATCAGTCCTTCATATTCATTTTTAAGTTTGTGAAGTTGCTCTAGATTATTCAGTGAGTTAGAAGTAGCCAATATATTCTCTGCTATTTTAATCTGGTTTGAGAGGTAGAGGAGATTCTGGGACCTGAGTTTCTTTCTTCTAGAGGAAATTTTGATGAGTTCCCCTCTCAGAAAGCACTTTAAAGAGCACCAAAGGATATCCATCCTGGTCACTGAGCCTCGATTAGTTTCCAGATAATCACTAATAGAGATCTAATCTGAGTGAGAGAGTGTTCTTCCTTTAATAACTGGGTATTAAGTTTCCAGATCGTGTCAGGGCGTTAAGGACTGTGGGGAGAATTTAAACCAGACTAGCGCATGATCCGAAATTACTATAGGCTGTATACCTGCCGAGGACTTTAGTCATGAGGAAGTGGAAATGGGAAATAATCTAATCTCGACCAGGAATTATGGAGTGGAGAGAAAAAGTGTAGCTTTATTGAGGGGTAGAAGGTTCTCCAGGGGTCTACCAGACCTAACATATTATTCATATCATTCAACGCCAGTTGTGGTGGAAACAATGGTCTTACTGGTCTAAAGGTTTTATCCAGTTCTTGGGTTGGAGCTATGTTCCAATCCTCCTAGGATCAAAGAAGCTGGTAAAGGAGCTGAGCTTGTCAATGAGCTGCATAATAAATGTCACGTTCCCTCCCACTGGACCATATATTGAGCCTAAAACAATAGGAGAGTTAAAAAGAGATCCAGACACCAATATATATCTACCTTCTGAGTCTCGGGTAACCTTCGTCGGGTTAAAAAGTATATTTTTCTTAATCATGACAGCTACTCCCCTGGCTTCCGATGAGTCACCAGCCACAAAAATTTGGGAAAAGCCTCTGACTTTTAACATATTACTTTCGGCTACTGTGATATGGGTTTCTTGCAAACATAAGATGTCAGCTCCAGTATCGAGCAGTTAACCAAAATACGGATCTCTTCTTAACATCTCTAATCCTCTCACATTCCAGCTGATCAATTTAACAGTACGGCTAGCCATATTCTAAAACATAATGTAGTAAGACACCAATTAACCTTTGCGATCTCATCCTACTCCAAACAGTGGTGACACCCTCAAACCTTTCCCCAACACCCCCCAAAATTCCTCCTCTGATAAAAAGTAAAGACCCGGAACAAGTGGCATTAATAGGCTGCCAAACTCTAGCATTGAACATCAATAGACTGCAATCAACAAAATTAAGTGGCAGCACCCACAAAAGGTAGTTATTATCTCTGTAAGCAGTGTCCCACCCCCCCATAACATTACCATAAAAACCTTACAAACATCAGCCCGAATATTCATCATCCAGACATCAAAACAGTATAAGCAAAACCCCCGCCCCCACAACATTACAAGGTAAACATTATCTACCCAGTACCACGTATCCAACACCATAACCCCTAAAACAGTACTGATTACCCCCGTACATCTTCCCTCCCCAGGGTACCCCAGGATGTCTCTTATAATAATAAAATCCCCCAAAGCATCGAGACTAGGGATTACGACCCACATCAACAGCATTCGATCATAAAATAAACCGTATCCATTATATTGCCACATCTGAGGGTACCAACTACTCCCTACCTGGTGCATAGGCATGGAACAACTTTGACCTGCCTATAAGCCCCCGTCCCCAAAGAAGAGGCGCTGCCTCTAGAAGAGAAATTGTTGAGACCGCTCCCCAGCTCAAAGGAAAATGTAACAGGTAGTATTACCTGGGGGCAGCTCCGGTGGCCTTATCCTCTCGATTCCATTCCAATGGGAGCCTGGAAGTGAAGGGGAAGACGCATAGGGGCCGAAAATGCTGATGGACCAAATCGGTCCGACCGCAAATAGGTCCTCCGGAAACTGCACCCTCCACATTAGTTCCCTCTAGTGGATCGAGAGGCCAGGACACGCTGGGAGATAGAGACAGGCCGACTAGGCCGCGCGGCCTACTACCACCCGATCCATTACCACGCGGGTCCCAGGAGGAGTCCCCACTGGAAGCAGAGGCTGCCACCCCAGGGTTATCCACCGCTTAACAGAGCATCGCAACTACCCAGTAAGTAACAAAAACTGACCAACCAAACACAGAAATAGCAAGACTAGGGGGTTAGCTTGCAGAAATGTTTAATGTCAGATAGTGATCTGCTCAAGCCTGTGCCTGCCCAAGACTAGGTTCAGTCATTTTATTAATTGACCTTTGAAAAGGTCAGGCAGCAGTTTTGATAATTCAGTTAACGCTTCCTCGGGAGTTTCGTAGGAATGCCAGACACTTTCCACTTGGACAGAGAGTTTTGCAGGGTAGATCATCCGGAAAGCCTTTCCAACAGTGATCAGTTTGCTCACTATTGGATGGAAGGCAGCACGCTTCAAACGAACCTCTCTGGGCAAGTCTTGAGTTATCCTCAACTTGATTCCATTCCATAAAACTGCCTCCAACTGCTTAACTTTGTCAAGAACATGTTGTCTGTCCAGGTAGCTTAAACATTTTATGATTAAAGGTCTGGGGGCGCTTGGGAGGCCTGGGTCTGAGGGATCTGTGGGCTCGTTCCACATGGTATTGCTGGTGGACAGGTGAGGGGCCCATGACCTTATTCAGGAATTGTTGGACGAACTTGATGGTGTCTCCTCCTTCCTCCAGTTCTGGGAGACCTAAAATTAAAACATTATTTCGTCTACTGCGCCCTTCTAAGTCTTCAGATTTCAGTTGGAGTTTTTGTACTTGCTGGCGAAGCTTCACTATCTCCGGGTCTGTTTTCTGTTGCCATCTTTCCACTGACCCTATTCTGACTTCTGAGTCACCTATCCTTCTTGAGAGGTCAGCGTAGTCTTGCCTCATTGATTTCATTTCGTTGGAGATCTCTTGCAGGGTATCTTTAAATGGTGAAAGCTCCTCCAAAAGACGCTCCTCTGTTAAGGTAGTACCCATTGCAACATTAAGACCTCCACTGGAAGAAGTTTTGCTGGTTGAAGAGAGGTTAGAGCCAGAGTTTTTGGCTTTCTTTGAGGCTTTTCTGGTGTTATAGGTGGGGTGTGCCTGACTCCTGAGGCCTTCATTTCTGCATCTGTCATCGCGATGTTCCAGCAGGCAATATACACCCTCAACTAGCTCCACTGTCGACTCCAGGTGTAGTAAAGGTGTTTAGACAGCGTTTGGTGGTGGATTGGTAGTTTTGGCTCAGCGAAAATTAGAGTTTGAGAGGGGAGAAACGGGAGCTCCAAAGCAGGCAGCCACTCAGCACCACTGCATCACGTGACCCCCCCTCCTGTGCAATGTTGTCCCAATGCTGCTGTGCCATTCTCTGCAGCCAGGGATCTCTCCATCCTGGGGCAAGCTGTCCACCAACCTCCGACCCATTGTCCTCGTCGTCCCCACTACTATCACCCTCATCAGCCTCGACAGCTATCCCATGGTCAATTGCCATGTTGTGCAGTATGCAGCACGCCAGGAATAGGCAACAGGCTTTCAAGAGGCTGTACTGTAGGGCACTGCCAGACCTGTCAAGGCAATGAAACCATGCCTTCAGCATCCCAAATACATGCTCAATGATGTTTCGCATGCTGGCGTGTGCCTCATTGTAGTGTTCCTCTGCTGGGGATGATGGGCACCGATAGGGGGTGAGCAGCTAGGGCCTGAGTGGATAGGGGCTCTCTCCTGTGTGGATAATGACATGGTTAGCAATGTGTCCTCCTTTGTTGTGCCCCTTGCCTGTCCCTGGTGCCCTCTCCATCACACCCACCCTGCCCTCCCCCATCCCATGGCATGCTCTGCCCAGAACCCCTTGCCCGTCCCATACTCACCCACTAGGTGGCCCTTGGGGATGTCCCCATGCTCAAACCTGTGGCACAGCACAGAGCTGTGCCAGATGAATGCATCATGTGCACTCCCAGGGTCTGTGGTACAGACATTGGTGATGCGCCCCTTGGCATCACACATCACCTGGTAGTTCACACTTGGAAACCCCTTCCTATTCATATAGACCACACCATCAGGGCCAGGTGGTGTGTGGATGTCCATGTGGGTGCAGTCAATGGCCCAAAGCATGCCAGGCATGCGTGCTACCCTGTGGAAGTCCTGCATGATTGCTGTATGCTCTGCCTGTCTGCTGGGGAAATGGATGTATTCTGAAACATGTGGTAGCAGAGTGTTGAGGAACTGTGTGAGGAGGCGTGATGTGACCAACTGGGTTATGCCTGTGGTATCCCTTGTTGGTCTCCAGAAGGTGCCTGTGGTGAGCAGGCACAGGACAGCTATCATCTTTGTCTCCACAGACATTGCGTGGCTCTGTCTTGTGGGTGCCTGCATCTCCTCACTGCTCAGCTCACAGAGCTGTCTCAGAATGGCCCTGTTCAGGTGGTACCATCCCACAATCTCCGTATCTGTGTAGTTCTCGAAGGTGGGTGGGCACGGTACCACCTGTTTTGGACGTACCACCGACATGCCCTTCCACGGCTGTGTTGCTGTTCCTCCTGCCCCCTCCCACCCCTCATTATGGCCTCCATTAACAAGGGTACACTATCCATGACCCCTGATGTCCTGTCTCCCCCTGGGTGGTCGGCTGCTGCAGGCTGTGTGCCACCCTGGTGCACTGCGTGGTACTGTGCCTGCCTGTCCTTCTTGCTCTCTCAGGTCCTGGCTCACTCTCCACTGCAACCTCTGCCCCTTTACCCCGGTGGCTGCCTCTGACAGTCATGCTGTCCCTCACTGGCTCTGTCTCCCTTGCTCTGTCTGTTTGCCTGTCTGTCCAATGTCTCTTGCCACTCTCTCTCTCTCTCTCTTTCCCTCTTGCCTGGTGCAAGTGCTGTCTGTGTGCTTGAACCCTGTATTTATAGGCTCAAGTCTGCATGGCACATCCAGGTTTTGCTCTGCACTTGCGCCATGGTTCCATGGTTGAATATTGCACTGCGCTGAATATTCATGGGCACGCCTCCTGCTCTTGCGCATGTGTTCATCATAGTTGTGCATTGGTGCAATGATATTTGTGCTGTGCAATGGCTCCCACTGAATATTGCTCCTTGGCACAAGTCTGCACTTGCGCCAGCACAACTCAGTTCATTGAATATCCTGGCCTTGATTTTAGTCTAAGTTTGCAATGGCTTAAGACAGTTCTGTCATGCAACTCACACAAGCAGTAGTGCCTGCAGCCTTAATACTGTATGTGTAGAGAAAATAATACATCTAATGGAATTTCATTCACAGGAAACAAAATCTGTTTCTTTGTACTGCTCATTTCTCTCTGTGAGACAGTTGTAACATTTTGAGGAGAGCAGTAGACTGAATCAGTCAGTCAATCAATCAGTCAATCAGTCAGTCAATCAGGCAATCAAGCAGTCAGTCAGTCAATCTGTATTGAACCAGGTGAGCACCCTTGAGAATAGTCATTTACAAGGTGGACCTGGGCAGTTTCCCAAAGGATCACACAAGACTGAATTCCTCCTTTCCACAAATGATACACACACCCTTTCAGCAGCCTGAAAGTGAAGAGCTAGATCACTTACTTTATAAAGTGTATTGTTTTACAATTCAAATGCCCCTTAAATCTGAATTTCTGACTGGAAATACCAAGACACAGAATGCATATGACGTGGGAGAAATGAGCTAAGCAAATACAGAGCACTACAAACACTGGGACTGATTAGTTTCTTTATCTACAATAGCTGAAGTGTAGTATCTGATTTGTGTGGGACATCCTACTTCAATTGTTGGCATTACAAAGCGGAGGGGGGGCTGCTACACCTTATCCTCAGTACCTTCAAAATGAAGTGCTGTAGTTCTCACATCACTGCTAATGATTTATAATGGGAATGGGGCGCTTTTAAAGTCGTGGACCTGAGGGACCATCACAGTTTCCAAGGAGTTTAGTGGAACTTGCTATGGGTTAGAGAGTAAGGGACTCTAATAGGATTTGAACCAGGGCTTCCTAGTTCTTGTGCCTGTGCTTTAACTACTAGATTACCCTTCTTCCATATGCTGCAGCTGATGCTTTCCTGGTAACTATTTCTTGTTATAGCTGAGCTCTTTATTGCCTTACAGCAGCCATTCAGTCACTGACTGCCTAGTTACAAAGGGAAAGAGGTATATTTGCAAGATTGTTTCTGACTGCTGGTGTCAATCAAAACAGAGAATGCTAACACACACAGAACATAACACAACAGTTATATAATACCACTTAAAACTCTTGTTGTACCCAGAATAATTTATTGGGTAAACTGTTGTTGCTAAGAGAAACAGTAACACAACACATACAGACACTTCTTTACATGAATACTGTGTATATCTCAAATCAGGGCTGCATCACACTCACATGGTCCTAGTCCCTATTAGACCTGTACTTCAGGATGTGCACAACACTTAAACGGTTCCTCCGTTACTCAAGTTGGGAACCAAACGTTGTGGATTTGGTTTACTGGTGGCACTGCATTTAGTGCAGCACCATTATCTGTTGCTCTGATGACACTGTCATCCAGCGACATTGATGGTAAAATGGAGGAGTAACACATTGATAACTTCTGGGGACTGTATATTTTTATTTATAATCTAGAGTTGGACAGCAGTAGGACTGCTGGCAACTGGAGGAGGCACACAACAGTTACACATAAGGAGTTGGGAAAATATTGGTGTGAAACTATGGGAGACTTCCCCTTTAAAGCAGTTAAAGATGAAACTATGTTAGAGACTATCGGATTGGTCAAACTTAAAACTAACAAAATCATACGTACAAATAATATGACACTGTTAGGAGACAAGAATAAGACTGTTAAAAGAAGCAAATGGTTTACACAAAGAATTGTCACAGTTTGGAATACTCTGCCACAACAAGTTGTAAACAGTAATACTATGTTTAAAATTACTAAAATTCAGTATTTAAAACAGTGCCATGGACTTTTATAGGGCTTGCCCCCACGATCTCTCCAGCCACTCATCACAAATTCTGAGACCACGTGGGCAGAGCGGGCTTATGAGGAAGCTGGTTGAGGGTTTGGCGCCAGTTACGATACCTTCTCCTGCTAATAGTACTAAGTTAAAAATTCAAATTTTTGTAGTGGTGAGCTCACGCTGCTATAAGGTATTGGGCTATGAAGCCCAATATCTTATAGCAACCGAGTTGGAAATTCACTTACTGCAATTCACTTACCACATACTCAGTATGTTTAAAGTGAATTTCCAAAGTGGTTGCTATAAGGTATTGGGCTTCATAGCCCATTATACAATGGCAAGAAAAAATCCTGGACTCCGATTGGTCAGTCTGGGGCTGGACCCGTGATGTTAATCAGTACAACATCACGGGTCTAGTCTCAACACTAGTGAGCCTGCTGCTGCGCTGAGCATGCTCATCATTTGTGATTGTTTCATCTGCTCTTAAAAACAAAACATTTTCCACCACGAAAACATCTTTAAAATATTTTTTTTATGCTGTATAACAACGAGCCATTGTATAATAGCAATAATGCCCTCCAGGGTGCGTGTCGTTTGGGATAACGTCATGCCTCAGTTGTTGGACGCACTCGGCCTGCGGCCTCATGCCCAACCACCTGAGGCGTGACGTTATCCCAGCACGACACACACCCTGTCGGGCATTATTGCTTAAATACCTTATAGCAGCATGAGCTCACCACTACAACATTTTTAATTTTTAAGTTTGTACTTTTAGCAGGGGAAGGGATCATAACTAGTGCTAAACCCTCAGCCAGCCAATCTCTTCCACCTTCATCATGAGTCCGCTCTGCCCCCCCAGTCTTGGAATTTGTGATGTGTGGCCAGGGACAGCACAGGGGCGAGCCCCATACAAGTCCATGAGGGCTGTCTTAAATACTGGATTTTAGTCATTTTGAACAGTCCTAGAGGAAATTAAAGCAGTCACTTAACTAGTAGGGTCCCTACTAATTAAGAGACTGTGTTAATTTTCCTCTAGGACTGTTTAAAATGACTAAAGCCTGGCTTTAAAAAAAGACTTATATGGGTCTCACACCCGTGCTCTCCCTGGCCACACATCACAAATTCTGAGAGCACGGGGACAGGGTTGGGGTGGAACAGGCTCATGAGGAAGTTGGAAGGGATCTGCTGGCTAAGGGTTCGGTGCCATTTACTATTCCTTTCCCTGTTAAAACTACTAAGTTAAAAATTTAAATTTTTGTAGCGAACTCCCAATGATATAAGGTATTGGGCTATGAAGTCCAATACCTTATGTAACCCCTTTACATAGGAGGGTTCCTGAAAGCCTTCCAGGAGCTTGTCTGCATGTTCCCTCCTAACTGGTGTTCAGCGTAATGCCGCCTAAATGTGGGTGTAGTGAGTGCTTCTAAAGCCTCCCGTACTGTCTCTTTAAGAGCTGCCTGCTCACAGGCTCCAGCGGATTGGTATGAGGGAACTGGTGTTTCCCTGTTCGAATCCCACCTGAACTGCGGTGAGATCGCTCCCCTTTGGCAGTCGCTGCTTGCGCAGAGGGAGCCCTTTTAACTAATGTAACTGTTTGGACATAATTAGCTAGCCTGTTGGTGGAATTACCATTTGTCTGACCTGCTTCTTTCGCAGCTGAGACTGTGTGTGCTGTGCCCCTCCATTTTGGACCAGAACTGTCTGAAGGGTCCAATAGGAGCAGGGGGTATCCCAAATGGAGTAACTGGTGACCAAGCAGAATTAGGGCTCTCTAGGAAGCCGGCAGACCAATGAAGATACAGCTAGTAATTGTGGGAAATGAAGTCTAGACCACGGCGCCTTTTCGCTCCACTGAGGGCAAGATTAAGTGACTGGCATCTGTAGCCAGCCAATAGGATTGGGTGGTGCCTGAGCAGAGAGGATGGCCCCATGCTGTCAAGGGGAAGAGACACTGTGGCTGTGAACGAGGAAGGAGCTCTGAGCTCCTGTGCCGTTGAGTTTTCACGTGGGAAGCGCGTGAGAGGCCAGAGGCAGCCGTTTCAATAGCCAGTGAGCTTCAGACTAAATCCTCGGGGCAGCAGTCAGAGGAGGCTGCGTAAAAGCACAGCTACCTACCAGGCTCACCCTGTAGAGGACTGGAGAATCTGCTGAGTCGCACTCGGTCTGTCAGAAAAATGAAGCTGCGGTGAGACTCCTGATTAGCCGTGCGTTCGGTCGGGCCATAGGAGCAGCTGCCTGGTATGGTACCCCTCTGTTGCTTTCCATGTAAATGTGTGGAGAAGTATTTGAAGTTCAGGATCAGCCCTGCGCGTGGTATGAGAGTGGTTTCTTCTGGAGTTGTGAGTACTAAAGCAGGATAGCTCCCTGTTAAAAGTTTCTAGCAAGAGCAAGATCTTCAGGTTGCTTTGCTGACTGCACTAACTGAGCCTGCTGGCTCCATCTAGTCTTTGTAGGAACTAAATGCTTGTTTGTGTCAGGGCCCCAACCAGCTGCATCGAGGAACTAGCCTTTAGGGTTTGGGTACCCATAGACAGCAACTTATAGGTTTGGCCTGTGCACAGAGCCCTAGGTAGATACTCATATATTGTACTGGTAAGCCAATCACTCTGATTCCCCCCAGTCCTTATTTCCCCTTAAATAAATCAGATTGCTTGTTTTGTAAAAGTACCCTGGCTAGTTTGTGTATTACTGGTGAAATACTGCACAGTGAATATGGTATAACTGTACCTTACTTTTCAGGGGGTCTCCGGAGTGAGCTGAGTGGTTTGAGCCAGGGGTAAATGTCTATGGTAAGGACACTGCAACTAAACTGCATGGACCACTAGTGGGAAGAAAGGGGGGTTGCAGCAAACCAGAGGGCTGTGACCAAGTCAACATCGACCATTTCAACCCTGACCTCTGGTTGGAGGCACCTGCCAACGGATCTGGGCCCCTCACTCTGTTACAGTTAAGGCAGGCAGGGGTAGTAGCCCTTAGAATAGCGCCCCCTGGGGGTTAAAAATTGGAGGCAGCGCTGGGATTAGCGTCCCCTAGTGGCCGAGTGGGTGAAGTGCATAACTATGGATAAAGTAAAGGAAAAACTGGAAGGGGATATCATGGCTAGGATTAAGCTGGACTGTATTAAGACGATGGTACATAAACTGATGGTGTGGGGTGAAGCCAAAGAGCTGGACACTCAGAGAATTGTATTACTACTAGATGTACCTCTGGGGACAACGACCGCCTGACATTATTTCTGCCGTGGAGCGTGTTAAGTGTTTAGGCAAGGTAGAGGTGAAGGGGCGTATGGCTGACCTACTCGATCAGGCTTTGCAGGTGTTACTCTTGTGTAGCATAGCCATAAACCCTGAGAGGGTACCCCCAGTGATTTACCCGGAAGGTGCCCAACCAGGGTGGAGGGTCTTTCACATTCGGAGTGAGTCAGTCACCCCCGGGGGGTCTCCCCAGACTAATAGTTTCAAAGATAAGCTACTTAAATTTTTGGTTGTGGAAGGGTGGACTACCCAAGAGTTAATGCAGGCCTTGGACCTTTCCAGTGAACCCACCCCCTCAGGCTTCTCCTGGTACCTCTCCGGAGCTCCCCAAGAGTTCTATCTTGGCTCCACTGCCCCTAGTGGTTCCCTCTATACAGCTGGATTCTTACCATGGGCTAAAACTTTTTTCTGGCACAGTGCCCGTACCTTCAGGGGAGGATGATTTGGAGACGTGGATGGACTACGCCACCCCCCCAGTCCAGGGGTGGCAATGCTCTGAGGGGGAGAAACAGAAGAGACTGATGGAGAGCCTGCAGGGTCCGACCTTAGAAGTCATTCAGTATTTGTGGGCCACTAGCCTGGAAGCTACTGCCGCAGAGTATCTTTCTACTCTACAGGGAGTGTTTGGGAGCACGGAAACTGAAGAAGACTTATTATGGAAATTCAAGTCTGCTAAGCAGTGGAGGAATGAGAAGCTTTCCACCTTTGTCACTAGGGTGGAACAGGCTTTACAGAAGGCCTACTGAAAAGGGGGGATCACTGCCCCAGCCTTGAACCAGGTCAGGTTGGAACATGTTCTAAAGTCTGCTAGATTTTCCAGTGTGATACTGTTAAAACTTAAGTTACATGATTGGCGAGCTACCCCGCCTGGATATTGTCAATTGATGAGGGAGATTAGAGAAGTGGAGACTGATGAGGAGGGGTGGGAACCCTATGTGGGGACTGTGAATCTGAGCCAAACCCCTGAGTCTAGTGAACCTGATGAGACCCACCCTTCAGGGGGGCCTGATGTATCCCCAGAGTTACAGGGAGGGGTGGGGGTGCGTGTCATTTCTTCTGATCCCCAAGTAGAAAGTGAGTTGAGGGCCGAGGTCAGAAATTTATGAGAACTGGTGAGGGACTTGAAGCGATCCACTACCCACCCTGTTGGGTCTGGGGAACCTGAGTTATCTAGAAACCAATGCCCTGGCCTAGGGGAGTCCCCTCATCCCTCAGAAGGCCC
Source organism: Neoceratodus forsteri (assembly GCA_016271365.2). NCBI lineage: Eukaryota > Metazoa > Chordata > Ceratodontiformes > Ceratodontidae > Neoceratodus > Neoceratodus forsteri. Next base: position 870,507,180 of record CM057450.1, on the reverse strand, counting down.
CCAGCAAATGAAGTATTCCCCTCCCAATAGAGACCCCCAGGACCCCAAGTTCTGTTACCATTGTGGGGAGGATGGACACTTTCAAACTGAGTGCCAGTTGCCGGAGAATTTAAGGAAGGTCAACAGCAGACTGATCACTTGGCATCACAGGGTCCATGTCTGACCCCCCAGGAAGGGTTTTGTGACCTGGGCCAATGCCCAAGCAACTGTCCAAGCTGTGCCCCCTGAGTGGTCTGATGTGGTCGGGCCCTCGATGGAGGCCCAGGTGTGGGTAAATGGGATTCCCACCTGAGCTGTATTGGATAGTGGCTCTCAGGTGACCATTACATTTCAGGACTGGTATCAGACACATCTACCTGAGGTGCCACTACAACCCTTTGATGGTCTACATGTATGGGGGCTGAGTGACAAGGCTTATCCATATTTGGGGTATATCCAGATCTGGTTGTCATTTCCTACTTCTGTGGCTGGAGTGGACGAACAGGTGGAAACTTTGTCTTTAGTCTTCGCCCTCACTGGACTGTATGATGGGGTACCCTTGTTGATTGGGACCAACGCTCACATGTTTGACCGACTAGCACAGTTGGGTTCTGAAAAGCAGGTGTCTAGGACTGGGTGAGCTCTTAGGATACTCATTTTGATCCAGAAGTCCTATGAGACTCAGAAAAAAGCTAGTCAGGAGGAGGAGCCTGAAGACCCGGTGGGTGTCGTCTGGAGGAAGGATCTGGAGCCGTTGCTATTAGCCCCAAATGCCCAGTGTGTCTTGCAACTGGAGGTTCGGCTTAAAAAGGATGTCAAGAATAAACTATTGATGCTGGATGCACCTGGGGAAAGAAAGTTGCCTGGAGGACTGCTGGTCAAACCCAGTATCTTGCCTGCTAGAGCCCATGCCTATGCCAGGAGACTGATGGTTCAAGTTCATAATGTGTCTGACAAAGAGACTCAAGTCAATAGAGGCTGTACCTTGGCTAGTGTGCATTGTGCAGACACTGCAGTGCTCCCTAATAGCAGAGGTTTGAGAAAGGATGACAGAGTCACGCCAGACTTGTTTGATTTTGGTGACTCCCCGTTGCCTGCGGAATGGAAAGTACGGGTCAGTGAGAAGCTTGCCCAAAGAAACCAGGTCTTTTCCCTAAAAGAATGGGATGTGGGATGTGTGCGGGGGGCCAAACACCACATTCGACTGCATGATGAAAGGCCTTTTCGAGAGAGGTCTCGGCGCTTGGCACCTGCTGATATAGAAGATGTGAGATGGCATCTGCAAGAGAAGTTTGCTGCTGGTATGATACAAGAATCCAGGAGCCCTTATGCTTCCCCCATTATCGTACTGAGGAAGAAGAATGGGGCCATTCGGATGTGTGTGGATTACCATACCTTGAACCAGCGGACTATCCCTGACCAGTATATCATGCCGCACATACAGGATACCTTGGACTGTCTGAACAGCAGTAAGTGGTTCTCTGTGTTAGATCTCCGCAGTGGGTACTATCAGATTCCAATGGCTTCTGAGGACCGGGAGAAGACTGCGTTCATTTGCCCACTAGGTTTCTATGAGTTTATTCAGATGCCTCAAGGGATTTCAGGTGCCCCAGCTACCTTTCAGCACCTGATGGAACGTGCTGTGGGGGACGTGAATTTGCTTGAATGTTTGGTTTATTTGGATGATGTCATAGTGTTTGGCAGCTCGTTGGAAGAACATGAACGTCAGTTATTCAAGGTCCTGGATAGACTGGAGGATTTCTGTCTTAAGTTATCTATAGACAAGTGCCAATTCTTTCAAACTTTTGTGAAGTATGTGGGCCACATAGTATCCACTGAAGGCATAGAGACTGACCCCAGCAAAGTGGAGACTTTGACTACTTGACCTCAGCCAAAGAATTTGAAAGAACTGCAACAGTTCCTGGGGTTTTGTGGATATTACAGGCGGTTTATCAAAGACTATTCTCGAGTGATCCACCCCCTCCTCAACGTTACTCAGGGGTACCTTCCCACCCACAAAACGTATATGAAAGTTGTGATCTCTGAGACGGAGAAAAAGTACTTCCATCTGAATGATGTGTTTGGAAACCGCTGGACTACTGAGTGTGAGGAGGCTTTCTATGACATTATATATCAACTTACCCATGCCCCAGTGCTGGCCTATGCTGATCCAGCTAAGCCATACATTCTCCACACTGACGCCAGCCTACAAGGATTGGGGGCTGTTTTATAGGAGGAGCATCCAAATGGGCTAAGACCTGTAGCTTTCACCAGCAGAAGTCTGACTCCCTCAGAAAAAAACTATCCAGTACACAAATTAGAGTTCCTGGCCCTGAAGTGGGCCATTGTTGATCAATCTCATGACTACTTGTACGGTGCTAAGATATTGGTGAAGACTGATAACAATCCGCTGACATATGTGCAGACCTCAGCCAAGTTGGATGCCACTGACCATAGGTGGCTCTCTGCACTGGCCACCTACGACTATGCTGTTGAGTACAGAGCGGTCCTAAACCATATAGATGTGGATGCTCTCTCTCTCTCTCTCTCTCAGAGGTCTGTGCCTCAGACTGACTGGGTCAGGTTGTCAGAACCTGACATAAGAGCCCTTGGCCAAAAATTTGACAAGGAAGAACAGGTGTCACCTGATGCTGTGGACTGCATGGTGGATTGCTTGGGGCCATCTAAGAACTGCATACCTGCTGCTTACTGTCATTTTTCTGCATTGGACACTAGTGCACTGCCCCAATTCAACAATGATAGTCTCCAATGGGCTCAGTCCCGAGACCCCATGATAAAAACTGCCTTGGAGGCTCTGCTAGCAGGGAGAGACGTGTCCCAATTGTGGTCTACTGAATGGAGAACTGCCCTGTTATACAAAGAAGGACCAAAATTGAAATTGAACAATAAACTGTTATATAGGGAGACCATGGACAAAGAGGGGCGAATAGACAAACAACAACTGGTGTTGCCCACCACTTTTAGAGAACTGGTGTTGCGGTCCCTGCATGACCACATGGGGCATCTTGGCATAGACCGAACTCTTGACCTGGTACAGACCCGATTCTACTGGCCAAAAAGGAGTGCAGACGTAGAGCAGTATGTCAAGACCTGTGGCCACTGTCTGCAAAGAAAAGCCCTACCTCAGAGAGCTGCTCCCATGGTCAATATCACTACCAGTGCCCCTATGGAGTTGGTCTGCATTGATTTCCCGAGCTCAGAACCTGATCTAAAAAATATCAGCAATATACTGGTAGTCACTGATCATTTTACGCGGTATACACAGGCTTTTCCTACTAAAGATCAGAAAGCAACCACGGTGGCTAAAGTACTTATTGAGAACTTCTTTGTCCACTATGGGGCCCCCCAGAGAATCCATTCCGACCAGGGGAGGGACTTTGAGAGCCGCCTGATTAAAGAAATGCTCTCCTTGTGGAGAGTACGAAAGTCAAGAACTACTCCGTATCATCCCAAGGGAGATCCTCAACCTGAAATGTTTAACCGCACATTGCTTGATATGTTGGGCACACTGCAACCTAAAGACAAGCCTAGATGGAGCCAGCAGATTAGCACCTTGGTACATGCTTATAACTGCACCAAAAGTGATGCCACTGGATTTTCCCCATACAGACTAATGTTTGGAAGAGAGGACAGACTGCCAGTGGATGTGTGTTTTGGGGTTTCCCCTGATGGGGTACAGGCAGCAAATCATCTACAGTATGTACAGAAGTTGAAGGCCCAATTAAACCATGCTTACCATCTGGCCCAGACCATGGCTGCTAAATGAAACCTGGCCAATGAGGAGAGGTATGATAAGAAAGTGAAAGCAATGGAACTGAGAGAAGGGGATAGAGTGCTATTGAGGAATTTGGGACTGCATGGCAAGCATAAGATTGCTGACAGATGGCATCACCTCCCTCATATTGTCGCGGGAAAACTGGAGAATTTACCTGTATATAAAGTGCGGCCTGAAAACAATTCAAAAGATGTGAAGACTATACACTGAAATCATCTGCTGCCAATCGGACAGATTTTGATAGAAGCTGAACCTCTCAATGCCCCCCCAGGCCTGTAACTAGAGCTGCTGCCAAGAAAAAACAAAGATTGGCTGAATCTTCAGAAATCAAACTAAAGAGGCCTTCTCCTCCCCCCTCTGATGAAGTTGACTGCCAATCTATGTCTGAAGGTAGTGAGAATAACCTTGAGCATTACCCCTCTTATGAAGTGAGCCAACTGTTTAGGGGCAATCCCCTAATTAACTCTGGGAATGAAGTTGGGCTTTCTGGACTGTCTGAGCCCCCAGCTTTGTCTCCGGAGCCAATGATCCCCGAGGGTGATGTGAGTAGCAGCAAAGCCGAAGAGGTGGGATCCTTGAGCCTGGCTGAACTGTCTGGCCTGGCTGAGCTATCTGACTTTTCAGAAGAAGGAAGTGATGTGGGGGAGCAAGCTAGTGATATGCCAGAACCTGTAGAATATTTTGAGTGCCCTGGTAGCACCCCGGTAGTGTCAGAATTGTCCCTAGCTAACTCGTAAAACCTATAAACCTATGAACCTATAAGATTATGGACCTAGAGGTCATCATAGCAGAGGCTGACCTGGATATTGTGGCCATTTCTGAGTCATGGTGCACATAAAGCCATGACTGGAGCATAGCCATACCAGGCTTTACTCTGTTCAGGAAGGATTGGGTGGGAAGGAAAGGAGGAGGTATGGTGCTTTATGTGAGGCAAAGCATAAAAGTCATGGAGATACAGGGAATAGAGGGGGGAGGCAGAGATTATGTGGGCCTCCTCGGAGATGGGAAATAGAGCCACTATTTGCACTGCAGTGATCTATAGACCTCCAACACAGAGGAAGGGATTAGATATGGTACTGGTGGAAGCTACTGGTAAGATGGCAAAAAAGGGGGAGGTGCTGCTGTTGGGGCAACTTATCAGATGTGGATTGGAGCCTCCCAGCAGTGGCTTTAGTTAGAAGCAGGGACATTCTGGACTCTCTGCAGGGGGCATTTCTAAGGCAACTAGTCAGTAAACCCACTCGTGATGGAGCAATACTGGATCTGGTACTCATGAACAGGAACAGTGTTGCAGATGTAAAGGTGGGAGGCCACTAAGGGACCAGTGATCACTGTATGGTGTGGTTCAATATAAGGACAGCTGTGGAATCAAACCACACAAGGGTGAGGGTCCTGGATATCAGGATGGCAGATTTTAAAAGATTTGTGAATGCCTCAGGGATGACCTAGCAGGGGTGGGTGGACTAGGTGGGGTGGAGGATTGGTGGGCGAAAATAAAAGAGTATAGTAAAGGCAACAAATCTCTGTGTCATAGAAGTGAGCAAAAACAAGAGGAAAAGGAGACCACTATGGTTCTCGAAAGAGGCAGCTGAAAAGGTAAAAGCTAAAAGTGTAGCATTCAGCAGGGATAAGGAGACACAGAGGGAGGAGGATACTGGGTGCATCAGGGGAAACAGAGGGAAGCAGGGAAAGCAGTAAGGAGTACAAAGGTGCAAAATGAAGAGAAAATAGTCCAGGAGGTAATGAAGAAAGAAAAAACATTTTTTAGATATGCAAGTGAAAAAAGGAAGACCAGGAGTGGGAGTGTAATGTTAAAAAGGGAATGGGGAGAATGTACAGAGGGGGACCAGGAAAAGGCAAACATCCTAAACAAACACTTTTTTTCAGTGTCCACAGAGGAAGGAGAATGGGAGGGGCCACAAAAAAGTAACAAAAGCTTTGAAGTGAGGGAGGTGGACACTAGTCCTTTTTTGGAGGAGAGAGAGTCCTGAAGGGACTTGATAATCTGAAGGTGGACAAAGCAATGGCACCAGATGGGATACACCCAAGGGTATTGAGGGAGCTCAGGGAAATACTGGCTGTTCCACTGGCAGTTCTATTTAACAGCTCACTGGCAACAGGAGTGGTTCTGGAGGGCTGCAGGAGGGCAGATATAGTCCCACTACACAAAAGTGGTAACAGGGAGGAGGCTGGCAATTATAGTCCAGTCAGCCTGCCATCGATGGTGGGAAAGTTAATAGAATTACTGCTGAAGGAAAGGAATGTGGAATATTTTGAATCTGGTGGGTTATAAGACCCAAGGCAGCATGGTTATACAAGGGGGGAGGTCATGTCAAATGAATCTGATAGATTTCTTTGACTGGGTGACCAAAGAACTAGATCAGGGTGGAGCGGTGGACGTGGCCTACCCAGATTTCAGTAAGGATTTGGACACCATTCCTCACAGAAGACTAGTAAGCAAGCTGGGTAGCTTAGGAGTGGATCCAAAGGTGGTAAACTAGATAAGAAATTGGTTAGGGGATAGGAGACAGAGGGTGGTGGTAAATGGACTTCACTCCAGTGAAAGGAATGTGACCAGCATGGTGCCTCAGGGATCATTGTTGGGACCAGACCTCTTTAAAGTCTTTATATGTGATATTGCAGAGGAGCTAGAAGGAAAGGTCTGCCTCTTTGCAGATGACACCAAAATCTTCAATATGGTGGACACTCGGTGGGGGAGTATTAGCAGAGACCAGAGAAAACTAGAAGAGTTGTTAAGGGTATGGCAGTTGGGTTTCAATGTAAAAAAGTGCAAAATAATGCAGTTAGGGCACAGAAACTCAGTGGAGAGTACAAAATTGGTGGAGTGGTATTGATGATCACCAAGCAGGAAAGAGACCTGAGGGTAATCATACTGGATGACCTAAAAGTGGCCAGGCAGTGAGACAAGGTAGTAGGAAGGGAAAGAGGGATGCTGGGGTGCATAGAGAATTGGTATTACCAACAGAAAGATGGAGGTGGTGTTGCCTCTCTATGGATAGCTGGTAAGACCCCAACTAGAGTATTGTGTCCAGTTCTGGAGACATCTCCAGAAGGACATAGTCAGAGTGGAGGCATCCAGAGGAGGACAACAAAAATGGTGCTGGATCTACATAAAAAGCCTTATGAGGAGAGACTGAAGGATATGGATATGTACACCCTGGAACAAAGGAGGGAGAGGGAAGATATGACAGAGACCTTTAAATACCTCATGGTGGTAAATAAGGCATAGCAGGGGAGTATTTTTCAGAAGAGAAGGTGCTCAAGAACAAGGGGACATGCTATGAAGCTGGAGGGGGGTAGATTCAGGAGAGATGTGAGGAAGTACTTCTTCACAGAAGGAGTGGTCGATTCCTGGAACAGCCTTCCAGCAGAGATGGGGGCAAAATAGTGGTGGAGTTCAAGAATGCATGGGATAAGCACAAAGGAATCATTGTGTAAAGGAAGGGGGAGGGATAAAGAGCAATAGATTGGACATGGTCTGATGTAATAGAGTAGGAAGTGAGAAATAGGCAGACTGGATGGGCCAAGCGGTCCTTATCTGTCATCATATTCTTTGTTTCTATGTTTCTGTTTCTAAATAACCTGGGCTTGTTTAATTCAGAGGTCAGATGACTATGAGTGGATCTTCTCCTAATGTACAAAATAATAAATGATTGGGAGTTTTTTGATCAGCTTCACTTAATGCAGAAGTACTCATTACCAGGAATAAAAAAAATGGTCATATCTTTGATAAATAGTTTTCAAACTAGTGAACATTCCAGTTTCCAGAAATGCAGGTACATCAACTGGAAAACCATTCCATATACTTTTATCCAGCATTTGAAAGTTCATGGACTTGTGTCATTAAATATATTTTCATTGTTGAAATCAAAGCAGTGACAACCTGTGATGACATTTGACAAGGTGCATTTACGTATGTGTGTTCATCAGTACCACCATTTGATAGCCCCCCCCCCAATTCACCAGTCACTCATCTTGTGCTGTACAGGTTATGCTGTACAGAGAAATTAATACATCTGACTGAAAGTCTGTCTCACTTTTATTTATTGTATTGGTGTTTAAAAGCATTTGAAATGAATTAATCTCTATAGCTTCCATTTCTTGAACAGTTTAACTACTTGTGAAATTGCCAACATACTTATTACATAGTGTTTCAGGTAACTTTTCAATGGATGTATTTTATTTTATTTATTTATTTATTTAGTTATCTATTTATTTATGTCTAGGATTACAAAGTACCTTTGAGCCAAGGCTCTTTTACAAAGGTTCCACGTCATGCTGGTTACAGGGTAACAGACACTAAAGCATAAAACAGTTACAGGTACATGGTTTTAGATAGTAACTTTGCTTGAAAAAATCAGACTGAGTGATGAGTAACTCAAGAAACAATAGGAGGAAGAGAGCAAGAAGGGGAGAGGGCTGAGGGTAGGGGAAGGCATAGGAGTAGAGGGTCAGGGTGAGGCAGCCGAGGGGCCTTGTCAGGATAGACACAGGGCAAGTGCATTAAAAGTTGCATTGGACAGGTAAGTGCAAGAAGAGAGGGCAGAAACTGACACCTATAAGGTCAGAAGCAGCGAAGGGAATGAAGATGTTATGGGGTGCAAGCACAGGTGCAGGTGCCAGTTATGGAGTGGCGGAGCTTTTTTTTGAACACTCCAAGTGTTTCTGTGGATGAAGTGTCACTAGAGAGCTCATTCAGCCAACTCGGAGCCCTGTATGCAAACGATCTTTGGTCTTGGGATGTGCGGCAGCGGGGTATTTGAAAGATTTGGGACTTAGAGCTTCTGGTGTTGCAGTTGGTGATTTTGGGTTTGAGGAGAGTGCTGACTCCTGGTGGTAGCTTTCCCATCATGATTTTCTTAGCAGTGATGCAGGTTTGGTATTTGATTTGGTTGTTCAGTTGCAGCCAGCCTGTTTTGGAGTAGAGGTCGCTGGTGTAGGTGAGACGGTGGGAACCAGTAACGAGTTGGCAGGCTTGATTGAGGGGAGTTGAAACACACCTGAGAGATGAAGTTGTGGCAGATCCATAGATAATGAGACCGTAGTCAATGATGCTGATGATGGAGCTCTGGATAGCTATGGACAGAGCTTCTGGGGTTAGATGTTTCCTATGTTAGAATAGTAGGCCCATCCTGGTGTTGGTTACTTTTGCCACGTTATTGATGTGTGGGACATAGGAGAGATTACAGTCGCGGGTGAGGCCGAGGTATCTGAAGGCATGAACTTGTTAGAGGGGTGATTCCTTGCTTGGTTTTAATGGAGAGCTGATATTGTTTGTATTTGTTTTGGGAGCTGCAGAACATCATGGTCTTTGTTTTTTTCTAGTTAAGGATAAGTCTGTGTTTTGTGAACCAGTTTTCAACTGCAGAGAAGGCCTGTTGGAGGTTACCTTGTAGATGGACTGGATCATGGTGGGATGCCAGAATGACAGCATCATCTGCGTAGAGTAGGATCTGTTCAGGGCAGGATTCTGGCAGTGAGTTCAGAAAAAGGCTGAAAAGGAGGGGGCCCAAGATTGAGCCCTGTGGGACACCAGACCGGACTGGTCTTTGGTCTGAGAGAGTGTGCCAGCAATTCTTACTCTTTGGGAGAGGTTGTCTAAGTAGCTTTTGAACCAGTTCACCGAGTTAGGTGACAGCCCTGCTAGTCGAAGCTGGGCAAGTAGGAGATTGTGGTTGACAGTATCAAAGGCTTTAGTTAAGTCGATGAAGGTGGACCTAGTAAGATGACTGTTATCGAGTGGGTGATGGATTGCACCAGTGAATACAAGTAGCGAAGTGGAGGTGCTATGACCTTTTCTAAAGCCATGTTGCTCCTTGCATAGGATGTTGTGATTGTCTAGGAAGTCAGTGAGCTGGTCTGACACAATCCGTTCTAGGGCCTTGGAGAGTGGAGGTAGGATGGAAATCAGACGGTAATTCTCAGTAGCTGTTTTGTCACCACTTTTATGAATTGGGGTTACTGTGGCAGATTTCCATAAGTCAGGGAACTGGCTGAGGGAGAGGTTGAAAATCCTGGTCAGTGGTCAGAGTACTTCTTCAAGTGTGAATGATAGCAGTTTGAGGTTGAGGAAGTCACTGCTGGCTCTGGACTTGCAAATGGCTTTGGTAACGTAGCTGCAGACTTGATTCATTTTTACTGATTTAAAGTAGAAGGGAGGGTGGCTGGAGGGGCGGGGTATGGGAACTACCTCATCGAAGAAACCCTGTGGAGTACAGCACTGAGGTCTGTGAAGGTGTCATTGAATGTATCAGCAATGAGTTTCTGGTCAAGTGTAGTTTCACCATTTATGCAGAGTACTGATGGGGTGATTTAGATTGCTTCCCGGTGACTTCTTTAATGTTATTCCAGAAGTCCCTACCGTTGTCCCATGAGTTAGTGAGAGCATTATGGAAATAGGTGGTCTTCGTAACCCAGATATATTTGGTGCAGTCATTTTGTGCACATTTATAGTTAGCAATATCAACTTGTCTCCCAGTGTTTCTGGCAATCTCCCAAAGGTGGTCTCGAGCTTTTAGTTGTCTAAGTAGGTCTCTGGTAAGCCAGGGGTTACATAGGGCTTTGGTCTTGCGCTTCTTGAGGGGTACAAATATGTTGCATGCTTGGTTGAAGATCTTGATGAAGTGTTCCAGTGCGGTGTTCACATTGGTTGCAGTGAGAACTGGGGACCAATCCTGTTGATGAAGGAAGGTTCTGAGATGAGGTAGCTTGCCTCTAGGTAGATCTCGGCTAGTAATGGTTTTGGGGGGAGGCTTGATGAATTTATTGGACCAGTGGCAGATGACGGGGGAGTGGTCACTAAGTGCGTCAGGGAGGACAGTGGTGTTTGTGATCCTGGTGGGATGGCTTGTTATGATCCAATCCAGAAGGGTGCTGGTACCCATTTTATAGTTTGTCCTGGTTGGTGAGCTAACCATCTGAGAAAGGTTTGCTGCCATTATCAAGTCCCTGTATGCCCCTGCCTCTGCAGCAGGCCAGTTAATATTAAAGTCACCTAGGAGGATGGTTTCTGAGTCAGGTGAGAGAGATTTGGTAAACTCCAGGACTGCGTTAAGCCCATTATCTTGTTCTCTCAGTGGAATGTAGACTGTGATAACTGTGATGGCTTTATTGTGTGCCCTGAGAAGGATCTTGACAGGAAGAATCTGTGAAGTGGTGATTTGGGGGGTTAAGATGATAAGGTGCCCCCAGATTGTGTCCTTAAGGTACAGGGTGCAGCCACCACCTCTTTCTGATGTTCGATCAAGCTGGTAGACATTATACCCAGGGAGGGTGATAACAAGGTCAGGAACTGAAGGTGAGAGCCAGGTTTCTACAACTGCTAATATGTCTGGGTTATGCTGGCAGGCAAAAGTCTGAAGGGCGTCAATTTTGTAAAGAAGACTGCATATGTTAAGTGAGATTTTTTAAAGGGGTCCTGGTTTATTGGTCTGAGTTGTTCTTATTGTAGGGGCTGGTCCGGGATTAGGATGAATGTTTCCTGACAATAGCAGGAGAAGAAGCATACATTTTAGAGTACTGGTGTGAGATACCCATGACTGGCACCTATTTTTTTGGGCCAGACAACTCCGAGATTCACCAGGGCAAGTAAACGGGTGGAGCCATGGGTAAAGCGTGGCAGTAGTAGTGGTGGACAGGGGGAGTACCCAATGGCCATTTGGGGGAGAGGGCCATTTAGTAGTGATTGGAGATGCCCAAGGTCGGTACATGAGATCGAGAGGAAGGGTACCATGAAAGGGGTGAGAGAGCGTGAGTTGGTAGATGTTCAGTACAGTGGGGAAGCATGAGCAGGGGGGATGTAGGAGCGGGAAGAGGGCAAATAAGGTGAGGAGAAAGGGGTACAGAGTACTGTTGTCATACATAATTCAATGTGAATGGGGGGAGAGTGGGCTCAGGATGCTGGGTAGGTGGGAGGCAGCTAGTAAAAGTGGCAAGAGGTAGGCAATGAGGTGGAGGCTCAGGGGGCAGGGGAACTAGGTAAGCAAGTGGCTGAGGGAGAACGGGCAGAGGGTGGGGCACTGAGGAGACAAGGGCAGTAGCAAAAAGAGGAGGATGTAGCAAAGAGGTAGTAGGGGGCATTAAAGACTTCAACAAGACAGAAAGACAGGAGGTAGCAGCTCTAGAATAGAGTTCAGAAGTGAAAGGGTGTGTGGGAGCTATGGAATGCCAAAGGGGGGATGGCCTGTCACGGAGTTATGGAGTGACTGGCAGTAAGAGATATAAGGAGGGTGTCAGGCACAGAAAGAAGGCAGGGGCAGTGAGGGGACAGAGTTGATTAGTAGAGGGGGGGGAGGAGGAGCAGGGAGGAGGGAGAGTGGGCAGTAAAGAGAGGAGGTACAGGAGACAGAGTATCCAATAGGAAACGAAAAGGTGGTTCCTTAGGCAGAAGTGGGCAGAGCTAAGGCATATTTAATTAAGGTGGGAGATGGGGGAGGGGGTGGGTGAAAATTTTCTTCCAAAACCCACTGAAGTCTATAGGCGCAGAGCCCAGCAGAACAGTTTGAATCAGTCAAGATTGCAGGGCCAATCAGTGGCTATGCAGAGCTTGATATTTATACAGATTATTTTTTATATAGTCAGTAATATTTTCTGGCATACTGACCTAAATCCAGGTTAACATTGTGTTTCTGAATATTTTGAATGGCACTATAAGCTCAAGAGTTTCCTCAAGAGTGGCATGTTGTCCGATAGCTGTTAGTGTAAAGTAAGCATTTTGCACTGCTTGTACAAGCCATTAAAAAAGGTATTTACATAGTACCCACAACTCATACCAATTCTGCAAGTATTCAAATTATAGAGATGTGAGTCAGGGGACAGAAGATTGTAACCAAAGCAGGTATCAATCACACATTTCACATGCTAGCTGCATCACAGTCTGTCTAACAACTCTTTCAATGTGACACTCTATCAAACAACCATTTCAATTTGAAAAAAAATATTTATCAGAGTAAAAAACTTATTTGCCATTCTGTAGTCATCAAAAGTTACATACATTTAAAATTAATTAGTCACATCTCTAAACGCTTATCCATTCACAGGCAGAGCAAGAAATAGAATATATGCTGACTGACAAACTAAATACAATTGAAACAGAAGAGCTACATATATTGGTAGACTAGAGTACAGCACTTTATGAATAAAACATATTGAATAACATGAACCTATCGCTGTACTGTAGGTGCACAACGAACTTGATGTTATGCTGTCAGTGTTTATGGCTCTAGTGCAGTATGCAAAGTAATGGACAGACATGCAAATTCAGTTGTTAAACATACAAGGAAAAAAATCAGAGACAATCTTGTGCTACATTCTTCAATAGTATCCACACCCACAATATTGAAACTGCAATCACAGTCTGGGTGAGGGTTTTTGCAAATCTGAATAAACAAAATTAAAAGAAAATGTAAATGATATGACACATTCAGGCAAACAAGATGGTATGCTATTTTGTTTTCCTGGTGTTTGACTGGGAAAGTCATGAAATGTGATTATTTGCTAGTAGATACAGCTGCTTTAAAATTGAAGGTCTGTAAACATGAATAAAGATGGCATGATCTCCAACTGAGAGTTGAACTATTTAAAACAAATCTAACAACACTTTCTTTACTCAGAGGGTGAAAAGGGCATGGAATAAACAACCTGCCAGTGCAGTTATGTGCAAAATACTAGTAGATTTCAAGAATGCCCTGAATATATAATAATGTAGGGGAAGGGATATTAGCAATTGTTGGGACGTGGGGGATGTTCTCAGTGAACTACAGCCTCCTTCCACCCCAATTATCGAGTATAATTTGTTTTGTTATGTCTTGTCTAACCTCCACTCCCTTGAAGAGCGACTACACTACCAAATCTGTCTGCTCAGCCAAAAAATCTGTGTCGACTTAACCCCGCAGGTCTGTCTAAACTTATCAGCGTGGCCACCCCTCCTGCCCACACTCGTAGCTCCACCAAGCCCCTACTAACAGTCTCCAAGGTTAGAACGTCCCTCGCTCAGAGGTCCTTTTCCTACAGAGCACCCTCCTGGTTCAACACCCTCCTTCCAGGTACCTCATCTGAGCTCAGAATTGGACTATTCAAATCATCCCTGCGTAGCCACCTTCTGTGCTCCAGCCATTGCAATTGCAAATAATTGCACCCCTCCTGCTCCACTTCCTACCATCTGATCCAACCCCTCCAACCCACCCACCTCTGCCTATTTGTTCAGTGTGCTTAGCACATGATTGCTGAGCCACAATCATGTTTCAGCCTGTTCCTGCAACTTTGAGTTTTCTCTCCACATCCCTGCTGTCTACCCCTACTGTACGTAAGGTCTTCAAAGTACATATGCTCGGTGATCACTCCTTCTTGTTTAGCTACTTTCATGTATAGGCCTGGCTCCTGCAAGAAGGGGCCTTTTTCTGGCTGGCATAGCCCTCCCCACCTGTACTTTGAATTGTACAAATTTTTTTTATTGTAAATATTATTGTCATACTACTGTTCCTGCACTACTGTCTGTTTTCCTCTCACTGTATGTTTGTCCTGCCGCATCCTATTCTGTGTATGATGATTAGCCTTTGTAAATGCGTCCTTGACTCAAAGGGTTGCAATTCTGATACTGTAACAAATAAAAAATAAAAAAATAAATAAGACCAAGTATAAGGATGTAGTGGAGGAACAGGGTTAGGGAAGGGAGTTTCATTTGATCCCTCGGAAAGACAAGGGACCCAGGAGAGGGAGGAGAGTGCTGGACCACTGAGAATATTACCGGGATGAAAGGACATTTAAAAATAACAGCAGTCTAGAAGTCAAACTTCAAAAGTGAATGGACATGGTGAGGTGGAAATGTCTAGCAGCACTGCTGGTCCTCAAAAGCTTGCATATTACCATGTGATTGGTTCGCTGCCACATTAACAGATGTAGACCCCATTTGTGCCCATTAACTTCTGGATGAAAAAAATGCAGAGCACCTCACCAATGGAGTAACAATACTTAATACTTCTTTCAAACTACCTATCCTTTGTCCCAAATAAACACTTCTAACCATTTCCAGCTTGAAGTAGATATTTACAAATCATACCAAAAATTTGATATAAAGTATTTTTATAGAAATTTGGACAGAGGCAAACAAAATAACAGTATGGGTTTTCTTCCTCTGATTGAATTACAGGAACAGGTTCCAGAAGAAATTCACCCCAGAATCTTAAAAGCACTGGGGCTAGCTGCCCCATTGGCAAAACTATTCACCAAATCCCTGAGGAGTAGAGAGGTGCCCAAAGACTGGAAAAGGGCAATAGTGATCCCACTCCACAAATCGGGCAGCAGTGTAGAGTCTAAAAATTATAGACCAGTAAGCCTCACATCCATAGTGGGAAAGTTGATGGAGACACTACTCAAACAGAGGATCATAGCATTCCTCAAAGATAGCAGCCGATAGGACCCCAAGCTGCATAGTTTCACAGCAGGTAGGTCATGTCAGACAAACCTGCTTGAGTTTTTTGATTGTGTTACCAAGGTTGTGGGTGATGGAGGGGCAGTGGATGTGGTCTAACTGGACTTTAGCAAGGCCTTCAACTTGGTTCCACACAGAAGTCTGGTAAAGAAGCTAGTCCAGAAAGGGGTTGGACTGGAAATAGTTAGATGGGTAAAAAATCGGTTACAGGCCAGAACTGAGAAGGTGCAGATTAATGGAGCACTTTCATCAGATGGTAGGGTGACCAGCGGTGTGTCCCAGGGCTTGGTACTGGGGTATCTGCTCATCAATATTTTTGTATCAGACATTGCTAATGGACTGGAGGAAAAGCTGTGTCTGTTTGCAGATGATACCAAAATATGTAACAGGGTCAACAACCAAGAGGGAGTAGGCAAGAAGGGGCAGACCTCAAGAAACTTGAGGAATGGTCTGGACCATGGCAGCTGAGATTCAATGCCAAAAAGTGCAAACTCATGCAAATAGAAGAAAGAAATCCAAATATGGTATATTACCGGGGGGGGGGAGACTAGTTGCCTCCAACCAAGAGCGGGATCTGGGAATCATAATCTCAGACAACTTTAAGGTAGGAAAACAGTGCAAGAAGGCAGCATTGAAGGACAGCAGTATGCTGGGATGCATTGGGAGGGGAATCACAAGCAGGAGAAGGGAAGAAGTACTGCCACTCTACACTGGTTAGGCCTCACCTGGAGTATGGAGTGGAGTTCTGGAGGCCTCACCTCAGGAAGGACATTGACTGGGTAGAAACAGTACAAAGAAGGGCAACAAAAGTGATTCAAGGACTGCAGGACATGTGCTTTGAGGATAAACTGTGAGAACTGAACATGTACTCCCTAGAACAGAGAAGAGAGGGGAGACATGATTGAGACATTCAGGTACATAAAAGGCATAAACTAGGTACAGTACAGTCAAATTAACTTTTTCAGTTCAAAAGGGATGGCAGAACCTGAGTATATGATTTAAGGCTACAAGGATGGAGTTTCTCTAGCAGCAACAGGAAGTTTTTCTTCATGAAAATGGTGGTGGACACCTGGAATAGCCTGCCAGCTGAGGAGGGAGCTAACACAGTGGTAAGATTCAAGAATGCATGGAATAGACATAAGGGAGACCCCACCACCCAGGGCAGCTAGTTTCTATGAAGGGTAGGTTTGGTCTAAAAAACTGGGCAGACTAGATGGACCTTGCAGTCTCCTTCTGCCATCAACTTCTATGTTTCTGTGAACTGCCCCTTGAACCAAAATTAAATCTTGATTTAGCACTTCAGCTCCTCAATGAAGAAAATGGAGTGCCAACAGATGTTAATGTGGATAGTGATAATTTTAAAAATGAAGTAGCCATGCTTATGTCCCTAGCCGACGAATCCACTGGGTCAAATGTAAATGAGTAGGAAGGGGGCCAGACTTCAACTGAACAATAGAATGTGTCACTAATTTCTAAGGGATTCACTACTGACACATTTTGCCCTGACCAGACAAGATACCCCACAATCAAAGTATTTGTATTTATGGAGAAAAAGTACATACAAATTAGTGGAAAACTCCTCTGCACCACCATTAACCAGCTTATCTACAGGGGAAAAATGGGCTATTAAGGAATTAAAGTCTATGACTAATATCATCATTAAACCCAAGGATGGGGGGGGTGGTACTGCAGGATATGGTTCAATATACAAGGGAAATCTACTGTCAACAAGAGATACCAGTTGTTATAAAAGGCAGGTATACAGTCCCACATTAGCATTTAAGATCATGTTAATGTTGACTGAGAGGGTGGTGGATGCATGGAATAGCCGGCCCCAGGAGGTAGTGGCTGCACTTATGGTGACAGGATTTAAACATGCATGGGACAGAAATAAAAGAACACTAGTGATGGGAATGTAAAGTTGCAGCCAATGACCATGTAGCATCATGGGCAGCTTTTACAAGCATTAAAATCGGCAGACTGGATGGGCCTGGCAGTCCTTATCTGCCAACAATTTCCATGTATCTATGAATCTATGTAGATGATCAAATGATAGTGACGTTATGCTTGGTCTATTGGACAGAAATGAGGTTAACGTTTTAAAAACTGACATTCTGTGTGTCCTACTTTCTACATGCTCCCTAAATTCCACAAGTCTGTGAGGGTGATCAATAGTTTCTGGCAGTGGGTCACTAAGTGGGGGTCCACCAGATTTTTGGACCATTTTCTAAAACAAATAGTCATGAGAGCACCCAAGTATTATAAGAGACAATGTCGATTTGGTAGCAAATGTCAATTTGGTAGCAAAAATTGAAGGAATGGAATGGGGTTGCTGATTTGGTAGCCAAAATTGAAGGAATGGATTGGGATTTGCAATACTGTTGGCTCACAATTGTTATTCAGAGCTTGTATATCTGCAGAGAACATTAGCTAAGTATGAGGAAAGTGGGAGAGACATTGAGGGTGGGGGATGCAAATTTGACTACAGCTCCCAGTGCATTTATTTGGTCCATGATCTCATTTGTCCTGAATCATAACTACTTTCAATTTGACGGCAAGTTTTACTTGTAAGTCCAGGGTTGCACTGTGGATGCATCATTAGCACCTTCATATGCTAACTAACATCTTCTTGGTGTACTAGAAATGTGAGATTGTGCATAGTGCTGCAAACCCCCATCTCAGACATATCATGCAATGGTTTTGTTTTATTAATGACATTGTATGTGTCTGGGGTGAGAGCATGGAAGAAGTGCTCATACTGTATTTGTGGAATGGCTCAATAATAACCAGTTAAACCTTAAATGCACCTTCAATGTAAATGTGAAATTGAATACTTGTATGTGAAGCTGGAAGTAAGTGAACATAATAAGTTATTTGTTCACCATATCAAAAACCAATAGCGGGTAATTCAATCTTGAGCTCCCAAACCCAAAACCTTGTCTACAGCACCCCATATGGCCAATTTCTGAGAATAAAGAGGAGTTCCACTGAAGCTTCAGCTTATGAAAGAGAAGTCAGGATGCTGTCGACCAGGTTCACAGTATGGGGTTATTTAGCTGAGACAATATGGAATGCTTACAAAAAGGGTGAGACCATTGGATCGGGGATATTATTGGGAAACAGTCCAAAAAAAGTCAGTAAAGTCTCATGGTAACAAGGTTACTGTGGTCCTGGACTACAACCATGAATCACATAAAGTAAGAAAAGTAATAAATGAGAGATGGGAAATTGTGAAAAATGACCAAGAAGTAGGACTCCTAATGGGAAATAGACCCCACATTACATTCCACAAGGGCAGAAATCTTAGGGACCGGTTAGTTAGCAGTAATTGTGTTAACTCTAATGCTGCATGAAAATGTAACGTTCCAAACGCCGTCTGTTGTAGAAGGTGCAATGTGTGTAAATATGCTAAAACTGGGGACATTTTGAGCATCCAATTGCAGGACAGAAATTTAAGCTTCATCATTACATTAGCTGCTGCACTCCATTGACTGTATATGTGGACTGGTGTGCAGGCAGCAACATCTATGTGGGTTACACAATCAAACCCCTAAGAAAAAGGGTACAAAGCATGTTTGTGTCATAGCACAAGGTAAAGAAAATATTGCCCTGGGATCACTTTTTCATGCAGCTCATGTTTGCAATCCAATAGGTTTTCAATTTAGGGCACTGGATCATGTGTCAGAGTTACTACAGGAAGGGGATCAAATCTGCTTATTTTTACAGTGGGAGGCATTTTGGATCTCCATTCTAAATTCACTTTATCTATTTTGAATAAAAGAAGAGATTGATTTTAGACACTTTTTGGGTTAAATATATGGATCTAGAAAAGTTTATACTCCTTTTGGTAATCACAGCCTCCCCAACCCCCACCTCCAATCCCTTACTTGAACTGTCTGTCCCTGAGTCTATTCACTGAAATGTGATGTCAACATACCAGGGTACACAATCTACAGGAGGGACAGAGAGAGTAGAAGAGGAGAAGGAGTAGCTCTCTATGTAAGAGAAGGGATCAAAGCAATGGAACTAAAGGATAAACAGGGAGGAAAGGAGGCACTGTGGGTCACCCTGGAGACTGGAAATGGAACCACAATCCACATGGGGGTTGTATACAGACCCCCACTTCAAGGGGATGAAATGGGCAAGGAAATGACAGAAGGCATCCTTAGAATGGCAGAGAAAGGGGAGATATTGTTGATGGGTTACCTCAATATGCCAGATGTTAACTGGAGCACCTTTGCTGCAGCCACATCCAAGAGAAGGGTCATTCTTGATACCCTACAGGAGGCATGCCTCAGACAGCTAGTGTTGAAACCCACTTGGAAGGGAGCAATCTTAGACCTGGTACTCTCAAATCAGGATGGAGAGAGGATCTCAGATCTAGAAGTGGGTAGCCATTTGGGAACAAGTGACCACAAAATAGTGTGGTTCACGATAAACACAGCTGCAGAGTCAAGCCATGCAAAAGTAAGGATACTGGACTTTAGAAGTGCTGACTTTGTCAAAATGGGAGAGTGCCTCAGAAAAGCACTAGAAAACAGGAAAGAAGGAGGGGTGGTGAAACAATGGGAGAACATCAAAACTGCCATCACAGAGGCAACAAGCCTTTGTGTGAAGCAAATAAATCAAAACAAAAGAAAAAAACACTATGGTTCTCAAAAGAGAAGGCGGGGAAGGTTAGGGAGAAAAAGATAGCATTCAGGAACTATAATGAAACCCAGAACGAGCAGGACAGAGAACTGTACTAGTTAAAGAAGAAGGAAGTGGGAACGCAGTCAGAATAGCAAAGGTCCAAACAAAGGAAAAGATAACCAACTCAGTTAAGAAGGGGGGATAAAACCTTTTTATAGGTACATTAGGGAGTGAAGAAAGACCAAGGCAGGGAGAGTGAGGCTTAATAAAGGGGAGCATGTGTTAGCAGACAGGGCCAGTGAAAAAGCAGGAATACTTAATGAATACTTCTGCTCAGTATTCACAAAAGAAGAGGAGGGGAAGGTACCTAATCAAATCAATAGAAGCACTCTAGATGAGGGGTTCAATACCAGTCCCTTCACAGAAGAAAGATTTCTGAAAGAACTCCTAAAACTGAAGGTGGACAAAGCAATGGGGCCTGATAGAATACACCCCAGAATTCTGAAAGAACTAAGAGGAGAACTAGTGACATCACTGACTACCCTTTTTACCAAATCATGGGAGGACGGTGTGGTACCTAAGGTCTGGAGGAGGGTGGATGTGATTCCCCTTCACAAACGTGGGAACAAAGCAGATGCAGGAAACTACAGACCTGTTAGCTTGACCTCAGTGGTAGGGAAAAATGATGGAATCACTTCTGAAAGAAAGAACTGTTGAGTACCTAGAGGCCAGTGAGGCACACGACCCAAGGCAGCATGGATTTACAGTGGGAAGGTCATGTCAGATGAATCTAATAGATTTCTTTGGGTGAGCAAAGCAGTAGACCAGGGAGGGGCTCTGGACATGGCCTTCCTAGACTTTAGCAAGACATTTGACACAGTCCCACACAAAATATTAACAAACAAATTAGCCAGCCTAGGAGTAGGTCCCAGGGTCATAGCCTGGGTAAAACATCAGCTGGACAACAGGACATAGGGTAATAGTAAATGTAGTCCACTCCGAAGAAAGGGGGGTTACTAGTGGGTTACCGCAGTGTTCAGTACTGGGTCCAGCCCTTTTTAATGTCTTTATAAATGACATTGCAGAGAGACTGGAAGGAAAAGTATGCCTCTTTGCAGACAACAGAAAGATCTTTCTCACTTTCTCTTTGTCACTTTCTCAGAAGTACTACCTGTGAGAGGCAAGGGAGAGCATAGGAATGCATGCACCAGGAACTTTAATTCATGGTTGAAGAACTGGTGCTGTGAGGAAGGGTTTGGATTCATTGGTGACTGGGGACCCACCTGGAGGGATGGAGGTTTGTTCAAGCCTGACGGCCTGCATCCATCCTGGAGGGGAATCCAAGCACTCAATGATAAGTTTAAATGCTACATTGACAACATTTAAACTAGCAAGGGGGTGGCAGGCCAGCAAGGAGGGCACCCACCCTGCTCAACCCCAACAGCTAGCAGTGGAACCAGTGAACCAGAGGAGTGGCTATCTCTGCAAAGCAGTGTGCAAAGATGGAGATTAGTGCCCAAGAGGTGGATAAGCAGAAAAGGGCAAAATTCAGCAGACGGGCAGACAGCAAGGAGAACCAGGGATAAATGACAACCAAGGAAGGGCCTGGGTAGAACAGTGAGACAGTCTAGGGAGGTCAAATCATGGAAGCCATATGTGCAAATGCCAGGAGCCTTAGCAACAAGATGGAAGATCTGGAGGCTGTCATGGTGCAGTCAGACCTGGACATTGTGGCCATCACTGAAACCTGGTGTAATGATAACCATGACTGGGAGATGGCCATACCTGGCTACAACATATTCAGAAGAGACAGAGCAGGCAGGAAGGGAGGAGGAGGCACTCTATGAAAAAGACATAAGGGCCACAGAGATCCAGAAGGAACAAAATGGGGGAGAGATACTGTGGGTTAAGCTGGAAAGGAAAATGGGGACAGCCATCCGCACAGGTGTGGTCTATAGACCACCAGCCCAGGAGGAAGAAACAGATAGGGAGCTGATGCTAGCCATCCAAAAGGATAGCAGACAAGGGTGAGGTAGTACTGGTTGGAGACTTCAATATTCCAGACGTGGACTGGAGCATCCCAGCAGCAGCATCAACTAGGAGCAGATTTATCCTGGACTCCCTTCAGGGTGCCTTCCTCAAGCAACTGGTCATGGAACCAACTCGGCAGAAGGCAATACTGGACCTTGTGCTCACAAACAGGGACAGTGTGATGGGGTAACAGTGGGGAGCACCTGGGAAACAGTGACCACCAGTCATTGTGGTTTGAAATCACAGAAAGAGCAGAACCAAACCACACAAAAACACGTATCCTGGATTTTAGGGGGCAGACTTTTGGGAAAATGGGAGATACTTGAAAGAGGCATTAAGGGAATGGGACAGGAATCAGGGTTGAGGAACAGTGGGCAGTATTTAAAATGGGGATTACAAGAACAACAGAATTATGTATTAAGCAGGTTAGCAAGAGGAAAAGGAAGAGGAGACCATTATGGTTTTCAAAGAGGTAGCAAAGAAAGTGAAGCAAAAGATTGCATTCAGGCAATACAAAAGACACAGGCAGAAGGGGATAGGGAGAAGTACCAGGAGAAGCAAAGGAGGCAGGGAGGTCAGTAAGGGAAGCCAAAGCTCAGACAGAAGAACACACTGCAAAATCAGTGAGTAGAGGAACAAAACCTTTACAGGTACATAAGTGAAAAAAGAAAGACAAGGGAGGATAGTGAGACTGAAGGGGAGGGATGGGGGCGTGGAGGATGACAACAGTAAGCTGACATACTGAACAGGTATTTCTGCTCAGTCTTTACTGAGGAAGAGGGGTAATGGGTCTGAAGGAGTACAAGGGGTGAGAATGGTGCAGAAATGGACACAAGTCCCTTTACACAAGAAAGGGTCCTGAAGGAACTGGAAGTAATAAGAGTTGATAAAGCAATGGGGCCAGATGGGGTGCACCCAGGGTCCTTAAAGAACTAAGAGAGGTGGTGGCTGAACCTCTGGCTATCCTGTTTAGCCAATCACTGGAAACAGGGGAGGTACCCAAAGACTGGAGGACAGCAGATGTAGTCCCCTTATACAAAAGTGGGAACAAAGAGGAAGCAGGGAACTACAGACCAGTCAGCCTCACCTCTCGGTAGTGGGGAAGATCATGGAAGCACTACTGAAGGAGAGATTGGTGGAACATCTGGTTGTCAGTGGACTACAGGACCCAAGGCAGCATGGTTTCACCAGGGGGAGGTCATGTCAGACCAACTTCATTGAATGTTTTGACTGGGTGACTAGGGAGGTGGATCAGGGAAGGGCAGTGGACATGGCCTATCTGGACTTCAGCAAGGCCTTTGACACTGTGCCACATAGAAGACTATTACACAAACTGGGGAATATGGGTGTGGGCAGGACAGTAGTGTGGTGGGTAGGTAACTGGCTGGGTGGCAGGACACAGAGGTGGTGGTAAATGGCTGTCACTCCACAGAGGAAGAGTGACCAGTGGGGTACCACAGGGATCAGTGCTGGGACCGGTCCTATTCAACATCTTCATCAGTGACATGCAGGACCTAGAAGGCAGAATTTCACTGTTAGCTGATGACACAAGCTCTGCCAACAGGTAGACACACCAGAGGGTGTAGACAGAGATGAGGCGACCTGCAGAAACTTGAAGAATGGTCAGGGTTTTGGCAGTTGAAATTCAATGCAAGAGGTAAGATAATGCATATGGGGCACAAAACCCTGGCACAATATATCAGTTGGGGAGTGAGGATATAGCATGCCCAAGCAGGAAAGGGATCTTGGGGTTATCATCTCTGATGACCTCAAAATGAGGAAACAGTGTGACAAGGCAGCAGGTAAAAGCAAATAGGATGCTGGGATGTATAGGCAGGGGCATTACCAGCAGGAAAGGGAGGCCACATAATTCCGCTATACAAGACACTAGTGAGGCTCCACCTGGAGTACAGTGTACAGTTCTGGAGACCATACCTACGTAAGGACATAGACAGGGTAGAGAAGGTTCAGAGGAGGGCAACAAAGATGGTGCATGGATTGCATCACAAGTCCTATGAAGACAGGTTGAAGGAACTGAACATGTACTCCCTGGAGGAGAGGAGAGAGAGGGATATGATAGAGACATACAAGTATCTTACAGGGAGGAACAGGGTGCAGGAAAACACTATTTTTAAGCAAAAGATGTTCCAGGACTAGAGGGCATGGGATGAAGTTGGAGGAGGACGATTCAGAGGAAACATGAGAAGAATTTCTTCACAGAACAGGTGGTGGACAAGTGGAACACCCTGCCAGAGGAAGTGGTGGGGGCTGAAACAATCACGGGATTTAAGAATGCATGGGATAGACATAAAGGAATTTTGGAGGTCAGGGGTAAGGTGCAACAGACTTCTAGGAAAATAAACTGAACTTACAAGCTCAAATGGGCAGACTGGGTGGGCCATAGGCCCTTATCTTCCGACACTGTCTATGTATCTATGTATCTGCAACAGGGTTGATACACAAGGGGGAGTGGAAAGGATGAGAAGGGACTTGGCAAGGTTGGTGTATTGGCCAAAAGAATGGCAACTTAGATTCAATGCAAAGAAGTGCAAAGTAATGCACCTGGGAAGCAAACTCCAAGGGGAAGAGTACATAATGGGGGGAGGTATTATCAACAACAAAAATGGAAAGGGACCTGGGGGTAGTCATATCAGATGACCTAAAGGTAAGCAAGCAGTGTGAGAAGGCAGTAGAGATGGCTGAAGGGATTCTGGGATGTATAGAGAGAGGCATCACCAGTAGAAAACAGGAAGTTGTTATCCTTCTGTACAGACAGTTGGTGAGACCCCATCTCCACAAGGATGTAGACAGGATGGAGGTAGTCCAGAGGAGGGCAACTAAAATGATGCAGGGTCTGCAACAGAAGCCATACGAAGAGGGACTAAAGGATCTTAATATGTATACCCTCGAGGAAAGGAGGGAGAGGGGGTACATGATAGAAACTTTTGAGTACCTCAAGGGAATTAACAAAGTTCAGTAGGGTATCATCTTTCAGAAAAAGAGATATGCAAGAACAAGGGGACATAATTTGAAGATAGAAGGGTATGGCTAAGGGCAATGTGAGAAAAGATTTTTTCACAGACAGGGTGTTAGAAGCATGGAATGGCCTTCCTGAGGATGTTGTGGGGTCAATAACAGTTGAGGAATTCAAGAATGAATGGGACAGGCAGAAGGCAATTCTTGTAGGGGGGGTAGGAAAAAGTAGGTTGCTGGTTAACTTTGATCTACAGCTTATCCAATAGGTAAGAAAATGGGCAGGCTAGGTGGGCCAAGCGGTCTTTATCTGCCGTCAAAGTCTCTGTTTCTATGTTTCTGTGTTTTGAAAGACCAAATCAGGAACTGAGTTTTGTCACTGTCCTTCACATGATAGAGTATTATGTACAATTTGTTAGGAATACGCTGGTTAAGTTTAACAATACAACCATGATTTTAGTGTAGTTTAGTAAGAATGTAACCCCTATTTATACCTGTTAATGAAATATAAAACATGCTTTGCATTGAAATGTTGTCTTGTGGGACCTCTCCCTCAAGTTGTGGAAATTATGAAACTCTTTAGCTCTGGTTATATTAATAGAATGTTATTTTGTTCAGTTTAATTAGATTGGGTGAGTCACTGTTTGACTCCTGCCAGGGTCACCAGGTGGGCATCTTTTTGCAAAAGGTCTTTTAATTTTGTCTGCCACTCATTTATCTTATCTGGAGTCCAGAGTAAAATTTAACATAGGCTAATTTATCCACATATAATGTTCTTCAGGCCCAAGTATGGAAAC
The DNA here is from genome assembly GCA_016271365.2 of Neoceratodus forsteri. Lineage (NCBI taxonomy): Eukaryota > Metazoa > Chordata > Ceratodontiformes > Ceratodontidae > Neoceratodus > Neoceratodus forsteri. The sequence continues at coordinate 870,481,523 of CM057450.1, read as the reverse complement.
TATGAAAACAACAATAGCAAAATCATGTGATTTATTTTTAATAACAACTACATAGGAAAAATAAATGTACTAGAACTGTCCAATGTTTCTGTTTTTAAATTTGACTAGCTGTTTCAACATGACAATTTTTATGTAATTTTAACACAATAGCTCTTTCTTACTTGATCACACTCATTGGTCAAAGTGTATAATGGGTTAATCCATAAACATGCAAATTATTGAATATATAAGCACTGTCTTGTGGTGATGCACTCGCTCCCTGATGAAGCCCTGTGTGTTAGATGCTAAATAAGGTGATTTACACTTGTATGCTGCACCTTATTGCTTGACTTTCAGTAAAGCATTACATATTTATACCCCATTGGTGAGGGCACCACATTTTTCCTTTTCCAGTTCAAGTATAGCTATGGTCTGGTAGAATGGTGAGAGCACCTTCAGAGATGGGAGTGTTCTAGCTTTTTTTTTGTATTACCGAACAACTGGCTGACAGATTTGCATTTTGACTTGGTGACAAGTGGGGAAGCCTTGCACCTCATCAGCTAAAATTCACCTTTGTGCTTAACTGTGAAGTGTGGCATTACAGTGGGGCACTTGTTTAAACCTTGTTTTTGTGCCCCTACATGCTGCAGCTGTGTACTGGCCCCTAGTTTCTGATTTCACCAATTGTGTTGCCAGAAATGTTGGATTTCTTTTAAATTGCATGTATATTAGGTCATGAAATATTTATGAGGGTAAGAAAAAGTAACCTCCTGCAATTCAGACTGACTATCATGCATAACTGAGCACCCAGGTGGAATTCTGATGTATCTGGTTTGATCTCCAACTCATTGGCATACAATATTTTTTTTAACAAATCAGCAAAACAAGAATAACATTTCCCAAGAGGGCATCAGCCACACCTAGCTATTAATAAAATATTTGACAAATGTCATATAAACATCGGGGACCAGTTACTCTAACATGCGTGCATTCAGCCTGGATTCATGTGGACTTAAAACATAGCAGATGCTTGTAAGACATGAAGATCAGCAGATCTGTATAACGCTGCTGTGTTTCAGGAGCGTGAGCTGTTTATTTAGCAATATAAGGTAACAGCTGCATGAATACTTTAATTTCCATTGACTAACAAGATCAAAGAACCTTGTCGGATTATAAAAGAGAGAAAATAGACACAGAAAAACATGGAAACAGACAACTGGATGGATGGTGAGTCTTATAAGAAGAGAGAAAGAAGGCTCATGGGGTCTTTCTTACGAATGCATTTGATACTAGATAACAAGATTCACATTTATTTTGACATTGACCTGCAGTGTCTTTTTACTTGCTCTCTCAATTGTCTGTTTGATAGGTAAAGCATTTAATGTATCTGATTATACTTTTTACACATTTTATGAAATGTGTGATCATTCCTGCATTCAATGCTCTCTACTAATCATGGTACTGCAAGGTCTTCAAAGGGCATTTAAGAAATCTGTAGTATGCGGTATGAAATAATCAAGCATTCCTACAAAAGGCAATGCAAGTCAAAAGCTACCTAATGGACAGACACAATGTAAGCCTACATTCTCTGGAACCAAATAATTGTATTTAAACCCTACTACTAATACTGTTCTTGGCATAATTGCTCAAGAATCATTTCTGATTTAAAACTACTGTATATTATCCAAACAATCAATTTCCTTGAATGAAAACTTTGTAAGCATAACAATGCACATTTATTTCTGTTCCCCTTCCCCTAATACTTCACATGAATGTGACTTCTTTCTACTCCTTGAGTTGTTTCAGGATTCTTAGTTTCCATGGTTTCAAAATAAGCTTGTTACCACCTTTGATATTAGTTTTCTCAGACTGAACTACAGTTACTATTTACACAGCATTTAGCTGCAGTGTAAAGTGTTTAATTTGCTTAACCAGTACCAATGCAAAAATTTCAATCCACAACAATTACACATTTAACTATCCTTCTCAGAGAAAATATATAACCATGTATGTAAATTTACATGCAACTTATGATTATGAAATGTGAGATCATTCCAGCATTCCTTGCTGTCTACTAATCATGGTACTGCAAGGTCTTCAAAGGGCATTTAAGAAATTTATAGGGTGGCATATTCAGAAATGTGCCAGGCAGGGGTGCAAGCTGGGCGCAGAGCAATTGGGATGTGCCAGGGAGTGTGCTGGGCAATATTCAATGGTGCTGCACCATGGCTTAGCACCGTTGAATATGGCAACATGGCAACCCGCACTGCACATGGTGCAGTAGCACTGTGCCAGCATAAGTGGAAAGAGAGGAGCAGGGGGATGTGCCAGTGCAAGTACAGTTGTGCTAGGCACAGGAACCGTGATATTCAGCAGTGGATATGCAAATGGGGCCATAATGCATGCAAGGTGCAACTGGGGCCATTAGCACGTCATTATGGCCCCATTTGCATGCAGGTGCGCTGATCCCCAGTGACTTGCACCTGGCGCCCTGCCAGGCTGCAGCCATCGGGAACCAACACCCCCTGCACAGTGCAGCAAAGTGCCCCAATGCCTGATCGCGGGCATACGTGTAAACTAAATCAAGTCCAATATCCCTGGTAGCCCAGTGGACCGCTTCCAGCCCGATTGCAGGCATAAGTAATAAATAAATGACATCCAATATCCCTGGTGGTCCAGTGGACTACCCCCAGCCCAATCGCGGGCATAAGTAATAAATAAATGATATCAATATCCCTGGTGGTCTAGTGGACCGCTTCCAGCCCGATCGTGGGCATATGTGTACTAATAACAGTGTAAATTAACCCTGGTCATCCAGCGGTACCCCCCTCCCCACCCGCCCACTGAGCCCCGCCACCTCGCTCCCCAGTCAGTGGCAGGTGGCAGCTCCCCACCTGCAAGCTGCCCGGCCACCTGCAGACTAACTGCATACCTTACAGCTGTATGCCCATTGGTCCACAGCTTGGGCCAGTGGGCTTACCAGACCTGCTATTACCACTCAGTCCTGATATGTGAATGGATCCATTCACATATCTGAAACATGTATCAATGCAGTGTAGTTTTGTATGCCAATTGGCCCACTGTGGACCAATGAACATACAGCCATACTGTGCATGATCAGTCGCTAGGCGGACGGGTAGCAGCTTAGTGGAGAGCTGCTGCCTGCTGCTGACTGGGGAGCAAGGTGGCATGGCTGTGTGGGCAGGTGTGGAGGCAGGCACGGCGCTGGCCCCTGGGATAATTACACTATTATTGGTATGCATGTGCCCATAATCAGGCTCGAAGCAGTTCACTGGACCACCAGAGATATTGGACATCATTTATTCAATACTTATGCCTGCAATTGGGTTGGAAGTGGTCCACTTTACCACCAGGGATATTGGATGTCATATATTTAATACTTATGCCTGCGATTGGGTGTGGGGGGCATGACTCTGACAGACCCTGGCTCTGGAGCTCAGGTGGTCACCCACAGCTGGCAGCTGTCGTGTTGCGCCCTGCACTATGGCAGCTCCCCTGTGGGTGACCAGCCCTTGCTCCTACTTCTTTGTGCCTCAACTTTGAGCACCATTGTGTGGCGCAAGTAGGGGTTGCACCAGCATATACGCTGCACATCCCAGGCTGAATGTCGGGATGTGCGGAATATGCATGTGCACACCCCCCGCACTACACGCATGCATACATAAGTGCACCCAAGCGCATTGGGATCTGTGCTGTGCAACATCCCCTTCTGAATATCATGCCGGGGCACATCAGTGGGTTGCACATTGTGCAACACTGTTGCACAATCCCTTTGAATATCCCACTCATAGTATTCAGTATAAAATAATAAAGTATTCCTACAAAAGGCAGTGCAAGTCAAAAGCTACCTAATGGACAGACAAAATGCAAGCCTACATTCTCTGGTTCTCCACATTAATTGTGACAGTACCACCTGCATCAATCTCTCCTATTTCTCCTCCTCCTCCTCCTGTCTGGGAATATTCACCCCAACCCTGTCCCACCCCAGCCAGCTCCCTACCTCAGTCCAAATAAGTGTTCACTCAAGCTAGCCTCCATGAATATCCACAGCATCTTGCCTAAGATGGAGGATCTTCGGGTCTGAGTTGTGCAACACAACCCTGATGTGCTAGTCATTAATGAAACCTGGTTGACCCCTAAAATCTCAGACACTGAAATCTCGATAACGGATTACAGACTGTTTCGTTTAGACAGGATGGGTAAAAAAGTGGAGCATGTGCACTCTACTTAAAAGACATGTACAGTGGGCAAGCCCTACCCAACCCATCAAAGACCATCAAGTAACACATTTTAGCTGTTAAGGCCATATTTGGCCACAATGGAAAATTTTTCACTATACTTTCTGTTTATATCCTTCCTAGAGAACGAAGTACAGGTTTTGACCTGGTCCTTAGTTATTTAGCTGACCTGCCCTCTAACTCTAGGTGATTTTAACACCAACTGGCTGTACCTAGAAGTGACCCTTTCAAGGATGCCATTGCAGTTGTTAACCTCACTCAACTTGTTACCACCCCCACTAGGACCAGCTACAGAACTGGGAACAACTCACTCCCTGACCTTACCATCCGTTTCCACTCTGACAGGATAACCCTCACAGAGGTATAATCAGACTCATTGAGCGACCATTCCCCGGTCATCTGGCACTGGTCAAACAAAGTCCCTAAGGTTCCTGCCAAGGTATGCATGCAGCACGTGCTTAAGAAACGGTACCTTCGACATCACCAGCTCTACCTTGAGCACACCAACTGGTCCCCTTTAGACTCTGCCCATAGTATGGATGCTGCCCTTGATTATTTTATCCACCACTTTAACAAAGGCTGTGACTTATTTGCTACATACCGCAAGCATAAGGCAAAGGGAGTAACTAACCCCTGGATCCAAATGATGTGCAACAGGGACAATCTTGTCACCTAGTTCATGACACTTGGAGACCCTATAACATGCAACTTTACAAGGCAGCATGTAACTCCTGTACCAGGGAGATAAGTCACACCAAAAGGGAATACTCTGAGCTCAGACTCATAGACTCCTGGGGCAATGGGAAGCGTTTCTGGGAAAACATTAAAGATATCAAAGGTAAGCCCTCAAAAATGCCCCCTAACATGATTTATGTCAACAGAGCTCTCTCACAAGGCCTTCTAATTATTTGTGGATACTCTTAATGATGCCATCACTAACTTATCCGGTATACTCCCCTCTGACTTCCTAAGGCAGCCTGCAAGTCAACTTAGTGCAATGGGCACCCCCCTTCCCCTTAGCCCCTTCCCTTCTACTTCAAGAGAGTTTCCATGCCAGAAGCAAATAAAAAATGCTTACCTTACCATTCTTCTCAACCTCTCTCTCTCTTCCTCCCAAGAACAATTCCCACAGCTCTGAAGGGCAGCTGTAGTCATGCCTATCTATAAAAGTGGCGGTAGAGCACAGCCCTCTAACTACCGCCCTATCTCCATCCTCCCCCCCCGGGCACTGGAGAGTATCATCACTGACCAGATGATTGAATACCTTACCAAATACAATATCCAATGCAGGGAGCAGCATGGCTTTAGGAAGGGGTACAGCACAACCACTGCCTTGCTGGAATACACTGGCTTCCTGCACTGTTCACTTTTCCGAGGCCAACTGGTGGGGTCAATCTACGTCAACCTCACCAAGGCTTTCGATATCATGAACCATTCTCTACTACTCCAGTTGCTCCAGACTATAGGCCTCTCCTCGGAGGAAACCAAGTGGTTCTCCAGTTATCTTGGTGTCAGAACACAGCAAATCAAAATTAACAACACCTTATCCAGCTCATGCCCTGTTAACCTAGGCATCCCCCAAGGCTCCATCCTTAGACCTTTATTGTTCAGCCTCTTCCTCAATTCGCTCCCTAAAGAATGCCCTAGCAAGATCATTTTGTATGTTGATGATGCTGTCCTTTTTTCCACCCACACTGACCCAACCCTACTCTCCAACAATCTCCAGACAAGTTTTACAGCAATCAAATGTTGATTTAGAGATAATAAGCTACTAATGAACTATAAAAAACAAAATTGATGGTTTTCTCAAGTCCGTATAACAATACAAATTCTAGGCCCTAGCCATCCTTAACAACCAAAATCTCCCCCATGAACAACTCAGGGAATTTAAGAATCTAGGCATAAACTTAGATAGCTCCCTGTCCTACTCCTCACATATCAACCTTATATCCAAAACTATTAATGCTAGGATCGGCACCTTATATAGACATCAGCACTGCCTCACCACTGAAGCCCTCAGAACCGCCATCTAAAGATCTGTGTTCTTTTTATTGATTCTGGCCTGATTGTCTATGGGGCTGCCACTGACTCTGCTATGAAAAGAATCAATGTTGCTCTCAGTAAGGCTTGCAGGCTTGTCGCTGGTGCCTTAAGGGTCACCCATGCATGCAAACTCTTTGGTTAAATCTCAAAGGCAGGGTCACCTACTAGACTTGCCTTTTTGCTAAAAGAATTTGCCTCAACCAAACCTTGCCAACCACCCTGCCCCTTCTGCAAGCAGCACCAACCCCCCTGCTACAAGCTTAAATCCACCCTGACAAGATACCAGGTCACTTTCTGCCAGATCACTCGGGGCAGGTATCTTTTAGGTTTAGAGCCCCTTCTTGGATCAATAATCTCCCCCTGAGATCAATAGGCACCCTACTCTTGGTCCCTTTAAAAGTAGCCTTCATCAGCACCTGAATTCTCTCAATAGTTGCGACTGCCCTCTGTAACAAATGGACCCCTCTGTGCCTCTTTGTAAACCCCAAGCTTGGCTCTTATTATCCTAGACTTGAGCCTCTGTCCTGAGCACTCTCCCCCTCCTTTTCCCTGACTTCAGCACACACACGCCCCTCATCCCCTACTCAATATTGACTACGTCAACTTAGACTGCATTAATCTACTCTCACTCTTCTTCCCCATCTTTCCTCCACTCCAGCCCTTTCCTTTTCCTACACACCTCCCTCCTTTCCAACCCATCCTATTACCTCTTTTCCTATCTTCCCTCCCCTTTCATTCTCTGCATTACACCATAGCACTGCTACCTGCTCCACCCTTCTACTTCTTGCTGTACCTCACACATATCCTTGACTTCTGCCTTTATTTCTTTTCTCTCACTCTCCTTTTCCCTCTTCTACTTGTACCACATATATATTTATGCCTTTTATCTGTTTGTAAATACCACGTACATATGTATTTCTAATTATGACCTGTAAATAGTTACTATAATTGTGCTTTTAATGTATTGTTTAACTGATGTTATCTTCTATGTTCATCTATATTACCTGTTTCTGTATTTTACTTCTAATCTCTGTTTGTACATGACTCTGAACCTTTGTAAAAGAACCTGTGGTTAAAAGGTGTTGTAATCCTTGTAATAAATAAATAAATAAATTGGTAAATAATTTATATTTTATAAATGTTGTAGACAGAAACTACCTTACAAACATTTAGTAACATAATAGTTACAAGCACAGTTTTTTTAAGAAATGTATAAAATGATTTAACAATTTCAGTGAAATTATTGGTTTAAACAAATCACCTGATCATTGTCTAATTCTGCTTAATCCACAGTCATCCTGGTACCTGGGCTGATCAGATATCAGCTCTCCATGAAACACTTTAAAACAAACATTTGGCAGATAAGTTTTCAGTCAGTCATCCTGTTCATGTGTGCCTAAATGTCTTTTTCATTGCCCCTTTATGGAACTGAGCTACTATACTGCAGCAAAATAAAAATCAATTTGTTGCACCTTTCACACTCATCTCTCTCCCTATCCCCACAACAACAGATCTATATGTCTGAAAAAGGAATGTATGGACCACCTAAGCCAGCACCTACAACCGCAAAACTAGGTCCGTCAAAATCGAACATGCTCGCTTACAGGGCCAAAAAGCTGAGTGAGGAATAGGGCACCTCAAATTATAAACCCCTTCTCTGACAAACTACCAATGTCACAGTAGGAAATACCATAGTCCCAACAGGGTTTACTCAATAATTTTCTTCAATTTTTCAACATTTAAAAACAGAGCTGTTTCATTATTTCATATGTATTATTTAGTAATTAAGGATATACTGCAGCAAGCTCAACTTCGGCTAATTCATTGTACTTTAATCACATTTCTTAAACATTATTTTTAAATTTGTAGGGTAAGTGGCCAAAATCAGAAGCAAAGTAGCATCTACAGTAGTAGTAGTCACCCCAACACTGCTCAAAGGAGCCTGCAGTTTAAATAAAATTATTATGTTTTCTAGCTCACTTTCTTTCTTTATTCTATGATTTTAAAAGGGCTTCTTGGTCTCATTATTTTACAGACTTGTGACAATTCTGACCGACCACAAAGTGAGCACCTCATAGGTCAAGAACCTACTCTTTCACTTTTAACATGCTGATACTGCATGCTGCCCAGTGATGTGTAGGGCAGAGGCACCATGCCTCACCTGCTGCCACACCGGCAACCCAGGTTCAGGAACAGACTTGAGGCCGCTGGGGGTAAGCCAGGGACAGTAGGATTGATCATCTGTTGGATTGCTCTCCTCCTCTGGAGAGGGAGGGCTCTGGATCCCGATGCTTTTCTGACCTCTAGCAGAGGCTCAGAGGCACACAGCCAGGTACAGCAACATGGGGCAAAGAGGGTCAGTGGGCATCGATGTCCCATGCACAGTAGCATGCGTCGACACATTTGGATGGCATTGTACATCCATTGCTCTCAGGGGAAGAAAAAGAGGAAAATGGCTAGGTGCAGTGCAGGATGACACTGACCCCTCACAGGCTGTGCACTGCCTGCAGGGCCCTCTCCCAGAACAGGGTCCATTCATTGGCAGTAAGGCACCTACTGTTGCCCCCCTCTACAGGAGTGAAGCCATGGAGGAAGCACCTGAATCTAGGTAAGTCCCTGGGATGCCAGGTGATGGGGCTGAGGAGTTGGTGGAAGGCTAAGCCTTCTCCATGGCAGGCAGGAGAAAAAGCATTAACTAAAAAAAAAAAAACATGCTAAAATTGTTGGGTCTGTAATTGATTCTGTGATGATTGCGCTGCGCTCCTGGCCCATCCTCTAATCAGGTGTTATTGCTGTGGGCAGAGCTACTGCAGTGCCTGAGGAGAGTCTTTCTAACAGCCACTCATGGGTTTCCATCCCCAGCTCTCTTTGTGAGCTGTTTCAGCATTCTGTGGACTGTGTGCCTGTAAAGAGCCAGTTGGGTTCTGTTAATCTTGAATGCTATACTTTGGACTGTAGCAGCTTCTGTGGGAATTATGCAGTGCTGCTGGCCCATCCTTTAATTGAAGCTTGTTTGCACATATAATGAGCCAGTCTGGGGACAGTGGGCATAGAAACATAGACTTTGACGGCAGATAAGGACTGCTTGGCCCACCTAGTCTGCCCATTTTCCTACCTACAGGATAAGCTGCAGATTCTATTTAACCAACAGCCTATTTCTTCCTACCTCCCAGAAGAATTGCCTTATGTCTGTCCCATGCATTCTTGAATTTTCCCACAGTTTTAGACCCCACAACCTCCTCAGGAAGACTATTCCTTGCATCCACCACCTTCTCTGTGAAAAAATACTTCCTCACATTGCCCCTGAGCCACCTTCCCATCTTCAAATTGTGTCCCCTTTTTCTTGCACATCTCTTTTTCTGAAAGATGCTACCCTCTTGGACTTTGTTGATTCCACTGAAGTACTTAAAAGTTTCTATCATGTCCCCCCTCTCCCTCCTTTCCTCAAGGGTATACATATTAAGCCTCTTTAGTCTCTCCTCGTATGGCTTCTCTTGCAGACCCTGCACCATTTTAGTTGCCCTCCTCTGAACTGCCCCAATTCTGACTATGTCCTTGCGGAGATGGGGTCTCCAGAGCTGGATGCAGTACTCCAGATGGGGTCTCACCAACTGTCTGTACAGAGGGATAACAACTTCCTGTTTACTGCTGGTGATGCCTCTCTTTATACATCCCAGTATCCCCCAGCCCTTCCTACTGCCTTCTCACATTGCTTGCCAACCTTAAGGTCATCTGATAAGATTACACCAGGCCCCTTTCCATTTTTGTTGTTGTTACTACCTCCCCCCCCCCCATTGTGTAATCTTCCTCTTGGTTTTTGTTTCCCAGGTGCATTATTTTGCACTAATTTGTACTGAATCCAAGCTGCCATACTTCCGACCATTCCTCCAACCTTGCCAAGTCCCTTCTCATCCTTTCCACGCCTCCTTGTGTATCAACCCTGTTGCAGATCTTTGTGTCATCTGTAAAGAGGCATGCTTTTCCTTCCAGTCCCTCTGCAATGTCACTTATAAAGATATTAAAAAGGACTGGACCCTGTACTGAACCCTGTGGTACCCCTCTAGTAACCCCCCTTTCTTCAGAGTGAACTCCTTTTACAATTACCTTCTGTGTCTTGTTGTCCAGCCAATGTTTTACCCAGGCTACCACCCTGGGACCCACTCCCAGGCTGGTTAATTTGTTTATTAATCTTTTGTGTGGGACTGTGTCAAATGCCTTGCTAACGTCTAGGTAGGCCATGTCCACAGCCCCTCTCTGGTCTACTACTTTGGTCACCCAGTCAAAGAAATCAGTTAGATTCATCTGACATGACTTTCCCACTGCGAACCTATGCTGCCTTGGTCGTGTGCCCCACTGGCCTCTAGGTTCTCAACAGTTCTTTCCTTCAGAAGTGATTCCATCACTTTGCCTACCACAGAGGTCAAACTGACAGGTCTGTAGTTTCCTGCCTCTGTCTTGGTCCCAGTTTTGTGAAGGGGAATCACATCCACCTTCCTCCAGTCCTCAGGTACCACACCATCCTCCCGTGATTTGTTAAAAAGGGTAGTCAGTGGTGTCACTAGTTCTCCCCTTAATTCTTTTAGAATTCTGGGGTGAATCCCATCAGGCCCCATTGCTTTGTCCAACTTCAGTTTTAGGAGCTCTTTCAGAACTCTTTCTTCTGTGAAAGGACTGGGATCAACCCCACTATCCAGAGTGCTTCTGTTAATTGGATTAGGTACCTCCCCATCCTCCTGTTTTGTGAATACTGAGCAGAAGTATTCATTCAGTATCCCTGCTTTTTCATTGGCCCTCTCTGCCCACCCACAGTCTATTCTATTCAGCCTCACTATCCCTCCCTTTGTCTTTCTACACTCCTTGACGTTCCTATAAAAGGTTTTATCCCCCTTCTTAGTTGAGTTGGCTATCTTTTCCTCAGTTTGGGCCTTTGCTATTCTGACTTCCTTCCCTACTTCCTTCTGCCTTAACTAGTACAGTTCTCTGCCCTGCTCCTTCTGTGTTTCCTTATACTTCCTAAATGTTATATTTTTCTCCCTAAACTTCTCCACCACCTCTTTTGAGAACCACAGTGGCTTTTTCATTTGTTTTGATTTATTTGCTTCACACAAAGGCTTGTTGTCTCTGTGATAGCAGTTTTGATGTTTCCCCATTGTTGCTCTACCCCTCCCTCAAGCCTGTTTTCTAGTGCTTTTCTATGGCACTCTCCCATCTTGCCAAAGTCAGCCCTCCTGAAGTCCAGTACCCTCACTTTTGTATGGCTTGACTCTTTAGCTGAGTTTATTGTGAACCACACTGTTTTCTGGTTACTTGTTCCTTGATGGCTACCAACTTCTAGATCTGAGATCATCTTACTGTCCTCATTTGAGAGTATGAGGCCTGCATCTAGTACTTCTGGGTATTAGCCTAGTGGTCCTCTGCTGTGGTCTTGTAGCTAAAGGGCCATCATCATGGAGTGGCTGTTGGCAAGAGATACTGTATCCCTGTGACAGTCTTATCTGCAGCATTACATCGCATTATTGGGCATCTGTTGTAAGTACAGTATGTATTAATCATCCCTGCAATATAGTGTGAGTATTCATCTATCTATGTAACTTGCTGTCAGCAATTGATTTTTCTCTAGTCTGTTCACCAATGATGTCATGTTCTGTAGCCAAACTGATGTTAACTAATTCCTCCAGTATAGCTGTACACAATCTGTGCTATCAAACATATATATCATTGTGCCATCCACTTATGTCCTGTCTTCTGTATGACTTATGTACCTGTATCTACTGTATGTAACTAACACCGGTGGTCGCCCCTGAAAAAGGGACCTTTGGTCTCAGCAGGCTCACCCGGTTACCAAAATATAATAAATAAATAAGACAGGCATCTGTTACAACTTGTGCCATTGTTTAATTATTGATCCATATTTTGCCTATTAATTGTGTACTGCTTTTCAGTTACCTGTTACTTCTGTATAACCAAAGTAATACTAATTTATAATACTTACCAATCTTTGTTTGCAAGGGTAAGTACTGTGTTTTGTTTATTTTATGACCATCTATTTGTGATATGGAAGAATAATTTTAATAGTGCATATAACAGCAGTTCTGCTTTCATAGCCTGTGTATATATATACTATATATATGTGTATATATATATATATATATATATATATATATATATATATTGCTTTTCTTTACTTTCTACCTAGGTGTTTAATTTTCTGCACTTTATTTCCACTCTGGTGTTTTCTTCTCTTGCTTTCCTCCCACTCCTCTTTCCCTTCTTCTCTCTTTCACTATCTACTGCTTTCCCCCCCCCTTTCTATCAACCTCCCTTCCTTCCACTTCTCTACTCTCCCTCATCTCCTCTCCTCTCTTCCCTCCCCTCCTCATTCCCACTGGGATCCTTGGTATTATATCTTTCCTGCTCCTTGACTTTATTTTGAAGCTCTCCTGGTGCTCTCTTCCCCTTTTTCCTCCTTATCCTTCCACCTCCCCCTCATGCCTCTCCTCCAGTGAGCATAGTGGTTCCATTAAACTCTTTGTTTCCTTGTTGCTTTGGTAGCAGGAGACATTGCACTAAATCCTGTCCCCTTCACTGCACCAGCCCTTCAGTTTGGATTGAGGATTGTTCGTTTAAACATTCACAGCCTCCTCCCAGAAACTAACCAACTGCAACTTGTAATGTTTAACCTCCTACCGGAAGTTCTTGTGTTACATGCATCTTGGCTCTCCACTTAGGTCAAAGATTCTTCTGTAGTTATCCTATATTGTACTCCTTAGCAAGGATTGGTGGTGTTGCAGTTTACATATACTCCAGTATTCAATTTGTGACTATACTTGCTGTCTCTTCCCTTCCCCCTATGAGTGGTTTCTCCTTAAACTCTTTTCCCTTATATGTTACCATCTTTATTGCTGGGGTTTACTATTGCCCTCATATGTCCCCTACTGTAGTCACTGAGCTCCTTTTTTCTTTCTGTTCCCATTTCTCCAGAGGCGAGCTGTTCATCCTTGGTGACTTTAATATAAAATGCTTCTCCCCACTGCAAATCAGTTCTCCCAAAATGTAAAATTCTTACAAATTATTCAATTGATTTTTGACACCAAATGACTACATTTTAAATCTTTGAATTTCTCTCTCTTAGATGGGGTCCTGTCACCCCCATCCCTACCCTACAGTGGATGCAGGGATCCTTTCTGATGCTCTCAGGGAACCTCATATGGTTTATTCTGTGTGCAGGATACATCATCCTAAGGCCACCCCTAAATTCTTCTAAGGTTCCTTAGGTCACTGGAACTGTGCTTCCTCCTATCCGACCTATGAACATCTGATTGGTCCCCCATCTCTGCAGTCATTAACACTAATTATTCTCTACAATATTTTCAGTCCAAATTTATGGCTGTATGGGATCATCATCCACCCTGAGGAAAACCAGAGAATGTGGCTCCCATCTTGCCAGATAACAGCTGTGTTGTTAGCTTGCCCCCATACCAGATATCTTGCCTGGGGATCCTGTAAGATCACTGGTTCCTCAGCTGCTTTGTTCAACTATCAGCACCTTCACAACTCCTGTACTAAAGCCATCAGACTTGCAATGTCAGATTATTTTGCATCCAAACTCCAGAACAGCATTAATCAACCCTATGAGTTCTGAAGGGTTATCCATTCCCTTTTTTCCCCTCTTACTCAGTCTCCCTCCCTGTTTCTCAAGGTTGGCAGATCTCTCATCTTTGACCATTCTTTTGTTGCCTCTTTCTTTAACACCTAATGCACCATCTGTGATCTCTCTCTCTCTCTCTCTCTCTCTTCTCGTCCCTTCCAACTCTCCCCCTCCTTTTCCATCCCTCTACTTCCCCTTTCACTTTTTCTGTTTCTGTTCCTTCTCTCATTTTGATTATCTTAAGGCTTTGCTTGCCTGTAATTCTCACAAGGAAGATACCCCAATGGTCTTGGTTCTAAGCTTCTGCTTCTCCTGGTTACTGTCATTGCTATACAGTACTAACTACCAAATTCCTTAAACTCTATAAAAAGAAAAGAAACAGTTTACCATGCTAAAATTGGGAGCAGGTACTGGCTTTCAGGATTAGTATATGTTTCTGCACCAACATGTGGTATCCTCATTGTAGAGGGGAAAATTACGGGCACACACAACATGGCTTTATTTTTTCAGTTTTTACTTTGCTGTTCTGAAGTCCAACTTTTAACATTCACATGTACAAACTTGCAATCTGTGCAAAATAGTGCTTTATAACAGTGCTTCATAATTTATGTGCTGTACAAGGTAACTATTTGTAGCATGCGTACTCTCCTTGCAACATAATATGTTGGAGCATAGTAATTTAGACTTTTCTCAAATTCTTTTCAAATTAGTAGCCTGCATACAGATGTTGAGATTCTGAGTGAGCTGGTCTCTATCTGTGTCAGCACATACTGCATCAGATGAGCATGGAAAGGAAAGCATGGATGTAGACCTAGAGACAACCAAACACAAGAGAGGCAATAACAGTCTCTTGAAGTGAGCTGTCTAGTTTACCGGCATTGAAGCTAATAGCCCTACAACTCCTTGCTCACTGAGAATCTGGACATATGCAGGCCAGTAATTTGAAAAGAACTTAGAGAAAATAGAAACAAGCATTTGTCAATGCCGAATGTTGTCTCACTGGCATTTGCTTTGGTAGTGGCAGAGGTAGAGATGCATAATAGGAGTGGCGGTGAAGTGTAGAAGTGATGCCAACCCCACCCTCACACTGTAGAGAGTGACAGGAATTGGGGTGTTTTCGAGCGTGCATGCAAACTGCGCAGCGTACACTTGGAAAACACTCATTTTATGGACTTTCGTCACCAAATTTTCAATATAGGCATTTTAGGACCTCTGCTAATGAACAGCGTCACTGTCATTTTCATAATCTGTCCCGAACACTGATTACCCACAGCGACTGCACTATTCTGTGCCAGAAGTGCGAAAACACATTTCGGCCAGGATGTGAAAAATGACAGCATTACTGTTCGCAAGGAGGTGTGTAAAAATGCCAATGTTAAAAATCTGGCATGAAAATATTGCGAATTCATGAAGTTATGAGCATACATAGCAACTGCGCAATGCACACTCGTAAAACAGTAATTTTTTGGATTTTTTCCACCAAATTTGCAACATAGGTTTTTTGAGAGCCCACCTCATGAACACTGGCACAGTCATTTCATTAATTGTTACCAAAAGGTGATTCTGCACAGTGACCACAAAATCACCTTTTGGAGCCGAATAATGCCATGACAGTGACAGAATTCATGAGGAGGGTTTTCAAAAACCCCATGTTGAAAATTTGGTGCCAAAATTCCAAAAAGATGCCTGAGATATGCATCAAAGTTGAAAAATCCCTGTTCATTCCATTGTACAGCTTACCGGCATTTCCTCAGTTCGCAACCGGCTTTGAAGAATGCAGACGTGTTCCCGGTCCCCCAAAGATCATCGCACCAGACTCTGGAGGTAAGTATGGGGTGTGGGGGGTGTTGGCAGGCAGGGTGCACAGTGGGTGGGTGCAGGTTGTGGGAGGAAGGGGCAGGGAAACAGCTGAGGGACCGTTTCTGGTTTACAGGGTTTTAAAAAAAAGAAAAAGACGTCGTGGGACAGTTTCCATTTTTCAGGTGGGATTTGACACACTGAGGTGGGCTCCCAGCATGCCACCTCAGTGTTTGTGGGTGGGGGGGTGCTTTTGTCGATGGGGGATTGGGCACCCCCGTCAGCACATAACAAATGGGGGGAGACAGTGTATGATGCTGAGGGGGATTGGGCACCCCCCTCGGCAATCAACAAAAGGGGGGGAACATTATGCCGACAGGGAGTGGACTCCCCCGTCAGCATTGTGACAGGCAGCAGTGGTGGCAGTCACTGCCGCCATGTTGCCTGCACCGAGAGAGGTGTGTAATGGTCATGCTGCATGAGAGCTTCGCTCTCATTGCAGTGGACCTTTTCTTTGTTGTGATGGCCACATTTGGCATGCATGAGGTCAGTGACTCCTGCTGCCTGATTGGGGAATGAGGGACGCACCTTCTGATGCATGCCCTGCATTCACCCAACAGTGACCGCACCTCCAAATCTGCTACTACTGCAATATGTTGGCTGCTCAAGCACGAGCCAACATAAAAACAAATACAAGGTGTATGTGCCAGTAATTTGCCCCACTGCAGTGAGGCTACTGAATGTCCTTAAACTCTCTTTTTCCTCTGCCATTGTACCTGAAGCTTTGAAACAGGCTACTGTCCTCCCTCTCCCTAAAGGTAGCTATTCTTTCTCTCCTGGTAGCTTCCATCCTATCTGGCTCCTTACCATGCTGGCTAAGTTACAGGAATACCTTGATCTTTCTCAGGTTTCTTCCTTCCTTGACTCCTCCTTCTTCACTCCTTTACAGTCTGAATTGATTAAATCCCACTCTACTCCACTTCCACCTCCCTCCTCTGGCTTACTGGTTCCATTCTTTCAGGTATGGCCCAGGGTCAGATCACATCTGTCCTCTTTGTTGATCTTACTAATGCTTTTGACACTGTGGCACAACCCTCCCTTCTTCTGGACAAGAATAAAGCAGTGGGCCTCTCTGCCTTATCAGTCAGTTGGTTCTGCTCATAACTCGAAGGCAGATCTCAAGCTGTCTAGATCTGAAACTCCCAACCCCACCTCCGCACTCCCAATCTGTTCAAGCATCCCTCAAGAGTCTGTCCTGGGCCCCATTCTCTTCTCCACTCTCTTAAATGACCTCCCCTCTGCCTGCTCCTCTGCATCAATTCACATGAATGTTGATGACACCATACTCTTTGCATCTGGATCTGATCCCCAGGACCACATTTCCCAACTGTAGCTGGATTTTGGCAATATTCAGTGCTGGTTCAGCTTGCACCATGTGTCCTTCAATGACAAAAAAGTTTCTATGACTTGTCTCCCAGTAGAGGTTTACCAGAATCACCTCCCTCCCTCCCTCCCTTTATTCCACATTCTTGATGGTGCTACAATTGAGGATGTATCCTCCTTTAAGTACCTAGGGGTCTGGCTGAACAATCATCTTGATTTCACATGCACATTGCTGCCATACACCATAAGTTACCCCCAAGCTTGATGTACTATACCGGAACAAAGCATGCATCCCACTTCCTGCCTGCAATAAGATTGTTGTAAAGATGATTCTTCCTATTTTTGGAAATGGTGACATGGTTTACAGTGGAACTCCCAAATCCTCTCCTGCCAGACTGGACTTCTTCTTTCACTCTTTTTGTGGTTTTGCCTTAGAATTCCCCCTTCATACCCACCATTGCTCAGTCCACTCTGCACCCTCCCTCACTTCTATTGATGCCAGGTGCCTTTCCCATATTACCTGCTGTATATCCAATTTTTGGACTGGTTCCCTTTCCTCCTACCTTACCTCCCTCTTATCCTCTCCACCTCCTTCCTCCTACACTCCCCACAGCAGTGTTGCTCATTCCCTTTCTATCCACCCTTCCTCTCTCAATCTGCTCTGCCTCTTTTCCCTTCTCTCTTAAGTCTCTTCTTCACAACTTTTCTACTCCCACCTGCAACAGTCCATGACTCCTACATCTTTGATATCCTTTTCCCTTACTTATATTGCTCTTTCCATTTTGCTTGTCCCCTTCCCAGTGCCTATTGGGATAATTTCCTCTTGTTAGACAAATTTAATTGTATCTTCTGCATGTGCCCTGTTGTACTGTTCTGACTTGCAATGTTTTCGTTTGTGCTCCCTTGATGCATTGTATTGCTGTATTTGAAAAACAGCCCCCAAAGAGTAGGAGCACCCATCAATAGCTGCTAATATTAACAACAGATGCTATCACACAGGAATATAAAAGAATCAAACAAAGATGTTAGGAAAACTTACATCTAATTTTATTTTGCATCAAAACTTCTTCCAGTGTTAAAAAAGCATCTGAGAACAAACAGCGAGACTTACAAATATCACCAAAAATCATACACAGGGAGAAACAGGCAGATTACAGATACAGCAACACCCTAAGGTGTAAAAACCTTATGTTTTTGCTCTGTCTGGGTGGGGCTTCTTCAGAGGCACTTGTTGACAACCAATCACACAGAATCCCACAACGTTTGGCGTGCCCCATGATGAAGGCTGTGTGCCGAAGCACTGGGGCTAAGGCTTATGGATCACTTCATCATCAATAAATAGATGTGGAAACTTCATTTTGATTCCTTGTGATTGGTTGTCCATGAGTGCTGTACCTTTGGGGTAGCACGTAATAGCGGCTAAGTAAAAAAGGCGAAGGCAATATGGCTACTCAATAATGCGATTCCAAGAATGACTACCTACAATAACTGCAACCATGCAATAACAGCAGCTTTACTATTCTGTGACCATTACCATCAATGAGCTTCTCAGAATAGGTTAATTATAAATAGAGGGTACGGGGACACATCCCCCCATGGGGAGTGTGGGGGGGGGGGTGAAGCCCCTCACATTAATGCTCTTGTGAGGTCCTGTAATGCATTACTGGAGCATCATAGGGAAGAGCACTGACTTACAGAAGTCTGTTTCAAGCAGCTGGTATCTGCTGCTGGCAGTGTACTTGTGAGACAGAGGTACCTTGATTCTTATGGGCAGCTGAGTGTGGTGGTGGTAGTTTACACGGTTTGTGGGTGCTATGCATAGTTGCTCCCTTTAAGATGCCTGTGATGTGCTGGTAATAGATAGGGAGTTCACCATAATTGAAGGTAGACATTTATTGGTGTCGCTGTTAATGGATGTGCCTTTATTGCTCTGCCGTTTTGACGGTTGGCTTTAAATCCTCACCGGTTTGACAAGGAACTCTGTTTTGGATCTCACTTCTGGAAACAAGCAGCTATCAGCTCAGTATGTAATTCCTGGAAAAACTTTGAAATAAATAAAATAAAAGCAGCTGTGATACCATTCCCTTCTTTATATATCTTATGAGGAAACTGTTCACTGCTTTCATTTTTATGTTGTCTTGCACATGTTGAGCAAGCAACATTTTGTGACAATTTGCTGGAGTAACAGGTTGTGGAGGTGTGGCTGTGCGGTGGTCAATAGCACCACTGCTTTCTTGGGCTGGTCTGTGTGGCACCAATGAATGAGCACATTACCTATGACAGCAGATCAGAAGTGTGCCTCCAACGTGAAAGATTTTCATTGCTGCAATGAGGGAGCACCTCATCGTTGCAGGGTGTGCCTTGTCTGCTGAAACCTTTTGATTAACATGGCAGCAGCTGTCACCATCCACCTGTCACAGTCCCATGAAAGCCGACATTGGGGTGCCCAATCCACCTGTCAGCATGCCCCCCTCTCCAGTTCATTTACCAATGGGGGAGCCCAATCCCCATCAGTTTGTTGTCCCCCTTGTGAATTTGTGTACTGATGGGTGTGCCTAATCCCCCTTTGCATCATGCCCTCCCCAAAACGCAGACACACTTTCTTTACTGATGGGGGCCCAATCCCCATTGGCTTCAGTCCACCTCCCCAAAAAACACAGGTGGCATACTGGGATCCCACCCCAGTGTGCCCAAAGCAAACCTGGAAAAAAAAAAACTTCCTGCAATGTCTTTTTTTTTTTTGTTACCTGTAAAAGAGAAAACCAACTCTCACGGTCACGCGCCCCTCCCCAAACCACACCCATGGTCTGTGAACCCCCGCATCCCCTCACCCCATACTTACCTTTGGAGCCTGGCACAACGATCTTCAGTGAAGCGGGAACACGTCTGCACTCTTCAAAGCTGACCGTGAACTGAAGAAATGCCGGTAAGCTGGCATGAATGGGGGGGTTCAACTTAGGTGGATATCTTGGTTATTTTTATGACTTTTGGCTTCAAATTTTCAGCATGGGGATCTTGGGACCCCACCACATGAACTCTGTCACTGTCATTTTGTTATTCGGTCCAAAAACATGATTTCGTGGTCACTGTGCAGAATATCCTTTCGGGGCCGATTAACAAAACAACAGTGTCACTGTTCATGAGGTGGGCTCCCAAAAAGCCTATGTTGCAAATTTGGTGTCAAAATTACAGAAAATGACTATTATGAGTGTGCATTGAGCAGTTCCAACTCACATTCATAATTTTGATAATTTTTTTATATTTTCACTACAGATTTTTAGCATTGCCATTTTTCCACACACCCTTATGAAGAGTACAACTGTCATTTTCCACATGCTGCCCGAAATATGTTTTGGCACATCTGGTGCACAGTGGCACAGTTGCTGTGGGAAATCAATGTTCAGGACAGATTAAGAAAATCACAGTGACACTTCATGAGCAGAAGTCCCAAAATGCCTATTTTGAAAATTTGGTGAAAAAATTCCACAAAATGACTGTGTTAAGAGCATGCATTGTGCAATTTACATGCAAGCTCGTAACTGCGAGAATTTTTTATATTTTCACTCCAGATTTTCAACACTGCCATTTCTTCACACCTCCTTTTGAATGGTACAGCTGTCATTTTTCACATCTTGCGCAAAATGTGTTTTCGCACATCTGGTGCAGAATGGCATGGTCACTATAGAAAATCAATGTTCAGGACAGAGTAACAAAATCACAGTTCCACTGTTCATGAGTGGAGGTCCCAAATGCTTTCATTAGGTGGGGTCACAAAAAGCCCATGCTGAAAATTTGGAGTGCAAATACTAACAAATGTCCAGGGCATTACAGTTTCTAACTGTAATGTCCGACCCTGCAGAGACTAACAGGCATCAGGGTTGTGACTTTGGATTGTTGGCTGTAATGCTCACGCCATTCCATCCCACCCCCACCCTGCAGCCAGTGATGGGCACCAAGGTGTGCCTTGGACCCTTCAGCCCCAAGGTTCACCCCATTGTCCTATACTGCACCCACCTCAATGTATTTCCTTATGGAATGGGGTGAGCATAAGGCCCGACAACCCCAAGGCACAATGCAACACTTGTTGGAGTCTGCAGGGTAGGGTGAGGTGAAATGGCATGAGCGTTATGGCAGATGGCCCAAAGGCACACCTCAATGCCTGTCAGTCTCTGCAGGGTGGGGTGGGATTGGCGTCAGTTCCATACTTCACTGCCATTCCTATTATGCTTCTCTCTAACTCCTGCATTATCAATGCCAATGCCAGCAAGACAACATTCGGCATTGACAAATGCTTGTTTCTAATGGAGTGCTGGTCCATAAGGGACTCACACGGGACCAGTGGGAACATGCTAAATAGAATATGACCATGCCATTCTTGAACATTTAGTAATTAGTGCTAGAGCAAGAATAGCTCTGGCTCATTCAGTAAAACTTAATCACATTTCTTATATATTTTTCTTAAATGCTGTAGAAGTGCTACTGGTATTTGGCCAATATCAGAAGCAAACAGGATACAGTGACTCCCAATGCTGCTACAAAAAAGCCTGAAAACTAATTTAACATCAATGTATTTTCTTATTCACTTTCTCTCTTCATTCCATTATTCTAAAAAGGGGCTTTTGGTTTCATAAATCATCTGAGTTGTGATAAGCCTAACCACTGATGTCAAAATGATCACCTTACAGATCTTGGGTACCGGTACAAGTCTGTTAAACAACAAAAGCTCAGGAATACCCATGCTGTGTAAAGCATTTCTGCATTTGCAGTGACAGGGGTAAAACAGCAGTAGGAAATTATCGTTACCCCTGTTACTCAATGGTTTCACTAAGGATTGATCAAGGTGTCATGTGCTGGGGTGCCCCGGTCGAGCCACTCCCATGGTAGAGTGGCTAAGGCACAAGCAGAAGACAAAATCAGGAGACCTGAGACTATGGTTCGATTCCCTCTCCTGCTGCTGTAACATTTGTGTGTACATTTTGTTTGTGTGCCCCTCCATCAGTCGACATCCATCTTGGTCATGGACCCCCTTGCCTCCACCTCCGCCCCCATTGCCTGCACTCCCGAGTCACCCCTGGCTTTCCCCCTAGAGGGTGGGGCCAGGGCAGTGGTGCCCTTCCAGTGCCACGACACTAGTATCTGGTTGGGAAGCTGGTGGTGGAGACTAATTGAGGCCCAGGGGCAGGTCTTCTCAGAGATGGCAGGGGACATGGTATTTTTCCCCTATGAGCAGGGGCAGGGACGTGCAATGACAACCAGTGTCCGCCCCACCCTTGATTCAAGTAGGCTTCTCCACATGTGGTGAACCCAGCCTCTGCTGGGTATCGCTACTGCACTGACCGCGCATACCCCCCCTCCACCCCGGAGAAGGAGAGCAGTCAAGGGACGCTCAGTCCTTGTCCCCCTGGTCAACCCTCCAGCAACCCAGGTCCATTCCTGAACCCGGGTCACTGGCATCTCAAGCGAAGTCCAACTGCTGTTGTGTGTAAATTTTGCTTTTAAACAAAGTGTTCCCTCCCACGTTTTCCCCACCCCTTAGTCCACACCCTCTGGAGCTAGTTATATAAATTCCTGAGAGGGGTGGGAAGTGAATCCCCCCCACCATTGGGGTGAAGGGTGCAAAGCCCCCCATGAAAAAAGTAACAGTACCATTAGTTGTAATGGGGTGCACCTGTTCATTTGCGGGTGGCATTGTTTCACACTCTATTTCACCCTGCTCTATATTGATTGCAGCATAAATTGCAGCGCTGTTATTGTATGTGCAGTTATGACCCCGTGCTCAGGTCTGGTACCTAGTCTTGTAATATTAATATGCCAACATGAGCTGTGATGCCACTGCTTTTTCATAGAAACAAAGACTTTTACAGCAGATAATGACCGCTTGGCCCACCAGTCTGCCCATTTCCCTACCTATTGGATAAGCTGCAGATCCTAGTTAACCAACAGCCTACTTCCTGCTACCCCCCCCACTATAATTGCCTTATATCTGTCCCATGCATTCTTGAATTCTCCCACTGTTTTTGACTCCACAACCTCCTCAGGCAGGCCGTTCCATGCATCCACCATGCTCTCTGTGAAAAAATACTTCCTTGCATTGCCCATGAGCCACTGCCCATCTTTAAATTGTGCCCCCTTGTTCTTGCACATCTCTTCTCCTGAAAGATGCTATCCTCTTGGATTTTGTTGATCCCCTTGAGGTACTTGAAAGTTTCTATCATGTCCACCCCTCTCCCTCCTTTCCTAGAGGGTATGCATATTAAGCTTCTTTAATCTCTCTTCATATGATTTCTGGTGCAGAATCTGCACTATTTTAGTTCTCCTCCTCTAGTTGACCACCTCCATCCTGTCTATGTCCTTGCCGAGATCGGGTTTCCAAAACTGCATGCAGTACTCCAGATGGGGTCTCACCAACTGTCTGTACAGAGGGATGACAACTTCTTGTTTTCTACTGATGATGCCTCTCCCTATGCATCCCAGTATCTCCACAGCCCTCCTTACTGCCTTCTCACATTGCCTGCCTACCTTTAGGTCGTCTGATATGACTAGCCCCCAGGTCCCTTTCCATTTTTGTTGTTGTTAGTACCCCCCCTCCATTGTGTACTCATCCCCTTTCTTTTTGCTTCCCAGGTGCATTACTTTGCACTTCTTTGCATTGAATCTAAGCTGCCATACTTTTGACCATTCCTCCAACCTTGCCAAGTCTCTTCTCAACCTTTCCACACTCCTTGTGTGTCAACACTGTTGCAGATCTTTGTGTCATCTGCAAAGAGGCATACTTTTCCTTCCAGTCCCTCTGTAATGTCACTTATAAAGACATTAAAGAGGACCAGCTCCAATACTGAACCCTGTGGTATCCCACTAGTAACCCCCCTTTCTTTGAAGTGGACTCTGTTTCCTATTACCCTCTGCATCCTGTTGTCCATCCAATTTTTTACCCAGGTTACCACCCAGGGACCCACTCCCAGGCTGGCTAACATTTTTATTAATCTTTTGTTTGGGACTGTGCCAAACATCTTGCTAAAGTCTAGGTAGGCCTCTTCCAGAGCCCCTCACTGGACTACTTCTTTGGTCATGCAGTGAAAGAAATCTATTAGATTTGTCTGACATGACCTTCCTGCTGTAAATCCATGCTGCCTTGGGTCCTGTGCCCCACTGGCCTCTAGGTACTCAACAATTCTTTTTTTCAGAAGTGATTCCATCATTTTCCGTACCATTGAGGTCAAAGTAACAGGTATGTAGTTTTTTGCTTCTGCCTTGCTCCCAGTTTTATGAAGGAGAATCACATCCACTTTCCTCCATTCCTCAGGTACCACAGCATCCTCCCATGATTTGTTAAAAAGGGTAGTCAGTGGTGTCACTAGTTCTCCCTTTAGTTCTTTTAGAATTCTGGGGTGAATCCTGTCAGGGCCCGTTGCCTTGTCCTATAGATGAAGCAGTGATTATCACAGCTCATATTGGCATGTCAGTTTGTGAAGAGTTGGTACCAGACCTGTGCAGGGGTCACCTTGCCATTGGCAGTCAGACATGTCACAACTCAGCTGAATTTTGAGAACAAGACTCACTCTTAACATTATAGAATGAAGAAAGTGCATTAAAAAAAAAATAACCCAGAACAACCTTAAAATATGAACATACGAATCTGCCAGAAGAAACAGACCACCTGGTCTATCAAAGTCTGTGCAAGTGTGCAGCTAGCCTCATAGATTGCAGCTGCCCCAACCCCCCCTCAACTGTCATTCCCAAGATAGCCTCAGCCCCCTCCAGCCAGACCCTCCCTCGTGCTCTGTCCTGTGGCCTCTTAAAACTTCCCACAGCCTTACATGTTACCACCCCATCTGGTAGGACATTCCATTTAGACACCACCCTCTCCATGACGTAGTGCCTCCTCATCTCCCTCCTAAATCCGCCCTCCAGTCTTAGTCCATGCCCCCTCGTGTACCTACCCTTCCTCAGTTTAAATACCACTTCAGTGCTAGCTTTGTTTATCCCCCTCAAATTCTTGAACATTTCAATTATATCCCCCCATCCCTCCTCCCCGCCAATATGTACATATTCAGCTCATTCAGCATGTCCTCATAGGCCTTGCACTCTATCCCCTGTAACATTTTTGTTGCCCTCCATTGCACACCTTCCAAAAAATTAATATTCCTCTTCAGATATAGCCACCGGTACTGCACACAGTACTCCAACTGCAGCCTGACCAAAGATCTGTAGAGGGGCAGGATCACCTCCATATGCCTGGAAAAGAAACCACTTGCAATACAGCCCAGCATCCTGTTCACTTAGCTGCTGCTTTCTTGCATTGGGCACAGTTGTTCATTCTCCCTGTTACCAACACCCCTAGGGCATTCTCTTCCTCAGTAATCCCCAGCCTCACCCCTCCCAACCAATAGTCCCTCCTTGGGTTCTTTGACCCGAAGTGCATAACCTTGCATTTTTTCACATTGAATCCCAGCTGCCACTTTTCCAACCATACCTCCAGTTTGGTTCGGTCCCCTTGTAGTTGTTTCCATTCATTCTCTTCATCCACCACTGCTCACCATTTTGGTATCATTTGTGAACAGACTAACCCTGCTCCCAACTCAGTGTGCAATATCTGAGATAAAGAGCACAAATAGCACCGGACCAAGCACTGAGCCCTGTGGCACACCGCTCATCACCGGTCCCGGTGTCAAAAGCTCCCCCCCACTACCACATGTTGCAGCCTTCCCTGTGGCCAGTTCCTTATATAGTATGTCAGATTCATCCCCAGACTTGCAGCAGTCAGCTTTCCTTCCAGACTCCCATGAGGCACTGAATCTAAGGCCTTGCTGAAGTCCAAGCACAGGACATCTACAGCATGACCCATATCCAACTCTCTTGTTACCCAGTCATAATATTCTATTAGACTGGTCTGATAAGACCTCCCCAAGATGAACCTGTGCTGCTGCCCATCCTGGAGGTCATAACCCTCGAGGAACGACACCAGTCTCTCCTTCAGTATCGTCTCCATAAGTTAACCCACTATGGAAGTGAGACTGACAGGCCAATAATTTCCTGGCTCATCCCTAGGGCCACTCTTGTGTATGGGCACCAAATGGGCCACCCTCCAGTCCTGAGGCACCCGTCCCATATCCAGGGAGGTGCTGAACAGGTCCTCCAGTGGCTTGACCAACACCTCCGCCATCTCCCTCAGCACTCTGGGGTGGATGCCATCAGGACCTGGTATCTTGTCCACCATTAATGCCCTCAGACCCTCTAGTACTCTACTACTCCCCATCCTCATTCCATCCATCATATCCTCCCCTCCCACCCCCACCTGCCCAGTTCATGGTGATAGTGGACCATCCTTCTTCTTTGTGAAAATGGAGCAAAAGTATTCATTTAGTACTTCTGCTTGTTCCTCTCCATTTTCCATCCACTCCCCTCCCCACTTTATCTTCACTATATGGTCTCTGCACTTTCTCTTTTCCCTGACATATCTAAACATGTCCTTCTCCCCTCCCTTGACACCCTGCACTAACCTTAGCTCCCTAGAAGCCTTGGCTACTATTACTCACTTGGTCACCTCCTTGGAACAACTCACATAAGCCTCCCTGTTGTCTTCCTTCCTCATTCTCCTGAACTTCTGGTATACAGATCTCTTCTCCCCTCACCCCCTCTAACACTTCTTTGTTCAGCCACCATGGTTTTCTGGCTCTGCATTTCTTGCTTTTAGTCCTGGTGCAAGCTTCTGTAGCCTCTGCTAGCTCAGTTTTAATAATTTCCCACTTTTGCTCTGCATCCATCTCTAACCTAATACCCTGAAGTCTCCCTTGCAGTATTTCTCTCATCCTCCTGAAGTCCAAACTCTTAAAATCCACCACCTTTGTTACTGTGCCTCCAGACTCCCTGCCCAACTTGAGAGTGAACTGCACTGTTTGGTGGTCACTACCAGCTAGTGGGTCTTCTACCCTTAATTCCCTCACTGCCTCTCCATTTGAAAGCACCAAGTCCAATGTGTTACCTAGTCATGTTGGCCCACTGACCAGCTGTGTCAGGAGACAATCCTGGTTTGCGTCCAGGAACACCTGCTGTTTAGCACTGGAGGTGGCAGGGGTGCTCCAATCTACCCCCGGCAGATTGAAATCCCCCACAATTACCACATTCCACTTTCTAAACACCCTGCTTATTTGCTCTGCTAACTCCCTGTCCAGTACCACTGATTGGGCTAGTGGTCTGTACACCACCCTCAGTCTCAGATTTCTACCCTTGGAGTCCAGAAGCTGCATCCATAGTGCCCCTGTCCTCCCTCTCTCCCTCTCATCCCTTGTACATCTGATCCCTTCCATCATATAGCGTGCTATCCTACTCCCTCTCCCAACTCCCCAGTCTTTCCTACAAATTTTATACCCCAGGATTGCTAGATCACAATCACAGTACTGGGTGGCCACACCTCAGTCACTGCAGCGATTTCCACACTTCCCTATGCAAGGAGCACCTGATGCACTGCCTTTCTTATTACCCAGGCTCCTTGCATTTAGGAAAATGTGTATTGTTTGAATACCCATTCTATAATTGCAATAATCCACTCCAGGACATGAGGTTGTGCTGAATTACTGCACTTTCCTGGTTCTGTAGAACACTCTTCCTTTAGCCTCATGCCTCACATCACACCTTGATCATGAATGAAATCAGAATTATTCCATGTGTTGTCATGAGTTATTGTTTATGCATAATGAAGTGTTATGTGAATCAATGTTTGAGCCCCATAATCTGTCAAGGAAACTCTAACAGTATGGACCTAACACCTCCCCCTTCTTCTCACACAGGACAATCTGGGCTCTTCTAACTACAAAGAAGTAATTAATCAACTTTCTGGAAACAACATGCAATATGAACAACAAGGTACACACCAAAGTATTAGAGCCATCAGAGCCAAGAAATATTATATGACACAGCCTTCATTACTCACATGAAATCCCACAACAGTGATACAAACTGGTTACAAAATGTTAAAACAGTAGTTAGATGTGATTCAGTGCAAGTTAACTAAACAAATGTGCATACAGACACAGAGAGAAATGGACATGTTACATGTTATGTAAGTAATAAAGGTTGTTTTACTTATTTATCTTGGCTCTTAATCTTGTAATTCATTAGCTCATACTGTTGCTTTCATTGTATTATTAAAATGACCATTACATCTTTAACTAATGCACCAATTGTTTTCTTATATTCAGCTTACATGTTTCAGGGGTGTGCCATTGCCACTGATAAATTGTGTGAGTAGTTACAGTCTTTTTTATAAACAACATAGAGAATACTGGATTGGCAACTATGCACAGTCAGAGTATTGTGCCACCTCAGGGTTCTGATTCCCTCTCACCTCAAGAGCGAAGCTCGAGAGGAAGGTGGGAATCAAAACCCTGAAGTGGCTCAATACAGAGGTTGTGCATGGAGTTGCACATCCAGCATTTTGTATAGCGTATGGTGCCTCTGAAAGTAACTGTAAAAAGTTAGATTTTTTTTTTAAGCAAATGTTTGCTGCCGCATTTTTTCCCAGTTTATGGCTGGTTGCTAGGGTCAGTGCCATGGTCATTATGAAGCAGACACCTCGATTTGTCTAGTGCAGCCTTTGATTGGTTGCCAGCAGCCTGTGAGTGGGTTTTCAAAAGAAAAAGCATGGCCACTTTATTTCTCACTAAGCAAGAGGATTTACTGAAAGGGAATTTTTAAGGCAATTGTAACTTGTAAGTAATGTGACATAGCTGGTTGGTCCTGCATTTTTTTAAACACAAGTATAAATATCTGGTTGATCCTACTTTATTAGCATCTCCGGGGTTTCAAATGATCCTGCTGGCAGCCAGCAGCACTGCAAGTTACTATGTGGTTGATTTTGCTGCCTCTTTTACCACAGTTGTTGTGGCTTTTGCACTTTGAAAACCAGCCAAAATGTTGTTGTACCACAGTATGTCATAACTACGTTCCATGACTTTTGAACTCTGGTACAACAACATTTCAGGTAGGATGGCTTTCCATGCTGAACAAGCCCTCACCATACACTATTTTTGATTAGTACTTTGGAATTCTGACAGTGAATAAGGTAGAGAGCTGAATCCTTGTGTTGAACTGACTGTACTGGTATGCTGGAGTTAGCCATTGGTTCCTGAAGAATCTATGGAACCAGAGCCTCCTCCTGATATGGCTCCCAGATTTCCCATGCTGCGTAATGTGAGGCAAAACTCCCTAAAATAGCATATAGAACCAAAGTAGAAACATAAAAAAATCAAACCTATTTTGTATTAAAAATAGAGGACAAGGAATCTGTAAAATAAAATCTGAGTATATTGTAACAATGGGCTCTTTGACTGAATATGCTAAGTTTATATTTTCTCTTTAACCTTTTTTTTGTGTGGTTACCCAGCAGTTTACACACTTCTACAACAGCTGTCTTTAGCATAGTATAACAAAAAGTCCCATGATCTAGAATATGCCTAAGCCCATGATTTGTTTAAAATACGTATCTTATAAATGTGTACTAATATAATGCCAGAAAACTCCAGGGACCAGATATTCAAACCTTAGCCTGGATACTGCGAGGTGCTTGCCCTTATTAACTCACATATGTTTTCAAGTGCTATTTATGACTCAAAGTAGGTTAATTGGCACATTGTTATTAAATTACTATTAGGAAATTGGTTTTAAAAGTGTAAATAATATTTCTGGCTTACTCCTTTAGTGAACCAATTAACACTAATTTTAAAGTATCACAACATTGAGTGAGTGGTCTCTCTGGCATCAAGTTGACTTATTGTTTCATTTAATTATATATTATTGTGCATATTATTATGTATATCTCATGCCTTGAAGTTTATTTTTTATGTTGGGCTTCCGTGAATATAGCATCTTCTCATGCCAACTCAGAGAATAATAATATACAAATCAAACATTGGAGTCGGTCAATAGATAGAGGGACACTAGTTTTAGAAGTTCCCAAGTATATCACATGGACTGAATCAGTGAACTCAGGTATTATAAGCAGAAATTTGCAAATTTACCTAATCAAACTGGTATCTATTAATAATGGTACATTAAAGAGGCGGAAATATAGTGCTTGTAACATTAGTTCTATGGAATTTTTTATGATAGCTAAAAGGGTATTGGAAAACTATACATCATAAAATAGCATAAGTTAATTTTTGTGGTTAGTTTAATTATTAGTGGTGATGTGCACCCCAACCCAGGCCCTGACCTTAATTTTAATGCTGACCTTACAGCAGATTTATGAAAGGAAAAGGGCTTTGCATATTTCATTTTAATGCCCATAATATTTTGAAAAATATTGACTATCTGAGAGAATGGACCATCTGTTATAAGCCTGATACTAATATAAACTCTGAATCATAGCTTAATAAGAACATCCAGATAATTTAATTATATTGGAAGGATATGGTTCCTGAAGAAGCAACCTGACTAAAAGGGGTGAAGGGATTATTATATATGCAGCTAACAAATTAAAAGTTAAGGAAATAAGATTACAGCAAGACTGGGGTAACTCTGAAGTATCAGTCATGGAAATAACATTTTCTTTTACATTACCCATTATGTTAATAAGTGTGTATCGTTCTCCTAAGGCCAATTTTGGGGACTTTGATGTATTGCAAGAAAACTTAACAGAATATGTGTCCAGCCATAAATTATTATTAATGGTAACTTAAATGTTGATTGGAGTCAAATAACAGAAAGCCATACCATGATGGATTTTGTAACTTAGTCCCTGAGAAATCTCATTTTAATGGGTTAAACGTAAGACAGCAGTGTTCTTATACTGCACCTGCTATTTGCATCATTTGTCAGAGAAGAGGAATAAAATAATGACCAAGATGACAAATCTGTGAAGAGTCGTTTGTCTCAATGGTTACCGGCAGCGCTGAATGCTGTCTACTATGCTGAGAACTGTGGCTTTTGAAACTTCTTTGAGTATAACCCAGCTTGTACAAGACCCCACTAGAATTAATATGAAGGATCCTAATTTATCAATTGTCTTGGACCTAAGATTAACTACTTATCAAGACAAAATTGTTTCCAGTGGGTTTTTGCCAGATTCTATGTCAGACCACCAGGAAATTTTTTGCATAAGATATCAGAGTAGGAAAGGGATTCCGGGGGAGTCAGCTAACTACAGAGCTTATCATAATTTCAATTATTTAGACTTTATGCTCAACTTTGAAAAAAGAAATTGTCATACACTAAATCGAATCCCTACAGTGAATGAGGTGTGATAATTATTTTGTCAAGATTTTATGGACTTATCTTATAAACACGCTGCATTAAAAAGTAGAACAGTAAAATAAAAAAAATGCTACCCAGTATAATGCTCATCCTTTTAAATAAAAAAAGGATACTTTTTGGAAAAAAAGCAAAGCATTCCAACATTAGACAAGACTTTGACAAATACAAACAATTAAGACAAGCTTATACCTTTGAAATTAGGAGAGTAAACCAAGACTTCTATAAAATGAATTACCCTCCAATATAAAATTGGATCCAAGAGAATTCTGGAAAATAATGAAAAAAACTGCAAGGAGCCCCACATTCAGATTTGCCTAATACATTTGAAATTGAAGAACAGCATACATCTGTGGGTAAAATAGTTGCAGAAAAAAATGAATGAGTATTTTCGCAATATGGGTAAGGAGGCTTGAGGACAAACACCTAATGATTCAGTAACCAAGGCACTAGCTGATCATTCCAAAAATAATGATTCTGTTTTTGAAACAATCTCTGCTAATGATGTATTAGAAATAATTCTAACACTAAATTCCAGGAACTTGAGTGGCTTAGATGGTATACCAGCTTCATTCCTAAAGTTGGCCACACCAGTAATTGCACACCTCCAGTGAGGTTATTTAATCAGATCCACATCCGGTCATCAACAAAATATTTGTTGAATGACTATACAGTGAAACTACCGCATTTGCAGTTGGCATACAGTTTCTCACTGAGAGACTTGTTTTCTTGGCCTCACCCCCAAATCCCCCCACTAAATATAATCAACTCTGAGTTGGAGCTGATTAGGGAAGGGGGGTGCAAGACCCCAGAAATACACTACCATGGTCCCGTGCCGACACTACAGTGACATGGCGCTGTAGTCGCTGTAGAGATGGTCACTGTCAAAATGTCACTGTTGGCAGTGTATATGATTTAATCTATCCATAATTTCAGCAGAATATCCATAAGCATGGAAAAGAACAAAGATAATACCAATATTTAAATAAGGTCAAACAGATTTCATTGAAAACTACTGACCAATTTCACTCATACCAACGATGTCTAAGGTATTTGAGAAATTGGTCTGTGATCAATCAAAAGATTTTCTGGAAAAGGAAAAAAAAATCCTAAATAAACATCAGGAAGGGGTTAGACTCCTCCACAGTACTTCCTCTGCCTTAATAAAGGTAACAGGAGACATTCAAAGGACTCTGGACAGGAGAATGTCAATGGTGGCTATTTATGTGGACCTGTCTAAAGCTTTTGATACTCTGGACCATGACATCCTCCTTTCCAGACTTAAATTAGTGTGAATGTCAGAGGGTATTGTGGATTAGTTTAAATTCCATTTGAAAGAAAAGCAACAACTGGTGGCTATAATCAACACTGAATCGAATCTAGCTACTACAGTGTTGGAAGACCCCCATGGTTCAATTTTGGGAATATCCTCTTTAATATTTACACGAACAATCTTACACTAATAAATACCTCAGTAAATTATCATTTATATGCAGAGAAAACAGGTTTTTATTCAGGGGTATTGTCTCTAACCCAGATTGAAAATATATTGCAAGTGGCATTTAATGACCTGCACAACTATTTTATTCAATCAAGATTTGTCCTTAATCACACCAAATCACAAGTTATGATATTCAGTAGTGAAAAAGTTATGGATGCCACAAATAAAACTTTACATTTAGAATCCCTTGACCATACAGTTTTGCAACAAGTACAGAACTACAGGTACTTGGGATTATGGATGGATGATAAAATTACGTGGAATATACATATTGACCACCTGATGAAAAATGTAGGTATTTAAAGTGGAGCACTGTACAGAGTCAAGCACTGTATGACCAAGGAAGTCAGAAAGCAAGTAATGAATTTAATGGCATTGCCATTATTTGACTATAGTGACATAATGTTTGCTGCTGCGGCACCAACAATGGAGCTGGCTAAACTGGATACACTATATAATAGATTGGCCCATTTATCTTTGATGTACCTCAAAGAACTCACAGATGTGAAATGTATAAATCTTTGAACTGGTTAAATCTTGATGACAGAAGACACTACCATGTGTTAGTATATATGCTCAAGTGTTACAAAACATGTTTGCTTGATTATATCATAAAATATATGTAACAAAGAAGCATAAAAAAATTGCTTTAGGTCAGCAAGGGAGGTGGAATTTCAGTTCCCAAAGAACAAACTAGAAATAGGTACTGTAGGTCACACTTTTTTAACATAGACCTTCAGCTGTGGAATTTAATGCTTCTCTACTTAAGACATCTTAATGGCAACATCCAACATGGTGCAATAAAAACATGTTTTAATGAATGGGCATCTCAGAAATGCTGTTGCTGTCCTGTCATGCGCCAGAGCTGACATATTGTGCTGTTGTTATTGTATTTAGAATCACACTGAACAGAAAGTTGGTAATTGACAGTGTTTGTCTAACATTTATATGCTTTAGGCTTGATCATATATACATTTTATCAATGTACATGTTTTTGTATTTAAATATTGAATTGTCTGATATTTATACACTGTTTTGTATCTAAAACCTTAAGAGATTACTTGTACCTATAAGTACCTAATTGGAAATTAGCCTGTCTCAATTGAGTCTCCTATTCATGTATGATGAATAAAACATGTTACTACCACTACAACTACCACTACTTGCTAACTGGGGTTTGCAGCTGATTTGTGTGTGTGTCTATATTCAGACATCCCCACAGTGCAGCCAAAGCCTGTTTGCACCTGAGAGCTAAGTAACCACTGTACTCGTATAAATTAGGGTGTCCTCCCCGCATACAGGCACAGTTGGTTATTGAGAGGTAAATGCCACCCAAATAGGCTCATTTTTTTGCCTCTGAAATCCATGAATTAACTGGGTGCAAGGACCTGGTGGCAGGCAAAGGAACTGCAGTTGCCATCCCCAACTCATTGAAGCAATAACTTCCCTGATGTCCAGTGGTGCCCCTGCCCTTTGATCATCCACTGCTGTAATAAGACAGAACTCCCTGGTGCCTAGTGGCACCCCTAACCTGCAAATCCCTATCCCTGGCACTGTATCATTATGTTCTGGTGTCTAGTGGTGCCTCCCCACCCTCCACCCTCTCCCCATCACTGTTTTGGAAGTCCATGGTGTCCAGTGGCAACTGCACCCTCTGTTCCTAAGTGATGGTGTACAATGTTTTATCCTCTGCCCAATGTATCATTATTCTCTGGTGTCTATGGGCACCCCCCACCCTCTGGCCACTCACCACCAGGATGATGGGACAATAACCCAGACCTGTTAGCAAGTTAAGTTATGACATTCAGTGTTTTACATGTGTAAAGTACTTTTTTAACAAGTATTATGAGGAATATGTAAATATTGTAAATTACATGTAACAAAACTTTGAATAATAAGGACCTCATATAAATGAGCTTTGCTCAACTGAGTATCCGATTCATACAATGAATACATTTTTTACTACTACTAGTAATAAAGAAGTCAATGGTATCTAGAGGCATCATCACCTTCTGATCCCTGTCCTCTTCCTTGGTTACATAGTCCCTCATGTCTAGTGGCACCCCCATCCTCCAATTGACTGCTGCTGTAATACTGAGGAGGTCGTTGGTATCCAGTGGACCCCCCACCTTCCGAATGGCTGCTGTCACCTCCACAAGGTATTCCCTGGTATCTAGTAGAAGTCCCCCACCTCCATCCCAAAGCACACGTCCCAGAACACAACCTGTATTCCCTGATGTCTATTGGTCCCCACGCAGCCCCATACTAGGCACACCACCCTGCCACTCCCCTTACCTTAGTCACTGGTGCCACATGGTTTTGATACAGCAATCAGCACAGCCCTCCTCTTATCACCTCTGCTGGTCACTGTATGCACTGACAGGGACTACGCACACTGTCCACAGTATAAGAAGTGCACTCCCTATACTGTAGACAGTATGTGCACTCCCTGTCATTGCACACAGTGACCAACCAAAGTGGTGAGAGGAGAGCAGTGCCAGTTACTGTACTGGAGCCAGATGCCACCATTGACTAAGGTAAGGGGAATGCCAGGGTGGTGCTCCTGGTGAAGGTGGTACAGGAGGGGTGCTACATGCTAGGGAATATGGACTTTCTTCTGGGAGGGGTGCTCGGGCAGGGGTCCCACTGGATACCAAGAAATGCCTGGTGGAGGTGGCAGAAGCTGATCAGAGGGTGGGTTGGCCTCTGGACACCAGGGACCTCCTTAATATTATAGTAGTAATTGACTGATGTCTGGGGATGCCACTAGGCACCAGGGACTAAGTAACCAAGGATGGGGATGGGGATCAGAGGGTAGGGGGTGCCACTAGACACCAGAGATTTCTTTATTACACAGCAGTGAGTGATCAGAGAGTAAGAGGTGCTCCTAGATACCAGGAAATACCAATACATTGATGGGAAAGGGGATCAGAGGGTGGGGGGTGCCACTAGATACCTAGGTATACCAATACCATGACAGAGCAGGGATCAGATGGCGGGGGTGTCACAAGACTCCAGGAAATAATGGTACATTGACTGGGAGTGGGATTAGAGATCAAGAGTGCCACTAAACACCAGGGAATAAGGACACATTGACATGAAGAGGTATCAAAGGGCAGGGGGATGCCACTAGACTCAAGGGAATAATGATATACGGATGGGGATAGGGATCAATTGGTGGGGGGCATTCGACACCAGGGTGGACATGTTCTCTCTTGAGACAGGTGTACAGGGTTTGAGGGTCTTCTTACCACCATGCCTGATCTGGTTAGTGGCCGCAGGATGGGTGAAAACCTGCAGCTGCATCCAAAGTGAATTGGCCCATAATGGGCATGTATATGACCAGGGTCACTGGAAAATTGCAGAAAATTATACCCAAAAATGCAGGGATTTTCTTGCAAAAATTGCGGGGGTTCACTATACATCCCAACTGCCCC
Source organism: Neoceratodus forsteri (assembly GCA_016271365.2). Lineage (NCBI taxonomy): Eukaryota > Metazoa > Chordata > Ceratodontiformes > Ceratodontidae > Neoceratodus > Neoceratodus forsteri. The sequence goes on along the minus strand of CM057450.1, from coordinate 870,445,229 downwards.
CTAATAAATATTTTATTGTTTCCTGCAGCATGTATTGATCACATAAATTGTTAGGTAAATGTATTGCCACTTGTAAATGCTTTTAACATGGAGAAAGATGTGTGTTTTTGAAATGCACTGTAAACTAATCATTATGTAATGTATCTTCTAAAAATCAAGACATCTAAGTCATGCAGTGCTAACTAGATTTTATTCAGTAATTTACAGTTAATTTGTACTGAATACATCCTGAAACAACATATTTTGCCAGTTTCTGGATGTTAAATAATGAAGCCTGTTTAAACTACTTGCTTTGGTGCAAGAACAAAATAAACAGATAAACAGGGTGCCTAATAAAGGTCTAGTAAGAAAAATATTTTGTTAAAATAATTACTGTTCTTAATCAGCACTGAGTACATTTTAAAATCACATGATAAAAGTATCAAATCATACCAATAGCTTTTTATTGCATCATACAGTAGTTTTCAATACATTATACTTTTGTTCTACTCGGTTTGCAGTGATTTTACTTGGGTTGCAATTACTTTGTCTGTTTGAAGGTAACTGTTTAACTATACTTAACCCTTTCTGCATGTTTTCAGAAATGGTTGCTTTTTGTAGGTTTTGTATGTGAGTATGCAGTTGTGGCAGACTGACATGTAAGGAATCACTGTCACCAACCCCCTCAGAAACACATTCAAGTTTATAATTAGCAAGGCCATCCAAACTCTTGACACATTTGAATCAAAATCCTTTCAGGTTGAAAGTATTTATAACAAGGAAAATCTTCCCTACCATTCAAAAACAAGCATTGTGGTCAAGGCTTCATTTAGGTGAATGGGGCACTTTGCATCTTTTTTCACGACTATTGTTTCAGTCTCTGTGTCAGCAAAAAGTTCTCTGATAGTCTGCTTTAACACAGATTTTAAGTGTTCAAGTCTACATATGCATGACCAGACGATTCTGAAACCAAAGCAGGGAAGTGAATCACATGAAAGCAAAGTCACATTTGACCCCTTCTCACCTCACACTGTACTGTTTTGGTCAAATCCAAGTCTGTGTACTAAATTGTTAACATATCTGAGTAGATTTCCTTTTGAGAATTTAAGTATTTTTATGCAATTTCAGTCCAAAATTCCATAAATGTAAGAAATTGCTAGAAATTGCTGATTTTGCATGGAGAAGGGTGAAAATTGTGGAAATTGCGGAAAAATTGCACCTGCAATTTTCCAGTGGCCCTGCATATGACTCATAGCACCTTGCATGCCAAATATACTCATCTGCATGTTGATGTCTGAATATCATGCCGTGGGTTCCCAGCACTATCAGGTCTGGGGGTGCAGTTGTTCCCTGTGGTTTGCTAGGGGCTGCATACAGCCCAGGTCCATGCTGGGGAAGTGCTACTCATCCTTGTACTGAACTGACATTGCCCTGTATTCAATCAGATAGCACCAGTTTGCTATGTGACTAATGTGCATCCGGAGTGGTGTTCACAGGTGCTGCAGGGGTGCAGGTAACAAGGAAACAGAAACACTTCTTCCTAGTCATTTAATAATTCAGCATGTAACCACCTCACCCCTGGCTGAGAGTTAAAGAAGAAAAGCTTGATTACAGAACTTTAAAGACACTGTTCAGGGGAAACACTGGATTTTTTAATTTTTACAAACCATATACTATAAAACAATAATGGGTGAAAAACCATGCAGAGATATGCCATTTGTTTCCATCTTGGAGTTGTAATGACATTAGAACCCCATGAAGGAAACACAGTCATGTTGTACATGGTTACCAATGCATTATTCTATATTCATTGTATCTATTAGGGTTACAAGGTCAAAAATGAGGGACATAGTTTTCTTTAAAATGAAAGCAGAGAGCAGATTAAGGGAGACACTAGTTCTACTGAATGATTAAAAAATATAAACTATAGTAAATTGAAAAGGTTTGACAAGCATCATACATTTTAAAATATAAGCTTGTTTATGGTTAAAGCATATTGATTATTAGGGTCATTCTAGTCAGTGGTAGACTTCCCAATCTGTATTTTATTCTCTGTATTTGTACCCATTATATCCTGTGTTTGGCTTTGTTTCCTTGTGGAGCCTTTGTAAATGAGTCCCTGACTCAAAGGGTGTAATTCCTAGACTTTAATGAATAAAAAAAAAAGAAGAAAAAATTGAAGTCAGTGTGCCATTCCTAATGAAAAAGGACAGAGTCAGAAAGTAAGCTGGAGTCATATAGATGGCTGAGTTGGGGAAGGCGGCTGACAATCATCCCTGTGGTTATCTGGGTGGGGATCGCTGTTAATTGGGGGTGTGGCTTAGGCAAAAGTGAAGATGTCTGTATTTAGACTTCCTTAGCCTTCTTACGAGAGCACTATAAAGAGACTCCCTCCTGGTTTGTCCCATCACGCTTGTGTCCGAGAGCATGAGTGGAACAGATTAGGAGTGGAACAGATCACTGGCATCTTAGGCATCGACAGGCAGCCACAGGTGACAGCACATAAGCAGAAGGCTCTGAAAGGAAAGTTACTCTAAAACTTAATGTTACTTACTGTTAAACTGCAAAGGTGGCTACAGGGGGTAGGATAGTGGGTAATTGTAGGGAATGAATCTGGCAGATAACAGTTACAGGTGACAGTATAGGAAGCACCCTACTGGGGTAGAATAAAGTAGTATTTCAGGTAGGACAATAGGGGAAAGTTAGCAAAAAGGAGGATTAGAAAGGCAGGAGGGTACTGGGACAGCTTTACATTGAAGTAGCAACTGTTTTAAGGAAAAGCAGGTAACACCATCTTTAGGGTAAGGTGCTAAAGTAGATACTGATAGAAAGCATAGCTGGGAAGGAGCATCTAATGGGATGGGACAGTAGGGGCAAGTTACAGCCAGAAAACATAAGGGAGTGACTGATATTAGCAGACAAGGGAGTAGGGCAGTGCACTGGTTGTGGAGCTGAAGTTTTCCAGGAGACATTCTTGAGACTGAGGTGCAGCCCTTTTCTATTCACCTATTTATTTATTGAAATGTTTCACCAGGAAGGCACATTGAACAACAAGTTTCTCATCTCCTGGTGCAACCTGGGGGGAGGTACAATTGGATGAAGAATTAGACATGCAATTTAACATTTATCATATCCGAGAAATTAAACATTCAATTACATTTGTAACAAGACATACAGTTAAAAAATATCATAAATAATCAAACAGTTGCGTTTGTAACATAACATACAATTAAATATATCATACCTGCAGAATATGCATTTAATTACAAGTGGCATATCTGAGGAACATAGTACAGAAATTTAATGTAGCTTTGGAGCCAACTCCACGCAGGAATGGATCATGGTTAAGAGGCAGATTATTTAGCAATTATTGAATAAATGAGGTCCAGTGGGGGGACATCAAGGAGGGTAGAGGGGTAGACAGGGGAAACAAGCTGGTGGAAGGAGAGGAAAAAGATGGGGGAACATTACCGGAGAAAAGTGAGCAAAAAAATAAAAAGAATCAGTTATGAAGGGCAAGTTAACACAATGCTAGTGCAATCTGGGAGCACCTCAGACTGAACAAAAAGTGCAAATAATTAACTCAAGTGAACTAATTCCTTTGATTAAGTGCAAGGGTGGTGGGGGGGGCTGGAGAGAGGTGGGGTAAGGGATAGGGAAGGGAAGTTCGAGTCATACCTGGAACTGGCCTTTTCAGAGTGCAGAGATAGTTGCCAGTAGAGGAATGAGGTGAGGACTTAGAGTAAGGGGCAGGAGTAGGCAAGAACAAGTTGGGTAGAGATAGTAGAGGGGATGGTAAAGGGAAGGAGGAGGAGGAGGAGGAGGAGGGGTGGGAGAAACTTGCCTAAGGCTAGGCCTCTTCAGGACGCTGAAAACCCTGCCAGACAGCAGAGTCAAATGAGGACGAGTTAGGTAGAGAGGATGGAGGGGAAGGGGGAGGGAAGGAAGAGTAATTTCCTAGTGCTGGATCCCTCCAGGATGCTGAAAACCCTGCCAGGTGGCAGAACTAGGTGATGACAAGTTGGGAAGAGAGAAGAGAAGCATAGAAACATAGAAGCTGACGACAGATAAGGACTGCAAGGCCCATCCAGTCTGCCCATTTTTTTTCTACCTTATGAATGTGCCATAGGCCTTTACTCTGTCAATATCCTATCTATTCGTGCTCATCTGTATTGCTCCCTTATGCCTATTCCATGCCTGTTTGAAGTCCTGCAGTGTATTCATATCCACCACTTCCTGAGGTAGGCCATTCCATGTGTCCACCACCCTTCTGTGAAAAAGAACTTCCTCACATTACCCCTTAATCGGCCTCCATCTAATCTCATTCTGTGTCCTCTAGTCCTGCTATTTTTCTTATACTGAAACATGTTAGACTCGTTCACCTTGTTAATGCCCTTAAGGTGTTTGAATGTTTCAATCATATCACCTCTTTCCCTCCTTTGCTTTAGGGTGTACATATCGAGCTCTGGTAATCTGTCCTCATATTTTCTGATAAAGTCTCTGCACCCTTTTGGATGCCCATTCCTGGACTGCCTCTATTTTATTAATGTCCTTGTGAAGGTGCAGCCTCCAGTACTGCACACAGTACTCCAGATGGGGTCTAACCAGTGTCTTGTAAAGAGGGATTATTACCTCCCTCTTCTAACTTGTGATACCCCTACTAATACACCCAACATCCCCCTAGCCTTACCTACTGCTTAAGTGGTCTGCTTGGATGATTTCAGGTCATCTGTGATGATGATGCCCAAGTCTCTTTCTTCCCTTGTCATTGCCTGCAAATTTCTCTCCCAACCTACAGGTGGCTTCACAAACCTTACCCTCCAGTCCATCTGCAATGTCACTGATGAAGATATTGAAGATGACTGGCTCCAGTACTGATCCCTGAGGTACCCCACTTGTGACTTGCATTTCTTCTGACTGTATACCATTAGATGGTCACTCCATGCTGGTATCTGGACTCTAAAACTTCTCCTGAATAAACTTCCGCAATATCTAACCTCCTTAGTACACATATCCCACAGTGTCTACTCCCTCAGGAAGTCTGATTTTCTCCTCCTCGATGTACCCAGGACCCGTACTTCCTTTGGCAAACACGCTCATGTTCCCTGCTAACTATTTGGAATCAGTTACAATCCTCACTGAAATCATCCAGTATTGCCTCTGTTAATATTTTCAAAAGGATAGCTATTGACAAAATAAAAGAGACCTGTAGCTGTCATTAAAGTTGTTACCGTTATCATGGTTTCCATGTAGCTATCACGTGGTATTATAGGCTCTCACTCTCTGTATCATTAGTTTTACTTCTCATCATGAACATTTTATATCCTGTGGCACTCTTTATGTACGCTATGCACTGTTATATAATTAGTGTTACTTTCATCATGAACATTTTGTATCCTGGGAACTCTTTATGTATGCAATGTATTGTTATATAATTAGTGTAACTTCTCATCATGAACATTTTGTATCCGGGGAACTCTCTATGTATGCTATGTATTGTTATGTAACTTTCTTTATATATTGTATACTTGTCTGTATACCCATCCCAGGACCTCCTTGTGAATGAGCTTGCTCAACAGAGATTTCCTGCAATAAACTTGAACTTGAACTTTAGGGTTTCTCTCCCCTATGCACATGGTCTTGCACATTTTTGAATTAAACTTCAGTTGCCACTCTTCTGACCATTTTGCCAGTTTATCCAGATCTCATCTCATTCTGCCCACCCCATCTGGATCATCTACTCTGTTGCAGATCTTGGTGTCATCTGCAAACAGACAAACCTTACCCACCAGTCCATCTGCAATGTCACTGATGAAGATATTGAAGATGACTGGCCGCAGGACTGATCCCTGAGGAACCCCACTTGTGACTTGCATCTCTTCTGACTGTATACCATTTACCACCACTCTCTGTTTTCTGCCCGCCAATCAGTTTGCCACCCAGTTGACCACTTTCTGACCCACCCCAAGCCTACCTATCTTACTAATCAATCTTCTATGTGGAACAGTATCAAAAGTTTTGCTGAAGTCAAGGTAGGCAATATCAACTATACCCCCTTGGTCCACCACTCTGGTTACCCAGGTATGACATTAGTTTGACAGGACCATCCTGTTGTAAACCCATGCTGTCTTGGATCCTGTGCTCCTATGGATTCCATGTGCAGCACTATCCTTTCCTTAAGGAGTGCCTCCATAATCTTGCCAACTACTGAGGTAAACCTGACTGGTCTGTAGTTTCCTGCCTCCTACCTACTACCACTCTTGTGGAGTGGGGTCACACGAGCCCTTCTCTAGTCTTCTGGGACCTCTCCTGTGCTCAGAGACTCACTAAACCATTCTGATAATGGTTCTGCTAGTTCCACCCTTATTCCCCTTAGTACCCTGGGATGTATGCCATCCGGTCCTATTGCATTGTCCACCCTGAGCTTAGCAAGCTCTTGTAGGACCCTTTCTTTTGTAAAGGGACTTGTACACACCTCCCTCCCCCCAGTGTCCATGGTGCTGAGCTGTGGGCCCTGCCCTACTGAGCAGAAGTATCTATTTAGGATAGATTTTTTCCTTGGTCCTCCTCCACACACTCCTGCTTATCCCCTTTAATCTTAGAAATACCCCTCTGGACTTTCCTCTTTTCACTAATGTATCTATAGAAAGTCTTGTCGTCTTCTTTTACTTTTAGTGCTAGTGTTTCTTCAGTTTGGGCCTTTGCCTGCCGTACTGCCTTCCCTGCTTCCCTTAGGGAAGTTTAGTATGCCTCCCTATCTTCATCCCACTGCATTCCCTTATATTTTCTGAAGGCCAGTCTTTTGGCTCTGACCTTTTCTGCTACTGTTTTTGTGAACCAAAGTGGTTTCCTTCTTCTTTTGCTCTTGCTTTTCTCCCTAACACAATTGGATGTTGTTTCAAGTATTGCATCCTTAATGCTTGCCCACTTTTCCTGTACCCCCTCACCTGTATTTCTTCTTGCCAGGGCTAGCTTAAATCTATTTGCCATCTTATCAAAGTCAGCTCCTCTGACGTCCCATATTTTTTCATTGGAATGGGATGATTTAGTTCTAGTGGCGAAATTGAACCATACCATGTGATGGTCACTTGCCTCCAGGTGCCCTTCTACCTGGAGTTCTGTGATCCTTTCCCCGTTAGTCATTACTAGATCTAGGATAGCCCTGTCTCTTGTGGGTTGTTCTACCAGTTGTTTGAGGCCCTTCCCCAGTGGGGAATCCACTATTTGTCTAGTTCTGGCAGATGTTCCTGCTGGTATTGACCAATCTGTATCTGGCATGTTGACATCTCCCATTATCAGAACCTCCCCCCTTTAGCTGTCATGTTTTGTATGTCTTCTGACAGTACTGTGTCTATGTCCTCCCCCTGGTCTGGAGGCCTGTAGACTACCCCAGTTCATATAGCTGTCCCATTTCCTGTTTCCAGGGTGACCCACAGTCCTTCTGGCTTCTTATGTGTATTCTGAATTTCTGTAGCTTTGATATTTTCATTGACATAAAGCCCCCACCCCCACCCCTATTTGCACCTCAGTCTCTTCTGAACAGTACATAGCCAGGTACTGAAGTCTCCCAAGTGTGGTTACTGTTGAACCATGTCTCACTAATGGCTACTATATCCGGTTTAGCCTCTGTCATTGTTGCACTCAGGTCTGGGATCTTGTTTCCCAGACTGTGGGCATTTGTATACATGATTATCCATTGGCCAGATTTCGGTGCATTAGTTGCTGGGCGAGGTCTGGTGTTTCCCCTGCATGTCGTATGGGAAGTCAGACCTTTTTCCTTACCTGGAGATGCAAATGAACTACAAACATGCTGAATTCCTGTTTGATCACTAGCTGAGGTGGGAGGGGTTTTCTTCCCTTTCCTTGTATCAGATGCTGCACTCCTCTCCCCATTGTCTAGTTTAAATATTCTACAAATACGTCAAACTTCTGCTCCAATGCACTGACTTTCTAATTAGTCAGATGCAGTCCATCAAATTTAAAGAACTTTCATTCCCAAAACTGTTGCCAGTTACCTACAAATTTGTGTCCTTTTTCCTGGCACCAGCCCTTGATCCACATGTCTAGCTGCCCTATCTCCCCTTCTCTGACCTTCCATCCATCTGCCCCCTCTCCCAGACTGGCAGCATCTCGGAGAAGGAGATGCCAGACGAAATGGATGACAGTTTGTCTCCCAGCCTGGTCAGGTGTTCCTGGGCTCCACAACTGCCTGGCTGGAGAGATTGTTAGTCCCTATGTGTACCAGGACATCGATGTTTTCTCCTACTTCCTGCACGATTTTAGCAATATGGTCAGCGTCTCTCCACGCTGATGTACCTGGGAGACATCTGACCAATTACCTGTGGCTGGAGGTAGGTATCAGCTCCCTGAATCATGGAGTCTCCTATGATCAGAAGCATGTTTTGTGTTGCTTTTTTTTGTGTTGGTCCCTGTTTTGGGTGAGTTTTGTTGTGCTAGCTCCTGTGCTTCAGTGTCCTGCTCTGCAGTATCCTCTGCCCCTTTGTTTGATTTTGGAGGTAGAGGCAGATACCTGTTTGTATTTTTCATATGATTTGTGGAGGTGATACATTGGAGAGCATTGAGTGATGGGGCACCCGATTTGTCCCTCCTAACCACCTGCCAGCCTCCCGGACCAACTAACCTCTGCAGTTGAGGTATTTCAGTTGGATGTTGGGGAAGTGGCAGGCAGTTCGTATAATATATTTCCTCCTGAATATGCGATTTGAGGCACACAGTCTTTGCCCATGCTACCTGGAGATGATCCTTTAGATCTCCAGTGGTCCAGCATGTAGGACAGCATCCAATATCCTGTATAATTGCCCTTTTGAAAAGTGTCCTGCAGTGCCTGCAGTTAATAATATCCATTCCACTTGAGCTGCCGAGTTTATAACCTGGTCTGAATAATTAGAAGGAGGAAAATGAAGGCAAAACTTTTTTTTTTGTATAACTTGTTATAATAAGTTAAATTACTTGTGCCCCTGTAAGTGAGGTCACTGTGTGGATACCCCTCTGATCTTCCCCTTCCTGCTTTGCTATAGGAAATGTCATGACTGTGCTACTCTATAAAAGGAGTGTAGCATGGGGTGGTTGGGGATGGGGGTGGGCCTTTCCCCTGCTAAAAAAGAACCATGGATGGAAAAAAAGGAGGTAAGAGCAGAAACAATCAACCAACAACAAATGCAGTAGACCTGAAAGCTTAGCCTAATGATAGATAAAACTGTTAACCCTGTAAGCACCACCTGCAACAATTTCACGTAAAATATACCCTGCAAAAACACTTTGCTACAGAGAAATATAAATCGATAACCGAAGATATTCCTTGCCCAGGGTATGTGTGGGTGTTGATGTGTGACATGGCTGCCACTACATATTCAGCCACTTCACTACTGGACTAGCATTGCTTGTAAGGCACTTTGGGATACATTGTGTATGAAAAGCGCTATATAAATGCAGATTCTTTTTCTTCTTCTTCTTCTGCAATGTGCTCCATGTATTCAGCAGTGACTGTTTTCTTTATATTTTGTATTGCACAGTGAATGAAGCTTTTTCCTGGAAGCTAGCTGGACCTTTGTGTTCCCAGCAGTTAGGCAGTGCTGCTTCAATACTCCAGATATATAGTTTTTACGTTCACTTGCAAGCATGCGCAAAGAACATCTTGGGAGAATGGGACACTTTGGAGGTATGCCTGTCCTGTGCAATCCCCTGCTCCATTGAGCAGGCATGGCGGTCCTTCACCAATCGATGCGGTTCTGTGTATGACAGCAGTGGTCTTCTCTTCAAAGAAAACCACCGCTGTGTGCTTGCAGCACATCACGCCCCCCCAAAATCTTTGGTGCCACGCTGGGAGCCAACCCCAGCATGGCAAACGTCCTGCGTCATCTGCCAACGGGGGTGCCCAATCCTCAGTCGGCTCCACCTCCCCCCAAATAGCTTTCCCTGCTGCCACGCTGGGAGCCCACCTCAGCATGGCAAACGTCCCACGTCGTCTGAGTAAAAAAACCTGTAAAAAGAACGTTCCATCACTGTCTCCCACCCCTTCCCACAACCCCACCCACTCGCACCCTGCCTCCCCACCCCCTCACCCCATACTTACCTCCAGAACTCAGCGTGATGATCATCGTTGGACCGGGAACACGTCTGCACTCTTCAAAACTGACCACAAACTGAAGAAATGCCGGTAAGCTGTATAATGGGCTAAATGGGTTTTTTTCAACTTTGTTGCATATCTTACTGCCATGGCGTTATTCGGGCCAGAAGGGTGATTTTGCAGTCAGTCACTGCGTGACATCACCTTTCGGGCCCAACTAATGAAATGACAGTGCCAGTGTTCATAAGGTGGGCTCTCAAAAAGCCTATTTTGAAAATTTGGTGGAAAAATTCCTAAAAATGACCGTTTTACAAGCGTGCGTTGCGCAGTTCCTACACAGGCTCATAAGTTCATGAATTTTCAATAATATCATTCCAGATTTTCAACATTACCATTTTACCACACCTTCTTATGAGTAGTACAGCTATCATTTTTCACATCTCACCCAAAACGTGTTTCTGCCCATGTAGCGGACAATGGTGCAGTTGGTGTGCAAAATCAATGTATGGAACACATTAAGAAAATCACAGTGACACTGTTCATGAGCAGAGGTCTTAAAATGGCTATGTTGAAAATTTGGTGAAAATTCCTAAAATGACTGTTTTATGAAATTAGCATTCCGCGCCCAGTTCACCTTGCCTTTCGTAAAATTCTTAATTCTAATATTTTCACTCCAGATTTTCCAGATTGCCATTTTACCACACCTCCTTATGAGCAGTACAGCTGTCATTTTTCACATCCTGCCCAAAACGTGTTTCCGCCCTATGCAGCGCATACAATGACGCAGTTGGTTTGCTAAATCAATGTATGGGACACATTAAGAAAATCACAGTGACACTGTTCATTAGCAGAGGTCTTAAAATGGCTATGTTGAAAATTTGGTGAAAAATTCCTAAAATGACTGTTTTACGAGCGTGCGTTGCGTAGTTCCTACGCACGCTCATAAGTACGCAAATTTTCAATATTTGCACTCCAATGACTTCCAAATACCTAAACAGCACATAGAAGCAAGCAACATTTGGCATTGACAAATGCTTGTACTTCTTTGTCACTGATTTTTTTAAGCCATGTCCAAGTGCCAAATACCACTGCAAATACATGCAAGCGAACGTTCGGCATTGACAAATGCTTATTTATTATTAGAACAACTGCTTACACTGTCTTATGTTATTTAATCTTTCTCTCTAGATTTATGATCATATCTAGAGTTTTCAGAGATAACGTCTACTAATATTGTTACTGGGAACTGTTACCTGTTACTAGATTAGCTGATAATAAGCTATCAGTTGGAAAAGTTTGCATTTAATAGTTATTTACAAGTACTGGACTATCACTATATTAAGGCTATAAAAAACCCTTTAATTTTCCAGCCTTCTTTGTTTTTATGTAAGCCTGGTTAGGCGATACATTTTATTTTCCTTTTCTTGTCATTGTAGTAATGTCCCATATGATTTTTAATGCAGCAGCAGTTATTAGTACTTAATGAGAGGGCCTACTGGTAATTTACCAGGGAAATTGATTTTGGGGGGGGAGGGTTCTCTGCTTTATTTTGTTACGTTTTGCAATGAGACCTGAGTTGAGGTTCACTCAACACTGCACCCGGACCTCATAAGTTAGGCAAAGGCTATAGGCCTGGTTACTGGGCTAGATTTTATACATAGTTACTGTTTAGGATATATGGATTCTTTCCTTTGGGGTTTTCTCATTGTTTAGTTCCTTGAGGGGAGGAGGGTATGTTGGGGGTGGGTTTTTTTGGCATCACTCTTGGGCATGTCACATACTTGTAATACTGTTCACTCTCAGTTACTATGGCTCACGTGTTGACTTTTGTCACATGGAACATAAAGGGGGGAAGAGATAACAGGAAAAAGTATGTTATTTTATGCCATCTACGTAAATTCCAACCCCATATCAGCTTCCTCCAAGAAACCCACTTGGAACATAATCAGGCAGGACATCTCCAGATATCTTGGGTAGCTCAGGCATATGGGACTGGCAATAGTTCCCACCAAAGAGGTGTGGCTGTCATGATGTCTAAAACTACTCCCTTTACTTTGATATAGGATGTTAAGGATCCCAAGGGTAGATATGTGTTGTTACATGGAAAACAGGGAAATTCTGAATTAGTGCTAGGGTCAGTTTATGGATTGCACCTCTATACCCCAACTTTTTTTTCTTCACTTATTACTGCACTGGCACCCTTTTGTCATCTACCTATTTTGGTAGGAGGCGACTGGAATTTTGTGCAAGCTAATGATCAGGATAGGACGTATCAAATAAATAAGGATCTTTCCCTGGTTCAGAGGACCCTTTTGAAATTTATGGATCACTTTGGTCTCATGGATCCATGGAAAACCCTTTATCCTACAACCCATGATTTTACATTTTACTCAACGCACCATAAGGTTTTGTACAGAATCGATTTTTTCTTTATTAGCAAGCAACTAATTCCATGGTTAATACAGTGTCAAAATCAAGCCTGAGTTATTTCTGACCATTCTCCTGTACTCTTATCTATTGAAGCCCCCCACTTCTCTGTCCACTCCCATACTTGGTCCTTAAACAATCAGCTATTAAACATCCCAGACCTAGTCCATCATTTTAAGGACTGTATAATTCAGTCCATTCAACATAACCAAGACTCTTTTGTGTCCTTTGACTTTGTTTTATGAGGCCTTAAGTCAGCTTGGAGAAGCAAACTGATTTGGTTGGCTGCTACCTGAAAATGGAAGTAGAGGGCCCAGATAGAAGAATGGCTTTCTCAAAGTCAAACATTAGAAAAGGGTCTCTCTGCCTCATCTCCTGAAAGCATCCATCTGGAGCTGGTGCAGTAAACAGCAAAATATTCAGAGTACTTGCTAAGCTTGATTGACAGAATAGCCTTGCTCCTGAAGGCCACATGCATAGGGCAAGGCAATAATGTGTATTAAACAGCAGAGTGTGGCAAGATGGATACCTGCCTTGGTACACCCTGCTACCAACCTGCTGATCACAGATCCTCCAGTAATGGCCTCAACATTTTTAAATTATTACAGTGTCTTTATGTGGCACCACAGATTCCTTGGTTTGACTGCACAGGATAATTTTTTTCAGGCATTAGACCTTCCCCAGCTTACCAGTGACCAGCAATGTTTGTTTTTACATCCTATTACATGCACAGAGGTGGAGGCAACTATAGAAACTTTGCCTTTAAACAAAGCCCAGGGCCCGGTGGATTCTCCTCAACTTTTATAAAACTTACAAAGAGATTCTAGCCACTCTGCTTACCAAATTATTTACCTCATGGATTTTTCAATCTCCCAAAGATATTACTCTTTTTGAGTCTCGTATAGTTCTTTTGCCTAAACTGTGGAGGGACCCATCTAAGCCTGGAAATTATTATCCTGTTTCACAGATAATGATGAGGTTAAACTGTACGCTAAGATACTGGATTCCCATCTGGCATCTTTATGGGTCCCCTTTTTAGGTCTGGAGCAGGTGGGCTTTTTGGCCAGCAAGAGCTCTGGTGACCATTTTAGGAAAAGTTTCCACCTTTTCTCTGCATCTTGGGAGGCCAATCAGGACTCAGTGTTAGTCTTCCTAGACACAGAGAAAGCTTTTCACTATGTAGCTTGGCCGTATCTTTTTAAGTCTCTGGAAGCTTTTGGGTCACCAGACTAATTTATTATTAGAATTAAAGTTCTTTACTTTTTTCCCTCTGCTTGTATTCTGTGTAATAATGTTTTATCTGACATTTTATTTTGTTGTCTAGGGGAATGTGGTATGTTTCTGTGTTTGTTTAATTTATACATAGAACCCCTTATGAGGTGGCTAAACTCAACATGTTCTATTAAGGTATTACTCTAGGTACCAAAGTCCATAGATTATCATCTTTAGCAGATGATATCTTACTCCACCTTACTGATTGGATCAAGTCAATACCAGAGGTCCTCAAAATAATCACAGAATTTAGTCACTTTTCAGATTACAAGCTGAATGCTCATAAATCTATAGTTCACCCCTTATCTTCCCCTTGTTCTAAAGACTTATGTCACCATTTAGGGTTACAATGGATGACTTTGGCTTTGCCATATCTTGGTATCAAGTTAACTAAAAACCTTACAAAATGAAAGACTTCAAATCTTGACCCAGTGTTAAGACAAATTGCGTGGGATTTGGCTAGATGGTGCCATCTACCACTATCATTGTGGGGCAGAGTTAACTTAGTCAAAATGTCTGTTTGGCCGAAACTGCTCTACTTTCTTGGTAAGCTTAACATCTTTCTCCCTAAGTAATGGCTTGCTAGGTTACATGCCATTTGCTCTGCTTTTTTGTGGCTCAACAAGTCACCCTGTAGGACTTATATGAAGCTGAGAAGACCATATGGTTTGGGAGGGTTGCAGCTCCCTAATTTATTTATGTTCTATATGGTTCTTCATGGTACCAGATATTTTAAATGGGGCACTCTGATAGAGCTAAATTTCCCTGTTCCAGATTGGTTAATCGTAGAACAATCTCTGGTTAAGAAACATAAGATCTTTTTGCTCTCCCTGTTATACCAGCCTTTATCTGCCCTTCCACAGGAGCTGTAAGCTTCACCAGTTGGTTGGAGTATCAAGGCCCATTTACAGCTTTGTCTGCTTTTAAAATGTTCCTGTTACAAAGATCTGGGGCAACCTGTATTTAATCATTTGAATTTGTGTGTTGCAGGAAAACAGATCTTAGCAAATTATTGGCCTGAGTTATTAGATGTTACATTAGTGAATCTGGTTAATGGAAACACACTTTTCTCATTTACAGCTGTTAGAGCAAAGGTTTTGGTACCTCTGTCAACCTTGTTTTAACTATATAAAACTTAGCCAGTGCATTAAAAAGTTTTTAGCCCCCCCCAGCATAGCTCTGCTGCTTTCTTTTTTCATCTTACTGTATGATCAAAAGCACTTCTAAGAAGAAAGCTATATCTCTTATATACAAGGAACTTATTAAGCAAGCCTGTAGCCTAATTACTCTGATTGTGTATTTTTGACAGAATACCCTAGAGAAAAGCTGCACTAATTCAGCTTGGACCTGTATTTGGAAAAACATATATAGATTCCTTAAACAGGACCATTTAAGACTATTGCAGTACAACATTTAACATGACCTGTACCTCACCCACTATAAGCTGTATAGGATGAGAAAACCTTCATCACCTGACTGAGATCACTGTCTAATGGAGAAGGGTGCATTATACCATAAGTTGGGGAGTTGTTCTTGAGCTGCAAATTTATGGAATTTGGTATGTAGAAAAGTCTCCCCAATCTTTAACAATGTTGATTATTTCACGCCTGAGATTTGCTTACTGTGAGACTATTCATCACTCTCTATAACCTTGCACACATTTTACATTGCCCTTGTCTCCTCCATGAATAAGTTAATTATTGTTCATCATTGGCTGGGGGACTGGACACCTAATTACTGTCAATGGGTACATGTATTAGCATTAACTGAAGGAAAAAGCTATAACCAAATTTAAGGGTATTACAGCTAGGTTCCAGTCTTGCTGGTCCAGTTTTAAGACATTTCTCACCCAATAAGGCTCACTTTAATACCTGTTAGCCCCCCAGTGCATGTTGTTTTGGGGGGACAGTACTGTCTGCTTATTTCTTTATGATATCTGCCTGTTTGCTGCTTGGTGGTATTGGATTCTCTACTGAGTAAGATAATTCTGCCAGACTGTTCCAAGAAGAATGCACATGAAGGGAAGGGGGTTGGGGGAGCATGGTAAGGTTTTGTTGTTTGTTTACATTTTGTTGTTTTTACCATAATTATATATCTGTTTACATTATGATGTATGTTGTGTTTATTGGAATTATTTGACTGTTATGTCCTTATATATTTTTAATAAAGTATATTATGTGGCAAACAAAAAAAATAAAAAGATCATGACTTTTAAAATCTGGATTCTAGGATACAATAGAATAAAAAAGAAATCATTTCAGAATTAAAAATTATGACCTGGAATGTCATGGGAGCTAGAGAAAGAACAAAGATAAGAAAAATAATTTCAACCGCTAAAAGAAAGGGAGTTAATTGCTTAATGCTGCAAGAAACCCATTTGCAGATAAGGATTTCAGATTTTGTAAAAATGTATCTGTCAGCAGGCGTATATGCAGGCCACTCTACAAAAGCTAATGGAACAGCAATAATGGTTAAAAACAACATGCAATATGAAATTATTAAACAAATGGGAGACCAAAATGGCAGATATTTGATAATCTCAATAAAAATGGGCAAAGAAAAAAATGACATTAGCATCTACCTATGCCCCAAACTAAGATGACCCACATTTTTTTATGAAATTCTTTTTGGACTTGGCACAGTTTGAAGAACCCTATGTAGTGGCAGGAGATTTTAACCTTACTCTAAACCATATATATAAAACACCTGGATCAATGGAAAAAATAACAGAAATCTATACAATTATTAAAAAAACAATGAAAGACTTAAATTTAATAGATCCATATAGACAACTGCTTATACTATCTTGTGTTATTTAATCTATCTTTCTAGAATTATGAGCATATCTAGAGTTCTCAGAGATTGTGTATACCAATATTGTTACTGGGAACTGTCACCTATTGTTACTAGATTAACTGATAATAAGCTATCAGTTGGAAAAGCCAGAAAAAGAGACATACTCATTTTATTCAAACACAACTCAAACTCATTCAAGAATTGATTTCTTTCTCATTTCAAAAATCATATTGGGAAATATTAAGGCGGTCTACTATGGAAATATTAATATATCAGATCATGCACCAGTAACCATAATAATATCTAACAAAGAAGTGGAATCAAGAGTGAAACAATGGAGGATAGAAAATACTCTTCTGTAAGATAAAACATTTATTAATTTGCTAAAAGAAGAAATTAAGAATTTCTTACTTAATAACAATGATCAATCTATCTCAAATCAGACTGTATGTTATGCTTTTAAAGCTTTTATAAGAGGGGTAATCATTTTATACACTGCTTACAAAAATAAAACAGAATCCGTAATATTAAACCAATTAGAATTAGATTTGACAACGGCTAAATATAATTTTATACAATCAGAAGCCAATGAGAACTTAAAGTATTAACATTAAGAGACAAATAAACCACATTTTAGAAATGAAAGCAAGATTAGCCATGATGAGAGCAGAATCTAAATATTACTTTCTTGGAGAAAAACCTGACCAGCTATTAGCATTCTAAATCAAAAGTGAAAAATATAATAACATGATAAATTCAATTCAAGATAACCAAGGACAGCAACACTATGACCCTAAAAAAATAATGACACTTTTTTAACATATTATAAAAATTTATACATAGAAGAGAGTAATAATAGTAAAGAGAAAGCAAGGGAATTTTCGATAAACTAAATCTAACAAAACTACATAATGAAACTAAGGAAACACTAGAAAAAGAAATAATGATAACAGAAGTGCCAAATATAATTTCAGAAATGCTAAATAATAAATCACCCAGACCAGATGGATTTAATATAGAATTTTTTAAAACTTTTAAAGAGGAATTAGCACCACTATTGCTCAAATTATGTAATGATGCTTTAAAACTAGGTATTATAGCAAACTCTTTTAATGAAGTAGCTATAACATTAATATTAAAGCCAAAGAAGAATAAAGAAAAATGCAATTCCTACAGGCCAATATCACTGCTCAATACTGATTATAAAATACTTACCAACATTATAGCAACAAGGTTATCAAATGTAATATCACAAATCATTCATCAAGATCAAACAGGATTCATAAAAGGAAGAATGCTGACAGGCAATGTATGATGTACAATAAATCTGAGGGAAATAGCAACTCATAAAAACTCAGCCATGATTTTGCTAGATGTTGCAAAGGCTTTTGATAAAGTGAACTGGAAATACTTACTAGCAACTGTGGAAAATGTGATTTTTGAACCAAAACTATGTAAACTAATAGCTGCAATATATATAAAAAAAAAAATACTGGAATAATCAAAACTAACAGTCAATTATCAATGCACAATGCAGAAAGGCAGCAGTAATGGCCAAACAAATGCTGGGGTGCATTGCAAGGGGAATTACTTTGAGAAGAAGCAAGGTTATTCTACCATTATACAGATCATTGGTTAGACCCCACCTGGGATACTGTGTGCAGCACTGGTGCCCATACCTACAAAAGGACATTAGGCTGCTGGACGGGGTGCAGTGTAGGGCAAAAAAGATAATTCAGGGCCTGGGGAAATTGCCATATGAGGTCAGACTAAGAGAGGTAAACATGTACACACTGAAGGACAGGAGGGACAGGGGGGAATATGATTGAGACCTTCAAATACATGAAAGGAATAATCAAAACAGACAAAGAGGGTCTATTCAGGAGGAGAGTGGGGAAAGACACTAGGTGCCATGACATGAGACTGGATGGTGGGTAGATTCAGGAGGGAGGTGAGGAGGCATGTCTTTAAGGAGAGGTTGGTGGCAAAGTGAAAAGCACTACTATCTGAAATGGTGGCATGTACCACAGTGGAATGCTTCAAGAAAGGGTGGGACAGGGCAAAGCAGAGGGTAAAGGGAGGTAAGGGAAGTGGGTGGGGCAGCTGCTGAATAGGGAGCTAACTGTATTCACGAGCAGCCTAGATAGACCATGATGGCCTTTTGCTGCTGGCAATTTTCTTATGTCCACATGTTCATAATGCAAGTTTACCTCCAAAGAGGAACAAGACAAGGTTGTCCACTTTCTACCCTCCTATTTGCAATCTACATGGAGCCTTTAACACAAAGTATAAAACAATGTAACATGATACAAGGAATAGTACTACAAAATCAAGAACATAGCATTTCATTATATGCAGATGATGTCATAATTTACCTAGAAGATATAACAACATCTTTACATTCATTATTTAAAATACAATAGTAGGTCATTTTTATATACACTCAAGCTACAAAATAAATTGGAGCAAAACCGAAAGATTATCATTGCACAGCCAACCAGAATATAAAGAATTTATTGACCAGTATAAAATACTCATTAAAGAAAGCATAAAATATTTGGGTGAAGCTTAATCCAAGATGATGAAAAATTATATCAATTAAAAATATCTCCCCTTATTTATAAAACTATATGAAGTTCTTGATAACTGGGTTCATCTATCCTTAACTATTACTGGAAGGGTAAACATCATAAAAATGAATGTTATACTAAGACTTCTATTTTTGTTCCTAGCTCTACCTCTATGACTATCAAAAAAAAAGTGTTTACAAAATGGGAAAATAAATTGAGAAAATTAATTTGGCAAAACAAAAAACCTAGAACAGCTTTACAAAAGCTATATCCCCCAATGGAGCAGGGAGGCCTGGGCCTACTAAATAAGTGCTTCTACTACTTTGCAGCATAGCTAGAACAAATAATAGGTTGGTTTAAACCAAATAGTAACATATCATGGATAGAAATACTGTAGGATAACAAAAATTAGAAATGGTAGACTTAAAATGTATATTATGGGTAGAAACAGAGCAAATAGAGAAATAAAGATAGGATTGGCAACTACAAAACTATCTATAAAAATATGGAAATATGCACTCAAGATACTAAACTGGAAATCATCCTTTACCTTAAAATCATATATAAAATACTTAACAGAAATAAGAAATATTAAAACAAACATTTTTTTAAAGAATGGGAAGAAAAGGGTATAACCCAACTACAACAACTATATAAAAATTACTTAGTAATAGAATTCCTAGAAATTCAAAAACAATTTGATTTACAAGCAGGCCATTTTCAAATTTACCTAATTTACCTACAAATAAGGCATTATTTGCAAAAGAAGTTGAGAAACCTAACAGCACCTCCATTAACACCAATAGAAGAAATATTATCAAATAATGCTGTAGATAAACATTTATCTAGAATATATAAAATTTGAATTAGACCAGCTTTCCATCTTTAAATAAACTCAAAGAATCAAGGGAAAAGGATATAAATAAAATATATGAACAGCGATAGACAGATATATTAAGTACAGTGGTAGAATCCATATCAAAAAGCAATAAACTAAAGCAAATTCAGTACAATATTTTACACAGAACATACTACACTCCTGTTAAATTAAATAACCTCAACAAAGAGATATCCTTTCTATCCCTGAGATGCAAAAAGTCAGAAGGAACAAATAAACATATGTTTAAAACTTGCCCAGAGCTGAAAGAATACTGGATAAATATCTGCAAAACTGCAGGGGTAATAATAGGTTTAGATATACCATTTCACACTGGAATTTTATTTTTTGAAACCCCGTTTTTGAAAGGGGACACAATACTTGCAGGAAATAAAGCTTTTCTAAATTTGGAACTCATAAATACAAAAAAAAATAATTTTACAGAACTGGAAGAATAAAAATCCACAAAATACAAGGCATTTCATAAACCTATAATCAAAGTGCAAAGCTGGAAAGAATTCATTCTAATATGGAAGATAAAGTAATAGAATTTCAACAAATCTGGTACCCCTTCCTTAGTTATATAAACCCATAAGTACACATAGACATACAAACAACTAAACAAGTAGGGAAAACATAAAATAGACAATCTGGATAAGTAGGTAGAAAGGCAGATATGAGGCAGGGCTGTCTATGATTAATGGCACAATACAGCTTTATAAATAAATATGAGGAAAAGAAAATCCACAGTCTGATTTAAAAAAAAAACAGCAAACAAAACAAACAAGTAAAAAAAAAACAAGCAGAATACACAGTTATAAGAGTTTGATAAAATGTCATTCCAGCTTTCACATAGAGAGGGCTTTAGTCTCAGTACAAACAAGAACTGATTGCAGATCCAGAGCCAAAGTCAGATGCACGAAGTATGTCAAAAAGTAAGCAATATGTAAGTTCCTGTTGGGATTTAGGCAAGCTGGGGATCATCATCATCATATACTGTCCAGAACAGAGTATTTAAAAGTAGGCAAGAGGGAGAGCGGTGTCCTCTCACTGCAGTGCCACAACCTGCTGCTGACCCTCAAGTAGAAGGGACTCACTCTGTCATAGTGACCCCACAAAGACTGAAAAAGCAAAGCAAGATGCTCTCTCTACCATCTCCATTCTTGATGAAACAGAACAGGCGAAAAATAGTCCAGGTGAAGTAGTAACAACAGGTTAAATAATAGTAAAATAATAGTCCACACCATTAAATAGATAAATACTCTCAACACCAGGGTCAGCTTGCAGTAGGAGGACAATTGAAAGTTCTACAAAAGGAAGAAAAAAGTTTTCTCACCAAGACACCAGCAAACAGTTCACGTAAGCTTCTCTGCAGCAAACAAAAAGACCCTGGAGGACACTCAGTTTCTAAGAAACTGGACCCAATCAGATCACAATGTAGGGAGTGGTCCTGCAGGCAAACACCCATTAGTCAAAATATCCAATGGGACATAGAAAAACAGTGGGTCATAGTCTCAGTTGTAAATCCTATGTGGAGTGAAAGAGCCTTTCTTCTATTCAGGTGTCAGAGCTATTAAAGCATTACCTAACTCCCACAGCCAGAGAAACCATAGCAGAGGCTAGAACCAATGAGATGTGCTGAATTGCAGAAAATATTTCTGAGGAATTGACTGTTTTTTTCTTTTATTTAGTAAGTAAAAACATGTATAACTGGGACCATAACTGGGAAGTGGAGACACTGCTGTAACTGGAAGGAGAAAATGAATAACTGTAGGTGACAGTGCTACAAGTTATACCTGTGTTACTGGGAGTAAACTCTGGTGTTACTAGACAGACAGACAGACAGACAGATAGATAGATAGATAGATAGATAGATAGATAGATAGGTATTTTAAAGCACCCATCTCCAGGGACTCTGGGTGCTGTACAATACAAAAATCACACAATATTACATATAAATAGTAATTCATCATTAAAACAAATTTAAAATTACACTATCCATCCCTTAAAACCAATGTATCAATCAGTCAGTGAAAGCCTGATGGAACAGATATGTTCCAACAGGCTTGAGACTAGGATGAGACACTGACATACTGTAATAAGCTACGGTGAAGCACATGTATCTGTGAATACAGTGAGATGCACTGATACAACTGGGAGGTGACACTGCTGAGGTACAAAATTCTTATACCTTAGGTTCCCCAAGTTAGGCACTTTCATTTAAAGACACCTCCAGCTCCTCAGTCTCTGCTTGATGAAGCACCTAAGTCATTAGTGCTACTGTATCTTTATTTTTTCTCCTCTCCTCCTCCTCCTCTGTTCTTTAATTTCCATCTCATGCAGCCCACCTCCTCCTCCTCCCTGAGTGCCTCCACTATCTGCAATGGCACAGCATCAGCATTGCATGACTTATGTTCATGGCAACACTTAACCTTAGGTGGAGCAGGATATCTAGGACCAGGAAGGAGCAGGGCAGTGGAGAGGTTGTCATGGGACACCAAAGTTTATGCATTCAGAAACATGCTGACTCAGGCAGCTGGTGTTTTATGACAGGGGCTCTCACCAGGCCTAGATCACAATCTTGAGTGGAGGCACTGATTTGCTTCTTCTAGCAACTGATCCCTCCCCCAGGAAGTGATGTGAGTGCTGTTCTACCTGTCAGAATGCCTTGTGGTGCAGAGTTAAATCAGTCATCAGAGCAGCAGACAGTGCACAGAGGAAAATCCTTTTAAGGGCTTATAAACAACACTCACAGACAATCCCTTTTAGGGCTAGTTATATGGAGTTTTAGGACTATCATCAGCACAGAATAATACAGTATATAAAGTTTGGGGATAAATAATTATAAGGATGTACAGTACCAAAGCAAACAGATATCAAATTCATTTTAAAAAGCCCCTTTCATGATTAGGGCTAGTGACAGTGCTTTTAAAGACTGAGGGCATGCAGGCAGACAGGAGAAAATCATTAAAATTAAAAAACAAACTTCAGAACTTAGGGGTTAAGATCTTACTAGGGAACACGGGCTGCCATTAAAGTCATCTTTTAGGGTTTTGGAGCTATTGAGTCCTTTAAATGACTGAGCGCATGCAGGCAGGAAAAAGAAAAATCATTATGAAAAAAAAATCTTTTCAGGACTTGGGGGTCAAAGGCCTCATTAGGGCATGCCAGAAGCCAGGAAGTCACTAAAGCCCTTTTCAGGGCTTGGTCACTATCAAGTCTTTTAAAAGGGAAACATCCATCCATGTTTGCCCCATATCTTAGTGTGAGGCAGCCCCTGATTAGGCTTTTGGCTTGAAAAATAAAATTTTACCTCATACTTTGATACTGTAACTAACTTTATCTGGATGATCCTGCTGCCCTCCCGCCCATCATTTTATGATGAGCACCTCTAGGGTTGCATCCCAGAGCCTCCCACAGCTGATGTCAGATATGGGGATCAGTCATAGGAGAGTGTACTGCAAAAATAGGCAGTATGAGCATTAAACTGCTCCAGTTCCTGATATACTGAAGATATATCGATCTCCGTACCATGTCTGGAGCAAGTATAGACTGCGAGTCAATACTCTAGATATGACATGGGGATTAGAACTGTATATCAGGAACTGGAGCTTTTAAATGCTCATAGTATCTGTTTCTGCAATATACTCTCAACCACAGCTGATATTGTGTCTGACGTCAACTGTGGAAGCTCTGGAATGCACCCCTAGAGGAACTTATCACAAAATCTTGGGCAGGAAGGAAGGCAGGATCAACCAAATAATAGTCAATTACAGCATCAAAGTATGAAGTCAAATTTTACTTTTTATGTGAAAAGTCTAATCGGGGGCTGCCACACACAAAGGTGTGGGACAAATGTAGATGGATATTTCCCTTTAAAATCTGAGGGCACATAGACAGGCAGGAAAAAAAAAATTAAAAAGCCATTTTAAGGGCTTAAAGGTAACTAAGCCCTGTTAAGGATTGTGTGGTATGCAGCAGAAGACAATTGTTTTAAAAAAGCCCTTTTAAGGCTAATAATTATTTTTAAAAGGACACTTTACAGGGCTACCTGCTCTCCATGGAGGATGGCCATCGCACGTAGGAGTACAGGTGAATGGAAGTGCCTTGGGATCTCCTGAGGGAGGTGGGTGCTGGAGATAGGAAGGAAGTATAAAAAGAATTTAAAAATAAATAGTGGCCTATGTAAACCTCAGAATATCTTGCAAACTGTGGATTCCACTTTTCCACAGGTAATAAATCATATTTTAGTTACCACTGTTGTATCAGTTACATTCACCTCCACGAGTACCCAGCATCTCTAGTGGCCAGCATTAGTGCTGTCACATCTCTCACAGGTTTGCCTGAATTATGTTTGTGCTTAGCATAACCATCACTGCCTTTTTGTTTAGAGTTTCATATTGCCCCACAAAAAATATTAATACTGATGTTGGTCCTGTCTACCCCCCCAAAAGTGGAAACATTTCACACTTAACAGAGAGTATGGCAGCACTACCTCTGTGTCCATTAACACCATTGCTACATGATGAACAGTTGGTCCCCATTTTACCACAGCCAAGGTACATTTTCCCTCTTGTCCCCCACCAGCAAGCATACAAATAAGGATCTTACAATTGCTTAAAGTCAATAAACCAGTAATTATTTTTCAAAAACTAAATAAAAAATGCCAGAAATCAGCAGGGACTTCACAAAGAACTTGCACAAAAAAAAATGCCACAAAGTGCTTTGAAATATCATGTTTAGATTTACAAAACTAAGTCACAAAGAGCTTCTGGTCTTTCTTCTTCCACATCCACTGTTAAACTGCACAGCAGAGTAAGAGGAGCAGTCACCTGAGAGAGAGAGACCAAGAGAGAGAGAGAGAGGGAGAGAGAGAGAGAGAAGCTATAACAACTCACCCTTACATTCCCACCTAGCAGAGGGCTAGCATTTAAACACGTTACTTGTGAAATGATTTTTTAGAGTTCTGCAGAATTTAACATTGAACAGAGGAACTGTCTGACAAACTGTGTGATTTTAAAAATAAAACAATTTATATCACTTTGCTAGGAGTCATGTTTAATAAAAAAGGTCAGTCTCACTAGAGAGAGATGGGATTTCTATAGCAAATAACTTTGCCCATTTCAGATTGACACCGAACTGGAGACTACCACACGACTACAGTGCTTGTGAAATATTTTTGTGAATTTCTACTGCAAATAATGGAATTTTATAAGGAACTGCAGAATCATTTTTTGGTAAAGTAGATTTCCACACTTCATCAAAGAAATTCTGCCATTTGCATGAATATTCTTTCAAACAAAGTGCAATTCTACATTACTGGGAGAATTTTGCACATGGCAAATATTAGCAAAATTCCACAGAAATTATAGAATTTTGCAAAATGCTCTTGGAAGCAGAATCTGAAAATTTCACTCAGCTCTACGTTGGACAAACAGTGTGCCCAAAATGAATCCTTTAACCTCGGGTATTATAGCTAAACAATGTATAAAAAGATTAAAGAGCATTTAAAATGAATGCCATTCTTGCATGCCAGTCCCTCTATTGCTACCAGTTACCTGATGTGTTTCATGTTGTTGAGCTTTATCAAAGGCTGCTGGGTAGCAGTCTATCATTCCCTTTCAAACCTATCATTTACATCAATATTGCACAATTTTCAAGACAGTATAATAAGGGAATATGTGATGGGCAGTCATACTATAGCGGATTTATCAGTACGACTGGCAAGTGAGCTCAGGGTTATCATGAGTGGCTCTGCAAAGCGGGGTGTTGGTATCATGAGCAGTAGTGCTACCGCTGCACTGATGGGCCAGCACAAAAAGGTATTTTTATGCACTAATGCTCAAGTCCACTTACTACTGCTCAATTATTCCCATACTAGTGGGTTGTGTATTTTTTGCAACAAATTCTTAAGACCAATGTGCACCATCAGAATTTCACCACAGTGCTTTTTAAAACCACTTGTAACTAAGTTTAAGATGAACAGTACATTACATCTTGAAAAATGGCTAGTTCCAGCAAACTTCCAGGAGAATGAATCCCAGTCCTCAACAGGGGTCCAAAATAAATAACCATTTTTTGTCTTTGTTATCTGAAAAAATAAAGACAGTATTAATATTTGGAAAGGGTGCCGGTTTAAAAAAATATCACACATAATTTTTCAAGGAAAGGAATATTCTTAAGAAAATGCTGAATACTGCACCAGATAAACAGGAGGGGAAGTTGGCATAGGGTGCTATGGTGCTTGCAATTGTGCATGGCATATAGCAGTGAAGAAGAATGCTAAAACAATGTGATTATATTGGCCATTGATAGAGATGGAAGGGTTCTTCTGTAAAGGGTATGACTGGATTATACAAACAGGCAGACAGTGATGAACCTGGAGTGTGATAAAATAAAAATTTTTTTACAATCAACTGTTCTCTAAATTGTTGTCATTCAGTCTTCATTCCTGGGGGTGTGCCCCTGTGGTTGCACCCTAAAGCCATCCACTGGTGGTGCCACTTCTCACACTGGCAACAATGGGGTTTTTCCTACTCTTTTGTCATGCAGTTCCTCTTTGTGCCCACTAGAGTGGGCCAGTACCCCTAATGTATGTAGGTAGTAGCCATAGATGCCACAGCATATGCCTCAGAACTGCAAACTCCTTGGCCCCTGCAGGAGTTGCTGTGCATAGCAAGTGTCCCTACCATCTGTAAGTTAGGAAGAGTTATAATTGGCAGCACCATCCAACCAACAGAATGTTCCTAGTCTACTCATGAGCCTAGAATGCACTCAGACAATGGGTCACCCATAAATTTGAATTTGATTTGTATACTTGTGGTTTGAAGGGTTAACAGATGGTTATGAGGGTTAGGTAGCTTTAAGGGGGGGGTAGTATCAGCATCAGAAAACAGGGATTAGAACTCAGGAGCTAAGGCAGATTATTTCATTATGGGAAGAAAGGAATTTCTTGCTGTCATACAATAAGTGGGAGAAAGGGTGCAATAGGTGAAACCCAATTTCCTGAAAAACACTACAGACACATACAACAAAAAGTAATTTTATACTGATCAGAGTTGATACAGCTTTCTCCCAGACAGACCTGTTATTCTGCAAATTTTGAAACGATCAGGAAACCTACTCTTCAAAAAAGCTCAGGTACTGTGACTTGAATTTGAAGGATAGACAGTATTACCTATTCCTCTAAAAGCAAACATATTGCATTTTGTGTTGGAGTGAATTGTCCTGAAGTGCCTTTTGACATGCTCTCTCACCAACTTGTGTCAGCAATAAGGGGGTATCCAGGAATAGTAGTGAACAGACATGAGCTAGGAACCAGAGATCTGATTTCTTGTTGACCAATTCATAGAGTTAAAATATTCAAAAATAATTTCATAATTTGTACTAAATTGTAATCTCAGAAGTACTATATATAATAAGGTTTCATATGGTGTTAGGTATGTTTTCTTTCACTCTGTTGACAAGGTGTACTGCATATTCTTATGTCAGTTTGAATTCACTGTATATTCTTGTTTTCACTTTCCCTAAACTACTGTATGCACTGTATTGATATCAAATAAATACGTAAGGGCATTTTTAAGGAGATCCTAAGGTAAACAAATAATGCATTTCAGTTAAAGCAGCAGTGCATTGCAAGAATGTTTCTCCAAAAAGCTAATTTCAGCTACTGTAAATACAAATATTAGCATACCTGTCAAATATACATGTCTAGGTGCCTTCTATGCTGTGTACCATGAGTTTTTGTTATTTTCTGGATCCTAACCCTTAACAGCTCTATAATGATATTTCAAAGCCAAATGTGGTGGCCATCTTTTTTTTTCTTCAGAAGAAATGCATTTAATATTAATAAAATACTGAAGTTTAGGTGGAACTACAAACTTTTACCACCAAATGAAATTAGGAAATTCCTGGAATCTTTTGTAGTAAAAAAAATATAGGGTCTTTTTTGGTCCAGTTTCATTGCACTGCATCTTTAAAGTAGCCTGTCATTTTATATTGTGCCTTAGTATTTGCAAACATTTGCAACTGGCTTTCATTCTTTTTTCCTTTCTGTCAAAGATGTATTACTCACCAAGCTTTTGCTGATTAGAAAAACATGAAGGATTATGGTACATGATTGTTAATCAATGAGCGACTGACCTAATTGTTAGAATGCAGTTGCAAGTGTATTCTGTCAGTCTGATCAATTCCATTTGAGTATTGTGCATTCTGTTTTTAGCACATATGACTCTACATGAAATATATTTAGAAGGCAATGAAAGTGTTTTTGATTTTCAGCCAATGCATATGTCAGTAATCTGATTTTGCACTCCATACTCCTTCCTAGAATGAGAGAAATGTAATATCCTTCATCTGTTCCAGGCATAACAAGAGTTCCTGTTGCTGCTTAATGTGAGATACTGAATATAGGGCCGATGATATTCTGCTTTGGCTCAGGATGCAAGCAAATTTTAAAGTTTCAGTTGAGACTGATACACCATGAAGTATGCTGGTATAATTCATCATGTGAATCTTGTTTAAGAATTAAAACCTGTACCCCAAATTAGTTGCATGTGAAAATTTGAACATGCAAATTAGATCGATTTCAGACATTATGAATAAAGTTCCATAATCTTTTTCTTATCACATTCTGTGTGGTTTTAATTGTATGAGAATGCTAATGTGCAAACAGCTTGATGTTATTATTTCTCTCTTGTTACTTCTGTTAGAGATATTGACTATTATCAGAACATCAGTAGTTGGCCTTTTCAGGCAAGACAAGGCACATTTATTTATTAGGCACCTATGCAAGGCTTTAAGTGCCATACAAACAGCAGGTGAAAATGATTACTACAGCATGTAAAAACATGTCAGGAAAAACTGGTGGTATATTTTAAACCCTTTTAAGTAAACTTCTCAAGAAATTTTTAGAGTTTGGTCTGTGATGGTCAAAGCACCCTGCAGTCTCTATGGGGTCTCCTTCTCCCTTTCAGACCCTTGCAACTGAGGCCAACTAGACTTGCATCACTGAAGTAAAGGCTCCATTTTTAGCAAGAGTACAGACCCCAGTGCTCGAATAACCCTTGTCCACACCTGCTACCATTAGGCTCCACATAGTGAGGGTCTCTGCTCTGGGTGGGACATGCTATACTCTTGCAGAGATATTTTACTATGCATTCCTTTATCTAGGTACCTTTTTCCTCAGAAATGCAGTAACAAGCAATCAGTAACTCTAGTCCAAAGAAAAATAAGGAATTTGTTGCTAAACAATGGTTGTCCTAATACAGTAGTAATATAATGTATATACGATATTTACACTGCCAAATAGCAATACACATATATGATTGCAAAAGAAACTTGCTGTCTTGTACAAGTAAATGTTTCTATCTTCCCTACAAGTTACAGAGCCTTTTAAACTCACTAGTCACACTAGCATTATAACCTTAAGTCTCTTTCTGGATACACAATCTGGCTCCCTACTTGGACAGGCTCACACAGAATCACCAGTGAAACAAAGAGACAAAAGTGTGCTGCAAAATTTATGCACTCTCTCTCTCACTCTCTTCCCTGTGTGACTTGGTTGAATGAGGCTATGATGCCACGTCCCTGTAATTAAATCCTTTTGATTGGCTGAGGCTGAGTTAGATCTGGAATTTGGATGATGCCTTACTTATCAGACCAGAAATTTGCATGATGACTGCCTTGTGATAGAAACTGACACCATGGGTCTCAGGAAGCTACATTCTATCGACAATTAATAGTATTTAGCAAACAAAACTATTTTGGCTAGGCTAGGTATAGTAATAATGTCTGACTCGTTCATCACAAATTACCCCATCCCCTTCAGGAGGCTCTCCTCAATTAAGGTTTAAAATGCTGTCAGTGTTTTATTGTGATCCTAAAATCCACAAAACAGACCAGTGTCTCATCATAGATGAGCAATACATCCTCACCCCACACTATACAGAGAGTAAGTGAGCAGTTAAGCAGGTAACTAAACTAATTCTGGCTATCCATAGAAAATTGTAGTTTGGTCATTACGTGGTCCATGAGTCATTTTCACAATTTTAATTTTACAATATTCCTATACATTGAATGGTCCATTTTAACAAGCAGCTACAGTACATAGAGGTCATCCAAAAGGAAGTTGCATAGTAAAATGCATACCCTGAGGCTTATCACCCACCAAATGGGAACAATCTGAACAAGAAACTAACTACAAGAGCTATTCAGCTTGGT
Organism: Neoceratodus forsteri; assembly: GCA_016271365.2. Taxonomy (NCBI): domain Eukaryota; kingdom Metazoa; phylum Chordata; order Ceratodontiformes; family Ceratodontidae; genus Neoceratodus; species Neoceratodus forsteri. Next base: position 870,415,000 of record CM057450.1, on the reverse strand, counting down.
CAACATTTGCAAATGAATAACTGCATAAGTTATCATAAAGTTATCCAGTACATACCAGATAAAGATAACAGCATTTTGTCAGAATTGAGTACTCACCTACAGGATGATAATACCAAGGAAGAAGTTATAGTATGTCTCTTTGCAGACGACACAAAGATCTACAATAGAGTTGATACACAAGGTGGGGTGGGAAGGATGAGAAGGGACTTGACAAGGTTGGAGGAATGGTCAAATGTATGGCAACTTAAATTCAATGCTAAGAAGTGCATTTTTATTTTATTTATTTAGTTTTTGTTGACCGGGTAAGTGCACTAGACAAATCCTGCCTATTTTCAGGCACGACCCGGGGGGGGGGGTACAGATGAATACCAACTGACCTTGAACCAGATTAAGCTGTTGGTGGTATTTTAGTGAATGAGGGAAATTTGGCCAGGACACCGGGGAAACTCCCCTACTCTTTTCGAGAAGTGCCATGGGATCTTTAACATCCACCTGAACTACCACCAATCCAGGCAGATGGGACCTCGGTTTAACGTCTCATCCGAAAGACGGCACCTCAGAAGTGCAGCAACCCTCTCATGCTGCACTACAGTGTCAGTACTGGGATATTAACCCAAGTGCCAGATGTATGAACTGAACCCACAGCCCTCTGATCTCCCGGCCTCAGAGGCGAGTGCGCTACCTACTGAGCCACTGACACTGCAATGATAATGCACCTGGGAAACAAAAACCCAGGGGAAAGGGAAAGGGGAAATTGTTTAACCAGGAAAGGCACACTAAGCCAGAGCTTGTTTCCAGGTGTGACCTGGGAGCACAAGGAAGTTAAGTGACTTGCTCAGGGTCACACAGTATGCAAGTGGAAGCTGTGGGATTCAAACTCAGGTCTGGTCTGCTGGATGTCACCAGATTTGCAGCTCAGAGCCTTAGACCACTGCACTATACTGCCTCGGGGAAGAGTACACAATGGGGGTTGAGATACTAACAACAACAAAAATGGAAAGAGACCTGGGGTTAGTCAAAACAGATGACCTAAAGGTGGGCAAGCAATGTGAGAGGGCAGTAAGGAGGGCTGGGGGGATACTGGGATGCATAAGGAGAGGCATCACCAGTAGAAAACAGGAAGTTGTTATCCCTCTGTAAAGACAGCAGGTGAGGCCCCATCTGGAGTACTCTGTGGAGTTCTGGAGACCCAATCTCTGCAAAGACATAGACAGGATGGAAGCAGTCCAGAGGAGGGCAACTAAAGTGGCGCAGGGTCTGCACTGGAAGACATATGAAGAAAGACTTAAGGAGCTTAATATTTATCGCCTCGAGGAAAGGAGGGAGAGGGGGGACATGATAGAAACTTTCAAGTACCTAAAGGGAGTCAACAAAGCCCAAGAGGGTAGCATCTTTCAGCAAAAGAGGTGTGCAAGAACAAGGGGCCACAACTTGAAGATAGGGAGGTGGCTCAGAGGTAATGTAAGGAAGTATTTTTTCACAGAAAGGGTTGTGGATACATGGAACGGCCTTCCGGAGGAGGTTGTGCAGTCCAAAACAGTGGTAGAATTCAAGCATGCATGGGACAGTCATAAGGCAATTCTAGGGGGTGGGGGTAGGAAGAAGTAGGCTATTGGTTAACTAGGATCTGCAGCTTATCCATTAGGTAGGGAAATGGGCAGACTGGGTGGGCCAAGCGGCCCTTATCTGCCATTAAATTATATGTTTCTATGTTATTTATTTATTTATTAAATTTTGTTAAGTGGGTGAGCCCACTGGGCCACAAAGGTCCCTTTTTCAGGGGCAACCCGGGGTTTGTTACATATGGTTTGAACATACAGACAGATTTCACAGTGTCAGACATCTAGTACAGGGTTACTAGGACAGTATACAATTTTCCAGTTTTTGTGTAAGAGGGCAGGAGGTACGTGATATTAGATGGTGCAGTATTAGTACAGTGCAGTGCATCTGATAATGTAGTACATCTAATACTGCAATACTGAACAGTACATGTTATGCCAGAGGTATGTTACACAGATGAGTACAGTGTAGCAGAGTTGTACAGATAATACGGGCTTATGTGTTCAGCTTGCTTATTCTACAGAAGAGAGCAGCAAATACCTTTCAGCCTAGAGTACAGCAGTGATGACAGATGGGAGTGAGGGTGATAAGTGCTTTGAATGCCTATGGGGTGGGGTGCCCGCTTGTGCAGTCATTGGTCGTTACCATTGTATGTTCTATACATTTCTAAGTTAAAGCACATGAAGGTGCTCTGGTCCTCCTGTCATGTCCAAGAAAGATCATACAGTGATCAACAAGCAGTAAAAAAGTCACCCAAGAAAACAAAAAAAGAGGCGGGATACAACTTCTCACCACAAGTGTTTGGTTTCAATTATTTATTCAAACAGCACTGTCTGGTCTACCATGCAAATAGGCTTTTCAGCCAGTGGACTTACCAGGTTTTAAACAAACAGAATCCAGAATCTCTTAAGAATACAGTTTTGTCCTACTGTGACTGTACCTGATATGCTGGTAAATTGTTGATATCCACCTCTCCACTAATTGCTAAATGTACCTGATGAATTTTGAAACCTTCTTTGATTTTTTTTGTATATCAGATTTTTATGAAATGGGTCAAGGAAATAAAGCAGATTTATTGAGTGAAATAGGTCTGTGTTTATGCCTTTTGTTTACACTATACCACACTTAAAATAAGTTCCTGTAACCACTGACCACTGTATCAACTATATCCATGTGCCAACCTTTCAACTTGATTCAACCACCAGGTTGTTTTCTATTAGTGAGTTGCTCACCATATAACTGGAAGTTAAAGAAAGATTTACAATACTTGAAAAGTGCTGTTTCTGCCATAAAATTAATCTCACTGTCCCTTCCAGGCCAGTAACTCTCCTTCCTGAGCCACACACAACATGGGCTGAAAGAACTCCCTATTAACCTTCTGGCATGCAGAGACCGCTAGGAATTTCTTGAAATGTGTTTCTGCAGATGGTAATGTGCTGCCAGCAAAACCTTTAGGAAAGCATGGTCTTGCCAGTAGCCTAAGGTGTTGACTCAGTGGCTATGAAAAACAATGCTGCAGCACAGCAGAGCACAGTACCACTAGGACACCATCTGATACAACTATGCCCCTAGTAAGAAACTGATATCCGAGGGACTATTTCACTTTAAATAAAACATTTTTTAGTTTCACTTTTTTTTATGGTATTTCAACATATACCCTATTTATAAGTGCAATAACCCACTCCAGGGTGTGGATTACGGTGAATAAATTTACTTCTGGGGAAGTAAGGAACTCGGCTTTGTGACTGACTTCACCCCTAGGCATGTATTTATCCATACTATCCCACACTCCATCATGTGCTATTGCTTACATATTGTTTATTTTTGTATTTGCTGCACACCCATTTCCCCTTTCCCAGGTCACATCAGTAAATGAGATTGGGGCCTATTCATGAAGCCTCATCCTGAGATTCATGGTCCGTAAGTTGCATGCACAATGATACACCACAGTATACCACGCATGTTATGCCATGGCAACATTCATGAATGACACTGCGACCTGCACAGGGAGGGCAAATGTATAGCTACATGCCACACACAGTACATGCACAACTGGGGGTGCAGCCGTGTAATGGTGTGCATGCAGTGCTGTATGCAAATGCAGAACGTGTACTACGTCACCCAGGCATGTTGACCAGAATACACAGCAATATGTGGGGTAGAAGGCCTCTCTAAATGCCAGGTGCATAACACAGGCACACAAGGTGCTGCAGGGAATGACCAGCATGCACAGCTCCACAAGCACAGTACGAGGTAGATGCCACTGAGAGGAAACCCCATAGTACATAGGATGCAAGGCAACCCCCCCCAAGGGGACCCAGTGATGGACATGGCATACACTGGCACTGGGGAATGTGCAGGACATATGGCTCAAGAAAGTGTAATAGACAGTTATGGAACACAACACCCACAGCATGGCATACTGTCCAACGGAAACACCATGAAGCACCACAGAGCCACATAGGGCACAGTGGACACTGTGCTATGTCCTCACAGAGGTGCCAGCACCCATGGGTGTGGGTGGCCATCCCCAACCCCTCCCATGCACCTGGACAGTGCCTCTGGAATGCAGGGTTTGGCAACAGATGGGAAACCATAGATGAAAAGGTCCCCTGTCATGGACATGGCCACCAACACAGGTGTGCAGACCAGGCATGGACCGAGCCAGTGTGGGCTGACACCACACATGGTGAGCACCATGAAGGAAACATACACACCCTGTGGCTTGGATGGCCATCCACTTTGGGGACCACCAATGCATGCCAATGGCATGAGAACAGCACAGACTAAAGGAATGGTTACAGGGACAGTGCATCCCCTGTGGCACACCAAGGCACGCCCCCCAAGCAGTGACAGGTGCAGTGGGCTGCCAGCAGAGATGTGTAATGTAGGCCCCACCACCCAGATGGCAGTCACACATCACCAACTAGATTGATGAGGACACAGTGTACATTAGAAAATATGTCTAATAAGACCACAGGCAAAAACCAGCACCAATGCAAACACGTTCCCCCCAGTCCTTGGCATCGTCAGAATCCCAACTGAATTCTGAAAGAGTGGTGGTGGTGGTGGTGTAGACACTCAGATGCAGCTCCAGGTGCCTCAGTGGTCCATGATACCCCTGGAAGACAGAAGAAAGAGGACATCAGTGAGTGATGGGGATGTGGCAGGATGACATTGAAAACAGCAGACACACACATGCACCACAGTCGACAGCACAATGAACCTCTGAGGGCTCAGCCATAGACCACGACTCCCCCACCTCATCCTTGTAGTGTATGTTGATTGAACCCATCCACCATGACAGGTGATAGAGGAAGACACTGTGGTATTTTATGCCACCATGGTGGCACCATTAGGGACACAGCCCTACCTTCTCTAACATGAGGATGGCTAGGCTCCCATGGAAGTTATGCAGAGTAACAAGGGGAGATCAACAGGTTAGCAGCACAGCACACGACAGCTGGGACACACACGGACACCAACAGTAGGAGCACAACACAGGACACAGAACACAGGGGCACCCTTAGTGGACAGAAGGAGTACATCACAGATGTGCGTGCAACAAATAACAGATGTACACACCACAGGTACCCATTATGGCCTAGTCCTGTATTGTATGGACATGACAATAGCACACAGTAGACTAAGAACACATCCACTTACCTCCCTTGGATCCATAATGTCCCAAATATTCCCCCCTGGGGTCATCGGTATATGAGGTGCAGGACACCCACCACAGTTTGTGGGGGTACACCCCACACCACCCAACCTCTGGTGCAGACATGCTCCAGAATGGTCTTGTACTTTCTGCCACCATGTCAGGTTGTAGAATGGCATACCAGGTGGCAACACTTTCCAATGTGCATGAACCTGTGGTGTGTTGGATCCTGGATTACTTAAAGGTGGACCTGAGCTGTGACAGCAGCTGCTCAGCATGGCACGCTGCATGGTGTATAGTGAGTAGTAGTTGTCAGTACAAGAGCTGCAGAGACCACATGAGGTCCGCAGGATGTACCTTGGGCTACTCATGAATGTTCTCCTATGGAAGAATGAACGAGAGAGGGACAGGGCTCTGAGGAGACAACACAGGCCCAAGATATTGCCCCAAGGTATAGCCCCCCCACTACTTTCTTCCCACACTCAGCAGCCCCGTCACTGTCACATCCTACTTTCCTACTCTCAGACAACCCACATATCCTTTCATTTCCCCTAAACACTCTCTCTGGCAACATCCACTCCCCTCCCTTTTCCCTGTTTCTCTACCCTTTTTTCCTATCCAGCCAGGGGCTAGACATGGTCTTTCTGCCAACTCTTATCCTCCCCCTACGTCCACTCCCCACATTAACCTCTTTCTCTCTCTATCCCGGGGCACAACATTGTCTCTGTGTTGACTGCTCAACTTTACCCCTCCATTCCTTTCTTCACTCAGTTCCATGACAAAGTCAATTTGAATGGCTTCCCTAGAGTTACAATGTCGCACAAATAATGCACCTACCAGTAATCTGTAATTGCAAAGTTGTTCTAATTATCTGTAACTTACCTGCCTGTATCTGTTTACACTTGCATGTTTTAACCAATAATGCAAAAATGATACAAGGTTCTCAACATCCTGAAGGGGGAAATCAGGAAATGGTTAACCCTTCTCCTCATATTCAGTTCTTGCCTCTCTCCCCTCTCTTTTCCTCCTGCCCTTCAGGGTCACCAGTGTGCACAGCCTAACCCCATCCTTTTTACTCCAACAGCACTTGTGTATTATCTTGAGCCTGCTCCTGGTACACTCATGCACTATAAATGGTTCTATCGCATTATTACTGTTTTGTACATTCATATGTTTTTTTGTATGATTTTCGACATGTAATTTACCCAATGTTCCACTACTGTTTATTGTACAATACCTTGTGTTCCAACTGTTGCACAATCTTACAATGTTGTATTTTTTGTACTACCCACATACTATTGTACTTGATCATCCTTCACAACCCTATGTAACTCCTCCCCCCAGGTCGCACCATAGGACGAGCAACTTGTTGTTCAGTGTGCCCTCCTGGTGAAACATTTCAATAAATAAATAAATACCAGTAATCTGTAATTGCAAATTTGTTCTTCCTACCTGTAAACTACCTGCCTGTAACCATTTACTTCTGCACTTTGTAACCGTAATATTGCTTGTTGTGTGAACTTGTTTATTTTTGTTTATTTATTAAACTCTAGGGGCCAGATATTTAAAAGGGTTGCGCCATGCGCAATAGGGTTGCACCTGTGCAAGTCCGAAATTGCTCCATTTTGCGATATTCAGCAGGAGGCAGTTGCACCGCTGAAAACATGCTGAGCAACAGCGCAATGCAAATGAATGCATGCTGAACTGGAGGGGGAGGAACCATGCATAAACTGCACAGCCCGATATTGAGCCGGACTGTGCAGAGTTATGCAGGCGCAACCCTCAACCTGCACAACTTTGAGCCAAAAAAAACAGGATCAAGTCGAGGGCCACCCACAGGTGAGCTGCTGCATTGCAGGGTGCAACACAGCAGCTGCCACCTGTGGCTGGACCTCAACCCACTCCCTGTGCCCCCCCTGCAGCCCGATCACGGGCAAAAGAGTGTAAAATCCCACCACCACCCCCACTGGCCCGATCGCAGGCATAGCTTTAATCCCCCTCCACCAGCCCGATCGCGGGCAGCAAAGTGTCTCCCCCCCGAACATATCCCTGGTGGTCCAGTGGACCGATAATCCTGATCGCGGGATGGAGTAGTAAACCCCCCCCACCTCCAGAATATGTCCCTGGTGGTCCAGTGGACCGATAATCCCGATCGCGGGATGGAGTAGTAAACTCCCAACACATCCCTGGTGACCTAGTGTCCCCACCCCACTCACCCACCCATGAAGCCCCACCACCCTGCTCCCCCGCAGCGGCGGGCAGCATCCCACCCGCCTGCCACCCCGCCACCCACTGACTGTATTCAAAACTGGACTTGTCTTAGACGGTGTAGGGCTGCACACCCATTGGCTCTGCTCTGCACCAATGGCGCAGTCTCACCGGGCAGTCAGTCAGTGGGCAGCTGGGCGGCAGGTGGGTGGATGCTGCTGCCTGCCAGCTGTGGGGGAGCAGGGTGGTGGGGCTTCGTGGGTGGATGGGGTGGGGGGACACTAGGTCACCAGGGGTGTGTTGGGGGGGTTACACCTCCATCCTGCGATCAGGATTTTTGGTCCACTGGACCATCAGGGATATATTCAGGAGGTGGGAGGGTGTGTGTGTTTAACTACTGCAGCCCACGATCGGGTTTATCAGTCCACTGGACCACCAGGAATATATTCAGGAGGTGGGGGTGTGTGTATTTAATTACTGTAGCCCACGATCGGGCTTATCGGTCCACTGGACCACCAGGGATATATTCAGGAGGTGGGGGAGTGTGTGTTTAACTACTGCAGCCCGCGATCAGGCTTATTGGTCCACTGGACCACCAGGGATATATTCAGGAGGTGGGAGGGGGTGTGTGTTTAACTACTGCAGCCCGCAATCGGGGTTATCAGTCCACTGGACCACCAGGGATATATTTGGGAGGTGGGGGTGTGTGTTTCACTACTGCAGCCCGCGATTGGGCTTATCGGTCCACTGGACCACCAGGGATATGTTCGGGGGGGAGACACTTTGCTGCCCGCGATTGGGCTGGTTGGGGGGGAATTAAAGCTATGCCCATGATTGGGCCAGTGGGGGTGGGGGTGGTGGTGGGGATTTTACACTCGTTTGCCCACGATCGGGCTGCAGGGGGCATCGGTCCCCGATGGCTGCTGCCTGGCAGGGTGCCAGGTGCAAGTCCTCGGGGACTGGCACATCTGCATACTAATGGCATGCAAATGAGGTCATAATCAGATGCAAATGGCCCCCCCTCGCCTTGCATGAATTATGGCTCCATTTGCATGTCACCTTTTGAATATTGGGATTTTGCGCATGGCGCAATGGTACTTGTGCCACCTCAAGTTGAATGATCCACTCTGACCACTTGCGGTGGTGCAAGTTCCACTGCGCCATGCACAGTGGCTGTGGCCGGGGGGTGATATTCAAAGGAGTTGCTCCAGGGCTTGCTCCACAAAATAGCACAGTTTGAATATCTGGCCCTAGGATTACAGATACCTTTCTTGTATTGGTTTTCAAGCTGTCCTATTTTGTTAACTCATATTCTGAAAATGAAACTGATATGGAACCTCTGTAAAAGAGCCTCTGGCTCAATGGCATTTGTAACCCAATATATATAATATAAATAAATAAATATTCAGGTCATGTGCCACTGTGGCTCAGCTCCTAGATACGTGATGCATGGAGTGGTTCTACCTGGACCATGACACAATCTCAAGGCTCTGCTACATGCTCAGGGAATAGCTGAAACCCAAGACATATAGGTTACATGCCATGTCCATGGAAATGAAGATCCTGTGTGCCTTGCAATACTATGCACTGGTTCCCACCAGAGAGTGGCAGAGGATGTCACAGGTGTCAGCCAGTCATCCATGTTAAGGACCATGTACCAGGTCATGGATACCTTACTCCATCATGTGCATGATCACATATAGTTCCTCACATCTGACACAGATATCCATGCCATGAAGAAGGCATTCCACACCATGCATGGCATGGCCAATGTACTGAGTGCTTTAGACCATGCCCATGTGGCTATAATAGCACCTACTATTGATGAGGAAGAGTACAGAAATAGAAAGGGTTTCCACAGTATCAACTGCCTGATAGTAATGCTGATGGTATCATTACCAATGTGGGTGCCAAGTACCCTGGGTCAACCCATGACACCTACATATTCAGTGGCTCCAGGCTGAGTGACCATATCTGAGCATGTGGGGGGGTGTCAATGGGTGGCTGCTGGGTGAGTATGGACATGTAACACACTCTACACAGCTGTGCACACTGCTATGGGAAACTAAAATGTCCATTCTCTACCCAGTACCTAGGTGACAGTGGATACCAACCCTGACCATACCCGATGATGCCATTCCTGGCACCAGTCAGTGAGGAGGAAGAGGCATACAATGAGACACACAGGATGACATGTGCCATTTTTGAGAGGCCCATTGGGGTGCTGAAGATGCAGTTCTGCAGCCTGAATCACAGTAGTGGCATGATGATGCTGGCCCTTTGGAATGTCTACAGAGTGATCACCATATGTGTCATGCAACATAACATGGCCATGCTCAAATGGCTACCTACCTATGCCCGATCACTAGGGTGAAGTCCCACATGGTGAAGAGGAGTGGGAGTACCCTCAGAAGATGCTATACACTCATGCATGGGTCATTCAGGAGATCGGGTGTACACCATAGTGGCACAGAGATGAGGCCTATACATCCTGAATGCCCATATATGGGGCCTGGATGTCCCATTACATGAGTGTGGTGTGTTACTGTCCATGTCAAGGGGGAGTGTTGCATCATGTTTCAGCTTTTGAGGGCTGTGGAGGGTGGGTACTTGAGGTAGTAGCCTAGTTCTGATAATGGCAATGGTTGCCACCCCACCCTGGAGGTGGTGTTCATAAGTGTGGCCCCCACACCACAGGGCTAAGTTCATAGGTGCGGTCCCCATGCCATGAGATGGAGTTTATAGGTATGGCCCCTACTCTTAGAGCTGGATTTGTAGGTGGGGCCCTTTCCCAAGGGTGTGGGTGTCATGGGTGTACAGTGTGATCCTAGCAGGGGGGCCAGGATGGGATGTGTGTAGGGCTGTGTGGTAGGGCTGTGTCGGGAGCAGTTGAAGGTGCATATTTGCTGCAGTGCAGTGTGTGTGGGCTGCCTTTCAGCCTCCTGGCTGTTTTACCCAGCAGACATGCAGAGGAGTGTGTGGCTAGGTGGTGTGGCTTTGCCTTCACCTTCCCCCCCATGGCCTATGTCCTCCAGATGGCCCCAGACCTTGCTGCCCCTGTGTATCCCCCAGGTCCCCTAGAATGCAGGTGGCATCAGACCCTGGAATCTATGCCCACTTACCTCCTGTGTCCCTGAAGGGATGGAATATGGTTTCATGTCTGCACCCTGCACGAGTGTCTCTGGGCATATGGGGTTGGCTGGTGGCTTCCGATGCATCACAGTACTCTGTGCCATGGCATCCAGGATGCATGCGGGTTTCAGCAGGGTGTGAGCATGTGGCTGTGCCCCAGGCCTAATTTGCCTACTTGACAGCATCTGGAATGCAACATCCTCTCCTGCCAGGGGACAGTACGGCTGGCTGTGCCTGCCCCAGACAGCAGACGGACCACTATCTGCTCCAGGATGTGCTCTATTTTTTTGTGGGTGTGCCACAGCTCATGCACCTCCACAGTCAGGTCCTTAAGGGCCTCAGTGTTTTCTCACTGGGACTGCTGGCAGTCCCATTCCAGGTGGTGCAGTTCAGGATAGTAAGTCTGCATGACAGACTGTGGCATTGTCCTGCATGTCCAGTGGGTCAGGCTTGTTGACGGTCCCTCATTCCCATTGTCTGCATGCCCCTGAAGGGTGGCATGGTGGCACACTACATCCCTGAGCCATGCGTGTAGGATGGGTGAGTATCCTGCATAGCTGGGCATGTAGGGCTGGTTCAACTACTCCTCATGTCCAGTGCTACAGCACTGGGGGCTGGCTGTGTGGTGGCTGTGGGGTTGGTTTAGGGAAGAGAGCATTTTCAGGCTCCTGGCAGGTGCCTGGGTCAGATCCTGGATGGCCTCAGGTGTCTCCAGCACAGTCTTTGAGTTGGTGTCCTCAATGTTTCCCACCTCCACTGCCGAGTCCTGTGTCCTCTGTGCTGAATCTGTGGGTGGAAGTACATTGTGTGGTTACTTACTGGTGCATTGTCAGGTATTGGTTTGCATTCAGCTGGTCACAATGCTGTCCATATACCTATGCCATCTGTGTCTGTGTCCACTACGGTTTCTCCTCCACTGAGGTCATGAGCAAGATGGGTTCTGGCTGCAGTCTCCTGATCTGCAGATATGCAAAACAGGAATGTTTATTATGATGTTGAGTCATATGCCTCCCACCATGTGTCTCTGCACTGTGCCCCATACCTGGCAAGGTGTCAATGTCCTCCATCACCCTGTGTAAGTTGATCTTGGACAGGGTGTCAGCCACCATCATGCCAATGGGTGAGAGTGCTGGGACTTGCAAGGGTGGTTCCCCACCAGTGCCGCTCTGTGCCCATTCCAGGTCGGCCAGCTCTTGTTTCCCAGCTGACCAGAGTTCATGCCACTTGTGCTTTATTATGCCAAGTATCCATGCCTCTCAATTACCCACATCGACAGCAGCCTGGATATCCAACCATATCCTGGCCTTGACCTCCACCTGAGTTTTCAGGGATTCTGCACTGTATTGTAACCTATAATTGTCATGGATGTTTGCCACCATGGTGGCCACCTGGCCACCCATGAAATTGCTGGACCAAAAATTGGTGGTACCACAAGACGTATGCCTTCCTTGTCATTAGGCCTGTCCACAGTTTGGGTGTGTGTACTTTTGTGGGTATGTGTGGCACCGGTGCAGCACCTCCGTCTCTGCTTCCTGCTGTTGTGTGCTCTTCCATCATGGCATTCACTTCCTTGTGTCTGCCCAGGATGGTGCACATGCCCAGATATGGTGGGATCAAGGGGCAGGGACATATATGTTTGGGCCACCCCACTGTCCCTACACATGACACTGCATGCATCTGTTGGCCTCACCTCTACCTAGGCTCTCACTGTACATGCCTTTGTGAATGTTGTGTGTTTTTTCAGCTGGCCGGGGCATGCAGCTGTGCACCCACTTTACATCACACATGCAAACATTTTCTACACTTTCTTGAATAGGGCTCATTATTTGTCTATCTCTGTATGTCCATCTGGTGAAACACATTAAATAAATAAACAACTAAATTAATGCTTATAAATAGCATCTCAGCTTCAGCTCTGGGAACAACTACACAACAATCAAAAACCTGATCGCACAATGTTTTGTATATGTTATATGTATATAGAATAATTATTTGAAAAAAATGTTTGTTAGTGCACCAGTTAGGGTAAATTAATGCCACAAAAGTAGGGAAATGTGGTATTATGGTTTTCAACCCTAACACCCAACCCCAACCCCTCAAAACAGCAATAGGAAAACATAAGGTTTTGGGTCCCCAGAGTCTTGGTAAATGAGTGGTGGAGTCTTTCTTGGGGTTGTCATCCCTAATGCTCACCCCATTCCCTGAGCAAACAACATCACACATGATTTCCTTTCTTCACACAGGGCCACAGGGCCTTACGTGAAGAAAGCTACAACAAATTGTTTTGGCAACATGTTGCAACACATACTTCTCTACCTTTGAAGACTGTATCCCTGGGGAGAGCTACAGGTGGGAGGGATAGGAGCTGACTGTCACCAAAGAGGAAAGGGATCTAGGGGTTGTCATCTCTGATGATATTAAGGTATTAAAGCAGTGTACAAAAGCAGCAGGGAGGCCCAATGGCATGCTGGCATGCATAGGCAGAGGTATTACTAGCAGGAGGTGGGAGGTGGTGATGCCATTGTATAAAACATTGGTAACTTACTGGTAAGGCCTCATCTGGAGTAATGCATGCAGTTCTGGAGGCCACACCTGCAAAAGAACATAGATAAGGTGGAGACTATCCAGAGAAGGGCAACAAAGATGGTGCAGGGCTTGCACCACAAAACATATGAGGAGAGACTAAGGTACCTCAATATGTTCTCACTGGAGGAAAGGAAACAGTGAGGTAACATGATTGAAACTTTCGAGTACCTCAAAGGCATAAACAAGGTGCAGGTGGGGACCTTTTCCAATGTAGAAAAAGTACTAGATCAAGGGGGCACAATATGAAATTGGAAGGGGGTAGATTGAGGTAATGTGAGGAAGCTTTTCTACACAGAAAGGATAGTTGATGCTTGGAATAGTCTGCCATGAGAGTTAGTGGGGGGAAAACAGAGTGGAGGGATTTAAGCATGCCTTGTACAGGCACAAGGGAAACCTGAGAGGAGAGGGAGTGATGAAAAGCCATTGATCACATAGGGTCAGTGGCCACATACAATGTATAGGTCCTATGGGCAGACTGGATGGGCCTAGTGGTCCTTATCTGCTGACAATTTCTATGTTTCTAATTTCTATGTATCACTATGAAGCACTGACTTGAATCTGTACCTTGTGCTTTGGATGGAGGCTACAAGCTGGGGGGAGTGGTAAGCATTATGGTTGACAACCCCAAGAAAGACCTCACCACCAATTTGCCAAAACTCTGGATACCCAAAACTCTAATATTTTTTCCTTTTGCTGCTGGGGGTCAGGGTTGGAAGTAAGGGTTGGAAACCCTAATGCCACATTTCCCTACTTTTTTTGAAGTTAAGGTACCCTATCTGGTGCATTTGTGAAGCTTTTGCAAAGAATTTGCTTTTCTGTTGAGACAGTGGAATCATATCCTCATAAACAAAGGTTCCTTCAGGATCTGCATGAACAGGAGCAGATGTGCAAGGCCCTTTTTGGGCCATGTGCTATGGGAAGACTCCATCCACCTACAGAAGTGCACAACATTGCACATTCACTCTTTACACATTCAGTACACAGTAACTCTTCACACATTCACTCGTTACGCATTCACTCTTTTTTTAAATTTTGCCTCCAAATTTCCAAGATAGTAATTTCATGACTTCCATTATAAAAATGGCACATATAATTTATAACATATTGCCCAAAATGTCATTTCACACCACAAGTGCGAAAACACATTTCGTCCAGGATTAAAAAATGACACCTGTCAAGTTTATGAAGTGGTGTGGAAAAATGGGTATGATGAAAGTTTGGAGTCAAAATATTAAAAATGAGCAAACTTATGAGTGATCATTGGCATACTAGAACATTCAGTCATAAGCTGGACATTTTACCAAATTTGTATACCAAATTTCCAGCATAGTTTTCTTATTACCCCACCTCTTGGACCTGATAGGTGAAAATTTCAAATCCCAATCAAAATGTCATTCTGCACCAATAAAACATCACAGGTGCAAAAGCACATTTTGGCAACAATTTAAAAATGAGAGCTGTCATATTCATTAGATGGTTTGAAAAATGTCTATGTTGCTATGTTGAAAATGTGTGGTCAAAATATTTAAAACTATCAAAATTATTAACTTGAGCATGGAAAATGTCAAAATACATAATATACAACTTGCCATTTTATATATTGAATTTCAAATTTTTCAACATAGACTAGCCTTTCTTATAAAAAAGGGCAGTGAAACTTTTCAAATCCCACGCAAAAGGTGATTTCACCAAGCAACTGGGAAATCACCTTTTGGGCCTGATTTGCATAAGTTCACTGCCACTGATCATAAGGTGTGGTCCCAAAAACACCTGTTCAAAGTTTGGTGTCAAAATTTGCAAAAATGACAAAGTTATGCATCAAATTTCAAAACCTCCTTGAAATACATTGAACTGCACTTAGCTTAGTTTCTCATATTGCAGTTGGCAGTTCAAGCGGCCAGACATGTCTTGGATCAGAGACAGTGGATTTTTGCCCTGGAGCATATTCAGGTGAGTAAGGGTGTGTGTGTGGGGGGGGGTGGCGTGTGCTGAGTGGAAGGTCAAGGTGAAGGGTCAGATTGGCAAGGTACTGTTTTCTTTGTTTACAGGGAAAAAACATTTAGGGATAGCATTCTTTATTTTAGCTTATTGTGACACTAGGGATTGGGCACCCTGGTGTTGGGCTACAGTTTAGGGACTGGGTGCAGGTGATCTGGAGAGGAGGGGGGTCCCGAGAAGCAGTAACAGGGTGAGCACCTCGGTCCACTTATTTTTAATTTACAAAAATTGGGAATGGGGGCAGGCAATGTGGAGGGAAGGGGGAGAAAGAAGCGATATGGGGGTGGAGGTTGGACTCCCCATTCCATTAAATCAAACAATAAATAGATATAGATACATACTGTAGATAGATAGATAAATAGATAGATAGACAGACAGACAGACACCGATAGAATTTGAAAGAGACACAGAGGAAGAAAGAAGAGAGGATCTGTGGCTCACTCCTGTCACTTCAGCCCATAGTACAAGTTTCAGCTGTGGCTGCAAATGTCAAGAAAGTCCTGTTGTCCTTATACAAAGAATGCAGGTGAATGCTCCTTTCATTAACCTGGGCATCCTGGATTTTGGGGTGCTCTGAAAAAGAATTTCTGATTACCTTTTAGATAAACAAACAGCAGAATCTAGCTAAATGGGTCCCGTTTAGGCAGGTTCAGGTGTTTTTTTTTTTTTCATAGAAATAAATGGTAGCCAACACGATTGGTATTTCTGTCAGCATGAGAGGTAAATCCTGAAAATAAGCAGTCACAATTATTTTTTATTTACTGTACGCAAGGTTAATAATGAAAATAAGCAATTGCAATAATTTTTCTTTTACTGTTCACATTAGGATGTTAAATCTAAAGTCCTTATAATTCTGAAACCATACAATATTTTTCATGAAACCTTCAAAAGGCACACTTTTGATACGACCCCTTTTAAACCTGAAAATGCTATAAAAAAATTCCACACCATCTAGGCTGTAGGTGACAGCAAAAAATACCCAATGTTAAGTATAGGGAAATCAAATGTGTTTTTATTGTTTTCTGTTTTGTGGCTCTCTGCATCATGCAAAACTTTTAGCATTTAGCATTCTGCAGACCTAAATCTACACACCATGCCAACATCCACACGGCCACCCATTAACGCTTCAGCATCTCCACACTGACATCATCATCAGAACATGTGGCCTTAGAAGTTACGTTTTCTTAAATTTAGATGCATTTAAAGTGACAGTGCATCTATTAATAGTGTAAAAAATGCTTAAAAAAGTGTTATTTTTGTCATTTTATAACTCCTTATATTTAATAGCCCAAATTCTATAACACAATAATTTATGAGGTCATTGTTGGAGGAGGGGTTACTGCACTTTAAAAAGACGTGCTGCTTGTAAGAGGTAATACTGCATTCTTTGATTTGAAATGCTGCCTGAGTGAGAACCCCCTTCATTTTTGCTGTTTCATGAGAGAGACTGCTGTTTAAAAGAGTGACTGCCTATACTATCAAGCTCCAAATATTTTAAAACATCTGCTGAAGTGTGCACAGGGTGAGAGACTGTCGCAATCAAGTGTTGGAAGCCTTACAAATGGCTGTCTCCACAGAGGAAGGACTGGGGAGTGAGCTGTGAGGTCATTGTTGGAGGAGGGGTTACTGCACTTTAAAAAGACGCGCTGCTCGCAAGCACGAGCGTAGTGCGAGTGTTGTGAGTGGCACGAGCGCCACTCGGTGCATAAAATTTGTGTAGAATTTAACGGCAAACTTCCTAGGTAATTGTATTTTAATAAGGCCTCACTGTTTAGTGGATAATTGTATAAAAAGGTGATTAAATTAGAGGTATAATTTTAGCAGATATGGGGTACTGTTTATAATGTGTTTTGCCTATATTTTCCAACCATTGTTAGTGTTAGAATTGGGCTGTACAGCTAATTGTGAGGGCACTTTAGAGCTCTGGACTTTAGTTGCTCATGGTGGTATTACCAATGGGCAATTATGTTCAGAGCATAATATTCTTTTTTTATATGATGGTAAAAAGTATTATGAAATAGGAAGTTATTATATGGATTTTAAGTTAAAGAAAATGTGTTGGTTACAGACCTGTTATAATGTGGGGAAGAAATATATTTTTAATAATGGGGATAAACAGAAATTCCCTCTTGGAAAATATGGGGATAAAAGTTTAGGGGTTAAATGGTTATTATTGATGTTATTAATGTTATCTGAACAGCGCACCTAATCCAGGGCAAATTAATTATATAGATAAGGGTGTAAATTCTTTTTGAAAATAGGTCATTTAAATATACAGAGTTTATTACCCAAAAAAGATTTATTAGAAGGATGGTTGGTTGAAACTTCTTTTGATATTTTGGCTTTGACAGAGACCTGGCTAACTGATAGAGTAACTGATGATGAAGTTAGGATAGAGGGGTATTCTGTATATAGAAAGGACAGAAAAGGGAAAAGGGGGGGTGGTTGTTTATTTTATGTTAAGAATAATTTATCAGCTAATATGAATATTGTTGGTCAGGATAGCTGTTACTATGAGTCTTTGGTAATTGATTTAGTCTTAGGTGGAAATAAGGTGCTCACTGTAATTGATGTGTATGTACCTCCTTTGAATGTTAGTAAAGGAATTGAAGCTTTTTTTCAAGATTTATCTTTCCCTTCCTCTAGAGAATTAGTAATCTTAGGTTATTTTAATTTGGATTGGTCTTCAAATCAAGCAATTGATATTAGAAATTTGGTTCTAGATTTAGGCATGTTTCAGTTGGTGACTGATTCCACTAGATATAATTATCAAACTGGGTATGAGTCACTAATTGATTGGATTATTACTAATTGTCTAGATCATGTAGTTAAGTCAGGAGTTTATTCAGATTGTCTTAGTGACCACTGTGCAATTTATTGTAAATGGTCTGTTAAATATTTTAAAGAACCGTATAGAACTTTGCAGTACAGGAAGGTTTTGGACCTTAATTTGCAGTCTTTTTTAGATGAAGTTCAGCTAATCGACTGGTCTTTTTTAGATGTTATTGATGATATTGATGATGCTTTTTGTAGGTTTTGTAGTTATTTTGTTGGCATTTGTGATAAGTTGTTGCCGCTTAAGACTGTTAAATTGAAAGCAGAGGAGAAAATATGGTTCAATTGTGAACTAAGGAAAACTGTAGGGATAGAAATAAGGTTTGGAATAAGTTTAAGAAGTATAAGACAACTGGTATGCAACAGGAATATAAGAGATTACGTAATTTATGTAAGGCAAAGGTTAGGAAAGCAAAAAAGGACTACTTATTAAATAAATTGGGTAAGGGTCGATGATACTAAGGCTCTTTTGGAAAGTTTTTGAATGATCTAATGGGAAGAAGTAAGGGTTTGGATAATATTACGTTGCAATTAGATGGACAATTGGTTAGTGATCCAATTAAAGCAGTAAATGGGTTTAATGCATATTTTACTGATTTGGAAAGGTTTAATATTCAAGGACGTGTTTCAAGTTTAGAATTAGAGGAGTTACTTGAGGAAAATTATGTGGAGGGTGCCTAAATTTCATTTTCGGAGCTTACTGAAAATGAGGTTTTGATGTATATTTTGAAGACTGATCCTAGGCCATACTTAGGTGGATGGAATAGATTACAGAATTTTAAAAAGTTGGTCAATGATTGTTCCTATGTTGACTAAAGTTTTAATTTTTCCTTTGCTAATAATATATATCCTTCAAAATGGAAATGTGGTGTTGTAAGGCCAATTTACAAAACAGGTAGTAAAATTAATGTTAATAATTATAGACCTATAACACTATTGGCTCCTTTATCTAAATTATTAGAGAGAATAGTTTCTGATCAGGTTAAAGCCTATTTGGATCAAAATTTTTTATGGTCTCCTGCACAACATGGATTTAGGCAGGATTTAGTACTGAAACCGCCTTTGGTGAGGTTCACGGGCAGGTGTACAATGCCTTAGATGAGGGTAAAATAGTAGCTGCTGGCTTTGTGGACCTCACCAAGGTGTTTGATTTGGTTGATCATAGGAAGTTGTTAATGAGTTTGTTGGAGGTAAATTCTCAA
The DNA here is from genome assembly GCA_016271365.2 of Neoceratodus forsteri. NCBI lineage: Eukaryota > Metazoa > Chordata > Ceratodontiformes > Ceratodontidae > Neoceratodus > Neoceratodus forsteri. The sequence goes on along the minus strand of CM057450.1, from coordinate 870,395,818 downwards.
AGGAAGTGATATTATGGTTTAATAATTATTTAACTGGTAGGTGCAGAAAACTATGATGAATGGTGTGTTATCTGATGAGGGTATTCTGATGTGTGGTGTCTCAAGGTCTGTATTGGGTCCTTTGTTGTTTACTTTATTTTTAAATTCTTTGCATAAAGTATGTAAAGAAACAGAGCTTATATTGTTTGCAGATGATGCAGTTTTATTATGTATTGGTAATACTTTACAGGCTGTACAGCAAAGGTTACAGGATGATTTTAGTTTGATGCATGGTTGGTTAATGGAGCAAAATTTAGTGTTAAATCATGTAAAGACAAAATGTATGGTATTTAATAATACAAGATCTAGTGTAAATTCTGAGCTAATTCTAAAGGATAGTTTTGGGAATAATATAGAAAGGGTTACTGAAATGTGTTATTTAGGCCTGGTTATTGATTGTAATTTATCATTTGAAATATATATTCAGAAATTAATAGGTAAGCTGCATAGAAGATTGGGAATGCTTTATAGATTGAAAAGGTTTTTAAAAGATGAGGTTAGAATAATTTTGGTTAATAGTCTTTTGTTCTCAGTTATTGATTATGGATTAATTATATATTTTTTTACTTCAGTTAGAATGCGTAATAAGTTGGAATCCACTTATCATAGTATTATTAGATTTGCTACAGGACAGAAGAAAAGAACTCATCATTGTTTATTATATAGTTCTTTGGGGTGTTTGTCATTAGTTGATAGGTTTAGATTACGTATTTTAGTATTTCTTCAAAAAATTAAATTAGAAATTTCTTTCTGGTATTATTTGTGATATGTTTACTAAATTGATTAATGGTGTAGGAACCAGGTCTTAGGATAATCTAAATTTTAAATTTGATTCCCTACTATAAAAGTGTCTTTGCTCAGAATTCTCTCAATTTTATGCAGTGAAATTGTATAATGAATTACCTCTAACATTATGCAATGTGTTATGATTTTGTCATTTAAGAGGATTTTAAAGAAATTTTTGGTTGTTAATTCAAAGTGTTGTTGTTTTAAATAATGTATTTTTTATGTATGTTTGTTTCTTATATTTATATGTTGTATATTATTTATGTATGTATTATGTTGTGACTGGGCATCAGTGAAAATGGGCATTATTGCTCACTGATTATACAGAATAAAAATTAACAAACAAACAAACAAATATACAGACACAGATGCACAGTAACTTAAAGATGATCACTAAAAATTGCAAATTTTATACAGTGATTATTGCACTTGTGCTACATAAACTACACCAGTTCAAAAAAATCAATATATCATCACAAAAATCTTCAAGAATAGCTATATTGTGCAACTGTACATTCAATTCTCTTCATTTCACAGTTTCTAACATTATAATCCAAACGGTTTCTCTTTTCAGGAGCTTATTTCTCAAACTCACACCCCTAGCATCAAGTTCTACTTTTTCTGTACCGAAATATTTCAAAGCTGCCACAGAAGAGTGTCCTGCTTCTCAAAAATGCTTAGAGATGGCATAACTTTAATTATTGTTTCTGACTGCTATCTTAGGTTCTGCCACTTTCAGTTTTAATGTTCATTTCATTTGGTCGATATAATAAATACAACAGGGGTATGTTAGTGCTTACAAAATGCCTTCAGCACTACACCTTATGAAATCTTTAATAGCAAACCTTTTCCCTAACCTTGGGTGCACAAAATAGCTTATATTTTTTGTATTTCCACAGTGTGTGCAATATCCACAATTATAATTTTCAGTTGATGTTTTTTGTAACAAGGAATTGATTTTTTTTCTGTTGATGATAATAATGTGTGGACAAATTTGCCTTTTAAGTTACAACCTCTCCTATAAGAAATTCTGGGCATTGTTCTACTTATTTCATTGACTTTCATGTTGCCTTGTAAAATGTCTCAATGTTTTTTAATAATATAGGTGACTTTGTTAGGAAAACACTGATTTGTAAATGTTATTTTTGCATTTTAATTTATATTTAATGAGCTTCTTTATCAATTAATATCTTCCTTTCTGTCTGTTTTGCACTGACATAAGCTTTCTCACTATTCTGATGTCCATAGTTATGATCTGAAAATCTTTGCTTCATGTCTTAGCAGCACTCTTCAAAATCAGCATTTGTAGAACAGGTGTGTTGTGCTCTTAAAAACTGTCTTCTTGGAATATTATTAATAAGCCATCTAGGATGGCAAATGTCCTCTTGTAGTATAATGTTTCTTGTTGTGGCTTTCTGTACATCTTACACTGTTGACTCATTCCTTGTTTAAAAACTAAGAGATCTAGGAAATTTATTTGCACCTGGTCCCATTCAACACTAAATTTTAAATGTCTGTTTTCTGAGTTTATATATTCTATGAATAGACCTAGTTCCATGTTCTGATGATATCAGTGTGGAGACATTGAAATGTTAATGGATGGCCATGTGGATGTTGGTGTGGTGTGTAACTTTGGATCTGCGGAGTGGTAAATGCTAAAAGGTTTTCATTATTTGAACCACTGATAGACCAAGACAATAGAGCCCACAGCTGTTACTGCTGCTATTTTTGCAAGCATTAAGTTTATTGTACCAAGACTTTGAATTAAAATATTTTCGTAGTATTGCAGAGTGCTGACCTTTTATTCCTGGTAGTGACAGGAATACTGTGTGAACTTTGTTAAAACAACCCCGTGATAGAGTGCACCCACAGTTTTCCTACTTGAAGCCCATAATCTGGGCAAAAGAGTCACTATGTTTGTGACTGTGAGTTTTTGAATTGTTATAAGGGGATATTACATTATATTTAGTCTACTCCTAGCATGGCAAGAGCAGCAGTCAATTCAGATATTTTGAGTCTCACAGACAAAAAGGTGAGCAAATTGTATTTTCTGCAGCTCAAATTCAAGAACTGTTTAACAAAAGTGGTCGTATGAGCACAACTAAAGAAACTTATACATTGGAAGATTTAAAGAAAACACATATTTGCTTCCAAATGCATACAATATCTTTATGTAAGCTAGACTCAGGTGCACCAGTGTTTTGTTTACATGATATAAACACCTTGCTGGGTGTTCTTCTGGAGGACCATACCCACAAGGATCTTTTTACTGCACTATCAATATTTTGAACAACAGAAAGGAAACATCTTTTTTCAAGATTGGGAACTAGACTATAACAGAGAAGAGAAAAGCAAGATGTATATATGGACCATGGACTAGTGATTGTTGCAAAGTATTGCTGGGAGAGTTCTTAGTTTGGAAATTTGGACATGACATAAGAAAGCTAGTAAAACATTACTGTAATATTCTAAAGTTTGGATATCATTTGTGGACAATTTAAAGTTAGGAATTTGTACAGATCCCTCCCCCATTTTTTCTATATTGCATAATGTGACATCTTTTATCTATATTGTTTGTGATATTTCCATGGTTGGAAACCTCCCCATCCCATGTTTTTTTGAGATACCTGGTATCTGTTGGAAATGCATGTGGCTGTTAATAAAATGTGAGGGTTAGAGAATTTACAGAGCATTTACAGATCTAGTGTAGGAATTTGGTTATTTTCCACCCCCTTTTCCCTGTTCTTTCCCTCAAAAAAACAAAATCCTACAACTCAGATTTCATTATTATACTATCAGAGTTCAGGGCAGTACAAATACATGAAGAATGAATTTTCAGAATTGGATAAACTAATTGATAATAGATCTATTCCTATAATTATTTCAGAAACTAAAGAATTGAGTATAATTGAGGGTTATGAACCAAAAAGACAATTCACAGGACCAGTATCCTCTAAAATGGTCATTAATGAATTTAACAAACAGAAGCAACTTAAGCTAGACTGGCATGCTTTAACTCTTACAGAGTATTTGAAACAGAAGAGAATACCAAGAAGGTTGAGAATTTTGATTGAACCAAATTTAGGGTTCACCACAGGAGAATTAGAGCAAAAGTGGAATGGTGCTAGAAACAGATCTTCAAGGGATTTCTTATTAACCTTGGTTGAAGCTTTAACTAAAGAGATAAAATAGACCAAGAAGTTGGAGTGTTACAGAAAGATGTAAAGAAAAAATTGAAGAATTTACAGAATCCTTAGACAAAGTGAATTAGCAATTGGATGATTTTGAAAATGAGATCAGGGCAACCCAAATACATAAATTCAAAAGAGTTTTAAATGATTCTCATGATGATAAAGAATACAACTGGTTTAAGGACAAGCCCAATAAATCAAGAGGAAATTATGTATATACAGTAATTTAGAATCTGACAGTACCCTACTGTATGTACATCCAGCAGTGATACAGAGGGAGAACAAGGCTGGGGCATAACAGGAATGAATTAAACAGGGTCTTTAGAAAAGTGAGACTAAGATACTTTTTTGATAATAGTATTAAAACACAACTAGTTGATCAGACGTTGGAGAAGAAATGCATTTTCAGTCAGAGGTTAAAATTAAAGTCACAGTTCCTCCCTCCTGGCAGCATTCCTCATATTATAGAAACATACATCAGCTTGGTCAGTAAAGAGATAGAGAAGTTACTGAAAAGAGAAAGGAACATGGCTAGACACACAAAGTGTAATTTAACACCAGGATAATTCAGTGTTTTGAGGAATCTAGAAAATGATAATGAAATAGTTATTAAGAAGGCAGACAAGGGGGGGGGTGTAGTGATAGAAAAAATATATGTTATAAAGAAAAATGTGACAATCTGTTAGCAGACAGAAATAACTAATTGATCTCAGAACAAGGCTCCACTCAGAAAATAAGGGATTTAATAAGGAATGTACTGGATGTGGCAGGGGAACATGCATGAATCACAGAATGGTAGCTGGAGCACTCATTACAGAATACCCTATAGCACCTGTATTTTACACTTTACCAAAAGTACATAAGGACCCAATACACCCACCAGGGAGACCCATTGTATCTGGGGTGGGCTTAGTTTTGGAGCCACTCTCGATCTATGTGGACTATCCCATCATGGAATTTACAGAACAAATACCTTCATACCTTAAAGATATCATTAACTTTATCAGTGTTTTGGATGAACTAAACAAGGAGAACATAGATGCAAAAAATCTTATACTGGCCACTTTAGATGTTAAAAATTTATATACATCAATACCACATGAACAGGGGATAGAAGCATTAAGGTTGTTGTTGGAGAAGGAAATAAAAGAAGCAAAACTGCCAAATGAGTTAATAATGCAATTTGTGGAAATAGTGTTAAATCAGAATTATTTCCATTTTGAGAAGAAATTTTATGTACAGATATGTGGAACAGCTATGGGGTCAAGCATGGCCCCATCATACACAATTATTTTCATGTATCATTTTGAAGAAATGTTTATATACAATGATAACATTTTTAAAGACAAAATTAAATTGTACAAGAGCTTTATTTATGACATCATGATTTTATGGGCTGGAACTGAAATGGAATTGGTAGAACTTCATAAGTACTTGAATACCAGGACAGACAGGTTTGAAATTCACCTTAAATCAAGATAAGAATGAAACTACATTTCTTGATTTAACAATTTCCAAGCATAATAATACACTATGCACCGAACTTTATTGTAAAGATACAGACCGCAATACAGTTTTGAGGGCAGAAAGTTTTTACCATCGACACTTAGTAAATTCTATTCACTTCAGTCAACTATTGAGGGTTAAGAGAAATTGCACATTGACAGCAGATATAGAAAGGAATGTCAACAATATGGTACAAAGATTCACGGATAGAGGATACTCTGATGGGGTGTTAAATACAGCAAAAGATAAAATGGAACAGACATGAAGAAGATAGTTTATTGAAACAGACAGGGAACCTACCTGATACTAATGGGAATAAGATGATGCTAACAATGAAGTATAGTGATATATTTTATTATATTAAAATAACTATAAATAAACATTGGCATGTGCTTAAATCAACTGATATTATACTAACTAGTATCAGGTAGGTTCCCAGTGCAGTTTGTGCAGCATGGGAGTAATGTGACTAGAATGAGGAGTCCCCATCAACAACCATGCTGCAGCATTCTGCAAGCAGCTGCAAGCAGCGGATATCAACCCCTGGCAGCCCTAAGTACAGGGAGTTGCAGTAGTCTAGGCATGAGGTCACAAAGGCATGGATCACTGTTGGAAGATTGCCAGATGGAACAAGGTGTATAATCCTGATGATGTTCCTAAGATGGTAAAACAAGGACTAGACGACTCATTATCATATATATATGTTATGTGTAGCAGCTTTGAAAAAGAGAAAAAGTGTTGTGCTGAATTTCCAGGGATGGACTTCTGAAGCAGTGTTTTTTGTAGGCCACGGGAAACTTGGTTGTAATAGTACTTAAAACTAAAAGAAGGTGGCAGAATTAATTTTGAAAAAAATATAACAAAACTAAGAGTACACAAGCAGCCATCACCTATATTATTAGGTGCCACTAGAGGGTGGGTCCAGCACTCAGGGGAGCAGTTTTTGCCCTCAGGTATACACATAGGTGTCCACACAGATTTCCTTTAGTGTTGCAGTGCTGGATTTGGCTGCCCTTATGATGCAGTATAAAAAGGGAGTTAAACAGTCACTCGGGTGCTTCCCGAGAAGAAAGACATGCCAATACACCAAGGTCAGTAAAACTTTGAATAATACTTTGAATATTTTGGAGGGGTTAAAGCATCAGAAAAGAATGACACATAGCACAAAGTTCTTAAATTGTAGAAACCACAGTTAAGGAAAGTCAGATCATATTGTTGACCTCATGTTAATAGCTGCACTAGATAAAACCAAAGAAATTTGCCTTGTTTATGTTTCATTACTGGAAATGCCTTGACACAGGTTGAATACAATGCAAAAGGTGAAACAAGACATACTGGTTGAATCATTTAGGAACTATAGAAAGTGGATAGGAGAGTATTTGACATGAGTAATGAGTGAGGCTGCTAACATTTTATGTAAGGTAACTGTTATGCTTGCGAGTATGCCTTAGTAGTTAGTGCCGGCATTAATGATGGGAAGAAGATGTGAATAGCAGTATAGAGAAGTTAAAGACATATTTATGATTAAAACTTTATGAACTGTTTTTTATAACGTTAAAATAATTGGTCACATTTCCTCTCTCTTTAAAAAGATTAAGAAACTAAAATAAACTAAAGGGGACTCTGACACACTCATGATAGGCAAAAATCGTCTTATAACTTAGTATTTGAATTTTTTGAAGATAATGGAACCATTTTGTAGATGCTATTATTTTAATAATTGTCTGTTTTATAGGGAAGCTGTGGAGCTTAAGCAAATGTTCTGAATAAGTAACAAGTTTGGGGTTTAAAGTAACAAAATTCTAAGTGTATGTGGCCTATCTGGAGTTCAATAAGGCCTTCAACACCATCCCACACACAAGGCTAGTAAATAAGCTGGAGAGCTTAGGGGTGGGCCAGAAGGTAACTATGTGGATGGAATACTGGTTGATGGGAAGGAACCAAGCAGCGGTGGTAAATGGGGTAAATTCAGGGTAAAGGGGATAACAAGTGGGATGCCTCAGGGGTCAGTACTGGGACCCCTATTTTTTAACATTTATATCAGTGATCTAGCAGAAGAACTAGAGGGTAGGGTGTGCCTATTTGCAGATGATGCAAAGGTCTGCAATAGGGTGGACACCCAAGGTAGAGTGTAGGCCATGAGGCAAGAGCTGGAGATGCTGGAGAGTTGGTCGGAAGCCGAGCAACTGAAATTCAATGCAAAAAAGTGTGCGGTGATGCACTTTGGGTGGAAAAACATTCGAGCAGCTTATACCCTGGAGGGGGGGAGGAAATCAAGGAAACAGAACAGGAGAGGGATCTGGAGATTATTATATCGAGCAATCTTAAGGTGGGGAACTAGTGCAGCAAAGCAGTTGGAAATGCAAATGGTATGTTGGCCTGCATTGGAAGGGGCATAACTGGCGGAAGAAGGGAGGTGCTTATGCCACTGTACAAAACAATAGTGAAGCCAACACCTGGAGTATGGGGTACATGTCTGGAGACTGCACCTATGTAGGGACATTGAGGGGATGGAGAGGGTTCAAAGAAGAGCAACCAAGATGATGCTGATTACAAAAGGGCCTTGTCATTTCATCAATAGCTTATTTTCTGATGAGGGTAACAATAGCAAGACTTTACCCCCTGGTTGGTATGTTTTCTTTTTCAACCCTTCATCATAAAATTCTTTATGTTCTACCTGTCAGTGAACTACATTTTGATGGGCCATGTAACATATTTCGCCAATTTCTTTCATAAGTTGGACGTATAGTCTATCACATTCATATGGCCCATATCCTTTTCTTCTTCCCAATGTTCCCTGACCACATCCAAAGGGTCTCTGGGGTTTCTCTCATACAGTAGGGTGAAGGGTGACAATGCTGTGGTGGCTTAGGACATCTCCTGATAGGCAAACAGGAGATAGGGTAGATATGTATCCAAGTCACCTCCCTCTGCCTGTACATATTTTTGGAGCATATGTTTAAGGGTTTTATTAAAACCCTCCACTAGGCCATCAGTCTGGGGGTGATAGGGAGTGGTTTGGACAGCAGAGATCCCTAACAGGTGATACAACTCTTTAAGGAGTACTGAGGTAAAGTTAGTACCTCTATCAGTCAAAATTACTTGAGGGATACCCAATCAACTAATAATTTTGGCCAATTCCTCAGGAATCCAAAGGGACATAAAAGTCCGAAGGGGTATCACCTCAGGATATCCTACCGCATAGTCACAGACTACCAAGATAAATTGGTTACCTTTAGAGCATTTTGTTAGGGGGCCTAACACATCCATAACTACTCTTTCAAAAGGGAATCTTACCGCTGACATTGGTTGTAGGAGTGCCTTATCCCTTTTTCCACCTTCAGCCACCACAAATGAAACCCATTCATCAAAAACACTACCAGTCTCCAGAAAGGGTGAGACAGGATGCCATTGTAGAGATAAAGAAAATGGAAGACCTAGGGGTCATGATACCAGCCTGTAGTGCTTGGTCCTCGCCAGTGGTGGTAGTGCCAAAAAAGAAAGGGGGTATGCAGTTATGTCTAGACTTCAGAAAGATCAATGCCATTTCTGCATTTGATTGATACCCTATGCCATGCATAGATGATTTGCTAGACAGAACTGGGAATGCCAGGTATATTAGCACACTTGACCTGACAAAAGGTTACTGGCAAATCCCTCTAGTTTCCCACAGACAGGGATTGACTGCTTTTAGCACCCCTGTAGGCCTTTACCAGTTTTCGACCATGCCTTTTGGCTTTCATGGTGCCCCTGCTACCTTCCAAAGATATATGGACCAGGTATTGCATACCCATATCCAGTATAGTGCTGCATACCTGGACAATGTCGTCTTATTTAGCCCTGACTGGCACATGCATCTTGTACACCTTAGTGCTGTCGTACAGTCCATTCAAGACTCTGGCTTGACTATCAACCCCTCAAAGTGTGCCATTGTTAGAACAGAAACTAAATATTTAGGATTTGTAATTGGGAAAGGTACTGTTAAACCCGAAGTAAGCAAAGTCAAGGCTATATCTGACAGTCCCATTCCCCTGACAAAGAAATGTGTACGTTCCTTTTTGGGTCTGGCCAGTTACTACCACCAATTTATACCAAACCTTTCCACTATAGGAATTCCACTGATGGACCTGACTAAAAACAAATGTCCTAACAAAGTCCAATGGTCCCAGGAATGTGATGAAGCATTCCATAGCATAAAAGCTATGTTATGTTCCTCCCTGTATTGCTTAGCCCAAGCTTTTCACTCCCTTTTGAAGTGCATACTGATGCCTCTGATAGAGGCATTGGAGAAGTCCTCTCCCAAAAGAAAAAGGGTGTGGAACATCCTGTTATTTTTATTAGTCCAAAGCTACATGAAAGGGAGAGAACATATCTGACTATAGATAGAGTGTCTAGCACTGAAATGGGCCATAGAGGCCTTAAAATACTGTCTATGGGGAACAGAATTTAAGGTACTCACTGACCACAACCCTTTGTGTTGGCTGCAACAAATGAAAGACAAGAATGGCAGGATCATGAGGTGGTACCTGGCCTTGCAGCCTTACCGCTTTACGGTTGAACATAGGGTAGGATCTAAACACCAAAATGCTAATATCTTGTCCCATAATGGGGCTCATGCTGATGTAACATGAAGAAATATGTGATTATGATGTATGATGTCATGGATTGCTAAGCAACTGTTGAAATGTTTTTGTATTTAAAGTTATATGGATATTTATAACTTATATTACATACATAGATACATAGACAGTGTCAGCAGATAAGGGCCTATGGCCCACCCAGTCTGCCCATTTGAGCTTGTAAGTTCACTTTATGTTTTCCTAGAAGTCTGTTGCCCCTTACCCCTGACCTCCAGAATTCCTTTATGTCTATCCCATGCATTCTTAAATCCCGTGATTGTTTAAGCCCCCACCACTTCCTCTGGCAGGGTGTTCCACTTGTCCACCACCCGTTCTGTGAAGAAATTCTTTCTCATGTTTCCTTTGAATCGTCCTCCCTCCAACTTCATCCCATGCCCTCTAGTCCTGAAACATCTTTTTCGCTTAAAAATAGTGTATTCTGCACCCTGTACCTCCCTGTGAGAAACTTGTATGTCTCTATCATATCCCCTTTCTCCCTCCTCTCCTCCAGGGAGTACATGTTCAGTTCCTTCAACCTGTCTTCATAGGACTTGTGATGCAATCCATGCACCATGTTTGTTGGCCTCCTCTGAACCTTCTCTACCCTGTCTATGTCCTTTCGTAGGTATGGTCTCCAGAACTGTACACTGTACTCCAGATGGGGCCTCACTAGTGTCTTGTATAGCGGAATTATGACCTCCCTTTTCCTGCTGGTGATGCCCCTGCCTATACAACCCAGCATCCTATTTGCTTTACCTGCTGCCTTGTCACACTGTTCCTACCTTGAGGTCATCAGAGATGATAACCCCAAGATCCCTTTCCTGCTCGGTGCATGCTATATCCTCACCCCCCAACTGATATATTGTACCAGGGTTTTTGTGCCCCATATGCATTATCTTGCACTTCTTTGCATTGAATTTCAACTGTCAAACCCCTGACCATTCTTCAAGTTTCTGCAAGTCCTTTCTCATTCTGTCTACACCCTCTGGTGTGTCTACTCTGTTACAGAGCTTTGTGTCATCGGCGAACAGTGAAATTCTGCCTTCTAGATCCTGTGCAATGTCACTGATGAAGATGTTGAATAGGACCGGTCCCAGCACTGATTCCTGTGGTACCCCACTGGTCACTCTTCCCTCTGTGGAGTGACAGCCATTTACCACCACCCTCTGTGTCCTGCCACCCAGCCAGTTACCAACCCACCACACTACTGTCCTACCCACACCCATATTCCCCAGTTTGTGTAATAGTCTTCTATGTGGCACAGTGTCAAAGGCCTTGCTGAAGTCCAGATAGGCCATGTCCACTGCCCTCCCCTGATCCACCTCTCTTGTCACCCAGTCAAAAAATTCAATGAGGTTGGTCTGACATGACCTCCCCCTGGTGAAACTATGCTGCCTTGGGTCCTGTAGTCCATTGACAACCAGATGTTCCACCAATCTCTTCTTCAGTAGTGCTTCCATGATCTTCCCCACTACCGAGGTGAGGCTGAATGGTCTGTAGTTCCGCTTCCTCTTTGTTCTCGCTTTTGTATAAGGGGACTACATCTGCTGTCCTCCAGTCTTTGGGTACTTCCCTTGTTTCCAGTGATCAGCTAAACAGGATAGCCAGAGGTTCAGCCACCACCTCTCTTAGTTCTTTAAGGACCCTGGGGTGCACCCCATCTGGTCCCATTGCTTTATCAACTCTTATTACTTCCAGTTCCTTCAGGACTCTTTCTCGTGTAAAGGGACTTGTGTCCATTTCTGCACCATTAACACGCCTCAGGGAATAGAACAGTATTGGAGATATTGAGGTATCTGGATGTTGATACAGTTTAGAACATTTTTAGTGGGTCCCTGAGGTGTAGTGTCTGAGAGTGGGTGGGCAGAAGTTCCAACCTTACTGGGGTTTCAGAAAGGTGCCTGACAATAGTAATACTGTTGCCTCTTGGTGGGGGAGGTGTATAACAGGGAGCTCCTGTTATTTACCCTGTAAATCATAAAACAATGTGCCAGTTCCCCCCTTTTCACTCACTCTTTTCTGTCTTCTTGTTTTCTTTCTTCTTTTCTTTCCTTTTTTCCATGTCAGTGTGGCCACACTGACATTCTCATTGCCTTTCTGTCCCCTGTTTTCTTATAAACTCCCCCTGCTTGCACATTAAGTGCTAAAAGCACTTCTCCTTGATCTCCCGAATTGCAGATAATTATTAGCACAAGTCGCACTGTTTGTGAAACTCCCAAGCGGGAACAAATGGGAATAAGCGCATATTACGCTTTAGGGTTAGAAAAACCACTGGTGCCCCTGATTACTAAATGGTCCTGCTGCTGAGTGCGAGCGAGTGCCAGACCCATGGCTGCATGTTGCAGCTCTTATTTCCAGAATGCAGCTTTGGTGTCTGGAAATGTTCCCATTCACAATATGTGACCCAGGAGCATGTGTTAAATAATACATGAAATATGAAAATTAGTTTCTGCAGCCCCAGAGATGGTGTGACTGGGGCTGCTTATAGAAATAAAGTTTAATTGGGAAAAAGGGCCAAATAAAAAGTCCCTACTTGTTAAAGCATGGGAAAATATGGAAACTCCCATTATGTTATGTCACGGCCTATGGAAACTCCCCATTATGTAATGTCACAGCAAACAGCAATTCCCCCAAAAGGTGATGTAATCCCTAGGGTATAAATAGGGCTCACCACTAGGGGAATGTAAGATAGTCGAGTCAGTCTAGTGCTGACAGTGAGCAGGGAAGGACCTACTTGTTGAGTGTGCTGTTTTCACACCAGAATTGATAAGTGTAAGAAGGGTTTACACTTAAGCTCTCTTGGCTGAAGTAAAGTCACAGCCTCTGTTGATGGAAGCAGAGGGCTGAAGTATTGTGTTGAATTAATCAACTGCTATTTTTATTTCTGCATTATTTTGTTATTTTTATTTATCAAAAATAAATTGATAAATGCACTTGTGCATTTTTTATGCACTTTACCTTTGGTTACTGTGTCTTTGTATCCCACACCATCACAGTGACATCCTTTGGTTCGGTGAAAAAATATTAATCCATTCCCAAGTTATAAGTATGTGAAATTTTGATTCTGAGCATGCTGAGGTTATCAAATGTCAGTCCAAAAGACCCTACTGAGCATGCTTAGAACCTAAATTTTAAATCCTTATAACTTGGAAACAGATTAATATTTTTTTCACCAAAGCAACAAAAAGCCCAGTTATGGGACACCCCTTTCGACCCTGAAAATGTCAAATCAAAATTTCAAACTGTCTGGAATATCGGCAATGACAAAAACAGCAAACAATTCTATTTTTTAATTTTCTACACTATTCAGATTTCAGAATCTGCACATCTGACCAAAGCAAAACTTAACAAGTCAAGAGATCCTGCCCCTGAGACAGCACATACAAAATATCATGCAAATCCATTGAATAGTTCCGAAGCTATTAAAGTACAAAATTTGGGGTTTCACATAGAAACCCCTGCTCACCCTAGAAACCCCAGCTCAACCCTAACTATAGTGGTGCTACCATGCCACTATAATCCATTGAAAACAAAAATATATTCACTCACAAACCAAGGCTTATTTTTAAATGCGTCAAAAGTAAGAAAATTTAACACTAGGGTTTTCCAAACCCTGTCTATAGCAACCCCGTATTCCACCCCTGTGAACTCCACAGAACTGAATGCCAGTGCACAATCAGGTTTTATGCATATAAAAAACAACATAGTATGAGGAATACAGGTACTGTGCACCCAATAACAAACACTGAACTGAAATGTTGTCAGACACATGGCACAAGGATACAAGCCATGGCAGTGTTTGTGTGTGTATGCCTCTTGCAAAGCTCCTGCAATGTCACATTGCACCAGACCTGTAGTGGACTTCACTTATTGGCCCTGCAGGACACACATGAAGTAACAGCAATGTCACGTACATTACCTCAGGCCTAATCTTTCTTAAGAATATAAGAAGTGAGCCAGTGGCTACTTTAGTTTGGCTTAGGGTTGATTCTCACAAATTTGGTTTAACTTCAGAAATTTGGCTGAACTGCTTAGGCTCCCAATACAGTAGTCAGTGTGGGGTAAAGCAGACTACAAATAGGGAGTAAAAAAAACTCTAGGTCAGCAATGAATGTACTGTGGCTTGCTTGTGTTGGCATGCATCTGCTGTCTATTGCTAGTATAGTATTTGTAAATCATAGACAGCAACAATGAGATCAGAGCAAAGAGGGAGGACCTGGACACACTTGAATTGTTGTCCCAGAAATGGCAGCTGAGACTGAATGCAAAGAAATGCAAGGTACTGAACACTGGGAACAAGAACATGAAAACACAACTCATGATGCTGGGAATGGTAATAGAATGCACAACTGAGGAAAAGGACCTGGGATGATAATAATAGGAAACCTGTAATCTACAACACAGTGTGACAGGACAGTGGGGAAGGCAGACAGGATGCTGAAGCACATAAAAGGAGGGATCAGTAATAGAAATAGGGCAGTGATCCTTCCTTTGCCCTCACCTGGAGTACTGTGTAAGGTTCTGGGGCCCACACTTGTGGAAGGGCCGTCAAAGGGTGGAGGTTGTACAGATAAGGGTAGCCAACATGATCCAGGGTCTAGGGAAGAAGCATATGAAGAAAGACTGATGGACCCTAACATCCACACACTAGAGACAAGGAGAGAGGAGACATGATTGAAATGTGCAAATCTCTCCATGTTCACCCTTAGAACAAACACAAGGGGGAACCCACTAATGCTGGCTGGAGGAAGATTCAGAAGGGATGTCCACAAACATTTCTTTGCAGAAAGAGTGGTGGGGAAATAGAGCAGAACTCCAGAGATGGTCATCTGCACCAAAACAGTAAGTGGATTCAGACATGGATGGAACAAGCACAAGGACTTAAGAACGGCAGGAGGAGGTGGAAAGCAGGTGGCTAAAAGGGAGAAAGATGCTTATTCCGGTCATTGCAAGAGGTGGAGTTGGCAGGCTGGAGGGACCAGTAGACCTTTCTCTGTTGTCATAGTCTATGTTTCTATGTGTCTGCAAAAGACAAAGATTTATAGTTAAATAACTGGTGATCTTTATTTTAGATAAGGAGAAGATATGGAGACATTTCAATACAGACAGTACGTCAGACATATTTTACAAGGTAAGCAGTCAGACTCCAAAAGGGCTTATTTCCATCTACAGACACAGGACCAAAAAAGACCTAGATATACAGGAAAAAGAAGAATAGAATAATTATTTCAAGTATATAAAAAATTCCACTTATTTCCCCAGTAGTGAGCCTGTTCTTTACAATCACACACACAGACAAACATAAACACTAGGGTATAATGGTTAAAGGTTAATTCCCCTTACATCATTCCAAAAAGCACAACAGAATCAACATTCAGAAAGAGATCACCCAGATTTGCAAAGTCTCCCTCACATGAAGTGTACACGCCCCCCCCATCGAGTTTAGTGCATTGTTATAAAAGTAGGCTTTGATAGAACTGTAGAAAGTCAGCAGGCTAGTGTTATAGCCTTGCAGGCAGGCCCCATCCTCCAACAGTGGAGTGGGCTTATCCTTACACTGCATCTCACCTAGCTGCATCATCTAAGCAACATACCAAACAGAGACATTTAACAAACGGGTAGTCAACTGTTCTCTCTGGCCGGCATTCAACTACAGTACAGTACATGCGAAATGATCCTTCAGCATGCTCCCTGTCACCACTTTTGCAAATTCCAGGGTGGAATTATCTTATTTAAAGGAGGCAATTAGGCAATGCACTTTAAGCCAATTTAGGCAGCACTCTATGTTTATGAGTAGTCACTGCAGGCATTTCAGAGCTGAGAAGCTAGTGTAGGAACTATACCGAATGGGTCCCACTGTGAAGTGGTGGTGTAGCTTGCTCACCATGGAATTCCAATCTGAAAACTAAGAGGGCCCCATTTTTCATGGAGTTTAAAGTAAGAAAAGCCAATAGGCAGTTAAATTGTTCAATTTTGGATATTTGCCAATTTTTTTTTTGGGGGGGGGCACACTGGATGCCGCACACCAGCAGCACCCTTCTCCAGAAATGTGAATTGCATTTTGAGCAAAGCAAAGGTTTTGAGAGTGCTTTTTGGTTGTCTTTAGTGTTATAGCCTTGCAGGCAGGCCCCATCCTTCAACAGTGGAGTGGGCTTATCCTTACACTGCATCTCACCTAGCTGCATCATCTAAGCAACATACCAAACAGATACATCTAACAAACGGGTAGTCAACTGTTCTCTCTGGCTGGCATTCAACTATAGTACAGTACATATGAAATGACTGGACACATGCCCAGAGACTTTCATACTGATTATTCATAATCAATTCTACAAGGAAAACACTTTTCTTAGCAATCGGCAACTGCATAACTATGGTTTGACTGAATCTGCCTGCTTTAAAAACTCCCTTACAAATGCAATATTTCAATACAGTATATAGTTTGGTCACAATAAAATGAATATACAGCCCACAGTACTTTGGTAATTTAGCACAAATTAGTCACAGTAAAGTACTCTGACAGGTATGGGCCACTCTAGTTTAATACAAGGTATTGGCTGCCAGAAGGAAAGCTGAAAGTTTTCAGTTTTCTTATATCACTATATAACAGTAATTATTGTACATACTGAAAACATGCAGCTAGCCAGAAAATCCCACATGCCTTCAGTACCACTGAATTGCATAAATGAATAATTTAGACATGCGTATGTCCCTGTAGCTGGATTCTGTATCAGTGACCCTTTGAGTTGGTAGCATGGCCCCCATATAGCTTTAGAAATAGCAGATGCAAAAGCTGCACCATAGCAGAAGCCCTCAAGCTGCTTCATTGTGGAGTTTCTGGGACCACAGGGGTGGGCATTTCATGAACCCATCTGTTGCCAGTGGTGCATGTCATACTCAGGAATATGTAGAATTTTATATTGTGTACTGAGATTTATTACTCTGAGAGAACATTAAGTATTAAAGGATTGACACCTTTTGCTGTGGGGCTTCAAACCCACATCGCTAATATCATTGCTGGATGCCACCAGATTGATTATTACCCTGATCAAGGTCCCACCAGGAGGCTGACTGTAGGTGGCAGGGACCATCTCCCACTCCTAAGAGATGGAATCCCAGTGCTAGAGATGCTTTCTTGGAGCCAGGATAGGAAAACAATAAGGAGCATACATGCTAACTGGATTCAGACAGATTAATTAAAACTTGAAAAACACAGACCAACCCTCTACATATCACTTACTTAGAACGGAGGCCTTATCAGGTGACTCTGTGTTTTTCAAGCTTTAATTAAGCTCTCTGAATCCATTTGGCATATGCATTCCTTTTTTTTCTGTCTGAAATTGCCACAGGAGCAGCACCCTCGGAGATAGGAGTGCATCTTTTCAGTTTGCCTTTTTGAGCCCAGAGAGAGGGTGTCTAAGGACCCTTCTGATAGGCAATGATTGGTGGTTGGGTACTAGCTGTGTGTTGTTCAAAGTGTGTCACAATAAAAACAGTACAGTATATGCTGCTATTCTGATTTCACAGTACTAAAATGCATCTTGTAGACTGCACTTTTGTCAATTAGAAAGATAACAACAGAAGACAAAACAAACAGAAAAGAGAAAGAAAGAAGTGCCTTAGTTGGGATTATACAGACATTAGGGTTGAATAACGCAAAGGGTACAAAGTATGGAAATGAAGAAACATTAGGGTTTGGGGTCTCCAGAGTCTTGGAGAATCAGTGTTAGGGTCTTCCTTGGGGTTATCAAACCTAATGCCCAGCCTGCAGCCCATAGCCTCTTGTCTGAAGCACAAGATGCAGCTGCAAGTCAATACCTCCTAGTGATAGACTATTCAAAGGTAAAGATGTACTGTTTGGCTGGCCACATGTTGCCAATATAATCTGTTATAGCTTTCTTAACACAGGGCCCTGCATGAAGAAAATAAATCACATCGTCCTTGTTTGCTCAAGGGGACAGGGTGAGCTTTAGAGTAGACAATCCCAAGGAAGACCCCACCACTGATTCTCCAAAACTTCTAAGACCAAAAACCGTAACATTTTTAATTTCCCTATTTTGTGCACTTTATGTTCTTCAACTCTTATATCTCCATTATGCTGTTTTTTGCAATTAATCTCCTTTAATTTTCTGATAGTGGAATCATATCTTCATTTGCAATGGTCACTTTGAGACCTGTGTGAAATGAAATAAATACAGTACTGGATATAGTCCTAATGTAGTGCATGAGCCCAGCAGGCCTCAACATACGTGTCAGATCCCCTCTATGAGAAGGGTCTCCCACTTTGCCACAGGGTGCCATGTGTATACCAGAACACTGCTCTGTCCCTCCCCAGGCTGGTACTGGTGCTCTTCTCCACAGTCCCTTCCCCCAGCCTCTGCCCATTCAGTCGTCTCACTGCAGTCACTCCCGAACTCATGTCACTGGCACAGGAAGGCACTGTGGTCCCAATTGAGCCAGCGGCTGTCCCTGCAAACTGCATTGGTTCATAATTTTTTTATGACAATTTGAACCAAGAATTTCTATACAGCCTTTTTATGACCACTCCATCTAAACATGACAAGTGTCATTTTTAAATTACTGGATGAAACGTCATTTTGTGCCACAAGTACAGAAACATGTTTGCACCAGGATTTGAAAAACAACACCCATCACATCCATGAGGTGGTGTGAAAAATAGGCTATGTTAAAACTTTGCTGCCAAACTACTGAAAATTGCAAAAGTTAGTAAAGAGCATAGAAAATTTACAACATATATACAAAACTGGCCAAGATAACAGCAACTGATGGGAGACTATCACATAAGGAAAAGTTATATCAGAGGAGACAATGGGTGGGACCACCCACATGGATGAAGTGAGCTGTTGATGGAGACAAGCTCTACTCCTCCCCCTTTGGTGCATTGCTAAAGCACTCCATGGCGTTTGCATGGAGACATGCAAGTGATTGAATTGCAGTTGGAGAAAATGAACAAGGAGGGTAAAGCAAAAAAAAATATCTTTTTGATTATAGATTTATAATGCTGCTGAAGAAACATACGTACAAATCTAGCAAACCCTCCTGGCAAGTCGATTAGGCAGTACAAGTCAAAGCATGGCTGCATGTAGCTACTTTGAAACCTAAAAACAATGACTGCCAGCTTGCTGAGAAAGGGGAAACAAGCAGCAGAATGTTAGTGACCAGCAAAGAAACTTTACCTGTGATCCAGGAGGTCCATAGCTCACAGAAGGAGGCAATGAATAAAATTTTACCTGCTCCAATATTCTGTAACTATATGGATGCCAGACTGGCAGTTGCTGATAAAGATAAGGGCACTAACCTGGACATAAAGGTGGGTGAGAATACTACAAATTTAAACTCTCAATGTGCTGTTGCTACTGAAAATGGAGAACGTGTAGTAGAGGATGAGCTGTGGCAGAGTGAAACATCAGCAAGAAAGGCAGCTTCTATGTCCATCACTACTGAGGAGATGCCAGAGAATTTCACTGAACCAAAAGCCCAGGTAATAAATTCTTCTACTGTGCCGAATATTGAACTAAGTTCTGATATAAACAGTAAATCAGCTCAGCAATCTTCGTTAGCTACTGAGAAAAGCTGGGACACTCATAAAAATTGGTTAGCCAAAAACATGACTTCCAAATATTGTTTTGGATGGGTTGGGCTCTACTGCTACTACCAGCAGGAGTTTAAAAGTTAAACTAACTGATGGCATGGACCCAAATATTACACAATCTCTTCATATATTACCAGCTAAAGCTAAAAAACTGATAGTGAAATTGTCTCAAAAAGAGTCAGATTCTGAATCTGATTACCATGAGGCCCAGTCAGATACAGAGGACACTGATGAGGAAGACGTTAGTTATCCTTCATGGGTAAAACAGGTACTGGCTCAATTAGCAATTTTGAATCAAATGTATGAAGAAAATAGCTAATTTAGAGACAAAAACTGATAATATTCAAAGCACTGTGAACATTTAAATAGCTGATAATTTATAGATAAAGCAAAATATTGCAACCTTGCAACAAAGCGTTTTTGACATTGAAGATATTGATGTACCTATTCAGTGACAAATAAAAGAGCTAGAATTGTTAAATAAGGATTTAAAAGTGAAGATGTTAGATTATGAAGCTAGATAATGAAGAAAAAACGTCAGAATTTCAGGCATGCCAGATGAATGGGACAATTTGAGACCCCTTATAGAATCTCTGAAAGAGGCGTTTGCCTCTTATTTCGACACAGACTCTTCTAAACTGGAGCTTGGTATTGATAGAGCTCACTGAATTTGGAGGCCTCAAGATACATTATCTCAGAAACCTGCTCCCAGACCGGTAGTAGTTAGATTTTTGAAGTCGGAGGACAAAGAGTTCCTTGTGTCTCAAGTACATAAGAAAAAGCGAATTTCAGTCATGGGAGCCAATATCAATATTTTTCATGATTATCTAACAGAAATCATGTAAGACAGGAACAAAATATAACTTTTTAAGGAAGACATTGTGGTCAAAATGTTTAAAAGAAATATTGATTTGGTCTGCAAAACTAAAGGTTATATATGAAGGGAAAAACTTGCTCTACTTATCCCTGGAAGAAGCTGAAAAGGACTTGAGACAAGAAGTTCCTAATCTTTATGAGTAACTTTCCAAAGGTTTAGTTACAAATATTTTTTGAACCATGAGACTTTTGTTAAGTCCTAACAGAGAATATTAGTCTTGATGTGGACCTGGGGGGGGGGTGTCTAACCAAATAAGAGCTACACAAAAATGTTGGAAGGGGAGATCCTGAGATCCTTTTGGACCTCAAGATGTGTGGTGTATTTCTTTGCATTTTCAGGGTTAATAATTTTCAAAAGGGTTTGTGAGAAATTTTCAGTACAGAGGGGGACATTTTTGGATAAAACTATTTGTGGGGCTTTTTCATAGACTTAAGAATCAATTAGATATCAGTCATGCATAATCTTAAATTTGTCTCATTAAATGTAAACGAGATCCACTCACCTATAAAAGAGCAAGATAACTTTCTTATTTGAAAAAAATGGATGCATTCTGCATGGCGCTGCAGGAAACTCATTTAGATCAGAAAGAGATCATGAAATTAAAACAAAAGTGGATTATGCATATATTTTTTTCTGAAGGAATGAAAAAAAGCACAGGAGTTATCATACTTTTTAGAAAAAACATGCCAGTGGATATTTTATAAAAATACAAGGACAAATCTGGGAGAATCTTGTTGGTTAAAATAAAAGGTTAGAGGTATTATTTTTACTATAGGTTTATGGACCATTTTGTAATTACCCTGAATCTTTGGCTGGAATAATTCAAGCGTTAAATGAAGTATCCTCCCAGAATATTATACTTATGAGAGATTATAATGTATTGGTAAATCCCTTAATGAACAAGATGTTAAAAGCCACTTCTAATAGTAAAACTCAATCCAAACAGATTAACCAAATTATTCAGTTACATGACTTAGTAGATAGTGGGTGACTGTTTAATCCCCACTTAAAAGAATATACTTACCATAATAAAAAAAATTCTGGCTTCTCTAAAATTGATTATATTTTTTATCAAAAGCAATGCTAACATTAGTAAGAATGACAAAAATCAGTTCCATTTGTATAATGGATCATGCTTTGATTCAGATAGAAATAGAGGGCCCGATTCCAAAACGTGTTAAGCTGCCATAAAGCAGGCTATGCCAATCCCATTGGTGTATCCCGCGATGTATGCCATGTGATACACAAAGTGCTATTCTGGGAGGCCATCTACACCATGGAGTCTGTGAGCTGCGATGATCTCATGATATGACACTACGTACACTGCAGCCTGCAATGCCTGGTGCAACTGTGAGTTACCACAGCAACTTAGCCCAATTTGAGGATGGCCACTGTCACAACTCGCAATTGCTATTCTGAGACACGCAGTGGTGTGGACAACTTCCAACAGCTCGGAGCTGTCTTAAGTGTCATCCAATGGCTGACACTGTAGGATGTAGCAACAGAGCACCATGGCAACAGCGCCATGCTGTCCCCCTGGCTCCCACAAGCACGTCCCCACCCCCCAAACCCACGATCATGATGGACCCCGGGAGTCCATTTCAGTAGCACCCCCCCTGGATGCCTGTGCCATCTGTCCTGGCCCCTCCACACCTCCTGATGTGTACTGCAGTGGTACAGCATGGGGGGGGCTTCAGGGGGGCCACCTGTCACTGTCTGCGAGATGTGCCAGGTGGCAGTGATCCACCATGCATGAGCTACCACCACATGCATGGCGTATCCCACACAAGTGTCAGGACCCTGCCAATCTTGGAATGTGGCATAGGGTCCCTGGTGTAAGGGTGACTGGTGTAACTCGCAACTGCATGCAAGTTACGCCAGTAGTCTTTGAATCAGCCCCCTTGGATACCAGACCAGAATAGGGTGTATTCTAAACAATGGTGTATGGACAATACCTTACATCTTGATCAGGACTTTCATCACAAAATAAAGATGGCTATTAAAGGGACACTGTCAACCTGTTTTTCATCATATTATTTCTAGTTGAAACTCCACATTTTATGATTGCTTACCCTCTCTAAAATTCACTAATGTTGCTGTTTTTTTGTCTGTCTCCTTGCTTAGTAGAACTGAAATGCATGACAATGTATATTTATAAACAACCTTGTTTTTGTTTACAATCTTGGTTCAGTTCTTACTGCATACTTCCTGAGCATTAGAAACATACCCAAACAGCAAAGTCACTCATAAGGCAGTAGCCTTCCAAACTACCACTGCACCATGAGGGGCTAGACTGTTTTGTGGATGTTCCCATGTCCAGGAAAGATGCATTTAGAGTTGATCAGGGAATGTAAACAACCCTGTTTTGATGTGATAACACCAATATGTCGGGCAGTCTGTTTTTTTACTTTTTTAAAGAAAATAAGAGTCAGAATCAAACTATCAGCTACATCAACAATCTTTACAGAATCTTAGCAATCATAAAATGTGTTTTTTTCTACTAGGGACACTTTGAGGCCTAAGGGGGTTGACAGTGTCCCTTTAAGGAATATTGGCAATTGATTTGCGATGGGACCCAATCTATATTACAGTTATGGGATGCTTTTAAAGCAGCGCTCTGTGGGGTGATAATTTCTTATAAAGCCTTTATTAATAAAATTAAAAGAGAGAAAAATGATAGAATTGACAAACAATTAAAAGAAATGGATTTATTAATAATGAAGGATTATGACAAATATGCAGAGGAGTGGTTTATGTTAAAACTAGCTAAGAATGAGCTAAATAATAAAGAAATTGCAACCAATTTAGTCAAGGTTAAGAAAGCTAAATACCTACAGGGGGATAAATTGAGTAGAATGTTAGCATACCTATAAAAAAATAAAAGAAAAAAACTTAATAATGTGCTTACAAGACGCAGAAGGTAATAGGTTATTGAATGATAAAGAGATGGCTGGAGCTATTACAGAAGCTTACAAAAAAATGTATCAGACTAATTTAAAGCCAGACCCTGTATTAATAAGAGAATACTTGACTAAAGCTAAACTACTCTTATAAGAATGTAACCAAGAGAGATTCTCTATAAAAGAAATTAAGGAGGCTATAATTAGTATGCCAAAGAATAAACGTCCTGGATTAGATGGGTTACCCATTGAGTTTTATATTGCCTTTCAGAAAGAGTTATTGCCATGGATCACCCTATTATTACAGGAAATATTTGATAATAGGCAGTGTTTGCCCCATCTGTGGAAGACACCAAGGTTATATTAATCTCAAAAGAAGGTAAAAACCCATTGTTAGTAGGTAGTTACAGGCCAATAGCACTGTTAAATAGTGACTATAAAATCTTAACAAAATTAACAGTCAATAGAATTAAACCAGATCTGGTGAGAGTTGTTCATATAGACTGATTTGGATTTATTTTGGGCCACACAGTATCAAATGCAAATAGGAGAATTCAGTCAGTTATTTATTATGATTAAAGGCACAAAATATTATCTTATGCATTAGCCATAGATTCCACCAAGGCTTTTGATTTGATCAATTGAACATTTCTGATAGAAACTTTAAAACATTAGGGAATTTCTGATAAAATTATTAGAATAATCTTTTTACTTTATAGTAAGACTATGGTTAGATTTATGGTGAAATGCTTAGGGGAACCTTTCAAAATGACAAATAAGGTGAGACGGGGATGCCTCCATCTCCTGTTTTATTTGTTTTCATTGTTGAACACCTCCAAAGATTAATAAGGAATAATTCACAGATAAAAGGAATAACAATTAGAGGCATAGAGACCAAATTAAATGTCTTCACGGATGACATTTTATTAATTAGTCAGGAAATTAATGGTACGTTACCTGTAATATTAGAGGAAATTAATAAATATGGTGCCTTATTGGGATATACACTAAATAAATCTAAGTCAGTCATCTTAGAAATGTATGCACCTAATTATGTATTAGCACCATTATACAAAATTTTATGGTAAATAAACAGTTTAATTATTTAGGAACAGTGATAACAAAAGACCATTCTGAAACTATAAAGCTTAATTATAATAAAGTCAAAGGAAAAAATGAGCACATTGTTGGAAGGCTGGGAGAAAATGTCCTTATCTTTGTGGGGTAGAGTGGAAACAATTAAGATGATGATCCTCCCCTGTTTGGTTTATGTAATTCAACATATTAGAGGTTTTCCCACGGAAAAGTGATTCAGCACTATGCGTAGGAAATTTGTTAAATTTTTTTTTTGGGGGGAAGCCTAGGATCCCATGGAAGAGTATGATCTATCCAAGAAAATAGGGAGGTTGTGGTTGCCTGGATCCCATATACTCTGCTGCAGCTTTCCAAGCTAAAATACTTTGGGAACGGGCCTTCCTTCCCAAAAGAGAATCATTTTTGAGTCCCCTTTTGGGAGGAACACTGCTCTACAGTATTTAACAATATTATATAGGAATTGATCCCTAGAACTAAGATCCCTGAAATCTTTCAAACTATTAAAAAGCAACTTCTAAAATTAAAGAACATGGACTATTTCTTTGGATGCATTTAAATTTATGGGGACATACAAAATTAAGGGTATGAAAATTCTGAAGAGAATGAGACAAATAAATACATTTGAAATTATAACTTGGTCTCATTTGGTAGACAATGAAGATTCTGTCTCATTGGATAAATGTAATATATTATTTCCAAATCCAAAGAACTTTAATTTCATATACCATCACACTTTATACAACATTTTCAATGAACAATGGCTCCAAGGAAATAGGCTGGATCTCTCAGCATTAAATAAGGATCATAAAAAATGTTACAAAAAGGGAAATTTAAATTATTACAACAGATATATGCACTACTGGTGGCTACTAAGGAAGACCCTTGGCTTATCATTAACATGAAATGGGAGAAAGAAAGTAGTGTAAACTATATTGAACAACAGTGGAAAAATTTGAGAATGAAAATTAATAAAGACTATATTCATGCCAAGAACAAGGTTACACAAAAAAGATCATGGCTAGAGCATACCAAACCCCACAAACATTAGGAAATATTAGGGCCAGAGGGAAAAAAAAGTGCTGGCATGGCTGTGGATTAATGGGGGACTTGTATCGTTGTCTGTGGGGGTGTAAATATATACAGAAATGGTGGTATTGGACAGCTCAATTATTATTATTGTGGTTTAATATTGATTTACTTATGAGTTTTAATAGCATGATTCTAAATGACATCAAGAATAGTGATCTACAGGCCAAAAGAAAATTTACTATTGAGCTACTATGGCTACTAAAAGTTTGATTTTGTCTAGTTGTAACCTAGACAAATTAGGAGACTTTGACCAGTTTAAGTGGGCCTACCTGGTTAATGATGCAGTTCAATCTGAGCAACTGTGGGATATCTATGAAAAGGAGAATATTCAAGTAGGTGCTACATGGAATTAATTAAAAGAAATGTTATCCCCACTATTCCATGTCAGATAGAATCATCTGTATAAGTATATTTTTGGGGAGCGGGGTTATGGTTGAAATTTAGCTTGCTTGGATATGTATGGGAAGTACACCATGTTATGTTTAAAGACAACCTAAATATTGTACAATGAATTACTCATGCTAATTTTGATGTACTCTCTCACTTCTTTGTTCTTTTTCTTTTTTCTTGTTTTCTCTTTTCTTTTTCTTTTGCTTTTTTTTGTGTTTTGTTGTAAACGTGCCATAAGAAATGATATAAGATATGTATGTGGTAATAATATTGGCATTATTTGAATAAAAACATTTTAAAAAAGAAAACATACATTCATAACTTTGTTATTTTTTTGACCTCATATTTTCAATATAGTCTTCTTAAGACCACCTTCTCACAAACCTAGTAGATAAAAATGTTTAAATCTTGGGCAAAGTGTAATTTCATGCCACAGGCGTGAAAACACATTTTTGCCAGGATTTGATAACCAACAGCAGTCATGTTCATGAGGTGGTGTTAAAAAATGGCTATAAGTTACAAGCAGGAATTAAAAATGTCAATGTACATTCATAACTTTGTTGTTATTTAGTATTTTTACCCCCAAATTTCAACATAGCCTTCTTATGATCCCACCTCATGAAGCCATAGGTAAAAAATTTCTAACCCACCCAAAAGGTGATTTCATGGAGTGACTGCAAAATCACATTTTGGACCAGACTTGAAAACATCCTCCTACCATGTCCATGTGGTGAGGGTCCTAAGTATGCCATTTTGAACATTTCGGAGAAAAATATAAAAAAATGAACAAATTATGACTAAAAGTTCAAAACACATTGAAATACATTAACTGCACTTACCTAGCTTCCATAGTTCCTTGTCTGGCTTTAAAGAGTCAAGATGTGTCTCTGGTCCAAAGAGGATTATGGTGTTGGACCTCCAGGGTAAGTGGGGATGTGTCGGTGGGTGTTCAGTGGGGTCTGAACAGTGGAAGAAAGCAATGAGGAACCATTTTCTTTTACTTCAGGTTTAAAACCAAAAACAAAATGGAAGAAAAAGATGATGAGGGATGGTTTTCTTAACTTCAGGTACCTACCAACACTGGAGATTGGGCATGCCAGTGTCAGTTTGATACTTGGGAGCAATGGGGGTTGGGCACCTTGGTGTCCCTGATTGCTTGGTCAAGGGGAGAACTACACTGACATCAGGATTGGGCACCCTAGTATCATGGGATTTCAATATCAGGGGTCATGAGGATAATGATGGGGGTAGAGACAAACCTTCACTTTGTGTGGACAGCCCAGTGTTGGAATCATTGCAAATATAGCTAACACTGGGGATTGGGCACCCCAGTGTCAAGGACAATCAATGAGGCCTATCATGTGGCTAAAGATGAATGGGCAGGGGAAACAAAACAAACCTACAGGAACAGCTAAGTTAAGCATGGGTAAGGCTACAAGCTAACATGTAGCCCTGTCCCTGCTGAAAAAACACAGCTGAATATCATATGCACACACAGAAACAGCCCTGCCACCTGACACATGAATGCATTCTCATAAAACAACCACATTAAGTAATGTGGTCATAACAATTTAGTTATCCTCAGAATGCTGATTTTTTTAACAGTGCATGCTCAGAAATGGAACTATTTTTCTTAAATATTTTTAAAACTACTTTCATTTGGGAGCTAAAACCCACAAAAGCACACATCTTGGTGCAAACCCTATCTAACTTGCAAGTTTCAGGTTTCACATCTTCCCAGTTTTGTAGTTATAGGTGAGCAAAAAAAAGGTCTTAATTTATGTAATTCTTTTTACATTTTGACCCTCTGTAACTTTACCCTGGTGAACTGATTGCCACAGCATTTTCAGAATCTAGAGACCCTGGTACCACAATCTATGCTTTCCAAATCTCAAAAAAATCATTTGAAGGGGGAAAAGTTATTAGGGTGCAATACCATGTATATATGCTGGGATTTAAATCAGGGACACCTGGAATACTGTCCTGTTTTGCTACTAGCTGTGCCACAAGGCAACTGGAAACCTGGGACTCTCAGAAGCAACTTACTCTTTAATACACAACCTAGTCTGCACAGATAATTGTATTTTTATTTACAAGAGTGCAGTGTGCCTACTGGTATATAGGGAACCTAAACAAATGGAAGAGAGAAATAAATAAGTGTCTTAGCTGGTATTTGAAGTCAAACTGCCCACTGTTTGATTCAGTTGCTTTACCAGCTATACCACGAAAGCAACTGGAAACTTGGGACTCCCAGAAGCTACTTACTTTTTCTCTAATGCACATCCTGGTGCTGCACAGATAGAGTTTTGTTTACAAGAGTGCAGTGTGCATATATATGTAACCCAAACAAACAGAAAAGAGAAAGAAAAAAGTGAAGTAGGTTGGATTTGAACCCATACCAACTAGAATACTATTTCTGGGTTCTAGGGTTCCAGGCTGTCGGGATTACTGTTCTGGGTGTCCTGGTTTCAGTATACCATGAGAATAGCAACCACCCACATATGGGTGTCACATCAAAACAGTGACTCATATTCAGTGCTATACTCTTGGGCTACCCTGAAAGGGTAGCAACTGTACACAACCATAAGGGTAGTGGATGACTACAGGAAGAGGGATATAGTGAAGGGAAGTGTAGGGACAGGGAAGGAGTTTTGAGGGACAGGTGTACCTGCTGTCACTGAGTTAGCCATGTGGTGTAGTGGTGTGGGTGGCTAGCTCTGGTGCAGCAGGTACAGGGTTTGGGACCTGGACTGGGTGATTATTAATGTTGCCACTGCCTCTGGCTGCGGCACTTAATTTTTATGCTATACAGGATTTTGCCCCCTACCAGACATGCACCACCCTGGAGTTGATAATCTATATTCAGGGTGGTGTGGGGGGATAAAGCCCCCCACAAAAACATTTTTTTCCTTTCCAGAAGTTGGATGGCCTGGAAGTGCATATCGCTGATTTGCTTTTCAGCTATATACAGTCACCATAATAGCGATTGATATTCTGCGATCACAATTATGACATAGAACCACTTTTTTCAGATCCCAGCTAATGCTCCTTTCTTTATCTCTTCCATTTGTTTGTGTTCCATATATATATATATATATATAAATATATATGCACACACCACTTACTGTATATGAATAAAAATATTACAGTAATGCCCATTTGGACACTTTGTGATCCAACCATCCACGCCACAAAATCCGAGTCCCATTCATAGTCTTCATCCCACCACATCCCAAAACATAAATAAACATTTTTTTAAGTTACTTTTATTCGTTCATTGTTGCTCTGTTTTTTTGTATCTGGAATGGTTTATTTTGTCACTGACTAACCCTCCCCATCATGATTTATGAATAGCTGGTGAGTGGGGCCCACCCCATCATGGAAGTAAAACAATCACGACTTGCGATAGCTCAGTGACTTGCCATATCACATTTTCATCTACATATGAGGCTACAACAATCTCCAGGACTTGGGGCAGCCTCAGTTAGGGCTAGTTACATTAGGTAGCAATGGGAGATCATCCAGGTGGAAGCTCAGTTGCCATAACTGCAGGCAGTCAAGAAAGTGCTGTGAAAAAATGAAACTGTAGACTGCTGTTAATTTTTTAAGAGTATGACCGGGTGAATGTTACTGGGCTCATACAGGGCCATGAAAGTGTTGAACAAAACTATACATGTTTGGGCTCTGTCATGCTCAAAATGTGTACATCTTTGTCTTCATAGTGGCCATTTCTGGCCAATATGAAGCTGGGGGGAGCCTGGATTCTCCAGCAAGATTGGGCCTAGAGGCATCCCCAGGGCAGGGATGAAGCAGCTGTGAAATTGCTGCACTGCCTGATGCCATCTCAAGTAAGAAATAAGACATGATGGGGTGTGCATCGTGCTGCCACAATGCATGCGCAGGGGAGTAGTGAGGCACAATACCACAGACGGAGTGCCTTCAGCCCATTGAAGTGCATTGGGTCAGAACAACTCATCTTAAAGTGTCTTATTCTGATTATGAAATGAATAAGCTAAGAACATTCAAAATAATAGAAGTAAGATGTTTTTATTAGTTAAAAGTTACTAGTAAAAAAGTATCCCCTTTCCAGCTTTCAAGCATCTGTCTATCCAAACACTCAACAGATAGAATGTTTGTATATATTGGAATACAGGAATTCAAGTGTCAGCAGAGTTCTACTGACTGAATGTTCACCATTCCCACACAAGCATACACAACAGAAGGGCTCAGTAAAGCCAGGGATTCAATTATTTCTGGGGCAGAGTAAGCCGCCAAGATTTTCCTAGTAGGTAGGTAGATAGGTAAGGATGGGGGCAGGGACAGTGGTCAGAAGAGAAGCACCAAAAAATAAGACTGTGAGTAGTACTTCATTGCAATTTACGTGTGTGAAGAGGGGAATATAAAGAAGAAAGAATATCTAAACAGTTTGATTGTTCTGTTTATTTTAAGGGAGTTTAAGTTTTAGGGCCTAGGTGATTTTTTTTTTAGTGAGTAAAGATGACAGCCTTGTTTGTAATAGAAATCAGTAATTAAAAAAAAAAAGGCATTCATATTGTTAGTCTGCTGTGTCCTAATTGCCAGCATGCTTTTTACTTGTGTTCTGTGCTCTCGTAACACATAGGTCCTATCTAATCAGTATGCAGTATTTTTTTCCAACTCATTTTATAACAGCACACAACACACATCAACAACACAACACTTAGAGATGAATGAGCAGACAGGGTATGATACCATTGACACATATACACATGTACAGTACAAGAAGGCAAATGAAACAAGCACTGGCCAATGACAAATGCTCACTTCTTGTATTTGCTGTCTAGTTATTGGGCATAGATATTGCAGCAGTTAAAATTAACAAATTAAACAGATGAGTTATAACAATGACATTTTTATGATAAGGAAAGGAAGAGGTTCATGCATAATGGTATTGTTTTCCTAGACTGTGACCATGAATTTTCAAGATAATATTTCTATTACTATAGGATCTGGAAATGACAGATGCCATGTATCAAATGCAACCTGAAACATGATTTTGCAGAACAATGGTGAAAACAGATTTTGGAAGGGGACTTAAAAATGACAACTGCCATGTTTATGAGATGGGCTAAAAAAATATATGTTGAAAATGCAGATTCTCACAGTAAAAAAAAAAATTGCAATGTTATGTGTAAAAAATGTAAAAATACTAAAATAAAAAGAAAAAGATTCCGAAACGCGTCAGGACCTTGCACCTGGCACCAAATAAAATGAAGCACTTTTGATATCCTGAGTAGTCTTTAGATTTGTTTGGGTTGGTGAGTGCAGGATTTTTTTTATTTTTTCATTGGTTGCTATATCCCTGTACCCCTATCCATGTGTAACCTCTTGCAAAACTTTTTTTCAATGTTATGTGTAAATGTTGAGAAATTCTGTTCATTTAGTACCTGTGTTGTGTTTTGAGATTTCTGGCCCCACATTTTCAATGTAGTCTTCATGTCCCCACCTGATGAACTTGACTGGTGTCCTATATGAAATACTGGCCAAAACATCTTTTTGCTGCATGAGTGTGAAAATACATTTTGGGAAGGATTTGAAAAATGACACCTGTCATGTTCATGAGGTGGTATAAAATAATGGCTATGTTGAAAATTTGGGGTCACAATCTGGAAAAACAGCAGTTCTGAGTAAACATTGAAGAATTTCAACATTTAATCATAAATGTTTTAGCTTTAGACACCAAATTTTCAACAAACAATTAATCTTATTATGATACCACATTAAACATAGCAGGTCAAAATGTCATTTTGGTGCACAAATGTGAAAAGATGTTTGGGGCAGAATTTGAAAATGACAAACCTGGCAGATTCATGAGGTGGGGGTAACAATAGAGTTATGTTGAAAATTTGAGATAAAAATCTACAAAAATAACAAAATTATCAGTAAATATTGAAAGATCTCAATGTTTTTTATATTTTACATTCTGACCCCACATTTTCTACATAGTCTTTTTATGACCTCACCTTATGATTAAGACAGGTGGAATTTTTTAAGCCCCCTCAGAAAGTTGATTTTGCTGAGTTACTACAAAAATATGTTTTGGAATGGATTTGAAAAGTAACACCTGCCTTATTCATGTGGTGGGATAAAAAGACCATGTTGAAAATTCGGGGCAAAAGTGTCAAAAAATTACAAAGTTGTGAGTAAAAGTTAAAGATGCATTAAAAACCCATTAACCACACTTGCTTTGTTTTGTCAGTTTGTGGTCAGGCACAATAGGAAGAGGAGTTTCACTAGTCATGACAGGATTACTTTGTGGGACCCTTCTTGGGCAAGTGAGGGGTGGAAGTCTAGGTGGGTGCTAAGAGGGGGTTAGGGAATAGGAATATTCATGGAGGCTGACATTGATGGACAGTTTTCTTCTTTTCTGGTTAAAAGAAAGAATGAGCAACTTTTTTACAGGTTCCAACACTGGGGATTGGACATGATAATGTCAGAGGGAGTTGTTGGGTGGAGTAGGGGGTTGGGCACCCCAGTTTTCAGCTTCAAGAGATGAGTCAGGCAGGGAAGGGTGAGGGGATACTGATGGTGGGATTGAGCACACACCACCATTTTTATTGTAAAGGTAGTCAGGCAGGAGGGGTGACAAAGAAGGTGGAACTGAACACCTTTTGCTGGTTTTATTTAACAACTGGATCAGGTTGTGCAAGGGGATACTAGCAGCAGGGGTGAACAACCAGTTTTCTATACTGGCTGGATTGTGCAGGTGGGGATACCAGTAGTGGAGTGGAGCACTTCCTTCCCATTTTGTGTAGTGTCTAGTTCAGTAGGGAGATACTGGCAGTGGGACTGAGCACCCACTGCCTGTTTTGTTAAAGGGTTGGTGGATATAGACATGTAGACCAGATACAGGAAAAGGCTGTGACCATTGTGCAACATTTCTTCCATTCCCTAAGAAACAATGTACTAAACAGCAACACATAAGAAAGTAGTATTAAGTAGTACATATGTGGAATGAAAAGTAGATGAAAGGTTGATGCAGGAATTTCTGCCTTGCATTTATAGCCTCGTAACTGGGCAAGGACTTCACATGGAAAAGGATGAGAAAAAAAGCTGGTGCATGCAAATAGGGAGGAGGAGATTCAGTATTCTACAGCTGTGGTGGCAGAGGAGGGTGCACCCTAAAATTCCCCTAACAGCTCAGACTGCTATCAATATGTTAGGATACTTTGCAAGCAAACATAATCAGCTTAACTCCTAGGAGAGGAGGACCAACCTTTTCCTATAAGCAATAGGGTAAGCTAGTGTATATAACATATGCTTTGTTTATTATAAGGATTAACATACCTTACTTTTAATGTTTAAAACACAGATAAGCAAAGTAACATAGCTTCTTAGCTAAACATATCAAGAAGTATAGGGACATGTTAGAATATCTGTTTTCTTTGTTGTTTATCACTTTGAGAATACATTAATTCCATGAGTTGCAAGCACTGCATCATGGGTATGCAAATCATATGGGTTGAACAACATCTCTGCCTTTCCTGAGAAACAAAATACTAAACAGTAGCATGTCTGAAAGTAGTAAACAGTAGCAGATATGTGGAATGAAAAAAAGTGGAAATGTTTCAAACAGGAACTAGAAGATGCACTAGAAAATCCATTCCCACCTTTAATTTTCCAGCTTTGAGACTGGGCAAGGACTTTTAAAGAAAAACAAGGATACAAACTGAGAGTGGGCAGAATTACAAAGGAGATTCACTATTCTGAAGTTGTGATAGGTGGAGCAGGGGCACACACCTAAAGCTCCCTCACAACTCAGACTGATACCAATATGTTTACATGCTTTGCAAATGAACATAAAAAACAAACATCATACATAATGCAATACAAAATAAATGACAGTAAACTACTGTCTGTGCTGTGTGTTGTAAGAGTTTTTTTTTTTTTGCTTAGTTCCTTTGAATAGACCACCTACGGCATTGGAGCGCTAATGGGGTACAATTGTACTCTACATGTGATAGTACAGTGCTCCTTCAAATATCTGCCCCTTGATTATCTGCCACCCTTTATGTCCACCAACTTCTTTCCCTGTATCAGTCATCCTACATGTTAATTCCCTTGATTATCTACTACCCATGCTGTCTGCCACCTGACTCAGTTAAAGCCTGGCACGTTATAAATGTTCTCAATGTCAGTCACCCTCCATTATCCACCAGGTCTGGTGTACATACAGTGTCAGTGGCTCAGTAGGTAGCACACTCGCCTCTGAGGCCGGGAGATCAGAGGCTGTGGGTTCAGTTCCCACATCTGCCACTTGGGTTAATATCCCAGTACTGACACTGTAATGCAGCATGAGAGGGGTGCTGCATTTCTGAGGTGCCGTCTTTCGGATGAGACGTTAAACCGAGGTCCCATCTGCCTGGATTGGTGGTAGTTCAGGTGGATGTTAAAGATCCCATAGCACTTATCAAAAAGAGTAGGGGAATTTCCCTGGTGTCCTGGCCAAATTTCTCTCATTCAGTAAAAATACCACCAACAGCTTTATCTGGTTCAAGGTCAGTTGGCATTCATCTGTATCCCCCTCCCCCGGGTCGTGCCTGAAAATAGGCAGGATTTGTCTAGTGCACTTACCCGGTCAACAAAAGCTAAATAAATAAACATAGCAAGCTAATCCTTAAGCACTTAACATCCTGTTTTGATGCACTCTATGTGAAAAAATCTTGTTACCACAGAGACTAAACAATACGCGGAATTAAAGGGGAAAATTACCCTATTGTTCTAAATGGAATGCCAGCTTTTTGCCAAAGGCTGAGTAAGTGTTTCTATATGTTGTATACATGTTTTAATTCTTAATGGATTTTGATAAGTATCTAAGAATTTAGAATGGGCCTACTAAATATGAACTTGAATGTGTTTCAGATGGAGCTGACCACAGTGATCCCTCAATTGACAGTCAATGACCTAGATGTTCATATTCTCAAGGACCCTGGTTTTCCATTTTTACCAGTAACCCCAGTAAAAATCTTGGAATCCTGCTTGGTTTATGGATTTTGAATTCTTGTACCGGTGCCTCACAGAAATGGCATTTCACTTCACAGAATTCCTAAGATTTCAGTATCTTGTTGCATTTTTTTATTTTCTGTTTCTATGTCCCCTTTTCTCAGCATCAATCTCCACTTGTCAGAGATCCCTAAGCTGGGTATCTTCTAGCATTACCCCAGGTAATGCTCAGGAGTTCCTGTGGGCCTATCCCCATCCTGCCTAGGTTGTACCCCCAGGTGGGAAGGGAGGGGACGTCAGGTCACCCCTCCACAGTCCCTTAGTGTGTGTCGGGCAGGCAAGTGGGTCCCCCATGGAGCCTGGTTATGAAGTCTGGGACAGCTGGGTCTCTTCTACCAGCAGCCAATGTGACATGATTGTTACTGGCTTCCTGGTCTCTGTCCCTGAGGGCACCGGCACTAGAGGGGGATCCAAGGAGGTAGGGTACATAGAGACATGCTACTGCTTCAGATCCCAGCTAGTGTCCTCTCCTCTCGATTGCTCTGCAGCCCCATTGCACCACCACCCTTGGTCACCCAGGTGGTGGTAAAGCAGTGGGATCTGCAGCCCACCCTTCCCAGAGGAAGAAAACAGCCCCCCATGTACTTGATCCTACTCCCCTGCCAAGACCTCGAGCAACCTGAGTTCACTTCCAACCCCGGGTCACTGGCACTGCCAGTAGTAGTGCTACCACAGACTATTTACAGTGCTCTGTCAACTACTCTCCTACTTTGGTGTAAGAAAAAATAAACAGGTGGCTTGGCAAATAATTTAGTTTTAGTAAAATGTTGTAAAGTGTTTATTGTTCATAATTTGCACAGTAGGTACTGTGCACTATTATTGAAACCATAAATTAAAACATTATATAGGGGTGTTGTTATGGCTGGCAGTATAGCCTAGTGCTAAGAGTAACAAACAGTGATTGAACTTGGTATATCCAGCAGACTTGGGTTTGATTCCCACAACCTCCACTTGCATACTGTGCGACTCCAAGCAAGTCACTTAACCTCCCCAGTGCTCCTGGGTCACCCTTGAAAATAGGCAGTTCTGCCTAGTGGGACTTACCTGGTTTACAAAGAATATATTAAATAAAATACCAATATTTGTTTACTACATCATACAGTAGTCAGGGTACCCTGTAATTTACCTGAGTTTTACTTGGGCTGCAATGATTTTGTATAGGTAAAGATAAAAGTTCAGATAGATTTTATGTCTTTTATAGGCTTGTTTTTAGACTTTAGTCAGGTTTTTATTGTATTTATTGCATGTGAGCATCTAGGTTGTAGATTGCTAAGTGCAGGATCACTGTTACCAACTAGCTTATTAAAGTTTATAATGATCAGGGCCATCCAAAATCCTCTGTTGTTTGAATGAAAACTAGTATGAATGAAAGTATGTTCACAAGGAAGAAACTGCCTTACTACTTACAAAAATACTTCACAGTTAGCACCCCTTTTATGTGAATGGGATCATTTGTACCTTTTCTTCCACCTGCTGTTTTAATCTCTGTGACAACAAAAAGCTTCCTGATAGACTGCTTCAACAAAAGCAGATGTTAAGTGTTTAAGTGTACGTATGCTTGGCCAGTGCATTTTGAAAGCACATTCAATGATACACAGAAGGAAAATGAGTATCTGACTCAAAGGTTTGTAACTCCGATACCATTAATAAAATAAAATTAAAAAAATAAGACTCCAAGGGCTGTATGATGCTGGTGGGCAGAGTGGTGCTCAATTCACATCTGAGCTCAGACATGAAAACTGAGACATCCTTTTCATAAAGACCAAGTGAAAAAAAGCATCTACATGTTTAGGAGATGCCAGATTTTCCATCTGAAGGTCCTCCACTAATCACTTGTGGATATTTTTAGATGAAGACACTTTATTTCAAAAAGCAAATTCAGGCAGGTTTTTTTTATTGTTTTTTTTTTTTATTTTGCTCCTCCTAGCCCCTGGCCATCCACTCCTTCAGGCTTGCCAAGGCCCCCTACCACCACTTCTGGGTTCCAACCACCATCCACCACCTCTTATTGCCATGCTATTAGATAACCCGAAGAACCCTTCATTGGGTAGGCCCCTACCCCTGTGGGAGGCTACCCGGGCAGGAGAAAAAAAATAATAATAATAATAATTTTATTTATATAGCACCTTTCACAATATCAAGGCTCTGAACAAATCCATAAAAACATCAACAAACAGTACAAACGACAAACCATAAAAATTATAAAATATATTCTAAAAACATAATAAATTACAGTAAAATTACACACACTAAACAGTGCATTTAACTTTCAAGAAAGGCCATTCTCCAAAGATAGGTTTTTAATTCCTTTTTGAAAGTCTCACGGAGGAGAATTCCCGTAACCAGCAAGGTAGAGAATTCCAAAGAGTGGGTGCAGCATAGGAAAAAGCTCTACTGCCGGAAGATTTCAAACTCACTCTTGGAATCTCTAACAACCCCATGTCGGCCGAGCGGAGTGATCGGCTAGGGCAATAAGACACCAGAAGGTCTTTCAGATAGGCCCAAAGATCTTGTATATCCTGGCATGGCAGGGTTCAGAACAGGCGCATGTGTCTGGGGCTTTGGGCTTATGGAGGGACCAGCAGCTATCCTTTGATTGGTCAGTGGATGTTTTGCCATTTTCTTGGGAGCGTGACAGGCCACATGATATCAAGGCACAAGCTGATGTCCATCACACTCCCTCCCGCATGGATGGCCAATGTGTTGCCTTACCTCTGGCCTCCCTCCCAGGAGAAGGCAAGTGGGCATTGGACACTCAAGCCTTCACACCTCCCCACCCAAGCCAGCCCTCTGACACCCAAGTCTGTTCCCAAACCCTGGTCAGTGGTGCACAGGCAGAAATCCAATTCAGGCAGTTAAATGATAGCTAGGAAAAAACAAAGGTGGTCCACTTTAGTGGTAATGGTTCAGATTAATTCATATCTGAGTTCTAACAAGCAAAGAGACCAAGTAATTTGTAACTTGTGCATGTGGGGTGTGGATGTTGAAGAATGGGGATCATAGTGCTGTGACTACTAGAATCACCCCTGAGGAATGTGGACTGCATTGTTACTACTGCCATCACACCAGAGGGGCAGGGGTCATAGTGCTTCTGCCATCACTGCTGGTGGATGGGGAATGTAGTACTGCTGCTGTCCCACCTGAGGGATGGGGCCCATAGTGTTGATACTGCCATTACACCTCAGGGATGGTGAATGTAGTACTGCTGCCATCACATCTGAGAGATGGAGGCCATAGTTCTGATACTTCCATCACACCTGAGGAATGGGGAATGTAGTACTGCTGCCATCACACCTATGGGATGGGGGCTGCAGTGCTGATGCTTCTGTCACACCTGAGGGAGGGGGGGCCATAATACTGTTGCTGCTGCCATCACACCAGAGGGATGGGGGCCATAGTGCTGTTGGTGCTGCCACCTCACCTGAGGGATGGGGCTGTAGTGCTGCTTCCATCACACCTTAGGGATGGGGGCTGTAGTGCTGCTGCTGCCATCACATCTTGTACCTAAAACATCTTTAAATTGGTACAAGGATGGAAGGATGTACAATAGTGGAGGTCAAAATTGCAAAAATGCATGTTAGCAGAGTTAAAAATTGTTAAATAAAGTACACAAAACCACACACCGGTAAAACCAGATTTTGGCTTAGAAGACACCAGTGACAATATCATTTTTTACAATGTGCAAAACAGAATTTGCCCTGTCTCAATCCCAGTAAACCAGTGTCCCTACATATTATTTGACTACAATGAAAATTCCAATATGCCTGGCAGAAACAAGTGAATAAACAGCTAAAACATATCTGAACACTTACCTTCAAATGAACAAAATCACTGCAGCCAAAGAGAAGCAAAGGTGCATCGCAGCCTATTGTATGATAAATTGACATGATATTAGTGAGATTTCACTTGTTAATGTGTGATTTTAAAATAATATGCATGGAGTACAAATTACAACCTGTAAACATTTTAACAAAAATAACCAAAATAATTTTTTACCATACCTCAATTATTCACCACAGTTGATTATGTATAAATTTCTTAACACTTCATGTACATTTGAAGACACATGCTCCTTCCTCAGAGAGTTGAGCTCCACTGTGATCATAGCAATTAAATAGGACTAGACATCTACATAATCTAAACATATTAATGAGGTGAGTACATCCCCGGCACATTTTGCTTAAAGAAACATAGAAACATAGAATATGTTGGCAGATAAGGATTGCTTGGCCCACCTAGTAAGCCCATGTTTCCCTACTTGTATTGAAACCATAGACCAGATTTCCAGCTGCCCCCCTGCTTCCATATCAAGATTCCCTTAGCCCAACACTGTTTTTGCTGCCACTACTTCCACTAAAATACTGTTCCAGGCATCCACCACTTTTTAAGTGCAGAAATATTTCCTCACATCACTCCTAAATTTCCCCATCAAGCTTCATTGCATGACTCCTTTTTCCTCACGCACCTTCTCTTCTCAAAAATACTCTCCCCATACCTTCTTCACCCCCTGGTGTATTTATAGGTTTCTATCATGTCCTCCCTCTCTCTCATCTCTTCCAGGATGTACATATTGAGATTCCTCAGTCTCTCCTCATAGGGCTTCTGATGCAGCCCTTGAACCATCTTAATTGCCTTCCTTTAGACAGCATCTACACTGTCTATGTTCTTCCTGATATGTGGTCTCAGAACTGGATTCAGTACTATAGGTGGGGTCTCAACAGCGATCTATACAGTGGTAACACGACCTCCCTCTTTCTGCTGGTGATACTGCTACCTATGCACACCAGCATTCCACTGGCCCTACAATGCCTAGCCAATATAAATTTCATTATACAGCAGATTTCAAGCCCCTCAATGGCATAACATTAAATAAAGTGATATTACCTATACCACCACTAAGTAAAAAGTACAGTGTAACAAAAACAGCAGAGCTGCTGATTCAGAGCTAAGATAACATGCATCTATATAATATAGTACAAATATTAAATGGCAGCATTCGGGCTTTTTAGAATAAAGAAAGAAACTGCTATTTTCAAGCTAAACAAATTAGACAGTTAGTGTGAATTAATACTGTGTGTGGCACAAAAATACAATTAGAGTGTAACAGACCAAATTGCCTGCAATCAGAAACAAAAGAAAGTTCATGCAGAGTCCTGATGATGAAAAAAGGAGTGTCAAAAGTAGGGTTTCAAGCTGATTTGCCAAATACAGTATATTCTATATAAAATGGGAACATATCAAAATTTGAACTGTTGAATTACAGGAAAGGTTTCAGATCTAAGGTTTCATTCAAATAATTTGCAGACTGGCTATTAAGGTGGAAAATCCTCCATTATTCTTATTTCAGCAGTTTCTAAAGTCTCTCTCATCCCCATCTCATATGAATTTGGGCACATATTCCAAGTCAAGAATTTCAAACAGGATGGATTTCCTCCACAATGAGTTTTATAATGGGCTCCTAGAGCACTTTTTTCAGAGCCATTGCCAACAGCCCCAATGTATTCCAGCATATATACTTTGAGCTGTCTGGTGGTCCTGCTCAAATTAATCTTATGGCAGGAACACTAGGCAGCATAAATGACAGAGTCAGTAAAACAATCAGCAAACTGTTGAATTTCAATTGGTTGTTCATGATTAAGTGCACAGATCCATTTGCACTGTACAGCAAATTTGCATGCTGAAAATCTTTTGCATGGAGAAAAAGCCAAGATGCTTATTTTGTAGCCATGTTTCAGTTTTGGGCTCTGTGTAATGGCTCTGTGTTAAAATAACTCCAAGGTTTGGACCTCTAGAGCATGTCACCTATTTTTTTTGTCCCGTAAGTTTGGTTAAATCAGGATCCATAAGTAAAATGGGCCAACGTTTTAACCCTTTCTGTGCTGCAGACTGATATATCAGTCCAGAATTCCTATATGTTCTAATTCTGTCAGCAGTCTAAGGGTTAAAACATTGTCCTTGATTGGCTTTGCAAACACATTGTATTGTGTGACAAATATCAAGGGGTTTTACCCCTGACCTCTGATTCAATTTGGGCATCAATAGGGAATCCCTTGGTGTACCTTTACAAAGCTTCCCTTCTGACCATTTGTACTCTTTCATATGCTGCAATTTTTTCTTTGACTACATTTCTGATTTGAACACATTCTTGTTTTGTTGCATTCTGTCTCCATGCTTCTGATTCTTTGGTTGTAACTTTTCTTGTTTTTACCACACTGCATTTTTTACATTGATGTTGTTGCATTCTGTGCTGTCTGTGCTACTACCCATCACCACCAGGGTCAAATCTGGAAGCAAGCTTTGTCTCAGTTTGCATATCCCTGTCACCAAGTTTGAAATGTACAAAAACATGTAGATTTTATTGCAACTATACATTCCAAAGGTCAAGAATGACATATAGACTTTCATTCAAATGCCCCAAGAAAACAAATAATGAAGAAAATATTTTTTGAGGCATGAGCAATGTAATGATGGTGCATAGCCTGAATGGGAATAAAGCGAAAACTAAAAAGTCTTAGAAGTGCCCTGAGTTATTACCTTCTGAAAACAACTTCAGCAGAAAAAGAAATGAGGTGTCCACTGTCATTTATAAACTATTCTAGCTGCAAATCAACCAGTGAATGTGTTATGCTTGGCCACTGAAGACCTGAAAAGACAAGCCTGATCATGCCATAAAGGCAAGTAGAGACTTGCCACTGCATGTTTTAGGGACTGATCTACTGGTCTTTAAAAACATGGACCTCCTGTGTCTGAGCTTGGTAATATCAAATGTAAAATCAAGCATCAAGTCATTTAAAGTCATTTAGCTCATTAATCCATAAATTACAATATCTCTTCTGTGTTGCACATTTACTGAAGTTGAATGCTTATGGTCAACAGTTGTCCCCTTTTTACTGGATGAAAAAAACTTCACAAAAGTATGAATTCTCTGGGAAATGGTTCTTTAATCTCTTTTACTGCTCCCATGGAGGTTCTCTTAATCATAATCTTGATGCAGTGGGGAGGGTAAAAAGCTTAAAATAATGAACCAAATGTGACTACGTAGCTTGTTCTTAAGTTTTATAAGTACCTC
Organism: Neoceratodus forsteri; assembly: GCA_016271365.2. Classification (NCBI taxonomy): domain Eukaryota; kingdom Metazoa; phylum Chordata; order Ceratodontiformes; family Ceratodontidae; genus Neoceratodus; species Neoceratodus forsteri. The sequence continues at coordinate 870,353,602 of CM057450.1, read as the reverse complement.
AACATTTCACTGTCTTCAAAGCTTTTTCAAGGGTATATTAAAAGAACTAAGGGAAGAATTAGTAACACCACTGACTACACTTTTTAATAAATCATGGGAGGAAGGGGTGGTACCTGAGGACTGGAGGGGGGTGGATGTGATGCCTCTTCACAAAAGTGGGAGCAACACAGAGGCAAGAAACTACAGACCTATCAGTTTGACCTCAGTGGTAGGGAAAATGATGGAATCACTTCTGAAGGAAAGAATTGTTGAGTACCTAGAGCCTAGTGGGACACAGGACCCAAGGCAGCATGGATTCACAGTGGGAAGGTCATGTCAGATGAATCTAATTGATTTCTTTGGCTGGGTGACCAAAGCAGTAGACCAGTGAGTGGCTGTGGACATGTCCTACCTAGACTTTAGTAAGGCATTTGACAAAGTCCTGCACAAAAGATTAACAAACAAATTAGCCAGCCTGGGAGTGGGTCATAGGGTGGTAGCCTTGGTAAAACACTGGTTGGACAACAAGACACAGCTGGTAATAGTAAATGGAGTCCACAGTGAAGAAAGGAGGGTTACTAGTGGGGTACCACAGGGTTCAGTATTGGGTCTGGTCCTTTTAATGTCTTTATAAGTGACATTGCAGAGGGACTGGAAGGAAAAGTATGTCTCTTTGCAGATGACACAAATATCTGCAACAGGGTTGATACACAAGGTGGGGTGGAAAGGATGAGAAGAGACTTGGCAAGGTTGGAGGAATGGTCAAATGTCAGGCAGCTTAGATTCAATACAAAAGTGCAAAGTAATGCACCTGAGAAACAAAACCCAGGGAACAGTATACAATGGGGGGGGGGGTGAGATACTGACAACAAAAATGGAAAAGGACCTGGGGGTAGTTATATCAGATGAACTAAAGGTGGGCAAGCTATGTGAGAAGGCAGTAAGAGGGTCTGGGGGGATACTTGGATGCATAGGGAGAGGCATCACCAGTAGAAAACAAGAAGTTGTTATTCCTTTGTACAGACAGTTGGTAAGACCCCATCTGGAGTACTGTGTGCAGTTCTGGAGACCACATCTCCACAAAGATATAGACAGGGTGGAGGCTGTCCAGAGGAGGGCAACCAAAATGATGCAAGGTCTGCACCAGAAGACATACAAAAAGAGACTAAAGGCACTTAATATGTATACCCTCAAGGAAAGGAGGGAAGGGGTACATAATAGAAATGTTCAAGTACTTAAAGGAAATCAACAAAGTCCAAGACGGTAGCATCTTTCAGAAAAAAAGATGTGCAAGAACAAGGCTGCACAATTTGAAGATAGAGGGGGGATGGCTCAGAGGTAATGTGATGAAGTATTTTTTTTCTGAGAAAATTGTGGAGGCATGGAACAGCCTTCTTTAGGAGGTCGGGGAGTCAAAAACAGTGGGTTAATTCAAGAATGCATGGGACAGACATAAGGCAATTCTAATGAGGGATAGGAGGAAGTAAGCTGTTGGGTAACTAGGATCTGCAGCTTATCCATTAGGTAGGGAAATTTGCAGACTAGGTGGGCCATGCGGTCCTTGTCTGACATCAAATTCTATGTTTCCGAATACCTAGTAATGCACACTAGCCAGGACAGTTCTGGGGCCTCATTGTCTATGACAACTAAATAGTGACGACTCATGGACTCAGTGATATCAATCTTGAGGCTGTTTGAACATGCCACACAGGCAGTGAGTGGTGACACTGCATCCATTAGTCAAGCCATTCCATTACTGCGGGTACTGAGGAAGACTTTGTTGAATCTATGTCTGGAGATAGGTCAAGCTGTGCATTACTGAAACACATGCTTACAATATTCAACCTCAATTGACACATTGACACTATTCAGCAAAGTGCAGAATTCAGGATAGCAACAATGCTGGAGCCACGCTACAAACATGACATTACATCCTTACTGGAAGGAGGGCCTGATCAGGCTCAATATCTGACTGAACAGCTGATCTGATTGGTTCATGAGGCACAGAAGTCATGGGGAAAGTTCTGTTATGCAAACCACAGCATAACAAGGCTGAAGGTCACTGTGGACTAAGCACATCCAGTAAGGTGGCTGCAGGGCAAGGGGAGGGGCGTCAGCAAAACAGGTTGCCATTAACCCACTTTGGGGTGCCTTGTCTCAAGTAGGAATCTGTGACATCACTGAATCCTGTGAACAGGTGGATGACTCATCAGGACTGCATGCATCACAGAGCATGTTTGATGCCTATTCAGCAGAAAACAGGCATCTGTCAGTATTTGACAATCCTCTTGTGTACTGGAGTGGTAAGGTGAATGAATGGCCAGAGCTGACTTCAGTAGCACTGAAGTACCTGACCAGCCCACCCTCCAGTGTAAGTGCTGAGAGGGTATTCAATTCTGTGGGGGCAATAGATCATGACCATCATACTAACCTATCATCTACAAATGTCAGCATGCTGACATTTATAAAAATGAATAAAGGTCACATACCAAGTCAAACAACCACATATGTATTTGTACCCCTTCACAATGATGGTTGTGCTGATGATGTGGGCACACCATCCTTGTGGCAGTGTGAAACAATATACCATTGAGGCTGATGATGCAGTCATGGAAAAATAATTTCCTAGTGAGCACAGCTGTGATGCTGATGATTGTGAGGGCAGCTTCCTCCTTGATCAGGATGAGGACGAGGATGGTAGTAGTGTGTAACAGGTTTAAAGATTGTCACTGTTCTGTAATGGTAACATTGTTTTGCATTTCATAAAAGAAAAACAGTGTCCTTGACTCTCATTCCATGTGAGAGATAGTACAAATAATGATCCATCATTCTATTTTATCTTCTGCTTTGTAGATTTTGTGAGTACACTTAACAGAATGTGTGCTGTCATTAGTAAACACAGTCAGCCTCATAAACACAAATGTCAACCTGTTGTAGCCACTTAAATCTTGCTGATTAAATGACAGATATCCTCCTCCTGACACACCATATCTAGCCACCCATCTTCATGAGAGTGAGAGGCAGAGAAATTGTACCTGTGCTCATGCCCAATGTAGAAACCCTTAGCCAGCAACAGCCACCATGCTTCTTATCAGTAATTTACAGTGAGTATACAGTAATTTCACATACTGGGTGGGATATTCAAAAGGATTCCACCATGCGCAATAGGATTGCACATGTGCAAGTCTGAAATTGCGCCATTCTGCGATATTCAGCAGAAGGCAGTTGCGCCACTGAAAACAGGCTGAGCAACAGCGCAATGCAAATGAATGCATGCTCAACTGGAAGGAGGAACCATGCATAAACTGCACAGCCAGATATTCAGCCAGGCTGTGCAGGTTGTCTGAGCACAACCCCAACCTGCGCCTGCAGGACTTTGAACCCCAAAAAGGCTTAAGTCGAGGGCCACCCACAGGTGAGCTGCTGTATTGCAGGCCGCAACACAGCAGCTGCCACCTGTGGCTGGCCCCCAACCCAGTCCCTGTGCCCCCACTGCAGCCCAATCGCGGGCATAGTGTACTCCCCCCCACCAGCCCGATCACGGGCAGCAATGTGGCTTCCCCGCCGAACATATCCCTGGTGGTCCAGTGGACCAAATGCCCGATCGCCGGTGGTATGTGTAATAAAACCCATCCCGAACATAGCCCTGGTGGCTAGTGTCCCCCCACCCACCCACCCGAAGCCCCACCACCGCTTCCCCGGCGGCGGTGGATGGCAGCATCCACCCGCCTGCCGCACCCACCACCCGACTGACTGCCCAGTAGGGCTGCACACCCGTAGTGCAGAGGCAAGAGCCAATGGGCGTGCAGCCCATACTATATGACAGTCAGATTTATGAATGAATTCATTCACAAATCTGACTATCATGTACGGTATGGGCGGCACGCCATTGGCCCATGCCTGCACCAATGGGCATGCAGCCCTACCTGGCAGTCAGTCGGGCGGGCGGCAGGCGGTGGATGCTGCCGCCCGCGCCGCCGGGAGCGGGTGGTGGGGCTTCGTGGGTGGTGGGGGGACACCAGCCACCAGGGCTATGTTCGGGAGGGTGGGCTTTATTACACATACCGCCCGTGATCGGGCATTTCAGTCCACCGGACCACCAGGGATATGTACGGGAGGAGGGGTGGGAACCACATTGCTGCCCGCAATCAGGCTGGTGGGGGGAAGTACACTATGCCCGCGATCGGGCTGCAGGGGGCGTCGGTCCCCGACGGTTGCTGCCTGGCAGGGCGCCAGGCGCAAGTCCTCGGGGATCGGCGCACCTACATGCTAATGGCATGCAAATGGGGACATAATCACATGCAAATGGCCCCCCTGTGCCCTGCATAAATTATAGCCCCATTTGCATGTCACCTTTGAATATCATGATTTTGCGCGTAGCGCAATGGTGCTGCCACCGCCAAGTTGAAGATATACACTCTGTCAACTTGTGGTGGTGCAGGTTCCACTACACCATGCACAGTGGCTGTGGCTGGGGGTGATATTCAAAGGGTTGCTCAATAGCGCAACTCCTTTGAATATCGCCCCGGACACACCCCTGCGCAACTATTTTGCGCAGCTCAAAGGCTTGTGCCTATGAATGGCGCAGTTTGAATATCCCACCCACTATGTTTTTTTCTTGAATTGTGGTGTTAATGCTTCCTTAACCTTTTCATAGAAGCCACTGTCACCAAATACCAGCAACTGATTTTCATTTTGTTTTCACAGGTTCCACTTACAAACAGTGTAACAGAAAATGACTACTGTAGTACTCTGACCACCTAAAGGATATCATTTTCAGGTAAGTATCAATCTTATTTCATCTGTCCTTTTTGTCTTTCATGTTTTTCAGTCAGTGTAAAGCATTCTGCGGAGGTGACATACATGCCAGGTAATATATTTTTCATGCAGATCTGTCACTGGCATACTTCAGTACACCATGGTTGTACAATGTTTTATCCTGGTCATGATAACACGTCATGTAATGTAACTTAAGACAATGGTCCAGTGCATGTCAAATGCACTAAACGTGTTAGTTGGTCTTGTACTGGCTTAATAATAGTTTTGTATTTTAAGCTGGGTATAACAGACAGGAACAGCCACGCCTGGAACAGAATGTGGTAGTGCAATGAACTCCAAATAATTTCTTCTTCATCTGTTTGCTGGTAACATTTAGGTGCTGTGCGCTTTATTCAAATCTGAAGTCGTGCAACTGATAGGAATCTGGAGCATACACAGAAAACCTGTAAAGAAGACAAAAACATTAATGAAACTTGTTTTCAAATGATGCCCCAACTCCCTCCACCCCCCCAAAAAAAAAGTACTTACCTTTCATGGCTTGACAGTTTTCAAACAGCCAAAGTTATCAACTTGCTGAAATGTGTGCAACAGAAGTAGGACTTCATGACCTATGACAGAAAAAAAAGAAATTATTACATATATAGAAACTAAATGTCTGGATCTCTAAAAAAAAAAATGAGCATGACACGCACAATAACTTACCAATGGTGTTATGAATACACACACAAAGGGTAGCATGTTTCAGTCAGCACAGCAAAATAATGGTCCAGAACATCAAATTATAGTTCACACCCTGGTCATCTGTGTCTATCAGCATTTGGCAACAAACTTTACATACATTCAGCAGCAGAAGCAGAAAACAGGACAACAGCAGCAGCAGCAGCAGGTGCCAGCACATCATTTTCTCACTTGGGACACTTATGGAGAGTTGTGGCTGTAGGTTCATGCTTTAATCAGTGTGTCCTGAAATACTAGTGACTTTTATGAACATTTTCTCATGTGATTATTCTTTATCTGGAGTCAGGACTTTTCATGACATTTTAACATGTAATGTACATATGAAATTTGTTTATGTATGGTGCTTTACAAATGATTCTCTGCTATATGCATTGCATTGCTTTAGATTGTATACTGCATATATGTCTTGTATATTATCTCCGCTGTCCCATCCCCCAGAATACACCTGTAATCAAGCAGTACTCTGCCCAGTGTGCCTTCCTGGTAAAACTTTTTAATAAATAAATAAATTTTAGTGGGTACACTAATGGATAGTTGTGCATGTAGGTGTATGCTTTAATCAGTGCATCCTCCTGAAATACTTGTGAATTTTATGAACATTTTCTCATATGATTATTCATTGGGAGTCAGGACAAACACTAATACTGCATGCTGAATGATGTAGGAAGACAGCAGTAAAAGCATGCTACATTCACATAACATGGTATTTTTTTTTCAGGGGTATTATACAGTAATTCTGTTGGGTAATAGTAGGGTATTTTTATTGTGGTTGTGGGTGTGCTAAGAAAACTGAACAGAGTCAAGAATACTGAAAAAGTTATATTGCATGACAACTACAGTATAAGTGCAATAATTGGTTTACAATTTTTACCTATACTTTTCTTTTTGATTTTTGATTGGTACTTATCTATTGACTTGTCTATGTGATACCCTTATTTGCACAATTTACTACTGCTGTACTATGTTTTTTCAGATATGACATAATAAACAAAGTGCTACTTTTAATCTGGCTTGCGGCCAGTTTTCATCAGTATTCTCACCTGTTTTTGTACATCTATCATTTCAAATCATTTCTGTTGTGACTCAAATAAAGGATCATGCGATCCAGCAGGACATGGTACACCACCATTACATTAGGAACAGTAGGTGTTCAAAAACAGCTGGGTATGCTGATGAAAACAGTGATTCAGGATAATATTAAAAGGAGCACTACTGTTATTTCATAACTGAAAATATGGAGTAAGCACGCTAGAAAGAACCCACAATAAAACATGGGTGCATCATTGCATTAATGCATGTCCTGAGTGCACTGTGAGGTACGAAGGCTTGCCAGAGTGACTTATACCAGCTGGGAAGTGCATTAATGCTCTGATACGCCCATGGGCAGGAGTGGGTTATCACACTTATAAAATGGGCTAGCTAACTGTAAAAAGCAATAAATCAAAAACCTTTTTACAATAAGCATACCAACTGTTGGTCAAGTGGGACATTAATGAAAGACCAGGTGACACTTTTGGCCAAATGGCAAGTTGTCACATTTGAACTTCCATTAATGACCTTTTTATTATGCAGAATAACATTAATTGTGGAAGGAAATGTATCATACATACAAGTCAGTAAATAAGGGACAATTGAAAATAGAATCAAACTGTATAGGTAAAAAATTGTTAAAGAGCAGGTATGCACCCAGTTTACAGACAACGTCCTTCTGGACTGCCTTCTTCCCCAGCAACCACCCATCCCCCCCTCCCGGTATTGCTCCCTAGAACCCTTAGAGGTACCTTATTATTTACTTAGAAAATGGGTAAAAGTAATTCAGCCTTCTGATTGGCTGAGGCACTTCTGTAGCTGGGCATCTATCAGACAACAGATGCCCAGCTATTAAAAGTACCAGCCCAGCCAACCCCATCACCAGAATCCTGCTGCCCACCCTCATCTCTAATTGGCTAAAAACCCCTCTTACCTTTTCAAATGTCCACCATTTTTTTATATATAAAGACTAACAGAGAGCTAATGGTGCTCTTGCTCCTCGATCCTCCCTTCTGCACGCACCCACTCACTCACGCTCCTAAAATCAAACACCAGCTTGTAAATAACTGCTGTACCTGAATGCCACCACATCACACTGATCAACAGTGCTGCATCTGATACAACTTTATTCTGATTCAAAATAAGAAACATCCATTTCCAGTGACCCCCGATACCACATAGTACAACTTGGCTCCACTGCTCAATCGTCTGTATTCCACGTTCTCATATTAAAATTCAAACCGCATGCCCGCCCCCACCATACAAGAGCCGTCTCTCGCATACCCTGCATAATCAAAAAAATCACTGTGACTGCAATTTCCTCTCTCCATACCACTCTCCGACCACAGTCCTTCTCTACCATAACTGTCTCGATCAGCATGTAAATTTCTGAAAAAAGAAATCATACCAGGACGAGTGACGGCTTCATCTACTTACTGTACCTAAAAGAGAGCATTGGCCCAGTGGGCAAGACAACCATGCGGAGTCCCGTGGTGTGCCGTATGGCCGTTTCATATTCCACACATTTCTAAAGGATTTAGCAACTTCTACCACCCAGAAGCAAACAAAAGCTGTCAGTAGAGCAGAAAGCAAGCTAAAACTAGACTACTTGTAGCTTTAAATGTTCCTGGTGCCATACTTCATCACTGTTCCGTACCTCTTCAGAACTCCACAGCTTGTCTGTCGTCTCTCCACACCACACGTCTTCCTGCTCCTAACCTCTGGGACAATCCCATTTTCTTAGTAGCTAGATTAAATTTTGCCATACACGGTCATCGAGTTTCCATAAAATAAATAATAAACATGCTGCACTGCTGCCTGTCCGTATTTAGTGACTAACGAGTTGATTGAGCTGCAGGAGTGAATTTAACAGCAGGCTAATAACTTGGGGGGGCGTGCTTCTAACATCCCGTTCATGCTCAACTGGCAATACCCTCGCATCTCCCCTGACTACTATGCAATTCTAGCAGGGACAAGCATGTTGTTTAAAAAAAAAGTTTACCATTCTTGCAAACTGTGTCACATATGAATAAAAAGTAAAGTACTTTTCATTTAATAATAGCTCAGCCATCGTTCCTGATTGCACTCTCAGTAGTGCTCACTCCCTGGGCTCACTCACAACAGCACTTGCTTCAGACAACAAAATAATATTTTGTCAGAGTGTGTGTGTGTGTGTGTATGTGTGTGTGTGTGTGTGTGTATGGGGGGCAGGAGGGTGAGGGGCACTGAAAGACAAGAAAATAAAAAAAAATCATTCTAATGCAGGTGGAGGAACTATTTTATTACAAAACTTACTTTAAACTAATTTGTCATGAAACATTTTTTATTAAACATATTTTTTACACTGCCCATTTTCTAAAGCATAATAATACCCTCCAGGGTGGGTGGTATTGTGCTATACGGATCTTCAGGGCTATAAGGCCCTCCGCCTCTGATAAGACCGTCATTCGCCCCTGGGTGGTCTGGTATAGCACATTACTGCCCACCCTGTCGGGTATTATTGCTTACATACTAGATTAACTGTAAGTAATTGAAGCCTTTGCATGCCTTTGTATTACTAGAATTGCTTTCTAGTACATGGTTAGGGCTTATTGTGGATAAAAAGTGATGGTTTTCCAAAAGCTGTTGTAGAACAATTCAAAGGTCAAGAAAAGTTGTTGTAGTATCATTCTGACATCAGATCGATACTAAAACAACTTTTCCCCCTTGAGCTGTTAACTGATTGGCTAAAGCAGCTCAGTGTTCAAAAAACAAACGGGGTAAAATGGCGGCACTGCTTAGCGAGTGGAGGGGCAAGCAGTTAATTAAGTTAGCTTGGAAACAAACTGCCATTGTTGGCTCTGTGTGTCCAAACTATCAGTTTGGCATTTTCCTTTTTTTAAATAACCGGCACTTTCAAATATCGGGTGGTGAGCAGAACCGTAGCGAGGACCGGAGGCAGAGCGGGACTACAGCAACGACATAGAGCAAGCAAGTGTGTGAACACAAGGTACGAAACCTTGTATTTAAATTAAACTGTAGACATTTCTGGGAAATAGTATATGGTAGACCAGACACAACAAGGCTTTGTTTCCATCTCGGGGATGTGATGATGTCAAATGGACCTCTTGAGCTTTGCTCTCAAGGTCTGTATGACATCATCACATCCCCTCAATGGAAACATAGCCTTGTTGTGTATGGTCACCAATACACCATTCTATATGTGTGTTCTTTTATTGTATCTCACCTGTAATGTTCTCCATTGTTCTACTCCACCACCAATTTTTGACTACCCTCCCTGCAATAAGGTGCCTTTGTAAATTAATCTTTGACTCAAAGGTTGTAAATCTAAATTATGAAATAAATAAATAAAATAAATTGTCAGGTGTTTACCCAACACCCCTCAAACATATGTGATAGATGAAATGCTCTAGTGTTGAGGGGTATTAATAATAAAAAATAGTAAAAAAGTTATGGCACCAGGACTGTGTACCCACAGAAAAACACAGCAGTGTCCTAAACCAGCAGACACACCACCAGGCAGGCACCCCCAGCAACCTTTTGTGACATCAGTATTTTAAAATCAGAGTGTACGCTCCCTTGGCATGTATGGGCGTGATTATTCTACAGCTTTTCGTACTACTTACTGTTGTAATTTACAGAAATCAAAGCGACCGCTGGAGTGGAGTAGCAGCCACTCTTACTACAGCATTCGGTTTCACTTTTCTAAATTGCAGCTATAAATAGTACTAACAGCTGAAAAAAGATTGCGCCCATACAGGTCAATGGAGTGCATACTCAGCATTTATTTTCTAACGTCACAAAATTAACATGAGGGTGCCTGCATAGGGCATGTCAGCAGCTTCAGGAAATGCCTCTGATTTTCTGAGGGTACACATTTGGGGTGCAAGTTTTTTACTGGAAGAGGAAGACCAGTCAGTACAGCTCTCATTCACTGTCCACAGCTTAATGATCCACAGACATTACAGTAGGATAAATTCCCCCAGAGATTATTTTACCAGAATACAGATATGGGTACCCTTCCCTGCATAGCAAGCCCAATGTTTTCATGCAGTACCCGTGCTTTGTGACAGCTGAGGTGGTAACTGGCATTACAACTGATTTAAGAAGTATTATTAAAGTGACAGTGGTAAAAAGCACAGATATAAAGTGCAAGAATTTGTGCAAAGGATAACAATAAATAAAGATAACAAAGGGGTATGCTATTAAATAATAGTAATTGATCTATGTATATGTATATGTATTGTACCTACAATGGCAGGTCTCTAAACTGTGTGACATGTGATGGAATTTAATGTAAGATTTAGTAAAATGTGTCTAAAAAACAGATCATGTTTGCACAGACTTTTTGCATTTTATAGCTGCACTTTTTACCACTGTCACTTTAATTAAACTTCTTAAATACAGTATAATGTCAATTACCACCTCAGTCTTGACAAAGTGCGGGTACCACACAATAATGTTTGGCTTACTATGTGAGGAGGGGCACCTGTATCTGTATGCTGGTAAAATAAACTTTTGGGGAATTTATCCTACTGCAGTCTCTGGGGATCATTAAGCTGTGGATAGTGACTGAGAGCCATACAAACTGCTCCTACTTTACTAGATGGAACCGCATGATATTATTAATAACCCTCAACACTGGAGGAAGTCAACTATCATATATGTTTGCAGGGGGCTGAATGACAGGAAGAAAACATTCCTGCAAAAAAAAAATACTTTTACTGTATGTAAAAAGATTATTAAGTAGGAAAAGAAGGAAGGGACGGACAGCATTGTTTTATGTTATTTTCTTTTATCATTTTTTGGGCTGTGTTTTTACAATTTTTTTTGGAGGGGGAAGAAAGTTAGTAAAAAGAAAGACAGAATACACAATGAACGTTATACCAAAAACAAAAAAACTAGAGGTCCAGGTTGTGATGAATCAACAGTAGTTGCAGCACTGCCATTATTTGCAGCCGATTACCCTCCATTCTCTCCATCTGCTGCTCCATGTTCTCCACCACATTACTCAGGTGGTCTACCTCACTCCACAGAGGCCCAAGATCCACCTGTGTAGCAGGAATTAAGGAGGGGTTGTGCTCCCATGCAGGTGCAGGAGTAACCACTTGGTCCCGTTCCCTTCTCTGTTTCTCACCCCTTGCAGGCAGATGCAATGCTGTCACCTGTTGCCTTGGCCTCCCACTTTGTATGGTGGTGGTTTCCAAGGTGAGTATGCTGCCTCCCTGTCCCAAGATTACTACCCCTGTGCCCACTCCACACCAGCATACCATAGATGTAACATTTCACAACATTGGGGTCACCAGGCGGTGATGAAAAACAATGCCACACTATGGAGCTATGTGGCAGACCCTGCACAGGCAGTGGCAGGGCCCCAGATGTTACAGGCTGCTAGACACTTGAGCAGAACAACCTGCTGCTGTTCTTCTTGCTGCTGCGGTGGCTGCTGTAACTCTTCCTGCTTCTAGTGCTGCTGCTGCTGATCTGCCTTGGCCATGGCCAGTGGTGGGATGGCAGTGCTAGGTGCCACCAGCAGGGGTGCTTGCATCATGACACCACTATCTCCACTTCCAGAGAGGGGAGCACTAACAGGGAACAAATTCCAATGGTTGATGCGCATGGTGGCACAGCACATCCTTGGCCTGACACGACGATCTCTATGCACCCCGAAATTGAAACCTCCTCTCTCCATTTTACAAAACAAAGACAATTAAACTATTAAGAACAACTACTAACAAAAAAATAAAACCAGTAAAATAATGAATCAGGAATATCAAATAAAAAGGGGTACAACTCAAAACAAGAAATATGGTACTAAACTGCAAAAATCAGCAAACTGAACAGCAATCTAAATCACTTTCTCTCTCTCTCTCTCTCTCTCTCTCTCACACACAGGTAGCACTTTCTCCAGCACTTGGCAAGGGGAAAGTGAAACTAGTTCACTGTCTTGCCTGATTAACTTCCTGCCCACAGCACGTGACCTGCAGACTGTAAAACATGTATGCTGTTTCAATTCTCACACACTTCGTCTTTCTGAAAATAATGCAAAGTGAATGCGTTGTCAGCAATGTGAAGCCATTTAAGGGCGAAGCAGCCCTTTTCAATGGCGACTTTGTGTAGCCTCAAATGGATACGAAGTAGACGAATTTGCATTTACTTCACTTAGGAAGTAAAACTTCACTGCATCTCTAGTAGCAAGGCACTTGTGCCAAGTTCCTTTAGCACCTGGGAAGTGCTCTTATCATGCAACAACCCACATCCTCAACGTGTCTTCTTGCTGTTATAAAATGGGTTTCAGTACTAAAAATTTACAAAAAGGAAAAACATTTAAAAAAAATGGTAAAATTAGTTTGAAAACCACTTTAATGAAATTTGAGATTAAGAAGTCCCTGCTCTGTATATAGTAAGCTGTAATACAAAATAAAAAAGCATAGTGGGTGCCATTAGAGGGGTTCTTTATCACTGTGTATCCCCAAATACACATATTAAATGTTATATGTTGTGTGTTTTCTTGCAGAGCTTTTAGCCACCAAAGTGTGCTGTTTGTAGAACTGTGAGCAGTGTGACAAGGATACCATTTACAGAATTGCTGGTTGTAAATGTGGACGAGTGAGAGAGAGAGCCAGTGAGGGACATTTGTATTGTGCTGTCTCCTGCAGAGACACACACACACACACACACACACACACACATATTTTATTATTTGTATGTATTATTTTATTTTTAGTGTTTTAATGCAGAGCTGAATAGCACTGGAGAAGCATGCTGGAAGCGAACGTGTCCCACTGCAGCTACCATAGTGAATGCTTTGTACTGTGCAGTTTTACTTACAGCACTGCAGTATGAGCAAGCAGGTTGCTGATGATGTCTGTTTGGTATTTCACCTTGCTCACTCTAAGCTATGATTTTGAAATCATGGCAACCTGCTACTATGGAGTAATGTTGAGGAAGGGGGAATACGAGGACTGGAGACCAGGAGGAATGACAACCACATTAACGGCAGTGGTAGAAAGGAGGATGGGTCAAATGGCAACCTTTAAATCTCTGCTGGATATATGTGCACTTCTTGGTTGGGACTAGAAATAGGAATGTGGGAGATGCCTTTGGCAGGCATGGATATGGTGGCTGAGCTGCATTTTGCTTGGCATTAAAAGTGCCAGTTGCAGGGTTGTTGCCCTATAAGGACACAGGTCCTGTCCAATCATGATGCAGGATTCCACTTACCCATTTTATAATTCATGTTTAAAACATTCTACCTACACATTATGTAGACCAGCACACATGTTACAATGTCAGGATGAAGGTGCTATATGACAGATAAAAATATTATTTTTTAAGATTTAAGTAACACAAAGAAAACATTTCAAAATCACCTTCCCTTTGGTTTAAGATGAAGCTTTTAAAAGATTTGGTCTGCTACAGGCCAAGGAATGCAACCTTTGTGACCTCTATGCATCAGTTCCTTGGCAAGTTATCTATACATTGATTTTACCCCGGAGGGTGGGGTTAAAGTATGGTGGAGGGTGGCAGATTTCCTAAATTTTTATTTAAGATTTCTAGAACTGTTATTGTATATACAGAAAATTTAATATATTCTGACACATTTTGATATAGGGACAACTTAGAATACGGTATCTCACTTACTAGGGAGTCTTTGTTAGGTTTGATTTTTAATTGTGCACCGACACTTGCCATTTGGTACAAAGTTGCAGATGGATCATGGTTGAATAGTATAGGTTTTAATATTCATGAATCATACCGACTTGTTGAGCATAGGACTGAAGACAAGCATCTCCTGATAGGGCTAACACTGTATGAAAGTGAGAAACAACTTATGATTATTTATTGTTCACACTAGGGCAGATCATCTTTAAACCCACTTATTGTCATACACAAGGGTAAATTCTTATTTGCAAGACTTTTTAGCATCATATACTAGGATTTCTTAGCCTATTCTCACATGGGGTTTAAAATCACAGTTATTTTCAAAAGTATGCACTAAAATACACAGACAAGATCTTAGTTGAAGTAGGTGTGTTCTGGAGTTTCTTTCTGATAAAGAGTTATTCATTCTGCAACTTTGACCTTGAAATGCTTTCCTTTTCGATGGGACTCTGCCTGTTTTATGAGTTCTTTCAATAAGGAAGTTATCTAGTCTGTAACATTTGACCTTGAAATGCCTTTCCTTGACAGTAGTAAGCCCGTGTTCTCTACATGGTTTTAAATTGACTTTTAAATGTAAATTTTTTGCCAATGGGATTCTTTACAACTTTTTTTTTTATGTATGTTCTGATCTTTAATATAATGTATTCTTCCAAAACAACTGGCATTAGCGTCTGATGAAGACACTGTGTGTAGTTTAAAAGCTTAAGCATATGTTTTCTTTTGTAACATATGTTGGTACGATAAAAAGTATCAAATCATCTTTTCTTCTGGATCTTTTGGCTCCAAACAGATATTCCACCAGTTGTCTTTCTTTTCATTTTAAAAGAGATTCCTAAACACTTTAAAAATCTAGTTTTTCATGAAAATAATTGTATTAATAAATCCACTTAATTCCTTTTATATATAAATGCCAAATCATGATTTTTTTTTGCAACTATGGAATGCAGCATCTTTCTCAAGACAGAAAAGTAAAACCGCAAAAGTGACATGTTTAAATAAATACAAAATAAATCCCTTATCCATACAAAAAATGTGACTAAATTTGTGAAACTGTACTAATTTGTTATGACAATATAAAGGGTGGCAATATTAAGAAGCTTAAACAATATATAGCAATCCATTATATGTTTACAGTGTAGTATAAAACTATAATTATCTCATGATAACAGTATATTGTGGAGCCATCACTGTGATTTTCCATGCTTGGGCAAGTGACAGTCTACACCCTGGGTGTTGACTGTGAACCCATCTAGGCTTAATCACTATTACCTTATCTAAACAGTTGGAAGGCCCAGGTGACAAATGTATTATTAAAATTATTTAATTAGGCCTTAATTTTGTGCACTGTTGGTTTTAAGTGTCTAATAAGGTAAATAGAATTGGAAGTAGGCCACATTTAAGAAATACATTTATACAGTGCCATTTGACATTTGAAACCACATTAAATGCTCTTTGTATGTGGTATTAAACTTACAGCATCGCCCAGTCTTCTTTTAGATCTGGGTGGCAAAACTCACAAAATATTTCTGTACCATACAAATATGTAAGGCAAACAGGCACAATCTGATATCCCCTGCTGAAAGATAAATGCCTCTGCATTTCGTGGAATGAACATTTGCTTCCTCTGGGGCCCACAATAAATGCTATAGTTTGCAAGTTACGCAGAAGTTCTTTGGCTTTTACTGATTTTCATTTCTTCACCAAGCGTTAACCTCCTTTAGATTGCTTGTATTTGTTGATTGCTATTTAACTTTGGAAATTACTCTTGGAGGCAACATGGATATGTACTTTACTGAGCTCATTTCCATTTGTCAATATGGGTCTTGCATCATTTTACCCAGACTTTGACAGACTGAATTAAGAATTGATCAGAAACATCAGTATGTTCACAATTTGAATTTGTGTTCTGCACAGTGGCACTCTGCACAAAATTAGGATTAACTAAGACAAGCAAGTTACAGGTCTGCTATGAAGGTCTGCTACAGCTGATAATCAGCTAAAACAGAATCTCTGGCAATCCTGGTAATTTGATACAGCTATTATACTGTAGCTGTCATATAAACTTGGTTAGCTGAAATTAGATTGCGAGTGTTATCAGACATATTAAATTCATTGCAAAGTTTGTCTAGCTGTCCTGTAAACGTATTAGTTAGTCACAAAAAGATCACACTTCTTAGTATTCACTGCAAACCCATTGCAAATGGTGTTCTTATTATTTTGCAGTTTAACTACTTTTCCAAAAATGTAAGATGCACAAAATAGTTGATTTGATACCTTTTATTGGACCAGCAGAAATTTACAGAATATCCTTCAGCTTTTAAACTAAGAATATTCTATAAATCTGTGTTGGTCCAATAAAATGTATCAAATCACCTATTTTGTGCATCTTGTTGTAGAAGGACCAATATGGCAACAGACAATTTTCAAATATGTAATTAACCCAGTATTTATAAATCACTCTACCAATCATAAATATATTAAACATGCAGAATATGACAAAGAAGGGCATAGAGTGTTAAAAATAATTGTTGTTATTGTGTAGCAAATTGACCCTTTTTTATGGACGTACATTTCTGTAAGAATATGATCTGCAAAAACTGTGGCCCCCATATTCAAAGGTCTCCTGCAAAATTGCACAAGTGCCTGCGCCACACATCTGAGATGCGCCGGCCAAGAAAATTGTATATTCAGAAGATGCATGGGAAGATGTGCTCACGGATGTATGGCTAAATATCCCAAACATGTGTGATCAGACATCTGAAGATGTGTTGTGCATCTCAGGCAGGGGGGATCATGCACCACAGGCATGTACATAGGGAAATGCTCTGGAACAGGTGAGATGGGCAGGGCGCAACTTTACAATATTCAGCCAGGATATGCAAACAGCCTCAATGCACATTCTGAGGTCAAATCCCACATGCCAGAGCTCATTACTGGAATGTATTCAGGCCCTTTGCATACCCCAGGCATTCTCAGTTCCAGCTTTGCAGGGCTGCCCTACCACCTCACAAAGGTGAACAGGAGGTACTGCAGCCTAGCAGGCAGGTGTGCTGGGATGTTAGTGTGTGGGTGGATGGATTGCGTTGGCCTGGGTATGGCACTACACCCCATAGCCATGCACAGGGTCAGACAGGGGTACAGGGATCCCACCTGAACAGTGGCCACAGGGGCCACCTGGAAATGCAAAAGGGCTGTGCACAAGGTGACACAGGCTTATCAGGATGCCATGTGCATGTGATACACCAGCTCCATATGTTGCATACAATCTCCTGTAGTGCCCCATAAACCACAGTATGGGAGGTAACTGGTAGGCACTGCAAGGGATGACAGTGTGTAGACAGTGACCAGGTACCCGGGTGGGTCCCACCTGTGCGCACCCATGGTGTACCACCATGTGTATGTGACACTGGTTAATCCATGGCCAGTGCCATGCAGACACTAGTACTACCAGGCAACCTGGGCACCACTGCCACAGATGTCACCCTGGGTGCATGCCGCCACCAGGTGACACCCTGCAGGCTGCATGGGTGCTGGCAATGGCCCCTGGTACATCTGCTGCAGTGTGGCTGTCCATCCCACTGGTGTGCCCATGGGGAACACAACAGCATTGACATGTGGCTGTTGGGTGTCTATGTCCAGGATGCAGTGTGGGGTATTGCTCCCTGGATGATGCCTGTGGTGACATGGCACCTGTGGCTCAGGGTTCTTCCATCCTAGCATGACTGATGTTTGTGGGTGCCTGGAGCATGTTCTTGTGCACCTCTGAGGGCTGTATACCAATGGCCTGCCTGTAGTTCTGCAGCCTGCTTGTGGGTGGCTGGCTGATTTAGGCCACCCTTTTGTATGCTTAACTTTGGGCAGCTCATTTCCAAGGTGTATGGTAGATGCACAGCACATTTTTTCATGAATATAGGGATTCACAGCATATTCATGGGAGCACCCCCTTTATTTGCACTGCATACATTATTTCCACTTGATGGCACATCCGGAGATGCAGGCCGCATCTCTGTCTTTTGAATATTGTGCTTTGGTGCATTTTTTGAGATGGGAGTAGCATCTCTACTTCGTGCTGCACATCTCATTTGAAAACATGGGCCTAAAAGTGTATCACTGCCTGATACTAAAACTGTGTAATCAATTTTCAGTCAATTACAATTGACTGTACAGCTGTTACATGCTTTACTGTACCTCTTTACATAATGGTTTAAAGAAAATTCCTATCTTTTGAAAGAAACAATCCTAAATATTCTAAGAAAAGGAATTTTGTTTTATTTTGTGCTCTTCGTACAATATGTATCCTTAAGTACTTTACAAACATGAAGAGGGAGGAAAGAGAATTTTGCTGTTACATTTAGTGGACAGGGAGAATCAAAGAGCATGAACTGAATTAGAGAAGATTACAGAGAGGGTCACTACATGTAGATTAAGTGACTTGCTCAGGGTCATTCAGTAGTTTTAGTGATTGTTGCAGGATTCAGACATGGATCTCAAGATTGTCAGCTCTGCACTCTAATCACAAGGGCAAACTACCTACATAAAACTTACCATGCAAGCAGTTCAGTTCAGTTCACCAGGGGCATGATTTTTTATGACCAGCTACCAAAGAATATGTTCAGTTAGGGCATGTACTTGTGTTAAATCCAAAGGCCACATACACCTCCATTCTTCAGACTGGGTTGGGCTGTTATTTTAGATGGACTTTTCTCAAACCAGGCTCTTAAAAAAGTAGAGTGTAGTAGAATCTAATTAGCATTTATTTGGCAGCCATATAAGATGTCAGTAAAAGCAACCATTCGTCATTTTGTAACTTATTTGTGACTTCTTCAAGATACCTACTACCAGGAATGAACTTGTGCTGTTATAAGTATCAGACCAATTAAAATGAATAATTTGTAGACTATGATACAGTATTGGGCAACCATAGAGTGGAATCAACAGCTTGCCCTTCTGTATCAATGCTATACTACAAACGGAAAAACAAGAAAATTGCTTTAAGAATCAAAAGTTAAACAGAAACTGAAGCAGAACAGCAATGGATGAGAGGTACAAGTGTATCAATGAATACAGGTGGCAGTGAATTGAAGATTAGGCTATGCCTTTTTGGATGGGGATTAACATCTTAACTCCTTGACCTAAGGATGAACCAGTAACATCAGTATACATCCATACTACAGTTGTGTGAGTCTGAATTATACTATCTTCCCCTAGTTTGTTATCACAAAGAATCCTTCTAGAGGCCCATGGATAATGTTCTTTGCCACAATGTTTAAAGTGCCATACCTTTTTGAATATTACTTGCTGTGCTAGTTAACTATATAGCAACTAATGGTTTGGCTGCTTAGTTGCCTCAGCTTATAGGAGACACTGGCAATGTTACTTGAACTGGGATAGGCCCAAACAGTTCTAGTTGGTCTGCTACAAACACTAACTTTATGTTGGCAAGGAGTTACCTTTTATGTACCTGGTCAGCTTCCAGTGTTGTCCCTAACTTGCTTTGAATTTATTTTACATTCTACCCAGACCACTGTGACCTCCCAGTCTATGGGAGAAGAAAACAACATGACGGGTGGATTTACAGATCTCTAGGCACTACTGCATCTCAATAGAGATAGAAGTGATAAGTTGTCAAGTTGGTGTTCTATTAATTTCCCTCCAATAGTACTTGTAGAAGTCTAAAGGTTTCAATGCTCAAACTTATCACAACATGGCACATTAGAGGGAATTAGTTTAAACATGTTTAAAGCGCTCTCACCTCATCCTTTTTCCATACTTTCACAACAAGGAACTGTGATACATCTTTCTTTCCCTTATATTGTTGTAGAGATGCAGTTTTTCTCATTGATTAGAGTTCAAAACTGTGAGCCTACTGACCTAGATTTGAAATGAATAATCACTTACTCACTATGAGCTTGTCAACAATGAGTTGCCTTTCACTTATCTGGTAATCTTCTTGTTTTGCCCCTAACTTTCTCTGGCTTTATGTTACATTTTGTCAAAGATGAAAATTGATGCCAACCAATCAGTGGGAAAAGAAAGCAACAAGACAGGTGGGTTTACAGACCTCTTGGCACTACTGCATCTCTATAAAGATAGACGTGATTAGTGGTGAACATTATTTATTTATTTATTTATTCTTATTTGAAAATCAGTGACTGGGACACACTGAGCTGAGACTCATTTTTCCAGGTAAGTCCCAGGTATAGGGAACTAAGGGATACAAATACATAGCAGAGACACAATTCACAGTTACAATAAAAAACAATTAAAGAACACAAATTAATTACAGGAGTAAGTGCAAAATGAGCAATCAAGGTAGAAACAACAAAATAAGGTGTTTTGGCCACCCCTGTACTGGGGTAGGAGCCAAATGCAAGGGGAACAATCAAGTAGAGGGAAGTCAGAAGTGGGGGGAGGGAAGGATTCTCAGCTGATACCTGAGGGAGCCAGGAGAGGCAGTGAACTAGAGGGAAGAAAGTAGCTGGTTTCAAAGTGATGTGAGATGATAGGAAAATGCTGCTTTCCCTGCAGAGGAATGGGAATAAGGAATTGTGAAGTTGCAAGAATTCCTAGAGGTGAGGGAGCAGCAGATAGAGGGGATGAGGGTGAGGAGTGATGACAGATAAGAGGGAAAGGATAGAAACCAATATTTGGGTATGACTGAGGCACAATGGATCTTGCAATGTGAGGACAGATGGAGAATGTCTAAAGTGAGCAGTGCTGAGTACTACAGAGGGAGTTGTTAATAAAGTGGCAGAAGGAGTTGAAGAGGGTGTCCAGTCTGGCCAGGAAGGTTGAGACAGTAGTACCATAGACCACGTCTGCATAGTCAAAGACCAGGAGAACCATTTTGGTGACAAACTCATGGTTGTCCTGTGGAGACAGACATTATTGTGGTACAAGGCAGCAAGTTTAGGGTAGGGCTTGGCATGGATGGAATCAGTGTGCAAAGAGAAGTCAAGTTTGCTGTCTAGTCAAACACCAAGGCACAGTGAAGCCAGCCAGGATTAAGTGCAGTGTCATAGTTTTCTACATGACAAAAGAGACTAATTCCAATTCAAATTGCATTGTTTACTGCAGTAACTCTGCTACAGTATACTGCAGAATTGAGTTTAATCCTGGTGAGTTTCACTGTACTTGAGAGATTGAGACACTTCAAGAGGGATGCCGCCCAAGGTGAAGCACATAAGCAGAGGTGGTAGTCTGGCCAATTTCTTGTTGGTGCCAAAGGTTATAGACATAGTATTATTTGTGTTGATCTGGATTTGGTTTGATTGGGACCAGCACGGGAGCACTGCGTAAGTCATGCTGAAGCAAACCTTTTACATCAGTAGTAGAGGGACTGGAGGTACAAATTTCTGTGTTATCTGAATACATGTATGCATGTGAGTTGGCACAAGCCATGTGGAAGTCATTAAGGAAGATGGAGAACAGGATGGGCCCCACTAACTGCAGACAGCCTGAGAGATAAGAATGGAGCTGGTCAACAGCAGGAGCTGAGAGCCAGCAGAACTCAGCTTACCCAAGAGGCATGGGTGAGACACTAAGTCAAAGGCCTTGGCCAGATCAATGAAAATGACAGCTGTGATATGAACCTGATCCATTTCTGAGAATGTAGAGACAGTTACATGGAACAGGGAGGAGATGGTGGAGTAACACTTCTGGAAGCCAGATGGGAATGGGGAGAGCAAATCAGTGAACAATAGGAAATTGGAGAATCTGATGTAGATAAGCTTCTCTTGCAGCTTAGCTAGAGAAGGAAGGAGGGAGACTGGCTGGAAGTTACCCAGAGATGAAGGGTTCCCCTCTATTTTGGAGTGGAAGAACTTTGGCCAGCTTCCAGGACAGAGGGACAGCACTGAGGGAGAAGGAGAGGTTGAAAAGGTGAGTCAGAGGATGTTATGGCAGGAGCAGAGACACAATGGAAGTTAGGATCCAGCCTGACAGGGTTAAGGGATTAAATAGCAGTCAGAGTTTTCTAGGTAGTAATAGGGGAAAGAGGAATCCCTTGAAGGGGAGAGGAGAGGGACTGTGAGGTGGTGCCGTGGAAGCTGGAGGGTGAGTGGAAAAGATAGCACAAGTGGTGAAGAATCCATTGAAGTGAGCAGCAATAGAGGAGGGTTCAGACAATGGTGAGCTGTTTACCAGAAAGACTAGAGGAGTGAACTGGGTGGGAGGGTCAAAGAAGGAGATAATTATCTTCCAGAACTTTGAAGGGAGTTACCTTAAAGGTTGGACTTGAAATGTTATGATTTTTGCAGTCTGAACATTCTTGCCTGGACAACCTTTGTACATGAGTTTTTGATAGTCCTGTACAAGAGGAGGTCAGAAAGGGAGTGAAATAGTTTGTGACATATGATAATGAGATCATGGGACTTGCACTAGTCAATGATCTCAGGGGTAAGCCAGGGCAGATGGTGAGTACTGACCCTGGATTTTCTAAGTGGGGCATGCTTGTCTCAAACTGAGGAGACTTTAGAATGAAACAGGGAAAGGGTAATGTCAATATTAGTGGTGGAGGTTATGGAGGTTATGGCTATCCAGTCTGCAGCAGCAAGATCACTCAAGAGAACAGAAGTGTTGAGTGGCTGGAGGGACCTGGTCCAGATATGCATTAAAAGGGGTGGATGCTGGATCTTCCTGAGGCAGAATGTCATGCAATGGTCGCTGAAAGTATCCAGTAAGATATCTGCTTTAACAATGCCATATGGGTGGGAGGAGAGAACCAAGTCCAAGAGGGAATGGTTATAAGAATGGGGGTTGAGCCAGGTGGGTTGGGTGATAATGTGTAAGATTAAGGGACTCAGTCATGTCGGTGGTTGGCCTGGAGGCCAAGGACAGCCAACTGACAATGAAGTCTCTTAGCAGGATGAGTTCACCAGCAGATATGTGAGAGGTGAAGGTGGAGAGGGAATCAACTAGGAAGGAAGAGAATATTCTTGGTGGGGTGTGAAAAAACACAATGAAGATGAACACAGAGAAGGGAAATGACAGCATGTGAAAGGAGTCATTTGTGGGATGAAGATGCAGCCTCTCTAAGAGCCATGGTGGAAGAGAAACCCTGTTGAGCATAGATGGCAACAACACCCCCCCACATGCACACACACACGCACACACATATGTTGTCCCCTGACCTGCCTGAAAAATGATAGAGAGGGACAGGCTAGAATCGGGGATCCTGGAATAGAGACATGACTCTGAGATACTGAGGATGTTGGGGGAATGTTGTAAAATCTAGACAGACAGGAGGTTGAGTTTTGGAAGCTGGCTCCAAGCACTGAGGTGAAATATACTCAGTCATTTAGCATCTGGGGAGGTGAAGGAGGGATGGGGAAGTCCATAGTTAGACTCCATTTCACCAGACAGGAGAAGGGATAGGAACATGAGCAAGAGGATGAAGTGGGATTTCCACCCACAGAGGGGTGGGCAGGAGGAGTGAAGCAGGGACAGGAGAAGTTCAAGCTTAAGGGAGAGGTAAGAGAGAAAACCAGGGTGGATAGGAAGGGAGGAGGGAAAAGGTGAGGAAGGAGGAATGGATGAGCAGAAAGGGGAGGAAAAAGGAGGGGAAGTGGGTGGAATAGGTGGAGGAGGGGAGAGGAGCAGGGGAGTGGCAGGGATTAGGCAGAGGAAGGGTAAGGTACATTGTGAACATGGGGTGAGATGCAATAGCCATCAGTTATACAATACCATAGCTGACAGAATGAATGAACATTTGCTCAAAACACAAAGTTGCTGTCACCTGATAACTGGCCTAGGCTGTTACTAGACTTTGACATAACAACAGGTAGGTGAGAGCATTGACACAGAGGTACACAATTGATTTCTGGTTAAATTGAACAAGTGAAAATGGCTGGGAGAAACACTAATGGTTGTACTTAATATCGATAACTAAAAACCTAAGAAGAAAAATTGTTAAAGTAGGCTATTAAGCTAAGCAGGCTAGTCTAGGTACAGAAAAGTGTTCTAGAAAGGGCTAACTCAGCAGATACATTGCAGCAGTAAACATTATTTAGAGGATGAGATAAAATGAATACCAAAATGAGTAGGCAGGTGAAAGCAGTCTGGTAAACTAGCAATATCTTACATCAGAGATAAGAGAATTGTGCAGTCTTGTTGACAGTCCCACACAAAAGATTAATATACAAGTTAACCAGCCTGGGAGTGGGTCCCAAGATGACAGCCTGGGTAAAGAATTGGCTGGAGAATAGGACACAGAGAGTGATAGTAAATGGAGTCCACTCTGAAGAAAGGGGGGTTACTAGTGGGGTACTGCAGGGTTCAGTATTAGGATCGGTCCTCTTCAATGTCTTTATAAGCGACATTGCAGAGGGACTGGAGGGAAAACTATGTCTCTTTGCAGATGACACAAAGATCTGCAACAGAGTTGATGCACAAAGTGAGGTGGAAAGGATGAGAAGGGATTTGGCAAGGTTAGAGGAAAGGTCAAATGTATGGCAGCTTAGATTCAATGCTAACAAGTGTAAGGTAATGCACCTGGGAAACAAAAACCCAGGGGAAGAGTACACAATAGGGGATGAGATACTAACAACAACAAAAATGGAAAGGGACCTGGGGTAGTCATATCAGACGACCTAAAGGTGGGCAAGCAATGTGAGAGGGCAGCAAGGAGGGCGGGGGATACTGGGATGCATAGGGAGAGGCATCACCAGTAGAAAACAGGAAGTTATTATCCCTCTGTACAGACAGCTGGTGAGACCCCATCTGGAGTACTGCATGCAGTTCTGGAGACTCAATCTCTGCAAAGACATAGACAGGATGGAAGCTGTCCAGAGGAGGGCAACTAAAATGGTGCAGGGTCTGCACCAGAAGACATATGAAGAGAGACTTAAGGAGCTTAATATGTATAGCCTCGAGGAAAGGAGGGAGAGGGGACATGATAGAAACTTTCAAGTACCTCAAGGGAATCAACAAAGTCCAAGAGGGTAGCATCTTTCAAAAAAAGAGGTGTGCAAGAACAAGGGGGCACAATTTGAAGATGGGGGGTGGCTCAGAGGTAATTTAAGGAAGTATTTTTTCGCAGAGAGGGTTGTAGATGCATGGAACGGCCTTCCGGAGGAGGTTGTGGAGTCAAAAATAGTGGTGGAATTCAAACATGCATGGGACAGTCATAACTTAAGGCAATTCTAGGGGGTGGGGGTAGGAAGAAGTAGGCTGCTGGTTAACTAGGATCTGCAGCTTATCCTTTAGGTAGGGAAATGGGCAGACAGGGTTGGCCAAGCGGTCCTTATCTGCCATCAAATTCTATGTTTCTATGTTTCTAAGGCTGTAATGGCTGGAGAAAGAGATAGCATGAGCCTTTGTGGTGATGGCAGATGTTAACAGTCACTTAGGGTTGGAAGAGGCTTTCAGGTCAGAGATGGTTATGTAGTAACCTCCAATTCAGAGAGCTGGAATCATGCAGGGTTAGGCTTGTAGAGATTCGGAAGCATGCAGTGGAGTGTTTGCACACTGTGGTCCTGATATGCATCTTGCAGGTCTGAGTCGAACTTGTGTAAGACATGAGTTCAAGTGCTAGAGGCAGAACAGGGGTCCGGGGTGCACAGATTTAAAATTTAAAGGCAATCAGATGAGTTGACACTGAGGTTGGAGACCAAATGACAAGCAAAGGATCCACCAACCAGTCTTGTAGTTTAAAGTAGAGTTGCTGCTCAGTTTGTTTCCCTTCCCTGCAATAGCATTTGATGAACTCAAAGAATTTCCCCTCTTAAACTGTTCACAAAATTGCTGTCTCAGAGAGATTTAGTTTAAACCATCAAAATGTTCTCTCTCTCTCTCTCTCTCACTCTCTCTCTCTCTCTACTTGTCCTTTTCTCTCTATACTATAGCAGCAAAGAATAGTAATCTATTTTTAATTTTCTTATCATTATAAAGAGGCAGTTTGTCATGGTGTTTGGAATGTAAATCTGTAAACTTGGAGACCTAGTACTTGATTTTCATTCAGCTGCTAGATTGGTACATGGTGTGCCAATCAATGGCTGTGACAAATTCCATCTGTGTCTTGGACCCTGCATCCTATTCCAGAAAAAAGAGGTCCCTGCACCAAAGTTCTGAGAGTTGCTGCAGCTGCAGTGTTGTGGGAAACCTTTGTTGCACTAAAGGAGTTTGACGGAGGGTCCTGTCAGGTCCCCCCCCCCCCAGACTGGCACAACCCTACTGTAGCCACACATTTTGGGGGGAAGATGATGCCTGTAAGGTCGATACTGGGGACAGAGTGACTGGGTGGGTGCTATAGTGGGTGACAGGAGCACGGCAGCAGTGACAAGGTTCAGAGTTGGCACCTATGAGGAAGGTGTCAGGGCTGTTGCCACTTGGGGGTCCAGAACAGAGTCCATCCATGCCTACCTTGGTATACCTGAGCCTAATGGTACTGTCTCAATGGCCATGGCTCCTCTGCTGGGTGCCACCTCTGAGCTCTTCCACTGCTGCCTTACCCCCATTGCTCATTATGGCACCTACATTGGTCCCTGTGCCCCCGATACCGACCTTGCAGACTCCCCCCTCACCTCCCTCCAAGTCAGTGGTGCAGGCCCCTTAGATCAGTTCATGGTTGGCCAAACCTCAGCCCCCCCTCATACAACCATGGTGGGGCTTCATCAAGCCCAAATAGGTTCATAGGTTCATAGGTAAAACTGAGCTTTACAAAGACCATAGGTCCATTTGCTCACCACGAGTCTTGCTAATACCTGGATATATTTTTACTCCGTAGATATAAATCTAGGGAATGTTTAAATGCTGTCATTGTTTGAGAACCAATGACTTCTATAGGCAACTCATTCCATATTTTAATAACTCTTACTGAAAACCAATGTTTTCTTGCCTGCCTATTGGATCTTTCACACTTTAACTGTTGGGGATGGGCTTGTGTATTGTAATTTTCTTCCCACAACTCAAAGCACAACAACTCCCACAGCTGATGGTTCGACATAGCCCGATACACCATGCACGTGATCCCCACATAACCTATGATATTCTAATGAGAAAAGATCCAATTTTTTCAACCTTGCTTCATAATCAAGGCCCTGGACTTCCCTAATTTTTCTTGTAGCTCTTCTCTGAATCCCTTCAATCATGCTTATATCACCCCTTTGGCCTGGTGCCCAGAACTGTGCACAGTACTCTGTATGTGGCCTCACCAGGGAGGTATACAGTGAAAGCAAAAATTCCTTGTCCCTGCTCTTGGCATGTCATGTATACAACTAAGTATACCTCCTGCTTTTTTAACCACCTGTATACATTGTAAATTGAAGTTAAGATTATTATTTACCTTAATTCCTAAATCTTGCTCTTCCTGGACCACTCTTAATTCTTGCCTTGCTAATTTATACACTACCCCTGGATTATTCCTACCCATGTGCATCACTGTACACTTAGCAACATTATATATAGCCCCATTATCATGGGCCCAATCCTCCAATTTATTTAGGGCTTCCTGGATTTTTGTACCCTCAGCTTGGCTGTTTACTAGAAAACCAATGCGTGTATCATCTGAAAATTTTGTCAGCCAAATATTCATATTAGTCTTCATGGTTGAAATATAAAAATGAGATAGACATGGTCCCAGTACAGATGTCTGAGGGACCCCGCTAGTAACTCCATTCCAATCTGACAGTTCACCCAGCACATTCGCTCTTTGCCTTCTGCCGGACAACCATGCCTTAATCCATAGAACTAGGTGTGCCTGTATGCCTGCATTACTAAAGGTTAGTATCAGCTGGTCATGTGGGACCTTATCAAAGGCCTTGGCAAAGTCCAAAAAGATGACATCTACTGATTTGGCCTCATCCAAAGTTTTGCTGACCTTCCCATAGAACTCCAATAAATTTGTCTGGCATGAACGCCCCCTTGTAAAACCATGTTGTGAAGCATCCAGAACCCCTTTTCCCTCAACACTAGTCACAATTTGATCCTTAATTATGCCTTTCAATATCTTCCCAAGAACTGATGTCAGGCTGATTGGTCTATAGTTTGTCACCTCCTGTCTATAACCCTTTTTATAGATGGGGATCACTACAGCTTGTTTCCAGGCCTCAATGACCTGAACTGTCTCTAAAGATTGCTGGAATAATAAAGTAACCAGCCCCACCAAACAGTCTGCCAATTCTTTAAGCATTCTAGGATGCATGTGGTCTGGACCTTGTGCCTTATATGGGTTCAGATTGCTTAGTGTCCTCTGAACATCCTCTACCTCAATTTTAGGGCAGATTTTGTCACATAACCCAATATCAGGATCCCCAATTTTATGAGCAACATTAAAGACTGTGGAAAAATAAGTATTCAGCCTATCAGCCATAACCTTGTTATCTGTTATAAGGCTATCACTAGTATCCTTTAGTGGTCCTACTGTTCTACACCTGCACCCTTTTTTTGTTTATATAGGCATAAAAGGATTTATAATTATCCTGTACTTTTGTGGCAAGTTTATATTCAAATGCCTTTTTTGCCTTGGAGATGGTTAATTTGGTCTTTTTCAAACATGCTTTATATAATGCCCAGGACCTAGCTTCACCACTTTTTTTTACCCTGATGAATGCCCTATTCTTTTTTTTAAAAGCTCTTTTATCTGAAGGTGACAGCCATGGTGGTATAACCTTTTTGAGATTCTGGTATTTTGTAACCACAGGCACATATTTCTAGATAAGCTCATTCAATTTATTATCGAGTCTATCCCAAATTTCATGTTCTGTAATATTCTGGAGTTCATGTGCCCAGTTCCATTTACTCAGCTCTTCCTTAAAAGCTAAGAGGTCAGTTTTATTATAATCATGCATAGTAGTACTACCAACCTCTGTTTCTACTGCTGCACTGTACAAAAATCTAATCATAGAGTGATCGCTAGTGCCCAGGGGAACATCAACTGTACACTTTTGAATGCTATCTGCTATATTAGTCAATACCAGAACTAAAATATGGTTACTCCTTGTATTATCCATGACCAGTTGTTCCAGTCCCGCCACCAGAAAGGACTAAAAAAAAAAAAAAAAACAGCCTCCATTTTGGAGCCAGTCTGGCATGTTGCCCCATTAATTCCAGGTAAATTGAAATCCCCCATAATAATGGCCCTATTTTCCTGTGTAATACATTTGATGAACTTCAAAATAAGGTCATCATTTTGTACCAGACTAGCTCGTGGTCTATATACAACACCAATACTTAAGTGTATTCGGTGCAGTTGTTTTAACCCATAGTACCTCGGACTCAGACCAGGCTGAACTATCAACATTTTCAGATATTATTTCATTTGAGACATACAGTGCCACTCCTCCTCCTCCTCTAGAAATCTGCCTATCCTTATTATAATGTGTAATCCCAGGGATCTGTTTGCCCCATATGTCCTCCTCCCTCCACCAGGTTTCTGTAATGGCACATATATGAATATCTGAATTATGTAATTCAAACATTAATTCATCCATTTTATTAATAAGACTTCTAGCATTCACTACAAGAAAATTCCAGCTGGACTTGGGTTTACACACCATCTCTTTTTTTGTCTATTCCCTGACCCCCCAATTTCTAGTTTAAATATTAGAAACATAGAAACATAGAATTTGACAGCAGATAAGGACAGCTTAGCCCGCAGTCTGCCCATTTTCCTACCTAGCAGATAAGCTGCAGATCCTAGTTAACCAACAGCTTACTTCCTCCTACCCCCACTAGGACTGCCTTATGCCTGTCCCATGCATTCTTGAAGTCCCCACTGTTCTTGACTCCATGACCTCCTCAGGAGGCTGTTCCATGCATCCACAACCCTCTCAGTGAAAAATACTTCCTCACATTACCTCTGAGCCACCCCTCTTTTCTTCAAATTGTGCCCCTTGTTCATGCATCTCTTTTCTGGAAGATGCTACCCTCCTGGACTTTGTTAATTCCTTGAGGTACTTGAAAGTTTCTATCATGTCCCCTCTCTCCCTTCTTTCCTCAAGGGTATACATATTAGGCTCCTTTAGTCTTTTTTCATATGTCTTCTGGTGCAGCCCCTGCACCATTTTGGTTGCCCTCCTCTGGACAGCCTCCACTCTGTCTATGTCTTTGCTAATATGGGGTCTCCAGAACTGCACACAGTACTCCAGATGGGGTCTCACCAACTGTCTGTACAGAGGAATAACAACTTCCTGTTTTCTACTATTGATGCCTCTTCCTATGCATTCCAGTATCCCCCCAGCCTTTCTTATTGCCTTCTCACATTGCTTGCCCACCTTTAGGTCATCTGATATAATTACCCCAGGTCCTTTCTATTTTTACTGTTGTCAGTATCTCACCCCCATTGTGTATGCTTCCCTGGGTTTTGTTTCCCATATGCATTACCTTGCACTTCTTTGCATTGAATCTGAGCTGCCATACATTTGACCATTCCTCCAACCTTGCCAAGTCCTTCTCATCCTTTCCACTCCATCTTGTGTATCAACCCTGTTGCAGATCTTTGAGTCATCTGCAAGAGACATACTTTTCCTTCCAGTTCCTCTGCAATGTCACTTATAAAGACATTAAAGGACGGTCCAGTACTGAACCCTGCGGTACCCCGCTAGTAACCCTCCTTTCTTCACTGTTTACTCCATTTACTACTACCCTTTGCGTCCTGTTGTCTAGCCAATTTTTTATCCAGGCTACCACCTTGGGACCCACTCCAAGGCTGGCTATCTTGTGTATTAATCTTTTGTGTGGGACTGTATCAAATGCCTTGCTAAAATCTAGGTAGGCCATGTCCACAGCCCCTCCCTGGTCTACTACTTTGGTCACCCAGTCAAAGAAATCTATTAGATTCATCTGGCATGACCTTCCCATTGTGAATCCATGCTGCCTTGGGTCCTGTGCCCCACTGGCCTCTAGGTACTCAACAATTCTTTCCTTCAGAAGTGATTCCATCATTTTCCCTATCACTGAGGTCAAACTAACTGGTCTGTAGTTTTGTAAGAGGTCTGAACCTCACCTTCAGGTTCTTGGCAATATTGGGAATGCAAATAATCACAAAGAGGTTGCATTCGAGTAATGAACACGTTTATTACTACAAAAGGGATAAATCACAGTTGCCCTAAGCAGTTCTTACAAATACAAACTGGGAGCCAGTGCTAAGCATTCCCTACACCTCAAGGTTTCTCTGTAGTCTCTTGGGATTTATTTATTTATTTAGCTTTTGTTGACCGGGTCTCTCGGGTCTCCGAGGTGTAGAGCCTGTGCATAACATTATATA
Organism: Neoceratodus forsteri; assembly: GCA_016271365.2. NCBI lineage: Eukaryota > Metazoa > Chordata > Ceratodontiformes > Ceratodontidae > Neoceratodus > Neoceratodus forsteri. The sequence continues at coordinate 870,322,209 of CM057450.1, read as the reverse complement.
CCTGTGATAATTACTATGGTTACTAAAAGATAGAAACATTTCTAGTTACAGAGATGAGCCCTATTGGCTAAATTAGAGGTGGCCCCACAGTCCAAGATAACATTATATAATTCTGTAAAGTCATCAGTTTTAGAACAAAGACGTTCTTATACACAGTCTTACATAACAAGGTGAAGTGGTGCACATCACCAAAGGATGGCAATGTTGCCTTACATATTACAATTACTTCAAGGACAGGTGTCTTGGCATCTGACAAGTAAGAAATAGACAGAAAATACATGGTATAATATGTGTGCATTAGCAAGCAAAGTGAGTTACAATAATATGCATTCATATCCTGACATCTACTCTTGTACGGTAGATGCCCTTAGCCCTATATATTAGTATAGCCTATACCTAACCATTAGCTGTCTACGGTGTACCCCTGAGGGTATCAATTAGGGTGCAGGGGCCTCGTGTAACAATTCCCCCCCTTGTTGCCTGTAAGGGCAATACAGGCAAATCCAAGGAGTGGACAGGAGAAGTGGTCATTTACAATCCCGATGCATGAGCCTTGTAAAGGAACTCAAGCTGCTCACGGTGCTGGCACAGTGTACGTCGTAGGCAGCAAAGCATAATAATCAAAGTGAATGTTAAAAATGCTTGTATTATAACAAAACCTTTAAAAGTGATTTCTAACCAGGTGTTAGTCAATGTGTTATTCATATCTCCAACATTGATCAGGTCAAGAACAGCTTCATTGGCTTTGGTTATATTATTGCTGATGTGGATGAGGTGTGTGTCCTTCCTATCTAAAAGGGATTTCAATGTAAGTGTAAGTGGATCTATGTGTACATTAAAGTATGGTAGGTATTCTGAGAGTGTGAGTAAATAATCTTGGTTACCATCAATAATGTCTGCGTCCATAAGGGGAAAGGAGGTTATGACGGTATGTCCAATAACAGTTTTTTGATGGGGAACAAAACAAAAGTTGGGATAATCAACTGAACAAGTAACAGAACCATATGTATAAGACTTAACATTTGTTACTATACAATATTCTCCGTCAGAGTTATACTGTAAACGTACAGTAGGTAGCCTCCATTTTTGCAACTGGACAGGGCATGTGTAGGTCGTCTTCGAAATCCGTGTTGACAGGCGATGAGCTTCCTCACGATAGGACTGGTGGAGCTGATCTGGTAACGGCATCGATTCAAAAAAGTTGGTGCCATTCTCAGTGATGTCATCATCCATGGTGAAAGTCCAATCAATGCTGTCTGAGAGTAGCCACAAACAGGGCGGTAACATCAAACACATCACATCAGCACAAGTAGATATATTGCTTTTCAGACAGCAGTCCATGCTGGTGCCACCCAGGCATCCAGGAAGGAGTGGTAGACCAGTAGAGGTGGGAGATCCAGGTGTTCTCTGTAGATGTCGTCATCCAAATGCCCAATCGAATGCGCCAGTGCCAGCTTGTCGAGCAAGGCTGTGGTGGGATCAAAACATGGTAAGGAGACAGTAAAAGAGACAAACATGGTATCTGTTATGGAACATTTCTTAGTAGAAAAACAAGGACCAGTATTAGGGTGTCTTGTCACAAACCCCAAATTTCATGCTGTGGAGAGAGGAATAGACAAAGTCTGTTGCATACATAAAGAAACGCAAGTTGAAAGTTTGCATTTAGGACAATACCATTTAGAGATGTGTCTGTCATGTATTATGTCAGGGATTCTTCCAGTTTCTAAATCATGGAAGAGGTTGTTGATGGTAGTGAGGATGTATGAACCATATGCAGAACAAAGTATTTCTCTACCAATGTATTGTTTTTCAGCTTCTCTATTGTTCTGTTGTATGAGTGCATTAATCTTATCTTTCGAATCAGTGAATTTTTTTGCAATGTCGTGCATGTTATATACAGTGTATCTTTCTTCCTGACTAAGGCCATCCACAACATGCAATAATGGAGGTAAGACATTATTAACCAAACCAGTGGAGAACTTGGCAGAATGACTCTTGATAGCAGCAATGTCTGCTTTGTTCCAAATGGACATAGCAGTACCAAAAAGACCTGTGACAGTGCCTGTAGCACCTGTAACATCAGAACTGTCAACTTCACGTTTACTAAGTTTATGATTAAGAGTACCAGGAGGGGTTTTCCTCCTAAAGTTACCTCTATGTTCAGTAGAATAAACCCCAGTAAAGGGATCCTTAGTATAAATCTGAAATGCAGCTAAGCTGTCAAGCAATAATGTGCTATAGAATGCAGATGTATTGGTATTGTGACACATACCAAATTCTTTCATATTCCAGTAAGTAAGGTTAAACAAAACAGGTATATGCATAAACTGTAAATTATCAATCAAAGAACCTGGGAGGGTGGTGGCTGTGAGACCACTATGGGGATCAGGGTTATGTTTTGGACATTCCAGAAGCTGTTTTTCAGTAGGAGGCAACACAGATAGATACATGGCAGCAGAGGCCATGTGGTGTACAGCACAGAATCTGTGGGCGGAATCTTGGAGAGAGAGTTACAATAGGAAGGATCAATCAGAGCAGTAATGTTGTACAAACCAGAGTGTCTTAATGCAGTTTGTAACAAGGACAGTGAACCATTTGGGGATAATTTAGGATTGGGCCAGCCCTGAAAAGTTCCCTTGGAGGGTTTGGCCACAGGGAGAATTTGTTCTTGTGATGTGGTTTGCCACTCAATTTGAAGGGTAGATTTGTCAGAAGCAACGACCGAGGCAGTGAGGTATGCATCGGAACCTTCCTGGACAGTAATCATAGTATCTGGTATTTTGATGAAAACTCCCTCTGTAGGAGGTGCTGGAGGATCCAGGTGTCGAAGGAGGTCCGGTACCGTGCCTTGGGCGAAAGGGATCACTCCTGCAAGGAGGAGAGATAGGAACAAGATAGCCATCTTGTCAATGTATCTGAAAAGGAAGATCAAAGATTAGTATATTAGTACAATTCCACAAGTGGGGTTAGGAAAAGTAAGTTTAAGTTCCTTTGTACAGTTTCAACTGGTTTGCATGTAACCATTTGTCAGTCAATTTATTGTTGTGGAGGAGTCTAACTTGATAGACTGCCGGACTGAGCTTGTTGACAATGGGGTAAGGGCCTTCCCACTTACTGGAGAAGGAGTGGGTGGGATGTGCAAATCGAAGTACCATTACCTGATCTCCAACCTGCCAATCCACTTCTTGTGCATGTTTGTCGAATTGTATTTTGGACTGTTGGGCTTTGCCCATGCAGTTTGCAGCATACAAGTGTGTGTGTATGAGGTTTTTTCTGAGCTTTTCCACATACTGATCCACAGACACACGGTCTGCAGTGGGGGTGTGTAGGTCAAAGAGCAAGTGTTCAGGCAATCTCATTTGTCTTCCAGTCATTACCTCGAAGGGTGTAAGCTGGGTGGTGGCTGAGGGCATACCCCTAATTGCCATAAGGAGTAAAGGCAATAGGGAATCCCAGGTCTTGGGTTTGTCCTCAATGAATTTGGAAAGCATTTGCTTAATCCGTCTGTTGGCTCTTTCTACTTGACCTGAGGATTGAGGGTGATAAGGTATGTGGAACTTTTGCTGAACCCCAAGGAGTTCAAGGGACTCTTTCATCAACTCACATGTAAAACTAGTTCCTTTGTCGGAGTCTACCTTGAGAGGCAGGCCCCACCTGAAGAAAATCTGTTCTACCAGGATTTTGGCAGTTGTTTTTGCGGTGCATGTCTTAGTGGGGAAAGCCTCAACCCACTTAGAGAATAAGTCGGTTACCACAAGGGCATACTTGTTGTTCCTGCTGTTATTGGTCAAAGGTCCGATGAAATCAATTTGAATGGCAATGCCAAGGGCCAGTGTGTCTTTGTGGTAAAAGTTTGGCATTTCATTTTGTAGGTATGGGATTGTTTTGTGCACAAACAAGGCAATTGTCAATGTATTGATTAACATCTTTGGTAATACCAGGCCACCAGGCGGTGGTCTTGAGACATTGGAAGGTATTTTCTGCCCCCTGGTGTCCACCAGTAGGAGTGTCATGTACCTGGTGCAAAAATTCAGATCTCAAATATCTGGGGACTACCCACAATTTGGTGGTAGTATCCTCTGGTTGGAATCAAATGAGTTTATCATCAGGGGATAAGTGTGACTTACCTTCATGCCTGCGATATGGGTTATGTGTAGGGAGTCTTTCTTCAGTACCCTTGTCCAGGAATCTGAACACTTCTTTGAGTTCAGTGTCCAAATGCTGGGCTGCTGAGAGGTCCAGGGGGAAAAAAGATTCAGATTTCTTTTTGAGAGCTGCAACATGTACAGCTGCATTGGCTTCTGGATGATCCATCATCCTGATGTCCCCCCCCTCAGGCCCCTTCCTTAGCAAGGGTGTCTGCTGTGTCACTGAATGCATGATAGGGATCATGTAGGGAGTGAGCTTTAACCTTGTGCACGTAAAGTTTGTATGGGTGTTTCTGTGCCAATGAGTGTATGTAGATTACCAATTCTTTGTATTTCACTGGACTTCTATCAGAGGAGAGAAAGGAGTTCTTCTGCCAGAAAGGGAGAAATTCTGTAAGGGAACAACAAACCCAATTAGAGTCTGTGAAAATGATGGTATCCTGAGTTCCATGTTGGATAAACTCAAGTGCACAGGCCACCGCTGCCATCTCTGCATACTGCGATGAAACTACACCACAGTGTTTAGATATCCTGACAGTGTTCCCATAAGGATACACCACCAAAATACCATCCTTGCAATCTGTTCTCCCTGATAGTACAATGCTGAACCATCAGTGAAAACACGGCACAAAGAGGTACTTTCCAGAATCTCAGGGGTGGCAGGGAGGAATGGATCTGGATCTGGGAGGTCAGGTGACTGCAGGGTACAGTCATGGGTTTCCCCCTGAAAAAGGGGACCATGAGCTAGCAGAGATGGAACCTTGGTCTGGTGGACCTGGATATCCCTATTCTGGAGGAGAAGTGACCAGTGTGTCAGCCTGGTGTTAGAAACCGACCCATCCTTCACTCTATCTGAGAGCAGAAAGGTAGTGGGCATATGATTAGTGTTAAGAATCAGTGGTGAATACCCAATGATATACAGGAAGTGCTTGATGGCCCAGTAGGTGGCCAGAAGATTCCTTTCACAAAGGCCCTACTTCTGTTCCACTGGGGTCAAGAGCTGCGATGCATATGCAATAGGTCTCAAGGTGCCATGCACCTTCTGGGCCAGCACTGCTGACATAGCGATGTCAGAGGTGACACATTCCAGATGGAATGGTAGTGCTGGATTGGGGTTAACCAGTGCTGGGGCAGAGGCCAAAGCCTGCTTCAGTGACGTCACAGCCTGGGTATGGACAGGGATCCAATTCTATGGAACGTCCTTTTTGAGTAGATCATACAGAGGAGCGGCTTTCTGAGCAAAATCACAAACAAAATCTCTGAAATAGTTTACCATACCTAGAAACCTTCGAAGAGTTGCCACACTGATGAGTAATGGCAAAGTCTTGTAATCCCTAAATCTTTTTCAAGTAGGGCTCCGGCCTTGGTCAGTTATTTTCAAACCCAGAAGAGTACTTCTTTCTGACATAATGTGCTTTGCTGGGTTGCACTTTAGACCTGCTCTCTGAATGAGAGTCAGTAGTTCGTCCAAGAGATCCAGATGTTGTTCTTGTGTTGCAGTGGCCAACAACAGGTCATCTACATACTGTAAGAGACACTGGGGGGCTGATAAACTTTGTAGGGCATCCATCAGGTGGAGATGGAAGAGGGATGGGCTATTATGGAATCCCTGTGGCAATCAAGTCCACGTGCACGGTCGTCCTTCAAAAGTGAAGGCAAACTTGTATTGACTCTTAAGGGCCAATGGTAGTGACCAAAAACCATTGGAGATATCCAGGGCACTGAACCATTTCTAATCTGGTGTTAAAAGTCAGAGCACATCTGGTGCCGATGCCACAGTTGGAGGACAACTGGGAGTAACCTGATTCAGTTTCCTGTAGTCAATAGTAAGTCTCCAAGTGCCTGTGGGTTTCTTCACAGGCCAAACAGGAGAGTTGGCAGTTGAAACACATGTTCTGATTATTCCTTGTTTAAGGAGTGATTTGATCATTTCTCGGAGAGAGGGTAAGGCTTCAGTGGGAAAAGGGTATTGCCTTTGTCTCTCATGTGCTGGGCCTGGCACCTCGATAATAGTATGCATTCTGCCACAATCATGCTTGTTAGCTGCAAACGCTTCCAAATGTTGTTGCAGAATAATCAGGAGTTTTGGGAAAAGTTCATGGTTCTTGAACAAATCTATGACGTCATACCCTTTGTTGTTAATAGATATTGTTGCCACAGCATGTGAGTCAGGAATTAAGACAGTATGGTATTGACCCTGGATCTGTATCAGCAACATGTTTGCTAGATCCACCACACAGCTGTGCGGTGCAAGGAAGTCAATCCCGATGATACTAGGATGATCATGCAGCACCATCAGTTGGAAAGCATGTGAGGCCTTCAAATGGCCTAGCTCTACTGGTAGGGGTAGAGAACAGTATGCAGGTAGCCTAGTACCATCAACTCCTGACATATTGGTCTTCCATCTGGTAGACCAAGGAGACGTGTCTGGGTGTTCATCGTGTAACACAGATACAGCTGCACCTGTATCTAACAAGACAATTAGTTGGTGGCCCCTGACCTCAGCCTCGGTGCAGGGCCTTCCATTTGTATCCAAGACCAGCTTGTTTACAATGTGGACTGGGGCCTGTAATTGTCAATCTGTATTGCTGGAGGCATGCAGAGGTTGGGCTTGACTTGCATGGATGACTTCACAGTGTTGCACTGATGCAATATAGGGAGGAGCTTCCAGGTTCATGCCTGTGTGGGCCTGAGAGCTCGTACTTCCGTTGTCTCCATGACCAGTAATGGCATGGGTCACCGGTTGTACTGCTGCAAAGCTCTGTGCGGGAACAGCATCCACTACGGAGCGCACTTGCCCCAGGAGCTCCCAAAATTTTTGATTTTCTTCAGCTATCTCCTTGTATGAGGGACCTGATCTTTGTAATGGTTTCCCTCTACCCTTGTGCCTTTTATTTTTGGGCCAATTCCGGTTCCCACCCCACTGTTGTTGTTGTTGGCCCTATTGGGGGTTTTGCTGGGTGCTAGCTGGAGGGGCTGATGGATGTTTAGGCTGCTGTTGCTGGGCCTGCCCTTCCACGGTGTAATGTGTCGTGGTCCCAGATGTGGGCTCCACGGTGGCAACCTTTTTGGAACCGGAACCCAAATCACAGATGTACAGTTGATACACCCTCTCGGTTTTCCAAAGAATATCGGCAAACCTATCCGTATTTGGGTATGTGGTCGGCTCTACCTTCTCTCTTACAGCTGGGATCATGTTCCTAAGGAACAAGGTCTTATATTCAATAAGATCTACATCTGCAGCTTCTTGTGCCAGATGATTCCCTGCTCGGTAAGCCATCCAGAGTCTCTGGTGGTAGGTCGCTGGACTTTCTTTAGCATTTTGCTTCATGGGGGTTGCCAGCATTACTCCAACCACACCAGGGCTGTGAGCGGAGATGAGCTCAGCTGCGACCTTGTCAAAGGTAGCGTTCCTATCCTGGCGAACTGCTTCGGGGAGTTTGGCCCATAAACAAGGATCGATGGTCTGGCATAGTATTTGGACCTGATATTCTGTGGCGAGGCTAAGCATCTCGCATTTGGAGCGCACCTTTTCTAAATGGCAGCTGAGATTGTCGGACGGGCTCATCTGACCAATGCTGTCAGCAATTTGCTGAACAGAGTAGGCCATCTGTAGGGGATTAGTTGGTGGTCAATCAGGCAGAGGTAATGCGTCTCGCGCACTGTCCAATGCTGCGCGAGCTGCAGCTTCAGCCACAGTATGAACAACACCTTCCTGAGTGCCAGCTTCTTGGAAAATTTGTCGAATTTGACTTTTAATGGCTTTCATGCTTCTTTCAGGAAGGGGAACATTACTTAATGCTCTATAAATCATGGTTTCAATCTCTTGCCTGTCTTCCACACTAATAACGGCTACCGGAGGCTCCATCGGGACCAGGCTTGGGCCTGCTCCCGTATCGTGGCTGCCATGATGGCATTTCCCATGATAGGCGTCATGACATCATCGACGTGTGACCCGGGGAGTAGTGGGTGGGGACCCGCCATATTGTGAATGGCTGGTGGGAATCTGGGCCATAGTAGGGGTGTGACTGGGCATTGTACTGTGAGACGTCATCATCAGATAGCTCCCCTTCTGATGATGAGTGAAAGGCAGGGGCTACGCCTCCCATTGCCTTAACATGGCCAGCCAAAACCTCTCGCTGATGGTGCAGTTTATCCATCTTAGCTTTACATTCATCATGATTCACACTTGCAACATCCATATCAACCTGATCCTGTTTCTGCTTCTGCAAAACACGGTACGCGGCACTCAATTCGCGATTGTCCCTATAGGCTATTTCTAAATCGTTACCTACCTGGTTGATCTCGTCCTGAAGTTCACCCATTTCATCTCTCAACTGTGCATTCACAGCACTCAACAAATCATTCATTTGTACAACCTGACTCTTATCCTGTCTCAAACTTTCACAATCCTGTTTCAGAGTACACATTTCTTGTTCACCAGCCTGTGCGGAATGATGCAATAGTGAATCCTTTTCATTACACAGAGATTGGAGTTCTGACTCCAGGTTCTGCTGTATTCAAACACATTCTGTTTCCTGTAAACCCATCTCTTGCTTAAGAGATGCGATCTGCAGGTCAAGGGTACGAAACCTCGCCTCGGAGGCTTCCAAAGCAGCGTAGAGAGCGGCGACCATCAACCCTTTTGCGCAACACTTATTGGTTGACTGTCGTGTCTCTGCATACTGGGTTGAAATCCCCAGTACAGGGTTTTCGGATTGACTTGCATCCCGCGCTAAGTCAGCCCATCCTCCATGGGAGGTAAGGAAGTTAGAGACATCGAGTCTCAGTTCTGCGCAGATATCTGATACTGTGGTCGTGTGGGAGGGAACGACAATTCAAACTGTGAAAAAGATCGTGGGTTGCGTATCGATCCACAACAAGAGTACTTTAAACACAGTCAGGCTACTGTATAAGTTGTAGGCTTGCAATTCAAAGCTGCTATGGAGTGGGTCGAGGCGGCATCGACCACACCCAAAAAGGTCAGCCAGACTTTGCAAGTATCTACAAACTGGTAGAAAAGATGGGAGGGTGTTACGGAGTGTACACCCACAGTCCCTGCGAAAAGGAAAATCTACAGCAACAAGTGAAAACTTGCAAACACCAAATATTGCCTGCACACGGTCGCCAATTTGTAAGAGGTCTGAACCTCACCTTCAGGTTCTTGGCAATATTGGGAATTCAAATAATCACAAACAGGTTGCATTCAAGTAATAAATAAGTTTATTACTACAAAAGGGATAAATCACAGTTGCCCTAAGCAGTTCTTACCAATACGAACCAGGAGCCAGTGCTAAGTGTTCCCTACACCTCGAGGTTTCTCTGTAGTCTCTTGGGATCTCTTGGGTCTCCGAGATGTAGAGCCTGTGCATAACGTTATATACCTGTGATAATTACTATGGTTACTAAAAGATAGAAACATTTCTAGTTACAGAGATGAGCCCTATTGGCTAAATTAGAGGTGGCTCCACAGTCCAAGATAACATTATATAATTCTGTAAAGTCATCAGTTTTAGAACAAAGACGTTCTTATACACAGTCTTACATAACAAGGTGAAGTGGTGCACATCACCAAAGGATGGCAATGTTGCCTTACATATTACAATTACTTCAAGGACAGGTGTCTTGGCATCTGACTAGTAAGAAATAGACAGAAAATACATGGTATAATATGTGTGCATTAGCAAGCAAAGTGAGTTACAAAAATATGCATTCATATCCTGACATCTACTCTTGTACGGTAGATGCCCTTAGCCCTATGTATTAGTATAGCCTATATCTAACCATTAGCTGTCTACTGTGTACCCCTGAGGGTATCAATTAGGGCGCAGTGGCTTCGTGTAACAGTTTTCTGCCTCTGTCCTTCTCCCACTTTTGTGAAGAGGAATCACATCTGCCCTCCTCCAGTCCTCGGGTACCACCCCATCCTCTCATGATTTGTTAGAGAGTAGTCAGCGGTGTCACTAGTTCTACCCTTAGTTCTTTTAGAATTCTTGGGTGAATCCCATCAGGCCCCATTGCTTTGTCCACCTTCAATTTTATTAGTTCTTTCAGAACCCTTTCTTCTGTAAATGGACTGGTATTGACCTCCATCTTCAGAGTGTTTCTCTTGTTTGGTTTAGGTAACTCCCCCTCCTCTTCCTTTGTGAATACTGAGCAGAAATATTCATTCAGTATCCCTGCTTTTTCACTGTCACCCTCTACCCACATTCCATCCCCTTTATTAAGCTTCAGTATCCCTCCTTTGGTCTTTCTTCGCTCCCTAATGTACCTATAAAAGGTCTTATCCCCCTTCTTAACAGAATTGGCTCTCCTTTCCTCGGTTTGGGCCTTTGCTATTCTGACTGCCTTCCCAGCCGCTTTCTGCTTTAACTGATAAAGTTCTCTGTCCTGCTCCTTCTGTGTTTTCTTATATTTCCTGAATGCTGTCCTTTTCTCCTTAACCTTCCCTGCCACCTCTTTTGAGAACCATAGCGTTTTTTTCCTTCATTGTGTTTTATTGATTTGCTTTACACAAAGGCTTGTTGCCTCTGTGATTGCTGTTTCGATCACTCCCCATTGTTCCTCCACCCCTCCTTCTTGTCTGTTTGCTAGTGCTTTTCTGAGGCACTCTCTCGTTTTCCCAAAGTCAGCCCTCTTAAAGTCCAGTACTCTTGCTTTTGTATGGCTTGATTGTATGGCTGTGTTTATCGTGAACCACACTGTTTGGTGGTCACTTGTTCCCAGATGGCTACCCACTTCTAAATCTGAGATTCTTTCTCCATACCCATTTGAGAGTACCAGGTCTAAGATTGCTCCCTCCCGAGTGGGTTCCAATACTAGCTGTCTGAGGCATGCCCCCTGTAGGGCATCAAGAATGACCCTGCTCTTGGATGTGCCTGCAGCAAAGGTGCTCCAGTTAACATCTGGTGTATTCATGTCCCCCATCAACAATATCTCCCCTTTTTCTGCCATTCTAAGAAAGCCTTCTATCATTTCCTTGTCCATTCCCTCCCCCTGAGATGGGGGTCTGTATACAACCCCCACACAGATTGTGGTGCCATTTCCTGTCTCCAGGGTGACCCAAAGTGCCTCATCTGCTCCCTGTTTACTCTTTACTTCTGTTGCTTTGATCCCTTCCTTTACATAGAGGGCTACTCCTCCTCATCTTTTACCCTCCTTGTCCCTCCTGTAGATTGTGTATCCTGGTATGCTGACATCCCAATCATGGTTTTGTGTGTACCATGTTTCTGTGACTGCCACAATATCCAGGCAACCCTCTTCCATCAAGGCCACTAGTTCAGGGAGCTTGTTACACAGACTACGGGCATTGGTACTCATCACCGTCCACTTTTTGATAGCCTTACCCCTTTTAGTCCCATTTCTGTCCTTACCACCTTTGCCTTTTTTTACATTTAAATCTGTTCTGCTCCCTAATAACTTCTGTACCTTGGTGTTTACCTCACTAATCACCATGTTTTGTGGTGGGAGGCTCGGATTTCTCTGCTCCTTTTCAGTGCCTCCCCACTTGGCTAGTTTAAATGCTTGCCAATGAAGCATTTAAACCTCTCACCTAGGATCCTGGTTCCCGCCCCCCGGACAGATGCAGACCATCACACCAGTATAGGTCTGCATCCCTCCAGGTGGCTTCCCAGTCCCCAATGAAGCCAAAACCCTGAGCTCCACACCAGTTTTTCAACCACTTATTGAATTCCCTGGTGAGAAGTGCCCTAGCATTTCCCTTGCCATAGACAGGCAGCACCTCCGAGAAGGTTACCGTATGCGCTACTTGTCTAAGGCCCCTTCCCAACTTTACAAGCTCTTCTTGCACTGCTCTGATCCCATTCCTAGCCAGGTCATTTGTCCCTAGGTGGACAATGACATCCAGCTTCCTCCCTCGTGCAGCTCCTCCCATGATCCTGAGGATTCACTTCCTGTCCCTCCAAGCCATGGCACCAGGAAGGCACCTTACCTCCCTCTCCCCTTCATCCCCCATTTCTACCCCTAATGATTGAGTCCCCCACCAGGAGTTGTTTCCTTCCCCTGTGGGGTCCCATGCCACCCTCCTGTGGGTCTCCTTTGTGAAGGTTCCCAGCATCCTCCTTGGTCTCCACTGCAGGTGCCTCCATGGAGGAACCACTATCCACCAGAAGAGCGAATGAATTGTGGAGAGGTACAGCTGGAGGTATGCAACTCTGTTCCACCACCCTCTCCCTCCTTGAGCCCACCCTGGTCCAGCCTCTCCTCTTTCTTGGCAACCTCTGAGGTAGTGGCATTGGCCCTGGTGGTCCCTGGGTGGGAGAGGAAGTTTCACGAGCTTCATCCAAGCACTACCTTAGCCTATTTGAAAACATCCTTTTTCCGTGCCTGTTAAGGTGTAGTCATCCCTGGAAAAATTATGAAATGCCTGGAATTTCTCCCAATGATCTAAGAAAGCAAAACCTTCCCTAAAACACCATCTCTTAAGCCATCCATTTAGTGCTCTAATACTCCTATCAAGCTGCCTGCCTTCCCTTGGAACTGGTAAAATGCCAGATACTATTAACTCACAACCCCTGTTATTCATCTCTTTACCCACTTCCTCAAAATCACGCTGTATCTCTGTGATGTTTCTCTTCCCCACATCATTAACCCCTACATGAAGGACCATTACAGGAATCTGCGTATTTTCTACTAAGCCCGGGAGCAGTTGTTTAATATCCCCAATGCAAGCCCCCAGTAAAGCTGAAACAGTGGAAAGTTCTTTCCTAATTTTGCATAATACTTGGTCCGTATAGCTAAGCATAGAGTCACCAATCACAAGTATATCCCTAAGAGGCATAGTTTTATTTGTGGGTAATTCAGACTTTTCTGAATTAGTGGTATCTGATAAGCTCCTGTTAAAACTATGATTATGTGTTGATGAGGGTTCCTCAGATCCACAATCGTTTTCTAAAGCACAATACCTATTTGGGGTTAGCATATTTGAGGAACCCCCTATGTTCCTTCTTCCCTTTTTCCCTTTGGTGATTTGTGCACTATACATCAGTCATCTGTATCAACAGTATAATTAATTTCACTTGATTTAGACTAGGAGTTCTCAAGTTGGGGCATGAGCTGTGATGTAGAGAGATCGTATACTGCATCATCTGTAAAATGTTCCAAAACAGTTATCTCTTTCTGGAGTCTCACCCTTGCTTCCAAAGAAGCTATTTCTGCCTGCAGTTTCACAATTAATAGGCATCTCTCACAGGTGAACCCCTGGACCTCCTCCCTCTCCATACACATACAGCAATTACCACACTTCCTCAATAAGGGCATTATTACCTGAACACTTTTGTTAATGATTTTTATGGTACAATGTCCCTGCATCCCAGTGCCCCAGCTGACACCAGCTGACATGTGCCGACGTGCATGTCTCTGCGCATGTCTCCATGCGCTACGTCGCTCGCCCTGCTCATAGCAGGGCCAATTTATATAGCTTGTGTGTGACCCAGAAGGTCAAATTGGGGTTGTAGGATCACTCACAACAAGTTGAGATTAAAAATAAATACTTCTGTTGCTGCACCCTTTGCCCCATGTAATTAAGGGCTACAAGTACTGTAATCCAGGACAGATACAATAAAAACTCTAAAAAGAGCTCTTGTAGTTTGTTTATCTTTCTGACTAGGGAGAACAACAACTCCCCTCTTCCTCCTTCCTATATTAGAAGCAGGGCTCCAATCAAAATACAACAGTACAAAGTGTATTTAAAAAGCAAAGTTTGCTAGCTAGTTGCCACACCACAGCTGCTATACCTAGGACTATTGGGTTTACACACTGTCTCTTTTTTTGTCTATTCCCTGACCTCCCCCCCCACACATTTCTAGTTTAAATATTCACCCAAGCACTGCCTTAGCCTATTTGAAAACATTTTTTGAGGGGATGATGCAGCCTTGCCTATGGCACAAGCCCCCTTGTGACCTGGTGTACTAGTCTGTCTGCTGCAAGGGTGGGACAGGGCATAATCAGTACAAAGCATCTCGATTTCAATGCAGCTTGCATTAAAAAATTGGTATTGTTACAAAATTTGGTACAAGATACCACTCATGTCAATTCCTTTTGGCACAGGCATTTTGCTCCACATGTCCATTTCTGAAAATCGAGCCACTAGATTTTAAATCAACAACCATCAGTTACTCACTGAATCTCCCTGTGATGCATCTATGTAATCTCACTTTAATCTGTCTCTCTGCTGTTTGAATCCATCTATGCATTGAAAATGGCATCAGCTTCCTGTTCCCTCTTTAGCCTGTATTGGAAAGTGCTTTGGGATACATTTTGAATAAAATCTGTGTTATAAAACAAATTTATTGGCTGGCCCAGTGACACTGAAGGTTGAGGCACTGGACACCACACCTCATGCCATGCCAGTGACTCAGGTTTGGGAGCAAGCTTTGGTCACCAGTTAAGGACTTGGAAGCTGATTGTAGTGCCCAATGGGCTGCTCTCAGCTCCTGGATTAGGGAGGATCAGTTCCTCACTCTCAGCTGACACCCGGTGGAGGCCAGCTGTCAGAGCAGAGTTGAGGGCTGATGTAGAGAGGGTGGAGGAAGCACTTGCTTCTGGGAGCATGCACGTGGAGGTAGGCTTGCCAAGCACCAGTGCTTTGGGGAGGAAGGGAAGAAATCTATAAAATGTATGTCTCCCTGTGGCCATTAGTGGTGGCTCCCCTGATGGGGGGGGCAATGAAAGAGTAGGTGGTCACGGGGAGCAAACAGTTCTATGAAAAAAATAAAACAAATTAATTCCCTTTCTCCTATGTTCCGAATGCTTCCCAATTTATTTATGCTAGTATGTACACTTATTATATCTCTTATGGTTATGAGTATAGTACCATCTCGTGTTTGTTGCATGAGAGAAGTGCAAAGCAAGGCTGAGTATTTCTGGTACACAATGGACTTAAGAAGAAACTTTTTAACCCTACAAAACACAGTGATTGTGCAGACAAACATATTACAAATCATGTTAAAAATCATTTATTGTTTTTTAAATGGAATTTGAATATATAATCAAAATGGTTTACCTTGCTGAAAAATAGTGAAATCCATGTGTAGGAAATGGACTCTGATTTCTAACCTGCTGATTTCTGTCATCACAGAGACAAACCCTAAGCCAAATTTAAAGTTACACTTAACACTGGTGATTTAAATTCTACTGGCACCACGGGAATCAATCTATAAAGTTGATCATATGTACTAAAATGATTTACATATTGGAAGAACAGTAATCAAAATTCATAGCATCACTGCTCTGTCATTACCTCCCTTCTCAGGAGGGGTGGCTCTCTATCAATCTTTCACCTTGTCTACAATGGCCCCCACATTTGTTTTGCATCTTTGCAATAACCGACAATCTAAACCAGCATTCACCAAATTCAGTCTTCCTGTACAGTTATTGGTCTACCTGCTTGAATTCTGAAACTCAAAGCAGTGGCTACAGTCATAAAATAACAAACAGACATTTGTCAATGCTGTGAGTTTGCTGTTGGTATTGCTCTTGTACATGCCTCTCATATGTTCCTCCTTATATTCCTCTGTCTTGCATTTTAAGGGTGGGCATTATGGTTGGAAACCCTAATGCCCCTTGTGTTTGTTGGTATTTTTGCTCCAAATTTTTAGTATGGACATTTTAGGACATCACCTCATGAACAGTGCCAGTATCATTTTGTTACTCAATCCCAAAAGGTGATTTCGCACAGTGAGTGTGCCAGTCGGCGCTACAGGTGTGAAAACACATTTTGGGCAGGATGTGAAAAATGATGACTGTACTGTTCATGAGGAGGTGTGAAGAAATGGCAGTGTTGAAAATCTGGAGTGAAAATATGAAAAAGTGGCGAAGTTACAAGTGTGCATAAAAACTGTGCAATGTAGGCTGGTTATTTTTTGGAATGTTTTCACTAGATTTTGTACATGGCCTTTTTGGGACATCCCCTCATGAACAGTGGCACTGCAATTTTGTTAATCTGTCCTGAAAGTTGATTTTGCACAGCAACCATGCCATTCTGCGCCACAGGTGCAAAAACACATTTTGGGAAGGTTACAAAAAAACGACAGCTGTACTGTTCATAAAGGCGTGTGAAAAATTGACAATGTTGGAAATATGGAGTGAAAATCTTAAAAATTTATGACATTACGAGCGTACATAGAAACTGCACAATGGATGCTCATAATGCAGTCATTTCTGGGATTTTTTTCACCAAATTTGCAACAAGGAATTTTTGGGACCCCACCTCATGAACAGTGGCACTGTCATTTCATTAATTGGTCCCAAAAGGTGATTCCACCACAGTGACCATGAAATCACCTTTTGGGACCAAGAAACACAATGACAGTGATTGTGTTCATGAGGAGAGTTCCCAAGAACCCCATGTTGAAAATGTGGGACCAAAACTCCCAAAAATGGCTGAGATATCAACGTAAATTTAACCCCCCCATTCACTGCCATTATAGAACTTACCAGCATTTCTTCAGTTTGCAGTTGGCTTTTAAACATGTTCCCAGTCCACTTAAGATCACTGCTTCCAACCTCCAGAGGTAAGTATGGGTGGGGGGGTGCAGGGAGGTCTGGTACGCAGAGGGAGGGCGCGGGTTGTGGTAGAGAGCCGGCAGCAATGAAGAGGGACCTTTTTCTGTCTTTTCAGGTTTAAAACAAAAGACATTGTGGGTCTGTTTTCTGTTTTTTTGCAGGGAAACAATGGATTTTGGTACACTGGGGTAGGCTCCTAGTGTGCCAGAGTACTGGGGGCTTCAATGGAGACCAAGGGATTGGGCACCCTGAGGTTAGAGGTTATGTGGGGGGATGCATACGACACTGGGAGTGTGCATCTCAGTGTCAAAAAATTGATTAAATGCTGACCTGGAGATTAGGCACCCTGAGGTTGGAGGTTATGTGTGTGTGGAAGGGAGACACATCCAACACTGAGAGTGGGCATCTTGGTGTCAGAAAAACACAGCAGCATAGAGGAGACAGGCAGGAAAGTGCCACCTCCCAGCCAGTATGATCAGATCGCGCTTACAGGAGACATAACAACACAATCAGCTGTTTGCTGTGTGGTGATCTGCAAATGAAAGGAAAAATGTGACTCCTGATTAGTGCAGCTTTTTCTTTTCAGGTGCAGACAACTAAATGCAAAACAGCATCAGGACCAGCCTGACTGAGGATTGGTGTGATGCTGTCGAGCTCCATGCAGTCACACCCCTCAAAGTCTACTCTCCCAAGGAGTTTGACACATGCACAGACTCAAAAAAGGAGAGAGTTGTCAATGGTGTCAAACACTTTGGCTGACATACTAGAATACAGGCCATGTAGTAGCAATCTACAAAAAGGGTAATAAAAACATAATTGCAATAACTTTAGGCCTATAAGTCTGACATCAGTGCCAGTAAAATTACTTGAAAGGATCGTAAAAACAAAAATAGAAGATACAATAAGGATTCATGATTATCATCAACACAGCTTCATAGTGAGTCGATCCTGTACTACTAATCTTCTTTGCTTTTATGAGGGAATCAGTAAATCCATGGATAATTCCATAACATATGTTGTGATTTACCTAGACTAAAGTGTGGCATTTGATCTGATACTACATTGGACAATAATTGAGTGCAGCACTGAAGACGTACATAATAATAGAAAATCTTCAAGATGAAAACATCAATGCCAATCTTGTAGACTGGTTAATAGGATGGTTGTCAAATGGAACACAAAAAACAACAATTAAGAGCTATACATCATTCATGGGTGATGTAACAAGCAGAGTACCACTGGACTCTATACTAAGGCCATTACTTTTTAAAATGTTCATAGCGAATATGACCAGAGAATTCAAGAACCATAAAATAAAATAAAAATATGCAGACGTCTCCAAGTTGGAGAAGCATCAGTATTCCAAGATGACCATGACAAAATAACAAACTGGGCTAGAAAGAGGGAAATGCATAGTTCTATATTGAGAACTGCAAGGTCATACATGTTGGTAGTAAAACTGTGAAGAATACAGACACATTATGTGATACAATACTGGACAGCACTGGAATTGAAAAGGACATAGGACTTATTGTTGGAGTCATAATAATGATAAACCTGACAATAAAAAACAGTGTAACAATAATATTGCCAAAGCTAATACCATTTTTGGGGGGCCATAAAATGTAACAAAAAATCAGATGACGAAGTGATGTTGCCATTATACAGAGCATACGTAAGGTGCCATTTCGATTATACATCCCTCTTCTGGAGTCCCTCCATGCAAGGAGATGTTTGCCAGCTGGAGAGGGTGCAGAGACAGGCAACTAAAATCATAAAAGGACTGAAGAGCATGTCCTCTCAACAAAGATTAACTGAAGTTGAATTAATGTCATTAGAAGACAAGCGAGAGGAGATATGTTACAGATGTACCAAATTGTTTATGATGTTCATTTGGTGAGTGACCTACATATGGAATTTAAGCAAACAGAATTTGAACAAAGAAGCAAAACTATTATACACAGCACATCATGACAATGTGGAATTCATTACCAAATGATATAGTCATAAGTAAAAATAAAACAGAATAAAAAAAAAATAGATAGCTACATAATGAATAATTCAGGGAAAATTTGAACTACTAGAGCTAATAATGGGCTCTTGCCTTCTCAGCTCTATTCTTCCCAGTTTGAATTCCAAACCAAAGAAAATAACACCAGTATGAAAACCCATAACCCTTTTTGAAAGAAAGAAATCAGTAAGCCTAAGCAGTGCAATAGATGTAGAATGCATAGTGCGAAACCCAGATTGATAATTGGAGAAGAATGATGTATGTGAGAAGTCCTTAGAGAGTTGATTGGCAACTTGCCTCTCTAGTAGCTTGGTGAGGATGGGGAGTAGGGCAATGGACTAACAGTTTGCATGAGAGTTAGCGGGGTCACCGTTATGCAATGAGATAAGTGTCATGCTTCAGGGCATGTAGAAGATAACTCTAGCAAGAGAACAATTAAAGACATGGGCCAACAGGGCTGCGATATTGGAGGCCCCCAGTTTTAGAAGGTGAGGGAGGCCAACAGGGCCATAGCAGGAAACCTACTTGATGCAAGAGAGCTTTCAGAAAAATTCAGAAGGGGTAATGCTAGAAAATGCAAATTTCACACCATCAATATGGGGCAATCATAAGAAGGATAAGCACTAGGACTCAGAGGAGGGGAACAATAGCCAGGGGTCTATTTATAAATTGGGACTTTAAAATGTTAGCTACTGCAGATTGATCAGTTACTATATCATGGATACTACTGAAATGGGTGATATCAGGGCCAGCTTGGAAGGGGTGGAGAAGATTATTTACTATGTCCCAGAATTTAGATGGTACATTGAATTCATTACAGTCACTTACAAAATAAACATACAGTACATGTCTGCTGCTCTGATTCAGTAGGTAAAGCAGATGTCTTTTCCTCCTCCTCAGAGCCAGTAGGAGAATCAGATTCTCCATCTTTCATGGAATCCTTTTCATAATATTGCCTCAAAAAAGAAGAGCTCTGATCCACTTAAAAGAAGATATGTGTGAATTCTTTGTACATTACTTTGACTTTAATCAGGACCAGAAGTTGGCACAGAGCTCCTAATTTCAGCATTTCCTGAAGATAAACCAGAAAACACCTACACCTTTGTTACATTGCATAAGTGAAATCCAGATAGATATAAAATCTAATACAGTATATTCCACTTGTATGCAATTCGGTTGTGTGCAATTTTTGTTTGTATACACACATTCAGGATGCCCCATCCCCCCATCTCTTCCTGCATAAAATGACTGGATGTGTGCAAAAGCTTTTTCGGTTGTATGCACACATCATTGCCTTAACTTCAAAGACTTTACTGAGCTGCTGAATGCTGAAGACTAAATTGGTTTGCAGTTCACACCACTTAGTGAGCTCTTAGTGCACATGGCAAACGAGACTACCCAGGCTAGGCATTAATTGCTTCTCCACAGCTTAAAATGCTTGTAACCCTCTTGTCTGTTAATCCCCTGCTCTCACAATGGAGAAGGTGTCATGCAAGGTTTTGAGCTTTGAGGAAACATTTACACTTGTAGCCAAGTCAGAACAGCCTGGTATTTCCAGAAAAGAGCTAGCCGCTGAGTTTGGTGTCAACCTCTTGAGTGTCTGTAGGATTTTACAGAACAAAGAATAGCTGCAGGATGACTAGAGTAATGGCTGTAACAAGGCTTGCAAAAGAAAAATAGAAGGGAAAGATGTCTGAGTTGAGGAAGCACTGCTGAAATGGTTTTCTCTGTCCCAGGATCATGGTGTCCCCCTGTCTGGTCCCATCCTTTTACAAAAGGCCAAACGACTTGCTGAGACCATGGAGAGCAGCAATTTTGAGCCGATGGCTGGATTGTTCTTGAGGTGGAAGGAAAGAAACCAAATCAGCTACTGCTGCATACACAGTGAGAAAGACAAGTTGGATTTTGCTGCTGCCAAGGACTGGATAGCAAATGTGTCACCTGACATTGTTAGTGGCTACTCTTTAAGTGAAGTCTACAATGCCAATGAAACAGCACTGTTTTTCAGAGCTACCCTGGATGGAACTTAAACTTTTAAAAAGGAGGCTTTAAGTGGTCACAAGACAGCCAAAGAAAGACTGCCAGTAGTGGTGGCTGGTAACGCCAACAGTACAGATAAACTTCCACTCCTTTTAATAGGCAAGTCAAAAATGCCATGCTGTTTCAGAGAGGTTGCCATAAGAAGCACTGCCTGTAACTTACCAAGTGAATAGGAACGCTTGGATGACATTTGGCATTTTTTCTGCCTGGTTGCAGGACCTTGACAAGTGAATGGGTGTATAAAGAAGATTTGTGATTGCTGCCAATGCCAGTAAGCAAACTCATTTTAAACATCTTTTTAAACTATTTTAAAACAGAAAATGAACACTAGAGCAGTTAAATAAATTACTGCCTGACAAGTAATGTTCTATAAAGTACTGTACTTTATTGATTTTAATATGTGGTGCTGTATTGATGCTTTTTACCCAATTTACCTATCTGATTGATTAAATGAGTTTTTTGCGCAGTACCAGTGTGATGCTGTGATGCAATTTGGGGTGTTTCACTTGTATGCACATTCCACTTGAATGCACATACACAGCGTGTCCCAAAGTTGTGCATACAAGCAGAATCCTCTGTACCTTAATAACTCAGTTGCTCTTTGAGTCTAGACAGTCACATAATTAAGTCCTGACAGATTCAAAGGAACAGGAAATTGTAACTGTAACCTTAAGGTCTGTATGAGCTTGTTCAACCACCAGTTCAAGTGAGGTGTTAACTTTCTGTCTTTTTGGGACCTGAAACGCCCTCATTAAGAAGGGCAGAATAACACTGGGAAGACCAAACACAGTTTAAAATGAATTTGTAACCATGTTCCCCAAGGACTGATATCAGGCAATTCAGCATGAAGAGCAATAGGCAGATCCAAGGTACACACACACGTTTAGAACAGGTTAGATTTTCTAAATTCTCATGCTTTCAATTGAGTGCATAGTTTTCTCTAAAGACGTTTGCATTTTAGCTAAATTTGTTGAATTCTGTTTGACATTCCACTAGTGGCTTCAGTGTTTTTGTTTTCCCACTTGCACAGCTAAATTTTCCAACATCTTTCTGCTTTGTTTAATATAATTTAGCAAATACTCAACTTATGAATTCAGGACATCAAATGACCTGTCGTATTTTTAGTCCATACTAGTATCTTTTCCATGGATTCACCAAAAGAGTCAATTGTGTGCTTACTACAACCAGACAGAATAAAGGTAAAGGCTGGCTTTTCTTTGATGGTGACCGACTCATTTTGGCCATTAGTTTTGTTAACTCAGTAAGTTTCAATAAATCTACTTGGGTCTTGTAGGCCCCTGCCTCTTCAGATATACTGATGGCAGCAGATGTATTAGCAGTAGGGGTTCCAGCCTTAGAGAAACACCAATGTCAACATTCAGTCAGGGAAAAAATGGAGAAACAAAATATTGCAAGTAAAAACTCACAGTTTATTCAGCAGTTTATGCAACAAGCAAGAGTACAGCTTAAAAATCCCAGCAGTACAGGACTGTAGCAGGTCCCTTCATTAGGGGTTGTGACTCCAACGTGAGACTTCCCACTCAGTCAAACTGGTAGTACAGGAGATGTCAGCACTTACAGAGCTGCCATGGGATGAGGTGGATCAGGGGAAACTCCAGCCCTCCCCATGCCCCCAGCCTGGTAGTCAGCTTGAAGTATTTTTATAGCATTCTGACATTTGACCTTTAGGGGGATTTGGGAGTCAAGTTTGGGAGGTATATATTAGAAAAGATGAAGTCAAGCTGGCCCATTGGCATGGAAGGCTGATGCACTGGCGCCATACCTCCTGCCACACTGACGACCTGTGTTCAGTGGCAAGTGTGAGTTGCTGGGAGTTGGATGGGGAGCGAGAGGATCAAGCAACTGGAGGACAGCTCTCATCTCCTCCTCTGGGGAGGGGGGATTGGCATTTCTGCCGAATGACTGCCACCAGGTGGAGACCAGAGGGTAGTGAGGGACTGGGGCACCAAAGACAGGATGTTGCTGTGGGACTCCGCATCTTGCCCACACATCTGTGTGCACATGCTGATGTGTGCCCCCCAGCAATGAGGAAAAGAGAAAATGGAAAAAATGGTTGGTATAGGCTACATGAAGCCGTGCCCTGCCTACTTTCATCCTACACCATTACCCAATCTCCAGCCCATATGGTTCTATGCGTGGGGCAAAGATCGCCCTCCCCTTCTTTGCCCCGTCACAGGGGGAAATCTGGGGGAGATCCTAGGCCCAAGAAACAGGAGAGATGGAAGTGTTCTCTCCAAAGCTTGGAACAAAAGGTTCTGGATAACAAGGCAGTCAGCTGCCAATCATAGAGTTCATGACTCCCGATCGGCTGTTGGAGACAGAGATGGGACCTCACTCTCTCAGCACTTCTGTCTAATTTTCCTGTACCCAGAAAACTGGAACCCTCATGCAGGTGTGAGAGGGTCATGAGTCAGGTTATGGAGGCTTCCACTGGACCACAGGACCCCTAGGACCAGGTATTTTTCCCACTGCAACTGGGAACAAAATGATTGGGATATTAGGGCAATCAGAGATGCCATTTATCAAGCGTATGTTTCCTGAGTGGCTGTTGGGAATAGAGCTGGGACTTTGTTGCACTTCTTAACTCTATTTATTTGGTGGTCCCATCATGAGTGGCACTGTAGGCACAAGTGTCTAATTTGGCAGTCAAGTGAGGGAAGTAGAGTGGGAGACTATATAGCATTATGAGGGTCATGGTAAGTCTGACTGGGGATGCAAATAGATGTCCAACACTGTGACTGTAAAGGTCCTGCTCCATTTAATAAAGGATGGGTATTTCAACTGTGCTATGTTGTTTGGGGTGTTCCTACTGCTCTTAGTGTCTGCAGCTGACCTGTTTCCTTGCAGAAAGTGAATGTTGTTTCCCAATACTACAGACATTATTAAGGTTACCATGTTAAATGCTCTTCTGCATTAGTTAAATCCAAAGGAGTACCACTAAAAGTATCCTATGTTGTATGTCTTATGTCTCTCTCCACATCCTCAGTAGAAACGTCGCCTACCTTATCTCCTACCTTATATTTCAAGTTCTCTGTACATAAAAGAATGCCCTCTTTAATACTTTTCCTACAGCTGCAGCCATAGATACATTTTGATATTTCCAGATATTTCACCGTATTTAAAGAGATTCTTCTTGGTGGCCCACAGTGATACTGCAGCTGGCATGGAATGTCTCTAGAGATATCACATACATTTAATAAAAAAAAGTATTAAAAATATCTGGCCATGACATGTCTTTGACTGCAACAGCACTTAATGCAGGTGATATAGAGAGAAACCCAGGTCAGTGTGCTAGTCCTGTATACCAACAATGATCTACTATGAAAAATTAGTCGTGGTCTAAAAATTGCTCACTTACAGTATGTATTCATAGCCTGCAATTTGAACTATCTGAACTTGATGCCTGGTCTGCCCTCTATAATCCATACATACTTGGTATATCCAAAACATGGCTGAACCCCTCAACTCCAGACTCAACCTGTTGCCTAAAAGGCTGTTTCTAAAAAAGGAAAGGGTGTGCTCTAAAAAAGGGGTGCAGTCATCATTTACTATAGAGAACATCTTACCCTATCTCTAATCACTAGAGGGTTATGTAGTGTATCCTCCTATGACTCAGCTTAATCTGGGTTAATCAAAAAATATACATATATATGATATGACTATAGTATAATCCCCCCCAAATTAGGCGTAACTGGCCTAACTCAGATACATAATGTTATTGTTGGCTGTGTGCCTCAATGTGATATGGTGACTGCAGGTGACTTTTGTCTAAACTGGACCCTGTCTAGTAAGTAAGGGTACAGTAATACATTAAACCAAGTAAATCTAATTTAAATATTTTCTGTACCAACTCCCTTAAATGTGAAGTGCTCCAGTCACACTACCTTAAACTGGATTATCACAATAGTGAAGTCAGGAGTACTGGGACTGGAATACTGGCTGATTCAAGTGCACACTCTCCTGCTTTTCGCATTGGTCATCATAGAGGGCCCCTAAAACTCCTTTTAAGACTTCTACAGTGCATGTAAGGAATTGGCTTCTACTGACTCTCTGTTTAGTTATGTGGTAGGGATTGGTTGATCCTTTCTAAACTCCATGGCTGATATTCACTCTGCTAACACTTTTATACATAACAGTTTTTCTGATGTCCAGAAGAAACAATTCCCTTAATAAGAATATGCTTCAGAGGTACACACAACAACTGGGTTTCCAAACACTTACTATCTTCCTTGAAGCTAAGATATAATGTGTGGTGTTCTTATAAGCTAACTCTCCTGAGCTATGGGTAAATACAGGCAACCGAGGACCCGGCAGAGATTTAGCACATTAAGACAACTTACTTCAAACCACAGCAGATTCTGAATATTGAGAATCTTAAATCCTAGTGGCTGCAGTAACTATATTATTAATCCTGATAAAAGGATGAAAATTGAACAGTTGCTTATTGATGATGTAACTGGAACAGACCCAAGGCTCATTGTAAAAGCATTCAGTAATAGATTAACAGACTTCTCGAAATATGAAAATTTACTTCCATGTATTGATACTTGTTCTTCCATTTGTGATTTTTCCAGTTACCCCACCATAAACTCCATTGATAGCTACCATCCTATATCTAGTCTCTCACCATTTAATACATTGTTTTAAATAAATGTGTTTTCTCAGTTGAATGGCTGTATTAGTAAATACAGCTTACACCAGTGCAATATGGGTTCAGAGGTGGCCATAGCATTCACACTGCCTTGACAAATTTCAATAATCATATGTGTAAGGCCATGGACAGAGGCAATTTCACTGGGGCTAGAGTCATCTCTAACCATTCACCTGTTTTACTACAGTATCTCTTACCCTACTGGGGCAAACAGATAAGGATAGATTGTGGAGGATTAATAATGCCCTACTGAAAGACCCTAAGACAGTGAATATTATTAAAAATAGGGCAGAACAATTCTTTGTTAATAATGATAACTCAGTTCCAAACCAAAACCATATATGGGGGCATTTATATGAATCCCAAGAAATCATGAATCTGGAGGTTAGGGCCAAAATTGTAGGAGAATATCTACAAGTATATAAAGTTTGATGGCCTAAGACTGATGCAGCACAAAATAATTAAAAATATGTACTATACACCAAAAAATCTAACAACATGGGGCATTTAGATCCGGACACATATACCAGAGGTAAAAACAGTATGGGCACACTTAAACACATTGTTTAGGAGAACCAAAAGGCCCAACCTCTCTGGGAAGACATTAAGAAGCAGATGGACCCCTTACTGGGCTTGGAGTCAGCTTTTATGATGCATGAGCAATGGGACAGAATTGCAGCTTGAGTTGAAGCTCTAAGACAGTGAGCCAAAATTGATCCATGAAAAAAACGTGTGAGTGGAAACAAAACACATAGGTTGCAAGATAAAAAAATTGGGGCTAATGAATAAAACAATCCCCAAGTCTGTGAAAGCACTGGATCACCTGATAATTGGGAAATTCTGTGGGCGATAAGCGGCAACATGGTAGCTGCTGGCAAAATGGCGAATGCACCTGCTCCAGCAGAAACAGCCCACAACCACTCATCAGAATTTATAGAACTTAAAGGAATGATGCAGAAAGTCCTAAATGAAATCTTGACTTACAACGCCTCAGTGGCATCTCTGGAGGAGAATTTCAAAGCCCTCCACAGCTGTACTCTGGATGCTGAAACCGATCTGCTGTATATTGATGAAAAAGACTCAAGGCATAAGACATGCATACAAGAGCTGGAGCGCATGGTACATTTATTGTGGCATGAGCAGAGGATGTGGAGAACAGGAGCAGAAGAAACAATTTGAGATTTGTGGGGTTCTCCAAAGGAGTGGAGAGAGGGAACACCATGGAGTTCTTGCAAAGAGAGCTGCCTAAACTACTACAATATGAATGGCACCCAGAACTTGAGGTGGAATGGGCACATAGCTCGTTGGCTCCAACCACCAAGCAGGGGGAGCACCTGAGGCCCACACTGGCAAACTTCCTCCATTTTTCAGAAAAAGAGCACATTCTGAATCTAGCAAGAGAGAGGGTCTCACTATTCTGGCAGGGGCACAGGGTCTATATCTTTAATGACTACTCTACCAAACTGACTGGAAAACAAAAGGCATTTACTGATGTTAGGAAACAATTCCAGGAGTTGCAAGTGAGCTACTGATTGTTATACCCTGAGAAGCTGCAGACTAACCAGAATAGAGTGAATAACATGTTTGAAATGCTGGAGGACACTATGGACTACATTAGGAGAAAGCGGCTGGAGAGGTTGACATGCTCCTGTCCCCCAAATGCACCAAGTAAATTAAAAAAACTATGGACTGGTAGTGGCCCAAATCCTACTGGGCAAGGCACCTCCAACAGGTATTGTCACATGGCCTCTATCCCAGCAGCAGGTGATATGGACTGGCAAATTTGAAAGATGAAGAGAAAGCAGTGATGGAAGGAGAAACGTTTCCCTGGGCTCCAGCAAGCTGGCAGAGAAGGAGACAGGAGAAGAACACCATCGTCAACCAGCATCGTGTCTGTGAGGTAGCGTGCATCGACGAGGCAGGAACCAGATCTGAACCTGAGGCACCAACCCCCCCTGACTACACAATGGCAAGACATGGAGGAAGAACAGCTCTAGGAGAAGATAATTAGCTCATAGGTGAGGCAGCAAGGGTAGCAGCAGAGGAAGAGGCTGAGAGACCCCTGCCAGCAGACCCCGCCTACGTGACAGTAACTATGAACCCAGTGAGGCAGAAGCCAAGCTCAAGAATGGCCACCTGAAGGGATTTTCTTTTTCTCCTGAAATGGACTAAGCAATGAGATGGTATGTTTATCTGTTGGAAATGAGAAGGGAGGGTCAATACATTGAGGTAATTTTCACCAGTGGTATGAGGGGAAAAGGTGCAGTGCACCGGGTGCAGGGATGGAGGAAGGGAAGGACTGGGAAATCTTAGTTTCAAAAAGAGTAACCCTCCCCAGTCACAGTCGCATAGTTAAGTGACAGAATGGGGTAAATGGGTTTACAAGCCTGGATGGAGGAGGATAGGCTGGGGTGGCAGGTGAGGCAGTATAGCGCAGTGGTCTAAGGCTCTGAGCTGCAAATTTAGTGACATTCAGCAGACCAGACCTGGGTTTGAATCCCACAGCTTCCACTTGCATACTGTGTGACCCTGACCAAGTCACTTAACCTCCTTGTGCTCCCAGGTCGCTCCTGTAAAAAAGCTTTCAGCTTAGTGTGCTATAACTGGTTAAACAACTAAATAAAAAAAAAAAAAAAAGGTGGATGGGGTTTTCCTAATCTGAATTTGATCCTCCCCCTTTCCCTCTCCCCCCTCCAATAAGTGACTGAAAGTGATGTAAGAATGTATTGTAAATTGAATACATGTCTCTCTCTGGGGGAGGGGGGCATGGGCAGACTACATAGCATAGAGGAAGGAGGGCATGGTGACACAACCTGGCAGATGAGCTGAACTTGCACAAAAACTCCAGCTGAATACCCCTATCTGTGCATAGTAACTTAAGAATTAGATCTCTCTGATGGACAGGAAGGACAGCTGAAGTTGGGAAGCTGGTTTCATCCTCTCCTCACTGTGTTAAATGTAAATTTGGTATGGGAAGGGGGATGGAAGAAACCGGACAGTTATGGGATGGGCCTTCCCCTCCCCCCACACTTCACAAGCTGTCAAGGAGAAACATAAGGGACGGAGGAGGAGTAGGCAGATGGACAGACTGGGGCTTGGGAGTTTCTTGGCAGCCATGGACTTTTGAGTGTCACCGTGCTTCTCAAACATTTCCTCACTGCTCCCAATGCCTATAAAGCTCCCCGAAAATATAGGAGGAGGTGCTTAATATCAGTGATCCACTATCTTGACATAGTGACCTATGACTCTTAATTGCAGAGCACATCCATGGTAATTAAATAGAGACATTTGAATGGAAAATTACCTGTAAGTGGCTGTCATGGCAATCGAACCCTGGGCTAAGCTGATGGCAGTTGGAACAGGCTATGCCTCAACTGCCACTATGTTGCAGCAATTGCTGCTCAAGGAAATTTCCAAACACGCCCACAATATTGGTCCATGTGAGATGATACTTGAGCAGAGTGTGCACCACAACTGTGACTGAGAGGAAAGCAGAGCAAATGGGGCTTCAGTGCAGTTGAGATGGGTGAGTCATGACCTATAATCACACAGCAGTGGTAACTCACTGGACAGCAAAGGAGAGTGGAAAATACTGCACTTTAGACACAGACACAGACTGCTCCATTTGCAGGTCCTGGTTGGGACTCCTCATCCCCCTTTTTATTTCTTTTTTCCTGTATGTACGAGGTGTCTCCAGGTTGGTCTATCATGCTGGCTACTGCTATGAGGCCTATCTAGTATGCAAATCTTCCAATGGTCATCATCATTGGAATTCCCCACATTGTGGGGATCATACCTGCGCTGTACAAGGGAGGACGGCTCAGAGGTAATATGAGGAAGTATTTCTTCACAGAGAGGGTTGTGCATGCATGGAACAGCCTTCCTGAGGAGGTCATAGAGTCAAAAACAGTGGGGGAATTCAAGAATACATGGGACAGACATAAGGCAATTCTAGTGGAAGGGGTAGGAGGAAGTAGGCTGTTGGTTAACTAGGATCTGCGGCTTATCCATTAGGTAGGGAAATGGGCAGACTAGGTGGGCCAAGTGGTCCTTATCTGCTGTCAAATTCTTTGTTTTATGTTTACATTGTCTAGGACATCCCCTCTATCACTGTCTTAGGTCTGCAATTTCCTTCCCTCCCAGGTGGGACACCCTAAACACCACGAAGGAAGGAGGAGGGTCAACCTGACAAACTGAAGGGGAAATACTTTATCTCCTCCTCCTCCCTCCCGCCTCCCGAGGTGGAGGTAGAATAGGGGATGGGGTGAGTAGGACCTGATGAGCTGGAAGGACAAGCATAAGTAACCAGATTGGAATATGGGATTCCTCCCTGCCTACTACACAGCTTACCCCTCCCAACCCCCACCCCACATTTACAGCTCCAGTGATTGAGCAAGGTCTAGTTAGTTATAAGTAGACTCGGACTTAGCCCACTGGTAGCCACCAGATGCATATAGCATGCACAGGGTTAGACAGAGACAGCACGGGGGCTGACTCCCTCGACCAGGTCACTCCTCCAGACTGAAAAAAGTGTTTAAGATGGGCAAGGGGTCAGACCCCAAGCCTGAAATCTTTTTTAAAAGGTTCCTTATTACAGTTATTTTCAGAAGTTATTGGATGTTGAAAATGTTTGTAATAATAGTTATATGTGCTCAAGTTGGTATACAACAGAAAGCCCAATGGTTGAGGGCTACCCCCTGCCCACAGGTAAAACACATGGGATGGCTCCCCCTCCAGAGGTACTCAAGAGGTATACAGTATGTCCTCAGAGGGGCAGGTATGGTCCCCACATTGTGAGGAATTCCCATGACGGTGACCAGTGGAAGATTTGCATACTAGATAGGCCTCATAGCAGTAGCCAGCATGATAGACCAACCTGGAGACACCGGTTTAGGATGAACAGACAAGAGGGTAATAGGAACAGTGCCCACATGCTAGGTGTGATTTTTAAGAGGTTTCCTAAACATATAAATGGTGGTGATGTAAAATGGGTCTCATGGAACGTGAAAGGTATACATACCCCAGTAAAAAGGAGGAAGATACTATTTATTTTTTAATTTATTTATTTCAATCTAGGATTACAATACCTTTGAGCCAAGGCTCTTTTATAAAGGTTCCACGGCAGCGTGTGCAACAGTCATCATTTTTAGTTACAAACTTATAGTCATTGACTTACAGACATGTAATAACCAGTACAAAGACTTGAGCTATGAGCAAGATAAGGAAAGTGAAGGAGAGGTGGGTGGGTGGGGGAGAAGTGAGGTAGGAGATCAAGGGGTAGGAGGTACAGGGGGTAAGGGGGAGTACAGCAGGTGGTTGGGACAGGGGCAGGAGTGGAGATACGGGGGGAGGTGGGTGAGGGCAGGAGACAGTGCAGCCAAAGGGCCTTGTCAAGTGAATATGACAGGTAAGGTGCTAGGGGTGCAAAGACTGATTGTAAGTGCTGAGTGCTGGGGCATGTGCAGCTGGAATGGTGGAAATGTTAAGATGGGCAATTGCAGGATACAAACAGTGAGAGGTGCAGCTTGGACTTGAAGAGGCCGAGTGTTGGAGTGGTCGCTATGTCACTGCCAAGAGAGTTGAGCCTGTTGGATGCCCGATAGGTGAATGATCTTTGTCCTTGGGTCATGCGACATCATGGGATATGTAGTAGATGGGAATTGGATCTCCTTGCAGTGATGTTCCTATGTCTAGGCTTAAGGAGGGCACAGACACCAGGTGGGGCAAGCCCCATTATAATTTTCTTGGCCTTGATGCAGGTTTGGTATTTTATGCGTTTGTCCAGTTGAAGCCATCCAGATTGGGAATAAAGGTCACATGTGTGGGTACAGCGATGTGAGACAGTGATGAGACAACAGGCCTTATTCAGGGAGGTTGCGATACGTTTGAGAGCAGTGGTAGTTGCAGACCCATATATGATAAGACCATAG
The DNA here is from genome assembly GCA_016271365.2 of Neoceratodus forsteri. NCBI lineage: Eukaryota > Metazoa > Chordata > Ceratodontiformes > Ceratodontidae > Neoceratodus > Neoceratodus forsteri. The sequence continues at coordinate 870,290,883 of CM057450.1, read as the reverse complement.
TCTATGATGCAGACGATGGAGCTTTGGACGGCCACTGACAGTGCTTCTGGGGTTAGGTGTTTCCTGTGCCAGAATAATATGCCTAACCTCGCATTGGAAGACTTTGCAACATTGCTGGTATGGACATCGTATTAGTGGTGGGGATCAAGGGTGATGCCGAGGTACTTGAATGATTGTGTTTGCTCTAGGATGGCTCCTTATTCAGTTGCGATGGAGAGGTGGAGTTGTTTGTTTTTGTTGTGGGGGCTGCAGAAGACCATAGGCTTGTTTTTTTTCTGATTGAGAAGCAGTTTATGATTTAGAAACCAGGATTCGATGGAGGAGTAGGCCCGCTGATGTTTATTTTGTAATTGGATTGGATCAGGGTCCGAGGTGAGGATCACAGCATCGCCGGCATAGAGAATTATTTGTTCTGGGCAGCTGTCTGGTAGTGAGTTTAAGAATAGGCTGAAGACGAGGGGTCCCAGAATAGAACCCTGGGGGATTCTCGAGTGGAACAGTCTAGGGTCCGAGGGTGTATCAGTGATTCTTGCTGTTTGGGACTGTTCTTCAAGGTAGCTCTTAAACCAGCCATTGGAGTCAGTTGACAGCCCAGTGTTCTGAAGCTGGACAAGCAGGAGGTGGTGATTGACAGTGTTGAAGGCTTTAGTTAAGTCAATTTAGATTGAGCCTAGTAGTTCACCGAAGTCAAGTGCATTGTGGATTGCACCAGTGAATTAAAGTAGGGCTGTGGAGGTGCTGTGACCTTTGTGGAACCCGTGTTGTTACTAGACTACTTGAAGAAAAAAAAAACAGGGATAGCTTTCCTCCAGGAGCTCCATCTATCCATCAAGGAAGCCAAAAGGTTAACGGGGAGGGGGGTGGATCTCACAGGCAATTTCCACCTCATATAATACAAAGAGCAGAGGGGTAGCTATCCTAATTAGCAAAAATGTTCCATTTACTGTCCAAAAGGAGTTCAAAGACAAATATGTTATTGCTCAGGGACTGTTGTGAGATCAAGAGATGACCCTGTGCAATATATATGTGGAACAAACTCATCAGGGGTCACCTTTTATAGACTCTTCCCCAGAAACTGGTAGAAGTGCAGAGGGGAGAGCTGATAGTGGGAGGTGATATGAATAGCCCCATGGATGAACTCTTGGATAGAAGCAGAAGTCCAACTTCCCTAACCCAGCCCACCTCAGAGGCTCTAAAAGATATGTGTAGGGAATTAGATTTGACAGATATTTGGAGGCTAATACATTCCACAGAGAGAGATTACTCCTTTTTTTCTACCACACACCAATCCTTTTCCCAAATTGACATGTGACTTGTACCAGGGGGCTGGGCACAAAATGTGCAGGAAACTTCAATTGGGATAAGAATTATCTCAGACCATGTACCAATATCCTTCACCTGGCAACCATTTCTGATAGGGAAAACCAAAAGGGGAAATTGGAGGTTCAATATTTCCACATTAAAAGACCAGGTATTTTGTACAAGTCTTAGGGAAGATAACACACTATTTCTGGAGGTAAACAAGGTAAACAAACAGAAAGACACTTCGGCTACCACCCAATGGGACACCCTGAAGCATACATTTGGGGCAGGTGTATCAGCTATATTGCCTATAGGCATAAAGCTAATACTCTAGAACTTGAAGCCCTCAAAAATAATGTGAAAGAATTAGAGAAGCCCTTTAGAGAAACTTGTCTTCCCCATCAGACCTTTTTGCAACTTACCTGAAATACAAATACAATGCCTTTCTCCTTAAGAAAGCAGAATATGCTTTATTCAGACTTAAGCAGGTCTTTTGGGAATTAGGAGAGGAAATCAGGGAGGTTACTGGCCTACCAAGTAAAAAAGAGGCAGGAGAGATCAAGAATCCTTAAGATAAAGAAGAAGGATGGGTGTCTGACAAGGGATAAGACTGAGATCAATGAGGAGTTTCAAGCCTTTTATAAGACACTTTACACTAGTGAGGTTCATCCAACTGACTTGGAAATACATCAGTTTCTGGGTGGCATGTAGCTCCCCAAATTATCACGGGAACATCCAGAATGGCTTGCTAGGCTAATAGGGCAGGAAGAAGCATACAATGCTATAAAATTAATGCCAGCAGGGAAAACACCTGGTGGAAATGAATCCCAGTTGATTTCCTTAATGCCTTCAGTGAAATCCTAATAGACCTCTGCATGAGGCCCTCCTAGAGGCTAAAAGTACAGGGATCCCACTAGGGTCCATGACTACTGCCTGAATTTCTCTGATACAAAAGCCCAGGAAGGATGCATCCCTATGTGGGAGTGAGGCCCATATCCCTAATACCAATTGACTGCAAAGATTTAGCCAAATTATTAGCAACAAGGCTCAAGACACGGGTTGTGGGCCTATTAGAAGGTGATCAAGTGGGGTTTGTCCCTGGGAGAAGGGGAACAGAGAACACCAAGAGACTCCTTAATCTGCTGTGGCACTCAAAGTGGTGCAAAACACCCTCCATTCTCCTATCATTGGATACTGAAAAGGCATTTGATAGGGTGGAGTGGGAATGCCTACTTGCTGCCTTGAAAGCTTTAATATTGGACCTTGTTTTAGGTCTTGGATCAAAGTCATTTACAACAAATTTGCTGCAGAGGTTGTCTCAAATGGCAGGGCATCCCCCATTTCAAGCTACATAGAGGTACTCGACAGGGGTGCCCACTCTCACCCCTACCGTTTATCTTGGCTTTGGAACCCCTACTGAAAGCTCTTAGGAAGGCCTCAGAAATCAAGGGAGCAGTGCTAGGAGAGGAGCATAAAACAATGGCCTACGCAGAAGACATCTTACTAATGCTCACAGAGCCTGCAAGCTCAGTTCCCCACCAGCTGGCCCTTTACTTGAATATCAAGGCACAAACCGAACACCTCCAAATTTCAATTCTTGGCTTCCTCAAATCTGGTGATACAAATGCACAACTACCAATGGGGATTATACCCAGTGCCCCAGAATAGTATCTGGGGCCAACATTTCACTGGGCTATGTCACAGCTAGCTAAAAACAACCTACTTCTGGTAATGGAAGAGACAGACTGATTGTCAGAGGTGGAAGTTGCTCCACATATCCCATTGGGGGAGAGCGCAGGCTGTCAAAATGATGGCGGCCCCTAAGATACAATATGTTTTAGACAATATACCCATGCAACTGGATAAGAAACTAAGTCATATACATAACGAATGTTCTTCTGGAATGGAGATTCCAAAAGTATCAGTTGAGTGAAGCTAATTAGGGACTTTCATAATGGATGGCTCAAGTTACATGACTTCCATACAAGAATCATGGCACATACCCCGGTGCAGCTGGCACAGACAGTACCATGGGAGCAAGGGAGGGAGACTCCAAAATTGGCAAAATGTGAGGCCCACAAACTGGGAAAACCCCTGGTTCATGGCAGCAATGTTCTCAAATTATTCTAAACACCTCTTTTAACCCCCCGCCAGTTCTCACACTCTTCAGATTTGGAGAGAAACAGCGAAGATTACAAATTGGTGTCCAGAGAGGGTGAAACACTTCCCAATATGGGATAACCCTCTGCTTCAGATAGATGGAAGGCCTATAGGATATAAGCTCTGGGAACATGCAGGGATCATGTATCTATCAGATATCATGGCCACTGTAATAAATTCACTCATGAGATTTCAGCAACTTAGAACAAGGTATAACCTCCTTAACCAGCAACATTGGAGATATCTACAGTTATATCGTGCACTAAGGGATATACTTAGGCAGAGTTTAGGGGGCTGAGATCAACCCGCTGGGCTTTAATTTATTGCCTGGTGGAGAGAATGACACTAGAAGAAGTGACATATATGTGCACCTGCTAAAATGCAGCACAGATGTATCCAAGGGGGTAAGGCTAAGTTGGTCGGAGGAACATCAGTCTGAAATTACATCAGAAATATGGAAAAAATGCTGGAGGGATTTATACATGGCAGTAAAAGATAACAAGAACAGGTTTACTCAGTTCAAAATCCTACATAGGTGGCATAGAATGCCCAGTAAATTAATATCATGGGGTCTTATACCTTCAGACAACTGCTGGAGGTGCCAAACAATGGGGAAGGGGAGGTAAATATTTTTCATGTATTATGGAGCTGTAAAAGCCTTACAACATACTGGCAGGAGGTAAAGGAGGCATGCAATGAAGTCCTGGGCAGTAACATAACCCTTACTCCTATACTAGTGATCTTAGGGGTATTGCAAGACACAACCCCTAGAAATAGATTGCCAAAAGCACAGAAACTATGACTACTACAGGCCCTCATAACAGCCAAAAGAATCCTGTTAAGACAATGGAGAGACCCGAGTCCCCCAGAGAGCTGAAAATGACTTGAGGAATTAGGTAAATCAGCCAGCTACGAAAGAGTGCTGCTTGCCACCCAAGATAGATCACAAATCTTTACTGAAATATGGGGCCCATACTTGAACTCTAGCCATTGCAGAGTACCATTCTCCAGTCTTAAGCCAACCATACCCCATTGAAGGGGGTAGTGGGAGGTCAGTCCTGAGATGTTTTCTGATCCAGTTAGGCAGGAAAACACAACCTAATCCAAGCTACAATCTTTAACATACTGCAATACTCTAAAACATGGGGAATAGAATCAGTACCTTATTATTCCACAGGACTTAGCATGCTCCACAAGTGCCAGTTGGGAATTCTCCTGACCGACACCCTGACAGTGAAGGTAGAGGAGTGCATGATCTCACTCCGGCACCCACATACCACCTATCTCCTTTCCCTTAACCCCTCCCCCCTCAATAGGGAAAAAAGTGACAAGGATAAGGTATAAGAAATGGATCGTAAGACAGAACAATGTCAGGGGCCTCAATTTAATGTGAGCTATTGTATAACAAACACCTTCTTAGACAAACTGAGTAGAATGTATTTCCAAGGGAATTTCCCTGCTAGGTACTGTATGTATAATTACATGTACATTACACACTTGGAAAGTAATCTGAGAAGTATCTTTATGTTTCATATGTTGTATAACTTTGGAAAATCAATAAACTTTTATTTACAAAATGAGTCAGCTTTTACACCTCAAATATGACTCCTGGGTCTCAATTTGCACCAAGTTATAGGGACAAGGAGATATCACATTTTCCTGATCTCCACCATTGCCAAAAAAAATCATCCTAAAACATGGGATGGATAACACAACCCCTTAATATCAGGAGTTGCAAAACTCTATCATAGAAGCTCTCTGCATTGAAAAAAATGATTTGCTCCATTCACAATCCACAAGTATATTTCAAAAGGTGGTGGGCATTGGAAGAGCTTTTGTCCATTGCTTAATAATGGGCTGATTCAGTTGTTTCCTTTACTCGCACTTAAATAGTTTACATGGTATAGCTTGTTTCTGTCTAATCTCTATTCCTGTATGGACCTGTTTACTGATGTATTTTCTAAATCAGCTTCCACTATGCCCTTACTATGAGGGCCAGTAGAACAAGCTTTTGGAAGTATTTTACTAGTTTGGACATTGTAGAGGTTGTTGTTCAGGAAAAGAAATTTCAGGCAGACATCAAAATCAGTGCATAAAAAATGTCAGGCTGGCATTTATCATTTTATTATTTGTAGCATAAAATGATAATTATTCAGAACAGAAAATAAGAAAATTGTCATTAAGTCAATAACATTAATGCTGTATAGGGTGGAGACACAAGCCTTCTAAACTTAAGGTCTTACACCTCTCACAGTCAGTTCTAGACTGACACCTAATCTAATAAATTCACCCTAGTGGTAGGCTTATATATGTTTTTATCAATGACATCACTGTCATGTGACATCAATTCATTTCCAGTTTAGTACATTTTTGAGTTTCTAGGCTCACAACTTGCTCCTATACATAGTACAAAAAGTTGCTTTTAAGCCTTATTACTTTAATAACTATTTCTTTCCAACATCTTTATTACACACCATAATCCTGGTTAGAAAGTGACTCTAAATGCTTGATTATCTTTTTAATTGCTGTAAGCTCCTCCCTCAATCAATAATCAAAGCAGGAAGAATCTGTATAAATATATGCATCAGGGGCCGCTGCTTCCCTACAGCAACAGATTGAGTGCAGAAGAAGAGCTTGTACAGCCGACACCCTTTCCTGCTGCAAAGAAGGCTGCAGCTTATCAGGCCACCAAACAGTATCTTTTCTCTCTTTTATTTTTACCCTCTGCAGGACTGTTTACACACCAGCAAATTAATCTGAGGTAAGCTATTGATCCAGCGATACTGCTACTTGCTAACAGAGCATCTAATAATACTGTATCTTAGTAATATCCCACTTATGTTATCTTTGTATTTCTAGCAAGGCAGCACAGGATGCATAATAAAGCAAAGGAAAAGGGAATGCTGCTTACTGGTTTATTTAATCATGGGCTCATTTAACTAGCCACTAAGTAAAACACATATTGCCACATGTTTTAGTTTATAACTACAAGGTTCCCTTACATGAACCTTTTTATCTGGACCCAGAAGGAAGAAAACTTGAAAGAGGGTTTACTGTAGACAATGAAAAGCAGGGGCAGGGGTCTGCTTAGAGGTGGCCTACCTCCAACCAAGAAAGAAAGGGATAGCTGCACTAGAAAGGAAGATAGAGGTTGCAACCATAGAAAACAGACAATACAGATGGGTCCTTACTCATTGGCTTCCTTTCTATATTTGTTTTATTACTGCAATTAAAGGCACAGATGCATTTTATATTTCTTACTTTTTCTTTGTACAGAAAGCACTAATCTGGTACTTTAACCATAGCATTTAACATATCCCTGCACTTTATTAGCTAGCACTTTTAACCCCCATCCTGCCGCCGACGAGTTAACTCGTCCTACATTAATTAAGCCCCTGCTGCCGCCGACGGCATAACTCGTCTTTTTAAACATTTTTTTTCAGAGCTACAGAGCACATAGACAGGTTTGATTTCATAGAAATCTGCCTAGTGATAGGCAAAGCAGGGACCTTTGACTTCTGTAATTGGTATCACTCTTAACCAATCACAGCTCACCACATAACAGTAGCCTCTTTTTGTACTCATTTGACCCTAGATTTGGCCTTGCATTTCCCTTTGTGGGCTGCAAGCTGAGGTGGAACCTCTCCCGAGTTTCTGAAACAAACGCTCTATCGAACAGTTGCCTGAGATCTACTGCTTGTGAAGTCAGTGTAAGCAGCTCTTTTGTGAGGTCAGTTGTTTGTTCTCTAATTTTGAAAACGGCATTAGTAACTGGAAATTCATTGTGTATATATAGCTACTGGAATGCCGTGATGTAAATTCCTGCAGACGGACATGTAAGAAGTGAGGGATTTGAAAGGAGAAGTCTTTACTTTTTGTAAATTAGGAGGCAATGGTACAGACTGCGGGGTACCCACCACGAGAAAACTTGTTTTTTTGTCAGCAATTCATGCAGCCATGACTTCCACAAACCATTTTACATCTGTAACGGTGTACTTCATTTCCCTTCAATTAGTGAGCAAACTGAGGTTGTAGTTTTCCTAATCTATGGAAAGAGTTTACCACAATACATCACTTTTTTTATTATATTTTTCTGGGTAGGATAGAAATATTGCTTCAGCATGGATAGGAAAAAGTAGATCTTGATGCATTAAGCCAGTCAGTGCTGGGCATGTATATGTTTTGTAATTTGTTGATCATTAGAGGAAGAAAATACCACTGTGTTGTTTTATAGTGGTTTTTTTTGGGAGGTTTGTGAAATGTGAAGGAGATGGAAGGGGATTGAATAAATGTTCCGTGCCTCCCTCTCTCTCTAGTATGCTATCTGAAATGATCAGGGCTCCATATAGTAAACTCAATTTTATTGTTTACCAACTTGCGATATTTACTTATTTGTGTCCCCATTTTATAATTTACTTTTATTTTATTTTGTGGTAACCTTGATAATGGAATAGTAAGTGTTTGTGTGGGCAGCTATTAGAATGCTACTCGTTCTTGTCAGTTCTGCGCCTTTTTGTGCAGTCCATTGCGCGTTTATTATCCGAACTCAGAACCACTTCAAGATACTTCATTTGCCTAATTGCTCAGGAAGTCTGCTGCATGGCGTGGCAATAAGTTTACTCCCGGCGACACTATTAGCGGGTTTTCATATCACAGAACAGTGCGCCAAGAGTTGAGTAGCAGCGGTGATATAGGACTCATTTCAAACTGAGAGGAATGGGACTGTGAAACATGTGGTGCGACTTGGACTCACTCTGCTGCTGGTAGGTGATCAGTCAGATAGGGGCGTGAATGAAGGGGTTCCCGCATCCTTTAGGCACAGCCGGTCAGAGTTCAGAGGCGACTTTTCTGTCTGGTGTTTGCAGCTGTATGGGTGAAAGCGATTGTTTGCTCTTATTTGCTCTATTGTTTGTGTCTGTTTCTTCTGGGATTTACTTTATTTTGCACATTTTAGCCCGTGGTGGATGGCACGACCTGGATGACTGTGAGCTGTGACTGCTGGCGCTGGAAAACCAGATATAGACTGTGGAGGTGAGTGTGGAAGCGATAATGGGTTTGCAAAAGGATTCTCGGAAGCACTAGCGTCTCAAACCCTAGAATATAATGTACACTCGTGAGGCTGGGACTAAGTTGTAGCTAGGTGCCCACAAGGACGAGGTGTCACGATGCGTGTAAATGCAAGGGTTCCCTGTAAACCAGTTGCTGACGACGGCTCGTTTGACTTTATCATTGAAGTGCATTGTAAACTCTCTCTAAGTTGTTATGGGGCCGTTATTTCGATGGGACAATTACAGTATATATACTGTAGTCAAGACGGATGTCATCCTCAAATCTGTGAGCAGTAAGTTGTTTTCCCTTTGCTGTGCTGCCTCTGCATGCATCTAAAATTCCTATATGTTTTACATCTACTGGCAGACAAGGTATTTAATCGCTCCATTACACTCATATAAATTGTTATTTAAAAGCTCATTTTTAAATAAATCCATCAGCAATAAAAATACCTTTTCATAAGTTTATAAATGCCAAGAGTGGTAGGTACATTTTGACTGTACTGTAAGAGTACATAAAGTCCCACTTTTTAAACTATTGATCAGAATCAGATTACTTTTTGTTAAAGTATTCCCTGTGAAATGGTTGTTTAGCAAAATTTTATTTATTCATTGTTAACTGGGCAATGTCCACTAGGCACTATCAAAAATGATAGGGTTTACTGGGTAGGGATAAGTCTAAACTGGAACCAGCAGGTGTAAAGGCATAGGTAATGGGAAAAAGGTAGATTATTAAACTGGAACCTGTTGGGGAGATGTAACATGCTGAGGGATGGGATGAGATGAAAGGCAGTTGGGGTATACCTTGTGCTAATTTCAAGCCATCTCTGCTTTCAGTTACTCTGCATGTCTGTATTCCCGATGCCACAATAGCACTTATAGTTAAGCTTCTAACAGACAGTCCACAGTCCACTCCCAACCATTACTTCTGCTATGATTGGCAGGGTTGGGAGAGTAAGCAATGAATCATCTCTCCACAAGCTGGGTAAACTTTAGGACAGGATCACTCGCCTTTTAGGTCCATTTAATGGAGATATGAACATACGCAAGCAGCAGCAGAAGAGGCCATTCTGCTCATATTGCAGGACAACAGCTTGAGCTGTGACTGCCCTCCTTCCGACTCCTCCTTACCACGATCCCTACACTTCCCCATTTGCCTATCCCAGCCTCTCTTAAGCTGCCCTCTGTCTTCAACGAGATGACCTCTTCTGGCAGTGCATTCCAAGTGTCCACCACCTTCTCTGTGAAGAAGTGCTTCTTGACCTACTCTCAGCTAAACCTCCCACCCTCCAGCTTAACACTGTGCCCCTGGTGTTGTGGTTGCCACTCAGCTAAAAGAGACTCCTGCTTATCAACCTATTTATCCCTTTCTACTGATACTGTGACATTTATAACCCAATAAATTACAAGCGCTGCCGTGGATTGATAATGTATTTTCCGACATTGCCATGGCATGTATTTGTCTATTTGAATCTATATTTTACCAAGTAAGCAACCAGAATCCTAACTGATTTGTGTCCAGCTGAGACCGAGGTGGGGAGAAGGAATATATTGTAACAATGTGATATAAAAAGCACAAGGATCTACATTTTAATATTGAATTAATGTTGGCAAATGTATTAACTATGAAGTAATCAAATCTTATGTACAGTATATGTTGTATATAATGTGGGATATACTTCTATGTAAATTCCTTTATTGTAAAGTATAATTAGGATTTGTATGTCCTGTTGAATATGTTATTTGTCACATGTTTTCAGCTTGATATTCTAAAGTGGGACCTCACTGGAAATGAGCTATGCTCAACTGAATTTTGTATCCCTGTTTATATATTATAAATAAAATGTTCCTACTATTACTACATTGTTGAATAGGCTGCTTTTAATGCTCTTTGCTATCCAAGTCCCCAAGATCTGGATTTGCTTTTGACATGTAAACATAAAAAATAGAGATGTAAAGCAGTGAGAGGAGAGTTACATATCCTTACAGATTATTTTCTGAAGAGCACTCGATGCCTTTCAGGCTGTGGGTGTGTGAGCTGACTGTATGGGCAGTTGGTTAGTTAGCAACAACATTATCGAGCAGGCAGATAATGTCTGATTCTTAATTGTATCGACTGATAAGCTGCTGTGTTACACCATGATAGCCCTACCTCATGGAGGCCACCCAGAGTTAACGTGCACATGATCTATGTTACTGTTGCATGAGCTCTGCTAGATTCGTCCCCAGAAGGAATGCTGTAAACACAGTTGGGGAGATTTTAGATGTTTGCCTTTGTGGAGCACTGACTCACTGTGTAGACAACGAGGGGTTAAATGAGGAAAGAAAAAAAAACACAATAATGGTTCATGTTGATCTGTGGGGCCCAGGTTCTTAAGGTAGCAGTGTAAAACTGTTAGAACAGTGAATCACGTTATTCCCCAAGGGAGGAAAGAAGGTGAGTAAACCTTTAGAGATTGTGTGACAGTATTCACCCCACTATGAAATCAGTAGTATGGGAGAGGGTTGTAGCTTGTAACATCTGAGTGAGTTAGAAGTACTTGTATTTAAACCGCTCATATGAAGGGTCTTTAGGACAGTAAGAGAGGTGGTAAAAAATAAAGACATTGAGCTTTTGCCTTGGCCTCATTGGTGGCAACAACGTGGCTTGCATTTCCATCTGAGGACCTGGGTTCGCTCTACAGCCTTGTCCACCTGCCCTGGGCAAGTGGAGCTGTGAGAACTCAGGCTCCTGGTAGAGGTAGCAACATTCTTGTTAATGCAGCACCACCTAATGATTAATATGGGCTACCTAGGATGTCATGGGTAGAGTCGTGATGCCCCCAACCAATCAGGCAACAGCAAGACCTTGGCAGCAGTGTGGAAGGTTGGTGCGGAAAATGAGGAAAAACACCTGCCAGGCGCACGGATGGTACTACACACCACAGGCACGACTAGCCCTGAAAGTCAACCTGGCCTCCTCATCCTTGGAGATAAAGTTCTGTGTTGTCTGGGTCACTGACGCCCACCAGGACCAGTCAGTCAGGGAGGTGTCTTCCACTAGGCTGTCGGGGTAGCTCTGAAACAGAGGTAAAAGGTCGCACTTTGAGTCCAGCAGCTGCATGTGTGAAGACTGCTTGAAGGAGAATGAGGACTAGATAGATGAGAACAGCTAATATTTTTCTAGTCAAACTACCTCTTGCTGGCTAGGTGGAACTGCCCAGTGGTGGTAGGCCTCAGATGGGCCTGAGCTTAGGGACTACACTGAGAGTCAGGAGGTGTGAGCACACTGGTGTTGGATCATGTGCACAGCGTGTGGGATTGTGCCCATGATGTCAGGTGTGTGCTCACCAACACAGGGATGTGTTGGTACCTGCATGGTATAGGTAGCGTACTCCACACACAGCTTGGGCAATGGCACCATATGTCAGGCATGTATGCTGGCTCAGCCTACACACCTCTTTCTGGTACAGTTTTATATAACTCTCCCTCCCTCCCTCCCTTCCTCTTCCTTCCTTCCCTCCTGCCCTCTTCTCTCCTCCTCCCTTCTCTCTCTCTCTCCTCTCCTCTCCTCTCCTCCCGCAACAACAAACAACATCGGATCGGACATGATAGAGAATGGCCCAGGACCATTTTGTTCTCTGCAGCCCATACTGCCTTACTGGTCTGCACCAGCTGGCAGCAGCAGCAAGAATGACATGGAAGATGATGACAAAACCTACACAGACAGCTTGGAACAGGTGGGATCTGCCCCAGACTAGGGAGGCGGGGCCCCATCAGCTCTCATACCAGTCGGGCCCATCACTGTCCCCAGAGAGCCTAGTGGTCACAGAGGTGCAGCCAACACAGCATATAGCATAGCCATCTACCCTACCACCTGGCCAATGCAGATAGTTTATGCATTGCAATCAGTACATTATATTCAAGAGGTCAATTCCCAAATAGCACACAGGAATTTTCTGTGAAAGAAGACATCCTGGATTGAGATGCTGAGAATAAAACTTGCATGTGCTGAAAATTAAGTGATTCATGAATTCACAAATTTCAGACTGATCAGCTGAAACTCGCATTGTGTGAATTGCATGAATTTTGGGGCAAAATTCACAGACAAAGTGTGCAGTTCTTTTGGGGTATTCCTCTGAGTTAGTGAAATGGAGAAAGTTGATGGACTGGTTGTCTTCTTTCCACCTTAAAGGTGTATGTACTATTTAAAAATATAAGCATTACCTGGTGGTCTAGTGACCCTCCCAATCCCCAATGTCACTATAATACAAATTATTATCTGGTGGTCTAGTAGCCCTCCTGAAGCCCAAATCCTCATATCACTATATTTAGAAATAGTAACATTACTTGGAGGTCAATGACCTTCCTGATCCCCGATGACCTTGTAATTTCATGTGTAACAATAACCCCCATGTCCTGTTACATAGGTATGCCATGAACCCCTCCCATTCCCCGATCCACCCACTGCTTCAAAATTAGTTTTACTTTTCTTGTGGTAATTTGTATATATCTTTTTTTTTCCTTTCCAGGGCCACAGGAACTGATTTGTCACATGAGCCATATCTGTGACCAACAAACAAAGGCTGTTTGCCAACAGTAAGGTAGGAAAAGGGCCCATTTTAAACAGATTTGGAGGGTACATGAAGGAAGTGGGGATTCAGTCCTGGACCAGAAAAATGTTGATGGATTTCTACTACCATCACACACATTTTTTTCTGACCCAAGAACAGAACCTGAGCCAAGATTGGGTCCCTCTTGGAGTAATACAGCATTGTAAAGCCACATGTCAACATATTGACTTTAATTCTGCATTGTAGCAGCATGCTTTTGGCTTACAGAAGGTTACTAAGTAACCAACACCTCAGGGAGCTGCTGCTGACAGTGAGACCAGCTGTGGGAGTAAGCGGCTCTGCTTCAGGGAAGGGCTGAGGTTCTCCTGGCCCTCACGACTACATCTCAGAGATCTGCTGCACAGTGAGTCCAGGCAGGGAAAGGCTCGGGAGGGCCACTATTCTCCTGCCCCTCATGACTCAGCACATTGGGGAGCTGCTGCACAGTGAGTCTGGGTGGGGGAGTTGGCGGTGCTTCAGGATAGGGCCTGGTTCTCCTGGCCCTCACAACTAACACTAAGGGAGCTGCTGCTGTCAGTATGGGCATAGAGTTGAGGGCACTCTTTGGGGTAGGGCCGTGCTGTCCTTTAACTCATGACTAAGACCTTGGGAGCTCCTGCACAGTGGGTCCAGGTGAGGAGTCAGTGGTGATGCTTCAGGAGAGGCGCTGGCTCTCCTGGCCTTCTCGACCCAGGACCTCAGAGGCTGCTGCACCATGAGTCTGGCCATTGGAGTCTCGGGCGCTGCTTTGGGGAAGGCTGTGGTTCTCTGGCCCTCATGACCCACACTTGGGAGCTACTGCACAGTGAATCTGGGCGGGAGTCTGAATCGCTGCTTGGCGGAGGCTGTGGTTCTTCTGGCCCTCACAACCAACACATCAGGGAGCTGCTGCACAGTAAGTCCAGGTGCTAGAGTCGGGGTGCTGCTTGGGGGATGGCTGTGGTTCTCCTGGCCCTCACGACCACACCTTGGGAGCTGTTGCACAGTGATTCCAGGCTAGGTACATGGCGCCTTCTTTGGGAGGGCTGTGGTTCTCCTGTACCTCACGATCAACACCTCAGGGAGCTTAAGCACAGTGAATTGAGGTGTGGAAGTTGGCAGGCTGCTTCAGGAGGGGCTGTGGTTCTCTCGTCTATTAACCAACACCTTGGGAGCTTCTGCACAGTAAGTCCAGTGGCAGGTTCATGGTGGCACTGGTCAGGGTTGGGCAGTGGTTCTCCTAGCCCTCATGACCAACACATCAGGAGCTGCTGCACAGAGTCCAGGCATGGGGTCAGCATTGCTGCTTTGGGGAAGGGTCGTGGTTCTCCTGGTGCTGAGTGAATCTGGGCATGGAGTCAGCGGTGCTGCTTTGGGGAAAGGTCGTGCTTCTCCTAGTGTTGATCGACCAACATCTCTGGGAGCTGCTGCACAGTGAGTCTGGGCATAGAGATGACGCTGCTGCTTTGAGGAGACCATAGTTCTCCTGGCCTTGTGACCAACACCTCGGGGCTTCTGCACAGTGAGTCCGGGAGTGGGAGTCCACCACACTGCTTCGGGGAACAGCTGTGGTTCTCCTGGCCATCATGACCCACACCTTGGGAGCTGCTGCAGTGAATCCAGGTGGGGAGAATGTGGCCATGCCGAGGGAGAGGCCGTGGTTCTCCAGGTCCTCATGACCAATACCTGGGGTGCTTCTGCTTTCATTCTGGGTGAGGATTTGGCGTCGCTGTTTGTGGGAGGGCTGTGGTTCTTCTGGCCCTCACAACCAACACATCAGGGAGCTGCTGCACAGTGACTTCAGCTGGCGGAGTCGGCTGCACTGCTCGGAGGAAGGCAGTGGTTCTCCAGCCCTCATGACCAACAACTTGGGAGCCTGCACAGTGAGTTTGGGCGGGAGTTTCGCTGATCCTGGCCTGACAAACAATGCCTCAGGAGCTGCTACACAGTGAGCCCGGGCAGGAGAGACGAGGCTGCTGCTCGGGGGCAGACCATGGTTCTCTAGCCTTGGCAACCAACACCTCGGGAGCTGCACAGTGAGTCCAGGAGTGAGTGACCCACACTGCTTTGGGGAAGGGCTGTGGTTCTCCTGGCCCTCATGACCCACACATTGGGGAGCTGCAGCACAGTGAATCCGGGTGTGGGAGAATGTGGAGCTACTTCTGGAGAGGGCCATGTTTCTCCAGGCCTCATGACCAACATCTCAGGGAGATGCTGCACTTTGATTCTGGGTGGGAGTTGGTGTTGCTGGTTTTGGGGAGGTCTGTGGTTCTGGCCTCACTACCAACAGCTTTGGGAGCTTCTGCACAGTGAGTCTGGGCAGGGAGTTCACAGCACTGCTCCTGGCCTGACAAACAACACCTCGGGAGCTGCTACACAGTGAGTCCAGGTGAGGAGTCGGTGGCGCTGCCTCCAGGAAGGGCTGCAGCTTTCCTGGCCTCATGATCAACTGGGAGCTGCCACATGGTTGTCCTGGCCCTAATGACCAACACCTTGGGAGGTGCCACAGTGAATCTGGGCAGGGAGTCGGCTGCACTGCTTAAGGGGAGGACTGTGGTTCTCTTGGCCTCATGACCAACATGTAGTAGTAGTAGTAGTAGCAGTAAAAATCTTATTTTATACAGGATAAGCTGGAATAAAACATGTTTAGGACAAGTCCTATATTATAGATGCTACTGTTCAATCTCAGTACAACATACAATACAAAGACAATAACAAATTTAACAAGCGTCATAAGTCATCATTTACACCTACGTAATACCTGCACTAATCATTACACATACGCCATTACTCTCAGTGCATTTGAACTCCTTCAGAAATAAATTTTAACATCACTCTGGTTGACTATGGATTCTTTATTTACTGAATTACATATTTGGAACATAATAGCTGCACAGTGAGCCCAGTCTTAAAAGTTGGCGGCTCTGCTTTGGGGGAGGGCCGTTGTTCTCCAGGCCATCAGGAACAACACCTCTGGGAGTTTAAGCACATAGAAACATAGAAACATAGAAGTTGACGGCAGATAAGGACCGCAAGGCCCATCCAGTCTGCCCATTTCTTTTTCTACCTTATAAATGTGCCATCGGCCTTTGCTCTGTCAGTGACCTATCTATTCATAGTCATTTGTATTGCTCCCTTATGCCTATCCCATGCCTGTTTGAAGCCCTGCACTGTATTCATAGCCACCACTTCTTGTGGTAAAGCTATTCATGCATCTACCACCCTTTCTGTGAAAAAGAATTTCCTCATTCCCCTTAATCGGCCTCCTCTAATCTCATGCTGTGTCCTCTGTCCTGCAATTTTTCTTATATTTAAACATGTTAGACTCTTTCACCTTGTTTATGCCCTTAAGGTGTTTAAATGTCTCGATCATATCACCTCTCTCCTCCTTTGCTCAAGGGTATACATATTGAGCTCCGTTAATCTGTCCTCATATGTCTTCTGAGTGCAGTCCTGCACCATTTTGGTTGCCTTCTCTGGACTGCCTCAATTTGGTTAATGTCCTTGTGAAGGTGTGGCCTCCAATACTGCACGTAGTCTCCAGATGGGGCCCTAACCAATGTCTTGTACAGAGAGTTATTACCTCCCTCTTATGACTTGTGATACCCTACTAATACACTAACACCCCCTAGCCTTACCTACTGCTTTAGAGGTCTGCTTGGATGATTTTAGGTCATCAGTGATGATGATGCCCAAGTCTCTTTCTTCCTTTGAGACTGCTAGAACTCCTCCCAGCCTATAAGTGGCTTCAGGGTTTCTCTTCCCTATGTGCATGATTTTGCACTTCTTTGCATTAAATCAGTTGCCACTTTCTGACCATTTTGCTAGTTTATCCAGATCTCTTCTCATTCTGCCCACCCCTGGATCATCTACTCTGTTGCAGATCTTGGTGTCATCTGCAAACAGACAAGCCTTACCCTCTAGTCCATCTGAGGGTCACTAATGAAGATGTTGAATAGGACTGGCCCCAGGACTGATCCTGAGGTACCCACTTGTGACTTGCATCTCTTCTGACTGTATACCATTTACCACCACTCTGTTTTCTGCCAGTCAACCAGTTTGCCACCCAGTTGACCAACTTCGACCCACCCCGAGCCTACCTAGCTTATTTATCAATCTTTCTAAGGGAACAGTGTCAAAAGCTTTGCTGAGTCAAGGTAGGCGACATCAACTGCTCCCCTTGGTCCACCACTCTGGCTACCCAGTCAAAGAAATCATAGATTGTTCTGACAGACCTTCCTTTGTAAACCCATGCTGTCTTGGGATCCTGTGCCCCTATGGATTCCAGGTGTTGCACTATCCTTTCCTTAAGGAGTGCCCACAATCTTGCCCACTACTGAGGTAAGACTGACTGGTCTGTAGTTCCCCGCCTCCTCCTGCTACCACTCTTGTGGGCGGGATCACATAAAACCTTCTCCAGTCTTCTGGGACCTCTCCTGTGCTCAGAGACTCACTAAACAATTCTGCTAATGGCTCTACTAGTTCCTCCTTTAGCTCCTTAAGTACCCTGGGATGTATGCCATCAGGTCCCATTGCCTTATCCACCTGAGCTTAGCAAGCTCTTGTAGGACCCTTTCTTTTGTGAAGGGAGTAGCTCCCTCCCCCCATGTCCATGATGCTGAGCTGTGGGCCTGACCTACCTTCTCTTCAGTAAATACTGAGCAAAAGTATCTATTAGGATAGATGCCTTTACAGGGTCCTCCTCCTCACATGCTCCCTTTTCTCCATTAAACTTAGCAATACCCCTCTGGACTTTCTCCTTTCACTAATGTATCTATAGAAAGTCTTGTCACCTTCTTTACTGTTTGTGCTAGTGTTTCCTCAGTTTGGGACTTGCCTGCCTTACTGCCTTACCTGCTTCCCTTAGGGCAGTTTGGTATGCCTCCTATCTTCATCCCGCTGTGTTCCCTTATATTTTCTGAAGGCCAGCCTTTTGGCTCTGACCTTTTCTGCTACTGTATTTGAGAACCAAAGTGGTTTCCTTCTTCTTTTGCACTTCCTTTTCTGTCTAACACAATGGGATGTTGCTTCAAGTATTGTATCCTAATGCTTGCCCTTTGCCTGTACCTCCTCACCTGTGTTTCTTTTTGCCAGAGCTAGGCTTAACTGTTGGCCATCTTATCAAAGTCAGCTCCTCTGAAGTCCCATATTTTGCCTTGGAATGGGATGATTTAGATGTAGTAGCCAAATTGAACCATACCATGTGATGGTCACTGGCCCCAGGTGACCTTCTACCTGGAGATCTGTGATCCCTTCTTTGTTAGTCAGTACTAGATCTAGGATAGCCCTGTCTCTTGTGGGTTGCTGTACCAGTTGTTTGAGGCCCTCCTGCAGGGAATCCACTGTAGTCTAGTTCTGGCAGATGTTCCTGCTGGTATTGACCAATCTATATCTGGCATGTTGAAGTCTCCCATTATCAGAACCTCCCTTTAGCTGTCATGTTTTGTATATCTTCTAACAGTAATGTGTCTATGTCCTCCCTCTGGTCTGAGGGGCCTGTAGACAACCCCAGTTCTTATGGCTGTCCCATTTCCTGTTTCCAGGGTGACCCACAGTTCTTCTGGCTCCTTATATGTATTCTAATTTCTGTAGCTTTGATATTTTTCATTAACATACAGGCCACTCCTCCCCTTTTTGCACCTCGGTCTCTTCTGAGACAATACATAGCCAGGTACAGAAGTCTCCCAAGTGTGGTTACTGGTAAACCACGTCTCACTAATTGCTACTATGTCCAGTTTAGCCTCTGACATTATTGCCTGCAGGTCTGGATCTTATTTCCCAGGCTGTGAGCATTTTGTACATGATTTTCCATTGGCCAGATTTTGGTGTGTTAGTTGTTGGGTGAAGTTTGGCATTACCCTGTGCATCGTGTGGGAGACAAACCTTTTTCTTACCTGGTGATGCAAATGAATGGCAAACACGCTGAATTCCTGTTTGACCACAGCTGAGGGAGAATTGTTTCTTCCATTCGGCGTATGGGGTGTTGCACCCCTCTCCCAATTTGCTAGTTTAAATATTCTGCAAAGACGTCAAACTTCTGCCCCAATGCACTGACTCCCTCTTTAGTCAGATGCAGTCACATGAGTCCAGGTGGGGAATCGGCGACACTGCTTTGGGGAAGAGCCATTGTTCTCCTGGCTCTCATGACCAACACCTCAGGTAGCTGCTGCACAGTGAGCCCAGGTGGGTGAGTTTGCAGAGCTGCTTCGAGGAAGGGCCTTGGTTCTCCTGGCCCTCAGGACCAACACCACAGCGAGTTGTTGCACTAGCGGGGAAAGAGGGGGGGTTACACAGTAGCGGAGCCAGGTTTGGGATCATTTGGGAGCAAGGAAGGGCCATTCAGTCAATGACAGGCTCCACAATGGGCACTAAACAGTGAATAAAGATGGTGGCAGGGCGCCACTACTCACACCACCATCATCTGAGACTTTTGAGGAGAAATTCGCTAAGTTGTTGCTGGTTGAAGGGAAAACTGTAGAGGACTTTAAGAAACTGTTCCTGCCACCTGGGTGTGTTCCTTCCCCAACACCCCTCCACTCCAGCGCCTGTTACTGCTGCAGAGAAAAGCCTTGCCTCAGAGGCCTGCCCTTGTCAACATTACTACCAGCACCCCATGGAACTGGTCTGCATAGACTTTGAGTTTAGAGCCTGACCAGTGGAACATTAGTAAAGTGTTAGTGGTTACGGATCATTTCACAATGTATGCACAATCTTTCCCCACCAAAGATCAAAAGGCAGCTACCGTGGCCAAGGTGCTAGTGGAAAATTTCTTCATCCACTATGGTGCCCCCAGTGGATTCATTCCAAGTAGGCAGGGGTAGTAGCGATGTGACCTGGGAGCACAAGGAAGTTAAGGGACTTGCTCAGGATCACACAATATGCAACTAGGCAGCTGTGGGATTCAAACCCAGGTCTCCAGATTTGCAGCTCAGAGCCTTAACCCACTGCACCTCTGCCTCCTAAAAAGCAAACCTCTAAGATTGGCAGAAGGGACCTCAGTTTAACATGTTACTGTATCTGAAGGATGGTACCTCTAATGTGGTGGCCCCAGCGCTGCATTGCATGGTCAGTACTGAGTATGATCCGAGGACCTCAGTGCTGGACCTGACCTTGTGACCTTCCTCCTTGGAGACAACAGTAAGACACACTGATATGACCAATAACACTAATCAGTAAACAGCAGAAAGAGTTAAGTAGGGTATTGAGCTTAGAGAGGGAGGTAGCAGGGGCAGTGCCATAGACCACATATGTGTAAAAAGAAGATTGGGAGAATCATTTTAGAGACCAGTTTGTGATGATGGGAAGGGAGGAGTCTTTCTGTCGATGAGAGACATCACTCCAAAATCTCCCCATTAGACTATGATTATGTTCTCGTATCACAAACCCCTCATATTGGCTGAAAGGTTGCTTGCTGTCCCTGTTTATCACCTTCAGATTTTGTATTTTGAAAGTCTCAGTCATATTCCCCTTTCCTTCTTGACTCCATGGAGTACATATTCAGGTCAGGCAGTCTCCAAGTGTCCATAGGTCCCTGCTGCTCATGTACAATTTCCATTGCTCTCCTTTAGACTGATTGTAAGCAGTACTCTAGGTGCAACCTCACCAAGATCGTGAAATTTCTCCTTTTAGAAAAAGCTCTGCCAACTTGCATGGGGCAGTATTCTTGTGAATGTTACTTATGGTAACACCTAGGTCACTGTACTCTGAGGCCTGATCTAACCTGTCCCCCCATATCCAGTGCTATGTTTTAAGGTTCCTTTTCCCTCTTTGCATGTCCTTGTACTTTTGGCATTAAATCTGCATTGCCAGGTCTTGGACCACTTTTACAGTTTTGTTAAGTCCTCTTTCCTGTTCCTAAACTCTTTCTCA
Organism: Neoceratodus forsteri; assembly: GCA_016271365.2. Taxonomy (NCBI): domain Eukaryota; kingdom Metazoa; phylum Chordata; order Ceratodontiformes; family Ceratodontidae; genus Neoceratodus; species Neoceratodus forsteri. The sequence continues at coordinate 870,269,933 of CM057450.1, read as the reverse complement.
TGGTCCTCCACCCTATCAGATACCTTAGTTACTGTCATTTGCAAAGAGGCACATTTCGCCCTGAATCCCTTCTCTAATGTCACATATAAACAGACTGAAGAGCACTACTGGGGATAACTTCACTACTTTACTGGTGGGAGGGAGGAGGAATGGGGTGCTCTTGGGTTAGGGAAAGGGAGTTACTTTATTTAATTTCTTGGTGGAGGAAGATGAGATGCAGTGATACGAGGGTGGGGAAAGGGTGTTTCTTTTGTTTAGTTTTATTTTGGTCCCAGACAGATTGACATCAGCAATGGCAATGTGGGTCACATGACTGACTACCTAGGACATGAACAGGACTGGCAAAGTCTCGCATGACTTTAGTGGTCCATATAAATACTGTTGCACATTATGTCACGTGGCAGTGTGAGAGCAAGCAAGCAAGAGAGGGAGTACATGGGTCTGGATGATGAGAGAGAGCAGTGATGAGTGAGAGGAGGACACTCAAGTGTGAAGTGGCAGAAACAATTGAACAGGGTATCCAATCTGGCCAGGGATGACTTGGGCACAACATTGTAGACTACATCACAGTGGGCAAATATTGGGAGGATCATCTTCGGGACAAGTTCACGCCTTGCCGGCAAAGTGAGGCAGTTCCTGTATAAAGCACCAATCAAAGAAAAAGGATTACCTTGTGTATTTGGCTTCCACCCACACATTCAGTCATTGCAATGTGAGCTGGCGTGTACAGGCAGATCAAGGGCAGACTAGTATAATAAATCCTTGACATGATGTGTCATTGAGAGAGAGATTGTTCAGCAGACCAGGTACAGATGGGGCAGAGGAGGAACACTGAATGATCTAGGAGCAGGACAAGGAAGCATTTTCGCTTCAAAACTAGTTTTATCTTTCTTGTGGTAATTTGTATTTATCTTTTTTTTTTCTTTTTTTTTCCTTTCCAGGGCCCACAAGAACTGATTTGTCACGGCAGGCCATATCTGTGACCAACAAACAAAGGCTGTTTGCCAGCAGTAAGGTAGGAAAAAAGGGGTGCATTTTTAAACAAATTTGGAGGGTACATGAAAGGAAGGGGGGATTGCAGTCCTTGGACCAGAAAAAATGGTTGATGGTTCTACTACCATCACACACATTTTTTCTGACAAGAACAGAACTCGATCCAAGACTGGGTCCCTCTTGGAGTAATACAGCATAGTAGAAGCCAAATGTCAACATATTGACTTTAATTCTGCATTGTAGCATGCTTTTGTCTTACACTGAGAATACTGAATTGCAGCTGCAGCAGACTCTAATGCCAGCTAGAGTCTCCCACACCCCTGATTCCACGGGAAAAATATCCCCCTTAAATCATGGGTAGAGAACATGTAACAAAAGTGTGTTTTGTGTTCAAGAAAAGCCCAAAACTCACTACAGAATATGTAACCCCCCACCTGAGCTTCTATGGGCTTAACAGGCCCAAAACCCTCTGCTATCATGTGTCCCGGTAGCACCCATGTAGAGTGCTGATTATTGAGCACTGTACTTTAGAGCGACTCAATAATAGTGCTCTACAAGACAGCACATGCCCCCAAATAAAATCCCAAGCCCTCCCATTCCCAAATCCAATTATCATAGTCACCCCTTTGGTTTCTGGAAAACTCTCAATCCTTCTAAAGAGAAGAATATAGGTTCCTGTTTCCAGCATGGTGTACATGCAGTGCTGTAGCATATGTTAGATCATTTTTGTTAATAGCATGCACATGCTCACACATATGTACCTTCAGTTGTCTCTGTCTTCCATATGTAAAAAGACTCACAAGTATAAGTAATAATAATAATAATAATACATTTTATTTCTCACAAACGTCTTTCACCCATCAAGGTGCTTTACAAAACATAAACTCGTCGGCGGCAAGATGGGGGTTAAAAGAATGCCTTGTCAGCCTCTTGAACCCTCTCTACACATCTTAGCTTCACATCTGCTTTTGCCTGTGTCAGTTTTCTCTTGGCCATCCTCAGCCTTTCTCAATATTAACATAGAAACATAGAAGTCTGTCGGCGAAAAGGACCGACACGCCCACCTAGTCTGCCCATTTGTATAGCTATCTGCTAAGACATACCTCCCCACCCCAACACTCTCCTGTGTCTGTTCCATGTATTTTGAAGCCTTCCACTGTTGCTTCTGCAACCAACTCATCTGGAAGCCTATTCCACTTATCCACCACCCTCTGTGAAATAGTACTTCCTAATGTTACCTTGAACTGTCCCCCTCAATCTGTAACCCATGCCCCTCATCCTCTGATTCTCTTTTAGCAGAAAGATGTTTTGGCACCGGATTATACCCTTAAGGTTCTTGAAGGTCTCAATCAAGTCCCCTCTCCTCCTCTGTTCCAGGGAGTGCGTGTTCAGTTCTCCCAAGTTTTGCTCTCATAGGACAGGTGGCTGAGCCCTTTACCATCTTTGTTGCCCTCCTCTGAACTCACTCCAGCCTCCCACGTTGGCATCGATGTGTTCACTGTAAAGGTTTCGCTGTGGGATCAGTATACAGATAAGGTGGAAGTTTTCATTTCTGAGGAACTGTGGCCACACTTTGGTGACATTGAGGCTGCTCAGAAGGGATGGTCTGCACCCTAATGAAAAGGGGACCATGGTGCTGTGGCATAGATATGTATGACACCTAAAGCTTTTAAATTAGGAAAAGCATGTAGCACAGTTTGAAGCCTAAAGTGACACATGGCAGTGGGGACCTGCTTCATATTTTCACATAGGGAGGGACTGATGTACAGGTAGAGCAAGCGGCTTACAGAAGGTTACTAAGTAAACCAGTGGCTGTGGCGGATTCAAATCTGGGGATCTTGTAGTTCACAGCTCTGTACTCAGTAACCAAGCACAACACTGCCTCTTCAGTTGGTAATAAAGGTCAAAATGTAATAAAAACAGTGTTTTAAAGTAGTCATTGCACATGCTGTTCAGTTGAAAGTTTAACTATTATGACAGGAATGCAAGGTCCACTCCAAGGATGTCAGTTGCAAGAAATGCCCAGCTTCCTCTGGTGGCTCAATCACAGGCTGCTGCAACCCTGGATTACATATCAACATACAAACATATGAATGTGCCAGCAGAAACAGACCTCCTGTCTGTAAATGTCTGCTTGAGTGTGCAGCTAGCGCGCCTCGGTCACATCTGCCCACCCCTCCCTTTTGTTCACTCTCAGCCATTCTCAGCGTCACCTACCAGTACTCTCCCCTGTTCTCTGTCCCATGCTCGTTTAAAGCTACCCACCATTTTGCATGATATCACCCTCTGTGGTAGGGCATTTCACTTTGACACCATTCTCTCTGTGAAGTAATGCCTCCTCATCTCCCTCCTAAATCTTCCCCCCTCTATTCTTAGCCGTGCCCTCTAGTGTTCCTTCCCTTCCTCAGTTTAAACACCCTGTTGGCTCCATCCTTGTTGATTCACCTCAGATACTTGAAAGTTTAGATCATGTCCCCCCATCCCTCCTCTCTTCCAGGGTGTTTACTTCACCCAGCCCGTTCGTTGTCTCTCCCTCCATTCTCTGTGTCTCATCCTTCTTACTAACCAAGCTTTCATCCACTGGTGCTGTATCAGGTCCCGCACCAAGGCCTCTTCATTCTTCTCAGCTGCCATCCCTCCATAGGATGATGATGCCGGACCCCAGCAATTCTATAATGATGGCGGGTCTGACCTTGATTCCTCGCTGCTGGATCTGATGACGGGATGTATTCCAGACTCACTTGTTGATCCTTTTGTTTGCTTTGGCATGGTCCCTCCCCACTTCCCTGCTCCTGCCTTGTCCTGTTTTCTATCTCTGTGATGTCCCTCTCCAAACCCCTCTCTCCTACTTGTGCTGTTTCTTATCCTCCTCCCCACTTCTCCGTCCTGGTTAGTAAAGGTGGGCGACATGAATGTAGGGTGGTCGAGTTAGGGACAAGATTTAAGGGTTGGCTATTGGTCTGGGTGGGGTCCAGTGCCAGGAAGAGGGTCAGAAGGGGCAAGTGACAGCATTGAAGAGAGTCAACTAGGGGAATGTATTCAGATTAGGAGTATGTGGAGTGGAGAACCATAGTAACTTTCCTGTTCTCTTGCCTTTGAATACCAATCTGATGCACTGGTTTGTTACTTCCATTAAGGCTTCCTTTAGATGCTTACACTGTTCTTCCCTCCCTCCTGCCCCCATTCTCTCCAGAGCTCTTTTGAGACCTCTCCCCATTTCAGCCAAGTCAGCATTTTTGAAATCAAAACCTTTGTCCTAGTATGACTTGAGTTAGTATCTATCCTTATGCTAATCTAAACTATATTGTGATTGTTGGATCCCAGTGTGGGGAGTTTTGAGAGAGTGAGATTAACCACTATGCTATATTAAGGTGCTATAGCACATGTTATCAAAGTGCATGTTTGGACAATTTGACAGTAGAACTGTGATTCTGTGGTGGCACAAATTATGAAGGTGCATGTTGTGCCAATTTGACAGTTGCATGTTATCAAGTTGCATGTGCCAATTTGATGGTCTAAGTGAAAATTTGTGATTGTGCATGTTATCGAGGTGCATGTTGTGCCAATTTTTCAGTCGCATGGAACATTTGTGATAGCGCATGTTATCAAGGTGCATGTTGTGCCAATTTGTCAGTCGCATGGAACATTGGTGATAGCGCATGTTATCAAGGTGCATGTTGTGCCAATTTGACGATCGAAGTGAACTAGATGCTTCATTTACAGAAGAGGTGCAAAGAAGGAATTCCATTAAAGGGTCAGTGAATGAACTTAAATGATTGCCCAGGCAACAATGGGCCAGTGAACCAAAAGAATATCACCTATCCCAACGCGGATACTACAGTCACTGAAAATTGGCCATCTAGGCAGAGCACTAGTCTTTCTAATCATCTTTAAAAAAACAAATTTTCTTCTATTTGTTAACTAATTTTATTCCTTTATGTCACTATTAATATTATTATTATAATACTTCTTCAACAGTAATTTTTCTTATGCACCATTACACTCTAATGTAGTCCGATGCACCAGCAGTATCTATCCACTATCGGTTTCTTATCTCATTACTGTATCTTTTCATATTAACCTATTGTTGTTTCTCTTTCACATGCCTGAACAGATGAGGACTCCTTCACCATCAGATAAGTATTTTTCTACTGTGAACATGTCATATATTAATAATTTATTACTATGGATCCTTTGTGACTCCATTCCTGTATTTTATTTTTCAGTACTGACGGACATCGTCCCTTCAAGATTCCTGCTTTGGACTCCACAGTATCCTGGTAAGACACTTCTCCACATATTACTTGATTGTGTTTGGTATGGGAGGGGTTGCATGGGATATGTGTCCTATAATCCCTGATCTTACTTCGAGAGGGCTCTTGCAGTAGGTAAGTAAGCAATAATACCCAACAGGGTGGGTGGTATTGTGCTATACCGGACCACCCAGGGCTGTAATGACACCCAACGCTGCAGGCGGAGGGCCTTATAGCCCCTGGAAGGTCTGGTATAGCACAATACCGCCCACCCTGGAGGGTATTATTGCGCTTAGAAAATGGTCCCTTCAAACAACATGAGGTCTTGCTGTATTGTGACTTCTGCGGTGGTCCACAGCGCTTGGGTTGCCCTGGAGAGGAGGGAGTTGGCTCCGGTGTGGGTGGGGTTCTCGGCATGGGCACTGTTGCTGGGGGCTCTGCCTGGACAGTTTCAAACTGAAACTGTCAGATTCTTTACTCTGCTCACTGAACAGTCGCTCGGAGATCTCCTTCAGCTCGGTTCATTTCTCAGTTCAAATGAGTTAATTTTGGTTCATTTAAACCGCAAAGTTCCTAAATTACCGCATTTTGGTTCAAAGCTCTATCTGGTAAACCATAAGTGCAGCTATCTTTTTACATTTTAGGGCTGTTAGATTTTAAATTTGTTGCGATACGGAAGCCTGAAGTGTGACTCTTAACAGATCTGACTTTCTGCATAATTCCACAACCCCAAGCTGCCCATTTGGAGGCCTGTAAACACAGATGCAGTGTGCTGCAGTGATCTGACAGTTGGAGTGTAGGGGCTCGCTTCACGTGCCGACTTTCTCCGTGTGTTAGATATAGGAAAAATCACAGCAATAATCTGCCCCATATCCTGTGACCGGACATGTTGTCCTCCCTCACCCCCTTACAGAACCCGGAAAGGCAGCAGCAATCCCTGAAGCCAATATTCTGAAAAAAGAAGATGAGTTCAATGTAAAAGGAGCTCAAAAACCAAGGCAGGTGTCCACTTCTACTGTGCCCATTTTCTATGCACAATAATACTCTTCCAGGGTGGGCGGTATTATGTTATGACCGACCTTCCAGGGGCTATAACACCTCCGCCTCAGTGCATCAGGCCTCATTACACCCCTGGGCGGTCTGGTATAGCACAATACCACCCACCCTGTTGGGTATTATTGCTACATATTCACTCAGTTCCCAGCCAGCATGAGAAATGTTATGCTATGAAAGTGTTCATCACTCATAGGTTGCACCATCTGGTGCTTCAATGGATGGTGCTGATAAAATCAGTTCTATTTAAAAGATAATATATAATAATACATATTTTCACTCTCACTTCTACTTGTACAGTAGTTATTTGTTCATGTAATATACTGTTAGTATTATGACACAATATAAAACAAATGTAATCAGAAGAACTGAGAATTGAATTCACAAACATAAACAATACTTTGGATGTATATGCTTATTAATAAGACATAAAATTGGTTGCTTTTATCACTGAATTAAAATGTATGATGTATTCTTGCAAATGTTTAAGGTCAATTTAATAACACTTATCCTGACTTGATCCTTAGAGCTTTTGTGCATCATCTTCATTGGGACAGTATCCGAAAATCAGAAGAGAACAATGGTTTATTTTACATTTATTAGTTCACTGACACATAGACACTTTTGGAACGTTTGACTTTTGATGGATATAAGCTGTACTGTGAATTGTTGATCCTAACTTGATATATGTGAAGTTCTTCCTATGTTGTGATACTGCATATTGTATGGTTAATTAAAGTTGCAAGTTCAAAACAAGAAAGGTTTCAATTTGGTGATTTTTCTTGACTAGTAAGGAAATACACTATCTGTTTATAACCAGGTAACATCAGGAGGCATTACAACTCACTGGAGGGTGGTAACATGCAGACTGATGTTATACAGTCATAAACCTATAGTGATATATTGGGGGTTGACATTGTACACTAGTGAATGCTTAACTTGATGTTGCACCTGATACGGGATGGGATGTTTCTATTATCATATCACTGTGTCTTCCCGTATGTGTGAAAATGAGCTTGAGTATTCCGTTAAAGATATTACATGTAACTCTTCGAATATAACTTATTTTTTTTGTCTTTCAGGTTGATTCCTTGCAGTATATTTGACATAATTCATCAGAACATAGAATATTTTGTGGTACGTTTGAAAATATAAATCAGTGCACAGTGGGGAGTTGGGGAGTAGGGTTTATTGAGCCAAACTGGTATTCATAAGGGCTTCAGTTTTCATATTATTGTTAGAATCACCCCACAGAGATAACTTGCAACAATGATGTGTTTTATTTTTTGTTTTTGTTTTCTCTACACCTGACAGAACAATCATCATGGCAAAAAAAATGACTGCATTGGATGTTTCGGCCAAGATCCAGATGTGTAGTGAGTCCCATTTCTCCGAATCGCATAGTGAAGAGGATGTTGAAGAAAGATTGTACAATCTGGATCTGGTGGAAGTGCAGAATGAGTCTTCTGAAGATGAAGAAGTTACTGATCAAGATTACATGCCGGATGTGGAGCAGGAAGATCATGAAGAGACCCCCACAACATCAGTAGGTGCAATGCCCAAGAAGACACGTGGTAAAAGGGCTCGGTCATTAGCAGAACAAAGTGTTAGAAGAGAAGACGAATGGGAAGAGGTGACAACAACAAGTGACAATGGACACCTATTCACTGCAACTTCAGGTCTCCAAGTACCAGTCCCAGAAAGTCCACTTGGATTTGTACAACTGTTTTGCCTGACGGATGAAGATTTGGAGCTTATTGCAGAGGAAACAAATAGATATGCCGATGATTTCTTTCTGGCACATCCAATTGATGATTTGCCACCACATTCAAGGGCCAGGGCTTGGAAGATGACTGACAAAGAAGAACTGAAGAGGTTTTTTGCATTATACATTGCGATGGGACTGGTAGTGAAGAGCAGTAAAGATGAATACTGGGGATTGGATGAAGTCACCTACACACCATTCTGGGGCAGTGTGATGGCAAGGAACCGATTCAACCTGATTTTTTCTTTTCTCCACATGGCTGACAACTCGAATCAGAAGCCTAGAGGGATGGAGGGATTTGATCAACTTTTTCACATTAGGGAGATACATGAGCGATTCCTGAAGAGATCACGAGAAACCTATCTTCCCGACCGGGACCTCTCCCTGGATGAAGGTATATGTCTGTGGAAGGGAAATCTAAGTTACAGAACATTTAATCCACAAAAACCAGTGAAGCACGGAATCAAGGTGTACACCTTATGTGAATCAAACTCGGGATACATATGCAACTGGCAATTCTATACAGGCAAAGTCGACGAGGAACAGAGCAAAGGACATACATACAGAGTTTGTTTTGATCTTGTTAGAGAAGAACTGCGAGGAAAGGCTACAGGATTTACACAGACAGATACTACACTGGACCTCAACTCTACACAGATCTATTTTATCTGAGTTGGTGCAACTGGAACTGTTATGCCCAACCGCAAGGGAATGCTTCCCAAAATAAAAGACATAAAGCTGAAGATGAAAGAAAGGTTACATTCAGGAAGACACCAATGCTCTGTATGAAGTGGAGAGACAAAGAGGACATATACATGCTGTCAACAACATCAAGTACTGAATTTGTTGATACGGAAGAAAAGGATTGGAAGACTGGGGAGTCGATAAAAACCAAAATGTATACTGGACTACAGATACATGGGTGGAGGGACAAAAATGATCAGCTGGCAGGGTATTACAATTTTAACTGGCGATGCAGGAAGGTATGGCAGAAGGAGTTCTTTTATTTACTGAATGCCATGTTAATTCAGGGTACATAATGTACAAGAAATTTTCCCAGAAAGAAAGAAGATGACGACTGGAATTCCAACAACTGTAGTTAAAGAACTTGTAACGACCAGCAAAAAAATAGATGATCTTCACAGCACATAGCCAAAAACGGCAATCAACAAAATTGGATCCATGCCAACGACTGCAAGGAAAGCACTTCCCATCAAAAATACCAAGAACACCAAAGAAGCTGTACCTCACCGAAGATGTGTGGTGTGCGTCAAAAGGGAAGCGCAAGAATCGACCTACTGGTGTGAGATTGCGGTAAGGGCCTGTGTAGATAAATGCTCCAATACCATTCTAAAGATGAAATACGGGATGCCCGGATCACCGAATACAAGCGATAGCGACACAGAATAGTAAATCGCTTGACAGGCGCAGATTCCTGGTATCAAGATCGAGATGGTGGAAATAGTCAGCATTGCGTGTCCATTGGACACCATGGCATGTTTTATAGTTGCTGTTTCCCAGTGTGGGATGACATGGGGTGTCCTTTGGACTCCATGGAATGGTTAATTGGTATAGAGTCCCAGTATCGAGACTGAGAGGGCGGAGTGATCGAGATGTAAGATAGGTGGGAAATACCAAGTGCTGCATCCCGGAATGGACTGCACAAGACTTCCTCTATCATAGTGAGCATTGCGTGTCCATTGGACACCATGGCATGTTTTATAGTTGCTGTTTCCCAGTGTGGGATGACATGAGGTGTCCTTTGGACTCCATGGAATGGTTAATTGGTATAGATTCTGGTATCGAGACTGAGATGGCGGAGTGATCGAGATGTAAGATAGGTGGGAAATACCAAGTGCTGCATCCTGGAATGGACTGCACAAGACTTCCCTCTATCATAGTCAGCATTGCGTGTCCATTGAACACCATGGCATGTTTTATAGTTGCTGTTTCCCAGTGTGGGAAGCCATGGGGTGTCCATTGGACACCATGGAATGGTTAATTGGTGTAGATTCTCGGTATCGAGACTGAGATGGTGGAGTGATCGAGATGTAAGATAGGTGGGAAATACCAAGTGCTGCATCCTGGAATGGACTGCACAAGACTTCCCTCTATCATAGTCAGCATTGCGTGTCCATTGGACACCATGGCATGTTGGAAAGTTCAAACAGTGTGGGGAAGTATATACAGAATAGGGGCTACTGTGAAAATGTTTGTTGCATATTGTCTATGCTACTAGAAGGGAAAAAAGGGGGATTACAATGCCCCAGAAAGCTGTATCCAGGTTAGCCTTGTTACTAACAACCCTGTCCTCCAGGTGGAGGCTCCTGTGTCAGTACACATGCCCCTTAACCTGCAACTAGCCATGCAGGCAGGGGTAGTAGCCCTTGAGATAGTGCCACCTAGGGGATACACAAGTGTGGGATGACATGGGAAGGCTGAACAACATGTACTGCTTTATTCATGCTAGGTCATCAAACATGACTACTGCAAAATACCGTTCCTATTTGGTAACCATCAGTTTCTCAAACCACCAATCACATAATGTTTTCATGAGATCTTGTGCCGCAAATGCACAATTTTGCTCTAAGTGCCACTATTAGTAATCACTCTTGAATGTTTTTTATTTCCTGGAAGATACCAGACATGTTGTCTTTTGCCAGCAAATGTCAGGAATTGAGCACTACTACCTGTCATAGATTGGATACACTCCGATGCTATAATATGTATGTTTTCTTAATTCAGATATGCAGGGTCCAGAGAAGACTGTATGGATCTGCGGACACTCTTCGTGCATTGGGCAGGGATTCGGAGTGGTCTCGAACTGGGGACCAGTGTTGACCTTCGATACTCCAGTCAATGTTCGCTGGTTAGTGAGAGGGGTATGTTGGGGACTAACCCGGTGCCACTGTTAAGTGACAGGAGTGCCTGACGGGATCCAACCAGATGTCATCGTCATCCACCTGGGAGGCAATGATTTAGGATTGAAGACATCAGTGATGCTGCTTCGAGAAGATGAAGGAGGACATCACTTGATCAAGCACCAATGCCAAAACCATGATCCTTTGGTCCCACATCATCCAGCGTCGGCAGTGGAGGAATGTTTCTGATACGAAGAAAATGGACAGAACAAGGAGAAAGATCAACACAGAGATGGGGGGCATTCATGAGAGGATTGTCAGCTGGCGTGGTCAAGCATGATGGCATCATGTCCCTCTTCCCAGAACTGTATCGACAGGATGGTGTCCACTTAACGGATCAGGGAAGCGATATGTTCTGCAGTAACATCAAGAGGGCTGTAGCTCCAATACTATAAAGGTATGCAATTTATAGATGCAGTGGCGGGGGAATGTACACTATATAATCCAATGGACTATAACTTTCAGGTCGTCATTGGTATAATGTCTTTAAATTCTGTGTTTCAGATTGGAGTATATAGGCAAAAGTCTTTAAAGCGAAAGAACGTGATATGGTATACTCCAATGCCCTATCGACTGTCGCCGGGTCGCTCTTCCATATGACAATCACTGTAATCTATATACACAGTGCGCTGTACGTAAATATGTCCCCTGGCTTCAGAAATACTTGCAACAGTCAGAATGGAAATAAATTGGAAATAATAAGTGCATAAGGTAGGTTACTACGTGATGTCACTAACGATAAAGTTACAGTTTAGCTTAGGTTTTGAGATGTGTGTATTGATGTACAGTATGTATTCATGTTTCAAAATTAATTCAGGGTTTGACCTCATGAAACTGCTAACAGTGTTAGTCCAGCTGGGTACCTCAACAGTGATTCACACTTGCTACCCATATCTAGCAAAAGGGGTGGTGTACTTTGTTTTTTTACCTTTATTTATTTATTTATTTATTTTACCTTTGTCATACCAGGAGAGAAACACTGCAATGATGCTACATTACAACATTTTACATCTTGACTTCCTAAGATACTACTCAACTGATACTTTCTGGGATTACGGTAAGAGACAAACTAGTTTGTCTAACAGGCTATGGAAACCTCATGCTGTTAACATAAATAGCCTTGTAGACCTACTAGCACGCATTGCACCACAACAAACTTCACCTTCACCGTCTCATCAGTTGGAATGAATTATAATGCATGGACTAGTTCTGAACACTCCAAGAGATGACTTCATGTGAGGGTGAGCTACATTACTTTGGTTAAATTAAATATCACAGACTATGTAAAATGTTGATGCAATGGTGTAGCATAGGGTAAGATCAGACAGTTTTTTATCTACAGGTCACAAGCCTGAAGACGATATATAGAATTTAGAATAGGGAAAGGATAGGGCTTTTCTCCACAGGTTTTAGAATAGGGAAAGGATAGGGTTTTTCTCCACAGGTTTTAGAATAGAGAAAGGATATGTTTTTTCTACACAGGTTTTAGAACAGGGAAAGTATAGGGTTTTTCTCCACAGGTTTTGAATAGGAAATGGTAGGGTTTTTCTCCACAGGTTTTAGAATAGGAAAGGATAGGTTTTTCTCCACAGGTTTTTGAATAGGAAATGTTAGGATTTTTATCCACAAGTTTAAAAATAGGAAAGGATAGGTTTTCTCCACAGGTTTTGAATAGGGAAAGGATAGGGTTGTTCTCCACACATTTTGAATAGGAAAGGATAGGGTTTTCTCCATAGGTTTTAGAATAGGGAAAGAATAGGATTTCTCACATGTTTTAGAATAGGGAACGGAGAGGGTTTTTTGCCACGTTTCTGGCATTACCATGTCTGATGGAATGCTCTTTGTGTATGATGATCCATACACTTGAAAAAGTTTCGCATCAGTGAAATGTGGAACACTGATGGTAAATGCTAATGGTAATAAAAAATAGTAAACTATTTTGGTTTCTTTCATACTGTATAGTAAACTATATAAGATACTGTATGGTGGTCTAAATACACACCGCTTGTTAACACCTTACTTAATTTGCTGTCCTCACTGTAACTTGAGATACTGAAGAAACTAGGTCCATTTTCTATTAATTATATAAAACTCATGGGTGATGTATATCTTGTATTTCATCTTTGAACCTTAGGGTGAAGGTGTATCATTGCTATGTATTGACAACCACCAACTATTTTATATAATGTATGGGGAAAAAATATCACAAAACATGGGACTAAGGCATAGTAGGATAGGGTAACATAAGAAAAATGTGTTAATTATCCAAGGGCAATACAGTGATCTAAAACATAATAGTATAAGGTAATACTAGATAGGTTTTTCCACTGTTCACATGCATAAATGCTGGAGATAGATTTAGGAAAAGACAGATCTTACTTCGAGAGATAGGACTTGCACCACCTGGCATAGGGCCGCACAGCAGACTTTTCTAGCAATACCTGAAGGGGGACCACCTGCCCAACGTCACGTGACCAACAGAACCCCTTCCAGTACCAGGTTAGGTTAGGTTGTGCCGGTTACGACATCGGTGACCCTGCCATGGGCAGCCTCGATGCCGGACCTTCCCCCATCTACACAACGGTGGGTCCGACGTGGATTCCTCTGACGCAGGTCTGACATTGGGGGGCTTATAATCAACCCTGAACTGTCCCGCATTACCCTTTTGGATATCCAAGGGATCCCTACCCGGGGTACTCCACTCCAGACTGGAGTCATTTGGGGCAGTTCAACCCTGGATTTTGCCCTTACTCCAACTACATGGGGTTTCAAGGGTATTATCCTCCACTGGACACCCCTCCTCCTCCTCCTCCCCCCAGTCTCAACCAGATCCACTTCCCCTTCCCTGGCTACTTCGGATTTCAAGACCCTGATTCAGTCTTGGTGGCAAGGGCCCAGGTCAGAACTGGTCTCAGATCTGGAAACTAGGCTCCTGCAACCACAGCTTCCTATGTCTCCTTCCCCAATCAGCTATCTTGCAACTGTCCATGTCTTGGGGAAGACTCGGCAGGACGTTTCCCTACCGGACTTTAGACACTGTCCTGTCAAGGAGAGTGGACTTCATGATGTGTTATATAATAGGGAAAGGATATGCTTTTTCTCCACAGGTTTTAGAAAAGGCAAAGGGTAGGATTTAACTCCACAGAATTTAGAATAGAGAAAGGGTAGGGTTTTTCTACACAGGTTTTTGAAGATGTAAAGGATAGGATTTTTCTCCACAGGTTTTAGAATAGGGAAAGGATAGGGTTTTTCTCCACAGGTTTTTTGAATAGGGAAATGTTAGGGTTTTTCTCCACAGGTTTTACAATATGGAAAGAATAAGGTTTTTCTCCACAGGTTTTTGAAAAGGGAAAGGATAGGATTTTTCTCCACAGGTTTTTGAAGAGGGAAAGGATAAGATTTTTCTCCGCAGGTTTTAGAATAGGGAAAGGATAGGGTTTTTCTCCACAGGTTTTTTGAATAGGGAAAGGGTAGGGTTTTTCTCCACAGGTTTTAGAATAGGGAAAGGATAAGGTTTTTCTCCAAAGGTTTTTGAAAAGAGAAAGGATTGGATTTTCTCTGCAGGTTTTAGAATAGGGAATTGAGAGGGTTTTTTGCCATATGTTTCTGGCATTACCATGTCTGATGGAATGCTCTTTGTGTATGATGATCCGTACACTTGAAAAAGTGTCGATCGGTGAAATGTGGACAACTGATAGTAAATGTTAATGGTAATAAAAATAGTAAACTATTTTGGTTTCTTTTCTACTGTATAGTACACTATATAAGATACTGTATGGTGGCCTAAATACACACCACTTTCCATTAACACTCCTATTAATTTGCTGTTCTCACTATAACTGTGAGATACTGAAGAAACTAGGTCCATTTACTATTAATTATATAAAACTCATGGGTGACATATATCTTGTATTTCATTTGTGAACCTTAGGGTGAAGGTGTATCATTGCTGTGTATTGACAACCACCAACTATTTTATATAATGTATGGTGAAAAAATATTGCAAAACATGGGACTAAGGCATAGTAGGATAGGGTAACATAAAAAAAAATGTGTTAATTTTCCAAGGGCAATACAGTGACCTAAAACATAATAGTAAAAGGTAATACTAGATAGGTTTTGGCTTGCACCTCATAATGCAATAGGTGGACACCCCATTGACATGAATGAGCATACCATGGGTGGTTGGATATGGCACCCCTTCTATCTGCAGTTGGGTCTGTAATGAGAAATTAGGGATCAGAAATTTCATCCAAGCCCCTGCAGATGTAAGAAAAGGTGTAATGCCTTGACATTTACCCCTTTTATAATATAGTTATCCCTACAAATGTGTAACAGAAGCAGTTTGACAGAAAATGATTGAACGGTAGCCGCCATCTTATTTTTGGTCATGTGATCAAGGGGATTTAGATATGGGTACAGTCTGGGCCTTGATTTACTAATTCGCTTCCCCATCATGTAAAACAGGCTACATCTTACTTTTAATTTCTGAATTTATTTGTATGTAACCCATAATGCAATAGGTGTGCCCCTCATGTGCCAGCAAGGCCTTCCTTAGGTGGTTGGGTATGGCACCCCAGCTATAGGGTGGTGGGTCTATAATGTGAAATTAGTGATCATACATTTCATCCAAGTCCCTGCAGATGTAAGAAAATGTGTAATAAATTGACATTTACCACTTTTATAATGTTGTTATCCCTACAAACATGTAACAGAAGCAGTTTGATACAGAAAATGATCAAATGGTAGCCGCCATCTTGTTTTTGGTCTTGTGATGCAGGGGATGTAGCTATGGGTACAGTCTGGGCCTTAATTTACTCATTCTCTTCCCTGTCATGTAAAATGGGCTACTTTTTTACTTTTACTTTTTGAATTTATTGGCATGCACCCCATAATGCAATAGGTGGACACCCCATTGGCCAGCATGGGCATACCATAGGTGGTTGGGTATGGCACCCTGGCTGTCTGCAGGTGGGTCTGTAATGTAGAATTAGGGATTAGAAAATTCATCCAAGCCCTGACAGATGTAAGAAAAGGTGAAATCCATTGACATTTACCACTTTTATAATATAGTTATTACAATAAATTTGTAAGATAGGCAGTTTGATACAGAAAATGATGAAAAGGTAGTTGCCATCTTGTTTTTGGTCATGTGACCAAGGGGATGTAGCTATGGGTACAGTCTGTGCCTTGATTTACTCATTCACTTCCCTGGCATGTAAAACAGGCTACATCTTACTTTTCCTTTCTCAATTTATTGGAATGTAACCCATAATGCAATAGGTGGACACCCCATTGGTCAGCATGGTTATACCAGGAGTGGTTGGGTATGGCACCCCAGCTACATGCTGGTGGGTCTATAAAGTAAAATCAGTGATCATAAATTTCATCCAGGCCCCGGCAGATGTAAGAAAAGGTGTAATCCGTTGACATTTACCACTTTTATAATGTAGTTATCACAATAAATGTGTAAGATAGGCAGATTGATACAGAAAATGATGAAACAGTAGCTGCCATCTTGTTTTTGGTCATGTGACCCAGGGGATGTAGCTATGGGTACAATCTGAGCTTTGATTAACTCATTCACTTCCCTGTCATGTAAAATGGAGTACTTTTTACTTTTACTTTTTGAATTTATTGGCATGCACCCCATAATGCAATAGGAGGACACCCCATTGGCCAGCATGGGCATACCATGGGTGGTTGGGTATGGCAACCCGGCTATCTGCAAGTGGATCTGTAATGTGAAATTAGGGATCAGAAAATTCATCCAAGCCTCAACAGATGTAAGAAAAGGTGTAATCCATTGACATTTATCACCTTTATAATGTAGTTATCCCTACAAATGTGTAACAGAAGCAGTTTGATACAGAAAATGATTGAACAGTAGTCCGCCATCTTGTTTTTGGTCATGTGACCCAGGAGATGTAGCTATGAGGTACAGTCTAGGCCTTGATTTACTCATTCACTTCCCCATGATAAAACAAGCTACTTTTTACTTTTCTTTTTGAATTTATTGGCAGGCATCCCATAATGTAATAGCTGGTCACCCCATTGGCCAACATGGACATACCAGAGGCGGTTGGGTATGGCACCCCGGCTATCTGCAAGTGGGTCTGTAATGTGAAATTAGGGATCATAAATTTCATCCAAGGCCCAGCAGATGTAAGAAAAGGTGTAATCCGTTGACATTTACCACTTTTATAATGTAGTTATCACAATAAATGTGTAAGATAGGCAGTTTGATACAGAAAATGATGAAACGGTAGCTACCATCTTGTTTTTGGTCATGTGACCCGGGGGATGTAGCTATGGGTACAGTCTGTGCCTTGATTTACTCATTCTCTTCTCTGTCATGTAAAACGGGCTACTTTTTACTTTTACTTTTTGAATTTATTGGCATGCACCCCATAATGCAATAGGTGGACACCCCATTGGCCAGCATGGGATAACCAAGGGTGGTTGGTTATGGCACCCCGGCTAGCTGCAAGTGGGTCTGTAATGTGAAATTATGGATCAGAAAATTCATCCAAGTCCCTGTAGATGTAAGAAAATGTGTAATCCATTGACATTTATCACTTTTATAATGTTGTTATCCCTACAAACGTGTAACAGAAGCAGTTTGATACAGAAAATGTTTGAATGGTGTCAGCCATCTTGTTTTTGGTCATGTGACCCAGGGGGATGTAGCTATGGGTACAGTCTATGCCTTGATTTACTCATTCACTTCCCCGTCATGTAAAACAGGCTACATCTTACTTTTCATTTCCCAATTTATTGGTATGTAACCCATAATGCAATAGGTGGACACCCCATTGGTCAGCATGGGTATACCAGGGGCAGTTGGGTATGGCACCCTAGCTATATGCTGGTGGGTCTATAAAGTAAAATTAGTGATCATAAATTTCATCCAAGCCCCGGCAGATGTAAGAAAAGGTGTAATCCATTGACATTTACCACTTTTATAATGTAGTTATCACAATAAATGTGTAAGATAGGCAGTTTGATACAGGAAATGATGAAACGGTAGCTGCCATGTTGTTTTTGATCATGTGACCCAGGAAATGTAGCTATGGGTACAATCTGGGCTTTGATTTACTCATTCACTTCCCTGTCATGTAAAACGGACAACTTTTTACTTTTATTTTTTGAATTTATTGGCATGCACCCAATAATGCAATAGGTGGACACCCCATTGGCCAGCATGGGCATACCATGGGTGGTTGGGTATGGCAACCCGGCTATCTGCAGATGGGTCTGTAATGTGAAATTAGGGATCAGAAAATTCATCAAAGCCTCAACAGAAGTAAGATAAGATGTAATCCATTGACATTTATCACTTTTATAATATAGTTATCCCTACAAGATGTAACAGAAACAGTTTGATACAGAAAATGATTGAACAGTAGCCGCCATCTTGTTTTTGGTCATGTGACCAGGGATGTAGCTATGGGTACAGTCTGGGCCTTGATTTACTCATTCACTTCCCCGTCATGTAAAACAGGCTACATCTTACTTTTCCTTTCTCAATTTATTGGTATGTAACCCATAATGCAATAGGTGGACACCCCATTGGTCAGCATGGATATACCAGGGGTGGTTGGATATGGCACCCCAGCTACATGCTGATGGGTCTATAAAGTAAAATTAGTGATCATAAATTTCATCCAGGCCCCGGCAGATGTAAGAAAAGGTGTAATCCGTTGACATTTACCACTTTTATAATGTAGTTATCACAATAAATGTGTAAGATAGGCAGATTGATACAGAAAATGATTGAACAGTAGCCGCCATCTTGTTTTTGGTCATGTGACCCAGGGGATGTAGCTATGGGTACAGTCTGGGCCTTGATTTACTCATTCACTTCCCCGCCATGTAAAACAAGCTACTTTTTACTTTTCTTTTTTGAATTTATTGGCAGGCATCCCATAATGTAATAGCTGGTCACCCCATTGGCCAACATGGACATACCAGGGGTGGTTGGGTATGGCATTCGACTATCTGCAAGTGGGTCTGTAATGTGAAATTAGGGATCATAAATTTCATCCAAGGCCCAGCAGATGTAAGAAAAGGTGTAATCCGTTGACATTTACCACTTTTATAATGTAGTTATCACAATAAATGTGTAAGATAGGCAGTTTGATACAGAAAATGATGAAACAGTAGCTGCCATCTTGTTTTTGGTCATGTGACCCAGGGGATGTAGCTATGGGTACAATC
Organism: Neoceratodus forsteri; assembly: GCA_016271365.2. Taxonomy (NCBI): domain Eukaryota; kingdom Metazoa; phylum Chordata; order Ceratodontiformes; family Ceratodontidae; genus Neoceratodus; species Neoceratodus forsteri. The sequence goes on along the minus strand of CM057450.1, from coordinate 870,250,728 downwards.
TGGGCTTTGATTTACTCATTCACTTCCCTGTCATGTAAAACAGACTACTTTTTACTTTTACTTTTTGAATTTATTGGCATGCACACCATAATGCAATAGGTGGACACCCCATTGGCCAGCATGGGCATACCAGGGGTGGTTGGGTATGGCAACCCGGCTATCTGCAGATGGGTCTGTAATGTGAAATTAGGGATCGGAAAATTCATCCAAGCCCCAACAGATGTAAGAAAAGGTGTAATCCATTGACATTTATCACTTTCATAATGTCGTTATCCCTACAAATGTGTAACAGAAGCAGTTTGATACAGAAAATGATTGAACAGTAGCCGCCATCTTGTTTTTGGTCATGTGACCTAGGGGATGTAGCTATGGATACAGTCTGGGCCTTGATTTACTCATTCACTTCCCTGGCATGTAAAACAAGCTACTTTTTACTTTTACTTTTTGAATTTATTGGCAGGCACCCCATAATGTAATAGGTGGTCACCCCATTGGCTAGCATGGACATACCAGGGGTGGTTGGGTATGGCACCCGGCTATCTGCAAGTGGGTCTATAATGTGAAATTAGGGATCAGAAATTTCATCCAAGCCACTGCTGCCATACGAAAGGGTGCAATCCATTGACATTTACCACTTTTATGATCTAATGAGCTCAATAAATGAGTCACAAGCATTTTGACACAGAAAATGGCTGAATGGTGTCAGCCATCTTGTTTTTGGTCATGTGACCCTGGGTAGGTAGCTATAGGTGCAATCTGGCCCTTTATTTACTCATTCACTTCCTATCATGTGAAACAGGCTACTTCTTACTTTTTCTTAATGGATTTTGTGACGTAGCCCATAATCCAATAGGTACCCTCCATACGCCAGCATGGCCCTACCATTGGTGGTCCGTTCTGGTCACTCTCATAATCTGTAGGTGAGAAACCAATGTGAAATTTGTGTTTATATGAAGAATTTGTAGCCTGAAAGTGAAAATTAGTTACATTTTAGGCAACAATTTTTATCAGTGATGCAACCGATTTTAACGTTTTACAAACTTCAGTATTTTTTGCGAATACAAATTCACAAAAACAATCAAAATTTCACTAAATAAACATATATATCTCCAAATGTCTTTGTTGGAAAAGTTATATTTTCACTTTGAATTATAGTTGTGTTAGTTTCTCACTATCCTGACAAAAAAAGTTTACCAGGGAATTAAGAAAAATTATGTAAACGTCATAACCGATAAGTGTACAAACCCAGTGAAAAAACCTCTGGCAGCAGGGATATGCAATTTTCAGAAAAACCTTGGCAGTGTAAGGGTTAATCTTTAACTGTTTTTAAAGCACTCCAGCACTTTTATCTATTCCTCCCATGTACTTTATGTAACATAGGCATAAGGCAGGTTAATATGGGGGCAAGGAAAGACCCACGTTTCTTCCTACCAGGGCACCTCACCAATGACAGGGGTCACCCGGTCACATTCCTCCCCACCTAAGAGGGCAACCAACTACTGGTTGTCCAATACCCATACCCATCCCATAAAGGAGCATGGTGGAGCTCTGGCCCACCCTCACTAAGAAGCTCCACCCCAGGGTCCCTTTAATCAGATTGCATAGTACTAAAACAGCTATACAACACAATAACATATACCCTAGGGCAATTATACAGTCACACCTAGAATCTGCTGTCTACCAGATTATATATTTCTGCCAACATCAGTACCACCCAATGCAGATTTTATGTTCTATTAATATCATTAGGAATTAATTTTCCATAAATGTACAGGTATACTTTTCAGAAGTTGTCAGATTGTGAACTAGAAGGAAGATCAGACAGTTGACAATATATTAAAGGAGGAGAAGAACTAGCCCAAAGGTGCCAACCACCCAGACGTTTGAAAAAAATAGAACAGAAAAAAAGCAAAGAGACTGTTGCAACAGCAAATTTTTCTTTAAGAAAAAGGCAAATGAAAGGTTGATTTTACTCATCACCTTCTCTCACACTTGGTAGGGGAATGAGCCATGGCCCACCCTCTTCCAGTGACTCCATCTCAGGGTCCCTTATAATAACAATCATTTCCTATATGGAATCTCATTATTGTCATTTCCCATTATACTTTTACCCTGAGACATTTATTGGTACAGATGGTAAACAGCAGTTGTGCTGCTTGTTACTACCACCCTTATCTACAATGTTTCATACATACATTTTTATGAATGCACTCCTATTACCAGGTCCCTTGAACAAATCATTTTTATTTTTAAATATTTTTATGTTCTTGACCTTTAGAAAGCAGATCCCATTCCCAATATTCTTCCTAGGGGAATTCCCAAATCTAACTTGCATCTCTTTAGAAGAATACCTTTACTGGGAAGTGACTGTTACTCTACAGAAACTCCTTACACTAGTACCAGATCCTTACTCTAAAAAAGGGGTTTACATAGTTACCATCCTGACCTGCCTTTGTGTCGAAACCGCCACCTCTTCCATGGGTGCCATGTATATTGGCCTTCAACCTTGGCAGTGGTTTCACCCTTCCATAGCTCTGGCACCTCTCTCTGTCGGTGATCGGGGTCAACATTCAAATAGTTGACCACCTGCCGATACATGCCAGGTCAGTAATATGATTGAGTGATATGGGCCAGTACCTCTCCATGACTTATTTTCCCCGACTGGCTGCCTCCCACAGTCTTCAATACCTTCTCTCTTAAACTCATGGGTACCACAACCCTTGCATCCACCCGTCTGGTCCAGGGGTTAGGCCTCATATGGTAGATCACCCCATTCTTCCTTTCATACCACCTTAACCAATTCCTCTGTATCCCCTTATTAACCTGCTTTCCATCCTGAACTGTGACATATGCCCCTAATTCAGTGATGTCAGGATCTTCCTTTTGTTCTTTTTCCCAATTTACTCTAAATAAATCATTACATTGTGAATCAGTGAGTCCAATACATTTTAAAGTCCCTTCAGCTCCTAGAACCTTTTCTACGTTGCTTGCAGTCTTCACCCCAGGTCCACAAGAACAATCTTACCTGGGGACTTCTCTGGCATTACCACTCCATTGTCCTCAGTACAATATATTCCTGGGAATATAGGCAGGATAGGAAGTTCATATTCTGAATGTTCCATCTGTGTTGTCTCCATGTCCATAATCCAAGGCTCATCTCTCCTGGATACATCCCATGCCTGCACCAATTGGATCTCCAGCACTTGGCATCTCAGCTCTGCCTCCCTCCAGCATCACTCTGCCTCCTTCCAGCGTTTGTTCATCCATTGTAATAGCCTCTTCTGGTCCACCATCTGGTTTCGTGCTGCCTCGCCCAGGTCATCGTCTCCACATATCCTCATTTCCACTGGCGCCATGCATTTTTCTGCCTCTCTCTTGAGGTACTATTTCCAGTACACCAGACTGAGCTTTCCCATGTATCCTTCATTCACTCAGCCAGGACACCCCACTTCTGGTATGAACTGTAGCTGGGTTGTTGTTCAAGAAAACAAATTTCAGGCAGACAACAAAATCAATGCATAAAAAATGCCAGGCTGGCATTTATCATTTTATTATTTGTAGCATAAAATGATAATTATTCAGAACAGAAAATAAGAAATTTGTCATTAAGAACTCATTGCCTCCTAGAAACGTCTGTAGATGTCAGCAAATCTAAGTACAGTGTGTCACATAACGCCTACAGAAGTCACCTACACACTTCCTGTATGCCATAGAAACATCTGGAGAAGTCACTCACATATTTTAATATTACTTTCCAGCCAGAATTGATTAGAATTGACTGCATAGTAACATTAGAAAGGTGATGTTGTGCTGAACAACCTTGCCACTGACACTTTGTGCATATCATGTTCACTTCAGGAGTTATTCATATTTGTTTATGACATTTTGTCAATCTAGAACCACCTAAGCACTTTGAAAAAAACACACATTCTGGGTATCTTAGCCCGTATAAAGCAACAACCAAATTGAGTGTAGCTGATTGCATAGAACCGTTGGAAAGGCAATTTTGTGTGGAACAACTGTGCCACTGATACGTTGTGTGTGTCATGTATACTTTAGGAGTTATATGCATTTGTTTATGGTATGGTGTGTATGGCTGACATTTTTTCCATCAAGTCTCACCTAAGCAGCTTGAATAAAATGTACTTTTTTGACACTTCAGCAGGCATAAAAAAAAGTATTGATTACAATTGATCGCATAACATCGTTGGAAAGACAATTTTGTTCTGATCATCTTTCATGCTGTTACTTTGTGTGTATCATGTATACTTTTGGAGTTATATGCATTTGTTTATGATATGGTGTGTGGTTGAGATTCATCTCTCAAATCTCACCAAAGCACCTTGACTAAAATGGGGAAAAATGATGTTTCATAGTAAAAAGATATCTTTTTTTAACAAACATAATAGTAAAACACCATCTAATGTCTGTATGCTTAATTTGGTGTTGATATTTGACATCTTTTCCAATAAAAAATGGCTTATGTTGCCTTTTTTTAGTGAAAAAAATATTATTTTTTTTGGTTTCGACCAGCATACAAAAAAACTAAATTACTTTATTACATGCATACCACCATTGGAAAGGCAATTTTGTGCGGAATAACTCTGCCACTCATACTTTGTGTCTAGCATGTACGGTTATTGAGCTATTAGCATTTGTTTGCGACATGCTACCTATGGCTTGATTTGCTTAGAAAGGCCCAGGATTCACTGTTAAAAGTATACAGGAGATTCAGAAGACAAGTGACATAATCTCAGACTGAGCCTGTGGAGGAAATGAGTTAAGTCAATAACATCAATGCTGTATAGGGTGTAGGCACAAGCCTTCTAAACTTCAGGTCTTACCTCTCACAGTCAGTTCTAGACTGACGCATTATCTAATAAATCCACCCAAGTGGTAGGCTTATATATGTTTTTATCAATGACATCACTGTTATGTGATATCAATTCATTTCCAATTTAGTAAATTTTTGAGTTTCTAAGCTCACAACTTGCTCCTATACATTGTACAAAAAGTTGCTTTTAAGCCTTATTACTTTAATAACTATTTCTTTCCAACTTCTTTATTACACACCATAATCCTGGTTAGAAAGTGACTCTAAATGCTTGGTTATCTTTTTAATTACTGTAAGCTCCTCCCTCAATCAATAACTAAAGCAGCAAGAATCTGTATAAATATATGCATCTAGGGGCCGCTGCTTCCCTATAGCAACAGATTGAGTGCAGAAGAAGAGCTTGTGCAGCCAACACCCTGTCCTGCACAGAAGGCTGCAGCTTACCAGGCCACCAAACAGTATATTTTCTCTCTCTTTTTTTTACCCTCTGCAGGACTGTTTACACACCAGCAAATTAACCTGAGGTAAGCTATTGACCCAGCAATACCGCTACTTGCTAGCCGATCATCTAATAATACTGTATCTTAGTAATATCCCACTTATGTTATCTTTGTATTTCTAGCAAGGCAGCACAGAATGCATAATAAAGCAAAGGAAAAGGGAATTCTGCTTACTGGTTTATTTATTCATGGGCTCATTTAACTAGCCACTAAGTAAAACACATATTGCCACTTGTGTTTTAGTTTATAACTACAAGGTTCCCTTACATGAACCTTTTTACCTGGAACCAGAAGGAAGAGAACTTGAAAGAGGGTTTAGACAATGAAAAGGCGGGGGTCTGCTTAGAGGTGGCCTGCCTCCAACCAAGAAAGAAAGGGATAGTTGCACTAGAAAGGAAGATAGAGGTTGCAACCATAGAAAACATACAATACAGATGGGTCCTTACTCAGTGGCTCCCTTTCTATATTTTTTTTATTACTGCAATTAAAGACACAGATGCATTTTATATTTCTCACTTTTTCTTTGTACAGAAAGCACTATTCTGGTACTTTAACCATAGCATTTAACATATCCCTGCACTTTATTAGCTAGCACTTTTAATCTTTAACTGTTTTTAAAGCACCCCAGCACTTTCATTTATTCCTCCCATGTACTTTATGTAACATAAGCATAAGGCAGGTTAATGGGGGGGGGCAAGAAAAGACCCACATTTCTTCCTACCAGGGCACCTCACCAATGACAGGGGTTATCAGGTCACAGATATTTACAATGGTTTTGTCTGCTATTGTTCTATATTGTTCCTTGTTGTTCCAAATTGTTAATAAATTATACTATTTAAAAAAAATGAGTTCTGTCAGTTGCCTTTCCCAATGTTTTGTATAACTTCTTATAAATTGGGATAGTGCTAGAGGTAGATCACTGAGAAATAGCCAGTGGTATCTGTATTTTTCATGAAGGTGGGGGAGATCAGAAATACAGTAGGTAACTGCTGATCTATGAGCCAGACCTTAGTAGATGGAAACTTTTTTAGTCAGTCATAAAGGATGTGGTGGTTTGACACATGGACAACATGGGCTGTTCTCTAGCACACATTATTAATTACAAGAGGAGGGTCATCTCAAGGCAGCCATATTGCCATCTTTGAGGAAGCAATCAGGCAAATGATTAGGGGCACAGTGGTGACTATAGTATATCTGGACTTCAGCATGACCTTTGACGCTGTACTGCATTGAGAACTCATGGGGAAAGTAATACAGCATGGAGTCCACTAAGTATATAGGAGTTGGATAGCAAATTGGCTAACAGATATCCTAGGGAATGGGATTATTACTTATATAAAGAAGGTGTCACTAACAGGATGATGAAATTTTCTGATAACACTATACAGGCAAGAAGAGTTCATATGACTGAGATGAATGGGTGACACAGGGTCAATCCTGATTTCAGCTGTCTGCATAATCACATATGTGCCAACATGACCTGCCTATTTCCAAAATGAATGTCACGTGCAATACAGTTTTTGTGCTTTGTGCACACTTTGTTTGACAGATGCAGACCTCCACATTCACCTGTAACTTAGATGTCATGTTAGATGCAAACCCAGACAAAGCCTCAAAAATCAATCCCTCCTCTTGGCTCATGTAAAGCAAATAAGGCACAGAAAACATGTATAGTGATAATAATTTAGTCCATACTCACATGCTGTGCAAAATATACTTAGTTGCTGTGTTTAAGAAGGTCCTATTAGGTGGTCTAATTTTCTGCATATTGTGCTGAGATGTGGACACAGACCCCACATCTCAGAGGGGGCATGTCTGAAACTCTGGCCCTAACTATCCAGATACAATTAACAGATATGCCCCCTGAACAGTGACATTTCTATGGCAATATGCATCGATATCGACAACAGCGCCATGTCACCATAGAAGTGCCACTGGGACCGGGCAACCCCTTCCCCCGACCTGCATGCCCTCCTTGAACTAACTCCAACCTGGAGTTAGAATCCTAAGGTGCGGGGGGCAGAGTCCCCCCCTGAAAACACACACACCAATGTGTGTGGCTCCATGCTAACTGCAAATCACTGCTGACATGGAGCCTGGGGTTGTGATGTAGGTCGACATTTTTCTTGTCGAACCGGCATCATAGAGCCCAATTAACAATCCCTAAAAATGTTTTTTTTCAAAGAGAATTGCCTTGATTTCAAGGCTTTTTATAAATATTTGAGTGCCTTCAAGTTTTCACAGACAAACCAGTATCCAACTTCATTGCAGGTTAGGAATACTTCATAAGAATAATCATGACTCATTACTTACTGCCAAGAAACAAATTACAAGTCAGATTTTACTTCCCATTACTGAGTAATGCACTACTTACGATTCTGCTTCATCCGTTCAAATGAAATGACCAGGAGGTTATTTAAAACTCACTCTACTCTTTTGTCCATCAGTATCAATATTGTAGTCATCACTGTCTTAAGTCTGCACAATTGGAGTGTTTCTTTATTGTCCACCATGAGGTTTGTGCAAGTTCCATGTCTCATTGTGAGGTACTCTATCGGCAATCTACGTGAATATTTTAAGTCTCCTACAAACAAATTGTACAAATGTGAATCAGCTGGCCTCAAATTTCGTAAATGCCCCCCACCCCGTTCTGCAAATAAAGATTCTGCTGAGGCCTTAAACTTGAAAACAGAAATTGCTGACAAATGCCAATTTAGAGATGCAGGCATTAAGTTCAGTGACTTTAAATGTAACAAATAATCCAGGATTAATAAACTCTGTGAATTCTCAGATGAATGGGAGTTATTCTCACAAAAGATGGAGAATATTGTCCATTTTGAGGCATACATTTCACTTGTGGATGGATTCTTGGCCACCATAAGGACCTCCATAATCTGGGCAGAGAGATTAAATTCTGAGAACTCTATCCCTTCAAGAACCAGGCACCGAGGTGAAATGGTTCAACATTTGGATGTCACGTGAAATTTCAAAATTGTCAGCAGGTCATAACAAAGAGTGAGTCCTTATGGAAATCTGGAGTAACTTTAAGTATTGTGGTTGTCTGGGAAAATCTGTTACTATCAGAATCATAGTTATCTGTTCCATTCTCACCTTTAGGAGAATGTTCTGCATTAAAAAAAGCTGGGAAGGCATAAAAGAACCTTTTTCTCAGTATGCTCAGCGTATTCTCTGGGACTGTACCCAGAGTTGGGTCTCTACAGCAGAATGGTGGTAGCTTTCTGTTCTCCCATGAGGCAAATACATCCTCTTCTCGAATATCCCACTTCCTCAAAACTTGCCACAGCACAATTTGTTTCAAGGCCCACTCATCTGAGACATGACCCATCTTGCTAAGTAAGTATGCTAGGACATCGTCCTTTCCTGCTACATGGACTGCAGAGATATGTACTCTGCAAGTATAAGCCAGATCCCAAATCCATAGTATTTCCTTGAAGAGCTTTGAGGATCTTGTACCAACTTGCTTGCTGATGCAATACACTGCTGTGATGTTGTCTGTCCTTATCTACAAAGTCTGGTCCCTGATCAACTCTGAAAAGGACTTCAGGTAGAGAAATTTCCTCTGATCTCCCGCTGATTCATATGATCCTGTCTTTCTGGTGAGCTTCACTCCACTTTACTGTGTGGTGTAAAATATGTTCTCCCCATCCTAGAAGGGACAAATCTGTGGTCAGAATTAAATTTTGCATTGCTTGCAGAAAAAAGAACCCCTTTTCTTAACCATCGCACCTTCTGGCAGTTGTCACTACTGTAGGGAGTGTACCGTAAGAGCCTCTTTTTGCACCAGCATCAGGATAATCAAGAGCTGATTGCACTGGAACCAGTATTCTTTTGATACCATTGTATTGCCTTCATGTGCTGCCTTGCTCAGGGTACAGCTGTGGTTAAGGTTGACATGAGGCCTAGTAATCTGAATCTCCTGCACAGTCATAGAAACATAGAAGTTGTTGGTAGAAAAAGACCTCTTGGACCACCTAGTTTGCTCAATTTTCCTACCTACTTTGTCACCTCAGACCCTACTTGATTTTTGGTTTCTACCCCCCTTGCCTTATTTCTAAGGTCCCTTTGTGCTTATCCCATGCATGCTTGAATCCTGTTACTGTTTTAGCTCCCACCACCTCTATTGGGAGGCTGTTCCAGGCAACCACCACTCTTTCTGTGAAGAAATATTTCCTTACATCTCCTGAGTCTCCTCCCTCCAGCTTCATAGCGTGACCCCTTTTCCTTGAACATCTTTTTCTACGTAAAATGCTACCTTCATGTACCTTATTAATACCTGTGAGGTGTTTGAACATTTCTATCGTGTCCCCACTTTCCCTCCTTTCCTCTAGAGAGTACATATTTAATTCCTTGAGTCTCTCCTCATATGACTTTTGATACAGGCCCTGCACCATTTTGGTTGCCCTTTTCCATACTGCCTTCACACTCTCTATGTCCTTTCAGAGATGAGGCCTCCAGACTTGGTCACAGTACTCAAAGTGGGGCCTCACCATTGAGTCATTCATGGGTAACACCATCTCCCTCTTTCTGCTGATGATACCACTCAATATATGCCTTAGTATCCTGCTAGCTTTCTGCTCTGCTTTGCTACCTTCAGGTCATCAGAAATGATTACCCCAAAGACTCTTTCTTGTTTTGTGGTTGCCAATACCTCCCACCCAATTGGTACAGAGCCCTTGAGTTTCTCTGCCCCAAGTGCAAGATTTTGCACTTTTTTGCACTGAAACCCAGTTGCCAAGCCCTTGACCAGTCTTCCAGCTTCTTCAGATCATCACTCACTTTTTCCACCCTCCACCCCCAAAGCGTGTCCACTCTGTTGCAGATTTTTGTGTCATCAGTGAACAGGCATATTTTCTCTTTCAGCCCTCCTACAATGTCACTAATAAAGACATTGAAGAGGATCGGGCTTAGTACTTAACTCTGTGGCACACTGCTGGTCACCATGCCTTCTTCAGAGTGAAAATCATTTGCCAACACCCTCTGGCTCCTGTTGCTTATCCAATTTCTTACCCATTGTACTATGTTTGGACCTACTCCTAGGCTTCCCAGCTTGCTCACCAGTCTTCTGTGTGGAATGGTGTTGAAGGTCTTAGTGAAATCCCAGTAGGCCACATCCACTGCTCGACCATGATCCACTTCCCTGGTCACCTAGTCAAAGAACTCAATCAGGTTTGTCTGGCAAGATCTCCCCCATGTGAAACCATGCTGCCTTGGATCCTGTAATCCACTGGTCACAAAGTATTCCCCAATTCTTTCCTTCAGCAGTGATTCCATTACTTTACCCACCACCGAAGTCAGGCTGACAGGTCTGCAATGTCCTGCCTCCTCTCTATTATCACTTTTGTGAAGTGGGACCACATCTGCCCTCCTGCAGTCTCCCAGAACTTCCCTTGTATCTTGTGATAGGTTGACCAGGGCTGTCAGAGGTGCAGCATGCATCTCCTTGAGCTCCCTCAGTATCCTAGGGTGTACCTAGTCAGATCCCATTGCCCTGTCTACTTTCAGTTCTGCTAGTTCCTCTCTGCTGTAAAAGGACTAGTGTCCAACTCCCTTTCTTTAATGCCCTTGCCCCTTATTTGTGGCCTTTCACCTACCCCTTCCTGTGTAAATACTGAACAAAAGTATTTGTTCAATATGTCTGGTGTTTTTTTTGGGTCCTCTTCCACACAAACCCCTCATTCCCATTTTATCCATGCTATCCCTCCTTTGGCCTTCCCATTTCGTTTAGATACCTAAAGAATGTTTTATCCCCCATTTTTACTGATTTGGCAATATTCTCCTCCATATACGCCTTTACGCTCCTGCTTTCACTGCCTCCCTTTGTTTCTCCTGATATCTCTCCCTATTCTCCTCCTTCTGTGTCATCGTGTACCTTCTAAATGTTAGCTATTTTGCCCTGACTTTCTCTGCTACTTCTTTAGAGAACCATAGCAGTATTTTTCTTCTTTTGCCCTTGTTAACCTGCCTCCTTATTCTGACTGGAAGAATGCTACAAACTGGATTGGTGTCTGAGCCCTTTTACGTGGGAGGAATTGTGTCAAGTTTGGCTCTAATGAAGTGTAGGTTTTGTCTTGGCTCCATGCTTGATACCTCTCAATTCCGAATAAACCCCATCACTTCTATCATTAACATAGTTTGACTCATTGATGACTGGGCTACTTCCCTGGTTCTACCACACAGTAACTGGTTGCCCAAGCATGGCTAGACTTTGGCTCCATTTCTTCCAAGTACCACTGCTGCTACAGCAATGCACTTTGTGAATAGTCTCAGTGCAGAGGTCTGACCAAAGGGCTTTGCCTTTTATTTGTACTGATCCATACTGACCCTGAATTTTAGGTATTTCCTGTGCCTTGTTTTTATTGAAATGAAGAAATAAGCAATGTGACCATTTTGAACTTTTTTATGTGCCTGTTTAGACACTTTGGGTCAAGAACAGGTCACCACTCACCTGTTTTTTTTTTTCATTGAGAGAATATATCTTGAGAAAAACACTACTCCCATCTTGTTTGCTATAATCTTTTCCACAGCATCTACAACCTGAACTTTATGATTTCAAATTTGACGTGTTACTGCTCATCTTGTGAAGCAGGTTGACATTTTGAATTTCTTTTGTTTTGTGCTGGTTATAAAAGATGGGATGAGGCTGTCTGTCACACTCTCTAGCACCCAGTTGTCTGGTGTGGTAGAATGCCACTGATGGAAGTGGGGCCAAAGGTACCACTGCACCATGGGGATCTAAGATGTGTGATCTGTGACTCATCAGGAATTAGATTTGTTTGTTGTGCATGGGCTGGGATTGTTGTCTGCTCCTTGCTCTTTCTACCTCTGCTTCTCTTTAAACCACTCCTTTACAGAAATATGTGTGCTGCATACATGCATGCCACATGCTTAATTGTACAATGTTTGCATGCAGTTCATATACACAAAGTGGACCTGTGTGAAACAGGACTAAATAGCACATCAGGTTTGCATGCTGCAAGCTTGACATGTGTGCAGTGGGTAAGCTGGTGTGAACATCTTCTAAAATTCACATCAGGTTTCCATTTTGCACACTTGACATGAGTGCAGCAATTAAGCTTATGTAAATATCACTTAAAAATCACAACAGGTTCACATGTTGCTTGCTTGCCATGTGTGCAGCAACTAAGCTGGTGCAAATATCATCTAAAAAACACATCAGTTACTATTTCTCATACTACTGCTAGCAATTAGACCTATTAAAATACCTTAGTCAATGATTTCCCATTAAAATTGGGTAAACTCATTAATTCTGATCCTTTTGCAATTTGTTTAATGGCTTTTGATTTTTGTCATTAAATTTATTGAATCTTTGTTTACCAGGTAATTGCCATTAATTTGTAAAGTCTTGTTTACTTACTGCATTAAATGCCTAGGATATACAGTAGTCAGTCAACATCCCCCATTACAGATGTGTGAAGAGGGGCCTCTGTGTTCTGAAGCGTGACCTTTTTGTTTTGGGCCATACAAATCCCTTTATGCATATTTAGTGTTACAAATGTGTTTGTCCATGACTGTTATGGCTCACTTACTTTCCCCTTGTCATTCTGTATGGAGCAAATACACTATGGCCATACTGAGCACTCTTTGTGCTGAGCAAGGTCTTGGAAGCATGTACCATATCTCACATTTTGTCACTGAAATGAGGGACATTGACACTCAAAATGAGGGACAATGAGGGACACTAACCCTCACAATGATCAGGACACATCATGAAACATAGAGACACAGTACCTCATAACACAGTGGAAGTCATTGCATTTACTTGTACTGATGGTAGCCCCTTAGAATTAATTTCTACCATAATGCAGGGATGTCATTTAGGTAGGGCAGAGGAGGGCAATTGCCCCCCCCCACATTTGAGCCTAGGTTGTTCTTATGGTGTGGCTATAATGGTATTAAATATGGATTTAATTGTTTGCACAATAAGTGTCCCCCTGGCGTGTGTTGCACTCATGCTGCAGGTGCACTCCTGACTTGACTGTGTCTGTATTGTGTTGTCCACTCTCTCCACCTATTAGTGACAGTGCCATCAACCACGACATGGAGGAGCTCCAGCCAAGCAAGAGCACATAAGTCACATGAGCGGTACATGGTCATTCCCACCACAGAGTATACAGGCTGCACACTACAGCTTGAAGGAGCCAGTGAACACTGAACTCTCAATAACAGTGTTGTGGTGGCATATTTTTGTTAGTCTCCTCTTAGCGAGTCTTCATCTCCCTTGGTGGCTGAAGGGGCTGTGAGGTGAGCTAGAAGTTAACTCAATACTAGGCTATCTACTTACTCTACTAGACTCGCCTCACAAAAAACAATGCAGGCCCCTCGTGGCAGCTAACTAGGCCTCACAGCAGCAGTGACAGCATTGTGGGTGGCCTTCATACGTCTTGATCAGTGCAGTGCAGCAGCAGCCATGGCAGCACCCAAGCAAGAAGCAAGCAACACAGGTTGGATAGGTTCAGTTGGTGAGGCGACTTAATCGCAAACCACGTTGGGGTCCTGGGATGGTCGGTTTTAGCATCCAGCTTCTGGCAGAAGAACGGAGGAGGAGCGGACTGAAAACTGGCTGGTGGCACACTGGGCTAGGCTGCAGGTTCTGGTCTGATGGCTGGGTAAGTAAAAGTAAGTAATTTTTTTACAGGGGGATTGTGGATGGAGGAAGGACTGAAATATTGATGTGTTTTTCACATTTCCGCACCTTTTGGTGGCTCCACAATACATATGGGATGGGTATTAAATGGAATTGGATTGTAGAGTGAATTGGGACAAAGTTTTTTTTAGAGGGGGGGTCAGAACTTCAGCCAGGAAAAAAATTGTTTAGTAACTGGGTGGGTTTAATCCCAAATCTGATGCACTGCTCATGGGTATAGAGAGCTGAATCTTATACATTTCAGTTTTTTCCTGATTTACATATTACTTTTCAGTTATAACAAATAAGGTTTACCATTAGGAGACTTTTCAGATGTTCCAGAGCTTGCAGCCTAGGGGCTAACTAGCACCTGGCCTCCACTAGTTGTTGGCTCCCCCCATGCTGAAATCTGAAATGGGGGCCAGCACAATGGTGTTGAGGGTTGAGGCACTGGTTATCACACATTGTGCTATGCTGGCAACATGGGGTTGGGAATGGATTCAAGTTGCTCAGTTGCCTGTGGTGAGAGGAAGGGTGGAGCATCTCAGGATGGTTCTCCTTCCTCGGGGAGAATACTGCAAGCAGACTACTTCCCAGCTGCCCAGTGGTGGCTGGTAGCACTTATATGCTGCAACGCAGGGGGGATTCCACATACAGGATGCTGAAGCTGTCTCTGTGGAGGAGGAGCTCGGATGTTGTGCCCGTTGCAAGTCCATGGGCCCAAGCAAAAGTGCAGAAGGATGAGAGACTGATCCCTCACAGGCAATGCACCAGTAGCTGAGCACAACCACGGGTCCTGTGGCAGAGGACTGCGGTGAAGGTAAGTCCTGGGGGAGCCGGGTGGTGGGACTGGGGGGGGTCAGTCTGAAGGGGGCTGCTGGAGGAAGCAAGGAGATAAATAAATAGTAAAATAAAAGAAATCTGAAATGATGCCCCTGCCATAAATTCTAAATTTACAGGACATCCTCTGTTTAAGCAGCATGTTTTCCATGAGGAATAAATTAGGGGCAATGCAGTTTTCAGGGGTAAAATTAGGGCTGTCCCTTCTATTCAGGGACAGTTGAGTGGTATGATATGCACAGACTACTGGAGCCCCACTATAGTCAGGCTTATGCCCCCCCCGTGAAGCTGACCTCCACATCCCCATACTCGGGCACATTATGAGATAGGCAAGATAGAGTGCAGGGGTGTGCCCTATTGAAATAAATTAGGGTATTTTTTTATTACTATTTATACATTATTGATGGAGAGTTGGAGATTAATGAAGGCACTGCTTGACTAACAAGGCCCTTGTTTGTAGAACAGTGGCCTTCATTATTCCCCCACTCACCATCATAATGTATTAAATAGTAATGCAAAATAACTCCATTCATTTCATGTGGGTATGCCCTAGCACTCTGACTCATGGACATTATCTCTTAAAGACTCCTACCTCTGGCTCTATAGTACTCAGGTAAGAGACTCTAGACTTATATCTATACTTGGTGGGTTGTCTGTAGCAATGTGGCTGCACCCACTACAGTGTGTGTGTGTGTGTGTGTGTGTGTGTGTGTGTGTGTGTGTGTGTGTGTGTGTGTGTGCATTGGCAGGGGCTGATCGTGTGGGTGGGTGTCGAGTTATTGCTACTTTTGTGTTTGCTCCTTAAAGTTTTTGTTTGTGTAGAAGCATTCAAAACTTTGGAGAGAAAATAGGAGTACAGCCCAGACAGAAATAATCAAGTAGTTGTTTGGGTAAATTTGTGTATTATGGGTGGGAAGAACCACATGTGTTTCCATTGGTATGCGTGCTACAATTCAGCTGTGCAGTTAAGATGAGGGGGGACAAGCAGACTATAAAGTATATCAGTGGCCATAAGCATGCTGCATGTTTGCAGATGTATGCATGTTTGTACTGAAGTACAAGTGAGCCATATGTATGCAGACAGTATAGCTTAGTGGTTAAAGGCACTGAACTGCAAACCAGGAGACCTGAAGACCTGGGTTTGAATCTCATCAACCCCCACTTGTATACTCTGTGATCCAGATCAAGTCACTTAACTTTTAAGTGTGCAGTTATTGGTGACCACTTGCTTTTTGCACACATGCCACATGCATGCAGTCTGTTCCAGTTTAACATAAAAAGCATGCTTTCCATGCTTCTTTGCTGCATGCTGCCATATATGTGCAATCAGTTCCAATTTAACATTTAAATCATGCTTACAGCACGCATATCACATGGGTAGTTTTATGTTCGCAGCTTGAAAAATAATTCATATCATTATTTCTGTAATGGCTAGGTGCAGTTTACAGATACTGGTGATACTCTTTTTTTGTAATATCCACTGCCCACGCATTTCCTGCTATAGGGCCAGTAGTACTCTGGTTTTCTTCATCTACAAGGTTTTTAAAAAAAAGTTCTATTTTTATCAATCTTTTTCATGTAGCTGTCTGACCTCCAAAGAGATTTGTACTTTCAAAGGGAAGTCAGCAGCTTTATTCTATAGGTCCACTGATATGTCTGTCGTTCTTAGCCATGCATACCTTCAAGAAGATATTGCATTTGCCAAGGTCCTGGTTCCTGTATCATTTATGTCCACAGCCATCTGCAGTTGATTCTTGGCTGTGCCTTGAGTTCTTTCACAACCTGCAGCAACTTGGACCTGTCACCAGAGGGCACCATGTAACAAAGGGGTAACACAGCCTTCCAGAGTGCTTCCTGGCAATGTGCTTTGTAACTTAAAAATGTTGTTTCCCTCATGATGAGGCTAGCAGATGAGTAGGGTTACTTCCAGAATGTGTCAATTTTTCTGGACTCCTTTTCAGAT
The DNA here is from genome assembly GCA_016271365.2 of Neoceratodus forsteri. NCBI lineage: Eukaryota > Metazoa > Chordata > Ceratodontiformes > Ceratodontidae > Neoceratodus > Neoceratodus forsteri. Next base: position 870,233,926 of record CM057450.1, on the reverse strand, counting down.
GTAGTATATGTATAGGAAAGATTGTCCTTGCCTTTTCACACACAGCAGCCTAAAATAAACCTTCAGAATTAGGTGTTTTAAAGACATTGTGACCCTGTCCTGGTTACCATACATCTTTTTTTCTACTTTCCTATCAATTGTTGTTGCTGATGCAATCTATTATATAGGAAAGTTGTTGCTCAACTTTTTAAAAGTCCCATGAAGAGGAATGCTGACTTTTTTTATAGGGCAATGTCAACATGTTTAGAAAGTGTAATTCACCGCTTCTGAGTCAGTTTCCAAAGCATGAATATTAATCATGTCTGCCATGTCTATCAGGAAAGCAAACTATAGTATGATGAAAAATCCTTCAGAGGATTTGAGGTGAACCAGTGTCCTCCTCTCTGTGACCTCAGGGGTGATAGGTTCCTCCTCCTTTTCAAAAAAAAAAAGTGTTCATCCTCCATTACACTAGGTGGCAATGAGGGAGGGACTTTTTTAAAACCTTTTTACTGAAATAACAAATACAATAACAAACAGTAGTATGATGGATGTTCTAACAATTACATCAAGAGAACATGCAACCTACTGTTGATGGGTACAATAGATGTTTACATTGACTGTTCCAGTATGGATTACAACAAGATTGAGGCATATTTCCTCAAAATTCATTCAAATAACATACCATAGTACTAGATGACTATACAGGGCCTTCTGTTTGCCAGTTTGAGTAGGGTATGGATAAAACTCAAGATAGGATAAAGATACACTTCTTTTCCAAATACAAAGTTACCAGGAAGTTAAGGAGGATAATTTAAAAGGGGAAGACGCCACCTTTGATAACTCTGGCTAGTTTCCCCCAGAGATGGTCAAAAGCCTGAATATGACATGTTACCAGTGACTGAACTTATTCTATTTTAAGAAAAGTTTGAAGGTTATGTGCCCACTGCTGAATGGATGGAGAGTTCTAGGAGATCCAACATTGCATCAGTGTTTTTCCTTCATTGACAAGGGCAAGAGATCAGCTGGGAAGGTCATGCTTAATAGACATCTTTTTGGATCTGTTTCCAGTGCAAATTCCAAGGGACAGTGAGGAGGACAAGAACCTATAACATCAGACACAATTTTATTAATTTCCATCCAGTATCAGGTAATTTGGGGGCAGAGCAATATCATATGTATGAAGGAGGCCCTGCCCCACTTTACACTTATGACACTTTAGGTTTCTCTGGGTTAAATTGGTTCATATTTTTTTTTTTTTTGGGTGGGGGATATATGTTCTGTATAGGAATATCAGTTGAGTCTGCCTGTCTATTATTTTTGGAGCAATTATTTGCATTTTTAATAGCTTCTCCTCAGATTTTTGGAGTAAGCTCGAGATGCAGATCTTCACCCCATTTACATAAAATTCACTGTTGTGGGGTGGAGAGAGAACTTCCAAGTAGAAGCCTATAAAAAACAGAGGGGTTTGGATAATGGCTGAGGTCCATATAACTCCTCCTCAACAGGAGCTGAGTTGGGCCCATGGAGTGGGATTACTTGTATAGTGGACAACCGCTTGTGAACCTGTAAGTAGACAAAGAGGTCCTCTGGGCCTAATGACCACTGGGTTTTTAATTCACCAAGGGGGCAAACTGGTGCACCTCATATAGTTTCGAGATAAAACAAATGCTCTTTTTCTTCCATCTCAGTAGGCCTCTGTGTAGGAATGCTGAGTATCAAGGGGTACACTTTTAGGCTGTGAGAATAGAGGCATATTGTGAAAGCACCTTTTGGACATTTAAGTAGAATTAGCAGCCAACTAAACCTACACAAGGTTGTGAGTAAAGGGGTTGTCACATGTTTTAGTTTATTTAGAAGCTGCAACAGGGGAAAGAAGGTTCCTATTGAGATCTCCTTCAAATTATTCTCTTCAGTCAACCCAGTGGCATGGAGGGATCTAGTGCCAGGCACATTACCTCCTGCCACATTGGCAACCTGGGGTTAGGAACAGAACTGGGTAGCTTGGTGGCTGGTGGGGTGAGGAAGGATCAAGCAGCACAAGACAGTTCTTCTTCATCCTCGGTGAAGGGGGTTAGAGTGGCATACTGCTTGCCTGCCGTCCAGCGGTGGCTGAGTGGCAGCACATGCACATCACTATGCAGGTAAGGGAATCCACTAAAGGGTTCCAGAGCCATTTACATTGAGGCAGAGCTCAGACATCACCCCCATTGCATGTACATGGGCCTAGGAGAGGAAATGGAAGAAAAACACCCCAGGTGGCAGGATGAATGACCAACCCCCTGCTGGCCCTGCACTGGTGGCTAAAAGACACAAGTCCTGTGGCAAAGGATGACAGTTAAGGTAATCCCTGTAGGAGCCAGATGATAGGGCTGGGGGAGTCAGTCAGAAAGGCGCCACCAGGGGAAAAACCAGGAGTTAAATAGTATATGAAAAAAAATATTTTGTTCCATAACCATCCAAGCAAGAATTACTGAGGGTTTCCCTGTGGAAGAAAGGCCATTTGAGCCACCAAGTAGTACATTTTAAAGTCTGGCAGGCCCTCTCAAGAAAGAGAATTTGGAGACCTGCTCCTTCATGATCTGAAGGAATTGCCACATCTGTTTGAATTCATCTATAGAGAGTATCTGACTGCCACAAGCAAACTGGATGTTGGGCTCAGTTGTTTTTTCTCTTTCAGGCTGTAAGAATTTTTCTTTTTTAGCCTTGTTAATGTTAATGTGAGAGGATGACTCCTCTGCCTGCTTTTTCTTGCAGATCTTTGTCTCTGTGTATTCCTCAGATGAAAATGTTTTCTCTTCTGTAGGCTCCCTTGTAGACTCTGGTCTACATTGGTCCCTGGGGAGCTGTGTCACCAGACATCATTAAATAGATATTCTCACTGGCCCGATGGCATAGAGGGTTGAGGCACTGGCACCTTACCTCTTCCCACGCTGGTGACCCAGGTTCGGGAATGGACTTGGGTTGGCAGGGGGAGGATGGTATTGAGCATCCAATGGACTGCTCTCCTATCTTGGGGAGGGTTAGGGATTGCCTCACTCATGTAGCAGCCCCCAGTGGAGACCGGGGGTACTACAGAAGCAGTGCACTAGGGGGAACCAGAAAACTGGAAAATCCACACTGGAAGTCTAGCCGGATGATGGCTGCTGACCCCAGGCATCCTTGAAGACTCCCCAAGAAGCCACATAATGTCTCAGCAGATCCTGGGACTGCAAGATAGAAATAGCATTCTGGTGCCTCCTCCCTGCCGGTGCCTTCCCCCTCGGAGGAGCGGGTATCCACCCAGTGAAGGGTTACACTGGGGCTACTGTGTGGATGGCTGCAAATATGAGGTAAGGTGGTTGAAGGTGGGATAGTAGGGAGAATGCATGTGGACCTAGGCAGCCTGAGGAGAGGCAGCTCGGGCACACATAGGGGCAGTAAAAAGATTAATCAAAAATAGATATTCTCCATCATTTCTTTATAGTAACACTTTTTTGAGCTAGACAAACAGACTGGAGCAGATAGCAATATTTAAAATGTCTATTTTTCTGTGTCTCAGGACAAAATGCACAAATTACAGTTTTTCCTCATCTGTGCTCAAGGACTTGTAACATTCTGAATGCCTAACTGCCTAAGGCAAGCAGGTGCCACACTTTTAGCACTTTTTAAAACCTATGGGCCCAGTACATGTTTGTTTGTTTTTTAATTTGGAATCAGTCTAAGGTATTAGACCAGAAAAGGGCACCACCTATATGTTTCTGATGTCAGTCATGGAGAGCCAGTAAATGTCATCAACCACAGTCATTGTGAGCTAACCAGTTCAGTTTAATTTACTTGCCAATAGTTGCTGTGAATCAAAACACAGATAGAATGTTCTGTAAAAATTGGGCAGAAACCCTCTGACGTTGTCCACAGTCATTGTGAGCTGACCAGCAATTAACACTCAACCACAGTCATTGATAGCCATGAAAAAAACTTATAGTGTTTGAAAGAATTAAAGGGGAACTGTCATCAGGGTTTCTTAATGTCTGAAAGACCATAAACAGCTAATCTGAGTTAGCCATTTTGTTTATCTGTGAGTCTTTGTAGTCCAGAGTTATTCATAATGTAAATCAGCCTGTAATTAAGGGCTGGGGGCAGCCATATGTTTTAGGCTCCTTACAGGAAATGATGTTCCTGAGAATTTTTGGCCCTCCATTGACTGTAGATTAAATAGAAAATTGTCTTTTAGATTAAGTGTGTTTTAAGGTGTTGTTATAACACTTTCTACATTTATAATACATGTTTTTTACGTGCATTGAAACTAGTGAGTTATCACCCTTACATTTCAAACTGTTAGTAAAAATAATCCATCTTTAGAGTTGCTTTAACCTTTAGGCTATACTGTCAGCTGATCATCAGAAATTATGCATCTCAAGGCTGGCTCTGTGATGCCAACAAGTATTGGGACCCTATGTCAGGATTTCTAAACCCTGTCTGTGTTCATGTCAGTACAGATTTCTGAGGCTGCCACAGCATCAACTTCTGTCTTTTTTCATTCCCTCTCTTACAGCCTTTTCTCTTACAATTTATGGGGTGAACTCAGGTCTACAAGATACAAATGTGGCTATGTATCTACTGGCCTGGCATCATGGGGCCAGCCTTGAAATGTGAAGTTTTTGATTATGAGCTGGCAGTACAGCCTAGAGGTTAAAGAAAAGAGTTGTAAATAAGCTTCGTTCATCCAGTAGAATGGATTTTGATTCCCTCATGCTCTGCTTGTATATTGTGTGACCAGAGCAAGTCACTTAACCTCCCTGTGCTCCCAAAACACACCAGGAGCAAGCTGTAGCTGTGTGCCTTTCCAAGACAAAGAGAATAAAAACAATCTTAGCATGCGTTATGATTCTGAAAATATTGTGCTCTTTCTATCCAGATTTGACTTGAAAAGAAAAAAAATAGGACACAATTACTTGTTTATTAATTGAAAAACACATAGATGGAAAACACAGTTAAAACATGCATAACCTGAAATGCATTATTAAAAGAGTATTTTACTTCTTCTGATGAAGTTAAAGGTATAACAGTTTCTTACTGAAATACTTTGTATGGAATGGGATTTTCTACCGTGAAGGAAAAAAATCAATCTGGTTGATCCTGCAGCCCATACCCTTCAAGCGTGTCATATACTCTGCAGCTATGCTGACAGACTGCAACTTTCAAGAATGCCATTCCCACTGTAATGTTAAAAAAAGAAAGAAAAAAATAAACAAAGAGAGAGACGGGTTTTTTTTGTGTGTGTGTGGTGTGTGCATGTGGTGTGTGTGAAGTGTGTGTCCATGTGTGTGTGCGTTTGTGTGTGTATCTCTGACAGAAGTGTCACACTAACTGAACTGTGCTGAAAGGGAAAGGCAATTATCACCATTAGTTAAATAAAATAATATATGGGTGAGTGGGTGTACAGACCAGAATTCTGCACATACCCTCAGAGTGGGATGCTTTTATAAACCACTTATACTTTGCCATCGGGGTTAATGTAACATCCCACACCTTGTGTGCGTGTGTGTGTAATATTTTGGTTACACATACACACCTATATATTATTCTACATTTTAATAATGCAGTTCAGATTATGCTTTTTTAAAACAATGTTGTCCATCCATGTGTTTTTGCAATTAATAAACAATTAATGATGTCCATTTTTTTTTCTTTTCAAGTCAAATCTCGACAGAAATAGCACAATATTTTCAGAATCATAACATATGTTCAGATTGTTTTTACTGTCTTTGTCCAGGAAAGGCACACAGCTACAATTTGTTTCTAGGTGTGTTGTGGGAGCACAGGGAGGTTAAGTGACTTACTTTGGTCACACAATATACCAGTAGAGCATGTTGGAATCAAGCCCCATTCTACTGAATGAATGAAGCTTGTTCAAAGGTCTTTGCTTTAACCCCTAGGTTGTACTGCTAGCTGTTAATCAAAAAACTACACATTTCAAGACTGGCCCCATGATGCCTGGCCAGAAGGTATATAGTCACATTTGCATCCTGTAAACTTGAGTTCACACCCGAAAATGTAACAGAAAAGGCTGTAAAAGAGGGAACGGAATAAGACAGAAGTTGCTGTGGCAGCTACAGAAATCTGCTCTGACATGAACACAGCCAGGGTTTAGAAATCCTTATACAGTATGGGACCCCAATACCTGTTGGCACCACAGAGCCAGCCTTGAGATGTGTATTTTTTAATGATTAGCTGGTAGTACAGCCTGAAGGTTAAAGCAATCCTAGACATAGATTATTTTTACTAACAGTTTGAAATGTAAGGGTGATAACTCTCTAGTTTCAATGCACACAAAACAATATTATAAATGTAGAAAGTGAGCTAATAACTCCTTGAAATACACTTGTCGGCTGAACAATTTCTATTTAACCTACAGTCAATTGAAAAACCAAGATCCTCAGTGGCTGAGCCCTGCTGTCGAGGCTCCCAAACAGCTGCCCAACAGAATATTTACCTGAATATCTTCCGGACTGGCTCTGAACTCGGCAATAACTCACTCAATTAGCTTTTATAGTCTTTCAATTTGATAAATATCCTGTTGATGACAGTTCCACTTTAAGCAAAGAATACTCTAATATATTTAATACAAAGCAGAATTGTTAAAATGTAATTGCAGGTTGTAAAACTAAACCACATACTTCACCACAGTCATTGTGAGAAGAGCACCGTTGTGTTTAGACCATGGTTGTCCATAGCATTAGGAACCATATACTCTTAAAACAACCAAAAATGGAAAGTAAGTATTTTGCACTGAAACACAGAATGAAAGAGAGAGCAAACATGTATAACTCAAATAATTTTAAACTTGGTAAAGCTACAAATCTTTAGGACTCATCTGTAAAAATTTTTCTGGGAACACTGCTCAGGATAACTGCTTTCTTCAGTGCAAACTAAAGATGGTGTTAAAATGCTGGAGGCTCAAGGCCAGCACAATGAGAGAGAGAGAGAGAGAGAGATCTTTGAAAACGATGTTATGTTCCTGGGTACCATTACTCATGCAGTGATGGTGCATAATGTGGACTGGCTTTTCCAGTTCATACAGTTAGAATGAGATTATGATCAGTGTCTGCCTCTTTTTCTTTATTGAACATGTTACATAGATACATAGACAGTGTCGGCAGATAAGGGCCTATGGCCCACCTAGTCTGCCCATTTGAGCTTGTAAGTTCAGTTTGTTTTCCTAGAAGTCTGTTTCCCCTTACCCCTGCCCTCTAGAATTCCTTTATGTCTATCCCATGCATTCTTAAATCCCATGATTGTTTCAGCCCCCACCACTTCCTCTGGCAGGGTGTTCCACTTGTCCACCACCCGTTCTGTGAAGAAATTATTTCTCATGTTTCCTCTGAATCGTCCTCCCTCCAACTTCATCCCATGCCCTCTAGTCCTGAAACATCTTTTTCGCTTAGAAATAGTGTTTTCCTGCACCCTGTTCCTCCCTAAGATACTTGTATGTCTCTATCATATCCCTCTCCCTCCTCTCCTCCAGGAGTACATGTTCAGTTCCTTCAACCTGTCTTCATAGGACTTGTGATGCAACCCATGCACCATCTTTGTTGTCCTCCTCTGAACCTTCTCTACCCTGTCTATGTCCTTATGTAGGTATGGTCTCCAGAGACTGTACACTGTACTCCAGGTGGGGCCTCACTAGTGTCTTTTAGCGGAATTAGACCTCCCTTTTCCTGCTGGTGATGCCCTGCCTATACATTCCAGCATCCTATTTGCTTTACCTGATGCCTTGTCACACTGTTTCCCTACCTTGAGGTCATCAGAGATGACAACCCCAAGATCCCTTTCCTGCTTGGTGCATGCTATATCCTCACCCCCAACTGATATATTGTGCCAGGGTTTTTGTACCCATATGCATTATCTTGCACTTCTTTGCATTGAATTTCAACTGCCAAACCCTTGACCATTCTTCAAGTTTCTGCAGGTCCCTTCTCATTCTGTCTACACCCTCTGGTGTCTACTCTATTACAGAGCTTTGTGTCATCAGCGAACAGTGAAATTCTGCCTTCTAGATCCTGTGCAATGTCACTGATGAAGATGTTGAATAGGACCCGGTCCCAGCACTGATCCCTGTGGTACCCCACTGGTTACTCTTCTCTCTGTGGAGTGACAGCCATTTACCACCACCCTCTGTGTCCTGCCACCCAGCCAGTTACCTACCCACCACACTACTGTCCTGCCCACACCATATTCCCCAGTTTGTGTAATAGTCTTCTATGTGGCACAGTGTCAAGGCCTTGCTGAAGTCCAGATAGGCCATGTCCACTGCCCTCCCTGATCCACCTCCTAGTCACCCAGTCAAAAAATTCAATGAGGTTGGTCTGACATGACCTCCCCTGGTGAAACCATGCTGCCTTGGGTCCTGTAGTCCATTGACAACCAGATGTTCCACCAATCTCTCCTTCAGTAGTGCTTCCATGATCTTTCCCACTACCGGGGTGAAGGTGACTGGTCTGTAGTTCCTGCTTCCTCTTTGTTCCCGCTTTGTATAAGGGAACTCATCTGCTATCCTCCAGTCTTTGGGTACCTCCCTGTTTCCAGTGATTGGCTGAACAGGATAGCCAGAGGTTCAGCCACCACCTCTCTTAGTTCTTTAAGGACCCTGGGGTGCACCCCATCTGGCCCCATTGCTTTATCAGCTCTTATTACTTCCAGTTCCTTCTGGACCCTTTCTCGTGTAAAGGGACTTGTGTCCATTTCTGCACCATTCTCACCCCTTGTACTCCCTTCAGACCCATTACCCCCCTCTTCCTTAGTAAAGACTGAGCAGAAATACCTGTTCAATATGTCAGCTTTATTGTTGTCATCCTCCACACGGCTCCCATCCTCCCCTTCAGTCTCACTATCCCTCCCTTTGTCCTTCTTTTTCACTTATGTACCTGTAAAGGTTTTGTCCCTTTACCCACTGATTTTGCAATTTGTTCTTCTGTCTGAGCTTTGGCTTCCCTTACTGACTTCCTGCCTCCTTTGTTTCTCCTGGTACTTCTCCCTATCCCATTCTGCCTGTGTCTTTTTGTATTGCCTGAATGCAATCTTTTTGGCTTTCACTTTCTTTGCTACCTCTTTGGAAAACCATAATGGTCTCCTCTTCCTTTTCCTCTTGCTAACCTGCTTAATGCATAATTCTGTTGTTCTTATAATCCCCATTTTAAATACTGCCCACTGTTCCTCAACCCCTGATTCCTGTCCCATTCCCTTAATACCTCTTTCAAGTATCTCCCATTTTCCCAAAGTCTGCCCCTAAAATCCAGGATACGTTTTTTGTGTGGTTTGGTTCTGCTCTTTCTGTGATTTCAAACCACAATGACTGGTGGTCACTGTTACCCAGGTGCTCCCCACTGTTACCCCATCACACTGTCCCTGTTTGTGAGCACAAGGTCCAGTATTGCCTTCTGCCGAGTTGGTTCCATGACCAGTTGCTTGAGGAAGGCACCCTGAAGGGAGTCCAGGATAAATCTGTTCTAGTTGATGCTGCTGCTGGGATGCTCCAGTCCACGTCTGGTATATTGAAGTCTCCAACCAGTACTACCTCACCTTGTCTGCCATCCTTTGGATGGCTAGCATCAACCTCCTATCTGTTTCTTCCTCCTGGGCTGGTGGTCTATAGACCACACCTGTGCAGATGGCTGACCCCATTTTCCTTTCCAGCTTAACCCACAGTATCTCTCCCCCATTTTGTTCCTCCTTGATCTCTGTGGCCCTTATGTCATTTTTCACATACAGTGCCACTCCTCCTCCCTTCCTGCCTGCTCTGTCTCTTCTGAATATGTTGTAGCCATGGTATGGCCATCTCCCAGTCATGGTTATCATTACACCAGGTTTCAGTGACGGCCACAATGTCCAGGTCTGACTGTACCATGACAGCCTCCAGAACTTCCATCTTGTTGCTAAGGCTCCTGGCATTTGCACACATGGCTTTCCATGATTTGACCTCCCTAGACTGCTTCACTGTTCTACTCCAGCCCCTTCCTTGGTTGTCATTTATCCCTGGTTCTCCTTGCTGTTTGCCCTTCTGCTGAATTTTGCCCTTTTCTGCTTATCCACCTTTGGACACTAATCTCCATCTTTTGCACACTGCTTTGCAGAGATAGCCACTCCTCTGGTTCAGTGGTTCCACTACTAGCTGTGGGGGTGAGCAAGTAGTGGCCATCCTTGCTGGCCTGCCACCCCTTTGCTAGTTTAAATGCTTGTCAATGTAGCATTTAAACTTATCATTGAGTGTTGATTCTCCAGGATGGATGCAGGCCATCAGGCTTGAATAAACCTCCATCCCTCCAGGTGGGTCCCCAGTCACCAATGAATCCAAACCCTTCCTCACAGCACCAGTTCTTCAACCATGAGTTAAAGTTCCTGGTGCATGCACTCCTATGCTCTCCCTTGCCTCTCACAGGTAGTACTTCTGAGAAAGTGACAGAAGTAGCTACTTGCTTGAGACCCTTCCCCAGTTTCCTAAACTCTTCCTGAACTTCCTTTGGCTCCCCATTTGCCAAGTCATTAGTACCTAGGTGGATAATGACATCCAGCTCACCCTCCCATCTTGCCTTCCCAGTGATCCCCAGTATCTTCCTTCCATCCCTCCATGCCATGGCACCTGGTAGGCACCTCACCTCCCTGTCCTCCCCTCCTGTGTTCCTAGCTGGATCCCTCTTACGATGGAGTCCCCCACCAGGATTCGCTTCCTCCTCCTCTGGGGTCCACTGCTTTCCCCACTGAGGTCACCTCCTTGCCTAACATCCACATCCTTTCCTTCCACTTCCCTGGGTACCTCTATTTGGTTGTCCTCATTTGCCAGTGTGGCATATGATTTCTTGAGTGGAATAGGATTTGGGATGTGCCTCTGCCTGACTGCTCTAACCCTCCCTGAGCCCACTGTCATCCAAGTGCTCCTCGTTCTCGGCATCCTTTGAGGCAGCTGCATTGGACTGGGTGGTCCCTGGATAGGGGTGATGGTACTCCTGACCCAGTTTACTTCCGCTCTGAGTCTGGCTACCTCACTCCCGCACTCCAGAGAGATGCATGCAGATAGGGCAGCACCTCAGTGTCCAGAAGGTCTGCCTGAATATGGCTGCCCCACAGCCACTGCATTGCACCACTCCCCACATTATACTGCAATTTCACTACTTCTCTGCTACTGAAGCTCTCTTAGTTCTCTTTTTATTTATTTACAGTACTAAAAATCCTGTAACTGATCGTCAGATATATATTTTTTTTTAAGGAAAAAGAAACCAATAAATAAATAAATGAGTCAAAACACTTGTCGTGCTGAGGGTGGTCTTCTTCCCCCTTATGCCCCTCCTACTTCACACCTCTTACTATACCCTGTGTTTAGCTCCTGTCAATCAGGTTTATCAGGGCATATAATTAAGAGTTGGGAAGTGGTGGAGGTATAAACTTGCAGCAATTAAAGACAGCACAGAATTACACCACCACTATGTTTTAAATTTTCAACAGCCCAAAAACAATTATAAGTAAAGACAACACAGAAAGAAAGTATAGTGTCACTACAAGTCTACAATCTAAGTTTAAAAGAAAAATACCAATTACCAGTTACTCTAAAGCACTGAATTGAATATGTTTCCTTCCTTCACCTTCTGGCTTCTTCTGAGAAGATGAACCTCTGTTAAGGACCTCCTGCCTCTCCTGACAGTGTTTGTCCCCCATATCACTAATCATTTTGGTGGCCCTTTGTAGCACCATCTCAACTGCCTCAATGTCCTTTTTATATTGAGAAGACCACAACTGTACAGTACTCTCAGTAGAGCTTGCCAGAGGCTTGTAAAGGAGCATGATAAATGTTCCTGCTCTGATTACAGTATGATATACTTTATGGTAATCTACCAGGATATTTGCAGTTCCCTGAAAAAGGTACAAACTGGCATCAGCAAAACTAAAAACTCAAAACATTCCAAGAAAGTTTCAGCAACTAGAACAGATAAAGGGAAAATTATTCTATTTTAATAAAAATGTATTCAGTAAGAAAATGTGGAAGGTTCTGAAATTCAAATTATTGGGAGAATTTTGTATAACTGGGCTCTGCTAATGCACGCTTTTATTTTTTTTCTGAAAACTGGAAAACATCTTTAAGCAGTTTGTTGTGTCCTATTCTTAATTTTGAATATGATTTGAGTTCAAACATAGAAATACAGAAGTTGTCAGCAGAAGGAGACTGCTAGGTCCATCTAGTCTGCCCATTTGTTTTAGACCTATTTGACACTCTAGTTGCCCTTTGTAGTCAGAGCTCCCTTGTGTCTATCCCATGCATTCTTGAATCCCCCCACAGTGCTGACCTCCACAACCTCTTGGAACAGGCTGTTCTAGGCATCCACCACTCTTTCTGTGAAGAAAAACTTCCTGGTGTTGGTAGAGAACTTCCCTACTTGCAGCTTGAGGTCATGTTTCCTGGTCCTGGAGCCCTTATTGAAGTGAAAAAGTTCCTGTGCCTGTACCTTGTTAATGCCTTTTATGTACTTGAATGTTTCAAGCATGTCCCCACTTTCTCTTCTCTGCTCCAGGGAGTACATATTCAGTTTCCTAAGTCTTTCCACGTAGGACATGTACTGCAGACCCTGAATCATTTTTGTTGCCTTTCTCTGTACTGTTTCCACCCAGTCAATGTCCTTCCTAAGGTGACACCTCCAGAATTGGACACAGTATTCCAGGTGAGGCCTGACCAGGGATCGATACAGTGGTAGTACCAGCTCTCTCCTCCTGCTTGTGATTCCCCTCTCAGTGCAGCCCAGCATTCTGTTGGCCTTCAATGTTGCCTTCTCACACTGCTTACTAACCTTCAAGTTGTCTGAGATTATGATTCCCAGATCTCATTCCTGGTTTGAATCCACTAATCTTTCACCTCCTAGGTAATACTCCTTTCTTGGATTTGTCTTTCCTATGTACATGACCTTGCACTTTTTGTTGTTAAATCTCAGCTGCCACACTCCAAACCATTCTTCTAGTTTCTTGAGGTCAGCTTCCATCTTGCTCACTCCTTGTGAGGTATCCACCCTGTTACATATCTTGGTGTCATCTGTGAACAGACACACCTTACCTTCCAGTCTGTCAGTGATGTCTGCTATGAAAACATTGAAGAACATAGGATGCAGCACTGAGCCCTTGGGTACCCCGCTGGTCACCCTGCCTTCTGTTGATTGTGTTCCATTAACCTGTACCCTTTGGGTTCTGCCTTGTTACCAGTTTTGTACCCACCAAACTACTTCTGGATGAACCCTTGTGTGGTCAAGCTTCTTTACCAGCCTTCTGAATGGAACAGAGTTGAAGGCCTTACTGAAGTCTAGGTGAACCACATCTACTGCCTCACTGTCATCCATTATTTTTGTAGTGTAGTCAAAAAACTCATGCAGATTTGTCTAGCATGACTGACCTGCTATGAAACCATGCTGTTTAGGGTCTTCTTGGCTGCTAGTTTCAAGGAATGCTATGATCCTCTGTTTGAGTAGTGTCTCAATTAGTTTCCCTACTATAGATGTGTGGCTCACTGGTCTGTAATTACTAGCCTCTTCACAACTGCCTGATTTATGAAGTGGAACCACTATCACCTTTTTCCAGTCTTTGGGTGCCATGCCACTCTTCAAGAATTTTGTGAATAGAAGTGTGAGAGGGGCTGCTAATTCTGCCCCAGTTCCTTAAGAATTCTGGGGTGCACCTTATCTGGTCCCATGACTTTGTCTGTTTTTAGTTTATTTAGTGTCTCCCGTACTTCAGCTTCTGTAAAGGGACTTGTGTCTAACCCTGGTTCTGGGGTGTTGTGTTTTTTCATGGCTGGGTCATCCCCTGGGTTCTCTTTGGTAAACACTGAGCAGAAGTATTTGTTGAGGATTTCATCTTCCTCTGGGCCATGTTTGGTGCATTTCCCTTCTTCAGTAGCAATCTTTACTATCCCCTTTTTGCCTTCCCACATTCCCTAATGTATCTAAAAAATTATTTGTCTCCTCTCGTTGCCCCTTCTGCTATCTTTTCCTCTGTCTGGGCTTTTGCCTTTCTAATTCATTAGACTCGCTCATTTTTTTCTTTTACAACTCCCAGTCTTCCTCAGTTTTGGTTTCCTGGTATAAGCTGTATGTCTTCCTTTTTCTTTGACTGTGGAACCACTTCCATGGAAAGCCATAGAGGATTTATTTTTCTTTTTACTTTGCTGACCCATCTGGCACATTGATCTTCTGCTGTCTTCATTGCTGTGTTGAGTCTCCTGCCCATGACCTCCACCTTCTCAACCTCGATTTCCATTAACTGGCTACTTATGTTGTTCTTCATTTTTTGGAAGTCAGCCTTTCTGAAGTCTAGCACCTTTGTATTTGAGTTGCTGGTGTACTGTGTTATGTTTATCTTAAAGCTTACCATGTAATGGTCACTGTTGCCTATATGACATCCCACTTCGATGTCCATGATCCTTTCTGCATTTGTGAGGACAAGATCAAGAATGGCATCTCCCCTTGTTGGGGTTTTAATACGATGGCACAGTCCCTTACCTTGTAGTGACAATAAGAAGTCCCTACTTCTTGTTGTTGCTGCCATTATTGTGCTCCAATTAATATCTGGTAGGTTGAAGTCTCCCACCAGTATTACTTTGCCTTTATCAGACTAACAGTAGCACCATATAATCTACAGTACATCCCTCTATTTCAAAATTTGAAAATAGATCTGGTTAAGCTGCTTTTCAAATAGATCCCTGGATATGGAATAGCATCAAAATAAAACTGTTAACTCTTAGGCTTAAAAAACTTTAAAACTGATTATAACTTATGCATGTTACCGCTAAAATCATTTTCTTTCTATACATTTTTAATGCTGTTTATGTATGCTGCTGCCACTTATCCCCTAACCCAGATGTACTAGTAAAGAAGGTTCTGTATACCTCAATATTTTTCTGTGGTATAAACATGTTCATAAATAAATAAAAGAGAAATGAAAGACTGGGGGGCAGATTTTCAAAGTCTTTTTGCCAACTGTGTGCATGCTTTACACAACTGCGTCCAGCAGTAAGATAACCTATAAAGTGATCTAAGTTTTGGTTTGGATACAATTGCTGCAATTTGTTACAAATACAGAGCTGGTTGCTTCAATAAATGTGAAGTATCAAGCTGCTGAAAGTCACAGAAGCAAGCTGTCATGAAAATGTACTTGCCTTTGAAAATAAAACACTCAAGTCATGGCACAATTCAGAGGTCACAGACAGATGTGAAACCTATATCTGTATCTTCATTCTCCAGCTTTGAAACTTCAGCCATTAGTAAATACTATACATTTCAGTATGTGTTTAAGATGTTTCATATGCTTCCTTGGAATACAGTTCATGAAAGGATGTATTTGCCTACAACCTTTTCATGTGATTTATTCATCCATAATGACATACATTACTTTCACACCTCAAAACTAATACTATTGCACATAACACATTATTCGTATTTTATTTTCAATGAACAATATTTCTTGCAGTCATCTTAGCATGCACCAGAGACTATTTCATTTTTCAGTGGTCAAACATGATAGATAATGTCTTCAATCCATTTATTTCATCTGGTCAGAACTGCCTAGAGTCAGTAGTAATAACAAAATTCCTTGCATTGATGTGCAGATCTGAAACAAGGGCAAAAATGTTTTCAGAGGTAGGATCAGGCAGTAGGGAATGTATGAAAAGATCACACATTCTGGTTCAGTTCGGACCAGCAGAGCTAGTTACTGTGAGATACAATGAAGAAACCGTTCTTTTGCTGAAGCTGCCAGCAACTATGATAGATTATGTGCACTCATTATGTATAAAAGGTTTCCACAACACATGTATAAAGGTCAGACTAATTGTTATCACTGCACCTACCATACTCAGTTGTTAAAGTAAGGACTGATGTGCTTAATCAGCACTAGCTTTGTGCTGCCAATTGATTCTTTCCAATGTCTTCATTATAAAAGAGATTAACAAAGTAATAGGAGTCAAAGGTTACCTTCTATTGATAGGATAACACAATGACTTTTCTTACAAAGAATGTGAGAGAGCTGACATAGTATGGTAATATGACTACAATTCTAATTGAAGTAAATAAAGCTGGACATTATTCTGTCAGAATTCCAGAATTTTTAGTTAGAACATTTACTTGCAGTAAGCAAGCTCTCCCATGTGGTTTTATATCACCATTCTCTTACATTTTCCTGAGTACTTAGTATTGCATGCACAAACTGTTTCACTTACACTACATGCTCTGTGCATGATTTCAAGGTGACTCAAAGGCCATCTTACTGCAAAAAGGATCTTATTTACCTCCAGCATAGTGTATATTAAATTACACAAGCAGCTAAAAGGTATGATTTAGCAATGAGTTATATTCCTGTCAATGAGCAACCAGTGACTCCAGGAGCACTTTGACAACCTACAGTAACATGTGCACACAATTTAGCTTACTATATAACTGTTTAAAAATGCACCCTTTATATTTTGCACAACTTACAAATGATCACTAATTTATGATGGTGAATTTCCTGGTTGCCCCTGAAAAAGGGACCTTCGGGGCTCAGTGGGCCTACCTGGTCACCAAAATTTAATAAATAAATAATTTTTGCACTCTTTTTCCTTGACTGACATCTGATTGTCAGTTGTCATTACATTTAAACTAAGATTGACTCACCATGCTTACTTGCTGCCAAATGTGTAGAGAACTGTGTGAAGAGGTAAATGAAAGCATTGCCATGTAACAAATCATTTTTACAACATGCAAAAACTAAACAAAATGTTTTTTTTTTTTGCATGTTACAGTTTGTGAGAAAGTGGTAGAAGACTGCTGTGGACAAGGATGAGGATCTGATGGAGGAGGAGTGAAACAGCATGTCAGCTGTGCATGAACATTGTGAAATCTGAAAAAGCCAATATTTGTTTTATAATTTTACATTGCACTATTCCTCTGCACTCTCTGCTTTAATGCTATCATGAAATACAATTGCCTTTCTGCACTAGGTGTGTGTGTGTGTGTGTGTGTGTGTGTGTGTGTGTGTGTGTGTGTGTGTGTGTGTGTGAGTGAAGATGGGGAATGACTGGTGGTGAATCAAGCAATTGAAAGGGTGTGTCACTAAACACTGACAATGCCTATTTTGTAACACTGGAAACTAAGCAAACACCTTAAATAATGATGAGTATATGGTCTATGGTGTATACTGTGTTTAGAATCAATGTATACTATATTTTATTTATTTAGTCTGTGTTAACTGGGCATGGCCCACTAGGCACAAGTGCCTGTTTTCAGATTTTTAATGATGTACAGTATGTGTGTAATGACAGTACTGCCAGGCAACATGCTGACCCAGTGTCACATAAACCAATATATTTTGCTATCTCTTTATTTTAGTGCTGTTTTGGCAGGCAAAATAATCACAAAAATAAAAGGGTAGTGAAATATTTTAGTTATGCAGTATATTTTACATTAAAGAAATACAAACTCATGAACAACTTAATAATGCAAAGCATCACAGTATGTACTGTATATGGAAATCACCATAATCATTTTGACTGGTTCTGCTTTAAGCAGGAGTGCGTGGGGAAAAAATGGCCTCTCACACATTCTGCAAAGGCTGAGAAAAGAATTAATTTAGACTGGTTCTGTTCATTTTCCCCTCTTTCATGTACAGATGAGGCACACTGATGAATCCTGAGAAGGACAAAACACATGTCTGTGTCTTCTGTTCTCAGTTTTGCAGAAAGTGTGAGAGACCATTTGGCACTCTGCACACCCATTTAAAGCAGAACTAGTATAAATGTTCAAGGTGATTTACAAATACATCCCATGACACTGCCCTATTAATGTGTGTGATTTTGTATTTCTTTGTATTGGCTTTGTTGCCAGTGCCTTTTTTTTAGTAACTCTTGCCTGAGTGCTTTTGTACTCAGGTTCTTTGTCTTGTTAGCTATATTTTA
This sequence comes from Neoceratodus forsteri, assembly GCA_016271365.2. NCBI lineage: Eukaryota > Metazoa > Chordata > Ceratodontiformes > Ceratodontidae > Neoceratodus > Neoceratodus forsteri. The sequence continues at coordinate 870,216,009 of CM057450.1, read as the reverse complement.
CATTACATTTGTATTTCTTTTACCCATCATTTATTATTGAGGTACAGTGGCACTAGCCAGGATGTAACACAGTAAGGCTGCAGTATATCAAAAAAATGCTGCAGGATACTGCAGGGAACAGTTTATTTCAATGGAAGTGAAGCCCATTTTGTCGTGCAATATTTTGTAACACATAACTTACTAGAATGTATTGAGTTGCATAGAGGCTGATTCCACTGTACTGTGCATGAAAACAAGATATCTGTTCCTTGAGAGTACATAAGCTCCTATTGCTTATTCCTCACCTGATGTCTGCTTGTAACATTATATTGGAAGTATGGGTAGGTAGGGGAACAAAAGATCCATCTTGTCTGCCTGATATGGGTAACTACCTGCCCCCATCCTTTCTGTGAAATGATACCTTTTTGCCTGTCCCAGGAGTTTTTGAACCTGTTTACCATTTTGGCCTCCACCACCTCCAGGGGCAAGCAATTCCATGGGCCAATCATCCTCTCAGTGAAGAAGAACTTTCTAATATTGCTCCTGAATTGTCCACCTTTGAGCCTCATATTGTTTCCTCTAGTTCTGATGCTTTTCTTCTCCTGAAGGAGCTCCTGAATCCCTACCTTATTTATATCCTTGATATACTTGAATGTCTCAATCATGTCTCCATTCTCCCTCCTCTGCTCCAGAAAGTACATGTTGAGCTCCCTCAACCTATCTGCATATGCCATTTGATGTAGTCCCTGAATCATTTTTGTGCCTCTTCTCTGCATTGTCACGATCCTATCAATGTTTTTCCAAAGGTGCAGCCTCCTGAACTGTATGCAGTACTCCAGGCGGGGGTGCACCAGCACTCTGTAAAGTGGCAGCACCACCTCCCTTCTGCGATTTGTGATTCCCCTCCCTATGTAGTCCAGCATACCATTGGCCGATATACAACAATATCCCAACACTCATTTGCCCGACACCCTGTAGCCTGATGCCAGAATACTGAAATGCAAAATCCCAACAGTGGGATTTTGCTTGTTTTCCATGTTTCAGGAGGCTTCACCCCCCACACCCACCAATGCAGTGGGCTTTACCCTGCACCCCTTAGTGGGATTAAAACTCTGGGGGGGGCAAACTCCCACTGTCAGGATTTTGTGTTTCGGGATTCTGGCATTGGGCTACAAGGTGTCAGGCAAGCAAATTCAGGATATCGTAGTGATACCCCACTAGCCTTTAGCATTGTCTTTTTGCACTGTTTCCCCCACCTTTGTCATCTGATATACTGACTCCTATGTCTCGCTCCTGGTTGGTGCATGCCAGCTGTTCCCCTCCCAGGTAATATCCCACCTTGGGGTTTCCCTTGCCTAAGTGCATAACCTTTCACTTTTTGGCATTGAACTTCAACTGCCAGGTGTCTGACCACTCCTTGAGTTTCCTCAGATCTGATTCCATGCTCTTGACTCCTTTTGGGATGTCCAGTCTGTTACAAGTCTTGGTGTCATCTGCAAACAGACACACCTTCCCTTCCAATCCTTTGCCGATGTCAGCTATGAACACATTCAAGAGTAAGGGGCCCTAGCACCACCCCCTGAGGCACTCCACTAGTCACTTCCCTCTCTGTTGATACCATTCCATTTACCAGCACCTTTTGTTTTCTACTCTTCAGCCAGTTGCTCACCCAATCCATCACTTCTTTATCTGCGCTGATGTGGCCCAGCTTTTTTACCACCCTTCTGTGTGGAACCGAGTTGAAGGCCTTACTAAACTCCAGATAGACCACATCCATCACTCCCCCCTTGGTCAATTGCCTTTGTTACCCAGTCACAAAAGTTGACCAGGTTTGTCTGGCATGACCTTCCAGCCATGAAGCCATGCTGTTTTGGGTCCTGTTGCCCATTGGATTCCAAGAGATAGTGATCCTGTTTTCATGCGAATGTCTTCTGTAATAAATATGGGTGGGAGACATTTATCAAATGTATATTAAAACATGCCAAATTGTATCTTATGTTATCAAGTGATTTCTCAGAGGTGGCAACAGCTCTTTAAAGTATCTATTTCCACAATAATTCACTGAAGAAACATATACTTATATGGCATAGAACTCATTGTTCTATGGAAGACTGCTAGTGTGTGTTGTGACTCTACAGCTGTTGTGATACTTTGACGTGTGTCTTTCTTTGGTTTTCCACCATCAGTAGAGGTGCCAGGAGAATAGTCTCAAGGCTAAAGGAAAAGCTATAACCAAAGAGCAATACCAGAGACAGAGTGCTGGAGGAGAAGAAGGGAAGGGAGGAAGATCATGAAGACCCACTAGGCAGACAGCTGATGGACTGCAGGTGATTTAAGTAGATGGGAAGTGGGGAGCAGTTTGACACTCCTCCCATTGGACCACAGGGTACTTCATTTAATTCAATGGAAGGCCACCAGTTTATGTAGTAATTGTGCAACCTTTGTGATACTTTGGCTTACAGTATCTCTTTATCTGGTTTTCCAATCTCAATAGACTTGCCAGGAGAATAGTTTTGAGGCCGAAGGAAAAGTTATAGCCAAACAGCGAAAATCACAAAATGAGATGTAACAGTACTTGCCTCCTCCAATTCACAGAATAATCCCAATAACATGGAGGAGAGGATAAAAAACAACATGTGGAGGAAACCACTGGGGATCATTTTTTGGATTGGCTTTCCCTCCAGGCTTAGAATTTTTTTTTTTTGCTTGACTTTTTCTTCCCCCGTGCCAGTTGGCCTACATTTGTGCCACCCTCCCAGCCCTATCCCTTGACAACAGGACTTACCTCCCTTCTTCCCCCACAGCTTGCCCTCTGTGGCAGGGTGGCTGGGAGTCCCCTCAATAACTTGAGACCAGATTTAGATTGAGGAGGTACCTTCAGGACTGGAGACCAGGAGGACGGCAGTGATCTGATATACCCAGAACATTTACCTTGTTCGCCCTTAAGCTGAAGGGGGAGCATTTAATGCCAACAATGGCTGAGCTGCACACACTTCCACATGCAGCATGCTGGTCGGCTGCTCTGCCTCTGCCCCAGATTGTATGGGAGGTGTCAGGCAGGCACTGATCTCCATGCCCCACTTTCCCTGGGAGAGGACAGCTGTCCTCTGGATGCTCGATCCTCTCCCTGCATGGCCATTCTGAAGTGACCCACTTGCACTGTGAACATAGGTTGCCAGTGTGGCAGGAGTTAAGGTGTGATACCGCAGCCCTTCAGGCCACTGGGCCTGGCATGGCTTAGAATGATGAGGCTAGCTGTTGATAAAGTTGGTAGAGTTCAACATTTTGTTTCTCTGATATATATACAAGAAGTTGTCCAATGACCCATGACTTTAATTATGTGAGCTAAAATGTACTTTCAGGATGTTGATTTGGCTACTCCTATTCCAAATAAGTGACCAAAAAAGAAAGAAGCATCAAGATCCAGGCAAGACAGTGGCGTTCTGACATGGAGGATGAACCAGGACATACTCATGATGGAGTAGGTCTCAGTGTACAGAAGAGGGTGATCAGAATCAAAATGTCTATCTGAGGATTACCGCAAATTACTTATTTCAGTAGGACACCAGGTGGATTTTGTAGCAAAATAGGAGACATCGATTCTTCTGTTGATTCTTTCAGTTTTTGAGCTTGGTAGAGTATGGACAAAGTGATCTGAAGAATGTTTTTGTAAGCAGTTATTAGTAAGGTAGATGGCGAATAAAAAACTGATGATGATGTAAATCCTCCAGGTTCCAAGAATCCAAAGAAGGTGTTGCGTTGGGGCCAGTATTATTTAACATCTTAATATCATTCATGCAGACCATAGAAAAGGCATGGATATGTAAATACATAGATGATGCAAAGGTGGGAGCTATAATTAATAACACAGAAGCAGCAGCTGAATTCTAACAAGAACTGGAGCAACTATGCATGTGGGTGAAAAATCATGACCTGGATTTTAATGTAGAAAACTGCAAAATAATGCACTTAGGACATAACAATATCAAGACCCAGTACACCATAAACAATAAAACACTAGCAACAACAGTATTGGAAAAGGATTTGGGAGTATACATTGCCAACAACCTGACATTTGATGATCACACCAGGGAGATGGTAAAAATGGGAAATAGAATAATGGGATGTATACTAAGAAATGTTAGTAGTAGAAGAAAAAAGGTAATTATTCTACTATTCACCGCACTGGTTAGGCCACCCCTTGAATATTGTGCTCCTGTCGTATCATCATATACTATAGGCAGCCTAAAACTATTGGAAAGGGTACAGAGGAACATGATCAAGAAAATACATGAATTGGAAAATCTGCAATATCAAGAAGGATTACATACACTAGGGTTAAACTATAAAATATAGAAAACTAAGAGTTTTGCCCGTGTTATGAGTACAAAGCACATAACAGTAAACAATTATGGACATTAGGTTTATGTAAGAATGAGTAGCATTCAATTTCAATTTTATTTGTTCAATCTTAAAAAATGATTTTCACAAAATAGAATTACAATAAGACTGGCATACATATAAGTGGATTAACAGAGACAATAAATACAATCCAATTTTACATATAATGCACATTGATCAATAAAACAGACAACCACAAAGACACCAATAATGTGCAAAATAGCTAGATGAGATCAGGTGGATGAATCCAGGGGAGACCATTAAGAAAAAAAAAAGATACCACCACAGCACTGTTATCAAGTTTTAGGGGCATTTCATTTTCATCTCCTGATATTTCTCATTAGGAATACAAAATTCCCTACAGAATATATAATAATTTAGAAAATGGCAAGAATCAATTCTAAAAGCTGATTGGCTCAGACAGGCTCCAAGCTGGGCATTTATTTTTCAATAAATGCCCAGCTAAAAATAAGAGCCAGTCCTAGTGCCACTTTACAGTGTAGCATTTTCCAGAGGTGCCCAGCCTGCTTTCTAATTGGCTGAAAGCACCTGAGAAATTTTGAAAAACCCACCATGTTTTTTTTTCTCTCGCTTAGCGAGAAGCACAGCTGCCCCCACCAGTACTGCCTTCAGCGTTGACAGCCGCTATCCTCCTATGACTCAGGTAAAAAAAAAAAAACTCTTTTGCCATTAAATGGCACTACATAGTAAATCCTTCAGTCCAATCCTAAAAGCTGCTCACTGTACTGCCATACAAACTGTTATCGGCGAAACAACCATGAAGCATGACAACAGTGGTATTTCCTTGGTTTTTATACCGCACACGGACGTCCATCTGCGGTATGAAAAATTACGAAAATACCAGCGTTCTCATGCACAGTACCGCTGTTTTCATGCACAGTAGCGGTGCTGGAGATATCGCAGTCTCTGCTTTACCACAGAGAAGCGAGCGCCAGAGATGAGTAATGTCCTTTGCCCTTTCCTTTTTTTCCCTCTCCTACCACAGACAAATGGGGGGGTAGGTACCTCACACAAAAAAAAAGCATTGTCTTGCAGGTGGAGGAACTATTTTATTACAAAAATTATTGTAAACAAGTTTTATGTTCATTATTTTATTACTTTTTTTTTTCTTTTACAGTGGCCATTTTCTAAGAGCAATAATACCCTCCAGGGTGGGCATTATTGGGAAATACTGGACCTTCCAGGGGCTATAAGACCCTCCGCCTGTGGCGTTGGGGCTCATTACACCCCTGGGCGGTCCAGTATTTCCCAATAATGCCCACCCTGTCGGGTATTATTGCTTACATAATCCTCAGAGGAAAGAAAAACCTTAATAAGTTCCATATCACTGGAAGGTGCTAATCCATTGATTATTGGAGACAACCACTTGTGCCTAATCCCAGAGTACCAGGGGCACCCCAAAAAAACATGGGCCAAATCCTCTTTCCTTCTGTTCATATGCACCAAACTGATCCTCCGGTTTACTATAGTTTTTATATAGAGCATTTCTAACATTGGATTCAAACAATTCAAGCCTAAATCTTGTAAATGTTTTACAAATATCTGGTTTCTCTAAGACATCAAGGTAAAATCTATATTCATGATTATCGACACTGTGAGAATACCATTTAGAGTATTTTGAGTTAGCAATACATGCCAAATCTAATTCTCTATGAAACTGCTCCGTTTTATTTTTTATATATGCTTTATATTTCTCACTAATATTCACTCATTGATATCTATATTTCAACAAAAAAGACATCATATATTTATCAAGCAAGTTATACAAGTGAGAAATCCAATTAGACCGTTTATGCTTACGTTGCACCCAAACTTCTTTCTCCATTAAACAAATCTTAGCCCATCTATCGTTCGGTAATCGTAAAATCCTAATCCAGAAATTAATTAATCTGGACTCAGACAACACTTGTAAATTTGTAATACCCAACTCTGTTTATAGAAAATAAGCTAGTGTAGAACTTTGATAACCAGTGACTTTCCTCAGAAGTTTAATGGCTGGGATTTCTAAATCATTCACAGGTTTTAACCCCCATATTTCTCCCCCGTATAGTGTTTGTGCATTGACTTTTGACTGTATGGTAGACAGGAGGGATCTAAGTGAGTAACCACCATAGGCATGATTAAAGTTTGCCAAAGCCCCAATTGTTTTATTAGTTTTAGGGAGTATATTATCTCAGTGGCTATGCCAAGCTCCATTGTTAGAATACAATATATCCAGCTAAATATATGATGAAACTGTTTCTAAATACTCCACTGCTAATTTCCATCTATACTTATTAGTTCTTGCACCAAACACCATTACTTTCATTTTACTAAGGTTAATTTTCAGTGACAAAGACTCTGATACATTTAACAATAAATTTAACTTTTTCTGAAGACCCGAGACAGTAAGATAACACAACAAGATAATCAGCATAAGCAAGGGATGAGTATATATATGTACCAATTCTAGGAGAGTCAGAAACTAAAGATTGTAATTGAATCAACAAATTATCCAAATAAATTTAAAAGAGCATAGTTACTAGAATGCATCCCTGCCTGATACCCTTGTTTATCTCTATTCTATCTGATAATACACTCCCTGTACAAATCTGAGCCCAAGTATGGGAATACAAAAGTCTGATACTATTGACGAAAACAGGAGAAATTCCCCATGATAGCATTGTTTCCCATAATATTAATCTGTTAATTGTATCAAACACTTAACTGTAATCTACAAAATCTACATACAATTTTTGTTTTCTTATATTAACATATATTTTGATCAAATGGGAAAGTATAAAGCAGTTATCAAGGGTTGCATAACTGTATCAAAATCCTGCTTGATTAGGAGCAAGTCCCCTAGTTGTTCTATTTCATCCTTAAGTCCATCCAATAATAATTTTGCAAAAATTTTACCCAAAACCTTTAACAGACTTATAGGACGATGGATCGCAGGATCTTCCTTTGGTCCCTTTTTATAAATTGGAAAAATAATGGCTCCCACCCATGAATGAGGAACAAAATTGTTATAAACACACCGATTGAAAAAAGTAGTAAAAAAATTTGCCGAGACCTCATGTAAGCACAAATAAACTTCCCCCGGTATCCTATCTGGGCCTGATGCCTTATTAGATTTAATGTTCCGAATTGCCTCCAACACCTCTATTTTCGAAAATGGAATAAACTGGTCTCTAATAATGCTCATATCTATCAGGTCCCAAAGAGATGGTATATTTAGATCCTACAACATATTTTCATAAAATTCAAGCCAGCTACGTGGCTCAACATGTTGCTCTAACTCATTAGACCATCTCTTACAACCTTTAGCGACTAAAGACCAGAAAGTTTTAACAACATTATCCATAACTGCTGCATACATCCTTCCCCACTGTTGTTCAAAAATATTTTCTTTTTTTCTTTTACTAAGTTTCTCTAAACTTTTTTTGCAATTTTCAGTTTGATAGCACTAGATTGACTTGGATTATCTTTGGCTTTCATAGATGTTTTATGAAACTGCTTTTTATAAAGCTTGCACCCAAAGGCAAACCATCCTGCAGATGTTTGCAATTTTGACTTGATTATAGTCTTAGCTAGGTTAGACTCCAAAGTACTAAAAAGAAATTTAAGGTTTTCATAAATCAAAGATAGATCCAAGTCCACATTATCCCAAGTATTGAAAAAAGAAATAATCAAGGATATCACATCAGACTGCAATTCCCATGACCATTCAATTTTTTTTCAAATATCGAATAATGATTTGTGAAGGTATTGAATAAATCTCATGTTTTACATAAATCATATTGTATAAAGTGATCAGAAAATGATCACTTTAAACTCTATTTACCACTACTAGGTACTCCCAGTAATTGGGTGGACCTTGCCAAAGAGCCAGATCAATTACTGAGAAACCAGCTTTTCTTAAATAAGAAGGGGAACCCAACTGGTCTCCCTGTGTTCTACCATTAAGGAGATAAATCAAAATATCATTCATAAATTTTATAAGTTTATGACCATTTAATAGAGTTTTGAATTGGTAGATTTTCTTTTCATTCTAGAGACATCCGGAAATATATAACCCAATATTGTATTATCACTCAATCCTTCAAAATTTCCAGTTCTGGCATTGAAATTGCCAATTAGCAATAAAAATGCTTTAGGGTACTCCATTTGGGTTATTCATACCGATTCAATTAATCTATCCCAGATATCATTCAAATATTTTCTATCTTTAGCAGGAGAAATATAACAATTAAACAAAAGGAGCAATGTTTTATTAACAAAGAAAATAATTCCAACAAAGTTCTGCCCTGATATCAGATGTTTAACATCCTTAAAGATTCCTATCTTAATATATGTTAGGATACCACCCGATAAACTACCTTTCTTTCCAGTCTTGAGACCTGGAATATGAAACAATGTATAACCATTTACATCTAGCTCATCCACTTGCTTAAACCAAGATTCTTGGAGACAAATAATATTAAAGGAACAGACATAATCTAACCAGTCCCTATCGTGTTGCTTTGAACTATCGCCTGTTATATTCCATGAGATTAGGAAAGATGCTTTTCTATCCATAGACATAGACAACAAACTATCTGATTTAAACACCAAATTAAGCAGGCCCCCGGATTCATCCACCTGTGTCCCTAATACAGAAGAGACAAGATCCAATATGGGGTCTAACAGTCATTCATCATATTCTGCAATGGCCACGAATCTATTTGAAATAGGAATTGTATAAGCACATCTAGTATCTAAATGAGAAGTATTTTTTCACAGACATAACTATGACTAGTGGTGGGCGAAGTGGGCTCAATCCACTCAATGAAGCATTTCACAGAGCACAGGCAGATTCGTGGAGTGCTCCGCAATGCAAAGTAGAGTACTTCGCATTATAATGAGGAACACAAAGTGCATTGAAAACAGCGACTTTGCTTTACTCCACCTCCACTGGTCACTACTCTTTCAATTTTAAGGTGAAGTACATTGGTAGCAGTTCACTTCGCCTCACTTCACATTGTTTTTGAGCTCCGAAGGTGGATTTTGCAGTGATTCATGGGAGTTCAGGTCACATGGGCTCTATATGTTTTTCAGTATCAGTGGCTCAGTAGGTAGCACACTCACCTCTGAGGCTGGAAGATCAGAGGGCTGTGGGTTCAGTTCCCACATCTGGCACTTGGTGTTAATATCCCATTACTAAAACTGTAGTGCAGCATTAGAGGGGTGCTGCACTTCTGAGGTGCCGTCTTTTGGATGAGACGTTAAACCGAGGTCCCATCTGCCTGGACAGGTGGTAGTTCAGGTGGATGTTAAATTTCCCCGGTGTCCTGGCCAAATTTCCCTCATTCACTAAAAAGAATACCACCAACAGCTTAATCTGGTTCAAGGTCAGTTGGCATTTATCTGTATCCCCCTCCCCCGGGTTGTGCCTGAAAATAGGCAGGATTTTCCTAATGCACTTACCCGGCCAACAAAAACTAAATAAAAAATAAATTAATAAATAAATAAATATTGATCAGTTCAGGGTAGTACGAGTAGAAAGGAGTAGGAAACAGTATGCTCTGATAGCTGTCTATAGCAATCTTTTAAAAGCTGTTCAAAAAGCATTTTTGCTTTTTTGGGGGGCTCCAACTGTAGTTCATCGATTGTAAGAAACCCTTCTGTGCTCACATCATAGAGTGTTTTTGTTTGTGTGTGAATTTTGAATGTAAATTTACAACATTGAGTGTGTGTGGTGAAAGACAGTGAAGTGTGCTGTGTGGGGGGGTGTATCTGTGTGTAGGTAGATTTAAGTTGGAGAACTAGTGATTTCTTTGTGTTTTGGTTATATTTTTGTTATATAACTGACTGAGTTACTGTACACACAGTAAAATTGTCAGTAATAGTACAAATTTTCTTGCTGCGTGTTGTGTGACTGTGGTGCAGCATTTCATAAGGTCAGGTTGTTTAAATTACAAATTTACATTACGTGGCAGTACACTGAACTTTTGCATTTGCATCGCATTCCTCTTTCAGCATTGTACATTAAGTGTTCTGTGTTGTGTGTGCAGTATTGCATGCATAAAATATAATACACCTTTTAAAATCTGTGACACAGATTAGTGTAAGTGCAACTAAGCACAGCAGTGTGAACCTGCTATCCATTGCAGCTGCCTGATTTTGTACTGCGATTGTGTTCTGTTCTTAGTTTTGCTGCTTGTAGTGCCATAAAAATCAGCACTGTCTGTATTCAGTGCCCCCCAACCCCCATGTTGAAAATGTATTTTTTACTAGACTGGATTGTTTTTGTGACCCCAGCAGCACCACTGGTTACTGAAGTTGTTTTAATTCCGTGACAGTGTCACAACACAGTAGTTTCTTATCTGTTGCTGAAGCCACAGTTATTTATTTTGCTTCACATCCAGCCAGCGTCCCTCCAGTCAGAAAGTGAATGTATCAAAATCTGAATTTGGTAATAATATCTGTGATTGATCCCCCAAAATGCCTGCAGAGAGATGTGCAAGTAAAGCTGTTTCTGGCCATGGCAATGTTTGCAGTAAGAGGGTCTGAGGGCGTGGTAGCAGTATGCGGATGGAGAAGTGCATTGCTGAAGTGAGGAAAGGTATTTCTCCGGCAATGTTTTTTACAGCCCAATCAGTAGCTTCACTGATAGTTGGAGGAGATGATGTTTTCCCAGCCAGTGGTGTTAGTGTTACTGGTGTTAGTGGTGGTGAAGGTAGTATTAGCATTGTTGCATCAAGTTTTAATTCTGACCAGTGTACCATATCCAAACACATTGAGTGTGAAGCAGTGCAAGTGAGTGACAGCGTAGATGATGTCATACTTCCCAGTAACATCCCATTAACTGAACCTGATTCTGATGATCATGTCAACGATAGCATACAATGCGATATTCCATCCACCGTGGCACTTAATGTCAAGCATTTTCCACGCAGTGATTCACAGTGTGGTGAAAAAATATCAGGTGATGGTGGTGTAGATGCTGATGATGAATATGATGATGATGATGATGATGATGTTGCTGTTAATGCAACATGCAGTCCACATGTTAGCATCCAAGCAGAAGATGTGGATGTGTATGACAGTGACGTTGATGAATATGATGATGATGTAATTGATCCCAGTTGGGAACCGGAGAAAAAGAAATTAAAAGTGGCTGTGTCTGAATCTGTTTTTGGGAATCCCCCCCCCCCCCATAAAAACTTGTGACTTACCGGTTTTAGTGGATGATGATGTTAATGATGATAATGATGATGATGATGACCCAGTAATCAATATGATAGGTAGTCGTGGTGGTCAGTTGCAGTCCAGGAATGCAGTGCCAGAAACATCATGTGCCCCCCCACTTCAGTGCTTAAAATAACAGACTTAAATAAGCCACATCATCATGGACATGTTAAAAGCAGAGCATCACAGTCCCTTGTTTGGGACTTTTTTGTTCAAGATGCAAATGATGATTCAGTTGCAATCTACCAGGTTTGCCATGTGCATGTGAGTCGAGGTAAAAAAGGGAGCCATCTTGGGACAGGAGGACAGTATACGCATCTTAAGAATAGGCACTGGCTCTGTGGACCCAGCACAAGCTGGCAGCTAATACCAGACTGGGGCGTTCACCCGTATCACTGGCAACCATAGCCAGCATGTTATCCCCTTCCATGACTGTTAAACCCAGTAGAAAATTAAACATGTGCAGTAGTGTGGTAATAAGAGCAGAGGATTACTACAGGTATGATGAGGTGGAGGACCATAATGACTTTGAAATGTTGTCCAGTGCTGGTCAGAGTAGCAGTTTTTGTGGTGGTGGTGGTGGTGAATGCAGTATGTCTAGTGCAAGTGGTACATCAACCCCGGTTGGCAAATCTGGAAAAATAACATAATTTCTGGGTTTATCATCATCACCTGTGCAACCGTCTTCATCAAATTTCCACACTCCACCCCCTGCCAATGCCATTCATCACAGAGCACAACCATTTGTGACCAAAAACACACCCTGTGTAAAACGTTTAAGTCAGCCCACATTACAGAGTGTTTTTGCGCATAAGCTGAAGTACCCCCCAATCATACATTGTCATCTGAACTTAATGCTGCTCTAGCGGAAATGCTGGCAATCGATCTTGTGCACTTCTCCTTTGTGGAGAATTCTGGGTAACTGTGGTTTGCTGCCCTTGCCTGTCCAAAATGGAAAGTCCCATCCAGGACATACTTTTCTACTCGTGCTGTTCCCGAGTTGTTCTGCACTGTCTCAGGCTCAGTAAGACATGCCCTTCAACATTCCTCCCCTCCATTCATCCATTTAAGTATGGATATGTGGACAAGTGGCAAAATAGTGGGAATTTCATATCTGTGTATAACTTCATACTGGGCACAGGTGCCGGGGGTTGTTTGTGATGTTGGTAGTGTGAATAATCAGTGCAGGGTGGTGGATTGTCATGGTAGCAATCTTCCTGGAATTCGCCAGCATGCAACAATTGCTATGCACAGTGTGACCTGTTCACACACTGGTGAGAACATGTTGGACATGGTACTGACTGAAATTGACAGATGGCTAAACCCTCTGACCCTGAGAGCTGGGTTCATAGTAAGTGACAATGGGACAACATCACGAATGGTGTTTTTTTTTCTGTTCCATGCATGGCCCTCTGTTTAAATCTTGTGGTTCAGGAGTTTCTGCAGCACCCTGACATACGGAAATGCTGACCATTGCACCATGTATCTGCACTCATTTTTCAAGATCTGGAAAGGCCCGTGACCAACTGCGGCAGTTGCAGATACAAAACAGCCTGCCTCAGTACCGCTTGAAGCTGGAAGTTGTCACTTCATGGAACTCCACTTTACACATGGCAGAGAGGTTGTATGAACAACACAAAGCCATCTCAGAATATCTTGTTATGCACACTAGCCGTGACAGTTCTGGGGCCTCCATGTCTATGACGACTGAACAGTGGCGCCTCATGGACTCTGTAATAACAATTTTGTAGCCTTTTGAACATGCCACACAGGTAGTGAGTGGTGAGTCTGCCTCCATTAGCCAATCAATTCCACTGCTGTGGGTGCTGAGGCAGACATTAGTGAATGTACAGCATAGCCTTAATGTTGCTGGAGACGGTGGTAGCAGTATGTTGCTGCAACACATGCTGACACTATTCAACCTGAATCGTCACACTGTGAGCATTCAGCTTAGTGACAACTTTGCCATGGCAACAATGCTGGACCCACGATACAAACATGGAATTGCATCAGTACTGGAGGGAGGGCCTGAACAGGTAAAAAATATCAGTGATCAACTGGTTTGCTTGGTTCATGGGGCACAGAAGTCACATGACAAGGTTTGCAAACCTTAGCAGCATAATCCAGCTGAAGGTGTAGCTGGAGGACCAACAAGCATATCATGCAATGGTAAGGGGACTGTGGTTCCTGGTGGTCTGTCATCCAAAGTGGTTAGCGTCAACCAGCTTTGGGAGGCTTTGTCCAAAGTGGGTATTTGTGAAATCAGAGATTCCAGGGAACAGGCTGATGCATCAACAATTGGACTTAGTGCAGTACAGAGAATGATTGAGTCATATTTATCTGAAAACAGGCATCTGACAATAAGTGAAGATACTCTTTTGTACTGGAGTGGAAAGGTCAGTGAATGGCCAGAGCTGACTGCAGTGGCACTGAAGTACCTCACATGCCCACCCTCCAGTGTAAGTGTTGAGAGGGTATTCAGCTCAGCAGGTGCAATAGTCAGGGATCGTCTGACAAACCTGTCTCCTACAAATGTTACTTTGCTAAAATTCATTAAAATGAATGAGAGGCACATACCAGCACAGACTGCAACCTCGGTATTCATACCCTGGGCTAGTCAAGGTGGTCTTGCTGATGTGGAAATGGAGCATCCTGGTGGCACTGGCAGTGGCTGCCTGAAAAGGCCCACCACTGATGTAGATAATGACACAATGGAGAAAGAATTTCCCAGTGGTCAGACTTCAGACATCGGTAACTGTGAGGGCCGTTTTCTTTATGAGGATGATGATGTGGCTAATGTTGGCAGGTTTTAACTGCAATATTCAAAAGGTAGTGTGCTCCCCCACCCTGGACCACCACCACCAGGACTGATGTTATCCAAGTCTGCTGCCACCATGAGTCTGTCTGCCCCCCTCGGACCACCACCAGCAGTGGGACTGATGTTATCCAAGTCTGTCACCATGAGTCTGTCTGCTCCCCACAGACCACCACCACCACCGGGACTGATGTTATCCAACTCTGCTGCCACCATGAGTCTGTCTGCCCCCCATGGACCACCACCACCACCAGGAATGATGTTATTCAAGTCTGCTGCCACCATGAGTCTGTCTGCCCCCCATGGACCACCACCACCACTGGGACTGATGTTATCAAGGTCTGCTGCCACCATGAGCCTGTCTGCCCCCCACGGACCACCAGCACCACTGGAACTGATGTTATCCAAGTCTGCTGCCACCATGAGTCTGTCTGCCCCCCTCGGACCACCACCAGCAGTGGGACTGATGTTATCCAAGTCTGCCACCAAGAGTCTGTCTGCTCCCCATGGACCACAACCACCACCGGGACTGATGTTATGCAAGTCTGCTGCCACCATGAGTCTGTCTGCCCCCCATGCACAACCACCACCACCGGGACTGATGTTATCCAACTCTGCTGCCACCATGAGTCTGTCTGCTCCCCATGGACCACCACCACCACTAGGACTGATGTTATTCAAGTCTGCTGCCACCATGAGTCTGTCTGCCCCCCATGGACCACCACCACCACCACCGGAACTGATGTTATCCAACTCTGCTGCCACCATGAGTCTGTCTGCCCCCCACAGACCACGGACCACCACCACCACTGGGACCGATGTTATGCAAGTCTACCACCAAGAGTCTGTCTGCCCCCCATGGACCACCACCACCACCGGGACGGATGTTATGCGAGTCTGCACCCAAGAGTCTGTCTGCCCCCCACGGACCACCACCACCACCGAGACTGATGTTATGCAAGTCTGCCCCCCCCATGGACCACCACAACCACCAGGACTGATGTTATGCAAGTCTGCCACCAAGAGTCTGTTTGCCCCCCATGGACCACCACCACTGGGACTGATGTTATCCAACTCTGCTGCCACCATGAGTCTGTCTGCCCCCAACGGACCACCACCACCACCGGGACTGATGTTATGCAAGTCTGCCACCAAGAGTCTGTCTGCCCCCCATGGACCACCACAACCACTGGGACTGATGTTATGCAAGTCTGCCACCAAGAGTCTGTCTGCCCCCCATGGACCACCACCACTGGGACTGATGTTATCCAACTCTGCTGCCACCATGAGTCTGTCTGCCCCCAACGGACCACCACCACCACCGGGACTGATGTTATGCAAGTCTGCCACCATGAGTCTGTCGCCCCCCATGGACCACCAGTCCACCAGTGCACCACCACCACCAGCTTCTTAATATTTAAACCATAAAGTGAGTATGTGCACTCATGTTTGTTATGCTGCCTCACTTCCTTAAGTCATCTGTTTTGTTTTCTGTAGCTTTTCAGAGCTAAAGTGGCAAAACACATACAGTACACTTCTTTTGTTTATTTTACAGGAGAACAAAAGCAGACTCCATCACTATTACTCGTTAGGAAAGATGCTGTAGCTATGCCGTACAGAGAGGAACCAATGTAATGTCCATGTGAAATCCATTCTTGTATGTATGAAGATTTTATTTCATCCGTTTCATTGCTTTGTAAAGACTGCTGCAAATATTGCACACGACAGGTTGTCTTAGTAGTTGACGAGATCTGTCTCTGAAATGTAACTTGACAATAGGGATTGAGATTTGAGAACCAGGGAGGGACACATAACAATGAAGTTGTAAATTTTAAGAAGTCATTCATTTATTTTTTTAGGAAAATTTGAGATACTTTGTTGTTCTGTCAAAGTGGCGTTATCCAAAAAAGTTCTTCAACATCAGGCACACTCCTCCCCTTACCCGAGCTTGGGCACACATGCAACATGCAGAAGTTGTTTCATTCGATGACCATGACCATCATTAACAACCAGACTCCAGAAGGATGCTGATGAAATCTGTGAAGTAAAAAAATAAGAAACCATTACAGACAAAACTAAAAATATGATTCCCCCCACCCCCCCAAAAAAAGAAATACTTACCTTCATGTGCATGAGAGTTATCCGTTTCCATTTAAGTGCAAAAAATTCTCATTGAGCACTGGAATATGCACAGCAACAGTTTGAAGTCACCTGTGTGATGCAGAACAATAGCATGAGTACATGTCCATGTCAAGTTCAACTGCCCTCATCATCACCCACAAAATACACAACCATATATCTATATGGATATCTACTCACCAAGGCCACAAATAGTGTACATCCAAAAGGCACCTTTCAATCCAGTTGAGATGATCACATTTCATTTGGTGGAATTGTCTCGCACAACACATTGGACCAGCAACACAAACCTCACAGTCATCATTTTATACTGGGGATGGGGTATGTGCTGAAACAGTCTCTTTTCACTTCGTTAACACCTGTCAATTTTCTGCACACAAGGAGGACGCATTGTGGGCCTGCAGAAAAAATCTGGGGACTCTGTACCACCACTGCGCACATGACTGAGTGCGCCATTAATTCTGGGGGGTTTGTATGTGCTGAAACAGTCTCTTCACTTCATTACCACTTGTCAACTTTCTGCACAGAAGGAGGAAGCTTTGTGGGCCTGCAGAAAAAATCTGGGGACTCTGTGCCACCACTGCGCGCATGACTGAGTGCGCCATAAATTCTGGGGGACTTTGTATGTGCTGAAACAGTCTCTTTTCACTTCGTTACCACTTGTCAATTTTCTGCACACAAGAAGGATGCTTTGTGGGCCTGCAGAAAAAATCTGGGGACTCTGCCAACACTGCGCGCATGACTGAGTGCGCCATTAATTCTGGGAGACTTTGTATGTGCTAAAACAGTCTCTTTTCACTTCGTTACCACTAGTCAATTTTCTGCACACAAGGAGGACGCTTTGTGGGCCTGCAGAAAAAATCTGGGGACTCTGTGCCAACACTGCACGCATGACTGAGTGCACCATTAATTCTTGGTGAATTTGTATGTGCTGAAACAGTCTCTTTTCACTTCGTTACCACTTGTCAGTTTTCTGCACAGAAGGAGGAAGCATTGTGGGCCTGCAGAGAAAATCTGGGGACTCTGTGCCACCACTGCGCGCATGACTGAGTGTGCCATAAATTCTGGGGGACTTTGTATGTGCTGAAACAGTCTGTTTTCACTTCATTACCACTTGTCAATTTTCTGCACACAAGGAGGACACAGTGTGGGCCCGCAGAAAAAATCTGGGAACTCTGTACCACTTTTGTGTGTTCTGTGACTGTTGCTGTGCGCTCATAGTCATGACGTCATAGTAACATTTTTACAATTAAAGCAGCATTACAAGAATGTCCTCACAGTTCTGAACTGTACTTTTTTATGCTACTTTAAATTGCCACAGCAACCACTACTTATGTGCGAGTTGTCAGTGACTTGAATGATATGATTCTTCTCACAATTTATGTCTGCTTCTCTTACTCCTACTTTTTTCATGTGTGAAAACAAAATGAGCACATCTTCCAATATTGTTCCGAACAGCTTTGTATTTATTTGCAGCTGCTTTTCAATAACTATTGTTCCGTGGTGTTATATAAACACTGACTGATGCATAACTGTTAGTTAACAACAGAAGTTATATATGACAGCTACTTGATGTGATGGAGAAAAGCGGAGGAAAACAATGACAAAGACCTGGTCACACTCACTATCAGCAGCACCAGTTTAAAAGGAATGCTCTGTTCATTATTTCACGCATGAAAAAAGGTAGTGCAGCACACTCAACTACTGCAAATTATCATATCATTCCAGTCAGTCAGGATGTAAGTAAAGGAAGTTGTAACATAGCATTAAAATATATAGGTCAGAGTTATCAACAGATTGTTGCGCTGCTGCTTTACAGACAGTCACCACATTACATAGTTATGGTGATGCACATAAACTAAAATGTGGAGGCATTACTACTACCGGAATATTTCTTGCTCCACAGAGTGCAATATATGTCTGTGAAAACCACCCATAATTTCATTACAGTCAGTGGTGCAAGTGGTAGACAAGAAATACAGGAACTCGGCCATTGGCAAATATGAAATGCAGAATGAAGATCCTTAATCTGAAGGATAGCTGTGTCAAGATACATCTCTCTGATTAGACACTAGTAGATTCAGTTAGAGATATTGAAGTATTTCTAGCAAAATAGCACTGTTAAGCAAGTCAAATGTTGTTATGGAAACCCTGATTTCAGGTCACAGGCCCAGAAACTGCCATTATGTTGCTGGTTGAAGAATTTCAGTTCCAGTGTCAGTGGGAAGAAGTACAGGAACTCCGTTCCTGCTGCAAAAAAGGTACAGGAACTGAGTTCCTGTGCGTTCCTGTTTACTTTCATCACTGATTACAGTGAGTCACATGACGGAGGAATTAACGATCTGAAAACCAACCCACATTTGTGCCACACTTCCTCAGCAATGTTAAGACGTGATGGTAGGGGGAGCGCAGGTGCATGCTCCACTATACTGAATGTCCAGTAGCTATCCCAAGCAATGTTTCCTAATGTTATAAGGTTCACTTTGTGATGCAATGTGGGATGTTTCCACTACCAAGGCTTTTCTTACTAGAAATGTGGCCACACATTTCACAACAAACTGATCATTGACATAAAGAAACATTCACAACCTGCACATTCTGATATTCACTGTAAGAAGCATGCACATTCACTCTCCCTGCCATCATGACCTAATGTTGCTGAGAAGGGAGGCAGAATATGAGCAGATTTTCAGAATGGGAATGCCTCTGTCACATGACTCACTGTAATGCATTTACGCATTGTTTTCAAAAAATGTATTGCACTATGTAGTGCAAGAAAGATTTCCCTGGAAGGGAAACTGTGTGTGATTTAATAATGACAAACAAAAAACACACAACAAAAGTACAACACAGTAGTTGGGTGGGGTCAGGGGGGTGGGGGTGGGTGTGAGGGGGCAGAAAACAATACCTGAACTTACTATGGCTGTGGGATGCCATGGTGGTCCAGCAGCAGGTGCAGCACTGAAAGTATGCTGCTGCTGTGCTTCCACTCTGGTAACCTGCTGCTCCAAATTAATGAAACACTTGTTGTTTTCCTCCAGTGCTGCCCACACCAGGAGGAGGTCAGACTGGCTAACAGGGACTGTGCCGGGGTCCACTGCAGTGTGCAAGCCAGGTAGTGGGGCAGGTTGTGGACAGGGTGGTGCTGGTGGCTGTGGTGGTGGTGGTGGTGGTGGTGGAGCACCTGATATAGCCCTCCTCCTCCTGCTGCGGTGGTGACTGCTGTGAGGCACATCTGCCACCCCAGCAGCACCCTTGGCCACTGCCACAGAAGGGCCAGCGGGTGGACACATGGCCCCTTCCATGGCAGCCTGCCACTCTGCCCTGTGGTGATTCATCATGTGGGTGCACTGGCCACCGGTCCCAAATGTGTCCTAGGGGGACCACGGTGCACCAGCACACCACACACACAGCACTGCACCACTGTGCTGTCTCCCCCCACACAATTAAAAAAACTGCCACACTGGAGAGCTGCGGGAGGGACCAGACACAGTATGCACTTGTCGGGCACGAGTCCCACCACCATCCACTATTGCCGGGGCCACCTCCTGTGGCTGTGGACATGGTGGAGGGGGTGCTGCTGGAGCCCCAACAGCTTCTGCTAGTGGTGGTGGTGGAGAAGGTGGACATGCAACAGCCACCAGCGGCATTGGTGCTGCTGCTGCTGCTGCTGCTCCTGTTGCTTCTGTGGGGAAAGCAACACTGGCCAGTAGTCTGTAGTGGTCCAACATAACATAATCACCTTGCCCCCCATGGGTCTGCACTCCTCCCCTCCTAATGCTCCCATGTGCTAGCTACTCACCTTCCCCGACTCCAACCTGACCCTCCATCCTCCTGGGTCCATGAGGCAACACACACACACACACACACACACACACACACACACACACACACACACACACACACACACACACACACACACACAGTGGACACACACACAGTGGACACACACACAAAAAACAAAAACAAAACTTATACAAAATAATTCATTAACCAAAAAAACACTAACATAATACAAACACTAAATAAAATAGCCTTTAAAAAAGCTGTTTGAATTGGATTGGCAGTAACGACTCCAAGAGCCAAGCAAACTCCTCTCACAAAACAGTTTTGCTTTCTCCCTGTACAAATGCAAAGGAGAAAGTGAAACTGCTTCTCTGACTCACTTCCTTCCAGCCTGCCTAAATCATGTGACTTGCAGTACTGCAGGCCATGTGATGTGCCTATTTACTTCTCACTTCACCTTACTTCACGTTAACTCATACACACCACAAGAGCTCTTTGAGACTTCCACCACTTGTGCCCTGTATACTCCTAGCACTGCATCCTGGGCCTTTCTAAGCAAATTCAAGCCATAATCAGCATGCCACAAACAAATGTGAATACCTCTTGTACGGTAAGTGCTACACGCAAAGTATGAGTGGCAGAGTTGTTCAGCACAACGTTACCTTTCCAACGATGCTATGCAATCAGTTGTAATCAATTTGGTTTTTATTTTATACTAGCTGAAATATCAAACAACTGATTTTTTTCAGATTTTTTTCAAGGTGCTTAGGTGACGCATGAGAGACAAATGTCAGCCATGCTCACCATACCTTAAACAAATGCAGATAACTACTAAAGTATATGTGGTAGACACAAAGTATCAACAGCAAAATTGTTCAGAGCAAAATTACCTTTCTAACGGTGCCATGCAATCAATTCTAAGCAATTGGGTTTGTTTAATAGTTAGGTAAAAACTGCCGACTTCCTCAGACGTTTCTAGGCCTATGTTAAAGTCAGTTGAGTACATCTACAGATGTTATTGCCCTGAGTGGCTATGCTTTCAGACGCCACCTACAGGCATATCTAGGCCTGAATGAGTTAAGGCATAATGAGAACGTGAAGTGGTAATGATAATGTGAAGTGAGCATTTTACAGGGTCCACTTCGAGTTGTGCTCCATGGACGTGAAGTGGTCACTTCGAGTCCACTTCATGGGCGGATTTATAATTCGCTGCATCTCTAACTATGACCAGATATAAAAGACTGAATTCCATCTTCAACAGTAAGATCAACCAAATGAAGACCAAGTGCATCTAAAATTCCTGCAGACTTCCAGACTCTGCCTGTTATCGCAGAGTTTTTAAACATTATATCAATTTAACCCCCATTCTGCAGAGTCAGGTGCCTAAAAACTCTGATTACCCCTTTATAACCCAGTCTAATATCTAAAGTATATGCACATAAATTGCATAAAACTCTTGTCAGTTTATCATCTGTTTCTTTATATAATTGTTTATGCCCAAAAAGACTCAAGGTAACTGGTGGAAACTCATGATCAACATCACTTGTCACACTCCTCACATTATTACCTCCAGATAAGCCCTCCTTACATTGATTGATAGTATCAATCACCTTAAGGTCTTTGTCCAGTTACACAGCATTGAGATTAAATCTTTGAATGCCAGAGATTTCTCCAAACATAATATGTCAATCGCTCAGAGACCAACGTCACATCTATGCTGTCTGTAGAGAAATTCTCATTGGATTCTGCGTTTCTTCTTACTCTAAAAAGGTCGTCAATAGTGATGTCCAATTCGAGTTTTTCTCTAAAAAGTTTATGAATCAGTTCTGGCAGAGCATTTTCCTTTACCGTTTTAAGACCATAAATTCTGATCCAAAATGTTACCAGGGGAGTAGTTAACAAACAGTGATTGTCATGGGCATTACTCAGATTCACATTCCTTTGCGGTCGTTTAGAAGACAAAGCACTTCCATTAAGCAGAGAATCATTTCCTATCACTTCCAGGGTTTTTTCCTTTTGAAGTTGTAAGTTATTGACATTCCTCAACCCACATTTTTGTTTCCTTATTTCCCTTCTGTCCACTACACTGCCCTACTTCTTTCAGTTTCACGTTGACCACTTTCCTTTTGTTACTTGTATAATTTACCCTTTTTTAATTCCCATTTGCTTTTACAACCAACTCTTTAGAAGGTGCAGCTTCCTTACCCAGTGCTTTATTAATCAATGGTTCCTTCCTATCTATAGATATTCCTTCAAAAAAGTCAATTGATGAAAATTCTGGTCTAATAGGTAGTGGGTTGTTTACCATAGATGCATCCGCATTGATATTCTCACATTCTAGAACTAGGGAGGAAGACTCTTTTGATGGGTGCATTTCTTTTAAAATCCTAATAACCTCATCCATTGTTGCACCATTTATTGCTATAAACTCCTTAAGTGACTCCATTTATGTTCTATTAATAACCAGCTGTTCACAAAGCATAAGATTAGCAGCATATTGTTTTTTAAGAACTTTAAGTTTGTCTTCACTCAAGATCAATGGAGTGTAGACAAATTTCGAACCATTCATATTTTCATTTGGTACTGATTGATTAGCACTTTCCAAACCATGCAAGTATTTATTTATAGTATCATCCAGAGAACTAACTGTTCTTGAATTTTGTGTCCAGTCAATGCAGGAATGGGTAGGCTGAGTTATTTAAGGATTTTTTTTTTGTGTTTCGTCCAATTGTCTAAGCCCCTGTATAGTAACTTATGATTTACTTAAGACCTCATTTAAAATTGATTTACAGTCTTGGGATATATCGTGGGGAGAATTAACCACCCCAATATCATCCATAACTCTGTGTTGATCCACCCCACTGTTAACACAGAATCCATTCTATTGATCAGTCTGCCTAGACCCTAAGTTCTGGATACTCTGCCTACTCTGGGTTTCAGAACTCGAATAGCTCCCATTACCATCAGTTCTCCCACTTACTGGGGCTTGATCCTTAATTTGTTGTTCATTATAAACACCACTGTTCATATAGAAATGTTTCATGACTAGAAAAAAAAAAACATTAGTACTAACCTCTGCATTGTTAGAAATATTAACAAAAGATTTATGAGGGCTAGAAATACATGATTTTAGAGGTTATGTGAGTGAAGAAGTAAAATTCGAGGAAAAATCAACATTGTCTTGGTTTGTTTTAACCTTATCCTTAATAAATACTTCATTAAGGGTCTGTTGCTTGAGTTTTGGTTTTGATAGAACATTCTTTGATTTAACTTTTAAAACTGGAACTGCAGGCACAGATCGCCTATCAGATTTCTTAGATTGAGTAGCAGAATATTTAACCTTTCCCCTCTTATCCTTTGGTTTAGCACCAGGATTGGCCCCAGTTAAGGCACTGTTGGCAGAGTGAGTTGCTCCATTATCATCTTTAACACCCATAGCTGAAACAACTGACACAGAATTGAAATTGGGGCCATAATTTAATTCAGGGTGGTCTGAATTACCTATAATGTCAGGGGCAACATTGCCATTAATTATGGTACGTTGGTTCCTAGTGGAAACCATATTTATCCACTTTACAATAGATGAATTAAGTGGTAAATCAGTTAATTTAATTAATTTTACTCATTTCTAAACAAACTTTTCTCCAATGTCCCATTGCCACCTAAACAATAGGGTTAATTAAAGCCAATTAACCACCCTCAGATACCAAAATATTCCAGAAACAAAAAAAGAAACAAATAAGTTCAGTTAATGATGTCCATCAAATTTCATTAATTAGAATCAGCAAACAGCAGCAAGTTCAGGTGTTAATGTTCGTGTACACCAGGTGTCCTTTGTCTTCAATGTACAAATATGCGTGATGATTATTATATATTCTTTTTGATAGAAAATGCAAATTTCAGTTTCTGAAACTCTTCAGCCTTAGTCTTCCAATCTCTCACCAAAGGTTTTCCATGAAATGTTCTAATTGGGCAATGCCTTCGGTCACACTCATAGGCCCATCCAAAACAAATTAGGTTACCAGAGGCAATTATCCATGGTTTGATCAAATGTTTCAGTGGTCCCACACTCCAATGGTCTCAATAGTCTCAGTAATCTCTACTAAAAATATATATATATATATATATATATATATATATATATATATATATATATATATATATATATATATATATATATATATATATATACACTATAGCACAAAATAAACACACTCACAACTATTATTACTAAATAAATAAAAAATAATAATTTCTATTTTATTCTTTTCTATTAAACTAAAAAAGCTAAAATCTTACTTTCCCTTCTTTTCTTGCTACTCAAGTAGCCATGTATGCACAAAAAGAATGCCACAGCTCCTCAGAGAAAGACGCACATAATTGCTCTTTTTTGCAGCATTTTTCGAGTTTCATGCATCCAAAAATCAACTTGAAAACACAAAAATGCTTTGTTCAAAAGCTGATTCTCTCCCAACCATAAAAATAAAAACAGAGCAATGTCGTTTTTCCAAAAGGAAATGCTAACTGGAACAACAAATAATGGCAAAGTAAGAGCAAGTTGCAAGTCACAGGTAGCAGCAGCAGAAACTACCAGCAGATCTTGTTCAGTGTGGAGCTGTGGCATATGACATATAAATTCTACTTGGTCATATGACCCAAATCTACATATGGCGTGAAAACTCTAAATTCATATTTTAAAATATAATGATATAGTCTTATAAAAAAAAAGTAAAACATAAGAATGATAGAGCTCAATGAGACTCTATAAAGAGACACATTTGTAAATCACTAAAAAAAATCACTACAGCGCAAGAGAAGTGGAGTAGAATAACCATTTTTTTCTCACTTTCTCTCGCTTCTCTCACTTCACTTCACTTCATAAAGTGCAAAAAATATGAAGTGTACTCAGTCCTGCAATGAATGCAGTAAATATATATAAAAAAATCCACTTAAATCTGCAAGTAGGTCTGCTCAAAGCGCAACTTCTGCCTTTCTGAAGGGCCTCTGTCTGCCGCAGGGTCCCAATCCAGTCCAACGCCACAAGGCCGATTCTCCTCCACCTGCAACAAGACAAACAGACATGTCAAGAGACTCTACATGCCAGAGGTTTGCAGTAAGATTAACTGGAAAGGAATTAAACTCTAAGGCAGCAGTGGTATACCTGTAATAAAAAAATAGCTAGTGATAACTCCCTGCTCCTTCTGCCTTCTTCCACAAGGCATAGGGTGATTAGAAAAACCTCCAGTCTCTCTCAACAGGACACTCTGCAACCTAGGAAGTCCAGTGGAAGTAACAATGAAACAATGAAAGTAGTAAAGAAACAAAGTCCCATGAGATTCAACTATGGGGAGAAATATGTAGAACCAATAAAAGAAGCCAATTGTTCAGTCAAAGGGTGGTTAGAGCCTGGAATTCACTACCAGAGAGAGTGGTTTATGCAACAATAATACCAGACAGGGTGGGCAGTATTGGGCAATACTGGACCACACAGGGGCGTAATGAGGCCCACGCCACAGGCGGAGGGCCTCTTAGCCCATGGAAGGTCCGGTATTGCCCATACCGCCCACCCTGGATGGTATTATTGCACTTAGAAAATGGGCACTGTGTCAAATTTATTTAGGATATATATATTTTTAAGTTTTCATGGTGAAATTGTTATTTTATTTGTATGTTAATAAAGTAATCCCTCCACCTGTTTTTTTGTGGTCTTCTGTCTTTTGTGCCTCCTGTTTTGAGCAGGTTGTCATGGTTACACTTGCCCCCCATGCACGAGCACACACACACATACACACACACAGATACACATACACACACACACACACACACACACACACACACACACACACACACACACACACACACACACACACACACACACACACACAAACACAGAATACTGGCAATTAAAAATTTTTTTTTATTTAATGCTTTTTTGGTTTGTTTGCGGGCAGTGGAGAGGTGGTAGCGGGAAGTCGGCAAGGTGGCAGGTTGTTATGGTTACACTCACCCCCCCAGCACGCATGGATACACACACACACACACACACACACACACACACACACACACACACACACACACACACACACACACACACACACACACACAAGGAGTACTGGCAATTTTAAAAATGTTTTTATTTAATGGTTTTTGGATTTGTTTGTTTGAGAGGTGGTAGCGGGCATTCAGTGAGGTGACTGGAAGTTTAGGACAACGGTCACGGAAGATGAGAGTCTGAAAATGAGTGAGCGAGGGTGAATCAAACAGTAACTTTCGATAACAAGGAAAGTCTATGGCTTTAAACTGGGAGTCTGAGGGTACACCGGTGGTTCTAGGCCAAACAAAACAACTCAGAGAGATGGCATAGGCCATGACTGTGGAGGTGGCATCCTTGTTGTCATCCTTTGGAATTAGTACTACCACATGGTGGTGAGTTCTTTATGGGCCACGGCCTTACAAACTAGTTCTACTATGAAACTATGAAACATAGCTTCCGGAGCAGGTTAGTCATATCCACCGACTCCTGCACCAAGAACCAGGACAGAGTTCCACAGTGTTTTTTTTATTTTTTATTATTTGGCCAAAAAGCCAAGTAGGTAAAAATGTTGACTAGCGTCTGTGGGTAACTAAGAAATCTATTTACTGGAGTTCTTATCCGGTGGGGGGGGTAAGGAGGACAAGGAGACCCCAGCTTTATCGCAAGCTGCCTGTTACACTATACTCACATGGCTGGGATGTACAGACAAGCACTCAGTATTGTTAAACAATTTATATACTGGGTTTATACTGGGTAATGGATGGAAGAAGGCATAACTGCCATTTTAACCACCCACCCACATCAGCCGGTCCAAATACACCCCCTGTTTAGAAGGTATTCATCCAAATTCCTCTTGAACAGGTTTACACTGGTACTCTCTATAAGCCTTTCTGGTAATTTATTCCAGTATCTGCATGTTCTTTGTATATAAAAGTTAAATCTCCCATTCTTATTTGAAGGATCTATTTTTAATTGCTGTTTATGTAATCTTAAACCACTGGGTTGCTGCTGGGGGGTAATTTCTAATTCCTGCATGAAATCCCCGTCTTTCATAATTTTGTACAACATTAATAAATCACCCCTTAATCTCCTAGTTTCCAACCTAAATAACTTAGATTTCTGTAACCTAGTCTTATAATGGAGATTCTTTCAACCTGATACTGTACCATTTTTGTAACTCTCCGCTGAATACCCTCCAATCTATTTACCTCCCCTTAAAATGTGGACTCCACAACTGAGATCCATAGTCCAACAAAGGTGTGATATATGTTCTATACAATGAAAGTATCACTGTAACAGAACTACTTATAAAAGATTTTTTTATATTCCTAATCATGTTTGCTTTGGTAATAACGCTTGAATGCTGCTCTTTGAAATTCAAGCTGCTATCAATAATGATTCCACAATCTCTTTCTGTACATACATTCTTAATCTTTACACCATTTAACCAATATTCACAGTTGTTATTTAATTTACCCATGTGTAAGACAGAACATTGATCTACACTAAATTGCATCTCATTTAACTTTGCCCATTCCTCTACTTTTAACAGGTTGCAGGAGTTAGAGTGAGAAAAAAAAGCTGTAGGGGAGAGCAAGGAACAGAAGCTTGAAGTAAGAAATGTTTACATTAATTTTGAACCTGCAGACTGGTACGGCAGGTGGGGGAAGGTGGTGCATGACATGCTATGGATTTAAGAGATCTTGGTGAGTTAGCAAGGGCAAAAAAATGGTGGCTCATCAGTATGCCAATTCAGGGTGCCCAAAGATATTCTTAGGTAATGGGGCACCTCGATTTGGCACTTCTTTTGAAGTGGACATATATCGTAAGTTAATGTACCCTTCTGCTATAGCCAAACAGAGAGCTGATAGTGTCTAGCCCATTTTCTAAAGTAAAATGATGAATCAATTTAAAAAAGAGCTAGACAAATATATGGGTACTGACAAGGTAACACAATTCCACTGATATGTGGCAAGTCACCAAAGGGCTAACGCCTAAAGACTTGAAACATTCTATGAAACTATGAAAGGCCTGTTTCATAGCAGCTTGTAAATTAAGGTCAGCAACAGGTCCAAAGAAGTCATTATTTAGGAGAAGCATTACCTGAGCATATAGATTGTAGTCTATGGGGTTTCTTGAGGTGGAGTCTGGAGGAGTCTTTTTAATTATACCTTGAATGAAGACTTTGATTGTTGAGTAGAGATGTAGCAAATTTAGAATTCACCAACGAAATTGCAGTGAAGTGGCCGATTTCACCATGCAGAGTAATTCGCAAATTTCTCCTGTGTTAGCCTGATTTCGCCAAGGCAAAATTTCATCTGAAGAAGGCAAAATGTCACCTGTGGGATGGTGACATTTCACCTTGAAAGGCAAAATTTCACCTTAGAAGGTGAAATTTTGCCATTCTGCTAAGCAAAATGGAAGGAATTTGCGGATTACTCTGTGTAGTGAATTTTTGGCACTTTGCCCACCTCTATTGTTGAGTTAGAGAGATATGATATTTGAACATCAGGCTGGGGAGACATCAAGGTGAACTGAATTTCAGATACATATTGTTTGTTGTAGCCAATAAATGGAAGATTTGAAAATAGTAAAATGCAAATGCCAAAATGAGAGAGATAGAACAGTGGAAGGGGTTCACATTTTGTAAAATGCACGAGGTAGAAATTTTTATCCAGGCTGTTTTATATGTGGCTTGAGTAGTGGAAGCTAAAGAGTTCCATATGGTTAGTGAGGCATCATTGAAGAGTCAGGTTATATCATTTGCAGCTCTCAAAACATTGGTGGAGGGGTTGTCTCCTGAATGGCTTGCAGGAAAGCAGCTCTGAATTGCTGAAAATGGAACTGTGTAAGGCAATCAGCTGGGAAATTAGAAGAACCAGAAATATAGACACAATGAATAGTGAGGTGGTACAATAGGGAGGTCCATGTTAACTGTCTCAGGAAGTTCATTATGGAATTAAAGAAAGAAGTCCCTTTATTTATAATGGCTGTGGCTGCTTTGTTGTCTGTGAATCTAGTTTCAATTTGACTGTCCCATGCATGGCCCCATGTGTGTGTGACTGCCACAATAGGGTAGATTTCAAACAAATCTGAAGTTGAATGGAACAGGGGAAGGTAGTCAATTTCCTGAGACCAGGCACAGGCAAACCAAGAATTTTCATGGATGGCAAATGAAGGGGTTGTGTCTGTAAATACAGAGATATGATTTGAAGTGAATGGATCCCTATGAAACATTGATATTCCATACCATTCTTCTATGAATAGAGACTACATAGCCAGGTCCGAAATGATAGCAGCACTGATGGTAAAATGACGGACCAAAGGTATAACTGAGCTAGATTAAGAAGGTATGATGAGAGAAGCTCTGGCCCTGTGGAATGATTCTCACATTGAAGGTGAGATAGCCTAATAGAGAAAGGCATTCTCATTTTCCACAGGATTCTTTCTTGGGAGAAGAGTGAAACCAAGTTTGAAATTCTGTGTACTTTCACTTGAGGGAGATGGGCTTGCATTTTAATGGTATCTAATTCAATAACTAGGAACTCTAAAGCATGAACTGGTCCTTGGTCATCTGTTAAAGAAATGCTAAGTGTGGAGATAATCACCTAAGGCAGATGATGCTTGAGGCTGGAGGAGATGCAGAGGTATCAGTGAGAAGGAAATCGTCCAAGAGATGCAAAACAAATGGACAACTAAAGACAATCAGCAGAATCCAACACAGTGAACTGGATAAACTGTCAAACAGACTTGGTCTACTACTACTACATCCAAAAGTTAGATGTACATCAAAATAATACTGATTTCTCCAAGAGATTCCATAAATGTGCCACAGGGAAGGGTGAATAGACAACAGTTTGAAGGTGTCTGCTTTAGTCAATCAAAAACCCTGACCAGCAAGCTTAATAAATTTAATACTATTATCAATTCACAAATAGGAGATTGACTAATCATCAGAAGGAATGAGGGAACTGATGCTTGGATCTGTTGTAGAACAATGAGCTTACAGGCCAATTATCAGACATTTCTTTCCTGAATACATTTGGGTAACTATTCCTATATGATTTATTTGGAAGGATGGAAGGGGGGGTGCTAAGATACCAATGACAAACCCTTTAAACAATTCTTTTTCCAGTAATGTATCCACAACTTGAGTTTTGAAGGTGGGTGATTTAAGATTGGGGCAGTGGATAGGTGTGGTAGGAACTGCATGCAGTTCTGTATGAAATCTGGTGGAAAGGCTTGAAATAAGGAACTGCACCACAGACTCTGAAGGATGAGTTGATAACAGCTGATATAAATGAGAAATTTTACCAATGTCGAGGGATGGGCATACTGTCATTTGTAACCTAGAGCAGGGGTGGAATTTGCCTTATGGTGACAGACCAGTTTTAAATGTGCTTCCTCACAGTGACTGCAAACAGGAAGAAGAGTACAGAATTGTGCAAAACAGTTAGCTTTATTAACATTATTACATACTGCTCTCCCAACAAAAAAGACTGTTTGATGACCCCATTTTTCCATGAGGTTTTTGGGCACATAAAAGACATTGTGTGAAGTGGATGGGGAGTTGAAGTGGAAGTGGTAGGTAGTTGATTAGAGATGACAGTTAAAAGACACAAGGCAGCCACATGAGGGGAGGAACCAGAGATTATGCACATCAATGCCAGTAGCCCAGCAAAATGCCTGTAAAACAATTCGTTGTCGAGAGAAGCCCAAAAAAATGCAAGAACTGAACTTCAGCAGATAAGTAGTCACCATAGCTGAAAAGAATTTGTGATAATCATAAAAATGAGTACCACCGTATTGAATGGCTAGATCAACAGCAGGGTCTTCATGCCTGGATGGAAATGCCTCACAAAAAATTTCACATTAAATTATTATGATATTATGTTGGTAAACATCAGTGATCAGGGAGGGGAGCCACTAGACCACCAGGTTTGGGGGATGAATTTAACAATAAGATGACGGGCAACATCGGGGATCGGGGAGGCGGCCACTACACCACCAAGTTGGAGGGATGTATTTAACAATACAGTGATGGACAACATTGGCGATCGGGAGGGGGGTGTTGGGGATAGGAGGGGGGTGTTTACATCACCTAATGGAGGATCTGGGCTAAGGGGGTGCTGCACATCACCAGGGATATGGTAGAGCAGTGCACAGCTACCCCACAGCTTGTGACATACCCTCCAGAAGCGCCCCATGTTTGGCGCATGGCCAGGGTTGCCGCAAGCTGTTGGACCTTGCTGTTGGGACGCTGCCTGAAACAGAACTGGACGTAGGGTCCCTGGCATGCCAGACTTTGATGCAAGCTGCCATCTGCCTCAGCTTGCACCAGCCTAAGGGATCTTTGAGAATCAAGCACCATGTCTATGAAGGGCAACCACAAGTTTGAGGACTGGTCATCCTTTAATAGTGTGCCAGAATTTGGGTGCAACCATCCTGTGGATAGTTGGAAGTGCATCAGAATCTTCTTGGTCTCGTGAACCAGTAGTTCCATCTTGAGGTACAGACATGGCAGCTAGAAAAATAAAGAGAGCAAATATATGAATGGAAAGAATCTTAGTGAAAGCCTGTCACAAGGGGTACCCACTAAGGGATGATGACCCCCTGGTGCCCCAAGTGACACTCATATAAGGGACCAGGTTCCAAGTACAGGCTGAGGCTAGGCACGCAGCCACATGATAGTACATCTTAAGGCTGTTGTACTACCATTATGATGCTTATCCAGGAGCCCCGCACCGGACAGCAAAGTTTGTCCTGAATAAAGAGCAAAGGGTTCCAAACCGGCACCCACCAGAGTGTGTTGTAGGAGGTCGGGGGGGATAGTGAAGCTGTTTGCACACTGGAGCTGGTAGGGACACTTCAATAGCTTCAGGACAAGACACAGCTGAAGGGAAAGGACAAATAACATAAGTAAGAAGAAAGAATACCCTAAAGAAAAGCAATGCATACAAGGTGGAGGAGAAAGGAGGCAGCAATGCAAATCACAGACCCACAAAGGCAACTAGAAAATGGACAACATTGGCCACAGTAGTAGCAGAGTGCAGACAAGTAACACAGATGTGGAACCAAAAGGCAGAGAAACAGAACTGAAGCGACATGGAGTACTGCAACACAGGAAGAGCTAAACACCAGGAGGCAGAACAGCACAGAGACTGAATGGCCTGGAGATAGAGCAGAGAAGAAAAAAGCAGCAATGGAGCCATGAGGGGGCAACAAAGGACAGAGGAAGTTAGTATGGGAGGCAAAGAAAGAAAGAGTGAGAAAGTAGTTCAGCAGAGCTGCAGGGGAAAAAGGAGGGATGCATAAAAAGTGATGAAGAAGCAAAACAGAAGAGCAAGGGAGGGGGAATGCAGAAAACAAAAGACATGGTGGAGCAGCAAAACAAAACAGCAAGAGGGTAGGGGGAAGAAAGTTTGAGAGAGCACCATGGCAGAGCCACAGAGCAGAGAAAAATGGGGGCCGTGAGCAGAAGGCAAGAAAAATGGGAGCAAGCAGCAACAGAAAATGGGAGGATACAGAACAGTAGAAGAGGAATAGGGAGAGCAGCAAAGCCAAGCAGCACATGAACAACAGGTACGTGAAGACCCACTAGGCAGGGAGCTGATGGACTGTGGGGAACATAAGTAGATGGGAAGAGGGAGGAGTCTGGCAGCCCTACATTGAACTGCAGGGTAAACCGTTTTTAATGTATAAAGGCCAATGTGATAACTTATTATAAGACTATAAGGCTACTGTAGTGAAGGGGGCAGCATAATCAGTTCAGATCCAAATAACTGAAGATCTAAATATCCTGCTCCACAAAATACAGAAACATACTGTAGAATTTGTCAGCAGAAAAGGCCTAATGGGCCTATCTAGTCTGCACTGTGTTTCCATGCCTATTGGTATTCTCCAGACTCTTTTTGGTCATTGGTGTCCCAGCCTCCTCTGTTTCCTTTACTGATTATACCTATGTACCTATCCCACTCATTGCTGAAGCTCTCCACTGTCCTCACCCCAACCACCTCTTCTGGCACTGTTCCAGGCATCCACCACCTTTTCCGTGAAGAATTACAAGTCTAATTAATTATTTATGAGCCTAACAAGGCACCTAATTTGGTACTGGATTGGTCATTAATGTTTTAGAAATGACTGATCTAGCTGCCAACTAATGCTGTGCAGCACACATGGCTCATACCACTCTGCTCAAAGTTTAATTAAGTTAAAAATAAATAGGAAAAAAGAAAGTTGTTATTGTGATTTGACTTATAATCACAATAACAACCTTGACGCTGGTCATTTCCTTGGATTAATGACCAGCTGAACAGAGGTGGCCCTCAGCTGCACCTTGGGCCACCCATTCCCCCAAATGGTCATTTATCCCTCAGAAATGACTGGCTTCTTGGTCATTATTGCTTAAGTATTTCCTCGCATCCCTTAAAACCTTTGCTCCCCAGCTTCACTGCATGTTGTGATCTGGTTCTCCTTCTCTGAAAGAGACTTCCCTCCTGCACCTTGTTCTCCCCTGTGAGGTGCTTGTAGGTCTTCATCAACTTCCTCCTCTCTTTCCTCTCCTCCAGTGAGTACATGTTGAACTACCACAGCAACTCCTCGTATGGTTTCCTGTGCAACTCTTGCACCATTTTGGTAGCCCTTCTCTTGACTGCTTACACCCTGTCAATGTACTTGTGAAGGTGTGGCCTCCAGAACTGGACACTGTACTCTAGGTGGGGTGATACAGTGGCAACACCACCTCGCTCCCCCTGTTAGATAGCCCTCTCCCTATGCACCCCAGCATCCCACAAGCCTTGCCTACTGCCTTGTCACACTGCCCTGCTACCTTGAGAAAATCATATATGATTAACTCAAGTTCCATTTCTTGTTTGGTGACTGTAAGTACCTCCCCCCATCTTATACACATTCACCAGGTTTTCTGGCCCTTGGTGCATGACTTTGCACTTTTTGACATTGAAACCCAGCCGCCATGCCCTAGACCACTCCTCTAGTTTCCTCAGATCCCTTTGCATTCTCTCCATCCTTTCCACAGTGTCCACCCTGTTACAGATTTTTGTGTCATTCACAGAGACACACCTTCACCTCCAGTTCCTCAGCAACATCACTTATGAAGACATTGAAGAGAACAGGACACAGTACCGATCCCTGTGGCACCACACTGGTCACTCTGCCATCTCCCAAGTGACTGCCATTTACCACCACCCTCTGACTCATTTCCTTCAATCAAATTTAATACCAAGCCTAGCCTACCACCTTTTCCCCAACCTCCTGGCTGTCAAGTTTCTTTATTAGCCTCCTGCACAGCATAGTGTCAAAGACCCTACTGAAGTCCAGATACACCACATCCACTGTCCTCCCCTGATCCACCTCCTTAGACACCCAGTCAAAGAAATCTATGAGATCTGTTTGACATGACCTCCCCCCATGAAACTGTGCTGCCAGTGGTCCTGCAGCCCAGTTCCATATACTATAACCTATATTATGAACTGGAGATCATAAATTAAGAAAGCTGATTGGCCGAGAGCTCTTTGGAGCTAGTATGATATCTAGCTACATCATCACGGCTTCAAACAGCCTCCAGCCACCAGCCTCCTCACTGACAACAGCAACAAATACATCCACACTGAAGTTGCGCTTGGTAAGACTCAGCTTCTCACCTGTCACCGCAAATCTGGGCAAGCATCATTTTGGCAACAGCATGTGAGTAGCAACGGACAAGTGATTTATTTTTTTTTTCTATAAAAGATAAACCAGAGACCTCATTTGCACACAAACCGCTGCCTCAAACTAAAAACTCTTGCCCCACCAAAAGAAAACCACAAGCCGACCATGTACAAAAACTGCCAGTCTTCTCTCAGAGCTTGGTCAGAGCTCTACTACAAACCCTAACAGTAACACTCCCAACAAATTGCACCAAGATCCAACTTTTTCTTTTTTTGACAGTTTTAAACAAAAAGCTGTACCTAGCATCTTCTTCACAAAAGGCACGTGGTGGTGCACAGAACAACGGCTCCCTAACTTCTCTCTTAGCTTTACTTACCAGTCCTCCCCACTGCCATTCTCAGCATCCAATTCAGAGCAGTTTCTCGCAGTACCAAAAAAAGAATAATGAATAAAGCGCAGTGTCCACAGAGACTAATGTAAAAAATGACAATGAGGACAAGGGGAATTCCAATTACTGGAGCTCCACTTCCTCCTTCAAGGCCAATAACAGTGCCACCTGCTGCCCACAGTCCTCCAGGAACTATTTTTTTTTTAAAGATATTCCCCCAACACCCCAAAAACACATTTTAAAAATGTTTTAACATTTGTTTTTCTATTTTGTTTACCTAAAAGATGTTAAAACCAGTTCATAATAGCAGTAAGTCACTCCAGGGTGTGGTATATCATGGGATATCATCACTTCTCAGATGGTTGGACGCGCTCGGCCTGCGGCCTCATGCCCAACCACCCAAGACGTGATGATATCCCATGATATACCACACCCTGTCATGCCTTATTGCTTAATTATGAACTGAGGATCATAAGTAGAGGAATCTGATTGGCCCAGAGCTCTTTGAAGCTGTGATATCGGGCCACATCATCACAGCTTCAAAAAGTTCCTGCACCACCGTCCTCCATGCTCTCTACTGTCTGAGAACTATTTTTTCAAAATGTACTCCTACACCACCCAAAAACTCATTCATAAAATGTTTTAAAACCTGTTTCTTTAATTTTTTTCATTTATAAAACTTGAAACTCAGTTCATAATAGCAATAAGTCACTCCAGGGTGTGGCATATCATGGGATATCATCACTTCTCGAGTGGTTGGATGCACTCGGCCTGCGACCTTGTGTCCAACCACCCGAGGCATGATGATATCCCATGTTATACCACACCCTATTGTGCATTATTGCTTAATTCTCACATTATTTGCACTATGTAGTGCTAATATTACCATATGCCATGGGAAAAAGTGAGGGATGAGACGGCAGGCTGAGTATCTTCAGCCTCTGAAATGTGGTAATATCAGCACTAATACACCCCAGAGTGTCTTAGAATGCTATCCAGTGTTTGATGGGTTCAGCTAAAGTAACAAAAAACCATACTTTGTGCACCAGTGAAGTGGGGTCAAAGTGATTCAGATTCACTTTGGAATTTCCATTTCAGCACATTGATATCATAACACAGTGTTATTTTTTCTGGAATTATTCACTGCATTTATGCAAGCCACATGTTCTGCAGCAGTCAAACAGTGACCCTGGAGATTGAGAACTCCTTTCTTTGCATATTCCTCAGTGCCATTTCCATTCTCTCTCTCTCTCTCTTTCTCTCTCCTCCCCGGCCCCCCCAAAGAAGGGCATGATTCCTGAGACCTCCTATTTCTGTGAATAAATAATGATTTTGGATCCAACACAGTCATAAATCATCAGAGAATCAAGTAATATCATTTTAGTTAGTTGCCAACTGTAGTTTCAGGCAGGCAAGAAGACAATAAAATCACGTGCTGCTAATGAGGATTGTGCAATGTGTGCTTACTGCAGCTACTACCCTGTAGCAGGGTAGAGACTTTGTCCTATAGGGAAGGGGTAGGGGCATTTTCCAAGGTTATATTTGAAAAATATGCTGTATTAAACTGACTGCTGGTGGTGCAGGGCATTGAAATCTGAAATTTATATTTTAGTTTTGTGCTTGTGTTTGAGCCATCCTGCTTATCAATGAGGGAAACATGAAGTTGGCTTCTGTGTGAGACACTAGGTCTATCAATATCTCAGTGGGTGGATGAGTTTGAGGGTGTGTCAGTGTAGTGTGGTTGAGTGGTGGCGTTTTCGCTCATCTCCCTTTATTCCTTCTCATCTTGCAATTCCTGCAGAAGCATGTGCACATCACGTGGGCATCTGAGAATTGTTCACAACAGTAACTATTATGAGTCATCCCACTGTTACAGCAATTGACATTTGAGATATTTCCTGACATTTCTGTGATTTCTCCAGATGGATTCCTTGCCTGCTTGCAGTACCACTGTATGACAACCAGAGGGAATTTCTTTACAAATATCCCAAACCATCTGACCATGTCTACTTCTGCAACTGAAGTTAACATGCACTGACAACAGTGGCATTATAGTGTCATCATCTATCATGCACTGTTGTTTAGGAAATATGAGGAAAAGAACAGCAGAAAAATGGGGTGCAGGTGAAGGGAAGAAAGGTACAGTCAAAGGCTTTACCATGCTATGTCCATCAAGTTCTGAAACTGATGGCTTTAGAGAAGGAGATGACCGTGTTGGGACCTGGAGTCAGAGTTTTGGGACTTTGAGGTGGAATATTGCTGGGCACTTGATGACAGTGCAGCCAAAGAAACTATGGTTAATTTGTCTCCAGAAGTCTACTGGTTTCATATCCACTTCAAGAAGCCTTCTCAGTCAGTTGTTCAGTGCATGTGGTGAATCCAGCAATAGTGGCCACAGCCACATGTAAATCAACATTGACAATTATCTGTCTGCCTTGAAATTGGCTCTGGCTCTGGTATGGCATCAGAACCATAGTACTGCATGGTTTTACTTGCTGCTACCCTGCTGACCCATCCCAAGCTATGTGACACCAGTAAACTGTGCCCAAAAAACATTTTATATATGTATTTATTTATGTCGTTTTAGTTTACCAGGTATGTGCATTAGACAAAATAATTGCCTATATTCAGGCATGACCTGGAAAGTTACAGTGAAATGTGAACATGATAAAACAGGCAAAAATACAATGCAGAACAAATTACAAGTACTGCAGGAAATGGCTGTCTTCTCAGTAGTTTTCAATCCCCTTAAAGTGTATAGATTCCAATGAGCAGGAGTGTGGGGGTAGCTGTGCTGCTCCTCTCAAAAAGAGAAAATGACTCAGTGTGTAAATAAATCCTCAGTTTATTTCTGTGTCCCAATACTTCACTCCAGTAGAGCTTTTTCAAGGGGATTTAATTCGTGTTTTCTAAACAAAACAGAAATATTATTTAGTTTGAACTCTCAGATTTTTCAGAAAATACTAACTAATAATACATACAAATGTTATAATACAAGGCATTACCACATGCACTGAGTTCAAACACATTCACGTAGCATCATTTTGTTTGCTTTGATTAAGTTTTAAATTTCACTATAACAACTTTTCTAGTCTCTGAAAAGCCGAAATGTTGTTTTAGTCATTTTTGGCTTTTAAGTGTTATACACATATTAACCATTACCACTGCTTGATACAAGATTTGAGGTGATGCAGGCAGTGGTAGAACACTTTTTAACAATTACAGGCATATTACAAGTAGCAGAAGCTACACAATAAATAGCAAAACATTTAGGCTTAGTAAGAGTGAGTTTGTAATACTTATACTGTAGATATATTAAGAAGATTTCTTCAGTGAAGAACAAGGATGTTTGTCTTGCAGTTGCCATCCAATTCCTTATAAAGTACCCACCCAGCAATACCAGGCCACTGTCACAAAAAAAATGAGATCCTCTACAACATGGGATTATTTTACAGATGACACCAGAAATCCAATGGTAGTATTTTGATCAGTGTGGTAAAAAGATCAGTCAGAGTCCAGTTAGGTGATCGGTCGGCAGCGGTGTTCTGGCTGATAATTTTAAACCTGAATATGGCATCTTCTTAACAGCCCTGAACAATCCCAATCTCAAGTATGTAGTAGTAGTATTAAAAAATGTTATTCGTATAACATGAATCAGAAACACAGTTGACCAAGTTCATTTCCAATGAGATCCTTATGGCACAAGACTTAGTTATATAAAAAGTTTTGCGTTATTCACATATTAAGTTTCACTATAAAACTTTTAAAAGGTGAAATACATTATTCATAAGAACAATAAGAGTAAAGATCAGACATTGCAGTTATATAAAACATGCATACACACATCATGATGTTTGAGATGCCAGTAGAGAGCATTACATAGCTGGTAATACTAGATGGAGTCAAGATAGGCAATAACAGTTGTAAGACACACATACAGAAAACATAATGCAGGAGGTACTACAGCTATTAAAATCTGATCTACATAGGAAATCTATATGAGTGCTAATATAGGAAGGAGAAAGAATCTACTAGATAATATGTACATCACAGAACAGGTAGAATCAGCCTACTGCTAATACTGAACATTATGAAGAATCACATATTGCTTTTCATAGTACCACATTTTTATTTTATCCACACTGATTTTACCTTACAGTGGTCTTAGATGTGTTGGAATATCATTCCAAAGTTTTAGACCCATACTGAAAAAATGGGATCTGCCCACTTCCAAGTTTCTTTTAGGTGACAAAAATTCTACCCTATCTGCAGGTCTAAGTGAACTGTTGATGCTTCTTTAAGTTTTCAAGTAAGTATCCAGGTACCATGGTTCTGTAACATTTATACATTAAAGTAAAGTAATGGAGCCTCCTGCACTCCTCCAATCTTGTCCATACCAGCTCATTATAAAGTATGTATTTGTGGGTCCTCCAGGGATATCAAGGATAGAGCCAGCAAACCTGTTGTACAAGACAACCAGCTTTGCTAGCTCTATCCTCAATGCCCCAGCAAACATTAGGTCCCCATAATCAAGAATGGGTAAAATGAATATGTTTGTCCGTTGTATTCTAACCTCTTTACTTAGGTAATGCTTGATTTCTATGCAGTTTACCTAGACATCTCCCCAAATGTTTTAATAGATTAGCTGTGTGAATATTCCATTTAATCTTATTGTCTAGCCAGACTATCAAATATCAAATTCTTCTAAAGTAAGACCAGACAGGTCATTAATAGAGGCAGTCAGGTTTGGGAAGTGCTGGTCAAAAAATGTTCATTCAAGTAATTCGGTCACCAGGACAGAGGTATAGGCATCCAGCTGCATCCCCAAGTACCAGCACTGCTACTGAAGGAATTCAGCAACTACCATACCCTGCAGGAATTGTTTTGAAACACACATCTTCACAGAGACACAGCAGAAGTGCCTTGCTTAATGACAGGTGGTTTGTGTTGATGACCACCATGCAGGGTAGCCACTGTGCTGGCTCTGAATGAGTACTGCTTGAGCTTGCATTTTTAACAAAACTTTGTACTGTGCCATTTTGGCACAATTGTTTGTGCTTAAGATTTTCATTGTTAGCGTGGGTTTAGTTAGTAATGCTTTTAGCACAATGAGGGTTTTAAAATAAGTAAAATGAGTCCAGCTGGGTTTGGTAATTATGGAGTTTGAGAGGTCCTAGCTCTTGATTACCATATCAACAGAATCTTTGGAGAAGTGATGAGTGAATGGACTGGACTGGACAGGTTGTGTAGACCCTCCTGGCAGTGGTACACCTAGCATTCTTCA
This sequence comes from Neoceratodus forsteri, assembly GCA_016271365.2. Lineage (NCBI taxonomy): Eukaryota > Metazoa > Chordata > Ceratodontiformes > Ceratodontidae > Neoceratodus > Neoceratodus forsteri. Next base: position 870,175,283 of record CM057450.1, on the reverse strand, counting down.
ACTCTATAAAGGTTGTCGTAAGTGAGTAGGTTGTGGGTGGTAGTTGATTTTTAGCATTCATTGGCAGTAGTATAGCAAGGGAGGTAGCTGCTTTTGGTGGGCATCCACATAGTGCTTGATTTTCCATCATGTTTGTTTTTCTGCTGCTGTTTTTTAAACTCATGCTAGGGAAGAACTTGAGGATAGCAGTGTGAAACAGTACTGGAGAAATTCCTCAGGCATACTGGACTCCACACCCTCGACATTGAGAAGGCACATAGGTCTCTGGCTCCACCACCAAAACAAGGGGGTCTGACATGTTCCATCATCACAAAGTTTGTTCGATACCCTGACAAAGAAAAAATCCTGGCCCTGGCCAGGGATAGAGAGCCACTAAAATGGAAGGGTCATAGAATATACATCTTTAACGATTTCACAAATGAACTACTCAGGAAAATGAAGAGCTTTACAGAGGTATAAAATCAAGTCCAGGTTCTGGAAATTCCCTATGAGTTTCAATATCCAGCCACTTTAAAAATAATATTAAATGGGATTGCTAGTGAATTCTGTACCCCAGAAGAAGCAGTTAGCTACATTAAAAGATGCTGACCAGAGAAAATCAAAGACCTCATGGCCCAGACAGTTAAGAATGCATACCCCTTGACAAAGTTGCTTGCCACCTTAAAGAAGAACTGCACTGAACCTGAAGGTAATTTTTCCCACTAGAAGCAATAATTTAGAAACTGGTTCAAATTGTGCTATTGTATCATGTATACTTGTCTGTTAGTGATCTTGGTGGTTCTTTCTGATTGACATTCTGGTGTTCAGTGCCATTTTAGAATTGTATGTTGTAGTTTGTGTCCCTCTCCAACCACAGCGTTCTATAATAGAACATGAATGCATTGTTCGAACAGTGGAAGAGCTAGGCAAGGGACACAAACTACATCACACAGGTTCTAAAATGGCACTTACTATCTGTGTGTGTAAATCAGACACACCCAGTAGGATAACTTAAAAGCCTGTAGATATGGAACAGTAACAAAATTTGAACTGGTTTTAAAATCAACTTCTACAGGGAACAAGCATTTGTCAATGCCAAATGTTGATTGCGTTGGTCTATTGAGCTCACTCACTGGCCCTGTGTCACACGCTCAGTCTGTTTCTCCCAGTGCTGCAGGCTGCTGTTTTGTACTGGGATCCTTCCTGTGATGGCACCTTGTTCTGGCCACTAAGAAATCTGTAGCTGTCCCGACAGAGCTCCATTGAGGTGGCTCACTCCCCTTCTCTCACTTACTCATTCTGTTTCTCCTGGCGCTGCAGACTGCCCTTTTGTACTGGGTTCCTGCCTCTGTTGGTGGCTTTTTCTGCCCACAAAGAAATCTGCAGCAGTCCCAACACAGGTCTGTGGAGCCTGCTGACTCCCCACTCACTCATTCTGTTTCTGCCAGCTCTTCAGGCTGGCCTTTTGTACTGGACTACTGCCTGCGTTGCCACCTTTTTCTGCCAACAAAGAAATCCACAGCAGTCATGATAGAGCTCCATTGAGCTCGCTCACTCCCTCTCTCTCACTCTCTCGTTGCGTTTCTCCCGGTGCTGCAGGCTACCCTCTTATACTGGGCTCCTGCCTGCGTTTGCACCTTTTTCTTCCCACAAAGAAATCCATAGCTGTCCTGACAGAACTCCGCTGAGGACACTCACTCCCCCTGTGTCACTCACTCATTCTGTTTCTCGTGGTGCTGCAGGCTGCCCTTTTGTACTGGGCTCCTGCCTCTGTTGGTGCCTTTTTCTGCACACAAAGAAATCTGCAGCAGTCCTGACAAAGTTCAGTTGAGCTTGCTTATTCCCCTTCTGTCGCTCGCTCAGTCCATTTCTGCTGGTGCTGCAGGCTGCCCTTTTCTATTGGGCTCCTGCCTGTATTGCCGCCTTCTTCTGCCCACAAAGAAATTTGCTGCAGTTACAATAGAGCTCCGTTGAGCTCGCTCAGTCCCCCTCTCTCACTCACTCATTCTGGTTTCCCTGCCACTGCAGGCTGCCCTTTTGTACTGGGCACCTGCGTGCATTGCTGCCTTTCTCTGCCCACAAACAAATCTGCAGCTGTCCCGACAGAGCTCCACTGAGCTCACTCACTCCCCTTCCCTCACTTGCTCGGTCTGTGTCTCCTCCTGCTGCTGCAGACTGCCCTTTTGTACTGGGCTCCTGCCCGCATTGGTGGCTTATTCTGGCCAGAAAGAAATCTGAAGCAGTCCCGACACATCTCCATTGAGCTCTCTCACTCACTCATTCCATTTCGGCTTGTGCTGCAAGCTGGGCTGTTGTACTGGGCTCCTGCCTACGTTGCCACATTTTCTGCCCACAAAGAAATCCACAGCAGTCACAGTAGAGCTCCTTTGAGCTCACTCACTACCGCTTTGCCACTTAAGCATTCTGTTTCTCTTGGTGCTGCAGGCTACGCTTATGTACGGGGCTCCTGGCTGCATTGGCACCTTTGTCTGTCCACAAACAAATCCGCAGCTGTCCTGACAGAGCTCCGTTGAGGTCGCTCAGTCTCCCTCTCTCACGTGTTCATTCTGCTTGTCCTGGCGCTGCAAGCTGCCCTTTTGTACGGGACTCCTGCCTGCAATGGTGCCTTTTTCTGCCCACAAAGAAATCTGCAGCAGTCCTGATAGCGCTCCGTTGAGCTCACTCAGTCCCCCGTCTCACTCGCTCATACTGTTTCTCCCACCGCTGCAGGCTGACCTTTTGTATTGGGCCCCTGCCTGCACTGATGCCTTTTTCTGCCCACAAAGAAATCCGCTGCAGTCCTGACAGCACTCCGGTGAGTTCGCGCACTCCCCCTCCATCACTCGCTCTCTCGTTCTGTTTCTCCCAGTGCTGCAGGCTGCCCTTTTGTACTGGACTCTTGCGTTGGGCCCTTTCTCTGCCCACAAACAAATCTGCAGCAGTCCCGACAGAGCTCAGTTGAGCTCGGTCACTCCCCCCTCTCACTCATTTGATTTTAATGTGTCCCAAACAGTGATTTCCCACAGTGACCATGCTATTCTATGGCAGGAGTGCAAAAACATATTTTAGCCAGGATGTGAAAAATGGCAGCTGTACTGTTCATAAGGAGATGTGGAAAAATGCCACTGTTGAAAATGTGGTTTGAAAATATTACAAAATTGCGAAGTTACAAGGGTGCGTGGAAGGAGTTCAATGCACGCTTGTAACAGAGTCATGTTATGGAGTTTCGTCACCAAATTTTCAACATAGACATTTGAGGACATCTGCCCATGAACAGTGCCACTGTCATTTTCTTAATCTGTCCCTGACAGTGATTTCCCACAGTGACTGCTCTGTTCTGTGCCAGAAGTGCGAAAACACATTTCAGCCAGGATGGAAAAAATGCCAGCTATACTGTTCATAAGTATGTGTGGGAAAATGGCAATGTTGGAAATCTGGAGTGAAAATATTATAAATTCGTGAAGTTACAAGCGTGCATGCAAACTGCGCAACTCATGCTCTTAACACAGTCATTTTATGGAGTATTGTTACCAAATTTTCAACATAGCCATTTCAGGACCTCTACTCATGAACAGTGTCACTGTCATTTTCTTAATCTGTCCCGAACACTGATTTCCCACAGTGACCGCGCTATTCTGCCCCAGAAGTGCAAAAACACATTTCCGCTGGGATGAGAACAATGACAGCTATACTGTTCACAAGGAGGTGTGACAAAATGCCAATGTTGAAAATCTTGCATGAAAATCTTGCAAATTCATGAAGTTACGAGTGTGCGTAGCAACTGCACAGCGCAAGCTCATAAAACAGTCATTTTTGGGATTTTTTTCACCAAATTTGCAACATAGGCTTTTTGAGAGCCCACCTCATGAACACTGGTACTGTCATTTCATTTATCAGTCCCAAAAGGCGATTCCACGCAGTAACTGCAAAACCACCTTTTGGGGCTGATTAATGCCATGACAGTTCAAGAATTCATGAGGAGGGGTCCCAAAAACCCCATATTGAAAATTTGGTGAAAAAATTCAAAAAAATGCCTGAGATATGCACTAAAGTTAAAAAAATCTTATTTATTACATTATACAGCTTACCGGCATTTTCTCAGTTCGCGGTCGACTTTAAAGTGTGCAGACGTGTTACCGGTCCAGCGAAGATCATCGCGCCAAGCTCCGGAGGTAAGTATGGGGTGAGGTGGGGTGTGGGGACTCAGGGTGTGCAGTGGGTGTGTGTGGATTGCTGGTGGGGGCTGGGAGACTACGAGGGACTGTTTCCTTTTTTGCAGGAGAAAAAATTAAAAAGACATCGCGGGACTGTTTTTACCTTTACGGGGCATGTGGCACACTGGGGTGGGCTCCCAGTGTGCCACCAAAGTTTTTTGGGGAGGGAACAGCAGTAGCCAACAGGGGATTGGGCACACTCGTCAGCACACAAAGGGGGGGATATTATTATGCCAACAGGGATTGGGCACCCCTTCAGCAGGAATAAAAGTGGGGGGTTTACAGAATGCTGACGGGGAGTGGGCTCCCCTATCAGCAACAGAGCCACAGAGCTCTGAAGCCAATGGGGATTGGGGCCCCCATCAGCAAATAAACATGGTGGGGGGGTGATATTGTTTGTGAACACGGTAGCAGGCTGCTGCCATGTTCACAAACAGTATCAAGGCTTCTATATCCTGCCCTGCAATGAAGGGTCTCTCCCTCATTGCAGTGGATGGCTGACGCTGCATGACGAGATGGCCCCTGATTGCAGCAGCAAAATTCTCACAACTTGGTGGCAACGTTCCAAACTGCTGTCACCAGCAGCTTGCAACGGCATTGGGGGAAGCGGGACAAGCCTTTGCAGGCTGTGGGGGCATTAGCCACAACAGTGCCATGCCTCCACAGCCTGCTTCTCAGCAAGTTGCCCCAATATGTTTCTTGCGCTGCGCTCAATCAACATAAAAATGACTTACAGATTCAGTGCAGTTCTCCTTTAAGGACCCTCACCAACTGTCTAGGCATGACCTGGACATTCCACAAGCTGATGACATGGGGTGGCAAGCTAAGAAAAGTAAAAGATTCAGTAGGGGCTGCAGACAAAAGCACTGGAATTTCAACATCACAGACCATGGGATACAGACAAGAATCAAAGTTGAGACTCAAGGGGCTCAGAAGTTAGCACAGACTTTGTTGAAGAAATAGCCACTAAATGAATGGGGCCCAGCTCCCCCTTCACTGCCAGAGAAGTGTCCTTCACCAACATCTGCATTCCCTGACACGGTGCATCCAGTCCCACAAACTGCTGGACCAGAAAAGCCAGAAAAGCAGTGGACATCATGGGCTGACATTGCAGACTGTCAAGCTGAAAAGTGAACACTGGGTACAGATTTTCCTGCCCTCAGTTCACCAGCTGCTTGACTGTATTAATGCGTAAGTTACCTTCAGAACTGAGCTAACAATCTGTCTCTCTACATCTTTTTTTTTCTTGAACAGTACCCCGCATCACCTCACTGATGGGCAGAGGCTCCTCAGCATCCTGGATAGGTCCACGGGAGTGGGACCCCACCAGTGGAACTTTTAGTCATGCAGGATTGGTGGCAGATGTGGGAGCATCACCCATGGGGCCGGGTTTTTTAGATGCTAGAGTTCCCCCGGAGGCGAGAGGGACAATGACATTAACAGGGTGCCCCCGATATCTGTCCCACCTCCTTTATCATGCAGCCTTAGTATTTGTGGCTCCCAGCCTCTGCTGGGGCCATGGATGTACTGAATTCTTGTCCCCCTCACCCTAGAGAAGGAGAGTTGCAGTACGGCACTCAATTCTTCTCCACCCCAGCTGGCAACCTGACTCCCGGGTCTGTTCCTGAACCTGGGTTATCAGCATAGTGAGCAGATGCTCTACCACTGTGTCAGTGGGTCAGCAGGAAGGCCTAACAGTATTTCTTACTAAATCAAGTGAATATGAGGTGTCTAAGGCTCTAGAAAGCAGTGTGACAACTTCACTCCAGAAGGGTAACACCTGGGGGTAGGACCAGATCATGTGGAAAAAAGTTCTGGGATGGGACCTGCACTTAGGGCAGTCCTTAGATTGTGTAGAGTCAATTTTGTGGGCTTCCACTGGTGTATAGCATGTCCTAAGCAGGACATTGTACTGCACTGCTGTCAGTCTATTATTGATTGAGCATAGTATACCTTTCCGGAAAATCACTTCCCAGTCTCCCCCGATAAGGAGTAAGGGGACCAAATCTGCTTTCCAGCTTTCACATAGGCAGGAGAAGGGGTCCGGCAGTGCTCCCATGAGGAGTTTATAACATTTGGTTTAAGGCTTGGGGATAGCTCTGAGTGGATCACCAACATAGATCTCCTCTAACGAAAGGTGTTCAAGAGTCGGGAAGGTATTCCGTCCCCTCCCATTGTCAGCAGCTTTGAATGTATTTGGAGATAAGTAAAGAAATCAGAAGCCTGTAGGCCATACTGTTTAGACAATTGTTGAAATGTGAGGAGAACACCCTGTCGATAGAGGTGCTATAAAAGCTATACCCCTTTCCTTACACCAAACGCTGAGAGCCCACTTTGCTGGCTCCAGTATTCAGTGTGGCTTTCAAAGACTATGTTCTATTGATGCATCCAGAGACAAAGAAAAGGGGTGGTTCAGCAGCTTACGTGCAGCGAGCCAGGCTTTCAAAGAAGACCTGATAAAGGAGTTTTTCACCCCCTTCACCACAATCTTTGCTTGGGCTGGGATAAAGACTTTATTGTATAGTGAGGCACTACTATCCGCTCTTCCAGCACCACCCAGGCCCTCCCAGATCTGCTTTTATCCTGGACGAGATCACCCATGAAAGACAATTGAGCAGCTAGGAAGTATAAGTGAAAACTGGGTAGACGTAGACCTTCCACTCTGACTGGATGCCAAAATATCTCTCTTTTACTTCTGGGTATCCTGTTTTTCCATAAAAGAGATGTGATGCAGCCTTACAGTGTTTTAAAATACTTATTTGGGATGTATATTGTTAGGGTCTGAAACAAACAGAGGCATTGTGGTAGAATACACATTTTAACAAGCCTGACCCTGCCAATAAGGGTCAAGGGTAGGGAGGACCATTGGTTGCAGTCCTCTCGTACTCTATGCAATTATGGCTTGTAGTTTAACTCCAGAAATTGTGTAAGTCTACTCAGAAGGGTAATGCTTAGATATGTAAGGGTTTTAACTGGGGGAATAGTCACAGCACCTATTTGAATAGGTGTTTTATTGTTAGACAGGGGAAACCATTCACACTTGGCTCGATTAATATTTTGTCTGAGAGTGGGCCGTATGTACTAAAGAGGTGTGTTAGGGCAGATAAAGCCCTGGTGGGGTACACCAAAAAAAGAAGGTGAATAAGGAGATAATGTGTTTCTGCCCCTTAAAATCAAAACCTTGAATAGCAAGGTGAGTACATATGGCAGCAGCCAGGACCTCAATGGTTAGCATGTATAGTAAAGGGGAAAGCGGGCAGCCTTGCCTCATCTTTCTGGTGAAACAAAAGACAGGGGACATAATATCATTAGTGAGAATTTGTGCTTTGGCGGATTTACACAGACTGGAAACCCAAAAATGAAAACAGGGGCCAAAGTTAAATTTTTCAAGAACTGCAAACATAAAAGGCCATTCAACATGGTCAAATGCCTTTTTGGCATCTAGCGCTAAGGGACTCTGGCCACCGTCACACCCCCTCCCAGACCAAAGGGTCATAACATTTAGAGGTTGGCATATGTTATGTTTTGCCCATCTACCTTTCACAAAACTGCTTTGATCAGGGTGCACCATGCCTGGGAGGACCCCCTCCAACATAGCAGCCAAATTTTCTTTATTACCTTATAATCAGCATTAAGCAATGAGATGGGTTGATAGGATCCACAATTGGTGGTGTCCTTCCTGGGCTTCAGCAATACCATTATAGTGGTTAAAGTCTGCAAGGGATGGAGACAACCAGATTTGAGGCTTTCCCATCCCATGAGATATATTAGTTGGGAGAGCTCTCCCCCAAAAGGTTTTATAGAACTCCATGTGGATCCGGTCCAGGCCTGGAGCCCTACTCAACCTAGAGTTCCAGACTGGCTGCTTAACTTCTTGCTGAGCTACCACTTGTTCGAGTTCAGCAATTATAGAAGGTGACAGTTCAGGATCTGAAATATCTTTAAGAAAGTAGCATGGGGAGGTATTTGGAGGGGTTTGTGAGGAATAGAGGGTTTTATAGAAATTCTGAAAAGACTCGTTGATTTGAGTCTGGTCAGGAAAGATCCAACCCTCTGGGTTTTACACTTCATGAATCAACCTGCCTGCATGATTCCTATTTACCAATCACTTTCCTGCTCTATCTCTTTCAAAATAGGTGCCAGTCCTTGTTATCAAAAGGTCTCTTTCTATTCTCTTCAAGGCAAGTTGATTAAGTGTATCTTTTAGACTCCTCAAATTGTTCACATGTACTCCCTTTTCCCCCACCATAAGTCAGGCCTCCAAGTGGCTAACCTCTTTCTCTAACTTCTGTTCCTCTTCAAGGTCCTGTTTTCTCTTGTAGATCGCATACATTATTGTCCACCCCCATATAATCTTTTAGGGTCTCCTGGGTGTTTATGAGGGAAGCATCCTCAACTTTATTGGTAGTTAAGGACTCTCTTATAGGTTGAGTCATCTGCCTAATGTATTGTTTTTCCTGTAAAAGTACAGGGTCTAATCTCCATTGTCTCAGGTGGGACATTCCCACACCAGAAGCCAGGGAGTCACCTAAAAGGCATGATCTGAAACAACTATACTGCCATATGCATGTCCACTTCTTCTCTGATCAGTTTGGAGGAGACCAGCATGTAATCAGTTTGGGAATACACATGATGAGCATGGGAGTAAAAGGAAAATTCATACTGTATTTATTTGGGTTTAGAAACCTCCAAACCTCAATCAGGGCCCCTTATTTAACCAATTATTGTAGTGCCGAGACACTTTAGGGAGTAAGATGAGACTGAGTACCCAAATGATCCAACATCAGCTCCCAAAAGGTATTGAAATTACCTCCTATTATGATATTGTTAAGGTATGGAGCCAGTAGCACCACCAAATGATGAAACAATTCAGGGCAGTATATATATTAGGACCATACAATGACATTAAAGCGTATCTGTTCTCCTCCACCGTGACATTGGCTAACACGTACTTATCTTGTGGATCAGAAATACAAGTGTGTACTTTAATTCTTAAGGATGGCCTGAACTAAACAGCCACCCCCCTAGCACAGGTGGTAATCTTGGCCCCTATCAAAATTCCTCCCCAGGATCCACCAAATTTATCTAGTTCTTACTTAGTAAGGTGTAGCTCCTAAAAAATTAACTATATCCCCTTTTTCTTTCTTTAAGTAAGTCCACACTTGCTTCCTCCTGATGGCTGTCTTCAGGCCATTGACATTCCACAAAAAGAACTTCTATTGCACCATTTTAGAATTCCATAGACATTATTTATACCTTACAGCTGTGTTGTAGAGATAAAGAACTTGGCATGACATTTAGTATCATTCGCTGACATTTTAACTACTTTAAAATGCAACACCCTCACAACCCCACCTCTACCATCCCTTGAACAGCTTTATCTGCTCTTCCCACCCCCTACCCTCTAGTCCCCAGTGCATTATCCTGAAACAAAAAAGGAACAGCACAACAGGCACTATCATAAAACCTACTAAACTTTTAGTTTCAACTGTTTGTGAACCCCCCCCCCATGCTATACTTTCCCCTCTGGGAAGAGTAAGTACACCCACTACTTTACATGGATGGTGCTGTTCATGCTGTCTAGAGGAGGGCAACAAAGATGGTACATGGATTGCATCACAAGTCCTATGAGGACAGGTTGCAGGAACTGAATATGTACTCCCTGGAGGAGAGGAGGAAGAGGGGATATGATAGAGACATACAAGTATCTTACACGGAGGAACAGGGTGCAGGAATATACTATTTTAAGCAAAAAAGATGTTCCAGAACTAGAGGGCATAGGATGAAGTTGGAGGGAGGATGCTTCAGAGGAAGCGTGAGGAAGAATTTCTTCACAGAACGGGTGGTGGACAAGTGGAACACCCGGCCAGAGGAAGTGGTGGGGGCTGAAATGATCACGGGAATTAAGAATGCATGGGATAGACATAAATGAATTCTGGAGGTCAGGGGTAAGGGGCAACAGACTTCTAGGAAAACATAAACTGAACTTATAAGCTCAAATGGGCAGACTGGGTGGGCCACAGGCCCTTATCTGCCAACACTGTCTATTTATCTATGTAGTCATGGCCAGTGTCGGCTGAGCTACAATACAACTGCACAGTGCCAGAATTAGAAGGATATGGGGGAAAGAGGTACCCCCTGGGACCTCCAGAAGTCCTGCTACCAGAGCCCCGCATGAGGTCCAGAGGAGGGACAATCCCCAATGACCCATAACACATTTGGATACCTATATTGAACCCTACACACAGTGGAAGATGTTTACTGGGTGAGATAGGAGGAAAGAGGAGTGCACCCAAGGAATGCTAATGAGCAGCTCCCCATATGGCACCCCCCCCAAAGGCATGCTATGGATTGCCATTAATTGCTCTAATGACCCCCATATTAAGTATCGGTGCCCTAGTTCCATTAAGGCCCCCCAAAAAAGGGGATCTTGTTTAGAAGACCCACAACAAATTTGGACTGCACACAAATCAAAGGTTCCAGTGATAGGACAGGAAAAGGCCATCCCCTCCCTACCCTCCCCACTCCAACACCAAAGCCTGCCATAGCCCAGGCTATAGGACAATTATCCCTGCTCCCCAGCCCAGTGTATGGGTTCAGAGATCATTGTAGTCAAGCAGAACTATTATCCAATAATCAGTTCATGAAAAACCCCAGCAACACGCTTCCCTTAGCTTAAAGCATAAACCTGGTTAAACTTATAGTCAAGCAGTTCATCATCAGCCCCACAACCGTCCAAAGCTTTCATAATCTAAAATGAAATTTTCATAGCCCATAGTGTAGTTAGCGACAAGCACGTGAAAACATTTGAGCCGAGTACAGAAATCCAACCAATTGCATTAAACCTAGCTCTAATAAACAGAAACAGTAGGGCAAACTGGGTTCTGAAAAGTAGATAACTATTTGATTAACAAACTGCAGTCATTATTTCAAATGCTAGGAGATCAAAACTCCAAAATTGTTAAAAGGCACACAGATAGACATTCAGAGTACATTAAAAGTCTTAGCATGGTTTCCCGTGCCTCATTTGAGTACCAAGTGACTCTGCTCTGAGCTTTCACTGGAGCTCCAGTTGTTAAGTGTTCTTCATAAATAAAAAGACAGTCTCCATAGTACCACATGGGCCAGGAGCAGCAGCAAAATCTTCACAGGGGATACCTGAGGCATGGGCAGTTTAGCCGCAGCCCAGCCCTTATGGGCCACAAAAGTGTTAAGGACTGCAAAGACTTGCGATCCCCCCTACCCCCCCAGATCCCATTCTGAGAGAGTAATCACAGCACCTTGAACAATTGGAGAGTAAGTGTGTAAGTTCCCATTATGTTCTGGCTTACAGGATCACAGTTTCTCCTCCTCGTGGTTGATGTAATCCATGTCAGCTTCAGAGTTAGTGAAAGCTTTGACTCCCATACCTTGGCATCGGATGAGCAGTCTGGCAGAATAAATCAGGGCAAACAGCCAGTTAGTTTGCATCTTTTTCTTAACTGGTTGAAAGACTTGTTGTTTGACCTGTAGTTGTCTTGAATAGTCAGGAAATATGCTTATCTAGTGCTTTTGTATCAGGATCATACCCACCTTTCATGTTGATTCCAATAAAAGTTGTCAGTCCTGATACCATAAAAACTTAATTATAAAATGTTGGGGTCACTCTTTAGGAGTAGTCTTGTGACCTGAAGATCGGTGGGCCCTCTGGATTTCAAGTATGGTGAAGCTTGGAATTTGTAGGTGCTGCTGGAGCCACTTTTCCATAAAGTCCACACAGTTATTGCCCTCTGTATCCTCTGGCATACCAACCACCAGGATGTTATTCATCCATTCTGTATTTTCATGGTTGTAGAGTACAGCTTTCAGCTGGTCTATCTCTTTTAGTGCTGACCGCAGAGGAGATTCCATTTGGTGCACCATGTCCTCTTGGGTGCTGATCTGAGATTCTACCTCAGAAAGCCTAGTGGTATGTTGCTCCACTGTATCCCCCAGGGAATTAATAGTTTGTTGTAGATGACTTAATTGAGCTGAAACATTTTAGAACCAGATTGCATCTTTGTTGTTAAGTCATACTTCAGCTCATGGAATAATTGAGAGCTATACAGAGGTTTGATAGTTTGTACCATGGATGGATTTGTGGCCCAATATTCCTCCATCCACACTCTAGAAGATACCTATGTGGCTGGCATCAGAAGCCCAGGTGGTTTCTGATCTTCTGTTGCTGATTTAAAGTTTAATTGTGACTGCTTCTTAGACATATCTGTTGTAGGTTGTTGTAAGTCATTTTCCAGGTTTGAAGCTTTGCAAAATGAAGATGGGGAGAGTTGGATGTTGAAATAACACAGTAGATTGCAACAGCACTCCAAAATTAGGCAGCCATCCTGGATGCCAGCTTGGCCACATTCCCCCGGTCTCCATATCTTAAAAAAGATTTTAAAATTATTGAGGGAAGACAGCTTAGATTAACAAAACTGATAGGCTATCTAGGCTACCTTACAATGAGAGACTCTGAATTAGATCTGTTTGGTCTGGGGGATAGGAGACTAAGAGGTGACCTTCTGTTATCGTATAAGTTATTAAAAATCAAGAACTGAGAACACAGTGTGGTATTGTTTATAATCATAGGTTACTGAATCTCAGATCACATAATAACCACCTAATGATACTGAAGGCCAACACTAACAAAAATATAACTTCTTTACTGTAAGGGCACTTAAGGTCTGGAATACACTGCCCCAATACATCACTGAAATTAAGGAATTTGAATAATTCAAGCATGAGTTGTATAATCACCTTGCACATACCTAAGCCAGGAATCAATTCCCCCACTAAGAATAGGAGACAGTCCAGATATGCCTTATGCCTTCTTCTGTCTTGGATACCAAGTAATGCTGAATAATATCGAATTCATACTGTACTGGCTGATATGTTTACATAACATGTGTAACATGGCTTCCAAGGGAACAAACACTGGTCAGAACCAATATGGCTGTGGAGAGCTTTTATGAGTTGCCAGAGTGTTGAATAGAATATGTGGTGCACTCACTGCACTGGAGTCAGCTGTAACTAATCTGCAGTGATTACAGTACTGTGTATGCCTGATACTAGCACTTGTGCTGTTTGCCCTGGAGTCAGCCATGCACAACATGGTGGTGCTGACATGACTACATATGTACAATACTTGTCTGACTGCCCTCTGCTCTGGCCTGGTACTGTTTTTGTGTTCCTGGCTTCTTCTTCTTTATTACTTAAGTAAGAAACATTCACAGTGGTGCCTATACCTGTTTACACAGTATTAGTGTTAGTGTTACTTTCTTAAATGTCAGAAACAGAAGAGTGATTAGACAGCATTCTGGGAGTTGTTTGTTATTTATTTATTTAGAAGAGATTCACCAGGAAAGCAACATAAACTGGTGAACAGCTAATTTCCAGCAGCGTCCTGGGTGGGTGAGGTTACATAGGAGGATCAAAAGACAACAATCAAGAGAAACAGATTACAGAGGCATAACATTTCAAAAAAATTAAAAGCAGGTAGTAGGCAATTAAGAAACAAGTGCACTGTACAAAGCTGATGTTCAATCCAGTTAAAGACCAGGTTTTAAAAAACATGAATATGAGTTAAACCACAGACTCATGGTGAGCAGAACAGCAACTGTTATTGGTTACAGCATTTAAATAACAACATTTGACTTATACCTGGTGAGTAAATCATATTTTGTGCCATGGGGAGAGACTGACAGTATAAAGCAATGCTAGAACTTTGGAGATGTACGAAGGCCTAGGCTGTAAGTGCTGAAGATGGGAAGTTGGGAAGAAGAGTAGCTAAGCGCTAGCTGTGTGACCAAGGATACTGGGGGTGAACGGGGGAGGTGGGTAGCCAGGTCCATTCACCCCCTCAGGATGCTGAGAACCCTGCAAGAGGACAATGGGGCTGGCTGGAGAAGAGGAGGAGCAAGCGGAGCAGAGAGAGGGAGTGAACTGAGGATCACTCAACTGTATAGCTGGCAGGATTACTTGGAATAGTACGTGGAGGATGAGAGCAAGGTAGGGTAGAAGTTGAGGGTAGATTGGTGGAATTGGAAGCCAGTGCCTACACCCCTTCAGGATGCAGAGAACCCTGCAAGGGGGAGAGGAGCTGGCAGAAGGGAGTAGAGTTGGGCTATGAGGAGAGGGATAGCAGGAAGGGGGAACTGTGGGGGGAGGTGGCAAGTTAAGAAAGAATTGAGGGGTGAATGAGGGAATGGGAAGCCAAAGTCTTCTCCCCTTCAGGATGCAAATAACCCTGCAAGGGGGAGGTGGGGAGCTACCTGTCTTTTGACAAAACAGTCCTACACACTGTATGTAGTTTGTAGCTGTCAGAGTTTCATGGGTCACACTGGTGCCTCAACTACTTAGCTATAAGGGTGGGCCAGAGTTCTGTGACTTGCCTGCCTTTGTACAATATCATCATCATCACCATCATCTTAGAGGTTGGTGGCAGTTGTACATATTATAGCGCTGGCACTTCCAGTAAGCTCTTCCACAGTCACATTGTTCACGCCTTCTCTTCTCATTTCACTAATCATGCTGTTTATTACTACTAAACAGTGGTTTATTTGTTTTTTCTACAGATATGTTGATTAAAAGCAGTTTAAAATTATTTTTTTAACATACTGTTACCATAAAACAAAGAAGGGTATAAAAGGTTTGGCTATGGTTTGGATAAGGATGTGAACCTTTGTTTGCTTATCAGAACCTTTTAGAACCCCAAAACCTTTTGAGGTTCTCCCATACCTATTCCTCAGTCACCTTGGGGAAATAGGTGGCAATAATGAGTGCATGTCATAAGACAAGGTAACAACTGGCTAACAATAGCAAGACTACAATTTGGGGATACTACACAACTGCCAAAGGTGTGTCCCTCCCCATTCCAAAAAGGCTTCACCTCTGATGCAAACCTTAACCTGCTCTGCTTTCACATTTTTTTTACTGGACTACACAAAACAAAAATGGCCTTACAGTTGCATAGGAAAAGACTGGTGACACTGTAGACAGGAGGCTACTATACAACTGCCAAAGGGCTGCCTACCCTCTCAACAGATTCTGGTCAGATCCACCACGGCTGCATAATGAAGTTAGTGAGGTTAGGTTAAATTGTTAAAGAGCCACGGAGAAACAACACAATAATTTGTAAGTAGTAAGATTTGTTTTATTTTCTATTCTAAGGAAGGCATACACATTATTAAGAAAAGATATGGAGGTGTACATTTCAATGGAAGAAATGGTAAGCAATAAACTAGCATCAGAGTGTGACTGCCCCTAACCTCCCTAGAGTAAAGTGTCAAATTGTTTTGTCTGAACCTCCCCAGGGTGTCTCCATTGAATTCCTGGAGATATTTTCCCCACTGTATCAATGACTTCTAACTACTCCTACCTAAAAAGCCTTGGGCATTTTTACACCCATTATTGCTCCACGGTCATGGGTTAACCATGACATATTGCACCTTGGTCACTTAGTAGAACCTTGTACTACCAAGTGTTTCTGTTTCTGTCTAACATGTGCATATTTAGAAAAATGTGATGAGCTGTATATACCTGTCCATGATCCAACTAGCCTAGGGGGTGTATACGACAATGTTATAAGTTATATTATGACCAATCTGGTCCTTGAGCTATGCTCCACTCCCATGTATGATGACCTGTATATATCTGTCAGTTGAACTAGCTAGTCTAGAGTGTATAATCTGAAATGTGCTTACTACTGTATGTTTCCCCTAGTGTCAAATGATGTATTTCCCACGTTTGTTTACTATGACAAAAAACTGTACTCTCTTTGCCATGTCTCCTTGACTGTTGTTCCACATGTTGTACTCTCCCGGGTCGTTCCTGAAAATAGGCATAATACTTGTCTAGTGTACTTACCCAGTAAACAAAAGCTAAATAAATAAATATAGGTTTGACAGGTACAGTAGGTGGCAGTACAAGAAAAGGTAATGGCTGGCATATGTTCAGTCTTGGGATTAGTTACACAGTTTTGGTAGAAAAAGAGGGGTTTTGTCCATGAGGTGATGTACTGTACATTATATTTAAGCAATGTGTTAATGTCAGGCAGTCAGGTGTAATGATGGATGCTGTTAGGAGAGAAAATATGATAGTAACTTTCAGAAGGGGTCACTGTCTATAAGGTTAAGGTAGTTATGCTTGTGATAACAGGAATATTAGGACAGTATGAGGTTTATGCAGGAATGGAGTACAAATATGCACTGTATCGTAAGTATGTGCTCAGAGTGCAGGTAAATGTGATATGCAGGTTTGTTTTAGAAATAGGTAAAAATAGCTATACATGTAATTCATAGAAAGATTGATAATTACATAGATAGGCAGATAGATAGACAGACAGATGGATAGATAGATAGATAGATAGATAGATAGACAGACAGACAGACAGACAGACAGACAGACAGACAGACAGACAGACAGACAGACAGACATACAGATAGATGATAGATAGATAGATAGACAGACAGACAGACAGGCAGACAGACAGGCAGACAGACAGACAGGCAGACAGACAGACAGGCAGACAGACAGACAGGCAGACAGACAGGCAGACAGACAGGCAGACAGACAGGCAGACAGACAGGCAGACAGACAGGCAGACAGGCAGAAGCACTATTTTGCTGTCAATAGTTGCCTATGGGTTTAAGCATGTATTTGAAACCCTTAAAACAGTTATAGTGCAAGAAAAACAATGAAAGCAATTGTATTATAGTTTAGCACTGAAACATACATGTTGCCACCTTGCTCCAATGAGCACCCTCCCCCAAGCAGAGTGCCATTCTTGATTATAAAGAGGAGAGCTGAAAAATGTGTCTCAAAGTAAGTGCAGAATCATTTTTATTAAATCTATTTCAAGATATTAGGCCTTTCCTCTTTTTTTTTTAATTTAATGATAAAAACAAGTAGCACCTTTCTTCTGACCGGACTGATGTAAATGATGTAAATGATGGCAGTCAGTGTTTTGAGATATGCTAGGTGTCCCCAGGAGCAATGCATGCTCCTTTGAAGGCTAGAGAGTAGGCTGTTAAAAAAAAAAAAAAAAAGAAAAAAATACGGATCAGACATTCTACCAATGAGACACATTATAGTGCAGCCTATTGGAAGAGGAAGGGAGACATTCAGTTCCTGTGGGACCTCGTAAGTTAGAGTGGTTCACCAAACAATATTTTTTATTTACTGATTTAAAAAAAAAATGGGCATCTTTCTCCCAGGTCGACTGATGCAAATGATACTGTCAGGAGATGAAGAGCCATCCTCAGGAGAAAGGTGTGATCTGTGTTCCTTTGCTGTCCCATAGTGCAGTCTATTACAAAAAATACAAACAAAGAAATGTCAGAAGAAAACTGAAACTTAGTTCCAGTGGGACCTTAAGGGGATGGAGGGGCTCTCCAGATGGTAATTTTAGTTATAAAAGGAAAAAAGGTCATTTTATTTATAAAAGGGAAAAAAAGAATCTTTCTCCCATCCAGACTGCTGTACTGTAAATTGTGCTGATTATGAGATGCAGAGGTGTCCCCCGGAGCCAGGTATGCTGTTTTGGTGGCCAGTGAGCAAGCTATATATTAATCATCTTGAATTTCTGAGTTGTTAAATCATAGGTAGTGCTCAGTAACAACTACATCTCTGTAGCACCCAATACTTGTTCAGCCTACACACACCATAAGCCATGGTGTCAATGTGTTTGTGATTATTTCTGCATGGCCAATTGGGGGGGTACTAGTACAAAGTCATTGGCTTTAGCATAATAGATTTTTTATTAATTGTTTTGTTTGTTTTTCGTTTTTGTTGAATTAGTCTGACAAGTTTATTTGTTTGTCTTACATACTGCAATTAGAAATCATGGCCTCTTATTTATGTTGTTGTAGTATTTAAATGTTACTAGTTGTAGTTGATTGATGACATCCATAAACCAGAAGGAGCTTTTTTCATCTGACAGGTTGAACATAATAGTCTGTTTTTACTGGCAGTTTGAAATCACCATTAAGAGTTAACATAACACAGCTTTAAAATGTTGTTAGTGCATATAAATATCTGTGGTGCATGCCTTCCTTTCTATGGTACAAAAGGAGACAGTTTTCAAACAGCTCACAATTTTCCAGTGGGTCTGCTAAGTGTTTATCTCACCAGGACAATCACCTCTCTGCTCACCCCAAGACAATTGCAGTCCCCTAATACAATATTATTAGTGAGAAGGCATAATATTGTATTAGGGGATTGCAATTGTCTTTGGGTGACTGAGAGGTGTTTGTCCCTGTCTGATACCCACTTGGCAAACCCACTGGAAGCTTGTGAGATGTTTGAATACTGTTTCCTTTTTTGCCTAAGAAAGGAAGGCATACACCATTATTATCATTATTATTACTTTGTGTCATGTACGTATGTACTCTATCTTGTTACTTCATATATGTACTCTTCTTGCACATTTTTGCACATTTGTATTCATTATTATTACTTTGTTTCATGAATGTAGATGGCGATAAACTTTTGAAAACCTATTATATAACATTATATAAATCTAAGCATACCGTTCAACTCAGTCATTTTCAGAAACATAGCATCAGTGAAAGCAGCTGGTGTCAAGAGTTCAGGACAACAGGTAACCACCATCTTCATCACTCACAGAAGAGGTTACTGAAAACTTCATTTATACCTGTTATGAAACTGGGGTAGATTCCATAAGTTGGCACGTGGCAAAATGAACACAAAAAACTACAGCTACAAACATTTTTTTTCTTATACTAATTTGTAAAAGTAAAATTAAGAAAACAAATATATTGATCATACTTTGTAATATAAAGTTTCAACAACTACCCTTAACTGAGCTGGTCTCACTGAGCCAGTTAAAGGAAAACTACACCCAAAACTTGAAAAAATATATGCTGTGCAGAGTGTTTTAATTTGTATGTGAAGTTCTAGTGTTTCCTTCCCTCTGACTGGTATTAGGAGTTTTTCCTAAATTAGCCTGCTAGCTTTAGGGAAGTTTTATGACCCCTGGGAAATCTCCATATCAAATAGCTTTATTGTATTTCTTTGTCCTACAATGCATCTTGTTTCATGTGATGGTGATGTAGCAGAGCCCATAAATCCAGCAGAAAGCATTGCATTACAATCAGTTCACAACAATAGAGATGGCTGTATTTTAAAATCTGTAGAATTCAGCTTGGTGACCACCCTCATCCTAAAGGTTTTACTGTCCTGAAAAACTTTGCTGCTGGTAATTTTTGTGCAGCTTGTAAAGCTTCCAAGATATTTAGTTTGTTTGGCATGTGTGTGCTGAATGTTGGGTCTCTTACATCACAGTCACATGAGACAAGATGCACTATGGGAACAAGAAATACAATTACTCTATCAGGTATGAAGATCCCAAGGGGTCATAAAACTAGCATAAAGCTAGCAGGCTAATTTGGGAAAAACTCCTAATACCAGTCAGAGGGAAGGAAACACTAGAACTTCACATACAAATTAAAACACTCTGCAGAACATATATTTTTTCAAGTTTTGGGTGTAGTTTTCCTTTAAGTGCATCTGCCCTTCACACTGACAGGAGAGGGCCTGCAGAATTGGAGATCGGAATTTAACAAATAAATCAAGCATTTCTTTACATTTATATTTTTAGGTCTGTCAGACATATGCATTAATGCAGCTATGTAAATCCAGCACATCCAAGGGAAAATATTACCTAAAAATCTTCTTTTACTAAAATCTACACTCACCTCATTGGGCCATGGTTGAATCAGTCTGTACTTATTCCTTAAAACTCCCAACACAATGCCAATTTACATGCTAAAAAAACAAGCTTTAAGTCACTTCACAAGACAGTTATAAACTTCACCTCACACAATTGCCAAGCTAAAGCTTCCAGACATACTGTCTCACAAGCAAACCTAACACCCAAGTAATACACATCACCTTATAGTAACATGTAGGTGTCAGAAACAATTTACATGCAGACAACAACCACTTAGGAAACAAGTTGGCTTTCTTTACTGTGCACGTTATCCACCATAAAACATAGTCTACATTTACTGCTGAAATAGAAGGAGAATAATTTCTTCCATTACTCATAACATTCCTGCAACAATAAAATGTTGACTCTATCAGCAGCAAATGCCCTAATATACTGTCTGTGCAAGATGTGTTTGATTGGCTCCTGCATTACTGCTAAAGGTATTTCATGACAAGAATATTTCAATTCAAAAGCTGTTAACACTAAATAGGAGCATCTTCTGTTACTGGATTACATAACAATATCTTCAGAAGACCTTTAATTTCAACTACTTCATTTATGGGTGTACTATTTCCATTTGCATGCCTAATTCCATAAGTTTTCTTTCCCTTTCCAATATATACCTGACATTACATATAATGCTCTTATGTGAATCAATATTACATAATTGCACAGCTTTTTGAACATTTTGTCAACCACTGTGTAATTAACACAATGTAATATATGCCTGTAAGCTAACACATTTTATATCACTGCAAAATGTGCATATGTCTCTACTGTTTTAATAAGCAGTGAAGGAAAAAGACTTAACATTTCCCATTTTATTTATTTACTATTTCAGTTAAATAGCGGCTCTTACTTTCCAGGGAGGGTATTACATCACTGCATAAAGCACGTAAACATTTACCAACTGTACAATACACTAGACACGTGAGTATTTACCATTTCAGATTATATGAATTACAAGTCCAGTCGGTATCATTACTGAAAAAAAATTAATTCCACTTTTTTATTATTCTGCTGGTAATAATTGTCCCTGTACTAAAATCAGATTGCTTATCATCCAGTGTTTACATCCAGGTAAATATGGTGGCATAATGAGGATGGGGAAAAGCTTATGTTTTCTGATTATCCTGCTAGGGTCATGTGCTACTGATAGCAGTCCTACAAGTAGAATTCAACTCTGTCTGCTGGATGTACAGTGCTCATTCACAGCTCCTTACTATAACCTACAGGCAATAATGCCATGCCACCAGCCCCAGTGTTGCAGTTTGAAATGTTGCAGTGTCAGTGGAGGGAGTAAAGTGTATCACAAAATATATTATAATTGAATGCAGACCATTTTAATTTTTTTTTTATAAATGTCAGAGCATTGAAACTCAGCACTTACCAGAATGTTGCAGGATTCAGAAGAACTACTTTCTACTGTTGCCTTAAGGTATATTCTTTGACAAAACCCTTGATGTTGTCTCTTAGGCTGTTCTTGCAACCCAGAAAATGGAGAAATAAGGAGGTATTTCCTCCCTATCCTTAGCTGCTAGTTCCTTCCCCCACCTGGGAACACCTGCCTGCCCCTAGTGGGTGACAGCTGCTTACTCTCCTTCCCTAAACATTTCCATCCAGGTGTCCTGGCCATGCCCCTAGACAAAGTCCTGCCTCCTTTGATACCTTGCAGGGAGGAGAGATTAACATCTCAAGCCAGAGGAAAAATAGTACTCTCCAGATCCCATACACACACAGGCAGCGACAAGTATAGTAATGAGGCTTCAGCAGAGTACACTATTTTAACACTCTGTCATGTTGTTTGGAATGTAATTTATGCAGGCCGTCCTTTTCTAAAGCAAAACATCTGCAGGGCTATGCCCACTGCAGCCATAAAAATGGGTTCACATGTGATGCAAACCTTTACTGGCTCTGTTTTAACAGTTTGTTTTTTATTGGTCTGCACAAAACAAAAATGGTCCAATGCTTTTGTGTGAAATGACTGATGATGCTGAAGACAGGGGCTACTATGCAACTGCCAAAGGAGTGTCCATATCCCCAAAAATGTTTCACACTTAAAACAATCCTTTACCGGCTGTGCTTTCACAGTACTTTTTTGTTTGTTTGTTTCTTTGTTTACTAGAGTACACAAAACAAAAATGGTACTGTACTTCTGTGGGAAATGACTGGTGATGCTAAAGATGGAGACTACTATTCAACTGCCAGAGGGATATCCCTCCCCCCCAAAAAAGCCTTCACATATGATGCAGGTCTTTACTGGCTCTGCTTCTGCAATTTATTTTTTTTATTGGACTACACAAATCAAAAATGACTGCATACCTGGGAAATGGCAAGCAATGCTTCACACAGGTGCTATAATCCAACTGCCTATGGGTTGTCCCTCCTCCCAAAACAGGATTCACCCTCCCCACCCATACATACACACACACACACACACACACACACACACACACACACACACACACACACACACACACAGGGCCAGATAGTCAAAAATACACCAATGGCTGGGGCAAGTCCAGTGCTGTGCAAATCCAATGTGCCATGGTGCAATGAGTGCCATATTCAGAGGATGCATATGCCGAAGTGCACCAGCCATACTCAGCTTAATGTGGCAGAGATGTGCCATTGTGCAACCAGACTTGCACCATGGCACAACTAGACATGCGCCATGGCACAAACAGACCTGCGCCATGGTGCAGAAAGAGAAGCCTCAGGCAACCTTGGGAGCACAACATCAGAGCAACAGAGGGGGACATGGCACAGGGACAGACCCAGGGACAGTGCCAGGGAAGCACAGTGGCAGACCACAGGTGGCCACCACTAGCAGGGCACAGACAGGCACCCAGACACCCCACCGTGGAACACGACAGTGGCATAGAAAGCAGGCAACAGGTGGTACCAATGACCAATAGACGGCCACCAATGGAGTCCCCCAGTTGCATGCTGTGCCCCCACCCAGACCCCAGAAAACCACACCCAGAACCATGCTGCCAAGCACACACATGCCATACACCCCTGACAGCTGCCCCATGGGCACCCCAAGACACATACACCAACCAAGGGTCAGGACGCTACCACTGTGGGACACACCACAGCACACAGCAGTGCACCACAGATGCACGACACATGCACCGACACATGCACACTACACACAAACACCGCACACTGCAGAATGGCTCCTCACACCAGCTGCAAAGCAGACACTGACAAAGGCAGGTATGTCATAAAATATATATTGAACAGAACAATGCACATGAGCAAGAGGGTGGGAAAGGGTAGGAAAGCGAGGGAAGGGGTCAGGGAACAGGGACTGTACAATGGGAAGGCGGAGAGATGGGGGAGGTAGAGCAGGGGAAACAGGGAAATGCCAGGGCTTGAACTAAGGGCGGTCATGCCCTGCCACTTCTTGGTGCCTCCTTCATCACTGTTCCACCAGCAAAAGCTGGTAGTGCACCTGACAGACCACCTCCATGGTAGTGGATGTGATTAGTATTATCTGGCACAGCAGCCAAGAGTATAGGGGCAGCCTCCCCCTCTGCCAGATACCTATGACAAGGGACAGGACAGATGATGAGTGCAAGGTCCCAAGGTACCATGCCCACCCCCTGTGCACACTGTACAGTGGGAAGACACACACCCCTGGAGTGGTGCCCCAGACACCCACAGGGGGTGGGTCGATGCCTACCAGCAGCCCAGCACACCAGGACATTGCTCAGAGGTGGTCAACTCTGCCCAATGGCCACCTGGCTGCCCAATGACAGTCACATGGCACAGAGCATCACCAGTACCACAGCAACACCAGTGGCAGCTGGGCGCACACCCACCTCACCAACAGGTGGCACATATGTGCAATGGGCACCCCACAGTGGCCTGCACCATGCACAGTGCAACACACACAGCAGCCATGGCACAGGTGGCCAGGGCCACACCCAATCCCCCACTGACCCTCCATACTGTGCACAGGACCAAATCCATGCCTACGCTGGTGGTGGTCCTACTGCCGTACTACCTCTGTGGCCTGCTGCAGCCTGCTGGGCTACCCCCAGTGCTCCCGCCACCCTTGCTCTGCGAAGATACTCAGGTCCTGGGAATGGAACAAAGACAGGTACACATCAGGAAACATCCACAGCATGTGCCCACCACCCCCACCCCTGTGCACAGTGCATGCCCCGGCCTGACATGTCCTGCAAGGCTGTATCACAATGCAAGCTGTGGCTGGCAATGCCACACCACAATGCACATGATGACAGTGTACCCCTGTGCAGGGCATGCCAGGCAGCCAAGCCATCATGACAGTACAGCACTAGGGCACACATGCAGAATGGGCTAACTTTCCTGGCCATGGCACGGCCCCTCACCAGACACATGTCTGAAGCCATTGCAGGCACTCTGGGTCCCACCACATGAAGTCACCATACTGGTGGCAGCATTGATCCTCGGTTCTGGCCACCCCAGTACTCTGCTGCAGGCTGGCAGCAATCCCCTGCCAGACATCAGTCCGTGGCTGTTGCAGGTGCACCTGGCCAAAGAGCTGTTAGACATGGGGCTGCACACAGGCCTCCAGATTCACCAGCTCCTCATCGGTCCAATTAAGGGCCCAGTGAACCCCTCACTATGCCATGGTGTGAACCGCAATCTGGTCAGGCAAAATGGTGGCCAGAGGTGCACATGTGCACAATGTGCATGGAGACATGCACTGTGTCTGCCCATCGCACAATGCCAGAGATGAGCGACATGGGCATGGCCAGAATGGCACGTGGCTGGGGAGTACCATGGGGTCAGGGGGTCAAACTAGGTGACAGGGGTCTGCCCTCATGCAGTGTGCCGGTGCACAATAGCTGGTATAGTGCACTGTGCTCCACAGTCCCTATTGAGCAGTGAGCACACGCTACACAATAGGCAGAAGCACACTGACTGTAGCATGCACACTGTGGTCCTGTATAGTGCACAGGGTTGAAAATCGTGCCGTGACTTGCTCCAGAGCAATTCCATTGCGCATGGAGCAAGCACGAGATATATAGCCACCACATGCAAATGAGCTCATCAGCCAATGCGTGGAGCACTGGGGAAATTAGCATGTCATTACTGTTGCGCCAATGCTCATTGCATGTGTTGCACTATAAAAGTTTCACAGACCAGCACAGGCCATGGACCAGTATTGCAACCATCTAAGGTAAGTTGCGCATACTGCTGAGCCATGCCAGCACAGCGGGGGGATGGATTAGGCTGCTTTTGACACTGACACACCTGTCCATGTCCACAGGTTGCACAATGTCAGAATGTGAAGAGGTTGAGGAAGGTGGACCTGCTCACAAACGCAGGCCCAACTTCACAAAGGCTGAGGCAGATGCCCTGTTTGAGGCCTACCTCAAAAGGGAGCCATTGCTGAGTGTGCCACAGGCACACCACAGGCCAGGGCTGAGGCCTGGGAGGAGAGGGTGGCATGTGTCAACCAGCAGGGCAGCCACCCGAGGTCTGCACAGAACTGCTGCAAAAAAGTAGTACTAATAAGAGGTGCATCAAAGAGAAGGCAGCAGCCATCCATGCAGCCCAGACTGCCACCGGAGGGGGCCTGCTGATGTGCCACAACTCACAGCACAGGAGGAGTTGGTGGCATCACCATGTGCCACAGCACTGTGGAGGGTGTGCCAAGTGGACAATTTCAGATGGGTGAAAGCCCATCACTGCATGGTACGTATGCTGGGCCTGCACAGCATGTAGTGGCAGTGGGATGGGGCCCTTGCATCACTGACACATCTGTTTTCTCTTTCAGCATCAGCTCACCTGCATGCAGAGGATGGGGCACCAGCAGCAGCTGTGGAGGCAGGCCCAGCCCCAGATGATCAGCCATCCACCTTCTCGGGCATCTGGGGCCTGATCAGTTGCAGCACACCACCACTGTCCAGCTGGATGTCCTGGGCATGGGTAGGATGAGGCCCTGGATGTGTTTCTGCAGGATGCAGTCAAGGTGTTCTCTACGTGGTGATATAGATCGGGGTGGGGTCCAACTCCTATGATGACCTGACCATGATACTGGACAGTTTAGGTGGTGTTCTGGGGGAGATGCCCATACCAGGTACCATCACAGGCAGTGTGCCCAGTGGCCTGACAGTGGTGGGACAGCTGCCTACCACCACTGCAGGTGCTGCTGTGTGCACTGCCATGGCAGTGCCATGTGGTGGTGTGGCGGTGCAGCCACTGGGCAGTGTTCAGCAGCCGGTTGGGCAGCAATGGCAGGCAGCAGGGACCACAGGCAGCCGGATGTGGGGTCCACTGCCAGGGTGCCAGATAGGGACTTAACCCAAGGGGACCCCAATTTGCAGCATCCACCTGAGCGGGAGGCTGTGCAGCATGGTCGTTCACCACAGGTGGGTCGTCACCCTGCCCAGGTTCCCCATGGGCACCGACCCATTGGCAGAGCACACCATTTGCTGCAGCCTCCATGGAGCAACAGGTGCTGCTTGCAGCTGGGGTGCATGCATTGGGTGTGGAGGTGCACCAGGTGGCTGAGTAACATGAGAGGGGCACTGTGCAGCTCCTGGCGCCTATACAGCACTTGCAGGAGGACATGACCGCATCCCAGGATCACATAGCCAATGTGATCTGGGATGACCTTGCACTGCTGGCTGCCACAGGGCATGGCTGGCCTCCATGGACACCATGTAGTGCACTGTCCATCCCACAATCCAGGCGTCAGGCAACACCCTCCCTGTTGATGCCGGACTCTGCTGTTGGCATCCCAGGCATGCCTGGGGCAGGCCTGTTTGGGTGCCAACACACCCCTGCATGGACCCAGTCTCAGTCCCACAGTACAACCCCTGGGTGGATGTTGCAAACACCCCCTGTGGCTGATGAGCAGCCTGTGGTTGACGTTCAGCCCTGGCGCAGCTGCCTCCATGGTTTCTGTGGCCACGGTTCCATGCAGCGGAGCTGATGTGCATACCACCCTGGTGGCCATCTACTGCCGCTGCCCTGGGCGCACAAGGGTGGTGTGTATGTGTGTGTGTGTGTCTGTGTGCTTACCACAGGTGTGGCATCTGTGTGTTGTACCGCATGCTGCCTGTGTGCATGCCTGCCTGGCCACTAGCCCATGTGGCATGGAGATAATGAGAGCAGTTCTGTACCGGTTGCACCTGGGCACTAGTACAATGCATCTGATCCCCACCACTAGCCAGCGCTTTAGCACATGTGTGTGTGTGTGTGTGTGTGTGTGTGTGTGTGTGTGTGTGTTGCTGTTTGCTGCTGTGTGCAGTTGTGTGTGTATGTGTGGCACTGACACCCCCACCCCTGTGCCACACCTCTGTGTGTGCATGCCCATTGCCATGTCTGCCCCTGCCTGTGTGCTGTACCTGTGTGTGTGGCCAGAGCGTGGTGTGGTGCCACCCACCTGCATGCACCATACTGCTCCTGGGCAATGATGTCCCGATGCTGTCATGCCATCCTCTGCAGCCAGGGATCCCTCAACCAAGGGGGTGCTGTCCACCACCCTCTGGCCCATTGTCCTCATCATTCCCACTACTGTTGCCCTCATGAGCCTCAACAGCTGTCCCATCATCAATGGCCATGTTGTGCAGTATGTAGAAGGCTAGGAATAAGCCACAGTCTTTCAAGGGGCTGTACTATAGGGCACTGCCAGACCCATCTAGGCAATGTAACTGTGCCTTCAGCATCCCAAAGACATGCTCAATGATGTTTCGCATGCTGGTGTGTGCCTCATTGAAGCGTTCCTCTGCTGGGGACGATGGACACTGATAGGGGGTGAGTAGCCAGGGCCTCAGTGGATAGCCACTGTCTCCTGTGTGAAGAGTAACAATATTAGCTCTGTCTTCTGTTGCTGTGCCCCTTGCCTGTCCCTGGCACCCTCACCAGCACACCCACCCTGCCCTCCCCCATCCCATGGCCTGCACTGCCCAGCACCCCTTGCCCATCCCTTTCTCACCCACTAGGTGGCCCATTGGGATGTCCCCACACTCAAACCTGTGGCACAGGGCAGAGCTGTGCCAGATGAATGCATCATGTGCACTCCCAGGGTGTATGGCACAGACACTGGTGATGCAGCCCTTGGCATCACACATCACCTGGCAGTTCATGCTTGGGAACCCCTTCCTGTTCACATAGGCCACACCCTCTGGGCCAGGTTACATGCAAATGCCCATGTGGGTGCATTCAATGGCCCCAAGCATGCCAGGCATGCATGCTACCCTGAGGAAGTCCTGCAGGGTTGCTGTATGCTCTGCCTGTGTGCTGGAGAAATGGATGTATTCTGAAACATGTGGCAGTAGGGCATTGAGGAACTGTGTGAGGAGGCATGACGTGGCCAATTGGGTTATGCCCGTAGTGTCCCCTGTTGGTCTTTGGAAGGTGCTGTGGTGAGCAGGCACATGACTGCTCTCACCTTGGTCTCCACAGACATTGCGTGGCTCTGTCTTGTGGGTGCCTATATCTCCTCACTGCAAAGCTCACAGAGCTGCCTCAGAATGGCCCTGTTCAGGTGATACCATTCCACTATCTCTGAATCTCTGTAATTCTCGAAGGTGGTGCAGGCACAGAACCACCTGTTCTGGGCATACTGCCGATGGGCCCTTCCATGGCCATGTCGCTGTTCCTCCAACCTCCTCACACCCCCTCATTATGGTCTCCATTAGGAAGGGTGCACTATCCATGGCCCCTGATGTCTTGACCCCTCAGCCAGTCAGCTTCTGTGGGCTGCATGCCACGCTGGTGCACTGTGTGGCACTATGCCTGCCTGTCTCTCTCACTCTCTCAGCCCCTGGCTCACTCTCCACTACCACCTCTGTCCTCCTATCCGTATGGCTGCCTGTGACGGTCACTCTGTCCCTCACTGGCTCTGTCTCCCTTGCTCTGTTTCTTTCTCTCTCTCTCTCTCTCTCCACCATCTCTTGCCACTCTCTCTATCTCTCTCTCCCTCTCCCCTGGTGCAAGTGCTGTCTGTGTGCTTGTACCCTGTATTTAGAGGCTCATGTCTGCTCAGCGCATCCAGGTTTTGCTCCGCACTTGCGCCATGGTTCCACGGTTAAATATCGCACTGTGCCGAATATTCATGGGCACGCCCCCTGCTCTTGCGTATGCATTCATTATAGTTGTGCATTGGCGCAATGGGACTTAGCCATTCAATGACTCCCGCTGAATATGGTATAGTATGGTATGGTAAAATTTTATTTATACAGTGATACAGCCATTAGGGTTCCAAAAATCCCTGTTCACAAGGCTTACCTGTTTACATTATGCAAAATTATTACAACTATACATTTATAACAATACAGATTACAGAAAAATACAAAAGAATACATCAGAGTTTACAAACTCATCAATAACAGGCATATTAGCATTTTTAGATTTACATTAATTTCACCTATTACAACAACAACGAAAACTAAGTTTGTGATTCAGGCCATTTTTAAAAACATAATCAGTAGTTGTTAGTTCACATAAAAAAGGAGGAAGACAATTCCAACTTTTAGCTACTTGATATTGAAGGGTCATTTCACTAAATCGATTTTTTTACTTTGATATTATTAAATCTCTAGCACCAGTTTTTCTTAAATTTTAACCATGTTTTGGTTTTTGTAATTTGTTTTTTAAATTATCTAAGGATTGATTTTTAAGTATATTACAAACCTGATTTAGCCAGATTCCCCTAGCCCGTAAGTCTAATGGAATCCAACCCAAATCCATATACATAGTGCAATGATGAGTTTTAAAATCACACCTTAACACAGATCTTGCAAGCTTATTATAAAGTGTATCCAAGTTATTTAAATGTTTTCTTGCTGTATGTCTGTAAATATGACTTCCATAGACAATAACTGGCATTATTAATTGATTGATCATAATCAGTCTTGTTTCTCGTTATACAATTTGATATTTGTCCCATAGCTCCAATCTTAACATGTGTTTTCTTTATTAAATTTGTTATATGATATTGGAAAGTAAGACATTGATCTGTATGTACCCCTAAATATTTATGTTTCAGTTTGTTCTAAAAACTTACCCTCTTGTGTCTTTATATTTAATTTTGAAATTCCCTGTAAGTCCAATGCAAATGACATAACCTGTGTCTTTTTACTATTAACTAATAAACCCAGAGATGAAAAGTGACCTTGCATGATGCTAAAGTCACTCTGTAAGTTTAGTTCTACTTCACTTGTAGTTTTTCCCTCTGCTACTAAAACCGTATCGTCTGCATATAGACTAATTTTTGAATGTCCAATTTTCTTTGGTAAGTCATTTAAATAGACTATGAACAGGAGGGGGCCCAGGATAGATCCCTGGGGAACCCCTCTTGTTACATAGTCCATTCTTGACTGGTGTCCATTTAGGACAACAAATTGTGATCTTTTATCAAGGTATGATATAAACGAATTACAGGTTTCTTCCTCCACCCCTATTTTCATTAATGAATTTATCAAAATACTATGGTTTACTATATCAAATGCTTTAGCTCACTCCTTGGCGCAAGTCCGCACTTGTGCCGGCACAACTCAATTGCTCCATGTGCAACTGCTTTGAATATCTCGACCACGGTCTCTGTTGTAAAATAAAATGTAAACTTTTTTCTTCTTTTTTTGCTCTTTTTCTGTAAAATGGTACAATCTATGTTCTTTTCTTGTTTAAGGCCTTTTCTTACTTTCTGTAAACATTTTCTTGTTAAAAAAACTTTATTTTTCTAATTTTATTTTCTACAGTTCTGCACTGCTGTTGTGCACTGTAAAGAAAACACAATGCTATAGTCTGTGCTGTACACTTGTGCATACCTCTCAACTGTACCACATTACGAGGAACGTTCCTCATTTTACTTCACAAAAGCTCCCTGTTCCACATTGTGAGGACTTGTTACACATTCAAAGACAACATTTTAAAGCAAAAATCCATAGCAAATGATACAAAAAGTATATCATTCAGTTAATAACAGACTTTCTGAACATAAATGCAACATGTTAACAGTGTTTTGAACTTCTTAGGTAAAGATTTGATTAAGTGTTCCACATTTTGGCCATGTTTTCCACATTTTGACAGGCAATGTACCACATTTGGGGGACAAAAGGTTGAGAGGTATGCACTTGTGTGCAAACTGACAACACAGCCTGTAGTCCAAGCAGTCACCCCGTCTCCCTTTTGCTTTCTCTGCACTTTCTTTTTTACTTTTAAATGTTCTTCATTAAATTCTCTTCTGTTCTGCTCTTTTCTGCATGCTAGAAAGTAAGTGCACCCTGATACACAGTCTCTGTGACATAGTTTCTCTTTTCTTTAGGTCTATTCTTCTTTACTGGTCTTAATTTGCTTTCATAATCATTTTTTTCAAACTCTTTAATGTTCTTCTGCAAATATGCAGACTGTAAGCATTCTGGCCTCTGCCCCCCAACACACACAGTCTCCTCGCTAGTCAGTGTTTTATTATATTTTCTTTGCTGTTTTGCAAAGTTTTTTTTTTCTCTTTAGTTGACAAAAACTCAACACTTTTTTTTTTCCTCCTATCCCTCTTTCCCCAGCTCCTCACTCTTTTCTTCTCCTTGCTTTGGCCTGCTGAGTACTGCTATAGGCGAATAGGTGAATGGCAGCAACCAGAAAATTCAGCTCCTTCCCCACTGCTTATTGAGCTGGAATGGTATTAAGGCATGGGTGTTGGATACTATGGGTGCAGGGGTGCTGCAGCTGCCCACTTTTGCTCATGAGCATTCAAAGTGCACTTTTGCTTACAAACACTACCTTTTTACCCTGTGTCCTTTTGATCTTCAGCACCCCTACTTTTCCCAATGTTCTGGCCCCCATATATCGAGGTCAGAGTCACATTCTGCATATACTCCCCTGAGGCACCTTAGACCTCTCCTCAGCCTCCTAAGCCTGTCACATGAGAGGCATTCAAGCTGGGAGGCTGGGGAGGTATAAAAATAAATGCACTTAGATCTGACATGGCAAGATTCAGTTCGGGGCTCTTGAAAACCAAGCAGTGTGCAGTCAGGGTGGCTCAGTTTTCTTTAGAGAGGTATTGCATATCACTATTTATAACTACTGCTTCAATATTTAACATATGATTCATCATGTTTATTATCATGGAAAACAGTGCTGAACCCAGATATGTGAACAGGTCTCAGTCTGAGCATTTGAATTTTGCCTTGGGCAATGAAAGAATTCAGTGAATCACCTCTTCTTCATTAGATGCACAATCAGACTGTTTAGTAGTTTGGATTCCTGGTTTCACCTCAACTGCAGAGGTTCGATTCCTGTTATGGGAAACATACTTGGATGGTAGTGTTGTATTGAGAGGGCACTTAAGAATGAATGAGGAGATCCCAGGCTTAAATCCCAACAGCCACTCACTACTCATATGGTCATATGTGTATCATGTGACTTCCTTGTGCATCATTCTACCCAGAGGTAAAATGGGTTGACTGCAGGCCTCCACTATCAAAAGGAATGTTGCTTGAGCCTGTTGGCACAGTTGTAGAACTACTGCTTGCGATGCTGGTGACCCAAGTTCAGAAATGAAATCTGGTCATCAGGGGCCAGCTGAAAGAAGGAGGTTGGAGCATCCAGTGGACCGCTCTTCTCCTTCAGTGGGGGAGGCATGCTGGATCCACCACTTGGCTGCCACCTACTGAAAGATGGGTGGTAGCATGGCTGAAGCAGCTACAGCAAGAGAAGTGGGGATCTGACTGATGTCAGCATGACTCTTTACTGAATGGGTACATACCGTCTGTGTGGTTTATTGATGCTTCCTAGGGAAGGGAACAAAAAATGGGAAAATCGGCAGTAGCCGGTCATATAAAGGCCTGCCTGCCTGCTATGTCCATCTTTTCCTGACCACTGGAGGCACTCCCAAGCTTTGCATCTTGTGTGGGTGGCTGGAAAGTGTAGGGAAGAACCTGCCAGGTTGCTGAAGTCAGATGCAGCATCAGAGTGCAAGTCAAGGGGGCAATGAAGTGGTGTGTTGCATATGGCTTGTGGTATCACAGTGGATCATGAAAAGGTAGTCTCAAGGGGCAGGAGGTGTCACTGGCAGCAGGTGGAAGAGTGTCCAGCCAGAAGGCTAGGCAGCAGAAAGAGAACTGAAAAAAAAAATAGAGATGTTGCATCTCAACTGGGTTTATAAATATATTAAAAAAAATACTACTAATATTATAAATCACTTACGGCATTTCAGCCAATCAGCAATTAGAGCCAAAGACCCTTTTTTCATCACACAGTTGTCACGTCATGCTTTGAATGTAAAAATAGAGTGATGCATGAGGCATAGGTGGCAGAAGGGACAGCACTAAATGTGCCTTTTAAATTAGACAAAAAAAAAAAAGACCAGAAAACTTATCATAAATCACTCAAGGCAAGTTGAATTTCTTTTAAGTTAATAGGTGCTGTAAGGGATGTCTTTTGTAGTTAACAAGATATCATATCACTCTGGTTGGGGCAGACAATGCTGCTCAGCTTTGCTTCATGGTCCTCTTGCCTAAACAAACAAGCATGCCCAGGTTTTTCTAGTTGACTGCATGGAGGAGGTATAACGGGGACCTCCTTCATGTGATCTGAATTGGTCCTGCCACCAGTAGCAGTTGCAGGAGCTGTGGTCAAGTAGGTGCACCTTTAAGCCTTGTTTTAAAACCTCAAGGCAGGAGCTTTTTTCTATTTTATCAGGAAGGGAGTTCCAGATCGTTGGTAATCCTATGGCAAAGGACCTTGCTTGGGGGTATAGAGGAGAGTGTGTTTTGATGACCTGAGAGGGCACCTGTCTGGTTTAGTCATTAGCAAGTCTTTGAGTTTCACAGGAGCATTATTACTCCTAAGTTTATAGGCTAGGGAAAGAGCAGAGTATTCCATACTACCATCAAGTGAGGGCCAGTTTAGGAGTTGGAGGACTCTACAATGATAATATTTCTGGGCAGCCCTTGTGGCAAAGCATCCAATAGCATGGAATAGGGATTTTAGTTTATTATGCTCTGTGCTCCTGACTGTGTGCAGGATGGGAGTGCCATAGAGTAGAGTGGGCAGGAGGGTACAGTTGGCAATTTTTAGCAATGATTCAGTAAAGAGGTATTGGCTTTGCCTATACAAGAGCCCTATTTTTTGATGCAAGGTCTTGGTGAGGCATCCAGTGTGGTCCTTAAAGGTGGTATTTTGATCTAGGAAGACTTCCAGGTACTTGATAGAGCAGATGAGGCTGGGATCTGTCTGAGAAAGAGGTTTCTAGCAAGTCATGTCTTTGGGGGCCTAGGCTTGTTGGTCCAAAGAGGATGGCTTTTGTTTTTTCCCTGTTGAGGACCTGTTTGCTAGTAAGTAGCCAGTGCTTAGATGTGTGCAGGTCTCTTGAAAGCATAGCGTTCAGATTATTGACATAATTTGAATTGTGGTAAATAACCATGTCACCGGCATATAGCAATAGTTTAGATCCACCACAATTGTTCAGCAGCTCATTTTCATAGAGTGAGAATAATAGTGGGCCTAATATTGATCCTTGCGGGACACCTTTGTTGATGGAGCATTTGTCAGAGAGGGCTCCATTTAATTTAACACATTGTGATCTGTGTCTTAGGTAATCCAAGAACCACAGCAGTGACAGAGATATGCCAACGGAAAGACAAAACTCCATTGGTGAAATCCCCCACAGCGACATTTTCAACAAGATTCAAAAATGTTAGTGTGGGGAGCCCACCGGCGAAATGTCACCCTTTCACCAACTTTCACCCCCCATTCATGTTAACTCCAATTGGAGTTAACTATCCTTAGGAAGGGGGCATGGAGGGCACAGCCCCCTGCACGGGAGGTTCAGGGGAAACCAGACTGAAGTCTGACAGGCAAAATTTCATCTGTCGACATCAGGGATGTCTGTAGGCTGCACATCGACAACAATATTTTTGTGTTGGCATAAGTAAATCAGTGACAGATTGTCTAGACTTAAAGAGGTTAGCTTTGAGAGGAGCAGTTTGTGATTTACAAGACCAAAGGCTATATTGGTACCCAGGTAGCAGGATAGGGACACAGAACAGTGAATTAATTTAATTACTACATATACAACACAGTGGAAGGAGCTTGAGGATGTGATTCACTACAGCCCATTTTGAGAAAACAATCTAATACCAGGTTGGGATCCCCTGCTATTAGTAGTTTTCCCTGTGTCTGGTGCAAGTATTGTAGACATATGAAAACAGCTAAAACCCATACAAGCAAGACCACAGAGAGAGAGTTCTCAATAAAACAGCTGATTACTTTTAATACAACAGGCATAGTATATAAGGTAGAATGTATATGCAGGGCTCATTATGTTGGAAAAACTATATGCCCATTATAGCAGATAATAGGTGAACATATTAGAATCATAGAACACAAGAATGTGCAAAGTATAATACCACCCCATATTAAATTTATTCAAAGCCAGGGAATGCATTGCTAGACTTTTCTTGGCACTGAAAAAGTTTCATTTGGTCCACGGGGAGGAAATTTGGATGTAGCTTTACTTAATCAAGCCGTGAATATCATGATATCGGGGCAGAAAGGGGGTTAGGGTGCACTCAGATGGAAGTAAGGAGGTCAAGAAAATGTATTGTGGTACTGTACTCTTTACAACACATGCCAAAAGAATGCAACTTGTGTGGCAAGCAAAGAAACACCAGCTTGGCATAGATGCTGAATGCTTTGGTATGGTCTTATACTACACCAAGTTAGATTGTGTCAGTATTCATTTCTCAGAGGGGGATTGTGAGATGGTTGTCAATTCTGACACACCTTTTCTTCTCCCTTTGATGGCAAAACTGCTATTTTAAGAATATGGGCTCTGTAGACCATTATGATCCATCATATGTTTAATAAACCCCAACTTATTATATCCTGTGGGTCACTGTCCCACATACAGTAGGAAAACTGACATTCTCACGCCCCTCTGAGTGGAGACCAAACCCTCTTTTTGTGTTGACAAATTTTTCCCCCAGTCTGCCACTTGCACAGTGGCAGTGAATTTATGTAGCATTTTTTAAATCTGCGTATCTATGCAGTCTCATAAAATGCTTACTGACATGCTTTATAAGCTTCCCTGTATCAGTTTCTTCATATTTCCTCCAGTGTTTACATTTACTGCAACAGTCAAGAGAATGCATTTAGTACTAAAAATAAAAAATAAAAAATTCTGGTGGGCTTTCTGTTTAGATAGCACTGTTAAGGAGAAGCCACATTTTCAAAACGGGAATACCTGGAAGGATCTAACAGATAGTATCCACATTTTTGTTTTCTAGTAGTTGTTACTGTCTTCTCTGTGTAGAACAGCAGGCTGAGATGGGACATGATCTCAGTATTCCCATACTCAAGGGTATTGAAGAGGACTGAACATATGGCTATGTTCTCCAGCAGGATGTAGGGATATGCTCTGGACACAGATGGTAATTTAAGGGGTAACATTAGGAAGCATATTTTGTCCCAGAGGGCAGTGGCCTTCTAAAATGACCTACCAATAAAGACTGTGGACATGAAGACAATAGAGTGGTCCCCAGTGTTGCCCATACCTTAGCTTTTACCAGCAATGAATCGATCAGTGTGAGAACCCTGAACTGTCCCTGCCCCATGCTGTACCCACCCATGTGGATAAAGACAGTTTCAGCCTCTAGTGCTGTCAGTCTGCTACCTTGCATCAGCACTAAATCTATCACTGTGCAGAAACACTGGACTGTCTGTTCTACACCTCATCTGCCCCTGTGGATTTATAGAGGGCTTAAGTCTCCAGTGGTGCCAGTCCCTTACTGTTCACTAGTCACACAATGTACCTGTCACTGTAGATAAACAAAAGGCTTTAGTCCTTAGTGCTGGCGGTCCCTCACTATTCACCAGGGCTAAATCCAGACAATGTGGAGCCAAGCACTGCCCCACCCCCACACTGTGGCTGTCTTTGTGGATTACCAGAGGGTTTAAAGCTCAAGTGGCGTCAGTCCCTCACCTTTTACCAGCAATGCATCTATCATAGTATGAGAAAGTTTGCACTGAGCCTGCCCCACATGGTACATGTGGATAAACTGAGGGCTGTATCCTTCCCTTTTTACCAGCACTAACTTCGCCACAGTGGGTGGGTGGGTGGAAGCCTGCACTGTACCTGTCCCTGTGGATAAACAAAGAGCTTTAGTTTGCTGTCTAGTGCTGTCTGAGCTGTACCTATTATGAGCATTAAATACATCAGAGTGGAAAAGCCAGCAGTGAACCTGATTCTGTGGATAAACAGATGTGTTGTAAGTCCCCACATTTTACTAGCACAGGATAGCAAATATACAAAAGTTGAACAGAAAAAAAATAAAAAACAACAGAAGAAAATGGTCTCAGATCACAATAAATGTCCATAGGGACAAGGGTTAAAACTTAGTTCTGTCTGCGGCGGTGGGGGGTGAGAGTGTTTGAGCTTTTGCAGGAGAAAGAACTTCTGACAAAGTTCTGCAAAGGCATGCCACACACACACACACACACACACACACACACACACACACACACACACACACACACACACTCTTCAGTGCCAGTTTGCACACATTTCTTTTATACTGCAATAAGTTTCCAGAGCATTCTTTTTTATTACAAAATAAAAAAATAAACAACATTCCTCCACAGTACTGAGAGTCTTTGGTTTTGAATTACAGGGGTAAAGCTATATTGCTGGATTGCCTGTAATCTGACACTGTAGTCTGTTTAATGGACAGGAGCACATATGGGCTTACAGCCTCCTTTGCTCCTTACATAGAAACATAGAAACATAGAAACATAGAAGTTGACGGCGGCAGATAAGGACCGCAAGGCCCATCCAGTCTGCCCATTTCTTTTTCTACCTTATAAATGTGCCATCAGCCTTTGCTCTGTCAGTGGCCTATCTATTCATAGTCATTTGTATTGCTCCCTTATGCCTATCCCATGCCTGTTTGAAGCCCTGCACTGTATTCATAGCCACCACTTCTTGTGGTAAGCCATTCCATGCATCCACCACCCTTTCTGTGAAAAAGAATTTCCTCACATTCCCCCCTTAATCGGCCTCCCTCTAATCTCAGGTTGTGTCCTCTTGTCCTGCTATTTTTCTTATATTTAAACATGTTAGACTCTTTCACCTTGTTTATGCCCTTAAGGTGTTTGAATGCCTCGATCATATCACCTCTCTCCCTCCTTTGCTCAAGGGTACACATATTGAGCTCCGTTAATCTGTCCTCATATGTCTTCTGATGCAGTCCCTGCACCATTTTGGTTGCCCTTCTCTGGACTGCCTCAATTTGGTTAATGTCCTTGTGAAGGTGTGGCCTCCAATACTGCACGCAGTACTCCAGATGGGGCCTAACCAGTGTCTTGTACAGAGGATTATTACCTCCCTCTTACGACTTGTGATACCCCTACTAATACACCTAACACCCCCTAGCCTTACCTACTGCTTTAGGGTCTGCTTGGATGATTTTAGGTCATCAGTGATGATGATGCCCAAGTCTCTTCTTCCTTTGTGACTGCTAGCAACTCCTCCCAGCCTATAGGTGGCTTCAGGGTTTCTCTTCCCTATATGCATGATTTTGCACTTCTTTGCATTAAATCCCAGTTGCCACTCTTCTGACCATTCTGCTAGTTTATCCAGATCTCTTCTCATTCTGCCCACCCCATCTGGATCATCTAGTCTGTTGCAGATCTTGGTGTCATCTGCAAACAGACAAGCCTTACCTCTCTAGTCCATCTGCAAGGTCACTAATGAAGATGTTGAGAGGACTGGCCACAGGACTGATCCCTGAGGTACCCCTTTGACTTGCATCTCTTCTGACTGTATACCATTTACCACCACTCTCTGTTTTTCTGCCGTCAACCAGTTTGCCACCCAGTTGACCAACTTCTGAGCCACCCGAGCCTACCCAGCTTATTTATCAATCTTCTATGTGGAACAGTGTCAAAAGCTTTGCTGAAGTCAAGGTAGGCTACATCAACTGCTCCCCTGGTCCACCCACTTGTTACCCAGTCAAAGAAATCTATGAGATTAGTTTGACAGGACCTTCCTTTGTAAACCCATGCTGTCTTGGATCCTGTGCCCTATGGTCCAGGTGTTGCACTATCCTTTCCTAAGGAGTGCCTCCATAATCTTGCCCACTACTGAGGTAAGACTGACCGGTCTGTAGTTCCCGCCTCCTCCCTGCACCACTCTTGTGGCAGGGATCACATGAGCCCTTCTCCAGTCTTCTGGGACCTCTCCTGTGCTCAGAGACTCACTAAGCAATTCTGCTAAAGGCTCTGCTAGTTCCTCCTTTAGCTCCTTAAGTACCCTGGGATGTATGCCATCAGGTCCCATTGCCTTATCCACCCTGAGCTTAGCAAGCTCTTGTAGGACCCTTTCTTTTGTGAAGGGAGTAGTGCTCACCTCCCTCCCCCCTGTGTCCATGATGCTGAGCTGTGGGCCCTGCCCTACCTTCTCTTCAGTAAATACTGAGCAAAAGTATCTATTTAGGATAGATGCCTTTACAGGGTCCTCCTCCTCACATGTCCCTTTTCTCCATTAAGCTTAGCAATACCCCCTCTGGATTTTCTCCTTTCACTAATGTATCTATAGAAAGTCTTGTCACCTTCTTTTACTGTTCGTGCTAGTGTTTCCTCAGTTTGGGACTTTGCCTGCCTTACTACCTTACCTGCTTCCCTTAGGGCAGTTTGGTATGCCTCCCTATCTTCATCCCGCTGTGTTCCCTTATATTTCCTGAAGGCCAGCCTTTTGGCTCTGACCTTTTCTGCTACTGTATTTGAGAACCAAAGTGGTTTCCTTCTTCTTTTGCACTTCCTTTTCTGTCTAACACAATGGGATGTTGCTTCAAGTATTGCATCCTTAATGCTTGCCCACTTTGCCTGTACCCCCTCACCTGTGTTTCTTTTTGCCAGGGCTAGCTTAACTCTGTTGGCCATCTTATCAAAGTCAGCTCCTCTGAAGTCCCATATTTTTGCCTTGGAATGGGATGATTTAGATGTAGTAGCCAAATTGAACCATACCATGTGATGGTCACTGGCCCCAGGTGACCTTCTACCTGGAATCTGTGATCCCTTCTTTGTTAGTCAGTACTAGATCTAGGATGACCCTGTCTCTTGTGGGTTTGCTGTACCAGTTGTTTGAGGCCTTCCCCTGCAGGAATCCACTATGAGTCTAGTTCTGGCAGATGTTCCTGCTGGTATTGACCAATCTGTATCTGGCATGTTGAAGTCTCCCATTATCAGAACCTCCCTTTAGCTGTCATGTTTTGTATATCTTCTAACAGTAATGTGTCTATGTCCTCCTCTGGTCTGGGGCCTGTAGACAACCCCAGTTCTTATGGCTGTCCCATTTCCTGTTTCCAGGGTGACCCACAGTTCTTCTGGCTCCTTATGTGTATTCTGAATTTCTGTAGCTTTGATATTTTCATTAACATACAGGGCCCTCCTCCCCTTTTGCACCCCGTCTCTTCTGAACAATACATAGCCAGGTACTGAAGTCTCCCAAGTGTGGTTACTGGTAAACCACGTCTCACTAATTGCTACTATGTCCAGTTTAGCCTCTGACATTATTGCCTGCAGGTCTGGGATCTTATTTCCCAGGCTGTGAGCATTTGTGTACATGATTTTCCATTGGCCAGATTTTGGTGTGTTAGTTGTTGGGTGAAGTTTGGCATTACTCTGTGCGTTGGTGGGGAGACAAACCTTTTTTCTTACCTGGTGATGCAAATGAGCAGCAAACATGCTGAATTCCTGTTTGACCACTAGCTGGGGGGTGTTCTTCCCATTCGACGGATGGGGTGCTGCACCCCTCTCCCATTTGCTAGTTTAAATATTCTGCAAAGACGCCAAACTTCTGCCCCAATGCACTGACTCCCTCTTTAGTCAGATGCAGTCCATCAAATTTAAAGAACTTTCGCTCCCAGAACTGTTGCCAGTTCCCTACAAATCTGTGTCCTTTTTCCTGCACCAGTCCTTGAGCCACGTGTTTAGCTCCCCTATCTCCCCTTCTCTGACCTTCCGTCCATCTGCTCCCCTCTCCCAGACTGGCAGGATCTCAGAGAAGGAGATGCCAGACGAAATAGATGATAGTTTGTCACCCAGCCTAGTCAGGTGTTCCTTGGTCTCCACAACTGACCGGCTGGCGAGATCATTAGTCCTTATGTGTACTAGGACATCAATGTTTTCTCCTGCTTTGTGAACAATTTTAGCAGTGTGGTCAGTGTCTCTCCATGCTGATGTACCTGGGAGACATCTGACCATCACCCCTGGCTGGAGATGGGTATCAACTCCCCGAATCATGGAGTCTCCTATGATCAGAAGTTTTTTGGATTTCCTCTGTGCTTGTTTAGTTTTGGTTCCTGATTTGGGTGAGTT
Organism: Neoceratodus forsteri; assembly: GCA_016271365.2. Lineage (NCBI taxonomy): Eukaryota > Metazoa > Chordata > Ceratodontiformes > Ceratodontidae > Neoceratodus > Neoceratodus forsteri. Next base: position 870,134,012 of record CM057450.1, on the reverse strand, counting down.
TTGTTGTGCTAGCTCCTGTGCCACAGTGTTCTGCTCTGCAGTGTCTTCTGCCTCTTTATTTGATTTCAGAGATAGAGGCAGATACCTGTTTGTAGTGTTTATATGGTTTTTGTAGGTAATGTGTTGGAGAGCAGAGAGTGATGGGGCACCTGATTTGCTCCTCCTAACCACCTGCCAACCTCCTGGACCAACTACCCTCTGCGTCGAGGTTTTTCTGTTGGATGCTGGGAAATGGCAGGTGGTTCTTATAATGTATTTCTCTTCAATATGAAATTTGAGGCGTGCAATCTCTGCCCATGCTGCCCGGAGCTGAGCCCTAAGATCTCCAAGGCCCAGCATGTAGGACAGTGTCCTAAATCCTGTAAGACTGTCCTTCTGAAAATTGTTCCACAGTACCTGCAGTTAATGAAATCCATTCCAAATAAGTTGTTGGGTTTGTAACCTAGTCAGAGTAATTAGAAGGAAAAAAAATGCAAGTAATGGTTTAATTGTGCTTTGTTTAATTTGTTATAACAAGTTAAATTACTAGTGCCCTGTAAATGAGATCACCTTGTGGAGGCTCCACTGATCCGCCTTCCTGCTCTGCCACAGGAAATGTCACAACTGTGGTACCCTATAAAAGGAGTGTGGCGTGGGGTGGTTGGGGATGGGGTGGGTGGCTGGGCCCTTCCCTGCCTAAAAGAAGAACCACGGACGAAAGAACAAGGAGGTAAGAGCAGAAACAATCAGTCAATAACAAATGCAGTAACCCTGAAAGCTTATCCTAATGTTAGATAAAACTGTAAAACCTGTAAAGCACCACCTGTAATAATTTCAGAGAAGATATACGCTGTAAGAAACACTTTGCTCCAGAGAAAAATAAAGCAAACACCTTAATATGCACACAAAGAGTTTCAGAGCTTCAGTAAGGACATTCCAGTATACTTGAATGCTTCTTCTTTTCTGCCATAAAAAAGTATATTACAACACCTCTGGAATTCCTCTAGAAGCTTGCTGTGTTCTCTGTTGGAAATTATTACTGAGAGAGACAAACAAGCTGAAAAAATAGTGCTGGAAGTGGTCTACTCAACAGAGAGAAGTCAGTATTTCATTTAACTGGCATAATGGTTTGCAGTTGTGGATGGATACACTGAATACACTAAAAATGTATGCTTCGGTATCCTGTTTTTCCAGCTAAAGCAAGATGGCAGTGAGGCTCTGCCCACAGCCATAAAAAAATGGTTTACAAAGTTTGAATGAAACTGCTGTCAGTTTAAGTTATTAGTCAGATTATCAAATCAAAGATGTTAAAGCAGCAATATCTACATAGTAAATTAATAGATATCAGAGAAGAGTATTTAAAAGGTACAGAATGAAATGTTTCTGATTTATCAGCCTCTTGTTTTTACCTCAGTATTGCATAGCTATACTAGCAAACAGGAAAGTGACTTGTCAGAAGTGAAATAATAACTTATTTTGTGTGACAAGTCAGCAGTTGTCCAAAAGTAAAAAAGATATTTTAAATAACCTGATAATCTTATCTATCAGTACACATTCTCTATGAATACAGTACTGCATTTTATACTAGAAAAAGATGGGGTTTAGACTAAAAATTGTATAGCTGTCTTACCACCTAGGATGCCAGTTCAAAAAGGAGGGAACAGAGGCTGTGTGCCAGTATTGATACATTGCTTGGCACCAATAGGATAGCTCATTATAGGCATGTTAGAAGTACTGGTATATCACAGAACCGTACTCTTCCTCCAGAATGAAAGTATAGATAAAAATCCATTAACAAACAGCAAACAGGTCAGTAGACATAACAGAAACTATTTCTCTGTTTGGCACACAATTACTGTCTGCATCCAATCAAGTGTTTATAACTGATGATTTCTGCATGACTCAGCAATCTGCCTTTTGACAGTTTGAAACAGGAACTGAGCTTGTCACATTGCACAGGGCTATTGACAGAGACACACACATTTTTGGGATTGCCGTCATCTGCAGTGTCTGTGAAAAGAGTCAGCACGGCAGAAGGCTACAGAGCAAATGTTTGGGTACTCAGAAGTTCAGTTGTACAAAGTGCTGTGCAGGTTACCAGGAGGAGTTATTTTGGGAATAACTTGCAACTGCCAAACTGTGATGTCTACCAGTTTATTAAGGGTGGCATGAATTGGTAGCAGCTCATGCCAGCTGTACATGGACTTCTAGACACTCACTCTCAGCCAGACATACTTTTGATCCATGTTGGAGGTAATGATTTGGTGCAGAAAAGGGGTATAGATTTGAATGAATCAGCTAAATTTGATGTGGCTGCTCTTCCTGCAATGTTGTCTGTCTGTATGTTTCTGTATTCAGAGATTACAGATCAGATGATCCGGAGAGGTCAACAAAACACTCTTGGACTTGAAAGCTCATGTAGAAAGGTAAACATTCATGATCCGGGAATACACATAGTATGTCACCCCCAAATGAAATATTACAAACATTATCTCTGTCTAAAAGATGGCATGCATCTCTCAGATGCTGGCAACTTGATTTTCCTGGTGACTTCCGACATGAAATCCTATCATTGTTGTGAATGTGTTGTCACATACATCATAAGTACCACCATGCCACCCTACAAAGGCTATTTTAAGACCCATACTGTATATACTTTGGTCATAAAACAGAAGAAATACACCAACGCTACACAACACAACACACACCTTACATTTTTTACACTTTTCTGTTTCTTTCATTCTGTTTTTAATTTTTATTTTTTTGTCTCTATCACATCTAGTATTATTGAGGTTTGGCAAGGCTTCAGTTTCACAAGCAATATAGTGCCACTGAATAGTTTTGCAGCATTTGCAGTCAGGGGGGACTACATCAGTATGTACAAAAGAAATTCATAATTGCTGGTGTGGAAGGAAAAATATACTAATTGCATGGTAAAGAGAAATATTATTTCCATTATATTTTTTGCTGTGTTTTGTTTATGGTTTTTCTGACACAACTCTGTACCTGTACTCTCTACTTGTAATTTTTTACAGCAAAACATCCTTTTTGTTTGTTTACTTGTTTTGGAGGTGAGGTAATACTGTGTGCTGCAATCATCACAGAACTATTAGTCCACTGTCTCTGTGTGGGTAGTGGTGGTGGTGGGGGCTTTAATGCACAGCATTTTTTTACATGTATATTGACAGACCTGATAGTGAGGTCTGGCACACCAGGAGAGGGACATATAACATATAGCTATTGACAGAATATTAAGATTTAATTCAGTGTGCACATGGGATACGCTAGAGACTTATGTGTGTTCTCTTTCATTCAGTGTTCTATTGTAGTATTGTTACAGTAATATACCATATTACTGTTCCCTAAATATGTCAGCAGAAACATTTAGTTGCATAGTGCAAAGAGATATCATGTTACTCTCAGTAAAAAAAAAAAATTGTACTTTGTAAACCATCACAAAGTAAAATAATAATACATTGTTTTTTTTAACAGAAAATGCCAAAGCTGTGGAAATATGGAGAGGTGCTCACCCTGGTTGAGGTCATTAAAGAGGCTGGCAACCCTGGGATTATGATGCAGGGGACAAACCTTTCACTGAGAAAGGCATAGAAGAGGGTGAGTCAGTTCTTGGATGACAAAGTCATTCAAAAAGAATGGGAAGTCTGCAGAAAGAAGAGGAAGCAGGTGCACCAGAAGTTTTACAAGACAAAACAGTCTTGCAACATCCACATGAGGTAGAGGGACTGGTACAAGATGGCCCTCATCATGTGGGAGAAGGCAGGGAAGCCTGAGTTTGGTGATCGCCATCATGGAAGTAAGTACATGTGTACCCTTGTTCCCGGGAATCCTTCTTTGCCTTTCCTCTGCCTCCCCCCTTTCCCTTCCTTTCCACCCCTTTGCCTTGCACTTACATCCCACCCTCTTGCACTTATTTTCTGACAAGGTCTTCTATTGACTGATTATTGTATGTGCAATTTTGGCTAGTCTTTTGTAACTTTGCGATTTTGTAACTGAACCACCAAGCTTGTACCCTTACTTGTATCTCTCCTTGTTAACACAGAACCTTTGTAAAAGAACCTCCAGTTCAAAGGTATTGTAATCCTAGTTATCAATAAATAAATAAATAAAATAAAATATACATTCATATCACGTATGAGAAACAACAAGCATGCTGAATCATGCCTAGAGGGAGTTCAGGTACATGAAACAATAAATAAGTAATAACACAGAACAAGGAGTGTAATAAGGTATAAGGCCACATAATGGGTATCGTGTACACATTTGTATGACTCATTTCAACTTATTACTGTCACCCAAATTATTGTCCTTGAAGAAAAGAGCAGCTGAAAGTCCATCATTCACCCATGACACATCATGTCTACAATTCATGCAACACATGGATTTGCCAATTATCTGTACTGTATAAAAAGTACAACCTTTATAAAAAAATTTAAAACATGTTGGCAAAGAAGACGGAATACTGTAGATATTCACAAAACGCAGAAACCATATAGAAGTACATGCTGTTGCATTTATCTTCTTTTTATGGCTGTGGGCTGAGCCTACAGCCATTTTGGGATGGATTGTATCTTACAAAAATGGTCGATCATGGAACCTTCCATTGGACTTTTGGAAATATCCTTCCAAAAGTCCAATGGAGCTTGAAACACCCCTCCATGATCAGCTGCTAGGGTATAACAGCCACAATATTTCGGCTGTTGCTTCTACATTCTGGGGCAAGAACTGCACATGCACGACTTGTGCGCATGTGCAGTTCTGTGCCATGTTGTGAATGGCAACATGCCATTCACTGCAACTATGCATGTACTAGTGTAACACATGTGCTGTTGCGATATTGATGCAATCTTTCAGATGACACTCCTCCTGCACCCTCCCACTGCTCCTGTCCTCCCCGGTCCCTCCCAGGACTGGCAGCAAAGAATACCCCTCCAGTACCCTCCCACTGCTGCTGTCCTCCCTGCTCCCTCTGTTTCCTGTCCCCACACCAACATCGGGGTGCCCAATCCCTGTGTCAGCATTATGTGCCCTCCCAACTTATGTGGAACACTGGGAGCCCACCCCAGTGTGCCCAAATGTGTGCTTTTTTAAAATGTTTCCCCATGCTGATATCAGGGTGCCCGATCCCAGTCTCAGCATCATGTAGCCCCAACTCATCTGGCAGAGTGGAATCCCACCCCAGTCTGCCCAAATTCATGCTTTTGTCCTGTAAATAAAGAAGACCATCCCCTAACATGCTTTTTTTCCCTATAAAAAAGAAAACGGACCCTCATCATCGCCTCAGTCCCCCTCCCCTTTCCCCACCCTCCCACTGAGCACCCACCTCTGTGCCCCCCCTTACCCCATACTTACCTCCGGAGGTTGGCGCTGTCATCTTCTCTGGAGCAGGACATGTCTGCACTCTTCAAAGCCGAACCGCAAACTGAAGAATCAAAGGTAAGTGTGCTATACTGGCAGTCGATGGGGTTTTCAACTTATGTTGATAAATTAGCCATTTTTTGGAATTTTGGCCCCTAAGTTTCAACATGGGGTTCTTGAGACCCCACCTCATCAACACTGTCACTGTCCTTTCATTACTTGGTCCTGAAAGGTGATTTTGTGGTCGCTGCATGGAATCACTTTTTGGGACCGATTAACAAAACGATAATGCCACTGTTCATGAGCTGGGATCCCAAAAAGCCCATGTTGCAAATTTGGTGAAGAAATTAAAAAAATGACTGCATTATAAGCATGCATTGCACAGTTTTTATGCACACTCCTAACATCACCAAATTTTTATATTTTCGCTCCAGATTTTCAACATTGCCATTTTTGCACACCTCCTTATTAACAGTACAGCTGTCTTTGTTCACATCCTGTCCAAAATGTGTTCTCGCACCTGTGGCAAAGAATGGCATGGTCACTCTGTGAAATCACCTTTTGGGATAGTGAACAAAATGACACTGACACTCTTCATGAGGTGGGGTCTCAAAAAGGCTATGTTAAAAATTTGGTGTGACACCTCCAAAAAATGGCCCAGTTACACTCAGACGTTCAATATTTTCTATGCACACATGCACCTTTGGTCATTTGGTAGCTCTTCATAGCCATATTGGCTCTGGCTAAAGCCTGTTTATGTTGCACTGACTAGTCCCAGTACCCCAATATTTGTTCCACCACATTTTTGCTGTTCACTGTCAGGGAGTAGTGCTTTCAAGTAACAGCATTATGTAACTGTGCTGCAATGCAAGGTACTGCATGCTGAATCTCAAGTCAGTATTTGTTCAGCAGTGTGTGGTAGGGGCAACACATTCATTGTAATGTTTGTAAAATGACTGTAAAGCAGATGAATAAGCAACTGCCTCAAATTATATCAAAATTGTAGACATACAATTAATTTTAAGCAATGTTTTCTTCTTTGTTTAACATAGTGTACAGTTTACAAGAAATTTTCTTGCACAACAATTATCACATAATATATCTTTCTGTGTCTTGTTTCTCCACAGAACATTCAGGCTTCCCTGCCACACAGGCCAAACTGGGTGTATTGTGCCAGTCCTGGCTGAACAGGTGTTGTCCAGCTTGATGGTATATAACAACAATCTCAGTATAACCCTGAACTAAAACATGTACAGTACAACTGTATCATACTAAAACAACATAGAAACATGGAATATGTCAGCAGAAAATGACTGCCAGGCCCACCCAGTCTGTGCAGTATGCCTAGCATGCCACTAGGACTTTGTTATTGCCATCCGTCTGCCCCCTCCCCGTGTCTAACAGCACTTTGTGTCTATCCCATGGTCTCTTAAATCCCCCCACGTACATGCCTGCATCACCTCTTCTGGGAGACTGTTCCAGTTTTCCACCACTCTCTTTGGGAAGTAGAATTTTGTGATGTTTCCCCTGAAGCTCTCCCCCACCCCCACTATCTGCAAACCATACCCCCTTGTTTTTGATTGCTCCCTCATCTTGAAGATGTCCCTCACTGGCACCCTGTTAATTCCCCTGATACGTCTGAAAGTCTCAATCATGTCCCTCCTTTCCCTTCTTTACTCAAGAGAGTACATGCTGAGGTCCTTCAGCCTTTCTTCATAAGACAGATGACTAAGACCCTTTACCATTTTTGTCACCTACCTATGGACTCGCTCCACCTTATCCACATCCTTCCTGAGGTATGGCCTCCAGAACTGGACTCCATACTCCAGGTGAAGCCTGACAAGCTGTCTGTATAAGGGTATTATGACCTCCTTCTTCCTGATAGTTATTCCCCTGCCAATACATCCCAGCATCCTACTGGCCCTTGCCACCACCTTCTCACATTGTTTTGCCACCCTCAGGTCCCATGAAATGAATATGCCAAGGTCCCTTTCCAGCTCGGTGATCTCTAGGGCATGCCCCCCATATGGTATTCTGCACCTTGGTTCTTCCTGCCTAAGTGCATAATTTTGCCCTTTTTTGTGTTGAAGCACAATTGACACTCCTTGGACCATTCCTCCAGTTTCTCCAGATCCCTGTGCATGCTCTCAACCCCCTAGGGCATGTCCACTCTATTGCAGACCTTCGTGTTGTCTGTAAACAGACACTCTCTACCCTCCAGCCCCTCTATGTCCCCTATAAATATATTGATAGTGAGTAGCCCCAGCACCGACCCCTGAGGTACTCCACTGGTGACCTTACCCAAACTAGATGGTATCCCATTAACAATTACCCTCTGTCTCCTGCCCTCCAGCCAGTTTTTCACCCACCTAACAATGAGCGGCTCTAGCCCAAGGCCTCTCATTTTGTGCAGCCGTCCCTTGTGTGACACAGAGATGAATGCCTTTTTGAAATCTAGATATGCAGCGTCCACTGACCCACCCTGATCCAGTACCCTGGTGTCCCAGTCAAAGAACACTATCAAGTTAATTTGACACGACCTTACATCAGTGGACCTGTGCTGCCACTGGTCCTGCAGGTCATTGGCTTCTAGGTAACTAGTGATCCTCTTCTTTAGCAATTTTTCAGTGAGCTTGCCCACCGTGGATGTTAAGTTCACCAGCCTATATCTGCCTGTTTCCTCCTTGTCTCCCCCCTTATGAAGGGGGACTACATCTGCCCTTTTCCAGTCATCAGGGATCTCCCCTGATTCCAATGATCTATTGAAGAGGCTGGTCAAAAGTTCTGCTAGCACCTTACTAATCTCCCTCAGGACCCTGTGGTGCACTCCATCCGGTCCCATCGCCTTACCCACCTTCAAACCCTCTAGCTCCCTCAGAACCTTCTCCACCTGGAACAGACTGGAGTCCACCCACCCACCTCCTCACGTTCCCTGATTTTTTTGAACTCCCTCTCCTTCTGTACCATGAAAACAGAACAGAAGCAGCTGTTGAGTATTTCCGCCTTTCCTCGGTCATCTTCCACCAATTCCCCTTCTTCATTATTCAGCCTGACTATCCCCTCCCTTGACTTCCTCCTGTCACTCACATCCAGGAAGAAGGTTTTATCTCCCTCCTTGACTGTGCTGGCAATTATCTCTTCCATTCTTGCCTTTGCCCTCCTGACCATCCTACTGGTCTCCTTCTGTTTCTCTTGGTATATGACCCTATCCTCCTCCCTCTGTGACTTCCTATACCTCCTAAACTCCCCTTTCTTTGTCCTGACCATCTCTGCTACATCTCTATTAAACCAGAGTGACTTCTTCTTCTTCCTATTTTTGTTTACTCTCCTGACACAGTCGCTAGTGGCCTCCACTATTGCCCCTTTTATTTTACCCCACATTTTCTCCACTCCCCTTAGTTCCCCCACCCTTGCTAATGCTTGCTGTACCTTCTCTGCAGTCAACAGGTTGACAAGTACCTATCCATACTGAAGCCAACATAAAATAAATTGTACCGCAACCTTGATGAAGTACAGTATAACACAAGTAGCAACCCATGGTACTGTACTACATTGAAACACACCGACACTGCTCATTTCACTGTGTTGTGTGCAAACGTAGCTAAATGTAGAGTACAGTGTAACACATAACAAGGCTTTCCTTCCTTTAGATCTGTAGACAGCCCTTTCTGGTGCAGTGGCTCTACTGAACCCTTACCCCTCAGACAGACAGACAGACAGACAGACAGACAGACAGACAGACAGACAGACAGACAGACAGACAGACAGACAGACAGACAGACAGACAGACAGACAGACAGACAGACAGACAGACAGACAGACAGACAGACAGACAGACAGACAGACAGACAGACAGACAGACAGACAGACAGACAGACAGACAGACAGACAGACAGACAGACAGACACACACACACACACACACACACTGCATGGCAAAACAACATGCTACGAGAAAATACCCCACCCTTCCCCTCTTTTCAGATGACGTGCTCTACTGCATGGGCATCTAGTGAGAATAGTAACACCCTGAACAACCATACATACAAAGTAGTAAAGTGGGCAGATTGTCCTCCGCATAACAGCAGTTTTCAACAGTTTTCCATGCAGCACAAAACATCCACAGCAGAAATTAAAAGGTTTAAACAATCAGCAAATGAAACTATCAGTTACACCCCCCCCTTGTCTATAGCAAAGCATACATATTCCAGATTGCATAACACTGATGCTGTGACATGTAGTGACTGTACAGTATGGGTGCAATGTGTCTTGAGGTGCAGTAGAGTAACTCATACCTCTATGTAAGTGGTCACCACACATCTCACACAGACTGTCACAGTATGTAATTCCAATCATAGCAATTTGCATAATTTTTGATGAATTTGCAGTCTTTCTTTTGTGAATCATTCATTGTAGTGTTATGTTGAAATAGTCAAGTGATACCTCTGGTGTAATACGAGGAGCCTAAACAACAAGTTTGATGAGCTACAAGCACTCTTAGCTTTAGAAAATAATGTTGACATGACATGTGTAACAGAAACTTGGTGAAAAGAGTCTGATTTGTGGGCCAAGGATACTGAAGGATTCGCTCTATTTTGAAAGAACAGAAGTCTCAAATGGGGAGGGAAGTATTGCTCTATTTCTAAAAAGTAACATTAGTGCTACAGTATGGACATATCTCACAAGATTAGGGACCCAAGCAGTTTGTAATAGAAGTAGTAGTAGTAGGGTTTATTTATTTTAAGCACCCTTCCCTGTAGGCTCAGGGCACCCTTACAAAATATAAACAAACAGCATTAGGAAAAACTTAAATTACAAATGTATAAAAATCCACGAATACAACCCATTAAAATCATAGATAGATAGATAGACAGATAGATAGACAGACAGACAGATATTTTCTTTATATATTAACTAATCCCATGCTGTCTAGTGGTTTTAAAATATACTCCTCAGGTCCCAAAGGCCTGTAGGAAGAGGAATATTTTAAAACATTTTGTTAAAGACATCTAAGGAATGCGCCTCCTGGAGGTACTTTGGCAATAATTTCCAAAGGACCAGGGTGGCCAACTTGAATGCCTGGTCCCCAGAAGCTTTCAATCTGGCCCTAGGAACCTCTAGGAGGTCCTTCCAGCTGATTTAAGAGAGTGACTCGGGGTGTAGAGATGCAGAAGCTTCTTCAGCTAGCCCAGACCCAACCCATGTAGGGCCTTATAGATCAAAAGACCTATTTTAATGGTGATGCACCAGTGCAATGGGAGACAATGCAGATTGTGTAGCACTGGTATAATTGACTGAATCTTGAGTGTCCAGTCAACAACCGGGCCACTGCATTCTGCAAAAGCTGCAGGCACTGCATTGCACCTCCTCTGACCCAGAGGTAGAGTACATTACAGTAGTCAAGCCTCAAGGTGATGAATGCATGTACCAGCATGGCCAGATCATCATGGGGAATAAGGGATTTAATTCAGGTGATGTTCCAGAGATGGTAAAATCCAGTCCAAACAACGGCTGACACCTGTGCTTCAAGTGTCAGTTCATTGTCCAGAACAACACCCAAATCCTTCACCTTAGGGGAGGCCTCCAGTTCAGTTGGACCAATAAAAAGCCCCAACCTATCTCCAGAGGTCCCCACTTCTCCTCTTCAAACTGGCTAAATTACCAGTACTTTAGTCTTCCCTGGGTTAAGTCCTCGCCAGTTTGATGTCGTCCAAGCCTGGATCACAACCAAGCAATTATTTAACACATCTACAGCATCAGATCTCCCTGGGTATGAAGGACAGGTAGAGCTGCATATCATCAGTATAGCAATGAAAACTCAGCTCACACAACCTTATGACCTCGCTTATGGGCAGCATACACACTAAGAACAACATGGGGGAGAGGACAGAGCCTTGGGGTACTTCACAAGGCTAGGCCTTCGGGTCTTCAGAATAATTTCCCAGTATTACCCTCTGAGACCTGCCCTGGAGAAAGGACTCGAACCAGCTGATGACTTTGCTTGTGAGTCCTACATATTTCTTCAGCCTATCCAACAACTCACCATGGTCCACAGTACCAAACACTGATGAGAGATAGAGGAGAACAATTATTGATTGTTCTCTTCCATTCTCCACCCTGAGCAGGTCATTCAACACCTTAACCAGTGCGGTCTCTGTGTTGTGCAATACCCTAAATCTGGACTGGAATGGTTCATAGATCTGGAAGTCCTTGAGGTGACTCTCAAGCTGTTCCACAACCACCTTCTCATGAACCTAAAAAGGGGAGGTTCGAGATAGGTTGGTAATTCGCCAAGACTTCAGAGTCCAAAGATGTTTTTTTTTCTGCAGGGCTTAACCAGATACTGTTTAAGGGACTCCAGGAAAACCCCTGCTGTAAGGGAACTCCCAACAATCTCAGCAAAAAACAGACACAGGGCCCCGATGCAACTAAAAAGTAATCGTGTTGGGCTCAGGTCAAGGTCACAGAATATCAGTTTAAGCCCCGAAATCACCCCACAGATCTCCATCATTGTCATTGACCAGAACTCTCTCCAGGGTGACCAAGTGCATCCACCTGCCTGAGGTTCACCACTGTTGCAGAATGGTATTCCACTTGGAGAAATCCAGTCCTAACAGAGGACACTCTGTCTGAGAAGAACTGAGCGAACTCCTCACACTTGTGAGCTGAAAAAGCTCTAACGAGTTCTAGACAGGCTAGATGCTAGACCATTTAAAAAGTATGGAGAAGTTGGACAGCATGGCTTTACAGCAGGTAGATCATACACTACCAACCTTTTCAGTTTTTATAAATATACAGTATTAGTCACTATCTCAACAACAGTGGATGGGCTCAACTTTGGAAAAGCTTTCAATACAGTACCTCAATGGGCAATTATATACAACATGTACAATGTGACATTAGACTATTTATTGATACTCTGGGTAAATAACTGGTTAACAGACACTCGTAGAGAGTCTCAATATGTGGCTATCTCTCTGGGGAGGGGATAGTGACAAGCAGGGCCCCACAGGGATCTGTATTGGGACCTATTTTATTTCAAATCTTTATATCTGATTTGAGTAGCAACATATCAAATCTAGCTGTAAAACATGCAGATGACACAAAATTGGGAGGCCCCAGTGATTCCATTAGTGAAATTAGTAGGATCCAGGATGATTTTGACACGAGATCAACTTGGGCTTTTACTTGGGATATGAATTTCAATATCTCCAAATGTAGTGTAATACACTTAGGTAAACAGTCCATCCCACACACATACACACAGTGTGGTACTGTCCTGAAAAGTGTATGTAGTGAAACAGATCTTGGTGTCTTAATTAACTCACTTATCTCAAGGGACCAGTGCTCTGCAGCTGTGTCCAAAATTAACAAAGCTATGGGTGTAATTAAAATAAACTTTGTAAGTAGAAAAGTGGAGGTTCTTATACCCTTGTATCAGGCATACATATGCCAAATTATGGAATACTGGAGTCAAGTCTGGTTTCCATACAGGGCTACAGATATTTCAAGACTGGAAAGGGTTTAGAGAACATCAACAAAGCTTGTGAATGGTTTACTTAATCTGTCATATCATGATAGATTGCAAGCTTTGAACCTGTATACACTAGAGCATAGGAGACTGAGGGGTGATCTAATATTAATGCATAGCACAGCTCACTATCCTTTTTTATTTGCTCAATTAAATCTAGCTCTGAAGAACAGAGAGATCAACACAAGAGGCCACCCTCTACTATTGAAGTCAACAAGATTTAAAACAAATAATAGAAAGTAGTTTTTTTCTATTAGAGTGGTGAACTCTTGGAACCGTCTGCCAACCAATATGATTGCTAGTGCAACAAAAGAAAATTTTAAGTACAGACCGGACAAGTTTTTTAAGGAAGGTAGTACTCTGGCATATTACTAAGTTAAGATAGGATCATTTATTGGCACACTGTCATTTTTGCTTCTTTCAACCTTGTGAACCCCAACCCTCTGATCTGTGCCCCTGTAATAATTTAAGATTTCCCTGCTATCTCGTGGCACCCCCTACCCTCATATCATTGGTCCTGTGTTGATTTCATGTTTCCCTGGTGTCTAGAGGCACTCTCAACTCTCTGATTGCTGGCCCCATATTATTTGATTGTTTCACTAGTGTATAGTGGCACCCCTATCCTCTGATCACCAGCCCTGTATTCATTTAACATTTCCCTGGTGTCTAGTGGCACCTCCTACCCACCAATCACCGGCCCCATATTATTTTCATTTTTCCCTGGTGTCTGGTGGCACCCTTCCATTGCCAGCCCTGTAGTAATTTAATGTTTCCCTGGAGTCTAGTGGCACCTCTCACCCTCTGATCACTGGTCCTGTATTAATTTAATTTTTCCTGATGTATAGTGGCACCTCCTACCCTCCGATCACTGGCCCCATTTTAATTTAATGTTTTCCTGGTGTCTAGTGGCACCCTTCACCCTTTGATCACCAGACACATATTAATTTAAGGTTTCTCTGGTGTCTAGTGGCACCCCCACCCTCCAATCACTATCCCCATAATAATTTAATAATTTAAGGCTTTTCTAGTGTCTAGTGGCACCCCTTACCCTCTGACCACCAGTCTCATATTGATTTCATGTTTCTCTAGTGTCTAGTGTCAACCTCCACCCTCTGATCACTGGCCCTATAATATTTTAATGTTTTCCTGGTGTCTAGTGGCACCCTCCCACCTTCCAATTGCCGGCCACTATTATTTTAATATTTCTCTGGTGTCTAGTGACACCCCCCAGCCTCTGATCACTGGCCCCATATTCATTTAATGTTTCACTGGTGTCAAGTGGCACCCCCACCCTCTGATCGCCAGCCCCATATTAGTTTATGTTTGCCTTGGTGTCTAATGGCACCCCTCACCCTTTGTTCACTCTCCCCATTCCCTTTATGTCTTTCCCTGGTGTTTAGTGGCACCCCCACCTTCTGATCACCATCCCAGTCTGAAAAAAAGAAAACCATCTCTCAATGATTTTTCCTTTTTTTTTAATCTGCGAAACAGAAAATAGTCCTTCGTCAATCTCACCCCTCCCCACCTCTACCTCCTACTCAGCACCCACCACCCCACACCCACCAGTATGCCCCCACACATGCTCACTCACCTGAACAGCTGACAGGGTGAAGATCCAGTCTCCCTTCAAAGGCATGTCTTGCTGCTGGAACCGCCAACTGCAATATGAGAAACTAAGGTAAGTGCTGATCAAAGTATTTCAATGAAGTTTTCAACGCTGTTGCATAACTGTTTGCCATTTTTGCATATTTTGAGCTCAGATTTTCAACATGGCCCATTTGGGACCCCACCTCATGAGCAACGGTGGTCGAATTATACAAATCCTACTCAAAAGGCAATTTTGTGCGTGCTTTGCAAAATCACCTTTCAGGTGGGATTTCCAAATTTTCACTGGCGATATCTATGAGATGGGATTATAAGAAGGCTATGTTGAAAATTTGGGGTCAAAATCTCTAAAAATGGCAACATTGTGTGCATAAATTGTAATTTTATTACGTTCGCTCATAACATTGGCAATTTTAAATATTTTTACCCCACATTTTCAACATAGCCACAAGCAGCAAGAAAATTCAGAAGCAATGGACATATACAATAGGATGAGCTTTGGGGCTGACAACCTTAAGGAAGACTGCACCCCTGATTTGCGTCTTGGGTGGGGGAGGTTAGGGTTGGAAACCTTAAAACCACATTTCCCTACTTTTTACACTTTAGCATGAACCCTAAATTTTGCATTAACACAATTTTTGCAAAGAATATAATATTGCAATTTAAAATAAAGATTCTTAATAGTGGCACGGGGATTTATTTTAGGTGCTGCATCCTGGTTGGCAGGACTTTTGTTTCACCATGCATTGTGCCATTCCAGTGAATGGTTAGTAGCCAAATGTTATTCCAAGTTTCCACGCCCATTTTATAACACATTTTACCAACCTGGAGTAACCACCTCATTCAAAAAAGGTGATGTTATAAGCTAAAGTTTGTAATCTTTTACTGTCTCATATAAGATGAAATTCCCCAACAGATTGTACTGGAAGAATTCCTATAGCACCCCCACTGCTTTGGGACATCAGTTAGCTGCTGACTTGGGTTTAAATGGCAGGACTGTGAAGACAGCTATGTATACGTAGGGGAGCACAATGTATGTGCTAGTTTGGGTTCTAGAATGAAAGCCAGGCTTGGCATTTGGTCATGGGCCAGATGAAGGGTGGGCTTAATGAAAGGGCTGGACATGAAAGGGGATTCTTTAAATAAAATACTGGAAAACCAAGGATCAGCTGGGTAGATTTTGCTCTTAAAACTTTTTTTTTCAGAGTTATTGAAATGTTTACAACATGATAGAAGGTATACAGTAACAGATATCAGGAGACAAACGTACAAAGCATACAAGATATGCTGTACATCAGTAAGGAGCATTATACATAATAGATAACCCACTCTTAAGTGTGTGGTCATGCTCTGAAATACGCACATCTTGGTGTGCGACAACTACCCAAGGCGTGTGTATATCAGAGCATGACCACACACTGTAGAGTGGGTTATCTATCTTATAAAATAGCAAAATTATTTTTAAGGGGGGTAAAAGTGCAGGTGCGCGGCCGTGCTCTGATATATGCACGGTCATGTGATGAGATCCAACAAATCAGCAGACATAATTTTTCTTACCCATTTTATAAATAAGAATGACACATACCAGGAAATAGCTGGTTGCCAACTCTAAGAGGCAGCATCTGCAGAGCATGGCTTAGCTAATTTGTAGGTTGTATGCTTCTCCAGGCCTGAAAAGAAAACAATAACACCACAAAGAACACAGGTGATAATAAACAAGCAAAACAAGCAAGTGTCAGAGGTATACAACAACCAGTGTACAGTTAGGTAGATGTTTTCTTTAGCCTGCAGGGTGGGGGGTGGGGATGTCCATATGAGGAGCAATGGGTTGTACTTCTCTACCCTATGACCACTTTTGGATTCAGGTAGGCAGTAAAAGGTTTCCAACAGCAATGATATAAGGTCTGGGTGTTCTTGATTGTATGTGATATGTGATCCAGGGAGGCAGTTTTGGCAAGTGAGTTCAGGAGCTCTGAGAGGGTTGGGAGCTCAGTTGTTCTCCATCTACAAAGAAGGAGCCATTTGGCCTGAAGCCCTAAAATGGCCGGCCATTTACATTGTGGGGAGGTTAGCATAGGTTCCTGAGGGGGCAAATCAAGTATCCAGTGGGCAGGGTTTGGAGATATTTGTTTGTCAGTGACTGCAGAGGCTAAGTCGTGGACCTGTTGCCAGACGGGCTGAACCAAAGGGCATTCCCAAGGGATATGTTTCAGATCACCAGGCTGCACCTTGCACCTCCTGCATAGTTTATTCTCCATGAGTTTGGCCTTAAAAGAAAGTACTGTGGTCCTATACCAGGAGTGCAGGATCTTATTTTTTATTAATTGACTCATGGCATCCAGGTAGGCATGGTGTGCAGATTTCCAGCAGAAGCACCACTGCTGATCCAAGATTGTGAGTTCTAATGCTCTCTCCCACTTATTCTTAGAGTCCTGTGACTGGCTAGATACAGTTTTCCTTAAGGCAGCATAGATACTACTTGTTAGTCCCTCAGTGAGAATTAGCCAGCTCTGAAGGGTATTTGGGTGTGGTGGTTTAGGACCAGACTTTGGATAGGCCTGAACTGCACTCCGGAGCTGCATATACCTCCAGAAATCAGTTTTTGGGGTACCACAGCCTGTTTGTAGGCTCTGGAAACTAGCCATACTGTGCGTTGTCTCATCTAGAAGATCCTTGAGCTGCAGTATTCCCCTGGATGCCCATTGTGGCCATGGGGTAAGCTTATGATCAAGGCCACTGGTTTTCAGTTTTTACCAGAAAACCCAGTAAAATTCCGGAATTAGGGTTGCCTGAACACCGATAAAAACAAAGTTTTCATGGAATCTGCCATTTTATACTAGATCAGTAATTCTGCAAAATTTTTATTTTTCTAATACTTGCTTCCTGTACTATTTTCAATTTGCTTTATTTAATGCTCTGTATATTAATCATTCTTTTATTCTGATTATATATACACATACTAAAAGAATGACAGCAGAATCCCGGTAAAATCCTGAAATTAGAGTAACAATCACCGGTGCAATTCCGGAATCTGAAGTCTTGAAAATGGAATTTCATTGTTTTAATCACCTTAAATCAGTGGCCTTGCTTTTGATCTATCTATATGTCTGTGTTTCCCCATATTGGGGAGAGTTCTCAGGGGCAAGGGTCTGTATTCAATTTTTTATGTACCTGCGCCCTGTACTTGATCATGGGACCTATTGTGGGCTGTAGAGCTAGGCCTTTATGGTGGCAGTTTTAGAGGAAAGTCAGATGGTATATTTTAGCTTGCACTTTTTCCACGCTGAGCCATTGAGGGGAGGAATGGGCGATAGGGAGGAGCCATTTTATAGCTTGCATGGCATGAATTGCCCACTTATGCCCCTCCATCCAAGGGAGACACCACCGACCATCCTTCCAGTGGGCACAGAGCTTATTCCGACTATATCTCGGCTTTTTGTTTTCCCACAGGACATTTCCTAGTGTCCCATCTCTTAGGGTTTACTACCTAGAAGGGAGTTCCAGGGGTATTTGGGACAGAATGTAGAGAAGTTTGGGGGCAGTCATCATTTTAATGGCTGCGATTTTCCCAGCCATGGTAAGATGCAATAGCTTCCATCTTTCCAGCTCAGTTTTTAGGTCCACCAATAGGGGCTTTAGTTTGAGTTCCCATAGTTAAGAGATGTCTGGGGAAATTTGGATGCCCAGGTATACACTACCAGTGGGCACCAGTCGGAGGCCATGTGGTGAAATCAGATTCGGTATACAGTGCACATTGAGGGGGAGTACTTTGGCTTTCTCATGGTTTAGTTTGAGATCTGACTGGAGATTGAAGTCAGAGAACAGGGAAAGTAAAGGTGGAAGGGAGGACGTGATATCAGCCAGTGGGATGAACAAGTTGTCTTAGTACATAAGTGTAGAGTACCTCTGGTGGCCTATCTTTATGCCCTGGTTTTGTGGATGTTGTCTGATTGTGGCTGCCAGAGGTTCTACCAGCAGGACAAACAGTAATGGGGACAGGAGGCAACCTTGTCTGGCGCTTCTCACCAGTGGAAAGGAGTCCAAAAGCAGAAAACTGGTAAGTACCCGTGCAGTCAGATGAATGTAAAGGGCAGTGACTCAGTCCAGGAAGCATTCCCCAAACCTCATATGTGCAAAAACCATTTGTAGATAGTCCCACTCCAGGGAATCAAAAACTTTTTCGAAGTCAATGGCTATCACAGTGACTGGAGTGGGGTCAAGATTGGCCTATTGAATGAGGTTAATCAATGAACGGATGTGGTCCATACTTTAATGGCTGGGAACAAACCCTACCTGTGAAGAGTGCACCAGTTGTTTGCGTAGGGGATTGAGTCTTGTGGACATGATTTTGGCAAATATTTTGCTACCACATTGATAAGTGATATGGGTCTGTAGCTCGCAGGAAGGGTGGGGTCCTTTCCTTTTTTCAGGAGCACTGTAATTACTTCCTGCAGGAGAGTGGGGGAAAGGTACCTGTGGTAAGTGCTTTGTTGTATGCAGAGCATAATTCTTGAATAATGACTAGGGGCAGGGCTTGCCACAATTCCACTGTGACCCCATCTCCCCCTGG
Organism: Neoceratodus forsteri; assembly: GCA_016271365.2. Classification (NCBI taxonomy): domain Eukaryota; kingdom Metazoa; phylum Chordata; order Ceratodontiformes; family Ceratodontidae; genus Neoceratodus; species Neoceratodus forsteri. The sequence continues at coordinate 870,114,952 of CM057450.1, read as the reverse complement.
GGCTTTACTCGGTTTCATGGTGGGCAGGACCTGTTCAACCTCTTTGGCAGTTATGGGGCATCAAGGAGGGCAGCTTGTTGTCCTGTTAGCTTCAGAAGGTCTAGGGAGGTGAAAAATGTCTTCACCTGTGTGGTATTCATGCACCTGGAAGAGGAGTACAGGCTGGCATAAAATCTTTTCATAATACTATTTATTTCTTGTGCTTTGGTTTGAGTCTTACCATTTGCAACAACCAGGCCTGATATAAATCTTTCAGCCTGCTGTTTGCGAAGTGTGTGTGCTAGTACTTTACCCCCTTTTTCTCCCTTTCCCAATATTTTGCCTTATCCAGAGAATGGAAATCTCTGTCTTCCTGGCAAGTAGGTTGTTTATATCCATAAAAAGCCTGATTAGCTTGTGCTTGATGGGGAAGTGCTGACTGGCCTAGTGGTTGCTTTAAAAGTGGACTCTGTCTCTTTTAGCTGCTTCTCAAGGTTGGAGAGGTATAGCTCCCTTTTCCTCCTTAGTGCTGCAAACTCCATGATTTTGCCTATCATGGTTGCCTTGAAGGCCTCCCAGTTGTTACCCACTGATGTATCTGCTGTGGGATTTTCATTGAAGAAAAAAGTGATTTCGCTATGATGCCATGGTCTGATCTCTGGGTCTCTAAGGAGAAGGGGATCAAGCTGCCATGTGGGTGATGAAGGCATTGAGGGACCCCAAAGGAGGTGAAGGTGTACCGGGGCATGATCTGAAATTACTACTGGGAGGATAGCAGCTCCTAGGGATAACTGTGCTATTTGAGGAGAGATAAGCCAATAGTCTAGGGGGCTGTGGGAGCCATGTATTGGGGAGTGGAAGGTGTAATCACATTCTCGAGGGTGGAATGTTCACCAGATATCCACTAGACCTGTGTCTTGCAATAGCTGGTGCAAGGAGAGCCTCTCTCTTTTATTCGGTTCTTGCCCAAAGTGGCTGTGGTCCAGAAGTGGGATGAGGATAAGGTTGAAATCCCCCCAGAAGGATCAGTGTGTGTCCGGAGCTTAGCTGTCCTAGTTTTTGGGCTACTTCATGAAATAAATTAGGGGCATCCTCATTGGTGGCATAGATTTAGCCCAGAAGAAGGGGTCCCTCTGGGTGTCCCTTAGGCAAACTCCCATCTACCCTGTGGGTCACTTTCATTTGTGAGTGGGGACCATCTAAGTTGTTTGAGTATGACTATAGAAACCCCCCTTTTTCATGTGGGCGCAGAAGAGGAATAAAACCTGTCCTATCCATTCTTTAGCAAACTTGATGTGGTTGGAGGAGCTGAGTTTAATCTCCTGCAGGAAAGCTAGGTTGGACCGAAGCTTCTTCAAATGGGACAGAACCTGTTTATGCTTTACAGGGGTATTAATCCCCCTCATGTTCCAAGTATAGCAGTTAATTTCACCCATTGTCTAGAGGGGACAATATCATACTAAAGGATCTGTGAACAATGGGATGAGAAGCTGAGGTTCGACCATGCTGTCCCTGCAGTACCTGTGGGAAGTTCAAAACCTTTGCACATAGCAACCATATTCTGCAACTGTATAAGAGAACAACTTGTTTATACACCTGTGTCCTTAAAAACTCTATCATGTACAAAATAGCCATGTACTGAGCAGTAACATTAAACCTAGAACTATTTACATCGGCCTGTACCAGTTCTATCTCGGGGTGGTCTAGGTGTAGGCCTGCAACAAAGTTGCATCTGGCCCACCAGTCCACTCCTGGAGGTGGGTATTTCTGGTTCTGTTCCTTATCTGGTCACTACTTATGTGGGTGCCCATTTTGAGACCAGATGATAAGAGGGTCAGTCCTCAAGGCCTAACCCACTAGGTTGGTAGTGAAGGAATTTAGTAGGTATTGTGAATGGGGGGACTCTTGGAAGAGGGGTTGTGTGCCCTTCTATCAATGTATGGTGATGGGTGGGGCTGTTACTGGGGAGACTGAGGCATAATTGTTTGTGCCTACCTTGTTGCCAGAGTAATGATTTGCTGGGGGCCCCCTGGGGGCTGAAGGGGTCACATGCTGGAGCAGCTTTGATCCAAGGGGTATATAGTAGCAGGGAACATGAAGGGACCAGGTATAGATGCCTTGTCCCATCAGTATGGAGGGGGAGGCTTAGGAGATTAGCAGAGATTTGGGCCACCCAATAGTATTGGTTGACCACCCTGGAGATATTAGATGCACTCCTTATGTGTGTATATGTGGGCTGGCAGGTAACCATGAAAGGCACACTGAGCCAGAGCTCATTTCCAGGTGTGACCTGGGGAAAAGGGAAAGGAGAGGTTTAATATTACTATAAACAACATAATATATTTACAAAGGTGATCAATATATGATGCAGTGTACAATGTGAACAATCAGAATAATGATGTAGAAAAATAATTACAAAAACGGATCAAAGATAATGCAGTGTATAATGAGACAAACAGGAGAATGATGTAGAGAACATAATATAGAGCTGTGTGAAAGAAAAAGTAATAGCTAACAGAAATAGAGAGCTAAGCTGTCACTGCAGATACCAGGCAGGAGAGTAGGGCAGTACATAAACAGTATGCTAGACACAGTAGCTGGAGAGGACAGGTCGTAGGAGTGAAGAAGTCAGCCAGGGTTGCCTGCGGGCATAGGGATCAGGCAAGAACATGGGTTAGTGTCTAACCATTGGAGCAGCTGATTGAAGACTTTCAAAGAGGAGGAGTTATGTAAGGAGGTGCATTGTTGATTCCAGCAGTTTGGGAAGTGATAGGAGAAAGATAGGGAACCCACGAATGTGCGGGGATGAGGCAGTTTGAAGGTGAGCAAATCCCTGGACCTTAAGCCATACAGGGAGGGGGACACATTGGAAAGGAGGTCAGTGATGTATGATGGGAGATTTCCTAGCCAGTATTTGGCTAGGAATGTGAGAGAGTGTAGGTTTCTCCTATGAGTGAGGGAAGAGAGGGATAGGGAAGAGTAGGGAATGCAGTGGTGGGTGGGGGGGGGATTTGAGGAAAGCGACAAAAGGAGTTGGACACAGTGTCCAACCTAGATAAGGTAGTTGAAGTGGAGATGGCCCAGTGGTGCTGAGGGTTGAGGCACTGGACACCACACCTCGCACCATGCCGGTGACCCAGATTTGGGAACAAGCCCGGGTTATCGATGGTCGGCAGGGGAGGGAAGGGATTGAGCATCTGGAGGACTGCTTACCCTTCCTGGGGAGGGATCTGGGGAATGCACCGCTCTTGGGTGGCATCTGGCGATAGGTGGGGACAACACAGGATCAGGTGGTGCCAAGAAAGCGGGGCCAGAGCATCGGCAGATGTCGGCACATACGTGCTATAGAAGTCATTGCACATCTGATCTGTGAGGGAGAAGCTCTGGGGGCAGCCACCCACATCCCCAATGCTGGGCTACCTCCCCAACAGCTTGCTGAACCCCACCTCAGACGGACCCTCTAATTTCAGAAAGGCCACCAGGTAGGAGTCGGTGGGACCTCCTCTGGGGAGGTGATACAGGGAGCTGGAAAGTCCAGTTGGTGGAGTGCTGAAAGGTAGAAGCTTCTGGCGGGGAGTAGAGGTGGATAGCCATGTGAGCACCTCTGAGAGATGCCCAGACCTGTAAGGAGAATAAATAGAAATTACAAAAAAAAAAGGTAGTCATAGGGGAAGCACTGAAGACAATGTTGGCATAATCAAAGAAGGACAGAATTAGCTTAGTAAGTAACTGCTTATGCAGCAGGATTGAGAGGAAGTCCTTATGTCTGTACAAGAAACCTAATTTGGGGCATAGTTTAGCACATAGGGCATCAATGTGAGAAGAAAAGGATAGATGCTGGTTTAGCCAAACCTGCTAGATATTTAAAAGAGATTACTGATTCAAGGGGGGTACCACTGAGTGTCTAAAAGATAACAGGAGTGTGGATGGAGGCAAATTTTTGAGGGGTCACAAAAGTCATGGAGACCATCTTTTTAACATTTACTCTGAGAAGGTTTTTATGAAACCATTTGACTATGGTGTTCAGATCAGACTGTAAGAGAACTTGGGCAGCAGATGGAGAGGTGCCAGAAGCAAACAAAATGGCATCATCAGCATAAAGCTGAATATTAGAGGAGTAGCAGACTGATGGGAGTTCATTTAAAAAGATGGAGGCCAGTAAGTGGCCCAAAACTGAATCCTGAGGAACACCAGACAAGAAGAGGAGGAATTTCCTATGCGAACACACTGTGTTCTGCTTAGAAGATAGGACTAAAACCAAGCTACTGTGGAATTTGCTAGACCCAAGGCACATAGTTTTTGGAGTAATAGATGATTGGGACACAGAGTCAAATGTCTTGGCTCAGTTCATAAAGATTGCACCGGTGATATGGCTGTGATTCGTAGATATGTGAATAGAGTTAGTCACTCTAAGCAGAGAAGAGACTGTTGAGTGATGTTTGTGGAAGCTGGATTGATATGGGGTTAGTATTATGGAAGAGTCAATGTATTGTAAGAGCCTTTTGTGTGCGAGTGATTCCTGAAGCTTAGCCAATGAGTGTAGTAAGGAAATTGGATGGTAGTTACCCAGTTCAAGATGACTACCCTTGTGAAGAGGGATTACATGGGCAATTTTCCAAGCTCATTGGACAGTACCAGACTGGAAAGATAGATTTAAGAGGTGGATAAGGGGTTGGGGGACAATAGCTGGAGCAGCAATAAGGAGTAGACAGCCTCTATCTGGGCCTATATTACAGCTTCCCCCAGGATGGCCAGTATTAGTCTATATGATAGGCCACTAAGTTCAGGAGGGAACCCGTCACCTCTGCAATATAGAGTGCCTCCTGGTACCCCCAACTACATACCCCTGTGCATGTTATCACCACATTTAATTTTATCAGCCTTCAGTGTCTGCGGTAGGGAAAAGGAGAACATGGTCCCAGGTGTATGTAAGGCTCCTGTAGATATTCCAAAGCCGGTGTATCTCATTACTATCCCAGTCAATGTGGTGCCATGGCTGCCTTTTGCCTCAACTGGGATAGTGAGGGTTTGGCCAGTGTGTCACTCAGGGTGAAAACAGGGGATGGGGAGGGAAGAGCCCTGGCATGGTATCCAGCCAGGCAGTCATTTGGGCCCATACTTTAGCTAAACTATTGACTGCCCCGGTCTGTCCTGTAACCTCAAATCCCAGCCCATAGAAAGCAAAGTTCAGCACTTATCTGATTCATAGATAAAGGGTCATCCTGTGCTAGAGGGCTGGAGCTTGACGGCATCGATTAGAGAGTCCATGTTGTTCTGGAGCTGCGATTGCTGATGGGCAGAGCTGGAGGTGCTTGAGGTGGCCACTGCATCAGGTTGGTCCGTGGTTACCAGTTCAGCCCAGGACTTCAGTGTTGGTGACAACAGGCAGTGCACAGGACTCCCTATAGCTGGAGTTACTGCAGTGGGTGGAGGTGAAAGTTCCAGAGCTGTTTGGGAAGAAGCTGCAAATCTATTTGGGATAGTAGTAGGGTGCAAGGTCCAACTGCAGATCCAGGACATGTGGACCATATTCAGGGTTCTGGAACCATGTCTATCTGCCGAATTATCTCACCTGGTGTGTTGTCTGGATGAGTGTCTTTCTGTTCCAGTTCCTAGGAGGAAGGGACCAAGCTGCTTCATGTACTACCCTGCGGTTATCCAGGCCGGCATAGACTGGAGCCTCCCTGGTGTCCAAGCAATCTCTCAGTGAGTAGTTCTCTTCCACCAATGGTACCTTGGCAGACCTAATTTCACAAGAAAAAATTTTGTGTAGGAAGTCCATGAGGCTTTCAGGGTGAGCAAACAGCAGTGGTACTCTGTTATGAACCATCCTCATGGTAGCCAAGTAGCACAGTGAGAAGGGCAGGCCGAACTGGTGTAGGTGCCTGTGACACTCAGTATAGGCCCTGCACATATCCAAAATATCCTTAGAGAAGTCTTGGTAAATGTGTATTTTATGGTCATGCCAGAGGATCTGTCATTTGGACCACGTGGTGGTCATTATGGTTTCCTTCTGTCTGAAGTCAAGAAATTAGACCAAGATAGGCCGGGGGCACTACCCTGCTTTTGGGGGGTGGCAGGGATTGGCTGGCCCTCTCAATTTGCAGCAGTGGGGCAGGTGTCAGGTCTAGTATTCCTGGAAGAGTATGCTCAAGAACTGTGGCCACGTCCCTTTGTTCTGCCCCCTCGGGAAAACCTAGGAACCGGAGGCTGTTGCATTGACTCTGGTTCTCTAGGTCATCCATCTTCTCCTGCAATGTCTGTGAGGCTCGGTGTTGCTCTCAGATCACCTCTGTGAGATCCTGTATAGCGGCCTCATGGAAGCCCACTTTTCTTTCTGTTTGAAAAAGCTGCATTTCGATTGTTTGAGTTCCATGTCATAACAGTGATTTCGTAAGGGCGAATATAATGTCTTTGAGTGCACATTGCTGAAAACAGATATGGCAACAGTGCACTCTGCTGACATCCACCTTAGCGACACCCTCGGGGACCCCCAAAGACACAATACTGTATGTTTTAAGCAGGGGGATCCTCCTGTACCCTCATGCTGGGGGCTGCAGCCCCGCACCCCCTTCTCTTTATAATCAACTCCAAAGGGGGCCTGACTCTGGGGTACAGGCAAACCCTCAGGAGGGGACTATTCGGGGGACTGTGACCAGGGCACAATTCTGGGGTAGTCATGAATCGGACAACAAAAAAATAAATAAAATTACAGAAGTCCCACACAAGTTAAAATATAACATTTTTACCCAGCTCATCCCAACCCTGAACCTAGTACCTTGAACTCCATTGTCAGACGAGGGATCCACAGCACCAGTCAAGCAGCTCGGTAGCACTGCCTACACTGCCTCCCATATCCTACTTTATATCACGCCCTCCCACAATTGTGCCATCACTTACTCGCCCTTATGTTCATTGGATGGTCACTTAAACCCCGTTAGTGAACCTTCCCCGATTGTTCTCTTCCTGAGTGCTGCAAATGATTCACTCAAAACACAAGCACTCATTTGCAGTGGCCCATTTGATGGGTTACCATCGTTTACATTACTTGCATGGTATGGTTTGTTGCAACAGTGACGTGCCATTTGATGCATCAATTGAGTGAACATATTTTCAACTGTTTTAGGATCCCAGCCAGAGGAGGGCGTGGAGGCCATGCCGTCAGTCATGCTAAATCGGGGCTGGATCACAGAAATCGAGATCAGCGGGACCTGGGTTCAGTTCTTCCCAAGGTAAGTCCACAAATGCACTGACATGTTTTCCTGTATCTACCAGTTCATTTTTATTCAAGTTGCAGCTGCTGGTGTAGGATATAGGTGGATATATTTCCCAGTAGGTCATAGAGCAAGTCAAGTCACACAGCCATCTTTGTTCAGGGCCAAGCCATGCCCCAGTTGAGTAGATTTCTTGGCAAGTGGGGTGTACATAATGACTTACATTATTGTCATTCCTTTCGTTCGATGCACAGCTGTATCCATAATGGCAAACAGTCATTCAGGAAGTGGTCTTGTCATTTTGTACATGTATGCTTGATCTGACTTGTCTCTCTGGATGCCACAATTTTGCAGTCTTTCTCAACCTGGTCAAAGCTTTTGACACTATTGCACATTCCCTTCTCCTCTGCAAGTTTGAAGTGTCTGGATTCTTTCATTATACTTCAATTAGCTGGTTCTGCTCCTACCTTGAGGAGAGGTCCCAAGCTGTTGGTACTTTAGACACATTCCCCTTCCCTCCACTCCCTCTCTGCTCATGCATGCCCCAAGGGTTTGCTCTATGACTAAACTTCTTTATACATTTTTTTTTAAATGACCTCCTACTGCCTGTACCTCTATGTCCATCCACATTTACATGAATAATAATGGCATTCCATTCCTCTGGCACCTCCGAACCTGATCTCATTTCCCAGCTTCAACTGGATTTATCCAACATCAATCACATGGCACCTCTGAGAACATGGCTTTATATATTGTGCTCTGCAATATCAGGGGGCAAACACAGACCAGTAAGGCCAAGAGGACTAGATGCCGTACAACAAAACTAGTCTGCAAAATGATTAAAGCATACCTTCTTAGGATACTAATTATGCTACTTCTGATATCTGCAAATGTTCATCCTAACCCGGGCCCTACCGGCCGAGCACCCCATGCCACAAAAAGGCAGGAGGGGTCCCTCACATTAGCCTCAATCAGTGTCTGCAGCCTCCTTAACAAACTTGACATCTTGCAAACCTGGGTCCAGCAACATAGCCCTGATGTACTCTCTGTTGTCGAAACATGGCTTAACCCCAAGATACCAGACGCTGCAGTCACCATCTCTGGATACTCTATATTCAGGTAGGACAGGGTTTCCAAACGAGGTGGAGGCTGTGCCATCTACATGAGGAATTCCTATCTGGGTCAAGTCTTCCCGTTCTCAAACCCTAAACCACCCTCACAGGTTCTCGCTATTAAAGTTCTACTCAGGGCGCACAACAAGGAGCTCACCATTGTCTCTGTGTACCTACCCCCTAAAGATCAGCCCAATGGATTTATGAGCATATTGGAAAGCCTACAGGGATTACACCATAACTCTGAACTCATAGTACTAGGCAACTTCAACATAAATTGGCTATCGCTGGGGGCCAGAAACTACAAGGATGCTGTCACATCACAGAACCTCACCCAGCTTGTTACCACACCCACCAGATGCAACTGTAGGACAGGGTCGCACACACTTCTGGACTGGATCCTTGCTAATCACCCTGAATGAATCTCAAAAGTCTCAGTGCTCCCTGATGGGATCAGATACCACTCACCGGTCACATGTACCTGGACAAACAAATTCATTAAGCCCCCTCCTAAAATAATCCACACCAGAGTGTTAAAGCAGGGGTACCTTGAGCTACTAAAGACACACATAAGCCACCTGGACTGGACACCAATCTACTCTCCCATTGATGCAAACCAAGCCTTAGACCTTTTCATCTGCCACTTCACTGCGGCCTGCAATATCTTTGCACCACTCAAAAAGCTGAAGGTCAGGGGCAGAGCTAACCCTTGGATAACCCCCGATCCAATCACTTTACTCAAACATAGGGATCATCTCTGGCACTGTGCCCGTGCAACATCCAAACCTGGGGATATTCATAAGTATAAAGCTGCCAGAAATGAGTGCACACGGACAGTTAGGAGTGCCAAAAGCAAATACTTCAAGGAAGTTCTCTCCAGCTCCTGAGGTGATGGAAAAAAAATTTGGAGTAACTTGAAAGACCTTACAGGCAAGGACCCTAAGTCACCACCCACCATGCTCAGCATAAATGGAACACCAACATCTGACCTGTACACAATCACCAACACCTTTAACAATGCGTTCTCCAACTTGGATAGTGTCCTCCCTTCTAATTTCTTTGATGCCCCCTCTGGTAGTAACCCTCCTGCAACTACTCCTCTCCTACACTCTGCCCCACAATTCTACTTCAAGGAGATCCCAGTGCATGAAGCCAAAACCTATATTCTGAAGGCCATTCACAATGCAGGCTACAGCCATGACTCACTTGACCTGAAGTTGTTAGCACCTGTCCTTGAAGAAGTCCTTGAACCCCTGACAAAGGTCCTCAATCTATCACTAAGGACATCCCAGTTCCCATCTCTCTGGAAACAGGTGACCATCATACCAGTACACAAAAGTGGAGACAAATCACTGCACTCCAGCTACAGACATATCTCCATCCTCGCTCCATTGTCTAAGGCCCTGGAGTGCATCGCCTCAGACCAACTAGTCAAGTACCTGGAAAAATACGACATCCAGTGTCCTGAGCAACATGGTTTCGGAAAAGGGCACAGTACCACCACTGCACTATTAGAATTCACAGGCTTCATCCATACCACGCTTGATCAAAGAAACTATGTAGGGGCAGTATTCATCGACCTTACGAAAGCCTTTGATACTGTGAACCACCCACTCCTACTCAAGCAATTATCAACATTGGGCTGTCCAATGAAGTGCTGCTCTGGTTTTCCAGCTACCTTGGGGAGAGGGTCCAGTGGGTTAGGATTGCCAGTGTCACCTCCGAAGAAAAGCCATTCCTTTCAGGGGTCCCACAGGGGTCCATCCTGGGGCCACTACTCTTCAGCCTCTTCCTCAATGACCTTCCCAGTGTCTGCCACCATTAATTACTGCTCTACGCCGACAACGCAGTCATGTTCACCAACCATCAAAATGCACAGCTCCTTGAGAAACAATTACAGCTTGAATTCATGTGCATCGAAGAATGGTTCAAGTCACATAAACTGGTCATGAACTACAGCAAAACAAAGGTTATGACCTTCTACAATGCCAGGAGCAAGTACAAATCCCATGACCTCACCATCCTAAACCAAACGGGGACCTTACTTGAACACGTTCCTGATTTAAATACCTAGGTGTCACATTGGACAGCTCACTCTCCTACCATCGGCACATAGATTCTGTCACCAAAGCCACCAACATTCGAATAGGCCTGCTCTACAGGCACAAACACTGCATGACTCCTGACACTCTCTGGTTGGCTATCAACAGCTCTGTCACCTCCGTCATCGATTACGGGCTAGCAATTTATGGCTCTGCCTCCACCTCTGCCCTCCGTAGAATTACAGTTGCACTCAACAAAGCATGCAGGCTGCTAACTGGGGCTGACCGACTTACACACACTTGTGACCTGTACACTCAGGCAGGATGGCTTCCTCTCATCAGCTGGGTATAGTATCAAACCTGCCTCTTAGCCAAAAAAGTCCTCCTCTGGTTCATGCCCCCAGGCATTGAAAAGCCCTATTGACCTACACAGCACCCAGCAGAACTAGAAGTTCACAACAACTAACCTTCCTTGATCCCCAGATGCCAACTACCATGGGCCAGGGGCTTTGCCCTGAGCACCACAGTGGTACAATACTCTCAACAAGAAACTCTTACTGCTGCTGCTCTTGGCCCTTTTAGAGACAACTCCGACTTCATCTTGTTTCAACTAGTCATTGTGACTCGCTAATCAGAGGGCCCCTCACTCACTGCCCTCCACTTCAGTCTTGACAGCTACCTCTCCCTGCCTTGCCCCTTCTACCTGCCTACCCTCCTGCCCCTCTCCTTTTCCTCCCCTGGGCATTTCCTGACTTTTATCCTCCCCTCCCTCCCCTTTAGAGCTCTTGCTTTCACCTCTACCCTCTGACAATGGCCTACCTGCCTGCATACCCGCTTCCCTCTCACCTGCAGTGCTTATTTCTAAGATTGCCCTTGGCTGGTATGTCATGCTACCTAACATTTGGCGCATTTTGAATTACTGGAATTTTCCTAAGCCTCAGTCTCTTACTTCTTTTTATTGTGTAACTATGTATTACTATGTTGACCTTTGTATGTATGTATACCCCCCATTCCTTCAACGTGGAACCTTTGTAAATGAGCAGTTCCTGCTCAAAGGTACTTGTAATCCTAGATTTCAATAAAATAAAAATAAAATAAAAATAAACATTCAGCACTGGTTTCTGGCAAAACAACTGTCTCTCAATGCCCAGAAAAGGATATCTATGACCTACGGCACCAGGCAGAGGTTAACCAGACTCTTTCCTCTACCCTACTTCTATACCTTTAATGGTGCACTGATTGAGGACATCTCCTTTCTTTAAATAGGTTGGGTTATGGATGGATCACCATCTCAATTTCTCCTTGCATGTGGATAACATCCACCAGAAGCTTCACCCTGAACTTGTTGCTCTTTTCAGGAATAAAGTGAGTATCCCACTTCCTGCTGACAGAGAAATTGTCTTGAAGATAATCCTCTCTATCTTTGATTATGGTGACATCATATATAGTGCCATTTCCAAGTCCACCCTGGCCAGACAGGACCCCCTCTGTCACTCTTTTTCTGCTTTGCCCTTGGCTATCCTCCCTTATGTCCACTACTGTTTTGTATACTCCTCTCTCTCTCTCTCTCTCTCTCGCTTTCCCTGCCCTCCCTTGATGCCTGGCACCTCTCCTTTTGAGTTTCTTTCATCTCTAAACTCAGGCTTGGCTCCCTTTCCCCTTATCTTGCCTCACTCCTCTTATCACCCCTACCCCCTTGTACTCCCTTAACAAACATTGATTCTCACTCCCTCTCCCTTCCTCCAGTGATGTCCACTGCAGGTCAAGATGCTGTCTCCTTCTGTATACTAAACTCTGGTCTTCTCCTTCCCCACTATCTGCTCTGCCTTATCCCTCTACTACCTCAAATCTTTCTTCAGTGAATTTACTACTCACTCCTACAGTTGCTCCTGATCCTGGAATTGTAAGCTCTGTGGTTCACCCCCCTTCCTGTAATCACTGACCCATTGCTAATACTTAATCATTATGTATCACACGCTGTCTAGTGCAGATCATTTAATATTACTCCTCCAGTCATGGCAACTGAACTTACACTGTTTTCGCATTGGTACAGGTATTTGCCTTTTGCACAACTTTATTAAATTTATTCACTTTGACTAGTACAGATTCTGTAGCCTATTCTACCTGTAATGATAAATATACTAATTTTCTGTTTGCCTTTTGCACAACTGTTATTGACAGACAGACTGAAGGATGGACAGTCGTGCAACAGCCAGACAGACAAATAAATAAATGCACCAATCTGTTTTAAATCCACATCTGGACACAAGTTCCTGCATATTACTGTATAGACTTGTGAATCCTGCCTATTTTAACTGACTTGGCCTTGGACTTTTGCCCCAGGAATACATTCCCAGTCCTCTACCAACTGAATAATGAGGCTCACTTTGCTAGCCTGAATACTCTTAGGTAATGTGGATGCTGCCCAGGTTCTAGGGGAATGTGGTTGCGGCATGGGATGCTATGAGACACCATCAAGGAAATTAAAGTTCTGAATTGGTATATTTATTTTCTATAACCATTTCAACTGTTGATTGGTCCTTTGATCAAGGTAGGGCGGTAGATGTGGCCTATCTGGATTTTAGTAAGGCCTTTGACTCCATCCCACATAGAAGACCACTAAACAAATTAGGAAGCCTGGGTGTAGAGCACAAAGTGGTAAGCTGGGTTAGATATTGCCTGAGAGGGAGGACACAAGAGTGATAGTGAATGGAGCTCAGTCCATGAAGAGGGAGGTGACCAGTGGGGCGCCCCAGAGTTTGGTGCTGGGACCAGTCTTCTTTAATGTCTTTATTACTGATATTTCTAGTGGGCTGGAAGAGAAGGTGTGTCTATTTGTTGATGACACAAAAATCTGCAATAGAGTTGATACAAAGGAAGGGGTGGGCAGAATGAGGAGGGACTAATGTGGGCTCAAGGAATAGTCAATAGTGTGGCAGCTAAAGTTTAATGCAAAGAAATGCAAGATAATGCATTTAGTAGGGGAAAAGGGAGGCAGTATAGCACAGTGGTTTAAGGCTCTGAGCTACAAATCTGGTGACATCCAGCAGACCAGACCTGGGTTGGAATCCCACAGCTTCCACTTACATACTGTGTGACCCTGAGCAAGTCACTTAACTTCCCTGTGCTCCCAGGTTGCACCTGTAAAAAAGCTTTCAGCTTAGTGTGCAACTCCTGGTTAAACAACTAAAAAAACAAAAACAAAACAAAAAAAAAACCCTAGCAAAAAATATATCATACGGAGGAGTTGCTGACACCCTCCAAGTAGGAAAGGGACCTGAGTGTGCTTATAACAAACTACCTGAAGGTGACCAGACAGTGCAAGAAGACAGTCAGGAAGGCAAGCAAAATGCTGGGGTGCATAGGAAGGGGTATAACTAGCAGAAAGGGAGAGGTGGTAATGCCACTCTACAGGTTGCTGGTGAGACCCCACCTGGAATACTGCTTCCTGTTCTGGAGACCTTATCTCAGGAAGGAGATAGACAGGCTGGAGGCAGTCCAGAGGAGGTCTACAAAAATGGTGCCAGGGTTACACCAGAAGCCATATGAGGAGAGATGGAGGGACCGGGATATGTACTTGTTATAGATGCGAAGAGAAAGGTGGGACATGGAACAGACCCTTAAATACCCAAAAGGTATAAATAGGGTTCAGGAAGGGAGCATATTTAAGAAATGTGTGTGCTCAATAACAATGGGTCATGAGATGAGGTTGGAAGGTGGGAGACTCAGGGGGAATGTGAGGCAATATTTCTTCACTGAACGGGTGGTGGACACATGGAACAGCCTCCCTAGGGAAGTTGTTGGTGTGCAGACAGTGAGGGAATTAAAAAAATGTTTGGGATAGATACAAGGGAACGTGACTGGTAGGGAAAAAAGGGTAGATAGGGGAAATGGGGGAATGGGGTAAATGGCCAGATTAGACAGGCAAGTCGGTCCTCATCTGCAGACATAATATATGTATGTATGCAGATATGCATGTATGATACTGTATAAAGAAATGGCACTATGATACTGTCTTTAGAAATTGACTATATCTGGGTTTTTTGCTTTCCAACGGAAGATTCCTAGCATCCCATCTATTAGGGTATACTACCTAGAAGGGAGTTCCAGGGGTATTTGGGACAGAATGTAGAGAAGTTTGGGGGCAGTTATCATTTTAATGGCTACAATTTTCCCAGCCATGGTGCGATGCATTAGCTTCCTTCTTTCCAGCTCAGTTTATAGGTCCACCAATAGGGGCTTTAGGTTGATTTCCCATAGTTTAGAGATGTCTGGGGAGATCTGGATGCCCAGGTATTGAGTACATACGTGTTGATTCCTCTGGTGGCCTATCTTTATGCCCTGGATGTGGGGATGTTGTCTGATTGCAGCTGCCACAGGTTCTACCGCCAGGATGAACAGTAATGGGGACAGGATGCAACCTTGTCTGGTGCCCTTCCCCAGTGGAAAGGGGTCTGAAAGCAGAACATTGATAAGTATTGGTGCAGTTGGATGCATGTAAAGGGAAGTGACCCAGTCCAGGAAGTGGTCCCCGAACTCCATATGTGTAAGTACTATTTGTAGATAGTCCCACTCCAGGTAATCAGAAGCTTTTTAGAAGTCAATGGCTATCGCAGTGACTGGAGTGGGGTCAAGAGTGGCCGATTGAATGAGGTTAATCAATAAACGGATGTGATTCGCACTATAGCAGCTGGGGACAAAGGCTACCTGTGAGGAGTGCACCAGTTGTTGGAGTAGAGGATTGAGTCTTGTGGACATAATTTTTGCAAATATTTTCCTATCCACATTAATAAGTGATATGGGTCTGTAGCTCACTGGAAGGGTTGGGTCCTTTCCTTTTTCTGGGAGCACTGTAATTACTGCCTGCTGGAGAGTAGGGGGAAGGTACCTGTGGTAAGTGCTTTGTTGTATACAAAGCATAGTACTGTGGTAATGATTGGGGATAGGGCTTGCCACAGTTCCACTGTGAAACCATCTCCCCTGGGGCTTTACCTGATTTCAGGATGAGCAGGGTCTGTTCAACCTCTTTGGCAGTTAGGGGGCATCAAGGAGGGCAGCTTGTTGTTCTGTTAGCTTTGGAAGGTCTAGGAAGGCAAAAACTGCCTTAATCTGTGAAGTATTCATGCACCTGGAAGAGAAGAACAAGTTGCCATAAAATCTTTTTATAATTATATTTATTTCTTGTGCTTTTGTTTGATTCTTTCCATTTGCATTTACCAGGCCTGATATAAATCTTTCAGCCTGCTGTTTGCAAAGTCTGTATGCTAGAACTTTACCCTCTTTTTCTCCCCCTTCAAAACATTTGTGCCTTAACCGGAGTATAGAGATCTCTGCCTTCCTGGCAAGTAGGTCGTTTACATCCATACAAAGCCCTATTAGCTTGTACCCAATAGGGGACTGCTGACTGGCATGGAGGGTTGCCTTAAAAGTGGACTTTGTCTCTTTCAGCTGCTTCTCAAGATTAGAGAGTTGTAGCTACCTTTTCCTCCTTCTTAGTGCTGCAAACTCCATGATTTTACCACTCATGGTTGCCTTAAAGGTCTCCCAGGTGATACCCACCGATGTATCTGCTGTGGGATTTTCATTGAAGAAAAGTGACTTCACTACCAAGCCATGGTCCAAACTCTGGTTCTCTTAGGAGACGGGGATCAAGCCACCATGTGGGCAATTAGGGCATTGAGGGTCCCCAAAGGAGGTGAAAGTGTATTGGGGCATTATCTGAGATTACCACTGGGAGGACAGCAGCTATAGAGATAACTGTGCTATTTGAGGAGAGACAAGCCAACAGTCTAGGGGGCTGTGGGAGCCATGTATTGGAGTGGGAGGTGTAATCACTTTCTTGAGGGTGGAACATTCACCAGATATTCACTAGGCTGTGTGTTGCATTAGTTGGTACAAGAAAGCCTCCCTCTTGTGTAGGGTTCATGCTCGGAGTGGCAATGGGACAGAACCTGCTTAAGCTTTACAGGGGTATTAAGCACCCTCACATTTCAAGTATAGCAGTTAATTTCACCAATTGTCTAGAGGGGGCAATATCATACTAAAGGATCTGTGAACAAGGGGAGGAGAAGCATAGGTCCAACCACTCTGTTCCTGCAGTACCAGTAGGAAGTTTAAAACCTCTGCACATAGCAACCACATTCTGCAACTGTATAAAAGAACAACTTGTTTATACATCTGGGTCCTTAAAAACTCTATCATATAAAAAATAGCCATGTATTGAGCATTAACGTTAAACCTAGAACTATTTACATTGGCGTGTGCCAGTTCCATCTTGGGGTGGCCTAGGTGTAAGCCTGCAACAAAGTTGCATCTGGCCCACCAGTCCACTCCTGGGGGTGGGTATTTCTGAATCTGTTTCTTATCCGGTCACTCCATATGTGGGTGCCCATTTTGAGACCAGATGGTGAGGGAGTCAAACCTCAAGGCCTGACCCACTAGGCTGGCAACAAAGGAATGTAGTGGGTACTGATTATGGGGGACTCTTGGAAGAGGGGTTGGGTGCCCTTCTATCAATGAATGATGATAGGTGGGGTTGTTACTGGGGAGACTGAGGCATAATAGCTAGTCCCTACCTTGTTGACAGAGAAATGATTTGCTGGGGGCCCACCTCGGGGGCTGAAGGGGTCACATGCTGGAGCAGCTTTAAGCCGAGGGGTATATAGTTGCAGGGAAAATGAAGGGACCAGGTACAGAGCCTGCCTGGTGCTGCCTTATCCCATCAGTATGGAGTGGGGGAGCTTAGGAGATTAGCATAGAATTGGGCTACCCAATAGTACTGGTTGGCTACCCTGGAGGTATTAGATTAGCTCATTATGCGTGATTATGTGGCCAGCAGGCATTTATTTATTTATTTAAAATTTGGTGACCGTGAAAGGCACATTGAGCTGGAGCTCATTTCCAGGTAGGACCTGGGGAAAAGGGAAAGGAGAAGTTTAACATTACAATAAATAACATAATAGAGTTGCAGTAACCCAGGGTAAGGGAAAACGTGTCTGTTGTGGAGTGCTGCTTTGCTGAATGGCGATCAGGAACTTCCATGTAGGTCTGTGTATTATACTTAAAAAAACGTGAATTGCTCCATTATAATATTAGATGTATTACTGACATGAAGCATACAAAGCAGTAGTTGTGCAAAACAGTTTCTAATAAAGAAACTTTAATATCCTTTGTTCTAAGCAAGGATAGCACAAATCACCCACAAGAGTAGAATATATTTGTAAACATAAAGAGCTTTTGAGCACTCTTGAAATGCCTATATTTAGGCAGAATCAAATTTATGTTCACGTATTTGTTAAGTCACATAATTCTGTATTGCTTAGGATTTCCTTAAAAAGAGATTATTTTTTATTGTATTTCATCTGCTCTTGCTGTCCATCAATATGTGGAATCATAATCCTCTGCTTGTCAAGTCATAATTAGTTCACATAGCAATGGATTATAAAATCAGACATCAAGAGCTATGACATCATGTGTAGTCTCAAAAGAAGCATATCCCTTCAATCAGCATGCCCCTTTGAGATAAAGCAAGTCTATAGAGAAATTTGGTTGTGAGCTTCCTCCAAGGCCATGAGCAAAGGAACAATTTAAAAAGGCACATGCCAGAACAGTGTTCCAGTTTCACTGCCACCTGCAATGCCAAGGTGGGCATGCATGCTGTAAATACCCTAATAGAGCCAGGTGGATAGTAGGTGTATTGTATAGGTGAAGTTATTGACTCCTGGGGAGAGAATTTGCTGTCCAGTGTTTTTGCCTCCTCCCTATGCAGCCCAATATGTGGAATTGGCCTCCAGTAGCTGTGAACGCAGCCAAATCTCTGCCCTGTATGCTGAAGGAAGGCTATAGATGCAGCCATGTTAACTCTGATTGTTAGAGTGTGGGAACAGCAGGGATAATGATGAGAAATGGAGAAAAAAGATCAGAATAAATTTCAAAGACTGATAGCATAAGCATGCAAGTGTGAGTTTTCAGAGCCTACTGTTCTGAACAGGCACAGATGAGTGACATAACATTCTAAAAGGTCACACTGCTACTTTTCAAATCACAAAATGCCATATGACTCTGTTGCTTTATAGAACCATTAATGCTGTCTTATAAAATACGTCAGTTTGCAACTGCAACTTTAGTATTATAATCTGCAACACAATAATGCTAGATCTTATTACCGTAGGAGCCTCATAATAGGGACAGCAGAATGGATAACTTTTTATACCCATTAAGCAGTTGTTGCAATTATCAGAAGGCACACTTCTAATGTGCGTCTAAGCATCTACCTAAACTTGTATGCACTGTCCTGCCTTTGGCAAGTGTGGTGTCCAGCTTTGGCTCCCTACTGTATTCTTTAAAAAGTATGTTGTATTCTGTGCTCAAACACAGCAATATACTTCTTGGTTTCTGCATTGCAGCATGGCGTCAATGTGAGCACTGGCACAGTGCAAAGTATATAAATAGGCAGCTGTACCAAGTAAGTAGATGGCAAAATGGTTGGAGAGTGGAAAATGGAGTGGGGAGTGGCTTATCAATGGCAGAGTATGCTGAAAGGTACTGTTGCTTCATAATACCTGTCTCAAGCAATCCAGGGTTAGAAATGCGTGCTTTCTGAGACTGCCACCATTCTTAATATCCCCTTCATAATAATCAATGTTCCTCCTGCACAAAGTCCATTCTTTATGACCACACTCCTAGTATTTCTCCCTTCCCCCTCCTGTTCCCTAATGTATCCCCTTGCATTTTCTTATTTTTATGTTGGCTCACGCTTGCGCACCAGCCAACATCTTGCGGTAGTAGTAAATTTCGGAGGTGCGGTCAGTGTGGGCGAATGCAGGGCACACATCAGAAGGTGCATCCCTCATTCCACAATAAGCCAGCTTGCAGGCACTAACATCAGCATTACTTAAAGTGGTCAAAACTTCTAAGAAAAGTGCAGCTGCAATGAGAGGAAAGCTCATCATGCAGTGGCACAATAACGCACCTCCAGACGTGTCTTTCCTGGTCAAATATTTCAATAAATATGGCAGCAGTGGCTGCCACTGCTGCCACCGCCTGCCTCACAATGCCGACTTCAGGGGTGCCCAATCCCCCTGTCAGCATGCTAAATAATGCCCCCCCCCAAGATTTTGTGGCACACTAGGAGCCCACCTCAGTGTGCCTCTCCATGATGAAAGCCAACCATCGTCGGCATGTTGAGACCCCACCCCTATTCTGTGCCAAACTGGGAGCCCACCCCAGTGTGCAGAAAACTTTTTATACACCTGTGGAAAAAGAAAACTGTCTTTGCTGTTTTTTTTCCCCCAAGTACCTAAAAGCAAGAAAAACGGTCCCTCGCTGGGGTTCCCTCCCCAACCTGCAGCCACCCTCTGCACCCCTCCCCACCCCCCACCTCCATACACCTCCAGAGCCCGGCATGATGATCTTGATGGACCAGGAACATGTCTGCACTCTTCAAAGCTGACCCATGAACTGAAGAAGTGCAGTGAAAGGTATAATGTCATAAACAGGGTTTTTTCAACTTATTTGGATATCTCAGCCATTTTTTTGGAATTTTGCCTCCAAATTTTCAACATGGAGTGTTTGGGACCCCACCTCATGAACACATGCAGTCATCTTGTTACTCGGCCCAGTAAGGTCATTTCGCAGTCACTGCACCAAATCACCTTTTGGGACTGATTAATGAAATGACAATGCCACTGTTCATGAGGTGGAGTCCCAAAAACCCTATCTTGCAAATTTGGTGAAAAAATTCCAAAAAATGACCATGTTACAAGCGTGCATTGCACCGTTTCAATGCAAGCTTGTAACTCTGACAATTTTTAATATTTTCACTCCAGATTTTCAACATTGCCCTTTTTTCACATCTCCTTATGAACAGTACAACTGTCATTTTTCACATCCTACCCAAAATGTGTTTTCATACATGTCACACAATGGCGTGGTTGCTGTGGAAAATCAATGTTCGGGCCACATTAACAAAATCACAGTGACACTGTTCATGACTGGAGTTCCCAAAATACGTATGTTGAAAATTTGGTTAAACAAATCCCCCAAATAATTGTGTTATGGCCGTGCATTACGCAGTTTCTACACATGCTCATGATGGCCCCAATTTTTCATATTTTCACTCCAGATTTTCGACAATGCTATTTTTTCACACCTCCTCATGAACACTGCAGCTGTCATTTTTCACATCCTGCCCGAAACATGTTTTCACACCTGTTCCCTCCAAAATGCACAGTCACTGTAAAAAATCACCTTTCGGTAAACAAACTCATAGTGCCACTGTTCATGAGGTGGGGTCACAAACAGCCTATGTTGAAAATTTGGAGTGAAAATACCAACAAATGCCCTCATCATTAGGGTTTCCAACTGCAATGCCACACCCTGTACAGACTGACAGGTGTCAGGGGTGTGAGTTGGCATTGTCAGCTGCAATGCTCATGCCAATCCATCCCCCATACCCTGCAGCCAGTGACAAGTGTTGAGATGTGCCTTAAACTCTTTGGCCTCAGAGTTCACCCCATTCTCCTACACTGCACCCATGTCAGTATATTCCGTTATGGAATGGAGTGAGCGTAAGGCCTGAAGACCCCAAGGCACATGGCGTCACTTGTCAGTCTCTGAGGGGTAGGGTGAGGTGAAATGGCATGAGCGTTATGGCCAACAACCCAAAGGCACACCCCAGTGCCTGTCACTCTCTGCATGGTAGGGCTGGGATTGGCGTCAGTTCACTACTTCACTGCCAATCCTATTGTTTATCTCTCTAACTCCTGCACTACCAATGCTAGTGCCAGTGCCAGCAAGCCAACATTCAGCATTGACAAATGCTTGTTCTCTCTCTGCTAATCACAGCCACCAGATCCACTGGCACTTGATCCCTTTAAATAAAACTGTCCACATGACCTTAAACCTGTTCTTCCCCATTGCAAAGCTGATTCTGCCATTGTTGCTACTCTCTCTTTCTTTCTTTCTTTCTTTCTTTCTTTCTTTCTTTCTTTCTTTCTTTCTTTCTTTCTTTCTTTCTTTCTTTCTTTCTTTCTTTCTTTCTTTCCTTCTTTCACTGAATAGGCTGGATCTCATTTCTAGATGGGCTCTTGGGGTGTTACAGGATGGTAACAAATACAATAAACAGTCAAAGTGCCAATGGTACTACGTCATGGCAATCTGACCTTTGAATAAGCAATATCCCACAATAAATGAGCTATGGAATCTCAGATGGTCTATTCTGCTGAAATAAAGTTTGTAAATTCTTTGAGATATAGCATACTGTATAAAAAATACTATGTAAATGCAAATTATATACTATTCTGTAGGTCACACACTACACGTTTGATTAAAGTATCAATTTTTCTGAGAGATGCTAAACTATCCTTTTCACTTTGCCCTATTTTTTCAATCTCTTCAACACATTTTTCTCAAACTGTTCCTCCATTACATCTACTGTATTGTGAAACTATGCTAAGGATCAATTTGCCTGATCTGCAACAGGGGACAGCAGTGAAGAATCAGCTTGAGCAATAACAGCCAATCACAGAGGACCAAGTCAATATTTTACAATGTACATCCTCTTACTATCTATTATAGACTCATTACAGTTGTCATGACATGCATGACAACCAAAGACAGTTTGTAGCACAATTGGGCCTGCCAGGATGTAACACAGTTCTGAATAGTTCTCCCACTCCAAAGTAATCATTTCAGCCAGAAATAATGATTTTCTAGTGGGGCAAAGTGTGTACACTGAATTCTCTGTTTTAAGTGATTTACTGTAGCCATATAGTAGTATAATCCCTAATGAAAAAGGCTGTTCAAAGCTTATGAATGAGCAAAGGCTGAGCTGCTGAGCCACCACAACAAACAGATGGCACTTCAGAGTCAGCTTTAATTGAATCCCATATGCCGGTATTGCTGCAGTTGCTTATGCATTATTTAAAACTTTTTAATGATGTAGTGAGTGATGGAATGAGGCAAAATAATTTAAATGCTGATCAGAAAGAAGAGAAACAATAAGTCATATAAGAGGCACATATGCTGCAAGAAGAAGGATACATTCCAATGTGTCTGGTTTCTGTAAACACACATCATAAAGCATCATTGGTAAGAAATTCATATGTGTACGAGTGTGTGTGTGTGTGTGTGTGTGTTTGTTCATTTGTTTGTGGCGGGAAGAGGTAAACTGACTAAAGAATCTTGATACTGCATTATGGTTGACATCTCACTACTCAGTTTTTAGTGAAGTTGGCTATCACACACTAAATGTAACAATAATCAGAGTACATCCAAGGGTACTAAGGAAACTGGCTGAGGAGCTGACAGTGCCACTATTTAATAGTTAACTGGAGTCAGACATGATACAACAGGACTGGAGAACAGCACATGTGGTGCCCCTCCACAAAAGCAGTCCCAAGGATGACCCAGGGAATTGCAGACCAGTCAGTCTGATCTCAATCATGTGCAAGCTTATGGAGACCATATTTATGGAAAGGTTGGTAGAATATCTAGAGGAGCATGGTCTCTAGGATGCGAGGCAGCATGTGTTCATGTGGGGGAGATCATGCCAAACAAATC
Source organism: Neoceratodus forsteri (assembly GCA_016271365.2). Classification (NCBI taxonomy): domain Eukaryota; kingdom Metazoa; phylum Chordata; order Ceratodontiformes; family Ceratodontidae; genus Neoceratodus; species Neoceratodus forsteri. The sequence goes on along the minus strand of CM057450.1, from coordinate 870,092,044 downwards.
TGATTGACTTCTTTGACTGGGCCACTAAGACAGTAGACAGAGGCAAAGTGGTAGACATCTTCTATCTAGATTTCAGCATGGTCTTTGACTCTGTACCCCTCAAAAAGGTTGATTAGGAAGTTGGCAGGTCTCAGTGTTGGGGAGAAGCTGACCAGATGGGTAGAAAACTAGCTGAGGGACAGAACCCAGAGGGTGGTTTTGGGGGGAAGAGCTATCTGGCACCAGAGAGGTCACAAGTGGGGTCCCTCAGGGCTCAGGAGAGGTATCAGAGTCATTGGATGTCTTCATATATGACATTGGGGATGGCATTATTAAGGGAAACATGTGCCTATTCATGGATGACGCCAAGCTGTGTGGGAGAGTGGACACAGCTGAAGGGACACAAGACCTACAGTATGCTCAGGAAAAGCTGGGGATGTGGTGTGGGATCTGGCAGCTTGGCTTCAATGCCAAAAAATGCAAAGTTAGGTACACTGGAGCCAAGAATCCTAAGACAAAGTACTACCTGGTTGGAGTATAGGTATCTGCATCAGAGGAGGAGAAGGACCCGGGAGTGTTGATGACTAGTGACCTGAAACACTCCACACAGTGCAAGAAAGCAACAGCAAAGGCAAACAAGATGCTGGGATGCATAGTTGGGGGGGGATCAGTAGTAGGAGACAGGAGGTTATACTGTCCTTATACAGGTCGCTGGTGATGCCACATCTAGAGTATGGAGTTTAGTACTGGTCCCACACCTCAAAAAGGACATTAACCTGCTGGAGAATGTCCAGAAGAGGGCAACAAAGATGATAGTGGGTCAGCTGGGTAACATATATGAGGAGAGGTTGAGGACACCATACATGTACTCCCAGGAGGACAGAAGAGATAGAGGGGGATGTGACTGATATCTTCAAGTACTTGAAAGGGATAAATAAGGGGAATGAGGAGAGTTTCTTTAAGCTAAGTGGCAACCATAAAACAAGGGGGCATAGTCTTAAGCTTGGGGGGGAGGTTTAGGAGGGAGGTCAGAAAGCCCTTCTTCATGCAGAGGATGGTGGACACTTGGAATGCACTGCCAGAAGAGGTGGGCTTGTTGAAGATGGTGGACAGCTTCAGAGAGGTTTGGATAGGCATGGGGGAAGGTAAGGATCATGGGTAGGGAAGATAGAAAGGTTGGGAGGAGAGGGAAGGGCGGGGTCAGTAGCTCAAGCTGTAGACCTTGCAATATGAGAAGACTAGATAGACCAAATGGACTTCTTCTGCTAGCTTCTTCATATGTTTGTATCATAATTTTTAAAATCTGCACAAATGAGAACACATGAAAGCAACTGGTGAAAGTTATTGCTTAGTAACTAACACCAATTATGTTCTCCAGACATTACATTCTGCTAGCCATGCCCCTTCTCAGATCTCACAACAAACTCACATACATAAAATGTAACAATAATCTCTGATGCACAATGACAACAGGTGTAAGATATTGCTTGCCACCTAAAAGGTGCCAGACACAAAGTACAATATTAAAGAAAGTGACAAGTACAATGCACAATACAGAGTCTAGTTTCTTGGATTTTTTCTCATACTTGTAAAGTTCCCTGAGCCTAGAAATATGCTAAAATGATTTCCTTATACCATGCTGATCACATTGCCTTGCTGATCATGCCTGATCTACTGTATCTACTGATTTTCCTCCTCTCTGTCTTAGCTAAAACTCAGGAACAGATGGTTCAATCCTCAATTTTTCCTTCCTGAAGGTTAAGAAACACAGAAAGGTGACAGACACAAAATGACCTGAATAGTCCATAAAGTCTGTTCCAAGATTCCCTACTTGGAGATATCCTAGCATCCTTCCTTCCTTCAGTGAGCTCTTTTTCATTCTACTCTCCATCTAATAATGCTTTTATACAATTTGTGCACAAGTTCCTCTTTAATCCCTCTATTGTCTGTGTCTACACAGTCTTGCTGCAAAGTTTCTTCCACCAATTCACCCTTTCCATGATGTAACACTTTCTAATGTCCCTTTTTGAACTTTTCACCCTCCAGATTGAGCACATACCTTTGGTGGGCACACTCTTTCTTGATTGGAACAGATTTGCTGTGTCCACTTTATTATAATCTTTCATGAATTTGAACATTGCTATCTCCTTAAATGTGCTACACAATAGTTAAATTTTTGATGTGCTCGAAAATGTTTTTGTGTTTCACGTACATTTATTCATAACTTGTCCATTTTATAATATTTTAGCCCCCAAAATTGAATATACTATTTACTTGACCCTACCTCATGAACAAGAATGGTGGGAATTTTCAAATACTGGTCAAAAGGTGATTTTGCAGTCACTCTTCAAAACTTCCTGTCTGGGGGTATTTAACACATTCTAGTGACCAAGTCCATGACAAGGAGTTAAACTGTCAAAAGAAAAGTGTTTTGTCTGTCAGCATAGCAAGATGGCTGATTCTTGTGTAAAACTGCAAATTCTTTGGTTACACATTTAAGTGCACCAAAGAATTTTCATGTGCATCAAAAATGGAATGTTTGGATCACACATTTAAGTGCAACTGAATGATTTTTATTTTTCTGTCAGATTAGTTCTTTGGTCACACATGGCCAATTCTTCAGTTGCACTTAAATATGTGACACAAAAATTTAGTTTTTGGTGCACATGAAAATTACTTGTGATGTAATTAAATGTGCGATTTTTGGTGAGCATAAACATTTTTTTGTGTCTCATACTTTTGCTCGTAACTTCCCTGCTTTACAATATTTTAGTCACAAATTTTAAAAACATTGTTTACATGACTGTACCTCATAAACAAGGATGGTGAGAATTTTAAAATATAGATCAAAAGGTGATTTTTCATTTCCTTTGAAAAAACAACTTCCAGGCGACATTTAACACAGTCTAACAAACAAGATCATGATGTGGGGTCAAAATGTCAAAACAAATTTCTTTGGCCATCAGCTTAACAAGATAGATGCTTTGCTGTAAGCCTTGACTTCTTGGGTTGCACATTTAAGCATAATTGAACAAATTTTCATGCATGCCAAAAATGCTTGTTTTCCTTCCAGATTGATTCTTTGGTTGCACATTGTAAAGCAACCCACAATTGTTTTGTGCACACCAAAATGTTTGTTTATCTGCTGAGTTAACATCTTTGGACACACATCTAAGTGTGATTGAAGAATTTTTCTGTGTAAACTAAAAAAACAAACAAACAAACAGCTTTCAAGTCAGTCAGAGATTCTGATATGATGATGATGATGATGATGAATTATTTATAGGATGCAGTACAGAGTAGTGGTTACAGACACTGAGCTACAAACCTGGAGACCTGGGTTTGAATCCCACAACCTTCAGTTGCATACTGTGACACTCAATGTCCAGGTGAAATTTTGCCTGTCAGACACCAAGTGTTTTTCACAGGGGGCTTAGCCCCCACACACCCCTACTTTTAGATAACAAACTTCAAGTCGGAGTTTGTTCAGGGGGAGGGACACTGATGAAATGGCGAAATTCCAACATCAGGTCCATTACAGCGACAACCTAAAAGTTGTTGCTGTAATTTATTTCTATGTTGAAATTTTGCTGTGGTAATGGTATACACTTTGGCTTAGTGTGCCTTTCCTTGTAAAACAGTTTCCCCTTTCTTATTTAGTTGCACAGTAAGTATGAGCCAAGACTTTTTTTTGTACAAACTTAAAATTATTTTTTTTTGAACAGTTGAAGATTTTAATGTGCAAAGAATTTTTAGGTCACACATTAAGTCCTGTAGCATAAATCTGACTCACAATATGAAAATGTGGTTTTATTTTGTGTTTCACAAGCTTTAACTCATAACTGAGTCATTTTACAGTATTTAGTCTCAAATTTTTAATATGCTGTTTACATGACTTTACCTCATTACCAACAATGGCAGGAATTTTCAGATACATGTTGAAAGGGGGTTTAGCAGTCACCCTGCAAAGCAACCTTTTGGTGGGATTTAACTCATTATTGCAACCAATTTCAGGATGTGGGGTCAAAATGTCAAAATAAAATTAAGAAATGTTGCGTGTAAAGCTAGCCTTGAGCCCATCAGGTAGTGTGTTGTTGTCCTGTGCCAGTGAACTGAGTTTGGGGGTGAGCTCAGTGAGGCAACTGGATGGTTAGATGCTGAGAAAACAGCACTGAGATAGATAGATAGAAAGACAGACTTTGACAGCAGATAAGGTCCACTTGGCCCACCTAGTCTGCCCATTTCTCTACCTACAGGATAAGCTACAGATCCCAGTTAACCAACAGTCTATTTCTTCCTACCCCCACACAAGAATTGCCTTATGTCTGTCCCATCTATTCTTGAATTATCCAACAGTTTTAGACCCCACAACGTCCTCAGGAAGGCTGTTCCATGCATCCACCACCCTCTCTGTGAAAAAATACTTCCTCACATTGCCCCTGAGCTGTCCCCCTTCTATCTTCAAATTGTGTTCCCTTGTTCTTGCACATCTCTTTTTCCAAAAGATGCTACCCTCTTGGACTTTGTTGATTCCACTAAGGTACTTAAAAGTTTCTATCATATCCCCCATCCCTCCTTTCCTCAGAGGTAAACATATCAAGCTCCTTTAGTCTCTCCTCATACGGCTTCTCTTGCAGACCCTGCACCATTTTAGTTGCCCTCCTCTGGACTGCCTCCATCTTGTCTATGTCCTTGTGGAAATGGGGTCTCCAGAACTGGATGCAGTACTCCAGATGGGGTCTCACCAACTGCCTGTACAGGGGGATAACAACTTCCTGTGTTCTGCTTGTGATGCCTCTCCCTATACATCCCAGTATCACCCAGCCCTCCCTACTGCCTTCTCACATTGCTTGCCAACCTTAAGGTCATTTGATATGATTACCCCCAGGTACCTTTCCATTTTTGTTGTTGTTACTACTCCCCCACCACACTGTGTAATCTTCCCCTGGGTTTTTGTTTCCCAGGTGCATTATTTTGCACTTCTTTGCATTGAATCCAAGCTGCCATACTTCTGACCATTCCTCCAATCTTGCCAAGTCCCTTCTCATCCTTTCCATGCCTCCTTGTGTATCAACCCTGTTGCAGATCTTTGTATCTTCTGCAAAGAAGCATACTTTTCCTTCCAGTCCCTCTGCAGTGCCACTTATAAAGACATTAAAAAGGACTGGATCCAGTACTGAACCCTGTGGTACCCCACTAGTAACCCCTCTTTCTTCAGAGTGGACTCCATTTACAATTACCTTCTGTGTCCTGTTGTCCAGCCAATGTTTAACCCAGGCTACCACCCTGGGACCCACTCCCAGGCTGGTTAATTTGATTATTAATCTTTTGTGTGGGACTCTGTCAGATGCCTTACTAAAGTCTAGGTAGGCCATGTCCACAGCCTCTCCCTGGTCTACTACTTTGGTCACCCAGTCAAAGAAATCAATTAGATTTGTCTGACATGACCTTCCTGTTGTGAACCCATGCTGCCTTAGATCCTGTGCCCCACTGGCCTCTAGATACTCAACAATTATTTCCTTCAAAAGTGATTCCATCACTTTCCCTACCACAGAGCTCAAACTGAAAGGTCTGTAGTTTCTTGCCTCTGTCTTGCTCCCACTTTTGTGAAGGGGAATCACATCCACCTTTCTACAGTCCTCAGGTACCACACCATCCTCCCATGATTTGTTAAAAAGGGTAGTCAGTGGTGTCACTAGTTTTCCCCTTAATTATTTTAGAATGCTGGGGTGAATTCCATCAGGCCCCACTGTTTTGTCCACCTTCAGTTTTAGGAATTCTTTCAGAACCCATTCTTCTGTGAAAGGACTGGGATCGACACCCCATCCAGAGTGCTTCTGTTAATTGGATTAGGCACCTCCCCCTCCTCCTCTTTTGTGACTACTGAGCAGAAGTATTCATTCAGTACCCCTGCTTTTTCACTGTCCCTCTCTGACCACCCATCATCCATTCTATTCAGTCTCACTATCCCTCCCTTTGTCTTTCTACACTCCCCGATGTACCTATAAAAGGTTTTATTCCCCTTCTTAACTGAGTTGGCTATCTTTTCCTCAGTTTGGACCTTTGCTATTTTGACTTTCCTCCCTGCTTCCTTCTGCCTTATTTGGTACAGTTCTGTGTCCTGCTCCTTCTGTGTTTTCTTATACTTCCTAAATGCTAACCTTTTCTCCCTAACCTTTCCCGCCACCTCTTTTGAGAACCATAGTGACTTTTTCTTTCATTTTGACTTGTTTATTTGCTTCACACAAAGGCTTGTTGCCTCTGTGATGGCAGTTTTGATATTTTCCCATTGTTGCTCCACCCATCCTTCTAGCCTGTTTGCTAGTGCTTTCTAAGACACTCTCCCATCTTGCCAAAGTTAGCCCTCCTGAAGTCCAGTACACTCACTTTTGTATGGCTTAACTCTATAGCTGCCTGGGGAGGGATGGTGCAGTGTTGACCATATGGGCAATAACTAACCATATAGTAAAGAGAAACTGTTCTCTTGGCATAGGGCTCAGAGGGCCATCCACCTCTGCATCCATATCTGCACAGAAGCACAGGTCCCCTAAGGGACTTCTGCTTCCACAGTCAAATGGACTCTTGGCCTTGCACATATGCATCAGTAGCCACATGGATACAGAGGGCCCATAAGACATTGTGCTTTTTCAGACCTCAGACATCAATACAGATTCTTCGCATTCATAGCTGGATGGAAGTGCTGGGCCTAGAGAGCCCTGCACTTCCAAAATGCAAAGCGATGGATTCTTCCCTTCGTACAGGGCACAGAGGGCAATGCACATCTGCAGCTATTTATTCAGGACCCAAAATGGACCTGCAATAATGAGGACAGGCTTCTACTGCCTCAGAAAAAGAAAGTTAATAGCAAAAAAACTACATTAATGTACTAGTCAGGGTTCAACTTAAACTCCACAAAAGTAGGGAAATATGGCATTAGTGTTTCCAACCCTTTCTCTCCACTCCCTCTAGCAGCAAAAGGACAAGACCACACAAGCAACCACAGAGAGCCATCATCAGGTAAGACAAGCAGCATACAACTGTTTCCAGATGACACAATGCAGTAGCACTGATGTGCTACCTTGCGGATTTGTATCTGCAGCTGTAGAAGCATGTGCATGTCTTACAGTGTGCATGATTACCTGTAGTTGCAGAAGCTCTAGACTCACAGAGTCCTGTGCTTCTGCAGACAGAAGTAGTGTCGCAATTTGGGTATTATAGATTTCTATCTGTGGCTGCAGAAGTGCACACCTCACAGGGGCCTGCACTTCTGCTGGGTAGCACCCTATATGAGTGAGTATTATTGAGCACATCAATATGAGCAACTCAATAATACAGCTCACACTGAGAACGAGTGGTTAAAAACATTGCTATATCCTGACGATTGAGTATAGCAGGGAGTTACACTCACTACTACAGGATATGGGATGTTGTTTGGCCAACCCGTGCTGAGCTGGCCATTTAGTATAGTGGTGTAAGCCACTGCTTGCAATGTCAGCAGACCCAGATTTGGGCCTGGTTTCAGGGAAAATATTTATTTTTTTTAAATTACTTTCCTCTGGGTCTGCACCCCCCCCTGTGGAGTTGATTATTTTAAGTTTGAGGGATGCAGGGGGTGCGGGAGACTACCCCCACATAAAAATACTTATTTTGGTTGTTGTTTTGATTGAATGTAGAGACCATTGCTATTTGCAACCACTGTTGCAATTTCAGTCTCCCCTTTTGACAACAGGCTGATTTTTAGTTGTTTTATGTGATCAGCTGTCTTTCAGACTCGCCGTATCACATAAAACCCTTCTGCAGCCAGAAGTCAATGTGTGTGTTCTACACCTGTGAATGAAGAAACACAGGACCCTCAGGAACATATACTTCTGCAGCCAAAAGTGTATGTATGTCTTACAGTGTGTTAAAGTATCTGCAAACTTGAATAGTATCTGCAGATAGAAGTAGCATAGCAATTTGAGTATCATGGATTTTTTTCTGCAACAGGGGCCTGCACTACTGCAGACAGCATTTGGTGTATATGTCTTACACCTATGGCTACAGAACTGTGGGCCCATGCATTTCTTACAATGTGCATGAGTACCTTGGGCTACTGGAGTACTAGCATCTCAGAGGCCTGGGCTTCTGCAGAAAGAAGCAGTATTGCAAATTGGATATTACTGTATGTATTCAATGAAGCCTGCACTTTTGCATCCAGAAGTTGGGTTATATGTCTTACTCCTGTGGCTGCAAATGTGCAAGCCCCTAAGGGCCATATGCTTCCGCAGCCAGAAGTATGTGTACTGTATGTATTACAGTGCTCATGAGTACCCATATGGGCCTGCACTTTGGAGATGGAAGAACTAATCTGGCCATCATGGATTTGTATCTGTGGCTGCATGGGCCTTTGTTTTTGTCAAAAGACATAGTGCTGTGGGCAGCATGAGATATCAGCACTGGGGATTGGGTGCCTACAATAACGGCAACCCAATCCCCAGTGCATGTCTCCAGGGATACCATAGGGTAGGGCAGCCAGATTGGGGGGGGTCGGCAAATATAGTGAAGGGATGCCACTATACATACATACACGGGGGGAGCAAGCATGCACAGCTAAGGGTGGGAGGGAATTGAGGGGTGGTGCCAAGTGGGTTGCCGAGCTGACCCTGTGGTATGGTGGGTGGGTTGGTGGCATTGGTCGGCAGGGTACTGGGTTTGCGTCTGGGAGCTGGTGCATTTTTGTTGCACCCGGCCCAAACCTTGTTTTCTTTTAATGTTTTCACCCCCCGACATGCACCCCACTGGAGTTGAGAATCCTTAAGTAAAGGGTGCAGGGGGCACAGCCCCCCACATAAAACATTAAAAAACTAAGTCCCCGGTGCCATTTTGCTGTGCACCGTGGTGTCAGAATGCAGAAATAAATTTTCAGCACTCTTGACTTCTTGCTAACAGCGATTGCATTTAGGCTTTCACTGTTATCACATGTAACCATGCTGTGATTTGTCTGCAGCCAGAAATGAGTGTGCATGTATTGTACTGCACATACCACAGATACAAATCCATGAAGGCAGCACATTAGTGCTACTGCATTTGTGTCTTCTGGAAACAGTCGTATGCTGTTTGTCTTACCTGATTATAGCTATCTGTGGTCCTTGTGTGGTCTTGTCCTTTTGCTCCTTGGGGTGGGTGGGGATTTAAGATTGGAAACTCTAATGTCACATTTCTCTACTTTTGTGCAGTTTGGTTAAAACCTACTGTAACTGATACATTAGCACAGTGTTTTTGCAATGAATTATAGTAGAGTGGTAGCACCACTATAGTTGGGGTTGAGCAGGGTTTTCTATGTTAAACCTCAAACTTTGCACTTTAATACATTCACAACTGTTCAATGGATGATTTGCATAAATATTTGCATGTCCAGTCTATGGGGGAATGTCTCTGATGTATCAAGTTTTGTTCTGGTTAGATGTGCAGATTCCGATATCCAGACAACAAAAAAAGTTCAAAAAATTACTGATTTTTACTGTTTGTCATCACCTAGTGCACAGACAGTTTGGAATTTTGGTCTGAAACTGTCATGGTGGAAAGAGCTTGGTCCACAGATGCACTTTTCACTGGTTTGCCGAAAACGTATTAATCCATTACAAAGTTATTACATTTTAAAATTTTGGTTCTGAGCACAGTCATTTCAGTCTTTTGAAAAGCTGCTTTGAATAAAAAAATAATTTGGTCCATACAAACAAGGATTCTTTTTCATGAGGGAAATATATTTTTTCATATGACCACCATCTTGTTTCCATTTTTTTTCAAAACAAAATTCAAAACCCACAAATTAGATCCTGCACATACACCAAAACATGTATCTTGCTAATTAGTACCCCATTAGTTGGATTTGGCACTTAGTTTCTGGAAAATTACCCAGACATTTCTTTTTTAACATTTAAAAAATAATTATTTTGTCAACCGGTTTTCTTTTTAGTTATGGGCATAAATAAAAAGAATTGGTCCATACAAAAATGGATGACTTCATACAAAAAAAGAATTTGGACTTTTTTTTACCAGTTTCGTATGAAGGCATTCTTTTTTGTAGAAATGAAAAAGCATACGGAAAAGGGTGCCTTCATACAAAAAAAAGGAAAAAAAAAGTCCAGAGAGATCATGTGATGCAGGCTTCCGAGTAGAAATAGCTTTGCGAGTCTCCTGCTAGTCTCAGATGTTTAACTTAAATTTATTCCTACCTCTGCAACTTTGCCACTCCCATTTACCAGATTCTTGTTTGTCTACTCATTTCATGTCCCATTTTTGGGGGTTATCTTGGAGTTGGGAGCTTTGCAAGAGTTCAAACTCATATCTGCTCCTGCTGCTCAACAAACGCTCAAAGATCGTCAGCCTGGGCCTAAACACCCACACTCAGAAGTGGCCTACAGTCCCCCAACTTCACCTACTTCTGAGTTCCTAAAAGTGGACTGATTTCTTTTAGAACTTGGCAGTTTGAAGGAAGCACTGCTGGACATTGTCTCTGAGGTCCGTATCTTTCGTCCGGTGCTAGAAGAGTTGTCCCAATGGATGGGGATGCTGAAGCCCAAATTGTTTTCACAGAGCACTGTCAAGACAAAATGGGACTAGAGCGCATCACCTTGAACCATAAAATGAATAAACTTGAGGACTGCTTGGAAGACTTGGAGGGGCGCAACAGGTGCAACAATTTAGTTACAGTGGGCATCCCCAAAAATTTGGAAAGCTCCAATATGATTCTGTTTAGCCAGAAAGTGCTCCAGCAAATTGCTTGCCCTTCTCCATATGGGCCTCAGTGCATTATTGAATGTGCTCACCGTTATTTAAGGCACAAATCGTTAGAGCGTGCAAAACCTTGCCTTATTATCCTCCGCTTACTAAATTACTTGGAAAAACAACATTCTACAAAAGGCAAAATCTCTGCAAGAACTTTATTGAGATGACATCAGATTTTCATATTTTAATATCTTTGCCCCACAATAAGAGTCAAAAAGCAAGAATGCAGAGAATTGTTTTCAAAATTTCAGGCTGCTCAAATTCGATATTGTCTTCTGTATCCTGCCTGACTCTCGGTTAAGCTGCCAGATGCCAAGAAGGTGTTTAATATGTGTAAGCCCCCACCCAGGGGCTTACCTGATTGTCCCTGTTTTCTCCCATTCTTCCCACTGCTGCTGGCATCCCCCTCATTTATCCCCTGCTTCCTCAGTTTCCTCTGGTGCCCCTAAAGTCCTCTGTTGCTGCTCGGGTTACCCCCATGCAGCCCAGTATGTTATGTTAGCCCTATGCGGGCTTAAGTTCTTGACCATGAGTTGCTGGCATATTTCTGGAGAGCCAGCGGCCATGCATGTGCATGTGGTGCCCTTGATCTTGCTGACTGCCAGTCTTGTGGTCATGGGGGGAGTTTCTCAGTGATCCCAATGCCCCTCCTGAGTCTTATGGAGATTGGTGACTTTAACAATGCGGCAGAGAAGCTGTTTTGGGGTTTAAACAAAAAGTTTGAAAATGGGGATAAGAGCGGGTCTCATACATATTAATGAGCTCCTCATTAATATTCCTTATGCTGCCTGGGGGTAATGTGTTTCAGAGGCAGTGTCAATTAAACTATGGGGCTACATGTATAAGAGTGGGTTTATTTGAAAGGGAACAAAAGGGACTAAAATATGTTTAACCTGGCTGCACCAGAACTCTAAAGTTGGAGAACTGTGTGTACTGTATCAAAGCTTTATCAACAGTCACCAATCACAAGTCAGGATTTACAGCAGAGACTCTTGGGAACTAATAGAGACTTTTGGGAGATAAATCAGGGGTTATTTCTGATGCCTAAAAGGCAACCAATTAAAGGACTGAGACTGTGATTGACAGCTTAGGCGGCCACCTGGATTTTTTGGATTCTGCCCTTTATTTAAGAAGGACTGCTTGAAGTTTTTCAGATTTAATGGACTCTAACTCGAGACATTGAGCACAGAGGAGCCTGTCAGAGCTCTGCATCCAGCTTCACAGGAGAGGCCTGCATTGCCTCATGTGAACAATCCTTGGTCCAAAAAGGGATTGATTCTTCAAGAACTGCCTGTAAGTTGATCAGAGAGGTTTCTCAGAAGCATCTGAGGGAGAAACCAGCTTAAAGCTGAAAGATAAAAAGTTTTAATGACATTCCAGCCAGTTTGCCTGAGGCCTACCATGTGTGTGGGAAAGTTACTCCAGAGACTCCTGTGTATCAGAAGGGAGCCTGCATCATGCAGCCACAAACTTTGCCTACCAGATGGAGGGTTTTTACAAGCAAGTAACTTGGATTTTCTATTGAGAGCCATCTCTTTGCCTGGTCCCATGCCAAACACGGCCCAAAGGGACTGTTCCTGTACCAACAGCTCCATCTACTCCATCTACTCGGTGAGAGACTGGATCTGCCTGTTTTACTTACAGTACAGTAATCATTGGTCTAAATTCTCCCCCTTCCTTGTTCAAGTCCCCATTAATAAATCTGATTTGCTGTTTTGCTGTTAGCCTGGCTTGTGAGCATATTATTACCTGGTCTAAAGTTACTAAAGTACTGCAAAGCATACTGAAAGTGCATGCTTGTCCTGTTGAAACTATCTTTTACGGGGGTTGCAGAGTGAATGCCAGAAGACCAAACCCTTCTGGTAAGTGGAAGACACATGAACATATAATTAATGCTGGTACTAACCTGTATTCTAAGTACAAAGTTACAGTTGCAAAACTAAGTGTAAAAGATCACTAGGTGGGATTATGGGTGGTTATAGCTTCCCAGAGGGCTGTACCAATTCTGTTAGGAACCCACTTAAGCACTACTCTGGGTTGAGCCACCATAATGTTTGTTCTACTGTTGGTAGGCACAACACAGTACCCTACATTTCTGAACCCAGGCCCCTCAACCTGTAATTAGGGAAGCAGGCAGGGGTAGTAGCCCTTGGTATAACAGCACCAGGGTTATATCTGACATGACATCCCATGTTAAAAAAAAAGCATTGAAAAGTGCTGCCCTGCTGTTTAATGCTGGTCTGAAAAGTGGCACTGGACAGGCCCTGCACATGGATACCAGCAGTGCCCCAGTGTGACCACATTACAGTTTATGCCACAAATATGGATGCTTTACTGACTTTCATCAATAATGCCCAGGACATGAGGAGTGTTTTTTTTTATATATATATATTATTCACATTGTTGCTTATCTAGTTTCTCATCATGGCTTACTGTTGTCCATTTTTGCAGTTTGTTAATATTTGATACCTAGGTTGTTATTGCTAGTACTGTACTGTACTGTACTGGAGATTATTAGTTGGTGTTTTATTGTCTTGTGGAACAGAATGTTGGTAAGGGTGAGGGGACACACTGTTGGCAGTTTTTATTCCATGGCATTTTTCTCCAGTTGACTCTTTTTATTATCTGGGGATTTTGCTCATTCCATTTGATAGTCTGAATTTCTGAGTTACATACTGTATATCCGCTACCCCTGTTGGTTTCCTCTCAGCTTACTCTTCACCCTCATTCTTTTAAGTTTGTTGCAGGAAGTTGGACTCTTTACAGGCATTTTTCATTTGTTAGCACTTACCAATCCTGGTTTTGTAATATTGCTTTTTCTTCCCTGTTTTGGAATTAGCATTGCCCTATGTTGGTACTGCTTTTACCTACAGCAAACAGCAGCATGGCTACATATCACCACTTGATTCCAAAAACAGCATGTCACAGCCAGGCTATAAGCAAAAAATTACTTTATTTGTACCAAAAGAACGCCAGCACACACAGTTGTAACATGCCCTTCCCCAAACAGCAAAATGTTTTTGTACTAAACCTCACACTTTCTCAAGGCTGAGGTAGCAATGGCATCACATCCCATTTAAACAAAGTGACTTTTGTAATTGTAACACAAGAAATATTGTTTCTGTCACTACCTGCTGTAATTGTCAAAGCTTTTACATAGGTAAAACTGTGCAGAAATGTACATGGAGAATTGGACAGCATGTTAGGAGTATTTTTAACCAAGATGATGTTCGTTCTTTGGCACAGAATGTTAAAATTAAAGGGAAAACACATAAGTGTGTTTTTCAAATGCTTGAAAATGTGAATGAACAGATTCATGGATGAGATCTAGACAAAAATCTTAGACAAAGATTTTTTTCAGCTATCTCCATACCTGTAATTTTTTCATATGTCTAATAACATTTGTTTATATGTTTTTATATATATATATATATATATATATATATATATATATATATATATATATATATATATATATATATATATATATATATATATATATATATATATATATATATATAGTAAGTATTTTTGATATATTCTTTGGACATATTTTTTGGTGTTTTTTAGGAAGTCCACTTTAATTGCTTTTAGGTATTTGGTGTTATTGATAAAAATTAATTGATTTTATTATGCACTGTCACTTTAAATCACATTGTTTAAACAGGATGTGATACCATTGCTACCTCAGCCTTGAGAAAGAGCGAGGTTTAGCGCAAAAACATTTGGCTGTTTGGGGAGGGGCACATTGCAACTGTGTGCTGGCATTTTTGATGCAAATAAAGTAATGTTTTGCTTATAGCCTGACTGCGACAAGCTGTTTTTGGAATCCAGTGGTGATATGTAGCTGTGCTGCTGTTTGCTGTATGTAAGCACCTTGCATTTGGCTCTGTCTTTGCTTTTAGCCACCTGCTTGTTCTTTGTGCTATTGTTCTTCACTTGGCATGCTCAAGCAAACCGTTGTTTTTTCTTTAGGAGTTGAGATATTTTTGCAAATATGAATGTGAATGTTCCTACTGCCTGTCATGAAGTCCCCATGGGCTTCCTCAAGTTTTTTTGTCGATTCTCTTTTTGCACAGGATGGATCAAATCCATTTTTGAAGTCCAAGGCCCCCAGTATTCATAATGAGGGAGCTTTGAATCCAGAGCCCGTTGAACTGGATGAAATTTTGGATATTAAAAGGGCTTCTTTACTACCTGAAAGAGTGGAGTTAAAGGTCAGACGTCTTTATTGGCAGAAAACATCCTTAATGGCATATCTTATGGTTAATCAAGCACCACGAGGTTTGAGATGGACGCTGGCTCCTGCTTTTGGTTTAGACAGAGAAACTTTCTTAGCAGGATGGCAGAAACATCTTTTGAAACCCATATCTGGCCTAATAGAATATATATTAAGAGATGGTGAGGAACTTGAAAAAGAAATTAAAGCAGATTTGATGGAGAAAGAGAAGGTGGTTTTAACATTCGAATCACATAATGAATATTCTGTATATTGGAAAAAGTTAGAGGAGACCATCAGGAGATAAGATATTAGAACTGAAAAAATAAAAGTTAATAAATTTGAATGAGATTGAAGCGACTATGAGGAAGGATTGATTTTTTATTGGAAGGACCAGAGAACACCTAAAAAGTCCATTTTCAAAAAAATAAAAGATATCATATCTCACTGAACAAGAGACATCTATACCAGTGGCTCTGACTCTGATAGCAGTTTTTCTCCTTTTTTAGCAATTGACGAAGTACACAGGTTTAGACATGAATGGGTGGGCCAGGCATTTGGTTTGGGCAATTTCCCTCAGCAGAGGGGTGTTGCTATTTTTATAGCTCGTCGAATTTCCTTTATTCTGATTCAAGAAATTAATTAACCAGAATGTCAGTATCTTTTTATGCAGGGAAGATTATTTCAAACTGGGGTAGTGCTGGGGTCAGTTTATGGCCCCAGCGTTAACTCCCCCTTTTTTTATGTCTCTTGCTGCAGTCCTGGCCCCCTTTGTTTCTCTTCCTTTTCTTATTGGAGGTGACTGGGATTTGGTCCAGACTCCAGACCCTGATAGATTGGAGCACCACAGACAGGGATTCTCCCTGGGCCAAAGAGCCCTTAGGGACTTGATGGATATGCAGGGTCTCTTGGACCCATGGAGAACCTTGTATTCACATGATACATCTTATAGCTTTTATTCTCATCCTCATCAAACGTTTTCTCATATTGATTATTTTTTGATTAGTACTGAACTTTTGATTAATGTTCAGACCTGTGAGCTTAAGGAGATGTCCCTCTTGAACCATCATCTGGTTTACCTCCAAGTAAATCTTGGGCTCGGAGATTATAAGAATAAAACATGGAAGCTTTCCACAAGGCTTTTATCTGATCCCTTCATAGTGAAAACACCTAAAATATGTTGATTTATCAATTTGTTTAGACTAATCTGGAATCTGTTTTATGAGCAGATATGCTTTGGGGTGCTGCTATAAGTTTGCAGAGATGTGAGCTGATTTGACTGGCCTCTACACAGAAAAGGAAAAAATAAGCCGAATCAAAAACCCTTCTGGCCAAAATTGGAACACTGGAGGCCTTGCTTTCCTGGTTTTTGCCTAAAGCCTCATTGTGTCATCTTAATTTGCTGTGCTCCAAATATGTGGCCTTAATGCAGGAGAAGGCAGAGTTAGCTATTCTGCAATCATGTATTACTTAGATTGAACAAAGAAACAAGGCAGGAAAGCTCTTTGTTCTTCAGCTTAGATGTCAATAAGTCCAGCGCATTATTACAGGTATTCTGCATCTCCCTGACTAACCCTTTAAGGTTTAGGCTAGGGATATGGCAGAGGTTTTTTGAAGATTTTATCAGGAGTTATATATGGCAGAATAAGGGCCTGTAGATCTTGAGGAGGTAATTGGTATTTTCTTAGATACTATTAACCTGCCTTGTCTGATCCCTGAGCAATATACCTAGTTGGAACATACAATTCAACATGAAGAACTCTTAGTTGCTATCAGGAGTCTACAACTCTATAAAGCTCCAGGACCAGATGGATTTCCATCTAATTTTTATAAGACATTGTCAACTGAACTGGCCCCATATCTAACTCTTATATTATCTGTTTTTTTGATGAAGGGATTCTGGTCTTCTCTTTTGGAAGCTAGAATCACTTTAATTCCAAAACCAGGCCGTGATGATACCCTCCCAGAAAATGATCATCCCATTTCTCTCATGAATGTGGACCTTAAGATCCTTGCAAAGATTTTAGTCCATCAGTTAGAAGGAGTCTGCTAGTTTATTATTAGTTCTGAACAGGTGGTCCTTATGCCTGGGTGCCTATTGAGTGAGCATCATCGCAAGGTGTTTCATCTTGTCTCCACCTCTGGGGAGATTGGCCCAGCTACAGCCTTGGTCTCCCTAGACACAGAAATTTTTTTTTTATCATTGAACAATTTATTACAACATTTTCACATACATGCAAATAACATTTTACACAACGTGTTTTCATAAGGAACAAAAGGAGTAAAAGATCAATACCTACAACAATCATCTTATTATTTACATAGCTACTTAGTAAACCTGCAACAGTAACAACAATAATCTTATTATTTGCATAGCTACTTAGCAAACCTGCAAGATCAACAACAAGCAACATTCATCCATTACCATACTAAAAACTGAAACTCTAATATCAACTGACTGCAAGAAATGTAACATTTTTTAATGAATCACTCTGTCAAAAACCATATGGGTTCTCCTTTTATGAAGCCCTTATGAGAACAAGTATAGTGCCTCCACTAATGCATCTAAGCTGTATACCCTAAAGCATTCCCTAATGTCCCTTTCCTGGATCATAAGGAGCCTTGATCTATTTCCTACTGCATGTGCAAAACCCCTGCCTGGAGTGAGCTGTGGTAAAAGACATTATACAGTAGGGATGCTAGGAGGTGGAGTGGGTACTGAGCAGAGGTGGGAGTGTAAGTATGTTCCCCATTTTTATAGTACACTGGGAGTTTGTTAGATTCTGAGAAGGAGAGTTATTCAAACACTGCTTACTTCATTATGGCCATGTGCCACTTGAGAAGGGGGAGGGAGTTTGTTGGTGCCATCTTGTCAGGATGGCTCTCTTCACCTCCAGTAGAACAACAGCCAGCCAATTTCTATGGTGGGTGGAGCCTAAGGTCACTTTTGATATGTCCCCTAACACAAAAAGTGCAAGGTTCGGGGACATTATACTCCTCACCACCTTGGAACGGTCATCCAGCACTCTGGACCAGAAATGCCTTAAACTGGGGCATTGCCACAATATGTGCACCAGAGTGGCATTGGGTACCTTGCATCTCCAGCACTTGGAGTGCATTAAGACTCCAATATGTTGCACTGCTGCCAATGTGTCATACCACCTCAGCAGTATCTTAAGTTGTAGGAGTTGTTCTCTGGCATCCTTGTATGCCATGTGTGCTCCCCACACACATTGGTACCAGGCTGTTAGGGAGCTCTCTGTTTTCAAGTCTTGGGCCCATTGGGTTCTGCTCTTGTCTATATTGGTTAGTTGTGCATCTTGGAGTTGTCTGTATAGTCTCCCTGCAGTTCCCTTGAGCTTACCAGGCCTATGGAGGTGTCTTAGCCACTCCCACTCAGCCTCACCTTGTAGTCTTAGTTTAGACACTGCTCCCCTTATTTGTAGGAACCTCCAAAAATCTGATTTTGGGAGTTGATAGGTAGCCTGTAGCTGTTGGAATGACCTCAAAATTCCTGTGCCCGGGACTGATATCTCTGCAGTTGTGCATATGCCTTGCTAGATCCATGAGGGCTGATTGACAGTCTTGCCCCCTATTGCTATATCAGTGTTCTCCCATAGCTTTGTATGCTGCACTGGGGGGGGGCATCAATGGGGTTTAGGCACTTGGTTACGATTCATACTCTGCCTCTATGCCCTCCATGTTTCCCATATTTGGGGAGTCCATTCACTTGGGCCTCTCATTATGCCTGATTAATGCCCCCAACCAACTAACCCCTGCCATGTCTGCCTCCAGTCCCACCCACATTAGGGTATGTCTGCCAGTGAGTATGATCCATCTAGTCACCTGCACCATTTTACAGGCTATACAGTACCTGTGAAACCAGGGAAGGCCCAGTCCAAATGCTGAACAATGCACCCTGAGTCTCATCCACTGAATTTGGAGGGTTTGCCTTCCTAGAGAAAACTCGCAATTAGGCTGTCCAGTGTTTTAAATATCTTCCCTGGTATGGCTATTGGCAGGTTGCAGAAGTAGGTATGCTATTTTTGGTAGGGAGAACATTCGTAACGCCTCCACCTTCCCCTTAAGAGATAGCCTAAGGGTAAGCCATCTTTGCATCTCCACCCTGAGTGTGTTAAGGATGGTGGAGTAGTTCTCTTCCATCAGGTCTCTCCAATTTGTAGACATCCTGATTCCCAGATAGGTGAACCCACTTGGCGCCCATACCACTGGGATGTTCTGCACACTTTCCTTAGTGCAGGCCAGATTGAACAAATATAGTGGTTTTCCTCTGGTTCACCCATAGACCTGATTGGTTGCTGAATTCTCTAAGAGTATCAAGTGGGGGGGTAGTGTCTCATTCAGGTTAGACAGTGTAAGCAGCAGGTCATCTGCATATGTGTTTACGACATATTGTCGAACCGCTATACCCTGTATCTCCCTAGTTTGCAGAAGATTTCTAGTGAGAGGATCCAGTACCTGCAGGAATAGGAGAGGTGGAAGGGGGAAACTCTGTTGCATCCTCTTCTGTAACACAAAGGGGCCTGATATATTTCAGTTGGTGAGAACTCTGGCAATAGGGGAGTTGCACAGAGTGCGTATCCATCTCCTGAAATCCATGGGCCATAAAACAGTGTAGATAGTCCCACTCCACCAAATCAAAGGCCTTGCAGAAATTAACTGCAAGGGTTGTCATCTGCACTGAGGAGTGGGAGGCTATCCATTTAAGGATCAGCACTGTATGAATGTTGTCTGCCCCGTCCTCCCTTTACTAAAGCCTGCCTGTGATGGGTATATGATATTTGTCATCACTGTGTCCAGTCGCATGGCTAATATCTTCTCTACTACCTTTGTATCGACCAATATCAGAAGGAAGGTCCAAACGTTTGAACAGTTGAGAGGGTCTAAGGATTTGGGGGGGATTAGCATAATAATGACCTCTCTCATAGTGGGGGGCAGGCATTCCTGAGTGTTTGCATTGTGGGGGTCCTCCAGTAGGGGAGTGGATATCTCTTCCCTTAGGAGTTGCTAGATCTCTGCTGGCATGCCGTCTGCTCCTGGTGCTTTCCCTTTAGCCAGCCTGACTAATGCTAACTTGACTTCTTCAAGAGATATTGCTTATTCAGAGCTTCAACCACTGCTGAGCTAAGCTGAGGAAGGGCCATCTGTTCTTAAAAGGGGGCTGCTTTGGTGTAGGAGAAGTCATCCATCTGAGTGGTACTAGTGAAAATACAGTTTTTGGTGAAACTGCTGCTTCACCTCGTTCACTTCTGAGGGTTTAGTCACAGTCTGACCTGTAGATGACCAGAGGACTAGTATCTGTGATTGTGCCTTCTGTTTCCTGAGATGACAAGCCAAAAGCTTGTCCCCTTTGTCTCCTGCTTCCCAGAATCTGTGTATAGATCTCATTAAGTGCCATTCTGCCTTCTTTTGTGCTATTGTATTCATCTTATATTTCAATCCCGTGATCTGTGCTTCCAGTTATTGGGGGGGTGGGGGGACCTGGCCAGTTTGAACTGAAGCTCCATGACTGTAAGTTTGTCACTGAGCCCTGCCAGCACTGATTTCATCTTTTTATTTCGAGGGTCCAAGTAGGATATAATACAACCTCTCACGCAGACTTTGAATGACTCCCAAACTGTGCCTGCTCCCACTTGCCCATTTGCCTTGATGGTGAAGAACGTTTTGGCCTGCTCTCATATCCAGGGTCCAAAGTCGAGGTCTTTAAACGACATTAGTTTGAACCTCCATCTAGTGGAGACTGGCTGTGTCCCAGTCGGGTGGAAGGTCATTCCAATAGGGGCATGATCCAACAATACTATTGGGTCTATGGTCAGGTCATGAACCCCTTACACTGCAGCACCATCCACCAGCCAGAAATAAATTCTGCTGTGTGTATGGTGTACTGGTGAATAGAATGTGTAATTCCTACTCTTGAGATAGTCTCTTTACTATGGTTCTGTTTACCCCCATTTGTTCAGCAGGTCTATGAATGTCTCCTTGTCTCTGGGGTATGAGTCTGGCATGGGTTTCGACTTGTCCAAAATATGTCCTTCACCAAGTTAATGTCCCCACTATAATAATGGGGGCAACCTTGACTCCTTCTTTCACCTCTACAATTGCATAGCCTATCTAAGGGAAGAAGTTCTGCACATCCTGGTTTGGTGCATTTAAGTTGACCAGTATTACCCTGCCCTCTTGAAAGGCGAGTCTTGTTACCACCCATCTTCCCTGCTTGTCTGATTTTTATCCATTCCTCCTGCCATGGACAAGCCTTATGTAGCAGGATAGCTGCTCCCCTGGTTTTAGAAGTAGCTGAGCTATATATCACCCTGCCTACCCACATCTTCTTAAGCCACTGTACCGTCCTGGCCATGAGGTGTGCCTCCTGGATCAAGGCAATGTCTGCTCTCATCGATTTGAGATGTTGCAGAATCTTAGGTCACTTGATGGGATGATTGAGCCCCTTTATGTTCCAGTAGACACACCTCATACCCTTCTCCATGTTACTGGGCATGTTCCCAGGTGCCAACACCCCAATGCCACTTACCTCCATATTGTTCCTGAAGAGTCAAGTGTTCACTCTCCTTTGTGTCTTTACCTGGTCTAGCTTAATAGGCCATCCAGCAAGGGCGGGGTGCCCAGATTACTTAGGGAACTTTTTCTGCTGATTTGGATACTGTGAGGAGCACAGAAGAAAAACAACAAATTAAAACAGGAAAAAAGCAGGTGGAATTCTGGAGCGGAGGGTGGGTTGGTGCCCTGCTTGTCTCTCCTGTACCAGCTGCTATATCCCATTGGGCCCCTATGTATACAAACAAGGGTGGCCTGCTACCCTGGATATTATGGCTTACCAGACAGAAGGCGATTGTCTCAAATCTGAACCTTGATCAAGTCAGTCTATTGTGTAGCAAACTAACTTTTACTAGTATGTAAAGTCCTACTGGAAAGCAGATGTTTCCACTAAAGTGCCTTAGAAGTTAGCAAGAGAGTCCCTCAGTTATGACCCCTCTGGGTCTAAGGTAGTACTAAGGAAGGTTGTACTAGTAAGGTAGTACTAGGGTACTGCCTCAGCTCCTTGGCACTGTGTGGGGAGGCTAGCTTCTGTAGAATGCAACTACCATTCCATCCTGAACCTCAGAACACACTATGTATTGTCATGGTGGCTATAGCCTTTGTCTCATGCCCCTGCCTCCTCCTCTGAGGCTGCAACACTCTGAGCGTATGTGATTGGCTCTGCATAGTGAGCACATAGGTAGTTCACTTTAGATCTGATTTTACCCCATCCTCACCCCCCATGTCTCCTCCAGAGCCTAAGCATACACCTTGAAGGAAGCATGCCAACCTATTTTCAGCCATTGGAAGTTGGGGGGGGGTTGAGGGAGGTGAGCACAGCAACTGACATACTCTAGTTTGTCTTATTCAGTTGCAGGTCCCTGTCCAATGCCCCTCTTGAGGGGACTATGTGAGGCCAGAGAGCCCATGTTGTAGGGTGGAGGATCGGCAGGGGTTCTACCACATCCTACTAAAGCCATCTTGTTTCCTCTTAATGCACCCTGGAGTTTTGCTGAAAGACATTACATTGTGCCCCACTATACTCCTCTATTCCTCCTTCTATATGTGGGCCCAAGGGCTGCTGTGGGATTATGCCCCTGACCACAGATAGGAGAGAAAAGCAGGACATGAGGGGGGATGTCCTCTCCTAACCACTCAGAGATGCAGGTAAAGTCCTCCCTTAACCACTAGGAGCAATGTTCACAAAGGTGGTGAGGTGGTCATGGTACTACTTCCCCTCTCTGTGATCGTCTCTGCCCCATATGATTGTCTTACCCCACTTAAAAACCTTGCCTCTTCTTCTTTCCCCAACCCATTCAGGTACATTTAAGTCTTCTGTCCCTCTGCTTAAGTAGCACACTTAGTGCATGCACTCAGCTATACTTAGTCAGGGGTCCATGTTGGCATTTGTTACGTAGTCCCTTCCCCAACTGTAAGCTGCACTTGAGTTGCTAGCTCATGTCCTGGGTGCGAAGGGGAAGGGGGAGTGAGGTTCACTGTCAGGCCTCATAAGAGGTAAGGGCTGCTATGGATTAATTATTTAATCTTTGTGCTTAAAAATCTCACTCTCTGGGTCTCTGTCCCTCCATTGTTTTCGGATGCCCTCACTTCCTCCCTTGACCTCTGCCCAGAACCAGTACCTTACTGCTACCAAACAGGCTATTACTAATGCATGAAACAGCAACAGATATACTGCATATAACAAATGAAAAATAAAGAACAGTAAAACAACCTTTTGCTTTTATCAATAAAATATTATCTGAATCAACATTTAGATCAGCATCAGTCGTCACGGCATCATATGTTAACTGGTTAGTCCTGTAAAGTCCTACTGGACCCTGCGGCTTTTCAGCAGCTGTTCAACCTTCCTTGTTCACCGTGACCTCTGCAGACATTCTTGACCCTGGTTGCACAGTCATGGGAGGAGAAGTGGCACTATCTATAGGAGCTTTTCAGAGGTGTGTGGCCATAC
Organism: Neoceratodus forsteri; assembly: GCA_016271365.2. Classification (NCBI taxonomy): domain Eukaryota; kingdom Metazoa; phylum Chordata; order Ceratodontiformes; family Ceratodontidae; genus Neoceratodus; species Neoceratodus forsteri. Next base: position 870,068,552 of record CM057450.1, on the reverse strand, counting down.
TCTGCTGCCATCGCTGGTTGAAGCTGCATGAATTCCTCACTGCTGCTGCTGCTACTTGAATCATCCTGGGGAGGTTTGGCCAGTGGAGACACTGGTAAATATTCATCTTTTTTTCCCCAATTCCTTTTACTCTGTGACCTGTGTTTGGACCTCTGGGGACAAGGGCTCCGATCCTTGGCCTGCCTTTTCTTGGGGTGCTGTTTCTTACTCACTCATTTAACCGGGGCCACAGTCAGGGAGTTTTGCTTGTCTCTTTGGGGTTCTGTGGATACAGGAGCCATTTTGTGTGGCATTCCTTTGTTATGGTATTTAGCTGTCATTTGCCACACTCCATCTTGGCTAATCCTGTCCGTGTCCTTTCATTCACATGGCTCCCAGTGCTTTCTGGGAGATGTAGTGTTCTGTGATTGCCTTGTGCCTTGAGTGTTTATCCATCTGTGTATGTCCTGGGGTGATTCTCCTATAATTTCTTTACCATCCTTAATTATCCCCAGACTAGTCATACCCTTAAAGCGGTATTGAATCTCCATTTCTCACAGTGTGACTTTGGCTGGGCCATACACCTTGCATTTTGTGGCCACCTTCTGCAAAAAGTCTCTGTACAAGGATATATTTGTCCCATTCCAAGTCATCTCCCCCATCTTTTTAGCAACCTGTAGCAGCTTTTCTTTGACAGAGTACCACACTAGGTATGCTATGATCGGGCAAGGTGTGGCTTTTGACTCAGCGACCTGTTGCCTGATCCTGTGGGCTGTTTCAGCTTCCACCAGATAACATCACCTAGGCCCCATCAGCTGCGGCACAAAGTCATTTAGAAAGTTCTCAATGTTTGCCCCCTCCATACCTTTGGGGATGCCTAGGATCCTAATGTTATTCCAATGTCCCTGATTTTCGTGGTCCTCTGCTCTCCTCCAAAGCTTCTGCATTTTTAAATCTTGTTCTTCTAGTTTCCTGATGATGGCGTGTTACTGGATCTCTAATTCATCCATCCTTTGGTCCGTGACATTCATTCTGTCCTGCAGTTGCCTGAAGTCCTCAGTAGTTCCCGCTACGGCTGTTTAAACTACAGCAATATCTGACATCAGAGATTCAAGCATCTGGGTTATGTAGCCAAGTCTCTCATCCATTTGGCTACCTGCTTTCCCGGTACCTGCTACTGCCATGACTGTTACTATTTTCTGGACTGTAGGTAAGTCTGGTACTTCTACATTTGTAAAGCAGTCTTCAGCAACACAGATATTTACTAATTTGTACCCAGTGATCAGCGATTGTATTTGTAAGTCCATTTCTGTTCTGTATGTGATAACTGTCAAAATCTGACAGCAGTGTTCCTTTTACTGTTTAATATTCCCTCGTCTTCTGCATCTGTACTACTCCTCGGTGCTTCAGTGTGCACCCTCATGGTTGGCCCAGATCTACTTGTCCATTGATGGCCTTTTCTCCATTGCTTAATGTTAATTGAAAATCAGCTCAATGTACAGCCACATACTTCCAATGCCAGTTTGTATATTTCATTTGATGAGTTAGCCTGCCATTTTTTATGTTGGTACACTTGCACAGTGAACATCTTGTGGCAGTGGAGATTTGGAGGCGCGGTCACTTTTGAGCGAATGCAGGGCACGCACCAGTAGGTCCGTCCCGCATTCTCCAATCGGCCAGCAGCAGGGGCCGACACCCTGCCTGGCTAATGAGGTGATGACTTCTGAGAAAAGGTCTGCTGCAATGAGATCGAAGCTCTCATGCATCATGACCACAGCATGCCTCCCCCTACGTGCAGGCAACATGGCGGCAGTGACTTCCGCTGTTGCTTGTTAACCCCCTTTCCTTTATTGTGTGCCGACGGGAGTGCCCAATCCCTGTCAGCATCGACATGTAAACTGCCCTTTTTTGATTGCCGAGGGGGTGCCCAATCCCCCTCAGCTCCTGTGGCTCCCCCCTTTCCTTGTTTGCGATGGGGGTGCCCAGTCCCCCTTTGGTTAAAGCACCCACCCAAACACACACTCAGGTGGCACACTGGGAGCCCACTCCAGTGTGCCAAAGCACCTATTAAAAATGAAAATGATCCCCCAATGTCTTTTCTTTTTTTTTCCTTGTAAAGAAGGAAACAGTCCCTCGGCGGTCTCCCTGGCATCCTGCCACAACCTGCACCCACCCACTGCACACCCTGCTTCCCCACCACACCTCCCACCCCATACTTACCTCTGGAGTCCGGCACGATGATCTTCGGTGGACCGGGAACACAGCTGCACTCTTCAAAGCCGACCGTGAACTGAGGAAATGCCGGTAAGCTGTATAATGGAATGAATAGGGTTTTTCCAACATTAATGCATATCTCAGGCAATATTTAGAATTTTGGCACCAAATTTTCAACATGGGGTTTTTGGGACCACTCCTCATGAATTCTATCACTGTCATGGCATTAATCGGCCTCGAAAGGTGATTTCACAGTCACTGTGTGGAATCACCTTTTGGGACCGATTAATGAAACAACAGTGCCAGTGTTCATGAGGTGGCCTCTCAAAAAGCCAATGTTGCAAATTTGGTGGAAAAAATCCAAAAAATTACTGTTTTACGAGCGTGCATTGTGCAGTTACTACGCAGGCTCATAACTTCGTGAATTCACAATATTTTCATGCCAGATTTTCAACATTGTAATTTTTGTACACCTCCTTGTGAACAGTATAGCTGTCATTTTCCACATCCTGCCCGAAATGTGTTTTCCGCACTTCTGGCGCACAATAGCGTGGGCGCTGTGAGAAATCAGTGTTCTGGCCAGATTATGAAAATGACAGTGACACAGTTCATAAGCAGAGGTCCTAAAATGCCTATGTTGAAAATTTGGTGATGATACTACATAAAATGACTGTGTTACGAGCATGCATTGGCAGATTGCACGTAAGTGCGTAACGTCATGCTTGTGTAATATTTCCACTCTGAATTTTCACAATTGGCATTTTTCTATACCTCTTGATGAACAGTACAGCTGTCATTTCACATAACCTGCACAAAATCTGTTTTCGCACTTCTGGCACAGAATAGCGTGGTCGCTATGCGAAATTACTTTTTGGGACAGTTTGAGGAAATATCAGTGACACTGTACATGAACAGAGGTGCTAAAATGCCTTTGATGGAAATTTGGTGCTGAATGCCCATAAACTGACTGTGTTACAAGTGTGCATTGCACATTTCCCATGCACCCTTGTAACTTCACAAATTTGCTATATTTACATGCCACATTTTCAACACTGCCATTTTTTTACACCTCCTTATGAACTGTACAGCTGTCATTTTTCACATCCTGCCTGAAATATTTTTCCGCACTGCACTACTAAAGCCAATGCCAACGAGACAACATTTGGCATTGACAAATGCTTGCTCTGTATCCCATAGGTTTGTTTTGGAAAGGAGTGGCATAATTGAGCGGCCATCTTTATTGGTGACTAGACCATGCCCTTCCCCGAGAAAGCTTTTGATCATGTAGCTTGGAATAATCTTTTTTCTATTATGTGGTGGTTTAGTTTTCCAGAGGCCTTTATCAAATGAGTTCAGTTACTATACCATTCTCCCTCAGCCTGTATAGTCTGCAATGGACTACTTTCTACCACTGTTCTGTTGGAGAAAGCACTCATCAGAGCTGTCCTTTTTCCCTTTTTAAGTTTGCACATGAGTGTCGAACTTCTTGCAATGAGTGACTTTTGAGGGCTATGACACTGTCTCTTCAAATCAGAGTGCTCTGCAAGGGGCTCGACAGTATCACACCAATCATCAGCCAGTCTGATTGTGACTCTGTTTTGTCTGAAGTGGTCTGCACCAATCATGTGGTGGCTTTTTCCTTTCATCTGCAGGTCAATGCCCAACAAATAGCTGTTTATGTCCCAATCAGCCTGGCTGATGTCTCCTCCCCCCGCCACCCCACCAATCCCTTCCCTCTCCAGCCCCTTACACCCCTTGCTGACACCTTAAGCCCTGCAGAGATTAAGTAAATTTACAACAGTGCCACCGGAGTGGTGATTCTAGAAGGTGGGAGGAGGCGCTTTCCTCCCCTGCCTCCTCCACTTCCCGCTGATTCCTTTTGCTCCTCTTCTCCCACCTGTGCATAGTAGGCCACAGCCTAAGTTCTGTACAGGCTGGGTGTTAACAGTGCCCAAAGGCACTTTCACTTAAGCATGATCAGTCGAGCAGATTCCCCTCCCTTGCCAACACCGGGGTGCTCAATCCCTGTGTCATGTATCCCCCCTCCCCATTAATGTGGCACACTGGAAGTCCACCCCAGTGTGCCAAAAAAACTACCTCTTTGATGTTTCTGACACTGGGATGCCCAGTCTCGGTGTCGGATGTGCCTCCCTCCCATGCCCCTATGTTCTCAGTTGACCTCGGAGTGCCCAAACCCGGGTCGGCATTGATCACCCTAATATTCTGGCACATTGGGATCCCACCCCAGTGTGCCAAAATTTGTTTTATTAATATTTCACCTGTAAAGAAAAAAAAACAGTCCCATAAGGTCTTTTTTTTAACCTGAAAAAAAGGAAAATGGTCCTTTGTCGTTCCTGCTGGCCCCTCTCTCAACCCCCACCCTCCCTTTGTGCACCCCACCTCCCCGAATCCCCCCATACTTACCTGTGGAGGTCAGAAGCAGTGATCTTCTGTGGACTGGGAACATGTTTACACTCTTCAAAGACCAATCGGGAACTGAAGAAATGATGGTAAGCCCTATAATGTCAGTAAATGGGGGGGGGGGTTCAACTTAGGTTGATATCTTAACCAATTTTTGGAGTTTTGGTCCCAGTTATCCACATGGGGTTCTTGGGGCCCCACGTCATGAACACTACCACTGTCATTTCATTTCTCAATCCCAAAATGTGATTTTGTGGTCACTGCGTGGAATCACCTTTTGGGACCAATTAACAAAATGACAGTGCCAATGTTCATGAGGTGGCATCCTGAAAAGCTCTTGTTGCAATTTGGTGAAAAAACTCCAAAGAATGACTGCGTTACTAGGATCTGTTGTGCAGTTTCTATGCATGCTCGTAACTTCATCAATTTTTAATATTTTCACTCCAAATTTCCAACATTGACATTTTTTTACACCCCCTAATGAACAGCACCACTGTAATTTTTTGCATCCTTCCTGAAATGTGTTTTTGCACCTGTGGCTCAGAATGGCATGGTTGCAGTGCGAAATCATGGGATGGATTAATTAAATCCCAGTGCCACTGTTCATGAGGGGAGGTCCTACAAAGGCCATGTTGAAAATTTGGTGAAAACATCCCAAAAAATGATTGTGTTATGAAAGTGCATTGCACAGTTTCTATGTACACTCGTAACTTCACCAGTTTTTCATATTTTCAATACAGATTTTCAACACTGCCATTTCTTCACACCTCCTCATGAACAGTACAGCTGCCATTTTTCACATCCTGCCCAAAATGTGTTTTTGCACCTGTGGCACTGAAAGGCACACTTGCTGTGAGAAATCACCTGTTGGGACTGAGTAACTAAATGATGCTGCCACTGTTCATGAGGTGGTGTCCCAAAAAGCCCATGTTGAAAATTTGGAGCACAAATACCAACAAATGCCCTGGGGCATTAGGGTTTCCAACCATAATGCCCACCCTAAACAGACTGATAGGTGTCGAGGTGTGACTTGGGGTCATTGGCCGTAATGCTCACCCATTCCACCCCCACCCTGCAGCCATTGACAGGCATTGAGGTGTGCCTTGGGGTCTTCAGCTCTAATGTTCACCCCATTCTCCTATACTGCACCCATCTCAGCTTACTTCTTTATGGAATGGGATGAGCGTAAGGGCTGAAGACCTCAAGGCACACTATGACACCTGTCAATGTCTGCAGGGTGGGGTGATGTGGAATGGCATGAGTGTTATGGCCATTGACCCAAAGGCACACCCGAACGGATGTCAGTTTCTTATGGGTGGGGGTTGGCATTATTTCAATACTTCACTGCCATTCCTATTATGCATCTAACTCCTGCACTACCAATGCCAATACCAGCATGCAAACATTCGGCATTGACAAATGCTTGTTTTTCTAATGAAGTGAACCAGAGTTGGAAGAACATAAGAAAATTGTGTTGAGAAGGATTCCTTAAAATGCAAGGCAGAGGAATATACACAGAAAAATATGGGAAGCATGTACAACAGCAATACCAACAGTGAAAATTCAGCATTGACAAATGCTTTTTTATTTATTTTATTCTTATTTATTTAGTTCTAGGATTACAAATACCTTCGAGCCAAGGCTCCTTTACAAAGGTTCCATGGCAATTGAAGCACGATGCAGAGGATACAACAGAAATAACAACACTGTGGGTAATACAGAACAATTGGAACTGTTATTTTTTAAAAACACACTTAGAGAGTGCTGTCCATAGTTTGGCCTGGAGCAGCAACAACTAGGAGAGGGGTACAGAACAAAGGGGGAGAGGCAGGGTGGGTGTAGTAGCAGCTGGAGGCATTTGTCAGACGTAGCAGGGAGAAGTGCTGGAGAGAATGGGGTAGGGGAAGGGAGGGTGGGAGTTGGAAGGAGAAGGGAAGGAGGTGGGCTAAGGAAGACAGGAGACAAGTACTATGAGGGGGAGGCACAGTAAGGCTGTTGGAGGTGGCAGATGTGTCTGATTTAGGTGAGGCAATCACAGGAGCCAGAGGCAGTGAGATGGAGCCAGACCCTGGTTTTGAACATGCCAAGTGTTGGAGCTGAGGAGATGGTGGGGCTGAGACCATTCAGCCATGAGGGAGTCCTATAGGTGAAAGAACATTGACCCTGGGTAGTGTGACAGTGGGGAACTTGCAGGAGCTGTGATTTGGATCTCCTGGTCCTCTATGGGTAAATACTATAGTGAAGCAGAGCTTGGACACTGGGGGGCAAGGCTCAGGTTAATTTTTTTCACCATGGTGCAGATGAGGTACTTAATAAGGTTGGAGAGTTGGAGCCATCCGGACTGAGCATAAAGGTCATAGGTATGAGTGAGAAGGTGGGCTCCAGTGATAAGCCAACATGCCTTGTTGAGGGCTGTTGATATGTGTCTGAGGGTTGTTGCCACAGCTGAGCCATAAATGATAAGATCGTAATCAATAATGGAGACCATGGAGCTCTGGATAGCAATCTTCAAGGCTTCCGGGGTGAGGAGTTGCCTGTGCTTGAACAGTAACCCAAGACGTGTATTAGCAGCTTTAGCAACACTGTCAACATGTGCCCCATAGGATAGATTGTGCTCAAGCAGTATCCCTAGGTATTTGAAGGATTGGACCTGTTTGAGGGTATTTCTCCTGGCTGGTGGAGATAGTCAGGGGGTGTAGCTTGTGCTGGTTGTGAGAGTTGCAAAAGAGCATAGTCTTTGTTTTTTTGTGGTTAAGGACAAGCTTAACCAGTTTTCAACAGAGCTAAAACCATGCTGTAGATTGAGTTGTATTGGTGTAGGGTCTTTATGTGAAGAGAAAACAACTGCATTGTCAGCATACAGAATGATTTGTTCCAAGCAGGATTGAGGAATGAAATTTAGAAAAAGGCTAAACAGAAGTGGACCCAGTATGAATCCCTGGGGACACCACAGCAAACCAGTAAAGTATCAGAGAGTGCATTGGCAATTTTTACTCTTTTCGAACGGTTTTCATGGTAGCTTTTAAACCACAGTGCAGAGTCATGCATGAGTCCAGCGTTCAGTAGTTGGTCAATCAGCAGCTGATGGTGGACAGTATCAAATGCCTTGGACAGGTTGATTAAGACTACCCCAGTTAGGATGCGATTGTCCAGTGAGCTGTGCAGTGCTCCAGTGAACTCCAGGAGGGCAGAGGTGGTGCTGTGTCCTTTTCTGAAACCGTGTTGTTGTGCTCACAGAATGTTATATTTGTCTAGGTAGTTAGTGAGCTGGTCCACGACGATGCATCTAGGGCCTTGGAGAGCAGGGGCAGTATGGAGATGTCGATAGTTAGCATGATTGGTCTTACACCACTTTTGTGGATCCGGGTAACAGTGACAGATTTCCATCTGTCTGGGAACTGACTGCAGCTAAGGAAGAGGTTAAGAATTTTGGTTAATGGACGTAGTACATCTTCAGGGGTAAGTGACAGCAGCTCAAGGTCCAAGGAGTCACCACTGGTTCTGGACTTGGAGATAGCTTTGGCAATGTAGCGGTGGGCATCATTCAATTTGACCTCTTTGAAGTAAAAAGGAGGGTGATTAGACTGGGTGCAAGGGGTTTGAATGAAGTGGAGTCATTAACTGTGAAAAAATAGTGTTGAAGAATGGTACTGAGGTCAGTGAAAGCAGTATTAAAGGTATTTGCAATGAATGTGGGGTCAAGGGTAATAGTCCCATCAACATTTAGCATAGATGAGGAGGTTTTCATTTGCTTCCCTGTAACTTCTTTAATAATGTTTCTGAAAGCTCTCCTTTTGCCCCAGGTGTTGGTGAGAGCATCCCTTTAATAGGAACTTTTCGTTAGCCATATAGATTTTCTGCAGGTGTTTCAGGCATGCTTTTATTTTTGGATGTCAGACTGCTTGCCTGTAGCTTTTGCCACAGCCCAAAGGTGGTACCTTGATTTGAGCTGAGAAAGGAGCTCCGCAGTGAGCCATAGGTTACAGAGAGCTTTAGCTTTGCATTTTTTGAACAGGAGCAAAGAAGTTACAGGCCATGTTGAAGGTGGTGATGAAGTAGTCAAGAGCCATGTTAACATCCGTCACCTTCTAAATGGGTAGCCAGTCTTGAGGTCTCAGGTGGTGCTTGAAATGGGTAAGTTGTACACTAGGGAGGACTCTGCTGGTGATGATTTTGGGGGAAGGGCTTGTGAAATTTGTTGGACCAATCACAGATGACCGGGAGTGGTCACTGAGTGAGTCCAAGAGGACGGTGGTGCAGGAGATCCAGGTGGGATGGCTGGTAAGGACCCAGTCCAAGAGGGTACTGGTGCCAGTTTTGTAGTTTGTCCTTGTAGGGAAGGCAATGATCTGTGTAAGATTAGCAGCTATAATGGCATCCTTATGAACACCTGCACCCGAGGCAAGCCAATTTATATTAAAATCGCCTAGCAGGATAAATTCAGAGCCAGGGGGTTGGGTGCTGATAAAGTTGAAGACATCACTAAGGCCATGACCTTGGACCTTGGGTGGGATATAAACAGAGACAATTGTGAGGGCTTTATTATTGGCCCCTCAGAGAATTTTGATAGGTAGAATCCGGGCCGAAGAGTCAGGAGGGAGATTTGCAATGGGGTGCCCCATGAGAGTGTCTTTAATATAGATGGCACAGCTCCTGCCTCTTTTAGAGACTCGATCCAGCCTGAAGACATGCAACCCTGTAAGGTGATCGCCAGATCTGGGACTTTGGGCATCAGCCAGGTTTCAACAATAGCTAGGACATCAGGGTTATGTTGGCTTGTAAAGGACTGAAAGGCACCAAGCTTAGACAGTAAACTGCAAATGTTGAGGGTTGCAAAGATGAGAGCCCCAGTAGTTTTCATATAACTGGAACAGATTGGACCAGGGTTTGGATGGATATTACCCAAAATCAGTAGAAGGAGGAGCATGAGCGTCATGAAGCATAAGCATAGTTCCTTGAGAGAGAATTTGCATCGCCGTTTTTTGTATGAGCACTTAGTAGGTTCCTGACAATGGTCTCAGTGTGATGCTTTGTGAGAGAATGGGGATAAGCTGGCCCATAGACGAAGCTCAGTAATGTTTAGGAGCATCCAGGTAGTAGCAAAAGGAGGTCCAAGGGGAGGACAGGGTGAGTAGTGGAGCATTCCCTGGGAATGGTAGGCTGTGAATAGGTGGTAGGTGGGGGGGCGGTAGGGGTGGCGTGGACCAGGGAGGTAGAAGAGGGGAGGCAGAGAAAGGAGGGAGAGGAGAAGTGGGAGCAGGGAGAAAAGTGTACACATGGCTAAAAGTAGATGCATGTGTGCCAAGGGGGAAAGTGTGGACAGAGGCTGAAAGTGACAGTACTGCCAGAAGGTGAAAAGAAAGGAAAAGGAAGGTGTAGAAATATAAGGGGAATGAAAACTACATTTGGCAGGAGCAAGGGGCAGTACAAGGGGTGGGAATTAGGCAGGGTGCAGGAGGAGGGAGAGCAGTTGGGTACGAGGAGGTCCTTGGGGGGATCCAATGGGATCTGGTAGGGAGGAGTGTGTATGTAGGGGATGGAGCTAAGGTGTATTTAATTAAGGTGGGGGATGGGGGACAGGTGCAATATTATGGCAAAATGCAATGTATTTCAATGGGCGCTGAGCCCAGCAAGCTCAGTAAGGCAGAGAGATATAGGCAGCCAATCAGAAGCACCATAAGAAACAGAGAGTCCAATCAGGGAGCGAGGCTGTGAGCGCTTGTCCAATGGTAGCTGCTCATGGTTTCCCCAACCCCAGGCTGATGTCTTACCTGACGGTGCTGGATCTCCGAAGTGGGCAGAAGAGGTGGCTTGTATGGCAAGCTTCAGATGCCACAGCCATGCCTAGCAGGGACCTGGTGGCCCAGTCAAGGGCTGAATCTAAGAGGAAGATGAGGAGAAAAGAGTTAGCTTTAGAGAGGAGCAGAACAGAGGCAGATGACGCAGTGACTAAACTGGGGGGCATGGAGGGGGAAGCCAGAGAATGGCCGCGAAGCAAGAGGTTAATTACAGGTTTGGGGGGAGGCATCCGAGGACAAAAAACAAATGGGTTTTACTGGACCTGGTAACACAGAAAGCGAGGTGATAGACACAGGAGGCTAACAGGCACTGAGAAAAAATTTACAGGTTCCAGAGACAAGAGGTCAGGAGAAAGGGTGAATGGAGAGGGAAAAATAGGAACAGAAAGCAGGCCAAAATTACAGTCCCAGAAATGCAACAGTAAAATTGGTTACAAACACAGTAGGCACTCAGTAAAATTCTAATAGGGTAACTTAAACAAAATGATGGCAAAATGTAATGGATTTCAATGGGTGCTGAGCCCGGCGAGCACAGCAAGGCAGAGAGATATAGGCAGCCAATAAGAAGTAGTGCAAGAAGCAGGAGTCCAATCAAGGAGTAAGGCTGTGAGTGCTTGTTCAATAGCTGCTGCTCATGGCTTCCCCGGCCCCAGGCTAAAGTCTTACCCAACAGTGCTGTATCTCTGAGGTGGGCAGGAGAGGTGGCTTGTGCGGCAAGCTTCAGGTATTGCAGCCGTGCCTAACAAGGACCTGGCGGCCTAGTCATGGGCTGGATCTAAGGGGGAGATGAGGAGAAAAGAGTCAGCTTTAGAGGGGAACAGAACAAAGGCAGGTGACACAGTGACTAAATTGGGGGGGGCATGGAGGGGGAGCTAGAGAATAGCCGAGAAGCAAGAGGTTAATTACAAGGTGGGGGGGTGCTTATTTATTTAACTTGTACTTAGATCCTCTAATCTCAGTAATGAAGAAGATGTAAGTTTGAAATGGATGGGGAATATCTTCTACTAGGTGACTTCAATTTTCCCAATATAAATTGGCGTTCCCTGAAAGGTAACACTGCTATTGAAAATAGATTTATTGATATTACCATCCAGAAAAACCTGGAACAATTAGTAACAAGAGGCACAAGGCGTAACAACACCTTGGCTCTGGTATTAACATCATCTCCAGAAAATACAAGTGATCTGGAAATAATTGAACCTCTGTCAGATAGTGAACACAACATGATCACCTTCAGCATGAATAAAATCTGGGAAGTAGTCAGAGGTAATACAGAACTCAAATGTTAAAACAGGGCTAACTACGTATCAATGAAAAGTTACCTAAAAGAATGGGACTGGGAAAATGAACTAAGGGATGCCAAAACAATTGAAATTTGGCATGCTATAGGACAGCATATTAGTAATTATATTGCTTTCTATGTACCAGTTACAAAAAAATATAAAAAAACATGGTAGAGCCCCTACTTGGTTTGGACACATTAACAAAAAGAGTATTAATAAAACAAGAAAATTATACAGAAAGTCATGGCCAGATTAATGGATGTGGGGGCCCTACTCCAAGTCATATTTTGTGGCCCGGGGGCCCCTAAATGCCAACATTCCACTCTTCTGCAGTAACGACCAGGGTACTCAAGCAGGATGTGGTTTATAATTCTATGTGTTATGCTACATGACTTGACAGGTCACATGCCCTTGATTATAAACAACACAATTCAGAATCACCAATTACTGCACAAAGAAACATTTTATCAGTACAATATTAACATTTTGTAAATTTTCACTTTTTAGTTACCTTTAACTCGTCTTGTTTTTCCCTTGCCTCTACTGTACCTTGTAATTATTTTTGTTATTGTTAATTATGGATCCTCTTTTCTTCCTCTTTTTTTCCCTCCCCTGAGACACACCTGGACATTAGACTTCAGTTAGTGTGCCCTGCCTGCCCAGATATCAAATTCAAATTTCACATAAATAAATGAATAAAAATGGGGATTGTAGCTGCCATGATCTCCCTGCACATGCCTCCTTGAATACCTATTCTCTCTGCCAAAATCAAAAAACTAAAGCATGTATTGAAGCAGTTAGTGGGGCTCACAGCTCCCTCCCATTATTTCCTTGCTCAAGACTCCTTCAAGCTCCAAACCTGAGACATGCTCAAGCTCCTTGCCTCTGCAATGCATCTGCCACAATCACCCTCTGTGCAGCTATCTTTGTCATCAATTCTGTCTGTTCTTCCATTGTCTCCTCTCCTCCATCTTCATTGTCATTTATAGTTTTATTGTCAACCTAAAAGTTGCTTAGCTGCCAATGCTGAGTTGCCACATCCTTGCCCCTACTCCAAGTCATTGATGCCGAAGCAGCTAAACAGAGTTGTGCCAAAAAGACTGAGTCTTAAGAACCCTGCAGGACCTGCAGGTGTTGATTGAGTCACTTCAGAAGTTAAGTTTCCTAGAGCAACCTGCTGCAACTTCCCAGTAATGTATATGACCCAAAACAAACCAAGACAAAACTGTGCCAGCAAGAGCAAGTCACACAAGTTAGTTCCCCTCAGGTGACTTATTAGCATCCCATGGTCCACTCAGTGCCAAACTCAAATCTTATTAAAGACTTAATACACTACTCAGGTTACTGAACACTCACAGACAGACCATGACCAGAGGCAACCACAGCTTAGTTTGCTTCTCCAATGCAATAAAACTATTTATTTCTGCAGCACAAATGACTTGGACACTGCAGTATGCAGAAAACTAGTCAACACAACATACCTGGTGTGGCCTGACTGATGTAAATGTGACTTTGATGAGTCCAGTCTGTCCTCTTGATTGTTTTCCCAAGATCACACAGGCGGTGGTGACATGACTCAGCCTTGCAGCATGGCCAGGCATGGGAGGACTCCTCATAGTCACAGCAGGACCGAAGGCCAAACTAGCAGCAGCACTGACTGACCCTGGCTAGTGGCTACACTGAAAACACCAGCAGCATGTGACACTGCACTGAAGCCAAATCTGACTCTGGGTGACCCCCCGTGGCCTACTTTTGTGTCTTTAGACAGAGACTCTTCTTCTTTGATAGACGAGACCAACCACTGGCACTGATGACTGACCGCCACAGCTCTCTCTCGCTCTCCTCCTCTACTGCTCATTACTGCCCGGCCACATGTCCTGACGCCATGCACATGCACACACTGATTCCCACTCCCTAGTAGCCACACCTCCAGAGGACCTCTGATGGACATGATTGGTTGTGTGTTGTAGCATTGGAAAAAATTACAGTTAGTAAATTATCTATTATAAATACTTAGAAAGGAGACGAACGGAGATGAGGCTGAAGGCGGAAGAATTTAATGATTATAACAATAATCACAGCAAGAGATTACAAGTGGTACATCCTTCATTCTTCATTCTTCAAACTAACAGTGTATAGTGGCTTGCTTATATAGTGGAAGACAGTATTATTAGTTTCTATGGTTGTCTATGATTGGTCCAAGACAAGTACAAACATCAACTTAAAAGGCAATTCTCTTTTTAGCTAATCTTTTAGTCAGCACAAATGTATTGATAGTGTAAATTATACTACTATATAAGGATAGTAATAATTGTCATTACCAGTTACCAAAATCTAGGAGGAAGAAATAGATTTGCACTTAGGAATGTGCATACAGGCACTTTGGTCTGTCCTAATAATAAACACTAAAGATAGTCAAAGGATAATTTGAACTCTCTCCCTGTATTTCTGTTTGTGCAGACACTTAAGACACCTGTTTTCTACTACTCAAATGGTCAGTACAAATATTAAAAAGCACTTTAATATTGTAGCTTGTGGCTTAGTTAAACTTGTAGCTTTACACGTTTTGATATGATTCAATTATATAGGCCATCATTTGTTACACAAACACATTATGTTTTAGACCAAAATGAGGTTAGCCTGAAACATGGGGACACACTTCTTTATCCCTTGTTACATGTGTGGTGGGGTCAGGGTGGATCAGAGGTGAAGTTGGAGCAGCCATCAGAGAAACTGAGAGGCTCACTTGCTCAGAGCAGCTGCGGGGGTGGGTCATTATTCACCAGGCTGACTCAGTGAGGTGGGGGGGCTGGCTGACTCCAGTTCGGCCTGTCAGCGGTTGTCCAGTACAGCCAGAATTAAAGAAAGTAGCTGTAAATAAGTTAACAGTGGGGGCCCTCCTGAACCTCGGGGTCCTACGCCATGGCATAATTGGCATAAAGGTTAATCCAGCCATGCAGAAAGTACACAAAACCAAAACCAATGAAAACTGGCTGAATTATTAAAAACAAACCCATCCATGTAAGAAATTGATTAACAAAGTTAGATGCAATATGGAATTAAAGCTGGCTTCCAATGTGAAGAACAATAAAAAAAGATTTTTTAACATACATAGGTTCATTAAAGGGCAACCAGTGTAAGTTGGGACTTTTACACTCATAACAAATTAATTACAGATTCATGTGAAATTATCATTGAGTTCAATGATTTTTTTCTTCGCACCTTTCAAAAAAAAAAAAAGAAAAGGGTGCAATATATGATAACATAGACCCAGTTTGTCCTACTGCTGCCCCAATTATTATAACTAAGAAAATGGTGTGGGGACAAAATTAATAAGTTAAAATCTAATAAATCAGGCAGTCCTAATGGTATACATCCCAGAATGTTGATCAAATTCAGAGAGGAGTTTGCTGAGCCACTAGCATTACTCTATACAGCATCTATTAATGGGGATATTGTTCTGGAAGAATGAAAGACAGCAACCATCACACCAAAACACAACAAGCATTTGTCAACACCGAATGTTGTCTCGCTGCATTGGCACTGGTAGTGCAGAAGTTAGAGACGCATAATAGTAATGGCAGTGAAGTATTGAACTGATGTCAACCTCACCCCCACCCTGAAGAGACACATTTTCAACATAGGCATTTTGGGACCTCCCCTCATGAACAGTGGCACTATGATTTTGTTAATCTGTCTCAAAAGTTGATTTCCCACAGTGACCACACCATTCTGTGCCACAGGTGTGAAAACACATTTTGGGCAGGATGTGAAAAATGACAGCTGTATTGTTCATAAGGAGGTGTGAAAAAATGCCAGTGTTGAAAATCTGGCATGAAAATATTGCAGATTTGCGAAGTTACAAGGGTGCATGGAAACTGCGCAACACATGCTTGTAACACAGTCATTTTGTGGACTTTCATCACTAAATTTTCAACAATCACATTTTAGGACCTCTGCTCATGAACAGTGTCACGGTCATTTTCTCAAACTGTCCCAAAAACTGATTTCACACAGCGACCGCGCAATTCTGCACCGGAAGTGCAAAAACACATTTCGGTTAGGTTATGTAAAATGCACTGTTCATAAGGAGGTGTATAAAAATGTCAATATTGAAAATCTGGAGTGAAAATATTACAAATTCACGAAGTTACGAGCGTGCATGGAAACTGCGCAATGCACGCTCATAAAACAGTCATTTTTGGGATTTTTTTCACCAGATCTGCAACATAGGCTTTTGAGACCCCACCTCATGGACAGTGGCACTGTCATTTCATTAATTGGTCCCAAAAGGTGATTCTGTGCAGTGACCATGAAATCACCTTTCAGGATCGAATAACACCATGACAGTGACTGAATTCATGAGGAGGGTCCCCAATAACTCCATGTTGAAAATGTGATTCAAAAATTCCAAAAAATGCCTGAGATATGCACCAAAGTTGAAAAAACCCTATTTATGCCATTATACAGCTTATTGGCATTTCTTCAGTTCGTGGTCAGCTGTGAAGAGTGGAGATGTGTTTCCAGTCCACTGAAGATCATCACGCTGGACTCCAGAGGTAAGTATGGGGTGAGGGGCATGTGGGGAGGCAGGGTGCACAGATGGTGGGTGCAAGTTGAGGGAGGGAGCAGGACAGACTGTGAGGGACCATTTTTTTCTTTTACAGGTTAAAAGAAAAACATTGCAGGATTTTTTTTTTACTGGGGCATTTGGCATGCTGGGATGAGCTCCCAGCATGCCACCTGAGTGTTTAAGGGAGCTAGCCAATGAGGGATTGCGCACCCCCATCAGCACATATTGAAGGGTGGTTTAGAGTTGAGGGGGACTGGTCACCCCGCTCAGCACACAACAAATGGGCGGGCATTATGCCAATAGGAGTGGGCTTCTCCGTTAGCACATGCGCTGGGTCAGGGCATGCCAATGGGGGATTGGGCACCCCCAAAGTCGGCACTGTGGCAGGCGGTGGTGGCAATCACTGACACCATGTTTTTTAGAATGCTTCACCAGGAAAGGCACGTCGGGAGGTGCCGCTGCATGATGATCTTGGCTCTCATTGCCTTGGACCTTTCCTTATATGTGCTTGCCACATTGTGTATTCCTGGTGTGGCACCTGCATGCTGGCTTATTGGGGAATTAGGGAGGCACCTATTGATGCGTGGCCTGCATTCGCCCAACAGTGACTGCACCTCCAAATCTGCTAGTAGTGCAATATGTTGGCTGTGCAAGTGTGAGCCAGCATAAAAAGGGGGATAGAAGGGATGTCAAAAATTACTGCCCAAATAGCTTGTCTTCCCAAATCTGCAAGATGATGGAGGGTATCCTTCAAGATTTGATAAATAACCACATATGTCAATAGGGTCATGTTGATACAAGCCAGAGTGGTTTTACTAGGGGACAATCATGTCTTACTGCTCAGTTGCAATCCTATGAAAATGCTAGATGAAGATTTTTCTGTAGATATTATATATTTAGATTTCTCAAAAGCGTTCAACCAGGTCTGCCTTCACACTTTGGTTAGATCACTGAAAGAATTATATCTGAATAACAAATTTTATTAATTGGATTGAGGCATGGTTGAGTGGCAAGAGACAGAGAGTGGGGGTTTTAGGCTACTATTCAGACTAGATAGAGGTGACTAGCGGGATCCCACAGGAATCCATCCTGGGACCAACACTTTTTAATGTACTCATCTCCACCATGAAGACATCTAATTGCTCTTGGTTCACCAAGTATGAAGATGATAGCAAATTGGGCACTACAGTGAATAATGAAGTGTCAGCACAGCAGCTGCAAAGGACATAACACTGCTTGCACAATGGGCAGAAGAGCATAAATAAAAATTGAATGAGACAAAAATAGTAAGGCAATGCACCTCGGGGAAAAACAACTCTAGGAATAAGTATACATTAAACAATACTGCACTGATATAAATGACACATGAAACTAACCTAAGAATGTCAATTACAAATGATTTCTCCTTTATGACACACACTAGGAAACAAGTTCAAAAATGTAATAAAACATGTGGTTGCATGATCAGGAATATTTAAAATAGAAGCTCTAGGGTAATGTTTCCACTGTAAACTGCTCTGGTCAGACCACATTTGGAGGTTTGCTCTGCCTTTTTTACACCCCAAAGCATGTCGGGGGTTATAGAAGGCATCCGAAGGAAGGTAACAAAGAAAATTTCATTAGTGAAAGATAAATCTTATTTGCATAGACTTAGAGATTTGAGTCTGTATTCTGTGCATTACAGGAGCCTTAGAATGGATTAATGTCAAGTTTACAGAGCCTTTAAAGATCCATTATTTATTGAAAACATATGCTTGAACAAAAAAACTTGCATAAGACAAACAAGAGCACACTCATTGCAGCTGAAGGGAGGACTAGTAAAGACAATCAAAAGACCACAATGTTTTATCAATAGAGTGGTGTCAGCATGAAACTCCCTTCCTGAGTATGTGGTGACCAGTCAAACTTTTGATAGTTTTAAAAATGCTTTGGATACATATATGGCTTCGGACACATATAGGTATTTCCACTAACTTAGTGGCAAGTCGCAAAAGGTCTCTATAGACCTCATGACTTGTAACACACCTATGAACCTTTATTCCTAAACTGAAATACAATGAGTCAGTTACAGGTAAAGCTGTTGGTTCACAAAGTTATTCAGTTTCTACATATGCAGATGATATTTCATTTCACCTTACAAATCCCCATATTTCAGCCACTAAAGCCCTGTCTGTATTGAGAAATTTAGTTGTTTTCTTCTTGTGAAATGAATGTTCATAAAACCTCTGTACTTCCTCTTAATATTCTAGTGGATAAGCAAGCTGTGACTCAATTGGGTTTTCTGTGGGAATCTACTGTAAGTTTTTGAATTACTTATCAAAATTAGCAGGAAAAGTTTTAAACTGGTTTTGTTAAACCTCAACCCTCTGTTTAAATTAACAGAGCAGGATCTTACATGTTGGGTAACTCTTCCTCTTTCTCTCTTTGACTGTATCAATATAATTAAAATGAACATCTTGCCCAGGGTGTTGTACCCACTAAGTGTGATGAATCCAGTCCTCACCTTATGTAAATTGACCAAATTACATACCTTCATTTTGCATTTCTTATGGCATGGGAAGAGGGTTAGATGGTCTTATAAATGCCTTCCTGCAACTAAATCTTTTTCTGGGGGGGAGGGAGGATCTGCGTCTTCCTAATATTTTATAATTTTGCTTCACATGGAAGTAAACATCTTCACTAGGTAGTTTTCAAATGTTTGAACCGGGTACCCAAAAACCTTAGTGATTGTGTATAGAAAAACAATCAGCTTGTGGCTGTGGAGTGCAGCTCCACTCCCTTTTGTTTGTTCCTTTGGCTTGAGTGACTGCAGCACTCCAATCTTCCCCAATATATGGTCTGTGAGGACACGTCATCAAATGTGTCAGTGTTTGGGATTGCGGTTGTCCAAAGATAGCTCTCAGCCTTTCTTTCTAAATCCTAACTTTCTGGTGGGTGGCAGGGTTTAAACCCTAAATTCTGGAATACTATTGACATTCCCTCTTTAAATCATGTTGTTGATCAGGGTTCCTTTGTCACTTACCAAACTTTCATAGACCACTGGAAGATTCCTACCACTTTTACCTTAACATTTTCACAATTAAAGCATTGCATGCTTCAACATGTGGTTCTCCCACCCCGGCTTTCAACCCAACCACATCCCATCTACGGTCTTTGTAATCTCCAAGACATGGATCCTTCTATGCGGTTTAATACACTGGAACTTAACATGAGTAGAAATTGCTGGCAGCAGCTATGGATTGATTAATACAAGTACAATGCACAGGATAGCTTCAGAAATTGCAACAGTTTAAAATATTGCACAATTTTTATTATACACAGCAAATACTTTTTCAACTGTGACCATCTGAGTCTGACATCTGTACCAGATTTAGGAAAGAAGTTGTCATGCTGTACCATCCTTTATGGTGATGTGAAAAATGTGTCCCCTTTGGTCTGAAATTCAGAATAGATTAGACCCTCCCATGGGGCTCCAAGATGCATTTAATCCTAAAGTTTGTCTGTTCAGTCTTTATTTTTTTTTTACTTTTTATTTTTGGATTTTTAATTATTATGTTTACAATAGAAATGGGAAACAAATATCCATAACACAGTTTCTACATATAGATCAACAACATTTGTATATTCTGTACATATTCTTAAAATAAAGATAAGACTAGTCCAACTCAAACTGGGGGGCAGGGAGTGAAAAAAAAAACTAAAATAGACAAAAATCAAGTAATATAACCAAAAGGCAGTTGCAATATATCATAACATACCATATTAAATATGATCGTAAGTTTAAATATCCCCCATTTATTCCTTATGAATTAGATTAATTTGATGTGTAATCTAGCGGGTCAACAGAAAAAAACAGCATAGGTTGAAAACCAAAAAGGAAAAAGGAAAAACTCCAATGTTAAATGTCCTTTTTATCCATGTTTTCCAAAATGTCCTGGTCTAAGGATGTGGGGGATTTCACCTTCTCCTGGGCAGAGTAATGTGAATGTAGGTAAGTTAAAAGCTGATCAACTTCAAAGAAAATATGTGTTTTCCTGTCCTTAATGATTTTCACTTTGGCAGGTGGCAACAAGGAAAACTGAGCCCCTATTTTGAGTAACTCTTCACGATAAGCCAGAAACTTCGCTTGACGTTGCTAAGTTGCATAACAAACATCCAGGTAAATGTAATATTTATGGTTATTATAGTTCCAGAGAGCCTCTAAGCCTGGCCAGTTAAAATATGTAGTCCCTGTCAGAGTCAAAACCGAATGTGGCCAGAATTAATTTATTTTGCTTAGAAAGCTGTTGCTGATGTTTTGGTACCATAAAAGCATTTGCTATTAGAGGGGGATTTTCCTGTGGTAGGTCAAATGTCTTATTTAGTATATGTTTCACCAGGTCTCTTATATTTATAAATATGTCAAGCTGATCAGATATACCTAAAATACAGATATTTCTGTACTCAACCATGTTTTCTGCACTCTCCAATTTGCGATTAATGTTATAAATATCTTTCATCAAGCTTGCACAATTTGCATACAAACAGATGATTTTTACATTGTGCTTGGCGATATTAGTAGAATGTTCAGCCATCGTCTTCTTTGTTGCCTCAAAAGTAGTTTTAACCTAGTTTATTTCAGACTGCAAAAAATCTGTTTTTTTAAGCAAAGCATCAGATCTACTGTGGTTCCGCTCTGTCCATGCAAGAATTTTATCCAGTGCCCTGCCCAACATCTTAAGTGCATACCCCCTGCATTCTGAGGAGAGGATTGCTGCAAAGGTTCAGATTGCTGCTGGAGTTGTTAAAAGCTCTGTCTCCTCTGTTCTCCCATGTCAGAAACTGCTTTTACTGGGAGACATCTTATTTGCTTCCATCGGGGGGGCAGTGAATCACTACCACCGCCATGCTCTGGGCTTTGTATCCCTGGGAGAAGCTGCTGATCCAGTGGGCTCAACCTTGGAGATACAACCCCAATTTTGTTACACTCCCCTTCCTCCTTCATTGGTACACCATAATCAGGTAGGCTAAACAAAGAAAACAAAGCAAAGAGAGCAATCACAAACTTCTAATTTGCTATAATTTGTTGTTTTTACCCTGAGGTCTTGCAGAGAGGTTGACTAAAGCTGTTTCCTGTCTGTTCAGTCTTAATGACGATGCAGTGATGGGACCCCAGAGGAGATATATTTCTTTAATAGATTCAGTTGCTAAACTTATTATTCCTTGGCATTGGACTGATGCAGATAATCCACCTTCTATTGAATGGCACCAAGAAATTCTGTATACTCTGTGTTATGCATTCAATAGCACATTTATGTAATAGATATCCTTTTTTACTTAAAAGATGAGGAGCAATGCTAACCTTATTAACCATTTGAGAATTTTCTGTTGTGATAACATATCTTTATCACTGACCAACCCCCAATTAGGTAATATTGGTATATTCAAGTGCTTAGCTTGTTCCTGAGGCACTACTGTACATGGCCTTATGTTATAGTCATACTTTTGTGGGGCCCACCTATCTGTGCTCCATTTGTTGTGTATGTTTCGGGTGCAGGTCAAGAGGAGGGGCAGTGGGGGGATGTGTATCTTTTTCTTTCTTATTTTATTTTTTGTTTTTCTTTTCTTGGTTTGTAGTATACTTTTTATGATTTCATTGTGAGTTTTGTTCTTCTTAATTCTTTCCAAGCTGGTTATTGTTTGTTGTTCTTTGTGATTATATTAAACAATTTTAATAAAGCATGCTTAACCAAAAAAGTCCAAATTCTTTTTTTTATGAAAGCATCCTTTTTCTTATGCTTTTTTCATTCATATCAAAGAAGAATGCCCTGATAAGATAAAACTATTTTTTTCCCATTACTTTTTTTGTGTGAAGGCATCCTTTTTATGTGCTTTTTCTGTTCATATGAAAAAAGAATGCCTTCATATGAAAAAAGATTTTGGACTTCATTTTTCTCACATATTTCAACTTCAACAAACTATCAACATTCATACTTAAGTGGCAATCTATATATGTTTTAATGATTAGCTGAAGAATACAATTTTACCCCAAAAAACAATTTATAGCCAGCATTAAAAAAAACATAAAAATTAAAAACTGAAAATTCTCAGAGGATAACATTTGAATGTAAACAAGCTATAACTCCCTCAATATTTGGACTTAAGTGACAATCTATATATCAAAATAAAGGTCCTAATGACTGCTACAAGAATAACACATATTACCCTCTAAACATTTAGGGCAATATAAAACAAAAGATATAAAATGTAAATTCCCATAGGATGACATAAGGAATTTAACAAGCCATAACTTACTTAATATTTGGACTTAAGGGACTATGAATATATCAAAACAGAGATTTTAATGACTGCTACACGAATAACACATATTCCCCCAAAACATTTACAGGCAATATAAAAAAAAATTAAGAAATAGAAATTCCAATAGAATAACATTGAAACTTCAACAAGCCTTAACTCTCTCAATATTTGGACTTAAGGGAAAATGCATATTTCAAAACAAAGGTCTTAATGAGTACTATGAGAATAATACATATTCCCTCCCCTAAACATTTGGGGTAATTTAAAAAAATGCAAATACTCATAGGATAAGATTGGAACTCCAACAAGCCATAACTTTGTCAATATTTGAACTATATGTATAATAATAATATAATAATAATACTATATGTATAATAATAATATAGTAATAATAATACATTTTATTTAATATAGCGCCTTTCACAAATCAAGGCACTGCACAGTCACATAACAACAAAATTGAATAACTACAAATAAAATCACAGAAGTTCACAGAAGTTCAGGTAAGCTGTCCCCCACAGAAAGGTCTTCAGTGCCTACTTAAAGCACTCCACTGTCCTGCACTCATGTAGCTGATGGGGGCAGAGAATTCCAGAGGGTAGGAGCAACAAACCCAAAGGCACGAGCACCAGATGACTTTAAACAAACCCTCAGAATCTCCAGCAGCCCCTCATCAGGCCAGTGGAGCTGTCACAAAGGAGTGTAAGGAACCAGGAGCTCTTTCAGGTAGTCAGGACCCTGTCCATGTAGGGCTTTGTAAGTTAATAAACCTACCTTAAAGGTGATCCACCATGGAATAGGCAGCCAGTGCTGATCGCGCAGCACTGGGGTAATATGGGTTCTTCTTGATACCCCAGTCAATAAATGTGCCACAGCATTCTGCACTAGCAGCAAGCAGTGGATATCAACCACAGGAAGCCCTAGGTAAAGAAAGTTGCAGTACTTAAGGTGCAATGTCACAAAGGAGTGGATCAAAACAGGCAGATCACTGGACAGAACAAGGTGCTTGATCCTGGCAATGTTCCTAATATGGTAAAAGGCCAGCTTGATGACTGCCAACACCTGATGTCGAAGGGTCAGACCATCGTCAAGCACCATTCCCAGGTCACACACCCACTCAGAAGTAAGAATCTGAGCACCCCCAGGACTAAACCAGAGGGGAGATCAGTCCTCAACCCCTATGTCCTATGACCTGGCTCCACAACTAAAACCTCAGTCTTTCCTGAGTTCAACTTTAAACTGCTGGAACTCATCCAGTCTTAGATTTCTACAAGGCAGCTGCTCAATACTGAGATAGCACTAACCTGGTTGGGGGCAAAAGACAGGTAGAGCTGGGTATCATCAGCATAGCAGTGAAACATCAGCTCATACCATCTTACAATGTCTCCGAGGGGCAGCATATACACTGCAAATAACATGGGTGACAGCACCGAGCCCTGAGGTACCCCACAAGGAAAAGGGAAAGACTCAGAAGAAAATATTCCCGAGACAACTCTCTGAGATCTACCAGTAAGGAAAGATGTAAACCATCTGAGAACTGTCCCTGACAGTCCACAGATGTACCTCAAATGCTTGAGCAGAACCCCATGACCCACAGTGTCAAAAGCTGATGACAAATCAAGGAGTACCAAGATGGAACAGTTTCTCCAATCTCTTGCCATCAGGAGATCTTTGAGCACCTGAACCAGAGTATTCTCAATACTATGCCTCTTACGAAAACCCGATTGGAGAGGTTCGTATAAATTATGGATGGTTCAATGGTCTTCCAGTTGAGCTGCCACAACTTTCTCAACAACATTTCCCACAAAAGGAAGGTTAGAGATAGGCCTGTAGATTGCTAGGTTCTCTGGGTCTAGAGAAGCTTTCTTCAGGATGGGTGTCACCACCGCCTCCTTCAGGGAGCTTGCAAACTCACCCGAGTCCAAAGAGTAGTGGACAATCCAAGCTAAGACAGGGCCAATGATATCACTACAACCCAAAATCGGGGAAGTAGGGCCCGATTCTAAACTACAGCACGTGGGATGCATCCCCTGGACAAGCCTCATAATGTCGACGAAGTCTGGCAGATCAAAGGTACTCCAGGAAACTTCAGGCCCTGTGACCAGGCGCCGTCCAATAGCATCCCCCCATAAAGTGAAGCTGACGGCACTCCTGCCTGATGTCAGCCACCTTATTCGCAAAGAAATGAGTGATCTCATCACACTTACTTTGTGAGAAAACTCGATGGAACTGCTGACAGGCTGAGTTGCACAGCCTGCTGACAGTTCAGAAGAGTTGAGCCAATCGATTCTGTGCAACTGTGATTTCCCTGGATAGGAATTCTGCCTTCTTACAGGAAATTTCTGTTTGATAGAGTTTATAATGCTCAAACAAAATAAGGTGGTTGGCATCCAAGGCAGTCCTCAACCAGCGACTCTCTAACCTATGCCCCTGCCTCCACAGCACCCTCAGAGCCCCATCAAACCATGGGTCCCCAGGGCGAAGCAGAAGGAGGTGAACTTGAACTGGAGCAGTCAGACTGAGAGCTGAAGAAATGGATCTATTATAGGCTGAAACTAATAGCTCAGGATCTGTGCTGATCTTGCCATTCAACAAGAGGTCAATCACCACCATCAGATCTTCAGGGACCACATCCCACAAAAAGCAGTAACTGACCATCTCCACAGGGGCCGACCTACCCAGAAGGGCCAAAAAAATTGAACCCAATGGTGTAGTGATTGGACCAACCAACAGTTTCCTCCACTAAGTCAGAGGCCTCAATCCCCAGGAGGAAGACCAAATCAAGAGAGTGACCACCTTTATGAGTAACTGAGGAAACAACCTGTGCGAACCCAGTGATGTAATCTCCTGGAGGAAGTGTTGTCCAAAAAGTGAGGATTCGTCATCGACCCAGGCATTGAAGTCACCCAGAACCATCAGTCTGGGTGACTCCAATGCCATGTCAGTGGAGAAATCCACTACTTTCTGCAGGAACAGCTTCTCATCACCTGGTGGATGGTAAATGAGAGCTATCCTGCACCCCACATCAGTTATCACAGTGCACTCAAATGAGCTGGTCTCCTCAACAGGTACACCAGTTAGGCCCAATTCGGTCTTGAAACAGATCGTAACCCCCCCCACCGCTGTCCAATCTCGGGCGATGTATAACCGAGTACCCAGAAGAGATAGCTGCCTCCAAAATAGGGGCTGCATTCCCATCTAACCAGGTCTCGGTAATGCAAACCAGATCTGCTGTACCAACAAAATCTGAAACAAGAGCAGTCTTGTTGCAAACAGATCTGGCATTGCATAACAGTGCCCAAGTTGGACAATGTTGGCGAGCCATCCCAACTACTTGCCCTCCTAAAGAAGAGGTGCCCTTGGGTATGGGGACCAGAACAGAATTACCATGTTCCAGGTACCATTTTGCCCCAGGGTGTCTTCTGGTCCTAACCACCCCAATGTGAGAGCGCCACTCATTCAGTCTCCGCTGTCCGCGACCCCCCGCCCACCTCCATTTCCCACTCCTGCAAGCAATCCCTAGCACTCGACAGCACTGATAGATATGAATGGGTGGGGAAGGGGAAGAGAACAGGCGGAGGGCTCGGAGGGCGGAGACAGGATAGTACATGACAGGAGGGCGAGCAGGCACATTCCACCAAATTAGTTACAGTAAACAGTGAGGAAAAGAAACAAAACTCCAACTTCTTAATACCAAAATAAAGCTGCAAGAATTAAAAATTCCTAAAAAACCCAAAACAATAGAAATAAACAATAATAATCCACCCAGCAAAATAAACATAAAAACTACCCTACTTCCAATAGTGGATGATTTCAAACCCAAGAAAAAATAATAATAACACAATCCCCTCTCACAGGATATAAAGCACAAAAACAAATAAAAATTCACCCCTTCCCCCAACCCTTTCACAGCCAAGGAAGGGGAGAATTCTAGGCACACTCTCACTGCCCAGAATAAACAAATTATCAAACACAGACTAAAATAAACATAAACATAACATTTTGTAAAATACATAAATAAAATAAAATGTGGACACCCTGGTCCTCTCACCACCAGGAGACCATGAACAGATACAGTAAAAGTCAAGGAAAGAAGTCATCCAAATATAGGAGAGGCACTAAAATAGAAACATAGAAACATAGAAGTTGACGGCAGATAAGGACCGCAAGGCCCATCCAGTCTGCCCTTTTATTTTTCTACCTTATAAATGTGCCATTGGCCTTTGCTCTGTCAGTGGCCTATCTATTCATATTCATCTGTATTGCTCCCTTATGCCTATTCCATGCTTGTTTGAAGCCCTGCACTGTATTCAAAGCCACCACTTCCTGAGGTAGGCAGTTCCATGCATCCACCACCCTTTCTGTGAAAAAGAATTTCCTCACATTCCTCGTTAATCGGCCTCCCTCTAATCTCACAATGTGTCCTCTTTTCCTGCTATTTTTCTTATATTTAAACATGTTAGACTCTTTCACCTTGTTAATGTCCTTAAGGTGTTTGAATGTCTCAATCATATCACCTCTCTCCCTCCTTTGCTCAAGGTTATACATATTGAGCTCCATTAATCCATCCTCATATGTCTTCTGATGCAGTCTCTGCACCATTTTGGTTGCCCTTCTCTGGACTGCCTCAATCTGGTTAATGTCCTTGTGAAGATGTGGCCTCCAGTACTGCACACAGTACTCCAGATGGGGCCTAACCAGTGTGTTGTAAAGAGGGATTACCTCCCTATTACAACTTGTGATACCCCTACTAATATACCCTAACACCGCCCTAGCCTTACCAACTGCTTTAGAGGTCTGTTTGAATGATTTCAGGTCATCAGTGATGATGATGCCCAAGTCTCTTTCTTCCTTTGTGACTGCCAGCAACTCCCTTCCCAGCCTATAGGTGGCTTCAGGGTTTCTCTTCCCTATGTGCATGATCTTGCACTTCTTTGCATTAAATCCCAGTTGCCACTCTTCTGACCATTTTGCTAGTTTATCCAGATCTCTTCTCATTCTGCCCACCCCATCTGGATCATCTACTCTGTTGAAGATCTTGGTGTCATGTACAAACAGACAAGCCTTGCCCTCTAGTCCATCTGCACAGTAACTAAGGAAGATATTGAAGAGGACTGGCCCCAGGACTGATCCCTGAGGCACCCCGCTTGTGACTTGCATCTCTTCTGACTATATACCATTTACCACTACTCTCTGTTTTCTGCCCGTCAACCAGTTTGCCACCCAGTTGACCAACTTCTGACACACTCTAGCCTACCCAGCTTATTTAGCAATCTTCTATGTGGAACAGTGTTGAAAGCTTTGCTGAAGTCAAGGTAGGCAACATCAACTGCTCCCTCTTGGTCCACCACTCTGGTTACCCAGTCAAAGAAATCTATGAGATTAGTTTGACAGGACATTCCTTTTGTAAACCCATGCTGTCTTGGATCCTGTGCCCCTATGGATTCCAGGTGTTGCACTATCCTTTCCTTAAGAAGTGCCTCCATAATCTTGCCCACTACTGAGGTAAGACTGACTGGTCTGTAGTTCCCTGCCTTCTCCCTGCTACCACTCTTGTGGAATGGGATCACATGAGCCCTTCTCCAATCTTCTGGTCCAGTTCGATAGAGATGCAGCCAATAGAGTTCAATAATCCCAATGTAAACAAGACCGCTGAGTAAGTTCAATTTGATAAAATACATCCAAAATCCAATGTGAAACACAAATATTTGGTTAAAGTGTCTCCAGACAGGAAGGGTTTGACAACAAAAAATCCAGGAGGCAAAGACTATAAACTTTGGGTGAGCAAAATCCAATGACAACAGGAAAGAAATCTAACAGATATGGACTGTAGTCTTTTGGGCCAGCAATAATCCGTAACCTATAGGACCCCTAGCCAGAAATTTTTCTACTGTACCACCATGACACCTGGGGCTAACCAAACAAATACTGTAGCTGGTCCCAGGAATCTAGGGGCTCTCTATAATCACTAGCAAGCTACCTGACTACCAATCCCCATGCCCCCGTGAGACAGCAGACTCTGGTAAAGAGACCACTGCAGAGTCACGATAAGTCCAAAGGCGCTAATCTCAGGCCTCTCACAGCACAGTCAAAGGCCCAATGCACAGTTCAAAAATCTGAAACACTGGTACTTTGTAGCTTAAAGAGAGCTTCAAGACCAAATCAACCCTGCCGTCACAGTCTTACATTACAGCGAATCCTCCGGTGATTCCTCCTCCTCCTCCTCCGCCACACACTTCAGTAGGGCTATAGGAAACCGCCCATGTTAAGTCCCAGCACTCTTCTCGACTTAGGAGGGGAAAAATTAGTCAAAACGTAGAGCTTCACCAAGTAGGAAAAATTAGGATGCCATAAGACAACAATGGGAATGTATCCAAAATCAGCTACTCGAACAAGATTTTAGTGCAATTTCAGTGCGATGCTTTCGGCAGAAAGTAGTGGGAGCATCCAAAAGCAGTAAAGCGGGCCAACAGATCAAATGAATTGATCAGGCAGATGAGACAAAAACAGGCGTCTTACACCTGGCTTTACCATGCAAAAACAAAACATCAAATAAAATAAAATGTGAACAAAATGTTAAAACATTAAGAACGAAGCCAAAATAATGTCAGACTTCTAACTTACAGCTCACAGCGTGCCCAGCTTGGCGGCCATCTTCATAAGTGTATATATATATATATATATAAGACAAAGAACCTCTGTGCGCAAACACTGAGGCAAGGGTTACCCCAAAGGGCATTTGGCTGGGAAGCCAAGTTTCAAGAAAATACATATATATATATATATATATATAGATAGATATAGATAGATATATATATATGTATATATTAAAACAAAGGCCTTAATGAGTAGTATAAGAATAACACATACCCTCCCAAAAGTTAGGGGCAATATAAAAAAATACAAATTCCCATAGGATAACATTGGAACCTCAACAAGCCATAACTCCCTTAATATTTGTAGTTAAGGGGTAATTTATATGTCAAAACAAATTTGTTAATAGTTGCTACAAGAATAACACATATCCTCCCTAAAAAAATGTAAGGGCACTATTTAAAAAAAGCATTATAAAAATGCAAATTCCTACGGGACAACACTGGAATTTTAACAAGCCACACAACAAAGGAAAGAAATTGCTGTTTTAACAGAAATGGAAGCACAGGACCCAGAGGGCCCTACATTTCCACAGCAACATACAGTGGTGTTCATATAAAAGTTTGGAAGTGCTGAGGTACTGTATGCCTCGAGGTACCTCAAGGTGCCACTGAAGCACTCAAGTTCATGTGGTGATTATATAAAAGTCTGGCAGTGCTGAGGTATACCTAGAGGCACCAGGTACCTCCTCGGCACTGCCAAACTTTTATACGATCATCATGAACTTGAATGCCTCAGTGGTACCTCGAGGTACCTCAAGGTATGCCTCAGCACTTCAAAACTTTTATACGATCACCACTGTACATGTATGCATCTTTGGAGAGATGGAAGTGCAGGGTCCAGATGGCCCTACAATCTCACAGATAAATGAGGACATGATTATACTGTCTCAAAAATTAAAGAAATGAATTGCAAAAAACTTCATTAATGCATTTGTTAGGGTTAATAGTGACAAAAGTAGGGAAATGTGGTATTTGGGTTCCCAACCCTAACACTCCACCCCACCCTGCAGACAGTAACAGGGAAAACCATTAGGGTTTGACCGCGCCTGTATCTTCAAAATCCAGCATGGGGTGTGCCTTTGGGTTGTCAACTCTAACCCTCACCCCATTCTCATACACTGTACACATCTCCACTTATTTACTGCAAAAACAGACAAGAACACAAGAATAGGTATTACAAGAATAACACATATCCCCTCCCCCCCCAAAAAAAAAATTAAGAACAATATTAAAAAAAAGCACTAAAAAAATAACATTAGAACTTTAACAAGATACAATGAAGGAAAGAAACTGCTGTTTTGACAAAAATAGAAGTAAGAGCCCTGCACTTCCACAACAACATACATGTGTGCATCTATGGAGGGATGGAAGATAAATAAGGATATGATAATACTATTTCAAAAGTAAGGACATTCATTGCAAAAAAACTTTGTTAATGCATTTTTTAGGGTTAATAGTGACAAAAGTAGGAAAATGTGGTGTTAGGGTACTCAACCTTAACACCCCATCTCCACCCTGCAGGCAGCAACAGGAAAACTATGACAGTTTGACCTATCCTGCTTCTTTGCAAATCAGGTGTGGGATGTTCCTTGCTGTCCCACTGCAATCACCAGATAACAATTTAAATACAAGGCTGTAACAAATACACTGTGTCAGTGTTCCTACGTCTCAACTCAAGTTACATTTTAAACCTCATCTTGTGAAGTAACACGACCTGGGTCAAACTTTTTCAACACTGTCATGGCTGCAGCTGCAAATTTTTAATACAGTGCATGATATGTTGCAGAAATATTTTTTGTGATGTACATGACGCCTAGTTTATAATCATCAGTCAGATTGTTTGCACTGTTATGAAAAAAAAGGAACAGATGAAATAAAATTGATATACTTACCAGTACGGATTGGAACTGGATATCACAAAGGTTCCTGCCAACAGTACTGCTGCTGTGCCATTGATACAGATCTTCAGCAGAGGACAGTCCATTTTTGTTAACCTGTAAAAAAACAAAATAAGTTGACTGTATGTCTTTGACCTTTGCAGCTCGGAAAAGCTACAGAAAACAAAACACACAGCTAAAGGTGGTTGAATAGCATGAAAACCATTAGTACATATACTCACTTTATAGTATTCATAGTAAGACACCTTGTGCCTGTGGTTGATGGATGTGGTCTCCTGTTCGACTCCCTCTGCCTTGGCATGGTCAAGACATTTAATGGAAAACATTGTCACAATAGTGGTGGTAACAGCTGTGGCACATGATGACATTCCCTCTCACATCTTCCTACATCTGGTAGTGGTGGCAGTGGCAAACAGTGGTATTATGGTGGTGGTGGTCTGGGGGGCACACAAAGTCATTCCCCCTGGTGGCACTGGCTAACATCGGTTTCATGGTGGTGGTCCAGGTGGGCACACAGTGACATTCCCTATGGTGATGGTAGTGGCTAGCAGTGGTATTATGGTGGTGGTGGTGGTCCGGGGGGCACACAATGTCACTCCTCCTGGTGGCAGTGGCTAACAGTGGCTTCATGGTGGTAGTCCGGGGAGCACACAGTGACATTCCCCATAGTGGCACTGGCTAACAGCAGTCTTGTGGTGGTGGTACAAGGGCCAGGATATATTTTGTTCTATGTTACAAATATGATGTGACATGGAATTTGAGTCAGTCTGAGTGGGACATTCATTTAACTTTATGAAAAAGAAAACATGTATCATACAACAAATGTGACAGCCTTTTAACCACTTAAGTTAAAACCTGCCAACATTAACCTCATCATCTTCCTCATAAAGAAAACTGCCCTCACAGTCATCTATGTCTGAAATCTGACCACTGGGAAATTCTTTCTCCATTGTGTCATCGTCTATGTCAGTGGTAGGCTGTTTAATGCTGCCACTGCCAGTGCCACAAGGATGGTCCATTTCTACATCAGCAAAATCATGACTAGGCCGGGGTACGAATACTGAGGTTGCAGTCTGAGTTGGTATGTGCCTCTCATTCATTTTCATGAATGTTAGCAAACTGACATTTGCAGGAGAGAGGTTTGTATGATGATCCCGAACTATTGCACCTGCTGAGTTGAATACCCTCTCGACACTTGCACTGGAGGGTGGGCATGTCAGGTACTTCAGTGCCACTGTGGTCAGCTCTGGTCATTCACTGACCTTTCCACTCCAGCATAAAAGAGGATTTTCAGTTATTGACAGATGCCTGTTTTCAGACAAATATTACTCAACCATTCTCTGTGCTGCACTAAGTCCAGTGGTTGATGCATCATCCTATTCTCCGGAATCATTTATGTCACAAATCCCCACTTGGGACAAAGCCTTCCAAAGTGGGTTAATGCCAACCTCTTTTGATGACAGACCACCTGGAACTGATGTCCCCTTCCCCTTACAGGATATGCTTGATACTCCTCCAGGTTCACCTTCAGCCTGATTATGCTGCTGAGGTTTGCTGACCTTGGCACGTGACTTCTGTGCCTCATGAACCAAGTGCACCAGTTTCCCCCTGACATTTTTTACCTGTTCAAGCCTGTCCTCCAGTACTGAGGCAATTTCACGTTTGTATTGTGAGTCCAGAATTGTTGCTATTGCAAAGGTGTCACTATGCTGAATGTTCAAGATGTGACGATTCTGGTCGAATACTGCCAGCATGTGTTTCAGTAACATACTGCTAGCACTGTCTCTGGCAACATCAAGGCTATGTTGTACATTCACCAATGTCTGCCTCAGCACCCACAGCAGTGGAATTGATTGGCTAGTGGAGGCAGACTCACCACTCACTGCCTGTGTGGCATTTTCAAAAGGCCTCAAAATTATTATTACAGAGTCTATGAGGTGCCACTCTTCAGTGGTCATAGATATGGAGGCCCTAGAAGTGTCACTGCTAGTGTGCATGACAAGATATTCTGAGATGGCTTTATATTGTTCATACAAACTCTCCACCATGTAAAAAGTGGAGTTACACTGGGTGACAACTTCCTTCTTCAAGTGGTGCTGAGGGATGCTGTTTCGGATCTGCAACTGCTGAAGTTGGTCACGGGCCTTTGCAGAGCATGAAAAGTGAGAACAGATATGGTGTGCAGCTGTCAGCATTTCCTTTATATCAGGCTGCTGCAGAAACTCCTGCACCACAAGATTTAAACAGTGGGCCATGCATGGAACCTGAACAAAGCCACCATTCATGATGCATTTCACCACATATGACCCATTGTCACTTGCTATGAACCCAGTTCTCAGGGACGGGGGTTCAGCCACTTGTCAGTTTCCGTCAGTACCAAATCCAACGTTTTCACTGATGTGTGAACAGGTCACATTGTGCATAGAAACTGTTGCATGCTGTCGAATTCCTGGAAGATTGCTACCACAAAACTCCACCCTACTACACTGATTATTCACACTACCAACAACACAAACAACACCCGGCACCTGTGCCCAATGTGGACTTATACACAAATATGAACTCCCTGCTGTTTTGCCACTTGTCCACATATCCATACTTAAATGGATGAATGGAGAGGAGTAATGTTGAAGGGCATGTCTTATAGAGTTGGACACAGTACGGTACAACTTGGGGATAGCACGGGTCGAAAAGTATGTCCTGGATGGGACTTTCCATTATGGACAGGCACATGCAGCAAACTGCCGGAACCCAGAATTCTCCACAAAGGAGAAGGACAAAATATCAATTGCCAGCATTTCAGCTACAGCAGCATTAAATTCAAGTGCCACTGTATGATTGGGTGGGTACTTCAGTTTATGCGCAAAAACACTCTGTAACGTGGGCTGACTTAAACGTTTTACATGGAGTGTGATGACAAATGGTTCTGCTCTGCAAATGGCTGGGGGAGGAGTGTGGACGTGTGATGAAGATGGTCACACAGGTGATGATGACAAACCCACAAATGAGTTATTTTCCCAGATTTATCAACTGGGGTTGATGTACCACTTGCACTAGACATACTGCATTCACCACCACCAAAACTGCTACTCTCACCATCACTGGACAACATTTCAAAATCATTATGCTCCTCCACCTCATCATGCCTGTAGTAATCCTCTGTTTTCATCTCTACTGCACACATTTAATTTCCTACTTGATTTAACAGTCATGGAAGGGGATAACATGCTCGTTATGGTTGATGACGAGGGTGAATGCCCCTCCTTGGTATTAGCTGGGTCCACAGTGCCATGTGCCTATTCTTAAGATGCGTATGCTGTCTCCCTGTGCCCAGATGGCTCTCCTTTTTACCTTGACTCACATGCACATGGCAAACTTGGCAGATTGCAACTGACTCATCATTTGCATCTTGCACAAAAAAATCCCAAACAATGGATTGTGATGGTGTAGTTTTAACATGTCCCTGATGCTGCTTATTGGACTCCATTTTTTTAAGCCATAAAGTGGGGGGTGTGCTACATGATTTTACAGGCAGAACACAATTGGACTTCAACTGACCACCATGACTATCTATCATTATTACTGGGTCGTCATCATCATCAACATCAACTGAAACTGATAAATCACAACTTTTTATGGGGAAGGGGTTAATGAAAACATATCCAGACACAGCCACCTTAAATTTCTTTTTCTCTGCTTACCAACTGCGGTCACTTACATCATCATCATATTCATCAACATCACCCACATCCAGAGGACTTCCAGTTCTGCCTTCCGCATAATGGCTGCTTAGTGGCAATGCTCCCTAGGGATAAGCAATCATTTCGATCAGTAGTATTTATGTATAATAGGTAAATTTTAGTGCAAAATGTATATTGGAACACACGGGTGGACTTTCCTAAGGAACCTGACTAGCATTTGGTGCAAGATGGAAGATTCAGCAGACTGCTCAGACACAGAGGCCTCTCAGGCCTCGGAAACACGTGACTGTCAACTGCGCAACTCCAAGCGTGCACCCGGTAAAAATTTCTGCAAATTTGGAAGTTAAAACTAAAAAAGCTAAGTTAGACTTGATATATCAGGAAATTCTGATCTTTAGAGCAGAGATAAAGGAGAATGTATGGGGAGCTCCGCCACGATGTGGTGCAGTTAGAACAGCGCATGCAGGACCAAGAGCATCAGGGAACTGCTACAGAAAATCATGTAGATGATTTAGAACAAACCCTTTGGCAAATTAAAGAAACCCAAGACCAAATACTAGATTGACAGGAGGATCAAGAGAACTGTGCAAGGCACAAAAATATCTGTATATACTGCCTGCCAGAGAACTCGGCGGGCTCTAACGTTAAAGAGTTTATAGAGTCTTTGCTTCATACTGCTCTGGAATTACCCTCTGATTTCGAGTTCCATCTTGACAGATTACATCAGGCTCTTGCCCCAAAGCCTACCTCCACTAAAGTCCTTCCACGATCAATGATTCTCAGGCTTAACAGTTATTGCACTAAAGAACAGTTCATCTTAATGGCTTGGAAACACCAACAAGTATTTTATGGTCAAATGCGTATCTACTTCGACCACGATTATGCTCCCAAGATGATGCAACTTAGATGAACATATCTTCCACTGCTGCCTGTGCTTAAAGAGGCAGGTTATAAATTTACAATGCCATATCCCTCCCGCCTGGTTGTACAACTATCAGCAGGAAAGAAAAGAATTTGCTACTGCACAAGAAGCGAGAGAGGGACTTTCTAAAATGGATATACAATTTCCAGATCGAAGTTCAAGCTCTCAGAACTCAGATCTACATTCAGTTAGATGGCAAACAGTACCTAAGAAACCAAGAAAGAATGTCCAGAATTTGGCAGCAGTGAAGAATGCTTTAGCACCCTACAAGAGGGACAATGGCATTAAAGCGATCTGAGAACTCTTCTAAGTATTCGCTGGTTCAATATTCAGTTTGGTGGGAGTTTGGTAATGGGGTGGGTATTCCCCCTATGATGGGATTTTTTAGGAGGCTTTATGACATGCAGGCCCAGCTCTAGTCCTGAGGAGGACCCTCAATTTTGGGTTATCCTCAAGCTGATTGTCAGTTTGTGATGGAGGAGAGATTCTACCCTCCTCCCACCCACCTAGCCCTTATTTTGTTGCTGCCTTAGTATTCACCAATTATGACGGGCAATATTACTAAATACTTACCTTTCCTGCTTATATAAGGGAAAAAAGTATTTGAAAAACCTTGCCTCAGTTACAGTGAGACATAAAAGAAACACGGTTTTAGAATTTCCCCATTGTTTATAATCACACCAAGATTTGCTAGAATCTAGGCAGAGAAGGGAAGGGGAGTAATGTTGTTTAGAGTTGCCAGATGTCACAGAGAGGCTTCTCCATGATTTTTTTTACTTCCCTTTTCTGTTTCTCCCTTTTTCTGGGCCACTTTAGGTCTGGGATTACCTTCACAACAAGGGAAGGTTAACATCTATCGGGAGATACATTGTTTGGATCCCTTCGGGTGCAACTATCCATCCCCACATTTGGAAGTCCACAAGAGCAAGAGCTATGACCTGATACATCCAGTTACAGCTAAATTTAATAGGTTTAAAGCTATGAGGTTGTGTCATGAATCAACAGTTGTTTTGTATATATGTTTTATAATGTTGTGTACTCAAAGGTTCGAGTGCAAGGATAGTGATGTTCAGTTTTACATGAGGTACAATGTCCTCAACCCTTGGAGCAATAATACCCTGTTTCTGAAGTGTGCCATATCTTCATGGCAGCATAATAATAATAATGATGCTGTCCTAGCACAATGTTGACTGGTTGCAGGCTGGGAATTCAATTACTTGGCTTCAGTTTCATGAATCCGGGCTGTTATGGGGAGGGGGGGAGTTAGCTAGACATAATGCTATCACTATTGTTTTTTCACACTGCAGACAGCTTTAGCAAAAATAGTATCGCTAAATATAAATGGTATGGACCACCCCATAAAGAGAGCTAGGGTCCAACAATACTTGTGCAGGCTAAAAGTTGACTGCATATACCTGCAAAAGACTCATCTCTCCCAGGCCAAACATGCTAAATTGGTGATGGGAGGCAGATACACAGTTTAATCTTCCTCTAGTACTACAGGGAAATGAAGAAGGGTAGCAATCCTGATCCCCTCCTCCACACCCTTCGAGATAGAGAAAACATGATCTGATCAGAATGGGCATTTTGTCATAGTACAGGATCGTATGTTTGAAATGGTGGTTAAGCTGGCAACCGCATACCTTCCACCAGGGGACCCTCCCCCATTATTACTTAGACATTTTATTAATAGACTCTTGGAGATACAGAAAGGTTTCATGCTGGTAGGCAGAGATTTTAATATTACCATGTCTCCCCATTTGGATTCATCAACCCCAAGAGCACATAGAACTTCCCCAATCAGAAACTCCTTAAAGCACAACTCCCAAGACTAGGTCTTACAAATATCTGGCATCATTTATTCCCCTCATCAGAAGGATATACCTATTTCTCTCCAAGACACCACTCTTTCTCCAGAATAGATAATTTTTTTTATATCTGCAGATCATATAGAGAGAGTACAGGGTATTTCTCTGGCAGCATGACAACTTTCAGACCACAACCCACTACTCTTGAAAGTGGATTTAGGTAAAAAACATAAAACATCCTTGTGGCAGCTGAATCTAGCTTTACTAAAAGATACTGAATTTAAAATGAAAATAGGGTCTCGGATTACCTGATTTTAAATGGAAATGCTAACCCTGTTAAACCTACTACTATTTTATGGGATACACTTAAGGCAGTGCTGCTTGGAGAAATTATATCCTATTCCTGACATAAGGATAAGTAGAGTGAGTGTGGATATGGACAATTACAAGTATTGCTTCGGGATCTTCAGGAGAGACATGCCAGGGGACAGAGAGTGCTTCAGGAGGAACTCCGAAGGGTACAATCAGAAATCCAAGGGATATCAGATTATAATGTGCAGATGACCTTCTTATACCTTAAGAAATTTTATTATCAGGGTGGTGCAAGGGGGGGCCAGAAATCTGGCAAAATGAACTAGAGTGTACAGACAGTCAATGACCATTGCAGGTATTAGAAAACCTCAAACAGGGATATTCCATTATAAGAGAACACAAATCATGAAAACATTCCAGGGGTATTACGAAGTGCTGTATGCTGACCAGAACCCTCCATCAGAGGAAACCCACTCACTTTCTTCAAACTGACTCCTGCACAGCAGGCATCCCTGCTGTCCCCCATCTCCACTAGGGAACTCCGATTATCCATTAGTAAATCCAAAACCCTAAAATGCGCTTGCCCAGATGGGTTTGGAGCTGAGTGGTACAAAACTTTCTAAGTTAAATTGCTTCAACCAATGCAACAGGCCTTTGTGGAGGTACAACAAGGACTCTGCCCCCACTTCATGGTCTTACGCTGCCATCTCAGCTATCCTGAAACCTGGGAAAGATCCGACCTCACCAGATTCCTTTAGGCCCATATTGGTCCTGAACAGTGATTATAAATTTTTTATGTCAATTTGGTCTAGTCGGCTGGAGACAGTCCTCCTGGGCCTGATACATGCAGATCAGGCTGGACTCCTCTGGATGAGGCAAACTGCTGACAATGTTCAGAGAACATTTCATATAATGGACTACCTCTCTAGTTCAAAGATGTCAGTGGCCCTGGTGGGCCTGGATGCTTACAAGGCCTTTGACAGGGTCTCACGGAGATAGCTGTGGGAGGTCTTGGCAGCCTTTGATTTCCCAAAGGAATTTATAACCTGGCTGGGGCACATTTACTCCTCTCTGAAGGCCTATTTTTAAATTAATGGTGGTACCTCCACACCCATCCCCTTGGAAAGGAGCATGAGACAGGGTTATCCCCTTTCCCCACTCCTTTTTACTTTATTTATCTAACCTTTATCTATGACTATTAGAAACTCCAAGGGGATCTCAGGCTTCCTTATAGGGAATCAAACTTGGAAACTTACATTTTATGCAGATGATGTCCTCCTCACTATCACCAACCCCAAAACCTCCCTTCCAGCTCTCTGGACTGTGCTGGACCAATCTGCAAGAGTGTCCTACTGTCAGACAAATCTCACCAAAACAGAAATACCTACCTTTCACTTTCCCCCTCCACAATTTAAAAGTGCACTTATCCCTTAGATGAAAGAAGACCAAAACAAAATATTTAGGTATACACCTGCCGCAACATATTTCCAATCTTTTGTTACTTAACTATGAGCCCCTTACCCAACAATATAGAGTTGGACCTCCATTGTTTGTCCCAACTTCATTTGCCATTATATTCCAGAGTGGACTTAATACGTATGAACATTTTACCCTGTTTGTTATATTTATTTTCAACAATCCTAGAATTTCCTTCACAGATGTATTTTATTTCCTGGAATAGATCCCTTGCTAGGTTTGTTTGGATGGGTGAGAGACCAAGAATAACGTGGTCAATATTGGAACTACCTAAAGGGAGGGGAGGATTAAATCTACATGATCTTCATAAATATGCTCAAGCTACAGTGTTACCTCGAATCTTTAACTGGTGCAACCTGAACTATGACCTTCCCTGGAAGGTGTTGAAAACAACTCTTAATCCTTTTCAGGATCTCCCAGTTTTGCTATCCTCTATTTGAAAACTCCATAAAAGTGATCCATCATTTTATATAGGAGCACAGTCTACCCTCAAGGTTTGGCATAATCTTAAAAATTCCCCAGACTTACAACATACCCTATCCCATCTAGACTCATTCTCTGTGCTGGTTAAACCCCTTTCACCACAGGAGAAACAATCCTTGCAGAGATGGGCTAATAGGGGTCTCACTTCAGTTTATAAAATTACAGATTCAATGGGTGTAATTTCTTATTTGAAATTACAGGAGAGCTTTGGGCTCACACCACAAGATCACCTGTTGTATGTATGACTTAAGGAATCAATTGGGCAGAGGGCTGCCACTACTATTTTTTTGCCTAAACCCCTTCCTCTGCTGTTACACCTTGCCATAACTACTAGAGCCAGTCAACTCTGGCCACATTTCATAGGGCTACTTTATAAGAGTCTTCAGGAACTGTCAAAAGAATCCACTAGGGGTTTATTGGAGGCTTGGAATAGAGAACTGCCTATGCCAATCCAAATAGATGAGTGAGACAAATACACTAAGCAATCTTTCGGCCTTCTAAATGCACCCTACTGGAGGGAGTTTGCATGGAAGACCACAAACTGATTTCCCCCCCCTGCAAAACTTTCTAAATGTATGGCTACAGTTACTGTGGAATGTTGGAGGAAATGCAGGGAACAATATGCTGCCCACACCCATGTTTTTTGGTCCAGCCCAGATCTGAATGGGTTTTTGTGTTTGATATCACATGCCTTGGTAGAACTGGTTGGAGAGGAAGCTGTCCTGACCCCAGAGTTGGTCCTTTTATCTATCCCACCAGAAAGTCTGCATATTCAAAAAGGCTCTTTCTTGATAACCTATATCTTGGCAGCAAAGAAAGTCATTACTAAGAGAATAGGCAGAGACACCCCCCCCCCAACTTTCAGGATTGGCGTGGGATGCTCAGAGAGATTTATACCGTAGAAAAGTTAATTGCTTGGTCAGTAGATAGAATGGATTTATTTGAACTGAGATGGAGAAAATGGGTATTCTATATTTCACCATTAGACCATTCTTTTTTCCTATGAAAGTCTACCTTACAACATCCCAGAAGGACATTAAGAAACACCCACTCATTTTATGGATTCAATCTTGTGGTCAAATAACCAGTTTTTGCTTTTACAGGAACAATGGACATTTTACTGGACTTTCAACCTGTCTTATTGCATTATTTATGATATTGGTCAACACTGAATGCTGTCCTTATTCATATTTATCTAATATACTGTATCTCCTAGGGAAATACTTTGACAAGATGTTTTACTTAAGCTATGTATACATTGTATGTATTATCCGATGTACCTCAATATTGTTTTTTATCTGGAAAATACTATAAATAAACAATTAACAACAAAATTCTCCCACGTTCACATTTTCTGCTTGGATGCTGGCATGTGGACTGCATGTTGCAACCACAGAAACATCATCATCAGATTCATCATCATCAGCACCACCATCACCTGATATTTGTTCACCACACTGAATCACTGCATGGCAAATGCGTGACCTGAACCATGGTGGAAGAAATGTCACATTGTATGCTATTATTGACATGATGATCACAATACTCATGTTCAGTTACTCAGATGTTACTGGGGAGTATGACATCATCTACACTACCACTCACTGGCACTGCTTCACACTCCACTATATTTCTGAACATAGTAAACTGGTCAGAATTGGAACTTGAAGCAGCAATACTCATACCATCACCAGCAACTGCACTAACACCACCAACTGGGACATCATCATCTCCTCCAGCTATGAGTGAAGCTCCTGATTGTGCTGTAACAAACATTGAAGGAAAATACCTTTCCTCACACCAGCAATGCACTTCTGCGATTGCGTACTACTATGCCCACAGAAAATCTTACCACTGGCAGCAGTGCTATGGTGAGAAACAGCTATGCTTGCACATCTCTTTGCAGACATTTTGGGGGGTCAACAAGAATATTCTAAACAAATTTAGATTTTGGAACAATTACTCTGAGTGGGGGCTAGGGGGAACACTGGATATGAAGTGAAAAAACAACTGTAGCTTCAACAACAGATACAGACACAAAGTGACAGCAAGTTCAACAACACCTTACCTAATCAGTGGTGCTGAAGTCACAAACAATCCAATCTGGAAAATAATTCCTTTTGCCGGTGGGGGTGGGCACTGATTGCAGATTATGGCAGTGTAAAACCAAGAAAAGATACCACAATGGCAGTACAAAATCACGCAGCTGCAGTGGATAGCAGGTTCACACTGCTGCACCTGAAATTACACTGTGGCACAATAAAAGGAGTATTATTTGATGTCACACACTGCACACACACACACACTCTCACACACACACAATTTGTCTACAAGAAATGCATAGCAAATTGAAAACTTCAGTAATATACCACATATTTTAAACAACCTGAAATTATGCACTGCTGCCCAGATCCACAACACACAATCAGAAAACAAATTTCAATAATTACTGAAAATATTACTGTGTGTACATTAACACAGTCATATAACAAAAATATAACCAAAAAACAAAGAACTCCCGATTTCTCCAACTTAAATCTACCAACACCGCAGATACACCCCTCCTCCAAAGCACACTTTCACTGTCTCTTAGTACATAGACTCATTGTTGTACATTAACATTCAAAATCCACACATAAACAATAAATGCTCAATGATATGAGCACAGGAGGGTTTTCTACAATCGATGAACTAAAGTTTGAGCAAAAAAAAAATACTCAAAAAGTTTTTTTTAACAGCTTTTAGAAGGTTTGAATCACAAAGAGCTTTCAGAGCAGACTGTCTCCTACAGCTTCCTACACACATACCCAGAACTGAGGCTGTGCAGAACAATCTAGAGCCCATGTGACCTGAAATCCCATGAATCACTGCAAAATTCACTTTTGGAGCTTAAAAACAAGGCTAAGTACATTGTTCTCAATGTACTTCACCTTAAAATTGGTGGAGTAGTGGTTTAGGGAAGGCAGAGTATTGCAAAGTTATTGCTTTCAATGGACTTCTCTTTGCCCATTATGATGCAAAGTACTCCGCTTCGCGTTGCGGAGTACTTCACGAATTCACCTTCACTCCGAGAATCACTTCACAGAAAGAATTGAGCCCACTTTGCCCCTCACTAGACACCATGTGTCTCGGCCAGGATGTTTTAATCAATCAATCAATTTTATTTTATACCAGAAAGGCATGTGGGCAAGAATGCCCATATACACAAGCATCCACTTGTACAGAATGTAACAGAGGAGGCTATATACAAATTGTGACAACAAATTGTAGCAACTATACAGTTTGAAACAAATTTGCATGAGAGAACAACAGGCACAGACATAGGAAGAAAACATAACCAAACATAAAATATTTCAAGTAGGCATGAGAGTATTAAACTGGATTATTTACAACAAAACAAAACTTTACAGCAGGAACAAAATATATATGTACGGTACTAAGGCGAGCCTTTCATTGGAAATGAAGAAGGATAATCCAGAGAGAGCTGGAGGGGACAGAGAGTAAGGGAAGAGAGTCAGAAGGCAGGGGTAGAAAGAAGGGGAGCTTGTTGCATGAGTCAATAGGGTAAACAATGCAGAGGTAGTACTAAGGAATATTATGAAGGACAGCTACAGTTGGGTTTACTGAGCAGGTGCTCCTCAAGTTTGCCCTAGAAGATGCCAAGAGAGGGGCTGAAAGAGAGGCTGTGAGGAAGGGTGTTAAACAACTTGGGACC
Source organism: Neoceratodus forsteri (assembly GCA_016271365.2). Taxonomy (NCBI): domain Eukaryota; kingdom Metazoa; phylum Chordata; order Ceratodontiformes; family Ceratodontidae; genus Neoceratodus; species Neoceratodus forsteri. The sequence goes on along the minus strand of CM057450.1, from coordinate 870,025,013 downwards.
TCTGAAGGTGAGCGATCTCTGCCCAAGAGTGGTGTCACAGTGGGTGACAAAAAATGGGGAAGTTACAGTGCTCCTAGTGACCCAGTAGGGGCAAGCCTTAATGAACAGAGAGGAGATGCTGTGGGGAAGGTGGTTATGGAGGATTTCATACAGGAACATGGCAGCCTTCCAAAAGAATCTGTCCCCCAGAGAGAACCACTGAAGCGATTCATAGAGGGCACAGCTATGAATACGATGGGCAAGTCCTGTGACAGTCCTGATAATAGAGCTGTACATGGTTTTCGATTTCTGGAATGAAACCAAATGACTTTTTTTGAAGTAGATGGTGGAACTGTAATCAAGGAGAGGTACAAGCAAGCTGGAAGCTAGCCTGTTTCTAGTTTCAAGTAGGAGGAATCGCTTGATCCTATAAAGGAGTCCCAGTATCTGGTGACTTTTATTTATGAGAGTGTTATTGTCTTCTGGCATCATGCACCAGATGTAGAGATCCTTGTCCTGTAGAGGACCACTCCATAAAAGTCTAGCAGAAAAGTCAGGAGCATTTTAAAGGGAATTGTCATGCTCAGATCGGGATATGAGGATTTCTTGCATCTGCTGTTTCTCATTCCTAGTTTTGAGTTGCTGAAGCTTCCTTTTACTTGTGAATCCAGTCTTACACAATTTGTGAAAAAAACATGCCAGTTGGACACCAGAGCCAACCTGATGTCTGTTGGTGAGTGGATGGTGGGGGGAGTGGAATTGGGGTTGAAGGAGGGTAACCCTAATATCACAATTCCATATTTTTGTCACTGTGATATCAGACCTAACTGATGCATTAACTGAGTTATTTTGCAATGAATTTCCCTTCTTTTTGTGAAAGTGTAATCTAGCTAGTAACTGGTATGTGGTAGTGTGAGCACGGGCCCTCCAGGTCCTGCACTGCCCTCATGCTGCCAATATTTTTGTAATGGTATGCATATGTTGGAGCATGGGCCCTCTGGGCCCTGCGCCCCCACTTACACAGAAGAATAGAGCTATACAATAGCCCCATAGTACTCAAAAGGAACCCTTGTAACACATATTTGGCAACATCTCAGTAACCATAGCAACTATGAAAAAAAAATTACTGCAGTAGTATTCATGGCTTCAAAACCTCTACGCATGCTGTAGAGAATGAAAAATCCATATCTTGAATCATTTTCGAGATAAGGGTGCTGAAAGGCACCACGTGCACCACAATATTATCCAATTGGAGGCAGTATAGCGCAGTGGTCTAAGGCTCTGAGCTGCAAATTTGGTAATATCCAGCAGACCAGACCTGGGTTTGAATCCCACAGCTTCCACTTGCATACTGTGTGACCCTGAGCAAGTCAGTTAACCTCCTTGTGCTCCCAGGTCGCTCCTGTAAAAAAGCTTTCAGCTTAGTGTGCTATACCTGGTTAAACAACTAAAAAAATAAAAATTGGAAATTTCTCAACTTCAGAGCATGGTAACTTTGTAACTGCTTTACATTTTTTTACCAAAAAAACAAAAGGCAAATCTGTCGGGCCAGGGCTTTGCAGTCTGCAAATGTCAGCCTAAAAGACCTAACCGTTTAGGTGCAGTGGTGTGGCAAAGAAATGGTATTTTTGGCACAGTAATGTCGCAGATTGCTACAGTACAGATGCAACAGTGTCGTGATTTGCGACAGAGTCGTAAATGTACTCTAGTGATTTGCAACACTGCTGGGGACTCGATGTTAAAAAGAGTATTTCTAGGGGTCCTAGAAAAACTATTGATGGCACCATTGCATTCCTCAGCCCCCATTTAGGGAAACACAACTGTCAGTGTTTACCTAGGGGCAGTAGAATTTGAATTGCACATGTTTTTCTTCACCACTAACTGAAACAAGATAGCTGCAGCATGACAGTAAAAGGGCCATTTGCAACAGTAAAATGTACTGGTGGCAGCTTTCATGAGACACATATATTTTCTTTCCCATTGACTATAATGGGATAATTAAAATTTGAACAACTTTGCACAAATTCACATTGTTTCACCAAATCTTCAAAAGGCACATCAGTGACCCAGACTGCATCTTCTCTGAAGATTTCAGACCAGTCGGACAAATCCTGTGGCCTGTTGCCACAAGCAAAGAAACATTCAAAAATCCTGTTTTTTTGCATTTTTTGGTGCCCTGCAGCTCTGCAAAAGCTCATCCAATGGTAATGCAACTTGTCACATCCAGAGATATATTGCACCCCAGTGCACATGCAACATTTCAGGCAAATCCATTGTATAGTGACAAAGTTATTCCAAGTGTAACATTTTGGATTTAACATAGAAGTGGCTGGGCAACCCTAACTATATATATACACACACACACACACACACATAGATAGATAGATAGATAGATAGATAGATAGATAGATAGATAGATAGATAGATAGATAGATAGATAGATAGATAGATAGATAGATAGATAGATAGATAGACAGATAGATATACATGTAATATACTGTAAAACACCAAATGTTCACTGTTAAATAAATGTCATAATATGCGCTGAGCTCACTGGACCTCTAAATTAATGAAACTGCAATACTTCTCCAGTGTCACACTTTATTAACAGCAATATTAGACTAAAATCCAAAAACCAAACCGAAACAAAACAAAGGCACTGCAAAGGGAAAGGGAAACGGGGGGCCTCCAAACATAAAAAACTGAAAACAGAGCACTATTGTGATATACAGCTGCGGCTGATCTCAAGGATCATCATCAGCAGCAGCTGGGTCCTGAAATAAAAAGAAAACCATCACCAGCCATTCTTCATGCTTCGTTTTTATGTTGGTCATTCTTAAATCCACCTTAACATCATTAGACTGTGAGCCTGCATTTAACTGCTCAGTGATAATCTCAGATGCTCTCTGAAGCTCCTGAATGACATTGGCTGCTGTCTTCATTGAAACACTGGCACAGTCACTAAGGACTGCTAGTGTGAGATCATCTGACAGGGAAAGCTCACACTTGACTTATTTTCCCTTCTGCAACCACTGGACAAGTGACATGCTGAAACAGTGCAGTACAATGGCAATGGCAAAGGCAAAGCAAATGGAGGTAAAGGTACAGCTGGGGGTGTAGTAAGTACTGCTCATACATACTTTGAATTAAGCAGTTGTAGCAGCACTGTGTAATTGTCTGTAATACCAGTGTGAATTAGTTGAATGGCGAGGTGTCAGGTAGAGAGGGGATTACAGTGATTGCTGTGATTAACTGTTAATTCTTTCTCCTACACCTACCGAATTGTCACTCCTTACTTTGTACTCTTTTTTTTTTTAACAGTAGTGGCATTTGCATGTACTGTACAACCTGTAGTCCATGCATGAGAGGATTTTGTAGCACGAACAAGCGCTCAAGGGGTGGACCGCTACATAAAGCAAATGTGCTAATTTTCTGTTCTACTGTATATATTTATATAATAGTGCCAAGGTAGTGGCACTATAGTTAGGGGTTGCACAGCCACTTCTATGTTAAACCCCAAATTTTGCACTTTAATAACTTTACAACCATGTGTATGATTTCCCTGAAATTTTGCCTGCACCATCTGGTACTATAGATCTCTGGATCTGGCAAGTTTTGTTCTGGTCGGATGTCTGGTTGCAGAGCTGCAGAGTTCCAAAAAGTGTGAAAAATCCTCACTTTTTGGCAAATTATTTGCTCGTCCCTACAGCCCAGTTTGTGGTTCTGGTCTGAAATCTTCAGGGTATATGGGGACTGGGTTACTGAAGTGCCTTTTGAAGATTTTGTGAAAAAAATATGAATCCATTAAAAAGTTATTAAACTTTTAAGTTTCCCATTATAGCCTATGGGAAAAATATATGCTAAGCACAAAAATGTTCACTAATCCACTTTTTCCTGCTGCAAATGGCTTTTGTACTTTTGTGCTGCTGCCATCTTGTTTTCAGTTAGTGACAGCAAAAAACACTGTAATTCAAAAAATACTGGCCCTTGGTAATCATCAGCAGTTGTGTTTACCTAATCAGGGCCTGATGAACATGATCCTGGCATTAGTTCTTAAAAATAATGCCTGGAAATATGTTTTCTCAATTTTTCCGTAAATACTTTCTCAAATTTGTAAAAGTACTTTAGCAAAAAGCAAAAGCTTTCATGAAACTTTCGCAAAATTTTGCGAACCCCCCTGTAAAAAACAAATAGTTTTTTGCCACTTCATAGCAAACAAACTGTTAGGACCTTTGGGCTAAAATTTGCAGTGCAGCAAGGGCTTGCACCACAGATGTGCCTTTCACTGGTTTGGTGAGAATATATACAATGGTTGCATAGTTATAACATTCTGAAGTTTTGAAATTTCTCATAGAATAACATTTTGTCAGCCACGTCACCTTTCAGTGGCTATATCTGGAAAATGGTTTGAGATACGGATTTTTCACTAAGCGGAGCTTAGTTCACCTTTGATTACAACTGTGGTGGAATTTTCTCTAAAGTTCCTATGGTTACTAAGATATTGCCACATTTGCAGCATAAGGATTAATTGGAATGTATCTAGGCCTGCACCATGTTTCTGTACTTATGGGTAGATAAGAACACAGGGCACAGAGGGTCCTGTGCTCTCACATATGGCTACCAGTATGCAATACTGGGAGCACTGGGCCCTCCATTATGAACTACTTAGAGCACAGGGCCCAGAGGGCTCTTTCTTCGCTAAGCACCGCTTAGTACACCTATAGGTGTACTAAGCATGCATGAAGGTTGCCAGGCCATGTTTACAACTGCTGTGGAATTTCTTCCAAAGTTCTTATGGTTACTGAGATGTTGACACATTTGCAGCACAAGGGTCACTTGTAATGTCTATAGGCCTGCGCTATGTCTCTATACTTATGAGTAGGTGGGATAGCAGGACCCGGATGGACCTGCAGTTCCACATATGGATACCATTATGCAATACTGGGAACATATTTCCAGGCATTATTTTCCCAGAGGGAAATGCAAGATCATTAAAATATCTCTCCATTATAAATTGGAGCCCAGGGCCTGGAGGGCCCCTGTGCTTCCACATGAAAATCATAGACAATTTCAAAATGCATTCATGATTGGAGCACAGTGCCTACACTTTCTCAAAAAAAGGGGAAATTCATTGCAAAACACCTATCACCCCACCACCCCACAACCTCCTTACACCAACATGCATTGGGGTGTTTATACATGGAATAGGGTGAGAGAGTTAGAGCTGATGACCCCAAAGCACACCTTGATGCCTACTAGTGTGTGGAGGGTGGAGTAGTAGGGTTGGTAACTCTAACACCAAATTTCCAAACTTTTGTCACTGTAATATCAACCCTAACTGTTGCATTAGCAGAGTTTTTTTGCAATGAATATATATACAGTATGCAAGCAATAATACCAGACGGGGTAGGCAGTATTGGGGAATACCGGACCGCCCTGGGGCGTAATGAGGCTCAACGTCACAGATGAAGGGCCTTATAGCCCCAGGAAGGTCCAGTATTGCCCATACTACCCACTCTGAAGTGTATTATTGCACTTAGAAAATGGGCATTGTATCACACTTATTTAAAAAATACATCTTTCTAAGATTAAATGATAAAACTCTTAAGTGATTTATTTTTTATAATAACTGGTCAGCAATTTATCTCAATGTACTGACCAGGTTGATATTTTCCATAACAACCAGCTGGTTGTTATGACATTCATGAGCCATGCCAGTCAAACTATGCTGCTGCCTCATTGGCCAACATTCTGTATGTGGGCGGGGCCAAACATTCACAAAGTGCTGGAGAAAAATTGCTGGTCTGCTATTATAAAAAATAAAAGATGGGGAGGGTGTTTCATATGAGAATTTAATGCACACTGTCATTGTGGGATGCTTTGATAAACCCCTTGGGCTTCGCCCTCGGGGCTTATGTAGCATCCCACAATTTGGGTGTGCATTAAATTCTCATATCAAACCCTTCCCCATCCATTTTCTCTATATAATAAAATAGTCCTTCTACCTGCCTTTTTCTCCCCTACTGTCTTTTGAGCCTCTTTGGTTTTGAGCAGGTTGTCATGGTTCTCCACCTCCCCCAAACACACACACACACACACAATCACACTTTGATTTCCTTTTTTTTTATTTTTTTGAAGGCTTTTGTTTTTTTGGGCTATTCATCCTGGAATTGAGGAGCTGTGTTGGTGGTCAACAAGGTGAGCGGAAGTTCAGGGAGCGAGCATGTGAGAAGGTAACATGAGAGCAGACTCAGGAAACAGCTGCCCCTGGAGTTGGGAGAAATGGTTTCTTTCTCCTTTACAAGGTATGCACCACAAGCAAGAGAAACACTTTCTTTATGTTCCTTCTTGTTTTAAATGGACTGTTGAGACTGCACTGGGTTGTGGGGGATTGTGCAGCAAGCACGAAGTTCCAAGCCAAGAGAGTGTGAGAGGGAGGAAAAGAACTGTGTGGGACAGAGAGGGAAATAATTTCAAAGTAACAAGACTGGCAGGGTGGGCAAAAGGTGATGAGCCAGTGTGAGTGCAAAGAATGGAAAGAAAACAAACCAAAAAAATTGCCTCTAAAGCAGAAAATGAGTGTTGTGACAGATGGAGAGATTAATGTCTTGCTAAGAGAGACAGAAAAATGGCGGCAATTTAACATTTTAACAGGGTACTTTTAACCAATTAGGTAGCAGGGTGGAGACTGGGATATATTTCAGTGGGTGAGGGGGCACTACAGGCTAGTACTTTTTACTAACAGGGTTCTCACTGTTAGTTAATGTACCCCTGGTAGCCAATTAGATTCCTTGAATTCTTTAGCCCATTTTCTAAATATATAGATATTATACTGGCACAGTAGTGCCAGTATAGTTAGGGTTGCTCGGCCACTTCTATGTTAAACCTCAAATGTTGCACTTTAAAAACTTTGTCACTGTACAACAGATTTGTTTGAAATTTTGCATGCGCAGTCTGGTACAATAGCTCACTGGATATGGCAAGTTGCATTACAGTTGGATGATCAATTGCAGAGCTTGGCTACAGCCTGCACAATATGTCTGTTTGGTCTGAAATCTTCAGAGAAGGTGCAGTCTGGGTCATTGACATGCCTTTCGAAGATTTGGTGCAAAAATATTAAACCGTTCAAAAGTTATTTAAAAAACAAGTTTCCCATTATAGTCAATGGAGAAAAAAATATATGTGTCTCACAAAAGCTGCTGCCAGTACATTTTACCATTGCAAATGGCCCTTTTACTGTCGTGATGCAGCCATCTTGTTTCAGTGTGTGGTGAAGAAAAATGTCTCTATTTCAAATTCTACTGCTCCTAGGTTAACACTGACAGTTGTGTTTACCTAAATGGGACCTGAGGAACACAAAGGTGCCATTAGTTTTTTTCTAGCACCCCTGCAAATAACTTTCTTTTAATTGTGTCCCCCATAGTATTGCAAATCATGACAGTATATTTCCGACACTATTGCAAGTTACAACACTGTCACATCTGTACTGTCACAATTTGCAACACTACTACACCAAAAATACCATTTATTTGCCACACCACTGCACCTAAATGGTTAGGGCTTTTTGGCTGATATTTGAGGGTGGCTAGCCATGGCCCCACAGATGTGCCTTTTGGTGGCTTGGTAAAAAAAAAGGTAACATGGTTGCAAAGTTACAGAGCCCTGAAGTTGAGAAATTCCCCATAGGATAATGGCACCCATATCTCGAAAACAATTTGAAATACAGATTTTTTACTACCCACAGCTTGGTGGATTAAGTACTCATGGAGGTTTGGGTCATGATTACAACTGCAGCAGAATTGTTTTTCTTAGTGCCTGTGGTTACTGAGATATTGCCAAATATGTGTTATGAGGGTTTCTTTTGAGTACTATTTGGCTGCTGTATGACTCTGTACTTATGTGTAAGTGGGCACGCAGGGCTCAGAGTGCTCATGCTACTATATAAGCAAACCATTACACAAAAACTGAGCAATGTGAAGGGAGCGCAGAGCCTGGTGGGCCCGTGCTCCCACTAACACATGCCAGTTTCCAGTCACATTACACTGCTTCAAAAAGAAGGTAAATTCATTGCAAAAAACTTTGTTACTGCATCAGTTAGGGTTGATAGCACAGTGACAAAAGTATGGAAATGTGATGTTAGGGTTACCCCTACCACCTCCTCCACCCCCCACTCCTCCACCCTCCCCACACCAACAGACATCGAGGTGTGCCATGGGTTCATCAGGCCTAACTCTCATCCCATTCTCCTGTACTGTAGCATGTCAGCTTACTTACACATGGAATGGGGTGTCAGTTGGGCCTGACGACCCCATGGCACACCTCAGTGTCTGTCGGTCTGTGGAGGATGAGGTTGTGGGGGGGGGGTTAGGGGCTGAAACCTAACATCTCATTTCCCCACTTTTTGTCACTTTAACCATATCTGAAGCATTAAACAAAGTTTTTTTGCAATGAATATGTATATATATATATATATACACACTTACCATGGATAAATGATGTATTAAGAAAATTAATAATATTTAAAAAGCAATTATGGAAAAAAGCTAACAAAACTTTGGACAAGGTTGCCTAGGAGCATTTTAAAAAGATATGTATTAAAGTCACTCAGGAGGTAAAGAAAACAAAATCACTTTATTATGGACATAAAATAAATGAAACTAATGACCCAAACAAATATAGGACTTTCATGAAATCACTTGTTAAATCACAAAATAATTTATGTGGCACAAAAGTTACTGAAAATGGCATTCTTCTAAATCCAGATAACGCTGCTAATACTTTAAATAAATATTTTATTGAACTTCCCGATATAATCATTCCAAGTGGATTACAGGAAAAGGAGAATTGTGGGAACGAGGGAAGTGATGATCAAACAGATCAAAACTTAGTATTTAGGTTTAAACAAATAACAAGAAAAGAAGTAATAAAAGAAATAAATAATTTGCAAAAATATAAGGCCAAAACATTAGATGATGTAGAAATTAGGTTTTTGAAAGATTCTGCATATGAGGTGGCCCAACCCTTAATTGATTTCTTCAACAGGAGTTTGATTGAAGGAAACTTTCCTTGATATTGGAAACAGGCTAAAATAGTGCCAATTCATAAGGGGGGCTTGGATTTTAGGCCTACAAACTATAGACAATTGCCCTATTATCTGTCCTATCTAAGCTGTTGGAAAGGTTGATACATACACAATTTATGGATCACCTGGAAAAATATAAGTTAAATCATTTCCAGTCTGGTTTTAGAAGGGGTAGGTTGTCGACCTCGGCACTGGATTTTATTGACTTAGTGGCAACCCCACTTGGGGAGTCAAGGTCTGTGGGTGCTGTGTCCGTCGACCTATCCAAGGCTTTTGATCTGGTCGATCATTCTTTGCTTGTATAAAGGCTGAATCAAATAGGTATAGCAACTGAACCATTAAATTGGTTTTGATCTTACTTGGCAGGTCAATCTCAAACAGTAATGGTGGAGGAAATTGGTTCAATATTTTTACCAGTGACTCATGCTGCTCCACTGCCACATAATGTCTACTCATATTAGGCTTTATGCTGATGATAGTGTCTTGGTTTGTCATGGAAAAGACCTGGTGGAGGTGGAGGCCAACCTGCAGTCAGATTTGAATATACTGCATGCCTGGTTTGCCTCCTCAGGTCTTGTCCTAAATGAAAAGAAGACCCAAACTATGTTAATTGCCTCATATGCACTTAAGAATGGTTTACAAAATGACAAACTGTGTATAAAACATGTAAATGGTATCTGTTTGACACAGGTTCTGACCAACAAGTACCTAGGGGTGCTTGTAGACTACAAGCTATCTTTTGAAAAACATTTAAACATGTTAATAAAAAAAGACCATTCGATGGTAGGTACGCTCAGAAGAATAATAAATTGCTTGGGTATTAAGGATAGACAGGTTATAGAAAATCAGTTAATAATTCCACTAATTGATTATGGAAGTCATGTTTATTCAAGTGCTAATAAAACAATGCTTCATGAGCTTGATACATGTTATAATAGATTAGCAAGGTTTGAATTAAGATGTAAAATAGATACCCATCACTGTGATATGTTTATTAAGCTAAATTGGGTTTCCCAAGAGATTAGAAGACAGCGAATCTGGTCAGATCTTGTTTAGAAAACCTATAAGACCAGACATCCTATTGGTCTGGCAGAGAGATTAATCAGCCCCACCCATCAGTTTAATTTATGAAAGAGTGGCGCTAGAGACCTGATAATCCCTAAATATAAATACAGATTTGTAACCTTGACTTTCCAGTATAGAGCTGCTACCGCCTGGAATGGCCTTTCTTTGCCACTGAAAATTCAGTATTTGACTATAGCTAAATTTAACCTTGTTATAAAGCAAGAAATATGTTTCAGCTGTTTATGTAATAGATGAATTGAATTGCCTGTAGATTTAATGTGCCATGATATAAAATTGCTGTTTTGTATTCAAGTAACTCATTTGTACTGCTAAACGTGTAGTTTCTTATTGTTTGTTTTAATTGTAACTTGTATTCTGACATCTAACAGGTACACCTTGTAAAGAGGGTTATTTTAACCCTAATGGTGTTTGAAGTTGCTTTCTATCCTGTATAAATAAATTTTATTACTACTATCTATCTATATATACATATATATATATATATATATATACCTGTATGTATATATATATATATATATATATATATATATATATATATATATATAGTATATATATATATATATATATATATATATATATATATATATATATATATATATATGTGTATATATATATATATATATATATATATATATATATATATATATATATATATATATATATATATATATATATATATATATATACACACACACACACACATATAGACTATGTATATATATATGTACTGTATATATATTATATGGGCACCTTTATATTTAGGGTTAAGAAGCCACTTCTACGTTAAACTTGAAATTGTACACATTAATAACTTTGGACCTGTTGAACAGGTTTGAATGAAAGTTGGCATACACAGTTCTTGATATGCCAAATTTCATTTTGGTTGGGCGTATGGTTTTTGCACAGCAAAATGCAGAAAAATGCACTTTTGGACAGGTATGTGGGCAGCTTTTTGGATTTCGTCTGTGATGCTGTGCAGCCCTTGTGTGGTGTGCCACTCTGTGACTTGGCTTGTCTGTAAGAGCTTGGGTCAAGGAACATGCTGCTTTTTGTTTGATGAAAAAATATTAGTCCATTCAAAAGTTATTAAACTTTTAAGTTCCCATTATAAGTCGATGGGAAAATTTATATGGTTATTTTGACAAAGAAGAATTGGGTTTTGGCAAAGAATCTTTGATCACAAGGAATTCTTTGATCATGATGGCCGCCATCTTGTTTTCAGTTTGCAGTCATAAAAATTAAAATATCTTGGCTCAGGGGTGAATCCTGAAGCAAAACTTGGATGGGTTTTGCTCAGGGGGCTTCGCTCTATCAAGCCATGGCTGTGGTTTCTTGTAATTTGGTAAAAATGTATTTTTTTCAAGTTTTAAATTCTTTGATCATGGCTCGCTAACGATCTTTGATCGCGAGCTTGCAAATTCTATGATTGCGAGATTCTTTGATCACGAGGGCGTGACTAGATGGCCAGATTAAAAAATCAATTTTCTTAGCCCGGGGTGACTTTTTAAGCCAAATAAGGATGGGTTTTGCTCAGGAGGCTTTTTTCTATTGAGTCATCACTGTGGTTTCATGTATATTTGTGTAGAACTTGACTTTTAACATTTTTTATTCTTCGATCGCTAGCCTGCAAATTCTTTGATAGTGAGATTGATGAGGGTGTGACTAGATGGGCAGGTAAAAAAATAATTTTTTCTGCACAAGGGTGACTTATAAAGCCAGACTAGGATGGGTTTTGCTCAGGGGGCTTCATTCTATCCAGTCATGGCTGTGGTTTCATTTATTTTTGTGTAAAAATTGACTGTTACCATTTTTTATTCTGTGATCATGAGCCTGCAAATTATTTGGCTGCAAGTCTGCAAATTCTCTGATCGTGAGATTCTTTGATTGTGATCTTTGATCGTGAAGGAGGGACTAGATGGCTAGATTTGGAGGGACCAGATAGCCCAATTTTAATAATTTTTCAAATTGAATATCTCAGAAATGGTTTGGTCTTTTAACTTGAAATTTGGAGGGTTTTGATAGGATGTCCTGTAGATGTCAATTATTGTGTTTAGGTGTCAGATAATACATTTTTAGTGGAGATATTGTGTGGCGCAGTTTACATTTTGCAAACAGCATTTTCCATTGTGGCAGTGGCTTGAAATTTATACAGTAGCTAGCCTTACTGTCATGGATGTACTTTTCAGTCGTTAGGTGTCTAAAATGTAAACAGGTGTGGAATTCTGCCATTCCAATGAATGAAAATCTCAAAATTTCAAATATTATAACTCAGAAACGGTTTGGTCTTTTAAACTGAAATTTGGAGAGTGTTGATGGGATGTCCTGTGCATATGAATTATGGTATTTAGGTGTTGGAAAATGAATTTTCTGCAGAGATATTGTGTGACACACTTTATATTTTGCATATAGGGTTTTGGATTGTGGTAGTGGCTTCACATTTATAGGGTACATAGACTTACTGCCATAGAGGTAATTTTTAGTGGTTAGGTCTCTTTCATGCAAACAGGTGTGGAATTATGCCACTCTGATTAATGAAATTTTGTTTTGTTTTCAAGGTGGTGGGAGGGTGAGGCCATGATCCCATCCATATGCGCTCCCACCAATACATATGATATTCAGCACTTGTACTGTTGTGTTAGGCATTGCATGACTTTCTACTTTTCTATTCTTTCTCAAAAAGTAAGGAAATTATATGTCCCCTTCCCCCCTCATGGACCCCCAAATTCTCCTAGATTGACAGATGATGGAATGTGACATTGGGCTTGTGAGGCCTAAATGTCACCCATTCTTCTTTACTGTGGCATGGGAATACGATTACTCATGGAATGGGGTGACATTTAGGCCTCACACCTCAATGACACACCCCACCATCTGTAAATCTCGGGAGGATGGGGGTTCACAAGGAGGGAAGGGGGTAACCATAAAGTTCTCATTTCCTAACATTTTGTGTTTTAACCCTAAATGATGCACTAATGACTTTTTGCCTAGAATATACAGTATATATATATATATATATATATATATATATGTATATATATATATATGATTACCCATCATCTCCCCAACCCCTCCACATACCAACAGGCGTCGGGTGTGCCATGGGGTAATCAGGCTTATCTCTCACCCCATTCTCCTATACTGCAGCATGTCAGCTTGCTTACACATGGAATGGGGTGAAAGTTGTGCCTGATGACCCCATGGCACACCCCAACATTTGTTGGTGTGTGGAGGTTGGGGGGTGGGGGCGAGGTGGTAGATGGTAACAATAACATCACAGTTCCATGCTTTTGTTGCTGTGCTATCAACCCTAACTGATGTATTAACAAGTTTTTTTTGTAATGAATACATATATATATACACACACATATATACAGTATATTATATATATATTTTATATATATATATATATATATATATATATATATATATATATATATATATATATTTATGCAATAGGTGTGGAGATAAACAGAGTGTGATAAATCTATTTATCTGAGTAACTGTGTACCTAAATTTCATTTATGTATACAGTGCTTATGTCATCAGCTGTTTATCCACACAGTGCTTATGTCATCTGCAATTTATCTATAAAGCACTTATGTCATTTAGAATGTTCAGCCTCAGTAGCAGTATTAACCATATTCAAATGTGAATAACTTTAAAATGAAAAATGATAGTGTGGTACTGTGAGCATGAAAGTTGTTCCGCACGGAAATATTTACAAAATGAGTGGTGTTTTATCAATTGATACCTTTTATATTTTTTGATAATTAGCAAAAACACAGCAGAAAATTCATATTTGTTTTCATTTTGTCCTCAAACAAATGTAAATAACTTTAAAATGAAAAATGATAGCATGGTACTATGAGCATAAAGTTTATTCAGCACAGAAATATCTACAAAATGAGTGGTGTTTCATTTATAGATACTTTTTAGTTTTTCAGAATTATCAAAAAACAGCAGAAAATTCCATTTTGTGTACTTTTTCATCAAACAAATGAAAATCACTTAAAAACAAAAAATGATAATATGGCACTTTGAGTACAAAAGTTGTTTAGCCTAAAAATATCTACAAAATGAGAGGTGTTTCATTTCTTGATTCCTTTTAGATTTTCTATAATCAACAAACAATGGTAGAAAATTCAATTTTTATTCACTTTTTTGACTAACAAATGCCCCCATATAAAAACAAAAACAAAATAATTGCATAAATGGAATATACAATGGAAAACTGATGTAATAAATGATTAATCTTCACTTGAGCAGTTTGACCTCATACACCTCACTGGTAGCTTACACCACTCATGAGGTTACCCGAGGTCAAAGTGCTCTTGTGCAAATAAATCATTTATTACACTTACTCTATTGCATATCCTCTATATATACATATATATATATATATATATATATATATATATATATATGGCAAAAATTCATTTAATGCATCAGTTAAGGGTTGTTCCACAGCAACAAAGCAAGAAATTGATTGTTGGGGTTTGAACATTTGGGGTGCATGTTGGGGTTGCCAGCCCTAACTCTCACCCCATCAGATGTGTGAAGAAGCATAAGTATGAGAGAATGGGGTGAGAGTTAGACTGACAACCCTAATGTGCATCCCCGATGCCGTTGGGGTAGTGGGCGGGGTCCAAGGGGGCTTTCAACCCTACACTGAATTTCCTCGCTTTTGATGCTGTGGAACAACCCTAATTGATGCATTAAATGGATTTTTTTGCCTCTAATTTCCCTCTTTTTGGGAATGATACCAAGAAATAGTGAATGTAATGCAGCGGTGGGAGCCTGGGGCCCTCCCGCCATGTGATGTCTTGTCACATAGTAACACGATGCCCGGAAACGCAAATGGTAATGCGCATCATGACGCAAAGTGAAACAGAAAGATAAATAGTACTGTAGACACAAATGGTTAAAATAACGCAAACACAAGTGCAAATGAAAATGTGAAGGGTAATGCACATGTTGCCGTAGACGGGAACAGTAAGTGAAATGGTTACGGATCCACAAGCAGAAGCAGTAAGGGTAACAGTAATGTAAGTGCACAGATTGGTTTTCCTCAAAAGTTGCATAGAGAAAGACAGTGAGTACAAAGAATGTATGCATAATAATGGGTCTCAGAGCACAAAATGAGGAGTTGGAATACTAAATTGCTTATATCTCAGGAACCGTACGACATAGAAAAAGAATTTAAAAGTCATATGATTTATGACTTTCCTGGCTAGTTTTGTAAGTATTTTTCAATGAAAAGTCCGTATCTCACACCGTTTCCGAGATACAGGCCCTGAAAGGTGCAGCAAATGCATAATGTTATCCTATGGGAAAAAAAGAGAAGTTCGGAGTGCCATAACTTTGGTTCCCTGTAATATTTTTTCACAAAACCATGAAAAGGCACATCTGTGGGATATTGGCTTTCTTGTCTCCAAATTTCAGCCCAAAAGATCAAACCGTTATTTTGCAGCAGAGTACCTCAAGGAAATCAACAAAGTCCAAGAGGGTAGCATCTTTCAAAAAAAGAGGTGTGCAAGAACAAGGGGACACAATTTGAAGATAGAAGGGGGGTGGCTCAGAGGTAATTTAAGGAAGTATTTTTTCACAGAGAGGGTTGTGGATACATGGAACGGCCTTCTGGAGGAGGTTGTGGAGTCAAAAACAGTGGTGGAATTCAAGCATGCATGGGACAGTCATAAGGCAATTATAGGGGGTGGGGATAGGAAGAAGAAGTAGGCTGCTGGTTAGCTAGGATCTGCAACTTATCCATTAGGTAGGGAAATGGGCAGACTGAGTGGGCCAAGTGGTCCTTATCTGCCATCAAAATCTATGTTTCTATGGTGGCAAAGGATTCCTGTAATGTGGTGGATGCTGTAATGTTATCCATTGGGAAAAAGCATCAACTTTGGAGTATCATAACTGTGCTGCCCTGTAATATTTTTTCACCAAAACACTGAAAGGCACATCTGTGAGATGTTGGCTGAGTTCCCTCCACATTTTAGCCCAAAAGACCAAACCGTTCTTTTGCAGCAGGGTGGCAAATAATTGCTGTCATTTTCCCACAGCCTGGAAAAGTACTGTTGAACTTTGCAAAAGCTTTCGCAAATTCATTCGACAGTGTCCCAAGTGCGAAAGTATTTTGCGAATGTACTTTTTCCAGAAATATGAAAATCACATTTCTGGGGTGTTTTACCCCAAAATAAAGACATGTCTAGCATCCTCCGGATCTGACTAGGTGAATACAAAAATAATTAGGTTGCTAGAGGGTCCAAAATTTAAATGGCAAGCATTTTTCTGATGACCAACTGAAAACAAAATGGTGGATTTGTGACAGTAAAAGGGCCATTTGCGAAAGTAAAAACTGCATTTGCGACACTGTTGAACTTTTTGTTAACTTTTCCCATTGACTTATAATGGGAAATTGTTTTTTGAATAACTTTTGAACCGTTTAATATTTTTTCACAAACTCTCCAAAAGACACATCATGGACCCAGCTGCATATTCCCGGAAGATTTTGGGCCAGTAATGCAAACCGTGTGACCTGTAGAGATGAACAAAGAATTCCCAAAAAGTGTAAATGTGCGCAGATCATGCTTAATAACTCGGCAGCCGTATATCCAAACAGTACGAAATTTGGCAGATCCCAAGATGTTTGGTTCTTGATCAAGTATTCCAAATGTCAGGCAAATCCATTTAATGGTTGCAAAGTTATTAAGGTGCAAGATTTTAGGTTTAACATGTAAATGGCTCCTCAACCCTAACTATGGTAGCACCACTGTGCTACCATTATATATATATATATATATATATATATATATATATATATATATATCATTGCAAAAACTTCATTTAATGCATCAGATAGGGTAAAAGTGACAAAAGTGGGGAAATGAGATGTTAGGTTTGAGCCCAAACCCCCCACCTCCCCATCCTCCACAGACCCACAGACACTGGTGTATGCCATGGGGTCACAAGGCCCAACTCTCACCTCTTTCCATGGGTAAATAGGCTTGACATGCTACAGTAAAGGAGAATGGGGTGATAGTTAGGCCTCATGACCCTATGGCACAACCCGGTGTCTGTCGGTCTGTGGGGGGTTGGGTGGTAGGTGGGGTTAGGGACTCAATCATAACATCTCATTTCTCCACTTTTGTCATTTTATCCCTAACTGAAGCATTAAATGAATTTTTTGCTATGAATTTCCTTAATTTTTGAAAAAGTATACTACAATTAGTAAATAGCATGTGTTGATGGGCCCCACGTTCCCACCCAGCTGTCCATTTCTGAATAATGATATGTGTCTTTGGGAGCGTGGTCCCTCAGAGTCCTGTGCTCCCACTTACACATATCAACAGAGCCATACAGCAGCCCTATAGGGCAACGAACCCTTGTAGCACTAATTTGCCAATATCTCGGGAACTGTAGCAGCTAGGAAAAAAATTCAAGTATCATTGTAATTATGAAATTGAGACATCCATGCAACATAAATTGATAAAATCTGTATCTCGCATCATTTACGAACTGTGTGCACCAAAGTGCTGAAAAGGCACCTTTGAAACCCTTGTGACACTAATTTGCCAATATCTCAGTAACCATTGAACCTAGGAAAACAGTTCTACTGCAGCTGTAGTCTTTGGTTTTCAATCTTGTTCCTGCAGCTTAGATCAGCAATAAGTGATCAAAGATGTGAGTAGCAAAAATGCCGTATCTCACTTCATTTTCGAAATATGGGTGCCAAAATGCGCAATAGGCCTCACAATGTTATCCTATGGGAAAAATCTCAACTTTGTAATGGCATATCTATGGAACCACTTAACTTTCCAACACCTAAATAGCATAATTCACATCTTTAGGGCATTCCTTTAATACCCTGAAAATTGCAAGTCAAAAGACCAAACTGTTAATTTACAATGCTGAGGGAAAGTTTTTAAAAGTTTAAAAATTCCTAGTTCGTGAGGTAGAAAAATCCCCAACCATCAGATCAATCCCCTTTCATGAACTGTCAAAATCACTGTCTGCAAGAAAGACTTAACCATCAGATTTTGGTCATCTGGTTCCTAAGCGACGGTCAAGGATTTTGCTACCTCACGAATGAGGATTGTGTGGCGGACTAGGATTTTGACAGCTCGCAGACCGTGATTTTGTGAACCCATGAAAGAGGATTCAAAAAACCAATCCCCTTTTGTGAGCTGACAAAATCCCAGTCCTCCAGCCAATCCTCTTTCATGAGTCAGAAAAATCCTTGACTGTCAGTCAATCCTCGTCTGCGAAAAAGGGCCATATGGTCCCTAAGTGACTGTCAATGATTTTGCTATCTTGTGAAAGAGGATCGGGTGGCAGACTAGGATTTTGACAGCTTGCGGACTTCAGTTTTGTCAACTCATGAAAGAGGATTCAAAAAACCCATCCCCTTTCACAAGCTGACAAAATCCCAGTCTGCCAGCCAGTCCTCTTTCGCAAGATAGCAAAATCTTTGACCTTCAGTTGATCCTTCTCCACAGGAAGGGCCATCTGGTCCTTAAGTGACAGTCAAGAATTTTGCTACCTCACGAAGGAGGACTGGCTCATGGACTGGGATTTTGTCAGCTCACGAATAAGGATTTGAAACTGCTGTTTTTTGGACAAAACAAAGCAAACCAAAAGTTTGGGATTGTAGAGGGTGTCACCCTGAACAAAACACAAGCCTTATTACAACAAGAACAACCCATGGAGGAAGCTACGGCATTTTGTTTGGGGGGAAAAATTTAAAACAAGACAGCAGCATATGGAGAAGGAATTTTTCTGACAGATGAGGATATTTTTTAATTCTTATTTGTGAGCTGACAAAATTCTTGACTGTGAGCCCAATCCTCTTTCACAAGACACATGTATAAATCTTGGAGTGAACTGAGCATGCTCAGAACCCAAAAATTACAAATTAAATACCTTTGGAACAGATTAATATTTGTTAACCAAACCAATGCTGCATTGTTTTTTTTACCCAAACTCTTTCTATGTTCTAAATTTCAGACCAAAACATTAAATGGTGTGGTCACAGCACCACGGGCAAAAAACTTGTCAAAAGTAGTGAAAAACGTGTTTTTCAGCACTTTGCTGCACAACAACCGTAACTCTGACTGAAATGCAACTTACTAAATGAAGAGATCTACCATTCAAGACTGCACAGTCCAAATTTCATGCAAATCTTTTGAATGGTTGCAAAGTTATTAACACACAAAAACTGGGGTTTAACATTAAAGTGATTACTCAACCCTAACTACAGGGGCGTAACCGCACCCATATAAAATATATATATGTATTTGCCTTCAGGAAAGAACATTTTTATTATAAGAAATGAATTCCTTGACCCTGAGACCCCCCGTTTAGACACCAACTACAAATACAGCTTTATACGACAACTGTAAGCTGAGATTTGCCATTTTAAGGATTTTTGGTAGCCATCTTGAATTTGGCCACCAAGTGGCAATTGCCCAAATTTTTGAGTGTCCCCCAAGCCCATCTTTTTTAGCACCTTTTATTCTTATTAAAAAGCACCTTCAAACCTTTGTCCCTGTAAAATGGTCACAGATTCCTATTATTTTTCATTTACTATTATGCCCATGTGCATATTCTAGGCATGCTTGATGCTCCCCACTGTCGTTGTCCCCCCTATCTCTTCTAGTATGATGGTACAGGCATCCACAACCCTTTCTGTGAAGAAGTATTTCCTCTTGTAGTTTATAAACTTCCCCCCTTGATGTTCAAGGTATGCCCCCATGTTCTGGTGCTGCTCCTCCTCCTCCTCCTCTGCAAGAAACTCCTCTTCTGTACCTTGTTTACCCATGTGATGTACTTACAGGTCTCAAGTTATGTCCTTCCTCCTCCTCTCCTCTCCTCTCCTCTCCTCCAGGGAGTACATGTTTAGTTCACATAGCTTCTCCTCATATGATTTCTCATGCAACCCCTGCACCACTTTGGTAGCTCTCCTCTGGATTGCTTCCACCCTGCCAATGAGCTTGTGGAGGTGCTGCCTCCAGAACTGGACACAGTACTCTAGGCGGAATCTCTCTAGTGAGCAATACAGTGACAACACCACTTCCAGTCTCCTGCTAGAAATACCACTCCCTCTGCAGCCCAGCATCCCACTAGCCTTGCCTTCTGCCTGGCCTACTACCTTGTAGAGATGCAGTGAATTTAAATTCCACCAGCGACGTGAATGCGAAGTGGGCAATTCATGTTGCCACTCTGCTACGTGGAGTGGGCAATGCAAAGTGCTCACTCTGCCTTGTCATTACCACTTCATGTTAAGGAGGAATGGCAATGCAAAGTAAGGCGAGGTCATTGTTTTTAACGGATTTCGCATTCCTCATTATGACTCTAAGTGATCCACTTGGTGTTTCAGATTTGGCAGCCCCCCCCAACACATCACATGGCTTACAGTACTGTAAGTCACATACTCTTTAGCTAGGCAGGAAGAGAGTGAGTCATACAAGCAGACACTTTTACTTTCTCCTGTGCAGACTGAGAGAGAGTGGTGTGTTTTGTGACTGCTGATACTTTTAGATCAGAGCGAGGACGAGATTTAAACTTTGATTTAGACCCAACAGCTTTTTTAAAAGCTATATTTTTTTGTCTTTTCTGTACTTTTTTTTACTTAATCTGTTCTTTCTGTAAATTTTATTTTTCTTACCTTTATAATTAGTTAGTTGTTTGTCTGTGTCTGTGTGACTGTGTGTGTGTTGTGTGACAGTGTGAGAAGTGATTGCTCAGGCTGAGGGAGCTCAGTAGCAGAGATGGACCAGGGTGAGGGATGTCTGGGACAGGGCAGCTCTGGGAGAGCATGGTAGTGGTAAGCATTGTACCATGTGCATGTGTGGAGAGCATGGGTGTCCATTCCTGTTGGACTGCTCAAAACTTGTGAGTGCCCCCGCGAAGCAGGACCAGCACCACCTCCTGTCCTGACTCTGAGGCAGTTGAACCACCACCACCAAGTCCTGCACCAGGTCCTCTGGAGCAGGATGTGCCTGTTCCCCTGGGCCCAGGTGTGGATCCCTTCCCT
Organism: Neoceratodus forsteri; assembly: GCA_016271365.2. Taxonomy (NCBI): domain Eukaryota; kingdom Metazoa; phylum Chordata; order Ceratodontiformes; family Ceratodontidae; genus Neoceratodus; species Neoceratodus forsteri. Next base: position 870,003,828 of record CM057450.1, on the reverse strand, counting down.
GTTCAGCACCGTGACCAGCAGGCTTACAATACATCAAAGTAACTATTAAAAAAAATTAATGTTGTGATTCATGAAGTGATCGTAAATCATGATTTGTGACTGCATTTGTGACCATGATGATGAAGAACGTGATTTGTATCACGAGTGCCTCATGATGATGGTCCTGACTTGAAAACGCATATTAATGAGTTTATTGTTTATTTATTGTTTATTGAATATAATCGGAATTACAATCCTTTGAGTCACAGACTCTTTTGCAAAGGCTCCACGTTGGTTACAGGGGGTGAAGGGTAAACACATACAGAAGAACGAACATAAGCAAGCAGTATTCAACATTACAGTACCGGTAGTACAGTCTAGGCTTTAACTTAGTTAACCAGTGACAGTAGTAGGCAGCATTCTGGATATCCCTTGACAGAGACGTGCAGGATGCTGATTCTTGGGATATAGAGAGACCCTGTGTCAGGTATTTGGAGGGTTTGGGAACACAAGCAGAGGGCAGTGTTAGCCACAGTCACATTTAACTGACTCTAGTAGTTGTGCTTTGAGGCCTGTTTTGAATAGGGAGAGGCTATGGGTCTGAGAGATAGGGGTGGTAAAGTATTGAGCCAAAGAGGGGCATGGTAGCGGAAGGATCTTTGCCCAAGGGATGTTCTACAATGGGGGACCAGAAATGAGGAGTTTGCTGTGAGTCTTGTATTACGCCTGAGGGGGGCTGCGCTGATAATGGAGAGAAGGCCAATGGGGGCTAGCTGGAGATGTATCTTTTTTGTGAGGATGCAGGTGTGATATTTTAGTCTTTCTTGGAAGTTTAGCCAACCGTCCAAAGCATAGAGCTCACAGGTATGAGTTAGTCTGTCACTGCCAGTGACTAGGCGGCAAGCTTTATTCAAGGCAGTGTTAATGCTACGTACTGTTTTGGGTTCTGCAGAGCCATATATCACTATCCCATAGTCAACTGGGGAGAAGATTGAGATGGAGACTGCAAGATGAATGGCCTGTGTGGGTAAGCAGTGTTTAAGTCTGTAGAGGATACCCACTCTAGCGTTGACAGCGGAGGAGAGAAGTTGTATGTGACTATGGTAGGAGAGGAAGGTGTCTAATGTGATACCCAGGTATTTAAAACTTGTTACATGTTCAAGTGGGGCGTCTTGTGTGTTTTTTAATAGGAGTGCCAACTGACTGTGTGGGCTTTGTCGGTGCGCAAAGACGCAAAGATCATAGACTTAATTTTTTTTATAGTTGATCAGGCGGTGTTCAGTGAACCAGGTCTCTAGCTCCTAGAAGAAAGAAACTCTGTAGGGCTAGTTGGAGGGAGCTCAGTTGTGGGTGTTTCCAAAACAGTACCGCATCATCAGCGTAGAGTAGTAGGTGACCACTGCATGCCTTGGGGAGACAGAGTTTAAAAAGAGGGTGAATAGTAGCGGGCCGAGTATAGACCCCTGTGGGACCCCAGAGCAAACTGTTTTGCTGGAGGAGATGGCGGTGTTTATCCTGACTTGTTGTGACCAGCCTGAGAGGTAATCCTTGAAACAGGCAGTTGCCTCTGGGACCATATTTAGTTGTGGAAGGACACAAAGCAGTAACTCATGACTGAACATGTCAAATGCCTTGGTCAGATCCACATAGATCGCGCCTGCTATAGAGCCTTGGTCTAGGGCCTCATGGATAAACGAGGTGAGCTCAGCAAGTGCTGCGATGGTACTATGGCCAGTCCGGAAACCATGCTGTTCCCGGAAGAGAAGGTTGTGTTTAGTTAGGTATTCTATTAGCTGGTCTGAAACTATTTTTTCCAGTGCTTTGGAGAGAAGTGAAAGTAACAAAATCGGTCTATAGTTGCTTGTGTTAGTGTGGTCGCCGCTCTTCAGAATGATAGTGATTATGGCTCTCTTCCAGGTTGAGGTGAACTGACCTAGGCACAGAGAGAGGTTGAGAATTTTAGTAAGGTGGGGTAATGTGACATCCAGGGACAGCCGAATGAGTTTAAGATCTAGGGAATCATTGCTGTATCGGGTATTGGCAATAGCTTTGGCAATGTAGTGTTTTGCCTCGAGGCAGGAGATGACTCTCAGCCTGAAGGGTATCATATTGACGTTACATGAGGTGTCAGGGGAAGGGTGTGGGGGCAGAGTGGAAGAAGTTAGGAGGGAGGATATGGAAGAGGTCCAAGAAGGTGGAGTTGAGGGCTCTTCGATAGTGGAAGGATCCTGGGTGATGTCCCCATTTATAGTGAGTTGAGTGGGGGTGGTGGAGCAGGATTTCCCACTGAGTTCTTTTATATTGTTCCAGAATTTTTTACCATCTCCCCAGGAGGAGGTTAGGGTTTGTTGGTAGTGAGTAGCTTTCGCCTGCCGTAAGGCCCAGGTGCATTCGTTGCAGGCCTCCCGGTATAGCTGTCTATCCTGCGTGCATTGGGAGTCAAGGGCCTTATGCCATAGGTTGTCCCTTTGTTGGAGCTGGTTAAGTAGTGAGGGTGTGATCCAGGAGGTGGTTCTGGTTTTCACTACTTGCTTGGAGAGGGGAGCGAAAATGTTGCAGGCCTTGTTGAAAGTGGTTATAAAGTGGGAAAGTGCTAAGTCTACTGACAGCATGGTGTAAATGGGGAGCCAATTGCAGATAGATAGATGGGCTTTGAGATTCTCTAGGCCTCCTCTTTTTAGCCACCTCTGCAAAGAGATTTTTTTTGGGGGGAGGGGGCAATTTATCCGACCACCAGTAGGTCACCGGGGAGTGGTCACTGATAGAGTCAGGGAGCACCGTGGCGTGGGAGAGGGTCTGTGGCCTGTTGGTGAAGATGAGGTCTAAAAGGGTGGAGGTCCCGGATCTATTGTCCCTTCTGGTAGGAGAGGTGACAAGCTGGGTAAGATCATATGCCAGGGCAGTGTCTTTGAAGCTGGATGAGGCATGGGATGGCCAGTTGACATTAAAGTCACCCATTACAATGATTTCACTAGTATTAGGTAGGTGGGAGATACTGTGGAGGATAGAATCAAACGCAAGTTTTTGGTTTCTCAGGGAGATATAGGCTGCAGTGATGTGGAGGATTTTGGCACCCAGACTGAATTTGACTGTCAGTGTCTGGTCGCCATATTGTGGTGAAGGAGTTTGTACTTCAGTGGCTTGAAGTGAGGATTTAACATAAATTGCACAGCCACCACCTCTCTTGCTGGTCCTATCAGCCCAGAAGATGGAATAATTACTGAGGGAGACAGCATCATTGGGTATTCTTTCAGAGACCCAAGTATCAGAGAGGGCTAGGATGTCCGGTGCATGCTGGGCAATCCAGCCTTGGAGGGGGTGTGTTTTTTTTGGTAGGCTGCATATATTAAGAGCAGCTAGCAGTAGACTCCCACTTGGGTTGCTTAGAGAGGCCACTGTACAGGGTGGTCCAGGGTTGGGGTGGATATTGCCAGATAATAAGAGAAGTAGTAGGGTGTGCTGCAAGAGGGCCAACCTGCAGAGTTTGAATGAGTGACGTTGGGATTGGTAGGGTGTAGGGCTTTTTGCATTGGTGGTGGGGACTGGGAGACTGGGTATGACACTTGCTAGAAGGGTGGGGGATGTGGGGGTCAGTTTTGGGATTTACAGGGCTGGTGGGGGTTGTGGTCTGGAGGGGAGGCTGGTACAATGCGTATCAAGTGTGAGGAGTTAACGTGAGTGTGTGTGTGTGTGTATAAGCCAGCAGGATCATTTCGGCTTGTGTGGGAGATGTTGGAGGGACAGGGTCTGGAGTCATCATAGATAAATAAGTGATGAGTGGAAAAGTTGAAGTAGTGTGGTTTGGGTGCCTCGGTGGGGGGGGGGGGTGTTGAGCCTGTTGTAAGATCCTGGAAGTCAAGAAGGCTGCTAATAGTAGGGATATCATTGTATATTTAGATAGAGAGAGGTATGTAGCAGCAGCCACTAGTGTTGATTTTGTATAACCTGCAGCTGGAAAAGTGGGCTGATAGGTTATTTCACCAGGTCACCTGACCAAACCTAGCTATAAATTTGAGTGCCGACCAAGGGTGGTGGTGGGGGCAGTGGGGAGCCGAACGCATAGCGTTCAGTGAGGCTAAGCCTAAGCACCAGTAAATGTGAGTTTTCAGCTGCTTGCAGATACAGAGTACAGATATAGAGTACAATGTTCATGCAGAATTAAGCACCACACCTGTCCAGTACTCTGAAGGGAAGCCAAAGAAACAACTGTGACTTAAGTTACAGATGGAGATTGGGCCCTAAAGAGATGCAAATGCACAGACAGATTAAGATTGTGCTGTGCACTGAAGAGATGCAGACACAAAGGCACAACACCTAACCAGCGCTCACCATCAGAAATTCAAATCTGAAAAGAATACGTTTGCCGGTTGGGGTGGGCCACACAGGGTGAGGAGCAAGGAAGTGCACCCTACCTCCCTACATCCCCCCTCACCCCATACTTACCTCCGAAGTCTGGCGCGATGATATTCGGTGGACCGAGAACACATCTGCACTCTTCAACTGAGGAAATGCCGGTAAGCTGTATAATGGAATGAATAGGGTTTTTTCAACTTTGCTGCATATCTCGGGCATTTGTTGGAATTTTTGCACCACATTTTAAACATAGGGTTTTTGGGGCCCCTCCTCATGAATTCTATCACTGTCTTGGCGTTAGTACCAGTAAAGATACCACAAATAAGTACGAAAATCACACAGCTGCAGTGGATAGCCACTTCACATTGCTGAAATTATTATGTGGCATAATAAAAGTTGTTTGATTTGATGACACGAGTCACACACATACTCACACACACACACTAAGTAATGCATAGCAAATTGGAAACTTCAGTAATATAACCACATATTTTAAACAAACTAAAATTATGCAGTGCTGTACCACAACAATCAGCAAAAAAAATGGCAAGAAATATTGAAAATATTACTCTGTGTACATTAACACAGTTATACAAGAAGAATATCACCAAAACAGAAAGCACTGTTTTTTTCTCCAAGTTAATCTACCTACACCACAGATACCCCCCTCCCCCAAAGCACACTTCCACTGTCTCTCAGTACACAGACTGAATGTTGTACATTAACATTCAGGATCCATACACAAACAATAAACGCTCGATGATATGAGCACAGGAGGGTTTCCTATAATCGATGAACTAAAGTTTCAGCAAAAAAAAAAAATGACTCAAAAAGGCTTTTTTAACAGCTTTTTGAAGGTTTGAATCGCAGAGAGCTCTCAGAGCAGATTGTCTCTGATAGCTTTCTACACACACTACCCCAAACTGAGGCTGTGCAGAACAATCTAGAGCTCATGTGACCTGAAATCCCATGAATCACTGCAAAATTCACCTTTGGAGCATAAAAACAGGGCAAAGTGAGGCAAAGTGGAAGGCGGAGTAACACGAAGTCATTATTTTCAATGGACTTCGCGTTACCCATTATAAGGCGAAGTACTCCACTTTGCATTGCAGAATTGGGGCCACTTCACCCATCACTACTGCCTTGTTGCACTGCCTACCATAGGGAAAGGGAACATTGTTTAACCAGGAGTAGCACACTAAGCTGAAGCTTGTTTCCAGATGCGACTTGGGAGCACAAGGAAGTTAAGTGACTTGCTCAGGATTAGACAGTATGCACCTAGACAGCTATGGGATTCAAACCCAGGTCTACAGATCTGCAGCTCAGAGCCTTAACCCACTATGTTATACTACCTCCATAGAGAGATAATTAGGTATGATTACCCCAAGGCCCCTTTCTTGCTTTGTGACTGTAAGTACTCCCTCAATCATATACACAGACCACGGGTGTCCCCTCGCCAGGTGCATGACTTTGTACTCTGTGGCACTGAAACCCCCAGATACCACACCCTAAACCACTCCTTTAGTTTTCCCCATAACCCTTTGCATTCTATCCATCCCTTTCTGGGCATCCACCTTGTTGCAGATGTTTGTGTCATTCACAAAGAGGCACATGTTCCTCTCCAGGGCCTTAGCAATGTCACTTATGAAGACACTTAAGAGAATAGGACCCAGTACCAGAGAATGGTATGTGTACATAATGTTTGTAGGGACCAGTTTTGCATTTTGTCTTGTTTTGCAGTGTGTCTTGTTTGTATTTTTTAATGAACTTCACTGGAGCTGACCTCTGTAAATGTGTTTAATCTGTTATTGTAGTATGAAAAACAATTCCCCATGTAACTGTAATGTACAGTGTACATGTTCAGTCTCCCCAGGACACACCTGGGAAAAAAGTAGTCTAGCTCAGTGTTCCTTTGTGACCCACAGTTATAAATAAATTATATACAGTATATAGGCACTTTAAAGAGGACTCCTCATCTCCCCTGAGTTATAAATAAACAGGGGAATCCTCACCTCTTCTGCAGTAATGTTGCTAAACCTTTAGGTCCTGATTCAGAAAAAAACAGAGTAAATGGACTTTTTTTGAAGTTGATATATTTATCTTCACCTGCCCGGTTGGGCCCATGTTAATGCTGGACCTCCCAGCCCTCTCTCCTGACCACGGGACTTACCTTCTCTCCCTTCTGCCCCATGGCTTGCCATCTGAAGCAGGGCAGTGGGGATCCCTCAACCCACCAAAACAGGATCCGGTTCATACAGAGATGCCTGTGTGTGTGTCAGGAGCAGAGCCTGCAGAGGCTGGCAGTCATCCAATGAGCCCAGGATTTTTCCTCCAGTGTTTCCCCCCTTTCAGCCTGGAGGAGGAGCATGCAATGTTGCCAATGGCAGACCTGTGTGAGCTTCCACAAAGATCATGCTGGGCACCTCACCTCATGGAACCCTCCATGGCAATAACCAGCCACCACTATGTGTTAGGCAGGCATCGGTCACCGTTCTCCTCCCTCCCTCCCTCCCTCCCTCCCACAGAGAAGAGAACCTTACTCCAGGTGCTTAATCCTCTCCTTCCCTAGCTGACCCCCGGTGACCAGCTCCCACAGCAAACACGAGTTGCCAGCATGGCAGGCGATAAGGCATGATGCCTTAGCCCTCCACACCACCAGACCGGCCCAAAAGGACATTTTTTAATATACTTGCTATCTTGTAATTTAATTTTTATCTGATTGATCCTGCAACTCTCACCCACTATGTTTAAAATTTACATTTCCCAGGGTCCCCCTAGTCAGCCTTTTGAGTATGTGACTGAAGGACTGAGCCATGCAGGGACCCCTATGTGCAAACAAGTCACTTAGTTTGCATTAGTGCTAAGGAGTGCATGATGACACTTATTCTACCAGTACCAATCGTGTTAAGCTTAGCGCGATTTCTACCAGTAGAATAAGCGCAAACATGAACCCCTTTACACTGATACAAACTATGTGACTTGCTGGCACATAGCAGGCCGCCATTGATCAGTCACGTCATCTGATGGCAGGCTGCAGGGGACACTGGGACATGTAGTATGCAAGCATGGTGTGCAGAGGGTCAACTCGATAAAAAAGTAAATGACAAGACAGTAACTACATTAAAAAATTACTTTTACTGCCTTTTTCTTATTTGGGACCTAATGGTCCCACAGCATTACGGCAGAGGAGGTGAGGATGTCCCCTAGTGTTTCTGCACTTTACGTCAAATTCTTGTATGTTGCCCAGTTCATGATAGCCATCCAAGCATATGAAATCAACTAAATAAAACTGGCTCATTGCGTGCTTTTGAGTTACGTGATGACATTTAATGACTAATGCAGGACAAAATCAGAAAGGTGACGGCTTACTTTTTAACAGCAAGAATGTAAGTTGTTATACAGCAAGTGCTCTGTCAAGAAACTGAAAATAGGGATACACCTTTCATGATGTTTACTTCATTTTGTTCTACCACAGCAACTATACAGTATAAAAATAAATATTATGACACCCTGTTTGATCTAATATTCAAAAAAATGTGGTAAATTATGTATGTTTTTTATGTATAAAACCATATATATATTCCTTGTTGTTGACATAAACATTTTATGCTAAAGGCAGAATATGGCAGTAAATATAGTAATATAAGCATATACTACATACTAGGAATAGTCATGATTTCATAGCTGTAGGCTCAGTTTTAATACGTCAGGAAAGGTTCACTTTCTCTAGTTTTAAAATCCTAATAAAAATTGAACATGCTATAGAGACATAATATATTTGAGCAGTACTCATAGAGCAACACACAATTTAGATTAAGGAAAATAAGCTACAAATGACTGACAGACATGCATCTACAGTGCCTAAAAAGTTGCCTGCGCCTTTATTGTGGGAACTGATTATATACTTTTACCACACTGCATTCTGATTCCAAACTAGAGATAAAATAATAGGATAAGTCTTTAATCTTAAAATAGGTTCACACATGTATAGGAAGGGGCAAGTAAATAACCTTTAAAACTCTACTAGGTCTATCAGAAAAATGAGAATGTGAAACACCAGGGGATGTCCTTAAAATTTATTTTTTTGCCCTATAAAAAAAGCAGTAGCAGTTTGATTCATCTCTTTTCTTACCATACACATTTGACATTTTGCTCGAAGGAAATAGCTCTGCTCTTTTCACAAAAATGGATCTTTTCTATCTCAAGCCATGTGTTTTGAACATAGCGTACCCAGAGGGGGACTTCACTAACATCTACCTAGGCTACTGCATTAGGAGCTTGTTTTACTTAAAGTGACCCTGCAGATAATGTGTAATAGAATCCATGCTCTCTAGAAATTGAGAGCTGAAGGGACCCTTAGGTGTGTTGATAATTGAATCTCCTGTGTGCAGTGGGGAGCAGGAATAGACAACATACAATGAACTGCATTTTCATAACATAAATTACTTGCCATGTAGAAAAATACAAAGCAGAGAACTGAACCATAAACTATACATTCTTTTGTTGGCGTTAGTTATTGCTGTCTTGCAAAAAGTAGTTTACTACTGTAAACTGAGGAGCTTATTCTTTCAAGATTAAACTTTTAATATGTTACTTAGTTGTTTGAGAACTGGTAACCGGGAGTGGCACACTCAGTTAAGGCTCATTTCCCAGTGTCACCAGGGGAAGAGGTAACAGGGATACAATAAAAGCAAACACAGTATTAATGGATGGAACAAAGTAAAGTGCAGTGAACAGTTTAACATGGTGAAAGTGCCAAAAAAATAAATGCATGGAGCTAAGCACAGGTACAACAAGCTGCTTATGATGTGCAAATCAATAGACCAGAGTAGGTATAATACTGGCAGTGCAGCTGTAGAGTGGTAGGAGCCTGATGCATGCTGAGGTAGAATCCAGGAGGAGGATCATCAAAGAGATGGTAGGGGCTCCAATGGGGGGATCAGAGAGAGGGATGACAGAAGCAGGTGGGACTAACAAGTTGCAAGAAATGTAACTGAAAACTATTCTTTGGTTTCAAGAAGATTCCACTGCATATGGTGCTCTACGATATGGTTCATATTATGTCTGTTTTGAGAATTAGAAATGGCCATATTTTAGGGCATTTTAGAATTATAACAAACAACACTGTATTTATGAAAATGACCTTTTCTGCGGTACACATGAATGGTCTCTTTTGAATATCTGTCATGCATGTACAATATCTGTGTTGATTTATTTTTTCCTTCTGTCATCAGGAGATATGGTTTAAGGTCCCACCAAAGCCACTGGCTCACTGTGTGACCATGATCATGTCACCTGGCCTCATGATGCATGAGTAAATCCAGCTGTAAAATAGAAGCAGAGCCCACACCTGCTGCACCTAAACTATACTGGGTAAACAAAACTATGATTTATTCATTTTTCTGAATTTTTGGCATGGAAAGACCCACTGAGCCAATGCTCAATTCCAGTTGTAAACTGGAAAAATAAAAAAACAATCTGTTCTGGAATCATAACAATGCATGTGGTGCACATACTGTAGGTATGTAGCTACATAGAACATACAGGCAAAAAATAGGCCAAGGCCCCTCAGGTTTTGTCCACTGCTTACTGAGCGATTAAGACAAATACAGTTCTGCTCCATAAAAACATCCACACTTTTGCTGCCCACTATCACATTTGGTAGTTTGTTTCATACCTCAACCACCATTTGTGAAAACCATTTCCTTCTTTTATCTATTTTATACAAGTCCCCTTTCACCTGATACTTGTTACTTCCTAGTATGGAATTCCCTTCCTTCAGGTTAGTCCTATTCCTTCCAAAAATTATTTGTCCCTGGTTGCTTTCTACACCAGTATCATATCTCCTCATATTCTAATTCTTTTTTATGAGAATAACTGTAGATCATTCAGTCTATCCTAGTAGTTCATTCCCCTAATATCCCAAATCCTCCTAGTTGCCATTCTCTGAACTGCTTCCAGTCTATCTCCATATCTTTTTCCATATGGGCATCAGAACGGAACATTATATTCCAGTCGGGGATTCACCAGTGATCCAAACAGTGGCACCAACACCTTCCTATCCCTAGTCACAAAGCTCTTCCTTATACAGAATAGTAATTCATCTTCTTTTTTAATTACACTGTCACATTGTTCATTGTTCTTTAAACTGTTTGAAACTAACACCCCTAGAGGTCCCTGTTACACTCATTCTCCTTTAAGGTTGTGCCATTTAATTTACACTTTGTCATTTTCCATTTTTGTCTGAAATGTATTACAGTGCATGTACCTTGATTAAAGTGCATTTTGGCCCTTTGCACCTAGGTGTTTAGGTAATTTATTTCCATCTGAAGTTTTCTTAGTCCCTCCTCAGTAGCCACATCACATGCAATTTTTGCATCATCTGCGAATGTTGTCATACATCTGTCCTAAGTGCATTGCATGTCCCCAACATGGATGTTAAAAAGGGTTGGGCCCAGTACCAACCCCTATGGCACCCCACGAGTCACTTCATCCCAGTCAGATACAAAACCTTCAATTCTAACCTTTTGCCATCTTCCTTATAACCGATTAGCTACCAGTTGTGCCACGCTGATGTTTATCCATGCATGTGTACTTTTATTGTTTAACTCCATATGTGGCACAGTGTCAAATGCCTTGTTGAAGTTCATAAATCCACATCCACTTGGATACCCTTGTCTAACAATCTACTTATAGTGTATGGTGGAACATTGTTAGGGATGGAAATCCATCCCTAGTAAAACCTTGTTATGCTGCACTAGCTACATCAGCTAGTTTGTTATGCTGCACTAGCTACGTAGTTAGTGCAGCATAACAACTTGGAATGAGATTGTGCATGCACAATCTACAGCCCTCTCTGATTCTCAGGGAATGGCCGCGGTGGTGAGAGATGGTCCGGGAGGCAACCACTGGAAAAAAAAAGCAAAAGTAAGGACACCCTTCACCATAAGAAGTGATCATACACTACAAGAGATAGTGTATGATCACTCATATACACCAGGTATATTTCCAAAGTCTCAAGGTTTCCATGGTAATGAGACCTCTTGAGCTGCACTCTCGAGGTCTCCGGTTACCACTGAAACCTGTCAAGTGGAAAATATCCCTGTTGTGTATGAGTGATCATACTCTATCCTCTGTATTGGTTCAAAGACCCCCTAGTTAGTTGCTAAGGCACGACTGACCACTTCTGAACCCATGCTGTGTCTTATCCAAAAAGGTTTTGTCCATCAAGTATTAATTTATTTCCTTTCTCAGTATTTTTCTTGAATTTTTGCCACAGTAGAAGTGTGGCTAACCAGTCTTTAGTTTTTTTTATAGCCCCTAGATCCCATGTTCTTATATATGGGAATGACTCCAATTTCCTTCCAGTCCCCTGAAAGTAATCCTTCCATCAGACTTTTGTTTAAAATCTGACATATTGGCCCTGCCAGAGGTTCTTTTAACACTCTAAGGGGTGAGTCATCCATTTCTGAGATTTATTCAGACTCAGTTCTTTTAGTTTTTCTTGCAACCGCATAACACTTTCAATTGATGGAGCCTTCTGAAGCTGGTTCCAGAAAACTGGGGCAGCCACTGCAAAGGCACAATCCCCAGACAGCTTCAAACAAGAAGACAATATCAGAAGAGCGGAGAGGGTGATCAGGAGCATATAGACACAGGAACTCTTTAAGGTAGCCAGGTTCTAGATCATGTAGGGCTTTGCATGTTAACAAACCCATCTTGAAGATTCTACACCTCACAGACAGTCAGTGCAATGTCTGCAAAGTCAGACAGATATGTTTGCAGTGAGAAACTCAGGAAATCAGTCTAGCAGGGCATTCTATACCAGTTGCAAGTGGCACATCAAACCTCCAGATAGCCCAACATAAAGAGCATTGCAATAGTCCAGACTAGTTGTCATGAAGGCATGCACCAGGGACTTCTTATGCTAAGGGATGATAAAGGGCTTGATCCAGGCACTGTTCCTAAGTTGAAAGAAACCACTATGGACCGCAGCAGACACCCGATAGCCCATAGTCAGTTTGTGGTCCATAATTATGTCCAGATTCTTCACTCTATCTCTAGCTGTAAGCTGTGTTTGATGTCATCTTTTGCCAGTTTATCCCCAGTAGGTTAAAGACCCACATCAGGATCTTGTCCCATCTCTCACAAATTATTTTTAATGTCATATAGGAGTAGTTTGTCTATTACCTTAACTTGTCTAGATGGCCTACAATATGTCCCAATGTGTAGGATTTGTTTTCTTTTACCTTTCCCTGTATATCTAATCAAATTACCTCCTGTTCACTATGTAGGCGCTCTGATTTCTTGTACTGTGTAACACTCTTTCACATATTACCACTTCTCCCCCACTTGTATCCACTCTGTTCTTTCTATAGATACTATATCCTTGTATTGTGCTCGGCCACATACTCCCATCTGACCTCAAGTTTCTGTTATACCACAAATTTCAATGTCCTCCATTTTATGTAGTGCCTCCAACAGCCCCCAGAAGGCAGTGCCAGATCCTGTGGTGGCAGTACAGTGATCTGTCGATGTTGTTGCTGTAGTGTCATTTGAGGTGTGAGTGTCAATAGGCGATCAGCATATGACCTCCAATTCCCCCATCTTGGTTGTAATGCTGTGTGTATTTCACAAGACACATCTCCATTCATATATTACATTCCACTCCCTTTTCCCTCTCCTTGATTCCCTACTAGTAGTCACATATGCCTCCTTATCTTTATTTTCCTCACAAACTGGATCGTCAGTACTTAATTCCCCTTGCCTCTGACATATAAGTTTAAAGCTCTACTAATATGCGCATTTATTCTTTCTGCCAGTACTTTCACTCATTTGAAATTTAAGTGTAAGTCATCCATTCAAAGGGTCTTAAATCTGTCTCAGTCTCTGCAGAACATGACATTTTCTCTTTTTCCCATATTCTCAACCATGCATTCATATGTCTGATTGACATCAGCCTACCCAGTCCAACCCTAAGAACCACTAATATTTCAGAGATTATCACTGGACAACCTTTTGCCTTTAGTTTTTCTCAAATTTCCTCAATGTCCTTTTTTATGACATCGTCAAAGTGATTGCGAATATCATTGACTCTAATGTGAAGTATGACAAGTGTCTTCTCTCCTGATGCTTTTAAACAAATCTTCTAAGCCTTTGCTCACATCAGCCACCCTTGCTTCTGGCAGACAACATATGGTTGTTATTTCTTTTCTATCTTTTCATGTTACTGAGTCTATATACAGTATCTCAGTATTGAGTCTCCCAATAATACTGTATTTGTTTTCTCTTTTGCTAAGTTGACCAGAGTTTCCTCCATAGTGACTTTCCCTTCCTCATCCTCCTCCTCCTCCTCAATATTACGTAGCATCCCAATCTTTTTGTTGTTCCAAGAAGATGGCAGTTGGCTACTCTCCCTCATTTTCGTTTGTTATCCTTAAGACTTGTACCCATGAATCATCACTTTCAACCTCTGCTGATTCTTCCTCCCTTCTTTTCCTCTTAGCTCCACCACTTTCTGTTGTTTCAGCTTCCATCTCTTCCTGCACTACCAGGCCTTTCACTACAGAAATTTGACTAAATTAACTGTCTACAAAATCTTCCAACTCATTTATAGTGTACAGCTTGCTAATCCTTTCCTTTAATTCCAACATTTCCTTCTCCAAGCTTTGTGAACAGTGAGACTTATTTATTTAAAATCTTTTTCCTCCAACCTTTGATCCACACCTGGAAATGAGCCTTGGTTCAGTGTGCCTTTCCCAGTTACCAATTTTTAAATAAATAAATAAACATATTGGGCCAAATTCTCAAAGCTCCCTGTGCAGCGCATGGGACTTGTGCCACATTTGATTGACAGCCCACCATCAATAAATGAGCTTTTAATTAAATCATTACAGTACATACTGAGATCTCAGCCAGTGGCTGGCCATGGTGGTGAGTGGTGGGCTGTGTCAGTCCCTTGCCCACTTTTGGGATGGTGGAGTGTGGAGTGGTGGGACACTGTCTGCCAGGATGGGGTGGGGATCCACTAGACCACCAGGGAAGAGGGTGCCTATACTGTACATATATGCATGACATTGGGGATTAGGGTGTCCACTAGACTACCAAGGAAGAGGATTTCTATACTGTACATATACAGGCAATATCGGGTACTGGATAGGGGTCCACTAGACCACCAGAGAAGAGGGATTCTGTGCTGTACATATACAGGTGACATCAGAGATCAGGGAGAGGATCCACTAGACCACCAGGGAGGTGTTACTTATATTAATGGGGGATCGGGGATTGGGGGGCCACTAGATCACTAGGGATATGTCCTTTAAGTGATGGGGACTGGGAATTGGGGGTGTGCCGCTAGCCACTAGAGACATGCTAGAGGGGTGACCTGCCACCCCACAGTTTTTGGCATACTCTCCAGATGTGCTGCATGTTTGGTGCATGGCCAGGATTGCCACAAGTCAAAGGACTTTGCTGCCAAGACCCTGCAAGACAGAAAATTGGGTGCAGGGTCCCTGGCACTCTGGACATTCAGGCAAGCTGCCTTTTGCTGCAGCTTGCATCAGTCTAAAAACCATTTAAGAATTGGGCTAGATGCATGTGTCACATTTTTTTTCTTTATCTGTTTACTCACCACATGCTCCAGTGCTCCCCTCTCCTTTGGGCTCTACAGTGCTCCCTCCCCAACTTACCAGCCATCCTCTTCACAGGCTCACCTCAAACCCCATATAGCGGCCAACTTCCGAGGGGTATGCCAGTGTATACCTTCACTGGGTGGGTCCCCCTCCTCTGAGGAGGAAGGCACCAGGAGGGTCTTACAGACCACACTGTCTATTAGGTCTTCCAGAAGTGCTGCTGTGGTAGAGAAGGCCCACGGAGGTTTCAGTGTTGTCACAGAGTGGGACAGCCATCATCCAGTGAGCACAGGAGCCATTTTTCCATTTCCTGGTGTTCCCACATTGTGCCGCCCTGAACAGTGCCCCCAGTCTCCACTGGGAGCTACTGTTGAGCAAGGTGACTCGATCCCCCAACCCCCAAAGAGGAGAGTAGTCCTCTGGATGCTCAATCCTCTTCATCCCCTGCTAACCCCCGGTGCCCCGAGTCCACTCCCAAACCCAGGTTGCCAGCATGGTTCAAGGTATGGCATCCAGTGCCTCAACCCTCTGTGCCACAGGGCAGGGACACATTTCAATCAAATCTTTATTTATTTATCCAGGCAGACACCATTGAGCAAGCTCATTTACAAGATGGACCTGCATCACACAAGGTCAAGAAACAATGCATTTATGTACAGGCAAGAAGACAAATCATGTATATACAGTACATAATAAAATCAAACTAAGTAACAATAAAGAGTAAAGGTGTAGTATTTGAACACATTGTATAATATTTCTAAATGTGTACATATCATATTCAGGGAAAAAGGGGGTGGTGGGAAGGGAGCTACCTAAAGAGAGGAGGATGCAGTATCAAAATTAGCAAAACCTCACACAATGCACAGGTAACAAAGGGTAAAGGAAGTAAGGCAGGCATGGGTGGGAATGGAGCAGGTAGTATACACTTCTAGGAGAAGTGGATTAAAGGGTTGGGAAGTCACAAGGAGGGGCAGGGTAGAAGGGAGGAATTAAGGTACAGAGTTCCTAATTGGTAGTGTTCGATGTGGGCAAAATGAAGGGCAGGAGTTGATAGTATGCAGATAAGGAGCAAGCTAGAGATGGTGGAAACAGTGGCATACTTCTGTGACTGTTTTAGCATACTAGGTCTTGAACACAGCGAGACTAACAGGGGTCCTTAATTTCAAGGATTTCTGAGCTTATTCCAGAGTGTCGGCAGTGTGAAGCCTATGGCCGTTCTTCCGAAGCGTGTGCAGGCACTGGGCACCTTCAGAGAAATTAAGGAGCAGCTTCTTAAGGCATTGTTTCATATCTCGCTTAGAGGCAGTAAATCAATGATATACTGTGGTAATGTACTGGTAACAGCTCTGAATATCCATACAGCAGCATTTCTATTATGGCTGTATTGTAGGGAGGTCCACCCCACTGCAGCATATAAGGAGCAGTGGTGGGTGGAGAAGGGGAGACTGGTAATGAAAGGCAGGGCTCTGTGGTATAGTATGTCCAGTTTTCCCAGATATGAGGCATCACATTGACTATAGATGAAATCAGTGTAGTCAATTAAGGAGATGAATGTGGACTGGACTAACTGCTTCTTTGCCACTGTGGTTAGAAGGCGGTTCATCCGAAAGAAGAAACCAAGCCTCTACCTCAGTTTTTTTCAGCAAGTCCTCCAAGTGTTCCACAAAGGAGAGTTTGTGGTCTAGCCAGACCCCCATATATCTGAACTTCGTTACAAACTCCAAGTTTTCTCCTAATAAGTTGGCGATAGTTGGTAGGGTGCCAACAGTGGCAGGGTATGCTATGTGGTTGACAGGTGAGAGTATCATCGCCTTTGTTTTCTTGGTATTGAGAAGCAGTTTTTTGCTAAGGAGCTGATACTGCAGGTTATTGAATCAGTTTGCAAGTCTTCACAGGCAGCTTCAGGTGATGTCTGGCTTAGGTAGAGTACCGTATTGTCTGCAAACAGCTGGATGTTAGTCTCCTTGATGCCGATGTCTTTGCTGTTAATGTATATAGCGAATAAGAGTGGCCCCAGGATGGAACCCTGTGGGACACCTCTTATTAACGGTTTGAGGGGGGAAGCTCTCCTTCTGCCTTGACCTGCCGGTGCCTATCCATTAGATAATCATGGTACCAGTCCAGAGAGGTAGTGTCTAGGCCTAATGCTTTTAGCGAAGAAAGAAGTAGGCAATGGTCAACAGTGTTGAATGCCTTGCTGAGGTCTAGGAAATCAGAAAAGACAAACTTTTTGTACTCTAGATCACGCTGCCAGTCATTTGTTACCTTAGCCAGTGCCGTAATCGTACTATGGTTAGCTCTGAAACCTGACTGTATAGAGTTTAAACATTTTGTGTTTTCTAGAAAGAATCTCAGTTGGGCATTCACAATTTTTTCTGAGTTTTGACAGACTGGGGAGTAGTGAAATTGGCCTGTAATTATTTAGATCACAGGGATCCCAAGATTTAAATAGCGGAATGATATGAGCAGTTTTCCATAGATGGGGAGAGACCCTTGTGATAGAGACAGATTAAATAGATGAGTAATTGGTACAGCTAGAACATGCCAGGCAATCTTTAGGTAGTAGGGGTCATGTGAGTCCAGGAAGGTGCTTTTCTTAGTGTACAAATGTAGGAGAAGGTCTTCAACCTCTTTCGGGGAGGCAGGTGAGAAGGAAAAAGTGGCACTTGTTGGGTTTGGTGCAGGGGGCAGTACAATAATCTGGGAGCACAGGCTGCAAGCTGGTGAGTTGTCAAATGCTAAACCGGTGGAGGTAAAATGGTTATTGAAGGCTTGTAATATCTCCTTTTTATCACTGATAATGACATTGTCCGAGGAGATTTTAGAGGGGAGCATGTTTCCTGTTGTATGCCCAGATAGTTCTTTTATTGTGGACCAGAATTTGGTGGGGCATTTTGAGACAGAGTCCAGCTCTGAGCAGCAGAAATTAGACTTGGCTTCACTGATCAGCTTAGTGCAGGTGTTTCTGGCTGTTCTGAAGAGACACCAGTCTTTGGCTAGGTGTGATTTGCGAGCTTTTTTACAAAGCTTGTCTCTTTTTAATAATGCAGTCTTAAAGTCTACAGTGAACCAACGATACGTTTTAGTCTTCATTCAGGTTTTGAACAGCAGAGCATGAGTATTGAGGGCACCTGTTATAATTTACTGGAAGATGACGTGTGCTTTACTTACTGATTTGGCAAGGTAAAAGCTCTGCCAATGCAGTGAGGCTTTCAGATCATTGATATAAGCAAACGGGTCAAAGTTCCTTTGGAGCTTTTAGTAGAGAACTTAGTTGTGGATGTAGGTTTAGGGTCAGCTGTTACATCAGCAATGAAGCAATGGTCATTAACATCGGTGTGAAAGATTCCAGCATGGGAGAAGGAGTGTGATTTGTTCACTAGTAGGACAGCTAAAAGTGTGCTATTCATAGGGTTTTTCTTGTTAATGCGTGTTGGTTCATTGATAAGTGGTGACAGTCCATGGGAGTCGCGTAAGGATTTAAGAGGTAACGAGGCACTGGACAGCCAGTTATAGTTAAGGTCTCTTAGTATAATTGTTTCAAGGTTGCTAGAGTCCATGATAGATAACAGGTGAGACAGGAGCTGCATCCCAGCAGACAGGGGGGTCTGTAGCATCCTATGATATGGAGGGTTATAGAGGGAGAGATTTCACTTTTTATGGACATACATTCAAAGCCATTTGCAATTGAAGAGGAATCAAGGGTGGAGACCATGAATTTGTCCTTGACATAGATGGTGACCCGACCACCCCTGGTTTGTCTGTCGGTTCTGAATGACAGATAGTTGGAAATGCTGACCTTTTTATCAGGAGTGGATGGACAGAGCCAAGATTCCGAGATCACAAGTACATCTGGTTCAATATCTACAATCCAAGCCTGAATTGAGGTGAGTTTCTTTAAAAGGCTACATGCATTGACATGCATAAAGCTAATTCCTTTTAATTTTGTAAGTTCTGAGGGTGATGAGATGGCTTTTGTTGGACCAGGATTGAGTTCAACATTGCCTGAACAGAGTAATAGGAGAAGCACAACTTTCCTCAAGGCAACAAGAGATGGTTTGGAAATGTTAGTCCTTCATCAGCTAGATGAAGCATCGAAGCAGGTGTGCAGGGACTTGATTTTTATTCTGTGTTGTCCTAGCAATACATAGCCTAGAACCCTTGCTGGGTAACACCAGGGAGTAACGTTACTGGATGTATATAATGGATTTCCTTCCACAGGCATCAGACTTTTAGTGGCACCTCGAGTATGAAACTCAATTTGGTGTAGGTGCGTGAGTGTAGAGGTAATGCATGAATTAAATAAGGGCTTGATATGCAAGCACTCTTGGGGTGGAGGGTATAACTCCCCATTGAAGTAGATTCTGCCCAGAGGTTTCCCTAATAGGGGTGTCGTGCATAGGGTGGCAAGAAGTTGGAGCCAGATCACCACAGACATGGTTTCAGTTTATAGGATCGGGTAGAGAAGTAGGAAGGGAATAGATAGGCCGAGTTAATCACAGGAGATGCTGTGCAGCACAGACCAACTAGGGAAGGCAGAAATATGGATTTCTTATATCCGAATGTGAATAGCCTATGGCACAGTCACTTTGAGACAAGCTGCAAAAGCAGAACTTCACTGTTTGGCAGTGCCTCAATGAAAATAGTAGGAACACTGCTTGGGGTAAGAGTCGGGAGTGCCAACCACCCAGTGGCTGTGGTTTCCTGTGGCGTCTGAGCTGGGAGCCCTGGAGGGTTCTTGGCTGAAGAAAGAGAGAAAGATGGGTCCAATTAGTACTGAAGCAAGACAAAGGGTCAGCTAGACAGTGAAAAACATAATTTGCAGGTGAATGGGGGAGCAATTTCCTTGGCACCCTGGAGTCTGGCTTGCAGCTACAGAGGCAGGAAAGGGCTGTAACACTTAAACAATGGCAGTAAGCAAATGGCAGGAGATTCCAGGTTTAAAAGCAGTTTAACATTCAAAACAGATACATTTTTACAGCATTTAGCCCTTTTCATGTGAGAACAACTCCTTTTTGCCAAATTACATTCAAATAAATGGAGAAGGGTGGAGGACTAATTGGAGTGTGCCTAGAGAAGGCACTTGTGTTCCGATTGCTGCGCAGCTTTGCCGTACCTCTCATGATATGTATGCTACCATTACATCCAGTGCTTACAATATTGCAGTGATCTGACATTTTTCAAAACAACTTACAGTATGCACTTACTCAGGAAAAGCTAGTCCTTACTTTAAAAATTATTTGCCTTTGAGCAGAATATTGTGCCATACCCTGTCCTCCTTGGGCTGTCACAAGAAGACACTGGCCTCTGCCTGTGTCAACCTCCATTCCGTGCACACAGTCCACTCAAACAGAGCCCTTTTTTAAAGCTCTGAGTGACCTTTGCTCCCTGCTCCACTTACTGCCCTAGTGCTGGTAGCACGATCAGGAATCCCACTAAAATGATTTACAGTTTGATGAAAAGCTTGATCTGCTGCCTGGTTCCATAGACTGCTTTCACACACAGTTAAATATGAAATCAAAACTTAAAAAAAAAAACAGACTTCAGCTCTGTCTGCGATTGTAGTCCTGCCTTTCTTATACAGGACTACGATGTCCAGAATGCCCTGCTTTCCCAGTTACTAGAAGGGATAGTGCGATAGAGATGTATTATTATTTATATTGTTTTTCTGTTTTAGTCAATATATTGACAGTGAAGAGAGATAGCGATAACAAGTGTTTCACACTTTGGCAGGGAGACACTGCCTCTGCCCAAAATAGCATTACACTTTCAAACAAAGTGACTCCCTTGCAAGCATATGAGACAGTAAAAAAAATCATTAATATATTACAAATTATTATAGATCATTTTATGACAGATGATTTCTATATTTTGTAAATGTAATCATTGTTTTATGTTAATCATATGTGATCAATGATTATTCCCAGCAAGAGAAAGTTTTTTCTTACTATTGTGAAACCTAGCAGCATACACACATTTGACAGTCTTCTCTAAGACAGTTATCTACTGTAGTTAATGCATGACGTACTGTATTGTATCGCTAATGCATGATTTACTGTATTGTATGGTGTTGTATGGTGAACCAATATTTGCCTTGCTAAGTATATGTTATGAGTTGAATTTAAAACAAAATCCAAATTAATACTTATTTGGTCATGTTTAAAAAGAATAAGAAGGTGGGAGATGTGAACATACAAAGTAAAACTATTTTATATAGAAAGCATATCAATACACAGTATCACCATGAGAAGGTTTCATAAACTCATAAGCGCACTGTGTACTGACCTATCGCTGGTTATCATAACACAAACCCTTCTTTCGCATGAGACATTAAATCAAGGTCCCATCTGCCTGTTCAGGTGGTTACTTAGGTGTATGTTAAAGATCCCATGACATGTTTCGAATAGTAAGGGAATTTTAATTAAAAAAAAAATACATTCAAAGGAGAACACCAGTTAAAGTCAAACACTGCAAGTATAATTGCTTTCCTTCTGTACATATCTCTAAAGTTTTACTCAATTTGCATATGATTATCCCCCTATATAGTTGGTGCTGCAGCTAGGTAGAAAAAAATGGAGGAACGATTTTAGGGTCTGTTAAGTACAAAAAAAAATGGCTGAATGCCAGAACAGAAAGTTGGAATATCAATATGGGAAAAAACACAGTATGCCACCCTTACAGCTACACACAGTGAATTACACACCTGTTAGCAAAATCAACACTTTGCCAACAGGTCACTGCATTGGTGTGCCCGAGACAGGGGCATGCTGTCTCCCAGCCCTGCACCCCCGGCCGAATCAACTCTGACTGGAGTTGAGAATCGTAAAGATGGGGGGAGGGGGGCGGAGCCCCCCACATAGGGGGTTCAGGGTGTGAAGCCCCCAATAAAAAAATAGGACTTGGAGACACACAGGAATCATGTAGAGTGCAACTTGCAGTCAACATGATTCCTGTTGGCTAGATGCCGGTCGACATAAAGGATGTTGAACCAGCATGGTAGAGCCAAAAAACACCAAGTGACGATGGGGGGATATAATTCATAGGGTTCTGAATAAATGAAAATTGGGGACAGTGAGACTAATAAGCTACAGGTGACATTGTTGGCGGGCTGTGTAGTCAGCCACATGATCAGACACCATGTTCTGAGGCAGGAGCTGACGACATGGCAGCTGCCATCTAGATGCTCCTGCATCCCGCGTGGCAGCCACCATTTTGTTGCCTGTGGGTGGACCACATGATGTCTGCCATTTTATTTCTTGATGCAGACCACTTAGTAGCCACCATCTTGTTTAACTACAACAGTAATGGGTGTTTTGATATGAAAAGACTATTGCTGACAGGGGGAAAACTTTCTTGACCTCATCTTAGATTAACCACAACAATAACAGGGTTTTTTTTCCCATATGAAAGGCTATTGCCGACAGAGTGGGAAAACTTTATTGGCCACAAAAATATGCAATTTGAGGGTACAAAGCCCGGCAATATAGACATAGAATAAAAAATTTTAAGGGTACAGAGAGGAAAATATATATATATATATATATAAAATAAAATGATGGGTCTATGTGGGGACAACATCAGGAAAGCAAAGATGGAGTGACCAAGGGAGGGCTCAATAAAGGCATAAGTGCCTGGAATTGGGGAATAAAGAAAAAGAAAGAAAAATAAAAAAAACAGAATAAAGATGCGGGGGGGGGGTAATACAACAACAACTCAAAAGTTTTCCTAATGAATGCATGTACAGACAAAGGGGTTTCTTTGGTTTTGGTGGCATTACATGGGTGGAGAAAGCTTAGGAAAAGGCTTATAAGGACCAGGGATATACAAAAAAAGAAGTAAAACAACAAATAACTGGTTTGTATTTGTTCTTACAGCTATCAAGATTTAAGCAATGACACCTAGATGGAACCAGACTTCAAAAGAAGAGGTGGTGAGAGCAGTGATGGAGCTGGTCAAGAGGGTTAATAAAGTGCTCAAGGCTGTGGATGATGACCTGGCAGAGTGTGGGCAAAGGTGGAATGCAGGCAAGGGATGAAGGTAAAAAGGCAACAAGAAGCCTCCAGTGACCCCACGGGTCCCAGAGCTGGCAGTCCCAGTTCTCCCACAACTGCCAAGGCCCATAACCCCTATCCCACCTCCCATGCCGGTACTGCAGCCACAGCTGAAAGCAACACCAGAGCCTCAGACTACAGCACCACAGCTGCAGACACCCATAGGCATACCTGCACCCCCAGCTCTTCTGCAAGAGCTTCTCCCACCAGACAATGCAGCACCAAATATACCATCAATACTGATACCCGCCTGGCACCAGAGCCAGTGAAGCCAGGTACAGCAGCTGTAACACTAGAAAGCAGTATAAAAGAATATGTTGAATAGATTATAGGCTCCATGGGGGAATACTGGATTTGGGGAATTCAAAAAAGTACTGGGAGAAATTAAAAAAGGAAATGGGGGAGAGCTGTTGACTGAGAAAAAAGGAACTGGGAGCCTGGGGAATGGGGAACTGAGATAGGCACCCCAGGGGTAAGAATTGGGGATCATGTGCCACTAGTGACAAAAAAAAATATGGAAGGGAGAATATGGAGATGTCTTTGCCTTGGTCATCAAGAAGACAATTAAAAAATATGATGAGATGGAGAGTTTTGAGAAAAAGGATATATCAGCAGCAGTGGTGTTGCTAGATAAAGGGGAGGAGGACTGGGCAATAAAAGGTAAGACATGGGATGATTGGTCAGTGGGTTTCACCTAGTACACAGCCATAGTGATAGAGAAGAAGCCAACGTTCACAAATCCACTATTGGCTTATTCCCTAATAGTAAGGAGTGCTTACAAAATGGGGCGGGGAGGAACAATTGGCTCCAGTATGATGAAATGTTCAGGCACAGGATGGCATTCCATGGGGAACTGCAATGGGACACAAGGCATTCAGACATGTGGCTAGAAACTTTGAGTGTGGCTGGGGGAGCAAAGGTGACTGGGAATAAAGGACAATGGTAGTGCAAAAATGCTGTTGGGGTTACAACACAGCACACTGCTCCTGGCCCCATTACTGTTTCAGGCATGCCTGATTCTGGTGCTGTGGGACCCACACAGCATCCAAGTGCAGGTCATATGTGGAGAAGAATATTGAGAACAACAACAACAACCAGTCCTTTCGGGCAGGCCACTCAGGCGACCGAGGTTTAAAATAGGGGAGTGGGGGTAGGGGTAGGGGTTTTGGGGAAAGGGGGTACATACAAGGAAATAGATGAAGAGCAAGAGGGAACAGACAGAAGAGCCATATATATCAGATGGCAAAGACACCAATGAATTTGAAAGTACCATGATATTGGGTTATGGAATGCCTGGACCACAAGGCAGCATGGAATTTAAGGAAAAGGTTCCACAAAGGTTTTAACTCACATTTTCAGGGGGAATGGATAGGCTCTAAGGCTAAGAATTGGCATCATTAAGGGCAATGAAAGACTGTTAGCACAGAAGATAAAGAAAGAAATGGATGCAGGAAGGGAAGAGTGATCATTTGTGCTTCCCCCTTTTGACAATCTTAGAGTGTTACCACTGGGACTAGTTCCCAAGAAGCAGCTGGGGAGTTTTGGGTCATACATTACCTGTCATATCTGGGGAGGGGGCAGTAAAAGACAACATGATTGGGAAGATAGCAGAGTCATGTATGCAACACTAGAGGGGGCTATCTGACTGATAAGGGCAACAAAGGGAGCATGGATAGGCAAGAAGGATATTGAAGCAGCTTTTTGTCTGCTCCCCATAAGGCCAGAGGATTGGAACTTACTGGGTTTCTGGGTGGGGGATCAATTTTATTTTGACCAAGCAATGCCCACGTGCTGCTCCATAGCATGTGCCACATTCAAAATATTTAGCACATGGATATAGTGGGTATTCCAGAACCAATATGGACACAGGGCATTCATCCATTATCTGGATGGTATTTTACTAATTGGGGAAGTGAGAGCAGATACAGAGTGAATGCTAAACCAATCTGGGGACATGTATAAGACTTTGGGGATACCATAAGCACCAGACCAAACTGAAGGGCCAAGCCAATGAATCAAATTCTTGGGGATTGAAGCATACACAGAGAGAGGGCTATTTCGGCTGCCCAAGCAGAAAGTAGACAAACTAAAGGAGCTAGTGGCTACCATCAAGAGGCACAGATGGGTAAAACTACAGCAGTTTCAGCAGTTCATGGGGCGCCTCAATTTTGCATGCAGGGCAATAGCCCCATAGCATACATTTACACATCATCTAGCTAGGGCTACAAGAGGTGCCACTAGGTCCCACCACGGGGTGAATATTTCAAAAGGGATCCAGGAAGACCTAGAGATTTGGGAAGAGTTTCTTAGGGAGTATAATGGAGTAACGTTTTGGCAGGATGACTGGGTTTTTAACACAGATCTTGATTTATACATGGACACAGCCGTAGGGCTAGGGATGGGGCATATTTCAAAGGAATATGGTTCTCAGAGGCACGACCAAAGGAGTGGGCATGGCTGGACATGACAAAGGACATAATCTTCGTAAAGATTTTTCCTGTATGGGTGGTCAACCTGGTATGGGGGGTGGATGAGTTACGAAATCAGAAGGTAACTTTCTGATGTGATAACAGGCAGTGGTAGATGTTCTGAATCAAATGGAAGCCATGTCAGAAATGGTGATGAGAGTGTTAAGACAGCTGGTACTTCAGGGGCTAAAGCTGAACATGTCCTTTAGGGCAAAGCATATAGAAGGGGTAAGAAACACATTAACTGATAGCCTCTACCATCTGCAGTTGGACAGGTTCTGGGCCATTGCCCCAGGGGCAGAAAACAGAAAGACATCAGTGCCAGTATACACATGGGAGATTTGTTGGAGGGAGCTGAGTTGTTATTCTGTAACTTTGGTCACCTCAGACCCAGAGGACATATGAAGGTCCTTGGAGAGTTTTCCAAACCTTTCGAGAAAGCCAAGACATGGAGATAAGTGGAGGTAAAGGAGGCAGTGTAGCGCAGTGGTTTAAGGCTCTGAGCTGCAAATCTGGTGACATCCAGCAGACCAGACCTGGGTTTGAACCCCACAGCTTCCACTTGCATACTGTGTGACCCTGAGTAAGTCACTTAACTTACCTGTGCTCTCAGGTCGCACCTGTAAAAAAGCCTTCGGCTTAGTGTGCTAATCCTGGTTATATAATTAACAAAAAAAAAAAAAGTGGGGCCATTACTGAAGAGCAGGCAGCCAGATTTGTAGTGCATAATTGGAAAAAGGGGACAGCACACGCCACCACGGGGGTACACTTTTTGGCTATAGGCCTCATCAGTAACTTATGAAATTGGGGAAATCCAGGAAAGAGTAATGTGGTAAGGATGATGATGCAGGGGTGGCTAAAGGTGAAAGGGAAAGTACAGGATGGCAGGCATCCAATTTCAGAGGCTTTACTAGAACACCTTTTAGCAGCCTTCCCAAGGATATGCCACTTAAGAAATGAGGTATACCTGTTTGGGGCAATATACTGTATGCAGTAATGTATCACTGAGCTTTTCAGGTTAGTGAAGTGGTAGGACATGGTAAAGGGGGGACCAGTGAGGGCTACTGTGGGGGGAGACAATATGGCAGAGGGATGAAATCAGCCCTAGACTAAAGAAATCGAAGGCAGATCAGGTAGGGAGGGGGTGATCATTACCTTGAAGAGGCATGAGAAAGCTGCTTTATGCCTGGTTCAAGCACTCTTAGCATATGCTGCAATCAGACAGCTGGGGCGCATCACTTATTCATCGATGGGGATGGCACACAGGTATCAAGTATGCAGTTAATATCAGTGCTGAAAAAAGGCCTACAGTTCCTGGGTGAAGATTCAGCAGGTTATTCATCTCACTCATTTAGGATAGGCTCAGCATCTGAGGCAGCAGCACAGGGAAGGCAAAATGAAGACATGAAGAATGTAGGAAGATGGGTATTGAACAGTTATGAAACCTAAGTACGACAATTGAACAACTGAATCACTGACCATGTTTTCTGTTTCATTTTCAGGACAACACCGGGCCATGTTCAAGTGTGGCCTACAAGAGTATATAAACAAAATGGGGTCAAGATGGTGGAAATAGGAGGGGTGGCAGGGATAGTAATATGGTATTATTATCTCAAACCTTTTTGGTTTACATACAGGCTACAAAAGAAAATTAGAGGTGTGGATTTGCAGGCATTCTTTTATCTATCAGGCAGTGTGCAGAGCAGTAGCAAAGGCTGGGGGCCAACAATTATATCAAGATTGCAGCCAGAAGATGTTACAGTATAAGGGGATTCAAGGGTTGTGCTTGGCTCAGTTGCTCCCAACCCCACAAGACATGCCATCAGCGGAGCTGGACCCACAATTGCTGATAATACACCTGGGAGACAATGACATGGGGACCAGGCCCTGGTTGGACATATTTTATCAAATTAAGGAGGACATTAAAAAGATAAAAGAATGGTGGCCATAGGTCACATTAGTATGGTCCAAGATAGTTTCACGTAGGGTGTGGCGCCATGCCATCAGCCATAGAGCAATAGAAAAAGCCAGAAAGAGGATGAACCATAGGGTAGGGGCATTATTCAAGGCAGCAGGGGGGAGGTTTATAAGGCATGGGTTAGAAGAAAAATTGCAGGAGTTCTACAGACCAAGTGGGGTTCATTTACCTACTTTAGGAATAGATCTCTTTAATGCAGAGATAGCAAACAAAGTAGAAGGATGGAGAGAAGGGACCGGCAAATAAAGAAAAAAGAGGAAGAAGAGGGGGAGCTCACCTTCCAGTGCAAGCTGGAGGTGGGCTAGTGGATGAAAAAGGGGGGGAGGAAAAGGGGGACAAGAACGGGGGACAGGTGTCTCTGGGTGTACACCTAGAAGGCCACAGAGCAACACAGAGCAGAAGAAGGGTACGGGTGTACACGTGTACCCAACAGGAGAGAAGAAAAGGGAAGATGGTGATCCCAGATGTACAGCTGGGGGAGGAGAAGAATGTATTCAATGTTGGATACAATAAAATAAATTGAAGCAATACAAATATGTTGAAGAATGGAAATATTATCCTAATAAATCACTTCTATTTAATATGTAAATACAGGAATAATTTTGAATAAATGTATTGCCAGGTGAGCACCCACACAAGGTTTGGTGTGTTTTATTGGGAGGGGATCCGGGAACAAGGAGGTTTGCCTGTTTTCAAGACAGGTCAATTTTTTCCAAGCCCCTGACCAATAAGGTGACTCGGTGGATGAGGACAAGAGAGAGATGAGGAGGATGAAGGGAGGTAGTGGGGCTTCCGAGCAAAGGGGGTGAGGATTAACAAGGAGATTAACACAGGATGACATCACAAGGAAGGGGCAGAGCCTAAGAGGTGAACAAAAAGTGATTGAGCAAAGAAAAGAGAGAGGTGGGGACAGGGATTTAAAAGGGGCTGCTGTAAGTAGGCTCCCTCACAATTTTTGCTTACTAGTGATTTTCCCACCCTCCCAACCCAACTGGAGCAAGAAGGAGAAAAACAATAATTCAAGGAACAGAATGCTGAAGGTGGAAGGCAGATCAGTCAAGGGAGAGACACAAGGGGATAAGGACCCCTAGAAGATGCCAAAGGTGGACAACAAGATTTGTAGAGGCGTTGGAAGAAAAGGAAAAAGGGGAGGAGAAGGGGATAAGGGTGGGGTTGGGGGACAGGCAGCTCTGAATGTACACCTAGAGGACCTTAAAGCAACATACAGCAGAAGAAGGGTATGGGTATGCACATATACCCAACAGGAGAGAAGAAAAAGGAAGATGTTGACCCCAGATGTACATCTGGGGGAGAGGATAAATGTTTTTCATGTTGGATACAATAAAATAAATTGAAAAAACATAAATATGTTGAAGAATGGAAATCTGATCTAAATAAATCAATAATGTGTTAGCATGTTAATACAGGAATACTTTTGACTAAATTTACTGCAAAGTGAGCACCCATACAACAAGGTTTGGTGTGTTTTATTGGGAGGGGATCTGGGAACAACTCGTCTTTATTCTTCCATAATTGTTTAAATAATTCTTTCAGAAGCATTCTACAGTATATTCCTTTATAGAAATTTCTAACTAAAATTGGTCTACTTTATATGCCAAGTCTTGTACTGTAATTTGTTTTTGTTGAAATACACACTTGCATCAGATTTGCAATAGAAAGAATCATATCCCTGCTATTATAAACCTGACTACCCTCTGATTATATTTTCTCCCAAACTCCAGTGTTATCACTATATTTTATCTCAGTACAATCATCTTTCTCTTTTTGAGACCTGTCATTTTCCATTTCCCTTCAAATATGCCCTAAACTGCCCGGCATATGTACACATTTAAAATAAATGCTCCTGTGTTTCAAGTTCTGCTATACAGTCCTCTCAAACAAAGCATTTCAATTAAACTTTTGTGCTTATGATTGTCTTTTACATTCAAGTTTACCATGACATTCTAATCATGTCACATCCCATGTTATATTTGGTATTCTTTTGTCTTTCAGGTGTAGTATTATCAACTGTTTTTTTTTCCAGGAGGACAGTCTGGGACTATTGTCTCTGCTAGAAAATGTTGCTTTATTACAATATGTAATGTTTTCCTATTTCCTTCTGTTAGATGTTTTGTTGTATTCCCCATTTGTTAATCTTCATAAATAGAATTTTTGTATATTCTTAAATTCCTGGTGGATTTATAATGATACTGTACAAGTCTGTATCATTTTAAACAACAGTTCTGTCCAGCAATTAACTATCTCTGATATTCTTGTAGTTATACTCCTTTACCTGCTAAGGTTCTTGCCATAATATCATTAAAGTAAAACACTACTGGGGTTATCATACCTACTGTATTGCTCCTTTATCTAATGGCAGGTATGGTACAGTAGGTCACATTCCTTGTTAGATGGGTTGAGTCTACTTCCTCAAAGCATCAGAAAGATGCAACTAAATAATGAGTGTTTACTCACCTGGTAAAGGTGATTGTGTTGGTTGACATCCATGGCACTCCAGACATTACGTCATGGGTTTTAGCCCACCTGATAGGCTAGTGATGCACATGACTCTAGGATCAAATGTCTAGTATATCCAGGTCCCAGAAACTCCCTGTTCTCCAGTTCGAATCTTCCATAGCTGAAATCAAGGTTAGTAAAGCGCAAGAACAAATGCAAGAAAAAACGATACAATCATCGTACATAATTATGCAGCCTGAGACGTAAGTTCATGTGGCTAATGGGCCCATTTTTATTTCCCTATTATTTACAATCTAATCTTGACCCACATTAGGTCGATGTCCGGAATCCTCCACCCCTTTGGTTGATGCTGAAATGGCATATACCCTACTCCCACGTCAGATATGTTTGTGAAACACAGCTCCGGTCCTGGTCACTCTGAGTACTCTGTTGGAAGGGTCTTGGAGTGCCATGGATGTCATCCAACACAATCACCTTTACCAGGTGAGTAAACACCCATTGTAATTGGTTGACCATCCATGGCACTCCAGACATTATCTCATGGGTAGATAAGTAGCAGTATTATACCCTAGGTAGGGAGACAGAGTGGTCTATGAGTGAGAGGAAGATGTGGCTGTTAGGAGGATCTGTGTGGCGAAAGTGGGCTGTATGTTGTATAGGTGCCCAAGCCTATAGTGTCTGGCGAATGTGTGGATGGAAGTCCATGTTGCCGCTTTGCATATGTCCTCTAAAGACACGTTCGCCCTTTCTGCCCAGGATGTGGCTACCGATCTGGTGGAATGGGCCTTGATACCCTCAGGGGGTGTCAGAAGTTTGGTTATGTAAGTTTCCTGGATGGTTCGTCTCAGCCAGCCAGCGATTGTGGTCTTAGAGGCTGCCTTACCTTGTCTTTGTCCCCTTGTGATGATAAATAACCTCTCCATCTTATGTAGGGGCAGAGTCCTGGCTATGTAGACAGAGAGGGTGATCCCCACATCCAGGTGATGTGGGATTGGATTAATGCCCTGTTGCATTTCTCCAGAGAAGGTAGGCAACTCAATGGGCTGTTCCCTATGAAAGGTTGTAGACACCTTCGGTTGAAGGGCTGGAACCATCTGCAATTGGACTCCCTGAGGGGTGAACACAATGTACGGTTCCTTATACGATAGTGTCCCTAGCTCTACGATCCATCAAGCTGAGCAGACGGCGACCAGGAAACAAGCCTTGAGGCCGACCCAGAATAGGTCTGCCTCACGGAGCGGCTCGAAAGGAGCTGAACTGAGGGAGTCCAGTACCAGTGGGCGATCCCATGGTGTGATAGCAGGCCGGACTCTGGGTCAGAGCACTTCCACTGCTCTTAGGAAGCATAGGGCATCGGGGTGTGCTGCCAGGCTGTATCCCCCGATGGGGTCCATGGCTGCTCCAATGACTGAGAGTTGTACTCTGAGGGATGAGTGGGCCAGCCCCTTGTCTACTCCTTGTTGGAGAAATAAAAAGACAGCTGACATGTCTGGTGGCTCTGGGTCCTTGCAGTGTTCTTGACACCACTTCACGAATAGCAACCATTGTCTACCATAGGTGGATGTGGTCGAGGCCCATCTGGATTGTAGTATCGTCGATATGACGGACTAGTGGTATCCTGCTCTCATCAGTCTCTTCCTCTCAGGAGCCAGGCCTTGAGTTTCAGAGTCTGCGGGGCCGGGTGGAGTACTGGGCCTTGTGTTAGCATATCTACTCGGTATGGAAATCTGAGGCTGGTTAATGTCATGTTGAGGACTGTGGCAAACCATGTCCTCTGTGGCCAGTAGGGGGCCACTAGGATGATGGTACAACGAGATGCTCAGATACTGCTTAGTATCTGGGGGAGTAGTGGAAGGGGTGGGAACATGTACGCATGCTCCCCGGGACCACAGTTGTGACAGGGCATCGATTCCCTGGGACAAGCTTTCCCTGAACCATGAGTAAAATGCTGGAACCTGTGTGTTTTCTGTTGTGGCCATGAGGTCCATAGGCACTGGTCCCCAGGCTTCCTGGATCATCTGGAAGAGGTCAGGATGGAGCTGCCATTCCCCTGGGTGCACCTGTTGCCGGCTGAGCCAGTCTTCTCATACGTTGAGTCTGCCTGTGAGATGCACCACGCCAAGATGTCTGAGGTTGGTCTGTGCCCAATTGGGGACTGATGTTGCCTCCCTCAGCATGGCTCTGCTCCTGGTGCCCCATTGTTTTGCGATATAGACCACCATGACCTGGTTGTCAGAGCATATAAGAACAGACTGGCCATGGATGAATGATCTGAAAGCCTCGAGGGCGCGAGCCATCACCCTCATTTCAAGGACGTTTATCGATAGTTTGGCTTCAGCTGGAGTCCATAGTCCTTGAGCTGTCAAGTCACCCAAGCAGGCTCCCCAGCCAGACAGGCTCACGTCCGTTTCTGTTGTGGCAGTGAAGGATGCCTCTAGTGGTACGCCCTTATGAGGTTGGACTTCACTGTCCACCATGCTAGCGAGAGTCTCACCGATGGTGGTAGTGGGACTATGACTTGTAAGTTGCACTCGTTTGGTGATCCCTGAGTGAGTACGTAAGTCTGCAGGGATTGCATGTGCCATCTGGCCCAGGGTATGAGGTCTATGCAGGATGCCATGCAACTTAGCAACTGGGCTATGCATCCCATGGTTGTCTGACGGCAAGACCTCATGTGACGAGCCAGGCCAATCAGATTGATCATCCTTGCCTGAGAGGGTTTTGCTCATCCCTGTGCTGTGTTGATTAGGGCCCCCAGATGTTCGATCTGCTATGTGGGTACCAGATGGCTTTTGGCTCGGTTCACCACCCAGCCATGTTCCTCGAGTGTCTATAGGGTGGTCAATGAGTCTTGGTGAGCTTGTTCCTTGGAGCATGCTCAAATGAGTCAGTTGTCCAAGTAGGGTATGATATCCAGACCCATTTCCCGGAGTCTGGCTACTAGGATGATGGACACCTTGGTGAACACCCTCGGCGCTGAGGTTAGACCAAAGGGCAGGGCCTGATACTGGTAGTGATGGCCTAAAATGTGGAACCTGAGGTATTGGCGGTGTTTCGGAATGATGGGGATGTGGAGGTATGCATCCTTCAAGTCTATGGATGTGAGGTAATCACCTACCCGGATGCTGCATAGGGTTGACCTTACGGTCTCCATTTTGAACCTGTGGCACACCACGTGTTCATTGAGGTGTTTCAGGTCTAGGATGGGGCGAAGTTCTCCCGATTTCTTGGGCATGAGAAAGAAAATGGAGTACACCCTTAGTTTCCTGCTCATGCATGGGAACAGGTTGGATGGCTTTGTTTTGTAGCAGTTCCAACAGGATATGTTGGACCTGATGCGGGGTTGTCTTCTTTTTGGCAATGGGGGAACTTAGAAACCTGTGTGTGATGGGAGAGTGGGACAGCTCTATAGAGTACCCCCTTGATACTACCTCTAGGACCCACCTGTCTGAGGTTGTGTTGAGCCACTGGCGTCTGAACAGTGACAGTCTTTGCCCCATGGGGGGGTAGGACCCTTGTGCCTGAATGGGTCTGGGTATGTAGTCATTGCTGTTTCCCCCTGTACCCTCTACCTCCTCCCCAAACTTTGGGCCACGGGTTCTAAAGGAGGACGGTTGGTAAGAATGGGAGAATGAACTACAGTAACTGTTGGATGTTCCTCTGCCTTGAAAGGAGCTGTTCTGGGAGTGTGTGTCTCTGTGAGATTGGTGTGACCTGTTTCCCCCCGAAACCTCCGCTTTGCTGAGGGGAGGTAGGTGTACTTAGCCTTATTCTTAAGAAGGTCTCTGCCCTCCTCTTTTTGTTTTAGAAAGTCCTGTAAGCCCTCCCCAAAAGCATGTTTTTCCTTCATGGGTAGATTTTGTAATAGTGTCTTTGATTCATTGTCGACGTTCCATAACTTGAGCCACAACGCTGTCCTGGCATGGTTGGTGATGGCTGTGGCCCTGGCTTGCAGTCACAGGGTGTCTACAGCCATGTCTGCCAGGTATTTTGCAGCATCGAGAGTGCACTCTAAATGTTCTGCCTCTCTGGACTTCGGGTTTGCTTGCTCTAGGAGCTCCTCAAGCCAGCGGATCTGAGCACGAGCTGTGTAAATGGCCATTGTGGAGGCTTTTGCAGCAGTTCCCTCGATCTTGAAGGCCCTTTTTAGCATGTCCTCTACTTTCTTATCCATTGGATCTTTTAATGCTATGGTTCAGCAGGGTAAGATGGTTTTCTTAATGAGTGCTGCCACCTGGGGGTCAATGGTAGGGGCTTTGCACCAGATATCGGCCTTGTCCTCTTGGACTGGATACATCCCGTCCAAGTTTCTCCTATTTGACATTCTGTTTGGTTCTGTGGATTGCCACTCTCTGTTGAAGACATCCTCTATTGCTGGGCATACTGGAAATGTCTCATAGGTGGTCACCTTTTGCTGGATCATGGGGTCTAGCTTTGATTCAGGTTTACTCTCCTTGACGTCGAACCCCATAGTGGCCTTGATAATTTTCATGAGGCCTGGGACCATGTCGAAGGAGCACAATTTTGAAGTGAGGGAAGGTGCGGCTTGTGGTTCCATGTCCTCCTCATCGATATCCACTCCATCCTCTTCCTCTGGTACATCCTCGTCATCTCCAGAGTCCAGACGAAGATTGTCTGGCATTGGGTTATCTGGATCTAGACATTCCTCAGAGGGGCCCCCTGCATTGTCTGGCTCCAGAAGTGATGCTGCTGTTCTATGCTGTGTGAGAGCTTTGAGTTTTTCCATTATCTTCAGCAAGAAATTCTGCTGGCTCTCCATCATGGCAACTGTTGCCTGTTGGTTCTGAACCAGGAGGGTACCAAGGTCCATCCAAGAGGGGCCGCTGGGCCCTGGATTGCTCGGAGCTATGACAGAAGTTTGCTCCATTGATAAATCGTCGTTGAGAAGGCAGGCGGAGCAAAGGGGGCCTGGAGCTTGGGGAATGAGGGTAGCATTACAAGAGGAGCACTTCTTGGCCTTGACAATCTGGTGAAGAAATAAAAAGAAGGCAAGTGTATAGTTAGGGCTAGTGCAAGGTCCACGGACGGATGTTTGCCCCATAGTTACCAACATAATGTGGGTTTAGCACCGTATTTGGAGAAACATAGGTGTAGAGTGGCCTTATCTGGTAGATGGGGGAGAGAAAGGGGGTTTTGTAGGTTTGTGCTATCCTCTTTTTTTGGTATCATGTGGGGTCACTGTGGGAGGGACCCCTCATGGATAGGCGCAACAACGTGGCAGTCGCTATTGGGAGGGACCTCCAGTGTAGGGTGAAAAGCATGTACGGTCACTGTGGAATGGACCCCAGTGGTAATTGGGGCAATTCTGGGATAGCTGCCTGTACAACAAAGGTCACTATGGAGAGGGACCTGTGTGTAAACTGGTGAAGACTCTGTAACTCGTGGCCCATTTATAGAGGTCGCTAACGTGTGATGGAGCCTTGGGCTTATATCTGAAGTTATTCCCCTTGTTTGTGCATTCTACCCCCCAGAAAATAGATTTTCCCCACTTGTGCCCCCCTTGAAAAGGGGGGGCTCCTTGCAGCGTTGAATCCTTTAATGCTATGAGTTGGGGGGAGCTAGGAGTCCCCTGGCCTGGGTGGGTATGTTTCCCCCTATTGCTTGTGCTCCTGAATCCTGTGGCAAGGAAAGTCCATAACCCACGATCCCCAGGAGGTCATGGGGTCTTGCTAAGGTCCTCGACCAGAGTCACAATGTAAGAGGCCTGCACTCGGCCCCTGGCACCGCCGCTAGCCTCGGGGCATGGATGCAACAAACATGTGCTTACCATGGCACTGCCACGCTGTGTGGAAAGGCCCCAATAGGAGGTGTGTAGCAGAAGGCCTGAAACAGGTAGGCCGCGAGGTGTAGACGCTCCTTGAGCCAGCGAGTGGAGTAAACATGAGGCCACATGGTCAGAGTCATCCTCTGGTAGAAAGGGAGGCATCTGTGATGGCCTATAATGAACTGCAGACTTCTGAAGGAGCCCCTTGGACTGAGGGGTCACGGAGACCAGGGCTGACCATGCGGTGGAGGGAGGGGCGAGATGCTGCAGCAATAGGTAGGCCAAAGGCCTAGGGGCAGCGTGCTGGAAGCGAGTTGGCATTCTGCTTGCAGGGGGGGCACCCCCCCATGGTGCATAGCGCCTCTCGAATGCCTACGGAGGCCTCGGGGAAGGGAGGAGAGGGAAGAGGCCCTATGCGGTGACTTCCTTTGTTTGTCTACCACGCGATGCGGTGCTGGAATCACAGTTGGCCAGGACGTGCAACTAGCGTGGCAAAATGCAGATAGTACATGCAATCTAAGACAGGTGTAATCCCATAACATATCTCTGTAGTCAAAAAAACATTGTGGCGCGATAGCACAAGAAAACAGAGCAGTTTATCAAGCGGGCTGTGTAAATACCTAAAAATGGCTGTATCTTATGGCAGTGAACATATACCTGGAGCATAGGAGCCTTCTCCATTCTTATCAAAATGATCGAGATTATTATACCATTGCATGCTACTGCAGAGCCTATAATTTCTGCTTCTAGGCCTGCTGGTTTCAGATTAAATAAAACCTGACTACAGCTCAAGTGAGCTCAAAGCAATTTAAAACAAAGTTAAAGCCACTCAGCTGGCTTTGCTAGACTGGAACAATGTGCTGTGTTTTGATTCTGTAACACCAGTATATTCCTTATAGAGATTATAACCAGAGGCTTACCTTTCTGTGTGGAGCAACAGGGATCCCAGTGTGCTTGTTGCCTGATCAGATGCACGATTTGAACTGGAGAACAGGGGTTTCTGGGACCTGGATATACTAGAAATTTGATCCTAGAGTCATGTGCATCACTAGCCTATCAGGTGGGCTAAAACCCATGAGGTAATGTCTGGAGTGCCAAGGATGGTCAACGAATCACAATCTTGCTACAGAAAGCCAGTGATCTACACTATTGGTGGGGCACCAATATGCCCATTACCAAACAGCGTAATAATAAACTGTGGTATTTGTATTCACACAAGTTTGTTTTTGTTTGTTTGTTTTTTTTTTTTTCTTCTTTTTACCACACACTAACCTAAATCATTTTTCTGAAAGGCATGATAATGGAAAAATCAAGTCAATCATTCATGGGCTTCAAACTCCAGCATTTATTTCCAAACTCCTTAAAAACTTATTATATTTTATTCTGCCATTTTGTAATTTTGTAATTTTGCCATTACTATAGTTTTATTCTTAGCATCAAAACTGCATTTTGTAGTAAAAATTGTCTGTATCCTGAATTCCTTTGATAACTTCAAACTGTTTTTTTTGAAAGTGCACAGAGATTATTTATAGCAGCTCTCTATAATGTCAATAGCAACCTCTATTTAAATTTTGTAGTGGTATTACTAGCAGCATTCCTAAATTAAAGAAGTTATCAAATTGCTTACTTAAAGGGGAAGTAAACATTACAGGGGTCACTGAAATTGTAAAAGCCCATGATAAGATCTTTCAAACAAAGCTCTGGGCATATCTGTAGAGGTCAGGGATCTTGAGTTATGAATATCTAAATAATTTGTAAATCAAAACAAAGCAGCATTCATTTCATGTAGTCTTAAAACAGAAAGTGATGTCACTGAGGGGCAAGCTGTATGTTGTTAATTACAGCTTGTCCTCCAGTGACATCACTTTCTATCTCAAGATTCCATGAAATGGCTGTTACCTAATTTTGATTTACAGATGATATAAATATTCATATATTTGGAGTCTTGACACCTAGAAGGAAGCTCAATAACTTGTTTGAAATAATGTTTTGTGTTCTTTCACAATTTGAGTTCCCCCTGCAATGTATACTTCCCCTTTAAATTGCTTAACTGCTCTTTACAAAACAAACACCTCACCAAGTGTCTCAGAAGTTCTCCATGCTGGGTAACAGCAGTTTGGTTTTCCTAAAGTGCTCTGTGCTGTACAATCCAAACTATTTTTCCAATGCTTTACTCTATCATTCAAAGTGAATGAATGTCTGTGCATTCCAGCATCCATCACCAGCTTTTTCACAGTATTCAACTAAGATTTTTAAAGAACAGACCCTTTTAGTTCTTTTAAGGTAAAACAAAAACCAGCATTCAACAATGTTTTTAGTGCCCAAATGTCTATGAGTGCAATCAAGAATGTAGAACAATGTTTCAACATGAAGCCACACCTTCTTCAGAGTCTGTTCACTGAGTCATGAGGACAAGGATTTACTTACATTGGCTCCTAGTTGTGAATGGGTGGGTGATACTCGCCGGAGCTGTGTTACCTGCCCACGGAGTTCCACACCTTCAGACAGGTGTGCACCAATAAATATTCACTACTGGACGCCACTTGTCTGTGGCCCCACCCCCTGGCATGCAAAGGCATGGAGGGTATTTCCATGGACATGGTACACATCCAAATGGGATGCCCAGTTTGCAAAAAAATCCCTTGCACCCACAGGGCATGGAAGACAGTAGCAGACACAATGTGCACCTCCAGCTTGGGGCAGTAGAGTACCCAGTCAGCTGCCCCCAGCTCTCCTTGATGATCCGTGGGCTGGGGAGGCATGTAGTGGGGGTCTGCAGTGGCCCCATGGCTGTGTTCCTACCAGCGGCAACATTCTGGGGGGTGCATAACCCTTATAGCTGGGTGTTACCCAGAGTAAGGTGCACCCTCCCGTGCCCAGCATTCCTCACCTTTGTGAATGGCATGCAGTGTGGGCATGCCCCTGACATGCCCCCCTGGCACATTAGTGTCTGGACAGCTGGTGGATTGGGTTCCAAGGGGCTGTCTGCCCCGATTGCTGAATTCGGCACACTGGGCGCACGGGTGTGGAGTGGCTACATACTACAGATACGCGGCGTGTAGCCACTCCTCACAATAGTGTATAGGGCCCAATGCCACAAAAACCTAATGACCTACACCACTTGTGGCAGTCAGCACTAACATGCCTTTTACCATATAGAATAATAATAAACTGTGGTATTTTGTATTCACATGCTTTTTTTATTTTTCTTCTTTTTACCACACATTAACCTAAATAATTTCTCTGATTGGCATAATATCAACAAATCAGGCCCATCATGAGTGAAAACATTAATGTAGACAAATGTTTTAATTTCAAGCCATGCCTCCCTTAGCATCTGTTCATTAGTTCAGAGGACAGGGATTTAACATGCATGTTCTCAAAGTGACCAATCCTAATTTCTAGTATCTTGCACCGTTAACACTCATTGCCATGCAAACATACAAGATAAAAAAAAGTTTTGAGAGATACACGTCTCATTTTTAAAGTTCACATTTTGATTCAGAAACTAGAATGTCTTTAATAATTCAAGTTATTAGAGACATTAGTAAGATAATCATAACACATGTATCAAGTTTTTAGTTCTCATCTAACCTCTCATAACTTTTTCACTAAAACCTCTTATATGGGTATGTATTTTTTAATAAAGAATCTGTAATGCATGTGTCTTAAATTTTAAGCCTCAAATGGCTGCTTAGCAGTTCCTCATTCAAACCCTTACATTAAGGTATATTTATAAACTATGAATCAAGTAACCATTCCTAATTTCTAGTGCTCACCAGCAGTCAAACCCAGTGCCATGAGTGCATAACATTTAACATTTTAAAATTCCATACTATAATTCAGAGACAAAGATTTCTATTCATTCTAATAATAGGATATGCATAATACATGTATCAAGTTTTCATTACTCATCCATGCATCAAGTTTTCAGTTCTCATCTAATCTCTTTTTCATATGGCAACTGTATACCTACATCTAGGTCCATTTTACTAAAACCTTCTACACAGGACTACGGCTCTTAAAAAGCTTTGTAATACATGCATCAATTTTTTTAGTTCTTAGCCACAAATGGTTGCTTCACACTTCTTCCATTTTGTTAAGCTATATTCTGAATTCTAAATCTATGTAAAGGGACATTATATTCTCAAAACCATAAAAAATACAATCTTGCTGTTATTGCATACATGTAACACATTTTCAGTTCTCATCTAAAATGGATACAGTAGCAGCTCTTTATTTAAACCATTTAGTTGTACTGTGTAAAATTCCAATATGCCTCATGTCTTAAAAGTTTATTTCTCAGATCTCCTCCTCTTACCCTCTTTTCAAACTTTTTCAATACTCACAAAGCACAGGCGTGCTGGATACCCATGTCCTACTTCCATAAAATGCCTTGCTATTGCATAATTTATATTTTTT
Organism: Neoceratodus forsteri; assembly: GCA_016271365.2. Taxonomy (NCBI): domain Eukaryota; kingdom Metazoa; phylum Chordata; order Ceratodontiformes; family Ceratodontidae; genus Neoceratodus; species Neoceratodus forsteri. The sequence goes on along the minus strand of CM057450.1, from coordinate 869,963,683 downwards.
GTTCTAATTGCTGTCTTATGTTGAAATATTCTATGCATTAGTTGTCACTTTGTCTGTTCCACATAATGTAAACTACAAGAACATATAAGTGCATACAGTAAATCACTCCCTCTGAACTGTAGTTTTTTATTTATTTATTTATTGAAATATTTCACCAGGAGGGTACACTGAACAACAAGTTGCTCATCTCATGGTGAGACCTGGGGGTAGGGGTTGCATAGGTTGTGAAGGATCATCAGTTACAATAGTATGTGGGTAGTACAAACAATACAACATTGTAAGATTGTGCAACAATTGGAACACAAGGTATTGTATAATAAACAGTAGAGGAACATTGGGTAAATTACAATACATGTCCAAAATCATACAAAAGAACATATGAATGTACAAAACCTATAGAACCAGTTATAGTGCTTAAGTGTACCAGGAGCAGGCTCGAGATAGTATGCAAGTGCTGTTGGAGTAAAAAGGAAGGGGTTAGGTTGTGCCCACTGGTGACCCAGAATGGCAGGTGGAGAAGGGGTGGGGCCAAATTTATAAAGTCATTTATAAAAAAAAATCTTTTTCCAGTTCTACGATGTCTATAAGAGGCGATATTCCATGTATTTGAGCAACATGAACAATGTCCACACTTATAATTTCCAGATGGAGGTCCCACTAACCAAGAGTTAAACATTTTAAGTAGTAATACCATACATATGAATTGGTCCCTATAATTTCCCCCTTCTATATGTAATTATTGGAGTTTATTCTCATATACTATCCAGCCTCTTATCCGTTTTTCAAATGTCCCTGTGTTTCTTTATAATGTTTCCTATTTCCTATTTTATATGCATTGGTGTAAATTCAGTAACAACAGTTGGGTGGGTGGGGCAACTTCCAGATGTGCATTAATTTCCAAAAGTTTATCGCTATTTTTCCCAAGGAATATTCAAATCCTGCCTTAACAATGTCCAAATTATTTTCCCTTTCACATAGTCTCTCAGAAAGATTTCTGGATTCTTTCTGAAACCATTCATAATTTGAACTTGTCCTCCTTATTCTTAAAAAATGGCCTTTTTGGTGTATTGTCCTTTAAATGTTGAGGGTGGTTACTGTCATACCTTAACAATGTATTTCTGCCATTTCCTTCCTATGTAGTCCAGTCTCCAGTCTCCCATTTTCCTTATAGATTTGTAAGTCCTAAAATATTACTTCATTTTTATGACTGTGGGTGGGGTCTACGGGAGTATTGCATGTACAAAAGGAGTGATGTCATGTTTTCTGTCTGTGGAACTGACTGAAGGTATAAATAGTCTCCACAGCTTTACCCTCTCCAAAAAATGTTTTCCGCCCTCAAATAAATACACTTTAATGTTAGTCAATGGTTCAGGGTACTATTTTCTTTCTTAAATCGGTGGTACAAGAATTGGAAACTGAGAAGTGGGAGGCAGCATTGTTTCTTGTGGGGAAGTAAGGTCCACCCCACCTCCATCCAAGAAGCTCCAAAAGGTCCATCCCATCTTTTTTTTATTCATGTGGGAGGGTCATGTGGTGGATCTATTATCCTGAAAGAAAACTCACATGTTTGGGATGTGGACCAAGGAATAGAACAATTCTGTGGAGTTCCCTGCATTTTGTTACGGACTAGAACAGAAGATACTTAAAATGTGTTCAAACTGACTTAAAAACCCTTGGAACAAATGATTATCAGAGTCACCTGGTGTCTCAAAAGGAAAGACTAAGAAGTGTCTAAAACTAAGGAAAATAGACCGCTTTCAGGTATTTCTTAAACATTTATATACTAAAAACAAAGTTCAGCTTTTGGGATTAACAATATTTGTTTACTGTATTCTATCTATTTATATATATAGTTTGTCTTTTTAGTAGTTTCAAAATATTGCATTGGTGTTACTAATGCATTAAGAAATATATTTTTTTAATTGTCTTTACAGATAACCTTGAAAGCATTGGTGCTACTAATGTATTTAGAAATACATTTTTTAATTGTCTTTATAGATAAATCATGCATGTTCATGTGAGGGCACATTTTTGGGGGGATGGTGTTCAAATTATTTTAATCATGGAAACAGTACTTTGTAAACACAGTCTGTGATGAAGTGTACTTTTCTTTTTAAGTTTGAAAAAGCTATTAGAAGTAGAATGGGTTAAACACTTCCTGAAACTTTCTGCATAACAAGTTCCCCATGGCATCTCACAGCGTTTGACATCAGCATCCTAAGAGCAGTCAGCGTGACATTGCATAACAAGAGACCTAGACCTTCCCTTTTTCCAAATAATATACCAACTTCATTCTCAGGCAAGCAGTTCTAGGCTACTGTTTATATTCTACTGAATCTTCTTAAAGAAAAACTGCATGTTAAAATCAGGAATATATGAATTACTACTAGTTTTGAGTTCTCACTTCAATCCAGTGTTTTGTTTCTGCCAAGGCTGTTAGATGAGTTTTTCTGATTTTCCCTGGCTGTTTTATGATGTCTTGGGGCTGTCATTCAAGTTTGTTTTATTGCATCTTCTCCAAGTTAGTCTTCACAGCATACCCTTTGGTTTGATGTCTAATAGCCCCTACAGCAGGCCAGTGTCTTGTTACAGTGTTTGCTTAGCCACAGCAGAGAGAAAAAAAAACACTGCAGCCAGTGTGGAGCTGTTGGCTTGTCTCTCCAACATAACCTGTTTGTGGACATCTTTCACGCTGAATGAAATAAACAACATGTCGTGATATGCATGTATAACTCCCATGCACCTTAGATTGTCTGTTTTGTGATGTAACCACATAGTCCAAGGTGGAAATGAGCTCACAAGTCTTACATGTGCATTGATTGCAGGGTCGTGTGCCACATGGTATTCTGTTCTGGTGAAAGCTTGCTTCTAGTATTACTATGCAGATAGGAGTACAGTTAAATAGTGTTACATTTTTACTCAGTAGGTATTAGGATATATGAGCCCTTTTACTTAGGATTTCATGAGAAGTTGAATTCCTTTGGGGAACAATTGCAGTGACTGATGTTAATAAAGGTTCATTAGGAGTGTGTGTGTGTGTGTGTGTGAGAGACAGAGAGAGAGTATCTCCTTAAAGCTAATTATCCCCCCCTGCATTATGGGGATGAGGGGTGGGGTAGGGTGTTTTGCTTGTGTGAAGAGGAGGAGAGAAATTAAATTTGTATCACTTTTTCAGATTCCTTAGACACTTCTGGTACACCAAGTTGTTAAATTCTCAGTGTATATTGACATCAGTAGATATCAGTCTACATGGTCTTAATTCATTGGTGGTCCTCAACTAGAGTTTTTTGTTTGACACTAAAACTGTCAATTTATATTTAAATTATCATTTATAAAGTCCCGTCACTATACTAGAGGTTTTTGAAATTATGGGGCATGATATCTAGCTGGAGAGTGCAGCTGGGTGATAGGTCCGGCTAAGTTTTACACATCATACAGTGTGCACTGATGTTTTTAAGACAACTTTATTGGTAATTTCTTGTTTATAATGCATGCATTGAAACTCCTTGGAGTCCTAAGACATTTTTAGTATGTCTTTAATCTGGGTGGGGGTTGCTTTTCAGTAATCACATCCTTATTCACACTGTGACACTCATAGCTTGAGTTAAGAGTCGTCTGCTCCAGCAGTGTTATCTTATGTCAATTAAATTTATATGCAGTAGGATTCTTTGTATGTGTTTTGCACCAAGCACCTTTGACCCTAGGAACCTCCTGGCTGAAGGTAATATGGTACTGTTAAACTTCTCTGACATAATCATCTGTATTGTTTAAATTAGTATTTTAAACCAGTGGGGATTTTTTCTGTTTTTGCTGCATGATCTGGCTGTTAAAAGTATTGATTTTTCTAAACAACAGCCATTAGGCTTCTGAAGAAGGACCGGTTGGTCCGAAAGTTAGAGCACTTTGTTCTTGTTGTTACATCCATGTTGGTCCATTAAAAGGTATCACATCATTTGCTTCTGGATCTGTTCTTGCAAGGATCAATACGGCAAATACTACATCTAGATTTAAACATAGAATCTGAAAAATTCATAACATACTGTATTGTGATTCAATGAACTGATAAATGGGGATTTTGGTTTCTTTTACAAATTCAGTTTTCCTGACCATGGATATACTAAAACAAAAATTTCTCAACAAAATGTTTTTAAATAAAGAGTTTAACTCACAGCAGCAGAAAAAACATGTTGGAATTAAAAGTTTAGTGGCATGGATGTAGAGGCACCAGTATTTAAGCATGACTTTGGTAGAGGATTAATTGTGACTGGGGGTGAGGGAGGGAGTGAGTCTTGATATTTGTAGCATAATGATTTTCTGAAACTTCAACCTTCAATGGGTTAGACTCTGCAGCCATCTGTACAGTATATCACTAAGCCATATGCAGTGTAGTATGGGTAAAACCCAGATCACCAAAGCAGGACCAGTGCTGTAAAATCTGAACTGGGCACATCTTGTGCAAATATTGCTGATCCAGTGGATTAAATAAATATGTGCAAATAAATACTCAGCATAACCTTGTGCTTCAACCCACCCCAGGAGTGACGTTATTACATGATAACACACACCCTGTTGTGCCTTATTGCTTAAATATGCCCTTTCTCAATGTACTATACTTTGATTCAGTTAGTGTATGCAACAGCCTTCATGTGAACACTTTGGGCTTCTCTTTGACTCCTGATGTCTATTTGCTTTAGCTATTGTATATTGTTTGAACTGCTTTGGTCTTCTTCATGTGGTGCCTGTGTGCCTAAATATGTAATCTTGTTATCTACTGTTACCCATGTATCTCCAGTGAATGATTGTTATAACTGTCTGCTCTCTGAGCCATTGTTTTTGGACTTGTTTACTGTGTTGTCTTTGTATTAGTTTTGATGAGGTGCCTTTGTAAATGAGTCTCTGACTCAAAGGTTTGCAAATCTGATATTTTTTTAAATAAATAAATAAATGTTTATGTTTAAGCCCATGAAACACCCTTATCTAGTTAATGCATCCACAGACATAGTGGTTCTGCCAAAGTTTGTTGTTATATTGACATGTAAATTTTAAATGATTATTAGTTAAATTCATGTACTGCAAAAATTCCCCTTAATTCATCCAGATAAGTAATATATCGTCCAGAAAACATTGCCATAGTTTAATATGTTCCGCAGAATCATTTCTCTGTGCATTGAAAATATGGGCCACTTCTCATTCTCCAACATAAAAACTTGCCAAACTTGTGGCAAATGTTGTGCCCACAGAAGTACCTTTATGCTGTGTATAGTATTTCCCTTCAAATCAAACATAGCTAGATTCCAGTATAAACCTTGCTGCTTCCATTATATACTCATTTGGCAGTAATGCTCTTTTATTCTTATATTGTAATCCTCTATGTAATGCTTCCAATTCCCCTTCATAGGGTATATTTGAATATAGGCTTTCCACATCAGTAGTCACTAAATAATTTGCTGTGTTTACATTCACATTCAGCAAAATGTTTGCTATATCATTCCATGTCTTTCACATATGATCTCAATTTTATTTTTTTTTTTATTTATTGAGTGTTCTAAATTACCTTTGAGTCAGAGACTCCTTTACAAAGGTTCCACGTCACATAGTTTACATACAGAGACATACAGGATATATAGCAGTACATCCGTACATAGTCAGGTTGTTACAGTATAGCAGTACATTTTGGATCCACCCATTTAGAAATTGGTACAGTTATTGAAGAGATAGAAGATACTATTGGACATCTGGGACAATTGATTACTTGTAACTAGATAATCTTAATTCCATTGCTGCTTGGGGGGTACATGGATATATCCAGTTCATATACGTTAGGATTGGTAATAAGGATACTTTTATCATTGCAACTCAATTTTTTTTTGCTTTGATAATTACTAGATCTTCCAGAGTGCTATTTTCCTTTCAGCTTCTTGTAAATGTACTTCTGAATTTTGTAGTATTATATTCTGTGGACCATAACAAATTTCAATGATTCATACTGGATTTTCTGATATTATCTGTGTTATTTGTTTTGCCTTTGTTTGATAATTTACTATCGGTGTTCCTATACGGTTCTTTATTTTTAATTCTACTCCTGATACTCCCACTATTTCTGCATAACTTCCCATATCAAAACTCCTCCTGCTTCATTTTGTACGAAACAATACAAGCCATCTGCATAGGCAAAAGTTTTTAATGGGAAGGGACTAATTTGACTTTCAAGACCTTTTGGCTGGTTTCTTTTCTGTTCTATTCTTCTTAACTGTGGATCAAAAGAAAATACATATAACAATAGGCAGAGGTGGCTTTCTTGCCTAACACCTCTTTTCAGTTTTATTTGTCCCCTAAACTATCCATTTATAGATGGACAAATTGTGGCACTCTTGTACAAGAGAGTAATCCATGATATAAAATGTTCTTGAAGTCCACATTTGAGTAGTACTTCATATAAATATGTATGTAATACTTTATTGAAAGCTAATGTCTGGTCTAGACTCAAAATAAATTACTTTAGGCTCCTTTTATTTACATTCTCTACTGTTTCTCTGTGAATTTTTATGTTGACTTGTATTATTGTTCCCAATACCAAACATGTCAGGGTACTAATAATCAATTATTTTGCACAAAGAGGTAGTCTATAGAATAAATGTTTTGTTAATGATGTGCAGTCAACATTTAAACTACAGAATGGTTTCCAATTCTTAATTTCTGTTGGTTCATTCTTAATATAAAACAATTTGTACAGCTTTGCCCATTTCTGTGGAAAAAGGAGTTGTTGCAATACTGCATTGAAGTATTCCATTAATATTGGGGCAGTAAATCTGAAAATGTTTATAAAAGTCTGAAGTCAGTCCATCTCAACCTCATGCAGTTTTACTGCTATTCAGAGATGATATGGTTTCCTTTTTCTCCTGTACCTCTATTGGGTTAGCCAAATTCTTTATTTTATCCTCTGTTAGCTTTAGTATATCCCAGTCACTAAAATAATCCTTCATTTCTCCTTTTACTATGGCCTCCATTCCAAATGTTTTAATAAGTATTGTGACAACTGTATTCATTAGTTGCCTTTATTTTTTTGTATTTCCCATTTCTTATTCTTTCTTTGTAGCATTCAGAAAAAGATTCTATCCCAAAGTTTTTGCCTGTGTTCCAAATTTTTGTTCACATAATGATGTTGCATATTTATATGGTCGTTCTTGAATTTCTTTTTATTTTACATTAGATATTTGTTGTATTATTGATTTATCCCTGTGATTCTCTCTGGTTGATAGTTTCCATAATTGATCTCACCTAATCATATGTTTTAAAAAGTCCCCTTTATGTTTTTGAGTAGTTATTTTAGAGTAGTGTTCTTTTATTTAAGTTTTGTATCTAACCACCAATTTCTTGTATCATAATACAGTAGATCCATAGGGCTCAATTTTCGAAGAGCCTGCAGATCATTGTGATTTGCAGAGATCTCGGACTGCAGTGAACTCTGGGTGCATCAGAGACCCTGCACCAATTTTGCAACATCAGGGGTCCCTGCACCAAAAACCCAGGAGTTGTCACAGCTGCATGCTAGTGCCAAACATATGGTGCACCTGTGGGAATTGACCCAGGGATCTGCCCCCCCAGTGCAACACTAAAGGGATGGTAAGGTTGGTTTTGGTGAAATTGCTGGACTGGAGGGGTTGGGGCAGAAGGAGCAGACAGATGGCTTGGGGGGAGTTGATGGGACAGTGGACAAGAAAGGGATTGCTGTGGCACCTGGTGGGGTGCATTTACATTTGTATTTAATGTGGTAATATCCATCACTTTGTGTGGATTACTGCAAAGTACAGTACTGTACCATGTCATTGTACTGTATATACATTATTAGACAGTACAACTGCAACACATGAACAGAGGGGCAAGTGCAATTTCTGAATGACATCATATTGAAACGTAACACAGCAGACTGCACAGCCGCCCAGTTATTAGTCTGTATAAATGGACAGTTGTGCAGTCTGCTGTCTGCTGTGTTATGTTTCAATATGATGCCATTCAGAAATTGCATTTGCCCCTCTGTGGATGTGTTGCAGTTGTACTGTCTAAAAATGTATATACAGTAGAATGATGTGGTACAGTACTTTGCAGTAATCTACACAAAGTGATGGATATCATATGAAATACAAAGGAATATGCACCCCACCAGATGCCACAGCAATCCCTTTCTTGCCTGCTGTCTCCCTGACTCTCCTTAAGTGATCTCCCATGGTTCTTCTGCTGCAGACCCCACATTTAGATCCTCCCAACTTACCACAGTGTGTGGCACTAGTGCAAAGTGCTTAGATCACTTCCTTGCTGGTCTAAGTTGAACCAGTTGCTGCATCCATGGCTTACAAAATCTGAAAAAAGGGAATGCTGCATCCCACCATGACAAAAGCCACTTTGCAACATGGCATACCTCGATTTAGGTTGCAAGGAAAGTGCAGTGCCACTTTGACGCAGCAGCTCCCCTTTTCAACACAGACTGTGTTTGAAATTGGGAATGCCACATCTTTTGATGCAAGCTGCCACTTGCATCATTTATGTTTTACATAGGCACCTTGCATAATTCCTCATGTTTTGAACATTTAGCCCATACAATCAAAAATCTGGCAGTGATCATTTCCTTAACTTTCTTTTCTAGTTTTGTTTATTCTGTAACACTTCATTTTTTAATTTCTAATATCCTTTTCGCATTTCATTTCTATTTGCTCCATCTTAGGCAATGCCCAGCATGAGATCAGAAAGTTCTACTGAGACTAGTTTTACTTTCCCTATCTCCCAGTTTTTTGACATAATCAACTCTTGTTTTTAAATTTGCTCCTGCATATATATATCCCCAATCTTTTATGTCTGCTCTATATACATCTATGGGACAAGCGGTAGTCTGCCTTTTGTAAGATAATTTGAGACAGTATAAGGCTTCTCTTTTGCAGCCCCCTTGCAGACTTGGAGATATAGGGAATAATCACTAGTCATCTATCAGTAACAAGCTGGTTAGTGTGTTGAGAGGTTGCCTTGGTAACTGCAGTAACCTTGAGATCGAAGCTCAGGAGGTTCAGTCACTAATGGCAACCTCGAGATGCCCTAACTGAGCTTGTTACCAAAAAGTGACTAGCAATTGTTTTTTATAATTTATGTTTCTTTTTTTTGTTTTTGAGGAAAGTATGCCAGCAGAACAGGAGTGGATGTCAGTTGGGGATCTTTTTGTTCTGCCCCCAATGGCCGATGATCTCTCGCTGGTCATTGCCTCAGTCTCGCTTGCCAGCAGTGCTGCTGCTTGTTTTGTTTGTTTTTTTTATAGCTGCTTTACATTTAAAGCAAATGGGGCTAAACAGAGAGAGCCCTCACAGTGGACACCAGATCCCTACTACCATCCATCGACACTGGAGACTGCTGTTTACTGGTCCACCATTACACCAAGGGGACCTACTGAATTCCTCACTTCAGGAGAGTTTTTTTTCCTTTTTAAGTGGTAGAGCATGAGAGGGAACGTGTTCGATATTGTTATGCTGCAGAAGCTATGTAGCTAGTGCAGCATAACAGCTACAATGACATAACTGCTGCAGCATGCCAACATTTAGAAAGTAATAGATTTCTATCAATAACAATGCTGCAACATACACTATAGGGCAATTAAAGTCTTTTCCTCATATCAATAAATGAGCTGTATATAAATATGTTTCAGTTTCCTTAAAGCATTCTGTTCCTGTTAACTATGTTTATGTTGCATAACTATTAATCAGTCTAATCCAGAAATCATGTCTAATAAAAGGGACCTTCCAGGATGTGCATCCACCATGTGTGTAACACTTATTTTAGAAATTTTAAACAGTATTCCCACCACATCACTTTGATCTTGTTCAAATGACCTGAATGATACTCCTCTACACCCATATGATACTCACCAAACCCATGTTCTTTTTGTCTGATTTAGAGCATGACTGATACAGTTAGCATTCTTCTTTCTTGTAGAAAAAATACTTTGTACAGTGAATCCTTCAGAAATGAAAACATTTGTAATCTTCTTTTAGAACTTTTAATACTGTTCACTTTGATGGTGGTGATATTAATCTTGACCCTGGCCCCAGAATTAAATAAAAAAATCAAATCTGCAATATTATTGTTGTAGAATTATCATTTTCTGTGTGTCTTTTTCTTTTCTGTTTCTAGAGCTATATCTGTCTGCCCTTCTCATTCCTTTGAACTTAGGTAGCTCCTATTCTGTTTCTAAGGACGCCCCTCTTTGTGACAACATTGTTGATGATGCCTCAGAATCCATAAGCCTGATTCTCAAAGCTCTCAACATGGCGCAAGAGGCTTGTGAAACAAAGAATGCTGTAAAATGCTGCATGCACCAAAAGATGCACCAGAAATGATTCTTAAAGGCAGCCTACATCACTAGCAGGCTGCAGGCACCAAAGGGGCTTGCACCATCCATAATTGGCTGTGGCATGGCCCTAAGGTTTGCAGCAAATGTAGGCTACTGAATCCCTTATATCAGGATTCTCAAAACTCTGTCAGAGGGCAAATTTCTAAGTACTGTTAGACCAGACAGGGCTGGTCTATGGGTACTTAGAAAATTTCTCTAGGAGGGTTTAGCATCCTGCATCAATGTGCTGCAGTTCCCCCTCCACAGCCCAGAACTCTTTAGTAATAAAATAATATCTCCAATGGTCTAGCGTTCCCCCCAGCCCATATACTCTTATTAATTATAAAAAATTATGTCCCTGGTGGACTAGCTGTCCCACCCATGGCCCCAACCCTTTTATTGATAATAAATATTAATGTCTCTGTTGGTCTAGTAAGCCCCAACCCCCCTGCCCCTGCAAGTAGTGCCCACCACTTCTATCCTCATATCCCAAACCCTGAGACAGTGATTGGCACAGCCCTCTTCTCACCACCACAGCCAGACACCGACTGAACTTTCTCTAATCATGTACTCTATAATACAGTATGTGCTCTTTGATTGACAGCTCACTCTCTGAGCTGTCAATCAATGACAGTGTACTGTATTATGATGTGGTTCAGTCCACCCTGTGCTCCTCAGTACACAGCATTAAACCTATCAACCTTTCACAGTGGCTGCTCCTACAGAGGGGCTCAGCCGGGGAAATATACCCTGCCATCATAACTAATCTACTCAGTCAGTCATTCGTGTCCAAGGCCAAGTGAGGCAAAGCTCTGAAATTACCCTTATCAGAACAAGACTGGCAAGGAAGCCAGAAATTTGCGTAAAGGGCCCTTAAAGACACTAGAAGCAGATTGGTACAAAATAAAATCCTTCATTCTTGGTGGCAGACACCAGCTGTTCTGCATAAACTAAAGCTAATTCCCACAGACAGGTGCTGGCATTGTGGGGCCCAAGGGGCTGACCTTCATCATAGCATCTGGATTTGCACCCCTCCCAGTCTTTCTGGCAACAGGTCTGCCAAATGGAGTCCAAAGTACTACACAGGCTGGTTCCTCACTTTGCTGCTTTTAATGCTCCTAGGTTTTGCCTCTGAGGCACCTCACCTCACTCTGGCTTAACACAAGTGACTTGCCCTTCTTAGTATGCAGGCCAAGAGGCTCATCCATTGCAGATGGCACTCGGTGGACATCCCTTCCTAACAAGAACTCTTAGCCTCTTAGCCTCCCTCACACAAATTTCCATGCTGGAACACCTCTTTCAACTGGCTACCAATACCCTCTCAGCATACTATGCTTGTTGGCAACCATATTTAAACTATGTGTCACCTAGAACAGGAATTGGATAATTGAGTTCAGGGAGTTGTCTCCCCTTATCAGTAGACTAGTTAGAAGAATTGACCTAAGTACACTCAGTCCTAGCATTAGTTACCTCCTTGAAAGTTCTTCCTGTTGTTTGTTTTATGTTTACTTTTTAGGTGAAAGGCATAATCTTCCACTGTAATGTATACCCTGTCTCTGTGCTTCCTACCTGCTTTCGTAACTGATTGATAATTGTTTATATGGAGTCTGTACTGAAGCATTCTCCTGTACTAAATATCAACAACATGGTATGTATTCCTACAGTAATTGTCCTATTGTCTGTGAAAAGAAATATGCTAATAAATAGTTTAACTGCAAAATTAAAAATTGGCAAGAGTTTAGTAATAGAATCCTGCCCCAAAATTAACGTGCATTCTGGAGGTTTAGTGGGATTTCGTGTATGTTTGGTAAGACATAAAACAGGGGGTCCTCAGATACTGTGATAATAAAGCTCTCCCTCTCCAGCATTCAGCCCAGTTATTTTCTTCTGCCTTCTCCACTACATTTTGCATTCTGTTCTTCAAGGTCTCCCAAGGAATGTCATTCACTTTTCCTTAGTTGCTGTAACATTAAGTTGAGACATAACCTTCTTGATAGTCTGTTTTACTTAAAAACACAATATCACCCACCTTGTCCAACTTCTGCGCTTTTAAACATATGTTATCACACTTGTTAAAGAGCAAGTCTGTTGCTCCTGCTCATATTAAATCTGTATGACAATTAGAGACATACAAAGTTACCACAATTTGTGAAATTCAAGTACTTTGCAAATTGCATATTTGCTAAGTTTTCACTTTGTGAGCTGCAGCATTTTCCTGCAAATTGTAGAATTCATCCATGCATTATGTGGTTTATGGTCAAATTTCACATTTTGTGGTGAAAACATCATTTTCAGTGAAGTCAAAGTTGCTGAGAGCAATGGAAACTTTGCAAAGCCTCAAGAAGGTGAATTTTCAGCAATTTTGCTGCAACTTCACCAGCAAAGTTTAACTTCCCTGCATCTCTAATGGCAATGAGCCGGATTCTCAAAGATCATAAAAATTCTGCAGCTGCATGCAAAACTCGGTGCACATGAGTTGCCACTTGCAGAACCGCAGTTTCTCCTGCAGCAACGGTATTCTCAAAAGTGGAGCCAGTGTATGACTGGCTTCATGATTTATAATATCCTGTGGGTGGTGTTGCCATGGAAATATCTGCAGCTGTGGAAAAATATTATAACCGGTGGGACCAGCTGTAACATCTCCCTCAACTGCTGCAGATGAGAATAGTAATCTCAACAGGTGCATAAATTTTGGTCTGCAACTGGAGTAGCAGTATGGGACTTAGTCCCAAAACCATTTGAGAAACTGGCCCATTGTCTTCACCCAACTGTTTTCTTTTCTATTTTCTTTTTTTTTTGGGAACTGGGGATTGGGAGGAGGTTTAATTACAAAAAACCCACTAGACTACCAGAGATTTTTTTAATTCAATAAACTTTATTTAACTTTTCTCATTACTACAATACTTGCAAAGATATGGGTAGCAATTGGGCAATTAAGAGGATCACCCCTAATACAATATGTATACTCACAAGAAGTTACAAAGGTTAGAATAAGGTACATGTTAGAGGTGAAACCCTCTTCCACCCCCCTTTTCCCACTTCCACCCTCTACTATCCTCTCTAACCCACCCTTACCAAGTGTGTATCTATCTAATCAAGCAAGAATACACATGAAGAAAAGTGTGCAACTTAATTACATGTGGCTTCCATATAGTAAGCAAGGTGTCTAGTGGTCCCCATCTAAGCTGGTAAGTGTGAGATCGGTTACCCATAGATAAAATATGGTTCTCCAATTGGAGAGCAATTAACAATTCCATATGCCATTCCAGAACTGACAACACTGTACTTTCTTTCCAGTGTCTCATGATAATTAACTTGGCCATGGTAGAAATCAAAGCAAGATGTGCTTGCCTAATGCCAGGAGTGCCCTTCGGAAAATGATATAATAAACAGACTTCTGGAGTAAAAAGAGAATCAAGACCCAAGAATGGATCAAAAGTTTGCCTAATGGATTGCCAGAAGGTCTAAACAACCGTACAGGTCCACAGCATATGATATAAAGTTCCAGGGAGGTTGCCACTTCATGAACCCACCTGTTTTCTAATAATGTGCATATTAGATGTAATTTCGTACTGCTTGCTTTTGCATACACTATTATTTCTTTGTGTTAATTGCTGGTCACATTGGAAAATGGGCAGTTTTGTTCAATATGACTGCCTGAGTAAATAATAAATTGAATGAAATCTTAAAAAAGAGAACAGAGCAACACATCAAACATAGTGAAATGTAGGAAATTTTGTCGTTACGTGTGTATTGAGGGGTTGTCAGAATGGGGATAAGAACTGTGTCCCCACACTGCAAAAACTAATATCTTCACAAGCTTAATTATCTTATTTTGCTAACTAAAAATCTAAAAGTTTTAACCCAAGATTATCTCTGGAGTTTTTTTCTTATTCATTAAGAAAAAAATGGCTTATATCAAGATAAATTATCTTTTCTTATCTTATGAAATGGGCTTAACATTTCCAGCCCTCTAACTGGCTGCTAGTCATGCATTGATAGTGTCTAGCACATGGCTAAAATCAAGTGCTGGCAGCCTGCACGCAGTACCAAAAAACAAGAAATAAATGCTCATTTAGAATCTTTAATAACAGTTGTAACCTAAATGACTGTCATCTTTTTTTCTCATTACAGAGAAAAAACAGCCAACAGTCTGCTTATACTGTCCTTGAATTACATTTCCCAGCTTATAGCTGGGAGCTGCAATACTGAACATAGGATTTGCAAGAAAGCGAGTTGTGCTCACAACAGAGGGAGGGGAACCTTTCATTTGTCTTTGCTTTGTAGCAGATATACGCAGGTGGAGGCTGCTTCTAACTGAAAGGTGAAATAAGGAATTTACAATTATCAGGAAAAGACAGTCTTGTTACAATTCTTAAGATTTTCAGTGCAGGAAGAGTTCAAAGCACAGCTGACTTATTTTGGGGCTGACTGCTTTCAGAGCACAAACCACCAGGCAGTTTTTGGGCTGGGGAGGTTTACCTGTGTCTGACTTGGATGTCTGGATTTTTCTCTGTTTGATTAGCAGGGGATTATCTCTGTTAAATTGTTGTGTATAGTATCTTGCAGACAGGAAGGCACTCATCGCAGCGGTGGGGCAGAGTTCTTAGATGATTGTTTTGTGAGGGCACAGTTTAGGCCCAACCCCTTCCCAGCCCTGGAAATAGTTCCTTTATACCTGGGGTTCTGACATCATTTCCTCAAGAGTGCAAGGTGCATATCAATGTCATATCCTCTCTAGCACACAGCACTGAAAATATACGCATACACATTGTATAATATATATACATATTTCTCTATAACAAACCAATCACACACACAAGCACACACACACACACAAAAAAAAATAAATTGTACATAATCATGTGGGGAGTAGTGCAATGTAATAGCTGTGGGGTAGCAGTCTTCCGGGAGACTTTCTGGAGGCTGAGATGCTGCCCTATTTGCAGACAACTCTCCGTCCTGAGGGAGGAAGTTGCCCGTCTTCAGGCCACACTGGACAGCAGTAAGAGAACCTTCCCCCAGGCCAGACTGGATGGTAGGAAGGGAACCCCCCCCATCCAGGGAGCACCAGAGCCACCACCACTGCCTCAGAGGTTGCAAAGAAAGCACAACAGTTGGACCACAGTGGGCTCAGGGAGGGTGAGGAGGGTGGAACAGAGGCACACCCAGTCAGTTGTTCCACTCCACAATCCATACACCATTCTGGGGGAGCACAGCTCCCTTATGGATGCACCCACGGAGGAGATTAAGGAGGCTGAGGACACCTGTCACAAGGGAGGCCCACAGGAAGGAGGCAGAGGATGCCACAAGGAAAGGAAGCAGCTCCTGGTGGGGGACTCAATTATTAGGGGGATAGAACTGGGGGGAGCAGGGAAAATTGAAGTAAAGTGCCTGCCTTGTGCCATGGCTTGCAGGGACAGGAAGCGCATCCTCAGGATCACGAGAACAGCTGCACGGGAGTCTGAGCTAGATGTCATTGTCCACCTAGGGACAAATGACTTGGCTCAACATGAGATTAGAGCAGTGCAGAAGGACTTTGTAGAACTGGGGAGGGGCCTAAGACAAGTAGCACACATAGTATCCTTCTCAGAGGTGCTGCCTGTAAATGGCATGAGTGAGGCAAGGGTACTTTGCACCATGCAGTTTAATGAGTGGTTGAAAAAATGGTGTGGAGCACAGGGATTTGGCTTCATTGGGGACTGGGGTTCCACCTGGAGGACACCAGCCTATACTGGCAGGATGGTCTGCATCTGTCCAGGAAGGAACAAGTCTTTGAGCAATCAGTTTAAATGCTTCATTGGCAAGCTTTTAAACTAGTCAAGGGGGGAAGCACTGATAAGCAGCAGGAAAATCCCAGCCTCTCCCTACAAAACAGGGTACTAAATGGGAAAAAGACTGAGTTAGAAAGGTCAGTGGGGGATGCTGCAACAGAAAGTAAAGCCATCAAAAAATGGAAAGCAATGAGTACCAATGCACGTAGTCTGAGTAACAAGCTTCCTGAATTAGTGGCCTTGATGGAGGAGAACATCTGGATATCGTGGCAGTCACAGAAACATGGTTCGCACAAAACCATGACTGGGATGTAAACATACCAGGATACACTATCTACAGGAGAGACAGAGAGGGTAAAGAGGAGGAGGAGTGGCTCTTTACATAAGGGAAGGAATCAAATTAACAGATCAAAAGAGAAAACAGGGAGGAGAAGAAGCACTGTGGGTAAATTTGGAGACCATCAATGGCACCACAATCCGCACAGGGGTTGTATACAGACCCCCTTCTCAGGGGGAGGAAATGGACAAGGAAATGATAGAAAGTATACTTAGTATGGCAAAAAAAGGGGAGATATTGCTGATGGGTGATCTGAATATGCCAGATGTTAACTGGAGTGCAGTTGCAGCAGCCACTTCGAAGAGTGGGGTTATTCTAGATGCCCTACAGGGGGCATGCCTTAGACAACTAGTATTGGAGCCCACTCGAGAGGAAGCAATCTTAGACCTGGTTCTCTCAAATGGAGATGAAGAGGATCACAGATGTAAAGTGGGTAGCCATCTGGGAACTAGCGACCATCGAACAGTATGGTTCACAATAAACACAGCAATAGAGTCAAGCCATACAAAGGCAAAGGTACTGGACTTAGGAGGGCTGACTTGCTAAATGGGTAAGTGCCTAAGGAATGCACCAGCAAATGGGCAGGAAGGAGGGTGGAAGAACAATGGGGAATAATAAAACTGCCATCACAGAGGCAACAAGCCTTTGTGTGAAGCAAATAAACAAAACTAAACGATGTAAGAAACCACTATGGTTCTCAAAGAAGTGGCAGTGAAGGTTCAAGAGAAAAGAAAGCTTCAGGAAGTACAAGGAATCACAGAAGGAGCAGGACAGAGAACTGTATCAGTTAAAGCAAAAGGAAGCTGGGAAGGCAGTCAGAACAGCAAAGGCCCAAACCGAGGAAAAGATAGACAACTCAGTTAAGAAGGGGATAAACCTTTATAGGTACATCAGGGAGCAAAGGAAGACCAAGGGAGGGATAGTGAGACTTAATAAAGGGGGAGGGTGGGCTGAGGGAGACTGTGAAAAGGCAGAGATACTAAACAAATATTTTTGCTCAGTATTTACAAAGGAAGGGGGGGTACCTAGAACAAACAGTAGAAACACACTGGATACAGAAGTTGATACCAGCCCATTTACAGAAGGGTTCTGAAAGAACTCTTAAAACTGAAGGTGGACAAAGCAATGGGGCCTGAGCAGATTCATCCCAGAATTCTAAAAGAACTAAGGGTAGAATTAGTGACACCACTGACTACCCTGTTTAACAAATCATGGGAGGATGGGGTGGTACCCGAGGACTGGAGGAGGGCAGATGTGATTCCCCTTCACAAAAGTGGGAGCAAGGCAGAAGCAGGAAACTACAGACCTGTTAGTTTAACCTCAGTGGTAGGGAAAATGATGGAATCACTTCTGAAGGAAAGAATTGTTCAGTATCTAGAGGCCAGAGGGGCACAGGACCCAAGGCAGCATGGATTCACAGCAAGAAGGTCATGCCAGACAAATCTGATAGATTTCTTTGACTGGGTGACCAAAGTAGTAGATCAGGAAGGGGCTGTGGACATGGCCTACCTAGACTTTAGCAAGGCATTTGACACAGTCCCACACAAAAGATTAATATACAAGTTAGCTAGCCTGGGAGTGGGTCCCAAGATGACAGCCTGGGTAAAAATTGGCTGGAAAATAGGACACAGAGAGTAATAGTAAATGGAGTCCACTCTGATGAAAGGGGGGTTACTAGTGGGGTACCGCAGGGTTCAGTATTAGGACCAGTCCTCTTCAATGTCTTTATAAGCGACATTGCAGAGGGATTGGAAGGAAAAGTATGTCTCTTTGCAGATGACACAAAGATCTGCAACAGAGTTCATGCACAAGGTGGGGTGGAAAGGATGAAAAGGGACTTAGCAAGGTTAGAGGAATGGTCAAAGGTATGGCAGCTTAGAGTCAATGCTAAGAAGTGCAAGGTAATGCACCTGGGAAACAAAAACCCAGGGGAAGAGTACACAATGGGGGGTGAGATACTAACAACAACAAAAATGGAAAGGGACCTGGGGGTAGTCATATCAGATGACCTAAAGGTGGGCAAGCAATGTGAGAGGGCAGCAATGAGGGCTGGGGGGATACTGGGATGCATAGGGAGAGGCATCACCAGTAGAAAACAGGAAGTTATTATCCCTCTGTACAGACAGCTGGTCAGACCCCATCTGGAGTACTGCGTGCAGTTCTGGAGACCCAGTCTTCGCAAAGACATAGACAGGATGGAAGCTGTCCAGAGGAGGGCAACTAAAATGGTGCAGGGTCTGCACTGGAAGACATATGAAGAGAGACTAAAGGAGCTTAATATGTATAGCCTCGAGGAAAGGAGGGAGAGGGGGACATGATAGAAACTTTCAAGTACCTCAAGGGAATCAACAAAGTCCAAGAGGGTAGCATCTTTCAAAAAAAGAGGTGTGCAAGAACAAGGGGGCACAATTTGAAGATAGAGGAGGGGCTGCTCAGAGGTAATTTAAGGAAGTATTTTTTCACAGAGAGGGTTGTGGATGCATGGAACGGCCTTCCGGAGGAGGTCGTGGAGTCAAAAACAGTGGTGGAATTCAAGCATGCATGGGACAGTCATAAGGCAATTCTAGGGGATGGGGGTAGGAAGAAGTAGGCTGCTGGTTAACTAGGATCTGCAGCTTATCCAGTAGGCAGGGAAATGGGCAGACTGGGTGGGCCAAGCGGTCCTTATCTGCCATCAAATTCTATGTTTCTAAGTTTCTATAACAACAGAACCTGCAGATCAGTAGTTTGTTTTTCTTTTAAATAATCCATGCAAGTCATAGCAACATGTTTTAGTTAAAGTTTAAAGTGCAGTACAGTGGCGTTCCTGCAGCCCCCCCGACACTCACCTGCTTGCTCCATATGTCCCTCAGTTTCTTTTCTTTCTTACAAATTTTCTCACTGCCCACTACCAAAACTATTTAGAAACGCCTCCATACTGCACCGTGCTACCCTACAGAAAACCTCACACGCCACTTTTAAAAAATACCTATCATGATCTCTCGTTTTCCCACCCACCCCTTTGCTCTCTCACTCTCTACTCATGCTGGCTCATTCTCCAACTCAATGGCTGACCTGCCTTCACTCCTTCCCTACCTTAGCACCTCAACACCACCTGTGCCTCAGAGTTAGCTGAACTATATGTATTTAGAAAATCACGGTAAAACAGTACCGCAATCTCCATTAGCATAGACTTCAGTTTTGGCTTTCCTGCTCCCAGTCTCATGGCAGGCAAGTTGACCCACTAGTACATGGTGCTGCAATGTGCATGTACCCACGCTCACTCACTCCTTGCATGCAACTCTATTACAAAATAGAAAAAAACAAACAAACATAGAACTGGATAAAAAAAGGAGTTAAAGCAGAGTTGTGGGTGTGTGGGGGTGGGGGCTATGGACTACACAGTAGGACAACAGTCCTTACATCAAGGGAAAAAAAATATACAGGTCGAGGAACTATTTTGTATAAATCAAACACAAAGATTTAACATTTTTGTTTTAAATCCTATCAATTTTAATTTTTTTGTGTGCATGCACAACTCCCATGCCCATTTCATAAGCACAATAAGACACTCCAGGGTTGTGTGCTAGAAACTCCTAGCACATGGCCAGGGGCTGAGGGCATTCAGCCTGTGGCCTCATGCCCCACTATGCCCCTGGCCATGCATGGGAAGTGTCTAGCGTTCAGTCATTCATGTCTTATTGCTAACCCTCTAAGAAACACAAACTTATTTCATGGTATGTTTTTCTTATTTTAATGATCTTTAAACTCAGTGATTAAAAATCTTATGGTATAGCTTTACGGCATAATCCGGTTTTTAGACTACGATACTAGTTTTTGGAGTTTTATTTTTTCTCTTAGTCTAGTTTTAGGATTTATTGTTTGGCAAGCTTTTTTCACCTCCTATTTTTTGCAATAGCCAAGCCCACAATCCATAGGCCCCTGATTTGAAGGTGTTTATCTTTCCCTCCACAAGTTTTTAACCCTTCAGTTTTTGCCACCATCTGTTGCAGACTGTTATGTGTATTTGCCCAGCCGACATTCTTATGCTGTAATTGTCACCTCCCTGCATAATCCCCCAAGATTTGAAGGCATTTATTTTCCCCATTGCAGGCTTTTAACCCACACATTGTTTCCACCCTCACTTGCACAGGAGTGATAATGTGCCAAACACTGAGCCTACTTCAAATTCTGATTCTCAGGAAAGTGCAGAGGTGCCCCTTTCTTCAGAAGCTACTTTCTTGGGGGACAATGAACTGGAAGTCATGAACCAGAATGCTAATGTTGAAAGCCAAATGCCAATGCCCTCTATGTCTAGAAGATCAGAAAGAGCTGTAAAACCTGTGGTTCAGTTTACTTATGACACCCCTGTAGTACCTTCTGACCAGCCACTGAATGTTGTCCACAAGGAAGTGTACATGACTGCAAACTGTCTGCCCAAAATAGTGTTCACTGCCTCCTCCCAAATCAGAATCAAAACCTCCACCCAGTATAGAAAGAGTCATAGATACAAAGTAAAAGGAGTTATCTGAAGTATATGCTGGTTAATGGTACAACAAAAAGTAATGTCTAAGTGTTAAAAGAAAAATTCAGATGTGATTTCTTTTGGTTAACCAAATGCAGAAGGTGTGGTGTATACATGTAAAATGTCATGACAGTTTGCCATTAACTGAACTAGCAAAACGTATAAAAATAAAACCATTTAGAGTAATAGCATGTTATACTGTGTAAATACATGTGTTATATGTTATTCCTAACATTGTAAATAGAACATCTTGTACATAGTAAGGTGTTACTGTTATAATCACAAGTTTATCATAGACTTGGCGTGGATGCCAAGTTTTCCAGGCAGGGAGAGATGTAACCCCTCTTTGGGGTCTTAGCTTAATTGCCCCCATTTTCCTCCTGTTTTGCCTCCATTCCTCCTGGTGGTGTTCGCCTGTTCCCCCAAGTCCTCTGGTGCTCTCACTAACCCCAAAATCCCAAGAACAAGCCCTGAAGTCAATTTCAGCCCATTTGGGGCTTAATGCACTAGTCGCCATCTGCTTCTGTGCAAGCGGGCTATCGTGCATGTACCTGTGCGCTTTGATTTGCCAACCGCCAATCTTGTGGTCAAGCACAGAGCGTTTCAGCACTCCCAGTGCTCCTACTAGTCTAAATGGGGACCGGTGACCATGAGGAGTCCTATCAGAAGCCTCAGGGAGTTTTAAAAATGAAGTTTGAACGAGAGCATAATCGGGGCTCATGAGTATTAATGAACACCTGGTGAATATTAATGAGGGAGCTGCCTGCCACCCCTAGGGAGTCTTTATTTCAGTGGTAGCAACAGCTAAACTATTATACATAAATCTTTAAGAGTTGGCTCATTTGGAAGGGCACAGCTGGGGATATATGACTGTGGGGGAAATGATACATTTAAACTTAATATGTTGGCTGCACCAGAACAGTGATTATGGGACAATATGTAAAGTGCTTCAAACTGTGTATCACAGCAGCCATTTTGGCCACCTTACACCCAATCACAGCCAGGATTTATCAGAGGGAATCTTGGGATTTTGCCAGAGATGTTTGGGGGTAAAGGAGGAACAAGTCTTGGCACTCAAACTCTAAACAATTAAGAGACTTAGACTTTGACTAACAGCTTGGGCAGCCAATCAGATTGTTGGGACGTTGCCCTTCATTTAAGAGGGACTGGTTGAACTGAGTGTTTGTAGTCAGTCTGTGGAGAGTCCCACTTGAGCAACCAAGAGAGAAGGAGCTTGTGAGGCTCAGCTGCAAAACTGCAGGGGAAAGGTCTGCTCTTACCTCCCTGCTGAACTCCAAACTGCCCAGAAGCAAAAAAGGGATCAAATGCTCAGCTGTCAGGCTGAGAGAAAGGGAACGCTTTGCCAAATAAGCACTCTTTGTCAGAAGTGGCTTAGAAAGGGAACTGTGAGAGGATTTCTTGAGTTAAGGACTCCAGTGCCATTTGGAGCTGATGGATGTTGTGTTTGTCTCCTGTCACATTCAGAAAATGGGGAGACCAGTTGTTCCTGTTTGCTTCTCACTGAAGTTAAGCCAGCCTACTACTGTAGCTGCAAGTTAAGCGACTTTTCCAATCTGCATACCAAGCCGAACTTCATGAACTGAGCTGTGCCAGCTGCGGCCCTAATGACTGTTCCTTCTCTAGATCCAACACCTGCCTGGCTACAGACCAGCCTCAAGGAACTGGCCACTGTGAAGAAGCAAGTCACAGGTTGTGGCCACCTACAGGGAAAGGCCGTGAAGTGGAGGTGAGTTATGCCATCCCTGGTCCCACCATCATCCTGGCAAGCCAGAAGACCCATGGTGTCTTCATACTGTTCTTCAATCACTCTGGGTACAGTGAATACAGTCAGCGTAGCCTTCTGCAACAATTAAATAAGTGTATGGTGTCATCTGATCTGTCATATAATTCCTCATTGGATTTTAACTGTGGTTACAGGCCATCCCACCTGGGATTACAAATATTCTATTGTTGGCAAATATTGTATCTGTTAATAACCCCTTTCTCTCCCTCAAGGGCCCCAACCAGATGGAACGCCAGCCTACCAACTGCAATGCTTCAGGCCCGCACCTGATTCTACCCTGGGTACGCAGCAGCTTGATAGACTTATTACATCAGAAACATACGTGATGAATATTACTTGTTGTATATTTAATTACAGTACCACAATAATTAAGCTAGATTTATACCCCTCCCTTGTTCGCGTTCCCCTGAATAAACTAGATTTGTTTTGCATGTTAACTGGGTCTGTGATTACATTATTGCTGTGGGGTCAAGTGTGCAGAAAAGTAAGGCTGCACTTTGTTTGCTGGTTGACTGTTCTTTTGCAGGGGACACAGGGTGCATGCCAGAAGTCCAGACCCTGTTGGTAAGTGCAGAGCATGTCAGCATATCATTAGTACTAGCTGTTATATGTGGTATTGGAGGAAAAGTACAGTCTATGCTGCCAGTCTGTGTGTTGGGCCACTAGCTGGGGTTGTGGGTAGGTATAGTTTCCCAGAGGGCTGTACCAGTTCTACAATTTACCCATGAAATCATTCTGTTTGGAGGCACCATAATTATAGTTCTGCTGCTGGTAGGCAAGCCACAGTACCTGTTGAATCTGAACCTAGACCCCTCAACCTGAAGCCAGAGAAGCAGGCTGGGGTAGTAGCCCTTGGTATAACAGCACCAGGGTTATAGATAGATAGATAGATAGATAGATAGATAGATAGATAGATAGATAGATAGATAGATAGATAGATAGATAGATAGATAGATAGATAGACAGACAGACAGACAGACAGGCAGATTATTAACAAAAAACTGCATGAATCCACCAGTTAGGGTTCAAGTGAATAAAAAATAAGTAGAAGAATGAAGTGATAGGGTTTTCAGCCCTAACTCCAGCCCCTCCCACTCCCCAAGCAGCAAAGAGAAAAAGTACTACAGTTTGGGGTCTCCAGGATCTTAATGAAGCAGTGGTGAGGTCTTCTTTGGGGTTGTCAACCCTAATGTTCACCCATCCCCTAGCCTGTAGCCTCCTGTCCAAAGCAGAAGGTACAGTTCTAAGCCAGAGCATAGTGATGCATTCTTCAAAGGTAGAGAAGAATGTCTTGTCACATGTTGCCAACACAATTTATTGTAACTTTCATTGCATTGCTCTGTGTGAATAAAGGAGATCAAGTCTGATGTTGTTTGCTCAGGGAACAGGATTAACATTAGGGTTTACAACCCCAAGGAAGACTCCACTAATGATTCACCAAGTCTCCAGAGACCCAAAACCCTAATTTTAATTTTTCATTTTGCTGCTTTAAGCTTGGGGGTGGGGAGTTATGATTGGAAACCTCCATGATGCCACATTTCCCTACTTTTGTTGCATTAACTTGAGCCCTAACTGGTGCATTAATGCAGATTTTGCAAGGAATTTTCTCTCTTTTTGAGCTAGTGGAATCATATCATCATTCATACAGGTCCTTTTGGGATCTGCATGAACAGATGCAGATGCACAGCACCCAAGGGGAAAAAGGAGAAGACTCCATGTGCCTACAGAAGTGCAGGTCTCTTGCGGGCCCCTGCACTTCAATTCAGCAGTGGATGCCAAGAAATCAGGGGGCTGTTTGGTGGGCTGCAGACACACAGGGCCCTCTGTTCCCTATGCTTAAATGTGGTCCAGATACAGACTCACACGGCAATGAGTCCATCTGTCGGCCAATGCTCAGGGCACTCTGTCACCTTTGGGTGCAGGCATGCAGGGCCCTGTGCCAAGAGAAGAGTTGTCTTCACCATATGGTACCTGGGACCATGCAGGAAATCCTGCATGTTTCATTTTCTGGCTGGCAGGATTGCATATCAGTGCCATCCTTCATCTTCACTCCATCTAGTTGGGTTGCTGAGCTCACCCCTGAACTCAGCTCACTAGGACAGGATACCAAAGCATACCTGCTGGGGTCAAGACTGGCACTAAATATACAGTTACCTAATAATTATAAATGTTTTTTAATTTTTTATTTTAACCCAGCATTTTTGAGATAGCTGTTTTATGACACCTCTTATAGCCATAACATGCAGCATTTATAGTATGTTGGCAGAAATGTCATTTGGTACCAGAAGTGAAAAAAAAAGTATTGTCCAGAATTTTAAAAAGTTACACTTATCACATTTATTAGGTGGTGTAACAAAATAGCTATGTTGAAAGTTTGGAGTCAAAATATTGAAAATTGGTGAAGTTATAAGTCAACTTTGAAATACTGCAATGTTCAGTCAGATCCTGGTCATTTTACCATTTCTTTACACCAAATTTTCAGCATTGCCTTCTTATTATCCCACTTCACGTACCTGGTAGGTGGAAATTTTCAAATCCCAGCTGAAATGTCATTCTGTGTCTCAAGTGTGAAAAAACATTTTAGTCAGGATTTGAAAAATGACAGCTGTCACATTCCTGACATCGTGTGAAAAAATGCTATATTGAAAATTTGGGGTAAAAATATTGACAATTACTAAAGTTATGAGTGAGCATAGGAAAATTTCTATGCACACTCTTAACTTTGACACTTTTTACATACCTGTATTTTGGCCCCACATTTTCAACATAGCCTTCTTATGAATAAGGTGGTGAAAAGATTAAAATCCCACCAGAAAGGTGATTTTCCAATGCAACCACAAAATCACCTTTCAGGCCAGATGTGCATAATTCCACTGCCATTGGTCATGAGGGTGGGGTCCCAGAAATGCTGGGCCCAGTTCTCAAAGCTCCCAGAATGGCTCAAGGGGCTTGAACCACAAGGAATGGTGCAAAGTGCCCCTTCTCTCAAAAAATGCACCAGGAGCAATTCTCAAATTCAGCCTGCAGTGACCATAGACTATGTGCACCAAAGAAGACTTGCATCACCCTTGTGGCACAAAATGTGCCACGGCATGGAGCTAGGGGGCATGTGGCAGACACAGGCTTGCAAACCCCAAATACAGAATTCTCAAAACTCTCCCAGAGGGCAAATTTCTAAGTACCATTTGACCAGTCAGGACTGGTCTAAGAATACTTAGAAATGTGCCCTCTGGTTGAGTGTAGCAACTTGCTGCAATATGCCATGATATCCCTTCCCCAGCACAGATCTCCCTTTTATTAAAATAATCATATCCCTGATGGGCTAGTGGACCCCCCAGCCCTGTGCCCCATATTAATATAATAAAATATGGTCCTGGTGGCCTAGCAGCACCCCTAGCCCCAATTCCCTTTTATGATAGTGGATAAATGTCCTTGGTGGTCTAGCACCAACCCCCCAGCCCTGATCCCCTTTTATGTTAATGTCTAAACATCCCTGGTGGTCTAGCAGCCCCCCAGCTCTGATCCCAGCTTGTGATCTTTAACTTCTACCTAGATAGCTGCCAGAGATAGGCAGAAGGGGCACCAGTTTAACAACTTATTCATAGGTCAACACTTCAGTAGTGTAGCACCCCATTATAGCACTGCAGTGTTTAGATTGCAAAAGCCTGAGATTACCTTGCAGTGTTGTAGGTTTTTCATTAATTCCTTATTACTGGAGACTAAGACTTCGGTTAATCTAAAATCTATATAATTTGCTATATTTATATTCCAGTTCCACTGCTGGTTCTGCAGATATGTATGCAAGCTGTTCCTCATGTTGATGAGACTTCCTCTTTTAAGAGATCTATTAGCCTGTCAAGCAGACATAATAGGTAAAATGGTTTGAGAAGTGAAGCAAGGCCAGCACCTGGCAATGTTTCAAACCTAACATGAAGTGATATTTTTTTTCTATGTAACAAATTTTCAGTGTTTTTTACAGCAAATTGATGTTGTTACCTGGTATTCGTTTTTGTTGTTGTCCAAGTCACAAAAAAGCTTTATCCTACAGGGGTTGAATGTTAAACACTGATTCCTGCTGCATCTTAAAGTGTATTAACCTTCTCATGCACATTTACCTTGTGACACAAAAGCATTCTCACCTCTCCCTTTCCAGCTGATGCAATATTTTTAGATTTTCACAAAGTGTTTAATAATCCATATTCAGGTATCATCAAGAATGTAAGATCTGTGGAAGTCACTAAAACTAATTAAGTGGGTCTTGAGTTGACTAGCAACCAAATGAATCAGAAGGGTGAGAACAAATGGCTTTACCTCTAAGAAAGTTATGATGACCAGTACAGTCTCTTGTGGACCAGTTCCGGTGCCATACTTTTCTACGTGTACTTTGAATATTAAAAATGGCAATAACAACTAAATGATTAATGAAGCAAATCACTCAAAACTGAGCCATACTGTGAAAAACTGTCATGAAGTCCAAAAGTATTTGAAATTACCTACTGAACATGCTACTACAATATGACTTAGAAAATGGAGACTGACTTTCAGCATCAACAGAGGCTTCATTATGCATCTGGTTAGCAAAAAGAGAGAAGCTGAGTATTGCATTAAGGGGTACAGGCAGAATCTAGAGTATGCCTACGTACCTGATGGAGTCAACAGTGGCTAGGGGAAAGCCATCAGAGCAGGTAATCTGTAAGTCAGATAAGCAAGCCCGCAGTTAAGGTGCTGATCCAAACAGTAAGGAGTGAGGTTTACTAGAGTTTGGGAGAAGCCTGTCTTGGTTAATGGGACTGAATACTACCAAAGTCAACATTAAGCTGCAAGTAATATTAGTAGTGTTCTTAAAGATAGTATACAGCACCATATTGTCTGCATAAAGCAGTGTGGAGAAGGAAGATGCGGACCCAGGCAAGTTATAAATGAACAGAGTAAAGAGCAGTGGGACCAATATAGAGCCTTGAAGAACTTTTATGTTAATGGTGCAGAGGCCAGATTTAGATTGGTTAACTTTGACAAACTGCTGTCTGTCACTGAGGTAGCTAGAAAACCAGGTGATAAAGGTGGGTGCAAATCCAAAAGCTGATAATTTAGCTTTGATTAGGGTATGGTCCATAAGGTCAAAGGCCATTGTTGGGCCTTTGTTAGAAGAATAACAATAAAATGGTTTGTTGCACACTTCCCAGTGAGGTAGATCTGGTTAGACAGAATTGAAACCATTTATATAACGGACAGTTTCAGAGTCACAGCTGATTTAAGACTCATTTAAGATAAATCCAAAAGGAATTGTCAGCCTTAGATTGTATGTGCATTGACGAGAATGCTGCCCTTAAGATAAATTAGGTGTGGGCCAGCCCAGTGGCATGGAGAGCTGAGGCATCAAGCCTTACTTCCTACCAGATATGTGATACATGATCACATGTGAAGACAGGTCGCTGGGGATCAGCTGGGGGGGGATGAGGGAAGGAGAGGACTGAGTGTCCGAGGGATGGCTCTCCTTTCCCAGGGAGGGTGGATTGGCTGTTCTGCTGCATGACTGCTCCCATGTGGAGGCTTCAAGCTAGGACAGGTTGGGGATGCCAAAAGAAGAAAGGGTGCTATGGGAGTCTGCAGTGTGTGCATACCTCCAGGTATGCATGTTGGTGTGTCATTCCTCAGTAATGGAGAGGGAAGGGAGGAAATGGAGGAAAAAACTCCCAGGCAGCAGGATGATTGACCGACCCTCCACAGGCCCTACACCTGTGACTGGGCACAACTATAGTCCTCAGGCTGAGGATGAAGATGCAGGTAAACTCCAGGTGAGCCAGGTGACAGGACTGGGGGGGTGGTTAAGAAGGGGGCCACCAGTGGGAGTAGGGGACAAAAATACAATATATAAAAAAAGATAAATTAGTCATTTATAATCCAGATGGAGAAGCCATGACAGAATGTTCATACTGAGAACTTTATAATGGCCATATGATATGCTATTCAGTTCAAAAAACTTGAATTTTAAAATTTGCCTTTCTTTCTTTTGGTTTGAATTCTTAAAAGAAAGTGCATTTCTTGGGATTCTACAGGTGCAGTGTCTGTTTAGTTCACTAAAAAGTTTTAAAAGTGTAACATCTGTGGTTTCATGCAGTGGATCTACTGTGGAGATTATCTCTGTGCTGTATGGACTGATAATGTAACAAATATTTGTTGTGTTTACCAGACACCCATTGTATGAACTGTATTCCATGTATCTTTTTCAATTAAGGCTGAGTTTGCAAAAAAGAGTGGCTGTTTTTTTGTTTTTGTTTTTTTAGTTTTTAAAGGAGGAGAAAAAGGTGAGATTTTCCTGTTATATAATATTGTTTAAGATGTTATCATAAAAACTGAAATTCAAGTATCATTTTTATGAAATGTGAAGCAGTAAGCTACAATTGTGACTAAAGACATTCATGATTATAAGTTTTTTCTCTAACAATAGGGTGGAGAACCTCTCTGGAACTCTCTTCAGATATAACAAGTGTTAGTGGAGGATATTCCTACACTGGGTATAGCTTATGTACTGTTCATCCAGAGCCAGTGTCCTTACTCATGGTCTGAGGTTACATCCTTTCCAGCTCCAAAAAGGGACAAGACAAGGGTGCCCATTGTCCCCCCTCTTATTTATGATGGCCATTGAACCTCTGGCCAAAGCAATCCACCACCACTCTCTCCATAAGGGGATTTGAAGGGGAGGACAGGAATACCTGACATTATTATATGCAGGTGATCTAATCATCTTACAAGAAGATGGTCAGGCTACCCTTGACCCTCTAATGGGGCTGCTACATGAATTTACAAGGGTTTTGGGACAGAAGGTGAACCAAAGCAAAACTGAAATCCTCCCATTCCGTCCTTCAGCCATAGCAGAAGCATACATTGCAAAAGGTCTCAGATGGACCATACGAGGCTTAACCTACCTATGGATCATTATCCATCTGATTGGTACAAAACTGGTTTATCTCAACCTGAACATGCTCCTTGAATCCTGAAAAGCTGAACTAGCATGCAATAGACTGGTAAATCTCTCTGTAGTGGTAAGACTATAGCATTCAAAATAATGATAGCTCCTCAGGTCACACATGCCCTTTCCCACCTGGTCATTAATCTCCAGCCAAAGTCATTCCAGAAGAAGGACAACCTAATAGAAGACTTCCTGTGGGAAGGTAAGCCACCCTGATGTAGTCAGAGGAAGCTCCACAGTCACTGCCATCAAAGAGGCAACAAGCCTTCATGTGAAGCAAATAAACAAATCAAAATGAAAGAAAAAGCCACTATAGTTCTCAAAAGAGGTGGTGAGGAGGGTCAGGGAGAAAAAGATAGCATTCTGGAAGTATAAGAAAACACAGAAGGAGCAGGACAGACAGCTGTACCAGTTAAGGCAGAAGGAAGCAGGGAGTGAAGTCAGAATAGCAAGGGCCCAAACTGAGGAAAAGATAGCCAAATTGGTTAAGAAGGGGGATAAAACCTTTTATAGGTACATCAGGGGGCATAGAAAGATAAAGGGAGGGATAGTGAGGCTGAATAGAACGGATGGTAGGTGGGCAGAGAGAGACAGTGAAAATCAGGGATACTGGATGAATATTTCTGCTCAGTATTCACAAAACAGGAGGAGAGGGAGGTACCTAATCCAATTAACAGAAGCACTCTGGATTGGGGGGGGGGTGATCCCAGTCCTTTCACAGAAGAAAGGGTTCTGAAAGAACTCCTAAAACTAAAGGTGGACAAAGCAATGGGACCTGATGGAATTCACCCCAGAATTCTAAAAGAATTAAGGGGAGAACTAATGAAACCACTGACTGCCCTTTTTAACAAATCATGGGAGGATGGTGTAGTACCTGAGTACTGGAGGAAGGCAAATGTGATTCCCCTTCACAAAAGTGGGACCAAGACAGAGGCAGGAAACTACAGACCTGTCAGTTTGACCTCTGTGGTAGGGAAAGTGATGGAATCACTTCTCAAGGAAAGAATTGTTGAGTGCCTAGAGGCCAGTGGGGCACAGGACCCAAGGCAGCATGGGTTCACAGCGGGAAGGTCATGTCAGATTAATCTAATTGATTTCTTTGACTGGATGACCAAAGTAGTGGACCAGGGAGGGACTATGGACATGGCCTACCTAGACTTTAGCAAGGCATTTGACACAATCCCACATAAAAGATTAATAGTCAAATTAACCAGCCTGGTAGTGGGTCCCAGGGTGGTAGCCTAGGTAAAACATGGGCTGGACAACAGGACACAGAAGGTAATTGTAAATGGAGTCTACTCTGAAGAAAGAGGGGTTACTAGTGGGGTACCACAGGGTTCAGTACTGGGTCCAGCCCTTTTTAATGTCTTTATAAGTGACATTGCAGAGGGACTGGAAGGAAAAGTATGCCTTTTTGCAGATAACACAAAGATCTACAACAGGGTTGATACACAAGGAGGTGTGGAAAGGGTGAAAAGGGACTTGGCAAGGTTGGAGGAATGGTCAGAAGTTTGGCAGCTTGGATTCAGTGCAAAGAAGTACAAAATAATGCACCTGGAAAACAAAAACCCAGGGGAAAATTACACAATGGGGGGGGTGGGAGGTAGTAACAACAACAAAAATGGAAAGGGACCTGGGGGTAATCATATCAGAGGACCTTAAGGTTAGCAAGCAATGTGGGAAGGCAGTAGGGAGGGCTGGGGGGATACCAGGATGTATAGGGAAAGGCATCACCAGCAGAAAACAGGAAGTTGTTATCCCTCTGTAGAGACAGTTTGTGAGACCCCATCTGGAGTACTGCGTCCAATTCTGGAGACCCCAGCTCCACAAGGACATAGACCCCTAAAATAAAAAAGAGTAATAATGCTAAAAATCCATTATGGCTTAATGATAAACTGAAAACCCTCTTGCGTATTAAAAACAGAATATGGAAAAAAGCCAAAAAATCTAAATTGGTGGGGATTGGATCTTTTAAAAATGGCGAAATAAATGTAAACAAAAGGTAAAATTGGCAAAAAAAGATTACTTCCAGAGTTGTTTTGGTAATGTGTATGACCCAAGTAAATTCTGGAAGGTTATTTCTAAATTAAAAAGTCCAGTAAAAACTCAAACCTTAATTAACTTAGTAGTGGGAGAAAATATGATAGACAACCCTTTAGATGTGGCTAATCTGTTGAATTATTATTTTAAAGATCTACCAGATTTAGAAATACCTAATCTTGGGACTATTGCCCAAGAAAGCATACACTCTGCTACTTCTGTTATAAATAATGGGGGCTTTAATTTGAAAAATATAGGGTACAGGATGTAGTTAAAGAATTAAAAAATCTAAAATATCTAAACGTGTTGGAATAGATGGTATCGATCCTAAATTTTAAAATTGGGGCTGACATTATAGCTCCTATAATTACTTATCTTTATAATTGGAGTATACATTCTTCAACGGTACCTGATTGCTGGAAAATGGGCAAAATTATTCCTATTCATAAGGGTGGTGATATTTCAGTCCCTTCTAACTATAGACTGATCACTTTGCTCCCAATTTTGTCAAAGGTATTGGAAAAGCTGATAAGTAAGTAGCTTGGGCAATACCTTGACCATTTGGGGTTATTAACAGATTGTCAGTATGGTTTCAGAGGGGGTAGATCCACAAATACTGCCCTACTTGACTTTGGTAACCTGGTGGCAACATCTTTGAACCAGGGAAACCAAACTGGGGCAGTGTTTGTGGACCTCAGTAAAGCTTTTGACTTGGTTCATCATGAAACACTTTTGCTTAGATTACAGAATATAGGGATATATAATAACTCTTTACAGTGGTTTAGATCTTATTTAACAAATCGAAGACAAAGGGTGGTCTGTGGTGCTGCAGTCTCGGATCTCCTGGATTTACACCGAGGAGTACCTCAAGGTTCAATTTTGGGCCCTATGTTATTTAATATCTGTATTAATGATCTTCCTGATTATGTAACCAACACTAGTGTCAGACTATATGCAGATGACATAGTGTTGGTTGCATCTGCTAATAGTCCAGAAGACCTGAGGCAGCGACTCCAGACAGATTTTTCTAACATTGAAACTTGGATGAGAAATTCTGGACTTTTAATAAGTACTGGGAAGACTCAGAGTATGATTTTCTCTGTAGGACCTTATGTAAAAAAGGATACTGTTGATTTGAAAATTAGCTTTTTAAATGGGAAAATGGTACAAGGGGTTAGCACTTCTAAATATTTGGGAGTTTTGGTTGATTATCGTTTTCCTTTTTCAGAACATATTTCGCTACAAACAAAAAAAGTGAATCAAAGATTGGGAACATTAAGAAGAGTGTCAGGATGTTTAACTAGGGACATAAAGTCTAAACTGGTAAAACAATTGCTGTTGCCTGTTTTAGATTATGGTTCTTCATTATATATGCATTCCTTTAAAAAATCTTTATTTAAATTAGACCAGACTTATTATAGATTTGGGAAGTTTATTCTGGACAATAAATCTCGAGTCCATCATTGTTTAGTTTACCAGGAACTTGGTTGGCTACATCCGTCAGCCCGTAGAGAATATTTATGGCTTATGACATGTCATGGTTTGATATATTTAAAAATGCATTCCTTAAGACATCTGATATGTTTGAACTCAGATTCCAAATATTTAGGCATATTTAGGAGGACAACTAGAAAACTGCCTATGATTCAAATTATAAATCACATGGGGAATATGGTGTTACAAAATAGTTTAGCAAAGATATGGAATGAATTACCTCATCAAATGACTGACATTTCTGATCTACATATTTTTAAACTTGAATTGTATAATTATTTAAATGTTTGTTGTAGTTGTTTTTAGGTTTTGTATTTTGCATTGTTTACATTTTGTGATGTCTTGTTGTTTTTTACTGTAATTACCACAGATATTTGTTGTAAATGGGGCTTTACTCCCCAACAGATTAACCTGTATAAAAATACATTTTAAACAAACAAACAATAGACAGGATAGAAGCAGTCCAGAGGAGAGCAACTAAAATGATGCAGGGTCTGCAAAAGAAGCCATGCGAGGAGAGACTAAAGGAACTTAATATGTAAACCCTTGAGGAAAGGAGGGAGAGGGGGGACATGATAGAAGCATTTAAGTACCTCAGTGGAATGAACAAAGGCCAAGAGGGTAGCATCTTTCAGAAAAAGAGATATGCAAGAACAAGGGACACAATTTGAAGATGGGGGGGTGGTTCAGGGGCAATGTGAGGAAGTATTTTTTTCACAGACAGGGTGGTGGACACATGGAACAGCCTTCCTGAGGAGGTTGTGGGGTCTTAAACTGTGGGAGAATTCAAGAATGCATGGGACAGACATAAGGCAATTTTTGTTGGGGGTAGGAAGAAATAGGCTGTTGGTTAACTAGGATCTGCAGCTTATCCTATAGGTAGAGAAATGGGCCAAGTGGTCCTTATCGTCCATCAAATTCTATGTTTCTATTGGTTCAGAGGTGGATGGGGTATACCATGGTTGTTGCCAGCAGTTGACAGGGGCATCCAGAAGGACACACATTACTCCTGTACTGCGCGATCTGCACTGGCTGCCTATACAGTGGTGGATCACCTTTAAAGTAGGTATTTTGACCTTCAAAGCCTTGCACGGACTTGGCCCTGACTACTTGAAAGAGCTTCTGATTCTTTACAGCCCTGTACGACAGCTCTGTTTGGCTGATGAGGGGTTGCTGGAGGTTCCGAGAGTTACTTTAAAATCCTCTGGGGCTCGGGCTTTTGTGTTTATAGCCCCAACCCTCTGGAATTCTCTGCCTCGCCGGCTTCAGGAATGCATGACCGTGGAGTCTTTTAAGCGAGAACTCAAGACCCATTTGTGAAGCCAGGCTTTTATGGCTTGAGGTTGTTGTGATTACTGATTTTATATGTATATTTTCTGATTTTATTATTCATTTGTACAGTGCCTTGGTGCTTGAAAGGCACTTAATAAATGAAGTTTTATTATTATTAATATTTATGGCCCATAAGATACCACCTGGCCTTTAATACTCTGCAAATTAGGCAGTGGTTTGCCCCTGCATCAGTTATATCCCCTCTGTGGTTGCACCTTGAGCAAGATATGTCTCAGAATTCCCTGCAGAGATTTTTCTATTAAACCAACTTCCTCAGCAGGTAAAGGACCTCCCCACAATCACTTTTTCAAGGAAGGCATGGGCTCAGCTGCACAAATCAGTGTACAGTAAATGTGTCCTACACACCTCCTTGGGTCCCAGTTGGGAAATAATACCTTGCACATAGGTCAATCTTTCCACAAATGGACATTGTGGGTACAGAGAGGCATCATAATGGTCCAGGACATCCTCACAATGGATGTGTAACATGCTAAGGTATTTTACATCCTGAAAACAAAGTCTGACCTCCCCAAAGAGGATTTTTGGTGGCATCTCCAGATCAAGAGCATCGTTAGCAACAGGACTGACAAATGTCAGGGCACTGCCATGGAATACACCATCTCAATGGTGGACACCAGCTGTAAACTAAAGAGAAGCAGAACCAGCCACCTATACAGAATAAGCCTGTGGGATGTCCAACCAGCTCAGTCCCAACCATCTAAGCTTGACTGGGAGCAGAAATTGGGCATTACAGCTCACAATGAGATGTGGAGCACCTGCCTTTACAGAGCTTTCTCTGCTTGTCAAAATGGCCAATATCACCATGGACACCTTCCGTCCTACTCAAACTCAGCCTCCTGCCAGGTGATAACTGCTGGAGATGTCAGCAACCGGGGGAAAACTCACACATGTGCTGTAATCATGCCCTATTACAGTTGGGTTTCGAAAGGCCATCAAGCAAGCTTGTAACAGCATTCTAGGTCCTGTGATCCTGTTTGATGGCCTACAGTTCCTCCTAGAAGTACTGCACCCCCCACTACCTAAGCACTGCCCATTAATAAGATGGGTGAATATCATCAGTGTGGTGGCAAAGAGGCTGCTGCTTTGTAAATGGGGGTCTTCCAATATCCCTACATCTGCTGAATTACTTACAGTGAAGGACCAGCTGGCTACTCTAGAAAAGTTATTTCACAGTCAAACAGGCACAGTGGTTAAGTACCAGCAAACCTGGGGCGCGTATCTTACCTCCAGTTTTTGCCACTCCACATGACTGCTCATGTACAGTTCCAGTGGATATTACACTAGGACATCCTGAACTTAAGCTGGGGCAGGCACCATTGTACATCATTTATGGTCTCCAGTCCCAAATATTGACACCTCCTTAACGTCTCATAGCCACCAATACACATCCCCTCCTGCACTGCCTTGAGGGTGGGATGGAGGGAAAATAACTATTGCATTGTAATGGCTATAGCAACAGCTCTGGAAGATGTACACTGTATACAAGGATGTGAATTCTGTTAACTGTCACATCTCTGTTTTCTTTTTCAGTTAATATCTTTATTAAAAAATTAAATAACTTTAAAAACATTGTAGTATACATTCAACAGAACATCTGGTCATAAGCACATCTTTCTGTAACAGAAAAGTATTACAAGTATTCTGGTCAAATAATTACAATGGTGGGCACTGTAACAAAGAATCAAGCTCAACATTCATAATAATGAATATTTAACAGTTCATCAACAGTGATAGCATACCAACCAACCATATGTTATAGGCCCCGGAAAATAATTAAAACAGTCATAGACTTAATGGTACTGTCTATCAAAAAGGTGCCCAAAAACACAGATCAAACTAACTGTATATTAAGGTAGATTGAAACCATTCACCAGAGTAGTTATACTAACAAGGCCTACATAGGTAGGGGTCACTAGTATGCCCCCCCAACAGCGACACCATTACAGTGAACATGGAACATCAACAGTTCCCTTTAGTGGTGCACCTGGGATCCCGGCACTCTGTGTCCTGGTCCTGCACCCCTTCCTGAATCAATTCTGATTTGGAGTTGATTATATTTAGTACAGGGGGAGCAGGGGGCAGAGCCCTTTGCATGGGGGATTGGGGGGCAAAGCCCCCCGATAGAAAAATGGACCAGGTTTCCTTATGGATTTATGTTGACCTCGAGTTGTGGTCAACATGAATCTGTTACTGTGATGCCAGTTGACGAAATAGTTGTCAAACCGGCATCATAGAGCTGGGGTTGCTTAAAGACTAGTTAGCAGTCTGTCAAGCATGAAATGACAAGGTGAAGAGCAATCACTCATCCATGGGATAATGGGTTTAAGTAACTGACCCTGAAACATAGGTAAGGAAAGGAGACCAGGTGCTATCATATAAGAAAAGCTTACCCAGGTGGCTTAGCCTTCAATTATGAGCAAGGGCCCCTACCACTTGTTTCCAGAGGGACAGGGAAGGGACATCTAGTAGGCATGTGTGAAAAAAAATTCCACCACCAGAATTTCCTCAAAAGGCGAAATTTTGCTTCTATGGAAGTTCAGAAAGCATTTTGCCAACTTCCGTGGAATTTCAGATTTAGACATGTGGGTGTTTTATATGTTATGCAACATTTTGTTATTAATTTGTGAAAAAAAGTTCCTCTATCCAAATTGTCCAGTTGTTCCAGAGAGGTGGAATAATTTACGTATTAATCCATCTTTATCTGCCGCCCCTCTCAATACGGTGTAAATTATGTTCCACATGTTAGAGAAGATCCTGCATTTAATTTTAAGAAGTGTAATTTTTTTTTCCCAGAATGCCACGGGTGCAGGAACATTTTCCACATGTAACATATTTCTGTTTATGCAGTCGTGCGGAAAAATAATTCTGCATCTCTTAAACAGCACTCAATGCGACCAGTGGAATTATTTGTGAAAAAATTTGCGTGTCAGCAGGCGGAAATCGGAAATTTAGCTTTTATCAGAATACAGAGCACGCAGAAGAGACTGTAGTGGTGAGGAGGGAGATAGAGAGTGAGAGACAGAAATAAAGAGAGCGAGTGGACTTTTGGGGACTAGGAGAGAGGCCAGAGTGCAGCCCATTATTACATTTTTTCAGTTCAGTTTGGAGGGTCCTTATTTTTGTTTTGTTAAGATGGCAGCAAGTGGCAGAGGTGAGAAAGTGAGAGTGACTTTGGGCAGCAGTTTCCAGGCCCAGGAGGAGCCACAGCAGGTGCAGCAAGTGCAGAGTGGGGACCAGGGTGGGCAGTCACAGCAGGGTCTGGAGGAACAGCAGGCCACTACTTTGGTTAACACCCAAAGCACACCACAAAAAATGGGACCTCTATTCACATACAAAGAGGTTGCTGTCCTGGTGAGGGAGGCTACCAGTAATGTGGGGAAGCTGTTTGACCCCAATAAGCAACCTCTTAAAGAGAGGCAAAAAGTGTGGGCAGTCATAAAAGCCACTCTGGATGCTGATGGAGAGGAACCTGTGCCATGCGCCATCAGGCAACTGAAACATAATGGGGATGACCACAAAGAAGGGATATGGGGGTACTGGAGGTGCTTATTGGTGTGGTGACCATCCCCAGAAAGGGGAAGAGGAAAAGGCGGACAGCAGAGAAGACCACCACCACCACCACCACCACCTGTTCTGTTGTGTTTCATCAGCACAAATGGATGGAACATGGCCTGCGGGTGCTAGTCTGTGACGACCGTATTTATTCTAGAGGCACCGGTGTAAATACTAGCTTTCATCTATTGTGTTGTGAAGCTGAAGTGCTCCTTGACCTAAGGAACAGCTTGCTGCCTGACTCATACCACCTTCCTGGTGCTTATCAACCCACTGATATTCCCCATGTGGCTCTGTGTAAATAATGGCAAAAGTCATTTGAATACCACGAAACACACCTGCATTGTAGTACGTGCAGTAGAGTGAAGGGATTGTTTACTGTTTATTGAAGAGAAATCAGAATTACAATCCTTTGAGTCATAGACTCCTTTGTAAAGGCTCCACATTAGTACAAGAAAGGTTAAAACATTACATTACACAGACATTAAACATAAATCATTCAGTTCTGGTGTATATACATTATTTACATTGTAGGAAAACAGCATCCAGGATCTTAGAGAATACCTTAGGTCAATAGTTGTGGGATACTGCAGGTTATAGTTTGAAGGGTCATTAGTAGGGCCCCGAGTCAGGGTTTATGTACAGAGATTGTAGGACCTGAGTATGTAGGGTGCTAGAGGTATGCACTGTTGTTGATCATGCTAGTGGTAAGTGTGTGCACAGATCAACATTCATGTCACACCAGGCAGGGTAGGGGATTGGGTGTTCAGCTAGTCTATGCAATTCTTATGTTTACACTGATCATACCATACCAAATGACAACTGTTGAAATCCTTCAGTGTCTTCAGTTCATGACATCCAGACTACCAGTTTGGCTACATGGTCGCTGGAAGAGGGCGGGCGGGGGCATTACTTAATTCCATGTCTAATCCAGTTCCACTGTAAGAAGTGGCACAGCCTCCCTTGACTGCCCCAATCGGTGTCTTAAAAACTTTATGAATCATCACTTGAGTACTGTGTCCAGTCAACCTGACCTGAGTAAACTGCAGCATTGAGGTATGCACTGGTTTCAGTGTGTCCTTCCCTCCCCAGAGGAGTGCAAGGTGTTATCTCCAAAACTGGGAATATAAACAGTGAATGTACAGTGGGCTAAGGTGATGGGTGTGGCCTCATCATGCACTGCCTGTAGAGTTATTGCACAGTGGCTACGTTGTGACAAAATTAAGTTGAAGGGCCCCATGAAAGGCTATCAGCTGAATACATACAAGTACTCAGCAGAACCTTCTGTCACCGTGTTAGTGTTAGCATTGTCATTGCTTTGTGGGATTGACTCAGGGAAGTCTTAAATCATGATAGTAAATACTTTCTGCACATCTATGTATTTTGATGGTAGGCAAACAGTTAAATATGATGGCCAATGTGCAATGCTGCTACTGCAGTACTGAGAGCGGCCTGCAAGTGTGAGTGCACATCAGAGATAGATCCAGTTTGCTGCTCAATGCAGACAACACAGTTTGTAATTGAAATGGTCAATGGAGGCTGTGAAAGTATCAGTGAAACCCTGGTGTGCTGTTGTATGCATGACAATCTGTATACAGACAGATAAACATCGAAGTTATAGGTGTCATCATGTGCCATGGCCAACCAGTCTGCAATCATTTTACATCTCTACCCTACCCTGCTTCTTGCCTTGTTCCTTCCCCCTTCCACTTCCAATATCCTGTAGTGCCTACCCCATGCTTTCTTGAATCATGATACTGTTTCTCACATGACAAGCCTCATTGGTAGGATGTTCAACCACCCACCACTCTGTCAGTGAAGAAGTGCCTCCTCACATTCCCTTTGAACCTCTCCACTTCTAATGCCATAGTGTTAGTTCTCATAGTTCTGCATATTTTCCTTTGAAAAATGCTCTGCCTCTCTGTGCCTGACTTTTACCTGTGAGATATATGCATGGTTCTTTCCATCATATACCCATATGAGGCAGTTATCATTGCTTGAACCTCAGCTATGTAAACCCTGTACCAATTTTATGTCCTTCCATGTCAGTCTGCTATTGTGAGAAAATAACTACTTATCAATAGTTTGATCATCATCCGCCATGATGGGGTCTAATTTCGCAACAGCACTGCTTCGGTACTTGCACCTTGAAGGGCCCTTGACTGCCAGTAGTGCCTATTGCTCTCTCATTTTCATTTCACATGTCAAATGCATGACAGAACCGCTGACTGTGACAAACACCACATCATCTTTCAGTCTGAGTATAATACTGTTTACAGTGCCCAGTAAGGGGTACTCTGCAGGACAGATACATGCACGCTGTACTGCATATGTTGCAGTATGATATATGGTTTGGAAGTGCTCTAATTTAGTAGTGGGTCGAGTGAGAACCAGTCATACCATGTGCATCACGCATGGTATGATTCCCTAATTTTGTAACACTAAACATGTAGTCATCACATGATGGAAAGGAGGGTTCATGCTTTTTTGTTAATTACTGAGTCATATTGCAATACCAGAATGGGCCAAACAGCATTGTGACATCGTCACATTCAATCTTATACAGTAAGTGGATTTCAATGTCTGCAAAAAGACAATGTAGATGACTGTGTGTGTTGGCTGTGGGGAGGGGGTGCTACTACCTTCCAGTGGGTGTTACACCATCATCTATGAGACACTGTGGTCAGGGCGCACATGACATGAGGGTGCAGTATACAGTACCACAGCACGTGGGTGGTGTTCTACCATTGCTTCAACTTAAGCTTTCACATACACATGGTCTTTATACTTCCCAGCCTCTCTACATTTTGTGGGGTGGGGCGGGGCGTAACATGTACGACAGTGATCAAGGAGAGTGGTTCAGTGAATACAGAGACTGTTAAACATGGCATCAGCAGAAGGTTAGTTTACACTGATGTGACACTGAGTACTAGAAAGCATACTAAACTACAAGTACTGATGATGACATTGAACTGATAGTCACACACACTTGCACGGTGCATTCTGCTAAAACTGCATACAGTATCTCTTTCTGTACTGCAGACAATACCAATGCAGTGCCACAGCCGGTGCCTGCCCAGGAGGAGACAGAACAAGAACATTCCCCTAAGAAGAGGAAGACAAGCACACGGACCCAGAACTGTGTGCTCAAGATACAGAGCTTGCAGATAGAGAAGACTGGCAGCAACAGGACCCCTCACAGCCAGGGACTGTGGCACCGGTCCAGCAGCCATCTGTGGTACAACAGATGCAGGATGGGGCAGCTATCCTATCAGCCACCCCATGTTCCCCTAGCCCCACAAGATTGGAAAGGGAAGGAAGGACACAAAGGCATTAAATAAAAATTTGCCTGACTTGAGACATGCCTTATTAGAATGGAGGAGAACCAGGTGCAGATATTACACCTACTCAGGAAGATGGCAAAAAGGAGGATGCCATTAACCATGCCATGCATGACCCTTACCACCCAACGCCATTGGAGAATGTTTTTCCTTTTTGTTATGGAGACTAGAGAGTTGTGTCTCCAAATTAAACTCAGTGAATAGTTGTAGTTTGTCACTGCTATATGTATTTAGTTTTCTTCACTTTTTTCACTAATTATTCACTGTAAATAGTTTTCCGAAATTTGTTGTTGTTCACCTCCCTGCTGTCATTGTATTCCTTCTATTCAATGCTTTTTGTTCTTTGACATTCTCTTCACTGTTAATTGTTCTCTTTTTCGTTTTCTTGAGTACATTAATGCTTAACTGTTTTGACTTAAGACTTCCTTGTCATGAGTCTATTCACTGGGTTTCTAGGTTCAGTTACTTTTTTTGGAGTCGGGGGGGGCAGAGCAGCAGCAAACTGGGAGGGAAACTGGTAAACACTCAACAGATAAGGACAGCAACAATGTCCACAGAAATGTTTTTGTTTTTTCTTATTTTTTGTTGAGGGTGTGGGGGTGGTGGTGGCTGAACAGCGACAAACTGGGAAACTGGTAAACACTCAACAGTTCAGGACAAGAGCAATATCCACAGACATTTGTTTGGTTTTTCTTAGTTTTTGTTGAGGGAGGGGGGTGCTGGAAAAGCATCAAACTGTGACAATTGAAAGTAATGCAGTGTTATGACTACAGAACTGCTGCTGATGTCAGTGTGAATTTTTAGCATAAATATGGATGTAGTATTCCTTTGCTTCATCACCAACTTTTTTATAACACAGCAGTTTATGGCTCAGGCATTGCTCACTGTAAGGCTCTTTATTATTCTGGAAATGTGACTGAAGATACAAGGTGATAGGGTACCTAGCAACACAATTTCTGCCCACAATACACATGTTCTGTGACTCCATCTCCAACTCAGGAGAACTCAAACCCCTCAGCCGTGTCTTCATCAAATGGCACTGGCACATTCTCCTCATCCTCTGATGAGTCCTACTGCTCACTGCCTTCTTGGGCAGGATCATGGAATGTTGGTGTTGTTAACACGACGTACTGCTTGGGGAAGAAATGGGAGTTAATTTTGAAAAATGTTACACACTCAACATTCCAATCATACAGGTGGCTTCGACGATCAGTTGCAATAGCACCTGCAGCACTGAAAACCCTTTCCGAGTTTACACTGGCACAGGGGCACGTGAGGTACTCCATGACGATAGCTGTGAGTGCAGGCCAGATTTCCAGTTTGCTTCACCAGTAGTTCAGAGGCTCATCATCAATGCGTAGCTGCTGTGGATCATCAATATATGACTGCACCATATGGTGTGCAGACAGCTGCAGTTCTGTATTGCCCTTCGGAGGGTGGCATGTACAGACAACAGTGTCCTTCAGCATGGACCAGAGGGGGGTTGTAGCACCAGTTCTACCATGTTATGATGAGGGTGAGAATGCAGACACTGTACTGGTGGAGGAGAGGGATACTGGGTGAGGGACTGTTGCTGCTTGCGGTTTTTGTACTATGAACGATTTTTCCACCCTTACCTCTGAGTGCATCATCCAGTTTTGTACCTTGCCCTGCAGGATGACCACATAGTGATCAAGATCATCCTTTCCACCTGGAAAAAGTGCCTTCATGCCATGCTTGTACCTGGGATCAAGCAGGGTTGCCAGGATGTATGCCTCCAAGTTATTAATGTAAATAACCCTGGGATCATCATCACACAGCTGCATGATGCGGTCTGCCAGCTCTACTCCAACAGAGTCTGCAGCCACTACAAACTGACCCATACATTGACCAGTGCCTGGTGGAATACATGCAGCAATGGTATCACCTGCTTGAAACATGCATTTTCAGCACTCACAACTTGTGTCACCTGTTCAAGTGGATGGAGTACTTGGATAACACTGTCCATCAAAAACCACTGGAATAGACTCAACGACATGGCTTCCTTTGCTTCATGTTCACACATGTGCATGATATACTCATTGAGTGACTTGTACCTGTTACATGAGGTCCCTGCACCCTAAATGGTACCCCCAGCGATACACCGCAGACAGCTAGCATTTAGGTATATGTTATACTAACACATAGGGCTAAGGCCATCTATCATGTAAGAGTAGATGTCAGGA
Source organism: Neoceratodus forsteri (assembly GCA_016271365.2). NCBI lineage: Eukaryota > Metazoa > Chordata > Ceratodontiformes > Ceratodontidae > Neoceratodus > Neoceratodus forsteri. The sequence continues at coordinate 869,919,941 of CM057450.1, read as the reverse complement.
TATGTATACACAGTATTTCTATACAGTTTACTTTCCAATATACACATGTGTTTTTTGCTTACAAGATGTTAGGACATCTGTGTCCTTGTAATGATTATGATATGAGTCGACATTGCCATCTTCTGATGATTTGTATTACTACACGGCTATGTACAAACTGTACTCCTTTGTTTCTACAAAGTGATGACTATCACAAAATTGTATAGAAACAGAAACATAGACTTTGATGGCAGATAAGGACCGCTTGGTCCACCTAGTCTGCCCATTTCCCTACCTGCAGGATAAGCTGCAGATCCTAGTTAACCAACAGCCTATTTCTTCCTACCCCCAACAAAAATTGCCTTGTGTCTGTCCAATGCATTCTTGAATTCTCCCACAGTTTTAGACCCCACGATCTCCTCAGGAAGGCTGTTCCATGCATCCACCACCCTCTCTGTGAAAAAATACTTCCTCACATTGCCCCTGAACCACCCCCTCTATCTCCAAATTGTGTCCCCTTGTTCTTGCACATCTCTTTTTCTGAAAGATGCTACCCTCTTGGACTTTGTTGATTATACTGAGGTACTAAAAAAGTTCCAATCATGCCTCCCCTTTCTTTTCTCAAGGGTATACATATTAAGCTCCTTTAGTCTCTCCTCATATGGCTTCTCTTCCAGACCCTGCACCATTTTAGTTGCCCTCCTCTGGACTCCCTCTACCCTGTCTATGTCCTTGTGGAGATGGGTTCTCCAGAACTGGATGCAGTACTCCAGATGGGGTCTCACCAACTGTCTGTACAGAGGGATAACAACTTCCTGTTTTCTGCTGGTGATGCCTCTCCCTATACATCCCAGTATTCCCCCAGCCCTCCCTACTGTCTTCTCACATTGCTTGCTAACCTTAAGGTCATCTGATATGATTGCCCCCAGGTCCCTTTCCATTTTTGTTGTTGTTACTACCCCCCCATTGTGTAATCTTCCCCTGGGTTTTTGTTTCCCAGGTACATTATTTTGCATTTCTTTGCATTGAATCCAAGCTGCCATACTTCTGATCCTTCCTCCAACCTTGCCAAGTCCCTTCTTATCCTTTCCACACCTCCTTGTGTATCAACCCTGTTGTAGAGCTTTGTGTCATCTGCAAGGAGGCATACTTTTCCTTCCAGTCCCTGCAATGTCACTTATAAAGACATTAAAAAGGACTGACCACACTGAACCTGCACCTCACTAGTAACTCCTCCCTCTTTCAGAGTGGACTCCATTTACAATTACCTTCTGTGTCCTGTTGTCCAGCCAATGTTTTTACCCAGGCTGCCACCCTGGGACCCACTCCCAGGGTGGTTAGTTTACTATTAATCTTGTGGGACTGGTCAAATGCCTTGTTAAAGTCTAGGTAGGCCATGTCCACAGCCCTCCCTGGTCTACTACTTTGGTCACCTAGTCAAAGAAATCAATTAAATTTGTCTGACATGACCTTCCCACTGTGAACCCATGCTGTCTTGAGTCCTGTACCCCACTGACCTCTAGGTACTCAACAATTCTTTCCTTCAGGAGTGATTCCATCACTTTCCCTACCACAGAGGTCAAATTGACAGGTCTGTAGTTTTTCTGCCTCTGTCTTGGTCCCACTTTTTTGAAGGGGAATCACATCTGCCTTCCTCCAGTCCTCTGGTACCACACCTTCCTCCCACGATTTGTTAAAAAGGGTAGTCAATGGTTTCACTAGTTCTCCCCTTAATTCTTTTAGAATTCTGGGGTGAATTCCATCAGGTCCCATTGCTTTGTCCACGTTCAGTTTTAGGAGTTCTTTCAGAACCCTTTCTTCTGTGAAAGGACTGGGATTGAGGCCCTTATCCAGAGTGCTTCTGTTAATTGGATTAGGCACCTCCCCCTCCTCCTCTTTTGTAAATACTGAGCAGAAATATTTGTTTAGTATCCCTGCTTTTTCGCTGTCCTCTCTGCCCACCCACCGTCCATTCTATTCAGCCTCACTATCCTTCCCTTTGTCTTTCTATGCCTCCTGATGTACCTATAAAAGGTTTTATCCCCCTTCTTAACTGAGTTGGCTATCTTTTCCTCAGTTTGGGCCTTTGCTATTCTGACTTCCCTCCCTGCTTCCTTCTGCCTTAACTGGTACAGCTCTTGGTCCTGCTCCTTTTGTGTTTCCTTATACTTCCTGAATGCTATCTTTTTCTCCCTGACCTTCCCTGACACCTCTTTTGAGAACCATAATGGCTTTTTCTTTCATTTTGATTTGTTTATTTGCTTTACACAAAGGCTTGTTGCATCTGTGATGGCAGTTCTGATGTTTCCACATTGTTGCTCCACCCCTCCTTCTTGCTTGTTTGCTAGTGCTTTTCTAAGACACTCTCCCATCTTGCCAAAATTCAGCCCTCCAGAAGTCCAGTACCCTCACTTTTGTATGGCATGACTCTGTAGCTGAGTTTATCATGAACCACACTGTTTGGTGGTCACTTGTTCCCAGATGGCTACCCACTTCTAGATCTGAGATCCTCTCACTGTCCCCATTTGAGAGTATGAAGTCTAAGATTTCTCCCTCATGAATGGGTTCCAAAACTAGCTGTCTGAGGCATGCCACCCGTAGGGCATCGAGAATGGCCCTGCTCTTGGATGTGGCTGCAGCAAATGTGCTCCAGTTAACATCTGGCATATTCAGGTCTCCCATCAACTGTATTTCCCCTTTCTCTGCCATACTAAGAATGCCTTCCATCATATCCTTGTCCATTCCCTCCCACTGACATGGGAGTCTATGTACAACCCTTGTGCAGATTGTGGTGCCATTTCCAATCTCTAAGATGACCCACAGTGCCTCTTCTCCTCCCTGTTTACTCTTTTGTTCAGTTGCTTTTATCCATTCCCTTACATAGAGAACTACTCCTCCCCCTCTTCTCCCCTCCCTGTCTCTCCTGTAGGTTGAGTACCCTGGTATGTTAACATCCCAGTCATGATTCTCTGTGTACCATACTTCTGTGACTGCTAAGATATCCAGTCATCCCTCTTCCATCAAGGCCACCAGTTCAGGGAGCTTGTTGCCCAGAGTATGGGCATTGGTACTCATTACCCTCCATTTCCTGATGGCCTTACCTCTTTTTTGCCCCATCCCCTGTCCTTATTGCCTTTGTCACTTTATCCATTCACCCCTGCCCTTCTCCCTATCAACATCTCTACCTTGGTGTTTACCTCACTTACTACCCTGATATTTTTGGAGGGGCTAGGATTTCCCTGTTCCTTTCCAGTGCCTCCCACCTTGGCTAGTTTAAATGCTTGCCAATAAAGCATTTAAACCTATCATCTAGGATCCTGGTTATCTTGGACTGTGGATCCACCTCCAATTTAGCCAATAGAGCTCATCTCTGTAACTAGAAGTGTTTCTATCTTACAGTAACCATGGTAATTATCTTAGGTAAATAATGTAAGACAGTATGTCTTCTACCTTGCAGAACCCGGGAGACATGGAGATTCCTCGAGGTATAGGGAACCCTTAGCATTGGCTCCCAGTTCCTACTGGTAAGAACTGCTTAGGGCAACTGTGATTTTCCTTTTGGTAGTAATAAACAAGCTTTATTACTCTTATGCAACATGTCTGTGATTCCTCACATGCCCATTATTGCCAAGAACCTGAGGGTGAGGTTTAACCCTCCTGACAATTGACGACTGTGTGCAGGCAATATTTGGAGTTTGCAAAGTTTCACTTCTTACAACTTTCCTCTTCCCAACGGGGACTGCAGGTGTGCATTCCCGAACCACTTCTCCTGTTTTTAACCTACTTTGTAATCACTTGCAAAGTCTGGCTGCTTACCTGGGTGTGGTCGATGCCGACTCAACCCACCCCCACAGCAGTTTTGAATTGCAAGCTTACAAGTGCACAGTAGCCTGATTGTGAGCAAGTGCACCCACTGTGGAGCGAAACACAGCACAGAACCTTTTCACAGTTTGATTTTTCTTTCCCTCCCACACAATGGTCACTGTATCAAATATCTGTGCGGAACTGAGACTTGATGACACAAACTTCCTTGCCTCCCATGGAGGATGGGCTGACTTTGTGCAGGACACAAGTCAATCTGAAAACCCTGTGCTGGGGATTTCAACCCAGTACACAGAGATGAGACAAAAAGCCAGAAAGTGAGAAGCTAAAGGGCTGTTTGTCGTGGCTCTCTATGCTGCTCTGGAAGCCTCTGAAGTGAGGTTTCGATCCCTTGAACTGCAAATCTCATCTCTTAAGCAAGAAATGGGATTGCAGAAAACTGAATGTGTGAGAAGAAAGCAGGATTTGGAGTCTGAGCTCCAGACATTGCGAAATGAAAATGATTCCTTTTTGCATCATTCTGCTCAGACAGGTGAGCAGGAACTTTGTATGTTGAAGTTGGAGTGTGAAAGTTTGAGACAGGATAAGGGTTGGGCTTTGCAAATGAATGACTTATTAAGTAGAACAAATGATCTGATGAGTGAGGAGTTGGGAGAGTTACAGGATGAGATAAACCAGGTATGTAATGACTTAGGAATAGCTACTAAGGACAATCATGAATTGAGCACCGCGTATAGAGTGTTACAGAAGCAGATGCAGGATGATGTGGCTCAGAGTGTTGCAAAAGTGAGTCATGAGGAATGTGAATCTAAAATGGTGAAACTGTGCCATCAGCAAGAGGTGCTGGCTGGTCACATCAAAGCAATGGGAGGCATAGCCCCTGCCTTGTCGATGTGATCTGAAGGGGAGGAGTCAGATTATGACATTTCACAGCACAACACCCAGTCACACACCTACTATGGCCCAGATACCCCTCCTCACCATCCATAACATGGCAGACCCCTGTCACATGATGCCACATCCCTACATGATCGACAGCATAACGCACATCATGGATGACGCCAACATGGTGACCCCCATGATGGTGGGAGCAGGCCTAGGCCTAGTCCCAATGGCACCACCGATAGCCATTATTAATGTGGAAGAGAGGCAGGAGAAAGAGAAAATGATTGAGAGTGTCTTAGACACCATGCCCATCTCTTAAAATAAAACAAACGGGTTCTCAAGACCCAGATTAGGCAGCTTCTACATGAGGCTGGTACACAGGAGAGCATGGTTCATTCTGTGGCTGAAGCCATGGCTCAGACAGCCCTGGAGGACATCCGAGGCAATCTACCTCCACTTGATTGTCCCAATAATCCTCTGCAAATGGCCTAATCTGCTCGCAAATAGCTGACAGTATTGGTCAGATGAGCCCATCCGACAACCTCAGTTGCCATTTGGAAAAGGTGCGTGCTAAATGTGAAATGCTTAGTCTCCCTGCAGAGTACCAGGTTCAGATCCTATGCAAGACCATCGCTCCTGGCCTGTGGGTGAAACTCCCTGATGTCATCCGCCAGGATGGCCACGACACCTTTGATGAAGTAGCATCTGAGCTCATCTCTGCACACAACCCAGGTGTGGTAGGAGTGATGCTCTGTATACCCAGTGAAACAGAATGCGAAAGAAAGTCTAGCGACTTTCCACCAGAGGCTCTGGATGGCCTACCAAGCAGGGAAGCACCTTGCAGGAGAAGCCGCAGATGTGGACCTCATTGAGTATAAGACCCTGTTCCTCAGGAACATGATCCCTGCAGTAAGAGAAAAGGTACAGTCAACCACCTATCCCAACATGGAGAGATTTGCCAATATTCTTCGGAAAACAGAGAGAGTTTATCAACTCTACATCCGTGATTCAGGCTCCGGTTCCAAGAAAGTAGCTGCCATGAAAGCCATTCCGGAGGCCACAACACACTACATGCTGGAGGGGCAGGTCCAAGAAAAACAGCCCCTCCCCACAGACAACCAACACCCCCAACAGACCCAACAACAACAACAACAGCAATCCTGGGGCAGGAACTGGAACTACCACATAAATAAGAAACACCATAAGAACAATAAGGGTAAACAACAACGACCAGGCTCTTCATATAGGGAAATAACCAATGAGAATCGGAGTCTCCGAGACCTCTTTGGGAAAGTGCACTCTGTAGCGGATGCTGTTCCAGTATGGGCCCTTGCTGCAATACAGTCAGGACAGCAGGCCTCCACAGGCCACAGGAACACAGGAAGTCCATGCTCTCAGGCCCTTACAGGCCTGAACCAGGCAGCTCCCTCTATAGCATCAGTACAGCATGGTGAGATGGTTCAAAGGAACAGGCCCAGACTCTCTTTCAAGAGCTTCCCCATGCTTCCACTGGTACAGATTGACAATTACAGGTCCAGGTCCATATTGTAAACAAGCTGGTCTCAGATACAAATGGAAGGCCCTGCACAGAGGCCGAGGTCGGGGGCCACCTACTGACAGTACTACTGGGTATGGGCATGGCTGTGTCTGTATTACAGGATGACAACCCAGACACATCTCCCTGGTCTACCAGATGGAGGACCAATATGTCTGGTATAGACAGAACTAGGTTACTTGCATACCGCTCCCTGCCACTACCTGTGACACAGGGTCATCTGAAGGCATATGGGTCTGTTCACAAGAAAGGGGTACCAAAGTGTGACACAGAGGTAATTTTTTCAACCTCACAGTAGAATAATTTTGATAAGCTTTTCTGAACACTCTTACCCAAAGTTGAAAAAGTAACTATGTAGTGAGATAACTGCCTAACAGAAACTTGAGATAAAAGCCACTTATTGTGTCGCGTGCAAAAGGGGACACCAAACAGTGTGGCGCATGCAACATTGGACACAAAACAGTGTGGCACGTGCAACATTGGACACCAAAAAAGTGTGGCGCATGCAACACTGGACACCAAAACAGTGTTCTTCTCAGCATGTAACCATTATAATATTAAAACCATTTAACACCAAACATTGCATAAGTAGCATATTTACGTTTGACTGTTTTGAAGTGTTCCAAGGTGCAATTCCGCCAACCCCTAAAATCTTCTATTCAGGGATTGTTATTTTTCCATTGTCTTATGCTGTGTTGCCCTGTTCCCCTGGTTCTGCCCAAACAAATGGAGATACACACTAAGCACTGCAGAAAAATGGCCTCTGGTATGCATTTATTTGATAAAAAAAAAACAACATTAGCAAGTCTGCATGATGTGGGCAGCCAGGTAGTCTTGATTGGTATTCTACTTCGTAACTCTGTGCTTCCACGTGAGTTATGAGTCTTCAGCCATGCTCAGTTGGATTTTTTATTAAGGGGTTCCGCTACTCTCTCATGGAGTCCACTACTTTCTTTGAAAAAAAGTTGGGGTGCCATGTCTCAAAAGTGGAAGTTTCTGTTAAATTTCCAGGGGTCCTCATTTAAATACATGCAAGCCATGGCCCTGCATCTACATGGCTTGTGATGTAAGATTCTGCAGAGCACTGGGGTGTGCTCCATAATTCTCTATGGGGCCATGTTTGAATGCCATTTCTAATGTCAACATGTGAGTTCAAACAAATTACAGCCACCATGCTACTACCAGTGGTCTTGTCAGTTGAGCAGTGGCCATAATTTGTTTGTAATCACCATCTTTAAAACAGCACTACAGGAAACCAATGGAGTGTGCCTTCAAGCTCTACAGATTCTTTTCCAGGTTTCCACTCAATTGCAAAGATTCTTTCATTACAAGCCATGTGGCTGTAGGGGCACAGCTCATTCTTGCTGGGAACTTTGAGCCAAAAAACATGAGCATCCAGACATACAAAATGGGCATAAAGGATGCTGGTACCTTCCCCTCTTCTGCATCAGCCAAGACTTCCGTGCCACCCAAGACATAACAGTAAGTAAATTAACCAGTCCTGTCTACTGTCTAACCTGATCTCACTGGAGAAGGCAAACAACCCATAAAAACCCTGTGGGAAAACCTTGAAAATTTCTTCACTACCCCAAAGCCGATCTCCCCTACAAGGACAGCGAGACTGTACTGATCCACACCTGCTTTTACAATAGCGGGTGCACTACACACTGGATGTAATCTAAAAATCTATCTAAACGTATGTGACACAAATGCATACCACACACCAATGTCTCTTTAATCCCCATACCTTCCTTTCTTACCACAACCACCCACCCACTAGTGTCCATAAATGTTCCCCATGCCGCATTCTTAAGCCAGCGGTCATTCTTAGTTTTATAGAACATTTCATAGTTCATCAGAGTGCCATTGCTCAAAAAATCAATTTTTGCCTCCCTGGAGTTGCCTGGAATTCAATCTTCATAGGCATCCTCACACTCAATGTAGTTTCTTCTTTGAACCGACACCTGCCAAAACAAAAACACAGATCAGTTCCTGCAACACATAGCATTCAAAATCCAGTGATTGTCAGTGCCCAAGGGCCTGTATCCACTGACACCTGCCAAAACAAAAATAGGTTTATCATGTGCTACCACACATAACCAAAATCAAGCTCTGCTGATGCCCGACTGCCAGCATCCTCTCATCCATGAGCCTTCCACCCTGCCATTTTTCACTTCCTTCACACCTTTTCTTTTTCTCCTCTTCCTGCACACCTTTTTCCACACCTTCTGCCATACTTTATACCTTCCCCAACTAATCATCCCAGCTTCCTTCCATTAGCATCCCCTTCCACTTAATTCCACCATATGACAACCTCCACTTGGCCACCCCATCTGTCTACCTTTAGCAGCCCTTGTGCCCACCAACATTCTTTAAATTCTTCCCAAACACCTGTCCACCCTCAGCACTCTCTAGCCAACCAAATGGATGTTCACTGCCAGCATGCCCTGTGTCCCTATGCATACATCCATGTACTCACCTACTGCTGTCCACCATATCTAGCTGCATACCTTTCCTTACCTGCCCACCCTTCCCCTACCTGCCCACCCTCTTACAGGACCATTCAGAAATGCTAAAAAGATAATACTTCCTTCAAATTCTGTTAATTCCAATGTTGTTGCAGTTTTTCATGTTTGTTGATGATGGTTTTTAGGTCATCTGGTGATACGTCAAATTTTCCTTGTCCTTGTCCTTGCACTGTTACTGGTCCATAAAAAAGTCATCTTCCCTTTATGACATCGATGTCTGGATGCCGTGGCCAATAGAATTTGCCATCCCTGCTCCGTTGCAAAAATTTACATTCAAATTCTTGTTTCATTTCATTAAATGATGTTACTTGTCCAGTGTAAAATGTATTAGAGTAATAGACGGCATAAAACTGGCTTGTCTGTATGTGGTCATAGTTCTTTTGTTTTCTGGTAGATGCGCTGGCAACCAATGTATTGGCTGTTGTGCTGGCTATGCTGGAAACAGATGTACTGTTTGTTGTGCTGGCTGCAGAATCTTGTCAACGTGGCAGCATATTCACTAATCTGGTTCACAACAGTAGACGCACTGGTTATCACTGGAGGTGTGATATCAGAAACGCGAGTGGGTGTGCTGATGATTGCATTGGAGACAGGAAATGGCAATGTAGTGGGCCCAGGATTCTTAATATCCAAAGGGGGAGAGGGTGTGCGAATGATTGCACTGGAGACCGGAATAGGCAATGTAGGGGGCCCCTGAAGTTTCTTTTTCCTTCACTGAAGACACATAGCCAGATGCAGTCTGAATAATCCTCTTCTTCCATCTGTTGACATATCTTGCATTTTCACAGTGACCATCCTCCTTTCTGCATGGCCCTCAGAAACAGCTGTAGTCTCGGACTTCAACACCATCTGCCACTGGTCGGACACTCTGAACCTTTCGTGTGCCAGCTATTGTTTTTAGTTCTGGTCCTGCATTTCTGCTAATTTTTCCATCACCGACCTAGAAGAATGTTCTGCGGTAATGAGTGCAACCTTCAATGGCAGGCTCCTTCGTTAAATTCCTCTTGCAGTACTGAAAGAGGTGTGCAGCATTTGAAATGATAGCCTGCTGGGACTGCACAGCTGGGCTTGCAAGTGACTTCACCGCAGCACTCTCACCTTCTGAAGGTCCTTTTCCATGCCTGGATCCAAAAAATGCACACTCTATTGGGAATACATGTAGTGATGGAGACAATGATATGTTCTGGAAGCTCCATTTTGATTTGTACTGACTCCCACACCCATCAATAAAGTGTACCTGTCTCTCAATATTGATGCCACAGATGTTTCTGAGGTAGGAATTGGACATGTTCATGAAATGCAGAACTGAGTGGTGGTCATGTTTGAGATCACTAGATATGAAGACAAGTGACTCTGTAACTAAGTCTGTACATCTTTCACACCTGTAGTATGTCACTACAGGGTGAACAGTTGCTTGCTCATGGTGCCAGTGGCATGACTGAATTTCATCCTGGTACTTGCATGTGTAGTTCTCTGCAAAGTCTAGAACCATCAATACCCAGCTGTCAGGAAGGTTATCTTTGACTGATTTGAATTGGTGTTGTTGCCAGGATGCTACGTGTAGATGTCGACCCAAAAACTGGAGGTCCTCCTTCAAGACTTCAACCAGACATCAAAATGTGGCCACTTTTCTCTTCCTGACTTTTCTTGTTTGTTTACTTTCTGATCCATTTATGACCCTGGAAATGGTCACACTGTCCCACTGTTGCCATTTCACCTCCTCAGTTCCATGTGCCTATAAGAGTTCTTCCAGTGAATTGTCAGCAGCAGAAGTGCTACACATTTTGCAATTTTTTTCAATGCAGGACTTTTTAAAGAATTTCTCACCTTCCTTCTTTGGGCACATTGTCAGCTCTACTGCTTCATAAATATTGGAAATTGTGCACTCCAATTTTTTCTGCTCGACAAATCGCTTTATTGCTTACAGCTTTAGTTTCCCATTAATGCAATACTGGCATAGACACTGGTCCAGTTTTTGATCCTGTGCGAGTTTAATATTATCAGGATGAAGACTGCTGAATTTAGTTAGTTCAATTTTCTCATCTGGGTTCTGCTCACGGAATTCTTGGTGCAGCCTTTTCAAAGTTTTGTCAAAGAATGATCTTGCTTTTCCAGTTCACTTAGAAAATGCCTTCTTGTGTGGAAGCGGTGTTGCTGATATATTGAAAAAATAATCTACTTTCTTCTGCAGCTCCTCAGATATTCCCAACTTGTGCCTGGTGCTTCTCTTCACTTACGTGCTCTTCGATACCCTCATCATTCTTCTCCAACTGATCTCCAGGCACGTGCTTGCTCTTCGTAGTAGGCAGTACTTTTTTAGAATGAGAAACATGCTGATGATTTCTTTTTTCAGTTCTTTGTCTGCCTTCCTGTTGCACTGTTTAAACAAATGTAATTTTTGTTGAAGGACTTCCACTAACTTATTGTCCAGTTTGGTGCGACATCCGAACCTTGAGAGGGCAGCCTGTTTTTTAGAAATGGCCAAGGAGATAACTTTTGAGATTGTTGCAGCAAACCTGGTTGGGGACCTGGGCAGCCCTTCACGTGCTCTCTGCACAGCCTTTCTAATTGCGCTTTCTGACCTTGGGTCCATCACTGGTGTTGTGCTTTCATCCAAGACAATCGATGTCATGGTTGTACTGGTAATGAAGGGTGTTCCCATTTGTGTTTCCATTGTGCTGGACGGTATGCTCACTTGCACTTCCATAGAGTTTGGGGTGTTAGTGGCTGTGGTTAAAGAATTGGTGGTCCGCACCTTCTTTACTTCATGGTATCCTTGTCATCGTTTTTCATTGATTTTTCTGCGTTTTTGTCAAGGTCATCATCATGCGTTGTTCTCTTTTTCTTTCTCTCCAATATTCTCTTTTCTGTACTGCTGTTTGTTTAGTTGTTTTAGTTACAGAAGGGTTTACAGTAGCTGGTATCATGTCCCTCTTCCTTTTCCTGGCTTCCTGCATTCACAACCGACTTTTCTCTCTAGCAAGTGTGCGTTGTTCTACAGTCATTTTCTCTCTGTGCTTCTGTGCATGTCCTTTTGCTTTTTCTTTATACTCCTGGATGCGTTGTGGATCCTTTCTTAAGTTATTCCGGTACCGCTGACTTCTTTCTTTTACTGTGAGTGGTACAGAACAATTCTTCAAAGCCCCACGAAGCAAGTCAGCAGCAGACACACACGGTGTTTGACGTCTTCTTGTTTCACTTCGATCCATCTTTTTCTTTCCAAAACTATTCAAGATAAAAAAAAAAAAATGATGCCATAATAAAAAACAAAACAGAATATATTCAAAAAATTCACTGACAGAAAACAACGAGGAGGGCACAGGGCAAAACAGTAGCGCCACGTGAGGTAGAGTAGAGCAGCACACATGGTGATGCCACACAAGGTAGAGTAGAGCAGCACACATGGTGACGCCACACAAGGTAGAGTAGAGCAGCACACATGGTGACGCCGCATGAGGTAGAGTAGAGCAGCAAACATGGTGACGCCTCACGAGGTACAGTAGAGCAGCACACATGGTAACACCATATGAGGTAGAGTAGAGCACCAAACAAAATGGAGGCCCGCCTGCACTTGCCTGCAAACAAAATGGAGGCCCGCCCGCACTTTCCTTGCAAACAAAATGGAGGCATGCATGCACTTGCCTGCAAACAAAATTAAGGCCCGCCCGCACTTTCCTTGCAAACAAAATGGCTGTGAGGAAAAAAGTGTCATAGTGCCAGCAGGAGGTGGAGGAATGGTGTGTGCATCTGATGAAGAGATATGTCTGGTTAATCGGGGGGGAAGCAATGTGGGGTCGTTGGTTAGTGACAGGAGGGGGAAGCCGGTAGAGTGCACTAGGGACATGAAGGTCTCACTTTAAATACGAAGGTCTCGCTTTAAACAAAAAAGCCATCACAAAATAATTCAGCACGGATAATCCAGAGAAAGCATCATTTCAACACACCAGCCCCAGATGATGCATAGTTCCAGGCATGCTTCGCCCACACCCTTCCTCCACCCCACCCCTCCCCTACGCAGGCCTGGAAAAATGCATCCTTGGGCCCCCACCACAAGCCTCGAGTCAAACAAAAAGCCAGCAATCACAAAATTCAGCACAAGCCCCAGACGATGCATATTTCCAGGCATGCTTCTGGCCAACACCCTTCCTCCACCCCCACTCCCCTTCCCTTATGCAGGCATGGAAAAATGCATCTCCTGGGCCCCCCCAACCACATGCCTCGAGTCAAACAAAAAGCCAACAATCACAGTTCAGCACAGAATAGCATCTTTCCAGGTGTGCTTATCCCCCACTCACTGAGCCATGGTGCTCAAGATGGCTGAGAGGGCCTCTGTGAACAAGCATACCTGGAAAGCAGTATTGCCTGTGTGCTTTAAACCCCTAATGTCTCACTTTAAATAAAAAACCAAAAACAAACAAAATGGTCCAATATCATCACAAGGCAGTAATCACAAAATTCGGCATTAAGCGTCAACACAACAGCCCCAGCAGATGTATCTTTCCAGGACTGCTTCTTGGCCTACACCCTTCCACTCAACCCAACCCCCAACCCAATCCAAGAAAGCACATGGCACTCCTAAGATGGCCAAGCCCTAAGCAGGCCTGGAAAAATGCATCTCCTGGGCCCTCCCAACCACAGGCCTCGAGTCAAACAAAAAGCCAGCAATCACAAAATTCAGCACAAGCCCCAGACAATGCATATTTCCAGGCATGCTTCTCAGCAAACACACTTCCTCCACCCCCACCCCCCTCCCCTTACACAGGCCTGGAAAATGCATCTCCTGGACCATCAACCCCAGCCACGGGTCTTTAAACAAACGTTAACTTAGAAGAATGGTTTGGGACAACCAACAGGGAGAAGTAAACCGCAAGACCCAATGGTGGAATAATGGGCAATAATGGGCAACTTCATCAAACTAGGTGCAGTCAGAATGTATTTTAACCCCCACCCCCAAACGATTTGCATTCAGGGAATAAAGAACACTCACCAGCTAAAATGATGCCAATAAGCAGACCTCACATCCATGGAGCTAGCAGTAAAAAATTGGAACCACCAGCTACCACTCGATGAATTAGAAATAAACCCCCATTACACACTCACCAGCTAAATGGTATAGGCAGTCAGCAACAAACCAAACATGTCACACTTGCATGGTGATCCTAGGGCAGCACATGGAATGACTCCATGACACACCACATATGCAGCTTACCTCCTGTACAAAGTAAAACTGACAAAAATACCAAGTACTGTCTCGCTATAACAGCATGGTTTGTGCTCATTGAAAGGGTCACAAAGATGCATTACAATACATTATCTGTAGAGCCAGAAGGTCTGTTGACCTTGCTGTATAAAGCATTACAAAAGAATCACTCACCTGACCAAGACACAACAAACCGTGGCGCAGCTAACAGGCCCAGCAAACTCATCGTGGTGCAGTGCACACAGAAGGTGAGGGATGACATGGCTCTTCCAGAACACCGAAGTGGAAATAGGGAAAAGGGCTGAAGGCGTGCAGTGCACTTGCTTTTATAGCCTGACTGAACCAGTCTAGTAATGATGGCACAGTTCTGTGCCTGGGTTATCTGTAGCTGGATGGGTCGGGTCGGTGGTGGTGCACACACATCCGGGGAATTAGGACACCAATTGGAGTGCAATCCTTAAATCTCATTTCTGGCAAGTGGAGACCTCGGGAATGGAGAAAGTGCTTGGCAGCCATGTAATCACTTGCCAGTGCTTAACAGCAGGGATGTTGTAAGGGGCAGAAATTAAACAAAAAAAAATTGTGAGGCATATTCAGCATAGTCCTTAAAGAGGACACCGCTTGTTCCCTGCACCATGGCAATTTGTCCAGACAAGCAAAGTTTCAGCAGTTGTTTAAATCAGGGCCAAAGCATGCAGAACTAATAAAGACACACACCAAAGTTCCACAAGCATTTTTATCGAAAACAAGTAAGGCATAGGCTGAATATAATCAGCAACAGATGCTGTGATGCTGAATGTCACAATATGCAGCTAAACAATGTGTCTTTTCCTAGATGGCCAGCTAAAAACTAAACTAATGACTACAGCTATGGTTTTGAAACTATGTCATCTATCTATGGATATGCCCTTCTATAAAAATCACACATTATTACTGCAGTAGCTATCTTGAATTTTCTGAAAATAAGGGTTTAAACTAGGTGACATCATTGGTAACCCCTTCTTGTGAATAGACCCATATCATACCTTTTAGCTAATGGTATTGCATGATCACCCTAGTATAATCAGAATTTATTTTTTGGCACCACACGGCTGTGTGGTAGACCTAGCCAACATGTTACTGATACAAATTCAGGGACAATATCACACCATCCTGATCCTGGACTCACATGTGATTGCAACAATCTCTGCGAATAACAAAGAGTATGACGTCATAGATTTGTTTAAGAACCATGAGCTTTTCCCAAAGCTCCTCCCCATTCTATAAAGACATCTGGAGGCCTTTGACACCAACAAGCATGACTGTGGCAGGATGCACACCGTCATTGAGGTGACAGGCTCAGCCCATGAGAGGCAACAGCAATACCCTTTTCCACCTGAGGCCTTGCCTTCTCTTAGGGAAACAATTAAATCACCTTCAAGCAAGGTGTAATCATAATGTGTGTCTCTACTGCAAATTCCCCAGTCTGGCATGTGAAAAAACCCACAGGTGCCTGGAGACTTACTATTGACTATAGTAGACTAAACCAGGTCACCCGCAGTTGTGCCCCAACTGTGGCATCAGACCAGAGGTACTATGACTACTAACCCCTGACCAACAATGGTTAAGTGCACTGGACATCTCCAATGGTTACCGGTCATTGTCATTGGCCCCCAAGAGTCATTATAAGTTTGCCTTCACCTTTGAGGGCAGGCAGTACACATGGTCCTGCTTACAACAGGGGTTCCACAACAACCCCTCCCAGTTCCATTTGCACATGATGGATGCCCTTGAGGACTTGTCTATAACCCAGTATCTCTTGCAGTATGTGGACAACCTGTTGTTTGCTAAAGCCACACAGGAACAACATCTGGATCTCTTAGACGAACTACTGACCCTCATCCAGAGGGCAAGCCTCAAATGTAACCCTGCAAAAGCACAACTATGTCAGAAAGAGGTACTCTTTCTGGGTCTGATGATAACTGACCAATGCCACAGCCCTAACTGGAAGAAGATACATGGATTGCAAGATCTGCCACTGCCTACCAGTGTGGCCACCCTTAGAAGTTTTCTAGGTATGGTAAACTATTCTAGAGATTTTATTTGTGATTTTGCTCAGAAGGCCACACCTCTGTATGAACTACTGAAGAAGGATGTCCCCTGGACTTGGGGCCCATTCACACCCAGACTGTGACATCACTGAAACAGGCCTTGGCCTCAGCTTCAGCTTTGGGTAACCCCAATCCAGCCTTGCTTTCCATCTGAAATGTGCCACCTCTGACATTGCTATGTCTGCAGTGTTGGCCCAGAAGGTCCATGGCACCCTGAGGCCCATTGCATATGCATCACAGCTGGTGACCACAGTGGAACAGAAATGCAGACTTTGTGAAGGGAGTCTTCTAGCCACCTACTGGCTTGTCAAGCACTTTCTGTATATCATTGGGTACTCCCCGCTGATCATCTATACAAACCACACCCCAACATCCTTTTTACTATCAAACAGATTAAAGGATGGGCCAGTCTCCAATACCAGACTGACACACTGGTTCCTCCTTCTCCAGGACAGAGATATTAAGGTTCACCCAACCAAAATGCCATCCATGCAGGGGCATGGTCTACTTTTCCAAAGAGAGCCCCATGACTATACACTGCAGCCACCTGATCTACCAGATCCAGGTCCTTTCCTTCCTGCTACACCACAACTACTTGAGAACACCTCATTGTGTCGTATCTTCACAGATGGATCAGCTTCCTATTACCAGGGAGAACAGATAGCTGGCATGGGCATATTAGTACTTTACCCTTTTGCTAACACTGTTAAGATTTCTAAGCATTGCAGTGTGGCATCATCACAGTATGCGAAAATGGCAGCAGAGGCCTGTGCCCTCGAGTTCATCCAGCATGGAATGGAGGATACCATCATTTTTACAGACTCTAACTGGGTTTGTTGTTCCCTTACATAATTTTTTTCCTTTCTGGCAGAAGAACTCCTTTACCTCTTCTGATGGCACACCAGTGAAACACAAGGAATTGGTAATATACATTAATTCACTGGCACAGAGGTTTGCACACAAACTCTATGTACACAAGGTTAAGGCCCACTCTATACATGACCCCTATCATGCCTTCAATGACACTGCTGACACCCTTGCAAAGGAAAGGGCTGGGGGGGACACCTGGATGATGGACCATCCAGAGGCCAGAGTGGCCTTACACATTGCAGCAGTCAGGAAGAAACCTGAACCCATTTCCCCCTTGGATTTGTCAGAGGCCTAGCATACTGACTCTGAACTCAACGATGTGTTCTGATTCCTGGACAAAGGTACTGAGAAGAATCTACCTACCCACAACCCCTACCGAAGGCATGAAGGTAAGTTACACCTCACTCCTAATGACAAGCTCATCTGCTATAAATCGGATGACACCCCCACCAAATTGTGGATGTTCCCTCATCATTTTAGGTTTGAATTTCTGCACCAAGTGCATCACACCCTGCTGGTAGACACCAGGGAATGGAAAACACACTTCAAAGGCTCAAGACCACTGCCAGGAGGCCTGGTGTCACCAAGGATGTCAAACAGTACCTAGATAATTGCCTTGTCTGTGCACAAAACAATCCCATCCCTACCAAATTTAATGCCAAGCTACTGCCACCAAGGCATTCTGGCCCTTGACATGCTATACAGATCGATTTTATTGGTCCCCTGACCAATTCCAGCAGAAACAACAACTACGCCCTTGTGGTAACTGATCTTTTCTCTAAGTGGGTTGAAGCTTTCCCCACTAAGACATGTACTGCAAAAACCACTGCCAAAATCCTGGTGGAACACATTTTCTTCAGGTGGGGCCTACCTCTCAAGGTAGACTCTGACAAAGGAACCGGTTTTACAGGTGAGTTGATGAAAGAAGCCCTTGAACTCCTCGGAGTTCATCAGAAGTTCCACGTACCTTACCATCCACAATCCTCAGGTCAAGTAGAGAAGGCCAACAGATGGGTTAAGCAAATGCTTTCCAAATTCCTTGAGGACAATCCCAAGGACTGGGATTCCACACTTCCATTACTCCTTATGGCAATTAGGGGTACACCCTCAGCCACTACCAAGCTAACACCCTTTGAGGTGATGACTGGTAGAAACATGAGAGTGCCTGAACACCTGTTGTTTAACCTGCACACCCCCGCTGCAGACCGTGACTCAGTGGACCAATATGTGGAAAAACTTAGACAAGACCTTATACACACTCGTTTGTATGCTGCTAACCACATGGGCAAGGCCCAGCAACAGTCCAAAATCCAATTTGACAAACAAGCACAAGAAGTGGATTGGCAAGTTGGGGATCAGTTAATGGTTCTCAGATTTGTACATCCCACACATTCCTTCTCCAATAAGTGGGAAGGACCCTAATCCATTGTCAACATGCTCAGCCCAGCAGTATATTAGGTTAGACTCATGCAAAACAGCAAACTGACTGACAAATGGTTACATGAAACCAGCTGAAACTGTATGAAGGAGTATAATTACTTTTTCTCACCCCATTGGGCAGAATAGTACTAATTTGCTAATGTCTGATTTTCCTTTTCAGATACAATGACAAGATGGCTATCTTGTTCCATTTTCTCCTCATCTCAGGAGTTATCCCCTACACCCAAGGCATGGTAAAGCACCTCCTTCCTCACCTTGATCCACCTGCAACTACCCCAGAGGGAGTCTCCATCAATATTCCTGACAATTTGATTACTGTCCAGGAAGGTTCAGATGCCTACCTCACTGCCTCGGTTCTTGCTCCTGATAAAACTTCCCTACAAATTGAGTGGCAAACCAAGTCTCAAGGACAAATACTCCCCATGGCCAGACTTTCCGAGGGAACTTTCCATGGATGCCCAATGCAAAATTATCCCCAAATAGTACTTTGTCCTTGCTCCAAACCTCTCTTAGACATTCTGGTTTATATAATATTATTGCCTTAATTAACCTCTCATATTATGATTCATTGTCTAAAGATTCTGCCAGGAAATGTTGTGCTGTACACAACATGACCTCAGCTGCCATGTATTTATCTGTTATCCCCTACTGAGAAACAGCTTTTGGAATATCCAAAACAAACCCCTGGTCCTCATCGTAGTCTTATAGCCACTGCTTTACCTGGCTCACTTATTAACAACTTACAATTTATTCATATACATGTTTTGTTTAACTTGACTTACTGGAATATGGAAGAATTTGGTATGTGTCATACTACTAATACATCATTATTTTATAGTACTTTGTTACTTGATAGTTTAGCAGCTTTTTAGATTCGTAACCAAGGCCCTGTCGCCAAGGTACATACCACCGAGCATAGAGGAAATTTTAGGAGAAAACCTAAAACAGATGATCAAAGTCATAAAAGAAACACTCGTGACACCTCTGATGTCACTGGTGTCACAGGCACCATCACTGGTGTTTTTGGTACAGCAATGCCTATCTGGAATAAAGCCAACATTGCTGCTATCAAATCACATTCACAGAAGTTTCAAACTGGTCTGGTGAATGATAGTATTCCTCCATTATTGCATGGTGTGGATGGCCTTAGTCAGGAAAAGAGAGAGACACTGTATACAATATGCACAACATTTCTAAGGCATTTTCAGATTCTAAAGACAAGATTAACGCCCTAGTTGCACAAAACAATAAAGAAGCAGATAATCAATATCTTGCCCATGAAATCTTATGTTCTGACTATGGCTCCTACATAATCACTACCATCAACAATCTCTTCCGTGATCTAGAATCCAGAAGAATCCCTGATATCATACATGACAGATATATCTCTAAATGGTATTGTTCTCATTGCAGATCCCCTAGCTGTGTTGCCATGTGTATGCTACAGTCTTTAACCATTCCTATGTCTACTGCCAGGAATTTGGGTTTTGTGACTAGGCACCCTAATACTAGTCCATGTTTTACTTCTAAAAAAATGTTCCATTAAGGATACTATGTTTGTGTCTTTCACTGTTTCTTTACCACGTTTTGATCCTACTACAGCTATATTTGAAAAACTAGCATCTGTACACTCCATTGGGCACCTTGATGAAGACATCTACAGAGAACGCCTTGACTTGCCTCCTCTACTGGTTTTCCATCCTCTTCTGGATGCATGGGTTGCTCCGCACACGGATTGTTGTGTGAAGAAAGGGTATATTTATTTGTGCCAGTGTGATGTATTTGATGTTATTAAACCTGTATGTGGCTATTCCCCAGACAGTATCAATTGGTCCTATTCAATGGATGATGACATCACCATTAATGGCACAGAATACCAGGACTCAACATCTGCTCCAGACGATTCCAAGTTGTAGCAGTCTTATCAGAAAGAGGCTCACTGCCTGTCAACACGGATTTCCAAACAGACTTATAGTTGCCCAGTACAGTTGCAAAAATGGAGACTGCCTACTATGAAAATGCAATATAATTCAGATGGTGAATTTTGTGTGGTAACTAATTACAAAAGTTTTAAGTATGGTGAACAAACATGTTCTATTGATGAGTCAAATTGTTGCTTCATCCGGCATAAAACTACTATTATTGGGCACAGTTATTATTCCTGTTCCCATTATGGACCTTGATATCATTGATGGTAACCCTGATTATCTGCTTACTCTTTCAGAGTATTTACCTTACTTTAATGTACACATTGATCCTTTAACTTTGCTTGTGTTGCCCCTTCAGAGGCAACAAGGGAGGCAATGTTACACAAAGTCTCTGCACCCTAATTGGTACCCCCAGAGGTACACTGCAGACAGCTAGCATTTAGGTATATGGTATACTAACATATAGGGCTAAGGGCATCTACCGTATAAGAGTAGATGTCAGGATATGTATGCACAGTATTGCTATACACTTTACTTTCTAATATACACATGTATTTCTTGATTACAAGATGTTAGGACATCTGTGTCCTTGTAATGATTGTGATATATGAGTCGGCATTGCCATCTTCTGATGATTTGTATTACTACATGGCTATGTACAAACAGTACCCCTTTGTTTCTACAAAGTGATGACTATTACAAAATAGTATAATGTCATCTTGGACTGTGGAGCCACCTCTAATTTAGCCAATAGGGCTCATCTTTGTAACTAGAAATGTTTCTATCTTACAGTAACCATGGTAATTATCTTAGGTATATAATGTAAGACATTACGTCATCTATCTCGGAGACCACAGGAGATACAGAGATTCCGTGAGGTATAGGGAATGCTTTGCATTGGCTCCCAGTTTCTATTGGTAAGAACTGTTTAGGGCAACTGTGATTTTCCTTTTGGTAGTAATAAACAAGCTCTTATGCGACATGTCTGTGATTACTTGCATGCCCATTATTGCCAAGAACCTGATGGTGAGGTTTAGACCTCCTGACATACTGTTCATACAGCCTTCCAAGCATATACAGTGTGGAATTCCATCAGGTTGGAACATCAAGCTTCAAGTGGTGCTGTGGTACATTATTGGCCTTCTGTAGAGCCCCGAGCTCTGCTCTAGCCAGTGCAGAATGACTGAAATGACTTCAGATTTTGTGGCTGGCGGCCAACATGGTATTCACTGCTTCATGATCCAGAAAGGACTTGACAATGAGATTCAACACATGAGCTAAGCAGTGGACATGATAAAAGCAGCCATCGGAGATTGCTTTGATGGCATTCTGGGCATTGCCACTGGCTATATACACAGCCTTGAATCCATGTGGCTTTAGCCAGTGCCTAATGGTCTCATTAATGCATGCAAGAATTCTTTCAGATGTGTGTGACCCATGCATACTCTGCATACTCAGTGTGGCATGCTGTTGACCAACAGTAATACTGCTACCAGTAGCCAGGGAACAGGTAGATGAGGAACAGGGATGCAAGGCATATACCCGAGGAAAATAGGCCTAGTGTGCAGTTATGCACATATAATTAACACACAATTATGGGGCACTCATCCAGATGTCGATGGTGAGGTGAATGCTGGCTACTCCATAGTGGGACAGAGCATGTGACACCATGCAGGCTAGGTCATTATACATTGCTGGAAGAGCCTTAGTGCTGAAATAAGTTTCACTGGGCACTTTATATTTAGGTTCAGCCTTCTCTATAAGTTCAATGAAACCCTGATTCTTGATAGATGAGAATGGCAGATGGTCTTTTGCCAGAATCTTGGCAACAGCTGTGTCAAGCTATTTTGTCACTGGGTGTTTCTGATGATACTTGTTGTGCTTGGTAATGCTGATTTGATATCTAGCTGTTTAAACCTAACAGTATGCTGAACTTTGGGGGGTGTTTTGGCCTTGCCAGGTATGGTCTTGTGGCTTTGGCTGCCTTGTCCACCAGAAGGGTCATGATGGAAAAAGCTCTTTATCCATGCGCTGGTGTATGGATCATCTTGACTAATTCCACTTATATCTGCATGTACTGGGGTGGAACACAATAAGGGGTCACATGTTTCCACATCCTCATCACCAGGCTTCGGACCCTCTCTTTCAGACTGTGCAGAACTATCAGAACTGGGCATGGAATCCAACCGCTTATGCTGTGTCCATTTAATGGGGTGCTAACTTTTTGTATGACTGCACATGCCAGTCATCCCATAGTGTGAACCTGAGTTACCCCTGCTAATTATAGAACTACAGATGTTGCACACAGCAACACAGTCTTTGGACTCAATGACAAAGAAATCCCACACAAGTGAATGTCCACCGACACACATTATTTTCATGGGTGGGGCAGATGGGGACAGGGGTGGAGGGTGGGTGATATTCTTTTCATAGGATGCTCCTGCTTCTGCTGCTGATCCCTATATCCCATTTTTTTGAAGTTGCTGTCCCTTTCCCCTGACAGGTTGCTGCTTGTGGAGTGCCATTAAAGGGGGTGCTGACACTTTACCACTGACAGTTGTGGTTGCTGATTGTGGAAGGAGTGGCTGCCAAGTAGGGTTCAATATTGGGTCGTCATCACCATCACCCTCAACACAATCTCATCAGTAGTACCCTCATTGATTACTGAAGTTCCAGGCTATGACAGTAAGGGCTGACTGTACCCCATCTCCTTTTCCTCAGTAACCTTCTCTGCCACATGAACAGTGGCACTAACCGGATGTTCACTCTGAAGAGGTTCTTGCTCGTCAGACAACTTTTGAAGCTCTCTGTGCTGTTACTCCTACTGAATCTCTACTCCACCCACAGTAACTGATCCTGAACCACCTTTACTGTCATTATTGTTGATGATGTGTGCCACTGGAACCAAACCCTCTTTGCTATTGGTCCCTAGCAGCTCCTGACTTAACTCCTGGGTGTCCTGGGACTAAGACTGTTCACTATGTTCCTGCTCCTCCTGAGACCCTATGGACTCACACAGTAGGGCAGCAACATCCATGGAAGTCTTTTTACACTCTTTTGTATGATGTGCAACAGATGCATCTGAAGTAGCAGCACTGCACTGCACTGCATCCCAAAGAAGCTGGAAGCTTTGATTCCAACTGTAGCTGACACGGGTGCAGTATGTGGCATGGCTGGCATTGCTCTACCACCAGGACTTGCAGTACCAGAAACAGTGCTGCCCCTACTACCACCTTCCCCAGCACCCTGTACACCTCCTCAAGAGCACCTTGTGAGTGACTGAGTACTACCACTAGCAATTTTTCCATGTCTTCCATGCTTCCCCTTGCCTTTGCCTGATATGTTGTACTTTCTGTGGTTCACTAAGGCCTTAAATACCAGCAAGTATTCAAAAACAATGCAGCAATACTAAAGACAGGGACTGCAGAACACAGTGTACCACAAGTTACATATAATACAATCACAAAGATCAATAAAACTGCTAAAATATCTTTGCCCTAGCACTCCAAATACAGGTATCGGCACTGTATTTCTTCTCCTGAGCAAAAAAAAAAATGGCAGATATTCAATCAGAAAGCCTGTTCTGCAGAGCAGAACAAACAGAGCTCTTCCCTCATCAGTAAACTCTTCAGAAGTGGGTAGCAACACTATGAGAAATGTGTGCAATAACCTGATGCCTCTCTCTGCACCCCATGTGACTGCAGAGCTGCAAAACATGTTATTAGAGCTACTTGCTGTATAATTTGACCTTTCCATGGAATTTATGTGTTGAAACACGGAATTTTTGGTATACTGCAGAATTTAAAAGAACACAATTCGTTGGTTCTGTGGAACTCAAAAGAAAGAAATGCGAAATAACAAGAAAACGAGGGAAAAAATGAAGCAATAAAAAAAAAGGTTAATTGCTGACCCCACACTTGAGGTGCTCGACAGCTTGGGTGGTTACATTCATTCTGTGTGCTTAAGATTGACAATAGCACCTGTGGAAAAACAAATGCAGTCATACATAGCTGGTGGAAACACAAATCCGCAGAATTACATTGCAAACTGTGGATAATTACTTGATACAGTGACATAAGGGAAAAGACGGTGAATACATTTTTTCCACATTTGCTAAATAAAATTCCACAATTTCACTAAAAGTAATGCAGTACAATGTTTCCCTCACCACCCCACATGACTGCAGAGCTGCAAAGCATTTGATTACAGCTACATGAGGTGAAAATTTACCTTTTTTGGGGATTTTTTGTTTTAAACTGTGTAATTTTTTGTATACCGTGGGATTAAAAATAACACAATTCTTTGGGACTGTGGAATTCAAAAGAAAGAAACGTGAAATAACACAAGGAAAAAAAGACAAAACAAAGCAATTAAAAAAACAGGTTAATTGCCGACACCAAAATTAAGGTGCTCAACAGCTTGAGTAGTTATATTCACCAGATGTGCTTAAGATTGACAATAGCACCTGTAGAAAAACAAATGTAGTCATACAGTACTGGCGGGAAAACCCTTCTGCAGAATCACATAGAAAACGTGATTAACTTATACAGCAAAATAGTTTACAAGACACTTTATTTCTGCTCTTCATAACAAAATGTCCATAGTTCGTAATGAAATACTGTAGTACTACGTGGAAATCCACCATAATTTGGCAAAAGTTCAGAATTCTGTCACGGGCAGAAGAGCGGAAAATTACGTGAAAGTTTCAAAATTTCACAGCACTTCAGCAATGGTGGAAATCCACAATTTCACCCATATCTAACATCCAGATCTCTCCATCTCTGTAGCAGGAGACATTTGGCATCTATAGATACTGCCATGAGTCATTTAATCTGCCATATATAGAGGTTGGGGACTTCAAAAAGGGAGCCCAGTAGCAGACGTCTGGGTGAGAAGGGACAGTGACAACACAAAGCCATCTGACAGAAGGCATGTACATCTTTCCAAAAGCTGGTAATCACCTAGCAGGCCCATAAGATATGTAATAGTGAGGATCCTTGGGCCTCACATCTCCAGCAAGTATCAATGACCAACACCCCTATCCTAGATAGCACATGGAGAGTCCTGTACCAGTAATTAAGTACTTTGTTTTGTATTAACTGACATCTGGAGTGGCATACTGCAGTATGTACCAATAGCCAACAGTCCTCCAACTCATCTGGAGAGTGTAAACCTAAGTCAGCCTCCGAGTGGGCTTTAGCTGTTAATGTGGGGTCAGTCTGGTTCCTGCACTTATGTACCTCCATTGTTGCACATGTGTATCTGTGTGTGAAAGTGCAGGGCCCTCCAGACCTCATGTTTTCATTTCTCCAGAAAAACAATTCATCTGCTTCATTGTATTTTTTTTTCTTTTGTGGCAACAGAGTTATGGCTTGTTAAAGTTATAATGTTATTCTATGGGAACTTTCATTTCTTAGTTGTAATGTTTTTCATATGTCTATTTTCAGTTGGTATATCTTAGAGGCATAGTCATGTAATACTCATTTATACCTTTCTTTTGATATATAGCTTGTCCCTTAAAGAGCAGCTGATCCTTTGGGAAAACTTTGGAAAACATAATATTTAGACACAAGTCAGCTTGTATTTAATATGCCTTGTACAGACTTCTCCTCTCCATTATTGATTACAGAAGAAATTCTCACAGAAACAAGATCTTTATACCGTAGAGTCCATCTGTTTCTATAGCTTATTCTCTACCTGAAATCAGAATGCCCTGATGTGACATCACAGTTTGTTGCCATGGGAATAACTCTGATGTAACAAGCAGAGTATTGTAACATCAGGTTGGGAAGAAGTAATAGGAACTTATGAACTCTCAAGAAACAATTATTCTGTTTTTGAAGGAAATTATCTCATTAATAAGTAATGGGGATAAGAAATACTGAGGTGATGAGAAATATAAGCTGCTTTGTGTCCAGACATTATGTTTTAAAAAAAGCATTCTTGAGGCATTGGTGGCTCTTTAACTCCAAAGATTGACAGAGTTACAGCTTGTTAAAATGGCAATGTTATCCTATTGAATTTTAATTTCTAAATGTTTATTTTTTTATATATGGTCACTGAAATGTTTTGGAGGGTATTATGTATTAGTACTGAACCACTGACTGAGATCTTTCTTTTAATATATACTGTAGATTGACCCTTAACTCCAAATATTGACAGAGTTATGGCTAATTAAAGTTCAAATGTGCAAAACAAAAGTTCAAATTCTTCTTTCACACAGCATGAAGCAATCCTCTTTCATGAGATTGTGATGTTCTCACAAAAGTAGAATGGTTCATATTAAAGAAGAATGTGAAAAGAAAATAAGCCCACATTCTTCTTCATATAAACCTAATCTTCTTTCGTATGACCCTATTCCTCTTTCATGAGGCCAGATGAAAGAAGAAAATAGTCTTATGAAAGAACATTTTTAAAATGTTTGAAAAACACATTTCTTGGTCCTTTTCCAAAAAGCTAGCAGCAGAATCTAGCTAATGGGGTCCTGTTTGGCAAGGTACATGTGTAGGTGCCTCTGCAGGATATGATTTTTATGGGTTTTCAAAAATGGAAACAAGATGACTGCCATATGAAAGAAGAATTGTTTCTCACAAAAGAGGATTACCCCCTAAGAAAGAGATTCTTCTTTTGCATGGCCAAAATTCTTCTTTTGTATGAAACAGCTATCCAAAAGATCATACTAAGCATGCCCAGAACTGAAATTTTAAATCCATATAACTCTGAAATGGATTAATATTTTTTACCAACCTCTGAAAGACACCATTCTGGGGCAACTCCTTTCTATCTGAGAATTTCAAAACAAAATTCCAAATCATCTTGGTGCTAAGTGATGACAAAAATCAGCCTAAACGCGTGATTTTTTTTCACTTTTTTCACTATCAAGTTCTTGAAATCTGCACATCCAGCCAGTAGAAATTTGGCACATCAAGAGACCTTGCCCCCCAGGACCATGCATACAGAAGTTTGAGCAAACTGTTGAATGGGGGCAAAGCTATTAAAGTACGAAGTTAGGGGTATAATATTAAACAGTCTATTCAACCCTAACTATAGTGACACTACTGCACCACTATAATGTAAACATATTTAAAAAGTCCATTGTTAAAATAAAGTCACAAATAGTCACAAGACGTTAAAACTATGTTCATTTTTCAAAAATTCTAGAAAAGGGAAATAAATTTAACAATCTGACATAGAGTGAGTTCACAGAGAATTATGTATCAAAAACAAGTTCAAAGCTGCACAGGTGCTGGCAATTTTTTTTCTGTTCTAACCCAGAGCCAAGAGGGAGAAAGTCTGTTTTCAGTCCTAATAGATTAATTTTGAGTTGTAGAGGGATAATGTTTCTTAGATATGAAATGACAAGGACTGCAATACCTTAAGTTACCTTTTGGGAGAAATAATACCTCAAAGTTCACAGGACATATCTCAGAGACTGTATCCATATTGAGTCATCAAACAACAGAAACATTTAACAGAACCTAAAGCTTTAGTCTCCCACCTGAGTAGTTTATACAGAGATTGATTCGAACATCCAGGGCATGACTCTGTTCAAGATCCTTTATGTGGACTCTCTCAAAAGGTATTCTCCCAATTTCCTGATCTCTCTACATTCAAACCTTTCCACCATGGTTCTTCACCATCCATATACATTACCTGAGGAAATAGAAACTATAAATGCTCCACTGAGCATGGCATGTTTCATACTATTTGGGCAATACTGAGCCCCCAGCAGTCCCAGGTAATCATAGCATACCTTTATGTAAGTCAAAATAAGCATATCAGATGTCTGGCCCACTGGCGTGGAGGGCCAAAGCGCTATGCACCTTACCTCCTGCCATGTTGGCAACCAAGTTTGGGAGAGGATGTGGGTCACTCGGAGGCTGGCTGGGAGAAGAGTATTAACCATGCAGAGGACTGCTCTCCTCTCTCAGAGAGGGGGATTTGGTTTGCTTGCCATTGGGCTGCCACCCAGCAGTGGCTGGAGGAAGAACATGCAGTGCCACATGTAGGGAAGGGAACCAATGTTTATGATGCTGCACGTGTCTCTGCCGAGGTAGAGCTCATCTGACACACCCACTGCATGTCCATAGGGGCACAAGGGCACAAAAAAACAGTGACTTCTCAAATTCAGGATAATGACCAACCCCACACAAGCCTCGCAATGGTGTCTGGGCACCACCACGGTCCTATGGCAGAGGACTACAGTGGAAAGTGAGTCCCAGGGAAGCCGGGTGATGGAGCAGTAGGGCTTGATCTGAAAGGAGCAGCTGTGGAGAAGGAGCATAAATAGGTAATGAAAAAATGAGCATATCAGCACATGCAGTACAATAAACATTTCAGACATTACTGCTTCTTTATTGGTTCTCTTGAGTCTCCTCAGGAAGGGAAAGTACACCACAGTCAGTTGGGACTTAATCTTTCAAAACTCAACTCTCAACTAGTACAAAAACAAAATGTACCCCATTAAAATAATGACATGCAACACTCCCTTTCTGTCCTATCTTGTAACCAGTTCACGAGAATTGGACTTAGGCGAACATGTCAGTGTGGTTACACCTGCAGAATTGCTGACCACTAAGTGCACATGACAGTGATAAAACCAGAACTGCTTCTCAGCCACCTGTCATTCCAATGGGGAAAATTTAACTCAGTCTTTTGAAACACTGTTAGCATTGTAGCAGATTCCAAAACAGGTAAAATAGCTAAAGCTATAAAAACTAGGAAGACTGCTAAAAAGCATTCAGAAAACTGCTCAAAAACCAGGAAGCATTGAGAAATGGTTGACAGACAGAGCAGAGAAGGGCAGCATCATGACCATCTTGCCGCTCTGCCCCTTCAAATCAAAGAAACAATACATTAATTAATCTCTAACAGGCTACACTGCTCACAATGTAGATAAGCTTTGTGGGTAGTCAAGGGGGGAAGGATCAGGTGCGTGGTTTCCAGGAAGCACCCAGGAAGTAGGCTTTTCAAGGTAAGGGTCCCCCATACTTGATCACTATGCCCCAGGCAACTGAGATTTCCTTTCAGAAGGTAGCTAATAGACTAGCCAACTTAACTCCTCTCCTTAGGCAAGTCTTTGTAACACCAGATGTCTAAGGAATAAAACTGCCATGATGGAGGCTTTTATTATTCTTTGCAGATCTGATATGAATCATGGAGACCAGGATGGGGAATGACTCGGGTCCTGTGCTCAAGGCATCCATTCCACTGTGCTATTCCATGATGCATCACCCTATGTGGGAGCACTGGGATGATGGGGTAGCCATCTGTTTTAGATCTGCATGAGACTAACATTATACCCTTACAGGAGACACCGGGTCATTTGAATGCATGGTGGTGAAAGTGGGGGCTGGGTACAAGTTGCAAGATTGTGCTCATATACTGTTATCCAGGATATGGGTGTGAATTCTTATTGGAACTGAAAAATTTCATGTCCGACCAAGTTGTTGAGTCACCTAGACTTCTTGTTCTGGGTGACTTTAATACCTGTGTTGATGATGAAAAGTCTTTCTTTGGAAATCAGTTCCTCCAAATGATGTTTTCCCTGGACTTCATAAAGGCAGTTTCCATAGGTACTAACCAACACACCCATGCCTTGGATCTGGTTTTCTCATTGGGTCTTCATATTAGCAATATCAATGTTGATCTGATATTTTTGTTGTATCATCATGCAGTGCAGTTTCTAGGCATGGCTTCTTATTTAAATCTCCCTGTGGAGATGATCAGTTACTGCTCTTTTAAAGAACCAGAGCCTCAGAATCTCTTGGTGACACAGGACACCTGGGGCATGGAGACAGATTGTCTGATGGCAGCTGAGGTCATGGTGGAGGAATACAATGTAATGCTTGCTGCAGCTATTGACTCCCTAACACATCTCTCTGTGTCCAGCCCTTGATTTCTCACTGCAGGTCACCATGGCTTGCTGGTGACCTGAGGAGGTTGAAGACAAAGGGTAGGAGGTTGGACCGTTGTTGGCAGAGGTCCCAATCACAGGATGATAAATTGGTATTGAGGACTCATTACTATGAGTATCAGTGACAATCACTATGAAAAAGTCGATGTTCCTGTCACAGGTGATTGCTGCTGGAAAGAACCAATGTACTCAGCTCTTCAGTACTGTGGACAGATTCTTAAATCCTATTTGTCTGTAGTACTGCAGAGCGTTTTCCACAGATAAGTGTGGTGAGTTTAATCAGTTCTTTCTGGACAAGCTGTCCTCTAGCAAAGATATCTGAAGCAGCCTGTTGCCAGCCAACAATGGCAAGTCTTTGATGGACAGAGGCACTTCAGCTTTATGAGAGGAGTATAAACCAGTGTTGGCAGAAGATATTCTTCAGGTAGTTTCCAGACTGCATCCCACCTACCCACCTACTGTATATTAGACACTGGTCTGACCTGGCTTCTTTCATAGTGCTAGGGATTGCTCAGTGCAGCCTTCATGAAGATTGCTGGGTGTTCTCTTAGGGAAGGGATTTTTCCCTCTGTTTTGAAAGCAATGGTGAATCACCTTCTTAAAAAAAAGTCTCTGGACCCTGACATTCACTCAAATTTCAGGCCTATTTTGAACCCTCTCTTTTTTGGGGGAGTTAATCTAGAAGGTCAAGGCAGTGCAGTTGGAACACCATCTATAAGCCTTTCCATTTTCAGTTTCTGGTCTTGTCATCGTATAGAAACAGCTCTGATCAGGTTGCACCATGATCTCCTCCTAGCAGGGGATAGCAGATGTTGTTCCATCTTGGTTCTGCTTGAACTTTCTTCAACCTTTGACACGGTGGAAGATGGGGTGCTGGTGGCTTGGCTGAGGCAATATGTAGGACTTGCAGTGACAGTGTCATGGTGTTCGAGTCCTACTTGTCTAGCAGGGTGCAGCAGGTGGCACGCGGCTCTTTCATCACGAGCAGTCCTAAGTTTTATTGCTGCATGCCTCAGGGGTCAATTCTAGCTCCCATGTTGTTTGTTGTGTTTATAATTCCAGTGGAGGAGATAACTAGATGCCATGGTTTGGGTTTTCATTGCTATGCCAATGCACAGCTGTATATGTCTTGTGCTCCTAATGAAAGTGCAGTTGTCTCAAAACTGCCTGAGTGCCTTAGGGAAATTCAGGACTGGATGGTGGCCATCTGGCTTAGGTTGAATCTATTGAAGATAGAGGTGCTACTGATGAAGCTGGGTCAGTTTGGTTCATCAGTGACAAGTAGTTGTACTATCCTACCCTCTTTGGATGGCATTGCACTGGAAGCTGAAGATAGGGAAAGAAATATACCTTTCATTGTGGATTCCAAGCTAGCATTAGAATATCAGGTGTCAGCTGTTGTCTGTAGTGGCTTTTTCCATCTCCATAACATCTCTTGGATCATGCCCTTTCTGGAACCGAATGTCCTTGCAACACTGATGCATGGCCAATCTTGTCAAGATTGGATTACTGTAACACTCTATACCTTGGGTTATCCATGAAGCTGCTGCATCACTTGCAGCTGGTTCTGAACACTTTGCCTGTTGGTGCCTGTGACCTCCTGGTTTGCTGGTGGTACATCAGCTTCAAGGTGTGCTTGTTAATTACATGGCCCTGCACTGCCTGGATCTAGACTACCTGAAGGATTTCCTGATCCAATACACTCCCAACTGCCTCTTTCAGTCAGTGGATGCAGGCATCTTATCTGTTCCATGAGCCTGTTTAAAGTCTTCTGGGGATAGGGCATTCAGAGTGGTTGCCCTGATTCTCTGGAACACCTTTTCTCTAGAAGTAAGATGTGCTCTATCTCTGGCCTTGTGCAAGTCACACTTGAAAACTCACCTGTTTACATTGTGTTTTGGGCCTGGTGTTGCTGTTTAATCTTATTGCTAAATTAATTTTATTTTACAAGTCTTTTAATGCGTTATTTTACTGGTATAATTTTATTGTATTGTTTTGATCATTGTGAGGCACCCAGAGCCCTTGGGAATTGGTGCCATATAAATAAAATTGGCTTGCCTTGCCTTACCTTTTTAACCATTGCATAGCCATCACACTTTAGGATTAGTTGGTGAAGTTTACATGGGCAACATCATTTGGAATGTACATCATTAAGATTGCATCTTTATTGAACTATTAAAATTTTTAAGTTCACTTTATCTTTACTTCCTGGTTATACTTAACAAAATATTACCTGACAATCTATTTGAGAGCAAAATGATCCATCTACATGCAAACATATGACATTGCCAGCAGATATAGGCCACCTGGTCTATCAAGTCTGCTCAAGTGTGCAGCTAGCCCCCCATCACATTGCAGCTGCACCACATAACATTGACCTTTCCCCTCACTCTATCCCATCCCCTCTTAAAACTGCGCACCAATGTACAGGAAACCACCTCTTCAGGCAGCACATTCCATTTAGACACTACCCTTTCTATAAAAAAGTATCTCCTCATTTCTCTTCTGAATCTCCCACCCTACAATCTCAGACACTGTCATCTAGTGCCCCTACCCCCTTAACTTAAAAATTCCCTCTTTTCCAGTTTTGTTAATACCCTTCATATAGTTAAAGGTCTCTATCATATCACCTCTATCCATTCTTTCCTCCAGGGATTACATGTTCAGTTCCCTCAGCCTCTACGTGTAGGGTTTATCCTCCATTCCCAGTATCATTTTAGATGATCTACACTGGACCCCCTCCAATAGTTTCACATCCTTCCTTAAGCATAGGCACCAGTACTGTACACAGTACTCCAGGTGCAGCCTCACCAACGACCTGTACAGTGGCTGGATTACTTTCCCTCTCCTGAATGTGATCCCTCTAGCAATACACCCCAGCACCTTATTGGCTTTAGCTGTTGCTTTTCTGCACTGTGCAGAGTGGTTCATCTACCCTGTTATTTCCACCCCCAGATCTTTCACCCCCAGATCTGAATCACATTTTTCAAAATTCTTAGGGATTTCTAAGAGCTGGGGAGTGTTAATAGCTCTTTTTTTCAAATATGCCACAGGGATTTAAGGCTCATCTGAGTGGGGTTCATATGGTTCAAATAAATTTCCCTCTAATGGGCTGTACACCCTATACACTGAGCACACCCATAACCCTAAAAGAAAGAAATTATATTAATTACTTGCATGCTGCAAGCCTGAAACTACCTCTGTGGCATGTGTGCCACAAGCACATATTTTGTGTTATTTTGTGTTATGTTGAAAATGAGTGCATGCATGTGGCATGTGTGCAGCAAGCAAATGGTCATTGTTTAGATGCATACATTTACCACACATACCTTCACACATATGATATACTTGTAGATCGCTACAAATCTGCATGCATATGGCATGCTTATAGCTCCATACTACCATTTTTGTAGTGTATGTGCCATTGACCCCCCTCCAAATCTAATTGAGCTGTATCCAGTCCTAACCCTCGCACTACCATCAGAAACACCAGTGGTCCCCCCAACACACATACACATTTATCTACAGGACTTTGAAATCACTTCTGGTTGGACTATTCTGTTGGTTATTTTCTTTTACACAGCGACATAACCACAAATACCTACTCAAGCATCCCAGTTTGTCTTTCTGGTAGATGTGCTACATCCAGGGTGACCAGTCCCCTCACTTTAACCAAGCTTTATGCATTACATTTCAACCATCAGCCAACCATACCCCCCCCACACACACACATACATATACTTTCTCTCTCTAAATTAGTGTGCAGACCACACCCTTATACCACTCCCCTGGCAGTACTGCAACCTGTGTCTATACCCCCAAACCTCTCACCTATCAGCGCAACTAAAGATGTTGCAAAGTTTCACTTCACCAGTGAAGCTGCAAAATTCACCTTCATGAATAAGTTCACAGATTGCCCACTTCACCACTTTGTCACTTCACATTGAATTTTCCTGCGAAATGGCACTTTTTCAGACAAAGTTAGGTGAAGTTGCAACCTCGCCAGTGAATTTGCATAACTTCTTCTGAAAAAGTGCCACTTCACCTGCCAAAAACTTTGCAAAGTTGGCACTTCGCACTTAGTGAACTTGGCAAACTTCACAATTTATTTTGCAGAGTGAAGTTTGTCACCTTCATACGTCTCTAAGCACACACAAATGTATGCAGAAACTTAGGCAGTAGAAATGAGCCTCCCAAGACTTAGGGGCTGGGGTTCAGTGGTGTCAGAGCCAGGGCTTTCAATAGTATTTTCATTTTGAGGGGTCTTGACTCTCTTAGAAAACTATGAGGGAATTCTGAGAACCCCCTAAAATGTTATGAGGATCTCAGGCACTGCAGTATCACCAATCCCCCCTTTATGTCTTTACTGTTCCACATTACGAGGACATCCTTCATTTTACCCCTCAAAATTGCTTTTTCCCATATTTTGGTCCCACATGGAAAAGGTGTTGCCTACACATAGAAGGTGCTATAAACTCAGGCTTGAAAACAAGAATATAGTGCTCTGAGCTTGCATGTCCTTGGTGATAGTCCCACATTGAGTGTCAGTGCCTAACATCCATAATTTGTCAATACCCAAGACCCCAAAAATAATAAAACCCAAATGATTTATCTGAACCCTACCACTCTTCCCACTCAGTCATTGACTCCCCTTCTTCAACTTAATGTGATTTAAAAGGCATTACTTACTTTGACCCACACAGTGCTCATTGCTAGGCATGAATGCTGGTAATCTCAGCTGATCATATAAAGCACTATTCAATAAGATTACAAGAATTCAGGGCCAGTATTGAGAGGCAGGAGAAGAAGAGCAACACACTGTATGGAACAAAGTAGAAAATGTATTTTTAAAATCACACAGAGTGGGAGAAAGGGGGTTAAGGACAGGGTGGAGGGGGTAGTGGGGGCTCAGATGTACAGGGAGAGGAGGTTCACTATATTTAAGGAGGGTGTTTTAGCCCAAGCAAGCATACATCTTTCAAATGCATACAGGTATCAACATGTTCTGAACCACTCATGGAGCATAATGCATGCAGGTATAGTATTTGGTTTTCAGATCAGCTAAGACTGGCTTGGAGTCAGCTTTTTTTTCTCTAAATGGGGTCTATGCACATATGCAGATTGCCTACATGCCACCGATTCATGGCATGTAGGAAATACTAAGTGACAATTCCACCCACTGGGGATCCCGCAGAACCCTGCACACTGGATCCCCTGGCTGGTGATGCAGCTATGTATGGGGCTGGTCAGGGGGTATTTTTGGGTGCTGCCCGCATTCTGTGCTGTTCACATAGGCATTCAGTACCAGCCAAAGGGAGCAGTGGAAAAGGTGAAGGGGACTCTTCAATATATTATGTGCCCCTTCATGACACTGGCTAGCTATGGCGGGACAGGAAATCCACCTACTATGATGCCCCAGCCCACTGGGCTGACAGGGAAGGCTGGGTCCATCAATTTGGGCATTTGCCCTTGCATTTGAAAACAAAGGACCCACACCTATCCAGACTCTCCAGCTTGTGCAGATCAGGGGCCCCACTTCATGACCAAAATGGGTACATGACTGAATGCCCACCTGTGTCCCTCAATATACTCCCACACAGCTGTGCACCAGATGTACAAGGCTGCAGACAGGCACCCTGTGGAGGACTGTGATTGTGCATACCATGCACCGTGCACCTGGCTGTAGGTGCAGAGCTATGTGGGCTGGGTACATTCAAATCACACCTACCCAGCCTCACATTAATACATAGACCCCCATTGTGGATGTCCACTGCTGCTGTCTGGCTCACCCAGGTCAAATGAGAAGGTAGTGTGGTCTAGTAGTTACAGTACAGGGAGTGGAACCAGAAGATCACAAATTCAAGCCCCACTAGAGTCAAATACTGACTGTGTGTCCTTGGGCAAGTCACTCAACCTCCCAGTGCCAGTTTCCACCCAGCTGTGGAAATGGGAAGAAATAAAACTTTACTGGAAACTTGATGTTATATCTTAGCTGGGCTTACCTTGGGAAATAAAAAAAAGACTTCTGTAGTACCTCTGCCATCAAAAATGGAGGTGGGGGATTAACATAATTTTTCCACTTTTGTCAAGTGCCAACTCCCCCCATGATTATTTGCCCCACTGGTAACACAGAGAATTCCATGGTCTATCCACATACTGATGTTGCTTCCTGAGCAGTGTTGTACAGTTTTTGTGCTCTGACTCACTAGACAGTGCAAAAGCATCAATGGCAGCAGCCTGTGCAATTTACTGGGTGTAAGTGGGCCACAGTGACAGTGCAAGAGGTAGGAATAACAAAACAGAAATGCCTAGCACTGTAGTGAAGAATACGGTTGGACAGTCAATCCCTCAAGGTAGGGAATTAAGAGGTGGCCGGATGCTAAGAGGTCAGGAGCAGATTCAGGCCAGCTGGGCTGCTATTTGGAGGCAACAGGTGGTAGAAAGTGTTTGGATGTGTACAGTATGTTGAATGAATGTGTCTAACTTTTATTACATACACACTCATAGTTAGTAGTGGCACCCTCAAATAATCGGTTTGCATTTCCCAGTGCATTACAATTGGAAAGAGTAAGGGATTGCTGCAATGCACAGGGAGATTAAAAGCAGAGATTACAGAGAGGTGAAGTGCAAGAAAGTTAAGTTACTTATTTAGGGTTACAGTGAGTAAGTGGAGGTTGTGGGATTCAAATTTCTGTCTCCATGTAAGGGTTATGGCTATATGTTTGCCTCCCTCTAACTGGTAACTGCAATAAAATGCTATTGAGGGGGAGGCTGGAAATCAGTGCAATGGGTTGTGTAGCTGTCCCAGCAGGGTGGGGTTGGGGGTTTACTGGAGAGGTGTCAGCTATTTTGTTCAGTAGTGAAATGTGAAAGTTTTAAAGGGTGTGGAATTTAGGGATGTTGCAGCAGCCAGAAGGAACAAGGGGAAATGTTGGCTAAAGTAGGAGGAGTAAGATGCTGTTAGGGGGCTAGGAATATCTTAAGTAATTTTTATGTTTGCTTGCGCATGCGCAAGAAACATTTCAGTATAGCTTAGGAAAAAGTGAGGTTTTGGAGGTGCAGCACTGTGGAGGCCAATGGCCTGACTGCCTTTTGAGGCTTGTCTCCCTTTCCCCAATGCGGTGGCACTCTGCTGCTGACACTAGTTCAGCCATCATGCCACTCCTTGAAACATTTTCATTGCTGCAATCAGGGACTGCCTTGTCATTGCAGTATCAGCCATTCTGCTGCAATGAGGGAGCAACCCATCATTGCATGGTGGTACCTTGCCATCTGTATGCCCCAGACCCAGTTCATTTGCCGATAGGGAGCCCAGTTCCCATTGGCATAATGTCCTCATCCCCAAGTTTCTGTTGTATGCAGAGGGGGTGCCCAATCTCCCTCAGCATTATGTGCCCCCCAACAGTCTTTTTTTGCAGATGGGTGCCCAATCTCCATCAACTTCAGTCCCCCCTTTTGAGTTCAATTTGCTGATGGGGGAACCCTCCCCATCTGTAATGTCCCCACCGTTTGTTGTTGTCTGTTGAGGTGCCCAATCCCCTTAGCTCTTGCCCCCAACTCGGTATGTGCCAATGGGGTTCCCAATACCCCCGTCAGCTACATCCCAAAAACATTCAGGTGGCATGCTGGGAGTCCACCCTCAGTGTGCCAAATGTCCCAGAAAAAAAGCAGTCCCACAATTTTTCTTTAACGCTGTAAACAGAAAACAGTCCCTGGTTGAGTCTGTGCCCCTCCCCAACCCACACCCACCCTCTGTGCACCCTGCCTCCCACCCCCCACCCCATACTTACCTCTGGAGCCTAGCACAACAATCTTCGGTGGGCCGGGAACACGTCTGCACTCTTCAAAGCAGACCACGAACTGAAGAAATGCCGGTAAGCTGTATAATGGCATAAATGTTTTTTTTTTCAACTTTGGTGCATATCTCAAGCATTTTTGGGAATTTCGGCACCAGATTTTCAACTTTGGGTTATTGGGTCCCCTTCTCATGAATTCAGCCACTGTCATGGCATTATTTAGTCCAGAAAGGTGATTTCGCAGTCACTGTGCAGAATCACCTTTCAGGACCGAATAATGAAATGACAGTGCCAGTGTTCATGAGGTGGGCTCTCAAAAAGCCTATGTTGCAAATTTGATGGAAAAAATCCAAAAGTGACTGTTTTACGAGCTTGTGTTGTGCAGTTTGCATGCGTGCTCATACCTTCGCGAATTTGTATTATTTTCACTCCAGATTTTCAACATTGGCATTTTTCCACACCTCCTTATGAAAAATACAACTATAATTTTTCACATCCTGACTGAAATATGTTTTTGCACCTCCAACACAGAATAGTGTGGTCACTGTGGAAAATCAGTGTTTGGGACACATTAAGAAACTAACAGTGACACTGTTCATGAGCAGAGGTCCGAAAATGCCTATGTTGAAAATTTGGTAATGAAAGTCCATAAAATGACTGTGTTATGAGCATGCATTGCACAGTTTCCACGCATGCTCATAATTTTGTGACTTTGTAATATTTACACTCCAGATTTTCAACATTGGCATTTTCCACACCTCCTTATGAACAGTACAGCTGTCATTTTTAACATCCTGGTTGAAATGTGTTTTTGCACTTCTGGCACAGAATAGCACGGTTACTGTGGGAAATCAGTGTTCGGGACACATTAAGAAAATCATAGTGGTACTGTTCATGAGCAGAGGACCTAAAATGCCTATGTTGAAAATTTGGTGACAAAAGTCCGTAAAATGGCTGTGTTACAAGTGTGTGTTGCACAGTTTCCACATATGCTCAGAAGAGCACAAATTTGTAATATTTTCACTCCAGATTTTCAACATTGGCATTTTGCCACACCTCCTTAAGAACAGCACAGCTGTAATTTTTCATATCCTGCCCAAAATATGCGTTTGCACATCTGGCGCACAATAGCACGGTCACTGTGGGAAATTAATGTTTCAGACAGATTAAGAAAATCATAATGACAGTGTTTATGAGCAAAGACCACAAAATGCCTATGTTGAAAATTTGGTGAAATAATTCCACTAAATGACTGTGGTACAAGCATGTGTTGCACAGTTTCCACATACACTCAGAACTTCAAGCATTTTTAATATTTTCTCTACCGATTTTCAACATTGCTATCTCTTCACACCTCCCTATGAATGGTACAGCTGTCATTCTTCACATCCTGCCTGATCTGTGTTTTTGCACATCTGGCGCAGAATGGCACAGTTGCTGTGGGAACTCGAAGTTCAGGACACATTAACAAAATCACACTGCCACTGCTCATGAGAAGAGGTCCAAAATGCTTTCACGAAGTGGGAGTCACAAAAAGACCATGTTGAAAATTTGTAGTGCAAATACCAACACACACCCTGGGCGTTAGGGTTTCTAACCATGAAGTCCCATCCTGTACAGACTGATAGGCATCAGAGGTGTAACTTTGGATCACTGGCTGTAATGCTCATGCCATCCCACCCCCATCTTGAAGCCAGTGACAGGCATCGAGGTGTGTCTTGCACTCTTCAGCCCCAGACTTTACCCCATTCTCCTGTACTGCACCCATTTCAGCATATGTCGTTATGAAATGGGGTGACTGAAGCTGATCACCCCAAGGCACACCTCAGCACTTGTCAGTGTCTATAGGATAAGGTGAGGTGAAATGCTGTGAGTATTATGGGCAACGATCCACAGGCACACCCCGATGCCTCTCCATCTCTGCAGGGTGGAGGTGGGATTGGCGTGAGTTCAATACTTCACTGCCACTCCTATTCTGCATCTGTCTAACTCCTCCACATCCAATGTAATATCAGCAAGCAAACATTTGGCATTGACAAATGCTTGTTTTACTGGGTTGGATAGTTTGGTATCTGCAGGTAAGAGTTAGGTATGGAATAACTTGGTAAAGTTATGACCTTTGTTAAGTAAGAACCAGAACACGGCGGGGGGGGGGATATGATTAGTCCTGACTAGGTCTGGTTATTTTTAAATATTTGAATAAACTGTGAGCAGGTCCTTTGCACAGCCCACAAATAGGTAATAGAAAACATGGCTGCCTTAAACCTGCATCAATCAATATTCGGAGCCTCTTGCCAAAACTCGATGGACTCCAAGAATGGGTGATGAAACATAACCCTGACGTGCTCATGCTGAATGAAACTTGACTTTCAGTTAAAGTACCTGACTCTGCATTAACTATCACTGGGTATACTCTGTTTAGGCTGGGTTGGTAAAAGGGGAGGCGGGGGATGCACCATCTATTTAAAGGTTTCCCTAAAGGGACAGGTATTACCCAATGCTACCCTATGCTGAGAATTAAAGTTATCCATGGACAGCGTAGTAAAACCCTGTACATATTTGCTGTCTACGTCCCTTCCACCCCTTGTAAAAACAAATCAGGTGTCAATATGGTGATTGATCACCTAGAAAGCTTGCCAAATCAATCTGAGGTAGTTGTTATGGGTGACTTTAACATCAACTGGTTGGCCCCTGAAGCTGCTCTTTTCAAAGATACCATTGCAGTGCATAACAGCTCCCAGTTGGTGATTTCAGCTACAAGAGCCCAGCTGGGGACTGGCAACAGCATCCTCCTAGACCTAATTCTCACCACACACCCTCAAAGACATATTAACACCATGGTTCTTGCTGACTCGATAAGTGACTACTCACCTGTCGTAAGCGTTTGGTCAGATATTTTTCCCTGCCTGCTCCACTCTCTGACTGTCACCTACCTGGGCCCTGCACTTGCTGTCATTCTCTTAGCTTCACTGTGCTCTTCCTCCCTCTAACTCCCACCTGTCTCCTTCTCCTCCTCCTCCCCTCCCTTTTCCCTCTCCTCATCTCCCCTAGAGCCTCCTTCCCCTCCCCTCCCCCTACCTTTGAAATGACCAGAGCATATCATCACCCTGGTACCTCTCTGGATCTCACTTACCCTGCCCACAGGGGACAACTTCCCACAAAAAAGGTATTCCCTTGCTGACTTTGATCACTGCAGTCTCACATCTGCCTACCCTGAAACTCCCATGCTGAACTTTCGCATTTACATTATGGCACATGCCTGCCAATATAAAAAATGTAATCTTACCCTTAGGGAAGTACATCTATGCACCCTAAAACTTCTGCTACTTCTCCTGCTGTTATTGTCTAATATTCACCTAAACCCTGCCCACAAACCAGCAAAGTCTCCTCCCAGAAAAAACCTTCTGGCACTCTCTCAATCCTGTGCTTGAATATCTGCAGTCTATTTCCTAAACTTGATTTTCTGCAAGCCCTCGCAATCCAGTATACTCCTGATGTTCTGGCAGTTGTTGAAACCTGCCTCACCCCTCAGGTCCCTGGCCAGGCAATCACCATCCCAGGCTACAACGTCTTTAGGCTCGATCGTAAACCAAAAAGAGGTGGAGGTTGTGCATTGTACCTGAAAGATACTTTCATGGGCCATCAATTAGAACTTGCTCCTACGACCTCCCCTGCACAGATTCTCCCCATCAAAATCCTACTAAGTGCTCATGATAAAGTGCTTACAGTTGTTACTGTATATATTCCTCCCAAGGAACAAGGACTAGGTCTCACTGCTGTCGTGGACCTTGTCAGGTCGCAACCACCTGACTCCTAAACCATCCTGCCTGGGGACTTCAACATAAATTGGCTCTCAGCTGAGGTGGGTGCTCTTAAGGACTCCATCCTATCAGCCAACCTAACCCAGATGCTGGACTCTCCTACTAGACAAAACTATAAAACAGGGACCAGCACCCTACTGGATTGGATTCTGACCAGCCACCCCTCATGGATCTCAAACTCCTCTGTCCTTCCTGACTCTTTCAGTGACCACTCCCCCATCAGCTGTACCTGGTCCAATAAATTCTACAAACCACCTCCTAAAATCATCCACAGCAGAATTCTCCAGCATGGTCAGCTAACCCACCTCAAATCCTACCTCCTCCAACAAGACTGGACTCCAATCTTCCTGGCGACTGACACAAACTTTGCACTGGATCAATTCATCCACATCTTTAACAAAGCCTGTGACCTATTCGCACCCATTAAGAAGTGCAAAGTTAAAACTCTATGTAACCCTTGGCTAACAGGTGACCTCCTAAAAAAGCTAAAATCCAGGGACCGGTTATGGGCTTTGGCTAGATCCACCGGGAAACCAGTAGACATCCAAAACTATAAGCAAGCACGTAATAACTGCACTAAAACCATTCAGAAACAGAAATCTGACTACTACAGAAAAGTTCTCACTGACACCTGGGGAAATGGGAGAGATTTCCATCACAATCTAAAAGAAATCACTGGGAAACAACCCAAATCTACGTCGGCTATGCTCAAGGTTAATGGAAATACCACACTTGACCAAAAAAATCATTGCTGATACTTTCAACACCGCTTTCACGGATCTCAGTAGTGCTCTTCCCCCTAATTTCTTCAGTGATGAAGGGCCTCCAAAACCCTTAACTCCATGTCTTTCAACAGTCACCCTCCTTTCCACTTTAAGGTAGTAAACAGGAATGTTGTCCAAAAGTACATCACTAATGCCATAAGCAAATCAAGATCTAGCAATGACACACTTGACCTCAAGCTTCTGACCCTCACCTTAGAAGAGGTGCTGGGGCCTCTTACCAGGATTTTTAATCTCTCCCTTACACTCAGCCAGTTCCCAGAAAAATGGAAGTTAGCCATTGTTACCCCTATCCACAAAAGTGGTAATAAGACTGCCCATGGGAACTACCACCCTATCTCAATCCTGCCTCTCCTTTCAAAGGCCCTGGAATGCATAGTATCAGACCAGCTCACTGAATATCTGGACAAATATAACATCCTTTGCATGCAACAACACTGCTTCAGGAAAGGCCACAGCACTGTGTCCGTACTACTTGAAGTCACTGGAGCAATCCACAGCTCACTGGACAATGGGCAACTCACTGGTGCTATTTACATTGACTTAACCAAAGCCTTCTATACTGTCCACCACCGCCTTCTACTTGCCCAGCAACATAAAGCTGGGCTTTCCCCAGATTCTATTACATGGTTTAAAAGCTACCTTGAGAACAAGTCACAATGTGTAAAAATCGCAGAAGTGCTCTCTGATGCCAAACCTGTGCACTCTCGTGTTCCACAGGGATCCATTCTGGGACCAGTCCTTTTCAGTCTGTTTCTCAACACCTTACCAAATGCCTGCCCTGAACCAATTATACTCTACACCGATGATGTTGTAATCCTTGCCACACACCATGACCCTTGCCAGCTGCAAGGAAAACTCCAGCATTGTTTCTCCAGTGTCGAGAACTGGTTCATTCAGCATAAGCTGATACTTAACCAGAAAAAAACTAAGTCCATGATTTTCAGTAGTTCCCACAATAATCATAAGCACCACCACCTTTCCATTAACACCAGTCATGATGGCCCACTGGAGCAGGTCCAAACTTTTAAATACCTTGGGATCACACTCGACTCTCACCTGTCATACACTGACCACATTAATAACATCACCAAAACTGCCAACTCCAGACTAGGCCTGCTGTTCTGCCACAGGTGACACTTTACCCCTGAAGCCCTGGCAGTTGCTGTCCAGTGCTCCATCCTTGCCACTATCGACTATGGCCTCATCATATATAGCTCTGCTACTGTTACTGCACTCAAATGAGTAACCATCTCCCTCAACAAGGTTTGTCAGCTCATGATGGGCACCCAATGCCTTACACACACCTGTGACCTCTACTCCCAAACCAACTGGCTGCAACTCGACAAATGTATATAATACCAAACCCGCATATTCGCAAAGAAAATTCTGATGGGTCTTGCCCCTCCCAGAGTCTCTACTCTACTACAACAAAATAATTGCGCAGAACCACTAGGGGGTCCAAATCCTTAA
Source organism: Neoceratodus forsteri (assembly GCA_016271365.2). Lineage (NCBI taxonomy): Eukaryota > Metazoa > Chordata > Ceratodontiformes > Ceratodontidae > Neoceratodus > Neoceratodus forsteri. The sequence continues at coordinate 869,875,856 of CM057450.1, read as the reverse complement.
CGCTCCAAATCCCACGTTGTTGCATGACCCAAGGTCAAAGAGCTTTTTCTTACTGGGCCACCAGCTGGCTGAATGGTCTCCCCAATGACATCACCACCGTCTCAATGCTTAGCACATTTAAAACCAGGCTCCACCACTCACTGACTGCCTCTAGCACCTGTGACTGCTATCTCTAACTGTACCACCCTTCTCCTGGACTCCCAAGACGATAAACATATCCTTTGCTCTCTTCTCCATTGGCAGTAGAATTCACTGAGGACCTCAGCCTCCTAGCATTTACTCCCACTGACCTGCCCAACCCTGGTGCTTCCTGTTCTCTGACAATGCGTCCTGGCTGCAGCCCCTCCCACCTCTCCCCCCCCTTTGTCCCACCACTTCTGCCTTCCTTTCCGCCTGTCCTCCTCCATCTGCCTCCCTTTACACCCTTCCTCTACTGCTCCTCTGTCTTTCTGATGCCTATTTCCTCTTCCTCCTGTTCTATTTCTTCCTCTTTATACACCCAACCTCTATAATGCCCCTGCTAGCAATAGATACTGTATAGCACTATGTATTGTGAAAATATTTGTTACAGACTGTGATTACGTACTGTCTTGTTGTAATCCTTGCTGTGGAACTGTGCTGTGCACAGTAAAAGAGCCCTGGCTCAAAGGTATTTATAATCCTAGACCTGAATAAAATAAAAAAAATAAAATAAATAAAAGATAAAACCCAAAAACCTCCATCAAAAAATCACATATCAGAGTACACTGTAAAAAGGGATGCTCAATCAATTTCAGGCCTACCTGGCACAAGGTGACTGTTCACCTCTGGACTCATGTACTAATGTCAACCATGCCCTAAGCTATCTTATCACACACTTTAACATAGCCTGTGACATCTTTGCTTCAGCTTGTAAATCAATGTCCGGGGGGGGGGGTAACAAATCCCTGGATCATTCCTGAACTAGTAAGCAAGATGAAAGTCAGGGATAATCTTTGACATCTTGCACAGTCCACTGGTAAGCCAGATGATAAGCAGTAATATAGAGCTGCTAGGAATGCATGTACCCAGGAAATCGGCACTGCCAAAATTGCACACTTTCAAAATGAGCTCACTAGCTCTTAGGGAAACAACCAGAATTTCTGGCAAAAAATCAAGGACCTTACTGGTAAGCCAGGTAAGGCAGCGCCCACTATGTTAGTTGTTAATGACATCCCTGTACAGGATCCTAATTCTATTGCTGATGTTTTCAATGCAGCTTTTACAGATCTCAGCCAGGTGCTTCCGTTTAACTTCTTCAATGAATCCAATACTAGAGGACCCCTTGACACTGCTGTACCTCTACCTCACATCCCTCCCTTCTACTTCAGGAGACTCACGTTTGCTGAGGCAAAAAAATATCTACTTACGGTATTAGGAAAAACCTGGTATAGCAGTGACATCCTTGAAACTACTCTATCTCTTACTGGATGTTATGTTAAAGCCCCTTACTACCATTCTCTCTCTCTCTCTCTCTCTCTCTCTCTAAGGCAGTTCATCTAAACAGTGGAAGGCAGCAGTTGTCACACCTGTGCACAAAAGCGGGGACAGATCTCTAGTCTCAAACTACCACCCTAGTTTGATTCTCCCACCTTTATCTAAAGTCCCAGACAGAGTAGTCAGTCACCAGCTGACTGAGTTCCTAACCAAATACAGCATTCAATGCCCTCAGCAGCATGGCTTCCATAAGGGCTATAGTACTACCACAGCCCTATTGGAATTCACAGATTATATTCACAAAGCCATGGATCATGGACACATAGTTGGGTCAATTTATATTGACCTGACCAAGGCTTTTGATACTGTTAATCATGTCCTCCTCCTAAGCTCCTTACCTTCCCTTGGCCTCTCCACTGCCATGACTAGTTGGTTCAAAAGCTACCTTGAAACCAGAATGCAGCATGTTAAAAGAATTGACTCCCTCTCAAGTAGTCTCCCAGTCCACTCTGGAGTCCCAAATGATCCACCCTTGGGCCCTTACTTTTCAGCTTTTTCTTGAATAACCTACCCAAAGCCTGTGATAGCAACTTAGTCCTTTACGCTGATCATGCCATTCTCTTCTCCAGTCACACTGACCTCCTTCCTCTAACAGATCATCTCCAACTTAACGTCACAAAAGTCAAATCCTGGTTTGCCAACCACAAACTATTAATGAACTACAAAAAGAACAAAACAATGCTCTTTGCAAGCCACCATTAACAAAAATAAATCTGCATGCCTATCTGTAATAACCTAAACCAGCCCATGGAGATGGTTCATGAATTTAAATACCTAGGAGTTATGCTAGACAGCTCACTCTCGTATGCCCTATATGTCAATCATTTATCCAAGTTAGTAAACGGTAGACTTGGGGTCCTTTACAGACATAGGCACTGTCTCACACCTGTGGCCTTATGATTAGAAGTCACCAGCTTTATCCTGTCCATCATAGATTATGGCCTGATAATCTACAGTGCAGCCACTGATACCATCCTCAAACAGCTGAGGATCTCACTAAATAAGGCTTGCAGACTGACAACTGGTGCTGACAAACATATCCATACCTGTGACCTCTATGTGCAAACTGAAAGTCTTCACTTACAGGGCAGAATCAAATATCAAACCAGCTTTTTGCAAAAAAAAAATATGCCTTGCCTTAACTCCTCCAGCCACCCAGTTCCTGCTTCTGCAAACAGCAAACCAATGTCACATGTGAAGCACAGCTAAGCAGGCTTTCCTCATTCCTCATTGCCGGACCTCACAAGCCCAGCAAACCTTCAGCTACAGGGCACCTTCATAGTTAAACAATCTGCCCCTTGACATCTTTGCTGAATCTAAACTTGACACTTTTAAATCCGAACTCCACAGACACCTCACAACACTTGGTAAATGTGACTGCGCCCTCTAGATCTTCTCTGCAGCTCCCCTAGGCTTCATGCCCACCTTATTTGTCACCACTCCTAACCTCCATTCACCCTCTGATCTACCCCCCTTGCTGCTACTTCCAGTATTCCACCTCTTCATACCCATTTCTCTCTTCCACTCCCCCTGTAGCATTTCCTCCATGCCTATTTTATCCTTGTTAACACTTAGATGGACAAAGTCAGCTTTATTGGACTGCAATCTTGTCTGTTTGATGTATTGTATGTTTTTTTAAACCATTTACCAATTGTAACATTTCTGTACCACTTAATGCTGCAACTCTTCTCTGTTACTACCGCACTGTTATTTTGTCCACCTATGTATTCATTGTCTATCTCCTTGACATGGAACCTTTGTAAAAGAACCCCTGGTTCAAAGGTATTTGTAATCTTAGTTATGAATAAATAAAAATAAATAAATAAAATACATAAAATGGGGCTAAACTCTGTAATATTTAACACCGAGGGCCAAAGAGAACACTTTAAGTCAGTATCTGTATGAAAAATAAAGTAAAACTGCTACTATGGAAGACAAATAAGCCAGCCTATGCAGCAGGGAGGAGGACAAGTACAACACATGATGTAGCAAATCAATTAGCAAAGCAATAAGTAGCTCCTTCATTTTCTCCCTCAGAGGCATACCTACTTGGGTCCTTGTGAGTGGTGGGAGAGAGAGAGATGGGGAGGGCAAGGGACAGCTCACTCTATTTAAGTTAATGTAATATACAGGGTGCAGTTTTATATGACAAAATACTTTGATGATATGGTGGAGCGAGAGAGAGAGAGAGAGAGAGTTTCAAATACCTACTATCTACCAATACCAAGCATCCAAGATATTTTGTATTAAGGTTGGGTATATTGTTTTGCTGGCTGTTCCAGAGGAGATCAAGCAAAAAAAAATGACCAACAATCAAATGGGCAACAGTAAGTGCCCACCCACCCTACCCATGTGATGCATTGAATGTCCCAGTGTGGTAGGGTACAGTACACTACCTGGTCTAACTGCTGGTATAGTTTTATACTCAGCAACATCTTACAAAAAAGAAATGAAATGTCTTACTGACAACCACCCATGCAGTCACTTCAGTCAAGTGCAGTCAATAATAAAATAGAAATCTGTGTGCACCTGACGACGCACATAATACATCCTTCATAGTTTCAACAAACAGTTGCTGCCAGTGCCGCATACTATAAGTTATATAATAAAATATAATCCTAACCTAGCCAGTCACTGTAACTGAGATGCCATATTACAAGCAATGAATGAATGAACAGATGCATTTTTCTCTGTAAAGCAACCACAGCCAAAAAGATTTATGGAGGGATGTGAAAAACATATTATCCAAAAAACAGCAATCAGATAGGTCATCTGTTTTAACAAAAACAATAACTGTAGTATTAACATCATACTACATGTGGTAAAATAATATTTTACATAGTTGCTGACAAGTAATATTAGTACTAGTAGTAATCAGATTCAGTAACAACAAACATTGGGACATGAAATTCAGTTGTTATTTATACTCTCTGGTCCACTTACATTATTATTATTATTTTATTTATCTATGCTCACTATGTTCATTCAAGTAATCCTGGCCTGGCCTGATCTGACTTGTTGCCACTATCACATCATGTATTTTTCATGTATTAGAAGGACAATGTTCACAAAATATTTTTTATCACAGGCACATTGGGAGAAACTGTTGGAGAGGGCCTGTTCAGAGTCAGGTATCATATCTGAAATTAAAATTAGGAATGTTGACTTTCAGAAATATCAGATTCTTAGCCTTTTCTGATGACAAACAGGATCTTATGTCAGTAATTACATTACCAGCTGAACTAAACAATCATTCTGCATAAATGTTATTAAGAGGGCAAATCATGGACTTCACAGTAATTTGTACTAACAAAGGCCACATATTTTATTTAAAACAACAGAAGATTCACTAGTACTCCAGAGCCAGGAGGTTACTCAACCCCTCCAGTGAAGGTATTACAAATTATACCAACGTCCCTTTATGCAGGTGCAAAAATATTAGGTTTATTCCAAGGTATTACAAGAGGTCATGAGTAAAGGCACAACAGTTATGTGCAAAGTCCCCAGCACTTCACAAGTAAAGGCTTCATCAGGGGGATGGTCTTTGCAGTCATTAGTTCTCTCTTTATACCAAAGAAATTCAAAATCCGTGACATCATATAATAACATCCAATCAGATAATATAAATCTCAAAAATTGCTAATTTTTAATTCAGCTTGGCAATATAGAAAAACAAAACATATTTCTATAACCCAGAACATGTCAGCAACATAACTGATTGATACTATTTTAGAAATTATAAACTTTGTTGTAATAGCCAGTCAGATTGTTCAATTTCAAAATCCTAAACTTTTTAAGCCAATTGGCTTAATATCCTTTAGTACCATATGTTGCTGATATTTTTGGGGTATTTTTAACTTTGTCTTACAGAAAAGTAACAAAATACATTTGATTGTATTCATAAGTATTTTCTCAAACAAAACTTTTTTCACAATTATGATACTGCCATAACTTCTTATAGTTGAACACATCATGATAATAGTTGTATTTATATATCTCTTATCTGGGAGGTAGAAAGAAAGGGATCAGGAGCTGAATCTACTGGTCCTAGCCATCTATATAGCAAGGTCACACATGGAAAACAGGATTTACTGCGCTCACAAATCACCTGTTGGAGAAAATACAAGAGAGGAAGAGAAATTATTTCATTGTTTTCATGTACTGGCATTTTTAGCTTCATTTTACACAAAATCAGACTTAAGAATTAGAAATAAAATAAACTTTCTCCTTCATTTTTTGAATGTTTAACAATTTCTGATTAAAACAGTTTGAGTCCATCATTTTACAAATCATAATATTAACAACAAATAAGTTATTATAGTTTTTCTTAACAGTTATTCTTCAGTGGTGGGGAGGGAACATTTTTATTATTTTTATTATTACAGGCAAGGTTTGGGGTCCCATTCTTTGGTTAATCCATCAGGTGTCAAGACTTTTAGAACATAAATCCAGAACATTTCTCTTTGTTCTAATCTGTTGTTGTGGTGACCTCCTCTTTTGTCAGTTCTGAATTGTTCTAGGCCAGTAATGTTTAAACCTGATGGAGCACTGTTATGTGAGTCAAAAAAATGAGTAGCTACTGGACTTGTCAGATCTATATTTCCAACATCCCTGATGTGTTCCTGTATCCTGATTTTCAATGGTCTCAGGGCTCTGCCTATATATAGTTTTTCACAGGGACACCAAAGGGCATACACTACAAATGTGGTGACACAGGATATATATTTTCTTATGTGTACCAATCTCTGATTAGTTGGTGCTTTAAATACTTTGCCATGTTGGCAATTGTTACAAATGTTACTGTTCCCACACTTGTACATACCAGGGGGCTTAAAAGGTATCCAGGTTTGACTTTTTGATTCATTCATCTGGAATTGGCTATGAACCAACTCATCTCTCAAGCTCTTACCCTTTGAAAGGGAGACTCTAGGTTTACTTCCTATTTTTCCTGCTAGTAAGGGATCATTCAATAAGACTGGCCAACATTTAGTCACAATGTTACCTATATCTCCTGCTTGTAGGGTGTATTTTGTGACAAAGCTGATTGTGTTACTCTCTTTGTCCTTTGTTTTTATTTTAGGAACTAGTAACTCATTTCTATTTACATTTCTAGCTTTGCATAAAGCCTCATCTAATACCTCCTTTTTATAGCCACTATTCAGAAATCTTTCCTTCAATACATTAGCTTGTAATGAAAAGGTGTCAAAACCACTATAGTTTCTACATAGTTTGAGGAACTGGCTATATGGAATTGAATATTTTACTGATTTAGAATGAGAGCTGGTGGCTAACATATAATTATTCATTGCCATTTCTTTTCTAAAACCTTTGATCCTGATCTGTTTGTCTTCCTCCTTTGTAAAAATCAAATCTAAAAAAAACAATTTCTGTGTCATTACTTTTATGTGTAAATCATAAATTTTTGTCACTTCTGTTAAGCCATTCAATAAACGCTGTCATTTCTGACTCTGTGCCTTGCCATATACAAAGTATGTCATCAATAAATTGAATATACCTGACAATGTATTTGCCAAATGGATTCGACTGGCCATTAAATAGCATTTTTTTCTCCCCAGCGTCCCAGGAATAAGTTGGCAAAGGATGGGTCCATCGCCACCCCCATTGCTGTTCCACACTTAATAATAATAATAATAATAAACTTTATTTAATATAGACCTTTCAAATATCAAGGCACTGCACAAAGAAGTAAAATTCAAAAAATTCAGTAAAAACCAGTAAAATCAGAGAAATTCAGGATAGGCTTTACCCCATAAAAAAGTCTTCAGTGCCTGCTTAAAGCACCCCACTGTCCTGCACTCCCATAGCTGACAGGGCAAGAATTCTAGTGGGTAGGGACAACAAACCCAAAAGCACGGGACCCTAACCCTTGGAATTTCCAGCAACCCCTCATCAGCTGAGCGGAGCTGTCACAAAGGGGTATAAGGAACCAGGAACTCTTTCAAATAGTCAGGACCCTGTCCATGTAGGGCTTTGTAGGTTAATAAACCTATCTTAAAGGTGATCTGCCACTGAACAGACAGTCAGTGCAGATCACGCAGCACTGGGGTAATGTGAGATCTCCTAGATACCCCAATCAATAAACGTGCAGCAGCATTCTGCAGTAGCTGCAATCAATGGATGTCAACCCCAGTAAGCCCTAGGTAAAGGCAGTTACAGTAGTCAAGGTGCGAGGTTACAAAGGCATGGACCAAAACAGGCAGGTCACTGGACGGAACAAGATGCTTGATCCTAGCAACGTTCCCAAGATGGCAAAAAGCTAGCTTGATGACTGCCAACACCTGATGATGAAGGGTCAGCCCATCATCAAGCATCACTCCTAGGTCACGCACCCGGTCAGAGGTAAGGATCTGAGCTCCCCCAGGACTAAACAAGAGGGCAGATCAGTCCTCAGCTCCTCTGTCCTATGACCCAGGTCCACCACCAAAACCTCAGCCTTTCCTGCATTCAACTTTAACCCACTAGGACTCATTCAATCTTGGATTTCAATGAGGCAGCAGTTAAATACTGAGATAGCACTAACCTGGTCAGGGGCAAAAGACAGGTAGAGCTGGGTATCATCTGCATAGCAGTGAAACCTCAGCCCATACCATCTTACAGTGTCTCTGAGGGGCAGCACATACATTGCAAATAACATGGGAGACAGCACCGAGCCCTGGGGCACCCCGAAGGGCAGAGAGAAAAACTCAAAAGAAAATATTCCCAAGACAACTCTGAGTTCTACCGGTGAGGAAAGATGAAAACCATCTGAGTACTGTCCCAGACAGCCCACAGATGGACCTCAGGCACTCGAGCAGGACCCCTTGATCCACAGTGTCAAAAGCTGAGGACAAATCATGGAGTACCAAGATGAAGTGGTTTCTCTGATCTCTAACCATCAGGAGATCATTGAGCACCTGAACCAGAGCAGTCTCAGTACTATGCCTTTTATGAAAACCCGAATGGAGAGGTTTGTATAAATTATGGATGGTTTACTGGTTCTCCAGTTGAGCTGCCACATCTTTCTCAATAACCTTTCCCACGAAAGGAAGGTTAGAGATAGGTCTGTAGTTCGCTAGAGTCTCAGGGTCCAAAGAAGCTTTCTTCAGGAGGGGTGTCACCACCACCTCCTTCAGGGAGCTAGGAAACTCACCCAATTCCAAGGAGCACTGGACAATCTGAGCTAGAACTGGGCTGATGATGTCACTACAACCCAAAATCAGGGAAGTAGGGCCCAGATCTAGACTACAGCATGTGGGACGCATCCCCTGGACAATCCTCATAATGTCAATGAACTCTGGCAGATCAAAGGTACTCCAGGAAACTCCGGGCTCAGTGACCAAGCACCGACCAACAGCATCCCCCATAGAGCGAGGCTGACAGAACTCCTGTCTGGTGTCAACCACCTTATTCGCAAAGGATCGAGCGATGTCATCACACTCTATTTGTGAAAAAACTGGATGGAGCTGCAGACAGGCTGAGTTGCACAACCTGTCCACAGTTTGAAAGAGTTGAGCCAGTCGGTTCCATGCAACAGCGATTTCCCTGGACAGGAATTCTGCCTTCTTATGAGAAATCTCTGATTGATAGAGTTTATAATGTGCTAACAAAATAAGGTGATTAGCATCCAAGGCAGACCTCTGCCAATGATGCTGTAACCTATTCCCCAACCTACACAACTCCCTCAGGGACCCATCAAACCATGGGGCCCCAGGGCAAAGCAGAATGTGGCAAACACAGACAGGAGCAATCAGATCAAGAGCTGAAGAAATAGCCCTGTTATAGGCCATGACTAACAGCTCTGGATCTGTGCTGGTCTCACCGAACAACGAGAGGTCAATCACCGCAGTCAGGTCTTCAGGGGCAACATCCCGCAAAGGACAATAGCTGACCATCTCCACAAGGGCCGACCTACCCAGGGGGACAGAAAAATTGAACCCAACGGTGTAGTGATTGGACCAACTGACAGGTTCCACTACCAAATTGGAGGCCTCGATCCCCAGGAGGAAGAACAGATCAAGAGAGTGACCACCATTGTGGGTAACTGGGGAAACAACCTGTGTGAAGCCCAGTGATGTTATCACCTGGAGGAAGTGTTGTCCAAAAAGTGAGGCTTCATTGTCGACCCAAGCATTGAAGTCACCCAGAACCATCATTCTGGGTGACTCCAATGATATGTCAGAGGCAATGTCTGCTACTTCATGCAGGAACAGTTTTTCATCACCTAGTGGATGGTAAATGAGTGCTATCCTGCACCCCACACCAGTTAATACAGTACACTCAAATGATGTGTCCTCTGTAGGTAATAATTCCCACCAAATTCAAAATAATTCCTCTTCAACACAAATTCTAACCCCTGTGATATTACATTTAAAGACATATTTTCGCATATAGGATCCCTAGAAAGGAAATGATGACATGCCTCTACACCATCTGAATGGCGAATTGATGTGCACAGGGACTCTACATAAACTGTGATCCACATCATAACATTATTCCATCTGAAATCCTGTAATTTCTCAAGCACATGCATGGTATCATGTGTATATGATGGCAGGCATTGCACACTTCGCTCCATAAAGAAATCAATAAATTGACACAAATTTTCATAGAGGGAGTCAATACCAGACACTATGGGTCATCCTGGTGGGTTTAATATATTTTTGTGGATTTTTGGCAAGATGTAAAAGGTGGGTTATGGGAAGTTTTGGGTACAGAGATTGAAATTCAGATTCTGTTATTGCCCCTTCACTTTTAAGTTCCAAAATGGAGAGTAGTTCAGTTTTAAACTGAAGTAAGGGGTTACCATTAAGCTTCTGGTAATTATCAGTATTCCCTAATAATTCTAGTACCTTTTCACAATAAAATTTCCTGTCCATAACTATAATGTTTCCACCCTTGTCAGTTGATTTAAATAGCAGATCATTATTAGCTCTAAGTTTTTCCAAGTGCTTGTTTTTCTGACTGAGACAGGTTCCCATACCATTGAATGTCTTTCTTACACAGTACTTTCTTAACTTCCCTCAGCACTGTTTCTTTATAGCTAATTATACTTGGATTTAAACTTTTGGGACAAAAAACAGATTTGGCTAAATTGTTTAAATTTTGAGATGTATATATTGTATAAGAGAATGTTAAAATTCCCAGTATTACTTACAGTGTTTTGTTCCAGGTTTTCAAACCATAATTTGTTTAAATTCCAGTAATTCTGAAAGTCCATACCATCCTATTTTTCCATTTTCTCCTCTTTGTCAGCTGACACTCAAAATTCTCAGTACTCCTCCTCTTCTCCTAGCACTGGGATTGAAAAATACAAAAGTGAGTTTGTATTCTCTTCATACTGCATGACATTCCTTAGATCCCCTATTGAGTGTCCCATAGTGTCAGTCAAGTGTGATGCTTGTCTCAGAAAATATTCCTTTAGTTCCACATTTTGAAAAAACTTTTCCAAGTCTTTAATAACATCACATTCATTTGATTTTACACTTGGTATGAATGACAGCCCCTTTCCTAGAAGATTCTCTTCATCTTCTGTGAGCACAGCTTTTGATAAATTATTTGCCACTCCTCGTTTTGGGCTTGGTAGTTTGGTCATTTACCTCCCCTTTCCCCCGCCATGTCCTTTTCCATTTTTTGCCACTTGGTTAGGTCTGGGGCTTGATGCTGTGGCACCCGGGTCTTTACTAGTGCCAGGTTCAGTAACTTCGCTTTAACTATTGTCTGCCTTATTTTTTTAATTCCATTTCTGTCTCCCACGTTATCTAACTATGGACAGAGATCTTTCTTTAGAGTTTGATCTCTCTTTCTTGTATCTTTACTGCTTAAAATGCCGTCCTTCATTATAGTCTAAGATGTCTCGTTCTAATTTGTGTTGTTTGCATTTTATGATTTCGTATTCCTGATTTTTTAGTTTAGTTTGTAAGGTACTGTCATGTTGTTTAAAATCAGGATGGTCAATAAAGTTCTTTAAATCAGTCTTAGTTACAGCTATTTCCTTCAATAATTTTGTATATTTAGCAGAATCATTTTTAATTATCGGCTTTACAAAAATCAAAGCGCATACTTGTGCTGCATCCTCCCATTCTTTGGTGCATATAAAATCTTCAAATCCACCTGATGGTATTATTGTAACCCACAGGCCTCATGGTGCTATGTTTTTTTTCCAGGTATTGCTGCAGGCTGCTAATATTAAACATTAAGTTTATTTTTGCAAATAGTTGTCATTTCAAAGTTTGGAACAATGATTTCAGCTCACCTCTTTCTGTTGATCCACCGTTCCCAGATACTGCAAATTTTTCTTTAATATTGGCCAAATGTGTTGATAAATTCTCAGCTGCAAGAAGACACACAGGCTGGATATCTACGATCTCTTCCTCGGAGGAACTGCTTGCATTTTGATGTTCATACCAGCGCAGAGGTACACCGAAGAGTAGATGCACCTACTTATGCTTTTAAATGCTTTTCTGAGGAAAATTAGCCTTGTAGATTTCAACACACAACAAAATAACTGTTATGTCTAGTGTCTGATTTCCTTCGCCTCTATTCAGTTTTGAACAAGGGACTCCTGAGCTGCTTTGCACATGCTTAGAACAAGACAACAAAAGAACATCATACTGCAGAGCAAGGACAGGGTACAGGTGAGGGCTGCGAGCCCTAAAACATTCAAAACAACAGAATATTCATCAGCACTCCACAGCCAGGAGGTTACTCGACCTCTCCATTGAAGGTGTTAAAAATAATACCAAAGTCCCTTTTTGCAGGTGCAAGAATATTAGGTTCATTCCAAGGTATTACAAGAGGTCATGAGTAAAGGTACAACAGTTATGTGCAAAATCCCCAGCACTTCACCAGTTAAGGCATCATCAGGGGATGGTCTTTGTAGTCATTAGTTCTCTCTTTATACTAAAAAAATTCAAAATCCGTGACATCATATAATAACATCCAATCAGATCATATAAATCACAAAAAGTGCTAATTATTAATTAAAATTGGCAATATAGAAAAACAAAACATATTTCTATACCCCAGAACATGTCAGCAACATAACCAATTGGTAAAATTTTAAAAATTATAAACTTTGTTGCCACAGCCAATCAGATTGCTCAATTTCAAAATCCTAAACTTTTTAAGCCAATTGTCTTCCTATCCTTTAGTACCATATGTTGCTGATATTTTGGGGGTATTTTTAACTTTGTCTTAAAGAAAAGTAGCAAAATACATTTGATTGAATTCATAAGTATTTTTCTCAAACAAAACTTTTTTCACAATCATGATACTGCCATAACTTCTTAAAGTTGAATACATCATGATAACAGTTGTATTTATATTTATATCTTATCTGGGAGGTAGAAAGAAAGGGATCAAAAGCTGAATCCACTGGTCCTAGCCATGTATATAGCAAGGTCACACAGGGAAAACAAGATTAACTGCACTCACAAATCACCTGTTGGAGAAAATACAAGAGAGAAAGAGAGATTATTTCATTGTTTTCATATACTGGCATTTTTTAGCTTCATTTTACACAAAATCAAACTTAAGAATTAGAAATAAAATAAACTTTCTCCTTAATTTGTTTGCAGTTTTAACACTTTCTGATTCAAACTGTATGAGTCCATCATTTTACACATCATAATATTAACAACAAGTAAGTTATTATGGTCTTTCTTAGCAGTTATTCTTAAGTGTGGGGGGAGGGAAATGTTTTAGTATTTTTATTATTATAGGTAGGGTTTGGGGTCCCATTCTCTGTTCAATCCATCAGGTGTCAAGGCTTTTAGAACATAAATCCAGAACATTTGTCTTTGTTCTAATCTGTTGAGGCAGTCATCTCCTCTGTTGTCAATTCTGACTTGTTCTAGGCCAGTATATTTTAAACCTGATTGATCACTATACTATATGGTGTGCCCTTACTACCTCTAAAAAGTGGCAAAATTATGTCTTCATAATCCCATTGCTATGACGTAAATGGTTATAAACCTCTCTTGAGTACGTCATAGCGATGGGATTACAAACAGAGCCCATCTGTGCATGCATGTACCTGTGATCTCGCGCACCGACTGCATTCCCGAAACCAGTGCAGTGGCCACAAAATGACCCAGAACGTCCGCGGTGGGGAAAAAAATAAGCCATATTAGTTTGTTTGTGGCAGTTAATTGGGACCATACACTATAAAATATAATGTATGGTCCCTCTATCGTTAACCGGTTTGGTTAACCGTCTTGAGGTTGCCATGGTGACATAAACCTCTCGAGCTTCGCTCTCGAGGTTCACATGGTCACCCTGGCAACCTCTCGATGGTTAACAAACCTGTTAACAATAGAGGACCATACATTATCCTCTATGTTATGTGAGTCAAAAAAATGAGTAGCTACTGGATTTGTCAGGTCTATATTGCCAACATCCCTGATGTGTTCCTGTATCCTGATTTTCAATGGTCTCAGGGTTCTGCCTATATATAGTTGTTCACAGGGACACCAAAGGGCATACACTACAAATGTGGTGACACAAGATATACATTTTCTTATGTGTACCAATCTCTGATTAGTTGGTGATTTAAATACTTTGCCCTGTTGGCAATTGTTATAAATGTTACAATTCCCACACTTGTATATACCAGTGGGCTTGACAGGTGTCCAAGTTAGACTTTTTTATTTATTCCTCTGGAACTGGCTATGAACCAACTCATCTCTCAGGCTCTTACCATTTGAAGAGGTGACTCTAGGTTTACTTCCTATTTTTCCTGCTAGAAAGGGATCATTCAATAAGCTTGGCCAATATTTAGTCACAATGTTACCTATATCTCCTGCTTATAGGTTGTATCTTGTGACAAAGATGATTGTGTTACTCTCTTTGTCCTTTGTTTTTGTTTTAGGAACTAGTATTTCATTTCTATTGACATTTCTAGCTTTGCTTAAAGCCTCATCTAATAGCTCCTTTTTATAGCCCCTATTCAGAAATCTTTCCTTGAGTTCATTAGCTTGTAATGAAAAGGTTTCAAAATCACTACGGTTTCTACATAGTCTGAGGAATTGGCTATATGGAATTGAATCTTTTAATGATTTAGGATGACAGCTGGTAGCTAAGAAATAATTATTTGTTGCTGTTTCTTTTCTAAAATCTCTGGTCCTGATGTGTTTTCTTCTCCCTTTGTAAGTCTCAAATCTAAAAAATCTATTTCTGTGTCATCACTTTTATGTGTAAATCATAAATGTTTGTCATTTCTGTTAAGCCATTCCATAAATGCTGTTGTTTCTGACTATGTGCCTTGCTATACACAAAGTATGTCATCAATAAATTGAATCCACCTGACAGTGTATTTGCCAAATGGATTCGACTGGCCAACAAATAGCTATTTTTCTTCCCAGCACCCTAGGAATAAGTTGGCAAAGGATGGGACCATTGCTGCTCCCTTTGCTGTTCCACACTTCTGTAGGTAATAATCCCCATTGAATTCAAAATAATTCCTCTTCAACACAAATTCCAACCCCTGTGATATTAAATTTAAAGGCATATTTTCACATAAAGGATCCCTAGAGAGGAAATGATTACGTACCTTTACACCATCTGAATGATGAATTGATGTGTACAGGGACTCAACATTAATTGTGAGCCACATCATACCACCATTCCATCTGAAATCCTATAATTTCTCTAGCACATGCATGGTATCATGTGTATTGCTTTTTGGTTTTTTTCTCCCATCCAACGCCCTGCCCACATGCACCTGATGTGACATGCACCAGATTCCACCAACGCTCATTGCTGGGCCTTCACACAGCTATGGAAGGACTACAGATGGCCCCCACAACCTGGGAGAGGAGAGCAGGTGCTCATTCCTACTCCCACCCACCACCCCCTGCCAGTCTGACACCATGTGGTGACCAGAAGTAATTCCTGAGCCCATGTAACCTGCATAGCATGAGGTAAGGTGTCCAGCACCTCAGCCCTCAGTGACACTGGGCCAGCCTACACTGTTTTATTTCAGTAATTCTCCCACAAATACCATGAAACAGAAAGAAAACAATCAAATGACTGAATACTTACCTTTGCAAGTCATACACACAGTGTTTTTCAAAGAGTCCATCAGACTTGTGATAAAATTCCTGCAGGGTAAAACAAAATAATATAAAATAAACATGATTAATTTCCATCCAAGATACAGAATTACAGAAATACAGATGCACTGTTCAATCATAATTCCCAGACCCCTTTACTCAAACAAACATAAAACAATTAAAAGATTTTATACAATTTACTTGCTTTTGCTGGTAGCACACAATGTGGTACTTGAAGATGAACAACATCACTCTGGCTTGGGTGGTCATCATCATCCAGACTTCTTCATAATTGTTGGTGATTTGACATGGTAAATGAATACTGGAGCAGAGACTGGTGAGGCTACACTGGTATCTGCCATATTTCAGTCATGGGGAATACTGGAGAGCAAATTCCAGGCATGGGCAATACTGTAGACTGGTGATGCCACATTGGTATCTGGCAAATTTCAGGCATGGTCAGTACTGGAGACTGGTGATGCCACATTGGTATTCAGTAAATTTCAGGCATGGGCAATACTGGAGACTGGTGATGCCACATTGATATTCAGCAAATTTCAGGCATGGACAATACTGGAGACTGGTGATGTCAAACTGGTATTCAGTAAATTTCAGGCATGGGCAATACTGGAGACTGGTGATGCCAAACTGGTATTCAGTAAATTTCAGACATGGGCAAAACTGGAGACTGGTGATGCCACACTGGCATTCAGCAAATTTCAGGCATGGGCAATACTGAAGACTAGTGATGCCAAACTGGTATTCAGTAAATTTAAGGCTTGGGCAATACTGGAGACTGTTGATGCCACATTGGTATCTAGCATAGCTTAGGCATGGAGAATACTGGAGAATGGAGACTGATGATGACAAACCAAATATTACACTTGGCTGGTGCTGCTCTAAGCAACTACTTAGAATATTTATGCAAAATTATGCTGAGCATCCACCACCTCACATTTCATGGTCACCATAAATGGTTTACAAATTCATGTGATTATTAAAAAAGCACAATGCCTGACACATTTTAGATCCTAAAAGATCCTTTTTCAAAGGCAGTTACAGCAAGACTAAACACTATTATATACACATAAGTGTTGTGGCATCACAGTGACATCATAATATGAACAACCTTCAAAATCATAGGATGTAATACACCCTGACCACATGATGTGCCCATGTGAAACATCCATTACCCACCATTAGGTGCTACATATTGTTAAACAGACAACTTCAAAGGTACAGTAATACAACACAGTGTTATTAAACTGCAGTGCATAATCATTGAATGTGCAGATGTTGAAAAAATAATATAAAACAGCATAGCCAAATAATCACCTATATCATTATGTACAGAAAAGTAGTGGAAGGGAAAGGAGTGGAATAAAAGAAGTAAGAAGGGAAAAAAAGACCAAAACAAAAAAATTAAAAATTGAGAAAATAAAGGGGGAAGGGGAGGAGGAATCTAAGATTTTTGTCCATCCTCTCTGGAATGGACAAAAAGTCCCTTTTTGCAAGTGCAATAATGTCAGGTTTATTCCAAGGTATTACAGTACAAGAGGTCATGAGTAAAGGCACAACAGTTATGTGCAAAGTCCCCATCTCTTCACCAATTAAGTCTTCATCAGGGTGATGGTCTTTGCAGTTATTAGTTTTCTCTTTATACCAAAGAAATTCACAATCCATGACATCATATAATAACATCTATTCAGATCATATAAATCTCAGAAAGTACTAATTATTAATTCAAATTGGCAATATAGAAATACAAAACATATTTCTATACCCCACAACATGTACGCAACATAACTGATTGGTAATATGTTAGAAATGATAAACTTTGTTGCACAGATAGCTTGATTTAAAAATCCTAAACTTTTGAAGCCAATTGTCTTAATATCCTTTAGTACCATATGTTGCTGATATTTTGGGGGTATTTTTAACTTTGTCTTACAGAAAAGTAGCTAAATACATTTGATTGAATTCATGAGTATTTTTCTCAAACAAAACTTTTTTCACAATCATGATAATGCCATAACTTCTTATAGTTGAATACATCTTGATAACAGTTGTATTGATATATATCACTTATCTGGGAGGTAAAAAGAAAAGGATCAAAAGCTGAATCCACTGGTCCTAGCCATGTATATAGCAAGGTCACACAGGGAAAATAGGATTAATTGCACTCACAAATCACCTGTTGGAGAAAATACAAGAGAGAAAGAGAGATTATTTCATTGTTTTCATATACTGGCATTTTTTAGCTTCATTTTACACAAAATCAAACTTAAGAATTAGAAATAAAATAAACTTTCTCCTTCATTTTTTTGCATTTTTAACAATTTCTGATTCAAACTGTATGAGTCCATAATTTTACAAATCATAATATTAACAACAAATAAGTTATTATAGTTTTTCTTAGCAGTTATTCTTAAGTGTGGGGGGGGAGGGACATTCTTTATTATTTTTATTATTACAGGTTGGGTTGGGGTTCCTATTCTCTGTTCAATCTGGCAGGTGTCAAGGCTTTTAGAACAAAAATCCAGAACATTTGTTCTACTCTGTTGAGGTGGTCACCTCCTCTTTTGTCAATTCTGACTTGTTCTAGGCCAGTACATTTTAAACCTGATGGACTTGTCAGATCTATATTTTCAATATTCCTGACATGTTCCTGTATCTTGATTTTCCATGGCCTCAGGGTTCTGCCTAAATACATATTTTTACAGGGACACCAAAGGGCATACACTATAAATGTGGTGACATAGAATATACATTTTCTTACGTGTACCAATCTCCAATCATAATTACATACTTCGTCAGCACTTAATCCTTGCCCTACTACTGCTGGTTGCAGGGGATATACCCAAATCCTGGCCCAACATCAACCCCTAGTCACAGTAACACCTTGCCTTGCCCCTCAGCCAAGGCCACCACCGACACTCATTCTGGCTCCCTCCCCGGGGATTACGTCTTCTCTACCTAAAAATTCGTAGACTAGCCCCCAAGCTTGATCAGCTCCAGGTTCTAGCCACCCATCATGCCCCTGACTTAATCAACACATCAGAGACCTGGCTAAATCCAAACCTCCCTGATCCAGCCATCGCTATTCCGGGGTTCACCATCACTCGGCAAGAGGGGTGGCTATCTGCACCAACTCAGCTCTACACTTTTCTGTCACTCTCTCAAAAGCTAAACCCAAGGCCTATGAGCTGCTCATGCTGAAACTGTCCCCTTCTTCCTCTCTCCCCATCTTTGTGGCTGGAATTTACTGCTGTCCTGGCACCCCAGCCACAACAGTAACCAACATCCTGAACCAACTGTCATGCCTTGCCCAGTCGGGTGAACTATATGTCTTGGGTGACTTCAATCACAACTGGTTAGATCCCACCTTTAACAAAACCCGCAACGAGATATCTGCCCTCAACCTTACCCAAACCATTCTGGAATCTACACGGTCAAACCATAAGTTCAGAAACCATTCCCTTCTCGACTGGGTGCTTACCTCCCATCCACACTGCATCATCAGCTCTGGCCTCCTTCCAGACTCCATTAGCGATCACCACCTAACATTCTTGGTCCGCAAAATCCACCGAGTTAAATCCCCTCCCAAATTTATATTTCAACTGTCATATAAATCCCTAAACCTCTCCCCTCTCCTGGAAGAGTTAGCTCACTCCAACTGGGACCCAGTCCTAAGATGCTCTAACATACATGCTGCCCTCACACACATCAGGAACACCTTCCTCAGTGCCTGGGACAAACATGCCTCCCTGCGCAGTGCTAGGGTCCGAGGGTCACACCTTCCCTGGATATCTTCTGAGCTGATAGCTTGCCAACAAGCCCATGACAGGGCATGGTGTACCTCAAATTCCACGCTCCTCCCAGGTGACAATATGACCTACCACATGCTGTGAAAGAAATGCACAAAGGTCATCCGCATAGCTAAGGCCGAATACTTTAACAACACCCTAAACTCAAATCTTGGGAGGCCTTCTAAATTCTGGAAAGTCATCAACTCCCTTTTCTCCCCCCCAACAACAAATCCCCCTCCTCTCCTTCTCGCCCAAGGGACCCTACTCTCCAACCCACTGACAGTAGCCTCCGAGTTCAATTTCTACTACACTACTTGTGCTAAGACCCTCCTGGACTCCCTTCCTCCAGTAACTACACCCACTCCCCAGACAGCTACCCTCCTACAGCCTGGCCAGAACCCTTTCTCTTTCAGACACATCTCCCCCACTGAAACCTTAGATATTTTTCTCTCCCTGAATCCCACCAAAGGTAAATGTCCCAACGGCCTTGACAATAAACTTCTCTTCCTATCTGCCCCGGCCATCGCTACTCCACTCACTGCCCTGCTAAATCTTTCATTCACCACTGAGTCACTCCCCTCATAGTGGAAACATGCCACTGTCCTACCTCTTCCAAAAGGAGGTGACCCTATCTCCACTGCTAGCTACTGCCCCATCTCCCTACTCCCCACCCTAGCCAAACTCCAGGAACACCTAGTACTATCACAGCTTGCCCACTTTCTCTCTGAAACAAGCTTCTTCACTCCATTCCAGTCCAGTTTTAGGAAGAACCGCTACACCACTGCCTCCCTACTAAGACCCATGGACTCCATCCTCTCTGGAATGGACAAAGGACACATCACCACCGCTATTTTCATCGACCTAGCCAAAGCTTTCGATACGATATCCCACTCCCTCCTACTGTCCTACCTAGCTGGTGCTGGTCTATCACCTTCAGCCACAAGTTGGTTCAGTGCCTACCTACAAAATAGAACCCAGTCTACAAAAATAACTGACTGCACCTCCCCCGCGCTCCCCATTACCACCGGTGTCCCCCAGGGCTCAGTCCTTGGCCCCATTCTCTTCTCCATCCTACTAAATGACCTGCCAATGGCTTGCTCCACTACCTCAATACACATGTACGCTGATGACATGGTCCTCTTTACTTCCGGCCGCTCCCATGAAAAAGTCACCTCTAATCTCCAGACTGATTTCAACCAAGTACAACAGTGGTTCAACTCCAACCAACTCTCCCTAAATGCCAAGAAAACAGTCTCTATGTCTTTTGGCACTAGACAGAGACTATCCAGACTTACATCCCCCCTGATCTTCCATACCCTAAGTAACACCACCCTGGAAGATGTGCCCTCCTTTAGGTACCTAGGGGTTTGGCTTGATCGCCACCTCTCCTTCTCCACCCACATGGATGCCATTCTATCAAAACTGTGCCCCAAGCTCGGTGCCCTCTATAGAAACTGTGCTAGTCTTCTGCTTCCTGTGAGATGCGAAATAGTCCAGAAAATGATTCTACTTTCCTTCAACTACTGCAATGTCATCTACAGCTCTACCTCCAAGTCCATCTTATGCAGACTGGACCCACTCTTCAATGCTTTCTGCCGCTTCACCCTCGATTCCCCCCTGCACCCATCACTGCAAGCTCTTCCATTCACTGGCCCTCTCATCCCTGAGCAACTGGAGCCTACTTCACCGTGTTAAATTTGTTTCTAACTTCTGGCTCAGTTCCCTCTCATTCTACCTCATTTCCTCTGTATCTTCCCCACCAATCCCCATTCACACCCTCAGGTCTACTGACTCCAGGCTATTAGCTATCCCTCACTGAAGAACCTCCACAGGCCAATCGGCCTTCTCTTACCTCTTCCCCAAGCTAAGGAATGATCTGCCAGCCCAAATCCACCATTCTTCCTCCAGACACTCTCTATCCTCCACCCTCAATAAATTCTTTGCACCCAATTGTACATACCCCAACCCCCCCGACTGACTCCTTCCCCCACCTGATCCCCTCCTCCTTACACACCTGACCAGAGGCTGGGCCGTTTGTCCAAATGACTGGCTTATAAATTTGGCATAACATTCCTTGCACTTACCTGCTATTGGCACTTCTGTCCATCCCTTCTTATTCCCATCAATGTTCCTCCCTAAGTCAACCCCCACTTCTTTCCCAGTGATTGACTACCTATACCTGTCACCAGCCTCTGGCCCCAGGCTCAGGCTCCCAGTTCGCACTGCCAACCTGGTGCATTTTATTTCTCCTCATTCTCTAGATATAAGCACTTATGTAACCATGTATAGTTTCGATGTTAATCAAACATGTTATGCCACTCCCCATGTGGCACAAGTATGTAGTGCTTCCACTTGTTTAAATCTGTCTAGCCACACTCATCCATGTAACCACTGTTTTGAATTGCTTGACTCTAATTTCAACCCATTGTTTATATTATGTATATTCCTCCCATGTACCCCCCCCAGGTCGCACCATGAGACGAGCATTGTTTTGCTTAGTGTGCCTCTCCTGGTGAAACATTTTCAATAAATAAATTAGTTGGTGCTTTAAATACTTTGCCTTGTTGGCAATTTTTACACATGTTATAGTTCCCACACGTGCACATGCCATGGGGTTTGACAGGTGTCCAAGTTTGACTTTTTGATTCATTAGTTTGGAACTGGCTATGAACCAACTCATTTCTCAGGCTCTTACCCTTTAAAAAGGTGACTCTAGGTTTACTTCCTATTTTTTCTGCTAGTAAGGTATCATTCAATAAGACTGGCCAATATTTAGTCACAATGTTACCTATATCTCCTACTTGTAGGTTGCAACTTGTGACAAAGTTGATTGTGTTACTCTCTTTGTCCTTTGTTTTTGTTTTAGGAACTATTAATTCACTTCTATTGACATTTCTGGCTTTGCTTAAAACCTCATCTAATACCCCCTTTTATAGCTCCTATTCAGAAATCTTTCCTTCAGTTCATTATCTTGTAATGAAAACATGTGAAAATCACTACAGTTTCTACATAGTCTGAGAAATTGGCTATATGGAATTTAATTTTTTAATGATTTAGGATGAGAGCTGGTGGCTAACAAATAATTAGTCATTGTCATTTCTTTTCCAAAACCTCTGGTCCTGATCTGTTTGTCTTCTCCATTTCTAAGAAATCTATAAAATCAATTTCTGTGTCATCACTTGTATGTGTAAATCGTAAATTTTTGTCATTTCTGTTAAGCCATTCCATAAATGCAGTAATTTCTGACTCTGTGCCTTGCCATATACAAAGTATGTCATCAATGAATCAAATCCTTCTGACAATGTATTTGCCACATGGATTTGACTGGCCAAAAAATAGCATTTTTTCCTCCCAGTGTCCCAGGAATAAGTTGGCAAACGATAGGGGCCATTGCTGCTCCCATTGCTGTTCCACACTTCTGTAGGTAATAATCCCCATTGAATTCAAAATAATTTCTCTTCAACACAAATTCTAACCCTTGCGATATTAAATTTAAAGGCATATTTTCACATATAGGATCCCTAGAGAGGAAATGATGACATGCCTCTACAACATCTGAATTATGAATTGATGTGTACGGAGACTCAACATAAATTGTGAGCCACATCATACAACCATTCCATCTGAAATCCTGTAATTTCTCAAGCACATGCATAGTATCACGTGTATATGATGGCAGGCATTGCACACTTTGCTTCATAAAGAAATCAATAAATTGACACACATTTTTAGAGAGGTAGTCAATACCAGATACTGTGGGTCATCCTGGTAGGTTTAATAGATTTTTGTGGATTTTTGGCAAGATGTAAAAGGTGGGAGTTATGGTAAATTTTGGGTACAGAAATTGAAATTCAGATTCTGTTATTTCCCCTTTACTTTTGGCAAGCTCCAAAATGGAGAGTAGTTCAGTTTTAAACTGAGGTAAGGGGTTACCATTAAGCTTCTGGTAATTGTCAGTATCCCCTAGTAATTCTAGTACCTTTTTACAATAAAATTTCCTGTCCATAACTACAATGTTTCCACCCTTGTCAGCTGATTTAAATATCAGATCCTTATTAGCTTTAAGTTTTTCCAAGTGCTTGTTTTTCTGACTGAGACAGGTTCCTGTACCATTGAATTTCTTTCTCACACAGTGCTTTCTTAACTTCCCTCAGCACTGTTTCTTTATAGGAAATGATACTTGGATTTAAACTTTTGGGACAAAAAAACAGATTTTGCTCTAAAAATCTCTTTTCTAAATTACTTACATTTTGAGACATATACATCGTATAAGAGCAAACTAAAATTTCCAGTATTACTAACACTGTTTTCTTCCAGGTTTTCATACCATAATTCATTTAAATTCCAGTAATTCTGAAAGTCCATACTGTCCCATTTTTCCATTTTCCCCTCTTCTTCAGCTGACGCTCTAAATTCTTGGTGCTCCTCCTCATCTCCTAGCACTAGGCTTGAAAATCCAAAAGTGAGTTTGTAGTCTCTTCATCCTGCATGACATTCCTTAGATCCCCTATTGAGTGTCCCATAGTGTCAGTCGAGTGTGATGCTTGTCTCAAAAAATATTCCTTTAGTTCCACTTTTAGGAAAAACTTTTCCAAGTCTATAATAACATCAAATTCATTTGATTTTACACTTTGTATGAATGATAGCCCCTTTCCTAGAAGATTCTCTTCATCTTCCATGAGCACAGCTTTTGATAAATTAATTATTTGCCACTTCTCATTTTTGGGCTAGGTAGTTTGGTCATTTACCTCCCCTTTTCTCCCTCCTTGTCCTTTTCCATTTTTTGCCTTTCTTTTTCTTTTTAAATATATTTTTATTGTATCCAAGTTTTTCAGGTAGGGATCAGAGTACATCATATGTTCATTTGTTTTACAACATATATAGTACAGTTAAGACATTTGATTTGTTCTCTGGCCTTTATCCATTTATACATTTTTGATTAAGGTTAACTAATACATTTGGTAACTCTTTCATATGCTCCCTTGTGGTATTGCCAGATCTCATACAGATTTTGCTTTCTTCTACGGAATTAAGTCCTGTCTATGTCTAAATATCCAGAGCCACTATTTAGTCCAAAATTCAGTATATCTCGTAACCTTTAAATTAATATGAGCTGTCAAGAACTCCATTCGATATATTTGATAAGTTATGTCTTCCCATTCCTGAGGAGTAGGTGGTAGTCTCTGGAGCTATCTCCTCATCACAGCCTTGTGAGCTGCAAGGAATTGTATAGCTAGCAAAAGCCTATAGTTGCCTTTCTCCATTCCCTTAGGGAAGTCAAAAATAAGTGCACATTCTAGTGTCAAAGTTCCTATTTCTTTGAACAGCTCTTCCAATGCTCCCCCCACCTCTCTCCAAAATGTCTCTAGGCATGGGCAGCTCCAAAATATATGCTTGTGATTAGCTAAAGGTTCCTTGCATCCTCTCCAGCACTGTGATCCAAGTTGAACATCATACTTTCCTACTATTTGTGGTGTTCTAAAAAAACCTTATTATACACTTCTAACCAAACTCTCTCCAAGTCAAGGATCTTGTAGTTCTATGGATTTCTGAGTATATCAATTCCCATCTTTCCTTCTCTAATGTAATACCTAGTGCTTCTTCCCATTGTTGTTGTGAATGTAGTATAGTCTCTTTCTGTTTGCTATTTAGGGCTGGATATGTTTTAGATATTACATGATCTGGTATTGCTATCTCTATTGAGTTGATTATAATTTTCATTAGTGGATGTATTTCCCCTGGGTCCCAGGAGATGCCCATCAGGTTCCTACAGTAATTTCTTATCTGTAGAAGTCTAAAAAAAAAAAATCTTGTTTCACTAACTGATATTTTATCTCCAGAGTCTGGAATTAACTAAATATTCCCTGTTCATATAATTGATAGAATCTAATAAGTCCCTGGTGTTGCCACCTTTTAAAATTATAATCCTGTCTAGCTGGATCAAACTTGGGGTCTGCTGTAATTTTTGTAAAAGTTACGTTATAGGATCTTTTATTATTATTATTATTATTATTATTGTTCTCCATACAGTATATTTAGGAGTTGTCTTGTTTGTTTAAATCTGATCTCTTGTTCCATAGTTGCTTTTGATATGGTTTGTGTGAATAAGTATTTCTCCATCTCCTCTATTGTGGGCCCTAGTTCTATTTCTTTCCAATGTGGGTCCATTCCTTTATCTAGCCAACAAAGTATGTGAGATATTACTGCTGCCTGTGCATATTGTTCTAAATTTGGTAGGGCTAATCCTCCTTTATTTTTGAGCAGTTGGAGTGTTTTATATTTTATCCTTGGTTTTC
This sequence comes from Neoceratodus forsteri, assembly GCA_016271365.2. Lineage (NCBI taxonomy): Eukaryota > Metazoa > Chordata > Ceratodontiformes > Ceratodontidae > Neoceratodus > Neoceratodus forsteri. Next base: position 869,850,185 of record CM057450.1, on the reverse strand, counting down.
TCCACTGCCATAAAAACCTAGATATCATACTATTCCATTTTTTAAAATCTTTTTTTGGTGGAAGGACTGGGAGGATCTGAAAGAGGTACAAGAATCTTGGCAGTATACTGTATTCATTCTTATAACATTAATTATTTGGTTAAGCATGAGAGGGAGAGGGTCCCATCTCTGGAAATCATCTCTAATAGATTGTATAAGTGGTGTATAATTAGCTTCATAGAGGTTATGGGTTTCCTTTGTAAGATTTATCCCTAAACATCTAAATTTATTATTTTTCCATCTCTGTAGACATCTCGCTTGAATTGTCTTACTCGGTTGGTAGTTGAAGCTCAGTACTTCTGTTTTACTTGTATTAAACTTATATCCTGAAATGGACTCCATTTCTCCTAGGAGGGAGAACAATTCCTATGGAGGTCTCTGGTTTGATTAAGTATATTAGTAGGTCATCAGCAAAGAAAGCTGTTTTGTGTATAGTATTAAGATAATTTATTCCCTTAATCTGTATATTCTCTCTAATAGCTTGGGCTAAGGGTTCAGCATACAATGCAAATAGGGAGGGGATGGGGGTAGCCCTGTTGAGTACCCCTGTTTAGGGTAAAATGGGTCAAATATGATCCATTCACTTTGATCATAGCCTGTGAGGAGGTATATAATCGTTGTATAATATTTAAAAAGGCTGTTGGAAAATTGAATTTCTCCATTGTGTATCTCAAGAATTGCCAGGAGACTCTATCAAATGCCTTTTGGGTGTCCATACTTAAAAGTATAAAGAGGGCTTGCTCTTGTTGGATCACTTCTAAAAGAAATACTGTTCTTTTCATACTGTCTGCTGTTTGGCATTTTATTATAAAACCTGCTTGGTCCTTATTAATTATATTTGGCAGTATGCTTTCCAGTCGTTTAGCCATGATTGCTGTAAAATATTTATAGTCTTGGTTTAGAACTGATATGGGGCAGTAGGATTCACAATTTAAGGGATCTTTATCTGGTTTAAGTATAGTAGATATATTGGCGTATTGCCAGCTATTCAGTATAGGGGAAGTATTCGCCTGTATTGCATTAAATAATTTAGTTAACATTGGGAATAATGCTTTTCGAAATGTTTTATAAAATTCTGCCATATAGCCATCTGGTGCCTGGGCTTTTATTTGATTTAAAGTTATTTAGGGCCATTCCTATCTCCTGTGACATTATGGGACTGATTAGGGAGTTACTTTGTTCCTCTGTAATGTGAGGTAGTTGCATTTTTGCAAAAAAAAGTTTATATTTTTCATCTGGTTCCTGTGGTTGATTATATAGTTTTAAATAAAATTCCCTAAAACCCTCAAGGATATCTTTTGTTTTATTCAATATTTTAGATTGTGTAAGGTGTTTTATTTTTGTATTGTTGAAATTGCTTGTTGTTTTCGTAATCTTTAAGCCAAAATTCTAGCAGCCTTACTGCTCCCTTCGTAGTATCTTACTATTACATGCATTAAAGCTTGTTCTGTGTTTTGGTTTAATAAGTCTTGTAATTTTGTCTTCACCTGGTTTATCTGTGTAATTATGTCTCCCCTTCCTCCTGCACGTAGTTGTTGTAATCTCCCTAGTTCAATTTCTAACTCTTTTTGTTTCTTAGCTCTCTGTTTCTTTTGGTGGGTTGCATATGCTATGATTTCACCCCTTAATACTGATTTTAAAGTGCCCTATAATGTTCCTTCCTGCACCTCTTCCATACTATTCTCTTGTAGTATTCCAGGGATCCATTATTGAGCCTTTTCTTTAAACTGTTTATCTTTAATAAACATATTATTAAACCTCCATTGTCTCATTATAACTTCCTGTTCTGATTCTAATTCCACTGTAATAATTGTATGGTCTGATAAATGAATTGTTGAGATCTTTGCGTTATATATTATATCTATAGATTCCACTTCTACCAGGAAATAGTCAGTTCATGAGTGTTATGAACTCCCGAAAAAAGTGTCTAGCCTTGTCATGCTGGATAGCAGTGTCCCCAGGTATCTATTAGGGCAAGATCTTTTATTAGCCTTCTACCATGTTTCTGTCCCCTTGTGGCTCTGAGAATGTTAGGGTTTGAACTATCTCTTGATGGATTCATTAATATATTCAAATCTCCAACTAATATCAATATCTCCTGTTTAAATGCTATGATTTTATCAAAAATAGTTTGATATACAGTACTCTCTGACCCGGGGGAATATATAGACTTCCCACTGTATAAACCTGCCCTTCCCAGTTTCCCTTAATCAAGGACAACCTGCCCTCATTATCTTGATATGATTCTATAATTTTAAAAGTTGAGGATCTTGGTATCAGGATTACTGATCCTCTTCTCCATCCTCTCACATAAGCACTTGCTACAATACTCGACATTCAATATTTAAGTAATTTCTGGTGTTCATCTTTGGATAAGTGTGTCTCTTGTAGCAGAATGATCTGTGGATGCATTTTTTAAGGTTAGAAATTATTTTAGTTCTCTTTATAGGATTGCTCAGTCAATTGACATTCTGGGATACCACTCTACGGATTTTCTTAGTCTGAGACGTCTATATAGCTATGATATTTTCTCCTTTCTTCCATTATATCTCTTTTATTATATTGTGTCTCTGTTGTATTATCTATTGCCCTAGGCCACACTGTCCCCCTCCATACTATTCTGTTTCCATGTCTCTTCTGTTTGTTTTCCCTGATGTCTCTGTATCCCCTCCTTATTTTTGTCCCCCTAAACAGTTTTATGTCTTCACTCTTTTATAACCTATGTACATATTGACTTCCAGTGTCAGAATCATCTCTGACAAGGATGGAGCATTCTGTTGAATGTGGGTTTCTTGCTTACTCTGTAGGCCTGCCCCAGGGGTTGTACACATCCCCCATAATACAACTGAGAAATAAAGTGAGCCCCAGCTGGAACAATAGTCAGGAAATCTGGTCCCTCAAAATAAAATCCCAAATAATAATTATAAACACAAACACAAAATAACATTAAACTGAGGTAGCTAGTACAGGTGCATATCTCTGGTCACATCATCTCACTTCTCCCTCCTGCTCCTTAATAAATTTTCAGGGTAGTTTATTATATTAAAACATTTAATCCTTCTGATTAGCAGGTGTGTCTTCAGATTTCAGATCTCCCTTCACATTACTGTCTTCTGTTTCTTCTGTTCATTTAGGTCAGCTTTCTTTATACATTCCTAATCAAATCAGTCCCTTTCTCTGTAGAAATACTTTAGAGTCCTTTTTGCTTGAAACTTTCACTGGCTCTTGGCCCTAGGCAGTGCATGCCACATAGTGGGTTTAAACTTATGGTCATTACTGTCTCCTCCCTCTAGGATGCTCAAGTTAATTATTTCCAGTGTGCTTTCTGAGGTCATCAGGCCCCCCTCCTGACTCCTCAGCATCCGTGTGGCACTCCAGGCCTAGTCCAGGATCCCTCCCCCAGAATTCCACAATCAGACTCTGAGCAAACTTTCCTTCCAGGTCTCCAAGTCCCCCTCCTCTGAAGGCACCTTATTATTTGTTAATATATTCAACAATGTCCTAAGGTGATCACTACAGGTACGACCCCCCTCAGATTCTCAAATTAAAGAGTATTTAAATACCATTCTTTTAGCAAGAAAGAAAGGCCAGCTTCCTGACCTCCTTCCTTTAGCTATGTATCATTTTCTGGCATCTGAAATAAGGCTCATAAGTGCTAACCCATGAGAGATCACTCCCCTAGGCCTATTTTGGTGCCATTCAGCTGAAATGCTCTCCGGATACCCCTTTTTCTCTAGTTCAGCTCAATAAAGTCCTTCCACCATATTAATGCCAGCTATGTACTTCCCTGTGGGTAACAATCCCTTGAACCAGGTCCAGATTTTCCCCCTTTGAACTACCTTATCATCTAGATGAAGGTCCCACTCCTCTGCATGCTGGATTTCCACCTCACCAGGGCTCTGCACTTTAACCCATAGGCCTACTCACCTAAGGGAGACAATCATTGTATGTTAGTAGAAAATTGACCCAATAGACTCTTAATCTCTTCTAAGACTACTTGCTGCGATTCCTTTCCTGGTCTCTTTTTCTTGTTTAGGCTCAAGTTTACAGTATACGGTTTCTCTGGAAGTTTAGATGGTAGTTTGGATCCCCTCTGCCTCAAGCCCTCCATTGCACTCACCACTGTGTCATAGATGACCTGCCCGCTGGGATACTGTTTCATCAACCTCAATGGGTAAAGTGTGCAGAATTTTAATTTAAGATGCCTCAGGATTGGGAATAAGGGCAAATATTCTCATCTTCTCTGCATTGTAATCCTTGCATAGTCATTATCAAAAAAGAGTGTGCTTGTCCCTGAATATTTTCCCTCTCTCCCTTACTTTATGGCATATTGTTTCTTTTGTGTGGTAGCTCAAGAATCATATAATTATTGAACGTGGAAGTGCCTCTGGATCCAAAGATTTGGGGCCGAGTGCTTGATGTGCTCACTCTATTGACACGGGGAAATAGTGTTACAAATCTAGCTCCTCCCTCAGTCTTTTTTCAATGTATCCCCTTATGTCTCTGCCATCACTATTCTCAGGTATGCCATAAATTTGAATATTCTGGCATTGCTGACTGTTCTCCACATCTTCCTGTCTTTCTCCCAGTGTTTTGGTTATTTCCAGAAGTTGAATTAAAATTATTTGAATGTGGTAAGTCTCTAAGGCCTGATCGGAGCTAGTCTGTTCTAGTGACCTTACTTGGATTTGCAAAGTTGTTACTTCTCTGTGAAGGAGGTCATGGTCTGATCGAAAGTCCTGGAAATCCTTTTTTATATCTTGTAAATCTGTTATTATTCTGTCCAGTTTGTCATTCAGAACAATATCTTTGGGCTTCTGCTTTTTCCATTTGGATTTCTTTCTGGAGGACACCGTCTGGGCCTGAAACAATTCTGAGGTCTCCAAGTCTGATTTTTCCTCTCCTGATTTCTCTTCTTCTATCGTTAACACTGCATATCTGTTTATAGTTCCCTTTTGAGTAATTGATGCCATTTGTAAATATTTCTCCATCAATTATCAGTTTTTACTGAAATGTGGCTTTTTTTTTTGCTGTTTTGGGAGGGTTTGTAAGTGGAGCTTCGATCTTAGGCTGTCATTAGCTCCACAGCTGCACTGGAAATCATTTTTTGCCTTTCTTGATTTATTTTTTCCTTCTTGAGATCTCTCAGATAATGTCACCACTTGGTTAGGTCTGGGGCTTGATGCTGTGGCACCTGAGTCTTTGATAGTGCCTGGTTCAGTAACTTTGCTTTGACTATTGTCTGCCTTATTTTTTGAAGTTTGAAGTTTATTGTTCTAGGAATTAATACCTTTGAGCCAAGGCTCTTTTACAAAGGTTCTACATCATTAAGTACAAAAACATAGTAGACAGTGTTACAAACAATCAGTAAGCCATTTAACAAAGCCACAACTTAAACAGTAACATTTATGTACAGAAAAGAAAAAGGAACTCAGAGGCAGTGTCAAGGGCAAGGGATAAGGATTGGAGAGCTTAAGAGGGAAGAGAGGGAGAAATAAGAAGTTTAGGAGCAGACAGAACCAGGTTAGTGGTACTCAGGTTGTGTTTGTCAAAGAGGAGACCATGGTGGTTGAGTGAAACAAATTTAAGTGCACTCAGTGGGATGAGACTTTAGTCAAAGCAGTCACAGGAGCTGAAGGCTGTGAGGTGAGCGTAAAAGTATGGATTTGAAACCTCCAAATGTCGTGGAGGATAGGGAGGGCAGGTTAAGGGCATTGTACCAGGTAGGGGCATGGTATGTAAAAGATCTTTGTCCCTGAGCAGTCCGGCATCTAGGGACAAGGAAAGGTTGGTGGTCAGATCTTCTAGTGGTATGAGTGCCATTGTTCAGGCAGAGCAGGTCCAGAATACATGGAGGAGTGAGTCCCAAAATTGATTTTTTTGCCATCACGCAGGTGAGATACATGAGGCGATTGGAAAGATGCAACCAACTGGTTTCCATGTAGAGGTCATAAGTGTGGGTCCGTCTCTGTGCTCCAGTGAGGAGTTGACAGGTTTTGTTTAGTGCTGTTGAGATGCGCTTTAGTGCAGTGGTAGTAGCTGAGGCATAGACAATTAGACCATAGTCTGTGATTGAGGTGATGGAGCTTTGAACAGCAATCCTCAAGGCAGCTTGTTTGAAAAATTGACGGTTCCGGTACAAAATTCCAATGCGTTGGTGCACTGTTTTTGCAGTGTTATCGATATGGGCCTCAAAAGTAAGACATTCATCAAAAGTGATACCAAGGTATTTGAAGGTGTTCACTTGTTCTAGTGTATTTCCAAGAGAAGTTTTTATGACAAGTGGAGTATGCCTATTTCTGTTTTGATGACTGGCAAAAAGCATGACTTTTGTTTTTTTTGATTTAGGACCAGTTTGTGCTCAAGGAACCACTTTTCAACACATGAAAAAGCAAGCTGCAAGCTCTGTCATAGTGGATTTGGATCCTTATGGGAGGAGAGAATTACAGTGTCATCAGCATAGAGTATTAATTTTTTCAGGGCAGGATTTGGGAAGCAAGTTTAGAAATAGGCTGAAGAGGAGAGGACCTAAAATTGAGCCCTGGGGGACACCAGAGAGGATGGGTTAGGAGTCAGAGAGAACCTCAGAGATTTTTACTGTTTGAGAACGTTGTGCCAGGTAACTTTTTACCCAGGCTCCAGGTCCCTCGGCTAGCCCAATGTTGAGCAGAAGAGAGATTAGGCGGCTATGGTGAGCAGTGTCAAAGGCCTTTGTGAGGTCTATGAAAACAGCTCCGGTTAAATAACCCTTATCTAAGGCTTTGTGAGTTTCACTACAGAAATCAGGTAGGGCCGTCGACATACTGTGTCCTTTCCTAAATCCGTGTTGATGAATGCAGAGTAGATCGTACTTTTGCAGGTAGTCTGATAGTTGATCTGCCACGATCTGTTCAAGAGCTTTGGAGAGGGGTGGAAGTATAGATATGGGCCGATAGTTCCCTGGTGTGGATTTGAATTCCATCTTTGTCTCCCACATGACCTAAATCTGGACTGATATCTTCCTGTAGAGTTTGATCTCTGTTTGTTGTATCTTTACCACTTAAAATGCTGTCCTTCTTAATAGTCCAAGATGTCTTGCTTTAATTTGTGTTGTTTGCATTTTGTGATTTCATTTTCCTGATTTTTTAGTTTAGTTTGTAAGGTACTGTCAAGTTGTTTAAAATCAGGATGGTCAATAAAGTTATTAAAATAAGTCTTAGTCACAGCTATTTCCATCATTAATTTTGTATATTTAGCAGAATCATTTTTAATTATCAGCTTTACAAAAATCAAAGGACATACTTGTGCGCATCCTCCCATTCGTTGGTGCATATAAAATCTTCAAATCCACCTGATGGTATTATTGTAAGCCACAGGCCTCGTGGTGCTATGTTGTTTTCCAGTTATTGCTGCAGACTGCTTATATTAAACATTAAGTTTATTTCTGCAAATAGTTGTCATTCCAAACTTTGGAACAGTGATTTCCGCTCACCTCTTTTTGTTGATCCACCACTCTTAGATACTGTAAACTTTTCTTTAATATTGGCCAAACATGTTGATAAATCCTCAGCTGCAAGAAGACACACAGGCTGGATATCTATGATCTCTTCCTTGGAGGAACTGCTTGTATTTCTGGTATTTATAACAGTGCAGAGGTATACTGAATAGAAGATGCACCTACTTACATTTCTGTTGATCCGCCATTCCCAGATACTGCAAACCTTTCTTTAATATTGGCCAAACGTGTTGATAAATCCTCAGTTGCATTTCCAGTATTTCAAAGGATCTGCATTTCAATCAGCAGTGGGCTTTGCCAGGTACATTTCAACAATGGTTTGTGTTGAGGCTGTGATAGAAGAAGTTGATAAAGAAGTTACAATGACATCTTGCAAGCAGTTCCAGAGTACTGAAACTGAACTGTGCAGTCATCTGGAGGCCATACAGCCACAAGGAGATTGACATGGTGGAAATGGTCCAGAGGAGAGCTGCCACAGTTGTGCAGGGTTGCACAAAAGGCCATATGAGGAGAGGCTGCACGAGTTCAACATGTACTCCCTGGAGGAGAGGAGAGAAGAGGAGAGGAGAGGAGAGGAGAGGAGAGGAGACGAGAGTGGGAATGGACATGACTGAGACCTATAAGTACACCACAGGGGTGAACAGAATGCACAGGGGAGTCTCTTTCAGAGGAGGAGGAGCAGCAGAACATAGGGGTATGCAGTGAAGCTCGAAACATAGCAAAAGCCATTGCTATGTCTACTATGTCTCATATTTCCCAGACTGTCTACTAAAAGAAAGTACAGTGCTGGTGGACATGCAACTGAAAATGATGTGGACAATATGAATCCTAGCACTAATGAAGAACGTACAGTAGTGACAATAACATCATTAACATCACCAGGACTGGAACTAAATGTTCTCCTGGACCATAAAAACATGTTACCAACAAAATCATAGTACAGTTTCAGAAAGAACTGACAGGAGTTACTTTTAGAGGTACTGAACATTTTGTCACATGTGCCAGGAGACTTCCAGCTGCTGAAGCAGCATGCAAGGGGGGGGAGGCATCCTCCTCAGATATAACCTCAGATGCTGTGGCAGTGAATGCCGATAAAGATGGTGGTGATAGTGGAGACTGGGAATGGGATTGCTCAGGTTATGTCCCACCTGATAATAACTGCACTTAAAGTTCTTCTGAATCTTGTGGCAATGAGGTCCATAATAGATTCAGTGATGTGGTTGGAGAGGATGCCACTATAGGGAATGAGAGGCAAGTGCAGAAAAATAAATCATATGCTAAAGGTAAGAATAAGAAGATGACCATGAATGGGAAAAATTCATGAGAACAAGGAAATGTCAGTATAGGATTTCCTCCAGGTCCCTTGACCTTACAAGAAATAGTGCCTGGCACCATAGTACAAATCACAAAGGGCAAATCTTTAGTGTGGAATTTATTTTATATTAACCCTGCAGACAACTCTTGAGCTGTATGCAGTTTGTGCAAAATGAGTGTCAGTCATGGCGGCAAAGTGGGACATTTTGAAACATCAGTAATGGTATGTCATGCAAAGGTAAAACACCCAATTGAACTCGGCAGGACAAGGGATAGTGTAGTTGGTATGGATGGTAGTGGAGGTGGTGGTGACGGTGACCATAGTGACAATGAACTGGAAGCAGGAACTGACATTGAACCACTTGATGTGTCCTTACAGTCTTCCCAGACAAACAATAGATTTTCTTCTGACAAAATCAAGTACTGCAAACTCCCACAGTAGTACTCCAGGTGAAAAGGGTGCAAAAAGTACAATCCCCCAGAATTAAAAATATTTTGTCACTCTCATCAACAAACATTAAAAGAAGGTTTTGTGAGGACATCAAAATTTACCCTCAAGCATCCAACATGCCAGCTGTTAAATAGAGTCATTGCAGAGCTGTTGGCAGCTTGTCAGCTCCCTTTTGCTTTTGTTGCCTAGAAAGGTTTCCTCAAGTTCATGAACTGGATTGAACCACGGTACACCATTCCCTGTTGAACAGATTTCTCAGAAACATCTGTTCCATAGTTGTATGACTTGGTGTGTAGTGCAGTCACTAAACAGTTGAAACTCTCTGATGTGAAGCAGGTCCACATAACCATGGATATATGGAGCAGAAGCCAAACAATTGAGTACGTGACTGTTACAACTCACTGGGCAAGTTTTCAGTCAGAATGTAATAATTCCCACTTTACCACAAGTAGTAGGAAGCAAGCTATATTATATACCACCATTTTTGAACAAAGCCACACTGCTGTGATTATTTTGCAGGAGCTGCAAAATCAATTCCAGAAATGGCTTATTCCATATTCCTTATCTCTAGGGTTCATCGTATCAGATAATAGTGCCAACATAGTCAAGGCTGTTAGAGATGGCAACTACCAGCACATACCTTGTTTTGCATATTGTTTAAATCTTCTCATCCACGGTTTCTTTAATGGAAACAGAGATGCTAAAAAAACTGTTAGGGTGTATGGGTATTTCAGCCACTCTGTGAGAGCTCAAAAATCCTGAAAGGGCTCCAGTGGTCAAACAACTTACCCTTGCATACATTAAAGCAGGAAGTTCCAACCCACTGGAATTAAACAATTTATATGTTGGAACAGCTTTTTGCATATTGTTTAAATCGTCCCATCCATGGTTTCTTAAATGGAAACAGAGATGCTGAAAAACCTGTTGGGGTGTGTGGGTATTTCAGCCACTCTGTGAAAGCTCAGAAACTCCTGAAAGGGCTCCAGAGGTCATAGAAACATAGAAACATAGAATTTGACGGCAGATAAGGACCGCTTGGCCCACCTAGTCTGCCCATTTTCCTACCTAACAGATAAGCTGCAGATCATAGTTAACCAACACCTTACTTCCTCTTACCCACCACTAGGACTGCCTTATGCCTTTCCCATGCATTCTTGAAGTCCCCCACTGTTCTTGACTCCACAACCTCCTCAGGGAGGCTGTTTCATGCATCCACAACCCTCTCAGTGAAAAAATACTTCCTCACATTACCCTGAGCCGTCCCCCTCTATCTTCCAATTGTGCCCCCTGTTCTTGCACATCTCTTTTCTGGAAGATACTACCTCTTGGACTTTGTTAATTCCCTTGAGGTACTTGAAAGTTTCTATCATGTCCCTCTCCCTTCTTTCCTCAAGAGTATACATATTAAGCTCCTTTAGTCTTTCTTCATATGTCTTCTGGTGCAGACCCTGCACCATTTTGGTTGCCCTCCTCTGGACAGCCTCCACTCTGTCTATGTCTTTGCAGAGATGGGGTCTCCAGAACTGCACAGTACTCCACATGGGGTCTCACCAACTGTCTGTACAGAGGGATAACAACTTCCTGTTTTCTACTATTGATGCCTCTTCCTATGCATCCCAGTATCCCCCAACCTTCCTTACTGCCTTCTCACATTGCTTGCCCACCTTTAGGTCATCTGATATAATTACCCCCAGGTCCCTTTCTATTTTTACTGTTGTCAGTATCTCACCTCCCATTGTGTACACTTCCCCTGGGTTTTTGTTTCCCATGTGCATTACCTTGCACTTCTTTGCATTGAATCTGAGCTGCCATACATTTGACCATTCCTCCAACCTTGCCAAGTCCCTTCTCATCCTTTCCACTCCATCTTGTACATCAACCCTGTTGCAGATCTTTGTGTCATCTGCAAAGAGACATACTTTTCCTTCCAGTTCCTCTGCAATGTCACTTATAAAGACATTAAAAAGGACCGGTCCCAGTACTGAACCCTGCGGTACCCCACTAGTAACCCTCCTTTCTTCACTGTGTACTCCATTTACTACTACCCTTTGCGTCCTGTTGTCTAGCCAATTTTTTACCCAGACTACCACCTTGAGACCCACTCCAAGGCTGGCTATCTTGTGTATTAATCTTTTGTGTGGGACTGTATCAAATGCCTTGCTAAAATCTAGGTAGGCCATGTCCACAGCCCCTCCCTGGTCTGCTACTTTGGTCACCCAGTCAAAGAAATCTATTAGATTCATCTGACATGACCTTCCCATCATGAATCCATGCTTCCTTGGGTCCTGTGCCTCACTGGCCTCTAGGTACTCAACAATTTTTTCCTTCAGAAGTGATTCCATCATTTTCCCTACCGCTGAGGTCAAACTAACTGGTCTGTAGTTTCCTGCCTCTGTCCTGCTCCCACTTTTGTGAAGAGGAATCGCATCTGCCCTCCTCCAGTCCTTGGGTACCACCCCATCCTCCCATAATTTGTTAAAGATAGTAGTCAGCGGTGTCACTAGTTCTACCCTTAGTTCTTTTAGAATTCTTGGGTGAATCCCATCAGGCCCCATTGCTTTGTCCACCTTCAATTTTATTAGTTCTTTCAGAACCCTTTCTTCTGTAAATGGACTGGTATCGACCCCCGTCTTCAGAGTGTTTCTCTTGTTTGGTTTAGGTAACTCCCCCTCCTCTTCCTTTGTGAATACTGAGCAGAAATATTCATTCAGTATCCCTGCTTTTTCACTGTCACCCTCTACCCACATTCCTTCCCCTTTATTAAGTTTCAGTATCCCTCCTTTGGTCTTTCTTCACTCCCTAATGTACCTATAAAAGGTCTTATCCCCTTTCTTTACAGAATTGGCTATCCTTTCCTCAGTTTGAGCCTTTGCTATTCTGACTGCCTTCTCATCCTCTTTCTGCTTTAATTGATAAAGTTCTCTGTCCTGCTCCTTCTGTGTTTCCTTATATTTCCTGAATGCTGTCCTTTTCGCCTTAACCTTCTCTGCACTGAAAGCTTGTTTGCAGGTGCAACCTGGGAGCACGAGGAAGTTATGTGACTTGCTCAGGGTCACACAGTATGCAAGTGGGGGCTGTGGGATTCAAACCCAGGTCTCCAGATTTGCAGCTCAGAGTCTTAAACCAATGTGCCATACTGCCTCCTAAATCACTGCACCATACTGCCTCCTGAACCATACATTAAAGCAGGAAGTTCCAACCCGCTGGAATTAAACATTTTACATGTTGGAAAGGTTTCTTGAACTGAAAAAAACTGTACATGACTACACCATGCAGAATCAAATAGGTAAAGTAGACATCATGTTCAGCACATAACAAAGACCTGCCTGAAGCCCTCAAGTCTGAACCTCCCAGTCAAGCCCCTGATCGGGTGCTGCTATTGCTGGCAGCACAATCTTCTGTCTGTTGCTCACTGCAATGAAGACCTGCCTGAAGCCCTCAAGTCTAAACCTCCTTGGTACAGTCACAGTGCCGTACAGCAAATTTCTTTCAAATTTTCAGCGCTCTCCAGTCTGCTAACACCCAACTGACTGCCTTCGCACCAACTGTCTCCTGATTGCAGCACCTTTTCTCTGCCTGGACACTGCAGCTCTCTGAGCTTCTCTGAAAGCCCTGCTGCCTCGCTTCTACAAGTAATTTGCTCTGACTAGCTGAAATTGTTAGCAGTGCTAATTTGTGTAAACCTCTTGGCTTTTTCCAACACATTGCATTCTGCCTACCATCGTAACTGTTGCAAATTAATTAATTCTGGTAAATGTGCTAGAACATGGAATGTTGCTAGTAATTTGTAACTGCCTCAGATTATTCTAGTGCTGGATATTGTTCCAAATAATCTGTTACAGTCAGTGTGTTTTATTGCCAGCCCTTAAACCCTCCTGATTTTTTTTCCCTTTTCTCAAATTCTCTTCTCAGCTCTTCCTTCAGCCTACTCCCCCCATGGTGCTAGGCGCTGACCTGCCACTCGCTTTCATAGCTAAATTGCTCTCTAGTTCTGTGACCCAGCCCCCAAGTTTAGCTTTTTCACTGTCTCTAAAGACATCTCCTTACCCCTGCTGCTCTGCTGTCACCAGCCTGGCCCTCCCTGCTGTTCAACTTGCCCTTCACCTACCCACAGCCCCTGGCTACCTGCTATAACTAACCTGCTACTCTTTTCCTCTCCCAACAGTCAAGCCCCTGATCAGGTGTTGTTACTATCGGTGGTGCAGTCTACTCTCCACCACTCGCCGCAATGAAGACCTGTCTGAAGTCCTCATGTCTGAACCTCCCAGGTACAGTCACAGCACTGTATGGCAAATTCCTTTTGAATCTTCAGTGCTCTCTGGTCTGCTAACACCTGATTAGCAGCCTTCATGGCAGCTATATCCTGATTGGAGTGTCATTTCTCTGCCTGTACACTGCAGCTCTCTGAGCTTCTCTGAATGACCTGCTGCCTCACTTCTTACAAGTATTTTGTGCCACCCTTCCAGTCCCGGCACCAGGCCCAACCGGTAATAAATACATTTTGGCTCTGCCCAATATACTCCCCTTCTCCTCTCTATAGGCCACTTCTTGCTCCCTATCTGTCTTGTGCTGCCTAAACCCTCTCTCTCTCTCTCTCTATCTCTCTCTCTCTCTCTCGCTCTCTACCTCTCTCCCTATTCACTCTGCTTCTTCTGTCTGCCACCTGTTAGATCAAATATCTAGTGCACCTAGTGGATGTATTATTCTTGGACTTCAGCAAGGCATTTGACTCTGTCCCCCACAATGGTCTGGTGGAGAACCTGATGGGGTTAGGAGTAGTCCCTTTGATGGTCAGATGGATTGAAAACTGGCTAGCTGGACACACCCAGAGACTAGTGGTCTGTGGGGAGCTCTCAAACCCTAGAGAGGTTGGTAGTGGGGTACCGCAGGGCTCGGTCCTGGGTCCGATCCTGTTTAATGCATACATATCAGACATCAGGGAGGGTATAGGGTGTGAAATGAGTCTCTTCGTGGATGACTCCAAGATGGGAGCAGTAGTTGAGGGAGAAGAGGGGAGGTTGGCCCTGCAAGGGGACCTGGACACCCTGGAAAGCTGGGCTCACACATGGAAATTAAATTTCAATATCACCAAGTGCAAGGTGTTGCATCTTGGTCGGGGAAACCCTAAACACAGGTACACCCTGGGAGGGGAGGTGCTGGAGGCCTCAATAGGGGAAAAAGACCTACGGGTCATGGTGGATGCATGTATGAATAACTCTGAGCAGTGCAGGAGAGTGGCTAGCAAGGCAAACAGGATGTTGGGATGCATCGTAGGGGATCACCTCTAGAAGCAAGGAAGTGATTCTGCTGCTGTACAATGGACTGGTTAGACCACACCTTGAGTACTGTGTACAGTACTGGAGACCACACTTGAAGAGGGACATACAGCTCCTGGAGAGGGTACAGAGGAGGACAACTAAGATGATCACGAGGGCTAGGGGATTTGACATATGAGGACAGACTTGAGGAGCTCTGACTGTTTTCATTGGAGAGAGAGAGAGACAGGGGGACATGATTGAGGTCTTAAGTACCTCAAGGGAATAAATAGGGTAAACATGGAGGATCTTTAGACTAAAGCAGGGAGGTATCACCAGAGGGCATGGTTTGAAGTTGGAAGGTGGAAGGGTGAGGGGAAAGGAGGAGGAGGTTTTTCACTGAGAGGGTGGTGGACCCTTGGAATGCACTGCCTGGTGAGCTAGTTCAAGAGATCCACAGTGGATGGCTTCAAGAGAGGGTGGGACAGACACAGAAAGTGGATGTATCAGAGGATGGCCTGTCCCAGAGGGGTGGGGATGGATGATAGGGGTTTCTGGAGCACAAGGGATGGGAGGGCCTCGGCACCCAACTAAGGATCTAAGGTTCGAGCAGACTCAATAGACCGTAAGGCCTAATCTGCTGGCAAATAGTATGTTAGTCAGCCTAACCTGCCTAGGACAATCTACCCCCCTCTCTTTTCCATCATCCCTCTCCACTGCAATTTCATCTTGTTTGCAGGATTTATTCTGCTTGATCTGCACCCCCAGCTGTTCTGCCTGAATTGTTTTACTGCATCCATGCCCTCTTTCTTCCTCTCTCCCCAGTGCCTCTTCCCCATCCTTCTCTCCCTCTTCTCCTTTCCTATCCTCCTTCTACAAAACACTTCCACCCCCATCCTGCTACCTCTGAATTCCTTACCCCCATGATTAGCCCACACATCAGTCATAGGATTATCCCCTCACCAGTCCATCATCACTGGTCTCACTACTCTACATGGCCTTCTGCCTCAATCTTATCTATGCCATACTGCTACATTATCTTGTGCCTCCTTAAAATTCAACTCTATGTCCCTGCCCACTCCTCCTCTGCTCCTAGCTGTGCTAGCTTGTCATGGACCAAGAGCTCTAAGCTTCACTTTATTATCATCCTTTCTGTCAGAGATATAAACCCTAACTCCGGTCCACATCCCAGCACAGCACCTAACTCCATCTTCCCCCCCTTTCCTGTCTCCAACCCCACCACTGCCTCTCTCCCATGTGGTCTTAAAATCCTCCACCTCAATACTGGCAGCCTCCTTCCTAAGTTAGACCTGCTTCTGCCATTGGTCGTATCCCTCCCTTCTGACATCCTAGTAGTAACTGAGACCTGGCTAGCTAATAAAATCTCTGACTCCTCCATCGCGATTACAGGATATGCTGTAACCCATCAGGACCATTCTGGTAGGGGTGGGGGCATAGCAATCTACTCCCCCTCCTCTGTCCAAATAAACACTGTACTCTCCTCTACTGACCCAAATGCATATGAAGCTCTCATCTTAAGACTTTCTCTCCCTTTCTCTGTGGCAATCTTCATTGCAGGACCCTACTATCATCCAGTATTACCCTACTCTGCTGCCACCAAGCTAATCACCTCCATTAGGTCAGCCATCACCACGGGTGAGCTTACCTCCTTGGGGATCTAAACCTGAACTGGTTAGCACCCACTGTAAATAAAACATGCACACACATCACTGCCCTTAACCTGTCCCAATTAATCAATGAGCCCTCCTGCCTAAACTACAAAACACAAAATCACACTCTTATCTACTGGGCCCTAATCACCCAAGCTCACAGGGTCATGCAGGCTGGCATTTTGCTGGATGCCCTTAGTGACCATCATATGATCTACCTTGTCAATAAGATTCACAGATCTAAGGCCCCCCACAAACTAATCATGATTCAATCCTATAAATCACTAGATCTTGTCCCTCTCCTGTAAGACCTATCTCAAGTCGATTGGTCCCCATTATCCACTTCTACCTCAGTGGATCATGCTCTGGCACACTTCTCTACCAATTTTACTAACATCTGGAACAAATATGCCCCACTGAAGCAAATCAGAGTGCGCAGCAACCACCTCCTCTGGGTTACCCCTGAGCTCTTATCCTGTCATCAAGCATGGGACAGGGCATGGAAAACCAATAAATCCTCCAGACTACCATGTGACCTCTCTATCTACTGTACATTCCAAAATGCTTGTACAAAAGGCATCTGCCTGGCTAAAGCAGATTATTTTTGGTCAACCTTCGATACCAATATAAACAAAATGTCAAAGTTCTGGAAAGTAGTCCACTTGTTCTTCTCTTCCCAAACTAAACCCCTTCCCCTGATGCTCAGTAACAACAACCAACTCACTGCTGACCCCCTCAGTTGCTGCAGAATTCAATTCATATTTTACTTCCTGCGCTGCCTCCCTACTTGATGCCCTTCCTTCCCCACCTGCCACCTCCCTGCCCCCTCTCACCCCCAGCCCCAACAATTTGAAGAAAGATTTTCCTTATCTGCTCTCTCCCTCAATGACATTTTAAAGGCCCTACTCTCTCAACCCATCTAGGGGCCACTCCCCAGATGGTCTTGACCTCAAGTTACTATACCTCTCTGCGCCTGCCATTTCCCTCCCTCTCACTGACCTCCTAAACCTGTCTTTCCACACCACAGTGATCCAGTCAGCCTGGAAGCATGCTACGGTTCACCCCCTGCCTAAGGGAGGAGATCTTTCTTCTTCCGGAAACTACCATCCCATCTCGCTTCTTCCCACCCTGGCTAAACTTCAGGAATACCTTGCTCTCTCTCAGCTTTTCTCCTTTCTTGATAACTCCTCCTCTTTCACTTCTTTCCAGTCTGTTTTTTGGAAGAATCACTAGACCACCACTTCCCTTCTCAGACTGAGTGACTCTATCCATTCTGCCATGGATAGAGGTCACATCACCTGCACCATCTTTGTTGACCTTGCAAAGTCTTTTGACACTGTCTGCCCGGCTCTCCTCCTAGAAACCCTCTCCTCTGCTGGCCTGTCTCAATCAGCCTGCAACTGGTTCAGAGCTTACCTGGTAGAATGTACCCAATCAGTTAAAATAGCTGATTCTTTGTCCCCTCCACTACCCATCTCCACTGAAGTTCCTCAAGATTTGGTCCTTGGCCCTCTCTTATTTTCAATCTTTCTAAATGACCTTCTGTCTACAGGCTCCTCATCCTCAATCCACTTGTATACAGATGACATGGTTGTATTCTCCTCTGGCCATTCTCCATCCGATGTGAATTCAACTTCAGCTGGACTTCAATGATGTTCAACACTGGCTAATCTCTCATCAGCTTTTCTTCAGTGCCAAAAAGATAGTCTCCATTCCATTTGGCACAAGGCAGAACTCTCAAGACTGCCCTCCTCCTCCCCTCCTTCCACAATCTTGACAGGACTACTCCAGAGGTCACATTCTACTTTAAATATCTGGGTGTATGGCTTGACCATCACCTTAATTTTTCTGTACATATTGACACTATCTTGAAAAAACTGTGTCCCAAGCTTGTCACCCTATTTAGGAATCATAGCTCCCTCCCACTACCAGTTAGGTGTGATCTTGTTCAGAAAATTATCCTCCCTATATTCAACTACTGTGATATAGTTTACAGTGCTGCTCCCAAGTCTTCTCTCACCAGACAGGAGACTTTCTTCAATGTTTTCTGTCACTTTGCTCTTGATGCCCCTTCCCACACTCACCACTGCTTGTTCTATCACTCTTTCACTTTCCCCCCTATGGAGTGCAGGCATCTCTTCCACTGCACCAAGTTCACATATAAATTCTGGCTTGGTACTCTCCCATCCTACATAACCTACTCCTTCTGCTCCTCCCCCCTCCACTCGCCTCCTCAGATCCTCTGACTATCATACCCTAGCGATCCCTTGGCGCTCTACCTCCATTGGCCAGGAAGCCTTTTCCTACTGCTTCTTTAAGATTTGGAACTCCTTGACTTCACCTATCCACCTCGCATGGTCCTCAGCCTCTATCTTCTTAGCCCTTCATAATTTCTATTCCCCAAACTGCTCCTGCCCCTAACCTTCCCCTCCCCTACTCTCATTTCTGCCTATATCCCCTGTCTCCCCTTATCTTCTCTACTTCTTCTACCCCTCCTATTTTTTCCCACAATCCTCTCAGACCCTCCAGCTTTGCCCCTCTCTGAGCATCCCCCCTCCTTCCCATCTCCCTTCCCCCTCTCAATTTTGCATTCCCCTTGTAGGGTTCATTACATCCTAAAGGGGCTTAGATCCTACTAGTGAATTGTTTCTCACCACCTCCCCTTCCCTTTTCCTCCCTACTTTCCAAACTCTCTGCCTATCCCTCACTCCTCTATCCCCTTCCTCCCCCCTCCTTGACCCTTACCTCCCTACTCCCCTTCCCCCATCTCTCTTCCTGGTCCTAAGTTCTCCTTGCAGGGTTATCAACATCCTGAAGGGGAATTGGCTTCGGGTCACCCCCTCTTTTCCTCTCCCTCACCTCATTTTCTTCAATGCCTGGTCCTACTTTCCCCTTGCAGGGTTATCAGCATCCTGAGGGGGTCTGGGCTCCAGGTTGCCCCCACTTTCTCTTCTCTCCCAATCTCCATCCTCACCCTCTCTATTCCTTCTTCCCCATGTGCCCTTTCTGGCACCAAAGGCCTACTCAAGCACTTCTCACCACAAGCTGTCTACTCCTCCTGCACTTATTCTGTGTCTACCTCCTCCATTCTTTTACCCTTGTTGGTTGTACTTCCTGTTCCTTCCACCTAGTTTTTTCTCCTGCAGATTGGCCTGGGTCATTTTGCTCACCTCCGGTATGACTCAGCTAAGGTGTGTTATTTGTATATTTTGCTCTGCAGTGTATTACTCTGTATTTTGTGTTTTTTTTTTTCGCAACATTGTAATCCTCTGGTATGACTCTGCTAAGGTATCTTATTTGTATATATTGCTATGCAGTGTATTACTCTGTATTTTGTGTTTTGTTTTTCGCAACATTGTAATCCTCTGGTATGACTCTGCTAAGGTATCTTGTTTGTATATATTGTTCTGCAGTGTATTACTCTGTATTTTGTGTTTTGTTTTCCCAACATTGTAACCCCACCAGGATGCTTCTGGAAACAAGTTGTCTACAGCTCATGTTGCCTTTCCTGGTGAAACATTTTCTAAACAAAATAAATAAATAAATACACAAGGTGAACAAGGGGGTTCACCTTGTGTACCATCCATCCTTAAATTTATGGCAACTTTGTTTTTCATCCATTACCCACACAACAATATGGACATCATCAACTGCAGATATTGTGGGACACTTGTCACCAGAGCTTACATGAGGCTGGTGGGGCATTGTCATACTTGCTCTGCACTAAGTGATCTACACACTCAACTACATGCTGCTCATGCCAAAATATACTTTCTCTGGGTACAACTCAACTGTGCTGTGCAGCACTTGGATTTAAGGCACCAACCACCAATGCCACTCCCCAAGAGAGCTAGCAGACCAGGTGGCTGGCAGTTGGTAAGAAAACAGAAAGTGCAGCAAAATAACTCTTACAAAATAACTCTAACACCAATCAAACTAACAAATAGGTTCTCTCCACATTCATCCAAGCCTACTGCCAGGAAAGGCACGACAGGGGAGATGACCCTCTCACAATGTATGGACAAACAAATCACAACAAAGACCTCCAAGCAAAACAAAAAGCACATCTTAATAATAAATTACTTGATCTGTGGGGTAGAGTTGCACATCCACCCAAGTGGCCAAACAGAAATTGAGGTTAGATGCCTCCCAGGAACATCTGCATGAAGGGACACAAACAGGATTGAGGGAACTGTGTGTAACAGCAAGTGAGACATGCACATTCTCATCCATATAGGTATAATCGACCTTGCCAAATGGTCAGTTAGAGAGATTAAGCAGCATCTAATGACAGTAGGAGAAAAACTCTCTTCCCTTTCATCCAAAGTCTCCTTTTCAGAAATTCTGCCTGTGTGGGGCAAGGGGACTAACAGGCAAATGATTAGAGAAAGGGACATCATCAAACTTAAAATCTGGCTCAAAAACTGGTGTCAGGAAAAAGGTCATGGCTGTGTAGGAAACTAGCAGATCTTCTGGTAGAGGGAGTTCTTTAGATTCGATGGCCTACACCTTACAAAAGAGGGAACATGTGCTCTCAGCCAAAAATTTGTTGTCTTTGTCAACCATTTAAACTAGAGGGAGGGGAAGGGGCATCAGCAACAGTTGCATCATATGAGCTTACAAATGCCCCTCCCCATCTAAGAAAGATTGATCGGAACCAAAACAGGACATCACAAGCACCACACATGCATCACAACTCCACACGGGTGTTCAAAACATGATAGGGACACTCAAAATATTAGGGACACAAATCACCAGCACAGAAATCATGCAGCAAGCAGGACAAACCAAGCCTGGAAGGCAATGTGTGTCAATGCCCATAGCCTTCCAAACAAAATCACAGATCTGATAGCAATGATGGTTGAGGCCAGCCTTGACTGGGTTGCTGTCATGGAGACTTGGTTCACTGACAACCATACCTGGGAAATCACCATCCCTGGTTACTCTCTTTTCAGGAGAGACTGCATGGGTAAGAAAGGAGGGAGGGGTCGCTGTTTATATCAGGGAAGGGATAAATGCTACTGTGACCCAAGGAACATAAGGTCAGACAGAGGCCCTATGGATCATTCTGGGAGCTGGAAACAGGAACCCTATCAAGGTTGGAGTTATCTACAGACCCCCCAAACCAGTAGATTGAAAAGGACAAGGTTCTCCTGGAAGATATATTGAGGTTGGTCAATAAAGATGAGCTATTGCTAGTCAGGGACTTCAGTCTACTAGATGTAGATTGGTCCACCTTCACAGCCTCCTCAGAGAGGAGTAGAGACTTTCTCATGGCTTTTAGGGGGGCAGGACTGAATCAAATGGTGGTTTCTCCCACCAGAGAATCAGCTATCCTGGACCTGGTACTCACTAACAGTGCCAGGGTATCAGACGTACAAGTGGAGATCAGTCTGGGTCCCAGTGTCCACAAGTCAATCAAGTTCTCCATTAGCAAGACTGAGGACCCCTGCCACTCCAGAATCAGAGTGCTCAATTTCAGGAAAGTAGATTTCCCAAAAATGAGGAAAAGGATCAAGCTTCTGCTGGCAACAGATACCACATGGTATGTAGAGGACAAATGGACAAAGCTGGAAGATGCTATAGCATCAGTCACAGTGCTATGCACTAAACAAATCAGCAAGTCCAAAAGGGCAAGGAACCCCCTTTGATTCTCTAAAGAGATAGATACTACAGTTAGGGAAAAGAGAAAAGCTTTTCGGAAGTACAAGAAGACCAAGTCTGAAAAGGATAGAGAAGCCTACAGAGAGAAACTCAAGGAAGCCAGGAAAGCTATTTGAGCAGCAAAAACCCAAACCAAAGAAAAACTGGCTCAAGAAGTGAAAAGGGGGACAAAATATGTTATTGATACATACAAGAAAAAAGAAAGAACAAAGGAGGAATAGCACAGCTGGCAACCAGGGAAGGACACCTGGTGGAAAACAATAAAGACCAGGGAGAAGTACTCGATGAATTCTTCTGCCAGTCTTCACACAGGAAGACATTGGTGATGGTCTAGCACCAGCCAGAAAACTTCCCCATACCAGAGGAGCTGACATATCCCCTATTACAAAAGAAAGGGTCCTTGAGGAGTTGTCTAAAATTAGGGTGGACAAGGCAATGGATCCTGACAGAATACACACAAGAGTTCTAAAAGAACTTAGGGATGAACTTGCCACCCCACTTGCTGAACTGTTTAACAGTTAACTGGAACAGGGGATAGTACCACAAGACTGAAAAATGGCCATGGTTGTGTCATTGCACAAGAGTGGTAGCAGGGAGGTAGCAGGAAACTACGGCCCAGTAAGTCTGACATCAGTGGTGGGTAAAATAATGGAGACAATGCTTAAGGAAAGGGTAATGAACTACCTGAAAACAAGTGGGCAACTTGACCCAAAGCAGCATGTCTTCACATCAGAATGCTCATGCCAAACAAATTTGATAGAATTCTTCGACTAGGTTACAAGAGAAGTATACCGGGGCAGCAGTGGACATGGTGTATCTGGACTTTAGTAAAGCCATTGATACAGTCCCACACAGAAGACTAGCCATCTTTTTCAACATATTCATCAGTGACATCGCTGAAGAACTGAAAGGGAAAGTCTGCTACTTTGCAGATGATACGAAGATCTACAAAAGGATGAACACACAGGAAGGGTTCTCAGAAATAGAGGAAGATTTCAGGATCCTAGAGGAATGGTCCAGGAACTGGCAGTTGAGATTCAATGCCAAAAAATGTAAAGTCACGCACTTGGGTAGAAGGAACCCATGCATGAAGTATGTCCTGGAGGGGCAGCTACTGGAAGAAACAAAGCTGGAATGAAATCTTGGTGTCATGATCTCAAATGATTTAAAGGAAGGGAAGCATGGCAAAAATGCAACACTAAAGGCAAGCAGCATCCTCAGATGTATTGGCAGGGGTATTACCTGTAGGAAGCATGATGCAATCCTCCCACTGTACAGGTCCCTGTTGAGACCTCACATAGAGTACTGTTTGCAGTTCTGGAGAACTGACCTAAAAAAGGACATAAACCATCTGGAAACCATGCAGAAACATGCCACTAAAATGGTGCAGGGTCTGCACCATGAAATGTATGAAGCTAGGCTCAGCTAGCTAAATTTATTCTCCTTCAAACAGAGGAGGAACAAAAAAGACATAACTGAGACATTTAAATTTGTTAAAGGGATCAATACAGTACAAACAAAGAACCTCTTCTGGGAAAATAGGGCTGCCTGTACTAGAGCACACAACATGCGCCTGGTGGGAGGTAAATTCAAAACAAATGTTAGGAAGTACTTTTTCATGGAGAGGGTGGTAGACCCTTGGTACAGCCTGCCACCAGAGGTAGTGGCAGCCAAGACAGTCAGTGAAATCAAGCAGGCATGGGATAGACTGTATAATCACCTTAGCAATACAAATTGATAGTAGGGTTAGAAAACCTGGGAAGACTAGATGGACCACACGGTCTCTATCTGCCAGCAAATTCTTATGTTCATATGTTCTTATATTCTTCTTATGTTCCAGCAGCGGGACTCGACTGAAATCTTTGGTCACCTTGTTGGAGTCATTTGAGGCTGCCACATGTGATGTCAGTGCAGACAGTGCAACTCTGAGTCAAATTTTTCAATCAATCAATCAATCAAAAGGGAATTGATAAAGCACCCCTTCCTGGGGGCTCGGAGTGCTGTACAATATAATACTCTCATATAACATATCATACACATAAAAACTATTCATAAAACATTATTCACAAACATATTTCAGATCATACCTCCCACCCCCCCAACAAATCATCAACTAAATTTTAGTACTCATGATATCAGTAATAACTATTAGCCCCTAAATATAAAATGATGACAGGCTATACGCTTGTTCAAACAGGAGTGTCTTAAGCCCCCTCTTAAAGGTTTCCACTTAGGGGACCTCTCTAAGGTGAAGAGGTAATGAATTCCTTAGGCAAGTAGTGCATACGGTAACCTTCTCAGAGGTGCTGCCTGTCTATGGCAAGGGAGATGCTAGGGCACTCCTCACCAGGGAATTCAATGAGTGGTTAAAAAACTGGTGTGGAGCTCAGGGTGTTGTCTTCATTGGGGACTTGGGAGCCACCTGGAGGGATGCAGACCTATACTGGTGCAATGGTCTGCATCTGTCCAGGGGGGGAACCAGGATCCTAGGTGAGAGGTTTAAATACTTCATTGGCAAGCATTTAAACTAGCCAAGTGGGGGAGGCACTGAAAGGAGCAGGGAAATCCCAGCCTCCCCCCACATAACATGGTGATTAGTGAGGTAAACACCAAGGTAGAGCAGTTATTAGGGAGCAGAACAGAGGTAAATGTGAAAAAAGGCAAGGCAGTAAGGACAGGAATGGGGCTAAAAGGGGTAAGGCTATCAAAAAGTGGAAGGTGATGAGTACCAATGCCCGTAGTCTGTGTAACAAGCTCCCTGAACTAGTGGCCTTGATGAAAGAGGGTTGCCTGGATATTGTGGCAGTCACAGAAACATGGTACACAGAGAACCATGACTGGGATGTCAACATACCAGGATACACAATCTACAGGAGGGGCAGGAGGGTAAAGAGGAGGAGTAGCTCTCTATGTAAGGAAGGGATCAAAGCAAAAGTAAAGAGTAAACAGGGAGCAGATGAGGCACTCTGGGTCACCCTGGAGACAGGAAATGGCACCACAATCCGTATGGGGGTTGTATACAGACCCCCATCTCAGGAGGAGGGAATGGACAAGGAAATGATAGAAGGCTTTCTTAGAAAGGCAGAAAAAGGGGAGATATTGTTGATGGGGGACCTGAATATGCCAGATGTTAACTGGAGCACCTTTGCTGCAGGCACATCCAAGAGCAGGGTCATTCTTGATGCCCTACAGGGGGCATGCCTCAGACAGCTAGTATTGGAACCCACTCAGGAGGGAGCAATCTTAGACCTGGTACTCTCAAATGAGGACACTTAAAGAATCTCAGATTTAGAAGTGGGTAGCCATCTAGGAACAAGCGACCACCAAATAGTGTGGTTCACGATAAACACAGCCATACAATCAAGCTATACAAAAGCAAGAGTATTGGACTTTAGGAGGGCTGACTTTGGGAAAATGAGAGAGTGCCTCAGAAAAGCACTAGAAAACAGGCAAGAAGGAGGGGTGGAGGAACAATGGGGAGTTATCAAAACAGCCATCACAGAGGCAACAAGCCTTTGTGTAAAGCAAATCAATAAAACACAACTAAGGAAAAAAGCTATGGTTCTCAAAAGAGGTGGCAGGGAAGGTAAGGAGAAAGGATAGCATTAAGGAAATATAAGGAAACACAGAAGGAGCAGGACAGAATTTTATCAGTTAAAGCAGAAAGAGGATGGGAAGGCAGTCAGAATAGCAAAGGCCCAAACCAAGGAAAGGATAGTCAATTCTGTTAAGAAGGGGGATACAACCTTTTATAGGTACATTATGGTGCGTAGAAAGACCAAAGGAGGGATAGTGAGGCTTAATAAAGGGGAGGGAATGTGGGTAGAGGGTGACAGTGAAAAAGCAGGGATACTGAATGAATATTTCTGCTCAGTATTCACAAAGGAAAGGAGGGGGAGGTACCTAAACCAAACAAGAGAAACACTCTGAAACAGGGGGCGATACCAGTCCATTTACAGAAGAAAGGGTTCTGAAAGAACTAATAAAATTGAAGGTTGACAAAGCAATGAGACCTGATGGGATTCACCCAAGAATTCTAAAAGAACTAAGGGTCGAACTAGTGACACCACTGACTACTCTCTTTAACAAATCATGGGAGGATGGGGTGGTACCTGAGGATTGGAGGAGGACAGATGTGATTCCTCTTCACAAAAGTGGGAGCAGGACAGAGGCAGGAAACTACAGACCAGTTAGTTTGACATCAATGGTAGGGAAAATGATGGAATCACTTCTGAATGAAAGAATTATTGAGTACCTAGAGGCCAGTGGGGCACAGGACCCAAGGCAGCATGGATTCATGATAGAAAGGTCATGTCAGATGAATCTAATAGATTTCTTTGACTGGGTGACCAAAGTAGTAGACCAGGGAGGGGCTGTGGACATGGCCTACCTAGATTTTAGCAAGGCATTTGATACAGTCCCACTCAAAAGATTAATACACAAGCTAGCCAGCCTTGTAGTGGGTCCCAAGGTGGTAGCCTGGATAAAAAATTGGCTAGACAACAGGACACAAAGGGTAGTAGTAAATAGAGTACACAGTGAAGAAAGGAGGGTTACTAGTGGGATACCGCTGGGTTCAGTACTGGGACTGGTCCTTTTTAATGTCTTTATAAGTGACATTGCAGAGGAACTGGAAGGAAAAGTATGTCTATTTGCAGACGACACAAAGATCTGCAACACGGTTGATACACAAGATGGAGTGGAAAGGATGAGAAAGGACTTGGCAAGGTTGGAGGAATGGCATCTCAGATTCAATGCAAAGAAGTGCAAGGTAATGCACATGGGAAACAAAAACCCAGGGGAAGCGTACACAATGGGGAGTGAGATACTGACAACAGTAAAAATGGAAAGGGACCCGGGAGTAATTATATCAGAAGACCTAAAGGTGGGCAAGCAATGTGAGAAGGCAGTAAGGAAGGCTGAACAGATACTGAGATGCATAGGAAGAGGCATCAATAGTAGAAAACAGGAAGTTGTTATCCCTCTGTACAGACAGTTGGTGAGACCCCACCTGAAGTACTGTGTGCAGTTCTGGAGACCCCATCTCCGCAAAGACATAGACAGAGTGGAGGCTGTCCAGAGGAGGGCAACCAAAATGGTGCAGGGTCTGCTCCAGAAGACATACGAAGAAAGACTAAAGGAGCTTAATATGTATACCCTTGAGGAAAGAAGGGAGAGGGGGGGACATGATAGAAACTTTCAAGTACCTCAAGGGAACCAACAAGTCCAAGAGGGTAGCATATTTCAGAAAAAGAGATGTGCAAAACTAGGGGGCACAATTTGAAGATAGAGGGGGGACAGCTCAGAGGTAATGTGAGGAAGTATTTTACACAGAGAGGGTTGTAGATCATGGAACAGCCTCCTGAGGAGGTTGTGGAGTCTAAAACAGTGGGGGAATTCAAGGAGAAATGGGACAGGCATAAAGGCATTCCCTAGTGGGGGTGGGAGGAAGTAAGCTGTTGGTTAACTAGGATCTGCAGCTCATCTGTTAGGTAGGAAAATGGGCAGACTAGGTGGGCCAAACGGTCCTTATCTGCCGTCAGATTCTATGTTTCTATGTTTCCCAGGACAGGTGCAGCTACCAAGGAAGCCATGCCACCTGACAGCCACAACCTCATCCTGGAAACCATCAGGAGGCCACCCTTGGAGGAATAAAGGGTGCGAGACAGACAGCGAGGAACCAGGGGATCTTGCAGGTAGCCAGGTCCCTGACCATGTAGGGCTTTATAGGTCAGCAAACTGATTTTCTTCCTCAAATCAGATTTCTTCACATTTTCCTTGACAACATAAAGCATGACTTTCTGTTAAAAGACGACATCACTGCTGTTATGTTGGCAGACGACTTGAGTCTCAGGTTGTTGACTGATCAGAGAATAAATACCATGTTTAAGAATGACACCTATGTGTTGGCTACATTGCTAGGTCCCCACTTCAAGTGGAACATTGAAGCCATCCTTCCTGCAGGGGAAAACAATGAGGATCAGAGAGATTGTCTGTTAACCAAATGTGACATTGCCCTATAAACACAATCAAATGATGTACAGCAGTCAAACCCTGCTGAACCATCACAGTGTGCCTCTGGTGCAGGCAATAGCGCACCTATCAATTCTTCATAGTCAGCAGTGTCATCAGCGAGGGAAAGGACATATACAGCTACTTCTCAGGCATCCTATGTTCTGGGTCAGAAAGGCAAATCTCTTTTGAGTCACCTGCAACAACATGGACTGGTATCCTGTAAAGAAAGTGCAGCAGGTTTATCTACCAGACTGGTAACCATCTCACACAGCACAATGATCCTGGAGAACTTTGCAAACCATACTTTGGTCTCAAGGAAGATTCATTACTGTATTGGAAACAATAGAGAACAACTTGGCCACATCTAGCAAATCTTGTAATAATATACCTCAGTTATCCATCTTCAAGTGTATATTAAGAACGCATATTTAGTGCAGCTGGAAGAATAGTCACTGATCACAGAACACTGCTAAGTCCTACAAATGTGGAATGGCTTATATTTCTCAAAATGAATGTTGACAATTTCCTAGTTGTCGCAAACACTGATTTATGAGAGTCTGACCCTGAAAATGAACAACAGCCTGCAAACCGTCATACTGAAGGACAGACTTCACCTGAGTAAGAAGAGAACAGGTATTCTGAAAAATAAGCTGGGGAGTTTATTGTTAGTAAGTGGGATTTTAACTAGCAGGGGGGCTTAGACTCGTGGGTCGAGCAGTAATGCATAGCTTGGGAGGGAAAATGTCTCTCCCCCTATCAGAAATCTAGAAGAGGAGATGGACTGGCAGTGGTAAAAAAGTATGGGAAACGATAAGGCCAAGAAGGATAGGGTGGTAGGTTGGAAGGTGGTCTCGACAAATGCGAGGCACCTGGGGAACAAGTTGCTCAAGTTACAGGCAATGATGGCTCAGGGGGGATGTATGTGGCTGAAGTCCCCAAGACATGGGCCACACAATACCATGAATTGGACTTAACACTCCCAGGGTACAAAATGTATAGAAGGGACAGGCAAATTGGCAAGGTAGGTGGCGCTATTTGTAAAGGAGGGGATAGAATACAGCAGAAATGAAGGTGTGAACAGGAATGTAGACCTGTTATGGGTCACCTTATAGGATGGTAAGGAAAGTAGAGTCAATTTGGGAGTATTCGATAGCCCACCAACCAATCAGAGGAACTCGACAAGGAACTAGTGGAAAACCTAAAAATCCACTGTGGCAGAGGCAGGGGCAGGACAGTGATGGTGGTGGTGGATTTCAACATGCCAGGGGATGGATTGGTGCACTATGGCATCAACGTCTGCTAAAGAACAGCAGTTACTGGATGCATTCCAAGATGAATTCCTGTCTTGACTGGTGGTAAAGCTGACCAGAGAAGGAAGCATCTTGGACCTAGTACTGGCAGATGAAGACCAGGTAAAGGACATGGTACTCGAGGACCCACTAGCAGGGAGTGACCACTCCACAGTATGGTTCTTCCTGAACTTCTGTGGGGGAGAAATCAGACAAATATCAAGGTAGTGGATTTTAGGTGTGTGTATTTTGGGAGGATGGCTGCCATTCTGGAAGGACATTTAGAGAAAATCAATCCGGACATGAACATGGAATGTAGGTGGGCAATATTGAAGTTGGGCCTACTAGAAGCCACTAAAACATGCACAAAGGCCCACTACAAGAAAACATGGCCTAGGAAGCCCAGTTGGTGGACCAGGGAGGTGCATGAGAGACTAAGGGAAAAAGGGATAGCCTTCCTTAAGTATATGAAACCCTGCAGGGAGGAAGACAGTGAGGAGTACCTGTACCATAGGATATCAATGGAGGGGAGCAGGATGGTAACAGCAGACAAGGCATCCAAAGAGCTATGGTTGCTGCAGTGGATAAGGGACGGGGAGAAGGAATTTTTTAGATACATCAGGGAGAGAAGGAAGTGTGGGGAGGCAGATCACCAGGTTAAAAAAAGAATAGAGGGCAGGCAGAGGAGGTGGCTGGGCAAGTTGAGGTACTCAATGAGTACTTCTGCTTAGTCTTTAAAAGAGAAATGGATGTTCCAATTCCATGTGGGGGGGGTAAGGTAGGGGTTGGGGATGGGGGAGATTAACAGATGGAGAGATCCAGGTGAGGAGAGTGTGGGAGGCTCTTAAGTCCTTGAGGACTGACAAGGCCCTATGCCCGGACAAAATCCACCCCAGAGTCCAGAAGGAGCTAGTGGATGTTCTGACAGCACCACCGACAACGTTATTTAATTCATCCCTAAAATCAGTTTGTGTACCACTGGACTAGAGTACAGCACATGCTGTGCCTCTCCACAAGAGTAGACCTTGGGGAAAGCTGGGAAATTACAGGCCGGTCAGCCTGACATCCATAGTGGGGAAACTTTTGGAGACCATCTTGAAGGAAAGGCTGGTGGAGCTCCTGGAGGTAAGCAGACTTCATGATGTCTGGCAACACGGGTTCATCCTGGGAATATCTTGTTAAACTAACCTGGTTGATTTTTTTGACTAGGTGACAAGATCTCTGGATGGTGGATGGCTGGTTGATGTCCTGTATCAGGATTTCAGCAAGACATTTGACTCGGTGTCCCATGGGAGACTGCTAAGCAAGCTGAGGAACTTGGGGGTGAGGAGAAAGATGGTAAAGTAGATTGGGACTGGCTGAGCAACTGACAGCAGCGGGTGGTAGTGGGGTGAGCTTTCGACACCCAGAAGGGTCATCAGATGGATCCCACAGGGATCTGTGTTGGGCCCACTGTTATTCAACACATTCATAGCAGACATTGCAGTGAGAGTTAGTAGCAATATGAGCCTGTTCGCTGACAACTCCAAGCTAGGAGTGGTGGTGAACAATGAGGAGGGGAGGAGTGAACTCTAGGAGGACATGGTGAGGCTTGAACATTGGTCATACACTTTGCAGCTGGGGTTTAATGCTCAGAAATGTAGTGTGCTGCACTTAGGGACTAGGAATCCAGGGTACAACTACTGTTTGGGGGGGAAGCTAACAGTATCCAAGGAGGAAAGAGATCTGGGAGTGGTAATAGACACCAAAATGAATCACTCAGAACAGTACAGGACAGTGGTGTCAAAGGCAAACAGAATGCTTGGGTGCATTGCTAGAGGGATAACTTCAAGGAAGAGAGAGGTCCTCCTACCATTGCACAGTTCTTTGGTGAGGCCGCACTTGGGAGTACTGTGTGTAGTTCTGAGGTCCTTACTTAAAGAAGGACATCATGCTCCTGGAGAGAGTCCAGAGGAGAGCATCTAAGATGATTCACGCATGGGGGGTCCTATGTAGAGAGACTTAGGGAGCTTAACATGTACTCCCTGGAAGACGGAAGGGATGGGGGGACATGACAGAGACCTTCAAATATTTGAAGGGGATGCACAGGGTAAACACTAAAGGTTTGTTGAGACTGAAAGGGGAAGGGACCACAAGGGGCATAGCCTAAAACTGGTAGATGGAAAGTGTAGAAGAGAATAGAGGAAAACTACTTCAGGGAGAGGGTGGTGGCACCATGGAACACTCTTTCAGAGGAACTGATTTCAGTGGAATGAGTGGGAGGATTCAAGAGGGAATGGGACTGGTACTTAGCCAAGGTACAGGTAGTAAGTGAAGTGACCGGTATGGGAACTCCAGGGGAGGCACCTGGGAGAGAGGGAAAGAAGAAGGTGAGGGTGGGCAGCAGCAATGACTGTACTGTAAGCTGCATCTCGAGTAGATGTGACACACTGTAGGGCATAGTCTGCTGGCATCTTGGTATGTTCATATGTTCATATGACTAGGTTGTGTACGAAACAAATGGAACCATCACCACTGCCACCATGCCAGCCACATGTGCCGCACTAGTACTACTCTTAGTTTTCTTTTGTCAGCCATCAAGTTTATATTTTGTGAGTTTGATTGATGCACACCGTGGGTATAATTTTTTAAAACATCAGCAGACTCAATCACAGCAGCTGTGCCTCTTGTACCTACCTACCTTAGAAATGCACGCCTTGTGTATAATTTTTGCAAACAGCATCAGGCTCATTCAGAGAAGCTGTGCCTCCTGTACCTACATACCTCAGCAATGCCCACCATGGTATAATTTTCTAAAACAGCAGTAGGCTCACTCACAGCAGCTGCCCTTCTCGTACCTTCCTCAGCAATGCCCACCATGGGTATAATTTTTGGAAACAGCAGTAGGCTCACTAAGAGTAGATGCGTCTCTCATACCCATCTCAGCAATACCTGCCATGGGTATAATTTTTGGAAACAGCAGCAGGCTCACTCACAGCAGCTGTACCTCTCATACCTGCCTCAGCAATGCCCACCATGGGTATAATTTTTGGAAACAGCAGTAGGCTCGCTAAGAGTAGATGCGTCTCTCATACCCATCTCAGCAATACTTGCCATGGGTATAATTTTTGGAAATAGCAGCAGGCTCACTCACAGCAGCTGTACCTCTCATACCTGCCTCAGCAATGCCCACCATGGGTATAATTTTTGGAAACAGCATCAGGCTCTCTAAGAGAGCCTGTGCCTCTCATACCTGCCTCAGCAATGCCCCCATGGGTATAACAGATCGAGGCACCTTACATACAGTGTAATAGTCCAAAAAAAACAGTCTACATGCTTTTTGTTATGATCAGGGATGGATAATTGGGTAGTAGAATTGGCTAGGTAGTGACTACCTGACCTAACCCGACTATTTGGTTTTCATCCAGATTTTATTCAGGTACTTTTGGTGCAACCGAGTGTTGTCTTGGTGGTCGGGTATTTTAGTACCCACCCATTCCTAATGGTATCCCACAGCACAACCTCTTGCATCTCTCTCTCTCTCTCTCTCTCTCTCTCTCTCTCTCTCTCTCTCTCTCTCTGTCTCCAGCTCCATTCTCAGCAGACAGAAGCTACTGTAAAGGGATTTTTTATTTTTCACTGACCTACCCAGCCAGTGTAGTGTTATGCTTGTGCAACTGTGTTAGTTTCGTTTTGGTCATTCGCACTCTGTTCCAGAGGAATTACTACCCTGCAGGGGTACGAAATGCAAGGAACCCTCGGAGACAATTCCCATAGATAAAGGTACCTTAGCAATCCCTCTAAGGAGATAGTGCTGTTGCTGGAGGAGGAGGGGAGGATGGTGGGGCAAAGAAAAAAATGGTTCACAATGAGGCTGAGAGGAACTGCTTATACAGCTCAGGAAGAGGGAGTGGCTGGCTGCTTGGCCACTGAACTCCAGGCAGTCTTGATTACTGCAACTCCCTTTATCTAGGACTTCCTGGGGTTGATGTCCACCACTTGCAGCTTGTGCAGAATGCTGCAGCCCAGTTATTGACAGGTACTCCTTGTACATGTCATATTTCTCTGGTTCTGCGTGGTCTGCACTGACTGCCAATACAGTGGCAGATCACCTTCAAAGCTGATCTTCTGACTTACAAAGCCCTACACAGACAGGGCCCAGACTACCTGAAAAAGCTTCTGGTACCCTACTGCCCTAGGCAGTTACTCCGCTTGGTGGATGAGGGGTTACTAGTGATTCTGAGGGTTTCTTTAAAATCTTCAGGGGCTCATGTTTTTATGTATACTGCCCCTGCCCTCTGGAATTCTCTACCCCATCTGCTTGAGCAGTGTGCATCCGTTGAGGAATTAAAAAGGCCTTAAAAGCCTATTTATGGTCTAAGATCTATTTCTGATGATGATATGCCACTGTATTTTTATGAGCTCAGCAATTAAAGATTCATGCTATTTTGTTTTTATGTATAATTTTGTAAGGTGCCTTGATTTTAAGAAAGGCACGGTATAAATAAAGATGTATTATTATTATTATTAAAGCCTTTCCAATTGTTAAATGGTAATTTTGCATACGTTAAGGTGTATTTTTTATAAAATGGTAACTTTTGATTAGTAGTTTTTTGCTTCTTGCCAACCCCCAGCACAATGTTCTTTCTCTCTCTCTCTCTAGCACACATCAGCTCTCTCTCTCTCTCTCTTTCCCTCCCTCCCCCTCTCTCTCTCTCTCACTCATATCTGCTCTGTCCTCAGCAGACATAACCCCTGTTTAGGGGTAGTTTTGTAAAATGGTAACTTTTCTGTTAAAAGGCATTTTTTTGTAAAATGGTAAGTTTTATTTTGTTAACAAGTATTTGTTTCTTGTAAAATGGTAAATTTTCTTTATCATGTGTTAAGGGGTATTTTTTGGTATCATAAATGGTAACTTTTGTGTATTTATTACTCGCTTTTTGGCCGCCTTGGCCCTATCGCCCTGTACGGTCTTTGCCTCTCTCCCAGTACAATCTTCTCATCTCTCTCTCTCATTCTCGGCAACTCCATCCTCCACAGCCCGATGAAGCCCCTTTTAAATTCCAGCTTAGTAGTCTTTCTTGTTTTATTGCAATCTGGCCCTCCCACCCATGGCAGGCTATCTTCTGTCTGTATGGATCTCTCTCTCTCTCTCTCTCTCTCTGTTTTCTACTCCTTCCTCTCAGCAGCTAGCCAGAACCCCTGTTATTTTATTAATTTATCATTTTATTTTGTAGATGGTTTTCTGTTTCTTTAAGAAGCCAGGCCTCCCTTCAGCTTGCTTTCTGTCCTCTCTATGTCTCTCTCTGTCTCTTATCTTGCTCTGCCCATGCCAACACTTACACTCTTCCTCCACAGCTGAGACTGTTGGGCAGTGCAGCAGTATTTATACTTCTGAGTGGTGTCACATGACCCATTCTGCCAGCCAACTACTGCCATTTGGCTAGGGCTGCTGCCAGCTTGTCAGTGGTCTGTTTCATTGGCCAGTCCCCTCTCACATAGCCCATTCCCCTGCCTCCCCTCCACACGCACCAAGGCAGTGGCACCACATCCCTCCTCCTCCTATCTCCACATTGCCCTGACTTGCCAACTTCCCTCCTGACACCTGCACCCACCAAGGCATGACCCATTCACTCGTCCCTTTCTTAGATTCTCCCCATCTCCCCGCCCACTAAGGTAGTGTGGCACCATGTCCCTTCTCCTCCCCAAATCATTGTGAATCCTCCAGTCCCTTCCTCCTATCCACCAAGACAGGATGTGTGCACTTGCATTTCTTCTTGGCTTCTCCACACATCAAACTGTGGCACTGAGCCTTACCCATGGACTGGGAACTAGACTTAATTGACCAAGTCCATATTTATCTGAGTTGTTGGGTAAGTACTGGATCTGGGACGGGCTTCAGATTCTAAAAAGAACAGTCCATCCAGCTCCAGGGAGAGTATCTGTATGTTTTTACTAGAATCTAGGAGGTGTAGATGTGAGGCATACTGGAGTCTGTGGGTGTCTGCTGGTGGGAGGGTTGCAGGGATTGGCTTGAATCAAAAAAACAAAACTTGAACCAGAACCAAAACTGGGGGTTAATTTTGGCCAGAAAAATATTGGTTTGCCTACATCTTATTTCAACCAGCAACTCCCCACCACCAAATATACACATATAGATGGACCTTTGTACTACTAAGTAGTGCCCCTGCCCAGCTATTAATGTCAGCTAGAGATCACCCTCTTGCCCCGTTCACTCAGCTGAACACACTAGTGACTAACCCCAGGAGGGGACAGACTAAAATTGTTGTCCAAATGAAGCCAGTGGTGACATCTTTGGCTCACATTATATTTCAAAGCAGTAAACTCATAAGGAATGCATCCATAAAGTAAAAATCCTTACTTAATAAGTTATGATGACCTGAAATGATTCTTAGCACAAGAATTGTTTTTCTTATTATCCTTCATTGCATGAGCACCAGGTAGATCACAATACAGGAACTCCAGCCTGTCTTTTAATTTAACAGGAAATTGAGTTTCAGAAACAGTATTTCCAAAGAATTACAGTATGTGCTTTCAGACTATGTACATTTATCACTGGAAATGCACTTTAAAGGCAAACACAGGAACACTGCCATGGAGTTAGGGGCCTCCTCCTCTTCCTCTCACGCACACATACAAACACTAGACGCAGACACAAACCAGAAGATACACAGTCACGCTCATTAAGAGTTTGTTGATATGCAGCATAAAAAACTGTAAACATCAAACAAGTCATACGATGTAAACGATTGCTTTTGAAAGCACTGCTCAGCTAACACAGACAGTGTCTGGTGTCTCATATCTGTTCCCTAAAGCAACTGCCAGAAAGGTAGGATGTCACTGTTTAGAATAAAACTATCTATGGTGTACTTACAGAGCCAGAAAGATTAGCTACTGTGACAACAATCTCCGTCTTTCTGTTTCAGAAGGGTAGGACCCAGCCTTATTGTTGCACACAGGTCAAGTGTTCTACATGTGAACGGGCTGTGTTTTGAAGTAAGGTATGTTTGCCCCTTGTTAACACCAGACAGTTGAGCATGCAGCATATATACCACCAGTGGTGAAAAAAATGGGTAAATAAATCATGTTGTTTTGGGATAAATATTCATTTTCACTTAGAAAACCATTTATTTTACTTAGAGCACAATATATGCAATGTATGTGCGGATTCCACTACTTAAATAAATGCATTATTTTCCCAAGACTCTGACTCAAGTGAGGCACATGCTCATTCACTGACAACTCCACAGTGGAGAGAGGAGGGCTGTGATGGCTGCTGCTTGGGGTCGGGGTGGCGGGGGAGCAGGGTGGTGGGGGACTACCTGCTGAGGTGTGGGGGATCCACTAGACACCAAGGAGGGAAAATTAATATTTATTTATTTATTTTATTTACTTGCTTTTGGTACCCAGGTAGGTGCGCTATTTTCAGGCATGACCCGGGAGAGTTCATGACAAAGCACAGAGTTCAGATAGATCACAAGAAAATCAGCTTCAAATAATATAACAATAGGTGGATACATTGGAGTCACAGGAACAATCAAACGGATACAGCTGTAGTCAAGAAACAAACACCATTGACATGCAGTGGGATACAGCATAATGGTACAATGGCAGGTATAGGCAGTATTTGAACAATAACCGGAGCAGAGAATGCAACTACATTTCCACCTGTCTGGAAGCATAACAGTAGGTTAGTAGTAGTCTTAGTTACAATCAGCACCAAGTTACATAAGTGCTAGAAAGAATGTTTGATGCACAAGTAGTAGAAGGAGGGGGGAGCAGGTAGGGGAGAGAGAGGAAACAAGCGCTTGGAGGGTGCTAGCTATAGTACAATGAGGCTACTAACAGTTAAATGCATTGAGGTTAGTGAGGTGATTGAACAGGGCCCGCCTAAAGGAGGCATGTGATTTGGAGCACCTTAGGTATAGAGGAAGGGAGTTCCAGAACTTGGGTGCATAGTGGGCAAAGGATTGTTTACCCATTTTAGTGAGATATGGGTTCACGGTTAGAAGACCCAAGGTAGCAGACCAAAGCTGATGAGGGTGAGCCACAAGGGTAAGCAAGCCAGCTAGGAAGGCAGGCTGGGAGGAGTGAATAATATTGTCAGCTAGGCAACCAAGGGCACATAACTGCTTGGAGGAAGGGGATAGCCATTGACGGTCGGCATATAGGGAGCAATGATGCATAAGGCAAGGGGCAGACAAAGCAAACCTACAGATATTATTGTAAGTGACATCCCACTTTTGAAGGATTCCTACTTGGCTCTGTCCAAAGATAGGTAAAGCATAGGAGAGACCTGGGAGTAAAAGACCTTGGGCAACAGAGATCCTTGCTGCAGGGGTGAGGGCCTGTCGGACACGGTAGGCCCGTCCCAATTTAACATTGACTGATTTACAAATGGCATTACATGTAGAGAGAAGTCAAGGTCTGGGTCAAGTGTAACCCCTAAGTATTTGAAGGAAGGAGTATTGTAAAGAGGGAATCCATCAAGACAAGAGACCTGTAATGAGATGGTAGGGGTGAAACATTTCCTGTGGGACCCAAAGAGCATGGCCTGCGTCTTGGCAATGTTAAGGACCAAGCGATTGGATGTGAGACATTTTTGGGTAAGGTGAAAATCCAAGGCGAGGTGTGTGTTAATCTCAGGGACTGAGCTGGAAGAAACATAGACAACCAAGTCATCTGCATATAGCAAGGTGCGACAGTTAAAGGAGATGGAGGGCAGATTATTTATGAAAATAGAGAAGAGAAGTGGCCCAAGTATAGAGCCTTGGGGGACTCCTACAGAGATGGAAGCAGGGGAGGAGAGGACCTTATGAAAAGAGACAGCTTGGGAGCAGTCATGCAGGTAGCTCAAGAACCACACAAGAGTGGAGCTGGTGGCCCCTAGAGAGCTGAGCTGTTAAAGGAGCAGGGAGTGGTTGACCGAGTCAAAAGTTTTCGACAAGTCGATGAATACTGCCCCGGTAAGTCAACTGCAGTCCATGTTAGTTTTGATGTCATTTGTAAATTGGGCCAGGGCAGTGGTGGTGTTGTGGCCAGTTCTAAAACTGTGCTGAGCAGAAGAAAGGAGGTTTTGTTTGAACAAAAAGTCTGACATCTGTCGATGGACGTGTTTCTCCAGGAGCATACTGAGAGTGGGTAGAAGGACAATGGGACGGCAGTTTGCAGGGTTTCTGTGGTCCCCTTTTTTAAAAACAGGAATAACCCTAGCCATTTTCCAGGAACAGGGCACTGTGGCTAAGCTGATGGAGAGGTTAAATAGGTGAGTCATAGGTGTGGTCAATAGGTAAGCTCTGAGTTTGAGAAGGTTGTTAGAGATAGTGGTGGGATTGTCACAGGAGACATTTTCAGTTAGCATGTCATGGGGGCTTGGGTACGGGATTTGCCCATAATGTGGTTAATTTGTGACCAGTAGGCTCTAGGGTTTCACACAGAGGTCTGGGGGAGTCCCCTGTAGTAGTTACTCTTAGAGGAGCGAATCTCCTTTTTACGTAGGTTGAGTAGGGATTGGTAAGCCACAAAGTTGACATGGAGAGAGAAGGCTTTCCAGATGGCCAAGGGCTTATCACTAGCTTTGAGCAGCTGAAGAAGAGGACACTTTAGCCACCTGGTAGGTATACCCCGAGCCCGCCACCTAGTGGTGGGGATGTGCTTGGCCTGTAGGGCAACAATAGTCTCGGTGAAGTACTTTGTGGCTAGATCAAGGTTGCACAAGTTGAACAGGAGAGATCAGCCAATCAGCAGTAGGTTATTTAGAAAGGCAGACGGGATGAAGGCAGAATAATCCAACATGGAGATGACCCTGTGGTGATGGGGGGACATCCCAGACACAGAGGACAGGGGAATGTTGCTAACAGAGTCGGCCAAGACTTGGACATTGGATACTCTGTCAGGTTGGTTGGAGAGGACCCAGTCAAGAAGATTGTGGCTAGTTCCTGAGCCGGAGTTCCTCTTGGGCTCAGAGACTAGTTGAGTAAAGTTAGCTTTCCTAATCTGAGAGGCAAGGTCAGGGTAGCTGGGGCCAAGCCAGTCCTGGTTGAAATCTCAGAGACAGATAACCTCATTGTTTTTGGTAGCCAGTGGTAGGAAGCTCAGAAATTCATCCAGGCCTTGTTTGCAGACTTTCGGGGGAATGTAGACCCAGATAATGTGCAGTTTCTTAGTTCCCCCTAGCAAGAGGAGAGAATGAAGCACCTCACAGTGCACAAACTGGGGACACGCAAGAAATGATATGTTAAGATGAGTCCTGGAATAGAGGGCAAGGCCGCAGCCCCTTTTAGACAATGGCTGATCAACACAGATCAGGTTGTAGTCGGGGAGAGAACACAAGGAGTTAGGGAGGGAGGGTCTGAGCCAGATTTCAGCTATTACCTAGTAGTTCAGGCATGTGGGTTGCAGCCCAAGTCTCTAGCTCAGAGTGGTTAGTTATCAAGCTGCTAACATTTAGGATGGACTATTTTCAGGCCACTCCCCTGAATGACAGTCAAGGAGCAAGGGGGACTTGTTGGGGGTAGTGGGGTCGGGGGGCCTAGGTTAGTTTCACTGTCACCAGGAGGGATCGGGCGACGGCTGCAGTCCATGTGGTAGCTAGGGCTAAAGCCACAGGGGCATGGGAAGCAGTAGTCTATTTAGATCCCAGTAGGTAATGGAGAAAAAGGCCAAAAGGTTTTGGACTGAGGTACTCATAGTTGACAGGCCATGGGGAGGTATGCATGAGGAGGTTGGAGAAAGTGAAATTCACCAGTCACACTTTGGGGGGGGGGCTGAGGAGTGAGGATACCAAGTAGTCCATGGCAGTAAATCAGCAGAGTATAGCCAGGATGGCAAAGGAGAGGATAGGGGAGGCATGGTGAGGCAGAGGACAGCAGAGGAGAGGTAGGAAGGAAAAGGAGGCAGGAAAACTATATTAGCAGGGATGGAAGATAGTGAGAGAGAGAGAGAGAGAGAGAGTAAGTGAGTGAGTGAGTGAGTGAGTGAGTGAATGTGTGTGTGAGACAACAGCTCTCCCTGGTGGTCCTAACAGATGAGCTGCAAGTGGAGAATTGGGCATACAGAAATAAAGCATCTCGGTCACGTGTCGGATTACAGACCCAGCACTGAGGCATTCCCCTATTCAGCAACCTAGGAGTTCCCCGCTTCTGAATCTAATAGACAGACAAAAGACAGCTGGGGTTTTACACCACCGAAGTAACCTTACCTAGAGAGAGTTGTTCAAATAATACAAGCTTCACCATAGGAGAGATACAGATGGTAGGGGAACAGGACCACTAAATAACATCAGGCAGTACCCCACTGAAATATGTATTTACAGGAGAGCAGATATCCCTTCAACAAGGGATAAGATGTCATTATGGGTACCACAGTCACTCTCTGTACATCGGAGGCAGGATAGGATTTACCAAACTACTGTAGGGAGCACTTTAGACAGACAGCGTTGAGGTCACCATAGTCCACGCAGAGCTATTCGGTCTCGGGGGAGATAAGTGCAAACATTAGGGAAAGCAATGCCGAATGTGTAGAAGTGATCAGAGAGCAGGAGAGGGAGGATATGAGTGTTAGTTAGCTACACCTCCTCCCCTAGGGTCACCAACCAGCAGAGCCAGAGGCAGAGCTAAAGAGCATTTAATCTAGGTAGGAGAGGGGTCAGGTGAGTGTGAGAAAATTTTGGGCAGTACAGTAGTCAGCAGCAACATGGAGACTGGAGCTCAGACTTTTATTTGCAATGTAGGTGCCGGGCCACAAAATGGCGTCAAGTTTAAAAAATAGTCTTTGCTTGATTGCGTGCCATCCCATACCTTCCAACAGGCAGCCAGTACCAGGGTACATACGGTGGTGATTCTCAACAGGGGAGCTGGGGGGGCTACTGTCCCTGAGTGCCCGCAGGACCTAGAAATGAAGGAGAAAGGAGCTAGGTAAGCTGCAGGTACACTTTACTGCAGGTAATAGGGCCGAGAAGTAGGGACAAGTCGGACTACCAGTGAGAGCAGGTGGGGATTAGGGGACTGCAGAGGGAGCCTAAGAGAATTTTTTTTTTACATTGGGCCCACAATTGGTGGGTGTGGGGAACCACTAGACACCAGGGATTTTTTTTATATGGGGCTGGTGATTGGTGGGTGGGGGAACCACTAGACACCAGGGAATGAGGGACTACAGACTTTTTTTTAATAAGCAGGTTGGGGATTGGGAGGGGGGTCCCCAGGGAGGGTAAAGTAAAAGTTATTTTTTTACACTGGACCTGAGATCAGTGGGTGGGGGGCCACTAGACACCAGGGATTTCTTTATATGGGGCAAGCGATTGTGGCGGGTGGGGGCCACTAGACTTCCAGGATTTTTATGGGACCAGCAATCAGTGGGTGGGGGTGCCTAGACACCAGGGTGGAATTATATTCTAAAGGGGCTGGCAATCGTGTGGGGGCTGTATTAAAAAGCAATACATTAAACAGCAGATGGAATACATTCTGCAGTTTAATTTATTATTCCACAGTTCTGCCAAAAAAGTCAGGGGAACAGGGTGAATACCCAAGAAAACATGTTTGGAAGATTCCGATATCACCAATGGCGGAAGTGCAGAAAATCTGGAGAAATTTCAGGAATTTCATGAAAGTTCCGCACAGCGGAATTCACAACTTTTGCCCACCTGTAGACATGACCATAAACATAATACCCATACTTTACAGTAATATGGGCATAATCATAGTATTGGTTATAATCATTATTTCTGTAATAAAACTAGCTTTGTGAAGAAACAAGAATACAATTGTACCTATTTCTTTAAAACAAAGTTTAAATGAAAGTTTCACTTTACGAGGATCAAGTCACAGTTTCAAATACTTTTAACTACAGACATTTAATTACTGTTTTTGTATAAAGTATGCATTATTAACATGCGGGTATTAGGTTTTAGTTTATGGGCTGATCCAAACAACATTGTTTTAGGCCTGTTTGAATTTAAAACCTATTTAGTTCATAGATTTCATATTTCTAATAAACATCGCTAAATATAATCAAAACGAAGCTGAAAAGTACCCTGTAAAGAAAGCAACACTTTATTCATAAATGAACGTTACATTAGTAAATATATAGTATTTATGCTTATTAACACTGAGGGCCAAAAACGGACCCCTGAGGGACCCCACATCAAACAACTTAACATTTTGAAAATATATTATTAATAAAAACTGAGATCTATCAGTTAAATATGTATCCACCTATTTCTGTACCATTTCATCAAAACCAAAGAAAGTCAGTTTTTGCTGTCTGTGGTCCACTGTGTCAAAGGCCCTGAAAATATCAATAAAAATTTCTCCTACTTACATAATCTCATTTACTGCATCTTGAATATCTTTGTTTATTTTACACACAACCATATTTGTACTGTACAGTATATGAGTCTGATTCCACTTACTGTAGTTTTTCATTCAGAAAATTATTTTTAATCAGTAAATTAACCAATGTGGACAAACACATGTTTATCTAGCACTTTAAATACTACAGACAACAGAAATATTATATGATACTTGTCAACAGAACTACAATTTTCAGATTTGAATGCTGGCAAAACCTTGACTATTTCCTATCTGAAGGAACCTCTCCAGTGGAAAGATACTGATTAAATACAGTACAGTACATAGAGAATAATGCATATCTAGGGAGTTGATATGGAGTTTTTTTACACACCCAAGTTGTGTGGTTTTTACCAGTTGTGTGTAATATGTAAACCTCGGGAAGCTCGGGAGGTTTCTTATCACTGGCAGTAACTCCATTCTACATATGTTTTATTTTATATAATAACTGGTACTATAAAAATTTCT
Source organism: Neoceratodus forsteri (assembly GCA_016271365.2). NCBI lineage: Eukaryota > Metazoa > Chordata > Ceratodontiformes > Ceratodontidae > Neoceratodus > Neoceratodus forsteri. The sequence goes on along the minus strand of CM057450.1, from coordinate 869,807,179 downwards.
TAGAATTTCCAGTACGAGGAGACCCGAGGGCAAAACGCTCCTACTTCCTTACTAGTAGGCACGCCCCCACTCTGACATCACATAACGTGCTAGCGTAGGGGCATGCCTACCAACAAGGAAGTAGAAGGGGTGATTTTTACGAGTGCTGTTAAAATCTTTTAAATAAATGCAGCACAAATACAAATCTAACTAGAGGATAAGCTACAGAATCGATGAAGGGATGCGTTTTAACTGCAAACCTGCTGTGATCATTTACAATTTATTACGCTCTCATTTGGATTTGTAAGTTATGTATTCTTTTGAATCTGTTTACTTTGGAATGCGAGTGCTGCAGGCTTCTTGGCGCGAGGCTGTAAAAGTCGTATCAACCCACGGGTTGATACAACTGTTTTCGTATCAACCTGCGGGTTGATACGACTTTTTAACGTACTTGAAAACGGGTTGATAACAAGGATCACTAGTTATTATAGTACAGTACAGTACAGTATAGCAGCTTGGGGATAACTAGAGCTGTGAAATGCAACAATTAATAACAAATGGCATCCAGATCACCTGGTTTCCTGGTATGCATCAGCACTGTGGGTTTCCTAATGGGCAGTGTGTGTCTGTCTGTATGTCTGTGTCAGTGGTACATGCTGCATACTTACCATGAGTCCTTCTGCAGCTGTGTTGTTGGGTGTTGTCTGTCCCTGTGGGTCCAGCTATGAGTGTGGCTGGTTGATGACCTTCCCCTTGTCATGAGTGCAGGACAGCCTTTTTTGAGAGGGCAGAGTGCTTGCCTTTAGTGTCATATCTGATGTGCACGTGAAGAACTCACTGTCCAGAATGCTGGTTCCATCTCATCCATTTCTATAGATTGCTGGTTGAATGTGTTCATCATGCTCTCTATGGGACTGATGCCAATCACCTCATCTGGGCCTGTCTATAGAGTGACACCATTTATTTTGTGGTGGCATGGAGGTCACACCGCTTACACGTCATGGCAGCAAACATCTGAAGCATGTTGCTGGCCACATTGACCACAGCCTGGATGTTTTCCCTCTTAAGTTGTTTGGGCTAGGATGCCCATCAGTGCACCAGTTCAATGAAAGTCCACCAGTAGCAGCTGACCTCGTATCCACTATTTCTGTCTCCTCAGTGATGAACTTTGTGGTCATTAACTCCTTATGTAACATTACCACCTCTCCAGTTCTGAGAGCTATTGTCACCATGGCAGGGGGCAGCAGGACCTTGTCCTCTCCTGGTGACTATTACTTTCTGTCATTGCTGTGGCTCTTGCCAGATTCTCAGTTGACATTTTAACATAGTGTGTGTGCATGGGTTGCATTCCCTTATATGGTGGTGCAAATGGGTGGGGCACTGGTGTGTGTGAGCTACTCTGCAGATCCACACAATACCAATGTGCACAGGTCTGAACATAACCCTGATTGCCAAGAGCTGTTGTTGCTCTGCCATGGGTACAAGCAGGTGCAAAGTCAAACAACAGTATAGAACAATGAATCTAACTTACTTTTTTTTTTTTTTGCACATTCCCTTCTGCTTAGTAGATCAGGTCCTTAACGTCTATGGTGCTCTAAAAGGTGAGAGATGGTCACTTTATGAAACAGTTTATTACTTTTACTAATACTATTAGTATTACTGTACCAATGCGTGCTAAATACAATATGGAAGGCAAAGTTTGGATAAAACAGGAGTTCAACACTGTGATTTTTTTTTTTCTTTTACTGATTATTTCTGAAAATGTCACTTTGTCAGAGCCCCGATTCAAACTGTATTTCTATTTTCATTAATTTTTCAAGGCAAAACATTTTGTTCCATTTGCTAATGCAGTGGTATCTTTGTGTTCCTATCCAAAATAAATCACTTGGAGTGGATAATCTAGTATTTCAGTCCCTCATCTTTAGTTTTCCATGCAAATAACCACCTACCGTATGTGTTACTTATTGGTGTTACCTATGGAGAACTGAATCACACACCTTGAGTATTAAAGCATCTGTTCTATCTATCCACAGTAATAAGTCACTAACTGATTATTAATGATGTCATTGTGAGTACTGGATAATTTAGAGTATCCAAATTATATTCTGAGAGGAAACCAAAATCTGTGTAACTGATAAGGCTGACCTTATTGGATCATTTTATAATACTGTCTTAATATTTTTCTTATAGAAAAGGACATTATGTAAGTCTGCCCAGTTTAGAAAGTAATAAATATGAAGTGACTTTTTCATCACTTATCACACTTTGGTGCACTTAATGAGAGACTTCCCCATAACTCTATTAAATGTATAAAAATGTTGTGCAGGGAGACAATACATTTAATAACGTTATTCTGTGGGAGATCACTGAAGCAGTAAGTGGTCTGACAGTGAAGGATATAGTACAGCATCTCTTATTGCCAAAAAATAATGTTTGAACTACATGATAAAGCCATCAAATGTAATTTGAAGGACTGCACACAAAATGATAAGTATAGTACCCCTACAAAATGCAATATACCATGATTCCTGGTTTATTATATCAATACATCACTGCAATTTACAATGATGTTATTGCAGTCATGACAACATCTAAACCAATTTTGTTAACATTCTTTAATATTGGTCCTAGAGCTCTACTGAGCTGGAATTTTCTTCACTGTTTGGTCTTATAGAATACAAATGACTATACTCTGCACAAGATTCAGTACAGCCAAGCACAGCAAACATACGTGATAACTTTTAATGTTACAGAAAAAAATGACTGGAACCAGGATAAAATTAATCATGGAATATTGTAGCTTCATATCACCTGTTTTCATAGTATTGTGAATCTATACTCCTTTTTTCTTTAAATTATTTTTCACTCCAATCGTTGGTCCCCGAGGCATCCCTCAGGCATCCCCAGCTTGTCCTGCCCAACCTGAGATCCCCCCCTTGCCCCAGGTCATTCCAGAACCCTGACCTGGTACTGTGAACCTCCAGAAACCCTCTGGTTTGTGCCCCCAGGGCAGGGCTGCCCTCTGCTTACCTTATGTGCTCCTTAAATCCAGTTTGGTGGTCTGATGCAGGCGAGAGGATATCAGGACCAGGGAAAGTGGGGTCCAACAGTGGGTGTGGGGCTGGAATGTCATTGCCTCCTGCAGGAGCTTGGGATTTCCCTTGTCTGCGAGCATGATGATCCCTGCAGAAGCGGATGTGCAATGATGTCTCGTGCGAGCTGAGCACGCTCCTGCACTCCTCTCGTGGACATCCGCCATCACCTCTACCTCTTATGTGCATGACCTCCGACTGGTGTGATCCCAGTCTTCACTAGGAGTCACTGCTGCTGGAAAGTAGTGAGACAATCCTCCCCAGGAGAGGAGAAGAGAGCTGTCCTCCGGATGCGCGATTCTCTCCTCCCCGGTCAACCCCTGGAAACCCGAGCTTGCTTCTGAGCCTGAGTCTCCAGCATGGTGCGAGGTGTGGTGTACAGTGCCTCAATCCTTAGCACCACTGGGCCTGCGTATCTATATTCCTTACAATATGATGAATGATAATATGCATATGTTGTGTGTATAAGGTAAACAATTGCAAGATACATGTCATGTAGTACGTTATGGTATATTATAAAACAATAGTTGGAAATGGAGCATTTTTATTTGACTGACATCATTCTAAAAGGGCTAGGTTAACTTTAAAATTACATAGTAGAATTAATTTGGATAGGGGCATGGCCTGGCTACTAGGGTTGTCAGAACTAGTTCGGGAAAGATTCAAACCCATAACGAACCCTGGTGTTCGAGTTCTAATTCAGAACTCGAACACTAGTGGGTTCGCAAACGGGTTTGAATCAATCCATTTTTTGGGGTTTTTTTTTGCCTTAAGAAGCCACAATGCAAGCTTGCCTATAGTGTCAGCTCCCTCCAGTCCCGCTTCAGCTCCAGTATGATTGTGAAGGGACGGAAGAGAGGTTGAAGCAGATTGGGATGCAGCACAGTGCCACAGGAGGCAGAAAATCTGGGGTGGAGCAGATGAAGAGGGTGGAATGAAGGGTGCATGATGCATGCACAAACTTGTTGGGGCTGAATGGTGTGGAGTCGGACTGCGTGCCCATGTACTTCATCCCCAGTCTGTGTTACCACCTGACCATCTGCTCTGTGGTCAGGTGGTGGATGGTAGAATACGTAAACCATATGGTTGTAGCTCCATTCATTTAGTGAAGTCCCAGTGCCATAAAGGAGTTGCAGACTGCAGCAGCTTGTGCTACTCACTCTGTCTGGGCTAGCTCTGCTCTCTGGCTCTGGCAATTGCTTGCTAATTGTGAAATCGTCGTGTGTGTTCAGTTATTGCAAACTAAAAAGAAATAAAAAGCTAAGGGGTGGGAGGGAGGGAGTGAAACTAAAGGTAGGGGCCGGGAGGGACTCGGGGTTGGGAGTGGGAACCGAGGAAAAGAAAGGGCCCGAACTTAGGAACAGTTGGTGAGAAGTTCAGCCTAAGGATGAGACGGACAGAGTGAGGGAAGTTAAAGTTGCTGAGTATTTACTGAGTATTTGAGTAAAACTGAGAAACTGAGAGAATTTATCATAGCCTCAAACAGCAGTTCAAACTTCATTTCTGCGTGGCTTAGTTGTTTCACACTGGGAAGAAGGAGCGATCATCAGATGGCTGGGGGAGAGGTGAAGAAATTAAAACAAACAGATTGTGAGGAAAATTAAGTTTAACTTTAATGTGTGAGTCTTTGAGAAGTTGAAACATTTGAATCTGATGGCATTTTTACTTACTACTTTATAGCATACTCCACAAAACAAAATAAAATAATCAAGAGGACAGGGAGGAGAGGGGATTCTGTACTACTGTGTTGCTGAGCGTTCTTCTATTCCACCCTATAAAATTCCTGATAGAACAACACCAGGCTGTTTTTATTTTTTTTTTTACACAGTACTCCCTACTTGTGTGTTGTGTGTGTGTTACTCCACTACACTGTATCTCTCTATTCTCCTGTAGTGTTCCCATCACCCTGCTGTGGCTGCTGACTGTGTACCCTACCCATTGTGTGTTATTGCGAGAAGCCCATTGTTGGGCAGTCGTGTGGTGGCATTATATTTAAATACATGACAGAAGCATATAAATAAATTTTAGTGCTGGGAGGAGAGACAGAAAAATCTCTTTCCTTGGGTTGTATATGTGTGTGTGACTCTGTCTCCTGTGGTTAGCCCATCTGCTGTGTGCCTTTACTGTACCCTACCCAGTGTGTGTTACCGAGAGAGGCCCAGTGGCCAGTTGTCGTGTGGTGGCATTATCCTTAAATACATGACAGAAGCCTAGAAATATATTTCCCTGTTGGGAGGAGAGACAGAAAAATCTCTTTCCTTGGTTTGTATATGTGTGTGTGACTCCGTCTCCTGTGGTCAGCCCATCTGCTGTGTGCCTTTTGACTGCACTGTACCCTACCCAGTGTGTGTTACCAAGAGAGACCCAGTGGCCAGTTGTCGTGTGGTGGCATTATCCTTAAATACATGACAGAAGCCTAGAAATATATTTCCCTGTTGGGAGGAGAGACAGAAAAATCTCTTTCCTCGGTTTGTGTGTGTAACTCCGTCTCTTGTGGTCAGTCCATCACTCTGCTGCTGTGTGCCCCTTCACTGCTATGCGTATGCCTATGCCCAGCAGCCCAATCATTCTGTAAGCCTTGAACCTGGGATTCTTTAGTTGTAAATCATCATATTCTTCAATTACTTTCAGTCCACTGCATCACAGTGTCACACAGCCAAAATAAAATTTTGGAGTTGTAGCCTGCGATCATAGATCACATTGCTTTCTTACACAGGAATTGTGTAGGTGTATTCACTGCAGTATACTGGTTCTGTTATGGCTGACAACAACATAGATGAAGCATCTAGTGCTGGTGTTGGAGCAGGTGTGAGTGGTAGTGTTAATCCTGGTGCTAGCAGAAATAACCAAAATGTTTCACGTGATAAAAATTCAACAAACAGCAAAAGAGCAACAGCGAAGTTTGGTAAAGGGGGACCTTTTAAGAAAACCTGTGCAGCTACTGGGGTCACATGTAGAGGCACCATAAGGTATGCTGTTCATGCTGTTAAAATCCCTGTGACTAGCAGTAATAATGCAAGTGACAGTGAGTCCCTCTCTGACTCAGACAGTAGCTCTTTGTCTCAGTCTGACACTGTTGTGTCTTGTGACGTATCATTACTTCCTCAACAAAGTGAAATGAGCAAGTCTTCTGACAATGAATCAGGTAGTGCACTTGCAAATACATCCAGCACTGTTGGCAATGAAAAGGACATATCCATTGAATCCACCACTTCTGTGTCAGCCAGCAATGAAAATCCATCAAAAGTCCTCTGCCCACTCTTCTAGCATCAAGGAGCATGTCCCAGGTTCTGTTAGGACAGGTGAAAAGACACAAATAGTCTTTAGCTATCTTCCTAGCACTCGCACAAAATCTGTCATATCTGAGGTGTGGAATTATTTCTCTGTTAGTAAAACTGATCCATGCAGAGCAATTTGCTCCCTGTGTAAACAGAGTGTAAGCCGTGGTAAAGTTGTGTCATGCCTTGGCACTACAGCTCTTAAACGCCATCTGAAAAAGCATTCAGTTTTGCTTGACCATCCAAAACCCATGTCCTCCATCTTCCAGACCACACGTGAGAAGGGTCAGGAATCTGAAATGGATACTGAGTTGTCTGAACTTGAAGTGGACAGAACCACTGCCAGCCCTAGGATCACTGTTATCACCAATATCAGCACCATTAGTACCAGCTGCACATCCAGTGATGGCACTGAATGTATAAGTCCTAGTCCACCATCTCAGAATCCATCTACCCATCGAAGCACGGTGTATAATAAACCATCAGGGACATGTTGCAAACAGCTAACACTGTCTCCGGCATTTGAAAGGAAGAATACCTTTACTAGAAATCATCCAAAGACCCTTCATCTTAATCACAGAATTGGTGAACTGTTAGCCGGAGCCCTTCTCCCATACTCTTTGGTAGATCATGAGGATTTTAGTGAGCTCATGACGTTAGCAGAGCCTCGTTACAATGTTCCTCATGGAAGGCACTTTTCCTGTGTTGAAATAACAAACATTTATCAGGCTTTAAAAGCAATAGTGATGCTTGCACTTAAAACTGTAGAGGGTGGGGTTATTCATGTCACAACAGATATGTGGACCAGCACTCAAAACATAGATTACATGTCCCTTACCACTCATTGGGTCACGTTTTCTTGTGCTTCTTCAAAACAAAGACACCCCAAAAGATGGTGCTGCTGCATATAAAGAAGTTTGGGCAAAGTCATACAGCTGCAAACATCTTGCAGGAACTAAATGACCTCCTTGACGAATGGGTTTATTCTCACGGTCTAAAATGTGGCTTCATAGTAAGTGACAATGGAGCCAACATCTTGAAAGCAGTAAAGGATGGAGGATTTCTGCATGCTTCTTGCATTGCACATTGCTTATATTTAATTGTCACGGGATTTCTCAGCAATGAAACACAAGTGGATGGTATGATTGCTGTTTGCAAAAAAATTGTGACTCACTTTTCACATTCAACCAAGGCTATACGGACATTGTCCGAACTGCAAAAAAAAAAAAAAAAAACGAGCTGCTCCAGCAAAAGCTTATTCAAATTGTTTCCACTCGTTGGAACTCAATGCTTTATATGCTGCAGTGCATCTTGGAGAAAAAGGAAGCTGTACAGGAGTATTGCTCCAGTTACATTATTGGAGATGGCATTATGCTGTCTGTGCTGCAGTGGAAATTAATGGAGACAGTGTGCTGCATCTTAACTCCTTTTGAGCCAGCTACAAGGGACATGTTTTCTGAAGGCGCATCTGTGAGTCAGGTTATCCCACTCATAATGCTGATTTCACATCATCTTAGTATTCTAAATCTACAAATAGAAAAAGACAGATCTGAAGCTCAGACAACATGTCGCCTGCATCATGGGAATCTCATGAAGAGAATGAGCGAGCGCTTCAAAACCAATGACAAATTAGTTGCAATGATGAAATCAAAACACTACATCCTTGCAACTCTCTTAGATCCCAGGTTCAAGGCTATACATCTTCCAAAAACAGATAATATAGAGCAGTACAAATGTCTGTTGCTAGATGAGCTGTAGCACTCACTGGAGTCAAACACAAACATGCACAGTACCCTCAGGTTGTCATCACCACAACATGCAGGTTCATCTTCACAAAGGGATACAGAACTGGAAAAGTCACCAAACATTAACAGTAGTTGTTCCACAACTACCACTTCTTCAACCCTTAGTAGCAAGTTAAATCTGTGGCAAAACCTTTCCCAAATTGCTACCATACCAGCTTCTGCTGATTCTTCTTCTGAGCGGTCTCTGTCCATCATGGTAGACAGTTACCTGCAAGAACTGCCTATTCCTATTGATGCTTGCCCTTTTGAATACTGGAGATCAAAAAAGTCGATTTGGACAGAGCTGTATGATGAAGCCTGTAAATATCTTGGCTGTCCTGCAACAAGTGTCTCTTCAGAACGCATGTTTAGTACAGCTGGCAATATTGTGACAGGCACCAGAAATAGGTTGCTGTCAGAAAATGTACACACGTTAACTTTTATTAAAGTTAATAAGTCAAGATTTTCATATCCCTACAAGAGTACACAAACTGATCCTGAAGTGATTGATGCTGTGGATGTTGGTGGTGATGACAACTCAGATGGTGGTGGCTGGTAAATATTGTGTGGGACAGAGTCTCTCTGCACCAAAAAGGAAACTTTTACAGACTGTGATGACTTTGGTTGTCTCTCTCCTTTCTCGATCTACTACCGTGGACTATATACCCCCCGAAACTTTCACCAATGGCAAACTGTTTTGTAGCTAGGGTCTAAACTAAAGTCAACAAGTTTTATATACAGGGCAATTTTAACATCAGTGGGAACAGGCCCACATCTGGCATAAAAGGGTCACTGTCATGTCAATCATTTCTGTATCATATTGTTTATAGTTAAAGTGCAAACATATATTTTTGGATTTACCCTCTGTGACTTTGTGGTGCATCAGTATGGACTGGGACCAGGGGCGGTCTATTTTTCAATTTTAAAGAGGACAAAACAACAGGTTCTAATTGGTAGCTGTTTATTATTTTTTCAATTATAGAAATATTAGCCATAAACTAAAATGATCCATATGTAACTTATCTTACTGAATAAAAAAATATGGGAAAAACTGTATTTTGTATTGTTATGTTTCTGTGGGCAGCATCCTGTTACATCTTCTGGGAAACAGAGTCATCTGGAGTTTTACCTATGTCATGGTTGAGCACATATTCTGTAGTATAGGTCTCATACCACAATAGCTCGTGTTTAACATTCTGTTGTACACAGACCATGGCATAATAGCAACAACTCTCAAATTACTGGTTCCATGAAGAGGACTGTACAAAATGTTGTCCATAAGAAGAAAGCAATTGAAAATACATTTTTTTCACATTGTTTATTAAGGAACAGTTAAGTATGGCTCATTTGGAGGCAAGAGTTTCATTTTTCTTGAGTAAGCATGTGGTAGTTTCAGCATTTGAGAGGGGGAGAAGGGTAGAATGGGTGCTGGAGGGTGGGAAAGGGCTGGAGGTTGGTTTAACATGGATGCAAGAGGGAGAAAGATGGCATGAATGCCAGTGCATGGGTAAGGGTTGGGGTTTGGTTTTAACATGGATGCGGGAAGGAGAAACATGGCATAGTTGTTAGTACATGGGTGATGGTTGGGGGGAGTGGGTTTTAACATGGGTGAGTGACGGAGAAGGGTGACATGAATGGTCGTTCATGACTAAGTGTGGGGTAGTTTGAACATTTGGGTGAGGGAGGAGGGTGGAATACATGCTTGAGGGGGGTGAGGGTTGTGGGTTTGTTTTAACATGGGTGTAAGGGTGGTATGGGTGCTACTGCATAGATGAGGGTGGTGGAAGAAAAGTGGAATGGGTGCTGGGGTGAAAGGTGGGTGTTGTTTTAGTCCTTTCATTTACTGATTTCATGATCGGCTAGGGATGGTGAGGAAAAAGATGATGACAGACTGATGGTATGGAAGGGCTGTACTGATTGCCCACTGTGGAACCTACTATGGATATAATATATATATTTTTTCTTATTAAATACATTGCAATCTGCTGCCACCTAGCACAAGTGTCCTGTCCCCTTTAAAAAAAGAATAAAGGAATCAGAAGTAAAAGAAAATCTGCATCAGCAGTTTTCACAGAATGTGACCTTTCATAAAGTGTTTTTGCTTTACAAGTACTGATAATTTGATACATAATGGAGTTGACAGACACTGTCCCTTAAACATCACATGCCAACTGTTGCAGCTACATTAAATTCCTTAAGTTAGTATGTGGTGAGGAAACCACTTTTTTTATTTATGTGACTGAAATATGGATTTTATTGACGTATCAGCTGGAAAAATGCATCATCTTAGAAAATTGTATGTATTACTTAAATTGGCCAACAAGAATGTTGGTATATGTATGCATTATCTTAGAAAATTGCATGCATTTTTTGCCAGCAACAATGGCTGGCATATTTTTTTTATTCAAATGTCTTGACTGACTACATTATGACATAATATGTTTTGCAACAGTTCCATGTGCTACGGCTGCAGTACCTTGGCTTGACTTTGTTATAAAAGCTTTCTTTTAAACATAGCAACTTTTGATTTACTCATTTAAAACACAAAGCAGCAAATCACTGAGATTAGGTAATATCAGTTATTTTTTCTAATAATTCATGAGGATGATTATATATAACTGAGTACATAAATGGCTAATTGCCTCTTTCTTTCACTAAGAACTATGAGTGCAGCTGCAGCAGGAAAACTTTTAAAATATGGGTGGTGGTGGGTGGCCTGTTACGTATTAAGTTGCTGGCTTTAGAAACAGAAGAAACCATAGATAAACCTAGTTGTTTTCTATCAATGTCACACATGATCATTTCTCTCCCCCTTATATTAAACAGTTTTTCCTTTACATGTATTTCATTACTATCTTCGTTACTGACGGCACAATTAAAAAATAGGGTTCGAGTTCTAAAAAGTTCTAAAAAAGATTAGAACCCTAGAACTTTTTCAAAAGTTCTAGACTAGAACTAGAACCCAGAACTTCAGAGGGTTCTGAAAACTCTATTGGCTATCTGCAAGATGGATGCTCAGCTCTTTATCTCCTAAAACTTGCCTTGGCTCTGAAAAGTCTAACTCTCCTTTGTCTTTTTTTTTTTTTTGGCTAGTTTTCCATTAGCAGGTTATACAGATCTGCCACTAGAGGGATCTTGTTCTTTCATTTAAAAAAAAGTCTACCCTCTTAAAGTCACAGTTGCTTTACTTGCGATATACCTTCCTTGTACTGCCTCCCAACGAAATCCTATTTTGCCAAAATTTTCTGTTTTCGCTACCTCTCCCTGCCTGTTTCTTTTTTTTCTTTTCTTTTGCCCTACACCAGCTATGAATTCCCTCCCCAACCGGCTTCTTCCCCTTCTGACCCTCCTTGTCCTTCCTCCCTTGTTCTCTCTCCCAGGCCCTGCCACCCCCACCATACCGACTATCTACTTAATCAATACCAGCAGTACCTTGGGAACGCTCCACTTCTCGACCAGTCCTCCCCATGGGCCTCCACTTGGAAATACCTGCTGCTTCTTAACACCACTAAGATTGGTCTTAAAGCCAGCCTATCCCTACTGTACCACATTGTATATCATCAGGACTGTCATATGGACTCTACCTACTGCCCATATGCTAAAAAGAAACACAAATTATCACTATTGGACCTGTGCCTCTGTTCAATGAAGCTCCTCCTACTTCTCCTATTGATCTCGGGTAACATCCATCTGAACCCTGGCCTGGGCTGTTCAAGCCTTCTGAAAAAGGTAGGAGCCCTCACCATCGCAACCATTAACATCTGCAGCCTGTTACCAAAGTTTGATACACTCCAAGCCTTTATCAGCCAACATAATCCTGACTTCCTTGCTGTAGTTGAAACATGGCTGACACCAAAAGTTCCTGATCTGGCAATTACCTTACAGGGCTACAATGTTTTCAGACTGGACCGTGTCTCTAAAAGGGGAGGAGGCTGTGTCATCTGCATTAAGGATAATCTCCTGGGGCACCTTGTTCCAACCCCCATCCCTGCCTCCTCGGTCCAGCTTCTACCCATTAAAATTCTTCTAGGTCCCAATCAAAAAGCCCTCACCATCGTCTCTGTATATATTCCACCTTGAGATCGAGATCTTGGCATCAAAGAAGTTCTTATCTTTGTCAGTTCCCAACCTCCTGGCTCTGAATACATTCTGCTTGGTGATTTCAATATAAACTGGCTTGCATCTGATGTTTACACTCATAAGGATGCCCTTGTGGCTGCCAACCTCTCACAATTGGTCACCACACCAACTCGGATAAATTACAAAACTGGCACCAGTACCCTGCTTGACTGGGTTCTCACCAATCACCCTACCAGGATCTCTCATACCTCCATTCTCCCAGTCTCTCTCAGTGACCACTCCCCGGTTATATGTGAATGGTCTAATAAATTTCTAAAGCCACTCCCTGTAATCATTACCAGCAGAGTCCTCCCCCATGGTCAACTTACCCATCTCAAACAGTATGTATCCTTGCAAGACTGAGTGCCCATCTACAAGGCGATGGATGTTAACCTTGCCCTCGGCTACTTCATCACTACCTTCAATAAGGCCTGTGACCTCTTTGCTCCTTAAAAAAATGGAAAACAAAAGCCATCTGTAACCCTTGGATAACTGCAGAACTCCTTTCCCAGCTGAAATCTAGGGACTGCCTGTGGGCAATGGCTAAAGCCACAGGCAAACAATCTGACATCCAAAAATACAAACATGCCCGTAATGCCTGCACAAAATCCATTCATCTCATGAAAAGCTCCTATTATAAGGACGTCATCACCAACACCTGGGGAAATGGTAGAGCTTTCTGGGACAATATCAAGGACATTACTGGGAAACAAAGTCCCTCCGGCCATGTTAATTGTTGAAGGGTCCACTACCCTTGATCCCATGGTCATTGCAAATACCTTTAACACGGTTTTTACTGACCTCAGTACTGTTCTACCACCTGATTTCTTCACAATCAGTCACACCCCCTCTAACACACCCTGCACTCTGTCAAACCACCCTCATTTCTACTTCAGGGAGATTAAGATGAATGAAGCTCATCGCCACATCGCCTCAGCCATCTCCACTTCCAGAATCAGCAGTGACACCCTGGACCTTAAGCTGCTATCACTTACACTTGACGAAGTCCTCAGTCCCCTAAATAAAATTCTTAACCTCTCTCTCCACACCAGTACATTCCCTGAAATATGGAAAACTGCCACTGTGACCCCGGTCCTCAAAACTGGGGATAAGACCTGCCACTCTAACTACCGCCCGATCTCCATATTGCCACCACTATCCAAGGCCCTAGAGCGTATTGTTGCGGACCAGCTCACTGATTATTTGGACAAATATAATATTCTGTGCACACAACAGCACGGTTTTAGAAAAGGGCATAGTACCACCACTGCCCTGCTTGAATTTACCAGTGCAGTGCATAGTTCCCTTGATAAAGGACTTCTTACAGGGGCTGTCTTCATCTACCGCTTGAAGGCATTTGACACAGTCTATCATCTACTGCTGTATGACCAACTACTCCTTGCTGGCCTCGCACTGGACTCAACCCGCTGGTTCAGAAGCTACCTTGACAACCGCTCTCAAAGAGTAAAAATTGCCAATGGTATCTTGGGCACCATGCCTGTCCGCTCCGGAGTACCTCGGGGTCCTTACTGGGCCCTCTCCTTTTCAGCCTCTTTTTAAACTCCCTACCACAATCCTGCTCAGAACAAATAATCCTGTGTGTGGATGATGCTGTAGTCTTTTCTACGCACAAGACCTTTCACCACTACAACACAGCCTCCAACTCAGATTCAGTGCCGTTGAAACATGGTTCTCCAATCATAAACTAGTCCTCAATCACAAGAAACCAAGTCATTGCTATTCTGCAGTTCACATAACCGTTACAAGCAAAACCACCTTGCCATCTCCACCAAGCAGGGGGCTGTCCTTGAACAAGTTTACTCTTTCAAATACCTAGGGATTCTGCTTGACCCCAATATCTCCTATACGGCTCACATTGACAGCATGGCTAAAGCTGCCAGCACACACCTTGGATTACTCTACAAGCACAGGCAGCACCTCACCCCAGAGGCCCTGAAAATTGCCGTCCAGAGCTCTGTGGTGTCAATTATTGATTATGGCCTCATTATCTATGGTTCCACCACGATGTCCGCTCTCTGACGTATAACAACTGCTCTTAACAAAGCATGCTGACTCACAACTGGTGCCCACCACCTCACCCACACCTGTGCCCTTTATGAACAATCTGGATGGCTCCAACTCTCCAACCATGTAAAGTATCTCACATGTGCTATGGTGGGAAAAATCAACCTTGGCCTCACACCCCCCCGGTGTTACTGCCTTGTTACATCAAAACACCAACCGACAGAACACCAGGAGCTCGACAACCCAGATTCTGCAAGTTCCTCGCTGTTGAACTATGCAGGACCAATGCTCCTTCACCATTAGGGCTCCTCTATGGATGGATGGTCTCAGCCACACCATCTCCTCTGCCTCAACACTAGGTGTGTTAAAAACCAGCCTCTGGGCCCATCTCATTGCCTCTAGCTCCTGTGACTGCCTTTCCTAGATGATGACCTACACAGCTTTAATCCTAACTTATATACTGCTTAACCTCAGGCCCCCAGTCCCCTCCCCCAGCTCCTGAGGTGCCACTTCAAATCTCCAGGTCTTCCCATACCACCTCATTAGTCTTTCCTTGCCCCTCACAGCACTTATCCCCCCACCCTGCACTCTTTTTCCTTCTATCACTCCTTCCCATTTATTTTTCGACAAATGCCTCCAGCTGCACCTTCATCCTCCCCTTCTCCTGTCATCCCTGTTTCTCTGCCACTCCCAGGCACCTGACCCTACCCATTCCTCGTGGGCATATACGTCCTAGCTGTGTTCACCATCTTACTATAGCTGCCTCTGTTAACTACCTACACTTCTCCTCCTCCTCCTCCTCTACACCTTACTCTTCCTATAATTGACGCCTTTCATTAGCACTGTTGTACATGAATTGTTTACTGTTGCTTCTTTGTTGTTTGTTATTTCTGACGTGGAATCTTTGTAAAACAGCCTTCGCTCAAAGGTACTTGTAATCCTAGAATAAATAAATAATTATAAAAAAAAATTATACTCTGTCTGCAACTGCCTTGAGAATGGCTTTGGCACCATACCAAAGTGTTCTGCACATACCTGGTTTGCCTGGCTCTGTCACTCCATCACTCAGCTTGCACCTCATCCAAATGATGTCTTCTTTGGGCCTGTCACAAGCTGTTTCTGCTGTGACCCATCAGAGTGGCCGCACATTGGATCTGGTGTTCTCACTGGGACTTGAGATAGATAATCTCGGGATTGATCAGGTGATTTGGTCCGATCATTGCATGGTGCAGTTCATGTTCAGGGCTCCCACCAGATGCCCTCCCCCTACTGAGATAATGAGCTGCTGCCCTTTATGGGGTTTGACCTCAGAGGGTTTTTTGGCGGCAGCCAATCTATCTGATGTGGGAAATGTATGTGTCGGAGACGTAGGTGCTATGGTAGACTCTTATAATAGGGTTCTATCTGACGCCATTGACTCCCTCACACTTGTCCATGTACATGCCAAATCTTTGTACCTGAGGTCTCCTTGGTGATGGGGACCTCAGGGAGATGAAGAGGAAGGGTCGGAGGTTAGAGAGCTGCTGGAGGAAATCTGGTCTGGATGCGGACAAACTGGCCCAGAATATGCATTATAATGCATACCAGGGGCAATCAACCTTAAGAAGGCAGTATTCCTGTCCAGGGAGATTGCTACTGGAAAGAGCCAACCAACTATACTTTTTCGGACTGTAGATAGGTTACTTCACCCTGTCTGTCTGCAGCCGAAGAAGGTTTTTAAGACTTTGAATGTGAAGAGTTTGCTCAGTTCTTCTCGGACAGAATGTCCAGTATTCAGCGGGATATTCCTCCAGTCAGCAAGGTTATAGCTGGCAGTGGTCGCAAGAGATATCCTAAGCATACTCTGCCTGGTTGGGAGGAGTTTAAACCAGTGGATGCCAGTGAGGTTATTGAGGTGGTGACCAATCTGAAGCACACTTTTTGTGAACTGGATCCGGTGCCGACACGTTTCTTGATGAGATGCATCGACACTGTTGGCCCGGTATTTGCCCTGATTGTCAGGTGTTCCTTATCTGAGGTGGTCTTTCCTGATGCCTTGAAGGAGGCAATGGTGAGACCACTCTTAAAGAAACCATCTTTGGACCCAGATATCAGGGCAAATTACAGACCTATCTCCAACCTTTTCTTTTTAGCGAAGGTTGTGGAGAAGGTAGTGGCTCTTCAGTTGGAGGAGTACCTCTTGACCCATGATTTGTACGAACAATTCCAGTCAGGGTTTTGGGCAAGGCATAGCACAGAAACTGTGCTTGTTTGGGTGCAGAATGACCTCCTCATGATTAGAGATCGGGGAGAAAAGACAG
Source organism: Neoceratodus forsteri (assembly GCA_016271365.2). NCBI lineage: Eukaryota > Metazoa > Chordata > Ceratodontiformes > Ceratodontidae > Neoceratodus > Neoceratodus forsteri. Next base: position 869,790,602 of record CM057450.1, on the reverse strand, counting down.
TTCTTGTTCTCCGGATCTCTCCTCAGCTTTTGACACTGTAGACCATAGTGTGTTGCTTGACCATCTTGGGGACCTCTGCAGACTCACCAACACTGTCATCTGCTGGTTTGAGTCTTTTTATCCAATAGGAGGCAGTGGGTTGTGATAGGGAATTTTTCCTCCTCCGCTAGCTTCCTTTCTTGTGGAGTTCCTCAAGGTTCGGTTTTAGCCTCTATGTTGTTTGCAGTGTATATGCTGCCCTTGGGGAGGGTCATTAGGAAGTATGGTTTGGGTTTTCATTGCTACGCCGATGATACCCAGCTATACTTATTCTTTGCCCCAGGAACCTCCAACCCAGTGGATGTGCTAAACAGCTTCCTTGCCGAGATTAATGACTGGATGGTGTCCAGCTGGTTGCCACTGAACCCTGATAATATGGAGGTATTGGTAGTAGAGTCAAACAGAGTGAGTAATAGGTTGGCCGTTGATTCAGAGACTGGACTAGTTCTGGGTTCTGTCTCATTGAAGGCCTCCTCAAGGGTGCAAAATCTTGGTGTTAGTTTTGATAGGAGTTTGACTATGGAGGAGCAGATTTCCTCCGTTGTCCTCTCCTGCTTTTTCCATCTTAGAAATATCAACAGGATAAAGCCCCTTCTTCCACCTCTGGACCTCCCTACTTTGATACATGCCTTGGTTACATCAAGGCTTGACTACTGTAATGCGCTCTATCTCGGGGTCACGGGAGGATCTCTCCACAGACTGCAGCTAGTTCAGAATGCAGCTGCCCAGTTACTTACTGGGCAGCCTGTATTTTACCGTATTACACCGGTGTTGCATGATCTGCACTGACTGCCAGTCAGGTGGAGGATCCTCTTCAAGGTGGGGCTTTTCACCTATAAGTCCCTGCACAGTCAGGGTCATGGTTACCTGTTAGACCTTCTGGTTCTCGCTGGGTCGGCTCGTCCCCTCTATTCTTCCTATGGGGGCCACCTAGCAGTTCCCAGGTCGAGGTTGAAATCAGCTGGTGACAGGGCATTTAGTGTTGCCGCCCTGGTCCTGTGGAACTCGCTCCCTTCTGGGGTTAAGGGGGCCCTGATGTTGGAGGTTTTCAAGGGTCGCCTTAATGCCCTCCTATTCACCAAGGCATTTTTAGATTAAATTGAGAATTGTCTGAACTCAGGTTTTAATTAGAGTATAGTTGATTATTTGCTGAAATTTATTATTTTAAAAAAGTGTATGTATAACTATATTATGTTATTTTTGCTGATGTTTGTGAATATATGTTAATTTATTGTATGGCACCCAGAGCCTCCAGGAATGGGCATCTTTAAATCAACATTTTACTTACTTACTTTACTTTTTACTTACTAGATAAATTGAGATTTGTTTTCCTGTCAGGATGGCCAGCTTATTGGGCAGTCACATGGTGATGGTGGCTCCAGGCTCCTCTAACTCTGCACTTTTGGAAATCAAGTCAATGTCCGAACATATACTACCAAAGATTAACAACCTCAGATTAGCTACACAATGAACCAACATGGACATAGTGGTAGTTGGGGACATGCTCTATGTAGCAAAACAGAGGACAGCTGCAACAGAGGACACTGCTGACATGATTCTGTCCCACATACGAGAGCAAGACTGTGTCATCAGGCTTCTGTGGGACAAAGTTGAGGATCTGGAGAACAGTGGGCAAAGAAACAACCTCTGCTTTTTGGGCTTTCTGGAAGGCTGCAAGGGCAAGAACATTAATGACTTTTTACAAAAGCACTTGCTGACATGTTGGCACCTGAGTGTCCTTCTAACATCAAGATTGATTGTGCTCACAGGTCCCTTGCCTCTTTGCCAAAATATGGAGAAAGACCCAGACCATTCCTGGCTCTCTTCTTGTAGTTCACAGACAAAGAGAAAATTATGAATTGGGCTGGCAAAAATCAGCTCTCATCTTGCAGGGAATGCTATACAACTTTTTCGTGACTTTTCTAATGAGCTGTCTAACCAATGATGTGCTAAAACGCCCGCCTGTAAGACCCTGACACAATTGGGTGTCCTATATAGTTTGAGGTATCCTGCCACTCTTGGGATTACCAGAAATGGCATCTCAAAACAGTCTGATACTCCTGAATCTGTGGAAGCCAACATCCTGAAAATATGGCCCAGCATTGACTGCCAGAAGTGGTTCCATGTCATAATGGCGATTGCCATTGGGCAAGTGTACATAACTGAAAATAAATAAAGGTGATGTACACTCATGGCAACTTCAAAGGCGGCAATGGGACTATAACATATGGGGGGGGGCTTTTCCCCCTGCACTCCCCTAACTAAAGATTCTCAACTCCAGGGGGGTACATGTCAGGGGTGTAAAACTTAAAAAAATAAAAAACTATGCCCTGATGCAAAAAGCGATGCCCGCCACAGAACCAAATCCAGCACCCACCCAACCCCAGCCAGCCACACTCACCACTACGCCACATGGCCAGCTCAACAACCAACTGCCACACTACCTCCCAGATACCCTCCCTCCCCTTCCGCCCCTCCCATGGTGTGCCCCCCATGTGTATAGTTCCTGTCGACCTCCTTCACCCACCGTAATATCCTGTCATTACCCTGCCAGGTAGCCCAGAACACAGTCACCATGACTGAGTCCCCATTTTTGCAGTCACTCAGTCATGGTGACTGTGTTCACAGGCTACACCAGAGGGTCCGCTTCCATTCTGACAACCAAGGGAGCCACCCTACTGAACACACTGGTGGAGAAAGTAGAGGAAGCCACCACCTGGCCCCAAGGGGATATGGGCCCTCACTACCACCACCTCTGGCAGACATGGATCCCTGGTCTTCTGCTACCAGGCCCAGGAGGTGCAACAAATTCAAAACAGAAGAAAGACCCCAGCCCAAGACTCCAAAGCCTGAACCACAGTCAGTGTGAACACTCCATGGCCTCACCCATCACCCACTTCCCAATGGTGGGAGTGAACAGATTTGCACCTTTGCTTAATGTTCCCACCAAAGAGAACTCTCTGCAACCTCCACTGCAGCAACAGCAGCAAATATGATCTGTCTCTCCTGAACAGGCAGGGAGGCCCAAATCCTGGGTGAAGGCTGTGAGCCTGTTGCGGACATGACCAGCCTTCCTACCAGTGAATCCTCAGGCCCACAACCCCAACCCACTCTTCACTTCTTATTTGACTGTACATGCAGACATAGATGAACGCTTCTTCTTATAACCCCCAATCACTCTGTCACATTGCCTCCATTACTGGTCTACCAGGAACTCTGAATAATTAAGACCTCATGACTGTTTAAAGGGAGGTGCCCTTCACATCATTTTTATGTTGGCTCGCACGTGCGCATCAGCCAGCATATTGCAGTAGAAGAAGATTTGGAGGTGCAGTCACTGTGGGTGAATGTAGGGCACACATCAGTAGGTGCATCCCTCATTCCACAATAGCCAGCATGCAGGAGATGATACCAAGCATACGTAACCTGGCCACCAGATCAAACAAAAGTGCCGCTACAATGAGAGGCAAACTTGTCATGCAGTGACACAATATCACGCCTCCCGACGTGCCTTTACTGGAGAAGTTTTCCAGTAAACATGGTGGCACTGACTGCTGACACACACAATGCCGACTTCATGGGTGCCCAATCCCCCTGTAGGCCTGCCCTGACCCATTTCATTTGTAGACGGGGAGCCCACTCCCTGTCGACATAATGCCCCCCCAATTGCAGTTGAGTGCTGAGGGGGTGTCCAATCCACCTCAGCATCATACATCCCTCAAACAGTCTTTCTTTGCTGGCAGGGGCCCAATCCCCATCAGCATAATGGGCCCAACCCCTGATTTGTACTGTGTGCCAAGGGGGTGCCCAATCTCCCTCGGCATCATGCGCACCACCTCCACCCATTTCTGTGCCAATGGGAGGCCCAATCCCCATCAGCTGCAGTCCCCACCCATAATGCAGGTAGTACACTGAAACCCACCCCAGTGTACCAAACAAACCTGCAAAAAAACCGACCCTCATTGTCTTTTTTTTTTCTCCCTGTAAAGAAGGAAATGGTCCCTAGCAGTCGCTCCTGCCCCCTCCCCTAACCCGCTCCCACCCTCTGCATACCATGCCACCCCACATATCCCCCTCATCCCATACTTACCTACGGAGCCCAGCGCGATGATCTTCGGTGGACTGGGAACATGTCTGCACTCTTCAAAGCCGACAGAGAACTGAAGAAATGCCGGTAAACTGTATAATGGCATAAATAGGGTTTTTTTCAACTTTGGTGCATATCTCGAGCATTTTTGGGAATTTTGGCACCAAATTTTCAACATGGGGTTACTGGGACCCCTCCTCATGAATTCAGTCACTGTCATGGCATTATTCAATCCCGAAAGGTGATTTTGCGGTCACTGCACGGAATCACCTTTTGGGACTGATAATGACATGACATTGCAACTGTTCATGAGGGTGGCCTCTCAAAGCCTATGTTTACAAATTTGAATGAAAAAGAATCAAAAATGACTTGTTTTATGAGAGTGTGTTGCGCAGTTTCCACGCATGATCATAGCTTCGTGAATTTGTAATATTTTCACTTCAGATTTTCAACATTGGCATTTTTCCATACCTCCTTATGAACAGTACAGCTGTAATTTTACATATCCTGGCCAAAATGTGTTTTCACACTTCCAGCACAGAATAGCGCTGTGGAAAATCAGTTTTAGGGACAGATTAAGAAAATGACAGTGATATTGTTCATGAGCAGAGGTGCTAAAATGCCTATGTTGATAATTTAGTGATGAAAGTCTATAAAATGACTGTGTTACAAGCATGCATTGCGCAGTTTCCACGTACCTTTGTAACTTCGTAAATTTGCAATATTTTCATGCCAGATTTTCAACACTGGCATTTTGTCACACCTCCTTATGGACAGTACAGCTGTGATTTTTCACATCCTGCCTGAAATGTGTTTTTGCACCTGTGGCGCACAATGGCGTGGTCGCTGTGGAAAATCAACTTTTGGGACAGATTAACAAAATCACAGTGCCACTGTTCATGATGGGAGGTCCCAAAATGCCTGTGTTGAAAATGTGGTTAAAAAAATCCCCCAAATAATTGGGTTATGGACGTGTGTTGTGCAGTTTCTATGCATGCTCATGACTTCACCAATTTGTCATATTTTCACTCCAGATTTTCAACGATGCCATTTTTTTACACCTCCTCATGAACAATACAGTTGTAATTTTTCACATCCTGCCCAATATGTGTTTCTTTGCCTGTGGCGCCAAATGGCACAGTCGCTGTGCAAAACCACCTTTCAGCTAACAAATTGATAGTACCACTCTTCATGAGATGGGGTCACAAAAAGCCCATGTTGATAATCTGGACTTAAACTACCAACAAACACGTACGACGTTAGGATTTCCAGCTGTAACATCCCACCCTGTACAGACTGACAGGCATCAGGGGCGTGACTTAGGATCATCAGCTGTAATGCTCACACCATTCCACCCCCACCCTGCAACCAGTGACAGGCATTGAGTTGTGCCTTGGAATGCTCAGCCCCAAAGTTCACCCCATTCTCCTATACTGCACCCATCTCAGCATATTTCTTTATGGAATGGGGTAAGTATAAGGCCCAAAAACCCCAAAGCATACCACAACACTTGTCAGTGTCTACAGGGTAGGGTGAGGTGAAATGGCATGAGCATTATAGCTGAAGACCCAAAGGCACACCCCAACGCCTGTCAGTCTCTGCAGGGTGGGGGTGAGGTTGGCGTCAGTTCAATACTTCACTGCCATTCCTATTATGCATCTCTAACTCCTGCACTACCAATGCCAATGCCAGTGAGACAACATTCGGCATTGACAAATGCTTGTTATTACTACATATTGCAAACTCTTTATCTTCTGGCTCCACAGCTAGATCGGACTGTTTGCCAGTTTAATAGGAGGGGCTTGTATTTACTTATGGTGTTTATTAAAGCTAGAAAATGATGTTTCTGATCTTACCAGTTCAGAGGGTGTCTTACAGTCTTGACACTGAGTCACTGACTTCATATCGCTGGGTTCTCCATACAAGGTATGTTATGCTGGGCTCTGGGGGGGTGTGGCACTTTGAGAGAGGGTGGCTCGATGGGGGGAGCAGTCTGAGACATGTCAGCTGGGATGGATTATGGCACTTGGTGATGGGGGCTGCCAAGGAGGGAGTCTTTCAGCAAATACTGCACACCATGAAGCCTTCTGTAGTAGGGGGACTAATGACCCTTGTTGGTAGCAAGAAAGAAGTGCAGGAATTTCCCCTGCTTCAGTTCACTCATTGTTATTCTCTGTGCTCATGCTCCAGTAGAGTGAACATGACCACACACCCCTGACACCTTCTCCCTGAAGCAGAGACACATACAGATGGATTAGTCACACATTTGTGAAGCACAGCAATACAAGCTGGGAGAAGGGGCTCATGCCATTCCTAGTGACTCACATCGTGAGCAGCTTTCCCTCTCCCTTTAGCTTCAGGCTGTCCTATAGACTCAGCCTCTGCATTCTCAGTTATAAATGGACCAAATCCCCCCACAGGTTGCACACCTCTTGGTCTTCTGTCATTGATATGAGGGACATGGTCACTTGGGGTGGTGGACAACATGAGCATGTTATTCAACAAGGAGAGGCAAGCCCAGAATATATTGACCACAGTGGGTACTCAAACAACACTTTTTTTGACTTGTCACATCAGAATGTTCTGAGTCTGCTTTAAAGTCTATAGCTAAGGCATGTTTTCTGTATGGGCAATGCCTTTTCTACAGTGGTAGGATAGGTGATGGAGTAGTTGTGGCGAAGTGGGTGGGGAGCATCCTCGTGACTGAGAATAGTCAAGATGTATGGTGTTTAGGCCCACCATCCATGGATTCAGGCTCATCCCCATGCACAGTAGTCTTTCCTTGCAGGCAGACACACCAATCCCACCAAGGGGCCTGCCACCAGCTCCACCACAGCCTGACTTCTCCTACCCTGGTGCATATGCCTACCCTGGGGATTGCAGAAGTTGCATAAAGCAGCAGTGTTAGGAAGGAGGGGCCCAGTATATCACAAGTTCCAGGAGACCACATACCCCATCACTCACTATAGGATTTTGAAGGCCTGCACTACAAAGACACATGCCCTTAACAATGGCATAGACCCAGACTTAGCACTGTGGGCATCAACACTGCAAGGAGTGTGTCTTTCCTGGTTCTGTTCCCTTAGAGGTAGAGTGAACTTGCCAATCCCAGGAACCAAACTACCCTCAGTCAGGGGTATAAGCAACAGGGCATGCAGTGCAAGCTTATCTCAGCTACTAATGGGCTGCAGCCCTGTGCACATGGGTAACAGAAATGAGGACACCTGATACATGACTGAAAAATAAAAACAAAAAAATCACAGTTACCAGTTACTCCTTCCCTCCCAGCATATTCTCTTGGCCTCTGCTACCTCAGGTTACTGGAGGAAGGTCAGGTGGCACTTCACAAAAAGAGCACTGTGTCCTGTCTGTGCTCCCATCACTCAACCACACCTCCTCCTCACCCCTCCCAGGGGGCCACTCTCTCCCACACCATCAGGATGGGATGCATTTGTTCATGTCAGTAGACCTGCACTCTGATACATTTGGATAGACATAAAGGTGGCATGCCCACTTCGTTTCTCTTGAGGATCACTGCCAGATTGGAGCAATAAGAAGATTATCATGCCCCATTCTCAACTTCTAGCATTTGGGACTGCAAGTGCAGCCAATGCACACTGGAATAAAGTGTTATTGGGATACTGTACAGAGGTTTTGGATCACAGTGGATCACTTACGGGGAGGAGGGAGGGCAGGCTATGGGGTAGTTCATTTTTCTTGGCCGCTGTTGACATTGGGCAAGGCCCCAATTTTTCGGTGGCAACTTGGGTCTAAATTCTGTGGTAAGTCCCCCTGTTGCCATAGAACTTCTGTGGCATTAGTTTCCTATTTCAGCAGAAATTCTGTGGTGGCAGTTGAGGGCTTTGGTAGCTGTCAGCACCCACTTCCCAAGCACCCAGGTTGGGGAAAAATATTAGTTTTTGAGCTGGGGCCTACAAACCAGAGAAGGCTGTCAATTAACTCCTGAGTTCTTAATATTAGAAAGTAAAACATCCACACCATCCTCCCCCTGCAATTTGTTTTACTCACAGTTTACACTGACTCTTCTTTATTTAAATTGATTATGCTTTATCGCCTCATGTGCCAGCCCCCATCAGTCTGATCTTCACTTGCTCAACCCCGTTACACACCCCAGGACTTACCTCACTCTTGAACACCGCCGGTCTACCCCATCCCAAAGGAGACTGAATGGTAGAACGTGAGTGAGAGCCCAGTTGGTGGCGCAGGGTCTGCAACATGGGGACAGACATCATCGTGTGGTGGTGGAATCTCCATTTTCCTATTTTCTCCCCAGGAGACATGTCATGCAATGACATTGGGGTGGCACTCTGAATGTCTGACATGCCTCCTTAATGTAGTAAGTCCTGGCTGTCATACCCAGGCTTCCACGAAGAGCTACCCGAACACCGGTGACTCCCCCCCAGAGTAGGAGTGAAGTCCATAGGATGCTCGATCCCCACCCCCCGGAACAGCCCTTCAACTTCCCAGGCTAATTCCCAAATCTGGGTTGTCAGCATCACAAATAGTATTGCTGTGCTGGCAAGTCAGCTAAACACGGAGGGCCAGATATTCAAACTGCGCCCAAAATGTGTGCAATAGCAGAAGCAAGCACAAGTCAATTGTGCACATGTGCAATAGACGCGATATTCAAACATGGAGCAAGTCAAATTGGGCAACCAGCCAACGTCTGAATATTGCACAACCTGCACCATAGCGCAACCAGGAAGGGGAAGCTGAGCAGATATGATGCGCCATAGCACAACAAGGCCAGCCCAGCTGAGCAGTCCAGAGGCGCCATAGAGCAAGCAGAGAGCCCCCCAGCAGCAGAGCAATGGAACTGCACAACCAGGAAGGTAGGCAGGGGCCCACCACCCATGCCACAGATGGGCACAGGAACACACTGCAGAACTAACAATACACCCCCACACCCTAAGCACAGCATCACTGGGGGAGGGACGGAATATCCACCGGCCCATGGGGACAAGCCAACAAAGCACAGCTGGGCCATGGTGCCCCAGCACACCCACTGGCAAGCTAAGACTGCTACACAAAGGGGGCGGACAACCCAAGTGCACAACAGCACCCACCTGTGCACAGCACACCCTGCACTGGTACCCCAAGACACCACCCATGAGCAGTGACTGTCACTGTCACTGCAGGAATCCCCATGCACCCCCCCCCCGCCACACTGCAACCTCGTGTGCCACAGAACCATACAAGCCAGACCCACCAGGAGCACCCAGCGGTGTGTGGCAGCACACAGCCAGACAGGCTGAAAGCCACTACCACACCAGGGACACCTCCCTACTCACACATACACACACACACACATACCCAGGACAATACCACCCCAGATGCCATGCACACCACTGCAACTGAGCACCTATAGCCAGCTGCAAATCAGAGACCACCACAGTATTCATAACAAAATAGATTTATATAATGAAAATATGAACAGGAGCAACAGGAACAGACAACTATGTACAACTATATACAAGACAAGGGTGGGGATATGGGTACAAGGTAGGGATGGGTAAGGGGCAGGGGTGAAGAACTGGGTGAGGAAAGGCAGGGTGTGAGGGATGGGTAAAGGGGGTAGGTGAGGGGCAGCTACTGCCCGCCACGCCACACATCAGCCGGCTGCTGCTGGTCCCGGGTCCTCCTCCTACGCCTCACTCCTCTTCGTTGCATGTCCCTCAGGATCTCGAGGGACTCCAATGAGATGTCCAGCAGGCAGTGGACTGCCCACTCTATCCTCCTCAGGATCTGGACACCTAAGACAAGGGAACAGAATCAATGGCTGTGACTGTCCACAACCCTGAAGCCCACCCAACATGCATGACATACAGCCAAGTGCCCCGCTCCTGTGATGGACTGCACCCACCCACAGTGACCGTGCACAAGACAAGCCCAACCAGGCAGCAACAGCCATGTTTGCCACTGCACACACACCACCCATGACCAGCACAGCACAACCAAGGCTGTACAGTGACGTGGCTACGCGGTGGGAAGTTAGTGCCACAGCCATGTGTCCAGTGCATGCATGGACCACCAGTGATGCACTCCCAGACATGCAGTGCCACTGGACAGTGCTGACTGTCAGACGTTGCGTGCATGGCAGTGTTGTCCATGGATGGTGGCCATGCCCTGCCCCCCCCACAGCATGCAATAGCATCCATGATGTCATGACACTCACCCTCATCAAACCACTGCTGCTGTGGCTGCTGCTGCTGCTGATGCCATGGCTCGACACCGCCACCACCTCGGACAGCCACCACTGCCACCCCTCGCTGTGCCTCATCCTGGGCCCACCTCCGCTCCGCCACGCCTGTGGGAAACAAAAGGTGAGAACCACATCAGTGACATCCCAAAGCAGACAGCCCCCTGCCCCAATGAGTGTGCCTGCCCACACAGCCAAACCCATACATCACACACCTGCAAACACCGCCGCAGCCAACCATAGACAAACCCTCCCCATGCGCTGGTCACAATACACAGTGTTACCCATGCGGCCAATACAGGTGCATAGATGGCTCACCCACCTGGCCTAGGCACCATGCCCCTCCTGGCACGTGAATGTAGGCCCGCCAGCAGTGCCCACTCCCTCCCGCGTAGGTCACTGTACCGGTGTCTGCACTGCTCCGCTGAGCGCTGCCGGCCAGTGGCCTCCTCAAGTTCAGTGGCCACCTGCTGCCACACATGTGTGCGGGCCATATTCAGGGGTTCATCCCCAAATAGTGGCCCATGGTGAGGCTCCACCACAGCCACCAGGTTGGCCAGCTCCAATGCACTCCACTGTGGTGCTCTCCTGCATGCCATCCCTGCAAGTATGTAGTAGGCAATATGGCACTCCACAGCATGGCAACCCCAAGTGGAAATGTTCCGCAGTACAACTCCATCAGTCCCTATCGCGCTGTTCGTGTAGTGCCACCAGTCCCTATCGCGCTGTTACCGAACAGCGCGATAGAGCTGCAGACATGCCATATGTACAGCGCCAAGGGGCCAAAGGTCGGGCACAAGGTCATGGGTCTCTGGCGCAAGGCCACGCACAGCGCCATTGGACGTCTACATGTCCAGTGCGATTGGTTGCCTGCGTGCCATTGCCACAGTGGACTATTGCGCAGTTGTGCCACAGCGCCATGTGGTGACCGGCGCTGTAGTGCCACTGGCACAATGGTGGCCGTGTCCTGAATTGCCGATCGCGCACAGCACATCATCAGTGCAGCAGACACCTGAGTAAGCTACCTGGGCATGCGCAGTGCGGTGTACTACGCATTCACAGAACTACGCCATTGGCTCAGCCGGCTCAACCGTATCACGCAAAGCGCAACAGCGCGATATTCAGCCATCATATGCAAATCATCCGATCAGCCATTCAATGGCACAGCGGCACGATTGCATCTCATTAAAGTTGCTCCAGTCCTAATTTGCATGCATTGCACTATAAATGTGGCTCATTTCCGCTGTGGTGCAACTTCCACCTGATCCACTGTTGCTCATTGCGCAAGCCATTGAATATCACATTGCGCACTTTATGCATGGTTCCACCCCCTTTGGTTGCGCATACCTTCATTTGCATTGCGCTGCTGCGCAGCATGTTTTCTATGGCGCAACTGCCTCCTGCTGAATATCACACTATGGCGCAATTTCGGACTTACGCTGGCTCAACCCTATTGTGCATGGTGCAACCCTTTTGAATATCTGGCCCCGACTCTTCAGTGTAAACTGCAGATTAATATTCTGCATTTCATGTAAACCACAGAATAATATTCTGCAGTTCATGTAAACCATGGAATAATATTCTGCAGTTTATGTAAAATGTGGAATAATATTATGCAAATTTTCTACAGATTCCATTAAATTCCATTACAATCTCCGCAGCTGCAGAATCATGGAAAAATCTGGGCCTTGGCATTGTGAGTCTTAATTTGCACATTGAATATTTGTTTCTAGTATTGGGGGTTCTTCCAGTATTGGAAGCTCTCCTGACTGTTATGTGTGTATCATCTCCTGATATACCACTATCTCCCATAGAGGGAACACCCTATCTCAGTACTCACTACCCATTCAGCTAACTAATCCTATTTTCTGGCCATACAGACAATCTGATGGAATGTCAGGGGAATTAATGGAAAATGGAAAAACATCCTGGGGCACCTGAAATGACAATGTGTCCAGGTGGACTTTCTCCAAGAGACTAGGCTAATGAGGGAGTAGGCTGAGAAACTTAAAAGGGAGTGAGTAGGTGCTGAGGCCCAATCAGAAGCAAGCACCCAGTCAGGACTGAGGTATAAATTATTTTATTCAAAGAAAGTGCAGAAGTACATTTGAAAAAGCTCAGCATCAATGTGATGTGGGTCAACAGCGACAATACATCGCCCAGTGTAACCTGGGCTTCATCAGAGATAATTGGCTAGACACCCTATGGATTTAAATATACTTCAAAACACGTGCTAGTAGTGCTTCAATCCAAATTCATTCATTCAACATTTAACCATAGGTAAAAAATGAGCAAGGTTTTTTAATTGCGTAATTGGCCAGCCCATTAAAATATATTAAACATCTAAGTGCAAATCAACTCCTGGCCAGTCAGTAGTGTAGACCTCTAATCTGCTTACTGCATCAATCAACAATTATATAGCCACATATTATACTTCAGGTCCACATGTTAGTAAATCTGAGAACCTGAGGCACATACTTAAATTGTAACGACATAGTATGGCAAAACAAAGCTGCTAGGCTAAATATATACAAAGGGAAAATTATACCAATAAACCCCACAAATATTTCCAAATGTGGAGAACCCTTTGATTACAAAAGAGTCATATTAATATATAAAACCCATATAGCCAACTTTGTTAATTTATGTAATTTAGCAACTCAAATGACTGGCACATACATATTTATCTCATCATTTTGTTTGTTATTTTGATTACCAAACCTAACCCTCTGAGTCTATAAAAATGCTGCCAGGTCAATATTATCGTTAAGACCCAGTCCGTCATGGGAATTCAGAACAAAGATCCAAAACCTCTCCCTTTGTCCAATTATTCATTTTAAATTACATCCTCTGGGTCACACACTCACCTTTTCCAAGCCAATGAATCTTATAGTATGTCTGATATTAGGAATTTTGCAGTTTGTGACATGTTGGACAATAGCATAAGATATATCATGTTTTTCTAGTGCCCTAACATGTTCACTAATCCTGACTTTAAATTCTCTAACAGTTCTACCAATGTAAAAAAATCCACAGGAACACTCCAGCATGTAAACTACTGCAAGAGTGCTACATAAAATCAGATCTTTTATTTTGAATGTCTGATGTGTCACGGGATTTTTGAACACATTGGTAGTATAAATGTAAGGGCAGAATTTTCAATTGCCATATATTTTTGTACCACAAGGTGGAGGCAAAGACCAGATAGTGTTATTTTGAATTTCCCCTGGCAAATATGAACTAGTAACCTTATCCCCTATTGTGGGAGCATGCTTATAAATCATTTTGGGTACACTGCCCAATTGCTTTCCGAACTTTTCTTCAGTCATTAATATGCCCCAGTTGTTAGATAAAATATTTCTAAGTTCTGTACTTCTGGTACTATAGGTGGTTACAAATCCTGTTTCATGGTACTGTAAGTTCTTAGTAGAGATTCTGTTTTTAGGAATCAAAGTAATGTCCCTGGGCATTTGTTTAACTTCTAAAACAGCTTTATTACCACTCTACCGTATTCTCTTGTTGGAACCTCAAGATCTGAATTTTGACATTTGTGTCGAAGTCTTCTCTATTTGTACAGTGCCTCAGTGTTCTAATTAACTGGCCCTTTGGAATATTATCTAGGATGTGTCTAGGGTGAAAACTGCTAGATAATAACAATATGTTCCTGTCTGTGGGCTTCATGTATAATGCAGTGCCCACATTTCCATGGCCCATTTTGAATATTTATAAATCCAAAAAATGAATACATTGAGTACCATAATGGGCTTTAAACCTCAAATTGATATCAGTGGAATTAATCCATGTGACAAATTCAATAAAGGTTTGTTCTGTATCCCTCCATGTAATGACCACATTGTCAATAAAGTGACGTCACAAATCCAGATGATGAAAACATGGATTTGTGGAGTCGCTCCTAATCCAGTCTTGTTCCCACTTTCCAACATAGATGTTTGCATAGCTGGGGGCCATCGTGGCCTCCATCGCTGCTCCTTTAACTTGTTGGTAATAATTACCCTGAAATAGAAAAATATTTTGCATCAATACCAATTCAGTTAAATGTACCAGAAAGTCAGTGGGCACATTTTGTGACCCAGTCCGCTAGTTCAAAAAGTGTTCCACTGCAGACAATCCTCCTGCTAGTGGAACATTTGTATACAATGCCTCAATGTCCTATGTGGCAAAAAGCCAATCATCTGCTATTTCTAGGTCCTCGAAAATATTAATAATTTGTGTGGAGTCCTTAAGATAGGAAGGTAATGTTTGCACGATAGCCTGCAAGTGGAAATCCACAAACCATGATAAGGGTTCAGTGAGCCACCCCACCCAGAAATAATAGCACATCAAGGGGGGTTCACGAAATCTTTATGTACTTTAGGCAAACAGTATATTGTTGGTACTATAGGGTAAGCAATGATTCATGCCCTGTATTGTGCCTCTGTAATATACCCATGAATAAAACCATCTTCCAATATACTCTCAATTTTGACTTTCAAATCCATCATTATATTTTTGGATAACTTGACATAAAACGTCACATCCCCAACTGTCGTTCTACTTCAGCTATGTACTTCGTTTTGTCTAATATCACTTTTGCCCCACCTTTGTCAGCATTTTTAATCACAATATTTTTGTTTTCAGATAATGTTTTTAGGACTAAGGGGTCTGAGGCCCATAAAACTTCCACCACAAAAAAGTGGGAGGTATCCATTCATAATACATAAACATCTCCCATTGCGATTGAGTCACTCAGTCAAGGACAAAGAGAGTTGCTGAGTAATAGTTTAAGCCACCACACCCAAAGACCCTTAATACTTGTTAACTTCTATCACCCAAATGTAGACAATCCTCAATTTTTCCATGACTTTAACCAGGCCCTGGAGCAGTTCACCCAGCCAACACTCCTATGCTCTTGCGAGGGGATTTTAACCTCACCATGGAAGCATGCCTGGACCCAAATGCAGAAGACACAGAACCCCACAAAAAGGCCAGGACTGCACTGGGCACTCTCCACCAAGAACAGACTAAGCTTTCTGATATCTAGTGGCTCAAACATCCCTGCAGCATGGTGTATACTTGCCTTTCAGCAGTTCACCAAACTCCAACTAGATTGATATGTGATTTATATCCATTGATCATTTATAACACTGTGGCCACCAGAATTCACCCACTGATCCTATCAGATCATGCCCCTTTAGCCATGACCATGGTGTGAGGTTCTACATCTTCATGTATCAAATCATGGCAGCTGGACCCACCATTAAAGCAAGCTTCCTGGTTCATGGCTTGGACACAGGATCAAATCAAAACATTTCTGCTGGAGAATAACATGGGGGAAATCTCCAAAGGCATGGTCTGGGAGGCCTACAAAGCCAAAATGTGGAGTCTGATCATTGGCTACACATTTTGTAGGTGCCAAGACAGTGAGAATGAACTTAAATCTCTAGAATAGGAGCTCTTCACATTAGAGTTGAAGTACAAACAGAAACATCCCCTTGCGCAGGAGACCATCGCTAAACTCACAAGCACACAGATTTGGGTACATGAGTTAACTGAAGCAGAAGGTAGAACTAGCACTATTCCATCTGAAGCACACCTACTGGGAAGGAGGGGATAAAGTGGGCAGACTCTTGGCATACTGCATCAAAAAGTGGC
Organism: Neoceratodus forsteri; assembly: GCA_016271365.2. Taxonomy (NCBI): domain Eukaryota; kingdom Metazoa; phylum Chordata; order Ceratodontiformes; family Ceratodontidae; genus Neoceratodus; species Neoceratodus forsteri. The sequence goes on along the minus strand of CM057450.1, from coordinate 869,774,604 downwards.
AGGTGGAGAGACATATTCCAATCCTCCAGGAAAAGCATGGAGAGATCCAATCATGCACAAAATCAATCAATCACATCACGTGTGCCTTTTATAAACACTTACACTCTTCTCACACCTTGCCATCCAGGCAAGACATACTCATGTTCCTGGACATGATTCCTTTACCTAAAGTCCCTTGGGTGGACTTGAATCACCAGATTGCCTTTGAGGAAGCCAAAGATGCCCTACATTCCCTCAATAAAGTAAAACATATGGTGTAGACAGCTTTCCTGTGGACTTCCTGCAATCCGTATGTGAGAAGGTGAGCCCCACTCTACTTTAGGTCAACCAGTCCTCATTTCATTCACATATACTTCCTCCCCCATGGAATAAGCAGTCATTACTGTTTTTCCAAAAGTGGGGGGAGGCAAGATGCTCCCAGAAAACTACAGGCCCATCTCTCTCATTAACATGGTTGTTAAAATACTTGCCAAGATTCATGTTACCTTGCTGCCCTCCTGGAACCGATTATCCAGGGACTAATTCATCCATCCCAAGTAGGATTTATCTAGGAAGAAACAGTTTAGATCGTCTACAAACACTTCTGCACCTCCTGCAAAACATATGGCCTCCCTGGCAGTAGCCTTCACGGTTGACTTGCCAAAGCCTTTGACTTTGTATAATGGGAATTTCTGAGGTGTACCATGAAATGGACTGGTATAGGCCCAACATATTTTTGCCTGGTCTAACTCCTCTACAACACACCGAGGGCTAGTGTCCTCACTAATGGCCTACACTCTAAACCCTTACCTCTCCAGATGGGCACCAGACAGAGGTGTCCACTATCTACGCTCCTTTTCCCGATGGCTATTGAAGCCCTGGCCATAGCTATCAGGCAACATCCAGGTCTCTTAGGTATCTGGTGTGGGACAAGCAAACACAGGACACTCTTATATGCAGGTATTCTCCTGATTGTTGAGGCAGATGGTTAAGCCACCCTTCCTTCCCTCCTCCATCTGTTTCAGTGTTTCATGTCGGTCATGGGACTCACCATCAGTCCCATAAGATTGAAGTCCTTCCAAGAGTCCCATCCTGTTCATCAGAACCCTTAATGTCAAGAGGCCTCAGATGGGCTCAGAATGGCCTAAACTACTTAGGCATCACTATGCACTCATCTGTTTCAAACATGCTCCGACTCAGCTTGGGCCCACTGTTGGAGTCTGCTAAGAATGAATTTGACAGATGGCATCACCTAAACCTTTCACTGTCTGGAAAGTGCAAAGCCTTTAAAATTATACTGGCAACTCAAATCACACATTTGTTAGCCCATATGCCACTCAAGGTACCTCCAGAATGTATTTTGGATCTGGGCAATGTCATAGGTGGCTTTCTCTAGGAGGGCAAACTGCCTAGATAGAGCTGGGACAAACTCCATAGCCACTAGACTAGACAAGAATGGGGTCTCCCCTGGCTGGAAGGATACCATGTGGCTTTCTCAACTGCCCATATGGTCCACTGGTTCTCTCCTACCAACCAGCAATCACCACAATATTGAGAGAGACATTATAGGGACTCCATCACCAGCCACAGCTATCTAGCACCCCTTGGATATGGCCCTAAAATCTCACCCTGTCCTGTCATTCTGTAGCAGGGAATGGTTTCTTTTCAATAAACTAATGTGGGCCACCCTGTCCCTAGCCTACTGGAGCCACTATAAATCAGCCAAGCACTCTGCATAGGGAACTGCCCTCTAACATGGCCTTCCTAGGGTCAGAAGGGCATCTAGCAAGTTCAAGTTGTCCTTACCCACGATAAGAGTCACATGGAGGCATTTTATGCCCTGTCTCATAAATAAGACCTCCCTAATCAAAATTTTTGGAGATATCTGCCACTCCACAGTGTAATCAGCCTGTGTATACTGCACCCCCAAGTGGAAGATGCAGTCCTTACCTCTACCTTGGTCATGGCCTATAACAAACTATTGAAGGGCAAGGCAAGTCTTGTTTATAAACATTTGTGGGATGCCCTACTGGATCCCTCCCTCCCCTCAAGACAGGCATGGGAGGTGGAACTTAATACAGTATATCTATCAGTGTGCCTGAATTGTCCACCTACCTGTACACAGAACATACTACCTGACATGATGGCTGCAGTTACCTTATTCAAAACAAGTTGTTGCTGCACTGGTATCACACTCCTGCTGCTCTTGAAAGAAGGGGGTTCCTACTTGAGTACAGATGCTGCCATTGTCAAAAATTAATAGGGTCTCACTCTCACATACTGTGGCCCAGCCAAGCCACCTCAGAATTCATAGATGGAATACAAGATCTGCTCCTCACTACTTGCCCCCCCAGCTCCAGCTGGATGGCCCACTCTTCCTCTTCAACAAAAATTACTTCCCCATCTCCAACTTCTCCCTCATTATACAATGGATAAAGGCTGCCAGTGTTTTGGCCAGGAGGCTGCTCTTATGTAAATGGAGGTCTCAGGAGGTTCCCTCAGAGTGGGTGGCTTACCACCCTTGCCAAACTAGCCGCCCTATAAAAGTTACACCACAATTATGCAGGACTCTGGGTACATATGGCCAGATCTGAGGGGGGGGGCTTGTCCATTCCCTATTGTAAGGGCAGCCACGCCTAGCTTAATGAGAGAGGATGGGCATTTCTGGGCCACCAGGGGAGCCAAGTATAGGGACTGGCTTTCACACACTGAAAAAAGTTTTCCTGCCACAGTATACTCCCACTCTGACAACCCCTAATGAGGAGATCCACACATACAGGTTGGATATAACCACATTCAGTACACTGCTGTTATCAGCTGAGCCACACTAAGATAAGGGTCCTGGACTTCAAGAGATCCGATTTCAAGAAAATGGGAGAATGCCTCAGGGACACCCAGGCACTGGTAGAGGATCTGGAGGAATCGAGGAACTGTGGGCAAAAATGAATGGGGACATCGAAAAAGCAAAATATCTCTGCATAAGGCAGGTTAACAATGGCAAAAGAAAAAAGAGACAGTTATGGTTCTCTAAAAACATAGCAGAAAAAGTAAGAGCAAACTAGCATTTAGAAAGTTCAAAAAGACACAGAAGGAGGAGGATTGGGAAAACTACCAGAAGAAACAAAGGGAGACTGGAAAGGTAGTTAGACACTCAAATGCACAAACAGAGAAGGAGATATTGCCCAATCAGTAAAAGAAGGGGATAAAACTTTCTTCAGATATATAAGTGAGAAGAGGAAGCCCAAAGGGGGAATAGTAAGGATAAAGGGGGAAGAAGGGGTTTGCAAGAAGGACGACCAAAAGAAGGCAGATATATTGAACAAATACTTTTGTTCAGTATTTACAGAAGAAGGGATAGGTGATGGACCAAAAATAAGGGATAAGAGCATATATGGTAGGGAGGTGGACACCAGTCCTTTTACAGAGGAGAAACTCCTCAAGGTGCTAGCACAATTAAAAGTAGATAAGACAATGGGACCTGGGAAGGGGTGCACCCCAGGATATTGAGGGATCTCTAAATCAGGTTTCTTTTCATTATTTGACCGGGAGGACATTCATCGGAATCTACTGGATTACAGGTTTGTGTTGCAGTCACTACTAGTTTTTCTCTTGAAGTTAATACAAATTAGGCCACAACAACATTACTCTTAAAGGTCCTCATCTTGGACATGTTTTTATGTACCACGATGTAGGACTAGATTTGGGGACAAAACTATATCAAGTCTGGCACCCAAGACATGGGAACGACTGTCTAAACAATAAGACAGTACTATAATACTACCGTTTAAGCATTTTAGATCTTCCTTGGTGACTCTGTACAACAAACATTGTAGTTGTTATGGATGAATGATGATTCTATGTTTCATATTCTAACTGATTGTTGTATTTTTATATAGAAACTGAAATGTTGTATGTAAGTCTGCAAATTTGTTTTCGTATGTTAAATCTTTGAATACAATTGCAAAAGAGATAATATTATCTCAGTTTGATATCCAATAAAGTTGAAAGCTGAAAGAGGTGCTGGCTGTACCTCTGAAAACACTGTCCAACTTAACATTAGAAATAGGGGAGGTTCTGAGAGACTGGAGGAGGACAGATGTACCACTTCACAAAAGTGGGAATAGGGAGGAGTCAGGGAATTATAAACCTGCCAGCTTGACTTTGGTAGTGGGCAAACTAATGGAAACACTACTGAAGGAAAGGATAGTGGAATACTTTGTAACCAGTGAATTACAGGTTCCAAGGAAACATGATTTCACAGGGGCAAAGTCTTGCCAGATAAACCTGATCAAGTTCTTTGACTGGGTGACCAGGGTAGTGGATCCGGGAGGACAGGTAGATGTGGCCTAGCTGGATTTCAGTTAGGCCTTCGACACTGTTCCACATAGAAGACTGGTGAAGAAGCTGACCCGCCTGAGACTGGGTCAGAAAGTTATAAATTGGGTAAGAAGTTGGTTAAGCAACAGGAGTCAGAGGGTGGTGGTAAATGATGTCCACTCTGGAGAAGGCAAGGTGACCATTGGGGTGCCTCAGGGCTCAGTACTAGGCCCAGTCCTCTTCAATGTCTTTATTAGTGATATTACAGAAGGGTTAGAAGGAAATGTATGCCTGATTGCAGATGACACAAAAATCTGCAACAGAGTAGAGACACAACAGAGATGGAAAAATGAGGGATGATTTGAAAAAGTTGGAAGAATGGTCAAGGGTTTGGCAGCTGGTTTGTAATGTAAAAAAAATATAAAATCATGCACTTGGGGAACAGAAACCTGGGGCTACATACCAAGTGGGAGGAGAAGTACTACAACCACCAAACAGGAAAAGGACCAGAGGGTAATACTTTCTGATGACCCGAATGTAGCTAAGCAGTATGGTAAGGCAGTGGGGAAGGCTAACAGGAAACACGGGTGCATATGGAAGGGTATCACCAGTAAGAAGTAGGAGGTAATATTCCCCCTGTACAGATCACTGGTAAGACCCCACCTCAAGTATGGTGTCCAGTTCTGGAGGCCCCCACCTCTGGAAGGACATTGATAAGGTTGAGGCAGTACAAAAGAGGGCTACAAAAATGGTGCAGGGCCTGCATCAAAAGCCCTATGAAGACAGACTCAAGGAACTGATTATGTATTCTCTGGAAGAGATGAGGGAAAGTGGGGATGTGATAGAAACATTCAAACACTTAACAGGTCTTAATAAGGTACAGGAAGGTAGCATTTTCCATAGAAAAAGAAGCTTGAGGACAAGGGGTCAAGCTATGAAGTTGGAGGAGGGAGGGTTCAGAGAAATGAGAGGAAATACTTCTTCATGGAGAGGGTGGTGGAGGTGGTGGTGCCAACATGGTGACGGGATTCAAACATGCATGGGACAGATACAAGGGGACCTTGGTAGCAAAGAAATGAGAGGAGATGACTGGAGATCAAGTAGGTTCTGCAGTGGCACAGAAGGCAGGGAAAACTGGGCAGACTAGGTGGGTTAAGAGGTCCTTGTCTTCCGACAACTTCTCTGTTTCTATGTATTCCAATTTATCACTTTATAGATAATTCTTGGTTACTCTCCAGGGCACTTATTTAATGTGACCTTATCTTCTTTAAAATGTATATTTCACCGTCACTGCTGTCGTGTCTATTTACTGTTGTGATGATTGTCATTGTACTTGTTGAAAACTTTCAATAAAAAGATTAACTGAAAAAAGAATTAACTGTGATAATCACATACGTTAAGCTATATAAAGGACAGTATAGGGCAAAGAGGAGGACGGGTATTGATATATGTGCAAGATCACTTTGTTGTAACGCCTGATGATTTTAATGATATTAAAGGATCCTGTGGTTTTCTGGTTGCACAATGTTTTGAGGAGTTACAAAAACACTGAGCACTAAGGCTGGCCTGCTCGTGGATTTGTAGTGCTACCCATTGTGACACTGGTGACCTGGATTTGGGAATGAGTCTGGATTGTCAGAGGACCTGTTGGGGGTAGAAGGTTGAACATCCCAGTGGATGCTCACCTCTTTGAGGGTGGGAGGGTGCTTGGAGTCCTCTGAGACACTGCCACCTGGGTGAACACTGGTGGCAGTGCACGCTGAAGCTTGTGAACAAGGCAGAGAGACATCTGTGTTCTGATGCAAGTTGCATGCTCTGCATCAGCCAAAGAGCATCCTGACATCTGTGGGCTGGAGAACAAAAAAAGCAGATAAACCCAACAACACAAGATACTGCTTGCTCTGCGCTTCAAGTCCCACACCACCGACTATGTTCCTGCTCCAAGACTGACTCTAAACTCTGTTTCAGAGAGTTGGGAATGACTCCCAACAACCCTTTCCATAGGGAGTCATCCATTGGGGATGATGGAGTGGAGGTATGTCCTGAAGAACTTGGGTTACAAGACTTGGCAAAGTATTGGACTAATGCGGGTCGGTCAGGTGCAGGAGGGCCATAAAGCATACAAAAAAAAAGTAAGTGTTGTCACTTATTATAGTTTACCTGGATTTGCTAATGCTGGAGATCAGTTATTTTCTGCAATGTGTTAACTACTGATTCACACAGATGAGATTTCACATACGACAATGTATTTAAGTTTGTTTCAGTCCAATTATAGACTGCAATATCATGGCCTATAGTAGGATATATCCTTGTTTACAACCAGTTTTAGGCTTTCATATGATCTTAGTCTATCTTTCTTTCTGTCTGCCTATCTATCTGTCTGTCTGTCTATCTATCTATCTATCTATCTATCTAGCTAGCCGTCCATATTTATTGCAAGAAACTGCATTAATGCACCAGTTAGGTTTCACCTTACTGCCAGAAAGGAAAAGTAACACTATTGTTTCCACCTCTAACTCCCCACCACCCAAGCAACAAAGGACAAGAGCCATACATGCAAGCAGACAGTTATTATCAGGTATGACAAAAAATGCAGTAGCACTGATGTGCTTTCTTTGTGGATTTGTACCATATCTGTGGTACTCACATCGCAAGTAGTGATGGGAGAAGTGAGCGAAATTCGTTTCACAGAGTAATACACAAAATGCCACCCATTTTGTGGAGCTAAATGTGAAATTTCACCTGGCAGAGTGGCAAAATTTTGCCTGGTGGAACACCGAATGTCGCCTCATGGTGAAATTTCACCTCTGTGCAAGTCCTCTTCTGTGGTGAAATTTCACCCACAGAAGGTAGAATTTCACATGCAGAAGGTGAAATTTCACTGCAGAAAGTGAAATTTCACCAGCGGACTATGAAATTTTGCCTAGGCGAAATTCCTTCTTAGGCAGAAAAATTGCGCAAATTGCTCCACTAGGCGAATTTGGCCATTTCTCCAGCACTTTGCTGGCAGAATTTAAATTTGCTGCATCCCTAAGCGCAAGACTTACACACTCACTTCAGGCTACTGGTAAAAAACTCCACGATACTGAAATCATAACACTACTTCTGTGTGCAAAAGTGCAGGCCCCTGCAGCCACAGACACAAATCCATGATACCCAAAATTAATAGAGTTCTTTTTTTCTGAAGAAGTGCAGGCCCCTATAGGACTAGCATTTATTTAGCTACAGGTACTCATGCACACTGTAAGACACACATACAGTTCTGGTTGCAGAAGCACAGACCTCACAAAATCTCATGATACCAAAATTGTAACAGTACTGCTGTCTGCAGAAGCACAGGCCACTGAGGGGCCAGTGCCTCTGCAGCCACAGGTGTAAGAGATGCATTTTGACTTCTGACTGCAGAAGAAAAGGACCCTGTGGATGCTGCACTTCGGCAGTTGTATATAGAAATCCATGACACCCAAATTGCAACAGTACTGCTGTCTGAAGAAGCATGAAACCCTGTGTGACAAGTGTTTCTGTAGCCACAGGTACTAATGCACAGTCTAATACACACATTCACAGATGTGGATGCAAACGTACAGGCCCTACAGGAGCCTGCACATCTGCAGCCACAAATACAATCCATGGAGGTAGCACATTAGTGATACTGCATTTGTTTTATCTGGACACAGTTGTATGTTCTTTGTCTTACTTGATGGTGGCTGTCTGTTGTTTCCTATGTGGTCCAGTCCTTCTGCTACCTATGGGGATGTGGAGTTGGGGTTGGAAACTCTAATGCCACATTTCCCTACTTTTGTGGTGGTATGTTGAACCTTAACTGATGCATTAATGCAGTTTTTACAGTGAATTTTTTGTTCTTTTTAAGATAGTGAAATTGTATACACAGTCACACAGGTCCCTTAGGGATCTGTTTGAACAGATGCAGATGTTCCGAGACTGCTGGGTCATGCACAAAGGGAAGAGTCTACCTGCAGAAGTGCAGAACCCTGCAGGCCCTGCACTTCTGTGCGGCAATGAGTGTCAAGAATTTGTGTGGCGGTCTAGCTGCACTTTCACATGGTTATAGATACAGATGGACAGGGTAAAGAGTCTGTCTGTCAGCTGAAGCACAGGGCCTTCTGGCAGTCATGGGTTTATAGGTGCAGGACTCTATGCCAAGAGAAGAATTTGCTTCACTATATGGTGCTTAAGCATGTGTGGATAACTCTGTGCATTTCTTTTCCAGGCTAGGGGGGGTCCCACATAGTAGTGCTATCCTCCCAGCCTCAGCCCATCCAGATGGCTTACTGAGCTCACCTTTGAACTCAGTTCACTGATACAGGATCACAGAGCAGTACCCACTTGGCCAAAGGCTGGCCAAATGTATCTTATTATTAGTTTTTCAATTTTGACCCCACATTTTGAACAGATTTGTTTTATGACTCCCCCTTATAAACATGATATGTGGCATTTCTAGAATACTGGCCAAAATGTCAAGAACATGTTTTGGCTAGGATATGAAAAATGACACATCTGGTAGTGGCATGAAAAAAATGGCTATGTTGAATGTTTGAAGTCAAAATATTGAAAATTACTAGTTATGAGCCAGCATGGACACATTTCCATTTACTTTCATAACTTTTTTTTTTTAAATATTTTGAACCAAAATTTTTAACATAGTCTTCTTATGAACTTATCTCATGAACCCGATAGGTGAAAAGTTTTAGAAACATAGAAACATATACTTTGATGGCAGATAAGGACCTGTTGGCCCACCTGGTCTGTCCATTTCTCTACCTACTGGATAAGCTGCAGATCCTAGTTAATCAACAGCCTATTTCTTACTTACACCACAAGAATTGCCTTATGTCTGTCCCATGCATTCTTGAATTCCCCCACAATTTGATCCCACAATCTCCTCAGGAAGGCCGTTCATGCATTCACCACCCTCTCTGCAAAAAAATACTTCCTCACATTGCCCCAGAGCCATCCCCCCTCTATCTTCAAATTGAGTCCCCTTGTTCTTGCACATCTCTTTTTCTGAAAGATGCTACCTTCTTGGACTTTGTTGATTCCCTTGAGGTACTTAAACATTTCTATCATGTCCCCCCTCTCCCTCCTTTCTTCAAGGGTATACATATTAAGCTCCTTTAGTCTCTCACCGCATGGCTCCTGTTGCAGACCCTGCACCATTTAGTTTCCCTCCTCTAGACTGCCTCATCCTGTCTATGTCCTTGCAGAGATGGGGTCTCCAGAATTGGATGCACTACTCCAGATGGGGTCCCACCAATTGTCTGTACAGTGGGATTACAACTTCCTGTTTTCTACTGGTGATGCCTTTCTCTATACATCCCAGTGTCCCCCCAGCCATCCCTACTGCCTTCTCACATTGCTTGCTAACCTTTAGGTCATCTGATATAATTATCCCCCAGGTCCCTTTCCATTTTTGTTGTTGTTACTTCCTCCCTTCCCCCATTTTGTACTCTTCCCCTGGGTTTTTGTTTCCCAGGTGCATCACTTTGCACTTTTTAGCATTGAATCCAAGCTGCCATACTTCTGACCATTCCTCCTACCTTGCCAAGTCCCTTCTCATCCTTTCCAACCCCCGTTGTGTATCAACCTTGTTGCAGATCTTTGTGTCATCTGCAAAGAGGTATACTTTTCCTTCCAGTCCCTCTGGAATGCCACTTATAAAGACATTAAAAAGGACCAGACCCAGTACTGAACCCTTCAGTACCCCACTAGTAACCACCTCTTTCTTCAGAGTGGACTCTGTTTACTATTATCTTCTGTGTACTGTTGTCCAGCCAATGTTTTACCCAGGCTACTACCCTGGGACCCACTCCCAGGCTGGCTAATTTGTTTATTAATCTTTTGTGTGGGACTGTGTCAAATGCCTTGCTAAAGTCTAGGTAGGTCATGTCCACAGTCCCTCTCTAGCCTACTACTTTGGTCACCCAGTCAAAGAAATCTATTAGATTCATCTGACATGACCTTCCCACTGTGAATCCATGCTGCCTTGGGTCCTGTACTCTACTGGCCTCTAGGTACTCAACATTTCTTTACTTCAGAAGTGATTCCATCATTTTCCCTACCACTGAGGTCAAACTGACAGGTCTGTAGTTTCCTGCCTCTGTCTTGCTTCCACTTTTGTGAAGGGGAATCTCATCCACCATCCTCCTGTCCTCAGGTACCACACCATCCTCCCATGATTTGTTAAAAAGGGTAGTCAGTGGTGTCACTAGTTCTCCCCTTTTAAATCTTGTCTGAAAGTTAAGTTTACACAGTGACTATAAAATCAGCTTTCAGGCCAGATTTTAACAAATGCCACCTACCTGGTTCATGAGGCAGGGTCCAAAAATGGCCATGTTGAAAATTTGGTGAAAAATATTGAAAAAGGACAAAGTTATGAGTAAAAGTTCAAAACACATTGAAATACATTAACCAGACTTTCCTTATTTCCTCATATCACAATTGCAGTTCCCAGAGGACATATTTCAGAATGAGATAGGATCTATGACATGGGACCCTCTTTAGGTGAGTGAGCTTGTATGTGGGAATGTAGAGTAGTGGTTGATGAGAAGGGAATCACGGGGGTTGTGTGTGGGGAGCAGGGACTTATGAGGAATGTTTTCTTCTTCACAGGTTTCAGTAAAAAAAGATCTATGAGACACAGTTTTATGTGTTTTAGGGGGACCAGACTAACACTGAGTATTGGGCAGTCCAGTGCCAGAATAGTGTTTGGTGGTACTGGAGGTGGGCACTTTGGTGTTGCTACCTATGCCTTGGGAGGACAGGTGATCTGAAGGGAGGGGGTTTGGCATAAAGCAGTACTGAGTGGGTTCCCCAGTCCTCTAGAATATTAACATAATTCAAAATAGGAGATTTCTGCAAGGGGCAGTTTTCTTGTGTTTGCAGAGGGACTGCAACCACACTGGGGATTGGACACTCCATTGTCAGAATTGTCTTCGGTGGCTCTGGATGTGGGCACTCCAGTGTGGTCACCTATCTGTTGTAGGCAGGTCTGAATGGGAGGGAGGTTGGAATTTAACAGTACCAGGTGTGGGAACATAGTCCACTACTAAAATGGGGAAAAATAAGATTTATTATGGCAGAATCAGGCTTTGGAAAGTAAAGCCCTGGCTCTGGGCATGTGCTGCATTGCCACTGATGTACATGCCGAGAGTTACTGTTTTATTTTTCAAAGCCTGACTTTAATAAAAAGCCTGTTTCAACTAATAATGACTGTTGATAAGCTCTGGGCACAACACCCTTTCTAAAAAGCCACACATGTTATACACATGGAAAATTGTTAACAGTGACTGAAACAGAGTCACTGTTTTAGTTTTCAAAGACTGACTTTACATTAATTTAATTTAATAAAAAGTTTGTTTCAACTAATAATGACTGTTCCCCTAAATATGCTTACCCTTACACTCCCCTTAAGATGATTTAAGAAAATATATAGCATTCTTTCTAGGTTTGTATGGAAAGGCAAATCTCTGCATTGGGACTATAACTAGGTGTGCCAAAACAATTAAGAGGCCTTAAACTGCCCAACTTTTTGATTTACTATCTGGCAAGCCACATAGTGAAGCACGATGGCGTAGCTGGGAAGCCCATCAAGTAGACCCTATTTATATCCCCCTGTGGTTACAAATAGAGACAGAACGATCAAACGATTGGGCCTAACCCCCACTAGTTTATACTTTATGTCGCCTAAACAATTACCAGGACAGCTGTGGAAGCCAATTATCCTTACATCATTAAAGGTCCATGCCTAATTGTGCAGAGTCTAGCATTGCGATAATATAAGGGATGTCTCTCAACCACTATGTCATAACCCTATCTTCCAGCTTTGTGGATGCCTGTTGTCCCCCAGGGATATTCCTGCACTAGATGGGAAGAACGTAATAGATCTTCTTGCAGGAGGCAATATAATTTCCAGCTGTGAACTGTAAAGATACCTTAAATTACCTAACAAGTTTATTTTTACAGTTTATCAAATCCAGCATCTGTTGATTGGGCGATCTGGTAATGCATCATGGAACACAAATCAAGATGAATTCCTCCACATTCTCCAAAATCTAGCATGGCAACCACACACAGTCTCCCAAATAACTGATATATTGTTCCCTAAACTCTTCACAGAATTTTCAGGCCATTCGAACTTGTGGTCCTCTTTATTCCCCAATGCTAATTTTAACTGGGACTGCATATGTTTGGACCTCTATAACTATGTGTCTAATTACAGGCTATGGCTCACTCAATTTTACGTCCTGCACAATATTTATTTTACCCCTACCCATCTAGCCAAAATGGGGAAGTTAACATCTCCAGTATGTACACGCAGCAGGCAAGCAGATGGCATACTCCTTCATATAATGTGGGATTTCCCCAAAGTCGTGCTCCTTTGGGGGAAAATTAAACAAAACATAGATCCAATACTGGGGTTACATGAATATTTTACCCATGAGATCTGCATGTTAGGAGATTACTCTGGAATACCATTCAAGGAGATGCGGTACCATATATCCATGATATCACTCTCAGTGAAAAAGATAGTGCTTCATCACTGGAAAGATCAAGTGGAAATCCCCTACCCTGAATGGTTTAATGAATTGTTATACAACTTAAGACTTGAGAAGACGATCGCCAATATGCATAATCGCTTATCTGTATATAATAAGAGATGGAGTAAATTGCATACCTTACTGGTCACATCCCCAACTACAGAGCTCAGTAATGATTTCTAAGTTGTTCAGAGGGCCATCTGCTTTTTGAGGAACCTTGGTAAATTCTTCCTCCCCTATTTACTACAATAATCGTTGCCACCTGTATGTGTACTACTTATGTTTAGTCACCTTAGGCTGCCCTCCTATTAGCATTTTGCACCCTCTGATGTGGGGGGAGGTGTTCTTAGGGGGAACTGAATTAACATAGAAACATAGAAACATAAAATGTGATGGCAGACAAGGACCGCTTGGCCCACCTATTCTGCCCATTTTCCTAACTAACAGATAAGCTGCAAATCCTAATTAACCAACAGCTTACTTCCTCCTACCCCCCCCCAGGACTGCCTTATGTCTGTCCCATGCATTCTTAAATTCCCCCACTGTTCTTGACTCCACGACCTCCTCAGGGAGGCTGTTCCATGCATCCACAACCCACTCTGTGAAAAAATACTTCCTCACATTACCTCTGAGCCGTCCCCCCTCTATCTTCAAATTGTGCCCCCTTGTTCTTGCACATCTCTTTTTCTGAAAGATGCCACCCTCTTGGACTTTGTTGATTCCCTTGAGGTACTTGAAAGTTTCTATCATGTCCCCTCTCTCCCTCCTTTCCTCAAGGGCATACATATTAAGCTCCTTTAGTCTTTCTTCGTATGTCTTCTGGTGCAGACCCTGCACCATTTTGGTTGCCCTCCTCTGGACAGCCTCCACTCTATGTCTTTGTGGAGATGGGGTCTCCAGAACTGCACACAGTACTCCACATGGGGTTTCACCAACTGTCTGTAAAGAGGGATACCAACTTCCTGTTTTCTACTATTGATGCCTCTCCCTATGCATCCCAGTATCCCCCCAGCCTTCCTTACTGCCTTCTCACATTGCTTGCCCACCATAAGGTCATCTGATATAATTGCCCCCCAGGTCCCTTTCCATTTTTACTGTTGTCAGTATCTCATCCCCCATTGTGTACTCTTGCCCTGGGTTTTTGTTTCCCAGGTGCATTACCTTGCACTTCTTTGCATTGAATCTGAGCTGCCATACATTTGACCATTCCTCCAACCTTGCCAAGTCCCTTCTCATCCTTTCCACTCCATCTGGTGTATCAACCCTGTTGCAGATCTTTGTGTCATCTGCAAAGAGACATACTTTTCCTGCCAGTTCCTCTGCAATGTCACTTATAAAGACATTAAAAAGGACTGGTCCCAGTCACCTGAACCCTCTGGTGCCAGCTAGTAGCCCTCCTTTCTTCATTGTGGACTCCATTTACTACTACCCTTTGCATCCTGTTGTCTAGCTAATTTTTTATCCAGGCTACCACCTTGGGACCCACTCCAAGGCTGGCTAACTTGTTTATTAATCTTTTGTGTGGGACTGTATCAAATGCCTTGCTAAAATCTAGGTAAGCCTTGTCCACAGTCCCTCCCTGGTCTACTACTTTGGTCACCCAGTCAAAGAAATCTATTAGATTCATCTGACATGACCTTCCCATCATGAATCCATGCTGCCTTGGGTCCTGTGCTCCACTGGCCTCTAGGTACTCAACAATTCTTTCCTTCAGAAGTGATTCCATCATTTTACCTACCACTGAGGTCATACTAACTGGTCTGTAGCTTCCTACCTCTGTCTTTCTCCCACTTTTGTGAAGAGGAATCACATTTGCCCTCCTCCAGTCCTCAGGTACCACACCATCCTCCCATGATTTGTTAAAGAGAGTAGTCAGCGATGTCATTAGTACTACCCTTAGTTCTTTTAGAATTCTTGGGTGAATCCCATCAGGTCCCATTGCTTTGTCCATCTTCAATTTTATTAGTTCTTTCAGAACCCTTTCTTCTATAAATGGACTGGTATCGACCCCCGTCTTCACAGTGTTTCTCTTGTTTGGTTTAGGTACCTCCCCCTCCTCTTCCTTTGTGAATACTGAGCAGAAATATTCATTCAGTATCCCTGCTTTTTCATTGTCACCCTCTACCCACATTCCCTCCCCCTTTATTAAGCCTCAGTATCCCTCCTTTGGTCTTTCTTCGCTCCCTAATGTACCTATAAAAGGTCTTATCCCCCTTCTTAACAGAGTTGGCTATCCTTTCCTCGGTTTGGGCCTTTGCTATTCTGACTGCCTTCCCAGCCTCTTTCTGCTTTAACTGATAAAGTTCTCTGTCCTTCTCCTTCTGTGTTTCCTTATATTTCCTGAATGCTATTATGTGTGGTTTGTTACGTGTTTTGTCTAGTTTTGTTATTCATGTTAAATTTAATAAAGCATATTCAGTTTAAAAAACTAATAATGACTGTTGATAAGCTCTGGGCACAACACCCTTTCTAAAAAGTCACACGTTATAATCATGGGAAAATGTTAAAAGTGACTGCAACAAGTGCTTCTCAAAGGCTCCCCTTTCTAAGCTGTGCACCCAGGACTTTGCGGTGCCCAGAAAATGTATGTGTGGCTCAAACAGTAAAACAACGAGACTGTTAATCTCCATTTTGATCATCAGCCTGGTTTTGCAGTTAAGAAGACGGGGGTGTGGCTTGGACACAGAGGAAGATGGCCTCTTAAGCTACTAGCTCGATCCCCAGCTAAGTCAATCGAAGATGAAATGTCCGCATCCAGGGATAACTTCCTCTCCTAATGCTTGAATATGTCTCCTTAGTTACAGTCTGTCCGATTGGCGTGGGAAGTTTTGCGATCGGGACTCGGTAAATTGTCTACTGGTGTTGGTCCCTACACAACCGACTGGGATCTGATGTAGCTAAACCCCAGCCTAGCCTGGCAATTTACTTGCCTCAGCAGCATGGTAGAAGATAACCATCTATTGCTATCTGCAACCTCTACAGCAAGCGCGGTGCCTGAACCTCCATCTCACTGCTAGTAACTAAGTGTGGACTCACCCTAGCTTCTCTATGGCCTCCTCCAAGCAATCCCCAGGAGGCCTGGCCATTGCAACCCGAGAGCCCTCCTCTCACTCAGCTGATGTTGGCAGCTCTCTTCAGGACATTACAACCCTGCTAGAAACTCTGCTATCTAGGGTGGATTCCATTTCAACAACTGTGGCAGGAACAGTTGCCGAAGTGCATTTCCTTAATGAGAAGATGAATGTGGTGGAACAAAAAACAGATGCTCTAGAGCTCAACCAGACCAAAATCCTACAACACCTGCAAGACCATGATAACAAGTTAGCTACATTCTGGCGAAGGATCGAGGATCAAGAAAATTGTGGGCAGCACAATAGCATCAGAATCCTTGGTGTTCTCGAGAGGCTGGAAGAGTCCAACACTAAACGATTCTTAAATGAAGAAATCCCCAAAATGCTAGGGGACAGGTGGCATGGCCCAATAGAAGTGGAGACTGCACACCGGATACCTGGAGATCCTCACCCTGTGAATTCAACACCACGACCCATAATTGCCTACTTACTCAAATAGTCTACCAAAGAGAGAGTGCTAAGAGCAGCTCGGGGCATAAGAGAAGTCATATGGCTTTGGGCAAATATATCCTTTTATAGGAATTTCTCTGCAGAAGTGGCGGCTCACAGAAAGGCCTTCATCCCTATGAAAAAATTCCTGGCACAGCATGGGTTTAAATATGGCTTTCGCCACTTGACCTACCTGTTTGTCTCTAAGGAAGGGAAGGACATAATGGCTGAGACCCCTCATGAAGTTGAGATGTGGATCTCCAAACACTGGCTTCTATTGCCCCCGAGGACTTCATCTCCCAAGAGGTTTTGGAACTCAGGTCATTACGAGCAAAGCAGGGAGAACCAATTTCTTGGTAACAGCTCCCAGTGGTACCACATTAATAGCCAGACAGTCCCACAAACAAATGTATCCCGAGGCACCTCCTACTCCATGTATTCTGCGACCCTAACAAACAGCAACTCTAAACACTGCAAGGGCCAAACCCACTCTCCTCCCCTAGACTGCAATGATGGGGCAAGCCAAACAACTAGGATACACCATCGCCCCACAGTGATCACGATTCAGCTTCTGATGGGCCAGAGACAGCCTCACCTGCCAAACAGACCAAGGATGAGCTCCCCCTGCAAGTCAACTTGAAAATGCTGACATTCCTGATGATCTAATAATGGAAGCTGTGGCTATCGATTCATGGGCAGATTTTTCCTCAGAAATGAATGAGCACCCAGATCTTGCTGCATTGCCAATCAAACCAGGACTATTAACGTTTGCAGAAGCCCTCTCCAAGGACCTGCAGGGCACTACCACCAGTCCAACTCCAAATGAGGAAGCTACTCCACTGGACTGATTTCCCTAAGTGCTGTTTTGATTTCTTTATACTGGATAAAGTCCCCTCCCTGATCACATAGTTACTGACTGCAGGAGCAGGGAATGGTACAGACAGAGGATGGGAACTGCTCCCCCTGATGCAGCAACGTGGCACTGCAACCCGTTTGCCCTGCCCTGGTTACCAAAGGGAATCTGGTTTGTGTACCTGGGGGGCTATTTAATATTTAACATGGTGCATCATTGCACAACCACATCACCTTGGGGTGGCTGCCCCTATACACGTGACTCCCTTTTCATAGGAAGGTTTACATACTGCAAGGGAACCTCATCATCTCAGGTGATTGCTCCTATCATTTCAGACTGGATGATCAACCCAGCACCTCCTTACCCAGATCTACCCCGTTCTAGTTCATGCATGCTGAGGGACTTATGTAAGGTGTCAACATTATAAATGTAACCAGTTGCATGCTGCACAATACCTGCCCTGAAAATCAAGATTCTTAATGCTTTGAGGCAATTAGTTGAATCCATCCCCTCCTTCACGCTCCACCCCCTCCCACCCTACCCTTCCCTGTCCACTCAATTTTACCCACTTATCCTCCCTCCTTCCCCATATCCTTTCCCTGGATGCCCCACCTATCAATTTCTTTAGGTAGGGAAATTAGCTTGTAACTGTTCTCTTGTAGCTGGGGATGGAGCCTCAAAGTGCTTATTGGTTAAACTCCCAATTTAAGCATTTGGCCAGCACGACTGTGCCATTCTTCTCTTAACAAAACAGAGGATCAGTATCTTTGTGCATAACCCAAATACCTTTAGCTTATTGCTTTCATAATTTCACGTTGCTCTTGTTAAATATTGTTATCAACCAATTGACAAATACATTGTTTGATCCACCCTTTGGTGGATGTCTCTGTTAAACATACAAGTTATTGTTGTATATAATTGCTCTGATTGTCTCTTAGTGCATTATATTCACCTGTTTTTCTCTATTAATAGGTCAATCACTTTGACTTCTTCTCTCAACTAACTTTACATATTATACCTCAGGTAATCTGTCTGCTCATGCCCATCTACCCCCACTGGACCCCTGGGGTGAGTACCTGTTCATTTTTAAACCTCAGGTATAGAGGCGCCACACTCCAGGATGTCAGTTAAACTCATATCATGGAATGTAAAGGGACTGAATCATTCAACCAAATGGTCAGTGGTTATCAAGCACTTACACTTCTTGCAGGCAGACATCATGCTCATTCAAGAGATGCACCTCACTGCAAGAACTGTTTTGTGGCTCAAAAATTCATGGGTTGGGTCAGTGATAGCTAGTTCTGCAAGAAACAAATCCAAGGGAGTTGCCATCTTAGAAAAACATGTCCATGGACAGAAGACAAAGTAATCACTGATGTCCAAGGCCGCTGGATAGCGGTCAGATTCTCCTATCCTGGGGAACATGTGGTATAGTCCAATGTGTATGGCCCAAACACGGACTCACCTGAATTTTTGTCGGACCTCAACCAAAGTAATAACAGTCCCACTAGAGACTGCTGAAGCTCTGTTTATAATACTAAAACTAATAAAAAAAATGTATACCGTGCCTCAAATATAAAAAAATGGATGGGAAATCACCAGAGCTGAAATTATGGTAGAAATGAAAAAGGTTAACATCAATAAATCACCTGGGCCCGATAAAATCCACCCAAGATTAATAAAATAATTGAAGGATTGGTTAGTTGAACCCCTCTATACATTATTTAACATGTCATTAACAAAACATGAAGTACCAGATGACTGGAAATTGGCAACTATCACACCAATATATAAAAAGGGGAATAGATCAGATCTAACAAATGACAGACCAATTAGTTTAACCAGTATAATAGGAACAATCTTTGAGGCTTTGCTTAAAATTAGACTTGAGAAAGATCTAATCACAAAAGGATTAAGGGATCAAACTCAGCACAGATTTAGAAAAAAATAGATTGTGTCTAACAGGAAATCTAGTTTTTTATGAATACATTAGTAAATCCCTATAAAATAATATACCCTTGAATGTGATATACTTAGATTTTTGCAAAGCCTTTGATAAGGTGCCACATAATCTAATTAACAAGATGAGATTGTTGGGAATTGACAATGTTATAACTGACTGGGTAGAGGAATGGCTAAATGACTGTACACAATGTGTATGTATAAGAGGGTTTACAACAGATGCACGCCCAGTGAGTAGTGGAGTTCCTCAGGGATCTGTCATGGGTCCAGTATAGTTTGACATTTATATTTCAGACTTAACTAACGATGCAAATAGTTTTGCAGTTAAATTTGCAGGTGATACAAAAATAGTATCTCCAGTAGAGATACAGGAAGATATTTACAGTATTAGAAAAGATTTAAAAAAACTGGAAGAATGGGCAGTTAGAAACTAGATGGACTTCAATGTAGGAAAGTGTGTAGTTATGCACCTGGGAAATACCAATGCAAAAAAACTCTATAAACTCAGTGGACATGTATTAACACAAATAAAGGTACAAAATGATTTAGGTACATTAATACATTCCAATCTTATATCAGAAAGTCATTGTAATGCTATTACTAGTCGAGCAAATAGACTTATTGGATGTCTTAAAAGATGTTACTCTACAAGAGATAGAGGATGTATTTTGCCACTTTATAGATCGTATGTGAAGCCACATTTGGACTATTGTTCACCTTTGTGGAATCCATACTTTAGAAGGGATGTTAATAGCCATGAGGGAGTTCAGAGGTGAGCAACAAAACTGATTACCAGTTTGTGGGCTAAGAACTATGAAACAAGACTAAAAGAACTGGGATTGTTTTCATTAGAACAAAGAAGGAAAAGAGGAGGTCTGTTATTCATGTATAAAATCCACACAGATATTGATCTAGTATCACAGATGGGTATGTCTTACACTTATAGAGAATATAATCTAAGAAGTCGCAATCACCAACTAGCATTGACATTTCCAAAAACTAACAAGAGGAGATTCTTTTTTACTCAAAGAATTATTCTGTCATGGAAAACCCTTCCAAGGCCTAAGTTAGAAAATACAAACTTTCTAAAATTTAAACAGAATCTTGACCAGTATTTGTCATAAAAAAAGGGGATAATGTACCAGAATTCTGGAGACATACACATATGGGCCTCAGTCCTCTGTATGCCTAACCTTTTTCTAGTATGATTCCTAGTATGATAACCAAGCCCTTGAATCTCTTACCATGGGACATCCTAATATCCCTATTATAATAGGTGGAGATTTTAACTTAGCCCCAGATATCTTTCTGGATAAGTCAAAATCTACCCTGCAAATGCATCCTAAAGCAGTGCTCACACTGCAGGAGGTTATGAAGCAGTGGGGAATGATTGATATATGGCAGAGAGATCACCCCATTGGGAGGGACTATTCCT
Source organism: Neoceratodus forsteri (assembly GCA_016271365.2). Lineage (NCBI taxonomy): Eukaryota > Metazoa > Chordata > Ceratodontiformes > Ceratodontidae > Neoceratodus > Neoceratodus forsteri. The sequence goes on along the minus strand of CM057450.1, from coordinate 869,753,940 downwards.
TTTTCTTGTCAGTGCATACCAACTACAGTCGTAAAGACTTCTGGCTAGCAAACTCTTTTGCAGCCCTGAACATAGTCTCCTCCAACATAGACAATATCCTTGTCTCTGACCATGCCCCCCTTTCCTGCACATATACACCCATGGGGCAAAGTGGCTCAGGCACCAGGTGGCGCTGTAATCCCCTGCTTATTAAGGACCCTCATTTAAGGCTATGGTAAAGGATGCTGCTCAAGAGTGTTTCTCTAATAAGAAAACCATGGACACCTCTGCTGCTATGTTCTGGGAAGACTTTAAAGCTGTCCTGAGGGGACACATCATTGCATTTGTGGCTCAGATAAACAAGGCAAGATAGGCAGATCTTACCCATCTGCAAAATGACTTGTCAGCACTGGAGGTTAAGTTTAAGGCCTCTACGGCAGGGTGCCCTGATATAGCGAACCTTCAGGAGGTAGTTGGTCTAAAATACTGCATTAACACAATACTCCATCAACAAGTGGAGTGGCTTATGGCTACAACTAAACATGCTTACTGGGAAGGTGGGGACATGGGAGGGAAGCTCTTAGCCTTCCAGTTAAAGAAACAACAGGCTGCTTCCCACATACATGCCCTTAGGAACTCTAAGGCAGAAGTAGTCACTGCCCATAAACAGATCAATGAATGTATGAAACAGTTTTATCAACAGTTATACCAGTCTCATATATCCCAAGAGCAGAACCAATTAGGGTGCCACTTAAGGGAAATTTGCTCTGCAGCTAACATCCCTCAACTTACCGAACCTATGAAGGCTGCATTGGACAAGCCCTTCACTGAATCAGAACTCTTGCTGGCTTTATCCCAACTTGCCAAAGATAAATCCCCTGGGCCATATGGCATGACCACTGAGCTGTACCAACTAGTTAGCTCAGAAATTAGCACCCACTGCTCTTTGCTCTACAAGAGGCTCACCGACTGGTATCCTTCCACCAACCATGCAAGAGGCTCTAATTACCATTATCCCTAAGAAATCGGATGACCAGTTGAACTGTACAAATTATTGTCCCATATCCTTAATTTTTGTAGGTAATAAGATTGCAGGCAAGATGCTTGCTAGTTGGATGATGGATGTTATACCCTCCATAGTACATCCATCACATACCGGATTTACCAAGGGCAGGGTCATTGCAGACAACATCTGCCTAGTCCTCAATCTTAAGTGGCTAGCCCTCCAATCTCCTACCCCCATGGCAGCAATGGCAGTGGATTTCTCAAAAGCCTTCGACTCAGTCAAATGGCCCTACTTACATGAAGTACTCCACCTTTATGGATTCGGCCCATACTTCAGGCAGTGGATCCACGTATTGTATAATAAACCCCTGGCCAGAATACTAACCAACAAAGACATCTCCTCACCCTTCTCACTGCAGCAAGGCACTCGACAAGGATGCCCGCTCTCACCTTTGTTATTCTTGGTAGCACTGGATCCCCTTACTCAAACACTACAGGCCACTAAGGCAATTAAGAGTATAGAGGTAGGAGAACACTCATACCTGACAGCCTCTTATGCAGACCACCTATTCCTTACACTTGCCCATCCACGAGAGTCCTTGCGCCCAGTCCTGGAGACTCTGTAGGCATTTGCCCAAATATCAGGCCTCCAAATCAATCAAAAGAAAACTAGTGTCACCCCTTTGAATGTGGCTTGCTCCAAGGATTGCTTGCAAGGTTTGGGGCTATCTTGGGCTCCCAACAACTTATCATATCTGGGTATCCATATACCATTTGACTGGAGGCAGATCGAATCTAGGCACTTCCCCCCTCTTAGCTTAACTGACAATTGAAACATCTCATTGGCGTCTACTTAAACTTTCCCTTCCAGGGAAAATCGCTGCACTCCGTATGCTTTTGCTACCCAGAGTAGCATATCTGCTTAACAACTTGCCAATAACCCTATCGGATAAGGTTTGTCATCCATTGGACAAGATAATTTCACACTTTCTGTGGGAAGGAAAAAGGCCGTGGTGGAGCATTCATAAACTACAGGCCCATTGTTTCCAGGGGAGCCTGACTTCCATGGCTGCAGGGCTACCACTGGTCCTTCCTTGCAGCTCAGGCTGTCAAATGGTTTGTCCCCACTCCTTCTACACTTGCACTATGGGTGCAGCATGAAGCTCAAATTCTGCAACAGACCCCTCTTAGTTTACTTCTGACCAACGTCTCCATACCCCCTTGCAAGCTCACACCGGTCATGGCCAAAACCAGGAAAGCATGGTTTCGACTTATGACTGCAGCCAAGACCCAGAACCAAATGTGCTTGCTACCATTCAGGTACCTCAATCTATGGCATAACCAGCTTCTGATGATTGACAACAAACTGTTTAACTGGCCTTCATGGGATAGGAAGGGGTTACACATTGTCCAGGATCTCTACCTACCCAACTCCACCACACTCATGTCATTTGAGCAGGTCAAAACTCACTACTCACTTCAGTCTCATGATTTCTGGAAATTTCTGCAGCTCCATAATGCAGTACAGTCCCTTAACTGGACCCATGTGGCGGATCCGGAGTGGCACTGGTTGTCCACACTGCATCTAAAACCCTCCTCTCAGGATCTGGCCGGTAAGTTCTACAGCACCTGGTGTGAGGCACAATGTGACCATACAGATACCTGTAGAGCTGCGTGGAGCAAAGATTTGGGATGTCCCATTACACCAGAAACATGGTCATGTTGCCTGCACCTGGTCCATTCCACCTACAAAGACTCTAAGAGTCAACTGATCCAACTCAAGATTCTCCTTTGCTGGTACCACACTCCTGCAATCCTTCACAAGTGGGGGATCCTCCCGCATGCAGAATGTTGCAGGTGCCAACACAATCCAGTCAATGTTCTGCACCTTCTGTGGCAATGTCCTGCCCTGGTCCCCTTTCTGGTCCACAGTGGCAATGGACTGTTCTGGGGTGCTTGGACAGCCTTTAGATCTCGCTAATCCCGTGCTACTACTAGGTGACAGTGCACCTCTGAAACATATTGGTTCACAGCAACAAAGCTGGGTCCTGGCAGTCCTCTTAGAAGCCAAATGGCTTTTATTGATGACCTGGCAGCAACCCTACCCTCCTGCTATCTCTCTATGGCATTCTGCTCTAGCTAGGCTGGCCACTTTTGAATGGCTCACCTATGCCAGCAGAGGACAGCTCTCACTGTACTACAGTAAATGGGAAACTTATCTTAATTCAGCACTGTGTTGAATAGCACTCCCCCTCCTAGTAACCCTCCCATTTAGGTAGCTTGCAAGGTCTAGCCCCCAATTGAATAGCTTGGCTGTTGGGATTTTGATTTAGACCACTATATACCTACTGTGAGTACTTGAATTTCTCTATATCATTGCGTGCCTTTACTTCTTCTCTTTTCTTTTGTCATCCTTTGATATAACATAGTACTTGGCCCTTAGGGACAAATGAGAGAGCTATCAACTTTAATAGCCTGACCATATGACCTTTATTCTGTTCTTTATGTTAAAAATAGTGAAGCAGTGAATTATTGACCTAAAGTTTATTATACTGGCTGTTCAAACTGATATAGGATTGTTATCCTGATAATGTTATAATCTAATGTACCAGATACATGTAGTCTGCCTTCTGATATGTACAATTATCCTTGTACGTATTGTTAACACTCCTTCATGCATCCTAGTATGTATGTTTCAATGTTCTGTGGAATGTACTTAATAAATAATAATAAAAATTGTTCTATGATAAAACCAAAAATAGTAAAACAACAAACACCAGACTCTAGCTAAATGGTTTGCTTTTACTGAACGTTAAGTGTTTTGTTTTTGGAAAGCACAACATTTATATGTACTTTTCGATTATTTTTCTTAGCAAAAAAAAAAAGATAGTGGCCATCACAACCAAAAAAATTTTTCTCATGACCTGAAAACACTTATTTTATGAAAGGAAAACACTTGTGAAAGTAAAATGATCATGCTGTATCAGAAGATTATCCTAAAACCTTACTGAGCATGCTCAGAAAAAAAATCCCTTTTACTCTGGAACCAATCAATATTTTTTTATGAAACCTTTGAAAGACACACCCATGGCACAGGCCCCTTCAACCCTATAGGTTTCAGAGCAAAATTCTGTACCATCATGAGTGTAGGTGAAAGCAAAAAAAAGTGTAATAAAAGCCTAAAAAATGTACATTTTCTGTAAAAGCAACATATCTGGTTGGAAACTACGTAAGTGACCATCACAAAACTTCCCAAATCTTGACAACTTGCCCCCCAGAAAACATAAGCTGAATCTGGGGCATTTTTGTGGAACACAGTTAAAGTTATTAAGGCACAGTTAGGGGTTTATCAATGAATATGCCACTCAACCTTAACTATACTGGCACTACTGGATCAGTATTATAATGTTTGGTATAATCAGCTCCCAAAATGCTTGGTTTATAAGTTTCAGCCTGTTCCCATTACTAGTTCTCTTCACTCCAGTGATAGGGATTTATTTATTGTACCATTTTTCTAACATCAACAGGGTCAGAGGGCATTTTCTTATACTGTCCCTCTCTTTTGGGACCTTATTACTTGTTGAAATTAAAACTTTCAGCTAAGTTTAATTCTAAGGCTAATATGAAAAATCATTTAGTAAGTTTATCTAGTTTTTTTATATGATTCCTTTGATTTTATTGTTTTAGTTTTACATTTGTACATATTAAAGCATTTTAGGTTCACTTAACTTAATGTGAATGTTTAATGCATTTTATTTTAATGTGTGTTTTTCTTTGTATTGTCTTTGTGCTAGTGCACCCATGTCATTTCTGAAAATAGGCAGTTTTGCATTCACGGAGAACTGTATGTAGCCCCAAGAGAACAGCTGGCTGGAAAACATCTGATCAGACCTTGTAAAAATTTTAACATGCACTGCAGGCTAATAAATCTCCCACTGCTGTAGTACTGTTCCGATGTCAGTTGCAGGGCATTCTGGGATTTGTGGTTACAGACTAGAATTAAGCAAAATTAGTCTGATAAAATCTGCTATACTACAGTAAACAGTAAGAAAAAACATGTTTTTGCACACAGTATGCAAATTGGGATTGGGACCGGCCCTACACTTTGGTACGGGGCCCTTGGTACAAATGATCCCATTTAAGTGAGTAAAATACAATTTGTTTCAAATTCTAGAGAATGAAAGAAATCCACAAATGAATGTTTGGAAAAAATAATGTCTGAACAACCAGGATATTGCAAACTGCAGATGGAGTTATCACTAATCTTGTAAATATTGTTGCTGATGTCAATGGGCACTATGCACAAAGTGGGCTGGGGCATGAGGAAAAGTCACATACCCCACCTGTGACCCTGTGCACCCATGGACAGGTGCACCCATATCAACATTCACTAATGCTGGCCACCTTATTTTATTTATTTTTATTTTATTTTAGTCTTTGGTAACCGGTTAAGGCCCACTAGGCACAAGTGCCTGTTTTAGGGGTGACCCAGGAGCACTTGGCTGTGACTTGCTCAGAGTCACACAGAATGCAAGTGGAGGTTGTGGAGGTTGTGAGACTCAAACCCAGGTCTGCTGGATGTACCCAGCTCATTCACAGCTCATTAGTCTAACCTCTAGGCAATACTGCCAGCCCCATCCTGTGCATGTCTCCCCCCCGATGTGCAGGACTCCACAGGGTGGCTGGGGTGGAGTAATGAACCCAGTTGGGCATCCAATGGGATGCCCATCTTGGGTCCAACAGTGGATACCTCACACAGTGAGGCACGGATCTGGGGTAGTGCATGTCTACTGCAGCCACCTGGACCCTCGTGGCATGGCCTCTATGGCCGTTCTGTACACTGGCCAAGCCCTCAGCAACCAGCACCCTCCTGGTGCAGTGCAGGACCCCAGCATCAGGACCCACCTCTGGTCTGCATGCATGCAGTGGCAGCTATGCCTAAACCACAATGTGGCCATAGCCCATACCTCTGAGCCCCCATAGGTGGGCATGCACCACAGTCTGTCCCCCTGTAACAACCCAGTGCAGCTGCTATGCTATCATATCAGGCACTCTCCCATCCCACTGCCCCTGCATTCTCCAGCTACCTAGTGGGCAGGGGAAGCATGGAGAACACTGTCCAGGTTTCCTGGCATCTGGCAGAGTTGGAGACCTTGGGGTCGTGTAGTGGATTATGGCAAGGTCCCAGCTGCCATAACCTGTGCTCATCTCAACACCCACATAGCCAGCACTACCCACTTTAGTGCATACCACGTAGTGCTGGCATGCCCCCAGAACACCGCCAGTGTTGTGCGGTCCACAGACATTGGTGATCGGGTGCACTGAGCCTGTATTACCCCCATTTTTGCATCCCGCATGGGGGGTGCAATGGGTGTGGAGTGGCTACTCACCCAAGTTATGCAGTGCATAGCCACTCTGCCCCTTCGTGCATAGTGCCCAATAATTGTTCTTGTGAGATGTCAAGGTAGATTTCATCTGATTTATCTAATTGTCATGTGTCTGTTGAACATAATTCCTTTACAAACTCTGTATTATACTCTACCAAATTTTATTTTACATGGATATCTGTTATCATGACTCTTTCATAGCAGAACAAAATGAATTAGAAAACTAGGGTTTTTGAAGATGCTATTGATAGCTGTTCACTTCTTTTTCCTAATGATGTTATGGTACATCTGATTTATATTTTTTTCGATCTCTCTCCCTCTGCTCCCATTCTGTCCCTTTGGTTTCATGCAGGTGCCCATGGTTCCTATTTTTAAAACAGGTGACAAGATAATAGTTAATAACTATTAAACGGTAGGCACCTAAAATCCTGTAACCTGACTGGAAAATTGGTATCTTTGCTTTGAGCAAATCACACCATAACTCATGGGTAAAGTGCCAGCCATAATTTAAAAAAATGTTGTAGGTGCCGTAATTGGTTCTTTTAAGAACAGATTCAGAAACAAATGATTTGATGCCTTTTATTGGACCAACATGGATGTTACAGAAATGAACAAAGTGTTCTAGCTTTCGAACCAACCAGGTCCTTCTTCAGAAGCTTTATGGCAGTTATTTTGAAAATCCCATACTATTAACATCAGATTATGTTGAAAAAACAGAAATAATTCTCATTGGTTTAAACATATACATTTAAAACATAACAGAAGATTACATCAGAGAAGCTAATTAACACCAGTATGCTTTTAACTGAGAAGTCTTAGAAGGGCAAAGGCCCTTTCAACCCTATAGTTTTCAGAACAAAATTCTGTACCATCATGAGTGTAGGTGAGAGCAAAAAAAAAGTGGTTGGATTACACACTGTCACATTTTTAAATCTGCTCATATTAAGAAGCCTATCTCATTTACTTGGGGGTTCATAAAAGGTGTAATTCCTTTGGGTAAAGATTAATATTGGTTTGAATGATGCTGTATTATGATTCTTGTACATGCAGTATATGTAATTTCTACTAGTTACAGTATATTTCCCAAGTAGAGAGAGAGGGAGAGAAAAAAGGGAAAAAAAGGAGGACGCCTGGAGGATTTCATCCTTGGAAGTTTTTATTTAGATTGTTTAGACTGATTCTGTGCATTTTTGTTATACACTGACTCTGTGTTGAAATCTGGAATTGTCAGGCTCATGGTCTCCTTTTCTTGGGGGTCCTTGACAAGTATTTTTACTTGGCACTTATACTTACTAGTGATACTATCATGCATCATGAATATATGTGTATGTTTAATTTGGGGCTTGTTTTCAACTTGCAGTTCTACCAGATTTCAGGATTTTGTCTCTCATTATCTGTTCTTCAATACACCAGGACACTTGTAATGTAAGTTTTAAGCTCATCTTACATGTATTAGAGAGAATGCAGTCCTAAGGTTTTCTTATCACTAGAATGCTTTCCTAGCACACTGAGACATTTTAAAATTTATGTGAGAAGAACTCTCTGGTTGTTGAGAATTCTTGATAACCTTTGCCCTTCTGAGGCTTCTCAGTTAAAAGCATACTGGTGTTAATTAGCTTCTTTGACATAATCTTCTGTTATGTTTTAAATGTATATGTTAAACCAATGAGAATTATTTCTGTTTTTTCAACATAATCTGGTGTTAATAGTATGGAATTTTCAAAATAACTGCCATAAAGCTTCTGAGGAAGGACCTGGTTGGTTCGAAAGCTAGAACACTTTGTTCATTTCTGTAACATTCATGTTGGGCCAATAAAAGGTATCAAATCATTTGTTTCTGGATCTAGCCATAATTTAGAAATGCTGCGATCACTACACTTTTGTTAGTTTTAAAAGCTCCTTTTTTGCAGCCTTCTTTCTTTTTAAAACTGACCTGAAAAATCCTACAATGAGTTCAGTGCCTGCTTAAGAGCATGCTCACACTCTAGAGGCTTCCCAGCATGTACACATCCTCCTCCCTGTTCAGCAAGCCATGGCTTAAGTTTTGCAAAGGATTTGAAAACATACGATCAGTGCTCATTGCCCCATGCTCACTGACAATGAAAGACACAGTGTGGCCAGCTCTGATCTCTTTCTCATTCTCTTTCCTTTCCAGCTAGCAATGTATAAAAATCCAGGCTGTAGTAACCAGCCAATATTTCCTCAGTTAGTCTACACCCTACACCATTAATCACTCTTCAATAAGAAGTTCCTTGGAAACTAGACTGAAACAAAATGTTAAGCCGCAGACACTGCCATGCTCTCACTTCTCCATTCTTTCTCACCCCCTCCCCAATACTGCAGCTGGACCTTGTCTCTGGGTAAGACTTGGATTTGAGGGATAAACAATAATGCATGTGTTTCAAATAATGATAGGTCTTAAGACAATTGTCTCAGCTAGGCTGTTTGTTTTTAAGGGAGACTGTCTGCCCTTTACTAACTTTTTTTGCAGGTAAATCTGAAAGTGCCTGCATCACCTGCAGAAGTCCCTCTTGTAATGCAATGTGCATAGCAGCAATTTATTCTCACATAAAATATTTACTCTTATTAGTTTTACTGCAAAATGAAACCCTCTCTTTCCATTCCTATTTACTGCACCAGATGCCAAAGCAAGGCCACATTTCTAAATGGTGCTGAAGCACCAGAAGGCTTGTACACTCATCATTTGTCCTGAGTTCAGCTAAACACAGTTTTTAATAGAATAAGGGAAGCTAAACACAGGAAAGTGTTTCTTGTTTTGAAATGGGCACTCAGAGTTAGGTAAATCATGGTCTGAAGGTCAAGGCCTGATACTGAGCATATACGCATGTATATGTATGTGCATACATATGCATGTAATGTTAATGTGCATGCCCATATCACAGCTAGACATTCAGAATGGGATTTCATTAACTTGGATCACCTGTTTCAAAACAAGATATACTTTCCCCAAGTTCAGCTTTCCAAAGTTTTTTTAATTTTAAAGTTTATAGTTCTGAACATGCTCAATTCAGTCTTTTGGATTGTTTTCTGGAATGGCAAAAGAAGTTGTTCTCACAAAAAAATGATTCTTTGTTGTGAGGTGCCAATCCTTTTGTCTGAAAAAAAAAAGTAATTTTTCATGAGACATCTTTGCACTTTAATATCTTCACAACCATTCAATGGATTTGCAGGAACTGTTGCATGCATGGGCCCAGATATTCAAACTGCACCACAAAGTAGCACAATAGCAGGAGCAGGCACAAGTACAGTGTGCCTATGCATAACACGCGTGATATTCAAACACTGCACAGGGCTAGATGCACTTGTGACACACAACTGAATATCACTGCAACTGCACCATGGCACAACCAGGGATGCGCAGTGGCACAGGTCTGGTGTGCAATAACACAACCAGGGATCGCAGTGGAGCAGTGCATCAGCACAACAATGGATGCTCAGGGACAGGATGCAGGGGTCCCCCACACATGGAAGATATGGGCTGAGGAGCACACAGCAAAACAGACAGTGCACCCTACACCCCATGAACCACCCAACCAGAGGAGAGCTGGAAGAACCACTGGCCCATGGAAACCAGCCACAATCCCAAAGCTGGGGCACGGTGCACCAGCACACCCCCTGGCAAGCTGTGACTGGCAAACAAGCAGGTCTGTCCACCCCATGCTACACCATCCCACCAATGCAGAGGTCCTTATGGATCAATAATCTAACTCATCCCATAACATGCCTATGCAATTAATAGAACCCCCCCCCCCTTAGCCCACCTCTCACTAGTAGGATGTAAGAAGTGTTTATGGTCCCACTACTTAGATCTGGGACACCATTTGCATACTTCCCCAAACACCCAAATAGGGGCCTCAGGATACATGAGAACCCTTCTTACTGTTACTGTTACTCCTTACTGTTACTCTCCTTCCTACCACTGCTGTAAGTAGTTATTCCACCCCTCCATAGCCCATAATACCCTTACATTACTTACAAGGCTTCCTTATTGTTCTCAGGAGCACAATTCTGTGTGACCCCATTCATTCAGCCCTTGGGTGACCTCCCTCACATCCAGGTAAGACAAGGCAATTTTATTTCTACAGCACCATTTCCTGAAGGCTCAGGGTACTTTACAATGAATACAATAAAGCAGGCAGGAAGCAACACATCATAAATATCAAAAATAATTAAAGAAATTCAGGGTAAGGCTTCAGCAAAAATATATTTTTATATTAAACTTAAAGACCCCTACTGTGTGGGCAGATTTAGTATAATGCTGCAAGGCATTCCACAATGTAGAAGCCACTGTCCCCCAATTGTCACAACCTAGATACAGGGACAGAGGACAAGCCAACACCGGAAGAGCAGAGGGAGTGAGCTGGGTGGTAGGGGACTAGGAAGCTATTTAGGCATCCTGGCTCCAGTCAGTGTAGGGCCTTCAATGCTGTCAAGCATATCCCGAAGGTTATGTACCAGCATATACAGTTGAGAGCCAGTGCAGCATGCACAGAACTGATGCAATGTGGTCCCTACAATCAGCTGGGCCTCAGCATTCTGGACTAGCTGCAGGCGTCACAACAAACCTCTAGATAACCCTCCAGCAAACCTCCAGATAAGGTATAAAGCATTGCAATAGTCAAGCCTAGGAGTGACAGGGGCATGCACTATCATCACCAGGTCAGGAAGTACTAGATGCTCTTTAAAGCAAAAAGAAGCAATGCAAACTGTGGAATTATGAAATAAAAAGTTAATTTATTTGTTAAATATTTGTTGCAATGCCTATTTATGCATGAGGGCTGTATATTAAGATTTTTTTGTAATTTCCTTTATGAAATTACTGATATTGAAAATTAAAGTCCCTTATGATTGACATTTTGTGCTCCCTATTTTGATATTGCATTCATGATTATGATTTTGTTTCTATTTATTGGTGCACATTAATATTCATGGATATAATGTATAGTTTGCTAAGTAAGCCAAAGACACTTTTAATTTGAGCAGTAGGAAATGCTACTTACTCATATCTGACTGTTGTATCTGTTTTTACTTGCATTGTGTACATTCAGCTATTATTTCAAACTAATGGCTACTTTTTTCTAACTAATGACTACTTTTTATTCCCTCTTCCTCTTCCTATTCCTCTTTCCATTGCTTTTAATTCACATTAGCTTAAGGCATTTATATGTTGCAATAAGTGACATGTTTAAAGTGATCAGTTTAAAATGCAAATCTCAACTAACATTGGTACTTTGACACTTTTTTATGAGGTCACATATGTACCTGGGTAGTGGGTATTTAATCATCTCCTTGTAAATTATCTTTAGTAAGCACACTTTTGAAGATGCAGTATGACTCGAGGCAATAGGAGCACTATTTCATCTGTGTGTCATGAATAAATTCACATTTTATTTCATAATTGCACAGTTTGTGCTGGTTCTTTATGGACTTTCAGTATTGCTGCATTACTAGCTGCATGATGTGGGCAGTCAATGAATGCTGCGGTCTTTTGTAAAGTTGCTAGGTGCCATTTAATTCTAAAGATGTTATCAAGATGGTAAAAGTCAGCCCAGACCACTGCTGATATCTGCTGATTAAGCATCAGCTTGCAGTCCTGGATCATCTTAAGATTCTAAACCACATTTGCAGTGCTGAGTGATAGACTACACAGTGAAGAACGTAGAGTCAATCTATTCTTCACTACTGGGTTCTGCCTTCTGCCTACCCAGCTTGACAAGCATGATTTGTATCTTACCTGGGTTAAGACATAGCTGGTTGGAGGCATCCAGCTGTTTATTTCAGTCAAGCTCCTTTCCAGCACAGAAATTGCATCGCACCAACCAGAAGTGCCAGACAGGTAATTGCCATACCATTTAATGATCTCACCTAGTGACAACATATACACTGAGAACAACATGAGAGCAAGGATCGAGTCTAGAGGAACTCCAGAGGAGAGTGCCAAGGCCTGAGAAAGAAAACTTCCTAGGGATACCCATTGCATTCTTCCAGTGATGTGGGACTCAAACCAGCACAATACAGTGCTGGTGAGTCCCACATAGTCTCTCAGATGATCCAAAAGCATACCATGGTCAACAGTGTTGAATGCTGATGAGAGGTACAACACGATCAAGATGGTACAAAGTCTTCAATCCACCACCATTAGGAGATCATTCATCACTCTAATGAGGGCAGTCTCCATGCTGTGGTGCGACCAAAAACCCAACTGGAAAGCTGTATAGATGTTAAAACTGTTCAAGGCATTCGACAAGTTGGTCAATCACCACCTTCTCAATAAAAAAGGGAGATTGAAGACAGATCTGTTATTCTCCATCACATCAGAGTGCAAGGAAGGTTTTTTTAAGAAGGGGGTTCACCACTACCTGTTTAAGGGCATATGAAAAAACACCCTCCCCCAAGTAACCCCTGACAATCTGAGAAATACCTGGACTCCAAATATCTCAGCACTTTAAAAGTAGCCTTGTTGGACCAGGAAACAGCAAACAGCTGTTGGGACACAAACTTGAATAGTCTGGTAGTACCAGAATCCAGCAAACAGCTGGTGGGATGCAAACCCACAATCACCCTAAGTAACTTTTCCGCCAAACCTGGCTTGAACTCTCCCCAGGCAAGCAGATCAACAATACCACCCAGGTTATGACTGTCACTGGCTCATGACAGACTGCTTGATCAGATACCTGATCTAATGGGGGACACCTTGTCAGCAAAACAATCTCTGAACTCATTGCATTTCTCAGCAGAAAAAACTCTTGTGGACCGCAAACAGGATGGGTTTAATAATATGTACACAGCATTAAAGAGTTGAGCTGGATGATTTCTACCTGCAGGAATCATCGGTGACTGGAAGTCTTTCTTTTTCCAAGCAATTGCTCATTACTACACACCATAATGAGTTTTCAATGTCAATCTGTCATCCAAGGACTGTGATCAATGCCAAGAATGCTCCAGCCTCTGTCCTTTAGTCTTGAATGGTTGTACCTCATCCCAGTACCAAGGAGAACTGTGAGGGGAGGTCAAGGGACAAACGCAGTAAGGTGTTAAGAAATCAAAAGCAGGGGCATGGTTTAGTGCTCAACCAAGATGGATGCCAAGGATTCCTATTCCATCTCAGTGCTGAATAAAAATGCATTAAACTACAGAAAAGCCGTGACTTAGCAAATGAAAAATTACCTCATATATACATACTGTATATCGGAACACAGCGGCGGCAAGATGAGCAATAAATGAATTTTTGAAGACCAAATAAGTCCTAATTAATATACAAGAGAAGGATCTGGGCCAGCCATGAGGGAGCACTTTAGCACAGCGCACTGGAATACATAGGAGGAGACCACTAGTGCCACTAGCCTGCAGTGAAATTTCAAGTTTTTGCACACATTCAGAACAACCAGAAAGCACCAAATGACTGATCTGTCCCTAGTACAGAACTTTTCTTTGACTCACCACTACTTAAATCTGTGCACTACCCCAGCGGGGACACTTTCAGCAAATCCCAGTGTCCACAGCCATGGTAGGGGCAGAGGCTAAAGCAATGGATGAGCAGTGGAGAGACCAGCTGGGATACATCACTCATATGCTTGAATCCATGCTGTTGGACATAGCCATAGTAAAAACGGCCATGGTGGGGATCATAGAGGACGTTAGACAGCTTCAGGATTGGATGAATGTCTCGAAGCAATGGTCTGATGAGCTTGAGACACAGCAGCATGCTATCCTACAGAGTTGGACAAGCAAGACAAGCGGATGCAAAAGCCATGGGGCAGAGCGGAAGACCAGGAAACTCGGGGACACCAGAATAACATAAGAACACTGGGCTTCCCCAAGGGACTGGAAGGGGTGAGTATGGAACAATTCTTAAATGAATTCATTCCCCAGCTCTTGGGGCCTAGATAGAGAGGGCCAGTAGACATCGAACGGGCACACAGAATTGGGAGGCTGGTAGCAGCCCCAGGGGCCCCCCACACCCATTAACTGCATACATTTTGAGCTACTCAGTGAAAGAAAAGATATTAAGAGCTGCAAGAGATCTGGGGGAGATGTCTTGGAAGGGGGCTAAAATTTCACTATACAGGGACTTCTCCCAGGAGATAGCTGCAAAATGGAAAGGCTACAGACCAATTAAAGCCACACTAAGGGATATGGGGGTGCCAATACTGATTCAAAGAGTTCACAAATCTACAAGTGACACCAGATGGCAAAAGTTATGTGGGGAAGCCACCTGAAGACATCAACAAGTGGCTTAACATACATAGGCCGAGGCAAGGATGAGGGACTACAGCAACTAGAAGGATGTGAGAGCCACATTACAGCAACTGAGAACATGGGATTAGGCAGTCAGGCAAAAAGAAAATGGTGATCACCAACCAAACAAACTCTCTACGCACAAAATGGTTACGGTCACCATGACACAGTCGCAGGATCAGGGAAAGTCGATGCCCCTCACCCATCTGCAAGAAGAAACTAAAATACAAGGGTCCCCATAGCCTCAGGAGTGGGACCAGAGCCCCTGCCTCCAGAGATCCCATCACAGATTGTGAAACAGATAGAGTCAGAGAATGAAGGAAAAACAGCAGCCAGTACCCCCCCCAGCCAAACTTCCCACGAAGACTCCATCAGCTCCAATAGGGAAGAGCAAATGGATCAGCAGCCCACCACAACCACAGAACTTTTCCACTCACCCTTGGTCTGAGGATGGGCTGATGAGCCAGAGGAGGTGGTAACAGAATGGTTCCATGAATTAATAGCAATCGCAAAATAGTGATCGCTATTATGGTGAATGTATATCGCCGAAAAGCAAATCAGTGATTTACACTCCAGGGCAATGCAACATCCGGAGAAGTAAACAAGTGGTTTTGTGGGGGGGGGGCTTGCTAATCCACCACCCTACCCACACCCCCCTTAAAACAGATTCTCAACTCCATGGGAGTGCATGTTGGGGAAGGGGCAATATCCCTGCATTGGGATAAAATTAAGTGCTGCAGCCACAGGCAGCTGCAAAGGTTTCCCACACCCGGTCCCGAATCTTGTACCCGCTGCACCTGAACTAGCCACCCACACCACACCACATGGCTAGCTCAGCAGAACCAGGTACAGTAGTCCCCCAGAACCCCTTCCCTGTCCCTCCCTTTCCCCTCACTATCCCCCCTTCCTGTTGCCCTGCAATACACTCGCGGTCACGTAGTATCACTATCCTTCCAGGGTAGCCCAGGAGGAAAGCAATGAATATGAGTCACTGTTTTGATGGTAGCTCATATTCAGTCACCATTCTCACTGGATACCTAGCAGAACTGGTGGTTGATTCTACTGATAGAGCTCCGGTGAAAGTCCACCCTGGGAACAGAACATTTGCAGAGGTGGCGAAAACCAGAAACGACTGACAGATCGTGCATCTAAAGGGACTCTGCAGAACGGTTGAAAGTGAACAAAGCAATGGGGCCAGATGGACTGCACCCCAGGGTACTGAGGGAGCTTAGTAAAGTACTAGCAGTACCTCTGACCAGCCTTTTCAACAAATCCTTGGAGTCAGGGGAGGTCCCTAATGACTGGAGAAGGGCAGATGTGGTCCCCCTTCATAAGGGGGAAACAAGGAGGAGACAGACAATTATAGACTGGTGAGTTTCACATCGGTGGTGGGCAAGCTAATGGAGAAACTGCATAAGAAAAGAATCACCTACTACCTAGAAGCCAATGGCCTACAGGACCAATGGCAACACGGGTTCACAGAAAGAAGGTGATGCCAAATGAACGTGATTGAGTTTTTTGACTGGGTCACCTGGGTAGTGGATCAGTGGGGGTCTGTAGACATTGTGTACCTCAACATTAAGAAGGCATTTGATTCCGTGCAGCAGAGGAGACTACTGAACAAAATTAGATGTCTTGGGCTGGGACGTAGTAGCTAGGTGGGTGCAGAACTGGCGGGGGGACAGAAGGCAGAGGGTAATTGTTAGTGGCGTACCTTCAAAGGAAACATACATAGAAACATAGAAACATAGAATTTGATGGCAGATAAGGACCGCTTGGCACACACAGTCTGCCCATTTCCCTAGCTACTGGATAAGCTGCAGATCCTAGTTAACCAACAGCCTACTTCTTCCTACCCCCACCCCCTAGAATGGCCTTATGACTGTCCCATGCATGCTTGAATTCCACCACTGATTTTGACTCCACAACCTCCTCCGGAAGGCAGTTCCATGCATCCACAACCCTCTCTGTGAAAAAATACTTCCTTAAATTACCTCTGAGCCGTCCCCCCTCTATCTTCAAATTGTGCCCTCTGGTTCTTGCACACCTCTTTTTTTTAAAGATGCTACCCTCTGGACTTTGTTGATTCCCTTGAGGTACTTGAACATTTCTATCATGTCCCCCCTCTCCCTCCTTTCCTCGAGGCTATACATATAAAGCTCCTTTCGTCTCTCTTCATATGTCTTCCGGTGCAGACCCTGCACCATTTTAGTTGCCCTCCTCTGGACAGCTTCCATCCTGTCTATGTCTTTGCGGAGATTGGGTCTCCAGAACTGCACACAGTACTCCAGATGGGGTCTCACCAGCTGTCTGTACAGAGGGATAATAACTTCCTGTTTTCTACTGGTGATGCCTCTCCCTATGCATCCCAGTATCCTCCCAGCCCTCCTTGCTGCCCTCTCACATTGCTTGCCCACCTTTAGGTCATCTGATATGACTACCCCCAGGTCCCTTTCCATTTTTTGTTGTCGTTAATATCTCACACCCCATTGTGTACTCTTCCCCTGGGTTTTTGTTTCCCAGGTGCATTACCTTGCACTTCTTAGCATTGAATCTAAGCTGCCATACATTTGACCATTCCTCTAACCTTGCCAAGTCCCTTCTCATCCTTTTCCACCCACGCTGTGCATCAACTCTGTTGCAGATCTTTGTGTCATCTGCAAAGAGACATACTTTTCCTTCCAGTCCCTCTGCAATGTCACTTATAAAGACATTGAAGAGGACCGTCCTAATACTGAACTCCCGCGGTACCCCACTAGTAACCCTCCTTTCTTCTGAGTGGACTTCATTTACTATTACTCTCTGTGTCCTATTCTCCAGCAAATTCTTTACCCAGGCTGTCATCTTGGGACCCACTCCCAGGCTGGCTAACTTGTATATTAATCTTTTGTGTGGGACTGTGTCAAATGCCTTGCTAAAGTATAGGAAGGCCATGTCCACAGCCCCTCCCTGATCTACTACTTTGGTCACCCAGTCAAAGAAATCTATCAGATTCGTCTGGAATGACCTTCCCACTGTGAATCCATGCTGCCTAGGGTCCTGTGCCCCTCTGGCCTCTAGATACTCGACAATTCTTTCCATCAGAAGTGATTCCATCATTTTCCCTATCACTGAGGTTAAACTAACAGGTCTGTAGTTTCCTGCTTCTGCCTTGCTCCCACTTTTGTGAAGGGGTATCACATCTGCCCTCCTCCAGTCCTCGGGTACCACCCCATCCTCCCATGATTTGTTAAAAGGGTAGTCAGTGGTGTCACTAGTTCTACCCTTAGTTCTTTTAGAATTCTGGGATGAATCCCATCAGGCCCCATTGCTTTGTCCACCTTCAGTTTTAAGAGTTCTTTCAGAACCCTTTCTTCTGTAATTGGGCTGGTATCAACTTCTGCATCCAGAGTGTTTCTACTGTTTGTTTTATGTACCTCCCCCTCTTCATTTGTAAATACTGAGCAAAAATATTTGTTTAGTATCTCTGCCTTTTCACAGTCTCCCTCTGCCCACCCTCCCTCCCTTTATTAATCCTCACTATCCCTCCCTTGGTCTTCCTTCGCTCCCTGATGTACCTATAAAAGGTTTTATCCCCCTTCTTTACTGAGTTGGCTATCTTTTCCTCGGTTTGGGCCTTTGCTGTTCTGACTGCCTTCCCAGCCTCCTTTTGCTTTAACTGATACAGTTCTCGGTCCTCCTCCTTCTTCCATTCCTTGTACTTCCTGAATGCTTTCTTTTTCTCTTGAACCTTCACTGCCACTTCCTTTGAGAACCATAATGGTTTCTTACATCATTTTGTTTTGTTTATTTGCTTCACACAAAGGCTCGTTACTTCTGTGATGGCAGTTTTTATTATTCCCCATTGTTCTTCCACCCCTCCTTCCTGCCCATTTGCTAGTGCATTCCTTAGGCACTCACCCATTTTGGCAAAGTCAGCCCTCCTAAAGTCCAGTACTTTTGCTTTTGTAAGGCTTGACTCTAGTGCTGTGTTTATTGTTTACCATACTGTTTGATGGTCGCTAGTTCCCAGATGGCTACCCATTTCTACATCTATGATCCTCTCTCCATCTCCATTTGAGAGAACCAGGTCTAAGATTGCTCCCTCTCGAGTGAGCTCCAATACTAATTGTCTAAGGCATGCCCCCTGTAGGGCATCTAGAAGAACCCCTCTCTTCGAAGTGGCTGCTGCAACTGCACTCCAGTTAACATCTGGCATTTTCAGATCACCCATCAGCAATATCTCCCCTTTTTCTGCCATTCTAAGTATACTTTCTATCATTTCCTTGTCCATTTCCTCCCCCTGAGAAGGGGGTCTTTATACAACCCTTGTGCGGATTGTGGTGCCATTGCCTTTCTCCAAATTTACCCATAGTGCTTCTTCTCCTCCCTGTTTACCCTTTTGTTCTGTTGCTTTTATTCCTTCCCTTATGTAAAGAGCTACTCCTCCTCCTCTTTTACCCTGCCTGTCCCTCCTGTAGATAGTGTATCCTGGTATGTTTACGTCCCAGTCATGGTTTTGTGTGTACCATGTTTCTGTGACTGCCACGATATCCAGTTGTTCCTCCTCCATCAAGGCCACTAATTCAGGAAGCTTGTTACCCAGACTATGGACATTGGTACTCATTGCTTTCCATTTTTTGATGGCTATACCTTCTGTTGCAGCATCCCCCACTGACCTTTCTACCTTGGTCTTTTTCTCATTTAGTACCCTGTTTTGTAGGGAGGCTGGGATTTTCCTGCTGCTTATCAGTGCCTCTCCTTTGACTAGTTTAAAAGCTTGCCAATGAAGCATTTAAACTGATTGCTTAAAAGACTTGTTCCCTTCCTGGACAGATGCAGACCATCCTGCCAGTATAGGCTGGTGTCCCTCAAATGGAACCCCAGTCCCCAATGAAGCAAATCCTGTGCGCGCACCATTTTTCAACCATTCATTAAACTGCATGGTGCTAATTACCCTCCACCTCCCCATGCCATTGACAGGCAGCACCTCTGAGAAGGATACTGTGTGTGCTACTTGTCTTAGGCCCCTCCCAACTCTACAATGTCCTCCTGCACTGCTCTAATCTCACGATGAGCCAAGTCATTTGTCCCTAGGTGGACAATGATGTCCAGCTCAGACTCCCTTGCAGCTGTTCTCGTGATCCTGAGGATGCACTTCCTGTCCCTCCAAGCCATGGCACCAGGCAGGCACCTTACTTCAGTTTTCCCAGCTCCCAGCAGTTCTATCCCCCTAATAATTGAGTCCCCCACCAGGAACTGCTTCCTTTCCCTGTGGTGTCCTCTGCTTCCTGCCTGTGGGCCTCCCTTGTGACAGTTGTCATCAGTCTTCTCTGCGGGTGCATCCATAAGGGAGCTATGCTCCCCCAGAATGGTGTATGGATTGTGGAGTGGAACAATTGACTGGGTGTGCCTCTGTTCCACCATCCTCACCCTCCCTGAGCCCACTGTGGTCCAACTGCTGTGCTTTCTTTGCAACCTCTGAGGTAGTGGTGGTGGATCTGGTGCTCCCTGGATGGGGGAGGTTCCCTTCCTACTGTCCAGTGTGGCCTGGGGGAAGGTTTCCTTACTACTGTACAGTGAGGCCTGAAGATGGGCAACTTCCTCCCTCAGGGCAGAGAGTTGTCTGCAAATAGGGCAGCATCTCAGCCTCCAGAAAGACTCCCGGAAGACTGCTGCCCCACAGCCATTACATTGCACTACTCCCCACATGTTTATCTACTTTTTTTTTTTTTGTGTGTGTGTGTGTGTGTGTGTGATTGGTTTGTTATATAGAAATATATATATTATACAATGTGTATGCTTATATTGTCAGTGCAGTGTGCTAGAGAGGATATGACAGTGATATGCACCTTGAACTCTTGAGGAAATGATATCAGAACCTCAGGTATAAAGGAACTATTTCCTGGGGTGGGTGGGGTGAGGGTGGGAAGGGTTTGGCCTAAACTGTGCCCTCACAAAACAATCAGCTAAAAGCTCTCACCCACCGCTGCGATGAGTGCCTTCCTGTCAGCAAGATGCCCTACACAACAATTTGACAGAGAAAATACCCTGCTAATCAAACAGAGAAAAATCCAGACATCCAAGTCAGAGACAGGTAAACCTCTCCTGCCCCAAAACAGCCTGGTGGCTTGTTAGCCACAAAGGAAAATCAAATATGCAGTTATTCAGCCCTTCTAAAGATGCTGACAAGATAAGCTGTTTTGAAAACCCCCTTCCTGAATTAAAAACTAAAATAATTAAACACAAAGCAATACCAATGTAAAAGTAAGGAAAACTTTCCTCAGATGTAAGCAAGAGAGAGAGAGATATTCGTTACAGATATCTAGTCCAATATAGTATATCCCATGCAGCTTCTCAGTTGTTTCAAAGCACAACCAGTACACAACTTGGAAGAAGAAGGAGGGTATGGTCACCAGTGGGATACCTCAGGGTCGGTGCTGTGGTCAGTCCTATTTAATATATTTATAGGGAACATAGTGAAAGGGCTAGAGGGAAGAGTATGTTTATTTGCTGATGACACAAAGGTCTGCAATAGAGTGGACATGCCCTGGGGGTTGTGAGTATGCACAGGGATCTGGAGAAACTGGAGGAATGGTCCAAGGAGTATCAATTATCCTTCAGTTCAAAAAAGTGCAAGATCATGCACTTAGGCAAGAAAAACCAGCGAGCGGAATACTGGATGGGGGTGGCGTGCCCTAGAGGTAACCGAGCTGGAAAGGGACCTTGATATAGTCATTTCAGGGGACCTGAAGGTGACAAAGCAATGTGAGAAGACGACTGCAAGGGCCAGTAGGATGTTGGGTTGTATTGGCAGGATAATCAATAACAGGAAGAGGGAGGTCATAATGCTCTTGTACTGGCAACTGGTCAGGCCACATCTTGAGTATGGAGTCCAGTTCTGGAGGCCATACCTCAAGAAGCATGTGGATAGAGTGGAGCATGTCCAGAGGAGATTGACAAAAATGGTTAAAGGCCTCAGGTATTTGTCATACGAGGAACGGCTGAAGGACTTAAACATGTACTTCCTAGAACAAAGAAGGGAAAGGGGGGACATGATTGAGACCTTCAAATATATCAAGGGTATTAACAGGATGCCAGTAGGGGACATCTTCCAGCTGAAGAGGCAACTGAAAACAAGGGGGCATGATATGCAGATGGGGGGAGGTTCAAAGGAAACATTAGAAAATTCTACTTCACGGAGAAGATAGTAGATAACTGGAACAAACACCCAGAGTAGATGGTGGGGGCAAGAACTGTGGGGGGATTCAAGGGAGCGTGGGGATAGACACAAGGGTCTTTTGTATCTGGGGAGGAGGGATGGTAGGAAATAGCAAAGTCCAAGCAGCTAGCTAGGCACACTGGGCAGACTGGGTGAGCCTGGCAGTCCTTTTCTGCTGACACATTCTATGTTTCTATGATTACAAGCAACCTGGAGATGCCTTGACGACACGCAAATTCCAGCACTGAGTAACAAATGACAGTTCATAATGCTTGCAGGTTCCTCCTCCATCAAGACCACTAATTCATGAAGCTTGTTACCCAGACTACGGGCATTGGTACTCATTGCTCTCCATTTTTTGATGGCCTTACCTTCTGTAGAAGCATCCCCCACTGAGGAAAAGATAGCCAACTCAGTTAAGAAGCAGGATAAAACCTTTTTAGGTACATCAGGGAGCTAAGGAAGACTAAGGGAAGGATAGTGAGGCTTAATAAAGGGAGGGGGTGGGCAGAGGGTGATTGTGAAAAGGCAGAGATACTAAAGAGAATAGCTATCATATTTCCTGGTTTCTTTGAAGAGTCAGTGCAGGTTTACATAGAATATCACTACAGGCAAAAGTCTTATGAGCCAGAGATGGGGGGGGTGCATGGGGGATGAGGGGGGTAGCAAGGTATAGTAGCAGACATAGGGCAGGTAATTTTGTGCATGCTAAGGTATCCAATAGGTGCCAGCATCGACTGATTTCTCCTCCACTACAGTGCTCCCCCCCAATAGGAGGGCAGGGACATGACCCACCTGCAAGGGCGACTGACATTCATGAAACTATGTGGCACCCCCCCCCCAAGAAACCATATTAATGGCTCTGGGGGGGGAGGTGGGGGGGCTGGGAGGATGGGGAACTCTTGGATCGACTTTCTCCCCTCCCGGGGAAGTCTAACACAGGGGCACACTCTGTAGATAGGGACACACCTGAGTGACCCCTGTCCCCTCCCCGCCCAGGCACTGGGCGCCTAGATATTGGTCCCTATACAAGGAAACTGCAACAAAACAGTGCATTTAAGGGACTCTACGTGGGATGAGGAAGTGAAGGCCCCCCCCCCTTCCCAGTCTCACTAGGTTTAGAGTGTTCCAAGAGATCCAAATGAATCAAAGAGCCTTCTGATATTGGGAACCGCAAAGAATAGCACAAGGCTAGATTGATATGGGCAGGCAGATACTAAAAAGGGCAATATTCAAGAACAAGCTTAGAGTCCACCAATCTCAGGAGTTAATGAGAGGTGATATAAATGGAGTTAGCCTAAGCGGCAGCCTATGGCACGACAACTAAGTTCAGGTTGTGATGTATACTCTGTCTAAATGCAAGATAACTGCCCTGTGTGGTACCTTTAAGACGAGGCAGCAATTAGCTAGAATCTCTGTCTGGGACCCCCAGTGGGGCTCTCTCGCAACTTCCACGGTGTCTTAGTGTATTCAGCAGTTTGCCATTAGGGCTATACTTTGTCTCTTTTTGTTGTTATTTCTCTGAGTGTTTAGTCTTTACTGTGTGTCTGGAGTATACCAAGGTTTAGGGAGGGATTTACATAACTAGTGACCCATACCCCCCTATAGTAGGGGTCATAGGAGAGCTCTGACTAATAGGGAACTAAGCAGATAGAAGGGGGAGTTGGAAGGGATACTGCTCTGAGGTTATATACTGTTGCAGAATCACCTGTGTTCCTTTCTTTACTTTCCATGCTGCATACAGCAGAGACATTCACCCCCTTGAACTCTGGGCTCACTCCCTTACCGAGCAAGCCACCACATTTGACCAGATAGAGGAAGCACCAGAAAGGGAGAATCAAGCTTAACTGGAGTAAGAGGAGGCAAATGGCATTGTGGTGTCAGAGGTTGGAGAATGTCCACCAACATGGGGAAGGGGGTAAGGTGTGTCTCCTGGAATGTGAAGGGCCTTAACCACCCTGTCAAATGCACCAAGGTTCTGCAACATCTCAAAATGATGAAAGCAGACAGTGCCTAGCTCCAGGAGACACACCTTATGACCAGGACGGTATAGTAGCTCAAAAAGATGTGGGTAAACTTAATAGTACATAGCTTGGCTACAATAAAAACCAAGGGAGTAGCCATACTCATACACAAAGCAAGTGCGTAGAGGGAGGAATGGTAGAAATCAGATCAACAAGGAAGATGGGTGGTAGCAAGGTTCTCATTACCTGAGGGGGGGGAGATAATCCAGGTGAACATATATGCACCCAACCAGAACTCACAGGATTTTTTTTCCACAGGTAGGCCAGGCAATCACAGAGGTGAAAGAGGGAGCAGAGAATGCACCAATCATTATGGGTCGAGACTTTAATCTAGTCAGAGATATCTTTCTAGATAAATCAAATCCCATGCCCGACTCACAACCCCAAGCAAAAGAGACTTTGGTAGGCCTGATGGATGAATGGGGGTTTGATACAGCCTTTGAAAAAGGGTCCAGTTCAGGACCAGAAACACGTCAGGTGGGTGCTTCTGTGTTTTTTGTGGATACAATAAATTTTTTCTTGTCTTAAACATATGGTGTCAGCATCATATGTGGTGGTGAGTGCCCAAATTACTTTTCTGCAATTATGAATGGGGATTTATTGCCCTCTGGCAGATGGATAACCCCACAGTCAGAGATTACTCATTCTAGTCCCAGGTGCACATTACCCACAACAGAATAGATTTCTGGTTGGTAGATGGTGCTGCGGCTCCACGGGTACAGGAGGTAACAACTGATCAAATCCTAATCTCGGACCATGCACCAATTGGGTTGCCCTACCATGCAGCTGGAGCTCAGCAACCTCCACCATGTGGTGATTTAACCTACAGCTGTTTAAAGACTCCAAATTTGGACCCTGGGTACAGGAACAGACTAAGAACTATTTGGAAATAAACTCCAATGGGGAGGTAGGACTGGGCACAGTATGGAAGGCCTTCAAAGCCTACCTGGGGGTGCATCATCTCATACGTTGCCTCCAGCAACAGTAAGCAGAGGGCAGAAACAGCTGAGCCTTAACAAACAACTTGGGGAGCTGGAACAACAGTTCAGACAAACTGCCATCCCTTCCCCTGAACTGATTGCACAGATAACAGGGATCAAATATAGAGTTAATATCATAGCCCAAAGGAAAGCTGTGTGGCATCAGTTAAGGACCAAGCACAAGTTTTGTTGCTCAGGTGATAAGGGGGGGAAACTATTGGCCTACCACCTTAGGAAATAGAAAACGCAGTCCCAGATTCTGACCCTAAGATCTGCTGGTGATCATACAGTAACTAAGCTCGTGCAAATGAATGAGGTGATGCAGCAGTTTTACCAAAACCTTTACGCTCTAATTACCTTCTGGGTGAGACCCCACCCAGTCTGGGGACACTTTCATTTCTGGAGCAGGTAGTTCTCCCCAGATTTAAACAGCTAATGGCAGAGGCCTTAGAAAGGCAGATCACATTGGAGGAAGTCAGAACTGCACTAACTGGTCTGGCCAAAGGGAAGGCACTGGGAGCAGGCAGCATACCGGTGGCGCTCTATCAGCTCCTGAAGGAGGAGGTATCTGCACCTTTACTGTAAGGTCTCCAAGCTGCTCATACTCAGGAATGCCTGCCACCCATAATGAAGGAGGCCATAATTACCTTCATCCCCAAAAAGTCCCTAGACCCACTCAATTGCTTGAACTTCCATCTAATATCCTTAATGTCGGTGAACACAGAAATTGCAGACAAAATACTGCCCACTCAGCTGGATAGGGCTTTAAAGGAAGTAATACATACCTCCCAGGTGGGCTTTAGCAAAGACAGGATGGGGGCAGACAATATACACACTGTCTTTTACCTCAAATGCCTAGGCCAGCACTCCCATACCACCATGGCAGCCCTTGCAGTGGATTTCTGCAAGGTGTTCAATTCTGTGGAATAGGGATACCTACACTTGGTCTTAGCAGCTTATGGGTTTGGGCTCAACTTCGGGGTTGGTTACGCACCCTATATAACACCCCTTGGGCAAGAGTTCTGACTAACAGGAACATCTCAGAACCTTTTGAGCTGCAGAGAAGGACCAGACAGGGATGCCCCCTGTCTCCCCTGCTATTTCTGCAGGCATTAGACCAGCTCACCAGAAGAATCCTGCAATCCCAGGAGATTCAGGGTATTGATGTCCAAGGCAAGCAGTACATGGTACACACATAAGCAGATGACCTGCTGCTGATGGTATCCAATCCGATCTAGTCCCTAACCCCACTGCTTGGTATCCTGGATGAGTTTGCTACTATTTCGGGTCTACTAGTGAACCCCACAAAAAAACACCTTACCCCCCTTGAACCTGGCAAGTACCATAGAGAGTGTGCAGAACATCCCGGTGGTATGGGCCCCTAGGGACTTCACATACTTAGGAATAAGGGTCTCGACCAACTGGAAGGACCTGATAGAAGAAAACTATACCCTGTCATCTTGGCTTTGTGAGCAGAGATACAGAGGTGGCTCACCCTTTGACTTTCCCTCAAAGGAAAGGTAGAGGCCTTGCGAATACTTGCGAATACTCAGAGTCCCAAAGCCTGCATACCTTTTTTGGCATCCATACTGCTAAGAATATCCAGAGCACTGGACAAACTAGTTGCAGGCTTTCTCTAGAAGGGGAAATCACCCAGACTCAGCAAGGCAAAATTAGGGGCACACTGGATGGTGGGGGGGGGGTTAGGCCTCCCCTGGATGCATGGGTAATCGCTAGCTTACAGAATGGTGCAAGTGACAGAGTGGTTTCTACCACCCTCTTCCCTCACCCCAGTGTGGGTGGGGCTTCATGAAAACATGGGGGGGCTGGCTTGATTGGATCACTACTTAGGCAAAAGGGGCAGCCCTTATATATGGACTCCCCCATCATTCAGGACACATGGAGAGCATGGCATCAGGGAATGGTGCTAACACACATGGCCATAGACCACTGGAGCCCCCTACTGACATATACCAAGCTATGGAATAACATGGACATTACAGTGGGTGACAAACCAATCATGTGGCTCTCATGGACTGAGAAGGGAATCTGCCCCATAGATGACATCCTGGTCCAGGGGACAAGAGAAAGGGAAAGGAGAAAGGGGAAATTGTTTAACCAGGAAAGGCACACTAAGCCGAAGCTTGTTTCCAGGTGCGACCTGGGAGCACAAGGAAGTTAAGTGATTTGCTCAGTGTCACACAGTATACACACAGGGGCTGTAGGCTTCAAACCCAGGTCTCCAGGTTTGCAGCTCAGAGCCTTAAACCACTACGCTATACTGCGGGAGGTAGGGTCGGACTGGACATGATGTCCTTCCAGCAATTGCAGGCCACATACCAACTGCTGAAAGAAGACTACTGGCGATTCCTCCAGCTAAGGGGCACAGTACGGGTAATGAAGAAGAAAGAGGAGGTGGGGTCAGACTGGACATGGCTCAGGCACTTACACAGGCCTAACAAGCTAAAGGGGTGGCAGGGAGAATATATAGGCAAATTCAAGATGCCCAGCCAACACAAAGTGACAAGTGATGCGGTCAGTGGGCTCAGGATCTCCACACAGTGATCACCCCATCTGAGTGGGACCAATGTGTAAAAGGGATAAATTGGGCATATAAAGATGCCAAAGGACAGATCATGTGGCACAGGGTCATAATGTCGCGGATGAAACCATGCAAGGAAACACCTCTCACAGACAGCAGTGTGTGGCAACACAGTGGCGGTACATAATGTCAACTGCACAATATCACCGCACACCCCGATTAATTCTTTCGTTTTTGAGGGGAGTTCTCAATCAATCAATCAATCAAGTCTTTATTTAACCAGGCGTTCATCGTTGAGCAGAAGCTCATTTGCAAGATGGACCTGGGTGGAGCATTAACAATTATATATACAGGTCAACACAGGTATTTACAAGGCAATACAGATAATACTCATTACAGAGAGGAAGAAAAAGAAGTTCATATGTACATAGAATTATACAGATATTGTACAGTTGTACAGATTACACGGTATTTACATACATAGAAGTGTCTATAGGAAGATAAAGCAGGTTATCTAAGGTTGCAGGAGGAAGTAACGGAAGAAAAAAATAAAAATAAAAATATACACCAGGTAGAGGTGAAGGTAGGGGGGAAGAGAGGGAGGGAAGTAGGGGGAGAAAGGCTAGGAGGGCACGGTGCACAGAAAGGAGTTGGTAAGCTGGATGTAGAGAAGGTGGATGGAGAAAAGGAGTATGTGTGAGCCCCAGGATTGAATGCTATAAAGTACGGGCGGTAGGATGTCACAACCCAGGGTAGTGAGCTCCTATCCGAGGTTGGGAAAGGAAGAATAAGGGATGGATGGGCCTAGTGTTGATAAGACAGGGGGATAAGAGAGAGAACAATTAGGCTGGTGAGGAGCAAGCTGGGGGGGTCAGTACATAAAATTGGGTCTAGGCGTGGCTATATACCAGTGCAGACACCGGTACTGGGTCTGAGTGGGTGAAGCAGTTACATACTTCTCTGATTGTACGGAAATAAAGCATCTTGAAAGCATTTATACCGATTTAGAGTGCTTAATTTGAGGGTTTTTTGTAGATCGTTCCATAAGGTAGGTAGCACGAAGCTTATGGCTGCCCTGTCGAAGCGGATTTTGCTTTGGGTACTTTAAGTGTAATAGCTGAGTAACTTCTTAATGCATATTTCCCAATTATACTCAGGGGAAGACAGCAGGAGATATAGTAAGGCAGCTTATTAGAGATGGCTCTATAGGTCCAGAGAGCGCTGCTTCTGTGGCTTGAACTTTAGTGATCGCCCATCCCACTGCCGCATATAGGTGCAGTGATGTGTGTCGAAGGGGAGTCCTGCTATAAACGCCAGTGCTCGATGGTAGAGGTGTCCAGTTTAGCCATGTAAGAGTTGGGGCATTGGCTGTAGAGGAAGTCAGCGTAATCAACCAATGATAGGAAATGGATTGGACCAGTTGTTTCTTGGCATCTCTGGTGAGAAATTGGCTGATTCTAAAAACAGTCCAAGCCTTTGTCAAGTCGTTTTAGCAAGTCCTCGATATGTTCAATGAAGGAGAGTCTTTGGTCTATCCAAACTCCCAGATACTTGAATTTTGTAACAAATTCTAGTTTTTCACCTAGAACTGTGGTAATTTGGGGAACTGTCCCACTGGACACAGGGTTAGCTGTACGGATAAAAGGAGAGAGGACCATCGCTTAGTTTTTTGGCATTAAGGAGTAGCTTTTTTTGGAGGAGTTGGCTTTGCAAAAGGTTGAATTCTGACTGTAGGTCATTGCAGGCAGCTTCAGGTGTTGGCCGACTAGAGAACTGTATCATCTGCAAACAGATGGATGTTGGCTTCTTTTATACAGTAGTCGATGTTATTAATGTAGATTGCAAAAAGTAAGGGCCCTAATATAGAACCTTGAGGTACCCCTCTTTGCAGAGTTTTTAAGGGGGACAGGCCTCCTTCAGCTTTAACTTGTTGAAGGCGCCCTGTAAGATAGTCAGTGAACCAACGCAGAGAGGAGGGGTCCACACCTATGGTTTGAAGGGTGGAGAGGAGCAGACTATGGTCGACGGTGTCGAAAGCCTTGCTTAGATCAAGGAAAACAGCACAAATAAAGTTTTTGCCCCCACACCCCCCGGAATAATTCCAATCAACTCCGAGGGGGTGTGGACAGAGGGGCAAGTTAAAATTCGTATTGTCGCATTTACTCATGGCCACACAGATGGGAGTAAAATGAAATTTCCATCAAGCAGGGTTTTAAACTCTGGTCTCCCCCCCACCCCACCTATTGCTGGGTCGAGTGCCTTGGCCACTCCACCATGGGAGCTGCTCAACTGAGCACTCAACCAGCAGTGCTCAAAACCCTTTTCCCCACTTCTGTCTTCCATTCCACAATGACAGGGATAATGATATTTTTGAATCGCTCTGATATCTGTGTTGCTGTACTTCCATTTGCGTTTAAGACAGCGTGGTTCTTCATGCGCGGTTTTGTCCACACTATAGTGACCCGCTACTGATCATGCAACTCAAGATATTATTGAGATGGTACTGCACCTGGCGACACTTCAGAACATGAGATTACTTCCACACTCCAACTGTTGGAGGTGTCAGATCTCATAGGCTAACCTAGTGAACATCCTGTGGGAATGCCCTGCCCTAAGACATTTTTAGAACAAGGTGTTAGAGGACTTTACCAAAGTTATGGGGAGCACAGACCCCCCTGACCCTGTGCTTATAGTGTTGGGAGACATGTCTAGATTGGCCACAAGCTCCTCTCCAAAGAAGAACTGATTAGCGGCCATAATCCTGGAAACGAAAAGAGCCATATTGGTGAAATGGTGCCAGGTAACTCCCCCTTCCCTTCTCACGTGGCACATGGTAATGGCAAAGCTAGCAAAGTTTGAATTCTTTCTTGGAAGCCAACAAAATCCCTCTATACCATAAATAATGGGGCACATACCTTCACTCTCACCTCTGCTTGGTACCCACACCACCTCCTAGCAACCCTCCTGTATGATGCTATACACTCTTCCACCACAGTGTACTCCCCTAAAGGTATACATACTGGAAGAGAATACAAAGCTCAGAAAATGTATGGAAGGCCAGAGTTTATTAATGGGTAATGCTATTACATGTGAATAAAATAAATATACTGTAGAGTTAATCTTTTATATCAGATAACTCCTCCATAATAGGGACAGAGATAGGATGTCTACTAGAAGATATATAACCCTAATTTCACCTTGGAAACTGTAAAGACCATTTTAAGATATGGAGAGAAAAGTTAATAGGCCACATTTGAATATCAGTTGCATGTTTCAATGTTGTATTCATGTTTCTGTATTTCTGTTTTTTCCTATTACAAATATGTTTGCACATTGAAACAAGTTGCATATACATGTATGAGAAAACCTTTTAATAAAGTCTTACATGATAAAAAATAAGAAATCAAAGGAAAACATTAGAGCACCATCATATTGCTCCATGGCATTCTTAGAACTCTGTGCACAAGTCAGCATCATGCCCAAGATGTGCAATACCTCCACGCGTTTGTGAGACTCCAGATTATACTTCAGATGGTACCCGATCATTTCCACAGGTAGAGTAACAAAACAGGGGACCCCGCAGCTGAAGGACACAGCATAATGATCCAAACAAAAGACTGGATCAACCTTATCTGCACTCATGTCAAGACCCGATGAGAAGATCAAGCCTAAGGTGCAATCCCACTGATGTGTACCGGAGACAACAACCTGTTTTAGACCCACTGAATTCCTTAACTAGAGCAGCTGTTGATCAAGGGGTGAGGTCTCATCATCGATCCATGCATTGAAGTCTCTCAGTCTAGAGGCATTCAATACCTGATTGACTATGAAATCTGCCAGCTGCAGCATAAAATCTCCTCCATATCCTGGTAGATGGTAGATAAGGATGATCATGGAACTAACACCCAGGGCACATCTAGCAGTGATGCACTCAAAAGACTTGAATGTTCCCATGGGGTATGCAGTGAGCTGCAATGTATATGTAAAACAAATGACCCCCTGCCCCTCCTGAAGTCCCACCTCAGGCAATCTATCACCAAACAACTAGATGGTATAGATGCCCCCAGCACAGGGCACACATCTCACTCCTCCGTGTATCCAAGACCCGCTATGCCAGAATACCAGCATCTGCTTCTCCAGAAGTTCAGAACATCAGCTTCTCCAGGTCCCCCGATGCCGGACCACTCAGGGCCAAAGATCCTTTGCCTATCGTGCCCCCAGCTGGTACAATTCCCTCAGCACTCTCATCATCTCCTCCACCTCCCTAGGAGTTTTCAAATCTAGGCTACATTCTCACCTCACAGCCTCCAGCTCCTGTGACTGCCTTGATTAAATTTTTCCCTCCTGGCTGTTCTATTGTTTCATCTACCACCTCTGTCTCATTTCTTGACAAAGGCATCTGAGTAGCTCTAATCTCTCTATGTCTGCATCCCCTTATCTCCTCTTACCCCTTCCATTTGTTCATTTCTCTAACGTTTTCCTCTAATCAGCCTGTACTGTGTATGCTAAAGTATTTTTTTGCTTGTTCGAAGTTTGACATTAATGTACTGCATTATACTGGCTTATGCCACTTCATAACTTGTTTGCCATCCTATGTAACTTGACTTGTTTGTACACAATCGACATGGAACCTTTGTAAAAGAGCCATGGCTCAAAGGTAATACTTCCTAGAACAATAAACTAAACTAAACTAAACAGTAATAGAAACATGGTCAGCTAAGGAATCAGTCATGTAATCATACAACATAGCTGTTTTTTTTCTTTACTTACCTCGCGTTATGAAGCATGGTCCAAAGGGGAGGAGCAGAGCAGGCCAGACCCACTATGTCCTGATATTGACATTAAGCAGAGTGCAAGAGAAGGTATTCCTGCATGGTAGTCCTGAGTCCTGGTTCCATTCCCTTCCTGGGTACCTCCTGAACTCAACCACCACCAATCATTATTCCCAGGCCCTGCACTGTGGTTATTGCATCATCGCCTGAGGATCTCCATCCCCCTGCAGTGGCTGAGAACCTCTGCAGGGAGGGCTAGTGGGGAGCCATCAAAAGGACAGCTATGTCACAGATGGTCTCTGGAGTAAACATTCCTCACACCTACATCTGCCTTGTACAGCTTGAACTGGATAAAACAAATTTAACACAAAATAATCCCACTACAACTGCAATAAATACCCCTGAGGGCTAACCCCCAAATATCTTCCATATTCCACCAGTCACAGCACAGATACTCACTAACACAATAAATAGCTACATTTTCAAATCCCATGCATACAGCAAATAATCACGTATAAAAATAAAAACAAAAATAAATTATTTTTCTTATTTGGTCCCTGGACATACCTACTTTCAGGCATGGGACAAGCTTGATTTTGCGTTTCATCTGGAGAGGGAAGACACCTAGAGTATACTTCTCTCATTTCCAACTCCCACAGGAATGGGGAGGCTTAAATTTACCCAATGTGAGCTAGTATGCCCTTACTTCCCAGTTACGCACCCTTTTATGTTGACTGAATCCCTTATATAATGCCCATTGGAAAAAAATTTGAGCTCACTTGGAGTGACCTAATTGATTTAACTTGTTACCTCTTTGGCTTCCTGCCTAAATATAATCCCCTTTCTAAATTCTGCCATCATACTAGGGAGCCTCTGCATTCCTAGCACAGGATATTAAATAAGTTTCTTACCCCCACAGAAGCCTTATACTTTAGGGTCTTTGTGGTGGATACTTTCTACCCAACAAAAGTGATAAGGCCTTCCATGGTTGGGCAGCTTTGGGATTAAAACATATTTTTCAGTTAGTGGGCCCCTCTGGAATCCCCCCATTTGTCTCTGTCAATCTGAATGCCACCTTCCCAGGGTTCACTTCTACAGGTATTTACAGCTTAAATCATTTTTGCAATCTTATGAAGAGGCCCTTTCTTCCATAGCTGAAAAGCCTTCTAAATTAGTTTCTATAATTAAATCTAGTATAGATGGTATGCCAAGTGCTCATCTGATTAGTTCCTTATATAAGGCTCTCTGAGAAAGGCTGGTAGACTCATCTGACTCGATTTGGGCCAGATGATTTCAGCATCTGGGAACAGATATTTCCAGCTCAGCCAGGGAAGGATCAGTCTTACTAGCATGTAAAGTTTCCAACTCCCCTTTTTTGAGGTAATACATGTGGAAACCTAGGGTACTTTTTTCTGCAATCTAGTGGCTGTTGCAAAATTTACAGCACCTTCACTTGAGAGATGCTGGAGAGAATGTAGATGTTTATATGTGGATCAAGCCTATATTCTTTGGGCCTGTCCGCTCTTACACCCTTACTGGGAGAAGGTAATGCAGGAAATACAAGCTGTTTATGAGTGCCCAGGCCTATTAACTCCAGCCTACATACTGACGGCTGAACCCCAAGATAGGGTTAGGGTGAATAGAATTACCTATTGCCAGGTCACCATTCTTGTCTTGGCAGCCAAGAAGGCCATAATGTGGCAGTGGCATTAGAAGATACCCCCCAACTAAATCTGCCTGGGGGTCCCTAGTTAGGGAAATATATGCCTTAGAGAGGCTATCAGCAAGATTACGGAATCAAGAATTAACCTTTAACTTTCAGTGGCGCAAATGGGTTCTGTATCAATTGGACCATAATTCTGATTTTGGCCCTTAACCAGCGATGAATCCCACACAATAGGGGTGCTGAATATACTGTACTATGCTGGGTAGGGAGGTTGGTGGGAGATGGGAGTAGGCCCTTGTACTGTACTGAGAGGGACTTCCCTCATGTCCTCATTTCTCTATGTTATTTAATGATTTGGGAAGTCTACCTCTTCCCATGGAATTTGCTATTTTCTTTTCTTTCACGAATATTGTTAATTTGAGGCATGGAACTTGTGAGGATGGGTCTTGCCAGTTTTTACTATGAATCCAGTTTCTGATCGTTCATGGGTGAGAAACTGTGGCATTGAATCCATCAGTATGTTGTGGGTTTAGCGTTATAAGTGTTTGATTTCTTTATTAGATTTGATTTTACAGTTGGACTGAATATACTGGTCACTACAGCTATTGACTTAAGTGTGATTGCTCATCCTGCTTCCACTTCATGCACTTTTGTTCTTGTAATGTGTGGCACATCGGTAATTAAGATTCTGATGTATTTCTACTCTTATGTACTGTTGTATTATTTTCCTTTCAGCATTTAATTGATTAATTTTGTGTGGTAATTATTTGGTACTGTATCATGCTATGTGGCTCACCTGTGTCTTTATTATAATATTTAATAAAAATTGAAATATTAAAAAAAAAACCCTCCAAATCCAGGTTTCAGACTCTAAGCTTCTTTTTAATATGGAATTAAAATCCAACTTGTAAGTCTAGCTCCCCACCAGCTGCCACCAAGTGGAGAACAGCTCTTTATATCATTTAGAAATAAATTAAGGACCATTTATAATATTGTAATCAAAATGTTAGAAACTCTATACTCCATACAAACAGGAACCAACAAGCAGAGTGGTCCTGAAGACACAGTTTGGTAGGGAGAAAGGAGATAGGGAACACTCTCCCACAACAGTCCCAATACCCCAAGCCAGAGTTTTCAGCAGTTTTATGGGTAACTCACTGCCACTGAGCACCCCACTAACCACATGCAGAATCAGGTCAAGTTGACGGATCTCCGACGCCAGGTCAGCAAAGATTTTGTCGACCGACATTACAGTGAAACCTTTATATCAACTGCATTTGCGATTGGCATAAAGGTGGTCGCTGCCTACCATTTTTTCTTCAGGGGGATTTACTCCAACCCCTCAAGTGGGGGCTATGCCTCCGCACCTCTATATAAATAATCCACTCTGAGTCAGAGCTGATTAGGAGGGGTGCAAAACCCCCAGAAAACAGTGCTGGGGTCCAGCGCTGACACTACAGTGACCTGGCGCTGGTGTCGCTGTAGTGTCAGTTGCTGTCGACATGTCACTGTCGGGGCTGTATACCAAGCTGACAAGCAGATGGGGGTTTTAGTCCCAACCTTACTTCACTTTTAACATTTTGCCCTAAATAGTTATTTCCTTCACTGTAAATTGTTATTGTGGGCTAGGAGATAGGAGGCTCAATCAGCAGTACACCTGACACACACAAGTGCTCTAAGCAATCAACTGTCCAGGAGGTAGAGCTAAAGTGAGATCAATGTGGGTGCAGGATTAAATCATACAACAGTTGTGGAAGAATATCTGTCAATGTTGGATGTAAGGGTGGTGACATAATGTAGGGGTTTGGGCAGAATACCTGAAAATGGGCAGTAAGGATTGGGGTATACTGTAGTTGAAGAACATTGAGGATACCTGATAGTGGGAGGATGGGCAACAGGTTTCAGTTATAAGGTCTTCCAGGGAGGAGGGGTGGTGGAGCTTAATAATGCATGGGCTTTGGAGGGGGAACTTACTATGAGTTGGGAGAGGCACGTATACTACAATAACTTGGGGGATACTTGCCAGTGGGAGAAGTGAGTCTATAGTTCAAGTTCATCAAAAGGTAATATCTTCCAGTGGGATGTGGGGGTTAGTAAGAACTTGCAAATATGTCTTCCTTTAGGAGCTGGGGAGAGGGTGTTACAGTATAAGAGGGTTTTAGTAACAGTGCAATGACAACTAGGGTGAGGCAGACCTGGATAGTTTATAATATCATTAGGGAATACCTGCCAGTAGAGTGAGG
Source organism: Neoceratodus forsteri (assembly GCA_016271365.2). Lineage (NCBI taxonomy): Eukaryota > Metazoa > Chordata > Ceratodontiformes > Ceratodontidae > Neoceratodus > Neoceratodus forsteri. The sequence continues at coordinate 869,717,882 of CM057450.1, read as the reverse complement.
ACTTTTCAGCGATACAGCAGTGTTCCCCATCTATTATTCCCAGGCGGTCCTTCTGCCTTGCATTCCAGTCATAGTAGGGTGCTGGACAGGACCAAAGTCTATGCCACATGGAGGATGGGCTTCTGTACTGGATCCATTTGTTTTGGAATAGTATTTAACAAATCATTTAGGATAAAGTAATGAGTGCCCTATCATTTTTATTGCATCCTCCTTGGTAACACTGTGCTAATGGCAAAGAAAAATTGGGTTGCTCATCCAGTATGGTGACAGTGGCACGATATAACACAAAAAAATCACACCAGAAGTGTAGTTAGAGTGAAGGTAGCATATTCTTTAAGCAAGCTAGAGATTTATCTAAGGGTATTCAATCTTAAATATTGCTCTTAAATAAGTAAAGCTTCCCATTGCAAAGCAGAACTATGGTGCAGTCAGGTAATGGGTGCTGTTTAACTAAAGGCATATTTAGGGATTTGTAGTCCTTGGGTGGGATATTCAGATTGCGCCAACAAGATGCGCACTAAAGGTGGTAGGTGCAAGTGAAATGTGCCATGGCGCAATGGGCTCAATATTCAAACTATTCAAACCATGCACAGGACAAGGTGTCCCTGCGCAATGTGGCTGAATATTGTGCATGATGTGCCATAGCGCAACGAGGGATGTGCAGTGAGCAGGGTCGATGCGCAATAGCACTCCTAGGGATGAGCAGGGACAAAGACAGGAAGCAGCTGCACAGCAGCCATGGATGTGCCATGCGCCAAGGAGCATGCACTAGGACAGACAAACCAAACCCCCTCCCCCCAGCCCCCCTGCCAGGGCAAGGCCAGCATGGGCTGCACAACCAGATGGGTGCAGAACGGACCAACAGCCCATGAACCCCGGCACTGAACCAATAGCAGATGTGACCCAGCAGACCCCACCCCCTGCGCAAGGTGCCCTGGCACCATCCCCAGGTCAACAGAGACCAGAACGCAAGGATGGCCAGGCCCCACCTATGCCACGGCACCACACCAATGCCAACCACCCCCAGTAAGGTGAGCCCGAGACACCTAGCCAAGAAACATGACCAAACAGTGCATGGCACTGAAGGCATTCCTCCACCACCATGCCAAGGCATCCCGTTGCCCCGGGGCACAATGCACATGTACCACATCCCCACCGTGACCACCCACCACATGCAGTGACACCGTCCACTGACGCATCACAACCCACACAAGGCCCTCCAGCATGGCCCCCACAGAGGCACAGCAAGGTGGGTGACCTGGCACAAGTATCTGAGGGACCTCAGATGTGAGAAGGGTCACCCCAGATGCCGCCACTAGCAGGAAGGCACGCCAAACACAGGACCTGAGCATGGTCTGCCACCCATACACACACCCTGTCTCAGCACCGGCCCCACCGGACACCACAGCACCCTTCTGTGGTGTATGGAGGCATGCACCACACAGGAGGCAACACAGGGCACACACAATGCCCCCCATCCCAGTCCCATGGGTACCCTGGCAAACAGCCACACAAAGCAGTGCAACAGATGCTGCCATCGTGAAGCCAATGGTGCCATTTACCTGTGGCCTGCCCACCACCATGGTGCCGGTGAGCCTGCCATGTGGCAGTCACCCCATGAGCCTGTCCACCCTGATGGCAGACACAGGGGCCTGTGACTAGGCCACTGCCTGCATGCAGCAGGACCCCATGGCACTGCCCCAGCCACCATGGACTGCATGGAGGGGGCAGACAATAGCATCACCCACAGTAGCAACAGGGACAGACATGCAATAGTCCAGGGTTGGGATGCCAGCTGCAAGGGCACCGTCCCTTGAAGGTGGCAGGTACGGACTGCCCCTGAAATAACTCCAGCAGCCAAGCATGTGGTGGTGGAGTTGGGACGACCATGCATACCACAGTCACGCAAGGTGGCAGTATAGCAGCAATGGTCACGGCTGCAAAGGCATAGCACACTCTGACAGGGGTGGCTGGGATATGGCACATGCACCCCAGCCTGCTGCACACAGGCAAACAGTGCACAAGGCACACCACGCATTCCCCAGACAGAGCCCATGGCCCCCACCCACACCAGTGGAGGAGCCCTGCCTGATGCACCCATGGCTAGGCCAGCACCACCTCACAGTAGCCATGCACACCACTGCAGCAAGGCTTCATGCGCTCGCTGCAAATCAGAGACCGACATGGACATAGATATAAAAGTATATATTAATAAACAACACAACAGCAACAAGAACTATGTACAGATATTTACAGTGGGTGAGGGGATGTGCAAGGACACCACCGGGGAAGGGGAAAGGGTAGGGGACAATGAGAAAGGAAAAGGTGGGGGACATGGGGGTGTGGGGTACAGTCCGGGGAGGATGGAGTATAGTCATGCTCTGGAGGCCCAACTGGCAGCCCTGGTTTTCTCTGTCCTCCCTGTGGTGCCTGTGGTGCTGCCGACGGTCACCCCTGTTCATCCTCTCCAGCAGCTGCAGTGTGGCCCGGGTGGATCTGCAGGATCTCCTGGAGGGTCCACTCCATGGCTGGCCAGCACAGTCTACCTAGTACAAGGGAGCAGAAACAGTATGAATGACTGGCCTGACCAATGCAGCCCACCCAACGTGCACAGCGTGCATCAGTGGCCTGCACCCCTGGGATGGCATGTGACCGCTCACAGTGAGTGTGCCCACATGATCCACCTACCTGGGCACCCACAGCCATGCAAACCACTGCACACCATCACTGCCCATGCACTGCACAGTACCATCTTGGCCATCCGGCGTAATGGTAATGCAGTGGGAAGGCAGTGGCATAGCCAGGTGCAGAGTGCACACACAGCCCACCTGTGACACCCACTCACATGTGCAGTCCCACAGGACAATGCAGAGGGCACTGCAGGATGTGCATAGCTGGAGGGGTCATTTACAGAGGGGCCATGCCTCACTACCACCCCTGCAACCCACCACGCACAGGTGCATAGGGAATCACGGTACTCACCTGCATCCCAGTCAGCAGGGTGCTGCTGACCTCCAGCAGCACCACTGTGCCCTACCTGCATGGCCACACCTCCGGCATTGTCCTGGCCATGATGCTCCTTGGCCATCCGGGCCCTACGGTGGTCCACTGGGCCCGGGGGGGAAACATGGAGAGATGCTCATCAGTACACGTCTGACCCATAGTCCCCCCCCACCAGTGCGTGTGCCTGCACAGCCTGTCTGGATGGCAGTGGTGCAGGGTGGACAAGATGCACCCTCACAACCAACAACACAGGTTCTGGCCCCCCCCGGGTAGCATGGTCTGCCGAACTCTGTGCCCCAAGGACAGTTGGATATGACTAGTGATGGTGAAGGAGCACCTACCTGGAAGTGGCACGGCTCCCCGCTGGGCACGTGCCTGCAGTCACCCCAGGTGGTCAGGGTCATGCCACTGGAGGTCCCTGTAGTGGTGGCAACACTGCTTCCCAGTTTGACTGCTCCCAGTGGCCTTCTCAAGGCCTTCAGTGACCTCCTGCCACACCTTGGTGCAAGGCCTTAGGAGGGGCACCTACCCAAACAGGGCACCTGCATGGGACTCCACAAGAACCACCAGGTTTGCAAGCTCAATGGCACTTCACACAGGGGCTCTGGTGCGCGGCATCATACAGCCACTGCTGAGCTCAAAATGACACCTGGTAGTGCATGTTTCCCACGTGCTGAGGCAGCACAGTACTGTGCTGGCAGTCTCAATCTTGCTGGCACCGGACTGCGCAATAGGGGGGCAGCCATGTGGCTGCATGGCACCTAGAGGGCAAAGGGAAGCTGCAGGGTCAAGGGTCTGTCCATGCATGAAGCATCACTGTGTTACTGGGAGGCCCCTGTATGGTGCATGGTAGGGTACATGTGTGTGACGACATGTAGTGACCTACTGTGTAAAGGTGCCATGGTGCCCATGGTGCACCATGGCACGTGTGCCCCTTCAGACATACTGCACATGAGTGCCACAGGCACAGTAGTGGCTGTGCGCTGTACTGCCTCCCACCCACAGTGCATATGCTGCGCCACTAGCGTACATGTCAGCATCACGCGCATGCGTGGTGTGGGGCCGATTGCACACATCACAGTGGTGCTCCACAACTTGAGTATGCTCAACACCATTGCACAAGGTGCATCTGTGCAATATTCAGCCAGCTTATGCAGATCAGCTCATGAGCCATTCCACAGCGCATCCACATCATTTACATCCCATTACAGTTGCGCATGCCCTCACTTGCATGCAATGCGCTATAAAAGCGACATGGAAATGCACATACCATGGATCGGTATTGCAGCTTTTGGAGGTAGGTGCCTTGCTGTGGAGACATGGGGACAGTGGTCTTAGAGGGCTGTATGGGACACCTATCCATCTCCCCAGGCACAAGCATGACCAAACAGGAGGAGGATTAGGAGCAGGGGTGGGTGCAGAAGCGGAGGCCCAACTTCACCATTGTGGAATCAGAAGCCCTGTTCAAGGCCTACCTTGACAGGGAGCCACTGATCAGTGGACAGAGAGGCACATCACAGGTCTGTGAGGTGGCGTGGGGTGAGGTGGCCCATGCAGTCAATCAGCAGTGCAGCCACCAGTGTTCCATGCAGGAGTGCAAGAAGAAGGTTGGCATGGACAGGAGAAGGAGGATAAATCACAAGGTGGCTGCCATCAGGGCAGCACGTGCAGCCACTGGTGGGGGCCAGCAGGACATGCCTAGCCTGATGCCACTGGAGGAGCAGGTGGCTGGCAGCATGTGGCGTTGTGCCATTGAGGGTGTTCCCAGTGGAGGCTTCCAGATGGGCAGCAGCCCATCACTACATGGTAGGACCAGTGCTGACAGTGTGTGGGAGGCGGGGGCAGGCTCCAGGGCCAGATGGAACCAGTAATGGTACTGTGTTCCTTTACAGCTCCTGAACATCTGCATGGGGCAGCAGTGGTGGGTATGTCCACCAAGGGGGCGGCCCTGGAACCGGTGGAGTGCCCATCCACCTCCACAGATGTCCGAGGGACCGACTGCCTGCAGTCCTGCACAGCTGTCTAGACTGATGCTTGTGGTGCGGGTGCAGATGAGGCCCTGGCTGTGTTCCAGGGTGATGCTAGTCACAGTGTCCTGTGTGCTGCGACACAGATAGGGGCCAACTCCAGTACCGATGATGACGTGATGCACGTCCCGGACAATATTGTTGGTGGGTTACAGGGGGATCCCACGAATGGTGTCCACCTAGGCGGCAGTGCGGGCAGTGCTGGCGTGGTTGCCTGCCCAACAGCTCTTGTCCTGGCCATGTCTGTGACATCCAGTGGGGCAGCACTGGCGTGCGGATGCAGTAGTCGGGTTGGTGGCACTGTTACAGCCATGCTGGTGGTGCCCGGTGATTGGCAGCAGGAGGAGCAGTGGCAGCAGCTGGACTGTGTTGACATGGGGATGGGGGCAGGGGGTGGCAGCTGTGCACCACGTGAGGACATACCCCAGGAAGGCACCACTGTGCGGCGCCCACCATCATGGGGCACTGTGCTGCAGGGTCAGGAACATCACAGGGGCCAGCATGTTGGCCATACAGATGACTTCTTGGACAACCACAGCTGTCTACTCCAGTCCTCTGTTGATCAGCAGGTGTGGCTTGTGGTAGCAGTGGATGCACTCCATGTGGAGCAGCACCAGGCAGAGGAGTGGTGCAGCAGGGACCATGCCCTGCTCCTGGTAGAGTTAGCTCAACAGCGGGTGGATGTGACCGCAGCCATCGACAGGCACACCACTGTGATGGTGACTGTTATGGCTACACTGGCTGACTGGCAGTGTTCCCAGCCACCACACACCCCACAGAGTGCAATGTCCACCCTGCTTTATTGGTGTTGGGTGACACCTGTCATGTCGATGATGGGTTTGGTTGTGGGCATACCAAGCACACCTGGTGCAGGCATGTATGGTGGCCTGTACACACCTGCGCAGACATGGTCACGTTCACGTAACGTCACCCCTGGGAGACCATTGGTGCCTCCCCGTAAGGCCACTGGTCAGCCTGTTATGGCTGGCAGGTCTCGGCGGGGCTGCCAACGCATCAGTGATGGTCGTGCTACTGTGCTGCATGACTGATCCTTCCCCCTCCATGACCACTGTCTGCCACTGCCCTGTGTGCACTGTGGAGTTCTGTGTGCAACACATGGGTTGGGTGCCCTGTCCTGCACTGACACAGTCCCTGTGCACACCCTCCTGGCTGCTGGCCACTGTGGTGTATGCATGATGATGCCAGTATAGCACTGTCTGCTACTGTGCAATGGTGCTCAGCATCTGAGACATGCATAGCACCAGCCACTGGATGTGGCTGTGTTGGGTCCTGTGTGTGGGGGGGCCTGTGGGGGTGGGTGTGCATGTGGCCCTGTGGGCATAGGTTGGGGTGTGTGTGCCTGTGTATGTGTGTGTGTGCCTCGTGCAGCCCTGCTGTTCCCTGCTTTGTGTGCAGGCCCCAACCATTTCCACGCCCCTGCCGCAGACCTTATCTGGTGTCTGCCCTTGTCTGTCTGTCAGCTGTGCCCTTGCCCCTGGTGCTTGCATGTGGCCCTGTTGACCTACCGTTGTGGTCCAAAGTGCTCCTCTGCAATGGTGTCCCAGTGCTGTGGGGCCATCTGGACCTGCCAGGGATCTCTTCGCCCAGGAGGTGGCTGCCCAACACCAGCTGGACCGGCGTCCTCATCGTCCCCACTGCTGTCCCCCTCCTCGACCTCAACGGCTATTCCACAGTTGGTGGCCATGTTGGGCAGGATACAGCAGGCCAGGAATAGCTTGTAGGCCTTTAAGGGGCCGTACTGTAGGGCACATCTGACATGTGCAGGCAACGGAACCATGCCTTCAGCAGTCCAAACACCCTCTAGATGATATTCCATATTGTGGCTTGTGCCTCATTGTGCTGTTGATGCACTGGGGTCAAGGGGTGCTGGAATGGTGTAAGCAGCCAGGGCCACAGTGGACACCCACTGTCAACTGTGTGTAGAGGGGAATCGTTAGCATGGTGGTCTGTGACACTGTGCCACTGGCCTTCTAGGATGTTCCCCATGGCACCCCTGCCCATGCCACACACACACACACACACACACACACACACACACACACACCCATCTGCACCCATCATCCGGAGTGCACTGCATACTCACCTACCAGATGGCCAGTGGGGATGTCCCCTCTTTCGAACCTATGGCACAGTGAAGACTGGTGCCAGATGAAGGCATTGTGTGCTCCCCCAGGGTGCATGGCACAGACATTGATTATGAGCCCCCTGGAATCACACACCGCCTGGCAATTGACACTCAGATATCCCTTGCAGTTAATATATGCTGCCCCCTCTGGGCCAGGTGGCATGCAGATGTCAACATGGATGCAGTCTATGGCCCCAAGCACACCAGGCAACCGTGCTACCCTATGGAACTCCTGCATGTTTGCTGTGCACTCCGCCTGTGTGCTGGGGAAATGGATGTACTCCACAGCATGTGGCAGCAGTGCACTGAGGAATTATGTGAGTAGGCATGATGCAGCCGACTGGGTTATACCTGTCATGTCCCCTGTTGGTCTCTGAAAGGTGCCCGTGGTAAGCAGGCACATGACGGCTGTGATCTTTGTCTCCATGGACAGCGCATGGCTGTGTCATGTGGGTGCCTGCATCTCCTCACTGCACAGCTCACAGAGCCACCTCAGAATAGCCCAGTTCAGTTGGTACTGGCTCATGATCTTGATGTCACTGTACAGCTTGAAGCTGACATGGGTACGGTACAGTATGTTCTGGACATACCGCCGATTTGCCCTTCCATGGCTGCACTTCCCTGCTGCCTGCCTCCTCACACCCATCATTACTGCCTCCATCTGGAAGGTGGCACTGGCCATGTCCCTAGTTGGTGTCCCCTCCCCAGCGGCTGTCTACCTGGTCCCCCCCCCCGGTTATGTGCTGCTGGTACTGGCCCTGCACTGGGTTCACCCCTAGCACTTCAACACTGTGTGCCCTGCCTCTGACCCACTACTCTCCTTCCTCTGTGGCATGCTCAGGCCCTCATGCACACAAACACACTCACACTCCCTCACTCACACACATGCTCACTCGCACATGCCTCCAGTGGACCCCACCATCCACCTCTTGGTCACACCTGCCCCCTGCATCTTTGCGTGGCTCCCTGCTGCTCTGTCTCCACACTCCCCCGCTATGGCTCCTCTGTAGCACAATCATCCTCCCCTCATTTGCTCCCTTTTATATTCGCTTATATCTGCTATCGCACAACTTCTGCTTTTTGCCGCCATTACAAGATCGCTACTCTGCTGTTAAATATTGCACTGCATATTATTGCTGGTTCTGCCCTGCATTTGAGCATGCATTCATTACTGTTGTGCTGCAGCACATTGGGTTTTGTACTGCACATCTGATGCCACTGAATATCGTACTTACGCATGTCCGCTCTTAAGTAGGTGTATCCTTATCATAAAGATGGCGCAATTGCTCTTGAATATCCCACCCTTTATGTAAATCCTATCTACCATGGCCTCACTCTAGCTCAGCCTCTGAATATTTAGTAGATTGTATCATACAGCAATGGATTGCCTGGATGAACACCCATCACACACTCATCACACATCTAGACTTGCACATCCCGGTGATGGGCCTGAACCCATGACCATTGGGATCACAAGCAAGAATAGTAATGACTAAGTAAACTAACATTTGAAAGGAGGATGGGAGATTTAAATTATTTTGACGATCATGTATTATTTATTTATTTAAAACATTTAACCATGAAAAAACATACTGAACTTCTAACAGCTCATTTCCAGATGTGTCCTGGGGGAGAGATGAGAGGAGATAACTAATCAATATAATTAAAAAAGTACAGAAGTCAAATACAATGTTACAGACAGGCACATGGGATTGTAAATATTGGAGGTAATTTAGGACTGAATGCAAATAAAAAATATAACCATATCTTATATGAGAAGAAGGGGAAAGTAGTGAAACAGCATGAACAGAGCAAAGCTAGCGAGGGAGAGAAGATGGACAAACAGTAACGAGTAGAGAGGGATTATAAAAGGAAAGGGTTATGTATAGTTGCACGAAAGATAACAATGGACATAAAGAAGAGACCTAAGAGAGGAAGGAGAAGAGGCAGAATGAATAGATGGGGAAGAGAAGACCAAAGTTTAGGAAAACAGTAGGAAAAAACAAACTGGTCAACAGTAGATTTTATAGATGGAAGAGAGAGAGAGAGAGAGAGAGAGGTGAAGACGTGCTGGGAAATCTTGCAAATTCATTTTGGTATGACTTGGGCACCAGTTGAGGTTTTGTGGGGATAGAGGTGATGTGATCAAGAATTAGGGATGGTTACGCCTATGTAAAGTACCATCCTAGGTGCATTGGACATTGGATAACTAGGATGCATACGGCTACAGGACCAGATACATTCTGCTAAGATGTGAGAGTGAAACCTGGGTCATTCTAGCACTAAATTAATATAAGGAATATGCCATTGGGAGTTGTTGGCTAAATTATTTATTTTTACAAGAGCAGTTTGACCTCAAGTAACATCATGAGTGGCATCAGCCACGAGTGATGTGCCTGAGGTCAAACTGCTTGAGTGAAAATAAATTATTATCCAACAAGTTATCCATCACATATTTCATTTATGCAATAGAGAAGGAGCTTGTGTCTGTGATTCTTATGCTTGCTTAGGTCTGCAGTGGAAGGAGCCTGCAGATGTTTTGCATCAGAAAAGGACCTACATAATGTTTACCGTCTGCACATTATTTCTTCCACGGAGGGCCCAATTACTATGCTGACTGTTTAAGGCATAGTAGTTAAAGAGCCCTATTTTTCATGCCACTTCATATCTCTAGAGGTGCCCTCCCCCGTAGAGTATGTTTAACCCACCCCAACTCCACCCCACACGGAGTTTACTAAGGGAAATCCCTATCTAATGGGAGGTGCTTTAGAGGAGTAAGTCGCAGCAACAACCATAAATATGGACTCTGGGGTATGAAAGCCTTAAAACTTTCCCCATGCTGAGCCAGAGTCCACTCTTGTGTCTGTGATCTCCTGATATAACATCCATGAGCAAGTTAGCCTCACCTGATTCCATTTAACATTAAGAGAGGAGGATAATTTTCAGAGTCGTCCCATCCCTTCCCCCCCGAGACGCTTCCATAGCCAAGTCTCTTAACCTATGACCAACCCTGAAAGAATCCCAAGGAAGAAAGGAAAGAGGGCATCAATGAGAGAGCACAGCTGTACAGATATCAACCAAGTTTTTACCCAGGATAACACAAGAAAGCAAAGTTTTTTTTTTAAATCATCTTACCAATGAGTATCATTTTTGAAGTTATATCAGCACCTTGTACAATTTTAATGATTTTGGAGTGAAAAAAAAAAAGCCATATACCAGAATAATAACTTCTCAAAAATAAATAAGCCCATAGCCAAAAAATGCTCTCAGTTTTGAAATGGTAATAGTACCCTCTGGAGTTTGAATATACAGTTTTCTTTTTTTTTTACTTTATTTCTTTATCTCCGCCTTCCTGCTCTCCGAGCCCTCTCCTTCCTTCCTCTCAGCCTCTGTTTCCACCTCGGGGGGATCTGCCCCTAGAGTGCCTCCTTCTCTCCCCTACACAGTGGGGTCTGTCCCTCTTCTGGTGGTCCTGGATGGTACTGAGAGGCTATCATTTAGGGCTTACCAAGAGGTGTTTTTCCTTTTTCTCCCTGGTTTCCCCTACCCTCTGGGACGTCGAGCGCTAGGACGTACACCCCAAGTGGTGGCGTGCTGGCGCACGCCAGACCTCTCTCATGCTTTCAAGTTGACGTACCCTCCCCTAACTCTGATGAACGGCCACTTCCATCCTTTCAATTGTCGGTGCTTCCACTGCTATGAAGGTGATGTAGAATGCAGATGCATTCTTGTTCCCACCCCTGAGGGAGGAGAGCATCCGCTGGGACGCTCGATCCTCCCTCTCCCCCTGCTGACCCCCGGCCACCTGAGTTCGTTCCCGAACCCGGATCACCGGTGTAGCATGAGGTGTGGTGTCCAGTGCCTCAGCCCTCAGCACCACCGGCCTGAATATACAATTTTCAAAAAAAGAAATGACCCTCGGCCTTGAATCAACCTTCGGAAATGCTCTCCTGTCAAATGCGCTTTGTCAAATAAATTAACAAGATAATTGTTCTAGCCTATTTAACTCCCAGAACCATGCTCACAAAAAGATTAAAATAAACAAAATAGTGCAGATTGTAAAGCCATCACAGATAGAAATAATCTAACAACTATGAATATACAGTACATAGAAAGAAAAGTCGAGCCAATGCAGTCTCCTGCTCGAATGTACCCATTCAAGAGAAAATAAAGCTTCTTTATAAAGTTATTTGGGTAAAATAGGTAATTCCATTATAATTTGGTGAATCATTTCCTCATACTAAATCCAGAGAAGAGGTTCTGTACATTTTATATTTGGTTAATGTACAAAAGTACTAGTCCCTCTCTTCCAAGAATGTGCATAGACACAAGAATTTGCAGGACATGTCTTTTAAGTTCGCTAAGTCCGAAATTACCTTTGGAACAAATTTAACTTGTCAAAATTAAATTCAAACCATGGGTATTTTTATTGACTGCTGGTTAAATCTTGAGCAGCACAACTTCAAAATAAATTTACTGTAGAAGCTATTTTACCTGTACTTCTTTAGATGTACTAAAATGAAACGAGGAAAGAGTATGTTTGAATGTTTGGGACCAGTTTAATTACAGTACGTACTGGTTTGTAAAAAACAATCCCATCGAATCCAGTAGTTTCCTCTACTGTACTGGAAACATGTGTGTGTGTATGTGTGTGTGTGTGTGTAGATGGTGGTGGTGCCCGCGTTAATTTCCACCAAACAGCAATTACACTCCAAAGGAGTCCTTCGAGAGGACACCACTGACTTTGTGGCATGCCCTAAAAAGGAGGTTAACTGACTTTTTCAGTGGCATTCATCTGTGATGGGGGATTTAAACCTGGGTCTCTTTATTCACTGCAAATAAAGGGACAGTGTCCCACATTTACGGGGAATACCTTCCCCCTCCCCACACACACACCAGACCGTTCCTATCCTATACTAAAAGCAAAGCTCCAAACAATAATTTACCATTTGCAGAACAGGTTCAAGGAGGCAGTATAGCACTGTGGTTTAGAGCACTGAGTTGGAGACCTGGGTTTGGATTCCACAGCTCCCACTTGCATACTATGTGATCCTGAGCAAGTCATTTAACTTCCTTGTGCTCCCTGGTCGCACATGGGAACAAGCTTCAGTTTAGTGTGCCTTTCCTGGTTAAACATTTCCCCCTTTCCCTAGATTGGTGCCCTGTCCAATGGGTTGTGCAGCAAAGAAGAACTATAAGGATCGCACTTAGATTTAAACCCCAGAAAGTCTGCCATCTTGAGGTGGGAATCCTGTCCAGTGGCTAGCCAGTGCATTCATTTCAATGTCTTTCTCCCAGTGCAAGGCTTGTGGTTAGATTTGGGATAAAGACGTTTGTGCTAGTAACAGTGCCAATGATGATCCATATATTAAAATACAATAACATGTGGCATTCCCTGTTTATGACGTAATAGTATACTTCCTGTGCAAGAGAGTGATGTCACACAGACAGCACTGTCGCATCAGTTTGGCACAGTCTGATTTTTTTTTTGGTACACAGTAAGATTAAGTACTGCATTTTCTGAAATATAGTAGACCAATAAGGGGAGAAACTAAAAAAGCACTTTTAGGTTTAACATAATTTTAAATGCTGGTTTTGGGTGTTTGAATTTATCATCTATCTGCTAGTAAATTTTGAAAAGAAAACAAAACCAAGGCGGAAGGAACACAGCAGGAATTTCTGTTTGTAATACAACTGTTTTTGTAGTGCAGGTGACTTCTCCTCTGCCGCTGTGCCCATCAGCTGCAGCACAATAATACATGTCGGTGTCTCCTAGCTGTAGCCGTTCTATGCTCAGGTCATACGAGTTATTCTTCACCTTCTCCTTGGAGGCTGAAACTCTGCCTTTGAATTCATCTGAGATGATGGGATCATTCTCCCAGTATGCCAGGATAATGTGCTGCATACTTCTCCTGCCCTGCTTTCGGTACCAGTACATAGTCTTCAGGTCCGTGCCTCTCTGGAAGCACCTAATCATTGTAGTCTGTCTTTTGGAGGCAGTCTGAGAGGATATAGGTTGAATAACGCTGCTCGACTCTTGATCTGTAAAAAGAAAATAACCATCGGGGAAGGAGGTAAATATTTATTTGCATCACAGCCCTGACCTAAAGAAAGTATGTCTTGTTACTTTAAAGGAAACAATATTTGGATTTAAAAAATTAGCCCAGCATACACACTTGGCAAGAGCAATCACTTCCATCCTCCCTTTTGTGTAATTCGTGAAAGGTTACTGCACATAACAACAAAGAGTAAAGATGTGAGGCATAAAAGAAACGGAAGTTGTCACACAGACCATTTGGTAATCACATTAAACATCACATACAGTATGGTATTTAGCTCCGTTCAATGTCTCAGCTGAGAGTAGTGATCACCTCTCTTATATTGAGGGTTGTTTCACTTGGAGAGTGAGTGGGGGAGCTAGAGGGAGGCATTGACAGTGTGTGTGTCATACCTCTCAACCTTTTGTACCCCAAATGTGGAACATTGCCTATCGAAATGTGGAACAAATAGGCAAACTGTGGAACACTTAATCAAATCTTTACATAAGAAGCTCAAAACACCATTAAAATGTTGCATTTATGTTAAGAAAGACTATTATTAATTGAATAATATATTTTTTGCATCATTTAATATGGATTTTTGCTTTAAAATGTTGACTTTGAATGTGGAACAAGTGCTCACAATGTGGAACAGGGAGCTTTTGTGAAGTAAAATGAGGAACATTCCTCGTAACGTGGTACAGTTGAGAGGTATGTGGTGTGTGTGTGTGTGTGTGTGGTGTGAGAAAGTGAGAAAGAGAGAGAGAGAGAGAGGGAGAGGAGAGATAGAGATGGAGACAGAGCTGGGAAAGAGACACACACACACATCTGGATTGGAAGGGGAGGTAGAGCATTGAGAGAAAGTCTGGGAGGGCTAAGTGAGAGAGACAGATTGGGAAAGGGAGGGAGAGATGAGGGCATGGGGGGGAAGCGAACATGAAAAAGTGGGAAAGTGAGCACAAGAGAGCAGGGAGAGGAGCAAGGCAAGGACATTTTATTTATCAGGTGCTCTATCCCTAAGGCTCAGGGCACCTTATAATAGCAGTCAAAAAAGATTAAATAAAAGTATAAAATGCAATCCCCTTAACCCTTGACTGCAGACAGAATATGAAAGTACTGGAGTTCTGGACAGATTTATCAGTCTCTGTCCCTGTATGGGTTAAAATTCATTATTAAAACTAGATACATGCACAATTAAGTTCTTATAACTAAATATGTTATTATAGTGCATAGTAGAACATTGTTCAGTATATAATTTCATCCATTTCAAAATGCTGTTACACTGCAGTTCAAAGGTCATGTAATGTGGCTGTAACTGTACCTTTCTGAGGTATAACAGCATTCTGAAACTTCTACAGACTGTACATGTCAGTTTCCTTTTGAAAGAGAAAGAACTGCTATGAGAGAGAATCAGAACCCGTCTGTGGCAGAACACACTAGCTGTGCATAGTTGCCCATCCAGTGTTCTCTATATACTGGGTAGGCCTGCTTGAACAGGTATGTTTTACAGGCAGCCTTAAAGATGCTCACAGGAAATGACTCACACTGAAATCTAGTGTCAATCCTGTCTCCGACTGCTTGAGATGGAAATGGGGGACTATGACCAATCCTGCATCAGTGGTGCAAATGGGACATATAGGGGAGTAAGATACCAGGAAATTTTTATGGAAATGAGGACCCAGGCAGTGGAGTACCTAGAATATCAGCATGCAAATCTTGCAGGAGATGCACCTCACAACTAGCAGCCAGTGCAGAGTTAGAAGGACCAATGTGATGTGTTCACTTTGAGAAGTTCTAGCCACCAGCCAGGCCATCACTTTCTAGACCAGCCACAGGCAGTAAATCAAGCCAGATGCCCCGATGCTTTACTATCACACAGGTCTTCATCCAAAGGCAAGACCTTAGCTGTAGATACCATGCAAAACCAAGCATACTTTTCACCAAGATATTAAGAGCACTAGAACACCTTTGCATCTTGGCAATGGAAATGAACTGTGAGTCACGCTGCTAGGTACCGATGCTCTTTCAATAGATATCCAGTGTCTGTTGTATGACTGAATCATTCTGCCGACACAGCACAAATAAATTGTGCCTGATCAGCATCTTGTGAGATTGTCTCCATTGTTCTGCGATCCATGAGCACACCTCGTCACATTAACGTATTCTGCTTACTTGGGGCTGGCTGTGCCTATGAGCTGCAGAGTCCTACTGTTGGTTTGACCCCTACTCCCTTTCAGGTTTTAAAAAGCTCCCCTGCTCCACTACTCACTTGTGTTATTAGTTTGTCCCAAAAATACTAATTTTTACAGAGCTGCAATGCTGATCATAATTGCTGTCTGCATGCTGTTCACTGTTCTGATATTCTTAGAGTAAATATAGCACAGTTTAGTGACTAATGTTGTGTGCTTTCAGACAGACATAAAAAGTCTTTAATTTCCATCATATATGAAACAGCTGATTTTGTATGCTTATTAACATATTTTGTCATTGAACAATTGTGTGGGAATGTTTGATGTAGTTTAACTAGCAAAATAGTGCTTATAGCAAATTATGCAGAGCCTGCAGACATTTTGCTTCAGAAGAGAAACACTCACCAGATCCGGAACCGCTCAAACAACCTACGCCTCAACCTATGATGCCGGACCTTACTTTCACCGTAGGACCTCCCATGGGGCCACTCACTAGGCTCGGTCTGTCCCCTTTCCCCAGGTCTCATGACGTCTCGGCTACTGTGCACTGCATAAGCTGGTTTAGTCGCTTTCTAGTTGTGTTTTTGTGGAGACAGATGGAGTAGGTGCGGGAGGGAGCCTGGTCCGTGAAGGCTACTTGCGTGTCACTGATGGGAAATTTGCCCTCATCAGCAGGACAAAGTCTCACTTTCGTTGCTCCACAGGTGAGTGGAGAGGGGGTGGTGGAAAGGTGAGGCCCAGTGCTAGTCAGTACTACTTGCTTTGCCTGCCTTGCTAACACTGTGCTGAACAGCTTGGAGGTGCTGCTGTTTAATTTGCACCTTGAAATGAACCTGATGGCACCAGAACTGCAGCACAGAGGGCATCACAGCCAGTGTGGAGTTGCTGTTGTTTACTTTGCACCTTGAAACGAACCTGACTGCATCACAGCTGCAGCCCAGAGGGCATCGCAGCCAGCAGCAGATCTAAACACACTGTGCACACCCGCACAGGTAAATGCACTGAAAGCAGCAGCTGGAACCGGCCATGGCAGCTCATGCATCTCCTTGTAACGTGTTGGCTAAAGACACACCAGTGGCTCACTGCACTGTATGTGTTGTTTCAAACAGACCTCTCCACTGTACCTGATTTTGCATTACAAATTTCCTGTGTCCTTCCTAAATGTGACATTTTTGCTACAGAAAAGTAAAGATTTGAATTATGAACATATATGCTCCCATATCTCTACCTACACCTCAGCCTATGACACCGCACCTTATTTTCACCATAGGACCGCCCATGGGACTGCTCACTAAGCTTGATTCATCCTCTTTCCCCAGGTGTCGTGATGTCTCAGCTGCTGTACACCACATAAGCTGGTTTACTCACTGGCTGTCTGGTTGTGTTTCTGTGGAGACAGATGGAATAGGTGTGGCAGGGAGCCTGATCCGGGCAGGCAACTTGCATGTCACTGATGGGGAATTTTCTCATGTCAGCTGGACAAGGTCTCAGTTTTGTTGCTCCGCAGGTGAGTGGAGGGGGGGCAATGGAAAAGTGATGCCTGGTATTAGTCAGTACTGCTTGCTTTGCCTGTCTTGCTAACAGTGTGCCAAACAGCTTGGAGGTGCTGCTGTTTACGTTGCACATTGACATGAACCTGACAGCACCACAGCTGCAGCTCAGAGGGTATCAGAGCCAGCAGCAGGTCTGAACACATCTAGTAACATGGGTCATGTACACTAAATTTATTCCTTATCAGGTCAAATCCTGCAGATGTTTTGGCTCTGACCAGAACTTGTTTTTATGTCTGTTACATTTATAAAAGTTTGAGAGTTTTTTTTTTTATTGATGAGATTGTGCCTTTATGAGATTTGTTTTCATCATTGTTATAGCCATTGACATGTGTGCACTGTCATGACATTCTGCTGATGATGCAGCAGTGGTACAACATAGGTGTTCATTGGTGGTATCAGTGAGAGGCAACAAATTTATTGCCCTCGGTGGTGGCACATTTTAGGGAGCAGGGATTGAAACCCAGTATCAGGCTTGTGCATGCAGGATCAATGTGTAGTGGTTAGCGAACCACAATTTTACATTTTTTTTAAAGTTTGTGTCCACTGAGAGAGAGGGATATTTTCTTTTGCAGTGCAGATGGTTGGTGGTTGTTTTGTATTGGTGCCAATCTCAGTATCCTGTGTTGTGGCAGCAGGGGGCAGTCAGGAGGTGAAGATAAGCTGCGCAAATGGTGATGACTGCTGGTTCAGGAGACAAAATGAGCAGGTTAAATTGTATTCTTTGTTTTTATCTGTATTATTTAAACACAATTTCAAGATGGGGACTGAGCAGCAGAAATGGAGTTAAGAAATTGGGAAAGTGTGAAGTAAAGCATGTAGTGACCAGCTCAAGGTTTGTTTGCTTGCCTTTTTTTTAATGGAAAGTACTTTCTTTTGGAGAGAGGTGGATGGTTTAAAGAGGAAAGAGGAGCAAGGAGCTATAACAGTTGCCATGGTGTACTGTTTAATGAAAAAAAGAAACTATGCAAATAGTGTCAGCGAGTGTGGGGGGGGATATCATTATAACATGTCTACTATGAACATAAATGCATCATGACATGTCTACTGTGTACAGAAATGCTGATGATATGTCTAATCTGAATGTCTTTTGTGTCCACACTTATTGCCTAAATAAGGGATATGCGGGGTGACTGTGTGATAAAGCATTTATCTTGTGTTAGTTGCCATTGACCTCTAGTAACCTCACAAGTGATGTAGCCACGAGTGATGGTTATGAGAGGTCAATGGCAACTAACACAAGATGAATGCTTTATCACACAATCATCCCCTGCATATTTCATTTATTCAATAGGGGAAGACCATGTGTGATACTTTATGTTGTTTTTAATGTACTTTCTTTTTCTTTTTTAATAGCTTTGAGGTTTATTTTTTTTACAAGAAGCTGCTCCACTTCTTGTAAGCGTCATTGCCATGGCCATTGCCATAGAAGCAGCATGATGACATTGTGCATGTGCTGCAATTTATATAGTCATTAGTGGTTGCAGTGGCTTATTTGAAATAATCTCGGCCAAAATGGCGGCTGGTTTTAGCAAGTGGGGAGTGGGAGAGTTTCTCCAGGAACAGGGTGAGTGGGATATAAATTCTTATGTAGCAGAGGTAACTTTTTAAATTTCCTAACCCATTTGGTCCATTTGATTGTACCATTTATCATTTGGAGAGATTTTTAAGTTTTCTGGAGCGAGTGGCGAATGCGAGTTATCGGAGACAGGATGGAAGCAAGAGTGCAGGTTTGGTATTGGTAAACTCTATTTATGAGTAAGAACGGTCCTTGATAGTAATGAGTCTTCTTTTGTGTGAAATGATTTAAAGGAATGATCAGAGAAGTAGAAGGTGTCAGATAAAGTGATGGGTGGCAAGTCAGGCTGGTACAGGAACGAGCACTGTGAGTTTATGTCAGAGGGAAACTGAGACATCTGAAGTAGTGCTGGCAGCCTGAGGGGGAGGGAGAAATTGTTTGTGATTGAAGAATTGTATAGAAAAATCAGTAACTGTGTGTATAAATGAAATTTATACAGTTACTCAGATAAACAGATTTATCACACTCTGTTTATCTCCACCCTTATTGCATAAATTAGAATGCTTTATCATTTTGTACCAGCTGTAACTTTAGCAGCAAAGTTGCAACTACCAGATGGCACGTTATACCTGTCCTCAATGTCCTTCACTGACTAACCATCCATCAATGTATTGATCTTTTAAAGAGTCTCTGACACCAAAAGTGCTACATTGCAGAATCTGAATAAGCATACTCCCAATAAATCTCATACCAAAAACTAGGTTTCTGCATTGCTTCATTTTAAAGTTATTAGTCATTTTGTAATCCTGATTACAGTACCTGTACAAACAAGCCTGTTTCAGTGATTAGCTGCCAATGATGTCATCTAGGGACCTCACAGTCCAGTATTCCCTTTCAGAAATTTATAGGATCTGTTTCTCCAAAGTTGTAAAGCTCACGTGCAATGGTTTTCACATGTAAAACAGGCAGCACCATTCAAAAAACATTGCTATAAAAACCATATGACTGTCAGGTTTTGTAACAAAGATAACTTCACAGTGGATCCATGCTCTGGAGTGGTTTAATGCGCTTGTAACATGGCAAATGCAGAAACAGGGAGTCATGCATTATATGAGATTGTAACATGACATCCTACATTAGCAAGTATTTAATTATTTATTTGTTTATTTATTTTTGTAAGTCGGATTTACAACCTTTCAGTCAGGGACTCATTTACAAAAGCATCTCATCGCAGGAAGGGTAGACATGGTTACAGTGTGAAATACAACAGTGGTAACATACAGATGCAATACAGATAACAAAAGAACACAATATAACAGTGGTTTACAGAATAAAGTTGCATGCAGTAAATAGCAATCACATAAAGTATAACAATAGTAGAAGTCACAACCCTGGTCATACCATGGAAATACCTATGTGGAGGAGGGGGAACAGGGGTGAGTAAAAGAAAAAAAAAGGGGGTGAAGCAGTCCAACTGACATTGCCAAGGCTATGGGCCAGACAATAAAGCACAGATACGGACATAGGTAGAGTGGAATCATCTCTGTTTTTCTGCTGTGTTTGCTGTTTGTGATTTGGATGCTGTGCATTATGGGAAATGCATATATTTCACTGCATGTTGTATATTGTGGGTGCAATAGTGAATAGTCATTCAATTACTGATTACGTGCAGATGTGATCAACATTTTAGAATATGTGTTCATTTTGGCTGACTTACTTTTGTGAACTGTGGAATCATCTCCATTTTTCTGCTGTGTTTGCTGTTTGGGATTTGGCTGTGGTGCAATATTGGAAATGCATATATTGATGTGCACAGGAGATTTCAGCTCTGGTAGTTGTTCTTGAAATTCCCTTGGCAGGCCAATAGATGGCTGTGAAACAATGCTAGTAGCACAGCACTGTTCTATAGCCATATTTAGATCAATTTCCAAATGTACTGAACTGAGCCACTTAGGGGGAAAAAACCTTCATAGACCAAGTTAAAAAAAAAGATTCCACATAGTGTATTGACTGGTGCTGCCTGTTTTACTTGTGAAAACCATTGCACATGATCTTTTCAACTTTAGAAAAAACAGGTCCTATAAGCTTTTTGACAAGGAATACTAGACTATAAGGTCCCTAGATGACATCAGCATCAGCTCTTCACTGAAACAGGCTTTTTTGAACAGGTAGTGAAATCAGGGTTACAAAATGGCTAATAATTTTAAGAAGCAGTAACATAGAAATCTCGTTTTTGGTATGGGGTTTACTGGATGTATGCTTATTCTAATTCTGCAATGTAGCACTTTTGGCCAGATGGTGTCAAGTTGCTCTTTAAAATTCTCTTAATGGTTTACATATGCTTCCATGGATTGATTCCCCCCTTACCTCTACTTCCTGCTACATATTCATGCCCTGGTTGCAATTTCTGCTTCTGTGATTCACCTCTTTTGGTCATTACTCCATCCAGGCTGGTCACTTATGGTATCTACACCTTTTCAGCATGCACTGTTCAGCAATGAAACCAATTTCCTGCTTACCTATGGTCCTGTTCAGACATTTAATTTAAAAGAATAACTAAAACCTTTTAATTTTGCATTTCCTAATTATATGTTCTGCTCCCTGCTACAAAATCACACCCTAGTTGCAATTTCTGTTCCTCTGATTGACATCTTTTGGTAATTACTGCATCCAGACTGGTCATTCATAATGACCAATGCCTTTTTAATGACATTCTCCTTGGCAACAGAACCAATTTCCTGCTAACCCATGGTTCTGTCTGGACACTGTTATTTTAAAAGAAAAGCTAAAACCTTCTCATTTAATTTAGCATATTGTATTTCCTAATTATAATTTTAAAGTTTTAATTTTCTGTTAAGTGCTCTGAAATCTCTGTAAAGTATTCTATAAATCAAAATTACAATAAATAGAGATTGCTCCTTCTTCTGATGAAGCTCATATCCTGGTTTTCCAATAAAAAGATAAAACACTTGCAAAATGCTCATCATAAAAGACCAATTTCCTTGTCAAATTCAGATAATAAAATGTCTACTAAAATTTTAGCAAACAGGCTTGAAACTTGTTTACTGTATCTAATTAACCAGGATCACATGGGCTTCATTACGGGACATGGGGACACAACAATAGGAAATGCATTCAGTGATACAGTATAATCATCTGTGAGGACAAAAATGCTTTTGTGGTACCCCAGATGCTGAAAAGGCATTGGACATGAAGGAATTGTCATATCTGGATCAATTATTATTAAAATCTGCTTTTGGCAGTACTTTTAAGAACTAGATAGAGTTAGAAAATGGGCTTGGAAAAAAAAAGCATCCTGATTGGTTGAAAGCAGTCTTCAGACATGCATTTATTTTTTAGTACAGCCCATGAAAAACGAGTGTCAGTTTGAGGTTCCCCATTGGTAGCATATCATTGGACACCCCGAATTTTGAAATTTGCCTGCCACCATTTTTTTTCCACTCGTTAAGTGAGGGACTTGCCCTCCCCAAACCCACTTGATATTACCGACCGAGCTGTTTCATTTCCCACAGTGTTTTGTCAATGTTTTTGCCTATTGAAAAAAAAAAAACACAAACAGCATTTCTAACTGAAAGTAGTAGCACTGGCAAATAGCATGCTTAGTGCCACTCCAACACATCTCACCTCGCGTTCACTGTACTCTCACTGTTCCAAAACACAAAAAGAAACAGAAACACAATACTGTGTGTTTTTTAAATATAAACATCACTTTCCTCAATTACACTGTAGATTCAGATTTTGCTCTGTCTGTTACCTGCCATTTTAACTGCAGTGTGCTCTACTCTGTTCCCATCTGTTCCTCTACATGGTAAAATCATGAGTCAGAGTCCCCCAGTTAGGAAGATCACTGCTGACCTGGCAGTTACAAATCATATCTCTCTCTCTCTAAATCAAAGTACCTCTCTTTTTCTTCTGGTCTACAGTTTTTGACTAGACTGCAGTCTCCCCATCTTCTCCTGCTTCTAACAGCACAAGCCAGTCTCCTGAACTTGTCACTGAGCTCCAGTTAGGATTCAAGGGAAGAAAATCTTAACATGAAAAACAAAATCATTAAATAAATAAACAAACAATAAAACAAAACTGCATTTAAAACTCAAAAGCCCTATGTGTGTGGGGGAGAGGGTAACCATGACAACCACCTTCATTGTAAGAACTATGGAGGCTCAAGTAAGACAAAAGTCCATAGCTCAAAAAAACAAAAAAGAAATACAGCTGCCTAAATCAGGTGGATGAACTATTTTATTACAAAAGAAAATGAAACACCTAAAAATTCAACATTTAAACATAAAAAGATATTTGTTATTCAAACATATATAATACAGTGCCCATTTTCTAAGCTCAATAATACCCTCCAGGTTAGGTGGTATCAGGGAATAGGTACTATAAGGCCTTCCACCTGTGGCATCAAGCCTCATTATGCCCCTGGGCAGTCCAGTATTTCCCAATACTGCCCAACCTGTTGGGTATTATTGCTTACATAAAGTACTCCTTATCTTAAGCAAGAGAACTCACTGATAATCTTATATACCCAAACATTCAATTAACAACAGGGACATCGCAAGGGTGCCCTTTGTTCCTAGTGCTATTTGCTCTGTAGTTGGAACATCTAGCCAATGTTATTCACACATCAGAAAATGCTATTTAATGGATACACATTGATTAACAGTTTTGCTGTATGCAGACAATATATTACTTATGTTATCAACTCTTCTCAAGAAATGCCATAATTGCTTAACCTCATAACACAATACAGACAGTTATCAGGATTAAAAATAAACTGGGCAAAAACAGAGACTATAGCCATTAATCCAAAGGAAATCAAAATTTCAGAAAAGCAATTTCTATACAAAATTTCAAAGACAAAAATTAGATATTCAGTTGTTCAGTTATCCAATAATTTTGGATTCTTTTACTGAACTTAATTTGGAACCATGAATTGCATCTATTAAAACTTGACTAAGAAAAGTGAATGTACCTCCCAGTAACTCTGTTAAGTTGAGTACAGGTTGTTAAAATTAATGTCCTTCCAATGCTTTTTTTCAGGCTGCTCTAATAGTGCTGTGCAGAATTTTCAAATTCCGGTTGAATGAAATTCCATGGAATATTCAAAGTTCTGCTAAATTCCACCATAAACAGAATGGTGTAATTCCGCAGCATAAAATAGTTGCAGAATAATTTTACATGGAAAAATCACTGTTCTGCATAATATTATTTCACTGATCTCAATATTTTCTGCAGAAATTGTTGCGGAATAATTTTCTGCAGAAAAAGTACTGTTCCATGGTGTATTATTCCACAGATCACAATAGGCTGAATTCTACAGGAGAACAAGTGAAATTCCAGCAGAAATTCCACCGGCAGAATGGTCATTCCACACTAATTCCACCAGCAGAATTCCACATTCCACACAGCATTAAACTCTAATACAAATTAATACACAATTTATATCAGAACTGCAAAGATACTACCCAGATTTCTTTGGCATAATAAATGACTATGCCTTAATATGAAAAAGTTAAATGTTTGTCATATTATGGCCAGATTGGAGTTGTTCCATTTTCAATAGTACTTCTTTTCTACCACCATAGATGAAAAGATGAAGTGATTCTCATGCTGGCCCAGTGGCACTTAAGGTTGAGGCACTGGACACCACACCTCTTGCACTGCTGGTGACCCAAGTTTGGGAGCAAGCTCAAGGTGCTGGGGGTCGGCCAGGGAAAAGAAGGTTTGAGTATGTGACAACAGCTCACCTTCTCTGGTGGGGGTGTAGAAGGCTCCAGCAATAGTATGCCTCTCAGTGGTGGCTGGGAGGTATTGAGCCAATATTCTTCTTCCACATTTGGGGAGGTGGGTCATGGCAGGCATCAGAGTGGAGTGCATGGGAGCATGCATGCCTCCCTTGATGTCATTGGGCATCCAAGCTCATTGACAGGGGGAAGGAACCACATAGAACAAAGGAAAAGCTATGGCTCCTGGATAGATGATGTGGACCCAGCACCATGCCCACCTTTGGATCTTGCCCTTCTGGGTCCCGATGCCTACTGACCTTCATCTTCTCCGTCAGGTAATTGGATTTACATATGGAAGTGCCAAGCAGCTGAAGGTGGCCCTGCCTCAGGAGTGCAAGCTGTGGAGTTGCCTGAGGGTGTGTCATGGGTGGGTCAGAGGTCCAGGCATTCCTCATGGCAGGGAGTATGTCAGATCGGGTAGGAACAGCTAGGTGACCAAGGGGCATCCAGAAGCCAGTGATCATAAGGGAAACAGAATAATAAAAAAACAAAAACAAAGTGGTTCTCACATCATCTCCTTTTTGAGTATATTGTGAAGTTTCAGAACATTAAAAAAAATGAGTCAGATTCTATATTTTAGTCATAGTAAGGGGAAGGCAAAATGTTAAAACTGTGAATCTGCAGCTGCATCATATAATTTGCTTGAAATTAAACTTGTTGGATCAGGTGATATAGACAGTGTTCCACTCTCCCTTAAAATCTAAAGCATTGCACACAGGAACTGAAGATCATTTTCTTATCTCGTGGTTATCAAAAAAGAATTTGGACTACTGAGGAGTCAGTTTTAATGCCCTTTTTTCACAATTAAAAGAGAAGTATAATTTAGATAAGTCTCAGCTATTTCAATACTTCCAGACTAGAAAAGTATGGATGGAACTTTTGGGTAAATCTTTGAGATTTGAATCTAACTCTGAAGTACTGTATATGCAATGCTGGATAAGATAACTTCAAAAGTAAGATGATACAGAAAATTTACAAAATATTGATGAATAGTTTATGTATGGATTCTAACTTGGATACATTAAAAACTGTGTGACAGAAAGAGCTTAATGCCCACTTTTCAGATGAGAAATAGAACAATATTTGTGCATCTAGGAGCATACAGTAGCTCAAAACAGTAGGTTAAACCAAATTCAGTGCGATACATTACATAGAATCTATTACTCTTCAGTGGAATCGATTACTTGCCAGATGTACATCATTTTTCTCATTTTGCAGTAGATGCCAGACCAATACAGGCAATACATATTGAATACTTTCTGGCACCAAATCTTTAATATAACTGATTCACTATTGGACTCAAATTTACAAGTAGAAGTAGTGATATGTATTTTGGGGACTTCAGCATAACAAATTTTAGCAAATGGTCTGGAGAATAAATTACCTGATATAGATTTATTAAACCATGAAAAATGTATTGCTAGAGAAGGGAACCCTCCAATACCTCAATCCTACTCTTAATGGAAAGTGATGCTGCGAGAGTATGGGCTAATACAGAACATTTCTATAGAATAAATAACAAATTAAATGAGAAGATGAGGGAACCATTAGTCAAGTTATAAATCTGGATTCGTTTTTGTATTAAATAAATGGCAACCTTTTTGTTCAAATAGTTAATCCAAAACTAATCACTGTACATTAGAAACCATATTCTTTGTATCTGTCTTTATGTCTGTTGATTGCTATATTTATTTGCCAATGAAGTTTTAATACAAATATTATTAAAAAAGACAGTGGTATTAATTTATACAAATTTCACAATAAGTTTTGCAAATTAATATGGAAAAAAGGACATAACTGAGAAATAGATATTTTTATGGAAGAACTGCAGTGGTTACATGTACAGGTTATTGTATAGATACAAGGTAAACATATTTTGAAACTATCTCTTCTTAGGTAATCCAGTTATCTAAGTTGTCTTAGAAAGTAGACACAGAAAATAAGTGAATCTCAATGGTTGACACCTCAAGTAGAGATTCATTTATTTTCTAATAGGTCCCGCAGTAAAACAAGAGCCTATTTGGGGTGCCCAATTTCTTACTGCATTCTTGGGCACCCCAAATGTTCAGATCCACCAGCCACCATTTCTGTATGCTCACCAATGTAGCTAAAAAAATAGCAGCTGGTCCACTTGCACAAAACACAAATATTAGCATCAAACAGCAGTATATTGTTGAAAAAGTATTCCATTTCACAAAGTGCACACTGTGATTAGTGACAGACAGTTGTATCTCCTACACCTCTACTTAGCATGACAGCACCGGGACTTTCTTAATTTTCTGTACAGCCAATAGACGTCCATCTGCAGTACAGAAAATGAAAGAAATACCACTCCTCTTCTGCACATTAGTGGTATTGGAGATACCAGTCTCTATCGGCAAAGCAGCTGTAAGTTCCTGAACTGGAATACATGTAATTAATAACAGATGGCATTTGAATTGAAAAGAAAGACACAAAAACAAATAAAGCCCCACAGATCAAATAAACATGTGCTGTCTGTTATTAACCAAGCCCATTTTCTAAATTAAAAAAATCCCAGTCACAAGCTCCGATCTGAGCATGAGCAGGCAGCTGACACATACTCACAGCTTCTGCATTCCAAATTTGAAATGCACAGCAATCACCACTGACACTGTAGTGAACTCCGTTTTTTTGCGTTTTATCGGCAATTATCTAGCACTGCTCAACAGTGTGGTTTATTTTGCGGTTTGTTTGCTTTGCCCACCCCTCCTTAAAAGGGACTACTTAATCCCAAAACTCAAGAAATATGTTATACAAAGTTATATGCATTGTTATATTTTAAAACTTAAAAAAATGTGTCTGAGAGATTGTTTCCATTTTCTAAGTGCAATAATACCCACCAGGGTGGGTGGTATGGGCTATATCAGACCTTCCAGGAGCTATAATGTCCTCCTCCTGCACCATCAGGCCTCATTACGCCCCTGGGCAGTCCGGTATAACCCAATACCACCCATCCTGCTGGGTATTATTGCTTACTTAGCTTGTTCCATTATGAACTGCTGTGCTTACATACACCCTGTTGCATACTGTTTGTCTTATTTGTTTTTGCTATGTTAAATGGATGATGTATTCCTTTTACATTTTATTGTACTGTTATTTTATTGTTCTGTTATACATTTGTATGGCTTTTCTCTTGTTCTTCACCAGAATGCCTGTGGACTCAAACTGTTCTCAGCTTGGTAGGCCTCTCCTGATAAAAGTTTTATGAATAACTCAATACAGTACAAACATACATACATACAGTAAATTCATACATGCATAAATAAATTGTGCATTAAGGTTTTCCCATACTTGAGTCTCCCAATAGTGGCCTACAAAATTTAACAGATGCCTGTAGTTTATTGTTCTCATTCAAACTTGAAATGAGTGGTCCTGTATAGAATGCAACTTTTGTTCTGGTGATGATATTTTATTTGCCTGCTCCACACAAGGAAATGCACACTCACAATGTTTCATACAGGGATTGAGGCTACAGAATGGACTTATATGGTTTGGAAAGAGACTCAAAAATAATCAGATCAAGTCTTATTTTATTTAAAGTTCATTATAACCTATGTACTGGTGATGTAATTAGTAGTCATTCCCCTTCATTAAATTATAGCATCAATACAGTATATGCTGGTGTCATACAACAGTTTAGCGTGATAAAAATCTATTCTAACAGAGTTCTTCCTCCAGGGAGCTGTGGTCCAGTTGGAGACCAGTAAGCTAATGACTGACTGGTTTCCTAAAAGCCACAAATCCTATATGAACAAAACAGTGTGCTTCACTTTAAGTACTTCCAGTACTGTTGACTAATGAACTCAAAAGAAAAATGGAATTTGGTATTTCCTCTCTACTGGTGGCCTGATGTACCATTTAACTTTCAGTGCATGAAGAAGATGATCTGACTTTTATACTGCCCCTTAGGATGGTTATTGAACTCTCCTCTGTAATTAAGGGAACCATAAGGACAGAGGTAATGACATCAATTCAGGATTACCGCAATGAGTGTAGCAGAGAACATCCTTTAAAAATGAACTCAATAGCTACAATAGGATTAAGTTTGCCCGGGGACCATTCATGAATGAAATTAAGCACTGGTCTTAATTAATGTTATTTATTCTGCAATATGAAATTAGTAGCACTCACTCTTTCATTCTGACAGGCTGAGAAGGAGATGTAGGACATTAGCTCACCACAACACTTGCAGCTATAAAAAGGTTACTACACTTGTGACATCACAGCAGTTAGAAGGCAGTACAGGCATTTCAATAATCATGTATAAACTACTGAATCTCTCTGCACTAAAATGTTTTCCAAACATTTAGCAATGTATTGTGACTCTAGAAATAGTTTTATATAATTAAAGCTGGTTAGCTTAAGAGGCATACTGCTTCTGAAAAAAAAGCATATAACCATTTGCAACAAACCTGCAGCATTACTTTGATATGATTATCATGGGGCCTAATATTTAAAGGGACATGACTAGGTAAAACACAGCTGCAGCATCTGCTTGCTGCAGTTCCAAATTATGCATGAATTCTTTTTTTTCTACTATGTTGCTTCTCTCCCTGAGTCATGCCCTTTGACACCCTCCAACCCTGTTACTGACTTTCTCATGGGCTTGCCATTTATCCGTCACTTACCAAGAACCACAATGTGATGGGTGGCCAGCTGTGTCAGTCATGCAAAGGCCTGTAAGGGGGGGGGGAGTGATGTCCTGGACAGTCAGACTTTTCCCCTCCAACCTCCATTTTCTTCCTTGTGGTGTCTGTGTGCAATGACACTTTCATGCATGTGTGACAGGCATCTGGTAATGACCTCTCCACTCTGGTGCACCTATCTGTGCTACCATCTGGTCTCCACCAATCAGCAGTCACTCAGTGGGAGCAGTGCCCCCCCACTCTGAGGAAGGAGAGCAGTCTCTGGCACTCTCAATCCTTCCTCCCATGGCCAGCCCCCAATAGCACACACTCATTGTCAAACTTGTTCCACTGGGATATTAAGTGGTAACGCTACCACTGTGCTACTGGGCTGGTCCTGAATTCTGATTTTTAAAACAGTTGTACTGTGCTTATTTATTTGAGAATTGGTGGCTGGGAAGTACTGCAGATTATTATATTGCCATATACCATTTATGATACTTTTTCTGGACATTTAATGGAAAATTGACAAACAGGAAAACAAAATGGGTTCAATTGTGATGAGAGCTGTGTGAAAAAACTTCTGCCGGAGGAATTTGCATGAAAGGACTTTTGCTTCCGTGAAAATGTAGAAATCATTTTGGCAACTTTCATGGAAATTCCAACTTAGAACAGCAGAATAAATGTATGAACTGAGGGTTACTGTACTAAATTGCAAAACAAAATTCCACAGACCTGATCACTGTCAGAGGTAAGCTCTTCACAATATCTTTCAGGCAGTATAGCGCAGTGGTTTAAGGTTCTGAGTTGCAAGTCTGGAGATCTGGGTTTGAATTCCACAGCCCCCACTTGCATACTGTGTGACCCTGAGCAAGTCACTTAACTTCCCTGTGCTTCCAGGTTGCACCTGTAAACAAGCTTTCAGCATAGTGTGTCTCACCTGGTTAAAGAATTGGAAAAAAAAACATTAATCTGCAATTCATACATTTATTCTGCAGTTCAGTTAGTAACAGTAGACTGTCTCCATGAGTACTTATTATGGGGCCAGTGACCGGGGAAGGGGGTGCCACAACACACCAGGGAAACATTATATTCTTATGGGGCCAATGACTGGAGGGGGATGATGCCTCTAGATACTAAGGAAACTTTACATTTTTAAGGGGGTGGTAGTCAGAGGTAGGTGCATGCCACTGGACACCAGGTAAAACATTTTTCTATACCAAGCCAGTGCAGAACTGAACTGTGGAATAATTACATGAATTGTGGATTAATGTATTAATTTCACAGGTCACGTATTACTTTGCAGTTCAGTGAGTAAATCCCATGGAATAGGGTGAAAATTTGCCAAACACGTTCGGATGATTTCCGTTGTCACCAAAGGCAGAAGTTTGGAAAATTCTGTGAAAGGTGGTGAACTTTCACGAAAGTTCAGCTAATGCAGAATTTGCAATTTTTGCCTTGCTCTAATTCTGATTAGAAATGTCCAGATGCTCTGTGGGTGTCACAGGATACCTTAAGAGTGCATGGTTTTAGGTTGGATTAGATAATAAGAATAAAAGAAGCTCTTCACTGGGTTGACACTGCATTATGTTTCCAAACTGGTTAAACATTATCCTGAATGAATTAACTGGAGGTTCTAGGGCTCCAGCGTTTCAGCATCAGGAGGAATTGATCTTTATTGTTTAGATCCAAGGTCAGATGTAATCAGTTAGCACATTACAGCAGAAAATGGCAAACTGCTCAAGGCAGAAAGAGAGAGAGCTCTTTATAGCAATCTGCAACCCTTCTGTAAAATAAAACATGATTACACAAAGAAACAGCTAAGGAAACGGAAAGGGATTAGTACAGGATCAAAAACAAAGTATTATGCAGATGTAGGTATTGTAGTTCATTTTCCTGCAATTTTCTGCTCACTTTTGGATTGAGATCCTCAGTGCTGCATTCAGTATTTTGGATGGGCAAGAAAAACAGAACACTTGACTCATGTTACTGCTAGTGATAAATAAACCAGAACTTAAAAGGTACTAATGTTTGGACTGCTGCTAATCTTAGTGTTTATCTGCATGCAGCAAAGGGAATATTTTCCCCTTCTTGTTTTTCTCACATGCCCCTCAGAACCTCACTCTTTTGGGCCCCCACACTACCCCTCTATCTCCCTCCAGACTCACTACTCACTTTGTCCCTCTGAGTGGTGCTCCTGTGCAGACCTCCAATCCTGTCTGACCGGTGGTTCACTGCTGGGGGTCTCCTCTTGCCATCATCACAGGATGGCTCATGACAACTCCTTATCCTGTCTATCTCTGATTACCAGTGTATCCCTTATGGGGGCCATGCTGCAACCTAAAGGTGGAGTGAGTCTTTAGGACTAGAGGGGCACACATGGTTGCACCCACTCACCTCTTCGGCTCACACACATGAAATGGCTGGCCTGAAAGGGTACCCAACAGCATGTAGTCACCCACACCATCGCTGGCAACTCCACAATTCATATCAGGAACCAGTACAAGGCAGTGCTATTATTGCCTTCCCCTGGGAGTACTCCATCCATGGGACACTCTTATTCCTCCCTGCCAGCCTCCACTCCTGACATGCTGGGTGCAGAGCATGCACCTGAGTTGTCAGTGTACTAGAGCAATCCGCCATTACTTGGCACCATGGAGTCAGCCCCCCTTGTTTAAAACATTATTGTTTTCTGTTTCTGATGGGATGGGCAGGCACTATTAGCTGATAATTTTCAACAATCTAGATACATTCTTGCAATTTTTACCAGTTGTTAGCACTCAGTGAAGTCAATAGGTTTTGATTAGTTCTTTGCCTGATGATGACTGGCAGACACTAGCAGCTGCAGCAGTGCAGAATGTTTTCTGTGAGACAAGGAATGCTCGATCTATGCTGGCTGCAGCATGTACAAGCTATGCATGCAACTGGGAAAATATGCAAGGCAGTTAGCTGTGCTAAGAATTGCATGTACTGTATAAAAAGAATAATAGGAGACTGTGTGTTGCAAGGCTATAATACCATTGAGAGGTTCTGGGGACATGGAAACACCAAGAGCAAAGCTTGAGAGGTTCTCATCTCCCCAGAACCTCTCGATGGTGTCATAGCCAAGTAATCACAGTCCCCTATCTGTTATTTTTTGTAGTATATGCATCTGAGGAGTTTCTAGTGTTCTCCAGAAAAGTGGCACAAAGCTCTGTGGATGGTTAAGCATGTATGCAGGTCTCTTTAAGTATAACTAATTCCCAAGTGTTGCTATGGACACCAGAATGTCAGGACATCTCAGAAGCACCCAGTATGTGTTTCTATTGGTGCTTCATGTGTTTTATGAATAAATATTTAGGGAAAATGGCGGCTTGTTGATGTGAGCGGTCGAGGAGCTGCTTTTTTTTATTTCTGTGGCTTAGTTTTTATGGCTCTTAATAAAAAAGATTATTTATAGCACTGGAGTGAGCAGGAGATGCACTGTTGGCTGCTGATTAGATTTTGTTGGTTTTTGGCAAGCTGGCTTTTACTGTACATGTTGGTTAAAGTGAAAGCCAGCTGCTGCTGTGCATAAGACAGTCGTGCACTTGCGCTGTTCTGTATGTGTGATAATACTATCATTCAGAGCTCCGAACAATAGTGTTACTGGCTCTGAATGATAGTATTATGGCTCAGCATTGATGGTATTATCACTTCTGAGGAGCTGTTATTACTAGATTTTTTTGTATGCTTCTGCACCATATTATTTTGGCTTACCAATATATAATACACACTAATCAAACAATAATGAGTGTGTGTGGCTATTGCATGATACAGATGGCAGATTCAAGTCAACTCTCCTCTCCTCCTGATCGCTTCCTTCAGGTACCCGCCACCCTCAATATCTTTAACTTGACAAAAGTCATCAAAGGGATATGAGTTTGCCACCAGCTATCACTTGATCCCTCCAATTCTGCTGTTAATCTGGTCTTTCTTGTTAAATTACTGGCTTTTCTACCTTGCACTCCACTAGAGCTGTGTACAGTACACTCAGGTTGGTAAGCAGCATGGTGATGGTACCAATTACAAGCATGGAGAACATTGAAGGGATGTTCTCACAGCTATTAGCTGAAGGACATTAAACACAGCTCCTCCAAGCATTCTGAATAAATAGAATGCCTATCCACCAGAGCAACGATGACTGAAAGGCAGCTAGCCCAGACAACAGACTCATGCCAGGAACTGTGCACCATATTACAGGAGCAAGACAAAGTGATTCAGTTTTTACAAGCAAAACTAGACAACCTAGAAAATCAAGGTCCCAGAAACAGTTTAAGTTTCTTTGGCCTTCCTGAGCAAGTTGAATAATGGAACACAATTGCCTTTTTAAACCATGCTTTTCCTCCTATTTTAAAGCTTCCTGGGTATACCACATTTGAAATTGAGAGGGCCTATCGCTAACTGGCCCCACCACCTAAACATGGAGAGAATCTGAGACCTATAATTGTGAAATTCCTCCATTTTCAGGTTAAGAAAGGCATTCTGCAGTGAGCCCATGAATTGGGCACCATGGCATGGGAGGGACACTGAGTGATGATTTTCCAGGACTGTTCTAAAGATTTAACCACTCAGTGCAGCACTTCCACTGAGACCCACCAAACCCTGCACAAAGCCAGGGTCTCTTTCTCTTTATGATACCCATCTATGCTCCGCATTCTACATAATGGGATCCTGAAGGTGTTTCATACACCAGAAGCTGCAATGGAGTTCATCCAGACTCACTGGCCCAGAGCCTTACTGTCTTTAAACCCCTGTGTTCAACAACAATAGGGGGGAAGAAAACCACCCAACTGCCTGCAGGGACCATTCTTGGGCCTCAACTTTGGATCATCCTCCAATTAGAACCACACAGGCCAAGTTGGAGGATCTCTGGATGTCGCCCCCTAGACAGAAACAGTGCAATCGAAACTGGGATGGTACTAAGCACCCCTCCGCCCGTGTCCTGGACAGATCCAGGAGTCATATCCATAGCAATCAGTTTGACAAGTCAGAAGGGAACCTGCTCCCCTATTGAAAAGCAACCGCAACACTCCTCTACTCCAGGAGACTGCGATGGATGTTTCACTGCTGGCTAATGCTCCAAGTTTGCTGCCAGCCAAGATTTCTTCAAGATCCTCCTGGTCCTCTCCTGTTCATTTACATCCAGCCTTCAGCCCAGCAATTGAGCTTGACACCTCCTGGAACTCAACAGTGACTTCCAACCAGGTTATCCAGCCTGGAAAAAACCATGAACACCCTGCACCAGCATCTTCCTCGCACTGCCCTACCACCTGAATATTGTTCCATGGCTGGGATGCCAGTAAGATTGTTTTTCACTCTTTTGTAGCCCATGGCTGAAGACCGTCCTTGTCATCACAAATGCTGGGTGGCTACCAAGGGCTACAGAAAAAGACTGAGACTGTTCTGTGCCCTGATGTTGTTATACGTAATGCTAATGGATAGCTTTTTTGGTTTTTAAATCAGTGTCTAACACTTAATACTATGGGCAATCTAAAATAACTGTTTTCTTTTTTGCTTTACTGCAGGGGTAAATGGGGGGACAGATTTTGCTGAGGACATCCTGCTTTGATTTTTTGGCCTTGTGAGGACATGCATGGTTAGTATCTTTATGTCAAAGGAACATGTAAGTGTCCTGATACAAGTTTTCATTGCTGACCTCTTTGGCAGGCTCTACCCCCCCCCCCGCTCTCCATAAAATATTGCTTTTATGTTTTGTATGACAACCAGTTAGCTCCTATCGTAGGGACTCCCTCCTCTTCTATGGGTTCAAACATTCTCTTAACCCAAGACTGCACTAATGTCCCTGTTCCTATGCTATGCAAGGTTTGCGGCTCCCTCTAGCTGGTTAATTTTTGCTTATTTTGTTTTTATGGTTGCTGTTTAAGACATGGGGTGACTCTGCTATTTAAAAAGCCACTATATTTCTATTAATCCCACGCATTAGATATGAAGTCGTGACACTCCTTTCTCATATTCCTAAGGTTCCCTACCAATGCTTATCCTCCATTCTACCTTTTTGTCCCTATGACTTCTCTGATCTTTTCAACTCTTCCTCCCGTTTTCTTAACACGCCTTGGTCCACCTGTCCTGTAACTCACTGCCAGTATTCCAGGTATTCTGTTAAACAGCAGTGACCTATGGCCTCTGGTGCTGGCTTATAATAGGGCAGTAGCTGAGGCCCTGGATGCCATTGCTCCAGTTCATGTTCGCCCTCTGACCTCGTGCCCTTATGCCTCATTGTTTGATGGGTTGGCAAGACATTGGCAAAGGTTGACGAGACATTGGCAGAAAACTCACCTGGAGATGGACAGACTTAGGTTGTTGGACAATTATGAGATTTACAAATCAAATCATCAAATCAAATCATCACAGCGGTGGGTGAGAGCTTTTAGCTGATTGTTTTGTGAGGGCACAGTTTAGGCCCAACCCCTTCCTACCCCTCACCCCATCCACCCCTGGAAATAGTTCCTTTATACCTGAGGTTCTGACATCATTTCCTCAAGAGTGCAAGGTGCATATCACTGTCATATCCTCTCTAGCACACTGCACTGACAATATAAGCATACACATTGTGTAATATATATTTCTATATAACAAACCAATCACACAAGCGCGGCGCACACACACACACACACACACACAAAAACAAACAAACAAAAAAGTAGATAAACATGTGGGGAGTAGTGCAATGTAATGGCTGTGGGGCAGCAGTCTTCCGGGAGTCTTTCTGGAGGATGAGATGCTGCCCTATTTGCAGACAACTCTCTGCCCTGAGGGAGGAAGTTGCCCGTCTTCAGGCCGCACTGGAGAGTAGTATGGAAACCTTTCACCAGGCCACACTGGACAGTAGGAAGGGAACCTCCCCCATCCAGGGAGCACCAGTGCCACCACCACTACCTCAGAGGTTGCGAAGAAAGCACAGCAGTTGGACCACAGTGGGCTCAGGGCAGGGTGAGGATGGTGGAACAGAGGCACACCCAGTCAATTGTTCCACTCCACAATCCATACACCATTCTGGGGGAGCATAGCTCCCCTGTGGATGCACCCGCAGAGAAGACTGATGACAACTGTCACAATGGAGGCCCACAGGAAGGAGGCAGAGGACACCACAGGAAAAGGAAGCAGCTCCTGGTGAGGGACTCAATTATTAGGGGGATAGAACTGGGGGGAGCTGGGAAAACTGAAGTAAGGTGCCTGCCTGGTGCCATGGCTTGGAGGGACAGGAAGCGCATCCTCAGGATCACGAGAGCAGCTGCAAGGGAGTCTGAGCTGGATGTACTTGTCCACCTAGGGACAAATGACTTGGCTCATCATGAGATTAGAGCAGTGCAGGAGGACATTGTAGAGTTGGGGAGGGGCCTAAGACAAGTAGCACACACAGTATCCTTCTCAGAGGTGCTGCCTGTCAATGGCATGGGGGAGGCGAAGGTAATTAGCATCATGCAGTTTAATGAATGGTTACAAAAATGGTGTGGAGCACAGGGGTTTGGCTTTAATGGGGACTGGGGTTCCACCTGGAGGGACACCAGCCTATACTGGCAGGATGGTCTGCATCTGTCCAGGATGTGAACAAGTCTTTTGAGCAATCAGTTTAAATGCTTCATTGGCAAGCTTTTAAACTAGTCAAAGGGGGAGGCACTGATAAGCAGCAGGAAAATCCCAGCCTCTCCCTACAAAACAGGGCACTAAATGAGAAAAAGACGGAGGCAGAAAGGTCAGTGGGGGATGCTGCAACAGAAGGTAAAGCCATCAAAAATGGAGAGCAATGAGTACCAATGCCCATAGTCTGGGTAACAAGCTTCCTGAATTAGTGGCCTTGATGGAGGAGGAACATCTAGATATCATGGCAGTCACAGAAACATGGTACACACAAACCATGACTGGGACGTAAACATACCAGGATATACTATCTACAGGAGGGACAGGGAGGGTAAAAGAGGAGGAGGAGTAGCTCTTTACATAAGGGAAGGAATAAAAGCAACAGAACAAAAGGGTAAACAGGGAGGAGAAGAAGCACTGTGGGTAAATTTGGAGACAGGCAATGGATCCACAATCCGCACAAGGGTTGTATACAGACCCTCTTCTCAAGGGAAGGAAATGGACAAGGAAATGATAGAAAGTATACTTAGAATGGCAGAAAAGGGGGAGATATTGCTGATGGGTGATCTGAATATGCCAGATGTTAACTGGAGTGCAGTTGCAGCAGCCACTTTGAAGAGTGGGGTTATTCTAGATGCCCTACAGGGGGCATGCCTTAGACAACTAGTATTGAGCCCACCCAGAGAGGAGCAATCTTAGACCTGGTTCTCTCAAATGGAGATGGAGAGAGGATCACAGATGTAGAAGTGGGTAGCCATCTGGGAACTAGCGACCCTCGAACAGTATGGTTCACAATAAACACATCAATAGAGTCAAGTCATACAAAGGCAAAAGTACCGGACTTTAGGATGGTTGACTTTGCCAAAATGGGTGAGTGCCTAAGGAATGCACTAGCAAATGGGCAGGAAGGAGGGGTGGAAGAACAATGGGAAATAATAAAAACTGCCATCACAGAGGTAACGAGCCTTTGTGTGAAGCAAATAAACAAAACAAAACGATGTAAGAAACCACTATGGTTCTCAAAGGAAGTGGCAGTGAAGGTTCAAGAGAAAAAGAAAGCATTCAGGAAGTACAAGGAATCGCAGAAGGAGCAGGATAGGGAACTGTATCAGTTAAAGCAAAAGGAGGCTGGGAAGGCAGTCAGAACAGCAAAGGCCCAAACCGAGAAAAGATAGCCAACTCAGTTAAGAAGGGGACAAAACCTTTATAGGTACATCAGGAGCAAGGAAGACCAAGGGAGGGATAGTGAGGCTTAATAAAGGGAGGGAGGGTGGGCAGAGGGAGACTGTGAAAAGGCAGAGATACTAAACAAATATTTTGCTCAGTATTTACAAATGAAGAGGGAGGTACTTAAAACAAACAGTAGAAACACTCTGGATACAGAAGTTGATATCAGCCCATTTACAGAAGAAAGGGTTCTGAAAGAACTCTTAAAACTGAAGGTGGACAAAGCAATGGGGCCTGATGGGATTCATCCCAGAATTCTAAAAGAACTAGGGTAGAACTAGTGACACCACTGACTACCCTTTTAAACAAATCATGGGAGGATGGGGTGGTGCCCAAGGACTGGAGGAGGGCAGATGTGATTCCCCTTCACAAAAGTGGGAGCAAGGCAGAAGCAGGAAACTACAGACCTGTTAGTTTAACCTCAGTGATAGGGAAAATGATGGAATCACTCTGAAGGAAAGAATTGTCGAGTATCTAGAGGCCAGAGGGCACAGGACCCTAGGCAGCATGGATTCACAGCGGAAGGTCATGCCAGACGAATCTGATAGATTTCTTGACTGGGTGACCCAAAGTAGTAGATCAGGGAGGGGCTGTGGACATGGCCTACCTAGACTTTAGCAAGGCATTTGACACAGTCCCACACAAAAGATTAATATACAAGTTAGCCAGCCTGGGAGTGGGTCCCAAGATGACAGCCTGGTTAAAGAATTGGCTGGAGAATAGGACACAGAGAGTAATAGTAAATGGAGTCCACTCAGAAGAAAGGAGGGTTACTAGTGGGGTACCGCAGGGTTCAGTATTAGGACCGGTCCTCTTCAATGTCTTTATAAGCGACATTGCAGAGGGACTGGAAGGAAAAGTATGTCTCTTTGCAGATGACACAAAAATCTGCAACAGAGTTGATGCACAGGGTGGGGTGGAAAGGATGAAAAGGGACTTGGCAAGGTTAGAGGAATGATCAAATGTATGGCAGCTTAGATTCAATGCTAAGAAGTGCAAGGTAATGCACCTGGGAAACAAAAACCCAGGGGAAGAGTACACAATGGGGGGTGAGATACTAACAACAACAAAAATGGAAAGGGACCTGGGGGTAGTCATATCAGATGACCTAAAGGTGGGCAAGCAATGTGAGAGGGCAGCAAGGAGGGCTGGGGGGATACTGGGATGCATAGGGAGAGGCATCACCAGTAGAAAACAGGAGGTTATTATCCCTCTGTACAGACAGCTGTTGAGACCCCATCTGGAGTACTGTGTGCAGTTCTGGAGACCCAATCTCCGCAAAGACATAGACAGGATGGAAGCTGTCCAGAGGAGGGCAACTAAAATGGTGCAGGGTCTGCACCTGAAGACATTTGAAGAGAGACGAAAGGAGCTTAATACGTACAGCCTCAAGGAAGGGAGGGAGAGGGGGGACATGATAGAAACGTTCAAGTACCTCAAGGGAATTAACAAAGTCCAAGAGGGTAGCATCTTTCAAAAAAAGAGGTGTGCAAGAACAAGAGCGCACAATTTGAAGATGGGGGCGGCTCAGAGGTAATTTAAGGAAGTATTTTTTCACAGAGAGGGTTGTGGATGCATGGAACGGCCTTCCGGAGGAGGTTGTAGAGTCAAAATCAGTGGTGGAATTCAAGCATGCATGGGACAGTCATAAGGCCATTCTAGGGGTTGGGGGTAGGAAGAAGCAGGCTGCTGGTTAACTAGGATCTGCAGCTTATCCAGTAGGTAGGGAAATGGGCAGACTGGGTGGGCCAAGCGGTCCTTATCTGCCATCAAATTCTATGTTTCTATGTAACAATTTTCCATAAGAAGGCAGAATTCCTGTCCAGGGAAATTGCTGCAGTGAGAAACAGACCAGCCCAGCTCTTCCGGACAGTGGACAGACTGTGTAGTCCAGTCTGTCTACAGGCTGGAGAAGTGTTGTCATATGAAAAGTTTGAGGAGTTTGCTCAGTTTTTTGCTGATAAGGTGTCCACCATCAGGACAGAGATCAGCCAATATTTCCCCATGGGTTTTTGTGGTGGCCTACCGAGTGGTACTAACTCCCAACTGACCTGATCTGCCTTCAGCCAGCCAGTAGTCATGGATATAGTGAGGATCATCTAGACTCTGCGACCAACTTGCTGTAGTTTGGACCCGAGCCCAACGCACCTTCTCATAGTGTGTATTGAGGTTATTCGCCCTGTCCTAGCTCGGATAGTCTGGGTTTCCTTGGAGAGAGGAATCGTTCCAGATCCCTTAAAGGACACAGTGGTTAGGCCACTGCTGAAAAAGACCTCCTTGGACCCAGACTGCCCTGCCAACTACAGACCGGTCTCTAACCTACCTTTTATAGGCAAAGGTATAGAGAAGGTGGTCACTTTGCAGCTGGAGGATCATTTATCTAGCCATTATATCTATGACCCTCTCCAGTCTGGCTTCAGGAAAAGACATAGCACCAAGACTGCCCTGGCTTGAGTACTTAATGACCTTCTAGTGGCAAGAGATCGGAGATCCCATTCCATCTTGGTTCTGTTTGATGTCTCAGCAGCTTTTGACACTGTGAAAAATGAAGTATTGCTGGAACATCTGCGGTTCTTTTGAGGACTGGGGGGGCAGTCCTCAATTGGTTTCAATTGTTCCTTGAGGGCAAATTACAGAGGGTGGTATCAGGAATTTATTCCTCATCCCTTCGAAGTCTGCCCTGTGGGGTACCGCAGGGTTCTGTGCTTTTCCCCATGTTGTTCACAGTGTACATGCTGCCACTGGGGGACATTATTAGGCAGTATGGGTTGCGTTTTCATTGCTATGCAGATGATTTCAAATGTATATGTCCTTTGTACCTGGCCAGGAATATGATACAGTCTTGACGTTTAACAACTGCCTACAGGAGATACAGAACTGGATGAGTGCCAGCTGGATGAGGTTAAACCCAGAGAAAACCAAGGTGTTGGTTGTGGACCCAGATCTGAGAACGGCTGGGTCATGGGCAGGAAAACTGTCTGGATTACAACTTGGGGGTAGCCTGCTCAATGCCTCGAACCAGGTGCGTAACCTGGGGATGGTATTTGATGATGGTTTGACCTTGAAGACCCAGGTGTCAGCTGTAATCAAGTCCTCCTTCTACCATGTTAGAAACATCTCCAAGGTGAAGCATCAGGTTCCATCCCAGGATCTGTCAACAATGGTCCACGCCAGTGTCACCACTCGGCTGGACTATTGCAATGCCGTTTACCTAGGACTACCGGGAGTGGATATTTGCCAGCTGCAGCTAGTGCAGAACACGATGGCCAGTAATAACTGGAACCCCTAGATCCAGTCACATAACACCTGTGCTGCACAAACTGCACTGGCTGCCTATACAATGGCAAATCCATTTCAAGGTTGCATTGCTGACCTATAAAGCCATACATGAGCTGGGACCCCAAATACCTGCAAGACTTCCTATTTCCCTATCTCTCCACCCCCCCCCCCGCTCACTCCAATCCTGTGATGAGGGATTGCTAGAGGTTCCCAGGGTACATTTGAAAATGTTTAGGGGACAATCTTTTACCTTTATGGCTCCTACCCTGTGGAACTCTCTACCTCATCAAATACGTGAGAGCCTGACAGTGGAGGGGTTTAAAAACTCTCTCAAAACATATTTTTTTAAAAAGGCATTTCTAGGAACATAGTGGCCTAGGATTTGCACATTGTTTTAAGGGGATTATGATCTGTATTTTAAGATGTATATTATACTGTTTCTATTGTAAAGGTGCTCTGAGTAATGGAAGGGCACCTATTAGAAATAAAATTTTACTTACTTACTTACAGTATTTCTTTTCTTTACTTCCCTATACCCCAGTACATCTGATCTCCATCCTTTAGCTGGCCTGATTGGTCTCCCGGTCCCTGTACTTCATGCTCTGCATGTTATAAGACCTCCTCCCTTACCATCAAGCTCTCACTGTAACACTCTGCTACACCTGTCAATACTCTGGCTTAACGGTATACTGGTTTGGAACTTCAGTACATTTACACCAATATGCTTATTATATAGTACTTTAAGTTTAGAGGGTGGGCCATCCTAGTTGTCACTGTCAGACCGGGTCACTCTTTGTCACTTACTAGTGATATTGCCACAGTATAGTATACTGTTTTTTTATCCCTCCAATGGCAGCTAAGCCTGAGATTTTCCCCCTCCCTTCACAGAGCTATAGAGGATTTTGTATGATCGCTCATACACAACAAGGGTATTTTTCACTCGAGAGGTTTCCATGGTAACTGGAGACCTCGAGAGCGCAGCTTGAGAGGTCTCATTACCATGGAAACCTTGAGAGTTGAAAAATACCCCTGTTGTGTATGAGCGATCATACACAGTCTTTTATAGTGTATGGTCATTCATAAAAACACTGCCCTTACTTTCTTTGAGATTCTTGTGTGGTTTTCGGTTCCTTCCAGCCTGTTTCACTGCCGCTGCTGTTCTTTGCGCTTCGCCGGTCTCCCGATCGTGCATGTGCACTCAGCTTCCACGCATGCGCATTCACCTTCTAGGTGTTATGCTGCACTAGCTATGTAGTGAGTGCAACACAATAGCTACAATGATGTAGCTAGTGCAGCATAACAACACTGTTGGGAGCATGGATTTCCATGCTCAACAGTGTTCTACCATACACTATATAGTTACTGTATTGCTTCAATCTGAATCAAGTAACAGGTCATGTGTTCCTCCTGATATTCTTTTTCTTCTTAAATCTTTTGTCTCTGTCTATCCTACATTCCTACCTCATCTTTTTTTTCTCTCCTCTTATCCTGCTGCATATATCTTCTCTACTTCCCCTCTCCCTCCTCTCTCCCATACTACAATACCACAAGTAGCCAATATTTAGTTACCAGGGATCCTATGCTGGGGTTACTGCTGACTTACTCCCTTGTATATACTATTACTGGAGCCTTGAGACCTTAACACTCTTTCCCTTGGTGTCTCTCCACAGTGACATCGATGCCCCTAGTTATCCATACAGCTACTCCTCCTGACAAGGGTCATTTGTAGTTTTTTGTGTTACTGCTCGAGAGGAAGCTTCTACCATCTCTGACCCCCTTTCCCCTCTGTAGATCAGCCCTACCTCATCAGTTGCCTAGTGGCATAGACACGTGCTATCCACTTTAGCAGCCAGACAGTGGCACTGTGCTGGTTTGCTTCCACCCCCGCAGGGATATGGGGTGAACACTGGGTGAGATCTTTGCCCGGTTCTCTTTCTTGATCCCGCTACTCAATGTTTTCTCAGTATCCTTGTGGATATGCTCATTTTGAAGTTAGTATTAATGGTTTATAAGTTGTTGTTTATGTTTTTCTGTTTCTTATGTATTATAGTGCTATATACCCAGTGTTACACTTAATACTTTTACTAATATTAAGGTGGTACAAAGCAGTGTTGGATTTGGCTGGACTCTAGATGTTTTTAGCTTCACGATCCACATAGGTTTGCCAAGACCTCTGTGCCTGCTTGCCCATTTCCAGATTACTCCTTCATGCCCCTTTCCTTACAGTACCAAGAAAATGGCTGATCTCTGCTGTAACAGTTGGAATGTCTGGGGTTTAAACTTCCGTGTTAAACATAAGCAGGTTCTGACTCACCTCCGCAACCTCAAATCACAGTTGGTCCTTCTCCAAGAAACTAAACTTATGGACTTAGAAGCCCAAAAGCTTCAAATAGGTTGAGTAATCTTGGAGTTCCACAGTACTGCACACTCTAAAAAGAGATGTCTCTCCATTCTTATTCACAAGGATTTACAGTGGTCCCTCAGGAAAACTCACACAGACACCAAGTGTAGATGGGCTCCAGCTCAATTTGATACCTCCCAGGGTCCTCTGGCTATTCTGAATTTATATGGCCCAAATCAGGACTTCCCCATCTTCTTTAATAATTTAGCTTCCAAGGTATCTACTTTTGTAGATCCCAAAGTCCCAGTGCTGATCGGTGGTGACTATAATCTTACCCTGGACTCTACTTTGGACTGGAGCCATGGTAAGTCTGAACCTTATGCCTGGGCAGTTCAACCGGTTTTGTAGTGGATCTAGCATCAGGCCTTTACGGATGTTTGGAGGCAGCAT
The DNA here is from genome assembly GCA_016271365.2 of Neoceratodus forsteri. Classification (NCBI taxonomy): domain Eukaryota; kingdom Metazoa; phylum Chordata; order Ceratodontiformes; family Ceratodontidae; genus Neoceratodus; species Neoceratodus forsteri. The sequence continues at coordinate 869,674,037 of CM057450.1, read as the reverse complement.
AACATTAGAACCAGGAATTATACCTATCATTCTGCAGTTCACAGCACTTTTACTCATTTGGACATGTGTCTCACCTCCCCCAGTGTTACCCCTTTAGTGATTGCAGTGGTTATTAATCCACTAGTCATTTCGGATGATGTTCCCCCTCCCAAAAAAATTAGCTCCTTTGCTGTACTCCACAGTGCTCCCCATGCTGGAGGCCAGATCCACTTCTTTTGCAGGACCCTCAATTTAAAACCTGGCTACAGAAAGCTGTGGCTGTTTTCTTTATTGATAATGATAATGGTTCTCTCTGTCACTGTCCTATGGGAGGCTTTCAAGGCCACACTTAGGGGCCGCATTATAGGCTATGCTGCATTCTGCCACAAACAGCGTGAGGGCCAATTGGCCACCTTAGAAGCTCTACAAGCAGCCGAGAAAACTATCCTTAAAGCCAACCCTTCTCCCAAGTCATCTTAAGTATGAAAGGAAGCCATTGCACTCCATCATTAAATTAATTTATTTTTATTTATTTATTCATTGAGATTTCAGAATTACAAATACCTGTGAGCAGGAAGCTCATTTACAAAGGTTCCACATCATAATAACAATACAAACATAAGCATTTGTGAACAGCACTAGGTAAGTCATAAGTACAGGAACCACTGAGTAACAGGTCTAGAGTGGTAGATTGGTTACACAGCAATTCTAATACAAAATAAAGTTGGCTAACAGTACACTTGGTGGCTGAAAAACAACATATTACAATAGAGTATAGTAGACCTAACTGGTAACCCAGAGAGGTCAGCAAGAGGATCAGCCTAGCAGGCCTTGTCTAGGGGTAAGGCAACCGAATGAGAGGGGAGATGGGTGAGAGGAGTGAGTGAGGTAGATTAGGGGATGGTGTAGGTGGGTAGGGGAAGGAGGTGGGGGTGGAGATTGGTAGGAGTCGGTACTAGAGGGTGAGGGCGATAGAATAAAGGGTAGGCAGGTTGGCTGCTAAGTGTTACAACAGACAGAGTGCTGACTGTGGTGATGAGGCTTGGAGCAGTACTAGAATTAATGCACTAACTGTGAAAAGCGGAACTTGCTGTCATGCAACATAGACATAAGTACTAGGAGAGTGGAGAGAAAAGGGGTAAACTATTAGCATACTGTTTAAAAAAACAACAAGTTCAACAGTAGATTTCCTCTCTTCGTAATCAGACTGGTCAACTCTGTACTACGACACAGGATATAAATAACATTATGTCTTCCTTCTACTAATAGTTATATACCTCCATTTCTGCCCCTACTCCGCCTAAGTTATCTACCTTCCTTCACAAATGGCAACTTCAAAACTTGACTCTGTCCAATCAGCAACTTTAGACTTGCCAATCACCCTACAAGAGATCGAGGCAGCAATTAATTCCCTTAAACCCAGGAAGGCTCCTGGGGGAGATGGCCTTCCAATAGATACATACCAGCTCCTCTTCTCTCAAGTATGTCCCATACTTCACCATCTTTACGCTAAAATTGCTTGCACTGGGGTATTCCCACCCTCAATGCCCATATCCACTGTTATTGTACCCCCTAAATCAGCCAAAGATCATTCTCTTCCCTCCAGCTATTGCGTTATATCCCTTATCATGTAGGATAGTAAAATATATGTCAGGATTTTGGCTGACTGATTAGAACCCTTTCTCCTGCAATTGATACACCCATCACAAGTTGCCTTTATCCAATGTAGGATAAGTTCAGATCATATATGGACCCAAACCACTTCTATGCCTATAGTCCACTCTTTCCCCACTTATGTAGTTGTGGTGGCTATTGATTTTGAAAAGTCTACTATTAAGTTGAATGGAACTACTTATATTCTGTATTGACCCACATAGGTTTTAGGGATCCCTTCATTTTGTCAATTCGAGCAACGTACTCTTCCCCAGTGGTACAGGTTCTTACCAGTTCCATGCTCTACACCCTTTCCCTCTAGCCTGTGGCACCTGACAAGGATGCCCCCTATCACCTTTACTATTTGTTTTAGCCATTGAACCCTTTGCTCCAGCCATACGCCAACATTCTCAGATCTCTGGTATTGTCTTGGGTGACCAGGTGTACAAAACTTCACTGTATGCTGATGATCTTTTAGTGCTCCTGGGAGATGCCCACTCCTTTATCTCACCTCTGACGAGTGTCCTCCACAACTTTACATCCCTCTCCATTTTAAAAATGAACCCTACAAAGACAGAAGTAATTTCTTTAAGTAAGACCTGTAAGTCCGAACCTTTCACCACAATTCAGCTCAGGTGGGCGCCAGACTCGCTGACGTACTTGGACATCAGGATAACTTCATATCTGAATAAATTATGTGATTTGAATTTCTCCATTCTAATCCCCAAACTTTGAACCAAACTAGACTGCTAGAAAGCACTACAGTTATTTATGGTTGGTAAGATCGAGGCAATCAAAATGATAACAGCTCCTAAAATATTTCATTTACTCTCCCACTTGCCTGTTCCAATCCCCCAGAAGTAATTCAAACAGATCAATACCTTAATTGGCCAGTTCCTTTGGGAAGGGTGTCAGCCATGCTATAGTTGGACTAAACTGCATACGCACTGGTGTAAGGGTGGGTGGACCCTACCATGGTTTCAGAGCTACAACTGTGCCTTTAAGGTAACCCAAACCATCAAATGGCTTGAAAACGACTGCCCTACCCTGCCACTATGGTACTCCATAGAAACCACCCTGCTAAATACTTCAGCTCCCTCAGTATTTCTCTTTCCTGGCTATAAACCTCTCAAACCTCTCTCCCTTACTATTGCCTCATCAATTCAAACCTGGAAACAGGTGAGCAAATGGATGGGACTCAGTCTCACCCACCCAGCTCTCACACCCTTATGGGCTAATACTGCCATTCGAGTAGGTGGAAAGACCCTTAATTGGCCAATTGGAAACATCAGGGCATCTTGACCCTCCTAGGTCTACTCCTCCCTCACTTGGTCATCTTAGATTCCTTTCAAGGACTCCAAAATCGGTACAATTTTCCCAAGATCGACTTCTGGAAATATTTACAATTACACAGTGTCCTAGCATCTAATCTCTGCCAGATTCGCACCTTTCCCATCCCGTACCCTATGCATCCAGTCTCAAAATGGCTTACTACTACATCCAACAAGCTGGGTTAATATACTCTCACATTAGAGAGCACCTTTCTGACCAAACCACCTCTACCGTCTAAGGTACAAGGCCATACTATCTCTGAGAAAGAATGGCTATGATGCTGGAAAGTAGCCCACAGTCCACTCAAGGATCCCAAAAATCATCTCATCCAAAATAAAATCCTTCATTGTTGGTACTGCACCCCTAGAGTACTTTATACCTCCCACCTCATCTCATAAAATCAGTGCTGGAGATGTCACCGCTCTACTAGGGATCTTTTCCACCTCTTGTGGAGCTGTCCAGCCCTTACTCAATAATGGCCTGAGGTCCAAAATATTTTCTCCCAGATACTTCATGCTAAGTTACCCCTTTCATCAGTACTTTTCCTCATTGGCTTTACCAGTGGAGCTTCACACCTCAATAAGGACCACATAAACCTTGAAATCTATGTGACTATAGTGGCTAAACACCTCCTTTTGCACAGATGGTAATCTACTAAAATACTTTCCAGCTCTGATATTTTAGCAGACCTTTCCAGACTCACCATGTATGATTATATGTTGCATATTACAAACCAAATGCTGCACCTGCATTCCTCCACCTGGGGTCCTTTTTACTGTTACCTACATTACTTTACCACTGGTTCCTCTGCAAAATCTCCCTCCCAGCTGTCCCTTCCCAGACAAGGCATTGGGTGACCTACCTCTCCTTGTTCAACCACCTTGGAATTTGATACATCTAGAAGTTATTTTCAATTGACTGCTTTGTAACCCTCTTCCAGATTAATTTCCTTGATGTATTGTGATTCATCGTACATACTATACAGCACTCAAGTTTTTTTTTGTATACAGTTTCTTTTTATCAGAATTTTCATTCACTTTAGAATTTTCATATCCTGGCAGTGTTATATCCATATATAGTATGATACATATCTTATCCGCTGATACTGTTGGACTCTTACTCCAAATCAGACACTGTTTGCCAGATATTCAAAACATTGCCCCGAGGCTAAATTAGCACTGCCCGGTGTGCAAACTTAGCCTTGAACCAATAGCCTGCTATATTCAAAAGGAATAGCCTGGCGCTAAATCTGCTGAATATAGCCTGCAAAGGAAGCCAGGCAATTTGGGTCATGAGTTCAGGGCAAAATTAGCCCAGGAATAAGACAGCACTGAATATAGCAAATAAGACTGCACTAAATATAGCTCCTAGGCAGGCAGTGCAAACACCCACAGAAACACAGTGCAGAGGTGGTAATGCCCGCCCTGGAACACATGCAAAGAATAACAGCCCTGACTGTGAGCACAACAGCAGACAGTAGTGAAGTACCTGTGAATGCCAAGGAACACCCAGGACCCACATGTGATAACCACATAACAGTACAAACTGCCTAAAATACCCAAGCACCCAAAAATTACACAGGACACAGGGATGTCAGGAATCTGAGTTTATAAACTGAAAAGGCAACAAGAAGGGCACAAGAAATGCAAGAACAGTAACAGAATAAACAACAATGGCCAACCACAGCAACAAACAACAGTACAGAACCTGCAGGACAACAACAAAGCAAACAAAGCCCAACAGAAAAACTGGTTAGTAAACTGAAATAGGCATAGCAAAATGAGTAACTCTATCTAAACAAGGTAGGCAATAACATAGTTACAATATATACATATGTACAGTAAGGCACCAGAAATGTAGGGGAAGGGGAAAGGGATGTGGACACAAACAGCAAAGGAGGACAAAAGAAAGGAAACAACTGAGGGTCAGGCAGGGGGAAAGGAAGAAAATCTAAAAAGGGGCCACAGCTAAGACTGATTGCTGGAGGACACTGGCAGACGTGCCTCCAGTATAAATGCCACCCTCCTGATCTCCGAGATCAAAACAGCATGCTGCTCTATTAGCATCCACTGCTGGTGCACAACCCTCCTCAGGAGCTCATCCTTCCCCTCAGACTCCTCCAGACATGTGGCCTACACTGAGGAATGACTTGGACCTACAGAAGAAAGGGGGACCAAGTCAGGATGGGATACCAACAAGGAGGCACAATGCAACCCCGGGTGGCAACCCAGAGGTGGATAGCACGGCCCAACAGCCATGCCTACGTGGCAATACAAAACACAACGGAATGCACATCCGGCATGTGCCTGCATGATTAGGTAGGATGACACAGGCAGCAAGCACCATCCCAATGTACATGGACATGCGTGGAAGTTTGCTATCAACACCACAGCAGAGTGGACACCACACATCTCAGTGGTGCACACAGTGATACAGAGCAATCAGACAACTATTCCCTGTAATGCAAATGACAGTGGGCCATTGCATGACATACACATGGGATGGCACATGTTGGGACATGCTGCCCACAGGAACAGAACTATGAAACAAAATGCAGACCACACCCACCAGAGGAATGGGAAAAGTCACAAGACAGTACGATGGCATGCAGCCTGTACTGTAGTGTATCAAGGTATGTGGTGAGGCCAATCACCGGTACAGCAGCACACGCACTGCTGAAATGCATGGTCACCACCAGGTCACTATAGGATGCTGGCAATGTCCCAACAGCAGCAGGACTGCAGTAGGCCACACATGCCAGGTACAGTGACACTCAAACACACACAGCATGGCACCCCCACAGGGGCAACACACCAACCCTAAGGGCAAACGCACTGTACAGCATGCCAGTAGAACAGTGCAACTCCAGTCACCACCCAGGCATGACAGGCGTACAAGCACCAGCCATAGTATGGAATAGGCAACACCTGGTGGGACAGAGATATGAGTTCCACTGCCCCATAGGTGCCATAACAGGTGGGCCACAGTGCCATGACCCTACTGGTGTCAGTGGCATCCCTGTCAGTATGTCCAAAGCCACCATAGGAACAGTGACCCCCAACCTCCCCTTGGCCTACCACTGTAAAGACCGCATCGGCACCACTGCACACACCCTTGCAAGAAATCATAGGCAGACAAAGTACACAGCATCACCTGGCAGAACACCAGAGGACCCACACAGACCCTAATACCCCGGCATGCAAACTGTAATGCAGCGCAGCCAGACACATATTACACCTGGCCAGTGGAATGGCCATAACAGTACCACGTGTCATGGCACATTGTACTGGGTATACAGCCATGTGCACGTACAATACAACAGTGTCAGGCCATGGACCTGCCCACCCACCCAGTGTACAAGCTAGGCAGTGAACATTCAAACAGAGCACTCACGCAATACGTCCTGCTGTCCATCACTGCTCTCCTCCATGTGCTGTGACGTATGTGGCACCCTCCTGCCATCTTGTGGGCTTCTGGATCGGGCGGGCACCCTTCTGGGCTAAGTTGTCAGTACCAGACATTCCCCTGCACTCTGTCTGGAGAAAAGGGTACAGGACTGTCAGTACATGAATATATACCACGGTCAGAAACAGTAATGCCCATGGCACATGGGTACCCCACAACAGCACACCGCTGACACCTGTGGTATGTCCCAGTGCATGCACATGCCCCACCGCCCCATGCACAGGCCGACTTATGCACATGTATGGACAAGTGTGGACAAAATGACCTACCGTGCAGCCATAGTGCACACAGTACAGTAGAGGGTGGCTACATGCAGGCAACTGTTGGCAGGACACACAGAGCAGTGGCAGCATATGTGGTGGGTTACAGTCACATGCACAGAAACACACTGCAACACACAGACACACGCGACAGCAGACCCCCCACCACCACACACATACAAAGACACACACTGCGCAGGCATAGCCATAGTACCACAGTCCACCTGCCTGGCACTGGCACAGTCCCATCACGGACCATGCATTTGTACCACTCCAGCAGCCTGTTCTGATTCCTCTGGAGGTCCACATACTGGTGGCAGCACTTCTCTCCATCCCTGGGTATCCCAGTCCGTGCTGTGAGATGGTGGGCAATGGAGTCCCACACCTGCCTGCGAGGCACGTTCCTCTTCCTAACCTCCCCAAACAGATGCCTGTGCCGATGCATTACAAGGTCTACCAGATTTGCAGTCTCAACCTCCCCCCATCTCCTGTCCCTGTGTACTACTGCCCTCTGCCTTCTTCTGGCTGATATGATAGGCACAGCACTGGTTGGCACTCAAATGGCACAGAACCCTGGCAAACCCTGCACGTGGTAAATGAGCTGTGCAATGGCTGTGAATGTGCTCCTTGCTATTGTGGATCTGAGCACGCTATCATGATAGCGCCATGCAACCAGGAAGTGAAGTCAATGCACATGCGCAACCCCACAGTGACCCCTGAGCACAGCAGCATGCATGTGCAATCAGCTCTGCAAACCCATGTATAGCACAGTGCTACCATAATAGCGCAGTGCAGAGTTAGTACCACACCACAGTGCATGTGCGGGATTTGGCCATGTGCACATGCACTGTGGCATCGCGCAACACACATTAGCCCTGTGCTATCACAGTGGCGTGGCATTGTAGTATGCCAGAATAGCCCAGCATTGATGCTTTGCCCAGTGCTATTCCTTTGCCCAGCACTAACTGTTGGTATATTCAAAGGCGATATGCTAATCAGATCCATTATGTATGCGCAGGCAAACAGACCAATTAGTATCTCATTAAGGTGTCATTTGCATCTCTAACAGGATGGATTTTCCGGCTGGGCTATTTAAGGGCAAACAGTGCACCACCTGTGTTACTCACAGGAACTGCAGTACTGCATGCTGACAGTGGCCGAGAACAGAGCTTAAAGGATGTCCAAGGGAAATCCACAGGAAACAGCAGGTTTGTACACTCAACAGGCCACTCTTCTGGTCTGAACAGCTATTGTGGGTTGCATAGTGTACTGTGGTGCCCTTGTGTAGTCTGTCATTGTAGGCAACGAACACAGTGGCACTCACCACCCACTCACACAGCACTGCAGGGCAAATCAGTTGCCTGATGGCAGCACACGTGAATGCCTGACATCTCATATGGACCAGTATGCCCGGTGCGGTCAGGGGAACATGTGTTCATTCACCAAGCACTGGCAACACAGAGGCCCACTGGGTGGTGCATTTGATGCTCGTGGCATCTGTGTGCTGCTGCACTGCCATCAGTGTATGTGCACAGCACTGTAGGCCACACAGCTGCTGATCAACAGCACAGCCAGTAATGGCATTCTCTGCACATGTCACAGCTGCGGGGCACCACAGGCAACACACAGTGGGACATTGCCATATGCGCAGTGCCCACATCTCTATAGCAGTGTGCTGTGTGCAGTGTGGGACATTGGTAGGTATGGCACCCAGTGAGCCACACTGGTAATGGTGGACATGCACAAGCTCTGCACAGTATGGTACCGTGTACTGTCACCTGGAATGACGCAACAGACGCAGCCTGTGGCATGTGACATGCACACCCACAGTGTGGGATGCCATATCAATGTCCCAACATAACCAGTGTACGCTACACATGGTGCAACGTGGTGCACATACACCATGGCAGCACATCTGGGGAGGCATCTACATGGGTGTGTGTGACACATGCCACATGCTGTTGCACTGGGACATGCTGGGACAGCTTGCAACCTGCCACTGTTCTGCTACGTTGTGCATGTGCCACACATGGCATACACACTGCCACCCTGGGGCACACACCCGCTGTGTGAGGACATGGCCAACATGTTCCATATGACAACCATGGCTGTTGTGCTGCATGGTATTATGTGAGCCCAGCACTGCACCTGCTATGTAGGTGTGGCACTGCTGTTGTCTGTTGCACAGGCACATGCATAGAGGTGTTATCTGGGTGCACTGGGGGCATGTGCATTACATGTGTTACAATGTGTGTACCATAGCTGCCCTGTGTGTGGGCACATAGGGCCTGTCATGCACCACTGGGTGGGTAGTCTGACATGTTCCACGGGTACAGCGTTTGTCATGCCTCCATTCCCCACCAACATGCATAACCAGTTTCATCCCATCTGTTCCATACAGGTGCTGCCACCAGGCAAGAGAGGCTCCATGCCCACAAATTCAGTGGTGATGAGCTAAGAGCACTAGTCCATGCCTGCAAGGACAGGGAGAGGGTGCTGAGGTGCAACAAGCCAATAGATCCCATAGTGTGCCAGATGTTGGATGAAATTGCTGTGGAAGTCAATGCAGTGGGTGGTTGTGGCTGCAGCACTGATGCTGTCAGAAATCGGTGGAATGACCTGCTGCAGTGAGCCAAGGAGGAGGAGGCCCAGAGGCTGTGGGAATGGCTGAGGGCAGGAGGTGGCCCATAACCATTGGAGCACCATGACTGGGACCGAATCCTGGCATTGATTGCCTCCACCCTGAGGCTGCTGGTGGTGGAGGGCATCGAAGGTGGTGGCTGTGAGTTGCAGCTGACACCACCACATCCAGGTATGTACACATCTTGTGTACTATAGTGCTGGCATGACATGTGCGGGGGGTTGTGTGTCTTCCACTGTCATGGCCTTGCTGCACTTGACAGCCACACATATGGGGTAGTTGCTGTGCATTAGCAGTTCATGGCTTCACAACACTGTGCATGTGTTGGCATCATATTTTGTTCACCACTGTTTGGATGCACTTTATGGTTTGGGCTCTCACATTGCATGTTGGGAAGGGTTGGGCATTCAGCAGGCTATGCACTGTAGTGGTATTCATTGCATGGTGGTGGGGATGGTGTACATTATGCTGTACGGTTTCCCTGACATTGCTCACTTTGATTCACAGCACAGGGTGTATCACCATCCGGTGTGCAGAGGAGTATGGGCCAGCAGGCATGGAGGATGTGAAGGACGCAACTCGGGCGGTGCCTTCAGCATCAGGCCTGGGGTCACAAGTGGACTGTTTGTGGCTCAGCATCGCAGGGGTGCATGTGGCCATGACACCCATCCAATGGTGGACCCCATCGCTGCATATGGAGATGATGATGATATTGATGATGATGGTGATGATGATGACACCATCAGACAATGCTATCCACCTGGAGGATGTACGAGTTGAGGACTTCATCAGTGGCCCAGTGATCACGTTCACAGTCACCAGTGACCAGGATTGGGGCATCTCTGATACTGAAGACGAGCTGCCACCTGGGGGACCTGTGGACAGGGACAATGGGATGGAACCTGCTGGGCCAACACATATGATTGCAGAGCAAGGGCAGGGCACAGGTCCAGGGTGACACTGACCTGCAGCATGGTGTTGAGCATGCTGATGTCCAGCATGTGCCAGTGGACCTGCGCTGCTGGCCACAGGCAGCAGAGCAAGCCCTGGTGTATACACAGTCCCATGCTAGGCCACAACAACAGTGGCAGAGGCAGCATCCAGCACAGCAACAGCAGCCTCTACAGGCCACTCAGCAGCCCCAGCCACCCTAACAGCTACCCCCCCACCACCTGCGGGTGGGGGCAGGGTGTCCCCCACAGGACCAGATGGCCAGGGTGCACAGCCTATGCTCCATGCTGCAATGTTGTCACAACATGCCACTAAACAAGATGTGCATGACTTCCACAGGAAGCTGCGCCATGAACTTTCACAGTTGCGTAAGACACTAGGTGCGTCCATGCTCTGTGTCAAGCAGCGGTCCTGGAGTGCATAACAAGGATACTTGGCACTGTGGAGCAGGGCTTTGGGACCTAATGGCGGCTGTGTCTGCCCATGATGAGGTGATGCATGCTGCACTCCTGGTCAGTCAGCAGGGCGCAGACATGACACCGCACAGGAGGATCAGTACCACTCCCTGGTATGCTGCCCACACACATGGTGTGGGCACCAGGTCCTCCACCGCAGCATCCCAGTCTTCTGTGGGCCAGGCATGGTGATGTGGCTGCCCACCCTCCATAGCTGGTGCAGTGTCCAGCCATGCCAGTGTGTGTGCTGCTGTCCATACCTCCCCACAGTCCTCAACACTTGTGTCCTCGACACAAAGCACACCCACCCCCGTGTCCCACAGACATGGTGCATGCAGTGTTCGTGGTGGTAGGCACAACTGATAGTCTGGCATGTCCTGGCCAGCGGCCACTTGGGTTACACATTTTCACACTCGTACTCACACACAAAATGTCACACACATGCATGGTCCCTCACCCATACACTGGAATGTCACACTCACAGTACCCCACCTGCCAGTCCACACCACCAGTCTCATGCCATGCATGCAACACACTCTTGTTTCATCCATCCATTTCTGCCATGCACTGCACACTACCACACACACACATACATCACATGCTCACTATGACACTGCCTGTAACCCAAGGTGTTTGCACTTTTGTCACTGTTCTACACTGTACATAATTTGCACATCTAATAAAGGCATTGCAGTTAACCTGTTTGTGTTCTGTTCACTCATCTTCCCATCCATGCTAGTGTGTTGATAATGCTGCTCCTATGCTCCAGGGATCTGTGGGCCATTTGGGGGTCTCTCCTCTCAAGTTGCTTTACTATCCCCTGGACCTCTGACTCTGGGTCACTGTCTGACTGTACCTCAGGTTCAGGTGCACGTATACCATGGTTTAGCGCCATATTGTGCAGCAAGCAACACGCTAGGAATATATGGCATACCTTCTGAGGGCTGTACTGTAGGACACCACTGGAATGGTTAAGGCAGCTGAACCGCTACTTCAGCATGCCAAATACCCTCTCTATGATGTTACTTGTGGTGGCATGTGCCTTGTTATACCTTTCCTCGGCCACTGTTGCTGGCCACAGTACCGGTGTGAGCTGCCAGAGTCTCAGAGGATAGGCACTGTCACCTGTGAACATATGTGTACATGTTGGCTGCACTGTTCTGCTGTCTGACTATTGCCTAAGTACTACACATGTGTTGCAGTCCCGTCTCTCCCTCTCCCTTCCCCCACCCTGTCCATGCTTCCCTGGCACTGTTGCCCACAATGTGTGATGCCTGTCACGGATGCATATACTCACCAACAAGATGCCCACTGGGTATCCTGCCCTCCTCAAAGGCCTAGCACAGCCTCGATTGGTGACATATTAAGGTGTTATGGGGATTGCCGGGGTACTGTGCAAAGACATTGCTTATGCACCCTGTTGCATCGCATACCACCTGGCAGTTGATGGAGTAGAACCCCTTCCTGTTGACATATATGTCACTGCCCTCGCCAGATGGTGCACGGATGGCAATATGGGTGCAGTCAATGGCACCAAGTACTGTTGGTAGGTGTGCAACTCAGTAGAATTGCTGCATGGTTGCTCTACGCTCAGCTGCCATGCTGGGGAATACTATGAATTCAGCAGCATGCAGCAGGAAGGCATCTAGGAACTGGTTCAGGAGGCAAGAGGTGGCAGACTGCGATACCCAGTGCTGTCTCCCACTGGAGTTTGGAATGTCCCAGTGGCTAGAAAGCACATTGCTTCCGTCACCTTCTCCTCCACTTCATGGCATGGCTGCGTCTGGTGTTGGGCTGCAGCTGCTCATGCAGGAGTTCACATATCTGCCTCAACATGGCCCTGTTCATCCTGTGATGTGCTCATCAGGCAGGGTCTCAAAGGAGACTCTTGGCTGGTACAACCTGTGTGCAGCGTATCTCCTCCTTGCCCTGCTGTGTGGGCCATGGTGGGCCTGGTCCCTCTCCTCCTCCTGCGCTACTTTCTCCATGAGGTGCATCATTACAGCATTTGTGAAAAATGACATGTTGGCTTCCTGTCCTGGCCACACACCCCTTCTGTGAATTGCCCTAGGATAAGACCTGCCTTTTATAGGCAGTAACTAGCGTCATGCTAACTGTCGCGCAATGTGGCCTTGCCCCTCACTTTGCACCTTGCATACATTAACTTTTTGCACCATTGCTAATGCGTTGCGCCAGCTCTATGTCTTGCTCTGAATAGTGTGAACCTGTGCTAACCCAGCGTAATCACAGCACAATCCGTTTGCGCGTGGCACTAAGTTTTGAATATCCTGGCCTGTGTGTAGTATTAATATGTTAACTTTGTACTTCAAATATATGTCCATCCTGTGTATGCTGATGTGCTTATATACCTTGTATGTGTACCTATTTACTTATGTATGTATCTCCCTGAATGCTACTGGGATTGTACACATATCAGATACATGAACATTTGTTTGTTGTTTTTACGGAAAAATCTTTGAATGATAAAAGTTTACCAACAAAATAAAACAATAATAATATATTTAAGCAGTTTACTTTTGGTATATAACCTTTTTATTGTACCAAATTCAGTGTGACTTCAAGTCACATGAGTGTCAAACAAATTATTTAATTGAGACATATACATTTTTCTGCATCAGTGACTGTGCAGTGTATTAGCCTTTCCTCTCATGTAGACCACCCCAGCTGCATTGCCACCTGTGGTCACTCAGGTGACAGTACCATAGTGGGAGCCAGCAACCTTCCCCATGCAGGAGGACATTATCCTGTGAGATGCTTTATCCTCTTCCATTGGCTGGTCTCCAACTCCCAGTGATCTAGGTCCAACTTGGTTGCCAGCACCTTGAACAATAGTGCTACCACTGTGCTGATGGGCAGGCCACAGTGCATTCTTATGGCTGCATGGGTGGAGCTCTGCAGACTTTATGCCAGCATAGCAGGTTTACTAAGCATTGTCGAAGCACATGACTGGACCGCTGTCTGGTGTGCTTCCACAGTGCTCTGGTGAAAGTCAACTAGTGCTGTTTATGTGGCCTGTCCCCTCCATGGGCTGCATAAACACACCCCCTTCGCTGACATTCTACTTTTTCTTCCACTACTGTAGAACCGATGTCTGCTGTGCACAAGATGGCAGCATTGTCTCAAACTGTACATGCACAACTATCGCACATCTACAGTTCCATCGCCGCTGCCACCTTGACCACGGCAGACTCCGGTGCAGCTAATAAAGTTGTGCACCACTTGAATGGGGTTCGGAGTTCAGTGGAACTATGGGAGTTGGAGTTTTATGTAGGGCTATCACAGTTGACTGAGTGTTCTGTGCTGTGGCTACTGTAGATAGTATGTGCTGTCTTCATGAATTTATCTTAATTTTATTAAATGCAGTAAAACTGGGGAAGGATGCATGAGAAGCAATGGTAGTCAGGCCCCCAGCAGACAGAGGAAAGCTGAAAACAAAAAGGAAAACTAGAAGAGAGTGACGCAATCTCTGGTCTGATCCCAGAAGAGAGATGCAGGGTGTAAGCAGCATGGAGCAAGAGTAAGAAATACAGGTGCAATGGTAGATAAGGAGCCAAACACATCCCCATCAGAATCTATGGAAGTAAGGCAGCCCAGGACAACAAACCGTAAATCAAAACCAAAAACAAACACAAAAAAAAGGAATTGGGAGGGGGGGTTCCTAAGGGTCTGATTGGTCTGATTTTATAAAGGCCATCTATTAAGCACTGGAATTTTGAAACCACATTCCGGGCAGACTCTGGTGCGGAGAGAGCATGGCAAGAGCTTTGAGTATTCTTTTACTCACTCTCCCTGCTCTGAGCAGCCATATCGGCTCTGACCAGATTTTGTTTAAAACAAAGTGGAAGATGTTTCCCTGACTGATGTAAGTATTGTACATAGCAACATAGAAACATAGAAGTTGCCAACAGATAAGGACCTCTTGGACCATCAAGTCTACCATAATTTCCCTACCTACTGTGCTACAGCAGACCTTACTTGATCTCAGGCCTGACCCCCCAGCCCTATTACTATAGACCCTTTGTGTCTATCCCATGCATGCTTGCATCCAGCTACTGTTTTACTACCCACCACCTGTGCTAGAAGGCTGATACAGGCATCCACCACCCTTTCTGTGAAGATGTATTTCCTCACATCCCCTCTGAATCTCACCCCTCCAGCTTCATGTCATGACCCCTTGTCCTTGTCCTTGACCTTCTCTTTCTATGTAAAATGCTACCCTCCTATATCTTATTAATACGTTAGAGGTATTTGAACATTTATAAAACACAAAACAACCGAGCACTCAGCACCTCACATCATTCGGACACCAGAGATTTGAGCAAAAATATCTATTTATTAATGAATTATACCTGACGCATTTTGGATCAACACAGATCCTTTATCAAAGGTTAAAAAACATTTGAATCAGCACACCATTTAAATACTAAAATCCATTATGATGTCATAAGTGATGTATAAAGTTAATTAATGGAAACCACTTTTATTACTTAAGCACATACATCTTGTGCACATTAAAAGTACCTCCAACCCACCTACAATAACCTATACCTAAGAACAGTATAATTATACAATAACTAAATAAGAAATATGGAAGGAAAACGAGGGGGGGTAGGAAGGAAAGGAAAAATGGAGAGAAAACAAGGGAGACAAAAAAAGCTAATTGTATATCTGAGTATGAGTAACATTTTACATATAAAATTCTTTTGAACACACATCTTCTCTTGGTATAAATACATGGAGCTAGTAGAATTCCAATTAAATTTCTTACTGAGATTTAAAGCAAAACAGGCTTTATTTCTATTTCCTCTTTCTTAAGTATGATTTTATATCCAGACCTGAATTTAATCCTGGTTCCCTATCAGCACTCAATTGTACAATCCAAAAATTCTCCCTCTGTAGAACCTAATCATTAAAATTAACCACACCCCCACTTGGAGATGCCAGTATTTTTTCTATTACCTGAAAACTAAAGATGTGTTTATTATCACAGTGCTGTTGCATTTTGGCTATATGAGCCACTGTTGCATTAGTGCAATCTTCTTGTTGAATGGCACGTATATGTTCACCTACTCTAGTTTTAAAATTTCGAGTTGTTTTGCTTACATTAAATGACGAACAAGAACAAGTAGCTAAATAAATGACACTGGAAGTGTCACATGTCATGAGCTGTTCCATATTGTATTTCCTGGTGGTATTAACGCTTGAAAAATCCTTACTACTTTTAATGTTTTTGCAATATGTGCACCTTCTGCAGGTAACACAACCTTTAGGTTCTGTATCCAACCATGTACGTGTATGCTCTGGGCCTATATAGTGACTGTGTACCAATAAATCTTTCAGCATTTTTGCTCTCCTAAAAGCCATTCTGGGGGGCTGTTGTGCAATATCTATTAGCCCAGGGTCACTCACTAAAACAGACCAATGTTTTTTCAAAATATGTTCTAACTGCCTTGCATGTGTTGAATGAGTTGTAACTATGTTAATTTTTTTATCCTGTGTTCTCATTTCATCCCCTTCTTTATTTTGTAACAGAAATTCCCTATCTTGTTCCATCGCAAAGTCCTTAGCCTGTTCTATAGCAATAGTGCTGTATCCTCTCTCTTTAAATCTAGCTGCCATTTCCTCCATACTATAATTTGTTGACACCAGAGTACGACTATTTCACCTTGCTCTTAAAAACTGTCCCCTTGGTATATTTTGAATCATATGTTTTGGGTAGCAGCTAGATGCAAAGAGCAATGTATTGCCATCTGTGGGTTTTCTAAACATTCCAGTTTCAATAAATCCCTCTGATGTTAAACAGATATTCAAATCCAAAAAATTAGTAATGGATCTATTTGTGACATATGTAAATTTTAAATGTTCTGCAGTACCATGTAAATAATCCACAAATTCCTTGAATAAAGTCTCCCCACCAGTCCAAATGAGTTGAATATCATCAATAAAGCATATAAATAAGAGGACATTACTGAAAAAAAGATTTTTTGTAGCATTCTAAACATACTTTGATTCCCAAGAACCCACACATAAATTAACAATTGTGGGAGCACAAGTAGCTCCCATCACGGTTCCCTTTTTTTGTAAGAATATTTTTTTATCAAATAAAAAACATTACATTTTAGCACAAATTCAAGTAATTTTACAATAATTGGGCAAATAGTCTGATCTCGCCGATTAAGAAATTCAGCTGCCGCATCCAAGGCCCCTTCGTGTGGAATGTTCGTATATATGTGTTAAATGTTAATCATACTCAGATATACAATTAGTTTTTCCTTGTCTCCCTTGTTTTCTCTCATTTTCCTTTCCTTCCTTCCCTACCCCCTCTTTTTCCTTATATATTTCTTATGTTTAGATTTTGGTGTGGGGTTATATTTAGTTATTGTATAATTGTACTGTTCCTAGGTATAGGTCATTGTAGGTGGGTATTGGAGGTACTTTTAATGTGCACAAGATTGTATTTATTTATTTATTTATTTAGTGTTTGTTGACCAGGTAAGTGCACTAGACAAATCCTGCCTATTTTCAGGCATGACCCTTGGGAGGGGGATACAGATGAATGCCAACTGAGCTTGAACCAGATTAAGCTGTTGGTGGTATTTATTTGTGAATGAGAGAAATTTGGCCAGGACACCGGGGAAATTCCCCTACTGCATTGCTGTCAGTAGGGGGACCCTTGGCCGTCTGAGGAAGATGGCCAGTGTTGCTGAGCTTTCAGAGGAGATGGATGTTGCTGGTGCAGGGGTCTTGGCCTCGTC
Source organism: Neoceratodus forsteri (assembly GCA_016271365.2). NCBI lineage: Eukaryota > Metazoa > Chordata > Ceratodontiformes > Ceratodontidae > Neoceratodus > Neoceratodus forsteri. The sequence continues at coordinate 869,656,525 of CM057450.1, read as the reverse complement.
CCCTGTTCCTATTTTCCAAGAGGTCTCTGATGTGGAAATAGTTGCTGCAGATTATGAATCACCAGTCTTAAGTGATTCTGAGTCTCTACAGCTTGAAAAGGAATCTGTATCTTTTTCACAGCATGAGTCCTCTGCTGTGCAATCAGAGGTTTGCAACACTAGATTGGTCTTATCTAGTAGGAAAGCTAACCTTTTACTGGCATTACGGACTTTGGATCGTGCATTGGAGGAGCTCCCTCCAGTTAGTTCTCCTTCCAGTGTGCTGCCTGCTATTTCTACTGTTTCTACTGAAGTTGTACCTTCCATCACTGCTGCTGTTAATGTTGCTGTTCTGGATTCTGCTACTCTTTGTCCATCTGCAGTGCCTAGTTTTCCTTCTGCACCTCCTGCTATTTCGTCGGTTCCGCGGGCTGGCAGTAATATTGGGTTTTCTGTGTCTTCCGAGTGCCTACAGCCCGCGGGCCTTGTCACTGCGGCTCTTGTCCCTCCAGAACCTTCCTCTATGCCTCCAGTTTCTGTGTGCCTTTCTGTGAGTGTACCGACATGCGTTGCCAGTTCCGCCTTGCTTCTGGCAGTGTTTGTCTTCCCCCAGGATCAGACTACACCGGGCTGGAGCAAAACTACTGCTACTCCTGCATTAGACAAGCATATACCTAGGGCTCCTTTCACTGCCTTACCTTCAGCTGTTGTCCCTGGAGGATTATCCTGGTCTCCACAATGGGCGTTGCGGGATGCGGGGTGAGAACTTTTGGATGCTGTCAACTGGTCCCCGGACTCACAGGACCAATCTTATCTTCAGATGCTTCAAAAGGCGACTGCTCCTGTGGCCACCAACGTTGAAGACATGAGCTCCACCATTTTAGCCCGGGGTAAGGACTTGGACTGTGTTAATGTGACTGACTCTATGGTACCTTCTAAGACTTTATATTCTATCACGAAGCCTGATGCTGTTGTTATGAAGGATGTATTGCAATTACCAAAGGTGGGGGTTCCTTTACAAGCCACTGAAGCCTTGGATGATAGCATGGAGGGGGAGGTTTTAAGGGTAGGCCCTCCACCAGCAGTTGTTGCACAGCTTTCGGATGACTGTCCTAGAGCACCTTTCAAGCTTTCAGATTTATTTCAGCATAGGAAGGAACCTGTGCCACGCAGGAATGCTATTCGGTTTTTGTATAAAGGGGGTTTGAAGGAGGCACCCGACCGTATTTATATTGCCCGGGCCTTGTTAAAAGGTTCTATGAAGTTTTTTTCTTCTGAGATTTTTGCCCTGATCAATATTGGTAATTCTAATTTTGATGTCAGCTTTAAAAAATTTTCTAGTTTGGATAGGTTTTGGGCTAGGTATAATGTTTGCAAAGACACGCCCCTTTGGTCCCCCTTTCAAGTGATACCCCTCACCAAACCGACTGTTAGAGTTATTACTGTTATGTTTAAAAATGAAGGGGTTAACATTGAGGATATTTTATTCTGGCTCCGGCAACATTGTGAGGTTCTGGGTACTCCCTCCCCTACTTTAGATAGTGAACAAATCTGGGATGGGGGTTGGAGGATCCGGGTTAAGTTGTTTGTTACAAATTCTGGTACTATGCATCTTCCCAGTTCCTTTTATTTAGGTAGGGATCGGGGTACTATTTTTTATATAGGTCAACCTAGGTCTTGTTTTAAATGTGGGTCTTGGACTCATCTTAGCTCTGCCTGTGATTTGATTAAATGTAGTCATTGTTTGGAGTTTGGGCATGGGTCTGCTAAATGTTTGAATCTTTTTCATTGTAATCTTTGTGAGAATACTGGACATGCTTATGGCAAATGTCCTTGGGCTTCTCATAATAGAGATGATTGCCCCTCTCACGATGGCATTATAGACCAGGCCCAACATTTACACGCTAAAATGATAGCGGAATGTGGTACTGTTCCTGTTTTACAAGTTCCAGAGCCTGGGAGTTCTAATTTGCTAGATGATGCTTCACAAACGGGCCCTGTAGTTTCTCATATTACTTTGAGTGCTACTGTGACTACGGCAGTACAAGTGGAGTCGGAAGAGGTCATAGCTGACCTGCATCCTTCCTCGGAGTCTGTGGTCCTTCCTGACATGCCCCCCCCCATCCCCACAGTTTGATGATACGGGCTTTAAGCCTGTCTTGAAAAAATGGACTAGGTTTGGAAGAAAGGTGAGGCCTCCGGTGTCCTTAGAGGGCCAGGATAAGGATGACCCTTCTGAAACCTGGGCACAGGGTAATAAATTTGCAGTATTGGTGGAGAGGGAGTCTGATGATGATGGTACTGATACCTCCTCTCTCTTATCCAATACTGATCTTGAGGAAAGAGGGAGCGTAGATTCTATTGCTAAACGTACTTGGCAAAGTAGGAAAGCTAGGATAACATGAAGGGTATCTTTTGGGTAATTTTTCTTTTTCTTCCTTTATTTATGTCCTCTCTTTCCATTGCCACTATTAATGTTAATAGTATTAAAGGAGGGTGGAAATTAGCTGGTACTATGTTTACTCTTCAATCTGTTGCCTGTGATATCCTTTGTTTATTAGATACTACACTCAAAACACATAGTGAATTACAGGCTGCAGCTCGAGCTTGGCCTTTAGGAGCGTCCTTCTGGTCTAATGGACTTGATGCCTGTGATGGTGTTAGAATACTTTTTACCAATTCTGATTTTCTAGTTACACGGTTGGTTGATCTGCACCCCGGGCATGCTTTATTATTGGATTTTACTTATCATAATGACAGATTCCGTCTTATTGCTCTTTATGCCCCACAAACCAAAGCAGCTAGAGTTTCTTTATTTTAAGAAATTCACCCATATTTGCATATGTCACGTTTAGTTATTTGGTTGGGAGACTTTAATTGTGGTTTGCATCAAGCTGACAGGGGGTTGCAGACTACTAAATTATTTTGTGACACTACTGCATTGAATAAAATTCTGCTTACTACTGGTTTGCAGGATTCTTATCAGAAATTGCATCCTATTGGTGGTTATACTTTTTTTAAAGGTACTTTGAAAACTAGGATTGATTTCATTTTTGTGTCCCATGTTCTTCAGGTTTTGGACTCTGATATTAGGGCAGTGGAATTTTCAGATCATGTTTTGTTATATTCCAAGATTTCTTGGAAGGATGTTCCTAGATGTAAGAAAAACAAATGGAGGTTGAATACTGGTTTATTGCAGCATCCTAAAGTACAGAAGGCCTGGCAATGCCATTGTACAGCTAGACTTTCTGTTAGTGATTGTTATTCTGACATTTCTACTTGGTGGGAGGATACTAAAAAAGATTGGAAGGCTTTGTTTCAATTTTTAGCTTCTTCTAGGTATCGGTCTGATTATTTGGAGTATTTAAAGTTACGTCACCACTTACAGCATTTAATCTCATTAGCTGCTACTTCTAGCCAGGATTACGGTTCCCAGATTCAGACAGTTAAGAATCAGATGGTGTCTCTTCAGTATACCAGGGCTAAATCATTGGAGCAAGAATCAAGATTTGGCACACAGGTTAGGTCTTCATCTATTGACCCCTTTAAGAATTGTCAAGATAGGGTTAAACATAGGTTTATTTTGGAATTACTGAATCCCTCTGGACAGAGTGTTACTTCCCTGGCAGGGATTTTAGCTATCATTGAGGAAAGATTTACTGCTTTGTTTGCTAATTCAGAGGTTAGTGGAGATTTGGAGCAGGTTTTACACTCCATACCATTACCCCAGGTCAGGTTGGAGGATCTTGCTGTGTTGACACATGATGTTACTACTGAAGAAGTAATTCAGGTGATTCAACACTTGAACTCTAATGCAACCCCGGGTATGGATGGGTTGGGGGCAGTTTTTTATAAACAATTTCTTAAAGATTTATCTCCAGTTTTGGTGGTTCTTTTTAACCAAATGCTACAGTCATCTACTTTTTCTGCTTCCGTGCAGGAAGCAATGTTGGGTTTAGTTCATATAAAGGGTGTGCAGAATATTTTTGATCATTGGAGGCCCTTGAGCCTTCTTAATACTAATAGGAAGATTGTGGCAAAAATTTTGTTAAACAGGTTGAATAAGATTTTGGATTATTTGATTAGTGTGGAAAAGACATGTGCGGTTCCGGGTCGCCAGATTAAGGATAACCTTATTGTACTACGTGAATTGTTTTGGCAGGCTGATTCTGGTCAGGTTAAGGGGTGGATGGTGGGAGTTGATCAGGAAAAGGCTTTTGATCGCATTTCCCATAAATTTTTGTTTGCAGTTTTAAATGCATTTGGTTTTCTGGCTAATTTTGTTTCTTAGATTGTGGCACTTTATGATAATATTACCTTATGTCCTAATGTGAATGGGTGGTATGGTCGTCCGGTGGCAATACGGAGGGGGGTCCAACAGGGTTGTCCTTTAAGCCCTCTTTTATATGTTTTTTGTTTGGATATTTTGATTCGTCTATTACACCATTCTTTTGATGTACATGGTATATTGGATCCACAAATTGGTTTTCTTGTAAAAACTATTTCTTTTGCAGATGATATGGTACTTATGTTGGGGGTTGACACAAAGGAAGAAGTCCTTTGTAATATTTTGAGGACTTATGCAGCTGTTTCAGGTTCCAGGATAAATTGGGATAAGAGTGTTAGTATTCCTTTAGGTACTACCCCTCTTCCGCCTACTTTTTTTTGGGGGGGGATACGGATTAAATTAGAGCCTTTATTGATTCTCGGGGTCTGCTTTGGGGGTCAAGATATGGCTTTTTCTAATTGGTTGACACATTTAGGGCAGGCAGAACGTTTAATTCAGGGTTGGCATAATCGGTTGATAAGTAAGAAAAAGAGGGTGCTTCTGATTAAAACTTTACTTTTACCTATTTTTTTATATATTAGTTATGTATTTCCACCTCCACAAATGTTATTTTCTAGATTATTTAGTGTTTTTTTTCAGGCTTTTTGAGGATCCCAGTTAAACCCAATTAAATGTGACATTACTTATAAAACAATTATGGAAGGGGGAGTTGGTATGATTAATCCAGTTGCTTTTTATTTTAGTATTTTTATTCATTATAATTTTGGTTTAGCTTTGAAACTGGGTTTTCGGTTATGGCGTTCCCTGGTTTTGGCTTGGCTTAAGCCAAATGTACAATATTGGGACCAGGGTAAGACTAGGTTATTGGGTAAACAGACCACTGTACCGGATTATGGTATTGATTGTTTTAAGCTGGCCATTAAATGGAAAATTAGATCACAAGATCTTTTGGTTTTAAATAGGAAGGCATTTTATCATACTATTTTGTCTAATGCTCATGCTATCGTGGTAGTCTTTCCCTTTTGTTCTTCTGTATAACAGACAGTAGTGTTGCGTAATTTAAAGAATCCTTGTATCCCTTCTAGGATGTGGGATTGTTTATGGTTGGGGAATTTTGGTAGGCTCAATGTGAAAGGGAATCATAAACATAAAAAATTAGAAGATAGATATTGTCCCCGTTCTTCTTGTGCTCAGCTTGTGGAGACTCAGAATCATTTATTTCTTGAATGTGCTTTTGTGATACAATTTTGGGCTGATTTAAGCATTGTTTGGAAAGAACCTGGGTTTCTAAACTTGTCCTATTCTGATATTATGTATGGTGGAAATTTGGTTCTAAGTGCAAAATATAATACAGAAAACTTATATTTAGTTTTTGTTGTTATTCGATATCATTTGTGGCAAGTCAGATGTTTGAGGGTTCTTCATCAAAAGTGGGTTTCACATGCAGAATTATTGGTTATGTACACAATCTTTATATGATTTTGTACAAATGGATTTCTTGCATTTTGACAGTGAGAAAATTGCACATCTATGGATTAATTGTACTCATTGGTATTGAATTTCTAAGTTTTCCTGTTTTTATTTTTGTTTTGTTACATTGTTAAAATTTTCTGTTTGTTTTATTTGTATTGCTGTGTTATGAAGTCCACCTCTTCAATAAAAAATTCCCCTGCTCTTTTCGATAAGTGACATGGGATCTTTAACATCCACCTGAACTGCCACCAATCCAGGCAGATGGGACCTTGGTTTAATGTTTAAGTAATCAAAGTGCTTTTCATTAATTAACTTTATACATCACTTATGACATCAAAATGGATTTTAGTATTTAAATGGTGTGCTGATTCAAATGTTTTTAACCTTTGATAAAGGATCTGTGTTGATCCGAAATGCATCAGGTATAATTCATTAAGAAATAGATATTTTTTGCTCAAATCTCCAGAGTCCGAATGATGTGAGGTGCTGAGTGCGCGGTTGTTTTGTGTTTTATAATTCTTTTTACTGGAGCACCAGTAAACAGCAATGCCTTTTTTTTGTAATGTTTTTGGTTTAATATGTATGGGTTGCACAGCCATAAGTTAAGGAGAGTGAATGAATTAAGAAATTATTTCTGCGTAAAACCTCAGTCGGGATACACCTATGAAGAGGCAAATCTAATTTTAAACAAAACAGTTTTGCAAAGGTTTATTTGGCTTGAACTTCAAGCAACATGTCTTTGGAAGCCACACCTAATTTGGATATAATGGCAACACCTGAGAATCCTTTCAATTATGTAAAGCAGTTCTTGACTACAACAACAGCCAGTAACACCTTTTTCCAAGAGCAGCATATTGTGGATGATTTACCACCAGAAGCTCGCACGTTTGTAGAAGCCTTTAGAAATCTGGTGAAAATAACATTGTAACTTAGACGTATTTACTGGAACACCACCAATCTAGAGGCATGTATCCAGGTAAATAGAATACCAAGGGGACTGAGATTGATTAAAAACCTGGCATATGGTGGAGAAGATACAGCGTTTCTGAAACTGTGGCAAGAAATTCTATCAGAAGCGAGTTTCAAATGAATGTGATTAATCATCTGCTTTAGTAAGGAGAGAGAAACTAAATTGAAGAATGAATTGAAAGAGGTGGAAACGGAAGTTTTAAAATATAGAGAACACACAGAATTTAACAGTTTGAATGACAGACTAAAGGGTACCATTATTAAACTGGATAGTGAATTAAAAGCCATTAAATTGACAAAGTTTCTGAGAGACATTGGGGATTATCAGAGCCACAGGGTATATAATTGGAAAAGAAATCAAACACAGTTGAAGGGGATTCTAAGACGTGAATGACATGTTTCTTTTGAGTATAGTACAGAAGCCAGTGATTCTGAGTATGAAACAGAGAGAAATGTTCAGAATATGGATGATAGTACACCACCCCCTTTTCAACAGGCCAGGCCAAATATGGACCCTCCTTTTCAACCCAGATGCAGACCCAGATTTCAAACATGTTTTTTTCAAGAAAAGGGAAGAAGACAAGATGGGGTGGCAGAAGGCAGAGAAAATGGCTACCAAATCAGTTGGCATTGCAACAACAGGAGACGGAACAACTACAGGGGCAGGAGGCAATTTCAACATTAAAGGTAATTAATCTTTCATAACATGTTTTAAATGAAGATGAAAATAGAGTTTTGAGTAAAGGATTGGGTTTTTCAACCACAGATACTCAAAATAAATATGAAACCATCATGGATATTAATGTTGTATGCAGGAATTTGAGTCTTAAATCCTGTTTTGATCAAAATGACAAGAATACGAGTGTACAAGATAAGGGAATTAATTTGTTCTGACCAAAATTGGACTTTTGTCACAAATAGACCCATGATTAATTTTTTGGATTTGAATATCTGTTTAACATCAGAGGGATTTATTGAAACTGGGACGTTTAGAAAACCCACAGGTGGCAATACATTGCTCTTTGCATCTAACTGCCACCCGAAACATATGATTCAAAATATACCAAGGGGACAGTTTTTAAGAGCAAGGTGAACTTTTTGTACCCCGGTGTCAACAAATTATAGTATGGAGGAAATGGCAGCTAGATTTAAAGAGAGAGGATACAGCACTATTGCTATAGAACAGGCTAAGGACTTTGCGATGGAACAAGACAGGGAATTTCTGTTACAAAATAAAGAAGGGGATGAAATGAGAACACAGGATAAAAAATTTAACATAGTTACAACTCATTCAGCACATGCAAGGCAGTTAGAACATATTTTGAAAAAACATTGGTCTGTTTTAGTGAGTGACCCTGGGCTAAAATATATTGCACAACTGCCCCCCAGAATGGCTTTTAGGAAAGCAAAAATGCTGAAAGATTTATTGATACATAGTCATCATATAGGCCCAACGCATACACGCACGTGGTTGGATACAGAACCTAAAGGTTGTGTTACCTGCAGAAGGTGCACATATTGCAAAAGAATTTTATATGTAAAATGTTAATCATACTCAGATATACAATGAGTTTTCCTTGTCTTCCTTGTTTTCTCTCCGTTCCCCCCTCCTTTTTCCTTCTATATTTCTTATGCTTAGATTTTGGTGTGGGTTTATATTTAGTTATTGTATAATTATTCTGTTCTTACAGTAGGTATAGGTCATTGTAGGTGGGTATTGGAGGTACTTTTAATGTGCACAAGATGTATGCATTTAAATAATCAAAGTGCTTTCCATTAATTAACGTTATACGTCACTTATGACATCATAATGAATTTTAGTATTCAAATGGTGTGCTGATTCAAATGTGTTTAACCTTCGATAAAGGATCTGTTTTGATCCAAAATGCGTCAGGTATAATTCATTAATAAATAGATATTTTTGCTCAAATCTCCAGTGTCCGAATAATGTGAGGTGCTGAGTGCTCGGTTGTTTTGTGTTTTATAATTCTTTTTACTGGAGCACCAGCTTCCCAGTGTGAAACCTCAATGCCTTTTTTTGTATTTGAACATTTATATCATGTCCCCCCTTTCCTTTCTTTCCTCTAGAGAGTGGATATTTATATCCTTGAGTTTTTCCTAGTAGGTCTTTTGATGCAGGCCATGCACCATTTTGGTTGCCTTCTTTTGTACTGCCTCCACCTGATCTATGTTTTTCCAAAGGCAGTGCCTCCAGTACTGGACACAGTACTCCTAGTGCAGCTTCACCATCAATCTATACAGGGGCAACACTTCTTCCCTCTTTCTGCTGGTGATACCCCTCCCTATGCACCTGAGCTTTCTGCTAGCTTCCCCACTGCCTTATCACACTGCTACATTCAGGTCATCAGATATGATGACCCCCAGGTCCCTTTCCTATTCTGTGATTGCCAATATCTCCCCAAGTGATACGCTGCCTTCAGATTTCTGTGCCCCATGTGCATAATTTTGCTCTTTTTGAAATTGAAGCCCAATTGCCAAACCCTTGACCAGTCTTCCAACTTTTTCAATTGTCCCTCATTTTTTCCACCCCCAGTGTGCCCACTCTTTTGCAGATTTTTGTGTCATTTGCAAGCAGGCATACTTTCACGTCCAGCCTTCTTACAATGTCTCTAATAAAGACATTGAAGAGGACTGGGTCCAGTACTGACCTCTGTGGCACCCCGCTGGTTACTGTGCCTTCTTCAGAGTGAACCCCATTTACCGCCACCCTCTGACTCCTGTTTCTTAGCCAACTTTGTACCCATCTTACTACTTTTGGGCCCACTACCAGGCTGCCCAGCTTATTTACCAGTCTTCTGTGTAGAACAGTGTCGAAGGCCTCACTGAAATCCAGGTAAGCCACATCCACCACTCAGCCCTGATCCAGTCAAAGAACTTGATCTGGTATGTTTGGCAATCTTTCCCCCCTGTGAACCCATGCTGCCTTGGATCTTGTAATTGACTGGTCACAAGGTATTCCCCAATCCTTTCTTTCAGAAGTGCTTCCAATACCGAAGTCAAGTCGGCAGGTATGTAGTTTCTTGCCTCCTCCCTATTTCAACTTTAGTAAATTGGGACCACATCCACCCTACTCCAGTCTCCTGGAACTTCCCCCATATCTAGTGATAGGTTGATCAGGGCTGTCAGAGGTGCAGTCAGCTCCTCCTTAAGTTCTCTTAGCATATTAGGATGTTCTCCATCTGCCCCATTGCCTTGTCCATCTTTAGTTGTGTCAGATCCTTGAGGACTCTCTCTTCCATAAAAAATCTCACTTCCTTTAATGCCTTTTCCCTATCTGTGGCCCATCACCTTCCCCATCCTTTGTAAATACTGAACAAAAGTATTTGTTCAATATGTCTGCTTTTTTGTGGTCCACTTTTTCACAGACCCTGCTTTCCCCTTTTAGTCTTACTATGCCTCCCTTGTTCTTTCTCTTTTCACTTATATACCTAAAGAATGTTTTATCCCCGCTTTTTACTGACCTAGCAGTATTCTCCTCCATTTGTGCCTTTGTGTTCCTAACTTCTTTCCCTGCTTCCCTTTGTTTCTCCTGATAACCCTCCTTATCCTCTTTCTTCTGTGTCAATTTGTACCTCAGAAATGCTAGCTTCTTTGCCTTTACTTTCTCCACTACTTCATTAGAGAACCATAGTGGTCTCTGACTAAAGAGGGAGTCAGTGCATTGGGGCAGAAGTTTGACGTCTTTGCAGAATATTTAAACTAGCAAATGGGGAGAGGGGTGCAGCACCCCATACGTCGGATGGGAAGAACACCCTTCCCCCCTCAGCTAGTGGTCAAACAGGAATTCAGCGTGTTTGCGTTCATTTGCATCACCAGGTAAGAAAAAGGTTTGTCTCCCCATACGATGCACAGGGGTAATGCCAAACTTCACCCAACAACTAACACACCAAAATCTGGCCAATGGAAAATCATGTACACAAATGCTCACAGCCTGGGAAATAAGATCCCGGACCTGTAGGCAATAATGTCAGAGGCTAAACTGGACATAGTAGCAATTAGTGAGACGTGGTTTACCAGTAACCACACTTGGGAGACTTCAGTACCTGGCTATGTATTGTTCAGAAGAGACCGAGGTGCAAAAGGGGGGAGGAGGCCCTGTATGTTAATGAAAATATCAAAGCTACAGAAATTCAGAATACACATAAGGAGCCAGAAGAACTGTGAGTCACCCTGGAAACAGGAAATGGGACAGCCATAAGAACTGGGGTTGTCTACAGGCCCCCAGACCAGAAGGAGGACATAGACACATTACTGTTAGAAGATATACAAAACATGACAGCTAAAGGGGAGGTTCTGATAATGGGAGACTTCAACATGCCAGATACAGATTGGTCAATACCAGCAGGAACATCTGCCAGAACTATACTCATAGTGGATTCCCTGCAGGGGGAGGGCCTCAAACAACTGGTACAGCAACCCACAAGAGACAGGGCTATCCTAGATCTAGTACTGACTAACAAAGAAGGGATCACAGATCTCCAGGTAGAAGGTCACCTGGGGGCCAATGACCATCACATGGCATGGTTCAATTTGGCTACTACATCTAAATCATCCCATTCCAAGGCAAAAATATGGGACTTCAGATGAGCTGACTTTGATAAGATGGCCAACAGAGTTAAGCTAGCCCTGGCAAAAAGAAACACAGGTGAGGGGGTACAGGCAAAGTGGGCAAGCATTAAGGATGCAATACTTGAAGCAACATCCCATTGTGTTAGACAGAAAAGGAAGTGCAAAAGAAGAAGGAAACCACTTTGGTTCTCAAATGCAGTAGCAGAAAAGGTCAGAGCCAAAAGGCTGGCCTTCAGGAAATATAAGGGAACACAGCGGGATGAAGATAGGGAGGCATACCAAACTGCCCTAAGGGAAGCAGGTAAGGCAGGCAAAGTCCCAAACTGAGGAAACACTAGCATGAACAGTAAAAGAAGGTGACAAGACTTTCTATAGATACATTAGTGAAAGGAGAAAGTCCAGAGGGGCATTGCTAAGCTTAATGGAGAAAAGGGAGCATGTGAGGAGGAGGACCCTGTAAAGGCATCTATCCTAAATAGATACTTTTGCTCAGTATTTACTGAAGAGAAGGTAGGGCAGGGCCCACAGCTCAGCATCATGGACACAGGGGAGGGAGGGAGCACTACTCCCTTCACAAAAGAAAGGGTCCTACAAGAGCTTGCTAAGCTCAGGGTGGATAAGGCAATGGGACCTGATGGCATACATCCCAGGGTACTTAAGGAGCTAAAGGTAGAACTAGCAGAGCCATTAGCAGAACTGTTTAGTGAGTCTCTGAGCACAGGAGAGGTCCCAGAAAACTGGAGAAGGGCTCATGTGATCCTACTCCACAAGAGTGGTAGCAGGGAGGAGGCGGAAACTACAGACCAGTCAGTCTTACCTCAGTAGTGGGCAAGATTATGGAGGCACTCCTTAAGGAAAGGATAGTGCAACACCTGGAATCCATAGGGGCACAGGATCCAAGACAGCATGGGTTTACAAAAGGAAGGTCCTGTCAAACTAATCTCATAGAGTTCTTTGACTGGGTAACCAGAGTGGTGGACCAAGGGGGAGCAGTTGATGTCGCCTACCTTGACTTCAGCAAAGCTTTTGACACTGTTCCACATAGAAGATTGATAAATAAGCTGGGTAGGCTCAGGGTGGGTCAGAAGTTGGTCAACTGGGTGGCAAACTGGTTGACTGGCAGAAAGCAGAGAGTGGTGGTAAATGGTATACAGTCAGAAGGGATGCAAGTCACAGGTGGGGTACCTCAGGGATCAGTCCTGGGGCCAGTCCTATTCAACATCTTCATTAGTGACCTTGCAGATGGACTAGAGGGTAAGGCTTGTCTGTTTGCAGATGACACCAAGATCTGCAACAGAGTAGATGAGCCAGATGGGGTGGGCAAAATGAGAAGAGATCTGGATAAACTAGCAGAATGGTCAGAAGAGTGGCAACTGGGATTTAATGCAAAGAAGTGAAAAATCATGCACATAGGGAAGAGAAACCCTGAAGCCACTTATAGACTGGGAGGGGAGTTGCTAGCAGTCACAAAGGAAGAAAGAGACTTGGGCATCATCATCACTGATGACCTAAAATCATCCAAGCAGACCTCTAAAGCAGTAGGTAAGGCTAGGGGGGTGTTAGGGTGTATTAGTAGGGGTATCACAAGTCGTAAGAGGGAGGTAATAATCCCTCTGTACAAGACATTGGTTAGGCCCCATCTGGAGTACTGCGTGCAGTATTGGAGGCCACACCTTCACAAGGACATTAACAAAATTGAGGCAGTCCAGAGAAGGGCAACCAAAATGGTGCAGGGACTGCATCAGAAGACATATGAGGACAGATTAACGGAGCTCAATATGTATACCCTTGAGCAAAGGAGGAGAGAGAGGTGATATGATCGAGGCATTCAAACACCTTAAGGGCATAAACAAGGTGAAAGAGTCTAACATGTTTAAATATAAGAAAAATAGCAGGACAAGAGGACACAGCATGAGATTAGAGGAGGCCGATTAAGGGGGAATGTGAGGAAATTCTTTTTCACAGAAAGGGTGGTGGATGCATGGAATGGCTTACCACAAGAAGTGGTGGCTATGAATACAGTGCAGGGCTTCAAACAGGCATGGGATAGGCATAAGGGAGCAATACAAATGACTACGAATAGATAGGTCACTGACAGAGCAAAGGCTGATGGCACATTTATAAGGTAGAAAAAGAAATGGGCAGACTGGATGGGCCTTGCGGTCCTTATCTGCCGTCAACTTCTATGTTTCTATGTTTCTATATGTTTCTTTTTTATCTTGCCCTTCTTAACCTGCCTGACTCATAGGTTTGTTGCCTTCTGAATACCTTCCTTTATTTCTGCCCACTGCTCCTTAACTTCACGCAGTTTTCCCTATCCCTACTAGGGCCTCCCTGAGGCATTCTCTCATTTTCTTGAAATCCGTCCTCCTGAAGTCCAGGACCCTCATTTTAGTGTGGTTGACTCTGGCCCAGTTCTTATATTGAATCACACTGTATGATGATCACTGGTCCCCAGGTGACTACCCACCATGAAGTCAGCGATACTGCCCTGCAGTTATACAGTGTTGGGTAAGTTACTTTTTCTATTACTTTCTATTATGTTTGGAAACTTGTTCCAGGAAGCTCTGTGCAGTCATGAGCAAGGATGGATAAGTACTAGAAAAAGTAATACTCCTTATAATTATAGTTACTTATTTCTTTTTATTCAAAAACAATACAAAAATAATAGGTTAGTTACTAGCTACTGTCAAATAAATGTCATTAGTTGCAGTTACGTATTTCTTTTGTATAAAAAGACATAAGTAATTGTATCTGTAAGGTGTATTACATTTTTCAGTACATATCCATCCTTGCTAGTGTCTGCACAAAGCTTTCTGGAACAAATTTCCAAAAGTAATGGAAAGTAATAGAAAAAATAACTTACCCAACACTGCAGATATATATATATATATATATATATAATTAGTTGCAAAAAAATACATTAATGCATCAGTTAGGGTTGTTTCCACAGTGACAAACATGTGGAAATTCGGTGTTAGAGTTACCACCACTCTACCCCAACACCACCGCCCCACCCTCCAGACACCACCAGGCATCAGAGTGTGCGTTGGCGTGATCATGCCTAACTCTCACCCCATTCCATCTGTAAAGGATCTGTGGTGGTGCAGTATAGGAGAATGGGGTCAGAATTAAACACGATCACTCCAAAGCACACCCCAATGCCTGGTGGTATCAGGAGGGTGGGAGGGTGGTGATGGGGTGGAGTGGTGGTAAACCTAACACCAAATTTCCACACTTTTGTCACTGTGGAAACAACCCTAACTGATGCATTAACAGAGTTTTTTTGGCAATGAATTTCCCTTCTTTTTGAGAAAGTGTAATGTAAGTGGTAAATGGTATGTATTAGCGGGAGAGTGGGACCTCCAGGCCCTGCACTCCCTTTACATTGTCCATTTTTTGTATAATGAGATGCATATGTGTGATCATGGGCACTCTGGGCCCCGAGCTCCAATTCACTCTTCACAATGGAGTCATACAACAGCCATATAGGACAAGAAAGCCTTATAACACAAAGTTGCCAATACCTCAGGAACCGTAGGAGCTACCAAAAAAAATCAAAAGTCCTTGTAATCATAACAACCACCACTTCTCATGACCATACACAACTGAACCCATATCTCACATCGTTTATGAGCTATGGACACCAGAAAGCAGTGGAAAGCCACCCTTGGAACATGTTTTTGCCAATATCTCTGTAGCCGTAGCAAGTAGGAAAACAATTCCAATGCACGTCATCTACTATTTCCAAACTTGTTTCAGCAAATTAGTTCACCTGAAAGTGAACCAAGCTGCTAGTAGCAAAATTTCCATATCTTGCTTCGTTTTCGAGATACAGGCGCCGAAAGGCGTGATGGTGCCGCAATGTTATCCGATGGGAAATTGCTCAACTTCAGAATGCTGTAACTTTAGGCCCCTTGAATGTTTTGGCACCAAGCCACCAAAAGGCACATCTGTTGGACCAGGCTTGTTGCCCTGCAAATTTCAGCCCAAAAGACCAACCGTTTGGTTGCAGGAGGCTGGCAAAGATTAGCAGTTATTTTGAGAATACTTTCACAAAATACTTTTGCAAATCATGAAAGATTCTCAAAATAAATCATAAAACTTTGGCATTTGCAAAAGTATTTTGCAAAGGTATTTTTTGGAAAAAGTTTATAAACGTATTTCTGGGGGGTTTAACACCCCCAAAAAGATATGGCTAGCATCCTCAGGACCCGACTAAGTAAACACAACAATCAGTGTTTACCTAGAGGGTCCCAATTTTAAACACCAGGCATTTTTCTGTGTCACTAACTGTAAACAAGATGGCTGACTCACGAAAGTAAAACGGCCATTTGTGACAGTAAAAAGAGCCTCTCACCAAAGTTTTGTGATTTTTGTTAACTTTTCCCATTGACTATAATAGGAAATTAGTTTTTTTAATAACTTTTGAACAGTTTAATATTTTTTCACCAAATCTTCGAAAGGCACATCAGTAACCAAGGCTGCATCTTCCCTGAAGTTTTTGAACTGAACGGACAAACCATGCGGGCTGTGGGCACGAGGAAAGAAACATGCAAAAAGTCAGTTTTTTTGTGTTTTTTTGGTGTTCTGTAGCTCAACAACTGTACATCTGACCGTGACGTAACTTAACTTGCCAGATCCAGAGATCTTTGGTGCCAGACCACACATGCAAAATGTCAGGCAAATACATTGTGCGGTAGCAAAATTATTAAGGTGCAAAATTTGAGGTTTTGCATTGAAGTGGCTACTCAACCCTAACTATAGTGGCACTTGTGCCACTATATATATATATATATATATATATATATATATATATATATATATATATATATAGGTAACCCACTCTTAGGTGTGCGGTCACGCTCTGATATACGTACGTCTTGGTGTGCATCAACCACCCAAGGCATGCATATATCAAAGCATGACCACACACTGTAGAGTGTGTTATCTATCTTATAAAATGGCAAAATTGTTTTTAAGGGGGTGAAAGTGCAGGTGTGTGGTCGCTCTCTGATATATACGCACAATCATGTAATGCTCATTCTCCAGTAGATTCCAGCTAATTTCTCTACCTATTTTATCAGTAATAGATAACCCACTCTGAGGTGTGTGGTCAAGCTCTGATATACGCATGCCTTGGTGTGCGATGCTATGCACAAGGCCACAGGCTGTGTGCATCAACCTCCCAAGGCGTGTGTATATATCAGAGAGTGACTGCACATCTCTGAGTGGGTTATCTCTTCTTATAATGGCAAATTAGGGTAGAAGCAGGTGTGTAATCGCGCTCTGACATACGCATGGTCATGTGATGCTCATTCTCCAATAAATTCAAAGTAATATTCCTACCAATTTTATAAATATATTTATAAAATGAGTAGGGCAATTGCTTGGAATTTATTGGAGAATGAGAATTACATGACTGTGCATATATCAGAATGTGACTGCACACCTGCACTTTTACCCCCCTAAAAAACAATTTTGCCATTTTATAAAATAGATAACTCACTCTACGGTGTGTGGTCACACTCTGATATATGCACGACTTGGGTGATTACGCACACCAAGGTGAATGTATATCTGAGCACGACCACATGCCTCAGAGTGGGTTATCTATTAGTTATATATATATATATGTAATAGGGTTCAGTCTTCAGTTCTATGTTAAACCCCAAATTTTATACTTTAATAACTTTGCAACTATTTGTCTGTTCCACATGTAGTTTTGCATGCACTGTTGGGGACCACAGATCTCATAATGTGGCAAGTATTGTTCTGGTCAAATGTGCGGTTGCGGAGATATGGAATGTCAAAAAATGTGAAAATTACCTTTTAGGTGCAAATCCTTTGTCACATTGTTTCTCTGAAATGGCTTGGGGATTTGGTCTGACATTGTTAGGGTTCATGAGGTCTAGATCACAGATTTGTCTTTTGAAGGTTTGGTGAAAAAATATTAATCTGTTCAAAAGTTATTAAACTTTGAAGTTTTCCATTCTATCCTATAGGACAAATTAGAGGTGCACTTTTACTGCTGCGAAAGTGGTATTTGTTTTGCAAATGCAGAATGTAGTGTTGAGATTCCACCATCTTGTTTTCAGTTAGTGTGGCGGAAAATGTTAAATAATTTAAAACATTATGCCCCTAGGTAAATACCAGCTCTTATGTTTACCTAATCAGGGCCAGAGGAACACGATTCTGTGGTTATTTGTTTGAAAAAGTGGTCAAAAATATGTTTATTTTAATCGGGTCATTTTTACTGCTGCAAATTGTGGCACTAATGCCACAATTTGTGTTAGTAATTTTGAGAAAATGCAGCAAAATGGGGCACTGTTGACTAAAACACCATAGGTTTTGCCACAAATTGCAGCACTGTTGACAGAAAATTGCCACCAATTTGTGCCACTACTTCAAAAAATATTGCATAGGCCACTGTAAAAAAATACGTTTCTGGCCATTTTTCGGTCAAACTGTGGCCAGAATCTTATTTCTTTGCCCACGTTTAGTTAAACTCCTGTTGGTGTTTACCTAAATAAAGGATTTTTTTTATCCTTTTACTGCCTCAAAGAGGGCCGAGGCATGTTTATATTAAATATGTCTTTACCGACATTGGGGTGTCCAGTCCCTGTGCTGGCGGTAGAAGCCCCCCCACCAGTTTAGGACACCGGGAAGCCCACTTACATTGTCTTGAGATAGAAGCCCCCCACCCACCGCCAGTGTAAGACACTGGGGAGCCCACTCCCAGTGTCCCAAGATGTCTCCCCACTCAGTGTGGGACACTGGGGAGCCCATTCCCAGTGTCCCAATATATCTACTTGTTATTACCTGTAAATAAAGAAACCAATCCCCCAATGTACCATGCTGTTTCCAACATCGGGGGGCCAAATCCTCATGTCAGTACTAGGAGATACCCCCACAGCCAGTGTGGGACACTGTGGAGACCACTCCCAGTATCCCTACATATGTATCCCCCCCGAAGTTTGGCACACTGGGGAACCCACCCTCAGTGTCCTGCAATATGTCATAAACCTGTAAAAAAAAAACTAGTCCCCCAACATCTTTTTTATTTATTTAAATCCTGAAAATAAGAAAATGTCCCCTCGTCATCTCCCCCATTCCCCCTCCCCATCCCAAGCCTCCCACTGAGCACCCACCTAACCACAACTCCCACACCCTATACTTACCACCAGAGATCATCAGCTGTCATCTTCTTTGGATCAGGACATGTCTGCACCCTTCAAAGCCAAACCGTGAATTGAAGAATAAAGATAAGTGCCGTATAATGCATTTCAATGGCATTTTGAACTTATGGTGATATATTTGGAATTTTTAAATATTTTTTCACTAGATTTTCAACATGGGCTTTTTAGGACCTCACCTCATGAACACTGTCACTATCATTTTGTTAATTGGGCCTGGAAGGCGATTTCATGGTCACTATGTGAAATCACCTTTTGGGACTGTGCCATTGTTCATGAGGTATGGTCCCAAAAAGCCCATGTTGAAAATTTGGTGAAGAAATTCCTATACAAGTCCGAGTTACATATGGACATTGAACGTTTTATACACACATGTGTAACTTTGGCAATTTTTAATATTTTCCCTCTAAATTTTCAACATAGCCATTTTTTGACATCAACTCATGAACAGTACAGCTGTCATTTTTGACATCCTGCCTGAAACATGTTTTTGCACCTGTGGCCCAGAATGGTGTTTTGCCATGGATTTAAACATTTTCACCTATGGAATTTATGAGGTAGGGTCATAAGAAGACTATGTTGAAAATTTGGGGTCAAAATATGAAAACATGCCAAAGTTATGATCATTGATTGCAATTTCAGTACGCCTGCTCATAACTATGGAAATTTGAAATATTTTGATCTTAGACTTTCAACATAGTCTTCCTATTACCCGACCTCATGTATGTCACAACTGTCATTTTTCAAATCCTGTCCAAAATGAGTTTTCGCACCTGTGGCAGGGAATGGCCTCACAGTTGCGCAGAATTATGTTCTGGTGGAGATTTGAAAATTTTCTGTACCGGGTACATGTCCTGGGGTAATCAGATGGCTATGATGATAATATACTCATGCATCTATGGAGGGATGGGTGCACAGGGTCCAAATGATCCTGCGCTCCCACAGTAAAATAAGGAAAATCACGTCAGGCCCTGTGCTCACACAGGTAGATGAAGGTTAATTACACTGTCTCTACACTTATGGATAGATGGGAGTGCAGGGCCCCACCAATAAACAACTATGACTATGGTAATACATTCACAAAAAGTAAGGAAATTCATAGCAAAAAACTTCATTAATGTCCCATTAGTGTTCCTTATGGTGATACTTTCACAAAAAGTAAGGACATTTATGGCCAAAAACTGAATTAATTCACCATTAGGGTTCTAGTGACCAAAGTAGGGAAATGATAACTTAGGGTTCCCAACCGTAAGACCAAACCCCCACCTTCAGCTTCCAACCTTAAGACTCCCCCACCCTGCATACTGGAACAGGTATGAGGGGTGTGCCTTGGGGTTTCGAATCCTAATGCTCACCCCATTCCAAGACTAAGTAAGCTAAGATGGCTACAGAATAAGAGAATGGGGAGAGCATTAGGGTTTGAAACCCCAAGGCACACCCCTCACACCTGTTCCTGCATGCATGGTGTGGTTGGGGTTTTAGGGTTGGAAGCTGAAGGTGGGGGTTTTGTCTTAGGGCTGGGAACCCTAAGTTAGCATTTCTCTACTTTTGTCACTAGAAACCTAATGGTGCAGTAATGCAGTTTTTTGCCATAAATATATAAATTGATTGCACTGCAGAGCTAGCCCTCGCACACTACTGCAAAATACTACAGCTGGAAGTGAAGAATTATGATCTGGAGGGTTACCTAACACAAAAGAATTTGTGTACCCATGGGCTGCCTGAGGGCATGGAAGAGACAGCTATCCTAAATTTTGAGAACAAACTCCTGCACGATCTAGTTGAACTACCAGCAGACTTTCCATTTCAGATTGAGCAAATCCATGGGGATTTAGGCCTCAAATCAGACCCTAACCAAAGATTCAGGTCCCTAGTGTTACAGTTCCTTAGTTTCTGAACAAAAGAAAAGGTACTGGCCACTGCCTGAAAGAAAGGTATACTAATGTGGGAACAGAACTGGCTTTATATTGACCATGACTATGCCCCTCCGGTGCAACAAAAAAGGCAAGCATAGTCCCCTTCTCTCTGAGCAGTGAAGCAAACTGAGGTGAACATTCAGACAGCCATTCAGAAATACGTAGCACCACATGCAACCTGAGTGCAGTAAAAATTCACGGATACTATGAGCCACAGAAAAATAGATTTATTAGTAAATATAAGAATAAATATGGCAAACAAACAATAAGATAAAGACCTCAACAGTTTCACGCCAAGTGTTTTGTCAAGAGCACTGTGGAGGACTGATTAGAAACACCACTTTTAAATACCTCTAGTGGTTAATTAAAAACAATTATAATTCTTTTGTGCAAAAACTTGCATTTCCATAGCAACCCCTTCAACATGATTAATCAAGCCACCTTTACATAATCACAAATATTAAAAACAATAGTAATAATCCAGTGCAAATATTTCATAATTTGGATCTCCTTCATGTCAAAGTTCAGCTAGGGACATCCTTTTTTCTCATATTCACAATTTCCAATAGTAAAAAATCGATGTGACATCCTTTTGTGCTTGGACATAGAACAGTGCAATCCACGAACAGTGCTCATTCATTTTAGTATCACTATACATATAAGACAGAAATGGAATACAGACATACATTACAGTAGGGCATTCCTTTATATTAAACAATGTATTTGCCTCATAAAAATGACTCACTTGTGATTCTATCTGGTGTATTCTGGAATGACATCCTCCTGTACAGCTTGGAAGACTGTATCCCACAGTACTTGCAAGACAATGACAACTTGGAAGCCTTGAACTCAGTACTACATGGTGAGGTCACTGCCTATGCTTCGGCTTTGCACAAAGAACAGTAACGTAAGCTGGAAGTGTTGCAAAATATACTGTACTATTCATACCTTTCAACTCTTTCTAATGCATGGGACACCTTGATCCAGCAGCTGCATCTGGAAGTTAAAGTTCAACTCCAGAGATTGAAGGACCAGAAAATAGAGCAATCCCTGTTTTATCTGAGGCACAAGTATTATGAAGTAGGAGCAAGAGGTGCTTGCATCCTGGCTTTCTGACTTCAGGTGGCTAGGGCACAAGCCTGTATCTCAAAACTGTGGGACCCGCACACTGTTCTCCTGACACACCGGGACACTGATATTCAAAATATTCTTAAAACCTACTATTCCCATCTCTATACTCCTGAGAACTCTTCATTTCCTGGAGATCATATTAAAGCCTTCTTAAATCAGGGCAAATTTCCCAAACTCTCGGATGATCAGTCTAAGGCTCTGCTCAGTCCCCTCACTACTGAAGAAATTTACCTGGGGATATTAGCCTCTAAACAGGGAAATGCACCAGCCTGGTGCAAAATTCCCCTCCAAATTGTATAGGCTCCCACCAAGATTTATTAACTCTATTGCTTTAGGACCCTTTATGATGGGTTGGACCTCCCCCTCCATCTTGGCAATTTGCCACTGTCATGGCTGTCCCCAAACTGAGAACAAAGCCATTATTGCCAGCATATTACCACCGTATCTAAGTTCTTAATTATGATTATGAACTTTTCTTGTCTATTTGGGTCATTAGGTTGGAGGGCCTTCTCCTGTCAGATATGGCCCAGGTGGGCTTCATGTGGAAATGCCAGGCCATGACATTGTTCAGAGAACATTACTACTCATGGCTTATCTCACTCCTGCAACTCTCAGCTACATATGGGGGGAGGGGAGGGGGGAAATGAATTGCCCAAATTTACAGCTCTATGCTGTAGCTTGCCAATTGATATTAATCTGTCTTTAGACATCTGGTGCTTATCAGGTTCATTGGAAAAAAACATTGAATTTGAGCTAAATGACCTTCATAATATGGGAGCAATTCTGTATTCCTCACCCCAGGGCTACCTACCTTTTTACATATTATTTCCCCATACTGCCACTGCAGTTAGTGCTTGGAATAAGATATGGCAGGGCACCATGCTGGGGGATTCTGTCCCTCTTCTGGGTGCTTTAGCATATGACCACATTAATCCTTTGACTAAAATTGACCCATTTATACAACACTGGACTAGAAGGGGGCTTACCTACTTATACCAACTCCTAGGTACTAGAGGGGTCCTTTCATTTCTGGAGCTGCAATATAAATATTCCCTCCTACCCACAGAGTATTTTCGCTACTTGCAAATATGGTCAGCTATCACAACCCACAACCCAAAGTGAAAGCAGTTCCCTAACCCATCGCATGAACTTTTTATGCAGCTCCACTTTCACTAGCAAGGAAGGGTGGGATCATATTTAGTAGGCAGGCTCTATGCAATATTGAGGGGTCAGTCTAAGGACTCCTCAATCAAATCCTTCATAAATGGATGGACAGCATGCACGTGAACTGTGAAGAGAAACAATGGCTTAAATATTCTTTACTATTCTACAAGTTATCCATGGTGCCCTACCTCAAAGAGTTCACTTGGAAATGTCAGACTCGGCTTTTTAGGCCCCCATAACCCAGATGCGTTTCATGGGAGAGCAGGCCTGCAAGTGCTGGAGGACATATGGGGAACCCCAGGTAGATAAAGCACACATCTTTTAGAGCTGCCCACTTTTGACACCTTTTTGAGGAGCTGTCACCCAAATACTAGAGGAAATGTTTACTTACCCAGGACTACTTACGTCTCTATTTCTGTTAATGTCTGTACAGTAGTTCCACCTCAAGTGCACATCACAGAGCGGCAGTTGAAATTGTTTTATATTTTATTAATTGGAGTGAAGAAAACAGTCACAAAGCTTTGACTCAACTACTGTCCATGTGCTGTAGCTCAGTGGACTGCAATGACAGAAAGATCTGCAACAGGGTTGATACACAAGGTGGGGTGGAAAGGATGAGAAGGGACTTGGTAAGGTTGGAGGAATGGTCAAATGTAGGGCAGCTTAGATTCAATGCTAAGAAGTGCAAGGTAATGCACCTGGGAAACAAAAACCCAGGGGAAGAGTACACAATGGGGGCGAGATACTAACAACAACAAAAATGGAAAGGGACCTGGGGGTAGTCATATCAGATGACCTAAAGATGGGAAAGCAATGTGAGAGGGTAGTAAGGGGACTGGGGGGATACTGGGATGCACAGGGATAGGCATCACCACTAGAAAACAGGAAGTTGTTATCCCTCTGTACAGACAGCTGGTGAGACCCCATCTGGAGTACTGCATGCAGTTCTGGAGACCCAGTCTCTGCAAAGACATAAACAGGATGGAAGCAGTCCAAAGGAGGGCAATTAAAGTAGTGCAGGGTCTGCACTGGAAGACATTTGAAGGAGCTTAATATGTATAGCCTTGAGGAAAGGAGGGAGAGGAGGGACATGATAGAATCTTTCAAGTACTTCAAGGGAATCAACAAAGTCCAAGAGGGTAGCATTTTTCAGAAAAAGAGGAGGTCAAGAACAAGGGACAATTTGAAGATGGGGGGTGGCTCAGAGGTAATGTAAGGAAGTATTTTTTCACAGAGAGGGTTGTGGATGCATGGAACAGCCTTCCGGAGGAGGTTGTGGGGTCAAAAACAGTGGTGGAATTCAAGAATGCATGGGACAGTTATAAAGCAATTTTAGGGGGTGGGGTAGGAAGAAGTAGGCTGTTGGTTAACTAGGATCTGCAGCTTATCCATTAGGTAGGGAAATGGGCAGACTGGGTGGGCCAAGCAGTCCTTATCTGCTGTCAAGTTCTATGTTTCTATGTGGATTCCTTATATCATTGAGAAAAACAAACTTACTATTACATAAATCACCTCCTGGTGTTTGAGGAGACCTGGAGAAAGTGGACTCTTTACTCTTTAGGTGTCAGCGCGGCTCAGTTGGTAGCACATCTGCCTCTGGACCAGAAGGTCATGGGTTCTCGTCCCACACCAGGATTGGACTTGCACCTAAAAATCACTGGCATCCGAGTGCAGTATTAGGGGGTGCTGTACTGCTGGGGTGTGCTGTCCTTCGGATGAGAAGTTAAACCGAGGTCCCTTCCGCCCATCCTGGTGTTGTCCTGGTGGGTGTCCAGGTGGAAGTACAAGAACCCAGGGCACTCTTCCCAAAGAGTAGGGAGCATTCCTGGTGTCCTGGTCAACATTTCCCTTCCCATAAACCGGTTCATGCAATTATCCAGGCTGTGTGTGGGTGATGATGTGCGATATGGCCGCCACCACACATTCAATCATTTCACTACCAGTCTAGCATTGCTTGGAAAGCGCTTTGGATGTATGAAAAGCGCTATAAAAATGCTGATTCTTCTTCTTCTTCACTAATTAAAGACTGAAGCTGCATTTGTTCCTTGATATTTTTTACAGTTTATTACTTCAGTACAAGTTTCTATACTTAACAAGAGTTACATAAAGAAAGATAGCAGTCTTCAGTGTAACACTGCTCAAGGACATTGCTCACAGCTTTGCTATGTTGTGCAAACCTTGCTAGTCATGAAGCTAAGTGTACATTAACAATTTCTTAATGCCACCTATTATCTACCATACAGGTTTATTGTTCCAGAATGTCTGCAGTTGTAACTGTTTGTCAAGTTATATCTTTGTTGTATTAATTTTAATTTCTTCCTGTACATGTATATCTCTTGTTTGGAAAAAAGACTACTTCTTAATAAAAATTGCAATTACAAACAAACAACAACAACAACAAAATTCTGCTGACTCTTCAGTACAACAGCTCAAAAGGAAAAATAAATAAAGCATCTGACATTTAAAAAAGCAAAATGAAAGCCAGATGCATGCTTATCAACAATGCAAAATTTAAAATAGGACAACACAATGACAGTTAACCATGACTGGGCATACATACTGGACACACCAGTGGTGGAACGTATTTTCACATAATTGACATTTTTTTAAATCTTTTTTATTTTTAAAAAATATGCACAAAACCCCCAGAAATGAAACACAAAACCCATTTTTATGAGAACAATAGCACACTCCAGGGTGTTGGTTATGTTGTGAAAAAATGCACTTCTGGGGCAGCATGTGGCCCTGTGCCTCACTACACCACCAGGCATGTATTTATCACAGCGTAACTATTTCATATTTGTGTCTGATTTCCTGAGTACCATGATGGTCCTGTTCCTCAAACTCAGTTAGATGATTATTAGTTAACAAGCTGCCTGTTTATTAATTGCACAACTTCATTCAGAACCACAAATTCACATCACAAGCATGCCACCTGAACCAACACCTCCAACTCCATCATACTGTAGTTTAGCCACTTGGTTTCCCTTTAATAAATTACATATCATTATTAATGACCTATGGTCATTTTACCACTGTATTACAGCTGAGCAGCTGTGGCTTCTGTAGCCCATACCTACTGGGCTTCAGATGTGATCACTCTGCTGTTTCTTCCCTACTCAGACTCATGGGTCATATCCACATTGCCATGGACCAGGGTCTCCTGACCCGTGCAGCTTTCATAGACCTTAACAAGGTCTTTGGGACCACCACCTTCTACTAACCAAACTAATGGCAGCAGGGCCCCCTTTTCTGTCCAATAGCTGAAAAGGGTACTACTTGGGGATGGAGTGTTCAGTGTGGTGGCACCTACTTTATTTAATGTTCTATCAGATCATATTAGATCTGCACACTTGTTAGAGGTTTTTAAATCTAGTTTGAAAACTTTTCTTTTTTTCAAATTTAGTATACTTTATTAACATTTTCAGTTTTGTTAACACTCAGTATAAGAACAGCACAGTGGAAACAGTTCTGGTACATCCGGGGTAGTTTAAGATGTTACATAGCCAGGTAGTATAAACTGAACAGGAAGTTCCACAGTGGATGTTATGTAGTGACAACAAGAACACCAATGTCCCCCCACCTCTCCCTCCCTCCGAGGTTGCACCATGAATAGTAGAGATGTCCAATGGGACCCAGTATGACTTAAATTAGACTTGTCTCCAAAACAGCAACAGAGACTATAGGGTGAGTAGTGTGTGAAGAGGGGCCCATATCTTTTTGTAGTGATTCAGATTTTTTGAGAGACTGGGTGTCAGATTTTCTGCTTGGAGGGCAAATAATATCTCATGGAGCCATTTTGTAATTGTAGGGTTGCTTGATCTAACCAGTGGTGTAGAAGCACTTTTTGGGCACACAGGGAAATCAAGGCCATCTGTTTGCATTGCTGTCCAACCAGGAAATTCCCATAGTCCCCTTGGATACAGATCTGAGGTCAAAAGGCATCAGTTAGGCTGAGGAGGGAGTCTAATTTATTCTTGATCGCTGCCCAAAAAGGGACAACTTTGGAGCATTGCCACAGCATGTGGAACAAACTGCCAGTTTGTTCACCGCAGTGGGTACAGATGTCAGTGGTTAGTTTCTCCATTTTATGGAGCTTAACTAGGGTGTAGTATAAGTCATAGATGATATTAAATTGAAGAAGTCGGTATTTCTCCCAACGAATGTCTTTATATAGGTGGGACCATATCCAGCTCCAACAATGAGAGGCAGGGAGAATCTGATCCCATCTATAGTGAGGAGGTCCGTTGTATTCTGCCTGAAAATCATGTAGTAGTTTATAGAAAAAGGAGATGGTGTGGGTTAAGGGAGAGGACGAGATAGCTGGAATGAGAGGTCCGTTCAAGTTGTGTTCCCAAGGGCCCAGTCTGAAGTGATGTAAGAGCATGTGGGAGAGTGGAATGTATTTGAAACAGGAGGAAGAAGGGAGGCTAAATTTTTGTTGGGCATCCTGGAAGGGGACTGGTGCATTGTGATTGTTAAGAAAATCCCAAAAGATTGGTTTACTGCCACAGGTCAAAAAGGAAGGGTCAGTCATATGCCCCCCTATCCGGAAGTTAGGATTACGGAAAATGGGCTGCAAAACATCACATAGAAGGGAAGTGTGGGTGATAGCTCAGATCTGCTGGTGAACCTTTAATGTTGCCATTATAGGTATATTACAGAGCTGGGTGGTGAGATATTTGAGAGGGACGTAGGGGAGGGAAGTCAGGTTATGGCTGTGAGTGGCACAAAGGGAGTACTCTGTCTGTAACCATAAGGGAGTGTATGCATCGGGCAGCGCAGGGGCTGTTGGGGTTAGCCAAGAGCGAATTATGGAGCTGTGTATAGATAAGTAATACAGAAAAAAATTGGGAAGTTGTAATCCACCTCTATTTTTTCTCCATTGCAATTTAGAGAGTGATCTTTGGGAAGGTTTGCCCAGCCATATAAAATTGGAAATTACTTTATGGATCTGGGCAAAAAAAGTTTTAGGGAGAAAATAGTTATGCATCTGAAGAGGGTATAAGAGACGGGGAAGGATATTCATTTTGATTACAATAATTCTGCCCCACAGGGAAAGCGGGAGTAAGGGTCAGCAATTTAAGTCCATTTTAATGCGAGTTAGGGTCACATCCAAATTATATTGCTTTGTTTTAGAACCCAATTGAAAAAGATATAGATAGATGGGCAGACTGGATGGGCCTTGCAGTCCTTATCTGCCATCAACCTCTATGTTTCTATGTTTCTGTATACCCAAATACTTCATTTTGTCCCTGACCCATGTGAAACCTAGTTGTTGAATGTCAGAGGGCACATCAAATACATTGAGGGGCATTACTTCTGTTTTAGAGATGTTGAGTTTACAAATCGAGATCCTGTCAAATTCTTTGATTATGTTAAATGCTGCTGCAAGACAGCTGGAGGGATGGGTGATGTGGAGAAGAATATCGTCCGTGTAAACGGATAACCTATAATGAGATGATCCTATTGGTATACCTGAAATTAAGGGTGAAGTGGTGATACATCGAATAAGAGGTTCTAAATATAAAATAAACAAAAACGGGGAGAGTGGACGGCCTTGTCTGATGCCTTGTTGGAGGGAAATAGGATGGGACAGTACTCCGTTACAGAGTATTCGGGCTGTGGGATGGGTATATAAGATTGTGATCCAAAGAATAAACTGGGGAGGAAAATTATATTTCGGTATCAGATGGAAAAGATAATCCCAGGACACCCTATCAAAGGCTTTCTCTGCTTCCAGGGATGCCAACACGGCAGGGGTGCTGGAATCCCTGGACACAGAGATGAGATGGGCGAGTTTTTGAAGATGGTCTGCAGAAAGGCGACCGGTAACAAAACTAACCTGTTCTGGGCTTATCAAGTGGTGCCAAACTTTGTTGAGTCGGTTGGCAAGGACTTTAGCTAGAATTTTAAAATCTACATTTATTAAGGAGATGTGTCAGTAATTAGATGCTAAAATCCCTGCTGGGTTTGGGGAGGACCACAATTGCAGCTTCAATCAGGGATAAGTCAGAAAGGCCATGTTCATATATGTAGGTGTAGGTGTCAAGCAGAGGGGGACAAGTTGGGATTTAAAGGTTTTATAAAACTCTGCAGAGAATCCATCAGGGCCGGGTGCTTTATCAACCGGGAGTGAATCAATAGCCAACATAATTTCCAGTTGGGTAAGGGGAGCTTGCAAGTAGTCCACCTGCTGTTGCGACAATTGTGGGAATTGAACATCTTGTAGCAAATGATTCATGAGGTCTGGGTGTAGTACACTGGAAGGCCAGGAATACAGTTGTTAGTAGTAATCTTGGAAGCCCTGGACAATATCCTGAGGTGAGGTGACAATATCCCCTTCTGGGATATGAAGGAAGGGAACAATTTTAACATTGGTCTCAGCACAAAGACGTAACGTTAATAGTTTGCTAGCTTTATCACCCTGATCATAATAAGTGATTTTGGATCTCAGAATTAGGTGTTCAGCATTGTCACTAAAATGGTATTGTAACAGGAACGAAGTATCTCAAGTTGGTTAATGTCATATGAGGTAGGGTGAGGGGAAGGGCTAGTTCTAACTGATGGATTTGGTGAAGTAAATTGGCTGTGACTTGAGAGTTTATTTTTTTACGAATGGCGGCTAGACGAATGATCTCCCCAAGTATGGTACATTTCAAGGCCCCCAATAGGATGTCTTGTTTGGTCATGGTAGGGGAATTGCTGGATTGAAACAGAGTGATATGCCTTTGAATATGGGAAATAAAAGCATCTGACTTTATCAGCTGTGCGTTGAACCTCCAAGACTTATCTCTGGAAGTCCCTGGCCCAAGTTGCGAATGTAATAGGTTGGGGTGGTGATCATAAATCAATTTAGATAGTTAATTACAGGCCATTACAGAGGGAAGGTATTTGAAGCATAACAGGAAATAGTCAGTCCTGGAGAATGAATTATGCAGGATGGAGTGAAAGGAAAATTCTTTGGTTGTGGAATATAAGGCCTTCCAAGGATCAAGCAAACCGATCGAGTCCATGAGTTCCCTGAGTGCCAATTGTGCTGGAGATAGTGTGCGTGTGTGTGGGGGGGGTTCGGATCTGGATCTATCCAGGGAGTTGTTGTAGACCAGATTCCAGTCCCAGCCAAGCAGAATAGGCAGGTCAGACCAGGGAACTAAGTGGGTCATAAGGGATGTGAAAAAGTGAGGGTCATCAGCCGTGGGACTGTATATCGAGATCAGCACTATCTCTGAGTGTCCCAGCAGGGCCTTAATTATACTGTACCTCCCATGGGTATCTGTAATGGTGTCTAAAAGTCTAAATGGAATTCGGTGGGCTACCAAAATAGCAATGCCCCTTCATTTGGAATACACCTTTATACCTAAACCTTGCCCCACCCACGTTCTGCAAAGTTGTAGCACTTGGGAAGTAAGGAGATGAGTCTCCTGGAGGACAGCGACATCTACACTTAGTTTATTAAGATGTAGAATAATTTTGGCCCTCTTAGTAGGGGATTGGGCCCCTTTTACATTCCACGAACAGACCTTAAGATTTAGAGCCATATCGTTCTATCAACATATGGCCATCAGGTAGAGCAAGGAAAATACAAAGGGGAACACAACGGGTAAAGATACACTTGGTGCAACCTCTCCCACCCTCCTCCCAAATACCCAGAACCTCAGAAGTCAAAGTATAACTAGTAGGACATAATACACGGTTGTCTGGACAAAAGTCTGATTTCCAAGGTTCCCCCCACAAACCCAAACCAATCCTCCCTCCCAGGAACTGTCCAGCCATGTCTCTGCACAAAAAGTGGGAAACCAGAAACCCACCACAGTAATAAAGTGACAAAACCATGAATAACATCCATGTGCTCCCCCCCCCCCCCAAAACCCAGCAACTGTATACATTGTCCCATCCACAGCCAGGATCTCCAAATTGGAGGAGAAAACTGAGATATGGAGAGACCAATCCCCATCAGTTCCTAGGGTAGCATCCTCCGATATTAAATGCAGGATCAAAGAATGAGAGAAAAAATGGGCCTGACTTATGGTGTCGGCATGAAAATCTGAGTTCAGGCAGGCCAAAGTCAGAAGAAGCACTAGGAAAATGACCCCGCCCCCATGGTTAGTTCACTGTGCAGCTCTACCTTAAGCTTGCAAGACCTGGAGCATCCTGGCCTCCCCCACCACTATCCCAGGGAAGTTGCAATCACCTGACTCAAGCTGGGTCCCAGCCAAATATAGGGCAGCTTAGATTCAATGCTAAGAAGTGCAGGTAATGCACCTGGGAAACAAAACCCAGGGGAAGAGTACACAATGGGGGCGAGATACTAACAACAACAAAAATGGAAAGGGACCTGGGGGTAGTCATATCAGATGACCTAAAGATGGGAAAGCAATGTGAGAGGGTAGTAAGGAGGACTGGGGGGATACTGGGATGCACAGGGATAGGCATCACCAGTAGAAAACAGGAAGTTGTTATCCCTCTGTCCCTCTGTACAGACAGCTGGTGAGACCCCATCTGGAGTACTGCATGCAGTTCTGGAGACCCAGTCTCTGCAAAGACATAAACAGGATGGAAGCAGTCCAAAGGAGGGCAATTAAAGTAGTGCAGGGTTTGCTGGCACTCCAGGTGAGATAGGGGGACAATCTAAGTACATCCAGACATAGCCCCATTATAAGATCCTGGGAAGAGTACAGTCTGAAACCAGGATGGGGTCATGGGATATGTCCAATGACATGGTGCAGAGCCAGGCAGGAAAGAACACAGTGAGATGTCTGTGTTTGGGTGCCAGGATTCTGAGATACTGGCTGGAAAGCACTGGCCGAAGGCCAGGATGTTGCGGATCCCACATTAGGATTAGGTAAATGTAGACCACCTGCCTCACACAGAATGGAAGAACAACAAGTGAGGTAACAGTCCTTAAACAGTGACATTTAAAATGTTAAACTAACATGAAGGCAATTTAGCAGTAGTTTAGAATCTAGACTGTACCTGCTGCTTAGAAACACATCAGGATGTCCAGTAATCGGGCTAAGGAAAGTGCCTGGGGGAAGGAGATAGGCCTGGGGCCAGGAGTTGGTCCTGCCAGAAATGTCCCCAGGAAGACACTTCCATGTCAATAGATCCTACTGGACCATCTGGGATGAAGCATGCGTGACTGCCTCTAATGGTATGAAAAAGGACTACTGGAATATGAGGCCTAGCCCTACCACTCGAGATTGGGAGACCTTTTAATCCTGGTAAGCCATAACAAAAGGTTGAGATTCACAAAAAATCTTTTGACAACTTTAACAAATGTAAAAGTTTAACACCTAATAAGAATACACCAGAATCAGTCCTGTAAGACTGTTCACCCTATTTTAAACAGTTCTGGTAGCTGGTAGGAAGTCCAGACACCTGAAAGGGAGACCTGTAACTTCATGGGTATAACATTTTGAAAGGGATTCTAGCAGCCACTAACTTGTTAACTGTAGGGTGTAAGGTTGCACATTTTTGTCTGGTCTCATAGGGAAGGTCCTGGGTAATACGGAGTTTAGCACCTTCCCGCATTACTGCTTGTAGTTCATGGACTTTGGAGAGGATGTGTTGTTTTTCCATGAAGCTTAGAAATTTTAAAATAAAAGGTCAGGGGGTGCTCCTGGGGGAGGTCATGGTCGTAAGGACGGGTGGGCCCTCTCAGTCTGGTAGCTGGCATTATTTAAGAGATTTACCAGATAAGCATACTGAGCAGGGACCGCTCATTTCCAGATGTGACCTGGGGGTTACATACATACAATACAAATGGTGCAAAGGCAATGGTGCTTACAACAGGATCAGAGTGGGTACATATAGGGTGATAACATCAGGTCCAGAATTGTTACAGGCTGGACTATGCATTTGTTATTTATTACAAGTTTAGACCAGAAGTGCATGAGTTGCTATGTCATAGTTGGGGTCTATGACCGCAGTGCATAACAGACAATGACAATAAGTAAACACAATTATAGTAAGTTGTTGGTCAATTGTACAGGTCATGCACGTTACGATGCCTCGTGATATCAGATCTGGACTGCAGGTTGCAGTTTCATATGTCTGAGAAGTGGGCCTGGAGAAGAGATTTCAAGGTCCTTGGGGTGGAGGACTGCCTAATTACTGCAGGGAGATCATTCCAGAGTTTGGGCAGCCGATATTTGAAAGCTGATTGGCCCTTTGAAGTGTGCATGAAAGGGATTTGTAGTAGTTTTGAGTCAGAGCATCTCAGGGAGTATGCCGGGGGGTTGAGTTGACAGGACGGAGCTGAGATGGGGGAAGGGAGTTGGACCAGTGCTTTACTATGAGATTTGCGCAATGAAGCTGATGCCTGGAGTGCAGCGAGGAGAGAGCTAGGGCACTATATAGGTCACAGTGGTGGTTGGGGGGAACATTCTAGGATGAGCCAACAGAAAGAATGAAAAAGGGGGTCCAAGTTGGCCAGGGTGGATGGGGGGCATTAAGGAGGGAAGGTCCCATTACCTTCTGCAGAAATTGTTGAACAAAGAGAATAGTGTTAGGGCCTTCTTTTTTTCTGGGAGACTCATGTTGAGAATATTGTTCCTCCTGCTCCTTCTCTCTAAGTCCTCTGTTTTCAGTTGCAGCTTATGGCCTTGCTGATGGAGCAGCACTATTTCGGGGTCCAGCTTCTCTTTCCATTTCTCCCTTGAACTAACACGGGCCTCCGAGTCTCCCACTCTGCAGTTAAGGTCAAAAAGGTCCCCCGATGGATTTTAGTTCTGAAAAAATTTCAGAGAGTGCTTCCTTGAAGGGCTGTAGTTCTTGCAGAAAATGATCTTCGGAGAGTGGGGTTGGTTGATTTGGTGTAGATCCACTTTTGCTCAACATCCCACCTTGTGCCTTAGACTTTTTTGGCATCTTGTCAGGTGAGGGAGGCAGCATGTGTTTCAGCTGGGCCTGCCTCATATCAACCTCCATTACAGAAAGAATTTCCAATCATGATGCTAGTTTAAATGAAAAATCGATGGTTGAAGGTAGGACGAGTTTGGCTGTAAGGCACCCAGAAATTGATAAAAATAGCAGCGAGAGGAGGAGACAGATGGAAGCTGCAGAGAACAGCTGCTTCTAGGTTGCCTGCACCACATGACTCTGTTTGAAAACTTTTCTATTCACTGAAGCTTTTCCTGAATTGCAATTATTTTAACTATTTCTTATTTTCTGTATGCGATAATGGCAGGGGCAACATTTTTGGGGGGCCTTCATTAGAAGGATATATTTAGGCTTATCTGTGTTCTGTTGTTTTGTTTTTCTGTATGGTGTATGTGATTGGAGTTTGCAGCATGTACTGTATGTGCAAATTAACATTTTCAATAAAGGGTACTTAATTGCAAAACAAATATGATTTAAAGCTTTCAATAAAGCTTAAATATGTTTACATATATTGTTAGTTATGTTTATTCTAGTGCAGAACCAAAAGGAGCTGAATTTACATAAGGAATGAATTGACATAGGGGCTGAATTGACGTGGGGCTGAATTGGCATAGGAACTGACTTGACATAGGAGCTGAATTGACTCGAGCTGAATTGACTGGGGCTGAATTGACATAGGAGCTAAATTGACATGGAGCTGAATTAACTCAGACTGAATTGACTGGGGCTGAATTGACATAGGAGCTGAATTGCCTTGGGCTAAATTGCCATGGGGCTGAATTCACTGAGTTGAATTTACCGGCTGAGCTGACTGGACACCTTCAGCCTAAGCCCCTCCCACACCAACCTCCTGACTACCCTCAATACCGCCTCTGTGGTCCCCAACTACCTGTTGATGACTGACACCATGGCCAAATTATCACACGCAAACAACACCCTTTTGTTTCTGAAGGACTCCCCCAACACCACCATGGCCACCCAAATGGGGAACACCTCCAGGAACGTGATGTCCCCGGTCAGACCCAACTCAACCCAATGGTTTGGCCACCTTTCCGAGATCCATCTGCCTGGAAATATGCACCAATGTCATATCCCCCCTCTCTGCGTCCACGTACAGTTCTTTCTTGTTATTTCCTTCCCAATGATCCCGCCAAAAAGTGAGGCATTGTAATCCTCTAGGAATCCCACACAGGCTAGAAGGTCATCTCAAACCCCTGCATTGATTGCAACCTAGTGTTGAGGAAGGTTGGCCCTGGTGGTGGCCCTGGCCATCCATCTCATGAAGACCCTGCTAGGTGCCACCACCTTGCAGGTGAAGTTCATGTGTCCCAGCACCTGCTGCACTACCTTTAATTGAACCCTCCATGTGCCCTTTAGCCCCTTGATGAGCTCCGTGAGCTTGACCACCTTTACGGATGGAAGCCAAAAACACTGTTGTTTGATGTCAAGCTCGATACCCAGGAACTCTTGCTTCCTACCGGGTCCCTGGGTCTTCTCCCCTGCAAGCGGAACCCCCAACTTTCTGCACGTAGCCTCAAAACCCCTGAGCATGCCTGAGGTCTCGTCTTTGCCCTCACATATGAACAAAAAGTCAGCCAAATAGAAGACTACTGCCCCCCCGTGCCTGACTGAAAAGGTCCATTGGAGCAAGATGCTGAAAACCTCAAAAGTGGCACAAGTGATCGAACACCCCATGGGCATGGCCTTGTCAAAGTAGACTCTCTCTTGAAATTGGAAACCTAGAAGCTCCCAATCCTCTTGTCTCACAGGCAGCAACTGGAACACTGACTCAGTGTCTGTCTGGGCATGCCAGACACCCTTTTTTGCCCTGATGGAACCCACCGCATGGTCCAGTGTAGCATACGACACTGTGCTCCACTGCGGTGTGATGGAGTCATTCACCAAGTCACCCAAGGGGTATGATAAATGGTGAATTAACTGGTATTCCCCATGTGCCTTTTTTGGAACTATGCCTATGGTGGCATGCTGAAGCATGGAAAAGGTGGGGCATTGAATGGATCCGCCACTCTGCTGGCCTCCAACTCCTTTCTAATCTTCCTCTGCACTACGTCCTCCTTTCCCTTAATGGATGTCAGAGTCTTAGACTTCGTATTTTTTCTAGTGCCTGTGAAGTACAAGTTAAACCCACCCTCCAGCAAAACTCTCCCACAGCATTTCTCTAGCATTGTGATTGTGGTAAAATTCTGTCCAGATCTTTAAAATGTCCACTTTTATGGGGGATGCCACCTTCCAGAACATGTCCCCTTAGCCCTTGTCTCCCTGAGGAACCCTACCTCCCGCCAAAACTTCCCCTCCCATTCTGCCACCTGTTATTGTGCCCTTGTCAGCTGAAACCTCCTCTATCCCCCTGCCCCTGATAGGCCTGACCCTGTGCCTGAAAATCAGCCTTGTCCCCTTGTGTCCTTCAACAGGTGTCTGGGTGGCTTCCTCTGTACCTGGAACAGGCGTGCTTAAACTTGCAGCCGGGCCGTGTGCAGTTGTCCTTGTAATATGCCCAGCATGCCTTGATTGTTGAACCCTAGTCCCTTTTTTCCCCCTCACTATTACTCCAGGCCAGTGCCGACAGCATCCTTATCCAAAGCTCAGATAAAGTGACATCCCACCTCATGTTGCCATGTGATGCCATCCTCTGCCTAAACTTGTCATTGTATATGAGCCAGCCATACCCACTCATAACTCTATAGGTATCCCGTATAATGGTCGAATATGTAAGCAATGGTATTGCCAGCTCTGGCTTCCTTTGAAGCATGATGGTGCTAAAATGCGTGAAACCCTCCATCCATGCCCTGAATGTCTTGCCCTTGTAGCTGACCTATTTGTTAGTCTTTCCCAAGATGGCCAATGCAACTGCCATCTCTGAGTTGTCTACAAACTCTTTCAGCTCGTATTTTTTTGCAATGTCCTTATTTATCAATGCAAACGTATCAATGTACTCCCCTTTCCAAATCTTCTCTTTTAGTGCGTTGGAAACATGGTCTTCCAGTGTCATCCCAGGTGGCCACCCATATCCCCCCTTGTTTTCCCCTTCCCCAGTTCCAGCCCCTTGCTTTCCTTTGTCTTTCCCTTTCTTCTCTACTTTCAATGCCTGTCATGCTTTGTCTACCTCTTCCCACCATTTCTCACCTTTTTCATCCATCAAACCTGCCAAGTAGTCCATTAGACTACCTTTGACTGACAAATCCACTGTCAGTGCCTTACCCTCTTCCAGCCGTGGTTCAGCCTTGTCCTCCTGGTTGCTTCTGGTCACCTTGTACTTAGGTGGCTCCTTCTGGGGTGGTGGCTTCTTTCTCTTGTCCGCCTGCCTCTCCTTCTCCTCCACTTCCCTTGACTCCTTAATGATAGCCTGGACCTGGTCCATAAGTTCAGCAGCCTTCTGGGCCAGCACCTCTCTGGTCTTGTGCTTTGGGGACTCTGCCTTTTTGGGATCCATCCTGCAACTGCAGTAATAGGTGTCAGTATAATAGCCTGCCCAAACTCTTGAGGTGCCTCCCACCTGTTCCTCCCCATCCCCCTTTTCCTGGCCTGGGCCCCCACCCCACCCCACCCCACCCCATCCCATCCCTCTGTGCCCCTCAGCTCTGGTCCCTTGTACTGCTTTGTTCAGGACCAAAATAAATTGTTTGCCTTGCTCCCATCCTATGTATCAGTCCCCCCATACCGATGCACAGGTCAGCTCCCAAATGCTCTGTACATGAGCATCGGCCACTGGTCAGTGAGACTCCACCATGTCCTGCGCCCCCCCGCAGGTGTAGACCCCCCTTTTTCCTTCCCTATTTATTTTAACATGCCCTCATTAGGCTTCTGGGGTCTGATGCCTCTGAAACCTCCTATCCTGTAGTCACACTCTGCCCTGCTCATACCCACTCTGTCTTTTATTGTTCTGCAAATCTGTTTTAATTTTTTTTTGTTTATTTTTATATATATATTTTTTGCATTAGCCTTTGGCTGATAATACTGTGGCCCCTATGTTGGTGGGCCACCACCCATTGAATTCCTTGCTTATGCTCCTATGCCCTCTGGAGGTGGGCTGCACCTAAAATTGTGGTTGCCCAACCAGAAGATCCCCTCTGCAAAATGACAGGCCCCCTCAGCCCAATTGAGACAAAGCAGTAGGAAATGATCAGAAAATGTGGCTCTCCCAAATGCCTGGGCCCCTCTTTGTGCCATGTCCTGGACACGAGACTCCTAAATACCAGATCTACCACCCTCCACAGCTGGCAAAAAGCCACAAACATCCCCCACAAGATGTGCTAGGCTTCCACAGGCCCCCCACCCTGGTGCATAACACTGTCCCTGCTGGGGAAGAGGCCAAAAACCTCCCACCCGGTGATCTCCTTCTGCAAACAAATTGCCCTCCCAGACAGCTCTTAGGCATGCATCCTAGGGAAGCACACTTGGCCTCCCCACTTATCCTGTTCCCCCCTTTTAAAGCCCCACCAGCAAAACAGCCATGCACCTGGCCTCTCACCCTGAAGGTGAATAGCTGCTGAAAAAAACTGTGATCTCTTCTGCCACACAGTGCCCCCAGTGCTCTAGTCAGCTGCCCGAGCACAGGAAAGGGCCCAAAACCCGATGCTCCTGAGTAACCCCCATGCCCCAGCATTGCTGTGTCTCTCAGCTGGCCGACTGGTGGCCTGCAACCCTCAGCCTGTTGCCATACTTTCTAATCCAGGATAAAGGGGATGAAATACTGTAAACTCAGAAACCAGGGGAGCCTACAAAGAATAAAAAAAACAAGACTGCGAGATAAAACGCTCCTTGCTTTGTCTCCCATTAGACCTGGTTGCTCCACTTGGGCCTCTGCAAAGGGACGTGCCCATCCCCACAACACAGGGGCTCCCCACTAGCCGGAGGCCATGTATCCCAGGTGTCCTACGCCGCATGCCTCCTGCTACCCAGTGTGCATCTGAGGCCACAAAAGCCACCTCCGTCCACTGGAAAAGCCATAAATTAGAGCTGGGAGGGGCAGCTCCTATTAAGGCACATACTGGAGTGAAATCAAATCCGCAGAGTGCCACATGGTGACCATCTGTCCTCTGATTCTTCCTGGGGCAAACCCGACCAGGACCAGCACCACTCAGGATAAACCAGCAGCCAAAACCATGCATCCCACAGCCAGAACTAAGCTCCTAGCAACTAGCAAGCAATTCCCTGTCCCCTTGCTGAAGAATCTTTTCTTTTTACTCTGCTCCCATATAAACCTGAGTGAATACCTTACCACAGGAACAAACAAACATCTGGCCCTCATAAATGACTCTGGCACCAGTATCTTATCCACATAAATACATACAAAAGTCTGCAGAAAACAGCATAACAAGTTAGAACCATGAAATTTAAGCACAATATCTATGAAACAAAATTTCTGTACAGAAAAAAACAAGGCTCACAAACTCCTAAAATCAGGAATGACCTCTGCTGTAGAGGCCTGGGCCTACCCCACTTACCTAAACTTATACAAATCTACCCAGAAAATTATCCACAGTCTTGTGTAGCTGAACAGCAGTACCTCCTGAAACCAGCTGCAAAAAAGAGGGAGAGATCCCTCTCTCTGCAGCCACTTATCTACCCCTTTAGCCCCCTCCCCATCTAGCCTACCACCCATTGTCTGTTTGCTGGCTCACCTAGCCAAGCCCCTCCCCCCTCCTGTGATATCACTTTCTTGTGATCTCATCATCCTATCCTAAAACCCCACCCCACCCCTCCCTCATCCTCCCTTCTGCTTACTAAGTCCTCCCAGCTCCTAGCCCCCATCTAGCTTCCTGGCCTGCTAATCCCAGGGAGCCAGTGACAACCTAGGCTGCCCTTGAATAAGGCAATCCCTTTTGTTGGTGTTACTGGATCACTAATGTACCAGAAACAGATTCAGGTTCCTGGATATGCCCTTCCATAAAGACCAAGTCAATAAAAATGTTCAGCATTTTCTTGAACATAACTGCTGCACATGTGAGCCTATCAACCTCTACAGACGTTGCTAATCTTTAGCACTGCAGTCACACCAAAGATGAATACAACGCTTCAATCTATAATTATATTTATTTATTTATTAGGATCTTGGAATACTCCTGTGAGCGGATGCTCATTGAGAGGTTCCACGTCATTACACTTGTTGAGGAAATCACAGTAGTGGGGAGACACAACAACAGGACTAATTATACAAAACTATACACAAGCACAGCATGCAAAATATAGTAGGGTTTCATAGACAACAGAATATTGTAATAGGCATTGTACAATGTATGCCTCCGTCCTAGGTAAAGTAGAGACAGAGGGGCAGGGAAAGGCAGGGGACTGGAGAGGGGATGGGGAGAAGGAGAGGTTGTAAGGGGAGGCAAGGAGTGGGGGGGTTGGAGAGGCCATGTGGGAGTGGGGGGTTGTAGAGAGAGGCAGAGAGAGGGAGCGGTGGTTGGGAGAGAGCACGGTGAGGAGGAGACAGGGGGTATAGGGGCGGGTTGCAAGTGCTGCATGGGGGCTAGGAGGCAAGTGCTGGAGAGGGGCTATTCTGGTAGGATGTGACAGTAAGTGCCAGGGTTGAGTCATCACTGTATGGAAGGAATTAGTGGGGGCATATACAGGTGCTACTTTCAGTGAGGTGCTGATGCAGCCTACGTTTAAAGAATCCCAGCATTGCAGCATTAGAGAGTTCTGGAGGTAGGCCATTAGTCCAGATAGGAGCACGATTAGCAAAGGAACACTGGGCCATGGTTGTTCGGCACTTAGGCACATGGAAGATTTGGGTGGTCAAGTTCCTGATGAGTCTAGTATTAGAAGGCAGAGCTAGGAGACTCTCTACCCCAGTGGGAAGCAGGTGTAGAGTGGTCTTTTTTGCAAGGAGATAGGTTTGATATCTGATTCTGTCACTCAAGAGAAGCCAGCCAGTCTGAGCATACAGCTCATGGCTTTGGGTGAGCTTTGGGGCATTGGTGAGCAGATGGCAGGCTTTGTTTAGTGCTGTAGACAGGTGGAGAAGAGCTGAGTCTGTTGCGGAACCATAGATAGCCAAGCCGTAGTCGATAAGGGTAATGAGTGAGCTGTTTCTTGCCAGGTTCAAGACTACAAATGATAGGCTGTGTCTATGTCTGTAGAGGATGCTGATCCTGGTGTTGAGGGCTTTGGCAAGGTTGTCAATATGCTGAGTGTAGGAAAGAGCAGAGTCCAACATAATACCCAGATATTTGAAATGGGGATCTAGGTCCAGGGTAAGACCAGTGTTGTTCCGGATTGCTAGTGGGAAGTGCTTTTGCTTGCTTTGGGCTGATGTGTAGAACATGGTCTTGGTCGTTTTATAGTTCAAGACCAGTTTTTTCTCCTTAAGCCATTTTTTGGCAGCTGTGAATCCAGATTGGAGGTCCTATTCTAACTGTAGGGGGTCACAGTTACTTGAGATCGCAGCATCATCTGCATAGAGAAGCAAACGGCAGTGGCAGGATGCTGGAAGGTTGTTTAGGAAGACACTGAAGAGAAGGGGACAGAGAATGGAGCCTTGAGGAACCCCCGATCTTACAGGTCTTTTTTCAGAGAACGTCCCCAGTCCTGACTTGCTGGGATCGCAGGGTCAGGTAACTTCTGAACCACCGGACAGTTTCCGAGGCAAGGCCTATGTCTGAAAGTTGGTCAAGGAGGAGGGCAAGATGGACCTTATCAAATGCCTTTAATAGGTCAATGAAGGCCACCCCTACAACTTGCCCTTTGTTAAGCATGTTATGTATGAAACCAGAGAATTCAAGAACAGCAGTGATGGTGTTGTTGCCAGCTCTGAATCCATGCTGCTCAGGGCATATGAGTTGGTGTTGACTTGATGTACTCCACCATCTGGTCAGTGATGATCTGTTCAAGGGCTTTAGAGAATGGGGGAAGAATAGAGACTGGCCTACAGTTGTTGTGATGTGACCAGTCTCCACCTTTGTGTACCTGGATGACTTGCAGACTTCCAGATTTGTGGGAACTGAGACTGGCAAAAAGACAGGTTAATTATCTCTGTGAGGGGACCAATAATCTCATCCAGTGCTAGCTGTACAAATTTGAGGTCCAAGGTGTCCCCACTGTGTCTCAACTTGCCAATAACCTTTTCAAGATATTTTCTTGCCTCAGTTTTGGGGACCTGCCTGAACTGTAACGGTGGCAGATTGGGTAGCACTGATTTTTCTGCTGTGGTGGATTGTGTTATTTATCTACCTGCACATATCTTGGTCTGAGCCAGATCAATTACAATGCTTATTTGTGCACTTGACCTGTCTACATGCATTGATATGAGCATGACTGTTTTTCCTGTGACTATGGACCCTTGACTTCTAACCCCATCACTTGATGTCTCTTCATATGCCTGACTATTCTGAATTCTGGTACTGTTCTTGCCATTTGTGTCATTAATGAAACCTTAACTACTGATTCTGATGCCAATGCATGTGCTTTCCTATTTTGACTTTTAGCATTGCCTCTTACAGACCTTTTTTATTCATACATTTAAGATATGACTTGTATGCCCTGCATAACTATAGTTACCCCTTCTTCACAGGAGGCACCTAGAAATGAGTAACTGACTCTATGTGCTTGCCTGGCCAAAAAGATTACATAAATAACTAAATAAATATATACATATATAAATGAATAAATAAACATAAACACATGCTGGTTGTGTCTGCCCAGAATTACCAGTTACAACGTATAATTTGCAAGCCACCTGGCTGCCTGTTCAATAATTTTTTTACATCATAATTCTTGACTATAAAGTGACTTCCCATGTGGTTTGCACTATTATGTATCACCATCATTGTTGCATGACTTATTTATTTTGGATATTTTATTTCATTTTATTTTTTATTTTTCATTAAGGATAAAACATTGAGCTAAAGGTAATAGTGTCCTTGTAACGGTTACAAAATTACATTGTAGTACAAAGAAAGTTTAAACTGTGAAAAATAATTATAAATAATACTAATTTATTCAAATTATTGACAACAAAGACAATTGTCTGGTAATGATTTTATAAATATTATAAATTATTGTAATAATTTTTTGTTTGAAGGATGATTCAAAGCGCTCATAGAAGTTGCAAATGAGTCCAACAAAAAAGGGAAAAAAATTACTAAAAGTTGAATGAGGCTGAAAAAACTACAGTATCAGTAAAGTTCAAGCTTGAGGTATGAAGGTTATAAACCAGAACTCGCCTCACTATTCCAATACAGAAATAGCAGGAAATGAGAATGTAATTTTTTTTAATTTAAATTTTCCTCCAAGGCACTGGTAGGGTTCTCCTTCCACCAATGCCTTTCCCAATCCCACTCACCAAGACCCAATTACTCATCTGGCCATGTCTCCAAGGTCCACCCATGACACATTGCTGTACTGCCCCAATGGTTTGCCCCTCAGGGCTGGGTCTGCCTTCAGCTACTTCGGAGTTATTACTAGGATGTGTGAAGTCTGCAAGATTTGCTCCACAATGTAATTCGTGGTTTTCACAGAGTGATTTCGCAAAATTCACGGCTGTACATTTTGTGAATTCTGATGCAAAACATGAAATTTTGCCTGTGAGTTTCATGCTTCACACAAAAATTTCATGCTTCATGGTAAAAAACTGTGAATTTCACCAAACATTTTGTGCATATCACATAAAGTTTGATTGGCTAGCCAGAACTTCACAAATTCCATGAGGCGTGAATTTTTGGCATTTCACACAAAATTCACATTCGAAGTTTAAGTGTAGTAATTATAGTGCAGTATGTGTTTTATATCTTCTATCTCAGGTATACCACATTCATATAACAGTATAGGCTTCAGGGTGCTTTTATATCTATAATTAAATTTAAGGTTTTTGATAGAAATGGACCAAAACAATACAGTGTAAAGAGCCATCTGTGATCTGGTGAAGAAAAAGTACTTAAGTAAGGCTCTACGATATGGTAATTTTTAACTTGGGAATACCAAGTAGACAACCTTGAAACATAGACTGATTGTTGGTCCTCTTGTTTATCAGTGTCAATATGTCTCTGATTTATAACATTAAAATATTTTCTGTTGATCAATAGGCCTTGTAAATAGTATGTCCACAGATTGTTTAACCCTGACATTTGTATTTCATTAACTCATTGCCTCCACAGGAACTATCTGAAGTTGCAGCACTTGTCTTCTGTATACTGTTAACAGTGAATCCTGGGCCTTTCTAAGCAAAATTAAGCCATAATCGGCATGCCGCAAACAAATGCTAATAGTACACAAACCATAAGTGCTACACACAAAGTATGAGTGGCAAACTTGTTCAGCATAAAATTACCTTTCCAATGGAAGTATGCAAGTAATAATAGGTATTTTTTTTATTCTAGTTGAAACAGCAAAAAAAAAAATATATTTTTCCACTAAAAAAATGCACCATAAGCCTGTTTTTGTTGGGAAATATTTAACATATCAATACCAAATTAAGCATCCAGACATTAGATGTAGTTATAATAATTTGTTTGTTAAAAAAACAGCTATTTCTGTAGCATCAAACATAATTTTCTTCCCATTTTATTTAAGGTGTGTTGGTGAGGTTTGAGGGATGAATCAGAACCATACAACCATGCCATAAACAGATGCATATAACTCCTGAAGTACACATGATACACACAACGTATCAGCAGCAAAGCTATTCCACACAAAATTGCCTTTCCAACAGTGCTTTGCAGTGCTCAATTCTGTTTTTGTTTTCTACTGGCTGAGATACCTAGAATGTATTTTTTCTTCAAAGTGCTTAGGTGGTTCTCAATGGACAAAATGTCTGCCATACACACCATTTCACAAATAAATGTGAATAACTCCTACAGTGAACATAATACTCACAAAGTGTGAGAGACAAAGTTGTTCAGCACAACATTACCTTTCTAATGGTGCTATGCAGTCAATTCTAATCAATTCAGCCTGGCAACTAATATTAAAACATGTGACTGATGTCTTCAGACATTACTAGGGCACACAGAAAGTCTGTAGGTGACTTCTGTAGTCATTCTGGGACACACTGCAGTACATTTTCTGCCACCTACAGGTGTATTCAAGGAGGCAATGAGTTGATAACAAAAGATAACCAAATAAAGGAGCAACCTTTCTGTCAATAAAGACATTTTTCTTGCACAGTTGCAGCTGTAGACATAGTCAAATTTTTTTTATTTTATTTTTGTGATATCTCTGGAGAAACTCCCTGCCTGCCTGCAGTACTACTATGGGTCACCAGAGAGAGAATCTCTTTAGGTATGTTGCAAAATATCTGAAATATCTTAATGCATCTATTACTGGACCTGTAC
This sequence comes from Neoceratodus forsteri, assembly GCA_016271365.2. Lineage (NCBI taxonomy): Eukaryota > Metazoa > Chordata > Ceratodontiformes > Ceratodontidae > Neoceratodus > Neoceratodus forsteri. The sequence goes on along the minus strand of CM057450.1, from coordinate 869,611,644 downwards.
ATAGTGTTTCCTAAGTCAATCTGTATCCTAAATTGTATATATTGTCACTACTGTTTTAATTTTTGTTTACTGCATCTAAATTGTATATATGGTCAATACTGTACAATGTTTTGCTCTCTCATTGTATCACTGTTTTGCTTCCTTACTATAGTTGTTATAATGTTTGATACTTGACTTTTGTATATCCCACTCCCCGAGTCACACCTGGAAATGAGCCTTGGCTCAGTGGGCCTTTCCCAGTTACCAACATTTTAAATAAATAAAATAAAAATAAGCTTGGTAATCTGTTTCTATTCATGGAGATGACTTTTAAGCCAATGACCTTAGTTTGGCCATGGTAAACACCTTTGGTATTCCCTGTTCAGCTCTAACAATGGTGGCAGAAGTCAATGATCCGACCTCTAATGATGATTTTTTTATACCCATTAATGTTTTTCCCAATAAAGTTGAGAATTTAGTTCCCCATAGTTCTGTTTATGCAAACATCTGACTGTGGTAGTACCATGCAAAGCTCAGTGAAGCAGCACACCACATCACCCTGCTGGCAACAGACACCAAGGAGCAAAGCAGGCTAGCAGATCCTGAATGAGATAGTGCCTTATCTCCTGGGTGCCATTTTCAAATGCTAATATGCTAATAACTACAGAAGACATGCAATACATTATGAGGCAATTTCTATGCCATACCAGTGCGTGGCCATTTATTAGCTCTGCACCATGACTCTGCACCTTTGAATGCATAAAGGTATAGTGTACTGCATTGGCCATTGCCTCCTCCCACATCCAATTACCACTGTGGTTAAAAATACAGTGAAGCCTGCCAGGATGAAGTGCAGTGTCACAGGTTTACTGCATGACAAAAGAGGGATGAACTCCCATTGAAATTACATTGTTTGCTGCAGTAATTCTACTGCAGAATTCTGCAGTACTGCACTTTATCCTGGTGGGCTTTACTGTATATTCCTGGTAGTGCAGTGATACTCCACCCCATCCCCCCATGACAGCTGATTTTACTAAGCAGAAAGAGAAAATGGTGTTTCTATTGCACATACATGTTCAGTCCCATTCTTTGAGATGGTAGCTGTCCAGTATGGTGAGAGGATGGTCTGTGCCAGTCACTGTCCTCTCACTCGCAGAAAACATCAAGCATCTTAAGGTACATAAGGTGCCAGTTGAGGGGGTTGAGGGTGGCAGGTGCTAAGTGGGTGGGCTAGGAAGGGGGCTTACTGAGTTATTCAGTGGCTATAAAGGTGGGAGGGGGTACCACTGAACTACTATTGATATTCTGTTATTTCCAACAGGATCTAATGCAGTGTCAAAGGATGTAACAGTTTTCCTGTATGACAGCTACTTTTTTAATTGCACCATTTCTGCAGAATTCTAAAAGATTAGGTGTCTTATCCTGGCAGGTGCCTTTCTATGCATTGAGACAATGTGGATCAGGATGGGAGAGAGGTACCACTAGACTTCTAGAGATATATACATTTCAGAATGGGAATTGGGCAAGAAGGTGGTACCACTTGACTACCATGGATATACTGTAGAACTGTTTATTCTCACGCAAGTTATAGTTCTAATCAGCCACAATTGTGCAAATTTAATTTCACACTCTGCAATTAGCACCTAATTTATGCCCATTGAAAATATGCAATTTTGGCCAATTAGTGCCATTTAATTTTAGTGCAGTTATCACTTAAATGTATATAGCTATACTTATTTTACATTGAATATAACCTGTTCTACAGGGAGGGGGGAGGACAGAGAGGAGTACTTGACAGAATCGAAGGAGGTGACAAGGGCAGTAAGGGGAGCCAAAGCATCTACGGAACTCAGGCTGGCACAAGGCATTAAGAAGGGGGAGAAGGACTTCTTTAAGCACATCAGGGAGAAAAGGAGCTGTAAGGACCACATAGTAAGGATTAGGAAGGAGGGGGGTTGGGTGGAAGCAGGGTATGATAAGGCGGAAGTACTAAATGAGTACTTCTGCTCAGTATTTACTAAAGAGAAGAGGGGGGTGACACCCAAGATGGGTGAAATGGCAGACGAAGGGGGGGAAGTGGTGACAGATGGGGAAATCATGGAGGACAGAGTTCGAGAGGGTTTGAAGGCACTGAGGGTGGACAAGGCACCAGGCCCAGATGGCATCCACCCCTCTGCCAGCTCCTTCAGTACCCTGGGGTCCTTGCAGGACCTTTGGCAGACCTATTTAATGCCTCACTACATTCGGGGTGTGTACCTCAGGACTGGAGGATGGCTCATGTGGTGCCCCTCCACAAGAGTGGCCCCAAGGATGAACCGGGAAACTACAGACCAGTGAGCCTCACATCCATCGTGGGTAAGCTAATGGAGACTATCCTGAAGGAGAGGCTGGTGGCCCTCTTAGAGGCCAAAGGACTACAGGACAGCAGACAGCATGGCTTCACTACCGTGGCGATCTGCCAAACCAACCTGGTCGGGTTCTATGACTGGGTAACTAGGCAACTGGACGGGGGACATGCAGTGGATGTCCTGTATCTGGACTTCAGTAAGGCATTCGACTCAGTGCCACATGGCAGGCTGGGAAGGAAGTTAGTAGGCACAGGGGCAGGTGCAATGCTGGTGAGATGGGTAGGAAACTGGCTGCAGGGAAGGCAACAGAGGGTGGTGGTGGGTGGGGAGCTCTCACACCCAAGGGCAGTGACGAGTGGTGTCCCACAGGGCTCTGTGTTGGGACCAGTGTTGTTTGGGATATTCATTGCAGACATATCATGGGACATCAAGAGCAAGATCAGTCTGTTTGCTGATGATACCAAGGTTGGCGGAGTGGATGACATAGGGGATGGCAGGGGTTGCAGGATGATCTGGCAAAGCTTGAAACCTGGTCAGACACCTGGCAACTGGGCTTTAATGCCAAAAGTGCAAGGTGATGCATTTTGGGATGAAGAACCCAAGGAGGACTTACCAGCTAGGGGAGTGCAGCTAGCCCAGACAGAGGAGGAGAAGGATCTGGGTGTGCTCATCACAGGGTCAATGAACAACTCGGCACAGTGTAGGAAGGCAGCTGCAAAGGCCAACAAAATGCTGGGTTGTATTGCAAGGGTATATCCTCAAGGAGGGAGGAGGTGATTCTGCCACTGTATAGGTCATTAGTTAGACCACACCTGGAGTACTGAGTGCAGTTCTGGCGTCCGTGATCTGAAAAGGACATTAAGTTACTGGAGGGAGTGCAGCGAGGGCGACAAAGATGATCAAGGGTCTGGGGACTTATCATATGAGATGAGGTTGAAGGAGTTGAACATGTACTCACTGGAGGAGAGAGAGACAGGGGGACATGATTGAAACCTTTAAATACATGAAAGGAATAAACAAGACAGGTACAGAGGGGCTGTTCAAAGTAAGGGAGGGGAGGGCCACCAGGGGCCATGATATGAGACTGGAGCGAGGAAGGTTCAGGAGGGAGATGAGGAGACACTTTTTACAGAGGGTGGTGGCTGGGTGGAATGTTACCTGCAGAAGTGGTATGCAGTAGAACAGTGGACTGCTTCAAACGAGGATGGGACAGGGCAAGGGGGAGGGTTAATGAAGGGGAAGGGTGGAAGGAAGGGGCAGCTGCAGAATAAGGGGTGCTAGCTGCACATTCAAGCAGACTTGATAGACCTCTAGGCCTTTATCTGCTGGCAAATTTCGTATGTTCGTATGTTCGTACAGTATACCTTGAGACAATGGGGATCACAGCTGCAGATTACTCTGTCATTGTCTGGCATCAATGCTCTGAGGGTGGCGCTTGCACACTGATTTGTACATTGTTAAGAGTGGGTCAAGTTTTGAAAGGATAAATAGTGATTTCTTAACAGCATTTTAGTGCTTCCAAAAACCACTGAATATACAATATCACCCTATATGCAGGAAGGGTTCTTCATTTACATGGTTGAAGTTGTGTAGTTAGTGTGATCATGCTCTTCCCTTTGTGCTGCACTATGGACCCTTTGAATATGACTTTAGCCCATTTCTGTCTGTTATGTCTAGCTAGTGTGGCTGTATCCTTCTTAACACCATGCTAACCTTCTGAACATGAAAACAACAGGGAATAATTATTAAAGAACACAAGTCTGAGAACAAATCATTTTTGTGGAGGATCATTATTACATCTTATTTCACAATTAGTTCATGGTAGGTATCAGCATTCCCTAGAAATTCAGCATGTCTTTTGATTTTACATTACTGATTTAACTGTACTGTCAGTTCTCCATCAACCAACATCCCTATGATGCCTATTTTGGGCACTGCTATCATATGCCATACACTTATGTCATTGTTGCTTGTCAGCTTTTTCTCCATTCCTGATCAGATGATTTGCCAGTTGGCCTATATTGCACTGTGTGTATTGCCATCATGTATCCTAATGCCTGTCTGACAGAGATCCAAGATGGCTGGCACCATGCTGTAACAGAGTCTAGAGCTGCCTTGGTATTAGGTTTTAATACCAAGTCTAGTGCATAAACTTTCTAATTACTGCTGAAAAGTATAAGATGAATCAGAGCTGTATCAGGTTATCCCAGTACAATGTCAAAAAAGATAGGAAGAGCCAGGGATTCTGTAGAATTGCTGCAGCTGAAGAAACAGCAGGCCTATAAGCTGCATTGCTCAATACCTAGTGAACACTCCTGATAAGATGGCACCTACCACTGCAAATGAGAGAAATGACACTATAGCTTTCACTTAGCCATGTGCTGCTGAACAGCTTGGAAAAATAGGAGGTAAAAACAAGAATGCTGTCTTACTTTCAGTTTCTAATGACAATGCTAGTAAGGTAGCTACTATCTCTTCTCTTTCACCAAAGCCAGTGAGGCCCCCAGCCACACTCAGCTATATGACTGAATGCTATAGGTCCACCATAAAACAGACACATTATAATTTTTGTTAGTATTTCAGGTAGACAATATAGCTGCAATGCCATAAAGGCAAAATAATCTAAAAATCTCAATGATTAGTCCACAGTTGAGTGAAATGTTGTGAAGGCCCAAGCCCAGCCTCAGAGACTCCCAACACTGGAGCAAATCCCCTATCAGTTGTATGTCACCACTCTCCTATCACTGAGTGTCATAGGAAAACTGACAGAAGTGCCATAACAATGCTAATGAGTCAGTCAATTCTCAAGCAATCTTCAGTGCAGCAATCCGCTGCTGTTACTGGTGATGCCACTGGAACTGTTACATCTACACAAAGTGCACAAAGTGGTCCAGTATTGCAAACTAACTGGCTGATTCCCAACCAGTCTCAGATAAAAAAATCACTGCCACTGTTTTTTCAGTTCCCCAGGACACCTCTATTACTACATTAGAAGATTCTCTTTTACTCAAATAAATCATCCCACTCCTAGGTGCTTCATAAAAAATCAAGTGCTATTGTTACAGTGATGTCCCATGATATCCACAAAACTCCTACTGATATACAAGGAAACCTATATACACAGGCCATACTAGTGAAACAGGCAATCTCAGAATCTATAGATACAATATTACATCCAACTCCAAGAGGAACAAGTGAGCATGTGCTGCAACAATCTACTACCTCAATAGATGCAACCATTGCAATACAGACTCAATTCCAGTTTTAAACACTGCTATAAATAAAGGGAACATCAATGGTAACTTAACAATGCAATGGACACAACCTATACCTGGCCACCTAACATTATTTACCCTATTTCAGTTACATTTCAATTAAACAGCGCTGCAATGTCTCAGAGGATAGAAAAATTTAGCAAGCCACATATCTGACTACATTTGCTCACACTAACTCTCTGAAAGAGAAGATGCAGGAAACAGTTCTGTTCAGAAACCTCTACTAGATAACTAGGGATTTGGTATTTCTAATATGAGTTCTGGAACATCCTGCATAGATAAGGCAAGGCAGGAGTTGACTGTGTAAAATAAGATCTCCAGTACTGAACCATCAGAAGGCTGAGACTAGGAGGACATGAGAGTGCTACGATGTTAATACCAATTGGAGAAGAGATGAAACATCTGAAGATAAGGATTCAATTCCTATCTGGGCACAAGAGCTATGGAATTACATCTCTTCTCTTCAAACAGACATGCAAGCAGGCATATTGATAATTAACCCTTAGGCTGCAACAGAATTAGAACATATATGAATTCTGGACTGATATATCAGTCCGTAGCACATCAAGGGTTAATAATACAGTGGTTACTCTCGTCAAGGTAGTCAACAACCTAAATACAAAAAATTGAAGCTCTTGCAATCCACACCACTGAACTAGAACAGAGGATGGCCGTAGTGGAGGATATGATTGCAGACACTGTTGCCACACATAATGCCCAGTTTAAATTTCTTTCAGGGAAGGTGCAGGATCAAGAAGACTGATCTAGAGTAGGTAATCTGAAGCTAGCACAGATTCCAGAAGGCCTAGTGGGGTCTGGGGACCCACTGTTGTTTTTTGAAACATTAACCACTATCACTATGAGCCAAAAATACCCAGAAGAAATAATCACCCTGGACAGAGTACAACAAGCAGCCCCTGATACACTATGTGCCTCCCAGCTCAAGCTGCCACATATAATTTGTCAAGATTTATATACAATAACTTCACAGATTCCAGAACAAATAAGCAATCTTAAGAAAATCCCAGCTGGAGGGCGGTCTAACCTTTAAGGGATACAAGGTTCAGGCCTATCCAGACTTCAGCTATGCTATTATGATTCAACAGAAATCCTTCAATCAGTTTATGGCCATCCTCAGAAGTAAAGGTATATGCCTTGCTTCCACCTGCAAAGCTTTGCTTTTTCCTTAGTGGCAGAATTAGATATTTCACATCTCCAGAAGAAGCATCTAAGGCACTCAAAGCAATGGATACTCACCATCAAGGTCTTCTTACTCATGCCTTCCATAAAGGCCTTCAGCAAAATAAACTTGCCTTGGCTAACATATACTCTCCTCTGATGATGTCCAGTCAAAAGGAACAGAACCTCAGTAGCAGACCCTCAACCACTGTCACAGTCAGGACACACAGTGAAAAGAGACTTGCAACATATATGGTCAAAGCTGGTACAAGTCTGCCTGATGGAACCTGAGTTGATGATTTTCTAGTGAAATTCACATTCACTTCCAACTCTGTTTCCATGGCTAAAATCGATGCCACATGAAGGAACGATACTTAATTTATGAAGGTGGCTGAGATAAAACTTGACCTAAGCCAAGACTAAATGGTGAATCGCAAGGAATTAGTGTGAAAACAAAAACAGACATAAACTAAAAGTGTATAACAATCTGTATTTCTTTGGATCTATCACTCTCATTCTAAGATTTTTACTACCTTTTTACATCATTTACGACTGGGATAAAACTGACTTCTTCTTATAAAAACCTTTCTTCACACCTTCAAGTGATCTAATATGCACCTGTAACATATTTTGCCACTATAATAACAAGCTTAACACCTGTCTTCAAATAATTTTCTTTCCGAAGAAAGTAACCGGCACATACAACTGTTGTATGCAATAACTGATGACTGTATCATGGTGGCTGTCTCTGTATGCACTTTGGTGAGTAAATGGGGCTTTCCTATATTTTTTGACTGTCTGTTAATTTGGTTAAGGAGTATACAGGGTGGAGGGTGGGAAGTGTGAGGAGCACTAGGATGGAATAAGGTCTTATAGAGTGACAAAAGGCTTGAGACTAAAACAGTTTAATAAACCAACCAGTCAGTACAATCGGTGGTGTGACAGTATAGAGGGACAAGGAAGGAGTGGCTGCCTCAAAATGGGAATAATACTGTAATGAGACTTTTTTATAGGTACTATGAAAGATGCAGGGATTTTGAAATTTAAATTTCAGTTAGAGGAAAAAAATACATAGAGGTGAATTAAAATTATTGACATGGAATGTCAGGGGCTTGCAGAACAGAGTTACAGTAAATTGGTAAGGTTCCTGAATATGCTGATAGAAAGCATGCAGACATTCTTTTAAAACAAGAAACTCATTTTTTACAAAAATATCTTGATTATGAAGAAATTTGCTCTTTTTATTAGGCAAATTCCAGAAGGGTGGCAACCTTAATTAGGAAAAACACCTTAGCTAAATTTGAAAGCACATATGCTGACACTATCATCAGTATATTGATTACACAGGTAATTTTATGAGGGTTACAATTTACAATACCTTATATTTATGGGCCAAATGAGAATGACCCACAGATCTTTATAAAACTATTCCTGGAACTCTCCACCTTTCTGACACCATATGTAATTGGGGGAGACTTTAACCAAATAGTTAATGTTCTTGATAGCCTGCCTTCCAATGTAAGCATGAAAAGTTTGGAAGGAAGTGCTAATAAGATGCTGAGAAACCTTATATAAGCCTTTAAATGGGTGGTCCCCTGGACACAAATAAACCCCGTCACTACTCAGTACTCATATTACTCTGCAGCTTGGAATAGCTACTCAAGGACTGATTTTTACCTAAATTAGATCTTTTTTGTATACCATGGCCCAGATATTCAAACTGCGCCAGGCTGTGACGCAAGCATGGTCGCAGCTCAACTTGGCTGCGCAGGGGTGTGGCCTGGGCAATATTCAAAGGAGTTGTGCCATGGCTCAGCAGCTTTGACTATCACACCCTGGCCACCCCCAGTGTGCATGGTGCAGTGGCACTGCACCAGAGCAAGTGGCCAGAGTGGAGTATGGAGATGCGCTAGTGTAAGTGCTATTGCGCCATTCACAGCACCCGCGATATTCAAAAGGTGACATGCAAATGGAGCCATAATTTATGCAAGGCACACATGGGACCATTTGCATGTCATTATGGCCCCATTTGCTTCCCATTTGCATGCAGGTGTGCCAATCACCGACGACTTGCGCCTGGTGCCCTGCCAGGCAGAAGCCATTGGGAACTGATGCCCCCTGCAGCCCGATCACGGGCATATGTTTAAAAATAAATTCCCCGTCCAACATCCCTGGTGGTCCAGTGGACCGCTATGTGCCAAATCAGCGGGCATGTGTTAACAGAAACCTCAATATCCCGGTGATCTAGTGGTTTCACCCGCCCACTGAGCCCCACTGTTCCCGCCTCCCCATGTCAGTTATCGGCGGCAGCACCTCACTCACCTGCACCCGCCACTCATCGACCGACTACTCGGGCTGCACGCCCATTGGTTCACAACGAGCCAATGGGCATGCAGCCCTACTGAGGTGCTGTCGGGCGGGCGAGGTGGCATGCAGGTGGGGTGCTGCCGCCCACCAGCTGATGGGGGAGTGGGGTGGTGGGGCTCAGTGGGCTGGTGGGGGGTACCACTAGACCACCAGGGATATTGGAGGTTTTCTGTTTTACACATGCCCACGATCGGGCACATAGTGGTCCACTGGACCACCAGAGATATAGGACGGGGAATTTATTTTGATATATGCTCACGATTGGGCACATAGCGGTCCACTGGACCACCAGGGATATAGGACGGGGAAGTTATTTTGACATATGCCCGCGATCGGGCAGAGAGCAGTCCACTGGACCACCAGGGATATAGGACAGGAAAGTTATTTTTAAACATATGCCCATGAACGGGCATGGGGGGGCACCGCCAGGTGCCGCCAGAACTCGGGTGGCCACCTCACAGGTGGCAGCTGCCATGTTGTGCCCTGCAATGTGGCAGCTTCACCTGTGGGTGGCCACCGGGCCGTTCCTTTTTTTTTTGGTTTAACTTTGTGCTGGTGCAGGTATGGGTTGGCGATGAGCGTTCTGCACATCCCGGGATGAATATCGGCTGTGCAGGTTATGGCCAAGCACGTCCTCCACCTGTGCCTCACATACATTGATGTGCCCGCACATCGGTATTTGTGCCACACGTGTTTCCCTTTTGAATATCACTCTGGGCTGCAACACTTTTGAATATCTGGGCCCATATCAAAAACTGCTTTCCATGGCACCCTAATCTCTGACCATGCTCCGATAGCAAAATCTATCAGACTACCACACCGAAAACAAATTCCTGAATGCATCAACTGAATAGTTTATTCTGTGATGTACATCCTGTATTTATGTAGTATTATGAACTCTCCTTATATTTACAAAACTGTTTTCTAATTATTTCTGGGAAATATTGCCGGTCTTTATATTTAAACACTGAACTTTTCTTCTGTACCCAGGGCTATGCAAAATAGATATCTCTTGTAACTGAGCTTTTTCTCAATGGCAATTGCCTTATTCATGTCACTGAATAAAAAATAAAATGTTATATATATATATGCATATGTGTGTATATATATATTAATTCAATGGGGAGGAGATAAAGAGAGTGTGATAAATCTGTTTATCTGAGTAACTGTGTGCATAAATTTCATTTATGTATACAATGCTTATGTCATCAGCCATTTATCCACACAGTGCTTATGTCATCAGCCATTTATCTGTACAGTGCTTATGTCATTTAGAATGTTTGACCTCAGTAGCAGTATTAACCATATTCAAATGTGAATAACATTAAAACGAAAAATGATAGCATGTTACTGTGAGCACAAAAGTTGTTCAGCATGGAAAAATCTACAAAATTAGTGGTGTTTTATTTATGATACCTTTCAGATTTTTTGATAATTAGCAAAAACACAGCAGAAATTCATATTTTTTTTTCATTTTGTCTGGAAACAAATGTAAATAACTTTAAAATGAAAAATGATAGCATGGTACTGTGAGCACAAAGTTTATTCAGCACAGAAATAACTACAAAATGAGTGGTGTTTCATTTACAGATAATTTTAAGTTTTGTCAGAATTAGCGAAAAACAGCAGAAAATTCAATTTTTGTGCACTTTTTCATCAAACAAATGCAAATAACTAAAAAAAAAATGATAGTATGGTACTTTGAGCACAAAAGTTGTTCAGCATAAAAATATCTGCAAAATGAGAGGTGTTTCTTTTCTAGATTCCTTTTAGATTTTCTATAATCAGCAAACAATGGCAGAAAATTCAATTTTTATTCACATTTTGACTAACAAATGCCCCCTACAAAAGCAAAAACAAAAGCACTGCATAAATGGAATATGCAATGGAAAACTTGTGTAATAAATGATTTATCTGCACTCAAGCAGTTTGACCTCGGACACCTCACTTGTGGCTTATGCCACTCGTGAGGTTACCTGAGGTCAAACTGCTTTTGCAGATAAATTATTTATTACACTTGTTCCACTGTATATCCCTTATATAAAAATAAATATAGATATATATATATATATATATATATATATATATATATATATATATATATATATATATATATATATATATATATATATATATATATATATATATATATATATATATATATATATATATTTTACTACTATGTTTGTAGTACAATACAAATCTCAACAAAATTAAATATTTAGGTGTGATTCTCCCCAAAGACAGCAAATGGATTTTAGATACCAATTTTACTGTCTGGTAAATAACATTATTCATGATCTTATAAACTGACCCCTCTCTCATGGATATTAATTGGAAGGGTTAATGTAGTTAAAATGGCAATACTACCCAAACTTCTCTTTCTTTTTCTATTGGTCCCCATTATAATAGTGGAATCACTGTTCACTCTACTGAATAAATTAATTGTTAAATTTCTTTGGAAAAAAAAAACAACTAGGATAGCTATGCAAAAATTAATACTACTAAAATCACCAGAAGGCTTCAAACTTCAGAATGTCAAACTGTACTATTTATTCTGGACAACTAAGCCAATTATAATGTTGGTTTATGAATCCAGAAACAGTCTGCTGTCAATCAGAGTTGATTAAAACTCCCTGTACAGTAGTGCCTTATATTTTATATGCAGCATACCTGCTTAGCATTAATACATCTGTTTTAACCAACCACTATCTTTTCTATTCAAATTTGGACAAAAGTCAATAAACTTATCAAATGGAATAACAACATATCCTGTATTCACTGACTGCAGATACTCACAACTTTCCTCCCTCTATCAAGTCATCAGATTTTAGACAATGAGGGGACTTGGGTCTGACTCATTTAGCAAAATGTTATGAACATGGAACATTTACGACTTTTCATCAACTTCAGACAAAATTAAAAATTCTAAAACAGCATTTTTTATATCTACAGCTCAGGGACTTTATTTTCAAAAATAATAACAGCTTTAAAGTGTCAGAAAACTCATCATGCCCACCCTAGAGAAGGTTATATTTATTTTTGGGAGGTGCATGGGGAAAAGCCCCCTGCATTGGGGGGTGCAGGGGATAAAGTCCCCTGCAAGAGCTGACTGTTTACCAGGAGGGTGCTTTGGTACTGTAACTCTCAGGATATAAAATCTGTGGCACTGTAATGCCAGGCAGCATGTTGCCTGCACTGTAATCGGCATCAGCAACATGTTTGTCACTGTGGCATGGTTGAACCTCTTCACTTGAGGAAATGCCTACTTCACCAAGCAAAAACAATGTGTAGTGGAAACTAGCTGGCAAAGCTGCCACTATGACCAGTTGCTCCCTGTCTTTAGGAGAGCACTATGTGAGGTGAAGACAGCATGAGCTATGAGCAATGGCACATTTGCTGGCAAAATGCTACTATATGTAACTGTCCTTATCATTCTTTTTTAAACAAAAGAAAAAAAAATGGTCTCACCCATGTAGGATATTATTCCCACCCATACCTCACACTACACCAGATGATACATATTTAGCCCTACCTTCAAATGCACCCACTTCCCTCCACCCTGCAAGATCCCAATGAGTTTGCCTTTAAATTCAATCACTGACCTTCATAAGTAAATCACCCTTCCCCTCACCTCTCTTAAATTCTTGATATCACCCAACCCCCACCTTCCTGGGCAATTAAAATATGTGAATACGCCCACCTCATCAGTCTTTGACAACCTCCAACTATATCCACCCCACTCACCCAAATGAAATGTGCTTAGTTGTGTTGCCAATATTGAACCTGTAAAAGTGAATGCCATTCCTCACTGCTGTGAACAACTGAGCCTTCCCATTCACTGACTGACTCGTCAGTGAATGAATCAATGATGATGTGCCCTAGTAGTAATATCTGATTAGTTCAACACAAGGGCCAATCAAATTTTACAATGCACATGTACCTTGAGTAAGGTCACTGTCCTAATAAATGAGGAATTCATTGGTGCATGCATGGGACTGAGCAACATTAATTGTGACTTAGGCAAACTTTTTAATGTTGTCTTGATTCAGGGAGCAAGTCACATAATTTTTCTCCTCTAGTAAGAGCTAATAGGGCTTTTAGGAAACCACAAAACACCACATGCTTCAAAAGGTACCGGTGGATGCTGGCCTGCACATTATTAATACACCAACACAGGATAGCCACACTCTCAGATGTAAATTGCAAAGTCCACTGAGTTAAAGTACAATGTAAACTGAGTTCCACATATACACTTAATTCTACTGTAGTACTAAACTGTAGAGTGCAGCACTTATCCTAGTGCAATGCTCTCCAGTTTAGCAATACAATAAAATTCAGTTTATATGGTGAACTTGGTTTAAGTTGTTCTTTTACTCAGTGGACTTTGTGACCTGCCTCTCAGAGTGCAGCCATCCTGCATTTTTTGTAGCACTTTTGTGGTCCTTTGGAAATTGAAGCCATGATGGTTTTGTGACTAATCAAGTTCCAAAGAGCCAGTGTAGTGACATGGGAGCAACAATTGGTGCTGCCACCTAAAAGAGAGAGGGCATCATCTTCTAGCCCTGGCATTCTACACTGGAGCTGGCTGAGGGATGGCTGTATTGCCATGGTGAGATGTTCACATCCCTTTGCCACTTAGTATTCCCACACCCCATGCTGTTAGACTAGGGAGCTGCAGTGGCATCAGCTGTTAAGGCAGCTGCTCACCCACTCTCCTGGATGGAGATGAACCACTGAAGTAATATAGCCATCTTTAGGATGGGAGGTTGGGGAAGCAAGGGAAAACTGACTCTGTAGGCAGTTGCAGCTATAATTGTCTGATGAGAAGCATCTGCCTGAAGACATTTGAAAGCAGCTCTTTTTGCTCCTCCAGTAGAAGTCTGTCTTAATGACCTCTAGGTTCCCTCAGATGACAGCTATTCATATTTCTGTCTACTAATTGCTGAATACTGACTCCTTTGCTTTTTCTATGCAGTTGTTCCCTGCACAGCAAGCTTAAACAGATAGGCAGTTGTGACATTTCTGTGACTAACATATACATTCAAGAGACAGACAAAGCATTGCTGTGATCAGATTGACTGAAGTTTGGGCACACTTACTGCAACTAAATTAAAGGTCATAGCTGAAAGAAATATGATCTTGCTGTAAGCTACTGCAAAAATTGGTAGAACTGGTTTGCATGCTTACAGCACATAGATTTTAAAACATATAATTAGTAAGAGATGTCCAATTTTAACATTTTATATTAACTTTTATAGTGATAATGTGAGTGTGATTAAGTAAAATTATTAACTTTCGATCATCATTTTAGGACATATGAGTAGACTCTACAACTGAGCACTGATTTATGAAGGAAAACATCTACAGTATCTGATTACTAAGAAGATGCATTTGTTGCACAATCTTTGCCATGAAGCAGAGCGGGTGGGACTTGTAGGGGTGTAGGCAGGCATATTCACATTAGACATTTGTGTATTTTTTTTAAGAAACTGTCCAAAACCATATGTTTTATTTGTAAGCATTATCATTATAATCTGGAGCACTGTATTTGACTTAGTGTAGATCACTGAGTAGTGTATCTATGTAAGCTTCTGTTATTATATGTAAGTGTACAACATGTTTAGTGATAAGGTTAGACATTTGTACTGGATAAAATCTGATTTTGTTATAATACATGTGGGTTGGGATGGGGCAGCAGTTAAAGGGGATGTGTACTAAACAAATTTGTGGCATCACTCTTGTGACATTATGTCATACTCTGATAGTTTAACTTTGCAGACAAGGGGCTGGATTTTCAGCCCATCAGGGACTAAGTCCCAACTTGCAGCCACCAATGTGGGATGAAATCTCTGCACTTGAAGAGATTCATATTTTCAACCAGTGTAGCTGTGGGAGACATTACACACTATCATTTTCCCACAGTTGTGCTGAAAAAACAACTGCACACTGCCATAAATTACGGAGCAAGTCACAAACTGGCTCCACTTTAGAACTCATGTAGCTGTGGGAAAAACTGAGGCTCTGCAAGTGGAGACCCACATATGCCAGTTTTTCCCTGCAGCTTTGGGAGTTACAATGCCTCTGGAAATCCAGCCGAAAATCCATTACATCTCTTAAAGTATACATCAGAGAAGAGATCACATGGCTTATTTCCTGTCCAAGAGGATGGTCACATGAGACAGACCAGTTCACCATAGCACACCATGTACAGGAGTTCAGTCCTAGAGTGAGAGGAGAGAAGAACGTGTATCTGAATGCTGACCAAAATCACTTACTAGGTTTATCAAATGAAGTTATGGAAGATATCTTTGCTGAGTTTAAGTGCTAATACTTTGTAAAAGGAATCAGAAAGGCTTTCCATTAGAGAGAAAATGTTTCTTGCAGATACAGTATTTGGAAGGTTTAACTGTTTTTATTCTTACAGTGCAATACAATACATCTAAGTTGAAGCCATTGGGTGATGTGGAGATACAGCTACCGGTTCCAGTGCTGGCTTATTGAATGCTTCATACCTTTCAGGCAGTTTTTTCAAAAGAATCTGCCCAAGATGTGTCTGCCTCTATTTTGAGGGCAGAAATGCATTCAAATGCATTCAGACCTGCTAGACTATCTATTAGATAGCCTAGCAGCATCCTAAGTAAGCATCCAGAAATGGACAAAATTGTGTCCAAAATGAATGCATTTGCAAATTTCAGCCAGTTTAACCACATCTATGACTATTTTCTGCTACAAACTGTGTCTTTTTGTCATGCATGGCTGCAACTTCTGAAAATACAAGTGGATGGATACAGGTGCAACATGCATCTGTATCCAAACCTTTTGAAAATACCCTGATAGTTTTTTTTTATTTGTTAATGAATGCAGCTTTTTTTTCATCATTTTAGATTTTATTTACTCCTGGCTACCATATCTACAATTGTGGAAGTGAGCTGATATTACTTTTTCAAGAAAGAACATTATTGACAAAAACCTTTTTGGACTGTGTTAGGCAAGAACAGGGCTATGATCCAGGGTTCAGTGGGGCTGGGGTTGATTCACACCATGCCCACCACTGAGCATTACTTCAGAGTGCATGCCCCAAACACCACTTGTTTTGTTTGCTGCAGCAGCATGGGTGCCTGTTTGCCCACCTGCACCTCCATCCTCTTCCTGTCTTGCTGTAGCTTGCTGACATGGCTTCTGCTGTTTTCAACATTTTGTGCCCTTCTCTGGAACTTCAGAAGGTCTCTGATTCTGCTGCCTCACTTCTGAGTGGCCCTGCACCTCCCTTGGTTATTGATTTCAGCTCATTTCTGTGCTTGTGCTATTGTGGTGAGCTCCTGATCCTGCCTTGCGCCTGCTCTGCTTCCTGGCTCGGTACTTTTTTTCTTGCTAGTTCTGTCTCTCTCGCTCGCTCTCTTTCTCTGTTTCTTTCACACTTCTCAAAGCTGCTTCTTTCTGGGTTAAATGGACCCTTTTTATGTTGATTGTGTGCATGCGCAAGAAAAATATTGCGGCAGCTTTCTCCAGAAGCAGGTTGTGGAGGTGCGGCACTGTTGTGGCCAATGTCCCCACAGCCTTGAAAGGCTTGGCCTGCTTCCCCCCAATGCCGTGGCACACTGCTGATGAAACTAGTTCAGCTAGCATGCCACAACCTTGTAAAAAATTAGCTGCTGCAAACAGGGGCCTCCTCGTCATTGCAGCATCAGCCATTCACTGCAATGAGGGAGCGACCCGTCATTGCAGGCCGGGATCTTGAAAAACTGATATTGTTTGTGAACATGGCGGTGGCTTGCCACCGTGTTCTCAAACAATATTAACTACCCCCACCAAGGGGGTGCCCAAACCCTCAGCAGAATGTGCCCCCACCGTGTTTATTTGCTGATGGGGGCCCCAATCCCCATTAACCCGGTGCTGCAAGATTAATGTTGCGATGGGGGGCCCACTCCCCATCAGCATTATATAACCCCACTTTTGTTCTCTCTGCCGATGGGTGCCCAATCCCATTGGCATAATGTCACCCCCTTTTGTTTTGTGCTGACGGGGTTCCCAATCCCTTGTCGGCCACAGCTTCCCTCAAAAGAAAGTCTCCTTTGGCATGCTGGGAGCCCACCTCAGCATGCCACATGCTCCTGTAAAATAAAAAATGGTCCCGTGATGTCTTTTTATTTTTTTACCTATAAAAAAGGAAACGGTCCCTCGGCAGTCTCCCTGCCCCCAACCCGCGCACACCCACTGCGCACCCTGCCTTTCCACACCCCCTCACCCCATACTTACCTCCAGAGTCTGGTGCAATGATCTTTGGTGGACCGGGAACACGTCTGCACTCTTCAAAGCCGACTGCCAACTGAGAAAATGCCGGTGAGCTGTATAATGGAATAAATAGGGTTTTTTCAACTTTGATGCATATCTCGGGCATTTTTTGGAATTTTGGTACCAAATTTTCAACATGGGGTTTTAGGGACCCCTCCTCATGCATTCTGTCACTTTCATGTCATTATTCAGCCCTGAAAGGTGATTTCACGGACACTGCATGGAATCCCCTTTTGGGACCGATTAACAACACGACAGTGCCAGTGTTCATGAGGTGGGCTCTCAAAAAGCCTATACTGCAAATCTGGTGGGAAAAATAAAAAAAAATTACTGTTTTATGAGTGTGCGTTGCACAGTTGCTACGCACACTCTTAACTTTGCGAATTTGCAATATTTTCATGCCAGATTTTCAACATTGGCATTTTTTCAGACCTCCTGTGAACAGTGCAGCTGTCATTTTCCACATTGTGGCCGAACTGTATTTTTGCACTTCCAGTGCAGAATAGTGCAGTCACTGTGGAAAATCAGTGTTCAGGACAGATTAAGAAAATGACAGTGACACTGTTCATGAGAAGAGGTCCTAAAATGCCTATGTTGAAAATTTGGTGATGATACTCAATAAAATGACTGTGTTATGAGCATGCATTGTGCAGTTTGCATGCACACTCTTACCTTCATGAATTAATAATATTTTCACTTCAGATTTTCAACATTGCCATTGTTCTGCACCTCCTTATGAACAGTATAGCTGTCATTTTTCACATCCTGGCTGAAATGTGTTTTCGCAGTTCCAGTGCAGAATCTCGTGGTCGCTGTGAGAAATCAGTGTTCAGGACAGATTATGAAAATGACAATGACACTGTTCATTAGCATAGGTCCTAAAATGCCTATATTGAAAATTTGGTGACGAAAAGTCCATAAAATGAGTGTGTTACGAATGTGCATAGCGCAGTTTCCATGCACTGTCGTACTTTCGCAACTTTGCAGTATTTTCTCTCCAAATTTTCAGCATTGCCATTTTGCCACACCTCCTTATGAACAGTGCAGCTGTCATTTTTCACATCCTGGCTGAAATATGTTTTCCCTCTTCCGGCTCACAATAGCGCAGTCACTGTGGGAAATCAGTGTTTGGGACATATTAAGAAAATCACACAGACACTGTTCATGAGCAGAGGTCCTAAAATGCCTATGTCGAAAATTTTGTGATGAAACTCCATAAAATGACTGTGTTACGAGCATGTGTTGTGCAGGTTCCACGCACCTTTGTAAGTTTGCAAATTAGTAATATTTTCATGCCAGATTTTCAGCCCTGACATTTGTACACACCTCCTTATGAACAGTACAGCTGTCATTTTTCACATCCTGGCTGAAATGGGTTTCCGCACTTCCGACACACACAATACCGCAGTCGATGTTGGAAATCAGTGTTTGGGACAGATTAGGATTGAGCGACTGGGTGGGGGGGAGTGACAGAGCTCAACTGAGCTCTGTCAGAACTGCTGCAGATTTCTTTGTGGGCAGAAAAAGGTGGCAACGCAGGCAGGAGCCCAGTACAAAAGGGCAGCCTGCAGCGCTGGGAGATACAAAATGAGTGAGTGAGGGAGGGGGAGTGAGTGAGCTCAACGAAGCTCTGTTGGGACTGCTGCGGATTTCTTCGTGGGCAGGAAAAGGAAGCAATGCATGCAGGGGCTGAGTACAAAAGGGCAGCTTGCAACGGTGGGAGAAACAGAATGAGTGAGTGAGGGGGGAGAGAGAGCTCAACAGAGCTCTATCCTGACTGCTGCAGATTTCTTTGTGGGCAGAAAAGGGTGGCAACGCAGGCAGGAGCCCAGTACAGAAGGACAGCCTGCAGAGCCAGCAGAAACGGAATGAGCAAGTGAGACAGGGGAAGTGAGTGAGGCCAACTGAGCTTTGTCGGGACTGCTGTAAATTATTTGTGGGCGGAAAAAGATGCCAACAGAGGCAGAAGCCCAGTACAAAAGGACAGCCTGCAGCACCAGGAGAAACAGAATAAGCGAGTGAGACAGGAGGAGTGAGCGACCTCAACGGACCTCTGTCGGGACAGCTGCCGATTTCTTTGTAAGCAGGAAAAGATGCCAACGCAGCAGGATACCAGTACAAAAGGGCAGCCTGCAGTGCCAGGAGAAACAGAATGAGTGGGTGAGAGAGGGGGAGTGAGCGAGCTCAATGGAGGTGTATCATGACTGCTGCGGATTTCTTTGTGGCCAGGAAAAGGCGGCAATACAGGCAGGAGCCCAGTACAAAAGGCCAGCCTGCAGCACTGCCAGAAATGGAACGAGCGAGTGAGAGAGGGAGAGTGAGTGAGCTCAATGGAGCTGTGTCAGGACTGCTGCAGATGTCTTTGTGGGCAGAAAAAGCCACCAACGCAGGCAGGAACCCAGTACAAAAGGGCAGTCTGCAGCAGCGGGAGACACAGAATGAGCGAGTGAGGGAGGGGGAGTGAGTGAGCTCAATGGAGCTGTGTTGAGACTGCTGCAGATTTCTTTGTGGACAGAAAAAGGCAGCAATGCACACAGGGGCCCAGTACAAAAGGGTAGCCTGCAGTGGCGGGAGAAACAGAATGAACGAGTGAGAGAGGGGGAGTGAGTGAGCAATCCCAACAGCGCTCTATCGTGACTGCAGCAGATTTCTTTGTGGGCAGAAAATGGCAGCAACGCAGGCAGGAGCCCAGTACAAAAGGGCAGCCTGCAGCACCGGCCGAATCGGAATGAGCGAGTGAGATGGGGGAATGAGTGAGGCCAACTGAGCTCTGTTGGGACTGCTGCAGATTTCTTTGTGGGTAGAAATAAATGCCAACAGAGGCAGAAGCCCAGTACAAAAGGACAGCTTGCAGCACCAGGCGAAACAGAATGAGCGAAGGAGACAGGGGGAGTGAGCAACCTCAACGGAGCTCTGTCAGGACAGCTGCAGATTTCTTAGTAGGCAGGAAAAGGTGCCAACGCAGGCAGGAGCCCAATACAAAAGGGCAGCCTGCAGCGTTGGGAGAAACAGAATGAGTGAGTGAGCGAGGGGGAGAGAGTGAGTGAGCTCAATGGAGGTCTACCGTGACTGCTGTGGATTTCTTTGTGGGTAGGAAAAGGCAGCAACACAGCAGGAGCCCAGTACAAAAGGCCAGCCTGCAGCACCAGGAGAACTAGAATGAGCGAGTGAGATAGGTGGAGTGAACAACCTCAACAGAGCTCTGTCAGGACAGATGTTGATTTCTTTGTGGGCAGAAAAAGGTGCCGATGCAGGCAGAAGCCCAGTACAAAAGGGTAGCCTGCAGCGCCAGGAGAAACACATTGAGCGAGTGAGAGAGGGGGAGTGAGCAAGCTCAACGGACCTCTATTGTGACTGCTGTGGATTTCTTTGTTGGAAGAAAAAGGTGGCAATGCAAGCAGGAGCCCGGTACAAAAGGTCTGCCTGCAGCACCGGCAGAAACAGAACGAGTGAGTGAAAGAGGGGGAGTGAGCTACCTCAACGGACCTGTGTCAGGACTGCTGCAGATATCTTTGTGGGCAGAAAAAGCCACCAACAGAGGCAGGGGCCCAGTATAAAAGGGCAGCCTGCAGCCCCGGCTGAAACGGAATGAGCTAGTGAGAGAGTGGGAGTGAGCAACCTCAATGGAACTGTGTCGGGACTGCTGCATATGGCTTTGTGGGCAGACAAAGCTGGCAACGCAGGCAGGAACACAGTACAAAAGGGCAGCCTGCAGCAGCGGGAAACACAGAAGGCGCGAGTGAGACAGGTGGAGTGAACAACCTCAACAGAGCTCTGTTGGGACTGCTGTGGATTTCTTCATGGGCAAAAAAAGGCAGCAATGCACGCAGGGACCCAGTACAAAAGGGCAGCCTGCAGCTGCAGGAGAAACAGAATGAACGAGTGAGAGGGTGAGTGAACAAGCTCAAGAACTCTATCGTGACTACTGCAGATTTTTGTGGCCAGAAGAAAAGCTGACAACAGGCAGGAACCCTACAAAGGGCAGCTTGCAAGCTGACTGAAGCGGAATGAGTGAGTGAGAGAGGGGGAGTGAGTGAGCTCAACGAAGCTCTGTCAGGACTGCTGCAGATTTGTTTGTGGGCAGAAAAAGGAGCCAACAGAGGCAGGAGACCACTACAAAATGGCAGCCTGTAGCGCCAGGACAAAAAGAATGAGTGAGTGAGACAGGCGGAGTGAGAGACCTTAACAGAGCTCTGTCGGGACACCTGCAGATTTCTTTGTGGGCAGAAAAAGGTGCCTACACAGGCAGAAGCCCAGTTCAAAAAGGCAGCCTGCAGCACCGGGAGAAACACAATGAGTGAGTGAGTGAGAGAGGGGGAGAGAGCAAGCTCAACAGAGCTCTATCGTCACTGCTGTGGATTTCTTTGTGGGCAGAAAAAGGTGGCAACGCAGTCAGGAGCCCAATTCAAAAGCCCAGCATGCAGCACTGGCAGAAACGGAATGAGCAAGTGAGAGAGGGGAAGTGAGCTAGCTCAACGGACCTCTGTCAGGACTGCTGCAGATTTCTTTGTGGGCAGAAAACGCCGCCAACAGAGGCGGAGCCCAGTACAAAAGGGCAGTCTGCAGCGCCAGCAGAAACAGAATGAGCAAGTGAGAGAGGGGAGTGTCCCACCTCAACAGAGCTCTGTCAGGACACCTGCAGATTTCTTTGTGGGCAGAAAAACATGTAAACATGGGCAGGAGCACAGTACAAAACAGTAGCCTGCACCACTGGGAGAAACAGAATGAGTGAGTGACACGGGACATTGAGCGAGCTCAACGGACCAACGCAATCAACATTCGGCATTGAGAAATGCTTGTTTTATTGTGCTATCCCTTTGCTGCTGCCCTCCAATGCTTTCTACTGTAGGGTGCTGCTCCACCCTGCTCCACCCTGTCATCCAAGCGTGTCTGCTCCCAGTCTGTTTTTCTCCCTACTGTACATTGTTCTTCTGCTGCACTTCTCAGCTGGTTTCTGCATGGTGGCTTGGGGACCTGTGTCCTCTGTGACAGTGCTCTTCCTTTAGCATTCATTCCTTGGGCCAATTATTTCTCCTTCTTTTCCTATCTTTGCTTTTTGAACTCCATGTCCTGTCCCCCTTGATGCCTACTGCCTTCTGGTCATTTTGCTCCAACACAACTCAATATTAGCTCTGGTGTCAGTCGGCTCCCACCTCAATTCATTCCTGCTCCCACTACATATTGATCTGTAACAATTACAGTATGACTTTCACTTCTACAACCTTCAAGCACATTGCCCCATCTGGTGGGTGAATTGCACCCACCTGGAGTTTATTTCATAATATTTATGCTAGGGACGAATTGTTTGGGGATGAATTGACGCCGGAGTTGAGTGACGCCACAGCATATAGTCTGGGGTGAGTTGTTGCAGAGTGAAATGATTGGGATGAATTGTCATGTAGCTGTCTCTTCTGGCCCTATGTGCCTTTGCTGACCCTTCATCCTCCTAGGCTTTTTTTGGCCTCCGCTGTTCTGTTTCCAGTGAGTAGTGTCTACCAATCTGCCCATGCGACTGTATAACTCATCTCCATGGTGCACAACCTGCATATCTGTACTGCTCATACAGGGCTAGTATCTCAGTAACAAACTACAGATGAAGCCACTTAATATGCACGCCCTGGTGGTGGGCTTTTCATCCCCATTAAGTGGCTGTCTCCTTTAAAAGAAGGCATTTAAAATGGCAGTTTTCGCCTCTGTTTTGCCGTCTGTTGGGGAACCGCACATGCTTTGCATTTTAGATGCCAACCACATGCACTCTGCTTTTTATTTTCACGTGTTGCTTTGTTCTGCATGGACTTGATGGATAGTTTTAAGTGAGAAAAAAAGAAGGAAATGAAAAACGGCTGTCCAAGAGAGGTTGAGAAAGTGTCTTGTGACGAGCTGTGATTTCCAATCCTGTAAGTGTAGCTGGATCATTTTTGGCAAGCAGTACAGTGCAGTTTTCAGGCAGGGCTTTGGGCTGATTAGTGCTTCAAACAACTAAATGTCACTGATCATTTTTGGCTGGCAGGCAGTGCAGTTTTAGGGAAAGGGCAGATAAGGGTCACAGTGAGTAAATAGGAGGGTAGTAGCCACGTACGATGACACCAACATAGCAAAATATACTCATGTTGGGAAAATCAACACTTTGCCGACAGGTCACTATATTGGTGTGCCTGAGAAAGGGGCACACTGTTTCCCAGTCCTGCACCCCCACCCAGAATCAACTCCGACTGGAGTTGAGAATCCTAAAGATGGGGGAAGGGGCGGGGCAAAGCCCCCGATAAAAAAAAATGACCGGGAGACACACACAGGAATCATGTAAACTACAACTTGTGATCATCATGATTCCTGTCAGCGAGATGCCGGTTGACAAAAGAGTTGTCGAACCAGCATTGCTTAGTCAAATAGGAGCCAGGAAATGACAGGCAGGAGGTATCAGAGATAAGAATTAACACCTAATCGTCAGTTAGTTAATACGGTGGAGCACTACAGCAATGGAAGATTCATCCCATATAACCAGCATCTCTGTCCCCATATAAAAGAGATTATCTCCATTGAAATGCATAGCCACTTAATCGGTTCCTGGCGCAACATCACAATAAAGCAGACATCCCCATCATCCGCATCCCAATTAAGTGGCTTCATCTGTATTACATTACCTTACTTTCTGCCCGATCCCTAGTGACTCTCTCACACACACCCTAATGACAAATGTGCACATGCCCAACAACTACCAGGCAGTTGCCCAATGCTACAATCCCTCAAGAACTGGGACAAGCCCATCAAGGGTTTGGCTCCAAAAATAATCCTTCAAGGGCTGGGTGAGACCCTAATGGGATTTACTCAAACAATCCCCCAATGGGCCATGTTCTCACAGGCAAGGGCTGGGTAGCCAGGCCTGAAGCAGCTGTTACATATGCCATCTTATTTACCTGGAGATACATCCAGCAACCTTCAAGTTCCTTTAGTAACAAGGTATGCCCTACATGCAGCTTTCCAAGAGAGGAGTCATCACATTTATTGATACAGAAAATACGCACACCAAGGATCAACTACCCCATGCACATTCATCCACTAAAATGCTTTATTGGAGGGGGTGGTGAACAATCAAGACCAATATCCTTTTTTGACACAGTTAAGTAATATTCATTATCACAAAGTAATATGTGGAGATTTAAAGAAAACCCATACAAAATATTGAATACTAAACATCACAGACTGTGTCCCAATGGATTTAAAAATCATATGAAAAACTACTAAAAACTTTCAAAAGTCTCGATTATAATAATGGATCAATAACAGGGCATGAGATAACTTAGTGCTGATTTATTCAACTACCCAGATACTAATTGGGCATTTCATCTGAATCACTATGTGAATTTTAAGATAACACATGTTGGATGGCATAGGTGTGGTTTGGTATATGTTGGGAGAAGCCCAGAGACAACTTAGGTGTCAAATCCAAAAACATGGAAGGGTCATATTCAATGGTGACACTCAGAGAGCTCTTAGATGGCACTTCACAAAAAAACATGATTTCATTCTCACTAGCTTTATGTTTTAACCATTAAAACATGAACAAAGGTGGGAAAGGGGAGGTAACAGAACACAAATATTGGATTGAAAGGAATGTTCTGTTGTCACGTGATGTGGCTGAGCTGAAAGGAGCCTGGCTCTCAAGCTCTCTTTCTGCCTTTTCAAAGAAATTATGTTTTACCATCCACCTCCCCAGAGGTTAGGAAGCTTGATCCTGACATTTCTTCAGCCTCCAGCCAGCCAAAAAGACCTAAAACTGAGGAACATTTAGAGGGTGCTAGATCCCCTGATGCTAAGATGGTGGTGGCTCCTTCTGACCTTGACACTTATCCTGTAGCTCAGGATCTTGCTGAAATTAAATCTTTCATGAGCACTATCACAGTCCAGCTATCCCATATGAACATTGCTTTGGAAGCAGTGAAAGGGGCTGTGGATGGTTTAGGCTCACGGATTACAGAGGTTGAGGAATGGGTTGGTCACCTGGAGGACTGGGCCCATCCAATTGATCACTGACTGGCCGCTATTGAGAGAGACGTGCAGCTACTTTGGGACAAACTTGATGATCAAGAAACTATGAGCCACCTGAACAATTTGTGGCTCCTGGGTGTCTCAGAAAACAGTGAAGGCTCCAATGCTAATGACTTTTTGCAATGATCATTGCCTCAACTTTTAGACTACTATTGGGACTGTCCCATTGAAATCGATTGGGTGCATAGAGTCCCGTCCAGTCAGCCTTCTTCTTCTCCATCCTCTAAAACTTGTCTGATTATTTTTCAGCTACTGCGTTTCCAGTACCGGGAGCTTATCATTACCAAAGCTAAACAACAAAAGAATTCCAGTTGGCAGTGCTCTAGACTGTCCATTCAGCCCAACTTCCCAAAATGGGTAATAGGTCACCACAAATCCTTCACCCAATACATGACCTGGCAATATTAGGGCGTGAAGAAAGACCAAGTGAGGGATAGTGAGGCTTAATAAAGGGGAGGACAGGTGGGCAGAGGGTGACAGTGAAAAAGCAGGAATACTGAATGAATACTTCTGCTCAGTATTCACAAAAGAAGAGGGGGGGGTACCTAATCCAATCAATAGAAGCACTCTGGATAGGGGGGTCAATACCAGTCCATTCACAGAAGAAAGGGTTTGAAGAACTCCTAAAACTGATGGTGGACAAAGCAATGGGCCCTGATGGGATTCACCCCAGAATTCTAAAAGAACTAAGGAGTGAACTAGTAACACCACTGACTACCCTTTTAACCAAATCATGGAAAGATGGTGTGGTACCTAAGGACTGGAGGAGGACAGATGTGATTTCCCTTCATAAATGTGGGAGCAAGGCAGAGGCAGGAAACTGCAGACCTGTTAGTTTGACCTCAGTGGTAGGGAAAATGATTGAATCACTTCTGAAAGAAAGAAAGAATTGTTGAGTACCTAGAGGCCAGAGGGCACAGAACCCAAGGCAGCATGAATGCACAGTGGGAAGGACATATCAGATGAATCTTATAGATTTTTTTGGCTGGGTAACCAAAGTAGTAGACCATGGAGGGGTTGTGGACATGGTCTACCTAGATTTTAGCAATGCATTTGACACAGTCCCACACAAAAGATTAATGAACAAGTTAGTCAGCCTGGGAGTGGGTCCCAATATGGTAGCCTGGGTAAAAAATTAGCTGGACAACAGAACACAGAGGACAATAGTAAACAGAGTTCAATCTGAAGAAAGGGGGTTACTAGTGGGGTACCGCAGGGTTCAGTACTGGGTCTGGGCCTTTTTAATGTCTTTATAAGTGACATTGCAGAGGGACTGGAAAGACAAGTATGCCTCTTTTCAGATGACACAAAGATCTGTAACTGGAGTGATACACAAGGGGGGGGGAGGATGAGAAGGGACTTAGCAAGGTTGGAGGAATGGTCAAAAGTATGTCAGCTTAGAGTCAATGCAAAGAAGTGAAAAGTAATGCACCTGGGAAACAAAAACACAGGCAAAGTGTACACAATGAGGGGGGTACTAACAAAAAAAAATGGAAAGGGACCTGGGGTAGTCATATCAGATGACCTAAAGGTAAGCAAGCAATGTGAGAAGGCAGTAAGGAGGCTGGGGAATACTGGGATGTATAGGAAGAGGCATCACCAGTAGAAAACAAGAAGTTATTATCCCTTTGTACAGACAGTTGGTGAGACCCCATTTGGAGTACTGCATGCATTTTTGGAAACCTCATCTCTGCAAGGACATAGACAGGATGGAGGCAGTCCAGATGAGGGCAACTGAAATGGTGCAGGGTCTGCACCAGAAGCCATACGAAGAGAGATTAAAGGACCTTAATACGTATGCCCTCGAGGAAAGGAGGGAGAAGAGGGACATGACAGAAACTTTCAAGTACCTAAAGGAAATCAACAAAGTCCAGGAGGGTAGCATCTTTCAGAAAAAGAGATGTGCAAGAGCAAGGGGGCACAATTTGAAGATAGAGGGAGGAACGGCTCAGGGGCAACGTGAGGAAGTATTTTTTCATGGACAAAGTGGTGGGCATATGGAACAGCCTTCCTGAGGAGGTCATGGAGTCAAAAACCATGGGGGAATTCAAGAAGGCATGAGACAGACAAAAGACAATTCTGGTAGGGGGTAGGAAGAAGTAGGCTGTTGGTTAACTAGGATCTGCAGCTTATCCAATTGGTAGGGAAATGGGCAGACTGGGTGGGACAGTCAGTCCTTATCTGATGTCAAAGTCTATATTTCTAAAACAATGGGGATTTAAATTTTTCCTCAGCCCACCATTGACTCTTCAGATATTTGTGGGCAACAAAGTGGAAACTTTTAATTCATGTGCAGATGCCCGTCAGTTCCTCCTACACCATGGTAACTCTGTGGGATTTCCTGAGTTCAAGAAGAATCCTGCTCAGGTAAAGGCTCCTACTATGGTTAAGAATTCTGCTCCAGTTAAAAATCTTACTTAGTAGAGAAATTGTGCACTAGCCAAGCTTCCCACTCTGAAGCAAGTTCCCAAAATGCAGTGCATCTCATAACAGCACTCATCCCCTCCTTGGAGCACTTCTACTTCATTGGGGGTGAGTTTTGTGGATGACTAGACTGTTTCTTGAGAGGAGCTCTCTCAGCAACTTGACCCCCAGTAACTAGATGTTATGGATACCTCACTGGCCACCACTTGACTGTTCCCCTCAAGTTTATGCGGTGCCTGAACTGACTTTCTGGTGGTGAGCCTGATTTTCTCCTCAATCAGGGGAACTGTTTCTTTTTCATATGTGCCTTGTTTAGATCTTCACTTGGGTTGGGGGATTTTAGTTATCCATCTTACTTGTCCCAGGTTTTTTTTGGAGGGGAGTGATGTAACATCTCAGTGGTT
Organism: Neoceratodus forsteri; assembly: GCA_016271365.2. Lineage (NCBI taxonomy): Eukaryota > Metazoa > Chordata > Ceratodontiformes > Ceratodontidae > Neoceratodus > Neoceratodus forsteri. Next base: position 869,583,327 of record CM057450.1, on the reverse strand, counting down.
TACTCAAGCTATGAGAGGGTTTATACTTTATTTTGGTCTAATTATGAGGCTGGTGGGGTAATGCTTTGGGGGGTGGACTGTAGTATTTTTATGTTAACCTGCCCTCTTCTTTAATCACTTTTGATGTGGGGCTTGTTCTGGAGGCAGCGGATGTATCATGTTGCACTTAGTTCATATGATGCCCCTGTCACCTCTGCATTACTGGGACCTGTATGGTTCAATTTGCTTATACTATTATTATGGTTAGGTACCTAGATGAGGCTTATGGGAGGAGCTCTGGGACTCCTTTATTGGTTAAATAATTTAATTTATGGCTATCTCTAAGTTCATACAAAATATCATTGTAGCATCTATCTGCTTTTATTTTGTGCTAGCGGCTTGTTTATTTAGTGGGAGGGTGCTGATTTTATATTATAAGATCTCGTGATCAGGCAGAGAATGATGAGTTTGCTTATATTGATTTGTTGTATTATAGGGCAGTGGCTCAGTGGCTGCCACAATATATCTTGCTTATTCTGGGAAGATTTCTTTCTGCTGTTATTGTACATAGTTCTCCTTTTGTAGTGCTAGTTCTCATGTTGTTTGTTATCTCTGTTATTATTCAAAGTCATGTGTGGTGTTTCATGGCAAGACAGATGACTTTGGCATTAGGCCTTGTATTGCGGGAGGGTCAGGATGTGGGGCAGAATTCACCTTTTGTCCCGGATGGCATATAAAGCTTTTACTTGGAATGTTAGGGGGCTTTATAGCCCTATTAAATGGAGAATGGTAATTACTCATCTGAAACAGCTGGGGAGGGGGTTATATTATTTTTCTGCAAGAGACATACCTTGTGAAGAAAGAAGTTGATAAGCTAAAGTGGCTTTGGGGAAGCCTGGTTAATGAGTCCTCTTTCTCTTTGAAAAAAATGGGGAGAGGCAATTCTTTGCCACAAGATAGTTAATTGTGTGGTGGATCACATTAAACAGGATAAGGATAGACAGCGGTTGTTATTAAAGGGTAGGTTAGATGGGAATTCGTTGATATTAACCTTACTTTATGGCCAAAATACTGATGAACCCACTTTTTCCATGTTGTATCTCAGGCCCTGCTAGATCTGGGCCCCACCCTGTCGTACCTGGTGGAGACACAAATCAAGTTCTTTATCCCCTATGTGATAGAAGCGGGTTCCTGGAATTCTTATCTTTAGCAGGCAGTAGTGCCCTTAAGCTCCTGATGCAAGATCACAGCCTGCAGGATGTGTGGTGGCTGGAGCATCCGTCAGGCCATGATTATACATTTTATTCAGCCCCTCATAAATATTATGGCAGATTAGATATGGTCCTTGCTTCTGGTTTTGCTGTCCAAGGAGCCATATGGTCCACAACAGAACTAATTATTATATCCAATCACTCCCCTGTGATGTATAGTTTTGATCAAGGGACCCCTGATCATTCTGCTAAAAGGTGAAGGTTTAATGTGAGCCTGTGCAATGATGCTGCCTTTGTTGCATGGTTATGGATAGAGATTCAAAGGTATTAAGAGTTTAATTTTCCTGGGGAGATGGTTGCCCGTTGATTCTTTTAAAGCCTTTATCTGGTGGCAGGTCATTGCTTATGCATTGGCACAAAGGAAGGAAAAATATAAGGACCTTCAGAACCTTGAGGCACAATTGACTGCACTGCAACAGAGGCATAAAGCAGGAGGTCACTCCCCTGAGTTATTTCAGTTGATGCAGAACATTCAGTATCAGTTGAATGTTTTGAACTCTTAAAAAGCAGAGTTTGCTCTGTGTCAGCTGCATCATAATTATTGGGACGGTGGGGAGAGGCAGGCTGCCTTTTGGCCTATTGGCTGAAAAAACTGTCTGAGGAATCTCAGATCCTGGGTATCCGGGAAGGAGACCACTTTATAAGCTGCCCCGGAAGTACTTAATGCTGCCTTTTGTTGATGCTATTCAGAGCTCTATTCATCCAAACTTGCTTCAGGGGGTCAGTTGGAGATAGCTGTTGCTTCTTTTCAAGATTAGGTCATGCTCCCCAGGTTTCTGCTGATCAGGTGAGGCACCTGGATGCTCCTATTACTACTCAATAAGTTACAGCTGCTATTCTGCAAATATCCCATGGCAAAGCACCAGGTCCTGATGGTCTTCCCATATAATTTTATAAGCAATTCCAGGATATTTTGTGCCCCTTTCTTGTTTCCACCTTCCAGAAAGCCTGGAAAATGCTGTCCTTGCCTGAGTCCATGACAAAAGTGAGTACTTCAGTACATCCAAAGAAGGGGAAGGCCCCTCCTTTGTGTACTAGTTATCACCCTATCTCTCTCTCTCATAAATGTTGGTTACAAAATTTTGGCCAAAGCCTTTACTTTGAGGTTGCAGGCAGTTCTACCTTCCTTAGTCCATGTAAACCAGGTCAGCTTTGTGGCAGGGAGAGATGGGGAGGACCATATTAGGAGGCTGGTTAATTTGCTTTGGGTAGCTCAGTCTTCTCTGGAACCAGTTGCAGCTATGGCACTGAATGTAGAGAATGCATTTGATTCGCTTGAGTGGCCATATTTATTTGCCACTCTTAAGGCATTTGGGGTCAGGGAAAGCTTTGTCCAGTGGCTGTGAACTCTGTACTCAGCTCCTATAGCTTAGCTAATGACCAATGGGGATACCTCTGGTATGTTCCCACTGGGACGGGGTACTAGGCGGGGGTGCCCTTTATCCCTGCCACTTTTTGTGTTGGTGTTAGAACCTTAGTGCAGAAGTTTTGTGAGAGTTCTGAAGTAGCTAGGACTGTGGTGAGTGAGGAAGTCTTCAAAACTATGTTATTTGTGGATGATATTCTTCTCACCGTTCGCAACCCAGCTAAGTCAATCCCAGCTTTGATAGATTTACTGAATCAGTTTGTAGCTTTGTCTAGGCATAAGAATAATTGGGGTAAGACAGAAATTCTGCCCTTAAATTCCAGGTGATCTTCTGTCTTTCTGAAGGAATTGGAGCTTGAGTGGTGGAAGCAGCCAATAAAGTATCTGGGGTATTTTTATTTCCCCTGACTGGAGGGAGTGGATTCACCTTAACTTTTAACCCCTGCTGACATCCTTGCAGGAAGATTTTGATCAGTGAAGGCACTTTCATCTGCCCCATTGAGGAATTCTCATACTCTACAGATGATGATCATTCCCCGGATATTACATCTTCTTCGATATTTGGCTTTGCTGATCCTGGATTCTCTTTGGAAGTCATTAGACAAGATTATCAGGCACTTCATTTAGGAAGAAGGGAAGCCCTGAATTTTCTTGACCTGACTGATGGCCTCTTTGACTAAGGGTGGACTTCAGGTACCCTTGTTTAGGGGGTACTATTTAACCTCGGCCCTCAGGCAGGTCTGGATGTGGTTATTTGTTGAACAATGCTGGGATTCTTCCTGGTGGCTCACTATGGAACAGCAGTTATTCCCTGGGGTAGCACCTGAATTGGTTCTCTGGAACTCCTCCACTGTCCGCCCAGACTACCCTATACATTAGTATATCTTAGGTATTTGGAGGGGCTACCAAACTGGCCTCTTCACAGTGGCAGGCTCCCTTTTCACATTGGCCCCTTTGGAGTAATCCTAAACTACAAATAGGAAGCTTAAAGATATGCTGGCTGCAGTGGGCTACAGGAGGGATCCTAAGAGTGTCCAGTCTTTTCCATCCCCAGACAGACCAGTTTAAGGATTTTGTGGCTATTAAGGCACAGGCTTCTATGCCGCAGTCTCACCTTTAGAGATATTTACAACTTCACCATCTAATCTCCTCATACACAGGTTCCCAACTGTGACTCTCTCTGAAGGGTATTTGGGATGACATTCTGAGGTTAGCTGGTGGGGATGCAGTGATATCTTGCCCCACAAAGTTAGGCCGCATTTACAAAGGGCTCTTGCAGGAATATTCCCCCTTAATCCTCAGCCTTAAAGTAAGATGGGAAAAACAACTTGGGTCCCCTTTATCAGAAACCAAATGGGACTGCTGCTGGGCCAATGCATCTGAGGCTTGCCGGGATTTCAAAGGGAGACTAATGCAATGGCAAGTTTTACATTTATGGTACAGGACTCAAGATTTAATAAGTAAAATTAATTTAACGTCTAATCCGGCATGCTGGAGATGCCATCCACAGAATGGTACCCTATTGCATGTTCTTTGAGCATGTCCTAAATTGGCTAAATGGTGGGTCTCACTCTGGGAAAGGATATCTACAGTACTTCGCTGTAGGGTCCCTTTGGATGCATCTCTCTTGATCCTAGGCAATACAACTGGATTATCCATCCAGCATAAACCCCTTTCTTTATGGTTTTTGACTGAAATTACTGAGGCTAAACATCTCATCCTTCAGAAGTTGTGCTCTGATTTAGTTCCCACTTTAGAAGAATGGGAAGATAGTCTTCATAGACTAGCCAGTTTAGAATGCCTCTCATACAGGGTGGCAGGGAAACCTACTGTATGTGCTTAAGTATGGGAGCCTTATTTGCACAGCCGCCCTTTTTCTTTACTACAGAATAGGTGTCTGAGTGAGCTGAGGATTCCCCTGGAATCATTTTACTCTCCTCCTAAATGCTTCTGCTGAGTTTGCTTTGGGGCCTACATTTCCCTTCATTCCCCTGGTATCTAGGTGGAACCATTAGGTAACTCACCATACTGTCTGTCTTGCAGCTTATTAGTTATTCCTTTGTTCATTGTATTTTTTAGTTTTTGGTTTTATACATCTTTTTCTCTTTTAGGTATATTTGCTGGCCCAGTAATTGTTCAATTATGAATTCCTCAGAATGGTTCATTTTATTTTTCTGTTATTGGACTTATGGAGTTATACATGGGGTTCTTGTATAGCTTAATCAAGGACTATACTTTCTATTGACTTCCTTGATGATATGTATATGGATCCTGAGTGGGCAGTTCATTGAAATTAGGCTATATTTATCAGAAAAAAGAGATGTGCAAGAACAAGAGGACACAATTTGAAGATAGAGGTTGGACGACTCAGAGGTAATGTGAGGAAGTATTTTTTCATGGAGAGGGTTGTGGATACATGGAACAGCCTTCCTGAGGAGGTAGTGGAGTCAAAAACAGTGGAGGAATTCAAGAATGCATGGGACAGACATAAGGCAATTCTAGTGTGGGGCAGGAAAAAATAGGCTGTTAGTTAACTAAGATCTGCAGCTTAGCCATTAGGTAGGGAAATGGGCAGACTAGGTGGGCCAAGAGGTCCTTATCTGCCATCAAATTCTGTTTTTCTATGTTTCTATGCTCCTTGATAGTTCAAACAGTAGCTGGCCATGTTGGAGAATGGAGGGCTGTGCCAGTCGCCAGCTCATGGAAGGGGAAGGGAGGGAACGGGGTGGTGGGGCACTGCCTGCTGGGGTGGGGGGTCCACTAGACCACCAAGGAATGTTATATAAAATGTTTTGGGGGATATCAGGGATTGGGGGTCTGCTAGACTACCAGAGAAGATATATAAATATTCATGGGGGACCTCAAGGATTGGGGGGTCCACTAGACCACTACGGAAAGATATCTGTGTATTGAAGGGGGAGATCTGGAATAGGGAGGAGGGGACCACAGTACTTTGAGACTGTAATTCATATTAATACCTATTAGTTTATTGCAACTACTGTAACTATGAATTATAATGTACAAGGGGGGATCCAGGGACAGAACGTGCCATGGCTCCAGGTGGGCACAGCCCTGGCAGCTGCACTGTCTGACCCTGAATCCCCGTACAGTATAATATATATCTATATATATATATTTATATATATATATATATATATATATACACACACACACACACACACACACACACACACACACACATATGCACATACATACATATAATAGTTACGGTACTCTAATAGGAAATGCAAATTATGGAATTACATAAAACAGCAAATGCAGACTGCTGGATGGTACAGCACTCTCATTAATGCGCAGCTGCCCCCACAACTCCCCCATGCCATCTTCCATGTCCCTTCTGCACCCAGAGGCTCAGTGTCAAACCCTGTTCCACTTGTGCATGCCACGTAGGCCACTTCCTGGCTTGTCTAAGTGGTGCCCCTTGCTGCATCCATGGTAGGGCTTACAAATACCTAAAAAGGGGATGCTGCAGCCCTGCCATGGTGCAAGCCCCCTTGTGACCTGGCTCACCAAATATTTTGCCACAGTCATGATGGTAGGGGGTTTTGATGCAGCTGCATCAGGATTGACGTAAGCTGCATTTGAAAATTGTGACTGCCGCAAGTAGTGACACAAGTCACCTCTTGGGTCAAAATCCTTTGATGCAAGTACCTTGCATCAGTCTATCCCTTTTGAAAATTGGGCCCTTTGACTTGAGACCTTAACTGTGAACTAAGCCATTCTGCTGCTCTTGGACCTTTGAATTTGTATGCTAGAATTTATTTGCGATGTGAATGAAGAAGTGGTACTTCTGTCATTTAGACACCTATTTGTTGTTCTTAGAAAGAAAACTGCTTCTTTGCATTTTTTTCTTATAATTTATGACCTGTATAGACTTTGAATAATAATTGTTCTGATTAGGATTATGTATGAAATCCTTCCAGGGATAACTGTGACAGCAGGTTTAAGTGAATTGATTATAAACATCGGGCAGGATTCACAAAGCGATTTGGGACTAAGTCCCACTCCGCAACCACGGTTGCTCTTCGAAATCGCCGCAGCTGCAGACCAGCCGATCCACAGCTGCAGCAGTTGTGGAAGGTGCTACGGCATGTGCCACTGCCAGTAGCAGCCTCCAGCAGCTGTGGTGCTGTCCCTGGTAACAGCACCCGCAAGCTGGTCGTACTCCGGCTCCACCTTAGTGAATACCCACAGCTGCAGGCAACCTGTGGCTTGGCAAGTGGAAACCCACTAGAGCCAAGGTTTTCCGACAGCTGCGGGACCTTCCCCGACATTCGTGAATCCTACCCATCAAATCTATAATATAGGTGCTCTCTATATCTGCTGATTAATTGGAGACTTGAATGTGTGACCATTTTAGTGATATGTGTTAATTAAGCAATAATACAGGACAGGTTGTGGTATATCATGAGATATCATCATGCCTTGAGTGCACTGTGAGACACGAGGCCAGAGGCCAAGTGTCTCATGCACCTGACAAGTGACAATATGTCATGATATACCACACCCTGGAGTGTATTATTGCAATTATAAAATAACCCTAAAGTGTTAGTAAATGGCTGATCTTGGTAATCACTTTTGGACCATGATGATATTGTAAGATATTGTCACAGGTGAAAGACTACTTCAGTCAATCAGTTTCCGGGATTTCTCTCTCCATTTTATAATAAAGGAATACTACATGGCATGGTGTGTGTCATACTGGGATAACATCATGCCTCAAGTGATTGGGCATGAGGGCGCAGGCTGAGTGCATCCAGCACCCAAGAAGTGAAGTTATCCCTGCACAACACACACCCTGGGGTGCATTATTCCTATTATACAATGGCTCATTACATTTAGAATAAACTGATTTACTGGTGTGGAGGAGTATTTAAAGAAAAAGAAGTTCCTTTTGTACTTATCCAGCAGGAGGCATGCTTACTGTGTGCTGTCTGTAGCTCTGTGATTCTCTCGCCCCACACTCTGTCTACCATTGTTGGTCCATCTCAGTTTCTGTGTTTTTCTTTGCTTTTCTCCCTTCCCTTCTATCATGTTATATTGGTATGTTTAAAAAAAATAAAAAAAATAGATGGCAGGTTTTTATTTCATAATTGCCACCAAGCTGAGAGTGCTGTGCTGTGGACTCATGCATGTGCTAACATCTAAGCAGCCAATCGGGTTTTAATACAATTTGTTTTTTTTGTTCTCCTGGTACAGTTTCTAGCATTTCTGATTTGTACCAGGAGAAAGCTCAGGACAGCGGTGCAAATGCTGGGTGGCACAGGTGACTTGAGATAGGTTGGGGAGCAGAGGATGTGAGGGTGTATTTGTTATGATCAGGAGAAGCTGCTCAGTGCAGCAGTTTGTTTAAATGTGAGAAACAAAATGCACGCTTAGTGTGCTTACTTCAGGGGAAGAGGTGAACTCTTTGATACTGTAGCTTTATGGCACTGTGTGAGGTAGCCAAAGACTTTCAGTACAAGTTGTAATTGCAGCCAGTAAAGAGAGGTGTGCTGCCTTTTGAAAACCACGCTACTGACCACGGGTTAAGTGTAGCTGATCACACTGTGAAATTGGCTGATTGGTGGTGATTTTTTCCTTTTTTTTATGTCATTCGGTTATATGTGTGCTGGGACTAGATCAGTGATGTTATGCTGGGATAACATCACGGGTCCAGCCCAAAATTGATTAATCAGAGCCCAGCATTCTTTCTTGCCATTGTGTAATTTATTTATTTTTATTTATTTATGTCTAGGATTACAAATACCTTTGAGCTGGGGCTCTTTTACAAAGGTTCCATGTCAGTTAACATTTCAAATACAAAAGACAAAATGACAACAGTATGAGCAAAATAGGAATAATAATCTGAAAACATGTAGTTACAAGGAATATAGGAAACAAGCGAATTTAGAGGGTAGCAACAGGAGGATAGTGAAAGAGGTGTGAAGAAGAGTGAGGGGCACACAGGAAAAGGTAGCAGAGAGAGGAGGAAGAGAGTAAAGAGGGAGAGTGTGGGGTGGGGGAACAAATGGGGAGCCAAAGCAGCCGAGGGCTTTGTCAAGACAAACAGGGGGAGTGCAAGCAGGGGGGGGAGAGGGCAAGTGGGAGGCCAAGTGCTAAATAGGAAAGAGAAATGAATGATGCTAGAGCAAATATTCAAGGGGGGTCAGCTAGTTAAGACAGTCACAGGAGCTGGAGGCAATGAGAGCACGGTGGAGCTTTGATTTAAATGCACCAAGTGAGGGAGTGGAGGAGATGTCACTGCAGAGTCCATTTAGCCAGCTAGGTGCCCTATAAGCAAAAGCTCTTTTGCCTTGGGTTGTGCGACAGTGGGACACTTGCAGGAGCTGTGGTTTAGACCCCCTGGTGTTGCGGGGGTTGTTTCTAGTATGTAGAAGAGCACAGACTCCAGAGGGTGCTAGGCCCATAGTTATTTTCTTCGCTACAGTGCAGGTTTGGTACTTTATCCAATTGGTGAGTTGCAACCACCCAGTTTGAGCATAGAGGTCACACATATGAGTGAGATGGGGGGATCCAGTGATGAGCCAACATGCCTTATTGAGAGAGGTGGAAACATGTTTGAGAGCGGTAGTGGTGGCAGAGCCATAGATAATAAGTCCATAGTCAATAATGGAGATGAAAGAGCTCTGGACAGTGACAGACAATGCTTCTGGGGTAAGATGATGCCTGTGCCAGTAAAGTAGGCCAAGATGGGTATTAGCAGCTTTGGCTACATAGCCAATGTGGGTACCATAGAAGAGATGAGGGTCTAGGGTGATCCCAAGGTATTTAAAGGCTTGTATCTGTTCCAGAGCGACTCCATTGCTGGTTTTGATGCAATAGGTGCTGCTTATGTTTGTTATGGGAGCTGCTGAAAATTTGTAAACCAGTTTTCAACCGAAGCAAAACCAAGTTGGAGATTGTCTTGAAGCAGTTTGGGATCCTGGTATGAGGCAAGGATTACAGCATCATCAGCGTAGAGGATGATTTGTTCTGGGCAGGAACCGGGAAGGGTGTTCAAGAACAAGCAGAAAAGTAGGGGACCCAGAATGTATCCCTGAGGGACTCCTGATTGGACAGGTCTGGCACCGGAGAGAACATCCACGATTTTCACTCTTTGTGTCCAGTTTTCCAAGTAACTTTTGAACCAGGCTGCTGAGTCAGGGGAGAGCCCCGCATTCTGAAGCTGAGCAAGCAGGAGGTGGTGGTGGACAGTATCGAATGCCTTGGTCAAATCAGTAAAGACAGACTCAGTTAGCTGACTTTTGTCCAGTGAGCTAAGAATGGCACCAGTGAATTCCAGCAGAGCCAAAGAGGTGCTATGTCCTTTCCTGAAGTCATGTTACTGCGTACACAAAATATTATATTTATCCAGAAAGTCAGTGGGCTAGTCTGCTACAATACGTTCAAGGGCCTTGGAGAGGGGAGACAATATGGAGATCATGTAATATTTCTCATGGGTGGCTCTGTCACAATTTTTGTGGATCAGGGTAACAGTGGCAGATTTACATTTGTCAGGGAACTGGCTGAGGCTAAGAGAGAGAGGTTGAAGATATTGGTCAGCGGCCCTAGCACCTCTTCAAGGGTGATGTACAGCAGCTTAAGGTCAAGTGTATCACTGCTAGATCGGGATTTGCTGATTGCTTTAGTAACATATTTGCTAACTTCATGCATCTTGGCTGCTTTGAAGTAGAAAGGCGGGTGGCTAGCGGAGGCTGAGGAGCTGGGAGAGGTGGGAGCGTCATATTCATTGAAAAAGTCAGAGGGGGAGAACACTGCTGAGATCCATGAACGTGGTGTTTAAGGTACTAGCTATGATTTTAGGGTCAAGCGTAGCACTCCCATTTATGTTTAGCAAGTTAGGGGAGGATTTGGACTGCTTCCCAGTGACCTCTTTTATATTGTTCCAGAAATCTCTCCCATTACCCAAGGTGACGGTGAGAGCATTCTTGAAGTAAGTAGATTTCTTTTGCCAGATAGATGCGGTGCACTCATTCCATGCACGTTTGTAGTTTTGGATGTCAGCTTGCTTACCGGTGGTTCTAGCCAGTTCCCAGAGGTGGTCCCTTGATTTTAGTTGACCTCGGAGGTTGGCCGAGAGCCGTGGATTGCAGAGTACTTTAACTTTACGCTTTTTAAAAGGAGCATAGGAGTCGTGGGCCGCATTGAAGGTGTTGACGAAATAGTCCAGTGCAGTATTAACATCTGTTGCACTATAAACAGGTGACCAGTCTTGCAGAATGAGGTGTGACTTAAGGTGAGTCAACTGCCCATGAGGTAAGACTCTACTAGTGATGATTTTAGGAGGGGGCTTGAGGAATTTATTAGACCATTCACAGCTGACAGGGGAATGGTCACTAAGGGAGTCAGGGAGGACTGAGGTGTTCATGATCCGAGTAGGGTGGCTGGCAAGAATCCAGTCCAGAAGGGTGCTTGTACCAGTTTCATAGTTTTTCTTTTTTGGGGAGTCGACCATCTGGGTGAGGTTAGCCAATGCGATGGCGTCCTTATGGACCCCTGCCTCAGGTCAAGCCAGTTTATATTAAAGTCAACTAGGAGGATAGTTTCAAGTCAGGGGGTTGTGATCTGGCGAAATCCATGACAGCGTTTAGGCCATTCCCTTGTTCTTTTGGGGGTATATATACAGTGACAACTGTGAGGGCTTTGTTGTGGGCCCCCAATAAGATTTTGATAGGGAGAATCTGAGCAGCAGTAGCTGGGAGAGCAGTGGCAATGGGGTGTCCCAGGAGAGTGCCTTTAAGGTACATTGCACATCCACCTACTCTTTTAGTCATCTGGTCCAGCCTGAAGACATTATAGCCAGGGAGGGTGATTGCCAGATCAGGGACAGAGGGTGTAAACCAGGTTTCTACAACTCCCAAGATATCCGGGTTGTGTTTTTTAGTAAAAAATTGCAGTTAATCAAGCTTGGGGAGTAAACTGCAGATGTTGAGAGTTATGATTGAGAGTGCTCCTGAGGGCTTGTCCTGGTAGATAAGGCTGGCAGAGTTAGGGCTGGGTTTGGATGAATGTTTCCTGACAGCAACAGGAGGAGGAGCATGAGCTGTGTGTGCACAAACATAATTCCCTAAGGGAGAATGGGTGAGTCCATTTCTTGCAGGAATGCACATTGAGGTGATGGTGAAGGTCCAAGATCAATGGTACATGAGAGAGAGAGATGAGCGGGCCCAAGGCCCATGTACAGGAGTAGAAGAGGGCAGCTATTCATTAATAGAGGGGTGTACCCAGGGGGGAGGGCCAAGCTCATGATTGAGTGTACCTAAATAATAGTAGGAGGTGTCTCATTGGTTGCTGAGATGGGGAGAGGGTTAGCAGGCTCTGGGAAGGTGGAAAAGGGGAAAGAGAGGAGTGAGAAAAAGGAAGAGAGTAAACAGTGCATGGGGGGAGAACATGTTGTTGTAGTCAGGATGAAAGCAGATAGGCAGGCACAGGGGATAGGAGTAAGGCAAGTAGAGAACACAGGAAAGGAGGCCAGAGAGGAGAAAATAGGCAGGAGAGGGAGGCATTTGCACAAAGGAGGGTATAAGAGCTGAGCAGTACAGCAGCGGGGGGTAAACAGAGAGCAGTAGAGGAAGGCAGAGAGGAGGAGGGGAGAAAGAGGAGGACCAAGCAAGAGACCCAGTGGTGTTCGAACAGGGAGAAGCCTCCTGAAGGGAGGGTGTGGCTAAGGCCTATTTAATTAAGGTGTGAGGTGGGGAAGGGGGCAAGCGGGTGTAAAATTTCAGCCATTTACACTTAAATTCAATGGGCGCAGCCGCCCTGAAACAAAGAAAATATAGCAAGAAGAGTTAGCCAATTAGTGAGCAGGAGGTAATGCAGGGGTCCAATCAGGGTGCACAACAGTGAGCAGAGGACCAATGGCAGCAACTCACGGCTTCCCCAGCTAAGGCTTGCAAGTCTTACCCGGCTTACTGGATCCCAAGGGCAGCCAGGAGGTGACAGTTGGGCGACTGCCTTACCGAGCCGCCGGCCACACCAACGGAGGACTCAGCTGGCACAGTCAAGAGCAGGAATCTGAAAGAGATAAAAATAAGATAACAGAGATTTGCACTGGGGGGAGAGTTAGACAAAAGACAGTGATGTGTGTTGCTAAATCAGGGGGTGTGGAGAGGACCGCCAGAGATGGCAGACTAAAAGATACATTGCAGAGTGGTGGGGGGGCGAGACAAGAAATGAAAGTTTAAACTTGTCCTGGAGCCACGGTAGGGGAAGATGAAGAAGAAATAAGAAAAATAAAATAGAGAAAGGGATATGCAGTGAGAGAGACAAAGGGGTGTTCAGGCTCCAGGAGGTAGAGGGTCAGAGTTGGAGAAAGCACAGTTTAAACAGTCAAACTTTAAAATAAATCCTCAGAATTGAATTCAACAATTTAGAGCAGTTACAGGTTAAGAAAAAAATACACATAGAAGTTGGCTACAATCACAAGCTGAGCAGGACAAAAGTTCAGTCATTTACACTTAAATTCAATGGGCGCAGTGGCCCTGAAGAAAAGAAAATACAGCAGAGTTAGCCAATTAGTGAGCAGGAGGTAATGCAGGGGTCCAATCAGGGTACATAGCAGTGAGTGAAGGACCAATGGCGGCAACTCACAGCTTCCCTGGCCAGGGCTTGAAAGTCTTACCTGGCTTGTCGGATCCCAAGGGTGGCCAGGAGGTGACGGCTGGGTGGCTGGCTTACCGAGCCACGGCCGCATCAACGGAGGACTCGGCTGGCCTGGTCAAGTGCAGAAATCTGGCTTGCTGGATCCTGAGGGCTGCCAGGAGATGATGGCTGGGCAGCTGGCTTACTGAGCCACAGCTGCACCAACAAAGGACTCAGTTAGCCCAGTCAAAGGCAGGAATTCAGCTTGCTGGATCCTGAGGGCAGCCAGGAGGTGATGGCTGGGTGGTTGGCTTACCAATCCGTGGCCACACCAATGGAGGACTCGGTTGGCCCGGTCAAGGGCAGGAATCTGGTTTTCTGGATCCAGACGGCAATGACCCATGACAGGATGTGTTTTATCATAGGATATTGGCATGCCTTTGGTGCATTGTGAGGCACGCGGTGAAGCTGAGTGCCTTATGCATCCTGGTTGTGCCAATATCTTATGATAAAGCTCACCCTGGAGTTTATTATTGTGATTCTGCACTGGACCCCCGCAGTAAAGCAAAAAAAAAAGACACAAAGAAAGGTGTAACAATTTTTTTAGTGTTTTTGAACTGTGGAAGTACATTACTACATAAAATAGTCCAACGGTGGTGTCATTAATCATGTAACTATAGTGACTTTGGTGATAACTGACACATTAGAAGCAATCAGTTTTGTGTAACATCAATACCAGTTTCATGTTGGCAAGAAAAACAATCTAACTGCTGTGAATGCCCCAGTAGGTTTTAATACCTTTTCAACCATTTTAAGTAATTACTTCAAAACAAGTTACCTGTGGAACTCCAGGCATCAAAAGCATGTTTTCAGCATGAAAGCATCTGTGGAATGCCACCAGCCCAAATACTAAACTTGTGTATGGCTATTTTCTTTGTGTGAAGCTGATAAAAATTAAGAAAGTATTCCAAAAGTCTGTTTTATTTGAAACTAATAGATGTCAGTCTCAAGTCAAAACGTGCACCCGAAAGTCATTAAAACCTTATGTGGAAAAATTCAAGCGAGATTCCAAGTATGCGCATTAACGCTCACACTGATGTGCGTGCTCAGGATCTTGCTTGAGTTTTTTTTCACACATGGTTTTAATGACTTTTGAGTGAATCTTTGACTTGAGACAGACATCTACATGCTTAGAATAAAACAGACTTTTGGAATACTGTCTTAATTTTTATCAGCTTCAGACAAAAAAAATGGCGACATTCGAGTTTAGCACTTGGGTCGCTGGCCTTACAAAGGTACAGTGCGGTCAGTGGTTTGCTGAGTGGCAATCACTCATGGTGGGCTGGTGAGAATATACATATTCAAGGAAATTATTACTGATAGTGAAAGTGGGTAACATTCTTTTTAATGCTGAATTATGGAAGTTAATGTCTCTCTGTTGCTGTGCTGTTTTTTGTGATGAAGGATTTAAAAAGGGTGTAGGAATATCAGTGTAGGTAATCAGGTTCTGTTAAGGGATCTTCTTTTTAGCCATTCTTTTATAAGGGAATACAGTGTAAGTATGGGCTTAGAATGCTGCCCTCCAATCAACTTCTCATATTTTTCCTGTCCAGTACATAATATCTATTCTTGCATGTCTCTTACCTCTCCCCCCTTTTTTATGGTTGCACCAAAGGGTAGGAGTCGGGCCTTTTTGTTCATACTAATATGGATTTCTTTGTCACGGGGTCATAATGTTGCAAGACATTATGCTGCATGGCAAAATTGCGCTGCCCATACAGTGTGATATTGCCATGTGGCATAATTCTTTCAAGTGTACAACATTATGACCCGGTAGGTTTTTCTTTATGATTTTGAGAAGATGTAATGGAGTTAGTGGGGTCCTCCCTTCCTATTTTCTATGTATCATTTAGATTTAGGATAAGGGCTGTATAGGTCTTAGTTATTAATTTTCATGCTTGCAATTTCATTTTGGAGCTGTTGTGGTGATTTGTATGATACCAGTGTTACATTAAGAGTGTAGAATTCAACTGGGATAGTTGACTTGCTATACAGGTCACCACTGGAGGTGTTTTTTTTGTCACACTAAATTTATTTTCCTTCAAAATCAAATTCTGGGAGCCAGACCCCCTTTCCCCTCTTTATTTTTTTTATGTACATTCTGGGGTTAGTTCTCATTCATGAGGGAACAGCATCCCTAGATCTGATTGCATCAGGAGCCCCAGCATAATATTCAGCTGGAACCATGCAAATGAGCCCATTGGGCATTCAAGGCACTAAGAGGCCAATGCCCATTATGGACTCATTTGCATGGAAAGCAGTGGCAGGTTTGTGCCCCTCCTCCACACTCCGATTCCCATTGCCATTAAAATAAATATTTTCCTGGGGTCTAGTGGACCCCGTCCTCTGATCCCCATCCCCTTAAAATAATAATTTTCCTGGTGGTCATTGATCCCCCCATCTTCAGATCCCCATTCTTCTCAGAATTAATTTTTCCCTGGTGTCCAGTGGTCTCCCCGTCCTCCAGTCCCTGGACCTATTTGAATTAATCTTTCCCTGGTATCTAGTGAGTGGTCCCTACCACCTTCCAATCCCTGTCCCCATTAGAATTAATTCTTTCCTGGTGTCTAGTGGTTCTCCCACCCTCTGATCCCCTGCACCCATAGTAAGAAAGCCTTCCCTGGTGTCCAGTGGCAGGCACCCAACCTCTGATTGCTGCAAGAAGTCCCTGGCATCTAGTGATCCCCCTGCACCTACTGCACTAGGTACACCACCATGCCAACCCACCCTTACCATAATCTCTGATGCAGCAGGGAGTCCATATGGTGACCAGCACAGCCCTTCTTTCACTAGCTTGGCCTGCCATTGTATGCAGTAACAGGGTCCATGTGTCCTGCATCCTGTAAAGGGAGAGTGAGTACTGTCTATATAGTATCTGTGCTTCCTTTACAGTATGCAGGATGCACCATCATATTATTGCATATGGCAGCCAGTTGTGGTGGTGAGAGAACGACTGTGGTGGTCATTGAATGGGCTCCCCATGGCACCGAAGATTATGGTAAGGGGTTGGCAGGGTAGTGAACTGGTGCGGGTGGTGTAGGGGGGTTGCTAGACACCACATACTTCTTGAATGTAACTACAGCAAGCGATCAGATGGTGGGGAGTATCATTGGACAGCAGGGAAGGTTTTCTTACTACCAGGGCCAGGGAATGGGGGCAGGGAGACCACTGAACACCAGGGGAAAACTAATTCTAACAAGAATGTGGATTGGGGTGGGGACCACTGAACACCAGGAACAATTAATTCTAATGGGGATGGAGAACAGAGAGAGGGGGGACCACTAGACACCAGAGAAACATTTAATTCAAATGGGAATGGGAATCAAAGGACAAGGTAACACTGACCACTAGGGAAATGTTGATTTTAACAGGGATGGAGATCAGAATATGCAGGGGGGCCCACTAGTCACCAAGGCAATATTTAATTCTAATGGGGGCACTACACACCAGGCAAATATTTATTTTCATGAGGATGGGGATCAGAGGACAGAGACCATCACCACCAGGGCGCAGGTTATTCTGACCAGGGAGAGGGTCACAGGAGGGTGGATCACTGTGCATCAAGGAGCAGGTGTGATCCCCCAACCACCAATGTGGTTGCTGGCCTCAGTGGCTCTGCCAGATGCTAGGGTTGCCCAGATTAAGTTGGGCTTCTTTTTGGTGGTAATTGCACAGCCATGCCTGCACTATTCCCCTTGTGCAGCACTACCATGCTAAATATTGTGCCATTCAAGGATTCATGTCCCCATCCCTCCCTTTTCTCAGTGCATAGATCATTTTCTTGTGTATGCACTAACTCATTTAACGCATGTCACTGCCCACTTTGAATATTGCATTCAGGCACAATCCTCAGGCAAATGGGGCACAATCACTTTGACCACCGGGCAGACTTTTGAATATTGGGCCCCTTGAGAGATTAGTGTGCTTTTTAATGGCCATGTGTAGTTTGATGAAATGAAAAGCTTTAAAACAACACATTTACTCCTGCTAGCTAGACATAGACATATAAGTAAAACAAAAGGACTGGATTAGAAATGGTTCTTTAGTTGAGGCTAGAATATCAGGAACCCAATATTCGAAACTGGGCAAATTGGAGTGCAACCATTTACACTGCCCCTTGCAGTGGCCCAGGTGTCCAAAAATGCTATGTTTAGTTGATGCTATTAGACTGAATATAGGGCCATTGTGGCCCAGCCCTAAGCCACTTAGCATTATACTGTACATACATACACAGATCAAATCCAAGGAGGACAAATGATATTTCTGAATGACATGACAGCATACTGAAATGTAACACAACAGACCACAATACTGTTGAGTTATACAGACCCCATGATCCAATGGGGTGAGCATTACACCTGGAAAACTGAAGGCATACCCCATGCCTAATTAGGGAAGATGCAAGAGAGATGAAACTTTAATGGTTTTTCATTGCCTGGTGGGTGGGAGTGGGAGTGGGGGATTAGGGTTGGAAACCCTAATGTCTTATTTCCCAACTTTTGTCACTTTAACCCTAACGAGTGCATTAACAAAGTTTTTGAAAGAATAAATATATATATATATATATATATATATATATATATATATATATATATATTTATGCAAAAACTTCAATAATGCACCAGTTGGAGTTCAAGTTATCTTTAAAAGTAGGAAATGTGATTTTAAGGTTCCCTACCCCAACTCCTCACCCCAGCCCCAAGCAGCAAAAGAGAAAAGCATTAATTCTTTGCATCTCTGGAGTCTTGGCAAACCAGTTGTGGGGTCTTCCTTGGGGTTATCAACTGTAATGCTCACCACTTCCCCCCCCCAACAGCCTGTAGCCTTCTGTCTGAAGCAGCTACAAGCTAGGGCCTCATAGTAATACACTCCTCAAAGGTAGAAAAGTATGTCTCACCAGATATTACCAATGCAATCTATTGTACCTTTCTTCATGCAGGGCCCACAGGGTGCTCACAGGTGATATTTTTTGCTCAGGGAAAGGGATGGTCATTAAGGTTGACAACCCCAAGAAAGAGCCCACCAATGGTTAGCCAAGACTCTGGAGACTCAAAACCCTGATGTTTTTTCCCTTTACTGCTTGGCAGTGGGGGTGGGGAGGTAGGGTAGGAAACCCTAATGCCACATTTCTCTACTTTTGTAGCATTAACGTGAACCCTAACTGGTGCATAAACAGTTTCTTGCAAAGAATTTCCTTTATTTTTGAGATAGTGGACTCGTATCCTCGTTTATGCAGGTCAAGGGGCCTGCATGAACAGATGCAGATGCACAGGACCATTTGGGCCCTGTGCCAAGGGAAGACTCCATCCATCTATAGGGGCCTGCACTTCCATACAGGGACAGAAGTTAAGAATTCATGGGGCTTTCTGGTAGGAGCTACAATGCACATGGCCCTCTATCACCAACAGGTGCAGAGGTACATGTCCCTATGCTCAGTTTTGGTGAATCAGGAATGGTGTCTTCCATGGGGTTTTCAAGCCTAATGCTCACCCCATTGTGATATAGTCTTCAAACGTACAGAACTGCTTCTCCCCACATGTTGCTAGCAACCTGTAGGCCCTTCCTGAAGAAAACAGATCACATCTGACTTTATTTGATGATGGAATGGGGTGAGTGTTAGGGCTGAGAACCCCAAAGAGATTGAGGGATTGTCATTAAGCGTCTTTAATTGCAATGTTATTCTATGGGCATTTTAATTTTTTAATTTTAATGATTTTCATATGTCTATTTTCCATTTGGCATTTTTAGAGGGTTAGTCTAGTTAGTCAGTAAGCATTGAAACTTCATATGTATTATAGCGGTGTGGTCATGCCCTTATAGTTAGGGTTCAGTAGGCACGTCAATGTTTAACTCACATTTTTGCACTTTAATAACTTTGCAATAATTCAATGGATTTGCACAAAATGTGATATGCACTGTCCTGTACGGTAGATTTCCTGATGTGGCAAGTTATGTTCCAGTCAGATGTGCAGTCTCTGAGTTACAGAGAGGTGAAAAAACATGTTTTCACTGATTGACTTCATTGGGATTTTTCTTTGAACTTGCCTATAGCCTAGACGGTTTGGTTTTTTGATCTGAAATTTTCATGGCAGAAAGGGACTACCTTACAGATGTGCCTTTTGCTAGTCTGATGAAAAAAGAATAGCAGTTTTTAAGTTATTGAAATTTAAAAATGTTAAAAAAATCATTTCTGAGCATACTTAGTAAACACTTTGAGATAGTTGTATGAAACAAAGAAGGAATCCTGCATCATATGGGAAAATTCCTATTTCGTATGGCCACCATCTTGTTTTCAGTTTTGCCTGAAAAATTCTAAATTGTAACCCTCCCAAAATGATATTCTGGGGAAGAACGAACACATGTAGCGTGCTTATAGGGACCTCCTGGGTGCATTATGCACTTTACTGCTCATAAAATACCCTTAAAATTTGTGTTATTTATATTTCAATTCTTTGTTCATATTGGTGTCATACAAAGTAGGATCTTAATTCGCATGATGAGATATGAACTAGGATTCTACTTCGTGAACCAAAAATCTGTAAATACTCACCTTGACATTCCCAATAACCCCTGTTAGCAGCCTCTCCTCAGCAGGGACTTGCCATGCTCCATATGGTGCTAGACTACCATTACTAGCAAACAAATATATACAGTAGGTTACAAAAGCTTCCAAAAAGGCCCCCCCCCCAAAGCTTACTTAGCACTGTGCTGATGGAACCGCCTTGGCAGGTGCAAACACCTATGGCAAGCAACTGCTCTGCGGCTGAGCTTGAATATACTGATCATGCTCTTTTGGGGCTTAAAAGCCCAAAACTGTTCTGCCAGAGCCAGTCAGTTCTACTAAGAGAATACTTGCTCATGGATCAGCTTACCCCCCCCCACAGTGTCACACCTTTCTCTTTCTCACTGGAAACATGATGATCAGTCCATACCCATTCCTGAAACAAAGTCAGGCTGGATCACACTTTTCACCTACTAAAATATAGCATCAGATTTCAAATTTATACAAGCAGCCCATGACAGCACAAGAATTTGGTGCCTACAGTACTCCTAGTCTGGTTAAAATGGCATCATATAGTAGCTGTTTAATAAGAGAGATTGGATGAGGAGAGGTAAGATGGGCAGTGTTGGGTAAGTTACTTTTTCTATTACTTTCTATTTCTTTTGAAAACTTGTTTCAGGAAACTCTGTGCGGTCACTAGCAAGGATGGAGAAGTACTAGAAAAAGTAATACACCTTAGAGTTACAGTTACGTAGTTCGTTCCATACAAAAACAATACAAAAATAATAAAAAACTATGACAGATTACATTTTTTGAGAGTAATAGGTTAGTTACTAGTTACTTTCAAATGAATGTAATCAGTTACAGTTATGTATTACTTTTTATAAAAAGACATAAGTAACTATAACTGTAAGGTGTGTTACTTGTTCTAGTACTTCTCCATCATTGTTAGTGACTGCACAGAGCTTCCGGGAACAAGTTTCCAAAAGTAATAGAAAGTAATAGAAAAAAGTAACTTACCCAACACTGAACATGGGACAGTGAGTCTGAGTACAGAAAATAAAAGCAAATTTATAATACAAAGGGATCGTCCCTCTAGACCAGTGAAACTAAGAGGAATGACATATAAAAAGGTAATTAATTAAACAAATGATTATTTAATAAGAGGTATAAAAATGATATATATGGAGACTGAATGCCCTCTTCATTTTGTTTCTGGTCCCCCTACTGTAAACTCCTTCCCCTCTCTTCCTATTCCACGGACCACCACCACCCCTTCCCCTTCCTTCCCATTTCCTATTCTGTCTATAGCTGGAAATATGTTTCTTGCCATAATGCAGACACAATAATAGAAAAAAAATTGGAACTGGTAAACACGTGTGAAAAGGTCAGAAGAAAATGACCACATGTAAAATGTGCCATGAAATGTAACTAAATTTTAAGCTGCAATTAATTAAATTGGTAAGACATGGAACATTTCCTGTAACATTGCTAAATGGTAATGCATTAATTTAGCATGGGATTCTTCTCTCACAGGATCTAAAAATTAACCATTCTTAAATTGCTGAGACAGGTAAAAACCATGGATCAAACAGGAGTTTAATCAGCTGAATGACATCACACTATATTTGTATGATTCCATATAAGATGCGCATGTAACTGTGATGTCTTAAAGCACACTTTTTTTTCAATTATGGAACTTGTGTCCCCCCTCCCAATGAATCAGGATGTGCCCTAAGCGCTATCACCAGCACCACGCTCCACAGAATAAGTCAACAAACCCATATATTGTTCTGCCACTTGCTTATAATGCTACCGATTTCCCCCTTTAAAATCCTTGGGTAAGCCAGATGTTTCTTCCATATGAATTAATCAGAATGATCTTCTTACCGTTAAATGTGTATAGTAATGCTGATCCTTTTTTTAAGTTAGGATCTGTGAGGGCAGACCAAAAAAAAAGATTCATTAACATGACGTTTTGCCGTTTATTTTTGTCTGCCCTCAGAAGTCACAATAACATTCATTATTTTTTTATGCTAAATATTCAAAGAGGTTTTATGGAATGTCATACAGTACACTTAGTCCACGCAGCAAACCTCTTTTAGCAGAGCAGTGCTAGTGAGTTAAAAAAAAAAGTAACTTCTCATAAGCTACCTGCTGTGTCTGATCCTTTTTTTTTTTTATCTGGTTCACTGAGCGCTGCTGTGTTTCTGCTTACCGGATCAGGCAGTGATTCTGTCTGTCTGTCTCTCTCTCTCTCTCTCTCTCTATCTAAATTCATTCTGTAAGACTAACAATAAGGCCAATTGCTTAGATTAAATATTCATGTATTAAAATATTATATGCAAGCAATCATTACCTTCAAGTTAGACTCCACATTTTTTAAAATAATACATATTATACCACATATATTATTTTATACCAGTGAAAGACTTTGCAGCACTGTTTAGATAGGTGTTGCAAACATGTAAAGTCAAAGTTATGACAGAAAAAGCCTTTCCATTTCAACTGATTCTCACAGTGCTTCATGATCTTCCTACGTTTGCCTTTATATTCCAACATTTATTCTGGCAACAGAAACCGGTGTCAACTTCTTTCAATTATGATGCCCCCCAAAAAATGGCTGCATTTCTGCAGCATTGTGTCCTTTCTCCTTTTCACATACTGTTCTGAGGACTGCTGATGCCCATCCCACTGAAGTCTTATAAAGTGAAAATTTAATTAAAGCTATGCATTCATAAAACTGTATATTTTGTTAGATTTTGGTTCAGGCATACTAAAACTTGTTCATGCTCTCAACCCATTCATTTTCTTGCCATTTTAATACCATCATAAGCATTGTCTTATTGAAGGGAGACAAGAGAGAGAGAGAGAGAGAGAGATTTTCCACAGCACTGCCACAACTGTCTAAACTTTGCTGCAATGTCTTTCACAGGTATCATATCCTGCAGAACTAGAATTAAGGACTGACAAAATATATTTGCTATAATCTTGCTGTTCCTATAAGGTGTGACAACTTATATATTTGATTCTAGTTCTACAGTAACAGTCAGCGGTCCTGAGTCACACAGTCTACTTTCTCTAGTACAGATGACAATGACAATTATCACAAACTTTCAAGATAGTACTGATGTCAGTCATGTGGTGAGTGAGCTGTTTGACTTGTGCTTATCTTGTGTGACTTTTTTAAAGGTGGAGCAATTAAGTTTAAACTGCCTTTATGTATTTGGAATAGTGCATACCTTTTAGACAAGTGCACTTTACATGAACCGACTTAACTGTTAGACCTGATACCAGCAATGTAGTGAGTCTGAGTTGACTGGCTTGTCTTTTTTTGGAAGTGGGGCCACAATGTTTAAAGTGCCCCAACCTGAGTTGTTTGGCTCAGAGCCACACAATTGAAGCTATTTAAATGTGTTTGGAACAGTGCACTTTAGGATTAAATGCATTTTTAGATTGCTGTTTGTTATATACTGTAAATATATCCTATAATAGCAAGGGGATTTGTTTAATGTGCATTTTATGCTTTTTTTGTAGTTTATGCATTGCTTTAGGAACTCTGATTATGATTAGGCTTTGATTACATCAGCACTATGATATTGCATTAACTGAACGGAAGGGAATTAATTGATGGTTTGCTTCAAGACAAACAATAATTATATATATATATATATATATATATATATATATACATATATATGTGTGTGTGTGGTCACGCTCCTATAGTTAGGGTTGAGTAGGCAGTTCAACTTTAAACTCAAAGTTTTGTAGTTGAATAACTTTGCAACTGTTCAACGGATTTGCAAAATTTTGGTATGCACTATCCTGTGGTGTAGATCTCTTGATCTGGCAAGTTACATTCCGGTCAGATGTGTGGTCTCTGAGTTACGGAGAGGTGAATAAAGCATGTTTTCACTCATTGACTTTGATGGGATTTTTCTTTGAACTTGCCTACAGCCCGGAGGGTTTGGTTTTTGGCTTTGACATTTTCAGGACAGAAAGGGACTACCCCACAGATGTGCCTTTTGCTACTCTGGTGAAAACATAATAAGCTGTTTTCAAGATATTGCAATTTAAAAACTTGAAAAAAAAATGTCTGCGTATAATCAATAAACTCTTTAAGATAGCTGTATGAACCGAAGTAGGAATCCTACTTTGTGTATAGAAAATTCTATTTTGTAGGACTGCCATCTTGTTTTCAGTTTTGCCTGAAAAAAAAACCTGAAACTGCACAAAATGATATTTTGGTGAAGAACCAACATATGTAGCTTGCTCATTGGGACCCCATTAGGTGCATTCTGCTCTGTACCAGACATAATATGCCTGGAAAATGTGCTTTATTTCATCATTTAAATCCTAGGTCATATCAGCATAGTAGTACTTAGGATCCAACTTTGTATGCCAAGATATGACATAGGATCCTAGGTTGTGGGCCCAAAATCCTGAAAATAAATGTTTATGCTGACATCAGGGTGCCCAGTCCCCATGTTGGCACTAGATGCCCCATGCCAGTAAGAGACACTGGGGAGCCCACTCCCAGTGTTCCCAACAGAAGAAAACCATCCCCTACATTTCTGACAATGGGGTGCCCAATCCACGTGTCAGCAGTTGCCCCCCATAGGACAATGGAGAGCCCAGTCCAAGTGTCCCCAATTATATTATACCCCTTCACCACCACCACCAGTACTGAGTAACACTGGGGAGCCCACCTCCAGTGTCACAAAATGTTGTTAAAATAACTGTATACCTGCAAAAATGAAAACAGTCCCACAAGGCCTTTTTTTTTGTTTTTTTAAATCCTGTAAAAAAGAAAACAGTCCCTCATAATCTCCCCACCCCTTCCCCATCCCGACTCTCCTGCTGAGCAACCCACACCCCCCTTGCCCTATACTTACCAATGGAGTTTGGCAGCTGTCATCTTCTGTGGATCTGGACATATCTGCACTCTTTAAAGCTGAATCACAAACTGAAGAATTGAGATAAGAGCCATATAATGGGAGTCAATGGCATTGTTAACATATGTTGATTTCTCGGGCATTTCCCAAGATCTTTACACCAAATTTTCAACATGAGATTTTTGGGACCCCTCCTCATGAACACTGTCACTGTTATCTTGTTACTCAGTCCCAAAAGGTGATTTTTCAGTCACTGCGCAGAATCACCTTATGGGACTGATTAATGATATGACAGTACCAGTATTCATGAGGGGCAGTCTCAAAAAGCCTATGCTGAAAATTTGATACAAAAAATCCAAAAAATGGCCATGTTACAAGTGTAAGTTGCACAGTTTCTATGCATGCTCATAACTTCACCAATTTTTCATATTTTCACTCCAGATTTTCAACATTGCCATTTTTCATACCGCCTCACAAACAGTACAGCTATCATTTTTCACATCCTGCCCGAAACATGTTTTTCACATGGTTGCTGTGTTAAATCAACTTTTGGGATGGATTAATGAAATCACATTGCCAGTGATTATGATGTGGGGTTCCCAAAAGGCCATGTTGAAAATCTGGTGAGAAAATTTCTGAAAATGGAGTTTGCCCTTTAAGGCGCAGACCAGGTTGTCCTGGTTCACCCTTTCCCTCTGTCATGGAATGGTAGTACTCAGAAGAGGAGGGGGGAAGGAAGGGGAGGGGCTAAGGACCAGAACAAAGGACAGGTAACAGGAAAGGGAGGGGCGAAGGGTGGTACATCAGGGACAGCACAAGGGGGCCTCAGCCACTTTTTGCTGGAGTTTTTGATTTGCATCAACTACAGCATGTCGGACTGGCATATTTCTTTTGAGGTTTGTTCACAGAAGTGAGAGGTAAGGAAACAAACAACTGATTTGTAGGAGGAGATGTGAAGTTGTTTCTTTAAAAAAAATGTTTGCAGTATACCTTAGAGGAATGTCATTTGCATAGATTAGGGCAAAAGAGATTAGGTTGAAATACAGGGTGAAACAGGGAATGCTGGATATAGCTGTGTTTAAAAATAAGGGATCACAAAAAAAAATGGTAAGGACAGGGCAGGCATGCTAGGATGCATGGGGACCCACACCAGAGGAGGGCTGCAATAGTGTTAATAGCCAGGAATGAAATGGACCGCGTGGTGTCTGTGGTGAAAGTTTTCCCCTAACATTAGATTTAAATTGCCTTGTTTGGTCTGTGGGTTGTTTGGTGAATCACTGCAAGACCTGGAAGGGGCCTTGAGATAAAAGTGGGAGAGCGCGATCCAGGACTACGTGACATCACACCCTGCGTGGGGACCGGGGAGAAGTTTTCTGTTTGTTCTGGGCTGTTGCGGCATTTCTGTGGCCAATTTCATGCTGTAATGGCCAAAGGAGTAGGCCTGGGCATAGAGAAGAGGCCCTGAGGCAGAAAGGGAGAGATCACTATCCAGGACCACGCGGCATGACGTCACATACCGCGTGGGTGGTTTGCGAGGAAGCTGCTTTTTTGTTTCTTGTGCTGTTGGGCCATTGGTGGTCTTTTCTGTTTAAAAGGCAAAAGCAGCAGGGCTGGAAGAGGCCCTGGGGCAGAAGGGAGAGAGCGTCGGCCTGGGACCATGCGGCGTGACATTACATGCCATGTGGGAGGTTTGCGAGGAAGCTTTTCATTTGTTTCTGTGCTGTGGGACCATAGGTGGTCCTTTATTTGTAGGAAAGGTGAAAAACAGCAGTGCTAGAAGAGGCCCGGGGGGCAGAAGGGAGACAGCGGTGACCTGGGGCCATGTGGCAGACTTCACATGCTGTGTGGTGGTTGCAGTAAAGCCTCGACCCCATTTTGTGTTGGCTGGTTGCTGGGTTCCGGTGCATAAAGCCACTGCACAAAACTGCAACCTTGTCAGTGTCGAACAACAAACACTGCAACTTTTCATTCTCACACAGTTTATCTGCAGAGCAGAAGCCTGTTGGAGGTGGATTTGAGATGTGTGGTCATAAAGCAACAACTACATACCATGTGAATTGTTAGATTTTAACCAAAGATATGCATTTTAAACTACTTTTCTCTCTGTTTTGCTCTTTCTTTTCATTATACGGTACTTCCAATAAGTAGCATGACTGTGCAGTTATTACGGCATCATCACACACCCCTATTATGTATTATATATACAGTATTTGCTTACTGTTATGGTAGGTTTAGTAGAGCTGTGTAACCCAAAGCTATCTGAAAAGCAATAATCATGCAACAGTATAAGAGATATAATTGACAGTCTTGAGTTGGTTGTTGTTTGGTACATCAGGGAGCACTGTAGCAGCATTGCTTCACAACACATTAGAAACTTAGAGTACGTACACTTTCACATGCTTTACAATTTAATATATGTTTTATTAGGCAGCTAGCTTTACTTGTCTTTGAACGGCTTTACATGAAAACATGTTGCTGAGATTTGAAAAAGACTGAAAGATCAGTTATATTGACTCCTTATTTATAATACATTTTCAGTGCCAGTGAAGAGGCCAAGGGGGGGGTGAGTGGCTTGTCTAGAGTGGGGTCACTCTCACTGGACAGGGCAGGGAGCAGCCAAGGGACCTGGTGACCTATCGAGCACGGTGGAGACCTTTACAGGGGGGCCTGACTGGTAATGCGGGTGCATGTCATGAGGGATGGAAAGAAGGCATTACAAATATGATATATATACAACTAATCCTGTTTTCTCTTCCCATAGTTGTCTTCACAGAGCAAAGGAAAAGAAGGACATGGCACCAAGAAAGAGCAGGCCATCAGAGGAAGACACTTACAAGGCTATAATTGAATTGGCAGAAAAAGCCAACAGAATGTGGGAACTGGTGGAGGGGGTGGAACCAGGGAGACCCAAGGAGAAGAGAAAAGCATGCCTAGAAAAAGGTGGCAGAGGGAAATGACCAGCTGAAGGGCCACACAGTCCCGCTAGGGTGCCACCGCTGGTAGGGGAACCCCCCTGGGTGGCGGATCCAGTACCTCTGCAGCCTATAGACTTGGTGATGCCAGTACCTCCCCCCAATCAAGGTGGAATCTCCCTGGCTGAACCCAGACCAGATCCCCAGAATGTGGTGTTCACCCACAACCCCTAGCAGTTCACCCTCCTCCTCAACCACAGGGAGAAACAAGGGGACACTTGGAGGACTCCAGGCAGCAAGGCCCAGACAAGGTTACAGGTAATGCATCCAGTGCAGTGGGTGACAGTATAAAAGAATACATTGGTCAAATTGTGTCAGCACTGGGAACAGGGAGTATGGGGCAGATGGAATCGGCCCTGGCAGAGATTAGGGCAGAGAAGGAGGTGCGGAAAAAATGAAGTGTGTACAGAGAGAGAGAAGGAAAAGGTACACGGGAGATAGGGGCACCTGGGATGAGGATAGGTGAGCATGTGCCACTGGTCACAAAGGAAAGAATATGGAAAGGGGAGTATGTGGATATATTCACTTTGGTGAGCCAGGAAGCGACAGCCAAGTATGAGGAAACTGAGGGCATAGGTAAGAGTGAAATGGCAGCGGCGATAGTGCTGTTAGGGAAGAAGGAGGATGACAAGTTCGTAAAAGGGAAGACTTGGGATGGGTGATTCATAGGTTTTGCCACTTTCTCAGCCATTGTACTAGAAAAAGGCCGGAGCTAGGCATCCCACTCATCACTTATTCCTTCATAATACGGAGGGCAAAAGCAAAGGGCGGGGTGGGGTGGTTATACTATGATGAGTTTTTTCATCAGAAAATGGCAACATTCGGGGACGTGAGATGGGACACCAAGCAGCTAGATTAATGGACTGATTATGTAACAGATCAGTCCACACCCGAAGGTGAATGGGGAAAAAAGGGGGCTACGCCCCAGTGATGCTGCTGGGCTTACAACAGGGCTTTTTGCTCATGGCCTCAATGTCATTTCTGGCATGTTTGTTCAAAATGTGGGGAAGGGGACCCGGTAAGTAGATGCAGAATGACATGGGCCCAAGGGGCACAGAGGCATGGGGATCAAGGGTCAGGTCAGCAGTTTTTTTGAGAAGGCCAGGGGTTTAGAAGGCAGACATGGAACAGGGGAGGGAAGGGTAGGGTGAACATGGGTAGGGGGGTCAGATTCACTGAGAGAAGAAACATTGCACAAAACAAGGGGGAGGGGCCAGGGAGGAGTAACAGGGGGCATGACAGGAACCAGTTTGGGATGGCCAGAACCCCCATCAACATGGAGGCATGGACAGCCTATTTGGATGGATATCTGAACACAAGCATGTGGGATATGATTATAGGAGGTTTTAACACAGGGTTTTCACGCAGTGTGGGGGGTTCAGACAAGCGAGAGAGGCGCGCAACCTGGGGTCAGTGAAAGGAAAGGAAGGGATGTTAAGAAAGAAGATAGATAAAGAAAAGGCAGCAGGGAGGGTAGAGGGCCCATTTAACACACCCCCATTGTGGAACATGCAGATTTTGCCATTGGGTTTGGTACCAAAGAAACAAGAAGGGGAATACAGGGTGATCCACCACCTGCCCTATCCGGAAGGGGACTCGGTGAATGATTTCATCAGTGAGGAGCATAGTAGGGTGACATATGCGACACTAGAGGACACAGTCCAGATAATCCAGGTCACAAAGGATGCATGGATGGCAAAAACGGACATTGAGTCCACTTTCAGACTGCTGCCAGTTAGGAAAGAAGACTGGGATCTATTTGGTTTTAAAATTTGGGAGCAATATTATTTTGACAAAGCAATGCCAATGTGATGTTCCATAGCATGTGCAACATTCAAGGCATTCAGCACCTGTTTGCAGTGGATATTCCAAGAAAAAATGAGTTATACAACGGTCATCCATTATTTGGATGATTTTCTGTTCATTGAGAGGGGGAAAAGAGAGAGACACAAAATATGCTGGATAAGTTTCAGGAGTTGTGCCAGGAGCTAGGGGTTCCACTGGCACCAGAAAAAACAGAAGGACCCAACAGGGTGATGGAGTTCCTGGGGATTGAGATAGATGCCCCAAATGAAATATTTAGACTACCAGACAAAAAAGTGAGTAAATTGAAGGAACTGATTCAAGTACACACCAGCAGGAGAAGGGTACAACTAAAACTAGTGCAGCAGGTGCTGGGGCATCTGAACTTCACCTGCAGGGCCATCAGACCAGGACAGGCATTCACAAGGAGGTTAGCTAGGGCTACAGCAGGGGTCACCAGACCACATCACTGGGTGGACTTGACACAAAGTGTCAGGGAGGATTTTAGAATATGGGAAGAATTCCTTAAAGAGTATAATGGGTGTTCTTTCTGGCAAGAGGAGTGGCTGTACAACACAGACCTTGACCTCTACACAGACGCTGCTGGGGGGCTAGGCATGGGGGGTTACCTGAGGGGCAGGTGGTTTGCAGAACCATGGCCTGCCAGCTGGGTGAGGGACGGAAAGTGAGAGATATTTATTTTATTTTATTTTATGTAGTTTTTGTTGACCGGGTAAGTGCACTAGGCAAATCCTGCCTATTTTCAGGCATGACCCAGGGAAGGGGGATACAGATGAATGCCAACTGACCTTGAACCAGATGAAACTATTGGTGGTATTTTTAGTGAATGATGGAAATTTGGCCAGGACACCGGGGAAATTCCCCTACTCTGCTGGCGCTTAGTGGCCAGTAGAGGGCTGAGAATTCTCTGCGTTATGGCAGACACTCTTATCTCCTGCAAGGAGATGGACGCTGGTGAGGACGCTCCCGCTAGCGATTCTTTTTCAATGGATACCACTGTTATTTTGGATGATGTTTCTACTGACCTGGAGAAGCCATTTAAAGCCACGGAGATAATCGGTGTACAGCCGATTCGAGAGACTTTACTCCCCGTAACCGTTGATCCTGTGGGATCTACTTCCACGTTGGGACCTTTAGACTCTGAGCCTCCTGTTTCCAGTATGGACCTCTTTCAACGCTGTACATTTCCGGGTGCATCTACGGACGGTCCGCCGCTTCGGATGCCTCCTGCTATTCCAGTACAGATGCCTACTACTTCACAGACCTTGAAAAAACAATTTAAACTACAATCTCAGGATTCCTTTAGTTCTAAAGATTGGTCGGAGGAGGACTCTTTATTAAATGCTGGCTAGACTCAGAACGATTTGGGAACTTGGGTGCCTGACCCTGCTTGGAAGCCTGTCTCCTATACTTCTCCTCAGCATGTCACCTCCCTGAGCTCAGGTATTGACACTGTTCGACCTACTGTTTCTGCTAATGGTGCGCACCTAGTGTTGCAGGACAAGGAGGCTACTGTAGCCCCCGATGTACCTGTAGTAGGGGGAGGACTTACGGTTCCTACTGTAGCAGTTGATGTTTCAAAATCAGATACAGGTTCTGACAATTCTCCTCGCGTTTCTATGGCAGACCTGTTCAAACACAAACTTGAACAAGCTCCCAGGAGAAACGCTGTTAGATTAAGATATAGAGGGGGTCTAATTTCTCATCCTGATAGGTATTATATTGCCAATACTGTGCTTAAAAGCTCTATGTCTTTTCTCCCTTCTGACCTCTTTGTACTTATTCATGTTTCGGGGAAGATTCTTTTGATATAAGTTTCAGACTTAATAATAGCATGGAAAAATTTTGGGAGAAATACTCAGTTCTTAAAACTACCCCTTTATGGCTTCCTTTTTTAGCCATTCCTCTTACTAGACCACAAATTAGGTATGTCACTGTTATGTTCAGGAATGAAGGGGTGAATGTCAGTGATATTTACCACTGGATGCAGAAACGTTGCGATATCTTAGGCCCTCCTGAAGCCTTATTAGATTTAGAGGGTATCTGGACTGGGAGCTGGAAATTTAAAGTTAAATTGTTTCAGGTGAACTCTGATATAGTACATCTTCCTAATAGTTTTTCTTGGAAAAGATAGGGGTGTGTGTTTTATAATGGTCAGCCCGGGCTTGTTATAAATGTGGTTCTCGGCACACATTAGTAGCTCTTGTGACGTGATGAAATGTTCACTTTGCGGGGGTTTGGCCATTCAATGGATTTATGTCTGAACATTTTCAGTGTAATTTGTGTGATGAAAAGGGACATGCCTTTCATCAATGCCCTGGGCCAAGCGTAACAGAACCGAGGGATGGGATCATGATGATTTAGTACTCCAAGCTCAAGATAAATTACATGTTCCTGGTCCTTCTGTATCTGTTACACCGACAACTATACCATTGGTGGCAACATCTGACCCTCTTTCTAATATACCTCAAACCTCTGACTTGGGGTCTAAGCCTGATAGACCCACAATGCCCCCAAAATTTGAGACTGTGAAAGGTCGGAGATTTACCAGATCTTCCCTAAAATTACCCACTCCCGGTCCTCTTCCAACTTCTAATATTTTTTAACCCCTACAAGAAGATTTGGGGGACTCAGACTTAGAATCCGATACGTCCCATAGATCTGAGATAATTACAGAAGATGAGGATAGCAGATCTACAGAATTGGCTAAAGAAAAAAAAGGAGGAAAGAAAGGAAAAAAAAGAAAAGCTAGTGATAATTTAAAAGGGGGAATTGGCTGAAATTTGACATCTTATGTCTACATACGACTTCTATCTTTTAATGTCTGCAGTTTAAAACATATAGGAAGCAGATTTCTATCTTGTCCCATTTGTCAACCCTTCCTGTGGACATTATTCTTTTGCAAGAATGTCGTATTTCCTCACTTGCTGAGACTGAGGTACTTAAAAGCATGGTACACTGGGGCCCCTCTTTTGGTCTTTTGGCTTAGAACCTGCAGATGGGATTGGTATTCTTTTAAATCCACCAATATTCATATTTTTCGGTTGATAGATGTTTCCCTGGTAGAGCCTTAATTTTGGATGGCTCTATAGAGATTTTCTTCCGTCTTATTAACCTTTATGCCTCAAAC
The DNA here is from genome assembly GCA_016271365.2 of Neoceratodus forsteri. Taxonomy (NCBI): domain Eukaryota; kingdom Metazoa; phylum Chordata; order Ceratodontiformes; family Ceratodontidae; genus Neoceratodus; species Neoceratodus forsteri. Next base: position 869,550,723 of record CM057450.1, on the reverse strand, counting down.
AAAGTCTGCCAGGGTTGAATTATTTGGGGATATTAGACCCTTTCTTTTCACCAAATTGCATGTCATTTGGGAAGGGGATTTTAATTGTACATTAGACACCCCTTTATCTGAAGCCACCCAGAAGAAAATGTACTGCGATTCTAATGCTCTGAAACAAACCCTTACTGACTCAAATATGCAGGACGCTTTTCGTAAATTACACCCCAAAGGTCTTGGTGCTACCTATCATAGATTTATTTATGCCACTAGAATTGATATGTCTTTCTTTTCCCAATATTTACATCCCATTTCTTGCCAATCTCAACCTTCCGAGTTTTCTGATCATAATATACTATTTTGTTCTTTTAGCCTGCATTCTATCCCTCACAAAATTTTTTCTAAATATAATCGCTGGAGATTGAATATGTCCCTTTTTGATACCCCTTCTTTTTTATCTCAGACTGAATTTTTGTTTGCATACAGGGAATCTGTTTTCTGTGCATACTCAGTTTCCTTAAACTGGTGGATAGACACAAAACGAGAATTAAAGAAACTTTTCCTTTCATTTGGAAAGGCTAGAGCTAATTCTAAATATATACAATATCTGCTTACTCGTGATCAATTATATAAACTGATGTCTTCCCCTACCAAAGGTTTCCAAGATTTGCTTCCTCAAATCAAAATTCTGAAGGAACAGATGAAATCCTATCAATATGATAGGGCAAAATCTCTAGACCTTGAGTTTAAATTTGGTACTAAGACTGTCCCTGCTTCTAACCCCTTTATGGCATGTAAGCACAGGTTGGAAGCCACTCTTATGACTCAGCTTCTTGCACCTACTGGTATTATGCTCACCACAGATATGGATATGTTGACTATAGTTCAACAACATGTAGCAGCCTCCTTTCAGGATGCCTCTACCCCTGTTTTTCCTGATCTTTCTGGTTTTACTGCTCCTGTTCCTCACCTGCCCACTTCTCAAATTATTCCATTGATTCAACCTATTACTTCCCAGGAAGTTGAACTAGCAATCACACAGTTAAGTAAGGATACCTCGCCAGGGTGGGATGGCCTTCCCTATGAGTTTTATAAACTCTTTTTATCACACATGATATACTTTTTGCCTAAAGTGTTTAATTTTTTATTGTTTTCTTCTGCTGAACTTCCTGGGCATAAGACTTTGCTCCTTTTTTTTCTATATAAATCTGGGAACAAGGCCTTACTATCTAACTGGAGACCTTTAAGCTTGCTGAATAGTGACTATAAAATACTTACTAAAATTCTTAATAACAGATTATTATTGGTGGCCGGGTCTCTTATTCACCCAGCCCAAACATGTGCCATCTCTCATAGACGAATTCAGCATAATTTATATCTTTTACGGGATTTATTTCAACTTAGTAATAAAGGATATATTTCAGGATATATTGTTGCTTTGGATCAGGCCAAAGCTTTTGACTGAGTTAAACATGACTATTTATTCTCTATACTTTTACGTTACGGTATTCCTCCACCCTTTGTTCATTGAATTTCCACTTTATATAGAAACGCTAGTTGTGTTCCCATGGTTAATGGATATTTTGACATGGAAGTACCTATATCAATTGGAGTTCGGCAGGGTTGCCCATTGAGCCCACTTTTGTATTCCTTTGTTTTGGACCATGTTGTTAGGCAAATTATTTGGGATACGAATATTATTGGTTTGTCCCCCTCTTCTACTTTACCAGTTGAAAAACTAACTGCGTATGCAGATGATATTACTTTACTCTTGGGAGATATTCCTTCTCTGCAGAATGCATTACATATTTTTTCTACTTTTGAGACATTATCAGGAGCTCAAATCAATATGCATGAAAGTTTCATTTTTATTCTACAGTCTACACATTTAGACCCTTCTATTATTGCAGGTATTCCTGTAGCTTCATCTCTTCGTAAGATTTTAGGCATTTGGTTTGGAGCTGGAGATTTAGTTACTTGTAATTGGGAAAAACAGCTGTACATTGGAGAATTTAAAATCCATAGATGGAAAGGATGGAAATTTGGAAAGAAAAAAAGGATTGCTATTATAAAAAAATTTGTGTTACCCGTGTTTTTATATTTAAGTTATGTTTTTCCACCTCCTCTCCACTTAGAGACTAGACTGTTTAGCATTTTTTTCCAGATGTTGTGGGGTAATAGACTGAACCCAGTGCGCAGGGATATTACTTATCTTCCCATTAATAAGGGTGGATTGGGTATGATTAACCCTATTGTTTTTTATCACTCCTTTTTTTGGTTTGACTCTTTTTCTTATCTCTGGTCTTCTACCACTATGTCTTGGCAAATATGGTCCAATTTTTTGTGGTCTACTGACTTAAATAAATGGTCACTACTTCCCCCTAAGATACTATTGACAGATTCCTTGCCTTCATATGGTATTGCTACTTTTAAGAAATTACAGCAATGGAAAATATCGTTTCCACATCTGCTCACTCTTTCTAGGAAAATCTTTTATAGATTTGTTGTGTTCGAAGTGCAGAAATGTGTCCCCCTTTTTCCAGAATGTGTACCTACTCAAATAATTTTCTCTTTTCAGAAACTGACCGATTTTAGGATTCCCCCATATATCTGGGATATTGTATGGCTATCTATGCAGGGAAGGTTGGGGGTTCGTGGTAATTTAAAATACAAACCTACTACAGAACAATTTTGTTTTCGACCCACCTGTGTTGATTGCAAAGAAACTATGGTTCATTTTTTGTTTCATGCCCTTTAGTCAAATATTTTGGCAGGACGCTGTACATTGGAACCTCCTTTCTTAGCCACCATTACATACCAGACCATAGTTTTGGGCAATTATACTGGGATTTACGTCGCTTATCATAGAAGTACCCTGAATGTGTTTTTGCATTTATACAATATTATCTTTGGCAGGCTCGTTGTCAATTTATTTTTCAACAACTAAATGTTTTATCTCACACTTTGTTTACCCACATTGAGAATGGTTTACTTTCTGTTAAAACTAGGGATTTGGATACATTCTCCAAATCTAAAGTTGATTTGTTTTGGCAAAACTTTATAACTCTATAATGTATTAAGTTGTTCTATTTCTTTTAGTTGTTTTCCTTTTTCTGACATTTTATAATATGGTATTTTGTTTATATTTGCACTTTCCTTTTGTGATGTTATATTTTTCTTTAATAAAACTACCCCTACTCTTTTCGATAAGTGCCATGGGATCTTTAACATCCACCTGAACTACCACAAATCCAGGCAGATGTGACCTCGGTTTAATGTCTCATCCGAAAGATGGCACTTCAGAAGTACAGCTCCCCTCTCATGCTGCACTACAGTGTCAGTACTGGGATATTAACCAAAGTGCCAGATGTGGGAACTGAACCCACAGCCCTCTGATCTCCCGGCCTCCGAGGCGAGTGTGCTACCTACTGAGCCACTGACACTGACAGTGATATAACACTACTGCAGATCATGCCCATATGGGCATGTACCTTGGTCTCGTGGGAGGAATTACGGGATCAGAAAGTGACATTTTGGTGTGACAATAGAGCAGTGGTTGATGTACTAAACAACAGGGGAGCCAGGTCAGATACAGCCATGCAGGTATTACAACATTTAGTGTTAAGGGCTTTGCAGCTGAACATGGCATTCAGAGCAAAACACATAGAAGGGGTAAGCAATACCCTGGCTGACAGCCTTTCTCATCTGCAGCTGGACCATTTCCAGAGGCTGGCACCAGCAGCGGAGGAACAAAAAAACACCCATACCAACGAACATCTGGGACATTGGCAAGAAGGAGCAGAACTGCTGTTTTGCAGCTCATGGGCAGCTTGGACTCTGAGGGCCACGATGGGGCCTGGCGAGTGTTGCAAACCTTCAGGGCAGAGTACCAGATGGAGGTAAGTGGGCCGCTCGCAGAGGAACAGTTGGGAATGTTCACCATGGAGCAATGGCAGAAAGGGACCGCCCACACCGCAATGAGGGTTTATCTTGCAGGGATTAGTGTTATCTGCAGCCTAAAAGGGTGGAATGACCTGACAAAATCACTGCTCATCAGGAGAATCATGCAGGGATGGGGCAGGTTGAAATGTGGGCCAGGAGATAATAGGAGGCCAATAGGGGAGCAGCGGCTAATAAAGCTGAAAGAGGTGCTCCCGGTAATATGCAGATCAAAGGCTGAGGCCCAGCTATTTCACATAATTTATGTGATAATGATTGTGGGGGCTATGAGAGTGAGTGTTGTGTTAGGCCATGGGAAAGATGACAAGGAAGGAGGTTTGGAATGGGACAATGTGAGTTGGGGGGTGAAAGAGATACGGATCAAGCTAAGGAGGTCAAAAACAGACCAAAAAGGGCAAGGTTGCATGGTAACACTGAAAGGGCAATCAGAGATTGTGATATGTCCAGTGCAGGCTCTGTGGGTTTTCGCCGCAGAGCAGGTGACCAGGATGGGAAAGCTATTTGTACATGGTGACGGAAAAAGGGTCACTGGCTATCAAGTCACAGCAGTGCTGAAAAAGGGCATGCAATTTCTGGGGGAGGACCCAGCTAATTACTCATCCCATTCCCTACGGATTGGGGCTGCCTCACAGTGGGCAGCAATGGGGGATCCCGTGAAGGGCATTTTGGAAAAAGAGCACTGGCAGTCAGTCAGTTATAAGAGATACATCAGAGTGCTGAAGTAAAAAAAAAAAAAGAGGAAAAGGAAAGTGTGGTATAAAATAAATGGAATTGTGGTGCTCCTCCGGGGGAGCACAGGTAAAGGGGGGGCAGTTGAGGGGGGCAAAGAAAGGAAAGAGGCAGGGGGATAATACAGTGAGGGCACTAAGACTATGTGTAAATTAATTAATTTTCTTTGCACCTCATAGGTAAAGGGAGGATCACAGAAGTCTGGATCTGCAGCCATTCCTATATTTATTGGGCTGGAAAGAGAGCACAGAAGAAAGCTGGGGGAAAGGAGCTGTACCAGGATGTAAGACAGTGTAGGCTGGTATGGCACGGCATACGGGGGATGAGATGGGCACAGCTCCTTCCCGGTTTGAAGGAACTCAAGGGACATTGGCCCAGTCCAGACCTAATTATTATACATCTAGGGGGCAACGACCTGGCAGGCAGACCATGGGTACACACATACTTACAGATAAAAAGGGACCTAGTGGCAATACGACAGTGGTGGCCTCAGGTATGCCTCGCCTGGTCAGATATGATACCGAGAAGGGTATGGAGACAGGAACACAGCCACAGTGCAGTGGAGAGGGCCAGGAAAAAGATGAATAGAAAGGTGGAGACGTTGATAAGGCAGATGGGGGGACAGGTGATACTGCGGGGGGTAGAAGAATGGGTGGAGGACTTCTACAGGCCAGATGGTGTGCACCTGTCAGATCTAGCCATAGACATGTTCAACACAGAAACAATGGGTTTCATAGAGGAATGGAGAAAACATGAAAAAGCTGGTATATAAAAAAAAAAGAAAAGGGAAGAAAGGATCGTCCCTGAGGTAAGGGAGAGTGATACCCTAAGTATGGGGGGACGCCAGCCATCCAAAGCAAGCTGGAGACTGGCTAGTGGGGAAAAAAGGGAGGGGGGAAGAAAAAAGGAATAACACAAGAAGAGGAGGAAGAGGAAGAAGAAAGCGGTCTCGGTTTTCACCGTTACCTAGCGGAAAAGGAGAAACAGAAGGCACCCAGGTTTTCAACTGGGGGAGGGGTAATCAGAGATTGATATGTGGATGGAAATAAATGAAATTTCTGGAAATATGATAATAAAGAAATGGAAATGGAATATTGGATTATGAATATAAATAAATTAATTGCTAATCTGAGCACAACAAAAAACAATGGTCTCTGTCTTTTGTGAGGGGAAAAGGGGGGAATCCGGGACAATGGAGTTTGCCCTTTAAGGGGCAGACCAGGTTGTCCTGGTGCACCCTTTCCTTCTGTCATGGAATGGTAGTGCTCAGAAGGGGAGGGGGGAAGGAAGGGGAGGGGCTAAGGACCAGAACAAAGGACAGGTAACAGGAAAGGGAGGGATGAAGGGTGGTACATAAGGCACAGCATAAAGGGGCCTCAGCCACTTTTTGCTGGAGTTTTTTATTCCTCCCAGCCACCCTACTAGAAAGAGCAAGAGGAAAGACGGTCAAAGGGGGACTGTATGGTGGGTCTGTCAAGGTGGATGACAGACGAGTCCGGTTGGACAGTTTGGACTGCCAAAGGTGGATGGCAGGTGATGATATGGTTATGGACTGCCAAAGGTGGATGACGTGGGGGGGAGGGGGGAAGAAAAAAGGAATAACACAAGAAGAGGAAGAAGATGAAGAAGAAAGCGGTCTCAGTTTTCACCGTTACTTAGCGGAAAAGGAGAAACAGAAGGCATCCAGGTTTTCACCTGGGGGAGGGATAATCAGAGATTGATATGTGGATGGAAATAAATGAAATTTCTGGAAATATAATTAAGAAATGGAAATGGAATATTGGATTATGAATAGAAATAAATTAATTGCCAATCTGAGCACAACAACAAACAATGATCTCTGTCTTTTGTGAGGGGAAAAGGGGGGAATCCGGGACAATGCCTGAGTTATGTGCAGCCATTGAATTTGTTCTACGCATGTACATCATTTTGGTACTTTTCAATATTTTGCCTCCAAATTTTCAACATAGCCATTTTGTCACACCACCTCATGAACAGTACAGCTGTCATTTTTCACATCCAACCCAAAATGTGTTTTTGCACCTCTGACACAGAATGGCATTGCAGTTGGACATAATTATGGTTTGCCTTGCATTTCACAATTTCTCTGTACTGGGGGAATATGAGGTGGGGTAATAAGATGGCTATACTGGCAGTTGGGTAACTGTTGTTGGACACATGAAAGTAAAGGGCCAAGAAGGCCATGCGCTTCCACACCTACATACATATCTGCATCTATGGAGGAATTGGATTGCAGGGTCCAAAGGAACATGTGCTCCCACAGTTTAATAAGGATACTATTATACTATCTCAAAAAGAAGGGAAATTCATTGCAAACAACTCTGTTAATGCATCAGTTAGAGTTTCTATTAGAGCAACCAAAGACTGGAAATTCAGTTACCAGCCCTACCACCCCACTCCTACCCCCCAACCCTCTACACACCAACATGCGTCGGGGTGTGCCTTAGGGTTGCTAAGCCTAACTCTCACCCCATTCTCCTGTACTGTAACACTTCAGCTAGTTTACACATGGAATGGGGTGATAGGCCCAATGACCCCAAGGCACACCACAACACCTGTAGGTGTGTGGATGGTGGGGGGTAGTAGGGTTGATAACCCTAACACTGAGTTTCCCGTCTTTTGTCACTGTACTAGAAACCCTAACTGATACATTAATAGAGTTTTTTTGCTATATATATATATATATATATATATTATTGTAGCACGGGAGTGCTACCATAGTTAGGGTTGAGGAGCCATTTTAAGGTTAAAGGGTCAAACTTTGCACCTTAATAACTTTTCCACCATTCAACAGATTTGCCTAACATTTGGTATGCACTATTAGGCATGGTAGGTCTTGGGATCTGCCAAGTTTTGTACCGGTCAGATATATGGCTACGGAGTTATTAAGCACCAATAAAATGCGCGGTTACGCTTTTTTGTGAATTCTTTGCTCTCACCTACAGGTCGCACGGTTTGCACGACCAGTCCAAAAACTTCAGGGAATGTGCAGTCAGTATCCCTGATGTGTCTTTTGAAGATTTTGTGAAAAAATATTAAATGGTTCAAAAGTTATTCAAAAAACAAGTTCCCATTATAAGTCAATGGGAAAAGTTAAAAAGTGTGAAAGTGTCGTACATGCAGTTTTTAATGTCACAAATGACCCCGGTAGTGCCATGAATCAGCCATTTTTTTTGAGTTAGTGATCACAGAAATGCTTGGCATTTAAATTTGGGACCCTTTAGGGACACAATTCTTTTTGTGTTCACCTAGTTGGATCCTGAGGATGCTAGCCATGTCTTTATTTTGGGGTTAAACACCCCAGAAATATATTTTTCAAATTTCTGGAAAAAGTAGTGTCACAAAGTAATGTCACAATCATGACACTTTTGCAAAATTTGCGAAAGGTGTCGCAAATTGCAACACTACTTTTCCAGGCTATGGCCAAATGACAACACTTCTTTGCCACCCTGCTGTAAAAGAATGGTTTGGTCTTTTGAGCTGAAATTTTGAGGGAAGGCAGCCAACATCTCACAGATGTGCCTTTCGGTAGTGTGGTGAAAAGTTATTGCACGGCTCCCAAGTTACAGTTCTCCAAATTTGACACTTTTTCCCATAGACTAACATGGTGGCATATGCCGCACCTTTCAGGGCTCGTATCTCGAAAATGGTGCAAGATACAGATTTTTTTGTCGCAACTTGCATATCCTGTTGGGCTATGTAACACAAAATGATAGCCAGGAAAATAATGATTTCTGTGAAATTAAAATGTTTTTTCTACATCGTACGTTGCTGAGATATTTGCAATTAAGTACTTCCAATGCGCGTTTTAAGCTTCCATTCCCATTACAATGCATACATTCTTTATGCACACTGTGTTTCTCTATGCAGTTTTCCAGCAAAAACAGTGTATGCAGTTCCGTTACTGTTACACTTACTGTTTCAACTTGTGTTTATGTCCCTGTTTGCATTACCATTCCCGTGTACGCCACCGTGTGCGTTACCCCTTGCATTGCCATTTGCGCTTGCGTTTTCCTTACTGTTACCATTTCTGTTTCCAACTTGTGTTTGCATTGCTGTTCCTATTACTATGTCACAAGACATTGCATGGTGGGAGTGGGGGACCGAAGGGCCCTGTGCTCCTGCCGCTGCATTACATTCACTATTTCTCATAATCATTCTCAAAAAGAAGGGAAATTAGAGGCAAAAACCTCCATTTCATGCATTAGTTAGGATTGTTCCACAGTGACAAAAGGAAGAAAATTAGGTGTTATGGTTGAATGCCCCTTGGCCCCCAGCCCACCCCCAACCGGCAGAGTAGCTTGGCAGAAGACACCAGGAGAAAGGACTGCTGTGTGACTGGACTTCTCTACTGGGACTAAAGAAGTAGAACTCTTGTACTTGGAACTTTAACTTAGGGTAAAAAAAAACTAACAAACAAAACAAAAAAAGTGTGTGTTTGTCTGAGTGAACTGAACTGAATGGTTATCTGAACAGTTATCTAGGTGTAAATCTCAGGTGATTGAAGGGACTTGATAGCTGTGGGGTTTAAATTACTTGTAGAAAGATCTAGTAAGTAGGGGGAGTGGCTTAGCTAGAAGGAAGCTACATTTAAAGACTGCCTTAGAAAGATTTTGCTAGTAGCTTGGCAGAAGACACCAGGAGAAAGGACTGCTGTGTGACTGGACTTCTCTACTGGGACTATATTGCCCTCCTTCCTTCCCCTCCACACTCCCACCTCCCACCCAAAGCCAGTTCTACTTTTATAGGCACAGAATTTGACTGACAACAGGAACTTCCTGTTTGGGAGCAGGAAGTGAGTGATCACAGAGCCAACAAAGACCCACCATCCTAGAAGGGCAAGAGTAGCTCTCTGGCCCCCTCTAGCTGCTGGAGGTCTGCCTCTGAGCAAGGAAGGGGTCTACTGAGAAATATAGGATATTCTTATCTCAGAACAGAACAATCAGGAGCTTAAAGGGCACACAAGCAGAAAGTAAGGAGAGAGAGAAAAAAAAACAAAGGAAAGAGTAAGGATTGCAAACAGTTAAGGGGCCAGAAATAAGACATGATGGGAGTGGTGCAGTGCAGTGGCTATGGAGCAGCAGTCTTCCGGAAGATGTTCTGGAGGATGTGGTGTTGTCCCATCTGCAGGCATCTCTCTATGCTGAGGGAGGAGGTTGCTCATCTCCAGGCTGAGTTGGGCAGGATTTGTGGGACCTCCTCTTCCATCCAGGGACCACCAGTGCCACTGATGTTGCCTCAGAGGTTGCCAAGAAAGAGGACTGGCTGGACCACAGTGGGCTCAGGGAGGGTGAGGGTGGTGGAACAGAGGCGCATCCCTCCAGTTGTACCTCTCCACAATTCCTATGCCATTCTGGCAAAGTGTGGTTCCTCTATGGAGGCACCCACAGTGGAGACCATGGAGGATGCTGGGAACCTCCACAAAGGAGACCCACAGGAGGGTGGCAGGGGACCCTGCAGGGGAAGGAAACAACTCCTAGTGGGGGACTCCATTGTTAGGAAGGTAGAACTGGGGAGGAAGGGGAGAGGGAGGTCAGGTGCCTGCCTGGTGCCATGGCTTGGAGGGACAGGGAGCGGATCCTCAGGATTGCCGGAGCAGCTGCACTGGGGAGGGAGCTGGATGTCATTGTCCACCTAGGGACAAATGGCCTGGCTAAGAAAGGGATTAAAGAAGTGCAGGAAGAGTTTGTGGAATTGGGGAGGGGTCTTAGACAAGTAACACGCACGGTAACCTTCTCGGAGGTGCTGCCCATCTACGGCGTAGGAGAGGCTAGGGTGTTCTGCACCATGGGATTCAATCAGTGGTTGAAAAACTGGTGTGGAGCTCAGGGATTTGGCTTCATTGGGGACTGGGGTCCACCTGGAGTGATGCAAACCTATACTGGCATGATGGGCTGCATCTGTCCAGGAGGGGAACTAGGATCCTAGGTGATAGGTTTAAATGCTTCATTGGCAAGCATTTAAACTAGCCAAGGGGGGAGGCACTGGAAAGGAGCAGGGAAATCCTAGCCCTCCCCAAAAATCATGGTAGTAAGTGCGGTAAACACCAACATAGAGATGTCGATAGGGAGAAGGGCAGGGGTAAATGGAGAAAGTTACAAAGCCAAGAAGGACAGGGATGGGGCAAAAAGGAGTAAGGCCATCAGGAAATGGAGGGTAATGAGTACCAATGCCCATAGTCTGGGCAACAAGCTCCCTGAGCTGGTGGCCTTGATGGAAGAGGGATGCCTGGATATCGTAGCAGTCACAGAAACATGGTACACAAGAACCATGACTGGGATGTTAACATACCAGGGTACATAACCTACAGGAGAGACAGGCAGGGGAGAAAAGGGGGAGGAGTAGCTCTCTATGTAAAGGAAGGGATAAAAGCAACTGAACAAAAGAGTAAACAGGGAGGAGAGGAGGCACTGTGGGTCACCTTGGAGACTGGAAAGGGCACCACAATCCGTACAGGGGTTGTGTACAGACCCCCATGTCAGGGGGAGGGAATGGACAAGGTTATGATAGAAGACATTCTTAGAATGGCAGAGAAAGGGGAGATACTGTTGATGGGAGACCTGAATATGCCAGATGTTAACTGGAGCACACTTGCTGCAGCCACATCCAAGAGCAGGGCCATTCTTGATGCCCTACAGGTGGCAGGCCTCAGACAGCTAGTTTTGGAACCCACTCATGAGGGAGCAATCATAGACCTCGTACTCTCAAATGGGGGCAGTGAAAGGATCTCAGATCTAGAAGTGGGTTGCCATCTGGGAACAAGTGACCATCAAACAGTGTGGTTCACGTCAAACTCAGCTACAGAGTCAAGCCATACAAAAGTGAGGGTACTGGACTTCAGGAGGGCTGACTTTGGCAAGATGGGAGGGTGCCTCAGAAAAGCACTAGCAAACAGGCTAGAAGGACGAGTGGAGCAACAATGGGGAATCATCAAAACTGCCATCACAGAGGCAACAAGCCTTTGTGTGAAGCAAATAAACAAATCAAAATGAAAGAAAAAGCCACTATAGTTCTCAAAAGAGGTGGCTGTGAAAGTCAGAAAGAAAAAGATAGCATTCCGGAAGTATAAGGAAACACAGAAGGAGCAGGACAGAGAGCTGTACCAGTTAAGGCAGAAGGAAACAGGGAGGAAAGTCAGAATAGCAAAGGCCCAAACTGAGGAAAAAATAGCCAAATTGGTTAAGAAGGGGGATAAAACCTTTTATAGGTACATCAGCGAGCGTAGAAAGACAAAGGGAGGGATAGTGAGGCTGAATAGAATGAACTGTGGGTGGGCAGAGGGGGACAGTGAAAAAGCAGGGATACTGAATGAATATTTCTGCTCGGTATTCACAAAAGAGGAGGGGGAAGTGCCTAATCCAATTAACAGATGCACTCTTGATAGGGGGGTCGATTCCAGTCCATTCACAGAAGAAAGGGTTCTGCAAGAAATCCTAAAACTGAAGGTGGACAAAGCAATGGGGCCTGATGGAATTCACCCCAGAATTCTAAAAGAATTATGGAGGGAACTAATGAAACCGCTGGCTACTCTTTTTAATAAATCATGAGAGGATGGTGTGGTACCCAAGGACTGGAGGAAGGCAGATGTGATTCCCCTTCACAAAAGTGGGACCAAGACAGAGGAAGGAAACTACAGACCTGTCAGTCTGACCTCTGTGGTAGGGAAAGTGATGGAGTCACTTCTGAAGGAAAGAATTGTTGAGTACCTAGAGGCCAGTGGGGTACAGGACCCAAGGCAGCATGGGTTCACAGCGGGAAGGTCATGTCAAACAAATCTAATAGATTTCTTTGACTGGGTCACCAAAGTAGTAGACCAGGAGGGCTGTGGACATGGCTTACCTAGACTTTAGCAAGGCATTTGACACAGTCCCACACAAAAGATTAATAGTCAAATTAACCAGCCTGGGAGTGGGTCCCAGGGTGGTAGCCTGTGTAAAACATTGGCTGGACAACAGGACACAGAAGGTAATTAATTGTAAATGGAGTCCACTCTGAAGAAAGAGGGTTGCTAGTGGGCACTGCGAGGGTTCAGTATTGGTCCAGTCCTTTTAATGTCTTCATAAGTGACATTGCAGAGGGACTGGAAGGAAAAGTATGCCTCTTTGCAGATGACACAAAGATCTGCAACAGGGTTGATACACAAGGAGATGTGGAAAGGATGAGAAGGGACTTGGCAAGGTTGGAGGAATGGTCAGATGTATGGCAGCTAGGATTCAATGCAAAGAAGTGCAAAATAATGCACCTGGGAAACAAGAACCCAGGGGAAGACTACACAGTGGTGGGGAGAGGTAGTAACAACAACAAAAAAGGAAAGGGACCTGGGGGTAATCATATCATATGACCTTAAGGTTAGCAAGCAATGTGAGAAGGCAGTAGGGAGGGCCGGGGGTATACTGGGATGTATAGGGAGAGGCACCAGCAGCAGAAAACAGGAAGTTGTTATCCCTCTGTACAGACAGTTGGTGAGACCCCATCTGGAGTACTGTGTCCAGTTCTGGAGACCCCATCTCTGCAAGGACATAGACAGGATAGAGGCAGTCCAGAGGAGGGCAACTAAAATGGTGCAGGGTCTGCAAGAGAAGCCGTATGAGGAAAGACTAAAGGAGCTTAATATGTATACCCTTGAGGAAAGAAGAGAGGGGGGACATGATAGAAACTTTTAAGTACCTCAGTGGAATCAACAAAGTCCAAGAGGGTAGCATCTTTCAGAAAAAGAGATTTGCAAGAACAAGGGGACACAATTTAAAGATGGGGGGCAGTTCAGGGGCAATGTGAGGAAGTATTATTTCACAGAGAGGGTAGTGGATGCATGGAACAGCCTTCCTGAGGAGGTTGTGGGGTCTAAAACTGTGGGAGAATTCAAGAATGCATGGGACAGACATAAGGCAGTTCTTGTGGGGGGTAGGAAGAAATAGGCTGTTGGTTAACTAGGATCTGTGGACTATCCTGTAGGTAGGGAAATGGGCAGACTAGATGGACCAAGTGGTCCTTATCTGCCATCAAAGTCTATGTTTCATAGGGGTGCACGTTCAGTTCGTTGGTCCTAACTCTCACTCCATTCTCCTATACCTCTGCTTCTTCACACATGTGATGGGGTGAGAGTTAGGGCCGATGAACCGAACGTGCACCCCTAAGGTGGGTGGGGGTGGCTGGAGGGGCCAAGGGGCATTCAACCCTAACACTGAATTTCCTTCCTTTTGTCGCTGTGGAACAACCCTAACTAATGCATTAAACAGAGTTTTTGCCTGTAATATATATATATATATATATATATATATATGTATGCATGCGATATATATATACATACATATGTGTATATATATATATATATATATAATATATCTATATATCTATATATATATATATATATATATATATATAGATATATAGATATATATATATATATATATATATATATATATTATGGTAGAGGAGCCATTTCTATGTTAAACCCAAAATTTTGCACCTAATAACTTTGCAACCGTTTGATGGATTTGCCTGAAATTTGGAATACATGATCAAGATCCATACGTATCAGTCGGATACACGGCTGGGGAGTTATTAAGCATGATCTGCTTGTTTGTTTACGCTTTTTCTGGAATTCTATGGTGGCGCCTACAGGTCGCACGGTTTGTGCGACTGGCCCGAAATCTTCAGGGAACGTGCGGCCAGGGTCCCCGATGTGCCTTTCAAAGATTTTGTGAAAAAATATTAAACAGTCTGCACTTTTCAAAGCCAAACCGTGAACTGAAGGATCAAGGTAAGAGCCATATAATGGCTCTCAATGGTGTTTTGAGCTTATATTCGTATCTCATCCATTTTCAGCATTTTTGCACCAAAATTTTCATCGTGGGCTTTTGGAGACCCCACCTCATGGACACTGGCACTGTCGTTTTGTTACTCTGGCCTGGAAGATGATTTTGTGGTCACTGCATGAAGTCACCTTTTGGGAATGATTAGCAAAATGGCATTGCCAGTGTTCATGAGGCGAGGTCCCAAAAAGCCCATATCAAAAATTTGGTGCAAAAATTCCTAAAAATGGCTGAGTTCATTGAAGTTTTTCAATGCATGTGCAAAACTTTGATAATTGTTCATATTTTGGCTCCAAATTTTTAACATAGCAATTTTTTCACAGCACCTCATAAACAATAAAGCTGATATTTTTCACATCCTGCCCGAAACATGTTGTCCCACTTCTGGTGTAGAATAGAGCGGTTCCTCAAAAGTTATTCAAAAAACAATTTCCCATTATAAGTCAATGGGAAAAGTTAAAAAGTTCGACAGTGTCCCACATGCATTTTTACTTTCGCAAATCCGCCATCTTGTTTTCAGTTAGTGATCAGAAAAATGCTTGGCATTTAAATTTGGGACCCTCTAGCAACCTAATTATTTTTGTATTCACCTAGTCGGACCCTGAGGATGCTAGCCATGTCTTTATTTTGGGGTAAAATACCCCAGAAATATGTTTTTCAAATTTCTGGAAAAAGTAGTTTCGCAAAGTACTTTCGTGCTCATGAAAGTGTCGCAAATTGTTGCGAAAGCTTTTGCAAATTGCGACAATACTTTTCTAGGCTGTGGGAAAATGACAGCAATTCTTTGGCACTGCTCTGCAAAAGAACGGTTTGGTGTTTTGGGCTGAAATTTGGAGGGAACGCAGCTGACATCTCCCAGATGTGCATTTCAGTATTTTGTTTAAAAAATATTACATGGCGGCAAAGTTACGGTACTCCAAAATTGACGCTTTTTCCCATAGGATAACATTACGGCGTACGATGCATTGTAACAATCGTTTGGCGCCCTGCTGCAAAACAACGGTTTGGTCTTTTGTGCTGAAATTTGCAGGGAACACAGGCAACATCCTACAGATGTACCTTTCAGTGGTTTGGTGAAAAAATATTACAGGGAGGGAAAGTTATGGCAGTCCGAACTTCTGTTTTTTCCCATAGGATAACATTACGGAGTTCGCCGCGCCTTTCAGGGCCCGTATCTCGAAAACGGTGCGAGATACGGACTTTTTGTCGAAAAATTTCTTAGCCCCCTAAAGGGGGTTAAGTACAAAACTACCAGGAAAGTGATAATTCATATGACTTTTAAATTTTTTTTCTGTGTCATACGGTTACTGAGATATAAGCAATTTACTATTCCAAGTTCTCATTTTTGTGTTCCGAGAGTCATTATTTTGTATACATTCTTTGTACTCACTGTCTTTCTGTATACAGCTTTTGGGTAAAACCAGCCTGTGTGCTTACATTACTGTTACCATTACCATTTCTGGTTGCGGTTCCGTACGCATTTTACTTCTCGTTCACGTTTATGCCACCATGTGCGTTACCCTTTGCGTATTCATTTGCGGTTGTGTTTGCGTTGTTTTTAACATTTCTGTTTCTCTTTCTGTTTCACTTTGTGTTACCATGCGCATTACGATTTTCGTTTGCGGGCACAATGTTAGTATGTGGCAAGACATCATGCGCTCCTGCCACTACATTTTATTCACTATTTCTCATTATCATTGTCAAAAAGAAGGGAAATTAGAGGCAAAAAACTCTGTTTAATGCATCAGTTAGAGTTGTTCCACAGCGACAAATATGAGGAAATTCGATGTAAAGGTTGAAACCCCCTTTGCACCCCTCCAGCCTACCCCCCCAACTGGAATCGGGGTGTGCATTGGGGTCATCGGTTGTAACTGTCACCCCATTCTCCTATTCCTCAGCTTTTTTCCACATGTGATGGTGTGACAGTTAGGGTCGATGAGCCCAATGTGCAACAGAACAGTGAAAGGCACATCTGTAAGAGGTCGGCAGTGTTACCTCCAAATTTTAGGACAAAGCACCAAAGCGTTCTTTTGTATCAGGGTGGCAAACAATTGTTGCCATTTCCCCACAGCCTAGAAAAGTACTGTTGCAATTTGTGAAAGGTTTTGCAAACATTTTCGATACTTTTGTGAGTCTGACACTACTTTGCTAAAGTACTTTTTCTAGAGATTTGAAAAACACTGTACCGTAGTTAGGGTTGAGGAGCTGTTTACGTGTTCACATGTTTAAATGCAGTATTTTGAACCTTTATAACTTTGCAAATGTTCAACATATTTGCCTGAAATTTGGAATACAGAATCAAGACCGATACACCTGTTTAGTACATTAGTTAGGGTTGTATCACAGCTACAAAAGTTAGTAAATTAAATGTTAGGGTTGAAGTACCCACTTTGAAGCCCTCCAGGCCACTGTGCTGTATTATGTCCAGGAGGACAGGGAAAAAAATATATAATTCTTAGTGGCCAAATTCAACATTGTCCATGGGTCTTAAGTTTAGAGTCTCCTGGATCTGTTTAATGGCTGTTTGTGCCAGGGTATACATTAGCTCGAGAAAGAAATGTGGATCTTCTTGGTTAGGGGCCTTCTTGGTTGACAGTACTATGTCACTTTTGTCAAGGAGGTCCTTAATAATGAAATATCTCCACTTCAGACTTCCTTAGTTCTGTGAGTAGTTGGAAAGGAGTTGCTCTAGCTATTAAGATCACAACTTCAGCTCTTTTAGAGTCCATTACCACTTCAAATACGTGCCCTACCTAGTGGTGCCACAGTTGTAGGAGATGTTTAACCCTCAAGTGGGTTTTCTGGTGAAATGTTACTCCCAGCACCCTTTGTTTTAAGTGACTTAAGATGCTTGATTGATTAATAGGCAAGGAAATAATGTGCATTGGTGGACTAGCCATTTATAATTACTGTCATGCATAAGCAGCACTCATTACAGCACAGCACCTCATATTGTTTCTGTGTGAGGAGAGGGGGTTCTAGTAGTAGTGTATATCTTTGTATGTTGCATCCATCCACTGGTCTTGTATACATGGGCTCCCTCCAACCCTCTTTACTCACCACTTCTCTGTACCCATTCTACATCCCCCCAAAAAAACACACCTAAACTACATAGACACCCCCTGACACTTTGTTGAACATTCCTACAAAGAATAACAAACAGTAATATAGTAATCAAGATGATAAAGCATGTATAGGTCTCTAGTGGATGTGGGCTCCCCCTCACACCCCTTACTATTGCCTAAAGTGGGTCCATCTCTTGATGTCTGTCTCCTCTCTGTCTCCCCAGACACCTTGATAACAGTTGGTTTCAAGTGTGATATTTTGCCAAGTAAGGTCATAAAAAGTCATTTTTAATTAGTTTTTATACCCAAATGTAGCAACTATTACTTTGAAACTGTAATAGCTACAGTGTAAGGGATAGACTAGTAATCTACCATGGAGTTGCTCTTGGTCAAAAATTAATCCTTAAAACTGCAAATCAGCTAGTATTGTATTTTACAGTATTCAGAAGCATGAACACATTTCCTTTTCCGTGTGTGGAGGATATCACAGTTTTAATCCCAGGAATATTTAGAACCCTTTCAGGAAAATAAAAATTCAGAGTGATAGAACCACACCCAAGTAGGTGTATCTGATAAGTGTTTTGATTTTACAAACTTCATTTTTTGTTATATATTTATAGATAGATAGAGAGATAGATAGACAGACAGACAGCGAGAAGGCTATGGACCTGAACATCTTCTTCTGCTCAGATTTCACCAAGAAGAATACTAAACTGATAGCTGGAAGTGGCCTCAAGGCAGCTGGGAAGGTTATCCCCAAATGGGATTATTGAATATTACCACCAGCAGGGTCAGGTAGGCACTGGTCCACCCAATGGCAGACAAAAGAACTGGGCCTCATGGACTGTACGCTACCGTGCTGATGGAGATGGCTGAGGAACTGGCTGGCCTTTTGGCATGTTTGTTTAACTGATTGCTACAGACAGGAGAAATTGTGGGTGACTGCAGGAGAGCAGGTGTGGTACCACTCCACAAGGGTGGGGAGCAGGGATGAGGGTGGAAATTACAGACCAGTTAGCCTCACTTTAGTCATGGAGAAATTTATGGAGACCCTGATCAAGCAGTACCTCATGGAATACCTGGAAGGGAATTGTCTTCAGGATGGCAGACAACATAGGTTTGTGGCAGGTAGTTAAGTTTCTTAGGAATTCGAGGACATTTGTAAGTCAATGTATGAACAGTTAGTCCACATATTGAACAGTGAGTTAATAGTACAGAATGGGGAAACAAATGCTAGTAAACAGTGTGATGGGTGACTGCTTTTCTATAGCACTTGCTGTATCGTAAGTAAGCAGCCACAGTAAATGATAGTGAATGTACATCAGGTGTACAGGTCTCTGATAACAGGAATAGTCCTGTTAGCCTTTTAAATGGATTCAGAGAGCCAATGTGTGTACAAATGTGACAGTAGGTAGTACATAGTAATTGTAGATGCAGATGACAATTCAGAGCAGACACATTTCAGTGAAGATACACAACACAGTTGAGTATGTGCACAGCTATGCGACACATGACTGAACACAGAGAAACTGTATTTACGTTTGTTAGGATTTGCATGGATTTAGGCAGCTACAGGTGCTGTGCCTCACAATATTTGTACTGCATTATGACTGGTTTTCTATAGGAATTATATGGGACTGGAGATCCATGGCACACCTCTGTAATTCTAGGCATAGTTAACTTACCACAGTTGGGAGTTGCAGAAGCATAGACAGGGAATTGAAGTACACATAGCAGTGACTGCATACTAAGTGTATAGTCACAGCTGTGTACTGTTGGGTGCAGATGTGCGGCACCTTGGCACAGTAATTACTGCATGATGACTGTATAGGCAGAGGAAAATTAGCTACATTGCTGAGTTTTACACACTGTTAGGAATTATGGAAAGTGTGATTTGCAATGTGGAATATCATTGCCTATGTTGTGATACTGACTGGACATCATGGCTACCAAAGAAATGCATGGAGATATAGTTGTTGCACTATTTGTTGACATTTGTTTGCATGCTTAAGGAAGACAACACTTATTTTTAATGTCATTATGCTATTTTAAGTAAAGACTCAACACAGGTGGTTATGTTTTAAAAAAATTTATTGCCAATTTGTTAAACTGAAAAAGGCCCAATCAAGACTGCAATTTTGTTTACAGAAGCAGTCTCACAATACAACCTTTGTATGTGTGTAATCATTGCTTGCCATCTATGTAAATGTGGGAGAATAATAGCAACTGGATTATATGAATTGGAGTAAGTATGTGATATTATAAGAAAGCATAAAAAAGGTAGCATAAGAAGGTAATTTGTTAATTTATTGTTATAGTTTAACATGGTACACATATTGAGGTTAGGTATTTGCTATCATTGCAGTGTTGTGCCATCTTTTGCTGTCTGGCTTGTTATCTGCCTTGTATGCATATACCTGCTTCCTTACAAGGTGATCACTGTCTTTAATTAGGTGTTCTGTGTTTCCAGTGATGCTTCAGTGTTCACTGCTCATTCTGTTAAGAAGTGCTTTCTGACATTCCTCCTGAACTTCTGATACTCAAGCTGAACCTGTGGTGCTTCATTATATATTTACTATTGAATGTGAAGAGACTTTGTTTACAAATATTTTTTTAAGTGGTTGTATGTCCTAATTATGCGTGGTGCATTACTTGTGTGCTATGTTAATAAGGGTATGTCAGTAGCTTGTAAACAGTGATTACACACATGATACAGAAGTGTTTAGTTGTTATTGTGTGACTGCTAATGTGGATGTTCCTAAGGTGGGTGAAAAACCATATGCTAACTGTTAAAGTAATAGAATATAAAAAATGTTACTTCAGTGACATTTGATTACTGGCATTTAATGACATGTCACTGACTATGCGCAAATGGAAAATTCCTACCTGACCCCTCAATTGAGGCGATCATAAATATTGTCAGGAACAGGTATGCATTGCGCTGTAATCAGTAACAGTGTCTGATTTACAATTCTTAACATTTTTTACATTGGTTAGAATTACTTACATGACAAGTACAAAAAAAAAAAGAATATTCTTACAAGAAAAAATAACATTTTTTCAATTGTTACATTGGATTATATGTTCATTCTTAACTTGTAAATAAAAAAACTGTGTATGGCATGCATTTTTTATCAAAGATATGGTTAATTAGATGTAATCAGTATAGTGATGTATTATATGTTAAATATTCATTTGTACTTTAGTCTTATACTAATACTTTTAGTACAACTAAGAAAGTAGTAACAATGTCAAGGTGAATAAAAATGTTAACATTATGTACAAGTAATTACAAAGACGTGGCAGATACAATTGTTTGGTATTTACAGTTGCATTATTCAGCTTCTTGCTTTATGAATAAAGGCTGTTATTTTTACATATGTACAGTATCAGTACTACAAATGAAGGTGGGATAGTCCTACACTGTTGCATAGTGAACGAATGATGTTGTTGTCTACATGGCAAGAGTCAATCGACAAATACAAGTGTTGATAGACAACTTGTGACAGAGTTCAATGTTTGGTGAATGGTAGAAGTGTTGCTCAGTTATTTACAATGATAACTGAGAACTTATCTTTATTTGCAAAGAGTAACAGTTTAAAACTGATAGCAAGCTGTTGTTATGTATGAGTATGATACATTAACAATAAAAGATATGTACAGAAATGGACAGCAATAAGGCCTCAGTTTTGAGATGTACAATCTTTGATAGACATCAACCATGGTTTCTCTAGTGACTGTGAACATTGTTGGCGCCGATTGAAGCCACTACAGCAATTTCCATGTAGTCACTGATCCACACAAGATCTTAGATGTCATAGTGCATGAAATGTATCTGTCAGAATAGCATTTTGTTGAAATGTTATGGTTTATTCAGTGTCGTAGATTAGAAACAATTGTACTGACCTACGAATGTTTCTGTCACAAAGTAGTCATTTTAAAACATCAACATGTTGCATCCTATTCTTCTGAAATATGAAGGTTATCATAGTTCTTAAATATTAGAAGATATGCATTTTTTAAGTGTCGTGGCAGTCTCTGCTTAAAACTGCTTGTAGAGTCGTCGCACTCTACCCATCCACTTCTGTACCTTAGTAAACAGGTGTAATGGCCAGAATGCATGGATTGGCCATGGTGATATATTATACTGTGAGTGTCAAACACTGATTGGTTGAAGACTATTCTACCAGCTGTGTAATCTGTGATAGGAGTATCAACTCTGAGCCTGTTGGAGTCAAACCTGTGCAAGATGAGCACCAGATATTGAGAAGAACTCCTGAGACGTATGGACTGAGTGCATCTGCCTCCACACCTTGCACACACATGCCCACATTGAGCATTGGTTAATAGCTGTTGAAATTTGACGCTTTTGGTTTGAGGGACAAAGAGAGTAATACACAGCATGTCTTCTGTGGTTTCACGCTGTGAATGGCCACATGAAACACATACGTATTTTGTTACATATGTTACTGTGAAGTAGTGCCACATTGGGGTGCTGTCTTCATCCAGGTTGTTTAAGACAGCCACCATAAACTCACTAGTGTCTTGCTGTATGTCAGCAGCAAATGTACTACATCCATCATATGTACCTAACACCTGTCATAGTGGTGTTAGTGACTGTACATTGTTAGACTGGTCAGAAGTCATGTTGAGAATGTGCTTCAAAGCATTTGATAGGGTACTGTCTTTTGAAGCAGATATTGCCCACACAAAGTGTGGCATGTGTAGAAAAACTTGCATAGCTGAGTTAGCATAGCAGTTCACTCTAGTGCTGTTGTCAAACACTGGTACAGCAGCTACACCAACTGATTTCTGATGAATTGCTGGCTGTGAATGTTTACTTGAAGTTGTGAACTTTGTTGAACTCTTTTGAGTTGAATCACTTCTGGAAGCTTGTTGCTATTTGTTGATACCTGTAGATGTGACTGAATGATGTGAGACAGCCAGATATGTAGGCAGTGGTATTAAAGACATTTGTGGCTGATATAGAGTACGTAATCTGTTGTACTCAAGAATACATCACTTGTCAGCTCATATTTTCTGAGGTGCTAGAGTAATGATGTGCGAACCAGAAAGGCTGCGGACACATGAAAGTGCCACGTAGCTCATGCCATCTTTGCAAATGTCTGTACCTATGTCCACCATTGCTGAATCCAAACTCAAGCCCTGAGATTTGTGAATGGATACAGCATATGCAACACATAATGGAAACTGTTTCCTGTTTACATAGATATCCTTAAAAACCTGGAATTTTACACAGATGCATTCTATGTGTACAGAGTGTTCCATGTTGTCAAAGTGAACTACAAGTGTCTCGATATATGTCTTCTGGACATTGTAGACAAAGTCAGTGATGTTTCCCATGGCACCGTTTACCATGCCTCATTCTACATCTAGATTACGTCACAGCATGATAAGTGCATTCTTACAAACTGTGAGAACAGCTTCTAGGCCAGCTGTGCGTGAAACATCTGACTTGAGTTCACTTAGTAGTTCAGTCATCTTTGCTACTAGGTTTCGACTAAGAATAACGCCATCAACTGTATCAACAGCATGCAGAGTTACAATCTCTTGGTTTTCTCTCTGCAGCATTAGATTGTTGAATTCAGTGCATTTCTTTAGTCGTGGCATAAGACACACTATGTGTGTCCCTGTAGAGTATACATCGCTGAAGACATTACATGCCGTTTCTATGCATGCAGTATCTACTGTGATTATCCGATTGTTTAACATACAGACATGTTCTGGTGATAGAGAACCTGTACGAGCTTCATCTAAAAGTGATTTGTAAGCTAGATCTCCACTTTGGCACATGTTCTCAGACAACTCAACATAGGTAAATAATTCCCATATGTTATACCCTGCAATGCAACCAAGGATATTCTTAGCTTGTTTGGCAGTTAGAGTTGTAAATACATGCTCTGCATTGACTGGTGCAAGCTGTAAAAGGTCTCCCAACACAATTATACTTTTGCCACCAAATGGCACTCCATCGTCAATACCTAAGATCTGTTGTAGACGTAGATGAATACAGGCAAGCATGACATTGGAGACCATGCTGATTTCATCAATGAAGAGTAACTTCATCTTTATGAACATGGAACGGAGCTGAGATGCAATGTCAAATGACAGTTTACGATACTCTCCAGTTCTCCCATGTTCCAATGGCAACATAAAGAGATGGTGTAATGTAACTCCACCAATGTTGTATGCAGCTAGTTCGGTGGGAGCAGTAACAGCAACAGACATTGGAGACCCTGTCAGGCTCCGTACTTCAGCAGTGATGGCTTCAATAAGGAAACTCTTTCCTGTGCCAGCTGAGCCGCTAACAAAAATCAGTAGTGGGTTATAGTCACGACAGTCACATTGTTTTGTTTCATGTTGTAGGCCATGTTGGACAGCTTCAACTACTTGAGAGTGAACTGTGTGCTGCAGCCGATTTAGTCTTTCTCTCAAGTCAGCTGGGTTGACAGTGGAGTGTGTGCCATGTTCCATGGCTGTCTCAATTTCTGACATTAGCAGTTCTGGGGCATTTAAGGGCAGAGGTTCACCTAGAACAGCTTGTCCTTCTGGATCAAGGTTGTCTTGTGAACAGGATTGTCTTCCTGAAGTTGCTTCTCTGCCTTTTCAAGCTGTTCTTTCTCAGCCTCTAGTCTCTGTATGTATGTCTCTGAGTATTCAGTTTTAAAAGTCTCATAAGTGAGATTGAACTGTTCTTTGAATGTGTCACAGTCACCTTTTAATTCAAACTCAGTCCTCCAGGGTCTAAATAGGAATAGGAGAGTGAAGTAGTAATGTTCTCTGTTCTCTGCTGTGCCTAGATGCAATTTAAAGTGGTCTATGAGCCATGGCTTGTGTCTCTTTATGAGACAGCCATCTACTCCATTTACCTTGGAAATCTGGCATGTTGGTGAATGGTGGAAGTGTTGCTCAGTTATTTACAATGATAACTGAGAACTTATCTTTATTTGCAAAGAGTAACAGTTTAAAACTGATAGCAAGTTAGAGTCAGGTGATACATCTGCCTTGTCATACCACTTAGCCATCTGAAAGAGACACATATCATTCATGTTGTTGTGTCTACGGGGGTAGTATGTGTCTATCAAGTTATTCTTCAAGATATGTTTTGAAGAAGGTCTATTGGCAGCGAGGTCCTCAATTTTGGCATGAGAAATCAGTACACGTTTGCGTTTCTCTTTGTAGTTTACACTGAGAAACTGGACAGCATCAGACTTCCCATACAGATGTGTACCCATTAAACGGTCACTGGCTTCATAAGCTCCACATTCTCTGTGTGAAAGAGTCTTCAAGCCTAATGACCAGAGCTGTGATGTCAAGCTTCTGCTTGAACTGGCAATATCTTCCCAAAGATCTTGCAAGCTAGTCTGCTCATGTTTGGTTATGTACGAAGTGACGTACCATACCAGGGCCAGTGAGTTATCAGCCACAAACTGAACATCTATGTTTGCTTGCCACATTAGGAGAAGCGTTGGGTTGTAGTCATTGATGTACACCTCTTTCTCATCTCTGGGTAAGTCGTATACCCTCTTGGTTGATTTTGCCTTCAAGTGGTGTCACATTGCTGAGAAAAGGTCATTCATGGCACCATCCTGACAAACTCACCTAGGAAATCCAAAGCAACATCATGTGTACCAATTAGATTTGTTCTTTACTACTCGCCGGCAGTATTTTGCACAAATATGTCACTGGAACTTTTGTACCAACTTCCATAGTGTAGGACTGTCATACTTGTCTGGAATGTGACAAGTGATATATTTCTTGATTAATGCTAGCACTTCTGCTGCTTCATGTTCACCAATGCGTGGAGCATCCTTGATCCACAATAACATATGGATATGAGGGGCACACCGAGCTTGATATTCTGTCCTCCAAAAGTAATGTTCCAGAATACCAGAGATGGATTGTCCTTTGACAAGATGAAAGTCAGAATGTCATGGAACCGCTTGTAAAAATGTCTTGTGACAGACACAGGATCAAGTGAACACATTTCTCTGACAGTCATTGATGAAATGCCATCAACATCAGAATTTGCCCACTTCAACAGTTCAATGAGCTCGTCCCAGGCATATTCAGCACAACTAAGTGTGACAAACCATGTGGCTGCACCATACTCTCGCAGCATTGTTATCACTTCAGAGTGTCTGCGATACCAATATTCTTTAGTGCCACGAAGACTTGAAAGTATGGAAGACAGATTCACTTGCACATTTTCATCTTTCTGCTTTAATTTCTCTAGAAATTGAGCAGCTGTTAGTCCATCTAGTGGACTTGTGAGATGAATAGTATGTGCTATAGACGCAGACAGAATGCTAAGTTCACTCTCCCGAGGAGATGGAACAGGTACTGTATGTTATGTCTGAATTTGCCATCTTTGCTGAGCACACAGCTAGTGCGGTACTCAGCACCCTGTACACGCACTTCTCTTTCATCTAGGCATCCAGCTGACCCTTTTGGAAATAAGTCTGAGAAACAGTGTGCTTCTAGTGTTGCCTTCCAAATGCTGACAGGCTCACCTTCCACCTGCTTCATTTGATAGAGATCAATGTTGTCTCCTAGTGGATCTCTGCCATGTAGTGGGTGAATTGTGTACTGTTCATACACATTGTCACTTGTCTGTCTACTGACCTTCTCAATGACTGGTTTACTTTTTTCTAATAGATCATGTTGGACAGAGAGACTGGCCATCTGATCTATGTCAAGGTCTGTATAAAAGGAATTGTTAATCTTTAAATAAGTAAGAGCAAGCTTAACCTTTTGCACACTGACAACATCTTGCCAGATGACCTTGGCCTTTGTTGGAACACCATTAACAAGAATCACCAAACTATTTTCTGTTGAGATTGCTTGAACATTTTCATGTAGAGGAAGTGGTAGATACATCACGGAACCCTTTAGAGATCTAACAAGCTCTTTCTGTGGAATGTTCCGTGTCTTTGTGTTCAGACATAGAATGGTTTGGAATGGTTTCATTGTCTGAATTAGAATGCGTTCAAACATATTCAGTCTTGAAATCTCACTTGGTGTAACATCTCCCTCCATATTATTCAGCAGTGACTTTGCTGGCAAAATGTTAGACTTCAGTTTGGAGAAACAGTGTTTGCATAGCACAATGGTGTCTTGTAAGTGAAAGTCAGATTTCAGCAGCAAGAATGCTGAGAGACGGTACCACATGTCATTGTATGGTGACAAGGTTTCTAGGTTGACTGACTGTTTGTTTTGTGTACACAAACGGATGCATGAGACACATACAGAGTCAAACTTCTGAGACTTTGCCAGCTCAAACTTAGCAATTTCTTTGCCGTACTGTCTGAGTATGTCACTTTCTAATACTGAAACAGATGTTTCTGAAGAAGTATTAAACTTAGAAATTGTTGTGTCTGGTGCAGAAGTAATGTGTTGCAGTTTTTTTAGAAATGTGATGGCACCTTGCATGTCACCTGACTGCAATAACTCATTTAAACAAGTGTACTGATGTACAGCTTGCCTTACTTCATATACTCTGTATACAAAGTTTCGCATGCCTGTTTGATGCATTCCAAGCATCCGCATGTTGTGAAAAATACTATCACAAAGACCACTATCGAGACATGCTAGTGAGTGACCCATGAGTCCAGTATGTGGACGAATTTCATAATGGTCAATTGTGTTAAACAGTTTATGTCTGTCTTTGCGATCTGTTATCACAAATAGGTTGACAAACTGTTCAACTTTTTCAAATGACGATTGCCTACGGTTGCAGGTATCATCACATGCCCATGCCAGACAGTGCCGTTTATTGAAGACTGTGGTTGAATCAGAGTCTTCATCTGTATCCATTGGATTGTCATCACAGATACTGAGGACATTTACTAGTTTGCCGTACTCATCAATGGTGAACTTGTGTCCTTTTTTCAGGGAATAATAAGATCCTTCCCAAAAATATGCCTCTGAGTGCTGTGTGTGCATCCACTGACCTGTGAAAACATCACAGAAGTTGTCAACAGTCAAAGAAGGATACTGTTGTAGCCTTTTTTTAATGGCATACACAACTTTCCTGAATTGTTCAAGCACATGAGACATCTTACGCCACTATCGCTGCAGTACAAACACTGCTCTGTTGACAAAAGTGCGCACTTTCAGATGCAACTTCATCAGAGACAGATGACTCTTAGTCTTTTTTTGGGTGTGTCTCATCACAGCAGCAATAAGTCTTTCGATCTTAGCTTTACTTGCTAGTGATCGGAAATACTTTTTCTTTCTCAGTTGCAAATCAGGAGGTGTGAGTCTATGGCGTTGTTTTGGAGTTTTTTTGATGGTTGCACTCACAATAGTTGTGTTTCGTCTCAGAGAGCTACACAACTTTTGTAGAGGTACCCCATTTTTCTTTGCTGTTAAAGCATTTGCTTTTGCTGCGCAGTGAGTTCCTGCAGGGCTCACTGTTGCAGTAAAGGTCTGTGTATGTTCATTTTCTGATGCTACTTTACTGTTTTTTTTGTCACCCTTATACAACAGTGCAGTACTATTATACCTCTCTCGTTTTCATAAACATCTATGTCTGTATTTAGTTGGCATGTTTTGCTATTATGGTTCACAGTGGCAGTAAGTAATCTTACAGAAGTATCAGGCACCAGTATGAAAGATAGAGAAAAAAAAAACAGTGTTAGAATATGCCTCTATACATTTCTTATTACAGTGTGCATTGACAGAATTGTGAGTTAAGTATGTTTAAAATTTGGTGCAAAAATTACTAAAGAGTACTGTTTTATGAATGTGAGTTGCGCAGTTGCTACACACGCTCATAAGTTTGTGCATTTTCAATATTTTCAGTCCAGATTTCGACATTTTCTTTTACCACACCTGTATGGTGGTACGGCTGTCATTTTCACATCTTGACCAAAACATGTTTCCCGCCCATGTGATGCGTTATGGGCATGATCGGTGCGCAAAATCACTGTATGGTACACAAAGAAAATGAGAGTGACAGTGTTCATGAGCAGAGCTCTTAAAATGACTATGTTGAAAATTTGATGGAAAACATGGTAAGAATGACTGTTTTCGATGTAAGGTAGCGCAGTTGCTACGCATGATCGTGAAGTTTCGAATTTCAATATTTTCCCCCAGATTCTCAACATTGTCTTTTAGCACACCTCTTTATGAGCATTGCAGCTGTCATTTTTGACATCTTGCCCAAAATGTGTTTCCGCACATGTAGCGTGCAATGCTGCAGTCAGTGTGCGAAATCACTGTATGGGACACATTAAGAAAATGACAGTGACACTGTTCATGAGCAGAGGTCTTAAAATGACTATGTTGAGAATTTGGTGGAAGAATTCCTAAAAATGACTGTTTTATGAGCTTGCGTAGCGCAGTTCGTATGCACGCTCGTAAGTTTGTTTATTTTCATTATTTTCACTCCAGATTTTCAGCATTTTCTTTTTACCACACGACCTTATGAGTAGTATAGTTGTCATTTTTCACATCTTGGCCAAAACATGTTTTCACCCATGTAGCACATTATGGCGCAGTCGGTGCGCGAAATCACTATATGGTACACATAAAGAAAATCACAGTGACACTGTTCATGAGCACAGGTCTTAAAATGGCTATGTTGAAAATTTGGTGGAAAAATTCCTACAAATGACTGTTTAACAACAGTGATGGCATTAGTTCCTCTGGCAGATGTTCAGTAAGTTTTGCAAATGTTCAATATTTGTAGTCCACTGAGTTCGAAATACCTACACAGCACATACATGTGTTTATTATTGAAAATTTTGCTATTTTGCCATAAAGGCTGAAATTGTGGCAATAAACAGACACTTTTGGAAAATTATCTCGAATGCACCAAAGTGTCGCAAATAGTACTGTCGGCATTCGCAGTGTCGCAATTGTACCTTTCGTGTGCTTTCAACAGTATGATGAAAAAGTAATGTCGAAGTTCAAAACTGTCGCGAAATTTACTTTGCATTCGAAAGTGTCAGAAAATACTTTACGCGGTGCAAAAGTGTTGCAAAAATTACTTGTGCATTCAAAAGTGTTGCAAATTTAACACTTGGGAGTGGCAAACCATTCATTATCAAATCAGATTTGAGTGTGTTTGACTGACAGCTGGTTCTACTAATGTAATGCAAGATTTGTCAGGCCATGTCAGACAACCAATCAAGAGATGGACAACACTGAAGAAGAAGTCAACAGCAGCCATCTTAGTTATTACTGAGAGACAGCACTTTCATAACTGTAAGTACAGTATATTTTATAAATCATTTTTCTAGTATGATAAAAAATGTTACCAACATGTAAATAATATTAATCAAAATGTTTTTCAATGCTGAATTTCATTATGTTAGTTGTTATAATCTAAGATGCTGTATTATTTAGAGAAAACAGTTTAAAGTCAGATAGCATTTTAGTACTAACTTGTACAGGTACAGCTGCAAATAGAGGGAGATAGGAAGGTGCATGTGGACCCCTAACAGAAGACGGAACCAATCAGATATGTTTCTGCTGTTGTAATTGTTTAAAACTGCCTGTGAAAAGGATGCATTTTTCCCACTTCTCAGTGTTTGCAGATTTTAGCTGGAGCAGCTGGAGCAGAAGTCTAGTAATAGTCAGTGCATGACTTACATTGGTTTATGAAGCCAGAGCAGTAGGCAATGTTTATTTTTCATTTTTGTGTTATGTCTCAGCCTAGTGAAGCTGGCTTGAAATAAGGAGGGAAAATATCAGTTTTACTTTCACTACTGCCTGGTCACTGCAGGGTGAACACTGACTTTCTTGGTAGTTCTCTGTACACTTCTGAGTGTAAAAACTTAGAATGGCAGAAAATTGCAAAAGGACTTTGTGGATAGTTGGGAAGCAGTTTTGTGGGGCGAGCAGCTGAGTATGCTGTTCATAGTGATTTTGGAGGACCTGCAGCTCCCAGATTGCTATGTAAGATGGTTTGGTTGGGGTGGCATGAGATGGGAAACATCTTATGCCAGCCATGCACTGAACTTTTAAGAACTCACTCTCCTCCTGACATACTGCTAGTACATCTTGGAGGCAATTTTTGGGCACGAAACGATGGGTAGATTTAGTTACAGAGTCAAAATTGGACCTTGCTTCTATCATGAGTATGTTGCCTGCCTGTATAATCATTTTTTCAGATATTACAGAGCGTAGGGTCTGGCAAGCAGAACATCATATGTATCTTATTGACAGAGCTTTCAGAAAAGTCAACATACAAATATCTGCTTTTCTATGTATGCATGGAATGTATACTATTCGTCACCCAGAAATTAAGTAATGCAATGATTGGCTATTCCTACCAGGCGGTGTACATTTCTCGGATGCTGGCAATTGCCATTCCTGGGAGACCTCGAGATGGAATCCTCAAAGTCCTCTAAGATTGTCAAAGACTGTTGCATAAATATTACAGTGTACACAAAGGTTCTTCTCATGACCCTATAAATGTGGGTCAAAAATAGATCAGCTTCATGTATCAGTCACATATATCATACAATGGCTTGGGAATATTCATATTGTGGATGTGGTAACAATACTGGGAGACAGCAATAGGAATGCATCGTTAGTTCTTTGTACACAATTGTATGATGTTGTTATATTAACATTTTTATATAGTTTCAGTCCTGTAAGTTAATCGTAACATTCACTGTAGTATACATCATTGTACCTGTAACAGGATGGTACTGAAAGCAACAACAGTGAAACACAGTGGTAGAGGTTTATGTATAGGTTTATTTAGGGTTATGTCTGGAAACAGAGCTAAGTTGAATAGAACACATATGTGAAGTTATTTTTATGTGTGCTTGCATGAATGCCAAGAAAATTGTGACACCACGTGAGTTTCGCAGGTCGGTTAACCCTCTTCAAATTTAGTCAGTGTGTTTGCAGGTGCATGCACAGTTCTGCAATGTGTGATTGAGCTGTGTATGACATCAGTTTACAATGCAGTGGTCTATAGTTGAAAGGTGAAGTTATGGTTCGATGAACAGCGGTAGGATATCACATGTTCATGTGTGCTACCCACCTGCACACACACACATGGACGCATACTGTGTGATGGACCCTCCAACACACTGTATAGCTGAGGGTGGTGAGCAACTGCTCGATAGCTGTGGTATGACACCGCAAAACAGAGTTGTACAGCCCACGCTGCATGACCACCCCATCGTGGTACACATGCATAGATGATGGGGGTGGGCAATCTGCTGTTGGGTGCACTATCCACCCCTCCGAGAGTACTGGGTGGCATGCTGGTGGCACACCACAGCGTGGCAGCAGATGTTGTCAGTGCTGGGGTGCTGAATGCCTTGTTGGGGCTGTGTATACCACTAATAAGCTGTCTTTCGCCATGCTGAAGCAGATTTGAGTCTTTCATTTCATAAGTACTAAATGGAATTAATTGAAAACAATCATTGATACTGGTGATGATAGTAATGTCAGTTTCTTTATTCTATTTCAGAACTGAATAAGAAAGAAAAAATGAGGCAGTGGACCTTGTGAGGGTGTGCACCTGCTTGGGGCAGTCCGTTAGGGGAATGCTCATGATTTTAATGGAGCACGAACTGGAAGCTGGATTCGATGTGGAGGCGCATAAATTGCTTCCTGCACATTGTTCTTAAGGTTAAGAATAAGACAATTGTGTAGCTGAAGCAGAAGTGGAAGCTGTTGCATCAGCGTTTCTATGTGTTGAAACAGAGTTTGGGGATACCAGACAATGACACGTGCTGGCACTATCTTGCATATGAGCTGGAAGCTGCTGGCAAGCCAGTCTGGGGAGGCTTTACTCACCGTAGTTGACTCAGCAGAAGTTTTAACTATGCACTGCATTTATTCAGATTTTCTAACAATCATGCCAGACAGTATAATACTTATACTATATGTAAGGATGTACCATGAAAACATGTAGATTAATTTTGTATTTATTAGTGTGGTGTTGTTGAATCACAAGGCAGAGGCTAGTGACATACATCTTCCACAAATAGTACATCCATCCAAATACACAGTTTCTATGATGGTTTGTTGTTGAAATCAATATTTAACTGTTTATTTAGTGTAATTTTAGTGCTATGACGGTTGGAACAGTTCATACTGTGTATGTATCGTAGTTTGTTTGCACTTGCCAGCAACAAACATAGTGCCATCGATACGATTTTTTCAGA
Organism: Neoceratodus forsteri; assembly: GCA_016271365.2. Lineage (NCBI taxonomy): Eukaryota > Metazoa > Chordata > Ceratodontiformes > Ceratodontidae > Neoceratodus > Neoceratodus forsteri. The sequence continues at coordinate 869,517,999 of CM057450.1, read as the reverse complement.
GCGCCAGTCCCACCCAATTCAGGGACTGTGTTTGCAGGTGTGGTCACAGTTTTGGCAATGCCTGTTGGAGGTGTATGTGACAGCCCAAAATGGTAGTGACAGGTAAAAGGGGAAGTATGTTTCAGTGAGAATGATAAGATATTGGGCGGCTCATGTGTCCTCCCCCCCACACACACACACACACACACACACACACACACACACACACAGCAGACACAGCACAGACACAGACATGCACGACGATACTGTGTGTTGTCCCAACCACACAATGTAGGTACGGTGGTGGCCCCCAAAAACCGCATGTCACTGGGTGGCCACCGCAGCATGGCAACTGTTGTATAGCTGGCAGAGGTGGGCTGCCTGTCAGATCCACTGTCTACCTTCACCCCGCCCACTAGCGTACAGGGTTGCACGCTAGTAGCACATTACAGTGTGGCAGCAGATGCTATGGCTGGTGGGGGTAACCACTGTCTCTCAACTCACATTCATCAAACTATACGTCCTTGTTACATGCTGTGAGCAGACCCTAGTGTGCAAAACGTCCTGTGTTTTGTTATTTAAAGAAACAAAAAACTACTAATTACAAACTTTACCTTGACGCTTATGCCTGGCTTCTCCCAGAACCTGTACACACCCACTGTGCACCCTGACTACCCACACGTTTGCTTCGTGCCATGCTTATACTGATTCTGCATGATGATCTTTGATGGAACAGGAGCATGTCTGCTCTCTTCAAAAGCATGGCAACTGAGTAAATGTACTTCTTATTGTAATATGTTGCTGCAATACTGGTGTGGTATAATGAGAAGCAATATTACCTATGTGATGCATCTTTACTGTTGCTGCAAGTGTTTTAAACATGGATGTTATTCAGATGTAACACTTACATATGTGGCTTCTTTCTGTTTTATGACAGGACAACATAGGTCTCCCCCGGCTTCCAGTGAGGTAGTACCATCACAGCGTGAAGCTGTGGAGGGTGGTCAATCAGACACAGACAGGGTCATAATCATTGAGTCTGACTGTAAGATTGTGATAGAAATAATTGTAGTTTGTCATTGAGCTGCTATGAGGATATGATATTATGTGTGAGGTGCAGAACTTAAGGCTGTATTTTTTTATAAATACTATTTACTGATTAAGTATTACTTCAACCATGTATGTACTGTTTGTAGTTGGACTGGGTTTAAAACATTGTTTAGATCATTGGTAAGAGAAAGAAAGAGCCAGTCTGTCATTTGTCAACAGAGACCACTTAAGAATGACTCTGTGTCTCTGCAGTGTGATTAGGTATCACATCCTTGGTGTTACAGAATCTTTATTTGTTTCACACAGCGATGTTTCTCTTAATATATCTCTTTCATGTTCCATTGTACAACAGGCTGTGTGATGATACGATAGATTAATATTACATTGACTACTGAGTGTGTTGCTACACTGGAGGTGTATGACTGCTGACAGTCTCAGATTACATTACACACACCTGTTGCACTGGTTTCTGAAGTTCAGATGTGTGGTGCTATTTGAAAGAACACACAAATTGCAGTAACTGCTAAGTGTGTTGTTTAAGTGTAATACAGTGGTTGATTGTTAAGTAGTAATTGCTGTTATGCTTATGCCACATTTCGATGTGTGAGAATTATAGTTCAGCAGCCGCGATTGTCTCCTGTGTGTTGGTAACACCATTGGACAGATGTGTGTCCTATAATGACTGTTAATTATGGTGATGCACTTATATTATCAAAGAAAATGGAAGGATGTCAATTAATCAGCTGGTACGTCTAATGTGTTAGTAAGAATGAGGTGATAACATTTTCATGTATGTACATGGATGTCTCATAGGACTACGTGGCGTCCATGGGCTGTTGGGGGTAGCTGTTGTCCTCCGCTACTTTTGGTGGTGCACTGTTCAATGAATCATCCATTTGATTGATGCTGGTTGTGTGTTATTGATATTCAGTAGTTATAGTATGTAATTATGTGTTGCTGGGTAACACATGCCCTATGGTTATTATCTGGCCGAGTCTTCTTTCTATTATTTAAATATATGTTGTGGACAGTATGGACACTATCTGCATGTTTGTTTAATGAATGAATAACATAAGTTTTTGACAATGTTTGTACCTGAGCGGTAACCTTGAAATGGGCACCTTGGTTTTATTAAGGTCTAGATATTAACGAGTTATTTTAATGTTGTGTTAATAACCCTCTAGGGTATAGTTGAATAACACACAAACAACTGCCATATTCTGTAGAGGGTGGTAACTGAACGGTAATATGACATATGACTGCCTTCTTGCTATTATAATTAGAGATTTTTCAAACTGTGTTGAATGCAGTTCATCATATGGTTATGTCTGTATATGTTAATAAAAGATACATAAGTTGTTAGAATGTTTGCAAAGAAAAAGTCATTCTCTAGCTTTGTTATGCTGTTAATGGGTAGATTGGGTGTCGCTGCATACTAGAATTAGATTTCTGTTTTTTTTTTTACTAATTGGACAAACATTGTCAGGAACCACCAGAAAAATAGGATTGTTTTATATAAAGTCTGTTCAGGTGGATGCATATTTATATGTTAATGGACAGTATGGACACTATCTACATGTTTGTTAATGAATGAATAACATAAGTTTTTGACAATGTTTGTACCTGAGCAGTAACCTTGAAATGGTGACACCCTTTGTTTTTTAAGGTCTTATATCAAGAGTTATTTTAATGCTGTGTTAATAACCCTCTAGGGTATAGTGTTGAATATACACACAACTGCCATATTCTGGTAGAGGGTGAGTAACTGAACATTAACATGATACATATGACTGCTATGCTATTATAATTAGAGATTTTTTCAAACTGTGTTGAATGCAGTTCATCATATAGTTGTCTACATGTATGTTAATAAAAGATACACATAAGGTTGTTAGAATGTTTGCAAGAAAAAAGACATTCTCTGAGTCTTGTTATTATTGCCATTAATGGGTAGGTATTGGGTGTTGTGCGCTGCATACTAGGAATTATAGATTTCTGTTTTTTTTTGTTTTTTTTTTACTGTAATTGGACAAACATTGTCAGGGAACCACCAGAAAAAATAGGATTGTTTTATATAAAGTCTGTTCAGGATTGGATGCACATTTCTGTTGGAAGAACACAGACACAGGCCTTCATTATTTCAATTTAGTGTACCTTTGGGCTGTGCTGTACGTGGTTTGATGTATAAGGGTTACTGACTGTGAGTACGGCAGTGGCAAGTAATGTGGTATATTGTTCCTGCCACAGTAACAGTCAATGGGGGTGGATATCAGTGAATAAGTATATGGACATCTACAGCATTGTACACTCATGGTGTAAGAAGCACAGTACATCGTACAATAATGGTGTGTCAAATTTTTTTGTAATTATGTATTTTATTTTTTATACTGTTCTAGTAAGGTGCTTGATCACTCTGCAGATGAGAAGAGTTGCTGTATGCATGTTATAGTTACTTAAGAACATAAATCCACCTAAACGCAGAACTGTTTTTGTAAAGAGACATGTGTTCACATGTTTGCTGTACACAATGATGGAGTATTAGTAATGTTGTTGCTTAAGAAATATATAGCTGATATTTCATGTATATCTGATCATGTTTTTCACTTGTTTTCTTCCTTAGAGCCCGTGAAGCTGAGTGTGCAGAACCAGTGGATGGTGAAGCAGATGCTGGCTTCAGCTCAACACGTAAGTGGAATCTCAAAATGTTTTCAAGCAAGATGTAGTGTCACAGTATCGTGAACTCAGAATGTATGTTATTATGATTGTGTCTCAGTTGAGCAGTTGTGTAATGGTTATGTTATTTAATAGGAGTGTTTACTCTTTATATTGCCTGCCGCAGCTTCAGCCAACATGTAAGGAGAGTGCAGATTTGGGCGCGCTTCTGTTGGGCTTAATGCAGGTTAGTATGCGTTGGTGTGTACTTCATTCCCCAATCAGCCTGCATGCCAGCGCCACCATTACATACATAATTGGGTTAGCATATGTAAGCAAAGATCATTGCAATCTGAGCAAAGCTTGTCATATGCAGCAGACCATTTGTTGCGTGTCTGCCGCTATTATGAGCATGCTCAGGAAAGTACTCACGGCTGTCAACATCGGGTGGTGCTCAATCCTCTGTCGGGTAACCCCACCCTGCTGTTTTTACTGTGATGACAGGGGAGCTCCACTTCCCATTGGCATACCCCCAAATGTTGAATTCCTGAGGTGCCTAACCCTTGACTAGTGACCCACCACTGCTGTCTTTGTTTGACGACGGGGGTGCCAAATCCTGTTGGCATTATTCCCCCTCCTTGTGTTGTGAGCTGTCAAGGGTGCCTATTCCCTCAATGGCTACTGACACCCCACCCAAAAAAACAGGTGCCATGCTGGGAGCCCATCCCAGCATGGTAAATGCTCTGCAACACAAAAACTGTCCCATGATGCTTTTCTTTTTTTTCCTGCTGTAAAACTAAGCAAATTCCCTCGTAGTCTTGATGCCTCCTCCTCCACCCACACCCATCTTTGTGCACCTTGCCTCTCCTCACCCTTCCCCACTTCCATACTTGCCTCCAGAGTGCGGCGTGATGATCTTCAGTGGACTGGTAACATGTCTGCACTCTTCAAAGGTGATCGTGAACTGAGGAAATGCCGGTAAGGTGTATAATGGAATGAATAGGGTTTTTTCCAACTTTGCTGCATATGTGACGCATTTCTTGGAATTTTGCCACCAAATTTTAAAATGAGTTTTTTGGGGCCCCTCCTCATGGATTCTTTCAGTGTCATGGCATTAATCGCCTTCGGGAGGTGATTTCGTTAGTCACTGCGTGGAAATCACCTTTCAGGGCACATTGACGAAAATGACAGTGGAGTGTTCATGAGGTGGCCTCTTAAAAGCCTATGTTGAAATTCCAGGAAAATGTTTGTTTTATGAGCGCAGCATTATGCAATTTCACATGCAGGTTCATTATTGTGCATTTGTAATATTTTAATGCTGCATTTTCAGCATTGTCATTTTTGTACACCTCTTGTGAACAGTACAGCTGTGTTTTCACATCATCCCTGAAATGTGTTTTCAGACTGCACAGCTGAAAATAGTCACTGTGGGAAATTCAGTTAGTCCAGATTATGAAAATGAGACTGACACAGTTCATATGTATAACCTAAAATGGTTATGTTGAAAATTTGGTGATGATACTCCATAAGATGATTGTGTTACAAGCTATGCTTTGGGATTGCACATATGCTCGCATCATTGCAGCATTTGTGATATTTTCAGTCTGTATTTTCACCATTGCCATTTTTCACACCTCTTGATGAACAGTACAGCCATCATTTCATATAATACCTAAAATGTTTTCGCACTTCCACTGCATAATGAGCGTGTCACTGTCGAATCACTTCTAGTACACTTTGGGAAATAACAGTGACACTGTATATATGCCAAGGTGCTAAAATGCCTATGTTAAAAATTTGCGCCTAATGACCATTAAATGGTGTTGCAAGCGTATTGATATTTCCATGCACTCTAGTAGGTTCGTATAATTTTGTATATTTACATGCCACATTCTCAACACTGCCATTTTTTACACCTCCTAATAGAACTGTACAGCTGTTATTTTCACAGCCTGACTGACATGTTTTCCGCCTGCACTATCTAACACTCAGAGGACACGCTAATGCCTGTCACTCTCTGCAGGGTGGGGTGGGTTGGCATCAGTTCAATACTGTTGTAACTCCTGCACTACCAATTCCAATGACAGCATTAACATTCGGCATTGACAACTGCTTGTTTCATAATGTCACATAATACATTTTTAAAGTTTCTTACTGCTGTACCACATTGTTCTTAACACTTCTACTCCTGTGTCCGTGCTATTAATAATTGATCACCACATTGCGTGGATCCAACACTGCACTAATGAAGTAAATCTGCTTCTTTTACCCAGATTTTCACATACTGTAGTTGCAGTATTAGGTTTAGTCATCTGGAATTTCTTGAGTTATGGTAACTGCCAATCTGTTATTTATCCTCTTCTTGTACCTGAAGATGTCAGGCATGTCTGTTGACTATTTTGTCTGCTAATCTGTAAATATGTAGCTTAGTGAGTGTACATATAGGCCGTGTTCTGCAAGACAGAATTGTTTAAATTTCCCTGTTGTGGGAAGTTCCCAGAACTTAAGTCTATGTATTTCACTGTGGCATCAGAAGCTGCAAAGAGTACTTTAGATGTGTTATGAGACTATGTGTTAGGCACATCTGTAATATTTTCACATGTTCTGGAGGTAGTCACATTGGTGATCCATACACCATCCTGTTGTCCTTATCTGTTGCCGTTGTACAAGTGTCAAGAGTGTGTGTCTTAACATAGAAGAACAGCTTAAAGTCCCTGAGAGCAATAAAGTGTTGTACTATTTAATCCCCTCCAACATGGATGAAGACTTACTATGCATTTGTCTGAGTGATGTGCATTACGTCGTGTTCACTACATTTTTAACAGTACTGGCTGTTATACATTAACCTGTTGGGACAGGTCAGTCTGTTGACCCACTTTAGCCATTCTGCACACACACTAACAATGACATTTTACAGTGATCTGCAAACAGTGCAATATTTGTGATGATATCTACCTTATCAGTAATATGTAGGTGGTGAGCAGGAGGTTCCTATGTATTGATGCCAGTAGAAAGTACTGATAAATCTCCTTGTAAATTAAGCTATCCTACCAGTTATTAAGCTGTGGGTTGTTGGTGGACAATTCACTATCCAGCTGATGTCTCACTACTCCCTGAAGTGTATTTTATTTTTTTATGGCATTGCATGAGAATACAGAATTATTCTGTTGTAGCTATAGTTTTAGTTAGATAGAGTGATAATTCATTGTTCATCAATACAACTTTTCTGACATAGGAGAAACATTCTATTACTATGCTGTCCATGGTGTAAACTTTCATTTCTTGCACATTACTTTGAACACAGCTCCTACTATCTATTCATATGCTGTGTGAAAAAATGTATTAATGTAAGTAGTTAGGTAACTTACTGAGGTCTTGAATATAAATCAATGACATGGTTCAAGTATTAGAAAAGACTGAGAGAGATTGTTTTGACAATTTTATTAATATGGAAAAACTGGTTATATAATTGTCACAATAAAATATTGTATACATTCTATGGTGTAATACTTTAATACTGTTAGTAAGTTGTTTCATTATAAAAAGAAGTAAGAAACTTTGAAAGATGTATTGCTAGTCAGTTAATCATGACATAGGAGATTTTGGATTTTGGTAACAGTCTCTGTAACCATACGGATGCACACTATGTGAACATACAATTCTAAATGACAGCTTGTTCATGGTGTTTCGCTGAATCAATGTAATATCAGTAACTAAATTATTTGAAAAATTTTTGTGTGTAGAGGGGCTGAATTAGAACTTGAAAGCTGTTTCTTTTCAAACAATCATGAAAGTGATCATGATGATGTATACATAAAAGTATCTTATGATAGTGTTTGTGTGAAGGTAGTATCATATTCTATTGCAGAGATGACTAGACATTATAGCCAGACATGGTAAAGTTTCAATTCTCACACATGATAAGGATCTACTTTAACTGTATGGGACTGTACTGTTTATTATGCTAAAGCATCTAGATACTGAATATTTATGTCTAGTCAGTAATAAAAGAGAAGAATAGCATAGTAAACCAAAAGTTACTGCAAGTTTTTTTATGCTGTCATCTAATGAGATAATATAGTTAATAAAGTATTATACACGAACAGACAAGACAACAATGTACATTTGCATCAGACTTCTATATATTATCATTAGTACCAAATTAATGTATTAATGATACTGCGTAGCTAGGAAGTATGTAGCGTTGAATGACTGAAAGTCGGTCCACTTTTTTTAGTCTATGTATTGATTTATTTATTTTGACTCTTTGTAGGGCGGTGAGAAGATGTACTGGCTACTGCCATTGCTATAGTGAAGCTCGAGCCGCGAGGTTGCGGTCTGAGGAAAGACAATGTTGCGCTCCGTGAAGGTGTAGGAAATACTGTCCTTCTTGAAATTGCAACAACGGACCCGTCAACCTGGTGCTTGAGCCTGAGTAGCATTGGCTGATGACGGCAGTGTGGCCAGTACTTGCGCTTCACCTCCACCAGCACCTCATACTTCCACCAGCTTCCTGGGACAAAGTAATCACCCTTCACAGTAGTCCGGTATCTCCTCTAGAGGGCACAACAGCTTCCACTTCCTTTGCGCCTCCATATCGAATCCAGTTTCCAGCTTGGATTGCCTCAAGCAGCACACACACCTCTTGCAAGTCTTGGCTAAAGACTTTTTTTGTACAAAAGATTTTCTGTGTATTTTATTGTTTGTTATTTTTTAATTTAACTAAAGAAAGATTTTTTTTGAAAAGTATTTATTTTTTGTATGAAAAGAATACAAAGTTTTAAACTATATTTTTATTTTTTTCATAGAAAATTGGTATATAAAATATTTTTGTATGTTTTTATAAAAATAAATTTATTTTTGTTGACATTTGCTTTTAAATATCTGTAATATTTTTCTACAAATACATAAATAGTTAATTTATACTCTTTTGTGTTTGTTGTGTTATTGTGTTGTGGGGATGTTTATTTGCAATATTTTAGAGAAAGATTTGCACAACTGTTATTTCATCATTTTAGGAAACATTATACCACACTCATGTGGTATTACACTTGGTGATTCTCATAGAAGTTACTGAGATGCGTGACAATGGTACCATGCACCATCTGTGGCAAAATGCCATTGTTTCCATATAACGACATAGTGCTACAGTATGTCTCTATGTGCATCATGATGAAGATGAGTATGTCCCCTCTAGTACAACAGTGACATTTCTGTGGTGGTGCAGTACACCAATCACTGTGCGATTGTATTGATCAGTATCTCATAAAATACTGTAACACACTGGTGGTTTTGTGTGCTCACACCCAAGTCATCTAGTGAGCCCCACCGACCCACTCCCACCCCACTTCACCTTGTTGGTGCCACCACCTCACTTGGTTGGCACCCAATGCCTATCAAATGACAAATTAGTAGGTAACATACCCATTTGTTCTGGCAGGATGACCTAATGGCTATCCACCTCATATCAGATATTCTGTTCAGATATGTTAATTAATTCATTTTACACATCTGTTGTGAGTAGTAGGGCATGGGCCGCATGCCCATTGGTTGATGTTGATAAACAATGGTCATTGAACCTCTACTGACCTGTTAGTTGGTGGGTGGCAGGGTGGGAAGCCGGGTACTACTGCCATCCTGTCAAGTGTTGCAGAGTAAATAATGGTGTTAGGATCTCACTGTCAGGTGTGCTCTGGTGTCTACATACTCCATCGGGGTTTTAGGGTATTTTATGAGGTACAGATGTTCATGATCAGCCATCAACCGGCCCCTGGATCATAAAACAATTGTACTTTTGTAATGTATTAATGATGACTGCGATTGGGCTCACTGCACTACACTGGCATTTGTGAGGGCTATTGCACTTTTGGGGGGCAGATTAATGATGCCTATTATTGGGTCACAACAATACACTGAACTATGTGTAATATTGCATATTTTTGTGGGTGTTCATGAATCCCTCTGATTGGGGTGCATGCAGTGTTGTTCCTTATGACTGGTGACTGTGAGGGCACCACCCACAACTTCTCAGAGAATGGTAGTTCTGTATGCTGGTAACATGCAAATTGGGCTGTAATAAGATTTAAATGTTTCTCTGCTGTGTCTTGTAGAGATTATGAACCCATTTGGATGTCCCATTGTGAATATGTGAGAAGCAGTGCATGGTGCAATGCCACTTCCACTAGCGGGTCTGCATGATACACTTGACACTTGTATTGTAGCAGTACTACTACAACATGCACAGTTAGGGTACCAAGGCTGTGATATTCAAACTACTACACCATAGTGCAGGTCTGTATCAATGTCACCAGGACACACCCCTGTGCAAGCAACTCTTGGTGCATCGAGGCTTGTGTCATACCTGGAACACTTTGAATATTCACCCCATACAGTGCTACATTCATCATGTGTCTGAAGATTAGTTACATTGAATGCACAAAGAAAAAGAGTAACATACGCTGCAACATAAAAAATAAATAATGCAATAACAGTGAAAAGTAAAATTAATAGAGTCATATAAAAACAATATGGTTCACATGGAAGTACTGTTAGTGTAAATAACAGAACATAGTATTACAAGAGTTGTAATATTCCTCATCTTGGTACATTTTCAGTATGTATGTGCAGTACTCTTAGAACAATAAATCACATACTATAGTTACTAGTACTTCTCAAAAAGACAGGATATTTATGGCAAAAAACATCAGTTTAATGCATCAGTTAGGGTTGTTCCACAGTGACAAAAGTGAGGAAATTCAGTGTTAGGGTTGAAAACCCTAACTCCGATTCCCCCCCCCAGCACCACACACACACACACACACACACACACACACACACACATATGCAAGTATGGGGGAGGACCAAGGCAACACGACCAATGACAGACAACCAGCAGCAGGTGACAGAAATAACAAACAATTGTCTCAATGTACTACGAGACATCCCCACCCACCTGACCAGGTACTGCATGCTCAGTGGAGATCAACAGCAAAACTGAGGCCATGTACACCAAATGTACACATCCCTGATTGCAGCTGCACACAACGTACCACACTTAGTAGTTGCATGGCCTTACCTACAGATGCCCCATGCCACACCACATGTGGTGGGCCACCTGAGCAATACAGTTGAGCAAAACCAAAGAGTAGTACAGGTATGATATCTCTCATTATAAAAAGTGTCTGAGAAATGCAGCTTTCTGATTAGCTGTAAACATTCTAACAGCCTTATGTTTAGTTTTTATTAGCATACATGTAGAGCCTAACCATATGATGAACATGGTTTAATGTTGCAAAAAAAAACAGTTTTATCATGATAGTAATAAGCCACTCCCAGGTATTATGTTAATGGGCAGTTTATCACTGTCTAGCGACATGTGGCACTCAGCTACACCTCATTCAACATCAAAGCACTTTAGGGTGATTAACAGACTATTTAACATAACCGTTGGTCATCCCTTATTGCTTAATGATCTTCATGTGTAGATACTCTCCCTCTGCTAGACACTGCAGGAGCTTTGCAACACAGTTTGTGACCCAGTTACACCACGAAATGTCTAGTTACTGGAGAATAGCTGCGAATATGAACTCATGAAGATGAACAGTGTAACCTAATCATTACAGTTATCGAAACCTTAGTGTGATTATAACTGACAGAGTCAGTGATAGAGAAAAAACTCTGCTGTCTTATTACACTTATCCCATTGTGAGTTAAATCAATACTGAAAGACATTCTGTTTATATCTACACTATACCTACTTGATTCGTGTTGTAGCACAATTAACATAGTTATCACTTTGATAGCATCAGTGACAGAATTGTGTCAAACCCAAACACTAGGCATACAGACTGGTTATGAAACAACTGTTAAAAAAATTAGCCTCTGTACATAAGTGGCATAGATCACACATTGTAACAATAGTAAATGTATCTGTATTTCAATAAGTTAGTCATCACAGATGCAATGACATTGTCTTTATCAGGTACAACATACTTACTAAGTGGCCACAGGAAAATCTATCCTACAGACATGCCCAATACAGCTATGTCATTGTTGCTTCAGTAGTGCTATGCTATTTAGTAGTTGCTTGGCCTGATGCATGCAATTACATTGTTTCTTACAAAGAATACTTACTGCATCTTTATTATTCAAACACACTGAAGGTATATGTATGTACATCAGCAGTACAACTTCATCACTAAGAATGCATCTGATACTGGCAGTCAGAATTTCACAGCGTTGAACAGGCAATGATTTTTCATACATTTACATCAACCTCTCAATCTTCAGTAAACAGTAGCAGTAAATGTACTATTATGTAAATCACATACTAAATGCAACACTACTTTTATCTTGACCATGGCTGTGTCTTCTAATTAATGAATGTAGTTCTTGCAATTTATGTATACTCACTAGTGTTAAAACCTTTGTACAACTGTGATCATGCACCTTCATAATTTGTATTGAGTAAAGGCACAGTACCAGGTCTGGTGTGCTGTAGGGCATCGGTAGGTAAGGCCATGCAACTACTAAGTGTGGTATGTTGTGTGCAGCTGCAATCAGGGATGTGTACGTTTGGTGTACATGGCCTCAGTTTTGCTGTTGATCTCCACTGAGCATGCAGTACCTGGTCAGGTGGGTGGGGATGTCTCGTAGTACATTTAGACAATTGTTTGTTATTTCTGTCACCTGCTGCTGGTTGTCTGTCATTGGTCGTGTTGCCTTGGTCCTCCCCATACTTGCATGTGTGTGTGTGTCTGTGTGTGTGTGTGTGTGTGTATGTGTGTATGTGGTGCTGGGGGGGTGAATTGAGTTAGGTTTCCAACCCTAACTTGCAGATTTCCTCACTTTTAATAGCTAATGGAACAACCCTAACTGATGCATTAAAACAGAGTTTTGTTATAAATATATATATATATATATATATATATATATATATATATATATAGTATGCATATCAATATATATAATATATATACTGTATATATATATATATATATATATATATATATATATATATATATATAGATATATATTTATGTAAAGTTAAACCACTCTGAGGTGTGCGGTCGTGCTCTGATATATGCACACCTTGGTGTGCATCAACCACCCAAGGCATGCATATATTAGAGCGTGACCGCACAACTCAGAGTGATTTATCTATCTTATAAAATGTTAAAATTGTTTTGGGGGGGGTAAAAGTGTAGGTGTGCGATCATGCTCTGATATATGCATGGTCATGTGTTGTATTTCAACCTGCCAGCAGGGATAACTTTTCCTACCCATAATTACTATGAATGTGCACTTGTGGGGATGCTTAGGTGCACTGATAGCTGGCAGGTGGTAGAGAGGCAAGATGTGAGTAGAACAATGCTGGTGACTTAAAAAAAAAGTAACTTCCCATAAGTTACCTGTTGTGTCTGTTCCTTTTTATTTGGTTCACTGAGCACTGCCATGTGTCTGCTTACCAGATCAGGCAGAGATTCTCTCTCTCTCTCTCTTTCTTTGTCTATCTCTCTATAAATTCATTCTGTAAGACTAAGTCCTATAGTAAGGCAAGTCGCTTAGAGTTAAAACTGAAAAAAATATATGAAGCTTTCTGGTATCAGTGAGGCAGGGAAGAAAGAACCCACCACCTGAATGAGACTTAATTTACATTATACAATGGCAAGAAAATTTCCTGGACTCTGATTGGTCAGTGTGTGCCTGGCACAGTGATGATATTACACATTAACATCATTGTCATAGATGAGCATTACCTTTTTTCCTCTTCTCTTAAGAAACAAAGATATACTGCCTCACTAAAAATCTACTTAACATGTTTTAATTTTTTTTTTATTTTGTATCACAATGAGCCATTGTATAATAGCAATAAGGCACTTCAGGGTGTGTGTTATTGTGCAATAATGTCACTCCTGGGATGTTGGAAGCACTCAGCTTCACCTTGTCCTTCAACCCACCCCAGGAGTGACGTTATTACACGATAACACACACCCTGTCGTGCCTTATTGCATAATTATCTGCTCAGCCAAACAGCACAGCTGATGTCCATGTTCTCCACGCAGCGAACATCTTCAGTAAAGCATGTGAACAGAGTGCTGCTACAGAGTGTTAGAGGAGAATAACATGTAAATATTGTAAAAAGCTGCCTCCTGAGCCCTGAGTAGCTGAGCCCCCCCCCAAAAAAAAGAATGCATCAATAAACTAATCAGACCATTACAGCTAGGGACCCACAAGCAATCAGTTGATAAAATAAACAAACTTAAAAATAACATAACCTAGTCAACTGGCTGTCCAAATCAATACGCATTTACTAATCAGCCTCAAAAGACCCTTTTGAGAGAAGCTGAAATTTATTCACAGCTTTTATAAAATAATGTTTTCTCTGCAATTGATTAACTTGGGTTGCTAAATAATACAGCACAAGGGAGGCAGCTACTCAAGAAAACATCCGGTGCTGCCACATATAGTATGAAATCACAAAAACAAATAGTGGAGCAACACAGAAACTGAAAAATGACCTCACTGTTAGGTCAAGTTAAAAATTACTTTATTAAGATTGTACACAGACAAGCAGCACCCCCAACCACCAGCGTTTCACGTCATACCCTACGCCTTGAAAAAGCGTTGGGCATGATGTGAAATGTTGGCAGTTGGGGCTGTTGCTTGTCTATGTAGGATCTTAATAAAGTAATTCTTTATTGGGTTTCTATGTTGCTCCACTTTTTGTTTTTGTGGTTGCTTAATAATAAAAGTGCATGAATTAAAAAAAAAATTCATAAGATGGAAAGTTTTACTTGTACAATATACAGTACTGTTTTTTTCTTTCATTTTTTACATTTGTTGTGCTTACACACGAGTAACTTAGAAAATAAATAATGATTTTATGAACCTCCATTCTACACAGATTAATATGAGGTCTGAATTTCAGCTCACGGTCAGACCTTGAGTTATTTATTCAATGAGGGAATACTTACCTTTACTTACAGGCTTATGCATCTTTTTATTCAGCCTGGTATTACTGAAATGCATTGTGAAGTGAGAGCTCTCATTATTGATACTATGGATCAGGATCCCTTTGGTCTACTGTTAAAAATTTTAAAGAATAAGAAATTAAAAAAATGGTGTGGCCCTTTTTAAATATCTGCTCCATGAAGCATGAGCAAGCGCTCTCACCACAGTTTCAGTTTTGCGAGCTACTGTTTTACATTTGTGAGGAGGTCAAGGTTTTAACTCAGGGTCATACTCTCTGTTGTCTCTGTTTTTGTCTCATCGGTGGTTGCTATTGGGTTAGAGTAGTGCTATGCAGTTTGGAACACTGCAACTTGTAGGAAGAAATAGTAGCAGAAGTAATTTGTCTATTTGCAAGCCAGTCTCCACTGATCCAGGGACTTCCCCTTGCGATTATCTCTGGGGAAGATCCTGTCCTTTATTTTGTTTGAGTAGCTAAGAAAAAACTAACCAAAGAAGGCAGTTCATTGTTGTACTGCACTTGGATCACACAGTTATTTGAGTTTCAGACAATGCGTTCCGAAGTTCCTATGTACTGAACCCCTAATGGTGTGAATACATTTTTTATAGACAGTCATAGCATAAAGTGTGCTTCCTGTTTTTTTTTTACACATTTCATGCTATTTGAATGATTTAGGGTGCGGTGCCTGCAGTGCCCCCCCCCCCGATACTCAGCATGTGTGCATCCCTCCAACACATTGGCATAGCAGTGGACCTCATAGACCTTGTGAACCTTGATGATGGATGTGTCTTATGTTATCTGCAGAGTTGTATGTTGTATGCCTTACCTGATGATGGCTGTCTCTGGTTTCTTGTGTTGCCTTGCCCCTTCTGCTGCTTGTAGGGTGTGGGGGTAATGCGGAGTTAGGGTTGGAAACCCTAACATCGAATTTCCCTGCTTTTGATGCTTTAATACCAACGCTAACTGGTGCATTAACAAAGTGTTTTGCAAGATATATATATATATATATATATATATATATACACACACACACAGTGTATATATATATATATATATATATATATATTTTTTTATTTTTTTTATTTAAAAATCTTGGAATTACAACCTTTGAGTCAGAGACTGATTTCCAAAGGCTTCACATCAGATTCACAATACAGATATACACAATACAGTAGATCAAGAGATACAGAGGATGTAGTTCACAGTTCATAATACAGACACAGGTAACACGGTGTATCAATGAAGCATTTACACAGTTCATAATACAGACTTAGGTAACACAGTGTATCAGTAATGTACAGGGTACCATGCCAGGTTTAGACAATTAAAGCAGTGAGGTAAGGCAGGTAGTGCGAGTTATTGGAGCAGTCTCTAGGGACACTTTATCAAGGTTACAGCAGAGAGGGAAGGCAGGTAGTATGAGTTTTAGGGCAGTCAAAAGGGAGACTTTGTCAGAGTGCCTGAGTACAATTGTGGGCCATTGACTGGGAGGAGGTTTGGTGGCAGGTCTGTGCAGCTACTAAAGACTTGGGTGGGGGTCTAGTGCATGCAGGTGCAAGTGAGGGTGTCAAGGAGGTGTGTCTTGAGAGCCTTCCTCAAAGGGTCAAGTTTTTGCTGGTTAGAGACCGATTGGGGTAGGGCATTGAAGCAGGAGGGTGCTCTGACCAGAAAAGATCTCTGGGCAAGTGTGGTTCTGACTCTGGGGATGACCAATGCAGATCTGGTGGAGCTACGTGTATTCACTGTGGGAGTAGAGGATGTTAGTGTGGCAGAAAAACCTGGTGGGGTCAAACCCAGTAGAGATTTTTTGGTCAAGAGGCAGGACTGGTACTGGATTCTCTCATCTAGATTCAGGATCTGGGTGAGGGAGTAGAGTGTGCATGTGTGTGTTAAGTGGTCAGCAGCAGTTAGGAGCCTGCAGGCTTTGTAAATGACCACTTTTATTTTACCAATAGCTGTGGTATCTGCAGCAGCATAGACCAGCAACCCATAGTCAATCAGGGACATTACTGAGTAGGTTATTGCTAGTCTCAGGGCTTCTGGTGGAAGGCAGTCCTTATGGTGATACAGGAGACCAATGCGAGCACTAGTTGCAGATGTGAGGGTGCTGATGTGTGCATGGAATGAGAGGGCTGAGTCAAAGATTATCCCTAAATATTTATAGGACAAGACCTGCTCCAGGGTGTAGAGAGTCTTTGCTTGAATATGCAGATGTGCATTTTTTGATCTGCTCTGGTGGTGTGCAAACAGAAAGGTTTTTGTTTTTTTTAGGTTCATGATTAGTCTATGCTTAGCAAACCAGAGTTCAGCTTGCCTGAAAGCATTCTGGAGTGAGGCGTAAAGGTCAGTTGGGTTGGTGTGGGAGGCACAGATGATGGCGTAGTCCTCGTAGAGGAGGATTTTTTGGAGGCAGGCAGTGGGAATTGCATTTAAGAACATACTAAATAGCAGGTACCCTAGTATGGATCCCTGCGGGACTCCCAAGTGGATGGGGTGTGAGCATGAGACTGTGTTATTTATACGCACACATTGGGACCTGGATGACAGGTAACTAGTAAACCAGTCCAAGGGCCCTTGTGAGAACCCATTAGTAGGAGAGAGTTTAGGAGGAGGGGGTGACTGACTGACTGTGTCAAAGGCCTTGGATAGGTCTATGAACACAGCCCATATGATGTGCCCTTTGTCAAGAGAAGTATGTATGTAGTTTGAGAATTCTAGGAGGGCCGTGGTGGTACTATGCCCAGCACGGAAACCATGCTGTTCTTTGCAGAGCAGGTTATGTGTTTTAAGATAGTCTGTTAGTTGGTCCGCCACAACTTTTTCTAATGCTTTGGACAGTGGGGGGAGAATGGAGATTGGACAATAGTTTCTGGGTGTTAGGGGGTCACAGCCTTTGTGGATTGGTGTAACAACTGCATTCTTCCACGCTGCATGGAACTGACCGAGGCATAGCGAGCAGTTCAGGAGGTCAGTGAGGGGGGGTGATCAGCACATCTAGCACCAGACAGAGGAGTTTAATGTCAATTGGGTCATTCAGGGGGCTAGTACCATTTAGAACTTTGGTTAGGTATGGCCTTGCTTCTGCAGTGGAGATGGTCTGGAGATAGAATGGTGGCTGTGGGAGGTGAGGGGGGTCAGGGTGGGTACTGGATCAAAGACGTTTTGGGGGAGAACTCAGCTGAGGTCAGTGAAGCTGTCATTGAGTATGTTTGCAGTTTCCTTTGGGTCAGTGGTGACCATTCCATTAGATGCAATTTGGGAAGAGGGTGGTGTATGTGACTTTCCATTTAGGGACTTTATGTTGTCCCAGAAATTGTATGATGAGTCCCAGGAAGTGGTTAGGGTGCTTCTCTAGTGTTCGGCTTTCACCTTATGAATAGCCCAGGTGCAGCTATCCTGAGAAGCTCTATAGGCCAGCCTGTCAGCAGATTTGCCTGAGTCATTGGTCCTGTGCCATAGGTTATCATGGCTTTTGAGCTGATGGAGGATGGATGGTGTTATCCAAGGTGTGCTCTGTGTTTTTGATTTTTGATTTTTTTATGGGGGCAAAGATGTCATAGGCCTGGGTGAAGGAGGCCTGGAAATAGCTGATCGCCACACCTATGCTATGAGCCTGGTATATTGTGGCCCAGTCCCATTGTGCAAGGTGTTGTTTAAAGTTGGGGAGTTTGCCAGGTCTCAGTTTGCACTGGAGTGTTGTGGTTAGGTGTGGTGCAAGTTGCTGGCCTGACCAGCTGCAGATGACCGGGGAGTGGTCACTGCGGGAGTTTATTAGGACTTCAATATCCTTGATTTTGTGGGGTTTATTAGTGATGATGATGTCCAGCAGGGGGTGTGTGTGCCTGTGGTTGGGTTGTACCTCGTTGGTTCAGTCACCAACTGATGCAGATCGAGAGCAGTGAGTGCATCAGAGGTGGGGGTGGCTGCTTTGCTGAGCCAGTTTAGGTTGAGGTCCCCTAGTAGAATGTGTTCAGATTTGTGGGGAAGGCTAGCAAGGTACTCTATTAGTGAGTGGAGGACTAATGTTTGTTTGCAGGGTGGGAGATAGGCCGCTGTGACTATGAGGGGGGCCTTCATAGGGTTGAGGGTGATTTTCAGTGTTAATGTTTGTGCTCCATGCTCTAATGCCTGGAGTGGTAGTGCTTGGGCCAATAGGGTGTGCTTAGTGTACTGCCACTTCACTTTCCCACTTTGTCCAGTCTAAAGAGTGAGTATCCAGGGAAGGAGACAGCTGAGTCGGGGTGGACTTAGATAGCCAAGTTTCAGCCAGGGTTAGGATGTCTGGTTGGTGCCTTGTAATCCAGCATTGGAGAGCAGCTTTTCTCTGCATGCTGCAGATATTCATTGAACCAATGCAAAGGCCAGTGGTCAGTGTCTGTTTCTGTGCATTAGTGGACCTTGGTCTTGGATTTGGGTGGACGTTTCTGGACAGGAGTAGGAGGAGAGAGATAACTCTGAGGAGAGGCCTGTGCTTGCTTGTGTATCTAGCTTCAGAGTGGTATGGGCTGTGAGTGCTCCCCATGCAGGGTATACCAAGTGACTGTAGGGTCAGGATAGCATGACTAATTGCAGGCCATACCGGGCTTGTGTGGAGCAAAAGTGGTGGCATGTTAAAAATAATAATAATAATAAACTTTATTTTTAAGCGCCTTTCAAATATCAAATGTTCATGGGGGAGTGGGTGAAAGAGGCGTAGACAGTGTGGAGGAGCAATGGCATTGGTGTAAGTCTCAGGGCAGCTGGGGGTCTGGTACTAGGGTGGGGTGGGGTGTGTGGGAGGTAGAGTGAGATAGGATAAGTATCATTAGTGTGGTCAGCGTCAAGATGTAGGCAGGGCTGGTCATGGATAAGGGTAGGTTGGTGTTTGGGAAGTAGAAGGTGGAGTGTTTAGCAGATATCAAGTGAAGGAGTTCCCTGTGGTGCAGTGGTAGGGCTGCAGACTTTGGTACACAGGGTACCAGGTTCGAGAGTGGGGTGGGGGGCTCCTAAAAAGTGGACCAGAGGGCAGTAAGTGATTGGTTAATGTGCTGCTAGACAGTGAGTGTGCTGTGGGCTGAGATCGAGGTGTGTGGTAGTGACTCCTAGTGGTGGATGGGGCAGGTGTGCTCTGAGGGAGGGAGGGTAGTAGGCTTCAGTAAGGATGGTGAAGTTGGTATAGGAGTAGTAGAGTGGAGGGAGGCTTAGATAGCTATTAGGGTTTTATATATATATATATCTATAGTCCGTTAACTGCCAAGACAGACAGAGATGCAGCTTGTTACAGTTGCAATGTTATCCTATGGAATTTAAATTTTTTTATGTTTTTCATATGGTCCCTGAATTTTTGGGAGGGTATTATGTATTCATGATATGGTACTCATTGAGACCCTTCTTTTGATATATAGAATGTCCCTTAACTGAAAACAGACAGAATTATAGCTTCTTGAAGTTCAAATGTGAAAAAGTTAGTCCAAATTCATCTTTCCTTCAAACCTGGCCTGATTCATGACATTGTCCCCCGAGACCCAGCCAATAGATGAGAACGGAAACATAGAAACATAGAAACGTAGACGTTGACGGCAGATAAGGACCATGAGGCCCCTCTAGTCTGCCCATTTCTTTTTCTGCCTTATAAATGTGCCATCGGCCTTTACTCTGTCAATGGCCTATCTATTCATACTCATCTGTATTGCTCCCTTATGCCTATCCCATGCCTGTTTGAAGCCCTGCACTGTATTCATATCCACCAATTCCTGAGGTAGGCCGTTTCATGCATCCACCACCCTTTCTGTGAAAAATAACTTCCTCATATTACCCCTTAAACGGCCTCCTTCTAATCTCATGTTGTGTCTTCTTGTCCTGCTATTTTTATGTTGATTGTGCGCATGTGCAAAAAACATATTGCGGCAGCTTGCTGCAGAAGCAGGTTATGGAGGCATTGCACTGTTGTGGCCAATGCTCCCACAGCCTTTAAAGGCTTGGCCCACTTTCCCGAATGCCATGGCACGCTGCTGCTGACACTAGTTCAGCAAGCATGCCACAACCTTGTAAGGTTTCAGCCGCTGCAATCAGGGGCCACCTCGTCATTGCAGTGTAAGCCATTTACTGCAATGAGGGAGTGACCCGTCATTGCTGGGCGGAACCTTGTAACAGTAATATTGTTCGTGAATATGGTGGCGGCTTGCCGCTGTGTTCACAAACAATATTAAGCACCCCCATGCTGAGGCGGTACCCAATCCCCCTCGGTAGCATGTGCCCCCCCACAATGTTTGTTTGCCGACAGGGCCACAATCCCTGTCGGCTTCAGTGCCTGAATGATGTTGCCAACGAGGGAACCCACTTCCCATCAGCATTATGTAACACTCCCCCCACTTTTGTTGTGTGCTGACGGGGGTGCCCAGTCTCCATCGGCATAATGTCACCCCCCCCCACTTTTGTTGTGTGTCGATGAGGGTGCCCAATCCCTGTCGGCATAATGTAACCTCCCCTTTTGTTGTATGCTGACTGGGGTGCCCAGTCCCTTATTGGCTACAACTGCCCCCCCAAAAAAGAGTCTGTTGGCAAGCTGGGAGCCCACCCCAGCATGTCACATGCCCCTGTTAAAAAAAAAAAACGGTCCCTCAATGTTTTTTTTTTTACCCTGTCAAAAGGAAATGGTCCCTCGGTGGTCTCCTGCCCCCTCCCACAATCCACGCCATCCACTGCATACTCTGCTGCCCCACCCCCCTCACCCCATACTTACCTTCGAGTCTGGCGAACGATCTTCGGTGGACGGAAACATGTCTGCACTCTTCAAGACGACTGCAAACTGAGGAAATGCTGGAAAGCTGTATAATGGAATAAATAGGGTTTTCAACTTTGATGCATATCTCAGGCATTTTTTGGAATTTTGGCACCAAATTTTCAACAAGGAGTTTTTGGGACCCCCCTCATGAATTCTGGCACTGTCATGGTGTTAATTGGCCCTGAAAGGTGATTTAGTGGTCACTGCGTAGAATCACCTTTCAGGACTGATTAACAAAATGGCAGTGCCAGTGCTCAAGAGGTGGGCTCTCAAAAAGCCTATGTTGCAAATTTGGTGGAAAAATCAAAAAAATGACTGTTTTACGAGAGTGCGTCGTGCAGTTTTCATGCATACTTGTAAGTTCATGAATTTATAATATTTTTACTTCAGATTTTCAACATTGCCATTGTTTTGCACCTCCTTATGAACAGTACAGCTGTCATTTTTCACATCCTGGCTGAAATGTGTTTTCGCACTTCCAGCGCAGAATAGTGCGGTCGCTGTTGGAAATCCATGTTTGGGACACATTATGAAAATGACAGTGACACTATTTATTAGCAGAGGTCCTAAAATGCCTATGGTGAAAATTTGGTGATGAAAGTCCGTAAAATGAGTGTGCTATGAGCGTGCGTTGTGCAGTTTCCACACACGCTCGTATCTTCGCAACTTTGCAATATTTTCACTCTAGATTTTCAAAATGCCATTTTCCACACCTCCTTATGAACAGTGCAGCTGTCATTTTTCACATCCTGGCTGAAATGTGTTTTCATTCTTCTGGCGCACAATTGCGTGGTCACTGTGGGAAATCAGTGTTCGGGACACATTAAGAAAATACACTGACACTGTTCATGAGCAGGCGTCCTAAAATGCCTATGTTGAAAATTTTGTGATGAAACTCCATAAAATGACTGTGATACAAGCGTGCATTTGCAGTTTCCATGCACCCTTGTAACTTCATAAAATTAGTAATATTTTCACGCCACATTTTTCAACACTGGCATTTTTCCACCTCCTTATGAACAAACAGTACAGCTGCCATTTTCACATCCTGGCTGAAATGTATTTTCACGCTTTCGGTGCAGAATACTGCAGTCACTATCGAAATCAGTGTTTAGGACAGATTAGTATCAAGTGAGTGAGGGGTGGGAGTGACCGAGCTCAACTGAACTCTGTCGCGGAACTGTTGTAGATTTCTTTGTGGAAAGAAAAAGACAGCAATGCATGCAGGGGTCCAGTACAAAGGGTCAGCCTACAGCAGCGGGAGAAACAGAATGGTGATGACTGAGAGGGGAGTGAGCGGGCTCAACAGAGGCTCGATCGTGACACTGCTGATTTCTTTGTGGGCGAAAAAGGCACCAACAGAGGGGAGCCCAGTACAAAGGGAAGCCTGCGGGTGCCAGGAGAAACAGAATGAGCGTGTGAGACAAGGGGCAGTTTCCTACGCACACTTGTAAGTTCATGAATTTATAATATTTTACTTCAGATTTTCAACATTGCCATTGTTTTGCACCTCCTTATGAACAGTACAGCTGTCATTTTTCACATCCTGGCTGAAATGTGTTTTCGCACTTCCAGCGCAGAATAGTGCGGTCGCTGTTGGAAATCCATGTTTGGGACACATTATGAAAATGACAGTGACACTATTTATTAGCAGAGGTCCTAAAATGCCTATGGTGAAAATTTGGTGATGAAAGTCCGTAAAATGAGTGTGCTATGAGCGTGCGTTGTGCAGTTTCCACACACGCTCGTATCTTCGCAACTTTGCAATATTTTCACTCTAGATTTTCAAAATTGCCATTTTCCACACCTCCTTATGAACAGTGCAGCTGTCATTTTTCACATCCTGGCTGAAATGTGTTTTCATTCTTCTGGCGCACAATTGCGTGGTCACTGTGGGAAATCAGTGTTCGGGACACATTAAGAAAATCACACTGACACTGTTCATGAGCAGACGTCCTAAAATGCCTATGTTGAAAATTTTGTGATGAAACTCCATAAAATGACTGTGTTACAAGCGTGCATTTTGCAGTTTCCATGCACCCTTGTAACTTCGCAAATTAGTAATATTTTCACGCCACATTTTCAACACTGGCATTTTTCCACACCTCCTTATGAACAAACAGTACAGCTGCCATTTTTCACATCCTGGCTGAAATGTATTTTCACGCTTTCAGTGCAGAATACTGCAGTCACTATCGGAAATCAGTGTTTAGGACAGATTAGTATCAAGTGAGTGAGGGTTGGGGAGTGACCGAGCTCAACTGAACTCTGTCGGAACTGTTGTAGATTTCTTTGTGGAAAGAAAAAGACAGCAATGCATGCAGGGGTCCAGTACAAAAGGTCAGCCTACAGCAGCGGGAGAAACAGAATGAGTGACTGAGAGGGGGGGAGTGAGCGAGCTCAACAGAGCTCGATCGTGACTGCTGCTGATTTCTTTGTGGGCAGAAAAAGGCACCAACAGAGGCAGGAGCCCAGTACAAAAGGGAAGCCTGCAGTGCCAGGAGAAACAGAATGAGCGTGTGAGACAGGGGGAGTGTGCAACCTCAATGGAGCTCTGTCAGAACTGCTGTAGATTTCTTTGTGGGCAGAAAAGGGCAGCAATGCAGGCAGGAGCTTCGTACAAAAGGGCAGCCTCCAGCACCAGAAGAAACACAACGAACGAGTGAGGGAGGGAGAGTGAGCGAGCTCAATGGAGCACTATTATGACTGCTGCAGATATCTTTGTGGGCAGGAAAAGGCGGCAATGCAGGTAGGAACCCTGTACAAAAGGCCAGTCTGCAGCGCTGGCAGAAACGGAATGAGTCAGAGAGAGAGGGGGAGTGAGCGAGCTCAGTGGAGCTGTGTCGGGACTGCTGAAGATTTCTTTGTGGGCAGAAAAAGGTGCCAATAGAGGCAGGAGCCCAGTACAAAAGGGAAGCCAGCAGCGCCAGGAGAAACAGAATGAGTGAATGAGACAGGGGGAGTGAGCAACCTCAACAGAGCTCTATTGTGACTGCTGCGGATTTCTTTATGGGCAGAAAAAGTGGCAACGCAAGCAGGAGCCCCGTACAAAAGGCCAGCCTGCAGTGCCGGCACAAATGGAACAAGCGAGTGAGAGAGGAGGAGTGAGCGAGCTCAACAAAGCTGTGTTGGGACTTCTGTAGATTTCTTTGTGGGCAGAAAAAGCCGCCAATGCAGGCAGGAGCCCAGTACAAATAGGCAGTCTGCAGCAGCAGGAGACAGAACGAGCGAGTGAGCGAGCGGGAGTGAGTGAGCTCAATGAAGCTCTGTTGGGACTATTGCGGATTTCTTTGTGGGCAGAAAAAGACAGCAATGCATGAAGGGGCTCAGTACAAAATGGCAGCCTGCAGTGGCAGGAGAAACAGAACGAGCGAGTGAGAGAGGGGGAGTGAGCAAGCTCAACTGAGCTCTATTGCGACTGCTGCAGATTTTTTTGTGGGCAGAAGAAGGCGGCGACGCAAGCAGGAGTCCAGTACAAAAGGGCAGCCTGCAGCACTGGCAGAAATGGAATGAGCTAGTGAGAGAGGGGGAGTGAGCGAGCTCAATGGAGCTCTGTTGGGATTGCTGTAGATTTCTCTGTGGGCATAAAAATGTGCCAACAGAGGGATGAGCTCAGTACAAAAGGGCAGCCTGCAGCGCCAGGAGAAACTGAATGAGTGAGACAGGGGGAGTGATTGACCTCAATGGAGCTCTGTTGGGACAGCTGCAGATTTCTTTGTGGGCAGAAAAAGGTGGCAATGCAGGCAGGAGCCCCGTACAAAAGGGCAGCCAGCAGCGTCGGCAGAAATGGAACGAGTGAGTGAGAGAGAAGGCGTGGATGAGCTCAACGGAGCTGTGTCAGTACTGCTGCAGATTACTTTGTGGGCAGAAAAAGGCATCAATGCATCCAGGGGCCCAGTACAAAATGGCAGCCTGCAGCAGCAGGGAGAAACAGAATGAATGAGAGAGAGAGGGGGAGTAAGCCACCTCAACGGAGCTCTGTCGGGACAGCTGTGAATTTCTTTATGGACAGAAAAGGGTGCCAATGCAAGCAGGAGCCCAGTTCAAAACAGCAACCTGCAGCACCGGGATAAACAGAACGAGCGAATGACAGAGGGCAGGGAGCGAGCTCAATGGATCAACGCAATCAACATTCGGCATTGACAAATGCTTGTTCTTATATTGAAACTTGTTAGAATCTTTCACCTTGTTAATTCCCTTAAGGTGTTTGAATGTTTCGGTCATATCACCTCTCTCCCTCCTTTGCTCTAGGGTATACATATTGAGCTCCGTTAATCTGTCCTCATATGTTTTCTGATGCAGTCCATGCACCATTTTGGTTGCTCTTCTCTGGACTGCCTCAATTTGGTTAATGTCCTTGTGAAGGTGTGGCCTCCAGTACTGCATGCAGTACTCCAGATGGGGCCTAACCAGTGTTTTGTAAAGAGGGATTATTAGCTCCCTCTTCTGACTTGTGATACCCAACTATTACACCCTAACATCCCCCTAGCCTTACCTACTGCTTTAATGTTCTGCTTGGATGATTTCAGGTCATCGGTGATGATGATGCTCAAGTCTCTTTCTTCCCTTGTGTTCTGTTGTGGGTGCCAGTCTGGGCACCCACAACAGAAGCCTGTTATGGGTACCCAGACTGGCAAACAAACTTTATTACATAATCAGTCTCTTCCACTCATCTTATCATCATTATCATAATCATCATCATCATCATCATCATCATCATCATCATCATCATCATCATCATCATCATTTCCATAAACATTGTTCTATTTACAAAATGCCCACCTTGTATACCCATATTTTATCACCCTTTTCCAAATGTATATACATTCATCATTGCATTAAAAATCATTTTTCTTTAATTCATTTCTTTAATAAACATTCCTTGATAGCTTCTTTTTCCTTTTCTTCTGCCAGATGTACACTTGGGGTACCACTCTCCTCCTTCCTTCTCTTTTCTTCTACAGGGACTAGTGTACACTAGTGCCCTTCTTCATTCTGTGTTTGCATGTCCCCCCCCACACTTCCACTCCACATATGTATGTCTTCCACTAGCCTGCCTCCAGCTCATGAAGGATGGCAGGTCTTCCCCCATCTATTGGGGTTCCTCCTTTCTCCACCCCACAACACAATCCTCTATCCCACTGTTAAACATATCATTCCCCATCCCTGACAGATGAATCCCATCACCTCTGTAAAATTCATCATCACTCTCTTCAAGTCCCTTCCTAATAATCCTCCCTCCATACTTACAAATAATGCCCCTATCCAGTGATTCATTCTCTTTATGGCTCTATCGACAGTCTTATGGCTGTGGGCATACTTCCAAACCCATCTGGGCACTATGTCCGAACATACTAGGGTGATCCCAGGCAGTAATTGTTTTATTGTTACAATGTCATACTTGATTTCATAGAAAATGTCCAGCCATGGCCTGGACCCAATGTCATTCCCTCCTAGGTGAATGATTAACACATCTGGCTCTGGGTATGTCTCGCTCATCTCCCTTAGTGTCAGTAGCAGCTGTGCCTATCTCATGCCACTGATACCTCTCCATCTTAGATTACACTGCCTGGAATCTTGGTACAGTTGCCAGCCCTCCGGTCTCCTTGCTGCTCTCCTCTCCACCCAGAATATGAATGAGTTCCCACAAATCCAGACCTCTAAGCTCCTCTTTCTCCCTATCAATGACAAAATAATCGTGAGAATTAATCCTGCTCCTATCCCCCCGATTCATCTCCCACCTTCTCTTATCTTTTTTTTTATATTTTTTATACTTACACCTGTAAAAGAGAGAAGCACTCAAATTATCAATCATGTAAAGATCTCACATATCTTTCATAACAGCTGGAGACCCAGTGGCTAAGTACCACCAAATCACCCTGCAATCCCCCTTTTGCTGTGGCTACTGAAGCTGCCCTAATACAGAAAGAGTGTGAAAAAAACTTTTTGGGATCTTCTAAAAATGTGATGCCCTTCTTTAATACAGTCACCACTTGCATACCTGTGACCACTTTCCCATCCCCATGTTTAAACAAGAAACTGGCCCTCTTTCCCTGCACTGCGATGTACACCCACAGTGCTTGAATCAGGCAAATATTCACATTCTGATGTTGACTCGGTACTACCTTGGCCCCCATGCCCTGTCTGATCCATCTTTGATCTTCTAATCAGTAGCTTTATAACTCCCTTGCCTCAGGTCACATCTTCTCAATGTAAGCCCCTTATACTGCCCCCCTTGCCATGCCCCACTACTTCGCTTAGTCAGAAAGCCCTATGCCACATCACTGAATATATAGTGGAAAATAATATGGATTTATCCTTTGATCTGCACCAAGCCCTCTAGCATTGCTTTGGAAATTGGTCTTCTGGTATTGCCAACTCGCCCTTTGATCCTTAGCCAACCTTGCATTATCCTATGTACCAACATGCTTTTTGTGGGATCACCCCATCCTTTAATGGGGTAAATTAAGCTGACAGAGGACAGATGCACCCCCATTGTTGCATGAGCTATACCTTTCTGCCACCCTTATATGACAAATTTGCCTACTTGATCTTCCATTACTGTCTCACTTACCTCCATCTTTTGTCCCTCTCTGAAGGCCTGAAAAACTTGCCAAGACCCTTCATTTGCCTTTAAGGTCCTAGGCAACCAGGAGTTATGGAACAGCAACTTGGCTCCCTCCGTTCAATTTCCCAAATGAATGTTGGAACTGATATCCTCTGCACATCTGCCCTCTGAGCGATGGCCCAGAATTAGTCCAGGTGCAGACAGGAGAGGCTATCAGCTATGTCATTCTCTGCCCCCTCAATGTGCCTAGCCCTAAATGACATGTTTAGCCTAAGTCCCTGCAATACCAGCTGCCTTAAAACTCTCATAACTGTCTCAGACATGGCTCCCCTTTTGTTCAGCACCTCTATTACTTCCCTATTGTCACACCAGAAGGTGACTTTCTGGTTCCTTAATTCATCTCCCCACAGCAGTGTGCTGACCCATATAGGTAAAATCTCCAGCAGGGTGATGTCCTTAATCAGACTTGCTACTTTCCAATCCTCAGGTCATGCCTCTGAAAACCATTTTCCCCTAAAATAAGCCCCCATGCCTATCCCCCTGACTGCATCCATGTACAACTCTAGATCTGTATTAAACACCCAATCATCCTGCCAGAAGGTATTCCCGTTAAAATCTTTCAAGAAATCCTTCCATATCTCTAAATCAGCCATGTTTCCCTTAGTTATATCAACCCAATGATGCAGCTTCATAGCCCCCTTTGTCACCCTGGCTAGTCACCATCTGAATGCCCACCCGTGTCCTATCAACCTACAGATGAAATGTAAGTGCCCCATCAGTTCTTGTACTTGTCATAACTGGACCCGCCTTCTTCTATTAGTGGCTTGCAGTAGTTGTCCCAGCCTCTCTAAATTTTTGTTTGGCAGGTGGAAGAGCTCCACTTCTGCATCGGTTTCTAGGCCCGGGAATTCTATGATCTGGCTAGGCCCTTCTGTCTTGTCTGGTGCTAGATGGACCCCCAGTTCCTGGCAAAGTTCTTGAAAACATGACAACATATGCTCAGTGTCCGCTTTCTCACTACCCATCAGTAGGAAGTCATCTAGATATGGAATGACTGATTTTTACCCATATCTGTGCTGGAAAACCCATTGGAGCCAACTTCGAAATAACTCAAATGTTGCACAGGCAATGGAACAACCCATGGGAATGGCCTTGTCGAAGTAATAATCATCCCCTACCTTAAAGCCCAGCAAGTGCCAATCTGTGAGGTGGACTGGTAGCAGATTGAATGCTGCTTCTATATCTGTTATTGCCAACCTTACCCCTGGGGTTGCCCTGATCAGCTGCACCACCTCCTCTAGGGTGGCGTATGTAACCTTACTGTCTTCTTCCATGATGTAGTCTTTCACCAATTCACCCTCTTGGAAGAACAAATGGATTATCACCTAGAACTTTCCTGGTTATTTCTTCAGGACCAGTCCCAATGGGGACAATCTAAGGTTCTCTAATGGGGCCTCTATAAATGGCCCTTCCACCCTTCCCGCTGTTATCTCCTTTTTTATTTTCTGCTCTAATAGCTCCTCTTTCCCTTTAATGGCTCCCAAATCCTTTGCTGTCCTACCTATCTGAGGCCCTTTGAATTGCAATTTGAAACCCTTCCTGAAACCTTCTGCCAGTTTTTTGGCTGCTGCCCTATCAGGGTATCCTTTTAACCAATGATTCAAAACATCCACTTTAATGGAGGTTACCGCCATACTATAGCTTATGATAATGGTGTTATTGCTTTTGTCCAAGTGCTCTTTACTGATTGAAACTCTTTCCTACCCCGTACCTCTTCCCCCTGTGCCATCTACTCCATCGCTGGCCCCGATATCCAATCTGTTGCTCACGAAAGGTCTGGTTGGTCTGAATGTTGGCAGCTCCCCTATTACTAGTATTGAACCAGTTTGTCCTACATTTTGATGCCAGATGGTTGCCCCTGCACTTCAATCAGGCGTGCTTAAAACGGCACCGAGACCACGCACAAAACACCCTATTATAGCCCCAGCAGCCTTTCTGTACCAAGCTCTGCTTCTTTTCTCCTTCTCCCTCATTGCTCCCGGTTCCTGTCAGGCAATCCAGCCACAAGTCTGATTGCCGTGTATTCAGTCAACATCCCCACACATCACCATTCATCGAGGGAACTGTTCAGCATATTGCAACCAGTTATCCCCCACAAATCTTAGCTTTACATACAATTAGGGAGTAAGTGAGCAGCTGGATTGCCAGCTCCAGTTTCTTTTCAATCACTATACAGTAGTTGTATAAATCGTGAAACCCACTGACCATGCATGCCATGCCTTCAGGCAGCTTGCTAAACTCAAGATGTGCTTTGTAAATATCTGTACATATTGTAAGTATACAAAATGTCTCCATGTACTCTGTTACTATGTACAATGATTTTATGTGTTCTGTACCACGACTGAATATACTCTTCTTTGTTTTGTATACTTATATCTTCCTGATTCATACTCTCAGGACCTCTTTGTGAATGAGCCTGCTCAATGGAGTTATTCTTGCAATAAACTTTGACTTGACTTGACTTTGACCTCCCCTTTGAGGTTTTTTCTTCCTCCCCTTTTCCCAGCAGGAACACCACTTCTGCCATGTCCTTCTTCCCTATGCTTTCCATTTCATCATATTTTGTAATGGCCTCCTTACTTACCAGTGCAAATATGTCTACATATCCCCCTTTCCAATTCTTTTCTTAGGTGGCCAATGACATGTGCTCACCTGTCCTCATACCTGGTGACCCTATCTCCCTCATGCTCAGTCCCTCCCCCAGTGATGTACCTGCATCCGTCTTAACCTCATCCTTTTTCCCTTCTTAATTTCAGCCAGTGTCTTCTCAAATTGGCCCACCACATCATCCTCCATAGCCCCCAGCATTTGTTTTACATAATCTTTAATACTACTGCCTATATTGGGGACTACATTATCTGGTCATGGGGATGGGTCCTGGACTGGGACTGTCACTGGTTCTGAAGGTCCAGCTGGATGGTTATTGTTTGGAGGTGTCAGGGGCATAGATGGACCTGGGGGCAGTAGAGGATCTACTGGGTTTACTGACTGTGGGGGCAGTGGGCTAAGCAATGGCAGGGGACTTGACTCAGAGATCAGCAGCAGCATGGGTATAGGCACTGGAGGAAGTGGCAGTGGCTCCACCAGATCCCTGGGTGCATGGTGGGCTGGACTTGCCAGAGGTTTTTTATTGCCCCTGTCCTTCTCCCTTTTTCTGCCTTCCGCTTCTCCCCTTGCCCAGTCTCCAATCCCTCCGCCAGCTCCCAGATTTTGTTTACTATGTCTGCCATGTCCATAATGGCCTTGTATGCATCAGCCTTAGTCATCTTGCTTTTCTTAGGAGCCATCATTAAATTCTCGCAGTAATGGTTCTGTAACACAAATTCCAGGAGAGTTAAACATATTCCATCAATGCCTCAATGTCTTTTGCAGGGCCTATGTGCACTGCTGCTTAACATGGCCAGGCAGCCACTGCGATTGTGTGTCTGCTTCTTCCCTTGCTTTTTGTTTATATAATAACATTGTCTTTCAGTACCAAGCAGCTTGATCCCCCCAACTGCCCACTTATCTGGCATGCTCTACTTATCATTGGTTTGTTATGTCCTCTTCTCCCTTTTTCTTGATTTTTTTAATACTTGAAACCCATTGATCCTTACTCCTGCTACCACATTGGCAGCTTTTTGTTATAATGCTGCTTGTAATGAGCACTCTCTCCTTCTTTTTTTCAATTAATTTATTATCCCCCTGTGATAATCACCCCACTTAGATTAATGTCATGCATTAGGTCCATTTTGAATCTTGCCAGTTGCCTGCCCCCCCCAGACAATGCAGGCCTTTTGTCCACCTGGGACTTGCACAAAATGGCCACCAGCAGCTGTTTAAAATGGTGCCCACTTCATGTGCAACCTGTGTTGTACCAAGTAGCCCTTAAAAGACATATTCTCCTTATCTGTGCTCTTCCCAAAAGCACAAATCTCCAGTCACTTGCCACAACAACCTACCTTGTGCAACCAAGCAAAAAAACCTACCCATGTAGAACGCTAAAATCAAAAGAAGCACTACCTTCCTTGATGCTACATGGTCCGACTTCTGCCATGTGGCATCCTGCCCTATACCCTCGGCCTCAGATCCTTTTCATGCAGCCAACACCTTGTGTTTCCCCATTTTTGTGTTGGCATTAGAAAACCTCCCTTCACCAGGCTCTGTCTCTTTTTCCAGCACCATAGCAGACCCCCCCACCCCATATCCATCCCCAGAACTCTCGTGACACCACGTCACCCATCCTGATGTGCATGGCATCCTGTTCCAGACCCTCCTCTTGGTTCTGCTTCATGGCCTAACAGAAGGAAAAAAACCTTTTTTATCTAAAAATTGGGAAAATAACCCACCTTGCGACAAGCAAGCCCACCAAAGCAAAACAAAACCTTGTCCCCCATCTGCAGCTCTTTTCACTGCCATGGTAAGATATCAGTGCCCCCCGCCAAGCCACATGGCCCATCCTTGGTTGTGTGGCATCTTCCCCCAGACCCAAATGTTACCTGTCTGCCTCCGGATCACCAGCAAGCCTGTACCCCCAACCAAGCCTCTGGAGCTCTTGTGCTCACATACAACTTTTTCCAATTGTTCTCCCAGCCACCAGGAGTGGCTATGGGTTTGTGCTATTCCACCCCACCTGTGTCTTCTGTGACTGCAATGCATTGTGGACAAACAAAGGGATCACAGTGCTACTTGGCTTAGCCAGGTAAGGGCCCAGAAAAAAAAAATGCTTAACTCTCCTTAACACCAAAATACCACATCAAGCTAAACTGCAAAATACATAAGCAGGTCACCAGTGCAACAGAATTAAACTATCCAGGAAGTCAAATACTAAAGCAAAACAGCGACTGGTGCCAAAACATAACTCATGAGTAGAGCAATCTTTATTAGAAGCTAAGCGAAAATCTTACTTCACTGTTCCTGCCCAACACTGTAAAGTAAATTCTTACCATGGCAAATAAAACAAAATACTTTACCCTTTGCTTCATTTTCAAAAATGCTCACTAGGCTGGAATGGTCCACAAATGGCTGGTTAAGTTTAAATTGTATTAACTTTTTATTTATAGCACTTCCAAGAACCCACCTAACAGGTTTCCAAAAGGTTCACTAAATTAATAAGCGCTGCAAATAAAATATATATATGTATATATTTTAAGAAGTTTGCCAATCAGATATGCTATAATAGAGTGCTAAAAAAACTCTAAAAGCAGCAAAAGTGAGGTTAGGGACCCAGTGCAGCTGCTTTTTAAATCCCTCTAATCCCTCCCTTTAGAGCCCACCATTGCCCAATCATCTTCCTTCACCTCCCCTCTGTGTTCCCTCCCATTTTGTGACCTCACATATGAGGTCACTCTATCCTCCCCAACCCCCTCAAACTCTTCTGCTGTTGTTGCCACTGGGTCAACCCCCATTGACTGCGACCCAGGAGAGAATAGGGCTGGCCCCTTAATCTGGCAGACCTAATGGTGTCATGCTCCCAAAACAGAATTGTTTCATATAAAACAAGAATATAAAAAAAAACTAAGTCCAACTTTTACTTTCTTATGAACCTAATCTTCTTTTGTGTGGCACTGTACTTGTTTCATGAGGCCATACAAAAGAAGAAAATTCTCTCATGAGACAAGACTTTTAAAATGTTTTAAAAACATATTTCAGGGTTCTTTTTCCAAAATCTAACTGTGTAATCCAGCTAATGAGGTCCAGTTTGTCAAGATACATGTGTTGGTGTCTCTGCGGAATATTATTTTTATCAGTTTTCAAAAAAATATTTTAAAAAAATGGAAACAAAATGGCTGTCATACAAAAGAAGAATTCTTTGTCACAAAACTGGATTGCCCCCCCCCCACCATGAAACAGAATCCTGTTATGTATGGCCAAATTGTTCTTTGGTATGATACAGCAATCTAAAAAAAACATACTGAGCATGCTCAGAACTGAAATTTCAAATCCTTATAACTCTGGAATGGATTAATATTTTTCACAAAAAACAATGAAGTGCACCATTCTGCAGCCAGTCTTTTCTACTCTGAAAATTGCAGAACAAAATTCTAAACTGCATGGGCACTAGACAATGACAAAAAAAAAAAAAATAACCACAGATTTTTTTGTTCACTGTTTCCACTATCCAGATCTTGGAATCTGCACACCCGACCAGAACAAAACTTGGCACATTAAGAGAACTTGTCCCAAACTGTGCATGCAAATGTCTTCCAAATCTGTTGAACAGTGGAGAAATTATTAAAGTACAAAATTAGGGATCTAACATTAAACAGTCTACTTAACCCTTAACCTAACTATAGTGGCTCTATCCACCACTATATATATATATATATATATATATATATATATATATATATATATATATATACTGTATATAGTGATGGGATAGTGCCACTATAGTTAGGGCTGAGTAGCATGTTTAATGTTAAATCTCACAGTTTGCACTTTAATAACTTTGCAACCAATCAATAAATTTGCATAAAATGTGGCATATGCTGTCCTATGGGGTAGATTTCTTGATGTGGCAAGTTTTGTTCCAGTTGGACGTGTGGATTCTGAGATCTGGAAAGTGCAAAAAGTCATAAAGTCACCACTTTTTGCAGTTTTTTTCCTCATTGCCTTGCATCCAGACAGTGTGGAATTTTAATGCGATTTTTCATGTTAGAAACAGCTTGGGTAACAGAACAGGCATGCATTTGTTTTGTAAAAAAATATTAATCTGTTGCAAAGTTATTCAGTTTTTCATTTTCCATTGTTTTCAAAGGGAAGATCACTTTTCAGGATTAGGAGAAAGTTTGACAAAGGATTTGATCTCATGAAAAAGGATTCTGTCTCATGAGACCCATTCCTTTTTCATAAGAATAAAATCATTTTTTGTGAGCAAAGATCCTTTTTCACAGGTCATCATCTTGTTTTCTGTTTTCTCTTAAAAATGTTTTTTCAAAATCCACAAAAATGACATCCTGGAGTGACACCACCACACCTAACTGGTTGATCGGGACCCCATTAGGTGAAATCTGCACTTCAAAGTTAGAAATATGCCCTTGAAATATGTTTTTAATATAAAATTGATCCTTTTTTGTGATTGGGTGACATGAACAAAGAATCCTGTTTCGTATCACGAGTCACGAAAAAGGATTCTTTTTCATCACTCAAGAATCCTTGCTTGTCCCTTCCATTGTCTTTCTTTCAAGTTCTCTGACTGTAACTGCAACCAGAGACTGAGGGAGCTACACAGCATAGGCAGCAGTTGTAGTAAGAGGAGGAGGGGTACAGGTCTACCAGAGCACTTAGCATAACTTTACAGTCACCTCCTCTCCCGACAACATAACTCTTGGTTTCAGTCAGGTTCTCGGCTTTCTCCTTCTCCCTGCAACTTTTCCTCCCTTTCAGTTGGTGCTAGCATAGTTTGTGACTTTGGCCCTTTGAAAGCAGGCTGGTGCTTTACTGGATCAGGATGGATAATATGCAAGAAGCCAGAAGATCCCCCACAGTTGAACTGCAGAAACCTCAGTAGTTGTAACGTCAGAGTGTCCTGACTTGAGGATTTGAATTTGGTTTATAATTATGAGGAATGCAAAAATGACTTGATTATAAGTACCGGCAGAATCTTCTTCTCCTTTATGTGTTGCTGTGTGATCTGGGGGTGTCATATTAGATGATAATGATGAAGAAGTTAGTTACACATTAGATCATACACTATCCAATATCTATGTTGTATGTTTTTGATTCCCAGAGAGGTGCAGAAATCTTTTTTTTCCTTTTTTTTTTTTAATTCATAGTCTTCTGAAATGCATTGAAACTATTTTTTTGTGCTAATGTGAGCTGTTTTCTTGACCCTGCAATCTCATGCTGTGTACTTTACCCAGCACATAAAAGAATAAATGTAAACCCATTATTATTTAATCAGCTTTGCTAGTAAGAATAATACTAGATTTAAAAATGCAGAGAAGGTTCAAGTATGCCGAGTTAGTCACACATGAAGTCTGCAGCCTTCAGAGAAACCCATTTAATTCTCATTTTATAAAGCTTGCTGCAGACTGATGTTTTATGGCACCCTGCACAGGGGCAGCTTCTATAGACTATATGAATCCTTGTCTAAGGCATTGTTATTGTCATCAGCAACGTAAAAAATATTGGATAGGCAACTGTGCACAACCAATGTGTTCTGCCACAGAGGGGATCTGATTCCCTCTGACCTCGTGAGTGAAGCTCGAGAGGTCCATGGAAATCAGAACCCCAAGGTGGCAGAACACACTGGTTATGCATAAAGTTGCTCATCCTGTATTTTTTATAATGTATAGTATAATGTAAATGTGTGCATTTTTTTTTCTCTCACAATGAAACTGGCTTGTGCAGTTTTTAGAAGTTCTAGAATGCTGTTCACCACAGAAGGGTACAATCACATTCCATGACCTTGGAATTGTGGTACAACAGAATTTTGAAAAGGATGACTTTCTATATAGAACAATACTCTACTATACACTATAATTAAATGCTGTACAGTACTCCCCTGGTACAGGAAGGTAGAACATACTGCATATATTTATAAGTAGTAGCAAACATTGAACTTGTTTGAACTACATTTTATAGCTAGGAGCTTAGCTTAACGGCAGCTGGAAATGAATCTTCTGGGCTCTGCTTGATTACCTGGTAAAATATGTTTAAATAAATAAATAAAATTGAGACCAGTCACTTGCAACACAGGCATACAATCTGCACAGAGACATTGTTGCATAAGATATTAAAACGTTGTTGCATAAGATTTTAAAAGAACTGTGTATGCATCCTGCTGTAATGACTTTCAGTTCATTGTTTACTTCCATGGGTTAATCTTTGCCCAGTAACCATTGCTCTTGAAGTGGACTTTCTTGGGAAAAATAACACAGTTGATGGGCTTGTTACATGAGTTTTTAAATCAGTTTTGATATCAGTACTGTTTTGTAATATTTATTTTGTTAAGCAGTAAGGCACAAGTCAAGATTAATGGCACCTAGCATCACTTCTTAAATATACAGCGAGGCATGGGGTATAGCTGAGTGCCCCCATCCACCTTAGGACTGACTATATAAGCTACAAATCCCCTCCCTGGAGTGTCTTATTGCTGTTATGTAATAGATTGTTAATTGAGTTTGGAAGGTAAATAGAATGCATGTTTCTAACCATGGCTACATTAGGGATATTATTATTGTTTGAGAAGGTCTTGGGCCATAGGAAGACCCTATTCTGCAGTACCCTAACTTCACATACTATATTTTATATGTTTGCACCAGTAATTTCTGCAGTACATGGCATTGTTGAGGAATTATAGTTTATCATTATGCTTGAAAGATTAGTGTAATATAGCATTTAAGATAGTGTATGGGTTGTTATCAGTATCCAGCTTGTTAACCATCAAGAGACTGTAATGGCGACCATGTAAACCTCAAGGATGAAGCTTGGGAGGTTTGTGCTGCCATGGCAACATAAAGATGATTAAACAATTTGATTGCGGATAGTGAACCATACATTATCTTTTATAATGTATGGTCCACCATTTTACAGGTGTATAGGAAGTAGAGAGCACTCACGCTCCATTCACTCCACTCTCTGTGGTGCTTCTTGATCACAGCCACAGCTGTTTAGTTTTCTGTTCATCATTTGTGCATGTGCAAACAACTTGCAGCATACAGAATGCACACGCACGACTACAGTCTATGTTGCTGTACCATCGATGTGACATACTCACGATGGCATAACAACATTGAAACATTACGTAGATTATATAACAACAATATAAATTGGTAGATTTCTATAGGTAATAATGTTTGACCATACATTATTGTCCAGTTATTGATTTGTTATTCTTTACGGCTTATATTTTAAGGAGCTTGTGGTGGTATGTAACTTATCTAGTGGTGACACATTTACGAATGAGAAGTACTTCTCCTCATCTATCCAGTCAAGGAAAGGGGGGAGGGTTCTTAGCAGCAATAAGGAATAGGTAAGGAATAGGGGTAATTTATTTTCTCGAAAGTGCAGACCAACATGGCTGCTACTCACATACACCCAATTCTCGTCCAGGTATTGCTTTTTAAATGGAAAAAGGGCTGTAAAAGTATAACTTACTAATATATTTTGAATACCTCTACTGGGAACTTACCAAGTTACTTTGTTTTGTTAATATAGTGGGTTACAAGACCTGAGGCACCATGGGTTCACAGGGGGGAGGTCGTGTCAAATGAATCTGATGGATTTTATTTAACTGGGAGACAAAGGAATTAAATCACAATGGAGCAGTGGATGTAGCCTACTTAGATTTCAGTAAGGCTTTCAACACCGTTCCACATAGGAGACTAATAAGCAAGTTGGGTAGCTTAGGTGTGGTACCCTGGATAAGAAATTGATTAGTGTATAGGCAACAGAGGGTAATGGTAAACAGACTTCATTCTGAAGAAGGGAGGGTGAAATAATGCACTTAGGGCACAGAACCCCAGGGAGAGAGTGCAAAAATGATGGAGGGGTATTGACAGCTGCCAAGCAGGAAACAGACTAGGTGGTAATCATATCTGATGACCTAAAGATGGACAGGCAGTGCAACAGGCAAATTAGAATATGATCTATTTCAAAAAGTAAGGAAATAAATTGCAAAAAACTGCTTTAAAGCATCAGTTAGGGTTAAAGTGACAAACGTAGGGAAATATGACGTTAGGGTTTCCAACCCTAACACCCCACCCTCACCCTACACAGACCAAGAGGCATTGGGGAAGGCATTGCGGTCATCAGCCCTAACACTCACCCCATTCCATTAGAAAATAACCTAGGTGGGTACAGTATAGAGAATGGGGTGAGTGTTAGGACTGATGACTCCAATGCCGTGACTCGACAATCTTTGGTCTGTGCAGGGTGGGGTGGGGTGAGATTGGAAACCCTAAAGTCATATTTCCTACTTTTAAGGCTTCAGTCTTGTTCAATGCATTAGTAGTTATATGCATATATATATATATATATATATATATATATATATATATATATATATTATATATCTATATATATATATATATATATATATATATATATATGTGTGTGTATATATATATATGACCGATTTGGATGAAACCAAAGGCATGGTTCAATAGATCAGAATCCCCTGACTAAAACCCATCCAAGTTTTACTTCAGAAGTGACCACTGAGATGAGATATTTTGGTTTTTCCAATCGAAAATTTAAAATCAAGATGGCGGACCTCACAATGAAATAATTTTTAAAATTCTCAGGGACAAAGATTCTTGAACCATGAGGCTGCAAATTCTTTGATCGCCAGGTGGGACCAGATGGCCAGAACCCCATTCTTTGTTCACAAAACATACATATAAATTTTCCCATTGTCTTATAATGGAAACTTAAAAGTGGCATAACTTTTGAATGCCTTAATATTTTTTCACCAAACAAAAAGCAGCATGTTCGGCCACCAAAGCTCTTTCAAACAAGCCATCTTGCAGAGTGGCATGCCACACAACAGCCATGCAGGGCCACATCCAAAATCCCCCAAACTGCCTCCAAAAACTGATAATTTTGCATTTTTCAGCATTTTCATATGCAAAGACCGTAAGTCCAACCAAAATGCAATTTGGCAAATCAAGAGATTTACCATGCTCTACGCACATACCAAATTTCAGGCAAATTCATTGAATGGGTCCAAAGTTATTGACATGCAAAATTGTGAATTTAACATAGAAGTGACAACTGAACCCTAACTATAGTGGAGCAACCGTGCCACTATTATATATACATATATATACTGTATACATACTATATATATATATATATATATATATATATATATATATATATTATAGTGGCATAGTAGCACCAATGTATTTAAGATTCTGTGGGCACTCTAATGTTAAACCCCAATGTTTGCACTTTAATAACTTCACAACCATTCAATGGATTTGCATGAAATTTTGCATGTGCAGTCCCAAAGGGGTAGGTCTCTGGATGTGCTGAGTTTTGTTTTGGTAAATTGCAGATTCTGAGATCCAAATAATGCAAAATGTTAATTGTTAGGGGTTTTCTGCTGTTTTTTCTGACACCTGTAGTGCCAAAACATTTTGAAATTTTGGTCTGAAATTTTCAGGGTAGAAAGGATATGGCCCACAGATGTGCCTTTTGTTAGTTTGGTGAAAAAATATTATTCTATTATAAAGTTAATAAATGTTACAATTTTGGGTTCTGAACATGCTCAGTAAGCACTTCAAAATACCTGTCTGAAACAAAAAAAAAATCCTTTTTTGTATGGAGCCAATACTTTTTCATGAGGGGAAAATCATTTTTGTGAGCCCACCATCTTGTTTTCAATTTTTTTTAATTCAAACCCCCCAAAAATGACATCCAGCTGAGAGCCCAACAGATGTATCTTGCTCATCGGGACTCCATTAAGAGGATTCTGCATGTAACTGTTGGAAAAAATATTTTTTTCCACTGCTAAATCCTTTCCTATGTCTTGCTTCCCCTTTCTTGTATGGTCATTCATTCAAAACTTTTAGTATGAACTTTAATTAATTTTGTAATATCCCTGGAGTCTAGTGGCACCCCCCACCCTCCCATTGCCATCCCCATAATTATTTATCTTTACCTGGTGTCTGATTGCAACCCCACCCTCCAATTGCCATATTTTAATTATATTTACCTGGTGTCTAGTGACACTCCCACCCTCTGATCTCTGTCCCTGTTTACAAGTATTCTTTTCCTGGTGTCTAGTGGCACCCTCCACCCTCTGATGCCATCCCCCTATTTTCATTTATTTCCCTGTTGTCTAGTGGCACCTCTTACCCTCCAGTTGCCATCCCCATTTACAATTATTTGTGCCCTGGTGTCTAGTGGTTTTAGGGCTTTAGGGTTGATTTGTTTTAAGGGTGGGTTTTAGGGCTGGAAACCCTAGACACATTTTCTTACTTTTATCTCTGTAACCTGAACCATAAATTTTGCATTAACACAAGTGTTTGCAAATATATAGACATATATATATATATATATATATATGTATATATATCAATAAGGGATATTGAGGTTGACTGTTTGATAACTCATTTATCTGCTACAGTTGCTAGTAACTTCACCAGTGCCGAAGCCACGAGTTACGAGAGGTCACTGGCAACTGCATCACATAAATGAGTTATCACACAGTCAACCCCCGCATATTCCATTTATGCAACAGACTTTTTGGGGGGGGTTTATCCATTTTCATGAAAACTGAGATATTGGCCATTAGTGTGGATTGCACGGACTTTGCACGACTTAGCGCTGCCTTTGCATGGAATTTGCACAATTTATGCAATTTGCACAATGTAATAGATAGGACTTTGCGTAACTTTGTGCAAAGTCACTGTGTGTATAAATAAATGTATATACATAGTGACTCAGATAAATGTATTTATCACAGAGTTTATCTCTAAACACCTGTTGCATAAACATACAGTGGCGTGAAAAAGTATTTGCCCCCTTCCTGATTTTCTCTATTATTGCATATTTGTCACACTGGATGTTTTCAGGTCTTTAGACAAAATATAATATTAGATAAAGGAACCTAAGTGAACAAATAACACTTTTTTTACTTATTTCATTTATTTAATGAAAAAATGTTAACCAACACCAACTGGCACTGTGTGAAAAAGTAATTGCCCCTAGTTAAATCAACCCAATTAAAGGGATAATTAGAGTCAGCTGATTGAACACAGCCAGGCTTGATTACAGCCAGCCCTGCTCAATATAAACCTCACTTATTTTGGCTCTTAACGTCAGAGTCACGTTGCCAGCACAAAAGATTCAACAAGCACATTATGCCATGATCAAAGGAAGTTCCTGAAAAGATCAGAAAAATTTGTTGCCCTCTATCAGTCTGGAAAGGGTTACAAAGCTATTTCTAAGGCTCTGGGACCCATCGAACCACAGTGAGCCATAATCTCCAAATGGAGAACACTTGAACAGTAGTGAACCTTCCAGAGTGGGGCGGCCTGCCAAAATTACCCCCAAGGGCGTGTAAAATCATCCAAGAAGTCTCAAAGGATCCTAAAACAACATCCAAAGAACTGCAGGCTTCTCTTGCCTCAGCTAAGGTCAGTGTTCATGACTCCACAATCAGAAAGAGACTGGGCAAAATAAGTTTATGTGAGAGTAGCAAGGCGGAAACCATCATAACCAAGAAGAACATAAATGCTCATCTCTCATTTGCCAAGAAGCACCTGGATGATCCACAAGCCTTTGGGAAAATGTTCTATGGACAGATGAGTCCAAGAGTGGAACTTTTGGACAACATGGATCCCATAATGTCTCGTAAAGCAAACACAGCATTCCACAGTAAGAACACCATACCAACAGTCAAACATGGTGGTGGTGGTGTGATGGGTGGGATGCTTTGCTGCCTAAGGACCTGGATGACTTGCCATAATTAAAGGAACCATGAATTCTGCTCTGTACGGAAAATTCTTAAGGAGAATGTCCAGTCATCCTTCTGTCAGCTGAAGCTGAAGCGTAGTTAGGTCATGCAGCAAGACAATGATCCAAAACACAAAAGCAAGTCCACATCAGAATGGCTAAAAGAAGTAAAATTAAAGTTTTGGATGGTCTAGTCAAAGTCCAGACTTAAATCCAATAGAGATGCTGTTGGGACCTGAAGCGAGCAGTTCATGCTCGAAAACCTACCAAATGTTACTGAATTAAAGCAGTTCTGCGAGGAAGAGTGGGTTAAAATTCCTCCACAGCGATGTGAAAGACTGATATTGAATTATAGGAAGTGTTTGGTTGCAGTCATTGCAGCTAAATGTGGCATAACCAGTTATTAAGTGTAAGGGGCAAGTACTTTTTCACAGTGCCAGTTGGTGTTGGTTAACTTTTTTTCATTAAATAAGTGAAATTAAAAAAAAAAAACAAGTGTTATTTGTTCACTCAGGTTCCCTTTATCTAATATTACATTTTCTCTAAAGACCTGAAAACATCCAGTGTGTCAAATATGCAATAATAGAGAAAATCAGGAAGGGGGCAAATACTTTTTCACGCCACTGTATATATATATATATATTTTGCAAAACACTTTGTCAATGCATCAGTTAGGGTTATAATGACAAAAGTAGGGAAATGTGGCATTAGGGTTTCCAACCCTAACACCTCACCCCCACCCTGCACAGACCAAGAGTCGTCGGGGGCCAGCATTGGGGTCATTAGCCTTAACATCCACCACAT
Organism: Neoceratodus forsteri; assembly: GCA_016271365.2. Taxonomy (NCBI): domain Eukaryota; kingdom Metazoa; phylum Chordata; order Ceratodontiformes; family Ceratodontidae; genus Neoceratodus; species Neoceratodus forsteri. The sequence continues at coordinate 869,474,760 of CM057450.1, read as the reverse complement.
TCCATTAGAAAATAAGCTGAGTGTGTATAGTATAGAGAGAATGTGGTGAGGATTAGGGTTAATGACCACAATGCCAACCCCTGATGCCTCTTGGTCTGTGCATGAGGTGTGGGTGTTAGGTTGAAACTTAATCATTCTCCTCTGTCTACTTTAACCTAACTGATGAATTAACAAAGTTTTTGCAATGTATTTCCTTACTTTTTGACATAGTATAATTATATCATAGGGTTTTACAGATAACGTTCTTCACTGAAAGTAACAATTTGATGCCACAAATGCTGGTTTTTGCTTTTGCACCACTGAATTGGCAGGGCAACAAACATTTTTTGTACCGTGCCAACTGCCATCTTGTTGATTTTTCCATTAACTAACAAACATGGAAAATATATAAAAGAGCTGGGATTTTAAAAACAAACATCAGAACCTAGATAAACATGACCCATTTAGCTAGATTCTGTTGTTTGTTTATAGCATAATGGCCTAAAAACTGTTTTCTGCACACCCAAATTCCCCGGGCACCCAGGTTAGAGCGGAGCTGTTCTCCCACATTCTCTGTATCAGAACAGTGGCAATTTCTTGACATCTGTAGCCACAGATGGAGATGTGCTGTCGGCTGCACTGCCAGCAGTGAGCAAGCAATGACTTCATCTCATCTCTCTCTCTCTCTTTCTCGCTCTCTTTCTCCCCCCCCCCTCTCTCTCTCTCCTCTTCAGTATTTACCTATCTATCTATGGGATCTGATCCTGGCTGATAAGGTTGTATATAAATATGTCCATACATATTCTTCAGAGTATCATCTCTACCATGTCACAAAAAGAGCAGATGCATATCATAAAGGATCATAAATCCCTTCCACCATCTCAAAACTATGTCACTATTATACTGCCTTTATATGTAGTTTTGGTTACTGGATAACTGATTTTTTTTTGCTGATGTATCCCACATTATTGATATAAATGCAGAGGTGTCAAGTACAGAAGCCATGACACACAGACTTGTAAAAAATACCCGCTCCCTCCACCAGAGATGAAACACAGAGTTGCCAAGCAAAACACGAGTATGGCTACTCAAGACTTGGCAGTAACACACAAAATCCAGGCAGTAGTATGAGACTTGTCAAGCACATACTGAGGGATAAGCATTCCACTGCTTCTCAGTCTTATCCCATGAAACATGCATCTCCTTTGTTTCCCTAACACCCCACCCTCTCAAACCAGGCAGGAGAGTTGGTGTGGGGTGTGCTTTGGGCTTCTGAAGCCTAACCCTGATGCTGACCCAAACCACACTCTCATCTACCATGCCAACCTGAACTGCATGCCAATCTAACTCCTTTAAGGCACACAGTAAGGGAATGACAACCCTAGCCATACCTCTTTATATAGAAGGACCCTCCACTGCAGAAACAAAACTGGGGCAAAACACTGCCCAACAGGAAAATGCCACTACAGTATGAAAAACTGGGAGGGACAAACAAATTGCAGAGGAAAACCCAAAAATGACTGCAAATGTGATCTACACAAAATAAGACCATCCTACTGTATTATATATAAATTAAATGCTAGGTAAGTGTGGTATACGGGGAAATATGTCATCTCAGGTGTTTAATGAATTCATAATCCCACTTGCCTTTTGGGCTTTTTAGTTATGGAACTAGCATTTATTCATTCTCTGTCTCTATCTCTCTCTCTCTCTCTCTCTCTCTCTATATATATATATATATATATATATATATATATACATATTCTATGCAAAAAACTTTGTTAATGCATCAGTTAGGGTTCTTCTACAGTGACAAAAGTGAGGAAATTCACCATTGAGGTTTCCACCCATTGAACCCACCCCACCAACAGGCATCGGGGTGTGCATTGGGGTCATTGACCCTAACTCTCATGCACACCCCAAAGCCTGTTGGTAGGGGTGGGGTTCAATGGGTGGGAACCCTAATGGCAAATTTCCTCACTTTTGTCACCGTAGAAGAATCCTAACTGATGCACTAACAAAGTTTTTTTAATAGAATTTCCTTATTTTTTAAGAAGGACTAGAAAAGTAGAAAGTTGTGGATGTTGGTGGGAGCATGGGGCCCCCCACCAACTTGTTTGTGTCAGGTCACATTACACACCCAATGACTAAAAGGTACATTGACAACAGCAAGGCCACCCAGCAAACAGATGTTAATCTAGTAGAGCAATAGAAAACACTGTCCACAAAATGTAAACTGCGCCACGCAATATGTCTGCAAAAAATATATTGCCCCACACATAAAATCAACTATTGACATCTACAGGACATGCCATCAACACCCTCCAAATTTCAAGTAAAAAGATCAAGCCATGTCCGAGATATCACATGTCAAAATTAGAAAATGTCATTCGTCAGAGTGGCACAGTTCCACACCTGTTGACATTTAACACACACAACAACTGAAAACTACATTCATGACACTAAAGCTAGGCACCCTGTCAATTTCAAGCCACCAGCACAATCCAAAACACTGTCCACAACATGTAAAGTGCATCACACAACATCTCCACAAAACAAATTTTCTGTGACACATAAACACCATAATTCACAACTACAGGACATGCCGTAAACACCCTCCAAATTTCAAGTAAAAAGACCAAACCATTTCCGAGATATTCAATCTTAAAGATTGGTAAAATTTCCCTATCTATTCCATTATAAAAAATCTGCCCATTTTGCACTCCCCCTCGTGATCAAAGATGGCAATCAGAGAATCTCACAATCAAAGAATTTGAAGGGTCACGACCAAAGAATTAAAACTGTTCTAATTTAAAAAATTCAAAGAATTGTGGTAAACCACTGCCATGGTTCATCAGAACAAAGCCCCCTAAGAAAAACCCACCCTCATTTGTCTTCCTAGGACACCCCTGGGCCGAGAAAATAGATTTTTTTATCTGGCCATCTCATCCCTCACTCGCAATGCATTATCGTGATCAAAGAATCTCATGATCAAAGAATTTGCAGGCTCATAATCAAAGAATTTGCAGGGTCATGACCAAAGAATAAAAACTGTTCTAATTTAAAAAATTAAAAGAATTGCAGTAAACCATCCCCATGGTTCGTCAGAACGATGCCCCCTGAGTAAAACCCACCGTCATTTGTCTTCCTAGGACACCCCTAGGCTGAGAAAATTAATTTTTTTATCTAGCCATCTTGTCCCTCGCTCATGATGCATGATCGCAATCAAAGAATCTCGCGATCAAAGAATTTGCAGGCTCGCGATCAAAGAAATTGTTCGCTAGTAAACAAAGAGCAAGGGATGAGATGGCCAGATTTAAAAATCTATTTTCTCAGCAAGGGGTGCCCTGGAAAGTTTAACGAGGGCGGGTTTTGCTCAGGGGGCTTTGTTCTGCCCCATCTGAATAAAATAATTTATGTTTTCAATATCCTTGGTAGTCTAGTGCCCCCCTGATCATGATAAAATAGATAACAATCTCTGTATCCCTGGTAGTCTAGTGGTCACCCATGTGTATTTTATTAATATTGCTTTTTTATATCCCTGGTAGTCTAGTGGTCCCCCCGATCTGTATTAAATTATTATTATTGTTGATATCCCTGGTAGTCTAGTGGCCTCTTCCATCATGATAAAACAGCTTATGATGTCTGTATCCCTGGTTATCTAGTGGCCCCCCATGTGTATTTCATTCATATTTCTTGTTTATATCCCTAGTAGTCTAGTGTAACCCCTGATCTGTATTAAATTATTATTATTCTTTACATCCCTGGTCTAGCGGCCCCCCCCATCATAATAAAATCGATAAGCATCTGCAATTTCCTGGTAGTCTAGTGGCATCCACATCCCCCACCCAGCCTTGCCAGCTCACCCAGCATCCCCCACCCTTCCCCAGCCAGTGACTGGCACAGACCACCTCTCACCTCCACAGCCAGTCACCAACTGTGTGTATCACGAGCGCTAAAGCAAAGAGGCACTCTGAAATTATTTAAATTGAACTTTAAATGCTCTAAAACAGTCGGCATGACCGAGTGCTGATTACACTGACAAATGACATGCTTGCACAAAATTAAAATAGCCCAGGTTCCATACAGAAAGCAAGAAAACACTGAATATTGTGCTTACTATACTTACATTTGTGTAAAATAAGCTGCTGTTTCTCTGGAGACAAGATCGAGTCCACAGCACTTTCACTTTTATTGTTGAAATGTAGCATGACCAAGTGCTGTAAATTGCCGTAACAGAAATGCTTGGAGAAGTTTAAAGGAAGCCCCTCTGTCTTCAAAAAAGTAGAAAAGTGTGTATTTAGCTTTAGTTTTTCTTTTCTTTTTGTAAAAGAAGCTGCCGACAACCCGAATGTAGTGAGAGGAGCATGAGCGAGTCGGCGTCTTGAGAAATGAAGATGCAAGCCAGAGCATTTGTTGCTATAGAAAAACTCTCTCTGGGTTGCATCTACGTTCCTCAAGCTGCCAGCTCACTCAATCTGCTCCCGCTCCAGTCGGTGACTTCTTTCACCAAAAGTAAAGAACAACTAAAACAAAATAAACACTTTTCTTAATTTTCTGAAGACAGAGGGGGTTACTTTAAATTACTGAAAGCATTTCACTTATGACCATTTTCAGCACTCACTCGGTAACGCTACATTTTAACATTAAAAGTGAAAGTGCTCTGAACTCGCTTTCTTCTCTGTAGAAACAGCAACTTTTTTTCACACAAATGGCATACTAACCATTAAATTTGGTGTTTTTTGTTTTACTTTTCCAACAGACACTGGCTTATATTAAATGTCTGCCAGGACTTCATTTACCAATATTGTCAGCACTCGATCACACTACACTATAGTAATAAAAATGAACCTTCTTCTACACTAACACACTCTGAAAATGGCAATAATACCTACTACTTAAACCTATCACAGTTAGGACAGCACCAATCAAATTATCTACTGCAACTCAAATACTTATTTGTGCCACACAGGGACTTATGGTAATTTTATAAGATAGATAACCCACTACAGGGCATGTGGTGATGCTCTGATATACACATGCCTTGGGTGGTTGAACACACACCAAGGCATGCATATATCAATGCATGACTGCATGCCCTGTAGTGGGTTATCTATTACATTTATATTATGGTAGCACAGATGTGCTACCATAGTTAGGGTTGAGTAGCACTTTTAAGGTTAAAGGGTCAAATTTTGTAACTTAATAACTTTGCCATCGTTCAACAGATTTACCTGAAATTTGGTATGCATGTTTAGGGATGGTAGATCTTGGGAGCAGCCAAGCTTTGTACCAGTTGGCTATACGGCTGCAGAGTTATTAAGCAACAACCAATTGTGCAATTAAGCTTTTTTGCAAATTCTTTGCTCTCACCTACAGGTCACACAGTTTGTGTGACCAATCCAAAAACTTCAGGGAACATGTGGCCAGGGTCCCTAATGTGCCTTTTGAAGATTTCATGAAAAAATATTAAACGGTTCAAAAGTTATTCAAAAAACAAGTTCCCATTACAAGTCAATGGGAAAAGTTAACAAAAAGTGCAACACTTTTGCAAATGCACTTTTTAGTGTTACAATGGCCTTAGTAGTGTCACAAATCCACCATTTTGTTTTCAGTTGGTGATCAGAAAAATGCTTGGCACAATGGGGATAGAAGCAGTAGTGAGTGGGATCAGGGGAGCAAAAGAAATGGAGTAAGAGGGAGGGAGAGGTACCACAGTGGTGTCACATCAGGATAAGGATAAAAAGGCCAGTAAGGTGGAGGGGACTGATGATGCTATCTCCACCGAAAGGGTGTTGTTAGCCCTCAAGGCCCTAAAGAAAGATAAATCTCCTGGGCCAGATGGCATTCATCTGAGAGTACTATGGGAATTGGCGGACATACTGGCTGCACCCCTGGTGGAGCTCTTCAACAGGTTGCTTGAGACAGGGAGGGTACCTAGGAATTGGCCGAGGCACACATGTGGTGCCAATCCATAAGGGGGTCGAGGAAGTACCAGGTAACTATAGACCCATCAGTTTGACCTCGGTGGTGGGAAAATGAATGCAGAGTATACTAAAGGAACAATTAGGGTGTACTTGGAGGAGGTGGGAGGTCTGGATAGTTGGCAACATGGGTTTGTGCCAAGTAGGTCATGTCAAACCAATCTTGTGGAGTTCTACAAATGGGTAACATCAGCACTGGACAGGGGAAAGCCTGTGGATATATTATTCTTGGACTTCAGCAAGGCGTTTGACTCTGTCCCCCACAATGGTCTGTTGGAGAAACTGACGGGGTTAGGGAGTAGGCCCTTTGATGGTCAGATGGATTGAAAACTGGCTAGCTGGACACACCCAGAGAGTAGTGGTCAGTGGGGAGCTCTCGAACCCTAGAGAGGTCGGTAGTGGGGTACCGCAGGGCTCGGTCCTGGGTCCGATCCTGTTTAATGCATACATATCGGACATCAGAGAGGGTATAGGGTGTGAAATGAGTCTCTTCGCTGATGACTTGATGACTCCAAGATGGGAGCAGTAGTTGAGGGGGAAGAGGGGAGGTTGGCACTGCAAGGTGACCTGGACAGCCTGGAAAGCTGGGCTCACACATGGAAATTAAATTTCAATATCACCAAGTGCAAGGTGTTACATCTTGGGCAGGGAAACCCTAAACACAGGTACACCCTGGGAGGGGAGGTGCTAGAGGCCTCAACAGGAGAAAAAGACCTAGGGGTCATGGTGGATACATGTATGAATAACTCTGAGCAGTGCAGGAGAGTTGCTAGCAAGGCAAACAGGTTGTTGGGATGAATTGTAAGGGGAATCACCTCTAGGAGCAGGGAAGTGATTCTGCCACTGTACAATGGACTGGTTAGACCACACCTTGAGTACTGTGTACAGTACTTGAGAATACACTTGAAGAAGGACATACAGCTCCTGGAGAGGGTACAGAGGAGGACAACTAAGATGATACGAGGACTAGGGGATTTGACATATGAGGACAGACTTGAGGAGCTCTGCCTGTTTTCATTGGAGGAGAGGAGAGACAGGGGGACATGATTGAGGTCTTCAAGTACCTCACGGGGATAAATAGGGTAAACATAGAGGGAATTTTTAGACTAAAGCAGGGAGAAATCACCAGAGGGCATGGTTTGAAGTTGGAAGGTGGAAGGGTGAGGGGGGAAAAGAGGAGGAGGTTTTCACTGAGAGGGTGGTGGACCCTTGGAATGCACTGCCTGGCAAGCTGGTTCAGAGATCCACAGTGGAGGGCTTCAAGAGAGGGTGGGACAGACACAGAAAGCGGATGTATCAGATGATGGTCTGGCCCAGGGTGGTGGGGATGGATGATAGGGGTTTCTGGAACACAAGGGGGGGAGGACCTCGGCACCCAACTAGGGATCTGAGGTTTGAGCAGACTCAATAAGTAAGGCCTAATCTGCTGGCAATTAGTATGTTAGTATTTAAATTTGGGACCCTCTAGGGAAACAATTCTTTCTGTGTTCACCTAGTCGGACCCTGAGGATGCTAGCCAGGTCTTTATTTTGGGGTTAAGCACCCCAGAAATATATTTTTCAAATTTCTGGAAACAGTAGTGTCACAAAGTAGTGTCGCACCTGCGACACTTTCACAAATTTTTGTGAAAATTGCTGCAAATTGCGACACTACTTTTTCAGACTAGGCCAAAATGGCAGGAATTCTTTGCCACCCTGCTGCGAAAGAACGGTTTGGTCTTTTGTGCTGAATTTTGGAGGGAAGGTAGCCAACACCTCACAGATGTGCCTTTCTGTAGTTTGGTGAAAAAATATTGCATGGATACAAAGTTACAGCATTCCAAATGTGGAGTTTTTCCCCATAGACTAACATGGTGGCATATGCAGCGAATTTCATGGCTCGTATCTCGAAAACTATGCGAGATACAGATTTTTTATTGCGAGTTGCATAGCCCATTGAGCTATGTAATAGCAAAAACCTAACCAGGAAAATCCTGATTTCTGTGAAATTAAAAAAAATTTTCTACATTGTGCAGTTGCTGAGATATTAGCAAGTAAGTACTTTCAATGCTCGTTTTAAGCTTCGATGCCCATTACAATGCATACATTCTTTGAACACACTTTGTTTCTCTATGCACCTGTTTGGCAAAAACAGGGTATGCACTTCTGTTACTGTTACAGTTACTATTTCCACTTGCGTTTATGTCTCTGTTTGCATTACCATTCCCGTGTACGCCACCGTGTGCGTTACCCTTCGCGTTGTCATTTGCGCTTGCATTTTCGTTACTGTTACCATTTGTGTTTCCACTACTGTTTCTGTTTGCATTTTTGTTTGCATTATCATGTGCATTTCCATTTGCATTTCCAGCAGCCTTTTCGTTTGCATTTCCATTTCTCTTTCGTTTTGCATCTTCCTTGCTGTTACTGTTACCAATTGCGTTTGCAATTGCGTTACTTTGCCCGTGCGCATTATGATTTGTGTTTCCATATGCACTTGCATTTTCTTTTGCGTTTCTGTTTCCTTTGCTGTTATTGTTGTTGTTACCATTACCATTTGCGTTTACAATTGCGGTACTGTGCCCGTGTGCATTTCGGTTTGTGTTTCCATACGCGCTTCTGTTCCCGTTTCCGTTTCTGTTTCCTTTGGCATTATTCTTCATCTTAACTTTACCATTTGCATTTACAGTTGCGGTACCGCCTGTGCAGCATTACAGTTTCATGCTACGTGTAATTCTGCATTTGCATTTCTGTTTCTGTTCCTTTCGTAATTTTTGCTGTGACACTTAACATTTCCATTTAAAATACTGCTGCCCTAGAGGGTCCCAAATTTTAATGGGAAGCATTTTTATAACCAACTGAAAAAAAAAATGGCTGAATCACGAAAGTAAAAGGGTCATTTGTGACAGTAAAAATTGCATTTGTGACACTTTCGTATAGTTTGTTAACTTTTCCCATAGACTATATTTGGATTCAGTGTTTTTTTTAATAACTTTTGAACCGTTTAATATTTTTTCATGACATTTTCGAAAGGCACATTGGGGATGACAGCTGCATGTTCCCTGATGTTTTCAGACTGATCACACAAACCATGCAGGCCATAGGTGCAAGCAAAGAAATGTGCAAAAACCCATAATTTATGCATTTTTTGGTTCCCTGTAGCTTTGCAAAAGTACATCCAACCACAACGAAACTTGGCAGGTCCAGAGACCTATGGTACCAGACTATGCAAACCAAATGTCAGGAAAATCTGTTATACAGTGGCAAAGTTACTAACATGCAAAATTTCAGATTTAACCTTAACTGGGGTACTCAACCCTAACTATAGTGCCACTACTGTACTGTGCCACTAATATTATATATATATATATATATATATATATATATATATATATATAGGTGTAGACACAAATGGTGTGATAAATCCATTTATCTAAGTAAATGTGTAGTCATGGTTTATTTTAGTTGTTTGATTTTCAGTCATTACAAATGTATCAGTAAAAATTCAAAAATACAATACAATGCAATACAAAAACTATAAACACATGACATAGAATAGTGCAACTTGCCTTTATTGTTACAGTATGATAAAGAGTTACATCCCCCTAGGAGGCAGTGTAGTGCAGTGGTTTAGGGATCTGACCTGCAAATCTGGAGACCGGGGTTTGAATCCCACAGCCCCCACTTGCATACTGTGTGATCCTGAGCAAGTCACTTAACTTCCTTGTGCTCCCAGGTCACACCTGGAAACAAGCTTCAGCTTAGTGTGCCTTTCCTGGTTAAACAACTTCCCCTTAGTCCACATATAACTTCTGTGAGCCATTTTAATACATTCTACAATTAATTAGTTATATGTTCCAAAGAATCATACTTCTGAGACCAACTGAGGTTTCTTGAGTGCCAGGTACTCATACTTCTCCTGAATAGATTCAAACATACCCATTAGGGTGGTCCAGATATTTAACTGAAGATTTATAACTAGTTGTTAGTCATACTTGGTTTAAACTATATTTGTTTCTCAGGTTATTTATATACTGGGAATTAAAACTCTGAGTTCTCTTACTAAAAACACATTATCAGGTAGAAAATATATAACATCTCTATATCAACCATAGATCAATATTTCAAAGTTGTTAGGCAATATCAACTCTTTTAGAGACTTTCCTAACATTTGTAATTAACATAGAAACAATGAAAGTAAATTTCAGCAAAGCAGCAGCTAGGAGGCTCAGTTTAAACACAAGAGTCCATCAAATCATATAGTACTAATTTATAAGTTTGAGTCTATGCATTTTTAGATACTGTTGCAATACATAATTTAAACAGGAACTGTGACAATGAAGAATGTGACAGTAATGCACAATTCTTGAGTGCAAGCATAAGGTCAGTGAAAATGTATGGACCTTTTTTTGCACTTGCACTTGAAGCCACCATTTTAGTATCAATAAAAACTCACTTGCCTCATTCTTCATGTTCCTTAATAAACAGAGTAAAAGCATAAAAACTGGAGCAGTATCTCTGTATAATGAGACTCTCATAATGCAGTCACCTCAAGCCGCTCAGCAGTAGTCTGAAATCCAAGTCTATAGCCAGGCCAAAATAGTAGATCAGAAGGCATTTATGACACTATTCTGTAAGTTTTCTATTTTAAGATAAATGCTTCTCGCTGTGGTGTTTTACTGACACAAAATAATACATATAGAAGGAGCTGAATTTTGATAACACAGAAAGGCAACAACTCTTGGGAGAAATTTATCCCCCACCATGCCTTCACTAGGCACTGGAACAGCATCTCTATGAAGTTAGCAGAGGAAAAACTGCATAGGGGAATCCAGCTATGGAGATTTAAAAAGTTGTAGATACATGTGGTGGGAGTTCCAGCTCCATAGTGATAACCACTAAAACACTGCTGAACCATTCAAACCCAGTTGCATTAGTTCATTGTTTAAGCTGGTTATTTAGTCACCAGAAAAAAAAACAAGGAAAAATCTACCTCTTAAGGGAAGGGTGTAACTGTGAGGATAAATGTAGAATCTTACATTTATGTATAGAGTTACTATATCACCGTCCATTTATATCCACATTTTCTGCTTCATAAGTTGCCCTCACTCCACCCCACCTGCTGGAGCTCCTTTCTCTTACTGTCAGTTTTACCCAATCTCACATGCTGTTAGTACTACAAGCTGTCTCCATCTCTGCCGTATTTCAAAGTAGCCCAACAATTCCAAACGTCCCCTCCCTAAACAAACCACTCTCATTTAAGCTTAACAATAACAGAAATACTTTGATGTAACTCATCTTGTTCAGAATTGCACTCCACACTTCCCTGCCTGTTTCAGATTCTCTGGTTTTGATGGTCTTGATGTACTCCTCACTTACAACATATGCACAATGCAATTTATACCCCCCAGAGTAACACATAAAACAGACTGAAAACTGTAACTATGCATTTTTTTTCTTTTCCGGTTACTTGTGGCTCACATTTTAGAACAGCACTTGATCTCTCTCGTTCAGAACAGCACATCATATTTCCCCACCCACTTCAAATTCTGGTCCTGATGCACTCCTCAGTTACACCATATGCACAATGGCACTCAGCTTCATTCTCACCAGAGTGACAGAAAAAAAAGAAACCACAAACTCTAAATACTTTCTTTTTCTCTCCTGGTCACTCTTGGCTAACATTTGAAATACAACAGCACTCGCTCTCTCTCCCTATGCTGACACACACCACCTAGCATGCTCAATCCTCTGATATCATGCCTGCTTGTCTGTGTGAGCAAAAACTGCAGGAAATATTTTTTAAATTAAAAAAACTGCACAAAACAAAATCCTGTCTCTTCACTGAGATGTGTTAACACAGCAGACTCATCACTTTCCTACCCACTTGCTAAGACACACAACCATTTTTCACATTTAATTGTTCATGAAATCTCCTATCAACCAATCCATGCACACATTAGTGGTGTCAGTAGCCTCAGAATGTTTAAGCATCCCTAGTAATCACCTAGCAGCCTGACACAAAAGCTAAGCTACACATGGCAAAGCATGAAAAAGTCCTATCAAATTTCTAAATATATATATATATATATATATATATATATATATATAAATAAACAATTTAAAACAATTATAACTGCACAATCTTAATTGTCCCCTATTGCATAAATGAAATGTGCAGGGGGAAGTGCTCCTTTTGCTAAGCTGGGCTCCTGGGACTTTGGGTGCCCAGAAATGGCATTTGTGGGCAATGCATTTGAAAACAAACATCAGAATCTAGCTAAACAGGTCCCTTTTAGCTAGGTTCTGATGTTTGTTTTTAAAAATCTCAGCAGTTTTATGTATTTTCCACCTTTTGTAGTTGTTGGAAGAAAGAAACAAGTTGGCCCTTCACAAAAGAAAGGATTGTTTTCCTCACAAAAAAGGATTTTAGTCTCATGAAAAAGGAATTGATCTCATGAGAATGATTCTGTTTTCACGAGGTCAGTTCTTGGTTGAACTTTATCCCTATAAAATCAACAGGAGGTTTCTCATTGAAAACAAAAGAAACCTTAAAAATGTAATAACTTTGCAACAGATTAATATTTTATCACCACATTAAGCATGGCAGTTCTGTTACTCAAGCTGGTTGTACCATAAAAAAAAAAAAAAAACACCAAAATTCCACACCCTGCAGACGCAAGAAAATGAGTAAAACGCTGTAATAAAAGGTGAATTTTAAGGTATTAGCACTATATGGATCTCAGAATCTGTACATCTGACTGGAAAGAAACTTGCCACTTCAATAGATCTACTCCACAGAAAAGCGTATACCAAATTTTGTGCAAATCCTTAGATAAGTTGCAAAGTTATTAAAGTGCAAAAATTGAGGTTTAACATAAAACAGGCTACTCAACCCAAACTATAGGGACACAACTCTGCCTGTATATATATGTATATATATATATATATATATATATATATATATGTAATAGATAACCCATTCTAGGGTGTGCTGTCGAACTCTGATGTACGCACGCCTTGGTGTGCATTCAACCACCCAAGGCATGCGTATATCAGAGCATGACTGCACACCCCAAAGTGGGTTATCTATCTTATAAAATGGCCACAAAGTTTTTTTGGGTGAGGGTGGAAAAAGTAGTTCCTGTCTCTGGCTGCTAAATAATATGCTGGTAGAGGTTTAAGATAAGGTTGTGTTGGAAAAATAAATAGTTTATTTCTGTAAAAGAAGGTGCTGTTTGTAGGGAGAGGACAGGGAGCGTGATTGGGGATCATGTTCAGTTTACTTGTCAAAATGTAGCAGTTGATAAATAATGTGGTGGTAGAGGTTTAAGATAAGTGTGTCTGTGTACAAAATAATAAGAGAAGTTAGATGTTTTGAGCTTATTTCATTTCTGTAAAAGAAAGTTCCCTCTGTTTGCAGGGATAGGGGAGCAACCATGGAACACTTTCACTTTCATGGCCAAAATGTTCCGTGACTGAGCGATATCTAAAGCAGAAAGTCACAACCTGCTACAAGCTCAGATTAAGCCCCTCTCTGCTTAAAAATGAACAAAAGTGTGCCCCTCATGTTATCTTTTCTTACATTTAAGTAACAGAACAAAGTTGCCGACTGTAGGCAGAGGAGAGTGAACACAGACCGAGTGAGCTGGCAGCTTTAGAAAGCTCTATATATATATTTATTTATTTAGGCAGAGTTGTCCTGAACAAGAGAGACTGAGTTAAACATTAAACAGGCTACTCAACCCGAACTATAGGGCATATATATTCATAGGCAGAGTTATACCCCTATAGTTTGGGTTGAGTAGCCTGTTTAATGTTAAACTCGATCTCTCTCTTTCAGGACAGCACACCATATTTCCCCACCCACTTCAGATTTTGGTTCTGATGCACTCCTCACTTATACCATATGCACAATGGCACTCAGCTTCATACTCACCAGCTGAGTGACAGAAGAAAAAAACCACAAAGTCTAAATGCACAATTAAAGATATATATATATATATATATATATATATATATATATATATATATATATATTTATATATATTATAATGGTGTGGTCACGCCACTATATTTAGGGTTAAGAAGGCACTTCTATGTTAAAGTCATAATTTTGCACGTTAATAACTTTGGACCTGTTCAATGGATTTGCCTGAAATTTGGTATGCACAGTGGGGCATGGTAGATCTCTTGAGTTTCCAATTTCAAATTCCAATTCCAAATTTTGTTTCAGTCGAATTTACAGTCTTTGCACACGAAAACACTGAAAAATGCAAAATTATCCAGTTTTGGAGGCAGGTTTTGGGATTTTGTCCGTGACCCTGCGCGGCCGTTGTGTGGCATGTCACTTTGAGAGATGGCTCTTCTGAAAGAGCTTGGTTGCTCGAACATGCTGCTTTTCATTCAGTGAAAAAATATTAAGGCATTCAAAAGTTATGCCACTTTTAAGTTCCCATTATAAGTCAATGGGGAAATTTATATGGTTGTTTTGTGAATAAAGAATGGAGTTCTGGCCATCTGGTCCTGCCTGGTGGTCAAAGAATTTGCAGCCTTGCGGTTCAAGAATTTTTGTCCCCTAGAATTCTCTGACCGCAAGGTCCGCCATCTTGTTTTTGCCTTTCCAACCCCAAAAATTCAAATATCAAATATTCAAATATCAGGGGTCACTCCTGAAGTAAAAACTTGGATGGGTTTTACTCAGGGAGCCTCGTTTGATGTAAAATGGTCCCAAAATAGAGTTATAAGGTTTTAAATTCTTCAATCGCGGCTCGCTAAGGAACTTTGATCGCGAGCCTGCAAATTCTTTGATAGCAAGATTCTTTGAATGCGATCCTGTATCGCGAGTGAGAGATGAGATGGCCCTTTGAAAAATGCAAATTTCTCAGCTCAGAGGTGGCCTAGGAACACAAATGAGGATGAGTTTTGTTCAGGGGGCTTTGCTCTATTGAGGCATGGTGGTGGTTTCATTTAGTTCTGCCTAAAAGTCAAGTTTCAGTATTTTTTATTCTTTGATTGTGAGCCTGCAATTTCTTTGATCACTAGATTCTTTGATCGTGATCCTGCATTGCGAGATAACTACCAGATGGCCAGATTAAAAAATTACATTTCTCAGCACAAGGGTCACCTACAGGCACAAAATAGGATGGGTTTTGCTCAGGGGGCTTCATTTTATCTAACCATACCAGTGGTTTCATGTAATTATCCATAACATTTGAATTTGAACACTATTTAATCTTTGATTATGAGCCTGCAAATTCTTTGATCACGAGCCTGCAAATTCTTTGATCGCGAGGTTCTTTGTCCGTGATCTTTGGTCGTGAGATGATGACCAGATGGCCAGATTAAAAAATGTAATTTCTCAGCCCAGGGCTGACCTACAAACACAGTTTAGGATGGATTTTGCTCAGGGGACTTCATTTTATTGAACCATGCCACTGGTTTCTTTTTACTTATGTGAAATTTTTTACTTATTTTGTTATGTAGTTACAGGTAATATACCGTAGTGATGCACTGTTGCCCCTCATTCAAGTTCATGTGTTCGCACTTTAAAGGAAAAACTTTAAAAGTTGCTCCAGCTCTCCCAAATTGCTCCCAAGTAGCCACAATGACCATTTTGAGAGCCACCAGGGCTAGCGAGTTTCTCACCTTGATGTTGCGAATAGCCCCTATTGGAAGCCTCTCCTCAGCACGGACCTGCTACCCTCCATATGGTGCTGGAACACCATCGCTAGCAAACAAATATATACAGTATGCTACAATAGTTTGCAATAGAAAAAGTCAAAAGCAAAATGAACCCTTTGACAAGTTCCTTTGCATTGTAAAAAAACAGCCTGCAGAAAGTTAGCGCCCCCCCTTCAAGCTATCAAGCTTTGTGCAAACGCAAAATGTATAAAGCGAGCGAGCATGCCACCAGCTCTGGAGTTGTCCCCCAGCGGTGTGAGGTCTGAGGAATGTAGCATGTTTTTATATCAGGTCCAAATGCACTGCTCGATTGGCAAACGGTATGTTTTACCACCCTTAGTATACTATGTAATACGCTTCAATTTCACCTTACTATAGTGACCGCAGTTGACTATACCTATAAACTAACCATCTAATCATGTCCCTTTACTACAGTACATGTGTGTAATATATGGGTGATTAATACTTCCCTTAGAAAACATGACATCCAAACAGATAATAAACAGATAATACCATCTTGGTAATGTCATCTCATAATACCAATGATGTGATATCACAACGATAGTATTATGACATCTAAGCAACACCAGTGTGTTTGTACAGTGCTCAATACCTACGGGGCACACCACAAAAAACAGGACTCATATTTTAGTGTATCACATACCTCTGTAAGAATATGTCAGTATTTATGGTATACAGATTTACACAATGTATTTTATTACTACCAATCTCAGTATAGTTAAGCAATAATGTGCAACAGGTGGGAGTTGATTTACCCGGGCATAGTGAGGTGTGTCCAAAAGCTGCAGGCCAATTGACTTTCACTATCCCAGAAGTGGGTAATCCTACAAGAACCCACAATTGGTCACGCATTATTGTGATTATGCAATGGATTGTGAAATGAATACATAGCGTTAACATAAACATTACTTTTATATTTGTTTTAAGATGTTCTAACGATTATTGAAACATCACTCCATGCTAGGTGTAATATCTCTCCCCAACAACTGAACGGGGAGTGAAGGAGAACATCGCAGGAAAGAAGCAAACTGAGTGAGAGTGAGAGGGGTCACCACTGACCCTGATGACTTTCTGAGCAGGACGTTGGAGTTTTTAAGGTGTGTGGGAAGCTGGCAGGTAAGAGAGAAACAGTTGCTGAATTAATAGTGCCGATGTCGGGCCAAAAAGCTGCCAGCAAAGGTGGCCTGGTTGGAGGAAACACCACTTTTGTGAAAAAAAAATTCCTGTAAGGTGGGAGCCAGGGGTCTTCAGCTAACCCACATTTACTTTTACCAGTCAGCCTCAATAGGTAAAACAGTGTCGACAAAAATGTTTTGATTCAGAGCCATCAGAGGGTCTAGGGATTGTATTTGTCGCACTGCTGTACTTTTTGCATTGGTTGTCATAGGATTTACTCTCTGCAAACAGTGTCATTTGTATAATGTCTAATATTCTCCAGTTTCACGGACTTAACAGTAAGCGCAATATATGTGTGTATGGCTAATGTTTCCCTTAGGAAATTATGACAACCAAACACCCTAATAACATCTTGAGAATGTCATCTCACAATGCCATCCATGTTAAGTCAGATAAAACCATCCATGTGATGTCACAAGGATAGTATTATGAGATCCAACCAACCACTGGTGGCTTTTACTGTAGCCCCATACTTACAGTAAAAGTTTATTTGGGCACAGTACAAAGGGACTTTTACTTCAGTACATAAAATAGAGCTTACAGAAAAGGTCAATATATAAATAGAACAACACTTTGGACTTTATCTGTTATATTTATGCAATAACACTTGACAAGGTGTATAGTTATTGGGTAATTACTGCAGCCCCCTCTGCCCAACTCCAAAGCATTAGCGGAGGGAGTAAGTAATTACCCAATAACCACAAGCCCTGACATGTGTTGTAGTGTTTATAAAATCACAAAAATAATAAGAAAACAAGACTAAATATTTAAATTAAGAATAAATAAATCATTCATCATTGGTAAACCAGTTCTTATTCCAAACAGCTAGGTGTACCCCATCAAAGAGATCAGACTGGCTGGCAGGTAAGTCACTTATGTTATTAGTGGAACCTTTTTTTGTTTTTCCCAATTGTCACAGTTGCTGAGAATTCCAAAGCAGTGTAGTTCTAAGACTTGCAAAGCACTTTTCAGACTCCTGTAGTTATTGGTCATCTGGGTCTTACCTGAAAAATAGGCATTTATTTGTCTAGTGTCCTTATCTAGTCAATAAAAACTAAATAATTACAAGGTACCATACAGGCCTGGAGAGCTACTGACCAGTCAGATCACTGGATTTTGTCCACATTTTATAAAGCGCTGTAACGGTGGCCATCCCTGTATTCAGGTCAATAAGCACTCACATAGAACAGGCTCCATTGTCAAAGCAGTTCACTGTTGCTTCTCAATATGATTACACAAAAAATGGGGCAACATTTAGACCTCACAGCCCCAATGACACATCCCATCATCTATCAGCTTGGGATGATTGGCAGGTCCACGGGGGGGAGGAAGGGCAACCATAAAGATTTTTCATTTCCTGACTTTTTGTGGTTTAACCCTAAATGATGCATTAACTAAGTTTTTTGCATAGAATATACACATATATATATATATATATATATATATATATATATATATATCTATATTATGGTAGCATGGTAGTGCTACCATAGTTAGGGTTGAGGAGCCATTTCTATGTTAAACCCCCAAACTTTTCACCTTAATAACTTTGCAACCGTTTGATGGATTTGCCTGAAATTTGGAATCTATGATCAAGAACCATAGGCCTTGGGATCTGCCAAGTTTTGTACTGGTCAGATATACAGCTGTGGAGTTATTAAGTGTGATCTGTTCACGCGTTTACGCTTTTCTGGAATTCTATGGTCGACCTACAAGTTAAATGGGTTTTGCTGACTGGCCCGAAATCTTCAGGGAACATTGCCGGGTCCCCATGTGCCTTTCAAAGATTTCGTGAAAAATATTAAACGGTTCAAAAGTTATTCAAAAACAGTTTCCATTATAAGTCAATGGGAAAAGTTAACAAAAAGTTCAACACTTTCGCAAATGCATTTTTACTTTGCAATGGGCCTGTTATGTTCGCAAATCGCCATTTTGTTTTCAGTTGGTGATCTGAAAATGGTTGGCATTTAAATTTGGGACCCTCTAGCAACCTAATTTTTTGTATTCACCTAGTCGGGCCCTGAGGATGCTTGCCATGTCTTTATTTTGTGGTAAAACACCCAGAAATATGTTTTCAAATTTCTGGAAAAGTACTTTCATAAATTACTTTCGTGCTCACGAAAGTGTATCATGAAGTACGAGCTTTCATAAATTGCGACAGTAGTTTTCTAGTCTGTGGAAAATGACAGCAATTCTTTTGGCACTGCGCTGCAAAAGAACCGTTGGGAGTTTTGAGCTGAAATTTGGAGGAACGTAGCTGACATCTCACAGATGTGCCTTTCAGTGTTGTATTGAAAGATATTACACAGCGGCAAAGTTACAGCACTCCAAAGTTGACGGTTTTCCCATAGGATAACATTACGGCGCCCGACGCATTACAGAAATCCTTTGGATCCCTGCTGCAAAATAACGGTTTGGTCTTTTTTCCTGAAATTTGGAGGGAAGACAGCCAACAGCTCACAGATGTGCCTTTCAGTGGTTTGGTGAAAAAATATTACAGGAGGCAAAATTATGGTGCTCCGAACTTCTCTTTTTCCCATAGGATAACATTACAATTCGCTCGGCCCTTTTCAGGGCCCGTATCTCGAGAACGGTACGAGATAATGAGTTTTCGTCAGAAAATTATTAGCCCCTGAAGTACAAAACTAGCCAGGACAGTCATAAATCATACGACTTTTAAATTTTTTTTCACGCCATACGGTTCCTGAGATATAACTTATTTAGTATTCCAAGTCCTCATTTTCTGCTCGATACCCATTATTATGCATACATTCTTTGTACTCACTGTCTTTCTCTATTCAGCTTTTTGGGAAAACCAGCCTGTGCGCTTACATTACTGTTACCATTGCTCTTTCCGCTTGCGGTTCCATGCCCGTTTCACTTACCGTTGACGTCTGCGCCACCACGTGCGTCATCCTTTGCGTTTTCATTTGCGCTTGCATTTCTGTTACTTTTTTGCCATTTGTGTGTACCGTACTGTTTCTCTTTCTGTTTCACTTTGCGTCACCATGCCCATTGCTGTTTCAATTTACAGGCACCATGTTACTATGTGACAAGACATCACGTGGCACACCGTTCCCGTCTACGCCACCGTGTTTGTTATCCTTTCTGTTCTCATTCGCGCTTGCATTACCTTGTTTGCCACTGTTAGCGCTTCTGTTTGCATTGCTGTTCCTGTTACTATGCCACAAGACATCATGTGGTGGGAGTGTGGGGCCCTTTGGGGCCCGCACTCCAGCTGCCGCAGTACGTGCCGGGAGCGCGGGGCCCTATGTGCGTTATCCTTTGCGTTTTCATTTGCACTTGCTTTTCTGTTATTTTTTGCCATTTGTGTCTACAGTACTGTTTCTCTTTCTGTTTCACTTTGCATCACCATGCCCATTGACATTTCCATTTGCAGGCACCATGTTACTATGTGATAACACATCACGTGGCAGACCGTTCCCGTCTACGCCACCATGTGCGTTACCCTTTCTGTTCTCATTCGCGCTTGTGTTACCATGTGTGCCACTGTTAGCATTTCTGTTTGCGTTGCTGCTCCTGTTACTATGCCACAAGACATGTCATGTGGTGGGAGGCGCGGGGCCCAAAGGGCCCGAAGCCCCACCACTGCATTACATTCACTGTTTCCGTTTACCATTCTCAAAAAGAAGGGAAATTAGAGGCAAAAAACTCTGTTTAATGCATTAGTTAGGGTTGTTCCACAGCGACAAAAGTGAGGAAATTCGCTGTTAGGGTTGAAAACCCTAACTCTGAATTCCCCCCCCCAGCACCACACACACACACAGACACACACACACACACACTTTCAAGTATGGGGGAGGACCAAGTCAACACAACCACTGACGGACATCCAGCAGCAGGTGACAGAAATGACAAACAATTGTCTAAGTGTATTACGAGACATCCCCACCCACCTGACCAGGTACTGCATGCTCAGTGGAGATCAACAGCAAAACTGAGGCCATGTACACAAAACGTACACATCCCTGATTGCAGCTGCACACAACATACCACACTTAGTAGTTGCATGGCCTTACCTACCGATGCTCCACACCAGACCAGACCACATGTGGTGGGCCACCTGAGCAATAGAGTTCAGCAAAACCAAGGAGTTGTACAGGTATAATATCTCTGATTATAACAAGGGTTTGAGAAATGCAGCTGTCTAATTGACTGTAAACACTGTAACAGCCTTATGTTTACTTTTTATTAACATACATGTAGAGCCTAACCATATGATGAACATGGTTTAATGTTGTTTAAAAAACAGTTTTATTATGATAGCAGTAAGCCACTCCCAGGTATTATGTTAATGGTCAGTTTATCACTGTCTAGCGACATGTGGCACTCTCGCTATGCCTCATTCAACATTAAACCCCCACAGGGTGATTAACAGACCATTTAACATAACTGTTGGTCATGCCTTATTGCTTATTGTCTTTATGAGTAGATAGTCTCCCTCTGCTAGGCACTGTAGCAGCTTTGCAACACAGTGTCCCACCCAGTTACACCATACACTGTCTAGTTACTGGAGAATGGCTGTGAATATGAACTCATGAAGATGAACAGTGTAACTTGATCATTACAGTCATTGAAACCTTAGTGTGATTATAACTGATAGAGTCAGTGATAGAGAATAACCCCTGCTGTCCTAGTACACTTACCCCATTGTGAGTTAAATCAATACTAAAAGACATTCTGTTTATATCTACACCATAGCTACTTGATTCCTGTTGTACCACAATTAACATAGTTATCACTTTGATAGCATCAGTGACAGAAGTGTGGCAAACCCAAACACTAGGCATACAGCCTGAGTATGAAACAACTGTTAAAAAATTACACTGTGTCCATAAGTGGCATAGATCACTCATTGCAACAATAGTAAATGTATTACTATTTGAATAAGTTAGTCATCACCGATGCAATGAGATTGTCTTTATCAGGTACAACATACTCAGTAAGTGCCTACAGGAAAATCTATCCATTATACATCTCCGGTACAGGTACGTCATTGTTGGCTCAGTAGTGCTATGATATTTAGAAGTTGCTTGGCCTGATCCATGCAATTACAATGTTTCTTACAAAGAATACTTACTGCATCTTTAGTACTGAAACACACTGAAGGTCTATGTATGTACATGAGCAGTACACCTTCATCAGTAAGAATGCATCTGATACTGGCAGTACGAATTTCAGAGCATTGAACAGGCAATGCTTTTCCATACGCCTACATCAGCCTCTCTATCTTGAGTAAACCATTGCAGTAAATGTACTACTATGTAAATCACCTACTAAATGTAACACTACTTTTGTCTTGAGCATGCCAGTGTCTTGTGGTTAATTTATGTACTTCTCTTAATTAATGTATACTCACTAGTGTTAAGACCTTTCTACAACTGTCATCATGCACCTTCAGCATTTATATTGACTAATGGCACAGTACCAGTTGTGGTGTGGTGTGGGGCATCGGTAGGTAAGGCCATGCAACTACTAAGTGTGGTACGTGTGCAGCTGCAATCAGGGATGTGTACGTTTGGTGTACATGGCCTCAGTTTTGCTGTTGATCTCCACTGAGCATGCAGTACCTGGTCAGGTGGGTGGGGATGTCTCGTAGTACATTTAGACAATTGTTTGTTATTTCTGTCACCTGCTGCTGGATGTCTGTCATTGGTTGTGTTGACTTGGTCCTCCCCATACTTGAATGTGTGTGTGTGTGTCTGTGTGTGTGTGTGGTGCTGGGGGGGTGAATTCGGAGTTAGGGTTTTCAACCTCAACATGTAATTTCCTCACTTTTGTCGCTGTGGAACAACCCTAACTAATGCATTAAACGGAGTTTTGCCTCTAATATATATATATATATATATATATATATATCTTATGGTAGCAAGGTAGTGCTACCATAGTTAGGGTTGAGTAACACTTTTAAGGTTAAAGGGTCATATTTTGCACCTTAATAACTTTGCCACTGTTCAATGGATTTGCCTTAAATTTGGTAGGCACAATTGGGCCTGGTAGGTCTCGGGATCTGCTAAGTTTTGTACCAGTTGGATATACAGCTATGGAGTTATTAAGCGACAACCAATTGTGCAATTGCGCTTTTTTGTGATTTCTTTGCTCTCGCTTACAGGTCGCACGGTTTGCGCGACTGGTCTGAAAACTTCAGGGAACATGCAGCCATGATCCCTGATGTGCCTTTTGAAGATTTTGTGAAAAAATATTGAACGGTTCAAAAGTTATTCAAAAAACAAGTTCCCATTATAAGTCAATGGGAAAAGTTAAAATATTATACAATGACAAGAAAAAATGCTTGCCTTTGATTGGTCAGTATGGGACTGGACCCGTGATGTTATCCCAGTACAACATCATGGATCTAGTCCCAGCACACAGATGACCACATCAAATGGTAATGAGATCACTCCCTGCTCAGCAACCCAAGCCACTGATTCCCCCTCGCAAACTGCTTTCAGTCTTCCCTTTAACAGTTTTCTCATTGCAGCCTTCCTGATACCTGCCCCCCCCCCACCGTGACACAATCCTCTCTGTCCAAATGTCAGTTTATAGGAGACTCACACAACAGGACAATTCCCCAAAATGAAACCACAAACCTTGCATAAAAGCTCCCCCAGAACACGCACCACTTACTGATCTCCCGCTTCAGTCATTACATGTTTGGCTTTGCCACATTCCCCGGCAGCCAGGATACATGATAATAAAAGAAAAAACAGCCATACCGCTTTCCGAACCTGCGAGAGACTTCACACGATGGCTGGTTTCACTTTCTCATTGAAACCGCGATCCTCAAAGCGCGAGAAAAGTTCAATACGGTGCTCCTCATTGCCAGCTGTACTACAGGCACTGTTTAAATTAATGCACTTTCTGTTAAAAAAAAAAAACTGAATAAAACCTAAGAAGTCAGTGAGAGGATGTCACAAACAAAAAATGAAAGTTGTGAGGAGACCTGCAATACGCTGAGAAAAGTGTGTGTGTGTGTGCATACATTTGAACAGACAATGCCGCTCATTTACCAACAGCACCACCTACTGGCCAAAACAGAACTATTTTTTTCATTTCTACTCCTCCACAGCCATAAATAAACTGAAAAACTGTCAAAAAAATACACTTGATATGCTTTTTTTCCCCCCCAAAATACAAACGAGCCATTGTATAATAGCAATAATGCACTCCAGGGTGTGTGTTGTGCTGGGATAATGTCACTTCTGGGGTGATTAGTAGCACTCGGTCGTCGGCCTCATGCCTAATCACCCTGGGCGTGACGTTATCCCAGCACAACATACACCCTGTCATGCATTATTGCTTAATTCAACACTTTCGCAAATGCACTTTTTAGTGTCGCAAATGGCCCTAGTAGTGTCACAAATCCACCATGTTTTTTTCAGTTGGTGATCAGACAAATGCTTGGCATTTAAATTTGGGACCCTCTAGGGACACAATTCTTTTTGTGTTCACCTAGTCGGACCCTGAGGATGCTACCCATGTCTTTATTTTGGGGTAAAACATCCCAGAAACATGTTTTTCAAATTTCTGGAGCCAGTAGTGTAGCAAAGTAGTGTCGCAGGCACGACACTTTCACAAAATTTTGTGAAAATTGCTGCAAATTGTGACACTACTTTTTCAGACTTGGCCAAAATGACAGGAATAATTTGCCACCCTGCTGCAAAAGAGTGGTTTGGTCTTTTGAGCTGAAATTTGAAGGGAAGACAGCCAGCATCTCACAGATGTGCCTTTTGGTCGTTTGGTGAAAAAATATTGCATGGCTGCCAAGTTTCGGTACTCCAAAGTTGACATGTTTTCCCATAGACTAACATGGAGGCCTCTGCTGCGCCTTTTGGGGCTCGTACCTCGAAAACGGTGCGAGATATGGAATTTTTGTTGCAAGTTGCATAGCCCTATGGGCTATGTAATAGAAAAAAACCTAGCCAGGAAAATCAAGATATTTGTGAAATTTAAATTTTTTTTCCACATTGTGCAGTTGCTGAGCTATTAGTAATTAAGTACTTCCAATGCTCGTTTTAAGCTTCGATCGCCATTACAATGCATACATTCTTTGTACACACTGTGTTTCTGTATGCACCTGTTTGGCAAAAACTGGTGATGTGCTTCCTTTACTGTTACAGTTACTGTTTCCACTTGCATTTATGTCCACGTTTGTGTTACCATTCCCGTGTACGCCACCGTGTGCGTTACCCTTTGCGTTGTCATTTGCACTTGCATTTTCATTACTATTACCATTTGTGTTTCCACTACTGTTTCTGTTTGCGTTTTTGTTTGCGTCACCGTGCGCATTGCCATTTGCGTTTATGCCAGCCCTTTCGTTTGCATTTCTGTTTCTCTTCCGTTTTGCATCTTCCTTGCTGTTACTGTTAACATTTGCATTTGCAATTGTGTTACTGTGCCAGTCCACATTACGGTTTGCATTTCCATATGCGTTTCCATTTCCTTTTGTGCTTCTGTTTACATTGCTGTTATTGTTGCTGTTACCGTTACCATTTGCGTTTACAGTTGTGGTACTGTGCCTGTGCGCATTTCGGTTTGCGTTTCCATAGCGCGTCTGTTCCCATTTCTGTTTCTCTTTCCTTTGGCATTATTCTTCATGTTAACTTTACCATTTGCATTTACAATTGCGGTACCATGCCTGTGAGCATTACGGTTTGCGTTTACGTGTGCGCTTGCGTATCCGTTTCTGTTCCCTTTCACATTCTTTTTGCTGTGACACTTAACATTTCCATTTAAAATACCACTGCCATCATTGTTCGTGTTACCATTTGCGTTTGCGTTTCATATGCGTTTCAATGTTCATTTTTCGTCACTGTTCGCTTCAGCATCACTTTGCGCTTGCGTTTCTATTATCATTTCCTTTACCATTTACGTTTGTGTTACCATGTGCACCACTGTTTGCGCTTTTGTTTGTGTTGCTGTTCCTCTTACTATGTCACAAGACATCATGTGGCGGGAACGTGGGGCCCTTTGGGCCCCGCTCTCCTGCCACCATATTACATTCATTATTTCTTGTCATCATTCTCAAAAAGAAAGGAAATTAGAGGCAAAAAACTCCATTTAATGCATTAGTTAGGGTTGTTCCACAGCGGCAAAAGTGAAGAAATTCAGTGTTAGGGTTGAAATCTCCCCTTGGACCCCCCGCCCACCCCCCAACCGGCATCAGGGTGTGCATTGGGGTCATCGGTCTTAAGTCTCACCCCATTCTCCTATACCTCTGCTTCTTCACACATGTGATGGGGTGAGAGTTAGGCCAACAACCCAACGTGCACCCATGCCGGTTGGGGGTGGGCGGGGTCCAAGGGGGGCTTTTAACCCTAACACCGAATTGTCTCACTTTTGTTGCTGTGGAACAGCCCTAACTAATGCATTAAATGGAGTTTTTTTGCCTCTAATATATATAGATAGATAGATAGATAGATAGATAGATAGATAGATAGATAGATATGTCTAGCCATCTGTTTGTCTGTCTATCATTGTTTTGAATATATTTTTGGGGGTTCTTTATTATGTTAATTATGTTAATTGTTTTTAATTTTGGGGGGAGATTTCTTTATGTTAAAAATGACAGATTGCAAGAAAAGTCCTAAGTTCAGCCATCAGGTGATACCTGTTTTTCTGGACCTTTCAGCAAAGTGCCATACAAAGTTACAGACAATGGAAGTCTGGTGTCATGGTCACAGAACAGAAAACCTAATGCGGTAGGTATTGTTTAAAATCATTTTATTATAGTACAACATTAAAAAAGTTTAAAACTTCATTGCAGTAACCTCCCACTACTGCCAACTTTTCTGTTCGGTGACCGTAATGCCCAACGTCCATTCATAAGATTCATAGGATTTTCCAAGTCAGCAGTGGTGAGCTATATTGACTTGTCTGTATTTAGTTCTCAAAACCCACCCTACCTCTGGTCTTCATGGCCATATCTAATGATTTTTTAAACTGCTCCAAGTTTGGACTCATAACCACTTCATCTCATAGCCCGTTCCATTTTGCCAACACCCTCTGATTAAACCAATGTCCTCCATTGTTCCCTTAATAATTTTACCCCCTGAGCATCACTATATGACCCCTGACATCCCTGCAATTTTCCCTTTTTTCCCAGCCCAAGTGCTCCCATGGATCTTTATTACTGTATGCTCTATATACCAGACAGCGGCCTCCTCTTAACCTTTTGTACTGTAGCAAGTACATATCTAACTCACACAAACAATCCTTGTAGTGCTTATCCTTCACATTTTTTACCATCCTGACTGCTCATCTCTGCACAGCCTCCAGTCTCTCTATATACATCTTGCTACCAGAAGCCCAAAATTGCACACAGTACTCTGCATGAGGCACCAATGGGTAAAATAAATATTGACTTTTTATTGGCTGGAAGCCCTTCCCAGCCTGTGTCCTTATCAGGACACAACCATTCAACAGGCACTACTTGTGTCAACCAAACTGCAGCACCACATCAAATCAATCTATACCACCCCACTCTCCCGCTGCCCTCAGCTCCGATGTGACTGAACTGGAACAGCACCACTGGGAGAGTGCTCGTACAGAACTGTAAACCTGTGTGTATCCTACCAATATTACCCACTCCCCGCAGACAAACAGTGTACTTCACTACCAAAATGCCAGTCAAGTCTTAGTGTATGTAATGTCCTTCTTCCTGCAGAAGCCATAAATACATTTCTTTCACTTACTGCCCGACCTGTTTCTTCATTGCAGTTTCAGCTCTTTCTCCTGCTGCTCAGCCTGCCATCTCCGGAGTCCTCCACATTCCATCCCGCCATAATGTCCTTTTATTCTGAGTTGCAGTAACTGACAACTGTATATTTAAAGTGTGGCCTATTTTGAAAAGAAAACATTGTTCTTAAGTTCATGGTTTCAACACCCACTAACCCAACCGAGAAGCAGGAATGGAAGGTGTATGGTGGCCACTAAGGGGCATGCTCGGTCCCAGTCACAGTCAAGCCATCTAATGAAATGGAAAGGAAAAAAGTTAAGTAACAAAACAAATCAAATAAAAGGACAGAAAATAAATGTTGTGTGTGTATGCGGAGGGGGCAGCAAACATAACACTGAATAAATTATCTGATAAGGGACATGGTCGCTCTACTGGCAGCTAGCTGCATGTAACTAAAAGTATGGGTTCAAACTAAGGAATACTAAAACAAAAAAACATACTTTTGGGTGTTTCTGTGTGTGTGTGGGGGGGGAGGCAGTTGAGACACAGATGAACACCAGTATCTACTAGTAATAACTTATAATGTAAAAGCACCATTCAGACACTAAAGGGGACTGATTTTTTTTTTTAAATGATATCATCATATTTGTTCATGTTTTTTTTGTACACTTATGTGAATTTTTTTTAATTAACTCCTTTACTTGAGGGCCCATTTTATAAGTGCAATAACATACTCTGAGGTGTGGGTTATGCCCTGATACGAGCACGCACAGGTGCATAAGGCACTTGGTGCCAATGCCTCATACCGTACAACACACCTGGGCATGCTCTTATCAGGACATAATCCACACCTCGTCATGTGTTATTGCTTGCATAACCACCTCTCTATCCCGGCTCCTGATGTTTCTTGCAATACATTTATTTATTTATTTTTTTTATTTTACTCTTTGGTAACCGTATAAGGCCCACTAGGCACAAGTGCCTGTTTTCGGGGTGACCTGGGAGCACTGGGCGGTTAAGTGACTTGCTCAGAGTCACACAGTATGCAAGTGGAGGTTGTGAGACTCAAACCCAGGTCTGGTCTTCTGGATGTACCAAGCTGGTTCACAGCTCATTACTCTAACCTTTAGGCTACACTGCCATTCCATTACTCTATTCCCCTTATTTAACACCTCTCTACATTGTCTGTTGAATTGCTGTTAATAAATATTCCCAAATCTTTCTGTTCCTCTGTTTCCTTTAATTTACCCTCCTTTAGTCTATACTTAGCTTTGATATTTTTTGCTCCAAAGTGCATTACAGTGCATTTATCAACATTAAAGGAGAGTTTCTTGTCTCCTGCCAATGTTGCTATCCTATCTTTTGCCTGTTGAAATCTCATAGCATCGTCCATGGAGCTTAACTATGCCCCCATCTTATCATCATCTGCACACTTACTCATCCATGTGTACCTGCCACAGCCCAAAGATGCTATAAACAAATTAAATAGTAAGGGCCTGAGGACAGATCCCTGCAGGACCCCACATGTTACCTTTGCCCAACTTGACATGTCCCCTCTCACATTCGTCCTCTGTCTCCTGCTCTCTAGCCAAGATCTAATCCATCTCAACAGTTTATTTTCTATTCTTATAACAGTCAGTGTCTTCATTAGCTCTGTGTGGGACACCAAGTAGAATGCCTTTAAAAAATCTAGATACAAGACATCCACAGGCACACCCTGATCCATAGCTTGGCTAACCGACTCAAAGAAATTCATAAGACTGGTAAGGCATGACCTATTTCCTCTGAAACCATGCTGCAAGGTATCCACTTTCCCAGTACTATCCTAATACTCTCCTTTATTATTGACTCTAACATCTTCCCCAGTATTGACGTAATACTAACTGGTCTATAGTTTCCCTGTTTTCTCCTATCCCTGTTCTTAAATATTGGAGTAACTAAGGCCAGTGTCCAGTCTTCCACTACATAGCCTTGATCCACTGACATCTGGAAAATGTATGTTACTGGAGCTGCTATGATCTCCACTGTCTCCTTCAAGGTTCTATGGTGCAGCCCACCCAGCCCCTGTGATTTGTTAATATCTAGACTTTTTGTATTTTAAGTACCTCTGGTATGGAAATATCAATTCTATTTCCCTCTCCTTCATGACTTAATGCAGAAATTCCCCCTTCATTGAGTTTATTAATACTGATGAAATATTTATTTACCTCTTTGGCCATAAACTGGTGAAACAGTGAAAAAAGTACAGCAACATATTCAAGATTGTCACTGTAATGGTTGCGCTGTACATCGATGTCTGTTTTGTCAGTGTTTCACCCCTGGTCAAATCAACTCTGATGGGCAAAACTTCGACAGTCAAAATTTTGCCCATCGATGTTGGCAGTTTCGATAACTTGGTCGAAATTGGAAAATTTCATTCTGTGAAATATTTCATGAAATTCATGCATTCCCTGAAATATTTTGCTAGTGCAAAATGTAAAATTCCACTGGTGAAATGCAGAATTTCACCACCCGTGGATGAAATTCTGCATTTTGCTGGTGAAATTTCATATTTTGGGGGTGGAATTCTGCATTTTGCACCTACAAAGATAACATGAAATGTGCGAATTTCACTAAATATTTTGCAGGGCAAAATTCTCGATTTCGGCAGAATTTTGTTGGTGAAATTAAATTTTGCTGCATCTCTACCACTGAACAATAGATGTCCAACTTAACTCCTGTCCTTCCTTAACCCTCCAATGTAGCTAAAAAAATATTTTTTTACTCCTGCTGTTCTGGTAGCTAATTTTAGTTCAAAATCCCTTTTTGCTTTTTTGATTAATTTCTTACATTGCCTAACCTTAATTTTATATTTTCTACATGCTTCCTGCATATCTCTGTTCTTGGTCATATTGTAAGCTCTCTTTTTAAGTTTGATTGCTTTTTTAATGTTTTTATTTAGCCAGACTGGGATACATCCTTTGTTATTATATTTCTTCACTGTTGGTATTGAGAAAAAAAAAAAGAACTCGCTGCATCTCTACCATTGACCAATAGATGTCCAGCAGTGGGCAGTATTTAAAATGGGGATAACAAGAGCAACAAATGATGCATTAAGCAGGTTAGCAAGAGGAAAAGGAAGAGGAGACCATTATGGTTCTCCAAAGAGGTAGCAAAGAAAGTGAAAGCCAAAAAGATTGCATTCAGGTAATACAAAAATACACAGGCAGAAGGGGATAGGGAGAAGTACCAGGAGAAGCAAAGGGAGGCAGGGAGGTCAGTAAGGAAAGCCAAAGCTCAGACAGAAGAACACATTGCAAAACCAGTGGGTAGAGGGGACAAAACCTTTTACAGGTATGTAAGTGAAAAAAGAAAAGCAAAGGGAGGGATAGTGAGACTGAAGGGGGAGGATGGGGGCCGCGTGGAGGATGACAACAGTAAAGTTGACATATTAAACAGGTATTTCTGCTCAGTCTTTACTAAGGAAGAGGAGGTTAATGGGTCTGAAGGGAGTACAAGGGGTGAGAATGGTGCAGAAATGGACACAAGTCCCTTTACATGAGAAAGGGTCCTGAAGGAACTGGAAGTAATAAGAATTGATAAAGCAATGGGGCCAGATGTGGTGCACCCCCGGGTCCAAAAAAAACTAAGAGAGGTGGTGGCTGAACCTCTGGCTATCCTGTTTAGCCAATCACTGGAAACAGGGGAGGTACTCAAACACTGGAGGACAGCAGATGTAGTCCCCTTACACAAAAGTGGGAACAAAGAGGAAGCGGGTAACTACAGACCAGTCAGCCTCACCTCGGTAGTGGGGAAGATCATGAAAGCACTACTGAAGGAGAGATTAGTGGAACATCTGGTTGTCAATGGACTACAGGACACAAGGCAGCATGGTTTCACTAGGGGGCGGTCATGTCAGACCAACATCATTGAATTTTTTGACTGGGTGACTAGGGAGGTGGATCAGGGGAGGGCAGTGGACATGGTCTATCTGGACTTCAGCAAGGCCTTTGACACTTTGCCACATAGAAGACTTTTACACAAACTGGGGGATATGGATGTGGGCAGGACAGTAGTGGGGTGGGTAGGTAACTGGTTGGGTGGCAGGACACAGAGGGTAGTGGTAAATGGCTGTCACTCTACAGAGGGAAGAGTGACCAGTGGAGTACCACAGGGATCAATTCTGGGAACAGTTCTATTCAACATCTTCATCAGTGACATTGTGCAGGACCTAGAAGGCAGAATTTCACTGTTCGCTGATGACACAAAGCTCTGTAACAGAGTAGACACACAAGAGGGTGTAGACAGAATGAGAAGGGACCTGCAGAAACTTAAAAAATGATCAGGGGTTTGCTAGTTGAAATTCAATGCAAAGAAATGCAAGATAATGCATATGGGGCACAAAATCCCTGGCATGATATATCAGTTGGGGGGTGAGGATATAGCATGCACCAAGCAGGAAAGGGATCTTGGGGTTATCATCTCTGATGACCTCAAGGTAGGGAAACAGTGTGACAAGGCAGCAGGAAAAGCAAATAGGATGCTAGGATGCATAGGCAGGGGCATCACCAGTAGGAAAAGGGAGGTCATAATTCCACTATACAAGACACTAGTGAGGCCCCACCTGGAGTACAGTGTACAGTTCTGGAGACCTTACCTATGTAAGGACATAGACAGGGTAGAGAAGGTTCAGAGGAGGGCAACAAAGATGGTACATGGATTGCATCACAAGTCCTATGAGGACAGGTTGAAGGAATTGAATATGTACTCCATGGATGAGAGGAGGGAGACAGGGGACATGTTAGAGACATACAAGTATCTTACAGGGATGAACAGGGTGCAGGAATACACTATTTTTAAGTGAAAAAGATGTTCTAGGACTAGAGGGCATGGGATGAAGTTGGAGGGAGGACGATTCAGAGGAAATGTGAGCAAGAATTTCTTCACAGAATGGGTGGTGGACAAGTGGAACACCCTGCCAGAGGAAGTGGTGGGGGCTGAAACAATCACGGGATTTAAGAATGCACAGGATACTAACATACTAACATACTAAAATGCCAGCAGAATAGGCCTAATGGTCTTTCATGTCTGCTCGTTTGGTCAGCCCCCACCCTGGGTGCTGACCTTGCTGTCCCTCTCGCCTTCTCTGGCTTCTCCCTTCCCAGTTCCGGATATTCTTGCTGCATTGGATTTTGCTTCCTGAACCCTTCCCTGTACCTGTCCCACCCCTCTTGAACCCCTCCACTGTCTCTGCCTCCACCAGCCCCTAGGTAGTGCATTCCATGGCTCTACCACCCTCTCAGTGAGTAGCACCTCCTCCTTTCTCCCTGAATCTTCCCTCCAGCTTCCACCCATGCCCTCTAGTGGCCCCTCCTCCTTCCTTCGAAGCACCCTCACTGTTCCTTCCCTATTTACCCTCTTCATGTACCTGAAGACCTCTATCATGTCCCCGGTCCCTCTCTCTTCTAAGGTGTACATATTTAGCTCTTCGAGCCTCTCCTCATAGGTCCTGTCCCCAAGCCCCAAATCATTTTGTTGCCCTCCTCTGGACCCTCTCCAGGAAGTTAATGTCCCTCTTTAAGTGCGGCCTCCAAAACTGCACACAATACTCCAATTGCAGCCTCACCAAGCAGTTATACAGAGGGAGTATCACTTCCCTCCTTCTGGAGGTGATCCCCCTAGCGATGCATCCCAGCATCCTGTTGGCCTTGGCTGCTGCCCTCCTACAAGTATCAGAGTTGTTCATCTTGACATCCACCACCACACCCAGGTCCCTCTCAGCCATTGAGACTTGTAGTATTTCCCCCCCCAGGGTGTACACTTGGCCTGGGTTTCTGGCCCCCAGGTGGAGTACCTTGCATTTCCCTGCATTAAACCTCACCTTCCACTTTCTAGACCATCTTTCCAGAGCCTCCAGGTCCCCTGCAGGGCCACCTCCTCCTCCCCATCCACCACCGCCCCCAGTTTTGAGTCATCTGCAAAGAGACTCATCTCACTCCTGATTCCTGTCCTTATGTCAGATACGTAGGCGTTGAACAGAAGGGGCCCAAGGACTGATCCCTGTGAGACCCCACTAATGACCCTCCTTGGGGAAGAGACTATCCCACCAACTACGACCCTCTGGGTCCGGTCCTGGAGCCAATTTCCTATCCATCGGATCATCTGGTTTCCCACCCCCATTTCTCCTAGTTTATCCAACAGGCCCACGTGAGGAACAGAGTCAAATGCCTTGCTGAAGTCTGGGATAGACATAAAGGAATTCTGGAGTTCAGGGGTAAGGGGCAACAGACTTCTAGGAAAACATAAACTGAACTTACAAGCTCAAATGGGCAGACTGGGTGGGTCATAGGCCCTTATCTGCCGACACTGTCTATGTATCTATGTACACTACAGACAAAAAGGCAAATGTAATATATGCTGATATATGCTAAGTATTTCCAAATTAATTTATTTTTAGTTAAAAATACAGCGCGAGCAAGCCCCTCACAGACTGAAACATCGACGTATGTTTCACATCAGCCTGACGCTTTATCAAGACGTCAAAGCCTGTAACATGCTTTAGTTATATACAGACACCAAAGTCCACACGTGATACACAGCCTTATACTAATTTAAAAAAGCAGCTTACATATACACAAACCACCACCATGTAATAAATATATCTAAACAAATACATAAATACTCTTCTATGGTGTGTTCCTTTCAACCTAGAAATACATCACGAACACACCAAGATTTG
This sequence comes from Neoceratodus forsteri, assembly GCA_016271365.2. Classification (NCBI taxonomy): domain Eukaryota; kingdom Metazoa; phylum Chordata; order Ceratodontiformes; family Ceratodontidae; genus Neoceratodus; species Neoceratodus forsteri. The sequence goes on along the minus strand of CM057450.1, from coordinate 869,440,524 downwards.
ATTAAGAAGGCATATTGCTTTTACACATAAGACAAGCATTTTACATTACATCAGTATGTTTTAAATCCTTACCAACCTGTAGAATACACCTCTTCACTTTTTATTTAAAAAGGGGCCAATTGGAAAGAACCGTTAAGGCCTGGGAAAACCCCAGCCCTTAAACAGAATTGCCAATACTGTAGGTCTCCTGACGCAAGATCATATTATTCAGGTCCCCCTCCCTCTCTTTAATTTGTTCATGTTCCAGACAAAAAAACATAAAGGAATGTCCCCTTCCACAACTTTTGATGTGCATTGCAAGAGCATTCTCTACTGAACCCAGTCTAATGTGTCTCACATCTTCCAAAATCTGGGTCTTAAATTTCCCCTCAGTCTTGCCAACATAGAATGCATAACAGCCACATAGGGCTAGATATATAACAGCTTCTGTATTGCAAGAAATAAAGTAATTTGTGTACAAATATATCTGGTTACCCACTTTTAAAACCCCACTGGCTGCACAATTCTTGCATCTGAAATTTCCCATGGGCAATTTCTGTTTGTTTTCTTTATATTTTTCTTCGTTGTCATAACTCTGCACCAGTAAATCTTTCAAATTCTTCCCCCTCCTATATGTAAAGGTGGAATTCTCTTGCAATGTTCCATTTAATACTGGATCCAGCAATTAACAGTGACATTTTTTATGATAATTTTTTCTAGTTCTTTTGCCTGTGTGGTAAAAATGGTGATAAAATTAAGATTGTGTTTCTGCACCTCACTCTCTTTCTTTTTTACAGTCAACAATTCCTCCCTAGTCATTCTCTTCACTCGATCCCTTGCTTTCTGTATACAATTTGAACTGTAGCCCCTATTCTGGAATTTCCTACTTAAGGTATCACAGTTTTTTTGTATATGTGACTTACTCATTACAATTTCTCTTAGCCCTCATATATTGTCCCACTGGGATATTTTGGGCAATATGATTTGGATGACAACTGGAGAAGTGCCGTGTTTTTTGTTGAAAATGTTTACTGTTGGTATGTATTGAGTTATACTCTCTTGTCAGTTCCCTCTTAAGTTTATCCCGGTTCTATGTCATAAGGGCGATCGCCAAGAGGCAATCATAATTATGGCAAGTGTACATCACCAAAATTCAGTTTCAGTGATGTACACCCCCAGTGACAGAGAAAACAGTGCAAGGAATAGTACTATTTGCTTTTATGTGGTGGGCTGTACCCCCCACCCCTTGCACCCCCCTACTATTAGATTCTCAACTCCTGTGGGGTGCATGTTGGGAGGGGGTGCAACAGTGGGGAAAAAAATGTACCTACTTGGGCCAGGCTCAACAAAACATACCTTCGCCTGGACCCGAACCCTGCATCCCAGTCACCCCAGGTCAGCACCCACCTACCAAGCCACAGAGCCAGCTTGGTGGCTGACCATGCCACCACCCCCTCACAAACCCTCCCACCCCTGGCTTGGAGTTCTCACTCCCACCCCACATGCGTGTACTTATAGTAACATCCCATCACCATTCACACACCATCCCCACCCAGTCACCCTCCCTACTCCCTCACTGTCTGGGTATGCACCGCAAGTGGGTCACTGTTTTGGTAGGCACCCACTTGCGATGTGCCCAGATCACAGGATACTGTTTATCACTCTTTTCCTGCAATGCACTCCCTTGGAAATCCTTTTTCCAATCTCATCTCTGTAGTGCTGTTCTGAATTTGTTGTAGTTTGCTTTGTTAAAGCATTTTATAGTGGTTGCACCTCCCTGCTTTTTCCTTGATACTGTAATATCAGACTGATCCATGTTATGATCAGTTCCTAGTAGTAGCATGCTCACAAAGCAGTCTCCTATTTCATCTTCCATATTACTCAATAACAGATCTAGGATTCTTTCCCTCCTACTGTTATTTTTTTTATGTGGTTTACCAGACATAGTTCAAATTATCTAAGAATTGTGCTTCCATACTTCTAGTGGGTTTCAGTTTTTTCCAATCTGTACCAGGTAATTAAAGTCACCTAGATCTATTAATTTGCTATTATTTTCTTGTTCCTTTATAATGTGCAAAAAGTGTTGTGTTTCTTCCAATGTCAGAGAAGATGATTTGTAGCATAGCCTGATTTTAATCTTTTCATTTACTGTCAGTATAATATTCATCCACAGCTGTTCATCAGATCCCATACTGTCCAATTAAATTTTTCTAGCATCTATACCATCTTTACAATCATAGCCACTCCTCCTCCTTTTTAATTTTGTCTTTCCTTGTGGAACACTTGATAGCCTACCAGTCTGGGTACGTAATCCTTTTTTTCCCACTGTGTTTCCGTCACTGTACACAGTGTTATATCTTATGTGTTTAATATATATTCTAGTTTGTGAATTTTATACCTTAACCTCCTAGAATTTAACATAAGTGCTTTCCAGATTATTTTTTCTGAGTCATCACAGTTCTCTATTGTTCTTACTGAGCCGGCAATATCACCTCCTCCCCCATCCCCCTACTTAAGAGTTTAAATGTTCCTCAATTGCTTGATTTAGTTCTTATGCCAATGCTCATGCACCTATCCTAATAAGGTGTAACACAACTGCCACATAGAAATGTCTTCTATTTTCAAATTTGCCTCAATTGTCCAAAACATTCATTCCTTCCCTACTACACCATCATTTAAACCATCCATTCATTCTTATTATCTCAAATATTTTTGTGTTCCCTGCTCTTGGTACTGGTAGTATTCCAGAAACTATTGTGTAACAGTTTTCCTTTTTTAATTCACTTCACAATTGTTCAAAATTTCTTTGAATGTCTATAGTGACCTGTCTTCCTATGTCATTTGTTTCGACGTGGAGTCAACAATTGAATTCTCCAGGTTATTAAGATGTCCTTTTATACCTTTTAATATGTCCTTCATATCAGCTCCTGTTAAGCAGCTTACACTTGCTGTTAATTTCTGGTTTCTGCAAATTGACCTGTCTGTCTAGCTGAGTAGTGAGTCCTCCACTACTGCAATATCCCTTTCCTTTATTTCTTAAATTATTGTCTTTATTAAACATACTGTCAGGTTTTTTATGTGTACCCCTTCCTGTCTCTAATACTGGATGCCTTGTTCTGTCTTTGACTTGTTCCCCATTAGTGGCTAATGGGTTCGTTTTCTCCCAAAGAACATTTGTATAGCTTGCGTGTTCCTTTACAGTTCCCTTTTCTATCAGAGAGACAGTAGGTGCATGAACTAGACTTTCTATGAATAATATCATCCCACTGTTCCAATTGCTGTGTTATACTTAGAGTGGATATTTATTTCTGTTTTAAATTATAGTTATCAATTCTTAATATTTTTTTTGTCACTTCAGGGTTTTCTTTATTGTTTTTTCTCTCCAACCTATCTTCTAGTATTTCCTGATTTTCATTATCCAGTTCTGCCACTGCCTGGAATGTATTATTCAATACCAGTGGATCTATTACTTCTTTTCACCTTCTTTTGTTACTTTTGTTCTGTATCTTACACCATTCATTTTCTATCCCTAGTTGTTCTTCCAGACTGTCGTTCTTTTCAGAAACCTGTTTCCTTTTTTTCCCTCTCATTATTCAGAAGTACGGTATACCAACCATTTTTTGTGGCTTCCCTACATTTTTGCAATAGATGTTTTGTATTTTGCAAAAAGTTTTCTACTTCCCTGGTCTCCAAATTGAGCTCTAATTTCTTTCTTTGTGATTCTAATTCTCATTTAGTTCTCTTTAGATACTCACAATGACTACATATGAAGTTTAGTAGTGGTTCCCTTTTTGTAAACATTTCACAAACCCTATATTCTATCCATTTTAGAATTTCCTCATCCCCTTCTGCCATTTCTAAAGGTCTGAATTGTAACCTCGCCTTATCCATGCTAGATCTTCTTGCTGACTTCCCGGCTAATACAACTGACACGGCTGACACAGCTAAGCTGTTTACCTTAGCTGTGTCACTTGTGCTGGATTTGCCAACCCTGGGCTCACCGATGCTCACATGTACTAGCTGGTTTATAGTACTGGAACCAGAAGTAGCACTGCGCTCTGTTCTGGTTCCCTCTCTACCTCAAAAGTCAGTTTTTTTTTATTTAAATTACCTTTGCCTTGCCCTTAAAAGGACAAACAAACAGTTTAAAAACAAATCATGCTAAATGTGTTACCTTTATCCTCTTTTCCTGATCATTCACACTTCCTGGTGTTTCAACAGCAATGTTCCCCCTCAGTTCACCCCTGGAATCTCAGTTAAAAAAAATAAAATATAACAGCCCAGCCTATGTAAGGGAAAATAGTCTAGCAAGTGTCCTGAGCAGCACTGTTCAGTTCTCTGCTCTCCTTAGGGATTCAGGCTGTGGTGTACTGAAATTTGTAGTACTAGAACCTGAAGTAGTGCTATGATCTGTTCCGGTTCCCTCATTGCCTCAAAAGCCAGGTATTTTTATTTAAATTACCTTTGCCTTGCCCTTAAAAGGAAATAAATGGTTTAGGACAATATAGGTTTAAAAATCCATCAGATTTGCTGCCTTTATCCCCTTTTACTGATCATCCACACTTCCTGGTGTTTCACCAGCAATGGTCCCCCTCAGTTCATCTGAGGAATTTCAGTTAAAAAAAATATAAAAGCCCAGCCTATGTAAGAGAAAATAGGCTTGTAAGTGTCCTCAGCAGCACTGTTCAGTTCTCTGCTCTCACTTGTTTGTATTTTTTTTTATGTCATTGGCACCAGTCAGTGTTTAAATTGCCACCTCCTACTATTCTATGATAAAAAGTTGTTTGTGTACCAGCCTTGCCCTTTCATGACTGGGAGGCCTTCTGGAAAAAAAAAAACAGAAATTGATGACAAAGGTAACAGGAGTTGTGCGGAGCATCCCCCAACTGAAAAAAAATGTATTCACATATACCGCAGGGATCCAGAGTCATATCACATGATCACAAAAGTGCAGAGCAGCAGGTTACAGGCCAGGAACAGTGCAGAGAATATGAAGGTGGGAGAAGCTGCTCTCACGCAGCCTGTTGAAAAGTGCTAAATTTTAACATCATTTATTATCTATCTACAGCATGTTAGTATCACATTCAATATTTCTTGTAACAGCCCTGTAAAATTGTCTGATCTCTAGCTGTAATCCCTCTCAACAAGACCCCTTTCCTTTCCTACCAGCATGCACTGTCTCTCTGCTTAGCACAGAAGCTCATCAGGTGTTTGAATTATAGTTCCATACTTCATAATCCTGTAAAATGTTGTTACTGTTTGTATTTTAAAATTACATTTTAAATTTCGCGTTAAGGTGATTAGCCAGTAGAAATACAGTCACAGCACTTTATTTCCACCTCTGCTCAGTTACCTCTCAGGCAACCATCATCTGAATGAAAGGAGGCAGTCACACAATTACAAAATAAGACAGTTCGAGGTGTGTGGCCCAAAGTGGTGGAAGTGCTGTCTTTAATGTATTATGGGGTCTGTGACTCCATGTCAATCAGTGGATGGGGGCTTACATTATCCAGTAGTGCACAGCAAGGCTATTTGTATTCCTCTGTTCAAGACTGGTGCACTGAAACAAATAAAAATGGAATATAGAATTCATAATTCTGGAGCTCCATCACTGACACAGAACCCTGAAGAAGCTCCACAAATGGGGTTTAATGACCACAAACAAATCCTGGAGGAGTGAGACAGAGACCTGCTCTATCACCCATCTACTCTGGGACTGTGGGAAACTGCAATGTTACTGGCAAGGAATCCAGCAGAAATGCAGACATACTAATGAAACCTACCCTTCTGTCCACCCCACTGGTGATGGTGGGGCACCTACGTATGACTTATCTCCCACCCTAACAGTAACTGGTTGTGAGGGGCTCTGGTCACTGCTAAATAGATAGTGCTTAGACACTGGAGATTCCAGCAGCTGTCAGATGTATTTGAATGGCTAGTGGAGATGGGTAAGGCAGCCAGCTATAAAAGGGTACATTTCTCCGTCACTGATAGGCTGAGTAAGTACTCCGCTGTCTGGGGGGCATACTTCAACTATGCACAATGTATGATTCTGGAAGGACATTTTATGCCTTCATACTTACTACCCAGACAGGGTGACTCCACAGGGAGCCATGGCTAACTCACTAACTCACAGTGCATACATGCACACAGTGACCGAAAATGACTTTCCAACCTTGGTACCAGATGGTAGTCCATTCACTAATGTGGTTGAGAATCTCTGGTCTCCTAACAATAAAGAGGGTACACACCCAGACTGCATATGTTTGACATTACTGAACTACAAACTTTCTGTTCACTGTGAAATATTTCCTCAAGTTTAGAGTTGCATCTCCATGGGGGAAGGTTCTGACCCCTGCTAGGTATATATGTTGAAGTTACAAGTAATGTATTGCAAAGTATGTCCTATGTTTCAAAATACCAATCAACTTGTGACTATTAAAAAAAAAATAATTCATAATTCTGTTGCCCCAAAGATGATTTCCAAAATCTCTTTTTTTGTGTGACTCAAAATGTAAAACACTGAAAATGTTACGTATTCAGATGTGATCATAAATAATTCTGAATTATATTATATTTCCTAACATACTTTTAATGCTACTATTGTTTCATATAACAGAGCGTTGCTTGGATGACCCATTTTAAGAGGAGGTTGACACAGCAGGCTCAAAATGTACTTTTGATGTTCCTGAAGGTGTTGTTACTTTTTTTTTTTAAGCAGTTCAGTGGACATCCCATGCTGTTCTGATGCTGCAGATGTGGCTTTGTGTCTTATGGTACCAATCACCCAGGTTCTGAAGTGAGCCTGGGTTACAGAAGGGCAGGTGGAGGGTGGATGCTGGAGCATCAAAGTAGAAGCTTCTCTCATCTGGGGTGAAGTGATGTCTTGTCTCCACTTCTGCGCTCTAACCTGAGTGAGCATAGTTGGCAGTGGGTACCCTCTCGGGATACCGAAGCAGAGGGTCCTGACATGTACTTGCCTGGCATCAGTATCCCAAAATTATTTCACCCAGTGAAATGCTGAGTTACACCTGTGGAACATGGTTCTGCCTGGTATAGCCATATGAGGATGGCACAGTGAGGTGCTGGCCGAGCTGCCCCATGGTGTGGAGCACTAATGCTCCTAGAGCTTGGCCAGCAGGCTGTCTGGGATGTGATTCTGTTCCCGCAGTGGGAAATGTTTTAAAAAAAAAAGTTTCACTCCCCTGAACCTAATAACCAAATGTGAGGTCTAACCCCCCCCCCCCCCAGAGCTGTTTATTTTAGTTAGTGGGGTACGGGGGGTGAAGCTCTCAGCATAATGCAAGTCCTCATCGGGATTTTGATTTTCAGTCTCCCAACCGTGGCATAGTGTAGTTCGGAAGACTACATTTCGGGATTACATAGGTAATCCTGGCAGTGCAAGAGAAGACAGCATATCAAGGGTGGGGTGGACTTAACAGAATGATAATCTAACTCCTGGAAGTGTTTTATTGCTATTACAAAAAAAATGATTTTAAGCGAAAGTGTTAGAAGTGCACTTTTACAATGCTTTCCTCACTGAAAGAGATTTTTAGTAAAATACTTCATCCACCAACTGTTTGATAATGTTTGTTCAGAATCAGAATGCATCATTCCAGTCATTCAACAGTGATAGAGAATGGAATGCTGACAGGAAGAATTCATGCACCATGGTAATCAGGTTGTACATGACAGTGTAAGAAAGATTAAAGTGTTTTACCAAGTTTCGTTATGACTTCCTAGGTGAGGAATGTTGTAATGGTGAAAATGTAACTAACAGTGTTTTGATCATTGTTTTTTGCCCACTGTTCCTTTAGGAAAGGATTGTATTTTTGCCCTGAGCAGCCATCCAGCTGATCCCTTCCCTTCCTGGTGCTCACCCCAGCCCCATGCTGGCATACACTGTGGTGTATGTATGGTGAGGGCCGTGAGGACTGCATGCTCCATTACAGTCAATGGTGCATGTTCTCGATGTAGATTTTCTTTTGTTAATTGGCAAATGGATGGTAATTAAGGACAAACTTTGATGAGCAAGTGACTTGCTAATCACGGGCTGTGCTTCATTACCATTCAATTACTAATTAACACAAGTCAATATGCATCTAAAACTCATACTCATGGCTGGCAGTATAGCCTAGAGGTTAGAGGAATGAGGTGTGAACAAGCTTGGTACTGCTAGCAAACCAGACCTGAGTTTGATTCTCACAACCTCCACTTGCATACTGTGTGACTCTGAGCAAGTCACTTAACCTCCCAGTGCTCCCAGGTCACCCCTGAAAAGAGGCACTTGTGCCTAGTGGGCCTTACCCAGTTACCAAAGACTAAAATAAATAAAAATACCTCTCAACTGTCACACATTATGAAGTACGTCACTCATTTTACCTCTCAGAAACCCTTTTTCCATCATGGGGAAGGTGATATTCCACATTCCTCACTGAGACTTTAAAGCAGAAAGTCGTAATAATCTATTATGCTTGGTTATACAAAAACATTATGAACATTAGAGCACTGATAGTTATAGTGTTCTGAGCTTCCAGTGCTATGTTAGATGATATGTCACACATTTTGCTCATTTGTCACACATCGTGTCACACATTTTGGTGAAGAAAAGTTGAGAGGTATGCTAAAACTTGAGTCATTAACTATAATGGAGATCGTGGCTCCACCCCTCACTGTGCATATGTCAAAGCATTGCCAGTGCGAAGCTGAGGCAAGCACCAGGAAGGGAAGGATCGACTGGACAGTCCCATCGGGCCAAAAAAAGGATCCCTTCCCTCATGACCGAGGACAGAAAAAAATGATCAAACCCTGTTAGATACGTTTTTGCCTCTGTAAGCTTCCCCACAGAGGAGGCTTCTACTATAAATATAAAAACATTTAAATCACTTTACTTTTATGCTGTCAGAATTCCAACAGCCAATCAGAATGTAACATTTCAGAGACCATTTTTATAATGAAGATAAATGCATTTATAATCTGGTAATGAGAGAGCAAGAATGAGAGAAAGCCAACATATGTTTGAAGTAAATACTGCAATCTTTTTCTCTCCCTCTCTCTAGCCATGTGGGAGATGGGGAGCAACCAGGCCTTCAAGCGGTCAACCCAGAAGCCCCCCACAAAGAAAGAACAGACACCAAATCATGGCCAAGCAGAGGGAAGGAAAGGTCTTAAACAGACTGGAGAAATACCTGAAAATCCAGGCCCTGAGAAAAAAGGGCACAGAAAAACAAAGAAAGTTAAAAAAAAACATTGAGGGAGCAGAAAAAAAGAATGATGAGGCAGAAAAAAAGAAGGATAGCAAGAATTAAAAAAAGTCAGTGAAAAGGCCAAGGGTGGTGTGGTCACCCTCATCTATCAACACAGAGGCAACACAGTGGGTAGAAAACCAGAGGGGACACTGGCAGGAAGGGTAACATTCAGCCGGGGAAGCAACTGGTGGGCTCCCCAGCCAGTCTCAGCACAAGATCCCTTGCTTCACAACTGGCTGTTGGGTTGTCCCTTGATCTGGTTGTTGCTGCACTGTAGCAGGATATGTTAGATTTGTGGCAAGGCCTAGCATACACGGAACAGACACTGGAGGTCAACCTTGCCATATTGTGGGCCCAGAGGCAGTAAGTAAATGTTGGGTCACTGAGGCATTATTGGTGGGTGTTATATTTCCAGCGTGTGTCAGGCTGTGAAGTGAATAGCTTGACATCTCAAAAACACCATGTTACTCAAAGCCTCAGTAATAAATGCAACAAAATGCATATACAAAATTAATTGTCTCTGGTGCTTGCAAGTTTTTTAGTTTTTTTTACGTAATTTTAAAATATATATTTTATTGTTTCTTTAAAATGTCTCTGTATGTTTTTTCAGTCTCACTCACAGGTGGTGCAAGGGACTGAAAAGTAGTTGGGTCAAGGGTGTAAGGAGAACCACCCCCTCACCCCCCAAGTTGAGTGAATTCACTCACACCCTTATTTTTTCTCATTCAAATTTGTAATATGTGCAGTAACTCCCCCTCACTGAATGAAAGCATCTCCCTGTGCCTAGCACTGTGATGCCTCCTCCCAAAGACCTGGCCCTTCATTTTCATTTCTAAAGGTTGAATACTGTGCCTTAACTCAGTTGGCCATGACCCCAGCCCACCACCATCAACACTGTTCAGGCCTTCACTTTACAAAAGTCTTCTGACATCCTGCAAGCCACAAAGGGATTGATTAGTAAGTAACCCTGTTTACTGCACATCCTGTATTTTAAATGCACAGTCCTCCCTAGTTATAGATTATCATAATTGCAAAAATTGATAGGCCCAGGCCCTACCACTTATTAAAGTGGTAGGGTCATTGCCACAGTGGCCACTCATTCCTGCTCCTATGAGTTCACTCTACTGTGTTTTTTCTCTGCTTACATTTAAAAACTGGTTACAATTGTAAGCTGGCCTCAGTAGTGAAGGAAAACATGGCACATGCACAATTCAGATAACTACAGTTTAACAGTTCTTATTGACAATTATATGAATTCAACATCCTCCACAGAATAGTGTGGGCATTACAAACTATGCCAGAAGCATTTCCCTTTCTAGGGCCATTGTAGAGACAGTCAGGAGAGAGTTAAACCTGCAAAGTCCCCTAGCTTGGACAGAGCAGGAAGTAGGTGGATGGGGTTTAAAGTATGTATAAGGGAGGCTCCTAAGTTTCTAGACAGATCCCTGGGAGAGGGGGAAGGCTGATGGCAGAGAATAAGCAGAGAGTTGTCTGAGGGAGGTGTCCCCTGAAGACACGTGTCTGTAGGACCTACAATGGCCTGTATACAGCTTGGTGGTGAGACCAAAAGATTTTATTTATTTATTTATTGAAATTGTTTCACCAGGAAAAGTATACTGAGCAACAACTGCTCATCTCCGGGTTCGACCTGGGGGGAGGGGGTACAGTGGAGAGATAACACACAGGTTATCTTATAAACATTTGACAGAATACAGAAGCATAGGTTACCATTAGTACAGGACTAGATATGAAAAAGGTAAAAATGTGGATAACAGTTCGGGCTTGATACAGGGATGCGTAACACTGGGGGGAAAGAGGTGCAAGGGCTGGCTAGCGATAGGACTGTTCACATGAAAACGAGACAGTAAGTGCAATAGTTGGGGTGGAGAGTCTTATAATGTAGTGCACTAGGTGCTGCTGGTCAGGTTAGGGAGGGGGCACAAGGGAGTTGCTCATGGATGGTGTTAGGTGCAGGAGCAGTTTACCAAGTAGTAGTTAGTGAGGGCTACGAATAGTGACCGGGCAGAGGAGAAGTGGCAAATTTGTGAAGGAAGTGCATTCCAGAGTTGAGGGAAGTGGTGTGAGAAAGCAGTCTGGCCAACAGTGGTTCTCCACATAGGGATTAAAAGGAGTCGGGAGTCAAAGGACCTCAGAGCATGGGTAGATGCGGGGGGGGGCTATAGCGAGGAGGTCAGGTACTCTGGGAGGGCACCAAGCCAGCACTTGGAGGAAAATTTGGTGCAACGTATTAAGTGGCAGTTTTCGAGGGAAGGGAATCCTAGGGACCGGTAGAGGTCACAGTGATGGAAGCGGGGAGGAGCGCCATGAGCAAACTGACAGAAAACGTTAAAAAGGGTGTCTAATTTGGATAAGACAGTCTTGTGGGCAGCACTGTAGACAACATCACAGTAGTCGAAGGAGGGAAGTATCATCTTCTGGATGAGATCATGCCGAACAGTAAAGGGGAGGCTATTGCAGTTCCGATATAGGGCCCAAAGCTTGGAGTAAAGTTTTTCCAAGATGGAGTTGGCGTGGATGGGAGAAGGTTAGGTGGTTATCAAGCCAAACTCCAAGGTACTGGAAGGAGGTGATATCCTCCAGCATGGTCCCATTGAGGGTGTGGAAAAGAGGGAAGGTGGGTAGCCTGGCAAGACGTTGGCTTGTGCCGAATGGCATAGTGACTGTTGTTTCGCGTTTAGGGAGAGCTGGTGAGAGTTGAACCAGTGCTGAATTTTGTTGAAGTCAGCCTGGAGGTCAGAGGCAACCATGTCAGGTGATGAGCCAGAGGAGAATAGGACAGTGTCGTCTCAATACAGGTGGATCAATGAAGAGGAATAGGTTTGAGGCAGGTCATTTAAGAAAATGGAGAACAGGATGGGGTTGAGCACTGATCCTTGGGGGACACCAGTGGTCATGGGAAGGGGTGGGGATGTCTCATCTGCAATCCTTATAGATTGGGTGCGGCCTGTAAGGTAGGCATTGAACTAACTGGTGGCAGACGTGGAGAGGCCAGAGTCAGAGAGGCATGATAGCAGTAGGGGGTGGGAGACAGTATCGAAAGCTTTAGCCAGGTCGATGAAGATGGCTGAGGTGATTTGACCTCTATCCATTCCAGATTGGATGGTGTCAGTGAGCCTTATCAGGGAGGAGGCAGTGAAGTGGTCCTTCCTGAAGCCAGATTGGAAGGGTGTGAAGAAATTAGAGTCTGAAAGATAGGAGGTAAGCTGGGGAAGCACCAGGTGTTCTTGCAGTTTCGCAAGAGCAGGGAGGAGGGAGATCGGCTAGTAGTTAGAGGTGGAGGTGGGGGCTCCTCCTTTGGGGAGGGATATAATGATGGCATGCTTCCAAGTCTGAGGGACAGATGCTGTGGTGAAGGATTGATTTAGGAGGTAGGCGAGCAGGGTAGCTATGGCTGTGGCAGGGAGGAAGAGAAGTTTGGGCTCCAACCCATCAGGAGAATTCCCTTTAGAGGGGTTTAGTGATAGTAGGGCATCAAGGGCTTCAGCTGGTGACATGCCCTTGAAGGAGAAGGTACCAGGCACACAAGATTGCTTAGGCCCTGTTTACGTTGAGAGTGGTGCTGGAGTGGGCAGGGAAGAAAGGAGGGTATTGGCATATGTGGAGAAGTATAAGTTGAACTCTGCAGCAACTGCACTTGGATCCAAGAGAATGGTTTTGTTTACTTTTAGGAGAGGAGTGGGATTAGCTGCAGGTGGTGTAAAGAGGGAGTGAATGACCTTCCAAAATTTGGAGGGACTATTCAGGTTCAACTGGAGTGAGGATCTGAAGTACTACGCTTTAGCTAGCTGAGTAGCTCTGGTGCACTTGTTCCACAGAAACCGGTAGTGGGAGAGATCACGAGGTAGGCCTGAGGATTTTTAAGCTTGCCAAGCTTTATCATGGGCGTTATGACAAGCTAGGAGTTCTTGTGTGATCCAAGACAGGTGGTTGCCTTGTACCATAATATGGCGTAGCAGGACATGAGTATCCCAAACATTAAGGAACGTGTTTTTGAAGTGCAGGAGGGTGTCATCTACAGAGCTGGAGGGGAACCAGTTCGCTAGGACAAGGTCTTTGAGTAGGGGGGTGAGATTGAGAGATTTGAAGGACCGCTGGACTAGGAACTTGGGGGAGATTTAGGGCAGTGAATTTTGTGGACTAGGTAAATGATATGGTGGTCACTCATGGGGTCAGGGAGTAGTCCTGCTTGGATGACTCAGTGAGGATGGGTGGTCAAAGCCCAGTCTATGAGAGAGTGGTTGCCTGATTTTGAGATTCGGGCGGGTGGGCTCAATAATGATTTGGGATAGATTTAGGGTGGACATTTCTATCCAGGTTTTGTTGAAGGCTGGTGCTAGCCAATTATGGTTAAAATCACCCATGGTGTATAATTCCCCCGTGGGGGTTAGGGGTGCGATTTGTATAAGGAGGTCAGTGACAGTTGTGGCCGGGGTGCCAGGCTGGCAGTAAATTCTGGCTACGTATATTGGGAGTGAGAAAGGGAGGGTGAGCTGCAGCAGTAAGAGTTCATATGATTTTTGTTTGGCCTTAGCTAAGATTACCAAGTAGCATAGGGTTGAGCTTATGTAGATGGCCACGCCACCTCCTCTGGTGGCCCTGTCCTGGCGGGCCATTGTATAGCCAGGGATTGAGACCAAGGAGTCTGGGATGTTGTTATTTAGCCTTGTTTCCGAGAGGGTGATGACATCAGGGGCATAGTGGGCTGTGAGTACGTGGAGCTGGTAGAGTTTGAGGGCTAGACTACGTATGTTTAGGTGTAGGAGGTGTAGGCCTCTGGGGAGGGGGGTTCACCTGCTTGTTTGGTGAAGGTGGGTAACAAGGAGGAGGGGCCAGCAGGGCAAGGTGGGGATGGGGTGGTCAGGGGGCCAGGGTTCGGATAGATGTCCCCTGCTGTGAGGAGTAGGAGGGCAAGAGGTAGGTGGTGTGCTAGCAGATGGAGGCACCAGGAAGTGAATGAATGCCACTGTGGTAGGAGGCATTTGTGAGCATCTATTGGGGCAGAAAGTAAGTAGATGCAGGATCATCCAGGAGTGTGAGGGGTTGATTAAAAAGGGGGAGAGATGTACAGCAGAGTGGGACAAGGTAGGGGTCAGCAGAGAAGTAGATGTGGAGTTGGAGGGGCAGGGCGGTCTTGAGAGGGCTGGCAGGAAAGGGGAGGAGAGCTTGGGGGAGGTAGGAGGCATGTTGGAGAGGAGATGATGCAGTGAAGTGGAGGAGGCCCAATTCCAGTCACTCCCTATAGTGAGTTTTGAGAGGAATAGTTCCTTATGGATGCTATGAAAGCCAGAGGTCTAGACTCTCTTCACAGCGAAGAGGGTCATAATATCAAGTTAAGGATACATGGAACCTGAACAATGTGGCTTACCCAATGTCATGGACTGGTCACTTCTTTAATGCAAATTGTAACCCTGAGAGTTGTGATACAGCACCTTGCAAACTGGCTATGATCGACAGCCACGTGTTAGAAAGAAACTCTGAAAATAGACGTGTACCCAAAATGCATTTGGCAAAGTAACATGTATTCATGCCTGTTAAAATGTGGAAAATGTACAGCCTATGCATCTAGGGTCTGTGGCTCAGTAGGTAGCACACTTGCCTCTGAGGCCGAGAGATCAGAGGGCTGTGGGTTCAGTTCCCACATCTGGCACTTGGGTTAATATCCCAGTACTGACACTGTAGTGCAGCATGAGAGGGGGTGTTGCACTTCTGAGGTGCCGTCTTTCGGATGAGAAGTTAAATCGAGGTCCCATCTGCCTGGATTGGTGGTAGTTCAGGTGGATGTTAAAGATCCCATGGCACTTATCAAAAAAAGAGTAGGGGAATTTCCCTGGTGTCCTGGCCAAATTTCCCTCATTCACTAAAAATGCCACCAACAGCTTAATCTGGTTCAAGGTTGGTTGACATTCATCTGTATCCCCCTCCCCTGGGTTGTGCCTAAAAATAGGCAGGATTTGTCTAGTGCACTTACCCGGTCAACAAAAACTAAATAAATAGGGGCTTGCAACACCTATAAACCATACGCCAATATATCTGACCTACTGTAGATCACTGTTTGCTTGTTTTGTCATGACATGGGTAAATGTGGCTATCAATTGTTCTGCAATTCAGTGTGTGGACATTCCAGTTATTTCAATGGGTCTGCAAGTTCCAAGGAGTGTACCTCATGCTTACTGCCTGTGACACCCTGTGTAGAACAAGTAAAGAACCTGGATTCACACCTCTGTGAAGTCTCAGGGTGGGTGTGACCGCAGGAGGATTACATGCAGAAGATGGTAAGAGTTAAGGATACTTCTGGGGACACACTTCTGCAAATCATGGCCTTCCATCTCCAGGTTAATTTTACTCCGTAGTCATATTCATTGCCCACATGTTTGTTGATTCAGAAATTCCCACCATGAATCCAACTGCCAGGTATCCCGGTGTACATTCCCATTTGTGGCCATTTTCTATCTGAACTTCTCATTGTACTAAATGTATTATAGCTTGCTTGCAGTCTACATGCATTCCTAAAGATCAGTGAAAATGTTAGCAGAGTTATCAATTGCTCTACAATAATTTTGGCTGAGTTACAAGAATCATGTGAGTTAAAGATTAATAGTTTTACCCGTCAAATCTTTTTTTTTTTGGGGGGGGGGGTTCTTCAGAGAAACTAGCATGACTGCCTTATCAGACTTCCTAATATATCCCTCTTTCTCAAACTTCTTTATAGCCTCCTTATCTACCAGTTTAAAAATATCCATGCATTTTCCTTTTCTATTTTTTCTTATATAGCAAAGGTAATTGGATCCTCCACAGAAATTCCTTTGCTCTCGATTGGTTCCACAGGGTGGCTCTCCTCTGCTGCCTTTGCTCATTTTTGAAAATAGGTGACAGTTGTAAACTGGCTTTATTAGTGGAAGAAAACTTGGCACATGCATCATCCAGATAATGGCAGTCTAATGACTGGTAATGAATAGTTTCTTCTTCTCAGTATTTCCAGAAGAATAGGGGGTGCCACTGGTAGATATTGGGGTGATGGTATCAGAAATGAGGATAGAGGAAAAATGACAGATTGAAGGATACAGTAGACAGATCTGCAAAGGGCTTGCGGCCCTCAAGGTAGAAGAGGATCCAGGTCCTGATGCTCCACACCCCAGAGCGCTGAAGAAGTTGGGGATGGAATTGGCCGCACTGATGGTTGATCAATTCTTGTGCTACTTGGAGATGGCAGAAGTCCCTGAAGACTGAAGATTTGTGGAAGTGGTACTACTGCACAAAGGGGAGACAGGGGAACCTCTGAAACTACAGGCCAGTTAGTCTTAAGTCAATTATGGGTAAGCTCATGGAAATGGTTGTCAAAGATAAGGTAGCATAATACCTGGAGACCAATGGGTTGCAGGGTACCAAGCAGAAAGAGATTGTAACAGGTAGATCATGCCAGACCAACCTGATGGTATTCTTTGATTGACCATGAGGAGCTTCAAGAATAGATAGTACAGACATAAGGGGATTATAAATGGGGTAGGGGAGGGGGGACTTAGATGTCTAAAGGACAAGCACCCCACATCAAGCAGACTTCAAGGCCATTTTCCGCTGACTTGTTTCCGTGTTTCTATGATTGGATGTTGAGAGTAGTGAACAAGGGTTAGGAGACAACTGTTCTATACATTGTATAGAATTTAGTAAGACCTTCAATTTGATGACACTCAAGATGCTGCTAAAAAAGCTGGAAGACCTTGTGCCAGAGGAAGAGATCATCAGGAGGACTGAGAGCTGGCTAGGCAGAAGAAAGAAAAGGGTTGTGTTAAACAGGGTCAAATCAGAAGACAGGGAGGTGTATGAAGGGGTACCACAGGGGTTGGTACTCAGTCCAGTCCAGTTCACTACAACATGTTCATTACTGGCATTGGGG
The DNA here is from genome assembly GCA_016271365.2 of Neoceratodus forsteri. Classification (NCBI taxonomy): domain Eukaryota; kingdom Metazoa; phylum Chordata; order Ceratodontiformes; family Ceratodontidae; genus Neoceratodus; species Neoceratodus forsteri. The sequence continues at coordinate 869,423,385 of CM057450.1, read as the reverse complement.
AAGAAATCTGAAGCAAACTGTTTATCTTTACAGATGACATGAAGCTTTGTGGCAGGATGAAAAGTTTGGAAGAAGTCAGAGAAATGAAGAAGGACCTAGAGATTTGGGAAAGGTGGTCTACTGGATATCGAAGTTCAGTGCTAAGAAGTGCAAGGTGATGCACACTGGCAAAATAAGACCAGCCACAGACTACTAGATGAGAGGAGGGTCATACAGCCAAGACAGCAAAAGAAAAAGCCTAGGGGGTGATCATAAGCAATGGCCCCAAAACCTTGAGTTATTGTAAAAAGCACACAATAAGGTATCAAGGATGATGGGCTGTATACAGAGGGGGTTCAACAGTAGGAGAAGGGTGGTGATACAGCTCTTTTACAGGTTCTTGGTAAATTCACACCTGAAATTGTGTGCCCAGTTATGGAGTCCACATCTGGAGGATAGGAACAGGTTGAAGTTCATGCAGAGCAGACTCACTAAAATAATCCAGGGGCAGCAAGGCAGGTTTTATGAGGAGAGGCTGGTGGATTTTAACATGTACATGCTGGCAGACAGGGTGGTATGATCAAAACCTGCAAGTTCCTGTGGCAAATAAACAAGGTAGACAATAAGGTTCAATTCACAAGGAATATTAACACAATGATGAGCAGTTATGGGTGGAGACCGGTAGGGGCTAAGATGTGAGAGGAAGTGGGAAAATTGACTAGATTACCAAGGGAAGTAGTGGAGGCAGGGTCTATTGTCAGCTTCAAGGAAGGCTGGGATCATTCCAGAGACTGGTAGTTCCAAAAGGGGGGAGGGTACAGGGATGGGGTATTTGGTGAAGAGTGGAGGGGGAGATTGGAATTTAAGGTAATCACCCATTCTGGCAACATGCAAGTAAGGGGTAGGTAGGGTTTTGGGGAAGACTGCATGCACCTTGGGTCTCTTTCTGCCCATATTTTTCTATATTTCTATGTCTTATTTACCTGAAAGGCATTCTCACATCTTTTTGACTTTGTGATCCTTTAATCTACCTGTCTTGCCATGGCAGAGGTTAAATGGTATCAGTTTGGCTCTACTACTCCTCCTCCATTTGGTACCCCAAGTTTTAAAGTCATGCAGGATCATTTTCAGCTAAGGCCCATTCTCCCCTGTCTCACCAATAAGCCCATCAATATAATCTGTTATATTATCCCACATAGTGCTATCATAATCAGAATCATTACCACCCACCTTGAGGGTATTCCTGGGTTGATCACTTCTCCTTCACACTACACACCCTGGCTGGTCTATGTAGCTGTGGACAAGTGCCACTGGATTCTCACCCAACTTACTTTTGCTCTATGAGGTCTCATCACTAAGCAATAAGACATGACCAGGGTTTGATTAACTGCATGTTACTCACTCAACAGGAGCATAATGTGGCACACGCTAAAACCATGTGTCATATGCCCAAGGGAATGATTACCTGACAGTAAACTAACCTCTGGAAGTGTATTGCTATTATGAAAAAAAGCAAGTAAGGATACAATATAATAATTTATTACTTTTCAGGCACTGAGCTGTTAAATCTCATATTTCAGTAATAGAGTATTCCCATGTATTTTTCTATCTACTTTTTGTTCTTGACTAATGTGGTGTGGCACACAAAGAGCCCAGGTTTCTTTGGACTGCCTGCATTGAAGGTTCAGCAGCAGTTATTTTAGGCTCATTCATGAGCTAACAGAATTTGTTGTCAAGCCAGTAATAAATTGCACTCCATGTTGGTTTGCAGTGACTGGAAGCTCATTTATGAGACAGCAGTGGTGGTTTCCATGACCATAGCTCAGAGAGAAAGAATATTTGTTAAATGCCATTTATTTTATGCACATGGTTGTTTTATGTAGCTCTCTTCACAAGCTCGTTTATTACATAAAAAAAATGAAAGTTTGTCTACTATTATGTGGACTAAGAAAATATTTTTACTTAAGGTACATTATCATTTCTTGTGAGACCTTTTGTTTGGGATTAATACCTTATAGTGGGTTCGCTTTCACATTTTTAAACATTTTACCACACAAGTGATAACAATAGACGCTGTCACTTTTAAAAGGACAAAGGAATGGTAGACTCAAGGATTGAAACTCATTTTATTTAAATCAATACACCTATGCTTTGTCTTTATATGACAGGATAACAGAGATTAATGTAACCCATATATTTATTGTTTTAGCATTTGTTTACTGGGTAAGTGCACTAGGCAGATAACCTGCCTATTTTCAGGCATGACCTGGGAGAGTACATTAACAGTAGTAGAACAGGTAACAATACAATACAAATAAAATACAAGAGCTACAATACAATGCAGACAAAGTACAAGAGCTACAGGTATTCAGAGTAAAGGAAGACTCTAACTGCTTGCTGGGTAGAAACATCATGAAGTTCAAAGAAAAGAGTCACTCGAATCACAGGGCATCTTTTTGCTTTGATCTGCATGATGCTACTGATGCCACCCAGCAAGTAGCTCACTGGTGTCATGATCAGCCTGCGCCATGTCCCCCCAATGCAACTGACAATCCGACCCTCTGCCTAGTATCCTTCCCATCTCCCTGTCACTTTCCATTCCTTGTAAATATTAAACCAACAGTGGGGTGCTCAATTCCCAGTGCCAGTACCTGAAATAAAGAAAACCGTCCCTTGTAGCATTATTTATTTTACTTCCTGTTAAAAAGAAAATGGTCTTTCTATGTCAGTTGCCTCTGCCACCCCAGTCACTGTGACCCTCCCCCCACTGGACCCCCCCACTCAGCACCCACCACCCCAATCCCTACATCACCCTCTACTTACCTCCTGTGGGTCCAGCACCATAATCCGATTGGGAACTGAGGAAATCAGGAAAGCTGTGGCCCATGTATTTCAAAGTGTTTTTAACTTGTACATTTAACTTGGTAATTTTTTAATGTTTCCTCCCAGATTTTCAATGTGGCCTTTTTGGGACCCCATCTCACGAACAAGGTAGGTGACATTTTTCAAATCTGTCCCAAAAGGTGATTTCATAGTCACTCCTCGAAATGACCTTTTGGGTGGGATTTAAAAAATGTCACCTACCAAGTTTATGGGGTGGGGTCATAAGAAGACGATGTTGAAAATATGGGGTAAAACTATTAAAAAACCAACAACATTATTAAGGTAAATTGGTATTTTATGAAACTCACTCATAACTCTGATAATTTTCAATATTTTGACATCAAATTTTTAACGTAGCTATTTTTTCACACCACCTCATGATTGTGACAGGTGTCATTTTTCAAATCCTGGCCAAAATGTGTTTTTGCACTTGTGGAGTTTAAATACATTTTGACCAGTATTTTATATATAACACATCAGTCATAGCCAAAGACATGGTCAGATATTTCCTAAAATTTCTGTGATATTTCTGAAGAAATCTCCAGCTTTCTGCATTTCCACATTAGGGGCAGCAGAGAGAAACTCTTTAGAAATGTTGTGAAATATCTGGAAATCTATGACCATGTGTGTGGCTACTACTGGGGTACCCAGATTGGCAATCAAACTTTTATTACATAATTTAATATTTCTTTACATTCATCTTATCATCATCATTTTTCATCAAATTTTTTTCCTTTCCAAACTTCCCACATTTTTCATGCCCATAGATTACAATCCCCCTTTTTCATTACATATATATATATATATGTAATAACTGGCTCTGCCTTTTTCCCATAGGGAAACCGTGGCATAATTTATCATTATAAAGGAGCGTTTATAACGGCAAACACGTGCACAATTTCCCTTCCTCTGTGCATGCTCACGCAGCAGTGCAACCAGCCGAGACCGCTCACCGCTTCCGTGTTACCCAAAACAGAACCACCACAGGAACTCGGCGGTAAGTCTTTTTCTTTTCTTTTCTCCCCCCTTATACCCTGGAAACACACAAACACCTGAAGAAATGGAAAAAAAAATGTTTTAAAATACAAAAATCTTGGCACCGGACTAAAAGGACTGACCTTAGGATACACTGGGAGGATACATTGAGAGCTGTTTATTTTATATAATTGCTGAGGCAAAAAAGGGAAACCCAGCAATTATATCAAATAAAAAATGGGTCGGGTGTCAAACTCGATTTTACACAGACCTTCGTTGTGGGATGCTTTTCACAAACCCCTCGGGCTTCGCCCTCGGGGTTTATGTAGCATCCCACAACTCAGGTGTGTGTAAAATCTCGTTACACCCAACCCATACTTTAGCATATATATATATATATATATATATATTAGAGGCAAAAACTCTGTTTAATGCATCAGTTAGGGTTGTTCCACAGCGACAAAAGCAAGGAAATTCGATGTTAGGGTTGAAACCCCTTTGCACCTCAGCCCACCCCCAACTGGAATCGGGGTGTGCATTGGGGTCATAAGCCCTAACTGTCACCCCCATCACATGTGGAAAGAAGCTGAGGAATAGGAGAATGGGGTAACAGTTAGGATCAATGACCCCAATGCGCACCCCAATTCCAGTTGGGGGGTGGGCTGGAGGGGTGCAAAGGGGGTTTCAACCCTAACATCGAATTCCCTCGCTTTTGTCGCTGTGGAACAACCCTAACTGATGCATTAAACTGAGTTTTTTGCCTCTAATTTTTCTTCTTTTTGAGAATGATAATGAGAAATAGTGAATGTAATGCGGCGGTGGGAGCGTGGGGCCCCAAATGCAAATCGTAATGCACATGGTGACGCAAAGCGAAACAGAAAGAGAAACAGTACTGTAGACAGAAATGTTAAAAACAACGGAAATGCAACCACAAATGAAAACGTAAAGGGTAACGCACATGGTGGCGTAAACATGAACGGTAAGTGAAACGGGTATGGAACTGCAAGCAGAAATGGTAATGGTAACAGAAATGTAAGCGCACAGGCTGGTTTTCCCCAAAAGCTGTATAGAGAAAGACAGTGAGTAGAAAGAATGTATGCAAAATAATGACTCTCGGAACACAAAAATCAGGAGTTGGAATAGTAAATTGCTTATATCTCAGTAACCGTATGACATAGAAAAAAAATTTAAAAGTCATATATATTATCACTTTTCTGGCTAGTTTTGAACTTAGCCCCCTCATGGATTTTTTGACAAAATCTCCGTATCTTGCACCGTTTTTGAGATACGGGCCCTCAAAGGCGCAGCAAACGCCATAATGTTATCCTATGGGGAAAAACAGAAGTTCAGAGTGCCATAACTTTGCCTCCCTGTAATATTTTTTCACCAAACCACTGAAAGGCACATCTGTGGGAGGTTGGCTGTATCCCCTGCAAATTTCAGCCCAAAAGACCAAACCGTTATTTTGCAGCAGGGCGCCAAATGATTGCTGCACTGCGTCAGCTGGCGTAATTTTATCCTATGGGAAAAAGCGTCAACTTTGGAGTGCCATAACTTTGCCGCCATGTAATATTTTTTCAACACAACACTGAAAGGCACATCTGTGAGATGTCGGCTGCATTCCTCAAATTTCAGCCCAAAACTCCAAACCATTCTTTTTGCAGCGGGGTGCCAAAGAATTGCTGTCATTCCCACAGCCTAGAAAGTACTGTATCATATTTGCAGCTTTCATCAAAAATTTGCGACACTTCGAGCACGAAAGTACTATTAAAGTACTTTTCCAGAAATTTGAAAAACATATTTCTGGGTGTTTTACCCCAAAATAAAGACATGGCTAGCATCCTCAGGCTCTGACTAGGTGAATACAAAAGAATTAGGTTGCTAGAGGGTTCTCAATTTTAAATGCCAAGCATTTTTCTGATCACTAACTGAAAACAAAATGGCAGATTTGCGAAAAGTAAGAGGGCCATTTAAAAGTAAAATGCATTTCTAAAGTGTTGAACTTTTTGTTAACTTTTCCATTGACTTATAATGGGAAATTGTTTTTGAATAACTTTTGAATCGTTTAATATTTTTCACAAAATCTTGAAAGGCACATCGCATGTTTTTCCCTGAAGATTTCGAGCCAGTCAGCGCAAACCATACGGCCTGTAGAAGGCGACGTAGAATTCAGAAAAGCATAAACACACCAGCAGTTCATGCTTAATAACTCCGCAGCTGTGTATCTGACCAGTACAAAACTTGGCAGATCCCAAAGCATATGGGTCTTGATCATGTATTCCAAATTTCAGGCAAATCCGTGAAACAGTTGCAAAGTTATTAAGGTGCAAAATGTTGGGTTTAACATGTAAATGGTTCCTCAACCTAACTATGGTAGCACTACTGTGCTACCATATTATATATATATATATATATATATATATATATATATATAGATTCATCATTGCATTATACATCTTTTTCCTTTAAATCTTTCCCATTTTATTAACATTCCTCATTTTCTTTCTTTTCCGTTTCTCCCCCCAGATGTACACCTGGAGGATCACTCTCCTCCTTTTCTTTTCTTCTCCAGGCGCTAGTGTACACTGTGTACACTAGTGCCCTTCTTCATTTTGCTGTATTTTGTGGCCTTCTGTGTCCACCTGTCCCCCTTCCCCCTCCTATTTTTCTTGCCTTCCTTTGTCCACATATTCTGACTGTCCACCTTCAACAGTACCATGTATGACCTTGCATACCCAGCTTTATGATCACATTAACTCCCTGCCACCCATGTACCTTCGGGTTGGCCTGTCCCCCCCCCCCATGTTCACTTAAGTTGAGTGGGTGGGAGGTAAAACTCTAAAAAGCAGCAAAAAGTGAGGTCAGGGACCCAGGGAAGCTGCTTTTAAATCCCTTCTTGTACTCCTCTTCAGGCTTCCCTTGGCCCATTCACCTTCGCTCTCTCTCTCCCTCTGTATCCCCTCCCCTTTTGTGACCTTACATGTGATGTCACTCTGTCCTCCTCTCTCTGTCTTTATTCTTACTCCTTCCCCCCACCCCCCACCTCCCCTCCTCCTGCTGTTGCTGCCACTGGGCCAACCCCCACTTGCTAAGGACCAGGGGACAACAATGTCTGCCCCTTGAATCAGGCAAACCTCATTGTCCCCCGAGACTCCAGCCAATAAATGACAACAGAAACCTGTTTGTGGGTGCCCAGACTGGCAAATAAACTTGTCATGTTCAGAAGGAGGGTTAAAAAAAAGACTATGTTGAAAATATGGGGGTCAGAATAACGCAAAACAATGATGTTATGAAGAAACGTTGAATGTTTTCAATGTTTAATCATAACATTGCAATGTGTGCAGATTTTGGTCCCCAGTTTTCAACATAGATATCTTGCTGCCCCATCTGATAAACTTGACAGGTGTTACTTTTCATATCCCCTTTAGACATGTTCCCGCAGTCCCTCTGTGAAGCCACTTTTCAGACAGGTTTTAAAAAAATCTACCTATCTTGATCATAACATGAGATCATAAAAATACTACAGGTATGTTGAAAATTTGGGGTCAGAATGTGCAAACATTTAAGTTATGAAGAAACACTGAATTGTTACAATGTTTACTCATAACTTTATTTTTGCAGATGTTGGCCCCTAATATTCAACATATTCCTTGTGTTATCCCACATCATGAACTTGACAGGTGTAATTTTTCAAATCCCTCTGAAACATATTTTCACAGTTGCACTATGAAACCACCATTCAGATGGGATTTAAAACGTCCACCCACCTTGATCATATCATCAGGTCATAAAAAGAACATGTTGGAATTTGGGGTTAAAATGTGGGAGCCCACTGAAAACTAGATATAGCCTCTCAACAGGCCTATCCTGGGTAAATATGATCAAAAAAATAGGTATAAGCAGGACATCACTGAAAATGAGATATTGCATCTCATCTGGTCTATCCTGAGTAAATACATAGTAAAAAAGTGTAAAAGCAAGACCCAGTACAGAAGAGTCCACACTGAACTAAGCATCTATGCTGCTCTGTCACGTGGAAAAAGACAGTGTAAAATCTGGACCCCACTGAAATTGTAATCGGCCTTTCAGCTGGACTATCCTGGGTAAATACATTATAAAAATGGGTGAAAGAAGGGCCTCATAGAAAACAAGATATTGCATCTCGGCTGGGGTATCTTGGGTAAATAAGTGTAAAATTGGGGAAAGCGGGATCCCACTGAAAACAAGATAGCATCTGAGCTGTGCTATCTTGGGTAAGTACAGTACAAAAATGTGTCAAAGCAGGACCCCACTGAATATGAGCTAGTGCATCTCAACTGGGTTACCTAAGTACAGTATACATATATTGCAAAACTGTGTAAAAACAGAACCCTGAAGCAGAACCCCACTGAAAAGGAGATGTTGCATCTAAGATGATCTGGTCTCCAAAAAAACATTATAAAAGCAGGACCATACTAAAAATGAGATATTGCAGCTCACTTCAATTATTTTGGGTAAATGCAGTATAAAACCGTTTACAATCAGGACCCCATTGCAAATGACATATTACATCTCTGCTGGTCTATCCTAGGGAAATCTACAGTACAGTACAGATGTATACATACAGGACCCAGTACAACAGCAATGCAAGTGGTGGACATTGGTATTGAGAAACACTTGTCATTTTTATGTTGATTGCATGCATGTGCAAGAAACATGTTGCGTCAGCTTTCTCCACAAGCAGGTTATGGAGGCAAGGCACTGTTGTGCCCAATGCCCCCACAGCCTGCAAAGGCTTGTCCCCCGTCCCCCAATGCTGTGGCATGCTGCTGCTGACACTAATTCAGCCAGCGTGCCACAACTTTCTAAAAAATTAGCCACTGCAATCAGGGGCCACCTCGTCATTGCAGCGTCAGCCATCTGCTGCAATGAGGGAGCGACCCGTCATTGCAAGGCAGTATGTGAAACCCCCAATATTGTTTAGGAACATGGTGGCAGGTTGCCACCATGTTCACAAACAATATAACCCCTGCCCCCATGTTTACTTTCTGCCGACGGGGAGCCCACTCCCCATCGGCATTCAAACCTCCCCCTTTCCCGTGTGTTGTTCCTGCCATGGGGGCCCAATCCCTGTCAGGGATAATGATACCCCCCCTTTGTTCCTGCAGATGGGGTGCTCAATCCTCATCGGCATCATGATACCCCCTTTTGTTCCTGCTGATGGGTGCCCAATCCCCATCAGCATCATGATACCCCCCCTTCTGTTTGTATAGCCGAGGGGGTGCCCAATGCCCAAAGGCTCCTGCAGCTCCCTTCCCCCTATCCTTGTTTGCCAAAGGGGGTGCCCAATCCCCCGTCGGCTAATGCACCTGCCCACCCACACAGGTGGCACACTGGGAGCCCACCCCAGCATGCCAAAACACCTGTTAAACAAGAAAACGGTCCCCTGATGTCTTTTCTTTTTTTTTCAACCTGTAAAGAAGGAAACGGTCCCTCAGAGCTCTCCCAGACCCCCTCCCACAACCCACACCCATCCACTATGAACCCTGCCTCCCCACACACCCACTCACCCCATATTTACCTCCGGAGACCGGCGTGACGATCTTCTGCGGACCGAGAACATGTCTGCACTCTTCAAAGCTGACCGCAAACTGGGGAAATGCTGGTAAGCTGTATAATGTAATAAATAGGGTTTTTTCAACTTTAGTGCATATCTCGGGCATTTTTCAGACTTTTTTCACCAAATTTTCAACATGGGGTTTTTGGCACCCCTCCTCATGAATTCTTGAACTGTCATGGCATTAATTGACCCCGAAAGGTGGTTTCACAGTCACTGTGCGGAATCACCTTCCGGGGCCGATTAACAAAACGACAGTGCCAGTGTTCATGAGGCGGGCTCTCAAAAAGCCAATATTGCAAATTTGGTGGGAAAAATCCAAAAAATGACTGTTTTACGAGTGTGCATTGCGCAGTTGCTACGTACGCCCTTAATTTTGCGAATTTACAATATTTTCATGCCAGATTTTCAACATTGGCATTTTCTCACACCTCCTTATGAACAGTACAGCTGTCATTGTTCACATCCTGGCCAAAATGTGTTTTCGCAGTTCCAGCGCAGAATAGAGCAGTCACTGTGGGAAATCAGTGTTCAGGACAGATTAAGAAAATGACAGCAACACTGTTCATGAGTAGAGGTCCTAAAATGCCTATGTTGAAAATTTGGTGACATACTCCATAAAATGACTGTGTTATGAATGTGTGTTGCGCAGTTGGCACACACGCTCTTAACTTCGCGAATTTAGAATATTTTCACTCCAGATTTTCAACATTGCCATTTCCCCAGGCCTACTTATGAACAGTGCAGCTGTCATTTTTCCCATCCTGGCCGAAATGTGTTTTCGCACATCCGGGACAAAATAGAGCGGTCGCTGTGGGAAATCACTGTCTGGGACAGATCAAAAAAATGACAATGATACTGTTCATGAGCAGAGGTCCTAAAATGCCTATGTTGAAAATTTGGTGATGATAGCCCATCAATTGACTGTGTTACAAGTGTGCGTTGCACACTTTCCATGCACCCTTGTAACTTCGCAGCTTTGTAATATTGTCACATCAGAGTTTCAACAGTGCCATTTTCACACCTCTTTATAAGCAGTACAACTGTCATTTTTCACATCCTGACCAAAATGTGTTTTCACAATTCTGGCGCAGAATAACGTGGTCACTGTGGGAAGTCAGTGTTCTGGACAGATTAAGAAAATGACAGTGGCACTGTTCAATCCATACACCATTCTGGGGGAGCACAGCTCCCCTATGGATGCACCCACGGAGGAGATTAAGGAGGCTGAGGACACCTGTCACAAGGGAGGCCCACAGGAAGGAGGCAGAGGATGCCACAAGGAAAGGAAGCAGCTCCTGTTGGGGGACTCAATTATTAGGGGGATAGAACTGGGGGGAGCAGGGAAAACTGAAGTAAAGTGCCTGCCTGGTGCCATGGCTTGTAGGGACAGGAAGCGCATCCTCAGGATCACGAGAACACCTGCACAGGAGTCTGAGCTGGATGTCATTGTCCACCTAGGGACAAATGACTTGGCTCAACATGAGCTTAGAGCAGTGCAGAAGGACTTTGTAGAACTGGGGAGAGGCCTAAGACAAGAAGCACACACAGTATCCTTCTCAGAGGTGCTGCCTGTAAATGGCATGAGTGAGGCAAGGGTACTTTGCACCATGCAGTTTAATGAGTGGTTGAAAAAATGGTGTGGAGCACAGGGGTTTGGCTTCATTGGGGACTGGGGTTCCACCTGGAGGGACACCAGCCTATACTGGCAGGATGGTCTTCATCTGTGCAGGAAGGGAACAAGTGTTTTGAGCAATAGGTTTAAATGCTTCATTGGCAAGCTTTTAAACTAGTCAAGGGGGGAGGCACTGATAAGCAGCAGAAAAATCCCAGCCTCTCCCTACAAAACAGGGTACTAAATGAGAAAAAGACCGAGGTAGAAAGGTCAGTGGGGGATGCTGCAACAGAAAGTAAAGCCATCAAAAAATGGAGAGCAATGAATACCAATGCCCGTAGTCTGAGTAACAAGCTTCCTGAATTAGTGGCCTTGATGGAGGAGGAACATCTGGATATTGTGGCAGTCACAGAAACATGGTACACACAAAACCATGACTGGGATGTAAACATACCAGGATACACTGTCTACAGGAGGGACAGGGAGGGTAAAAGAGGAGGAGGAGTAGCTCTTTACATAAGGGAAGGAATCAAAGCAACAGAACAAAAGGGTAAACAGGGAGGAGAAGAAGCACTGTGGGTAAATTTGGAGACCGGCAATGGCACCACAATCCCCACAGGGGTTGTATACAGACCCACTTCTCAGGGGGGGAATGGACAAGGAAATGATAGAAAGAATACTCAGTATGGCAGAAAAAGGGGAGATATTGCTGATGGGTGATCTGAATATGCCAGATGTTAACTGGAGTGCAGTTGCAGCAGCCACTTCTAAGAGTGGGGTTATTCTAGATGCCCTACAGGGGGCATGCCTTAGACAGCTAGTATTGGAGCCCACTCGAGAGGGAGCAATCTTAGACCTGGTTCTCTCAAATGGAGATGAAGAGAGGATCACAGATGTAGAAGTGGGTAGCCATCTGGGAACTAGCGACCATTGAACAGTATGGTTCACAATAAACACAGCAATAGAGTCAAGCCATACAAAGACAAAGGTACTGGATTTTAGGAGGGCTGACTTTTGTCAAAATGGTGAGTGCCTAAGGAATGCACTAGCAAATGGGCAGGAAGGAGGGTGGAAGAACAATGGGAATAATAAAACTGCCATCACAGAGGTAACAAGCCTTGTGTAAAGCAAATAAACAAACGAAACGAGGTAAGAAACCACTATGGTTCTCAAAGGAAGTGGCAGTGAAGGTTCAAGAGAAAAGAAAGCATTCAGGAAGTACAAGGAATCACAGAAGGAACAGGACAGAGAACTGTATCAGTTAAAGCAAAAGGAAGCTGGGAAGGCAGTCAGAACAGCAAATGCCCAAACCGAGGAAAAGATAGCCAACCAGTTAAGAAGGGGATAAAACCTTTATAGGTACATCAGGGAGCGAAGGAAGACCAAAGGAGGGATAGTGAGGCTTAATAAAGGGAGGAGGGTGGGAAGAGGGTGACTGTGAAAAGGCAGAGATACTAAACAAATATTTTTGCTCAGTATTTACAAAGGAGAGGGGAGGTACCTAAAACAAACAGTAGAAACACTCTGGATACAGAAGTTGATACCAGCCCATTTACAGAAGAAAGGGTTCTGAAAGAACTCTTAAAACTGAAGGTGGACAAAGCAATGGGGCCTGATGGGAATCATCCCAGAATTCTAAAAGAACTAAGGGTAGAACTAGTGACACCACTGACTACCCTCTTTAACAAATCATGGGAGGATGGGGTGGTACCCGAGGACTGGAGGAGGGCAGATGTGATTCCCCTTCACAAAAGTGGGAGCAAGGCAGAAGCAGGAAACTACAGACCTGTTAGTTTAACCTCAGTGGTAGGGAAAATGATGGAATCACTTCTGAAGGAAAGAATTGTCGAGTATCTAGAGGCCAGAGGGGCACAGGACCCAAGGCAGCATGGATTCACAGTGGGAAGGTCATGCCAGACAAATCTGATAGATTTCTTTGACTGGGTGACCAAAGTAGTTGATCAGGGAGGGGCTGTGGACGTGGCCTACCTAGACTTTAGCAAGGCATTTGACACAGTCCCACACAAAAGATTAATATACAAGTTAGCCAACCTGGGAGTGGGTCCCAAGATGACAGCCTGGGTAAAGAATTGGCTGGAGAATAGGTCACAGAGAGTAATAGTAAATGGAGTCCACTCTGGAAAAAGGGGTTAGTAGGGTACCAAGAGGTTCAGTATTAGATCGGTCCTCTTCAATGTCTTTATAAGCTGACATTGCAGAGGGACTGGAAGGAAAAGTATGTCTCTTTGCAGATGACACAAAGATCTGCAACAGAGTTGATGCACAAGGTGGAGTGGAAAGGATGAGAAGGACTTGGCAAGGTTAGAGGAATGGTCAAATGTATGGCAGCTTTGATTCAATGCTAAGAAGTGCAAGGTAATGCACCTGGGAAACAAAACCCAGGGAAGAGTACACAATGGGGTGAGCTACTAACAACAACAAAATGGAAAGGGACCTGGGGTGGTCATATCAGATGACCTAAAGGTGGGAAAGCAATGTGAGAGGGCAGCAAGGAGGGTTGGGGATACTGGGATGCATGGAAGAGGCATCACCAGTAGAAAACAGGAAGTTATTATCCCTCTGTACAGACAGCTAGTGAGACCCCATCTGGAGTACTGCTGCAGTTCTGGAGACCCAGTCTCTGCAAAGACATAGACAGGATGGAAGCTGTCCAGAGGAGGGCACTAAAATGGTGCAGGGTCTGCACCGAAGACATATGAAGAGAGACTTAAGGAGCTTAATATGTATAGCCTCGAGGAAAGGAGGGAGAGGGGGGACATGATAGAAACTTTCAAGTACCTCAAGGGAATCAACAAAGTCCAAGAGGGTAGCATCTTTCAAAAAAAGAGGTGTGCAAGAACAAGGGGCACAATTTGAAGATAGAAGGGGCGGCTCAGAGGTAATTTAAGGAAGTATTTTGCACAGAGAGGGTTGTGGATGCATGGAAAGGCCTTCCAGAGGAGGTTGTGGAGTCAAAAACAGTGGTGGAATTCAAGCATGCATGGGACAGTCATAAGGCAATTCTAGGGGTTGGGGGTAGGAAGAAGTAGGCTGCTGGTTAACTAGGACCTGCAGCTTATCCATCAGGTAGGGAAATGGGCAGACTGGGTGGGCCAAACGGTCCTTATCTGCCGTCAAATTCTATGTTTCTATGTTTCTATGAGCAGAGGTCCTAAAATCACTATGTTGAAAATTTGGTGACAAAACTCCATAACATGACTGTGTTACAAGCATGCACTGAACTGTTTCCACGCACCCTTGTAACTTCACAAATGTGTAATACTGTCACACCACATTTTCAACAGTGGCATTTTTTCACAACTCCTTATGAACACTACAGCTGTCATTTTTCACATCCTGGCTAAAATATGTTTTTGCACTCCTGCCGGACAATAGCACAGTCACTCTGGGAAATCAGTGTTTGGGACAGATTAAGATTGACCGAGTGAAGGGGGGAGTGACCGAGCTCAACTGAGCTCTGTTGGGACTGCTGCAGATTTGTTTGTGGGCAGACAAAGACTCCAACAGAAGAGCCCACTACAAAAGGGCAGCCTGCAGCACTGGGAGAAACAGAACGAGAGAGCGAGTGAGGGAAGGGGGAGTGAGCGAACTCACCGAAGCGCTATCAGGACTGCTGCGGATTTCTTTGTGGGCAGAAAAATGGCATCAGTACAGGCAGGGGCCCAGTACAAAAGGCCAGCCTGCAGCGCTGGGAGAAACAGTATGAGCGAGTGAGACAAGGGGCCTTAGTGAGCTCAACAGAGCTCTATCAGGACTGCTGGGATTTCTTTGTGGGCAGAAAAAGGCGCCAATGCAGGCAGGAGCCCCGTACAAAAGGGCAACTTGCAGTGCCAGGACAAACAGAATGAGCAATTAGAGAGGGAGCCTCATACAACAGCGCAGTCTGCGGAGCCAAGAGAAACAGAACGAGCGAGTGACAGAGCAGTACTGAGCGAGCTCAACGGAGCTCTAGTGTGACTGCTGCAGATTTCTTTGCAGGCAGAAAATGCGGCAACGCAGGCAGGGGCCCAGTACAAAAGGCCAGCTTGCAGCGCTGCCAGAAATGGAATGCGAGAGTGACAGAGGGGGAGTGAGCGAGCTCAGTGGAGCTGTGTCGGGACTGCTTCAGATTTCTTTCTGGCCAGGAAAAGCCGCCAATGCAGGCAGGAGCCCAGTACAAAAGGGCAGCCTGCAGCACCAGGAGACACAGAACGAGTGAGTGAGGGAGGGGGAGTCAGTGAGCTCAACGGGGCTCTGTTAGGACTGCTGCAGACTTATTTGTGGGCAGAAAAAGGCAGCAATGCATGCAGGGGCCCAGTACAAAAGGGCAGCCTGCAGTGTCAGGAAAATCAGAATGAGCAAGTGAGTGAGCTCAACAGAGCTGTATTTTAACTGCTGCAAATTTTTTTATGGGCATAAGAAGGCAGCAACGCAGGCAGGAGCCCAGTAGAAATGGGCAGCCTGCAGCACCGGCAGAACAGAATGAGCGAGTGAGAGAAGGGGAGTGAGCAAGCTTAACGCAACTTTGTCAGGACTGCTGCAGATTTCTCTGTCGGCAGAAAAAGGCGCCAACAGAGGCAGGAGCCCAGTACAAAAGGGAAGCCTGCAGCACCGGGAGAACCAGACTGACTGAGGGAGACTGGGGGAGTGAGCGACCTCAATGGAGCTCTGTCGGGACAGTTGTGGATTTCTTTGTGGGTAGAAAAAGCCACCAACACAGGCAGGAGCTCAGTACAAAAGGGCAGCCTGCAGCACCAGGAGAAACAGATTGAGCGAGTGAGAGAGGGGGAGGGAGCCACCTCAATGGAGCTCTGTCGGGACAGCTGCAGATTTCTTCCTCAGCAGAACAAGGTGCCAATGCAGGCAGCAGCCCAGTACAAAAGAGCAGCCTGCAGCACCGGGACAAACAGACTGACCCACTGACAGGGCCACTGAGCCAGCTCAACAGACCAACGCAATCAACATTCAGCATTGACAAATGCTTGTTTGTGCTTTGCATCTACAGTACCTGACTAAGGCATGATATCCCAGTATTAAAATAATCTAGTCTCCTTGATAATTGCCAACAGATCTGCTTCAGTTAAAATGACAAAACTAGAACAAAAGAGACCATGTTGCATTTTGCTCCCCCTTATGTGTCCAATTGAAAAATTGTTTGACTGCCTCCCTCCTGCCTTCTCCATCTCACTGAGCCCCTTTGGCCAATCCTGCTGTTCCCACCACCCACTTTCCAGCTGTGATTCTCCCCCTTTGCACTGTCTGAGGACCTTGAGAACTTTTGGATCCCCAACATTAACACAGAAGGTGCTGCCTACTGTTTCATTTTTCAGTTTTTATGTGCCGTTCCAGTCACTGGGTCTAGACAGAACATAAATGCAATGGCAGTCTGCATTTCTAGCCAGTCTTTTATCATCATTGTGTGTCTCCCATCAGGGATATTATGAACTCCTCTGTTGCTACAGTAGAAGCCATCACCATGAGGTATGATGGCATGTTACTGCAAAGCCTGATATTGCCTGATATCAGAAAAGCTGAATTCATCCAAATGAAGCTTTTCCAAACAATATTGTGATGTGGTGTGCCAGACAGAATGCACTGGCTATGTGTCTTAACCTGTCTAGTCATATTAGCCCCCCCCCACACACACACAGACATATATATACTAGACAACCTTATTCTCCATCATGGGCAAGGGAGCAAAGACAATGCAGCTCACTGAAAGAATCTGGCAAGCCCTTTTGTTTTGTATAATACAACATGTGTGAGAAAAAAGCCACTTCATCTCTTTTGAGATAAATCAAGAATCATTCTTAAACAAGCAGACCCGGAGGTGCTGAGGGTTGAGGCTTTGGACGTCACACCTTGTGCTACGCCAGCGATCTGGGGGCTGGGAATGACCTTGGGTGCTGGGGGTCAGCTGGGGTGGAGGAGGAGGATCAAGCATCCTAAGGACTGCTCTCTTTCTCCAGGGAGGGTGGGAGGATTGACCATGGTTGTACTGGCTCCTGGCGGTGACTGGGCGCTGATTCAAAATCACGATCCTCTGTGGTAGTCTATGCAGGCTGATGCCAGACTCGCTGGGTGAGGGTGCACACATGGAGAGTCCTTGGCATCCTTGCACATTTGCGCCATGGAGGAGGAAACACACAGCCAGTCCCCCGTGCATGATGACAGTTGGATCTGGTGCTGCCACATCAGTCACACCCACAGTAGCTTCCCTGGTGTGCCTGCCCCCTGGTCTTCTGAGGCTTGAGGGGTATTTACCTGCCGCAATGTGGCTAGGGAGGAGTGGGACATAGGGGTCTCTCTGAGCTCCTGGCTGTGATGGGGGTGGTGGCTGCGGAGACAGCAGGATGGATGGGGAAAACTATAGGTACATCCACCCAGCCAAGGAACAGACATAGAAAATGTATAACAAAAAAAAAGAATCATACTTAAACAAGCAATTTCTCACTTGTGCCACCTTTGTCATTGTGTGGTGTCTCTCATACATTAACATAACCGTTAGAGTAACCACAGTTTACAATAATATATAGATGCTCTCTAGGTGTTTGCAGACAGAAAAAAAAAAAGCTCATGGTTCATCCAGTCTGTCAAGTTTCTACCTAGCCCCTCACCAATCTAGCACTGGTTAGGCCTCTTGTACTGTATGTTAATCATTCCTTAGCTCCACTTGAATACTCCCTTCCTTGCCACTTAGTTGTACCCCAACCCTTCCTGCTCAAACGTCTCATGTAGCTAGCCCACACCTCCTTGATATTGGTCACTGGAATGACACTGAGCAGCTCCTCATGCCTCAGCTGCTGATGAAAACATTGCTAGATCATCAGCATAAGCTAATACTAAACAGTTCTTCCTCACAGTAGTTGAAAGGTCAATGCCATTTAACAGTATTCTTTTTTTTTGCAAATCAATCAACTTTATTGAGGTTTAATACAACAAAACAATGCGAGGTATACATCCAATCACAACACAAGGACAACAACTCAACAATAATAAAGAAAAAAGAAACAAGGAACAAAGACTTCCCAGACCATCCCCCATCCCAGACCTCCACTTCCCTTCTGCGCCTTCCCTGAAACACTGTAAAACACCCTGCTATGGCTAGGAATCCTATAATCATGAGTCAACTAAATTAATACAGATCTTTGAAATCCAGTAAATTAGAGTAGTCATTTACCAGTAATTTAATTAGAAGGCTATTGATACATAACTAAAGCAAAACTGGGGCTAAAACACAACCATGTTTAACTCCTTTGTTGGTGGAAAAGTTTTGCTAAGGCTACTCTGCAAGTCAAAGCACAATCTGGACCATGTACAGTATTAGTATGTAGCATAAATGCTGCGTCTAAGAAATTCCTGTCTATTCTCATTAACAGCAGTATTTTCTATAATTTCATTCCAGAGAGTGAATCAAAGGCCGCTTTGGGACTGATAAAAGTGGTGTGAAACATGCAGTCAACACAAATTTTCTTCAAGGACACCTCCTTCCATTGAGTCACAGTATAGAACTGTAAGCAGTCAATGTCAAGACCACCTGTCAACTTTTTGCAGGCTGGGGCCACCCTTGTCAATGCATCATGATGGTGCCTGTATAATGCTGGTGTCCCCAGCATGCCTTAATTCTTTCTCCTGCTGTCAAACACTCATCTGTCCACCACTGTTGAAGAATGCAGTTGAACGTCTGCAAGTATCTCACTGTCACTGAATACTTCTATTTGTTTTTGTAAATTATATTTCATGCTGCAAACAGACAAAGAACCATTGTTCTGCTATTGCCATTGTGACTCCATGAACGTTTATAATAGCGACGACCACTCTGTTTGTATCTGTTGCCATGGCAAAGCCCCTAATGTTAAAGCCTACAAAATCTGCTTTAACTATAACCGGACAACCAGGGGATGTTAAAGTAAAGCTTAAGGAATATTCTGCTTATACAAGAAATGGAGAAACAGGCTGCAACAAAGGTGATTTCACTGTCGCCACCCACTCCTGTTCTGGTTCACCATCTGTCTGTTAATATTTGTGGTTGACAGCAGCCAGTCCTGACTCCTCAAAGAAAAAAGATACAGAAAAATCATTGAAGTCAGCAGATAAACACTGTCATGCCTACAAGAAGTGCCAAAAGGAAAAAGGAACTACTCCTGAACATTTCCAGTCACCACTTAAATGGGGTTAGTCTCTTAACAAAGACAGGGCCCAGGCTATGGTTGTGGGTCCTACCACAACCACTCGACTGTCTTACAGACACCAAGGTCAGGATCCAGCACTGACTCATCCTCTGCAATCGGGGACTCACAGTCTATTCCACCATCAGGCACTCTCCCATGAACATCTAAGCCATTGCCACCCCCTCCATGCTACACTGATACACTGGCATTTTATCAAACTACGTCTGAGCTGTTTCAGCACATAATGCTGTCATCATCAATGATTACTTCATTGATGCCTCTGGTTGGTCCATCATTGGTTGTTCCATCAATGCTTCCATATACTGTCCCTGCTTCACGGTTGGGCTCAGATGAACAGTTAACGATGGGCCTTCTATTGTCGGCACCTCATCCATTCCTCCTCCCCTTGTTGACCCCATGCCTATAACACTGGATATTGATGACAAACTGGGGTATAATCCAGATTACGTGGAAGATGAAGAGGAAGTCATGGAAGAGGAAGAGAAGATTTTATTTTGTTGTCATCTCTTTTGTACCTCCTTGGCCACCTCGCCCTGCTCCCCTTTTCGTCATTGCATCCTCCTTGGGATATTCCAGCTGCCATCCACCTCTGCCACAGCCATCCTGGCACCCTGCTCCTATGGTTTTACTACCCACAGTGGGGCTGCAGGGAGTCCCCAACTCCCCACAGAACTTGGATTCAGATGGGTGCTATGAGACCTCAACGAAACTCGAAGGACGGCCATCAAGTTGTTCAAATCAGGTGCCATCCCCTTTTTCTCTCTTAGTTACCCCCAGAGCCGAGGACGTGCAATGACGCCTATGGAGGGGAGCATGCACGCATTTGTACGCGCTCCTTCCCGACATCAGCCCCCCATTCCACCCGTATGAACAGTGGAGTGCATTGCCCCCTAGCCTCCACCAGGGGGCAATCCTGCACTGACTGTCCTGGACCCCCCTCCCTGGAGAAGGAGAGCAGTCCTAAGGATGCTTAATCCTTCTTCTTCCCTGCCAACCCCCAGTGACACATGCTCATTCCCGAACACCGGTCATTGGCGTGGTGTGAGGTATGGTGACCATCACCTTAGCCCTCAGCACCACTGGGCTGGTGGAAAAGGAGATTTTAGATGTGGTTGGATCAAGCTCATCTGATAGAATTATAGTAAATACACAAAGATCTCTCCTCAAAGATGCTTCATTTCATGCCTTCATTAAAATAGTGCAGGCCAAATTGGTGTTCCAGGATGAAAAAGTGGATTCTTCTAAGAAAAAACGTTATGAGTTCTTGGAAGTCTCAGCCTCTTCTTCAGTAATTATTCCTCCTGTGCATTCTGACCTGGAGGATTCCATGTTGGCTGCATGGCACAGGCCTACAGAAATGCCTGCTGTTGAAAGGCAGATGAACAATATTCTGCCTGTACTGCTAAGCCACGCTATTCAACACAGCCTGAAACAGATTGTGTGGTTACAATGGCTGCTCATGATAGATCTAAAATGTTTAAACACTTGCTCTCACAGTCCCCTGGCAGGGATTCCAGGAAGCTGGATTTCATGGATAAGATGATTTTGCCTCCATTATCCTTAGACTAAGGATTGCAAACTACCAAGCATGCATGATTAAATATCAGAATTGCCTGTGGAAAACTATGGCTACTGTGACTGATAAATTGCATGAAGGACAGGGCAAGATATTGGCTCAGCAAACAATTGCCAGTGGCCAAGAGGCTGGGAAGCATCTACTAGGGTCAGCATATAATGCTTCTGATGCCGCTGCCTGAGTTGCTGCCTCTGATATTTGCTTAACTCATTGTCTCCTAGCAGACGCCTGTAGTCATCAGTAAAAAACACTTGTGTGTCCTGAGGACATCTGCAGAAGTTGGCTACTGACTCCAGTGTGCCCAAGCAACGTCTGGAGAAGTCACTTATATATTTTATTATATAGTGTAACAGAATATAATATATATTTGACTGCATAGCACCATTGGAAAGGTAATGTTATGCTGAACAACTCTGTCACTGATATTTTGTGCATAGAATGTATACTTTAGGAGTTATTTGCATTTGTTTATGGTATGGTGTGTATGGCTTATGTTGCCTGTTTTAGTGAAAAAATATTTTTTTGCTGTTTCAACCAGCTTACAAAAAAAACTAAATTACATATTATTATTTGCATACCACCATTGGGAAGGCAATTTTGTGCTGAATAACTTTGCCACTGATATTTTGTGTATATCATGTATACTTTAGGAGTTATTCACATTTGTTTATGGTATGGTGTGTATGGCTGACATGTTTTCCATCAAGATTCACCTAAGCAGCTTGAATAAAATTCACTTTTTGGCACTTCAGGTATAAAATAAAAGCGTATTGATTACAACTGGTTGCATTGCACCATTGGAAGGCATTTTTGTGCTAATCAACTTTCATGCTGATACTTTGTGTGTATCATGTATACTTTTGGAGTTATACGCATTTGTTTATGATATGGTGCATGTGGTTGAGATTCAGCCCTCAAATCTCACCAAAGCACCTTAACTAAAATGGGGAAGAATTACGTTTTGTAGTAAAAAGATATATTTTTTTAACTAACATAATATTAAAACACCATCTAATGTCTGTATGCTTAATTTGGTGTGGATATTTTACATATTTTCCAACAAAAAATGGCTTATGTTGCACTTTTTTAGTGAAAAAAATATTTAATTTGCTCTTTCAACCAGCATAGAAAAAAAACAAAATTACTTATTATTACATGCATGCCACCATTGGAAAGGCAATTTTGTGCTGAATAACTCTGTGTCTAGCGTGTACAGTTATTGAGCTATTAACATTTGTTTGCAACATGCTGACTATAGTTTGATTTTGCTTAGAAAGGCCCAGGATTCACTGTTAAAAGTATACAGGAGATTCAGGAGGCAAGTGGTGTAATCTCAGAGTGAGCCTGTGGAGGCAATGAGTTAAGGAACCACTCCTGGATTAGAGTGGCTAGCTTTTCCTTGGAGGTGCAACAGTCCGTAATGAACACTTCTTTCAGAGGAAACAGTTATTTGAGAATGATGCTGAAAGCACATTACAGCATCTGCAGACTTCTAGAATTACTTTCAGATACCTGCATACTTTGAAACTGAAGCCCAAGGGTAGGATCCACTGATTTCTATGCAAGGTCTGTCCAAATATCTGGCCAACTGCATTATGTGTTATTACCAGAAGCATGGTAAGCAGCTTCTTGGTCCTGTACATGCCCATTCAACCAGAGGGGTAGCTACCGCAGTGGCTTGTTTTCAGAATGTGTATGCTGCTAACATGTGTGCTGCTGCCACTTGGAGTACTGTTCATACATTCACTAAATGCTACATGCTGGATATCATCTCTCATAGTTATGCTGGTTTTGGCCACAGGATTCTGCAAGAACTTCTCACTCAGGATCATTAGGTCCTGCCGTCCTCCCTCAGTGCTTGGTACTGCTTGGGAATCATTCCATGTTGTGGCTCAATGGAGGGAGATAGCCTCCAAGAAGATAGAATAGTTACCTGCTGTAACAGTAGATCTTTCAGAGAATGTCCTCCATTGAGCCACAGCTCTACCTCTCACATTCCCCCTTGTCAGGTGATGGCTGACTATGCTGCCAGCTGGATGCTTCAGCCCTTGCTGCTCCAATGATCCTCTGAGCTTGTTTTCAGTGTAAAACAGAGGAATGCTTTGGACACTGCTGTTATATAGGTACCATTGTGACACATTGATATGGGCAGCCCCAGCCTGCAAAAAGTTTACGAGTGGTCCTGATGCTGATGGCTTAGAGTGCCATGGTATGGCTCAACGGAGGAGATTCTTTTGAAGAGCTAGTGTTATGTTAGGTAACTATTTATTTCCAATTAAGCAGCTTCATAGGGGAGGGGGATGCACTGGATATTGTTTTTTTTCTGTTACTGGCCTCACACCAATAGCACACCAGCAAATTAAAAAAAAATGTACAGCAGATACAGCAAGGATGCAACATAGTGCCTTGTAATAAATGGCCTGGCACAATATCCTGCATGATAAAAGGGCTTAATTGCCATTGATTTACACTGTTCCCTGTAGTATATTGCATTGCATCTTGGCTGGCACTGCTGTGTAAAAAACGTTATTAAAACTCAATGGATGAGCCAGGGTTTAACTTGCTATGTACATAATCTGCTAAGAGACATATCTTGTACTGGATCGCTACTCTAATGCCGCAAATGAACACCTTGAAAATCACCAAGACTGATTCCTGTGGGGCATAGCTCATAACCCCTTATGACATCAGAGTACAGTGCTCCTTCACTATAGTGCACCCTCCTATAGAGAAAAACTTGGTTAAACTGAATGCCATGTAGGCTCCCATCAGAAAATAGTAGAACAGCTGTTACTGCTATCATTGCTGTAAGAAATATGCCAAACTCTCAATGCAATGATAAAAACAAATAACGTCTGCCCTTATAGCTTGTAATTAATAGCAAATGTAACAGTTTAGTTGTTTTTAGCTGATTTTGGTTGTGGTTAGTACTGTACTTTAACAGCATCTTGTGACTCCCAACTGACTTCTGGATTCTGTTTCAGAAGATTGAGTCTATGAGGGCAGTTGAAAGGATTTGTTAAGTAATGCAAATCAGCCAGCCTGGTGGCACAGAGGGTTGAGGCGCTGGATGCCACACTTCACGCCACACTGGCAACCCGAGTTCAGAAGCAAGCTTGCGATGCTGGGGGTTGGCAGGGGAAGGGGAGGGTGTGGACTTGGATTGAGCTGCCAGCAGGCAGCTCTCCTTTCCCGGGCAGGGCACACAGAGTCTATGCAGCTCTGGTTGCTCCTGGTGGTGACCAGTTGAAGTGGCTCACAAGTCTTAGGATTAGGGATAGGAACTGCAACAAAACACATTCTGCAGTCGTGTGCGGGAGCATGCCCATGCTGCTCTGGAAGTCACTGCATGCTGTGCTCCTCGAGAGGGAGGGACAAAAGTACAAATACCCTCTTGGCATTGGTAGGCGAAGGCAGATCTAGGGGCATCAAGCACCACATCCAATTCCCAGTCCTAGGCATCCTCCAGGCTCTCATCTTGATCTGTTGCCCATCCAGATACTCTAGATAGAGCACTGGTAAGGAGTTGGAAGTCCTTGCTTGTGGGGGACTTCAATCCGGGGGGGGGCTCAGGGGATGAGATGAGGTGGAGAGGTGCCCACCCTGGGGGGATGCCAGGACTTCAGGAGGGATGGGATAAGCCTGCTAGCTGAATGACTCAGCTGGAGAGAGTCTAATGGGTAAGGGAGAAGAAATAGAGTTTCAAAAAAAAAAAAGTAATGCAAATTAATCAAAGCTCAGCACAACACTACAGGTAAGCAATGGCTACCAAACGAAAGGAAGATGGAAGGTGGAAGAACTGTATACCAAGTGATCAGCTGACCAGAATCTCAGGGGTTCTGTTTGTGAGCAACATGGTGACTGACAATTGCAGGAGTGTGTTTCCAACCTATCCCCTGCACAGCAAGCACCAAATGCAGGTTAGAAGAAGGTAGATGTTAAACAGTTAGATGATAATCAGCCCAACAGACTGTGACTTGGTGGGTGGACCAGCCAGCCAGCTTAGCAAATTGGGGAAGGGGGTGAACAGCTGAAAGCCACCATTTAAATAGATAAGAACTGCCATATTTGAATTGGTCAGTTTTTGGAAGTAGTTATGTGGTGAGTAAGCAGAGGAGTAGGGGGAAGGAATATGTTGGAAAAAAATATGTTAGAGAACAAGGCCCTTACTGTTATACTGTTTTTAAAGAGTGGATTTGACAAGTGTTAGGGTGAGAGGCACACTGACAGACAGTACAGTACTGTATACAAGTGTCCCTTGATGTAATAAACAGGGAGCTAAAATGAACATGGGTTATGATTCCCATGTTGTTCATTATAGTGAGGGAGCACTGTATGTATTATTTAGCACCAGGTAACGGTTCCCTCTCATCTAATACCCCTTCCCATATAGTGACTGTACCCCTACCCTTAAATCCCTCAGTTTTTTTAGCAGTCTTCTGTGTGACACAGTGTCAAAGGCCTTTCTGAAGTCCAAGTACAGAATGTTCAGCACTTGGCCCTTGTCTTACATCTGCATCATATCACTGAAGAAATAAATTAGATTCGCCTGACTGGTCTTCCCTTGCACAAAGCCATGCTGTTTGTCATCCAGGAGTCCATGGTACTCCAAACAGTTGACCAGCTGCTCCTTGATTATAATCTGAAGCAGCTTCTTGTCAATGGAAGTCAGGCTATCTGCTCTATAATTCCCTGGGTCCTCTCATCCCCACTTTTGTGCAGGGGGACACAATCTGCTACCCTTTAACACCTGGAGACTGTGCCAGTCTTGCTTGAACTGAGCAGCTGAATAAATCTACCAGGGGTGCAGACAGGACCTAACCCAGCTCAGCGAGCAACTTTAGGGCACACCATCTGGTCCTGGGGTCCTACCCACCTCCAACCTCGGCAACCATTTCAGCACCCTTTTCACTGTGATTCTACCCCTTTGCAACTAAAGAACTTAGAATAGCAATCACTTGACATTGAGTTCTCCAGAAATTGGGTTAAATTCATTCATAAATTTAAATTAATCTACCCTGAACATTACATATCACAAATTATTTTTCCTACTGCTACTGATAAAAAGAAAGAACTAACTAGGTCTGTTCACCTAAACAAAATTCAACAAGGTAAATGTAACGACAAATATGGGGATCAAACCCTAATTTCTAGAGCAGCTGTATACTGGAACAATCATCACCATTATTGCATGCGTAAACTGTACATAGGGTTTTCTTAACATCAGTAAATTATCTTTTTTGTCTCTCGTCACTGTACTTAGCATTTTACCACTAAAGCCTACAGCATTTATATTCTGTAATTGTTGTATTTGTACTTTGTTTTATTCTGTACTTTGAGTATTATTTTATGTGAAACTTATGATATTCGAATACAGGACTGTCTTGCAAACTGGACCTAGGAGTCCAAATGACACAATGTTTTTCCTGTCTAAAAATAAAGTTTTACCTACCAACCCTACCACTGTGTGTTCCCTGCCATATCAGCCTGCTGCAGTCTGACAGAGGTCCCTCTCCTTGACTGTGAAGACCAAGGAGAAATATTTTTTTAGATTATTAGCTTTTTGCCTGTCATCCTCTGCCCGTGCTTCATCCTTTCTCAGCCTCTCTATACAGTTCCTCCCTTATGCTTTGTCTTTTTCCTGATGTATTTAAAGAAGGCCTTGTCATTTATCCTCACCCATTCTGCAGTCTTGCGCTCCACCTCTGCCTCAACCCTTCTTATTGCCTTGCATAATCCCTGCCCTCAGAGCTTGAGACCCCCCTGCAAGAGAAACAGATGCATGTTAGCTCCTGACCTAGATAGTTTGTGAATCTCAGTTGTCAGAGTGCTCTACTGATAGGCACACAGCCAGTCTGTTCACAACGTGATCTCAGCAGGGGCTGTGATCAAGGGTTATAGAATGATGTTTTCAAACTAACATGAGCAGAAAGCTTAAAATAACCCACAGTGAGTTTAGTTCAAACAAATGGTGCTTTTTCCAAGATTAACCTAACAGGTAGAGCACATTTGAAGGGCAACATTACTTGTTGAATGAAACATAATCAGATCATTTCTTTCAAATGCAGTGCACTAACACACGAACACACATTATGTAATATATTACAATGTACTACTGTTACAGCAACACAGTTGAGCAAGAACCATTATACTTCATAAGTGCATCACAGTACTTCTAAGTAAAGAATGATAAAAGTACTACATGTTTGTGTTGTTGGATCAGATTTTAACCTGCCAATAAATGAATGAGCAATCAGGATGCAGACGCTTTCAAAAAGCTAAGATCTTCTGTACTCTGAGGACTGCAGCACTCAGTGGCATCTGGTTAACCCAGCAATTTGTATCTATGCAGTGATTTTCAATGAAATTGGGTGCTGATTTGGATTAATTTGTGCAGGCTCAGTAGTGTCTGGTTTATACAGTGACTCACCTTCCTCTGTAGGAATCCAGGTGCACTTCTCGATCTGAGGCTGGTGGAGATCAGGGCCACTGCAGCAGGACGAAGACTGCAACAGAGCAGGATTAAAACAATAAATAAATATATCTGAAACTACAAACTGAATAGTCAGAAAGGTTTCTGAATGCCAAACTCAGCAAAATAAGGCAATCATTTATTTGGGCTGGCTTTGGAGGAGGCTGGTGACTCACAGTAGTAGCATCATGCCAGGCATACCTGGCTAGTTATAAGCAGGGCCACTGGAAAATTGCAGAAAATTTTACCCAAAAATGCGTGGAATTTCTTGCAAAAATTGTGGGAAAATTGCGGGGGTTCACTATATATCCCTACTGCCCCCTATTAAATATTTTATTGTTTGCTGCAGCATGTATTGATTACATAAATTGTTAGATAAATGTATTGCCACTTGTAAATGCTTTTAATATGAAGAAAGATGTGTGTTTTTGAAATGCACTGTAAACTAATCATTATGTAGCATATCTTCTAAAAATCAAGACATCTAAGTCATGCAGTGCTAACTAGATTTTATTCAGTAATTTACAGTTAGTCTGTACTGAATACATCCTGAAACAACGTATTTTGCCAGTTTCTAGATGTTAAATAATGAAGCCTGTTTAAACTACTTGCTTTGGTATAAGAAAAAAATACATAACCAGGGTGCCTAATAAAGGTCTAGTAAGAAAAATATTTATTTTGTTAAAATGATTACTGTTCTTAATCAGCACTGTAAGTACATTTTAAAATCACATGATAAAAGTATCAGATCATACCAATAGCTTTTCATTACATCATACAATAGTTTTTAATACATTGTACTTCTGTTCTACTCGGTTTGCAATGATTTTACTTGGGTTGCAATTATTTTGTCTATTTGAAGGTAACTGTTTAACTATACTTAACCTGTTCAGCATGTTTTCAGAAATGTGTGCTTTTTGTAGGCTTTGTATGTGAGTATGCAGTTGTGGCAGACTGACATGTAAGGAATCACTGTCACCAACCCCCTCAGAAGCACATTCAAGTTTATAGTCAGCAGGGCCATCCAAACTCTTGACACATTTGAATCAAAATCCTTTCAAACTGATAGTATTTATACAAAGAAAAAATCTACCTTACCATTCAAAAACAAAGATTGTGGTCAAGGCTTCATTTAGGTGAATGGGGCACTTTGCACCTCTTCTCACAACTATTGTTTCAGTCTCTGTGTCAGCAAAAAGTTCTCTGATAGTCTGCTTTAACACAGATTTTAAATGTTCAAGTCTACATATGCATGACCAGAGGATTCTGAAACCAAAGCAGGGAAGTGAATCACAAGAAAGCAGAGTCACATTTGACCCCTTCTCACCTCACACTGTACTGTTTTGGTCAAATCCAAGTCTGTGTATCATATCTGAGTAGATTTCCTTGATAATTTAAATATTTTTATACAATTTCAGTCAAAAATTCCATAAATGTAAGACACTGCAAGAAATTGCGGATTTTGTGCGGAGAAGGGTGAAAATTACGGAAATTGCGGAAAAATTGCGCCCGCAATTTTCCAGTGGCCCTGGTTATAAGACAAGGGCTTAGCAGCTCATTTTAGCTGGTCAGCTATACTCATCCTGAACCTGCTTGTGTTCAGCTAAACAGAAAAAAAGGGCATATTGGCCTTTTGTACACTACCCAAGACAGGAAGGTAATAAGAGGCATCAGGTCAGGAGACTTGATGAGCTAGGAAGCCAGTTATGAGCAGAATGCTGTGTACAGTGGCATGTGCTGTTTGGTGAAGTGCTGAGGTTAAGTGCCGAATGGACTTCTTTGAAGGGGAAATTAGAAGAAAAGGAGCAAGGGACAATTTATTAAGGAAAGGGAAAGGTGAAATTCTTTAACCAGGAAAGGTACACTAAGCCAAAGCTTTTTTCCAGGTGGGTATAGTGCTGTTTTAGCAAAATCAAAACAGTGAAACCAACACAGCAACAGCAACCCGTTTAACATCCACAGAGTTGAATGGGTTGTTAGAGCGCTGTATAGATACAGCGACTCCTGGTGTTGGCCAATCTCCCCAGTAAACTGTAGTTGATTATATATAAGTCCAGGGGGTGCAGGGGGCAGAGCCCCAAGAAATAGTCTAAATGTGCCCCTGTGCATGGGGCACTCGTAGTGGTCAGTGAACACATTTGCTAGGTGAGGTAATTGCCGACAGCAAATGTGTCACTGTAATATCTGTCAACAACTTTATTGTCAATGAGACTTGATGGAACCTCCCAGGTATGACCTGGAAGCACAAGGAAGTTAAGTAACTTGCTCAGGGTCACGCAGTCTGCAAGTGGGGTCTGATGAGATTCAAACCCAAGTCTCCAGGTTTGCAGCTCAGTGCCCTTAACCACTATGCTAGACTGCCTTCAACATTAGTAATAACCATTAAGACAAGTCTCATTTACAATGGTGTCCATCACAGCTCAGTCTCCAGTCATTATAAATTATTACAGAAGTTACATAAAAATACAGAAGACAATAAAAATTTACATTGGATATTAATAATTCACATTTCAACATACAATAATATGAAACACTTCTTGTAATACTATTTCATTACTAGAGTTTGAAAACTGGTAGTGAAGAGAAACTCCATGCATTGTTATTGACCAATGATGATGCTGAAGTACTTAGACTTAGCCTTCTGGGTAGCAGGTATTGTGTAGGGATATTGTTCCCTTGAACCATGATGCAAGAGAGGACACTGGTGTTTCCTGCCTCTAATAATTTTAAATGTTGTGGGGACAGAATTCCAGAAGTGGGAGGCAAAATATGAAAAAAGTAAAGTAGCTTGTTGAGTTTTAACCTTTTGTGTAACTAACTCGGGTTGATCTGCTGTTCTTAGGGAAGATATTTTCTATTAATAGGCAGGTGCTCAGTAATTTATTTATTTATTTATTTAGCTTTTGTTAACCGGGTGGTACACTAGGCATACATATGCCTATTTCAGGTACGACCCGGTTAGATATTGGGGTATCACTACATGTACACTTGTAACTGCAGATATAATTTTATGTAGTTTTCTTTGATTCTTCAAGGACAACCAACCTACCATCTTGTACAATTCACAAATTAGAACAGTCTAACATCATTCTTGCCCATGCTGTATACAATGCGTCAAGCTTATGAAGCTTGTATTGTGTAGAGTAGTCATAAACATTGTCAGCATAGTTAAATAGGGGAAAGATTTGTGTTTCACTTATCTTTTTGGTAAATCTGAAGACAGGCCTTTTTTTATGTTTTGACGTTATGCCTATATGCGTGCCATTTTTTGTCAGCATATCAATATGGGTATTACTCATGCCACTGGATTACACCCAGTGCCCCAGGTATTTATAGCTGTCCACCAAGTCTAGTGAGCAACCATCAGAGGTTAAACTAGTATGGGGGAATGTTCAGTCCCATTTAATTTAGTTGGTGATGCAAAAAGCATCAACTCTGTTTTTTCTGTATTTCATTTTAGTTTTGAATTGGAAAAGTACAACTGTGGAGCATCAAAGCCCTTTTCTAGTTCAGCTTGGACAACTGAGAGGGAGTCCCCAGCTATGTGAATCACAGTATCATCTGCATACAGATAATAATTTATATTCTTGGATTTGGGGAGATTACTAGATGATGGATAGAGAACTGAATAGTTGGGAGAACCCACACGGTGGTACTAAATGGGACATCTGAGGTCAGAAGGTAACTGCAGGTTGCCACAGGGGTCAGTCCTGGTCCCCGTGCTCTTTAACATGTTTGTTTGAGACACTGGGGTGGAGATCCAGAGCAAGGTGCATCAATTTGAGGATGACACCCAGACATGTGAAAGGGTAGATAGTGTGGAGGGCATAAGGAAATTGAAAAGGGATCTGTGGAAATTAAAAAGATAAGCCAAGATCTGGCAACTGAAGTTTAACACCAAAAAGTTCAAGGTCATGCCCTGGGGAGGGGGAATCTGAGGACTGAATAGTGGATGGAGTAAGACTAAAGCAGAACTCAAAGGAGAAATCCGGAAGTTATAATAAGCAAAAGCCTCAAGACCTAGGCCCAATGCAATAAGTTGAATGGGGAAGCTAGCATGATGCTGGGGTGCACAGGTAGATCCTTTTCAAGTATTGGGAAGGGAGTGATTCTACCTCATGCAGGTACTTAATGAGGCTACATGTGGAATACTGTGCACTGATCTGGAACCCTCATCTAACAAATACAAAGACTACGGTACCAAGAAGTGGACAAGAGGAGCGTGATCAAAATGATTCACAGCCATCAGAAGAGGACTTACAAGGAAGACTGGCTGACCTCATGTGTACTACACTGAGGCCAGGCAAGACAGCAGTAACATAGTTGCAGCCTTAAAGCACCTAAAGTGTATAAACAGGCTGTATAGTCAGCAACTGTTTAAGCTTTGGGAGTGGTCCATTACAGAAGGCCACAATTTCAAGTTGGCAGGGGGAAATTTCAGAGGGATGTGAGGAAGTACTTCTTTTTGGAAAAGGTGGTGGAAAAGTATAAAAAGTGGGGAGACAATATAAAAAAACAAAACAACAAGCAAGCTAGTAGGGGAAACACACAGGATATACCCAATACCAGACTGCAGATACCTTAGCTCAAACAGCCAACACTGCAGACACCATGGCTAGGTGTAAAACATTGTTATTTATTGCATTTAACATTACAAAATGTCAAAAAGGTCCTAAACATACAGCATCAGCAGACTAACATAACTGTTCTGAGCTGTTGTACATTTTCTCAAGGAGAATAGTGCCCCATAATGGTCCCCATTAAATACTCACAGAAATGCTCATATAAAAAAAAGTATGCTAAAGTGACCAATCATAACACATGCAAATTAAAATCACAGACTACATCACCATGCTACTTACTAATATATTAGCTGAAATAGCTTCAGTTTTGCATAAATTAAGTTCAAATGCAATCTGATCTTTGATCAGTTTAAACATGCAGAATAACTGTCTACCAGATAAATTACAAAGATAATTCTATAACTGCAAAAATATCCTATCAGCATGCTTCACCTAACTCTAGACCTTTATCCCCTTCTTTGGTACCCTCTGCCATTTCCCTCCAGCTCAATGGTAGTCACCGGCATCAGTAATGATATTCTTAGTTATGGCTAGTAATGGTTAGACCTTAGCCATTTTGTTCAGTGGCAGAGAATAAAAGCCATGGCTGGATATGACTGATTATTATTGCTGATGGCAATGGATACCACAGTATATCCTAGGACTGCACCTACAATCACCTCCCCCTCCTGGCATGACCTGCTCTTCTAAAAACTCACTGTCCTCTTCTCAGTGCCCATATTTATCATTAGGGGTTAAAGGTGCCCTGTCTCTAACCCTGACATTGTAACTGATCTCCTGTCTTCGGTCTACTCTCAGTTCTCCTTGGGCAAATTATTTGTACTAGGAGATTTCAGCATTACCTAGCATTCCCTTCTCTAAAAAATGTTGTCAAAATTTTTAATCTGCACAACTTAAGCCAGCCACACAATGCAGGTGACCCGAGTTTGGGAACAAGTTCATGTCATTGTGGGCCAGCCAGGGGAAGGAGGATTGAGGGCCCCAGAGGATGCTCTTCCCCTTCCTGGGAGGGAGGGCAGTGAGCTCTGCTGCTATACTGCCACCCCGGTGACCACAGGTGGCAGTGCAGTGGGAGCGGCTTGTGAATGGAAGGATGTTGACAGGTGCTGCACCATGCACACTCATGTGCGTGTATGGTTAGCATGCCCTCCACGATGACATCCTGGGGGACATAAGGAGAACAAGGAAAATACCCTGTAATGGCTAGATGATGCTGACCTGCTTGCAGGCCCCGCACTTGACTATACATCTGGAAAAACAAAAATGGGTGCATACACGATGCCAGTTAGAAGACAAACCTCGTTTATGAAGAATTCTTCTCCAGCAACCCAGATACCCCTACATATCTCCAAACGAGTTTATCAGGGGGTGATGCAAGGAGAGAGTTTGTGCAGTTCAATATACACTCTCATGAATATTCATAAATCTGTGCTAAAAATACACCAATCCAAACAGTGCATTTCAAGACCATTCATGTGCATGCATAAGTAATTATGGACTCAAGAAAACAGTACTAACAATGAATAAAATCACACCTTGTGCTATTTATAAACAACAACATACACAGTTTAAAACCCTGAGTATTCTCATTCTTCAACAATCTCCAGTCCACGTAGTCCTAAAGACCTTTGTGGCTGTTTTAATTTTCATAGTTACACTTCCATTGCTTTGTCTATTAGTAAATGAGGGGAAAAACTAACGTCAATGAAATTAAAAGAAACCAGGAAAGGGAAAAGCATAGGGTAGAGAAAGGAAATGGGGACTGAGGTGTTGGAATGCAGTGGGGTTTGAAATGAGAGACAACGGGGAAAAGCATGAGGACCTTAACAGAAACACCATCAAAAAGTGTTTAATGCATAACTGCACAACATATGTAAGGAATGAGACAATGAGGTGGGGTCTGTGGCCTGATTAGAACATGCCCCATGTGCGTAATTTTAGCACCTGGTAAGTGCTCTTATCAGGCCATAAGCCACACCTCAGAGTGTCTTATTCTTCTTATAAAATGGTCCCTCTGTAAAAAATGTATTTAAAAATTTTAGATAAGTTTTAAAAAGTATGTTAATATAAATTAAAAAGTAGAAAAATAGTCCCTGTTCTTGAATAGTTTTAGTAATGAGAGCATGTGTAAGCCACCAGAGGGCGCTGGTGTATGTGTCCCCTGTCACCACCCCTCCACACACACACACACACACACACACACACACACACTTTTTATTAATTTTTTCATTTGTTTGTTTTGTTTAAGCTGTTTTGTCAGGATTTCAGTAGGAGCAGGTGGGAAATGAGCATATCCATTGCTGGGGTCCATTGGCAGCAGGTGTACATGCTTCCGCCACTTCCGGTTTTGCGCAATTGTAAATGCAAATGGTAGCAGTAACAGCAAAAATAACACCAAAGGAAACAGAAACGAAACAGAAATGCAAGCTCGTATGAAAATGCAAACCGTAATGCACGTGGATGGTACCGCAATTGCAAATGAAACTGGTAATGGTAACAGCAACAATAAAGCCAAACGACACAGAAATGCAAACGCAAGTAGCGCAAAAACTGCAACGCTATTACGGTGGCGTAGACGGTTATGGTGCCACAAACAGTAATGAAAACGCAACTGGAAATGTTAACTGGCACAGTAACAAAAGGGCACACCCTTCTTTTCCCCCCAAAATGCATTGGAAAACACAGTGAAAACAAAGAATGTATACATAACAATGGGTCTCGGAACAGAAAATGAGGACTTGGAATATTAAATTGCTTATATCTCAGGAACCGTACGACGTAGAAAAAAATGTAAATTTCATATGAATTATGACTTTCCGGGCTAGTTTAGTATTTAGCTCCTGTTATGGGGCTGAGCATTTTTGCAACAAAAAGTCTGTATCTCGCACCATTTCCGAGATAAGGGCCCCGAAAGGCACATCGGGCGCCGTAATGTTATCCAATGGGAAAAAGTGTTAACTTCGGAGTGCTGTCACTGTGCCACCCTGTAACATTTTTTCACCAAAACATGAAAAGGCACATCAGTTGGATGTTGGCTTTCTTCCCTCCAAATTTCAGCCCAAAAGAGCAAATTGTTATTTTGCAACAGGGTGGCAAAGGATTCCTGTAATGCGGCGGCCGCCGTAATGTTATCCTATGGGAAAAAGCATCAAATTTGGAGTGCTGTAACTTTGCTGCCCTGTAATATTTTCTCACCAAAACACTGAAAGGCACATCTGTGAGATGTTGGCTGTGTTTCCTCCAAATTTCAGCCCAAAAGACCAAACCATTCTTTTGCAGCAGGGTGGCAAAGAATTGCTGCCATTTTGCCATAGCCTGGAAAAGTAGTGTCGCAATTTGCGAAAGCTTTCGCAAAAATTTGGGACACTTTCATGAGTGCGACACTCCTTTGCGGAAGTACTTTTTCCAGAAACTTGAGAAACATATTTCTAGGGTGTTTAACCTCAAAATAAAGACGTGCCTAGCATCCTCTGGATCCGACTAGGTAAACACAAAAATAATTGTGTTGCTAGAGGGTCCCACATTTAAATGCCAAGCACTTTTCTGATCACCAACTGAAAACAAAATAGTGGATTTGTGAAAGTAAAAAGGCCATTTGTGAAAGTAAAAACTGCATTTGCGAAAGTGTTGAACTTTTTGTTAACTTTTCCCATTGACTTATAATGGGAACTTGTTTTTTGAATGACTTTTGAACTGTTCAATATTTTTTCACGAAATCTTTGAAAGGCACATCGGGGACACCGGCTGCATGTTCTCTGAAGTTGTTGGACCAGTCAAACAAACTGTGAGACCTGTAGGCGAGAGCAAAGAAATCACAAAAAAGCATAATTGCGCAATTGGTTGTAGCGTAATAACTCCAAAGCCATATATCCGACTGGTATGAAACTTGGCAGATCCCAAGATCTACCATGCCCAGTTGTGCATACCACACTTCAGGCAAATCTGTTTAACAGTGGCAAAGTTATTAAGGTGCAAGATTTGACCATTTAACCTTAAAAGTGCTACTCAGCCCTAACTATGGTAGCACTACCGTACTACCATAATATATATAGATATATATGTGAGGGGCTGTGCCCACACACACCCCCACTTGCAGGGGCCTTCCCCCCTGCACCCCATTACTTTAGATTGTCAACTTCAGGAAGGCGTATGTCAGGGAGGGGGAGACACTCATAGAAAAAAAGCAAAAACAAAAAACTCCCGACCGTGAAATACAAAACAAAAACATGCCCCTCCCCAGTCCCGAACCCTGCACCTACCACATAGCCAGTCACCCTTACCACCACACCACACCATACCACACTACACCACACCACACAGCCAGCTTAGCAACACCACGCCACAGAACCTCCCACATACTTTTTTCCTTATCCCTTCACTGCTGGTCACCATTTTACCTAGTCACTCTTCTTCCCTCACTACCCTACAATCTCGCTCTTCTTCCCTCGCTAACCTTTTAGGGTAACTCCCATAATGGGTGCTGACATTGAGTCATTCATATCTGAGTCACTCAGTTTCAGTCACCCATATGATGGGATACCATTGATTTTACTACCAAATTCCACACCTGTACCTGAATGCACAAACTTAGGCCCAGTCACTGCAAACTTGCATACATTAAAGTTATAACAGCTATAGAACCCTCTTCTCCCTTCTTTTTTACTTCTGTCCTCACTCATAAAATGACTACTTGTCAAGTCATCCTTCAGATTTCTGCCTCTGCAGATTCTGGTACTCCTGCCAACCAATGGCCCCATCTCTTTATTTGCCAGCATGACCTGATTATTTTAACTGAAGTTCATCACAAAATGTACTCACTGATTTTCCTTTGGCTGGCTTTTTACCTTAGGCAGCAACAGGTCTTTCTTCTGTACCAGTTCCACCTTTGCCTGTGCCCTCTTGGTTTTGCAGTTTGAGTAGCCTCTCTGTTGGAACCTAGTTGACACCATCCCAACTTCCCTATTAAAAGCAGATGAGCACTATTTGATCTAGGAAGCCATGAGCAGTCACTGGCTTCCTAAAAGGCCACAGTTCACTTTCATGTCAAAATCTAACTTGAATTTCAAGTCAAGAAATTCAATCTCACTTTTATTTTTATTGCAAGAGTAAGAGATATCGAAAGAGTAAGTGTTAAGTTATTGAAAACGTTCTTCCACAGTATTAATTCCCCCACCTCAGACACATACAATATTATCAATAAAATGATGTAACATACATTTGTGTCTGAAGTGGGTGTTGGAAGTTCACAAAGACTACATGATCTCCATACTAGGTCATGAAAATATTTGTGTATGAAGGGGCTAAAGGCCCCCCACCCCTACACTGCATTGCAGTGCCTCTTGATGCACTTTTTGATCAAGGATGACATAATTATGTTTCAGCACAAAACATAACAGCCCAAGGTTAAATTTCTGGGGGGCATCTTTAAGTTCACTGTCCCTGTCCATAAATTCTTTACAGGCCCTAATTTTATGTTTGCAGGCTATACAAGTATATAAGGAACAAACATCTATTGGAACCCAATAAAAATCTACCTCCAATTCATATCCTTCCATCTTGTTAATGATGTCCATAGAGTCCCTGATGTAACTCAGTACCTTCTTGACTATTGCTTTAAGATAAAAATCCACAAATCTGTATGGACTGTCACTGAGCAATGCAATCCCAGACACAAAAGATCACCCAGGAGGGTCCCTCCCAGACTTGTGGACCTTGGGCAGGTAGAGAAAGCGGGTGTAATGGGGTGTAATGATAAACTCTGTTTTTTAGAAACCAAGCCTCTTCATCAGAGGTACACCTTTCCTGTCTTGCTCTTTCGACAATACTGTTGAATTCAGTTTTTAATGGGTATGTGAGTTATATGTGAGGGTCTTATGGCAGTTGTTGTCCACTAACTGTCTCAAAATTTCAGCCTTATATTGCTTAGTGTCTTGTATTATAACCATCCCTCCTTTATCCGCATTCCTGATTATAACTTGGGACATATCCTTGAGATCTTTAATGGCCATCCTGTCCTGTTCTGTCATGTTTACATATGTCACACACCCTAGTATCCTACCATTCCTTGATGTCTGTCTGTATCTTATTTTCAAAACTTTAATAGCCTATTATCTAGGTTGACCAGGACAGAAAGTACTCTTTGGTTTCAGGCCACTTCTATTTCTATTATAGCCTTGTTCCCCATAGTCTGACTCCCTCATCAGTATTCTCCTGTAAGAACACAAGAAGACTGACATTATGCAACAACAAATCTAATTCAGTCCCAGATAGGTTTACCTTATCCTGCACCTGACTACCTAGGCACTGCCTCCCACACTCAATTTACTGTTTAAAAAAGATTGTCCTGTAATGGTAGTCCATTCAGTCAAAATTTCAGTCCCAACCAGTAGAGGAGACCTCACTACTACCCCCATCACTCAATAAGGCTCTTATTCACTGATGTATATAAAAAGGCATACATTTTATTTATCGTATGAAAATTAGATGCCTTGATAAATCACCCACAGGGGTGTGAAATGACATGGGGGACTTCTTGTCCCACTGTTTTTCTTTTACAGCGGGTTTTGCAGTTCTGCTATGGTATGTGATCTAATTTTTAGTGCGGTAAATAAAATGTATGCCTTATTATATAATATAGGGGTGCGGTCACACCCCTATAGTTAGGGCTGAGTAGGAACTTAAATGTTAAACTCAAAAATTTGCACTTTAATAACTTTGCAACCGTTAAAATGACTTTCATGAAAATTTGCATGCACTGTCAGCCATGGTAGATCTCTGAACATGGCATGTTACGTTCTTGTCAGATGTGTGGTTTCCGTGTTCAGAATAGGTGAAAAGAGCATTTTGTCGCTCATTGGCTTTGCTGGGATTGTTCTTTTAACTTGCCTACAGCCCAGACCATTTGTGATCTTGGTATGAAATGTTCAGGGCAGAAAGAGACTAGCCCACAGATATGCCTTTTGCTAACCTTGTAAAAAAATAATAAGCGATTTTTAAATTATTGCATTTTAAAATTTTAGAAAAAATAGTTTCTGAGCATGCTCAGTAAGCACCAAAATATAGCTGTATGAAATGAAAAAGTAATCCTGTTTTGTATGGGAAAGTTCCTTTTTTGCATGGCCGCTGTCTTGTTTTCAGTTTTGCCTGTGAAATTTAAATTTGGAACCCCCCAAAAATGATATTCTGGGAATGAACCAACACATGTAACTTGTTTATTGGGATCCCTTTAGATTCATTCTGCACTTTACTACTCAAGAAATGCCCTCAAAATGTGTTTTATTTAACATTGAAATTCTTTTTTTGTATAGGCGTCATACAAAAAAGATCTTGTTTCATATGGTGACACAAAAAATATATTTTTTCGTATGGGAAACCAATATATATCAATGGGATTTTCAACTTTGATGCAAAACTGTGCCATTTTTGCATATTTTGATACAAAATTTTCAACATAGCCTTTTGAGGACCCCACCTCATGGACAATATCACTGTCGTTAGGCAACTCCCATCTGAAAGGTAATTTCGTGGTTGCTTGGCGAATTTACCTTTTGGGAGGGATTTGCATAATGACAATCATATTGTTCATGAGGTGGAGTCATAAGATGGCTATGTTGAAAATGTAGGGTCAAAATATATAAAAATGGCAAAGTTATCACCATTCATTGCAATTT
This sequence comes from Neoceratodus forsteri, assembly GCA_016271365.2. NCBI lineage: Eukaryota > Metazoa > Chordata > Ceratodontiformes > Ceratodontidae > Neoceratodus > Neoceratodus forsteri. The sequence goes on along the minus strand of CM057450.1, from coordinate 869,383,844 downwards.
CGCTATGCACGCTCGTAACTTTGGAACTTTTAGAGACTTTGACCACAAATTTTCAATATACACTTCTTATTACCCCACTTCCTGTATGTCATAGCTGTTAGTTTTCAAATCCTGGTCAAACTGTGTTTTCACACATGTGGCATGGAATGGTGTTGTGGTTGTGCAGAATTACAATGTGGGAGGATTTGAAAATTTTCTGTACCAGGTACATGAGGTGGGGTAATAAGATGACTATGCTGGCCATTTGGTCACTGTTGTCCTTTAAATTGGAGTGCAGTGTCCTTCTACGGTGACACACATATTAATATATACATATATATATATTCTATATATATATATGTGTATATATATATATATATATATATATATACTTATATATATATATATATATATATATATATATACACGATGTATGGACGGATGGCAGTGCAGGACTCGAGGGCACTGCATTCCACAGGCAAATAAGGCTACGATTACACTATCTCAAAAAGTAAGGAAATTCTTTGCAAAAAACTACGTTAATGCATCAGTTAGGGTTGATATTAAACCATAAAAAGGGGGGAATTAGGATGTTAGGGTTTCCAACAGTAACACCCCACCTGTACCCTGTACACACCAACAGGCATTGGGGGTGTACCTTAGAGTCGTCAGCCATAACGCTCACCCCATTCTCCTATACTGCACTCATCTCAGCTTATTTACTTATGGAATGGGATGAGCATTATGGCTGATGACACCAGGCACACCCACAAACCTGTTGGTGTATGCAGGATAGGGGTGGGATGTTAGGGTTGAAAACCCTAAAGTCGTATTTCCCTTATTTTTATGGTGTAATATCAACCCTAACTGATGCATTAATGTAGTTGTTATGGAAAGAAAATATATATGAGTGAATAAGAGCCTCATTGAGTGAAGGGGCAGTAGTAGTGAGGTCTCTTTTACTGGGATGGACTGTCTCCCACAACTGGATCCTCCTGCAGTGGGTATTGGTAGACCTCGACTGCCCCAACCAGAGAAGGAAAGCTCTGGGAATGCATGGGGAGGTGTAAAGGTAAGTCCTAGGGGATGACAGGTGATGTGCCTGGGACAGGTTGAGCAGATGGGGGGGGACCCAGTGATCAGAGGGCATAAACAAATGAATGCGAAAAAAGTCTGTGCTACTTATCCAGCTGAGCTCTGATCCCATCTAACTGAACCTTAAATCACTCTCCACCCACCCTATCATACTGTATTTGTGAACACTTTCCAGCTGCCCTCCATGATCACTGTCTGGTTTACTGTGTGTGCCCAAATCTAAATTCATGCCTTTAAGCCGCTGGACCTGTTTGCTTTCCATGCTGAATTGTTTTTCTGATTGGTCCTTCATCCCTGCAGCTGACAATATAAGTTCTACCCTCATAAATTTCCAAACAAAATTCTTTCTATCAGGGCTCCTCATGCACCCTGAGAAGAACAAGGGTTAAAGGTTCTCACCTTCCCAGGTCCTCTGCCAAGTCACTTGCCTTTCTCAGAGCACAGAACTTAGCCTGGTAGACTCAAAAAGCCCCCAACTCACCTGATAACCTAGTTAAATATCAGACCCTCTGCAATGCCTGTACCACAGCCATCAGGCTTGCTAAATATGAATACTTTGCCTTCACACTCCTGAACAATCTGAACCATCCCTCTTAATTCTGGAAAGTGAATGATTCCCTATTACCTCTCCTGCATAGCCTCCCACCCCCTGTCCTCCAACATTAGAACTCTGTCTCTGACTCTGCCAAATAAGCTTCCTCTTCCAACACCTTCTTCACATCCTGTGAGTGCACCCTTCTCACTTTTTGATCCTTCCCATCTACCTTACCCTCCTTTTCTTTCTTATCTATCCCTTCATCCATCTCCTTGAAGGCCCTACTAGCCCTTAACACCCACATGAGACTTAGTGCTAACAGCCTTGACACTAAACTCCTTCATCTGTCTGTTTCTGCCATTTCTGCTCTTATCACTTCAATTCTTAACCATTGCTGTTGCTATCACCTCCATTCTTAATCGCTCCTCTCTGGGTGTCATCCTCAAGGTTTACAAATGTGCAGCTGTCATTCCACTGCCCAATGAGGTATATACCTCCTCTCCATGAAACTATTTACCTATTTCACCTTTTCCCACACTGGCTTACCCCGAGAACATCTTGTTCTCCTTCAACTCTCTCCTTTCTTGAATTGTTCTCCTGCTTCACTACCTTTCAGTCTGGTTTTAAGGAAAGTTGCCCTCAGCCTTTCATTCTGTTTACCTGTGTAGTCTGTAGGCACGAGCAATGACTGCCTCTATTGCGCCCTCCTAATTTCATCAGGATTTAAATGTAAATCAAGGTATTTAAGTCTGGTACGAAAATCTGCCTGACTCCATTGCAAAGGGCATAACCCAACTCATGTAAGGAATCTTGGAGTTTTATGATGTTTTGGTTCTAAAGCCTGCAGTAGTTATACTGTATTAGTCAGTGTTGTTGCTGTTCTCTTTCAGTCCCCATGTTCTCAGTCTTGTGCTGGCCATGAAACTTTCCAAGGTATAGTAAGTATCCTGCTGTTTTCTATAGGTTACAGTGTATCTGAGTTAGAAAAACATGCTTTTTGAGAATACAGGTACTTTACAAGACAAGTAACAGAACTGAATGAGAGTATAACTTCTGCTGGCTTATGCCAGTTTATGCAATCCCATGATACTTTGCATGCATGGGGTCATGACCTTTGCAAAGGAGACAGACAGGTTTGCACAGGTTCCATCAAGGTCACATCAACAACAAAATCATCAAAGGATTTTACATCAACACTTCTTTGCCAATGGCTATCACATCGCCGTGGCAAAGTGTCAATGGACCGCCACAGCACAAGACTCCTTTACTGTTTATGGGAGGCTTTGCTCCCTGCACCCCCTGGACATATGGATAACCAACTCCTGGTGGAGGGATTATGGGGGAGAGCGGCCAACACCGGGAGTCGCTGTATCAGTACAGTGCTCCGACAACCTGTTTGACACTGCGGATGTCGAACAGGTCGTGTTGCTGTGTTAGTTATTGCTCTCCTGGTGTCAGTCTAACAATGGTACACCATTTCCACACAAGGGAAAAACAGAGTGAAGCAATATCAATTATGTTTAAATTAGGATGAAATTAGGGGGATTCAAATGAGGGAATCACTGTTCATGCCTACAGACTACACAAGTATACAGAAAATAGGTTGAGGGGACTTTCCTTTATAGGAAATCCCACTCCACCACCCCTCTCTTCTGCTGCTCACTGATTTGATTCTTAATTGGATGGATCAGTGACAAGTAATCTCTGCAATCTTTATCACTCTGGCCAAGGCCACCAACACAGTTTCTCACTGCCATCTTCTGGACAAGCAGAAAACAGTGGAACTCTGACCAGTTGGCTAGTTGTTTCTGCTCCTACCTTGAGGGAAGAACCGAAGCTGTCTGTATAGTTGATAGCCTCCATCTCTCTCTCTTCCAATCTGCTCAGGAGTTCCTCAAGGATCCATCACTGGTAATATTTTGTTCTCTGTTTTCCTGAATGCCCTCCTCAAGGTCTGTATCTCCTCAGTCATTCACATGTATACAAATGATACTGTGCTCTATGCATCTGGTGCTTCCTCTCCTGATCTGGTTGCTCAGCTCCAGTTGGATTTCATTAACATTGCGTTGTGGTTCAGTGCCAATCAGTTGCCCCTCAATGCCAAGAAAATGGTCTCTGTGACCTTCTGCACCAAGCAATGACTAGCAAAAATATCACCCTTGTCCTCCTGAACACTTGATTGTGTAGCAATCAAGAAGGTTTCCTCCATTAGTGCCTTGGGATCTGGTTGGACTGTCACTTTGACTTTTCCCACCATTTAGAAAATGGGCAAAGACAATTCTCTCTTCTGATTGGCTGAGACACTTATTTAGGTGGGCATCTATCAGACAATAGATTCCCACCAAATAAAAAGCCACAACCCAAACCTGCCTCATGCCCAACAAAGTATCCTTGTGCCCAGCCTGCTTCATCATTGGCTGAAGCATTGGGCACACAATTTAAAACTGCCACCATTTTTTTTACTGCTTAGAGAGAGAGACCGAGTGATACAAATCACACACACACACACACACACACACACACACACACACACACACACACACACACACACAAACAAGTTAAGTGACTGTACACTGCAGTGGCAAAACATTTTCTTTCTTTCTTTCTTTCTTTCTTTCTTTCTTTCTTTCTTTCTTTCTTTCTTTCTTTCTCTCTTTCTCTCTTTCTTTCATTTACCAGCATTGTCACTTATACCCTGACTGCTTGCTCCTATTCAAAGTCACCTAATCCATGGCAGTAGAGTCTCCAACAACCCTCCCCACCTCAGCCACTCGCTTCCTTGATTTGGCTAACCAAGTTCTGAATTTTTTGTTTTGCTTCTCCCATCTAATGAGCAACAAGTCACAAAGTAGCTTAGATCTACGAGTTAGAAAACCAAAAGAAAAATACACTGGCTCCGTCCTGCACTCTTGGCAATCTTCTCTCAACTCTCACCCCATCCCTCTGTCAGTTCCTGAATGTGTGGAGGGTGTCATGCTTGGCTTGCCTGAGAAAATAATAACGAAGTACTCACACTCAACTGAAGACAAATAACTCCAGATGGCAGTACATCCCAACTGGTATTTTTTTTTTTAAATCTCGAACAGCACTGATCATGGACTACAGTTCCTGCTTTTACATTGCAGGGTCAAGCATTACCCGGACTACAGCACAGTTCCTGCTTTTACATTGCAGGGTCAAGCGTCACGCGTATAACAGCAGCAAGCTCCGAATAAAAAAAAAAATCTAGCAGAAACATCAGAAACTTTTTTTTCACTGCTGGATGGCAAGACACTATGGGAGGGGGGACTGCACAAGACACTCCATGTCATGTTCTACAGTTGTTCATGTGGTGCAGTTGGTGGTGGGGGGTACATTGAACTGAATGGCAGGGGGGGAGCACAAGCTGGAACAGCACAAAAATTGACTACTTTACAGAAAAAAGATGACAATTAATTTTTATTTTATTTTTTTAATTATTTTATTAATTTTCTTAAATACCATGTAAAAATAGCTCACGTAGCCCATTTTCTAAGTGGTATAATACCCTCCAGGGTGGGCAGTATTGGGAAATATCAGACCTTACAGAGGCTATAAGGCCCTCTGCCTGCGGCGTCGGCCCTCATTACACCCCTGGGTGGTCTGGTATTTCCCAGTACTGCTCACCCAGTCGGTTATTATTTCTTACGTGGATCCATCCAAAGCACCATCCTAAGCATGGGATTTTATACAGGAATAAAGTGGGTATCCTGCTTCCTGCTCAAAGAGAAAGATTGTCCTGAGGTTGGTCTTCCCCATTGTTGATAATATTGAATTGTGTATAGTGCTGCACCCAGATCCACCCTGGCTAGACTGGACCCCTATTTTACTCCTTTTGCCATGTTGCCCTTGACTGTCCCCCCCAATCACCACTGCACCTTTTTCCCTTTTCTTGATCTCCCTTATCTTGAAGCCAAATGACTTTTCCACTGGACCTCATTTACAGAATCTCTAAATTCTATTTGGTTCCTCCCAGCTTTTCTTAGTTCCCTTTTTACTTGTCCCTCCTCTCCCACTTATTCCCTTCAGAATGATAACTCTGTATCCCTCTCCCTCTCCCTTTCTCTTCCTAAATCTTCTTCAGGTCTGACTGCATTTTCTTTCAGATTCTCAAAGCTGTGGCTTAGCCCCCCAACTATTTGCTCCACTTCATCTCCTTAGTCTCCCAATACCCTCCTCTGTGACTTTATGACTCAGTCTTGAAAATGCTCCTAAACCCTACCAATCCTCCTGCACTCTCTGTATATCCTCCCATTTTCTGTTTGCACTGAGTAGCTGTCAGTCTCACTGTGTTATGCCTGTTTCAACACTGTAAACATCCTGTACATATATTGTGGTATCTTGCACTCCATTTTGTGTTGTACTGCATCTATTCATGGTTTGCTGCTCTCTAGAGTTAATGTCATGATTGCACCAAATTTTACAAACAGCCATCTCTGTGCAACTATTGTGATTGTTTTACAGCTGTACTGATTATTGTGATTGCTTTGCAACTTCACTAATTAGTATGTTTGTGTGTATTTTGTGACTACTCTGCACCTTGTTTCTCCTTGTACATTTCACTGCATTATTGCTGCTGCATTGTTGCTCTGTGATTCTTGTAGTTTCTGCTTATTTTCACTTCCTCAAAGATGGTTATATCCTAATTATGTATTTCACCTTATCACTGTACTACTTTTATGCACTGTTACTTCCTACATCCTCCTTTCCCAGATGGTCCCATATGTAAATGGAATGTTGCAGTTGCAGCAGTAGTGACATAGTCATGGTATTTCCAGACATTTTGTGATATTTCTTATTTTTTATTTATTTATCAAGGTCTAGGATCACAAAGTACCTTTGAACCAGAGGTCCATTTACAAAGGTTCCGCATCATAGAAACATAGAAACATAGAATTTGATGGTAGATAAGGACCGCTTGGCCCACCTAGTCTGCCCATTTTCCTACCTAACAGATAAGCTGCAGATCCTAGTTAACCAACAGCTTACTTCCTCCAACCCCCCACTAGGACTGCCTTATGTCTGTCCAATGCATTCTTGAATTCCCCCACTGTTCTTGACTCCACAACCTCCTCAGGAGGCTGTTCCATGCATCCACAACCTTCTCTGTGAAACAATACTTCCTCACATTTCCTCTGAGCCATCCCCCCTCTATCTTCAAATTGTGCCCCCTTGTTCTTGCACATCTCTTTTTCTGAAAGATGCTACCCTATTGGACTTTGTTGATTCCCTTGAGGTACTTGAACGTTTCTATCATGTCCCCTCTCTCCCTTCTTCCCTCAGGGGTATACATATTAAGCTCCTTTAGTCTTTCTTCATATGTCTTCTGGTGCAGGCCATGCACCATTTTGGTTGCCCTCCTCTGGACAGCCTCCACTCTGTCTATGTCTTTCTGGAGATGGGGTCTACAGAATTGCACATAGTACTCCAGATGGGGTCTCACCAACTGTCTGTACAGAGGGATAACAGCTTCCTGTTTTCTATTATTGATGCCTCTCCCTATGCATCCCTGTATCCCCCCCCCGGCCTTCCTTACTGTCTTCTCACATTGCTTGCCCACCTTTAGGTCATCTGATATAATTACCCCCAGGTCCCTTTCCATTTTTACTGTTGTCAATATCTCTCACCCCATTGTGTACTCTTCCCCTGTGTTTTTGTTTCCCAGGTGCATTACCTTGTACTTCTTTGCATTGAATCTGAGATGCCATATATTTGACCATTCCTCCAACTTTGCCAAGTCCCTTCTCATCCTTTCCACTCCATTTTGTGTATCAACCCTGTTGCAGATCTTTGTGTCGTCTGCAACGAGACATACCTTTCCTTCCAGTTGCTCTGCAATGTCACTTATAAAGACATTAAAAAGGACCGGTCCCAGTACTGAACCCTGCGGTACCCCACTAGTAATCCTCCTTTCTTCACTGTGGACTCCATTTACTACTACCCTTTGCGTCCTGTTGTCTAGCCAATTTTTTATCCAGGCTACCTCCTTGGGACCCAATCCGAGACTGGCTAACTTGTGTATTAATCTTTTGTGTGGGACTGTATCAAATGCCTTGCTAAAATCTAGGTAGGCCATGTCCACAGCCCCTCCCTGGTCTACTACTTTGGTCACCCAGTCAAAGAAATCTATTAGATTCATCCGACATGACCTTCCCATCATGAATCCATGCTGCCTTGGGTCCTGTGCCCCACTGACCTCTAGGTACTCAATGATTCTTTCCTTCAGAAGTGATTCCATCATTTTCCCTACCACTGAGGTCAAGCTAACTGGTCTGTAGTTTCCTGCCTTTGTCCTGCTCCCACTTTTGCGAAGAGGAATCACATTCAGCCTCCTCCAGTCCTCAGGTACCACCCAATCCTCCCATGATTTGTTAAAGAGAGTAGTCAGCGGTATCACTAGTTCTACCCAAAGTTCTTTTAGAATTCTTGGGTGAATCCCATCAGGCCCCATTGCTTTGTCCACCTTCAATTTGATTAGTTCTTTCTGAACCCTTTCTTCTGTAAATGGACTGGTATCAACCCCCCGCCTTCAGAGTGTTTATCTTGTTTGGTTTAGGTACCTCCCCCTGCTCTTCCTTTGTGAATATTGAGCAGAAATATTCATTCAGTATCCCTGCTTTTTCACTGTCACCCTCTACCTACATTCTCTCCCCTTTGTTAAGCCTCAGTATCCCTCCCTTGGTCTTTCTTCACTCCCTAATGTACCTATAAATGTTCTTATTCCCCTTCTTAACAGAGTTGGCTATCCTTTCCTCGGTTTGGGCCTTTGCTATTCTAAATGCCTTCCCAGCCTCTTTCTGCTTTAACTGAAAAAGTTCTCTGTCCTGCTCCTTCTGTGTTTCCTTATATTTCCTGACTGCTATCCTTTTCTCCTTAACCTTCCCTGCCACCTCTTTTGAGAACCATAGCAGTTTTTACCTTCATTGTGTTTTGTTGATTTGCTTTACACAAAGGTCTGTTGCCTCTGTGATGGCTGTTTTGATTACTCCCCATTGTCTCTCCACCCCTCCTTCTTGCCTGTTTGCTAGTGCTTTTCTTAGGCACTCTCTCATTTTCCCAAAGTCAGCCCTCCTAAAGTCCAATACTTTTGCTTTTGTATGGCTTGATTGTATAGCTGTGTTTATCGTTATGTTCAGAATAGAAAATGAACAACATGAGTGGAATGAGACAAATACAAGGGAACAACTAGATACAATATTTTTTAGGAAACAGTAAAATGTTAACAAATGATTTAAAAAGTATCAAAATGAAATTGTTGGGGTGATGGGGTAGGAGGGCACAAATAAGTAAGAGGCGATCAAAGATATGACTTTGACATAAAGTGCAGGTTGCAGAAAGACATGCTGGGGACACGGCAGGCAGAAAGAAAGGGGGAAATAGTGAAGTATGAGAGAGGGGTTGAGAATAGGAATTAGGAAGAAATAGAAAATGAACAGAGCAAGGAAGGTTGGTCTATTGGGTGGATGAATAAAGGAGGAAATGGGAGGAAGGGGGTGTGGAATGGACTTAATGCACAGAATAGTGGAGGGTAATATGGGGGAAGGGGGAGGTCAAGGAAGTAAGGAAAAGGGGTAAGGGGGAGAACAGGGATGCAGGGGGTTGAGAAAAGAGGGGGAGAGCAGGAGGGTGTGGAAAAGGATAGGAGATGAGAAGGTGAGCAGAGGCAACCTAGATGGAGCAATCATGGTTGCTAAGAATAGAGAGGTGCTGGTGAAGGCTGCATTTGTAAGGGTCAAGTCTAATCTCTGCCAAGACCTCAGGAGGGAGCCCATTCAGTAGGGAAGGGGCCCTTGCAAAGAAGGAGTGTTGGACTTGAGTGGTGCTACATAAGGGAATCTAGAAAGAGGATTTGTCTGCACTACGAGTGCAGCATGTGAGTGTGGCAGGTGACATGAGGCCACATGTTGAAAGTGGGGTAAGGCTGAGGCAGATTTTCTTAGCCAGGAGGCAGGTATGGTAGGCAATCCTTTCTTGAAGGTGGAGCCAGGACTATTGTTTATAGAGCTCACAGGTATGGGTTCTTTTACCAGTGCCTGTCACAAGATGACTGTACTTATTCAAAACTGTTCTGATTCTTTTTAAATTGACATCAGTGACAGCCCCATAGAAGATCAGTCCATAATCAATTATCGAGAGGACTGAGCACGTTACAGCTATGAGCATAGCCTCATGGGTGAGACAGTGGCGATGATTGTTAAGGGTACCTATTCTAGAGTTAATAGCTCTGGAGATTAGTTTAACATGAGCAGCATAGGACAGTGGACTGTCTAGAGTAACACCCAGGTATTTGAGCTTACAGACTTGATCAAGTGGGAGGTGTTGCTTAATCAGGATATTTAAGTTAGCTGTTTTGTATTTGCAGTCAGTGTTGGCAAACAGCATGGACTTGTTATTTTTTTTTGTAATTCATCAGCAGTTTATGCTGATCAAACCACTTTTCAACAATGCTAAAATTTGACTGCAGGTCACAGGATAGGTGATCAGGGTTAGTGTGTGTGGAAAACAGGATGGCATCATCTGCATATAGGATCATATTGGTGTTACATGCTGCTGGAAGATTGTTTATAAAGAGGCTAAAAAGGAGTGGACCAAGGATGGATCCTTGGGGTACTCCAGAGCACACAGGGAGGCAGTCAGAAAGAGATAGTCCCCAATCTTAACTCATTGGTGCCTGCCCAACAGGTAAGTTTCAAATCAGCTGGTAACCTCAATGGATAGGCCTAAAGCAGAGAGAGAGTGCAAAAGGAGCTGATGATTGACGGTTTCAAACACCTTGGTCAGATCTACATATGCCATGCCAAGTAACTGTCTGGAGTACAAGGTCTTATAAATGTGAGTTGTAAATTCAAGTAGGGCAGTGTTCATACTATGAGCTTTCCTAAAGCCATGTTGCTGTGGGCACTGGATGTTCTATTTGTTCAGGTATTCTGACAGTTGATCAGCAACTATGCGCTCTAGAAACTGGGGGGAGGATTGAGATGGGGCAGTAATTGGAATGTTGGGTACAGTCTTCACTGTTGTGCATGGACATCATAATGGCAGATTTCCAGATCTGGGGAAACTGTCTGAGAGAGAGCGGGAGGTTTAGGAGTTTGGTGAGAAGGGGTAAGACAGCTTCTAGTGCCAGGTAGAGAAGTTTTAGATCTAGGATGTCGCTGCTTGATCGAGATTTGCCTAGCACCTTTAATAGATATCTTCTAGCTTCGGCAAGGGACACCCTTGTGAAACAGAAAGTGGGTGTATTTGAGGGAGGTATAGATTTTCCATTGTTGCCAGACAAGGTGGAGATGGTAAAGAAGTCAAGCGGAAGTACCCCACTGAAATCGGTAAAAGCAATATTAAGGGAGTCAGCAATTAATTTATGGTCCAGAGTAAGAGTGCCATTAACCTCCATCATAGTAGGAGGGGCGATTTACTAGGTTTACCTGTCATATTTTTTATATTATCCTAGAATTGTTTGTTATTACCCCAGCTATTGGTTAGTACACCTTTGTAGTAGTCTTGCTTGGTTCTCCATACCACCAGGGTGCACTGGTTTCTGGCAGCTTTGTACTGCTGCAGATCAGTGTGGAGGCCAGAGACCATCACACGGTGCAAAAGACTATCCCTATTCTTCATCACCATTAATGCAGGGGAGATCCATGGATTAGACATTCCCCTTGGTTTTATTTTCTTATAGGGGCAAACTGGTCACACACTGCATTGAACTGCATTATGAAGAAGTTTAGGGCTCAGCCAATGCAGTTCATGGTGTTAATGGGGGACCAGTCAATCACTAAGAGTGCACTCAAAAATTGTGGGAGCTTCCCTATATTTAGAGTACGATGATAGGTGAATTTGGTCTTAGATTTGGGCACCTTATTGGACTACTGGAAGAGAACAGGAGAATGATCACTTAATGAATCTGAAAGGACTCTGACATTGGTGACTCTACTAGGGTGAGTGATTACAATCCAGTATAGGAAGGAACTGGATCCAGTTCTGTAATTCATGCAAGTTGGCAGGGTAACCATATGGGTGATGTCAATTGAGGCAAGAGCATCTTTATATGGTTCAACTTCAGGGGCAAGCCAGTTTACATTAAAGTTCCCAAAACCACTGTCTCAGTATGGTGCGGGAGATTGTCAAGGTACTCGGTAACCATTTGAATGCCAGAGGCCTGGTCACGTGGGGGGATGTAGATGGATATAATGGCGAGGAATTTTCTCTGTTGACTGAGGATAATTTTGATTGCAAGCATTTGGGATTTGTTGTCAGGTGGTCTTATTGGGAGGACATGGCCCATAAGGGTATCATTTAGGTAAATGGCACAGCCACCCCCTCGTTTGCCAACATGGTCAAGTCTGAAGAAGACATAGCCAGGGATTGATAAAGCATTGTCAGGAACCTTAGGGGATAGCCAGATTTCACTAAGGGCTAAGATGTCCAGTTTATGCTGTGACACCAAAACTTGGAGGTCATCAAGTTTTGGTAGCAGGCTCCGAATATTAATGGAGGATAAAGTGAGGGAGCTTAGATAGTTGCATGGGTAATTAGGTGTTACTTGGGGACTAGGGTTGGGGTGGACATTTCTGGAGAAAAGTAGTAAGAGTACTACAATCCTTAGAATATAACGAGCAAGGAGATTATTGTCCTGAAGCTGTCTCCACCTGGAGAGTTTAGAGGGATGGGTGTTGCTGACAGGGGTGAGTAGCAATAAGAGACTGGAGTACTCAAGAGGGCAGTTTCTTACTTGCTCACAGATGGTGGGGTGACGTTGACTAGCCAGGCAGAGTATTTGTCTGAGGGTCATGTGCAGGATGGAATGAATCTAAGAGGGGTGGTGCACATGTGCAGCAGAGGGGGTGGCCATAGTAAAGGTAAGTGGGGAAAGTAATTAGAAAAAATAGGAGAGGTGTAGTAGTAAGGTAGAATATTGTGACTGCAAGAGGTGACAGGGGTAACTAGAGAGGAGAGTGGTAATCGGTTATAGAGCAGGTAGCAGTGGTAGAGGGAGAAGATCATGCAACAGTGAGGCAGAAGTAGACAATTTATTCATATGCATCCATAGTATAAAGGGTAGACAGGGAGAGCAGATAAGTTCTGGGAATGTAGGGGAAGATGTTAAGGGAGGCGGTGAGAAGCTTTTGACAATTGGGAGAGTAGTGAAGTAGTCAGTGTAAGACAGCAGAATAGACAGCTAAGGCATGAATGTGAAAGACAGAGATAGGTTGCTTTAAAGGGAGTGCAAAACTGAGCGGCAGAAGGAGGAGAGGAGCTTGAAGGCGGTAACCTGTGGGGGAGGAGGGGTATTTAATAGCAGTCAGGGCTGGGGACAGTGGGTGAGACAAATTAGTAGATAGTGAGAGCATAGGCAAAAATCAGCAGCAAGAGAGATACAGTTTAAAATCAGGCACCAGAGATGCTGGAAAGCAGAAGCAGAGGGCAGACCCAATCAGGAAGGAGCAGGAGAGTGGTTCCAGCCAATGGAGAGCCACACTCAGCCGTGAGCAGCCTGTGGATGTCTCGGTTTAGGAGCTGAACTACCTGGACCTTCAAGCAGCATACCTGGTTTGGGGTTGGTGGGCAGAAGGGAGAGTTTCTGCCAGCTCTGATCACCACAGGTCTGCAAGCTGCAGAACACCTGGTCAAGGGCTGTATCCTGAAAGGGAGAAGCAGAGAGAAAGGGGGTTAGCTAAAAGGAAAAAAAGCAAAGCGGGGAGTTGGACTTGGGGAGACAAAAGAGAAGACATGAGTGAGCAAAAGGGGTGGGAAAGCAAGGATTCAGTAGGAGAGAAATTAGTTGGGAACACCTCAGGATATGGTGCAAGTCTTTCCAGTGCAAAACACAGACAATGAGTTAATTGCTGGGGAGGGGAGGGGCAGAAGAGAAGATTAGCTTCAAGAGTTATCTAAGAAAAGAGGGATGTCAGAGGGGCACCAAGAGAAATGCTTAGAGTGAGGAGTGAAGGTAAGGAGGGGTGGGAAGAGATAGAAAGGCACTAGGAGGGGAGAAATAAAGAAGCTGCAACATGCCCGTACATGGGCTGAGTCCTAAGCCAGGGTGGGCGGGTTTAAGAGGAGATATGAAAGGCAGGATGTTAGGAGGTGAATGCAACTGAAATCAGAGAAAAACACCAGGAAAACACTTTGCAATTTCTTAGCACTCTAATAAATGAATACTTTGTGATATCTACAAATTCTAAAATTAATCAAATTTTAAGAGCTGGTAAAACAGTGCAATGAGCTTAAACAATTAGCAGATAGGAAAAGCATAGGCAAAAATCAGCAGTGAGAGAGACACAGTTTAAATCAAGTACCAGAGATGCTGGAAAGTGGAAGCAGAGGGCAGACCCAATCAGGAAGGAGCAGGAGAGTGGTTCCAGCCATTGGAGAGCTGCACTCAGCCATGACCAGCCTGTGGATGTCTTGGTTTAAGAGCTGAAATACCTAGACCTTCGAGCAGCATATCTGGTTTGGGGTGGGCGAGCAGAAGGGAGAGTTTTGGCCTGCTCTGATCAGAGCTGGCCTCAAGCCACAGAGCACCTTGTCAAGGGCTATATACCGAAAGGAAGAAGCAGAGAGAAAGGGGGTTAGTGCAATGAACTTAAAAAATTAGCAGATAGGGACAGCATAGGCAAAAATCAGCAGTGAGAGAGAGATACAGTTTAAAGTCAAGCGCCAGAGACACTGGCAAGCAGAAGCAGAGGGCAGACCCAATAGAGAAGGAGTAGGAGAGTGGTTCTGGCCAATGGAGAGCCGCACTCAGCCACAAACAACATGTGAATGTCTCAGTTTAGGAACCGAACTACCGGGATCTTCAAGCAGTATACCTGGTTCAGGGCGGGCAGAAGGGAGACTTCGGGTGGCTGTGATCAACACTTGCCCACTAGCCGCAGAGTGCCCAGTCAAGAGCTGTATCCTGAAAGGGAGAAGCAGAGAGAAAGGGGGTTAGTTAAAAGGGAATAAAGCAAAGTTGGGGTTGGACTAAGGGGAGGCAAAAGAGAAGGCATAAGTGAGAAAAAAGGGTGGGAAAGCAAGGATTCATTAGGAGAGAAAATAGTTGGGGGCACCTAAGGTTATAGTGCCAGTCTTCCTAGTACAAGACAAAGACAATGAGTTTATTGCTGGTTAGGGAAGGGGAGGAGGGGAAGAGAAGATTAACTTCAGAAGTTGCCTAAGGAAGAGGGATGTGAGGGGGGACACTAAGAAAAGCACTTAGCATGAGGAGTGAAGGTAAAGAGCGGTGGGAAGATATAGAAAGGCTCTAGGAGGGGAGAAATAAGGAAGCCGCAACACACCCGTACATGGGCTGAGTCCTAAGCCAGGGCAGGCAGGTTTAAGAGGAGATATGAAAGGCAGAATGTTAGGAGTGGAATGCCCCTGTAATCAGAGAAAAACACCAGGAAAATACTTTGCAATATCTTAGCACTCTAATAAGTAAATACAACATGTTGTGATATCTCCGAATTCTAAAATTAATCAAATTCTAAAAGCAGGTAAAACAATGCAAAGAACTTAAAAAATTTGCAGATAGGGAGAGCACAGGCAAAAATCAGCAGCAAGAGAGATACAGTTTAAAAATCAAGCGCCAGAGATGCTGGCAAGCAGAAGCAGAGGGTAGATCCAATCAGGAAGGAGCAGGACAGTGGTTCTGGCCAAAGGAGAGCCATACTCAGCCGCTAGCAGTCGGTGGATGTCTCACTTTAGGAGCTGAACTACCTGGACCTTCAAGCAGTGTATCTGGTTCAGGGCGGGCGGGCAGAAGGGAGAGTTTTGGCTGGCTCTGATCACTGCAGGCCCACAAGCCACACAGCATTTGGTCAAGCGCTGTATCCTGAAAGGGAGAAGCTGAGAGAAAGTGAGTTAGTTAAAATGTAATATAGCAGAGCTGTGGATTAGACTAGGTGGAGACAAAAGAGAAGGCATGAGAAAGGGAAAAGTGTGGGAAAGCAAGGATTCAGTAGGAGAGAAAATAGTTGGGGAAGCCTCAGGTTATGGTGCATCTTTCCTGTGCAAGACACAATGAGTTAATTGCTGATGAGGGGAGTGGAGGGGGTGGATGAGAAGATTAGTTTTAGGAGTTGCCTAAGGAAAGAGGGATGTGGGGGGGGGCACCGAAAGAAGTGCTTAGAGTGAGGAGTGAAGGTAAGGAGGAGTGGGAAGAGATAGAAGGACACTAGGAGGGGAGAAATAAAGAAGCTGCAATATGCCCTGTACAAGGGCAGAGTCCTAAGCCAGGGCTGGTGGATTTAAGAGTAGATACGAAAGGCAGAAGGTTAGGAGGGGAATGACCCTGAAATTAGAGAAAAATACCAGGAAAACACTTTACAATATCTTAGCAGTCTAGTAAAGATATATACAGCACTTTGTGATATCTACAAATTCTAAAATGATTCAAATTCTAACAGCAGGTATAACAGTACAATGAACTTAAAAAATTAGCAGATAGGGAGAGCACAGGCAAAAATCAGCAGCAAGAAAGATACAGTTTAAAATTAAGCACCAGAGATGCTGGAAAGCAGAAGCAGAGGACAGACCCAATCAAGAAGGAGCAGGAGAGTGATTCTAGCCAATGGAGAGCCATACTGAGCCATGAGCTGCCTGTGGATGTCTCAGTTTAGGAGCCAAACTACCCGAACCTTCAATCACTGTACCTGGTTCAGGGCAGGCAGGCAGAAGGGAGAGTTTCAGCTGTCTCTGATCACTGCCAGCCAGCAAGTCGCAGAGTGCCCGGTGAAGGGCTGTATCCTGGTTCGGGTTGAGCAGGCAGAAGGGAGAGTTTTTTTGCTGGCAGTGATCACTGCTGGCCTGCACACCACAGAGCACCCAGTCAAGGCCTGTATCCTGGTTTGGGGCAGGTGGGCAGAGGGGAGAGTTCTGCCGGCTCTAATCACTGCTGGCCCATAAGCCAACAGAGGTCTAACATCTCTCTCTCTCTCTCTCTCTCTCTCTCTCTCCTCTCTCTCTCATGCAGTGTTATGGTAGTCAGGCAGGAACTTGTCTAGAGATATCACTGATATTTTAGGAAATATCTGACCATGTCATTTGCTGCAGCTGTACCAGATAAGTATGTCTTTCCATGTAAAACTTTAAATAAGATGAATAATATGCAGAGATATAAAAGTGTGGAATCCATAGATTTGTTTAAGTTAAAGAAAAGTACAGCCATCATGGGGCATAAACTCAAACAGAAAGGGGTGAAATTCATTTCATTTTTATTTTAATAATAGGGCAAGAATACTGGAATTACCATTCCTTTGTCTGAAATTACTTGAGGTCAAATTAAAAAGTATAAAATAAATTTTAAAAATACCAGAATTTCACATCGACACCACAGTGCAAAATTGATTCAAGTAAAACACAAATAAATACTGTGATTTGCTTAAACAAAAAAATTCACTGAAGCTAAAAAGGAGTTAATGGAAGGCACACATTTAATACTAAATGCAACGTATTCCATACTGGGGAGACACTGTACTCTATGCTAATGGCCATTGTCCAGTCACAATATGGGTTAATGGTATCTTTAAAGTGAGCATACTTGAGGAACGAGAATCATATTTATTACTGTACATAACTAACTGATCATTTAAACAAATAAAATGAGACAGCACAACCATACACTTCAGTTGTATGGTTGGTGGATCACCCACTTTCAACTTCCCCGTCACTGATGCTCCTGGGTTCTCCAATAGATGTCCTTACCTCAGTCCATCTGAACTGAGTTGATTCCTGCCGACTTATGTGAAGTCTAAATGACTATTTTTACACCAATAGCATACCCCTGAAACACTCTCCCTCAAAGCACTACTGAATAGCTTAGCCGTAATGGCAGAGTTAAAAAAAAAACTCTTTCACCTACAGTATATTCAAACATGATGTCTTGGTACCACAACACCTGGAAGGACTTTATATCTCACCTGGACCAACATATCTCCCCCTCCCCTATGACCCTGCAGATACTTAGCACAGGGGTGGGATGAAGCTTAGTAAATGGGCCATAACTGAGCCCCAGTTATGTCCCTGTATGTCTTCATATGGCGCAGTTCTTTAAGTTCAGGTAGACCAGATGTAGGCAGACCCATGGTGCTTTGGTACCTTAGATATAAGTTACATTGTATGTATAACCTATACAGTGTCAGTGGCTCAGCAGGTAGCACACTCACCTTTGATGCTGGGAGATCAGAAGGCTGTGGGTTCTACCCCTACACCAGGCACTTGGGTTAATATCACAATACTGACACTGTACTGTAGCATGCAGGGGTGCTGTACTCCTGAGGTGCCATCTTTCAGATGAGATGTTAAAACCAAGGTCCTGTCTGCCTGTTCTGGTGGTGGTTCAGGTGGACATTAAAGATTTCGTGGCACTTCTCGAAAATAGTAGGAGAAATTTCCCCGGTGTCCTGGCCAAATTTCCTCCATTCACTAGAAACACCACCAATGGCTTAATTTGGTTCAGTTTTAGTTTTAGTCTGTATTCAACCCCCGGGTCGCCCCTAAAAAAGGGACTTCTAGTCTCAGTGGGCTTAGCCGGTCAACAAAATTCAATAATAATAATCATAACAATAATAATATATAGCACCAGCAACCAGTTGTTAGGCTTGGCATATTGGGTTAATTAATTCTGAGGTGTGTTTTGATCCCTCTTGGTCAAATCCAGTCATGTTAGATCCAAAAAGAATGTTAGCATCTTCAGAGTCACATATAAAGTAAAGACAGCAAACAATTGTATTAGATATCACGTCACCTTTATTTCTCTGCTGTATAACAATAATATCAATCTGTCACTGTCTTGGATGTATTCTAAACCTGTGCATTGCCAGGCTATCATATATATGGTCTGTTGCATTTTAGTGCTGAAATATTTTCAATAAAGAGATCAACTACAAAAAAAAAAAGTTGAATGGGAAGCCAGTTTAACTGATTTAAAACATCACACTGATGGGCTGAATGGGGCACAATCAGAGCAAATGTCCTTCTCTTAGACAGCTGTTCAGATTTTCTTGGGAGCGTAGAAGGGGTAAGTCAGTTGCAATATTGCTGTAGTTTGATACTGGAAATAACATTTATGTAGCAATGGTTACATGAGTATCCTTAATCAAAAAACTTTGAATGCTATAAAAGGTATCAAATTTAAAATGAAGTTTAGCAGTAATTTGATCCAACTGTGGCGCATAGCCAATGGTAGTATCTAAAACCACACCCAAATATTTAAAGTAGGTACAGTTTGTAACTGTGACACATCCATGGCAAGTACCTTTAGATCAACAGTAAAACATTTGATCCTTGGTACTGTTCCAAACAGCATTATTTTAGTTTTTGATTTATCACTAGGTAATTTATACTCAACCAGTCTTGCAATTTTAAAATTGAGACAAAAAACAAGGTTTATGTAGTTTACAGAACTTGAGTGACAAAATAACATGACTTCATCAGCATGTAGGGTAAGCTTAGAGTCAGCAATAACATAAGATGTAGTATCAATGAATTCAGAAAAAAAATGGGCTCAGTATTGACACCTGGGGGATCTCATACTGAATCTTTCTACTTGAGGAAAAACATCCTCTCAACTTTACACAGTGGTAGTTATCACATTAGAAAAATGGAAAACCAAACAAGGGATGATTGTCCCAGGTCTAGGTTTCTCAGTCTGCTTATAAGAAGGGGATGGTCAGCTTGATTGAATGACTTGGTTAGACCCTTGAATGCAGCACCAGTCAGATTCCCATTTTCTATTGCACGAAGCACTGCACCCACGAAACAAACCCAGGCAATCTCTATTGCATGCCTGTCTCAATTCCTTGAAACTGTGACCTGTCAAGTTGAGTAGAACTAACCACACTTTGCGAAGCAGGCCAAGTCAAGGATGAAAAGGAATAGTGAGTGCTGCTGTTGCTGCTTCTCTGAATATTGAATATAGATTTTGGATCCAAATTCTTTTCATTTCTTACATGTTTTAAGATTTGCAGTTTGTAGAGCTGACTAAACTGAAAACTCCCAGATTCTGAGAATTCTATCAGTATGTATTGTCACTTGTGTGTGGCCGTATCTACCAAGCTGACCAGAAACATTCTGAGGCCTGACTTGGAGTGTGGTCAGGCTGCTTTCCCAGGATTTGGCCATCACTAAGTAAGCTCACCTTGTTTTCTTTCAAAACTTGCCAGCTGTGGATGTTCATTGAGCCGTGGAAGTTTTGCAGGGGACTCTATTTCAGAAACTTTTGGCTTAAAGTGCCAGTTGGACTTGAATTAATAAGATCTGTGTGGTAGCTGGCAAGTTTGTTAGATGTGGATGTATAGTGGGGAAAGTCTAGTATACCTTTGACAAAATCCCAGGAGGTTGACATGGATTGTGTCAGATAAATAAAATATACAATGTCTTCTAGAACTGTTTTACCAGAGGGGAGCCCTGAGTCTTGTGATACTTACTCCTTAACACTATCCAAACTTAAATTGGGAGATTCAGAGGCACTTTATCATCCCATTCAATGATACAAGTATGTGCTGAGCTGCTTATCTCTTCTCAAATAATTTTAGATATTTCAGTGCACTTGATAAGTGCAAAATATTGGTCGCCAAATTACCAGAATATCTTAGTGAGCTATTAACTCCCACCTCCAAGTCCTCCTATTCCTTATGTTTGGAGGATGGTAGTAGAATCCAAATCCCCCAGGGCAGACACAACATGGGTCAAGCCTCTCATAGAGTATAGACTTGCTCACACATGAAATGGTCTCCCTGTCTCACTCATATCCATATCCAGTTTCCAGTTGGTGAAGGCCAAGATCAAGGAATACCTCATGGCCCCTCTGACCTGTCACAATTGCCCTAGAGGTGACACTAAATACATTTTTGGTGGATCCCCTAGTGTGCTGGCCTAATCTGGGTGTTATGCTGTCCTGTCCCAGGAGATGGATGTACCTACCTCAGCGCTAGCTTTATATTTGGTAGTGCACCTTGTTCAAAATTGTTATACCTGCTTTACACAGGATTTCCATTGGTTGTGCAGTTTGTTTTTCTGCCTTTTCAGGGTAAAATTATTTGGCAATTTTTCTTCCAACTGTATATGATGTAGTCTGCATGTACCTCATGACTCATCTACTCATGTATCTTTTTTTTTTGTAAACTTTATTTGTAACATTTTCAATACATTAATTATAGCTCAGCAGGAATAAAGCAAGACAAGAGTAGACAACTTCATATTTGCAATACAGTACTAAGTTGAGAATAATACACTACCACTCTGATTTCTAAAATCTGATTGAGAATGACTCATCCAACCCAAACATTTCATTAATGTCCAGCTTATTATCAGTTGGGTCACATACCCTGTGACTGAAGTCTTTATCCTATATAATCTCTCATTCTGAGAGATGCTCTGCTAAATACGGGTCTAAATGCTTTTTCTTGGAATGCCATTAGGTCCACAACTCCATCCTTGTGCCTGTTCTCCATCTTATGGTGATTTTAGAAGGGGGGGCATCCTTCTCTCTGTGGCTGTTAGATGGTGGGGTACCACTGTGCCACCAGGGCTCATTCCACAGGATCCCAGAGTTGGTGATACGGATTCTCTTGACCAAAGAAATTATACTGAATGTGTTCTAACTTCATAGCATACAATAGAGTTGTTGCCCATTGTGCTATCTTAGGTGTCTGATTGGAGCCCCAGGTTTGGGCTATACATTGCTTTGCAACAGCTATACCAATATTACATAGTGGGACCTTCTCCCATGTTTTGCCTGTATGCCCCATCAGGCACAGTAGGATATGGATTGGATCCATCTCCATTTGAAAATTAAGTACCTGATTCAGCAGTCTAACTATCTCCTGCCAAAAGCTGTTAACTTTGGGACATTCCCATTAAAGGTAGAAAATGGTACCTTCTTGCACTTTACACCTTGTGCATAATCTTGACCATTCTGCATTAATCTTATATGCCAATGAGGGAATGTAATAAGCCCTCATCAGCAACTTGTAATGTATAGCCCTAAATCTGTTACTCTTAGAGCAATCCATCCCCCCTTTCAGAATCACTCTCCAATCTCCTGCCATTAGTCACTCAGGGGCTAAATCTTTTTCCCGTTGCTTTTTAACTCCTTCCAAGAGGTCTGGCAACCCTCCTAGTAATGCTTCATAAATCACTGCTATTGGCTTCAGGGTTATTTTTTTTTTCCTCTCTAAGAAGTATCTCCTCTGCCAGAGAGCGTCAACTCTAACTGACCCACTGAGTTATTCCCACTCCCTAGCATCTTAGTCCTAACATGCAAGTAGGTAAAGAAATGACCAGGGGGTAGGCCACACTCTCCCCCCAAAATTTGAACTATTTTGAACTCCCTGTTATCCACCAACTGCAACAACTGCTGTAACCCTTTACCTTCCCAGCTGTCCAAAACTGTTCTAAGTACAGATTGTGGTCTGTGATACCCCCACAACATCCATTTGATGAATGCCTCCAGTGACATTGAGGAAGGATGTTGTAACAGAGTGGGCTCCTAGCCATGCCCAAACTGTGGCTCTGGTACAAGGATTCCTCAAAAATTTCACCACCTTATGTTTTTGGGAGGTCGTAAAAAGGGCTCCATACAATGGAGCTCCTTGATTGATGAGTTTCTGAGCCCCTCATGGTCTTATATATGACCCCCCCCTCTGCACTGTCCAAGGAAGATATTTCTAACACTTTATTGAGTGTGACTATGTACCTTTCATTGACTTTTTATTTATTGGATGTCTATATTGTAATGTCTGTACTATATCTCCTTGTTACTTTACCTCCCTCTCCCCAGCTTGCAGCTAGAAATTAGCCCATCTGGACTCTGCTTACTTACCTGACAAAATGTGTTACAAATAAATAAATTAATTAAAATGAGCCTTACCAGAGGAGAGTTTTAGTTGTTATTTAGAGTTACTTTCCACTTTGTCTTTTATTTTATTTATAAAACTACTCACTTAATACTCATTTGTAAAAGTTCAGGTTTTTAATATTTGAATTCTGAACAATCAGAGTAATCCACTCAGAAATAGCCATTGTCTCAGTATAAAAACAGGAGGACACTGCCATGGTAAGAGTCACTCCACAAGCAGCATATCAGGAGACTGTAGCACCAAAAGGAAATCAGTGTCTGGTTTTTGCTCAATAAAGATCAAATATTTAGAAGTTTCCACACAACTGAATTTGGGTATTGCTGACTTCCAAAGTGGTATACCAACATATGTGTACAACCAGCATAGGCCTGATAAAAATAATTATTAATTGCTTAAATAGAGTGTGAGCCTAAAGATTTAATAGCTTATATAAAATCTTTCTGTGAGTAGTTACTTCTGTCCATGGTATACTTGGTCAGAGTAAATGCATTTATTAATGCTTAAAAGATAGGTTAAATTTTATTATAACATAGGGTAGCAAAACTAAAGTGTCAATTGGCCAAACAACACCCCCTGACTGGTCGTTAAGTAAGCAATAATATCCTCCAGGGTGGGCTTTATTGGGATCTAACGGACCACCAAGGGGTGTAATGAGGCCTGATGCCACAGGCAGAGGGCCTTATAGCCCCAGGAAGGTCCATTATATCTCATAATGCCCACCCTGAAAGGTATTATTGCACTTAGAAAATGGGCTAACATTGTTATTTTTTTATAATAAAACGTATAAAAAAGGGTGAAATATTAATAAAAATTAAAACAAATGGCAGCTTCTGTAAAATAGTCCCTTTAGTGCCAACAGAGGGTGCTGCTGCTTGTAAGAATCCCTTCCAGTTAGCCAGGAGCGCGTGGCAGCAGTAGAGTGACAATGTTGTGCAGTTCTGTTAGGAGCGATTATACAGCTGATGATGTCTGTTAGTGAAAAAAAGTATTTTGATTTACTTTACAATTCTGTAACTTGTTGATGTGAGGTTGAATTGTCTGTGACCAGGTGGTAGATTTTTGTTTTCAGCATCATTGCTGTGTAGCATTGCAGCATGGTCAAGGCAGAGACAGCTGCGGGACTTTTCCTCAGATCAGTCCTGTGCATAGAGTCTTGCTATCAGCTAGTGTAAGTTATGAGAGTGGGCTGGCGATCAGAGGATTCGAGTGGTTACACCTCTCATGTTGCTTTCATGTTAGTAAAATACAAGAAAAGGAAAAAAACAGTTTGTTGAAGTTTTTTTATATATATAGGAGTGTGGTAGCAGGTGTAGGGACTGTTCTGAGAACTGAGTTGGGGGTGTGGCCTCTGGATCACTCAGCTTCTTGCTAAGTGAGCTGAAAAAAATGGTGGGTATCATGATTTGGATGGTACAGGGAAACAAAGTGGTGATGGGTAGTGCCAGGAAGTACTCGTTATTTTGTGGGCGTTGTTAAAAAACACTATCCTGGGTGCAACAGTGTTTCAGCCAATCAGAATGTGGCTTTTGTGCTGCCCATTTTCTAAATTGTTGTTAAATGTAGAAAGAATGTTGATGAGTAAAGTTCCCAGAGTCCTGGAAAAAAAATATAATAATTCAAAAATGGAATAAAAACTGAGTAAAGCTTCTATAAAATGTAAAACACTTAGAAGGATATCAAACAAAGTAAAATTACAGTTTATATGGATCAGCCACACCTAATTATGGGTAATTGATTGTGATAAAAAAAGAACCATCCTTAACACTAGGTACTATGAAGTGGACTCATTTTACTTCAACTCTTAAAATTAGCTCAGGCTGTGGAAACTTACCAAATGGGACCTTAAAAATTAAAAATGTTCATACAGTGCAGGATTCAAGAAAAGAGAAGAATCGCTCACAGAGGAATTCACTTGAGAGATTCCCAAATCTTCTAATTGTCTTAAACTTCACTGGTAATATACAGCTACCAAAGATAATAGGGACAAAAGCCTGAATAGTGGGGAAGTTAATAATTCGGCAGATGAAGCACTTTCAAGCAGTTTTCTTTCACTTCCAGCTCATGGATCTTTAATGCAGGAAATCACATTAAATTCTTCTAACCATACTACTTTAATGGGACAAAGTGAACTACAAATAAAAAAAAAATAAGACAATTCCAGCAATAAAAATGAGCTAGAGCAAACAAAAATGGACTAAAAAACTTAAACAGTAAGCTGAACCAAACTTTGTCAAATGTGTCTGTAGGAAATGAATAAGTGAGAGAATCTAAGAACAAACAACACATAGCAATAGTGAGGTAAAGTATTGTATATCCTCTCGCTTCTCAGACAGAACTTAGTTACCTTGTTAAAAAAATCTGTTCCCAGCTAGTTTAATCCTAATAGAGCAGCTGGTGGTTATGAAGATAGAGTTGGCCATACTAAAAGGGTAAAGTGTGAATTAGGATGCACAACTTGATGAAATTACTTTGCTAGTGCAGACATTCTCCTCCAAGGGACAAGAAGGCCCAGGTAATACGAATAAGGGAAGACCAGGGTTTCGGAACAGTGGCAACCCCCTCATCTTCATAAAACCTTGAGTCTAATCAAAAATCCCCCAAAAAAGGAAAAGGAAAAAAGTCTGAAATAAGGTAGATAATACAATTAAATTAACATAAATCTGAAAACTCAAATAATGAAAATCTTCAGCCAATGGAAATTTCACAATAAGAACCATATTCCAGACTGACTTACTGAATCGATGTAAATAATGGGCTGTGGGCCTGGAAATACAGAACAAGGTCCCACTAAGCACAATGATCCCTACAGGGGAGTCATGCTGCAAGTAAAGTGGAATATATAAATAGAACATTCAATAGAATAAAAGGGATGGGAACAAGGGCCCTTAGCCAAAGTAGCATGATAAATATCCCATTAGAGAGTAACAAGAACATTCTATACATTTATGGTGTGACTCAGAGGGCGCCAGTTCATAAAGTACTTGTGACTGCTATAAGTTCCTGCTGCACTGAAGGCACAGGGGCTTGCAGCAGACATGAAGCGCTGATCGCAATTTTGGATCGGGTGTGCCAGACACAGCAAGTTTGACCAGCTCCCACCGGTGGTGCTGCAGCAAAAGGAGGAAAATGTTGCAAATGTGCCAGCCCTTGTAGAATTAGGCTGCTTTGCACCAAAGGGCTTTGGTGCAGCTGTGCCAAACATTGCAGATGATGCAGGGCTTGGAGCAATCCCTGCATCAACCTTTTAGGATCAGGCCCAGAAACTGAATGATCTTGAGAAAATGGCCTGGAATTTAGTTCTGGTCATTATGGGAAAAAATTATAAAGGAACTTTGGATAGCAATATTATTTTAATTCATGAAAATCAGGGTTGTAATACTTGGGGAGGGGATAGCACATTTGGATTAAACAATTATGAAGTTGCTTATAAGACATGGGAGGACTCCTTGGAAGTAAAAGTTACCCTTGACTAAATTAATGTACAGTAGCTGCAGGTTTTCTGATCACATTTGACACAGAATTTCACCAAGAAACATGGTGGCACCAGGAGTCACCTAAAATTGCTTCCGAATATTTATGATAAGTACAACAAAACATGAATAAGGTGCTAGATTGGTGTATGATCTATTTATCTTAGTCAGGAATTCAAAAGCTCTGGTTAATGTTGATCAGTTTCACATAACACATACATACTTTGTAGCAGTCAGTGAGAAATGTACTTTCACATTTTTAATGAAACTCATTTCGGGCAATATATAAATGTGGATTGGGTACACGTGAGAGCTGCATACCCAGCCTACGCAGCATCACAACCACAGACAGGCATTTGAGGTGTGGCATGCACTAATACATACCACCACACAGTTCCTGTCCATGGGCTGCCCCACTGGTGCCCTGCTGTGTGGGTGCACATCCAAGGACACAAGCAATCATCGAATCAGATGCCTGACCTGGTTCCATAGTGGATCCACTGCTCCACACGGAGCAGGGCACTCTGGGATGCTGCCAGTACTGTATTTTAATAAAGAGTAAATGAGTGCCGAAATAGTGACCCCCAGCTGTCCCTGCCTGTCTTGATGGTGAGGTAGCAATGGCGAGGGGGGGTGCTTAGGCCCTGCCACAGCCGCCAGTTATGCTATGTGTGGGGGGGCACATGGCACACAGCAGCTATGGAAGGATACCTGCCTGCAAAGCCTGTACCCCCCTCACCCAGCACTTCACATGTTTGTGAATGGCGTGGAGTGTCAGAATGCCTTCTGACACTACCCCAGACCATCCTCATGTGCAGCTGCATGAACCATGGGGGGATCGAGTACGGAAGGGGTGTGCGTCATTTCAATGAATGGTCGATGGGACCTCCAGGACACAGCATTCTCACTTAGAGTTGCCTATATGCTGCAGATCTGCGGCACATAGGCAAGCCAGTCATTAATGCATAGACCCCATTAGGCTTAAAAAATGAACAACTTTTTCATGCATGAGTTTACATCATCATCAGTGCCATTTTTATTTGAAGACATGCAAGACTGATGGGCCGTAAGAGTGAGGTTGGTCAAATGGAAAACCATTTTGTTAATAAAAAAAATGAAATTACTAACATCTGTATTTAAATCATGGACCAGACATACCATTACTGGTCATATAGATGGTAAGAGGCATCAATTTACAGTAGGTGAAAAAGAGTCAACAAAAAGTTGACAGAGTCGCTTTATTTTTAATTTTTATTTATTTTCAATTTTGATGACCAGGTAAGCCCACTAAGACCATAGATCCCTTTTTCAGGGACAATCTGGGAGTAGTTACATACAGAATATTCATACAGTAAGTGCATAGGTGGGATGAATGAACAGCAGTCCTAGCACAAGCATGTTGAACAATTGAAAGTGGATAAAGTAAAACAAAAATACACAACCATATACAGAAAGCCGTGCCATGAGAGAAACCATATGAACAAAAATTATTAGTTACAACAAATTATTGTGCACATATCACAAACATTAAATATACACATCATAAGAATCAATACTGCAAGCTGATGCAGAGCAAAGGTAAAGAAGAAATTAGGGCAAGGTAAACAAGAGTTGTTATTTACTTTAAGACCAGAGTACAACACTAAGATGTACAAAGGGGCCTGGACCAAAGAAGAGATTTTAGTCATTTCTTAAAGAGTGCACAGATGGGGCTTACAAGCACCTCAGAGGGTAAGGAATTCCACAAATATGAGGCAGCATAGGAGAATGACCTTTCCTCAGATGAGTACTGTACTTTAGGTATAACAAGCAATGGAAGGGCTGCAGATCTAAGGTGGGGAGTAACCTGCCTTTGCTGAATAATACCGATTAGGCTAGGTAGAGGCACTGATTAAAGTAACTTATAAATAAGACAGAGTACAGGATATCACATTCTGTTTTTGAATGAAGGCCAGTCTAGAGAAGGTAATACTCCACAAGGATGGACTCTAGAGTGGGCACCAGCTGTGAAGTGTTAAATCCTATGGTATATCGTTCTTAGCCTCAAAAGGATAGTCACGAGCAACCTGAACCACTGGGGTGCCATACAAGAGAAGAGGCAGAAGAAAGGACCTAGATATAGCTAATCGAGCCTCCCTTGATATGTAGGGAGAAAGACGATAAAGTAGACAAATCTTTTGATTTAAGGTTTTAACTAAGGAATCCACATGAGAGTCAAATGACATGGTTTGGTCCGACACTACTCCTAAGTATTTAAAAGATTGAACCACCTCCAATTTGCAACTAGTTGCAGTGCAGAGGTTGATGAGGTGATTTCTGTCCGAACCCAGATTATTGTGCCTGAGGAGCATCGCTTTAGTTTTCTTTGCATTAAGGACCAATTCATTTTTCAAGAACCAGCATTCTAATGCCTGGAAATCATTAACCGGCTGGGATTTGATCAGGGTTAAGTCAGATGAGGACCTGTAGATTATAGCATCATTGGTGTACAGCTGAACTTCAGCACCACCGCAATTGTGGGGCAGATCATTTATAAACAAGAACAGCAGGGGGCCAAGTATCGATCCTTATGACACCCCATCAGTAATAGGCCAAGGGGAGGAGACATTTCCTTGCCACTTGATGCATTGCTGTGATCCAGAGAGGTAGTTATGAAACCACAGACAGACAAGATCATCTAGACTTAGGTTGTGATGCTTTGTTAATAACAATCTATGATCCACCAAAACAAATGCTTTCGTGAGGTCAACAAAAATAGCACCCGTGACCATATCACAATCTATTGCAGTTAGAATATCAGATGTGACATGAACCAGGGCTGTGTCAGTCCCATGATTTTTCTAAAAAACATGTTGTGCTTCAATAAGGGAGCAGTTATGCTCAAGGAAGCCAGTCAATTGATTATATAACAGTGTCTCCTGAATTTGGGCAAATGCACTAAGAAGGGAGACAGGTCTATAATCTTCTATCTTGTCCTTATCTCTCCCTTTGTGGATAAGCACTACTAGGGCCAATTTCTATTTACTGGGGAACACACCCAAGCAGAAGGATGTGTTAATGAGGTTCTTGATTGAAGAGTCTATTACAGGGGCAGCTATTCTTAGGAATCTAGGTTTAAGGGTGTTGCAGCCTTTGGAGCCTTTAAAAGGTAAGATAGAACCACAAGCTGAGAGGACAGCTAATGTCACCACTATTTACAGCAAAAGGGTCCAGATCTAAGGTGCATAACTACAGATTTATATGTCTAACCTCTATAGTGGTACAAATCATGGAAGATTTAATAAAAGAGACTCTTAAGACTAAGATAGATACAGTAGCAACTAGAAAATACACTCCTAGCAATACGAGTTCAAAAAAGATCATTCTTAACTTATTAACCTCCTCAGCTTCTATAAGAAGGATAGTATGGTACTAGACAATAGTAATTATGTGTACTTTATATTCCTTGACTTCAGCAAGGCTTTTGAAATGGTGCCACATAATGTATGGATTAAAATAGTACATTAATTGTACATCCTGAAATATGCAACTGGAACAAAGAATGGTTAACCAATAGAACACAGAAGGTATATACATTGTAAATGGGCTATAATAACTGGGTTTCATTTTTTTCCTAAGGGAAAGCCAATTATATTTCGCCTTTATAACCAGTGGGTTATAAAGGCAAACATGCACTGGGTTTCCCTTGCTCTGCACATGCACCAGCTGTAGCTGTTGCCTTCTTCAGTGCTGGCCACCATTCCTTACTGCCGTAGACTTCACCACTCAGACTTGGTGGAAAATTGTTTAAAAAAATTAACTGGGTTACCATGTTTTAAACTGGGTTGCTTTTAAAAAATTTAAAAAAGCAAAAGATAAAGTTTCTTACAGCTGGCACTTCAGACTGCACACCGTGCTGAAACCAGACCGGACCACAGCCACACTGGGATATCTTTTATTTTATATAATTGCTCTGGTGAAAATATGATACCCTGAAATTATTTGAAATAAAACATGGGGTTGTGCGAAACTCAAATTTTACACACACCCTTGGTGTTAGATGCGTAAATAACCCTTCGAGCTTCGCTCTCAGGGTTTATGTAACATCCAACACCTCAGGCATGTGTACAATTCTCATTAAGTACACAACCACATGTATTATTCTATATGTTATCAGCAGAAGGAAAGGCTACATGCAGAATCACATTGTACTCGCTACTGGGGTCTATACTGTTTTAAATATACATTAGTGACCTGCAGAATGGTATTGATGGATGGAAAGCAAAGCACATGGGTGACAACAAGCTGGGTAGTATACTAAACAGTAAAGACAAATCAAAAACTTGCAGAAGACCTAGATAAAATATCAACATGGGTTATCAACAGGGGCATGAGATTTAAGGTCAGAAAATCAAGGTTATCCATCAAGAGGCACACAATAAGGAGGGGAAGTACATATTGCGTATTACATTGTACCATCCTGGAGACCAATGAAGAAAAAGTCCTAGATATCATTGTTAATAAAGAACTTGCACCCAGCAGACAATGTAAAGAAACTGTAGCAAAAGTCAGGAGAATATTGTACTGTATTGAATGAAACATTAGTAGACAAAATTGAACTGTAGTATCACCACTTTACAGATCATATGCAAGAATCTTTTTGGACTGTGGTAGCCAGTTCTGGGCAACTTACAGAAAAAAGGAGTCTGATAGGGTCAAAAGAATCCAGGAGACAAGCGACCAAAATGATTTGGGAGATGAGGAGAGAAACATATCATGTGAAATTGCAGAAACAATTTAAATTAGCTTGGAAACAAGGAGGAAAATGGGTGCTATGTTATTGCTGCACAAAGTGACCAACAATTTGGAGTTAATGGGCAAGTTTGGACTTTAATTTAAAAATGTATTACAGCAAACTAGGAGACACAATAAACAGCTGAGGAAAATAAATTTTAAGATGGAAAAGAGGAAACAATTTTCCACACAGAGAGTGGTGGGCTTGTGGAATAGAAACACATAATTTGTTGGCAGATAAGGACTGCTTGGCCAACCCAGTCTGCCCGTTTTGTCCCTGCCTAAACTGTTGCCACATATCCTACCTGATCTCTGGTTACCTCTCCATCTCCCCCTTTCCTACCAAGATTCCTTTATGCTTTTTCCCATGCATGCTTGAAGCCCATTACTGTATTCACCGCACCACCTCTGCTGGAAGACTGTTTCAGGCATCCATGACTCTTTCAGTGAAGAAATACTTCCTCACACTCCTCCTAAATTCCCCCTTTACAGTTTCATTACATGCCCCCTCACTCTTGTGCA
Organism: Neoceratodus forsteri; assembly: GCA_016271365.2. NCBI lineage: Eukaryota > Metazoa > Chordata > Ceratodontiformes > Ceratodontidae > Neoceratodus > Neoceratodus forsteri. The sequence goes on along the minus strand of CM057450.1, from coordinate 869,352,609 downwards.
CCTTGTCTTCTGAAAAATACTCCTCTTCCACAAGTTATTCACCTTTATGAGGTGCTTATAGGTCTCTGTCATGTCCCCCTCTCTGTCCTGTCTTCCAGGGTGTACATATTGTGACCCTCAGTCTCTCCTCATAGGGCTTGTGATGCAGCTCCTGCACCAATTTAGGTGCCCTTCTCTAGACAGTCTCTATCCTGTCTATGTCCTTCCTACGGTGTGGGCTTCAGGACTGGATACAGTACTCCTAATGGAGTCTCACCAATGAGCGATACAGTGGTAACACCACCTTTCTCCTTCTGCTGGTGATTCCCCTCCCTATGCACCCCAGCATCCCACCTGTCTGTTGCCTTGCTACACTGCCTTAGGCAATCAGATATAACTCCAAGGCCCCTTTCCTGTTTAGTGACCATCAATATCTCTTTGCTCATGTTATATACCACTTCTGGGTTCCTGAGCCCTAGGTGCATGATTTTGCCCTTTTTGCATTGAAATCCAGCTGCCTTACTCTCAGCCATTCCTCGAGTTTTCTCAGCTCTCTACTCATTCTGTCTACCTCCTCCAGAGTCTCTGTCTTTTTGTAGATTTTGGTGTCATCCACAAAGAGGCATACCTTCCCTTCCAGCTACTCTGCAGTGCTACTCATAAAGAAGAGAAGTGATCCCAGTACTGAGCCCTGAGGTACCCCACTGGTCACTCTCCCCTTACTAGAGTGAGTGCCATTTATCACGCCCCCCATCACCAATCTATCAAACAGCATTGTACCCAGTTTACTTCCTTGGGTCCCGCCCCCAGGCTGCCTAGTTTCCTTATTTATAAGCCCCCTGTGTAATACTGTATCAAAGACCTTGTTGAAGTCTAAGTAGGTAATGACCAGTGCCCACCATGATCTATTTCCCTGGTCACCCAGTCAAAGAATTCAGTCTGGTTTTTCTGAAAAGGTCCTCCCTCCACCATGAATCCCTGCTGCCTTGGATCTTGCAACTTGCTGGATTCATGATTCTCCACTAGCCTTTTTTTTAAAGAGCAGCTGACACCTTCAGTAGAACTTTCACAAAACATAATATTTAGACACATTTCGGCTTATATTTCACATTAGTTCTGTATTCCTCCTCCCCATTATTTATTACTGATGTAATTTGCACAAAAACAGGGTCTTTGCTCCTGAAGAGTTAATCTATTCCTGTTGTTTTTTCCCCGACCTGCAGTAATAATGTGCTGCTTGTGACATCACATTTACTCCCATGGCAACAGATTTATGTCACAACAGAGGATTATGACATGAAGTAGGGAGTAAGCTATAGAAGCAGATGAACTCTGAGGTATAGAGATCATGTATTCATGCAAATTTCCTCAGTAATAAATAATGCTGAGGAGAAATTTATAGAATATATGTGGAATGCAAGCTGAATTGTACCTAAATATTATGTTTTTCAAAGTTTTCTTTGCGGGTCAGCAGCTTTTTAAAAGTGTCTCCATTAAGCTCCCCACCACGGATGTTTGACTTACTGGCATGTAGTTATCAGCCTCCTCCCTAATGCCACTTTTATGAAGCAGGTCTACATCTTCCCTACTCTAGTCCTCTGGAACCACTCCTGTTTCCAGTGAGTTGATAAATAGGGCTGTTAAAGGTGCAGCCTTTACCTCCCTAGACTCCCTCAGCAATCTTTGGTGTACCCAGTCTGCCCCCATTGCCTTATTCACTTTCAGATTCACATGTTTTCTCAGGATTCTTTCTGCTGTGAATGTATTTGGTTCTACCACACTCCTCCAGAGTTCCTGCTGCTTCTGGTGGTCCCCCCTCCTGGTCCTCCACTGTAACGACTAAGCAGAAATACATGTTCAGGATATCTGCTTTCTCATTCAGGTTCAAAGGATTCTGTTTTCTGTCTCTGTTTTATATCCAGTTACTGTCTTTATGTATCAACAGAACTGTCACATCCATGTTTAGAAGGTTTTTTTTTACCAGTTCTGCTCTATGCACTGAAAGTGATTTCATTGTACAACTGCCATTTTTCTGATGAAGAACTCTGTGTAGTTTGAAATTTTAAAACATTCTGTGAATCTCTTATTGGTCAAATAAAAGATATTGAATCCCCTGTTTTGCTCATCCATAAATACCAGTAAGGACAACTACATTAATTTCAAAAGGTAAACACAATAGTTGTCAACAATTAAATTTCACATATTGTCATGGTGATAAAAAGTCCCAATTATAGTCTCCTTTTTTTCCATAGTTGCTAGAAGGGTGCTAGTTGAAAAGGTTCATTATGACAAGGAGGCATTTTTGAGCACATTGTCTGCTCCCGAAAGGATTCATGTCTCAAGAGATTGTTGTTCATGTCCCTTCATAACATTCAAAGTAACTCTTTCAATTGCCTGAAATTTGAATCTATGTTGTGCACCCACTTTTTGTACATTCTGGCATTGTCATTCTTCTATATGCTCCATAAATGTTCCCTTATTCTTATTTTAAAATTTTGGGTAGTTTTCTTACTGTAAAAAGCACATGTTGCAATGTAAGCTACATCCGTTGGACTGAATATGATAAAATCCCTAATCAACAACACCTCTCCTGTCATAAGATGTTTCACTTCATCACCCTGGACAATGCCCAGACATAAAGAATGATTATTACATCTGTGATTAGCAGCAGGAAGATGTGATCATGATGTGAACAAATTCATGTCTCAATACAAACTATGAACTATTTTGTCTGCTAAATTTTGACCCCACCAGTAAGTAACCTCATGGTGGTTTATTGTTACCTCACTCAGTTTTCTTTCTGTTTCTGGAATATACCAATTTTTGGCCAGAAGCAGATGTATAATTAATCAATATTACACAACAGGATGTATGTCATGCTGAGTAATGTCATGCCTCAGATGGGTTGAAGCACAAGGACACAGGCCGAGTGCACTCAACAACTGAGAAATGACATTACCCCACACAACACACACCCCTGTAATGTATTATTGCTATTAAACAATGACTCATTTAAAAAGAAAAGATAAAAAAAAAACATTAAAAAAGATTTTCACTTCATTTTCCAATGTGTAAGTATATGTAAAAAAAAGTCTACACTTACTGTTTTCTCCACTAGATGGTACTGCTTCTATGTGTGCCTGCTCCCTCCCGCCATACAGCTAGCTGTCGCTGTCTCTGTCTCTGTCTGTCTGTCTCTCTCTCTCATGGTGTCTTCTCCCCACTCCCATTCATTCACCTACCTTTGGAGGTTTGAGAGCCAAACGTTTCTGCGTTTCTCTCCTCAGCCACCTACCCAATTGTCCAGTAAGCTGAGCTAAGTGATGGCAATCAGTAACTGAAAGAAACAGCCACATGCTGTCTTTTAAAGTACTGCTCATTCACTCAAAAGTCACATGAAGTTGCTTTTTTAATAAAAAAATGAAGATAATGAAAATAGAAGCTTTCTATAGAGCAAGTGATTGGTATTCCTTTTCAGGAACCACTTGCTCAACCACACAATTTGTGGTTCTGTATTTAAAATAAATGTCATAAAATGTAACAAAAAAAGCAGAAATTTTGTTTTTTGGGGGGGCACACTGTGACTTGGTAAGAGGGAGCTATTAAATTTAAGAGCCTTGGAGACAGAGATATGTGGCATATTGAAAACATGTTAGAATGTCATGTGTTTGCCTAGATTTGATACAGTAATATAATAACTGGTTACCATTTTTTTCCAATAGGGAAACTGGGTTATAATTCTGTTGTTATAACCAGCCAGTTATTACGACATTCACGGACCCAGTTTCACTTCTACTGTGCATGCGCCAGCTCTCGCTCTTCTGTTCTTTCTTTCAGCTGGCACGTCTCATCCCGGACCATTCACCATCTGCAACTTGGCATCACAAGTCACGTAACAAATTATTTTTTTTAGTTTTATACAGCACTGCTTCCCAAAAGAAAAAAAAATGAAACGTTATTTTGAACTACCATACTAGCCGTGAACTTCCTCTTCTCTGCCCTCCTCTTCCGTCATGCTCCTCAGCATTCTACACTTCACCGAAGTAGGAGAAAGTTTGTTTATTTTGCTTTTTGTAAGCAAAAATATGTCTGGGCACAAATGTTTGTTTTTGCTTTGAAATTTTTCAAAAAAAGACATAAACACTAATTTATGTCAGGAGCCAAGTCACCACCGACCACTTTGAAACCCCAACTGTCTGTGGCTTGGCTCCATGGCTGCATTTATTTTGTATAATTGCTTCAGCAAAAAAATGATCCCCAGCAATTATACAAAATAAAAGTTGGTCCCCAGCAATTATACAAAATAAAAGTTGGGTAGCTAGTTAAAACTCAGATTTTACACACACCCTCAGGGGTGGGATGCCTTCATAAATCCCTCAAGCTTCGCTCTCTGGGTTTATATGGCACCCAGGGGTGTGCGTAAAATCCTCATTATAACTAGCTACCCATCCATTATTCTCTATATTATTGTCAGATAATATGACTGTATCATGGGCACACTGACAAATCAGCATAGTGGAATTTTTTTTTTAATTATATAATACATGCTTAAGGACTGAATGTATCAATAACATTTGGAGTAACACCTGTGTCATTTCTAACATTAGGAACAAAAAGGCCTGCTCTATCAATATTATCCACTCTCTCTCTACTACCTTTCTAATGCACCTGTTATTGTATCCTCTTTGCTGGAAGCATCTTTCCAAATCCTGTGCATTTTTTTGATAATCCTGTACATCACTAAAATGTCACTTTACCCACAGAAAGTGTCCAACCACTATGTTTTGCATCTGGTAGTGCAGGTGACAACTAGTGAATTGCAGGAACAAATTCCTGCCTGCACTCTTTCTAAGTAGACTAGTGCATAGCACTCCCTTGTCATCTTTTGAAATGACTAAATCCAAAAAATTAATTGTTTGGACATCTCAACTGATTGCAAATCTCAGCTCTACATAGGAGAGAGAGAGGCCTAAAGGGTCTTCCAAATCTAAAAGGAGATAAAGCTATGGGGCCAGATGGTGTACATCCAAAGATATTAAGTGAGCTCAGGGAGGTACTAGCTGCACTTCTGACAGCCTTATTTAACAACTCACTGGAAACAGGACTTGTTCCAGAAGATAGGGTGAGGGCAGATGTAGTCCTGCTTCATAAAAGTGGTAGCAGGGAGAAGGCTGGGAACTATAGGCCAGTGAGCTTAATATTGATGGTGGGGAACTTAATGTAGTCACTTCTAAAGGGAAGGATTGTGGAGTATCGCAAATCCAGCTGGTTACACCCTAGGCAGCATGGAGTCAAGGGGGAGATCATGTCAGACAAATCTGATAGACTTCTTTGACTGGGTGACCAAGAGAATAGATCAAGTTAGAGTAGTAGATGTGACGTACTTAGATTTTAGTAAGGCTTTCAATGCTGTTCCATGTAGGAGACTCATAAGGCAACTGTGCACCTTAAGGGTGGGTCTTAAGGTGATAAACTGGGCAAAAAAATTGGCTATGGGATAGGCAATAGAAGGTGGCAGTCAACAGAATTCACTTTAGGGAAAGGAGAGTGACCAGTGTGGTTCCTTAGGGTCTCTGTACTGGGAGCAGTCCTCTTTAATGTCTTTATAAGTGACATTGCAGATAAGCTGAAAGGGTAGGTATGCCTCTTTGTGGATGACAGCAAAATCTGCCATATGTTGGACACTCCAAAGGGGGTAGAAAGAATGTGCTGAGACTTGCGAAAACTCAAGGAGTGATCAAGGGCATTGCAGCTGGGTTTCAATGCCAAACAGTGCAAAATCATGCACTTAGGGCACCAAAATCCAGAGGCGGAATACAAAATGAATGAAGAGATATTGATGGTCACCAAACAGGAAAGGGACCTGGAAATAATCATACCTGATGACCTCAAGGTGGTAAACCAGTGTGACAAGGTAGTTGGTAGGGCTAGTAGATGTTGTGGTGCATAAGTTGGGGTATCCCCAGCAGAAGGAGGAAGACTGTGTTGCCACCACATAGATCTTTGGTGAGACCCCACCTGCAGTACTGTATCCAGTTCTGGAGACCACATCACAGGAAGGACATAGAGGGGAGGCCATCTTGAGGAGGGCAACTGAAATGGTGTAGGAACTGCATCAGAAGACTGAAGGATCTCAGTATGTACACAGCAGAGTAGCGGTCAGAGAAGTGGAACCTTATTGAGACCTATAAATATCTCACAGGGATAAATAAGGTACTGGAGGGGAGTACTTTTCAGAGAAAAGATGCATAAGAACAAGGAGACATGCAACAAAGCTGGAAGAAGATAAATTTAAGCGAGATGTGAGAAAGTACTTCTACACTGAAAGAGTGGTGAAAGCATAAAACAGCCCTCCAGAGGAGATAGCAGTAAAAACAGTGGTGGGATTCAAGAATGCATGGGATAAGCATAAGGGAATCTAGTGGAAAGCAAAGGGGGAGCTATAGATCAAGAAGGGAATGCAATGCCAGCATAGGAAGTAAAAAAAAAACGGGAAGGCTGGGTGGGCCAAGCTGTGCTTTATACTGTCAGATTCTATGTTTCTTTGTGTTTATGTTTCTGAGTTTGGATTTGTGCTTTCAAGATGGCATACAGATTCCTGCAGATCCTTTCCATATAAGAAATTTTTCAGCAGTGAAACGCTTGGCTATGTCACGCTTTTCAAAAAAGGATTACTTCCACGAGCCAAAACAAATGTATTTTACCAATGTTCCAAGTGTACATTTGCATAGTTGTAGGCTAGTGCCACCCCCATTGTTGTACCCTTTGTAAGTACTGTTGGACTAAGAATGAAAAGCAGTTACCGTCCACTTCAGAATTTTTTTTTTCACATAGGAACAAGAGAAATTCTAGAAAAGTAGGTGCATGATCAGTATTTTACACAAAGGTAGGGTGGTAGGCTTGTGGAATTGGTGCCAGAAGCCTTAATTAACATAAATACGAAATCAGACTTTAAGATAAATATGACTAGATATGTACTGGGAGGTGATAATATGGCTTTCTACCACAGAAAACTGGAAGAACAGTATACATGGCATTCATGGCCATGTTCTGTTCTAAATACCCTAGAATATACCTTAGCACACACCATGCTGTATGTATCACATTACACAGAAAACAGGTTCAGTAAAAAAAAAACATATCTGAGGATCAGGGGTAGGTTAAAGCAGCTGGATAAGAGTTTCAGCACCATGTAGTCTGTGGGGAAGTGAGCACCAGCAACTGGATGAATGAGAAAGAAGGGGAAAGTTAAGCCAGAAGCAATTCATATAGAAGTGGTATGGGTATTGGCAGCTACTGAGTGAAGAGAGAAATGGAAAATGAAATGTCCTCCAAGTCTGGGATAAATGCAGTTTATGCACTCCTTCAGTTATGAAAAAGGGCAACAATGGAGGATTGTTAAGTTTGGTTTCCCACAAAATTACAGCATATTCTGGATGGACAGATTAGACTGTGGCACAGAAAGTGGTGGGGATTAAAGGGCACACGTTGAATTTCACAGTAGGTATAATTTTGGAAGAGCTTTCGCTTTTTCACTTTCATCTTTCATATTCATGTTTTAACTGTCAGGGGTTTCAGAGGACAGCATAAAAAGTTCCTCGCGGACCTTATCAGTGCATCTGTTTTAGTGAGTGAGTAGCACTAACAAAAGTAGTAAATGGAATTTCAGAATGGATCTGAATGCTAAGTGTGTAACTTAGGACACACACACACCAACACAGACATCTTGTGTTCTTGTAAAGACTTGTCAGTCTGCCTCACCCATGATCCTTTGCATTGGCACTTTGGCTTTAGAATGTGTGCATTGGGTTGGAAAGGCACACAGAATCCAAACTCTCTCTCTTTTGATTTCTGATTCTCATTGGGTATTCATGTGTCTATGGAGAAAGATATGTGATCAGGGTCTCAAACATGTGTGCCCTTTTCGTCTAACACTCCTCTTTCTCAAATGCCAATTTTGCTTTGAATTCAAGATATTAAAGGCACAGTCAACTTTAGCAAGCCCATTTGGGCTGCACAGCCACTGAGGTCAAATTATTATTTGTGATGAGATATCAGAATCAGACAGCGGAAAATTCCTTGATTGTGATGGAGCCACTTTAAGGGTTACACACCGACATTTTGCTTGGAGGAAAGCTTTGAGAACTGACATGGAATGACTCAAATTTGACAGGCTTCAGAAAAAAGGGACTGACAAAACTATGGTTTAATTTTTTTGCTGTTTCTCTCTCTCTCTCTCTGTCTCTGTCTCTCATGCAATGCAGCAGAATGGCACTGTAGGAGTTTAAATAATGTTTGTGCAGCTTCTGCCATCACTTTTCAAGTTCATCTTTTACAAGCATTAATGCCATGGGTTAATGCTCATCAGCATTAACATCAATATTTGTCTTTTATATAATGTGGAAATATTATATTGTAGAGAAGCCATATTAATTAAAATATCAACAATATATTTTATTACTGTATGTGCAATATTCATAAACTAAAATGCTTAAATATCCATCTGTGCCCTGGTACTTTAAGAATTATTTAAGCAATAAGGCACTCAAGGGTGTGTGTTATTGTGTAATAACGTCACTTCTGGGGTGGGTCAAAGCACGAGGTGAAGCCGAGTGCTTCCACTGCTCCAGGAGTGACATTATTATACAAAAACACACACACTGGAGTGCCTTATTGCCATTGTACAATGGCTTGTACAATGGGTCATTTTAAAATACCTGTAATATTAAAAAGTAAAATTAAAAATTGCATTTGTATTCTTTTTTGTATAAGAGCCTTATTTTGGAAATGAAAGAAAAAGTAGTCCAGTAGGTGGTACTGCTACTAATAGTGTGGTCTGTGGTGCATGGTGACCCCCACCCCTCCACCCCCACACAAACTCTCTCTCATTGCTATGTGGTCCTGCTGCTTGTCCTGGGAACCATTAAAGATGCTTTCTTGTTTTGTTTATCCTGTGAAAAAAAGACATGGCCACTAAAAAATGATGACTGCGGAGTTAAACGGTAACTTTCTGTTTCTCGGTCCGCTCTGTAACTGAACAACAGTTGGGTCAGAACCTGTACGTTACAGATCTTTTATTTATTTTGGCAAAGTGCTTTTTAAACAAATTAAAAGTATGTGGTTTTGCCAAGAAAGTACTGTGGGTTCAAAATGGTATTAGCACTGTGTTTGGGGTTTGTGGAAACAGCAGAGCGTGTGTGGTTTAAGAGAATGAGCAGCTACAGTGAAGTGAAACAGACAGCTGCCATTTCTTTTGTATAAATTAGCTGATGGAATGAGGCAGCCAAGCAGAGATCATGTGTGTTCTGTTTGTCGGGGAGAGATGAGCGGCACGTGAGGGCTGCTGGTCAGGGTAAGCCGTGATGGCTTCAAGGTACTGTGCTCTTTGTGGTGGCTTGTGTGGGAGGGAAGGATTATTTCACTGTTCTACAGTCACCTGCGTGCCCGGACTTCACATAGTGATGTTATTGTTCAATATCATCACTGTCCCATGCACACTCTGACCAATCAGGATAGGGGAAAAATTCTTGCCATTGTATAATTGTAGATATATGACTGTAACAATCGCTGCACAACCAAAACATGAGTTTAAAAAGAGATATGGTGAGTAACAATCATTTGTTTGTGAGTCATACGTTATATCACAATACAGTCATGATAAGTTACTTATTACTAGAACAAATTCATTGATCTTTTTTTTTTTCTTGAATGACTTGCTAAACATCTGCTGGTCACTACTAATAACCAATTTCAGTCTGGATTTTAATAAAGTAGAGGATTTCTACCATGCATGCTAGAATCTGAATGTATTTTATTTTTAATTTTTTTTTTTTTTACAATTTTAAAATATTTGGATCTCTTACTTGTCCCTCACTTACAGTATAAAGTGGGGTGGGGGATAGACTTGATTGGCCTGGAGTCCCTTCCAGCCTTACATTACTATATTACTTTTTATCTGTGCATCTACATGCTGATGCAATGACTATGCTACACAGTTATCAAGGTGTTGTGTCATGAGATGCCTGTGACACCTAACCCATATAAATTCATTGGAGGGTTTTAATGCCTTCCAGGGGCTTTGTGCCATGATTCCAGTGCACTGCCATAATTTGAACTGCAAATGTAAACCATCTAAAAGGTGAGACAGCTTGCAAGTGTGGCTGTGGCATGGTGTGGCACTTTTGCCACTTCCTTGCATCAAGCTTCCATAAAACAGATACATTATCACAGATCTATTAACATGGCTATAAGACTACATTCTTGAGTTCTTTGTGTGAGAGAACAGTGAAGCAGAGGAAAAGTAGGTCCTCATCAAGCCAGCATCTATACAGCTGTACTGATAAGTTTGAAAATGAAGGGCTGGAACAACTGACACAGTTCATTAACACAGTCCCTTTAAGTTCTCTTGACCCTCCCCACACACCATTCTGAATTCTGAAAATTAGTATTCTTCTCAGAGTGGAACATAACCTTAATTCAGGGATTCCCCAACTCCATCTCACAGTCGCTACACAGATTTGAAATTTAGGAACCATGCTTTCCCCAAGGCCTCCCATCTGGGGCCCCTTATCTTGTCAAATATATGTGTTTTGTGCAGAAGTGAATATTGCACCTTTTGCAGTTTCATGGCATAAAGCAGTAGAGTTACCCACTGTGTAACTGAAAGAGAAGAATCTTGTTTCTAGTTTTCTACTATTCCCAATTGCCATAATAGGTATAAGGATATTACAGAATCTTGGCCTATTTGAGGTATAGAACACCATTTCTGGGGACATAGCTTAGGGGATGCTAAGGGTTTTGGCAAGCATGTGGGTGATTTCATACCAGAAATGTTGTATATGGGGGCATTGCCAAATTCTATGTATGTGCATGCCCTTTTCCACATAACACCTAGGGTATGCCTCTGAAATCTCTAGGTTTATCCTGTTGGGCATGGTAGGAATGAAGTATTCCCTGTGTATAAGCCTTAATCTGTTGTTAACAGAGGTGGAAGCTACTAACTGAAAAATCTGAATCCATTCCCCCTCTGTGCAGGGCTGAATGCCCAAGTCTCTCTCCAATTTTGACCTTATCTCCTTTGTGGGATCCTGAAGGCTGCCTATTAACATTTGATACAATTGCTGCATGGGCCTAGCTGACTGTCTACTGTCCAACGATGTCTTCTCACCAGGAGTTCTAGTTGGGGAGAATGTGCTCATCTCTCCTTCATTTACCAACCTATCATGAGCTTGTGTAAGTAGGCAAAAAATCCATGGGAGAGAGTCTGTGCCATCCTACTAGGGCCTGAAAAGGCAGCAGACTCCCTCTTTCAAAAAGACCTCTTACAATTTAAAGACCTTTGTCTTTCCAGGATTAAAGCACTTTCTTTGTTGAATCTGGAGTGTCTTTATCATGCCAAAGGGCTTCTCATATACTCACCTCTGGAGATATCCCAGATGGATGCACAATTAACTCATGGAGGAGGTCCTATAATTTTACTGTAGTTTTAGAAAAAGTTTTTGGGGGGAGGGAGCTATCCCCCCCCCCGATAACCAAGGCGACAGAAGAGAGGACAACATATCTATCTTTAGACCCTGAGATTCCAGGGACACCCATAGGCAGACTGCTTGACTTTGGCCTGTCTACCTTGCTACAGGTAATAAATAAGGCAGCCATTAATGGAAGCAAAATATTGAGGGTTAGAGTAAGCAGTAAAGTTCAAAAAAGGTACAAGCATTATGGCAAAATACACATTTTAATATGAACATACAAAAAATGCCAACAGAAACAGGCCATTTTGGTCTATCTAGTCTGCTCAAGTGTCCAGCTCTCAGACAAATTTACTGAAGCAGCCCCCCTTCCCTTTTCCACATAGAGTCTTCTTCCCACACCCTCTCATCTCCCCTTCCCTTCTTCCCATCCTTTGTGACTCTCCCTGTCACTCTGTCCCAACTCCTTTTAGAGCTGCCAACTGCTTCTGATGATACAACCTCCTGCATAGAAACAAAGAAACATAAAAGTTGATGGCAGAAGGCGGCCATCTGGCCATCTAGTCTGCCCATGATCCTACCCCCCTCCCATTAGCTGCTATTCAGTGTTTTTTCACCATTGAACCTATCCCACGCATGTTTAAATGATCCCACTGTTTCTGCCTCCACCACCTCCCTTGGAAGTAATGCCATGCATCCACCACTCTCCCAGTAAAGAATTTGTATGTGTTGCTTCTGAATTAGCCCCCCTCCAACTTCATGACATGCCCCCTTGTTCTTGAGTGTTTCCTGTTTTGGAACAGGTCCTGAACCTGTACCTTGTTTATACCTTTTAGGAATTTGAAAGTCTCTATCATGTTCCCCCTCTCCCTCCACTGCTCCAGGGAGTACATGTTTAAGTCACGCAAATGTTCTTCATACCATTTGTTGTGCAGCCCATGTATCATTTTTGTTGCCCTCCTCTGTACTGTCTCCAGTCTGTTTACATCTTTTTTTAAGGTGGGGTCTCCAGAACTGTACACTGTACTCTAGGTGCGGTCTCACCAGTTGTCTATAGAGTGGCAGGATGACCTCTCTTTTTCTGCTGGTAATCCCCCCTGCCTATGCATCCCAACATCCCATTTGCTCTCAGTGTTGCCTTCTCACATTGTTTTGACATCTTAAGATAGTTTGTTATGATGATTCCCAGATCTCTTTCTTGTGTGGATGTTTCCAGCTTCAGTCCTCCCAGATAGTACTCCCCTCCTGGGTTTGTCCTAACAATGTGCATGACTTTGCACTTCTTGGCACTGAAACTTAGTTGCCATGTTTTTGACCATTTTTCTAGGGACATAATGTCTACCTTCATTTTTTCCACTCTCCCTGGAGTATCTACCCTGTTTCCTAACTTTGTGTCATCTGCGAATAGGCTTACCCCTCTAGTACTTCTGAAATGTTGCTAATAAAGATATTAAACAATAATGGTCCCAGCACTGATCATTGAGTCACTTCACTAGTTGCATCCTTTTCCTCTGATAGTGATCCTTTTATCAGAACCCTCTGGGTCCTTCCTGTAATCCAGCTCTTTATCCAATTTACCACCTGCTTACCTATTCCCATGCTGTCTAGCTTCTTCCATAGCCTTCTATGTGGTACAGAATCAAATGCCTTACTGAAGTCAAGGTATACTATGTCTACCGCTGCTCCCTGGTCCACTATTTTTGTTACCCAGTTAAAGAAGTCTATGAGATTTGTTTTACAAGACTTTCCCTTAGTAAAGCCATGTTGTTTCATGTCTAATAGGCTGTTTACCTCGAGAAAGGATACAATCCTGTCTCTGAGGAGTGTTTCCATTGTTTTTACCACTATAGAGGAGAGGCTTACTGGTCTGTAGTTGCATGTGCTTTCCTTGCTCCCACTCTTATGTAGTGGTATAACTGTTGCCTGCGGCCAATCCTGCAGAACTTTGCCCATTTCAAGAGTTAAGTTGGAAAGATCAGCCAGCAGAGTTGCCAACTCCTTACTCAGCTCTTTCAACAACCTGGGATGTATCCCAGCCGGTCCCATGGCCTTATTTGTATTTATTTTCTCCAGTTACTTTTTGACATTTTCCTGTATTAAGGAACCTGCTTCTACTATGCTTTCTTTACTATATTCCTTACTGATAGGTCCACAGCAATCTTACTCTTTGGTGAACACTAAGCAGAAATAACTGTTTAGGACTTCCTCCTTATCTTTGTCATCTTTGGCTAGCCCTCCTGCTTCCTTTTTGAGCTTGACAATGCCATTTGTTTTCTTTTTCTTTTCTCTGATGTACCTGTAGAAAATTTTGTCTCCATGCTTGACATCTTTGGTGATTTTCTCCTCTGTTTTTGCTTTTGCAGCTCTGATCTCTTTATTAGCTTCCTTCTGTTTCTGTGTGTAGTCTTCCTTATCCTTGTTTGAGCCTGTCTTTTTGTATCTCCTGTATGCACTTTGTTTTTCTCTCACCTTGTTTGCTACTTCTTTGGAGTACCAGAGTGGCTTTCTTTTTTCTTTGCTTTACTCACTGTTTTGATGCATCAGTTTGCTGTTTGTAGAATGGCGATTTTTAGCTGAGCCCAGTATCCTTTCACATCCCTTGCTTTTTTAATGTTGTCAAGCTTTTCTTTGATGATTGCTTTCATGTTTGCGAAGTCTGCTTTTCTGAAGCCTACGACTCTGGTTGTTATGTAATTTTGTTCTGTATTTGCCCTGACTTTAAAAGTCAACATGCAGTGGTCACTGGTCCCCAGGTGGTTTCCGGTCTCCACTTCAGAGATTTTGTCCCCATTTGTTAGCAATAGGCCGAGGACAGCTTCTCCTCATGTTGGTTCTTTTATAAGCTGATTTAGTCCTGAAAAGCTAAGTGCCTCCAGAAAATCTTTGCTCTTCACTGATCCTGCTGTTTCAGTGTCCCAATTTACATCAGGTAAATTGAAGTCCCCCACCACTATAACATCCCCTTTGTCACTCATTTTGAATATGTTTTCTATAATTTCCTTGTCTACATCCTGCCCTGCTGCTGGAGGTCAATAAAATACACCTACCCTAGTTATGGCTCCACTTCCAGCCTCCAGTGCTATCCACATTGCCTCAGTTTCAGTTTCTGTGGTGTCATTTTGCATTATGGTTGCTTTTATGTCCTGTTTTAGGTACCTAGCGACTCCCCCCCATTTCTAGTTCTGTCCTTCCGAAGGAGACAGTATCCTGGGATAGTTGATTCTCAGTCATGCTTGCTGTTGAACCAGGTTTCGGTGATGGCAATCCAGTCTAGATCAGCTTCAGTGATTGTATCTGAGAGGTCAGCATTTTATTTGTTAGACTTCTTGTGTTTGTGAACATGGCTTTCCACACATGACCCCTCATTTTTGTGGTGCCCTGTTCTATTCTTGATTAATTTTTTGCTGCAGTAGTATTTGTTTTGCGGTGTTGACGAGTTATATCTGTAGTATTTGTGTCCCTACTTTTGTGGTGTTTTGGGGGAGAGGCAGTAGATTCCTTTTTCTCTACCATCCCCATCCCTTGATCTAGTATAAATGATTGATTGCTATGTCCAGTTTCTGTTCTAGGGTGTGCACTCCCTCATGAGTGAGATGCAATCCATCATATCTAAAGAGGTCTCTGTCCCAGAAGTTGTGCCATTTTCCATTGTAGAGATTGCCCCTTTCTTGACACCAGTTAAGGAGCCAAGTGTATAGTGCCTCTATTTGTTCCTTGCATATCCTTTGCTGACCGCCTTCTTTCCCCCATACTGGGAGGATCTCTGAGAAGGCTATATTAGAGCAGTGTGAGGATAATGACTCGCCCAGGTGAGATATGTGTTGTTTAGTCTCCTCCAGAGACTGGTTTGCCAGATCATTTTTTCCTATATGGATGAAAATGCTTGCACAATTACCCTCCCCTCTAACTATTCTGTTGATGCAGTCGGTGTCTCTTTTCACCGATGTTCCTGGTAGACATCTCACAGTCACTTTTGTCTTTGGGCCCTGATTTATGTATGATTCCACCCTGTGGATCATGGAATCACCTATAAGCAGGACTTTCTTGTGTCCCTTTTTGTCGGAGCCTTTGCAGTTCCCTCCTTGAGTGATTTAGGAGTGTTACCAAACTGGCTGTGATTGATGGTAGTAACTAGTTTTCCCTCCTTTGCAAGAGAAGAGTATCTATTTTGTAGTTTGATTTGTGCTGTTTGACGAGGTGAATGGTTTTGGGACCTCTCATGGTTCCTTTTCCCCCTTTTATTATCTGCCATCATTTCTCAGGGGTGTTTAGTTGCTTTGGAAAGCCCCCTTGGTGTGGAGCAAAGGGATGCACAGGTGCATGGGTTGTTCCCATGCCCCTGTTCCTGGTCGGATGAAATAAATAGTTTGGAGCATGCGGATGACCAGGTGCTGCATGGGTTGAAAGCTGATGATGGAAAGATTATATTTGTTCCAAGCTTCTCTCAATTTAGCATTCATATCTTCTATTATGAAGCATGTGGGGCAGTGCCCGATTTCTTGTATGTGTGCCCTCTGGTGGGATGAACTGCACCAATGACATCTAATGAGGTCCATTGTACTATTAGGGATGTAAGGGGAAAAGAAAAAGGAAAAGGTGTCCTAGTGCTGCTAAGTTTAAGAAAAACAGTTGAAAGAAAGCTAATTTTCCTCCGGTAGTTCATTCTACTTGAACACCACTCTTTCTGTGAAAAAATGCCTTCTCAGTTCCCTTTTGAATCCCCCCCCCCGGTAATTTTAGACTGCGCCCCTAATGGACCCATTCCCCCTGAGATTGAATACGCCATCTATACTAACCTTGTCTATACCTTTAAGGTACTTGAAGGTTACAATCATGTCCCCCCTCTCTCTTCTGTCCTCAAGAAATACATACTGAGCTCATGCAGCCTCTCCTCATAGGGTTTATCATGCAGGCCCTGGATCATCTTAGTTACCCTACACTGCACCTCCTCTAGTAATACGATGTATGTTTTCATATATGGGCACTAGATCTGCACACAGTACTCCAAGTGCGGTCTCGCCAGTGACCTGTACAATGGCAGGATGACTTCCCCTTTCCTGGAGGTGATTCCCCCTGGCAATACATCCCAACATCCTGTTGGCTTTGGTTGCTGCTTTACAGCAATGCACAGACTGCCTCACGTTCCTTGTGATGATTATCCTTAGTTCCTTTTCCTCCTCATAACTGGATACTTGCACCCCTCTCAACCAGTAACTGGACCCTGGGTTCTTAGGTCCCATGTGCATGATCTTGCACTTCTTGGTGTTGAACCCAGGGTGCCAGATACCTGACCACTTTTCAAGCCTAGCCAGATCCTCCCTGAGCTCCTTTCTCCCCTCCTCTGTTCACTCTCCTACAGAGGTTAGAGTCATCTGCAAATAGGCAGATTTTAACTTTGATCCCATGTGCCATGTCACCAAAAAAGATATTAAACAACACTAGGCCAAAAACCGAGCCCTGTGGGACTCCACTAGTGATAGGCCTAGGCTTTGACAGTTCCTCCCCTACTACCACCCACAGGTTTCTCTCTTGTAGCCAGCTATTGACCCACCCCACCAGCTTCTTCCCAACTCCCAGGTCCTGCAGCACACTGAGTGGTCTCCCACATGGCACAGAATTGAAGGCCTTGCTGTAGTCCAGATACAGAACATCAACCAGCTGTTTCTTGTCCATAGTCCCTGTGACCCAGTCAAAAACGTCTATCAGGTTGGTCTGCCAGAATCTCCCTAAGACAAATCCAAGTTGCCTTTTATCCTGAAGACCACTAACCTGCAGAAAGTCCACTAGTCCCTCCTTTAGTATGGTCTCCATTGATGTGCCTGCAATGGAGGTAAGGCTGATTGGTCTCTAGTTACCTGGTTCATCACTGGTCCACTCTTGTGGAGAAGCACCACATGTGCCATTCTCCACTCCTGAGGCATTCACCCTGTCTCCAGCGAGATGATAAACAGGTCTGCTAGGGGGCTATCCTGGACTTCTGTCAATTCCTTCAGAACTCTTACTAACATACTAAAATGCCACGAGAATAGGCCTAATGGTCTTGCGTGTCTGCTCGTTTGGTCAGCCCCTACCCTGGGTGCTGACCTTGCTGCCCCCCTCGCCTTCTCTGGCTTCTCCCTTCCCAGTTCCGGATATTCTTGCTGCATTGGATTTTGCTTCCAGAACCTTCCCTGTACCTGTCCCACCCTCTTGAACCCCTCCACTGTCTCTGCCTCCACCAGCCCCTAGGGCAGCGCATTCCATGGCTCCAGCACCCTCTCAGTGAAGTAGCACTCCTCCTTTCTCCCCTGAATCTTCTCCTCCAGCTTCCACCCATGCCCTCTAGTGGCCCCTCCTCCTTCCTTCGAAGCACCCTGACTGTTCCTCCCCTATTTACCCTCTTCATGTACCTGAAGACCTCTATCATGTCCCCCAGTCCCTTCTCTCTTCCAATGTGTACATATTTAGCTCTTCGAGCCTCTCCTCATAGGTTCTGTCCCCCAAGCCCCAAATCATTTTGGTTGCCCTCCTCTGGACCCTCTCCAGGAGGTTAATGTCCCTCTTTAAGTGTGGCCTCCAAAACTGCATGCAGTACTCAAGGTGTGGCCTCACCAAGCAGTTATACAGAGGGAGTATCACTTCCCTCCTTCTGGAGGTGATCCCCCTAGCGATGCATCCCAGCATCCTGTTGGCCTTGGCTGCTGCCCTCCTACAAGTATCAGAGTTGTTCATCTTGACATCCACCACCACCCCAGGTCCCTCTCAGCCATCGAGACTTGTAGCATTCCCCGGGTGTGACACTTGTCCAGGGTTTCTGGCCCCAGGTGAGTACCTTGCATTCCTGCATTGAACCTCAGCTTCCACTTTCTAGACCATCTTTCCAGAGCCTCCAGGTCCCCCTGTAGGGCCACCCTCCCTCCTCCCCATTCACCACCGCCCCAGTTTGAGTCATCTGCAAGAGACTCATCTCCTCCTGATTCCTGTCCTTATGTCAGAGATGAGGTGTTGAACAGAAGGGCCCAAGGACTGATCCTGTGGGACCCCACTAATGACCCTCCTTGGGGATGAGACTATCCGCCAACTATGACCCTCTGGGTCTGGTCCTGGAGCCAATTGCCTATCCATCTGATCATCTGGTTCCCCACCCCCATTTCTCCCAGCTTATCCAAAAGGCCCACATGAGGAACAGAGTCAAATGCCTTGCTGAAGTCTAGAAAGAGGATGTCCACTGGTCTACCCAGGTCTAAGGCACTCATCACCCAGTCATAGAACTCCACAAGGTTTGTCTGACACGATTTCCCGGGATGAATCCATGCTGTCTATCGTCCAGGCACCTGACTTATCCAGGTCCCCAGCCTCTCATGACAATGCCCTCCATCACCTTGCCCACCACCAATGTCAGGCTGACAGGCCCTGTAGTTCCTGCCTCCTCCCTTGATCCCCCTTGTGATAGGCACTATATGCGCCGCCTTCCAGTCCTGGGGCACCACCCTGTCCTCAGAGATGGTGAAAGGCTCTGCCAGGGTTTTGCCAGGACATCCGCAAGTTCCTTCAGCAATCTGGGATATAATTTATCCGGCCCCGGTGCTTTCTCCGTCTTAAGGGAGCTGAGGGCTTCTCTCACTCTCTCCGCTGTGATTTCCACTTCCTGTACCTCTTCTCCCTGCTTAGCCCTTCCCCCTCCTGCCAGTGATGCCTCCCCCTCTCCCCAGACCCACCGATCGGTAAGGGTCCCCCCCTCCTCAGTATCTCTGTCTCCTCCCATGTATGATGCAGCAACCCCATTTTCCATGGTGAAAACTGAGTTGAAAGTACTTATTTAGTACCTCAGCCTGCTCCCCAGGTCTTGTGCCCATCTCTCCCTGATTTAAATCCTGCTAATCTGCCCTTCACACTTCGTTTTCCCCAATGTATCTAAAGAACTCCTTGTTCTCTCCTATTTCCCTGGCCATGTTCTGCTCCTTCCTTGCCTTAGCCGCCCTCACCACCCTAGTGGCCCTTCTAGCCATCAGCTCGTACTCCCTGATCCCTTTCACTCCTTGAGCACTTGAATTGCTTATAGGCTGCCTTCTTTCCCGCACCACCTCCTGGACCTCCCTGGTCCACCAGCAGGAGTTTTGGGCCCTACTGCATTTCATCTTACTCTTGCACAGGTGCTGGTAGCATCCTGCACCCCTCTCCTGATGATTTCCCACCTACTATCAGCGTCCATGTCTGACCAATCCCATCCAAATGCTCCTTAGGATCCTTCCATTTTCTTAAAATCCGCCCCTGAAGTCGGTTACTTCTGTCTTTGTGCAGCCTTCTACCCTCCTAGGTCCAGGCAGAACCAGACCGTGGCATGGTCACTCCTCGTCAATGGGGTCCCTTGCCTCCAGGCTCTCAATCTGTTACTGTCTGCCAGGACCACATCCAGTACCCATGCCTCCTGGTGGGTTCCCTCACCTGCTGAGTTAGGGGAACGCGCCTTGAAAGACATCCAACAACCTCTGTTCCCTGGTCACAGAGGATGTCATAGTCTCCCAGTCTGTTCCTGGCATGTTTAAGTCCCCTAACAGCACCACCGTTCCTCTGCCCAGTCTGCAGTGTCTCCCAACATCTGCCACCAGACTCTCCTCCAGCTCCTCTGCCAGGGCAGGGGGTCTATACACTACTCCTATTTTTACTCTCTTGCCCCCCCTTGTTATCAAGGTGACCCAAATCGCCTCCACAGTTCCCTCCGCCTCCTCTACTCCCCCAATGCCAATGCAGTTTTTGACTATCATTGCTACCCCTCTTCCCCTTCCCTCCCCCCTGTCCTTCCTGAACATAGTGTAACCCTCCGGGTTCAGGTCCCAGTCGTGTCCTGCAGTGGCCCAAGTCTCAGTGACCACTGCCATATCCACTGCTCCCTCAGTTAGCATCGCCTGGAGCGCAGGCATTTTATTGTGTGCTTGCCATTAGGTCTATGAGCTCTGTCCACCCTAAGGGCCCTAAGGCCCTTTAAAACTTGTCCTTCTGAACTGCTCCATCTGTTACACTCCTCTCCTTTTCTGAACCTCTATTCTTTCCGTTTGGCATAAGTCCATCCTTCTCCCTATTGAAAAGCGATCTGAAGTATTCATTTAGTACCTCCATCTATTCCTCACTACTTTCCACTCATTCCACCTCCTGCTTTAATCTAACAATCTCATCCTTGGTACTACTTTTCTCTCTTATGTACTTAAAAAAGTCATTTTCTCCTAACTTTATCACCTGCACTAGCTTTAGTTACCTTATGGCCTTTGCTGCCCTGACCACTCTGCTTGCCTCTCTTCATATTGATTCTGCCTATTAGAGCAATGGGAAGAGTTTCCCACCTATCACAGTTTACCTTTAACTTCTGAAGAGGGGCAGATAATGATGACAGTGAGCTGGTAGAGCTTATTTGTTTGGTGGTGAGTTGTAAAGTTATCCCGGAGACTTGCAAAGCTTCTGCTTTAACTTTCCCCAGGGGGACCTACTCACCATTGAACCAGTTTATTATTTGCCCAGCTATAGGTCCATAATGCTTAAAGAGATCTGTCAGGGTTGGCAGTGAGACCAAGGAGGACATTGTCCATAAACAAGGAAATTTTATGGTCAGTGTCTTGATGCTGATAGCCCTGTATGGTTAGGTTGTCCTGTATGGCCACTGCCAGGGGTTCTATTATGAGGACATTCAATAAAGAGGATAAAGGGCACCTCTGCCTTGTCTCCCTAGTGCGGGGGGGGGGGTCTGCAAGAGATAACCATTGGTGAGAATGTACTCCTTAGGGGCATGATTCAGGGCCCTCATCTAACTCCTGATCTGTGACCACAACCCAAATTACTCTAGGACTGCAAACATGAAGGGCCTCTCAACTCAGTCTCAGTCTCCACATCCAGGATAAAGAGACTGAGATGTCCCTCCCTTAGACCACCTCCACATGAAGTTGAGCATCCTAACAATATTATGCTTGGCCTGTTGATGCATTATAAATCCTCCTAGGTCTCTATGGACCAACTACGAGAGGATGTGGCCCAGGCACCTCACCAGAAACTTCAATATGATTTTGTAGCCAGTGTTGAGCAGGGAGATTGTTTAGTAGGAGCCACACTGAGTGGGGTCCTTACCCAGCTTGTGGAGTGCTGTAATCATGGCCATACATTGGGGAGTGCTGTACTCATGGTCATACATTGGGATGGTGGGAGTTCTCCCCTTTCCATGGACTCTAAAACTATATGTAAGCCCCCCCCATGAGTGGGGTTACCTGATTTGCCTCTCTGCCACCTGTTCTTGCCAGTTCTGGGTCCTTTGGTTCCCCTGGGTTACTTCTGCCAGTCCCCATGTGCCTGTTTGCTATGGGACTGGAGAAGTTGTATAAATAGTTAAAACCACCCACCTGGCAGTACAGCGCAGCAGTGCTGAGCAATCAGTAAACTGCCGCACAGCTCAGTGTGCGCACATTTGAGCTGGCTTCTGCTTGAACATGCAAGCTGGTGGTCTGCTGACAGGTCTATTAGTGATTCTGTGCTTTATGGTGAAGGTGCTGTGGCAGCTCTGGATAAGTGTCTGCTGTGTGTGCTCTGACTTCTGGTATCCCAGAAGCACTAGTGAGGGGTTTAGAGACATGCTTTGATGGGAAGAAAAATGATTAAAATGTATATAAAATGCTATGTGTACTGCTTCTTTAAGATCAGATAAGGCTATATCTAGAAATGTGTGTTTCTGCCTTCTACCTGGGGACTTAGTGCTACAGTGCTAGTGACAGACAGAGAAGGGCTTTTTCAGAACCAATTCCATGACAGGATAACAAGGCAGAGGGGCAGCTACTGGACTATGGGACAGTTATTTGTTAAAACTGCTCTGTTTGCCTGCCAAAATACTTTAAACTTGGGACCTCATGTAAACTGTTTATATGGATGCCTTTTTGGTAACCGCTGACTTTTCCTTGCCCAATCAGGATTCAAGGAGCTCTTAGGACTGATGCTATGGCTTCTGAAAAGGAGGACTAGACAATGTTCTTGGCGCCTTTAGCATCATCCAATCAGTTGTCAAGTGAGCCTAATGCGTAATAATTTTATAGATGGACAGCTGTGTCAGCTAATGAGATACTGCCTTTGCTCTCCTCAGACACTGGAGGAGAACACAGTTCAAGGCAGTTCTGCATGAGGCTCTCTGACTGAAGAGGGGAGTGCAAAGTGATCCGAAAAAAGCCTGGAAGTTTGCCTAGGGCTTCCACAACCAAACATTAAGAGACTTGCCTAAATCTTTTCATCACCTGGAAAGCCTGAACAAGAATGTGAAGAGCTGGTTGTAGCTTGATCCCTGCAGCAATTGAGAGAAGACCCTACACCTGGGAGAAGGCTTGGACTGTATTCTGCTAAACACTTGAAGTGCTGCCTGGGTCAAACAGCCAGAGTACAGAGACAACTCCAGAAAATTATAATAGCCTGGGAAATTCAATGTGAAGCAAGAAATGTGTTTTGTGGTTTAAATTTGCAGTTTGTAAATCTCCTGCAGAGACCATTTGCCATCCCTAGTCTGGGGAGTGAGCTGGACTGGTTTCCAGAGGCACTAACGTCTGCTAGCTTCAGAAAGTAAAAAAGGCTTTGTGATTTCTGAGCTTCAGAGAAGAACTTTTTCCATCAGAGGACACTCGGGGCAATCAGCTAGGTAGTGCTACATCCAGGTATTACCCATTGTTTTGCCCTGGGGTTTAGATGCCTGGACATGGGGTGGGTGTGTGGCCCTGTTTCCCCATACTGGCCTATTCCAGCATCTGTTAAGAAGTGGCTTAGAGGGTGACAAGCTGCCAGAGTTCTGCCACAGTCAAGTAAGCTGCCATTTTGCTTGTACAGCTCAAGACCCCCAGCTCAACTGAATGACTGACTCTGCTGCTGTTTCTCTGACACTGTGAGACTGTGCTAAGAACAATGAGTAAACACAAGGCCTGTACTGACCTGGGGAGTTTAATAAAGTTTATTCAAAAGTTCCTGTTCTATTTAAAAAGTGCACCAAAACTGGCCACCCAACTGCACTGTTCAGGCCTGCAGCTTTATTACGTGGGTCCTCAGTCTGACTTTGGGGGGGGTACTGGTACCACTGGGAAGGGGGCCTGTCATACTGTGCGTGCTACTGTTTGGGGGTGGGCATGGATACTAATGTTGTGTATGCACTTAGCTGCAATATCAAATCTCATTCAGTTGCTATTTATCTTTGCATCCCTTTTCCCCCTCCCTTATTTAATAAATCTTTTAATATTGATGTTTAATACTGTCTGTGAGCATATTGTTAGCGATTACCTTCAATTGCATGTGTATTACAGTGTTACAGTTTAAAGTGGTATTCCATGTGTGGGTGACTGTGAGGGGAGGTGGGTAGATATGGCATCTCATGGAGTAGTACCACACAAAACTGGTCCACTATTTACTCTGTGTAGAGGCACCATACTACTTATTCTACAGTATGTCTTGGAAAGGTCACCCCTTTTCTATCTGAAACAGAGCTCAGGCCCCTCAGCCTTGCTAAGCCTGCAAGGTAGAGGTAGTGACCGTAAGATGCACAGCGACCCAGTTACATCTTGGAGGCATCACTGGGATTTCCTGTTGACCTGTCACACCCTGTATGGAAGCCATTGCTCCAGAGGACAGTGTTGTAACTCCCAAACCCCAAACTGTTACTAAATTCATGGCTGCCCATTGTTCAAGAGACTGGTGTGAGGGTAAAGATTTGGACTCCTAAAAAACCCTGTTGCTTCTTGGCGTCCTCCCCGGGACAGACAGGGAGAACATCAAAGAGGCCTTTTCTGTAATTAAATGCCTTGACTCAGTTGCAGTCCAGGAGCAGATAATAGACTGTGTCACCAACACTCGCTCTGCTGGCTGAGTGCAGAAAATGCTTTTGACACCACTAGAGTGCCTGATGTGCTAACCCCTGAAGGCTCCAGTGTGGCATGGAACATAGTGATACAAGGCAGTGCGACACCTAAAAGGGAGGCCTTGCCCAATGCTGATAGCTTTAAAGAAGAGCTCAGCAAATGGTTGCAAGCCAAAGGGCAGTTTGATGTGCCAGGAGGTGCCCCACCCAAGACCCCACGGGGGGACCCAACTATGTGCCTCCCATTGTTCCAGACTCCTACCATAAATAATGGCTGTTCTCTGGAATACAATCCACTCCACTAGGTGAAGATGACTTGGAGACTTGGATGGATTCTGATGCCCCTTTAGTGCAGAACTGGCAGTGTTCCAAAACTGAAACATGGAAACGCCTGGGAGAAAGTCTTTGAACCAGCCCTAGATGCTATTCAGTCTATGAGGGCTGTAGTCCCAGAGGCCACTGCACAAAGTATCTGACCACATTAGAAAATGTCTTTGGGAGCACTGAGTTGAGGGAGGACCTTACATGGAAGTACAAGGCAACTAAACAGTGGAGGCAAGAGCCACTATTGGCCTATTTGACTCGCCTGGAAAGGGTGCTCCAGAAGGTTTTCTGGAAAGGGGAGCATGGCCACTGCTGAACTGAATGGAATCAGGCTGGATCAGGTACTCATGTCTGCCCGATACTCCAGTTTGCTATTGCTCAGAGGTTCCTAATGAAGAGGAGTTAGTCCTTGAATCGCTGGGCTGGTAGTATGGAGTTGTAAGGGTCAGTTTATTTGCTTATTGCTATGGAAAAGTTTTCGGTGTTTAGATGATCACTCACTGTTGGAGGCTGGATAATTATCTACACTGTGATACACTGTGATATGTGGCTTTTTGCACTGTGACTCTGTAAGTGATTTATATATTTTCCAAAAGTAAAACTTTTTTATCTTCCACAATGCTTGGAGTGCTGAATGTTATCTACTTTTGTGTGTTATTGCTCAAGTTACAGTTACAAGAGAGAAGGGATAATGGGTAATAGCTTGGCAGAAGACACCAGGAGAAAGGACTGCTGTGTGACTGAACTTCTCTGCTGGGACTACAGTAGAAGAACTTTTGTACTTGGACCTTTAATTTAGGGTAAAAAAACTAACATACAAAAAAAAAGTGTGTTTGGGTTAACTAAACTGAATGGGTATCTGAAGAGTTATCTAGGCATAAATCTCAGGTGACTGAAAGAACTTAACTGCTGTGAGGTTTAAATTACTTGTAGAAAGATCTGGTAAGTAGGGGGAGTGGCTTAGCTAGAAGGAAGCTACATTTAAAGACTGCCTTAGAAAGATTCTGCTAATAGCTTGGCAGAAGATACCAGGAGAAAGGACTGCTGTGTGACTGAACTTCTCTGCTGGGACTATATTGCTCTCCTTCCTCCTCGAAAGCTAGTTCTATTTTTTTAGGCACAGGATTTGACTGACAACAGGAACTTCCTGTTTAGGGGCAGGAAGTGAGTGATCACAGAACCACCAAGGACCCACCATCCTGGAAGGGCAAGAGTAGCTCTCCGGCCCCCTGTAGCTGCTGGAGGTCTGCCTCTGAGCAAGTAAATTGTCTACTGAGAAATATAGGATATTCTTGTCTCAGAACAGGACAATCAGGAGCTTAAAGGGCACACAGGCAGAATGTAAGGAGAGAGAAAAAAACAGAGGAAAGAGTAAGGATTGCAAACAATTAAGGGGCCAGAAATAAGACATATTGGAGTGGTGCAGTGCAGTGGCTGTGAAGCACCAGTATTCAGGGAGATGTTCTGGAGGATGCGGTGTTGTCCCATCTGCAGGCACCTCTCTGGGCTGAGGGAGGAGGTTGCTCATCTCCAGGCTGAGTTGGCCAGAATTTGTGGGACCTCCTCTTCCATCCAGGGACCACCAGTGCCACTGCCGTTGCCTCAGAGGTTGCCAAGAAAGAGGAGTGGTTGGACCACAGTGGGCTCAGGGAGGGTGAGGGTGGTGGAACTCTCCAGTTATACCTCTCCACAATTCCTATGCCATTCTGGCAAAGTGTGGTTCCTCTATGGAGGCACCCACAGTGGAGACCAAGGAGGATGCTGGGAACCTCCACAAAGGAGACCCACAGGAGGGTGGCAGTGGACCCTGCAGGGGAAGGAAACAACTCCTGGTGGGGGACTCCACTGTTAGGAAGGAAGAACTGGGGGAGGAAGGGGAGAGGGAGGTAAGGTGCCTGCCTGGCACCATGGCTTGGAGGGACAGGGAGCGAAAACTCAGGATTGCTGAAGCAGCTGCACAGGGGAGGGAGCTGGATGTCATTGTCCACCTAGGGACAAATGACCTGGCTAAGAAAGGGATTAGAGAAGTGCAGGAAGAGTTTGTGGAATTGGGGAGGGGCTTTAGTCAAGTAGCATGCATGGTAACCTTCTCGGAGGTGCTACCCATCTATGGCATAGGAGAGGCTAGGGTGTTCCGCACCATAGGATTCAATCAGTGGTTGAAAAACTGGTGTGGAGCTCAGGGATTTGGCTTCATTGGGGATTGGGGGTCCACCTGGAGTGATGCAAGCCTATACTGGCATGATGGGCTGCATCTGTCCGGGAGGGGAACCAGGATCCTAGGTGATAGGTTTAAATGCTTCATTGGCAAGCTTTTAAACTAGCCAAGGGGGGAGGCACTGGAAAGGAGCAGGAAAATCCTAGCCCCCAAATAATCATGGCAGTAAGTGCGGCAAACACCAACATAGAGGTGTCGATAGGGAGAAGGGCAGGGGTAAATGGAGAAAGTGACAAAGGCAAGAAGGACAGGGATGGGGCAAAAGGGAGTAAGGCCATCAGAAATGGAGGGTAATGAGTACCAATGCCCGTAGTCTGGGCAACAAGCTCCCTGAGCTGATGGCCTTAATGGAAGAGGGATGCCTGGATATCGAGCAGTCACAGAAACATGGTACACAGAGAACCATGACTGGGATGTTAACATACCAGGGTACATAACCTACAGGAGAGACAGTCAGGAGAAGAGGGGAGGAGTAGCTCTCTTGTAAAGGAAAAGATAAAAGCAACTGAACAAAAGAGTAAACAGGGAGAGGGGCACTGTGGGTCACCTTGGAGACTGGAAAGAGCACAATCTGCACAGGGGTTGTGTACAGACCCCCATGTCAGGGGAAGGAATGGACAAGGATATGATAGAAGGCATTCTTAGAATGGCAGAGAAAGGAGATACTGTTGATGGGAGACCTGAATATGCCAGATGTTAACTGGAGCACATTTGCTGCAGCCACATCCAAGAGCAGGGCCATTCTTGATGCCCTACAGGTGGCAGGCATTAGACAGCTAGTTTGGAACCCACTGTGAGGGAGCAATCTTAGACCTCGTACTCTCAAATGAGGGCAGTGAGAGGATCTCAGATCTAGAAGTGGGTTGCCATCTGGGGACAAGTGACCACCAAACAGTGTGGTTCAGATTAAACTCAGCTACAGAGTCAAGCCATCAAAAGTGAGGGTATTGGACTTTAGGAGGGCTGACTTTGGCAAGATGGGAGAGTGCCTCAGAAAAGCACCTAGCAAACAGGCTAGAAGGAGGTGTGGAGCAACAATGGGGAATTATCAAAACTGTCATCACAAAGGCAACAAGCCTTTGTGTGAAGCAAATAAACAAATCAAAACAAAGAAAAAGCCACTATGGTTCTCAAAAGAGGTGGCTGTGAAAGTCAGGAAGAAAAGATAGCATTCCGGAAGTATAGAAACACAGAAGGAGCAGGACAGAGAGCTGTACCAGTTAAGGCAGAAGGAAGCAGGGAGGAAGTCAGAATAGCAAAGGCCCAAACTGAGGAAAAGATAGCCAACTCAGTAAAGAAGGGGATAAAACCTTTTATAGGTACATCAGTAGGAAAGACAAAGGGAGGGTAGTGAGGCTGAATAGAATGAACGGTGGGTGGGCAGAGGGGACAGTGAAAAGCAGGAATACTGAACGAATATTTCTGCTCAGTATTCACAAAAGAGGAGGGGAAGTGCCTAATCCAATTAACAGAAGCACTTTGATAGGGGGTCGATCCCAGTCCTTTCACAGAAGAAAGGGTTCTGCAAGAACTCCTAAAACTGAAGGTGGACAAAGCAATGGGTCTTGATGGAATTCACCCAGAATTCTAAAGAATTAAGGAGGAACTAGTGAAACCACTGGCTACTCTTTTAATAAATCATGGGAGGATGGTGTGGTACCGAAGACTGGAGGAAGGCGGATGTGATTCCCTTCACAAAGTGGGACCAAGACAGAGGCAGGAAATTACAGACCTGTCAGTCTGACCTCTGTGTGGTGAGGAAAGTGATGGAGTCACTTCTGAAGGAAAGAATAGTTAGTACCTAGAGGCCAGTGGGGCACAGGACCCAAGGCAGCATGGGTTCACAGCTGGAAGGTCATGTCAGATGAATCTAATAGATTTCTTTGACTAGGTGACCAAAGTAGTAGACAGGAGGGGCTGTGGACATGGTCTACCTAGACTTTAGCAAGGCATTTGACACAGTCCCACAAAAGATTAATAGTCAAATTAACCAGCCTGGGAGTGGGACCCAGGGTGGTAGCCTGATAAAACATTGGCTGGACAACAGGACATAGAAGGTAATTGTAAATGGAGTCCACTCTGAAGAAAGGGGTTACTAGTGGGTACCGAGGGTTCAGTATGTGTCAGTCCTTTTAATGTCTTCATCAGTGTCATTGCAGAGGGACTGGAAGGAAAAGTATGCATTTTTGCAGATGACACAAAGATCTGCAACAGGGTTGATATGCAAGAAGGCGTGGAAAGGATGAAAAGGGACTTGGCAAGGTTGGAGGAATGGTCAGAAGTATGGCAGCTAGGATTCAATGCAAAGAAGTGCAAAGTAATGCACCTGGGAAACAAGAACCCAGGGGAAGAATACACAATGGGTGGGGAGGTAGCAACAACAACAAAAAAGGAAAGGGACCTGGGGGTAATCATATCAGATGACCTTAAGGTTAGCAAGCAATGTGAGAAGACAGTAGGGAGGGCTGGGGGTATACTGGGATGTATAGGGAGAGGCATCATCAGCAGAAAACAGGAAGTTGTTATCCCTCTGTACAGACAGTTGGTGACACCCCATCTGGAGTACTGTGTCCAGTTCTGGAGACCCCATGTCCGCAGGACATAGACAGGATAGAGGCAGTCTAAGGAGGGCAGCTAAAATGGTGCAGGGTCTGCAAGAGAAGCCGTATGAGGAGAGACTAAAGGGCTTAATATGTATACCCTTGAGGAAAGAAGGAGAGGGGGACATGATAGAAACTTTAAAGTACCTCAGTGGAATCAACAAAGTCCAAGAGGGTAGCATCTTTCAGAAAAAGAGACTTGCAAGAACAAGGGACACAATTTAAAGATAGAAGGAGGGCAGTTCAGGGCAATGTGAGGAAGTATTATTTCACAGAGAGGTAGTGGATGCATGGAACAGCCTTCCTGAGGAGGTGTGAGGTCTAAAACTGTGGGAGAATTCAAGAATGCATGGGACAGACATAAGGCAATTCTTGTGGGGGGTAGGAAGAAATAGGCTGTTGGTTAACTAGGATCTTCGGCCTATCCTGTAGGTAGGGAAATGGGCAGACTAGATGGGCCTAGCTATCCTTATCTGCCGTCAAAGTCTATGTTTCTATGTTTCTATAATCCTCCCTCCTACAGTATGCTAATGAAAGAGATACGAGAAACAGAAGATGAAGAGGAATCTTGGGAACCCTATGCTGGTGCAGCCACTGCAACTCCCATTTTGCGAAAGGGTGCCTGCCAGTGATAGTCTTGAAATCCAAGAACTTCTTAAGGAACTAAGCGAGATGAAAACCAGCTTGACATATGTATCAGTGTTCAGTAAAGGAAGTGACACTCACTTGGGCCTGCATGGCACAACTCCCAACCAGAACTCATCTGTGATGGGCGCAGTTGTTCAAATACCTAACTCTATAACTGCTAGTGAACTTCAGAACCAAGTGAAGGAGCTTAAGACTCTGGTGAATGAGTTAAAAAAATGCCAGTCTCAGATGGTTGTATGCAAAAAGGAGAGAAATGGTGAGAAGGCCAGTACATGCCAAAGAAGCTAGAGGCAATTTTTTAAAAGGCAAGAACCCTGAATAGAAATCACCTGATTGGTCACTCTGCCCACAGCCTAATCGGGCAAGCCTATTTTTTACCAATGTGGTGAGGACAGCCATATCAAGCAAGAGCAGTCCCCAGAAGACTTACACAAGGCAAATGCAAAACTATGTGGTAAGATGCCACAGTGGGGGAACTCTAGTGTGACACAAATTAAGCCAGAAACTACCCAATCAGTAGCTAAGAATTGAGTTAAAATTCCTAAAACTGCACCATTTGATCTAGACAAACTTGTGGGGCCTTCCACTGAAACAGCAGTCTCTATTGAAGGAAAGCCTGTTCAAGCTGTTCAAACCTGTTCCGGGGGGGATCAAGGGAGCTGGCAGGGAACTACAGGCCTGTCAGCCTGACATCGGTGGTGGGCAAGGTGATGGAGGGCATTGTCAAGGAGAGGCTAGGGGGGGACCTGGATAAGTCAGGGTGCCTGGACGATAGACAGCATGGATTCATCCCAGGGAAATCGTGTCAGACAAACCTGGTGGAGTTCTATGACTGGGTGACAAGTGCCTTGGACCTGGGTAGACCAGTGGATGTCCTCTTTCTAGACTTCAGCAAGGCATTTGACTCTGTTCCTCATGTGGGCCTGTTGGATAGCTAGGAGAAATAGGGTGGGAAACCAGATGATCAGATGGATGAGCAATTGGCTCCAGGACCGGACCCAGAGGGTCGTGGTTGAATGGGATAGTCTCATCCCCAAGGAGGGTCATTAGTGGGGTCCCACAGGATCAGTCCTTGGGCCCCTTCTGTTCCAACCTACGTATCTGACATAAGGACAGGAATCAGGAGTGAGATGAGTCTCTTTGCAGATGACTCCAAACTGGGGCAGTGGTGGATGGGAGGAGGGGAGGTGGCCCTGCAGGGGACCTGGAGGCTCTGGAAAGATGGTCTAGAAAGTGGAAGCTGAGGTTCAATGCAGGAAATGCAAGGTACTCCACCTGGGGCCAGAAACCCAGCCAAGTGTACTCCCCTGGGGAAATACTACAAGTCTCCTGGCTGAGAGGGACCTGGGGTGGTGGTGGATGTCAAGATGAACAACTCTGAGACTTGTAGGAGGGCAGCAGCAAGGCCAACAGGATGCTGGGATGCATCACTAGGGGATCACCTCCAGAAGGAGGGAGTGATACTCCCTCTGTATAACTGCTTGGTGAGGCCACACCTGGAGTACTGCGTGCAGTTTTGGAGGTCACACTTAAAGAGGGACATTAACCTCCTGGAGAGGGTCCAGAGGAGGGCAACCAAAATGATTTGGGGCTTGGGGACAGGACCTATGAGAGGGCTAGAAGAGCTAAATATGTACACATTGGAAGAGAGAAGGACCGGGGGACATGATAGAGGTCTTCAGGTACATGAAGAGGGTAAATAGGGAGGAACAGTCAGGGTGCTTAAGGAAGGAGGAAGGCCACTAGAGGGCATGGGTGGAAGCTGGAGGGGGGAAGATTCAGAGGAGAAAGGAGAAGGTGCTACTTCACTGATAGGGTGGTGGAGCCATGGAATGCACTACCTAGGGGGCTGGTGGAGGCAGAGACAGTGGAGGGGTTCAAGAAGGGGTGGGACAGGTACAGGGGAAGGGTTCAGGAAGCAAAATCCAATGCAGCAAGAATATCCGGAACTGGGAAGGGAGAAGCCAGAGAAGGCGAGGGGGACAGCAAGGTCAGCACCCAGGGTGGGCGCTGACCAAATGAGCAGACACGAAAGACCGTTAGGCCTATTCTGCTGGCATTTTAGTATGTTAGTAAGCTGTCTTGGACAGTGGTTCCCAAGTGACCATTATTTTCAAAAATTAGTAAAACTAGCACCTGTCTCATCACAAGCTACTGCCTTTGGTTGGTCTGAATGTATGAGGACTGAGTGATAATTCTTATCTATATATGGGATACCTCAAGGAATGGATTGCTTTCCCATCCAATGTGGTCAGGTTGGGATACCCTGTGGAAACTTTGGCATTAGTGTGTCCTGAATCTTCCATATACAATGGGATACCCCTACTTACTGGCACCAATGCTATGCCAGGAGAGGAAGGCCAAGTAAAAAGGAAAAGTCTTATGTGTACATGCTCTACTGCCAAAGACCTACCATCAACAAACACAGACTACAGATGACGCGCAAGATGACCCTGTGGGCATAGTTTGGCGTCATGATGCTGATGAGCTTTTACTGCCCTTAATGTAGAGTGCAATGACAGTGGGGTAGTATGCCTAAAGAAAGATGAAAAAAAAATTGATGCTGGATGCACCAGGAGAACTTGGCCTACCAGAAGGTTTTTTGGTGAAGTCTAGTGTGTTGCCAGTATAAACTCATACCTATGCTAACTGAATTACACATCCCGGTAAAAAATGTTACAGACATTGTTGTCAGGAAGGGATGCACCTTGGCTTGAGTGTACTGTGTGGATAAAGTAGTGCAACCAATTCCAACCATAGATGGCTCCCAGCCTGGCATTGACCCAGAACTTTTTGATTTTGGAGATTCACCCATACTAGAGAAGTGGAAGACCTGAGTAAGTCGAACACTAGTTGAAAGGACAAAAGTGTTTTCACTTCACAAATGGGATGTGGAATATGTAACTGGAGAAGAGCACCACATCAGACTTAATGATGAATGCTCTTTCTGTGACAGTTCCCGCAGATTGGTGCCAGCCAACATGGATGACATAAGATGATACTTGCAAGAGATGCTAGCTGCAGGTATCATCCAAGAGTCAAGAAGCCTATGTGCTTCACCAGTTATGTTGGTGCAAAAAAAAAATGAGCTGTGCGCATGTGTGTGAACTATAGAACTCTCAATAAGTGGACAATTCCTGACAACTACACTATGCCTAGAGTCCAAGACTCCCTGGATTGCCTCAATGGAAGCAATCAGTTTTCCGTGCTTGACCTCAGAAGTGGCTATTATCAAATTCCAAAGGATCCACAAGACAGAAAATTGCCTTTAAATGTTCTCTAGGATTTTATGAGTTTCTAGAATTCCTCGATGTATTTCTGACACCCCAGCACCTTCCAGCACTTAGCAGAAAGAGCTATCAGACACATAAATCTTGTAGATTGTTTAGTATACCTTGTTGATGTCATCATGTTTTGGGAAGGCCCTGGAGGACCATGAGGCCAGATTGTTAAAAGTGCTAGATTGACTAGAAGAGTTTGGGCTCAAACTCTCCATCGACAAGTGTCAATTTTTGCAAAGCTCAGTTAAATATGTGGGACATATTGTACCAGCTCACAGCATCCAAACTGATAATGGTAAATTTGAAACCCTAACTACTTGGGCATAACCAAAACATCTAAAAGATTCATAATGCTTCATGGGGTTTTGTGGCTATTACAGATGATTTGTTAAGAGCTAAACCCAAGAGGTGAGGCCAGTACTGAATATGAAGCAAGGCTATCCACCCACCAATAAAAGCAAAAGCAAAAAGACATCAGCTACCACTGCAGAGACCAAGTCTTATTTTAAACCTTCTGAACATTTTGGGCAAAGATGGACTGCTGATCGTGACAAGGCTTTTGATGAAATAATTTACAGCCTGACTCACACCCCAGTTCTCACGTATGCAGACCCCCAAAAGCTTTACATTCTGCATAAGGATGCCAGCTTCAGTGGTCTTGGGAGCATTCTCTACCAAAGCTATCCAGAGGGTCTGCACTCAGAGGCCTTTGCAAGTAGAAGTTAACAGTACTGAGCTAAATTACCCAGTACATAAGCTAACATTTTTCACTTTCAAGTGGCTATTGTGGAGCAACTCCATGAGTACCAGTATGGGGTGCACATTACTGTCAAAACTGATAATCCATTCACCTATGTACAAACTACTGCAAAGCTTGACACAGCTGGACATACTGTAGGTTGCTGTCAGCATTGCCCACCTATGACTATTGTGTTGCATACAGGACTGGACTAAACAGATGCTCTGTCCTGACACCCAGTAGCATCCTCTGCAGACAAGAAAGCCTGTTTACGAATCCCAGAACAGACTGTGAAAGCCATGTGTAAAACATTTGACACAGATAAGCAGCCAGCCACAGAAACTGCCACTTGTCTTGTGGACAGTCTTGGTAATCATGGTGATTGCACCCCTAATGCCTATTGCAATTTAGCTGCTCTGGACTTAAAATCATTGCCACAACTGACCCACCAATATTTAAAAAGAGAGCAAAGACTAGATTCAAGTTTAAGTGACATAGCCAGCACCCTTTCAGAAAGGTGGGGATGCCACTCAGGTAGCTACTGCCAACCCAGCTGCACAATTGCTGTTACGGGAGTGGCCAAAACTTACACTTAAAGACATTTGTTGTACAGACAGATCAAAGACTCACAAGGGTTCCCTTGCATGAAATTGGTTCTGCCAACCAAATTCAAAAGAATGCTACTTTGTGCACTGCATGATGATAAGGGGCATTTGGGAAGTGAGCACAAGTTGGACTTGGCTCAAGACCATTTCTATTGATCACATATGGAGAAAGACATACAGCAATACTGCAAAAGCTGCAACAGATGTCTACAAATAAATGTTCTACCTCAGAGGGCAACCCTTCTATTTAACACTGTGACCAGTGCACCCATGGAGCTCATGTTTATTGATTTTCATAGCCTGGAACCAGAATCTAAGAATATTGCAAACATTGTTGCAGTCCTGGACCATTTTTCAAGATATCCCCAGCTTATCCCATAAAGGATCAAAAAGTCTTCATGGTTGACAGCATCCTCGTGGAAAAGTTTTTTCTACATTATGAAGCCCCCAAAAGAATCTGTTCCAACCAGGGGAGAGACTTCGAAAGTCAACTGATAAAAAAATGATTGTTGCTTTGGGGCGTTATAAAGTCTTGTACCACCCCATATCACCCCCGAGGTGATCCACAGCCTGAGCGGTTCAGAAGGACACTGCTAGACATGTTGAGCACCTTGAATCCAAAAGATTTATTTATTTTATTTTAGTCTTTGGTCTTCAGTCTTTGGTAACCGGGTAAGGCCCACTAGGCACAAGTGCCTGTTTTCAGGGGCAGCCTGGGAGCACTGGGCGGTTAATTGACTTGCTCACACAGTATGAAGTTGGAGGTTGTGAGAATCAAACCCTGGTCTGCTGCATTTACCAAGCTCTTTCACAGCTCATTACTCTAACCTCTAGGCTATACTGCCAGCCCAGATAAAAGTAAATGGAGCCAGCAAGTAAGTGCTTTGGTCCATGCATATAACTGCACAATGAATGATGCTACAGGTTTTTCCCTGCAGAGTTTAATGTTTGACCAGGAAGCAAGACTGCCGGTGGATCTGTGGTTCAGCATTTCTACTGACAGAGTTAGGCCAGAGACCTACCTACAATATGTACCAAAGTTAAAGGACCTACTGAACTCAGCATATAAGTTGGTCACTGAATCGGCAGCCAAAAGAAACAGCCAACAAGGAAAGATACGACAAATGTTTAAAAGCATATGCATTGCTGCCAGGAGTCCATGTGTTACTGAGAAACCTAGGAATTCCTGGAAAGCATAAAATTGCTGACAGATGGGGCAGCACATCCTTTGTTGTAATCGAGAAAGTACAAGACATACCTGTTTATAAAATTCATCCAGAAAGAGACACAAGTGACCATCGAACCGTACATTGCAACCACTTGCTGCCCAATGGAAAAATGGTCACTAGCAATGAGCAAGACAAGACAGAACTTCCTAAACCTTCTTTAACTAGATTTGCTATGCACAGATGTAAAGATAAACAGAGGTCAAAACAATCTACAGCAGTTCCATCTAATTCTGATGAGCAAGCAGAGCCAGAGAGTTCAGACTCTGAGTCAGAGGGAGAAGAAAATTACCCTGCAGCATACTACCCCACACCTTACCTGGCTCGATTGTTTCAAGGGACATCAAAGACAAAACTTAAAGTGACAGATGTGCCCATCTCAGAACCACCAGTAGTAACAGTGGACTCTGAACCATCAACTGACAATGCCCCTTTGGATGACAGGTCTGAATCTGTGGTAGTGTCAGAGGCAGCAAAAGAAGATCTTGAAAAGCTAAACCTGCTAAAGTAGTAGAAACTAATGAAGTGTCTGAGGAAGTTGTGGTGTCCACTTTGCCCAAGGATGCATCATAGATGTTTGATGAGGTGGGAAGCACACACCCAAATGACAAAGAAAAAGTACTATTGCCAATGTGTCACTCTGAAAGGACCATCAAACCCTGATACATTGAATGGGAAGAACACCCTTCCCCCCTCAGCTAGTGATCAAACAGGAGTTCAGCATGTTTGTAGTTCATCTGCATCACCAGGTAAGTAAAAAGGTCTGGCTCCACATACAACGCACAGGGGAAACACCAGACCTAGCCCGACAACCAACACAATAAAATCTGGCCAGTGGAAAATCATGTACACAAATGCTGACAGTCTGAGAAACAAGATCCCAGACCTGCAGGCAATAATGACAGAGGCTAAACTGGAAATAGTGACCATTAGAGAGACATGGTTCACCAGTAACCACACTTGGGAGACTTCAGTACCCAGCTATGTACTGTTCAGAAGAGACAGAGGTGCAAAAAGAGGGGGTGGAGTGGCCCTTTATGTCAATGAAAATATCAAAGCACAGAAATTCAGAATACACATAAGGAGACATAACTGTGGATCACCCTAGAAACAGGAAATGGGACAGCCATACAAACTGGGGTTGTCTACAGGCCTCCAGACCAGGGGGAGGACATAGACACATTACTGTTAGAAGATATACAAAACATGACAGCTAAGATGGAGGTTCTGATAATGGGAGACTTCAACATGCTAGATACAGATTGGTCAATACCAGCACGAACGTCTGCCAGAACTAGACATATAGTGGATTCTCTGCAGTGGGAGGGTCTCAAACAACTGGTACAACAACCTGCAAGAGACAGGGCTATCCTAGATCTAGTACTGACTAACAGGCAAAGGATCACAGATCTCCAGGTAGAAGGTCACCTGGGGGCCAGTGACCATCACATGGTATGGTTCAATTTGACCACTAGAACTAAATCATCCCATTCCAAGGCAAAAATATGGGACTTCAGAGGAGCTGACTTTGATTAGATGGCCAACAGAGTTAAGCTAGCCCTGGCAAGAAGAAATACAGGTGAGGGGGTACAGGCAAAGTGGGCAAGTATTAAGGATGCAATACTTGAAGCAACATCCCATTGTGTTAGAGAGAAAAGGAAGTGCAAAAGAAGAAGGAAACCACTTTGGCTCTCAAAAACAGTAGCAGAAAAGGTCAAAGCCAAAAAGGCTGGCCTTCAGGAAATATAAGGGAACGCAGTGGGATGAAGATAGGGAGGCATGCCAGACTTCCCTGAGGGAAGCAGGGAAGGCAGTAAGGCAGGCAAAGGCCCAAACTGGGGAAACACTAGCATGAACAGTAAAAGAAGGTGACAAAACTTTCTGTAGATACATTAATGAAAGGAAAAAGTCCAGAGTAGGTATTGCTAAAATCAAAGGGGATAAGGGTGTGTGTGAGGAGGAGGACCATGTAAAAGCATCTATCCTAAATAGATACTTCTGCTCAGTATTTACTGAGGAGAAGGTAGGGCAGGGCCCACAGCTCAGTACCATGGACACAGGGGAGATGGATGTGTGCACTAGTCCCGTCACAAAAGAAAGAGTCCTACAAGAGCTTGATAACCTCTGGGTGGACAAGGCAAAGGGACCTGATGGCATACATCTCAAGATACTAAAGGAGCTGAGGGTGGAACTAGCAGAGCCATTATCAGAACTGTTTAGTGAATCTCTGAGCATAGGAGAGGTCCAAGAAGACTGGAGAAGGGCTCATGTGATCCTGCTCCACAAGAGTGATAGCAGGAAGGAGGCAGGGAACTACAGACCAGTCAGTCTTACCTCAGTAGTGGGCAATATTATGGAGGCACTCCTTAAGGAAAGGATAGTGCAACACCTGGAATCCATAGGAGCGCAGGATCCAAGACAGCATGGGTTTACAACAGGAAGGTCCTGTCAAACTAATCTCATAGATTTCTTTGACTGGGTAACCAGAGTGGTGGACCAAGAGGGAGCAGTTGATGTCACCTACCTTGACTTCAGCAAAGCTTTCAATACTGCTCCACATAGAAGATTGATTAATAAGCTGGGTAGGCTCAGGGTGGGTCAGAAGTTGGTGAACTGGGTGGCAAACTGGTTGACAGGCAGAAAACAGAGAGTGGTGGTAAATGGTATGCAGTCAGAAGAGATGCAAGTCACAAGTGGGGTACCTCAGGGATCAGTCCTGGGGCCAATCCTCTTCAATATCTTCATCAGTCACATTGCAGATGGACTGGAGGGTAAGGTTTGTCTGTTTGTAGATGACACCAAGATCTGCAACAGAGTAGATGATACAGATGGGGTGGGCAGAATGAGAAGAGATCTGGATAAAGTGCCAAAAGGGTCAGAAGGGTGGCAACTGGAGTTTAACGCAAAGAAGTGCAAGATCATGCACATAGGGAAGAGAAACCCTGAAGCCACCTATAGGTTGGGAGGGTAGATGCTGGCAGTCACAAGGGAAGAAAGAGACTTGGGCATCATAATCACAGATGACCTGAAATCATTCAAGCAGACCACTAAAGCAGTAGGTAAGGCTAGGGGGATGTTGGGGTGTATTAATAGGGGTATCACAAGTTGTAAGAAGGAGGTAATAATCCCTCTTTACACGACACTGTTTAGGCTCCATCTGGAGTACTGCATGCAGTACTGGAGGCCACACCTTCACAAGGACATTAACCAAATTGAGGCAGTCCAGAGAAGGGCAACCAAAATGGTGCAGGGACTGCATCAGAAAACATATGAGGACAGATTAACAGAAATCAATATGTATACCCTGGAGCAAAGGAGGGAGAGAGGTGATATGATTGAAACATTCAAACACCTTAAGGGCATTCACAAGGTGAAAGAGTCTGACATGTTTCAATATAAGAAAAATAGCAGGACAAGAGAACACAGCATGAGATTAGAGGGTGGCAGATTAAGGGGTAAGGTGAGTGAGTTCTTTTTCACAGAAAGGGCGGCAGATGCATGGAATGGCCTACCTCAAGCAGTGGTGGATATGAATACAGTGCAGGGCTTCAAACAGGCATGGAATACGCATAAGGGAGCAATACAGATAAGTATGAATAGATAGACCATTGACAGAGCAAATGCCAATGGCATATTCATAAGGTAGAAAAAGAAATGGGCAGACTGGATGGGCCTTGAGGTCCTCACCTGCCATCAGCTTCTATGTTTCTATGTTTTTAAGTCTCGCTTATTATTCTCCATGGGCTTCAACTGAACTGCCTATGAATGTGATTCACAAGGGTATATACAGTGAAGTCAGCTATGATGAAGCACAGTAACTTGCAGTAATGACATGTGACAAGATCATGCATGACAAAAGGGCTTAATTGCCTTTGACTTACAATGACTCCTGCAGTAAACTGCAGCATTCTGTGATATTCTGAAGCATTTCTGCATTGCATCCTGGCTGTCATATCTGTATGTCACCCCCTAGGTTACTGCCCGGAATTGTTGTGTGCCCACCCAAACAAACCCACCA
This sequence comes from Neoceratodus forsteri, assembly GCA_016271365.2. Lineage (NCBI taxonomy): Eukaryota > Metazoa > Chordata > Ceratodontiformes > Ceratodontidae > Neoceratodus > Neoceratodus forsteri. The sequence goes on along the minus strand of CM057450.1, from coordinate 869,312,665 downwards.
GAGTGGGTAAGGGCATATAAAAGTATAAAAAGGGAGGTTAAACAAGTTAATAGTGAATTGTCTACAATTGGAGTTTCCTGAAAGTCTTAAGTGACAGCTGTCTATAAACCTAAAAGGCCTTTTAGTACTTGCGTTTTGCTATGGCCTAGTTAGAACTATTTGCCTAGATTTAGATATGTTGATTACCTATGCTATCTAGGAATCAATTGTCTAGTGAGACATAGAATGCATGGAAAAATGCCATGGCTAATGTCTATTTGGTGCCAGGTACCTGTTATAGATTTGACGTGGACTGCAAGTGTTTAGGCACAAGAGAGTGTAACCTCCCAACAACAGAGTGTAACCTCCCTGGGGTGGGGCTTACCTGGTTTGCCTCCCTGCCGCATGGTATCACTAGTCCTAGGTCCTTGGGTGCCCCCTGGGTTGCTCCAGCCAGTCCCCATGTTCCTGTTTGCTGTAAGACCAGAAAAGTTGTGTAAATAGTTAAAACTGCCCACCTGGTTGTACAGCACAGCAGTGCTGAGCAATCAGTAAAGTGCTGCACAGCTCAGTGTGCACACATTCAAGCTGGCTCCTGCTCAAACTCTCGAGCTGGCAAACTGCTTGCAGATCTATTAGCGCCACAGTGCTCTGTGGTAAAGCTGCTCTGACAGATCATTGCAAGTGTCTGCTGTGTGTGTTGTGACCTCTGGGATCCCAGAGGCACTAGCAAGAGGTTCAGAGACATGATTTGAGGGGAAGAAAAGTGATTAAATTGTATATAAAATTTTATGTGTACTGCTACTTTAAGAGCGGCCAAGGCTGTGTCTGGAAATGTGTGTTTCTGCCTGCTGCCAGGGAACTTAGTGCTATGGTACTAGCGAGAGACAGACAAAGACTTTCAGAACCCATTACATGACTGGATAACAGGACAGAGTGGCAGCTACTGGACTATTGGACAGTTATTTGTTAAAACTGCCTGTTTGCCTGCCAAAAGACTTTAAACTTGGAACCTCATGTAAACTGTTTATATGGATGCTATTTTGGTAGCCACTGACCCTTCTTTGCCTAGTCAGGATTTGAGGAGCTGTTAGGACTGCTGCTATGGCTCCTGGGAAGGGGAACTGGACAATGTTCTTGGCACGTATAGCAGCACTCAATCAGGCATCAAGTGAGCCTAATGCATATTAATTTTATAGATGGACAGCTGTGTCAGCTAATGAGATACTGCCTTTGCTCTCCTCAGACACTGGGGGAGAACACTGCTAGAGGCAGTTCTGCCTGAGGCTCTTTGAGAAAACAGGGGAGTACAGAATGAGCTGAGAAAAGCCTGGAAGTTGGCCTAAGGCTTCCACAGCCAAATGTCATGAGACTTACCTAAATCTTGGTCTGTATCTTGTTAAATTCGTGAAGTGCTGCATAGGTCAAATGGCCAGGGTACAGAAACGACTTCAGGAAATTCCCATAGCCTGGGAAATCATAGAAACATAGACTTTGATGGCAGATAAGGACTGCTTGGCCCATCCAGTCTGCCCGTTTCCCTACCTATTGGATAAACTGCAGATCCTAGTTAACCAACAGCCTACTTCCGCCTGCCCCCCCTCTATAATTGCTTTATGTCTGTCCCGTGCATTCTTGAATTCCCCTGCTGTTTTTGACCCCACAACCTCCTCAGGAAGGATGTTACATGTATCCACCACCCTCTCCATGAAAAAATACTTCCTCATGTTGCCTTGAGCCATCCCCCCCTCTATCGTCAGATTGTGCCCACTTGTTCTTGCACATCTCTTTTTCTGAATGATGCTACCCTCTTGGACTGTGTTGATTCCCTTGAAGTACTTGAAAGTTTTTATCATGTCTCCCCTCTCCCTCCTTTCTTCAAGGATAAACATATTAAGCTTCTTTAGTCTGTCATCGTATGGTTTCTAGTGCAGACCCAGCACCATTTTAGTTGCCCTCCTCTGAACTGCCTCCATCCTGTCTATGTCCTTGCAGAGATGGGGTCTCCAGAACTCATGCAGTACTCCAGATGGGATCTCAGCAACTCTCTGCACAGAGGGATGACAACTGCTTGTTTTCTACTGGTGATCCCTCTCCCAGTGCATTCCAGTATCCCCCTAGCCCTCCTTACTGCCTTCTCACATTGCCTGCCTACCTTTAGATCATCTTATATGACTACTCCCAGGTCCCTTTCTATTTTTGTTGTTGTTAGTACCTCCCTCCCCATTGTGTACTCTTCTCCTGGGTTTTTGTTTCCCAGGTGCATTACTTTGCACTTATTTGCATTGAATCTAAGCTACCATACTTTTCACTATTCTTCCAACCTTGCCAAGCCCCTTCTCATTCTTTCCACCCCCCCCCAGTGTATCAACCCTGTTGCAGATCTTTGTGTCATCTGCAAAAAGGAATACTTTTCCTTCCAGTCCTTCTACAATGTCACTTATAAAGACATTAAAGAGGACTTGCCCCTGTACTGAACCCTGCAGTATCCCGCTAGTAACCCCCCTTTCTTCGGAGTGGACTCCATTTACTATTACCCTCTGCATCCTGTTGTCCAGCCAATGTTTTACCCAGGCTACCACCCTGGAACCCACTCCCAGGCTGGCTAACTTGTTTATTAATCTTTTGTGTGGGACTGTGTCAAATGCCTTGCTAAAGTCTAGGTAGGCCATGTCCACTGCCCCTCCCTGGTCTTTGTACTTTGGTCACCCAGTCAAAAAAATCTATAAGATTCATCTGACATGACCTTCCCACTGTGAATCCATGCTGCCTTGGGTCCTGTGTTCCGCTGGCCTCTAGGTACTCAACATTTCTTTCTTTCAGAAATGATTTCATCCTTTTTCCTACTACTGAGGTCAAACTAAGGTCTGTAGTTTCTTGCCTCTGCCTTGCTCCCACTTTTGTGAAGGGGAATCACATTTGCCTTTCTCCAGTCCTCAGGTACCACTCCATCCTCCCATGATTTGTTAAAAAGGGTAGTCAGTGGTGTCACAAGTTCTCCACGTAGTTCGTTTAGAATTCTGGGGTGAATCCCATCAGGCCCATTGCCTTGTCCACCTTAAGTTTTAGAAGTTCTTTCAGGACCCTTTTCTCTGTGGATGGACTGGTATCAACCCCCCCTATCCAGAGTGCTTCAATTGTTTGTTTTAGGTATGTTCCACTCCTCTTCTTTTCTGAATACTAAACAAAAGTATTTGTTCAGTGTCTCTGCCTTTTCACTGTCACCCTCTGCCCAACCCTCCCTTTATTAAGCCTCATTATCCCTCCCTTGGTCTTTCTTTGCTCACTGATGTACCTGTAAAATGTTTTAGCCCCCTTCCAGTGTAAAGCAAGAAAAGCTGTTTTGTGGTTTAAACCTGCAGTTTGTAAACTGTCCATTGAGACTGCTAGCCTGGGGGATGATCTGAACTGATTTCCATAGGCATTAACATCTGCTAGCTGCAAAGAGGAAACAAGGCTGAAATTTCTGAGCTTCCAAGAAGAACTTTAGTCATCAGAGGATGGTCTGGGGAATTAACCAGTTAGTGCTACAGCCAGGCATTACCCATAATTTTCCCCTGGGAGTTTGATGCCTGGACACGTGAGGTAGGCATGTGGCCTTGGTCCCCAGTACTGGGCTATTCCAGCATCCATGAAGAAGTGTCTCAGAAGGTGACAAGCTGCCAGAGATTGCCTCATCTGAGAATGTGACAAGCTGCCAGAATTCTTTCACAGTCAAATAAGCTGGCATCCTACTTGTATAGCTTGAGGCCCCCAGCTTGACTGACTGACTCTGCTGCTGTTTCTCAGACCATGTGAGACTGTGCTACAGAACCATGAGTAAACATAGGGCCTGCCCTGACCTGGGGAGTTAAACAAAATTTATTCAAAAGTTCCTGTTGTATTTAAAAAGTACACCAACACCAGCCACCCAGCTGCGCCATTCAGTCCTGCAACTTTACCACCTGGGTACCCAGACTGACTTTGAGGGGTACTGGTACCAGTGGGGAGAGGGCCTGTTCTACTGTGTGCTACTGTTTGGGGGTGGGCACAGATATACTAATATTGTGTATGCTCTTAGCTGCAATATTAAATCTCATCCAGTTGCTGTTTATCTTTGCAGCCCATTTCCCCCTTCCCTATTTCATAAATCTTTTACTGTTGTTTAATACTGTCTGTGAGCATATTATTAGTGATTGCCTTTAATTGCATGTGTGTTACAGTATTACCGTTTAAAGTGATATTCTATGTGTGGGTGACTGTGAGGGGAGGTGGGTGGGTAGGTATGGCATCTCATGGGGTTGTACCACACAAACAAATGGCCTACTATAATTTACTCCAGGTGGAGGCACCATGCTACTCATTCTATGTCTGGGAAAGAACCCTCCCCCCCAACTTTTCCATCTGAAACAGAGCCCAGGCCCCTCAACCTTGCTGAGCCCACAAGGCAGGGGTAGTAACTGTAGGTTATATGGTGACCTGGTTACACATGTTCTGCAAAGAGTTCTGTAAGCATTCCTAAAACAATTCTTAAAATTCAGGTGGCAGTCCGTCGGGCATGGGGGTCCTGCCAGATTTCAATGATATCACTACATTATGGTCAGTAAGTCACCATGCAATAAACTGTCGAACTAAACAAAAGAACAATTAAATATTTATCAACTTAACAAAATAAGGAGTGAATGACTGATACTGGGGAAGTGCTGAGGGACAGAGAATGAGTTAAGTTACAGGTGTGAATAAGTCCAATATCAGTAGCAACTGCAGGAGTGAGTGGAGAACTCATGGAGGTGAGCTTTAAGAGCAGGAAAGGAAGAGAGTGAATAGAAGGTGGAAGAGAACCCCAGAGTTTAGAAAAATTAAATGAAAAGGCAGTCTGGCCAGTAGTAGATTTAATTTGAAGGAGAGCAAAACAGCAAGAGCAAGCATTACTAAGTCAGTAAGAGGACAAAGGGGGAGGTAGAGAAGAGAGGTTAGATATTAAGGAAGAGAGCCAAACCAAAATTTGGAGATAAAGAAGACACAATGGGTGAAGCATCTGGCATCATTATAGGGGAGCGAGAAGGAAGAATAGAAAGTACAATGATGAGGATGCATGGGTTTATCAAAGGCAAAGTGACAGAAGGAGTGAAAGGGAGGATCCAGTCTAGCTAAAGTAGACTTTAAGCAGCAGTGTAAACTACGTCTCTGTAGTCAAAAATTGGAGCAGAGGGCTGGACAGTAGGACAGCATCGATTCTTGTGCAGAGTTTTTAGGCATGGGTAATGAAAGAAAATTCCTTGCCTGTTGGGTTTTGGAATCTCCTCGTATCCACCATATCCCTTTCTGCAGCCATCTGGCTAAGTACTGCCGAGCTCTTAGGAGGATTCCTATTAGGAGAGCTTAGTGATCCAGCACTGGGTCCCAGAGCATATTAAAATCCCCTCCCAAGATGACACAGCTGGGGGCAATGGAGTTTTTGTGAGTACTTTGTGCTATTTTACTGCTTTGTGCTTTTTGTTTGTTCTATTTTTTCAATTTTTTAGTTTGCTCTTATTTTTTATCTTGCTAATAGCCTTGCTTTCCTTTGAACGGAAGTATTTTTTAACCCTGTAGAGACTAAGGCAGGTTGAGACTGTATTGTAATTACTTGGACCTAGATTGACTGATTCTTGCACTTAGGAAACTGGATATCTCTGAGATACATCTGAGAAATTCTCTTGGCTGTGCTTTGTTCTTGGATGAGCCATCTGCATATCAACCTCAGAGGCTTATTGGCTTTTCCAGCTGTATTATAAAAGCCCTAATCAGAAGTTGTCTTCGTGTTTGACTTGAAATTAATTTGTTGGCATGGACTTTGTCTCTGGGACTAGAAAACAGATCAAAAGCCTTCAGCAAGGGTTTGCAATTTCCCGTGAATAAGGACTTAGATCCAACTCTTCAAGTTTTCAAGTTTCCAAGCTTTCTTAAGAACTTATATCAGTTCTATGAGGACTCTGAGGACACTTGTTTATTAAGGGCATTAATAACATATTTGGGTCTGCTTGACACACAACTTGTACTGAAATTGAATTGTATTGATATATTTTTTGCTAACATAATAATTCTGATTTAGTGGATATCCTGTTTTTGCTCTGATTACACTGTTTCCTAATAATTTAATTAGGTTTCAGTCTCCAACATGGTTTCAACAAGAAGTAAAACAAATTGTATCTTGAACTTGGCTAATGACCAAAGGGATAAGGTTAACTCCCCTAAGACATTAGGAAAACAAATAATAGGAATAAAAGACCATAAAGATATCAAGGGAAACCTAAAGAAAAATACAAAAAGAAAATTAAAGAAACCTAAAACTGTGGAAAGCATGGTAAAGACCTTAGACGAAAATAAAAGTTCGCTACAGGAAGGTTGTCTTTCTTATAAATAGAAATTGAAAAACAGGTTAAAATTGCAGATTACTGTAGCAGCAAGGGTAATTTTCCCTTAAGTCTATCGACACCTATAACTGATAACTCCAAGGGGCAGACACCATCCATCACCCTGGATAAACACAATTCAGAATGTTTAGTAGTATCTAGTAATGCATCCATTATGGGTAGCAACAACGAAAGTATACAGTTCATTGGTGAAGATAACTTATACATAATAGCTAGTGACTGGGACACTTTAGTCCCTTACCCTAGTAGTATGGCTAGTTTAAGTATGGATGGGCCACCAGGTGATTATCCAGAGGCAGATTTTTCTGCTGATCAGTACTCTGTAATAATTTCAGATTCAGTAGACAAGAATCTTCAGTATACATCTTTTTCGTCTCCTCCTGTATTAGAAAACAGGGATAAAAGGAATAATACAGAATATATGAAAGGGGGTTTATTATCTGTGATACAGGAATTGAGTTGGACAACAGAAGGGTTGAAAAGCTGGACCTTACTCTAGCAGATTATTCTGGATATCCAGGAATAAGGATGCCAGAGCAAACTGTTGGGGCAGACACCCCACAAATGCAGACCCTAAGGGGAAGAAAGGAAAATTATGATAAAGAACATTTTACAAATGAGGAAGACTTTATTTCCTGAACAAATCTCTCCAAGCAAATGGTGGAGATAGCGAAAAACCCTTATTACGCGAACATAATGATCTTGGAGAATATTGCAGCACTCCAAGAGGAGCTATCTACCTTGAGAGCAGATGTTTTAGAAACAGAATAATATTAGACCTGGTACTTAATGGGATTGCTCAGGAAAAACAGGGAAAATCAAACATGAGCACTCAAATTAACCCAACAGAGGATAAGTCCTCTGAAAACAAATTTGTACAAGTGAATTTGTAGGATCCTTTTATAAAAGAAAAGTGTACAGATATGCAGAAGTCAAAAGAACCGACAAAATCAAAGAAAGGGACAAGAAACTTAAGAAATACAACCAAGAATAAAAATAAACGCAGTAGGGCAAAAATGAGTAAAAATAAGCAACCAAATATCTCAGAAAATATTGAGGAAGGGAAAAATAATGAAGCGCCCCCACAGGAAGAGCCTATATCTGATATACAAGATGCATTTGTTGTGTCTAATGCTGATGTTACTGATTTTAATTTTGGAGCACTGCCACTGGTTGGGAGGGAGGTCACTGCCCCAGGTCATGACCCCAAACACATTTTATCCTATACTGGAGATAGTTTACCTGTAACGGGTTTGCTCTCATTTAACAATTTATTCAAAGAAACAGGAGAGGGAAGGAAGCATTTCTTTGAAACCTATGGCATAAAACTGATCCCTGATGAGACAAATGATATTCTTACAAGCCATGTGAAATACCTGTTGGTTATTAACCTCGATAAAAGGGATTTTTTGAGTTTGATGTCTCTTAAACCCAAAAATCATTGACTGTGTCATGATTTATGCAAATTCTTCTGTGCTTGCAGCAGAAATATGGTCTAAAGGAAATTTGATATAGTCAAAGGGAATTTTGATAAGTGAGCCTCAGCTAGTTCCAGTGCCACTGCCTGTAAAAATACGTGGAATAAATGTAGATCCAACTAAGAGATGGGATCCAATTATAGATTCTCTTCTAAAAACAATCAACATTTATGAAAATAATCAAAATGTTAAACAAAATGACAAGATAATCTCAATCTTTGGTTGGAATGCTAGGGGAGAGAGAGATTTAAGAACTATTGGAAGAGAACTTGTCTCATTCCTGACTCACTCACTTGATATAGAATTAACCTTACAATCCATCTCAAACATTAAGATGTGGAGAGATGAGATTGAAACCCCTCAAATAGATCTGGCTTTTACATCAGCCAGATCTGTATGAGCCATTATGGAGAAGGCAGTGATACTGGACAATTTTGACATCCTGGCGACTATGCCCAGGGAATTTTGTAGGGAATGTGAAATAATATCCAGGAATGATAACCTGATGGTGGAAACCCCCCGGATAGAACAAGCCAGACAATCAGTACGACATACCCAAGCAAGACAAGAGCTTGAAATACTATCTTGGAATATAGAGGGGCTTTCATTAAAGCTTGCTGATAGTGATACATGTTCTTTTTTAGAGTCCTTTGATATATTATGCTTTCAGGAAACTTGGAACTTGACACCAGAAAATAATGTTATTCCTGTTTTTTCTACAGTCAGAATACCAGCTGATAAAAGCAAGAAACTAGGTAGGCCCAAAGCAGGTCTTGCTATTCTTATTAAAACTTCCCTGGATTTTGTGGTAACAGAACTTAAGTCTGAGGGCAACTTAATACTGACAGTTAAACTTTGTAAACATCACTCTTCATTAATAGTTTGTAATGTTTACATTACACCAAAGACCAAAAATAAGGAAGACCAATGACATCAATTCAAAAGGATATGAATGTCATTTTGGAGCAAAATGGACACCTCCCAGTGTTCATCTTGGGTGATTTCAACACCCGAATAGGGGTAAAAGACTCAGATGACAATTTTTATACTGATTTTGTGGCAAACATAGTGGAATCTAATCCAGGATTAATGTCACAAAGAAAATCAGAGGATAAAAATAAACATCAGAGGCAGATATGTGAGTACTTATTCAGAGAGCAGAATTTCATTCTCACAAATGGTAGAACTAAGACAAATAATATGGGAAGCTATACATTCATGGGACCAAAAGGTTATTCTACTATATACTATCCATTGACTAAGGCCTCTGGCTATATAACACTCCCCCACTCTTGAATCTCTCTTTGTTAGCTATTTACTGGAGTTTTCATATGTATTTGAACATTGTGTCTAACACCATGAATCAACAGTATCTAAAATGTTAGCCGATTTACTGTATCTTTGTATATTGTTTGCTTGCTTGTGTACTTTTTCTGTATTACTCAGTACTGTTCTCTTATTGTTTTTACTTGTTCTGATGTGGAACCTTTGAAAAAGAATCTTTGACTCAAAGATATTTTCTGAATCCTCAATAAAAAAAAAATATAGAGGGGGCAAAGATATTCCTGGATATGGAGGTCTTGGATCATCCAGAATCAGCACATCTTCCTGTCCGTGCAAAATTTATCATTGAGACTATCAGCTTAAGTAGAAATGAGACCTTGTCTTCCATGGAAATCATTAACCTTAAGAGAATTAAATGGCATAATCATTCCATTCACATTTTTCAGGAATTGTTCTTATATGGGTTTCCAGCTGAACAGAGGCACTCTGAAATGACAACTTAAACAGTATCTCAGAAATCTGGGATAGGTTAATAAATTATGTGAAACCTTTTTGTAAAACAGCCACTATGAAGGTGACCAAACCTTGTACATTGTTTAATAATAACTGTAAAAAAGTTAAAGCCACACTCAATCAAAAGATAAGAGAGGTAAGAGAGAATAAAATGAACAAAAAATAAAAGAATTAAATCAGGCCAGAAAAGAATATAATAAATTTATGGAACAAGAAAGAAATAATTACTATAAATCACAGTGGGATAAGTTGTGAAAAAAAGTACTGGAGAAAGACACCAAGGCCTTCTTGAGGCTGGTGAGTGGTGGTTATGGCCAATATTATAATAAAATTCAGGCACACATTACTCCAACGTGGGAAAAGTATTTTGAAATTCTATATTTTTCAGAAAAATAAAGGCTGGAGACAAGTAATCTAACTATGAAATTAATTGAAATTATGCTTGTACCTCTCAGTTTCAGTGATGGTGAGGTCTGTCAGGAAATATTATCACTCAAACAGAACAGAGTGCCAGGACCTGACAGTGTAATTGGGGAAATATATAAAACATTTACACAGTGGTGTGTCTCAGTATTGAGAACATATTATAATGTGATAATGCAAGGTCAGGATATTCCGCTGAGCTGGCTTAACAGCATCAATTAACAAATCCTGAAAAAGGGAGATTCTTCTAATCCAAAGATGTACAGACCAATCAGTCTTATAGTCATCGCACAGAAAATATTTTGTAAAATTCTATTAAATAAACTTCAAGACTGGATAGACGAAAATGAGATTCTTAGTGAATATCAAAACAGGAAGATCCACAGTACAACATTGCTATGTCTTGAGACATCTAATATGGAACTATGTGATGGTGAAGCACAGGAAATTATATTGTTGTTTTGTGGGCCTGACTGCAGCTTTTGATAAAATAAGCAGGAACCTGCTTTGGGAAAAACTAAAACAATTGAACATGGATAGTTGTCTATTAAACATAATAATCAGACTTCACACAAATACCTGGATGCAGGTACAATATAATCAATGGGGGTCTTTGACATCTTCCATTAAAATTAATTTAGGTGTTAGACAAGGGTCTATATTGGCCCCAACTCTATTTAATTTATATATAAAATAGATAATGCAGTTTGCCCTTTAGGAGACAGATCAGGTTGTCCTGGTGCACCCCTTCCCTTTCCATCAAGATGGTGTGCTTGGAAGGGAAGGGGATAGGGAAGGAGAGGGGAGGGTCAGGGGATAGAAACAATAGACAAACAACAGGAAGGGGAGGGGCAAGAGGAGGTACTTATTGGGCAGCACAGGAGTGGCTCAGCCACTTTTGCTGGAGTTCTGATTTGAGCTAATTGAAACTGCAGCATGTCGGATTGGCAGATTAACTGAAAGGTTTGCGCACCAAGATAAAGAGGTAAGAAACAAACAAAATAATATGGATGAGGAGGTTGAGGTTATATATATATTAAAACAAATATATATATATATATATATTTATATATATATATATAAAATAATATATATAATAATTAAAAGAACAGAAAGAGGATCAGGAAACTAGGAAAATTATGAGAAGCTGAGAAGTCAAATAATGTGAGAAAGAAACGCATAGTTTAAGGTGGTTTGCATATTTCAGCGATAACAAAGCTTTTTTTGTGGAAAGCAGAAGTGAAGTGATACATCAGGGAAAACTGACTTAAATGGTATATTCATAGTTGATCGTGGTTTACACATTGCAGCGATAACAAAGTGTTTTTTGTGGAGCAGGGGAAACTGAATTTTAAATTGTATAGTTTAGTGAGTTTTTGCATATTGCAGCGATAACAAAGCGTTTTTTGTGGAGCAGAGGTGAAGAACTGCAGGAAGGGAACTGAGCTGGAATGGGGTATTGCCAGCCCAAGGTCTTTCTGGCACTGAATACAAAACAGCACAGCTTTTAAGAAGGTTTTTTGTTGCAAAAGGGGAAGCGTTGAAAGGGGCAGCTGATAGAAGAATTGTACAGGACAAGGGAGGCCGGAGGAACGCCAGTAATACGGAGGATCACGTTGCATTCAGCTGGGTTTGCCTGATCTGGGCCTAGCAATAAAGAAGCTAGGGGAACAAGATGCTGGGGAGGAGCACGGCATTGCAAAAGGGTTTTTTTTAGCTGGGAAGAGGTAGCATGCGGCCTGCAGTGGCCCTGGCATGTTATTGGGGGAGAACTGAGTCAGAGAGTGGATTAGTGGACCGGTGAAGGGGCAGCGCATTGGTAGGTCCAAGGAAAAGAGGCCTAGCACAAAAAGACAGCAAGGGACGGACACGGGTGGCCATGTGGCATGACGTCACGTGCCACGTGGAGGCCGCGAGGTGAGTGGGGGCCTAAATGGTAGTTGGGGACAATTAAGAAGCTATGGGGAGAGAGAGAGGAACCCGGGGGACTGCAAATGGAAGGATGAGGCAGCTAATTGGAGGCCTGGTTGCTATGAATAGGAGAGTATACAGACTAGCATTATAGAAATGTATGGCGTGATGTCACACACCCACAGGACCACGCGGTCCAGCCACAAGGTTCTCTCTTGCAAACTGGTAACAGGCTTACCATCGACTGACAGGGGGACAACACGCATTGGAAGGGGGGATAGCCCAAGCAGGCAAGGTTGTGGAGGAAGGGGAATGCAACCAGAGGCTTGCGAGGGTGTGCAGGGTGGGGGAGGCACAGGCCCTAAGAGGCCACCATTTGAACCGGCCGGGGGACACAAGGGGACAGGAGCCCTACAGGCCAAGAAGCATGGCGGCAGTAGCCATGAGAGGGAGTAGGCCTAAAAATGTGGGGCCCTCAAGGAGAGGGGATCAGAGGTAGGCCGCGAGGCCATGTGGTGCAGCAAAAGAATCGGGACAAAGGGAAAGGGTGAATGAACAGGCCCAGAGAGGCAACAGCCAGAGGCATGTGAGAGCATGCAAGGGGAGGAGAGGTTTTAGGCCTGGGAAAACACAAGAGGCAGTGCCTGAAACGTGTGAAGGCTATTACCAGCCTGAGGCTTGCGGGGCAGGGCACAGGAAGAGGAATGAACAGGCCTGGGGGCCAATAGCCAGAGGCATGTGAGAGCATGCAAGGGGAGAGAGGCTTAGGCCTGGAAGCCCACGAGAGGTGGCGCCTGAGGTATGTGAAGGCTATGACCAGCCTGAGGCCCGTGGGGGTGGGGCAGGGGAAGGGATAGAGGGCCTGGTGGGTGGGGGATGGTAAGAAGGGGATAGAAGGCAGGGGAGACCGGAAGAACAATAAGGTCACCTGGAAGGGCCTGTTGTGACCACTTGCGATGGAGGAAGGCCCAGGCAGAGGTTTGGCCCTGAGGCGTAAAAAAAAAAAAAGGGACAAATTTTGTTATCATTAGGCAACTGTTTAAAAGAGGGCATGGCCATAGGAAGGACTGCTGTAGACATAATTTTAATAATGGAATTTTGTTTTCTTCTCTTCAGTTGTCTTTACAGTTTGAAAGGAACAAGGGACATGGCACCAAAGAAGAGCAGGCCTTCAAAGGAAGACACTTACAGGGCTATAGTGGAACTGGCTGAAAAAGCCAACAAAATGTGCGAACTGGTGGAAGGGGAGGAACCAGGGAGAACAGGGGAGAAAAGGAATGCAGGGAAGGGTAAAGGGGGCAGAGGGAAGCAGCCGGCTGAAAGGCCACACAGCCAAACCATGGTACAACCACTGACAGTGGGACCCACCAAGGTGGCTGATCCAGTACCTCTGTAGCCTGTTGACCTGGTACTGCCAGTACCTCTCCAGGACCAGGTCAGGGTCCCCACAGGGGAACCCAGACTGGATCCCCAGGGCATAGTGGTTCCTCCACAGCTGCTAGTGGTGCAATCACCTCTTCAACCACAGGGGACCATAATGGGGCACCAGGAAGACAGCAGGCAACAAGGAACAGACAAGGCCACAGGTAATGCACCCAGCTCAATGGGTGACAGTATCAAAGAGCATATAAGCCAAATTGTGTTGGCACTTAGGACAGGGGGTTTAGGGCAGATGGAGTCAGTACTGGCAGAAATTAGAACAGAAAAAGAGCTACCGAAGGAAAAGGAAGGAGGTACAGAGAAAGAAGGAAAAGGTATAAGGGAGATAGATGCCCCTGGGATAAGGGTGGACGAACACGTTCCACTGGCCACAAAAGAGAAAATATGGAAAGGAGAGTATGTGGATATCTTTGCTTTAGTAAGCCAGGAAGTGGCAGCAAAATATGAAGAAACAGACAATATAGGAAGGAGTGAAATGGCAGTGGTAGTTTTGTTAGGAAAGAAGGAGGAGGACAAATTCAAAAAAGGGAAGACTTGGGATGGGTGGTTTGTAGTTTTTGCCACATTCTCAGCCATAGTATTGGAAAAGAAGCCAGAGTTGGGCATCCCACTCATCACATACTCCCTAATAACAAGGCGGGCAAAGGCAAAGGGGGGGGTGGATATACTACGACAAATTCTTTCGGCAGAGAATAGCGACATATGAGGATGCAAGATGGGACACAAAGCAACTAGACTTGTGGACAGCTTATGTAACTGATCAGTCCACACCTGAAGGGGATTTGGGGAAAAAAGGAGCCACGCCCCAGAGGTGTTGCTGGGCTTACAATAGGGCCTTTTGTTCTTGGCCACAATGTCATTTTCAGGACGCATGTTCGAAATGCAGGGGAACACATCCGGCAAGCAAATGCAGGACGACATGGGTACAGGGAGCCCAAAGATCTGGGGATCAAGGTTCAGGTCAACAATTTTTTCATGAGGGACAGGGGTATAAGGGGCAGGCATGGAACAGAAGGTGGAGGGGCAGGGGGCATACGAGTAGAGGGAGTCAGGATCACTGACCAGCAAGGCCAAGCACTGAGTGAAAGGGGAGAATTTGGGATGGGAAAGGGAAAGAAAGCCAGAGAGCAATTTAGTGAAGCCAGAACCCCCATCAGGATAGAGGCATGGAAAGGTTGGTTCGACAGATACCCAAATAGAAAAGTGGCAGAGATGATTGAAAAAGGTTTTTGCACAGTTTTTTTCATTGCAGTGTGAAGGCCCCAGACAAGCGAAAGAGGCAAACAACCTGGGTTCGGTAAAAGGGAGAGAAGAAATGTTAAGACAAAAGATAGAGAAGGAAAAGGCAGCAGGGAGAGTAGAAGGGCCATTTGATACCCCCCCATTGCAGAATATGAGGATCTCTCCATTGGGTTTGGTCCCCCAAAAACAAGAAGGAGAATACAGGGTGATTCATCACCTATCCTTTCCTGAAGGGGATTCGATGAATGATTTTATTGGGGAGAAATATAGTAGAGTGACATATGCGACATTAGAAGATGCAGTCCAGTTAATCCAGGCAACTGCTGATGCATGGATGGCAAAAACAGATATTGAATCCGCTTTCAGATTGCTACTGGTTAGGAGAGAAGACTGGGACCTTTTGGGTTTTAAAATTGGGGGACAGTACTATTTTGACAAAGCCATGCCCATGGGATGTTCTATAGCATGTGCAACATTTGAAGCATTCAGCTCCTGTTTGCAGTGGATTTTTCAAGAAAAAAATGGTTATAAAATGGTTATTCACTATTTGGATGATTTCCTTTTTATCGATAGTGGAAAAAAGGAGACACAAAAAATGTTGGTCAATTTTCAAGAGCTGTGCAAGGAATTAGGGATTCCGCTGGCACCGGGAAAAACAGAAGGGCCCAGCAGGGTGCTAGAATTTCTGGGTATTGAGATAGATGCTCTGGGGGAAATATTTAGGCTGCCAGACAAAAAAGTGGAAAAACTGAAAGAGTTGATCCAAATACATACCAGCAGGAGAAGAGTACAACTAAAACAAGTACAACAGGTATTGGGGCACCTGAACTTCACCTGCAGGGCTATTGGACGAGGGAGGGCTTTCACCAAAAGGTTGGCTAGGGCTACAGCCGGGGTGACCAGACCACACCATTGGGTAGACATGACAAAAGGAGTTAAGGAGAATTTTAGGGTATGGGAGAAATTCCTCAGGGAATACAATGGCTTCTCCTTTTAGCAGGAGGAATGGGTATATAACACAGACCTTGATCTGTACACAGATGCAGACGGGGGTCTAGGCATGGGGGGCTGCATGAGGAGCAGATGGTTTGCAGAACTGTGGCCTACAGACTGGGTGAGGGATGGTAAGGTGAAAGATGTAACATTGTTAGAGATCATGCGTATTTGGGCCTGCATCCTAGTTTAGGGGGAAGAATTACGGAATCAGAAAGTAACATTCTGGTGTGACAACAGGGCAGTGGTAGAGGTATTAAACAACAAGGGAGCCAGGTCAGACACGGACAATAAAGTCTTGTGACTTTTGGTGCTAAGGGCCTTACAATTGAACATGTCATTCAGAGCAAAACACATAGAAGGGGTACACAATATCCTGGCTGACAGCCTTTCCCGTCTGCAGCTGGAGCATTTCTGGAGGCTGTCACCAACAGCAAAGGAGCAAAAAACACCCATACCAATGAACATCTGGGATGTTGGCAGGAAGGAGCAGAACTGTTGTTTCACAGTTCATGGGCACCACGGACTCTAAGGGCCTACGATGGGGCCTGGCAAGTGTTTCAAACATTCAGGGCAACACACCACATGGAGGTAAGTAGGCCACTCACGGAGGAGCAACTAGGGAAGTTTACTGTATGGCAATGGCAAAGAGGAACAGCCCACACCACAATGGGAGTCTATTTGGCAGGGATTAGCATCATTTTCAGCCTGAAAGGGTGGAAGGACCAGACAAAATCAATGTTCATTAGAAGAATGATGCAGGGATGGGGTAGGTTGAGACAGGGGGTGGTGTATAATAGAAGAACAATAGGTGAGCAGTGGCTGGCTAAACTGATGGACGTGTTACCGGCAATCTGATGTTCAAAAGCAGAGGCCCAGCTATTTCATGTGATTTACATGGTGATGTTCGCAGGGGCCATGACAGTGAGTGAGGTGGTGGGGCACAACAGTAAAGAAAAAGAAGGGGGATTGGACTGGGAAGATATAAGCTGGGGGATGAAGGAGATACAAATCATTATCAAAAGGTCAAGGACAGATCAAAGAGGGCAGGGTTGCACGGTGGCACTAAAGAAACTCGTAGAAGATGCAGTGTGCCCAGTAAAGGCTTTGTGGGCTTTTGCCACAGAGCATGGGAATAGGACAGGGAGTTTATTTGTGCATGGAGATGGGAAAAAGGTCACAAGTTATCAAGTCATGGCCTTGCTCAAAAAAGGTATGCATTTCCTGGGGGAGGACCCAACTAATTACTCATCCCACTCCCTATGGATAGGGGCTGCTTCACAGTGGGCAGCAGCAGGGGAGACTGTGAATAATATATTGGAAAAGGGGCAGTGGCAGTCTGCCAGTTACAAGAGATACATTCGAGCACTGCAATATGGAGACTAACATATTACCTATGTTTTTTGTTACAGATTGAGAGCCACGTTGGGGAGGAGGGGAGATATTGGGAAAGGCAAACTAAGACCATATATAAGATATTTATTTTGCTTAAATCCTATAGGAAGAGGGAGGATCTCAGAAGTTTGGATCTGCGGCCACTCTTATATTTATTGGGCAGAAAGGAGATCTGAGAAAAAGGCTGGGGAAAAACAGCTGTACCAGGATGTGAGACAATGTAGGTTGGTGTGGCACGGCATCCGGGGATGAGATGGGCACAACTGCTTCCTATCATGAAAGAGCTGAAGGAGCGGTGACCCATTCCAGACTTAATTATTTTACATCTAGGAGTAATGATCTTGGGAGTAAGCCATGGGTAGACACGTACATACAGGTAAAGAGGGACCTAGAGACTATACAACAGTGATGGCCTGGGGTATGCCATGCCTGGTTTGATATAATCCCAAGAAGGGTCTGGAGACATGAACACAGTCATAGAGCTCTGGACAGGGCCAGGAGAAAGATGAACAGAAGGATAGGGACACTGATAAGGAGAATGGGAGGCAGGTAATACTATGGGGTGTAGAAGAGTGGGTAGAAGATTTCTACAGGTCAGATGGTGTGCATCTTTCAGATCTAGCCATAGACATGTTTAATACAGAAATTATGGGTTTTATAGAAGCATGGAGGAGGCATGCAAAAAATGGAAGTTAAAAAAAAAAAAGGAGAGAGAAAGGCTGGGAAGGAGGTTTCCCTGAGGTAGGGGGAACAATACCCTGAATTGGGGAGTCAGTGTCCAACACAAGCTGGAGACTGGCTAATGGGGAAAAGGGGGGAAGGAGGGGTAAGAAAAGGAATAAGATTAAAAGAAGAAGAAGCTGAAGGAGAAAAGCGGTCTCGGTTTTCACTGTTACCTAACAGAAAAAGAGAAGAAGAAGACACCCAGGTTTTCACCCTGGGGGAAGCCAAAAAGAGGAAGAAAGAGGCTGATATATGGATGCAAATAAATGCAATTGTGAGAGATATGATAATAATAAAAGATGATGAAATGGAACATAGAATTATGATTATATAAATAAATTGCCAATCTGAGCACAACAACAAATTATGGTCTCTGTCTTTTTGTGAGGGAAAAGGGGGGAATCCGGGACAATGGAGTTTGCCCTTTAGGGGGCAGACCAGGTTGTCCTGGTGCACCCCTTCCCTTTCCATCAAAATGGTGTGCTTGGAAGGGGAGGGGATAGAGAAGGAGAGGGTCAGGGGATAGAAACAATAGACAAACAACAGGAAGGGGAGGGGAAAGAGGAGGTACTTAATGGGCAGCACAGGAGTGGCTCAGTCACTTTTGCTGGAGTTTTGATCCCTCCTCCCACCCTAGAAATATGGAACAAGAGGGGAAGACAGTCAAAACGGGACTGTAGGGTATGCCTGTCAAAGGTGGATGACAGAAGTGTCCGGTAGGATGGTCATGGGACTGCCAAAGGTGGATGGCAGGAAAAGTACGGTTATTGGACTACCAAAGGTGGATGGCAAAAAAAGGGGGGAAGGGGGGAAGGAGGGGGGGAAGAAAAAGGAATAAGATCAAAAAGAAGAAGAAGCTGAAGGAGGAAAGCCGTCTTGGTTTTCATCGTTACCTAACAGAAAAAGAGAAGAAGACACCCAGGTTTTCACCTGGGGGGAGCAAGAAGAGGAAGAAAGAGGCTGATACATGGTTGCAAATAAATGCAATTGTGAGAGATATGATAATAATAAAAGATGATGAAATGGAACTTGGAATTATGATAATATAAATAAATTAATTGCCAAACTGAGCACAACAACAAATTATGGTCTCTGTCTTTTTTGTGAGGGAAAAAGGGGGAATCCGGGACAATACAAGAGCTGGAAAATACAGATTTTCATTTGCCTAAAATAGTGAAAAATAGGACTTCACTTTTAGCCCATGCAGATAACATTGTCTTGTTTTCAACCTCTCTGCTAGGTTTTCAGAGAAAGCTGGACAAATTCTCTGGGATATGCAATAAAGATGGTTTGTTAATTAATGAAAATAAAACCAATGTAGTGATTTTTGGAAATAGAGCTAAGAACCTACCTAAAGGTTTTATAGGAAAAGCTAAAATAAACACAGTTAAAACATATGACTACCCTGGATTACATTTTTCCCAAACTACAACTTGGAAGGAACATTGCAATTTTGTCATATCTAAAACTAAAATCGCATCAAATGCATTTAAAGAATTCAATTCAAAAATGGGAAAAGACTCCATAACAGGAATTTTGAAAGTAATAAATGCAAAAATTAGTGCTAGTATAATTTATGCCTCAGAACTATGGGGAAGTTTTAAGTTAGATGACATTGAACGTGTAATTAATAAGCTCCATCGTTATATCCTAATAGTCCCTCAAACTGTGCCAAAAGAAATGTTATGCCTTGAACTGGGACAGCTTTCCTTAGAAACACTAGTCTTGCAGAAGTGATTTTTATTCTTGTAAAAGACATTTCTGTTGTCTGAACAAAGAATCCCAAGATGGTGCTTAGAGGAAAAGAAATATATTATGCCTCTATGAACTTCATTGCACCTAGTATCCAACTTATTAGGAAAGAATTGTATCCAAGGGGGCTAGGACACATGATAACAAACATATACTACAAACCGCTGGAAGAAATTATATCTCTGGTCAAGATGAGTTAGAGATATAGCTAAAGTTAAGGACATGCAAAGAATAGCTACTATAAAAAAATTATAGATGGTATAAAATAATAAAGCAGAAAGATGGATTGGATTCTTATTTACTCAGATTAACTAACCCTCAATCTAGACATATGTTAACCAGATACAGAATGGAGTTATATAAGGCAAATTACATTTGTTTTGGACAAGGAAAAGGGAATGTAGATTCCCTATTTTGCCCCTGTGGGAATCGATTGGAGGACAATTCAAAACATGCTGCCTGTTTGTCTGGAGACCATTCTCTTTAAGGAAGGATACCAGCCTTTCTTTTAGAATGGCCTCCATTAATTTACCCACTATGGAGGTTAGGCTAACTTACCTGTAGTTACCTGACTCGTCCCTTGGTCCACTCTTGTGGAGGGGTACCACATGAGCTGCCTCCAGTCCTGTGGCACACACCCCATCTCCAGTGAGGTGTTAAATAGGTCTGTCATTGGGGCTGCCAATACCCTCCACCAGTTGCCTTAGGACCCTTGGGTGTACCCCATCCAGGCCAGGTGCCTTGTCCACCCTCAATTCCATTAGCCCACTTAAGACCCTGTCTACCCTGATCTCCCCATCATACTCCTCCACCCCCCAAGGATCACCAATCTTCCCCTGTGACATAGGTCCATCTGCTTCCTTGGTGAAGACTGAGCAAAAGTACTCCTTTAGTGCCTCCGCTTGCTTCTCCTCTTTCTCTGCCCATCCTCACTCTCTCATAATCCTAACTATCCCATCCCTTCTGCTTTTTCTATTCTTAATGTATCAGAAGAAGTCCTTCTTCCTTGCCCTAATCCCCCAGGCCAGTCTTCATACTTTCTCAGCCTTGGCTGCCGTGACCTCTCTGTATGCCTCTCAAGGTTTCACAGCATATACCTCTCTGTCCTCTTCCCCTGAGGTATGCCTGTACTTCAAGAAGGCTGCCCTCTTTTTCTTTACCTTCTCAGCCACCTTCCTGCTATGCCAGTTAGGTCTCTTGGTTCTACAGTTCTTTTTATGGGCTCTTGTACAGGTGTTGGTGTCCTCGATTATTCTCTTCTTAATGGTTGTCCTTTCAGGTCCACATCCATTTCTAGCTGGAGCTTTGTAAGGTGCTCCTGTACTGTGTTCCCCATCCTATTGAAGTCTGCCTTCCTAAAGTTCACCACCTTCATTTTAGTGCTGCAGTGGGTGGAGACCTGCAGGCCTTTTTACAATCAATGAGAAAAAAGACTCTGCATTCATTCTGAACATACGTGTTGGACTTGTGTCACAGTCATCTCCACATCTGTGAAGCAGTCCACCCATGTTGTACCTACCGACCACAGCACTGCACTATTTTACAGTGCCGGCAGTCATGATGGACCATGGCATGCTCTGTCATGTCCAAGATGGCCACCACACTCTACTGTGCATGCACAAGCAGTCGAACCTGAGTAGTAGCATGCAGTGGCGATCTTGGTTGTGGAAGAGTGGGCCATGTTTTGCCGTGACCACCTATTTTATTTATTTATAGATTTTTTATATTATAGAAATTCCCCCCACCCAACGATCCCTCTCAGCACCCATCACCAAAATGACACTAGAGGTGCCCAATCCCCCAGTATTGCGCTAGTGTTCTTGCCAAATTATTTTTCTCCCCCTACCCAACACAGCCTCTCAGTCAGCACCCACCTCCACCAGAAACATAACTGTGACACTGGGGTTGCTCAATCCAACAGTGTAGCAATCAGGGATCCTCTGTCCTTTTTTTTTTCCTCCTGTAAAAAAAAAAATTGGTCCGCCGTTGTCTTTCATGGCTGTTCCTTACTCCCCACTCAACCCCCTCACTCAGTGCCCACAACCTCATACCCTACCCAAGCCCTTACTTACCCATCAGGGGTCCAATGTTGTAATCCTCTCTGGATGGAAGACATGTCTTCACTATTTAAAGCCAGACCGTGAACTGAAGACACAGATATGCAGTTCAATGTATTTCAATGGGGGTTTGAACTTATCACTGTAACTTGGGGCATTTTTACATATTTTGGGCCCAGATTTTCAACATGCCTTCTTTGGGACCCCACCTCATGAACAATGTAATTGTCAATAGGCAGATCTGTCCAGAAAGGTGATTTTGCAGTCCTTACATGAAATCAACTTTTGGCCAGGAGCTGAAAACTTTCTCTGCCCTTGTTCATGAGGTGGGGTCATAAGAAGGCTGTGGTACAAAAACTGTTGAAAAACAACAAAGTTATGAGCCTACGTTGAATTTTGTGAATGTAGGCTCATGACTTTGGCACTTTTCAATATTTTTACCCCAAATTTATAAGTAGCCATATCATTACAGCACCTCATTAATGTGACAGCTTTTCATTTTTCAAATCCTGGCAAATAAGTTTTTTTTTCACTTCCCAAAAGGTGATTTTGTAGCCCCTGCGTGAAATCACCTTTCGGCCAGGAGCTGAAAATGTTCTATGCCCTTGTTCATGAGGTGGGGTCATAAGAATGCTATGTTGGAAATGTGGTATAAAAATATTAAAAAAACAACAAAGTTATGAGCCTACATTGATGTTTGTGAACGCAGGCTCATAAGTTCAGTAATATTCAATATTTTTACCCCAAATTTTCAACATAGCCATTTCTTTACAGCACCTCATGAATGTGAGAGCTGTCATTTTTCAGCTTCTGCCTAAAATGTATTTTTGCATCCCGAAAGTTGATTTTGCAGTCCCTGTGCAAAATCACCTTTAAGCCAGGAGTTGAACATTTTGTCTGCCCATCTTCATGTTGAAAATTTGGTGTAAAGATATTACAAAACAACACATTTATATAAATGCAGGCTTGTAACTTTGATAATTTATCATATTTGTACCCCAAATTCCACAACTTCAGCCCTATCGGCTCTGGCCAGAGTTTGTTGATGTGGTTGCTTCCTTCCCCATGTAGGTAGAAAACCACACTATGCAGTGGTCACTGCCTGCAAGGGGTTCCTTCACTTCCACATCCCATACATTCTCTCCATCTGATAGCACTAGGTCTAATATGGCCTCCTCCTTTGTTGGCTCTGTGACTCCCTATGTCAGGAAAGAGTTCTGGATAGCATCCAGGAGGACCTGTTCCCTGCAGCAGGAGGTAGCAAGGGTGCTTCAGTCTTCTCCAGGTAGATTGAAGTCTCCTACTATTACAGTGTTTCCTCTCCTCCCTACCCTTCTTATCTGTTACCCCAGCTCCTTATCCATCTCTATTCCCTGTGAAGGTGATCTATACACTACCCCCACATGGATCCTTCACCCAGTGGTGTTCTGGAGTACCACTCATAGGGCTTCAGTAGTGCCCTCCTCTCCCTCCTCCCTGTTGCACATATCCCTTCCCTTACTTACAATGCCACTCCCCCTCTTTTCTGTGTCCTTCCTGTACAGTTGGTATCCAGGGATCACACAGTCCCAGTCATGGTACTGTTTGCCCATGTCTCTGTGATGGCAGCTATGTCTACGTTTCCCTCTGTCAACATCACCTGTAGGTCTGCTGCCTTGTTAGCCAAGCTGCTTGCATTCAAGGACACTACCTTCCAGTTTGACCCTTGCCCCTCTTTACTCCTGTACCTTTTGTGCCTCTCCTCCCCCCTTCTAACCCTTTCACTTGCTCTCCCTTTCCTTTTTATTTCCTTCTGGGGGGGCCTGGGGGCTCTTTCTCCTGGTGCTGAGTGCCTAGCCCTCTGTCCTCCCCCCTTGATCAGTTTAAATTTAGCCTGTCAGCTAAGTGTCTTTCCAGGTTGCCTTTCTGGACCCTGGTGCCCTCCTTGTTTAAAATCAGCCTGTTTGGTACATATAGGTCCTTATTGCCCCATGTTTTACTCCACTTTCCCACCAGCCCATACCCATTTGTTTCACACCATCCCCTCAGCCATGAGTTGAATTCCTTAATCCTCTCCTTTCTTACAGTGCTGGCCCTTGGGACTGGCAGCACCTCTGAGAAAGCTACTAATTGTCCCACCCCACTGCTGATCTTTCCTAGCTTTGTGAATCTTTCTTGCACCATCTTCACCTCACAGTCCACCAGATCATTTGTGCCCAAATGTACCACAGTGTGAGGCTCCCCTTGCCAAACACATTTTGGTATAATTGGCCATGCCCTCCCTACAGTCATGCTTGGCATGCAATCTACTCACCTGTTGCTACAACCTGTATACTTATTGCCCATCTTACTCCCTATAGAATAGAGTCCCATATTATTTCAACTGCCCCCCATACATGACTGTTGCTGACATGGTGCCTACCCTGGCTATCATCCATCACATGTTTCCCTCCATTATGACCACCACCCAGTTCGACACCACTTTCCTGTTCCCCAGCTTCCCCCTTTCTCATGGTTACCCCTGCTTTGCCCCCCTATTGGATGGTCTTTTTCCCCTCCTGTGGCATTCCCCCAGAGATGCCCTTTCTTTGCCCATGTCACTCTCCTTCCTGTCCCCCCTGCTTATGTTCTTCATGACCTCCCCTTCACATGATTCACCTGCCTCCCTATCCCTGTTTCCCCTCCTGTCTGGTGCTCTTCCCCTTCTTCCCTGACCCCCTTGACTCAGTTCTGCCTCTGCTTACCAAACTCTCCTCCTTTCCCTTTGTCCTCCAGATCCTGCAAAACTGTGCACCTGTTTGAGGTCCTTTTTCCCTTGCCCCAAATGCCTTCTGCTAACATTCCATGCTCCCCATCCTTCCCCTCTGTACTGACTCTTTCATCCTCCTTCCCCCACCTCTCACCACCTTCCAGTCTCTCCCTTCATTACCCCCTGGTTGCTGTGCCACTGGTGTTCCCTAGCCCTGAGGTTTCCTTCTCAGCTCCTGCCTTGGCCCTCTATCTTACCTGCCCATCTGGGACAATCCCCTATTCCCCCCTCCCCCTACCTTCATGTCCACCCTCCTCCCCTCCTCCTTCCTAATTCGTATCTTAGCCACTCTATTTCATCCCTATGTTGCCCAAGATGCCTGCAGATGCCAAAAATAATACATGGGTTGGTTTGCTTAAGGAGTATTGTAAATCCACCTGAGGTGCTGGTTACTACATAAACCCCGAGAGTTAAATTCAAGTGGTTTATTCAAGCATCCAACACCAAGGGTGTGTGCAAAGTTTGAGTTTTACACACCATCCTGTGCTGTATTTTATATAATTGCAGGGCAGCATTTTTTTCACCACAGCAATTATATAAATAACAACACATTGCCATGCAGCTGTGGTCAGGTTCAAGCAGGGTCCACGGTCTGGTTCAAGTAGCTGTTTAAACATTTACTTCTTTTATGCAGTTCCTCTCAAAAGTTAAAAAGGTGTACTGAAGTGAGGTGGTGAAGTGTTCAATGCAACAAAGGGAAGAGCACAGCTGGCACATGTGTGGAACAAGGTACTGTAAACCCAGTGCATGTTTGATGTTATAACCAGCTGGTTATAATAGTGAATTATAACTGGGTTTCCTATATGAAAAAAATACTCACCAGTTATTATATATAGGATAGTGCATGGATAACAGTTGACAACAGGGCTATTCTTTCACCAAGTTGGCACTATGATGACGGATTACCTTGAGAGTGCAGCTCGAGAGGTAATCCATCGTCATAGTGCCAATGAGGTGAAAGATGCCCTGTTGTCAACTGTTCCCCATGCACTTTTCTTTATAGTGTATGGTGGAACGTCATTTTTTGAGAAAAAAAAATCACTACAGCATGTTTCTGCTTCCAAACATTGTCCCTGGGTTACTAGAAGGAAAAAAGAACTTTATATTTTGAACGTGTTCATGCTTGACATTTTAACTGTTTTAGAACTTTACATTTTGAACGTTTTAACTAAACATTAGTACTGCCACCGACATTGCTGCTTTTGCTATGTGTCCTTTCTATGGAGTGAGCCCTAACTGTCAAATGCTGTTCGAGGACACAGTGTGTGACGTTCGCAGTGCAGTAGAAAAAATCCTTCTGCTGCACTGCGAACGTCGCTAGTGTGTGACTACAAGGTTTCGACAACGATGGATTTCGGTGGAGAACGATGTTCCACCATACACTATACTGAAATAAACAACAGTTAGGTATCTATCTCACTAATTTCCCAAACCCCTTGTCTAATTTTTACATGTTTAGGAAAAATTAATGTGCAAATTCTAGAAATAAGACATTCAAGGCCAATGAGCAGCTGCCATCTTGCCTGCCAGCTCAGCCAGTCCTTCATTTAGTTTTATTTTACACGCTTTTTTCATAATCAGTGGAAACATCAGTATCAAATAATGGTTTCTTGAGTAGTGACATACAGCAGATCCAGCTGGGATGCAATGCAGTACCCTCTGGTAAATGGCATGGCACAGAATTCTGTATGACAAAAAAGGTTTAATTGCCATTGAACTACCATACACTGTTCCTTGCAGCATAGCAAGTCTGACTCCTACAATCAAAGGAGGCCATCAACAGTCTGAATTCATTACCTTTACCAGTAAAGAACTAAGTAAAGTCCTCCCATATTTTTTTGAGAGACACTAGATCCAGACAGATACTGATGACTCTATATACTGTCTCCCAGCTGCAGGTCGGCTCTTTATCTTATTTAAAAAGCTGGCAAGATACTGAGTCTTTGCCTTCTAGAATATCACCCACATATATCAATATGTGTAATGATCCATCTCATGTCAGGATACATTTCATTTATGCTCATATGTCCTAACCTGCCATTTTATCATCTACAGATCACAAGTAATCTATGGTGATCAGTGAGAGATAATAGCTGAATGGAACAGTATGGTACCATAGCATCAAATCCAAACTCTGAGACCATTAAACTCTTCCATAACCTTACAGGACCCAGGTGATGTTTAGACATACACCAGTTGATCCAAACTACATACAGTTTAAGGCTGCTGTAACTGGATTTGGATTTATATTCAGAATAAAACAGAGTGCAAGTATAATTTTCTAAGGATGGAGGTGATATTTTGCTATCAAAAAGTTTTATGTACCTACTTGCACCACACACATCTCAAGCCCTTATATCTTCCCACACCTTTCATATCTGTAAATGTATAAAAAATAAGACAATGATTTCAGAATATAACAGGAATATAATAATAGCAATAATAATAATGAGTTACAATTAAAAATGAAATTGTAGGAGAGCTGTAGAGTGACAAGTTAGTGTTAATCGTGCACTTCTATGTTAAATCAGAATTTTTGGCCATTTAAAACTCATCCATTATCTTAGCCAAGGACATTATAATTGACATGCACACACTTTGTGGCATGCTTTACTAATCTACAACATTTCTGAAAATTGGTTAAGTCGTTTTAAAGTTAGATGGGGATCTAAAAAATGAAATTCATTAAATACAATGATCAGAAACTTCAAAATTCTAGGTCCACTAGACAGTCTCAGCCAGGGATGGTGCCAATTCAGGGTGCAAAGTTATACCCCATTCTGCCACCCGCAAGAACTATCATACATAAGGCTCACATGTTAGCATCAGTAGAGTCTCCACTAGTGCCTACAGCACAATGCAAATGATAGTCGCTAGATTTTGCAGGTTGGAAATGGGGCTTCTGACCACAAACGTGAACATTTTGACCACTGTGGACATCTGAGCATGCCTTTACATTCACCAATCAGTTGCAGAGGCCAAGCAATTAGGCTTTGCCACCTCAGTCAGCTTCCCACCAACCTGACCCATATCATTAGGCCCACTTGTAGTCTGTGAACTTTCTAAATTTCCATATTCCTTCCTGGCCATCCCTGGTGGTCCAGTGGTCCCTGACTACTACTGAAAATTTGAGTTATCCCTGTTGTTCAACGGAACCTTCCTCCATAGCCCTCTTCCCCACAAATATCCAGTTGTGACATAAAAAGTTTCCCCATTGCTGTGGAATGATGAGGCAAGAGTTGTACCACATACTGCAGCAACCTAGTAATTTTAATGGGAAGTTAATTCAATTAGCCAAACATACCTTAAGGCATGCTGCTGTAAAAGGGAACTTTCTATTGTCATCAATCCTGTTTCTCTGTCAGCTTCAGTGGTCTGTCACATGCCTGGGCCACTAAGAAGCATTGCTTTTAGCACTTCTTTCTGGCCGGTGGTGCTGCAGCATGCAGTCAGGGTGTGCAGAAGCCAGCAAGGATTGACTTTTTTTAAAGCACATCATTAACATGCTGCCTCAACCCTTTTCCTTGTGCTACCTCAGATCATTACAACAGCTCAGAGAAAGGCTCTGTGTAAGTCATAGAGTTACAGTTAGGAACAGTGGTGCAAACTGGTCCCTTGGACCACTTTTGTCACACATAATTGTGACTGTGTATGAGGCCAATGTTGATTAGGTCCTTACATGAAAGGTTGTGCATTTGTATTTTGGGAATTAAATGAATTTAAACTATTTAAGTTATAACAAAAATAAAATGCTACAAGCATGTGAAGTACATTTTTCCCCATTATTTTCATAAGGTTTTATCATACACCAGTAAACGATTCTGCAGTTACATGTGTATAGGCACTGTATGACTGGTGGTCACATAACACTCTCCCCTCCCTGTACTCTAAATGCAGCACTGAGAGCTGATCCCAGTTCTAAATAACTGTTATAACTGCAAAAAGTTTTATTTGGTAGTGGGTGCTCATCTCCACTGCTGGTAAAGTATAGCCAAATTTAATTAAATTGTTACGTAACAGTCCAACTCTGCTATATCTAATTCAACTCCCTCCCAACTTTGATTGGCAAAACAAGGAGCCCATCTCCATTATCTCACAGCTTCCTCTCCCCCATTCCAAATAAAACCCCAAGACTGTGAGAAAATCTGTGGTATCAGTTATTGATCTCCCCAAGAATGCACATTTTTGATACAAACAGTCTTTGTACAGTTATATAAATCTACTGATCCCCTCCACTTTAATCTACAGTCCACTGGGACTATCCCAGCTGGCATGCAGTTTATTTGTTTATTATTTTTTTTTGACTGTGTAGGCATACTTCAGAAACATGTTTTCCATTTTCAGCTGT
This sequence comes from Neoceratodus forsteri, assembly GCA_016271365.2. Lineage (NCBI taxonomy): Eukaryota > Metazoa > Chordata > Ceratodontiformes > Ceratodontidae > Neoceratodus > Neoceratodus forsteri. The sequence continues at coordinate 869,283,944 of CM057450.1, read as the reverse complement.
GATCTGGAAGTGTACGCTCAGTAATGTACAGTTCAGTGATGCTACATAATATCCAAAATAACACACGCAATAGCGTACTGAACATTTTGAGTAAGCAATGTGTTTTAGCCATAGCAGTTACTGGACAGTACAGTAATAAAATTTCAACTAGTGCAGTACAAGTTCCCTAATCTTGATCTTCTAATTAACAGAGGATACAGTTTGACTAAGTTCTGAGAAATTCATTCCAAGTTCTAGCAGTGGAAACTCTACATAAATATTCTCTCATTACCATTTTTACAAAAGGGATCTGCAAGAGCTTCTTGTTTTGTTATCAGGCGCTAAACGTGCTTTGATATGGTTATTGCATGCCACTAAGAAAAGCTGCACCTTTGCTGTGAAGTTGCTGATGGATTGTATTCAAGAGAATACAGTTACTTTAAAGTTCAGAGAAGGAACATTTCTTTTTACTACTGACAGTGCAATGATGTGTTGTTCTGGGGAATGAGAGAGTAAATTTGGCAATTCTGCTTTAGAGGACACATTTTTCCATTAGATTCAGGTGCAGTGCATTGATCATAAATAACAGTGCCATAATCCAAAATTGGTTTGAAATGTTGCCTTGAAATAGCTAGTTTTGCTTCGTCAGTTAAAGGGGAACAGTCTTCACTAAGGGCCCAACACCCATGTGTGAAACTGGACCCACTTTGCACTTTGTGTGCAAAAATAAATTTTTTACTTACTGTTTACTGCAGTATAGTAGATTGTATCATACTATTTCTGCTGACTTGCAAGCTTACATTTTTCTGTAACTACAAATTCCAGGATCCATAGTACTACATCAAAAACAACTCAGCAATAGGAGATTCAGTAGCCTGCAGTACGTATTAGAGCTTTTATAAGATCTCATCAGATATCTGCAAGTACCACTGTTCCCCTGGAGCTATGCACAGTCCTCTGCATCTATGCTTAGCCCAGGGAAGACAGAAGGAGCAACAAACAAAAGATCAGGGCCACAATATTTAAAAGTTTGTGTGTGGTAACTGTTTTTTGCCCAAGCAATCTGGGCTTTGCGCTGGAGCTCAATATTCAAAGGGCTCTTTTGAGTCAGCAAACAGGAGTAGTGCCCACACAAACAAAATGGTGGGTTATGCAAATAGTGGGTTGGGGGCAGGAATATCAACAAAAATTAATATTCAGTGGATTTTCATGGTGCAAGAGGGTTTATGCAGTGCTGTTGCACCATGCAAATGCTGCCGAGGAAAACATACTCTTATTCTAGTAACCCCAGTGTCTGCCAGAGGTGATGTAGTCAAACAGCTGGTTGGCCATTGAAGGAGCATACTTGACCCTCTGGTCCGTGGCACCTCCCATCACCAGCCCCTACCATGAAAAATAAAATCCTTGATGGTAGTGGTCCCCTCTGCCCTCCAATCACTAATCCCAGCAATACATACAAGAATCCCTGGTGGTAGTGGTCCCCCCCACCCTTCCATGGCTGCCCCCTCACAGAAAACCTGTATCCTTGGTGCTAGTGGTCCCCACACCCTCCGTTTGTCAGCCCCCCTCACAGAAAACCTGAATTTCTGGAGTTATTGGTCCTTCTGCCCTCCGATTACCAGTCCCTCACAGAAAACCAGCATCCCTGGTGCTAGTGATCTCCCCCAGCTGACTGCCAGACCAGAATTATAAAATAAAAACTCCCTTGGGTCAAGCGGCCCCCCCTATACACCAGGCACCCCCCCACTTACCCTATCAATATCACAGGTGCTGGGTGCATATGGCGACAGGTGCAGTTCTCTTTACACCTCCTCAGCTTGCTGCCTTATGTCCTGGTAGGGAGCATGGCTCTTATTTATAGGACAGGGTGACTCACTGTGTCCTATAAATGAGAGGTGCACACCTTGCCTGGACATATGGTGGCTGACTAAGGAAGTGTGAGGAGGGCTGTGCCAGTTGCCATATGCACCCAGCACCAATGATACCAATAGGGTGAGTGAGGGGTGCCTGGTGCTGTGTGGGGAACCACTGGATGCCAGAGAGGATTTTGTTTTGTAATTCCAGGCCAGTGATCGGTTGAGGGGGTGACCACTACCAACATGGATGCAGGTTTTCTGTGAGAGGCTGGCTATTGGAGGGCAGTGGGTCACTAGCATCAGGAATTCTTGAATGTATTGATAGGGACCAGTGATTGTAGGGTGGGGGGGCCAGTAGCAACAGGGATGCAGGTTTTCTGTGAGGGTCTAGCAATCACTGTGCACAAGGGCCACTGCCACCAGGAATTATTGTATATATTCATAGGGACTAATGATCGTAGGGTAGGGGGGTCACTAGCACCAGGGATGCAGGTTTTCTGTGAGGGGTTGATGATCATGGGCAGGAGGGACCACAAGCACCATGGGAAGCTACAGCTATCCTAAACTGGGGCATGGCGACACACTACTGGAATCCACTACCCATGCAATTGGGCCCATAATAGGCATGCAGATGGCCCTTTAATGCCTTGCATGCCCAATGGCTTATTTTTATGGCTACCTTTGAAAATTGCAGATAGTGCTCTGTCGCTGTCAACTCTTGGGGCCAACTTCAGAAGCCATGTCAGGGATGCACTGTCTGACTTAAAACTGCCCCAACACAGCCCTATATTCAGTTGAGTAGCATTTGACTGAATATATCATCTTGGGACCCCTGGACAACTGCAAAGTACAGTGTAAACATTTGCACTACACTTTGTGCATTTCTGAATATCAGGCCCCATATCTCGCACAGCCCTCCTCTGATGTCAGCTTCAATAGATTATTGGATTTGTAGTCACATAACATGCCATCTTACAAGTCAACAGAAATAGTCTGATACAATTTGTTATACTGCAATAAACTCCAGTTCTGTTGCTGTACCTACTGTAGCTCTGTTAATATGCAGTTCACATTCATAGAAACACAAACATGTACTGACAGAAAAGTCTAATGGTTCATCTAACCTGCATGGTTCTTTTTAATGTCCACTGCACTCTAGCATTGTTAAAACCTTTATCAGATCTATCGTTCCTCAGTTCCACTTGGATTATCCCAATCCTCCCATTAGCCCTAACTCCCCCTCTATCAACTTCAGCAGTACCATGTATTTATTCCACTCTTTCTTTGAACTTACAGCTGTCTTGACACTGACCAGCTTCTTTGGTAGAAGGTTCCCTCTTTCTTACTATTCTTTCTGTCAAGAAGTATTTCCTCATGTCTTTCCTAAATTTTCTCCTGCCAGTTATACATGTGGCCCCTTGTGATAGATCTTTCTTTAAGCATAAACAGTAGCTGTTTATCCAGATCATATATACCCTGCAGATGCTTGAAGATTTCAATCCCTTCAGACATTGAAGGTTTCAACACCTTCACCTGGGCTCATTGAATGTCTTATTGCTACTGAGGATAATCCTATCTGTCTCTCACTTCTGTGCTACTCTTTTCTCCAGTATTCTAATTCTAAGATGTCCTGCTACTTCTTCTCAACATAAGAGTTTTTTCTTTCTCTAAACCCTACATTGCTTCCACCCACCTCTCTACCACATCTCTGCTCTCTTCACAAAAACTCCTGTTCATCTTTCCAGATGCAGCTTGTGTTATTTACCTAACCAATCTCACTATGGAGTTGCATCAGTTTTTCCCCTCCTGTTCTATTTATCACTTATATTAACTCCCCCTGGAGATACAGAACTAAATCCTGACCTGTCCAATCCCAGTACTTATTCTTTTCCTTCTTCATGACACTCTACTAAAGGTATTAAATTATACATATTAATGCCTGCAGCTTAATGGCAATCATAACTGAAGTCAAAGCTGGGTCTCACTACACAATCCAGACATTCTTTGTGTTACTGAGACTAGAATCAAGTCCTCTGTCTCTGACTGCTCATTACATAGTTGTAATGTTCTGTGTAGTGATAGATTCATTGCCAAAAAAAAACTGTGTTAATGCACCAGTTAGAATTCAGTTTAAAGTGACAAAAGCAAGGAAATGTGGAGTTAGGGCTTCTAACCCTAACTCCCAACCGCCACCCGCCAGCAGCAAAAGGAAAAAGAAATAGGGGTTTGGGTCTCCAGATTCTTGCAAAATCAGGGGTGTGATCTTTCTTGGGGTTGTCAACCCTAATGTTGACCCCTCTCCCCAACTCATAGCCTCCTGTGTGAAGCAGAAGGTACAGCTCAAAGCCAGTACCTCATCTGTTACAACATGTTGACAACACAAGAAAGAAGATAATGTCTGACCTTATTTGCTCAGGTAAGAGGGTGCACACTACTTTGACAACCCCAAGAAAGACCCCACAACTGATTCCTCGAGATTCCAGAGACCCAAAACCGTAATGTTTTTCCTTTTGCTGCTTGGAGTAGTTGTGGGAGTGGGGAGTTATGGTTGGAAACTCTAACATCACATTTCCTTACTTTTGTCACTTTAACCTGAATCCAAACGAGCGCAATAACACAGTTTTTTTATGAGTTAGTAGACTTGTATCCTCATTCATGCAGCTCCCTTTGGGAGCTTCATGAAGACATTCATCTGGCCTCAGAAGTGCAGGACCCTCTGTGCCCTGTGCTTCTGTGCTTCCACAGATGCAGATGTGCACCACATGTGGATTCCATCAGGCTGCACAAGTGCACTTAGACACCAGTGTTGTTTTTGTGAAAGCTCACAAAAGAAGATTTCTGTGCAAGAAAAGAATATTCCAGAAATAAATAAGTCCAAGATGTTGTTTCATGATGCCACCTTCTTGTTTTGTGAGATTTTTGTGACCTGACAAAAGAAAATGCCATCTCAGGAAACAAGAATGTGGGAAAAGTCCAAAATGTTGTTTCATAAGAAGGCAGCCTCTTTCATGAGGTTTTAGTGAGCTCATAAAAGAAGATTCCTTCTCATGAAAGAAGAATGTACAAAAAATCTAAGTCCAAAATCTTCTTTCATGAGATAGTACCCTGTTTTGTGAGATTTTTGTGAGATCACGAAAGAAGATGCCTTCTCATGAAAGAAGAATGCGGAAAAAAACTAGATGTGGAAAAAGAAACTTAAGTCCAAATCCTCTTTCATGAGAAAGCAACCTCTTTCGTGAGATTTTCATAAGTTCATGAAAGAAGATGCCTTCTCATGAAAGAAAAATATGGGAAAAAACTAAGTTGAAAATCCTCTTTTGTGAGAAAGCATCTCTTTCATGAGATTTTCGTGAACTCAATAAAAGATGCATTGTCATGAAAAAAAATGTGGAAAAAAACTAAGTCTAAAACCCTCTTTCATGAGATGGTATTCCTGTTTTGTGTGGCCCTATTCCCCTTTTATGAGCCTCAATAAAGAAGAAAACTGGCTCACAAAAGAAGACTCGGTAAGGATTTTTGAGATGTCCCAAAAATAAATGTTTAGGTCATTTTTCAAAAAACTAAGTACAGAATCAAGTTAAACCGATCTTGTTTAGCTAGATCCATGTGTTTATGTGTCTGTTGGGCATCATTTGTTATGGTTCTGAAAAATATTTTTGAAAAAAGCAGAAACAAGATGATTGCCATACAAAATAATTTTTTTCTGATGAAAGAGGATTTCTGCCTCATGAAAGAAGAATCCAGTTTTGTTTGGCCAAGTTCTTCTTTTATATCAAACATCTATCCAAAAGACCTTACTGAGCATAGTCAGAACCAAAATTTCAAATCCTTATAACTTGGGCATGGATTAATATTTTTTCAACAAGCCAATGAAAGGCATCATTCTAGGGTAAGCCTTTTCTATGCTGAAAATTTCAGAATAAAATTCCAAACAGTCTGTGCTATAGCTGATGACAAGAAAGAAAGAAAGAAAGAAAGAAAGAAAGAAAGAAAGAAAGAAAGAAAGAGAGAAAGAATTCTTAAAATTGCACCATCTGGATCTTGGAATCCACACATCCGACCGTAACAACACTTGCCAAATCAAAAGACCTTACCCCAGGCTGCGCATGCAAAAATTCATGAAATTCCACTGAACAAGAGCAAAGCTATTAAGATGCAAAGCTAGGGGTTTAATATTATACAGCCTAACAACCTCCTTAACATTCACTATACTGGCATTACTGCACCACTATATCATAGGTATCAGAGGTCTAAACAGACCAAGTGGGGCAATGCCCATGACAGCTCACCAATTCAGAACTAGTAGCCTGTAATATTTTTCCCAATACAGTAATCATCCAATCTGCTATTAAAAACTTCCATTTTGCTGCTCCCTATGACTTCATCTGGCAAATAATTCCATAAGCTTACTACTCTCTGGTTAAACCAGGAGGTCCTTTTCCTTGTGTGGCATAAGTCCCCCTTGAGCTGCAGACCATGTGACCTTGTATCATAATAACAGTCCCTGTTTTCAGTCCAAGACCATTGCAAAATTCACAGTTTTGGAATGCACTAAAGACCAGACAGAGGTCTTCACAGAGTCTTCTATACTCCAAGGTGTATACAGTAATCCTATATTTTTAAGTCTTGCAATATAACTAAGATGATATATAGCATTTGTCATCTTTATGGCTCTATGCTGAATTTTCTCCAAGGCACTGATTGCCATCCTACTGCAGGGAGACCAGAACTGAGCACAGAACTCCAGATGTGGTCTGACCAATGGTGTATATAATGGAAGCACAACTGCCTCTTATGTTACACAAAATGGTGTTGGGCCTTTTTGCAACCATGTTACAATGTATTTTAAATTCAAGCATGTTTGAAGTTATCATCACTAGGTGTTTTTCATCTTGCATCTCCCTCAAGATTTTTCCTTTTAGGGAATACTTATTCATTATATTATTTTATTTCTTCCCATGTGCATTACCATGCATTTCTCAATGTTAAGATCTAACTTATATCTAAGGACCCATTGTTCAAAGTCTGTCAGTGCTGCCTAAAGTTTGTCAGCCTTGTTCTCTGTACCGACAACTGTCCCTAGTTTAATATCATCCGCAAATTCTCTTAACCATTCACCATCCAAATTTGGTATTGTTTATAATGTTGATTTTAAACAAACAAGATCCCAAGGCTGATCCTTGAGGCACGCCGCTGGTAACCCCTGCCCATCCTAACATATATCCTCATACACGAGCCTTCTGCATTCTAACACTTAGCCATGACTCAATCCACTGCACATTTCTTTTATTTATTCTTGTATTATATAATACCTGGATGAGCTGATGATGAGGGACCTTGTCAAAAGCTTTGCTAAGGTCCTACTAGACCATGTCCACCGATTGTCCTCTATTCAGTGCCATACTAACATTGTTGTACAATTCCAACATATTTGTCTGGCATGACCTGTCTGCAGTAAAGCCATACTGTCCTGTGTCAGCTAGAGCCATGCTTTTTAGATAGTCCTCTATTTTTTCTTTTGTTATTCCCTCAAGGACCTTCCCCAACACAGATGTCAGGCTGACTGATCTGTAGTTTCCACATTCCTTTCTAGTGCCTTTTTTAAAAATGGGAACAATTATAGCCTTCCTCCAATATCCAACAAACAAACCATTATTCAATGATTCTTGGATAATCCTGGTTAGAGGACCCACAAGTTTGTCTACCAGCTCCGTAGGTACCCTGATACTTATTCTGGTCAATGTTCCAAAGTCTTTTTCTGATGTTACCTACTTCCAACCCTATCTGTATATCATTTAATTCATTAAGTCCCAAGGAAGTGCTGTCTTGCTTATCATTAACACTGAGCAGAAGTATTCATTAAACATCTGTGCTAATTCTTGGTCATCCAAAATTAGTTTCCTTTCACTATCCTCTAGTGGCCCAACCTGTATCTTGCTTCCTCTCTTTTGATTTATGTACCTATAAATAGACTTATAGTTGTCACTTACTCTAGTTGCTAACCTCACTTCAAATTTTGCTCTTACCTTCCTAATACTTATTTTTCATTCTCAGGCAATTGATTTGTATTCCATCCAGGACTATACACAGCCAGATTTTTTAGCCTTTGTATACATGTTGCCCTTCCTCCTAATATGTTTGTTAATCCTTCCAGTAAGCCATGGATTGGTATTTCTAGAACTATTGTATTTACATCTTACAGGAATGTACTTTTCCACTAACCATTCTAATTTCCCCATTAGGCAACACCACATTTCTTCATGGTTTGCACTGTCAAAATCCCTATTCCAGTCCCATCCATCCAGTTCCTTCCTCAGTTCCTCAAAATTAGCCCCACAAAGCATTTTTGTTTGGTGAGTCTTGATATTCCCTTGACCTCCATGGCTATAGACAGCTTAACCATTACGTGGTCACTTGTTCCTAGGGGGGTTGTGGTTAAACAATTTATGTTTTTCCCATGTTGCTAAATGCTAGATCCAGGATATTAGATTTCTAAGTTGGTGACATCACATATTGGTCCAAACCTAATTTTCCTATACAATCCAGGAAGTTCTGTGCTCACTATCTCTAAACCCTACAGTAACCTACTTACAAATTTCTAAACATACAAGGAAAAAAACACAAAAGTATTAACATAGGAATTTACATTGTGCTCCATCGTTAAACTCTATGGTGCATGAGTTGGGGGAGTGCCTATTGGCTAAGGAGGAGGAGGATGCACTATATGAGTAATAAAGGGATCCCAAATTGAATAAAACCTGTGCATTGTATTATTAATCAAATGGATAAGCCTTTCATATTCTGTTAGCTTAGAGAATGCTGCTAGCCATTCATTAAAGCAGTGCGAGCTATCAGTTCTCCATTTAAGAAGAATTTGTCTTTTTGACTGTAGGGCTACAGGGAGTAGACAGCACCTCTAATATCTGGTGGCTGATGAATTTTTGTTTGGACTGCCCAGCAACCAGAAATGTGGATCTGGAAGGATTTCCAGGTCTAGGACTGAGTTAGCAAAAGACTGAACCTGAGTCCAGAATGCTGCAAGCATTGTGCAGGACCAGAGAATATAGGTGAGTGACCCAACATCTTGATGGCACTTTCAGCAGTAGTCTGAGGGCAAAAATCCCCATCTTCTTCAGTACCTCTGGAGTACAATACCATCTATGAAGGATCTTTTTTCGAATAATGTGCTATCTCATATCTTTGAAATCAGTGTGGGCACTGCTGAACATACTTTGCCAGTCTTCAATAGAAATTTGGGTTTGCAATTCACTTTCCCAGGATTCTTTCAATTTCAACAAATCCAAGACTCAGTGGGAAAGTAAAAAAATAAATCATGTATTCTACCCCTTTGCCTGGTTGGGTGGGATACCCAGTTTTTGATCGCTGCAGGGAGAGATGAGGTTTTGGATCCTGTAGTCACATGGTTCTGGGTTACCACTGTATCAAAGTTGAAGATAATGCCAGAAGTCTGCTTCAGGTATGCTGATTTTCTGGGCTATGTTTTCGAACATAGCAGGAACCCCTGACTCTGGGTTAATAATTTGCTCCACAGTAACCATTCCTTTTTCTTCTCAGAAGAACCAATGAACGGGTTTTCCATTTATGGTGAGGTATGGATTGTTCCCTAGGGGCTCCCACTTCCCCAGAGGCTTCTGCTTCTAGTTATGTTGTTTAATTAGGCTGTTCCATGTTTGTGTGGAGAACATTTGCATAAGTGAGGTGCTTTTTAGACTGAGGGAACACCCCTTTTAGCCTGCCGAGCACATGATGGACTTGTGGCCTAACTTGATTCTAAATCCAAACAAAATAGATTCCGTGCCCCTCTAGAAGACAGCCAGACAGAGGGTGTGCCTGATCCTGACTGCTTGGTGACATGCCCAGAACCAGGGTACCACCCAGCCTTCCTGTTTACCTGGTACCCTTAGTTTTTGTACACTGAAGCATGTTTTTTCCCCCTCCTATAGATAAGATGCAAAGGTTTTCTCAAACCTCAAGAATTTTTTAAGTGTGACAGGCACCAATAAACTGTTCAAACAAAATAGGTCATCATTTTGTATGCAGCAATATTTCCTCCAAAGGTTAGGTTAAGCTTCTACCACCTACTAAACTCTATTTCAAGATCAGAGAATAGAGGATTTAGATTAATGTCTGCCAGCATGCCAAGTTTGGCTGATAACAGAAAGCCTAAATACCTAATGTTGAATGGCACCAATTTGAGGCCTAGATGCTGAATATCCAACTTAATTATGTGCGTACTAGATGGGAGGACTTCAATTTTTTACCAGTTTACCCCCAGGCCTGACAAACACTGGAAATTGTCAAGGATACAGAGTGCTGCAGGAAAGGATTTAATAGGCTGTGAGAGTGCCAAAATTATGTGATCTACAAATACTAAGGTCTTAACCTGGTTTTCCCCATAGCCTATGCCTTCTAGCTCAGTGAGGTCTGAGTTTGCATAGCAAAGGCTCCATTATGATTAAGAACAGTAATTGAAATGGGGGAAGCTTTGGCAGGTTCCTCTCTTAAGTTGGAAGGCAGGTGAAATGAGACCATTGGTTAGCAGTCGAGCACAAGGACTCCATTACAGGACTTGTACCCAGGCTATGAAGGTGAGGCCTATGGCTTGATAGAGATGAATCCAATCTACAAAATCAAATGCTTTTCCATGTCTACACTACCTAGTACACTCAGAATTTTGTTTTTGGCAACAGCCCAGATGACATTGATGGCTGCCCTAATATTATCCATGACCATGCAGCCTTTTACAAAGTCCACTTGGTGGTGGCTAGTGATACATTTGATAAGGTGTCAAAGCATGGTTGCCATCACTTTAGACGTATTCTAACATCTACATCAAGTAAAAAAATTGAGCAATAGTTATTCTCCAGCTGCAGGTCTCTCCTTTGGTTTGGCTGCAGTGCAAAGAGGGCTTTGGTCATAGTATAGGGGAACGTTCCTTTGGATAAGGAGTCGGTATGAAGGTGCTTATCTATTTCTGGCATCATGGTTTGCTAAAACTCAGCCATGTAGCCATGTAGGCCTTGGGTCTTCTTTTTGGGATTGATCGCCACTTTCACCTTCTGTATTGTGAGAGGGAAATCTAATTTTTCACTTTGCTCCTGTGAAAGCTGAGGGAATATTACCCAATCTTAAAAAACATAAAGGGTCACGATTTGGTCATTTTGTTGGAAGGCATAGAGTTTTTTATAGAAAGTAAGGAAAGCGTTGGAGATAGTGTGCTGTGTAAGAATTTGACCATCCTGTCCATGCAAGGAGCCAATGTGCTTGTTGGTCTGTTGGACCATAATGCAACAGACTAGCAGACTTCTTGCCCACTCTCTTGATTTCCAATATTTATGAGTTGTCTACAGGAATGCCTGTTGAGCTGCAATTGATGTCAATGCATTAATTTGGTATTTTCTATTGCAGCATTTCCCAGAGTCAATGAGAGGCATGCTGCACTAGTGCATTGTACTCTTTCTCCTTTGCTTTGACTGCCTGCTGAAGATCACTAAGTTGCTTTGCTTTTTGTTTCTTAAGGTGAGCAACATAACTTATAATTCTCCCTCTAAGGTAGGAATTTATGGTATCCCTTAAGATTGTTCTAAGTACTTTGAGGGTGTCAGAGGTGTCAAAAAATTGTTGCATCTCATCCTTCAGCCCAGCTTGAAATTCTTTTGAGATAGTAGGAGTGCATCCATTTGCCATTTGGGGGGTTGAGGGTCACCTAGGCTTATATGAGCATGAGGTGCACACAAGCATGATCAGAGGTCAGGAGAGGTCCTTTGCATGTATGTTGCACTTCATGTTTGAGCTGCATAGGGATTAAGAAGAAATCAGTCCTGCTGCTCATAAGATGTACTGCTGAGTGATAAATAGAGATGGACAAAGTGGCTCCAATTCGCTCTGGAAAGTGGAACGCAGAGTGAAAGCGAATTTGTGGAGTGCTCTGCAAAGCGAAGCGAGTGAAGCGAGTACTTAGCTTGGCAGAAGACACCAGGAGAAAGGACTACTGTGTGACTGAACTTCTCTGCTGGGACTACAGTAGAAGAACTTTTGTACTTGGACCTTTAATTTAGGGTAAAAAAAAACGAACATACAAAACAAAAAACAGTGTGTGTTTGTCTGGGTTAACTGAACTGAATGGGTATCTGAACAGTTATTTAGGTGTAAATCTCAGGTGATTGAAAGGACTTAACTGTTGTGAGGTTTAAATTACTTGTAGAAAGATCTAGTAAGTAGGGGGAGTGGCTTAGCTAGAAGGAAGCTACATTTAAAGACTGCCTTAGAAAGATTCTGATAATAGCTTGGCAGAAGACACCAGGAGAAAGGACTGCTGTGTGACTGAACTTCTCTGCTGGGACTACAGTAGAAGAACTTTTGTACTTGGACCTTTAATTTAGGGTAAAAAAAACTAACATACAAAACAAAAACAAAGTGTGTGTTTGTCTGGTTTAACTGAACTGAATGGGTATCTGAACAGTTATTTAGGTGTAAATCTCAGGTGATTGAAAGGACTTAACTGTTGTGAGGTTTAAATTACTTGTAGAACGATCTAGTAAGTTGGGGAGTGGCTTAGCTAGAAGGAAGCTACATTTAAAGACTGCCTTAGAAAGATTCTGCTAATAGCTTGGCAGAAGACACCAGGAGAAAGGACTGCTGTGTGATTGAACTTCTCTGCTGGGACTATATTGCCCTCCTTCCCTCCCCTCCACCCCCCACCCAAAGCTAGTTCTATTTTTATAGGCACAGGATTTGACCGACAACAGGAACTTCCTGTTTGGGAGCAGGAAGTGAGTGATCACAGAACCACCAAAGACCCACCATCCTAGAAGGGCAAGAGTAGCTCTCCGGCCCCGTCTAGCTGCTGGAGGTCTGCCTCTGAGCAAGTAACTGGTCTACTGAGAAATATAGGATATTCTTGTCTCAGAACAGGACAATCAGGAGCTTAAAGGGCGCACAGGCAGAAAGTAAGGAGAGAGAGAAAAAAAAACAGAGGAAAGAGTAAGGATTGCAAACAGTTAAGGGGCCAGAAATAAGACATGACTGGAGTGGTGCAGTGCAGTGGCTGTGGAGCAGCAGTCTTCTGGGAGACATTCTGGAGGATGCGGTGTTGTCCCATCTGCAGACACCCCTCTGGGCTGAGGAGGAGGTTGCTCATCTACAGGCTGAGTTGGCCAGGATTTGTGGGACCTCCTCTTCCATCCAGGGACCACCAGTGCCTCTGCCGTTGCCTCAGAGGTTGCAAAGAAAGAGGAGCGGTTGGACCACAGTGGGCTCAGGGAGGGTGAGGGTGGTGGAACAGAGGCGCATCCCTCCAGTTGTACCTCTCCACAATTCCTATGCCATTCTGGCAAAGTGTGGTTCCTCTATGGAGGCACCCGCAGTGGAGACCAAGGAGGATGCTGGGAACCTACACAAAGAGACCCACAGGAGGGTAGCAGGGGACCCTGCAGGGGAAGGAAACAACTCCTGGTGGGGGACTCCATTGTTAGGAAGATTGAACTGGGGGAGGAAAGGGAGAGGGAGGTGAGGTGCCTGCCTGGCGCCATGGCTTGGAGGGACAGGGAGCGAATCCTCAGGATTGCCAGAGCAGCTACACAGGGGAGGGAGCTGGATGTCATTGTCCACCTAGGGACAAATGACCTGGCTAAGAGAGGGATTAGAGAAGTGCAGGAAGAGTTTATGGAATTGGGGAGGGGCCTTAGTCAAGTAGCATGCACGGTAACCTTCTCGGAGGTGCTGCCCATCTATGGCATAGGAGAGGCTAGGGTGTTACGCACCATGGGATTCAATCAGTGGTTGAAAAACTGGTGTGGAGCTCAGAGATTTGGCTTCATTGGGGACTGGGGACCACCTGGAGTGATGCAAGCCTATATTGGCATGATGGGCTGCATCTGTCCGGGAGGGGAACCAGGATCCTAGGTGATAGGTTTAAATGCTTCATTGGCAAGCTTTTAAACTAGCCAAGGGGAGGCACTGGAAAGGAGCAGGGAAATCCTAGCCCCCAAATAATCATGGTAGTAAGTGCGGCAAACACCAACATAGAGGTGTCGATAGGGAGAAGGGCAGGGGTAAATGGAGAAAGTGACAAAGGCAAGAAGGACAGGGATGGGGCAAAAGGGAGTAAGGCCATCAGGAAGTGGAGGGTAATGAGTACCAATGCCCATAGTCTGGGCAACAAGCTCCCTGAGCTGGTGGCCTTGATGGAAGAGGGATGCCTGGATATCGTAAGAAGTCACAGAAACATGGTACACAGAGAACCATGACTGGATGTTAACATACCAGGGCATATAACCTGCAGGAGAGACAGGCAGGGGAGAAGAGGGGAGGAGTAGCTCTCATGTAAAGGAAGGGATAAAAGCAACTGAACAAAAGAGTAAACAGGGAGGGAGGAGGGAGGCACTGTGGGTCACCTTGAGACTGGAAAGGGCACCACAATCCACACAGGTGTTATGTACAGACCCCATGTCAGGGAGGGAATGGACAAGGATATGATAGAAGGCATTCTTAGAATGGCAGAAGGGAGATACTGTTGATGGGAGACCTGAATATGCAAGATGTTAACTGAGCACATTTGCTTCAGCCACATCCAAGAGCAGGGCCATTCTTGATGTCCTACAGGTGGCAGGCATTAGACAGCTAGTTTCAGAACCCACCATGAGGGAGCAATCTTAGACCTCGTATTCTCAAACGGGGCAGTGAGAGGACCTCTGATCTAGAAGTGGGTTGCCATCTGGGACAAGCGACCATCAAACAGTGTGGTTCACATTAAACTCAGCTACAGAGTCAAGCTTACACAAAAGTGAGGGTACTGGACTTAGGAGGGCTGACTTTGTAAGATGGGAGAGTGCCTCAGAAAAGCACTAGCAAACAGGCTAGAAGGAGGTGTGGAGCAACAATGAGGAAACATCAAACTGCCATCACAGAGGCAACAAGCCTTTCTGTGAAGCAAATAAACAAATCAAAATGAAAGAAAAAGCCACTATGGTTCTCAAAAGAGGTGGCTGTGAAAGTCAGGAAGAAAAAGATAGCATTCCGGAAGTATAAGGAAACACAGACGGAGCAGGACAGAGAGCTGTACCAGTTAAGGCAGAAGGAAGCAGGGAGGGAAGTCAGAATAGCAAAGGCCCAAACTGAGGAAAATATCGCCAACTCAGTTAAGAAGGGGGATAAAACCTTTATAGGTACATCAGCGAGGGAAAGACAAAGGGAGGGATAGTGAGGCTGAATAGAATGAACGGTGGGTGGGCAGAGGGGGACAGTGAAAAGCAGGGATACTGAATGAATATTTCTGCTCAGTATTCACAAAAGAGGAGGGAAGTGCCTAATCCAATTAACAGAAGCACTTTGATAGGGGGTCGATCCCAGTCCTTTCACAGAAGAAAGAGTTCTGCAAGAACTCCTAAAACTGAAGGTGGACAAAGCAATGGGTCCTGATGGAATTCACCCCAGAATTCTAAAAGAACTAAGGAGGAACTAGTGAAACCACTGGCTACTCTTTTAATAAATCATGGGAGGATGGTGTGGTACCCGAGGACTGGAGGAAGGCGGATGTGATTCCCTTCACAAAAGTGGGACCAAGACAGAGGCAGGAAACTACAGACCTGTCAGTCTGACCTCTGTGGGGGAAAGTGATGGAGTCCTTCTGAAGGAAAGAATAGTTGAGTACCTAGAGGCCAGTGGAGCACAGGACCAAAGGCAGCATGGGTTCACAGCGGAAGGTCGTGTCAGACGTAATCTAATAGATTTCTTTACTGGGTGACCAAAGTAGTAGACCAGGGAGGGCTGTGGACATGGCCTACCTAGACTTTAGCAAGGCATTTGACACAGTCCCACACAAAAGATTAATAGTCAAATTAACCAGCCTGGGAGTGGGTCCCAGGGTGGTAGCCTGGTTAAAACATTGGCTGCACAACAGGACACAGAAGGTAATTGTAAATGGAGTCCACTCTGAAGAAAGAGGGGTTACTAGTGGGGTACCGCAGGGTTCAGTATTGGGTACAGTCCTTTTTAATGTCTTCATCAGTGACATTGCAGAGGGACTGGAAGGAAAAGTATGCCTTTTTGCAGATGACACAAAGATCTGCCACAGGGTTGATACACAAGAAGGCATGGAAAGGATGAAAAGGACTTGGCAAGGTTGGAGGAATGGTCAGAGATGGCAGCTAGATTCAATGCAAAGAAGTGCAAAATAATGCACCTGGGAACAAGAACCCAGGGAAGAATACACAATGGGTGGGGAGGTAGTAACAACAACAAAAAAGGAAAGGGACCTGGGGGTAATCATATCTGATGACCTTAAGGCTAGCAAGCAATGTGAGAAGGCAGTAGGGAGGGATGGGGGTATACTGGGATGTATAGGGAGAGGCATCAGCAGCAGAAAACAGGAAGTTGTTATCCCTCTGTACAGACAGTTGGTGAGACCCTATCTGGAGTACTGTGTCCAGTTCTGGAGACCTCATCTCCGCAAGGACATAGGCAGGATAGAGGTAGTCCAGAGGAGGGCAACTAAAATGGTGCAGGGTCTGCAAGAGAAGCCGTATGAGGAGAGACTAAAGGGCTTAATATGTATACCCTTGAGGAAAGAAGGGAGAGGGGGGACATGATAGAAACTTTTAAGTACCTCAGTGGAATCAACAAAGTCCAAGAGGGTACCATCTTTCAGAAAAAGAGACTTACAAGAACAAGGGGACACAATTTAAAGATAGAAGGAGGGCGGTTCAGGTGCAATGTGGGAAGTATTATTTCACAGAGAGGGTAGTGAATGCATGGAACAGCCTTCCTGAGGAGGTTGTGGGGTCTAAAACTGTGGGAGATTTCAAGAATGCATGGGACAGACATAAGGCAATTCTTGTGGGGGTAGGAAGAAATAGACTGTTGGTTAACTAGGATCTGCGGCCTATCCTGTAGGTAGGGAAATGGGCAGACTAGATGGGCCTAGCGGTCCTTATCTGCCATCAAAGTCTATGTTTCTATGTTCTATGTTATTGATGAGTAACGCGAAGTCCATTGAAAACAATGACTTTGAGTTACTTCGCTTTCCCAAACCACTACTCCACTAATTCTTAAGGCAAAGTACATTGAAAACAATGTACTTCGCCTTACTTCACCTTGTTTTTAAGCTCCAAAGGCACATTTTGCAGTGATTCATGAGATTTCAGGTCACATGGGCTCTAGATTGTTCTGCACAGCCTCAGTTTGGGGTAGTGTGTATAGGAAGCTGTAGGAGACAATCTGCTGTGAGAGCTCTCTGTGATTCAAACCTTCTAAAAGCTGTTAAAAAAGCCTTTTTGAGTAATTTTTTTTGCTGAAACTTTAGTTCGTCGATTATAGGAAACCCTCCTGTGCTCATATCATCGAGCATTTATTGTTTGTGTGTGTATTTTGAATGTTAATGTACAACATTCAGTCTGTGTACTGAGAGACAGTGGAAGTGTGCTTTGGGGAGGGGCATCTGTGGTGTAGGTAGATTAACTTGGAGAAAAGACAGTACTTTCTGTTTTGGTGATATTTCTTGTATAACTGTGTTAATGTACACACTAATATTTTCAATAATTCTTGCCTTTTTTTGCTGATTTGTTGTGGTGCAGCAGTGCATAATTTTAGTTTGTTTAAAATATGTGGTTATATTACTGAAGTTTTCAATTTGCTACGCATTACTTAGTGTGTGTGAGTATGTGTGTGATGCGTGTCATCAAATCAGACACCTTTTATTGTGCCACATAATTTCAGCAATGTGAACCTGCTATCCACTGCAGCTGTGTAATTTTTTGTACTTCTTTGTGGTATCTTTACTGGTACTTGTACTAGTGACCCTTACTGCAGCAGTGCAGTACACTGCCACCCCCACGGCCCGCCCCAACAGGCAAAGATATTTTTTTCCAGATTTGAATTTCTGATGGTGAGCACCGGGTAGGTGTTGTGCCTTTGCATCTGCATCTCTTCAGTGCACAGTGCAATCTTAATCTGTCTGTACATTTGCATCTCCTTAGGGCCCAATCTCCATCTCTAACTTAAGTCACAGTTGTTTCTTTGGCTTCTCTTCAGAGTACTGGACAGGTGTGGTGCATAATTCAGCATGAACATTGTACTCATTAATATGCATTTTTAAGTCAGGACCATCATTAGGAGTCACTCGTGATACAAATCACGTTCTTCATCATCATGGTCACAAATGCAGTCACAAATTATGATTTACGATCACGTCATGAATCACAACAGTAATTTTTTTTACTAGTTACTTGGATGTATTGTAAGCCTGTTTTGTAGTATCTCTCCATGCTTCACCACCCCACCACAGTAATCATTAATGAGTGTTTTTAAGTTGAGGAGTTTTGTGCCACACCTCATCGGGGCCCAGGGAAGCACAGCGGCAGGCATTTGCATTTCTTTATCATCACGGTCACAAATGCAGTCACAAATCACAATTTACGATTACGTCATGAATCACAACATTAATATTTTAACTAGTTACTTGGATGTTGTAAGCCTGTTTTGTAGTATCTCTCCAGGCTTCACCACCCCACCATTGTACTCATTAATAAGTGTTTTTTTAAGTCATGGAGTTGGACAGTGTCTGCAGTACATACACAGACTGGAATGAAAACTGTACCCATGCAGTTTAGCACAGTATACTTCCACTGCTCAGAATGCATACGGAAAACAACAACAAAAAAAGGGCATAATTACATACAAGGGTCAGGGATGGTGGAGGAATACATTTTATAACAAAGCAATGAAGTTGTGGGGGGTCACATGGTGTGAGGAAAAAAAATACTAATGTGGGATCCCATGGTGATCCAGCAGCAGTTCCAGCATGGACATAATTTGCAACTGATGTCCCTCCATGTAAGAAAAATAATATTTACAGAAAGAACAAATTAAGTAAAAAAGAGTACAGACAGAAAAGACAAAACAATGTAGCTTTTAGAAAAGCTGCTGGGTCTAAATCAAAGTTTAAATCTCCTTCTCGTTCTGATCTCAGAGTATAAGCAATCACAAAACACACTCCTCTCTCTCTCTCCGTCTGCACAGGAGAAAGTAAAAGTGTCTGCTTGTATGATTCACTTTCTTCCTGCCTAGCTAAACAGCATGTGACTTACAGTACTGTAAGCCACATGATGTTTGTGTGGAGGGGGGCTGCCAAATCTGAAACACCAAGTGGATCACTTAGAATCATAATGAGGAACACGAAGTCCATTAAAAACAATGACTTCACCTTATTTCGCATTGCCATTCCACCTTAACGCGAAGTGGTAATGACAAAGCGGAGTGAGCACTTTGCATTGCCCACTCCGCATAGCTGAGTGGCAATGTGAAGTGCCCACTTCACGTTCACTTCACTGGCGGAATTTAAATTCGCTGCATCTCTAATGATAAATGAAGTCTTTCCCTGCGGGGTGGAGACTTCTCCAGGGGTCGAGTAGTTTATATTCTGAAGCTAATGCATGTAAAGATCTTCTTCTCTTGGTAGTGCTAGTGCATTTCCCCCTAAGTTGGTCTGAAAGTGGATCCCACACCTCATTAAAGTCCCTCTCAAGGAGAAGCCAATCACCTAGCTCATACACCTTTGCTATGGTCTGAGTGAATTCAGGGTACAAGGAATCCAAATCCAAGTTAGGGCCATAAACTAGCTAACAAGAGTTTAGTACCATCTCAAAGAACTCTGACTAAGACTCATCTGCCATCTTTGGAGTGAGTAGTACTTATGATTTGTAACTTCAGTCTCTTGTGGAAGACAATAGCTACACCCCTTGCTTTCTTAGTGAATGAGCTTCCCACCACCTGTCCCATTCATTCCCTAGACAGCTTCTGAGGTTCTGCTTCCAACAAATGGCTCTCCTGCAGGAAGGCCATGTCAAAACACTCTTTTTTTAAGGTGTGTGAGGACTTGTTTCTTTTTAGTGGAAGAATTTAATCCTTGGGCATTCCAGGAAGTAAATTTATACTAGTTAGACTCCATGGATAACCTTAAACTGACTGGAAACATGACTGGATGTATATATTGTGAAATAAGACATAGATAGCAGAGTGAAATATATGTGTAAAATAAGGGGAGTTAACAGTGGTATATAGGACCTCTTCTCCACTCACTGACCACCTTCTGAAATGCAGGTTATGCTGTTTCCTTCTACTGGTGTCCTCCAAGGAAACTGTTAGACTATAGAGGGTTTTACCACAAAAAATAAACAAACCTGAATTAATACCAATACACATAACTTTTAGAACATGAAAATTACCAAGTTCCAGGTGAGAATTCCATAGTCCTAACCAAATAACAATAACATTTACATAATAAAACAAGCATTTTGAAACATAAAAAACATTTAAAGTAGCATTTTCTATAAAAAAAGTACACACATTCTAACCATCAAAGTTATTGGTACTTTCATGAGACGGATTACTAGATATGCCAATGGGATGTACAAGTTCAGATTCCAAACAGCTACTACTAGTGTCCAGCTGTAGCTAAGCTTATAACCTCAGGTAAGCTGTCCGATCTCCCCTTGGGCTGAGAGAAGGCGTCTGAAACCTCCCAAGTGCTCTGTCTTTAAGCCACTTTATGTACATTGCTTCGGCTAGATGTTGTTGGAAAGAGGGGGGCAAATGCCTGAATATTTGTTAACAGTGAGGAGATATAGGGTGTAGAATGAGGAGGGGAAGGGAAGGGAGATTAGCCCCGTTTGTGGTGACCAATTAGATTCTGTCCCATGGCCTGTCATGACCTCTAAAATGAATTACCTCAATACTCCCCTTTATATCTGCCCCATGACATGAGGAGGATGATGCCACATGGAGGATTAACAATTCATTCACTAAATCTCTGCCATCCAGGGGTGGACACTGTGTTCCTTCTCCAGCTCCATTAAAAGCAGTCTCACTGTACACATAATATTACAGGCTTTGCAAGCTAGCAATAATTTATAGGCAGTGACTGACTAACATGGAGCTATGCTACCTGGACAAGATTTGAAGTCTCTCTTTCTGGGTTAGGGCAGTAAGCAGATAAAGTCCTAGGAGGTCATCTGGGTGATACATGCAAACAATCCATGGGCGGTTCTATCAAAGTCCTTGTTTGCATTTGGTTCTAAGCAAGTACAGGGAACCTAGGTATTAACTCTTCAGTGTCCACAAAAGTCTCCCATTGAAATGATATCTTAAACATGATGGCATGCGGTATAAAAGGAAACATCCAGCGGGAGACAGTTTAACAGTGCACACTCATGCAAGATACAAAGCTTCCTCCCACATTTTCCTGTTTCTTTTTATATGATGGAACTTTGTTTGGGGAAGATGAACCACCCATGTTGCCATCAAGACTGCATGGAGATTGCTGAGGTTTTGCATTCACCCTGGGTCCAGCCAGGGACATCCCCTGTGTCTTCTGGGTACCAAAGATCAAGGATTAGAGGTAGGGTGCTACCAATTTACCAGTCTGAGAAGCTGACTGCATAGCTGCCATGACAAACTGGAGAAAGCAGGGGATGACTTTGCATTTAAGGCTTGCTGAGAACTTTGCCAGTGTTGAGCATGGATGTGTGTGGAAAGTTCATAGTAATGCAATGCACACAGGTTGGAAATAATTAAGTGCTGCTATATGCAGAACTCGTAAGGCTAGAGTCCTGGGTTGGGGGATGGATGGAGGGTTGCTCACAATAGAATTGCATTATCCCCTGTATGGAGCTTCAGCTTAGTTTATTGGGGGGCATAGTCATCACAGTACAAAGTTCTAGCTGTGCAGTGTAAAGCCCCAGCCCAACTTATAATGTGAGGATGGGCAGGGGTGGCTGTAAAAAGAAAAAGAAAAAAGAAACCACTCAATCTGATTATGGTATCCTGTTTCATTCAAGAAACACTTTAACACAGACCATACCATATTTGCACTGGAGAGAGTAGGTAACATAGTGCATTGGGGCTGTGCAGATGAGCTCTTTGGTCAGCCTGTTTGTACCCTCCAGACCTCCCACCATTTCCCACACTAGGAAGGGGGCATGGCCAACAGCTGTAACTGTCAAGCTATCAAGTGTCTTTCAAAGCTGTCAATTTAGAGTTTTGCATGACACAGATTCCAAGGGTAAGGGGTTGGGGGGAGAAACAGAAGTGACCACCTGACCATGAGACTCAGATCATAGAAACAGTCACATAAAACAAGCATCAAGCAGGTTTAGAGGGAGTGAAAGACCGAACTTGCCTCTCACACATAGACTCTATTGGTGCCCTGAGGAAAAAGTAAACCACAGTATGTTAGCTCAACATTTACCGTAGGAATCAAATCATAATCTGTAACTTACATGGTAACCAACACAGCATGGATAGTCCTCTCTTCCCTCTTCTCTGTTACACAGACCAACATCACTGAGTGATTAAGTGCATGGTAATTGAGAAAACGCAGCGGGAGGAGAGGGGGAGTTTCAATTGTACCTCCTGTGATGCTTGGCCAGCTGGTTATGATTGTTCTTTGATATTTGTAATATAAAAAAATGTAGTGTGTGATTGTCTCCACAAGTCAACTGTGTCATGGGCCCCCCCCCAGGTTGTAGTGAGAATAACAGGATATATTAAATCAGGAGGTCTCTGTAATGTAATTAACTTCCTTGAGAAGTTGCATTTTATAGCTTTTTTATGACCTCCTGCTTTTGAAGCTGGGAAACTAAAATATACATTTTATGACTGCAGATAACCTGATTCCTGTAAAGCTGTATTACACATAGGTGACCAACTGCAGAGTTGTAAAAACCTTTGATGTTCCTTGGAAAAACAAGAGCTGCTCAAGATGAGAGAAAATGTTAATTAAGGAGTCATATTTGGGAAATGAGTTTTTGATGATGTCACCTTATTTAAAATATCTCCTGACAGGAAGATCATTGTTTGTATAATTTTTATATTCTAAAAGGAGAAGCTAGATGACATCATGGAAGGGGGTGGAAACACAGAGTTTTAAACTGTATTCTATGTTTCAACAGAGGGACATTTCTTTTTGGGCTCTTAAGAAACAAGAGCTAACTATAAGCACTGTAAAGAGGTAATAGATTAGATAGAAAAAGTCCAATTATATTGTGGTAGGAGTTTATGTTTCTGTACTTTAACCTTGTTCTTTTAAGTGTTTGTATGCGTTTTGATATAGTGTTCTGTGTTTACATTTTATATATTCTTATCCATTTTTAGTAAATATATTATTTAAAAAAACTGCCTGGCCATCTGCCAGTCCTTTTTGCATGTGATGTATAGACGGTTAAATTTGACAACTGTTCATAAGCTTGATGGTGTTACCAGACTGGGAAAAGGTAAGAATGTACCTAAGGTCTTTTATAGAGTTTTAAGGGTTCATTTTGGATACCTGGTTAGGTGCGCTTAGGTGAAAGATATCTGGCATCCCCCTGAAGAGCATATTATCTGAGCCTGCACATTTGGGTACGCTAGCATAAGGTTCACAGTTTGAATTTCCCCAGAACTTGAGACTAAAGGTGATTCGGACCCACAAGCAGACAGGCGGATTACCCTGTTCTGTTACCTTTTCACATTACTGTGCTTGGAGGTTGGCACTGTGGGAACAGAGGGCCTGACCTGCTGAGTGTGTTTGTGACAGATTGGTTGGAAGCAGTGCTGATAAAATTGGTAACACAAGCTTTAACTGTTCAGTGTGTCAGCTTAATACTGTACAGCTCACTTACAAAATAAGGCAGTGATTTATTTTTAAAAAGGAAACAGAACTATATAATTTGGCTTATAGTCAAGTTCCTACCTGTTTTATTTTCTTTCTAAAGTGCAAGTTAGAGTAGCCACAGTTAGGGAAGAAGATGGCTTCCAACTACAGCGGACACACTGTAGACTACTTGAGGCAGTTGTGCCAGGACAGAGGAGTCCTATATGAGGGGAGAGCCACCAAGCAGAACCTCATGGCTGCCCTGGTGGCAGCAGATGCCCAGAGCATTGAGTCACAGACTGTGACTGTCAAAGAGGGCTAGCGGCCAGTGCAGTGTCCAGATCCAGTGAGGATGACAGCAGGGCCAGTGCCAGTGAACGGCCACAGCAGCAGGGGAAGGTCACCAGCATTCTGGAGCCAGAAGCAATCAGCCTGCAGATTGAGTTGCTCAGAATGGAGCTGGAGTTCCAGAGGGAGGCTGAACGAGAACGGCGAGAGATGGCGTGAGAACAGAGAGAAGCGGAGTGAGAGAAGCAAATGCAGAGGAGAAGAGGGACTGGGAACAGCAAGAGGCAGACTGTGAGGAGTGTGAGCACCAGAGGCAACAGGAACTGGAGAAGCTACGACTTCAACCACCAGCACCAGAGCAGATAAGTGGCTTGGGTTTAACTGGAAATACAGGACTGGGTTATAAACTGAATTCCAAATTGATAACTGAATTTAAAGAGGGGGAGGATATGGATGCCTTTTTAAATTCCTTTGAAAAAGTTTGTATTCAGGCTAAAACTCCTAGAGGGTCCTGGAGCTTCCAGCTATCCCCGCTACTTACTGGGAAAGCTCAGGATGCATTGGGTCAAATGGACAATGAGGACAGTAATGATTACAGCAAACTTAAAGCTGCACTTTTAAAAAGGTTTGATTTAACTGCTGAAGCATACAGAGCTAAATTCCGTAAGCTCAGGAGAAGCACTAATATGAGCTAAGAGGAACTAGCCATGAAACAACATCAGTTTTTAAAACATTGGTGGGAAGAAATTGAAGCAAACTCTGCAGATAAAATTAAAAATGCTATTTTGTTATAAGTTTTTTTGGGCATGCCCAGCAGAGCTGAAAACCTGGCTGGAGGACTGAGATCCCAAAACAGTGCAAGAGGCTGCTGAACTCTCGGACTGCTATGCCAAGAACAGACCTGGTCTGAGAGCGAGTGGGGAAGGCAGGGCAGCACAGAAAGGGAAAAGCACACCTTCAGGGCAGCTAAAACCCTCACTGCCTCCACCGAAACCAATTAGCCCCAGGTTTCAGAGAAAAGATTTCTCTGAGAAAAGAAATGAATGTTGAGTTTGTAAAGAAACTGGGCATATTGCAAGAATGTGTTCCAAAATGGTGAGCAATAAGCAACATGGGGCTAGGAATGATGTGGGTTGTTTGTGTGTCCTTGGAAGCATGCCGGTGAACATGAGGCAACACATGCACCCAGGCACGGTGAATGGTGTACAGACACAAGGGTTAAGGGACACAGGGGCATCACTGACATTGGTAAAAGGGGATCTGGTAGAGCCTGGTCAGCTTATATCCAATAAATATGTCACTGTACAAGACTTCACTGGTGAGGAGAAAACATTGCCATTCACTAGTGTTCTCCTAGACTGGGGTGAAACAGGGGGAACTGTGCAACAGGTGTCTGTAGCCAAAACTTTAGCAGTGGATGTCATCCTTGGCAACAATCTCAAACAGGAGATGGCGTGTGCAGTTACCCATAGCCAAGCTGGAAGGGGAAATTGTAGTTCCCTGGACCTCACAGAAGCCAGTGTGGAAATACTTGGAAGGCTGATTCCCCAGCCTGTGTCTCCTGATAGGGAGACTAATGAAAAGGGGTAGAAATTTCCCCAGTAGCAGTTAACCACACAGCTACGGAAGGTTACTCTGAAGAAGGAGGGATGACTCATTGTCAGAGAGTTAAGGATGACAGTGATCCTGAGTGTCTTGACGCTAGTGCTATGGACCCTAGTTTAGAGACTGCAGGGGACCAGTCCCATGTCCTGGGAATGTGCAAGGAGTTTGCAGCTGCTCAGAAAAGTGACCCTTGTCTAGAGAAGCTGAGGGCTTGGGCAGACTCTGACAGAGCACAGAGAGGTGATGGCAAACATAAGGTTTATTGGGAAAATAGACTGATGTATACTCAGGCAGTGCAGACAGAGGAAGGGGAGATAGGAAGGCAGCATGTCATTCCCAAGGGGTATTGTGAGCAGTTGCTCAAGATTGCACATGATATTCCCTTTTCTGGTCATCTGGGAATCGCGCACACTATGCAATAGTTGGCCCAGAATTTCTATTTGCCCAACTTCACCCAGCAGATAAAGGAGTATTGCAGGCCTTCACCGGTGCCAAGAAATAGGGAAGGCAGTTAAGAAAACCCAAGCCACCCTAATTCCATTGCCCATAGTGGAGAAGCCATTCCAGAGGATGGGAATGGATATTGTCGGGCCTTTAAATACCCACAGCTCCTCCGGGAAGAGGTTCATCCTGACTGTGGTGGATTATGCCACCCGCTACCCAGAGGCAGTCACCGTATCCTCACTGAGGACACACGAAGTGGCAGGTGCTTTACTTGGGATTTTCTCAGGTGTTGGGTTTCCGCAGGAGGTTATCACTGATTGAGGGGGTTCCTTCATATCGGACCTGATGAAATGTTTGTGGGAGAAGTGTGGGGTGGTGCAAAGGCATACAACACTTTATCACCTGCAAGCCAATGGGCTTGTGGAAAGATTTAATGGTACCCTGAAGTCAATGCTCCAAGTGTTTGCTGAACAGCATGGGAGAGACTGGGAGAAATACCTTCCCCACATGTTGTTTACATACAGAGAGGTGCCCGAAGAGTCAACAGGATTTTCCTCCTTTGAGCTTTTATATGGACGCTGGGTATGTGGGTCCCTAGACTTGATCCGGAAGGACTGGGAAGGGAAGCACGCCACCCAGGGAACTCCTATAGTGGATTACATCCATAGGTTTAGGGAAAGGCTGAAGGAGCTTATGGGGACAGCCCAGAGCAATCTGGCAGCTGCCCAACAGAAACAAAAAGCATGGTATGACCGCAGAGCCAGAGCTCGCTCATACACGGTGGGTCAGAAAGTCATGGTCCTTATTCCGATCTGGAAAGACAAGCTGCAGGCTGAGTGGGCAGGACCGTACAAAGTAGTTAGGAAGGTAAATGACATGAACTATATCATAGAGTTACCTGACAGAAGACAGACAGAAAGAATGTACCATGTCAACAGGATGAAGTCATATGCTAATAGGGCTGACATGGTGTTTGCAGTATGTAGTCCTGGGGAGGGGACAGATGAAGGAGACCCCATTCTGGACTTGCTGGAAGAAAGCAAATGGAAGTCCTCTGTGGAGGCAGTTAAATTGTCTCCCCAGCCGGCCCCGGACAAGATTCAGGAAGTAAGGGAGGTTTTAGCAGACTTTTCCCACTGTTTAGCGACAAGCCTGGACTAACCCCCTTAGTGATGCACGATGTGGAGACAGGAACACAGACGCCCATACGGCGGACAGCATATCGGGTGTCAGAGGCTGTCCAAAAGGACATTAGGAGGGAGGTGGAGGAAATGCTGGATTTAGGGGTAATCCAGAGATCCCACAGCCCCTGGGCCTCACCCGTAGTCCTTGTGCCTTAGCCAGATGACTCTACTCATTTCTATGTGGACTATCATGGACTGAATGCAGTCACGAAGTCAGACACCCACCCGATGCCCTGGACGGATGAACTCCTGGACAAATTAGGAAGGGCAACCTACCTTATGACTATTGACCTGACTAAGGGGTATTGGCAGGTCGAGTTAACTGACAGAGCTAAGGAAAGGTCGGCCTTCATCACTCCTACAGGCTTATTTGAATTTAAAGTAATGTCTTTCAGAATGATGAACACCCTGGCCACTTTCCACAAGTTGGTGAACCAGGTGTTAAATGATGCTGAGGAGTACCTGGATGACATTGCCATCTTTAGTGCCAGCTGGGAGGAACACCTGTTCCACCTTAGGGATGTGCTGGGAAGGATACAGAGGGCTGGGCTCACTGTCAAAGCTGAGAAGTGCCATGTAGCCATGGCTGAAGTGGCATACCTCAGGCATATTGTAGGCTGGGGATAGCTCTGTCCTAACCAAGTAAAAATAGAGGTGATCAAGGCATGGCCCAGACAAGAAATACAGAAGCAGGTCAGGAGTTTTCTAGGGATAGCAGGGGACTACAGGAAATTTGTACCCAATTACA
Organism: Neoceratodus forsteri; assembly: GCA_016271365.2. Classification (NCBI taxonomy): domain Eukaryota; kingdom Metazoa; phylum Chordata; order Ceratodontiformes; family Ceratodontidae; genus Neoceratodus; species Neoceratodus forsteri. Next base: position 869,256,194 of record CM057450.1, on the reverse strand, counting down.
GTGCCCTGGCTGCTCCCCTATCTGACCTGGTAAAGAAAAGGATGCCTAAGAAAATTATCTGGGAACCAGTCTGTGATAAAGCCTTTACCAGACTGAAGGAGGCACTGTGCAATGCTCCTGTACTAACAAGTCCTTACTATAGCAGATCCTTTATAGTCCAGACTGATGCCTCAGATGTGGGTATTGGGGCAGTACTGAGTCAGACATCCAACCAAGGGAAAATCACCCTGTAGTGTACCTGAGTAAAAAGTTACTTCCCAGGGAGCAGGCTTACTCTACTGTGGAAGAAGAGTGTCTTGCCATAGTGTGGGCCCTAAAGAAGTTGGAGCCATACTTTCATGGGCAGCATTTTGTGGTGCAAATGGACCACAACCCCTTGGTTTGGCTGACCCAAATGGGAAAAACAATGATAGACTATTAAGACGGAGTCTTGCCTTGCAAGGGTATGACGTGACAATCTTACATGGAGCTGTAGTGACCAATCAGAACACTGATGGCCTGTCGTGTGTATATGAAGAGTGAACTAATTTGGGAAGCTCATCCCATGAAGGGGATAGAGCCCCCAAATTCAGTCTAGGTTGGGAGGATTGTGACACTTGGCCAGCTGGTTATGATTGTTCTTTGATATTTGTAATATAAAAAATGTAGTGTGTGATTGTCTCCATAAGGCAACTGTATCATGGGTCCCCCTCCCCAGGTTTTAGTGAGAATAACAGGATATATTAAATCAGGAGGTCTCTGTAATGTAATTAACTTCCTTGAGAAGTTGCATTTTATAGCTTTTTTATGACCTCCTGCTTCTGAAGCTGGGAAACTAAAATATACATTTTATGACTTCAGATAAGCTGATTCCTGTAAAGCTGTATTACATGTAGGTGACAAACTGCAGAGTTGTAAAAACCTTTGATGTTCCTTGGAAAAACAAGAACTGCTCAAGATCAGAGAAAATGTTAATTAAGAGTCATATTTGGGAAATGAGTTTTTTCTGATATTACCTTATTTAATATATCTCCTCATTGTTTGTATAATTTTTATATTCTAAAAGGAGAAGCTAGATGACATCATAGAAGGGGTGGAAACACAGAGTTTTAAACTGTATTCTATGTTTCAACAGAGGGACATTTCTTTTTGGGCTCTTAAGAAACAAGAGCTAACTATAAGCACTGTAAAGAGGTAATACATTAGATAGAAAAAGTCCAATTGTATTGTGGTAGGAGTTCATGTTTCTGTACTTTAACCTTGTTCTTTTAAGTGATTGTATGCTTTTTGATATAGTGTTCTGTGTTTACATTTTACATATTCTTATCCATTTTTAGTAAATATATTATTTAAAAAACTGCCTGGCTGACTGCCAGTCCTTTTTGCATGTGACGTATAGACGGTTAAATTTGACAACTGTTCATAAGCTTGATTGTGTTACCAGACTGGGAAAAGGTAAGAATATACATAAGGTCTTTTATAAAGTTTTAAGGGTTCATTTTGGATATCTGGTTAGGTGTCCTTAGGTGAAAGATATCTGGCATCCCTCCGAAGAGCAAATTATCTGAGCCTGTACATTTGGTTATGCTAGCATAAGGTTCACAGTTTGAATCCCCCCCAGAACTTGAGACTAAAGGTGATTAGGACCCACAAGCAGACGGGAGGTTTGCCCTGTTCTGTTACCTGTTCACATTACTGCGCTTGGAGGTTGGCACTGTGGGAGCAGAGGGCCTGACCTGCTGAGTGTGTGTGTGACACCTCCTAGTGTCTGTATTCTAATGGATGGGAACATACCAGACTTCACTGTGGGGAATTTATCTAACTTATCTATGTGCCCCTCCAGTTCTCAGTGGATGTCTGTTCAATGGTAGACTGTTCTGTGCACTTAAGGAGAGACTGTAAGTTGAAGGTGAGTGCCAGTCTATAAATTTCATCAGCACATTGTGTAGTAGTTTAAAACTAAGCTGTGTGAGGTACATTAGCTGGCGTCAAGGGCCTGGAGGGGATGATGTATTAGAATCTTTAATTTTCAGGTAGTTTCTAGGTGAATTTAGCCTTTGTGATTAATCACCAAAATATACATTGCCTCAGTTGTAATATTCTGCAGGGTTTGTTATCGTCCCCTTACCAAGTCTATTGTTAGAATAACTGAACATGAAAATTGCCCCATTTCAAGACTATACCAATATAGCCCTCAGTGCTGATGGCTCAGATCCATGAATCTTTGACAATGAGTCCCATTTATCCTTCACCACTTCTGCTTATGTTATTGAACTGTTCTAGTGCACGAGTGCTGTAGTATAGCATTTCATAGTGGTTGTGTTTCAATGCCCAGTGCTCTTGGATATCCACTCATAATGTTGCTGTAGAGTGTGAGGTTTGGGATTGCAGGTTCAAAACTAGAGCTGGGTGTTGAGATCAAGAAATCTTCTCTGGTGTCAGTTTTGGGAGGGTCAGACATTCTGGAAGCAACTCTTTTGGCAATGAATCATTGACAGAGGCCCTTGAATCTCTATTTCTACTTCTGTGGTGTGGGCTGGGAGGGGGTCACCCATCCCTTGGGCCTGTGTTGCCTCCTGCTGCTTTCTACTACCTCCCTCTTTTCTTTTGCCACTGCTCAGGGGGTGCCATACTTGGGGAGGGTGCAGGAGAGAAGAGGGATGAGTCCATGGGATCAGAGTCAGAGGCAGCATTTAAGTGCTTCATGAGTGCGTACTGGTGTGGGTGCAAATCTCTTTAAGCCTCATGTCCACTGGATAAATATAGTAGTCTCCTTGTAATCCATGAATGTGTGGAAAAAACTCATTACATTCTATTTTAAACTGCCAGATAGGTTATTTCGTATCTAATTCCTATTTTATGCAGGGCATGTCTGGCATCCATGAAAACTGACCTCTTTTTGTTTAATTTAGATGAGTAGTCCTGGTAAAGGGAGATGTGATGGCAATGCCAGTACATAGAACCCCTTTATCATGCTAGTTGTAGAAGGTGTTACTTCATGGAGTACATCAGGAAAAGGACTAGTAGTAGTCTTGGTTTCTCGTCTGCCTTCAGCTTAGGGGCTAGCAATCGGTGTGCTTGCTGTACTTCAAGGGGGTAGTTCTTCAGTTGGAAAAGCTCTGTCAGCAGTTGTTGTACAAAGGCTTCCACATTTTTCTGTTCTGCTCCCTCTGGCACCCCAATAATCCTTAAGTTGTTTAATCGACTCCTGCATGCCTCCATCTTCTCTCATAAAAGGGCTCTCTCTGATTTTAAAATGTGCAACTCTGTGTCCCTCCTACTACCTTGTATGTCCATTTGTGAAGATGGTACTTCTCGCATCGAAGACCCTTAGAGTGAGATGCTCCATTCTGTTCTGAAGTGTTTTGATCACATTTTTAACTCATGTTACTTTATGAACAAGTGTTTCAAACATATTCATGATTGCAGGGTTGACCACCATGACCAACTTTATCACTGTCTCACTCACCACCTTGTCAGCCATTTGGGAATGAATTTTCAAAATAAATTTCTGTGACAAAAATATGATCAGACTGGACACATTTTGAGAGATTTTGTATCAGCAGCATGAAAGCAAATGAAATCTGTCATTTTTACTGCAATCCAAGCACTTTGGAGATTTCGATTTTTAAAGCATATTAGCCAAAGCTGAAGAGTCGGTTTCTTATGCATCCATCTTGTTAGCAACCAGACCAGAAATCGGCTATCTTTGGACTCTGACATCAAATTACTGACAAGTCTTTAACCTGCCTTTTTTGGGCAATGTTATTGAAAAAGTAGTTGTGTCACAGCTTGAGGCACACCTTATAACCTTTGATATCTATGAGCCTCTCCTGTCAGTATGTAGGGCCAAGTATAGCACTGAGACTGCACTGGTCAGGAAACATAAGGACCTCCTCAGGATGAGAGATGCTGGGGAATGGTCAGCTCTCATTGTCCTGGATCTCTCCACAGCTTTTTGACACTTTAGATCATAGGCTGTCGTTGGACCGGCTGAGGGAAGATCTCACTGGCCAAGTCATCCGATGGTTTGAATCCTACTTCAGGGACAGGACAAAGAAGGCTGTGTTGGGGAATTTCTCCTTGCACCCAGTGTAACTGTCCTATGGTGTTCTCCAGATCTTGGTCTTCTCACCCATGTTGTTTGCATTGTACTGGTTAAATACAGTGACCAACCACTACACATGCAGAGCTTTAAAGTTGGACATTCTCAGGTCAACATTTACAGCAATTGCCAAAACACCACTCAAAAGCTGCTCTGTGTCAAGCCTGAGTACCAGGTTGTGAACTCTAATTTCATCTCATCTTTGAACAGTTTGTTCATTGTAATGTCAGAAGGCTGGTGCAGGTCTGTGCAGCTTGGGGGGACAAAGACAGAGATAATTCTAGCCTCCTCAGATTTCAATATGACATCCTTTGTACCATGAGCTCGAAACAGGTCCAGAATTAGAAGCGCTCTCCGCTCCTCAGGTAAGTCATTTTGTTTACTTACTAAAAGAAATGTAGGGCTTTGAAACACCATCAACTTAAGCAATCATTGTTTCTTATTTACCCAGTGGTTTGTTCTGGAGTATAAACACAATAAGTAGACTGGCATTTCTTTGCAGGGGAGACTGGCTTCCGAGTTCACTGACAACACTTTCAGCTACTCGTAAGGGCACAGCTGCTGTGACAGACAGCTCGTCAGCTGTGATCTTTACCACTGAAGAAAAAGGACGTTTTTGTGCCTTAGCACTGTCAAACTACTTTAGAAGAGATGTTACAGCACAGCATGGAGGGATAGCAGTTTAGAAAAGCAGGGTACTGAAAGTGAATTTGTAGACTGCAGGCTGGGGGATTACAGCTGATCAGTTGATCACAGCTGATTACAGTTAATTGCAATACCTGTGTGTGTTGCCAACACTACCATATTAGCCTATTGTACCATGAATGTGCAGCGACATTTCCAGTATCAAAATATACTGTTATTTACCGGTAAATATGATATACCAGCCACATGAAAACAGGTTTATCGCGATCACTTTCGGGACAGAGTAGCACAAATATACTCAATGGATTAATTGTCTGTTCTACAACATATGCTGTCCCTGGGTTGGATCATTAGATGCTATGGGCTAGGATTTCACTGTTATACAGATGACACTCAGATATAGCTGTTTTTTTGCACCAGGGATGCTGGGTACAGTTGACGTGCTTATTAAGTGTTTGGCCAAGATACAGAACTGGATGTTATCTAGCTAGTGGAGGCTCAACCCTAACAAGACCAAGGAGTTGGTGATTAAACCAGGTCCTATGGGGAGGGTGGTGGTCACTGAGATTAATATTGGGCTTTGGCTCAGTTCATCTAGGCTTGTGGCTCCCAATAAGGTGAAAAATCTGGAAGTTATTGTGGATGAAGAGCTGACATTTGAGGCTCAGGAGCTGGCAGTCATTAAGAGTAGCCTTTAACATTTAAAGAACATACACACAGATACACAGATACACACAGAAGGTGATGGCAGATAAGGACCGTGTGGCCCACCTAGTCTGCCCCCTTTCCCTTCCCAATGCATTACCACAGACCCCAGTTGATCTGTGGCTTATCTTCTCTTCCCTATTGCTAGAGTACTCTTATGTCTATACCATGCATTCTTGAATTCCCCTAATGTTTTGGCCCCTGCCACCTCCACAGGGAGGCTGTTCCAAGCATCCACTACTCTTTCTGTGAAAAAGTACTTTCTTACATTGTCCCTGAGCCTACCCCACTCTAGCCTCATATCATGCCCCCTAGTTCTTGTACGCCTTCATTTTGGAAAGCTGCTACCCTGCTGTACCTTGTTTATACCCATGATGTACTTGAATGTCTCTATCATATCACTCCTCTCTGTCCTCTCCTCCAGGGAATAAATATTGAGGTCCTTTAGTAATTCCTCTTATGACTTTTGATGCAGCCCTTGCACCATTTTTGTTGCCCTTCTCTGGACTGCCTCTATTTTGTCTATGTCCTTCCATAGATGTGGTCTCCAGAACTGGACATAGTACTCCAGATGAGGTCTCACTAGTGATCTGTACAGTGGCATAACCACCTCCTTCTTTCTGCTGGTGATACCTCTCCCTATGCACCCTAGAATCCCACTGGCTTTCCCAGAGCTTTCTCACATTATTTGGTTACCTTTAGGTCATCAGGTATGATTACCCCCCTGGTCCCTTTCTTGATTGGTGGCTGTCAGTACCCCTCCCCCATCTTGTACTCCTCCATTGGATTTCTGTGCCCCAAGTGCATGATTTTGAACTTCTCTGCATTGTATCTTAGCTGCCACACTCTCGGCCACTCCTCAAGCATGTTAGAAACATAGAAACATAGAATTTGATGGCAGATAAGGACCGCTTGCTCCACCTAGTCTGCCCATTTTCCTACCTAACAGATGAGCTGCAGATCCTAGTTAACCAACAGCTTACTTCCTCCTACCCCCCCAATTGGACTGCCTTATGTCCGTCCCATGCATTCTTGAATTCCCCCACTGTTCTTGACTCCACGACCTCCTCAGGGAGGCTATTCCATGCATCCACAACCCTCTTTATGAAAAAATACTTCCTCACATTACCTCTGAGCCGTCCCCTCTCTATCTTCAAATTGTGCCCCCTTGTTCTTGCACATCACTTTTTTCTGAAAGATGCTACCCTCTTGGACTTTGTTGATTCCCTTGAGGTACTTGAAAGTTTCTATCATGTCTCCTCTCTCCCTTCTTTCCTCAAGGGTATACATATTAAGCTCCTTTAGTCTTTCTTCATATTTCTTCTGGTGCAGACCCTGCACCATTTTGGTTGCCCTCCTCTGGACAGTCTCCACTCGGACTATGTCTTTGCAGAGGTGGGGTCTCCAGAACTGCACGCAGTACTCCAGATGGGGTCTCACCAACTGTCTGTACAGAGGGATAGCAACTTCCTGTTTTCTACTATTGATGCCTCTCCCTGTGCATCCCAGTATCCCCCCAGCCTTCCTTACTGCCTTCTCACATTGCTTGCCCACCTTTAAGTCATCTGATATAATTACCCCCCGGTCCCCTTCTATTTTTACTGTTGTCAGTATCTCACCCCACATTGTGTACTCTTTCACTGGGTTTTTGTTTCCCAGGTGCATTACCTTGCACTTTTTTGCATTGAATCTGATCTGCCATACATTTGACCATTCCTCCAACCTTGCCAAGTCCCTTCTCATCCTTTCTACTCCATCCTGTGTCTCAACCCTATTGCAGATCTTTGTGTCATCTGCAAAGAGACATACTTTTCCTTCCAGTTCCTCTGCAATGTCACTTATAAAGACATTAAAAAGGACCGGTCCCAGTACTGAACCCTGCGGTACCCCGCTAGTAACCCTCCTTTCTTCACTGTGGACTCCATTTACTACTACTCTTTGCGTCCTGTTGTCTAGCCAATGTTTTATCCAGGCTATCACCTTGGGACCTACTCCAAGGCTGGCTAACTTGTGTATTAATCTTTTGTGTTTGACTGTATCAAATGCCTTGCTAAAATCTAGGTAGGCCATGTCCACAGCCCCTCCCTGGTCTACTACTTTGGTCACCCAGTCAAAGAAATCTATTAGATTCGTCTGACACAACCTTCCCATCATGAATCCATGTTGTCTTGGGTCCTGTACCCCACTGGCCTCTAGGTACTCAATGATTCTTTCCTTCAGAAGTGATTCCATAATTTTCCCTACCGCTGAGGTCAAACTAACTGGTCTGTAGTTTCCTGCCTCTGTCCTGCTCCCACTTTTGTGAAGAGGAATCACATCCACCCTCTTCCAGTCCTCAGGTGCCACCCCATCCTCCCATGATTTGTTAAAGAGAGTAGTCAGCGGTGTCATTAGTTCTACCTTTAGTTCTTTTAGAATTCTTCGGTGAATCTCATCAGGCCCCATTGCTTTGTCCACCTTCAGTTTTATTAGTTATCTCAGAAGCCTTTCTTCTGTAAATGGACTGGTATCAACCCTCATCTTCAGAGTGTTTCTCTTGTTTGGTTTAGGTAACTCCCCCTCCTTTTCCTTTGTGAATACTGAGCAGAAAAATTCATTCAGTATCCCTACTTTTTCACTGTCACCCTCTACCCACATTCCCTCCCCTTTATTAAGCCTCAGTATCCCTCCTTTGGTCTTTCTTTGCTCCCTAATGTACCTATAAAAGGTATTATCCCCCTTCTTAACAGAGTTGGCTATCCTTTCCTAGGTTTGGGCCTTTGCTGTTCTGCCTGCCTTCCCAGCCTCTTTCTGCCTTAACTGATAAAGTTCTCTGTCCTGCTCCTTCTGTGTTTCCTTATATTTCCTGAATGCTGTCCTTTTCTCCTTAACCTTCCCTGCCACCTCTTTTGAGAACCATAGCAGTTTTTTCCTTCGTTGTGTTTTGTTGATTTGCTTTACACAAAGGATTGTTGCCTCTGTGATGGCTGTTTTGATTACTCCCCATTGTTCCTCCACCCCTCCTTCTTGCCTGTTTGCTAGTGCTTTTCTGAGGCATTCTCTCATTTTCCCAAGTCAGCCCTCCTAAAGACCAATACTTTTGCTTTTGTATGGCTTGATTGTATGGCTGTGTTTATTGTGAACCACACTGTTTGGTGGTCGCTTGTTCCCAGATGGCTACCCACTTCTAAGTCTGAGATTCTTTCTCCATCCCCATTTGAGAGTACCAGGTCTAAGACTGCTCCCTCCTGAGTGGGTTCCAATACTAGCTGTCTGAGGCATTCCCCCATAGGGCATCAAGAATGACCCTGCTCTTGGATGTGCCTGCAGCAAAGGTGCTCCAGTTAACATCTGGCATATTCAAGTCCCCCATCAACAATATCTCCCCTTTTTCTGCCATTCTAAGGAAGCCTTCTATCATTTCCTTGTCCATTCCCTCCCCCTGAGATGGGGGTCTGTATACAACCCCCATGCGGATTGTGGTGCCATTTTCTGTCTCCAGGGTGACCCAGAGTGCCTCATCTGCTCCCTGTTTACTCTTTAGTTCTGTTGCTTTGATCCCTTCCTTTACATAGAGAGCTACTCCTCCTCTTTTACCCTCCCTGTCCCTCCTGTAGATTGTGTATCCTGGTATGTTGACATCCCAGTCATGGATCTCTGTGTACCATGTTTCTGTGACTGCCACAATATCCAGGCAACCATCTTCCATCAAGGCCACTAGTTCAGGGAGCTTGTTACACAGACTGTGGGCATTGATACTCATCACCCTCCACTTTTTGATGGCCTTACCCCTTTTAGCCCCATTCCTGTCCTTACTGCCTTTGCCTTTTTTTAAATTTACCTCTGTCCTGCTCCCTAATGACTTCTCTACCTTGGTGTTTACATCATTAATTACCGTGTTTTTTATGGGGGAGGCTGGGATTTCCTGCTCCTTTCAGTGCTTCCCTTGTTAGTTTAAATGCTTGCCAATGAAGCATTTAAACCTCTCACCTAGGATCCTGTCCCCCGACAGATGCGGACCATTGCACCAGTATAGGTCTGCATCCCTCCAGGTGGCTCCCCAGCCCCTAATGAAGCCAAAACCCTGAGCTCCACACCAGTTTTTCAACCATTCATTGAATTCCCTGGTGAGGAGTACCCCAGCATCATCCTTGCCATAGACAGGCAGCACCTACGAGAAGGTTACCGTATGTGCTACTTGTCTAAGGCCACTCTCCAACTCTACAAACTTCTCTTGCACTGCTCTGATCCCATTCCTAGCCAGGTCATTTGTCCCTAGGTGGACAATGACATCCAGCTCCCTCCCTCATGCAGCTGCTCCCACGATCCTGAGGATTCGCTTCCTGTCCCTCCAAGCCGTGGCGCCAGGCAGGCACCTTACCTCCCTCTCTCCTTCCTCCCCCATTTCTACCCCCCAATGATTGAGTCCCCCACCAGGAGTTGTTTTCTTCCCCTGTGGGGTCCCAAGCCACCCTCCTGTGGGTCTCCTTTGTGAAGGTTCCCAGCATCCTCCTTGGTCTCCACTGCAGGTGCCTCCATAGAGGAACCACTATCCACCAGAAAAGCAAATGAATTGTGGAGATGTACAGCTGGAAGGATGCAACTCTGTTCCTCCACCCTCTACCTCCCTGAGCCAACCCTGGTCCAGCCTCTCCTCTTTCTTGGCAACCTCTGAGGTAGTGGCATTGGCCCTGGTGGTCCCTAGGTGGGGAAGGAGGTTTCATGAATCCTAGCCAGGTCAGCCTGGAGACGGGCAACCTCCTCCCTCAGACCAGAGAGGTGCCTGCAAATAGGGCAACATCGCAGCCTCCAGAATATCTCCTGGAACACTGCCGTCCCACAGCCAATGCATTGCACCACTCCTATCATGTTTTATCTTGTGTCCCCTCTCCTGTTTCTCTGTATGCTAACTCTCTCCTCACCTTACAGCTCTCAGCCTTCCTGTTCTGGGACAGCAACTTCCTATATTCTTCAGCAGCCTCCTTCTTCCTTGCTCAGTGTCAGACCACCAGCAGCTGGGGGGCAGTGAGCTACTATGTTCCTTTAGGGTTGACAAAACCAATGTTCCTCTATGATCCTTCCCTTCCTACTGCCAAACAGGAAGTTCCTGTTGACAGTCAAATCCAGTGGCTATAAAAGTAGAACTGGCTTAGGGTGGGATGGAGGGCAATTAGTAAGAAAAAAGGCTAGCAACAGGAAGTTGTAATTTGAATCACCTGCTTTTATAGTGTCTAAGCCACAACCCCAATTGCGCTCTCTCTCCTCCTACTGGTTTAGCAAAGTAAGTTGATACAGTACCCTTCCCAGCACAGAACACACACTGACTTTCTTTCTTTTCTTTCTCTTTTTTTAACACTAAATAAGACCCCTTCTACTTCTAATAAAGTACCTGTCTGCTTAATCTCAACAGGCACTGACTCCTGCTGAGATATAAGTATTACATTAATAAGAAAATGTAGCTTTTTTAGTTAGCTGCTTTCTGCTCTACAAGCAAGGCTAGCAACAGAAAGTTGCAATTTGAGTCACCTGCTTTTATAGTGTTTAAGCCACACCCCCAATTAAGCTCTCTCTCTCCTCCTACTGGTTTAGCAAAGTAAGTTGATACAATACCCTTCCCAGCACAGAACACACACTGACTTTCTTTCTTTTCTTTCTCTTTTTAACACTAAATAAGACCCCTTCTACTTCTAATAAAGTACCTGTCTGCTTAATCTCAACAGGCACTGACTCCTGCTGAGATATAAGTATTAAATTAATAAGAAAATGTAGCTTTTTTAGTTAGCTTCTTTCTGCTCTACAAGCAAGGCTAGCAACAGAAAGTTGTAATTTGAGTCACCTGCTTTTATAGTGTTTAAGCTACACCCCCAATTAAGCTCTCTCTCCTCCTACTAGTTTAGCAAAGTAAGTTGATACAGTACCCTTCTCAGCACAGAACACACACTGACTTTCTTTCTTTTCTTTCTCTCTTTTTTTTAACCCTTAATAAGACCCCTTCTACTTCTAATAAAGTATCTGTCTGCTTAATCTCAACAGGCACTGACTCCTGCTGTGATGTAAGTGTTAAATTAATAAGAAAATGTAGCTTATTTTAGTTAGCAGCTTTCTGTTCTACATGCAAGGCTAGCAACAGCTATTTAGGTTCTTTCTCTTTTTTTCCACCCCCCTCCAGGAACATCAACTGGATTAGATATCCTACCCCCCCGTAGACCTGGTGACACTGCTACATGGATTTTTGACATCTCAGCTTGTACTGTAACTCTCTATACCTCTAGGTCAGTGAAGGTTTGCTGTGGCCCCCACAGTGGCTGTAGAACACAGCTTCTAGGTTGATGATGAGATTTTCTAAGTTGAGTCATGTCTTCCTGTTGCCACATAATTTGCTCTGGCTGCCTGTTAAGTGGTGTATCTCCTTTAATGTCAGTCTACTGACTTATAAGGCCATACATGGTTTGGATCCAGTTATCTCTTAGATCTCCTGTTTCCTTATGTACCCTGGTGCTCTCTTTGCTACACTGAGGTGTTTCTCTTAGTTGTACCACAGGCCAGGCTAAAAACCTTGGGTGACAAGGCGTTCAGAGTGGCTGGTCTGGTCTTATGGGAGTCACTGCAGAAGGCCTTCAAAGAGGCCTCCATGGTGGAGGAGGTCTTTAAGAGTGCTCTGAAATCCTATATGTTTAATCAAGCCATTGGTGACTGATCCATCTCCGGTTAGATGTTATACCTGCTGAGTTTTATTTGTTATGTGTTTTAAACCGTTTTGACTATATGAGTTATTTGCTGCTAATATTAATTTACCATATGTTGTTACTGTCATTATTGCACTTTATTATAAGGCATCCTGGGTCTTCAAGGAAGGGTGAGTATATAAATAAATTCTACTACTACTACCTAGAACCTTCCATTTTAGAGATTCTCTAAAATCAGCCTTTATATTATTCATGACCTATTCTATGTTAACTAGTTCTAGTTCTACAGTATAACTGTGCCTCTCCTGCTTTGTCCTATTGTATTGATACCGCCCTAGCAATTTAAAATAAAAATGTCCCTATCACCAAAAGGTGCCAAAGGTGATCATTTACTCAGTGGATCTTCTAGGAACTACTGAGCATGTTAGAACTCAGAGACAAATGCTGACAGAATGTCAAATTGTCTAACCTCCATTTTGGTTGGGTTAACTATAGAAAATGGAGAAACATCTGTAAAAAACATCTATTGTGCAACCTAATTAAATAATTTTGTTGGTGCACCCCAGTGTTTCTGGGACAATGTGAAATATTTCATGGGGCTGAAACAGTCACACTTCTTTTCCAATACTATAATTAATGGTGTGATCTGTAGTGATCCATCTAAGATTGCTAATCTTATCATCTGCATACACCTCTACAGATTGTAGTGTTCTAAAGTTTGCATTATCTGCTGTAATACCCAACCATTACCTTGATTATGTGCATCCTTTTTTTTACTTTTACTTGGTTCTCACAGCTGAAATCCTGAAACTAATATCCTGTACTGTGATATCAGTGATGGCCTTTACAGTTTACAGTCTGAACCTCTAAAACTACCTGATCTTTGCATGGCTGCACTGCTAGCAAGAGTTTTACAAAATTTGTCTCTAATGTCCAATACTTTTCCTGATATTTGGAAATTTGCCAACATTGTCTGGGTGTTCAATGACCAATGCTGTCTCAACAATCAATGCCCAATAGTGATTTTTCAGACCCTAAAGAAATTCCTGGAGAAAACTGTCTATCATCAATGATCTGTGTACTTAAGATGCCCCCTCCTGAGCTGGTCTGATGGCACAGTGGTAGTGCTACAGCTTGCAGCACTGATGACCTAGGTTCAGGAGCAAACTTGCAGCATTGGAGGGTCATCTGGATGAGAGGATGATCAAGCCTATTGTGGATGACACCAAGATGGGATTGGTGGTGGATGACCAGGGGAGGTTTGGGGGGCTACAAGAGGATCTTGTAAGGCTGGAGGCATAGTCTGACAGATGGCAGCTGGGGTTCAATGCAAAAAAATGCATGGTGCTGCACTTCGGAACAAACAATCTGAGAAGCTACCATCTGGGGGGAGTACAGCTGGAGGTGACAGAAGAGGATAGGGATCTAGGGGTGCTCATCATGGGAACAATGAACAATTCTTCACAATGCAGAAAGGCAGCAACAATGGCAAACAAAATGCTTTGGTGCATTGCAAGGAGAATTACCTGAAGAAGAAGTGGGTTATTCCACTGTTGTACAGATCGTTGGTTAGCCCCCACCTGGAATACTCCATGCAGTTCTGGCACCCATACCTACAAAGGGACATAAGGTTGCTGGAGGGGGTGCAGCATAGGGCAACGAAGATTATTCAGGGCCTGGGGGAATTGCCATATGAGGTCAGACTAAGAGAGTTAAACATGTACACACTGGAGGAGAGGAGGGACAGGGGAATGTGATTGAGACCTTCAAATACATGAAAGGGATAATCAAAATGGACACAGAGGGTCTATTCAGGAGAAGGGTGGGGAGAGACACTAGGGGCCATGACATGAGATTGGAGGGGGGGTAGATTCGGGAGAGAAATGAGGAGGCATTTCTTTATAGAGAGGGTGGTGGCAAAGTGGAATGCACTATCAGCTGAAATGGTGGCATGTACTGCAGTGGAATCTTTCAAGAAGGGGTCGGAAAGGGTAAAGGGAGGTGAGGGGAGTGAGGTTAGGGCAGCTGCTGAATAGGGAGCTAGCTGCATTCACAAGAAGCCTAGATAGACCATGATAGGATTTTGCTGCTGGCAATTTCTGTATGTTCATATGTTCGTAAGCCTCTGAATGATTGCTATCCTCAGGAAGGAAGGGGACATCACTACATGCCATGACCATGGTTCAGGAGCAAAGTTGGGACATTGGATGGCTGACTGGGTGACAGGAGGATTGAGCGTCTGAAGGACTGCTTTCCGTCCCTGGGAGGAGGGACATCATTGCAAGCTATGTTCTCTCAGGGAACAAAAACAGAGGATAAAATGCCAGTGAAAGGATGATGCTGGGCACATCCAGGTGCAGCACCCAACCCGTTGGACTGATCAGACGAAAATGAATCTGATTTGATGGTGGGGTTGAGAAATCCTGCCAGGGTTAGCCCTAGGGAAAGAGACCAGGTGGTAAATCCCAGTGGGCATTGATGTGGCAGGGCTGTGGTGTCCGGGAGATGGGGAATGACCAGGAGGGGAGAAAAAGATAAAGAAAAAAAGATACTACTTCCTGACTAATTTCTGGCATGGCTTTAGGAATGGGCATGGAACAACTGCCCTTCTAAAATTATTGAGTGATACCTCTAATGGGGTATACCATTGGAACATCAACACATCAACAGCGAACCCCCCCACAGTGAAACCCCAACAGTCTTTATGTCAAAGGGAATTTCTCGTTGACAGACTTTGTGTCAATGGGGGAGTAGGCACCTAACTTCACTCTCTGTGCGACATGGAGTTACACATTTAAAGTAGCGGGTATGGCAGGCACAGCCCCCCACATGGTGGGGGTGCTGGGGGGCATAGCCCCCGCCATTGATGCGCTCAAGTGTGGCAGTCAGTGTTGACGTGTTATGGGTCATTGTCGGGATGCATCGGTGTTAGGGATGTCTGTGGGACTGCATCACTGTAAGGGATGTTGGTGTGTTTTCCATCACTGTGGCTTGGTGGAATCCTGTAATGGTATAGAGAATGACATTTTCAAGGGTGATGTATTTGTGGACCTCACTCAGGCCGCTGACCATGTCATAAAAAGGTCTCCTGTTCTGTAAGCATTCAGCCTTAATGGTCTCTTATACTGCTTTGAATTGGTTTTCTAGTGTCATTAATTGTAGAAATTAGCTAGTCAAGATGAGGCATTCTGTTTTTAACTTTACATATCTCCATTGGTGTTCCCCAAAGGCTGCATATTCAGTCCCTGTCATTTCCACCCTTTATTAATTACCTCCCCAAGTTTAATGTTCACTGCAGCAGCCTCTTTTATGTGGATGACCAGGTAACTTAGGAACATAGCCAGGATCAAGCACTTTGTTCCATCCGGCAACCTACCCACGCTGATCCACGCCTTTGTGATCTCGCATCTGGACTACTGCAATTCCCTTTACTTTGGGCTGCCTGGGGTTGATATCCACCGCTTGCAGCTAGTGCAGAACTCGGCAGCCCGGTTGTTAACGGGAACTTCTTGTTCCTCTCATATCATACCGGTGCTCCAAGATCTGCACTGGCTGCTGATTCAGTGGTGGATCACCTTTAAAGTTGGTCTTCTGACTTATAAAGCCCTACACGAGTTGGGGCTCAGACTACCTGAAAGAGCTCCTGGTGCCTTACTGACCGATGTGTCCACTCCGGTCCACTAATGAGGGGTTGCTAGAGAACCCGAGGGTTATTTTAAAATCCTCTGGTGCCCAAGCTTTTATGTTCATGGCTCCCACCCTCTGGAATTCTCTACCACGTTGGATTCGAGAGTGCATGACGGTGGAGGGCTTTAAAAAGGGCCTAAAGTCTTTTTTATGGAACAAGGCGTTTTTAGATAATGTTGATGCCTATTAATTGCCCTGCTGTTAATTCAGTTATATGAAGTCTTATATGGTTTTAGTATGTTTTAATTTGTAATTTATTGTAATGCGCCTTGGTTTTAAGAAAGGCGTAGACAAATAAAGTTTAATTATTATTATTATTATTATAATTAACTTTAGTTCCAGTGATCTAACAACCCTAAGCCAGCATGTAAACATGTGCTTTGGCAACACCCAGATCTGAATAAATCTGAAAGGTTTGTTTTGAACTAAAACTAAATCTATGCTCTTTGGCTGAAAACATAAACCCTGCTCATCAGGCTCTGGAAGTTTGTCAGTTTTCTGTCTGTATGTATCCCTACAAAAGGATATACCTTCCTTTAACTACCCTGGAGTCACTTGGGACAGTTCCCTAGATTTTCCATATGTATTTTATTCACCTGTAGATCAGATAATGCTAAATTTGGCCTTGCTTACAGGATCAGATCCAGCATTACCCATAAAGCACATCCAGGCTTAGCTGATTGCATCCTCCTGCCCAGTGTAAACTACTGTACCCCTAGTCAATTCCTCTGTGCCTACCTTGGCTAAATGTACTGTGGTGTACATTCTAATAGTATCTGTTATTTTGTTAAGCATGCTGAGCAACTGACTCACCACGGTGCATGTTATGCTTCTCTAGGTGAGATATACCCTTTATCCACATGTTCTTATATTATGGGCTGCTTCATTAACAAACTGATTTGATCCTGTACCTCCTCTTGTTTGCTTACTGTGTTATGGGTTCCTTCACCACCTTGTTACATATGTTCTGGCGATGCTGTCTTACTACAAGAGACTAAGTGTACCACTAATGTGGGTCAAACAGCCTTCTCTTCCTGCGACTCCTAGGTTCTGGAATCATCTTCTCCACCAGGTCATGTCTTCTGATAACCATCTGCTCCTTAAATCACTGTTACTTTAAACAGAATAGGAAATCATTTCTAATTTATTTATTTTTCTTTCTTTATTAAGTACTAGGATTACAAATACCTTTGAACCAGGGGTTCTTTTACAAAGATTCCATGTCATATACAGATAAAGATACAGACAGGAATAGCAAAGTCAGATACAATAAAGCAATCATAAGCCACACAAGAGATGCAACACTAGACAACAGGAGGGTGATGGGGTGGGGAACAGCAGTATAGAACCAAAAGGGAAAAGGGGGATGACACACAAGAGGGGGAGAATGACTACAATGCAAATGGTGGAATGTCTTTGTCAATGGTTGCTAAGTACTAGGATGAGTTAGGTGTGCAGTTGGAGGGGTGGGGAGAGGAGAGAAGGGGAGACAAGGAAGGGTGACGGGAGGGGTGAGGTAGGGCGAGAGAGGAAGATGAGGGGGTGGAGAAGGTGTGGGGACAGAGAACAGAGGGTATTCTAGGTGGAGGGATCCATGAGAAGGAGAAGGACAGGAAAGGTAAGACAAGGAGGTAGGGGAGGGGATGAGGGATGGGGAGGATTAGGAGACTGTAAAGGACAGGAGAATGGGAACATTAGGGATTATAGGTTACAGTCACACTTGCTGAGGTTTGTGAGGTGCTGATGCAGTTTGCTTTTAAATGGGCCTAGTTTATTCTCAGTAGAAACTTCAGGGGGAGACCGTTAATCAGGGATGGGGCCCTGAAGTAGAAGGCACGTCGACCCATGGAGGTCCTGCAGAAAGGTACCCAGCGGTAGGAATTGCGAGTACTTCAAGTGGACCTTGTACTGGGGAAGGGCTGAATTAAGGCGTGAGTCACTGGTGGGGTGAGGTATGGGCAGATTTTCTTTGCCAGTAGGCAAATCTGGTAAACTAGCCTCCCTTGTAGATTGAGCCAGTTGGTTAGATTGTAGAGCTCACAGGTCTGTGTTTTCCTATTAGCACCTGTAACAAGTCTACAGCACTTGTTCAGTGCTATTCTTGCTCTCTTTAGTGTAGTATCTGGTGCAGATCCATAGAAAACTAAACCATAGTCCACTACACACAGTATGGAACTGGTGACAGCTGTTTGTATGGCTTCAGGATTAGGACAGTGTCGAAGGCGATAGAGGATCCCCAGTCTTGAGTTTATAGATTTAGATATGAGGCTAGCATGTGAGCTATAGGAGAACAAGCAGTCTAGGGTAATTCCTAGGTATTTGAATTCAAGGACCTGATCAAGTGGTAGCTGTAGTTTGTTGTATATTGTTAGACTAGCAGTTCTTAACTTGCTCTGGGAGTTAGCAAACAGCATAGCCTTGTCTTTTTTATATATAATTCAATATCATTGATGTTGCTCAAGCCAGGTTTCAGCGAGGCTGAAATAGTTTTGGAGGTCACGGGTGAGAGGGACTGGGTCAGTGTGAGTAGAAAAAAGGACAGCATCATCTGCATAAAGTGAGATCTTATTGCCACAGGCTGCCGGGCGGTTATTGAGGAAGAGGCTGAAAAGCAGAGGGCCAAATATGGAACCTTGGGGATCACCAGAGTGAACAGGGAGGCTGCAGGAGACTGTATCACCAATCTGAACATATTGGCTTCTATCCCTGAGGTAGCTGCTGAACCAGTTAGTTGCATCGCATGAGAGTCCTAGGGCAGAGAGGGAGTGCAGGAGAAGCTGGTGATTGACAGTATCAAAGGCCTTTATCAGGTCAATGTATACCGCTCCAAGTAGTTGTCCTGCATTCAAGGCCTTATGAATGTGGCTGGTAAACTCAAGAAAGGCGGTGGTAGAGCTATGAGCTTTTCTAAAGCCATGTTGCTGCGGGCACTATAGCTGGTATTTTTCCAGGTGTTCAGAAATTTGGGTAGCAACAATACGCTCTAGCACCTTTGAAAGTGGAGGCAGGATAGAGATGGGACGGTAATTGATATGGAGGGACCTATCACCACTTTTTTGAACTCGTGTGACAACAGCCAATTTCCAGAGCTGGAGGAACTGTTTGAGGGATAGTGATAGGTTTATTAGTTTGGTGAGTGAGTGTAGGATGACCTTAAGGGAGGGAGGGAGGGGAGAGAGAGAGAGAGAGAGAGAGAGAGAGACAGACAGACTGAGAGAGAGAGAGAGAGAGAGATGTTTTAGGTCTAGGATATCACTGCTGAAGCTGGCTGTACTTGAAACCTTTTGAAGGTATTTTCTTGCTGCTGCAGGGGATAGTCTCCTGAAATAAAAGGGAGGGGTATTGGCATTGTCCAGAGGAAAGGTTCTGTTCTTTAGGGGTGGCGAGGTTGAGGCACTGAAGAAGTTAGAGAGGAGGACAGTGCTTAGATCTGTGAATGTGACATTAAAGGTGTCAGTGATAGTTTTGTGATCTAGGATAACATTGCCATTGACCTCTAGCATGGAGGGATTTATTAGGTTTCCTCGTGAGGCTTTTTACATTATCCCAGAAGGATATGCTATTGCCCCAGGTGTTTGCAAGCTCATGTTGGCAATATTTGCATTTGGCTTTACGAAATGCCTGGGTGCACTGGTTCCTGGCAGCTTTGTAGCACTGTTGGTCACTTTGTTTCCTGGTTGCCATGGCAAGGTGCCAGAGATTGTCCCAAGCTTTCATCAGTGTGATAAGCTAAGGGGTAATCCAGGGGTTAGTGTTTCCTCTTCTTTTACATTTCTTGATGGGGGCATAGAGGTTGCAGATCTCATTGAACTTGACAATAAAGTAATTGAGGACATGGTCAATGCTGTCCATTGAATCAAGGGGCGACCAATTCATCTGGACCAGGGAGGTGAGGAATTGGGGATTTTTTCCTTTGTTTAGAATATGATGGTAGCAAAAGGAAGCCTTTGGTTTAGGAGCCCTATTTGACCATTGACAGATAACTGGGGAATGATCACTAAGGGAGTTTGACGGACTAGGGTGTTAAGGATTCTGTTGGGGTGTGTAGTAAGGATCAGGTCAAGAAGGACGCTTGCCCCAGATTTGTATTTGATCCTTGTGGGGGTGGATACCATTTGGATGACGTTAACAGCTGCAATCACATCCTTATGTTGGTCAGCCTCAGGTGCAAGCCAGTTCACATTACTGTCAGCTAAGATGATTGTCTCATTCTGGTGGGGTTGGCTGTCAAGGAAGTCAGTGACCATTTTAAATTCCAAGACTTGCTCATGTAGGGGGAAGTAGACAGATGCAATGGTTAGGGACTTACCTTGAGGACTAAGAATTATTTTATTAACCAGCATTTGGGAGTTATGAGTGGAGGGGTTGAGTTGGAGCATTTGTCCCATGAGGGTATCTCTTTGGTAAATGGCACAGTCACCACCATGTTTACTGAGTCAGTCAAGTCTATGAAGGACATGACCTGGGATCGAGACAGCATGGTCGGGGACCTTGGACAAGAGCCAGGTTTCGTTCAGGGCTAAGATATCGTGTTTGTGCTGGGTAACTCAAACTTGAAGGTCATTGATCTTGTGTAGCAGGTTGCATATATCAATTGTGGCAATGGTGAGAGTACCTTGTTTGCTAGGTAAGTAGGCAGGGTTTGTGGGAGCACCTGGGTTAGGTGAACATTCCCAGCTAGGAGTAGTAGGACCAGAGCTACCCTTGCTAGGTAGTTGGCAAGGAGTATAGCAACTTTATGGTGCCTCCTCCTGGAGTGTTTTATGGGTGGTAATTACTATTACAGTGAGCTAGCACCTGCATTAGAAAGGAGTAAGCAGCTAGAGGGTGGCAGGCACTCAGAATGCACACCAGGTGGGTATGGGTGTGGCACATGCCTTGTTGTAAGTCATAGTGTAGGTTGCTTATGGGAATATCCTTATTAGGAAGGGAGTGATACTGCAGTGAGGACAGCGCAACACTAGGGAAGGTGAGGGATAGGAGGGACAGTGAGCACAGTAGGGTGGTGTAGTTGTAGAGGGTCATTATGTGAGGTATTTATGATAGGGTGGCTAGCATGACAAGGGTACTATTCCTGGTTAAGTGAGAGGGAGAGAGGTGTAAGCATACAATAGACAAAGGGGGATATGGCCTTGGGTATTACAGAGTAAGTATAGGTGAGTTAAAAGACGACAGGACATAGGGAGTTGTGGGAATGAGCTTTTGGGTTGCAGGGAGTAAGTTAAATGGAGGTAGAGTGAATTATCAGTCTCCTAAGATGCTAAGGGGAGTGGCCACAGTCACCGTGCAGAAGAACTGATATGACAGGAGGCACTGTTCAGCCTAAGTCCAATAAATGAAGAGCAGTGGTGAAAAGGTCAGGGCTTCTGTGGATTTAATTAAGCAAGGGGGTGGGGCAGAGTGGGTGGGACAAAACAGAGCCCCACATAAACAGGTCCTAGAGAAAGGACTTGGTCAGGTGAACAAGGAGTGGTGTTTGGAGCTTAAATGGCTGAGCTACCAGGAATCCAGGCACCCAAAAGAATCAAAAAAATAAAAAGTTCTTATTTTCAGAAATTATATTCATTCCCCTATATCATCCATGTTTAACCATACCTGAATAAAAATGGATATGAAAAACTGTATGTTGCATTGTTTTGATTTTGAGGGCAGCATTCTGTTACAGTTGTTTAAATGGAACCTCTTATGTGGAGTTTTAGTTACGTTACAGTTTGTGCACAGAACCCTGAGAAACATTCTGATAGGTCAATGATTTAATTACCATTCTTTACACGAACCACGATATAATAAAGAAAATGCTCACTATAGATTCCATGAACAGAACTGTGCAACATGTTATCCACAAAAAAAAAAACTGAAAACACAGTTTTTCATATCAGTGTTTATTCATGTACAGATAAATCTGGATCATTTGGAGTTCTGAATTTCATTACTGTAAATAGCACCATTACTAACTGCCGCCAGCTAGCATACATTTCATGCCCCCTTTAGTACTAAGCCTGTTCCTGCTCTTGCAGTAGTTGTGGTTCTTTTATTGTACAAATTGCATCTGCTTGCCATTAGGCCATATATACTTATAGGTGTGTTTTGTATTTTAATATAGAATGTACTCTTTTACTTCTGGGCATGTACCAAATAGGTTAAGTGTTGCTGTTTTTATGTTGAATGTATTTTCAGTTTATTGCATGGTACCTAATTATTGCACACATCAAACATCTGCTGTACTCCTCTGCAGAGGGTTATTTGCCCCAAGGAGAAATACTTGACTTAAGTCGATAGGCTTGGTTGTAGTCACAGTTATTGTGCAACCGGTAAAAGAAATTGACAAAAAAACTACTCTAAAAATGTAGATTAGCTATCTACCAGGGTCCAGAGCTGAAAGCTCCATAAAACTAGATTCTCTGGTGCTTCATTTATTTATTTATGTGAATTTTGATAACTGGGCAGGCCTACAGAGACATGCAAGTCCCTTTTTCAGGGGCATTATGGAATTAGTTACATACATTGAGCGATGTTTCATAATATTTAGGGAGTAGGACAAAGAGAAACAAAAATCTAGAGAAAAAAATTGTAATGGAGTATTCATACATAAGAGGTACATATTTTAGTTACAACCAGAGAAACATGATCTAAAACATTCAGTACCAAGTAATAGTCTGTCAGTTACAGCAACGCATCCAGGACTGCCAACTTTTCTGAATCATTGTGGGTGCTCATGCTCAGTAAGTAGTGTTATTCATTTGGGCAGATTTCTAAGGAATCCTTTTTTAGTAGGTTACCCTCAAAACATTGAAGGTGCTTAAGTCAACTTTTTGGATGCTTGAGTACCTGAACACCTGTGGAGTTGGCACCTGTGAACACATCATTACATTTAAAACAGCAGGAGAAATACAAGCTCCACCAGGAGGAAAGTAGTCAACCAGGCCATCCTGTGAGAAATTGTTTAGCCAAATATGTGACATGTCACTGTTTACATTTGTAGTGGTTCGCCCCAAAGGGAGTAGACTTTGAGCCTCTTTTTGAACAGTGTAAGAATGGTCAGTTTAGAATTTTACAGGGTAGTAAGCTTGATAAAGAAGGGACCACAAATGGGAAGGATCTCCTACCAGATCTTTACTGTACCCTAGAGATTTTAAGTAAGGGACTAGCACTGGAATACAGGAGCATCACATATTGCTTAAGCCTAAGTATTTCCATGAGGCTAGGGAGTGCAGAGAATTTTGAAAGTTTGAAGTTTAGGCAGTGCATGGGTATTGCAGTCTTGCATCAAATGAGAGACAATCGAGAGTCACAAACACTGCAAACTGGTGGTCCCTGGGAGGAGCAGCAGTCGCAAAGTGTCCAACTTTATTATACAGGATGTGGGGCCTGCTTAGTTCTGAGTCATGGATGGACTGCAGGAGGGGGGCACCATAAAGGAGTACTGGCAGTAGGGTGGTGCTTGCAATGGCAAAGCATATCTCCTTTGAAATATAGGGAAAAACCTGTAGAGGAGGCCACATTTCTGATGCAGTGTTTTATCCACAGCATCTACAGTACATGTGATCTAAATGTCATGTCTTGGTCAAGTAGAACCCAGACATATTACAGTGACCTCACCACTTTGAGGAGAGTGCCGCTAATGGTGGACAACCTAAGTAGGTGTTGTCTTTCAGGGCCTTGCCTCCTGTTTCCAAAGAGCATGGCTTTGGTCTTTTTAAGATTAAGGACAAATTTGTTTGTCAAGAGCCAGGTTTCCAATTGGCCTCTCCACAATTTCAGGTCATGTCATCAATGAACAGGGAAAATAGGAGGTGACCCTGAATGGAGCCTTGCAGTACACTATTCATCATTACCATACGATCTGATATACCAAATTCCTATTTTACATTGTTTTCAGTTGGTAAGAAAGTTGTAGAACCAGTGACAGGAAAGTTCATCTAGTCCTACTGACTTTAGTATAGCCAGCAGCAGGTCATGACTGACCAAAATCAAATGCCTTGGTAAAGCTGACAAAAAATGCTCCTGTAACCATGCCATTCTCCATAGTGTTGAGGATGTCTGAGGTCACATGCACCTGCTCAATGTTAGTGCAATGGTTTTTATGAAATCCATGCTGAATACTTGTGAGGGAGAGATTATACACCAGGTAGGCCTGGAGTTGGTCATGTAACAGCTTCTCCTGAACTTTAGCAAGTATGCAGAGTACATGGGTCTGTAGTTTTCAATCAGTTCTTTCTGCACACCTTTGTGGACAGGAACCATTGGTGCAACTTTCCATTTTTCAGGGACTTTACCCAGGAGAAGAGATTTGTTAATAAGGTGTTTGAGGGGAGTGGCAATGATGGGGGCTGCAATTTTGAAGAATTTGGGTTCCAAATTATAATATCCAGGTGTCCCTTCACTTTTTATGCATCTAAAGTATGTGAGAACTTCTTACTGGACACCAACCTAAAATAGAACTTGGGTTGAGATCCAGGGGTAGGTGGCTGGCAAGGCAGTGAGGGACTGTTAGGGTAACCCCCTCTGGCTGTCTTAAATTGATCTGGTCCATGAAGAACTTATTAAATTCAGTTGCTGTGGATCTGGAGTAAGAAAGGACTTGTTCATTAACTAAAATTTCATTAGAAGATATATTGGACTGGCCCTTTAGAAGACAATTTTATTTTAGTCCCAAAATGTTGGGGGTGAGATAGATTTCCTCTTTAGAAGGATTTTAGTAAAGTTGCCTTGGTGCCTTTGAGACTTGTTTTACAGGTGTTTCTCAAGCTCTTATAGTTATGCCAATTAGATGATAGGCCATATTTCTTAAACTGGTCCCAGGTCTTGTCACATTGCCTCATGGCTTTCCGGAGGTCATTGTTCAGCCATTTGGTACATAAACCTTTTTTCCTTCATTACTTTAGAGGGATATTTTTGTCAACCACTCTACTGAAAGTGTTGATAAAATGTTTTATTTATTTATGTATTTATTTGTTAACTGGGTGGGTACACTGGTCCCAGTGACCATTTTCAGGCACAATCCAGGCCATAGAGATGGCACAATACAAAGATACAGAAGGCATAGATACAGCAAGTGAAAAATACTTGGACATATTAGTTTTAAATGCACACATAAAAAACGAGCAGGGACTTGAAAGTTTAGTACAACAACAATATGACAGAATGTCATATCAGGCAACAACAGTTAAATAATATGAAGCCATGAACTGGCATAAGATTCCAGAGGAAGAAGTGTGGTAAGTGGTGCTGATGCTAATTAAAGCACCCAAATGCAGGCAAGTGGTGGCCGGCAGTGTTATTACCAGTGGTAAAAGGTGCAGTGAGAAGCACTGGAACAATTATGGAATACAAATTGCAGGTGCCAAAACAGTTACGGAGTGCAATTGCAGACAGATTTTGATAGGAGAACTGTTGATAAGTTCAATTTGAAGGCCTGAGTAGAGCCTTTGTAAAGGACAGAGGTGGGGAGGCTGTTCGAAAGCTTAGGAGCCGCTACAGAGAATACTGTCTAGCCCATGTTAGTGTTGGAGCAAGGGACACTTAGCAGTTGTTGAGACAAGGATCTCATTGCCCTTGTGCATTGCTTGCTGCAGAGGAATCTGCCTAGGGGGAGGTAGCACCAGCCACAAGGATTTTATGAAGAAGGGCACCCAGGTGTAGGTCACGTCAAGCCTCGGGTGATAGCCAAGCTAGGGAGGCATACAGGGAGCAGTGATGGGTAGTTAGAGGGGCAGAGAGAATAAAATGACAGATGCAGTTGCAGGCTGTGTTTAGTCAGGTGAGTTCTCCAGATGAGGTCTGGAAGATGACAGGGGAGCAGTACTCCAGGAGAGGGAGCATTGTACCTCATCTGATCACCAGTCATGCCAAAAATGTCAACATTTCTTCCTACTCCTCCTTGTATGCCTTACCCTGCTGACCCGCTATCATCTTTGTAGCCCTCCTCTGGACCTTCTCCAGTAGGTTAGTGTCCTTTTTGAGCTGTGGGCACCAGTATTGAACTGCATACTCTAGATGTGGCCTCACCAGAGACCTGTACAAGGGCAGTATAACCTTCTCTCTCCTACTACTGATTCCCCTAGCCATGCAACCCAGCATCTTGTTTGCCCCTGCTGCTGCTGTCTTGCATTACATGGAGTGCCTTAGTTCACTAGTGACCATCACTCCCAGGTTCTTCTCCTCCTCTGATTCAGATACCAGAACTCCACCCAGGTAGTTCTCTGTCCTGGGATTCTCGGCTCCAGTGTGCATAACTTTGCATTTCTTGGCACTGAAGCCAAGCTGCCAGATCCTGAATCACCTCCCCAGTTTTTCCAGATAATTATTTAGGTCCTGTATCCCTTCAGCTGTGTCAGCTCTCCCATAGAGCTTGGTGTCATCCATGAATAGACACATTTTGCCCTTAATGCTATACCCAGTGTCATTGATGAAGATATTGAATAACACTGGCCCCAACACCAAGCCCTGAGGGACCCCACTGGTGAACCCTCTGATGCCAGATAACTCTTCCCCCACAACCACCCTCTGGATTCTGTCTCTCAGGCAGTTTTCCACCCATTAGGCCATCTTATCCACAACCCAAGATCCACCAACTTCCTGACCAACCTTTTGTGGGGCACAGAGCCAAAGACCTAGTTGAAATCCCGATAGAGGATGTCTACCCCTTGGTCCTTGTTTACTGTCTTAGTGACTCAGTCAAAGCTGTCAATCAGATTCATTTGACACAATCTCACCCTTGTGAGCCCATGCTGCCTTGCATCTTGGAGCCCATGCTCTTCTAGATATTTTACCAACCTTTCCTTAAGTATGGTCTCCATGAGCTTGTATACAATTGAGGTCACATTGACTGGTCTGAAATTCCCCTGGTCATTCTTGGGACCACTGTTGTGGATGAGCACCACATGTGCTGTTCTCCAGTCCTGCAGAAGGAAGACAAGGAAGAAGAAAAGAGGAAACAAAAAGAGGGATCACAAAAGAATTGAGCAGCACAGAAAAGGGGATCAATTACAAATAATCAATTTAACTGTAACTGCAAGTGAAACACAAGGGAGAGTTTTGGCTAGAGGTCTCGCATTTGTGCCTGCCCTCAAAGTGAACCAGTTCAGAATACAGATCAATTTCTCCATAAGATACATCTGAGGGTATTTTTCCACTAAAGGTGGAGCACAAATAAACAGGTGGATTACCAATGACCATACAGATGGAGCTGATATTATGCCAGATTCACTATTGTATTTATTGGGCTCTCAGAACATCAGCCACAGGACACCACAAGAGGTGAGCAGATCTAATACACAGTCTAGTACAGAAATTGAATATACACTATCAAAGGACATGCAAGACATTGAGAATCTGGCAGCATTAGAAGGAATAATGAACACTAACATGATACAGGAAGATAAAGAGATCAGTAATTTTCACTTGTAATTTT
The DNA here is from genome assembly GCA_016271365.2 of Neoceratodus forsteri. Taxonomy (NCBI): domain Eukaryota; kingdom Metazoa; phylum Chordata; order Ceratodontiformes; family Ceratodontidae; genus Neoceratodus; species Neoceratodus forsteri. The sequence goes on along the minus strand of CM057450.1, from coordinate 869,228,995 downwards.
GATCAAATGAGAAATCAAATGTTTAGAAACAAGTATAGATTTTAAATCCCAGCTTTAACATGAACGTAAGAGCATTTATTTATTGAAAACTTTGTAGAATACCTTTGATCACAGGTGTTCATTTACAAAGTTTCCACGTCTAATACATAGTCACAAAAACATGACAAGTACAATAAGCAGTTCCAGAGGAAATGAAGTTGAGTCAGGCTCAAGCACATAAGACAGATCAATTCTGTACAGTTTTGAATAAATCCATACAGAGTGCTATATAAAAAGTCACAAGATATGTACAGAGAGAAACAAAATAAAACAGTATAACAGTTATAGTTGCAATGCACTGTAAGAGAAGATTCAAAAATCTCTTAAACTGATTAATCTTGGGGTGATGCAGCATAGTATCAGGCAATTTGTTTAACCAGTTAGTGGCCCTGACAGCAAATGACCACTTGCCCAACTGAGTATGCCAGAAAGGAGGCTTAAGGTACATTCCTGGCCACATTCCAGGTATTGCATTGATCAGGGACAGTACAGAAACAATTTGTTAAAGTGGGGGTGTTAGGCCCAAGGGCACCTTTTTGGCTTGCAAACAGGTATGGAGTTTTATTCTGCAGGGTAAATGTAGTCAGTTAGTGAGTACGCAAAGGGTACAGCTATGAGTATGGTTACCTGCACCAAGTACAAAGCAACACACCTTATTATAGATCAGATTTACTCTGTTTAGCACCATGTCACAGGCAGGATAGACTGGGAGGGCAAAATTTATAAGTGACAGAATGGAACTGGCCACAATAAGGTATCTAGCATCCTCAGTGAGATTGTTTTGGTAATGGTACAGGGCACCCAGTCTTCTGTTAACTGTGGCCACTAGATTGTCAACATTTGGGTGCAAAATATAAGGTGTCATCCAGAGTTACTCCAAGATGTTTGAAGGTCTCCACCCATTCAATGTTTTGACCCTAGCCATTTTGCATGATAAAGGACATTTGAAACATTTGAAAATGTTGTATTAAGTGAAGGACAGAAAATATCAGACCACAGAGAACATTCACATTAAGAAAAAAATAAAACTAGGTGAAGAAAAAGATTTGAATGAGTTGTTTAACATGCTTAGGATAGTAAATTCTACTTGCAATGGGGGCAATGTGGCTGTAATGACAGTAGATCAGTATGAAACTTCTGGTGTATGAAAGGCACTATAAAGAACTACTTAGGGATATTAACATATATTAGCGTTACAAGTACATATGGTTTAACAAAACAGTTAAGCTTGTCATCATTAGTGAGTATGTTGGTGACAAGTTCAATTACATGTGTAGGCCTAGTGCCCATGTTACAATGTAGTGGATGAGTAGACAAAGGAAGAATGAGAGGCTTTATGTATGTGAGAAAGGGCTGGTGAGGCACAGGACTGGGCAGTTCTCTGGAATAAGGCAGTGTATTAAATTTAAATAGTTTCCCCACATAGCCCAGTATTGATTCACTCTGTCTACTGTATTGTACTGGATTCTTTCATAGCAGGCAAGTTTGTACAGTTCCAGTAGCCATTCCCAGATGTGAGGAGGTTCCTGTTTCTTCCAGTGTCAGGAAAACACTCATTTTGCAAAGATAAGGGCACCTGTCGGCCATCTGGTGGGAGGTTACGAGTTGGGGGCATTACTTGGGTTTAAGCCCAATGGTGCCCAGGTGGGGGTAAGGCAGATGGGCCTGTTAAGGATATCAGTGCAGACCTGTTGCACCTCTCTCCAGGATTTTTTCCACTTCTGTCATGACCAGATTAGGTGGAGTTTGTTCAGTGCAAGTTGTGAATTGTTAATGGTTATGTTTTTTTCTTCAGTTACATTTATATTTAGAGTTGTCATCTCCAAGGGGCATTGCCTTTGCTAGGATTTAAATTAATATGGTATTGTGGATGTTAGTACAAGCTTTCAATAAAATATCAATAACAAAAAGAAAACTACTTAGGGATCCTACCCCCATTGTCAAAGCTGAGCTTTTTTCATTGTTAGAATGTTCAAGAAGAAATGATGACATTACAAAGGAAGAATTTGAGTATATGTAGCCCAATTAACCCCACAGTTCTGACATTTTGTGCCATACCAAAGGTTCATAAAAATCTTACTGAACTTTTTGGATGTCCAATTGTCTCTGGGGTAGCATCCATTACAGGCCACTAAACACAATGTAAAGATTTTTTCTAAATGATCATGTTATTGGTTTTGGATTTGGTTCCTACTTCAAGGATACAATTGATGCCTTGAATAAGTTTAAGAAATTTGAAAGCCACAAGGACAATTTATGGCTTTGGACAGATGCAGAATCTCTCTACACTTCCATCAAGCATGCAGAAGGAGTAAAATCCTATGCGTTTTTCCTGAGAAAAATTGTGAGACATGACAGGTTCTTGTTCCTCTTTATTTTAGAGGCCCTAGTTTATGTACTAAAAAATAATTATTTCTGAATTTAATGGAGGACTTTTAACAGTTGTGTGGTACAGCCATAGGGGCCTATATGGTCCCTTCATTTGCAAAGCAAACCACCTGCAACTGTTAGCCCTTATCAATGCCACCAGAGGACCTTTTCACATTCCCCAGCACCCCATACTACCCTGAACAGCTCCCCTAACCCTTCTCACACCCACCCCACCCACCCCCACCTGACAATGCCTTCTTGGCTGCACCCTCCAACTTATATCGTCTCTTGTCCTGGATCTGTCTAGACCTCTAATTCCCCTACGTGGCAATTCCTCACTACCGCAGACAAGTGGTTGCTTTGCCATGCACTCTCTAATCGCTCTGCCTGTTTCTGCTCAATTGCACATAGAAACCTGTTCAAAGCACTTAGTAACCTGTATTTTTTGTTATGTAGCCACCAGCTGTTTCACTTTCGTATGTTTATTGTTGTCCGGTGTCCCCCATGTTCCTCTCTCTGTACAATGTTTTCACTGCTGTAACTTAATGGCTCTGTATCGTGTCACCTGACTTGGAACTTTGTAAATGAGCCTTTGGCTCAAAGGTTTTAATCTGAATCTTAAATCTGAATCTTAAATAAAAAACTTGTTTTTAGGGCTTTGGAACATGAACCTGGTTCTGAATCAGAATACCAACCTGTAAGCATGCCACATCATTAAATGGTCAGTTGCACTGATGATGTGGTATATGTGCAGAGAGGTACTAAACAGGAAGCTACATTGTTCCTTGTATGACTGAATGCAACTGACCTTAATCTAAGATTCCCAGGTAGTTAACCCTGTAAAACAGAACTTTTTTGACATCATCCTCTCTGTGGGTAAAGATGGTAAACAGACCATGAAAGGCTATCATAGCCCACAACCACTAACAGCATAGCGAGGGCTGAGCGTGTGCATCCTAGATCACTGGTGAGATCAATACCTCATGTACAATATTTGAAAATTAGATGTAACTGTATGAATGAGAGTGACTACTTAATGGAATCAGAGGATCTCACCCACATATTGATTGAAAGGGAATATCATTCAGAATTACTTTCTGAAGCTGGGGATTGGACCAGATCATTGGATAGGGATGGCTTACTGACCCCTAAACTGAAGAAAGAGTCAGAAAATGAACCAATAACATTGTTACTTGCCTATAGCCGTGTTGCAGGAATAACAGGACCAGCGTTCAGGAAGAATTGTCCTGTACTTCTTGATGATGTTAAGCTTTAACTGCAATGAGATCCAGTCCAAGAGTTACCTTTCAAAGGGGCCAGAATCTTAACAGTCTTGTAGTAGATAGTGAGTGCAGGGTAGAGAGACTACAAAGAATACTACAGTATTGTTAGCAGAACAAACCTAAAGGCATGCATAGGTGTAATAATTGCATTGCCTATAGATAATGCAATACGGAGAAGCAATTTGATTTGAAAGGCATGAAAAATAATGTGAAAATCAGAGAACTCATCACCTGTACCACCTCATTTGTTGTTTATGTTCTATGTAAGAAATGTAAGATGGCATATGTTGGATGTACCATCAGACCCCTTAAAATAACAGTATGATACAAGAGCACCTTTGAAGTAATATGAGGCCTAAATCAGATACACCATTAGGAACCCACTTCAGAGAGCATCACAGAGCATACCTAAGACAACTTTAGCTTGTGGGACTGGTGTGGGTTTCACCATTAAGAACAAAGGGAGATAGTTTAAATAAGCTGCTATAAAAAGAAAGCACATAGATGCACATCTTATGGGTTCACCCATGCCTCGGTGACATACATTTTGCCAACATCAATTACGGTGCAGGTAAAATGCCTCCTGGCATTAGAACACCAGGCATTTCATCTCCCAGGAGTTACAGTGCCAAAACGCCCTCCTGGGAAACAGTCAGCTTTTGCAGAGGGCTTTGCCCCCCCACACCCTCCAAAACTAAATACAACCTCCTACAGGGTGGCATGCCCTGGAGGAGGTAGAAACTGTGTGGGTGCAAAGGGCAACATGAATGAGGGGCGATCTATAATAAATATTGCCCCTTTCACTATCACCCTTATTGCGGCACTGTAACTGCTGCAGCCAAAATCAGTTGACAACTTGACGGTATATGCACCTTGGGTACACTGAAACCTAAGAGCTTGAATGAGGAATGGGATGTTTAACTATTTATCTAGCAATATATTTTAAATTCATAGCTCCCTTTTACTGCTGCACAACTATGGTAAAAATGTTTTTAATCCCCCTGACTTCACCCACTTTTGTTTTCCTACTGCACAGTGGATAGAAATAGGATTATATTGTAGACAGTTCCCCTCCTCCTATCAGCAAAGTATGATACAGTCTATTCATCTGTTTTGAAAATTGAATGCCATTTGGATAGTAGTCTGTATTTTGTTAAGAATATAACATGTGTCTTGCTACTCATTCTTGACTATTCCATTGCTGTTGTATTTTGCAGCTGTATTAGGACCTTGCTGCAATGGAAGAGATAAGCAATCTGTGGTCTTGATCCCTGTGAAAGCAATTTTAGCCAGTCAGTGGACTTGGGTAATAACTGATAAGAGCAGGTGGCACTTACTCATTTATGTAGAAGTCATATTGACCTGACTGCATCTGTTTCATTAATTCCTCAGAGGAAGAATAATTAAATTAATGAAAATAAAAATATGTGCAGCACTAAGTGTCAAAATATGGTATGAGTAGAGATGCAGCAAAGTATTAATTTGCTATGTAAGTGAACGCGAACTGGTCCTCTTCGAATTTGCATATCACTACACGAAATTTCCATTAAAATGTCGAAATTCGACTTATTTCGAGTTGTCCACTTCGAGTTTACTTCGAGTTCCAGTTTGATAAGGCGACGTTGGTAAGAAACAGGCCACAGATCACATGCCTGACTATCTCTGCAGGTCTGCAGGTCACATGATTCAGGGAGGCAGTTAAATAGGCAGAAGGTCAGTGTTTTACTTTCAACAAAGTCTTCTTCAGCACCCACAGCAGTGGAATGGCTTGACTAATGGATGCAGTGTCACCACTCACTGCCTGTGTGGCATGTTCAAATGGCCTCAAAATTAATATTACTGAGTCCATGAGTCTCCATTGTTCAGTTGTCATAGACATTGAGGCCCCTGAACTGTCATGGCTAGTGTGCATAACTAGGTACTTGGAGATGGCTTTGTACTGCTCATACAACCGCTCTGCCATGTAAAGTATCGAGCTCCATCTTGTGACAACTTCAAGCTTGAGGCGGTGCTAAGGGAGGCTGTTTTGAACCTGCAACTGCCTAAGTTGGTCACAGGCCTTTCCAGAGTGAGTAAAGTGGGCACAGATGCGGCGTGCAACAGTCAGCATTTGCTTTATTTCAGGGTACTGAAGAAACACTTATACCACAAGATTTAAACAGTGGGCCATGCAGGGAACCCTCACAAAGCCACCATTGCTGATACATTTAGCAATGTTTGATCTATTATCACTAGCTATGAAACCAGCTTTTAGGAAAAGAGGGTACAGCCACTCATCAGTTTCTGTCAGTAGCAAGTCTAGTATGTTTTTGCCTGAATGTGACCCTGCTATACTAAGCATTGCAAGTGTGGCATGCTGTCTAATGCCATGAAGGCTGTTACCACCACAGTCTGACTTATTTCACTGATTTCACATCCCACCATCACAGACAACCCGAGGTAGTTGTGGCCAATGTGCAGTAATACACAGATAGAAACTACCCACCATTTTGCCACTTGTCCACATAAATCATGGGAGGATGGGGTGGTACCTGAGGACTGGAGGAGGGCAGATGTTATTCCACTTCACAAAAGTGGGAGCAGGGCAGAAGGAGGAAATTACAGACCTGTTAGTTTAACCTCAGTGATTGGGAAAATTATGGAATCACTTCTGAAGGAAAGAATTGTTGAGTACCTAGAGGCCAGAGGAGCACAGGACCCAAGGCAGCATGGATTCACAGCAGGAAGGTCATGTCAGATGAATTAAATAGATTTCTTTGACTGGGTGGCCAAAGTAGTAGATCAGGGATGGGCTGTGGACATGGCCTACCTAGACTTTAGAAAGGCATTTGACACAGTCCCACACAAAAGATTAATATACAAGTTGGCCAGCCTGGGAGTGGGTCCCAAGATGGTAGCCTGGGTAAAGAATTGGCTGGAGAACAGGACACAGAGGATAATAGTAAACGGGGTCTACTCTGAAGAAAGGAGGTTACTAGTGGAGTACCGCAGGGTTCAGTACTAGGACCAGTCGTCTTTAATATCTTTATAAGTGACATTACAGAGGGACTGGAAGGAAAAAGTATGTCTCTTTGCAGATGACACAAAGATCTGCAACAGAGTTGATACACAAGGTGTGGTGGAAAGGATGAGAAGGGGCTTGGCAAGTTTGGAGGAATGGTCAAATGCATGGCAGCTTAGATTCAATGCTAAGAAGTGCAAAGTAATGCACCTGGGAAACAAAAACCCAGGAGACGAGTACACAATGGAGGGTGAAATACTAACAACAACAAAAATGGAAAGGGACCTGGGGTTTGTCATATCAGATGACCTAAAGGTGAACAAGGAATGTGAGAGGGCAGTAAGGAGGGCTGGGGGGATACTGGGATGCATAGGGAGAGGCATCACCAGTAGAAAACAGGATGTTGTTATCCCTCTGTACAGACAGCTGGTGAGACCCCATCTGCAGTACTGCTTGAGTTCTGGAGACCCAATCTCCACAAACACATAGACAGGATGGAGGCAGTCCAGAGGAGGGCAACTAAAATGGTGCAGGGTCTGCACCAGAAGACATATCAAGAGAGACTTAAGGAGCTTAATATGTATAGCCTCAAGGAGAGGAGGGAGAGGGAGGACATGATAGAAACTTCAGGTACCTCAAGGGAATCAACAAAGTCCAAGTGGGTAGCATCTTTCAGAAAAAGAGATGTGCAACAACAAGGGGGCACGATTTGAAGCTAAAGGGGGCATGGCTCAGAGGTAATGTGAGGAAGTATTTTTTCACAGAGAGGGTTGTGGATGCATGGAACAGCCTTCCTGAGGATGTTGTGGAGTCAAAATCAGTGGTAGAATTCAAGAATACATGGGGCAGGCATAAGGCAATTCTAGGTGGTGGAGGTAGGAAGAAGTAGGCCGTTGGTTAGCTAGGATCTGCAGCTTATCCATTAGGTAGGGAAATGGGAAGACTGGGTGGGCCAAGCAGTCCTTATCTGCCATCAAATTCTATGTTTCTATATTTCTATCCATGCTTAAGTGAATGTAAGGTGATGCGAAATGTCAAAGGGCAGGTCTTACAGACTCTGTCACCGTCAGACATAATTCAGGGGCAGCACGGGTGGAAAAGTCGGTCCTGGGTGGCATCTTCCATTTAGGACAGGCCATGCTGCAAAGTGCCAGAATCCTGCATTCTCCACAAAGGAGAATGGCAAAAGGTCAATTGCCAACATTTCTGCTACTTCAGCATTGAGTTCACGAGCAACTGCATGATTTGGTGGGTATTTACTGTTCCGGGCAAAAAGGTTGTGCAATGTGGGCTGCATTGTTTGGTGTTTTGCATGTCAAATGGCTCTCCTTTGTGAACTGACATGGATGGGGTACCTATGATGTGTGATGGTGGGTGCACAGGTGACAAGCCAATAAATGCAGTTATTTTACCTGTTTTAAGCACAGAGGTTGATGTGCTAGAATTAGTACATGGACCACTGCTTCTCTGATCACTTCTTGAACATTCAAAATCCTCCTCCTCATGTCTGTAGTAACCCTCCAGTGTTATTTCATCACTTTTACCAACATGGCTACTAGCATTAAAGGAAGGGGATAACATGCTCACTAAGGTGGCTGAGGGTGAATGCCCCACTATGGTATTAGCTCCAATCTTCTGCTGAATCCACAGAGATGAGTATGCTGGCCCCAGTGCCCAAATGGCTACCCTTTTTACGACGCTTCACACATGCTTGGCAAAGCTGACAGACTGGTACTGTTTCATTGCTACCATCTTGTATGAAAACATCCCAAACTAGGGATTTTGATGCCCTACTATTCATATGTCGCTTCTGGGTTTGCATATGGAATGGCAGTTTTGGTGGCAATGAAATGGGGGGTGTACTGCATGAACTTTGGTATTGTGCACACTTGGTCTTTGAACATCACAATCGATGACTGTAACTTCAGGGTCAGCAACAGACACAGCTGCATCATAACTTTGAGGAGGGGGGGAGTTGACGATCAGACTGTTTACAAACAGCCATCTTCACTTTCTTGTTGTCCGGTTCCCAAATGTGGTTGCTAGCATCATCTTCATTCATTCATTCATTCATTCATTCATTCATTTATTTATTTATGTCTTCGATTACCGGGTAGGTGCACTGGTCTGAGGGGCCATTTTCAGGCATGACCCGGGCAATAAAAGATGACATAGATAGGCAACAATTTAAATCACAAGGCACAGGGATGTTAAAGATGAGTAGAGGTCAAGAACAATTTCTGCATACAGGGAATAATAAATACAGGAACAAATGGTGGAAATTATGGTACAATAGGTGAGACAATAAAAGGATACAAACAAACCTTACCATTCCCCCCAGATTCACCCCACCTTTGAAAGTCACATCTGAACAAAGAGAAGAGAGACAGAGAGAACAGGAGCCAGAAACAAGCTTGGAGAGAGCAGCTAAGAAACTCCCCGAGAAGGCAGGGCAGAGATTGATTGGTGGTGGGGGGGGGAGGTCTACCCTTTATAGGCAAGAGCAATTTGCTCTATCCACAAGCCAGGATTTGTAGTGGGATTTGAAAGCTGAACGTGTGATACAGGAGCAGAGGGGAGCCGGGATCCTGTTGCACAGTGTAGGGATGGCGATGGATAGTGTTTTCCTTCCCATACTAGTAGACAACCTCAGTACAAGTAGGGGAGGGATGGTAGAGGAGTGGAGACACCTAAGTAGAATTCTGACCTTGAGTAGGAGGAAGAGAGGGGACACATCACCACTTCTGATGGTGCTATCCATGATACAACCAAGGGTAAAATCAAAGCGGCCTTGGAGGGGTAGCTAGCCAAGGGAACTGTAGAGGTTGCAGTGGTGAGTAGTAATCAACAATAAATTCACTTTGGATGCTGTCCTCCTGTGGAGATATTCCAACCACAGCCTCAGTATTATCATCCACACTTTTTTCCTTCAACATTTGAATCTTTGAATAGCCCAACCTCAGTATCAGTGGAAACATGAGACTGTGAGTTATTAGCATGATCAGAATCATGTTCAACTACTATGGGGAGTGGGACATCAATGACACTCAAGTTTGCAGATTCAACGACATTTTTCCCACCTGATAAGTTTGCCTGGGTTGAACTTGTAGCAATACTCATGCTGTTATCAATCATGCCATCACTTACTTTACTACCAGCATGGACAACAGCATCCCCAACCAGCATTGAAATGACTGATTTCACTGTGAAAAACAGAGTCAGAGAAATCCCTTTACTTGCAGCAACTGCTACCTTTACATTCTGCTGTGTACTACAATGGCCACAACCACTACTCTTAACACTGCTAGACTTGCTACTAGCCCATAATGAACCTGACACATAATCACAACAACTTCCACTGCTAATTGTCTTATTGGCAACAGCACCACAGCCAGAAACAGCTTTGCATGAATGTCTCTTCGCGAGCATTTTTTATAACTACACAGACAATTAACAGCAACTTTTTATTTTGGCAATTTTGGGGGATGGGAAGCAAAAAATGCAAGAGATGCAGCCACACAGGCACAAGTAACACAAGACCTGAACCAGTCTTCAAAATTCCAAAAGTCACAAAACAATATCTTGTTTTGCAGGGAAGGGGTACAGCTTTAGCTACAAAGGCAGATGCAGGGAAAAAAAATTCCAGACGGGCTGAGAAATTCAGAGGACTGCTATTGTGGTACCATAATAAAAGGCTTATCAATTACACAACACAAACACACATTAAAGGTCAGCCTCAGAAACTTTAGCTGTTCAGTAAACTACAATACAATCTTTTAAAGTGACTGAAAAGATGCACAGCAAACAGAATAAAACTATAAAAAATTAAATAAAGTTGTACTGTGTATACCTGAACCTACAAATAATAAAAAACTAGCCAACAAAAGTTGGGAAAACTGCTTTTCTCACTAATCTCCCTTCTACACCACAGATCTGCCCTCCCCGGAAGCACATTTCTACAGTGTCTGTCACTGCAGAAACTGAATGTACTGTATTAGTCACACAAAATCAATAAATGTTTGATGATATAAACATATAAGGGTTTCCTATAATCTACATATTAAATTTTGACACAGAATTTTGTGGCAAAAATGCATTTTTAAAGGTTTTTCAGTGGTTTGAATCTCAGAGCTCTGAGACTAAAGTGTATGCAGCTTTCCACTACACACACTACGCTGAACTGAGGCTGTGCAAAACAATATTGAGCCCATGTGACCTTAAATCCTAGGAATCACTGCAAAATTCACCTTAAAAAGCGAAAAAAACCACTGCGAAGTAATATGAAATCCATAGAGAATAATGGGAACTTAATGTTACTTCGGGATACAAAGTTTTTAGCTTCACTATGTGGAAAATTATGTGAAATTTGGGATCTACGTGAAATACTATGCATAACGAAGTTTAACCAATTTGCCCACCTCTAGGTGAGTTAGCACTTTCATTCAAAAGTTCATTTTTGCACATACTAAGCATTTGTTCATAACTGGTAAATTTTTTTAAATAAAATATAGATGGTTTATAATGCTGTTTGTTACTCATTCAGAGTCACTGGTTAATGCAATTTTGACAACACAGAAACATAGATAATGATGCAGAAAGAGACCAAAGATCCATCTAGTCTGGTTGGAGTTCTTTGTTTGCCACAGGATCTGTTGTCTCAGCAGGGTTTTATCCCTCTCAGTCCACCCCTCTGCTTCCCATCCTAATGCTACATACCTACCTAATTAACCACCATTCCTTTTACTCTGTCTACCACTTCCATTGACAGACTGTTCCATGGCTCCACCATCATTTACATAAATACTTAGCTGTGGCTATTTTCTCCAAAACACTGTGTATGTCTCTTCTGTTCAGCAAATGGTGAAGTGTCCTAATCAGGCAATGCATGAGGTATTATAGCAAACAGAACAACAATCAGTGCATGTATTCATTGTGTATATGCTGTAATCAGTACCTGCACTGGTGACCTCAGTTACACAGGCACAGGCACATAGAGAAAAATCCATCTTATCTGAGCATTTTGACCAGCAGGCAGCATAGAAGGGAAATGAAACAGATAGGTAAAACATACACTGCATATGTAATGTTTGAACAGGACAAGTCCATTTATGTAATTCTACAGAGGATGGCATAATTTTTTTTTTAATTAAACAGAAATGAAACATGTCAAACATATTTTTGTGGTACATTCAGAAACTGTAACTACTGTATTTCTAAGCGCTATTAAGAGATATACATTTTGTTGTAAATCTTGTGATTAATACTAAGGAAATTGTTTTATATTTCACAACAGGATTTGATCCTAAATGATTATAAGACCTTGCTATTCCAGATACTACCATGACAAATACCTGTCATAAAGTGAAAAAAAAATGATACAGGGCAGAACAACATGTTCTGATAGCAATTAAGTGAAAAGCACAATTGAGTGAAACTGTCAAAAACTGCATACAGGTACTCATACAGTAGACAAGCATCTGTTTATTGCACCTCTCATTGCTGTATAAAACTGACATGAAGTAGATTAACAAAAATGGAAATTTATGAACAATTTACTCTGTAGTTGCATATTATTCATTCTTCCCAAAGAGGTGACAGATGGTAATAAATTTCAGATATGAAATTGTTTTGGCATGCTTCAGATGACAGCAATCTTCAATCAGGAAATGAAAGATGACAGAGGCTACAATGTCATCAGCATCTAGCACTGTTGGTGCTTGTGGCACTTATGGAAAGGATTGACCCACATTTGACCACATCTGTGAAACTGACACTAAACTAAAAAAAAATAACATTAGATGATATTAATAAATTCTAGACTGTCATAAACAAGTTATCAAACTGTTTATTACTGTTCCAAATGCAAATTGAACAACTAATGGGACATTTCACCTTTAAAAGTGATTCCTTCTGCTGTATGTGAATTTTATTTTTTTAAAATAGTAAGATATGCATGCAAATATGTAATTCCTTAAAATATAAGTTATGAGCTTTTAAAGGGGAAGTATAGAAAAAACTTTTAAAAGAATATAACTATTTAATAATTACCAAATTTATATTTATATTATGTTGTTTACTTTACAAGTAATAGTCTTGATGACACAGTATTACAGTACAGTAATTGCTGTGAAACATTGACAAAACTGAATTACTGTCCCTGAACCTTGAACAAAACTGGAAGATATTTATACTTAGATTGATAAGCTGCATTTTTTCAGAGATCCATATGGTTGTTTAAAGATTTCTCACAGTCTTGGTGCATATGCCTCCCAGTGTGTATTTTTGATTTTTCAACAGATTGAAGATTGATCTTTCTGACTCTTGAGCAAAATGTAACTTCTGCAAGAGGAATGCAAGTAAAATTCTGATTCTTTTCAGCAGAATATTGAGAAAATTCTGCAAAAATGGAATTAGCTAATTTAATCTAGCCCTAATATCTACCTATCATTTCACAACTAAGTTTTATAATATTTGAAATAGTTTGGTGCTCGGAGTGGAAGTTGCTACAGCAACCAAATGACTAAGCTATACTTTCCTGTTTGATCTTTCCAAGAGGACTGCATAAAGAAACAGAAAGTGAAAAAGAAAGGGGAGGGAAGGGAACGGGAAAGAGAAAGGGAAGGGGCAGGGGAAATCGTTTGACTGGGAAAGGCACACTAAGCCAAAGCTTGTTTCCAGGTGTTACCAGGGAGCACACAGAAGATAAATGACTTGCTCAGGGCCACACAATATGCAATTGGGGGCCATAGGATTCAAACCTATAGGTCATTAGTTAGACTGCACCTGGAGTACTGCATGCAGTACTGACACCTGTATCTGAAGAGAGACATTAAGTTACTGGAGGGGGGTGCAGCGCAGGGTGACAGAGATAATCAAGGGGCTGGGGGACTTATCATATGAGAGGAGGCTGAGTTGAACATGTGCTCGCTGGAGAAGAGGAGGGATGGGGGACATGATTGAAACCTTTATGTACATGAAAGGAATAAACTACACAGGTACAGAGGGCTGTTCAAAGTAAGGAAGGGGAGGGACACCAGGGGCCATAATATGAGACTTGAGGGAGGAAGGTCCAGGAGGGAGATGAGGAGACACTTTTAACAGAGAGGGTGGTAGCTGGGTGGAATGCGTTACCTGCAGAAGTAGTATCCAGTAGAACAGCGGAGTGCTTCAAAGGGGGATGGGACAGGACAAGGGGGAGGGTCATGGAGGGGAAGGGTGGAATGGAGGGGCAGCTGCAGAATAAGGGGTGCTAGCTGCACATTTACGCAGACTTGATAGACCTCTAGGCCTTTATCTGCTGGCAAATTTCATATGTATGTATGTTCAGGTTTGCAGTTCAGTGCCCTAAACCAGTGCTACTATACTGCATAAGCAATTGGTGGATAACTGACTCAAGAAATGTTGACCATCTTCTACCACCAGAATGAGAGTAAGCCTGCTGAGCTGATCTCCCTCTGTTTCTATGACTGCTTCTTGGGAAAGGTTGCTACTTCTTCCCTCTGGCTCAGGCTAATCATTGCCTCTATCCAGTTTAGAAGTAATAAGGTATTTGGGACACAAAACTACTTGAGCATGACACCTGATTAAGTAAGCTCCTTATGGCAGTGTTTTGCATTCAGCAGATCTTTTCCCCCAGATGTTTGTTTTACAGAAAACACATAATGGTTTGAGTTCAGTAGTGGTGCTTATGAAAACATACTGTAATTCCGTACCTTGATGCAATCTTCTTGCTTTTACAGGCAGGCAATACATGCAGTATAATCTATATTATCCCTGATGCACAACCCCAGTACCTGGAGGATAGTAGATGTCATTCCTTTGTGCAAGAGTGGGGACAGAGGAGACCCAAAGAATTGTAGATTGGTTAGTCTGACTTCTACTGTAGGGAAACTCCCTGAGACTATAATCAAGGAGTAGCTGATCAAATTCCTGGAGTCCCATTGACTCCAAGACAGCAAGTGGGATAGTTCTGTGAAGAACAGTTCTTGTCAAACAAAACTCATGTATTTATTGAAAACTATGTTGCAAGTGATGGACAAAGGTTAAGCACTGAATGTCCTGTATCTGGATTTCTGCAAGACCTTTGACTCTATGCCATCAAAAAGGCATGTGAAGAAAATTGGGAGCATGGATGTGGATAAAAAGTTACTAGATAGAGGTGGGAACTGGGTAGAAGAGAGAACTCCAAGTGTGTGACTAAATGGCACATATTCTGAGGTTGGGGGAATAACAATTGGGGTGCCACAGGGTTTGGTTCTGGTCCCAGTACTTTTCAATGTGTTCATTTGTGACATTGCAGAGGGATACAGGGCATGATGTGTCTGTTTGTGGACGGCACTTAGTTTGGTGGCATGATGAAATCAGAGATGTGGTCCAAGAGCTGGCAACTGTTATTTAAGTACCAAACAGGGCAAGGTTATGCACTTATGGACTTATGGAGGTGGTATCCAAGGACTGAATTTTGGATTTGGGTAAGACTGAAATAGACTTCAGAGAAGATGGATCTAATAGTTATCATCAGTAACATCCTAAATCCCTTGCCTGATGCAACAAAGCATATCGGAAGCTATCTAAATGTTGGGGTGCTTAGGTAGAGTCTTCTCAAACAAAAGGAATGAAGGGATCCTGTCTCCATCCAAGTAATCGATGAGGCCACTCCTGGAGTACTGTACACAGTTCAGGAACCTTAACCAAAACAGAGATCAGCACAGCATAGAGGTGATACAAAGTAGAGTGACCGAAATAATTGACAGCAAACTGGGGAAGCCCTATGAGGAAAAACTGACTGACCTCAGGATGTACTAATTAGATACCAGGATTTAAGTAATTTTTTATTTTATTTTTTTTTTAGTTTTTGGTGAACAGTTTAGTGCATTAGGCAATTAAACGTATGTTGTTAGGAATTATCAGGATGTTTCTGAGTATACAATACAAGTAGAGCTGGTGCATCTCTTTGCAACCCACTAGACAGGTGGACTTTCTCAGTCTGGTGTTCAACTACTTGGAGATGGTGAGCACAATGAGGGTGTGAAAGCCACTGGGATACAACAACCATAACTTCATATTGTTCAGGCTGCTGCTTGGAACCAGAATGCCCCTAACAAAAACTGAAGTCCTAGATTTCAGAAGAACAGAGTTCAACTAGATGAGACAGCTGGTCTGAGACAAATTGAAGAGGGTGGACAGCATCAGAGGTGTAGAAAAAGGATAGGGTAAATCAAGGGGACCATTCTCTAAGCAACAAAGTCATGCATCAAAATTGTTACAAAAAAAACAGCTACAAGAGACCAATATGGTTTCCAAAAAGGGTTACAGAAACACCATGGGCCAAGAAAAAAAGACTTTCACCAAATACAAGAAAAGAAGCGGGAGAAGGAATGGGGATAGTACCAAAGAATGGTTGGGGAGGCAAAGGCAGACATGGAGTTCCATACTGAAGAGGGATTCAAGAGTGGGGAAATTCAATTTTCAGATAGATTAAGGAAAAAAACAAAGCAGACAGAGAGAATCGTTAGGCTACAAGAGATGGGAGGGTACAAGAGGAAGATGAACAAAAAGCAGCCACCCTTAATGATTATTTCTGCTCTGTCTTCACAAGGGAAGACAGTGGGCTACTGCTTGAATGTGTCATCAAGGCATCTCTCAGGAGCATTCCTGGAATAAGTCAGCTACTATTTATCAGAGAAAGGGTCCAGAAGGGGCTTGAAACTCTCAAGGTAGATAACGTCCCAAGGCCAGATAGGATGAATCCAAGGATGCTCAAGGAATTGACCACTGAACTAATGGAACCTATATTAGGGCTATTCAGTAGCCAAACTCAGACAGGGGTAGTTCAAAATGATTGGATGGTAATGAATGGAGTGGAACAATGAGAAATTGGGAAATTACACACCTGTCAACCTTTCATCTGTATTGGTTAAACTGATGGAGTCACTGATCAGAGAGGACATTGTGGACTTCCTAGAGGACAGTGGTCTACAGGATAGTAAACAGCATGGGTTTGTGGCAGGGAGATCTTGTCAGTCCAGCCTGATAGTTTTCTGTGACTCAATAACAAAGGTAGTGGATAAGGGCCATGCTGTATATTTACTTCAATTTCAGCAAGTCTTTTGAGTCAGTATGATACAGAAGATTGCTGAAGAAGCTGGAGGATCAGGGCTAAGATAGAGACATAGAAGGCTGGAGAACTGGTTGAAGGAGAGAGAGCAGAGGGTGAAGGTAAACAGGGTCAAACTGGAGGAAAGGGAGATCACAAGAGGGGTGCTACAGAGATCTGTCCTGTGTCCTGTTTTCTTCAATATGTTCATCAGTGACAGTGGAGAGGACATTTGGGGCAAGTTGTGTCTCTTCACAGATGACACAAAGCTTTGTGGTAGAGTAGATAGGGACACAGAGATCAGGGAGATGCAAAGGGCTCGACAAAGGATAGAGAGGTGATCTAAGATTTGGAACTTGGAATTTAACATAAATAAAATGCAAGGTTATGCTCTAGGGAAAGGAAACACAGGACAGAGTACTGGATGGAGGTGGATTAAACTGATCACTGCAGCAGAGGAAAGGGACCTTGAAGTCATCATTATTGACTCCCTCAAACACTCAAGTCAGTGTAACAAGGCCTATAATAAGGTTAATAAGATGCTTGGGTGTATCAGAAGAGGTACTGACAGCAGAAAAAAGGAGGTATTTCTACTTCTATATAGGCCACTGGTGAAGCCACATCTGGGATATTGTGCTCAGATATGAAGTCCTCACCTAAGGAAGGACAAGGATTGGTTGGAGATGGTGCAACACAGGGTGACTAAGATGATTCAGGGCCAACAGGGCAAATCTTATGATGGCTGTCTCAAGTCACTAAACATGTACTCACTGGAGACCACATGAGATGGGGGAATAGTGACCTTCAAGTTCCTGAAGTGAATAAACAAGGTGAATTGCTGGGAACTATTTAGCAGGAATACAGAGTCAAGAACTCAAGGTTATGAGTGGAAACTGGTGGGGGAAAGGTTTATGAGGGATATGAGTAAATTCTAGTTGTGAACATGTTGAACATGTTGTTCTGCCCTGTATCATTTTTTTTTACTTTATGACAAGTATTTGTCATGGTAGTATCTGGAATAGCAAGGTCTTATAATCATTTAGGATCAAATCCTGTTGTGAAATATAAAAAACAATTTCCTTAGTATTAATCACAAGATTTACAACAAAATTTGTATCTCTTAATAGCGCTTAGAAATACAGTAGTTACAGTTTCTGAATGTACCACAAAAATATGTTTGACATGTTTCATTTCTGTTCAATTAAAATAAAAATTATGCCATCCTCTGTAGAATTACATAAATGGACTTGTCCTGTTCAAACATTACATATGCAGTGTATGTTTTACCTATCTGTTTCATTTCCCTTCTATGCTGCCTGCTGGTCAAAATGCTCAGATAAGATGGATTTTTCTCTATGTGCTTGTGCCTGTGTAACTGAGGTCACCAGTGCAGGTACTGGTTACAGCATATACACAATGAATACATGCACTGATTGTTGTTCTGTTTGCTATAATACCTCATGCAATGCCTGATTAGGCCACTTCACCATTTGCTGAACAGAAGAGACATACACAGTGTTTTGGAGAAAATAGCCACAGCCAAGTATTTATTTGTAAAAACTACAACACTTACATAGTGTGACATGTGCAGCTTGGTAGTGTCAGCAAGCCTCTCTTTTAAGTGGTCCTACGCTTCCCCAGTCCATCCACTTACCCTCAGTGGACACCACTGGGTGGATCCACTACCTTTTTAAAAAGGGGCACCACCACTCAAGGGACTCTGGCCTCTGTGGCCTAAAGGGTGGTTCAGAGCTATGTGTCATGGGCCCCTCCCCCATCAGAGGGTACTACACAAGCAGACCAAAATCCAAGGATACTATCCCCATCTGGACCATCTGGCTGTGCCTCATAAGGGGCCTCAATTCCTACCAGCCTCAAGAGGTAACCATCTGTGACAGAGGCAGGTTCTTCCATTACTCTATATGTACTCTACCTGTGACACTGCTGTACCGCCACACTTACATGACATCCTGCTCTACTTCCCTAGCACTATCCAGATAGAGGAGGTGAAAAATCCAGAAAACCTCATGGGGGAAAAAAAATGAAAATTCTTCCTTGACCCCAAGGCGATCACCCATTGTGGGATAACAGGCATCCTATTTGCCCTTGACCCTCTAAACGCTACATCTTGGGTGGACGGGTGGGAATTTTGGATGAAGGAAGGAGAAAAGAGGCTGGGCTCAGGTTCCAACCCCTTCTGTAGCCTGTAAGCTCCTCTTCCCCACTTTTCCCAGTTCTCCCTGCCACTTGGGTTGACCTGCTATGTTAGCCTACCATTTCCTTTTTCTTCCCTGCCTAGTCCCTCTCCATCTTCTGCCAGAAATAGGGAAGGGACCCCAAACTAATCCTTGCAAGCTTCAGGGGTGGCCCTTTGTTGCTGTCCATGGTTTAATTAGGTCCCTTACCCTTTTTCCTGAGCAGAAGAGACATACAGCTACAACACTTATACAGTGTGACGTGCACAGCTTGGTAGTGTCAGCAAACCTCTTCTTTAAGCAGTCCTAAGCTTCTCTGGTATGTTCAATTACCTCCAGTGAACACCAGTTGGTGGAACCACAACCTTTATAAAGAGGTGCACTTCTAGTGGAGGGAATCTGGCCTCCTTAGCCAAAAGGGAGCTCCAGAGCCATGTGTCATGCACCTCTCCCCCATCAGGCCAAAACACAAGAATGTTATCCCTCTTCTGGACCATCAGGCTGTCCTTCACTGGGGACCTTTCCTCCTGCCAGTCTTGAAAGGAACACAGCTGTGCCAGAGGAAGATTCCCCTCTTTACCCCCTTTGTGCTCTACCTGTGATACTTCCATGTCATTGAAAGATGACCATAGTTCATTGCACCAAAGCAAGATATGCTAACTTATCTCCACAACCTTCCTGTATATCTGCTAAAAATGAATCTAGACCTACCATAGAGAAATGTGTGTAGTCCCTTGCATATAGCTGCAGCAACGAGGTCAAGACTACATCGTGCAATAGTACTTTGCAATCTACTGATCCCATAACATATGCATTGACATGTTCACAACTCTGCCAGCCTTCTTAGCTGCCACAGGAACCCTACCACACTACCATCTGTATTATATGTAATGGTGGGCAAAGTGGCCATAATTTGCTCCATAAAGTGATTCACAGAGTAATGTGGAATCCATGGAGTAATCTGCAAAATGAAGCAGAGTACTTCGCATCATAATGAGGAACATGAAGTCCATTGAAAATAATGACTTCACATTACTCCACCTTTCCCCAACCACTTCTCCACCAATTTTAATGCGAAGTACATAGAAATCAATGGACTTTGCATCATTTCACCTTGTTATTAAGCTCCAAGGTGGATTCTGCAGTGGTTCATGGGACTGCAGGTCACATGGGCTCTAGATTGTTCTGCACAGCCTCAGTTCTGGGTAGTGTGTGTAGGTACTGTAGCTGTAGGAGACAGTTTGCTCTCAGAGCTCTCTGTGATTCAAACCCTCTAAAAGCTGTTAAAAAAGCCTTTTTGAGTCATTTTATTTGCTCAAAATTTAGTGCATCGATTAAAGGAAACCCTCCTGTGCTCATACCAAGTGTTTATTGTTTGTGTGTGGATTTTGAATGTTAATGTACACAATTCAGTCTGTGTACTGAGAGACACTTGAAGTGTGCTTTCGGGGAGGGGCGTATCTGTGGTGTAGGTAGATTAACTTAGAGAAAAAGGCATTTTTTTCTCTTTTGGTTATATTTTTCTTGTACAACTGTGTTAATGTACACACAGTGATATTTTCAGTAATTCTTAACTTTTTTTGCCGATTGTTGTGGTGCAGCAGCGCATAATTTCAGTTTGTTTAAAATACATGATTATATCACTGAAGTTTTCAATTTACTACGCATTACTTGCAGTGTGTATGTGAGTGTGTGTGTGACGTGTGCCATCAAATCAGACACCTTTTATTGTGCCACAGAGTAATTGCTGCAGTGTGAACCAGCTATACACTGCACGTGCGTGATTTTGTACTGCTTTGTGATATCTCTGTTTTGGACTGTTATTGCAGTGCTGCCCCCTCCAACCAGCAAAAGGTATTCTTTTCCAGATTGGATTGTGACTTGTGAGCACTGGTTAGTTAAGGTGTTGTTGTGACTTTGCATCTACATCTCTTCTTGAAGCCACAGTTGTTGTTTTTTGGCTTCACATCCAGTGGTCCAGACTGAAAGTTCCAAAATCTAAATTTGTTAAGAATTTTCTTGGTGATCCCCCAAAATGCCTGCAAAGAGACATGCAAGGAAAGCTGTTTCTGTCCATGACACTGCTGCCAGTGGTAAGATTGTCTATGGGTGCGGCAGTATGCAGAAGTGCATTGCTGATGTGAGGAATGGGATTTCTTCTTCAATGTTTTTACAGCACAGTAGGTAGCTTCACTCATAGTTGGAGGAGATGATGTTGTCCCAGCTGGTGGTGTTAGTACAGTTGCTGATGGTATGAGTATTGCTGCCTCAAGTTCCACTTCTGACCAGTTGACCGTGTCTAAAAATATAGTTGAGTCTAAAGCAATGAGTGACAGTGTAGATGATGTCATACTCCCAAGTAACATCCCCATGGTAACTGAACATGAGGATTCTGATCATCATGGCAATAACACACAATGTCACATTTCTTCCACTGAGGTTCAGGTCATGTGTTTGCTATGCAATGATTCACAGTGTGGTGCAAAACTATCAGGTTATGGTGGTGATGATAATGATGATGATGATGTTGCTGTGACTGCAACATGCAGTCCACATGCCAGCTTTTGAGCAAAAGATGTGGATTTGGATGATGTTGATGAATATGGTGATGATGTCAGTGAGTCCTGTTGGGAACTGGAGAAAAAGAAAGTCAAGGTGACTGTATCTGGGTCTGTTTGCATTACCCCTTCCCCCCGTAAAAAGTTGTGATTTAACAGTTTCTGTTGATGATGATGATGATGATGACCCAGTAATAATGATAGGTAGCCATGGTGGTCAGTTGCAGTCCAAGTGCATTCTGCCTGAAAAATCATGTAGCACACCCCCTATTTCAGGGCTTAAAACAACGGAGTCCAATAAGCAGCTTCAGGAACATGTTAAAAGTAAGGGATCACAATCCACTGTTTGGGATTTTTTGTGCGAGATGCAAATGATGAGTCAGTTGCAATCTGCCAGCTTTGCTATGCATGTGTGAGTCGAGGTAAAAAGGGGAGCCATCTGGGCACAGGAGGACAGCATACACATCTTAACAACAGGCACATGGCACTGTGGACACAGCACAAGATGGCAGCTAATACCAGAGTGGGGCGTTCACCCCCATCATCAACCATAATTAGCATGTTATCCCCTTCCATGACTGTAAGATCAAGTAGGAATGTGTGCAGTAGTGATGAAATAACAGCAGAGGATTACTACAGGCATGATGAGGTGGAGGAGCATAATGATTTTGAAATCTTGTCCAGTAATGGTGAGAGTAGCAGTTTTGGTGGTGGTGGTCAATGCAGTATGTCTAGTGTAAGTGGTACATCAACTCCTGTTCATAAATCTGGGAAAATAACTTCATTTGTGGATTTTTCATCACCTGTGCAACCATCACATGTCCACACTCCACCCCTGGTCATTTGCAGAGCAGAGCCATTTGTCATCACACCCCGTGCAAAACATTTAAGCCTGCCCACGTTGCAGAGTGTCTTTGCCCATAAGCTGAAGTACCCACCC
This sequence comes from Neoceratodus forsteri, assembly GCA_016271365.2. Taxonomy (NCBI): domain Eukaryota; kingdom Metazoa; phylum Chordata; order Ceratodontiformes; family Ceratodontidae; genus Neoceratodus; species Neoceratodus forsteri. The sequence continues at coordinate 869,206,513 of CM057450.1, read as the reverse complement.
AATCATACAGAGTCACATGAACTTAATGCTGCTGTAGCTGAAATGCTGGTAATTGATCTGTTGCCCTTCTCCTTCATGGAGAATTTTGGGTTCCAGCGGTTTGCAGCACGCACCTGTCCAAAATGGAAAGTCTCATAGAGGACATACTTTCTGCCCGTGCTGTCCCCGAGTTGTATCTGACTCTGTAAGACATGCCCTTCAACATTCCTCCTCTCCATTCATCCATTTAAGTATGAAGATGTGGGCAATTGGCAAAACAGCAGGGAATTCATATTTTTGTATAACTGTACATTGGGCACAGGTGCCGGGTGTTGTTTGTGCTGTTGGTATTGTGAATAATCAGTGTAGTACAGTGGAGTGTAGTGGTAGCAATCTTCCAGGAATTCAACAGCATGCAACGATTGCTATGCACAATGTGACCTGTTCACACACTGGTGAAAACATGCTGAACTTGGTACTGACTGAAATTGACAAGTGGCTAAACCCCCTGTCCTTTAGAGATGGATTCATAGCAAGTGACAATGGGTCAAATGTGGTTAAATGTATCATGAATGGTGGCTTTCTTTGGGTTCCATACATGGCCCACTGTTTAAATCTTGTGGTGCAGGAGTTTCTGCAGCACCCTGATATAAAGAAAATGCTGACAGTTGCATGCCGTATCTGTTCTCACTTTTCACGCTCTGCAAAGGCCCATGACCAACTTCGGCAGTTGCAGATCCAAAATAGCCTCCTGCAGCACTGCCTGAAGCTGGAAGTTGTCACGCAGTGGAACTCCACTTTATACATGGCAGAGAGGTTGTATGAACAATACAAAGCCATCTCAGAATTTCTTGTCATGCACAGTAGCCGTGACACTTCCAGGGCCTCCATGTCTCTCATGACTGAACAGTGGGGCCTCATGGACTCTGTAATAACAATTTTGAGGCCCTTTGAACATGCCACACAGGTAGTGAGTGGCAAGTCTGCCTCCATTAGCCAATCATTTCCACTGTTGTGGATGTTGATGCAGACATTGGCAAATCTACAGCATAGCCTTGACGTTGCCAGAGACTGTGCTAGCAGTGTGTTGCTGAAACACATGTTAACAGTATTCAACCTGCAGAATTGGCACATCTTGAGCATTCAGCATAGCGACAACTTTGCAATAGCAACAATGCTGGACCCACAATACAAATGTGGAATTGCCTCACTACTAGAGGGCGGGCCTGAACATGCAAAAAATGTCAGTGGGTAACTGGTGCACTTGGTTCATGGGGCACAGAAGTCACAAGCCAAGGTCAGCAAACCTCAGCAGCATAATCAGACTGAAGGTCAGTCTGGAGTAGTATCAAGCATATCCTGTAAGGGGAAGGGGACTGCAGATCCAGGTGGTCTGTCATCCAAACCGGTTGGCATTAACCCACTTTGGGGTGCTTTGTCCCAAGTGGGGATTTGTGACATAAATGATTCCGGAGAACAGGATGATGCATCAACTACTGGACTTAGTGCAGCACATTGAATGGTTGACTCACATTTGGCTGAAAACAGACATCTGTCAATATTCAATGATCCTCTTTTATACTGGAGTGGAAAGGTCAGTGAATAGCCAGAGTTGACCGCAGTGGCACTGAAGTACCTGACATGCCCACCATCCCGGGTAAATGTCGAGACGATATTCAGCTCAGCGGGTGCAATAGTTTGGGATCATTGTACAAACCTCTGTCCTGCAAATGTCAGTTTACTGACATTCATAAGAATAAATGAGGGGCACATACAAGCTTAGACTGCAACCTCAGTATTCGCACCCCGGCACAGTCATGGTTTTGCTGATGTTGTAGAAATGGACCATCCTGGTGGCACTAGCAGCATGAACTGGCCTACTACTGAGGTAGATGATGGCACAATGGAGAAAGAATTTCCCAGTGTGCAGAATTCAGACATTGATGACTGCTAGGGCAGCTTTCTGTATGAGGATGATGATGAGGTTGATGCTGGTAGATTTTAATTTAAGTGGTTAAAAGCTTTCACATTTTTTGTAAGGTACTGTACATGTTTTGTTTTTCATAAAGTGAAATCAGTGTTCCACTCAGTGACTCAAATTCCATATGTCATGTCGCATTTGTAACAAAGGGTACAATATATCCTGCCTGCCACCCACCTGTTTGCATTTGACATTGATAGTGAATGTGTTGCAGCATGCTGCAACTGTTCCCAATCCCCATTACCACCAGATGCAGGAAGATGTGAAAGGGAGTGTCATTGTGTGCTCCCCGGACCACCACCATAAAACCGCTGTTAGTCACTGCCACCAGATGCAGGAAGATGTGAAAGGGAGTGTTATTGTGTGCCCCTCTGGATCACCACCATAAAACCGCTGTTAGCCACTGCCACCAGATGCAGGAAGATGTAAGAGGGAATATCGTCATGTGCCTATGACCACCACCCACCACCACCATTCTGACGATGTTTTCTATTACATGTCCTGCCCATGCCAAGGTGGAGGGAGTTGGACAGGAGACCACATCCATCAGCCACAGGCATAAGACTTCTTACTATCAATACTTTAAAGTATGTGTATTAATGTTTTTCATGCTATTCAACTTCCTTTAGCTGTGTTTTGTTTCCTGTGGCTTTTCTGAGCTGCAGTAGTCAAACACATACAGTCAACTTAGTTTGTTTTTTACAGGTTAACTAATGACTCCTTCACTGAAGGTCTGTATGGTACAGCATTACTGTCTACAGCAACCTACAGGATATCCATTTTCATACTGGTAAGTATATCAATTTTATTTCATCTGTTCCTTTTTTGTTGTTCATTTTTTCATAAGATTGCAAATCCAACTGATGATTCATATAAAGTAGGTGACATGTACTTCACACAATATTTGTCCAACACATCACATACTGTATTGCAGCTGCAGCCATGCCAGTGTTGCAAAAAGTTTGACCCAGGTCGTGACTTTACAAGATGTGGTTTTAAAATGTAACTTGAGTTAAGACACAGGGACACTGACACAGTGTATTGGTTACAGCCTGGTGATACTAAATTTGTGTTGTGAAGATTTGGTCTGCATGTGGCTTCAGTGGGACAGATTGCTATCTGTTAATCAGCATATATGACTGGGTGGAACAGTCACGGCTTAAACATAATGTGTTACTGCTGCAATCAAGTTGTAATGAGTCCTTCATTTCTTTTTGTAGGAAACTTCCTAATGCTTTGTGGTGTCATAGTTGCCTTATCCAAATAACTTGTTCAACATCATACCCAACCCCCCGTGCCAGCAGACATGCAACAAGTAGTATGAATCGATGAGGACCATGACCATCATTACTGGACCGGAGAAGGATGCAGATAAAATCTGTGAAGAATTAACCAAACAATATACCATTAATGAGACCTACCAGCAAATGATAATCCCCCCACAAAAATACTTACCTTCATTGACTTGAGAGTATTCCAATTCCAACACCACAATTTCTCATCAAACACAGGAATGCACACACCAACAGTATGTGACCTGTGACACAAAATATTTATGCAACAGGCGTCAGGATAAAAACTGCTGCATAAACACGTTTATATAAGACACTGTACAAAATCACCATGATGTAATCACTATGAGAACAACTTGAAGTTATTCCCATAGTGAATACGTCACACCCAATTTATCTGTACAGTGAATACATCATACCTTACCACAACCGAACTACTTCCAACAAGCACCAGAATCACACATCACCCTAGATTACACACCTGTGCAGCACACCTATCTCAAATCAAGCACCAACCCAAAGACCAAAACCTAATGCAGACTCAAACATCACCTCGAGCTCTCACAGAAACCACCCTTCTGCATACAAATGGCAAACACAAACTGCGGCAATATACCTCAGGCCCTAAACCTCACAACCGGAAAAAAAGGCACAAACAAAAGAAGACACTACAAACTTCAACATAGAGATTGGATAGATAATGACACAGCTGGATGATGACCTTGAGCCACTGGAAGACCCAGCCAGAACAGAAAATGAACAACTAGCAACCTCTGAACTATCTGTACCATCAGGACAAAATGAAGAACCTCAAGCCTCCACAAGCGGTACTGGAAAACCAGTAACTACCAATGCTGACCTAGTAGATCAAGATGACATAGACCTATACATTGAAAAAGCCTGTAACATTAATACAGCCACAAAAAAACAAATAGACACTAAAATGTTCAATAACTACCTCATCAAAAACTTCAGTGAACAACACCACCTTCAGGACATTCCTCCAGCACAGTTAAACAGCTACTTCTGCCACTATTTCATAAAATGCTTAAGGAAAGATGGTACAGACTACGAAACCCTCACCCTCAGGACAACGTTTCAAATTGTGGAACACTTCTTAAAAACAAAAGGCTACAGCGAGTCTTTCTCCACATCCCCAGCATTTAAAAAGGCAAGATAAGTACTCTTATCTAAGCAAAAAAACCTTAAAAACCAAGGCAAGAGGTCCAAACCAAAAGCTGCAGATGACCTCACAGACTCTGTGATACAAGAACTATATGACGAGCAGTTGCTAGGACCCTACAACCCTGAGTCTCTTTTAAATACCATGTGGCTTATAGCCAGCATGTACTTTGGTCTTAGGGGAAATACAGAGATGAGAAACCTCAAATAGGGAGACATAGTCCTCAAAACCGATGAAGATGGTCAAAGATACATTCAACTCGACTAGGAAAGACAAACTAAGACCCACACTGCAGCCAATCCTAAAGACTGCACAAAATAAAACCTAAAGCCTACCAGCTCACCAATAACCCTCACAAATGCCCAGTGCAAAACTACGTCATCTGTCAACAAAAAAGACCTCCTCAATGCCTCTCCGAAGAATCCCCATTCTTCCTCGCAACTAACTTCCATGCTAAAGAAGGGCCTGCTAATGCCTGGTACAAGAACCAACCAGTAGGAATCCACAAACTGCATCTATCGTCAAAACAATGATTACAAAATCAACTATAAGCATTGACAAAAAGCTAACAAACCATTCAGTACAAAAGCGCCTTATTCAAAACCTCAGACAGTGGCATACCTCCAACAGACATTGTAAAGATTTTTAGCCACAAGCAACTGCAAAGTTTGAATGACTACTCCAAAATAAATGAAGAAAAACAGAAAAAATATTTCTATCATACTCAATGGTGCACCCAACAACCAACAACTTACTGCTTCTTCTTCACAGTTCCATCCTATGCCTGCTTCAGCCCCACAACCACCTCTAACAACAATACCAGAGAACTACTTAGACATCCTGGAAACTTGCTTCTACAGACCATCAATGCAATTGAAGACCATTAACTTTACCATTATACAAGGTAAGACACCAAAGTACCACACTGAACCACACCCCCCCCAAAAAAAACTTGATCTAACAATAAAAAGCTCTCTCTCTGTCTTTCCCACAGGTAATAAATACAACTCCTACACTAAGAATAGGGCACACGTACTGGACTCTGACAGCAATTCAGACTAACAAATGAATACAATACTACAGTCCAGCTAAAGAGAAAAAAGAAACCCACCAAATACATGAACAAACAAGTTACAAAGCCCGAAAAGGTTGAAGATTGATTACACTGTGAACTACTGCAGAACATCAAGACACCTCTCAAAGTCCAGTGCATCAAAATTTATCCTAGAGCTCATCCACAGCGAAGACTGATTCTACCAGTTACTAAAAGAACTCTTAAATGAACTTTACTTCTACCCCTTTGGTTCACTAAATATTCACTGTTCCTGCACAGCAAACATCGATGTTTCGGTTCTTCCACAGTACAGATTTATTCCAGCACTGTTACTGCACTGTTCCTAAAACAACTCTTAAACAAATATGCATTCTACAACTGTTATTCAATAAAGATTTACTGTTCCATAATGTACGCACTGCAATAAATAAACATTTCAACCACTACTTCTCTACCACCCTCCCCTCCAATCTCTGCCATCCTCCTCCCTTACACTATACTATCTCACTACAGTTTCCTACCAATAAAAGCAACCTTTTTCCCACCACCCATACCCCATCCCACTACCCCTATATCTCTAAAAAGGAAAAAAGCAATACATTGCACAAACTTTACATATGCTGCTTTAAAATTCATATGTTCTGCACTTACAATCAAACTGTTCTCTGTTGCAACCTTTTTCTGCAAAAGGCCTTGTACTTCTACTGTCTCACAACACCTATTTTGCTCCTGGCAGCACAAATAAAATATTTTAAAAGTGACTTACCTTCATTTTCAATGACTGACAACCTCCACAAAACATGAAAAAAACAAACAAACATCCAAATACAACACCCCTCCTAAAAAACAAGAATAACTCAACTCCGGTAACCTTTCCCCTTGTAATTTAATAAGAAATGAACTCTTCATGTCCTTCTCCACAGGAAGAAAGGTAAATAATCCAGTGTCTGTAAATAAGTCCAAAATAAATCCAAATACACTACTCTGAAGATGCCACAATCAAAATGATGACACCATGAAAAAAAAAAAAACTCCACAATGAACCATACAAAAAGACCACTAAGGCCCTCGATCTTTGAAGCACTCCTCCTCGGTAAGCCACCACTCCAACCCACATACTCCTCCAAGTAAGGCCCGCCACTCCACGCCACTCCCTGCTGCTCCAACACAAAGGATCCCTCTCAAAACTGCCAACTAAACTGCACCACAACCCAATGCCATGCCCTCCATCCAATAAATACACTTGATCTTAAACAGCCACCCCCTCAACCAATCACAACACACGCACCCTTGTCACTCAAACACACACTAAAACCACACCCTCCACCAATCAGAATATACAAATACCCATCAAAACCATGCCCCCACTAATCACAAAACACACTACCCTGCCACTCAAACTCCACACAACCCATGCCCACCTCCTCCACGGAACCAATCACAAACCACACAACACAACTCATCCACCAATCAAAAGCCACACATATCTCCCATTCAACCCCTCCATTCATGAACAGACTCACAACCAATCCCCATTCACAAAGAAACGGCAAACTACTGCGCAACAGTGCAGCACTTGAAAAAAATCTGCAATCACATTATTCAGTACCACAGCAACACAAAAATACATACAAAAAACACCTGTTGCATAAATTTAATATGCAGGGGGGCACCTGGTGGGTAATGAAGTTATTTGTACAGTAGTATGTGACCTCTTGTAAACCTCACTCATGACTTCGCCACTTATGAGGTTACTCGAGATCACAGGCTACTGTACAAATAATTTCATTACCCACCAGGTGCCCTCAGCATATCCCTTATATACTGACCCACCCCCCCAAAAAAATACATATATCTGTATATATATATATATATATAAACTCACCAAGGGTACTATTAGTGCACACACAAAGGGCATCCTTCCTGATGAGGCGACTGCAGCACATTTTGGGCAACTGACAGTTCTCAGTGTCATCATTTGGGATGGTAAACTCAATGATCATGTTACCCCTGGCTCACATGGTTTGGCAAGACACTGTGCATTATCACATCATCATCACAGTAAGGTCAATCAACAGCAGCATTACATGTAATTGCAACAGCAGCAGCATTTCTTGTTACGTTCCCATTTCACTTCATCAGCACTGGGGAATTTTCTGGACACAAGACAGTAGCATTTTGGGGATGCATATTAATTCTAGTGACTGTGTGTGAGCACTACGTGCATGACTAAGTGTGCCATTAATTCTGGAAGGCTTTGCATTTCTTGTTACACACCCATTTCACTTCATCAGCACTGGGGAGATTTCTGGACACAAGATGGTTGCATTTTGGGGATGCACATTAATTCTGGTGACTATGTGTTGTGAGCACATAAAGTCACAATTGGAAGGCTGGGCCTGTAGTTCAATGGACAAGCAGCCAGCCACTCCCACTTCCTGAGCTATATAAGCAGTTCCTGTCAGCCTTCTTCTGAAGCACTTTTTCTTTACCAGCCAGAGGCTCTGTTGGTCTGTTCTTGGAGCTGGATGGGGCCTACCCTGGGGCCTTTGCTGTTTGTCTCTGCTGGACTTCAGTGTTTGTTTTCCTGCTTCTGGCTTGTATTTTACCTCTGGCTGTGTGCTTCTTTCCACCCTTGCTTTCTGTGTTTTTGTGTGTCTTTGTTTTGGGCCTTTGTTCCCTGTTTTCCGTGTTTGCGTGTTTTGGTTTTGTCTTTTGGGGCTTTTGTCATCTGATTTCCCTGCCCACAGCACCAAGTTGAGTGCCTGGGCTACGATCCGGTAGCGGGCGGTCGGTGACTGCTAAGCTGACCCAGGGGACCACGAGGCTGGGAGGGACACCGAGGAAAGGCACAGGAAAGCCGTGGCCAATCGTTTGATTTCCCTGCCCACAGCACCCAGTTGAGCGCCGGGGCTACGCTCCGCCAGCGGGCGGTCAGCGACCGCTAAGTTGACCCAGGGGACCACAAGGCAGGGAGGGACACTGAGGAAAGGCACGGGAAAGCTGAAGCCAATCGGTAAGCGAGCGCTTTCAAGGCAGAGCAGCCGATTGGTCCTCCTGCCCCACTGAATTGCATTGACTGAACTAGCATTACCTGAAGTTGTTCTGGGACTTGGAATTTTTTGCTGAAAACTTCAAAAAAAGAGCTGCTTTACTTGTTTTTTTTGTAAATGTAGAGGAAAAATGTTAAATTCTGTGTATTTGTGATTACTAGCCCTTTTTTGGTAATTTAAAGTGGGCCAGATGCTATGACACCCTAGCCCCCCCCCACAGCCTTTTGTTGTGCAGATTTTAGTCACTCTGACCAGCAGAAACACTTGTTTCTGTTTTCTACTAATAATTGCTCCTTCCTCTGTCTCTCTCCAGTCTGATTTCCCTGCCCACAGCACCCAGTTGAGCGTCGGGGCTACACTCCGCCAGCGGGCGGTTGGCAACCGCTAAGCTGACCCAGGGGACCATGAGGCCGGAGGGACACGAGGAAAGGCACGGAAAGCCGCAAAATTTTGCCCACCCGCCCTCCTCCTCTCCTTGTGTGTTATTTTATAGGCATCTTCCCAGCAAATCTCTTCCCCGCCCCTCAGCACTACTCTAGCCAATAAACTGCATCACCGCCCTGTTGTACCACCTAATCAGCAATCCTTCCTTTACTGTTCTCCGGTAGTTAACCATCAATACCGCTTTCACAATGGGGAGACTCCTCCTGCTACTTCTCTCCCTGTCATGCATGGGGTTCCTTAAGGAGGATGTCCATATCACACAAAATATGGTGACCCATCCGCCTAGCCTCTCTGTCTCATCCTCAGTGAATAATGTTCAGACCCTCATATATGCCCTACCATTGCTGCATCAGTATCCATGGGGTGACTGCCATAAAGGGATGCAAATCACCATGTATGTATTCCAATCAGTGCTCCATTACTGCATATACAGTTCCCCCTTATCCCTGACTACCAAACTGCTACTCGGTGTCTCGACATGGTGTCATAGCCCCTTCTGGAGCACCCCAAAAGAGTGGCGACAGAGCAAGAAAAGGAGGACCAAAGACAGCCCCCTCTTCTTTTCTCTTGCAGTCCTTATGAAACTCCTATTCTTTCTACTACTCTGTACTGGAAATGTGGAAATCAACCCAGGCCCCCCTGATTGTATCACCTCGCCAGCAGACCTAACCTCTATCAAAGGCCTCAGTTTTCTACATATTAATGCATGCAGCCTCCTGAAAAAACTTACACTGATACAAGGCTGGGTTGCCCATACCTTGCCAGACTTTCTCGTGGTATCTGAGACACGGCTCAAACCCACCACAGCAGATAAGGATGTTAATCTACCCAATTATCAGTTATTCAGAGCGGATCGCCTAACAAGGGGCGGTGGAGTAGCTATATATGTAAAGTCCAGTATACCTGTATCCTGCTTTACTGCAACCTCGATGCCCAAAGAATTCGAATGTATATCCCTCAAAGTAGCTCTCCCTAATACAGCAGCTTTCCAGCTGGTAGGCTGCTACAGGCCCCCCTCTGCTGACCACAAGCTTTTATCCCACCTGGGGAATCTACTCAAACCAGGCTCTGAAGAAGTCATTATCCTAGGTGATCTGAATCTAAACTGGCTTTCCAAGGCAGCTGCACCTTTGGTATCGTTCTGTGATACACATGGGCTCACACAACTGATAAATGAGCCAACAAGAATAAACTCAAAGAATAGAAACAACAGCACACTACTTGATATCTTGCTGGTGAACAAACCCCATCTATTCACACACACTGGAGTGCTTTTCAGTGATATAAGTGATCACTGCCTCATTACAGAAGTAAGATCTTCCAGCAAACCAACAACCCTTGCAAAATTTCTAATGAGGAGAGCCAAGAAAAACCTCAATATTGAAGGATATCTGCATGATCTAGCTCACTCTCCAAGCTGGCAAGAGTTTTATCTTGCACAATCTGTGGAAAAAGTACATCCGGTGCTAAACAGCATAATACAAAGTGCCCTTAATACCCATGCCCCAATCACTAGTGTCCGAATAAAAAACAAATCTTGCCACTGGTTTTCAGCTGACCTCAAATCTGCACTGTTGGAGACAGACAAATTATGGAAGATGGCAAGCAAACCAAGAACCCAAATGACTGGGTGCTATTTAGGAAAGCCAGGAATAGCTGCACCAAGAAAGTAAGGGATGCAAAGGCTGCCTTTTACTTGGCTGAACTTGACTCCTCCTATCACAATCCTGCTAGGTTCTGGGGCACCATCAAGGGTATTGTAGGGCAGGATTCTGGCACCTCTCTACCAACTCAATTGCACCACAATAATGGTTCTATCTCTGGCAAAATGGAAGTTCTGGATGCCTTCAATAACCACTTCACAACTGCTGGCCTTGCCTTTGACACCTCTCCAGCTAATCTGCTGCGTGCACAACTAAGCTCCCAGTACACTGGTGCCCAGAGAGCTGATTCTTCCTTCTCCTTCAAACCCGTCCTGTTGAATCAAGTAGAGGATCTTTTATGGCAGTTGGATATTTAAAAAAGCGCAGGGGCAGACTCTCTTGACCCCTACTTTCTAAAGATTGCATTTCATGTACTTGCAGTTCCCCAACACATTTTCTTAACCTATCTTTAACCTCTGGTTCTATTCCTACAGTGTGGAAGACAGCCCAAGTGGTTCCCCTTCTAAAATCAGGGGACCCTATGGACCTTAATAACTACAGGCCCATTTCCATTCTTCCAGTGCTATCCAAGATGCTAGAGAAAATAGTAATCATCCAGCTAAGAGAGTACCTTGATGATGCTAACCTCTTGAATCCAGCTCAATCTGGGTTTAGGGCCAGGCACAGCACTATCTCTGCACTGGCCAAAGTTACAAATGACTGGAAAACCGAATTAGATAAAAAGAATAGTGTCTGTGCAGTATTTCTTGACCTAAGTAAGGCATTCAACACTGTGGACCACGAGCTGCTACTCTCTTCCTTGCAGTCCATTGGCCTAGATCCACCCTCCCTTAAATGGTTCAGATGTTACCTTATGGATAGGTCACAGCAGGTGAAAGCTGAAGGTGATCTATCCCCTTTAAAACCACTGCTAAGGGGAGTTCCGCAAGGATCTATCCTGGGCCCTATCCTTTTTGCTATCTACATTAATAATATTGATTCAAATCTCACCAAAGCCACTGTCCACCTCTTTGCTGATGACACTGTTTTGTATGTCAGCAACCCATCACCTGCAGTTGCCCGTGAAACCTTATAGGCAGAATTCTCCTTGCTGCAATATCAACTACTGGAGAAAAAGCTTCTTTTAAATGCAAAAAAAACCAAAAGCAATGCTTTTCTCCAGTCAAAGCTCCACCAGCACCTCCCCACTAAGCAGTCTCCCCAGCTATGCACTATCCTTGGAGAAAATCTGGAGTATGTAGAAAAATTCAAATACTTAGGTGTGTGGATTGATAACAGACTTGACTTCACACATCATATTGAAGAACTACTGAAAAAACTTCACCAAAGACTTGGCCTATTCTACAGAATTAAACACTTCCTAACAAGAGACTCAAAGATGAGGTTAGTCCATGCCACTTTTCTTTCAGTTGTTGACTATGCAGACTTCTTTTATAGTCACTGCCCCATCTCCTACTTAAGCAAACTGGATACCCTGTACCATAGAGCAATAAGATCCATAACAGATCTTCCAGCTAACACTCATCATTTCTCTCTCTATGCTGCAGTTGGGTGGGTTTCTCTACATCTCAGAAGGAACAGAAATGCAGCACTATGGATCTACAGAGCATTGTCTAAAAAACTTCCAAACTATATTCTAGACTGCTTCACCCAGGCCATAGCTAGCTCCTATGTCCTAAGAAGCAACAACCTCATCATGCTCAAAATACCTAAAGTCAACACCCGGCTAGGAGGCGGCAATCAGCTCCTCTAGCTATGGCTTGGAATACTCTACAGAAATCCCTAAAGCTGTCCAATATTATACCTATAGCATCCTTTAAACAGCTTTGCACAAGCTTTTTTGCAGAGAAATGCAACTGCTACCACAAGAGCTAGACTTGCCATTTCACAACCCCCCCTTCCAGACAGCCACCATTTATGGCATATTTTTGTTCCACAGTTCTCCCTCCTGGGCAGCCACCCTTTTTATAGTACCCCAGTTCCATTTAGTTCTACCTAACTACCTACTACCTACCTAATCCTTCTCCCACTAATCACTGGCCCTTACATCATTCCTAAATGCTCCCATTCATCCTAGTATTACATTATGCTGTGTGTATGCCTTGACTCCTATATTGGGAAAATTATATACTTTATCTCTTGTATAATTTTCCTGTAAACTACCTTGTCATGTATGTCTGAATCAACTTCTTACCCTTGATCATTGTATTTATAAGTGTTTTTTTCTGTATCTGTTATGCATATATTAGTGCATTGATGTATATGTTGTGTACCTACTATCGAACCTTGACCTTATCAGATCCATCTTGTAAATGAGCCTTGCTCAATGATGCTAACCTGAATAAATAACGATTTATTTGATTGATTGATTGATTGATTTTGTTTCTAAGCTCCTAGCATATTGCTACTCCAGTGCTCATATTACATGCTATCTGTTACTCACAACTCTCAAATTACTTGCAATGCAACTGCAACCATGATCTGTGTGTTTCTGCTCAGCCATAGCTGCTCCCCATGTTGCACTTAATTGTTTTCACCTGATTCAGGCTCACTCTGAACCCTAGCTAAGCAGCTCATTCATGCATTCTCAAATCATTCTACTTCCTCATTGCTGCAGTTTCATTGCAATGCTAGGTGATAGCTGCTTCAGAGCATGCTGTCTCCTTTCTTTCTATGTTTCTTGAAGTTTACAACTCAGTGTACTCAATACAGATGCTGCTTTAATGTGTGTACACCCTGTTATACTCTGAGGTCAGCTAAAGCTACTGCTGATGCTGTAAATTAGTTTCAATACCTGCATGTGGGTCTTGGCCCTTCCATCACTTTCTTGTTTTTCCTACAGTGGGGACTTGGAGGTGTTTGGGGAGTCATGGTCCCATGTGGCTAATTATTTCTGTTCTAAATCCTTTCTCCACTGCCAAAAAATCCCCAGAGTATTTGTCACCTTAATTGGCTTTTTGAATGCCTGGCTGGCTTGCCCCATTATTCACAGTGCTGCTCCTTTGCTACTACTTTTTTCAGACTTACGTGCAGGTCGGATTATTACTACTACCGATGACCTGCTGTACGTGCAGGTCCACTCTTGCTTATGCAATCATTGCTTCATACCTACCACCATTCCCTCAGCTTCAGCCTCTGGGATGTCTGCTGCACTCACTACTGCATCTGACCTTTCCAAGGTCTCAGCACTTAATGCTCATAAGGTCTCAGCACTCCAGTGCTCATTCAGCTGCTCACCAGTTTTTCAGCTCTTTATCAGTTTTTAGGGTATGCCAGCCATACCATTCTGGTACAGGGTTCTCTGCAGCCAATGGTCTTGCTCTGCATTCTAAGTCCACGTCTTGAGTGTTCCTGACTTAGGGTGGGGTTCTTCTAACCTGGCACATAGCTGGGAATGTCCTCGCACCGGGCTTGGCTTTAGCTGTTCACTGATGCGACAGTAGCTCCAGGTGTAGAATTTAAGACTAGCTGTGAAAGGTGGTTACTCTGAACTCCTTTGGTTCTAATGGTTCCACTATAATGGTTATCCATTGGCTGTAGTGGTTTCCCTAGCAAGGCACCTTCACTGCATTCTCCCTACGATTGCCTCTGGCTCACCTGGTTTGTGTTTAGGGCAAGTAGGCCAGGTGAGTGCCTCAGCAGTCGTTGTTCTCCTCCTCCTCCTCCAGCCTTGGTTGCCTCTGATGTTGCAGAGCACTCTCACAATCTTCCCTGACATTCCTGCTAGAGGGATTGAGTGAGAGCTTTTCTTCAAATTGGAATGTTTTCCACCTCCTTTTAATTGGGTTTCCAAATTGCAGCAGCAGAGCAGTCACTAAATAAAATATCTCAAGCCTGGAGGAAAGGTGACCTAGGCCTTGGAGCCCCAGAGATTTCATCCTCATAGGTTTTTTTTCTTTCCTCCATGCCTCAGGTCATAACTGTTAGTTAGCATAGTAGTGTTCCCTAGTTTCTTTACATAGGTTCTGCTGTTGGATACAGGTGGATGGTGTCCCTGCCATTCCCTCTTTCCTCAGAAGGTCCCCTCATCCGCGACGCATCATCGAATCATGCTACGCAAACCTGAGCATCTCATTACATTATCAAGCTGCCTGATACTTTATTCTACTTCTACATCACAGCTCCTGCTTGCTTAGCTGCTTTGTACTACATTTTGTTTTGTGGATCCTTCCTAAGGTACCTTTAACCAGGGAATCATCCCAATGCCACCTCTAGGGGTGGAACCCTCTTTGAAGGTTCCTTGCCTTTGGTACCCCCTACAGGGTGGTAATTCCTTTGGAATATCGAATGCAAATGGCCAACACAAACTAACACAGTTGCACAAGCATAACACTATACTGGCTGCGTAGGCCATTGAATTTGAAGGCTGGGCCTGTAGTTCAATGGACAAGCAGCCAGCCACTCCCACTTCCTGAGCTATATAAGCAGTTCCTCTCAGCATCCTTCTGAAGCACTTTTTCTTTGCCCCACCATCCTCCTCCAGCGGCAGCACCTTTCTCCTTGGGATCCTTCATAAGGTACTTTTAGCCATGTGAATCGTCCCATGGCACCTCTAGGGATGGAACCCTCTTTGAGGGTTCCTTGCCTTTGGTACCCCTACAGGGTGGTAATTTCCCTGGAATAGAGAGTGCAAGCGGCCAAAACCAAACTAACACAGTTGCACATGCATAACACTGTACTGGCTACATAGGCCATTGAATGTATATTTCCAAAAATAAATATTTTTGGACCCTCAGTAATGTTTACTTTCTGTCGTGCTATTGTGAAGTGTTTGTCAAAAAGCAGGACTGAGCAGTGCAATTATTCTGTGCTAAACTGCATGTGTGCAGTCAGTGTTCTTTCCTGTGTGTGCAGACACTGTCCAGCTTCTTGCAAACATATATATGCTGACTTGTTGCAGCATTTTTGGTATAAAGAATAAAGATAAGAATATATAATGTGTATTTTATTTGTACCATCATCAGTAGCGGACAAAGTGATATGATATGTTTTCAGAGGTCTCGGGCCAGTGTACACCTCAGTCACTCACAGTGCGCACATGACGTTTAGAAAATAATAGCACAAAAAAATCCTGCTTTTCAACAAACCATATACAACAGACATAAAATATTGCTTAGGCACCCAAAATATTTTATGTTGTACAGATGTTTTAAAGTCAGAATATATAACAATTCCTGCAGTCCACTGCCACCACACTGTGCTACCACTGGCACCGTGCCATGTTATGGTGTACATCAACGTGCTGCAACACTGACACTGCCATTCTAAACTAGAAAGACATCACTTATTCCAGAACAAAAAATGAAAAGAAGAAATGTGGTAGCACAGTGTGGTGGCAGTGAACTGGACCTGTTATATATTTTCTGACTTTATAATGTCTGTACACTGCGAAAATATTTTGGGTGCCACAGCAATATTTCATGTCTGTTGGGTACGGTTTGAAAAGTAGGATTTTTTGGTGCTATGATTTCCTAAAAGTCATGTGTGAACTATGTGACTGAGGTGCACTCTGGCCCAAGACCTCTGAAAAAATATCATATCACTTAGTCCGCTGCTGCTGATAATACAAACAAAATATATGTTATATATTCTTATCTTTATTCTTTATACCATGAACACTGCCACATGTCAGCATATATATGTTTGCAAGAAGCTGGACAGTGTCTGCAGTGCACACACAGGAAAGTACACTGAAAACTGCTAGTCAGTTATACAGCTCTGCTGTTGTGATTGTGACCTGTGCATTTGGTAAATCAATGGACTATGCCGCATCACTGTCTGTTATATGACACAGGGTGCATTGTCAGAGTGATAAAGGCAATAAAGCGATTTGACAGGATGACACAATTTACTAATTTAGTAAAAACTCCTAATAGCAGACAGAGGGAAAGACACACTAGGGAAAGGACTTTACATGCACATCAAAGCACTCTACATAATATATGCTGTTTAAAACCTGGGTTGGACTACTCCTTCAAGTTGAAATAATGATGGCAGGGACAAACCGTTTGTCTTAAAACAAGGAAAACCAAAACTGCACACACATTTAACAGAAGAAGGAGGGGCGGGATACAAAGTGCCACGTATACAGTAGACAATAAAAAAAGGGCTTAATTACATACAGGGGGTGGTGGGGGATACATTTTATAACTCGGCAGGGAGGGTGGAGGGAACATGGTAGGAGAAAAAAAAAACTAGTGTGGGATCCCCCGGTGGTCCAGCAGCAGTTGGAGCATGGACACAATCTCCAATTGATGTCCCTCTATTAGGTCCAACCACTGCTGAACAGCACTCACCCTCTCATCTGTCTCATCAACAGCACTCCACAGAACTGCAATGTCTGCCTGACTTACAGGCAGTTCTCTGGGGTCCACAGGTGCTGCAGCTGCTGCTGGTGGTGGGGGTGGTGCTGGTGGAGCAACAGGTGCTGCCATGCCACGCACAGCCACACCCTCTACCACAGAAGGGCCAGCAGGCGCAGACCTGGCCAGTTGTGTGGAAACCTGCCTCTCCACTGGGTGGTGGTTTATCATGTGGGTGCACTGGCCCCCAGTCCTTTGGTGAGTCTCCTGGTGGCCATGGTGCACCTTCACCCTACAAATCTGGCATCTGATCAGGCTACTGTCCCCCCAACATAATCAACAAACTCCCAAACTGGGGAGGTGTGGGGAGATGCACTGGTAGCCTGGTTACAGTGCTCAGGCTCCACACTTGGGGCTGGGAGCACAGGCACATCCTGCTCTGGATGAGCTGGAGCTGGAGCTGGTGCTGGAGGTGGTGGTGGTGGTGGTTGTACAACTGCCTCAGGAGGTGCTGGTTCTGCTTCTGGGGGCAGTACCCAAGATTTTTGTACAGTATGCTCCAACATGAACCGGCCATTCCTCCCACGCATGTGTACTCCTCCCTTGCCACACCTACAATACAGTCCCAGAACTGCCCCCACCCCAGACATTCCCTGACCCTTGTCCATTCTTCTTCACCCACTTGACTCAGTCGACTGCCCTCCCTCCGTCCAAGCAATGACACAAAACACTCACACACAAGACACACACAACACAGGCACACACACAGTCAGACACAAACAACAACTTATAAAAGTAAGAAAAAAAGAAATTTGCAGCAAGAACACATTAAGTACAAAAAGAGTCTACACAAAACACAAAAAAATGTAGCTTTTAAAAAAGCTGTTGGGTCTCAGTCTCTAGATCTCTTTCTAACTGCTCTAGTCTCACACACTCTTACTGCCTCCTCTCTTTCTCTCTCCCTCTGCACAGAAGAAAGTGAAACTGTCTTCTTGCATAAGGCACTTCCTTCCTGCCTGACTAAAGCATGTGACTTACAGTACTGTAAGCCATGTGATGTGTGGGGGGCTACCAAATCTGGAACGCAAAGTGGATCACTTCGTGTCATAATGAGGAACTCAAAATCCATTGAAAACAACGACTTCACGTTACTTCACGTTGATCCTCAAGGCAAATGCATTGAAATCAATGTACTTCGTATCACTTCACCTTATTACTGAGCTCCAAGATGATTTTTGCAGTGGTTCATGTAATTGCAGGTCACATGGTCTCTAGATTGTTCTGCACGGCCTCAGTTCTGGTCTGGGGGTAGTGTGTGTAGGTAGCTGTAGGAGACAGTTTGCTCTCAGAGCTCTCTGCAATTCAAACCCTCTCAAAATTGTTAAAAAAGCTTTTTTGAGTCTTTTTTTGGGCTCAAAATTTAGTGCATCGATTGTAGGAAACTCTCTTATTTTCATATCATCAAGTGTTTATTGTTTGTGTGCGGATTTTGAATGTTAATTTTGAACATTCAGTCTGTGTACTGAGAGACACTTGAAGTGTGCTTTGGGGAGGGGCGTGTCTGTGATGTAGGTAGATTAACTTGGAGAAAAAGGTAGTTCTTTCTCTTTTGGTTATATTTTTCTTATACACCTGTGTTAATGTACACACAGTAGTATTTTCAGTAATTCTTGACTTTTTTTGCTGATTGCTGTGGTGCAGCAGTGCATAATTTCAGTTTGTTTAAAATACATGGTTACATCACTGAAGTTTTCAATTTACTACGCATTACTTGTAGTGCGTTTGTGCGACGTATGCCATCAAATCAGACAAATTTTATTGTGCCACACGGTAATTGCAGCAGCATGAACCTGCTATCCACTGCACCTGCATGAATTTTTTGTACTACTTTGTGGTATCTTTACTGGTAGTAGTGGACTGTTACTGCAGTACACTGCCCCCCACCGCCCCAACCAGAAAAGGTATTCTTTTCCAGATTTGAATTTGTGACTTGTGAGCACTGGTTAGGTGTTGTGCCTTGACATCTGCATCTCTTGAGTATGCATCACAATCGTGATCTGTCTGTGCATTTGCATCTCTTTAGGGCCCAGTCTCCATCTGTAACTTAAGTCACACTTGTTTGTTTGATTTCCCTTCAGGCTACTGGTGTGGTACATATCTCTGCGTCAACACTGTACTCATTAATATGTGTTTTTAAGTCAGGGCGATCATCACGAGTCACTCATGATACAAATCATGTTCTTCATCCTCACGGTCACCATTCATGATCACGAATCACAAAACTGTACTTTTTTTTTGCTGTTAGTTGCATGTAAGCCTGTTTTGTAGTATTTCGGGTCTCAGCTTCACCATTGTACTCATTAATATGAGTTTTCAAATTGGGTAGTTTTGTGTGCTACAGGTCAGGGAAATACAGCTGTAGGTATTTGCGTTCGCGTACAGTTTACTATCATTATTCATGTCACACACCAGACACTCATCTTGACTCCAACTCCGAGGCAAATCAAGTTCTTCATTTTCACGGTCACCATTCATGATCACAAATCACAAAACTGTACCTTTTTTTGCTGTTAGTTGCATGTAAGCCTGTTTCGTAGTATCTTGGGTCTTGGCTTCACCATTGTACTCATTAACATGAGTTTTCAAATTGGGTAGTTTTGTGTGGTATAGGCCAGGGAAGTATAACCATAGACATTCGTGCCCCTATAAAGTTTAACATAATTGGTTATCTCACACCAGACACTCATCAACTCCAACTCTGAGAAAAATAAATTCATGTTCTTCATCATCACTGTCATAAAAGCGGTCATGATTCACGATCACGTCATGAATCACAAAATACATTTTTTTACTAGCTAGTTGCATGTAATCCTGTTTTGTAGTATCTCTCGAGGTTTCACCATTGTAATCATTAATATGAGTTTTTAAATATGGTAGTTTTGTGATACAGGTCATCTGGGAAGTACAGCTGTAGGCATTTGCATTCCCGTACAGCATGTGACTTACAGTAATGTAAGCCATGTGATGAGTGGGGGCCTGTGGGCTGCCAATATTGTTGTCAAGCCACCTTAATTCATGTTAAGGCAGAACGAAAATGCTAAGTGAAAATCACAAGGTGAAGTGAGCCTTTCATGTTGACCACTTTGCATAGTGGAATGGCAATGCAAAGTGCACACGAAGGCACTTCCCCAGCGGAATTTAAATTTGCTGCATCTCTAACAGCAATCTCACTGCTTCTTCTCTCTCCTCCTCTGCACAGGAGAAAGTGAAAGTAGCTCCTTGCATGAGTCACTTGCTTCTTGCCTGGCTAAAGCATGTGACTTACAGTACTGTAAGCCATGTGATGTGTGGTGGGGCTGCCAATATTGTTGTCACTTCACCTTACTTCGTGTTAAGGCAGAATGACAATGCGAAGTGATAATTACAAGGCAAAGTGAGTCTTTCATATTGGCCACTCTGTGTAGCAGAACAGCAACGCGAAGTGCCCATGAAAAATTTAAATTTGCTGCATCTCTAATTATATGGAACCATGTGATTGTTACCCAGGACCAGCATTGTCACAACCACTGAAGGTCGACCTTCATCTGACAAATTAACGTCAGTGATTTAAACAGGTCCAAATCATTACCCCATAAATGCACCACCAAAATTCCCGGTATGCCTTGCCACCATGCCTCTGGCTGGACCCATGTCAAAAATTCCTTCCACCGGCTTCCCAAGTGATCCATCCATTGCACATGCAGCCTCTTTGGGTCCAGGAAGAGGTTCATGCCTCCAGGCATTTGCTTGGCACTTTTTCCAGTCCAACGAATAAAGGAGTGATCACAGATCCACATCTGTCTAGTCTTGTGACTGCCACCTGTTAAAAAAAAACACAAAATTAGTTACAACAAATACAATTGCACAAATTTCTCAAAAGCCTGCAAACTTCACTGCCCAAAGGTCTTACAGCATACATGGCTGCTCCAGTTAAAAAGCAATGCATATTGAACTCTGCTGAGTTCAAACCCAACTCCTTCAAAATCTTGCCCAATACATATCAGAGCTGAAATTCCATCAAAGGAGTGCCATTTTCGTGATGAAGAAACACCCTCTCCTACAAGGCTTAGGCTCCTGGTACATGTATTTCTGTAGTTCATCCCTGATGTCCCAAGTCATCCCCAAGGGAGCTTTGAGACTGTAACAGGAGCCACATGCTAAACTGTCCATTTTTCTCCTGTGTATTAACAGAAATACCCCCTAATGTGTTAGAGCAACTTTATCTAGTACAAACACTACCTTCAGTTAGGCTGCCTCATTTGGCTGCCTCAATTCAGACATCCAGAATGCACCACAGAAAGTCACCAAAAAGGCCACTCTGAATAATGGTATGTCTGTCCCAGGTGAATACACCTTATCTAACACTCCCTATATCCATTCAAGCAAATCTGTGCTAATTGGAAGCTGTTGATTGACATGCTTAGATGCCCCCTTCACTCATCCTTCTAGCAACTTGTGCAGCGGAAATGGTTGCATGATGCCCTTAAACCCAGTTACCTTGAAAAACTCAGGAGATCCCTGCCAGGTGTTGCTCCACTACCCCTGGTGTAAGGCCTTCTTGTTTCCTCTGTACCACATACCAGCATAGCTGGTTCACTGGTATTTTCCAACTTCTCCCGTCCCTGCTTCTCCCTTACTTCAAGAAACTCTTGACTCCCCATTTATATGCTGCCTTGTGCATGGAGTTAATGCATTCCTTATTAGCTCCCAGGCTGCTGGCTCCCCAAATCTCAAAGGAAGGCTGGGACTGTTCTGTGGTACTCTTCCACTTCTGGCACCAGTTTCCAAAACCTCTGTCATTGTAAAAATACATCAGCAATGTCATTATCTACCCCAGGCACATGTATTGCCTAATAATGAATATTCAACATTAAGCATTTTACAACAAAGACCCTCATCAAGTATCTTATTGACTGCCTTGCCCCCAGTTAACTGTTGATGGTGTACACTACCCCATATTACCTGATTTGAAAATTATTTTGATATCCTGAAAACATGCACCCAAAACCCCACAGTGCTATGGCTATTAGAAAAAATTCCCAAAGGGTGACATTCAGTGTCAGACCTGCAGATGTCCAGCTGGCTGGCCACCTTTCCACACACCAGGTGCTCTTGAAATACACCCCAAAGCCCAAGCCCTCAACACTTCTTTATACAGCTCTAGTTCCTGGCTTGTAATAGCCACTGGCCAGGTTGATAAGCCATTAAAGCAGTTCAAAAAGGCCATCAAGACTACCAAATCCTCTTTCTTACACTCTATCACCAGAGCCTATGATGAGGCTTATGGCAGCCTGCACCCAGTTATGCCATGCGGTGCAGGGATGTCCTCCCCATTGTAAGTATCTTGTATACAAAATTGAGGTACTCAGCTGCTGTTGCAACTCTCTCAGTGTGGTTTTCTTGGTCCCTGACACTCTACCCTGTAAGGCTCACAGTGCCTGCACTTTGTCATCCAGAAGGCAAAATACTATCACTGGGGGTATCTATTTTGATCCCCAAGAATGATAACATCACACACAAGCCTTCCATCTTGGTCTGTGCCAAAAGGACTTAAAATTCTGTGTATACATCCTGAAATGTTTTAATTAAAAATCCACATTCCCCCATACTGGCCTTCGCTACAAACAAAAAGTCATCAAAGTAGTAGACCATTTGAATTTAAAACCTATAGCGAATCCTTCTGCCAAGGATCATGCTGCCACATCATCCAGGTACAAGAGCAGCCACAGCCTAATTTTGTCCACTCCTAGCAGCATTGGGAAGTCAGTAGTGTCACTTCGAATGGCCATGGGGAAGCACCACCTGGTTTGCACTGGAAGAATGGATGCAGTTGCCAGCTGACCATACATTCTTGATTTAACCTAAACCATTCCATCTTACAAACCCCTTGGTTGTAATTGTAACAACACTCTGCCCCAGGAACACCCCAGGCTGCTGAGTCTGGCACCCTATTTTTCAGTGACTGGGCTCTCCAGACAGGAAAACCACTTTTTTGTGTGCGGCATGCCCCCTCCAATGATCCACAGCAGTGTCAGCTTGTTTCCATCACTGAAACTCCTCCAACCACTCATACCCCAGTTTATTTGCATGCATGGCCATGATTCAGTTGTAATAATTCCAGAGAGCATGAGTTTTCTCTGAAGTTGCCTGCTGGATGGTCCCTGCAAATAAAGCACCTAATTCTTCCATGTTTGATGTATTTGCACCTGCCGCCTCACCTCTACTGCATCGTCCTTATCTTTTTTACCTTTTTCCTTCTCTGACTCCCTGGGCCAATTCAGGAGAGAAAAAATATCTATTTAGTCCCCCCAAAAATCTACCTTCCCCCAGGCTTATGAATCCGGCCTTCAGAGGAGGTTGTATTAGTTGTGGCACACCTGATTGGCCCAAGGCCCCTGCTGCCATCCCTAACCTGATCCTTGAAGCAGGAGGCACAGGTGGGGGTCTTCATTGGGACCTTACCAGCTGGTCCACCATTCTGGATGTCTGCCTTATGCCCCCAGGAAATTAGGGCACATAGCCCATCATGGAGGAGGACAAATTAGTGGGTGCAGCTAGCTGACACACCGGTTCTAGAGCTGACACCACAGCACCAGCAGACCATAACTATCTCATACACACCATTCCAGGTACCCCCGAAGTCTGTTGAGCCTTTGCTCCAATGCTGTGCCCTGCTGCTTGACCTGGGGCATGGGACCACCCAATCATGAGGGATCCTCCCCCAGTTGCGACACACCCCGCCTTATACCAGTCTTCCGAGATGCTTTCCATCATCCTCATCCCTTGGAGGAGGGGCTGGTACTGGAGACACTTTTGGTACCACATGAGCTGGCAATAGCCTGATCTGGCCACCCCCTTGAAGAAATGGTCCAGTTGGTAGGGAGGAGCAACCTCCCCTTCCACTCCTGGAGCTCTTCAGTGCAGTCTCCTCCCTCAGGTTACCCCCATCCAAACTGCTTACCAGCAATACCCTCATCTGTTCAGGACTCCATTCTGCAATATTTGTGCTGCATCAAAAAATCATGATGTCCACACTCCTCCTCCTACTTTCCAATGGTGCCCCGCTGCTCCTCCTAGCCCGGGCCACCATCCTATCTCACCTCAATCAACTCTATCTGAGGGTAGGATGCTTTACTCTAGAATAGATCCCCAACATCACCATTGTAATGTCCTTTCATCTCTGGGCTGAGCACCTCTGGAGTTCAAATTCCAATACACCAACATGTGCCTCATGTTTAAGCTGGTTCACCTTTACACCCCCCCCCAGGTTTGGATGACCTTATCAAACTTAAGCAGTTGCAGTGTACTCTATGTTCTGTGGCCTTCCCCCTACTGGTTACTCCCATCCCCCGGTTGGCAGGAGATCCTTTGTCTTTTCGGCCACCTTCACCTGGAATCCTCTCCCACAAGTGATTCTCTCCAGCACCTCTCTTACACAGTTCAAACACAATATCTTTTGTCACCTCCTTGCCTCCTCTCCTTGTACCTGTTTTTGCTAACAGTTTACCTGCGAGTATGGAAGAACTTCCATTGTATGGAAGAACTCCGATTGTTTGAATTAACCCCAATCCCTCTATGTATGACTGTTAGTTAGCCCAAACTGCTTTATTCAATGTCTTGCACTTTAACTGACCTGATGTTACTTACACTGCTGTAACATTGGTTTTATCCTGTTATAACACTGAACTTGCACTGTTGTATATACCTGTTTTAAGCACTTGTCTTGTAAGCAGTTGTACTTCCACTCCTCTGTAACATGAATGTATCTGTTGTCTTGTCCCGGGTTGCCCCTGAAAAAGGGACTATATTATCT
Source organism: Neoceratodus forsteri (assembly GCA_016271365.2). Taxonomy (NCBI): domain Eukaryota; kingdom Metazoa; phylum Chordata; order Ceratodontiformes; family Ceratodontidae; genus Neoceratodus; species Neoceratodus forsteri. The sequence continues at coordinate 869,181,709 of CM057450.1, read as the reverse complement.
GAGTGTGCCTGCCTGGTTACTAAAATTCAATAAATAAATAAATATTGGGCCTACTTTGCACAGTGCTAGGTGTGGCTGCTGGTAACCTCCACTGTCTCGTAGTCTGCCCTGTCTTCTTGGCTACTGGCTTCCTGGCTGCTGTCTTCTTGGCCTGTGGCTTCTGAGTCCCTGACTGATGCTTTTCTACCACCCTTTTCTTTCCTTTTATTTTGGGTATAGGTGGCTGAGGTGCCAACCTTGTCTATTTGGCCCCCTGGCTGGAACTAATACCGTGGGAGGGGTAGGCTGGGCCAAAATCCCCAACAACCCTTCTCTTACTGGATTGTCAAACTCTCTGCTCAAGTTCTGGAAGCAAGCCTCCAACCAGGCCTTTCCCCTGGCCTTCACCAACACCCTATCTTAGGGGTGGGCAAAAGTGCGGATTTCCGCCATGAGGGAAGTTCCACAAAAAATAGAAAATTTCACGGAATTTTCCACTCTTCTGCCTGTGGCAGAATTCTGAACTTTTGCCTGAGACATGCGGATTTACACCTAGTTCTGTGAAAAAGTCACTTATACATGTGCATTTTTTATTGAAACTTCGGAAATGATGTTTCTGGTTAATAATTTCACAAAGGCATGTTTTCTCCGCTATTTGAATCTAAACTGCAGAATTTTTTTCACCGCCATCAATGTGTGTCTAGATTTCATTTTCTGAAGGTGGTATTTTAATTGCAATGGTCACATACTGAATGCAATCTCCTTGTCTGTTGAGCACCTTAATTGTGTTATTGTAAAGTAATCATTTTTGTGTTTTTCTTATATTTGATATTTTTTTGCTGACGTTGTGTATTACGCTTCTTAGAATTCCACGGAACTATAAAACATCCACAGTTATCACCTAAATGTGGCAGAAAGTTCAATTGTTTCCATATATAGCTCTAAGCACATAATTTTCAGCTCTGCAGTCACATGGCGTGCAGCCTTGAATTCTGCTATTATATCAGAAATCTCGCGAGTAAGGCCATTGTTTTCCACAACTAGCGAGGATCACATTGCTTTCAGTTCTGCAGTCACATGGTGTGCAGCCTCAGTTAAAAGTCTGCAGTTCAATGCAAATTCCACAGCTATGCACTGAAATTCTGCGGAAATATCAAATTACACCTCCACAAGCTCTGATCACATGTTTTTCAGCTCTGTAGCCACATGAGGCTCAGGGGAAGGGGTGAGGAGGCAGCACACATTCCTTACTGCGTAGCTACTCACCGTGAAGTTGATTTCTGAAGAGGGGAGAGCTGTGTTACTTGTGCAGCACAAAACAGTCTTTTGATTGATTAAATCCACCAGTTTCTTCAGTGGAAGAAATATAATTTTCTGCCTGTTATCTACTTGACTTGACTGCTGTGTCACAGTCTCACAGAAAGTTAATAATTTTTTGGATAATGCAATATCTTGTGTTACTCTGTCTTCTGCAGTCTGTCTGTTTATTAGCGTCTCTTTTATTTCTGTAGCACTTTCTGGTATTTTAGGGTCCAGCACAGTACAGGCATAAAGATGTCAGGCAAAGGCAGTGGTAAGAGTGGAGGACGGGAAAAAAGTAAAAGTGTCATAGGTACTGCATCAGTCAAAAGGATGTCAGAGACTTCTTTGGAATGTGCTACTGTTAGCTGCACTGTGGCCAGTTCTACTGGTACTACAATGCCATCCAGACCACATGCTGTGCCAGTGTTGGCTTCACATGGAATCAAACCCTCAAGCTTCTTTGGCACTCAGCGCAGTACTACCACTTCTACTCTCACTGCTGGTGTAGTTCATCGCTCTAAACAGCAGCTTAAAAAGACTGCATTTGATGTTGTCACAGTACTGTGTGAGTCCCAGGGGTCTCAGGATGAGCCAGTAAGTAGTCAACTGTCTCAGTCCCAGGCGACCCATGATTTAACTCAGGAGCAGTAGTGAGTAAGAGCAAGTAGGGTTTTTGTACAGTGGCAGGCAGTATGACAGATGACAGTAAGCATGTTGCAGGACCAGTTACTGTTGGAGGAGTACTAGATAATGAACAGCAGCAGTTAGCACTTTCAAATGTGTCTGAGGAGTAGAAAGATTCTCATAGTGAACACACTGTCAGTGGCAGTGTTCATGTTGAAGAGAATGTCACTGTATATAGCCAGTCTTTACTGTTTCCAATGGAAATTACAGAAAGCATGGAGGGTAGTATTGATTATGGTTGTGAGGGTGATGATCCAGTATTAGACCCTAGTTGGCAGCCACCACGTCCACAGGCAGCAGCCAAAACAGCTATGGGCAAAGGGAAAGTAATCCCTCTTCCATCAGTCCCAAAGCAGCAAGCTGTCCTGCTTAAGGGTCAGGAATTATCCAAAATGAAATCTGTGGGAAAGCAGCAGCATGCCAAGAAAACAACTTTGCCCACCCCTATGTCTGTGTTACCATCGCAATCTGCCCCACCACCCACAAAAATACGGTGTGTGGGGGGACATTTATTGGATTGGGATTTCTTTGTGATTGATGATTCTGATGACAGTGTTGCAGTGTGCAACATCTGTCATATCAAAGTTAGCAATGGCAAACCAGGTTCACACTATTGCACAACTGACATGCATAGTTACATGCAGAGCAAGCACCCCATTAAGTGGACCCAACATAAGAGGTTGGCATCCAAGCCCACTTCATCTACTTCTACTACTGAAAGCAAGGGTCCACAGCCAGTAGATGATGTAATATTTGACCCCTTATTGGGTTCTACCCTCGCACATGCAGATACACGTGAAGGTATTCGTCAAGTTGATCCATCTGTACCCATAAGGAGGTTTCTGCAGCATCAGCATGTCCCTGATACCGCTGAAGTCAGCCAAAGCCAGAAGACAACCATACTTGGGAAAGTCAAACCACAACCCACAGTCCTGCATACTCAGAGGCTTAAGCAGCCAGATGTAAAATCAGCATTAAGCAAGTACACAAAATATCATCATAAACACCCAGTGACAAAAGAGCTTAACACAGCAGTGGCCAAGATGCTTGCAAAAGTCCTTTTGCCATTTTCATTTGTTGAGAATGAGGGTTTTAGAGAACTGATGGAGAAAGCTGTGCCTGAATAAAAACTACCTAGCAGAACATATTTTGGCACTAAGGCTATTCCAGCTATGTACAGTAACCTTGCATGCATGGTGTCACATGTCCTGTCACACTCAGCAGTCACCAGCATTCATCTCACCACGGAAATTTGGACCAGTGACCCATCATAGGGTGTTAGTTATATGTGCATTACTGCACACTGGGCTTTCTTTCATCATGTGTATGCTCTGCACCCTGTCCCTCACCTACTTGTCCCCTGAATACTGGCATCAGCACTACTGGTTGTCGACAGCATGCCACATTAAGCATGGAGAGTATGCATGGGTCACATACATCAGACAGAATTCTAACCCACATTAATGAGGCCATTACACACTGGCTAAAGCCCCATGGATTCAGTGCAGCATATATTGCCAGTGACAGTGCCCATAACGCCATCAGTGATGGCTGCTTTTATCAAGTACCCTGTTTTGTGCATGTGCTGAATCTAATAGTGAGGTCCTTTCTGAAGCATGAAGCAATTAGTGCCATGCTGGTTGTCAGTCATAAGATCTGCAGCCAATTCAGTCATTTGGCACTGGCTAGAGCAGACCTTTGTGCTCTACAGAAGGCTAACAACGTACCACAGCACCGTTTGAAGCTCGATCTGCCAAACTCACTGGAATTCCACTCTCTATATGCTTGAGCGGCTGTATGAACAGTAGAAGCCACTCCACAAGTATATCATGCACATGAGGGATTGGGAAGCACAGTCAGCCATGTTACTGACTCCATCACAATGGTATTTTATGGATAGTGTTATCCAAGTACTATGACCACTGGAACTGGAGACACAGGTGGTGAGCGCAGACAATGTATGGTTGAGCCAGGTGATACCGTTGCTGCGCATTGTACTCCATGCACTGTGCACTGTAAAGGAACAATTCAAAGTGGCTGCAGACACAGCTGGAGTTCAGCTTGCTGACCTCATCATGCATCTTTGTGATAATGATCCCTGTGTCATTCATATTAACAACTCCGAGGCATGCATCTTGGCAACTTTGCTGGATCCCAGGTACAAACAGGGCATGACTGCACTTCTTCCAGGTGGGAAGGATGATCTGGATCATTATGTGGTCATCATTCATGGCAAAGTTGAAAACTGGATAAGTAAATCAAAGGTACAGGTGGAAGAAACAATAGCAGGGGCCAAACACCAAGCTTCAACCATCTTTAACCCAGTATCCTTCTCCTCCACCAGTACAGTGTCTGCTCCTTCACCTTCATTATCCAAAGTTAGTAGTGGTGGCACAAACCCTCTCTGGTCCATGCTAAAGGACATTGGTGTCTCCACACGACAGTCGCCTGAGGGAAGCACAGAGCTTCCGTTGTCTGCACGCCATATGGTGCACTCTTATCTTGATGACCCACAGGTGCTAAGTATTGAGGCTGAACCTCTTGAATATTGGCTTAGCAAGCTCAAAATCTGGCCTGCACTTGCTGCTGTTGCAATTGAGTACCTCAGCTGCCTCTGTGCCAGCATAAGTTCAGAAAGAGTTTTTAGTGCTGCTGGCTCAATTGTGACTGACCGTCGAAGCCGCCTGTCAGAACATAATGTGGAGTATCTAACATTTGTTAAAATGAACTCCCATTTCTTCCCAAAGCAGTACATGCTGTCAGCAACCCCAAGATTCCATGAGCCTGGTGAAGAAGGCATTGAGCAACAGGAGTCATCAGAGGATGAAGATAGTTTTGCATTGCCCTCCGATGAAGACACAGCTGAGGGGTTTGAGTTCTCCAAAGTAGGAGACAGACATAGTTTATGTGTCTACAACCTGCATGGAAGTACAGACTGCAGCTGTATTATGAGTGAATGGACAGAATGCCTATGGCGCTGAAGTTTATTCAGTCCAGTTTCCACCTGTTGCGATTGTGACTGGTTATTACTGCCCCAGCTGGCCGATGTTCCGCCCTACCCCCAAAAAAACATATATAACAAAAACATTTTGAGGACACATGTTTGCTTGTCCCTCCTGTTTAATAATGATTTATGTATTCTGTGATGCACCACTTGCTGGGATTACACTCAGCAGTCAGTTGGTTGCAGTTATTCTCTCAGTTGGCTGATGTTCTGGACCCCCACCCCCCAAAAAGAACATAAATAACAAACAAACTTTGAGGACACATGTTTGCTTGTCCCTCCTGTTTAATAATGATTTATGTGTTCTGTGGTGCACCACTTGCTGGGGTTAACACTCAACAGTCAGATGGTTGCAGTTACTCTCACAGTTGGCTATTGTTCCGCCCCCCCCCAAAAAAAAAACATAAATAAAAAAATTTTGAGGACACATGTTTGCTTGTCCCTCCTGTTTAATAATGATTTATGTGTTCTACGGTGCACCACTTGCTGGGGTTAGCACTCAGCAGTCAGGTGGCTGCAGTTACCCTCCCAGTTGGCCGATGTTCCTGGCCCTCCCTGAGTCCCTTCCACAAAAAAGATAAATAGAAATGCAAACAATATTTAGCTAACCAGACACATCTTTCCTTGTCATCCCTTATTGTTGTTTTATAACTACTCATCGTGTTTAGTAAAGTGGTGAACCTCAAGCACTTTTCCAAGTTTTTCATCAATGCTCCCTCAAAAACCAAAATAAATACAAAACAAAGTAACAATGATTTTCCCAAAATAATTGCTTTAGCAGTGTTTGAAGTGATTAGCTGCATATCATTCTGTTATGCAACTGCAGATCTATGTATGTTGACAACAGTGTCATATATTGCAAGCTAATTATACTTTTCCGCCACAGCTGCTCCCACTAGTATTATGGTTGAGTAGGGTTGGAATAAAAGACAAATGAATACTGCAAATTTTAAGCGACTGACGGCCAGTAGAAACTTAACAAACTGATTAAGTACTGGTGCTGCTAGACAGTGGCACTGCAGGCAGCAGCTGATACTGATATATTAACCAAATCTGCAACCACTGAGATTCCTGCCTGGCCCCAAACAAATAACTAAAGTACATCCTCTGGAATTACTGTGCATTACCTAAACTTGTGCTGGAGACCCATTTCCTACCAACAACATACCCTTGGATCAAGTTTCTTGTACCAAATAACAACATCCAAAGGAAGTAATGTGCCATGCCACTGCAAGCTGGCTGATGATGATGAACAATTTCTGGAAGCCATCACCACCTCTCTCCACCATGATGTGTGTTATGAGTACTCTTCACACAGAACCACAGAAAGAGTAAACAGTATGCATATGATATGACAACCAATTTATCTTACACCGTCACAGACAGTCCTTCACAATCATTAACTCTACCCACCAGTGTTGATCTTGTTATTCTGATAAAAAGAAAAAGAGACGGAGGAACTGCCATTGCCCAATGTATTCCAGTAAAGCTGCTGCTGAATCCAGATGCTACTGCTGATTCTGAATCCACAACAATACCACAGGAGTGTATTGTCACTTACACAGTTCATTCTTCTCACATCATGATATGCATTACTTAAGTAATGTTAATAATGGTAAATACTGCAACTGCACTGTTACTGTTAGTCAAGTCATCTAAGAGGTTATCCTATAGATAAATGCATTGTTGTTGTAGTGCGGTGTGGGAGTGCAGACACTAAGGTACACTACACTAGGAAGGATGTTAGTAAGTTTTTGCTGTATCTTTATATCATTATAAAGCTGTTTTTGCAGAGAGATGTGTGCATGTGTAGCAATTTAGTTGCATTTACTGTTTAAACTGCTGTTAACAAGTGCTGTATTCAATAAAGTCTCTGCTTCTATAAAGTTATTTTTCATAATTTATATATATCGTAGGTCATAATATGATGCTGACTGAGGCCACTTCTGCCACACTGCTCCCATTTCATTTGATGATTATGCCAACATTCCGTTTCTGACTTTTAGTTTCCATTGCACGTGTTCTGTGGAACTGTCCATTGACAGGTAAGTCTTGCATGGTGGTATTATGTTTTTTTTTCAGTAATGAAAAACAGGAGTTAATCAGGTAGATATTGTTTTGCAGTATTATTATCCAAATTATACCATGCTATGGGAATGTGTTATTATGGATAGCAGTTAAAGTATGGTGGGACTACAAAACGTTTACCCTTTAGGATGTCCAATGATAGTCAGTGCGGTAGGCAGTCACGGTACTAGGCCGCAATTGCAGGAGTTGACCATGATCTTCTTCTTCTTTAAAATTTATTTTTATACAGGAAATACATTTGTTGGGACAACAGTCCCATTTTCAACAAAGTCCTGTCATGATGATGACATATATAAGAAACGTATATTGAATACTGACAACATGGCAATTTCCCATGGCCTTGGTTATCAACATTACTTTTGTTTCTGTAACTAATATCATGTCACCATGACTTATTGCCTTTCCCAGTCTGTCACACACTGCTGCTGCATGGATAATGCCTGATGCCACCTTTGACTGTTTCTTCATGATGAGTCACGATCACAACTAACCAGGTAAGATATATAGTAGGGACACCATTCTATTTGATACCCTTGATATTTTTCTCTCTATGTCACCCACTACTAAGGCCGGTAAGTGTTGCAGTGATATTCCTACTGTCATTCGTTAAGATGTAGAGGGCACCATAGGGGTAGCAAGTCAGTGGTTGTTTGAGGGAGGGGCCACACACAAGATGGAGGTTTTATCATGATTGATAGTCAGTTTAAGGGTAGGCATGGTTGGCAATGCATGGTATGACAGTACCATGTGCATGAGACTCTGTTCTGATCATAAAGTCTGATAAGACAAGAGTTAACAAACAGTTTTTGATATCAGAATTGCCTTTTTTTCTTTATGCAACACTCAGTTATTTCCTTTCTTTTCCAGGCCTGTCACATTCTGCTGCTGCTGTTGTTGATGCCAGGATCATACCTGATGCTCTACTATTGTGTTTTTTCCTCATCATGTCTTCATCGTCGCACTCCTGACAAGGTAAGTAGTTGTTGAACCTTTCTATTTCATATTATCTTTGATCTATTTCTGTCAATGTCTGCCAGGGACTCAGGTAAGTAATGTAGTGGTGGTATGCCTAATGTCATTCATCATCAAGATGTATAGGGTGCAGTAGCGGTATCAAGTAAGTAAGTAGTTGTTTGGGGGAGGGGCACACACAATGTTGAGGACAGGTTGTCTGAAAATTTTTGAATAGTAGGTTGGTTATGCCAGCACAGTTGACAGTCGACTATGAAAGATAGTACCATGTGTAAGAAAATGTTCACAAAGCCTGATAAAAGGTCATAGTCTTAGCCAGATGTCTGATATGTGTCCATCGCAAACTGACTTATTTCCTTTATAGGCCGGTCACACACTGCTGCTACTGTTACTGCCAGGATCACACTTGATGCCGCTATCATGGTTTCTTCATATGTATTCATCCCACCTGCACAGGTAAGTAATCTTTCTCATGTGAATTTTTTAGTTAAATATAAAATGTTATTCTTAGAAAAGAAAGTGTGCAATTTATAAGGGGGATAGATTAATTTAGTACTCTGTTAATCACCCCTATGGGTGTAATGTGGTATGCATTGAAAGCGAGTGCCATATTGCACCTCAGGGTTTTTTAACTGGCTGTTAATCTAAGTACTACTGGGAGTGCCTTACTACTACTGTAAAAAATAAGAACTGTGTTAAAAGTATACTTTTTGAATGATGTTATTTTCTTGATTTAGAGGCAGAGTTTTATTAAAATAGTTATTATTCCACAAGCAGTATAAGAATGATGGTCTAAAATCAGACTACATTATTCCAGTCATTCAGCAGTGCTAGAGGATGGAATGCTGACAGAAAGAATCCATGTTCCATGGTGATCGGGCAGTACATGACATTATAATATGGCTATAAAATGTCCAGTAATCTGATTGGTTCAGGAGCTCACAACCCAGTGCTGATATCCCATTAAGCAGCAGCACTGGTTGGAGGAAACTAGATGGTTTAGCCAGGAGCTAATTACAAATACATTATTTTTGCTGTACATAGTATTTAAACCTGAAATTGCATGTCAGTGCTGGGGTTTGGGATTTGCAGGGCCTTTTTTTTAAGAAAGTCGTAATAAAAATTTTCCTTTTTTCATTTGGTGCATTTCTGCCCCCTTCCAAGCATCTTGGACCCATTTTATAATCACAGTAAGACACTCCAGGGGTGTTCATTGGGGGTGGGTTAACAGCACTTCTTGGGTGGCTGAAGTGAAGGCACTCAGCAATGTTTCATGCCACACTGAAGTTGTGCCACTCTCTAACCACAAAGCATACCCTGTCATGCCTTATTGAACTATAACATGGATTAATGTAAGGCTGTTGGAATCCTAACAGCCAGTCAGACTGCTGCAGAATTTGTGCGACCCTTCACTGAACCTTGAGATCCATGTCAGTAACTCAGTAATCCCATGATCCCATTTCATCCCACCCCAAGACAAGGAAGATTACACAACTGAGAATGGATTATTTGTATATTTCAAAACACAACAGGAAAAAGTTAAAAGTGATAATGATGAACAGCAATACAATAAAACAATAACTATTTACAATAAAACAGGGTTAGTTATAAGACTGAACAAGTATCAAACAACAGGTGTAAAAGTATGTTCAGAATCAAGTAACTTAACTGCCAACTGGAAATTATTTTTTGGCCTGCACGGCAGCACGGGAAACTCTACGTTTCTGGCGATGCTGGGGAAGGGGGAGTGCTGACCGGCAGCAGCGCTTAATCTTTTGAATATGTCGTCTTGCAGCCAGCTTCCTGAGCATAGACAACATTTTGTCCTGGTTGTCCATTACTTTGGCCATGTTAACCTCCAGTACTTTGATCCTTTTTTAAAATGTTGCTGTCCAGGTACCTCCTCTGGTTGGTGCTTGTTTCACTGTGCTGTACTTCCTAGTGTGCTTGCTGATCTTCAGCTGCTGTGCCGGCTCTCCCTGTGCTTGACGGCTGCTGTTCAGTGTCCCTTGATGCTAGCCTGACCAGCTCGTGCTGGATCTTCGTGATTCTATTTTTCCTCCTAGTACACTGTTCCTTGGCTGCCATCCGGTCTTCCGTCACTGTTGTTGAGGCAGTCACCACAGCTGCCATAAAGAAAGATAGGCTGGTGAGGGTAAGGACAGACACTCGTTGTGTTTCTGGCTACACTCAAGGCATGTATGTGAATGCATCTTCTTTGTTCATTAACAAGCTGACCTGAGAGCTCTGAGAAACTGGCAGAATACATGTATTCTGTGTATTTATTCTGTGTGTGTGGGGGGCATTGTACTACTACTACAATAATGAGGAGCTCTGCATTGTCCTATTCCATGTTAAACAATCAAACACAATGTATTGGGTGTGCACTTGAAGGAAGACATGTCACAGACTGACAAGTGAGAATCATCTAAGGAAGGAGGAAGAGGAGTCAAGGATTATACATTATTTAGCAAGGTTTCACAGTAAGGGTGGACTTATAACATTTTTAGAATAACTTTTTGTTCTGCAACATTGTCTGTGGGATCATTTAATATAAGCATTAAGCACTGCCACTAAGATAAGTCTGTGTGTCTTCAGTGCTGAGATAACCGCACAGCCAGAGCATGACAGGAAGGCTCTCGGCCTGCTGTGTCATGCATAGCCATGCCTCGGGGTGTGCAGGTATGTCGGTACTACCAACAACACATCTGTTATGTGTTACTGCTTGCATAATGTATGATCATACTCGCTCATACACATCTTGTGATCAATGTCATTGGTTTGGTTACCTTGACAATAAAGCAGGGCATTTCTGGGTTATCATAACATAGATGATCCAGGTGGGGTTTGCAGAATGAGAAGAGATCTGGATAAATTAGCAAACTGATCGGAAGAGTGGCAGCTGGGGTTTAATGGAAAGAATGTGCAAGATCATGCACATAGGGAAGACAAACCCTGAAGCCACCTATAGGCTAGGAGGGGATTTGCTGGCAGTCACAAAGGAAGAAAGAGAGAGTTGGGCATCATCATCCCTGATGACCTGAAATCGTCAAAGCAGACCACTAAAGCAGTACTTAAGGCTAGAGGGATGTTGGGGTGTATTAGTAGAGGCATCACAAGTCGGAAGAGGAAGGGAGGTAATAATCCCTCTTTACAAGACTAACTAGTTAGGCCCCATCTAGAGTACAATGTGTGCACTGTGCAGTACTGGAGGCCACACCTTCACAAGGACATTAACCAAATTGAGGCAGTCCAGAGAAGGGCAACCAAAATGGTGCAGGGACTGCATCAGAAAACATTTGATGACAGAATAACTGAGCTCAATATGTATACGTATACCCTAGAGCAAAGGAGGGAGAGAGGTGAATAGATTGAAACATTCAAACACCTTTTAAGGGATTTAACAAGGTGAAAGAGTCTAACATGTTTCAATATAAGAAAATTAGCAGTGCAAGAGGACACAGCATGAGATTAGAGGGAGACCGATTAAGGGGTAATGTGAGGAAGTTCTTTTTCACAGAAAGGGTGGTGGATGTATGGAATGGTCTGCCTCAGGAAGTGGTGTATATGAATACAGTTCAGGGCTTCAAAAACACATGGGATAGGCATAAGGGAGCAATACAGATGAGTATGAATAGATAGGCCATTGCCAGAGCAAATGCAATGGCACATTCATAAGGTAGAAAAAGAAATGGACAGACTGGATGGGCCTTGCGGTCCTTATCCGCAATCGACTTCTATGTTTCTGTGTTTGTATGTAACCCATAGAAGCAATTTCAGCGAGGTTCATTAACACAACAATAAAATGCCTTTTATACTTTCAGATGCTACCAATGAATAATACAATCAACATTATCACAGTGTGGGTGAGAATATTTTAGCCATACGTTTGGAAGGTTCACTAGCACAAGTCCACTATACAGACTGGTTAGGGTGGAAAAATGGTTGTGGTAGCTGAGGCTACCTCAGGGGATCAAAAGAGAAGAGAAATACTTCTTCCACTACATAAGACAGAAAAAGAAAAGCAGGGAACAACAACTAGTGGGGAGTAAGAAGGATGGGGTGCTGGGAGGAAAAGGGGCTGGAGCAAGCTGATGCACTGCTTGACTGCTTCTGCTCTGTGTTTACGCATAAGAAGTAGGGGCAAATACCTCAGGCAACTGGGGGGCAAGAGTGGGAGATTACAACAGATGTGGGGATTACAGAGGGTGCTGGATGGCTATAAGGGGGTGACAGGGTGAGGTGAAGGGGCAATGTGGTGGAAGGTGAGGTAGGGGCAGCAGCGGTATAGGGTGCTAGCTAGCTGCAAACTCTAGCAGATTCACTAGGCAATGAGGCCTACTTTTGATGGCATTTTAGTATGTTCATAATAAAGGTTGGGGCGGTGTGTGTTATGACTTTTTATACACACTGCAGGTGTGACATGCTTCATAATAAACCCGAGTGCAAGCCTGAGGGGTTTATGAAAAGCATCCCACACAGAGGGTGTGTGTATATTAAAACCGAGTTTTACAGACTACACCATCTTTTTTTATATCATTTCTGGCAGTGGTGGGTACTTTTTTTGCTACAGCAGTTATGTGACATAAAAGACTGCAATTATTGGTATTAGTTATCACACACGGTGGCGGTTGTAGGACTGGCAGGTGTCCATCACGAATAAAGGGAGATGGAAACTAGTACATGCAGGGAGTCATGGAACAACACGCATGTTTCATGTAATAAGAAGCCAGTTAGTAATTATTATGGCACATGATATTAGCAAACCTGTTTGATATTTTCCTTAAGGAGAAAGTGACCAACAGTAATTATATATAAATAACAAGTTGTGCACAGTCTACTCACCGTACTTAATCCTTATCTGCATGAAAAAAATTATCATCTTACCATTAGAAGGCCGGCAGGTATCCACAACGCTGCTGCTTGCTCCTTCCTCCACTCCATCTGCTGAAACTGTGGTGCTGGACTCCACGGCACTGGAAGCAGCAGTAGAGCTGCTCTTGGCAGCACCTGTTAACAATAAAGAGAAGAATACTGAAATGAAACACAGTTGTAGCAATATTTGTAGTCTAGTCATAACAGGTAGATTGTCACAGCAGCAAAAGGCCATCATTGTCTGTGCTGCTGGAGCATGCAGTTATCTCCCTATTCAGCAGCCAGCTGCCTCACCAAGCCATGTCACAGTACCTCCCTTTGCCCTACTCTTTGCCCTGTCCCACCCCTTCTTAAAGCATTCTACTGTGTTACATGCCACCACCATCTCAGCTGGTAGTGTGTTCAACTTTTCCACCACCATCTCCCTAAAGAAATGCCTCCTCATATCCCTCCTGGATCTGTTACCCTCTAATATTATGTCATGCAACTGACTACTGATGGTAGTAAAAGTTAGAATAATAAAAGTAATATACTCACTTGTTCTATCATCTTCCACTGTGGCTCTGGTGTTGGGCTCTGCTGCTGGCTTCCTCCCCTGTGTCCTCTTCCTCTTCCTACTATCACCATACCCTTTCAGGGTCACAGCTCCCCCTACTGCCTCCAGTAACTGCCTGTCATGCCTCTGGATGTCATCCCACTTATGTTTGATTTGCTTCACAGAGTGGGGTTGGACACCATCTCCCTCTTTGGCAATACTTGCCCGTATGGCCTCCCACAGTTCCCCCCCTGTTTTATGGGGGGTCTCTCAAACCCATATAGCTCTTTTGCAAGTGCTGTCAGCTCCCTTCCTAGCACTGCTGCCTCCTTATGTGAGAAGGCTGGTGCAAGTTTTTTAGCAAGTGGCAGACACTGGTTGAGGGAGCTGAGCATGGGGCTGATCTTGCTGGCCTTGCTCCTGCTGCTGAACATTGGTGTTTTCAGCAACTTCAACTTCGCCTTCCCCCACATTCTGCTGCTGCTGCTGCTGGTCACCTTCCTCCTCCTCCACATGCCTGCTTCTCCCCACCAATCCTGATTCTGCAGTTGTAGACACAATTCTCAATCTCAGTCTCACTCTCAACTGAACTAAAGTAGCTATCCTTCCTATCTCTCAGTCTGAGTCTGACTCTGTGACTTTTCCTGTGTTTTTCACAATTGTGGATTCCCAACACAGGAAATGGCGAAATGGTCCATTTCCAGTTCCGCCTTTAGTATCGCAACCTTTTTTCGCATTTAAAAGGGTAATCTCCCACTTATAATTGGAACACAGTAATACTGCAGAACTTTGTCTCCTCAGTTAATAAATACATGTGAAAAAGATCACCGTAATTGCGGTATTTCAGTTTAAAATGCGGAACTGTTTTTCACTTACATACATCGCAGAATCCAGAAACCATCCACAATTACAACTAATTATGCAAAATTGTTTTCCACAAATAGTGTGTACTGTAGCGGTCAGGACATTTCGCTTCTTATCAAAAGGGTCTGAAAAACTGAGGTTTCTGACCGGTTGCAAACAGTCTATCAGCCCTATGTTAATGTTTCATTATGAACAACTTACATGTACAGCCTAATCACTTGCTGAGCAAGGTTGAACAGTATAAAAAAATTATTTTATTATAATAGCAATAAGACACCACTACCAGGGGTTATGGTAACGGTCAGAAGAGTTAATCACCCTCTAGGAGCATGTAGCACTAAGCAATGCCTTGTGCCACATTTCACCCCTACAGAATGATTACCAGACCATTAACATAACACATGATCAGGCATTATTGCTTAAATGAGGTATAGTGTTGTTATTTAAAATTTTTGAGTAACGTACTTTTTAAAATCACACAACTTGTTCAGAAGGGGACCATGATATGTTACTGATAATGTTCACGTGTGTTGGAAGAGATGTTTTTTATCATATTAAACATTAGATGGTTTGGGGGAGGCCCGAGGGTGGGGGATGTGAGTGAACAGGCTGGTTGTTACAAAAGTTCTGAACATGTTGTTTGCACATTAGGTAGGGAGTGCTGGCACACTACATAGTGAGAGGATGTACACAACTCTTGGTCCAGGAGCACATGTGTGCCACGCCCATACTGTTGATATTTGTTACTAATGTGTTATTTCCCTTCTGGTTCCTCAACTATACGATTTTTTCACTTTTCAGGTCTGCGTCTCTAATGGTTGCTGGTGATACTTCCACTCATGCTGTCCTGGCTCCAAATGTTCCCATGCCAGGGACAGCCATGACAGTAGCTGTATTGCTTGGCAATGAAAAGTGCAAAAGGTACGTACTTCAAGCCTTCACACAAACATTGATGACTGAGAAACATGCATTATTCTTGCCATTTACAGAATGACTGTTTATTCTGGTAGTGTAATAGCTGACTGAGGATACTAGATTATGATTAAGTTCAAAGTAAATCAGGTGGGTGGGCATTGTGGGGGGGTTAGGGTTAGGGTTCTGCAGGCACAGATAAATTGTCCTTAATTTACATTACACAAATTGACAGTATCTTCTCAGTAGGTAGTGTGACATGACTGCTGCGTGCTACTGTTGTATCTCAACAAAATACTCACAGTTATGGTTCTCTGATGTATGTCTGCAACTGGTGTGTGTTTTTTTTTCCCTTTCAGGCATGCATCGGAATTCTCTAAGGCTTTCTGACTCCTGCTGTTGACCCTGCACTGTAGCTTCATCATGGCATTGCCATGCAAACTTTCCAGGTAAGTATGTGATATTTATTTTAATTTTTAATGACAGCATGCAATTGATGTATTTGTTCTGTTAAGGGTTGATTCTGACCTTCTTTGAGATGGCCATTTTAAGATCAGCTTCCAGTGGGGGTGGGGGGCGGTATAGTGCCAGTGGTTATACTGACTGCACTAGTAGGTGCAGCAGACCATTTCTTCTGATGCTAAAGGTTTATTAGGTAAAGTAAAGTAGTTTCTTATTTTTTTTTCTTGACTGAGCAGGTGTTGTTTATAAGCTAGTTATTATCACTCCAAGCTTGTATTGTATTTCTGTGACTATACATGTGCTTCCCTGTCAGGTTTGCTTCACTATGGTTTCTAATTGCTGTTGCCATTGCTTCTGCTGTTGCTGTGAGTCTCCCTTACTCTGACAGGCCTGTGGCTTCCTGATGTGTTTATCACAAAATGCTTAGGTAAGTCCTCTATATTTTTTAAATAACAAATATGTGTATCATAATGAGATAGGCGGAGTCTCTGATGGTCTTTGAGACAGACTGATGGTGGTGGGGAGGATGGTGGGGGGGTGTGGACAGTGACAGTAGTAATGGTGGAGGATTACCGTCTTAAGTTCGGATGCATATGCATCATGTAAAGTGACACTATGTTCTGAGTGGGTTTTTTTTCAGGTAAAGAAGGTATTTTTAACACAGACTGATTTGAATTCATTCCATCGTGTCTCTATAACTAAGGGTGTGATTGCTGTTTCAAGTTTTTGGTACTGTAATGCTTTATAGATGCAGATGCAGCCACAGATGACCTGAACCTGAATTATCCCACCAGCCAAGACTGCTGCTTCATGGTTTATTGACCATCACAAGTGCACAGGTAAGAATCTGTGGTGCTTGCTTTACTTTAACCTTCTTTTTCCACAACCAGGTACAAATATATTGGAATCGGATGCATTTCTTTACAGTTACAGAAATAAGGCTGGGTATGGGGTGGGGTGGGCAAAAGGGGGGAAGAGAGCACTAAGAAAGTAGTAGAAAAAAATACTTTGTTTGACATTCGGTAGTGACAGTTGGGTGAATAGGTGCTGCTGGGTAGTGAATTGATATGATGGATGTTCAGAATCTTAGATGTAACCATAAGGAAGTAGTACATAACATAAGCAATAAGACACGACACAACAGGGAGTGCATGGAACATATTTTACCACACGAGCAGGGGCGTAATAAGGCACAAGGCCTTGGGTGAGTGCTTTTAGCCCTGGTCATGTGGTAAAATATGTTCCATGCACACACCTGGAGTGTCTTATTGCACTTATAAAATGGACTACATTTTGTTGGTGTATTACAGTAAGAAAAACGTATGCTTTTTCTACAAAACAATGATTTGAATGTGGAAATTTATAAAAAAAGATAGTCCTTCTGCCTAACTGATAATGACATCATGGACAGGACAGGAGACACTGAGGGAATGCATACCAAAGAGCTGAAATCATCCAATACTGGCAGTGACTCTGCAAGTATTCAGTGATGACTGACAAAGACTGCATGCAGCATGATGATTGTTGGTTAAAAAATTCTGAGCAACAATGACACCCCGCAACTCTGCAGTTGATCCCTCACACCGGCGTTGACTTCAGTGTCCCATGTAACACTCAAGTGTTCATTTACCTGATCGTGGTGAGGGAGAAACTGCACACTCTGTTGTCTTCACTCCATGACCAGCCTTGTTAGTCGAACGGTGCCCAAGCCATGTTTCATTGCCAAGCAGCCATTATATTGTTTAAAAAACATGTAAAAGAGCTGCCACCCATTGATGATAATGGACACAGCGTGTGTGCTTGCAAACAACTGGGAAGTCCTTGGGACCCTGTAAATACAAATTGACGTGGGATGAAACTTTTTCATACATGCAAGATTACAGATTATTGGAAAGCAAAACATTATTTGAATCCGACAGTATGTAGGTACTATACCAGTAGATAGGGCGCAGGACATAATCTTGGTGAATCTCTTTAAGAAATGCAGCAACTTACATGACTACTATTTAAGATCTGGAATTATTTTTTCGCAGAGCACTATAATATGGAAATGGAATATGTGAAATGCGGAAGAAGTGCTCAATCCGTGGATTACTGGAGAAAAATTATGCATGATTACTGATTATTCTGTATTTAAAACAAATAAAACACACTAGGCTTTACAACTATTTTTCATCAAAAAAATAAAAAGTCATATCAATACACAGAAAAAAAATGCATGTATGGTGGAAATTCCGCGGGAGTTGGGAAAATGTCTTCCGAACATCCGTGGAAGTGAAAATCTGCATTCCATGGAAATTCCACTGGTGGAATTTCATTTTCGCACACCTCTACCCTATCTACTTCTTGAACTCAGCTGTGCACCTCTTCTCCGCTGTCTTCTTTCTGTCTGACATCTTGCCCAGTTGAACAGCTATGAAGAGATAAAAACACAGACACCCTGGCCCTGCCCATAATATCACCTGCACTCCTGGATCTGAACTGTGCAACACATCATATAAGTCAAACATTTGATTTACTAGTGTTGTTTCCATTCTTTTCTATTCTCCCTTTTTACTTTTTAACTGGGCCTCACTGTTGGGAGGGGGGGGGCTTGCTATGTCAGTTTGGCTTTATAACAATGCTCCCCCTCACTGCAATGCCCAAAGCCAGGAATTATGCCTAAACATTTTTTTCCCCACTCTATGTCCCCTTACTCATGTCTTTATTCCCCACTGCATGCTCCTTTCTTGCACATCCTCCTGGGAGTCATCTGATTTTATCATGTTCTTTCTTTATTTTATTTTTGTATTCATCCTGTTTTCTTTTCCTAACATGGAATGCATTAAAGGAACAGTACTGGAAAATCAGGAAGTGATTATCAAAATTATGCTTTTGGGCTGAAAGCATGTAGCCATAGTTCCGGTTTCCATATCTGTAATTTTTTTATAGTGATCTTTAGTTTTTTTAGATATTTAAAATTTGTTTCCATTGTTGTGGATCCACAGTAAATATGGCTGGTGCCTAATTTGCAGCCGAGTTCCCCTCTCAATCACATCACATCTTTTGTTTACTTCTGTTGGACCCTGTGCTGGACGTTTCTGCTGTCCCTGTGTAGTACTGTGAGTCATGCACATGTGCAGTTGGCAACAGACGGTTCCAATTCATCATGGTAGATGGGAGAAATGTAAGCAAAAACAAAGGAAAAAGAGAGTAAATTGCAGGGTAATAGTACAAGGAAAACAAATAAAGATTACCAGGTAAGTGCTCAACAGAGCACAGGAAACAAACTGCTGCAAAAGATCAGTTTTTTTTCTGGTACTACTGTTTTAAATGCCTGGCAAGTGTCCCTCACATCTCCTTCCCCGATCCTGACCCCCCCACGCACAAAGCAGGTGCCTTGTTTGTGACTCCCCCCTCTTGACAATGCAGTCACATCATGTGCAAAATGTTGGCCCATGCATGCACACCACTGATCACACCGTGTTCAAAATGAAGGCCTATGCATGTGCACCGTAGAACTTCTAGCCCACTGCTCAATTCCACGCACCACTTGTGCTTTCCATTCACTACTGGCAACAGCTACGTATTTGGCTCCCTGGGGCACATCATGATGGCTGCCAAGCAGTCGCTCTCCCACATGCACCCATCTCATGATTTGGCTGCCCACTCATTGTCATTTGTGAGTTTAGCATCCCCACTTGGCCTAGTATAATCAGACCCAAGTGGGCTGCTGCACCAGTGAGTGTCAGGACAGTCAAAGGGACCGAAACATGTCCGTCACACTCAAGATGGTGTCTCCCTGAGGCATATGCATAGCATATGCCATGCGGCCGCTCACTCACATACACCTGAACTGCCACTCGACCACCCTCCTGCTAACTTGAGTGGTTTAAACATCACCATGCAGCCCACCTGGTTGACATCACAACACAGACCCCACCATACAAAGTCAACATGTTGGCTGCTGGCAAAATTAACTTCACAATCAGTGACACCTCAACTGAAACTGAGTCCACATGCACCTCCACTAAGGTCACAGTAACTGTTCCAGCTTCTGAAACCTGTACTCCCTCCTAGCCAACCTCCATCCGATCCTCATCCCTTTCTTCACCTAGCTCCCACCTTGTTCACTGTAAGGGGCTACCAAGCCACTTTGGCCAAGCTGTTCAGTGCTACTGGACCAAGCCCCAATTTGGTTGGCACAGCACCCTTCCACCTTGCAGGACACTCTGCAACTGTTTACAGAGCCCACCAGTTCCCACCCCTGTTCCCCTTGAGATGCTACCCAGCCCCTGTGGCAGAAGCCATCCACAGTTACCAGACCTTGGCAAAACCCCATTCTGCCTTGTGGGACACTCCTCATCTGTTTCCCCATGCCTGCCAAGTCCTGCTTGATGCAGGAGACCACAGTCATCATGGCAGAGTCTCAGAATGCTCCTTTGAATAGGGCCAACCAGATGGAGCCCTCCTGCAGCACACCACCACCAACTGTACAAATGAAAACACTTTTATGTGGCATGATTCCTGTTCTCGTGTTCTGCTTGTGATAGACAGCTCCACCCCATCTCTATAGTGCAGTATAATATAATTATATTTTTTCAAGTGAGTCTGAATCAGACGCTGATGATCTCATTTATGTTTCATCAAGAATGATTGTGCCATAAGGTTAAGAGCCACTTGTCACAGCAGATACCCCAAAACCAAATCTGTGGCTATCCTCTAATAATGTATCTGAATCTGAATATAATGTCAATGATATTGGTGCAGACGAATGGTATGTTGAAATGTTATTCACATTATACATTTAACAATTTTTATTTATGGAATGAGATTCTTAAAACATGTTCTGTTCCATGTATAAGTGAAATTATGATGTACCATGATGTCATTTACTGCCCAGATACTGTACCAAGGCTAATGTGTAAGGGCACGTTCCTTTCTGTTCACAGGATCTTCTTGGTTAGGGCATCTCTATGGAGCTGGGGACTCAAGTAGCAAGCTGTGCCCAAACATGGCACCGAAGTCTGAACAAAATCAGCATCCATTCTTGCACCTCTCCCCTATTAGACCATAAGCTTACAATGAAAGTGGTCTGCAGGAGAGGAAGCAAATGGCTTGCCTGCTGGACCTCTCCATCCCCCCCCCCGGTACTCAAATAGTGAACTGTGCCCAACAATGGTGAGTGAGTGCTGATGGCATCAGTTGCTACAAACTTCCCTATCTCCCTATCTGCTAGCAGTCTCAGATGAGGGCTGTCCATAGGAGGGAAAGGAAAAGGCACACATGTGAGACCTTTCCTTCACTTTCCAGGTACTCAAGTAGTGAGATGTGCTCAAATAGGGGTGGGGTTCCAGATAGAAGCATTTGATACATTCACTCCTCCCCAGCAGTTGGTCAGCAGTATACAGTTAGGGTGCTCTGTCACAAACACCAAGCGATGGATGGGGGCATTTACTAGCTCATGCCAAACTGCATATTCGCAAGCCATCCCTGTAAGTGATGCTACCACATAGACTTCTCTTAACCTAATGTGGCTCCTCTCAGTGGAGTTGGAAGCAGTGGTACTCTCATTTAGGATTGCCACCTGTCATGAACTGACTAGAACAAATCTGGTTTGAGGGACACTGTTCACTGTAACATATGGAATAGGAGTTTGTCCTGATGTGAGTACTGAATGAAGCCTCACAAAGTTGTGTGTGTGAGACCTCACAATTAATGACAATAATGACAATTGTCGATGTCATTAGTATAAATAAGTAGTTGAATAATGGGTTGCAGTTCTGTTGCTTTTGATTGAAATATGTATTGTCCTGTTGGAAATCTGTCATGATCTGCAAGGACACTGACTTTTGTTTTTTACCAGAAAATCCAGTAAAATTCTAGAATTTGGTCTTTCTATACACTGACAAAAACAAAGCATTTCATATAATTTGCCACTTTTTTACCAGATCAGTGAATCTTCAGAAATTGTATTTTTCTATAAATCTTTCCTGTACCATTTTCATTTTGCTTTATTTAATTTGATGTACACTTAGCCTTCTTTGAAGCCCCGAACCCGAGATACACCAGGTAATTTCTACCTTGATCCAGGCTGCTGCCACCACCGTTGGCCATCTGGCGCCTTTTCTGAAATGGCCACAAGCTCCCCTGCTCAGCGCATGAATCCCGGCCAGAGTAGCACCTCGAGTTGCTGCCCAGGCTCAAATGGAGCAGAACTGTTACTTTTGTGCCTGATTTTGAAAGTTTTAAAACGAACCAGCTAAAACTATTTGTATTTGCCTGTAACTGTATTTAAAAGCTTAGAGTCACTGCAAGCCCAGGACCTGTGTTCTATCTGAAATCCCCCCCTGTGCAAATCTCCATTAGCTCCTTATATTGTTTTGCCACTAGAGGGAGCCTGATTAAGTTCGAGCAATTTGCTCCCAATACCCACATTTTACTGCTCTCTAGTAGCAGTTTTTACTTGGTGATTTATATTAAAGGAGCCCTCTGCTGTCTCCTTCCTCTCTACCTCACTCCTTTCTCTAGTCAAAAATGTCCCCTCCTCCCTTCCTAACGCTCCTTATGGGAATACTTTGCCTTCCTATCCTCTTTGAGCTTTACTGCTTGAACACATCAACAGCTTCTGCCAATACTTATACTCAGTTTGACTTCTACTACTCCAACATGCTTGCTACTGCCACTCCACTACCTCTACCCCCCTCTGCTCTCATCAGCAAGCGTATTAGCCCAATAGTCAGATACCTTCACCTTCATCTGAAGCAGCCACCCAGCATCTCTATCAGGGCGTACCTCATCACCCCTATGGTTACTAACCCTATCTCTTATACTATCCGCGACATTGAGATCAACCCTGGTCCATCTCTGTCCCGTCATAACCTGCCCCCGCCACCACTCTCCCAAAACTGGTGGATCAACTTTTCGCCCACCTGAATGCTGAGGTCTGGCCAACCTCCCTGACCTCCAGGCTTGGATCTATACTAACGTCCTGGACGTCCTCACCATCACAGAAACCTGGCTTAAGCCCACAGTGCCTGACTCTCAGTGCCACTTTCCTGGATACAACATGCTTTGCATCGACCGTCCTGGCACTAAAAGGGGAGGTGGCCTTGCCCTCTACTTCAAAACTCACCTAAACATTACCCTTCTGCAGGACCCCCTCCTACCAAACTGTGAAATCCCACACTCCCTACTGCTTCTTGGGGGTGTAAAGAAACTCCATATTTTTTGTACTTATGTCCCCCCAAAAAAAGCTACACAAGGCATCACTAAACTCCTAGGGTTTCTGCCTACAGTTACAGGCAAGAATGACATTATCTGCCTTGGTGATTTTAACCTTGACTGGTCCGAGAAAAACTCAGCTAATCTATCCTCCTTAGCTAGCAAGGCAAATCTATCCCAGCTCATACATGAACCCACAAGAGTCTCACGTGGGGGCAACTGTGCCACCCTCCTTGACTGGATACTTACTAACAGGACAGAATATGTTGCCTCAGCCGGTGTGCTACCTGACACAATTAGTGACCACTATCCCATCTACTGTGTCTCGAACACTGTCATTCCTCCCCTCTGCTAAAACTGTAACCTTTCCTAATCTCTCGCCTAAGTCATGAGGACTTCTTAACTGACTTAACCAGGTTGACTGGTCCCTTTCTACCAAACAGAGGACATTAACATAGCCACAGAATATTTCAACTCCGTCATCCTCTCTCTTCAAAACCTTCACATCCCAGTCACCACACGTAGGATGGCAGGGAAAGTAACCAAGTGGCTAACACGCCCCCTGCTTCAACTTCTCAAATCTAGGGACAAACTTTGGTCCAGGTGGAAGATCTCCCACCTCCGTGCAGACTTTGAAGACTATCGTGCATTACGTAACAACTGCAAAAGACAAATTCGTATTGCCAAAAACACCTACTATAGGAACCTACTAATAACATCCTCTACAAATCCGCGCAGGTACTGGTCCAAAATTAAGGACATTCTCAGCAACGACAAGCAACAGAATCCAGCTGACATGAACATTCAAGGTGTTCACTGCACAACAAACACCATTGCGCGCCTTCAATGCCCTTTTTCTTCTCCACCAGTTGCTACTCTAACTAGCCCACAACCTGACTGTCCTCTTCTCCTCCTCGCCCCTCCACCCCTCCTTTTGTTCTGGCTCCAACCGCATCGTTGAAGTTCTATTTCTTAACTCCCTTCCGACCTGCGGGGTCAAGGGCCTGAGGGCATCCATCCTTGCATACTTAAGCAATATGCACCTTGGCTGACCAGACCTATCACCTGGCTTTTAACCTCTTGATTCGTACATCTACTGTCCCATCCACCTGGAAAACTGCCAGAACCATCCCTATACACAAAAAGAGCGATGTCAAACTCATGTCCAACTACCGCCCTATATCTCTTCTGCCCACTCTCAGTAAGCTGCTTGAAAAAATAGTCAACCGCCAGCTTGCTGCTCACCTTGACATGTTTAATCTTCAAACCCCGTGCCAACATGGTTTCCGGCCCGGTCACAGTACCACCTCTGCACTTACACAACTTACAAATGACATCAGAAATAATATGGACCGTGGCCTACTCACTGGGGCCGTCTTTATCGACCTGTCTAAAGCCTTCGACATGGTACACTATCTTCTCATGCTAAAGAAGCTCCAATCCATTGGAGCATCTGACCAAGCCCTCTCCTGGTTCCATAGCTAGCTTGACAATCGAACTCAGGCGGTAGCATTTCACAAGGCCCTTTCCTGCCCCCTAAACATCTCCCTTGGAGTTCCCCAGGGATCCACTCTTGGACCTCTACTCTTCTCCCTCTTCTCCCTCTTCCTAAATGATATTCCCACCATGTTCCGGCATAGCAGCACTCTTATGTATGCAGATCACCTTGTTCTCTACTCTGAGTCAAAATCAGTTGCTGCCATCAACTCCACTCTCACTAATGACTTCCAATTCCTGCAGACCTGGCTCTCTAGCAACCACCAAGTCCTGAACCTAGAAAAAACCTGTGCTATGCTATTCAGATCCTCTAAGAAACTGTCTACCCCTGCGAACAGGCTCCGGGTTCAATGCCTTGATGGCTCCTTCATCTCAAACACTGAGTCCTTCAAGTACCTTGGGGTCACTTTGGATCCCACACTTGACCTGTCTCAACATGTCAATATGGTGTGCCATGACGTCAATGCTAAAATTGGCAGAGCTTATCACATGCACCACTCCCTCACTCCTTCCGCTAGACTTTCTGTTGTGAGAGGTATTCTCTTACCCCAGCTCCAATATGCTCTGCCCCTCCTCTTTGCTGCAAACTCTGCTACACTCCACAAATGGGACACTGTCTACAACAACATCTGTAGATTCACCTTAATTGCCCCACGTTTTACCCATCATTGTCTTCTTTATGCTGGCTTAAATTGGCTGTCACCTAAGGATATTCGAGCCTACTCCCTGGGCTGCTTTATCGACTCCCTGTCTAGACCTCCCTGCCTTGTCTATCTTGCCAACCTCCTGACTCCTGCCTCACACACCCCGTACCCTCAGGTCTTCCTCTGCCCCATGCTCTCCACTAGACCTTGCATGACAAAATGGGTAAACAGGCATTTGCCCATTTTGCTCCCAAATTCTGGAACTCACTCCCCCTTATGGTGAAAACTTCAGCCTCCCATCGAGAATTCAAAAACTCACTGTTCACCCACCTCCTAGCCTCTGGCCAATGCAAATGCTCTTAATTTGCTTTGTCCCACTGCAGGCTGTCGGGTCTGACCCTGAGTACTACACTAATGTTCTCCCATGCAATACGCTTGTCTAGGTGGCTATGAACCTTGATGTCTTTATTGTCCTCAGCTGTCTTATGGTTACCCTAATTGCTTTATTTTACATCCTTATTATGATCTATGCCTAAAATGTACCCTTATGTAACTATTGCTGTGCTACCCAATGTATATCTTGTTTTGCTCCTGTACACCTATATTATGTCTGTGCATTTCTGCATATTGTAACCAACGTCCTGTGCTCTCCCGGGTCGTGCCTGAAAATAGGCAGGTCTGTTGCCTAGCGCACTTACCCGGTTACCAAAAGCTAATAAATAAATAAATAAATAAATAAATATTAACAGGGTACAAGGATAGAAAACTGTTAAAAACTGATTTTGGTGTTGCAGACAACGATGACAATACCATTTTCTTCCCATCTGCAAAAAGGAATGTGCCCTTTATCGATCACGATAAACCAGTGTCCCTAATCTGGGCTTCATAAAATTTTGTAACATAATTCTCATTACAATGTTGTGTGAGTTACTGAATGATAGATCACCTATTGGGCTCCTCTATGGATGAATGGTCTCAGTCACACCATCTCCTCTTCCTCAACACTAGGTCTGTTTAAAACCAGGTTCCGGGCCCATCTCATTGCCTCTAGCTCCTGTGACTGCCTCTCCTAGATGATGACCTACACAGCTTTAATCCTAACTTTTACATACTGCTTAACCCCAGGCACTCCAGTCCCCCTCCCCCCAGCTTCTGAGGTGCCACTTCAAATCTCAGGTCTTCATACCACCTCATTAGTCTCTCCTTGCCCCGTTATAGCATGTATTCCCCCCCATCCTGCCCCCTTTTTCTCTTCCATCACTCCTTCCCATTTATTTTTCTACAAATGCCTCTGGTTGCATCTTCATCCTCCACCTCTCCTCTCATTCCTGTTTCTCTGCTACCCCTGGGCACCTGACCCTACCCATTCCTTGTGGGCACATGCGTCCTAGCTGTGTTCACCATTTTACTATAGCTGCCTCTGTTAACTATCTACATTTCTCCTCCTCCTCCTCTACACCTTACTCTTCTAATAAGTGATCCCTTTCAATAGCACTGTTGTACACGAATTGCTTACTGTTATTTCATTTTTTGCTTCCTTGTTGTTTGTTATTTCTGACATGGAACCTTTGTAAAAGAGCCTTGGCTCAAAGGTACTTGTAATCCTAGAATTAATAAATAAATAAATAAATATCTGACCAGCGCATAATGAACCCTCTTTGTAGTGTGTACTTAGTTAAATGACCTAAATTTCTCTGTATTATTTCTAATTCTGTATTTTTTTACAGTTAGGCAGTATAATCAATGTCAATACTGGGTCAGCTAATCAGACCTGGTGGACCAGCGAGTAAGCTACTTCATTCAAGCCAATGCCAGTGCCAGTTGGTTGTTGGCAGGTAGATGATTTCTTTAATGCTTGGTGGCATGTGACCTTTCTGTTTGGGAGCTGAATACACTACCAAAAGCTGATGTTGTGTATTCCCTGGACACACTAACATGCTAAAACCAGAAAACAGTACTATATGTGTGTTCTACAAAGTGTTTTGCATGGATATAAAATGGTGGATTGCAAACTTCTTTGTATCAACTTGCGTTCATTTGGGTTGTCTGACCATACACTTGTCTGATTTGCCAGCTACCAACATGATAAACAGTAGATGGTCAGATTTAATAGCACTCTCTCAGAACTAATTCCTGTCTCAGTTGGTGTCCCCCAAGATTCTTTCCTGGGTCCCATCCTTTTTTTTTTTGTTGATTATTAATGATCTATCAGTAGAGGTGGGCAAAGTGGCTAAAATTTGCTACGCGTAGTATTTCATGTAGAACCCACATTTTGCATAATTTTCCACATAGCAAAGCAAAAAAACTTTGCATCCCAAAGTAATGCAAAGTTCCCATTATTCTCTATGGACTTTGCATTACTTTGCCTAGTTTTTTGCTCTTTGAGGAGAATTTTGCAGTGATTTATGGCATTTCAGGTCACGGGGCTCTATATTGTTTTGCACAGCTTCAGTTCAGCGTAGCGTATGTAGTGGAAAGCTGGAGACACTTTGGTCTCAGAGCTCTGAGATTGAAACAATTAAAAAACTTTAAAAATACATTTTTGCCACAAATTTTTGTGTCAGAATTTAGTACATCGATTGTAGTAAACCCTTGTGTGTTTATATCATCGAGCATTTATTGATTTTGTGTGAATAGTGAATGCTAATTTAGTACTTTCAGTCTCTCTACTGACAGACACTGTAAAAGTGTGCTTTGGGGAAGGGGCGGATCTGTGATGTAGAAGGGAGATTAGTGAGAAAGGGAGTTTTTCCAACTTTCATTGGCTAGTTTTTTATTATTTGTGTGTTCAGGCACACACAGCACAACATTACTTAATTTCTTATAGGTTCTTTTCCGTTTGCTGGCCATTTTTTCAGTTGTTTCAAAAGATTGTCTGTATTGTAATTTACTGAACAGTTAGTTTTAGTTTATTGTTCTAGGAATTACTACCTTTGAGCCAGAGGCTCTATTACAAAGGTTCCACGTCAATTAGGTACAGTACAAAAAAGGTTACATAGATAACACAACAATTGGTGCTGTGTCAAGAGAGAGAAAACATATACAAATACATATCAAATCATTTGTGCAAAAGGACATGAGATATCAATAATCACATTATTATTACAAGAAAGAGGTCATGCCATATTAGGAGAAACAAATAGGGTAAAAGTCCAGAACAGAGAGGGTAAGTGAAAGGTGTGGGGAGCAGACAATCGCAGGAGAAAAGGTTTCCCAGACATGTCTTTGTCAAATAACGGAACAGGGTGGGTAGTCAGAAAATAGGAGGTTTAATCAGGGCAGTCACAGGAGCTGGAGGTGTCAAGGTGAGAGAACAGCCTTGATTTGAAAATACCTAGAGAGGTGGAGGCAGTAATATGAGTGCTGAGGGTATTTAACCAGCTGGGGGCACGATAGGCAAATGATCTTTGTCACTGAGAAGTCCGGCATCAGGGGACTTGGAGAGGCTGGTGTTCTGATCTTCTGGTAAACCGGGTGCTAGTGCTCGGGCATAACAGGTCTTGAATACAAGGTGGAGTGAGGCCCAGAGTGGATTTTTTCACCATCAGGCAGGTAAGGTACTTTATCCGGTTTGAGAGTTGCAACCAACCTGAGTCAACATAGAGTTCACATGTGTGGGTGCGTCGATGTGCACCAGTGAGCAGCCGACAGGCCTTATTTAGGGATGTTGAAATGCGACTAAGTGCTGTAGTAGTGGCAGATCCTTATATAACTAAGCCATAGTCAATGACTGAGATGATAGAGGATTGGATGGCAATCCTCAGTGGAGAATGGATAAGGAGCTGTCGGTTCCGATACAGAATCCCAATTCGCTGATTAATAGTTTTTGCTGTACTATCAATGTGAGTTGCAAAGGTTAGGCCTTGATCAAAGTTGATTCCAAGATATTTGAAAATTGGCACTTGTTCAAGTTAGTTTCTGTGGCTGACCTTAAATGTGTGTGCATTCTGTAAATTGATATGCATTTTATTGTGGCACTGCAATAGCAGTACTCTGAATTTCTCAGCCTTTCTGGAATTTATTTTCCTGCTTCTGTCTGTGTAGCTAAAGCTGTATCCTCCCCACCACAAAGCAAGGTATTGTTTTGTGACATTTGGATTTTTGAAGACTGGCTTAGGTTTTTTGTTACTTGTGCCTGTGCAACTGCTTCTCCTGTGTTTTTTGCTTCCCATCCCCACCCCAAACAGCCAAAACAAAAAGTTGCTGTTAATTGTCTGTGTAATCTTGACAAATGCCCACTAAGAGACAATCATTCAAAGCTGTTTTTGCTGTGGTGCTGTTGCCAATAAGACTATTAGCAGTGGAATTTGTTATGATGATGAGGCAGATTCATCAGGGGCAAGTAGCAAGTGCAGCAGTGTTAAGAGTAGAGGTCATGGCCGCGGCCATGGTAGTATGCAGCAAAATGGAAAGGTAGCAGTTGCTGCAAGTAAAGGGATTTCTCTGACTCTGTTTTTCACAGTGAAATCAGTCATTTCAATGCTGGTTGGAGATGCTGTTTTCCATGCTGGTAGTAAAGTTAGTGATGGCATGGTTGATAACAGCATGACTATTGCTACAAGTTTAACTTGGGCAAACTTATCAGGTGGGAAAAATGTTGTTGAATCAGCAGACTTGAGTGTAGTTGATGTCCCACTCCTCACAGTAGTTAAACATGATTCTGATCATGCTAATGACTCTCAGTCTCAAGTTTCCACCGATCTTGAGGTTAGGCCATCAAAACATTCAGATGCTGATGAAAAAAGTGTGGATGATAGTATTGAGGCTGTGGTTGGAATATCTCCACAGGAGGACAGCATCCAAAGTGAATTTGTGGATGATGATTATGATGATGATGTTAGCTACCCTATTTGGGAATCAGACAAAAAGAAAGTGAAGGCGGTTGTTTGTAAACAATCTGTTCGTCAGTCCCCCCCTTCTCAAAGTTCTGATGTAGCTGTGTCTGTTGCGGACCCTACAATAATAGTCAGTGATTGTGATGCTCAGTCAAAGTGTGCACAACAGCAGAATTCATGCAGTACACCCCCCATTTCATTGCCACCAAAACTGCCGTTCCATATGCAACCCCAGAAGCGACATATGAATAATAGGGCATCAAAATCCCTAGTTTATGATTTTTTTGTACAAGATGGTAGCGATGAAACAGTGGCAGTCTGTTAGCTTTGCCAAGCACTTGTGAAGCGTGGTAAAAAAAGGTAGCCATGTGGGCACTGGGGGCCACAATACTCATCTTAAGACATGGCACTGTGGAATTGGCACCACAGAGGTGCTAATGCTGTAGTGGGGCATTCACCCTGAACCACCTTAGTGAGCATGGTATCCCATTCCTTTAGTGTAAGTAGCCATGTCGATAAAAGTGGCGAAATAACACCAGAGGATTACTACAGGCATGAGGAGGAGGCATAGGATTTTGAATGTTCATGTAGTTGTCAGAATAGCAGTGTTATATGTAGTAATTCTAGTATATCAACCTCTGTGCTTGAAACAGGTAAAATAACTGCATTTATTGGGTTGCCACCTGTGCACCCACCATTACACATCAAAGGTACCCCATCCATGTCAGTTTGCAGAGGAGAGCCATTTGGCATGCCAAGTGCAAACACCGAACAATACAGCCCACGTTGCACAAGCTTTTACCTGGAACAGTAAATACCCACCAAATCATGCAGTTGCTCATGAACACAATGCTGCAGTAGTGGACATGCTGGCAATGGCAATTGACCTTTTGCCATTCTCCTTTGTGGAGAATGCAGGATTCTGGCACTTTGTGGCACGCACCTGTCCTAAATGGAAGATCCTGTCCAGGACCTACTTTTCCACCTGTGCTGTCCCTGAGCCATATTGGACAGTGACAGAGTCTGTAAGACATGCCCTTCAATATTCCGCATCACCTTACATTCACTTAAGCATGGATATGTGGACAAGTGACAAAACAGCAGGTAGTTCTTATCTGTGTATTACTGCACATTGGGCACAGCTACCTGGGGTTGTCTGTGATGGTGGGATGGGATAGCAGTGTAATAAGTCAGACTGTGGTGGCAGCAGCCTTCATGGCATTATACAGCATGCCACACTTGCAATGTGTAGTGTAGCAGGGTTGCATACAGGCGAAAACATGCTACACTTGCTACTGACAGAAATTGATGAGTGACTGCACCACCGTCCCTAAAAATTGGCATCATAGCTAATGATGATGGATCAAATGTTGTTAAATGTATCAGCAATGATGGCTTTGTGAGGGTTTCCTGCACGACCCACTGTTTAAATCTTGTGGTACAGGAGTTTCTGCAGTTTCCTGAGATAAAGCAAATGCTGACTGTTGCATGCCACAACTGTCCCCACTTTGCACACTCTGGAAAGGCCCGTGACCAACTTAGACAGCTGCAGATTCAAAACAGCCTCCCTTAGCACCAACTCAAGCTTGAAGTTGTCACAAGATGCAACTTGATTCTTTACATGGCAGAATGGTTGTATGAGCAGTACAAAGCCATGTCCAAGTTCCTAGTTATGCACACTCACCATGCCAGTTCAGGGGCCTCAATGTTTATTTAATTAGTTTTTGTTGACCGGGTAAGTGCACTAGACAAATTCTGTCTATTTTCAGGCATGACCCGGGGAAGGGGAATACAGATAAATGCCAACTGACCTTGAACCAGATTAAGCTGTTGGTGGTATTTTTAGTGAATGGGAGGAAATTTGGCCAGGGCAACAGGGAAATTCCCCTGCTGTTTGCCAGTAGGGGGACCCTTTGAGCCATCGAAGGATGGCTGCCTCAGTTGAGGTGCTGCCGTTGGATGGGAAGGATGTGTTGCTGTCTGAGGAGAACGTCTCCTCTACAGCTTCGATGCAGTCTCCAGTGGATGTTTCCTCAGCTCATGTGGAGCCTGAGCAGTTTCAGGCTTCAATTTCTTTGCCTGCTTTGCCTGACCTACCTCATATGGAAGCCATTGCTTTACCTGGAACTGATTCTCCCTTCTCGATGGATGTCTCTTCTAATCAGGAGCTGCATCATCTTTTACAACTAGAAGAACAACGCTACCAAGAAAAGAAGAAAGATCTTTTTCTTCGTTTTCACTCTCGAGAAACATCTTCTACTGCTCCAGTTTCAGAGTGCTCTGTTGTTACAACGCGGTCGGTCACCATGGAGACGACCCACAGTGAGGCACTGGCTACAAAAGAAATCATTTTTCACCGTGCTGGACAGGATCAAGCGACCGCTACGGTGTTTTTGTTTTCTGCTGGCCAGAACTCTACTCAACAGGACAGAGTAGTTAAACAGGGGAGCCCGAATAAGCTACATTGGCGGACACCCCTGTGTGTGAAGGAGACACTTGGACGGTTGAGAACTCACTCCAAGCAGCTGGCTGGGTGTGCTCCCTGGACACAGGTTCCTGGATTTCCAGCCTCACGCCTATCAAGATTCCAGGAGTTCACCTTGTCTCTACACCTCGCCTTCTTGTAGAACCCGTGAGTGCTGTTTCAGAACCTCAGGCTACTGTCTCACCTGCTGGGCTCCTTCAACCTGGTTCCCCTGTTCCTAAACCTGGTTCCCCTATCCTTACTCCTGGTACAACTATACTCAATCCTGATCAAGCTTCTCCTCTCCCTTGTTCTGATCTTCAGTGTTCTCCACTCCACCTATCCTCAGATTTTGCTTTCTCAACGAACCCAGAATTTCAACCATGGGGAATTACAGGGGCTCGTACTCAGCCTTGTGAAGAGGAGGCTGCAGCCCTCAGTGATGATTCAGTATATTCTGATATCCCGAAATCTATTCCTGCAGAACTCAGGAATACTATTAAGGGTTCTCCTAAGATGGCCTTCCAGCCCCCTCTGGTTGCCTCTCCTAAACCTTATGCTTCCTTTTTTTCTAACTGTCTCCTCTGCTAAATGTCATAATGCAGTTCATATTATTTACAAAGGGGGTTTGGATGTATTTCCAGATAGGATTTATGTGGGTCATCAGTTATTGAGACAAAGTTTGCATTTTCAAGTTTCAGAACTGTATGCACTTATCCATATTTCTGGAGAATCCATTTTGATGTTAGTTTTAAATTAAATAGTGGTCTTGAAAAATGTTGGACTCATTATCAACAAGCAAAAACTACCCCTTTGTGGGCCCCTTTTGAGGTTTTTCCTCTTACCAGACCTACTCATAAAACCATTACAGTTCTCTTCCGTAATGAAGGGGTCAGCGTCACTGACCTACTGTACTGGTTGAAACAGCATTGTACTGTGTCCAGCCATCCCAAAGCTATCTTCGATTCTGAAGGGATTTGGACAGGTGGTTGGAAAATCCGTGTTCTACTGCATACTGATGATGGGACTCCTCATCATCTTCCAAATAGTTTTTTTTTGGGTAGAGACTGAGGGGCTTTGTTTTACCTGGGACAGCCTAGGACCTGCTATAAATGTGGCCTTTCTGGACACATTAGTAGTACTTGTGACCAGCTGAAATGTTCCCTATGCCACAAGACTGGTCATCTCAGTAAACAATGTTCAAACTTAGTCCAGTGTAACCTTTGTGGGGAAGAAGGACATGTTTACATGACTTGTCCAAAGGCAGCTCATAAGACGTCCCTTTCTGCAGACAGGGATGAGCAACGTCTTTTGATTTAGCTGGCCCAATGGAAAGTGGCTAAACCAATGGGTTCACAGTTAGTCACGGATATACCTACTACGACGTTGTCTGTTACCTCGATCCCTGACCCTCTCCTCCCCCGAGGTTAGTTAGCAAGGTCCTGTGGCTGAGACTCTTAACTCCTCTTCCTCTCCCTTGGCTGTCCTTCCTGTTAATCCCCCCGATTTCTCTTCTGACTCTATGTCTATTAAGAATCCTGCACTTCTGTCTGACTCTATGCCCCCCCCATACTAGAAGAACCTCCTGCCCGGAGAACCTCTACTCGGAAGAGGTCTATTGGAACTTTACCCACCCCTAAAATGTCTAAAACCTAATTTCATGATGTTTCCAATAGATTTTCAGTTCTCTTAACTGCTGATCACTCTGACATGGATTCGGTTTGTTCTCCTGCTGATTCCATTATGCCTAAGGACACTGCTGAGTCTGTCCTGACGGATGACGGGGATACTTTTACCCAACCCTCCCGTCGCAAAGGTAAATCTCAGAAAAAAAAACATTGAGTTCCTTTCTTTTTTTAAATGCCCTTTTCCCCTCCATTCTTCCTTTTAACGACCAATGTCAATAGTATTAAAAATAAACTTAGACGTACTGTGGCGTTCTCCTTTCTACAGTCTTTTTCTTCTGGTATCTTTCTTTTACAAGATACCAGGCTTCACTCCATTTTCAAACTTTCTCTTTCCACTAAAGAATGGATTACAGGGATTTCATATTGGTCCATCGGCCCTGAACGTTGCACAGGGGTTGGTATCCTTTTGCATCGTTTTGCACCAACAGTAGTATGAGTATTGGACCTTGTCCAGGGTAGGGTTTTGCTTGTAGACTTCATTTTGAATGCCGTTTTTTTTAGACTTATTAACACTTATGCTCCACAGACTAAAGCTGATCGTACGCTCCTTTTTCAGCAAATCAGTCCCTTTTTGCATATAGCTTATTATGTGATATGGGGAAGGGATTTTATTTGTGGTTTAAGTCAGGGTGATAGAGGTTCGGCCACCAAAACGAAAAAAATATTTGGTGATATGGCTGCTCTGAAAAAAGTTGTGAGTGAGGCACATCTTAAAGATGCTGTTTTGTCTCATACTGGTGTTCGGGAACGTACATTTTTTAGAGGTTCTTTATCTACCCGTATTGATTTTTCCTTTTTGTCTCTTTCTTTGCCACTTCAATCTGTCTCTGTCGACCCAACTCCTTACTCAGACCACCGTCTGGTATTGATTTCCTTGGGAGCCACTGCCCTCCCTAAAGGCCCAGGATATTAGAAGTTAAATTCTATGATTTTACAGGAATTGGGCCTCCTTCACCTAATTTCCAATTTTTTGGATTGTAGGAAATAATTATATCCTTTATATGATGACCCTATTGTCTGGTGGTTAGAAATAAAATTGGACCTCCATTCCCTTCTAATCTCTCATGGTAGATATTCTCAGAAAGGTTCTTACTTTTCATACTTAAAAAACCGCAAACAACTCCAACATTTGTATTTTCTTGCACAACTTACTAAACATGATTTCTCGGCTCAGATTGCTAATTTTCAAGAGAAAATGAAACAATATCATTTGTCTCAGTCCACAGATATAGAATCCCGGCAACAACATGAAATATGAGGCCCCTTTTTTCATACTTTCCCCTTGCTAAGCCGACAGGGAGTAGTAGGGTCTAAAACTATCTCGGCTCTTTATGACAGTCAGGGTGTGGTTCATGAAGATCAGCACATTATTGTGTGCATTGCATCTAACTATGCTGCTTCTTTATTTTCTGTGACCCGTGCAAGTCAAACAGATTTTCTTTCTTTTTTTCATGTGATTCAGGTTCCACATGCCCCACAAACACAGCTTCTAGGTCTAGTAGCTCCTATTACCAAACAGGAAGTTGCTACTGCTATACAATCTTTGTCTAAAGGAAAGGCCCCTGGTTTAAATGGCCTTACCTCTGATCTTTATCATTTTTTAAAGGTGAACTGTTAGATGAACTAACTCCGGGTTATAATGCTATTTTACAGGCACGATCTGTACCTTTTGAGATGTCTACTGGTGCTCTTATTTTTCTCTTAAAGGACAAAGGTGACAAACTAGATTTATCAAATTGGCGACCTATTAGCCTTTTAAATACTGATTTTAAAATTCTTTCCAAATTATTGAATGCGAGATTGTTAACAGTAGCAAAATTCTTGATTTCTCCAGCTCAGTCTTGTACTGTGCCGGGAAACTCGATCACAGACCAACTACTTTTATTGTGAGACATATTCTCTCATGATTCCATTTCCCCTTCAGCTGGATTCGTTCTTTCCCTAGACCAATAACAAGCTTTCGATAAGGTAGCACATGTCTTTTTATGGCAAGTATTACAACATTATGGTATCCCCACTACTTTTATATCTTGGCTTCAAGCCCTTTACCGAACTGCAACAGTCCGTCCTTGCATTAATGGATTTTTAGGCCCTCGTGTTCCCATAAAAACTCGGGTTCGGAAAAGGTGTCCAATTAGCTCTCTCTTATATATTTTTAGTATAGATCCATTATTAAGACTTCTACATTCCTCTTCTGGCATTGACCCTATTAAAATGTCATCCTTTGCTGTTCCTTATAGGGCTTTGGCTTACGCAGACAATATAGTTATTTTAGTGGGGAATGATTCCTCTGCAGCTAAAGCCTTATCTATTTGTACCACTTATGGTACAATCTCAGGTACTAGTTTGAATTTATTGAAGTATATTGGGAAGCCTCTGAGAGGTGAATTAGCCCCTCAGAGTCACGTAGCTGGTCTCCCCGTGTACATCAGGCCCTTTAAAAATATTAGGTATTGAGTTTGGGTCACCTCAAACGGATATAGATAACTGGGATAAAAAATTGTTAATTGGATCCTGTATGGTTCAGAATTGGAATAAGACAAAAATGAGCTATAGTAAAAGAGTTTATATGATGCGACCTATTTGGTGCCTCATTTTTTATTTCTTAGTTCTGTTTTTCCTATTCCTAAGTCAAGGGAAGTTAAAATTTATTGTTTGTATTTTCAGTCTTTCTGGGGTAGTCGCTTAAACCCTATCAAGAGGAATGTTTTATATTTACCTCGTCAACAAGGTGGACAGCATATGATTAACCCAGTTCTGTTTTATTCTGTCAATTTTTGTATGCTAATTTCAGACCTTTATTTAATTCCCCAGATAAATATTGGTGTGATCTCTTTGTTTCCTCCATTTCCCCCTTGGTTTGCAGCATGGGACTTAGGAACTTTGCATCGTATTGATAATGGTGCTCAATCTCCTCTGTATTTAAGAGATATTTTTGTTAAGTTAAAAGCCTGGGGGATCACAAGTAGACAACTGATTTCCCTCTCGAAAAAACAGCTATATGCCTTTGTTTTGGAGACTCATTTTGGTATTTTGGAGGTCTTTCCTAAATGTCCAGTAATTCATCAGGATGCCTTACTTCTTTTTTTTTAAATGAACCTCATATCCCTTATAAATTTAAAGATCATCATTGGCTAAATTGTCATGAGAGATTAAATGTTAAGGCTAATCAAAAGCATAAGAGGGTGGAAGAACGTATTTGTTCTAGACCAGGATGC
This sequence comes from Neoceratodus forsteri, assembly GCA_016271365.2. Classification (NCBI taxonomy): domain Eukaryota; kingdom Metazoa; phylum Chordata; order Ceratodontiformes; family Ceratodontidae; genus Neoceratodus; species Neoceratodus forsteri. Next base: position 869,144,483 of record CM057450.1, on the reverse strand, counting down.
ATTGCTCAACCTGAAACTCTGCTGCATTTATATTTTACTTGTTCTTATGTTCTTGATTTTGGAAATTCCTTTATGATAAGTCTGATTTACCCTTTTTTACATCTTACATATCCAGCTGTTTGCTCTATGATTATCAGTAATTGGACTACCCTGGGATAAGAGTATGCTGTTTGTAATTTTTCTATTATTAAATGGTTTATTTGGCACTCCAGGTGCCTGTTTACTCTTCAACAACAGTAACTTTCATACTATGAACTATATGGTAATATTTTTAGGTCCATACAAGATGTTTATTTCTCTGAATCTAAGACTCTTACAAAGATCCACTTGTTGGCCCTCTGAAGGAACTTACCTTGGATTACTGATAATGACTTTCTGATCACGTAATGATGATATTTGATTTTGTTCCTCCTATCCTTTTTTCTTATTGTTTAATTTTTGTCTGCTTTTCCTGTGCTCTGCCTGTATTTTTTGATACTGTCGATTGTTTTGTTTTGATACGTATGATTTTCTTAATAAAGTCTTCCCCTACTCTGCCAGCAGGGGACTGGACTTCCTGCAGAGTGGAGGAGATCAGTTTGGAGCTGGACACAGAAGAGGAGGAAGTGGTGATGTGGCAGTGGTGTGGACCAAGATGGCTGACATGTGTGTGTGGAAAAGGAGAGTGAAGGTATGGAGCTTGAAGGAGATGATGTGAACACAGAGGCCCAGATATTCAAAAGGGTTGCGCATGGCACAACAGTGTTGCACCATGCACAACCCACTGATGTGCCCTGGCATGATATTCAAAAGGGGAAAGTGTGGTACAAATCCCAATGTGCCAGTGTGCATCAGTAATGTATGCAGGTACAGGTAGGGGGGCTTGCCCATGCATACTCTGCACAGCCCAATATTCAGTCTGGGATGTGCGAAGCCATGCATGCGTAACCCCTACCTGCGCCAGCACAAAGTTACACCAAAAAAAAAAAGGAGCAAGAGCTGGCCACCCACAGGTGAGCTGCCATATTGCAGGGCGCAACACAGCAGCTGCCACCCGTAGGTGGCCACCCGAGCTCTGGCTGCACCTCTATGGTGGCAGCCCCCCCATGCCAATTGCAGGCATCAGTAAATAAATTATTAATCCAAAAGCCCTGGTGGTCCAGTGGACCACTGCCCGCCTGATTGCGGTCTAAGTGAAAAAAGAATAATCATCAATCCCTGGTGGTCCAGTGGACTGCTGACCACCTGATTGCGGGCTAAGTGAATAAAGAATAATCCTAAATCCCTGGTAGTCCAGTGGACTGCTGCCCGATCACAGGCTGAAGTAAAATTAGCATAATACTATTATCCCTGGTGGTCCAGTGGACCTGTCCCCCCGATCGCGGGCTGAATTAAAAAAATAAGAACAATATTATCCCTGGTGGTCCAGTGGACCCCCCTCCCCACCTGCCAACTGATCCCCACTGCCCCGGTCCCCTGGTCAGTTGCGGGCGGCAACCTACCACCTGCCACCCGCCGCCCACCATTGCTTGCCGTTGGTAGGGCTGTATGCCCGATGGTCCACAGCATAAGCCAATGGGTGTGCAGCCCATACTGTACTACACATTCCAGATATGGAATGGATCCATTCAATATCCGACTGTGTAGTCAGGTGAGTTGCACGCCCATTGGCTCACGCTGTGACCAATGGGCGACAGCCTTACCAAAGGTGCCAAGCTGGTGGGCGGGCAGCAGGTGGTGGTGCTGCCACCACCGCGCTGACCGGGGAGGGGCGGTGGGGATCAGTGGTCGGGGAGGGGTCCACTGACCACCAGGGATAATATTGTTCTTATTTTTAATGCAGCCCGCGATCGGGGGGACAGGTCCACTGGACCACCAGGGATAGTATTGTTCTTATTTTTTTAATTCAGCCAACGATCAGGGGGGACAGGTCCACTGGACCACCAGGGATAATATTGTTCTTATTTATTTAATTCAGCCCGCGATTAGGTGGGCAGTGGTCCACTGGACCACCAGGGATTGATGATTATTCTTTTTTTACTGCAGCCCTCGATCGGGCTGTGGGGCACATTACCGTGCTGCAGGGGGCATTGATCTCCGATGGCTGCTGCCTGGCAGGGTGCCAGGCGCAAGCCGTCGGGATCGGTGTATCTGCATAAATGGGGCTATAATGATACGCAGATGGCCCCATGTGCATCTTGTATACATTATGGTCTCATTTGCATGTCAACTTTGAATATTATGTTGCTGTACCTTTATGAATGGAACTTAGTTAGCGCAGTCCCTCATGCTCCACTCTAGCCACTGGTGATGGCGCAGTGCCACTGTGCCATGTGCACTGCAGGTGACCAGAGTGTGATATTCAACGCTGCTGAGCCATGGTGCAGCTACATTGAATATCGTCCAGTCCACGCCCCTGTGCAGCCAAGTTGAGCTACGCCCAGGCTTGCGCTACAGCCTGGCACAGTTTGAATATCTGGGCCAGAAAGTATTGTAACTAAGGATTTTTCAACCAAGGAGACTGTGGAAACAAACATGCAAATCCAGGACTTTCCTGAATTACCCTCTGAAGGTACATAGAAACATTGACTTTGACGGCAGATAAGGACCTCTTGGCCCATCTAGTCTGCCCATTTCCCTACCTACAGGATAGGCCGCAGATCCTAGTTAACCAACAGCCTATTTCTTCCTAACCCCACAAGAATTGCCTTATGTCTGTCCCATGCATTCTTGAATTCTCCCACAGTTTTAGACCCCACAACCTCCTCAGGAAGGCTGTTCCATGCATCCACTACCTTCTCTGTGAAATAACACTTCCTCACATTGCCCCTGAACCACTCTCCTTCTATCTTTAAATTGTGTCCCCTTGTTCTTGCAAGTCTCTTTTTCTGAAAGATGCTACCCTCTTGGACTTTGTTGATCCACTGAGGTACTTAAAGTTTCTATCATGTCCCCCCTCTCCCTTCTTTCCTTCAGGGTATACATATTAAGCTCCTTTAGTCTCTCCTCATACGGCTTCTCTTGCAGACCCTGCACCATTTTAGTTGCCCTCCTCTGGACTACCTCTATCCTGTCTATGTCCTTGTGGAGATGGGGTCTCCAGAACTGGACACAGTACTTCAGATGGGGTCTCACCAATTGTCTGTAAAGAGGGATAACAACTTCCTGTTTTCTGCTGCTGATGCCTCTCCCTATACATCCCAGTATACCCCCAGCTCTCCCTGCTGCCTTCTCACATTGCTTGCTAACCTTAAGGTCATCTGATATGATTGCCTCAGGTCCCTTTCCTTTTCTGTTGTTGTTACTACCTCCCCACCCATTGTGTATTCTTTCCTTGGGTTCTTGTTTCCCAGGTGTATTATTTTGCACTTCTTTGCATTGAATCCTAGCTGCCATACTTCTGACCATTCCTCCAACCTTGCTAAGTCCCTTTTCATCCTTTCCATGCCTCCTTGTGTATCAATCCTGTTACATAGATACATAGATACATAGACAGTGTCAGCAGATAAGGGCCTATGGCCCACCCAGTCTGCCCATTTGAGCTTGTAAGTTCAGTCTGTTTTCCTAGAAGTCTGTTTCCCCTTACCCCTGACCTCTAGAATTCCTTTATGTCTATCCCATGCATTCTTAAATCCCGTGATTGTTTCAGCCCCCACCACTTCTCTGGCAGGGTGTTCACTTGTCCACCACCTGCTCTGTGAAGAAATTCTTTCTCATGTTTACTCTGAATCGTCCTCCCTCCAACTTCATCCATGCCTCTAGTCCTGGAACATCTTTTTCGCTTAAAATAGTGTTTTCCTGCACCCTGTTTCTCCCTGTAAGATACTTGTATGTCTCTATCATATCCCCTCTCTCCTCTCCTCCAGGGAGTACATGTTCAGTTCCTTCAACCTGTCTTCATAGGACTTGTGATGCAATCCATGCACCATCTTTGTTGCCCTCCTCTGAACCTTCTCTACCCTGTCTATGTCCTTACGTAGGTATGGTCTCCAGAACTGTACATTGTACTCCAGGTGGGGCCTCACTAGTGTCTTGTATAGCAGAATTATGACCTCCCTTTCCTGCTGGTGATGCCCCTGCCTATACATCCCAGCATCCTATTTGCTTTACCTGATGCCTTGTCACACTGTTTCCCTTTCTTGAGGTCATCAGAGATGACAACCCCAAGATCTCTTTCCTGCTTGGTGCATGCTATATCCTCACCCCCAACTGATATATTGTGCCAGGGTTTTGTGCCCATATGCATTATCTTTCACTTTTTGCATTGAATTTCAACTGCCAAACCCTTGACCATTCTTCAAGTTTCTTAGGTCCTTCTCATTCTGTCTACACCCTCGGTGTCTACTCTGTTACAGAGCTTTGTGTCATCAGCGAACAGTGAAATTCTGCCTTCTAGATCTTAGCAATGTCACTGATGAAGATGTTGAATAGGACCGGCCCCAGCACTGATCACTGTGGTACCCACTGGTCACTCTTCCTCTGTGGAGTGACAGCCATTTACCACCACCCTCTGTGTCCTGCCACCCAGCCAGTTACCTACCCACCACACTACTGTCCTGCCACACCCATATTCCCCAGTTTGTGTAATAGTCTTCTATGTGGCACAGTGTCAAAGGCCTTGCTGAAGCCCAGATAGGCCATGTCCACTGCCCTCCCTGATCTACCTCCCTAGTCACCCAGTCAAAAATTCAATAAGGTTGGTCTGACATGATCTCCCCTGGTGAAACCATGCTGCCTTGGGTCCTGTAGTCCATTGACAACCAGATGTTCCACCAATCCTCCTTCAGTAGTGCTTCCATGATCTTTCCCACTACCGAGGTGAGGCTGACTGGTCTGTAGTTCCCTGCTTCCTCTTTGTTACCACTTTTGTATAAGAGGACTACATCTGCTGTCCTCCAGTCTTTGGGTACCTCCCCTGTTTCCAGTGATTGGCTAAACAGGATAGCCAAAGTTCAGCCACCACCTCTCTTAGTTCTTTAAGGACCCTGGGGTGCACCCTATATGGCCCCATTGCTTTGTCAACTCTTATTACTTCCAGTTCCTTCAGGACCCTTTCTCGTGTAAAGGACTTGTGTCCATTTCTGCACCATTCTCACCCTTGTACCCCTTCAGACCCATTACCCCCTCTTCCCAGTAAAGACTGAGCAGAAATACCTGTTCAATATGTCAGCTTTACTGTTGTCATCCTCCACGTGACTCCCATCCTCCCCCTTCAGTCTCACTATCCCTCCCTTTGTCTTTCTTTTTTCACTTATGTGCCTGTAAAAGGTTTTGTCCCCTTTAACCACTGATTTTGCAATGTGTTCTTCTGTCTGAGCTTTGGCTTCCCTTACCAACTTCCCTGCCAAACCTTTGTTTCTCCTGGTACTTCTCCCTATCCCCTTCTGCCTGTGTCTTTTTGTATTGCCTGAATGCAATCTTTTTGGCTTTCACTTTCTTTGCTACCTCTTTGGAAAACCATAATGGTCTCCTCTTCCTTTTCCTCTTGCTAACCTGCTTAATACATAATTCTGTTGTTCTTATAATCCCCAGTTTAAACACTGCCCACTGTTCCTCAACCCCTGATTCCTGTCCCATTCCCCTTAATGCCTCTTTCAAGTATCTCCCCATTTTCCCAAAGTCTGTCCCCCTAAAATCCAGGATACGTGTTTTTATGTGGTTTGGTTCTGCTCTTTCTGTGATTTCAAACCACAATGACTGGTGGTCACTGTTACCCAGGTGCTCCCCCACTGTTACCCCATCACACTGTCCCTGTTTGTGAGCAGAAGGTCCAGTATTGCCTTCTGCCGAGTTGGTTCCATGATCAGTTGCTTGAGGAAGGCACCTGAAGGAGTCCAGGATAAATCTGTCCTAGTTGATGCTGCTGCTGGGATGATCCAGTCCACGTCTGGAATATTGAAGTCTCCAACCAGTACTACCTCACCCTTGTCTGCCATCCTTTGGATGGCTAGCATCAGCTCCCTATCTGTTTCTTCCTCCTGGGCTGGTGGTCTATAGACCACACCTATGCGGATGGCTGTCCCCATTTTCCTTTCCAGTTTAACCCACAGTATCTCTGCCCCATTTTGTTCCTCCTGGATCTCTGTGGCCCTTATGTCATTTTTCACATACAGTGCCACTCCTCCTCCCTTCCTGCCTGCTCTGTCTCTTCTGAATATGTTGTAGCCAGGTATGGCCATCTCCCAGTCATGGTTATCATTACAGATCTTTGTGTCATCTGCAAAAAGGCATACTTTTCCTTCCAGTCCCTCTGCAATGTCACTGATGAAGACATTAAAAAGGACTGGAACCAATACTGAACCCTGCTGTACCCCACTAGTAACCCCTCTTTCTTCAGAGTGGACTCCATTTACAATTACCTTCTGTGTCCTGTTGTGCAGCCAATGTTTTACCCAGGCTACCACCCTGGGACCCACTCCCAGGCTGGTTAATTTGACTATTAATCTTTTGTGTGGGACTGTGTCAAATGCCTTGCTAAAGTCTAGGTAGGCCATATCCACAGCCCCTCCTTGGTCTACTACTTTGGTCACACAGTCAAAGAAATCTATTAGATTCATCTGACATGACCTTCCCGCTGTGAACCCATGCTGCCTTGGGTCCTGTGCTCCTCTGGCTTCTAGATACTCAACAATTCTTTCCTTCAGAAGTGATTCCATCATTTTCCCAATCACTGAGGTCAGACTGACAGGTCTGTAGTTTCCTGCCTCTGTCTTGGTTCCACTTTTGTGAAGGGGAATCACATCTGCCTTCCTCCAGTCCTCGGGTACCACACCATCCTCCCATGATTTATTAAAAAGAGTAGCCAGTGATTTCACTAGTTCCTCCCTTAATTCTTTTAGAATTCTGGGGTGAATTCTATCTGGACCCATTGCTTTGTCCACATTCAGTTTTAGGAGTTCTTGCAGAACCCTTTCTTCTGTGAAAGGACTGGGATCGACCCCCCTATCAAGAGTGCTTCTGTTAATTGGATTAGGCACTTCCCCCTCCTCTTTTGTGAATACTGAGCAGAAATATTCATTCAGTATCCCTGCTTTTTCACTGTCCCCCTCTGCCCACCCACTGTTCATTCTATTCAGCCTCAATATCCCTCCCTTTGTCTTTCTACTCCTGATGTACCTATAAAGGTTTTATCCCCCTTCTTAACTGAGTTGGCTATCTTTTCCTCAGTTTGGGCCTTTACTATTCTGACTTCCCTCCCTGCTTCCTTCTGCCTTAACTGGTACAACTCTCTGTCCTGCTCCTTCTGTGTTTCCTTATACTTCCAGAATGCTATCTTTTTCTTCCTGACTTTCACAGCCACCTCTTTTAAGAACCATAGTGGCTTTTTCTTTTGTTTTGATTTGTTTATTTGCTTCACACAAAGGCTTGTTGCCTCTGTGATGGCAGTTTGATGATTCCCCATTGTTGCTCCACACCTCCTTCTAGCCTGTTTGCTAGTGCTTTTCTGAGGCACTCTCCCATCTTGCCAAAGTCAGCCCTCCCAAAGTCCAGTACCCTACTTTTGTATGGCTTGATTCTGTAGCTGAGTTTAACGTGAACCACACTGTTTGGTGGTCACTTGTCCCCAGATGGCAACCCACTTCTAGATCTGAGATCCTCTCACTGCCCCCGCTTGAAAGTACAAGGTCTAAGATTGCTCCCTCAAGAGTGGGATCCGAAACTAGCTGTCTAAGGCCTGCCACCTGTAGGGCATCAAGAATGGCCCTGCTCTTGGATGTGGCTGCAGCAAATGTGCTCCAGTTAACATCTGGCATATTCAGGTCTCCCATCAACAGTATATCCCCTTTCTCTGCCATTCTAAGAATATCTTCTATCATATCCTTGTCCATTCCTTCCCCCTGACATGGGGATCTGTACACAACCCCTATGCGGATTGTGGTACCCTTTCCAGTCTCCAAGGTGACCCACATTGCCTCCTCTCCTCCCTGTTTACTCTTTTGTTCAGTTGCTTTTATCCCTTCCTTTACATAGAGAGCTACTCCTCCCCCTCTTCCCCCCCTGCCTGTCTCTCCTGTAGGTTATGTACCCTGGTATGTTAACATCCCAGTCATATTTCTGTGTACCATGTTTCTTGTGACTTCCATGATATCCAGGCATCCCTCTTCAATCAAGGCCACCAGCTCAGGGAGCTTGTTGCCCAGACTATGGGCATTGGTACTCATTACCCTCCATTTCCTGATGGCCTTACTCCCTTTTGCCCCATCCCTGTCCTTCTTGCCTTTGTCACTTTGTCCATTTACCCCTGCCCTTCTCCCTATCGACACCTCTATGTTGGTGTTTGCCGCCCTTACTACCGTGATCTATGTTTCTATGTTTCTAATCTAACCGAGAAACAGCCATGGTCTGTTGAAAATGCTTTGGAAGCAACTGGCTGGGAGTGGGATGTTGCTACAGGGAGCTGGGTCTCTGGCTCTAAACCTCTGAATATACCTCAACCACCCCGCAGTGCTTTGCAGCAACAAGGGTTGACACCTATAACTTCTTTGGATATTGAGGTACCCTCTGAGCTTTCCTTGGCACAAAACCCGAAATTACATTTTAAACAACTGCACTCTGTGGATTCTGCATTGCAATTGCATGGGGGATGCCCTGAGTCTAGTATAGACACTCCGCAACTGCCTTTAAACAGAATCAGTAATGCAGCTCCTAAATCCTACTCCTCTTTGTTTAAAACCCCAATCTTGCCAGCTAGAAGTCATAATGCAGTTAAACTCACATACACACGGAGGTTAACAGAGTCTCCAGACCATATTTTTGTGGCAAGAACCATGCTGAAAGACACAATGAAATTATTCTCCAATGAAATATATGCACTCATACATATATCAGGAGAGTCAATTTTTGACGTGAGTTTTAAAACTATGGGAGGCTTAGAGCGATTCTGGATTAAGTATAATCTTTTGAAAAATTCTGTACCCTGGTCTTCCTTTTTGGCTACTCCTTTAACTAGGCCTGTGCATAAAACACTGACTGTTCTGTTTACGAATGAAAGTGTCAGTATGTATGATCTAAAATACTGGCTACAACAATGCTGTACAATAATTGAGGACCCTGAAGCAATAATGGGCACAGAGAACATATGGACTGGTGGATGGAAAGTTAAAGTTATGTTATAAACAACAGATACTGGTGTGGTGCATCTTCCTAATTCTTTTTTCTTGGGAAGGGATAGAGGCATTTTGTTTTACCCAGGCCAGCTGAAGATGTGCTATAAATGTGGGTCAGTTGCACATCTGAGTAGAATATGTGATCAGCAACGCTGTACTGTATGTGGGGAATTGGGTCATATAGGTTCACAGCGTCTAAATGAATGTACGTGCAGTCTTTGTGATCAGAAGGGGCACACTTTTCAGAATTGTAAATGGGCGGCACAGAACACCAAAGATCAGGCTGATGGGGAGGAGCAGAGGCTACTAATCACTCTCACACAAAAGAAAAAGCTAGCCAATCACAGACTACAGCAAGTCAAAGACCCAGCAACACAGAAGTTTCTGCTGCTCCAGAAGCTGTAGTGACACCATAGGCTGTTTCTTCACAAGAGCACATTTTTGAACCCCTAGAAGCAGCTACCACAAGTGCCTCAATCACCCCTGCTAGTAGTGTAGTTCTTTCCTCTGTAGCAGAGGAAAGTAACATCTCCCTGATAGTGAAGGAGGGAACTACTAAGGCAACAGATAAGATTACTGCTCTGATGCCCCCTTCCCCCAACCCAGTGGGAGGAGAGGTTAGAAGGAGCACTAGATAAACTTCTAAGGTAGTTCCTCTGCAGGAAGCAAATGAGGTTCCAATTTCCAATAGGTATGATGTGTTGCATTCAGGGAGCTCAGAGGGTGACTCTGATAATTCATGTGTAGCTTCATCACTTCTAGAAGGGACTACAGATACAGAGACACAGGAAAGGCCAAAGGGTCCACAAAAATGGAAAGTTAAGATGAAAACAAAACATAAAGAATTGAGAAAAGGGAGATATAAATAATGGAAAGTAGACTTTTCTCTCTTTGATGTTTGTACCTTTTTCAGTTCACATATCAAATGTGAACAGCATTCAGAGGCCTGGGAAAAGGAATACTGTGTTTTCTGTACTGACATACTTACAGTTTTGGATTTTTTTTCTACAAGATGTTCACCTACATTCCCTGAGAGATATTCAAACTGCTGCAAGGGCTTGGATGGGGGGGCCCTCATATTGGTCTATGAGGAATGATGTATGTTCGGGTGTTGGCATTCTTTTTCAACTTCCAGAATTGAAAGTGGTTAAAATATATGATGTTTACCCAGGAAGGATATTGATTATGGATATGATGATTCAAAATGTAAACTTTAGATTGGTAAATAATTATGCCCCTCAGACAAATACGGCTAGATGTGAACTGTTTAGTTTGATATAACCTTTCTTGTATACAGCACAGCAAGTGCTTTTGGCAGGAGATTTCAATTGTCCTTTAAAGGCCAGGATGGCCAAGCAATATTGTGATTCTAATTTCCTTGCACAAATGATACAGAAGGCCCAGCTACAGGATGTTTTTTTTTTTATACATGCTAAATATGATGTACATACTTTTCAGAAGGGCCCTTTAGTGTCTAGAATAGACTATATTTTTACTTCAAAAGCAGTAAACACATTATCTGCAGAGGTAACTTCAGCTGAATACTCTGACCACTGTGTAGTCTCTGTCATGATAGGAATATCATCTGAGATACAGAGGCGTCCTGGCTTTTGGAAATTTAATGTGTTGCTCTTGATGGACAGACATGTTGCAAGCATAATTCATGATTTTTTAGAAGCTAGAAAATCAGTTCTTGTATTCTTTGACAATCTGGTATCTTGGTGGGAAGACACAAAACAAGATATGGTTTACATGTGTAAAAGGATTGGTACATTTCAGAGCAGAAAGTCATATTTTAAATATTTACAGAATAGACAATTATTGCAACATTTAATGTCCACCTCATATGAAACTGGAAAGAATTTGACAGAGCAGATTAAGGCAGTAAAAGCAGATTATCTGCAAGTTGGATATATCACATGTATGCAGATAAGATGGACTATCATTCTTCCAAAAGTAGATAGCTACATCACTAGCAACAATATGGGATGAGAGGGAGGGCAGACTTGATTTGCCCTTTTGAAGCATATATTACAAAGGCCAAAGCAAAGGATATGTCCACACTGGTGGATGAGGCAGGGAATATCTTGGTGGAAAAAAAGCAGTTTTACAGCTAGTATCAGATTACATGCATCAAATGTATGCTCCCTTACAAAGTGAGGGTGGAAGCATGCATTTTTTTTTTCATGGCATACAGACACCTAGGCCAGAACAGTCAGCTATAGAGGCTCTAGCACAACCCATAACCGAAACTGAGGTCAAAGAAGCGTTATCAACTTTAATGGGGAGAAAGACCCCAGGGCCGGATGGCTTACCAAATGAAGTTATAAAACTTATGGGTACTGTACTTTCACCAGAATTGACTGTAGCTTTTAATCATATCTTGGACACCAATCAGATGCCACTGTACATGAACATGGGTGTGCTGACATATGTACATAAAAAGGGTTAAGATCTGATATCAGAAACTGGAGGCCTTTGAGTCTCTTAAATTCAGATTTTAAAGTTTTAACCAAGATACTGAATAAGAGGTTGGTCTCCATAGCTAACACAGTTATTTCACAAGCACAAACCTACACAGTTCCAGGCAGGTATATTCAAAACCATATCATATTGATTAGATAACTGGTAGTACTGGGGAAGATTGGGAAAGTGGATGGGTATCTGCTCTTGCTTGATCAGGAGAAGGCATTTGACAGAGTTAGTCATACATATTTATGGGACATAATGGAACAGTATCATATTCCAGAGACAGTAATAAAATGGTTGAAATGTATATATCATACAGCAACAGTGGTACCAGTTGTATGTGGGTGGAAAGGCCCTATAATCAGGTTACAAAAAGGAGTCCGGCAGGGCTGCCCTTTGAGCCCAATTCTGTACAAGTTTTTCATAGACTCTTTATTAAGAAAAATTAATCTTAATGAGAAAATTGTAGCAATCAACATAAGGGGACAACCACTTCCATTCAAAGCTTTTGCTTACACGGATGACATGAATATTATAATAAGCACACAGTCTTCAGTAAAAGAATTAATATTAACTTGCAAGAATTTTGGGAAGTATTTGGCTTGACTGAATGTACACAAGTGTAAAGGTCAAAGGTTAAATTACATGTTGAATTTCAAAGATACGGTGGCAGGGATATCAATATAGCCTGATCTGATAAAAGTACTAGGTAATTAATTTGGTCCAGGAGAAATGGATGTTAAAAACTGGACAAATAAGATAGAGATTGGGAAGGCAAAGGTGGCCCAATGGAATAGGTGGAAGATGGGAAAGAAAAAAAAAATATATCTGATAGAGACATACCTTATGTATGTGTTTTTATATATTAGTTATATTTTCCCACCTCTGAAGATGTTAGAAACTGTTTTGCTAGGTATCTTTTTTAAAGCATACAGGGGGAGTCATTTGAATCTTTTGAAAAGAAATATATTGTATCTCCCTCTCAGACACGGTGGTTTTGAATATGCCAAATCCAATTTTGTTTTTTAATAGTTTCTTTTTTTAATATAGTATCAAACCATTACTATTACAGCAAATGATAGGATGGGAGGTCTTACTAAGAGGGAAATGCAGCACCTGGATTGATCAATGGGAAAGGCAGACTCTCAGAATGGTTAAAAGAACTGTTACAGTTCCTGAATATATAAGATGTACTTTTCTTTGGTTAAAACAGTGGGGTTTACTGACACAGCAGGTGATCACATTGCCTAGAAAGCAGTTATATCACTATATATTATCTACAATATGTCAGAAAGATGTTCGTATTTGTAAAATGTCCTGTGGAGTACAGAGAGACCTTAAACATGCTTTTGAACAACAAAAGGATACTGGAAAAAATGTGGGATGTGCACTGGTTCATGTGTCATGAGAAGCTTAATGTTAAGGCCAATCAGAAACATAAACCCCTACAAGAGAGGATATGAAGCAGGTTAAGATGCATGCAGCAGAAAGAAACGATACAGCATCTTTTTTTGAATGCTCATTTATATCAGACTTTTGGGATTATTTAGCACAACAGTGGGGTGGTAATATATTCAGTGCACTTACATATACTAATCTTATATATGGGGTGTTTGATAGGAGAAGGGGAAAGTGGCATTTAAGCACTGTACACTGTATAATGACGATCATTAAATGGAACATTTGGATTATGAGATGTGGTTATATCCTACGGCAAAAGGCAGGAAGCCATGAAGAACTTTATAATAAAATTATGCAAGATTTAATTCAATTGTATATGCTGGAAAAAAGCTCACTGTCAAATGTAGTAATGTTGGAACTGTGGAATAGTCTGCCATGGGTCACTGATACAGATGCTCCTATAACATAACTTGTTGCTTTTTTTTTGTATTTTGAGATGAGTTGAATTTCATTTTTGGTTTCTTGTTACACCCTGATTAGATGTCTGTTTGTTTTTTCCTGGAATTGTACAGTCTTTTGTTTTATTTAATATGTATATTTTTTGTTGTTGTTGTTTCTTTTCTCTGATGTATTAAATAAAAAATTCCCCTACTCTTTTTTGAGAAGTGCCATGGGATCTTTAACATCCACCTGAACTACCACCAGAACAGGCAGATGGGACCTCTGTTTAAAATCTCATCCAAATGACAGCACCTCAGGATTGCAGCACCCCCCCCCCCCCATGCTGCAGTACAGTGTCTATGACAACAGAACAACGGAGACTCAAGGACTTCAGGGTTTTAAATAATTGATTATCAGTTTTTTTTTCTTGGGACAATACTAACAGTACAGAAAGTATTTATATAGGTTTTCTAGAAGTGTTATGTTTGTTAAACACAATGAGGCAAATACTATGCATTTTCACAATGTTTTAGCACTTTTATGAGCAAAACGCTAATTAATTTTTAGAGTTAAAAAAACCCTGGACTCAGTAATATTAATTTTGTGGCCATTTGAACATGCCACACAGGCAGTGAGTGGTGAGACTGCATCTGTTAGTCAAATCATTCCACTGCTGCAGATGCTGAGAAAGACTTTGTTGAAAGTAAAACACTGACTTCCTGCCTATTTAACTGCCTACCTGAATCATGTGACCTGTGGACCTGCAGAGACAGTCAGGCATGTGATCAGTGGCCTGTTTCACTAAGTTCACTAAGTTTCAAGCTGCAAAGGAGGTGTGAGCCCATTAATCAGCTCTTGTTAGGACAAAATATAATAGTCCAGGTTTGCCACTGTGGAGATATAGTTATCAAGGTTTCTTTTTAAAACTTTCCTTACTTGGACTAGCTGTTATATCCAGTTATCATTTTTATAGTCAATATTTAATGCTATCATTAGGGAGGGGTCATTTAAGATGTCATAGTACAATAATAAATCTCTCCAACACCTTCTTAATTCCAGGCTATGCAAGTCTAAGTTGGTTAATCTATTTTTGTAACTTTGATTCTTTAAGGATTATTGATTTAGTGCAATGTCTTTGCATCCTCCCCAGTTTGTGTATTTCTGTTTTTGTACAAGGGTTCCATAGTTGACTGATATAATCCATTATAGGTCTAACATATGACAAATACAGAGGCATTAGAATGTCGGCATTTCAACTCATAATATTTTTTTTTTATTGTCAGTATTGTTTTATTTGCCTTTGCAATAACTGAACAGCATGGCTTATTAAAATTAAGGTCATTATCAATAATTATGCCAAGATCTTTTTCTAAATTATTTTTTGGGAGGGGCAAGTCATTTATTGTGTATGTATATAAAGAATTTTGTCTCCCCATATGTATTACATAGCATTTATCAGAATTTAGTCACATGCCCCATGTTGAGGTCCAAGATGAGATTACTCTACGTTTAAATCTTTTTGTATTAGTTCAATTTGCTCCATGCTAACACAAGTGCACAAAATTGTGTTTCATCTGCATATTTAACAACAGATTTTCAATATTTTTGTCTAAATCAGCAATAAATATTTGGAAAATTATAGGTGAGGGACACCGCTATGAACCTGGTCCTCAGAGGATAGGTGTCCCCGAGCAGAGACATGTTGTATTCTGTCTCTCTCAGCCAATTGTTGATCCATTCAACAATATATGGATCTGTACTGCATTTACACAATTTTTCATTGATTGCCCAGTGTGAGATCAAGTCATATGCTTTGCTACAGTCAAAAAGAATTACATCCAACGGTATACCTTTATCCAACATTTTGTTCACATTATTATAAAAACCCACAAGACTGGTGATGCAGGAACAACCCTGTACAAAGCCATGTTGGTTTGAGCCAAATAATGGAATGGTTTTAAGATGATCTATCATTTTGATTTTGATAAGTGACTCAAGGATCTTACGTGTTATCAAGGTGAGGCACATTGGCCTATAATTAGAAGCATTAGTTCTACTGCCTTTGAATATTGGTGTTACTCTTGATTTCTTCCAATCATTAGGCGCTAAACCATGATTTAGGGAATTCTCATATAATATTTTAAGAGCCATCCAAATGTAATCTTTTAATAATTTTAACATAGGTGATGTAGTGTTGTCAAGACCAGGGGCACTATTGTCTTTTAATTTTTCAATTTGATGGATTATTTCCTCTCTGATGAAAAGATGTGACCCTGTTACATAATCATTATTCATGTTAGCTGAAGATGGTGATTGATTAGAAAAAAACAGAACAAAAGTAATCATTGAAAGCATTTGCCCTTTTACTAGGGTCTGATATACATTCTTTATTTACTGTAATTGTTGGTAATTCATTGTTTCCCTTTTTTAACGAATTGATGTAGCTATAAAATTGCTTGCTGTAAGATTTGCTAGCATTTTGTGCAAGGTAAAGTTCAAAGTTTTTCTTTGCCTTATTTTATTTTTACATTTTCTTTGTATATTTTTGAGTCGATTGCAGTTTATGTCTGACTTATTTTTCATAAAAAGGCTGTAAATTTTGTTTTTCTTTTTAATGAGTTTCTTAATACCTGTAGTCAACCATTTAGGTCTCAGACCCTGCTTACCATATTTTTTAATGGATTTCACATGTTTCTTCATTGTGTTCTAAATTGTTGTTTTTATAATATCTCAGGATTCATCTATAGATTTTTCCTTAAGTAGATTAACCCTGTCTATTTTCTCAGTATATAATACTGTTTGTAGTTCACTGAATTTGTTAGAGATAGACTTCTAACATTACCTAAAAGAAACCTCCTTGATGTTTTATTTTGTACTTCTATTTTATTAATTATACTTTTCTTTGTTGATAATGTTTTACTTAATGTATGAGCCTCATTCCCCTGACTAATTAGTTTAAAGTGATAGCATCCATTGTGTTAGAAATCAAAGTACCCAGTACTTTTACACCCTCATTACTTAAATGGAGATCATATGTACCGTATAAGTGTTTTTTTTCCCATAGATTGTGTCCCCTGTATCTATGAATATAATAGATTACTTTGTACGCCAGTTCCGTAATTTTGCATTAATTCTAGCAATTGTGTCATTTTTTTCTTTTACTACCCATGGAACTGGAAGTAGAACAGATATAATAGGCTAGGCATTTTTAGATTTTGTGCAGTCTCAAGGAGGTCTATGCAGATATCTTTTTCGTGATTTTTACCCACATCATTTAATCCCACATGAATTGTTTCTTACCAACTTCACCTTATCAAACTGGAAATCAAGCTGAACTCAAAGTGAACAACTTGAAGTAAGGTGAATTTTGACTTTTTAATGGCAATGTTGCATAGTAATATGTAAATTTGAAGTGGACCACTTCGAGTTCACTACACAGGCAAATTAAAACTTCACTGCATCTCTATCCATGAAATACAAAATCACACATGCCCCCACAATGCAAAGCATCATGGTCAGCATATGCAAATCACCACAGAATATTATGCTGGTTCAACTTTAAGCAGAAATGCATGGTGCCAAAAGGCCCTCACACAGTTTGCAAAGGGTGCCAACAGAAGACATAGACACGTGTTTCGTCCTACCAGGACTCATCAGTATGCCTCATCTGTTTGACACCACAGTGGAATGAACCAGCTACCCATGATGGTCTATCTGGGTTATGTTGTGGTGAACCCAATTAAAACAAAAAACAACTTAAAAAACAAAGAACTTCTGTGCGCAAGATGCTTTGCATTGTGGGGGCATGTGTGATTTTGTATTTCTTTGAAACTCGGCTTCCTGGCCAAATGCCCTTTGGAGTAACCATTGCCTCAGTGCTTGCACACAGAGATTCTTTGTTTTTTAAGTTGTTTTTTATTTAACTAGGGATCCGTTGCTGGAGCGGACTGCTGGCTTTGTTTAAAACTGAACTCTTGGCGCCTTTTTTTAAAGGACTCAAAAACATCAGCCCAGCAGTGGAGATAGTTTATTTTATTTAATATTAGCCTCAGCACTGCTGTATCTAACACAACTTTTCCAGCTACTGCTTTAAATACAATGAAATTTCCCCTTCAAGGCTTTCTTTTTACTTTAAAGTTTTGGTATTTCATAATGTACTTTATTTGATTACAATAGCCTACCTGGTGTACCTGCCCTTTACTGCAGCTGCCAAAATTTTATACTGTTGCCTGAGATTCCACTGTTTGCATGCCTCAATCAGATAAAGGATCTCCCGATATAGTCTCTGCTCCACCCCCACTGTGAGCCCCCTGACACCTATATTAACTGCTGTGTTTCTTCTCCCTCTTCCACAGCGGTCCGGCAGTTGTGAGGGCTACACAGAGAAGCTCTCCCCCCTGAAATCATCACCAGGAGCCCTGATAGAAACTGCCCAGGTACTACTGAAACTGAATCATGACCATTGCTGGAGCAGACCACTGGCTTTGCCCCTCTGAACACTACACATTCAGCTCCCCACCACCCCCACCACCACCCTTGGTCAGCACTCGAATTTATAGGTTGATTTCTGATAACATGATCATGAAATAACGTATCAGTCCACTTTTCCATCTGCAGCTTATCTTTTCCCACCACTAGAGGTCCCCTTACTTTTTCTCTCTGTTTTATCTCCAGTGATGTCACTTACCTCCATAATCTTTTCCCTCCTCTAGAGGTCCCCTTACTCTTTCTCTCTTTCTTTCTCTTCAATACTGTCACTTAGTCCAAACTCTCCCCTACCATGCTCCCACTTACCATCATCACTCTCCTTCTGCAACTTCATCAGGCACTCTCACCTACCACTCACTATGACATTTTGAGGTGCAAGAACAAAGCCCTCTGTCAACAAGCAGCCGGGCACCCCCAGCCTTGCCCCCTCTCAATATACATTGACACCCCCACCCCGGGATACCATCTACCAAGGCAAGGAACACACTGGTGCCCACCCTCTCTGGCCAACCTACTCACTCCACAACCACCACCCAGCAAATCCCCTGTTCTCACAACTTACTCCCCCTGTCTGTCCCCATTATTCTGAAACTCCTAATACCCACCATCAGTCACAAGAAACATAAATGCTAAAGACTTACTACCCGAACCAACAGCAACTGCCTCAGACTACTCATTCTTCTCCTTCTTCTGACTGGCGATGTCCACCCCAACCCAGGCCCACTAAAAAACACGCCATCCCACCCATCTCCAGGTAATGGCCTGTGCAACACCTCTCTAAACATTTGCAGCATTCAAAAAAATTGGGACTCCTTTCAATGTTGGGTATTCCAGAAACACCCTGACATCATTTCCCTGACTGAAACCTGGCTCTCCCCCTCTGTCCCTGACTCAGCAGTATATCTCTCTGGATACCATCTCTACTGCTCCAACCAACTGGGAAAGTGAGGGGGTGGCTGTGCTGTCTACCTCAAGGACTCAATCTCCGGCCACCTCCTCCCTCTGCCCACACTAGCATTCAGGGCTCAAGCCCTCACCCTCAAAATTACTCTAGGTAGGTCTACATCCCCTGTCCTCCTCACTACGGCTTATGTCCCCCCCAGGGACCAGAAGATAGCCTTCCAGTCCATCATGTCCTACCTCGCAACCCCACCTCCAAAGCATGAAAAATTGCTACTGGGGGATTTCAACATAAACTGGCTGGCCAAAACAGCCACCCCTTACATCAATGAGGCTGCAGCCCTTGATCTCACACAGGTCGTCAGAACCCCACCCGACTACACGCCCACATGGGGTCATCCTCCCTCCTAGACCTAGTCTTCACAAACCACCCACACAAAATAACCAGCACCCTAGTCCTCCCCAACACCCTAAGTGACCAGTCTCCAGTACTCTGCATCTGGTCTGGTACCCCACTCAAATCCGCTCCCAAAATTACTGCTCAACATAGACTAGGGACTGGTAAACTAGCCCTACTTAAGGCCCACCTTAGGGATTGGGACTGGGCACCTCTAACTAACACCCTCGACCCAGACCATGCCCTCAAACTACTTATCAGCACCTTTAATGCTGCCTGCAACAACTACGCCCCCCTCACCAAAACCATGACCAAAGGGAAACAAGCCCCCTGGTTCTCGGACCACCTCTAAGGCCTATTACGTCATCGTGACGCCCTGTGGCACCTTGCTAATGAGACCCAAAAGCCTCTGGACAGGCAACGGTATCGGGAGTCCCATAACAAGTGCACCTAGGCCATACGCACCACCAAAGCGAACTATTATAAAGCCTCCTTAACCTCCACCTGGGGCACTGGACGGAAGTTCTGGGAGAACATTAAGGAATTCTGTGGCAAGGCCCCAAATACGCCACCAGACCAAATTCTAATAAATGGTAAACTCTCCTCTGACCCTGTCAGTATAGCCACGGCCCTAAATACCGCTTTCACTGATCTCTCCCATGTGCTGCCCCCTAATTTCTTCGATCCCCCACCTGCCTGTACCACCCCACACCCTCCCTTGCCCCACCTTTCCACCTGCTAGTCCTTACCCCCTGAGTCTGCAAAACCCTACCTCACCAAAGCTATTGGCCAAAATCACTATAATCATGACTCCCTGGACCTCAGACTTCTCCGTTTCACCCTCCAGGAAGTCCTAGCACCACTCACCCACATTCTAAACCACTCCCTCTGCCAAGGGAAATTCCCTTCCCTCTGGAAATCAGCTTACATCACTCCCATACATAAAAGTGGTGACTGCTCTTCCACTAACAACTACCGCCCCATCTCTATGTTACTCCCCCTTCTAAGGCCCTAGAATGCATAGTCACCGACCAACTCATTGACCACCTTAACAAATACCACCTTCTATCCAGACAGCAATATGGTTTCCGTAAGGGCCACAGCACCACCACCGCCCTCCTTGAATTTACCTCCCATGTCCACACAGCCCAGGACCACGGCCACCTCACTGGTGCCATCTTCATGGACCTATCTAAGGCCTTCGATACCATTAACCATGCCCTCCTACTGAACACCCTAGCCTACCCGGGGCTCTCCAATGATGCCCTAAACTGGTTCACCAGCTATCTCTCCGATAGAACGCAGTTAGTCAAGGTAGGACCTGTCCTGTCCCCCCGCCTCCCTATCCATTCCGGTGTTCCTCAGGGCTCCATACTCGGCCCCCTCCTCTTCAGCCTATACCTCAACTCCCTCCCATTGTCATGCACCAGAAATATGCTCCTATACGTGGATGATGCAGTCCTGTTCGCCTCTGACCCGAACCCCCTCAAACTTCACCAAACCCTCCAACACTCTTTCCATGAGATTGAAGACTGGCTCACTGCCCAGCGTCTTATTATTAACTACAGTAAGACAAAAGTCATGATATTTGCCCACCTCCAGAACCCGCTCAAGAACCTCTGCCCCAATTTCTCACTGCCAACCAGACCCAACCAGAACTAGTTAGCCAGTTTAAATACCTAGGGATCACATTAGACCCTGCCTTAAGCTTTCATCAACATATCCTACACCTCTCTACAGCCCTTAGCTAAAGGCTGGGTATACTATACTGTTTCAAACACTGTCTCACCCCTGAAGCCTTAAAACCTACCATAAACTCCTCAATCTTCTCCTTATTAGACTATGGCATCCTAATCTACAGTGCTGCACCATCCACAACCCTAAACAGACTTTGTCTCGTGCTTAACAAAGCCTGTCGCCTCTTCCTTGGATGTGATCATCTTACTCACTCCTGCTCCCTATACAGCAGCACAAACTGGCTAAACCTTGATAACCGAATTAGGTACCACACCTGCCTTATGACCAAAAAGGCCTTACTTGGTCTCACACCTCCTACCCTTGACCAAATTATCCACCCAATACCTCTAGGCAAAACAACTCATAGCTCGAACAAATGGCTGCTATGGGTCCCCCATGGCTGGACCTCCCAATTCCAGCATACTTTCAGCTGCAGAGCCCCCTGGACTAATGCCCTCCCTAGTCATATAACAAATGAATTAAGATTTGGCCCCTATAAATCCAAGCTGAGGACTCACCTTCAGGCCACTAACCAATGTGACTGCCCTTGACACCAGAGTGTCCTATCCCTCCTTCACTAAAAAAATAACTCTCCTATTTCTCCCCCTTACTAACTAACCCTCAAGAATCTATATGACTATCAGCCTCTACAGAGCCCTCTGTATCTTTCTGGTTGTGCTATAGGAATGCAAAGCAAAACTACTGTTAGCCAATCTGTTTAACTACCAGTAACTGTTTAATATGTTGTAATGTTTCTGTAACCTGTATCATCAAGTTCGCTCCATGTGCCTGTATGTATGACGTGGAACCTTTGTAAATGAGTCCCTGACTCAAAGGTCTTTCTGAATATTACAATAAATAAAAAAATTAAAAAAACCCTGCCTGGGTTCTAGGATGTCTATGAGCTGTACCATGTTTAAGACAATTACATTTGCTAGTCATTGTTGACTATATTACTTAAATATTATGTGATTGAGTCCAGTGAATTGAATCATTAATTTTAATAGCATCATAGAAAAGTGTTCCAACTGTCATATTCCTCTTTCCTTTGCTGCCCATTCTCATTTCTGTCACTACAGGGCATTTCGGATTAAAGGGTACCTAAACAAGCATTTTTTTTTTAAACTACAAACTCCAAAATCTGGCTTCATTGCAAGGTAAAGTAAAGGCTGCTGTTTACATTTATGCTAAAACTGCACGTATGTAAACACCATCAATGTAGTTTCGCAGCTTTTGAAAAATGTAAACATCAGCCTCCCACTTTCAAAAAACAGCCTTGCTTTCTCCCCAAGATGTCTGCCAAGTATGTTAAGTGATCAGTCATGATGACATCATTGGAGCCAGAGGCAGAGACCCACATGGCTCACTATAGTACTAACTCTTCTTTCTCCCTTTCCAAAACTCCAAAATCTGGCTTCATTGCGAGGTAAAGTAAAGGCTGCTGTTTACATTTATGCTAAAACTGCATGTATGAAAACAACATAAATGCAGTTTCATAGTTTTTAAAAAATGTAAACATCGGCTTTTCACTTTCAAAGAACAGCCTTGCTTTCTCCCTAGGATGTCTGCCAAGTGTGTTAAGTGATGAGTCATTATGACATCATTGAAGCCAAAGGCAGAGACCCACATGGCTCCCTGATGTGCTAATTAGTTCTTTTCCCCCCTTTATTATGAATTGTTTCACCAGTATGATCAACACCATGGGCTGGATATTCAAACTGCTTCATTCTGAGGCATGAAAGCCATGCTTTCACAAAATAGTTAGCAGCGGGGTGAGGCCAGGTGATATTCAAGGGTTGTGCTGTTGAGCAACTCGCTGACTATCACCCCAGCCGCAACCACTGTGCATGGCACAGTAAACTAGCATACTGCAAGTTGTCAGGTGAACATTCAACTTGCGGTGGCCAAGTACCATTTAGCCATGCGCAAAATCCACGATATTCAAAAGGTGACATGCAAATGGGGCCATAATTCATGCAAGGCACAGGGGGGGCCATTTGCATCTGATTATGGCCCCATTTGCTTGCCAATAGCATGTAGGTGTGCCGATCCCCGAGGACTTGCGCCTGGCGCCCTGCCAGGCAGCAGCCGTCAGGGACCGACACACCCTGCAGCCCGATCGCGGGCAGCAATGTGGGTCCCCCACCTCCTCCCCTACATCTCCCTAGTGGTCCAGTGGACCGTAATGCCCGATCGCTGGCAGAATGTAAATGAACCCCGAACATGTCCCTAGTGCCCGATGTGGGCAGTAAGTAAAGTGCACCCCCACCCCGAACATCTCCTGGTGGTCCAGTGGACTGCCCCATCGTGGGCAGAATGTAAATTGACACCCCCAAACATCTCCCTGGTGGCTAGTGTCCCCACCCACCCAATGGCCCCACCACCCCACTCCCTGCGCAGCCGGGCGGCGGCAGCATCCAACCCACCTGCCGCCTCACGCCCGCCGACTGACTCCTGGTAGGGCTGCACACCCATTGGTGCAGAGCAAGAGCTAATGGATGTGCAGCCCATACCGTACATGACAGTCCAGATTTGTGAATGAATCATTCCCATGATGCTTTGCATTATTGGACTATGTGCAATTGTGTTTTCTTTAAAATGTGAGTGCATGCCCAAAACTCTTTGGGGTAACCCATGCCTCAGGACATTTGGTCTGGGGTTCTTTTGTAGTTACATAATGTCAAATTACTATGATGGTGTTCTTGTTATTCACAAATTGAGTCTTAGTAAAGACTGACAAAATTTAAAAAATAAAGTACTACTAAGTGATTTGTTGTTACCTATCTTTTGCTTGTCGGCCTTCTTAGCTGTGCAACAAAGGTAGTCTAAGAAAACCAGTATATGCATGATACAGCTAAACTGAAATTTTCTTGTTTGTCATATAATGGTGTCCTATACTGGAGGGTGAGTAATGACCCACAGGTGTGGATTAAGAACAAATGATTAAATGTTGCTAACTAGAACACCTTAATAGAAGACGGAGGTATTAAAATTACAGATTTAATTTATTACTAAAAACATTACATTTAACAACATGGCCACTATGTTACATATGAACATGCGAAATTGCCAGCAGATAATGGCCTTAAGGTCTATCGAGTCTGCTCGATTGTGCAGCTAGCAGCACTTAAACTGCAGCTGCCCCCCTTTATTTCCCCCTCTCATGACCCTCCCCCTTACCCTGTCTCATCCCCTTTTGAAGCAGACCACTGTTCTACAGGATACCACTTCCACAGGCAATGCATTACACCCAGACACCACCCCCTCATTAAAAAAGTGTCTTCTCATTTCCTTCCTGAACCTTCCCCCTTCCAATCTTAGATCATGGCCTCGAGTGCCCCCCCTTAACTTGAAAAGCCCCTCCAAGCCTGTCTTGTTTATTCTTTTCATGTGCTTGAAGGTTTCAGTCATGTCTCCCCATCCCTCCTTTCCTCCGGTGAGTACATGTTCAACTCCCTCAGCCTGCTTTCATAGGGTATGTCCCCCTGGCCCTAGATCATCTTTGTAGCCCAGTGCTGCACCCCCTCTAATAACTTAATGTCCTTCTTCTGGTTTGGGCACCAGTACTGCATGCAGTACTCAAGGTGTGGCCTAACCAATGTCCTATACAGTAGCAGGATCACCTCCGCTCTCCTGGAGGATGTACCCCTGGCAATACAACCCAGCATCTTGCTGGCCTTTGCAGCTGCCTTCCTACATTGTGCTGAGTTATTAATTGAGCCTGTAATGATCAGTCCCAGGTCCTTCTCCACCTCTGTCATGGCTAGCTGACCCCCCCAACTGGTAGCTCCCCCTTGAGTTTTTTGCACCAAAATGTAGCACCTTGCACTTTTTGGCATTGAACCCCAGCTGCCAAGTGTTTGACCTGGTCTCCGATTTTGACAGATCATCTTACAACCCTTGCCTCCCTAGGTCATCCATTATTGCACCCATCTTGGTGTCATCTGCAAACAGACTGATCTTGCTCTTGATGCCTATCAAGATGTCTGCTATAAATATCCCAAACAATACCGGTCCCAGCACAGAGCCCTGTGGCACCCTGCTAGTCAATGGCCTCGGAGCTGAGAGCTCCCCTCCCAGCACCACCATCTGCTGTCTCCCTTGCAGCCATTCCACTACCCATTCTACCATCTTCCCCCCTGCCCCTGTGCCTTCCAGCTTACTTCCTAGCCTCCCATGTGGCACCAAATTGAATGCCTTACTGATGTCTAGGCACAGGACATCTACTGCATGGCCTTTGTCTAACTGCCTAGTTACCCAGTCATAGTACATCACCAAGTTGGTCTGACATGACCTGCCTGTGACAAATTCATGCCGTCTACCATTCTGCAGCCTATTTGTCTACAGAAGGGAAACCAATCTCTCCTTCAGGATTGTCTCCATCAGCTTACCTATGATGGATGAGAGACTCACTGGTCTGTAGTTCCCTGGTTTATCCTTGGGGCTGCTCTTATGGAGGGATACTACATGAGCCATTCTTCAGTCCTGAGGTGCACTACCTGAGTTCAGGGAGGCATTGAACAGGTCTGCCAAGGGCTCAACCAGGACTTCTGCTAGCGCCTTCAGCTTCTTGTGGTGTATTCCATCTGGCCTTGATGCCTTGTCCTCCCTCAGTGCCCTCAAGACCTCCAGTACCCTGCCCACTGTTATTTCCCCATCTGTCCCTCCTCCCCTGTACCCACCCTCCCACCTCCGTGGGTACCTCCCTCCTTTCTCCTCAGTGAACACTGAGCAGAAGTATTTGTTAAGAGCTTCTACCTGCTCTGCCCCTGTTTCTACCTACCCCCAATCTTAATCTTTACAATTTGGTCCTTACAGCTTCTTTTCTCACTGATGTACCTGAAGAAGTCCTTCTCCCCTTCCTTAATGCCCTGCATCAGCCTGAGCTCCCTAGTCACCTTGGCTGCCCTTACTGCTCTTGTCACCTCATTCAACTCCTTCAGGTAATCGTCTCTGTCCTCCCCCCCCTCCCTGTTCTTTTGTACATTATGAAGGTGGCCCTTTTCTTCCTTACTTTTTCCCTGGCCTCCTTGCTTACCCAGATAGATCTCTTGGCCCTAGCCCTCTTACTCCGGACCCTGCTTCAGGTTCTAGTTGCCTCCACAATCCCTAGTTTGATGACCTCCCACCTCTTGTTAGTGTCCATATTTGGATGGATTCTGGCCTGATACATCTTTACTTCTCCCCCCATCCTCCTGAAGTCAGCCATCCTGAAGTCCAACACTCTCATGCCTGTTTCTACTCACTCTTTGCTCATATTTATTGTGAACCACACTGAGTGGTGGTCACTCCCTGCCCACGGATCCTCTGCCCCACCTCTCTCCCAAACTCCCCATTACCCAGCATGAGGTCTAGGGTGTTCCCTAACCTGGTTGGCTCACAGACCAGTTGCAGTAGGAAGCTATCCTGGAAGGTGTCCAGAAGAACCTTCTCCCTTCAATTTGTGGCAGCTGGGGTAGTCCAATCCAATCATGGCAGGCTGAAGTCCCCCACAATCACTGTGTTACCCTTCCCACAGGTCCTTCTGATCTGTCCTGCTAGTTCCATGTCTAGTTCCTCTGTCTGAGAGGGTGGCCTGTACACCACTCCCATCCTGAGAGTCCTATTTTTGGAAAGCTGGATCTTCATCCCCAATGACTATGTATTGCCCTCCTCTCTCTCCTCTCGAACACACTTCAGCCCCTCTCTCACATACAGCACTAACCCCTTCCATTTTATGCTATCCCTGTGAAAAATCCTATACTCTGGTACTTTTCTCCCTCCCCTCTTTCCCACTAACTCTACCTCCCCTCTCCACCTCCTGCCTCCTACCTCTGATGCATGCCTGCCCCTCTCATCTCATGCCTCTCACCTTCCTCATCCCCATCCCTTTGTCCCTCCCAACCATTCCTTCCCCCTCCGATCTATCATCAGCTTCTCCACTGAGTGCCCCCTTCTAAATCCCCCAGTACTGTCAGTACTGCAAAATTATTTTCTGATGGCCCTCCACTACCACTCCCTTCCTCCTTCTTTTTGCTAGCCTTACCCCCACTGCTGACTCTGTGACCTTCATGTCCATCCATCCTCCCCATCTTCCATTCTTCCTCTTTTCTGCCTTCATTTCCCCTAGGTCCTGTGTTCCCCTGTCCTATTACCCAGTCTGCCTCCCTTTTCCTTTATCTCTCATCCCCTCTTGCTCACTTTATCTTCCCTCCTCAGTTACCCTCCAACCCACCCCAGTTGTTGGGCTGCCCTCCACTGCATCTTGCCATCCTCTCCTTAGCTCTACTTGTAAACATCTGATCTCATTCTTAAGCTGCATTATTTGCTAGCACACCAAACATCCTCCTACTCGCCATGCAATTCTAAGAAAGATTGGTTCTCCTCAGTTGTTACAGCCTACCATGCTTCCCAACTTCCTATTTTCCCACCAGTGTCCCCCACATTTCCAGTTGAAGTATGCCAACCACAACCCATGTCCCCTCCCTTCCTCCTTTACCAGCTCTTTCCATGTTCCACCCATTCCCCAATGCCTTGCCCCCTGTAAAGATTGGCTAACCAGTAAAGTTCACCCCACCAACCAAAGCAGCCTGCCCTTTAAATGCAACCAAGGGCAGTTTTCCCCTTCACATGACCAACTGCAGCTTTTTTCTCTACATGCCCCTAACCCTATATGGTGCCTAAACTGCAACTTTCACTTACCACCTATGCAATCTGCTTTTAAACCTATACAGTACCCATACTGCTATTCACCCCTTAAAAGACAATTGTTCTAACTTTGCAAACTTCCACCCCCCACAGTTACAGTATGCACAATGTAATGCACATGTTCAGCCTAGATTCGGGTTTAATCTTTGCACTGGTGCCCTTCCGAGTTTGCTGTTCCTTTAATCCTCAGCAAGTCCTTCTATCTCAGCCAGCCTCTTTACCTTTAATACTCACTACCTAGTTCAGCCAGCCTCCGTAGCATAATACTTACCCATGTAATAGTTTTTACAGTCTCATTTTTTTAAACTTAGAAGTAGTGAATTATCTTTATATTTCAGATTACACAACTATCACATTCAGTCATTGAAAATAAGGTAGAGTCATGATAATTAAGTTCCCTTCTCCCCTTCCTATGTCCTTAACCATGCATTTATTTATTTATTTTTTGTCTTCTGTAATGAACCTTCAGCACAGGTTGTATTTCAGAGATTTCTAGCTTCCCTACCTTCTCACTCAGGCTCTCAGGCTGTGTCTTATGTTTTCAAAATCTTTCTGGATTTTGGGAATTGATTTTCTTCCTATATCATTTGTTCCTGCATGTAGGATAACACAAGGTTTGTCCCCTGACTTCTGCAATATTTGGCCTAACATGTTGTCAATATCTGTCATTTTGGACCTCAAGAAGGAGCTAACAGTCCTGTTTCCTTTGCCACTGTAACCCACCTGTTGGGTTGGGTTTTTACGGCTGCACTGGGCAGAGCCTGCAACCATCTTACGAACACCTTCAAACAGCTCACCAGATCAATCTGAATAACATATTTGGATTTACAGTATGATCCTTTCACAACTCTAAAGCACTCCACTACCCACACTACTTTTCTTGCCATCACCCACTATGCTCAAGATGGCCATACAGAGCTCAGTGCAAATGTGCAACTGCTCATACATGTGTATTGAGCTCTGCATGGTGGCAGGCTGTTCTGCTGTGAGCTCAGAGAGTGCAGCTGCAGCCATTCTGGCTCTGGTCAGAACTTGTTTTTATTTGTCACCAGGTTATACAGGTTATCTTACTGTCATTTTGTCCATTGAATATTTAAAATACTTGGGAGAGGGGTTGAAAGGTAATCCCTACTTGTGCAGTTACTAAGATTTGAGCTAAGTCACCAATAGATCATTATTGTGTTTTTAAATATCTGAAAATAACTGTTGACCATATTCTTTAAACAGATACACATAGTCATATACTTTGAATCTATCTTACATGTTACACCAATAATAAATAAATGCATAAACGTCCATTGAACCCGAATAGTATGTGTCTGATAAATCTATTTCTTGAGTTGTGTTCAATTATGTTTCTCTATGTCATGTAAACAAGAAATTAAATTAGACTATAGACAGGAAGTAATAATGGAGTTACACATACTATAGTGGTGTGGTACAGCCACTATAATTAGGGCGGCTTGTAAGTTCTATGTTAAATTTGATTTTTTGTTTACTGCTTGCAGGAGGATGGTTTTACAGATTTATATGAAACTTTTACTATGTGTTTTCTATGACAGACTCTACAATCCATGAAAATTTCATGTCACTTGGTTAAAAAATTCTTAGAGATATTTAAGTGTGAAAAAATACAGTTTTTTATTGATTTCAAAGGTGTTTTTCTCTAAATTTTTTCTCTAGTCTAGAGTAAAAACTGCAAAGGTTTAAAAAGTGAAAATTTGTATGATTATGTAGGTTGCTGGGGAAGGATTTTCTACACTGGTTTGGTGTTTGGGAGTTTTGTAGTTTTTAAGATATCTACATTTGAAAAATCAGGGTTTTAGGTTACAGAGTCTGCCCACTGAACACTGGCTGGATATAACGTACTGCATGCACAGAATAATTTCAGTGTTGTTGAATGAGGAACAGGAAAGTAAAAACAGTCATGCTTGAGTTAATAAAGGGGCACTGTCAGCCCTATATGGAGTATGATACATAGTGGACGTTCTGCCTTTATTATTAAATAAAATGTTTTAATTAAGTGATTCACGTAGTTTGTGTCTTATTTTATTTACTGGATAGCAGGGTCTATCAATTCTGCCCTCCTCATGGTGCCACTTACTGAGGATCACTGTGGACTGCCCCCAGATATTCATCTCAGCAGTAAAGGATGACAGCTGAGCTGGAAGGGTCATGAGGGCATTTATGAATTCTGCCCTCCAAACTGTACTCTTTATTGAGGATCCCCACAAACTGGCCCACAGATATTCCTCTCAGCAGTGAAGGATGATGGCTGAGCTGGAATAGTTGTGAAGGCATTTATGAATTCTGCCTTCCCAGTGCTACATCCTGTAGTTATGCGATATATACAGTGCTGCTGACAGTGACTCCCAAGAATAATATACTCTGGTACAATGTCCTTATGCTTAGCTCCCCCCCAGCTGTCTGCTTGCTGCTATAGTTACGTCATGACCACCCAGCCTGTCAGACAAGCTGCTGCCAAGACACATGGCAGCACTACTGATTTAGTGGTTTTCTGCATAATTGTTGAATGAATTACTGTTGGCAAAGTTGGCCAATTCAGAAAATCACAGTTGGCTGTTCTCACTTCTATCCATCCATGATCTGAGCTTAGCTTGTCTGACAACTTGGTTCCAAGTTTAAATTGCTTGGCCTTCATCCCACTAGGCAGCTAGTTATTTTTTTAGTGGTATTATACTATTTGCTACACTGGTAGTAGACCCAAAAGTGCTCATTGACATTGATTGACAGCTCAGAGTGAGAAATCATTCAATGAGCACATACTGTATGCAGTATGCATTCATTGATAGCTCAGTCAGCAGTCAACCATGATGTAGAGAAGAGGGCTGTGCTGGTCACCGGCTCAGTTTCAGGATGAGGAGCAGCAGGGTGGTAGTCACTACCTACCAGGATGGAGGGAGGAGTCCACTAGACCACCTGGGACAGGTTTACATTCTTTATACAGGGGATCAGGATGGGGGGGTTACCC
Organism: Neoceratodus forsteri; assembly: GCA_016271365.2. Taxonomy (NCBI): domain Eukaryota; kingdom Metazoa; phylum Chordata; order Ceratodontiformes; family Ceratodontidae; genus Neoceratodus; species Neoceratodus forsteri. The sequence continues at coordinate 869,113,885 of CM057450.1, read as the reverse complement.
TGGACACCAGGAACACTTTTTTTATAAATTGGGCAGGACTGCTAGCCACTAGGGAAATATCTTATAGATACTGGGTGGGTGATCAGGTCAGGGAGGGACTTCAAGCTACCAGGAGAATGATGTATACATCAGGTGGGTAATTGGGTGGGGTAAGGCACTGGTATCTACCATGTAAATGTTTTGTATACATTGGGTGGGTGATCGGGTGGGGGGAGAGACCACTAGCCACCATGGAAATATTTTATAGATATTGGGCGGGTGATTGGGTGGGGAGAGGTACCACTGGGCACCAGGGAATGCTTATCTGTTTACTATTGGGCAGCAATTGACAATCAGTGATGGGGGGACCACTGGCTACCAGGGAAACAGACATTTTTGTTTCTCGGGTGGTGGTCAGCGAGGGGAGCACTAGTCACCAGTGACTGAGATTGCCTATAGGGGGTGCCATATGCAAATGGGCCCATAATGGGCATGCAAGTGGCCAGCTAGCACCTTGTATGCCCAGTGGACTCATTTGCATGGTTGCCTTTGTGAATAGGAAATAGCACACCAGTGCTATTCATTGCATTGTCCATTCCCCTAGCTACATCTCTGGGCAGTGGTAGTGGGGTGGCACTGGCAGTACGGGGGTTAATTCTGCCTTGGATTAGCCCTATTCACAGTCAGATAGTGTGGGGCACTATCCCACTGTGAATAGCACTTTTGGACAAATGGGGAATCGCGAAGTGCAATGCAAATATTTATGTTGCCTTTGTAATTTTTTGTGAATCTAGCCCCTGATGTCAAACAAAGACTGACTTGAAAGGGATCCATAATACATTAGTTCCCAATTGCAGTCAGTTTTCTTCTTTGTGAGTGACCAGGTACTAAATAACTATTTGAGTCTTCATTAAAACAAAAAAAATGGCTGTTCTATAAAATGTATTACAAGTGCAAATGTGGTTAAGTATGTCCCTGTTGGCATAGTAACTGCAAACAGCTGGGCATGAACTGGCACACAGGGATAGCCTACAGGATTTCCATCTTTGCTGTTCCAAACAGTAAAATATGCTATGCAATCCTACAGGAATGCAAAATATCACAAAATATTGTAAAGTATTATTTTTTTTTCATTATGTTACATACTTATGGTTTACAAATATGATACTTTACAATATTTTATGATATTTTAAAATCCTTTATGATTGCATATGATGTATTACTATACATCTTTTACTTTCTGTTTGGTCTGTCAAAGTGCATGACAGAACATGATATTTTCTGCTGCTACTCATTTTTGTTATAAAGCAGTGCAGCTATTGCAAACCTCTGTGGGTCTGTGTCTTACTTACTTCTACCTCTAATTATGCAGGTTCTGATGCACTTGATTGGTTTTTGAGGTTGCAGGAGTTAGGAGCATCAGATGTATGATGCTGCTGATTATGTTAATAAAGTGTGTCATCAGAGTTTGTATTTATGGGGGGGCTTTTACATCCTTCCTCATGTTCTGCCCTACTGCATAGCTTTGTGTCATCTTGCATTGCCTATAGTGAGTCAACATCAGAAAGCACTATACAAGTCCAACCCCCTACAAAAGGATAAGGGTTTCTATACAGTCTATCTGTGCTTCGTAATTGCTTTAAGTTTTAAATGTTCTTCTAGCCTCTAGGTAAATGTAATTCTATTTTTTACTGTTTACTTCTGTCAGTCACAGAAACAAGGAGCGTGTCACTGTAGTGGGAATGACCTGTACATTATGTGAAAGTGTTGATGCCCCCCCCTCCTTGTCAGGCATTCCTGGGCATTCTCTTTTCCCTCTTATTAAAATCTACTGCAGTAGCAACCTATTCCTGAATACTATACTTTATTTCCTTTTCTACTTCAGTGGCTCGGCCACCCACTAAAGTACCTTCTGCCTATACTTTTTCCTCTTTGTTTTCCTTTCTTCCTGCTCAGAATGCCTGCAAACTAAAAAGGTACGTGTGTCTTATAATGTAAAATTCAGTTGTGCCCCTGTAATGTTATATCACATGCATGCTTTGGAGCTTGTCATTTTTGTTGAGTGATCCTCTGTTGCGAGCCTAGACCCTAGATCAGTGCCTGGCATGGCATCCCAGTTTAGAACTCGCACGCTCTGCAGTCTAGATTTAACTGTCTGACAGTACCTGGGAAGAAACACCAGTATGTGTGGCACTGTCTCTTGCACAACCCCCCCCCCCCCACAGAAGCAGCTCAGCAGCTCCTAGAGATATGCCCTTGTTCCCAATGCTAAGTTTCTGCTGTGGAACACGCAGGAAGCACCTTGTGACTGTGTGAGAGGAAAGATGTGCAAAATGCACTCAACGAGTTGCGAGAGTGGAGCTTTCTTACCACATGTCACAACTCGCAAAATAGCAAACACCAGAAGTCGAAACCGCAGGCATGCAGTTACTGTTTTACATTTCTCTTTCTCCTCTCTGTATGTAAAATGAAGAAAATGCTAATTCCTTCTTTTTATTGAAAGGGAGACAGAGAACATAAGAATGTAAACAGTGTGCAGCCTTTACAGAAGCCCTGCCTGTGTCACCCTTTAGCATCACAGCACTTCCTTGCTGTTATTTTTCTGTTTATTTTTATTATTATTATGTTGATTAAAACTAGAAACAAAAGCAGTGCCATACTAAAGGAAAGTGCTAGATAATGTTTTGTCTTTGAATTATAATGTTTAATGCAAGTTTCATTGAATAAAAACAGAGAAACCAAAGAACAGGTAGCCAAGAGAAGATAAGGGTGTTTGTAGCCTACCTTCTACCTCTGTGTTCTGGGTGCTTCTATAGGAGTCAGCAGTCCCAACCAGAGGCTGTATTATAGGATGCAACCTGTCAATCTCTTGAAAGTGGGTGGAGCTTTGAATCCTTATGTTTGCTTATTAAGTGTTCAGAACTGTTTTCTTTAATTTTCTTGTTAATATATAATAATTGTGATGTTTTCCCTGTCCACCAGATTCTCAAGACTATGTACTAGTATAGTTTTATTTTCATTTTGTTAGCTTAGGAGTGCAGCAGGTGGGTCAGGTGACCAGAGATCCTTATAAAAGGCATCCCTGGAAGCTAAACAGGGACAGTTCAACCTGTGTTTCTGTGAAGGGAAGACCTCTGCCAGATGATTGTGGAATTGCTGCTGTTGATATTCACTCTGCAGTTGATTATGTTTTGTTATTTCCATTTTATTTTCTGTTCTTATTTTCATTTATGTTCAAAATAAATACATCACTACTAGTGTGTTTTACACGTTAAACATGGTGTCTGTTTCTCAATACCCACACTCCAGGACAACATACAAGCCTCTGGTGTACCAATCACATGGGGCTTGTGGCATTCTCCCTGCCAGCAATCAGGATTTTCAATCCTGAGTGCCAAATGCCATAAGTTAGGCCAGTTTTTCTCTTGTCTAACTTGTGCCATTTGGGGGATCACTTTTATGGGGCTTGCACCAAGTCTTTGGCACAAGCTGCTATAAACTGAGGAAACTGTCGAAACTGTGCCTGATGCATTAAGATTGGGTGCAGTTCTGTCAAAGGAGTTTGGCACAGCTGTGGCAAAAAACGTGTGTGATGCAGGACTGAATGCAAGCCCGGCATCAGCTTTTGAAAACCGAGTCCATTGTCTCTGAGGTACTTTATCATCCTTCCACACATGACAATCCAAACTCAATTCCAAACCTACACAACAGGCATCATGAGCTGTAGTGCTACCACTGTGCAGACATGACCCTCTTTAACCTTGTTGTATTTATAGAGAGAAAAATATATGACTGTGTGTGTAACTGGGATGTGGCATTTTCATTACAAAAATAAAATACAATTCCTTATGATAACACATTCCTTTGACTCAGTCTGTGTCCCATTATCACATCTGGATGTGGCCATTTCTAAACAGTTAGTACTCATCTTTTCATATGTGCTAATGTCTTTAGAATTACAAGAACAATTATCAGATGTTGAGATAGAAATGGAGATTGTTTGTCAAGCATTATCCAGCAGTTGCAAACATAAAAAAGATTTGACATAAATTCTAAATAATAATTTAAAATGTCGAATTCAATGTTCACACTAACAAACTGTAAACTATGAATAATTACTCTCACCCTCTCATAAATATATAATCTATTTTTATGCATTGCATTACACTTTGTCTTGTTATTATGTAGTTTAACAAATGTTTTACTCTAGGAGCCAGCTGTACCCCAGACTCATCGTATTATGTTTATAAATATACTAGTTGGGCATTCACAGCACAGACATGGTGCAGCTTCCCTCTGCACTTTCTCTGCTTCATGAAAACAAGCAACTCCAGAATCTTAAATGTTGCTGTGGGGGAGGGGGGCAGGTCAGCAGATGGAGGTGCTTTATCAACTGCATCTTCCAACACCTCACACTTATATTGTACCTCTTCTCCCATCACCATTTATCTGAGATTGGAGAAACAATATAGCACATTAATCATATTTTCATAACAAACCGTAACATTTTATTAATACCTATTACATGTAGAGATCGATTTAAAGTGTGAAATATATCAGCTACCTCTTCTATGTTCTTTTTTTAATATATATGCTGGGCCATTGCTGCTGCTGATTATCCACTAAAGGGATGTTTCTTGGCACTGTGCCTTACTTCAGATCTAATGAAAGATAACCACACTGACATGCAATGGATGGAATCACAGTTAAATCATTAGTATCAAAGTGCTCTTTGCATAGCACAGTTTTGTCCCATGGATGTCAACACAATTCATGATGACAAGCCTTAATCCATGCTTGTCATGTTTTTCTTTTCTTAGGGAAAGTAAATACTGATTTGCCAATGATGTTATTAATTTCACATGAAAGGAAGAACAGTACACCATTGTTATTGACAATTACACAAATACACAAGAAATGACAAAAACAGTATATTAATCATAAAACATATTTTAATGAGAATATAATTAGCATCAGCAGAGTAAGAGTGCAGAAAACAAGAGTGCATATGATTAACTCTTTGTAAAACTAAATGTTAATATTTAACTGACATACACAGTGTAGGAAACACAATACATTGGTGACAAAGAAATGGTTAGAAATGTTTATATCACTTTGAAAATCTCCTTGTAAGCACGTTAGATGACATCAAAAAGAATGGGGAGGTTCTGATATTTAAAAACACACTAATCATACAGGGATCCCAAGACACAGACAACATATGAGAACTACCAGATGTTATACAAGTAAGATGAGTATCTAGTAGACAACCTCACAGGGAAGTTCAGAAATTAGTGAAAACCAACACAATAATTAATTCCTTGAGCTATGTTAGTTAAAGTGTGTAGCAACATAATGCATACATTAATATCTTTGCAAAATGTTAGAAAGGTTAGTCTGTTGAAACTGACAGCAACAGGATTTTTATTGCATAGATTAAATGTAACAAGATAATCTTATGCAGGAACAGTACTCTCAACAGTGACTGGTGTTGGTGTTGAAAGTGGCCAGTGGCCAAAGTTTAGTGACCAGTGGCCATGGTTTTAGTAACCAGTGACCAAACTTTTATCAACAATATGTAGTTGGCTATCCAAAAGGTTGAGGAGATAGAAAGGTCTAAAATGTCTAGTGTAGATTGCCAAAGGGCTAGTAAAAAGTGAAGATGGCTAGTAGATGAATAAATGATACCAACATTTGAATTGGTATATCTAGTAGCAAAAGGCTGCAAGTGGCTAAATACCACCATGTCACTTAAATATATATGTGTGTAAGACTTTAAAAGGGTTAATTGTAAGATTCTATAAAATGAAGAAAAATAGCTGAAAGCATAAGGTGAGGTTGTGACCGAGATACGTGCACAGCTGTGTTTAGCCTTGACTGTTAAAAGTTTCTCATCATATAATTCTCTTGTGTTAAAAAAATATGTTTAGCAGAGAACTGATAAGAAATAATGAGATACCTCATTTGGTTGCTGGTACAAGGTTACTTTGACATTTGTAACAAGCTAGTCACGTCTCTCATATGCTTTCTGGCTCCTAAGACAAAAGTTATTTGTAATAAATATACAATTCCATCACCATTTGTTTTCCCCTCCAAGGATGAGAATAACTCCCCTGTCTTGGCAAAATGTCAGGTACATCTCGTAACCAAAAACTTTGATTACGGAATGTCTCAGAAATTATAGTTACAGAATGTATCAAAAACTTTGATTATGGGAATGTATTAATGAACAGGTGTCCAGACTAAATCTGCTGTCATCGTTTTTGGGAAATTCCAGCCTTGCATTTTTTTTTCTAAGCTTGCTACACATAAATGTGGGACCTATGGTTATATTCAGCATCCCTTCGAGAAGACGCAGTCTCAGACAACATGCAGTCTGAGACTATCCATAGATTGCTCAGGGGATCCAGAGATGTATGGTAACATGTGTCTCTGAAATGCTGTAGCCCTGGTGGTAAAAAGCCATCAGCTGTTTAGATTTGATCATGTTAGAGGTAAAATTGTTATGGCTTATTTGGTCTTAATAAATTGCAACTGATTTAAAACAACATTTGGTGTCAGGTGGCTTTATTGGATTACCAGGGACCACTAGCCAAGAACCTTGTGTTTTAAAAATTGGCCGAGCCAGCCAGGAGGTGGTTTTGGTTCTGGTCTTGGTAAATCTGGTAAAGCCTAGTGTTTACTCTAAACAGAGTCTGTGCAGATAAGGGTCATAACCTAACTGCAGGGCTGGGAAAAAGAGTTGAATAAACTCTGAGTGTTACAGTGTACTTTAACCTACAGCAAAAAGGTCTATGGACAGCTATAAGCTGGGTAAGGGTAATGTATATTTATGTGGGTGTCTGAGGACACCAGGTTTAAGGATATTTATGTGGGGTTTTTTAGGATCCCAGGTTTAAGAATATCTGGAGAGATGTAGTAAGGAAAAGTATCTCAAACAAGAAAGGGCAACTGCCCTTGTAATTTGTGCTTGCTACAAGTATATACTGTTAGAGCCGATGATGGCTTTCACAGTTCAGGCTACTTTTAGTATAAAAGCAGCAGCTGATTAAGTAAGGTTAGATAAGCAACATTTAGAGTAATAAAATGAACTACTGTGGATGTACCCACAGTAGGTGTGACTACAGATGGGATGATTTGAAAATCCCCCCCCCTTGTTGCCTATCTGTGTAGTTTCAAGTTTTTTTGTATCTATTTCAAGTTCCCTTGCCTCCTATAGATGCTGAAACATTTGATCCCAAACCCAGGTACTGGGGACCTCCACCAGTTGGATCTCAACCTAGTACCTAGTACTGTTACAGATTTTTTTTTTTAAACTGCAAACCAGAACTCTGGGAAAAGACTTGGTTTGGCAGGTTACTAAAATGGCCAAAAGAAAACCTTTGAAAGGGTTAATAGTTGCAGCATTTGGAAATTATCATGAACGTCCTGCAGTCAGTTTTCTCAATCGAACCAGTGTATCAGAAAAGAAGAAGGAAAATACCTTGGCACCGGGTAAGTCTGAATTTTTTTTTATTATTTAAAGTTTTTTTCTTATGTCTGTCTGTTTTTTTCTGTGATACATATACTAAACAAGGTAATGCTCTGTCTCTTTCTAGCATATTTTCCAGCTTATATCTTTGTTCTGTAATTATGTTCTGTTGTCAGAGTTGCAAGATAGCATTGACTGCCTTTGGTGTACAACATGTTACAGTAAAAAAAAGAAGAAGCTTCTTTGCCTCATATCTGACTGTTTTAATTGGTTTTATTTTTAATAAAACATTTGTGCTGCCTAGATAGGGTCAGTGAAGAAATTTTGTATGCAGTTGTTGGTTGGAGCAGGTAGTGTTGAAGGTGAAGAGATATGACGTCATAGACTGCAATATGCAGAAAGATTTGTAGTTTGCAGGCAATGTGCCAAGCCACTGCTAGGTGAAACTGTAATGTGTTAACAGCTATGAATGGCTTTATCATACTTCTAGTTAAAACCAAAAACTTTGTGCAAAATGGCAGAGTGCCATATTTTGGCTATGCGCCAAAAGGTGTAACCATGTTATACTAGAAGTGTCCACTTACAGATGGTATGTTGTGCTGTATTTTAAAGGAGTTGGAAGGTGTTTAAAAAAATGTTTTGTTCTAAAAAGATTTGGCATGGAGATATGTATAGATTTGTTGGTTTAAAAAAAGTTGTCAGTGTTACAAGACAGGCAGGAGGCAGCACATATATCTAAAACACTTATAGTTTTCTAATGAAACTATGGGCATTACCTCAGCAAATTGGTGTCAAATAATGTCAGTCTTATTTTCTGTTAAGCATTTCTTTTCGTGTATGTGTACTGTCTTGGCCAGCAGTTGTATTGTGTGCTCTATTATTATTTAAAGATATTTTAATATCAGTAGTGTTCAAGGACACTACAAAAATAACTGGGTTTGAGCGACCCTTGCGTGCACACTGTGACCTTTTGCACATTATTTGACCTTCTTATGTTTCAACATTTTATGTTACTACCAGTTCAAACTTGATGTGTATTCCCTACCTAAAGCACAACTTTTTACACAAAATGTATGTTTTTATGAAAGCACACCAAGAGTGAACCATGCAATTTAACTTTTTATTACATAACTAGCATTCTAAGTAAAGAGGGACGAACTTTTTTTTTCTCTTCTCATTTCTTCTGGGCTTGCAGCCAACACAGGCAATACTCAAGCTGGAAGGGGAGAATTATTCATCACCTCCCCATACTTTTTTTATTACTTTTTTATATATATACAGTACACTTTTGAAAAAAGGACTATTACAGCTGTTTTTGAGAGTTTACCATCTACAGTTAAAATACAATGGCTTTTGTTTTTATGTGTAACCATGATGTAATCATTTTTTTTTCTTTTTAAAATGCATTCTAAGAGATACGTACGTACTGTATTACTATCAATCCGGATCTTTTATAAACTCAGCTGACATTTTGTCAGGCTTAGGATGAGGAAACCCAGGGACGCTTGGCTTTTTTTATCCTATGGAAATAATCTTGTTTTATTTTTAGACTTGTGTGTTTGTTTTTGTTGTTTGTCTGTGTGTTTCTTCTCTTTTTTCTAGAGAAAAAGAAGTTCCCCATCTTTATAGTAAGGTATGACACTTACTAAACTAATTGTAATATTATCTTGTTATAATTTAAAGTGTGGCAGGTGGGGACTGCAATGGGGCCACCCCATTACCTTTTAACTGGTGCACATTTTTTTTTAAGGTACTGCATAACTGGCTATTAGTATTGCCAGACCATTTCTGGGTTAATATTCATGTCACCATCCACAGCTAACCTTTTTATTACTACAGTATTCGAGCTGTCTCTCCCACCAGTAGGAGCTCGGGGGGAGAGGGTAAGCTACCATTCCTTCCTTCCAGTGTAATACTCACAAAGGTTGCAAGGTGCATCACTGTCCCCCCAAAGGGGCAAATAAAGAAAATGTGTATCTGCTAATAATTGTTTCTTATTTACAGGTTTTAAAAAGACCCAAGGTATTTTAACAGTATAACCCAGCCCAAGTCCTTCTGCTTTTTCTAGTGCAAACAGTTAAATCTCACACCTATTATTAGTACAAGGGCTTCTGCCCTCAACAAGTAATCAGTTAAGCTGGAGGGGGGAGTTGTGTATGTATTTCCACATATTCATTCTTTTGATTGTCTTTTCAGCTTTCTTATCCTGTCAAAACAAATGTAAAACAACTTCTCATAGCCTTACAGCAATTAATGCATTTTTTTCAACAAGTAAATTCACAATACTCTAACATTCCTGGACTCTCAACTAAGCTTACAAGCTATATTTGTTCTGTGTTTAAAATGTATTTTATGCATTATGCTCAATACTGAAATTGTTTTATTGCAAAAATGCTTATGTTTCATTTTTATGTTATAATGTTTTAATATACATCTTGCTACACTCTAGCATGTGTGTATTCAGAAAAGTGCTCCACATGTATAAATGTTTTTAATGCTCATAACCAAATCTAAATACTGGGGCCAGCATTGCTGACCCATCCCTACAATATGTTCCAAAGCAAAACCCCAGGCAAATTAATGCTCCGTTTGTCTCATTACTCACAGGTACCCCTGAAGAATAAGTACACTCTATACAGGTTTTGTCATTTTAGATCTTAACAAATATAATATGCAGAATTTAGATTGTGCTCTAAACCTATGCTTCAAGCCTTACCTCGCTCAGTACTTTGGAGTATTTCACCATACAGGGTAAAGAAGGTAGACCCTTTCACTTGTCAGAGGTGCAACAGGCACTGTTATTAAATTGGTATATGCCAACAATATATGTATTTGTCCCACTATTGCATAGTGTAACAGGCATATTGCTATGAACTATATGATTGAAGCGTGTTATTGTAACATTATAAGATTTTGTAACTCGGGTCTCAGTTAAAAGAGGGAAATTATGTTCATCACTGTATGACTGCTTCTGTAATTTAAAAGCAGGGTGTAACCTTAACATTGTCATGGATTTACAGATGGTCAAATGGTATATTGGACCTTGGCCTGCACCCCCAGGTGTGCGGCTGACGTCCCATTATTATTTTTCTCTTTCCAATTGCCAGAATTTAGGCTCTGTCACACCACCCTTCACAAAACAAAAAGTCATTGGTTTAAAAGATTGTTATTTATGTGTTCTTAACTCAGTTTCTAACGCACTTTGCAAGTTTGCAGGTTTCCATGGTGTGGCACACATAAGATCTCCACGTTCAACAGCAGTAATACTTTCATCTAAGTTGCCAAGTCCTTCATCTTTTTCCTGAAAAGAAAACAACTGCCACAGCTTTGATGTTATCACTATCTTTGTGCCTGATTGGTTCCACATAAGAACTATTACATGAATCAAGTTATTATGACCTCTGCATGTGTAATGTTTTCAGCAAAATTACACCTATTTGTAGAACTTTAAATCAACTGAAGAAGGTCCAGTCAGTTCAGACTCTGCAATCAAGCGTATTGTTTCTGCTTACTATGAAGTTAAGTCTGGGGTAGGGGCAATCCCCTAACTTCAGCAAGAAGATTTTTCTTCAACTGATCTTCAAGCAAGACATCCATTTTCTTCACTGCTGCTTGTTTCAAACATGGCTGGTACTTTCTACAAACCTATTGCTCTATTATGCACTGTGTTCTTAATGGTTTATTGTCAATTGTTACCTTTTTATGGACTGTTAATCTTTGTGCCGGGGTGTAATCAACTACCACAAAACAAATGCCATGCCAGTGTGTATGTGGCTACTCCATTTAAAGGACTCAAGTGCACAATCTAATGCACCCCTGGCCAGTGTGTCAGCCAATCAGCCATCCAGCAGCCAGCAACATGAACACTGACTTTTCTACTGTGCTGGTGTTTGTTTTTAAATTACTGTCTGCATTGCCCCATGTGCCTTGTGGGGTTACCACCATTGTGCAAATGACATTTCACCTGTACTGTAATTACAGCAACCTGTGGTTACTTATATGAACTTTATGGACTGTTAATTTCATTGACTGTTATGTTTTATAATGACCTATCTGACAAGAGACATTATCAACAGATTCTTCAATCAAGCTCCAAGGGTGTGCCACCCCTCAACACAAGGTAGCATCTACCTTATCCACTCTCAAAGTGGATTCCATGAACTCTTCTTCATCAACAAATTTTGTTATGTCATATTGTGTTATATGTGGTATCACATGCTAGCATCTTTTTACATATTTCAATTGTGGTGTTGACATCCCTGAGTTCTGCACTATGTTTTACAAACTCACCATTTGTGTCCCATCTGTAACCACCCCTGTACCAACTCCAGAACAGGATGCTTTTTATGAATGTCTTGACTACCTGTATGCTGGCAACCAGTTTTAAATCATATACCTATTCACCTAGACTAACAGTTTAGGAGTAAAAATGTTTATTTAGTTTTTTTAACCTTCAGTTAATAATTAATCTTTACATTTATGTTAAATTTTTGTGAAAGTTCGAGTCCCTCAGGCGTCTCTTTACCTTCAAGGTGGGGACAGTTGAAAGTGGCCAGTGGCCAAAGTTTAGTGACCAGTGGCCATGGTTTTAGTAACCAGTGACCAAACTTTTATCAACAATATGTAGTTGGCTAACCAAAAGGTTGAGGAGATAGAAAGGTCTAAAATGTCTAGTGTAGATTGCTAAAGGGCTAGTAAAAAGTGAAGATGGCTAGTAGATGACTAAATGATGCCAAGATTTGAATTGGTATATCTAGTAGCAAAAGGCTGCAAGTGGCTAAATACCACCATGTCACTTAAATGTATGTGTGTGTAAGACTTTAAAAGGGTTACTTGAAAGATTCTATAAAATGAAGAAAAATAGCTGAAAGCATAAGGTGAGGTTGTGGCCGAGATATGCACACAGCTGTGTTTAGCCTTGACTGTTAAAAGTTTCTCATCATATAATTCTCTTGTGTTAAATAAATATGTTTAGCAGAAAACTGATAAGAAATAATGAGATACCTCATTTGGTTGCTGGTACAAGGTTACTTTGACATTTGTAGCAAGCTAGTCACATCTCTCATATGCTTTCTGGCTCCTAAGACAAAAGTTATTTGTAATAAATATACAATTCCATCACCATTTGTTTTCCCTTCCAAGGATGTGAATAACTCCCCAGTCTTGGCAAAATGTCAGGTACATCGCGTAACCAAAAACTTTGATTATGGAATGTCTCAGAAATTGTAGTTACAGAATGTATCAAAAACTTTGATTATGGGAATGTATTAATGAACAGGTGTCCAGGCTAAATCTGCTGTCATAGTTTTTGGGAAATTCCAGCCTTGCATTTTTTTTTCTAAGCTTGCTACACATAAATGTGGGACCTATGGTTATAGCCAGCATCCCTTCGAGAAGACGCAGTCTCGGACAAGATGCAGTCTGATACTATCCATAGATTGCTCAGGGGATCCAGAGATGTATGGTAATATGTGTCTCTGAAATGCTGTAGCCCTGGTGGTAAAAAGCCAAAAGCTGTTTAGATTTGATCATGTTAGAGGTAAAATTGTTAGGGCTTATTTGGTATTAATAAATTGCAACTGATTTAAAACAACATTTGGTGTCAGGTGGCTTTATTGGATTACCAGGGACCACCTTGTGTTTTACATTGGGTGTGTCAGCATTTGAAGAAATTAGTACCAGAAATGCTCAGCACATTCATAATTTATGTATGCACATAAGTCTAAAAACAATATTAGGAAGCTGGATTTGTTACTTGACTTTCTAGCATGTTTTCCTGTGCTCCCTCTCATTACAGCTGTCAACTAAAAACAAATTCTGGTCAGAGCAGATGTGGCTGTGGAGAGCTTTTAGGAGTGGCAAGAGCATGGAAAAGAATATGCAGTGCTTTCGTTGCACCCGAGTCAGTCGTAAGTAACACTGCAGCAATTACAGTACTGCACATGCATGATACTCGCACATGTGAAGTTTGCCCTGTAGTCAGCCCTGTACAACATGGTGATGTTGACATAACTATGTATGCACAATAGTATTGCATGCACAGTTTAATTCAACATCACCATGTTACACATGGTGTCTGTCAGTACTGCAGCTGCAGAACAGAAATGTAGTGTGCCAAGAAGTGAGTATGTTTATGTGGCCCATGGAGAGGAAGGACTGCATAATCAGAATCACTAGAAACTATATCAGAGCACTGTGGCAGCACATCAAACAGCAGTCCAGCTATGTGCTTCCACAGTGCTGTTATGCAAATCTGATTATGGCATAACATCCATGGAGCTTGGCCAATGCAATCGTACAAATCAGACTCAGGAGGAGAATATTAACAAACCAAAGATCTGGTCTGGGACTTGCTCATCATCACAGTCACTTTCTTATTCTTTTCTAAGTAGTAATTTCGGGCAAATGTGCCTTAACCATATTGATCTCAGTGTTGGTAGACTACTTCTGGTTTTACCCTGATTGTATTAAGTTGGGGTAGTAGCAGTCTTGAAAAGGTAGCTGCCGGTGGTGGAGTGCTCTGGAAAAAAGTGGTCCCCATGCTCATCTGCACATTTTAGAAATGATGCCTTTTCTTGTTTTTGCTGTAAAGAAACTGACCCCTTTAACACAAAAACAAAGAGTCAGTTATGGCCTCCACCCCCCCTTTTGCTTCAAATGAGGAACGTCATTATGGGTTAGCATCAGATGTACAGTGGCAGCCATAGACTCAAAATATTGTTAAACAGTAATCAACTGTATGTAAAAGCTCTTTTTTGAATGTGTGCATTCTTAATGTTGCCAATACCACTCCATCCATGTGTACTCTGCCCCTGGATTTCTGTACCCCAAGTGCATTGTGTTATATTTTTGTGCTCAGGACAAAAATGCCTTTCAAATAAGGGTAGTCACTAATCTAAATTCTTTACAGTTTTTTATGTTTCCTTGTGCACGTGTAAGAAACATCTTGTGGTTGAACATTTCAGAGGTGTCAGAGACAAGTCCAATGCACAGCAATCTACAGTGGACTTGTCCCTGGCAGACCAATGAGTATGCAACCAGACTGACACTAGTCACAGTTTCACATCTGAAATTTGTTCTCTAGTTGAAAGAAATAAAGTGCTCAAATGAGAGTGCTTCATTCCTTTCATTCATGCCCTTACTGATCTTACTGTTTGTCTCCCCACCGATCCTGCAGATGTCTGAGTACCCAGCAATATACTGCATTTCCCACTCTCTGTGCCATAAGCAATAAACAGTCCTAGCAGTAAAGAAGAAATAAATATTATTTATCCTCCCCCAGACAGACATCCACGTTGAACTTGTTTGCATCTCTGTGTGAGTGACAGTACGTGTTCTTGTCACTGAGCTCCTCTCTCTCTCTGGTGCTTCATGTGTGCCACAATGCCCAGCATGAGTATTGCGCTCTGTGATGGTACCCACTGATCTGCCCCATGGATCTCCTAGCATCCATGCTGCTTCAGTGTGCCCCTCACCCTGCCATACAATACAAGGAGCAAGAGTTCTGAGAAGTGAGGCAGCATTGCCTGCAGAGCTGTAACTTAATCCTGAACAGCAGGGATAGAGACACAGGCTGCAGGGACAGACACTGAGAAGGAGAGGTTGCAGGGCCCCCCCACCGAAAAAGCATACAGGATCAAAAGAGGTGGTGAGTGGTATGAGTGTCAGAGACAGAGTGGAGAGAGAGCCCCCAAACAGTGACAGCAACATGCTGAGATGTGGCGAGTAAGTGGAATGAGAGTGATCACCAGGTGACAGGCTATTGCAGCACCACCTTGGCAGTATGAAATTGGGGGCAGTGCAATGAAGTGACCATAACCACAATGACCGGTGGCTTCCAGACCTGTAACTGAGCAAACATTCATTTAATGGGTGGCCTTTCCCCTTGCAGAGTCTACTCTCCCATCTCCTCCCACCCCACCCCCTGAGAGAGACACAGAAGCAATGAGAGCCGCTTCCAATGTGGCATATATGTACAGGTACAATCTGTTCCAGTCTGAGACGGTGTCAACCCCCTTCCCCCAAACAGAGAAGTGGAGTACAGTGTGCACCCAAGCTTGATTGCCATTCATTTTATTTCCGCTCACTCTTCTGGCACCTTGCTGTTAATCTGACTCTCTGTTTGTCTTTCTGAATCTCAGTGGAAGCAGACAGCACATGCAGAGAGGCAGACAAAGTGGCAGCAAGAATGCCATGCCCAGGACAGAGAGCAGTGCTGCAGAGCTTTCTTTTCACTGTGTGGGAGCGGATGTTAGAGATAGAGTGAGAAACCAGGAGATACACAGTGTAAAACAAACTTGGTGCATCTATTCCACCACTGCATAAAAGGAACATCCAGACAGACCCAGAGACAAATATGTGGGTCACATATCTGCCCCTTCACATTGACTAGCACAGTGTGTGTTTGGCACTGGATGGGCACCCCTGGGTAGCTGCTGCCCCTTACACCTCCAGCTCACATCAGCACATATGGAACAATCTGCAGTAGCCACAGACTGATGCAGGTTACTTATCTTCCCCTCCACACCCAACAGACAGAACACCAGGAGGAAGGAGCTACTGGTATACCTAAAACTTCTCTACTGGGACTAAGAACTAGATCTCTTATACTGAGACCTTCAATTTAGGGTAAAAAACAAAAAAGAAGAGTTAGTGTGATTGTCAGAGGTAGTTGAAGTAAATTGTTATCTATTATCTGTGTTATCTGTGTACTTATCTAGGTGCTTGTCACAGGTGTTAGAAGGGAATTGTTATCTGTGAAATTAACTAAGTGTAGAAAGATTTGCAAAGTAGGGGGAGTAGCTAAGCTAGAAGGAGCCAGGTTAAGACCAGATATACTGTAAATACCTCCCTAGATAACTTCTGCCAGAGAACAGACAGAACACCAGGAGGAAGGAGCTACTGGTATAACTAAAACTTCTCTACTGGGACTAAGAACTAGATATCTTGTACTGGGACCTTCAATTTAGGGTGAAAAAAAAGAGTTAGTGTGTTTGTCAGAAGTAGTTGAAGTAAATTGTTATCTGTTATCTGTGTTATCTGTGTACTTATCTAGGGGCTTGTCACAGGTGTCAGAAGGGAATTCTTATCTGTGAAATTAACTAAGTTTAGAAAGATTTGCAAAGTAGGGGGAGTGGCTTAGCTAGAAGGAGCCAGATTAAAACCAGATTTAAGCACTGCCCTAGATAGCTTCTGCCAGAGAACAGACAGAACACCAGTAGGAAGGAGCTACTGGTATAACTAAAACTTCTCTACTGGGACTATATTGCCCTACTTCCCTCCCCTCCACCCCCCCCACCCTAAACTTGTTCTACTTTTATAGGCACAAGGTTTAACTGACAACAGGAACTTCCTGTTTGGGAGCAGGAAGTGAGTGATCACAGAGCCACCAAACACTCACCATTCTAGAAGGGTAAGAGGAGCTCTCCGTCCCCCCCAGCTGCTGGAGGTCTGACTCTGAGCAAGTAAGGATACTACTGAGAAATATAGGAACTTCTTGTCTTAGAACAGGAAGATCAGGAGCTAAATGGGCACAGAGACAGTAAGTAAGTAGAGGAAGAAAAAAGAAAAAAAGAAAATAAACAAACAGAGGAAAGAGTAAGTATTCCAAACAACAGTTAGGGGGCTAGAAAAAAGACATGATGGGAGTGGTGGGAGACATTCTGGAGGATGCAGTGTTGTCCCATCTGCAGTCACCTCTCTGGGCTGAGGGAGGAGGTTGCTCATCTCCAGGCTGAGTTGGCCAGGATTTGTAGGACCTCCTCTCCCACCCAGGGACCACCAGAGTCACTGCTGTTGCCTCAGAGGTTGCCAAGAAAGAGGAGCGGTTGGACCACAGTGGGCTCAGGGAGGGTGAGGGTGGTGGAACAGAGGTGCATCCCTCCAGTTGTACCGCTCCACAATTTCTATGCTGTTCTGGAAAAGTGTGGTTCCTCTATGGAGGCACCCACAGTGGAGACCAAGGAGGATGCTGGGAACCTCCACAAAGGAGACCCACAGGAGGGTGGCATGGGACCCTACAGGGGAAGGAAACAACTCCTGGTGGGGACTCCATTGTTAGGAAGGTAGAACTGGGGGAGGAAGGGGAAAAGGAGGTAAGGTTCCTGCCTGGTGCCATGGCTTGGAGGGACGGGGGTGAATCATCAGGATCACAGGAGCAGCTACACAGGGGAGGGAACTGGATGTCATTGTCCACCTAGGGACAAATGACCTAACTAAGAAAGGGATCAGAGCAGTGCAAGAAGCATTTGTGGAGATGGGGAGGGACCTTAAAAAATAGCACACATGGTAACCTTCTTGGAGGTGCAGCCTGTCTAAGGCATGGATGAAGCTAGGGTGCTCCACACCATGGGATTCAATCAGTGGTTGAAAAACGGGTGCAGAGCTCAGGGATTTGGCTTCATTGGGGACTAGGGGTCCACCTGGACGGATGCAGGCCTATACTGGCATGATGTTCTGCATCTGTCCAGGAGGGGAACCAGGATCCTAGTTGACAGGTTTAAATACTTCATTGGCAAGCATTTAAACTAGCCAAGGGGGGAGGCACTGGAAAGGAGCAGGGAAATCCTATCCCCCAAAAAATCAGGGTACTAAATGAGGTAGACACCAACATAGAGATGTCAATAGGCAGAAGTGCAGGGGTGAATGGAGACAGTGACAAACGCAATAAGGACAGGGATGGGGCAAAAAGGGGAAAGGTCATTAAGAAATGGAGGGAAATGAGTACCAACACCTGTAGTCTGGGCAAAAAGCTCCCTGAACTGGTGGCCTTGCTGGAAGAGGGATGCCTGGATATCATAGCAGTCACAGAAACATGGTACACAAAGAACTGTGACTGGGATGTTAACATACCAGGGTACACAACCTACAGGAGAGACAGGGAGGGCAGAAGGGGGGGTAGCTCTCTATGTAAGGGAAGGGATAAAAGCAACTGAACAAAAGAGTAAACAGGGAGGAGAGGAGGCACTGTGGGTCACCTTAGAGACTGGAAATGGCACCACAATCCACATAGGGGTTGTATACAGACCCCCATGTCAGGGGGAGAGAATGGAAAAGGATATGATAGAAGGCATACTTATAATGGCAGAGAAAGGGGAGATACTGTTGATGGGGGACCTTAATATGCCAGATGTTAACTGGAGCACCTTTGCTGCAGCCACATCCAAAAGCAGGGCCATTCTTGATGCCCTTCAGGTGGCATGCCTCAGACAGATAGTTTTGGAACCTACTCATGAGGGAGCAATCTTAGACCTCGTACTCTCAAATGGGGACAGTGAGAGGATCTCAAATCTAGAAGTGGGTAGCCATTTGGGAACAAGAGACCACCAAACAGTGTGGTTCATGATAAACTCTGCTACAGAGTCAAGCCATACAAAAGTGAGGGTTCTGGACTTCAGGAGGGCTGACTTTGGCAAGATGGGAGAGTGCCTTAGAAAAGCACTAGCAAACAGGCTAGAAGGAGGGGTGGAGCAACAATGGGTAAATATTAAAACTTCCATCACAGAGGCAACAAGCCTTTGTGTGAAGCAAATAAGCAAATCAAAATGAAAGAAAAAGCCATTATGGTTCTCAAAAGAAGTGGCGGTGAAGGTTAGGGAGAAAAAGATAGCATTTAGGAAGTATAAGGAAACACAGAAGGAGCAGGACAGAGAGCTGTACCAGTTAAGGCAGAAGGAAGCAGGGAGGGTAGTCATAACAGCAAAGGCACAAACTGAGGAAAAGATAGCCAACTCGGTTAAGAAGGGGTATAAAACCTTTTATAGGTATATCAGGGAGCGTAGAAAGACAAAGGGAGGGATAGTGAGGCTGAATAGAATGGATGGTGGGTGGGCAGAGTGACAGTGAAAAAGCAGGGATACTGAATGAATACTTCTGTTCAGCATTCACAAAAGAGGAAGTGGGGGAGGTGCCTAATCCAATTAACAGAAGCACTTTGGAGAGGGGGGTCGATCCCAGTCCTTTCACAGAAGAAAGGGTTCTGAAAGAACTCTTAAAACTGATGGTGGACAAAGCAATGGGGCCAGATGGAATTCACCCCAGAATTCTAAACAAATTAAGCAGAAAACTAGTGACACCACTGACTACCCTTTATAACAAATCATGGGAGGATGGTGTGGTACCTTAGGACTGGAAGAAGGCTGATGTGATTCCCCTTCACAAAAGTGGGAGCAAGACAGAGGCAGGAAACTACAGACCTGTCAGTTTGACCTCTGTGGTAGGGAAAGTGATGGAATCACTTCTGGAGGAAAGAATTGTTGAGTACCTAGAGGCCAGTGGGGCACAGGACCCAAGGCAGCATGGGTTCACAGTGGGAAGGTCATGTCAGATGAATCTAATTGATTTCTTTGACTGGGTGACTAAAGTAGTAGACCAGGGAGGGGCTGTGGACATGGCCTACCTAGACTTTAGCAAGGCATTTGACACAGTGCCACACAAAAGATTAGTAGTCAAATTAACCAGCTTTGGAATGGGTCCGAGGCTGGTAGCCTGGGTAAAACATTGGCTGAACAGCAGGACACAGAAAGTAATTGTAAATGGAGTCCACTCTGAAGAAAGAGTGGTTACTAGTGGGGTACCGCAGGGATCAGTACTGGGTCCAGTCCTTTTTAATGTCTTTATAAATGACATTGCAGAGGGACTATAATGAAAAGTATGCCTCTTTGCAGATGACACAAAGATATGCAACAGGGTTGATACACAAGGAGGCATGGAAAGGATGAGAAGAGACTTGGCAAGGTTGGAGAAATGATCAGAAGTATGGCAGCTTGGATTCAATGCAAAGAAATGCAAAGTAATGCGCCTGGGAAACAAAAACTCAGGGGAAGATTACACAATGAGGGGGAGGTAGTAACAACAACAAAAATGGAAAGGCACCTCGGGGTAATCATATCAGATGACCTTAAGGTTGGCAAGCAATGTGAGAAGGTGGTAGGGAGGGCTGGGGGGATACTGGGATGTATAGGGAGAGGCATCACCAGCAGAAAACAGGAAGTTGTTATCCCCTTGTATAGACAGTTGGTGAGCCCCCATCTGGAGTACTCCATCCAGTTCTGGAGACCGCATCTCCGCAAGGACATAGACAGGATAGAGGCAGTCCAGAGGAGGGCAACTGAAATGGTGCAGGATCTGCAAGAGAAGCCATACGAGGAGAGGCTGAAGGAGATTAATATGTATACCCTTGAGGAAAGGAGGGAGAGGGGGACATGATAGAAATGTTTAAGTACCTCAGTGGAATCAACAAAGTCCAAGAGGGTAGCATCTTTCAGAAAAAGAGATGTGCAAGAACAAGGGGACACAATTTGAAGATAGAGGGGGGACGGCTCAGGGGCAATGTGAGGAAGTATTTTTTCACAGAGATGGTGGTGGACGCATGGAACAGCCTTCCTGAGGAGGTTGTGGGGTCTAAAACTGTGGGAGAATTCAAGAATGCATGGGACAGACATAAGGCAATTTTTGTGGGGAGTAGGAAGAAATAGGCTGTTGGTTAAACAGGATCTGCAGCTTATCCTCTAGGTAGGGAAATGGGCAGACTAGGTGGGCCAAGTGGTCATTATCTGCCCTCAAAGTCTATGTTTCTATGTTTCCCTCTCCACACAGGTTGGCACAATGACAAGGTGATCTCCAGGTGGGCAGCACAAGGGGAAATAGTTCAGGAAGTTAATATGTTTATGTTCTCAGATTTGCCATGTTGTGTTTGTGTGTGGAGGGGGTGCACTTGATCCTGTTTATCTATTTCATGCCACAAACCAATAGCACCCCTCAGTAGAAATGTGAATTAATTTTGGGAGCAATGCAAAGGTTAGAGACTGCTAGTTATGGAATGTGTTTAGAATTTTGGGAGTTGTTCTCCTTTTAGCATGCTTCCTTCGATCACCTGTGAAATTTCCTTGGTGGAAGCACTTTATTATAAAGGAGCCAATTAGGCAATGCACTGTTATTTAAGAGAAACCACTGCAGGCATTTCAGAGCTGGTGAGGTAGGGACCGAACCTTAGGGTTCTACCTTGACGATTTGGTGGTTTGGCTTGTTCACACTGGAATTCCAATATGAAAACTAAGGGAACCCCCACTTTTTCATGGAGTTTAAAGTAATAAAATCCAATTCAGGCAGTTAATATGTTTAATTTCTCAGATTTGCCATGTTGTGTGTGTGTATGTGGGGGTTGTGCACTGGATCCTGTTTGTTTGTCTGTTACATGCCACAAACCAGTAGCACCCCTCAGTAGAAATGTGAATTATCTTTTGTGAGCAATGCAAAGCTTAGAACATGCTAGTTTTGGAATGTGCAAGGTAACTAGTGGACTGTGGTCTTGCAGAAATTGGTGATTGGTGCCCCCTCCACAGCCGTTACATCACTGCTCATTGGCTGCCCCAGCCTGAGACAGAAATATGAGTTGCACATTTGCCATGACACACCTATTTCTGTCTAGCCTGGTGGGAGCCAGGTGGGTGGAAATGGGGTTGTGGTCCAGATCCACTGGGAGGCCTAAGGCCATTGGTACCCAACACATCCTTCCGCATTTCTGCACACGTGAAGAATTTTCTCCTTCCATTCCACCTCCTGCACATTAGGAACACTCTGGTGGAGCCAATGACAGATGTGGTTCACACATCTGTCAATCTTCACTCATCCAAGTTCCATGAAAGCTGGCACTGGCATTGGGTGGGCTCCAGGTAGGTGGCTCTTGAAGAATGATACCCCATCCCTCCAGCCCACCTCCATACAAGAGTAGTACCCTGCAGCATCCAGGGATAGAGATGCAAGTTGCACATCTGCCCCTTCATACCTGGCCCTGCTCCAACAGAGCTAGCATGAAGGTTGGAGTGGTCTTTGGGTGACTGACACTTCCTCACCCTATGTCACACCTCTACACTTGCAGAATACTCTGCTTCAGCCAGAGGCTCTCCCACCTAATGTGCTCTACCCATGGAAAGCACTCTGAGGTACTGAGATATAGAAATGTGGATATTGTATCTGTCACTCCACAACTATTCCCACTCTGATGGGTGGGTGGGAGGATGGGATACAGTGGGTGCTCCTGAGTGACTGGTGCCCCTCTTGCACCCCCACCTATCAACCCAATACTTTACAGCAGCCAGAAAAGAGATGTGGATTGCACATCTGCCCCATCATAAACTGTGCCCATTCCAAAAAGTTTCACACACTGGAAGGAGGGGGTCTAGAATGGTGGCCATTAAGTGACTGTTCCCCCCCTCCATCCCACCTCCACACATGGGAAGCACTCCTCCCCCTCCATTACACATTTACACATAGAGAGCACTCCTCCCCCTCCATGCCTCCTTTGCATATGGGGAGCAATTCTCCTTCTCCAGCCCTCTTCCATGGTGGACATAGTGTCTTATGTAATAATACTTTGTCTCAATCTTTGTTGAATGCAACATTGTACATATTGTATATACTAATGTAAAGAAAATGGCTTTATTTTAATTTGTATTATATGTCCTTACTTTTTGTATCTCACACCATGTATTGTCTTTATAATTGCTTGTACAAGGGACCTCCTTGCAAATGAGCTTGCTCAATGGATTTTATCCCTTCACAATAAACCTGAACTTGAACATGGAAAGCACTCTTCCCTCCATTCCATCACCACACAAGAGGTGGCCAAAGTGGTCGAAATTCGGTCCGCGGAGTGATTCGCGGAGTAACGCAGAATCCGAGAAGTGCCCGCAACGTGATGTGGAGTACTTTGTGTTATAATGAGGAACGCAAAGTCAATTGAAACCAATGACTTTGTGTTAGTCCGCATTCCCCAAACCACTTCTCCACCAATTTTAAGGTGGAGTACATTGAAATCAATGTCCTTCACATCACTTTGCCTTGTAAATGAGCTCCAAAGGTGAATTTTGCAGTGCTTCATGGGATTGCAGGTCACATGGGCTCTAGATTGTTCTGCACAGCTTCAGTTCTGTGTAGCATGTGTGTGTAATGGAAGATGGAGACAGTTTCTTCTCAGGGCTCTGCGATTCAAATCCTCTAAAAGCTGTTAATAAAGCCATTTGGAGGCATTTTTTTAGCTCAACATTGAGTACATCGATTGTAGGAAACCTTCCTGTGCTGATATCATCAAATGTTTATTGTTTGTGTGTGGATTTTGAATGTTAATTCAGAACAATAAGTATGTGTACTGTGAAGTGTGCTTCGGGGGAGGGGTGTCTGTGGTGTAGGTAGATTAACTGGGATAAAAAGGCAGCCTTTCTGTTTTGGTTATATTTTTCTTGTATAACTGTGTCAATGTACACACAGTAATATTTTCAGTAATTCTTGACATTTTTGTGCTGATTGTTGTGGTGCAGCAGTGTATAACTTCAGTTGGTTTAAAACATTTGGTTATATTACTAAAGGTTTTCAATTTGCTATGCATTACTTGTAGCGTATGTGTATGTGTGTACATGTGTGTGTGTGCACGTCCACGATGTGTACCATTAAATAAGACACCTTTTTTTGTGCCACAGAGTAATTGCAACAGTGTGAACCTGCGATCCACCGCACCTACATGAATTTTTTATACTGCTTTGTGGTATCTTTACTGGTAGTGGATTGTTACTGCCATGCACTAACCCCCCACCCAATCCAGCAAAAGGTATTTTTTTCCAGATTTGGATTTGTGACTTGTGAACACTGGTTAGATGTTGTTGTGCCTTTGCATCTGCATCTCTTGAGTGTGCAGCACAATCTTAATCTGTCTGTGTGTTTGCACTTTGCAGTACACCATTAATTCTGGGAGACTTTGCATTTCTAGTTACGCTCTCACTTCACTTTGTCAGCACTGGGGAATTTTCTGGACACAAGACAGTAGCATTTTGGGGATGCACATTAATTCTGGTGACTGTGTGTGACCACTGCATGTATGACTGAGTGCACCATTAATTCTGGGAGACTTTGCATTTCTTGCTGTGCTATCATATCGCTTTGTCAGCACTGGGGAGTTTTCTGGACACAAGACTGTAGTATTTTGGGGATGCACATTAATTCTGGTGACTGTGTGTGTGAGGGACTGCCAATATTGTTGTCACTCAGCCTTATTTCATGTTAAGGTGGAATGACAACACAAAGTAATAATTACAAGGTGAAGTGAGCCTTTCCCTTTGGCCACTCCACGTAGTGGAGTGACAATGGAAAGTGGCCACCCTTGTGTTCACTTTGCCAGCTGAATTTAATTTCTCTTTATCTCTACTCCACACATAGGTATCATTACTCCATCTCCATTCCACCTCCATACATTGTGAGCACTGATCCCCTGACCCCTCCAGTACTTCTCCCACTACATTTTGCCTCCCCCACATGGAGAGCACTTCTCCCACTGCATCCCACCTCCTGCACATAAGGAACACTCTTCCCCCTCCATTCAACCTTCACACAAGGGGAGCTTTCCTCCCACTTCATCTCAGTTCTGTACATAGGGAGCAGTCCAGCTCTTTATCCCACTGCCCCTACATGGGGCGCATTGCTCCCCATCCATCCCCCTCCTACACATGGGTACTTCTCCACACATTTGCATCACTCCTCCTCTGCCACCATCCCATTTCTGCATATAGAGAGTACTCCTAACCCCATTTCAACTTTGTACAGGAGAGCACTCTGCAACAGCCAGAGACAAAGATGCCAGTCAGGCATCTGCCATTCCACACCTATTCCAACTCCACATGATAAGCTCCAGGTTGGGTAGAACATTGATGGGATTGAGATGTAATGAGTGGGTTGCCCTGGGAAATGGTGCCAATACCCCTCACCACCTCTTTGAATAAGAGAAGCCCCCCCAAAATCAATCTTTATTTTTTTCTCCACTCACCACTTTTCTGCTGATTATCCTCCTGTATGTTTGCCTTACCAGTCACTCCCCTCCCAAGACAGGACTATAGGCCACTAGGCCAGGGCAGATTTTTCCTTGACCTCTCCTGTCTTCTCTTTGGACCACACCACCAGTGCAGACATTGTCCAGCACAGTCAAGAAGATACACCACGTGTTACTCATAGCTTGGCACTGGATGGCTCAGTTCTTTTTCTAGTAGACCATACTTCAAGTTCTCCCACAGTACAACTGAGGCTAAAGAAGAGTAGCAAACAGCCCCACTCTGCCACCATGACAGTCAACAGGACACCACAACTTGCTCAGTGTTGTACAGATGATGCAGCACAGCAGCACACTCACTAGTCTGTCTCACCAGGCTTCTCCTGCTCTCTGTTGATGATGTCTCCATCTCCCCTATCCATCAATGGTCCCATGCATGCACATTGTGTTGCAGCTAGCTCCAACCACTGTGAAGACTGCTGAGACACTGAGTTTTTTTGCAGCTGAGCCTGAGCCAACCTGAAAATAAAATACAGGAATTTGAAATTTTCTGAGGTAATTTCGGTGGGGGGGGGGGTTGAACACCCTGAACACCCCCCTGCCTACACACATGCAACCCACAACAATTCAGACACATGCAATGCTTACACTTAAAGGCACTCCTCCAAGCCCAGCAAGCCCCTCTGTCTACCCCAGCACAAAAATGAACACCAACTACTTCCTCTACCCACTTCCTCTGCAAGCAGCGAGGATCCCTCACTCTCAAGCGGTCAGTCCTGTACAAGTAGCAGAGTTGGGAGTCCAGGGCTCCAGTCGGACCTGCTGCTGTAATGGAGCCGCGGAGCCTGCCTGAATACAACAGGACAGCTAAACTGAATTTCCTTAATCCCTACAGATGGAGGGCTGTTGCACAGATGATTACTACAGCCACTCAGGCACCACTGGGGATTTAAAACAAGAACTGGACTATGGCAGACAGCCTGCCATCTGCCTCCTCCTCCTCCTACACTGACTGCTTGCAGCATTTGCCCAGCTCCTCCTCTGCTACCAGTGCCCACCAACGGTCAGTAGTGTCAGTGAGTGGCTCCCGTTGGAGTGGTCAAGCGAGCTCCTTGACTTGTTACTAGCCCCTGCAACTGATACTCTCTTTTGATTTCCTTCTATGTCTGGTTGCATTTGGCTGTTTTCAAACATCCAATAAACTTTTTTCTTCTAGTGTCTACTTAGATACAGATTATTAAATATATCAAAATAAAATATAATTGCTTTGAAGAAGATAGACACCTTTATTACGGCTCGATTTTAATGTATGGTGGGAGAACGCTGAAATCTCATCTTGATTGTTTTACTTCCTTATTGCTATTTTGTATTTTCAAGTTAAATCAAATTTAATAAAATGCATTTTTTTTGAGAACATAGCAGCTTTTACTATGGCCGTTTTTGGTTTGATCTACACACACTGAAGCATCGAAGCAGTGATCACCACGATTTTGGCAGTCTTGCTCCATTCCTCTGATCCTAAAAAATATGTATCACAATGGTTGTATAATTGTAGGTCTATATTCAAATGGCTTTAATTTATTATAATTACACAATAAGAAGAATGGTTTTAATGAGTTCATTTAAGGTTTCATAATTTGATCTTTTGCAATTTTAATGACTTCCCAGTCCTGGAGTCTTCAATTTGTTTTATCTAAACATTTCTTTGCTCAGTTCATCAATAGTCCAATAAGATTTAGAATAAAATTACTTTCAAATAAAAACTGTACAAACTTTGGGTTTGATTTTGCTCAAATATTAACTTCTCTCCAAGTTAAAAATGCATAGGAGATTAATTGTGCATACTTTTATATTTCTCCATTCTTTTACTGTGGAAATTTGTAAAAAAAAAAATAAATAAATAACACTTGACCTTTTGCACAGGTCTTGAATTCCCATAAAGGGACTGGCTTAAACCTTATTTAGGAGTCATTCAAGTGTTTCCCCACAGTCAAAATTGAGCAAACTGTACATTTAATGCATTTTAATAATAGAAGTTGCCAAAGATGACATAATAAATGTAAACTGAACTTCACTGTGTTCACTGACATAAACATTTTCTTTATTGTTTATTAACATACAAGAGTGCAGTATTTATTTCGAATGTTGTGGCCCTGAGGATGGTGTGTGTGTGTGTGTGTGTGTGTGTGTGTGTGTGTGTGTGTATGTGTTTGCTGTAGCTCAATATACTTTTTTCCCAAAAGACATTGTAAAAAAATGCCTGCTGATTGCTATATATCTCACCTGGATACTTCACAGAAGACCTGTCCGAGTTTAAAGTGCATAGGAGTTTAGTTGTACATACTTTTGTATTTATCCACACTATTACTGTGGAAATTTATAAAACAAAAAAAAATATGAAAAAATAACACTTTACCATTTACACAAGTCTTGACCTCCCGTAAAGGGAGTGGCTTAAAACTTAGTTAGCAGTCATTCAAGAGTTATCCCAAGGTTAAGATTTAGTAAACTATACATTTAATGCATTTTAATTCTAGAAGTTGCCAAAGAGGACATAATAAATGTAAACTGAACTTCACTGTGTTCACTGATATAAACAATTTCTTTATTGTTTTATAACATATTAGACTATAGTATTTATTTTGAAAGTTGTGGTCATGAGGATGGTGTGTGTGTGTGTTTGTGTTTGCTGTAGGGCAATATATTTTTTCCCAAAAAGCATAGTAAAAAATGTCTGCTGATTGCTATATATTTCACCTGGCTACTTCACAGAAGACCTGGCATATGGTCTGAGACTCTTATCAGACAGTGCCTTAAGAGGTTAAAAAAAACTGTAAATCATTTTAGATTTGCTGGGAAAGGGTGACATTTATGAGTATGAATCTTTCTTGAAAGACAATACCTGCCCAACTGAAGCTTATAGCAAAAAGATGTTTAAATGCTAAATATTTAAATGTGCATGGTGTTGCATTTTGAAGGGGGTAAACAAATTTCTAGTTTAATAGGCAACAAATATTTAACAAGCTGTTTCAGTTTCCTAATGGTCATCTGACAAGCAGCTTGGAGTTATGCCTCCAACATTCCAAACAGAAAGAAGGGAGTGTTTGACTTCAATTGGCATAGTGATTTGTAGATGTGGAAGGATACATTGAAAACTCCAAAATGTTTGCACCATGCTACTCCATTTTTCCAACTACAGATAGTAAGATGGCTGTAGGCTCCACTCAAAGCCATAAAAGAATTACACCTATTGTATATATCACTTGTGATATATAGTTTCTGAAGTTGTTATACCTCTTGTGATGAATAGATTCTGATATTGTGATACTCTGTTTGTATTTGTCTCACTCCTGTATCCCCTTCCCCGAGTCGCATCGGGAAACGAGCTTCAGTTGATGGTGATTTTCCCGGTTATCAACTTTTAAATAAATAAATAAAATATCACATCCCACTTGTTATATATTCTAACCAGTTGTGACTGCATTTTTACCTTCAGAAACAATTTATTTTTGTACCTACTCATTTTTGCACCAACTTATTTACTGAATGTTTGCTAAACTGACTTTTAATTGTGTATTGCACTTCTGATCCTCCTGTATCCCCCCATCTGGGTCGCACCTGGAAATGAGCCTTGGATCAGTGTGCCTCTCTCTGTTACCAATTTTCAAATAAATAAAAGCAAACAAATAAATATTATTCCTTTAGATGTTTTAACAAGATAGTGATCTGTACAGGCTGTTTATATTTCTTTGTAAATAATCTCATTTCCTATGCTTTGAGTAGGAAAATGGCTATAATATTATTGTTGAAGATAGTTCCACAATACAACTCTTTTCAACCAACCTTGAGAGCAGGTCCTAAGCTGCCTTCATTGGAGACACGCTGTCTCCCACTACCTATCTACCCAGGTGCACCCACAAGTCTATCCTAGGTCTTATCCTCTTTTCTATGTTCCTAAATGACCCCCTTAATGCCTGTACCTCTGCATCCATCCATCCACACAAGATGACATGTTGCTCTTTTCCTTTGTCATCTCTGCCCTTGATCACTCTGCCCAGCTCCAACTGTATTTCTTCAACATCCAGCAAGTGTTCCTCACAAATCACTTGTTGCTCAATGCCAAGAAAATGGTCTTTATAAACTGTGGCACCAAACAGAGGTTAACCTGACTCTCTCCTCCATCAATACTCTTGATGGCACTGTTAATGAGGATGTCTCCTCTTTTAAATACCTTGGGGGTATGGCTGTAACATGACCTTGATTTCTTCTTGCATGTGGTTACCTTTCACTGGAAGCTCCACCCTAAGCTAGGTTCTCTGTACATGAATAAAGCATGTATCCAACCTCCTGGTCCCAGAGAAATATTTTCAGAGATGATCCTCCCTATCCTGGATTATGGTAACATCTGGTATAGTGCTACTTCTAAGTCCACCCTAGCAGAACTGACCCCTATTTTGAACTCCTTTCATTGTTTTGTCTGGACTGTCCCCTCACACCCATCATATAGTTGCCTCTATTCCTCCCTACCCCCTCACCCCCCTTGATACTAGCCACCTGCCACCTCTCCCAATGTGATTCCTAAATCTCCAACTTCTGGTTTGCCTCACTTCCCCCTTATCATGCCACACTCTTCTCTTGTCACCCCTTTCCCCTTGTAGTCCCTTAAAACACTGACTCTCTTTCTTTTCCTCCAATGAATTTCACTGCTTGTCAAATTGCTTTCTTCATGTGTTTCTCTAAACTCTTGCCTTCTTTTCCCAGAGCAATCTGCTCTGCCATATCCTTCCATAATCTAAAATTCCTCCTCCATGACTTCAGATCTAACTCCTGTGCTTGCTCCTGATCATGTAATTGTGTAGCTCTGTGGTCAAGGCCCTTTTTGCAATCACCTACCAATAGCTGCTTCTTAGCCACTGCCTAGTGCAGAATCTGTACAAGATAGTGGCTAACCAGCAGACATAGGTAGATGATCACAAAAGGGGGAGCCTGGACCACAGATCTGCACAATTACAGGCCAGAAGCAATTGCTTCTCCACTTTTGGAAACTGTACTTAAACTGGATTGTTCATAGGTATTTACTTTTTGCACATCTGTATCATTTTAGTTACAGAACCTGTTCCACCAATCATGGCAACTGTACTTACTTTGTATTTTGTTTTTGCCTTTTGCACAGCTGTGAGCTGTGATTTCCTTTTTTTTGCACCATAAGTACTGCACTCCCCTTACTCCCATTATTCCAGGGTGCATCTGTGGATGAGCCACTACCAGCTTGGTATGTCATTTTTGGTAAAACTTTTGAAATAAATAAAGTAAAAGTGGAGAAATTATAAAAATATTATCTCAAAGAGCTGTTTGAACATGTGTGATTGTTAAAATTGTGCCCATTTTGATGTTGAGGGTGACATAATTTATATATTGCTAATGAAGGTATTTAAAAATGCTAAAATGTAAGAATATTTTAGAATGAGCTGGTGCAGCATGAGGGTTGCCACTGGCTGTGCTGGCATCCAGAGTTCAGAAATGGGTCCGGGAGTTGGTGGGCAGATGGGGAGGAAGATAAATTGCCCCACAGGATGTTCTCCTCCTCCAGGAAGGAAGCCAGCATCTACTTTGCTTATGCTTTGCTACCACCAGCTGGGTTACTACACATGGTGGTGCAGTTGGAACAGTTGAACTGTTGCGGGGGCACAAAAATTGTCTCTGGTGTGCAGGGCATTCACTGTGTGTCTGCTTTACTGAGCTACTTGATTGATGCCCCAAGGAGAAAGAAGAAAAATGGGTAAATCCTTTAGCAATTCACTATGATGCTGGCACTTTTGAGACCCACAATGCTGACTGCCCACATCACCACTTATTACTTGGTTGTCCTGTGGAGGTACATTGGGACCTCTGCAGATCCAACTGTGCAGGGACAAGTCAATGTAAGCCAGGATAGGGCTGGGAGTGGGCCACCTGGCTAAAGTAGGGAATCAGGGATTCTCTGATAAGGAAGGATGGAGAAAAAGAATATTTGAGAAGTAGAATAGACTGTTTGGTGGTTCCATGTTATAAGGACGAATTTGGAATGCCGAATGCCCTTATCGCAATTCCACGTCACCAAAATTGAATTTCAGTGATGTGGAATCCTGGCACCAGTGAAAGCAGTGCAAAACACATTTTTTTTACTTTTTTGTGGGGGGCTGCACCCCCTGGACCCCCCAAAATTAAGATTCTCAACTCAAGGGGGGTGCATGTCGGGGGGTGCATGTCGGGATGAAAAAAAATTAAGTGTCTCTGGCCAGGCGCAACAAAAACTACTGGTGCCCAGTCCCAAACCCTGCATCCCTGCCACCCCAGGACAGCATCCATCCCACCATGCCATGACACCACCTCACCGGCAACTCATAGCGCCACCCATTACAAACCCTCCTGCCCCTTGTTTGGCGGGCTCACTCCCCCCGCACGCGTATATATGTGCGACATCCTGTTACCTTTTCGTGACCCTCCCTATCCACTCGCCAACCCCACACCCTTGCCATCAGAGCAGTCACTGCAAGTGGGTTGCCGTTTTGGTAGGTGGCCACTTGAGGGTTGCCCAGATCACAGGATACCCTGTTTGGCCTGATAAAACTGTCTTTATTAGCACACTGTACAGGCATGGGCAGGAAGTAAAATACCCAACCCTAAATACTACCTCCAGGTACCTCTAAACTACCCGAAATTACCCTAATAAAAAATGAGTAGTTGGTTAGGGTCAGGGAATTACTACACTACCCATTCTACTACCCTATTACCCTACCCTGACCATAACAAAAATGTGAAAGACTGTTTTTGACACTAGGCTATGTACTATTACACTGTTTGTTAGATGCCCTGAGCCGTGTTATTTATTACTGTGACATAGTCAGCTACACTGCCTCTCTCTGCAGCAGTTAGTGAAACAATATCATTTTATGGCTATATTACACTGCTTGTTGGGTTTCCAAATTATACCCATGGCAGGCATTGTTGAGGCAGGTATAAGAGGGGCAGCTGATCTTAGTGAGCCTGCTGCTGTTTCAAAAAAGTATACCCATGTTGGGCATTGCTGAGGCAGGTACAAGAGCCACAGCTGCTGTGAGTGAGCCTGCTGTTGTTTCCAAAAATTATACCCATTGCAGGCATTGCTGAGGTAGGTACAACAGGCACAGCTGTTCTGATTGAACCTGCTGTTGTTTCCAAAAATCATACCCATGGTGGGCATTGCTGAGGCAGGTATGAGAGGTGCAGCTGCTCTTAGCAAGCCTGCTGCTGTTTTCAAAAATGATACCAATGGTGGGCATTGCTGAGGTAGGCACGAGAGGCAGAGCTGCTGTGAGTGAGTCTGCTGCTGTTTCCAAAAATTATATCCATTGTGGGCATTGCTGAGGCAGGTACGAGAGGCAAAACTGCTGTGAGTGAGGCTGCTACTCTTTCCAGAAATTATACCAATGGTGGGCATTGCTGAGGCAGGTACGAGAGGCACAGCTGCTGTCAGTGAGTCTGCTGCTGTTTCCAAAAATTATATTCATTGTGGGCATTGTTGAGGCAGGTATGAAAGGCATAGCTGCTGTGAGTGAGGCTGCTACTGTTTCCAAAATTTATACCGATGGTGGGCAGACAGTGTAGCTGAAGCTGACTATGTCACAGTAATAAATGGCCGGGCTCATATGCACCTAACAACCAGTGTAACACAGCTGTGAAAGGATTTACTAACTGCTGCAGAGATAGACAGTGTTCCTCACTATGTCACAGTAATAAATGACAGGGCTCAGGCCTCAGGGCACCAAACAAATAGTGTAATGCTGCTATAAATAGATAGATAGCTAGATATAATTTTTTTATCCAGGTGCAAACTTTAGGGACAAGTCCCTGTTTTCAATAAGGATATCCTATACAAAAACACTAAAAACATCAACAATATACAATATACAGACAGTCAATACAGTTCATATATACGTGAACAAATATTATCCAGTATATACAAAAAGATGTAGCATGAGTTCATGATCTATTGAAATCAAGTATCACAGTTACAACAGGATTTATAGTAATTTCTCATAGCTGACTGGAATTCAAAAACTGCATTTTTTGCTTTTATTTCCATTGGTATATTTTTTCATGTACATGCTACAGTGGTCAGTAGAGTAATATCTCCAAACCTATTGTGGATTATAGGCCATGACATACTTACAGAGCTTTTTCTCAAGTCATATTTACTCTCTTCCCTACATTTTAGGGCTTTTGCAAACTGCTGCAAAGTCAGACAGTGTAGCTATGTCACAGTAATAAATGACAGGGCTCGGGGTCACATAACAAACAGTGTAATACAGCCGTAAAAGGATTTCACTATGCTGCAGAGACAAACAGTGTAGTTGACTAGGTCACAGTAATAAATGATACGGTGCGGGCATCAGGGGCACCTAATAAACAGTGTAATACAACTGTAAAAAGGTTTTCACTAACTGCTGCAGAGACAGACAGTTTAGCGGACTGTGTCACAGTAATAAATGACAGGGCTCAGGGGCACCTAACAAACAGTGTAATAACATTTCAACTTTTAATTTAAAGCCAACTGCCTCCTGTATTTTTGTCTATTTTTCCTTCCACATTGCTCCTCTGTTATCTTCCCAGCACCACCTCCTTGACTGAGGCTGATCCCCCTCTCCTGAGATTGTTTCACCCCCCACCCCTGAGATCCTTTCAGTCCCCCACTATTTCTCCCTTAATTTTGCTCCTGTCCAACTCCTAGTTTGTGTAGTGTAGTGTAGTTTTTTTTTTCAACTGTTGATTAAAAAACACAAGTCTTTACTGCCACAAGTGTCCATGGAGCTGCTTCCAGACTGCTGTATCTGCGCCACATATGCTCACAGAAGATGGAGCACAGCCTTCTAGATACCACTGACCAATCAGTTGTCAGCTCGGTGTCATTTGCTCCTGTTCTGCTGTAAGCTCCATGAAGGACCCCACAGGCCGCCCTTTCAATGCCTATTTCCAACCTGGA
This sequence comes from Neoceratodus forsteri, assembly GCA_016271365.2. Classification (NCBI taxonomy): domain Eukaryota; kingdom Metazoa; phylum Chordata; order Ceratodontiformes; family Ceratodontidae; genus Neoceratodus; species Neoceratodus forsteri. Next base: position 869,079,622 of record CM057450.1, on the reverse strand, counting down.
AGTCCTTTACCCATTACTCCTCTCAAACTACCCAACCTAAGAATTACAGTTATGTTGGATAGTTTAGTGCATTACATGAACTACCCTACCTGGCCAAAAATAAGCAATACTCACACTACCTGACCCATCTACCCATTGGGTAGCCCATCCCTATACTGTGCCACCCAGAATAGCATCATTTTTAAACATCTAAAACATTTTTAGCAGCACAGTTTCACCTGGTAAACCTTATCATATCTTACTTCACTCTCATTGAAAAATGGATTTTTTGACCTTTGTTACACACTTTACTTTCTTTAGTTCCCCTTTGTGTCTTCTAGTTCTGCATTCTGTCCTTTGCTTATAAAAATAATCCAGATTTAGCATGTCTATGCCCTTAAGATTTTATAAGCGTTTTCTGATTCCTCCCTTACTCATCATTTAGTCTAAAGTGTTAGCTCTTTCAATCTGTCCTCATAAATAATGCCTTTCAATCCCGGGATTAGTCTATGTGTTCTTTTGATATCATCTCCAGTGCAATGCTTTCTTTATTTGAACAGTTTATTTTCCTAGGATCACTTAACTGTAACTGAGCATCTTCCTGACTGTAAGGCCCTTTAACTAAATTTTAAAACTCAGAAAGACTGTAGTACAGGAAGGTAATATCTTCCATGGTGTTACAGTTTTGGTACGTGACTCTGGTTGGTTATACATCCAATGCACAAAGTGGTGGAGATCTTCAAAAAAGATGCTAAATCCAGCACAGAGCTCTGTACCACAGAAGTTCTATGCACAATGTCTGCCATATCTTTCCATGGTTCCTTACTATATGCTGCACTGTAACCTGACAACCATGTGTACTGGGTCAATGTGTGGCAGGTTCTAACGTCCCCAGGTCTAGCTTGCACACCTCTATCATAGTCTTGGTTGTACAAGTGTGTCACCTAGGTCACATGTGGGTGCTGAGAGTTGTGCTACCTCTTGTGAAACTTGACCATAATGCATGTAACATTACTACTGACAGAGCATATCCCATGATATGTGCCAGAATGCAACACCATGCCTTCCCAAGCTACATGAAACTTGTCAGTCTATCAAGCAATGTTCATGTCCCAGTACAATGTGGGTGTGGCAATTCCTAGTCACGTCCGGGGGGGTGCACACTAAATCCTTCACCCTAATTTTTCATCATGACAGCAAATACCACTGTCACTGATCCATAGCTTGTGGTTAAGTGGTCAACCAGTCATCCTTACTTGAGATGGATGTAGGTCAGGGCCCCTACTGCTCTGCAACAATATTTTCTGATTTCTGCAACAGGGCTCCTAGGCTTCTGTGGCAGCATTTTCTAATTTATGCAGCATGGATTATTCATTTCTATGGCAACATACACTCTTGCCATTGTCTAAAATATGATTTGATGTCATTGATGACATCACATGTCAAACATAGAGGAGGGACTTCAGGATAAACAAGACAGGTAAGGGAACCTGGCACTATGGAAAAACTATATTTGAGTGACAATTCACCAAAAACAATGAATTCTGTGGCACTACATATATATAGATATAGATATAGATATATATATATATATAACTGTATATATATTATATATATATATACTGTATATATATATATATATATATATATATATAGCTATATATATATATATATATATATATATATATATATATATATATATATATATATATATATATATATATATATATATATATATATATATATATATATTCTATGCATGATGCAAGTTCAGTGGAAAATTCTGCAACTGCAGAATCATGGAATCCCAAGGTCTTAGACATGGGTACATTGACAAAGATGTGGAGTGCAGGCATGTTGTTGATCTCCCACAGGTGAGTAAATGTGTCTGTTATGCCATTAGTTTGTGTGTCCATATGTGTATGCAACCTGTTTAGTGATTGCTACCCTACACTGTCATTACAAGATGACATATGAGTGGCTGATATTCTGGTTCACAAGAGGGAAGGGGCTACTGTGCTTCCAAGGTATTCTTCCCAATAACACAGAATGAGTATAACCCCACCTTGAACAATGACATGTAGGATAATCTGTGATCAGATGACCAGTGTATCAAGTGGCCCAAGCCCTAGTTCAATCCAGCTGGTGGTACACTGGGTTGGGGTGGGGGGTATGTGTTAGGCAACAGAGTCTGAACAGCTGCACAGTCTGAATGTTGAAGGGGTACAGACCCATGGTGTGTGGTGTCCTGATCACTTTTGTTAATACCATGGGCATTATTATAATGCATATCAGAGTTGTTCCTGATAGTCTCACACAGATGAAATTTACTTGTATCAGTCTCCAAAGGAGGAGAAGTCTGGGATAGTAGTGGGGAGACAGACACCACCGCAACTAAAGTTAAGTTTGCAAAAATTTTCAATGTATTCATATATTCTTTCAAAATGAAAACTTCACCACCACATATGGCCACACCACACTGTTCTGTGTACTGGCTTCTCTCCTCCTATAAGAAGGGAACCAACAAGGATTCTGGCAACCTCTCTTGAGGGGTGTCCCATCCCTGTCCCAATGTGCCTGTTGAATGCTAATGGTCTATTATCTTTTTAAGGCAAGCTCTCTTGGTCTCACAGCCTCCCATCTGCTTGTGGTGATCTTCTCTGGAGACCAGACATGAGGGGACCCATGCCACCAGATCCCAGGGAGCCTGCCACTGTCCCTGGGACCACAGGCCCCCTCAGCCCAGTTGCAGCCCAAAGAGACTGAATTGCTCTTCTCTCTCTCTCTCTCTCGATCGATCAGCTCCATTCCTACTGCCCAAGTGCCTTCCCTTCATATTGCTCTTAGGGGGTAGGGTAGAACTATGAATATTCTTGCTCTAATCAGGCCACTCACAGCACAAATATCCAGACATCCTGTCTTTTGGCAGAACGTCTTAGATAACAGCCCTGTAGGGTTTGGCTTAACCCTAGGGTGCTCTCAAGTAACCTGCTTCAAGCCAGAAAATGTGAGAGGCTGGCAGTGAATATCTTTGCAAAGTTTTCATTCACCTAATAAGCAGGTTAGAGAAGTACTTCTAGTTATACTCCCATTCACAGTGTTCTCTCTCAGCCTTTCATTCCAAAATGCCATGACCGGTGTGCTTCTGGCCTGTAAGCTGCTGTACCTGAAGTACTCTGTGCAGGCCACTGCCCATGATGTCAGACACATGTTGGACACACACATCCAATGTCCAGTGTCATTGCATCGTGTGTGCACTGGCTGTGGTGTTCTATAGCTCAAAGTGCATTGAACCAGGCAGAGAAGCCATGGAGAGCTATCTGAATGATTTGCGATGTGCGTGTGTCTGGACCTGTTATTGCCAGTATGTTGGCTGCTTATTTACAAAACATATGTCTTGCCATATGACCCTTCTCATTTCTGAGTCTTTCTTGTACTGTATGCAGTTTACATTGTCTGATTGTGTCATTTGGTGTGGAGTTGACAATTGACCTCCCAGGACTTTCAGATGAACTTCAGCCTAGCTGAGTCCTGGTTTAAACAGCACAAACTGTTAATGAATTACAAAAAAAACAAAGTCTACGCTGTTTTGCAGCTCGCACAGCAAATTCAGAACTACTAATCTCGATATCCATAACAAGATTCATCAGCTGCTTGATCAAGTGCAGGAATTTAAATACTTACATATGACCCTTGACAGTATGATGTCCTTCAACTCAGATGTCCACCATGTCTCGAAATCTATAAACTCTAGAATAGGGATCCTCTACCACCAACGTTGCTGCCTGACAAATGAAGCCATGCATGCAGCTACTGTATAACTAGCTCTGTCTTGTCTATCATTGACTATGGGCTAGTTTTCTATGGAGCTGCCACAGATACCACCCTTAAGTGAATCATTAAGGGCCTCAACAAGTGCTGTAGGCTTATCACTGGAGTGGGGAAGCATACACATACCTGTACTCTCTACAAGCATTCTAACTGGCTCAATCTACATGGTAGGCTGGCTTATCAGTCATGCCTTGTGGCAAAAAGAATCTGCCTTAGCCTTAGCCTTACACCACCAACTACGCATGCCTGACATCTGATGATTAGTGTTCATTCCTTAACCTGGTTTACCAGCATGGTGGCAGGTAAGGCACATACTGTGAGATCTCAAGACTTCCTCGTCATTGGTCGGCCTTACTATAGGCACTTATTTACACCCTACCTAAGCACTCTTCAATGTGTTTACTTCTCAAAGTCTCTCCCTCCCCATCCACATCTTTTTGTTTTCCTTCTTCTATTCCTAACTGGCCTAGTATCACTATTTCTCCTAGATCCACTCACCCATTTACCATCCTCGCATATGTATGATTTCCATTGCCTTACCTCTCCAGTAACATTGCTATCATCTATATATTATCATTCTTGAAAAAGACCTATGGACGAAATATGGATTCTAACTTTATTTTGTATTTTCCATGTGCATTAAATATTACTTTTTGTTTTGTTTTCTGCCTACCCAATGACGCAGCACCTTGTTTTTGTTTTGTGGTGTTTTAATATGATTTGTCTCTTAATTACTTCACCACATTAATGAGTTGTATCTAGGTAGTTTCTCACATGGTCTAATAGGTAATACAGTACTTCAATATTTATTCAACAAATCCACCGGTATACTTTATAAATATCTGGCAATGCAATGTTTTGACAAGTGACTGGTACTTTTCACTTATTTGCTTAAATTTCATTTGGCATTTGACTCAAATGCCTGTCTAGCTATAGGGCAGATACAGATACTTTGAATTAGTCTTGCTTTAGCGTCGTTGTCTCGCACAACATTTTTGCATCATATATGTATCTGGCAGGCTTAATATTTTGTAATTAATGTCATTCAAGCAGATGAGAACAAAAAAGGTCCAAGGACAGACCCATATGTACTTTGTACAGTTATATGCCACTGCCGCCGAGCATGTGAGGATGGTCTGAGCTGCAAGGAGGTATCTGCTTTTTTTGTTGGATATAGTGGGACATAGACTACTGTTTACCTTGACCAATAATTAACCATCAAATCACATATGGATCACATAATCAGGTCCATTCACCAGAAACTAGGCCTTCTGTAGAGGCTTGGCAGCTCCCTGGCTCCAAACACTAAGTCTCTTATTGCAAGGAGTACCCTACTGCCCACATTGATCTATGGTGCTCCAGTGCTACACACCCTTAGGGAAAGTGAAACACACAACAAGCTAAATGTCTTGTATAACAAAATTAGCCAGTTTACAACCAGCTCACCACCTAGCAAGCACTGTGTGGTTCTTTCAGAGCTAAACTGGCCCTCGCTGGAGTCCAGACTCACCTACCCTCTCCTTTGCCTTACCTTTGAGTTTACTAAAATCTATACTCCCAACCTAGCAGGTCTATTGACCCTGAAACCACTAAGGCATACCCTCCACTCAGCAAATGCCAATCTTCTTGAGATACCATGGGTATGAACCAACCCTGGAAAAAGTTCCTTCACACACTCTGCTCCACACTACTGGTGTGCTCGCCATGAAAGCATAATCAATGCCACCTCACTGGGTGGGTTCAAAGCTGGACTCAAAGTCCACATATTGGAATGCTGCCACTGCAGCTGTTACTGTTGAACACACTAACTCGGTGCCATGCAACTCATCCTATCTGAAGTGTCATACATTTGTTTTCTATTATAGACTGTCTTTGCGTTCCCTGTTTGTTACATGTTACTAATGTGTTACACCAGTGACTATGTTTACTTATGTAACTTGCTGTCAGCTACTGATTTTTATGTTGCTTGCACGCATGCACAGGAAACATATTGCAACAGCTTTCTCGAGAAGCAGGTTGTGGAGGCACGGCACTGTTGTGGTCAATGCCCCCACAGCCTTCACAGGCTTGGCCAGCTTCACCAAATGCTGTGGTACGCTGCTGCATTCACTAGTTCAGCCAGTGTGAAACCAACTTATAGAAAAACAGCTGCTGCAATCAGGGGCCACCTTGTCATTGCAGCGTCAGCCATTCACTGCAATGAGGGAGTGACCCGTCATTGCAGGGCAGGATCTTGCAATACTGGCATTGTTTGTGAACATGGCTGTGGCTTGCCACTGTATTCATAAACAATATTAACCCCCCGCTGAGGTGGTGCCCGATCCCCCTAGCAGCATGTGCACCCCCCCACACATTTGTTTGCTGATGGGGGCCCCAATCCCCATTGGCTGTGCCCCGAGATTTATGCTGCCGATGGGGAACCCACTCCCGTTGGCATTTTGTAACCCCCCTGCTTTGGTTGTCTGCCGCCGGGGTACCCAATCCCCATTGGCATAGTGTCCCCCCCCTCGTGTTGTGTGCCGATGAGGGTGCCCAATCCCCCATCGGCTACAGCTGGCCCCTCCAAAAAAAGACTCCCTTGCCACACTGGGGTGCCCCTGTAAAATGAAAAACAGTCCCGTGATGTCTTTTCTTTTTTTGTTCAAACCTGTAAAGAAGAAAACTGTTCCTCAGTGGTCTCCCTGGCACCCTCCCACCCACTGTGCACCCTACCTCCCTACACCGCCCTCACCCCATACTTACCTCCAGAGTCCGGCGCGACGATCTTCGGTGGACTGGGAACACGTCTGCACTCTTCAAAGCCTACCGCGAACTGAGGAAATGCCGGTAAGCTGTATAATGAAATAAATAGGGTTTCTTTCAACTTTGATGCATATCTCAGGCATTTTTTGGAATTTTGGCACCACATTCTCAACATGGGATTTTTGGGACCCCTCCTCATGAATTATATCACTGTCATGACGTTAATTGGCCCCAAAAGGTGATTTCTAAGTCACTGCGTGGAATCACCTTTTGGGACTGATACAAACTGCAGTGTCAGTGTTCTGAGGTGGGCTCTCAAAGCCTATGTTGCAGAAGACTGGTGGAAAAATCAAAAATTATACTTTCTGGCGTGCATTCGCGCAGTTGCTACACGCCGTGAGCTTCATAAATTTGCAATATTTTCACTCCCAGATTTTCAACATTGGCATTTTTTCATACCTCCTTGTGAACAGTACAGCTGTCGTTTTTCACACCCTGGCTGAAATGTATTTTCTCACTTCCAGTGCAGAATAGGGCAGTCGCTGTGGGAAATCAGTGTTCGATACAGATTATGAAAATGACAGTGACACTGTTCATGAGCAGAGGTCCTAAAATGCCTATGTTGAAACTTTGGTGACAATATTTCATAAAATGAGTGTGTCATGAATGTGCATTGCACAGTTTCCATGCATGCTCGTACCTTTGCAACTTTGCAATATTTTCACTCCAGATTTTCAGTATTGCCATTTTTCTACACCTACTTATGAACAGTGCAGCTGTCATTTTTCACACCCTGGCCGAAATGTATTTTCGCTTTTCCGGCGCATAATAGCGTGGTCACTGTGGAAAATCAGTGTTCAGGACATATTAAGAAAATTACACTGACACTGTTCTTTAGCAATGGTCCTAAAATGCCTATGTTGAAAATTTTGTGATGAAATTTCATAAAATGACTGTGTTACGAGTGTGTGTTGAGCAGGTTCCACACACCCTTCTAAGTTTGCAAATTAGTAATATTTTGACGCCAGATTTTCAACACTGACATTTGTTCACACCTCCTTATGAACAGTACAGATGTCATTTTTCACATCCTGGCTGAAATGTGTTTCCACACTTCCTGCGCAGAATACCGCAGTCACTGTCGGAAATCAGTGTTTGGGATAGATTAGGAGCGAGCAAAGGGGGGGACTGACCAAGCCCAACTGAGCTCTGTCAGGACTGCTGCAGATTTCTTTTTGGCAGGAAAAGTCGACAACACAGACAGAAGCCCAGTGCAGAAGGGCAGCCTGCAGCACCGGGAGACACAGAATGGTCGAGTGAGGGAGGGGGAGTGAGTGAGCTCAACAGAGTTCTGTTGGGACTGCTGCAGATTTCTTTGTGGGCAGGAAAAGGCAGCAATGCATGCAGGGGCTGAGTACAAAAGGGCAGCCTGCAGTGGTGGGAGAAACAGAATGAGCGAGTGAGAGGCGGGGAGTGAGCAAGCTCAACAGAGCTTTATTGTGACTGCTGTGGATTTCTTGTGGGCAGAAAAGGGTGGCAATGCAGGCAGGAGCTCAGTACAGAAGGGCAGCCTGCAGTGCCTGCAGAAACAGAATGAGTGAGTGAGACAGTGGGAGTGAGTGAGGCCAACTGAGTTGTGTTGGGACTGCAGCAGATTTCTTTGTAGGCAGAAAAAGATGCTGACAGAGGCAGAAGCGCAGTACAAAAGGGCAGCCTGCAGCAGCAGGAGAAACAGAATGAGCAAGTGACACAGGGGGCGTAAGCGACCTCAACGGAGCTCTGTCAGGACAGTTGCAGATTTCTTTGTGGGCAGGAAAAGGTGCCAACTCACGCAGGAGCCCAGTACAAAACAGCAGCCTGCAGCACTGGGAGAAACGGAATGAGTGAGTGAGACAGGGGGAGTGAGCGAGCTCAGTGGAGGTGTACTGTGACTGCTGCAGATTTCTTTGTGGGCAGGAAAAGGCAGCAATGCAGGCAGGAGCCTGGTACAAAAGGCCAGCATGCAGTGCTGGCAGAAATGGAATGAGGGAGTGAGAGAGGGGGAGTGAGTGAGCTCAACGGAGCTATGTCTGGACTGCTGCAGATGTCTTTGTGGGCAGAAAAAGCTGCCAACGCAGGCAGGAATCCAGTACAAAAGGGCAGCCTGCATCAGCGGGAGACACAGAATGAGTGACTGAGGGAGGGGGAGTGAGTGAGCTCAACGGAGCTCTGTTGGGACGGCTGTGGATTTCTTTGTGGGCAGAAAAATGCAGCAATGCATGCAGGGGCCCAGTACAAAAGGGCAGCCTGCAGCAGCGGGAGAAACAGAATGAATGAGTGAGAGGGGGCAGTGAGTGAGTGAGCTCAACAGAGCTCTGTCGTGACTGTTCCTGATTTCTTTGTGGGCAGAAAAAGTGGCAATACAGGCAGGAGCCCAGTACAAAAGGGCAGCCTGCAGCACTGACAGAAGTGGAATGAGCGAGTGAGACAGGAAAACTGAGTGAGGCCAATGAAGCTCTGTTGGGACTGCTGCAGATTTCTTTGTGGGCAGAAAAAAATACCCACAGAGGCAGAAGCCCAGTACAAAAGGGCAGCTGGCAGCACCAGGAGAAACAGAATGAGAAGTGAGACAGGGGGAGTGAGCGACCTTAAAGGAGCTCTATCAGGACAGCTGCAGATTTCTTTGTGGGCAGGAAAGGGTGCCAATGCAGGAAGGAGCCCAGTACCAAAGGGCAGCCTGCAGCGCTGGGAGAAACAGAACAAATGAGCAAGAGAGGAGGAGTGAGCAAGCTCAACAGAGGTCTATCATGACTGCTGCAGATTTCTCATGGCCAGAAGAAGGCTGCAACGTAGGCAGGAGCCCAGTACAAAAAGGCAGCCTGCAGCACTGACAGAAATGGAATGAGCAAGTGAAAGAGGGGGAGTGAGATTTGGAAGGCCATGTGTGCAAATGCTCAAAGTTTGGGCAACAAGATTGCAGACCTAAAGGCCACCATGGCAGGGGAAGACCTGGATCTAGTCACCATCACTGAGACCTGGTGCAATGAAAGCCAGGACTGGGATATGGTAGTACTAGGATTCACTCTGTTCAGAAGGGACAGGGTCAGAAGAAAGGGAGGATGAGCAGCTCTTTATGTAAGGGACAGCATAAAGGCTGCAGGAATACAAGGGCAACAGGGGTGTTCTCATTATCCAGCTGAATCATGATTAAGCCTAACTACTTCGACAAAGTGCCCCCCTCCATTGGTCAGATAAAAGCATCGCATTTTAACTTGCCATATCAGAGCTGAGGTCTCCTTGCTTCCTCTGTTTTCTGGCTTCATTATTTATAGTGTGCATGTGGCCAATGAAAGGCTCACAGGTGTTTAATAGGGAGCTTGCAATTAGAAGAAGGCCACACTTCTCCTACATTCAGTGGGGTTGCTCCTGATGTGTGACCGAACAGAAACATACAGTTAAAGTACCAGGGCACTCCCCCACCCCAATTTTGCTGCATTTGAAGTCTAATTTTTTTTTAAATAACTCCAATGTTCTTACTTTTCGTACCATGATTAAGCCTGACCACTTGGTCACTTTGCCAAAGTGGTCAAGCTTAATCATGATTCAGCTGTACACTGAGAACTAAATTGCAGGCTTTAAATGCAGCAAAATGGGGAGGGTCCTGGTACTTTAACTGTATGTTTCTGTTCAGTCTCACACCAGGAACCACCTCACTAATTTTAGTAAGTTGTATTGTAAATACATTAGTAGCCAGAGACATTGCCAGCTATTTCCAGATATTTCGTGACATTTCTGAAGAGTTTCACTCTGCTGCCCCTACTGTGGAAATGCAGAAAGCAGGAGGTATTTCTGGAAATATCACATAAATTTGGGGAAATATCTGGCAGTGTCTGTGGCTGCTACTGTACAGGGGCTGAGCTTGCAAACCTTTTGTATGGATTTGAGACTCCCAGGAGCAGTGATTTCCAGGAGCAGGGGCATCCTGGACTCCTTGCAGGGGGTGTTCCTTAGGCAACTGGTAGAGTAACCCACTTGTGAGGAAGCATTACTGGACTTATTGCTGACAAATGGAACAGTGTTGCTGACGTCACAGTGGTGGGCCACCTGGGGACAAGTGATCATTGAATAGCATGGTTTGGTGTAAAAACTAGACTTGCACCAATCCATACAAGGATGAGGGTCATAGACTTCAAGAGGGCTGATTTCAAAACAATGGGAGAATGCTTCAGGGATGCTCTGGCAGGAAGAGTCGAGGACCAGTGAACAAGAATAAAAAAGAGTATTCAAAGAGCTATGACTCTCTGTGTCAGGCAGGATTATAAAGGCAAGAGGAAAAGGAGACCACTATGGTTCTTGAGAGAACTTGGGGAAAAAGAGCAAAAAGGCTGGCATTCAGAAGGTAGAAAAATGACACAGAAGGAAGAGGATAGGATAAATTACCAGGAGAAATGAAAGGAGGCAGTGAGGAGAGGAAGGCATAAATGGGGGAGAATATTGAACAGTCAATAGAAAAGGCTGATAAAACCTTCTTTAGATATGTTAGTGTGAAGAGGAAGACAAATGGGGGTGATAACAAGGATAGCAAATTCTGGCAGAGCCACTACAGCTGCAAATGCATTAAGTAGATAATGGTATTTCATGGACTTAAACATTAAGAAGAATAAAAGTGAATGAGTTGCACATACACAACTAGTATGAAAGTTGTTCAAGAGAAGAAGGCCTTTCCAATAAGCCTATTCATTAAGGTGCACTATTTATATTTTCTTAAACTATGGCCATCCGATTACCTGTATTTTCAATTTTCTTCACAATTTTCACCTTTCAGATGTCTATGTTTAAAAACAATCTAATGAATTCAGAGTAGTGACTACCGTCATTTGAAAGGTCATTTTGTCCTGAACAACTTTCATGTTGATTGTGTATTGGTAACTCGTATACTTTCCAAGATATTTGCATTTGTTTGGCATGACTCCTATTGTATTCACTCCTAGAAAAAAAAAATGAGGCTGTTTGAAACAATGGGTTGGGGATGGGATCTGCCATTACATTAGCAAATACTATATGGAACACCCCTACTGAAAAGAGTGCACCTGCTGCTAAGAGGAGTATGAGAACAATATTACATAAATGTAAATATCTCTAAAACTGTATGTGTTAAGCATAAACAACCAGTATAAAAGTTGTTCAGGGCAAGAAAACATTTCAAATGAGCCTATTAATTAAGCTGCACTAATCATTTTTTTAAACTCAGAGTAGTGACTACCCTCATTTGAAAGGTAATTTCGTCCAGAACAACTTTCGTGGTAATTGTGTATTGGTAACCTGCACACTTTCCAAGATATTTACATTTGTTTAGCATGACTCTTACTGTGTTCACTCCTAGAGAAAAAAATGAGGCTGTTTGAAAAGCCATATTTTACAAACTATAAAGAATTCAGATTAGTGACTACCTTCATGTGAAAGGTCTTGTTGTCCTGAATAACTTTCATGATGGTTGTTTTTGTGCACCTTGAATAGTTTTAAAGATATTTAGACTTGTTTGGAATATGTGCACATTTGCTCTCAGAGAAAAGCAGCCTGGAGTTCTATAAAAATAAATCTTGGTTTTCCCTGGCCTGCACCAATGATTGCTGTTCATGTCATGTTTTTTATTTTATTTACTTATTTATTTATATTTTGATAACCAGGTAGGCCCACTGAGACTTTGACAGTCCTTTTTTCAGGGGCGACCCGGTGATCCCTAATGAATGGGGGAAGGAATTAAGTTAGGAAGGCAGGGTCAAACATTGACTCCTACTGTATTCACTCCTAGAGGAAAAAAATGAGGCTGTTTGAAATGATGGGTTGGGGTGGGATCTGCCTTTACAAGAGCAAATACTACATGAAACATCCCTGCTAAAAGAAGTACATCTGCTGCTAAAAGGAGTACAAGAACAAATACTACACAAATGTAAATATCTCTAAAAGTATATGAGTTACACATCAACAACCAGTATGAAAGTTGTTCAGGACAAGAATACCTTTCAAATGAGCCTATTCATTAAGCTGCACTATTTATATTTTTAAAACTATTGCCATCTGATTACCTGAATGTTAATTTTTCTTAACAATTGTCACCTTTCAGATGGCTATGTTTAAAAACAAAATCTAATGAATTCATAGGAGTGACTACTCTCATTTGAAAGGTCAAATAATCCTGATCAGCTTTCATGTTGGTTGTGTATTGGTAACCTGTATACTTTCCGAGATATTTACATTTGCTTGGCATGACTCCTACTGTGTTCACTCCTAGAGAAAAAAAATGAGGCTGTTTGGAAGACCCTATTTTACAAAATATAAAGAATTCAGATTAGTGACCACCCTCATGTGAAAGGTCTTTTTGTCCTAAACAACTTTCATGCTAGTTGTTTTTGTGCACCTTGAATAGTTTTAAAGATATTTAGATTTGTTTGGAATCTGTGCACATTTGCTCTCAGAGAAAAGCAGCCTAGAGTTCTATTATAATAAATCCTGGTTTTCCCTGACCTGCACCATTGATTGCTGTTCATGTTATGTGATGCCTAATGGATGGGGAGGGAAGTAAGATAGGAAGGTGGGATCAAACATACTCTGCTGAAAGATGGCTCAATTAACTCCTCAAGCCAGAGGAAAAATAGTGCTCTCCAGCTCCTATACACACACAGGCAGCGTAGAAATGCAGCTCCAGTGGAGGACACTATTTTTAACACTCTAACATGTTGTTTGCTAGCAAAAATTACATCATTTTTTTAATGCAAAACGTCTGTAGGGCTACTCCCACTGCAGCCGTAAAAAGTGAAAGGGGGGAGATGTCTGGAAAGGGACTAAGGGAAGGCAGACATATTGAACAGATACTTTTGTTCAGTGTTTACAACAAAAGGGGTAAGTAAAGGACCAAAGATAAAAAACAGGGGCAGAATTTGTAGGGAGGTGGACATTAGTCCTTTTATAGAGGAGGAAGTCCTCAAGGTACTAGCAAAATCAAAAGTTGACAAGGCAATGGGACCAGATGGGGTTCACTCCAAGATACTGATACTGCTCATGGAGGTACTGGCTGCACCCCTGGCAGATTTGTTCAACTTATCACTGGAAACAGGCGTGGTTCTGAGAGACTGGAGAAGGGCAGATGTGGTCCCACTTCACAAAAGTGTGAATAGGGAGGAGGCAGGAAATTACAGACCTGTCAGCCTGACTTTGGCAGTGGACAAGGTCATGGGATCACTATTGAAGGAAAGGATAGTGGAATACCTTGAAGCAAGTGGATTGCAGGATTAAAGGCAACATGGGTTCATGGGGGGGGTTCTTGCTAGACAAACCTGATTGAGTTCTTTGACTGGGTGACCAGTGAAGTGGATCAGGGTGGAGCAGTAGATGTAACATTCCTGGATTTCAAGAAGGCCTTCGACACCATTCCACATGGTAGACTGGTGAATAAGCTGGTCTGTCTAGGAGTGGTACAGAAAGTAGTAGACTGGGTAAGAAGTTTGTTGGGCAACAGGTGTCAGAGAATGGTGATTAATGGTGTCTGCTTGAAAGAAGGCAAGGTGACCAGATGAGTGCCTCAGGGGTCAGTGCTGGCCCTGGTCCTCTCCAATGTCTTTGTTAGCAACATTGCAGAAGAGCTGGAAGGGAAAGTCTGCCTGTTTGCAGACAACAAAAAAATCTGCAGCAGGGTGGAGGGGTGAGGAATGACTTTCAGAAGCGGCACAGAAATCTGGGGGCTACATACCATTTGGGGGGAGAGGTACTGGTAACCAATAAACAGGAAAGGGGCCTGGGGGTATTCATTTCAGATGACCTGGAGGTAGCCAAGCACAGTGATAAGGCAGTGGGAAAGGCTAGCAGAATGCTGGGGTGCATAGGGAGGGGTATCACCAGTAGGAAGAAGGAGGTAATATTACCCCAGTACAGGTCACTAGTAAGACCACACCTCGAGTACTGTGTCCAGTACTGGAGGTTCCAACTGCAGAAGGACATAGACAGGGTGGAGGTGGTACAGAGGTGGGCAACCAGGATGATGCAGGTACTGCATCAAAATCTCTACAAGGAGAGACTACGAGAACTGAATATGTACTTGCTGGAGGAAAGAAGAGAAAGGGTGGATATGAAAGAAACATCCAAGTACATAACAGGTTTTAATAAGGTACAGGAAGGCAGCATTTTCTGTAGAAAGATGGACTCGAGGACAAGGGGTCATTCTATGAAGCTGGTGGGGGGTTGTTAAGAAGTGATGTGAGGAAGTATTTCTTCACAGAGAGGGTAGTGGAGGCATAGAACACCCTCCCAGAGGAGGTGGTGGGTGCCAAAACAGTGGCAGGGTTCAAGCATGTGTGGAACAGAAACAAGGGGACCTTGGAAGCAACACAAGGGGTGGGGCTGACCATAGATCATGTGGGGGCTGCAGTGGCACAGTAGCAGGGATAATGAGCAGACTAAAAGGGCCAAAATGGGTCTTTACCTGCAGACAACATCTATGTTTCTGTACAGTATGCACTGTATCTACACATTGCCAGAGTTTAAAGTAGCACCTGTAAATCTGTTATATGATCTGTACTTCAGCAAGATACAGTATGTACAGTAACTAATTTCCTATATCTGAGTGCCTACAGTTTTTCTGACTCCATGATGGCCATCTAGTATTATATATTTGCTATGTAGATACTTATCTAGTAATATTGTATTTTGTGGGGCTAGAAGAGACTCACTCCTGAAACCCCTACACTGTGGTGTACCTCAGGGGTTGATTCTCTTACTCATGTTGTTTGCGGTGTACATGCTACCCCTGCAAGAGATCATTAGATGATACAGTCTGGGATGTCACTGCTATGCTGATGACACCCAACTGTATATGGCATTCGCACCTGGGATGACTGGTGCTGTCGATGTATTAAATTTGTGTTTAACCAAGATCCAAGACTGAGTTTCCTTGAGCTGGCTAAGACACAGTCCAGACAAAACAGAGGTACTAGTTAAGCCTGGTTGGATAAAGGATGCTGAGGTTTCTGAAGGGATGACTGGCCTAGTGCTTGGTTCCTCTAGACTGATGGCTTCTGCTAAGGTGAAGAATCTGGAAATCATTCTGGTTGACAGACTGACACTTGATCTAGTCTGTGGTGTCTTTTACCATCTCAGAAACATCAACTGGATTAAAGCCTTTATCACTCACAGAGCTCTGCCATCACGAGTGCATGCATTTATCACTTCCAGACTTGATTACTGTAACACTCTTTACCTTGTTGAAAGTGGAGGTGTCCTACAATACCAGCAACTGGTGCAGAATGCAGCTCCCTCGTTATTGATGAGCCTTCCCAGGTCCTGTCATATAACCCCGGTCCTGGGTGAACTGCACTGGCTGCCAGTTAAGTGGCAGATCACCTTCTAGGTCAGTATTCTAACCTACAAGACCCTATACAGAGTGAGTCCTGGTTACCTAAGAGGCCTCCTGACTCCATATCAGACATCCCGTCCTCCGCTCATCATCAGGTGACCAGGCCTTTGAGACTGCAGGCCCAGTCCTGTGAAATGGATTACCAACATCTCTGAGGGAGGCCCCCTCAGTGGAGGTCTCTAAAATGGGAAAGAAGCCCTTTCTGTTTTAAGAGGCCTTTGCCATAAGTAATCCCTTAGTTTTCTCAGCTGCCACTAATCAGCCTTTATTTATTTATTTTTGTTTTTTTATTGTGTTAATATACTGCTCTACGTGTAAAGTGAGATATGTGGTTTTAAGTTATGCTACAATAATTCCCTGTTTTATTTATTATTATGTACAGCGCTGTGGTGCTTAACAAAATAAACTCTACTACTGCTACCAAGGTTCTACCTTTTGTGCACTTCCTGAAGGATGGCAGTGATTATACCCCATTTGAGTATAGATATCACGTCCACACTTATCAGCTGGAATGATAATCCTACTCATGCTGTGCAATTCTCCTTGTCATTCTCCCTCTGGAATCTGTCTACTGGGTAGGTTAATCTGCATGTTAATAAACCCTCTGTATAAAACCATTCTTTCTAATATTTCATTTTATTCTGTTGTCACCCTCTACCCACCCCCCACCATTTTAGTGTACATATTCTGGTTGTGCCTGCACTTCTCATGTCAAACATCTCATAGAGTACTCCACCCTATCTCTTTTAGACTACTTCTCCAAATTGTTTCCATTATCTTATGCTGGTGTTGGCTTCATTGTTGAAATTTAATAAGCTTTACTGAACATTTCAAAAAACAACAACAACATCAACAGCAGCAAACCACAACACACCAAAACAACAAACTACCACCCCAATCCACCCCACACCCCAACGGTGGAGACGATATACAATGATGAGAAACTCAAACCAATACGTATGAGGGACCTAATAGCACAAGATATCCACAAACATGTACATGATACAGGGGAAAAGTGACACTTGAACATAAACCACATGGTATAAGGTGTAAGATTATACAGGATAGAAGGCCTTGCCCAAGCCCAAGTCCCATAAGGAGACTAGAAGACACCAGGTCCTGCAGATATCTATCACCAGTAAACTAGCAAGAGGCATCACCCTGCCATTCTACAAAATGCACACTGCATACAACTTACCCCATTTTTTGCGAAAGATAGACATTCTGTGTCATATACTGGAAATCATTTTCTCTACGAGAAGGTTATAGAGTAACTCCTGCAACCATTTATGATAGGGGATGCAAGATTGGTCCTTCCAATGCCACAACATTACCCTCTTTACCACTAGGGACATCGTGGCCATATGATATTTCATCTCCCGAATCGGGATAGTGGAGAAATTACCTATAAGACAGATCTCAGGGGTGAAATATTCCTCCAGGCCAAGCAGAGGGTCTAGGTGAGACTTAATAGAGTCCCATAAGGGGCCAATTTTAGGGCATTCCCACAGTATATGTAACAGCAAGCTTTCTGCTTGCCCACACCTAGTGCATGCAGAAGAGGCCAATTTCCCCATTTTGCCTAGTTTGACAGGCATGGAATATATAATATGGAGAGTATTAAATTGGGTTCATCATAGCTTGTCGTTAGCAGAGTATTGATGGAGACCCTCTCCAGATAAGGTCCCACTTAATCCTGGCCTATGGAAATACTGAAGACCAGTAATCAGAGTGACCAGAAACATCGGGAACAAGGATAGGAAAAAGTAAATAATATAGGTGAGACATGGAGTGAGACTGTACAGCCAACTCCCTGAAGGACTGCAGGAGCTCCCCCTTGTGAACAAGGCTGTCTCTCTGTCCCAACTTATGGACTAGGTGATGGAGCTGGAAAACTTTGGAAATGTGCTGTGCCAGGAGCTGTAATTGCTGCAAAATAACCGGTGAGGATTTGAGACAGACATCTAGGAAAAAGTCCACAACCACCATACCCGTGATATTAGGTAACCAGCTATCTGATAACATACTGCCACCTATGTTGAGGTTAGGATTGGCACACAGTGGCTGTGACAAGTCCATGGTAGGCTCATACCACATAAAATGATGCAGTTGGGCATGCACCCATATTGAACAGTGAATCACCGTGCCACGGAGTGAAGCAGGAAGTTAGTTGGGGGGGTACAAAATGAAGACTAGAACAAGAGAGACCTGTTGCTCTGATCCACGTTTTAGATGAAGACAGATCAGCATATAGGCTGTGATTGCCAAGGTAGTGTGTGATTTATACCATTTGGAGTATTTGGAGTGGTGACTCACCCGATAGTGTAACGGAAATTGGGCAACCAGCCCCCACTCCTTAGGAGACAAAAGATGAGAATAGGCATGTCTTGGTAGCTTTTCTTTATGTACGAAAGCAGAGATCATACCATGGACTTTCAAAAACCAAGACAGCACCAAAAAAGTATTAAGGGAATGAAGGGGATAAAACAAACGAGGTAAAATATTTATTTTAGTGATGCTTATCCTGCCATCAATTGAAAGGAGTAGGTGATTCCATCTGAACAAATCCTGCTGAAGGGCAGTCAACAAATCCTTGAGGTTCCTCCTCCTCATGTGAGATGCATCCCTGGCCAGCCAAATCCCCAGATATTTAATAGAGGGAGCCCAGGACAGTCCCAGAGCTTCCATATTGGCCTTAAAGACAGTGTGTATAAGGAGCATAACCTTAGTTTTCTCAAGGTTAAGCTTGTAATTAGACAAATTCCCAAATCCCTGAATTAGTTCCAGAGCAGCAGGATCACCGTGCCACAGAGTGAAGCAGGAAGTTAGTTGGGGGGGTACAAAATGAAGACTAGAACAAGAGAGACCTGTTGCTCTGATCCACGTTTTAGATGAAGACAGATCAGCGTATAGGCTGTGATTGCCAAGGTAGTGTGTGATTTATACCATTTGGAGTATTTGGAATGGTGACTCACCCAATAGTGTAACAGGAAATTGGGCAACTTAAGCCCCCCCCCCCCAGCTCCTTAGGAGACAAAAGATTAGAATAGGCATGTCTTGGTGGCTTTCCTTTATGTACGAAAGCAGAGATCATACCATGGACTTTCAAAAACCAAGACAGCACCAAAAAAGTATTAAGGGAATGAAGGGGATAAAACAAACGAGGTAAAATATTTATTTTAGTGATGCTTATCCTGCCATCAATTGAAAGGAGTAGGTGATTCCATCTGAACAAATCCTGCTGAAGGGCAGTCAACAAATCCTTGAGGTTCCTCCTCCTCATGTGAGATGCATCCCTGGCCAGCCAAATCCCCAGATATTTAATAGAGGGAGCCCAGGACAGTCCCAGAGCTTCCATATTGGCCTTAAAGACAGTGTGTATAAGGAGCATAACCTTAGTTTTCTCAAGGTTAAGCTTGTAATTAGACAAATTCCCAAATCCCTGAATTAGTTCCAGAGCAGCAGGAATTGAGGTAGTGGGGTAAAGGACATGCAGCAAAATGTCACCTGCATATGTCAATAGTCTAAGATCCCATTGACCAATAGGGATTCCACGTATCAGTGGAGAGGCTTTGAGAAGGAGGAGTAAGGATTCTAAATACAGGATAAACAGGAGGAGAGAAAGGGGACAACCCTGACGGGTACCAGAATATAGTGGGGAAGATGAAGAAAAAACCCTGTTGCAATACATTTTTGCTGTGGGGCAAGAGTAAAGGGGCTTAACCCATTTAATAAAAACCCTGGGGAATCCGAATTCATGTAAGGTTGAGAACAAAATATCCCAATTAACTCTGTCAAATGCCTTCTCTGTGTCCAGGGACACCAAAGCAGCAGGCACTGTAGAATCCCTAAATGTGGAGAAGAAGTGTGATATTTTACAGAGATGGTCAGCAGAGGAAAGATACTGCATGAACCCTACTTGCTCTGGGCTTATCAGGGTTTCCCAGACCTGCATAATCCTGGAGGCCAACATCTTGGTGAGAATTTTGATATCACAGTTCATGAGCAAAATAGGGTGATAGTTGGTAACCGAATCTGGATCCTGTCACGGTTTTGGCAATACCACAATTACAGCCTGTTCCATGTGATAACAGTGATCGCCGTTAGGGTTAGTGTACATTGCCAAAAATCAGTTTTGGCGATGTACACACCTGGCACACAGCAAAAGGGCACCAACGATTTTTTTTTTTTGCTTATGCAGTGGGCTGAGCCCCCCCCCCGCACCCCAGCTGCAAGAGCTTCACCCCCCTACTAAAGGATTCTCAACTCCAGGGGAATGCATGTTGGGGGGTGCAAAAGCAGATAAAAAAAAATTACTGGCCAGGTGCAGCAAAATGAACGTGCACCCAAACTCAAACCAGGCACCATCGTAACAGTAGCCTGCCACCCACCCACTACACCACAGGGCCAGCTCGGCAACCCACCACCGCACTACACCTCACAAACCCTCCCTCCTGTTGCTCAACTTGCTTGCTACCCCTACGTGCATGTACATATAGCAACATCCTGTTGTTATATTAGCTCACCCCTCCAAGCCAGTCGCCCTCCCTCTCTAGTAACCCTGTGTACAGGCACCGCAATTGAGTCACCCTTTTTGAAAGCTCTCAATCACAGTCACCATTGTCACAGGCTACTTTACAGCCTTAAACAGTGCTGAATTTATGACTAGAGTGTCACAGAGATAGTTATACAGATGCTGCAACAGTAGAGTCAGTTCTTTGGCAAACACTTTGTAAAAACATGAAGGGAAGCCATCCAGGCCGGGGGCTTTATCTAGATGTAAGGACCGAATGGCCTCCAGTATCTCCTGCTGGGAAATTGGCTGACCAAGAAGTGTCTGTTGGGCTAGGGTCAGGTGAAGGAGGGGTGTAGCTGCCACATAGTCTCAGATCTCAGACATGAGGGGTGGAGAAGGAGGAACTGTACAACGATCGATAATATTGTTTGAACTCATGAACTATATCCCTAGGGGATGTCTTAATGGAATCACCATTCAGGGATTTAATAACTGAAACTATCCTAGATGCTTCTAGTTTATGAAGGCAGAGCGCCAGCAGGTACCCGGCATTCTCTCCTTGGTCTACATAGGTAGAGTGTGTCTTCAAAATGGAATATTCTGTCTTTTCATGTAAAAGATTGGCATATTTCTCCTGGAGGATAATTAACTCAGGCAAATCCATGTGCAGACTGGCAGGGAAAACATTTTGCTCTAGGGAGGTCATACATGATAGTAAATGTAGGGCTTCAGCCTCCTGCCTAAGTTTTCTAGTGGCAGCCATCAGTAAAAAGTCTCCCCATAAAAAATATTTATGTGTTGCCCATTTGAGATCCGGTCTATCAACAGAACCCACATTTTGAGATGTAAAAAGATCAATCAAACAGCAGATTCTGTTGATCACCGCCTCTTCCTTAAGGAGCTGGGTATTCATCCTCCACATAGAATCTCGCTGAATGTTCGGGGAGATATTTCCATCTAACCAGGTGAGGGGATGGTCCAATACCACCTAAGGGACTATCCCACTGCACAGAATGCCAGGCATAAGTTGCTGGCTAATCAAGAAATAATCCAGACGGGAGGAGGAGCCATGCACCGGGGAGAAAAAGGTGAACTCTTTGGTAGACGGGTTCAAAATTCTCCAGGAATCACACAGTACCAATGTCTCCATCATGTCCCAGAGGGACAGCCCCACTCAGGTACTGTGGGTGCAGTCCAAATTTCGGGTGACAGTAAGATTCCAATCACCTGCCAGTACAATCAGAATTTAAAGTAAAGGGGCAAGCAGAGTAGATAGGCCAGTAAAACAATCAGGAGATTCCACATTGAGGCCATAGATACTGCCAAGCTGTGTTTCTGAGTGATCTAGTACACCCTCCACTAAAATGTAATGCCCCTGTGGGTCACCTATGCTCTACAACTCTTGAAACCTAAGTACTCTAGATATCAGAATATCCACCCCAAAGTGAGCAGTACTCACGAAGCAGTGAATACCTGACCCACCTCCTGCCTATGAAACCAAAGCCCTTCTGAGGTCAGAAGGTGGGTCTCGTGCAAGAAAACTATTTGACACTGAAGGGTTTTCAAGTGCTTTAGAACCTGGTATATCTTGAGCCTGGAGCAGGCAACTCTAACATTTCAGGTAGCAAATTTCATAACACAGAAAACAGAAAAAGAACCAGAAATTACAAGAGGTCCCAACCATTAAGAACCATGGCAATAAAAGAGGGTCAAAACATCTCCGCTTCCCAAAATCTCCCCCCCCCCAAAAAAATAATAACCCCATGGGAGCAAACCCCAAATGAAAGAGAGGAAGAAAAAGACCTCCAGGGTCCATGAACAAGACAGAGACAGACATAGGTAGGAAAAACAACAAATAAGACTGAGGCAAAGACAGAGACTAGGGGTTGCTCTCAGTGTCCAAATCTCAAACAATTTACTGTCAGTAAACCCCACATATGGAAAGAACATTGTAACAACAAGACAACAAGTCTGAGTATAAGAACAGTGGCATAAGCTAAACAGTATAATAAACCCTGCCCATTTAAAGCGAACAACAGAAAGGGAAAACAAGTGAGATGCACAAACAGGAAAACCCCCTACCCTCACTGCTCAAAAACCTAGTCAGACAACTTACTTAGTATTATAAATGGGTTAAGAGCAACAAAAGACAAAAGCACACATAGGACTATTGGGGGAAAATTCCCTGTCACCCACCGCTGTAGAATTTCAACAGACAAAATACCCAATAACAACACCCCCAGTCCAAGCGACTGACCTCCAAAGCCCACCCGGGCCATGATTTAACTAACACCACCCACAGTCCATACTCCCTCCCCCTTCCTCCAAAATGTCCATAATAAAAAGAAACCCCAGTATCTACAGTGGCATCCCCCCTGGATGAAACCCAATTCTGCAACATTTTGCAGCACTCTACAGAATACTGCAGCAGACCTACTGAATAAAGCAATGTAAAGTTGTTCAATATGCTGATGATACAGTCATCAACCGGTCCATATCCACCCTCCAGGACCTGGGCCCTCTCCTCCAAGGGAACCTAAATACACTTGAGGCCTGGCTTACATCTAACAGAATGGTCCTCAACACAGCAAAAACAAAAGCCTTGCTGTTTGGCCCTAGATCCCTTGGTCAGGATGGGACCAATTCCTTACAACTAACTTCCCTCGCTGGAAAGAGTATAGACATTGTAGACAACATAAAATACATTGGGCTAACTTTCGACTAAGGTCTCACCTTGAAGTACCATGTAGAACAGGTAACTAGGTCTATCCATGGCAAACTTGGCACCTCGTACCGGCTAAAAAAATAACTTATCCCAGAGGCAAAGTGAGCAATTGCATCCAGTGTCCTCCTTCCTACATTAACATATGCTGCCCCTGTAATTCAGGGTATGTCAAAGCATGAGGTCGACAAGCTTCAGGTCCTGTACGACAAGGTGGCAAGGTCTGCGGCACTGAGTCACCCAAGAAGCCACCCCTGCGTCTCGCTGGCCCAGCTTCAATGGCCTTCCTTTGAGGCTCACCTTCAGTACCCCCTGCTCTGCCTTGCTTACAAAGTGCAGCACCCAGCTGCCCCACCTAGGCTTACAAGAATAATCATTCCTAAGTCTAACCCTCATATACTCAGGACCACTGGTCAGTCCCTACTAGCAATCCCCAGAGTCAAGACTAACATGGGAGGCAAATCCTTTGCTAACACTGCCCCTAAGCTGTGGAACACTCTCCCACCTTTAGTACAGGAAGCCCCATCACTGTTATACTTTTGCACAAGGCTCAAGTCCCACCTGCTTAGGGCAAGCTCATGCCATTGTCAGGGTATTGGATAGTCACCCCCGGTCCCACATCCTATACCAATTCCTCTCCTTTTCTTACCCAAAATGACTCCAAAAGCATGCCTCAACTCCCTCAATTGTTGCACTTATGTTCAATAGATTGAAATATTGCCTTTATTGTAACCTTGAATTTCATGTCTACTATCTCTGCACCCTGTACTACCTGACTGTATTGTACTGTTTCTGTCTCTTGGGTCGCCCTTAAAAAAGGAACCTTTGGGGTTCAGTGGGCCTACCCGGTCATCAAAATTCAATAAATAAATAAATAAATTTCAATGGCAATTAGTCCCTATTGTCATCCAGGAAAATGTGACACTGCCAGGATGAAGTGAATGCCACAGTTTCCTGCATGACAAAGTGGACTAATTGCTATTGTAATTACATTGCTTTATTCTGTAGGTCTGCTACAGTATACTGCAGAGTGCTTTAAAGTAAGTTTCATCCTGGAGGATGCCACTGTATATCTATCTACCTGCACACCTAAACATTAAGAGAAGAAAACAAACTATAACACTAGTACAGCCCCACATTCAGTAAACTTTCCCCTCTGGTGGCCAAAGCCACTGGGATGGTAAGTTAGTAACAACATGATACATAGGATAGGCCTCCCAAGGGAACATGGAGGTTGGAGCAGAAATGAATAACCAGGATGATGTATCAACAGCAGTTCCTCCGACCAAAATACTAAGCAAATGTCCCAGCCGTGGCTTCAGGGATTACATGAATTAAGGAAGCCTTCCAAACAGAGTCCAACAAGATGCATACAAGCAGATGCACCCTGCCATCCCCCAGAGAGAGGACAAAGGCACAGCAGCGGAATGACAGGTCAGCATTCCAGAGACTGCCCCCAGAACAGGGAGCCAGATCAGGGAGATAAAAGTCTACCCCAGAGACGAAACAAACTGGAGTGCACAAAACAAGGTCCAAAACCAGGAGTGAGTCCTTCAACACAATTGTACATCATGGCAAACAGTGGAGCTCCACAATGCCAATACAGCAGCAAAAGCTATCCAGAGAAGCAAGTCAGCTGGAGCAAAAGGCTAGATGTGGTGCTGTTGAATCTGAGTGTAGAGAGAAAGCAGGAATCAAGTACCAGTGGCAATACCATGTCCTGCCCTGAGAATCATGTCCTACCTTCCCAATATATCGCCAGCACTGGGTCCCTTCAAAATAAAACATTAAGTGGGAGGGCTGTGAGCGGGGAGGGTGGATCCGGGAATGAGGGGGAAGTCCACAGAATGCTATGCAGGCAGAGGGTGCAAAATATGGAGTGAGAGGGAAGGCAAAACCAGCCAAAGCCCAGGCACCAAAAGACAAATGCAGTTGTCCAAAGGGTTGATGACATAGAGAACTAATGCCTAAACTGCTGCAATACTGTGTAACAAAAGAATGCCGGGCCAGGCTTAATAGCCTTTTCATTTCAATAAATCAGGGAAAAGCTGCTTGACATCAGTGCTCACTCCCTCCGGGGTAGCAGAGCTATGCCATTGTCCCCCATCATGTACCTGGAGTACAGAAGGATACTGGATTCAGTAACGAATCCCTGCAGCGATCAACTTAGACATGAGGGGTTACAGCGATGCCCTCTTCTGGAGGACAGAATAGGGCAAATCCTAGAAAAGATGAATCTTCTTCCTTATCCACTGCAGTTCTTTAACATCTTTAATTTTGTCCAAAATAAACCACTTGTCCAAGTAGTTCAATAGCTTAAATATAAGCGGACGTGGAGGGGAACCTTTCTGGGGGACTGGTCTGAGGGAATGATGCACCTGTTCAACTATATTGCAGGTTCCATTGGGTGAGGGGCCAGTGATCTGCTCACAGAATTTTTGGATAAATACTATGGGTGCAGTACTCTTCTACCCTTCTGGCAGACCCAACACTATTAGGTTATTCCATCTCGAGTGCCCCTCGAGATCTTCCAACTTGTCCTCAGTTTTTCTGAGGCACTGATGCAGAGAAATAACTTTGGGGTTCAGTCAGGAGCACCAATCATCCAAGGAGGAGATGCATATCTCATTATCCCCAGTACGGTGGGCTAAAGAGTCAGTAGAGGTACACATGTTCTGAAGTTCAGTAGTGAAGAGTTGTAAAGTCTCTTTAATGGGGGGGGGACAGCTCTTCCAGAAAGCAAGCCTCAGTCAAAGCAGCCTGGGAGGTAGAGTTGCCAGACACACTGGAAGACTGCTGCTTAGCCTGCTTGTAGACTTTCTCCAGATCCAGTGTTGGTAGTGAAGTGTGCAGCTGGAGTGGTGGCTTCATCTCCGCATCTATGAAGAAAGAATTTCCGGCTCCAACTGAAGTAAGGACCACAAGGAAAGCTTGAATGACTACCAAGCTGCAGAATTAGTAGACTGAGGTATGTAAAATACAATAAATTTGGCGAAGACAGGAGCTATCTCAAAGCACGTCCTATCAGGCTGCCATCACGTGACCATTCACGTTAGCTCAATTGTGTGTCTGTGTTGCTATGGCAATGCATAATATATTGCTATATATATTTGGAGGAGCTCAGTGGGGAAAAAACAATGTCACAGGGGATACACCCAAGTACACTATATAATACAATTATATATTATGCATACTCTGCTTCACATAATATTATTTTTTCAGTAAGTACTTGATTGCATGCTGTTCAACTGTATTGCAGAATAAAGCTATTTTTTCTCCATGATTTTATTTGTCTATTTTTAAAGTTTTAACAGAACATGTTTTTTTTTTCTGTAAAATATCAGTGGTCTGTATATGTACTGATATCTTGTCTGGGGCAAAGTGAAAAAGATGTGCTCTACCTTGCAGCATTGTTACTTGCTGAAGGTTAAGGTTCCTTGTGAGATATGTACATAAGTACTATTGAATGCCGGTTTGCCCTCATATTTTTATATGAAATTTTGATATAAAGTTAGTCTATTGGGATGGTAGTACAACGTAGGTAAATGCAGCACTCAAGCAGAAAGCTGGTACAAACATAAGTACAGGACCCATTCATGAACTGTCACCAGAGACAAGCAAGCTCTTGACCCTTATGTATTGGGCTACCACTATTGCATATTTTAAACATATTATCACATGAATAACTTATTGCAATTGTGCAATTAAATGTGCACAAACAGCAACTGAGGAGAAGCTCAGATTAAGGAATACTAACAAATAGGCAGATGAGTTAAACATCACAAAAAGTGAAAGTGGAAAAAAAAGTTAACAATAAATTCACCAAATGCCTAAAATTGTAGCATAATCAGATGAAGAATTTAAATACCCCTTAGTAAGTAAGTAAATAAATGAATAAACAACTAAATAAATAAATACATGAATTAACAACTAAAATGGCTAAACACAAAGGCAAATTGTAGATACATCATCTGAAAGATAACTTGCATAATATAAGGCACATACACAGATGACAAAGGGAGAACAAATACGTTGTTTAAGCATTTACAGTTGTGTGCACTAAAAGTTTGCAAACATCAGTATCCAGTTCATAAGCTCACTGCTCCAAAAGGCTGTTGTAGGAGAGCTTGCTGGAGGGGCATGTGAAGTACTTCTAGATTCCAGGTCCTGCTTAGGGCAGGGTGAATGAGGGTGATAGAAGAGGTTTCATTAGAAACCTGCAACTTGTTGGCACTCAATAAGATGACCAAAAGGGTACCACTGGGCATCCAAGACTGCTTGCCACACTGTAAGGTGAGAGGTTGTGGCACTGGACTTCAGGGACTCATTACAGGCTGAGATGAGGGGGTACCACTGGACACCTGTAAACTGCTTGGAACAGACAGTGGTGAGGATGGTCCAGTGGACATCAGAAGCTTCTTGGCATGAGGGAAAATGAGGGGGTTCACCGGACTCTATAGATTACTTGGCATGGGATGGGGAAGGGAACATTATGCTGCTGGACTGCAGGGACTGCTGGGTATGAGACAGGATGAGGGAAGTAGTTCCACTAGACTCCAGGAACAGCTTGGCATGGGATGAGAAGAGGGAAGGAATGCTGCTGGACTCCAGAAACTGCTTGACTCCAAGGACTGTTTGGCATGGTAGAGGGAGATAGAGAAGGTGTCACTGCAGACAGGGACCACTTGACCCAAGAAGTACAGGCATCCTTTTAAAGAGCTTGCAGCACCAAACAATTGCGGGAAAAACTGTTAGTAAGTATTAAAAGCAGACCATTATTATTTTTTTCTTTCTGACATGTTTTTCTTTTCCTATGTGCTCATTAGACTGTTTTGTGCCTAATAGTATTACATGTGATGTGAAATGCTTTGCTTTACCTGGAAGCAGACATATCTAGTTTTATACAGTAGGGGTGAAGTGACATTCCTTCAGGTAAATTTCACTATCACAACCACAAAGTGATACTGAAATGCTCACGTGTACACCGTGAAACTAAGTTAAAGTTATGCAAATGGTATACACGTCACTTACAAATATCAGTACTGTGTACACATCAGAATGCTGACAAGCCAAACTGTATTTTTCACCTAAAAATAAGAAAGAAAAAAAAAAACAGTAACACACCTCAATTAAAGTAAAATGCAGAACTTCCATTTTTCATGTTCACCGTAAAGCAGACATCAAAGTAAACAAGAAAACAAGTATATACCCAACAAGTTTGTTTGTTTGTTTATTCAGGTAAGATCATTGAGTATCAACTCATTCACAATGGTATCCTTAACAAGTCAAAGCATGACACCACCAAATAAAGAACTACTTCAAAAGTACAAATGTAATCATATGAAACATAGTGTACATCACATTTCCACTCCCAAAGCCCCAACACAATAAGCACAGAAATAAGTACATATACGGACAACAGCTCCAAACACAGCTGCACATAACTCCAAGAAAAGCAAGCATAAAAAATTACAAAATAAATAACATTAGAAAGACAAATAATAGCAAACGCTGCCAAGACTCTATGCCGACATGCTAATGACAAACTCCTCCCACAACCGACAACTACCAATCACACAACACTACAGCACACAATATCCAATCAAAAATCAGTACACAACCCATTCAACCAACCACAATATCACACTCAGGACCTAGTCACAGACAATCTCACACCCTAATACCACATACATCACGCAAATGAACATCACCAAAAAACCCCATTCAGTAAATGAACCAATCAAACAATACTATGAAGCCCCATTCAGAAAAACAATATCAACACTGTGGAAGAACACCAAAGCAAAAAAGATCACTACAAACTAAAGGTAAAACTAACAAATATATCATAAAATAATACACCAAAACTCACATGACACGTGAAACCCTGATGTATAAAACGTATACGTTATGGCTAGGTGCTTGATAAGTAATACATCTGAACTCATGGCAAGTGAGCTCAGGGAACAATCACTCGTGGCTCTGCTACGCTCTGCCACTCATGATATTCCCTGAGTTCACTTGCCACTCATTCAGATATATTATGTATCAAGCACCTAGCCATCACATATCCCCATATTAATCCCTCCACTACATTATTAGCATGTGTACTCACTCACTGTTACATCACTCACCCTGCTGCCGGATTCTTAGCATGTGTCACAAGTTACTAATCAAGCAGCAAGAGGCTGACTCTTTTTTGGTTACATGTGATGTCACAGTCAGTGAGATCACAATGCTGATTACTGTATGTACTGTATATGGTGGAATAGAGGTAACTAGGCCAGCTGCTACATAGATTACTATTCCATACATCTCACCTATTACTGTCAGGTAGAACATTTTCTAATTAGCAAAACATAAATGAAAAAATACTTCAGATATAAGAAGTGATAGCTGACTACTTCTGAAAGTTACTATTACTGTGATTCCAGGTAGTACACTATTTCTTTAGGAAGAGTGGGAATTAGAAGCAACATACTAGATTGAGACATCAGTTAGGGTTGCAGCACTAAGTCACAAAAGAAGAAACATGCAATGCTATGGTAAAAATTGAGCTTAATCTGCATGATTGTCTGGAGTGGTGTTCTTTGGGTTTGCATAATTACTCAAAGCAGTCTTTATAGTACACTAACTTTAGAAAATGGGTAGAGAATTCTTATTTGGGACTGGCTAATCCCACCAACTAGCTGGTATTGTATCAGGCAACAGAGACTGGGAAATAGTGAGTCCCAGTCTCTGGCTGCCTGATTATGTTAGAATATCACTGTGCCAGTGCAATGTTCAATTTAAAATAGCCGCCATTTTTTTCTCTCAGTTAGCTAGAGCTGACACCCCACCCCAGTCCTCAAACCATCTGCCCTTCTGCTTAGCCTACTGCTGCAAGCTGGCAGCAGGTCTCCATCTGTGGGAACCATGTTCAAAAGGTTCCGCCAGTCTCATGACTCAGTGGTACACGGCAAGTACAACCACACTGCCATCCTTCTCCACATACTTTATACCATTACGCAGCCCTGTTTGAGCCAAACTAAAACAATTTTTTAAATCACCTTATACGTTGCTAAATGTTTTTGTCAACAAGCAGAAGGGTGTGATGTGGAAGAGACACTTCTAGTCCGTACCTGTGTTTATCTTGCAGCACCATTGTTAACGTCATTCCTGGCTCACCCTGGCTCAACCTCCCATTGACCAAAACAGAATCTTAATTTTTTTTCTGAAACATCTGTCACTTTGTGTGAGTAGCACAGCCACTGCACTACTATGCCCCATCCTTTGAGCTGCCATCCCACTGTAGTCCAACTCTGCTCCTGACCACGGTGTGGTCTCCTAATCAAACTAACACAAAAATAAATAAATAAACAAAATGGACCACCGGTGAGTGTTGCGGGGCAGGGGGTGATAGTTCAAGAAGTGTAGGAGGGTTAAACACATACAGTAGTAGCAATGAATTTGTCAAGAAATTTTGTGAGATACCCTGTTTAACCTTCACAAAATTTAGGGAAAAAAATCCTCTAAAATTCTTTTTATTATACCTACAGAAAGAGGCCAGTTCCTGTTACAGTACTTAAGTGCCATCTGGTAGATTTTCAACTACACTATCAGATGAGACAACCCTCTCTGCGTAGCAGTGAACACACTAACCAACAAAACAAAACTCCCTAACTAAAGGTTTCACAATTCTCAATAGGGATTTTTAAAAATCCTTAAAAAATCCTGTGACTAATTCGGTGCTACTACTGTAGCAATAAAGTAAAACAAAACTGAAAAGTAAAGCAACTGGTAATGAAACACTGCCGTGCCCTCTACTGGCAGGTATGCCAGTAGAGGGACTACTTTACCAAGAAAATTAGTTTAAAGTGATTTGTAGAATCTTTTTTTTTAATTTTTAAATAGTACATAAAAGTGTCACATGTAACACATTTTCTAAGTGTAATAATACCCTGCAGGTGGGCTGTATGGGCTATACTGGACCTTTCACGGGCTATAAAGACCTTTACCTGTGGCGACGAGCCTCATTATGCCCCTGGGCAGTCTGGTATAGCCCAATACCACCCACTCTGTTTGGTATTATTACTTACTTAGTACCCTCTCACAACAAACAACAAACAAAGTTGTTGGGGGTGTGAGTTACTTTCCATATCTTGTAAGATAATGGTGAAGTTCCTGCCAGAGTAAATACGTATCAGCATGTTATTTATGAAGCTCGTGCAATGCAGCTACTATAGCAAGATTATAAAGTGTCCATGTAGCAGAATGCTTCTAATCCATATGTGACATGAAAGTGAAGAGTGTAAATTGACAGAAGGTCCTGTAGCCATCTGAGAGTCCATAGTGGTTTAATGCATCTGCAACATGGCTAGAAATAATCAGGTAGTGCACCCTGTACTGTTAAAATAATGTTGTACAGTGCCTTGGTTCTGAAAGGCGCTTTATAAATAAAGCTATTATTATTATAAAAGGCATAGTATTGTGGTTACTCATGTTTTACTGGATCCTCAATCATAATGTCTCTGACTTTGTCCTTGATGGACATTGCAAGATCTATGACTGCAGCAGGAAAGAATGATTCCCCAACTCATCACGCACTGATGCTTTGAGGTAGCAAGTTGCTTAAAAGAAGTGGCTGGTAGCACTGAGACCAGCACACTTTTATGGTACAGTGCTGGATTTTGAAACTTTGAAAACCCCTATGAGAGGCTGAGCATGTGTTGGGGAAATGCTTCCTTTTTGAAATTTGTGAGTAAATCCTATTAAACGATGTCAGCAATTGGGGCTTCTGTTTAAAATACATCATAATAAATTGCAATGATTTACAAAAAACTATTAGAGCTATGTTTTAGGGGTAATACATGGCTTGCAATTAAATCAAACTTTTTGGCTTGTAACTGAATCATTCTTATGTATATTATTCTGATATTTATTATATAGGTACTTTCTCCTTGAAAAAATATTAATGGTTTCAAAACATGGGAGTTTTGAGGAGGCCAGTTTACCAGAATGAAATGGCAATAAACTGATTGAAGCTGCTAGCAAATGTGCACTCTTGGTGTTTGTAAGTTTTTCTTGTTCAAGATCTAAGTTTGCCATTGAGTGAGGAAGCAATCCTATTCCAGCCAAAATGACCTTTGATGGACATTCACAAATGGTTCCCGAACAGCCATCCAAGTCCCCCAGCTGTTCTATGACTCAGTTCATGAACTGTTCATCAACACAAAGGTCATGACAGACTAAAATATAGACACCAGGGAGGAGCTGCAAGGTCTTAACTTAGGTGAAAGGAAGTACGAGCCATCTTCACCAGCTGAACAGTCTGAAGCACACTTCCTTGGGAATCTACATGGTTGTTAGATAGAGAATAATGCATAGGCTACTGTGTGTTATGGAGTTCATTTACACACCCGAGGTGTGTGACCCATAAACCTTGAGAGTGAAGCTGACTGTTTCCTGGGACGGCGCTTTGTTGCTGTAACTCCCAGGAGACATCATGCCTGGTACTGTAATGCCAGGTGGCAGGTTGCCTCCACCATAATAGGCACTGGCAACATGTCTGTTGCTGTGGCATGGGTGAACTATAGCAGCTCTCTGTGTTGGCCAGCCTCTCATACACCACCCTATGGACATAATACTGGAGTGTGGTAACTCAGGTTTCTTTAGGAGTTCAACAACTTCTTACAAGAAACCACTAAATAATGCAGTAAGATGCAGAGACGGCTGTTGTAACCCTCCAATCAATCAATTAATCAATCAAACTTTATTTTTATAGTGCCTTTCAAGAACCAAGGCACTGCACATAAAATCAATTACAAAATTTAACATTATAACAGGAAGATAAAACACATTAGTCATTAGGGAAAGCAAGATTAAGTAAATACCTTTTTAGCTCAGTCTTACGGTCAGGCATTCTGTTAACCGACGAGGTAGAGAATTCCACAGGGTTGGAGCAGAGAAAGCAAAACCATGAGCACCTGATGTTTTTAATCATACTGTGGGAATCTCTAGCAATCCCATGTAGGTGGATTGGAGAGGACGGGAGGGGCAGTAGGGTATCAAGAGGTCTTGCAGGTAACTGGGTCCCTGATCATGTAGGGCTTTAAAGGTTAGCAAACCAACCTTAAGAGTGATCCACTACTGAATAGGCAGCCAGTGCAATTTGCGGAGCACAGGAGTAATATGACTGGACCTAGAAGTCCCAGTCAAAAGCCTGGCTGCCACGTTCTGCACTAGCTGCAAGTGGCGGATATCAACCCCTGGAAGCCCTAGGTAGAGAGAATTGCAGTAATCAAGGTGGGTAGTGATGAAGGCATGGACCAGTGTTGGAAGGTCATCCGGAGGAACCAAGTGTTTCACCTGGGTGATATTCCTCAGATGATAAAAGGAAGATTTGACAACAGCCGACACCTGAGGCCGTAGTGTCAGACTGTCATCAAAAATATCACCTAGGTTACGCACTTGGTCTGAGGTAGCGAGCTGTATGTCATCAATCAAAACACCTGATGCCTGGCCAGCTCGCATACCCACCCCCGGATGACCAGGGTCTACAACCAGCACTTCAGTCTTCTCTGGATTCAGTCTCAGCCAACTAGTACTCATCCAGGTTCTGATCTTGGTAAGGCAGTTGTTTAGCACAGAAGAGCAGCATCCTGTCTGGGCAGAAAGGACATATACAGTTGAGTGTCATTTGCATAGCAGTGAAAACTCAAACTGTATCACCTGATGATATCTCCCAATGGCAGCATATACACTGCAAACAATATGAGGGGCCCAGATGGAGCCCTGTGGCAACCCACAAGACAGGGAGTAAGTGCCTGAGGAATAAATTCCGGTGGTAACTCTCTGAAGCCTGTCTGCGAGGAAAGAGTGGAACCATTTGAGGACTGTACCAGACAGACCACAAAACAGCCACAGGCGCTCCAACAGCACACCATGGTCTACAGTGTCAAATGCTGCGGAGAGATCAAGAAGGACCAGAATGGTACATGCCTTTTGATCTCTAGCCATCAGGAGATCATTCAATACTCGGACAAGTGCAGTCTCCGTGCTATTCTTCTTCCTAAATCCAGACAGGAAGAGTATCATAGATCTTGAGAGTTGAAAGATGATCATCCAGTTGCAACGCAACCACATTTTCAATAACCTTACCAACAAATGGCAGGTTAGCGATAGGTCGGTAGTTAGCTGGACAGTCCGGGTCCAAGGCTGGTTTCTTAAGGAGTGATCAAATGACCGCCTCCTTTAGGGGTTCTGGAAAGACCCTTATCTCCAAGGACTTCCAGACAACTTCAGCAAGGATCGGGCCGATAACATCAACACATCCCAATAAGAGGGGTGTCGGGCCCGGATCCAAACTACAACTGGTTGGGCGCTTAGTCTGGAAGATCGTCAAAATATCTGTGAATTCTGGCCGGCAGAAATCTGACCAGAGAGAACGAGTGCACACCACATCCCGCCGATCGCCACAACTTCTCATAGGAGAGGCTATGCCGATGCTAGCCCTGATGCTGGCAACCTTATCTGCGAAGAATTGAGCAAACTCCTCATATTTAAGCTGAGAAAAGGCTTCTCTGGGCTGAAGACAGATTGGATTGCACAATCTGTCGACGGTCTGGAAAAGCTGAGCTGGTCAATTCTGTGCGGCAGAAATCTCCCTGGACAGAAACTCTGCCTTCTTACGGGTGACTTCTAGCTGATAGCAATCATAATGTGCCATCAGCTTAAGCCTGTCAGCATCAAGGTCAGACTTTCTCCAAGCTCTCTCCAACCTTCGACCAACTAGCCTCAGTCCCTTCAAGGAACCGTCAAACCAAGGGTTCCTTGAGCGAAGGGTGAAGGGTCGAACATGAACAGGAGCAATTTTATCCAGGGCATCTCCTGCAGCCTTATTATAGGCTAATACGAGATCACCTGGACTCATGCATTCACCTGACAAACCCGAGAGGTCCAGTACCGCCAATAGGTCATTAGGGGTAACTCCCCTCAAAGGGCAGTACTGGACCATCTCCGTAGGGACAGACCTATTAGTGGGGACCCTGAAGCTGAACCTTATGGTGTGATGGTCAGACCAGCTGACTGGTTCCA
Organism: Neoceratodus forsteri; assembly: GCA_016271365.2. Lineage (NCBI taxonomy): Eukaryota > Metazoa > Chordata > Ceratodontiformes > Ceratodontidae > Neoceratodus > Neoceratodus forsteri. The sequence continues at coordinate 869,044,372 of CM057450.1, read as the reverse complement.
CCCCCAGATCAGTTGTCTCCATACCCAAAAGAAAGACCAGATCCAATGAGTGACCCCCTCACATGGGTTGAGGAGGTAACTGCCTGTGTAAAGCTCAGTGTCACCATAAGCTGGACGAGATTTTGACCAAAGTGCGAAAGTTCATCATTGACCCAGGCATTGAAGTCCCTCAGAATTATCCATCTGGGGGACCTCAACACCATGTCGATGATGAAATCTGCTATCTTCTGCAGGAATGCTCCACCATCTCCTGGTGGATGGTAGATGAGGAGTATCCCGCAGCCTACACCCTCACCCAGGATATACTCGAAGGATATGGTACTTCCCAATGGCACATCCACAAAGCCCAGCTCAGTTCTAAATATAATGGCCACACCCCCGCCCCTACGATCCAACCTTGGATGGTGTATCACCGAGAACCCGGCCAGAACTGCAGAAGCCAAAACAGGGCCTACTTTTTCATTCAGCCAGGTCTCGGTGATGCAAGCCAGACTGGTGGTTTCAACAAGATCAGCTATAATAGCTGTCTTGTTCTTAATAGATCTGGCATCGCACAACACCACCCAAGTAGGATGAGTTGTCGTGGAAGACCTCGGGACTTGCCCACTAACATTGGAGCCCTTGGGTATGGGAACAAGACAGGGAGGACCTCTGTCCTGAATCCATTTTGCCCCAGGGTGCCTCTTTGGCCCCACAACTCCTATCCACCTTCCCCTTTCCTCTCCTCTACCATGCCCAGTTCTCTTCTTTCTTATACACCTTCTAACTATCCCCAAAGTGCGGCACCTAAAATAGGTGTTAGATGTTAATTGGGGACAGTCAAAAGGATGTAATTTCCTGAGTCTAAGGCTCCCTGACACATACTATTTCAGATTTAAAACAGAATATAAAAACTAATCAGTCACCCCAAACATAAAACTAAACTTAATGAGAAAAAAAGGAAAGAAAAACAAGACCAATATATAACCCCCAAAATAACAATATAAAGTAATTTTAATAACTGCAACACCAGGTTAGATCATTTGTTATGGTCACTAAAGTTCACTAACCACTGTATACCCACCCAAAATAAATAGTAAAAACACAATTAAAAATATACCCTACTTAACACTACATAGATAGTACAATCCAATATTTGGCTCTTGGAAAAAACACCAGGAAAAAATAATAACAAAAATAAAAAACTCTCCTGCAACCCCTTTTCACTGAGTATGCAGGACATAATGTTTTGAAATCCCCCTACACCCTCTCACAGCCTGGAAGTAATAGGAAATAGGGCACTCACTGCCCAAGGTTGAAAGTCAATAATCTACTCAGAAAAAGACAGTTTTAGAAATCCAAAGAATGTAGTCCAGTAAGTAAACAAAAATAAAATTTGGACACCCAGGTCCTCTCACCACCCAGGATACCGAAATAAGGACACTCTCACTGTCCAGAATAGAAAAGCCAGTCTGGCCACAGTTCCAGAGCAAAGTAAAGAATTTAGTAGTGAAGGCATCTGGTAAAATGCTGTCAGTCCAAGTGAAAAAATCCAATACAGCTCAAGATCAATGACCTCCACCCCTTGATTAGAGATTAGCTGTTAAGTAACATACACTGGCTGGCCAGCAAAATGTTAAATGGTATTTGTGTTTCTTCACACTTCCAACTAAGGCTAAAAATGGAAATAGATGTCAAGTAGAGATAGCCCCAGAATATAGGGTGACATGAGGAAGGGCTTTCAGTTGCTGGAACTGGACGCCTTGCATTTAAAATCTTTAAAATCTGGAGAGGGGAAGGGGGGAGATGGAAAGGGGCGAGGAAAAGGGCACAAATTAGAAATGAGAATGTGAGAATACATTTTGGAATATGGGTTACTAGTTTCAAAGTGTAATCTAAGCTTCACAGATGTCCTACACTTGAGATGTGCATCACCTTATCTAAACTTAAATTGGTTCACAGATGAAAAGTTGCTTTAATCTTTTTTGTTTGTATAATGACTAATAGGTGCATGCTTATCCTGCTGGATAAACCATCCATGTTTTTTTGCTCTGATATGTAATGTAATAAACAATACTGGTGAAGGAGTGGGAAGATGAGACAGTTGTTTCTACTCACCTAACAATTTATGTACCCTGGAGAGCGCACACAGCCTGCTATATTGGGTAGTCTTATCTGAGCTAGAAAAGGGGTGTGGGGGTGCTGAGTAGATAGGCACAGGCTCCAGAAAAGAAGGATAGCCCCTTCTGGCTTGTAGCATAGCAAACCAAACCTACCTGAAAATAGGCACTTCTTCTTCTGAGGAAAAACATCTGTTACTCATTTGTGAATGTATGGTTGTAGTTCTACCAGTTTGTTTAAATGGTTCAGCATTGTATTGTTTTTATACATGTTTTTTCTTCTTAGGTGCTACTGCAAAATGGGATGCATTCTTGAGGTGATTACAGTCTGTGGCTCTCTAACAATAGAGTGATCACTATCAGGGGCAGGGAATGTGTTCAGAGTGGTCTCCTCATAAGGTAAGGTACATAACTAACATGTATTATGCCATTTTTTTCTTGTGGGATCCATCAAGGTAATTCAGTGGTTAAATGTGCTAATATCCTAAGAGATTTAGCAAAGGCAAATTGTGATACAGGATTCTTGCAGGAGACCCACCTCTCACCTGAAGGAAATAATAAGTTGAAGAGATGCTGGGTAGGGAAAGTGGTGGCCTCATCTCAACAGCCAGCCAAAAATGGAGAGGTGCCCATTCTGGTAAAGGAAGGACTCAACTTTGAAAGTACATCCACATGTACAGATAAGCAAGGGAGGTTAGCTAACTATCAAGTAAATGGTGAGGAGGATAATCCATTTTATAAATATTTATAGACAACCCCAACCACCTCTGAGTTTATCACAACAGTGTTTGGCATACTAACAGAGCTCCCGGCAGGACTGGTAATACTGGGGTGGGGGGGGCTGGAACTGTGTCAACAACCTCCACCTAGACATATCACAGGGATCCCAAGCAGGTAGCAAGGAAGGGGCTAGAACCTTGAAGGCATTAAAAGAGGAGATGGGAGTGATACATACCTGGAGGGAGGTACAGTAAAGGATGACAAATGTTATTCTCATATCCGGAACAGCTACTGTAAGCTAGACAAGACAGACACACAAAAGGAGAGGGGATACATGATTCAGGATGTACACATATATCAAATATACACTTCTGATCACACCAAAGTTATTGTCACAATAGATCTAGGGCCCACGGATAAGGTCTCACTCTGGAAATTGAACGCAGGCCTCATGCATGACAAAATATATATTAATAAACAAAAGATGTCATTAAAATTACACTAAGGAAAACATGAGGAAAGTATCCAAATTCAGCTGCCTTTGGGATGTCCTAAAAGCAGTCCTTAGGGGTGAAGCGATTGCTTATGCACGTTTTAAGAAAAGTATGCCTTGCCGCCCAACAAGAACTGGAAAAAAAAATATAGGAGCTAGAGATTAAACACTAAAGAGATAGAAAATCAGAACACTTAGAGGGAATCAAGATACAGTATATAAAACAGAACTAGGGCTGGGTAAAATATATCCTCTGCCAGTGGAATTCTGGCGAAATGCTGATTTCACTTCTGCAAAATTTTTACAAAATGTCAGCAAATATTTTGTGAAAGTTTGCCAAAACTGTGATTTTGGTTAATTCCATCTAGGATAAAAATATATTAATCCAAAATGCACCAAAATCTGTGTGGTGACTGTGCCAATGTTCATACAGCAGTGCACCTTGTTGCAGATCTCTATCTGTGAAGATGACTGAGTTATGAGCCTCCAAGCATTCATACATTTTATAATTACAGTTAACAACTACGTTAAGTAATAGCTTGTCCAAATTGTACTAAATGGGACTTTATGGGGACTATGCCCCATTTCATTGCTATGGGGACTTTACTAATGCCATTACACATGTGTGCCAAGTTTCAGATATTTAGATTTAAAAGTGACTGAGTTATAGGCCTACACAGTTTTGGAAATTTTGAAATGACATTTCACAATTATGTAAACTGCTGAATTTTAAGCCCCTATAAATTTAAAGCTAGAAAACAGAATATCACCAATGTTGTTGGATTCATTGACCCTAAATATTAGGTTTTAAGGTAACCCCCATGGCCTGGAATCAGAGCGTTATGATGCCATGCTTACGACCTGGGTTTGGAAGCGAGCCCAGGAAGTCGTGTTGGGAGGCAGGTCATGGCTAAAACTTAAAATTTGCATAGCCAGTACTTCTCTATTTAGAAGATTCTATGACTTGTCCAAGAATGTATACATCTAAGTTTTCAGTTATCTAGCTCCAAAGGTGGCTAAGTTGTAAGCATAGAAATATGATCAGAAATTTTCACATGAATATTATATTGCCAGACTTTGAGCCCCTATAACTTCCCCATCTTTCATCCAAATGGCATGACACTTTGCATGCTTTATGGTCTTTGCATGACAAGACACATACCAAATTTAAGACCTCTATCTGTAGCCAATTAAAGAATTTCACAAATTTCTGAAACATTTTGCGATCTTTTGCTGAATTTCATGGAAATTCTGCAAATTTGGAATTTGTTAATTTCATCCACCTCTAAATAGAACTCAAAGCAGTGCTTACTAGGAAAACCAAAAATGCATAATGTTTTATTTGCACATAGATATTAAGAATCTGGAACTAGGGTGGGTGGGCAGGCTATTGACTTCACAGGCAAGCAGCTGACAGGTATATTCCAAAAATAAAAACGCATCAAGGACCACACCAGATAGAAACAAACCTGAGCGTAATACAAATATGTTCAAATCCTTCTATGCTAATGTTTACCACCAGGAAGTAATACCAGATTGGGAGAAAAAAATGAGCCAGTTCCTAGGTAAAAGAAAGAACAAGTCTGAGAACTAGACTGACCATTTTCATCTGGGGAATTGAAGGGGGTTATTAAGCATTTAAAAACCAAAAAAGCACTGGGCCCAAATGGGTACACTGTAGAATTTCTAAAGCTTTAGTGAGGAGCTAGCCCCATTACTGGCAGAGATGTGTAATGAGTGTCATAACGAAGGAGAAATCCCAGACAGATTGGGGGGGGCAATAATAACAGTTCTCCTTGAACCCTGAAAGGACACATCGGAATGTGGTGGGTTATAATCTATCTTCCTGTTAAAGCAGGATGCTAAAATATTTGCAAAGGAAACTGCCAACCACTTGCAGGTGGTAATTCCAGACTTGGTCCACACAGACCAGTCTGGGTTTCTTCCAGGAAGGCACTTGCATGAGTATATTCAGAGACTACTAACTATCACAGCCTATACACAGTCACCCAGGGGTGGATCAAAAATTGGTAGTATCGCTTGATGTCAAAAAGGCATTTGATCAGTAAACTCTGCAAGTTCAGATTTGGGGAGAAATTTAGAGCTTGGATCAATGCCCTTTATACCAAGCCCACTACTAGGGTAAGTCTGAATGGTACTATATCCAAACCTTTTCAGATTCAGAGAGGAACCAGACAGCGGTGCCCCCTATCCCTTCCCCCTGCCTTTTGTTGTCCCTAAGCTTTAGCCCTTAGCAATGACCATCAGAGTATGAACAGACATCAAGGGGATACATAGATACTGATGGCAGATAAGGACTTTTGGCCCACCTAGTCTGCCCAATTGCACATGTAATTTTTCCTCTTCAAGCTTCTCTTGTACTGGGTTGTCCTCTTCCCCCACTGCTAGGATCCCCCAATGCCTATCCCATGCATTCATGAATCCCATAATTGTTTCAGCCCCCACCACCTCCTCTGGCAGGCTGTTCCACTTGTTCACCACCCTTTCCATGAAGAAATACTTTCTAATGTTATCTCTGATCTTCCCTCCCTCCAATTGCATCCTATGGCCCCTAGTCCTGGAACATATCTTCCTTGACAAATAGTGCTTCCCTGCACCTTGCGCCTCCCCATCAGGTACTTGTATGTTTCTGTCATATCCCCCCTATCCCTCCTCTCCTCCAGGGAGTACATATTCAAGTCCTTCAGCCTGTCCTTGTAGGACTTATGATGCAAACCCTGTACCATCTTGATTGCTCTCCTCTGAACTGTCTCCACCCTGTCTATATGCTTAAATAGGTAAGGCCTCCAGAACTGGACACTGTACTCCAGGTGTGGCCTCCCTAATATGTTGTACAGTGGAATTATAACTTCTCTTTTCCTGCTGGTGATGCCCCTGCTTATGCATCCTATTTGTTTTACCCACCACCTTGTCGCACTGACTCCAAACCTTTAGGTTGTCAGAGATAACCCCAGTTTACCTATAGCGGGGTGACATCCCCGACAGCAACAGATACAGTGCTGAGTGTTGACATTGTACTGTCAGGGATGTGTGTGTGTTACCATTGGGGGGCTGCACCCCACCCAACCCTCCACACTCCCCAGTTTCTAAATATAAATCTCTGAGTCGGAGTTGTCTCAGTGAGGGGGTGAAACACCGGGTGATGCAGTGCCGGTGCCAGCGAAGGCCATCACAGCGACCCAACGATGTTACTCAAATTCTGTCACTGTGTTGGTCTTCATTCTTGCAGATTCACTGTGCGGTCAGCATGCTGATAATCCCTAGGTCCCTTTCCTGCTTGGAGCATGCTATACCCCCCCCGCCCTGCAGCTGATATGTTGTGTCAAGGTTTTTGTACCCCAAGTGCATTATTCTGCACTTTTTTGAGTTAAATCTCAACTGCCACACCCTTGACCATTCCTCAAGCTTCTGCAAGTCTCTCCTCACTCTACCCACTTCCTCCGGCTTGTCCACGATGTTTCAGAGTTTTGTATCATCAGCAAACAGGGGAATTCTCCCTTCTATGTAATCCATAATGTCACTGATAAAGTTGTTGAAGAGGACTGGACCTTCCTGTTGGAATCTGCTGACTGTGCTAGACTCCATGCCTGGTTTGTACTCCTCCTCCTTCTGGATCAGGAAATTTTGCCTTTGCCTCCTGCTTCTCGATCGGTTTTTGCCTATGGCTGTAGTATCTGCTTCTAAGTTGTAGGGATGCAGCAAAATTTAATTTCGCTTTCAAAATCGGGAATTTCGCCTCTCAAAATATTTCACTAAATTTGTACATTTGCATATCTGAAATGCAGAATTTCGTGTATAATATTAAAAAGTGTTTCCTCTCCAGAAGACCGACATCCCTGGTGTCTAGTGGTCCCACCCCGGCCAATTGCTGGCACACAATATGAAGAATCCCTCACGAGATTCAGCCTATCCCCATCCACATAATTTGAAATAAAAATAATTTCCTTGTGTCTAGTGGCCCCAATCCCTGGCTGATTGTCGGACAAATGAAGAATGACCCCCAAGATTCACATCCGTCCCTGTGTCTCCCATTGTCTGTAAGTGCCAACATCAGTCATCATCTTAGACTTCATGTAATTAAAAAAAAAATACTTTCCCTGGTGTCTAGTGGACCCCTCCCCACCCTGTCTGGTAGTAGTAACCCCCACCCAGCACTTCCCCATCTACTACCCCCATGGGCCACCGGCACAGCCCTCCACTCACCCCCACGGCCAGCAGCATGACTGAGCTCTTTTATGAATGAGCCCGAGTGAGCCCTTTTCAATGAATGATTTTTAATTTCACACAACACTACTCAGTTGATTGTTCTCCCTACTGCTCTTGTGGCCCTGTTTGCTTTGCTTGCTTTGAGGCTTTTCTGGTGTGCTAGTGTCCCTCTGTTTGCATTGTTATATTTAGCTGTATTGTTAATCAAGCCGTCAGTTCCTTTATCTTATTTAACAATCTCTCTTTCTCTGTACTAGGTGCCTGTGTGCTCTCAGTTCCAACTGCTGTTTCCATGCTGTAGTCCCTGTGCTCATAACTAAGGCCCCTAGAATTCTGCGGCCGCAGAATTTTGCGCAGAACTAGCAATCTACCGCAGAACTTCTGTGGTGCCACAGAATTCCCTCTTCTTGTTGATTTTTGATTAATATTTCTATTTTTCCATAGAATCTGGTTCCCTTCCCCTCTTTTTATATCCTAAACCCCCTATATGCTCAGAATGTGATGTTATCATTGCTATAACATCATACATTAGCTAATGAAATGGCTGCATTCTGCCACAGAAATGAACAGTCACTTATCTACCACAGCTCCCACTGCCAGAGATGGTGGCACAGCACATCATGCATGGTGATATTTGCTCAACCTGCACTACAGCTTAATACAATTTCAGTCTTACATTATTGCACTAGGGACAACTTAAACAAAACCTTGCCAATAGCACAGACCTGTTAAGTCCATACCTCACTTTGCACAAACCTATTTGTGCCTTTAAGGTATAGAGATGCCATCTGAAATGAATAACTGGTAAAATGAATTTAACTGTCATTTTTAAGAAAAATAAAGTAATTATGCCCAGAAAAGTGGAATATAATAATGTGTAAACCTACTGAAAGAGTAGACCTGTTAAATAAATAATTGCACTGTACGCATTTTTGCCAGGGTTATTCATTACATGTTGTCATTGGTTGATAGAATCACCAAAAGTTATGGAGAAATGTTGTGTGCAGGGACAGCTGTTGGGCCAGAGGGTAGCACGCTGTGTTTCCGTGCTGACAACTCAGGTTCAGAGATTAGCTCTGGGAGCTGGCTGGGCAGCACAAGGATTGGTGGAATACATCATTGCTCAGAGCCTGGGAAGGTATGGTGCAGTGTTCTGTCACATGGTGGACACATTGTGCTGGTCTGGAGAGTTTTATCTCACAATCGGTTCACATGCATGTCATGGCCTGATGGTGTTATACAGTGTGTCAGGGAACACAGGTTGACATCAGAAATGAGTTTTGCAATAACTCCTCTATTCCATTTCTTATGGGACCTGTATGAATGAGGATGCAGGTTCATGGAAATTAAAAAAAAAAATACATATATATATATATACACACACACACACACACAGAGTATCTCTGTCTCTCTCACCACATACACAAACACACATTATTATGTATTTTACAGATTGCATATAAATATGTAAGTGATACACAGTGGGAACCTCATGAGTGGTGTAGAAAGCACATACAAATATGTAAGTGATAAACAGTGGAAACCTCATTAGTGGGATAGATATCATGCATATAGAAATACCTTATTTATCACATAAGATCCCCTCTGCATATGCCATTTATGCAACAGGCTAGGACCTTAATGGAGAGATATTTATTTTGCTTTTTTAGGCATACAATTATTTTTATAAGTCTGTTATTTTTTGAACTAATGTTACTGTGCTTTCCACCATCCTGATTGCTATAAAAACTGCCATGAAAGTGAAGTCAGGATGACAAGCTGTCACTGTGATGTGGTAGTTTGTTAGTGCAGCAGAACTTCCGTAGAAATTACAAACCACCGCCGCAGAAGTTCTGCGGCAAATGGTGGTCTTGCCGCAGAACTTGGTCCCACTGAGCCACAGAAAAGTAGGGGCCCTGCTCATAACCTTAATTGCTTGCACCTGCCTTTAGTACGGGCTCCCCTTAGCAGTTTTCACTCTGTCTCATTCCCCTGCCTGCTCCAGCAGTGTCCTGCCCTACTGCATTACTCCTCACTTCTGTGTGTGTGTTATTTAGGCTCATTTATTGCTACTCCCACTTTTGCCAAACCTTACTTTTATCAAACCCACAGCAGTCTGTTTCTGATGATAACCTAATCCTGCTTTCATGGCTGGCATGTATTTAACTTATTTTATTTAGCTGCTTGGTATCATGGCATCATATTTGTGGCTTCTTTGTTTTTTCTTCGGCAGGGTACTGATGAGTCAGAGCGGGCATCATAGCTCCAGGCAGTGGGAGCAGCTTCCTATTTGTCATGTATTGTAGATGCCCCTCCTCCTGCTGCTCCACATAGCCTTTATGGCACTACACAACCAACTATTCCAAGCAACTCTCTACCTAAGGGCCTCTGGCTCTACCCATCCTTCTATCATCCCTTACCTAATATTATGCACTTGGTTTACACAGTCATCCCAGCCTTCATGTCCCTTGCACTACCAGCAATGCTCATCTTCTTCCAAGTTTGGCAGCATATAATCTTTACTTGCTTCGAACCGCACCTCCTACCATACTGGCTTTGCAGCCTCCTCCTACCTAACTGACTTCACAGCCTCCTCCTCTCCAACCATCGGCCCCTGGCTTTGCCAGCCCTCGCCGTTCTCTTAGTCATGACATACAATTCAATTCACTCCCAATTTGGCTTCCTAATGTACTTGATTGGCATGCATTCCTGTGGTTAACAAATGCTATTTGCCTTATCTAGACTCACAAGAGGGTCCATATTGCTCAGCCTGACCTACGTACAGGTCTCTCCCTGTCAGCTCTCATGCAGTCAAGACCCTTGAGAGGGTCCATAATACTTGGTCTGACTGATGTACAGGTCTTACCATGTCTGCTATCATCCATCATGAGCTACATGCAGGTCCCAGACTCATTACAACTCACTCTTCCACATTTTGGAGACATGCCGATCATATCCATTAGTTCCAGGTCTCAGGGTTAGCCCTGTGGCTGACAGTCTCTCTCTGCACCCCAAAGTCCACATCGTGAGTATACGAAGTTTGGGGGGTGGCTTTCTCACCTGGCCCATAGTTGGGAATATCCTCAGTCGTCAACCATACTGACGGCAATACTCAATGTAGCATTGAAGACTTCAGTGGCAAAGAGGTGTGGCTTTCAAGGGGAAGGGCCCCTTTAGCTGCTCGAGTGGGTTCGGATGCACCCTTTAAAGCTATTCTCCCTGCAACCACCTCTGGTTCACCTGGTTTGTTCTTAGATCAATTGGCCGGCTGAGCACCTCGGTGGTCGTTGCTCTCCTCCTCCTGCCTTCGAGGTTGACACTAAGATGCCATGGTGTTGCAGAGTTTGCTGGCAACCCCCACAGCATTCCCATTAGAGGGATAGAGAGAGAGTGTTCCCTGAAATTGCAATTCGCCTGGATTGGTCTGCTAAATTGCAGTAGCAAAGCTGTCACTAAACAAAACTGTTCCAAAGCCTGAAGGGAAAGTGACCTAGGCCTTGGATCCCCAGAGGTTTCCTCCTCAAATGTTTTTTTTTCCCCCTCTTCTGTGCCAATGTTCATAATACTAGATAGGCATAGTTGTAGTCCCTAGATCACTTAGTTAGTTTTCTGTTGTTGGATGGAGTTGGGTGGCTGCCCTGTAATTGTGCCTTCTCTGCCTTTGGCTGTTCTCTCTCTCTTTAGGAAGCCAAGCCTCCATGCCTTACAGTCAGACTTCTGAGCAGATCACTATTCACCTGTTGTTTCCTGCCTACTCTACTCAAACAATACAACTAACTGACCCATGCTACCAATTAAACCCATACTACCAACCGACCTACATGCAGGTCTTCGACCCAAGAAAGTGATCACCACCTTGTATGCTTTTGCCCAACACTCTTTTTGGGCTTATTCCTAAGGTACCTTTAGCCAAGGGAATCACTCCCATGTGCACCTCAAGGGGTGGAACCCTCCTCTGTTCCTTGCCCTTCATACCCCTACAGGGGGTATATTCCACAGATAGAGAGGCAAACAGCCAAAGATTATATATGTTACACAAGCATGAAACCGGTTGTACAGGCATATTGAATTGGAAGGCTACAGCCTGTAGTTTATGGGAATGGTGCAAATGGCAACACCCCTGTTCAGCCCATTTAAGGGCTGCTCTCCTCACTCCACACACAAGCATTTTTTCCTTGCCCCTCCATCCACCCCTCCTCCTCCAGCAGCATGCCTCATTCTCCTGTGGACTTCTTCCTAAGGTATCTTTAGCCAAGGGAATCACTCCCATGGCACCTGAAGGGGTGGAACCCTCCTCTAGGGTTCCTTGCCTTCATACCACTGCAGGGTGGTATATTCCATGGATAGAGAGGCGAACGACCAAAGATTATCTATGTTACACAAGCACAAAACCAGTTGCACAGGCTCAATGAATAATCTTCAACACTACTGTCACCCTCACCTTTAGCCTCACAATCCCTCCCTTTGCCTTCCTTTTTTCACTTACATACCTGTAAAAAGTTTTGTCCCCTCTAACCGCTGTTTTTGCAATGCGCTCTTCTGTCTGAGCTTTGGCTGATACAGGATGGTGAGGTAGAGAACTGCATTTCACTGTATGTGGATGACACCCTCCTGTCCATACAAGATCCCATATGTCCAGGTGTTTTTCCCACTTTCCCATTAGCAGGTTATACCTTACTACCAACAGGTGGAAGTGCTGAGCCATCTCACACAATTTGCCTGCCTCTCTAGCCTTCCCTTATGCCTACTATCACTATTCCTCCTCCACTCTCCACAAGCCCATACCCCAGTGCTCTGCAAACAGTTACCAATGTGCCCCCTAGGAGTCACTGCTGGCCCTTACTCTAACCCCCCATTCCATATACTTTGGATGTGCATTTCCACACAGTGCACCCTTCTTGCTTAGGCCCCACCAAGCTTCCTGACCTGGGGCTTGAATCTTACACCCTTTGCACCAGAATCTGTGTACCTACCACTACTCCAAAGAGGTTGTCACATTTCATTATGTCACTTAGGACCTCTAATACCTCAGCCCATAATCGCTTCTACAATGCAGCAGGTGCCTATCAGACTGGCGCTCCTTTTACTAATGTCACTCAGCATGACCCCCCCGGCTCGTAACCACCCCTGCCTATCCACCCACACTCAGTCCCCGCAGTTCCACTTCCCAGCCCTTCCTCAGTGGCTAGCACTCCCCCATTGCACCCCAAGCCCACCTGACCACACCTCACCACTCGCCAGATGCCCTATGTACCCCCATTTATCTGGCCATCCCAGATCTTTGGTCCCTTGCCTCTCCTAGAGCCCCCCAAGACCAGGTCACATGCTTGAACTCATCCCACAGATGCAGAAAGCACATAGCCCTCATCAGGCTTGCTTCCCTTCTACTACTGCTGTTGGCAATGTCAACCCTAACTCTGGCCCCACTGCAGCTATCCCAAGCTGCTCCTCCTCTTCTGCAGGCCTATGCATGGCCTTGATGAATATATGCAGTATTCTTAAAAAAATCAAGGATCTACAGGGCTGGGTGGCACAACACCAACCAGACATCCTAGCTCTTGCGGAGACATGCCTATCAAAGATAAACCCTGATCACTTTATTGCTTTACCGGGTTACACACTTTTTAGGGACGATACAGTTGGGAAACACGGGGGTGGTTGAGTTATTTACCTGTGAGACACACTGGAAGGGCTGGTCCTCCCTCCACCAAAACTGGAGCATGGTACCCAGGCCATCTCCCTAAAAATCACCATTGGTGTCACCAGAGCTCCACTCATTTTCACAGCTGCCTACACCCCTCCTTGACACCAGTACCCTGCATTTCAGCCACTACTCGAGCATCCTACCAGTCTACCCAGCAAGCTGGAGCAGATCACGATGGGTGATCTCAACATCAACTGGCTCTCCCACACTGCCTCCCAAGCCAAGGATGCCATAGCAGCCCTCAACCTCACGCAGCTGATATCCACTCCCACCCATTTCCACTCTACCAAAGGAACTGCCGCTCTGCTGGACATTGTCCTCTCAAACAGACCGCACAAAATCAACAGTACCAACATGCTACCTGATGTCCTCAGTGACCACTCTCCTGTCACCGTTTTCTGGTCCTGCAAGTTGAAAAAAAACAGCACCTAAAATTGTCCTACAATGCCACCTACACCCTGGCAAATTAGAACAATTTAGAGAACACCTTGCCAATTGGGACTGGTTCCCAATTTCCCTAGCACCTGATGTGGACTCTGCCTTTAGTTACTTTGTACAATCTTTCAATGCAGCTTGTGACATTTTTGCCTCCCTCACCAAATCAACCACTAAGGAGCATATCTCCCCATGGATAACCCCAGCACTAATCAGCCAGCTGCAGAGCAGAGATAACCTCTGGCACAGAGTGACTGATTTTTGCAAGCCCTCCAATAGGCAAGCCTATAGTGTTGCGTGAAATAAATGCACATGGGCCTTCCGCAAGGCTAAATCAGATTGCTACAGATCCATCCTAGCCTCCTCCTGGGGATCCACCAGGAAGTTCTGGGATAATATTAAGGAGCTGAATGGAAAATCCAAATCCCTGCACCCTGCCCAGTTAGATGTAAATGGCTCACTCACCACTGACCCACAGGGTATTGCTGATAGCCTCAATGAAGCATTCTTGGACCTCAGTACAATCCTCCCCACCAATTTCTTTGACCCTGCTCCTGCCCTCCCAACACCTCAACCACCCCCCCCTTCCTTTTCAGTACCCTCACACCATTGGAAGCCTAACCCTACCTACTTAAAGCCATCAATAGTACTGGTTTTAGTAATGACACTCCCGACCCAAAACTGCTTCGTTTAGAGTTTGATTCGGTCCTTACACTGCTTACTTGCCCTCTCAACTGCTCACTTTGCCACAGCCAATTCCCCCATACCTGGAAGACCATGGTGATCACCCATATATACAAAGGGGGGGATCGTACCACCTCCAGGAACTACAGGCCAATCTCGATACTGCCCCTTCTCTCAAAAGCCTTAGAAAAGATTGTGACAGACCAAGTTACAGAATACCTTGATAAGCACAAGCTCCTCTGTCCCGAACAACACAGGTTCTGCAGGGACATAGCACTACTACCGCCCTTATTGAGTTCTCCAACTTCTTACAAGGCACCCTGGATAAAGGGCACCTCGTGGGGGCAGTCTACATTGATTTATCAAAAGCTTTTGATACTATCTGCCACCCACTCCTCATTTCTACACTTTCTCAGCTAGGTGTCACACACTGCCAGGTGTCCTGGTTCTCCAAATACCTCTCCACCCGGTCACAGTGTGTAAAAATCAACAATACCCTCTCCAGCATGCTGCAGGTCTGCTCAGGCATCCCTTAAGGCTCAATTCTTGGACCACTGCTCTTCAGTCTGTATCTCAATTCTCTCCCCAGCTCCTGTGATGAAAAAATGCTCCTCTATGAAGATGATTTTGTTCTTTTCACATCCCACCGGACTCCCTCCCTCCTTCAAAGTGCCCTTCAACACTGTTTTAATCCAACTGAACACTGGTTTCTGGACTGACATATTGTAATTAACATAAAAAAGACTAAGCACGTGCTCTTCTCACACTCCCAAAACAAATCTAGGGATGCCCCACTCACCATCCTGTCTGGCTCCCTCCTTCCCCTAGAGCAGGTAAAAACTTACAAATGCCTGGGTGTCACTTTTGACTCTTCCCTCTCTTTTCATGACCATGCTCACAACCTTGCCACAGCTATAAACACTCGTGTTGGCTTACTTTACCACCACAAGAACTGCCTTCCACCCACTGCCCTAAGACTGGCCATCACCTCCTCTGTTCTGTCCCTAGTTGACTACAGTATTCTGATGTATGGTGCAGCTGATAATACCACACTCAATAAAATCAAACTGTCCCTGAACAAAGCCTGCAATTTACTCACAGGCTCCTGCAGACTCACCCACACATGTGCCCTATGTGCCTTGCTGACCTCATCAACCTTGAGGAGAGGCTGCGCTACCATACCTGCCTCCTAACCAGGAAAATTGTTCAGACCTTGCCCCTCCAGGCCTAAGTACCATTCTCAACCACTTCATCCCCACTATCTCCACCAGGAATGCCCTCAAGTGTACTTTTCAAGTACCCAGGGTTAGGACTTCCCTGGCACAAAGATTCTTCCACTATAGGGCTCCATCCTGGAGCAACGCTCTCCCCCAGTTATCACCACTTACCTAGATTAGTTTTCTTCAAATTGGCCCTCAGACAACACCTCATCTCCACTCGCAACTTAACTACACATAGCTGCTGTTTAAGTTGCCTAGCTAGTCTGTCTTTAGCATCCTCATGCTATCTGCTAGTTGCTTTGCTGCATTGATACTGTGGTCTCTTGTTTACTATATGAACATTAGCTACCATACTGTATAGGACCTACATACAGTTTCTTCATTGTTAATCTCATTTCCCTGTAACTATGTACATATATGTAAATTATTTTCCCTCTAACTAGTCTATATAATATGTTCTACTGTGTATGTATGTGTCTTTGCAGTCCTGCTTTTTGACAAAGAGCCTTTGTAAATGAGTCTATGACTCAAAGGGATGTAATTCTGATTTTACAAATAAATAAAAATAAACCTTGACCTAAGGTTATGGCAATAATGCAAAAGTATGGTCAAATTTCTGACTTTAAATTTAACAAAGGCATTTGAAATAATGTTAATAGGAGGTCATATGACCCAAGAAGTTAAAGGAATAAGCACATTTAAATGGGTTACTAAAAGATTCATTTATCTGTGGGTTCAAATTACAGCTAATCTTTGTAAATTATATCAGACACATTACCAGAAGTTAGTATCAGAAATTCAGGATTATTGCAACGGATGGGTAGCTCTGCTACTTTCCATTACTGAAGGCTTTGAGACCGTTAGGATGAATATTCTGCTGAAGCTGCTGTTCCTTTTTTATATCCTCCCAATCTGCATCCCTATGGCAAAATGGAAGATCATTGACAACATGTTATCTAAATTCATTGAGGAAATAAAAAAAACAAGGTTAAAGTGGAACATAATCACACTAGATAAGGGTAAAGGAGATTTGGGTCTACCAGATCTAAAGGCATGCCACCATGTGGCCCAGCTTCAATACATTCTTGCACATGTGTTTGAGCAATCAGAACTCAGATGTGTAAATATGGAGCTTGCAGAACTGCATGGAGAGTGGTTACAGAACCATTGTTTTAACAAATTAGATAGTGGCACTATCAAGGTGCTGACAAAACCCTGGCACTGTCAAGGTGCACACAAACCCCTGGCTACTGATCTTACTTACTACATGGGTTGAGGTTTTGAAGAAAGAGAGCATTACAAATGGCTTTAACAGCATGATCAGAATGATGTCTTGTATGGACTTTAGCCCAGGAAGAATAAACCCAGTGTGTGCTAGGTGGGAGCAGGCAGGTCTGGAGCAGATTAAGCACCACTTACAGGGTAATACTATAGTTTCCTTTCTACAACTACAGAGGAAATATGGCCTACCCCAAAGACATTTTTATTGCCACTTGCAGTTGAGACACTACCTCTCTACAGAACCTAGAAAAACATAAATACACCAGGACATAACCAATCCCCTACTGCTTCTCTGTAGATCTGTAATGGAATGAGTAACAGGATCCAACATTATTTTAGGCTTTATACAATGTGCAGGAGTTATAATTTGAACCTGAGAGTGGCCATCCAGCACAAGTGTGAAGCTTAGACAGGGAGCCCCTTGCCAGATAAAATCTGAGACCTAATTTGGGAGCAGGCCAGCAAAACCACGGCCTTGCCCACATGGAGAGAATTGTGTTGGCAAGTGGTCTCAAGGTTCTTTAAAATGCCTATTATAACTAAACATTCTGGACTCTTTTGCTCAGACAGTTGTCGGAGAGGATGTGGACAACTTGACAGCCATCGGTACATTCTTTTGGAGCTGCCCCAAGATAAAAAGCTTTTGGGAACAAATAAGCAGCATGAGTAAAATCCTACACACTCATATACCTAACTCATGGCAAAATTTAATATTAGGTCAGTTGCCAGCAGGAGCCACTAGTAAAAGGGATAATCACCTATACAATATATTTATTGCTGCAGACATAACAAGTGTAACTCAATGCTGGTTGACAAGGGCAGTTCCAGAGGAGTCACACTGGTTGACTATCTGTTCCCAAATTAAAGAGATGGAAAGGATCACAGCCCTTTTACACTTACAGAAAGACAAATATATGGCAAGATGGCACCCATATACAGAATTTATTTGTGAGAGACAAGGTATTACCAACCTCAAGGATTTAGCTCGAGATACAGGGTAAATGAGGAAAAGGATAATATGACTTGTCCAGAAAAGGGCAATGTGAGGAAGTATTTTTTCACAGAGTGGGTAGTAGATGCATGGAACAGCCTTCCTGAGGAGGTTGTAGGATCTAAAACTGTGGGAGAATTCAAGAATGCATGGGACCGACATAAGGCAATTTTTATGGGGGATAGGAAGAACTAGGCTGTTGGTTAAATAGGATCTGCAGCTTATCCTCTAGGTAGGGAAATGGGTAGACTAGGTGGACCAAGCGGTCCTTATCTGCCATCAAAGTCTATGTTTCTAAACAGTATCCAATGTTATACACAGCTAAGAGATGCAGTATAAGGCCTACAAGGTTAAGACTAGTCACATCCCCTGCACAAACAGACACATAAACCTAGGAAACAGATGAAAGGACCTGCATTTTCTTTTTTATTTGTTCTATTGTCTCTGCAGTTTTTAATACCTTTTTTCTTTTATTTTTAATAGTGTGTAATTTAAGACAAGAAATAAATGCAAAATGGCTCATATATACTTAATTTTCAATAAGCATTTATCATAAAGTCTGTATACTAGTGATTTGTATATGCACTGTGTTATAATGTGGGGTTAATCCAGTTCTATGTTTGCATCGTTTTACTGAAAACTTTAATAAAATTGCTATTTCAAAAAAAAAAGTTTATGATGTTGCTGAACCTTTAAGTAGCCACAAAAAACTGAGACATAAGTCAATTTGAGTAACTAATTTGCATATCAGAATGCATTATTTCCAACTGAAAAAATTATATAGCATCACAAAATCAGAACATTTTCAGTTTAGGTGTGGAAAATATATGCAACACAGGCAATTAACTATTTAAGCACCCAAAGGATTAACATTTAAACTCATCACATTTTAAAAAAGTTGCACATAATTCTGCTCATATAAATATTAATTGGACATTTCAATTTATGTGAAAAAAGTGAGATGTGTTTCTGTTTGATTGAGAAACAAGAGAAGAAAAGTAAGTATAAGGTAATTTACTAATTATAAAATGCTTGCGAGAAAAGAGAGCCATTAGAAAATGTTGAGTTTGTTAAAAAAAAAAAAAAATCAGTTGTTATGGTACATTGCTTAGGTTATGTGATGAAATAATTACATATTGAATAGGTCCACCTCTGGTTTATATATAGTGCAAATAATCTTTTGGGGATGATGGGGTTGAAACAGGACTGTCTGATGAATTTACCAATATTGTAAAACTAGGGTGTTTCTGATCACCCAAAATATTGATGGACTGTATCCATAAAAGTTCATGGGAAGAACTACATGAACATTCATGGACATTTATGAATGTTTATGTTCAAGAATGCTCATGAACACTGTTTGCCCATCTGTTATTCTTGCACAATTCATGAAATCTTCATGAACATGATTGCTGAACTTTGACGCATATTCATGAACTCAGTTCATTAACTGTTCCTGAATAATTAATGTATAGTGTGTTCAAGAACAGTTCATAATCACTTAACCTGGGATGCAATCTCTACCAATTTGGGCTTTTTGGGCTCCTTGTCTGTGATGCACCCAAGCCTATGTCACAAAAACAAGAAGAAGAAGAATAACAGACCAGCTCAATCACCCATCTCCCTACCCTGCAGCATGCCAGTCCCATTAACAAACTAAATAAGCACCCTGGAAGGAAGAAGTAAAGGGATGGAACTGGTAGTGTCTTTCATAACACCGGGTTGATTGACTGGTTAGCCTGTTAAACATCATCAGGGATGCTGCTACCTCTGACAACTACTTTACAGGTGTGCTCTTACTTGTTTAGTTAATGGGACTGACATACACTCAGGAGGTTGGGGAAGGGAGCCACAGAGTTAGCCATGCTTGTAAGTACTCCACTCTCCTGGAAAATTGTGTATCGGGGTGAAAAAAGGTGTAGTCTCTTAAAAAAAAAAATAATAGTATAAAACCTTCTGATCCTCTACTGATGGTAGGGCTAGCCCCTGGACCACACACTATCCAAGTCCTATAGTTGATTAAATCAATCTTTATATGCCAGCTCCTGGCACTATTCCAAGAGATGAAGACATCTTTTTACAGGTACTCACTCTTGCCTGAACACCCTCCCATCCCAAAAGCTTTTATTTATGTGCTGGCCCTCAACCCATGATAAGTAACTGTGTGGAGGCAGTAGGAAATCTAATCAATCTAGCCCAATCTCCCCTGTCACAGTGTGCGTATTTATGAATTGCTCCCTTACCTGTGATAGATGATTTTAGGGCACTGATATCTTCAATATGGTTAGTTCACTCACTCACTTATACAAAACATTTGTTTACATGCTGTTCTAACACACCAAATGAATGAATTCAAAGGGGGTAAGTGCAGCAACTCTAATCAGATGAGGCAGGTGCCTCTTTTCCCAAGTGTGTTTGTTTCCATGCTTTACCTCTGACACCAAGGGATACTTTTAGAAGTTGGTAGTAGCCCCATTCTGGCTATGACATCACCTCCTCCCACAGTCCACCTGCTCCATTTTATGTATTGTGAGATATGGGAGCAAGCAGGCATGACAGCAGGAGGTTCGTGGCAAAGTAGTTGCATCTCTGATGATGTAGGTAGACTGACTAGTCAATTTACCAAGCATCATCTTTGATACAACTGCTCTGCCCCTCCTCCTCCAGGCCATGCATTTGCTCACTACCGTCACATTCAATACTGTACTTACAGTGGAGTAGGCAGCTGTGGAAGGGGGCAACTGGGCTAGCAGGATCGAAACTACTCTTACTCACCTTGAAATCATGAATTGGGCAAAGAAGAAAATATACCCATTATGCACCCACCACACCCCGATGTACAGTAAATCCCTGAGGGGCATTGCTAGGGAGGTGAGGTCCACTTACCTAGGTTGACATGTGTGTTTTAGTGTGTCTTTGTGTTTGAATAATGTGGCCACTGTGACTAGACACTCGTACATACAGTATATAGACTATTTTATACAAATGAAAAAGTTACAATGTTTTATTGAAAAAAGTGTTATGTTCCTTTTGAAAAAAAAAAAATCTAGTTTTTCATTGAAATGTTTTGGGCACCTTAATAGCTGAGACCATTTTATATAAAATTAACAGAATTTTATTAAATTCTCTTTATAACAGTTTAAAAAGTAAAAAAGTGAAAATTACTAGTTGCATTGCACATGAAAAGAAATTATTATAAAATAGAGTGACCTAGATATTCAAAGCAGATGCGCTGTGCAACCCGAGATGCACCAGCGCAAACCAGAACATGCACTGTGGTGCAGTATTGAAAGAACAGGGATGCACAGTGCAAAGCTGGATGCACCTGAGTGCAAATATAATGTATGCGCCACATGTGAAGGGGGCATTCCCATGAATGGGTTGAACAACCACATACTCAGCAAAGATGAGATGAGCATCCATGGCACAATCTGAAGATGAGCTGCTCAAAGACAGGCATATAAGAAGCATGCCTAAGTGCAGTCCACCCACAGGAAGAGAGCAGCATACCAGCCATGGATGGGACAGCTTTCTTGATGGCAGCAGCTATGAAGGGAGTGAAGAGATGGGAGGAACAACAGAATGGATGTGGAAGAGCCCATAGGCAGTATGCCCAGCAGAGAAGGTACTGTGCCCATGTCACTTTCGATCTCCTGAGTGACATAGAGATCACGGGCCGGTAAAGACTCAACAGGGCCCTGCTGAGACAGCTCTGTGAGCTGCTCCATGATGACCTACAGGCACCAACACACAGGAGTCACGCCATGACGGTGGAGACAAAGGTGACAGCAGCAATGTGCCTGCTCATCATGGGCACCTTACAGATGTCGTTGGGTGACACCACTGGCATCACACAGTCTGCCACATCCCATTTCCTCACCCAATTCCTCACCGCTCTGCTGCCACATGCTTGAGAGTACATCAAGTTCCCAAGCACACAGGCAAAGCATACAGAAACCATGTAGCACTTCCACAGGGTGGCATGCATGCCAAGCATGCCAGGGGCAATAGATTGCACACATGTAACAATATGCGCACCACCTGGCCCAGAGGGAATGGCATACCTCAACAGAAAGAGTTACCACTCCATCAACTGCCAGGTGGTGTGCAATGCCATAGGGCACATTACCAATGTGTGTGCCACTCACCCAGGAAGTGCACATGATGCCAGCATCTGGCACATGTCGACCCTTTGCCACCTGTTCGAGAGCAGGATGGATACCCAGCAGCCACCTAGTGGGTGAGTGGGGCATGACAATGAGCCCACACAGCACACAGCAGCACACAATACAGTGTGCACAATCACTGTGTGAGAAACAGACAGGCCCACCATGCCAAACAGGCAAGCAGCACCAGGGGGCACCTGTGCCCACTGCACTGTGAACCACATGTGGCAGGTGTGTGTGCTGGGCAAGGGGGCAGCATGTCCGGGGAAACACACCACAACCACATGTGTACAGGCATGCAGTGGCACAGGGCATAGGCCCGACACAGGCACTGCGGTGCTACAGAGAAGCACACCTGGATGGGACAGTGGCTGTCACCAGCAGGGGCAGGGCATGTGAACAGCAGTGCCTGGCCATGGGAGGTCATGGCATGCTAGGCACGTGTCCTACATGCAAAACACACATGGAGCGCACACAATGACATGGTGACGCATGCATGGTCTGTGTGTTGTGGGGTGGGAGAGTCAAGGTGGGGACCACACAGATCAATGGCAGACATGCAGCAACATAGGGATATAGTAAACCTGTAAATGACAGATATACACATAATGCTTTCTCACTTCCACAGGTGACTGTGCATACCCCTATGGCTGTGGATGCTCACCCCCTTACGCCAGCCCACATCCATGCTGGAAAACTGGTACAATGAAGTAGACACCATGACACGCAACATCAATGAGCATGTGTTCAGCATGCTCAAAATGAGATTCAGATGCCTGTACAGATCTGGCGGTGCCATACAGTACAGCCCAGAGAAGGCCTGTGGCATATTCTTGGCCTGTTGTATGCTACACAACATGGTCATAGACTGTGGAATCCATATCCAGGCTGAGTCGGGCAACAGCTCCAATGATGAGGGGCCACAGGCAGGGGGTGGGCAGGAATGCCACGACCATAGAGACCCATGGCTGGTCACCAGGGCGAGGTGGTACAGGGACAGTCTTGGAGGAGCACTTTGGAGACCCCATGTGGGTAACAGTGTGGGATAATGTGAGGTTGCGAAATATCCTGTGGGAGTGGGAGGATGACATGTGAAGGTTGGTAGATGTGGCATGGCTGACAGGTCCACAGTGGTGAAGGTTCACACACATGCAGGTGTCTACATAGCTGAACAGTCATGTCCAGGCATACATGGGACACTGTGGTGTATGGCATGGATCAGTGGACAATGACCACACACATGCACAGTGGACACACAAGGCTGCACTTATCACACCCATGCCAGACAACACAGCAGCAGTGCCCCACCACAAGAAACCAGAATACCACACAGACAGCATTGACATGCAAGCCACTGGCCCATGTGTATGCCCCACATTTGGACCTGGGAACAGACAGCTGGGTGTGTGGACAAACAACAGTTGGATGGTGACTGTGGCATGAAAACTGCACACGGGTGGGATCACTGTGATATACCACATCCGCCATGGACATATGCCCCCTCTGGGTTGGCAACCACATCGGCAGGGGACCCAAACATGCTAGCAGGGGTAGACACACGAGACCATGACTATGTGCTCATGGGTGTCTCATTGCCAATGTCAAGATGGGACCCAGGGGTATTTGGCATACCTGAGGCAGGGATGGCATTAGAAGCAATGGGGCTATGCTACAGCATGAGGTGGGAGTGCTGGTGTCACTACGCGGTGTGTGGTGGGCACTCCCTGATGCCCCACGGAGGCCCGCAGGAGCCAAGTGTTCTTGTCAAGCCCATCAGTAGGGTCCTGTCCTGGTGGTGTACCGGCCTGCAGTGCAACATCCACGGCCTGTTTACACAGCATGGTTGGCCACTGTTCAAGTGGGGACTGTGTGTGGGCAGGCACAGTGGGTCCTTGTACAGTCATGTCATGTGCACAGGCAGCATGTTGCTGCTGCACAATGCCCTGCTGCTCCAGGGTGACTGCTCTGTCCCCTCAGCCACACCCCGGACCTAGCCACCAACAACCACCGCAGGTGAGGTAGTCATTGAGCCATCCCTTCTGGGGCCATACATTGGTGCAGGGTGCCCCACCCTGTCCATTGCAATTTGTGTGGCCACCTGTGCTGTGGCAGTGGCACCACTGTGTGTGGTCACCTCAAGCTGTGTGTCATCATCATCATCCTCCATGGCTGATGCCAGCACCATGAGGTCATCAGGCAACTCAGTGTCAGGCAGGATGTTCAGACCCACTAATCTCAGCAGGTCCTGGAACAGGCCGTCCCTGCCAGCACCGGCCACAATCCCAGCCAATGTTGATGGCTTTAGTTCCTTCTCCACCTCCTCCACTGGTCCCTCCACCAGCATGCCATACCCTGCAGCTCCCCTGAGGCATGATGGTGCTGTAAGGCAGAGAGGTATGCATGGTCAGGGTGGCATTTTCATGGATGCCCATTGACAGGTCTACATGGGACCATGTGACATGAAGTACAGTTGTGCAGACACCCACACATGGCATGTACTGGCACTGTGGCCTGTGTCACACACACCACTGTATGCTGTGTGCATTGCATGATGAAGGCCCATGCACACACGGTTCCATGATGTGGATGACTGCCAGGCCATGGCTGTACACAGACCCACTTCCCGGGCAAGGGGCACACTGGCAAAATTGATAGCCCACAATGGTGCATTGCACCATCATGTGCTGCTGATGTTCAGGAATGTGGGACATGAACACAGGTGGACAGTGACCGCCACTGCTTGCACCACCTCAGAAGGCATATGTCCCTGGTGTCACAGCAAGTCATGGCAGCACACATGGGCTGCATGGGGGACACTGCATGGCCATGGGGGGACATGCAATGGTGGATGCATTGCATAGTGGCATGGTGACAATGTGTGTATCCATGTGTGGCATTGTTCTGCTCACCCAGGATCACAGCATACAGCCAGACAGACAATGTGA
This sequence comes from Neoceratodus forsteri, assembly GCA_016271365.2. Classification (NCBI taxonomy): domain Eukaryota; kingdom Metazoa; phylum Chordata; order Ceratodontiformes; family Ceratodontidae; genus Neoceratodus; species Neoceratodus forsteri. Next base: position 869,019,407 of record CM057450.1, on the reverse strand, counting down.
CACATGCATGCTCACGGTGCTGTGCAGGGCCTCCACCTGTCTGGAAACCGCCTCCTGGGATACCTTTCACAGATGTCCGAGACAGCGTGGATGTGACCACCTCCTCCTATGCAGTTAGTGGTGGCATGGTGAATGGCCTACTCCCTGTGGCATGCAGGGATGCCTTTGTAGTTGCCAGGTACTCCCTGATACTGGTCCTTTCACTATTCATGCACTTCATGTATTCCTGGGGGGTACGGTTGTACACTTCATGGGTGTTCATTCACTGCCTGTGCCAGCACATCCATCCCTGTGTACTCTGCTGCTGCATACCTGTCTTCCCTGACAGGAGGTCCTCCATCTGGACATATGCCTTGACAAGGACCCCCAGCTCATCATCCGTGAACCTCAGACGTCTCCTCTGTCTCACCTCCTCCTCCTCCTCCTCCTCCACTGCCATACTAGTGCCTGTGTGGTGGAAGTGTGACAGCCATTAGCACAGTACACAGTGATACTGCACAGCTCCCACACATGGAGTCCTCCAGGCCAGAGACCCATAAACAGTGTAGCTGTGGTAAACAAACCTCCAAGGTGCAGTACCTGCTGGTCACCAGTGGTGTTTGGTGGCACACAGAAGCCAATTTATAGCTCATCACATGCAAATTAGGGTCTGTGCAGCCTATAATGAGATGCTAATGTGGGGACTTGTGCTAGGATTGGGCAATGATGCAATTTGCATATCTTGGCTGAATATGGCTCATTTGCACCCAGCCCATCTCAATTTGCTCCATGCATGTAATTGGGCCCATTACTTTCGCATTGTGCATATCTGCACATGCGTGGTTCTCTGGCACATACTGGCCATGTGCAGCAGTGCAACTGGCCATTACCTGTCAATGCATTGCGCATAGCGGCTCAGCACATCATCATGCATGCGTGCTAGTATGTGGTATGCATGTAATGCGCAGTGGTGCATATGCTGTGATATTGCATGGCGCATGTACACGTTGATGCGTGATTTCATCGGCTGATTTGTAGCATGTTGTACCCTTCCCAATATGGCTGACATGCCAGTCACACATGAGCAGTGCGTAATGACCTGACCCCATGCTCCCATCCAGCATTGTGGCAATGTGCATGCGAGCTGATGTGCAATGGACTGCGTAGCATGCATTGTGGATCCATGTGCTGCACAGGCTGTCACATGCATGCCTATTGTGCATCCACCATGAGTAGGCCATATGGTGCACAGTGCTGCATGCTGGCAGTGTCACTGTCAGCACACTGTGTACACAATGGCACATGAAGGGGTAGCAAACCCACTGGCACTTAATTAGAGTAACACTAAGCTTGCTGACCTTGTGGCATTAGTGCAGCCTGTGGAGGGCCAGCTGTTCAGTGCTGAGGTCATAGGTTCTAGGTCTGGGCCAATGTGGCCAACAGGCTCATGAGGAAGATGTAGGTGCCTCACACTGGGGAACAGTGCAGACACTGCTACAGGGATCTGCAGAGGAGGGACCTTGAGTGGCTGAGGGTGCCTCAGGAGCATGCCTGCAGGGGTGATGTGCCATGACCAGGTATGTACACTGTTTGCTCACTCTGCCATAGCCGTCATGCTGTTCCTGTACTTGAGGGGTGGTGTTGCTGTATCCTGTGGGCACTGTGGGGTTCGGGGGGGGGGTTGTGTCTATTGTTGCTGTGGGACTGTGACAGATTGTTGCTCAAATCTCCCTTCCATTGTTTTCCCCTTGCAGGCCAAGAAAAGTGCCAGTGGGTGGCAGACAGGGGTCATGAGCATGGTAGGTCTAGGGGACCACAGGCAGCAGGTGCTGGGCTGCGCAGGGTACCATGTCAACCTGCAGTAGAAAGGTGTGCTTTATTGTTCTTGTACTGTTCTATTTGTGGTGGGGTGTGTGGGTGGAGAGAGCTTCCTGTGTTCACCATGACCTCATGGCCGCTAGCCGTGCATGCCCCATTTGTGCCAGTCGGCACACTGTGGCCATTTTTCTGGCACCATGGGGTGGTCCCACTGTGCACCATGCCCATGTGTGTCTGACATGTTGTCTGTGTCCCATCAGGACTGTGGGTGCCAGGCATGGCACGCACGTGGTCCACAGGGCCTCCAGATGTGATGCACATGGCTATTGGCCATATACAGTGTATGTGTGTGCCATGGCATCATGTCCCACAGCAATGTCTATTGCATGCACCTGCTTCCATTACATTGCACTGTCCCCCAGTCAGGTCACTGTGTGGCACTGTTGCACGGCTGTTTGCCAGCATATCATGTGCATGGTGCATTATTGGGTCCATGCCTGTGTTCCATCAATGTTCAGTGTGCTCATCATTCCCAGGGAAGGGGGGCAAGCCTGTGTATATTGTGGCACTGAGTGCATGTCCTTTGTTTTACCACACAGGTCAGCCTGCTGAGGGTGGTGTCTGTGGTACGGGCCAGTGTGAAGGCAGAAGATGGGATCAGGTCTGAGGCTCCCAGGGGACGTTGACTGCAATACAATGCAGGCAGGGGGTGATATTCAGGTGGTTGGGGTCAATTCTATGTGCCATACTGGAGAAGACGGTGGTGCTCAGAGGGTTGAGCCAGATCAACCACCCTCCTGACGGAGACCAGGAACTGTGAGAACTTGTGTGTGGCCATTGGACTGCCGGTGCCTGGACTTTATTTTGTGCATCCCTACATCACTCCCTTCCCCTGTTACATCACCTGTAGTTCTCTGCCCCACGTGCATTCCCTGTACCCGTATCATCCTCCCTTTTTTGAGGCTTTGGTTGTTGTTCTTGTTATTGCATATTTCTGTTGCTTTTTTACCTGTGTGTTGTAATAAAACATTTTATAATGGACATTCCCTGTCTCTGTGGTCGGTCTGTGCTGTATTAGATGTTTGCTGCTCTGTTGCTTACACTGTCCACTGCCCCTTGGCCTGCATGGCTTGCCTGTTCATGTCTTTAGTGCACGACCTCCCTGTCTACCCACACAGGCCAACATCCTGCTTACCATGGTCATCTCTGTCGGTGCATCTGTGCTGACACCCCCTATTGCCCACAGTGGCATGTTTGATGTGTCTCACCTCCAGTGCTGTGCATTCTGCAGTGCTTGCATCATCAGCCATGCTGCACAGCTTCCCACATCGTGTTCTCCCAGATGTGTGCACCCTATATGGCCTACACACATCTGGCACATCTGGCTACCTGGCACTGTTATGCCAGTGCCTGTGTTGGCTGTGCTGTCCATTGCCATCCCCTTTGTTATGTCCTGTTGTTCATGTCCTTGTCAGTGCCATGCTATCAGCGTGTGCTGGGTATGGTGCATACCTCTGTGTGTGTTACCATGTCCTGTGACCCTGCTGTGCTGTCCAGTGCATATCCTTCTTCTGTGAAGTGCCACTCTGTTCACCATGGCCATGGTTGCTGGGGCCACCCTGTCTTTACACTTGCATTGTGCTCATGGCCCACCCTGGGCACTGACATGTTGTGCAAGTCTCAGGCAGGCCTACTCCACTTGCCATATTCTGTCCTGCCCTTCTGCGCTGCGCATGTGCAGTTGCACTATAGCGCATCCATGGTATATTCAGCAGTGGTTGCGCTGGCACATCGGTTGAATATGGCATTTTTTTTGGGTGGCACATCTAGTTTACGCTGCGCAGGCACTTGCACTATGCCTTGGGACCTTTGAATATCTTGCACAATGTGTTTTAGTAACACAATAGAACACAATAAATACATTAGAAAATTGGTTTACAATTTCTATCTATCTCTAATTGGTTGAGTCCCTTGACAAGATGGGCAGTTATGAGACAACAGAGACTGGAAAATAACAAGTTCCTATGTCAACTGCCCATAACCACCAGGCATGCCTGTGCCATGTAGAATTTTTCCAAATTCAAACCATGGCCTGCTGCCATTTTTTTTCTCTATTACCAAGCAAGAGAGGTGTGAGTGATAATGGCCACTTACTGCTGCCAGCCTGACTTCAAACAATTAAAAAAAAAACAAATTCTGGTCAGATACAAAATGGCTGTTATGCTGCTTTAAAGGGGCACTGCTCACTGTTGTGTGACTGAAATTGTATGCACTGTGGACTTGGAATACAGATCTGAGCATATTTCTATGCTGTATGTCAAGTGTTCTTTGAGTGCAGCTAGTTTGCTTTTCAACCATTATTAGTTTTCCCTGGTGTCCAGTTGTCACTCCCCAGTCCAAATACCATGACATTCATTATCATACCTTTCCCTGGTGACGAGAGTTCCTCCTACGCACCCACCAAACACCTTGACAATCACTATTACAGTGTTCCCTGGTGTCCAGTTGTCACTCCCCAGTCCAAATACCATGACATTCATTATCATACCTTTCCCTGGTGACCAGAGTCCCCTCTACGCACCCACCCGAACACCTTGACAATCGCTATTACAGTGTTCCCTGGTGTCTATAGAGGATGGGAATTTATGATGGCAGTATGGTAATTCGGAGCTAGTGAGGTGCTGACATCAGGGAGAGCATCCTAATGTTATTTACCATTTATTTTCTCAGGACAGCTGAAATGAGTTGCAAAATCTTATCTTCAGTGGAATCCTACTTCTACCTGCAGTGTGAAGTACAATAGCTCCTGATGCTGAACTGTAGAGAAGCCAGCAATAGTTTGGTTTAGCATGGACACAATGACCATGAATACTTTACAATCACAATGTAAAAATCAGTTACTGCAAAAATCAAACTTCTGTTAATGATATTGGTTAAATTAACACAGTATTTTGGAAGCAGTTTTCAAATTCTTCAATCAGCAGCCTGTTTGGTTAGTTGGCTATTTAAACAAAAAGAGAAAGGCAACACTTGGGATAGGCTGACAGTGCTGGTACTAAAAAAACATAAAATGCAATACTGGACATGGACTTCTGATGCCAGGATTAAAATAATAAAATCAGACACCGTGTAACATGTCTGCACCTTTACAGCATAGATAATAAGGAGGCCATGTCTTACCTGGTTCCTGGAGAGTTTGAGATGGGGTTCTTGAGGTGACACCCAGAAGTACCTGGAAAATAGAACAGCGATAGGTTATAAAGTGCCTGTAGTTATTTAGAAACAAAAAAAAAGGGAAACAGGGAAAGTTAATGAGCTGCTGACACCTCAAAGAAAACTTAAAAATAAATAATTAGGTACAGTTCTGCTTGCATTCCATATGTATTCTATATATTTTTCCTCCCCGTAATTTATTACTGAGGAAATTTGCATGAATACATAATCTTCATCCCTTAGAGTTCCTCTATAGTTAATCTGCCTCTGCAGCTTATTCCCTATTTCATGTCATAATTCTCTATTGTGACATCATGGTCTGTTGCCACAGGAGTAACTGTGGTCACAAGCAGTGCATTATGACCTCAAGTAGGGAGGAAACAACAGGAATAGATGCACTCTTTAGGAGTAAAGGTCCTCTTTTCATGCAAATGACCTCAGTAATAAATAATGGGAAGGAGTAATACAGAATTAATGTGAGATACTGTACAAGCTTGACTGTGTCTAAATATTATGTTTGTTTGAAGTTCTACTGAAGGTGCTAACTGCTCTTGAAACACAAAACAATAGTTATCTGATACACTGGGGATCGATGTATTGTCAGACTGGGGATGGCATCTTGTCAGACCTTTAGAAATACAGGGAAAATGGGTTAGTATTGGCTGGCCCAATGGCATGGAGGGCTGAGGTATTCTTGCCTTACCTCCTACCATGCCAGTGACCCGTGTTCACTGTACAAGTGAGTCACCGGGGGTCGGCTAGGGAGGAGAAGATTGAGCATCCAGAGGATAGCTCTCCTCTCCTCTCCTGGGGAGGGAGACTTGGCTGTCCTGCCGAATTACTGCCCCCAGGTGGAGGCCTGAGAGTAGAATGGGATAGGTCACCATTGGAAGGGTGGGTAGTGCGGGACTCTGCTGCATGCATACACCTCCACATACTCACGCTGATGTGTCATGCCCCAGCAATGGGGAGGAATTGGGAGAAAATGGAGGATAAACACCTCACAGTGGCAGGATGAAGCTCAAACCCCCGCAGGCTCTGCACCAGTGGCTGGGCAGCTGATCCTATAGCCAGGAAGGCTAAAGCTAAGGTCCCATGAGGAATCGGGTGACTGGGCTGGTGGGGGGTTGAGCAGATAGGGGCCACCAAGGGGAGAACAAGATGCAGAAAAGTCAAGATAAAAAAATGGGTCAGTATGAGGAAAAAATACTAGTGAAACCAGGGCCAGGCATGGTTTCATTGGGGTTAGTACCTGACCACAGTACAGGTTACATTGGCCTGTCCCTTAGTTGACATAGGAAGGTGACCCCCCCCCCCGTGTTTTACCAAAAGAGTGTGATTGGTTTGGTGAGTCTGGGGGGGGGGGCTTGCAGTAACCAGAAGAAGCCAACTAGCACATGCATGTTCTAGGCAAGGCCCCAGTGGAACACAGGTTGGGCTTATTTCAGACCCAGCTTGCTAATTTCTCATCCCCGCCAACATGTAGCCCTCTCTATGCATCCCAGTTCCCCTCCCTGTTACTGTCACCCTGAGTAACCACTATACTCTTAACTCTGTCCCAGCCATGCTTGAAACCATTAATGGTTTTCTTGCCCACCACCTCATCTAGTAGACTGTTCTGGGGCTCCACCACCCTTTCTGTAAAGTAATACATTTTCTTATCCCTCCTGAACCTCCTGCTGTTAGTTTCCACTTGTGGCCTTGAACATTTACTCATATTAAATAATTACCCACACTTTACCTTGTTTATTTCTTTCAGGAACTTGAAGATATCTTTATCATATCTCCCCTCTCACATCTGGTCTCCAGCAAGTACGTGTTCAGTGCCTTGAGGCATTCTTTGTAAGACCTGTCATGCTGGTCCTGAATTATCAATGTACCCTTTCACTTCACTGTTTCCTACCTGTCCTTATCTCTCCTGAGATGACGACTCCATAATAGGACAGAGTAGGCCTCACCAAAGATCTATAAAAAGGTAGTATTACCTCTTTTCTTCTGTTGTAAGTACCCCAACCAATAGATCCCAGCATCCTATTTACCTTACTATAGGCCTTGTTGCATTGGCTTGATTGTTTGAGAAAGTCACTAATAGCATCATGGCTGCAGAATGGGACCTAGGAGTTACGTCTTACCCCACCCATCCAGTTCTCTGTCCTGGGGTTATTGTTCCCTGGATGCATAACCTTGCACTTTTTAACATTGCATTTCAACTGCCAAACCTTAGACCAGCTCATTAGACTTTTCCTGATTCACTCATCGCTATTCACCCTCCTACAGAGCTTAGTACTATCTGTGGAGAAACACAACCTTTCCCAGATTCCATCTCCAATGTCTCTGATGAGCATATTGAAGAGGATGGGGCCCAAGACAGATACCTGTGATACCCTGCTAGTGACCTCCTAACTGATTTGACCCTGTTAACCACAACCCCATGTTGCCTTCCCTTTAGCCATCTACCTACCCATCTTAGTATGACCTTAGCCACACATAGATCCGCCATCTTCTTCAGCAATCATCCATGATTCACCAAGTCAAAAGCCTTGGTGAAGTCGAAGTAGCATTAATCCACAGCATGGCCACTATCAAATGCCATTGTTACCCAGTCAAAGAAAACTATCCGGGTGGTCTGATAAGACCTCCCTGCTACAAACCCATGCTTTTACTATCCTGAAGCCCACTGCTCTCCAGATAGTACAAGAGGTCCTGTTTGACCAGTGATTGCATCAGCTTTTCTACTACAGAGGTAAGACTGATAGGCATGTAGTTTCCCGCTTGTTCTTTGTTCTCACCCACACTTATGAAGTGGAACTACATCCACCACTCTCCAGTCCTTCAGTATCAGGAGCAGTAGACCTTAGAACAACACAAGGGTGTAGGGTATCAGTTTCACAGCATACTGTGGCAATAAAAGTCTTTCAGTCAACAATTTTTATGTAATCACTTACCCTAGCCAAGAGCAATATCTTGTAACCAGGGCCCCCCTACATGCTACACAGACAAGGCAGCAGACTACCAGTTGGCAACAAATAAGTATCACCCCTGGCATAAGGGTAAATACTTGACTAGGGCATCTCAGAGGTCGGGGGGTAGTGCACAAAACTAACATTTCTATTTTACCCGAGTCTGTGAGAGGGGTGCCAGGGCTATGCTGTGTCTCTTACCTGAGGGGCCCCAAAACATTTCACTCAGACTCAAAGATGGATTGTCCACAACCATAAACTCTGGGATTGTATTGTATGGCTTTATTGCTGACAAGATGGTAAACAAAAAGAGTGGTCCCCCAAGGATTTACTGCTCTGGACAGATGACAACAACTTTTTGCAGACAGAAACACTTTACACTCTGGAAGTACTGTAATTCAGACATGAACACATTTCCCAAATGACTTATCCATCCCTGTGCTGAGCGATTTCTGGATCTGTACCCAGTGCATACATTGTGGGGGTTGCCACACACTGAAACTTAAACACACTTACGAACACACGAAAATGGCAGCAGAAACAGGCCTCACAGTCTATTGAGTCTGCTCAAATGCTCAGCTAGTTCCCTAGCTTTGCAGCTGCCCCATCCTACTCGCCCTTCTTCACCATAACTCCTCTCATCACCCTGTCCCATTCCTTCTTAAAGCTGCCTGCCATCTTGCAGGATACCACTTCCTCAGGTAGCGTGTTCCACCTGTCCGCTATCTGTTCCATGGAAAAATGTCTACTAACTTCTCTCTTGAATCTCCCTCCATCCAATTTCTGCCCATGCCTTCTCATGTTCCTCCCACTTCTGAACCGGAAAATCCCTTCTGTACTCATCTTGTTTATCTCTATCAGGTACTTAAAGGTCTCAATCATATCCCCCCATCACTCCTCTCCTCTCTTCCAAGGAATACATATTGAGCTTGCTCAACTTGTCCTTGTAGTGTTTGCCCTCTAGACTCTGGATCATCTTTGTTGCTCTGCACTGCACACCCTGCAGCAGCAGCATGTCTTTCATCAGGAATGGGCGCCAGTACTGCATGCAGTACTCCAGGTGTGGCCTGACCAGTGACCTATACAGAGAAACGATCACCTCCCTTCTTCTTGAGGATATTTCCCTTGCCTTACACCCCAGCATCCTGTTGACTTTCACCGCTGCCTCCTTGCACTGGGCAGAGTTATTCATGTTCCCTGTAATAAGCACCACCAGGCCCTTTTCCTCCTCAGTACAACCCAATTGAATCCCAACCAACTGGTAACACTCCTCTGGTTCCTGGCTCTGAAATGCAGTACCTTGCACTTCTTTGCATTGAACCACAACTGCCATGTTTTTGACCACTCTTGTAGCTTAGACAATTCCTCCTGCTGCTCTTTCCATGGTTTGATGTCATCAGCCATGGCTCCCATCTTGGTATCGTATGCAAACAGACTGATCTTACCCTGGATCCCTTGTGAGATGCCAGCAATAAATATCCCAAACAGTACCAGTCCCAAAACTGATCCCTGTGGTACCCCGCTTGTCACCTCTCCCGGTGATGAGAGTTTGCCCTCCCACTATCACCCTCTGTTGCCTTTCCTTCAGCCATTTTGTGATCCACCTTACCATCTTTGTACTCACCCTCACATACTCCAGCTTCCCCCCAGTCTCCCATGCAGTACAGAATCAAAGGCCTTGCTGAAGTCCAAGTGTAGGACATCTACAGCATGGTCTTTGTCCAGTTCCCTCATCACTCAGTCATAGTACTTAATGAGGTTGGTCTGGCAGGGTCTACCTGAGACAAACCTGTGCTGGTGACCGTCCTGGAGATCATTGTCCTCCAAGAAGGTCACCAGCCTCTCTTTTAGTATTGTCTCCATTAGTTTGCCTACAATTGACGTGAGACTCAATGATCTGTAATTGCCTGATTCAACATTTGGACAACTTTTGTGGATGGGCACCACATGAACCATCCACCGGTCCTGTGGTACACATCCTGTGTCCAGGGATGTGTTGAACAGGTCAGCTAGTGGCCCTGCCAAGACTTCTGCCAACCTCTTGAGCACCCTAGGGTGATTGCCATCCAGTCCAGGTGCTTTGTCCACCCTCAATGCCTTCAGACCTTCCAGTACCCTGCCTTCTGTGATCCTTACATCAGTCACCCTTCCCCTCCCCTCCTCCCCCCAGCCACTAAGGTATCTGCCCCCTTTCTCTTTTGTGAATACAGAACAGAAGTACTCACTGAGTGTCTATGCTTGTTCCTCTGCTTTCTCCACCCCCCCATCCTTCCTGATCCTCACTACTTGGTCCTTGCTGCTCCTTTTTTCCCTTATGTACAGTATCCAAAGAAGTTATTTTCTCCCTGTTTAATGCCCTGTGCCTGCCTCAGCTCCCTTGACACCTTGGCTACTCAGACAAGTCTGGTAACCATTCTGGACTTCTTTGTATACTCCTCCCTGTCCTCCCTCCTCCCCTGACTTCTTGAACCTCTGAAATACTGGTCTTTTGGCCCTCACCCATTCCATGACCTCTTGTGTCAACCAGCTGGGTTTCTTAGCCCTTCCCTTCTTACACTGCATCTTAGCACATGACCCAGTAGCTTCCGCCACTCCCTTTTTTATGATATCTCATTTATGGCTTGCATCCAAACATGGATGAATTTCCACTAGATTCCTTTCCAAAATATCTCTCATTTTCTTAAAGTCCGCCTCCCTAAAGTCTATCACCCTGGTTCCTGTCCCTCCTGTTTCTCTACCCATGGTAAGTGTGAACCACGCTGAGTCATAATTACTCCCAGCCAATAGGTCCTCCACCCTCAGGTCCCTTACAGCCTCCCCGTTTGACAGCAGAAGGTCCAGTTTCCTGTCCAGCTGAGTAGGCCCGGGGATCAACTGTATCAGGAAGCTGTCCTGACTTGCCTTTAAGAGGACCTGTTCCCTTGCACTCATGGTGGTCGGGGTGCTCCAATCCACCCCAGGCAGATTGAAATCCCCCACCACCACTGTGCTCCCCTTCCTGTAGATTCTCCTAATCTGCTCTGCTAATTCCCAGTCCAGGTCCTCCGTGTGAGTTGGTGGCCTGTATATGACACCCATCCTCCATATCCTTCTTTTAGTGTCCTGAAACTGCATCCATAGGGCCTCTATCCTACTTCCTCCCCTTCATCCCTTATGCACCTTATCCCCTCCCTTATGTAGATAACCACCCTCTCCCCTTAGCCCTATCCTTTCTGAATAACCTATACCCTGGAATCATTATATCCCAGTCATGATTCTTGGTGGCCCATGTTTCTGTGATTGGTGCAATGTCCACCATTCTCAGTGCCAATAGAGCCTGCAGTTCAGCTGATTTATTACCTAGGCTCCTCATATTTATTAAGACCATCTCCCATCCTGTTCCCTTCCCTTCCCCTCCCTATCATTCCCTCTTTTAGCTTCCCCTATGTCCTTCCCCATTGTACTCCCCATTAGCTTGCAGGAGTAAGCTTATGAGCTCCCCACCCAGGATTCCTACCTACAGATGTCCATTCATCACCCCCCTTTTTAGTTTAAATCCACCTTTGTTTTTATGCACTCCTCTACTCTCTGCTTTAATACCCCCTTCCCCTCACCCTCCCTGCTCAAATGTAACCTGCACCCTGGGTACAGGTCAGCATTGTCCCATGTCCTGCCCCAATCTCCCACTAGCTCATACCCCTTGTACCAACACCATCCCCTCAGCCAATAGTTGAACTTTTCAATCCTACCTTTTCTCATCGTACTCACACAGGGTACTGGGAGTATTTCAGAGAAGGCCATTGATCCACTCATCTCCTCCCCCAACATTCCCAGTTCCATGCAGCTTTCCCGTACCACCTCTACCGTTTCTCCAGCCAAGTTGTTCACACTCCCATGCACCACTTCATGAGGTTTCTTCCTTCCTTTCCCCTTGCACTTGAGCAGTGTCTACCCCACCCTGCCCGCAGTAAACCCAGGTAAGACCTCGACCCAGATGTGACTATGCCTTCCCCCCCACTGCTCCCCACATCACTTTTAGTATAGAATCCCCCAGCACTAATACCCTGCCCTCCTCCTGTCTCACCTCTTATACTACTGTACCTGTTTCTAGGTTCCATCTCTCCATGCAGAGCTGTAGTTTTGCCCTCCTCCCTTGTTACACCCTCAGCCTCTAACCTACACTTCCCCTCCACTCCCCCCTTGATGTCTTCCCCCTCCCTTCCATTCACCCTGGACCCTACTGCCCCTACCAGTGTGTCCCCTCTGTCCACATTACCATCCTTGCATTCCTCCCTTCCATCACTTGACAAGATGACAAATGTTAACACCTGCAGGAAAACTGTTCCTATCCTGTGACCAGTTAGATCCACTCTGCAACTATGAATGAGGGGCTGCTCACTCTGGCCAAAGTCAGACTCTCTACCATTACCTCAGGAAACAAACCGGATTCCCCAGCCCCACTGGTATACTAGAGACATCCTTACATTCAGCACATTATCAGCACATTTTTGTGGTGAAAAGAAGTTCTGAGTACCTGTAATCTAGCCTGCTGTGGGATATACAAGGTACCAGACAACCCACAATTTATCTTCAAATGAACCTTGTACTCACGGTTTGGTATTCCCTTTTAATGCATTTGAAAGAACACTTTAGTCCACAGCTCTGTCACAGATCCATAGCTTTTGAAGACAAAACACAGTCTATTCACTCTGAGCAGCTCTGACTGTCTTTCAGGGGATTGCCTCAAAGAATCACTGACCTCACAGTCCCATTCCATTTTTTGCATGAAAATCTCACCCAACTGGGGACTCACAGAATCCGGTAGCCACCAGTTCCCAGGAAACCAGTCTTTGGATGACTGCACCATGGCAGAAACACAAACAGAGAGTCCTTCCCTCTCAAACAAGAGTGCCAGCAGGCCCTCTTGCCCTCAGAACTCTCTGAAAGCTCCCATGCATTTAACCTACAACTTCAGAAGAATGCTCTGTCAGCTCCAGCACAGCTGTTAGCCAAGTGTGGCTTATGCTGCTGCAAGAGTTCCGAAAAGCATTATGTCATCTTCTGCTCAGCAGAGCCAGGCAAATGATGATGTAATGTTTTACAGAGAGCATTTAATCCCTCTGAACACTGCACATACTATCTGCCTACTCTAAAACTGGTGGGATTCTATTAACCCCAGGGACTGGCTGGTTACATTTAAATACATTTCTTGTACCACAATGAGCGTGCTTCATGGTATACCACTGTTTTCAGGCCTGCTAACCCTGCCATCCCTGGACCTGCTCCACCCAACTTTGAGTATCAAACGTCCCTCTCATGCAAACTCATCCCTGTATGTTTACAGTTCTGCACTTCAGTCTGCAGCACTGCTCATGATTGCAGTGTTACCTTCCACGGTTATCATCATACCATGATAATGTCATATAGAGACGTCCCTACTGACATCTGGCAGGCTAGAATGGAGATTGTGACAGAAGTCTTCTTATGCTGGGGGAAAAAGGCACTTCGTAGAGCAACTTTGTAATGGTTACAAATTTAGCAATTTCCAATGCCAGGATAGGGTGAGAAATCACTACATTTATAACATATTTTATTTATTTTGTTTTTGTTTACCAGGTAGCTGCACTAGACAATACAATGTCTACTTTCAGTCACGAAATGGGAAATATAACATTCTTATTCCAAATCAATACATTCAGTCATTTAGGCTCCATTAAGACTCTAATAAAATGATGCTAAAATACATTGCTTGTCTCAGTGAGCTACCCTCAACAAAATCTAATGAACAAATACATTTGAGGGGATGAGGTATGCCCCCCTACAGATCTGAGCCAAGAAGGTGAATATGTTATCCATCCTTCCCCATCAGCTGCTGGAAAGGACTATCATTTGTCAGAATTCTTGAGGTGCTTCTCTGTTATATTAGAATTTGTAGTATTTACCCATGACCCCTTCCCCCATGGAGTCGTTTGGTGGAACTTTATGCTTTCATTACCATAATGGTATCACATTCTTAATCACCGATTACATCTGCAGTTTTCTTTTTTCTCAGTGCGTTGAAACAAACCACAGGTTCCGCAATTGGATGAAAGCCTGGATTCATCTACAGTATTTGAGCTCCCCCACGAGTAACCACATGCTGTTTGTTAAAAAACAAACCATTACCCAAGCAGCGTGGCCCTGTGGAGATGTGAACAAAGTGCAGAACGGTGAAAAAGGAGACCCCACGTTAAACCCCACCCCAGTCATTGATTCATGACATGACCCTGATTAAGTTATCTAACCTTACTCTGAGTCGTCAGGCTGGATAGAAGCAGGCCTGCAGCAGGACTCCAGTGAAAAGCCGATGTATTCAGTTGCACTACACTGCACAAACAAAAATATAGGATAAATTGTAGCCCACTATCAGGCTGAAATAGTCTTTGGACACAGGAAACAAAGTGAAGGCACATGCTCTGACACAGGTGCTAGTGACACCCAAAAAGATTAGTTATGTGACACTTGGGAAAAGCCTCAGAAATCAGGCCTTACCATAAATGCATGCATATGTATAAACAGCTTACACAACACATGAAACCTGACACAATCAATTTCAGCAACTCATGCAAGCAGAGAAATCTTTATTGAAACTCTCTGGGTAAACAACATACAACATTCTCCTTAAAGTTGTACCAGTATAATATTCTGTGGTGATTTGCATATGCAGCCCATGATGCTTTGCATTGTGGGGGGCATGTGTGATTTTTGTATTTATTTGAAACTTGGCTTCCCGGCCAAATGCCCTTTGGGGTAACCATTGCCTCAGTGCTTGCACACAGAGGTTGTTTGTCATACAAAACTATTGTGTCTGATATTGCTCCTTGAAATTCTAGTTCAAACAGCTACACAATCACATGTAGACACAATTCTATCAAAAACAACCCCCCTCCCAGATCTTTTTGTCAGAGGGGAAAAATATACAAAAAAAGGATAAATTCTATTAAAGAGTCTTTCAATTTGCAACCAAAATAAATAATTAAAAGATGCTGAAATATAATTTGGGATTCTGTTTTTGCTATGCACAAACTAAGATCTGTAAATCTTATAATCCTGAGAAAATGGTTCCTAATCAAAACACAAGGAAGTCAGCCAGGCCTTGATATCATCCATAGCTTAACAGTCCAAAATAACAACCAAAGCTCACTTGTTCTTTTTTCCTACGAATGCACACAATCTCGATGTGGTCAAACTGCTTCTTGCCCCCCCACCGCCACCATTTTTACAAGGTATTAATCACCATGCTCAATCATGCCTCATCTTTTAGCTGCCATCCCCACAGCCATCCAACTCCATTCCTACTGCACTGCTTCTCCATTCCTGATCATGGTTTTCCAGATTAAACAAAGAAAAAAGCAACATAATGGAGCACCGACAAGCAAGGGGATGTTGTGATGATTGAAGAATCAGGTTAGGGGGGAGGGTTAAAAACACAGCAATAAAGTGTGACTAGTAAAACTATTTGTTGTAAACACTGCAGTGCCCTACACTGGCAAGTATACCATTAGGGGAACTACTTTACCAGCAAATAGATATGGGCGAAGTTGGCTAAATTAACTCCATGAATTAATCCACAAATTTAGTGCAATTCACAGAGTGCAGATTGATCCACAAAGTGTGAATTCTGACCATGAAGTACAGAATCCCACCCTTGAAGTGTGGAAATTTGCTTGCAAATGGTGCAAGTTTGCCCGCGAACAGTGGTATTTCACCATTCCTAGGCAAAATTCTGCCATTTGTAAGTGAAATGCTGCACTTTCCGGGAAAATTTCTGAAGTTCCAATGGAAAACTTTTGGGTGAAGTTGAAGTTTCTGAGGGTAGAGAAAACTGCAGAACTCCACGAATGTGAATTCTGGCCGCTTTATGGTAACTTTACTAGCAAATTAAAATTTCACCCCATCTCTGCCAACAAATGACTTTAAATTGATTTGCAGTCATTTTTCAAATAGTACATAAAAATGTTACATGTAACCCATTTTCTAACTGCAATAATTCCCTCCAGGGTGGGTAATATGTGCAATAGCGGACCATCCAGGTGCTATAAGGCCCACATCTCTGATGTTGGGCCTCATTATGCCCCTGAGAGGTCCAGTATAGCTCAATACCACCCAACCTCTTGGGTTTTATTGTCTGCATAGCCAATCTACAAATTTAATGGATGCGAACACTTGGGACAGGATTTTCCAAACTCCTAGACTGGCACAAGCCCTGATACACTGACGTTACGGTGCACAGGACTTGCGTCGAACTAATGGGATTTTCTATTCCTTGCAGCAAGTTAAAACAACTTTTCATGGTCTAACTTGCAGCAATCCTGGGGGCTGTTATTGTGGAGCTTGCATCAGATATTTGGTGCAAGCTACCATAATATGTGGAAACTGTCGCAAATGTGCCCAAGCTTGTAAAATTGGGTGCAGCTGCGGCAAAGGGTTCAGTGTACCACCCTAAGTACCCTGGTGCAGTGCTAGATGCAAGCCCTGCACCAGGCTTTGAAAATCCAGCCCCCAATCTTTAAGCACAGTTAGTCCCCTCATGACACAACTTCCTGTCTCAATATTACAATGAAACTGTTCTGTTTAATGGATAGCTGATTTACATATAATAGTGCTGAATTGCTAAGATCTATTGGTTAGCAAAATATTTCATTTGAAAGAGCATTTCCTGGTCATTCAGAATTTAAGAGGCCCTGCAAACTTTATTCCCCTGAAAGCATGTAGTAATGAAGAGCAAGGAGGGTAAGACCTGGAAAACTCAGCTACAGTATGTGTTTAGGGCTGGAGTTAGCACTAGTAGCATTTTTCACAGCTGTGCACCCTAACCATTAGGCAACACTCCCCAGTGAACTCTAACACTTGTATATGCCCAGGATGCTTGTATAAACAGGAACTCGGTAAAAACTGGATTCAGTTCAGAACTTAACATGGCCCAGAAATGGAACTGATTAATTCTTGTTTTCTTTTGGTCAGCAGCAGACCTGCAGAATAGTAGAAGTGGAATGGATCTGTTGCCTGGGCTCCATTACCTAAATGCACCCGGAACCATGCTGGAACCATTTATATGCAGCAACCAGAATGGTTATAGAAACCCAGGACTATTTTGTTTGCTGCATTTCATGTGTTTTGTTGTTGTTCTGGGTGCATTTCAGTTCTGTAAACCCAATTTTGGGTTCAATCTGACACTGTAAGCCCCATTCCTGTCACATTCTGCCTTCATGATTCTCCGTGCACTAGGTTCGTTGCTCACAAAAGGCAAACCAGAATTAATTAACTGTCTCTCTGGCACCTCCACCCTGCACTCTTCTCACCTCTCACCTATTATATTTGCCTTATTAGCCGAGATCTTGTGTATCTTCCTCTTTTTGTTTTGGGAGACTCTGTGCAATGATACCAATTATAAACATGGCACTATTTTGTACCTTATGCACTATATACATTGCCTTATCTGTTTTTGGTTTTTGCTTATATATTTGTGTCTTGATTGGAAACTTTTCTTCTACTGTTTTGTACAGTCACCCCTTGTAAATAATATATAAATGTAAGTTTTTTGTGTTCTTACCTACATTATCTGATGTATCTACCACTGGACATTTGTGAAAACATGCATTTTTGCTCACATACCTTCCAGTATACAAATAAAATTGATTGCTTGAATCCATTCCAATTCCCTTTGAATTCCATGCCAGATCAATTACGGGTTTTACTCATGCACTTTGAAATAAGAAGTTTCATCTCAGAGAATACATTCAATAAATATGGGTGTCAACACTATAACTGTCACTGATTCCTCCTCCCCCTACACCACCCATAAGGACATAACATTACATAGTCATGTACTTGCCCCCTCCTGATCCTGATATACCTTTTTGGATGGGGGCATTGTAGCCACAACCACTAGGCTAACTCAATTGGGTACCCCTGATCCACAGCAAGTGTTATACATATTATACATTGAGTTCATGCTTGGAAGGGGATAGAGCAAGTGGCATCATTCATGATGCTCTGTTTGCCTAGCATCACCAGTGAGAATTATTGCTCTGTACACACCATCTTGGACACATGCATAATGCATGAATGGGCCTAGTATGTGCCACAGGTTATGGTGGAGGGAAGAGACTGAACTTCCTAGTAACTGTGACTTAAATTACTCCCCCACAATGAAATCATACAGTAGAGTCAGTAGGGGACATCTATAAGATTATGCTATATTGCGGCCTGAAGGAGGCTAGGAATGAGGAATCAGTTATTGTAACAGTGTCAGCTTCTAGCACAGTGAAAAAGCTGTTGAATCTGATTTTGTTCTGTCCCATTTGCAAGGGAGTGGGACCCAACAAAGTCTGGGGTTTACTACTACTACCCCACCCTCCAAATCGTGGATCAGGTATAAAGAGGGAACACTCTATAAATTAATTTTTGGGAGCTAGGCAGTGGACTAGTTCATTAGTTACTTACTATAAAATGTGTAACAAAAATCCTACATTCTGATTGGCTAAGATGATTCAGAACCCATTACTTTATGGGCAGGCAACCACCAGGTCGGGAACCATTTTTGCAACCAGGACACAAAACATTACAATATCTATGCCTGCCAGAAATTTTTAAAACAAATCATTTCAGGCTGCCATATTTGTAAAGTAAAAAAAAAAAACATCCACTTGCCAGTACTTTAAAAAGAATACATAATAATCTATGCCTATAACCACCCACCTTGCAAGCACCACAAAACAGACAGCTAACTATTACAAAGAAAGGTCCTACTATGCACCTTTTTTTGTGTTTTGATTTATGAGGACAGACTTGAGGAGCTCTGCCTGTTTTCATTGGAGGAGAGGAGGAGGAGAGGAGAGATGGGGGGCATGATTGAGGTCTTCAAGTACCTCAAGGGAATAAATAGGATAAACATGGAGGATCTTTAGACTAAATCAGGAGGTATCACCAGAGGGCATGGTTTGAAGTTGGAAGGTGGAAGGGTGAGGGGGGAAAAGAGGAGGAAGTTTTTCACTGAGAGTGTGGTGGACCCTTGGAATGCGCTGCCTGGTGAGCTGGTTCAGAGATCCACAGTGGAGGGCTTCAAGAAAGGGTGGGACAGACACAGAAAGTGGATGTATCAGATGATGGCCTGGCCCAGGGGGGTGGGGATGGATGATAGGGGTTTCTGGAACACAAGGGGGGGGCCTCGGCACCCAACTAGGGATCTGAGGTTTGAGCAGACTTGATAGACCATAAGGCCTAATCTGCTGGCAATTAGTATGTTAGTATCTTTTTATTTTAAGGCCTATTTGCCTCCATTGCAGATTTCAGTGCTGCTGCTGCTATTCCAAAACTCAATGATTCAGTCAAGATTTGCATTACTCAACACCATGCCAGCTCCTGCCCAGCTCTGCCTCCGATGCTCTGTACCCTCCTGCTGCTGAAGTTAATTGACCACTTGCTCTTAAATTTGTAAAACTTAAAAAAAAACTTAAAGTATGGTGCTGACTTGCAGCCACACTTCTGTCTTTCTTGGCAAAACTCTTGACTGGAAGTTTTTCTTTCATTCCCTAACAGATAGAAATCTTGAGATGTGGGGAGTGTGATGAGGAACAAAAGCTATGCAGATGGGGAAATATCAAGTGTTCAACAATAAAAAGCTGTTTTGGGTGAGCAGAAGCTGTTTTTGGGCAAAAGAAAATGACTGCTCTCAACAACTCCACATAGTGGTGCAAAGCAGCAAGGGATTATTTTTCACTATCAAAAAACACATTACATTTTTTTTAATGTATATTTATTTATTTATTTTTTGTCTTCATTTTTTTTAGCAGGGATCCCTTTTTTTAAGTGCAATAAGACACTCTGGGGTGCTGGTTTCTGTGGTTAATGCACTTTCTGGTGCTGAAGATACTCAGCACATGCACCTCTTGCCTTATCATACAACTGGACATACAGTAACTGCATGCACCCAGCATCCCTGTAGTGTCTTACTGTTTACATATTTATTTGTAAATTTTAACCAGGATGTGGGCACTAAGCTGTTACAGCTTGTCTCAAGGGGAGTCCTGGACAGTGGGTTACATGGATTTGATTTCAATGACAGGGAAATATTGGACAGGGCACCGGGGAAATTCCCCTACTTGCCTGTATGGAGACAGCAATTTATGGATGCTTTTTCCAGTGTATCTGGGGAAGTCATTTGAAACTCATTAAAATGGGAATAACTTACTCGCCCATTAATAAAGGGAATTATGTATGACTAATCTGATTGTTTTCTTTTATAGTATTTTTTGTACACTAACATTAAACTATCCTGGAAGAAAAGCCATTTTTTGGGATACATTGATTAATAGATCAAATAGACTCCTGGATTCAGGATTGGGGATATAACTCGAGGATTCCTAGGCATACATCTTTAATTGGATTCCCCATTTACATGCAAGAACTCTTTAGCAAGTTTAAAGGTGGAACATACCCAAACACCTTATCTTGACCTAAACAAAAAAGGAGTTTTATGCATTCATACAGAAGAAATGTTTAATTTGCCAGCCTCGTTATACAAAGAGGTCACATACTGACATAAGCCTAACACATACTGTAAAATATTAATCCATTCTAAAATGCCACATTTTATGTGGGATATGTTATGGTTATGCACATTTAAGGGAAATTAAATGTGAAGGGAAACCTAAAACTTAAAGATTTAACTGAAAGTTTATGCCACAGAAGGGAATGTTGTTCAAATCAGATTGAAACGATGGATCACCTTTTTTGGAATGTCCTTTTATTTTAACCTTTTGGTCTATCCTTTAAAGAAATTGGGAGGGGTCACCTTTCATCCTACTCATGAAAGATATCCTCTATTTGGGTATACTGCCACAGTCTTGGATACAATATGAACCAAGCTCAATCCATCTTATTTTATTAATTTTGAAATACTGTGTTTGACACTCACGAGTCCAACTTACCTTACAACAGAAAAACATTACTCCTGAACAACTGATTAGACCATGTACCAGGTTATTAAGTGGATCCAACTACAGGATAACCTGCTGTATCCCCTACCTACTTATCTGAGATATTATAAATAATAATAATATAATAATAAACTTTATTTTTTAAGCGCCTTTCAAAATTATCAAGGCGCTGTACAAAAATCAAACACATAATCATATAAAACACAGATGGCAGTTAACCAGAATAACAAATACAAGCAACTATGCATCACAGAAAAACTTGATGGTACAGAAAAGTTTTAAGTGCCTGTTTAAATCCCCCCACAGTCATGCACTCCTGAAGCTGGCAGGGTAGAGAATTCCAGAGGGTAGGGGCCACAAACATAAATGCACGGGTCCCAGAAGATTTCAAAGTTACCCTCGGAATCTCCAGCAACCCCTCATCAGCTGAGTGGAGCTGTCTTACAGGGCAGAAGGGAACAAAAAGCTCTTTTAAGTAATCAGGGCCAGGTTCATGTAGAACTTTATAAGTCAGCAAACCAACTTTAAAGGTGATCTGTCACTGAATTGGCAGCCAGTGCAGATTACGCAGCACTGGAGTAATATGCTAGGAATGAGACGTTCCCATTAACAATTGAGCTGCCACATTCTCCACTAGCTGCAAGTGGCAGATATCAACCCCAGAAAGCCCTAGGTATAGGGAGTTGTAATAGTCAAGGCATGAGGTCACAAAGGCATGGACCAGTGTAGGCAGATTCCCAGATGAAACAAGCTGCTTAATCCTGGCAATGTTCCTAAGATGATAGAAGGCAGACTTGATGACTACAGACTCCTGAGACTGAAGGGTCAACCCATCATCAAGCACCACCCCCAGGTCTCACACCCGTTCAGAGGTAAGAATCTGGGAACCCCCAGATAAAGTCCAGAGGGTTGACCAGCCCTCAGCCCCTCTATCTGATGACCTGGATCCACAACCATCACCTCAGTCTTTCCTGCGTTCAACTTTAGCCAGCTCAAATTCATCCAATCCTGGATTTCAGCAAGGCAGTTGTTAAATACTGAGAGAGTACTATCCTGGTTGGATGGAAAAGAACGGTAGAGCTGGGTATCATCAGCAAAATTGACATAATATGGGATGGTTAGACTAGTTCTAATGATGGAAAAAGCAATACTTATGGTATCATTCAGATGGTTTCATTTCTATTTTACTTCTGGCCAGGAACACTCTAAATATATCAGAGTTTGGGGAAGTGAATCACGCAAATTGTATATATTATGGCATAACAACGTACTGATTATTGCTGGCAATTTCACTTGTTTTTTCGTAGAAGGGTTTAGACATTATTTTCCTTCCTTTTATTTGATTTAGCTGTCTCTTCTAAACTAATACTTATGGGTGTGGACGGTAAGAGTTAATATGCATTAATAATTATTTCCTTTAAAAACTTTATTTTTCTAATACTTTTTATTATCAAGATCTCAGTTCAAGACTTAAGACTGTATGATAACATAATTGTGTATTTAAAGTTTTCTTTGGAGGGTTATTTTTGATTTAAGATTTCAGTTTGATAATTATGAATGTATGCTGAAATACTTATTCTGCATTAATTTTTAAGCTCTTGAATTGTACATTTGATTCATATGTGTCTGAGAAAATGAATTGTATGTATTATCTGAAGTTCTAATAAAACATTCCCCTACTCACCTGTAGGGGAATTGCTAGCCATCAGCAATATGGCCACTCGGAGTGGAAGCTTGGAGGTGATGGATGTGCTTGAGGCAGGGGAGCAGGCCTCCTTCCCCATACTATCTATATCAGAGGCACAAAATGATTCTGAAAACTTGCCAGTCTTTGATGGTCTAAACGAGGAAGGTATAGAAGATATTTTTGTCTCAACGGATGCTTTAACTTTCAAATTGACTACAAACAAGGAACTTTCCCTGAAGGAATAAATATTGGTTAAAATCAGCCACAAGGAGGAAAAACAGGCTCTAAAGAAGAAACAGCTTGAAGAAGATATTGACAAACTGAAAGCAGTGCAAGCATCTGTCACTGGGCATGGCTCGGCTGTCAAACAGAATTCCCCAATCCATGATGCAGCTAAATCGGAAAAATCACAACACCCTGCATACAAGGTAAAAAACTATCCTTTCTCTTTTTCTTCAATGGCTGGCAGTGGAAACACCACAGATGGTGTGTGCCTAGAGCTGAAAAAGTTAGTGTGTGACAATAAGGAAAAACAGTAATGTTGAATATACAGATAAAAAGTTCCTGCTTGTTTCCAAACAAATTATAGTAAACCCCAATTTAAAGACAAAAGAACAAACTGGTTGCAATGCTGGCACATCCACACAAAGTACTGTGAGTGTTTTATCAGGTAATCCCACAATGGTTACAGTTTCCCCAGATAAGAATCACCTTTTATAACATAACAAGCAAAACCAAAAGGGACTGATGGTATTCTCCTTCATGGCACGAGGCCCCGGCAGGAAAAACTGCAACTAGGGATGATCTGAGACAAAATAGAGACACTGCAACTTTGGCAAACAGAAACATTTCTACCAATTTACCTGGCCCATCTAAAGTTATTCCAATTCTGTCTCAGCTAACAAATACAACATTAATTCACCCCTATCTACCATCTCAGCTATTCAAGCTGCTTTTTCTGTGAACTCTGGACAGACAGACCCTTTCTCACAATGGTCCCCTGAGAAAGCCTTACTAGAAGCTGGATGGACTAGACTGGTGAACGACCAGTAACTACCTGATCCAAGCCAGGCCCCTAGCCCTCTAGCCTCCCCTGAGTGGAACCCACAAAAATCGGGTCTTCTCTCCCAGATTGAAAACTAAAACTGTGAAAAACAAATTCCAGGGTCAAACTGTAAAACTCTATCCATAAATGATTTACAGGCTCAAAAACAAAGCAAGAAAGCAGGCTCTAAGGATATTTCCAACCCCCGCTCCCTGAAATGGTGCACCCAATGACTTCTACAAATCAAGATTCTTCCAAAAGGGCCCAAGAAAAACCTAACCAGCAGAAACCCCTACTTTAAGAACTTTTTCAAAGGACACAAAAAGAGACTGCCCCTAGAAGGCATGTTGTTAGAATTAGATACAAAGGTGGATTAGAAAATAGACCAGATAGACATTATTTAGGGAGAATTCTCCTGAATGAATCTGTACATTTCACACCTAGAGAAGTATATGCTTTCATAAACATATCTGGTGACGATAATTATGATGTAAGCTTTCATTCTCCCTATGCATTAGAACTATTTTGGGAGAGCTATAACCAAGTGAAATTTTTCCCCCTGTGGTCCCCCATTCTTGTGATTCCCCTGACAACACTTTTAATCAAGTTTGTGATGGTCATGCTCGGTAGTGATGGGGTCCATGTGGAGGACATTAGTTATTGGCTAAATCAGAAATATGAAGTCTTAATTGCTCCTGAACCCATACTAGACTCAGAACTTTTTTTGACTGGGAGTTGGAAATATAAAGTTAAACTACGGCAGTCAGAGGCTGGGATAGAACACATCCCAAATTAGTTTTTATTAGACAGGGATAGAGGAGTTTGCTTTTATTCAGGTCAACCCCTGGTCTGCTACAAATACAGATCCAGTGCACACTTATCAAACATGTACGACAAATCCAAGTGCGACAACTGTGGGGAAATAGGTCACATTAGTCTTCAATGTGCCAGCCTTACTAAGTGTGACCTACGTGAGGAGATGGGACATGTCTTTAGGGAGTGTCCTTGAGCAGCAAAGAATAATGTTTCATTTATAAGCCCTGACCTTCTTATCCAGCAGGCACAGGATGCAGCTTCTGTTCCCGGGAAGGGCCCCCCCAGCAATCACCCCATCCCCCCTCGCCCCTCTTCTCCGGGCAAACAAAAGAATGGTAACACAAATTCCTTCTCTTTTGATAAAAATAAAAAAATAAACCCCTGAAGAGAATGTCAGGAACCCTGCACCAAAAACATCCACTCTCTTGACCCCAGTTTGCTATTCAGAGCCCACCATGGGAACTGGAAGAGGAATAGAACCAAGACTCCCCTCCTGTTTTGATCCCTCCATTACCAAAAAGGGTGACAAGACAATCTAAACCTCCCCCAGCCCTCCCAAACAGGATCAGAAACTTGAAACTGATAACCCTTATGCCCCCCCCACCCCACTATCTGGGGATATTCTGTTGTGGAAAAAGCAGAATCAGACTCCCAGGTTCCTTCCCAAGAAAATGCTACATGCAACACTGATCCTGTGGGGTACAGAGGGAAGAAAAAGAAAAAGAGGAAAAAGAACCCCTAAATATGACCCCCTGACATTCAAATACCCCTTCGTCCAGGATCCTTGAATATCCACAGTATCATTAACTATGCCAAAAGACAGGTCACATTTCAATACATTCATGACCTACTGTAGGTGCAGATCTGTGTCTATTACAAGAAACTTGGATGTACTCTATAGACTAGGCCTGCCTTTTCCAGTCAGAATGGATATGGGGAAATTTGTACAGATGCTTTGGCAAGGAAAAAGTGGATGACGTAGGCATTCTCTTTACTTCCTTTGCTTTTTCCCTCTCAAAACTCATTGACTCAATCCCTGGCAGACTAATAATATTAGAAGGCTTATGGTACAGTTCCCTGTATAGAATTATTGTAGTGTATGGGCCCCAAACAAAAGCTGAATGAGTGGAGCTGTTCCACTTTTTGCAACCATACTTGATGTATTCTGGGAATATTCTGTTGGAGGAGATTTTAACTGTGACACCCCTGACCCAGGAAAAAGCACAAATGAAAAAAAAAAAAAAAAAACTTATTGCGATGAAAACACTTTACATAAATGTATTTCCTTGGCAGTGTTAGTGGATTGTAAAACATTTCAGGTAAAAGGCCCAGAATTTACCTACAAGAGAGGCAAATTCACATCAACAATAGTTCATATCTATATTTCCCGAGGGCTTTTGCCACCCTCTCTAGAAATAATTCCCATGGAACTATTCGATCATCTACTCCTAAAGCTGTCCTTTTTTGATGATCATAACAGCAAACCTCCAAACAGGTAGAAATTAAATTCTGCTTGTCTCTTAGTTCCAATTGTAAAAAGGGAAATTAAATTATTGTCACAAGCCAGATTATCAGTCTTATTTTTATATGATGATATTGGGGAATGGTGGAAGGATACAAAAGAAGACCTAAGAACCTGGTTCATGAAATATGGCAACAAACAATCGTATGCCAAATTTTTAAAATATTTACAATTACATAGGCTCCCCCAACATTTATACACCTTCACCCACACTACACGATTTGATTATTCTTCACAGATTGAACATACTAAAGTAAAAATGAAGGAATTCCAATACAATAGGGCCACAATGATAAAAGCCATGCTGCAGTATGGCACACAAAAATCCCCAACTGGCGACTATATGGAAGCCTGTAAAAGCAGGAAGATTGCTACCAGATGCGATAGTTTAAAAAGGAAGCAGTGGAAACTAAACAGACTCCATAGAAGATTAATTCCATATAACTAAGGAACATCTTATTTCCCATACTGCAGAAACCCCTCCCTCAGTAAAAGAAACAGAAGCATATTTTCAGGATTTACCCCTCCCCAACCTCACTGATGTGGGAAATGACTTAGTATTAGCCATTACCATTTCAGAAATAGAGCAAGTCATTCGACTATTAAAATTAGATACCTCTCCAGGTCCTGACGGACTCCCCTATCAGTTATATAAGACTTTTCTGCCAGACATAGCACTATGCCTGGAAAGAGTATATTCATATTTTCTGAAATCCCCAGAAATACCCTCCTTCTTTATGACAGGCATAGTAACCATTCTCTTTAAGTGCAGTGATAAGCAACAAATAAAAAATTTGAGACCAATAACCATCCTTAATTCGGACTTTAAAATCCTATTGCAGATCTTAAACAACAGACTAAGACAAATAGTGAAAATACCAATATCCCCGACCCAGTTCTGTGGCCTTTCTGACCAGAAAATTCAAGGAGATTTAAGGATCATCAGAGACATTGTAGAAAACACCTTTATTCAAAAGAAAAATGGTTGCATTCTCTCCTTAGATCTATGTAAAGCTTTTGATAGGGTTCATCATCGCTTTCTCTTTGCATCCTTAAAATACTATGGTGTCCCTCTATAATTTATCAGATGGGCAAAGTTATTATACTCCACAGCATCAATTCAACCTTTTATAAAAGGACATATCACCCATAGTATACAAATTTCAACAGGAGTAAGGCAGACCTGCCCTTTAAGCCCCCTTCTCTACATTTTTTTCCCTTTACCCTTTTCTAAGGAAATTAGAATCCTGCACATCATGGGCTGAAATCAGTGGCAGTTCCCCCTGGATACTGTAAAAGTGAAAGCTTATGCAGATGATATTTGCCTATTTTTTTGGACCACAAAGAAATACCCATATCTGTAGAAGGAAAGCACATATTCGCCAAGGTGTCAAGTTCAAAACTGAAGAAGCAGAAGAGTAAAGGACTGTTTATTGGCCCAGAATTTCCTCCCCCAGTTCAGACTGAGGAAATTCAGATTTCAAATAACCCATGTAAAATATTGGGAATAACCTTTGGGTGCATAAACATTCCTAATGATAACTGGGAAACAGCTTTGTAAATGGCAGAAAATAAAGTGCAGAGATGGAAAAATTGGAAGCTGTCAAAAATCAAAAGAATTCATACAATAAAAAGGTTTCTCATCCCATGTATGCTTTATATTGCTATGATCTACCCCTTCCCTGTAGTATTGGAAACGTGGTTATATAGTTGTTTCTTACAAATTTTGTGGGGCAACAAGCTGAACCTGATAAAAAGATGTTATACTTAAATGCAAAAATTTCAAGGGAGGCTAGGCATGATAGACCCAGTAACATTCTTTCACATCCTATTCATTGCCCAGTCTGTAAAAACTGGACTTAGCTCGTCATATTTCCAGGAATAAAAATTATTTCAAATTAACTTACCAAGCTACACGAAAAACTGGGTTAATACCTCTCCCAAAATTAGACCCTTTTTACAGATTCCAGAATATTTTAAACCAACTGCACAGAAAATGTATAAATGGGGCCTCTCAAAAACCCAGATATGTCAGAAATCTGGGAAAAAACGTTATAATATGGTAACCTCCAAAATATACCCTGAAGAACCTGAGTTCAAAAATTGCCCCCTAGATTTGTGGGGGAGGGTCCTGAAGAGTTTAAAAAATACAAGAATCCCTGTCCACATGTGGGAA
This sequence comes from Neoceratodus forsteri, assembly GCA_016271365.2. Taxonomy (NCBI): domain Eukaryota; kingdom Metazoa; phylum Chordata; order Ceratodontiformes; family Ceratodontidae; genus Neoceratodus; species Neoceratodus forsteri. Next base: position 868,991,232 of record CM057450.1, on the reverse strand, counting down.
GTTCATTGGCTTTCTATGCATGGCACATTAAATATTAGAGGACATTGCAAACATAAGGTTGTGGAAGAAAGAAACTGCCCATATACAGCCTGTATAGCACAAGAGGAAACAAAAATACATTTTTTATTTAATTGTTCATATGTGAAACCACTATGGGGATACCTAGCAAAAAAATTGAAATTGTGATGGCTACTGAATTTAAACTATGATAGTCTACTGTTAGGAAATTACCCCCACTTTTGCATAAAATATGGTGATGAAACAATGGCTGTTTTTTTATGTTGCATTAAATGTTATATTTGGCAGGCAAGATGCCAAAGGTCAATATGGTAGCCTGTGGCAATGGCAACTACGATTAAGCACTTTCAAAAAAGGGTGACTCAATCATGACGACTGTGCACAGGGCTACTGGGCAGGGAGGGTGACCAGATTGGGGGGTCCGTGAATATAGCAACAGGATTTTGCTATATGTACATGCAAGGATCAGCATGCTGTGCGACAGGCAGAAGGGGAGGAAGGAGGGTTTGTGGGGTGTGGCGTGGCAGTCTGTTGCCAAGCTGGCCATGGTGTGGTTGGTTGGTGGCAGGGGTAGGGTTGGGAGGGTACCAGGCTCGGTTTTAGAGCTGATTGCTTTTTATGCACTGGTCTGGGATTTAATTTTTTGTTTGTTTTCCGCCCCCCCCCCAACATGCATCCCCCCAGAGTTGAGACTACTTAAGTAGGGGGTTGTGGGGGGTGCAGGCCCAATCATAAATAAAAAAAAAATCTAAGTTTTAGGCACCATTTTGCTGTGCACTGGCAGTGTACATTGCTGAAAGTGATTTTCGGCAATGTACACTCATCCTAATGGCTGTTGCCTTTCTGTGATCACCATTAAGACATGGAACCAGTCAATAAACCAGAGAATGATGCCTTATGAATCTATTAGCATTCTGATTCACAATCCAATGAATTCTGTGTATAGGACTGATAAGGGAAAACAATTATTCAAAAAAAGAAAAGTATTCAGATGGTGGAAAGGCTTTGACATCTTTATTAAATACAAATAGAAACGTAGTAAATGATAAGTGATAGAATGAAAATAGACACATATAAGAAGACTTATAATTATAGAGTACGACAAAGTTGTTTCTAGTGATGCTTAAGGAAAAGTACTGTCTTTGTTAATATGTAAATACTTTATGTTAATGTATACTTTTCTTTAATTCATGATGTGATTACAATAAAAATACCCCTGCTCTTATATAAATGCAATGGAATCCTTAACTTCCACTTGGAAAGATATCAAAGACTGGCTAGAGAGATTTTGATTTAATGCCTCATCTGAAGAATGGAACTTCAACTGTGCAGACACCCCCAGTGCTGCTTTTCAGAGTCAGCACTACTTACTAAATTACTAGGCAGAAACAATTTATGGCACCACCCATTATTAAAACAACATTCTACATCTCATAACAAATACAAAAGCAGCCAGTATTGGCTGTAGCCATAGCTTGTTTAACACAGGGCAGTCAAATAACACCAGGGTGTTATTTGTCTCAAGAATCCTTAAGCAGTTTAAAAAATGCAGAGGAAATAGAATATTAGATAGGTGAGAATGTATTACAATGGAGTAATACCATCAAGAGGTTCCCTTGTCCCCAGAACCTCAGATGGTATTACTCCCAAGTAATGCACCCTCACCTATTTGTTATTTTTTTGTAATATAGGGATCTGATTTTAAAATTGTGGAACTCTTTGTGACATGTTGTGAGTAGGATGGGCAACCGCTGCTCTGAGGATTCGCTCACTCGGTGTCCAAGAATGCCACGCCCCCTTCCCCAATGGTCTCTCTCGTATTGAGAAAGTTTCCAGTAATTTAGTTTGTGGATAACCCTACCGTTAGTTTTGTTCATGTTCACTGAAGGCAGGAGCAACCAGATAATTTGTTCATTTAAATGAAAAAAAATACCGGGGAAACAGCGAGGATGAGATATACTCCCATTAAATGAGGGACAGCCGCAGTGTTTTGAAAGTGTTCCACCTGCCCACTGAAAGAAAGCAGCCAATCATGAGCTGTGATCAGAAAGGTGAGGATGCTGCTCTCTGGCTGACAGTTGGGAGGAGGCAACCAGTGAATGGAGAGGGAGAGCCTGCACTTCCGTTATTTAGTTTTTGTGATAATGGTATTATTCTGAGCTCAGAACGATAGTATTATGGGCTCTGAATGATTCTGTTATCACCTATGAATGGTACTATTATCAGTTTTTCTCTGTATTATTACAAATATTTTTTTGTATACTATTCTGTGATATAATTTTTAGTATCCATATATTACAATTCATTAATTAGACTGAAGCCTTTGTATGGCCAGGCTGTATTCAATGTGCTCTGGCACTGCATGCTGTAACTCCCTCCCAAAAAGGCAACTGTGTTTTGATGCTGATAAGTGAGACAGTGCACAAGCACATCAATGTAAAGTGTAGGAGAATTAATAGAGTTTACAGTGTATGTCACTTTGCTCAAGTTAGCAGGGCACCTTTTATTTTTCAGATAGTATCATGCATGAAGAAGTACTGCATTTATTAGTTGGGTGTGATTTCACCAAGAACAAGATGGCTGCTCAAATTAAACTAGTTGTTCCCATTGGAAATTTATCCACCTGCATCCACAATCTAAGGCGATTTTCTTTTGACCACACTACTTCACAAGAAAGCAGACAATCCAGGCTGTTGGATGATACCCATTTTATTCAGCTCCAACAACATTTTGGGGCACGTGATTGACCTACTGCCTCACGGCCTAAGACAAAATGGTCACGGCTCCAAACACTTGCAAGACCTGGTGGTGGTATAAGAAGAAATGTTCAGTAAACTCCTGCTGCAAATAGTTGAACTTACAGCGGTATCTCACCAGATCACCCAAGCATTCCAACAGGTGGAGGTGAGGCTGTTCCATACAGAAAGGCAAGTCACATCCCTTGAGGCAGTGATACAAGAGCTGCAAATGAACACAAGGGAACAGACCCATTAGATCAAAGATCTCTTGGAAAAGGTTGATGACTTGGAGAATCACAGCCAGAGAAACAATCTCCCTCTGCTTGGCTTCCCTGAAAGTGCAGAAGTGCAAAAGTGCAAGATGCCACCAAGTTCATACATGTCCTGCCTGCAGTATTGGTCCTAAAGGTGGACCACCATTTCAATGTAGAGTGAGCCCACTGTACACTCGCTCCAATGCCCAGGAGAGGAGAGAGACCACAGACTATGTTGGTTAAATTTTTCAGTTAAAATACCAGGCAATTCATATTATTATGTTCTCGAGAGAGGGAATGTCTAGAATGGCAGAGGCATGCAAAACAAATTTATCAGGACTTTTGAAAAGCTCTATCTGCCAGGCAAAGACAATATACTGAACTGTGGCACATCATGCTGAAAATAGGCCTGACATACTTGCTATGGTACCCTGCTACAATGAGAGTCACACATAAAGGGGTAACACTCTCATTCACCACCCCAAAGACTCTGGAACATTTCCTGCAAAAATACTGGCCGAGGGAAATGAGGGTGTGAAGAGACATTCCAGACCAGAAGGAATCCTATCTGAACCAGACAAGGGTAAATAGCCCTACCAACCAACATCCTGGTGACATGGAGATCCACAATCCTGGAATGGAGGAGAATGACTGGGCCTTACTTTGCTGCAATTGAAAGAGACACATGCGAGCACCCCAAGACAGAAGAGACCACCTGCAAACCAGGCACCAGCCCAGAAGCCACAATGTATGAGAAGACCAGTGGAACAATCCCTCTGCCCAGGAACAGTATGCTGCACAAATCATTTTGTGGCTCTCTGACTGCAGTCTTCAGACTCTGACTAAGCTGCTGAAAGCACCAACCTCACAGTGAGAACATCCAGACACAGACACACACACACACACACACCTGAACTCATTTCCAAATACTCTGCAGGCAGTGAGAGTGGCTGCCTCACCAGCTGGAAAGCACCAGAACCCAGAAGAAACACTCAAGGCACCTTCCACAGAGATGGTGGTGACAACTGCGCCCATGGAACAGGACTGCCAGATCTAAATAATTACAGACCGATCTCACTCCTCCCCATCCTGTCTAAATTACTAGAAAAAGTAGTATGTGGCCAGCTAGGGGTATACTTAGAATCCAGAAGCCTATTAAACCCGGTTCAGTCTGGATTCAGAACAAAGCACAGCACCATAACAGCCCTAGCTAAGGTGACCAATGATTGGCTCCTAGACCTTGACAACAAGAAGCATGTCTGTGCCGTTTTCTTGGATCTTAGTAAGGCATGTGACACAGTCAATCACAGCCTGCTTCTTTCCTCCATAAGCACCTTAGGCCTGGACCATAAATCTATGTGCTGGTTTGCAGACTACCTTGGAGGATGGAAACAGCAGGTTAAAGCTGAAGGTGATCTTTCTCCATTAAAACCTATGCTGAGGGGTGTGCCCCAGGGCACTATCCTTGGTCCCCTCCTCTTTGCAGTCTACATTAACAACATCAATGACCCCATCAAAAAAGCCAACATCCACTTATTCGCTGACAACACTGTACTGTACTTGAGTCGTCCCATACCAGAAGCAGCTTGTGAAGACCTCCAAGCTGAATTTAACCTTCTACAATACCAACTCATAAACAAAAAGCTTTTGCTCAATGCGAAAAAGACAAAAGCCATGCTCTTCTCCCCCTGCTTGCATGTGGCAATTCCTGCTGGGGGGAGCTATCCCACAAATTACCACTGTTCATGGAGAAACACAAGAGTATGTAGCTAAATTCAAATATCTAGGAGTTTGGCTTGATCATAAACTTTCCTTCGCTGACCATCTCGAAGAACTACAGAAGAAACTAAGGCAAAGATTAGGACTATTCTACAGAATTAACCACCTGCTCACAAAGGAGGCCAAGATTCAACTGGTTTACGCTACCTTCCTATCTTTAATAGATTACATGGACCTGCTCTACAGCCACTGCACTGCCTCTGCACTGGCTAAGTTGGACACACTCTACCACTGAGCTATCATGTTCATTACTGGCCTTCCACTTTCCACACACCACTGCTCCCTGTACTCATCGTTAGGCTGGACTTCCCTTCACTACAGAAGGAACAGAAATGCTGCCCTATGGGCCTTCAGAGCGGTGACCAACAAGCTCCCCTCATATGTCTCAGATTGTATTCCCCGGAGTGTGTTAGGCACCTATGTTCTAAGGAGCTATTCCCTAATTGCCCTCCAAGTTCCAAGGGTCAAAACTTATTTCGGCAAAGCTGCTCTAAGCTTCTCTTTACCCACATTGTGGAACGGTTTACAAAGGAACTTGAAGCTGAGCTACCCCGTTAGCCTGAATATCTTCAAGGCGCTCTACAATCGCTACATGAAAGCACCTTGCAAATGTTTTCCTCACAGCTAGCCCACTAATTCCCCAACTCCCCCTTTCCATCCTGATGCTTGCTATGTTTCTACCCCTGGCTCTCACTCTTTCCCTATTAACTCTTCCTGCTACACCCACCCTTCCCTGTCCACTCCAGCCTGGCTAAAGTCCCACCCCATCCATAGTAGTGTCCCAATTATCTACCCCTTTTCTGTCATTATCATAATAAACAAGTACACGACAGCCATCATCACTTTCTGTGGTTTTAGCTCAATTTTCCCCCCAGTCATCGGTAATATGTCCCTCCTCTTCTTTACATCTCTAACCAGCCACCCCATACACGGCCTCTTTCCCCTATATGTGTAGTTGCCAGCTGCCTCACTCAAAAGATCTCTGCTTATAACCCCGTATGCCTATGGTTGATTGTACATCTGCTGACTTCTTCAATTGTAAAATAATGCTGTTTTTTTTTATTTATTTCAACCTTGTACTGTACTGTATACACTGTATATACTTTTTTTCCTTGTATATTATTGCTTTTTGTATACCTGCTTCTGTACTGTACTTTGATGTATTCATGACCAGGTCCACCTTGCAAATGAGCCTTGCTCAATGGTGCCTGCCTGGATAAATAAAGACTTTGGTTGTTTGATTGATTGACATAGCCAAATACTGCAACTACAGGCTGAATATTCGGATAAGTTGTTTTTCTTTTCTCTGCTGATGGGGCAAAGATAGATGTGGGTGGGGGCGGCATGATAACGAGACCCTGGGGTTACACAGAATTTTCCACACAAGGTTAGGGCAGAGTGCTCGATGCCATGAATATCCTCTCCTCTCCAAGAGTGGCTACAGAAATTTACCCCAATGTATGCCTTGTGGGACTCCTTCCCATTCTCCTTGGAAGGGAGGCAAGGCACACTTATCTAGGTTTTCTCTGGACTTTAAAATATCATCTATCTTCTTTAACTGTTCTCTGCTTTAAATTTGCTAGCACTTGCATTGCCTAGAAGGGCTCACGGTCTTAAGACTGTCAAGTTAGACTCCCAGTATGTGCAGCTTGGACACCTGAAACCCTCTCACTACTCCCAAGGTTGTGTTCAAGTCAGCCACATAGGCAGGCAATATGCAACCAGTTCATCTACTCTGACCTTACCATAACCCCCAATAGGATGACTTCCTTCTTAGGTCTTACAACCATGAGCCTTAAGGGGGCTGGCACAGTTAACAGATTGCTTCTCTGCTTCTCTGTAAGCAGAAAGCCAAAATGCTACCCCCCTTACTCATAATGCAAGTGATCTATGCCCAGGTGCACTGGGGGGGGGGGGATAGTAGTGAGGAACTGCAGGGGGGATTTTGGTCTATGCCAGTTTCACTGCAGTTAGGTTGGATGGCTTGCAGTACTAGGGGTGGCCACAGTGGTGCTCCAACAAACACACCTCCTTTGGATCCCTCTTTTATTTGGCATGATGCAGGGGAGCACCTCCTATTATAAGGCTGAATGCATCCCGCTCCCTCACCCCATCTAGGGGCACCAGATTATTGCCTGAAATCACCCACCCCAAGATGCTGGCTACTTGATGGAGCCAGTATAGCCAGTGCATGGCCATCAAGGTGCCTTAGACATGGGGCACCATAGGGATGTCAACCTTGGCTAGCTGCAACTAGCACCCTGCAAGGACACGTTGCAGCCAACACCAACACTCTCCTCCCTTGAAGAATGGGTCTCACTCTCAAAGGGTCAAGGGTATGGCTTGCATAGCTCTTCAGAGCAGCTGACCTTATATACCCTTTGCTTCACCTGTTGCACAGCTGTGCTGTATGTATATAGTTACTGTAAATGGTTTATTACTATTAGATTTGATAGTAATCACAGGGATTGGTTACCAGTGTTACATGAATACTGTGAATGCAGGTGTAAGTATTTGGTGCACTGGTTACCATGATATAGCAACTGCAGTTATTTACAAGGAATGTTAGTTTTAACTCTTTTGGTATGCAAGGTCTGTCCTACCCTTAAGCAGCCCTGCCCTCTCCCTAAAAACTGGGTATGGAGACAGAAGCATTGCTTTCTCAAAATAAGACTCCTGGCTCTGGGATTGCTGCAATCTCTAAATCACAAAGCAGCTATCTATATCCCCCCCCCCTTCTTGGTGGTGCTCAACTCCTTATACATGTGCTCAGTATGGCCCCTTGTGGTAGGGCCCTTAATCATTTTCTTCATGGTTAACACCTTTCTTGATAATGGTTGACTTAGTATGCCATACATGGAATCTAAAGAGGTTTAACATGCCAGTAAAAAGGAAAAAAAAGTACTAACATATTTGAAAAAGGCTAAAACCCAGCTGGCCTTTCTGCAAGAGACTAAAATAAACAAAGCAGATCACAAGCTGCTATGTAGAGATTGGGTAGGTCAGGCATTTCATGCCTCAGTACCCACAAGGAAGACAGGGGAGGCAATCCTGCTTCATAAGCAACTCCAGTGGACTGACATCATCACCAAGGCAGATCCCCAGGGGAGATGTGTTTCTATGCTCTTAAACACTCCTGAGTGTTGTATATTACTAGTGAACCTATACTCCCCAAATGAGTGCGACCTGGAGTTTTTTCATGGTGCTACCCACACCCTGCACATCATGTCCCGGGGGGGCGGGTCCTTGTTATCCTGGAAGGGGACTTTAAACTGATCCTGGAACCCAATGTAGACAAGAGTTCTGGTACATCAGATTTTCACCCTAAAGGGTGCCTTGCCCTTCAGTACCTTATGAAGGACCAGGGCCTGTCAGACATCTGGAAAGTCTTTCACCCTAGGTATAGGGACTACTCCTTGTACACTATGGTACATGGCTCATATAGCCATATAGATCTCTGGATTACATCCCCCCATATCACCCAAGCTGCGGTGGATTCTACAATCCTGCCCATGGTGACATCAGATCATGCCCTGGTTCAACTTACGCTGCTGCGGTGACTGCCACACCCCTCTTCCCCTCCTGGAGACTGGACCCCATCTTATCTAGAGATTCTGAGTTCCTGGATTGGGCTAAAAAGGAAGCCAACACATCTTTCAAAGAAAACCCCATCTTGGATACTACACCTGGGAATACATGGGAGATTTTCAAAACCACCATGAGGAGAAGATTATAAGTTATTCAGTTGCTAGAAGGTGACAATGGGATGAGAAACTGAAACAGCTGGAAATGGACATAAAAACACTAGAACACACTATTAAAAAACAGAAATGCCCCTCCCTCAACCTCCACTGGATTGAAGATCTTGGGGTTATGGCTAGAGATCAACTCTCTCTTATCATGCAAAGCTGAGGTATCCATTCTTAGGCTCCGTCACGAATACTGGGAAGAGTGGGGGAGTATTGGCCTATAGGCTTAAGAAACAACCAATAGAAAGGCATATAGCAGGTCTCAAAGATATGGATGGGGTCGTACAAACCTCCCCAGAACTATTGAATACTGCTATGAAAAATTACTTATACCGCACTATACACTTCATCCAGAAAAGCTGACCCCAAGGCTATCCAAGACTTCCTAAACTCAATCAGACTCCCCACACTCACCCAACAACAAACTGACATATTGAATGCCCTGCTTTCCACAGAGGAGGTACAGCATGCCCTTACATCCCTTCAAGTTCAGTTCAATTCAATTCACTTTATTTACCAGGTAAGATCACTGGGCCAGAGCCCTTTTCCGGGATCAACCCAGACCTTCATTCAAAATAGAGGCTAAGATGGTATACAAATATTACAAACAAGTATACAGAATGTATAATAATATGAACAATATATGAAACTGTACAAAGAATGATTAACAAGTACAAATATCTAAAAACAGTTACACACTGCAAGGGATTGCAGATAACAGTACGTTTTTTTAAATATTTCTTGCTTAAAAGTATTAGTGCAGTTAGTAGGCAAAGTGTTACATAAGTTCGAACATTGTATGGAAAAAGTCCTCTCCCCCATACAGGTAAAAAACCTTGGAGTAGACAACTGTAAGACATTGGGTGGACGTAGCAATCTAGTTACATCCCTAATCTTTAATAAGCTAAACAAAGGAGATTTACAGGCTTGGACAAGAGTATTGTTGGTCAAACAATCCAAGTTATAAAGGTAAGCCAAACTAGGAGGCAACCAACCAAGATTAGTATATAAAACACAATGATGTGTTTTAAATGGTTTGGCCAGGACAAATCTAAAGATAGAATTAAAAGTTCTGCTGACCAACTCCAAATCCTTTTTAGCCAACTTTGTGAACAAAAAAGAATTACAATATAATGTCGACAGTAATACACTCTTAGACATAATCTCTCTTGCTTCTTATGTTAAGCAATCCTTAATTAGATATAAAGCACCAATTTTTTGATTTACAGACTTTATTTACTATCTTCCTAATGTGTGCCGAATAAGTAAGATGAAGATCAAGTAATATTCCTAGGTATTTGGTTTCTGTAACCTGTTATATAATATCCCCTACTAAATCGTAAATTAATAAAGGTTTAGCATTGCGCAATTTAGGTATAGAGCCAAATAAAATGCATTGCGTTTTTTTAGAATTTAGTATCAAGCGATGTTTTAACAACCATTTTTTCAAGGCTGAGAAATCTTGCTTTAAAGAACCATTTAGTTGACTCACTTTTGGAGAACTTGTAAACAAAATTATATCGTCCAAATAAAGCAACATCCTGGAAACATCAGGGACCCTAGTAATAGGATCTATGAACAAGGAGAATAACAGGGGCACCAATATGGACCCCTGTGATATCCTGTGCCAATGCTCACCCATTGACCAGGGAAGGCCCTGGGAGGAGGAATGGATTTCCAGTGGAATTTTGGCAAATGTTAACCACAGTAATATCACCCATTCTACAACAGGTATTTACCAAGGCAGAGATAGCAAGCAGGTTCCCCACTACTGCTGGAGGTGGTAATCACAGTTCTATCCAAGAAGGGGACAGGCCCTACCCTACCCAGAAGCTGCTGACCCATATCATTGCTCAATGTGGATGGTAAGGTCTATACTAAAGCCTTGGCCATAGGCTCAACCCTCTCCTCCCACAGCTAATCCATGCAACCCAAGTAGGCTTTGTCCCTGGTAGATACAGCATGGACCATATCAGAACATTAGTCAGTTTAGCACGTGCAGCTAAATCTCTCCCATCTTCAGCAGCTGCTGTGGCAATAGACTTTGAAAAAGCATTTGGTTCTCTAGAATGGGACTATCTCCATATGGTTTTACAGTATGTGGGAGTAGGTTCCTGCTTTAGATCTTTGGAACGCTTCATATATGATCTCCCAACTGCATGGATTCTGACTAATTCAACCCTGTCTACTACGTTCAACTCAAGAGAGGCACCAGACAGGGCTGCCCCCTTCCCCCTCTTCTCTTTGTTCTCAATGTGGAACCTCTGGTAGCGTTCCTAAGGCAGGACAGTGATGTTCAAGGGATTACAATTGGGAAAGAGCAATACACCATGCTCATGTGAGCGGATGACCTGCTTGTCACCCTATCCAACCTAGGTTTGGCCATAAATGCACTCCTTAAAGTACTGCACATATTCTTTGCACTGTCTATACTGCAGGTGAACGAAACCAAAATAGAGGTTCTCCCCCCAAATCCCCACTTCAAACCTGATAAGGTAGGAGAAACTGGCCTGAAATGGGCTGAAGAGGACATCTCATATTTGGGCATTAAATTTATGTCAGCACTGACAAAGCTTGGGGATCTTAATCCACTTGACAGCTGACATAACCTCAGACATGAACCGCTGGGAAAACAAAACTACAGATAACACTTATTGGAAAAATTGCAGCTGATAAAATGGTGATAGCCCCCCAAAATTTTCTACCTACTGTACCACTTGCCAAACGAACTTCCCACAACCAGGTGTCCTAAAATTGACAGGGCAGTGGGCAGCTTTCTGTTGGAGGGCAACGTGTCGTCTATAGTGGGCATAAGCTGCATGATTACTGAAAAATGGGAGGCTGGTGTCTTCCATGGGTAGAGGGATAAAAATGGTCTTTTCAAACAGCACAAACCTTCCAGTGGCTTCACCCTAAAAGGGGTGAAACTCCTTAATGAGTGGCCATAGAACATATTATAAGTCAGATGCACTCCATCTCATTACTAATCTATTGCTCCCTTCCCATTACTCTGAAATCTCACCTCACGATTTGGCCGTCACTTAAAGTCCGGTCCAAAGTACAGTGCAAACTTTACACTTACTTAGCCCCAGTAATACTTTCCCTGATCTGGGGGATTCCGAGTCTTGAAATTGGGAGCAAACCAATCAGCTGGCTGGGGTGTGTGTCCAAAGGCATAAAAATGATTCAGGATTTCCTAGTCCCAGGATCTAGAAACATAGACACATTTCAAAACCTGCAGGCCCACTGGAACATACCAGGAGCTGACTTCTGGAGGTATCTGCAGATTTCAAGTGTCCTGCAGACTTTTCTCAGGACAATACCAAATGCAGGTAAACTTACCCTTCTACCCTCCTGGCTCACCTGCTCTAAAAGTATAGCCAGCAAGATCTATTCAACCCTGATGAACTCCATATCCAGTCAACCTGACAACTCTAAAAACAAATGGGAGAAAGCACTCCAGCTTAATATAACAGGCCAGAAATGGAGTGAATGCTGACAATTTGCACAAAAAGCATTTGAAGATACCAGAAGCAAGCTAATTTAGAACAAAATACTATAGTCCTGGCACTGGACCCACACTGTGCTGCTTGCTGCTGGCATCCTAAACTTGAATACTTGCTTGAGATGTCATTTGCAAATAGGGGATTTGCTTCATATCCTGTGGTTCTGCCCTAAACTACAGCAGCTCTGGGATCAGGTGTGTCAGATAGGCACTCAAGTACTCCACAAATGTATTCCTCCCATAGCTTAGCTACTGATCCTGGGTATGAAATCCACAGCACCACACCTGACTGGCCCTGAATACAGATTGCTGATTTTACTGTCTATGCAGGCCAAATGCCTTATCATCTGTAAATGGAGGGCACCCATAACCACTTTGATTCAGGAGCTGATGTACTCACTATTACAAATTGCATCTCTAGATAACCACTCTCACCAGGCGAGCAATACCCTACCCTCCTACAAAGCCTGCTGGAATCTCTTTCACATTTACACTACTCCAAAAACTGGGATAGGCTGAAGAACAATAAACAATGTACCTCATATTACACTTACTCTTTATTAGGACAAGGTAACTTTGAATTCCCAGACTATGATAATACTACTACTATTTCTTGTGTGTAAATAGTTGCTTAGCACTGTATCGTAGAATTGTTGTTTCTTTGTGGTTATTTGTTTTGTTTTAGGGTGAAGGATGCCTTGATTACTCACATGCCTCACATGGAAATGTCAGACACCTGATAGTGGTGAGGTTTTTTTTTTACTTTTCCTATCATTATCGCTACCACTATCACTAGTTATTTATTTATTTATTTATTTATTTATTTATTTATTTATTTAACAATTGGTTGCCTGAAAAGGAACACTGAGCCAAGGCTCGTTTCCAGGTGCAACCTGGGGGAGAGGGGAAACAGGGGAATATAATATAAAGACACAATTACATATGAAAAGCATAGTACATTATTAGATAGTGCAATAATACATACATAGTAGTGCCAGACACAATTCCCCTGGGTTACATATGAACAATTCCTCTGGTTTACATATGACGTATAGAGTCAATCAAGCAAACAATCAAAATAACAATTGATGGGCATGGATCTAACTATCTGTGTATGAGTAGTTATGTGGGAAAATTAGTTAAAAAGATTGGGTAAGGTCGGCCTGCTGGCACAGCAGTTGGAATTCCACTTGCGACGCCTGTCACCTGGGTTCTGGAATGGACCCAGATCACCGGAGGGTGAGCCAGGGGAGAAGGATGGAGCATCCTTGGGACAGCTCTCTTTCTCTGGGGAGAGGGTGGGGATAGTGTCTGGTGATAGATAGATCCCTGGCGGAGGCCTGGGATACCGCAGTTTCCGGTGCTCGAACAACTCCAGGGAGGTGGGGTTGACACAGGACGTCATTGCATGTCCCCACCTCCTCCACACACAGAGGAGAAAAAATACCCTGCTCCCGATGCCTTGATGACGCCCACTCCAGCCACAGATTGGCTTCTCTCAGGCCGACTCCTACCTTTCCTGTGTTCACAGCACCCTTGGTCCGAGGCACCATGACCCCGCCTTGGGGGGCAAGCTAGGGGGGTTCAGGGAGTATGGCTGCAATATAAGAGAAGCCACAGCCGGAGTCCATGACTGAGCCGATGGTTCAGCAATAGAGAGCAGAGACCAAAAAAGCAAATTAAGAAAAAAGACTGGTTAAAGATGGAGTAGAAAGGGATGGAAGGCCCATCAGGCCATTAGTAACAGTTGTAGGAGGTGACAGGAGGTGGTTTGAGAAGACGCTGAGGGGCAGAGCAGGTGGACGTGAGACAAATAGTAGAGGCAAGTTTATTCCAGAGGGATGGGAGGCTAAAGGAGAATGCTCATTGGCCTGCTGAAGTGCAAACACGTGGGATGTAAAACATATGGAAGTGACCAGAGCAAAAGGGGATAGAAGGAGAGGGTGGATGTGGAGAGTAGTGAGGAGAGGTAGGATGGGAGGGTGTTGAACCGTAATTTAGAGATGAAGGTGCGGTTATGCGTCAATCATCTCTGCTGGAGGGAAGGGAGAGAGAGACAGGAGTAGAGGTCACCATGGTGAGTGAGAGGAGAAGAATTGGAGGCAAAATGACAGAAAGCATTGAAAAGAACATCAAGCTTAGTAAGGGAGGAGCTAGGCGCAGAACTGTAGATGAAATTGGCATACTCAAATACAGAGAGAATCCATTTGGTCATAGGCTCATGTCGGACTGGACGGGAAAGGCTGGCCTTATGTCTGCAGAGCATGCCTAGTTTAGGGTGATGTTTTGTGTGCATAGCAGTGAAGTGAGTAGAGAAATCTAAGGATGAGTCAAGCCAGATTCCTAAGAAATTATTGGTAGGAACCACTTCAAGGGGAGTGCCAGTGAGAGTGGTGAATAATGCTTGAGGTGATAGTCTGGTTAGTTTCTGTCTCAAACCTAAGGTTGTCTGGTTAGTTTCTGTCTCAAACCTAAGGTCATGGTGACTGTTTTTTTTGGTGTTCATTTTAAGCTGGTGGTTCCTGAACCAGTTTATAACTGCGTGAAAATCCTGTTGAACGGAAACCTGGACTTTGGATACAGTGGGCCGGACAAACAGATGACAGTGTCATCCACATACATATGTATATGGGAATTGGTGCAAACTGATGGGAGGTTGATAATAAAGATAGAAAAGAGGACAGGTCCAAGGATGGACCCCTGGGGAACACCAGATAGAATAGTGAGGGTGGAGGAGAGGACATTACTGATTTGCATGGCCTGTTGTCTGCCAGTGAGGCAGGAGTGAAACCAGTTTACTGCTGGGGGAGACAGTCCAGTTGACTGAAGCTTGTTTATGGAGCGGATATGAGACAGAGTCAAAAGCTTTAGGAAGGTTGATGAAGACTGCTGAGGTAAAGTGGCCTACATCAGTAGTTGAGAGTATAGAGTTGGTGAAATGAAGTAAGAAAGAAGTTGTAGAGTGAGAATTTCTGAAACCAGATTGGACGGGGGAGGGGGTACTTGTGCCTGTTGGGTATTCATTGAGTCCAGAGTGTACAATGGATTTTTGGATTTTGGCCAAGAAGGGGAGAGGAATGATAGGCCGGTAGTTTCAAGGGGAGGATGGGTCACCCCTCCCATATGGAAGGGGATTACCCTGGCAAATTTCCAAGCCGATGGGAATGAGGATGTGGAGAAAGAAAGATTTAGGAGATGGATGAGAGGGACTACAATGGAAAGGGCAGAGATATTAAGTAGTTTTGGGTGAAGTTCATCTGTGCTGGACTTGGATGCATTAAGAAACATGATTACATGATGGATTTTAAGCTGAAAGATAGAGGAGAAGTGGAAACCATTAGGTTCGGAAGCAAGGGGACTTGCAATGGAGGTATTAGGAGGTGTGTAAGGGATTGTGCAAGTGGTGAAATATTTATTTAGCAGATCTGCGACTGGTAAAGGTTCAGAGTACAGGACATCTGATTTCTGAACAGTAGGTGCAGGCAGTTCAGATGAAGGGTTTAGGAGTGTGCGTAGATCATTCCAGAAGAAGGAGTTTGAGTGGGAAGATGGTTGGAGGCATGATTTTGAAATAGTTAGCTTTGGCTATATGGACTGCCTTGGTACAACTGTTTCTGAGAGCCATATAAATTTAAAAGTCAGTAGTGGACTGGGAAGCTTTGAAACCAGCCCAGGCCTGGTCTTTAGATTTGCATTGAGTGAGTAGGTCAGGGATGATCCAGGGGTGTTGAAAATGTTTAAATCTTATTGGGGTTTTTTTTTGGGGGGGCATGGGTATTCCATTTAGTAAAGAAGGTGTTAGTGAAATGGGTAAGGGCCGAGTCGATGCTGGAGGAGGAATGAATAGGGGACCTGTCTGCAGAGGCAAGGCAATGGAGTAGAGAATTGATATTTAGTGCTCTAAGAGGGCAGTGACAAATATATTTGGGGGGGGGTTGTGAAGTGGATGCATTTTTCTGATACAAAAGTTGAGGCAATCATCACTAAACACATCTGGGAACCTGCCAGCAGAGATTATTCAGTGGGGGTGGGATGAAAGAATCCAATCAAGCAGTGAGTGGTTTGGGGAGTTAGGGTTTAGTCAGGTAGGTGAGATAATCAGTTGGGTAAGGTTCAGTGATTCAATATTGAGAAGGGAACTAGAGCAAGAGGGGGGTCCAAATTAAAGACACCCAAAGAATAAGCTCTCCTGGAGAAGCAAGAGAGGAGGCTGATGTAATTCAGGAGACCAGGGAGGAGGGAGAGAGCCTGGCGGAGGCATACAAAACACCTATAAAGAGGCTAGTTGAGGAAGGGAAGGAGATTTTGGCAAGGAGGAATTCATGCAAGAGCAGGTTGGATCTGTGGTGGATAATGGTGCAAGGGAGGGATTTATGGGTATAGATGGCGACACCACCACCACATTTGTCATGATACTGGTGGAATAGGGAATAGTCAGGTAGAGCAAGCTGGCAAGTGGAGATTTTAGAGGATAGCCATGTTTCTGAGGTGCATAGAATATCTGAGATATATTGAATAACCAAAATGTTTATGTTATTGAGCTTAGGTAGGAGGCTTCTGGCATTAGTGTGGAAAATACTCAGGCCTTTTGGGAGAGTTGGGGGAAGTGGTAGGAGGGACTGGGTTGAATTCAATATCACCAGTGAGAAGAAGTAGCGGGATGTGGCAAGGCAAGGTAATTTTATTTATAAGGCACTCAATCCCAGAGGCTCTGGGTGCCGAACACGAACAAAAGATATAACAGTTAATTAAAGCATATAATAAAACCTCATTAAAATCATAATAAAATTAATATTCTGCAACAATCAAGAGGTTCCCAGATGGCATACTTCAAGGGACTGGCAGGAACTAAGGATGACAGCAGTCAAAAGCCAGACTCAAGAGGTGGGTCTTTAGCTGCCCCTCAAACACCTCAATTGAGGGGGCCTCCCAGACTGCAGGTGGAAGTGAAATCCACAGGGTCGGCCCAGCTACACTAAAAGCATGATCTCCCGAGGTCTTGAGCCGGACACTGAGAACGTCCAGGAGGCCCCTCGAAGAAGAGCGGAAGGAGCAAGCAGAAGACACTGGTGTCGGGAGCTCATACAGATATCCAGGACCCAGCCCATATAGGGCCTTAAAGGAGAGAAGATGCACCTTGAAAAGGACCCTCTACCTGACTGGCAACCAGTGCAGAGCATGCAGGACCAGAGTCACATGACTGGACCTCGAAAAGCCAGTTAGCAACCTGGTCACTGCATTCTGCACTAGCTGCTGTCTACTGAGAGTCCCTCCTGTGACCCCAAAGTACAAAGCGTTGCAGTAGTCGAGCCTGGAAGTCAAAAAGGCATGCACTAGTGTCGGTAGGTCCTCAGGCGGAATGAGAGGCTTAATACGGGCACTGTTCTGCAAGTGGTAAAAACCACTTCTGACTACAGATGATACTTGATTTTCAAAGGTCAGTTTACAGTCCAGGATCACAGCCAGATTTTGCACCCTCAGAGAAACCACCAGCGGCAGAGACCCTAGAATAAGTCCAGAGTTCAGCCCTGGTGGCAACTCATCATGGCCATGACCAGGCTCGATCACCAGTACCTCAGTCTTGGCCGGTTTGAGTCTCAGCCAGCTGGAAGCCATCCAGTCATTGATTTTAGAGGGGAATAGAGGAAGGGTAGGTGTTTGATTTTAGAATGGTGATGTTGTTTTATAAGGGTATTGAGAGGAGGGTAGGTATTTTAAGCAGTGGAGAAACTCAATGTTTAATAGGGTGGAGCTTAACAACCCTGGGTGAGTGGGGATGGGTGGCAAGAGGGGGGTGGTTTTAGGGGACAAATGTGGGGTGCAAGGATGTGTAGGAAGTGTGACGCAGGTATGGGCAGTAGACAGTAGGGGGCATTTAGAAGGTGAGGAGACAGGAAAGGGAATGGGGCTGTATAAATAGTATGATAAGGAGTGTGGGAATGAGATAAGTAGGGGAAATCATTTGAAGGGAAGGGATGTAGTGTGTAGAAGATGAAGGAAGGTGCAATAAATAGAAGAGGAATTGATAAAGAATGAGCACTGTGATTATGTGTGGAAGTGTGTGTGAGGATGCTAAATTAGGGGAGGTAGGGGAGAGATGGAGGGCTATCATATGTAGTAGGGCTTGGGATAGTGAGTGAGCAGGGATTATGAGAGGGAGGAGCCACTTTGTAAATGTAAATAGTACTTGTGAGAGTGAAAGTCTCATAGGAGTCATAAGGAGAAATGGGGGGGGATGTATGGTGATGTTGGTGGGTGTTAGTTAGTAATTTAGGATACTGGGAGTGGTAATTGGGGAGAGATGGTGGGGGGAGTAATGAATAAAGCCCAACTGCCAAGCCTGGGAGGGACTGGTGGGAGGGTGGGTGGGATACATTCCTGTGTATAGTACCTGCCAAAACAGTCAGCCCTGTGAGGCAGTCCAAATCAGTAGGCAGGCACAGTTTAAGAGTGTGTGGTGGTCCTGTCCAAAAAGGCACTGGATGGCAAGGTGGTGTGTTCCTGGAGGGTTTACCTGGGGTAGTGTGTGGGGTCATGGGTCTGCAGTAAAGACTGAGATAGAGAGCTATGAGCAGGAGCCCTCACAAGCTGTGGACAGCAGCCCAATATCACTATCACTAGTCACTAATCATTGTCTGCTCACTTGGCACAAGCTGTAGAATCCATTATTTTACCTTGCCACGTTATGCACATTTGGATGTTGTTATGAAAATGCTTTAATAAAATGTTTAACTACAAAAGAAGTACTACATTCAAAATCTGCAAAAAAACAAGTTGCGTAGAGTTTTAATTTGTGTGTGTCATCCTAGTGTTTCCTTCTCTTTGTTTGTTATTTTGCATTTTCTAAATTTGTCTGCTACAGCCAGGATGCAATGCAGTAATGCCGCAGTAAATCACAAAATGCTGCGGTATGCTGCAGGGAAATGTGTAATTCAATGGCAATTAAGCCTTTTTACTTAAATATTGTGTGACGTCATTTACTGCAAGTTATTGCATTTCATTGTGGCTGTCTTAGTGTTTTGGTCCCTGGGGTTTTAAATGTTTGAATGTTCATACAATGCCTCCTGCCCCATGTATTAGTGATTTAATTTTAATTTAATTTTAATTTTTATTAAATGGGTTAGACCATTGAGTAAAACTCATTTAAAATGGTGACCCTTGGTCATACAAAATTTTGGTTACAACAAATATATAAACAAAAAGAGACAAGAACATACATACAAACTAAAAAGAACAATACAACTTATTTAACCACAACAATTCTTCTTTTGCCCTGAAAGTGTTTCCAAATACCAGGTTTTAACAGCATTGCATGAAGGTGTTTTTGTCCACACAGTCGAAATCTTACAGGAATCATATTCCAAAATCTAGGAACAAACTGACTAAAAAAGAAATCAGAACGTTTAGTTTTCAGTCTAGGTATAACCAACTCCCTATGTCCTGCCTTTCTTAATGAAGATTTAATTTCCCTAACTTCTAACCTTTCAGCCAAATATTCTGGAATTACTGTAGTGATACTTTTAAAAGCCAAAATATATTTATGCAGCTGTCTCCTCTCTGTCAAGTGATGTGTCCAAGGCCATTTTTTCTGTCAGTAAATGCTGCTGCAGTAGCAATCTGCTGTTAGGATTATGATATTTTGACCTCAGCTAAATAACTCTTCCATATTCAGTCTTTTTTGTTTTCTAGGTATGTGTCTATGTCTAGCTAACAGGAGTGAAAGGGCCCGATTCTCAAAGGGTTATACCTGGCGTGAATTGAATTGCACCCAAAAAATGGTGCAAGTAGCAATTTACACCAGGAGTTGTGACATTCAGTATTCTGCAAAGCAGCCTGCGATGCTTGCGCCAAAGTGGACATACTCCATCAGTTATGCCATAAGTCCCCTGCAACATGGCGCTAGGGGGTTTATGGCAGCAGTTGTGCCCTATTCTGGAAGGGCAGCAACAATGTCCCCAAGTTTGCTATTGTCAAACAACCCCCAGAGGACATCAGCTACAGTACAGTTACATGAGCTAATGGCTGGTGTAAGTGTACTTACACCCTCTGGGGGTTGTGCAGATCTGCCATTGGGCTAGCTCCCAAGACTTGTGCCCCCCATGCCCTGATCCACAAATTGCTAGTGTTAAAGCCTTGCAAGGCTAATCATGCCCCCCAATGCCCCATCTCACACAGGCATAAATGCTCAGCAGGGCAAGCAGACCCCTCCATGCCCCATCCCCCAAATACATAATGAATGCCCCCATGGGGCTAGCACCCCCCCTCCATGCCTGATCCCCCACAATAAATGTAAAAGCCTCAGAGGGCTAGCACCCCCACTCCCCAACTCCCCAATCTGCAGAATTTCATTATGCACCAAAAAATAAAAATAGCCCCCATCTCCCTGGTAGTCTAGTGGCCCCCACCCAGCAGTGCCAGTCCACTCCTCACCTCCCAACCTGAATTTGGTCAGCAACTGGCACAGCCTACCTCTCACCACCATGGCCAGCCACCAACTGAGCTCCATAAGAGCACATACTACTGTAAATAGTCATGCTGAATGAATGAATGAATGACAGTCATTCACTGAGTGCATACTATTTACAGTAGTACGTGCTCATATGGAGCTCAGTCAGTGACTTTCATGGTGGTGAGGCTGTGCTCGGTGCTGACAAAAATCAGGTGGGAAAATGATGTACACTCTGAGTAACCCTAGGCCAGAATGGGGAAATATTCTCATTTAGTAGTGCATAATGCAATTCAGGAATCGAGGGGTGGGGGTGGTCAGTGCTAACATTTTGGGGCTTTACATTGTGCTGAGAATTGGACATGGAGGGAGGTGCTAGCCCTCTGTGGTCTTTTTTGGGGATCGGGGCATTGGTGAGGGGGCTGGGGACCACTAGCCCTGTGGGGCTGTACAGTGTGTGTGTGTGTGTGGGGGGCACTTGCACCCTTCACTTGGGCAAGCCACAGGCTTGTGGTCAACCTTGCCAGTATGCCCTCCGTTTTGCATACTGATTGGGTTGGCGCAAGTCATGGAACTTAGCCATGGGGACCCTGCCTGACAGAGAATCAGGCACAGGGTCCCTGGCACAACTGTGTTTGGCACAAGTTGCCTTTGGTGGCAACTTGTGTCATCTTTCTAGAATCTGGCCCAATGTTTTGGTTTTTGAAGCTTTTCATTTCATCAAACATCATACAGCAATAAAAAGCACACAAAACACCCCAAGTTGTCAGTGCTATAATTAATGAAGACTAGCTGTTTCCTGTAAATGTAGCCTTTAATGCTCACTGGAGAAGGAAGTATACTTAAAATCATAGCTCTACTGCTTTAAAATTGATTCTAAACTAGCAGTTGCTGAATCTATGGTCACAGACACATCACTGCTACAAAGGGACTGGAGGCATTCTAGAAAAAAAGAGCAATAAAAAGGTCAAACATAGAAAGCCCTCGGGAAAAAAGAGCAGATACATTTATATAAAAAAAACTTCTAATAGCAAAGAGAAATACATACTAGAACTATACACACAAATAAAAACACTCTGCACAACATATGATTTTGACAATTTTGAATATAGTATTCCTTTAATATGCTGTACTATCCCTTCCCAAAATGAAACATTTTTTGTTGAGTTGTATAATGTTACTATAAACAACTTTCCGTTCCACTAACCTTCATTTGATCATGCTTTAATCCAATGCTTCACATACTGAACATTATGAAAATACTGTTTTGCGGTGAAGACACAACTTAAGAGATCAGACCCAACTGATTAAAAGCAATCATTAGCTAGGATAAAAAAATTAAGTATTGTTTCAGATGTTTATTTTGACTCTGAGGCAGGTACAGTGGTATTCTGGTGGAACTTTCCTACCCTGATCAGGTCACTTGCTCTTAGCCGAGATGAAAATGCACAACTACACAGCCAAAGAATTCTTTACAAGTTACATGACAATAATAAAAGTTTTGTTCCATTTATAATGCCTTGACCAGGTTTTCATCACTGTCCTCTATTGGTTTTCAATACCCATTGTTAACAATCACTTTTCTTCTGACTATCATGAACTAGAATGCAGCAGACACTGCTCCCTGCCCTTATGGGACAACAGGTATGCAAAATCATTTGAGAATACTAATGAAAGTCCTCATTCATACTATGTTAAAAGGATCACTCCTTTCAGCATTTCTAATGTCAATAAAGAAGGTTGCCCACAATAAAAGGGGCAGGCCACATTGTCCAATGGCCCAGACCAAGAAAGTGGGAAGCTCAGAAAGAGAGGAAGGGGAAGGGGGCGGGGTTAGGAAAAGGGAGGCCCAGTGACATCACAGAGGGGGCAGGGCAAAGCCAAGAGAGCAATGATGTGGCAACAGAGGAATGGGCAAGGGAGTTAAGGGGTGTGGTGAAAGGAAGCAGCTAAAAGGGGCTGCACACCAGGGGAGCTCATAATTTTGCTCCATAAGGAATTTCCTGTGGATGCACATCAGTCGATGCACATCAGTCGTTGGTTTAAAATTTGAGCCATTGGGCATTTGATTTTGGTTTTGGAGTTAACATCAGTGGGTGAGTTGTAATAGAAATAAAAAAATATTTAAAGAAAAGAAGGAGTTAGTGAGAACAGCATTGAGAGGACAATCAGAAGCCTGAGGTAAGGTGATTTAAAATGATTATGAGACAGGCAGAGAGCCTGTGGAGGCTGCAAAGATATAAGCACTGAGAGTTGTGGTCAGGATGCCCTTTTTGGTGTTGCTTCCTACCATTGTTTTGTGGGCATGACAAGCATTGAGGGCAAGTTGGTTTGAAGGGCATAAGAGGGAGTTTGTTGCGGAGCGTTAGGGTGGGGGATTTGTTTCAGGCAGCCTGATGCATGAGGCAGTGGGCGGGGCTGTTCAGGCTTTAGTATAGCCTAGCGGTTAGGTAATCAGCGCTAAACAGGCTTCTTAGAGGAAGCTAGAAAGCGAGGTATGGCAGCGTGACAGTCGCCAACTCAAAATGGGGGGATATGGTGAGTTGTGTGGGTGATTGGTTGAGAGGCTGCAGGCCAGTGGGGGGGCACGGAAGGCCTCTGGAGAAGCAGAAGTTCCTCATAAAGAGGTTTTTGTAGCACAGTGGGCTAAGCTTTCAGTTAAAGGGCTAGTTTTTGTGGCCGTGGGACAAGGAGCTTCTGGGTCAGAGTCACAGGCTGGCTGGAGGTGTGGCCTATTGGCAGAAAGCGGGCAGGTGGGATGCATGGTGCGGTTGCCTGGAGGAAGAAGCCTGACTAGAAGGAGGAGAGCTGAGGCATGGTCATGACAAAATGGTTTTGGAAGAGCCTGGCACAAGGAGGCAAGAAAAGGAACAGAAGAAGGCTACAGGCGCAGGGGCCACTTGGCGTGGCGTGGGCGTGTGAAGTCATCACCATGTGGGCGGAAGGAGCATGGATCTGAGGATGGGGGAGGTGGGTGACAAGAAAAGTCGAAAAGGGGGATGGAGTGCATTGTGGCAAGCCTAGAAGCAGAGAAAAAATTAAGTGGGGCCATTTTTGTTTTGTGAGGAATTTGGATGGCCAGAGGCGTGGCCGCAATGGCTGACTGCAGGGCAATGGCGGAGAACACCTGGGTAACTTAGGCCAGAAGGAGAGCCACGAAAAAGCGTGGTGGGGGAATGCAAAAGGGAAGAAGCACCGCGGCAGTAGGAGAAGCGGGGGGGAAGTGGCAGGCAATTTTGGGGTGGTCAGGACAGAAGGCTGGGGTTTGAATGATGTGGTTGGGCTTGGTCCAATTGCAAGCAGGGGTACAGTGTTCTAGAAGATAGGCATGAGAGTTTTTTTTCTGTTAAGAGGTTGTGCTGTAAGCGCAAGGGGTTGGAGAAGGCCCACAAGAAGGCAGAAAAGAGAGGGTGGGGGGGCAGCAATTTAGACACAGCTGACAAGGTCAGCAGGAACAAGCTGCTGAAGGTGGGGGACAAGGGATAAATATAAAAAAAAAAGGGAGCACCACAAGAAAGGAAAGAATTGTATTGGGGAGAGGAGCCAGGATGAAGATATGAAAAAAAAAAAAAGTGATTCGGGGCTGCATTAGGGATACAGCAGGCTACGGATCCAAAAACAAACAAAAAAAAATTTTTAACGTTGTGAAAGAAGAGCTCTAGGGGTATTCCAGCCAGAAACAAGTAGAGCAATGGGGTGGATAGACAAGTTTAAAAAAAATATATATACAGTATATAATAAGAAAGGGTATAAGTGGAAGGCAGTGGTTTTTGTTAACAGATATTTGTCATTGTAGATACAGAGGGAGGATGGCACCAAGAAAAACAAAGCCCAACAAGGAGGAGTGCTTCAAGGTGGTGATGGTGTTGGAGGAGAAGGCGAATCGGTTGCTGGAGGTGGCAGAGCCAGAGGGTGTGGAGAAGGGTACAAATCGAAAAGGGAAGATGGGGAAGGGGAAGGAGACTAACAAAAGGGTACCAGCGTGGGTCACCGCTAGGGAGCCCAGTGGGATGATATCAGTGACGGAACCATGGACCCCTTCCCTGGAGTGCCCGGTACCTGAGCCGTGCCCAGACCACACCCTGGGGCCAGAGGTAAGAGCAGACCCAGCAGTACCGAAGTGCCAACCTACCCTACCAGTACCAAGTTTAGCGCCATCACCACCGCAATCGAGCTGTCCCCAAGTAACGGGAATACCGATGGCGGGGGCTCGGTCCTTCACAGACATCCGCACCAGGTAATCAAGGGGTGACAGTGGAGAGCAGTATAAAAGAATATATAGCACAAATGTTAAAAAGTATGGGGAAGAATGGGATTGGCCAGCTAGAAAAGGCATTGGGTGAGTTAAAAGGGGGTAGGAACGATGGGGGGGTGACGGTGGGTAATCAGGGAGTAAGGAAGGAGGTAGGGGCTCCCGGAGTCTGCCTAGCAGACCATGTTCAAGCAGTAGTGAAAGAGAAGATATGGAAAGGGTAATATGTGGATATTTTTGCACTAGCAAATGTAGATAGCATGGAAAAATATGAGGAGAAAGATAGCTTTGAGAAGAAGGACATGGCAGCGGCAGTAGTGCTGCTCAGAAAGGAAGAGAAGGACAAAAGATGGAAAGGAAAAACGTGGGATAACTTGTCCATGGGTTATACATATTTCACAGCCATTGTGATAGAGAAGCGGGCGGAATTAGTTATCCCACTTCTTACCTACTCCCTCATCATAAAAATGCATACAAGAAGGGGGGGAATAGCTGATTACGGTATGATGAAAAATTTAGGAAGAGAATGGCGCATTTTGGGTATGTACAATGGGATGCCAGACAAATAGATTTGTGGTTGGAAATTTACATGGGTCCTTCAGACAAAGAAACAGAAGGCAAGAAAAGGGCATTGGCAGCAATGAAGGCATGTTGGGGTACAGTAGGGCAGCCTGTTCCCGAACTGCTGATTTCGGCACATGTGCTCCAAGTGTGGTGGGTATCACCCAGCAGCCAAGTGCAGGTATAGCAGGGAAAAAGGGATGAGCAGTCAGGACAGCACCCATCAACCATCTTTTTGGAATGGGCAGAATTCCTTTCATGGGGCAGCACTGGGGGAGGAGGAACAGGGGTAGAGGAGCAGGGGGAAAATGTCAGGCCTATCAGCCCTGACATCAGGACACATGGCGGACCATGAAGGGTGGTTTCCAGTTGGTGCAGACACCCATAAACATAAGAAGGATGAAAAAATGTTTGGGAGGATATCTGGACAGCGTTGCGGCAAAAATATTTGGAGATGGTTTTAAATATGGTTTTAGCTTGCAGTTTAAAGGGTGCAGGAAAAAGATGGTGGCAAAAAACTTAAAATTTGTACAGGGGAAGGAAGGGGTGTTGGCACAGAAGATTCAGAAGGAGGTAAGGGCAGGTAGGGTCAAAGGCCCGTTCATGATACCGCCACTAACCAGCCTGAGGGTTTCGCCTTTGGTTTTGGTCCCCAAAAAACAAGATGGTGAGTATCTGGTAATACACAACCTGTCTTACACAGAGGAGGATTTCAGTCAATGATTCCAAAGGGAAGGAGGACAGCAGAGTCACCTACGCTATACGGAAGAATGCAGTAAAACTGATTAGAACAAAACAGGAAGCATAGATGGCAAAAACAGACATAGAATCAACTTTTTGCCTCTTACCGGTTAGACTGGAAGACTGGGACTTACTGGGTTTCCGGGTGGAAGAAAAGTATTATTTCGATAAAGCCATGCCAATGGGGTGTTCAATAGCATGTGCAATGTTTGAGATGTTTAGTACCTGGCTACAGTGGGTTTATCAGAACAGGTTCGGGTACCGGATGGTGGTGCACTACCTGCATGATTTCCTGTTCACTGGGGAGGGAAAGGTAGAGACCCAGGTCATGCTTAAGAATTTCCAGAGATTATGCCAGGAGGTGGGTATCCCATTAGCTGAAGACAAGACCAAGGGACCGAGTCGCATAATTGAGTTCTTGGGACTGTAACTGGACACGAGAAAGGAATTGTTCCGTCTGCCCAAGCAGAAGGTTAAAAAACCTAAAGAACTATTGAAGGCAGTAAGAAAATGCTGGAGGGTGAGGCTGCAGCAAGCGCAGCGGCTTCTGGGTCACTTGAACCGATGTAGAGAGATCTCACCAGGCGTACATGTACATGGATTTAGCCTGGGCTATGCGAGGGGCCACACAGCCTCACCACTGGGTAGATCTTAATAAAATGACTAGGGAGGACATGGCAGCATGGGAGCAATTTCTACAAGAATATAACGGGTGCACATTCTGGCAGGATGAGTGGGTTTATAACACAGACTTACAGCTATATACAGATGCTGCAGGGGTATAGGGATGGGAGGGTACCTCCAGGGAAAATGGTTCACAGAACCTTGGCCGGTGGTTTGGAGATGGGGGGGGGGTGACAAAAGACATCACCTTTTTGGAACTATTTCCCATATGGATGGCAATAACAGTATGGGGGAGGAACTCAGGAACAGGCAGGTCACATTCTGGAGTGACAATAGAGCAGTCGTGGAAGTACTGAACAAAAAAAGGACAAAGTCAGAGACAGTTATGAGAGTACTGAGCAGAATGGTGTGGTTGGGCTTGTCCTTGAATGTCTTTCAGGGCAAAACACATCAATGGAGTTGAAAACGTGATAGCTGATTGCCTCTCCCGATTGCAGATGGACAAATTCAGGACCTTTGCACCCGGAGCAGAGACAAAACAGACCACCATTCTTGATCATGTATGGGCGATTGGATTGGGGGAGCTGAGGCATTGTTCCTCAGCTCCTGGGTCCCTCAGACCCTGACAGCATATGAAACCTCCTGGAGGACTTTTCAAAAGTTTTGGGATGAGTACTGGGGGCAGGTAAGTGGTCCAGCAACAGGGGAACAAGTGGCACAATTTATAGTCAAGGGTTGGAACCAGAACATAGCACACTCAACCATGGGGGTGCACTTGGTAGCCATAGGTCAAATCTGCACATTGAGGGGCTGGAAGGACCCTGCAAAAACTAACCTTATTAGAAGAATGATGCAGGGCTGGATGAGAGGGACAGGGAAGAGACAAGACAGCAGAAAGCCGATATCAGAAGGGTTGATGGTAAGGTTACTGGGGGCCTTACAGCATATCTGCATTTCCACAATGGAAGCGGTGTTATTTCAGGCCCTATACACCACCATGTACAGTGGGGCCTTCAGGCTGAGTGAAATAGTGGGCCACAGCAAGAAGATGGAATGTGGGGGTTTACAATGGGAGGACATGGAATGGAGGAGTGAAGCCATAACAGTCAAGTTACAGGAGTCCAAAACTGATCAGAGAAAACAAGGGAGGAGAGTGTGGTTGTGGACATACCAAAATAAAGCCATTTGCCCAGTTGACGGTGCTGCACGTGTACGCGGCAGACAGAACAAAACAGGGTAATGGAAGGATATTTATACATGGGGATGGCAGGCCAGTCTTGGGGTACCAGGTGGCTGCAGTATTGAACAAGGTATTCCAGTTTGTTGGGGAGTCAACAGAAGTAGATTCCTCGCATTCATTTAGAATTGGGGCAGTGTCAACAATCTCTGCTCAGGGCAGAAGAGCTGAGGAGATTAAGGAAAGAGGAAGACGGTCATCAGGATGTTATAAAAAATGCATACGAGAATTACAATGCTAAAATGTTTGTTTTCTCTCCCATAGCAGGTGCATCAAGAAAAGGGAAGGGGGGGGAGGGAGAAGGAAAGACATGGACAGCTATTCATTCTTTGTACTTTGATCAACTAGGTGCAACCAAGAAGCTCGAGGCATGGATTTTGTGGGCACTCTTTTGTGCATTGGGCGGAAAAATGGGCAGCCCGGAGACAAGGGGAACAACAGCTGTACCTGGATATTAACACAATAAGGCTGGTGTGGAAAAGCCGATGGGGCATGAAATGGGTGCAGCTGCTGCCAGAGCTCAGGGGAATCAGGAGGGATCATAAGTGACCAGACCTGATTGTGGTACATCTTGGGGGCAACAACTTGGGAACAAGGCCTTGGTTGGACATTTTTTATCAGATAGAACATGATGTTAAAATAATAAAAAAATGGTGGCCAGAAGTTACTTTGGCATGGTCAAACATCACTCCTTGCAGGGTATGGAGGTAGGCAGAGAGCCACAAGAGCATAGGCAGGGCCAGGAAATGCATGAATTAGAGAGTGGGGTGAGTATTCCAGGGTATTGGGGGAATGGTGATTAAACACAGGATCGTGGAGGGGGTAGACGAGTATTACAAAGGGGATGGAGTGCATTTGTCGGGTCTCAGAATGGCCATGTTCAACACTGAGATTTCGAATGTACTAGAGTCATGGCTGGTATGGAAATAATGGTCAAAAAAAAATTGGCGGGAGGGGAAAAGAAAAGGGGAAAGTCCACCGTCCATCATAAGCTGGAGGTGGACTAGTGAAAATAGGGCAGGGGCACGGTGTGTACACCTGTGCCCCCGGTGCAGGACATAAGAATAAGAGCCCAGGATACCCCCCCATGATCTACATTGGGGAGGCAGAGATTGAGAGATCTGGCTATTAATTAAGAGAACAACAAGAGAAAAATTATACAATGTATGCACCAAATGGAAATGTAAAGTTTATGTACATATGATGTGGAATATGGAGAGAAAATGTACCAAGGTGAACAAATGGTGAATTATCATAAATATATCAAATCAGTAAAATTATTGCCAAGACTGAGCAACCTCACACTACTGGTCCGTGTATTTATTGGCGGGGTTCAGGGGACAAAGAAGGTTGCCCAAAATAAAAGGGGCAGGCCAAGAAAGTGGGAAGCTCAGAAAGAGAGGAAGGGGGGTGGGTTAGGAAGAGGGAGGCCCAGTGACATCACAGAGGGGGCAGGGCAAAGGCCAAGAGAGCAATAATGTGACAACAGAGGAAAGGGCAAGGGAGTTAAGGGGTGTGGTGAAAAGAAGCAGCTAAAAGGGGCTGCACACCAGGGAGAGCTCACAATTTTGCTCCATAAGGAATTTCCCACCTCCCCCAGAAGACAGGATAGTAGTGCAATGTGGAAGATGGAGCACAGTCCATCACTGGGAAAGGTGGCTCACAGTGGCTGGCTATGGAATTGTGCGAAGGTGGATGGCAAGAGGAAAAAGGGGGGAGTGAGAGACAAAATAGGAAACAAAAAGAAAGGGACACAGGAGGAAGAATAAGAAGCAGGGGAACAGTGCGTGTGCCCGTGCCAGAAATAAGAAGCAGGGGCATGGTGTGTACGCCCGCGCCCCAGTGCAGGACATAAGAATAAGAGGTACATAGATACTTCATGAGATGTACGTTGGGGGGACAGCAGATTGAGAGATCTGGCTATTAATTAAGAGAACAACAAGAGAAAAATGATATAAAGTATGCACCACATGGAAATGTAAAGTTTATGTACATTTGGTGTGGAATATGGAGGGAAAATGTACCAAGGTGAACAAATGGTGAATTATCATAAATATATAAAATCAGTAAAATTATTGCCAAGACTGAGCAACCTCACACTACTGGTCCATGTATTTATTGTCAGGGGTTCTGGGGACAATAGCTCTAAAGCAGACTCAAAATGGGGAATGAATGGTATCATACAAGCCAGGAGATAAGGGGCAATCACGGATCGAATAACAAGTATAGGCCAAAATCTTCACTGCTACCACGCACTATTGCTTTTAACTGAGCTTAGTTATGTGCAGGTTACATAAACTTCAGATTAGTGTTCTGTAGTGGTGGGCAAAGTGGGCTAAGTTCACTACACAAAGTGATTTGTGGAATAACATGGAATCTGCGAAGTGCCCATGCTTGTGACGAGTGTAGCCCCGTTATAATCAGAGAACACAAAGTCCATTGAAAACAATTACTTTGCTTTACTCCGCCTTCCCCAAACCACTTCTCCACCAATTTTAAGGCAAAGTAACACTGAAATCAATGTACCTCGCATCACTTTGCCTTGTTATTGAGTTCCAAAGCGAATTTGCAGTGATTCATGGGATTGCACGTCACATGTGCTCTAGATGGTTCTGCACAGCCTCAGTTCTATGTAGTGTGTGTGTAGTGGAAGATGGAGACAGTTTCCTCTCAGAGCTCTGCCGTTCAAATCCTCTAAAAAACTGTTAATAAAGCCTGTTTACTCCATTTATTTTGCTCAAAATGTAGTACATTGATTGTAGGAAACCCTCCTGAGCTCATATCATTGAGTGTTTATTGTCTGTGTGTGGATTTTGAATGTTAATTTAGAACAGTCAGTCTGTGTACTGTGAAGTGTGATTTGGGGGAGGGGCGTATCTGTCGTGAAGATAGATTAACTGGGG
Organism: Neoceratodus forsteri; assembly: GCA_016271365.2. Lineage (NCBI taxonomy): Eukaryota > Metazoa > Chordata > Ceratodontiformes > Ceratodontidae > Neoceratodus > Neoceratodus forsteri. The sequence goes on along the minus strand of CM057450.1, from coordinate 868,960,425 downwards.
AGAAAAAGGCAGTCTTTCTGTTTTGGTTATATTTTTCTTATATAACTGTGTTAATGTACACACAGTAATATTTTCAGTAATTCACATTTTGTTTGCTGATTGTTGTGGTGCAGTAGTGTACCATTTCAGTTTGTTTAAAACATTTGGTTATACTGCTAAAGGTTTTCAACAGGAAGGGAAGGAGAGGAGGAGCAGTAGCTATCTATGTAAAGGAAGGGATAAAAGCAACTGAACAAAAGAGTAAACCGGGAGGAGAGGAGGCACTGTGGGTCACCTTGGAGACTGGAAAGGGCACCACAATCCTCACAGGGGTTGTGTACAGACTCCCATGTCAGAGGGAGGGAATGGACAAGGATATGATAGAAGGCATTCTTAGGATGGCAGAGAAAGGGGAGATACTGTTGATGGGAGACCTGAATATGCCAGATGTTAACTGCAGCACATTTGCTGCAGCCACATCCAAGAGCAGGGCCATTCTCGATGCCCTACAGGTGGCAGGCCTCAGACAGCTAGTTTCAGAACCCACTCATGAGGGAGCAATCTTAGACCTCATACTCTCAAATGGGGGCAGTGAGAGGATCTCAGATCTAGAAGTGGGCTGCCATCTGGGAACAAGTGACCATCAAACAGTATGGTTCACGTTAAACTCAGCTACAGAGTCAAGCCATACAAAAGTGAGGGTACTGTACTTCAGGAGGGCTGACTTTGGCAAGATGGGAGAGTGCCTCAGAAAAGCACTAGCAAACAGGCTAGAAGGAGGGGTGGAGCAACAATGGGGAATCACCAGAACTGCCATCACAGAGACAACAAGCCTTTGTGTGAAGCAAATAAACAAATCAAAATGAAAGAAAACACCACTATGGTTCTCAAAAGAGATGGCTGGGAAAATCAGGAAGAAAAAGATAGCATTCAGGAAGTATAAGGAAACACAGAAGAAGCAGGACAGAAAGCTGTACCAGTTAAGGCAGAAGGAAGCAGGGAGGGAAGTCAGAATAGCAGAGGCCCAAACTGAGGAAAAGACAGTCAACTCGGTTAAGAAGGGGGATAAAACCTTTTAAAGGTACATCAGAGAGAGTAGAAAGACAAAGGGAGGGATAGTGAGGCTGAATAGAATGAACAGTGGGAGGGCAGGGGGGGACAGTGAAAAAGCAGGGATACTGAATGAATATTTCTGCTCAGTATTCACAAAGAAGAGGAAGTACCTAATCAATTAGCAGAAGCACTCTTGATGGGGGAGGGTTGATCCCAGTCTTTTCACAGAAGAAAGGGTTCTGCAAGAACTCCTAAAACTGAAGGTGGACAAAGCAATGGGGCCTGATGGAATTTGCCCCAGAATTCTAAAAGAATTAAGGGGGAACTAGTGAAACCACTGACTGCTCTTTTTAACAAATCATGGGAGGATGGTGTGGTACCCGAGGACTGGAGGAAGGCGGATGTGATTCCCCTTCACAAAAGTGGGACCAAGACAGAGGCAGGAAACTACAGACCAGTCAGTTTGACCTCTGTGGTAGGTAAAGTGACGGAGTCACTTCTTAAGGAATAAATTGCTGAGTAACCTAGAGGCCAGTGAGGCACATGACCCAAGGTAGCATGGCTTCACAGTGGAAAGGTCATGTCAGATGAATCTAATAGATTTCTTTGACTGGGTGACCAAAGTAGTAGACCAGGGAGGGGCTGTGGACATGGCCTACCTAGACTTTGGCAAGGCATTTGACACAGTCCCACACAAAAGATTAATAGTCAAATTAACTAGCCCGGGAGTGGGTCCCAGGGTGGTAGCCTGGGTAAAACATTGGCTGGACAACAGGACACAGAAGATAATTGTAAATGGAGTCCACTCTGAAGAAAGAGGGGTTACCAGTGGGGTACTGCAGGGTTCAGTACTGGGTCCAGTCCTTTTTAATGTCTTTATAAGTGACATTGCAGAGGGACTAGAATGAAAAGTATGCCTCTTTGCAGATGACACAAAGATCTGCAACACGGTTTCTACACAAGGAGGTGTGGAAAGGATGAGAAGGGACTTGGCAAGGTTGGAGGAATGGTCAGTGCAAAATAATGCACCTGGGAAACAAGAACCCAGGGGAAGATTACACAATGGGGGGGTGGTTAGGAACAACAACAAAAAAGGAATGGGGCCTGATCTTAAGGTTAGCAAGCAATGTGAGAAGGCAGTAGGGAGGGCTGGGGGTATACTGGAACACATAGGAAGAGGCATCACCAGCAGAAAACAGGAAGTTGTTAACCCTCTGTACAGACAGTTGGTGAGACCCCATCTGGAGTACTACATCCAGTTCTAGAGACCCCATCTTCGCAAGGACATAGACAGGATAGAGGCAGTCTAAAGGAGGGCAACTAAAATGGTGTAGGGTCTGCAAGAGAAGCTGTATGAGGAGAGACTAAAGGAGCTTAATATGTATACCCTTGAGGAAAGAAGGGAGAGGAGGGACATGATAGAAACTTTTAAGTACCTCAGTGGAAGTAACAAAGTCCAAGAGGGTAGCATCTTTCAGAAAAAGAGATGTGCAAAAAACAGGGGACACAATTTAAAGATGGGGGTGGTTCAGGGAAATGTGAGAAGTATTTTTTCACAGAGAGGGAAGGGGTTGCATGGAACAGCCTTCCTGAAGAGGTTATGGGGTCTAAAACTGTGAGAGAATTCAAGAATTCATGGGACAGACATAAGGAAATTCTTGTTGGGAGTAGGAAGAAATAGGCTGTTGGTTAACTAGGATCTGTGGCCTATCCTGTAGGTAGGGAATTGGGCAGACTAGGTGGGCCAAGCTGTCCTTATCTGCCATCAAAGTCTATGTTTCTATGTTTCTATGTTACTTGTAGTGTGTGTGTAAGTGTGTGTGTGATGCTGCTGCATGTGTGCCATTAAATTAGATGCCATTCATTGTGCTACAGAGTAATTGCAGCAGTGTGAACCTGCTATCCACTGCACCTGCATGAATTTTTTGTACTGCTTCTGGTACAGTATCTTTACTGGTAGTAGTGGACTGTTACTGCCGTGCACTACCCCTCCTAACTATCAAAAAGGTATTCTTTTCCAAATTTTAATTTCTGATGGTGAGCACTGGTTAGGTGGTGTTGTTGTGCCTTTGCGTCTGCATCTCTTTAGTGTGCAGCACAATCTTAATCTGTCTGTGCATTTGCATCTCTTCAGGGCCCAATCTCCATCTGTTTCTTAAGTCACAGTTGTTTCTTTGGCTTCCCTTCAGAGTACTGGTGTGGTGCACATGATTCACGATCATGTCACAAATCACAAAATTAATGTTTTGTAGTAGTAGTATCTCTCCAGGCTTCACCACTGTACCCACTGATATGAGTTTTCAAGCTGGTGAGTTTTGTGAACAGCCAGGTCATCTGTGAAGTACAGCCGTAGGCATTCACGTTCCCAATACACTAGTCAGCTCCAAGTCTGAGAAAAATAGATTCATGTTTCACGGTCACAAATGCAGTCATGATTCACAATCACATCACGAATCGCAAAATACATTTTTTTACTAGTTACTTGCATCATGTAAGCCTGTTTTGTAGTGTCTCTTCAGACTTCACCACTGTACTCATTGATATGAGTTTCCAAATTGGGGAGTTTTGTGACACAGGTCATTGTCATCAAGGAACTACAGCTGTAGGCATTCACGTTCCTGTACTGCATGTGAGTTACAGTACTGTAAGCCATGTGATGTGCGGGGGCTGCCAATATTGTTGTCACTCCTCCTTACTTCAGGTTAAGGCCCAATGACAGCGAGAAGACACAATCACAATAACAAGGTGAAGTGGGCATTTCATGCTGGCCACTCTGCATAGCGGAGTGACAATGCAAAGTGCCCACTTCATTGGGCACTTCACTGGTGGAATTTAAATTCATTGCATCTCTAAGATGGGAGACTTTGCATGTCTTGTTACACTCTCATTTCACTTCATCAGCACTGGAGAATTTTCTGGACACAAGACAGTAGCATTTTGGGGATGAACATTAATTCTGGTGACTTTGTCTGACCACTGCCCAGATGACTGAGTGTGCCATTAATTCTGGGAGACTTTGCATTTCTTGTTACTCTCTCATTTCACTTTATTAGCACTGGGGAATTTTCTGGAGACAAGACAACAGTAGCATTTTGAAGATGCACATTAATTCTAGTGACTGTGTGTGGGGGGCTGCAAATATTGTTATCACTCTGCCTTACTTCGTGTTAAAGAGGAATGGCAATGCAAAGTAATAATTACAAGGTGAAGTGGGCACTTCATGCTGGCCACTCCGTAAAGCGGAGTGACAATGCGAAGTGCCCACTTTCCATTCACTTCGCCGGCAAAATTTAAATTCGCTGCATCTCTAGTGTCTGCAGTTTATGTAAACTTAGGAAAACCAGTCTGTAGTTTTTCAATGAAAACATTTTGGAATTCCATGTAATTTATTAAAAAACTTTCCAAAAAGGGATTTCAGTTGAATTGCCATTCCATTTGAATTCTGAGACTGGAATTCTGCTCAGGGATGTAGCCAGGAATTTTTTTTTATGAACTTGAAAAATGTTATTGAATTTTATCTTTTCAATACAGTCAGGGTAGAAACAACAGGTGACATACACACATATATCCAACAGATGGTACAACAACTGACATGTGGCAACTATCATGGTAACACGTCTAGATAACAGAAAAAAGTACAATCATACATTGCACAGTAAAGTCCAGCTAGTGACCGCTCAGATTGCAGCTAGGGATTTCATGTAGAAAAAGACTTAAAGGATCTAAGTGACAACAAAGTAGATACTAAGGTGTGACAGACCTACATCCATCAGGGCTCCCCCTATGTCTCCATTGGTCAGCAATCTGGTTCTCAAAGCGGGGACTAAAAGAGGTCAGGAAAGAAAAAGAGGACAGAGAAGAGAGATACTCAAATGGATGGTAAGAACTTCACATCTTGCATAGGTAATGGGGGGGTCAAACTACTGGGAGATTACCAGGAGATGGAGGTGGGACTGTACAGATGTGAGAATGCAGTTATGCATACCATTTCTTGTAGTTTCTGGGGAGTCGACCCCTCCCTATTGCTGTGAATCTCTCAGAGATGGCTAACCTGGCCATGGCCACTCACCAAGAGAGGGCCGAGGGGGGGTGGGTTGCCTCCATCTCATCAAGATAGCCCTCCTAGGTTCCGTAACCATGGCAAGGACTCATATTTTGTGTGGTACGGGTATTGGGTCTAATGTTGAAGCATCCCCCAATAGAAGAAAGTCGTGAGAATGCAAATTCCTCTTGCCCACAATCTTAGAGCAATCATCTAGCATGATGTAACCCCTAGGTGGCGTTATCCCAAGGGCTACTACCCCTGTCTGCTTAACTACTAACAGGTTGAGGGGCCTAGGTCCAATGGCGGGTGCCTCCGCCCAGAGGTCAGGGTTTGCAGTAGTTAAACTAACTTGGTCACAGCCCTCTGGGACACTGTAACCCCTCTTTCTTCCCACTAGTGGCCCACACAGTGCATCAGAAATATCTTCACAATATACACTTACCCCCAGCACTGGCTCTGTTGACTGGACTCTGGGGACCCCCTGTAAAACAAGATGATACAGTACAAAAGCCCCAGTACAATACTTTACCATAAATGAATACCTCAGTCAGGGTAACTTTGCTGAAACAACTGATCTGATTTATTTAAGGAGCTGTAACAAGGAAGGGGGAAATCAGGTTAATTAGGTTAAACACATTAATAATCACAGTACTGTGTGCATATTCAGAGTCCCAAATTGTCACTTTTGCTGGGTACCCAGGATGGGGGGGGGGCCAGGATAGGTGCAGCTGGTTGGGGCCCTGTGATGGAAAAACACTTGCACAATACCCAATTGTAATCCGGAGCCGGAGGGCTCAGTTCGTGAAGAAATGAAAAAAGCAACAATTAGATGACACACTTGCAATTCGACAAACAGATAGCAGGAAGCTACTCTGCTTTGTACTCACAACTCTATGCTGGGAACTGGATGGAAGACAGATTGTCCTGGATTGCCAGGAGGAGCAGACCATGTGGACAAGGTCCTTGTGACTGGACCCCACTGCAGTTTAGAGCAAATGGTTATAGACTAGATTAAGCTGGGGTTTACTTCCAGCTTCATGCACTCTATTCACTGCACAGTGGATTTGAAACGCGATTCCCCACAAACACTACACACATTTATATGTAAAAGGAAAATACTATACTAGGCAGGCTGCTTCTTGATCCCAATCGCAATTACTGCACAATACCCAGGAGAACACACAGCAGATTCAGTTCCTGGTAGACTGAGTGCGATTCAGCAATTTCTCCAGTCTTCTACAGGGTGAGCCTGGTTTCTGCTCTTCAGATCTCCTTGATTCTCTTCACAGGTCAGATTCAGTCTGAACGGGGGCTTGCACAAGCTGCAGACCAAAACTTAGGGCCTTACATGCGATTCCCACACTAAAACCACACACCAAAGAAGCACACAGCTACCTGTCTCTTCACAGCCCAAACTGATCTGATCTTTCCAGTAGACAGAGCCAGACATTTCCTTTAAGTTCTTCCCAGTTCAGTTGGCTGGTTTGGCTGTCACTCACAATCAGACTCCCTTGTTGGTGCAAAAAAGGCGCCGATGTCCAAACTACAATTCCCAGTAGCATCTGCCATACAGTCCCATTGTGGCAGGCTCCAGAGGAGAGTCCAAGTTCTGATTCACCCAGAGCAGGCTCCATTTTAAAGGATCCCTACACTGATTGGTCCAGTTCAGCAGTTCAGAACCAACATGAGGGAGCTACTCTGCACAGTCCTGGCTACAAGCAAGCAGGTTAGAACAAACTGCATTTTCATTATTACTTTAACAGGTTACAAGCAAACAATTACATCTTCTGAAAGAGCTCCCTCTGCGCATATAGTGACTGCAGAAATGGAGCGATTTGCTCAGTGGCCTAGGCGGGACTCGAGCAGGAAAACACACAGACCCCCCATTTCAAAGTAATTATACTGCAGTTTGGCAGCTCTTAAAGCGACAGTACATGGAGGCATTAGGCATTCTCACTCAATTATTTTTTTAAATCGGCTGAAATACAGGACACCAGCCTGGCAGAGAGCATTTAGGCTCACCCAAAGAAGGCTTTTTAGTAACTCCCCTTCTTAGGGGGGGTTACAGCAGTATGCCAGAATTTTTTAAGAGCGGGGCATGTCCAGAGGATATGATGTAGATGAGCTGGGGAGGCCTGGCACCTCCAACACCTATCATGGCCCAGCATCTTGAGCTCAAAGAGCACAGCTGGCATCCTATACCATCTAAGAAGAAACTTCAGCTGTATCAGCTGGCTCTTAGCATCTTCATGTGCTATGTGTGCTGCCATTAAACTTGTGGCCACTGCTCCTAAGGGAGAGGACGCTGGAGCTCAGCTTCCCATGCCAACCGGCATTTGGAGGTGGTATCCAGCTGAGAGTCTCTCAGCACCTTGTAAATGATTCCAACGAGTCCCTGACCCTGTCTTGGTTTGTGGAATGTGGCAAGGCAGCCCCACCCATCCTCATCAGTGTACCCAGACAGAAGGGGTGGACCTCGCTTCTTATCTGAAGATATCTCCAGAAATCCTGAACCTTCAGATCAAAGTGCTCCAGCAGCTGGACAAAGGACATTAGAGTTTTATTATTGGGGAGGAGAAGATCCCCCACAGTATGAATCCCTTTTGCTGCCCACTGGGACCAAGAGAGGGGTTAGCGATCTACCATAACTAGCCTGTTGTTCCAGAGGGGATCGTACAGTATCTGGGGGGAGCAGGCAGTATTTGGGGTGCCCCTGATAGCCATAGACCGTCACCACGTTCTCTGCAAGTCTCAGCCATGATTGGGGTGAGCTGATTCCCAGGGGCCTTTCTGCTGCCTAGCAGAGAGAAGAGAGAATTGTCTTGTGCAAGAGCAGATTCCAGGAGAACCCATTGCGGGGGGGAGGCCAGGGGTGAACCAAGTGGTGGCTTGCACCATACGAAAGGTCAAATGATAACCTGCCAACCAAGGGGGCCCTAGCCCGCCTCTAGACCAGTGAGCCCTTAATTTCGAGCATCCCCAGCAGGCTGCTTTACCTTCCCACAAGAAAGAGGATGTAAGCTTGTCTAGGGAGGAAAACAGCTTATGCGACAGGGAGATTGGAAGATTATTCAGAAGGTAGGAGACTCGTGGAAGAACAAACATACACACTGCCTCCACTTTACCCTTCAGGGACAGCCGATGTTTATGCCAACACTGAACCTCAGCTGTCAGAGCTGAGAGAAGAGGGGAGAAATTGGTCTTTTCAAGGTCATTCCATGCAGAGGAAATGAAAATACCTAGGTATGAGAAACCCTGCCATGCCTGCTAGACAGTTCTTGCCACACCTTGAGTTCAGCTGGGAAAGGATTGTTTTCTTCTGATTAACCAACAAGATGGAGAGAGAGAGGCAAACTCCTGTAATACTGGCAGCACAGTAGGGAAGGAGAGATCTGAGTTGGACAGCGTGAGCAACATATCATCTGCATAAGCGTTGACCAGAAAACTCCGACCTGGGACAGGGATCCCAGTAATGCCAGGGGTATCCAGAAGCCTCCTAATCAGGGGGTCTAGGGCTATGAGGAACAGGAAAGGAGAGAGGGGGCATCCTTGCCTAGTGCCACTCTGCAGAGAAAAAGGGGAAGAGATATCCCACTTGGTAAGGATCTTGGCTGTAGGTATAGGTTGGAGACCCAGGCACAAAAGTGGGTACCAAAACCATAGAGGCTGAGGACACTGTGAATATAGTCCCTCTCTAAGGAATCGAAGGCCTTAGAGGAGTCAATTGCAAGGGCTGCCATGGGGGTTGAAGAGTGGAGTGCCAACCATTTTAGGTTGAGAACTAGGTGCAAATTGTCCGCCCCAGACTTATCCTCTGAGAAGCCAGACTGCGAGGGATGGATTAATGTGGGAAGGACCTGGGTCAACCTGTTTGCCAGAAACTTGGCCACCAACTAAGTGTCCACTGAGACCAGTGAAATGGGCCGGAAATTGGCACAATCCAGTGCTTCAGAGGACTTCTTGGGGATTAACGTTATGAGGGTTTCCCACATGGTAGGTGGGAGTGAACCCTTGCTGTGGGCCTCCTGCAAGACCTGCAGTAGAGGGATTGTAATGTTAGTTTGGAGGAGTTGATAAAGCTCTACAGTCATGCCATCTGGTCCTTGGGCTTTGCCCTTCGCCATTTGCGAAACAGCAGTCTGAAGTTCCCCCACGGTGATGGGGGAATCCAGGCTGCTACAATCTGTCTGTGGAAGTTTGGGGAGACAGACCCCATGGCAAAACTCTGACAGGCGCATGTAAAGGCCCTCAGGTGAGTCATTGGAATGGGTCCAGTAAAGAACTTGATAGAAAAGGCGCATTGTCTTGTTGATGTCTTTGGGCACAGAGACCACTTTTCCTCCTTATTCCTAAGCACAAGAATTCTAGATAAGGCTTGCTACTTACGTAAGTGGTAAGCTAGCAGCCTGCCCCCTTTATCCCCCCTTCCCATGATTTGTGTTTGGAGCTGAGGAGCTGCCACTCTGCTTTCCTACTTAGCAAGGAATTTATCTGGTATTTCAGGCCTAAAATAGCAGGAAGAAGGGAGGAGTTGACTGATTGTTCTGCAGAGGCTTTAAATTTCCCCTCCAGGGCTGCGAGTTCTGCTTGGAGCCAGCACATTGTCTCTGCCCGGGCCATGCTCTTAGCTGCTGTGTAGGAGATAATTCTCCCTCTGATGACAGCTTTGAAGGCCTCCCAGATCGTGAATGCAGAAACTTCATCTGAGATGTTAAGAGAGAAGTAGGTATGAGCCTCTTCCTTTATAAAGGCCTGAAACTCTTTGTCTTGCAGCAGCAGGAGGTTGCACTTCCATCTCGTGGAAGGGGCCCCCTGACCTGGAGAGCAGAACAAGATAGACACAGGGGCATGATCGGATATTATAATGCTCCCTATTGAGGCTTCTGAGACCCCGGGTGCAGTCACATGGTTGGCCAACCAGAAGTCTAACCTGCTATGGTTGTGGTGGACTGCTGAATAGAAGGAGTAATCCCACCCTTGTGGATTATCCCTCCTCCAAGGGTCACATAGGCCCCATTCTGCCATAAGTTCAGTGAGGCCAGCCAGGTCCTAGGGGTGGATCTGAGGGGTGGGGAGGGACTTGTCAAGAAAGATGTTGAGGACCAGGTAATGGTCACCCCCCCATCAGTATCGGGATGTCCGAGACCCTGTCCATCAAGCTGGTAAAGGCTTGGCTTATATCAGACTAGAACTCCCCTGAGTCACTGTTATGGCCGTATATGTTGGCTAGTAACACCCTGCCCCCAGGATAGGTAAGTCTGACCACAACCCACCTCCCCTGGGAGCCTATAAACTTATCTTCCACCACCCAAGGTGTGCAGCAGTATGGCCACCCCTCTGGATTTGCTTGAAGCACAGCTAGTAATTATAGATCCTACCAACAACTTTTTGAGCCATCGAACAATCCTTGTAGTTAGGTGCATCTCCTGGAGCAGGGCTATATCAGCTCCCAGAGAATTCAAAAATTGTAGCCCCCTAGTGCACCTAGCCAGGTGATTAAGCCCTTTGATGTTCCAGGAGATGAACTTCCAACTGTAAGCCACAGGGGGCTTGCTAGCCATGGTTAGCCACTGAGCGAGAGACAAGAAAGAGGGAGTACTCACCAGTGAGGAAAGAGAATGACTGATAGCAGGAGGAACAGAAAGTCACCTGGTTGCTGGCTTGGAAAGAAGGGTCCCAAACCTTGGAGGAGACGGGAAGGAGGAGGAGTGAGGATGGAACACAGGCTGTTAAGAGCTGCAGCAGTTGACACCAAATAGAAAAAAACCTGGCCAGATAACAAGAAACAGTTATGCTATATGTTATTTCAGAAAAGAGAACAATGCACTCAATAAGATAAATATAACAACAATAACACACAAAAACTATAACAATTGTAATGGCACTGAGGTGAGCATGATGGAGCCTCGCAGTGCTCCTAACCACACTGATTCAGACACCAATAATGGGGGGAAGGTCTCAGCAAGCATGGGTGACCTGTCCCAACCTGGCCATTGGTCTGGAGGATCCAGGTAACCCTGATGGCGTCAAGCTGCTGGGCAGCATATAAAATAGTAACAGCTGAGAGGAGGGTGGGGAGGAGGCCCTCCCCATGATGAAGGGGGGACCTCTGTATGCTGCTTAGTGGAGCTACATAAGGATACAAAAAAAAGGGGGGTGATAAGTGCCAGGGTAGCTGGGGTGCTCTGCTTGGGTGTCAAATAACCTTGATGCCCACCCCAGACCAAGGAGATACCCCCAGGCAAACAACAGGTGCTTCAGTGTGAGTGGAGAGGATGGGGTGGCGGGGAGGGATAAGTAGCTGAAATCCCCTGCCGAGGGGTCTCTTGGTAAGGCTGTGAGCCATCTCAGCTGGGGGGTGAGACCCCCCCATCATGACTCAGTATGTACCCCCTGTCAGCAAGGTCCTGAAAAGGAGAGGACGGGGAAGGGTGCCAGGGTGAATGGACATCCAGAGAGAAAATGTGGGTTACGCTGAAAGAAGCTGGCTATGAGATGGGTGCCACAGCTGGACTGGTCCGTCCAGCATGCCACCCATTACAAGCCGGTAACACTGCAAACAAGGAGAGAACAAATTAACAGGCACAACACTAGAGCAAAAAATCTTAGCCATGGATTAATAGTCCACCAAGTCTTCCGTTCTTTCTGGGTGCACCAGGGCCTTCCAGACGGTTTCCTTCAGTTCTGCAAGGCTGCGGGAGAGCGGCCGGAGCTTCTGCAAAAGACTTGGCCCCAGGCTTGAGTAGACCATCCACTGAAGCCAGTTCCTCTTCGTCCTCTTCCACTGTAATGGCCCAGTCTAGTGGGATGACATCATCCATAGGCTCAGGGAGTTCAGCATCTTGTGGATCACGGCTTTCACACTCAGCTGGCATGATTACTTCTACCTGAGGGAGCTTTGTGGGGGAGAGGCTGAAAGTTTGCTGGTGGTTAAGGGGCTCAGGCTTCTGGACCAATGGCATTGTTGGTTGGGGGGAAAGCTTAGAGAAGTCCTGCCTCCCTGCTGTCTCCGGGGCTGCCATGGGCTGCCTAGCAGTAGGTAAGGGAGTATCAGCAGGCCGACTTTCTGTGTCCCCGGGTTTCCAGAAATCTTGCGACGAGGGCCTGGGGGATGTCTTAGCAGCAGAGCCAGTCCGACTGTGTTTATCGTCCTCCGGGAAACATATCTCATGCCTTTCAGTTCTCTTGCCGACGCAATCCCCCAGGACTCAGAGGCGTCTGGGAGATGTAGTTTGGGATAGGAGGCCTGGCCAGTGGTTGTTAAGCCATGCTTCGGTATCTCATGGATATTCCACCAGAAAGGCCTTTCTATCCTTGGAAATATGTAAGGCAGTAAGTCTTTTGAAGCAATATTGAACCGAATTTGCCAGCTAGATTTTCTTAAGGGGACCGAAAGCTCTCCTTCCAGCTGCTACCTCCTGTGAGAAGTCACGATAAAAAGAGATAGTGGCTCCTCTCCAAGTAAGCTCTCCCATGTCCCTAGCCACATGGAGCAGCCTCTCCTTCACTGAATATCGCAGCAGGTATGCTATGATGGTTCTGGAGGCATTCGAGCCCTCCAGCATGCCGGCTACTCTGTGGGCTCTTTCCACATTGATTGGCTCTCTCCATTTCTACCCCAACAACTGAGGCAACCAGTCATTTAGAAAACGTTCCATATTGGGTCCTTCGGCCCCTTCCAGGGCCCCCAGGATCCTAATGTTGTTCCTCCAGCTCCTGTTCTCCTGGTCTTCCACCCTATGCCAGAGCCTGGAGAGCTTTGCCTCATGCTGCCCGAGATGCTGCCATACCATAATGTGCTGCATCTCAAGCTCCTCAGTTCTGTGCTCTACCACATTGTGTTTGCCTTCTAAGCAGCATACATCTGCCACATTCCCCGCCAGGGATGCCCCGATGCAGTCCACCCTTGTCAGTAGGGCCTCCAGCATTTTAGTGATGTGGGAGAGAGCATCCCCCAGCTAAGCCTGGTCGGGGGGGTTGAGTATCGCTTGAACTAGGCCCTTGTGTACTGTTCATAGAGTTGTCCATCTCCCCACCTGTGCAGTGACAATTTGTGGACACTATGGGGAAGTAGTCGGTAATCCGCTACCAGGTGCCCATGGCCAATGGAGATTGCGACCCGACAGCTTCCACTTGGGTGCAAAGATAGCGGCAGATATCTCGATGGGCGAACTGGTACCCCGATACTTGGGCTTGTGAGGCCTACCCCGGCTACACGGTTTTCAATTGCTGGTGCCGTAAGTTGCATAAATGGCACGGATCACCCAACAAAAGGCATCAGGATGGTAGTGGCAGAGGTGGGGAGGGATTTTCCAGCTGTTACAGAGATGGTTCAGTCCGGCATTACTGAGGATTAAAGATTATTAGGCACCAGGTAGGGGCAGAGCAAAAGTCCTAAGCTGCCCTTGCCATCAGGTCCAAGCCACACCCCCCCCCAGCTAGGAATTTTAAACTTGTACTCAGAACTGATGCATTATTGCCCCTCGCTCCATTATGTAAAAATAAACCACAATACTGTATGCACTGCCACGCCACACCAACAATAGCCCCCCTTCCCCCATTTGCCATGTCTGAATTCAAGTAATCGGTTTCTTCCTGTGATCCTCCTTCCTTTGTTTTTCTGCCTGTCTGGTAAGTTGTTCTTGTTTGTGTATTTGGCTGGTGGCATCAGTGCCCCATAGTAAACAACAAAGTCAAAAGGGCTCCACATGACACAGACAAAATGTAACTCATAATGTCCTTGTTTTCTTCTTTTTGTTGCCCCTGCCTGATTTGTTGCCCCTGCCTAATTTTTATACTGTACTCTGCTGAGTACAATGCATATGCCCGCCGACATCCCTGATTCTGCTTTCCGCACAGCTCTACTTAATAATACAGGTTAACCATTTGGGAGATTTCCTGTAATACTGCCATGCTTCTGTTTGTGCATTTCATAGGAAGCTTTTATTCAATGTACAGTACATTAGCTGCAAATAGCAACTGAGGCTTGTTTGCAAAATGACACAAATAAATATGTTATACATTCTAAAGGATATGCAGTATTTTACTGTACAGTATGTCTGATTTAACCATCTAAGCACATGGATATACACCTCTGATTTTTTTAAAACAGCATGTTAGACTTATGCTGGCTGCCAAATTTGGAGGTGGGTTACTAAACTGAATGTCGATAGACCATAAAAAAGATGGTTCTTCAGAAATGTGCCACAGGATTTTGGCACTGAAAGGGTTTGACTGAATTTTTCAACAAGGAGATTGTATGTTGTTTATAGCACATCTAATGCACAGTAGTGCTGTCTATCAGCTACTGTACATTGACACCTCTAGGATCTGAGATATGAGACATGCAAAAAGTGTCCAAGAGCTGACGCTTAACGGGTGTGAAGTAAGGCACACCTGCTATTGCATTTTCAGATGGGGAAACAGTCCTTTGTAATGTGCTTTTCTTGATCAAAGTTACCAGCTCAAATAAAGACATAGGCATCTACCTGTTAAAGAGACCCTTTCCCTACTGGGACAACTTTTAAAAACTGCAAGATTTAGACACAATTCAGCTTGTGTTTCCTATTTCTTGCAACTCTCACAAAGATTTGTTAATTTCTAAGGACATTTACATGAAACTGGAATTTATCTCTATCTGCCCTGGCTTCTTGTCAATTCCTGACATCACAATTCTGACAATGACATTACAGTCTGTTACTGTGGAGATAATTATATTACAAAACTGGGATTATAATGTCAGGTGTCGACAAGCAGCCAGAGAGGATTATGTCTAGGGGTTCAAGATCCTATCTTCATGCAATCCTCTTCAGCAATGAAGACAAATGGGTAACAAATTGCAGAAAATATATGAAATATTAATTGAACTGTGTCTAAATCTTGTATTTTCAAAAATTTTCCAATGGTGTCAGAGGCTCTGTATGAGTTGAAAGGTCTACACTGGAGTAGGTTAAAGAGGTGAGGTAAATTTTAATTTATTGTATGCTTCCAGAGTGTGGTATATTTAGCAATGGTCCACACAGTCAAAAGACAGAACACTCATAAATATCTATATTCATGCAAATATGTCTATCCAAAAAAGATTGACTTTTATGAGCTGCAAGAATGTAGATTGTGTTGCCCACAGTATGGCACAGACACAGTAAATGTGTTATGGTGTACAAGAACAGGTTATTCATGAATATTAAATATTCATTGCAAAACATGACATTATTGCACCAGTTAGGGTTTAAGCATAGTGGGAAAAGTAGGGAAATTAAATCTTAGTGTTAACATAAGGAAGGAAAAAAGTGACAGGTTGCAATCAACCTATCTGTGGTATTCTTATCGAACAGTACAGAGAAGAAAAGTGGGAAAGGCTGCAATCTCAGTAGGAGGCCTACAGGTACAGTAAAACAGAGGAAGACTAAACTTCATATCTGGGGTACAGTAGACTTGGAATACAGTCAGGAGTTATAGCAGGTAGAAGAGACAGTGCACAGGCATGAGCTGGGGGCAGCTTATGAGCTGCAGGGAGTGTAGGGCAGCAGTGTTCTTGAGAGTACTCTCAGAGGCTGGGTGTGTGTAGTGTACAGGAGACTGGGGATTGTAATGGCAGAAGTGCAGCAGCTCAGGTCAAAAATTAGCAAACTGTTGGGAATTTAGAGGGCAGAATTTAGTAGGAAAAGAGCTGCTCAGAGGATCCCAATGTCCTGGACCCCACTGCTGCAAAGGGCAAAAAGGATAAAAGAGCAAGCTGGAACAGAACTGGGGAAGAGGGAGAAAACAAGGGGAATAGGGAAACAATGCAATGCTGAGAGATACCAGCGAAGAACCAATACCAGGTCTGTTGGTCTCTGGAAAGGGTCATTACCCATGGATGACTAAGAGGTGAGTAGTGTGATAAAGGCTAACGTGGAGGAGAAGAAGGGAAGTAGTGGGAAGGATAGTACAGTTTTGGATCAGAAAGTATCTAAACAGGAGGGGGCACTGGGAGTCAGGGGCTCAAAAGAGAATTTGTTGTGCAGTGTGTAGACAGGGATGGAGGTGGTGTTACTGCCACTCACACATTGCGGTGACACATCATGAGGAAAATGTGATTCATGATGGAGGAAGTAGGAGAAATATGACAAGAAAGCATGATTTTTGAATGAACATATGATGAGTTGTGAAAATGATAATATAAAGTATTACCCATATGGTGCATAGGTGGTTGTAGTGGAACTGGCAAATCATATTGTACCATTTGATATGCAGTGTGTTAGCAGGGAAGAAGGTGGTGTCACTCTGATGCTGCAGTGTTGCATAGTGAAGAAAATATGATTCATAATGGATGGTGGAGGAGGAAGATAATGATGAAGACAATGGGCAGGATATTCAAAGCAGTTGCGCATGGTGTAACTGAGATGTGCCGGCACAACAGCAGAAATGTGCCAAGGAGCGATATTCAGCGGGAGTCAGTGCACAGCACAAGTCGCAGTGCGCCAATGCGCAACCCTTATGAATGCAAACACTAGGGCAGGGGGCGTGCCCATGAATATGTGGCGCAGTGTGATATTCAACCCCTGACCCAAGGCACAAGTATGGAGCAACGGCCAGATGCGCCAAGCAGACTTGTGCCTATAAATACAGGGCACAAGCACGGGTACAGCACTTGCACCATGGGTGAGAGAGAGAGAGACAGACAGACAGACAGATAGAAAGCAACTGGACTGTGAAGAGAGGAAACGGAAGAAAAAAGGGAGAAAGAGCTGAGGGGGTGGAACAGGCAGCCACAGGGGTGTGGGACAGAGGTGGTAGTGGAGTGCAAGCAAGGGGCACGGGGCAAACAGGGAGAGGCAGGCAGAGAGAAAGACACTGCCCCATGGTGCCAAGCAGACCACAGGGGCCAACCGCCCAGGGAATGACAGGACAGCAGGGGTCATGGTTAGCACAGCCTTCCAGATGGAGTCCATAATGAGGGGCGTGAGGAGGCAGGATGAAGAGCGTCATGGCTGTGGAATGGCCCATCAGCAGTATGCCCAGAACAGGTGGTACCATGCCCGATCCACCTTTGAGAATTACTCCAATACAGAGATTGTGGGCCAGTATTGCCTGAACCGTACGATTCTGAAGTAGCTCTGTGAGCTGTGCAGTGAAGAGATGCAGGCACCCACTAGACAGAGCCATGCCTTGTCAGTGAAGATGAAGGTGACAGCTGTCATGTGCCTGCTAGCCACGGGTACCTTTCAGAGACCAACAGGGGACACCACAGGCATAACTCAGTTGGCCACACCATGCCTCCTCACACAATTCCTCGATGCCAGGCTGCCACATACTTTGGAATACATCCATTTCCCCAGCACACAGGCAGAGCATTTAACAACCATGCAGGACTTTCACAGGGTAGCACGGATACCTGGCATGCTTGGGGCCATTGACTGCACCTATGTGGACATCCGCATGCCACCTGGCCCTGAGGGTGTAGCATACGTCAACAGGAAGGGCTATCCTAGTGTCAACTGCCAGGTGGTGTGTGATGCCAGGGGGCGCATAACCAATGTCCGTGCCACACACCCTGGGAGTGTACATGATGCCTTCATCTGCCACAGCTGTGTGCTGTGCCACAAGTTCGAGTGTGGGGACATCCCCATGGGTCACCTAGTGTGTGAGTATGGACGTCCATGGGGAGCTGGTAACAGCAGGGCATGGGATGGGGTGGGCAGGGTGGGTGTGCTGGTGAGGGCACCAGAGATAGGCAAGGGCACTGCAACATAGGACACTAGGCTAACCATGTGTTTGCCCACACAGGTGACAGTGGCTACCCACCCAGGCCCTGGCTACTCAACCCCTACCAGCTCCCGTCATCCCCAACAGAGGACCGGTACAATGAGGCACATGCCAGCACGCGGAACATCATTGAGCATGTGTTTGGGATGATGAAAGCATGATTCCGATGCCTTGACAGGTCTGTTGGTGCCCTATAGTACAGCCCCTCAAAAGCCTGTGGCCTATTCCTGGCCTGCTGCATACTGCACACCATGGCCATTGACTGTGGGATAGCTGTTGAGGCCAAAGAGGGGGACAACAGTGGGGACAACAAGGGCAATGGGCCAGAGACTGGTGGGCAGCCCCCATTGGATGGAGGGATCCCCAGCTCCTGTGGATGGCACGCCAGCACCAAGACACAATTGCACAGGAGCACTATGGTGCTTGCAGGTAGGTGGAGAAACACCCAAGCAGTAGCCAAACACAATGGTACAGCACATGGGCATGGTGGGTACAGCAATGGACATGCACTCGCAGAGGCGTGGTGCAGGGGTGGGGGTGGAAGTGCCACACAGCCACATGCAACATCACACAGCACTGTACAGCAACACACTCACACACACACACATACAAGCAGTCACATGCAGACATGCGTCCAGGCGCTGGCATGTGGTGTGGATCAGAAGCAGGGTGCTGGTGCACAGGCGCAACCAGTGCTGTTCTGCGCTCATCATGCCCATGCCACATGGGCCAGCAGCCAGGCAGGTGTGCACACAGGCAGCGTGCAGCGCAACACACAGTTGCCACAACTGTGGCATGTATCCACACACATCGCCCATGTGCGCACAAGACAGTGGCAGCAGACTGCGGTCAGGGCAGCACGCACATCAAATCCGCCGCATGGAACCATTGCCACCGTGGTCATGGGTGCAGCCATGCCAGGGCTGATCAGCAGTCACTGGCTGCTCAATGGCCACATGGGGTGTCTGCAACTGCCCCCCCAAGGGTTGTACTGTGGGACTACAAGTGGGTCCATGCAGGGGTGTGTAGGCACCCAAACAGGCCAGCCCCAGGCATGCCTGGGATGCCAACAGCAGAGCACGGCATTGACAGGGAGGGTGTCGCTCGACGCTGGGTCCATGGGGTAGACAGTGCACTCTGCAGTGTATGTGGCTGGAGGCCATGCCCTGTGGCAGCCAGTGGTGCAAGGCCAACCAAAATCGCATTGGCAATGTGATCCTGGGATGCAGTTGTGTCCTCCTGCAGGTGCTGTATAGCCTCCAGAACCTACGCAGTGCCCCTCTCATGCAGCTTGGCCACCCAGCACATCTCTGCACGAAGTGCATGCACCCCAGCTACAAGCAGCACCTGTTGCTCCACAGAGGCCTGCAGCAATCAGGTGTGCTCTGACAAAAAGTTGGTGGCCAGGCGTGCCTGGGTGTGCTGCCGACGCACCGGTGGTGTACTACAATGCTGCACAGCCCCTCACTCAGGTGGATGCTGCACAGCAGGGTCCCCATGGTGCTGGTCATTCTGTGGCACCCCAGCGGTGGACACTGCATCCAGCCACCCAACATCCCCAGCCATCTTCTGCTGCTGCCCCTCTGGCCCCTGCACACTGGCCAGTGCATGGGTGGATGCACCACCACCACCACCACATAGCACTGTCATGACTATGCACATGGCAGCACCAGTGGCAGCGGCAGGCAGCTGTTCCACCACTGACAGGCCATTGGCTGCACTTTCAGTGATGGTAGTAGGTATGGGTGCCTCTCCCACAACACCACCCATGCTGTCCAGGATGGTGGTCATGTCGTTATCAGTGTCAGACCCCGCACCAATCGGTGTCTCCATGCAGAGTATGCCAAGGCTGGCATCCCGCTGGAACACAGCCAGGGCCTTGTCCAACACCAAGCCCAGGACATGCAGCTGGATGGCAGTGGCCTGCTGCAGCCAATCAGGCCCCCGGATGCCCGTGGAGGTGGATGGCTGGTCCTCCGGGGCTGGGCCTGCCCCCCACAGCTGCTGCTGGAGCTTCTTCCACTGCATGCTGGCATGCTGGTGCTGTAAGAGAAAACAGATGTGTAAGTGTTGCTATGCCGGCTGCCCCCCCTGGCAAACATACCATGCAGTGATGGGCTCCCTCTTGTCTGGAAACCACCAGTCGGCACACCCTCAATGGTGCTGCAACACATGGTGGCCATCACCTGCTCCTCCTGTGCCATGAGCTGTGGTACATCAGCATGGCCCCCTCCAGTGGCTGCCCTGGCTGCCCGTATAGCTGCCACCTTCTCTTTAATGTGGCATTTATCAATGCCCACCTTCTTCCTGCACTCACCGCTGGTGGCTGCCCTGCTGGGTCACAACCGCTGCCACCTCCACCCAGGACACAGCCCTGGCTTGTGGTGTGCCTATGCACCACTCAGCAGTTGCTCCCTGTCAAGGTAGCCCTCAAACAGGGCATCAGCCTCTGCCTTCGTAAAGTTGGGCCTGTGCTTGCGGGCAGGCACACACTCCTCATTCTCCTCATGCTCGGACATGGTGCTACCTGTGAACATAGATATGTGTGTCAGTGACTGCAGCTGCCCACCCTCTCCACCCTGCTGTGCTGGCTGGTCCCACAGCAGGAGCAACTTACCTCTGATGGTTGCAGTACCGGTCCCTGGCATGTGCCATTTTGCAGTGCCTTTATAGCACATCGCATGCAGATGAGCAGTGGCACAGTGGCAATGACATGCTAATTTCCCCAGTGCACCACACATTGGCAGATAAGCTCATTAGCATGTGGCAGATGAATATCATGACCTTGCTCCCTGCACAATGGGATTGCTCTGGCGCATGCCGTGGCACAATGCTGGGACATGTGCAGTGTGTTGGCCTGCAGTACACATGTGTCAGGAGCATTGCTACCACCTATTGTGCGCTGTGCACTCAGAGTAAAATAGGGGCCATGGTGCACTGTGTGCCATGGCCTCTACAGCACTCAGGTGCACTGTGCGCCAGGTGACCCCTGACCCCTGTTGTGACCCCTTGCTCCTTGGGACTACCCCAACTGCTGGGTCACACCCATTCTGTGCATCCATGGTGATGTACGATTTGCGGACACAGTGCATGCTGATACGAGGCACCTATCCAGCACACACGTTGTGCACACTTGAGCCTCTGGTGCCATTTTGGGCCAACACCTTGCAAGGGGATGATGGTGCTGTGAGGCTTGCATCGTGCTCACAACTGGTCTGACTTGGAGCTAGTGAACCTTGTGGCCCATGTGCAGCCACATGCACCTGGGCTGTTTGGCCAGGTGCCCCTGCAGCAGGCCAGGACAGAGGTCTAACAGAACATCACTGCAGGCCTGGTACAGGACACTAGGGTACCATGGATTGGTGAGCAGTGCCTCCACCGGTATGGGGACATGCTGCAGCGGGACACTAAGTGACTACAGCAGCTGCAGACATGCATCTGCAGGGGGGCTGTTCCACAGCTAGGTAAGTCATCACATGGTGCATGTGTGCCCTAATGCTGTACTGTGGTGTTGGCTGGGATGCCTGACATACCCTGCAGGTGGGGTGCACTGTCAGCGTGCTCAGAGCAGAGTGGCATTGCCGGCTAGAGATTGCGCAGTGCTGCTGCCCTGTGGATTGTGTCAGGCTGGGGCACACACTGTACACAGGGGTGGGAGTTGTAGTCACATGCTGTGGTTGTTATCTGATGTGTACCTGTCTCTGTTCCATTCCTAGGGCCTGAGGATCACTGCCGTGCGAGGATGGCAGGGGTGACCAGTGGACCACAGCAGGCCGCTGTGGGTGCAAGTGGTGGGAGTGGAGCATCAGCTGGGCTGGCACAAGCAATGCCACAGTGGGTGGGTAGGTAGGCACTGTTGTCTTCCTCTACTCATTACCAGGTAGTCAGCGGGGGTGTGGGTACAGCCATGGCCACCTGTGCCATGTGCTGTGTCAGCTGTGTGCCACTGTTGGACGGCCATTGCACATGTGTACCAGCTGTTGGTGGGGTGGGTATGCACCAGGCTGCTACCAGTGCTGCTGTGGTGCTGCTGAGACCCTGTGCCATCTGGCTGCTGCTGTGTGGTCGGGTGGCCATTGGGCAGCAGTATCCA
Organism: Neoceratodus forsteri; assembly: GCA_016271365.2. Classification (NCBI taxonomy): domain Eukaryota; kingdom Metazoa; phylum Chordata; order Ceratodontiformes; family Ceratodontidae; genus Neoceratodus; species Neoceratodus forsteri. The sequence continues at coordinate 868,938,508 of CM057450.1, read as the reverse complement.
CCACTGTGCACCATCGTGGCATGCTGGGATGCTGGCAGGCATTGGGCCACCCACTGTGGGTTCCCAGGGTGCCACTTCAGGTGCCCATTGCACACAGTGGGAGGGCATGGTTCCTAGGGACCTTGCAATGATCACCTGTCCATTCCTTTGTCATAGGCATCTGAAGGGGTTCACAGCTGCCCCTGTATTGATGCTTGTTAAGGCAGTTGATCCTCACAATGGCAACAGAACTAGAGGTGATACAGCAAACTCACCGGATGGTGCTCCAGGAGAGGCAATGGTGTAGACATCTGGAGGCAGCAGGCCATGGGCACCCATAAGGCACCCCCACCATTTCCCTTTTGACCCCTGCCATCCCTTCCATATCCATCCCCCATCCTACTGTACAGTCCCTGTTCCTTGTCCCCTTCCCTCACTCTCCTACCCTTCCCCCCAATGCCATTGTAAATAGTTTTGCTTTATAATACAGTTTTCCTGCTTACTTGCTTGTGTCCATGTCTGCTTTACAGCTGGCGTGTGGAGCCATGCTGCAGTGGTGTGGTGGGTGTCTGCGTGGTGTGTCTGTGTCATTGTGTGGGTCGTGCATGGTGGTGTCCTGTCCCTTGGATGGTGGCCATTCCTTGGGGTGGCCATGGGGTGGCTGTCCTGGTTGTGTGGCATATGTGTTGGGTGCCATGGTCCAGGGTGTGGCTGGACAGGGTCTGGGTGGGTGGGGGCACAGCATGCAGTGGGGGTTTCCTGTGGCGGCACTCTCTTGGCCATTGGTACCTCCTGTGCACTGTGTCCAGTGCCACGGCGGTGTTAGGGGAGAGCTGGTTGCCTGTGTGTGTGCCCTGCTGTTGGTGGTCACCTGTGGCATGCCACTGTGCCACCCTGGCACTGTCCTCAGGTGTGTTCCTCTGCCTGTCCCTTGCTTTGCCACTGCTGCTGTGCTCCCACCATTGATTGGAGTTGGTTCTTGTGTGCCTCAGCGCTTGTCCCTTTGCAACCTGGTGCATCTCTGGTTGTGTTATGGTGCAGGTCTTGTTACTCTCTGGTGCAACTCTGATTGTGACATGGCTCATCTGTGCCATATTCAGCTGTGTTGCGCTGGCACATTTCACCATGCGCAACCTTTGAATATCACACTCATTGTGCTATGGCACATTGGATTTGTACTGCTCTAGACTTGCACCGGCCTTAGGAGCATTTCTGAATATCTGGCCCAATGTGTTTTTTCCTGAAGCCGGCATCATTCTATCATTTGTGTTTTATTCTAGTTAATTATTGTTATTATTTTTAAGTTTGGCTGTATTTGCTGAGAAAAATTATTTCATTAGATTTGTGATGCCATCTATAGTGTTCTCCCACACTGCACAAGATCCATTTGGATTTTTAGGTACAGTGGACTGATGGTGGGAGGGTTCTATTTTAGGAGAGGGATGGGTGTTAGGGTGGCTCTTGCACGAGAATTTCTTTCAGTCACTGTGGAATGACATACCTTCAGATAACATTGGATAGGGCAGTAGATATTATATATGAACAGATAATAAAATCTAATATGACATAATTAGGCAATAATACATGACAGGGTGTGGTATATCTTGGGATACTGTCACACCCTGAGAGCATTAGAAGGCACAAGGCTACAGATTGAGTGTCTCGTGCACCTGAGAAGTGACAATTTCCATTGATATACCACATCCAGGAGCATATGGGAAAGGGGAAATTATTTAACCAGCAAAGGCACACTGAACCAGATCTTTACTCCAGGTGTGACCTGGGAGCACAAGGAAGTTAAGTGACTTGCTCAGGATCAAACAGTATGCAAGTGGGGGCTGATAGGATTCAGACCCAGGTCTCCAGGTTTTTAGCTCGGTGCTCTTAACCACTACACTATACTGACTCCTTATAAATAATTTCAATTATGAAATTCTTTTTTTTAAATAAATTAATTTAAACAAACCAGTTTAAAAATGTTGTTTCAATGATTTATTGCAATGTGAATGGGTACATGAGAAAAAGTTTTTATTTTCTTGTGTAGAGAGCAGTACGGTAGGTTGTATCGTAGCAGCTTTAGATGACTCTATTTGTAACCTCCCATGCACATAAAAGCACACAGTTGCTTGTGTCTTATACTTTTAATAATGTTGAAGGAATCCAGTGCTGAAAGGCACAGGGTTAAAATGCCAAGAACATTAACAATTTGGTCAAAAACCACAAAGCCAAAATGGCAAAATGCCAAAACAAAAGATAGCGCTCAGCAAAAACAGTGAACACTACTTAAGCTAACTCAACCACCAACAAATACACTATGGCTTTGCGGGGGGCTATGCCTCCCACAGCCCCCACTTTGCGGAGCTGTACTCCCCAAACCCCCCACTTTATTATGACTAACCCCAGGGAAGAGGCAACCCGAGAATAGGAAGAAACCTTGGGGGGGAGGGGAGGGGAGACACAAGATGTCCAGGGAGATGCAAAAAATAAAAAAAAGTATTACATGTCCCGAGATGGGGAATCAAACCCCAGGACACATATGCTCCACTGCTTTCCCTGTGGCCCTACCCTGTGTGCCACAGAGCTGCTCAGCAGCACACTGCCAGTTAGAGATTTTAACCTGTTTGCATCACAGCAAGATAGCTACAGGGATATCACTTTTAGCTATTTGACCATTCGCTATACTATCCTTGAAGCTATTGTGGTTTTAGCTTCTTTTCACCGTGCGTTTTTTCCTGTGCTAGATCCCCTTCAACATTTTAACCTGGTTCCATGCTGGCAGAAGGAGCAAGAGCTGTAAGTGGTAGGGGGTGACAGTGGCAGAAATCAGGGTTCACTAGCAGTCCTTGAATAGGAGCACTGGCACAAAGTGAACTGTAGAGTAAGGGAAAGTAAGAGCAGTGGTGGATGAAGGTGAGGGAGACTGTTAGAGATGGTATAGTCAGGAGGAGAATGAGAGCTGTGAAAGCTAGTTGTAGTCCTGTGGTGTGTGGTATTTGCACTGGTGCAGTCTGGACCACCCTTATAGAATAGCACTTGACTGACTGCTTTCAGCCACTATAGAAAGATATCATAAATTATTCACAAACCCCTCTTACAGTAGTCCAAAGACCCTGCAAGCAGCTCTACCATGGGACAGACTGATCTCTCTCACTCATCATCTCTACTTTGGATAAATATTTGGGTGCTATGGGGAAGGGGGAGGGGGTTGCGGGTGTGTTGAGTGGTGTGCATTACTGAACTGGGGGTGCGTGTTGTGCCTGGGAGGATGGGTGGGGAGTCATCTTGATTTAGTATGGGTGGGGCAGGATTATTTTATTACAGGAGTCAGACATTTTTATTATAGGAAACAAAGGACTCTACATTGTTTCATTATTTCATAGGATAGGGTAAGGAAAAGGGAGGTTGAGGGTCAGAGGGTGGTTTCAGTTGGAGAGTTCATTAACTGCAGAACAGGTGTGTGGGGGCTAGCACAGGGTGGAGGGGGGTTTATTTTGTTTAACTTGTTGTTTTACCTTGGATGCCAAATTAGCTCATAGTTCCAGTTCCAGATCCATGTTTGAGTTTGTTTATTATCGGATTTTTGGAGGCGTTGTCTGAAAATCCATATTCCTACATTTTTGCTGAAATAAGATGGACCAATTTTTTTTAATGGATATCTGAGCAACCCTAATCTGATATATTCTGATGCAATATTTGATATTTGATCTGATAATTTAATCTAATGTGATATAAAATGATATGATTTAATACGGTTCATGATCATTTTTAATATTTTGTATTTATTACTGTTGCAGAAATTGGGATATGGTCAAGTATTACAGATATTTTGTGATATTTCTAAAGAGATTATCTCTGATTGTTCTGCAGCAGCACTGCAGGTAGTGACTTTATCTATAGACGTTAAAGACATTTCAGGAAATATCTGACTATATCAACTGCTGCAACGGGTATTATAATCTGTTTCTTTTAATTATTTACCAGGAAAACATGAATCATTAAACTGTAGTTGTAATTTGGGCTAGCTGCTTCACTCCACTCCTTCATGCTGTTTTCAAAGCTATAAAGGATTATAAGTGTGTACTGGGAAGGGGGGGTTGCTTTGGTTAATTAGGCAGTGAATGCAAGATGATTTGTTTTTGGGAATTAGAGTTTACATTTTTGGATGGATCACTTGTATTACAAGTAGGGGAACTGGAATCACTAGAAGGAAGATGTGGAAAGTGGTGTGCTTCTGGATTGCTCAAGATGGTTTTAATACTTGATGCAATGGATGAATGATAATGAAAGACTGCTTGTATATTAGTGGGACTGGAACCCTTGGGTTAAGGGGGGGAATGGTTTCTTTGGATGTACTATCATGAACTCAGCAGCCCTTGTCCTCATAGCCCCAGGGCCATGTCTCTCAGTCCTTGTTCAACCATGAACAGCTCAAAGTTTCAGCAACAGGTGCAGAATTTGTACTTGGTGGAACCTCACCCTGTATCCTTTTCACCTCCTGTTCTGCTCTTCATGATGAATGGAAGGAAAGGCAGTTTGCACTTTACTGGGAGTGGAACTAGTGAATTTCTGGGGAAAAGCAAACCACGGTTTCTTTGGTTGTACTATCATGAGCCCAGCATCCCTTGCCCTCATAGATCAAGTATCATATCTTCCAGTTCTTTTTCCATCAAGAACAGCTCCATTCTCCACCATTTTCCACTGAACTTGTACTTGGGGTAACTGGCATCATGGAACATTTATCTGCTCCTGTCATCCCACTGTATCCCTTTCTCCTTCTGCTTTACAGTTCATGATCAATGGCAAGAAAGGCTTGTACAATAGTGGGAGTAGAATCAATGTATTTCTTGAGAAAAATGAACCATAGTTTCTTTTGCTGTACTATCATGTTCTACCAAGAACAGCTCCAGACTCCACCACCACTTGCAGAACTTGTCATTGGTGGAACTGGCATGGATAAACATTTATCTGCCCCCCTCCAAAGCATGATTTTCTCCTCCTGTTCTTTTCTTCATATTTTCTACAACACATGCAAAACAGATGATGATACAAAGCAGCCACCTGGCACAAATAATTATAACTCATGTTAGTCAATGATTCTCAGAAGCCCACATGACATGTACATTGCAGTCCTGGTGAATGGACAAACTGCAGTGCCACATGACTCGTGAGGTGATATGGAAAAGTGTCATCACCAGGCTTCTCACCACTTACAGAACACAGACCACACCACCGTATGACCTTGTGACCTTATGTCTTATACAGCAGTATTCACTTTTCTGTCACAGACTAGTTGGCAGTATCAGAGTATATACAGGCAAGAAATAAGAGATTGATTTGTGTGCTCTGCTGCACCACTTGTAGACGGTAAAAAAATTATTTTCAAATAAGTTCTTAAAATTCCCCCCCATTGCACCTTTTCTGGTCAGTTTCAGTTAGTGTGCCTTGATACTGTTGTGAGAGGAAAAATAAAATTAAAAAAATAAACAAATATGGATTTCTCTGCCTTCTGCTACACCACCAGCACTCAGTTATTATTTGCCAAATAAATCTTTTAAAATCCCTCTGCACCTTCTCCCATTCTTCTACATTTAACCTGCATGCTCCTGCTGCAGGGAGTATACCATTCATAGAGCGATCCCCCAACAACATAGAAACATAGAAACATGGACTTTGATGGCAGATAAGGACCACTTGGCCCACCCAGTCTGCCAATTTCCCTATCTATTGGATAAGCTGCAGAACTAGAAAACTAGCAGCCTACTTCTTCCTACCCCTCACAAGAATTTCCTTATGTCTGTCCCATGCATTCATGAATTCTCCCACTTTTTGATCCCATGACCTCCTCAGAAAGGCTGTTCCATGCCTCCACCACCCTCTCCATGAAAAAATACTTACTCACATTGCTCCTGAGCCATCCTCCTTATCTTCAAATTGTGCCCCCTTGTTCTTGCACATCTCTTTTTCTGAAAGATGCTACCTTCTTGGACTTTGTTGATTCCCTTGAGGCACTTGAAAGTTTCTATCATGTCCCCCCTCTTCCTCCTTTCCTCGAAGGTATACATAATAAGCACCTTAAGTCTCTCTTTGTATGGCTTCTGTTGCAGACCCTACGCCATTTTAGTTGCCCTACTCTGGACTGCCTCCACTCTATGTCCTTGAGATAGGGTCACCAGAACTGCACACAGTACTACATATGAGGTCTCACCATCTGTCTGTACAGAGCGATGACAACTTCCTGCTTTCTACTGGTGATGCCTCTTCCTATACATCCCATTATCACCCCAGGCTTCCTTCTGCCTTCTCACATTGCTTGCTTACCTTTAGGTCATTTGATATGACTACCCCAGGTCCCTTTCCATTTTTGTTGTTGTTAGTACCTCCCTCTTCCTTTGTCTACTCTTCCCTTGGATTTTTGTTTCCCATGTGCATTACATTTCACTTCTTTGCATTGAATCTAAGCTGCCATACTTTTGACCATTCCTCCAACCTTGCCAAGTCCCTTCTTATCCTTTCCACACCCCCTTGTGTATCAACCCTTTTGCATATCTTTGTGTCGTCTCCAAAAAGGCATACTTTTCCCTCCAGTCCCTCTGCATTGTCACTTATGAAGACATTAAAAAGGACCGGTCCCAGTACTAAACCCTGTGGTACCCTGCTAGTAAGCCCCCTTTCTTCGGAGTGGACTCCATTTATTATTACCCTCTGTGTCTTGTTGCCCAGAAAATTGTTTACCCAGACTGCACCACTGGGACCCACTCCCAGGCTGGCTAATTTGTTTAATAATCTTTTGTGTGGTACTGTGTCAAATGTGTTGCAATAGTCTAGGTAGGCCATGTCCACAGCCTCTCCCTGGTCTACTACTTTGGTCCCCCAGTCAAAGAAATCTATTAGATTTGTCTGACATGACCTTCCTGCTGTGAATCCATGCTGCCTTGGGGCCTCAGCCCCCGCTGGCCTCTAGGTACTTAACAATTCTTTATTTCAAAAGTGATTCCATCATTTTCCCTATCACTGAGGTCAAACTAACAGGTCTGTAGTTTTTTGCCTCTACTTTGCTCCCACTTTTGTGCAGGGGAATCACACCTCCCTCCTCCAGTCCTCAAGTGCCACACCATCCTCCCATAATTTGTTAAATAGGGTAGTTAGTGGTGTCACTAGCTCTCCCCTTAGTTCTTTTAGAATTTTGGGGTGAATCCCATCAGGCCTCATTGCTTTGTCCACCTTCAGTTTTAGGAGTCCTTTAAGAATCCTTTTTTCTATGAATGGACAGAAGTATTCCTTCAGTATTCCTACTTTTTCACCATCAGTCTATACTCACCAACCCTCCTCTGGCTTTATTAAGCCTCATTATCCTTCCCTTGGTCTTTCTTTGCTCCCTAAAGTACCTATAAAATATTTTATCCCCATTCTTAACCAAGTTGGCTATCTTTTCCTCAGTTTGGGCCTTTGCTATTCTGACTGCCTTCCCCGCTTCCTTCTGCTTTAACTGGTACAATTCTCTGTCCTGCTCCTTCTGTGTTTCCTTGTACTTCCTAAATGCTATCCTTTTCTCCTTAACCTTCCCCACCACCTCTTTTGAGAAACATAGTTTTTTTTTATTTCATTTTGATCTGTTTATTTGCTTCACAGGACTTGTTGCCTCTCTGATGACAGTTTTGATGTTTCCCCATTGTTCCTCAACCCCTCCTGCTTGCCTGTTAGCTAGTGCTTTTCTGAGGCATTCTCCTATTTTGACAAAGTCAGACCTCCTGAAGTCCAGTACCCTCACTTTTATGTGGCTTGACTCTGTGGTTGTGTTTATCATGAACCACACTGTTTGGTGGTCATTTGTTCCCATATGGCTACCCACTTCTAAATCTGAGATCCTCTCTCTATCCCTGTTTGAGATTACCAGGTCTAAGATTGCTCCCTCCCAAGTGGGTTCCAACACTAGCTGTCTGAGGCATGCCCCCTGTAGGGCATCAAGAATAGCCCTGTCTGTGGATGTAGCTGCAGCGAAGATGCTCCAGTTAACATCTGACATATTCAGGTCCCCCATCAACAATATCTCCCCTTTTTCTGCCATCCTAAGGATGCCTTCTATCATTTCCTTATTCATTTCCTTCTTCTGAGACTGGGTCTGTATATAACGCCCATGAAGATTGTCATGCCATTTCCTGTCTCCAGGGTGACCCACAGTACATCCTCTCCTCCCTGTTTACCCGTTAGTTCCATTGCTTTGATCCCTTCCCTTACATAGAGAGCTACTCCTCCTCCTCCTTCTCTGCTACCCTCCCTGTCCCTTCTGTAGATTGTGTACCCTGGTTTGTTGACATCACAGTCATGGTTCTCTGTGTACCATGTTTCTGTGACTGTCACGATATCCAGGCATCCCTCTTCCATCAAGGCCACTAGTTCAGGGAGCTTGTTACTCAGACTAGGGGCATTGATACTCATTGCCCTCCATTTTTTGATGGCCTTACCCCTTTTAGCCCCATCCTTTTTCTTACTGCCTTTGCCTTTTTTTCCATTTACCCTGCCCTTCTCCCTATCAGTTTCACTATAATGGTGTTTACCTCGCTAACTACCCTATTTTTTTGGGGGGGCTGGGATTTCCCTGCTTCATTTCAGTGCCTCCTCCATTGGCTAATTTAAATGGTTGTTGATGAAGCATTTGCACCTATCACCTAGGATTCTGGTTCCCCTCCTGGACAGATGCTGATCATCACACCACTACAGGCTTGTATCGCTCCAAGTGGACCCACAGTAGCCAATGAAGCCAAAGCCCTGAGCTCTGCACCAGTTTTTCAACCATTGATTGAATCCCATAGTGCAATGCACCCTAACCTTACCCATGCCCTAGACAGGCAGGCACCTCCAAGAAGGATACTGTGCGTGCTACTTGTCTAAAGCCCTTTCCCAATTCCACAAACTCCTCCTGCACTGCTCTGATCCCACTCCCGGCCAGGTCATTTATCCCTAGGTGGACCAGTGACATCCCACTCCCTCCCATGTGCAGCTGCTCCCACAATCTTGAGGATTCGCTCCCTGTCCCTCAAAGCCATGGTGTCTGGAAGGCACCTTACCTCCCTCTCCCCTCCCTCCCCAAGTTCTAACCCCTAACAATTAAGTCTCCAATCTGGAGTTGTTTGCTTCCCCTGTGGGGTCCTCTGCCACACCACTGTGGGTCTCCTTTGTGGAGGTTCTCAGCATGTTCCTTGGTCTCCACTGCAGGTGCCTCCATAGAGGAGCCACACTCTGCCAGAATGGCATACGAATTGTGCAGAAGTACAACTGGAGGGATGCACATCTGTTCCACCACCCTCACCCTCTCTGAGCCCACTGTGGTCCAACCGTTCCTCTTTCTTTACAACCTTTGAGGCAGCAGCGATGGTCTTGGTGGTCTCTGGGTGGGAGAAGAGGTCCCCGAATCCCAGCCAACTCAGCCTGGAGACAAGCAACCTCATCCCTCAGCCCAGAGAGGTGCCTGCAGATGTGACAACACCACATCCTCCAGAGTGTCTCCCGGAAGACTACTGCTCCACAGCCACTGCACTGCACCACTTCTATCATGTCTTATTTGTGGCCCTTGATTGTTGTTTTGTATGCTTACTCTTTCCTCTCTCTGTTTTACTTTTTTGTTCTTTTTTCTCCCTAATTTCCTACTGCTTCTGTTCACCTACAGCTCCTGCCCTTCCTTTTCTTGGACAGGAAGTTCCTGTATTCCTCAGTAGTATCCTTCTTACTTGTTCAGAGACAGACCTCCAGCAGCTTGGGGGTGAAGGGGAGCTATTCTTTTCCTTCTAGTATGGTGGGTCTTTTGTGCTCTATGATCACTCCTTCCTGTTCCCAAACAGGAAGTTCCTGTTGTCAAGTCAAATCCAGTGCCTATAAAAGTGGAACTGGCTAAGGATGAAGGGGAGGGAGGGAGGAGGGCTATATAGTCCCAGTAGAAGCTGCCTCCTTCCTCTTGCTGCTCTCTGCCAAAAGCTAACTATGGAAGTTTTAAATGCAGACACATGGCTTCCTGCTGCCTAAGCCACACCCTTAATTTACAGCTGTCCTTTTCACAAAGCTAACAGCACAGATAATAGTTCTCTTCCCCCAACTCAAGACAAGCACACTAACTCTTGTTTTTTTTTTGTTTGTATTTTTTTGTCATGATTGAAGGTCCCAGTAGTAGAGCTGTAGAATTCAAGCAGCTGCCTCCTTCCTCTTGCTGCTTTCTGCCAAAAGCTGACTAGGGAAGTTTTAAATGTAGACACCTGGGTTCCTGCTGCCTAAGCCACACTCCCTAATTTATAGCTGTCCTCTTCACCTAGCTAACAGCACAGATAACAGTTCCTTTCCCCCAACTCAGACAAGCACACTAACTCCTGCCTTTTTTTGTTTCTTTTTTGTTTGTTTTTTACCCTGATTGAAGGTCCCAGTAGTAGAATTCTAGTTATTTAGTGCCAGTAGTAGAGTAGTAGAATTCTAGCAGTTGCATCCTTCTTCTTGATGCTCTCTGCCAAAAGCTAACTAGGGAAGTTTTAAATGCAGACACCTGGCTTCCTGCTGCCTAAGCCACACACCCTAATTTACAGCTGTCCTCTTCATCTAGTTAACAGCAAAGATAACAGTTCCCTTCCCCCAACTCAGACAAGCACACTAACTCCTGCCTTTTTTTTTGTTTCTTTTTTGTTTGTTTTTTACCCTGATTGAAGGTCCCAGTAGTAGAATTCTAGTTATTTAGTGCCAGTAGTAGAGTAGTAGAATTCTAGCAGTTGCATCCTTCTTCTTGATGCTCTCTGTCAAAAGCTAACTAGGAAAGTTTTAAATGCAGACACCTGGCTTCCTGCTGCCTAAGCCACACCCCCTAATTTACAGCTGTCCTCTTCACCTAGCTAACAGCACATATAACAGTTCCCTTCCCCCAACTCAAGACAAGCACACTAACTCTTGTTTTTATCTTGCTTCTTTTTTGTTTGCTTTTTGCCCTGATTGAAGATCCCAATAGTAGAGTTCTAGTTCTTTAGTCCCAAAACCATTACAGCCACACAACCTGTTCGACATCCACAGTGTCAAATGCATTGTCGAAGCGCTGTACCAGTACAGTTACTCCCGCTGTTAGCCACTGTCCCCCTTATTCCCCCCCCATGGAGCTGATAATCTATAAGTCTGGGGTGAGCAGGGGGCGAGAAGCCCCCTGCAAGCAATGTAGAAAAGCCCCATTGCTTGGGGCACCATGGTGGTCTATCGATGGATCGGCAAGTTGTTAAGGTCAATGTTGGAAAATTCCTATTGTTGTGGAGGATGTTGACAACTTTGTTGTTGAACCCGGCTTGGTGGGACTGCTGCAGGGCCTGCAGCTACCAGCTGGGGATCACACTGTTTCTCTCCTCTCTCTTCTTTACTGCACAATTTCACCAGACTGCCTGCCTACCTGAAGTTACAGTGAATTTAATGAAAATTAGCTAACTAGAATGATAATTGAAAATTGTTTGATGATTTCAAAAGCTTTCTATTTAAAAGACATTACTTTTCACATAACAGGAGCTCTCCTCTTGATACAGGTCCTTCCGCTGTGAGAGGGAGCTGAAAATGGCACTTAGACGTGTGCAACATAAGGAGTTCTTAATCTGTAGCATTGCTTATTGGATGCTGCAGATTATGTGGCTTGCCAGCAGCTTAGATATTCTCAGTGTGTTCTCCCTGTAAAAGTGCTGCATGACATCAAAGTGCTGACTTGCTGAAGGCAAACCAAGTTCTCTCAGACCCATGTTGCAGTTGACCAAATCACCAGGGCCCGAATTTTCTGCCTGCCAGGGAATTATGTCCTATCCCACAGCCAGCACTGTGGGATGAAATCTCAGCACTTGCGGAGCTTTGCATTTTCAGCTGGCACAGCTGTGGGAGATGTTATGCATGATCCCACTGAGTGAAACATTTTCCCATGGCTGTGCCGTAAAAATGGTTACGAGCTGCCATAAATCATGGAGCTGTTAGTAAATTGGCTCCACTTTTGAAAATACTGCAGCTGCAGGGAAAACTGTGGCTCTGCAAGTGGCAATCCACTTGCGCCAGGTTTTTCACACAGCTGCAGGACTGACGGGGTGCTGAAAATCTAGCCTAGATTTTGACAGATAACTGAATGCAGAGGTGGCATTGACTCTCCATTGATCAGCATTTAACTTCACCCTCTGCCTGATGAACTACTGTAGCCCAGCAGTAGGAATGTCACAATGCACTGACCTGAAACAAATGAGCCAGCAAAGAGTGGTGAGCATCATGGGACTGGATAATAATGGCAGTTCACAGGGAACCCGCACAAAGGATCCACTGTGTGCAATGGAATCAGTGTGGAGTATGGCATCATTTGCGAAACAACTGAACCACCAGGGATGAGCTTCACATGTCAGGAAAAATATGACCAGCAATGGTCCATAAACTAGCATATATGTGAGTTTCAGGTATGAGAAGGGAAGACTAAGATGGTAGTGCCATTTCTCTAGAGTTCTGGCCATGGTACAGACCCATGCTGTTGGTGCTATGTACTGCCCAGACCTCCATGAGTGTCATACCTCTCAACTGTCACATATTACAAGGTACGTCACTCATTGTATCTATCAGAAACCCTCTGTTCCACACTGAGAAGGCAACATCAGGCACTGACCACTGAGACTTTCAAGCAGAAATTTATAATAATATAAGATGCTACAGTATCAGCAAGCATTATAAACATTAATACACTGAGCTTGCAGTGTCATGCTTGATGATTTGTCATACATTGTGTTCAGTTGTCACACCTCTCATCACACATTTGGGCGATGAATGTTTGAGATGTATGACGAGTGTCACAGGTCAACAGTCGGTAGCTTTAAGCCATGTTTATGTCTGTAAACATCCAGCACACTAATTGACACTGTGACAGAGCCATGGAGAGAGTCCTCCCTAGTGTCTAAGTCAACCTAAGATCCCAGATTTTTATGATAGCACAAAAAGGAGCCTGTTTGTGCCCAAAATTGACTGGAGCCCCTGATTACTCAACTCAGAGCATCAGTTTTCTAATAGAGTTTGCTGTTTTTTCAGTCATTTGTGGTGTCAGTATATGAAAAACATTATATAATTACCATTTGATGTTGTTTGATTACAAGTGTGCACCTGTTTTTAACCTCTACACCCACACACACACAAACAAATGAAACATTTATAAGGAATAATGATTTTTTGAATGTACATTTTAATTGGCCCTAACAGCAGCATTACACCAAAATAAAGACAGCATAAAAAATGTTTTTGCTCATTAACCCACATATTGTTTACTACAAGAAAATGTTTGTCATAACTGTTACCAAGCCTATAAATAATGTTACTGAACTTCTTCCGCGTAAAGCTGTAGTTTTCTGAATAAAACCTAAATATAATCTTCTCACCTGTCATTATGAATAAAAACTTCAATGTACCCATTCTTCTTTCCATTTTTATTCACGCTTTGGTTAATAAGAGAGTTATTGAAATTTCTAGAACAGATTAGTATTGTTGAAGTAGATATAAGCATAATAGTCTGATTCTGTGTCAAACTGGTCATTAGGATGATTTGCTAGCACCACATCACAATATCCACATTATGCCTATGGAATGCATTGCTAAAGAGTAAACTTGAGGGAGTAAGCACATTATATAAACTGCTATGGGCTGTAACATCAATTATTATATAGAGAATAATACATGGGGTGGTGTGCATTATGTATGCAATAAGGCATGACAGGGTATGGGATTATGGGTCAACTATCACACACCACTCAACGGTGTTGGTAGACATGAGGCACTTGTGCCGAGTGCCTTTAAACACCTGAGAGAGGTGTATGATTATTTACCATAATCACACATCCTGGAGTGCCTTATTACACTTATAAAATGTGTAAGAAAAGTCATAACTAGAAAATTAAAAATGCATATTTATTTATTTATTTATTTGAAAACTATGATGGGGAAAGGCACACTGAGCCAAGGCTCATTTGCAGGTGCAAGCTGGGGGAAGGGAGAAGGCGAGGCAAATACATAGCACGGAAGCAGTACACAGTTAAATGTAATTGCAATAACATTGCCATAGTTCACAGTTACAGTAAAGTGAAGTAGAGTACATGATTAAAACAGCAGTAAGTACAGTAGGAGCAAGCAGCAAAAAGCAAGCAATTCAGCCACTTCTACTCCATGGTAGAAGACAATGTAAGGGGAGGCAGTCAGTTAGGAGAAATAGGAGAGGGTGGGGAAGGGAAAGAGTTTCAACTGGTTCCTAAGGGAAACAGGGGAAGTAGTAAAACAGAGGGAGGATGGAAGGCCAGTAGGTTCCAGCGTGAAAGGAGGTGGTAGGAAAGGCTTATTGCCCAGCAGAGAAGCAGGGATGAGGAATGGCAAAAGTGTGAGGATTCCTGGAGTGGAGGGAGCAGACGTTCAAGGGAATGGATAAGAGAAGTGAGGAGAGGTATGTGGGAAGGGGCCTAAACTAGTATTTGGGTATGGATGAGGAATAGTGGTTCTGGTGACATGAAGATAGAGGAAGAATGGATAAGGAGAATTAAGAGAGCAATGGTGAGTAGGAGTGAAGGAGTTGGTAACATAAATGACAGAAGGCATTGCAGAGGATGTCCAGTCTCGCCAAGGAGGTAAAAGAAGCAATGCTATAGACCACGTCTTCATAGTCAGATACCGGGATCACCATTTAGGTGACAAGCTCATGGCATACTTGCAGAGATACACAGTTTTTATTGTAGTAAAAGGCACCAAGTTTAGGGTGGAACTTGGTGTACATGGTGTCAATGTGGGCAAAAAAGTCAAGTTTGCTGTCTACCCCCACACCGAGGTATACAAATGAATAAACCACTTCAAGGGGGGCTGCCATCCATCCAAAGTGGAGAAGTTCAACAGAGTTGGGAGTCTGACCAGTTCTTGGTTGGTGACAAAGGTCATGAAGACATTTCTTTTTTTTGTGTGTCTGTTGACCTGGAATTGGTTAGATTGAAACCAGCACAGGACATTATGGAAGTCTTGGTGAAGCAGATCTTTCATGGCTATAGTGGAGGGACTGGAGGTGTAAAGGACTGTGTCATCTGTATACATGTTGATATGAGAGTTGGCACAAGTTGTGAGGAGGTCATTAACGATGATGGAGAACAAGATGGAACCCAGCATGGAGCCTTGTGGTCCCAGCCTTGATGGGAACTGGAGGTGACAGGGCACTGCCAACTGATAGAGAGTGTAGGCAACCAGAGAAAAAAAAATGGAACCAGACTGCAGCCAGAACTGAAAGGCCAGCAGCACAGACCTAATCCAGTAGAGTGTGGAGTCAAAGGGCTTGGCCAGACCAATTAAAATGGCAGCTGTGATGTGTCACTGATCTATCCCTGAGAAGATAGGATCAGTTACCCACTGCAGGGGGGACACAGTGGAGTGATGCTTCCAGAAGCCAGACTAGAACAGGGAGAGGAAATCTGTGTAGGACACAAAATCAGACAGTTTAGTGTAGACAAGCTTCTCTTGCAGTTTAGCAAGGGAAGGGAGGAGGGAGCTTGGCCAGAAGTTACTCGGGGAGGAAGGGTCCCCCCTTTGTGGAGTGGAAGAACTTTGACCAACTTCCAGAACTGAGGGACAGCATTGAGGGGGAAGGAAAGGTTGACTAGACAAGTCAGTGGATATGCGAAGGCAGGTGCAGAGATTTGGATTAATTTAAGATTCAGTCCACCAGGACTGGATTCATGCAGGTTGATGGAGTGACAGGCCATAGGAATTTCCTAGGTAGTAATGGGGAAAGAGGATACCAGTGGAAGGGAGATGAAAAGGAATGTGAGGAGGAGCAGAGGAGGATGGAGGGTGAGTGGAAGGGAGCACACAAGTGGCAAAGAACTCATTGAAATGAGCATAAACAGATAATGGATCATACACCGGTGAACCATTTACAAGAAGGAACAAAGGGGTAGACTGTGTGGGAGCGTCAAAAAGGGAATGGATTACCTTCCAGAATTTTGAGGGGGCATTAAGTTTGTTCGGAAGGTTAGCCTTGAAATTCCATGATTTCACAGTCCGGAAAGCCTTAGTACAGGAGTTCATGATTGTTCTGTATAAGAGAAGGTCAGGAAAGGAGTGAGACAGTTTGAAATGCACCCAGGCAAGGTCAAGGCACTTACATTGTTCAATGACTTCAGGGATATTCCAGGGATGAGTGATTTTTAACCCTGAGCTTTCTGAGCAGTGCATGCTTGTCCCATACAGAGGAGAATTTACAATGAAATGGAGAGGGCAATGTTGATATCCATGCCAGAGGATAAGGCTGGCTAATCTGCAGCAGCAAAGTCACTCAAGACAACAGAGGTGATAAGTGAGCAGGGAAACCTGGTCTGGATGTATTCAGGGGAGGAGGACGGATGACAGATCTTCCTGAGGCTGAATGTCATGCAATGGTTGCTGAAAGCATCTCACAGGATTCCTGCTGCTACAGTACTGTGAGGGTGAGAGGAGAGAACCCAGTCCAGGAGGGAGTGATTATGAAAGATGGGCTGAACTGGGTGGGTTGATTGATAATCTGTGTGAGATTTAGGGAGTCAACCTTGTGGGTGGTCAGTCTGGAGACCAGGAAGAGCCAACTGACATTGAAGTCCACTAGCAAGATGAGTTCACCAGCGGAGGATAGGGTAGTTACTGTAGAGATGGAACTTACATGTGCACTCATGATTTTTAAATAAAATACTGTTTCTTTTACTGAGAATATCTACAAAGAGCAAAATAGTTCTTCTCTGGCTTATTTTACCTTCACCCAGATGCTGCTAACCTATCTAGTTTTATTTCATTTGACCCCTTCTTCCATGGTATCCAGTGATAATAGTGACTGCAAATGGATGACTCTAAAAGAGTGACACATTTGCAGTGCCGCAATGTGAGCTACCATGTAAGGGTAGTGACAGAATGGGACAGTGAGGGTAAGGATGAGCAAGGGAGGGTTATGACAGCGGCCAGAAGGGGAGGGATATTAAAGAGGATTTGTGTGGGGTAGTGTGACCTATTGCAACCAAGACAGCCATGTGATATGGTGGTGAGTGTGGCTAGCTTTGGTGCAGCAGGCACTGGGTTCAGGGCTGGGGCTCAAAAACATTTTACTGCTGCTGCAGTAATTTTTTTGGAGGGGCTGTCTCCCTCTCTCCGACATGAACCCTCCTGGAGTCAGCAATCTAAAATCAGGGGAATCTGGGTGGTAAAGTCCCCCATGGGGGGGGGTACAGGGGAGAACAATCCCCCCCCAGCATAAATCCTATTTCTAGTTACTGGTTGTGGTCACTGACGAGTGTACATCCCCATTGTGGTTTTCGGCATTGTACACAGGCCGTAATGGCAATCACTGTTTTGCAATCACCGTTATCACATAGAACCTTCTTCCATCTGCTTTGTTCCTCACAGTTTTGTATTTGTTTAGGTATGGAGATGGAATGGGACACTTTGTAATATAAAAGCGTGGGCTGCTGAAATTAAGTGCAACACAGAAAGTGAATAACTTGTCTGGATGGTTTTGCTAATTCACATCACCATGGAGCAGCTGCAAGGCGACTGAGCTGTTGTGACTGTGAGACTTACTTTAATTCTAAGCCTTACTTTATTTTTTTTTTGTTATTTAGAATGAGGGGGTGGCTGAAAGGGTTAATGAGGAAATGCGCTGTTAGCCAGTGTGTTTAAGGGAATGTGAAGGCAGGCATGGGAGCTCACCTCTTTGTAGGAGCCTGTCTTTAACCCCCAAGCACATCCTATTTGCCTGCACTTATATCTGTTTTCATCATGTTATTCTGATTGTACTTCATTGTAACTGTGTAATGTATTTTCTTTATCCTATGTACCCTTCCTCCGGGCTGCGCATGGAAATGAGCTCTGGTTCAGTGTGCCTCTCACGGTCACCAATTTCTAAATAAATAAATATATTGTATATAGTATACAACAGTAGGTTACTAGTTATAGCTACAGGATCTGCTGTTTGTTTAAAGATTTAACATTTTTTCTTTGATTTCAACAGTAGGCTTTAGTGCTACGCTAGGTAATTGTGATCTCATAAGCATTTTGAAAATTGCTCTCTGGTTCAGTATTTCACTGTGATGACAATAGCCTTCAAAATATCCATTGTAACAACTTATTTTTTATATGTTTTTTATTACTGATGATGCTAAGCAATATATCTCTTTTATCTTGTAACTTTTTTTACGCCTACTCCTGTTTTATATACTGCCTATAGTGTATATATATATATATATATATATATATATGTATATATATAATGAGCTAGTTAAAATATAATTTATTTTTGGCTGCAGGTTTTGATCTCTATTCATGGAATCTGATACTTGATGCAAGATCATGTCATATGCAGTTTATTGAATAATGGCACCCTTTGACCAAAATAGATCCTAACACTCGCATTCTATTATCGTATTAAAAAATATTAAAAAAGTTTAATTCCAGAAATTGCCCCTCTTATGAGGGGTCAACCTACTGCTTCCATGCATATTCAAATGAAGACAATCAAATAAAAATATTCAAATGAAAAAAGCATTCTGAGCATTCTGAATGAGTCTCAGTAAGCACTTATATCATTAAGAAATTCTGGCAGGAGTTCTGGAGCTGCTTATTTTGCTGAGGTGGAGATATCCATTAATAATGCTTCTAGAGTAGAGATAAATAAGTGGGAATAAATAATTCATTTCTACCCTTGAACATCATCAATCAAAATAAAAAAAATCTACTCTGTATTTCAGAGGACAATACTACAGTGGTAGTCACATAAAAGTTGACTGGTAGTGACGTATACCGAGCAGTGCGCAAGCGCTGTACCCATTAAATCACATGTATAGTGATACCGCGCAATGGTACACATTGCACAGTACCAGTCAACTTTTGTTTGATTACCACTGTATAAATCATGAAATGTGATTTCCTTCTATTTTATATATATTACCTTTTCATTTTTGTTTATTGAATTTTTAGGAAATGCAATCACTTTCTGTCATATAAATTAGATATAAAATCAATAAATAAAAAGTAAAAACAGGAAATAACCTGGAAATACAAAGTGGTCTCACTTAAAACATGCACTTTATCTCAACTGATGTTGCAGGAGGGCAGCAGCCAAGGCCAACAGGATGCTGGGATGCATCGCTAGGGGGATCACCTCCAGAAGGAGGGAAGTGATACTCTCTCTGTATAACTGCTTGGTGAGGCCGCACCTGGAGTACTGCGTGCAGTTTTGGAGGCCGCACTTAAAGAGGGATATTAACCTCCTGGAGAGGGTCCAGAGGAGGGCAACCAAAATGATTTGGGGCTTGGGGAAAGGACCTATGAGGAGAGGCTCAAGAGCTAAATATGTACACTTTGGAAGAGAGAAGGACCGGGGACATGATAGAGGTCTTCAGGTACATGAAGAGGGTAAATAGGGAGGAACAGTGAGGGTGCTTGAAGGAAGGAGGAGGGGGCCACTAGAGGGCATGGGTGGAAGCTGGAGGGGGGAAGATTCAGGGGAGAAAGGAGGAGGTGCTACTTCACTGAGAGGGTGGTAGAGCCATGGAATGCACTACCTAGGGGGCTGGTGGAGGCAGAGACAGTGGAGGGGTTCAAGAGGGGTGGGACAGGTACAGGGAAGGGTTCAGGAAGCAAAATCCAATGCAGCAAGAATATCCGGAACTGGGAAGGGAGAAGCCAGAGAAGGCGAAGGGGACAGCAAGGTCAGCACCCAGGGTGGGGGCTGACCAAACGAGCAGACACGAAAGACCATTAGGCCTATTCTGCTGGCATTTTAGTATGCTAGTATGTTAGTATGTTAGGACAATAACTCACCAGAGGCAAAGTGTATTACTAAGGTCCTACACCCTCACAAGTGGAGATGAACTGAGTATTTAGAGTCAAGACGTTGTGTATTTGAACATCAGTTAAGTTATTTTGCAATGTTAAGAAAAACAGCTATTTGTGAGAAAATTTAACAGTTTCACTTTAATTTCTGCAGCTGACTTCAGGGGAACATATGGTTACAGTGATGTTATCATAATTTTGAATGATGCTTTATAGGCATGATTGGAAGCACCAAGGGAGGTCAACAGTGAAAATGCCAACCTCCCCCACAGCGACGGCACAATTCCGATGCAGGTATTGTGCCGCCTATTCTAACATTGTTTTCTGTGGGGCGCTGTGCCCCCCACACTTCCCATGTGGGGTGCTCTTCCCCCACACCCCATGGACTTTAGGATTCCAACTCCAGGTTGGAGTTGTTCTGGGGAGGGGGCGGAACACTGGGGGAAGACAAAATACGGAAAAAGGACCATTACAGCTATTGCTGCCGTAATGGTCTTTTTTCCTGTTTCGCCATTGGGGTGTCAACCTGAAGGGGTGCACCGGGCATGTTTACATGTCTGCAGTTGCACCACAGCAGCCCAACTGCTCAGATCACTGTAGTGCAAATGCAGCCATACTGTGTGAACACTTAGCCAATCATGGCAAGCTGTTCCCCCTGCTCCTCTCCCCAAACTGCTGCTGAGCTGGGGACTCATTCTAAAATAAGCGGTGTACATAGCCATGTGGACAGGCTGCACTGCTCATGCTGGCACACAGTCTATGGTCTCTGCATCCAATGGCCCATTTCCTTCTCTCACAGCCCCTCTCCAGCACAGCTTGCATCAGTGTTGAGAGGGGCTATGTAATTTTTTTTTTTATTTATTTTGCTTTATTGAAGATTTCATCATATAACATTCAATTATGCAATGCAATACAATACAATACACTGGATAATGAGACATTACATAGTAGAGTCACAGCACAGTAACCCCTTACTCCCCCACTACCCAACTGTAAGGCAGTTGAAATAATCTTGAAATATTTGCACCACTTGTACAAGGCATGCAAAAAGGATCCCGCTCCACCTTAGTTCATCCTTGTTCACTTTCTCTATGATAAACTATAGTACTTTCAAGGGGGCTGTAGCCTCAACAGTTAGAAGTGCTTCCAGTGAAGTCCATCTCCTTCTATAGGTAGAATTCCTATTGTTGGTACTTGCAATGATTATCTCAAGCCATAGGTCTGTCAAACTGTCATTGTGCCATTCTTACAAGAAAATATAGCATCACTCAGACAATGTCTGATGACTTTTTTTGGCAATCCCAGCAATCATTGCAATGTAATATTTTTGAAAGGATAACAGTTGTTTACCATAGTAACCAAGTATGGAAATTTCTGGTGTGAAGGCATTCAACAGACTCAACATTGGACTGAGCCTCCCATTGAAGGGGTCCCCCTAGCCTCCCCACATCTAGTACACATACTGTTATGTAGCTTCCCAATTTTTCTGTTTCTGGGGTGTAAAATACATCATGCATGATTCTGAATTGCATCAAATATAGGTTCTCCACTTTTAAATGTTTATATATTTTCTCTCTAATCTCTGACTAATTCCAATCTGCACTTATATCAGAGAGACTCAGTGCCCATTATTATCCTATTTCAGCCCCAGTGGAGTAGCATGTAGTAGAGATTGCAGCGGATAGCTTGGAGATGGCTTTGGAACCACTTGCCAGGCCTTTAAGTGGGCCTATCATATCACTGTGAGTATTGTTTCACAGCCCCAGCCCCAGCCCCATGTGTTGAATTATTGAGTAAACCAGCTGCAGGTATTGGAAGACAGAACCACCTGTGGGTTCAGGGCAAGTTTTGAAAGACGTATAAGGAGTAGGGTTGCCCACAGGTGTGATATGCTCTACTGATTTGATACTCCAAGTTACCCATAGGGTAGAGTTATTAGGCATGTTACCTATAGTGAAATTATGGTTCCTAAAGATTGACTGGTTGAGGTCCCTTTGTGAAAACATGCTCTGAGTTCTGCAGAGCTGTTGATGGGCCTTAAGTAATACTCCAATGGGTATGTCTCTCAGTTTCATAGACACATAGACATTGATGGCAGACAAGGACTGCTTGGCCCACCTAGTCTGCCCAATTCCCTACCTATTGGATAAGCTGCAGATCCTAGTTAACCAACAGCCTACGTCTTCCTACACCCCACAAGAATTGCTTTATATCTGTTCCATGCATTCTAGAATTCCCCACTGTTTTTGACCCCACAACCTCCTCAGGAATACCGTTCTATGCATCCTCCACCCTCTCTGTGAAAAAATACTTCCTCATATCATCCCTGAGCCATTCCCTCTCTATCTTCAAACTGTGCCCCCTTGTTCTTGCACATCTCTTTTTCTGAAATATGCTTCCCTCTGGGAATTTGTTGATTCCCTTGAGGTATTTGAAAGTTTCTATCATGTCCCCCCTCTTCCTTCTTTCCTCAAGGGTATGCATATTAAGCTCCTTTATCTCTCTTCATATGGCTTCTGTTGCAGACCCTGCACCATTTTAGTTGCCCTCCACTGGATGGCCACCATCCTGTCTATGTCCTTGTGGGGATGGGGTCTCCAGAACTGCATGCAGTACTCCAGATAAGAGTCTCACCAACTGTCTATACAGAGGGTTAACAACTTCTTGATTTCTACTGGTGATGCCTCTTCCTTTACATCCCAGTATCCCCTCAGCCCTCCTTACTGCCTTCTCACGTTGCTTGCTTATCATTAGGTCATCAAATATGACTACCCCAGGTCCCTTTCCATTTTTGCTGTTGTTAATACCTCCCGCCCATTGTGTACTCTTCGTCTAGGTTTTTCCTTCCCAGGTGCATTACTTTTCACTTCTTTGCATTGAATCTAAGCTGCCATACTTTTGACCATTCCTCCAACCTTGCCAAGTCCCTTCTTATCCTTTCCACTCCACCTTGTGTATTAACCCTGTTGCAGATCCTTGTGTCGTCTGCAAAGAGGTATACTTTTCCTTCCAGTGCCTCCACAATGTCACTTATTAAGACATTAAAAAGGACCGGAACAAGTACTGAATCTTGTGGTACCCCACTAGTAACCCCTCTTTCTTTGGAGTGGACTCCATTTACTATTACCTTTGTGTCCTGTTGTCTAACCAATTTTCTACCCAGACTACTAACCTGGGACCCACTTCCAGGCTGGCTAATTTGTTTATTAATCTTTTGTGTGGGACTGTGTCAAAATGCCTTGCTAAAGTCTAGGTAGGCCATGTCCACAGCCCCTCCCTGGTCTACTGCTTTGGTCACCCAGTCAAACAAATCTATTAGATTAATCTGACATGACCTTTCCACTGTGAATCCATGCTGACTTGCATCTTTAATTTCCTGCCTTTGCCTTGCTCCCACTTTTGTGAAGGGGAATTACATCCACCCTCCTCCAGTCCTTAGGTACCATGCCATCCTCCCATGATTTGTTAAAAAGGGTAGTCAGTGGTGTCACTAGTTCTCCCCTTAGTTCTTTCAGAATTCTGGGGTGAATCCCATCAGGCCCCATTGCTTTTTCCACTTTCAGTTTTAGGATTTCTGTCAGAACCCTTTCTTCTGTGAAAAGATGGGTATCGACACCCCTATCCAGAATGCTTCTATTGACTGGATTAGGTACCTACCTTCCTCTTCTTTTGTGAATACTGATCAGAAGTATTCATTCAGTATCTCTGCTTTTCACTGTCACTCTTTGCCCACCCACCCTCCCTTTTATTAAGCCTCACTATACCTCCCTGGTCTTTCTTCACTCCGTAATGTATCTATAAAGGTTTTATCCTTCTTCTGAACTGAGTTGGTTATCTTTTCCTCAGTTTGGGCCTTTGCTAGTCTGACTGCATTCTCTGCTTCCTTCTGCTTTAACTGGTACGGTTCTCTGTCCTGCTCCTTCTGTGTTTACTTATACTTCCTGAATGCTGTCTTTTTTTCCCTGACCTTCCCCACCACCTCTTTTGAGAACCATACTGTTTTTTTCTTCCATTTTGATTTGTTTATTTGCTTCATACAAAGGCTTGTTGCCTCGGTGATGGCAGTTTTGATGTTTCCCCATTGTTCCTCTACCCCTCCTTCTTGCCTGTTAGCTAGTACTTTTCTGAGGCACTCTCCCATTTTGACAAAGTCAGTCCTCCTAAAGTCCAGTACCCTCACTTTTGTGTGGCTTGACTCTGTGACTGTGTTTATCATGAACCACACTGTTTGGTGGTCACTTGTTCCCAGATGGCTACCACTTCTAGATCTGAGATCCTGTCTCTGTCCCCGTTTGACAGTACCAGGTCTAAGACCGCTCCCTCCCAAGTGGTTCCAACACTAGCTGTCTGAGGCATGTCCCCTGTAGAGCATTGAGGATGACCCTGCTCTTTGATGTGGCTGCAGCAAAGGTGCTACACTTAACATCTGGCATATTCATGTTTTCCATCAACAATATCTCCCCTTTTTCTAC
Organism: Neoceratodus forsteri; assembly: GCA_016271365.2. Taxonomy (NCBI): domain Eukaryota; kingdom Metazoa; phylum Chordata; order Ceratodontiformes; family Ceratodontidae; genus Neoceratodus; species Neoceratodus forsteri. Next base: position 868,914,221 of record CM057450.1, on the reverse strand, counting down.
ATCCTAAGGATGCCTTCTGTCATTTCCTTGTCCATTTCCTCCACCTGAGAAGGGGGTCTGTATATAACCCCCATGCTGATTGTGGTGTCATTTCCAGTCTCCAGGGTGACCCACAGTGACTCCTCTCCTCCATGTTTACCCTTTAGTTCCATTGCTTTGATCCCTTCCCTTACGTAGAGAGCTACTTCTCCTCCTCTTCTACCTTCCCTGTCCCTCCTGTAGATTGTGCACCCCGGTATGTTGACATCCCAGTCATGGTTCTCTGAGTACCATTGTTTCTGTGATTGCCATGATATCCAGGCATCCCTCCTCCATCAAGGACACTAGTTCAGGGAGCTTGTTACCCAGACTATGGACGTTGGTAGTCATTGCCCTCCATTTTTTCACTGTCTTATCCCTTTTAGCCCCGTCCTTGTCCTTACTGCCTTTGCCTTTTTCTCCATTTACCCCTGCTCTTCTCCCTATTGACTTCTCTATCTTGGTGTTTACCTCACCAACTACCCTGATTCCTCAAGGACAGTGCAAGATAGCACAGGGGTCAATACCTTTTGTACCTAACAAGACTTTTGTCAGTGGGAAATGGTAAAGCATACAGAGACTCACTAGGAGAAGAATTCAGTCTCAAAAAATGATTAGGGCTGTGAGTTAGAAATATCTTCTTAGAAAATTGATGGCACTCAGAAGATTCATTTCAAGCTTTATTTCTGCCTAAATCAAATTCATCCAAATACACCAATGTTTCGCCTGCTCAGATTTTCTGCAACATATTATATAAAATGTACACAAGCATTTAATCGTACAATATTTTAAAAATCAAAACATTTTTTTAATGTGTTTAAAATACAAGACTTCCTCAGAAATGTTCAAAGCATCAGAGATTTTATTTTTATTATATAAATTTGTTAATGCATCTGCATACTGTATGAAGTAAACAAAAAATAATAAATTCATATATCCTCTCACATAATTTAATTTAAATTTGCTGCCACGTCCAAGCCCCCATTATCATATTTCTTAAGTAGTCAAAATGCTCTCACCCTTTAACTTTAGCTGAAAACTCATTCAAAATATTATTTTCTAATGAATAATTAAATGTTTACTTAAAAATTATACAGAAACATAGAAAGTGACAGCAGAATGGGGCCATGGGACCCATCTAGTCTCCCCATAAGCCTACCCCCTTCTGTTACTTGCTATTCAGTGCTATGGTGCCCTTGTATCTATCCCACACATTGCTGAAAGTTCCCACTGTTTTTGCCTCCACCACCTCCTGTGGGATGCCGTTCCATGAATCCATCACTTTCTTGGTAAAGAAGAACTTGCATGTGTTGCCTCTGAATCTGCCCCCCTCCAGCTTTGTGTTGTGTCCCCTGGTTTTTGAATGATTTTTGATATTGAACAGGTTCTGTGCGTGCACCTTGTTTATTCCTTTAAGGTATTTGAAAGTCTCAATCATGTCTTCCCCCTCCCTCTGCTGCTGTATGGAGTATGTGTTTAAGTCACACAGATACTCATCATACAATTTGTTGTGCATTCCATGAATCATTTTGTAGCTCTTCTCTGCACTGTTTCTCGTCTGTTAATATCTTTTCAAGGTGTGGCCTCCAGAACTGGACACTGTAGTCCAGGTGTGACATCACCAGTGATTAACAGAGTGGCAAGATGGCCTCTTTCTTCTTGCTAGTAATCCCCCCGCCTATGTATCCCAACATACCATTTGCTCACAGTGCCACTCTCATATTGCTTGGGCATTTTTAGGTACTCTGTTATAAGTATTCCCAGATCTTTTTCCTGTTTAGATGCTTCCAGTTTCTCTCCTCCTCAGTAGTACTCCTTTCCTGAATCAGTCCTTACAAGGTGCATGATCTTGCATTTTTTAGCATTTTCCATGTTTTTGTCTATTTTTCCAGAGATTCAAGGTCAGCCTTCATCTTTTCCACTCCACCTGGAGTGTCTACCCTATTGCCTATCTTTGTGTCATCTGCGAACAGACTCGCCTTACCCTCCAGTTCATCAGAAATTTCGCTAATGAAAATATTGCATAGGATTGGTCCAAGTACTGAACTCTGTGGCACTTCACTAGCTACACCTGTTTCCTCTGAAAGTGAACCATTTACTAGTACCTTCTGGGTCCTTCCAGTTAGCCAGCTTCCTACCCACTTTACCACCTACTTCCCTGCTCCCATGCTGTCTAACTTGTTTAGTAGCCTTCTATGTTGGACCGATTCAAAGGCCTTGCTGAAATCTAGGTATACTATGACTACAGCACCTCCCTGGTCTACTATTTTTGTCATCCAGTCAAAATTGGTGCATAATATTAGAAAAAATATATATGTAAACTGGCAGAGATTATTCTCAATTGTCCCAAAATTTACAAGTTGTATGTTAACAAATCCTGGTTCTGTATTTTCTGCAGCTATTACATTTCTTAAATAAATATTTAAATCCTAATACACTATTCTCTTGTTATTTGAACAATGAACAAACATTCTTGCAATGTACTGAATGTCACAATGTTCACAGTGCTATTTATATAACCATGTAAAAATTTCACAAACATTTCTACAATTTTCTTTTTTTTTTTTTTTTTGGTCCAGCCTTCCCATTTTTTTCCCCACATGTCTCACCTGTTAACCGCCCCCATGCCCAGGTTTACCCTCCCTGGGTGGGGCCACTGAGGGGGCTTCCCACTCCCTATTGGACATTGTGGGCAAGCCCCGGATTACCACCTGGGTTAGGGTCACGAGAGCGGAACCCCCCTGGCAGACATTGGCGGTGTTGGGCAGTGGAACAGAATGAGCCGTCATGTTGGGGGTCAGCATTTTTTTTTTCCTGGGGGCGAGGACATGCAATGACATCCAGCATTTGCCCTGCTCCCTGAACATTCAGGCACCAGTCACTGCGGTTCCCCCGGCCTCTGCCAGGGGTCCATCAAGCACAAGACACACTCCCTTCCCTCCCCCCCCCGGGGAAGGAGAGCAGTCCTCAGGATGCTCCATCGTTCTCCCCCCAGCTGGATCTCCAATGCCCCATGTCCATTCCTGAACCCGGGTTGCAGGCGTCGCAAGTGGAAATCCATCTGCTAAAACAAAGGGCCAGCATATTTCTGCAGTTTTCAAAGCACTGATATAATGTTAGTAAACCTTTCTCATGAAGCATAGCTTATAAAATCCAACAGTGAATTTTAGACACAGTACTGCAATAACTGCCGGCAAATGTACTATGCCTTTACAGTCTCCGTGCAGACTGCTGCCTGCTGCTATCTATAGAACCATAATACATCAAACATCTTCATGCTAACTGCTAGAATAAATGCTTATTACATGCAGTTTCATTCATGCTTTTAACACAAAATTTCTCCACAGCTTAAAAAACTGTTCAACTGTTTGAACCAAAGCATGGGTAAAGGCAAGTCTGTCATCAAGAGGGAGTATAATAGTCTAGAGAGGATGTTCATCTTGGTGACATTATTCCGTCTGATGAGAGATAAAGGTAACATCGTCCACCTCTCAATGTCTAGTTTAACTACCTCTAATAATTTAAGTTGCTTCTTTTGAAAGATTTTTTTTGTCAGTTAAATACATAGGTATCTGAGTTAATGTGGAAACCATTGCAGGCCCAAGTTTGATATCACCACACTGGCACTTAGGGTTAACCACTGTTTTAGATACATTTAATTTATAGGTCAGGATATTATCAATTCCTCAGTGATGCCAAGTACTACAGGCAGGGATGTCCTATCGTCCTTAATATGAAACAGTATATCATCTGCATAAAGTGAAAGCTTATAGGAAGCTCCTTCTGGGGTGATACCCACCACCTCCTATGATTCTCTGATTTTGCAAGCCAGGGGTTCTAGAAAGATATTAAATAACAAGGGAGATAAAGGACACCCCTGCCTGGTTCCCCACTATAGCACAAAGCTCTGAGAGAAAACACCATATCAAAATAACATGGCTACAGGCTTTGTATAAAGCACCTAGATCCACATAATGAATGACTCAGAAATCCCAAATTTCTTAAGGACATTAGTAAGTGTGGACATGAGAACCTGTCAGTTACTTTTTCCACATCCAAGAGACCAGAGTTGCAGGGCTCCGGGCTCTTCAGATGCAGTGACAATGTGTTGCAGCTTCCAAGATAGGCTACCAAGATTCTTCCCTTCATGATTCCTATTTGCTAACTACTTATAACACTATCCTAAACCCTGCTAAGCCTTTCCACTATGACTTTCATGAGGATTGTGGCATCCAAGTTGATAAGGGATATCGAGTGATAGCTCCCAACTTGGTGTAGATCCTTATCAGGCTTTGGCATCAGTGTGATCCTGGCATCTGTGAAAGAGGTTTCTTTTAGAACCTTGTTGTGTATGTGAGGAAAAAGTAACAGCAAGGTAGGGACTGAGATTTTGGCTACACGCCTTGTAGAAATTTGGAGTGAACTGTCCCAGCCTGGTGCCTTGTCTAAGGTCATACTATTAACAGCAGTGGCCACTTACGTTATTAATACTGATGCTTCCAGAAGGACCTGATGTTCTCATGCGATGTGAGGCAGTGTGGTGCTACCGGAGAAGGCTTTTATTTTAGCATCTAGTTTCAGGGGATCCTCAGCTGTGTACATATTACTATATAATTCCTGAAACTGCAAAGTAATACCCTCTCATGTCAGTGACATGGGTATTATCTAGTGTCTGATATACCCCCCCAATCATTCTGGAAGTTCCTTGTACACAGAGTCTGGGGGCCATCAGCCTTCCCACCCTATGTATTTGTCCTAAATACTTAACTTTAGTTCTGTGTATAGCAGTTTCTACCTTGTCTTGCAGCAAATTCTGATATCTGTCCCTCAGTATGTTAACATGTACCCATTCTTCTTTTCTTAAATTTTTAGGACAGTTTCCTGTAACTGCCACTCATTATGTTTGCTTGCATGCATGTGCAAGAAACATAGTGCCATCATCTGAGTTTTTGTAGGTGTGGCACCCTGTCTTCCAATTCAGTCAGTGTGTTTGCAGGCACAGCCACAGTTCACCAATGAATACTGCAGCTGTCTATGACAGCAGCTGAAAATGCAGTGCCGTACAGTTGAAAGGGAGAGCTCCACTTCAGTGAGCAGAAATAAGATAGTGCTGATTAGCAAATTGCATGCTCATGCACTCCCCTCCCACACACACATACTGTATGGCCGACGGGGGTGCCCAATCCCCCGTTGACTGCTGCACTCCTCCCCCAACAGAGTTCCATGTGCCACGCTGGGATCCCAGCATGGCAAAGGTCTTTAAGGCCAGCGGGGGTGTCCAATCCCAGTTGGCTCCATTGCTCCCCCACCAACAGACTACCAGGTGCCATGCTGGGAGCCCACCCCAGCATGGCAACAGTCCGTATGGCTGACAGGGGTGCCCAATACCCTGTCGGCCCCACTGCCCCCCCAAACAGCCTTCCAGCTGCCACACTGGGAGCCCAACCCAGCATGGCACAAGTCCCATGTCATCTACAAAAAGAAAATAACCAGCAAGAAAAAATGTTCCATCACTGACTGTCCTGACCCCCCCTCCACCCACCCGTGCCCACCCTCTGCGCATCCTGCCTCCCATACCCCCCTCACCCCATACTTACCTCCAGAGTCTGGTGCGACAATCTTGGTGGACTGGGAACACGTCTGCACTCTTCAAAGCTGACCACGAAGTGAGGAAATGCCCGGTAGCTGTATAATAAAATAAATAGGGTTTTTTAAACTTTGATGCATATCTCAGGCATTTTGAGGAATTTTTTCACCAAATTTTCAACATGGGGTTTTCGGAACCCCACCTCATGAATTCTGGCACTGTCATTTTGTTAATCAGCCCCAAAAGGTGATTTTGTGGTCACTGCACAGAACCACCTTTCAGAAATGATTTATGAAATGACAGTGTCTCAATTCATGAGGTAGGCCCCCAAAAACCCTTTGCTGAAAATTTGGTGAAAAAATTCCCAAAAATGACTGATTTATGAGCATGCATTGCATTGTTCCTACGCACGCTCGTAAGTTTGAGAATTTTCAATATTTTCACTCCAGATTTTCAACATTGCCATTTTACCACACCTCCTTATGAGCAGTATAGCTGTCATTTTTCACATCTCACCCAAAATGTGTTTCCATGCATGTATCGCACAATCAATGTTTGGGACAGATTAAGAAAATCTCAGTGACACTGTTCATGAGCAGAGGTGTTAAAATGGCTATGTTAAAAATTTGGTGAAAAAAGTCCAAAAAATGACTGTGTTACAAGCGACCATTTCACAGTTTCCAAGCACCCTCGTAAGTTCACGCATCTCTAATATTTTCAGTCCAGATTCTCACCACTGGCATTTTTCCACACTTCCTTATGAACAGTACAGCTGTCATTTTTCACACCATGGCTGAAATGTGTTTTCGCACTTCCAGCGCAGAAATGCCTGGTCACTGTGGGAAATCACTGTTCGGGACAGAGTAAGAAAATCACAGTGACACTGTTCATGAGCAGAGGTTCCAAAATGCTTGTGTTGACAATTTGCTGTAAAAAAATTCCCAAACTAATTGCATTACAGGTGTGCGTTGCGTAGTTTCTATGCACACTCGTGACTTCACTAGTTTTTTTAATATTTTCACTGCAGATTTTCAAGTTTGCCATTTTTTGCACCTCCCCATGAACAGTACAACTGTCATTTTTCACATCCTGTTTGAAATATGCTTTCTCACCTGTGGTGCCAAAATGGCACAGTTGCTGTGCAAAATCAGCTTTCGGCTAACAAACTGATATTGCCCTGTTCATAAGGTGGAGGTCACAAAAAACCCATGTTGAAAATTTGGAGGGAAAATGCCAACGAATGCCTGAGGCATTAGGGTGTCCGACCATAATGCCCCACCATGTAGAGATTGACAGGCATCAGTGGTGTGACTTGGGATTCTCATCTGTAATGCTCATACCATTCCATACCCTGCAGCCAGTGAGAGGCATCAAGGTGTGCCTTGGACTCTTCAGCCCCAAAGTTCACCCCATTCTTTTATACAGCACTCATCTCACCATATTTCCTGATGGAATGGGGTGAGCATAAGAGCCAAAGACCCCAAGGCACACCGTGACACTTGTCAGTGTCTGCAGGGTAGGGTGTGGTGAAATGGCATTGCCGTTATACCTGACGACCCAAAGGCACACCTCAACGCCTGTCAGTCTCTGTAGGGTGGTGGTGGGGTTGGCTTCAGTTCAAATCTTCACTGCCATTCCTATTATGCAGCTCTCTGACTCCTACACCACCAATGCCAATGCCAGCAAGCAAACATTCAGCATTGACAAATGTTTGTTTTTATATTTTCTGACTGGTGTTAGCCTAAGTACAGTAGCTCTCCCTTTATGTGACACTTAGCCAGTGCTCATATAGTGTCCAAATTCTGTACTATCGCCAGATTGATTGAGATGCAGTTAATTAGTTATGTATGTATGTGTGTGTAAATACTCAACAGTCTTTAGATCTTTAGTAGCTAGTTATTTGCCCTCCATGATTTGTCTTGAACAGTCATTGTAGCAAACTGCAGTGAAAGTGATACAGGGAAGTGGTCTGAGGCTACCCTCTCTCTGTTCTGCATATGCTGGTCCCTTGCATCCATTCCCCTGAAGGCCGAAAGTAGTCCAATCTGGCTTCTGTGTGTTGTGTATTAGATGAGTAGGCATATTCCCTAGCTTCAGGACGTAAGGCCTGCCATATGTCTGCTCGTCCCAAATTGTCTTGTTGGTCCTGCAGGCTCCTTTGAGCCAGCAAGAGCCCTTTTCACCAGTTTGCAGTTCTGTCTGCATCCATTTTCTGGACCTGGTTCCATTCCTCCCCAAGAAGGGGAGGTCCCCATGCATTGTGCTAGTTTGTTTAGAATTTTTGTAAAGAATTGTGGAGAGTCAGTATTGGTGCTGTAGATATTCCCCATGGTCACTCTATTGTTGTTTCACTCTATTGTTGTTTAGCATATTCTGCATTATACTACATCTACAGTCCAGGTCTTTAATTTCCTTTATTAATTGGAACCTGATATTTTTGGAAATGAGGATGACAATCATCCTCTTATTAGTGTCTAAGCCAGCCTCAAAGACCTGGCTTGCCCACTGTCTATGGAAGAGGCTGACCTTGTCTGCTACTACATGCATCTCCTACAGGAAACAGATTCAAGCCTGTCATTTTTACATATTACCCAGCACTTGCTACCTTTTATTAACTGATTGACTCCCTTTAATGTTCATGTGGTATATTTAATTGCAGTACCCATTATACTTATGTGTTATCTTCAGCCATACCCCAAGGGGCTGTGTGTGCCTGACAGAGGTTTTATTTTCCCATTGTTTCTATAAGCCTGGAATACTTTACCATTGTTTTAATGGACCTTCCCCTAGTCAACATACCTGATATTTACGCATTTTATCTGTACAGTGACAAGAGTAGCTGTAATTCCCTACCACTGTTCTACCCCTGTCACTGTAATTCCAGGCACACTATACACAGCTTGGTTAATACTGTGCTGTCTTTTTTGTGCAGTATTGACCTGGTACCCCTTGGCTTGCATCTACAGTAATACTAACATAAAATAAATAACAACTGTAGCCCCCCCAAATCAGAAGGTTTACCTTAAGTGTCTCCCAGAGCTCCAGTAATGCCCACTGCCAGGCAGATGTCCTTCAAGGCTGGTAAAGCCATAGTTGTTGGTGATCTCTGTTGATCTGCATGAGCATGCCATGCCAGTGTCTCCACGCTGTCCCTTTAAGAGCTCCAGCTTTGTGTATATTGTAAATAGCCTGGGCTGGGTCCAAGTGTTTCGGAGCTCACGACTAGCCAGGCTTTCACCTGATCTGCTCCACTCAGGTGTTGATAACAGTGCAGAGGGAGCCCTACATAGTAGTGTAACTATTTACTGCTAACTGTTTACTGTTTCTTAGATAAAATACGATGTTTAGCCTGCCTTTATTGCAGTATTTACTCCCCAGTGGGAGCCGCCATGGTAGGGCCGGGACTTACAGGGTTTAAACCAATCATGACTCAGGGGACCTCAAGGGGTCCTTAGCTCAGGTGCCTTGTAGGAGAAACTGTCAACTCTAGTGTTTGGCACCTAAAGAGACCAATGGGAGCCCAAGACTGTGACTGACAACTCCCTTAGCCAACCAGAATGCCGGGTAAAAATGGACAAGTCCAAGAACTGTTTTTGAAACTGGGGGAGTACAGCTTGTGCACTTAAACTGTGAGGAGCTTCTAGGCTCTGTGGAGATCCTCACAGGAGAGGCCTGAAATTGCCTCCTGTGGCTTAACTCAATCTAAGAAGGGAACAGTCTTGGAAAACTGCCTTTCTGCAGACTGTGAGGTTGCTCAGCAAGTCGTCTGAGATTACAACTGGCAAGAGAAGAAAACAGAGTCTAGTGTTTCTTCAGTTAAATGTGCTGAGGCCTGCTGTGATAGAAAAGACTGTAATCCAGGGACTTCTGATTGCCAGAAAAGAGCCAGCCATACACAGCAATCAACTAGCCTACCAGCTGGACTTTTCATCAGCAAAACAACTGCACCATTCTAGAGAAATGTTCTGCATGTGGGCCCATACCGTTTCAGCCCATGCCATTTGTTCCTGTACCAGAGACAGCTTTTTGGTGAGAGACCATACCCAGGGATTCAGCCCCTGTGCAGCAGATCAACACAAGTTGCGGTCACCTATAGGGAGAGGCCATGAAGCAGAGGTGAGTCATGTTGGCCCGGTTTCCCCATGTGCAGCAACTCCAGGCACCGGTCTTCATTTTGCCAGGCCTTCATCCATCTGTGGGGTACAGAGAGTAAATCCAGGGAAGCTTCCTGCAACAAGTGTTTAATTAATTTCAATGGTGCCATCCAATTGTGTTCAGCTAGATTTTACACTTTTTTCAATAGACTAGGCCAACCGGCCAAGGATACAAGTAAGCCCCATGTTAAATTGCTTTCTTTCCCTCAAGGGTCCCAACAACAGCTGCAAAGCCAGCAACCCCAGGCACCATTCAGGCATGCTAGCATCACACTATGGGTACCCAGTAGTTGACAGACTGTTTAATACAGGGACCTAAGTGATTACATGGAAAGTAACATGTCTCAGTACAGCAAAGTAATCATTATTCTGAAATGTTCCCCCTCCTTCTTCACAATCCCTTAATAAATTTGATTTGCTGTTTCACTGTTAATCTGGTTTATGAGCATATCATTATCTGATTCAGAGTTTCTGAAACATTGAAAGAGTGTTTAAAAGTGCATGTTTGTATGCAAAGCTGTTTCTTACAGGGGGTTTCAGGGTGTTTTGCCTCAAGATCAAACCCTGATGGTAAGTACAAAGTGGGTGAGCATATTATTAATGCTTGTTGTAAACTGTGTATTAAATGCTGCAACTGGTTATTGTCAATTCAAAGGTACAAGGTCACTAGGTGGGATTGTGAGTGGTTATAGCTTCCCAGAGAGCTGTACAAGAATAGATAGATACCCACAAAAGCACTACTCTGAGTGGGGGCACCAAAATATTGCACATATGTGGGTAGGGATACCTCGGTACTTGCTGAGACTGAGCCCAGGCCTCTCAACCTGTACTTGGGCAGGCAGGCAGGCAGGGGTAGTGGCCCTTGGTAAAATGGCAACATGGTTACACAACTCTATGTATGAAATGCAAATAGAACACCATAAGCAATAACCATTTATTATGCCTCAACCTGGAGAGCAAGTAGACTGCTCCCCAGGAGAAGTCTTGCATTGGTTGCAACAGAGAGACCTCTCAAGCTAAGAGACCCCCCCCCCCGACTACCACCTCCTTACTGCTTCACTTCTTTTACGTCTGCTGCTGCTACACTCCAAATAAGCAGAGAGTATGCCACCATGTGATGCTCTGATGGGGAGCCCTGGGGTTGAGCTGCCCCATCAGTAAATGTTCCTAACCATCAAATTTTGAACCCAGTTTATAACAACACCTGTAAAACACATTCTGTACCCCATTTGACCATCATTTACAATACTGTGTTGGTGTGAAGGCTTTTAAAACATTGTCTGCAATACTTAATGTTATTGGTGATGCACAGATTACACTGTGCTGCCTTACATAGCTGTAGGGGTCCCTGGTGCCCCCCCCCCCAGTCTCGCTCATCCACAGTGGTTAGTGGATGCAGTTATTCCAGAAAACGTATCTATAACCTGGACCCATTGTTTTCTGGGAATGATCAGTGAGTGGAAGTGCCCTGTGTTGGATAGAGGGGGTGAGCATCAGGGGGAATGAGACTAAGGAACTGCTGCTTCTTGTGTAATGGGGGAGCCCTGGGCAACCCTATACCCCATGAACAGCTCTGCAGGAAGACTGGCACATCTCCCCTGCCCAAACATCTTTCCTCCCACTGGTATGGGATGCAAGGAGAAGCAACGCTTACACCCTAGTGTGATCAAAGTACCAACATCTCTCAACTGTCCCTGACTACAGGGAAGTCCCCCATTTTACTTCTAAAACTTGCTCTGTCCCTTATCCATCCCTCATCAAATAGGCACTTGCCACACAGATAATGGGCTGTAAATTTAGATTTTAAAGTAGAAATGCATGACATTCTAGGATGATAAATCAAAAATAAACATGGTACAAGTAAACACAACCATTTACATAGTGTTCTGAATCTATATCCCCATGTTTGAGGATGTATCCCTTATTTTGAGAGTCAGTGTCCCTTACTGTCCCTCATTTTGAGTGTCTGTGTCCCTCATTTCAGTTGCCAAAGGTTGAGAGATAAGAAAATGCCTGCATCTGTGTTTGCCTGGTCTTGTCACTTCCGTGTTCCAAATGAATCCATTTTGCCATTGGAATCAGTGAACACCTTGTAGCACCCACAGATCATTAAGGAAGGAACCACCAGGTTCTGACTTATGAGGGTTTAGTGTAAGTGGCCATGAGATGGGCCGTGTTGCAGTTCTCTGGTCGGGTGTCTGAAAGGAGGTTGGGAGGTCAGAGATGGCATGATCAGACTGGAAGAGATGTGCCATTGGCCACACACACACACACACACACACACAGAGCACAGATATATGCATAAGTGCTTTTTGGTGCATACACATACATACACACAGTTTGTCTTTGGGGGGGGGTCTTGCAACATAAGCATTTAACAGTTTATAAAACTCTTGCCATCCCATTTCATCCATGGAGAGGAGCCTAGCTCTCTAATTTGATTTATAACCACCTAAAATTTTAAAGACAGTTTTTCTTTTGTCTCTGGACATATCCATTTATTTACTTTCTTATCAATAGAACTCACACTCGTGTAGAAGTTTATCAGTTCTACCAATGTGTTTAAGATTGTTTTTTAGAAGAAACTGATATTGCCTGATGAAGGGCTCTATGTAGCCTGAAAGCTTATTTTATTTATTTTATTTTATTGAAATCTAGGATTACAAATACCTTTGAGCAGGAACTGCTCATTTACAAAGGTTCCACATCGAAGGAATGGGGGGTATATATACATACATACAAAAGTCGATATCATAATACATAGTTACACAATAAAAAGAAGCAAGAGACTGAGGCTTAGGAAATTCCAGTAATTCAAAATGTGCCAAATGTTAGGTAGCATGACATACCAGCCAAGGGCAATCTTAGAAATAAGCACTACGGGTGAGAGGGAGGAGGGTATACAGGCAGGAAGGCCACTGTTGGAGGGTAGAGGGTGAGTGTAAGACCTCTAAAGGGAGGGAGGAGGGAGGGGAGGATAAAGTCAGGAAATGCCGGGAAAGGAGGAAAGGGAGAGGAGGTGAGGGGTGGCAGGTGAAGCAGGTAGAAGGGGGCAAGGTGGGGAGGTAGCTGTCAAGACTGAAGTGGAAGGCAGTGAGCGGTGGGCCCCTGATTAGGCGAGGCAGTTACAATGACTAGTTGAAATGAGATGAAGTCAGAGTTGTCTTTTAAAGGGGCCAAGAGCAGCAGCAGTAACAGTTTCTTTGTTGAGAGTATTGTACCACTGTAGGGCTCTGTGGGCAAAGGCCCTCTGGCCCATGGTAGTCTGGCATCTGGGGACAAAGGAAGGTTAGTTGTTGTGAACTTCTAGCTCTCTGGGTGCTGTGATGGTCAATGAGGAGCTTTTCAATGCCTGGGGGCATCACCCCGAGGAGGACTTTTTTGGCTAAGAGGCAGGTTTGATACTGTATCTGGCTGATGAGAGGAAGCCATCCTGCCTGAGTGTACAGGTCACAAGTGTGTGTAAGTTGGTCAGCCCCAGTTAACAGCCTGCATGCTTTGGTGAGTGCAACTGTAATTCTGCAGAGGGCAGAGGTGGAGGCAGAGCCATGGATTGCTAGTCCGTAATTGATGATGGAGGTGACAGAGCTGTTCATAGCCAACCGGAGAGTGTCAGGAGTCATGCAGTGTTTGTGCTTGTAGAGCAGGCTTATACGGATGTTGGCGGCTTGGTGACAGAATCTAAGTGCCAATGGTAGGAGAGTGAGCTGTCCAATGTGACACCAAGGTATTTAAAATCAGGAACGTGTTCAAGTAAGGTCCCTGTTTGGTTTAGGATGGTGAGATCACAGGATTTGTACTTACTCCTGGCATTGTAGAAGGTCATAACCTTTGTTTTGCTGTAGTTCATGACCAGTTTGTGTGACTTGAACCATTCTTCGATGCGCTTGAATTCAAGCTGTAATTGTTTCTCGAGGAGCTTTGCGTTTTGGTGGTTGGTGAACATGACTGCGTCGTCTATATAGAGCAGTAATTTCTGGTGGCAGACACTGGGAAGGTAGTTGAGGAAGAGGCTGAAAAGTAGTGGCTCCAGAGGACAGGAGAAGAGCTGACATGGTCCCTCTACATAAGAGTGGATGCAGGGAGGAGGCTAGCAACTACAGACCAGCCAGTCTTATTTCACTGGTAGGGAACTTAATGGAAACCTTGCTTTAGGAAAGACTGGTAGAGTATACCTTGAATCCAACTGGCTGCAAATCCACTGGCAACATGGAGGTCATGCCAAATGATCTGATAGATTTCATTGACTATCAGGGAAATAGATCACAGGAATGCAGTGAGCATGGCCTACCAAGATGTTAACAAGACCTTCGACACTGTGATGCACAGGAGGCTGATGAAGCATCTGAGCAGCCTAGAGGTAGAATCCAAAGTGGTGAATTGGATTAGAAACTAGTCAACAGATAGGAGACAGAGGGTGTTGGTTAACGGCAATCACAGAAACACAGAAACTGATGGCAGATAAGGGCCATTAGGCCCATTCAGTCTGCCCATTTTTATTACCTTAATTTTTGCTGTAGACCCTTACATGATCTACAGCACTGCCCCCCGGCTTCCTTACCCCAATGATGCCTGTGTGTGTATTCCAGGGCATTTTTGAACCTCACCACTGTTTTTGCCCCCACAATCTCTGCTGGAAGGCAAGTCCAGGAATCCACCACCCATTTCTGTGAAGAGGTGCAGTACTTCCTCACATCTGTCCTCAATCTACCTCCTCCAGCTTCATAGAATGTCCTCTGGTTCTAGAGCACCTTTTTCTCTGAAAAATATCCCCACCTGTACCTTATTTACCCCCTCTCCCTCCTCTCCTCCAGGGTGTACATATTGAGCTCCTTTACAGTAGCTTATTCTTATAGGGTTTTTGATGCAGACCCTGCACCATTTTAGTTGCCCTTTTCTGGACCACCTCCACTCTGTCTACGTCTTTCTTGAGATGTGGTCTACAGAACTGGAAACAGTTCTCAATGTTGGGTCTTGCCAGTGGTCTATATTGGGGTAACATCACCTCCTTCTTTCTGCTGGTGACACCCCTACCTATACAACTTAACATGCCATTAGCCCTCTTGTCTGCCTTGACACACTGCCTAGCCACCTTCTGGTCATCCAGTATGATTATCCCTAAATCTCATTCCTGTTTGGTCATTGTCAGTATCACCCCCCGTACTCCACCCCCTCTGTTTCTATGGTCTAAGTGCATTATTTTGCACTTTTTTGCATTAAAACCCAGCTGCCATACCCTTGACCACTGCTCCATTTTTTTTCAGATCCCTGCCCATCCTTTCTGCAGCCCCCCCCAAGTGTCCACTCTGTTGTAGATCTTGGTGTCATCCACAAGAAGACAGACCTTCCTTTCTAGCTCCCCCACTTTGTCACTTATAAAGATTTTGAAGAGGACTGGCCCAGCACTGACCCCGAGGTACCTCACTGGTCACCCCCCCCTTCCTTGGAGTGAACTCCATTTACCATTACCCTCTGTCGCATATCCCTTAACCAGTTTTGCACCCAGGTTACCACCTTATTGCCCACCCCCAAGCTACTCAACTTGTTTACCAGTATCCTATGTGAAACAGTGTCAGAAGCCTTGCTGAAATCCAGGTAGGCTATGTCCACCACTCCTTCCTGATCTAACTCCCTGGTCATTCACTATAATAATGGAAGGGTGCTCATCAGGGCTCAGTGCTAGTTCTGATCTTCTTCAATGTCTTCATAAGTGACATTGCAGAAAAACTGGAAGCAAAGGTATGCCTTTTCACAGATGATATTAAAATCTGCAATAAGGTGAATAATAGGGAGGGGATGGAGAGAATGAATGGGGATCTTGGGAAATTCAATGAGTGGTCAAGAGCATGTCAGTTGGAGTTCAATGACAAAAAATGCAAAATTATGCACCTCGGGCATAGGAACCCAGGAGCTGAATAGAGGATGGGAGTACTGACAGTCACTAAATAGTAACAGGATCTTGAGGTTATTACATCTGATAACCTGAGAGTGTCAGGGCAGTTTGAGAAACCAGAAGGTTGGGCTAGTAGGTGGTTGGGGGCATAGGGAGTGGTACCTCCAGCAGGAGGAGGGAGTAGGTTTTTCCACTGATTTGCTTGCTGGTCAGACCCCACCTGGAGTACTGTGTCCAGTTTTGGAGGACATACCTTAGAAAACACATAGAGAGTAGGGAGGCAGTCCATAGGAGGGCAGATAAAAGAGTGCGGGTGTTGCACATGAGACCTTACAAGGTGAAACTGAGGGACCTCAGACTGTATACCCTGGAAGAGAGGACAGCAAGAGATGATTTGACTGAGACTTACAAGTACCTCACATGAGTGAACAGAGTGCAGTCTTTTTCAGCTGAGAAAGAGTACTGTACTCAAAGAATTGTTCGCTCGCTTTTTATTATAGCATTCTTCACAGTAAGGAAATAAGCGTGAACATTGATGGGGCACACATATTATTTATTCACACATTTACTACTACTATACTTTAATAATGCAAACAAGTGAAATGTACATGGGCAGCACTACTGTATATTGTATCATGGGCAACTAACCACCCTACTAATGAATGAAGCAACCAGAATTAACATATAAAACTTCAGACTTTATTTAAATTGTTTTAAGAGCATTTGAAAAATAAATAGAAACAAGAGGAAATGTCAGTGCTCTGCTGAAGCTCAGTTTCATTTTCATTTCAAGTTCCCTCCCCTTCAGAAGTGTTCTGAAAAAAAATCACTGCATTAGTGGCAGGCAAAAAACAACAACAAAGTGACTGCTACTACAGTGTCAGTGTTCTACTACCAATTCTTGCATCCAAACATCTCTTGTGGGCTCCAGAATTGCTGGCCCCCATAAATCCCCAGACGCAGTCTTCTTTTCTCAGTTTAAGATTATTGATCTGTTCTCCAGCTACATTGCATGTTTCTCCTTTAATGTCGACATTTTCAGATGGATTTTTACTCTTTGTGATCCATCGGAGAGCTGGTCTGATATTATTTCAACATACCAGGATGTGAAACACTGCTTCATATCATCTTTAAAGACCTTGTTAAGTGAACTATCTAGGGGCTGCAGTAAGTCAGTGCAGGAATCTGGCACAAATTCAGGAATGAAACCTGTCTCCTCTATCTAGTCAAGTACTGCTGCTGTTGTATGCACCCTGAAAAGGTCTAGAATAAGTAGCAATTTCTATTCATTCTGTTGCCCCAGAGCATGCTTGTTGCTAGCCTGATGTGGTACAAGCACAGCTTCGATGTAGTGCTGTGTTGTAATTTCATTTGCCCAGTGATTGGGTGAATGTGTAATATACCAATCACTGGAAAATTTTTGAACAGGGTGACATGCTGCAGTTTTACTGCCATAGATAACTTGAGGTGGCAGCAAATCACCAGCAAGTGTACACCCAAATACCAAAGACACCTGCCTTCTGTCTCCTAGTCCTGCTAGGGCCACTTATCTGGACCCTGTTGCCGCCAACATCCACTGGAACACCGGGACAAGACTTACCCCTGTGTCATCTATGTTCACCACAAGCTCAGGGGCATCAACTCTTGAGCCACTGCTTTAGAGATTCTGGCCAAAAAAAACTCCTTCAATTGTATGAAATCTAGTGGGGTTTTGCAGGTGGCTTTGGTGCCATTACAACGGCTGTATCCCATCTTGTTCAGGAAGCCCCATGCCCATTTGGTGGTGATGTTAACACTGCCACCATTTTCCATTAAGATCTGCAGGCTGTTGGATTTAACAATTCTGAGGGCAACAACATGCACCACCCATGCATTCACCACCGCATCCTTGGCTCTGAGGCTGGTAATAATGAAGTGTAGCTTCTCCTCCACCTCCTCTGTCAGCAAGGTAGGTCTGCCACGGGGTTTTGTTGGCATACATGGCTTCGGTAGAGTGGGATCTGGGGTAAGTTGTAGTCACTCTTTATAGTCCGTTTTAAACTTTTGGACTGTGGACTCATTGATTTTGTGGCCGTACTTGTTGGTATAGTACCTGACCACCAACATCACCACATTTTCAGTCGCATATCATCCAATTTCGAATCAGACCTCACCAGTGTATGATGTGTAGGTTGAAGGGAGGCTCTTTTTGTGGGGTGGTGGCTGGCAAGCACTTAGTTCCAGAGCAAGAGAACTGGTGTGTCCTCATCCAGGCCAGTTCTTGTTGCTAGCTGCTCCGAGGACATATCATTTAGATCGAGGGGGTACTTTTACTAGCACTAATCCAGCACAAGATGGACATTTCAGAAGCAGTTAAGCAGCAAACTGAGCACACTGAGCATAACAGCAAAGCAATGCAGCAATGATGAGGTATGCAGCACTTTTAATGTAACTGCATACTGCAGTCTGGACTGGCTTCACTTAAGTGACAGTTGAGAGCTGTAATTAACCAGATCAATTACAGTACAGCAGCTGATGTGATTAACAGAAGTGATTAACATCAGTCGACTGTAAGACAAAAAGCATCCACCGTGGCTGCTGTTATAGCCATGTTAGCCATGCCATTAGCCATTAGCACCTCTGCAGCGACTGGCACAAACATTTTAAGCTGGGATCTAATAACTAGAGCTTGTAGCACAAATATTTGCAGATGCCAACATATTCTGTTCTACAGTATCAGAACCAGGGGCATGCAATAAGGCTGGAAAGGGAGAAAGTTTAAGAGGAATTTGAGGAAATATTTCTTCACTCAAAGGGTGATTGGCACCTGGAAAAGTCTGTCAGCAGAAGTGTTGGAGGTGAAAACAATGGGGGGCTTCAAGCGTACTTGGGATAGACATGGGGTATATTACAAAATAGGCAGGGAGGAGGGACAATCAACAGAAATCATTTACATAGAAACATAGAAACATAGAAACATAGAAATTCATGGCATATAAGGACTGCTTGGCCCATGTAGTCTACCCATTCCCCTACCTAATGGATAAGCTGCAGATCCTAGTTAACCAACAGCCTACATTCTCGTACCCCCCCACTAGAATTGCCTTATATCCGTCTTATGCATTCTTAAATTCCCCCACTGTTTTTGACTCCACAACCTCGTCAGGAAAGCTGTTCCATGCATCCACAACCCTTTCCTTGAAAAAATATTTCCTCACATTACCTTTGAGCCATTCCTCCTCTATCTTCAAGTTGTGCCCCCTTGTTCTTGCAGCTCTCTTTTTCTGAATAATGCTACCCTCTTGGACTTTGTTGATTCCCTTGAGGTACTTGAAAGTTTCTATCATGTCCCCCCTCACCCTCCTTTCCTCGAGGGTATACATATTAAGCTCCTTTAGTCTCTCTTCATATGTCTTCTGGTGCAGACCCTGCACCATTTTAGTTGCCCTTCTCTGGACAGCCTCCATCCTGTTTATGTCCTTGTGGAGATGGGGTCTCCAGAACTGCACATAGTACTCCAGATGGGGTCTCACCAACTGTCTGTACAGAGGGATAATAACTTCCTGTTTTCTTCTGGTGATGCCTCTCCCTATGCATCCCAGTATCCCCCCAGCCCTCCTTACTGCCATCTCACATTGCTTTCCCATGTTTAGATCATCTGATATGACTACCCCCAGGTCCCTTTCCATTTGTGTTGTTGTTAGTATCTCATCACCCATTTTGCAGTCTTTTAGGGTCCGCTGAGACAGATTAAGTAAGGGACATCTGGGCAAACTAGACCTTTTTATGCTGAGAAAAATCTATGTTTCTATGCATTTTTATGCCCTTTATTTGTCAAAGCACTTGGAGAAAGGATTATTATGTATATCTCCTTATTTCCAGAATTGTACTTTTTCAGTGAAACTGTAGCTTGAATTTCTTTCTTGTTCTGTTTGTTTCCCTTCTTGATATGCAGTTAGTTTAACTGATGGCTTATTAGCTTGCTTTGGCGCATAAGACAGGAAAAACAGAAAGTGTCTGTGCCTTTGTGATAGCGTGCTCTGCTGTGTAGTCAAAAAGAAGAAACTGAGCTGGGACAAGAAGGTGCTCTATTAGATTTATAAGTCAGTTGACACTTATAATATGGCTCTGACCACCATTCTGAACATCCTGGCATGAGTTTGTTCTCACCTAAGAACCTCATGCCAAAGTGCTCAGTGGTTTTCTGACTACCAGTACCTTGATCAATTGAATGTCATTGGCAGGCACTTAGCGCGCAGATGGTAAAGATCATAGGTGCATGCTGACAGAAATATCCTGGAGGACTAATATATAGTCTATTAGAATGTAGTTAGAGTGGAGCAGAAGAAATACATGGCTTTCATTTTAGCTGAGATGAAAAGACTGGCCATACTTTTCTACACAGCACAGAGTATTTTATGTCCTGACTGTTTGCAGTGCAAAGTGTCAACCTCCTTGGAGAGGTGCGATTAGTTCAATGAACTTCTGAAGCCCAAGATTGTTGGCATCCAAGACCATATCTTTTTCACTGACAAAGAGATCAATGACAGTAGCATTAAGGGGGAGTAAAAGCAGGGCTGGGGACTGTTGGAGTATTACCAGTTGGATGAGGTAGATAGCCAGAGGGTGTTCACTGGTGTGTGCTGCACGGTGCACCACTTCAAGACTCGCCCCACCTCCAACAGAGCTCCTTCAAAAGGAGCTGGGAACCTTGGACTTGGTCATTGCAGGGATTGTTTAATGGCTGCTTGTGGGAGGACATCCAGTTGCCTCCCCAGAAGGAGATGGTACGAGGCCCTTTTCAAGAAGCAGTCCTGACAGTCTGACAAATTATGGACTGGTCTCTAACCTCCCAGTTTTGGCAAAGGTGGTAGAGACAATTGCGGCTGAACAGCTTGTAGGCTATTTTGCATAGAATATAATTTTTGAGCAATCCTAGCTGATTTCCAAAGGCACAATACCACTGCAACAGCCCAAGACATGGTATACAATGATCTTCAGCTGTTGATGGATCGAGGGGTGAGTGTCTATTCTTCTCCTTGTCTACCTGTCATCTGCATTTGATACCACTGACCAGAGAGAATTGATGTCCAGACTTGAGAGACTTGTGACAGCACTGGTACTGTTCTTAATGTGTTCTAGTTATTTCTGACTGGGAAAGAGCACTCTGTGTGGATTGATTTGTTCTGATCATCACCAGTTGCTCTCAAGTACAGTATCCATCAGGGTTCTGTTCTGTCACGCTTATTGCTCACATTGTACAAGTGTTCCCTGGGAGCGCTCATAGGGTGATACAGTGTGAGGTTTCTTTGCTATGCAGGTGACACCTAATTGTGTCTCACTTTTGCTACCAACAGAGTGTTATCTGTGCAGTCGTTAGAAGATCAGAGCCTGGATGCCTCCAGCAGGTTGGTTCTTAATCTGTGTAAAACTGAACTGATCCTGGTGCAGAGTGATACTCTATTTTAAACCTTAAATGTAGCCCAATGCTTCCAATGTTTATTTATTGAAATGTTTCACCAAGAAAGGCACACTGAAAAAAGAAGTTGCTCATCTCACGGTGCGTCCTGGGAGGAAGGGTCATAGGGAAAAAAACACATACATCTTACAATACATTTGTCAAGCAGCCTTTTAACAGTTGGTGGAGTACTAGAATTAACTAGTCCTGATTAAACAGTGCTAAAACATATGACTTACAATACATATAATAAGCAGCATTAAAACCGTTGGTACAATTCACAGTGAAGCATGACAAATTAAACAGTGCAAAAAAACGACAGGAATGTACATTGAAGTGCAGTAAAGAAAACACAATTGTATGCAGTATAAGTAAGAAAAGTACAATGTTAAGTGGGCAGCCAGCGGAGCAGGGAATATAATGCAGTATGCCAGCTGTCCCTGATAGCATAGGGTTCAAACAAGTGCAGACAAGGAGGTTTATAGTCTGGGAGTGGTAATTGCTGGATCATTAACATCTGTGTCCCAAGTGTCTTCTATGGTCAGGGGCTTCATTTATCATTTTAGAAATACTGCTGCCAGACTGGAACTCTTTCTGACAATAATGATGTCCATACATTGGTGCAGGCCTTGTATCCACCTGGCTAGACCAATTTAATGTGTTTTATAAAAGGCTGCAGGTAATTCTGACACCTGCAGTTAGTTTACAACACTGCAGTGTAACTTCTGACTTGTTTTTGCGTGTAAGATCATATTACCTCCTTACTCCAGGTTCTGGACTGACTGCCAGTAAGGTATCCCACTGACTGCTTAGTGCTTTCTAGTTCACCCTTGCATTTCTGCAAAGTGAACATATTAGTGTGATAGTGGATTTCGAGAGACGTGTCACTGTCAGTCCAATGAAGGGCAGTCTGCAAGGGGCTCAACAGTGTGAGACCAGTCATCAGACAGACTGATCATGACACTTGTCCAGTCTTGCTGGCAGAAATGTGTGTAGTTCAAACAAAAGAGCTAACCAAATTATAGGGCAGCTCTTTCCTTTGATCTGTATAATGCCGCCAAGCAAGCAGAAGCTGCTTTGTGTCATGATCAGCCTGCTTTGGTCCCCCTCCCCAAAAAAAAAACCTCATCCCAACCTTTGCCAAGTACCATTCCCACCTCTCATTGCTTCCCCTTCCTTCTTAATTTTCTGACACCAGGGTGTCAGTCACCGGTGCTGTCTAGTAAACACCAGCCTGCCCGTTTTCACTACATGACTCTGGGGAGCCAATCCCTAGCACCACCAAAACATAACTCCAACACTGGGGTGCCCAATCCCCAATGTCGGTACCTATAATAAAGAAAACCATCCCTAAGTCAGGATAGTGCAGCAGAGGTTTAAGGATCTAGTAGGGTGCTGCTGGGGCTCAGTGAGCTCACTGAAGTTCTCTGAGTTATTGCCAGTGCACAAAGTCAGTACGGTGAGAAAGGGGAGAATAGTGGAATTTAATAAGTGGCTAAGGGAATGGTGTGAGATTGAGGATTTCAAATGTATAGGGGAATAGGGGACATGTGGGCAGATGAGGGACTGTATGCAATGGACAGGCTACACCTAAACGAAGAGGGGGCTGAAGTGCTTAGGGGGACAGTAAGGAGATACATGGAAGAGATACTTCATTTAAACTGAGGAGGGGGAGGATGAGGCTAGGGAGGTCCAGGAGAAAAGCAAGGAAGGTGTGAACCTAGCTGACACTCCCCCACAAATGTGGCAGGGATTAGGCAAGGGGAGAAGGGCAAGGAACAGGGTGGCAGATGGAGGGTGATGTGTGTGAATGTTCGGAGTTGGAGCAAAAATATTACTGACCTGGAGGCCACCACATTCAGAGAGGACTTGGACATAGCAGCCATAATGGAGACCTGGTGTATGGAAAACTAGGAATGGGATATGGTCATTCTGGGTCACAATCTATTCAAAAGGGATAAAGTATGAAGGAAAGGGGGAGGAGTAGCACTTTGCATTAGGGATCACATAAAGGTGATTGAGATTCAGGGCGAACGGGAGGAGTAGAAGTACTGTAAGTAACCACTGAGAAGAGGAAAGGGGCAGTTATAAGAGCAGGGGTGGTATACAGACCTCCAATGCAGGGAGAGGAAGTAAATAGGGAGTTGATGTAAGAGATCCAAAGGCTGTCTCAAATGGGGGAGCTGCTGCTGATAGGAGACTTCAGTCTTCTGGATGTAGATTGGAGTCTCCTGGCTGTGGCATCACGTATGAGCAGGGACATCCTGGACTACCTGCAGGGGGCGTTACTCAGACAACTGGTAAGGGAACCTATTCAGGAGGGGGGCAGCACTGGACCTTGTTCTAACCAATGGGGACAGTGTGACCGACATGACTGTGGTGGACCACCTGGGACTAGTGACCATTGGGAGGTGTGGTTTAGTATACGTACTGGGGTAGAGTCTAGCCACACAAGAATGAGGCTTCTAGAATTCAGGAAGACCAATTTTGAAAAAAATGGCAATATGCCTCAAGGAAGCCCTGGCTGAGTTACAAGAACTAGAAGGCACAGAAGAACAGTGGGAGGCGATGGGGGAAGGGGGTTTGATAAGGCTACAAGTCTTGTGCCAGACAAGTCAGCAAAGGCAAGAGAAGGAGGAAACAATTTTGTTTCACTTGGGAGGAGCAGCAGAAAGTGTGAGAGCAAAGAAAGCAGCATTTAGGTAGTACAAAAAAAGTATAAAAGGAGGAGGATAGGAAAACTTACTTGGAGAGCCAAAAGGAGGTGGGAGGGAAGTACGGAGGGCAAAGGTGGAAAAAGAGCAAAGGGATTGCTAAGTCAGTGAAGAGTGGGAAGAAACAATTTTCAGATATATTGGAGAAAGGAGGAAGACCAGGAGAGGAATTTTCTGGCTACTGGGGGAAGGAGGGGCCTCCGTGGAGGAGGAAGGCCAAAAGGCTGACATATTGAACAAGTACTTCATTTTTGTCTTCATGGAGGAGGAGGCAGAAAATGGGCCTGAAATATACAACAGGAGCATAGAGGGTAGGGACGTAGACACTAGCCCCATCACTGTGGACAGGATCCTAAGGGCATTGTCCAAGTTAAGAGTGGACAGGGCAATGGGCCCTGATGCAGTGCACCCTAGGCTGCTGTGGGAGCTCAGAGAGGTACTGGTTGAGCCCCTGGAAGCCCTGTTCATCTAGTCTCTAGAAGCTGGAGAGGTCCTGAGGGACTGGAGGAGGGCTGATGTCATCCTGCTCCACAAAGGGATAGGTAGGGAGGAACCAGGAAATTACAGGCTGGCCAGCTTAACATCAGTGGTTGGCAAGGTAATGAAATCACTCCTAAAGGAAAAAAAAAATGAAGATTACCTTGAGATCAGTGGGCTGCGAGACCAGAGACAGCATGGGTTCCCAGGGGGGAGATTCTGTCAGACCAACCTGATAGAGTTCTTCAACAGAGTGACCAGGGTAGTGGACCAGGGTGGGGTGGTGGATGTGGCCTATCTAGATTTCAGCATGGCCTTCAACACATTGCCACATAAAAGGATGGTAATGAAACTTAGCAGCCTGGGGATGGGGCCTAGAATCATATAATGGGTGAAAAACTGGCTTATGGACAGGAACCAAAGAGTGGTAGTAAATGGGGTGCAGTACAGGAAGGGGAGGGTGACTAGCATGGAACCACAGGGGTCAGTGTTGGGCCCTGTACTCTTCAACATCTATGTTAGTGACATAGAAGTGGGAATGGGAGGTAGGGTATGCCTGTTTGCACATGACACAAAGATCTACAAGAGGGTGGACACACGGGGTGAATGGAAAGGATGAGGGAGGACCTAGAAAAAAAATAGAGGCATGGTCAAGACGGTGTCAGCTATGATTCAATGTAAAGAAGTGCAAGGTTATGCATTTGGAGCATGGAAACCCGGGGCAGAGTACATACTTGGGGGGAGAGGTAATAGAGGTCACAAGACAAGAGAGAGACCTGGGAATTATCATCAAAGATGACCTGAAGATGGCGAAGCAGTGTGAGAAGGCAGTGGAAAGGCTAACCAAATGCTTAGTTGCATGAGGAAACATATCAGCAGCAGAAGGAGGGAGGTAATACTTCCCCTGTACAATTCTTTGATGAGGCCTCAACTCGAGTATTGTGTGCAGTTCTGGAGGGCTCCATCTTCAAAAGGACAGGAACAGATACGAGAAAGTGCAAAGGAGAACAACCAAAATGGTGTGGGGCCTGCATCAGAACACCTATGAGGAGAGGCTTAAGCAACTAAACTTGCACTCCCTGGAGGACAAAAGGAAGCATGGGGATATGATTGAGACATTCAAATATCTCAAGGGAATAGACAAGGTGCAGGAGGAGAGTACTGTATCTTCCAGAGAAAAAGATGCTCTAGGACTAGGCGTCAGAATAAGAAGCTGGAGAGAGGCTGGATCGGGGTAAAGTGAGGAAGTTCTTCTTCATGGAGAGGGTGGTGGATGACTCGAACAGCCTCCTAGTGGAGGTAGCAGGGGTAAGTACAGTCACAGGTTTTAAGTGTGCATGGGATAAACACATGGGTACCTTGGATAATGGAGGTGGATGGATGACAGCTCCCCAGTAGTGACTTTGGCAGCACTATTAGGGGGGATTTTATGAGCACACTAGGTGGGCCAGTAGGTCCTTATCTGCTGACAGAATCTATGAATAGTTTTTTTATGGCTGTGGGCAGAGCCTACAGCCATTTTGGGATTTATCTGTTACTTTAAAATGGCTGATCGTGGCACCTTCCATTGGACCTTTGGAAGTATCCTTCTGAAAGTCCAACAGAGACTGTAACACTCTACCACAATCAGCAGCTATGGAGTAACAGTTGCACTATTTTGGCTGTTACTTCCATATTCTGGGACAAGAACTGCGCATGCAAGCCTCGCGTGCATGCGCAGTTCTGCTGGCTCCACCATCTTGTGAATGGCAGAATGCCATTCACTGCAGCTACACATGCATGAATGCCACACATGCACAGTTGCGTTGCTACTGCCATCTTGTAGATGACACTCCTCCCACACCCTCCCAATACTCCTGCTCTCCCAGCTCCCTCCATTCCCTTGCAGCACCGGTGGCAAATAAAACCCTCCTACTTCCTCCCACTGCAGCTGTCATCCCCACTCCCTCCATTCCCTGTTCCCACACCAAAAGTGGGGTGCCCAGTCCCTGTGTTGGCATCATATACCCCCCAACTCATGTTGCATGTTGATAGTCCACTCCAGTGTGCCCAAATGTATGTTTTTTTTCTTGTTTTTTTTCCATGCACTGACATCATGGTGCCCAATCCCAGTGTCAGCATCATTTACCCCACTAACTCATGTGGTACACTAGGAGCCCACCCTAGTGTGCCCAAATTGATCCTTTTTTTCTGTAAATAAAGAAAATCATCCCCCAGTGCCTTTTTTTTAATTTTTACCTGTAAAAAAGAAAATGGTCCCTCATCATCACCCCAGTCCCTCCTTCCTCATCCCCACCCTCTCTCTCTCTCTGAGCACCCACCTCCCCGCACCCCACCTTACCCAAAACATACTGTACCTTCGGAGTTTGGTGTTGTCACCTTCTCTGGACCGAGACACATCTGCACTCTTCAAAGCTGAACTGCAAACTGAAGAATCAAGGGTAAGAGTGGTATAATGGCAGTCAATGGGGTTTTTAACTTATGTTGATATATCAGCCATTTTAAGGAATTTTGGCCCCAAATTTTCAACATTGAGTTCTTGGGGCACCACCTTGTGAACACTGTCACTGTCATTTCATTACTCGGCCCTGAAAGGTGATTTCCGATTGCTGCGGAATCACCTTTTGGGGACCGATTAACAAAACAACAGTGCAACTGTTCATGAGGTGGGGCCCCAAAAAGCCCATGTTGCAAATTTGGTGAAAAAATTCCAAAAAATGTCTGTGTTACGAGAGTGCATTGCTCAATTCCTAAGCATGCTCCTAACTTTGCCAATTTTTAATATTTTCACTCCAGATTTTCAACATTGCCATTTTTGCACACCTCCTTATTAACAGTACAGCTGTAATTTTTAACATCCTGCACAAAACATGTTTTCCCACCTGTGGAACAGAATGGCTCAGTCATTCTGGA
The DNA here is from genome assembly GCA_016271365.2 of Neoceratodus forsteri. NCBI lineage: Eukaryota > Metazoa > Chordata > Ceratodontiformes > Ceratodontidae > Neoceratodus > Neoceratodus forsteri. The sequence goes on along the minus strand of CM057450.1, from coordinate 868,887,028 downwards.
AAATCACCTTTCGGGACAAATGAACGAAATGACAGTGCCACTCTTCATGAGGTGTGGTCCCAAAAAGGCCCTGTTGGTGAAACCACTCTAAAAAGTGGCTGAGTTAAACCCGTTCATTCAAAATGTTCAACTTACATGTGTAACTTTGGTCATTTGGCAGCTTGCCACAGTCTTATTGGCTCTGGTTAGTACTTGTTTTAACTTCCTGTAATCCTTCTGTCTGTCAAGTATCCTTCCCACCTCTGCATCACCTCCCATGTCTCTAGAGCTTAAACTGACATTGGGGTGCCCAAACTACAGTGACAGTACCTGAAACAAAGAAGGTCATCCCTTATGGCCTTTTTTGTACACCCTTTACAGTATGTAGCCCACACCCTCCTCACTGTCTAGGGGTCGATGTTCACAATGAGGGGGCTACCCCCAAGAAACCTCATACCAAACTCAAAGGCAGAAAAACCCAGCGAAGAGTAAGGACATTAAAATTTCATCTTGCCATGGCAGGAGAATCTCTGTGAAAGTTCTATCACCTCCTTGAATTCCAGACAGATCCTCCAATTCTGATGAGCTGGAACGTCTTGCACTCTCCCATCTGGACACCTCCTGAGTCACTGAGACCAGATTGAACTGAGGGCTGAAACCACAAGGTCCTAGGGAAAAGTCTGATTAATTTCATGGAACAATTATTCGGTCTATAAATAGTTAAACACTCTCTCTCTCTCTCTCTCTCTCTCTTCTCTCAGTCTATTTTGAGCAAAACCAATTTTATTCTCCTGGACCCCCAAAGATCAATGGAGGCCTAGGGGTCCCAGTTACTTTAAAACATCGCTTCAACTCCATGGGGCTAGAACTGTTATACACTGCTGGGGGGTTAAAATGGGAGACAGACTCATGGCAATATCGCAAGACATACAGATCTCCACTTCCCAAGGAACTCGGATGATGTGCCCAACAAACACTAACAGAAGCATGGTGCTCCTGAACCTTCTGGCACTGGTAAGTCACATCATAACTGTTTCTTCAGTGTACTCTCTCTGGTCAGAACCTCATGTGGAAGTGAGCAGCTTCCCCCCCACCTGGACCCTAGACCTGTAATTCCACTAAGGGACCCATGATTTCACTTCCCCGACCAGACTCTCTACCTTACCACAGAGCCTTGCACCCTTTCCAATCTCAAAACATCTTCGTTCAGCCTTCACAAATCCCTCACTGGCCATGCTCTGCTGTAACTCCAGCATTTCAACTCTTACAAGCCACCTAACTCCTGATGCCACTCCGATTTCATTGATAGGGAGAAAGGTGACCTGAGCCACCAGCATCCCCTTTTTCATCCTCTGGAGATTGAGCGAAGCCTGAAAGCCATGGGAGGACCTGTGGCCTGCCCACCAAAACATGATGGTGCCCCAAGAGCTGCCCCTCCAAGCAGGCCTCCATGGGTGGAAGCTCCCCTGCACCCCTCAACCCCCTGGGCTGCCCTGCCACACCGGGTGAGGGAGGGGACACTGTCACTGTCCTCTACCCTGCAGGAGCTTTGCCATAAATCCTACAGCCCTGACAACCCAAGAAAACAAACAGGGTCCTGAGGCTGGGACTTCCCTAGGATCCTACATGCTCCCTCCTGACTACGCCTGTCTCCAGTCCTCCCAGAAAAACCCACCTCCCAGTCGACACATCCAAGCTGTCTAACCCTCCTCCCTTGGAGCACCATGATGCTGTGCCCATCAAACTGGACTACTCACTTAAGGGGGAGAACCCCCTTTCAGGCCCAAATCTGGACTGCTGAGCTCATAGCCTCCTGCCTTGCCTGCCAGCTCCCTCCAGCTCCCCAGAACTGCCAAAACCTTAGCCTTATATAGGACTTCCCTATGCTGTCCCCAGATTGCAGCCAATGTAAACAGTCCAAAATTCCCCCAGGGCCCATGCTTTAACCTAAATCCCTGTGGAAAATAAGGGAGGGGGTCCTAAGTGTGAGCCATAAGTCCCTCTTGGAATAAGAGGGAGCTTACATAAAAAAAAAAAAAAAAAATGGCTATTGTCATCGTTGTCCCACAGCCACTATTACCCTCCCCCAAGCCGATGCTCCCACTCAGCACTCACCACCCCACACCCCCTACATCCCTTATTTAATTAGCGTGTGTTCAACACCTTAATGGGCATTTGCCTACTTAGCTCAAATTTACCTATGTTACATATGTTACCTACTGTATGTTATTATCCCCTCTGGAGAGGAGACATGTCTTCACTCTTTGATACCAGGTTGGAAACTGAGGAAATTATGTATGCGGTTCAATAGATTTCAATGTGTTTTAAGTGAAATAAAGAAAGCCATCCCCTGTAGTCTTTTCTGTACACCCTGTAAAAAAACCAAAAAACAAAATGTCTGTTGTTGTCATCAACCCACAGCCACTGTTACCCTCCCCCCCCAGCTGATGCTCCCACTCAGCACTCACCACACCACACCCACGCACCTCTTATTTAATTAGTGGGGGTCCAATGCCATAATCCCCTCTGGACTGGAGACATGTCTTCACTCTTGAATGCAGACTTGAAGCAGGAAATCAGGTATGCGGTTCAATGTATATCAATGTGTTTTGAACTTGTCCTCATCACTTGGTAATTTTTTTATATTTTTGCCCAAAATTTTTAACTTTTTTTTGGGGACCCCACACCATGAACAAGGGTTGTGAACTTATGCAAATCCACCCTGAAATGTAAGTTCATGATCAGTGCATGAAATCACCTTTTGGGCAGGACCTGAACATTTTCTCCACCCTTGTTCATGAGCTGGAGTCATAAAAAGGCTAAGTTGAAAATTTGGGGTACAAATATTGAAAAAACAACAAAGCAATGTGCATACATTGAAAATTTATAACACAAAGCGTGTAGCTTTGTTAATTTTCAATGTTGTGACCCCAAATTTTCAACATAGACATTTTTTCTCACCACCTCATGAACATGACAGTTATTTTGAAAATGGTGTCCAAAATGTGTTTTCATACTTGTGGCACAAAATGACATTTCGGCCACAGTTTTTCAAATGATACCCGTCATGTTCAGAAGGCATGGTCATAAAAAGACATGTTGAAAATCTGGGGTCAAAATGTGAGAAAACAACTAAATTATTAAGACATGTTGAATTGTTCCAGCATTTACTCATAACTTTATTTTGGCAGATTTTAGCAGTAATCTTAAACATATCCCTTGTTTTACTCCACTGCCTGAACATGACAGGTATCATCTTTCAAATCCCCTTCCGAAACTTGTTTTTGTAGTTGCACTGCAAAATCACCTTTTGGATGGGATTTTAAAAAATTCTACCTGTCTTGATCATAATGTCAGGGGACCAATATTCAAAAGATTGCCCGCGGGCAAATTTAGCACTGCCCAGTAGTTATCATTAACCCACATCCCACTGCACACAGTATTCAAAGAGTAGCCCATGGGCAAACACTACTGAATATTGCATACAAACAGAAGTGTGCAAAGCATAGCCCAGAGAGCAGTGAAAAGATTGCCCAGCACTGAAGACAGCTCTGAATATAGCAAAAGGGCAGTGCAAACAGCTAAATCAGCCTAGTGCACACAGAGACAATGTTTGACACAAATGAACCAAGCAGCCACTGGGGTGCCAGCACAGAAGGGGTGCAGTAAAGTAAAATGTATAGGCAGAAATCAGGTTCAAATGCAAAAAACATTATTAGAAAAATCAAACATATTGTCATTGCACATGTATTCATAAAAGTAGAACCATAGTTTGGATATGTAGTGGGGAAGAAGGGTGGAGACAGGGCAGTGAAAGCTGTGGAGGGTGTATACCACAAATATTTCTGCATGGATGCCTGTAGGTCTAAAACCAGTCCTGACTGTGCACAGAGGAAGGACACATGGAATCCTGATATAGAGCAGGTGACAGCACACCAAATGTCACACAGCACGGGGACATGGGGAATGGAAGACATCTACACCAACAATGACACATCCATGGACAGGTCATAGAAGGAGGCCACCCTGCCGGGCAATGCAGGTGGGGATTGGCCCATAATACAGGGACCATCCCAGGACAATGGACAACCACCACCCAGATGATGGTTGTCATGCACAGGAGATAAGCAGGGCAACACACAGGGAACAGAACGTGTCTGCCGACAGGTCAACACAATTGCCACACCTAGAACACCGTACACGTGGAAGTACAGCTACAGACACCTGCAGGGACAGCAGTAGACCCTGTGGCACAAAATAGGCATTGCACTCCCAGGCCACCACAAGCTGCAACAAATTAGTGAGCTCAACCTCCCCCCATTTCTGGTCATGCTGATGTACCACCCTGCATCATCTTCTGGCTGATATTATTGAGCATGACACTACCTACTTCGAAACTGTACAATTGCACACCCTGAGAAGTCAAGAGTGGAAGGGGGAGTCCCTTGCACAGTGTTACACATAGGCTGCGCTACACAAATTATGTTTGTGCCACACAAATGCACAAACTGCATTGCACAGTGCATTCCATGATGCACCATCTCAAAACCATTTAGCGCAGCATGCAAATTTACTATATTCAGCCAAGTTATGCAAATAAGTCAATGGGCAAAACAACACATTAGCATGTCATTACAGCTGGATTTGCATACATTTACATGTGTAAATTGCCCAGGCTATTTAAATTGTACAAGAGCCCAGAACACAGCACACTGGAACTGCAACCAGGATGCTGCAGTCTGCAAACAAACAGAAGGCAAAAGAAACAAATTCTGGCCAGAGCTGATAGGGCTGCAGCTGAGGAATTTGGGGTAAAAATGTTGTACATTTGTTTCTTAATATTTTTGCAACAAATTTTCAACATAGCCTTGTTATGACCCTTCAAGATGTGTTTTTTTTTTTTGAGGGCTGTCAAGTGTGCACACATCATGAAAAGTCTCCAGGTGCAGTACCCAACAGAGAATGGGAAAATTCTGTATCTCTCTCGCTTCTGAATACACCATTATAAGCCAAAGTACTGTATAACTGTTTCATTTTTCTAGTCTGAGGGGTGAGGTAGGGAGGGAGTATACTGTGGTCTGGAAGTGGGAAGGAAAGAGATTAGACTTCCTTGGAGAATGCCTCTGTAGCCCCAACCCCAGTAATTAACTAGGTTAAGACCAAGTTGGATAATAAGTGGTGGTGGAATTTGAATCACAGTCTCCAGATTCCCAGTGCTGTACTTAAGCCACTAGGCTATGTTTCTTTCACTTCAGAGTCCATTACATATTTGATAATCTCTTAACCTGTAGATATTTAGAATGTATATAGATAAGTATATGATGGATGGCTGCCTGCCCAGCCACAACCACTAAGAAGTGGGGGGAAATAACTTATGGGCCTCTGGCCTTCTTTTTGCTCTTATACTTGAATATAAACCTAAGTATATTCAGTTGCAGAGGTATAACATGTTTATCTCTACTAATGAGTGAAAAGTGTTTGTACCATGATATATAAAAATTACACATACCCAGTGCTTCCCATTCATTGTTTTAGCGTGGTGGGTCATCACCCATATTTTTCTACCAACACCCTATAGTTTTTTTGCCATCACTCTATTTGTTTTTTAATAAAACCCTCCTACATGGTCTTTTACCACCATTCCTTACTGTACTTCTACACCTGTATTGGTTCTAGTGCTCTGTATCTTACTAAAAACCACTTATGCACATGCACAGTGTGGAGTCCACTGAATAAAGCACCCTTGGCTCCAATCACTGCCACCCTATATTTCCAGAGAGTGGGAAACCCTGTACCCCAGTAATGCAAAGCATGATAGGAAGTATTTGCAAATCACTTATGAAATAATTTAGACCGGTTCTGCTTTAAGCAAGTATGTATTGTGCCGAACAGCCTCTCATATGATCTGCCAAGGCTAATGATTTGTACTCAGCCATGGATAATGATCTCCTCACCAGGACCAACTTCACAGACCTTTCTAAGGCCTTTGGTAGGTCATTTACTTCTCTCACAGACTATCAGAAACAAGTTGTTATCTGCCCAGTATGTCTTTCCTTGTAAAATGTTTGAAATAAATAAATAAATAAATTCATGACATGGTGGGCCCCAAGATCAGCTTTCTCTTCAGGACCAAGTGTTGCCTAAGTGTGCATGCAAAAAGGCAGACGGTCTCCCACTTACTACTTCCGATCACTGATTATGGGAACATCATATACATACTGGCAAGCAAATCTACTCCTATAAATTTATTGATTGAATTTTGTTAACAGGGTAGACCCACTGAGACAAAAGACCCCTTTTCAGGGGCAAGCTGGCGTTAGTTAAACTAAAAATAAGTAAGTCTATCTGCGGGCTTCCCCAGCTGTTGCTGTGGCCCTGGTGCTCTCCAAGATGGCCGCAGCAAACAGACCACGCCTGACTGACCCCCAGACAGATTCAGATAGCCCATCTGCAGGCTTCAAAAGCTGCTGCTGCTGCTGCTGCTGCAGGCCCGGTGGCCTCCAAGCTGGCCACAGCTAACAGACCACTCCCAATTGACCCCCAAACAGATTCAGAAAACCCATCTGCGGGCTTCCAAAGCTGCTGCTGTGGTCAAGGCATTCTGCGAGCTGGCCGCAGCTAACACACCACCTGAATGACCCTCAGAGAGATTAAGACAGCCCATCTGTGGGCTTCCCAAGCTGTTGATATGGCCCTGGTGCTTTCTGAGCTGGCCACAGCTAACAGACCGCCCGAAAGACCCCCGGACAGATTCAGGTACACGCCGGACCTCCGAAACTCGTGGTTTTGAATGCCGCTGTTTTGACTGAATGCCCAGTGGAGGAGCCAGGCACTAATTGGCAGCTTCTGCTCCTTGGCTAAATTTCCAAATCCTGGCACTACCCTGATCAAGGGGAAATTTCTTTCTCTGCTGTGTTCTGGACTGAATTTTTGTTAATGTAATTACTTACGTTATGCATCAATTGATCTTATTTTACCTGCCAGTTTAGCGAGTCTATTACAAGCCTCTAGTCTAACCTTTTGGTGTTACTTGCTGCTGTGAGACTAGTGCTGGACAAACTGTATTGTTTAGAAGTTGATGTTTGAGTGCTTAGACCTAGCTACAGAGAAAGATTGATGCATTTTTCCATTTCTGCTTCTACTGCCAAACCCCGTCTCCTGTCCTACACTGGCCACTCTGCTAATTATTAATTTCTCCTCCCCACTTGCAATGCTGTCTCCATAAACAGCTTAATTTCTTTTCTGCCTTACCTACAAACCCTCTTCTTACACCACCTAATGCTGCTACAGTTGTCCTCCTCAGACATCCTGACAAAAAAGCACAGAACCACCCTCCCTGTTAACTTCTCTTCTACCTCTAAATAATTGCCCTGCATTTGCCACCTCTTTACCTCATGCTTTGTATTTTCCTGTTGTCTGCCCCCCACTGAGCTAGCTCTTGTACTCTAGTTGTATTTAATCCAATGTCTTTCCCCTCTTGTTCCTCAGACAGTCCATCTGCGGGCTTTCCAAGCTAATGCTGTGGCCCTGGTGCACTCTGAGCCGGCAGCAGCTAACAGACCACCGACTGACTCCCGAACAGATTCAGGTACTCACTGGAACTCTGAAAATCGTGGTTTTGAATGCCTCTGTTTTCACTGGGCACCCAGAGGAGAAGCCAGGCACTGACTGGCAGTTTCTGCTCCTCAGCTCAGTGTCCAACTCCTAGTGCTCCCTGATCTTGGGGAAATCTCTTTCTGTGCTGTGTTCAGGACTGAATGGTTGTAATTGTAATTACTTATATTATGCATCAATTGGCCTAACTTTACTTTCATTTTAACTAGTCTATTACAAACCTCTTTACCTTGTGCTTTGTTGTTCCCTATTACTTCCCCCCCTTCTGAGCTTGCGTTTGTAATCTAGCTGTTTTTAATTTTCTTTCTTTCCCCTCTTGCTCCACAGACAGCCCATCTGCGTGCTTCCCAAGCTGCTGCTGCAGCCCCGGCACTCTACAAGATGGCCATAGCTAACAGACCGCCCAACTGACCCCCGGACAGATTTAGATACACACCGGACCTCAGAAACTCATGGTTTGGAATGCCACTGTTTTGACTGGATGCCTAGTGCAGGAGCCAGGCACTGATTGGCAGTTTCTGCTCCTCGGCTGAATTTTCAGCTCCTGGCAGTCCCTGATCTCGGGGAAATCTCTTCCTGTGCTGTGTTCTGGATTGAATTTTTGTAAATGTAGTTACTTTATGCACCAATTGATCTTACTTTACCTGCCAGTTTAGCGAGTCTATTACAAGCCTCTAGTCTAGCCTCTCAGTGTTACTTGCAGCTGTGAGACTAGTGCTGGACAATCTGTATTGTTTAGTAGCTGATGTTTGACTGCTTGGACCTAGCTACAGAGTAAGATTGCTGCATTTTTCCATTTCTGCTTCTACGGCCAAACCCTGTCTCCTGTCCTACACTGGTCACTCTGCTAATTATTAATTTCTCCTCTCCACTTGCAATGCTCTCTCTCTAAACAGCTTCATTTCTTCTCTGCCTTACCTACAAGCCCTCTTCTTACACTCCCTCCTACTGCTGCTGTTGTCCTCCTCAGATGTTCCGGCGCCAAAGCACAGAACCCACTCCCTGTTAACTCCTCTTCTACCACTAAATAATTGGCCTGCATTTGCCACCTCTTAACCTCATGCTTTGTCGTTCGCTATTGCCTGCCCCCTCTGAGCTTGCTTTTGTACTCTAGCTGTATGTAATTCTCCGTCTTTCCCCATTTCTTCCACAGACAGCCCATCTGCGGGCTTCCCAAGCTGCTGCTGCGGCCCCAGCACTCTATGATCTGGCCACAGCTAACAGACCTCCCAACTGACCCCTGGACAGATTCATGAATGCACCGGACCTCTGAAACTCGTGGTTTTGAATGCCGCTTTTTTGACTGGATGCCCAGTGGAGGAGTCAGGCACTGACTGACAGTTTCTGCTCCTCAGATGAATTTCTAAGTCCTGGAACTCCCTGACCTCGGGGAAACCTCTTTCTGTGCTGTGTTCTGGACTGAATTTTTGTAAATTTAATTACTTATGTTCTGAATCAATTGGTCTTACTTTACCTGCCAGTTTAGCTAGTCTATTACAGGCCTCTAATCTAGCCTCTCAGTGTTACTTGCAGCTGTGAGACTAGTGCTGGACAAACTGTACTGTTTAGTAGCTGATGTTTGACTGCTTAGACCTAGCTACTGAGCAAGATTGATGCATTTTTCCATTTCTGCTCCTATTGATAAACCATGTTGCTTGTCCTATGCTCTTCACTCTGCTAATCATTAATTTCTCCTCCCCACTTGCAGTGCTGTCTCTCTAAACAGCTTAATTTCTTCTCTGCCTCATGTACAAACCCTCCTCTTACACCCCCTCCTGCTGCTGCTGTTGTCCTCCTCAGACGTCCTGGTGCCAAAGCACATAACCCTCCTCCCTGTTAACTCCTTTCTACCTCTAAATAATTGCCCTTCATTTGCCACCTCTTAACCTTGTGCTTTGTCTTTCCCCATTACCTGCACCCCACTGAGCTTGCTATTGTACTCTAGCTGTATTTATTCATCTGTCTTCCCCCTCTTGCTTCATAGATGGCCCATCTGCAGACTTTCAAAGCTGCTGCTTTGGTCCTGGTGCTCTCCGAGCCGGCCGTAGCTAACAGACCACCAGACTGATCCCCAGACATATTCAGATACGCACCGGACCTCCAAAAATCGTGATTTTGAATGCCTCTGTTTTGACTGGGAACCCATTGCAGGAGACAGGCACGGATTGGCAGTTTCTGCTCCACAGCTCAATTTCCAACTCCTAGTGCTCCCTGATCTTGGGGAAATCTCTTTCTGTGCTGTGTTCAGGACTGAAATGTTGTAATTGCAATTACTTATGTTACGCATCAATTGGTCTTACTTTACCTGCCAGTTTAGCGAGTCTATTACAAGACTCTAGTCTAGCCTGTCGGTGTTACTTGCTGCTGTGAGACTAGTGCTGGACAAACTGTATTGTATAGTAGCTGATGTTTGACTGCTTAGACCTAGCTACTGAGTACGATTGCTGCATTTTTTCATTTCTGCTCCTACTACCAAACCCAGTTTCTTGTCCTACACTGGTCACTCTGCTAATCATTAATTTCTCATCCCCTCTTGCAATGCAGTCTCTCTAAACAGCTTAATTTCTTCTCTGCCTCACCTACAAACCCTCCTCTTACTCCCCCTGCTGCTGCTGCTGTTGTCCTCCTCAGACATCCCATTGCCAAAGCACAGAACCCCCTTCCCTGTTAACTCCTCTTCTACCTCTAAATAATTGCACTTCATTTGCCACCTCTTTACCTTGTGCTTTGTCTTTCCTTATTGTCTGCCCTCCACTGAGCATGCTATTGTACACAAGCTATTTTCAATCCTCTGTCTTTCCCATCTTTTTCCACAGGCAGCCCATCTGCAGACTTCCCAAGCTGTTGCTGTGGCCCCAGCGCCCTCTGATATGGCCGCAGCTAACAGCCTGCCCAACTAACCCCCCCCTCCCCGACAGATTCAGGTAAGTAGCAGACCTCAGAAACTCGTGGTTTTGAATGCCGCTGTTTTGACTGGATGCCCAGTGGAGGAGCCAGGCACTGACTGGCAGTTTGTGCTCCTCGGCTGAATTTCCAACTTCTGGTACTCCCTGATCTCAGGGAAATCTCTTTCTATGCTGTGTTCTGGACATGGATTTGTAAATGCAATTACTTATGTTATGCATCAGTTGGTCTTACTTTACCTGCCAGTTTAATTAATCTATCAAAAGCCTCTGTTCTAGCCTCTCAGTGTTACTTGCTGCTGTGAGACTGCTAGTGGACAAACTGTTTTGTTTATTAGCTGATGTTTGACTGCTTAGATCTAGGCACTGAGTAATACTGCTGCATTTTTCCATTTCTGCTTCTACTGCCAAACCCAGTCTCCTGTTCTACACTGGTCACTCTGCTAATTATTAATTTCTCTTCCTCACTTGCAATGCTGTCTCTCTAAACAGCTTCATTTCTTCTCTGCCTTACCTACAAACCCTCCTCTTACACCCCCCACCTGCTTCTATTGTTGTCCTCCTCAGACATCCTGGCACCAAAGCACAGAACCCCCTTGCCTAACTCCTCTTCTACCTCTAAATAATTACCCTACATTTGTCACCTCTTTAATTCATGATTTGTCTTTTCCAATTGCCTGCCCTCACTGAGCTTGCTTTTGTACTCCAGCTGTATTAAATTCTCTGTCTTTCCCGTCTTGTTCCACAGACAGCCCATCTGCATGCTTCCCAAGCTACTGCCATGGCCCCGGTGCTCTCCGGGCCGGCTGCAGCTAACAGACCACCCGAGTGTCCCCTAGACAGAATCAAGTACGTACTGGAACTCCAAAACTCATAGTTTTGAATGCCGCTGTTTTGACTGGACACCCAGTGGAGGGGCCAGGCACTGATTGGCAGTTTCTGCCCCTTGGCTGAGTTTCCAACTCCTAGTGCTCCCTGATCTCGGGGAAATCTCTTTCTGTGCTGTGTTCCGGACTGAAGTTTTGTAAATGTAATTACTTATATTATGCTTCAATTTGTCTTACTTTACCTGCCAGTTTAGCTAGTCTATTACAAGCCTCTAGTCTAGCCTCTCGGTGTTACTTGCTGGTGTGAGACTAGTGCTGGACAAACTGCATTGTTTAGTAGCGAATGTCAGACTGCTTAGACCTAGCTACTTAGTAAGATTGCTGCATTTTTCCATTTCTGCTTTTACTGCCAAACCCTGTCTCCTGCCCTACGCTACTCACTCTGCTAATTATTAATTGCTCCTCACCACATGAAATGCTGTCTCTTTAAGCAGTTTAATTTCTTCTCTGCCTTATCGACAAACCCTCCTCTTACACCCCCTCCTACTGCTACTGTTGTACTCCTCAGACGACCAGGCACCAAAGCACAGAACCCTCCTCCCTGTTATCTGCTCTTCTGCTTCTAAAAAATTAACCTGCATTTGCCACCTCTTTACCTCGTGCTTTGTCTTTCCTCATTGCCTGCCTCCACTGAGCTTGCTGTTGTACTCTAGCTGTATTCAGTCATCTGTCTTTCTCCTCTTGTTCCACAGAGAGCCCCTCTATGGCCTTGGCAAGCTGCTGCTGTGGCCTCGGCACTCTCCGAGATGGCCGCAGCTAACAGACCACCCGACTGACCCCAAGACAGATTTGGGTATGAACCAGACCTCTGAAACTCGTGGTTTTAAATGCCGCTGTTTTAACTGGATGCCCAATGGAGGACCCCAGCACTGACTGGCAGTTTCTCCTCGTCAGCTGATTTTCCAACTCCTGGAGCTCCCTGATCATCGGGAAATCTCTTTCTGTGCTGTGTTCTGTACTGAATTTTTGCAAATGCAATTTCTTATCTTACGCATCAATTGGTCTTACTTTACCTGCCAGTTTAGCGAGTCTATTACAAGCCTCTAGTCTAGCCTCTCGGTGTTACTTGCTGGTGTGAGACTAGTGCTCGACAATCTGTATTGTTTAGAAGTTGATGTTTGACTGCTTAGACCTAGCTACTGAGCAAGATTGATGCATTTTTCCTTTTCTGCTTCTATTGCCAAACGTGTCTCCTGTCCTACACTGGTCACTCTGTTGATTTTTAATTTATTCTAGCCACTTGCAATGCCATTTCTCTAAACAGCTTAATTTCTTCTCTGCCATTCCTTCAAACCCTCCTCTTACACCCCCACCTCCTGCTGCTGCTGTTGTCCTCCTCAGATGTCCCAAAGCAAAAGCACTGAACCCACGTCCTTGTTATCTCCTCTTCTACCTCTTAATAATTGCCCTGCATTTGCCACCTCTTTAGCTGATGCTTTATCTTTCCCCAGTGCCTGCCCCCCACTGAGCTTGCTAATGTACTCTAGCTGTATTTAATCCTCTGTCTTTCCCCTCTTGTTCGACAGACAGCCCATCTGTAAGCTTCCCAACCCGCTGCTGTGGCCCCGGCACTCTCTGATCTGTCCACAGCTAACAGACTGCCGAACTGACCAGCGGCCAGGCTCGGGTACACACTGGACCTCTGATACTTGTGGTTTTGAATACCGCTATTATGACTGAATGACCAATGGAGGAGCCAGGCACTGATTGGGAGTTTTTGCTCCTCGGCTGAATTGCCAACTCCTGGCACTCCCTGATCACAGAGAAATCTCTTTCTGTGCTGTGTTTTGCACTAAAATTTTGTAAATGCAATTACTTATGTTATGCATCAGCTGGTCTTACATTAAGTGCCAGTTTAATTAATGTATTACAAGCCTCTAGTCTAGCCTCTCAGTGTTACTTGTTGCTATGAGACTAGTGCTGGACAAACTGTATTGTGTAGTTGCTGATGTTTGACTGCTTAGACCTAGCTACAGAGTAAGATTGCTGCGTTTTTCCATTTCTGCTTCTACTGGCAAACCCTGTCTCCTGTCCTACGCTGGTCACTCTGCTAATTATTAATTTCTCCTCCCCACTTACAGTGCCGTAACTGTTTAATTTCTTCTCTGCAGTACCTACGAATCCTCCTCTTACACTCCCTCCTGCTGCTGCTTTTGTCCTCCTGAGATGTCCTGGAGCCAAAGCACATAACCCCCTTCCCTGTTAGCCCCTCTTCTACCTCTAAATAATTGCTCTGCATTTGTTACCTCTTTAAATCATGCTTTGTCTTTCCCCATTGCCTGCCCCCCACTGAGCTTGCTATTGTACTCTAGCTATATTTAATCTTCTGTCTTTCCCCTCTTGTTCCACAGACAGCCCGTCTGCATGCTTCCCAAGCTGCTGCTGTGGGCACTGTGCTCTCTGAGCTGGCTGCAGCTAACAGACTGCCCAACTGACCACTGGTCAGATTCAGGTACACACCGGACCACCGAAACTCGTAGTTTTGAACGCCACTGTTTTGACTGGATGCCCAGAGGAGGAGCCAGGCACTGATTGGCAGTTTTTGCTTCTCAGTGGAATTTCCAACTCTCGGCTGTCCCTGATCACGAGGAAATCTCTGTGCTGTGTTCTGGACTGATTTTTTGTAAATTGTAAATTTGTAAAAAAAAAAATTAGCCAGCCTGGGATAATTGCCCTGCATTTGCCAGCTCTTTACCTCTGGCTTTGTATTTCCACTTTGCCTGCAGCACAATGATCTTGCTTTTGTAATCAAGCTGTATTTAATCCTCTGTCTTTCCCCTCTTGTTCCACAGACAGCCCAACTGCGGGCTTCTCACGCTGCTGATGAGGCCCTGGCACATTCCAAGCTGGCTTCAGGTAACAGACCACCCAAATGAACCCCGGACAGATCCAGATATACACAGGACCTCCAAAATTCATAGTTTTGAATGCCACTGTTTTGACTGGACACCCAGTGGAGGAGCCAGGCACTGACTGGCAGTTTCTGCTCCTTCGTTGAATTTAGAACTTGTAGATAGATAGATAATGCTTATTGTTCAACTTGGTTGTGTTAACAATCAAAGTTTTTACAAAAATATAAAATACAACACATACATTTATCAATTATAAAATCACAATAAAACACCGTAAAGTAGATTATGGTTAAGAAAAAGGTAATTAATTACAATTGTGGTTATTAACATATTCTGACCCTACCAAAAAAAAAAAAAAAAAGAAGGAGAAGGAGAAATAACCTAGACAAGAGATATGATTGCCATAAAGTGCATTATTCCTGATTCAAAATATAAATTAAGGTTTAAAAACAGTTTGCTTCAACATAGTCACTTTTACACATTTACATATGCAGGAAATATGAATCTCATCAAAACATCAACTGCATTTCCAGGTAAAAATAGGTAATAATTTAGACCACCGTAGCTCTAACATATTTTTTTTCATCCTGATTACTGATGCAAAAATTGTTGATATCATTAGTGCATTGGGAACATTTCTAGGGTGCAGGAGTATAAATACTGGGTCATAGTTGATTTTATCATAGCATCTCAGGAAATTTCCAAGCAGATTATTTCTGGGTCCAGAGTACAGAGGACAAAATTTAATTGTGTGTTCTAATGTTTCGTTCTGATTTGAAATGCATCTATATAAATTAATTGTATTTACAGATCCCCCTTGTGGTTGGGAAACCCTTATTAAAAAATGCTTATATAGAATTGACTAAGCCAAATCAAGCCCAGGTAATTAATTTTCTATCTGAAAATGATATCGGAAGAATTAAATAATCTTCTAGGGAATAATCAATTTTATTATCTCTGAACCATACATTAAGCTTAAGCCCTCTTATTATTATCATTGCTTGCTGTTGTTTAAGGCCAGTTTGTGTTTTAACTTTTTGAGCAATTTCTTGGGCAGGTTTCTTAACCAACTGTTTTTTATTTACATTTTGTTTAAATTTAGGTTTTCCTTTTTCCTTTGTCCTAGCTGAAGTCAGCTTTTTTCCCTGGGTTTCCTGGGTTACCAAGTTTACCTGCAAACAACTTTCCAGGTTTATATCAGCCATAGTTTTACTTCTGGTGTTAACCATCTTAAGTCATACTATAGAGATAACACTCCTATAAAATTAAACGTGACTTAGCACTAAGAATAACAGAAATATCATAAAATTTCAAGTATCAACACTCGCTAATGATAGTTTTAAAGAACGCAGAGTAGTGTTCTGACTTTGCAAGTTGCTTATAGTAAATAACAGGGCTGTGCAAATACCTTTTCCTGAATATTCGGATGAATATTCGGTATTCGGTTCCCAGGTCTTCGGTATTCATTATTTGGTATTCGGTATTCGGACAGAAAAGCTGTTTTTTTAAGAAAACTTTAAAAAAGCACTGTAACAGCACCATTAATCACCCATTAAACCTGGTGTAGCATATACACCTCAATGAGACTTCAGCCACCAACACAGAGCTCTCATTAATGCAACACAAGCTACATGCGGCACACTTAATTCACCACACCACAATTATAGCACTCCGAAAAAGATATCAAACATTGTTTTGGATCAGCAGTGGAGGGTGTTTATGGTCACAGACATGGTAGCCCATGACATAGGCATCAGCGATTGAGTGCTTGAAATAATGGCAACTTAATCCTGGTGCATGTCAAAGGGGCTACTACTGAGGAAGGGTGACCAGATGGGGGAGGTGGGCGCATATAGCGACAGGACATCACTATATGTGTGCATGTGCGGGGGGGTCCATCATGATGGAAGGGAGGGAGAGTTGGCCTGGTGTGGTTGGTGTGGGGCTGCCAAGCTGGCCCCATAGCGTGGTTGTTGGCTGTCAGCCTAAAGGTGCAAGGGTTCCAGGTTCGGGTCCAGGCAAGCCTACATTTTTGTGTGCCCGTCCCCCAATTTTTTTTCTCCAGATTTTGCACCCCCCCTGACATGCACCCTCCTGGAGTTAAGAATTTGTTAGTAGGGGGGTGGGGGGCAATGCAAGGGGCACAGCCCACTGCATGAACAATCAAAATTTAAGTCCCTGGCATTGTTTTCCTGTGCTTTGGGGGTGTACATCACTGAAATAGATTTTTGGTGATGTACACTTGCCCTGCCACCAATCGTGATTGCGCTTTCGTGGTTATCACATAAATCCACAGACACAGGGTAGACGGTGCTTTGGTCATGGGCATAAGAACAGTGGTAACAGTGGCTGCCATAGTGGTAACAGCTGAAAGGGTGGCTGCTGTATGAATGGCACCGGTGGTGGTGGGAAGCACACTGACTGTAGATGTAGCACCCATTATGATAGCAGTGGGAACACTGGTGGTGGTGTCTGCTGCTTCCTGCACAAAGCATGTATACACTAATGCCCTCCTACTACTGCACAAAAGGATGTGACAGTGAATGTATAGATGGAACAGGGGGTGACACCAGTAGTAGTAATAGTTTTGCCAGTAGTATTAGTAGCAGTAGTACTATTCCCAATGCTACAAGATCTAAAAGGCTTGCTAAGGGAGAAAAATATTTGAGACCATCTAATAAAGAGACATTTGTCTGTTATCATCCATGTAGTCTATCTCACCACCTTCTCTGGAATTGTATTATGTATCAGTAGTATACAGTGAAGCAAGACAAGATGCAATTCAGTACTTTGCAGTGAATGCTGTCACAAAATATTGGATGACTAGAGATTAACTGCCATTGAATTACATCGCTCTTTGCAGCATACTGCAGCACTTTGCAATAATTTTGCAGGCATGGAAAATAACTGAGACTGATGATGCCACACTGGTAACTGGAATATTTCAGGCATGTGAAATACTTGCGACTGGTGATGCCACACTGGTAACCAGAATATTTCAGGCATGGGAAATACTTGAGATGAGTGATGCCATACTGATAACTTGAATATTTCAGTCATGTGAAATACTGGAGACTGGAGATGCCATACTGGTAACTGGAATATTTCAGTCATGTGAAATACTGGAGACTGGTGATGCCATACTGGTAACTAGAATATTTCAGGCATGTGAAATATTTGAGAAGGGTAATGCCATACAGGTAACCAGAACATTTCAATCATGCGAAATACTTGAGACATGTGATGCTATACTGGTAACTGGAATATTTCAGTCATGTGAAATACTTGAGACAAGTGATACCATACTGGTAACAGTAATATTTTAGTCGTGTGAAATACTTGAGACAAGTGATACCATACTCATAACCGTAATATTTCAGTCATGTGAAATACTTGAGAGTGGAGATGCCACACTTGTAACTGCTATATTTCAGGCACGGGGAAATACTGAGACTGGAGATGCCGCACTTGTAACTGCTATATTTCAGGCATGAGAAATACGGAGACTGGAGATGCCACACTTGTAACTGCCATATTTTATGCACTCGAAATACTTGAGACTGGTGATGCCACACTTGTAACTGCCATATTTCAGGCATGGGAAACACTGAGACTGGAGATGCCACACTTGTAACTGCCATATTTCAGACATGGTAAACACTGAGACTGGTGATGCCACACTTGTAACTGCCATATTTCAGGTATGGGAAACATTGAGACTGGAGATGACACACTATTAGCTGCCTTATTTTATGCACATGAAATACTTGAGACTGGTGATGCCACACTGGTAACTAGCACCTGGAAAGTTGTTAAAGGGATCAATGGAATATGGACATAAGTAACACAGGGGACGAGAGATGTAGCAACACCAGTTGAGGATTTTGTATTGGGATTTGCAAACAATAGGTGGGTGGCAGTTTTAAGCACTGGGAACTGCAGGGCATGCTCATTCAAAAAGAATATACCATGACAGTGGAAGTAATAAAGGAAAAGGGTGCTTGTTACAGATTTGTGTTAGTATGACTTTGAATATAAATGTTAACATGTGCTTATTTGCTAACAGAACAATGATGGTTAACATAGAATGGCTTGTGTATAGGTCAATGCTATAACACACAAATGTTGTATCCAGTACAAGACAATTATTTAATGCAATTGTTATTGGCCATATGTGTACCCAAGGTGAGGTAAATTTATTTTTATAAACACAAGTTGTTCCACATGTGCTGGGTCAAGTGAGGATCAGTGAGGTTCCACCACATCCCCTGCAGTGCTGAAGATTTGTTCAGATGGTACGCTGGTAGGGGGACAACAGATATATTTAAGGGCCAACTGTTCCAAGTCTGAAGATGCTTTCATCATTTTAATCCATTACTCCACTGGATTTATGGAGAATGACTCCAGAGGCTCATTGAAATAACTGTTCAGCAGATTGGCTGCTGTTCTGTTCTCTTCCGCTGCTCAGCCTATAGTGATGAGTTGAGTTCAGCCCAACAGTCACCCTCCTTCTAAAGGTTTCCCATACTGCTTTCAGTTTGTGATTCTGAGACTGGCTCATCAATAGGGTTACCTGCTGGCTTCATCGACCCAAGGATGCAGAAATTAAGTTCTGAGCACATCTGCTTCTGAATGTCTGTAACCCTGTGAGTGGGCATTATAAGGTGTAATACCGCACACTTGAAATGTGGATCCAACATAGTGGCAAATAAGTGCTTTTTATTGGAACAGAGATCAGAAAATCTAACTTCTAGTTATGTGGTGAGGTTTTCCACAAGGGATATCACTGTTCCTGGTGTCTGGTTTGGACCTTTCTCAGCATTTTCACTGAATCTCCTCATGGCTTTTATTCAGGATCTGTACAGCAGGAATTACCTGATGTAGCAGTGCAGAATCAGAGCTAAGGTCATGAGTGCTCCTTTCAAATGGGGCTAAAACCTTTACCAAGCCCTCAATCACAGCCCAGTCCTGATGTCCAAGGACTCCCTCTTATCAGTTTCCATGCTCATCTCATGAAGGGCCCACTTTTGCTCCAGAAGCCTTTGCAGCATGTAGTAGGTGGAATTCCACCGGGTCTGTACATCCTGGATGAGATGAAGCTGCAGCATTTGAAGATGCTCTTGTAGCTGATGAAGACGGTTTGTGGCTTTCACAGAGTGATGGAAGTGGCTGCATATTCTTCTGGCTACTTTGACTGTGTGATTTGCCTCTGCAGTGTTTGCTAAAGCCTTTGTCACCACCAAATTTAGTGTATGAGCAGAGCAGCGTATCCCCTCAAAATTGTCATCTCTAAGTGCTTTTATCATATTTGTGGCATTGTCTGTGACCACAAACTCTACCTGCAAATTGTTGCCATCTATCCATGGGCTCAACATCTCTTGTTTTAATGACAGTATGTTTATAGCTCGGTGATCCTTTTCCATAACACTGACATTTAGCAAAGCAGACCCACAGGGAGAGGGGGAAGAGACAGAACCAGCTCCAGTACCACCATCACCACCAGTGACTACCACACCTGCAACACACCAGTGTGCTGTCAGTGACATATATGCATGATTTGAATTCATGCTGGTCCATATGTCAGTTGTGCAGTGGAAAACTCCACCAACAGCATGTGCTAGTAGTTTGGCAACTTCTTTTCTCAAATCAGAGTAAATGTTGGGTACTACAGTACATGAAAATGTGGTCCGTGATGGTATATTATATCTAGGGTGAAAATGCTGCAGCAGCCTATGGAAACCTGTGTTTTCCACAATGGAAAATGGCTTCAGATCCAAGGCCATCATCTCACCAATTAAACTGGTGATCTGCTGTGCTGTTCGGTGTGATGCCTGGTATTTGGTGCGGGCATGGAAGGCTTGCATGATACGTGTAGTCAAAGCGGTACCACATCACATTGATTTTGACTTTTAACCCATGGTGGAGGGTGTTACAGTAATAGATGATTGAGCAGAAGAAGGCAGAATGGGTGATGCTCCTGTACTGGGATGAACTATAAGTGGTGTAGGAGTAGTTGAGGCACACTGTCTGTCTCAGTAATAGAATCACTAACAATACTTTGTGCATCTACTGGACCAGTACCAGAAGAGGGGCTGACAGGCACATGTTGTGGAGGGAGAGGAATAGCTGTGGATCGCTGAAGTGCACTGGGATGTTTCATTCAGAGATGGTTCATCATTGATGTTGTTGTCAGATTTGAAAGGTTTTTACCATGACTTATAGTACAGTCACACACACACCATACTGCCTTTGTTGGATCATATTTTACAACACTAAAATACAGCCACACCACACTTTTCCTTGCACTGACAGTGGAAGTACAGGGCCCCAATAGGGTGTCCATGGCCATGTTTTGCCCCTTTCCCCTTATCAGACCTGGGTGCAGTGGATGCAGTTGTTCTACCCCTTTCTTTCTCCACAACAGATGTAGTTGTAAAACTACTTTGTGTATCAGATGGAGTTGAACTTGACACAACTCTTTGAAAGGACAAGGTGGACTGTTTGTTTTTTTTTAGGAGGAGGAGGAGGAGGGTGACCCTGACATTAGTGAAAGGAGAAAGTCCAGAGGGGGTATTGCTAAGCTTAATGGAGAAAAGGGAGCATGTGAGGAGGAGGACCCTGTAAAGGCATCCATCCTAAATAGATACTTTTGCTCAGTATTTACTGAAGAGAAGGTAGGGCAGGGCCTACAGCTCAGCATCATGGACACAGGGGGGAGGGAGGTGAGCACTACTCCCTTCACAAAAGAAAGGGTCCTACAAGAGCTTGCTAAGCTCAGGGTGGATAAGGCAATGGGACCTGATGGCATACATCCCAGGGTACTTAAGGAGCTAAAGGAGGAACTAGCAGAGCCATTAGCAGAATTGTTTAGTGAGTCTCTGTGCACAGGAGAGGTCCCAGAAGACGGGAGAAGGGCTCATGTGATCCCGCTCCACAAGAGTGGTAGCAGGGAGGAGGCGGGGAACTACAGACTGGTCAGTCTTACCTCAGTGGTGGGCAAGATTATGGAGGCATTCCTTAAGGAAAGGATAGTGCAACACCTGGAATCCATAGGGGCACAGGATCCAAGACAGCATGGGTTTACAAAAGTAAGGTCCTGTCAAAATAATCTCATAGATTTCTTTGACTGGGTAACCAGAGTGGTGGACCAAGGGGGAGCAGTTGATGTCGCCTACCTTGACTTCATGCAAAGCTTTGACACTGTTCCACATAGAAGATTGATAAATAAGCTGGGTAGGCTGGGGTGGGTCAGAAGTTGGTCAACTGGGTGGCAAACTGGTTGACTGGCAGAAAACAGAGAGTGGTGGTAAATGGTATACAGTCAGAAGAGATGCAAGTCACATGGGGTATCTCAGGGATCAGTCCTGGGGCCAGTCCTATCAGCATCTTCATTAGTGACCTTGCAGATGGACTAGAGGGTAAGGCTTGTCTGTTTGCAGATGACACCAAGATCTGCAACAGAGTAGATGAGCCAGATGGGGTGGGCAGAATGAGAAGAGATCTGGATAAACTAGCAGAATGGTCAGAAGAGTGGCAACTGGGATTTAATGCAAAGAAGTGCAAAATCATGCACATAGGGAAGAGAAAACCCTGAAGCCACTTATAGGCTGGGAGGAGTTGCTAGCAGTCACAAAGGAAGAAAGAGACTTGGGCATCATCATCACTGATGACCTAAAATCATCCAAGCAGACCTCTAAAGCAGTAGGTAAGGCTGAGGGGTGTTATGGTGTATTAGTAGGGGTATCACAAGTCGTAAGAGGAAGGTAATAATCCTCTGTACAAGACATTAGTTAGGCCCCATCTGGAGTACTGCTGCAGTATTGGAGGCCACACCTTCACAAGGACATTAACCAAATTGAGGCAGTCCAGAGAAGGGCAACCAAAATGGTGCAGGGACTGCATCAAAGACATATGAGGACAGATTAATGGAGCTCAATATGTATACCCTTGAGCAAAGGAGAGAGAGAGATATGATCGAGGCATGACACTTAAGGGCATAAACAAGGTGAAAGAGTCTAACATGTTTAAATATAAGAAAAATAGCAGGACAAGAGGACACAGCATGAGATTAGAGGAGGCCGATAAAGGGGAATGTGAGAAATTCTTTTTCACAGAAAGGGTGGTGGATGCATGGAATGGCTTACCACAAGAAGTGGTGGCTATGAATACAGTGCAGGGCTTCAAACAGGCATGGGATAGGCATAAGGGAGCAATACAAATGACTATGAATAGATAGGTCACTGACAGAGCAAAGGCCGATGGCACATTTATAAGGTAGAAAAAGAAATGGGCAGACTGGATGGGCCTTTCGGTCCTTATCTGCCGTCAACTTCTATGTTTCTATGTTTCTATGTGACTGGCCTGCTTGCCATGACAAGAACACTGAATTTTTTGGCATCTGCACATTCACGCTTCTCACACAGATATGCCGCATGTTCGGCCTCATCGCCAAATTCGCTTAGGTGGGTATCACTGTCAGATGATGTACTTAGCAAGTCTTGAGGCTCTGGTGAATATTCAGAACCAGATGAATGCTCTTCTTCAGAATCCTCCACCTCAGCAAAAGTAAATGTGGTGAGAGGAAACTTGCGAGACTGAGCAACAGTACATTTTGGCAACAAAATTGGTGCAGTCGTTGTAACAGTCTCATGGTCAGTACTAGTCACAGTACCTATTGTCATGGGCAGAGTTGGCAAGGTAGTAGCACTGTCGGCCATAGTTCTGTTGCTAGAATTACAATCAGGAGTTACAGTTGAAGAAATTGGCATCATATTACAACTAGTTATTATACTGGCAACAGTAGTAATGGTGACAGCAGAACACCCAGGACTCCTAATGGAGGCAAAGGTTGTGGTGATAGTGGCTGTGCAAGTAGCACAAATAACAGTGCACACTGTTATGGCAGTGGTGGTGTCAACAGTACAAAAAGGATTTGCTCTGGTTGCTGAAATCACGGCACTGGTGGTGGTGGGGAGGAGCACACCGGTAGGCAAAGTTATCTCTATGGGGGCAGTTGTGTGAATAGTACTACCACTGGTAGTGGGGGTGGGTTCTTGTTCTTGTATAACTTGAGATGTCAGCTGTGAAGCCCTCCTACTTTTATAAAATGATGGTGCTGCAAATGCAGTACTAGTAATAGTAGTGGCAGCAGTTGAAGTTATAGTAGTACTAGTACTACCCCCGATCTTACCAACACTAGAACCTGAAGGCTTATCAGGGGAGAAAACTATTTTAGAGTAGCGAATACGAACAGACCTTCTCTAACCCTGTTCCTCACCACTTACGACTGGTGGTGAAGATGACTTGCTTGGGCTGGACCATGCACGTTTATGGGATTGATGAGACATGGTCCGTAACTTACTGTGCATATTATTTGTGATTAGTGTCTTTGTCTATGTTGGTGCTTCTTGCAGAAAACAACAATAGCAACACCGCGTATGTAGCCACTAATAAAGTCAAGCTGATACTAGAGAGAGATGGAGTCAGCAAACAATTTCTTACTTGTACGGTGTCAGTTGTGCAGTCATACAGTACAGTACAGCAATTCAAGCTTTGAAGGTGCATCAAACAACTTATAACACAGAACCCAATGAGTCACACCTGACACACACAGAAATACTAAAGTAGTTCACAGAAAATGTATGTGTACCCACTCATAGTAGTGCACACACAGGGGGCGAAGACACACAAAAAAGAAAAAACTCACATGCACATGAGGTCACTGAGGTGCAGTGAGCTGTGGAGGGAGGAGTCACCTGCGACACCCTCCTTATTTAGTTGTACAGGGAACTGAGCCAAGAACCAGACTACAGTCAGCAACAATTCAATGGGCCAAGACTGACCCAGTAAGAAAAAAATACGCTGCTTTATATATCACAAAACAAAATGCTTGCAGACAACTATGCATACACTTGCAGGACACAAATTACAAGAACAACAATACAACTCACACACGGATGATGTGTGTGCCGTGGAAAGCTGCAACGCAGGTAAGAAGGAGTCAGATGACAATCACACCTCACTTATGCAGGGAACCGAGCCCAGAACCTGATTCCAGCAAAATACCAATTAGGTTCACAAAAGAAATAGAGAATACCACAGGGGCTGTGTGTGCATTTGGAACAAAAAGCTAAGCAAGCACAGCAGTGGGGATGGGGCAGTCAGCAAAAGCTTGAGCCACTCACTGTTACTGAGCCCAGTAACAGTTACTCACTACATGCAAAAGCCAAACTGGACTTTGTTGACAAAAAAAAAAATCCTGATAAGAACTAATTGGTTCTTAAGCAAAAAAAACAAACCACACAGCTTCAGCTAAGTTGTGAAACTGTAAGCAGTGGGGAAGGGGAGTCAGCATGCAGCAGCATACACAGAGACTCTCCTTTTCCTTGAAACTGAGCCCAGTTTCAAGGACGAAAAACAAAACTACAGTCAGATGCAGTCACAAGGTGATCAGATGTAAAAACTGGATCACACACAAAACATTTTTTAAACAGTTATAAAAGTTACAAGTGGTAAATTAAACAGAGCTAGCTCTCTGAGAAACAACTGTCTCCTCTCATCTACACACTCAGAGTGAGGAGATCACATAGTGTTCCTGGCTCTGAGCTCCAAAAACAGTCTCTGATTGGCCAGCAAAGCTCTGTGAGATTTTGAAATCTCACCCACCGAATAGTATGTCCTGAATAGTAGTCGAATAGTGAACTATTCGGACTGTCCATCTGAATATTCGGCTAGCCTACTATTCGTGGTATTCGGGAAATACTATTTGGACCATGCACAGTCCTAGTAAATAATCACTTAGGATACTATTCCATTTTTCTGAACACCCTTAAAACAAAAAGAAAAGTCCCACAGAAGATGCTGAAAGGTACTGTAACACGTTGCTGTAGTTATGTTAGTTTACGCCTTCAAAACAGGACCACAGACACAGCAGATACCTTTATCAGACATATTGCGTCATTTAACTATTCATTTCAAAAGTCATTTCAGAAGTCATTCAAAAGTCATTCAGGAAAACTTCACAGTCGAATATAGTCCCGAGTTAACGGCTTCCAGATTACTCAGCAACCCACTCGTATAGCTCTGTGGAGATCTCGTTGCCAAAGAGTTTGCCAGAGAGTTTTTCTCTTTCTGTGGCTGAGCCCTGTGAACAGCTTGGTCAAAGTCACTGACAATATAAGGAAATAAAACACAAAATCACCACTTGATACCCTATACAAATTGCCTTACAGACTTTTTCAAACCTTTATGGGCTTTTAAATAAATTAATACTAGAAAACTGTTTCCAAGGAATAGTTCAGCGGAATCGAGGACTACAACTGTTAACTAAGTTAACTAAAATAAGCTGATGAGCAAATTTGCTAGTTTGCTAACTGAGTCAAATACATGTTTAAGTACTTTAACAAAATAGAGCTTAGTACACACAGTCGGTAATATTAGGTAGACAAAAGTGAAGAACACTTCTGCTATCTATAGTGCAGTATTCACCATTAGTCTCTGGAATTCACTAGTAGTCAAGAGGCACAGTAAAATTTAAAATCCTCCTTCAGTTTCTTACATCTCTGTATCCACATCAAATTAATTCAAGAATGCACAGGAAGTTTCAATTAGGCACTCAGTGTGGGAACCAATTCCTGATTTTACAAGACAGGCTTCTCCAGATCCAGCCACCACACTGCACTGACCATATGAGAAAACAATTGGAAGTGAATCGCGTTTTTCCTCTCCTGACACTCTCACCCCCTACTAGCAGCCAAAAATTGTTTAGAGCAGGTCAGCGCACACTCTGCTGAACACTGCAAGTGAGCACAATCGACTCCTACAGATCCCCAGAAGCGCTGCCAAATAAAGCAGGCACCCTGTGACGCCACTTAATTACCATAAAATCAATAAAAACAGAAAGTAAAATAATGCTCATAAAATAAGACAAATGTTTACAAAAACACACTTTCAAACACACTCAAATATCAGTCACAGACCACTTAAAAAATTCTAAATATCTATATTAAATAACTTTCAACTTTCTTTTTTTCTTTAATTAACCAGCTACAAAGTCTCTGGATAGAGAATGAGAACAGTCTTAATATCCCATGATGAAAGGGACTAGCAAGGAACTGGAAATAATCTTTAAAGTTCAGCAGATTATCAAGAACGGCTGAATCTCTGGCCTTTCTGAAGGGCCTTCACCCACACTCCGTGGTCCAGATTCTCCCATCAAGGCTATCTGCCTTGAGCCACTTTCAGGGCACCTTCCTCCTGCAGTAGGGAAGAGAGAGAAAATACGCCGGAACTTCTGCTGGACAGAGGTGTGCAATAAGAAGGACTGGTAAGGGGATAAACTATTATAAAGGCAACGATGGCATACCTTTTGAAAAAATTATTAGCGCTTTACCCCCCTGCTCTCGGCTCAGCTCCACAGAGACAGACAGCACGTAGCAACACATCTGTCTCTCATCAACACCACCATCAGACTCTCTTTGTTGTAGTGTTAGAAGGATCATTGCCAAAATTTGGAACTTCTCGCGCTAACTGATCTAGGGGAAATCTCTTTCCATGCTGTGTTCTGGACCAAATTTTTGTAATTGTAATTACTTATGTAATGCATCAATTGGTCTTACTTTATCTGCAAGTTTTGCTAGTCTATTACAGGCCTCTAGTCAAGCCTCTCAGTGTTAATTGCTGCTGTGAGACTAGTGCAGTACAAACTGTATTGTTTATTAGCTGATGTTTGACTGCTTAGACCTAGCTACTCAGTAAGATTGCTGTATTTTTCCATTTCTGCTTCTACTGCCAAACCCTGTCTCCTGTCCTATGCTCTTCACTCTGCTAATTATTAATTTCTCCTCCCCACTTGCAATGCAGTCTCTCTAAACAACTTTGTTTCTTCTCTGCCCTACCTACAAACCCTTCACTTACACCCCCTCCTGCTTCTGTTGTTGTCCTTCTCAGACGTCCCGGTGCCAAAGCACAGAACCCCCTTCCCTGTTCACTCCTCTTCAGCCTCTAAATAATTGCAATGCATTTAACACCTCTTTACATCGTGCTTTGTCTTTCTGCATTGCCTGCCCCTAATGAGCTTGCTAATGTACTCTAGCTGTAGTTAAGCCCCTGTCTTTCCCCTCTTGTTCCACAGACAACCCATTTACTGGCTTCTCAAGCTGCTGCTGCAGCCCCGGCGCTCTCTGAGCCGGTTGCAGGTAACAGACTGCCTGACTGACCCCCAGACAGATTCAGGTACGCACCAGACCTCCATAAATTGTGGTTTTTAATGCCACTATTTTGACTGGATGCCCAATGGAGGGGCCAGGCACTGACTGGCAGTTTCTGCTCCTCAGCTGAATTTAGAACTCCTGGTGCTCACTCATCTCAGGGAAATCTCTTTCTGTGCTGTGTTCTGAATTGAATTTTTGTAAATGTAATTACTTATGTTATGCTTCAGTTGTTCTTACTTTAACTGTCAGTTTAACTGCTCTATTACAAGCCTCTAGTTTAGCCTCTTGGTGTTACTTGAGGCTGTGAGACTAGTGCTGGACAAACTGAATTATTTCATACCTGATGTTTGACTGCTTAGACCTAGCTACTGAGTAAGATTGCTGCATTTTCCATTTCTGCTTCTACTGCCAAATCCTGTCTTCTGTCCTATGCTTGTCACTCTGCTAATTATTAATTTCTCCTCCCCACGTGCAATGCTATCTCCTTAAAAAGTTTCATTTTCTCTCAGCCTCACCTACAAACCCTCTTTTTACACCCCCTCCTACTGCTGCTGATGTCCTCCTCAGAAGTCCTGGAGCCAAAGCACAGAATCCCCTCCCTGTTAACTCCTCGTCAACCTCTAAATAATTGCCCTGCATTTGCCACCTCTTTACTTCATGCTTTGTCTTTCCCCATTTCATGCCCCTCACTGAGCTTGCTATTGTACTCTAGCTATATCTAATTCTCTGTCTTTCCCCTCTTGTTCCACAGACACCCCTTCTGTGGGATTCCCAAGCTGCTGCTGTGTTCTCGGCACTCTCTGAGCCAGCCGCAGTTAACAGACCACCTGACTGATCCACAGACAGATTAAGGTATGCACCAGGCCTCAGAAACTTGTAGTTTTGAATTCCGTTGTTTTTACTTGATGCCTAGAGGAGGAGCCAGGCATTGAATGGCAATGTCTGCTCCTCGGCAGAATTTCCAACTCCCTGCGCTCCCTGATCTTGGGGAAATCTCTTTCTATGCTGTGCTCTGGACTGAATTTTTTGATTGTAATTACTTATGTTATGCATCAATTTGTCTTACTGTACCTGACAGTTTAGCTAGTCTAGTTCAAGCCTCTATTCTAGCCTCTCAGTGTTACTTGCAGCTGTGAGACTAGTGCTGGACAAACTGTATTGTTTAATAGCTGATGTTTGACTTCTTAGACCTAGCTACAGAGAAAGATTGCTGTATTTTTTAATTTCTGCTTCTACTGCCAAACCCTATCTCCTGTCCTACACTGGCCACTCTGCTAATTGTTAATTTCTCCTCCCCACTTGCAATGCTGACTCTCTAAACAGCTTCATTTCTTCTCTGCCTTTCCTACAAACCCTCCTCTTACACCCCCTCTTGCGTCTGCTGTTGTCTTCCTCAGATGTCCCAGAGCCAAAGCATGGAAACACCATCCCTGTTAACTCCTTTTCTACTTCTAAATATTTGCCCTGCATTTGCCACCTCTTCACCTCATGCATTCTCCTTCCCCCATTGCCTGCCCCCACTGAGCTGCTCTTGTACTCTAGGTGTATTTAATCCTCTCTCTTTCCCCTCTTGTTCCAAAGACAGCTCATCTGCAGGCTTCCCAAGCTGGTGCTGTGGCCCTGGAGCTCTCTGAGCTGGTCGTAGTTAACAGACCACCTGACTGATCCCCAGACAGAGTAAGATATGCACCAGACCCCTGAAACTCGTGGTTTTGAATGATCTTGTTTTGACTGGATGCCCAGCAGAGGAGCCAAGCACCAATTAGCAATGTCTGCTCCTCAGCTGAATTTCCAACTCCTGGCACTCCCTGATCTCGTGGAAATCTCTTTCCATGCTATGTTCTGTACTGAATTTTTTGTAAATGTAGTTACTTTATGCATCAGTTGGTCTTACTTTACCTGCCAGTTTAGCGAGTCTATTACAAGCCTCTAGTCTAGCCTCTCAGTGTTACTTGCTGGTGTGAGACTAGTGCTGGACAATCTGTATTGTTTAGTAGCTGATGTTTGACTGCTTGGACCTAGCTACAGAGTAAGATTGCTGCATTTTTCCATTTCTGCTTCTACTGCCAAACCCAGTCTCCTGTCCTACACTGGCCACTCTGCTAATTATTAATTTCTCCTCCCCACTTGCAGTGCTGTTTCTCTAAACAGCTTAATGTCTTCTCTGCCTTACCTACAAACCCTCTTCTTACACCACCTAATGCTGCTACAGTTGTCCTCCTCAGACATCCTGACAAAAAAGCACAGAACCCCCCTCCCTGTTAACTTCTCTTCTACCTCTAAATAATTACCCTGCATTTGCCACCCCTTTACTTTGTGCTTTGTCTTTCCCCATTTCCTGCTCCCCACTGAGCTTGTTTTTGTACTCTAGCTATATTTAATTCTCTGTCTTTCCCCTCTTGTTCCACCGACAGCCCATCTGCAGGGTACCCAAGCTGCTGCTGCGGTCCCGGAGCTCTGTGTTTCGGCCTCAGCTAGCAGACCATCTGACTGACCCTCAGACAGATTCAGTTACACTCCAGACCTCTGAAATGCATTGCTTTGAATACTGCTGTTTTGACTGGACGCCCAGTGGAGAAGCCAGGCACTGATTGGCAGTTTCTGCTCCTCAGCGGAATTTTCAAGTCCTGTCGGTCCTTAATCTCTGGGAAATCACTTTCTGTGCTGTGTTCTGTACTGAACTTTTTTTCACTCCCCCACCTCCTTTACTGTATTAAATAGACCCTTGCTCAGCCCCTCTCCTCAGCCTGGCTGCTGATTGCTCACTCCACTGCTGCACCTTATTATGGATTGATTTCAAAAGGCACTGCATAAATAAAGTATTGCTTGCTTGCTTGTGTATTGTCCTCCCTGTCTTCAATACCTGACTTGACATACTCTCTTACTGCCCCTTTTTAAAGCAATATCTCCCACAGTGTTGCACATTTACTCTCAAGTTTTTTTCAGCTCAAAGTACATGATATTATTTGCTTTGTCTTATGTGGTGTTTCTTTTCAAAGTCCTGCTACTCATCTCTGTCCACAAATTCTTCCATGACAGCTATTGCTGGAAGAATACTGCCCTTGATGACACTGAGCCTTGCTCTCTTTTTACTGTCTCTTCTCACTGCTAGACCTTGCTATCCTGGCAGTGCTAAACTGACCTCAACACTATCTGATTTTACCTACTCGAACCTACTTGTGCCACAGGTCAAGCAGCATGATGTGACTCCTGTATTACTCACTAGGCATCTCTTATTCTTGGCTGCTGATTTTACCTCTAAATGCCTCTGGTAGAACATGCTACTGGTACCACCTCTTTTCCTCTGGAAACGATGGTATCTTGTGTTCCTAACCTTTTTATTATCTGGGGACATCAAAACAAACCCTGGACCCCAGTTACCCACTGCCTCTCCAAATATGGACTGCTTAAATATGAAAGGCCTTTGTATAGCACACTAAAACATTAGAAGCCTTCTCTGCAACTTTACTAAACTTGAGGCATGGATATCCATTTATGAACCTGACATTCTCTGTCTGACTGAAACTTGGCTAAAGTCCTCTACTCCTGACTCTTCCTGCTCTCTTCCTAACTATTCCCTATTTCAAGGAGACAGACTATCTGGAAAGAGGGGAGGTGGAGATGCGCTCTATTTCAAAAAACACCTGAATATGTCCCTAATGCAATGTTCTGTTGCCTCTAACTGTGAGTTTTTACATACCCTGCTTCTACTTGAAACCAAAATGATTCACTTGATATGTGCCTACAATCCTCCTAAAGCAGGTCAACTAGGATGCTCCGAACTACTTGACTACTCTACCTCTGCATCTGGCCAAAAATAACTTATTATTCTTGGCGAACACAACCTAAATTGGCTGGGGAAAAATAAAAGTGCACTGCTATTTCTAGTACATGGATTTAACATGCACCAGGTAATTGAAGATCCCACCAGGCTGACCCAGTCACCTGCTGCTGGAACACTTATAGACTGGATACTCACAAACTGACCTGATAGAATCACCACCTCAGATGTGTTTCCTGATTCTATAAGTGACCATTCCCCTGTGTTTTGCATATGGGGCACATCGGTGATTCCAGCCCCCTTGCCATGTTACATCACCTTCCGGGATTTTTCCACACTTGGTCAAGCAAGCTTTCTACATGATCTCTCTTCTGTAAACTGGATCCCTATTATCCAGTCCCAAGATGTTGAATCTGCTCTCAATCTCTTTCCTTCTATATTCTTAACTCTGCAGAACATACATACACCTAAACAGAATCGACGCGTTATGGCCAAACAGACTAGTTGGCTGCACAAGGAACTTCTCGCCTCTCTCCGGGCACGTGACAGAAGTTGGAACTACTACAAAACCTTGGGTCAGCAAAGTGAATATGACACTTACAGAAAGCAGTGCAATATGTACAAAAAAACAAATCAGGCTTGCCAAAAGCTCATACTGCAAAGGTCTATTGCTGTAAGCTGCTGGGGACCCGAAGAAATTCTGGATACATGTAAAATCCTTCCTGAGCTCATACCAGTCTCAACTCACAAATGATATGGTCCTCAATGGTATGCACTGTAATGACCCCACCACCTCTGCAAATTCTTTCACCAAATACTTTACTGATTGCACCAAATACACTGCCTCTTTTAGAGCAAATACCTGAGGATGCAGCCAAAAGGGCCTACCCAAAGTTCCTCTATGAACTATCTCTTAGCTCTGTAAACTACTTAGATATAAGTTCCAGACCACACTCAGGGGGAGCAGGTGAACTTATCTTTGACACAGTTCCATGCATAATTTCTCATTACCCTCCACATTTCAAAGGCAGTTCCAAAGCAAGCGCCTTAAACATCAAGTCACTCAAATGGGGAAAAACAGGGAAATGGAGGTCCCAGAATAAAGACCCACACCAGGTAGGTGCAGAATGTCTTCAACCAGCCTTCTCCTGAAGACTCACACCAGCAGCTATAGTACCTTGGGCTCAGATGGAGTCCCGTCATTGGAGAAGGTCCCCCTGTATTCAGATACTGGAGGTCTGACTTCCCCTTGCATCAGGGATTCTATGGATTGTGGCCCTACTGTGGGACCCTGTGATGCAGGTAAGGGCAGAAGGTGAATCTCATTGTCGTCGTTGAGTGCTTGGGGGGTTGAAAATCAATTGCTGGAAAGGTACAGAGTCAGAAATTCCTCCGATGTTGTGGAATTCTTACTGCAGCTCTGGCTTTTGGATCTGAGCTGCAGGGCTGTATCGTGGATTGTACCTTCTTCCGGTTTCTTGTGCCTGGTGTGGCACTGACCTTTCAGTGTCAGGAACCATGTTTCTAGTTCTGTCACATGGGCTGGAAGGGGCTGTGGGTTACTGGTATCCTCTGGGGTGGTGTTCATGGCTGGGAAGGGGCTACTTCTGCCCCTGGGAGTTGC
Organism: Neoceratodus forsteri; assembly: GCA_016271365.2. NCBI lineage: Eukaryota > Metazoa > Chordata > Ceratodontiformes > Ceratodontidae > Neoceratodus > Neoceratodus forsteri. The sequence continues at coordinate 868,854,177 of CM057450.1, read as the reverse complement.
TGGTGATCTCTGCTTGCCCCATTTGGATTGTGGGGCTTTAGAGGTGATGAAGTGTTCAGCCTCCTGGGGTCAATCAAATGATTTAAAGGTCCCTCCAATGTTAATTTATAATGTGGCAGGATAGCAGAGGCTACTCCCCAACCCCAGCTCTGCACAGGCTCTGCGGGTGTTAGTGAAGGCCTTGTGGTGAGCAGAAAGCTCCTGTGAATAATCTGTATAAATCTGAATGTGGTGCCCCTACCAGTCAATTATTTTCTTTTCCCTAGTCACTGAGATGATGTACTTGTGGTCCCTATATCGCAGAAATCTTGCCAGGATGGGATACAGGAATGCAATGGGTTGTGGTTTGGAAGCTAGGGAATGATGAGCCCTGTCTATTTCTGTTGGGCCATTCTGTTCTAGCCACAGCAGTCGGGGGGGTATAGACTGTAAAATGGCTATAGCGTTAGGCCCTTCACAATTTTTAGGAAAGTCCATGAACCTTAAATTATTCCATCGGCTGTGGTTTTCTAGATCTTCAGCCCACTGCCACAGAGTGTTGATCATGCAATCTTGGTCTCTCAGACAGGCCATTAACTAGTGGGTTTGGTTCTGGGTGTCCATAATTTGCTGCTCAGTAACATTGGTTCTGTGAAAAAGTGAAAAGATGTCAGCTTTTGTAGTTTGTGATGCCAGTCCAAGTTTCTCCAGCAGCTTCAACAGGTATGCCTGTATCTTCTAGTACATTGAAGTTGTGTTTGTAGTAGGTGATGGTACAGATAGTTTAAAGGATATTACTGATTGTAGATAGAGCTAGGAAATCAAGCAATTATCACTGTTGAAAGCATGCCATGTCCCCCATTGCTTCCACATTTTTGATCAGTCTCAAGAATTGTTTACCCAATTCCAGGAAAGGGGAGGTACTCTGACAAATTGCTCCATGAAGCCTTGCAGAGGGATTCAGAGGTAGACAGAAAATATTTGATAGAAGTTAAAACAAAGGTGAGAAGATTAAAGAGTGGATCGGTCACTTTTGTGACCAAATACAATGAGTGGCGGGCAGATTGGGAAACATAATCTACTATAATTTGTACATTCTAACTAGTGATCCCTAGGTCACAGTATCTGTGGGTGATAAGCCACAGATAACATTCAGTAGGGCACCCAGTCTGAGGGACAAACTCGTCCACAGCAGGCTGCCACAAGATCAAGTTGTGGAAAGTAATTGGCTGCCTATAATACCCCATGAGATGCCAATGTTTAGTTTAGTTTAGTTTATTCTTTGTTAACTGGGTAAATACACTGGACCAAATGTCCCTTTTCAAGCCCAACCTGAACAAATAACAACAAACAATAATAACTGAACAACATAAGAACAAAATGACAAAAACAACAAAATAATGCATACTATAAATTACATTTACAACTGGAATTTAGTAATTGGTGGTCCTTTAGCCTCATTTTAAAATTAGGGACTGACAAGGCTTGTCTGATATTAATAGGGAAAATACTGCACAATAGGGAAATACTTTATGTATCCTGGGAACCCCAATCTTAGGAATGACATTCGGGAGTGCATTAACTGCGATACAGTATTCACAATTTATGTACTCTGGTGCACTTGCAAATTGCTGTATGTAGGTATGGCAACCCAGAATTGAAAGACAAGGATGCAGGAGCACATTCACTCCATTTCCAACAAGAAAGAGGAGATACCTGTGGGGTTTCATTTTATACAGCGGTACGGTTCTCACCCCCAGAGATCTTTGCTTTATGGGGTTAGAACATGTGCCAGTAATGAAACATGGAGGTGACAGGGTGAACACACTGTTGCAGAAAGAGGGCCAGTGGATATACAGTTTAACGGTGTACCCCTTCAGCTCAACACCCCGATGGCGAAACATGAAAAAAGACCATTACGGCGACAATCACTGTAATAGTCTTTTTCCATGTTTCACTTTCCCCCAGTGTTCTGTCCCCTCCCTGGACCAACTCCAACCTGGAGTTGATAATCCCAAAGTCCTGGGGGTGTGGGGGACACAGCCACCCACAGAAAACTCTTGTTGAATGGGTGGCACAATACCTGCACCGGTACTGTGCCATCACTGTGCGGAAGGTCAGCATTTTCACTGTTGATCTCCCTTGGTGCTTCCATAGTCTAAAAAGTAAGACACCTCTGAGAATAAATGATGACTGGGACCTGCAAGTATTTTTAAAAAAGAAGTGATTTTGAATTAAAAGCGATCGTCCCTTAATGAACTTTTGATCTTGTAGTGATTTTGCCTGATTATCTCTCATATGTACTTACAACTCTAAGATCTATGAATAGGCACCTTAAAATTAATATTTTTTTTTTTTAATTTTAAAGTACTGAGATTGGGATAATTATATATTTGAAATCACCTTGCACCTAAAACAATTGTGTCTGTTTGTATTCATTTTAGCTCTGATTCATATAGTTCAAGCCTTGTTTCATCCATTACTTGCTATTAGTAGCCTTTGAAGAGGTAAATTTTACACTGTTAGCATCATGGGACTTAAACCTGATTCAAGGTTAGAATTAAGAGTGAGCACTACTTAAGTCCCTAGGCGTCTGATACTGCCTTAGTAAACACAGATATGTGGATTTTTGTTGCAGTTGCAGAAGCAGTTAAACTTATATGTGTTTCTCTGTTTTATATGCAGAAAGATGTGCCAATCTTATCATGTGGATCCCCAAGAAGTTTGAACATATTTGCTTTGCAGTGATCTTTGTGATCACAGTGATTTGGGTGCATGGCTCCTGGAGTTATTTAGCATCACAAGCTTCAGACTTTTGATTCAAAATATAGTAATCCTGTATTGGTAACATAAATACTGTTATTTATGTACCATATTTACATTGGGCTTCATTTCAGGTGCTTTAATTTTGCAATTTCTTTTGTTTATCATATTATGATTTTTATCACTAACACCTGTGATTTTCAGTTAAGAGTATATAAATTGGTGCTTTTTTCTGTCTTAGCCATACCCCCTGATGAAAGCAGTTATGCCGAAGCACTGTGGTAGTTTGACTCTTGCTCCAGCACTGCTTGAATAGATTATAATAGATGAAGCATTTGCTTTCTGTCTGCACTACCATTGTGTGTCATAGCCTTACTGTATTTGGAGCTGTCAGAGACACAGCTCATTATTAATTTTAAATAACAGTCTGCTTTAGAGTCTGGTCTGTTTCTGTTTGCTGATGTAATTATAACCCCCTTGTGTCTTTGTGTAGGTGCACTTCTAACTGGGAAGCTGAGTTTGTTCTGTTTCAGCTACAGCCAAGTTGCAACACCCCTCCCTCCCTTACCTTTCCAGGCAGCAGGCACAGGTGTTGTTGTACCAAGCAGCAGGTGACAGATGGTCCTCCAGTTTTGATCTGTCTAGGCTAGTGTGGTCAAGACAGACTGGCAGGCAGATGGTGGGCAGGACTGAGACTAGTGGTAAACTGGCAAGTAGTGTTTGAATTGGAAGAATGGAGGCTGGAGCTGAGGAGGGAGCCAGACTGCATAGGTCATGGTGGATCACACAGGGGGCCGCCGTGTGTCAGCAAGACTGTGGCAGTAGTTGTGCTTAGATCCTATTTTATCTTATCGCTGCACTTTTGTTTTACTTACAGTATAACAAATGAGATGTAATAAGATTGCCAGTGGATTGCTTTCTCCATGTGTAAATATCTAAGTAAGATATTTACAAATGAAGGCAGTAATTGCCTGGCCACAGCAGAGCTCAATGTGCTAATTGGTTGCCGAAGGACTGGCTTTATTCAGAAACAGTGAAGAATAAAGTGCCATAGTGGGAATGGTTTCTGATGCTTGGGACTGACTTTCTCAAGGAGTTGCATTATTGTGTGAGACTTCAGTGTGTAAATAATGTAAATCATTGTTTGAGGAACTAGCGTAACCACACTGCTTTAAAGGAGATGCCTCCCTCCCCTCTTGAAGTGACAAGCTCAATAGCTGCAGGGAAGAAGAAGGGGGAAAAAAACTCAGAAAACAAAAATGGAATCATGGGGCCCTTCAAACTTGGGGGCCATGGGAAACTGCCTAGTCTACCCTACTGTTAATTTGGTCCTGTCTATACTACAGCAAAGTTTGCATGTGACAGTATTGCTGAAGGTATTGCTGCAAAAAAAAAGAAAGTAGTTGTTCAGTTGGGGTATATTTTGGCAGTTGCTTGGTCAGGATCTGTAGGCAAATAAATTAGTTGGAGACTGGATAAACAGGCACACAGAACAATATACTGCACCCATTCCCAAATCATCCAATAATTAAAAAAAAAGAAGGAGCTACAACACTTGAGAGGGGATCAGTTCCAAACTGGACAGTTCAGTTGCCAACTTGTCCTATGTGAGCAGCCAATTAAAATGTGATTGCACTGGGGGGAGTCGGGTTGTAGACTGGAATTTTTTCTGCCAGTCCCACAGTCAAAAATATACAGAAAATAACTTATAGCCAAAGGTGCTATTCTGGAAGGAACAGAGGCAAGAATCAGGGGATGAGGGGTGACAGTTTTCTGAAGGAAGGGGCTTGCACACAGTAATAAAGGAATAAAGCAATCAACAATTTAAACAAAAAAGACAGTTCTGACTTGTTTAAAAAATAAAAAAGATACAAGTTTCTTGGATTATCTGTTGTTTCCAAGGCCACATCACCCACTGTTCCTAAGAATTATACATTTCATACATAAGACTGTTCTGTAACAAAATCTGGTGACAGATGCATCACTCCTTTCTCAGTGATCTTTTCTTTTTTTTATCTCCTTCAAAGTCCCAATATACATCAAATGATTTTTACAGCACATGACTTATGATGGTCAGAGCATATTATATGTCCCTTCCAGTTACATCCTGGATTCTATCACATGTGCAGTTCATCAGGTGTATAGGGGTACTCATATGGCAATATGAAAATTAAAGTAATACAAGTTTATAGTATCCTAAGCTAAGTATCGAGTGTGTGCTTACTAACATTAGTTTCCACATTTGTTCTTGAGTTGTAAGGTCGGTAGTCCAAACTATTGCAATACTCTAACCAGATTCTGCAAGAAGCCTATACACATTGATCTTTGGACTACTCAATCCCAAACTGTTTAGTTATGTCTACAGGATTTTGTAGAGGGGGCTGTGAAAAAACTGAAATACTAAATAACTAGTACACTACAGTTCGGTGTTCATAGAGGATGGAAGGGACAGGTATTTATTTATTTAGTTAGTTTTTATTTGCCGGGTAAAAGCACTAGACAACAAACTTCGTCCAATTTCAGGCATGACCTGGCAGAGTTACAAACAAGTTCAGAATATCATATTATATCATATCACATCATAAGAAGTTGCAGTCAACATACAAAACAACAAAATAAGTGAGATTACAGGATTATCACATCGCATACAGTGGGTAAACCAGTGAACAAGAATTACATAAAGTACAAAGATGTGAAACAGGTAATCATCACAGAAAAGAGAACCTATCCCATGTAAAGTCTGGGGGCAAGTAAGAGGCAAAAGGGGGGAGAACATCCCTCAGAGGACTAATGGGGGAAGGAGGCAAACACCCCAGCATTTTGGATCTTACGGCAGGAGAGCCCTAGAAGTGCTAAACGGACAAAGTGTAGAGACAAGGGACAGAGTCAGAACTAAGTGTCAAGTTAGGGACAAGAGCACTTTGTCCTTCATTTGTAGATGACTTTTGAGGCTGTTTTTACAGATTTGGTGGGACTGAGTATGTTTCAGCTTGTTTGGGAAAGAGTTTCAGAGTTTGGTCTAGATAATGCGAAGGCAGTTTCACCCATCCTTGTACTGCATTTGGGAGTATCAAGTAAAGAACTGTCTGTCAATCACAGGGAATAGGTCTGTGAAGAAGGCTTGAGCCAGCAAACAATAAGTCTGGGGAGGCCCTCTGTAATTATTTTGTCGATGAAGAAACCCACAACATATGAATAGTAAAAGGAGGGGGAGAGCAAGCCAAGGTCAGCGTAGAGCACACAGCGATGTATACACATTGGCCTAGATACAGCAAAGTGACAGATGCTGTTGTAACAGGTCTCACAGCTAAACAGCAGGCACTAGGTGGGAAGGGGGTGAACATCATTCCATTTACAGATGTGAGAATCCAAAAAGACTAGAGCAATTGGGGAGAGCAAAGAGGATTCTGGAAGGAAGAAGGAGAGAGCAACTCATGGCACTGAGAGTCAGTGCTAGCAGGATCAAACAAGGCACTTGTAAATCCTATGGCAGGTATGCCATTATGCCATTGCTGCTTGCCTGGTGTATGATGTTCATCTGATCTTTTCAAGCCATCTGGTTTGCTCCATTTTGCACCATTGAGACTGCAACAGAGCTGAGCTTTTGTCAAAGGAACTAGGAGTATGGGCATTGGCAGAGCTCTTTCCTGCTGATAAGAGTGGTAACAAGCCAGGTGGTGGGTATACCGTAGCAGGAAGAGGGTGGGAGGTCTGTGTATGCCTTGCTCAGCATACGTCCTACCTGGTAGTTGAGTTGCTGAGTTTTGGAGGGCAGGAATCAGGCTATGGATTTTTTAGTTTATTTTATTTTAGTTACTTTATTTACTCTCCTTAACTCCCATGGACTCAGACAGTGAACATTGGGATAGGGCATCACTTAATGTGTAGAACAGAGTGCTTGTATATAGATTTAAAGAAAGGATTGAAAGAACCCTTTTAGGAGACAAATATTTAAGTACTTAAATTTAAATTCAACTTTCAAACTAAACATAGACTATAGTTGCTACTAGTGATGACGTCAGCACGCTAGTGCATGCAAGGTGCACTGTGTTTACAGAGTGGGGTTTTGAGAAAGTTTTAAGCAGGGACAGGACAGAGGGCTTAGATCAATCACCACTCCAGCAGAATGCCATTTGAACATCAGCAGATTGGGTAACAGTTACATTGGTGAGGCTAGAAAAAAGCAAACTGATGCAGTGTTGAAAATGGGCAAATTCAGCTGCTATAAAACACAGTGAGCTTTTAAAGAAACACAATTATGGTCTGAGGGGCCTAGTGGGGTATGGACAGGACTTCAATGAGAGAGCTTTAACAAGCAAGCTGTCGTGAGCAAGGAGCACTTTTAGAAAAAGTAAAAATAAATTAGTCTGAGAAATTGAAACACATTAAGGAAAACTGAGTTTTTAAAGGAATATAAAAGAGTTGTTAAGTAATTCCTACAGAATCTTTTAAATAATTTTACAGAGCTAGTTCACAAGATACTGCTAAGAAAAGGCAGATCCGCACAAAGAATTAAGTAATGTTTTAGATGATTTCTAGATAAAGTGAAAACTGAACACATAGCATATATATAGAATACATTATATAGACTTAGCAAAGAATAATATATTTAGAGCATTTTAAGCAGAAGTAATAACAATAGTAGAAATAGTAGACATACAGTAGTGAATGGAAGAGCAGTTCCCCCCCACTCCTTATATTTGATGTTTTAAATTATAATGTCTGCAAGCATAGCACCTGAAGTAGTTGTCAAGGTATTACTCATTTCCTGGACTGTCTTCCTGAATTTATAACCACAGTATGAACTCTAGAGACAATGTGGTCAAAGGAAAACCACAAAAGAAGAAGAAAGGTATGGAAGACAAAGTGGAAGAAGTAGAAGGAGTAAAGGGGAAAGAAAATAGAAGAAAAGAAGACGGTTTTAGCAGAAACCTGAAACCAGAATATTCAGACAGACTGAGGCGTAAAGAGAAGCTTAAAAATCCATAAAGACTGAGACACACAAAGGTTTTTCAAATACAGACAACTTTATTCTGATTTTGATAATAAACATTTTTCATTTTTTCACTTTGTACTTTTCTAAAGATTATTAATACATTGTCAATTTATACAGGTGTGAGATATAAGATAGATAAACAACAACTGACTATAATTGACCACAACTGCTACTCTGTTATTCTGATACCCTATCAACTAGATAATTTATTTCAAATTATAGACATGAGTGTTGGAGAAATTAGCAGGTTAGCTGCTGGTTTTCTTTAATTCCCCGTTAGTCTATTAATAATTATACAATGGGCAGTAAAATGCTGCTATCTGATTGGTTGGCTATCAGGATTTTCAATGTGTAAATCCTGATAGTACCCCACAGAAAGTAATGCCAATAGCCAGCCAGCCACATTAGGGACCCCTATGAATCAATATGGCACCCCAAAACGACAAACCACTAAACTACAGGACTTCCAAACAACTTTGTTTACCTGACACACCCCAAATCTCCCCCCATTTCCAGTTACTCCTACTCACCTCCACCACACTGCTACCTCCAGTGGCCACTTGCTACCTTTCTTACACAAAGCATCTACTCAGTTGAAAAAAAAAGAAAACATTCTATGCTCTTTCTGTTTCCCAGTCCTGCTGTTACTAATGCTCCACTGCAACATCTGAATATGAAGCCACATAGCTTTCTCACCTCTCATTCCCAAGTTAAGACAGCTGCTCATCAGCCATTCCATTTGCAACTGCCTATAATCATTTACCTCAAAAATCTGAAAAACAGAGAGAGTACTATGGGTAGTTGTAAAGCATTGTCTGTACCATCAACTGCTATAGCGCAACTGATGACCACAAGCGGGCAGCTAGTGGTTGGTGTGGAAATGCTGAAATCAATTAAAGCGAAAACAGGTAAGAAGTCACACAACTTTTTTTTGCTGGCCACAAGGTGTAGATTGGTGTACATGCCACCATACAGTTGTGCTTTTCTTCATTTCTTTTCCCCTTTTCTTTTAAAGAGCAAGAGGCTAGGAGAACAGAAGCCGCAGCGATCTTATCAGCAAATAACAGAGAAGCAGTTAAGGATCAAGTTTGCAGGCTAACATACAAAGGGGCAGACAGACCTGAGAGGACACAGAAGAAAACATTTAGGGGACAAGTTACTTTTTTTAGACTATAACCACTTTCTTCTCTTGTGCTTTTTCCTTCCTATGAAAGCCAGAGATAAAGGTACTATTTTGTCTGGTGCATCAATACATGAATTAAAAATTATTAAAAATGCAAAAATAAACTATTTTTTTTTCACAGAAATAAAGTGGAACATTGTATAATCACAATATCCCACTGAAGGGTGTGGGTGATGCCAGCATTTACCCACTACTGGTGTGTTGTTGGGCACTCAGCTGCACCTTGTGACCGAACAACACACAAGGAGTATGTAAATCCTGCATCACCCACACCCACTCATGGTGTATTGCTTAAGTCTGTTAATAAGTGAATGTTATAATACATTATTGTCAAATTACTGCCTTATAAATCATTAAATTGAATTTTTCTTACATACTGGTTTGCTAAACCTTAAAAGTATCTATAGAAATTGTAGCGGTGGAAATAGATCAGAGGATTTATACCTTATTATTTAGCAAGGAATATAATTTAACAAATTGCTAGCAAGCAATTACTGGCTATTACATAAAGTCTGTAATAACAAGAAGTGGGAAGACCCTGTTAAAAACAGAAGACTCTCAAAGAAAAGTGTTAAAATAAATAATACAAAAGAGGATAACTTAGCAAAGGAAGAATTAATGAGTGGTCAAGAAATGAATGTAAAGAAAAAATAGGAGACAGAGACAGACAAACTAAAAATAAGTCTAATAAAGCCAATAAGCTTAAGAATAATATAAAATTATCAACAGAAAATAATCTGCATAAGAAAAACAGTGGTAAAATGGATAAAGAAATAAGAAAGGGAGGAATGAATAAAACAGCAACACCAACTGTAACAATTACCAACCTTTTCTTTCCTAATTGTGCTAGTAAGGAAAGAAATAACAGTGTAAGGAGTCAGAGAATAAATAGTAGGAGGGAAACAACAGTATCCCAATCCAATAGGAAGTCAGATTTTTTTGAAGACATTAATGAAATGAATAAGGATATTTCAAATATGAAGCACTCTATTAGAGAGGAATTAGTAAGTATCCCAGATGGGGAAAAGGAAGGGGGCAATAGAAGTCAAATTAAGGAGAAGACAGGAAGAAAATATATATATATATATATATATATATATATATATATATATATATATATATATATATATGACCAACCTGCCTGTGGATAAACAAGCAAAGAATTATCAGAAAACAGAGATGGATTAATCAGGGATATTAAATTATATGGACAACAATACATGCAAGCTAGATTGGGAGGAATCAGGAGAGACCACACGGCAGACTCAGGTAATGAGCCCAGTTTAATTAGAAATACCAGACGTGGTGGGCATAACCAGAGATGTCCAATTAACATTGAGAGACTCATACATGGCTAACATGTTAATATATAAGGAACTGGTAGAGATAAAGAAAGATATATCATTTTTGAAGGGCATAAGCCTGGAAAACTGGCAAGGAAAAGAACATATAAGAGAAGAAAGGAAAAATACAGGTCAACAGAGTAACAAAAAGATAGAGACAGAGGAAGGTATAAGAGAGTTGGAGGAAGAACATAAAGAGCATAAGGATGGTAGTACCTGGTCCCTGATTATGTCCAAAACAGATAATTCAGAACTAAAGGAATTAATTGTGTTACCAGAGGAAAGTAAAAAAGAGGACAGTACAAGTAAGGAGCTGGAAAGAACACATGCTATATTGTGGCAAAGAGGAATAAAGAAGTAAACAGTGCATTAGGAAAGCTAGAGAGAAAATGGATAGAAGAGAATAAGAGAGGAAAGAGAAACAAGAGGAGAACATTCCTGAAGTAAATGATTAAGAATCAACAAAGAATAGACAAAAGTGAAATTATAGCATCTTACAAGAAGGAAAGGAAAAGATAGGGAAAATAAGAAACAAAGTAATGGAACAAGAGGACCTTAGTACTAATAAAAAGGGTGAAAAGACAGGAAGAAAAAGCAAAGGTCATGTGAATAAAGACAGAAAGGAAAAGGGAAAAAAGATGGGAGGAAAAAAAAGAGAGAGCTAGAGCCAGAAAGGGGAAAGAAGGAAAAAGAATATAAGAGTGAAAATTTAAGAGAAGAAAGGAAAGAAGGCAGTAGCAAAAGTGTTCAGGTAAAATCCAAGAAAATGGAAAAGGAACTTACAAAGGAAAATAAGCAAGCTAGTAGTAGCAGCTCAGAAAAAGTTGATAGCATGCTTAAAACATTCATGGCAAAATCAAAAGGCTCAGATTATGTACTCCCAATATATTGGGTAGGAGTATTATCACAAGAAAAAATGGATGAATTGAATAGAATGCTTAAAAATATATTGAACACCCTGCTGACAGGAAATAGACAAATTCTGGAATATACAAGTATAGTAAAGCCCATGGAGACAGATGACTTGATTCTGATAATTTCAGATCAATACTATATCTTACAAGCAGTCTGGGGAAAAAGAAACAAAAAACTGAAAGAAATGGGAATGGAAGCTGAAACTATACTTACTCTTAAAGTGTTCTTTCTAGAAATGTATAATAGAGATCAAAAATTCACTGTAGGAGAAAAATGGGGTCTATTTTTGGACTTAAGCAGTTTCATAAAGAAACCAAGATGAATCTGTAATCTAAACTTCTGGAAACATTGGTTTTGATACTTAAACTTAAAATACATAAGACAGATGTCAGTAGGGTGGTTAGATGGGAAGAAGAAGTTCAAACTTCAATGTGGTTATCCAACAATAAATTATACAAGTTACTGATAGACAAAAGCAAGATGTTGAATGAATTAGGAATATTAATTTTTGACAAGACCAAACCTGACACCAAAGCCAATAAACAAGGGGAACAGAGCAAAATTTTAAATGGAAAGCAATAGCTAAAACACCAAACAGATTTGGTGTATAGGAAAATGAGGAAGCTAATCAATGACAACCAAAGAAAGGAAGCAGAGGAGGGAGGTCACACGAATCCAAAATGAAAAGTAGTGTTTCAGATGATACAGGCTCTGTCATAAAAATATTTTCTTGGAATGTTTTGGATCTTAGAAATAGTTTACCAGATGCTGAATTTATAGAATACCTGGAAGAATTTAATTATATAAATTTACAGGAAACATGGTTTAAGGGGAAAATTCACATTAATGGGTTTAAAACATATACAAAGGATGCACATAAACATAAGAAATACAGTATGGACGTCAGGCTGGGGGATTAGCAATACTGTGTAAACTGAACAAATTGAACTATGGAGGGGCTAGATAGAAGTAATGGAAATATGTTGGCAATAAAAATTAGAGAAACAGATAGGGCAATACTTCTTATAAATGTGTACAGACTTCCAGATGGCAGTGGCTATTGGGACATCGTTGTAAATAAGGATTTAGAAAATGTTATAAATAAACATATACAGCAAATAATAATCCACAACAAGGATTAATAATTGTAGGAGATTTCAATTATAGAGTAGGTACTATTACAGGACTCACACAAAGATGTTACTGATTATTTGGATGTTACAAATAATGACAAATTAAAAATGATCATTTATTTATTTATTTTTTTATTTATTTGTTCTAGGAATTAATACCTTTTGGTATCAGGGCTTGTAAAGATAATAAAATAACTAAGAAAGGAGAAAAATACTACTAGGTTATGACAAATAACTTAATATTATTCATTGGCAGAACAAAATCTGATACAAAAGGAGAATATACCTATGTGGGAGGCCCTTATAGCCATATGTGTGCTGGTCAGAGTGTACCCATCATTAGGGTGCCAAAATGTCAAATTTGCTGCCCCCTCCCCAAGGTATTCCCCCCCGAAGTTGGAATATTTAGTTAAGGGGGTATGTGGGGCACAGCCCCACACCAGGGGGATTGCAGGGGCACAGCTCCCTGCATATAAACAGGGCAGCGAATTTAAATCCTGGTGCCCTAATGATGGTTGGACTCAGACATGCATGTTCCATAGGTTTAACCTATGGGAGGTACTGGATCATCAACTATAGACCATATATAGATAAATATGAATGTATTGGAAGACTGTATAGATCTACTAATAACTCCAAAGGCAGAAAGCACACATTCTGAGTTGGAACTAAGTCTGAAAACAAAACAAAGGAATAATGGAAATTAGAATGATATCCCAACAGAAATTAGAAATTAAAAAAAATGTATCAGCTGGAAAAAGAGAGATGATGGAAGAAAAAGGAATATGGAATAAAATGGAAAGAAATACAGAGAAAAAAGGCAATAAATATTTCAATACTGCAGGATTATCAACAGATAATGGAGACAATGTTAGCCACAATAACACAAGAAATAAATATTCAAATCAAAAAAGAATCAAAATGGTATAATAAGGAATGTAAACAAACAAAAAAAATCAGTAAACAGTTGAGTAGTGAAAAAAGATGGAAATATGATGAATAAAATAGCACTGAACAGATTAATTCAAACCAATAGTACATAAGAATAAAACTAAATACACTAAACAACTATGGCAAAAATTAGAGATAGCAGTACAATCAAAGGATAACAAAAAAAAATTGGTTGATAATTAATAAAGGATTAGGGAAATACAGATAAGAGCCAGAAACTAATATTGAGCCCCATCAGTTGGTAGAGTATTATAAAAATATATTTCAAACAAAAGAAACTAGGAATATGGCAGATCCAAGAGAGGAATGGAGAGAAGTAGATTTAAATATAGACCCCTTGGAGATACAAGCAGCTATTGAATCTTTTACCTCACATAAGGCACCTGGACCAAATGGAGTACCAGTGGAAATGCTAAAACAAAATATAGAAATTTGGACTCCACTACTTTAGAAACTATTTCAAGTGATAATGAGTACAGGAAATATACCAGAAAGTTGGAGATATTTATTTATTTACTAATTAAAGTCTCAGATTTAGAAACGCCTTTGAACCACTGACTCATTTACAAAAGCACCACTTCAACTGAAGGAGCAAAGGGACACATACATGGAACAGAGGGCTATTACAAAAAATTAAAAAATTTAGCCAGCCTGGTGGCACTGAGCATTGAGGCACTGGATGCCACACCTCACTCCTTGCTGGCAACCTGGGTTTGGAAGTGGACTCGGGTCCTGGTGGGTCAGCCAGGGGAGATAAGCTTCAGCATCCCATGACAGCTCAACTTCTCTGGGGAGGGAAGAGGCCAATGCTTGTGCACTTGCTTGACTCCAAGCAGAGGCTCAGAGTACTGCAAGCCCCAATGTAGGGAATGTGTGGCCGCTGCACAGCGTGGACATTGGCACCTTGCACCATGACATCAGGGGGGTTGCACACTGTAGGGGAGGGAGAAAAGGAGAAAAGAGCCTGCCACCACCGGGGAGATGTGGAGTCAGGAGATGTGCCCACAATGTGTCTGCACTCACCCGATGGACCCAGACTGACACATTGTAAGTTTCGGGGTGTTAGCACCCCACCTTGTCCCCACCTGCGAGGTAAAACTGTGGCTCCATAGGGTCTTGGGGTCTGCTCTGCGTAGGGTGTCAGGCAGTGGGATGTCTGTCATGTCTCCCCTGATGGGTCAGGGGTGGCAGGCTGGGGATAGGCAACTAAAGAGAGATTTAAAAAAAATACAAATTTACATATAATACATTTTACAGTGAAATACAAAGTAGATGCAAGTAGGCCTACATGTGTTACAGTTTACTGGTTAAGTAGTACACTAGGTGAGAGTGGTCAATGGGAGTGACCTTGTCTTAGATCTCAAAGGTAGAGGATTCATAGTCTGTGCAAGTAGAAGTGGCATGAGTTACACTTTTCCAGGTAGGTAAAGCAATGAAAGAAAAGCGGTCATTGGGATGACCTTGTCTTAGTCCTTGAAGGCAGGGAGTCAAAAAGGAAAGGTAAGGGGGTAGAGAGATAAGGAAATGGCTAGAGTAAGGTTGAGACTAGATCCAAGGCAAAAATATGGGACTTCAGAGGAGCTGACTTTGATAAGATGGCCAACAGAGTTAAGCTAGCCCTGGCAAAAAGAAACACAGGTGAGGGGATACAGGCAAAGTGGGCAAGCATTAAGGATGCAATACTTGAAGCAACATCCCATTGTGTTAGACAGAAAAGGAAGTGCAAAAGAAGAAGAAAACCACTTTGGTTCTCAAACACAGTAGCAGAAAAGGTCAGAGCCCAAAGGCTGACCTTCAGGAAATATAAGGAACACAGCGGGATGAAGATAGAGGCATACCAAACTGCCCTAAGGGAAGCAGGGAAGGCAGTAAGGCAGGCAAAGTCCCAAACTGAGGAAACACTAGCCGTAACAGTAAAAGAAGGTGACAAGACTTATAGATACATTAGTGAAAGGAGAAAGTCCAGAGGTATTGCTAAGCTTATTGGAGAAAAGGGAGCATGTGGAGGAGAAGGACCCTGAAAGGCATCTATCCTAAATAGATACTTTTGCTCAGTATTTACTGAAGAGAAGGTGGAGCCAGGAGCCCACAAGCTCCAGCATGGACACCACAGGGGAGGAGGCGAGGCTTTTCTCCCTCACAAAAGAAAGGGTCCTACAAGAGCTTGCTAAGCTCTGGGGTGGATAAGGCAATGGGACCTGATGGCACACATCCCAGGGTACCTCATGAGCTAAGGTAGAACTAGCAGAGCCATTAGCATAACTGTTTAGTGAGTCCTGAGCACAGGAGAGGTCCCAGAAGACTGGAGAAGGGGCTCATGTGATCCCGCCTCCACAAGAGTGGTGGCAGGGAGGAGGTGGGAACTACAAGACCAGTCAGTCTTACCTCAGTAGTGGGCAAGATTATGGAGGCACTCCTTAAGGAAAGGATAGTGCAACACCTGGAATCCATAGGGGCACAGGATCCAAGACAGCAAGGGTTTACAAAGGAAGGTCCTGTCAAACTAATCTCATAGATTGACTGGGTAACCAGAGTGGTGGACCAAGGGGGAGAGTTGATGTCACCTACCTGACTTCAGCAAAGCTTTTGGACACTGTTCCACATAGAAGATTGATAAATAAGCTGGGTAGGCTCGGGTGGGTCGAAGTTGGTCAACTGGGTGGCAAACTGGTTGACGGCAGAAAACAGAGAGTGGTGGTAAATGGTATACAGTCAGAAGAGATGCAAGTCACAAGTGGGGTACCTCAGGGATCATTCCTGGGGCCACTCCTCATCAACATCTTCATTAGTGACCTTGCAGATGGACTAAAGGGTAAGGCTTGTCTGTTTGCAGTTGACACCAAGATCTGCAACAGAGTAGATGATCCAGATGGGGTGGGCAGAATGAGAAGAGATCTGGATAAACTAGCAAAATGGTCAGAAGAGCGGCAACTGGATTTAATGCAAAGAAGTGCAAGATCATGCACATAGGGAGAGAAACCCTGAAGCCACCTATAGGCTGGGAGGGAGTTGCTAGCAGTCACAAAGGAAGAAAGAGACTTGGGCATCATCATCACTGATGACCTGAAATCATCCAAGCAGACCCTCTAAAGCAGTAGGTAAGGCTAGGGGTGTTGGGGTGTATTAGTAGGGGTATCACAAGTCATAAGAGGAGGTAATAATCCTCTTTACAATACACTGGTTAGGTCCCATCTGGAGTACTGCGTGTAGGCATTGGAGGCCACACCTTCACAAGGACATTAACCAAATTGAGGCAGTCCAGAGAAGGGCAACCAAAATGGTGCAGGGACTGCATCAGAAGACATATGGAGGACAGATTAACAGAGCTCAATATGTAAACCCTTGAGCAAAGGAGGGACAGAGGTGATATGATCGAGGCATTCAAACACCTTAAGGCATTAACAAGGTGAAAGAGTCTAACATGTTTAAATATAAGAAAAATGGCAGGACAAGAGGACACAGCATGAGATTAGAGGGGGGCCGATTAAGGGGGAATGTGAGGAAATTCTTTTTCACAGAAAGAGTGGTGGATGCATGGAATGGCTTACCACAAGAAGTGGTGGCTATGAATACAGTGCAGGGCTTCAAACAGGCATGGGATAGGCATGAGGGAGCAATACAATTGACTATGAATAGATATGCCACTGACAGAACAAAGGCCGATGGCACATTTATAAGGTAGAAAAACAAATGGGCAGACTGGATGGGCCTTGCGGTCCTTATCTGCTGTCAACTTCTATGTTTCTATCAGGAAGGCAGTAAAAAGGAGGGGTGAGGAAGGCAGTGAAGGGGAGGGATGAGGACAACCAAATTTAATGCAAGTAAAAGGTAGGATGTAGAGGGAGAAGACAGAACACTGGACAACTGCAAAAAGTGAAAAAAAGTGGTGGGGGTAAGATGTGGTGGAGAGGAGGAGGGAGGGGACAGGGGAGGGTGTGAAACTCTGACAGGATACTGGAGTGGGGGAATGGCAGGGAGTAGTAGGGAGGGCAGACAGTGACAAGGAAAAAATACTGTGCTGGGGCAGCAATGAAGGGAGGGAAAAATAATAGACAGAGGTCCTGACAAAACAGAGAAAGTGGGGTGGATGAGGTAGATGTGGAGGGGAAGTATAGGGAGGAAGTAACATTATCATAGATTAGGCAAGGCATATAGAGATATAATTGTTCCACTATTCAAAAAAGGGGAACAAAATGATCTGAGCTATTATACATGTAGATCTATAAGCTTGATAGATTGCACACAAAATGTTCTCACAAAGATTATAAATAACAGAATTACAGAGTGGATTGATAAAAAAGTAAAATTAGATGAAGCACAAGCAGGTTTTTGTATAAAATAGTCAACTATTTATCAATGTTTTACTCTAATGCATTTAATACATAAATATAACAATGTCAAAAAACAAAGCTTTTATTGCATTTTCATAGACATGAAATCGGCATTTGATAACATAAATAGAACAAAATTATGGGTTATCTAGGAAGAGCTAGAAATGGATAAAGGATTGTTAGAAATAATAAAAAAATTATACTAGAATAATTACACACAAATAAGATACAATTCAAAAGGGGATAAAAATGCCCCATTAATTTGAAACATGTAATTATTCTTGTTCTTTGTCAACAACTGTATCCCAGCAAACATATCTTTTTTTGACAATTATTCCTCCTACTTGACCTGTAATCCATGTATTGTATTGTATTGTATTGTACTGTCTCTCTCTCTCTCTAACTTGGAAACTTTGTAAATGAGCCCTGACTCAAATGCATTAATCCGAATCTGAAATTAATAAATAAATAAATAAATAAAATAAGTCAAATAACAGGTAAGACGGGGTGTACATGATCATACATTCTATTTAATCTATATGTAAATATAATTTTGGAAAAAATGTATGACACTAATCATCATATGCCAAGGATAGGTAACCAGGCATTCCCGTATCTGGCCTATGTCGATGACATCATTTTAATATCAACTAGTTATTTGGGAGTTAAAAGAATGATGGGAAAATTCATAGAAAAATGTAAGAACACAGAGTTATATATAAACTAAAATATAACAAAAGTTATGATTTGTGGGAAAACAGATAATAAATACATTTATCAAATAGAAGGCAATAACCCAGAGGTAGTTAATGGATTCTGCTCTTTAGGGATATATATATATATATATATATATATATATATATATATATATACTGTATATATATATATATATATATTCATGGCAAAAAAATCTGTTTAATGTATCAGTTAGGGTTGTTCCACAGCGACAAAAGTGAGGAAATTCGCTGTTAGGGTTGAAAACCCTAACTCCGAATTCCCCCCCCCCAGCACGACACACACACAGACACACACACACACACACACACACACATATGCAAGTATGGGGGAGGACGAAGTCAACACAACCAATAACAGACATCCAGCAGCAGGTGACAGAAATAACAAACAATTGTCTAAATGTACTACGAGACATCCCTTCCCCCCTGACCAGGTACTGCATGCTCAGTGGAGATCAACAGCAAAACTGAGGCCATGTACACCAAACGTACACATCCCTGATTGCAGCTGCACACAACGTACACACTTAGTAGTTGCATGGCCTTACCTACCGATGTCCCACACCACACGACAACGGGTACTGTGCCGTTATTCAATATAAATGCTGAAGGTGCATGATGAGAGTTGTAGAAAGGTTTTAACACTAGTGAGTATACATAAATTAAGAGAAGCACATAAATTAACTACAAGACACTAGCATGCTCAAGATAAAAGTAGTGATACATTTAGAAGGTGATTTACATAGTAGTACATTTACTGCAATGGTTTACTCAACATAGAGAGGCTGATGTAAATGTATGGAAAAGCATTCCTGTTCAACGCTGTGAAATTCGTACTGCCAGTAAGACATGCATTGTTACTGATGAAGGTGTACTGCTGATGTACATACATAGACCTTCAGTGTGTTTTAATACTAAAGATGCAGTAAGTATTCTTTGTAAGAAACATTATAATTGCATGGATCAGGCCAAGCAACTTCTAAATATCATAGCACTACTGATCCAACAATGATGTGCCTGTATCGGAGATGCATATAGGAGAGATTTTTGCTGTAGACACTTACTGAGTATGCTGAATCCGATAAAGACAATCTCATTGCATCTGTGATGACTAACTTATTCAAACAGTAATACATTTACTATTGCTGAATGAGTGATCTATGCCACTTATGGACATAGTGTGATGTTTTTACAGTTGTTTCATACTCAGGCTGTATGCTTACTATTTGGGCTCGCACACTTCTGTCACTGATGAGATCAAACTGATAACTATGTTAATTGTGGTACTACAGGAATCAAGTAGGTATGCTGTAGATATAAACTGAATGTATTTTAGTATTGATTTAACTCACAATGGGGTAACTGTACTAGGATAGCAGGGTTATCCTCTATCACTGTCTCTGTCAGTTATAATCACACTAGGTTTCGATGACTGTAATGATCAAGTTACACTGTTCATCTTCATGAGTTCATATTGACAGCCATTCTTCAGTAACTAGACAGTGTATGGTGTAAGTGGGTGGACACTGTGTTGCAAAGCTGCTGCAGTGCCTAGCAGAGGAGAGTATCTACTACAAAGACAATTAAGAAGGCATGACCAACAGTTATGTTAAATGGTCTGTTAATCACCCTGTAGGGGTTTAATGTTGAATAGCCGAGTGCCACATGTCGCTAGACAGTGATAAACTGACCATTAACATAATACCTGGGAGTGGCTTATTGCTATCATAATAAAACTGTTTTTTAAACAACATTAAACCATGTTCATCACATGGCTAGGCTCTACATGTCTGTTAATAAAAACTAGACATAAGAGTGTTACAATGTTTACAGTCAATTATAAAATGGGTAGGCTAAATCAAGGAATCTGATTGGTTAGTTACCCATGCATGAAATCTGTTACATGCATGGGTAAAAACAACAGCTGGCAGTAAAAAGGTCAAGATTCTGGTGCCATAGAATGTTGACATTTTTACTGGCAGACATTTTTTTTTTAAAACAGAAGAGAAGACACCCACTTGTTCAGAAAAGCATTCCCCAGGCGTTGAGCTTCCTGAAGGGCTTATTGTGGTCCAGCACGAGCGCTGTTGCTCGCTCTCATGGAGATGGCAGCCGCCACCTCCTCGTTATTAAATCTTTACTGCAGGAGACGAGATTGAACAGCTGTTCTGTTCTGAACCTTGCTACGAACTGGGTCTGCGCCTGCTCGTGGACAGTGGTGGTACGGGAGTTGAAGAAGCACTCATGGTCAAATCTCTCTCTCTCTCTCAGATATGCGTCGTTCATCGAGACATGCCGTCGCACCACTCTGGGACTTGCAGTGGTGTACGAGCATTGAGTGTGAGGGAGGAAGGGCATCACAAAGAGTGTAACCACACCAGGTCATGGCTCACTAATCTCAGGCTATAAATCGTGAGTTGAATGTCCGCTTTTTTTTAACAGTCTCCCCCGAAGCACCTGGAGTTTCATTTCTGCTGCGACAGCATGTCTTGATGAATGACGCATATCTGAGAGAGAGAGAGAGAGAGAGAGATTCGAGCATGACTGCTTCTTGAACTCCCGTACCACCACCACTGTCACCAGCAGGAGCGCAACTCAGCTCGGGCAGCAAGTTCAGACAGCACAGCTGTTCGATCTCGTCTCCTGCGGTAAAGATTTAATGTTAATTGTGAGTTGAATGTCTGCTTTTTAACAGTCCCCAGCCCCTTCCAGCACCTGGAGTTTCATTTCCACCACCCATAATGGGGGAGGGGGACTCTGGTAACACAACCAGCACTACTGATGCCACAGAAAGACAAACTGTGTATAGCACCAGTATTATTTACCCATTTTGTACTGTTCTCCTTACCTGTATGTAATTTTAACCCCCGGATTGCCCCTGAAAAAGGGATCTCCAGGGCCCAGTGGGCCTACCTGGTCAACAAAATTCAATAAATAAATAACGTCATTCTGTATTAGGTGGAAGGACTATTTTATCATAAATCTGAACATACAGATCTGTTTTTTCCACACATTAAAATTATTTTTTTTGCTGTAAAAAATAAAAACAGAAAGTAGCCCATTTTATACGTGCAATAAGACACTCCAGGGTTGTGCATGGAACAGATTTTACCGCACGCCAGGGGCTAAAGGCACTTGGCCAAGGCCTCGTACCTTATTACACCCATAGCCATGCGGTAAAATCTGTTCCATGCACACCCTGTCATGTCTTATTGCTTACTTAGAAAGCTGCATTTCTCAAACCCTTGTTATAATCAGAGATATTATAGCTGTACAACTCCTTGGTTTTGCTGAACTCTGTTGCTCAGGTGGACCACCACAAGTGGTGTGGTGTGGGGCATCGGTAGGTAAGGCCATGCAACTACTAAGTGTGGTACGTTGTGTGCAGCTGCAATCAGGGATGTGTACATTTGGTGCACATGGCCTCAGTTTTGCTGTTGATCTCCACTGAGCATGCAGTACCTGGTCAGGGGTGGGGATGTCTCGAGTACATTTAGACAATTGTTTGTTATTTCTGTCACCTGCTGCTGGATGTCTATTATTGGTTGTGTTGACTTGGTGCTCCCCATACTTGCATGTGTGTGTGTGTGTCTGTGTGTGTGTCGCGTTGGGGGGGGGGGAATTCAGAGTTAGGGTTTTCAACCCTAACAGCGAATTTCCTCACTTTTGTCGCTGTGGAACAACCCTAACTGATGCATTAAATGGAGTTTTTTGCCATGAATATCCTGTCTTTTTCAGAACTATTACTCACCATAGTATATGATTAATAGTTGTAAGAATAGTGCACATACATAAAAAAAGTTCCAATATCAGAAATATTTCAAGTCTTGTGGTTGCATTTACTGTTATTAACAGTAACAGTAGTCAACTGTTAATCATATTGTTTTTATTACTTTATAAATTGTAATTTGTCATTGTTATTCCATGTAATAGTTTTTATGTAAAAGTGTCTTACTCCTTTTGTTTGTGAGCACATATGTAAATGAAAAGATGTACATAACTAAAAGACAATATGACATGACATGGACACCATTAGTTCATCTACTGAACAAATGGATATGTTACTGTAGTAACTTGAGATTTGATAGAGTGCTTGTACTACCAACTGAGGTGGTACCACCAATCATGTGAACAGCGGTGGAAGAGGTTTGCTCGTACTGAATACATAAATTTGTTGTAAGTATGGCAACACAGACATTTCACTGTTGTACTAGCACGTACATACTTATCTTCATCATGATACACGACACATTCTGTAGCACTAGTTGTATGAAAAACAACAGTGTGACACAAATAGTGTAATGTAGCATTGTCACACATCTAACTTCTTTTATAGAGAATCAACTCTAATACCACAATAGTGTGGTATCAGGTTTCACCAAATGAGAAAATCACAGTTGTATTAATCTTGTTAAAACTATTTTCAAGAAACATCTGTACTACACAATAACACACCAAACACAAGAGAGTATAAATAAACTTTTTACTATAAAATATATTATATAAAAATTACAAACAAAAATATCTTTCTTCATATAAAAGTACAAAAATATATATTAACACAAATAATATTCAAACAGGGTAAAAAAAATAATTAAACTGTGTATTCCACCATACACAAAAAAATATTATTCAAAACGTTTTTGTCATACAAATAAAAATATCTATTAAAAGTCTTGTCCTTTTTTTTCAGTTGTGTGCAACACTTGCGAGAGGTGTATGCACTGCTTGAGGCAATCCAGGCTAGAACTGATTCGGCGTGGAGGCGAAACGGCGGGAAGCTGTGCCCTCCGGAGGAGATACCGACCACTATGAAGGGTGGCCAGTTTCACCCAGGAAGCTGCAGGTACAGATGGTGGCCGTGGAGGTGAAGCACTGCTACCGCACAGCACTATCACCATCACCGTCACTTGACGCGGCTTAGCACCAGGTTGACAGTCTGTTGCCGTGATCCAAGAGAGATTTTGTCCAGCCTTCATGATGACAGCATTTTCTTTACGCAGACTGACAACCTCGCTGCTGTGAGCTGCCTGTAGTGTGCAGTGTGCCGCATTCTCGCAATCGCCGCGCCCTACAAAGATTTAAAAAGTTATGATGAATATACAACACAAATTCAACAATTATGACTTTCAATATTTCACTTCAAATATTTTTATCTACTGCAATATCAGAAATGTATTCAGTTCTAAGTTATGATAATAGTTTTAAGTATGATGCTAAACTATTTAGTATCTTATTTCTGTCTCTGTCATACTTGATTATCTATATTATCTAATAAGCTGACAACATAAAAAATGTATAGTTAGCTGTGGCTTAGAATGCTACTCTTATATTTTCTTTCACTACTCATAAATATTCAGTATGTACATATTTTGCATTATTGACACTATTATACCATACAATTGAAATACATCTTCATCAGTGTGAGAATTTTTACTTCACCATGTCTGCCTATAATGTGTAGTCATGTCTGCAGGAAAACAAAGTACCTTGACAGTAACACTATCATAATATACTTTCATGTGTACACAATCATGATCAGTTTAATGATATTTGAAACCAAATAGCGCTTTTACCTGTGTTTCAGACCCTCAACACACATCACTACTTTAAATAATTAAGTCACCAATATGACATGCACTCCAAAAGCATACCAGATATTCAGCTAGGTTTGTAGAGCTGTGCAGGCGCAACCCCAACCTGCGCCTGCACAACTTTGAGCAAAAAAAAAGGATTGTGAGGGCCACTCACAGGTGAGCTGCTGCATTGCAGGATGCAACACACAGCTGCCACCTGTGGCTGGCCCTCAACACACTGTCTCATACCTTCCAACCTTTTGTCCTCCAAATGTAACATTGCCTCTCAAAATGTGGAAAGAATGGGCAAAACATGGAACACTTTATCAAATTGTTAAATTAGAAGCTCACAACACTGTGAAATGTTTGCATTTATGTTCAGAAAGTCTGCTATTAATCAAATTTATATATTTAGTATCATTTACTATGGAGTTTTGCTTACAAATGTTAACACTGAATGTGGTACAAGTCCTCAAAATGTGAAACAGGGAGCTTTTGTAAGTAAATGAGGAACGCCTCGTAATGTGGTATACTTGAGAGGTATGCACTCTGTGCCCCCGTCACCAGCTCAATCGCGGGCAGTGTGCCCCCCCAGCACACATGTGTTTTGGGGGGGTGGTTGTCAACCACATCCCGCAATCGTGATTTTCAGGATATGATCGGGAGGCGGGGGGGGGTGTTTGAATACTCCAGCCCGCGATCGGGGTTATCGGTCCACTGGACCACCAGGGATATATTCGGGAGGTGGGTGGGGTGCTTAATTACTTCATCCCGTGATCATGCTTATCGGTCCACTGGAGCACCAGGGCTGTGTTGGGGAGACATACTGCCCGCAATCGGCTGGTGAGGGGGTATTTACGCCATGCCCGCAATCGGCCAGTGGGGGTGGTGGTTGGGTTTTATGCTCTTTTGCCCACGATTGGGCTGCAGGGTGTCCTATCCTCGACAGCTGCTGCCTGGTAGGGAGCCAGGCGCAAGTCCTCGGGATCGGCACACCTGCATGCCAATGGCATGCAACGAAGAATCAGATGCAAATGGCCCCTGCACCTTGCATGAATTATAGCCCATTTGCATATCACCTTGAATATCAGCATTTTGCCACCGCAAGTTGAATGCTCCACTTTTCAACTTGCGGTGGCGCAAGTTCCACTGCGCCATGCACAGTGGCTGTGCTTGGGGGTGATATTCAAAGGAGTTCCTCAATACCACAACTCCTTTGAATATCGCCCTGGACACACCCCTGCACAACTATTTTGCACACCGCAAGGGCTTGCGCCTATGAATGGTGCAGTTTGAATATCCAGCCCTTAGTATATAAATACACAACATCTTCAAACCTACTACAGTGTATGGGAAATGTGTAATACCTGATTGTAATGATAGCATCGAATGCTCATCTCGAAACAAATGTTTTAAATAGACATATTACCACCTTTACTCACATACAGTCTCACTGTCATGTCCTTACACTGTCCCAAAAGTTATTTCAGCACAGCAACTACAGCATCATATAGTAAAGTATAAAAAAAGTTTTACAGCATAGGTGACTATTAAAAGTATGACACTGTGTGTCGCAAGGTATGCAGCATTGAATAATGTACCAATGTGATGTATGTGGCCCAATATTTAATACAGTTTCATTACTCAAGAACTCTTTTAATAGCACCCAACCCACTAATACACACCTTATGATGTAGTGGAATTTGCACCACTGCAAGTAGTCATGGTACTGCATTTTAAATGTGGTGAGACAACTCCATAGTGTTATATAGAAATGTGCGATATTCACAGGGTGATCGACAAACAGTCCCATTATTAACTGTATTATCACTTTATCGACATTCCCTCAGTTCATGATCACCTTTTAAAAATACACATATTTGACAGTGCACTGAACAGCATCGCACTGGATTATAGAGGTAAGTATGAGGCTGGCAAGGCTGAAGACAGACACACTGCACAGCTATTCACTTTAACTTGGAAAAGGGGATCATGAAGACTACAAGGCACATTTTTAACTTGTACATTGAGAAAAAAACAAATAAATCATAATTGGAGACTTAATGCATTGCACACCATTTAGGTCACTACAATATCCTCCCACCATGTTGTGTTTTTTAGGTGGTTGGGTATCTGCACTGATCAATGCATTGCCACCCTTATAAGGTCACAGCAGACATAAAGTAAATAATGTCAACAGTGATTCGCCCCCCACAACAAACAAAAGAAAGTGGTACTGCCTCGGCAACGAAGGTGTGTTGCTCACACTCCAGACAATGGAACATTTGCAGTGAGTATGCTAACAGACAGTGCACTCTCATCATGCAGTAAGACAGCAAGGTGTAGTTATCAACAGGAGCATTGATCACCACTAATGTTGACAACCATATGGTACTTCTGAACCATGCAGATAATAGCAACAACACATTTCACTTACGTAGGGCTGGCCGCTTCCTGCTTCACCTTCACATGTTCAAGAGCAGCAGCTTCCCGGCTATATTAAAGCAACAAGTAAAAATGATCACATCAATAGATGAAATATCAAGGTAAAAGTGTTTTTCTTTAAAACATCAATAACTAATACTACATCATTCATACAACTATCATATGAACACATATCTCTTTATGGAAACAGCTCTCTCTCCAACTAGATGTATGTTGTTAACTCAGTATTACATGCATATAACAAGTCTTCTCATCTGCAAAAAGCCACACAAAGTTGAAATTATGACACCATGTATATATCTTTTTCCAAGGCAAATGTCCATCCAATCCAGAACAGTTAATATAAGAAATTCATTTTTTTTCCTGGTGATTCCCCTAGCACTGTTTCTTCAATAACATTTTTTCCAAAAGAAAACTCACAAATATATTATTGGTAGTATGCAGTGCAGAACAAGCAGTGCCTACCCATCAATCACAGTACTTATAACATTGTCATAATGTATATTTGTTACACAGAAACATCCTAAAAACATTACATGTATGTTCAATTTACATACATGCATACTTAATTATCTGTTCCTTAAACAGTTTTAAAATGTGAGTTATAATAATAATAACATAAACACAACGATAATGTCACTATTCACTCAATGACCCTCTAGCTGAATATGGCAGCCGTTTATGTGTTGTTGACCATATTACCCCTACAGGGCTATTAAAACACATTAACAAACATGTAGATATTCTATGCTGTCCATTAATAACTATTGCAATAATAAAAATGAAACATTGGCATGACATATAGAAATATTAAGTGAATACAATCTAGGAACATGTCGTAATTACCAACAGAAAATTAAGCAGTACACCATTGAATACCACTGAGAACTGGGATTGTCTACAGGCCCCCAGACCAGAGGGAGGACATAGACACATTACTGTTAGAAGATATACAAAACATGACAGCTAAAGGGGAGGTTCTGATAATGGGAGACTTCAACATGCCAGATACAGATTGATCAATACCAGCAGGAACATCTGCCAGAACTAGACTCATAGTGGATTCCCTGCAGGGGAAGGGCCTCAAACAACTGGTACAGCAAACCCACAAGACAGGGCTATCCTAGATCTAGTACTGACTAACAAAGAAGGGATCACAGATTCCAGGTAGAAGGTCACTCAAGCTGTGTGACCATCACATGGTATGGTTCAATTGGCTACTACATCTAAATCATCCCATTCCAAGACAAAAATATGGGACTGCAGAGGAGCTGACTTTGATAAGATGGCCAACAGAGTTAAGCTAGCCCTGGCAAAAAGAAACACAGGTGAGGGGGCATAGGCAAAGTGGGCAAGCATTAATGATGTAATACTTAAGCAACATCCCATTGTGTTAGACAGAACAGGAAGTGTAAAAGAAGAAGGAAACCACTTTGGTTCTCAAATACAGTAGCAGAAAAAGGTCAGAGCCAAAAGGCTGGCCTTCAGGAAATATAAGGGAACGCAGTGGGATGAAGATAGGGAGGCATGCCAGACTTCCCTGAGGGAAGCAGGGAAGGCAGTAAGGCAGGCAAAGGCCCAAACTGAGGAAATACTAGCACGAACAGTAAAAGAAGGTGACAAGACTTTCTATAGATACATTAGTGAAAGGAGAAAGTCCAGAGGGGTATTTAAGTTTAATGGAGAAAAAGGAGTCATGTGAGGAGGAGGACCCTGTAATGGCATCTATCCAAATAGATACTTTTGCTCAGTATTTACTGAAGAGAAGGTAGGGCAGGCCCACAGCTCAGCATCATGGACACAGGGGAGAGGAGGTGAGCACTACTCCTTCACAAAAAGAAAGGGTCCTACAAGAGCTTGCTAAGCTCAGGTGGATAAGGCAATGGGACTTGATGGCATACATCCCAGGGTACTTAAGGAGCTAAAGAAGGAACTAGCAGACTGGCTAGCAGAATTGTTTAGTGTGTCTCTGAGCACAGGAGAGGTCCCAGAAGACTGGAGAAGGGTTTATGTGATCCCGCCCACAAGAGGGTAGCAGGAGAGTTGCGGAACTACAGACTGGTCAGTCTTACCTCAGTAGTGGGCATGATTATGGAGGTACTTCTAAGGAAAGGATAGTGCAACACCTGGAATCCATAGGGGCACAGGATCCAAGACAGCATGGGTTTACAAAGGAAGGTCCTGTCAACCAATCTCATAGATTTCTTTGACTGGGTAATCCAGAGTGGTGGACTACTGGGGAGCAGTTGATGTCGCCACCTTGACTTCAGCAAAGCTTTTAACACTGTTCCACATAGAAGATTGATAAATAAGTTGGGTAGGCTCGGTGGGTCAGAAGTTGGTCAACTGGGTGGCAAACTGGTTGATCGGGCAGAAAACAGAGAGTGGTAAATGGTATACAGTCAGAAGAGATGCAAGTCACAAGTGGGTACCCCAGGATCAGTCCTGGGGCCAGTCCTCTTCAACATCTTCATTAGTGACCTTGCAGATGGACTAGAGGTAAGGCTTGTCTGTTTGCAGATGACACCAGATCTGCAACAGAGCAGATGATCCAGATGGGTGGCAGAATGAGAAGAGATCTGGATAAACTAGCAGAATGGTCAGAAGAGTGGCAACTGGATTTAATGCAAAGCAGTGCAAAATCATGCACATAGGGAAGAGAAAACCCTGAAGCCACCTATAGGCTGGGAGGGAGTTGCTAGTGCTCACAAGGAAGAAAGAGACTTGCATCATCATCACTGATGACCTAAAATCATCCAAGCAGACCCTAAAGCAGTAGGTAAGGCTGGTGTTAGTGTTAGTAGGGTATCACAAGTCGTAAGAGGGAGGTAATAATCCTGTACAAGACATTGGTTAGGCCCCATCTGGAGTACTGCATGCAGTATTGGAGGCCAGCACCTGGATGCATTGTCTAAATTGAGGCAGTCCAGAGAAGGGCAACCAAAATGGTAGGGACTGCATCAGAAGACATATGAGGACAGATTAACAGAGCTCAATATGTATACCCTTGAGCAAAGAAGGAGAGAGGTGATACGATCGAGGCATTCAAAACACCTTTGGGCATAAACAAGGTGAAAGAGTCTAACATGTTTAAATATAAGAAAATGGCAGGACAAGAGGACACAGCATGTGATTAGAGGAGGCCGATTAAGGGGGAATGTGGAGGAAATTCTTTTTCACAGAAAGGATGGTGGATGCATGGAATGGCTTACTGCAAGAAGTGGTGGCTATGAATACAGTGCAGGGCTTCAAACAGGCATGGGATAGGCATAAGGGAGCAATACAAATGACTATAATAGATAGGCCACTGACAGAGCAAAGGCTGGATGGTACATTTATAAGGTAGAAAAGAAATGGCAGACTGGATGGCCTATGTCCTGGTCAGTCAACTTCTATGTTTCTATGTTTCTATGAGACACAGCTACAACATTAGAATTGCAATCTATTACCTATTGTACATTAAACTCCACCACCAAATTAGCAGAGGAGAAGACCTGCCCCCCCCCACAACACCACATCTACCGCTATGGACATACATCCATTCTCAGATTCATGAAGAATAGTATTCCACTCTATGTGTAGTAATACCAGTTTGTTATGGTAGTACAGGATCTTCTGCCATGGTGGCACTGCACATTCACTAGACTTGCTAACACCTTTGAACTATTTTGGTGGATATTCAAAATGGTTGACCCATCTGAGATAGGGTTGCACATGTAAGTACAAAATTCCATTCTGTGATATTCAGTAAAAGACAGTTGCACCACTGAAAACATGCTGAGCAACAGCTAATCAAATGAATGCATGGTCAAGTGAGGGGAGGAACCATGCATGAACTCCAGAGCCTGGATATTCACCTGCTGTGCAGAATTGTAGCCACAACCCCCAACCAAGCCTGCATGACTTGAGGCAAAAAAGCTTCTAACTCGAGGGTCACCACAGCTGAGCTGCTGGATTTCAGGGTGAACACAGCAGCTGCCACCTGTGTTGGCTCCTCAACCCAGTCTCTGTGCCCCCTGCATCCCGATTGCAGGCAATTTGACTGTAAATCCTTCCCACCCTCCCAGTGGCCCGACCATGAGCATTGTGTACTCCCCCAACACCAGGCGAATCTGGCAGCACTGTGGCTCCCCGAGCGCATCCGTGATGCTCCAGTGGACCGAAATGCCCGATCACAGCTACTAAGTTAAGTAATCCACCACAGCCTGATCACGAACAGTCCTAGGCGGTGGAGGATCAAGATATCTTCATTTTTCTGCATGAGACAACAGATGCCTGTGGGTGTAGCGTGTTGGCTATTTTGGCCCAACCATTGCTTAATGTTGGGGAGCAGCCACTCGTAATTGGTGCTGAGTTTTTGCATCATGTGAACAACACCACAGTATCCCAAGCTCTACTAAAAGTGCTAAACACCAATGGGGTGGACTTCACTAAAGTCTTTGCCATTGTCACAGACAGTGCAAGTTATATGCACAAGGCTTTTGAAACTCTGCTGTCCTGTGTCCTACCAAATGCAATGCATGTCACTTGCATTGCCCACCTCCTCAATTTGGTCTTGGAAGTCTGGGCGGACACACTGGATGACTTAAACACTGCTATTTCCCTTGTTAAAAAAATATTTTGCCGGAGTCCATTGCATAGGTATCAGTACTTTGCCTTCGTGGAATCCAAGCAGGGCATTGTACCCAAGATGCCAGTATAAGCAGTGGTAACTCAGTGGTGCTCCTGGGTTAACGCTGTTCAGTATTTGGCAGACTATCTGCCCGTGTTAACAGAATTTGTTGAAAGGCTACAATCTGATGCAGCAACCTTGAAATGCCTGAAATGCTTATTGAAAGGCAAAGCAGCAGCGCTGGTAACACAAGCCACTTTTGTTGTGGAACACTCTTCTGAACTTGTTAACCTTATTCCACAATTGCAGTCAAGCAGCCAGCCACAGGGACACTCCATATTTGGAAGGGTGCAAAATGTGCATATGTTTTTGGACTTCTGTGCCACAGCAGGAAACTGAATACAGACCAAATACAGTAGAAATGTTGTCCCACTGTCAGTTACAATGGCAAATCAAAACTGTGAACCTTTTCAGAAGGGTTATGTTGGACAGCAGAGAAACTGGACAAAATTTTAAAATCTCATCCCTCATTTGGCACATTCAAAGCTGCCCAAATCTTTGATCCAAAGCAGCTGCCAACACTGGACAAGGAAAAGTAAAACACACCCAGGATCTACCATCTCTGGACAATTGTTTTCAAACTTTGAATGGCATAGGTACAGAACTTTTGCCCAGTCAGTACCCAGTGATGATTTTAATATTGCTTAGTGGTGGGAGCCATAAAGGGATACACTTCCACATCTTGTTGCTGTGGCAATTTATTGCACCCATGCACAAGAGATGCAATATTCAAAAATGGAGCAGACCAAATTGCACCTACAGCTGATGACTGAATATAGCACCACCTGCACCATAGCATAACTAGGGAGGGGAAGCTGAGCAGATCTGATGCACCATAGCGCAACAAGGGATGTTCAGCTGAACAGTCAGAAGGTGCCATAGTGCAACCAGGGAGCCCCCCAGCTGCAGAGCAATGTAACTGCACAATCAGGGAGGTAGGAGCCCACCACCCATGCCACAGATGGGCACAGGAACACACAGCAGAACAGACATTGTCCCCCCACACCCCTAGCACAGCACAACTAGGGGAGGGCTGGAATAACCACTGGCCCATGGAGACAAGCAACCAACCCACAGCCTGACCATGGTGCTCCATCACACCTACCGGCAAGCTGTGACTGGCACACAAGGAGGGCAGACCACCCCATGCCACACCATCCCCCCCAGTGCACAACACACCCTGCACCGTGACCCCCAGACAACCCCCCAAAGAGCAGTGACCACCACTGCAGGAAACCCCATGTATGCCACCACCCCCACTGTGCCAATGCAACCCTGTGCACCACAGAACCATGCAAGCCAGCCCCATCATGAGCACCCATCAGTGGGTTGCAGCACATGGCAATATAACAATGGCAGACACAATGCCACCATGCACAGTCCCCCCAAGGTACTGCTGAGAGACCGACCATGCGTTGGCACAAGAGGTACCCCACATGGGACGGGCGTGCCCTTGACACCACCATCAGTGTTACAGCACCCTGCACAGTATTCCAGTGACACACCCCTGACCCACCACTGGCCACAACAGCCAGCACAGTCACCCACAGTGGTGTGTGGAAGCATGCACCACACCAGATGCCACACAGGGTATGGACAGACACCTCACCCATACCCAAGGGCACAACAACACATGGACACAGTGGTGGGCAGCAAAGACCGATTGTGGGCCCCTAAGCCATGTACACACAACCCATGAGTCCACCGTGGCACTGGTGCCAACCACCCCTTGCGCAGGCACTGTGGACCCGTACACCACCAGTAGTCACCCAAAGCACAAGCCACAGACAGTGGGGCACATCCCCTGTAACACACACAAGCCATAGCATGGAGGTGGGACAATGATCGTGTTGCCCACAGTGCCACCCAAGCCAGGTATGCACCACACCAGTGACAGGGGCAACCCAGCAAAGTGATGGGTACAGTGTCCACCCTGCAGGGGAATGACACCACTGACATGCCAGCAGACCGTTCAGGTCACAGACAGGCATGTGTGTTGACTGCACAGGTCATGGATGGGCCGATGGGTGCACCATGGACACAGAGCATGCGCCATGGACCACTGCACACAGTCATCCAGTGCACTGCGAACAACACACACAACACAGACACTGACTGATATCTACCCCAACACCATAGTCACCTCCACACGGAGACACACACACACACATACCCATGGCTGCACCACCTCTGATGCCATGCACACCACTGCAGATGAGCACCTATAGCCCACTGCAAATCAGAGACCACCACAATATTCATATCAAATTCAAATGTATTGTAAATATAAAAGTGAACTATGTACAACAATAAAAACTATATACAAGCTTGGGGTGGGGACACAAACAAGGTGGGGGTGGGTAGGGAAGGGGGGACAAATGGGATAGGATAGGAGGATGTGAGGGTGAGGTTGAGTCCAGGGTGGTAGGGGAAGTCAGGGACCAAAGGACTGTCATCTTGACCGCCGTTCCTGGCTCTGGGACCTCCTGCATCTGTGCCTCCGCAGCACCCCCATTGTGTCAAGCCTCCTCAATATGTCTAGGGACTCACGGGCCAGAGGAAGGAGCTCCCGTAAGGCATCCCTAATGTCCCTGAGATGGCGCGTACCTAGGACAAGGGAGCACAGTCAATAGTTGTGAATGCACAACCCCATACAGCCGGCCCACTGTGCATGGCATACAGCCATGGGACATACCACTGTGATGGTGTGTGACCACCCACAGTGATCACATCCACAGGACCTGCCCACCCAGGTGCATACAGCCATGCGGAACGCTGCACACACCCACTGGCCAAGTCCGCGCTGGCACCACTGTGGCTGTTTAGTGACATGGCAATGTGAGTGCAAAGGCAGTGCTACAGCCATGCATCCTAGTGCACGATGGACCACCAATGACCCACACCCAGACATGCATTGCCGCACTGGACAGTGTTGACTGTAACAAGTGGCGTGCATGGCATGATGATAATAGATGAATGGTGGCATGTCCCGCTCCCCACTCACACCGCATGCAATACTAATCATGGATGTATGGCATTCATCCTCATTGGGCTGGTCAGGTGGGCATTGATGGCCCTTGGCCAGCCTGGCTGCGTTGTCCTCCCCCCTCCGCTGCTCTGCCCGCAATCTGCAGAGTTCGTCCAGGCCTGTGGGGAAAAAAGGAGAGAAGAATATCAGTACATTCCTGAAGCAAAGCTCCCTGCCCCAAGGTGTGTGCCCTCCCACCCAGCCAGACCCATCCACCCCACACCCTGTGAACACCGCCACGGCCAACCCCATGTGGTCCCTCCCCTATGTGCTGGACACATACAACACTGTGACTCATATGGATGATACTAGTGTGTTGATGGAACCCCTACCTGGATGTGGCACTGTGCCCCTCCTGGCACATGCCCACAGTTGGGCCAGTAGCTCTGGCTCCCTCCTGCGCAGATCACCATAGCAGTGCTTGCACTGCCCAGCAGTACGCCCCCATCCTGTGGCCTCTTCCAGGGCAGTGGCCACCTCTTGCCACACCTGGGTCCTGGCCCTGTCCAAGGGGGCTTCCCCGAAGAGAGGCCCATGGTGTGGCTCAACAATGGCCACCAGATTGGCCAGCTCAATAGCCGTCCATGGTGCTGCCCATCTGCGTACCATTCTAGCAGCTATAGTAGGCAATATGGTGCTCTGCAACATGGCTCCCCACTTGCAGATGCTGTGCGGTACAGCGCTGCCATTCCCTATCACGCTGTTACCGAACAGCGTGATAGAGGTGCACCTATGCCTGACACATGGTGCCAAGGGGGCAAAGGTTGGGCACAGGATCAAGGGTCTCTGGTGCAAGGCCACGCACAGTGCCATCAGATGACAATGCATGTAGCGCGATTGGCTGCCTGTGTGCCAGTGCCATAGCAGACTACCGAGCAGTTGGGCCATTGCGCCTATGATGGCCCAGTGCCACAGCGCCATGTAGTGACCATTGCTATAGAGCCACTGGCACAATGGTGGCCGTGCCCTGTATTGCCTACCACGCAGAGCACGTCATCAGTGTGGCAGATGCCTGCGTCAGCAACCCGGGCATGCGCAGTGAGGTGTACTGGGCATGTTACAGGACGGCGCCATTGGCTCCAGCATATTTAACACAGTGCGCGAAAGTGCAACAGTGCGATATTCAGCCATCATATGCAAATCATCCCAATCAGCCATTCAATGGCGCAGCACTGTAATTTGCATCTACTTAAGTTGATCCTCACCTCATTTGCATGGATTGTGCTATAAAGGTGCGACAAAGTGCTGCAGTGGCCATAGTCGATTACTGCAGTTTATTGGTGAGTTGAATGCTGTTTGGGAGTGCGGACTGTGGATTCGGGGACATGCATGGGACTGCACAGTCAAAGGTAACAACTCCCATTCTTACAGGCTACATAATGACTGAGCACATTGTTGGAGAGGAGGAAAACAGTGGTGGAGGAGGAGGCGAGGCCAAAAAAGGCTGAAACTGAGGCCCGTTCAGAGGGCCTACCTGGATCGGAGCCACTGCCCAGTGGGCGGCGGAGAACCCCTCATGCCCATGCTGCTGCATGAGGAGAGAGTAACGTGCTGTGAACCTGCGTGGCAGCCACCAGCACTCCCTGCAGGAGTGTAAGAAGAAGATGGGCATGGACAGGAGGAGGGTAAAGGAGAAGGTGGCTGCCATCAGGGCAGCACATGCTGCAACAGGTGGGGGACAGCCGGAGGTGGTACAGCTCACCCCAGCGGAGGACAGGCTTGCTGGAAGCATGCAGTGAAGTGCCATTGAGGGTGTTCTGGCTGGTGGCTTCCAGACAGGTGGTGGCCCATCACTGCATGGTAAGTCATGGTCTGTCTGGGGGTGGGCAGGGTAGGTCGCACGCAGTAATGTGACTTTGTTATCCCTTACAGATCCTGAGCATCTGCATGGGTCAGCAGTGGTAGGCCTGTCCACTGCGGACAGTCAGATGGAGTTGGAGGTGGGACCATCCACCTCCACAGGTATATGTGGATCATTGTGACAGTGGGGCGACCTGGCTGTCCACACTGATGTCGTTGTGACAGGTGTGGAGGAAGCCCTGCCTGTGTCCCAGCATGCTGGCATCCACAGTTGCCAGCACACTGTGGCTGTGGCCGGGGCACAGTCCAGCACCAGTGATGATGACACGACTGTCATAGGCAGTGACACATGTGTGCCACAGGATGGACACACAGCAGGGCAATTCGTGCCCATGGCTGTGGGTGGTGCCGCCGTGGAGGCCTGCATGTCAGCACAGTCCCAGGCTGTGCCTGTCAGCACCAGTGGGGCAGCACTGGTGTCTGTTCAGGACAGTGGGACTGTTGCGGCCACTGCAGCAGCACCACTGAGCCCTGGTGTGCGGCAGCCGGAGGGGCAGCATCAGCAGTCGCCCACTGGGCTTGGGGGTACAGGGTTCAGTGGTGGAGTCTGTGCACTGCCTGTGGACATGCCCAGACCTGGTCCTGTTGCGCAGCACCCACCCTCAAGGGGTGCTGAACATCAGGGCCTTGCATACCCTGAGGGACAGGATGCTGAGTAGGCTGATGACCTCTTGGATGAGCACACCCGCCTACTGTGAGCATTGGTCCAGCAGCAGATGTGGCTTGCAATGTCCAAGGATGCACTGCGTGTGTCTCTGGAGTGGGCAGAGGAGTGTCGCAGCAGGGACGCCAAACTGATCATGGCACAGATGGACCATTTGCGGGAGAATGTGACTGTTGCCATTGACAGGTATGCACAGGCATTCATTGCTGTCATGGCCACAATGGGCACACAGTCAGGTGCCCATGCATCGTGGACACCACACAGTGCACTGTCCACCACCCATTCCCAGCATCGTGTGACTCCCACCTGTCGACGGAGGGTTCAGCTGTGGGCATCCTGAGCACTCCTGATGCAGGCATGTTCGGTGTGCTGCAGACCCCTGCGTGGGCACGGTCGTGTTCACGCAGTGGAACCCCTGGGGGACCATCGGTGCCACCCCATGATGCCAGTGGTCAGCCTGCCAGTGCTGGCGGGTCTCAGCGGGGCCGCCCATGCATCTCTGGTGGCCGTGGCACTGTGTCGTGGGACTGACCTGCCTCCCAACATGGCTACTGTCTGGTGCTGCCCTATGAGCATTGTGTGTTTCAGGTGGGCGGTGCGGTGGGTACCCGGCCTGCATGTGGACACACGGTCCACCTGCACACCCTCCTGGCTGCTGCTGTCCACAGTTGTGTGTGCATGATGATACCTGCATTGTGTTGTACACCAATATACCGCAGGTACATTTAGACAATTGTTTATTATTTCTCACCCTGCTGCTGGATCTATTATTGGTTGTGTTGACGGTGCTCCCATACTTGCATGTGTGTGTGTGTGTCTGTGTGTGTGTCGTGCAGGGGGAGAGATTCAAGTTAGGGTTCAACCTAACGCAATTCCTCTTTTATAAGCAAAACAACCTAACTGATGCATTAAATGAGTTTTTACATGAATATCCTGTCTTTTCAGACTATTACTCACCATAGTATGATTAATAATTGTAAGAATAGTGCACATACATAAAAAGTTCCAATATCAGAAATATTTAAATCTTGTGGTTACATTTACTGTAACAGTGCAGTAGTCAACTATTAATCATATTGTTTTATTACTTTATAATTGTAATTTGTCATTGTTATTCCATATAATAGTTTTGTGTAAAAGTGTCTTACTCCTTTTGTTTGTGAGCACATATGTAAATGAAAGATGTACATAACTAGACAATATGACATGACATGGACTCATAGTTCATCTACTGAACAAATGGATATGTACTATAGTAACTTGATTTGATAGGTGCTTGTACTACCAACTGAGGTGCCACCAATCATGTGAACAGCGG
Source organism: Neoceratodus forsteri (assembly GCA_016271365.2). NCBI lineage: Eukaryota > Metazoa > Chordata > Ceratodontiformes > Ceratodontidae > Neoceratodus > Neoceratodus forsteri. The sequence continues at coordinate 868,816,283 of CM057450.1, read as the reverse complement.
TGGAAGAGGTTTGCTAAGTACAGAATACATAAATTTGTGTAAGTATGGAACACAGACATTTCACTGTTATGCTAACACGTACATATATCTTCATCATGATACCGTACACATTCTGTAGCATAGTTGTATGAAACAACAACAGTGTGACACAAATAGTGTAATAGCATTGTCACACATCTAACTTACTTCTATAGAGAATCCAACTCATAATACCACAATAGTGTGGTATGAGTTTCACAAATAGAAAATCACAGTTGTATTATCTTGAAAACTATTTTCAAAACATCTGTACTACAATAACACACCAAACACAAGAGAACAAATAAACTTTTTTACTATAAAATATATTATACATAAAATTACAAACAAAATATCTTTCTTCATAAAAGTACAAAATATATATTAACACAAATAATATTCAAACAGAGTAAAAAAATAATTAAACTGTGTATTCCACATACACAAAAAATAACTATTCAAAAACGTTTTGTCATACAAATAAAAATATCTATTAAAAGTCTTGTCCTTTTTTCAGTTGTACAACACTTGCAGTGTGCTGCTTGAGCAATCAGGCTAGAACTGGATTCATGTGGACGCAAAGCGAAGTAGAAGCTATTGCGCCCTCGAGATACGGACCACTATGAAGGGCCAGTTTCACCCAGGGAAGCTGCAGAGTACAGATGGTGGCAAGTGGGTGAAGCACTGCTACTCGGCACCTTCCATCACCCCACTTTCTCGACTTTGGCTCTATACGGGTTGACAGTCTGCTGCTGTGCATCCAAGAGGACTGGATTTGTCCAGCCTCTCAGGATGACAGCATTTTCTTTCGCGGACGACAACCTCACCTAGAAACCGTCTATGTAATGACAGTGTCTCGTCATTCATAATCATAGCTTCTGAGAACTAAAAAAGTTATGAATATACAACACAAATTCAACAATTATGACAAATATTTCACTTCAAATATTTCTTATCTACTGCAATATCAAATGCATTCAGTTTAAGTTATGATAATAGTTTTAAGTATGATCTAAACAACCCAGTATCTTATTTCTGTCTGTCATACTTGATTATCTACATTATCTAATAAGCTGACAACAAAAAACATAGTTAGCTGTGACAGAATACACTCTTATATTTTCTTTCACTCTCATAAATAATCAGTATATACATACTTTGCATTAGTAACATATTATACCATACAATTGAAATACATCTTCATCAAGTGTGAAATTTTACTTCACCATGTCTGCCTATATGTGTAGTCATATCTGCGGAAAACAGTACCTTAACAGTAACACTATCATAATATACTTTCATGTACAATCATGATAGTTAATGATACTTTGAAACAAACAGCACACCATTTCAGACCCTCAACACACATCTACTAAATAATTAAGTCACTAATATGACATGCCTCCAAAAGCATACAGGTTTCAGCCAGGCTGTGCAGGCTATTACGAGGCGCAACCCCAACCTCGCCTGCACAACAAGCAAAAAAAAAAAAAGAGGACCAAGTTGAGGCCCACACACAGGTGAGCTGCTGCATTGCAGGATGCAACACACACTGCCACTGGCCTCAACACACTGTCTCATACCTCTCAACCTTTTGTCCTCCAAATGTGTAACATTGCCTCTCAAAATGTGGAAGATGGGAAACATGGAACCTTTATCAAATTGTTAAATTAAACTCACAACACTTGAAAATGTTTGCATTATGTTCAGAAAGTCTTATTATCAAATTTATATATTTAGCATCATTACTGAGTTTGCTTACAAATGTTAACACTGAATGGTACAAGTCCTCAAATGTAAAACAGGAGCTTTTATTGATAAAATGAGAACGTTCCTAAATAATGCAATATACTTGAGAGGTATGCACTCATGCCCCAGCCACCAGCTCAATGGGCAGTGGCCAACAGCACACATGTGTTTTGGGGGTAGTTGTCAACCACATCCTATCGTGTTCAGGATGTATGCGGGAGGCGGAAGTGTTTAATACTCAGCCCTTGATAAGGTTATCGGTCCACTGGACCCACGGATATATTCGGGAGGTGGGTGGGGTGCATACTTCATCCGTGATCATGTATAGGTCCACTGGAGCACCAGGGCTGTGTTGGGGGAGCATTGCTGCCATAGTCGGGCTAGTGAGGGGTATTCGCTATACCTGCCCGGGCCAGTGGGGGTGGTGGTGGGGTTTTTGCTCTTGCACGATTGGGCGTCCCTATCGACAGCTGCTGCCTGGCTGGGGAACCAGGCGCAAGTCTCAGGATCGGCACACCTGCATGCTAATAACGCATGCAAATGGGGCCATAATCAGATCAAATACCCACCACCTTGCATGATGCCCCATTTGCCTTTTGAATATCAATTTGCCGCAGTTGAATGTCACTTTCTCAACTTGGGTAACGCCATCCCTGCGCCATGCACAGTGGCTGTGTAGAGGTGATATTCAAGGTTCCTCAATACCACAACTCCTTTGAATATCGCCCTGGACACCCTGCACAACTATTTTGCACACATGAGGGGCTTGCATACTATGAATGGTGCAGTTTGAATATCAGCCCTTAGTATAACAAAAATACAACATCTAAACCTACAGTGTATGAAATGTGTAATACCTGATTGTAATAATGCATAGATGCTCATCTCGAAACAAATGTTTAAATAGACATATTCCACCTTTACTCACATACAGTCTCACTGTCATGTCCTTACCTGTCCCAAAGTTATTCACCTTAACAACAATCATATTAGTATAAAAACAGTTTTACAGATAGGTGCTCATTAAAGTATGACACTGTGACCATGAGCCATGCAACATTGAATAATGTACCAATGTGATGTATGTGGCCCAATATTGCACATTTCATTACAAAGAACTTCTTTTATAACACCAACCACTAACCACACCCATGATGGTAGAATTTCACTGCAAGTAGTCATACTGCATTTTAAATGTGGTGAGACAACTTCCATAGTGCTATATAGAAATATAGATATTCACAGGTGGCCTAAACAGTCCATTATTAACTGTATTATCCTTCTATGACATTCCCTCAGTTCATGATCACCTTTAAAATACACATATTTGACGGCACTGAGCATGCACTGGATTATAGAGGTAAACAGAGGCTGGCAAGGCTGAAGACAGACACACCGCAGCTATTCACTTTACTTGGAAAAGGGATCATGAAGACTACAAGGCACATTTTGCTTGCATTGAGAAAAAAACAAATAATCATAATTGGAACTTAATGCATACGCACCATTTAAGTCACAAATATCCTCCACCATAATGTGTTTTGGGTGGTTGGGTATCTGCACTGATCAATGCATTGCCACCCTTATAAGGTCACAGCAGACATAAAGTAAATAATATATGATGATTCCCCCAACAAACAAAAGAAAGTGGTACTGCCTAAACATGAGGTGTTGCTCACCTCCAGACAATGGAACATTTGCGATGAGTATGCCAACAGACAGTACCTCCCCTATCATGCAGTAAGACAGCAAAGTGGTTATCAACAGAACATTGTCACCACAGTATTGACAACCATATGGTACTTCTGAAACATGCAGATAATGCAACAACACATTTCATACAGTGGTGGGCTGGCGGCTTCTGCTTCACCTTCATGTTCAGGCAGCAGCTTCCCAGGCTATATTAAACAAACAAGTAAAAAAAGATCCATCAATAGATGAAATATCAAGTAAAAGTGTTTTCTTTAAAACATCAATAACTAATACCATCATCCACAACTATCACATGAACACATATCTCTTTATGGAAACAGCTCTCTCCAACTAGATATTTGTTAACTCAGTATTACATGCATATAAGTCTTCTCATCTGCAAAAGCCACACAAAGTTGATGATGACATATATATCTTTTCCAAAGCAAATATCCATCAATCCAGAACGATTAATATAAAAATTCATTTTTTCCCTAGTGATTCCCTAACTGTTTCTTCAATAACATTTTCCAAAGAAAACTCACAAATATATTATTGGTATATGCAGTACAGAACAAGCAGTGCCTACCCATCAATCCAGTACTTATAACATTGTCATAGTATATTTGTTACACAAAACATCCTAAAAACATTACATGTATTTCAATTTACATACATGCATAGAATATCTGTTCATAACAGTTTAAAATGTGAGTTATAATAATAAAAACACAGCGATAATGTCACTATTCATAATCCTCTAGCTAGATATGGCAGCGTTTATGTATTATTGACCATAATACTACAGGGCTGTTAAAACACATTAACAAACGTAGATATTCTGTACTGTCCATTAATAACTATTGCAATAATAAAATGAAACATTGGCATGACATATAGAAATATTGAGTGAATACAATCTAGGAACATGTCGTAATTACCAACAGAAAATTAAGCAGTACACCATTGAATACCACTGAGAACTGGGATTGTCTACAGGCCGACCAGAGGACATAGACACATTACTGTTAGAGATACAAAACATGACAACAAGGGAGGTTCTGATAATGGGGCTTCAGCATGCCAGATACAGATTGATCAATACCAGCAGGAACATCTGCCAGACAGACTCATAGTGGATTCCCTGCGGGGAGGGCCTCAAACAACTGGTACAACAACCCACAAGACAGGGCTATCTAGATCTAGTGCCCGACTAACAAGAAGGGATCACAGATCTCCAGGTAGAAGGTCACCTGGGGCCAGTGACCATCATGGTATGGTTCATTTAGCTACTACAAATCATCCCATTCAAGACAAATATGGGACTGAAGGACAGCTTTGATAAGATGGCAACAGGTTAAACTAGCCTGGCAAAAAGAAACACAGGTGAGGGGTACAGGCAAAGTGGGCAGCATTAAGGATGCAATACTTGAGCAACATCCCATTGTGTTGACAGAACAGGAAGTGCAAAGAAGGAAACCACTTTGGTTCTCAAATACAGTAGCAGAAAGGTCAGAGCCAAGGCTGGCCTTGGAAATAAAAGGAGCATGATGGGATGAAGATAGGAGGCATGCCAGACTTCCCAGGGAAGCAGGAAGGCAGTAGGCAGGCAAGGCCCAAACTGAGAATACTAGCACGAACAGTGAAGGTGACAGACTTCTATAGATACATTAGTGAGGAGAAAGTCGGAAAGTATTACTAAGCAATGGAAAAAGGGCATGTGAGGAGGAGGACCCTGTAATGGCATCTATCTAAATAAATACTTTTGCTCAGTATTTACTGAAGAGAAGGAGGGCAGGGCCACAGTAACATCATGGACACAGGGGAGGAGGTGAGCACTACTCATTCACAAAAAAGGTCCTACAAGGCTTGCAGCTCAGGTGGATAAGAGCAATAGGACAGTGGCACATCCCAGGGTACCAAGACTAGAAGGAACCAGAGCCAGTAGAGATTATTTGGTGTGTCTCTGAGCACAGAAGTCCCAGAAGACTGGAGAAGGGCTCATGTGATCCGCTCCACAAGAGTGGTAGCAGGGAGGGGCAGGAACTACAGACACAGTCTTACCTCAGTAGAGGCAAGATTATGGGCACTCCTTAGGAAGGATAATGCAACACCTGGAATCATGAGGCACAGGATCCAAGACAGCATGGGTTTACAAAGGAAGGTCCTGTCAAACTAATCTCATAGATTTCAACGACTGGGTAACCAAGTGGTGGACAAGGAGCAGTTGATATAAGCCTACCTTGACTTCAGCAAAGCTTTTAACACTATTCCACATAGAAGATTGATAAAAAAGAAGCTGGGTAGGCAAAAGTGGGTCAAGTTGGTCAACAAGGTGGCAAACTGGTTGTGGGCAGAAAACAGAGTGGTGGTAAATGGTATACAGTCAGAAGAGATGCAAGTCACAGAGGGGTACCTCGGGATCCATCCTGAGCCAGTCCTCTCCAACATCTTCATTAGTGACTACCAGATGGACTGAGGTAAAGGCATCTGTTTGCAGATGAACCAGGATCTCCAACGGTAGATGATCGATAGGGTGGGCGAATGAGAAAAGATCTGGATAACTAGCAGAATGGTCAGAAGAAATTGGCAAAAAGCTGGGTTTAATGCAAAGAATTTTAAAATCATGCACATGGGAAGAGAAACCTGGAAGCCACCTATAGGCTGGGAGGAGTTGCTAGCATCACAAAGGAAGAAAGAGACTGGGCATCATCATCACTGATGACCTAAAATCATCAAACAGACCTCTAAAAGCAGTAGAGTAAGGCTAGAGTGTTAGGGTGTATTAGTAAAATATCACAAGTCATGAGGAGTAATAATCCCCTGTACAAGACATTAGTTGACCCCCCATCTGGAGTACTGCATGCAGTAGTGGGCCACTTCACAAGGACGTCCAAATTGGGCAGTCGGAAGACAGCAAATGGTGCAGGACTGCATCGAACAAAGGCAGATTAACAGGCTCAATATGTATACCCTTGAGCAAAGAGGAGAGGTAATACGATCGAGCATTCAAACACCTTAAGGGCATAAACAAGATGAAAGTCTAACATGTTTAAATATAAGAAAATAGCAGGACAAGAGGACACAGCATTGATTAGAGGAGGCGATTAAGGGGAATGTGAAATTCTTTTCACAGAAAGGATGGTGGATGCATGGAATGGCTTACCACAAGTAGTAGCTATGAATACAATCAGGCTTCAAACAGGCATGGGACAGGCAGGAGCAATACAAATGACTATGAATAGATAGGCACTGACAGAGCAAGGCTGATGGCACATTTATAAGGTAGAAAAAGAAATGGGCAGACTGAATGGGCATACGAGTCATATCTGCCAACTTCTATGTTTCTATGTTTCTATGAGACAGCTACAACATTAAAATTGGTAATCTATTACTCATTGTACATTCATCCACCACCAAATTAGCAGAGGCCTGCCCCCCACAACACCACATCTACCGCTATGGACATACATCCCATTCTCAGATTACTTGAAGATAGTATTCCACTCACGTAGTAATACCAGTTTGTTATAGTATACAGGATCTTCTGACAGGTGGCCTGCACATTCACTAGACTTGGTTAACACCTTTTGAACTATTTTGGGTGGGATATTCAAAATGGACATACACCAATAGGGTTGCACATTGCAAGTACAATCCCAGCATTCTGATATTCAGTAAAGACAGTTGCACCACTGAAAACGCTGAGCAAGCGCAATCAAATGAATGCATGGTCAAGTGGAGGAACATGCATGAACTCCAGAACTGATATTCACGGGCTGTGCAGGTGTATACAACTGTAAGCCTGCATGACTTGGAGGCAAAAAAAAAAAAGCCCTAACTCGAGGGTCACCCACAGCTGAGCTACTGGTTCAGGGTGAAACACAGCTGCCACCACCACTGGCTAACCCATCTCTGTGCCCCACCATCCCAGGTGCAGGCATGACTAAATCCTTCCCACCCCTCCCAGTGGCCCGACCATGAGCATTGTGTACTCCCCCCCCAACACCAGGCAGATGTCGCGGGCAGCACTGGCTCCCAGCGTATCCGTGATGCTCAATGGACGAAATGCCCGATCAGCCACTAAGTTAGTAATCACCAAATGTATCCCTGGTCCAACAGACAAAATTCCCAATGCAGCCAGTAAGTAAAACACCCACCAGTCCTCCTAGGCATACGTGGTGGTCAGTGGACGAAATGCTAATAGTGGGCAGTAGTTTAATAATCCCCTCTAGATAGCCTGGTGGCTAGTGTCCCCCCCCACCCACCCACACACAAGCTTGACCCCTTACACGCACAGGCAGCATCATCACCCACACACCCGTCAACCTAACTGCCCGTAGGGCTGCACCCAGTGGTGCAGACCAAGAGCCAATGGCGTGCACCCCTACCAACACATCACATTCCAGATTTGTGAATCAATGAATTCATTCAACAATCTGAACTGTCATATACGGTATGACCATACCACTGGCTGTACTGTACGCAGCGTGCAACCCCACCAGGCAGTCGGTCAGGTGACGGTGTGAGCATGTGGGATGCTGGCAGCGCCCACCAGCTGCCAGGGGGGGGAGTGGTGGCTGCTTGATGTGTGGTGTGGGTCATACAGCCACCACCAGGCTATGTTCAGGAGGTTATTAAACACTACTAATCACTTTCAGTCCACTGGATCAGGGGATCGTTAGGGGGCCACATGCTACCAGCGATCGAGCTGGGGAATTGAACCACATACCGGTTGGCCCAGTGAGGGGTGCTACGGGGTATTCTACACTGTTTCTCTCGATCGTGATGCAGCGGGCATTGTTCCTGATGGCGCAGCCTGTCAGACACCACACACAATTCCTGAGTTGGCAAACCATGTTAATACCATGCAAATAGCACCACAATGACTGCAATGCCCCCCCACTGTAGAAGCACCAATTATACCCCATTGCATCACGTTTGAATATCACCCCGACACAGCTGTACGCAATTTGCACAACACAATGTTACGCATAGATGGCACAATTTGAATATCCACCCTTTGTGTAGAAACCTCGTTCTTGTTGTAAACAGCCTAACAAATTTGTGATCATAAAGTCTACCATCGAGTCAATCAAAATGACACTTTCGATTGGGTGACCACCCTCACAGCTTGACTCTGTGCTGGCACTACCTCGTGCAGCTGGGATGCCTCCGATGTTCTACAGTGAAAAAAAAAAAAAATATTTAAGTCTGAGATGTAAATCACAGTACAGTTTTAAGACTTGCAACAACAGTAAATCAGCCGACATACACAACATTGCTTCTAATTATAGACCACAAGCATTATGGGCTTTATAATAACAATTCTATATTTCTGTGCAGAGGCCCTTGCACCATTATCTCATAGTCTGCAACGCAGACATCAGAACCTTAATATTGTATATACATTATCTGTCTGTCTATTAAGCATTTAGGTCACTGAACCACCAGGTATCGTTGGAGGACTGGTGGGTCTGTACCTACCATGATCAATACAACCACTGGACCACAGACGTTCATGCGAGAGGGCGGGATATTACACAGTATTACAGACTTACAACACCAAACCACCATCACAATAACTAAACAGTAACATTTTTTCTCTTCCAACATACCATAGTAGTAAGTGCGTATGTATAAATGTTCTATTTTCTGGCATAGCTATCTTAACAGCTCTGGTTTATCAGTGAAGAACAGCACAATAAATAAATGGAAGAATTATAACATGTTTTGATAGTACATCCTTACATATATTAACTATTATAAAAAGTTATGAGAGATACAGGTTTCTGATTAGTAAACATGTTAGCTGTGTCATCTGTGATTAACATATGTGAGACTAGCACAAACAATATTCAACACTATTTACAAAATATTGCTATGATAATACTAATAAGGCACTCTGAGTGTTTATAATGGTCACTAATCACTGTGTGAGGGGCATGCTACTCGGCTGTGCTCATACATACACCAATAAACACAGATTTACAAACATTGACATAATGCTCCTGATGTCTTATTGCTTAATCATGATATACAAATATTTGCAGGTTCTGAATACATGGACAACTATTATGAAAACTTGTGCGCGGTTGCTACGGTGAGTAAAGCTCCCAGCAGCTAGCAGCAGCCAAAACTCATAGCGATAGTACAGCACGTATCATTCTCAGTATCCCCTCCGTTGTTAACGTCTTAAACGTTAACCTTCCATATTCTTCAATTCTACCACACTCTTGTTTGACTTGACTATATATAAATTAGCTGATGATGCGCCTCCACACCGAATCGATTTCGATTAGTATATCATCAAACTCTGCATTGCCTCTAGCCTGGACCACTCAAACAGTGCACACACCCTCTCACTTAAGGTCCTGCCTCATTATGTACTTTTTAAATGTTCTAGTTCACAAATACAAACAAAAACAAAAATATCTACATTAATCATGTAACAATATAATCATTTAAGCAAATTCTATAATACTAATTAAAACAAAGACCACATGTCCTTCAATAGCAAAACACAGATCAGTAGCATTATAACAAGACTAAGGATTCAACACCTCAACAGTAACAACAAATGCTGCTACACTGTGTCCACCACCACCATGCTATCCTCTAGTCTCATGGGTGAAAGTGCCCACCAGACATCAGATTGGACACACCATGACATATCCATCTGTACTACACTGAAGTATTCACACAAATAGTAACGTATTAAACGAGATGAACACACACACAGACTGTGCACACCTAATACCCATAATAAATGTGAACAACTAACAAACTGATTGAAAGTAAATTGCATGTCCTGTTGTGCATTCATAGTAGCCATTACTAATAACTACCCATATATGTAACATAAAAATAAATCTATATCCGGCATACCAATAAAACGTATACATTTGTCCCTCTGTTTATTAACTTGCACATACCATGTTGGTACAACACAATACTGTAGGCCCACAGTAAATGGTACACTCATTTACATACTCAGACTGTTACTAATGTTGAGACATTACAATATCCTTTATTGTAAACAGACAGCAGGAAAGTACTGTGCTGTACCCCTATTGTAATATAGCAAACCCATATATGTCATATATGAGTGATACATGAATTGATCTATTTTGACCACATTAATATGGTTCTGAAAGAACCTTTTATACTATGTCTATCAAACAGTCTCACAATCATAAGGACTCAAGTTCATCTTGAAGGTCCCAGAAATGACAATTGCCAGCATGCGAAACACACCATCGATAGGAATAGCCAATCATTACAGTATTTTGCTGGGGCGGCGTATAGTATGCACTCCATGCGTAGAAAACAGTAATCATTTACTTTTCTGGGCTCTGTCAATCAGATACATATGATGCTCTGCTTGCCAGACTCTATGCTCTGTAATATCTGAAAGATAAATCAGCAGAAACATAACATAATAAACAGGTCAAATTTGCCTCAAAATCATCAAGCATTTTGCCCCAAATCATTGCCTCCAAGATGTATGTAGTATGTCAGGAGAAAGTGAGTTCTCAAGAAGTCTGTGCATGGTTGACATCGATGTTCACATCTCATACACCACCAAAACATCTTACAAAGTTAAGACGCAGGTCCCTCAAAAATACTATGAACTGCAAACTCATGCTTGTCTTATATACTACTTCAACTATCCACAAAATCCTTGCTATTTTCTGCCATTTTAAGTTTTAAACTCAGAACTGTGAGAGCTACAAAGAAGGACTATTCACCCTGCAGTGACCAGACAGCACTGAAATCACTGATATTTCCCTCCTTATTTCAAAAGCTACCAGTGCGTTCAGACAAAATACCAATAAAAATTCCCTCCTACTCTGGCTTCCAGTAACATAACTCATGCATTCAGTATTACTAGACTATATTCACCAAAATCTGAAACACAGACCTGGAAAATGCATCCTTTTCATGAGTTTAAACAATTAAACATCAAAAAAGTCTGATTGATTCCATTTCTCATTACAACTCCATACCTTCTATCTCCCTCCATTTACAGCTGTATCTGTAAGTTAGTACTAAAATGCTTTCTCATACAAACTATTTTCTCTTAAAATATAGCCTGCTAAACAATAACAATTAACATATGATTCAACGAAAAAAAGTTTGGAATAATAGTACATGTTGGACAAGTTTTTAATACTGAAAATATCATATGAAATAGACTGTACCCACATTTCAAACTGCTCTTTCTCAACAATATAAAAATGGATCCTGTTTACTTCTTCTTCAGTGTTATTCAAATCTCTGATTCGTTCTCAAGTGGCCTGATAAAATCTTAAATTACATTGGTAGAGCTAAGCACATCACTCAAACACACTGTTTTATGATTCGATAATAATTTCAGCCACTCCCAGTGTTAGATTAACTTTACTGTCGAATGCACAAAGTACATTTAGACACTTCGATAGCATGACAGTAAAATTTGTAAATATCGAAGTTAAAGAGTACTTTTGACCATACTTTCGAATGCAATAATTTTTGAAACTTTAATGCTCAAGTAATTTTCAAAACTGTCTATATATTAACACAATTTCAGATTTTATGAAATAACTCAATTTTCAATTTTAAACACATAATCTGCTACATAGCTGCTTTGAACTCAGTCAGTTCAGATATTTTAGATTTACAATGTTCAAGTGTGCACAACAACTGTACGAACTTGCAAAACACTAATTTGTTGTAATTTTCACCTCAAATATCATATCCATTTAAGACCTCTGCTCATAACAGTCTCACTCTGATGTTATACATTTTACCATATAGTCATTCTCACATAAACTGACCAGCAGCTGCACATAACCAAAAACACTATTGTTAAGATGAGTAATGAAATCTACTATTCACAAGGTTGTGTATTATAAGCAAAATAGTAAATTCTCAACAGAAAAGTATGACAATACAAACTTACAAATGTACATATAACTGCATAACAAAGCTTATAAATCAAATATTTCAGAATTCACACAAATTTTTCACATATTATTTAATTGTCTGTTCATAAACACAACCACGATAATTTGTACTGTACCCCACACAGTTATTTAAATCAGTGAACTGCAGCATTACAGTACGTGAAAAAACATTTTCCATGTTGTAAAAATAACGCTCAATAGTGATACAGGGTACAAAAACACAATGTTGATAATATACAACACGATATTGAAATTTACGTTAACATGCAAGCATATAGCAACAATACACACTCACACAACAGTAATAGTGGCATCCTCCCTCTAATTGTAAACATACTAATTGTTACAGATTTGGTAATACTATCACTCTCAAGTTTTGCTCTACCATATAGTAGTATCAGCTAACTATGCCATCACCACTTCATGGTAGAAAACACATGTTAGTTCACAGTTAAAATCACACCCTATCCCACATAGAACACATGTGAAGAAAAAACTTTTAAATGTATAAAATGAGAAGGAACAAACTTCTGATATACGTAACAGCTGTACAATGCACATTCATAAAAACTATCGTTTACTTATGTTTTTACCAAATTGTTAACATACTTAACGTACTATTCTATCAATACACACTGTTATAGAAATTTACTGAAGCCTATTCTAAAACTTTCTTTTTCTCTCTCATACAGGTGCCTGATACTTCTGTAAGATTGCTTACTGTCACTGTCAACCATTATACCAAAAAATGCCAACTAAATACAGACGTAGATGTGTCTCAAAACGAGAGCGGTATAATAGTACTACACTGTTGTATAAGGGCAACAAACAAAACAGTAAAGGCACACCCAAAAATGAACATCGACAGACCTTAACTTACGCAACACAGCTCCTACATCAAGTCACTGCACAACCAAACAAAATCCTTAACAGAAAAAGCAAAAAGTATACCATCACAATGTTGTCGATCTCTGGATAAGAAGCCTATGTTGATGCAACCATCAAGCGCTCAAAACAACACCATAAAATCAAAAAATAGTGACTTACAAGTCAGAAAGAGAAAGTATTTCCGATCACTAGCAAGTAAAGCTAAGATCGAAGACTTATCGCTAACATGCTTTCTGACACACCAGCAAAAGAGCAAGGTCACCTTTCTCTGATGAAGTTATGTAACAAAGTGAACTTTTGTCAATAGAGCACTGTTTGTACTACAGATTGTGGCGTAAGATGTGTCATGTGCTTGAACAATTCAGGAAACTTGTATATACCATTAAAAAAGGCTTCAACAGTATCCTTGTTTGACTGTTGACAACTTCTGTCACATGTTTCACGGGACGGTGGCTGCACACAGCACTCAGAAGCATATTTCTGGAAGAGTCTTATCATTACTTTACAAAAGACAAGGCGTTCAGTATTGATAGAGTCCGGCAAACTAAAATATGTCTCAATTATCTCTGATGACAATCAGTTGGATAGTGATGATGACAGTATTCAACCACACTGTTCAATAAAACGCCACTGCCTGACATGGTCATGTGACGATACCTGCAACCATAGGCAATCATCATTTCAAAAGTAGAACACTTTGTTAACCTATTCGCATAATAACAGATCATAAAGACAACATAAACTGTTTAAGAAATTGACCATTGAAATCCGCACATACTGGACTCATGGGTCACTCACTTGCATGTCTTGATAGTGGTGTTTGTGATAGTGATTTTTCACAACATGCAGATGCTTAGATACATCAAACAGGCATGCAAAACTTTGTCTACAGAGTATATGAAGTACAGCGAGCTGTACATCAGTACACTTACTGAAAGAGCTTATTAGAAGTCAGGTGACACGCAGAGGTGCCATCACTTTCCTAAAAAAAACGCAACCATCCCTTCTGCAGAAACAACTAGTTTTCAGTGTAACACTTCTGTAGAAAATCTGTTTCAGTGTTGAAAATGACATTCTGAAACAATACGGGAAGAAAAGGTGCTAAGTTTGAGGTTAGCAAAGTCTCAAGTTTGATTCTGTATTGTGTCATGCAACCATTTGTACTACGAAACAAACAGTCACAGTCAACCTAGAAACCTTGTCACCATACAATGACATCAGTTCCGCCTGCAGCATTCTTGCTGCTGAAATCTGACTTTCACTTACAAGACACCATTGTGCTATGCAAATACTGTTTTCAAAACTAAAGTATAACACTTTGCCAGCAAAGGTCAATGCTGAACAACATGAAACAGATGTTACACCAAAGTGAGATTTCAACATTGAATATGTTTGAGCATTATTCTAATTCAGACAATGAAACCATTCAAATGATTCTCGTCTGAATACAAAGACAGGAACATTCCACAGAAAGAGCTTGTTAGATCTCTAAAGGGTTCTGTGATGTATCTACCACTTCCTCTACAGGAAAACGTTCAAGCAATCTCAACTGAAAATAGCTTGGTAATTCTTGTAAATGATATGTGCCTACAAAGGCAAAGGTCATCTGGCAAGATGTTGTCAATGTGCAAAGGTAAAGCTTGCTCTGCTTATTTAAAGAGTAATTCCTTTTATATAGACCTTGACATAGATCAAGATGGCCAGTCTCTCTATCCAACATGATCTATTAAAAAAGTAAACCAATCATTGAGAAGGTCAGTACACAGACAAGTGACAATGTGTATGAACAGTACACAATTCACCACTACATAGCGAGGGATCCATTAGGAGACAACATTGATCTCTATCAAATGAAGCAGGTGGAAGGTGAGCCTGTCAGCATTTGGGAGGCAACACTAGAAGCACACTGTTTCCCAGACCTATTTCCAAAAGGGTCGGGAGACTCCTAGATGAAGAGAGATGCGAAGTACAGGGTGCCAGAGTACAGCACTAGCCATGTCCTGAGCAAAGATGGCAAATTCAGGCGTAACATACAGTACCTGTTCCATCTGCTCTGGGAGAGTGAGACCCAGCATTCTGTCTGCGTGTATAGCACATACCATTTGTCTAACAAGTCCACTAGATGGAATAACAGCTGCTCAATTTCTAGAGAATTAAAGCAGAAAGATGAAAATGTGCAAGTGAATCTATCTTCATGCTTTCAAGTCTCGTGGCACAAAGAATATTGGTATCGCAGACACTTGGAAGTGATGACAATGCTATGAGGATATGGTGCAGCTACATGGTTTGTCACACTAGTTGTGCTGAATATGCCAGGACGAACTCATTGAACTGTTGAGTGGGCAAATTCTGATGTCGAAGGCATCTCATCGATGTCGAGATGTGTTCACTTGATCCTGTGTCTGTCACAAGACATTTTCACAAGCGGTTCCATGACATTCTCACTTTCATCTTGTCAAGGACAATCCTCCTCTAGGTATTAGACAACATTACTTTTGGAGGACAGAATATCAAGCACAAGGTGCCTCTACATCCATATGTTATTGTGGATCAAGGATGCTACGCATTGAAGTGAACAGCAGAAGCGCAGTGCTATCATTCATCAAAAATATATCACTTGTCACATTTCAGACAAGTATGACAGTCCTACACTATGGAAGTTGGTACAAAGTTCCAGCGACATATTCACATAAATATTGCCGGCAAGTAGTAAGAAGAAACAAATCTAAGTGGTACACCACGATGTCGCTTTGGATTTCCTAGATGAGTTTGTCAGAATGGTGCCATGAATGACCTTTTCTCAACAATGCGACACCACTGAAGGCAAAATCAACCAAGAGGGTATACGAAGTTACCCAGGGATGAAAAAGAAATTAGTACATCAAAGACTACAACCCAACTCTTCTCTAATGTGGCAAGCAAACATAGATGTTCAGTTTGTGGTGACAACTCATTGGCCCTGGTTCAGTATGTCACGTCCATACATAACCAAACATGAACAGGCTAACTTGCAAAGATCTTTGGGAAGATATTGCCACTTCAAGCAAAAGCCTGACATCTCAGCTGTGGTCATTGGGTTTGAAGACTCTTTCACACAGAGAATGTGAAGCTTACAAAAGCCAGTGGCGGTTAATGGGTACATCTATCTGCAGGGAAGTCTGGCGGCTGTACGTTTCCTCAGTGTAAACTACAAAGAGAAAAGGAAGCGTGTACTGATTCCTCATGCGAAATTGAGAAGCTTCGCTGTCAATACACCTTCTTCAAAACATATCTTGAAGAATAACCTGATAGACACATACTACCCATAGACACAACAACATGAATGATATGTGTCTCTTTGAGGTGCTAAGTGGTATGACTACAAGACAGGTGCAGCACCTGACTCAATACGACTACATTTACAAGGCCAATGGACTAGATGGCTGTCTTGTGAAGAGGCACAAACCATGGCATAGATCACTGCAAACTGCATCTAGGCAATCAAGAGCACAGAACATTACTACTTTGCTCTCCTATTCCTATTCCTATTTAGACCCTGGAGGTGAGTCTGAATTAAAAAGGTGACTCTACACATTTGAGAGACCAGTTCAATCTCACTTATAGAATTTCCAAACTGAGTACTCACAGACATATATACAAAGACTAAAAAGCTGAGAAAGAACAGCTTGAGAAGGCAGAGAAGCAACTTCAGGAAGACACTCCAGTTAGTTCACAAGACAACCTTGATCCAGAAGGACAAGGTGTTCTAGGTGACCCTCTGCCTTAAATACCCCGAGAGTGTTAATGTCAGAAATTGAGACAGCCATGCAACATGGCACACACTCTATGGTCAACCCAGCTGACTTAAGAAAGACTAAATCAGCTGCAGCATACAGTTCACTCCCAAGTGGTTGAAGCTGTCCAACATGGTATACTACATGAAACAAAACAATGTGACTGCACTCAGTACAAGCCACTACTAATGTTTGTTAGTGGTTCAGCATGCTCAGGAAAAGAGTTTCCTGATTAAGCGCATCACTGCAGAAGTAATGGAGTGTGACAGGCTCTTCAATGTCTGTTGCTGTGACTGCTCCCTACAGGACTAGCAGCATACAACATTGGTGGAAGTAACATTACACCGTCTCTTTATGTTACTAGTCGAACATGGGAGAACTGAAGTATCATAAACTGTCATTTGAGGTTGCATCTCAGCTCCGTTCCATGTTCACAAAGATGCAGTTACTCATTGTTGATGAAATCAGCATGGTCTCCAATGTCATGCTTGCCTGTATTCATCTCGTCTACAGCAGATATTAGGTACTGACGATGGAGTGCCATTTGGTGGCAAAGTATACTTGTGTTGGGAGACCTTTACAACTTGCACCAATGCAGAGCATGTACTTGCAACTCTGACTGCCAAACAAGCTAAGAATATCCTCGGTTGCACTGCAGGCTATAACATATGGGAATTATTTACCTATGTTGAGTTGTCTGAGAACATGTGCCAAAGTGGTGATCTAGCTTACAAATCACTTTTAGATGAAGCTCGTACAGGTTCTTTATCACCAGAACATGTTTGTATGTTAAATGATCGAAAACTCACAGTACATAGTACATGCATAGAAACAGCATGTAATGTCTTCAGTGATATATACTCTACTGGCAGACACATAGTGTGTCTTATGCCACGACTAAAGAAATGCGCTGAATTCAACAATCTAATGCTACAAAGAGAAAACCAAGAGATTCTAACTCTGCATGCAGTTGATACAGTTGATGGCATTATTCTTAGTCGAAAGCTAGTAGCAAAGATGACTGAAAGACTAAGTGAACTGAAGTCAGATGTTTCACGAACAGCTGGCCTAGAAGCTGTTCTCACAGTTTGTAAGAATACGTATCATGCTGCAGCGTAATCTAGATGTAGAACAAGGTATAAGGTAGCGGTGCCATGAGAAACATTACTGACTTTGTCTATAATGTCCAAGAACACATATTGAGACACTTGTAGTGCATTTGACAACATGGAACACTCTGTACATAGATGCGAACCTGCGTTAAATTCCAGGTTTTTAAGGATATCTACGTAAACAGGAAACAGTTCCCATTATATGTTGCATATGCTGTCTCCATTCACAAATCTCAGGATTGAGTTTGATTCAGCAATGGTAGACATAAGGTACAGACATTTTCAAGGATGGCATGAGCTACATTGCACTTTCACGTATGCGCAGCCTTTCTGATTGCACATCATTAGTATAGCACCTCAGAAAATACGAGCTGACAAGCGATGTATTCTTAGTACAACAGGTTATGTACTCTACATCAGCCACAAATGTCTTTAATACCACTGCCTACATATCTGTCTGTCTCACACAGATTCTGTCACAGCTAGAAGTAGCAACAAACAGCAGCAAGCTTCAAAAGTGATTCAACAAAAAGAGCTCTGCAAAGCCACAACTTCAAGTAAACATTCACAACCAGCAACTCATCAGAAATCTGTTGTGTAGCTGCTGCACCAGTCTTTGACAACAGCAGTAGAGTAAACTGCTATGCTAACTCAGCTATGCAAGTTTTTCTACATGCACTTGAGTTTGTGCAGGCAATATCTGCTTCACAAGACAATCCCATATCAAACGCTTTGAAGCAGATTATCAACATACTTCTGACCACTCTAACAATGTTACAGTCACTAACACCACTGACAGGTGTTACTACATATGCTGGATGTAGTACATTTTTCTGCAGACATACAGCAAGACACTACTGAGTTTATGATGGCTGTCATAAACAACCTGGATGAAGGGCACCCCAATGCGGCAGTACTTCACAGTAACATATGTTACAAAATATATATGTGTTTCATGTGGCAATTTACAGCGTGAAACCACACAAGACATGCTGTGGATAACTCTTTGTCCCTGAAACCAAAAGTGTCAAATTTCGACAGCTATTCACTAATGCTGAATGTAGTCATGCCTGTGGAAGGCGCGAGGCAGATGCACTCAGTCCATCGTCTAAGAGTTCATCTCAATATCTGTTGCTTATGTTGCACAGATTTACTTATGAGCTCAGAGTTGATACTCCTATCACAGATTAAACAGGTAGTAGAATAGTCTTCAACCAATCAATGTTTGATACTCACAGTATAATCTATCACCATGGTCAATCCATGCATTCTGGGCATTACACCGCGTTACTAAGGTGCAGAACTGGATAGTTAGAGTGTGACAACTCTACAACGACTTTTAAACAGAAACTGCCATGGCACTTGAAAAATGCATATCTTCTAATATTGAAGAATTATGACAACCTTCATATTTCAGAAGAATAGGACAAAACATGTTGCATTTTAAAATGACTACATTGTCCCCAAAAACATTCATGCCTCATTACAATGTTGTATAATGTACGACTCTAAATAAACAATACAATTTCAACAAAATGGTATTCTAATACAGACATTACATACACTGTAACATGTTAGATCTTGTGTGGATCAGTGACTACATGAAAATTGTTGTAGTGGCTTCAATCGAGCCAACAATATTCACAGTCACTAGAGAAACCATGATTACATGTCTATCAAAGATTGTACATCTAAAAACTGAGGACTTAGTACTCTCCTCCTCTGTATCATCTCTTTAAAAATCCATGTATCAACTCATATATAACAACAAAATTGATATGACTTATAAGCTCTTACTCTTTTGCAAACAAAGAGAACTTCTCAGTTATATAGATAACTGAGCTACCATTATAACATTCAGCAAACATTCCACTCTGTCACAAGTTGTCTATCAACACTTCAGTTTGTCTACTGACTCTTGACATATACAGAACATCATTCGATCAACCATGCAACATGTAGAACTATCACGCTTTCATCGTAATACTAAGTATTGTACATATGTAAAAACAACTACCTTTATTGATAATGCAAGAAGCTGAATTACACAACTGTAAATAATTACCAATCGCTGAATCTCATTTACTGACTCTCATGTATTTAAAATTACTTGTACATAATATAAACATTTGTATTCAAGTGTACATTATTGAATAGCTAGTTTGATACTTGTACTAAAAATAGTATGTAGCACTAAAGTACAAGTCAATGTTTTAGATATTATTAAGCACTATAGTAACAACATTTAATTAACCATAAGTTTGTTAAAAATGCATTTCATGACAGTTTTAGTATTTACAACTTAAGAATTTACATAGAAGCCAATGTAAGAATTGATAATATGTCATTTGTTCATGTAAAAATATAATATTTTTTTAACTTGTCACATAAGTAATTCTACCGTATGTAAAAAATATTGACAATTGTAAATCAGGCACTGTTGCTGATCACAACAAACTGCATACCTGTTCCTGACAATATTTATGATCGCCTCAATTGAGGGGTGGGGTGGGAATTTTCCATTTGCGCCTAGTCAGTGACATATTATTAAATAATATCAATCAAATGTCACAAAACTGACATTTCTGTAAATTGTACTACTTAGACAGTCAGCATATGGTTTTTCGCCCACCCCAGGAACATCCACATTAGCAGTCACACAATTACAACAAAACACTTGCCTATCATGTGTGTAATCACACTTCATAACCTACTGACATTGCCTAATTAACATAACACACAAGTAATGCACTGCACATAATTACAACATACAACCATTTTTAAAAAAGTTACATTTTTTTTACAAACTCCATTCACATTCAATAGTAAATATATAATGAATGCCACAGCTTCAGCCTGACTATTAGAATTCCAGGTTGAATGTCAGAAACTACTTCTTTACATAAAGAGTAGTGAGTACTGATGCATAACTAGAAACACACAACATCTGATTAGTTTCCTATTATATCACACCCTTACTCAAATCCATATCATACAGTTACTATTATTCTTACACATTTACATATTTGACAAGCAATGATTGCACACATACAAAGATTGTATTGTGAGACTGCTTCTGTTAACTAAATTTCACTCTTAATTGGACCTTTTCTCCATTTGACAAATTGGCAATACATTTTTTAAAACCATAACCACCTGTGTCGACTCCTTACTTTAAATACCATTATGACATAAAACTAAGTGTCTATGACTTAAGCATACAAATCAGGTTGACGATATACTGAACAAGGTTTAAAACTGTTTAAAAACATGTTTCATTATTATAGCAATAAGTCACTCCCAAGAATTGTGTTAATGGTCAGTCAATCACCCTATAGAGACATGTGCCACTGAGCCACACCTCGTGCCACAGCACACCCCTGTGTGTGTCTGTGTGTGTGTGGTGCTGGGGGGGTGAACTCGGAGTTACGGTTTTCAACCCTAACAGCGAATTTCCTCACTTTTGTCACTGTGGAACAACCCTAACAAATGCATTAAATGGAGTCATCTCAATATCTGTTGCTTATGTTGCACAGATTTGACCCCAACGGGCTCAGAGTTGATACTCCTATCACAGATTAAACAGGTAGTAGAATAGTCTTCAACCAATCAGTGTTTGATACTCACAGTATAATCTATCACCATGGTCAATCCATGCATTCTGGGCATTACACCGCGTTACTAAGGTGCAGAACTGGATAGTTAGAGTGTGACAACTCTACAACGACTTTTAAACAGAAACTGCCATGGCACTTGAAAAATGCATATCTTCTAATATTGAAGAATTATGACAACCTTCATATTTCAGAAGAATAGGACAAAACATGTTGCATTTTAAAATGACTACATTGTCCCCAAAAACATTCATGCCTCATTACAATGTTGTATAATATGCGACTCTAAATAAACAATACAATTTCAACAAAATGGTATTCTAATACAGACATTACATACACTGTAACATAGTTAGATCTTGTGTGGATCAGTGACTACATGAAAATTGTTGTAGTAGCTTCAATCAGCGCCAACAATATTCACAGTCACTAGAGAAACCATGATTACATGTCTATCAAATTGTACATCTAAAAACTGAGGACTTAGTACTCTCCTCCTCTGTACATCTCTTTAAAAATCCATGTATCAACTCATATATAACAACAAATTGATATGACTTATAAGCTCTTACTCTTTGCAAACAAAGAGAACTTCTCAGTTATCGTAGATAACTGAGCTACCCTTATAACATTCAGCAAACATTCCACTCTGTCACAAGTTGTCTATCAACACTTCAGTTTGTCTACTGACTCTTGACATATACAGAACATCATTCGATCACCATGCAACAGTGTAGAACTATCACGCTTTCATGCGTAATACTAGTATTGTACATATGTAAAAACAACTACCTTTATTGATAATGCAAGAAGCTGAATTACACAACTGTAAATAATTACCAATCGCTGAATCTCATTTACTGACTCTTACATGTATTTAAAATTACTTGTACATAATATAAACATTTGTATTCAAGTGTACATTGTTAATAGCTAGTTTGATACTTGTACTAAAAATAGTAGTGTAGCACTAAAGTACAAGTCAATGTTTTAGATATTATTAAGCACTATAGTAACAACATTTAATTAACCATAAGTTTGTTAAAAAATGCATTTCATGACAGTTTTAGTATTTACAACTTAAGAATTTACAAGAAGCCAATGTAAGAATTGATAATATGTCATTTGTTCATGTAAAATATAATATTTTTTAACTTGTCACATAAGTAATTCTACGTATGTAAAAAATATTGACAATTGTAAATCAGGCACTGTTGCTGATCACAACAAACTGCATACCTGTTCCTGACAATATTTATGATCGCCTCAATTGAGGGTGGGGTGGAATTTTCCATTTGACGCCTAGTCAGTGACATATTATTAAATAATATCAATCAAATGTCACAAACTGACATTTCTGTAAATTGTACTACTTAGACAGTCAGCATATGGTTTTCACACACCCCAGGAACATCCACATTAGCAGTCACACAATTACAACAAAACACTTGCCTATCATGTGTGTAATCACACTTCATAACCTACTGACATTGCCTAATTAACATAACACACAAGTAATGCACTACACATAATTACAACATACAACCATTTTTAAAAAAGTTACATTTTTTTTACAAACTCCATTCACATTCAATAGTAAATATATAATGAATGCCACAGCTTCAGCCTGACTATTAGAATTCCAGGTTGAATGTCAGAAACTACTTCCTCACATAAAGAGTAGTGAGTACTGATACATAACTAGAAACACACAACATCTGATTAGTTTCCTATTATATCACACCCTTACTCAAATCCATATCATACAGTTACTATTATTCTTACACATTTACATATTTGACAAGCAATGATTGCACACATACAAAGATTGTATTGTGAGACTGCTTCTGTTAACTAAATTTCACTCTTAATTGGACCTTTTCTCCATTTGACAAATTGGCAATACATTTTTTAAAACCATACCACCTGTGTCGACTCCTTACTTTAAATACCATTATGACATAAAACTAAGTGTCTATGACTTAAGCATACAAATCAGGTTGACGATATACTGAACAAGGTTTAAAACTGTTTAAAAACATGTTTCATTATTATAGCAATAAGTCACTCCCAAGAATTGTGTTAATGGTCAGTCAATCACCCTATAGAGACATGTGCCACTGAGCCACACCTCGTGCCACAGCACACCCTGTGTGTGTCTGTGTGTGTGTCTGAGGAGTGAACTCGAATTCTGGTTTTCAACCCTAACAGCGAATTTCCTCACTTTTGTCACTGTGGAACAACCCTAACAAATGCATTAAACGGAGTTTCTTGCCTCTAATTTCCCTTCTTTTTGAGAATGATATTGAGAAATAGTGAATGTAATTCACTACCGCCACATAATGTCTTGTGTCATAGTAACAGGAGCAGCAACACAAACAGAAATGCTAACAGTGGCACACATGGTAACACAAGCGAATGAGAACAGATAGGGTAATGCACACGGTGGCGTAGATGGGAATGGTGTGCCACGTGATGTCTTGTCACATAGTAACATGGTGCCTGTAAATGGAAATGTCAATGGGCATGATGACACAAAGTGAAACAGAAAGAGAAACAGTACAGTACACACAAATGGCAAAAAAGTAACAGAAATGCAAGCATAAATGAAAACGCAAAGGATGACGCCCATGGTGGCATTGGGGTGTGCATTGGGATGATCAGCCCTAAATCTCACCCCATGACATGTGTAAAGCAGCAGAAGTATAATAGAATGGGGTGAGAGTTAGGACCCACGATCCCAGTGCACACCCCAATGCCGGTTGGGGGGTGGGTGGGGGGTGCAAGGGGGCTTTTCAACTCTAACAGCGCAACACAAACAGAAATCCTAACAGTGGCACACATAGTAACACAAGCGAATGAGAACAGAAAGGGTAACGCACACGGTGGCGTAGATGGGAATGGTGTGCCATGTGATGTCTTGTCACATAGTAACATGGTGCCTGTAAATGGAAATGTCAATGGGCATGGTGACACAAAGTGAAACAGAAAGAAAAACAGTACAGTACGCACAAATGGCAAAAAAGTAACAGAAACACAAGCAAAAATGAAAATGCAAAGGATGACGCACGTGGTGGCATTGGGGTGTGCATTGGGATGATCAGCCTAACTCTCACCCCATGACATGTATAAGCAACAGAAGTATACTACAATGGGGTAGAGTTAGGACCCACAATCCCAATGCACACCCCAATGCGGTTGGGGGGTGGGTGGGGATATGCAAGGGGTTTTCAACCCTAACAGCAAATTTCCTCACTTTTGTCGCCTGTGAAACAACCCTAACTAATACATTAAACTGAGTTTTTGGCTCTAATTTCCCTTCTTTTGAGAACGATAACAGAAATAGTGAATGTGATGCAGCGGGCGGGGCCTTGAGGCCTCTGGGCCCCACGCTCCACCGCATAATGCAGTGGCGGGAGCGTGGGGCCCTTTGTGCCCCACGATCCCGCCACATGATGTCTTGTGGCATACTAACAGGGACAGCAACGCAAACAGAAATGCTAACAGTGGCGCACATGGTAACACAAACACGAATGAGAACAGAAACGGTAATGCACATGGTGGCGTAGACGTGAATGGTCTGCCATGCGCTGTGTTGTCTCATACTAACATGGTGCCTGCAAACACAAATGTCAATGGCCATGCTGGTGAAAAGTGAAACAGAAAGATAAACAGTACTGTACACAGAAATAGCAAAAAAGTAACAGAAACGCAAGCGCAAATGAAAACGCAAAGGATGACGCACGTGCTGGCATTGGGGTGTGCATTGGGATGATCAGCTAACTCTCACCCCATGACATGTGTAAAGAAAGCAGAAGTATAATAGAATGGGGTGAGAGTTGGGACCCACGATCCCAATGCACACCCCAATACCGGTTGTGGGGTGGGTGGGGGTACAAAGGAGGTTTTCAACCCTAACAACAAATTTCCACACTTTTATCACTGTGGAACAACCCTAACTAATGCATTAAACTGAGTTTTTTGCCTCTAATTTCCCTTCTTTTTGACAATGATAACGAGAAATAGTGAATGTGATGCAGCGGCGGGAGCGTGGGTCCCTTTGGGCCCCATGATCCTGCCACATGCTGTCTTGTGGCATACTAACAGGGACAGCAACGCAAACAGAAATGCTAACAGTGGCGCACATGGTAACACAAGCACGAATGAGAACAGAAAGGGTAACACACATGGTGGCGTAGACAGAAATGGTCTGCCATGTGATGTGTTGTCACATAGTAACATGGTGCCTGCAAACAGAAATGTCAATGGGCATGGTGATGTAAAGTGAAACAGAAAGATAAACAGTACTGTAGACAGAAATGGCAAAAAATAACAGAAACACAAGCGCAAATGAAAACGCAAAGGATAATGCACATGGTGGCACAGACGTCAACGGTAAGTGAAACGAGAACGGAACCACAAGCAGAAAGGGCAACAGTAACAGTAATGTAAGTGCATAGGCTGGTTTTCCCCAAAACCTGCATAGAGAAAGACAGTGAGTACAAATAATGTAAGCTTAATAATGAGTATCGGCACAGAAAATGAGATCTTGGAATACTAAATACATTATATCTCAAGAACCGAAAGACGTAGAAAAAAAAATTATAAGTCACATTATTGACAACTGTCCTGGCTAATTTAAATTTTATCCCCCAATGAGAAATTTTCCGACAAAAAGTCCGTATCTCTCACCGTTTCCGAGATACGGGCCCTGAAAGGCTCGGCTAACGCCATAATGTTATCCTATGGGAAAAAAATAAAAGTTCGGAGCACCATAACTTTGCCTCCCTGTAATGTTTTTTCACCAAACCACTGAAAGGCACATCTGTGGACTGTTGGCTGTCTTCCCTCAAAATTTCAGGAAAAAAAAACCATACTGTTATTTAGCAGCAGCGTGCCAAAGGATTTCTGTAAGGCGTTGGGCACTGTAATGTTATCCTATGGGAAAAAACGTCAACTTTGGAGTGCCGTAACTTTGCCGCCGTGTAATATGTTTTTAATACAACACTGAAAGGCACATCTGTGAGATGTCAGCTCCGTTCCCTCCAAATTTCAGCCCAAAACTCCCAACGGTTCTTTTGCAGCACAGTGCCAAAGAATCGCTCTCACTGTCCCACAGATGAAAAACTACTATCGCAATTTGTGAAAGCTTTCACAAAAAAATTCACACTTTCGTGAGCACAAAAGTAATTGTGAAAGTACTTTCCCAGAAATTTGAAAAACATATTTCTGGGGTGTTTCTACAAAATAAAGACATGGCAAGCATCCTCAGGGCCGACTAGGTGAATACAAAAGAATTAGGTTGCTAGATGGTCTCAAATTTAAATGCCAACCATTTTTCTGATCACCAACTGAAAACAAAATGGCGGTTTGCTGAAAGTAACAGGCCATTTGTGAAACTAAAATGCATTTCGACACTGTCGAACTTTTGTTAACTTTCCCATTGACTTATAATGGGAAACTGTTTTCTGAATAACTTTTGAACCGTTTAATATTTTCACCAAATCTTCAAAAGGCACATCAGGGACCCCAGCTGCACATTCTCTGAAGATTTTGGGCCAGTTGTGCAAACTGTATGACCTGTGGGAGCGACCATAGGATTCCAGAAAAAGCGTAAATGCGCGCACAGATAACACTTAATAACTCCACAGCCGTATATCCGACTAGTACAAAACTTGGCAGATCCCAAGGCCTATGGTTCCTGATCATAAATTCCAAATTTCAGATAAATCCAACAAACAGTTGCAAAGTTATTAAGGTGCAAAGTTTTAGGGTTTAACATAGAAATGGCTCCTCAACCCTAACTATGGTAGCACGGTAATATATATATATATATATATAACAAAACAGTTAAAATGGGGTAAACATGTAAAATAATTAGAATTACAGACAAAAAGATGTCTACCAGCAGTGAACAAATTCTTGTATAAATTTGGTGGACACTCGGTAATGGGATATTTAAAAGTAATCAATGCTAAAATACATAGCCAACTGCTTTACGGAGCCAAAATTTGGGGAGAACATGGACAGATGAATATTGATAAGTGTTTCATTATACATTTCAAATCACTTCTGAGGATCCACAGTGGCACTTCTTTTGCAACAGTTAGAGCAGAATTAGGAAAACATACAATTTAAAGCTTGATCAACATAAGACATATTAATTACTGGATCAAAGCATATGCCATGGCTGAGAATAGGCCCCCTAGAAAATGTATAGAGGAATCCATTGAATACCTAAAGAAAGGAATAACATTCCCAAGTATAGAAGTTGTGGAAAAATAATAAAACCAAATGGATTAATGCACTGCCTCATGGATATTTTCAGATTACCTATAAGTAAAGTGAAGGAATAACTCAAAACAAAAATTCAAGAAATAGCAAAACAGAAGGATTCACAAGTCTGTAAGCAAAATAAAAAAAGTCCATATATGGCAAAAAATAAAAGAACACATAATTTAGAACAATATTTAACACAAATTAAGGACCCAAAGAAAAGGAAAAGTGTTGCCAGATTTTGGTTTGAAGTTAATGACAGCAATTGGTTGAAAAGAAAATAAAAAAATGGGAAGAAAACAAGAAAATATGCAAGTGCAAAATAGGCCAGAATGATTTGCTGCATATGATGATACTGTGTCCTCTGTATGAAAAAGAAAGAAAGAAACATTTGAGTGAGAACATAAGGAATTTAAGCGATGAACCAAAATATATGGTTTCATATCTATTAAAGGCAGAGCTCCAAAATCAAATAGCTCATCTGCTCCACAGAAAACAATTAATTACATTTGACTAATAATGAATGATGGTATTGATTACAGGTTTTGGATATAAAGGGAAATGATATTAAAGTAAGCTATAATACTGAAGTTAATTATTATTCTAGGGGAAACTGTGCAATGTTAATAATAAATACAAGAGAGTAGACATTACAAATTGTTCTCTAAACAATATAATGTATTCTATGTGTGTCCTTATTTAAGTTTAGATTTTATGTATAGGAATTGTAAGTAATGTACAATTGTGTACATGGATTTATAGCAATAATTTAGTTTTAATATTTTACGACAAATGATTTAAAATTGTAAAGACATTAATTTGTCAAACAATAAAGCATTGAACTGAGTCCAAGAGGAGTTCAGAAAATGCTATGTTGAAAAATCAGATGCTAAAATTCCAACTGTACAATGAGAACACATGAAACGGGGAAGAGGATGAAAAGCATGAACAGAGTGAAATAAAATAATCTCTAGATATTGATTTATGTTTTCTGTAGTTTATTTCTAAAGATAAATAAATAAGAGAGAGAATAAGGTGGGAATGGAATGAACAGTAATCTGTTTTAAATGCTCACAGCCAAAGGTGTAATTCTGGGAAGAACAGAGATGAGAACCAGAGGATGAGGGGGTGACATTTTTCTGAAGGGAGGGACTGACAAACACATTGATTAAAGATTCCATCAAGCAAAATTGTACACAAAGCAGACAGTTCTTACTTGGTTAAAAATATGATTAATGCATACAGGAACAAACAGAATGAGATTGATGAGAATGGTAACAGGGGTCAGTAAACACAGCTCATGGATAAGACTCCTGTATTATAGCAATATTAATAACTAAGAGGACTGTAGCTGGGTAAATAATTGGAGGGGTGGTGGGGGCAGCAAAAGCAAGTGTGGGATGACTATCCATGAAAGAATGAATCAGTAGCTGTTATCTGAAGAGGTGTGCAAGTAAATGTGGAGAATAGCAAAAGGTGATGGAGCCTAAAGCCTCAAATGAAAAATCATTGCAGGTGTTGAAGGTTATCTTCTTGAAAAATGCGGGGGGGGGGTATATTCTATGGACTTAAAATGGAGATCTTTATTCTCTTCTTTGTGGAGCTGTCCAAAATATTGGCTGTGACCTTCTTTCCACGCCATGGCTATATTCAAAGAGTTTGAATTTATTGCCTCTCTCACATCCACTGTATCCCAAAAAGCACTTTACGAACAGGACTGCAGTTTTAAGTGGGTCAAAACAAAGTTGTGTCATTAATTTTCTTGACTTTGTGAGCTGGGTTGAGATGGAACATTTGGGTGGGGTGGGGGGTTGTTCTTCCAATCCCTAATTTCACTACTCCATCCATGACTTATTCTCTGGCAGATGTAGGTGTCTAGGAGTTATGGAAACTAAATGACCAAGAGTCTCAAGGATGTTATTTTTCACTGAACTTCACAACATTAACCTCTTCATGTAGGGCAGTGTACTACTGATAAGAATTCGGGTGTGAACCTCAAATGGGCAGGCATATGCATGATTTCTGCATAGCTGACTTGCTGTATGCAGAACGGCCAGTTCATCATTCCACAGCATCATGAAGCACAGGTGACTTAGCATCAGAAAATAACAGTGGGATGGGGGGAAGTACTGCAGTAGAGGGAATCAGCTCCTAATCGGACGGTTCAAATGCCAACTTGTCCTCTGTAAGCAGCCAATTTAAATGCAATTGCACTGAATTCTGAGTTGGGAGGCATGTTCCATCCTGAATCCCGCTGATCGGGTTGAATATGTTACTTTTGTTTCTTCAGTTTGCGGTTAAAAAATTAACTTTCAATAAACGTTTTAAAATGCAGAAAAAGGTATCTGATTCCAAATAACAAATAACTTTCAATAAACCTTTTAAAATACAGGAAAAGGGATCAGATTTGCTTGGAGATCTGCTTCCTTAAAGTGACACCAGATGCTTATAGCCTTTTTGTATTGCTGGGGATCTCCTTTGCCTCCAGTTTGTGCCGCAGTCCACAACAATCCACACTGGGACCAGAGCAATAAGCAGCCAACTCCTGTGGAGTGAGAGATTTAAAAAAAAGAAAGCACAACTAAGCACTCTGCAACTGAAGGGTTATGGGTACCATACATTTTAGACATGGTAGTGGGATGGGAAAGATTAGACTACTGTGTTGAACTGTACATTTTAGATGTGGTAGTGAGATAGGAAAGGTTAGAAGATTGTTGAACTGCTGTCAACAACTGCTGAGGATAAAAAAAAAGTAGTACAATGGCAGAGTGGAACATAGTGCACGGTCGGTGGAGGTGACTTTTGTTACCTCATGAGGTTGTTTGCTCGCAAGCTGCTTTTTCCCTAGTCCTAGCAAGAGGACTGCAGGGCTCTGCCCACTCAGCCCTAAAAATGTCTTCACAGGAAACAACATCCACAGGTGCAGGTAGGTGTTCTGCATGCCATACGCATAACAAAACCTGTTGATGGGCTGTACATTATGGTACAGGAACATGGGTTGTCAGTACTGCATCAGAAAACATATTACAACAATGTGTGTTAGGTAAACTAGGATGGTATTGTCAAAGAATATCCAGCCACAGCTGTCAGGTGTGTCTCAACAGTGTGGAGCAGTGTCACACACTGTCCATGTAAACCCATGTGCCAGTAGCATGGAGTTCAACTGACAACACACACATTGCCAGATGTGGACAAGGTCCCTGTACATGTATGTTGTATGCAACCATGTTTGGGAGAGAACCACGTTAATTCCACAAGCACTTGCATGAAGCAACCTGCACTTATAGGCACCATAGTGTCAAGTACTGTTCTTGCATAGGCTTTTTTGTCCATCTTATACTGGCAGTGCAGAACATCATCCACGTCAGTGGGCAACAACTGAACATCAACACCACAGGCCTGTACAACACACACATGTTGCACCTACATCTGTGAAGGTAGTTTCTGTTGTCCTGGCACATTGCAGCCTTTCCACTGCATTATATTGGCTGGGTTGCATGTGTCGCATACACACCAAGATTTGTGTGGGGCTTCACATTGGCCATGTGTGGAACAATGGTGGCCTATGACAGGCTGGCAGTGGGCATTGTCTGATCTCATCAACACAGGTACATGGTACACAACAATGCTGCAATGGTGGTTCAGAATGGGAAAGCGTACACACACACACACACACACACACACACTCTCTCTACTCACACAATAGGCACTGACAACTTTCTCATAACCTTCTCCAACAAGTGTCTGTGGCTGAGGAGAGATACTGTGAGCACACAAATTCTCCTGCACAGAGCTTAAAGCCCTGGCTGAGGTGTACAAAGCCAGGCATTCCCTGCTGACATAAAGCCATGCCACAGATCCCACTATCAGGCAATCATGGGCGGAGGTCACTGCAGTGGTAAGTGTCATCAGTGGCTGGGTTCAACCACTGGACATGGTGCATAAGCACTTGAGACACTTCCGGTGCCATGCCAATGAAGATTTGGCTGCATGGCACCATGTGCAATGTGCAACCGGTGGTGGACCCCAGCCATCAGCGGTTACAAGACCACTTGACCCTGCAGAGGAGGTGGTGGCTTCTATGTTATGCCTAGTGTAGGGGGCAGGGGTCCCTGGGTGTGGCTTTAAATGCCAGGTTGTGTCCTTCAAGATATGTAAGTACTTGGCTGGGTCACATCCTTGTGTGCATGGGTACACATGCAGATCCTGCAAGTGTTGGGACACACTGAAGCTATGGCCATAGCACTCATGTTGAATGCCTTTTTTGGCACAGTGTGCTCTGTAAAATGGACTGCTGCTGTGTTTACCGGATTTCCATCACAGCAGCATCTACCACAGACAAACCGACGGGTACTTCTCTGTGCACAGATACCCTGGCATTTGCCCATGTACATAGGATGTGTGTCACATCTTCTAAGGATATTTCCATGTGTGTTGGTGCATGCTGCCCATTTGCTGTGTGTGGAGTTTTGGCATTCACTGTGGGTGGTGGTGTCAACGTGTGTGGTGTGTGTGGGATACATTGTTAGTGGCTACTGTTATGCATGCAAGAGCCAACATCCACAGGGAGATGTGTGACCAGTATATGTGTGGTGAGGTTTGCTCTTTAGTCACCAGCTGCATAATGACCATGGGTGGCAGAGACTGGACTGCTGGGATATGCATGTGACATCACTGAGACTTGACTAATGTATGATGAGTGACACACTGACACTGCACTCCTATCTCTACAGTGAAAGATACATCATTCGGGGAAGGACAAAGAGGCTGAGCCATCCACCAAGGTGCTCCCCCCAGACATGATGCTACAGGAAGAGGAGGAGGAGGATCCAATGGCATCTGGACTTGTTCGTGGAGGAAATGGAGGACAGCAATGAGGACACATATATGCCAATACATCAATACTTGGAGGACGTAGCTGCCCTTGGGGGGTTCTCACCAGCCCTAGGCTCCCCTTCTCCCTATACAGCTGGTGGTGCCCTACAGTACAGATGCACCTGATGACAGCCACACCCCAGGGATTGGCACTGTGTTACCAGTGACAGCAATGTCCAAGGGGACAATCACCACTTCCACCAACACCACCACTGGGGTGGCCTCCACATCCTCCCCCTCCCATACCACCCACCCTGCACAACAGGTTGGATGTGGGTAGCCATTAAGATCCCCTGCCATTGCAAACCCACCCTGGGCATGCCACCATATCCCCTGAGGCCCTGCCACATCTGCCACCCACGCTGGACATGGTGCAAGCACTCCCTACCCCCTACCCAGCGCCCATGCCAAACAGCATGTACTGTCATACAGAACAGTTTACCCCAGAGGCAGGCTCCTTCTGACTTTCATCAGCTGTTGCAGTCTGATGTAGAGTCGCAGTCATCCATACAACACAAGCTTACCATGTTCCAGGGGGAAATACAGGAGGACATGGTCCACCTATGTGAGATCCTGCACACTGACATGTAATGGGCTGAGCAGCTTGCAGAGGCATGTGAGGCAAGGGTTCTGGACACATTCCAGCAAATGTTTGCAGAACTCACCACAATGGTAAGGGAGCTCACAGCTACAGTGCAGAGAGTGTGCAGCTCCAGTGGCAACACAGCTGCTCCAGTGTGTGGCAGCCTAGTGTGAGGGCCACCCCCACCCCATGGCATACACCTACCCCATGGAGTGATAAGTCAGATCAGGCAGCACACCAGTGACACCTTCATCCATTAGCATGCCCCAAACCTCAAGGTGCAACCTGGAGATTCTGTCATCCAGCCAGTAGCTTGGATGTGCTCAGACCAGGGTGACCCTGTCCCCATGGACATCACCCTTTCCCTCCCCATGGCACATGACCCCCACACTCAGAGGTTGCAGATGCCAGTTCATTCAGACATGAAGTGGATGCAGACCTTTTTGATTTTGGAGGCCACCCCTGCATTTCCTGCTCTTCCTCTGCCACCTTCCTGTGTCCCTGTTTTGTTTTCCAAAGCTTCCCAACCATCTCATCCCTGTCCCACCTGTTTTGCACACTGCTATTTTTCAGCAGTATTTTTCACTTTTTGTACACTGTCACTTTAATTTAATTTTGAAAACTACAACAGTGCCCTTTCTTTTGGTGCCCACCTGCTCCTCTCTGTGAGTCTCCTTATGCTGTTGGCTCTGTATTCCTGGGCATTACCAGCCATGTAGGGGTTGCGACTGTGAAGCTGCTCCAGTATCCTCTCAACCTCTAGCTCCATTTCACTGCCACTGTTTTCCTTTTGTACCGGCAGACCTTTTCAACGGGTGAGTGCCAAGTTGTGTAACATGCAGCAGGCTGAGAATATGCCACATGCCTTGTGAGGGGTGTACTGTAGGGCACCACCTGAATGGTACAGGCACTGGAATTGCATTTTCAGTATACCAAAGGTATTACATGTGGTGTTACATGTGGCAGTGTGTGATGCATTGTATCTGTCCTCTCCCACATTTAAAGGCCAGAGGACAGGTGAGAGGAGCCAGTGCGCAAGGGATAAACACTGTCCCCTATAAGGTAGAAAACATATGTGAGCACCTGTTCACAATATAGCTGTCTACATCCAAACATAGGCCATGGTCTGTGGCACATCCTGTGCACCTGTCCACCCGCCTTTACCCATCTACCCTTCCCTCAGTGAGGCATGACTGTGTTGTGTCATGGCAGTGTACACCCTATGGGGGGGGTTCTGGGGGTATGCAGCATTTACTCACCAACAGGGTATCCACTGTGTATTTAGCCACCTTCAATTTCTTGGCATAATTGTGAATTGTGCCACATGAAGGCATCGTGGGCACTGCCGGAGTACCATGTCAGGACATTGGTGATACGTCCAGTTGCATTGCATACCACCTGGGAGTTGATGAGTGGTCTCCCTTCCTATTGAGGTTGGCATCCACCCCATCACCATCACATGGATGGCAACATGGGTGCAGTCAATGGCACTGAGTACTGCAAGTAGGTGTGCAACATGATAGAACTGCTGCATGGTTTCTGTGTGCTCTGCTGCTTTGCTGGGAATATGATGACCTATCCAGCATGAGGCAGCAGGTCATCTAGACATTGAGCCAGAAGGCACAAGATGGCAGACTGTGACACACCAATGGCATCTCCCGCCAGTATCTGAAATGACTCCATAGATAGGAAGCACATTGCAGCCATCATCTTGTGCTTGACTGTCATGGCATGGCTGCTCTTGGTGTCCCTGCACAGCTGCTCATGCAGGAGCTTGCACCGCTGCCATAGCATGGCTCGATTGATATGGTAGCAGATTCTTCTCAGTGAGATTCTCAAAGGAGACTCATGGCCAGTGCCATCTGTGCACAGAATACCAACTCCACCACCCATTAGAAACAGACTGCGAGAGTTGAATACAGCCATTTCTGCTATGGCTGCAGTGTCACCACCTGCCTCTAGTGTTTGCCAGTAGTGAGTTGTCCTTTTTATAGGCAGTATATGTGCTGTGCAATGATGCCACACAAATTTACTTTGATCAGTGCTAATACACTGAATATAGCATAGCTTCTGTATTCCTGGCCACACCCTTCTCTTTGCCCGGAACATACATTAACTTTGCACACACGCTGTTTCATTTTGCTCATGCTATTCAGGCTTTTGAATATAGTGCAAGTGTGCAAATGGTGCACAAAGTGCACACAATCTGTTTGTCCAACACACAAAGTTTTGAATATTTGGCCACGGGTCTTAAAAAGACTGTCGAGAATTTGAGGTAAAAAATGTGGGAGCCCACTGAAAATTAGATATTACTTCTCAACCGGCCTACTCAGGGTAAATGCAATCACAAAATGCGTAATAGCAGGACACCACTGAAAATGAAATATTGCATCTCATCTGGTCTATCCTGGGTAAATATACAGTAAAGATGTGTACAAGCAGGACCAGGTACAACAGCAGTACCAGAGGTGACCATTCAGTATTGATAAATGCTTATTTATGTTCTGGGAAAAGCAGTTGCAGTGCAATAGCATTGCACTTCTTTC
Organism: Neoceratodus forsteri; assembly: GCA_016271365.2. NCBI lineage: Eukaryota > Metazoa > Chordata > Ceratodontiformes > Ceratodontidae > Neoceratodus > Neoceratodus forsteri. The sequence goes on along the minus strand of CM057450.1, from coordinate 868,780,209 downwards.
AAGACTAAACTGCTGACTGTACTACTACTCTGTAGTATCTAATTAAAAGTGGGATAAAATGCAAGTTATTTGGTATGAGCACCGTGATATTTAGTAAGCTACAATATATTATTATTCTGGAGTGGGTTTTGCCAGCTGGATAAAGGAAAGGGAACCTTTAGCCGTTGTGAGAGATAACATCCATTAGGGGGTTAAACAGCAATGTTTGTATCAATTTTAGTTGGTCACTGTATTAAGACTTATTCAAGCTTTGCTCAGCTCAGTGTCTGATTCCTTCTGTCAAATATGGTTAAGCTCTGAAGTTCAAAGTTTTTGCTTCTTTTATGAATCTTTCATTTCAGTTCTAGTTTATGCTGTGTGCTGTTCTTGTATGTTTGACATGTCCCATTAGTATTGCAAACTACTCCTACCTCAAAGAGAAATAACATTTAGTTTCATTGAAATATAAAGAACATTAGTTAATGGAAATGATGGGCGTAAGTGAGAAAACCTAGAGTTACATCCTCTTTCTCAGGAGCTGTGATACAGGTCTACCTTGTAAGTACTATTAGTGATATAAACTGTCACTCCTGATCATAGTCATCATATAGTATCATGTTCAGCATATATGGTGCAATACGTCCATGTTAAATGCATGCACTAAGAAGTGCAACACATACACTGGTAAAAAGCAAACATCATATAATGAAGTTCATATGTAAGTGCATGCCAAGTGTGAGTTATTTGGTGTGGCCTGCCCACCTGATCTGGCGAGGTGGAATTTTCTGTATATAATAAAAGGAGGTGTAGCCAATTTCTAAGAAGTTCAGTGCAGATCAGCTCTAGGGCAAGGCCCCGACTGTGGAGGCAGATGTTTCTGCACAGCAGGCCTGCAGCAATCCTGGGCCTGCATTTTTTTCAGAGTCAGGTGCAGTGCCTAAACAGCTCTGATGCTGAAGTTGCAGAGTTCTGAGATCAGTGGTTCCCTAGGAGGATATAGAGTGGATCTCCCAGCCAAATATACCCTGCTGCAGTGTCCCTGACATAGTAATGGGTGGAATGAAAGCATCCAGTGCCGTGAATTATGAAGTTGAAGCATTCTCATGAAATTAAGGTTTAGACTGAGATTTTAGTTTCTTCTTGAAAATTCCTTGAAATCTGGAATTAATTTAACTCTTGTAAGCAGCAACTAGGGTGGATGAAGGAAGTTCCTCAGTCAGCTCTTTAATGGAAGGTGGTCTCTTAAAAGTGTATCATTCCCAGGTGGGAATCATTTATTTATTTATTAGCTTTTGGTAACTGGGTAAGTGCACTAGGCAAAAAAAACTGCCTATTTTCAGGCACAACCCCGGAGAGTACAAGTTGAAAAATACAGCAGTGAACAACACTCAGGTACATAAAGTAAGGTAACTGTCAAAGCAACAAATACATCAGCAGAAGCAGATTACAGGAATTAATAACAGCACAGAGATAACAATAGAGAAGTTGTGACTGAATACAATTTGCATAATAGCACAATGATGGCATAATAGCGCAATAAACAGGTCATATTGCATAGCTAGGGAAGAAAAAGACAGGTAGACACTCGTACACATAAGGCTTACATAAACAATGGGCATGTGCACAGATGATTGGACAGAAGTGAGAGAACAAGCAGAAGTTAAGTGCATTCGCAGGTTCCAAGAACATGAAGGTGAGAGAACAGAGCATGCTTAAATGTAAGATGAGAAAAGGAGTTCTTAACATGGAGGGGAAGTGAGTTCCAGAACCGAGGTGCAAAATATGAAAAAGCTTGCTCACCCATTTTAGTGGAGCAGGGCTGAACAGTGAGCAAGGGAGAGGTGGAGGACCTAAGGGAGCGAGATTGAGAGACTGGAGTAAGAATGTCACTCAGACAGGAGAGGAGAGGGGGTTCTGGTTAGGGAGTCAACAAAACACCCGAGAGCATAAGAACAGAGGGCTTTGGGAGACATCCAATTCAAGGCAGAACAGAGCTGGCAGTGAAGAACTAGGTGAGGAGCCGATAAGGAGAATCTACAGATACTGTTATAAGATATGCCCCATTGGCGAAGAACCACAGCATTGGCATAAGAGAGTACTGGGTGGGCATATAGTAGTTGTGGAGTAAAACCCCTCTCACTACTGAGATCCTAGCAGCCGGAGTTAGAGAGTGACGCAGTCTATAGGCCGCTCCAATCTTGGCATTGATTAATTGGCATACCTCATTGATGTGAGCAGCAAAATCAAGTACCGGGTCCAGAGTAACCCCAAAATATTTGAAAGATAAAGTGTTAGTGGCAGCGGTCCCAATGCAGCAGTGGACCAGGAGCTTGGGGGAGTCGGCGGGCACCTTTCTAGTGGACCTAAAGAGCATGGCCTGGGTCTTAGATAAATACAGGATTTGGAAGTTGGAGGAAAATCAGGCTTGGAGGGTCTGATTGGGATAAGAGATGTAGACTGATATCAGCAATAGACTTAGAGGCAAAGTAAAGCACCAGGTCATCTGCGTATATGATAATACTGCAGTGTGTAGATGGAGTAGGGATGTCACTAAGGAAATGAGAAAAAAGAAGAGGACCAAGAATAGATCCCTGTGGAGCACCACAGGAGACAGGAGCAGGGGAAGAGAGGAGAGAACCTTACAGAAAGAGACAGCCTGAGAGCGATTTTCTAGGTAGCTGCCAAAACGGGATAGGGTAGTGTCAGAGGCACTGTGTGACTGCAGCTTAACCAGAAGAAGGGGGTGATGCACCATGTCAAATGCTTTAGAGAGGTCTATGAACACCAGTCCAGTAAGTAAGCCCTTGTCCATGTTGCATTTGACATCGTTGGTAAACTGGGTGAGAGCAGTAGTTGTGCTGTGCCCAGCCCTAAAGCCATGTTGAACTGGAGATTGAAGGTTGGAATTGAGGAGGTGTGCAGAAACCTGTCGATGAATCAGTTTTTCAAGCAACTTACTGAGCGTGGGCAGGAGTGAAATGGGACAGTAGTTCGATAAGATTTTGACGTCTTCTTTCTTGAACATTGGAATTGTTCTGGCAACTTTCCAGACCAAGGGGACAGAGGCTGAGCAGATTGAGAGGTTGAAAAGCTGGGTTACAGGTGCCACCAGACACGAGGCAAACTTCCTAATGATCCTAGGATGAATACCATCAGGTCCTGCACTGCCGTTAGCCAGTAAATTTTTATTTATTTATTTTATTTATTTAGCTTTTGTTGACCGGGTAAGTGCACTAGACAAATCCTGCCTATTTTCAGGCACGACCCGGGGGAGGGGGATACAGATGAATGCCAACTGACCTTGAACCAGATTAAGCTGTTGGTGGTATTTTTAGTGAATGAGGGAAATTTGGCCAGGACACCGGGGAAATTCCCCTACTCTTTTCGATAAGTGCCATGGGATCTTTAACATCCACCTGAACTACCACCAATCCAGGCAGATGGGACCTCGGTTTAACGTCTCATCCGAAAGACGGCACCTCAGAAGTTCAGCACCCCTCTCATGCTGCACTACAGTGTCAGTACTGGGATATTAACCCAAGTGCCAGATGTGGGAACTGAACCCACAGCCCTCTGATCTCCCAGCCTCAGAGGCGAGTGTGCTACCTACTGAGCCACTGACACTGACAAACTAAATACTTTAGTAGCATAAGGACCTCTTGACGCGTGACCGGAGCCAGCACAAGAACAGGAGGAGCAGTAGCTAGTGGGGTTGGGGACTCTAGGGAAATGTTGGGTAATGAGGGGGAAGGGGTGGGAAGTGAGGAAAAGAGGGAGTTAAATGCATTCACTATGGTGAGAGGGTTATTGCAGTAGGTATTGTTTATTAGCATTTCATTTGGAGACATTGGCTTGTTGTTCCCAAGGATTTCCTTAATTTGAGCCCAGTAATGTTTAAGGTTAGAGGCAGAGGAACTGAGCAGGTTATGGTAGTATATGCTCTTGGCCAATCAAATCTCCTTTTTACAGGTGTTGTGAAGGAACCTGTAGGCCTCAAAGTCATCTTGAAGGGAGGAGGGCTTCAAAGTTACCCAGAGCTTACTCCTACATTTTAGCAGCTGGAGAAGGGAGCACTTGAGCCATTTGGTGACTTTCCCTTTTACCCTACACTTGGTGAGCAGGATATCTTGGTGCTGAAGAGAGAGTAGGGCAGTGTTGAAATATTCAGCTGCTATGTTGATGTCATTGGATATGTAGAGGGGAGAACAGTCAACCATTTTTAAATCCTGTAGGAATGCATTGGGGTTTGGCCTAGAGAGGTTGGAAAAAGATAAGACTTTAGATGGGAATGAGGGGGTGGTGGTGTCCCAAACACAGTACACCGGACAGTAATCACTTATGGAGTCAGGTAGAACTCCAGCAGAGGGGAAGTTCTCCCTCCTATTAGTCACTATCCAATCTAAGAGGGTGAAGCAGGAACCACAATGGGAGATCCATGTGGGGGCCTGGATAAGTTGGGTGAAGTTTGCCTTGCTAGTAATGGAGGATAGGAAGGAGGAACTAGGCCTGGCCTAGTCCTGATTAAAATCTCCCAAGCAGATTACTTAATTTTTCCCTGACATTAATGGCAATAGTTTGATAAATTCCTCCAGACCTAGCCTAGAGGTTCTGGGAGGTATATAAACTCAGACGATAAGTCAGTAAGGTTTGTACCTGGTAGTCAGGTTCCTGTACGAGATATCCCAAGCCCTAGCACTCCCTCTATCCCTCATAGAAACATAGAAACATAGAATTTGACAGCAGATAAGGACCACCTGGCCCACCCAGTCTGCCCATTTCCCTGCCTAATGGATAAGCTGTAGATCCTATTTTACCAGCAGCCAACTTCTTCCTATCCCCAACCCCTAGAATTGCCTTTTGACTATCCCATGTATGCTTGAATTCCACCACAGTTTTTGACTCCACAATCTCCTCCGGAAGGCCGTTCCATGCATCCACAACCCTCTCTGTGAAAAAATACTTCCTTAAATTACCTCTGAGCTGCCCCCCCCATCTTCAAATTGTACCCCCTTGTTCTTGCACACCTTTTTTTTTGAAAGATGCTACCCTCTTGGACTTTGTTGATTACTGTCTGGTGTACTGCATTTGGGACACCACCCTCATATTTAAAAAGTCTCTTCAGGAAAGTGTAGTACCCCAGAACTGGCTAAAAACCACAGTGGTACTTATTTTTACAAAAGGGAATCATTTAAAACCAGATAATTATAGATCCATTAGTTTAACATCTGTTCTTTGTAAACTAATGGAAAAAACTAATTAAGACACTTTTAGAAGGAGAAATGGACATATTGAACCTTACTGATCCAACACAACATGGCTTTAGACAGGGCTTCTCTTGTACTTCTAAACTAATAGCCTTTTATGACTATGTAAGTCAAGGTCTTGATTCTGGTTGCCCCATGGATGTGATCTTGTTGGACTACAGTAGAGCATTTGACAAGGTTTTGCATGGTAAACTTATTACTAAACTCTTAACATTGGGTTTCTCTCCAATTTTAGTTAAATAGATTAATAGCTGGTTATCCAACAGACACCAGCAAGTTAGGATAAATGGCACCTTATCCAAGAAAGGGCTGGTGAGTAGTGGGGTCCCACAGGGCTCAATCATTGGGCCCATATTGTTTAATATCTTTATTAGTGACATGCAAATAAGCTTAGTCAACCTTTTGTCTAAGTTTGCTAATGATACTAAGCTGGGATGGAGTTGATTCACCTATAAATAGATTCACAATAATCAAGGATCTGATGCAAATTGAAAATTGTACCCTTTCAAATGGCACGTATCTAAATATAGATAAATGTTCTGTCTTGCACCTTGGCAAACATAACCCCTTACAGATCTATACCCTAAATAACATCCCCCAAAGGAATCCATCTGTGAAAAAGATTTGGGAGTACTGATCAACAATAAATGTTTATCAGCAGGTCAGTGTCTAAAAGTGGTCAAAACATCCAACGCATTACTTATGCGCATTAAGAGCATTTTTGTTACAAAACCTGAGGAATGTATTATTCCTTTGTACAGAACCTATGTCAGGCCCTACTCAGATTATGGATCTCCCTTTTGGAGTCCATACTTAATAAAGGATATACAGAGGATAGAAAAGATTCAAAGGAGGGCAGCTAGGTTTGTGCCCCACTTATTGTCTAGAAGTTACCAGGAGAGATTGCAGGCTACAGGATTACATTCACTATAGACAAGAAGAATCAGGGGTGAGCTCCTCCTTCTCTTTAAAGTCCAACAATCTCCAGATCTCATGAAGCAATTTGTGCTCAGTTTTACAAATAGAAGGACTGTCTCTAGATTGCATGATAAACAAATCAATGTAAACAGAGCGAGAACAAATAAAAGACTAAACTTTTACACAGTTAGAGCCCCAAGACTATGGAACAAAATGTCTCAAGAACTTGATGATTCAGCATCCTTTTTTGCCTTCAAAAAGGGTTTTGATAAATGGCTAGAATCAAATCCAGTTTAAATTGATGTGCCACAAAATTGTGGGGGACAATCTTGATGGGCTTTGGTCTTCTTTTGTCCCTTAACTACCAAGTAAACCAAGTATCAAGTAAACCAAGTAAGTAGCCCTGTGGCATGACGTTTATCAAATTCATGCAATTATGGCTACCAAGTGTATACTGTATTTAAAATCCTGTATGCCAACAAGCTACAAAGTGTGAGCATTTGGAAATTAACATTCATTATTTGATGTCCTCCATCTTGGGTCATGTAGCATCCATTCAAGACATGTTGTGGCTTCCTCTGCCTGCTCCCAGCTCAGATGAGCAGCACATATATCTAACCAAGCCAAAATAAACACCTACTCCTTACCTGATAAGATCTGAATGAACAATGACTTATTGTGTTACTGTTAGAAGGAGTGGTATAGGTGTGCCACTTCCCAAAATGCCTTGTAGTCCAACCAATGACTTAGAAGAACTACAGCCATCCTCCTCCCATGGCGATGACCCATAAATACTTGGCAGTCAAGAGCAGAGATGCTGCAAAGTTTTAACTTGTTGGCAAATTTCCAGCAAAATCACTGACTTTGCCTCAGTGGAGCAATCTGCTGAGTTTTGCTATCGACTTGTAAATTTGCCATGTGACTTCACTGGTGACTTCGCAACAACTTCACCACTAAGACAGACAGGTGAAGTATGCTAACTTCACAGGTAACTTTGCTGGTAAGACAAGTGAAGTCTATTCAAAATATGACTACTTCCTGTAAACAAATACTTGAGGTCACTTGGAAACAGCTCCTGCAGGTCACATGCGACTGTTCTATGTAATGACTCATCCTTAGTTTCACTTTACAGTCTGATCAAGGAGTAAAAGGAGACAGATCTGGACTGTTAAAACTAGAGAAAAAAAACAACTTGTTCCCCTTTCTTTTGCCAGTTCTATGTATTATTTTTACTTTACAGTCTGTGAGTCTTTGTTTAGTTATTCTTTACCTGTTAGTTTGTGTATATTGAACACTTACTTCTGTTACTTCTTAACCTCTTTTAGTGTTTTTTTACTGTTTTTACTCTTTTTGGTTTGTTTTAAGTTAAAATGAGTGGGACAGAGAGTGGGCAAGAGGAGGGGGAGTGCAGGCACCAGAGGGGAGATGTGGGTTTCAGCTGAAGAGAAGCTGGCCCATGGCAGTGGCAGCAGCAGGAGACAGCAGCCACAGCAAACAACTCCCCCACAATGCAGGACCCAAGGAGATGCACCTCCTCAACCTCCAATTGTAAGACCACCATCACCAACCCCAGCCCCTGCATATGATGAGGAGGAGGACCTGCAGCCAGGACCATTTTCCTCCTCCCATAAGCTGCAGCTGAAGTCCCTTGTGTGGGACTTTTTCAGAATAGATCCCACTCACCACAGTGTGGTGACCTGCAAATTGTGCTACACTGTTGTTCATCATGGGAAACAGGGGAGTCATCTAAGGACAGATGGGCAACACACACACCTGTGAGGGAGGCACCTGAAAGAGGTGGAGGACAGAAAGATGGTCAGAAGGGTGTAGGTGGTACCACCTCTAGTGCGTCTTCTGGCAAGAGGAAGAGAAAAAGATGTGGTGCTGAGCAGGTGCAGGAGGATGAGATGGAGGGGACAGCAACAAGGACCTGCAGTTGGCCTCAGGTGGTACAGTGGAGGGCACCACCTGAGAAACTGGCCTCAGATCCTCCTCCTCCTACTTCCACCCATGTGGAAGTAGAACAGCTCTACAGGGAGGTAGCGGAGCTCTCCCATCTAATTGTGGGGCTAAAAGAGATGTTGGAGGTGGTGATCTGCAAATTGGCAAACAATTAAGGAAGGTTTGGTGGAAGTCAGAAGTGATGTTACACCTTCTGCCCGGGCTATAGCCCAGCAATCTGGCTATTTTCTTTTCTTTTTGTCCTTTACTCTGTCTTAAATTATAAAAATTAAAAAGGAAAAAAGCTGTTCATCTATCCCTCTTATTTTGGAGGCAGTATAGTGTATTGGTTAAAGACACTGAGCTGTAAACCTAGAGATCTGGGTTTGAATCCCATTAGCTCTCATTTGCATACTGTGCAATCCTGAGCAAGTCACTTAACTTTCTTGTGCTCTCAGGTCACACCTGGAAACAAGCTCTGATTTAGTGTCATTTCCTGTTTAAACAATTTCCCTTTTCCCTGTATTTTCCTCTGTCTGTTTTTTATTTCTTTATTTCTGTTACTGCTGTGCAGTCTGTATTTCTATCCTAACTGCTTCAGTTCTATCTTTCAAAAAAAATGTTATTTCCTATCTTTATTTCCTTTCATGATGCTGTGTGTCCAATACATCTCAGCTTTCCTTATTTCTGTTTCTTACTATCTGTTCTGAAATTTTTCTCAACTACCAGAATATGTCAGGTGGCTACAGGTCAGCAGTACTGCCACTGCCACATGGTACTGCACTGCATCACTGCCCCCAACACTGTTCTTTATGCATTTTGTGTTAGTTATGCCTGAATCACAATATGCAGTACCTATGTTCTCTCATGAGTTTTCTGAAGTGTCCAAATCTCTAGCACTGTAGTACACACAACTGTCAAACACACTATATAAATGTCTCACTTCAGGAAATACTTCTCCCAAACCCCAAGTCAGTAAGGCTGGTATTAAACTACTACTGGTGCCTCTGCTACTAAGCTGTTTAATTCGCCCTCTCAGACAGTCTGTGTTGTCAAGCGCTTTAGTACACCCAACTGCTAAGCACCAGATATAAGTTTCTCACTTCCTGAAATTGTTCCCCCAAACCTGAAATCAGTAATGCTGGTAATAAACTGCTGCTGGTGCCTCTGCTACTGTGCTATTTAATTCACCTTCTTGGACATTCTGTGTTGTCAAGCACTGTAATACACCCAACTGCCAAGCACAAGATATAGGTTTCTCACTTCTGGAAATTGTTCCCCCTAAGCCGAAACCAGTAATGCTGGTAATAAACTGCTGCTGGTGCCTCTGCTACTATGCAATTTAACTCGCCCTTTCAGACAGTCTGTGTTGTCAAGCACTTTAGTACACACAACCGCCAAGCACAAGATATAGGTTTCTCACTTCTGGAAATTGCTCCCCCAAACCCCAGATCACTAATGCTGGTAATAAACTGCAGCTGCTGCCTCTGCAATTCCAAAACAGAAGATTCAATAACATTGAAACTTCATCTTAGAAAAGAAGTGTCCAAAATCTGTGAATTCTGCATACAGCCAATAGGAGTAATTTAATATTAAGTATAACAAAAAGTGACAGAACACCATCACTTTAAATAGTGGCGTGGTTTGGTGCCAAAGAAGATGGATGCCTAGACTGAGAGCTCCGTTCCCCAGCAAGCTAAGATGGCAGTATCTGAAGCTACTTTGGGTATTTTTGAGTTCCCAAGATAGAACCGTTAATATCCCGAACCCATGGAAAATCCAATTTCATAGTTAGTTTGCCGGTAATAGCTCTATTGTGCTGGTCAGAGTGTGATCTGATCTAAGTAGGAGTCAGAGACGTAGGCAGCATTTTGGTGCCTGTGCTACCCATTATTGCATTACAGTGCTGATTCCATCGGGCGGTCTTGCACAGAGGATAAGGAGGGGAACCATTATTGGGGACTGTGGGCCTATAGTTATATTCGCTCACTACATTGCTGGAGATATATGCTAAGAAAGGAATGGATCCATTATTAAACAGGACACTGTCTCAGCATCAGACACCCAAGGAACATGCTGTGCAAACAGTGGATGTTGGGGCTTCCCTTCAGCATATCACCTCCATGCTGGAAGCCCTCCTCACCAGGGTGGACTCAATAACCACTACTCTATCAGGGACAGTTATGGAAGTCAAGGGATTCACTGATAAAATGAATGTAGTGGAGCAGTGACTTGAGGAGTCTGATCTGAATAATGCAAAACTCTGGCAAAAATTAAGGGAACATGAGGAAAGACTGACCTCTTTATGGAGGAGAGTGGAGGACCAGGAGAATAGAGGGAGGTGAAATAAAATTAGGATTTTGGGCTTTCTGGAAGGGGTCGAAGGCAAAAACACTAAGTGGTTTCTGAATGAAGAGATTCCCCAGATCTTAAGGGATAGATAGATGGACTGGGCCTGTGGAAGTAACGTGATCCCACCAGGTCCCAAGCAAGGCCAAACATCACCAGGGACCCCCTAGGCCTATTATAACCTACATCCTGAGGTACTCTGTCAAAGAACGAATTCTTAATGCAGCCAGAGATAAAGGGGAACTGGAATGGGGTGGGGCCTGCATCTCTTTCTTTAGGGACTTCTCAGCAGAGGTAGCTGCCCGGAGAAAAGCATTTCAACCTCTCAAAAAGCTGTTATCAGAACAAGGTTTTCAATATGGGTACTGGAACCTGGCATGTCTTTATGTATCTAAGGATGGCAGAGACATTGTTGCAGAAACTCCCTGGGAAGTTGAGCAATGGATGCATAAATATTGGCCTCAGCTAACCTCTCAGACCACAACTCCCAAGAGGCTATGGATGCTGGGCCCACCACGTGACCCTGGCGTACAGCAGAACAAAAATGTAAGGGATGTGCCAGGGGAGGAGAGGAAGGCTGACCAGGTAGTGTCATGGTCAGATGCTTCTCCCAGATCTTCTCCACCACCTTGCAGCATGGTGGAAGGCACTGCAGCTCATAGACCCCCTCAAATTGATACAGAAGCTGCAACCCTAGCTGCTTAACCCCAAAGAGGCACACTGCAATCCAATAGAGTGCAGCAGCACCCTTAGTGAACGAGACTCCCCTACTAAAGTTCCCAGGGGTGCACCACTGGCCAAGTACAGCAGAGAGGATACTCACTGCACCAGTGACTCGAGTGAAATCCCAGACAAAATGATAATTGAAGCGACTGCGGAGAGTTCATGGGCAGAAGTAGAACAGGATGTGAAACATAAGGACTTCTCGATGCGACCTGGACTGTTAACATATGCAGCTGTGGCATCCATGGAGGCCAACCCATTAACTCACTGGGAAGATGCTACTGTTAATGACTGAGGTCCTGGACTTTGGCAGTTTAGTATGGACTGTATAGGCTATATGCCACATATTTTCTCTACCATGATTGGCAAGTTCACTTGGCCAGTAGTCCACCCCAGTACCTAGTGTTAATGCTCGGTTACATCACACTTATGCTGAAGAGTGGGTGCTCTTCTTTTCCTCCCTCCCTCCTCCCCACTTTCCTGGTCAGTAGGCCTATCCCAGACCTATAGTAGCCATGGACTAGGCATGGGAGGAAGGAGGATCCCTCCAGCTGGTTAATCTCTGGGTTTGGGAGGAGCCAGGGACTGTAGGTCTGATCATATTAAGGGGCAATTGTTTTCCTTTTCTCCATTTTATCTTCCTTTTGGTATCCTCTTCCCCTTTTTTCATTAATTCCTCCCTTCCCCTTCCCCCTCCCCTTTTAATCAATGGGAACTTAACTACCCCATTATGACTCTCCTGAGTCATGTCTTGCTGGGGATGGAGAAGACAGTTTCTGGTTGTTTTTCCTCTCTCTACCCCCTCTTTTAGTGCTAGGTCAGTGTGGCTGATTGCCTTTTCCTAGTGACTGGCATTGTGCACGTACACCTTTTCACTGTTATTTTGGTGTGTTGTTTTACATGAAAAGTTTTTGACTATTATAAAAGTTATCTATTCCTTTAACAGGTAACTCTGTGTTGGATATAATTTCTATTTTGTGGGGATCAACCTGTAGTGGTTTTCCAGTTTATAGTATTAATGTAACTGTTTGTGTCTGTATTCTAGGCTCCTAGTGGGAGCTGCATTGTTGAACAGAGCGTCTTCATCTCTATTTCTTCTGTTGCCTTCTCATCTTTAAATTAGGGCATTTTCTGCTGTTCTCCTTTACTTTACCTGAATTCGGAGGGTGAGTACTAACCTTTTTTCTAAAACAAGAATATGGCACGGAAAGCACAGGGGGGTGTCAATCTGATATCTTGGAATGTAAAAGGTTTGAACCACCCAGTTAAAAGAAATATGGTCCTTCAACACCTACACTCCTTGCAGGCACATATTGCTTTGGTCCAAGAGACACACCTCATTGCAAAAAATGTACAGTGGCTCAAGAAGGCATGGGTGGGTACTGTATTAGCAAGTTCAGCCCCCAGTAAGACCAACGGGGTGGCAATTCTAGTTAAAAAATCATGCACATGGGTTCAGTAACAAGTGACCACTGATAACCAGGGTCACTGGATTATGGCAAGGTTTGTTTTTCCAGGGGGGGCGGTCGGTGTTGGCTAATCTATATGGTCCTAACACAGATCAGCCTGAGATCTTGCTGGATCTTAATAAAGCCATAGAATCCTTAACAGTGGACTATCCACAGATTCCAATCTTCTGTAGCAGGAACTTTAACTTTGTCCTGGACGCTTTCCTAGATAAATCAAGAGTGACCCCTCAATCACATCCTAGGGCATGGAGGGCAATGTGGGAAATTATGGAGGAGTTGGGCATGCAAGATATATGGCATAGAGATCACCCATCTGGGTGAGACTACTCATTCTCCTCGGCAGTCCATTCAACGTGCAGTAGGCTTGACTTCTGGTTGGCCAATCCTGCTACAGCTCAGGACACATCCTGTGCCAAAATACATAGCATCCTGGTACTGGATCATGCACCAGTCACCTGCTGTTACACCCTGTCAGGCCTAGGAGGGACAAACACTAGATGGAAGTGTAACTCTCTTCTCCTTTGTGATCCTGGCTTCTGTGCCTGAATTAGGAAGGTCACTAAGAACTATTTTCCCCTTAACCATGTGGCAGACACTTCCGCTGACATGGTGTGGGAGGTTTTTAAAGCAGTGTTGTGAGAGCACATAATAACCTACTCTGCACATCAAAACAAGCTGAGGTGAGCAGAATTAGATGAGCTGCAACGGGAGCTGGCAACACTTGAGGTTAGGTTTAGAGGCCTTGGGGGAAGGGGGAAATGACTCAAATCTTTTAAGAGATATAGTGGGGTTAAAATACCTCATTAATACCATATTATATCAGAAGGCAGAATGGGCACTTTTGAGATCTAAGCATCTCTATTGGGAAAGGGGTGAGAAGGGGGGAATTATTGGTGTACCAATTAAAAAGCAGCAGGCATCCTCCAGGATACATGCCCTCAGAAATGCAGATAGTGTGGTGATTTCCTCAACTCAAAAACTCAATGTATGCATGCAGCACTTTTATGAGAGGCTTTATGAAATGCACTCTACCATGCAACCTGGTCAGTTAAAGGTGCAGACAGGGGACTTATGCACAAAAAACAATTCTCCTCAGCTACCAGATGACGTGCAGAAGGAGTTGGATCAGCCGTTAATGGAAGGGGAGATGCTGACAGCCTTATCCCCATTGTCTCTTGGTAAGTCTCTGAGGCCAGATGGGATGACCATGGAACTTTATCAGATGCTAAGTGACGATATTGGCGCTCCCCCGCTTGCTGTATTACAAGAAGCGCACGGGGGTGGAATCCTTCCATCTACTATGAGGGAAGTTCTGATCACCATTCTTCCAAAAATGATGGATGATCCTCTTAATTGTGCTAACTATGGGCAAATTTCCCTCATCTCAGTGGACAGCAAGATAGCAGTTAAAGTGCTTGCTATGAGGCTAACAAAGATGCTACCTTCTATTATTCATCCCTCCCAGGTGGGGTTCACGAAGGGGTGAGGTACCTCGGACAATATTAGGCTGGTCCTAGATCTGAAGTGGGTGGCAATTCACTCCAAAGACCCCATGGTGGCAGTAGCAGTGGATTTCACTAAGGGATTCGACTTGGTCGAATGGCCCTATCTGCATGAGATTTTGTATCATTATGGATTTGGCCAATACTTCCGACAATGGGTCAAGGTGCTATATAATGTCCCCTCAGCTAAGATACTAACCAATGAGGATATTTTCCCCTACTTTTTTTCTACAGAGGGGCACCCAGCTAGGTTGCCCTCTATCTCCTCTGTTATTCTCGGTGGCTCTTGACCTCCTTGTCCGAACACTACTGGCCATGGAAGAGATTAAGGGCATAAAGGTGGACTTATGCAGATGATTTGTTGTTAACTCTGACCCACCTTCAGGATTTGCTTCCTAAAGTTCTTGAGATATTAGAGAAATCTGCATGACTATCTGGGCTGCAAATTAACCAGGGCAAGACCAGTGTAACACAACTCAATGCAGCTGGTGCTGGGCTGGGATGGCAGAACCTTGCATTGGCTTGGGTTCCAACTGATTTTTTGTACCTGGGTATTCATATTTTGGCTCAATGGAATAATCTTATATCAGAGAACTTTAACCCTTTAATCTTCTCACTCTCGGTTGAGGTTTGCAGATGGAAGCGCCTTAATCTCTCTCTTCCTGGTAAAGTGGTGACAATCCGTATGTTGTTACTACCTAGAGTGGCATATCTGCTTAATAACCTCCCAATTGCCCTGCCCTGTCAGGTGTTTCTCAAACTAGACAAAATAATTACCTTCTTTATATGGGAGGGTTAGACTTCTCAGTGGACCCCTAGAAAGCTACAGGTGTATTGGACCAAAGGAGGCCTGGGGCTTCCATGGCTACAGGGGTATCACTGGGCCTATACCTCAGCTCAGGCCACAAAATGGTTTGTCCCTTCACGTACCACTCCTCCACAATGGGTATCATTAGAAGCCCAGTTATTGGCCACAACTCCCTTGGGGACACTGCTGACAAGGGTAGGCAAGTCTACAATTCAACTTACGCCAGTCATGGCTGAAACAAGGTGGGCATCATTCAGTATTACGGAAGCCTCCAAGACCCTAAAGGCAGCTAGATCAATCCCCTACTGTTACCAGGCACTTTGGCATAAGCCACTTCTTACAGTGGATAATGAAATGCTCCACTGGATGGAATGTGAAAATAAGGGGATATGCATCATTCAAGATTGTATATGGAAAACTCCAGTGCCCTGATGTCCTTTGCACAGCTGAGGGCCAAATACTCTTTACCATCCAAATATTTTTTGAGGTAT
Organism: Neoceratodus forsteri; assembly: GCA_016271365.2. NCBI lineage: Eukaryota > Metazoa > Chordata > Ceratodontiformes > Ceratodontidae > Neoceratodus > Neoceratodus forsteri. The sequence goes on along the minus strand of CM057450.1, from coordinate 868,764,765 downwards.
TTACAGATCTGAAGTGCAATTCATGCGACTAGGGTAGTATCCACAAGAGATCCCAAATGGGACTGGCTGGCACAGCTGCATACTAAAATAGCTTTAAGAGGGACGGCCAGTAAATTTTACAATACCTGGTTGGAAGCACAGCCAGACTGCATTGACTCTTGCAGGAAGGCCTGGGGTGAAGACCTCCACCTCACCATTACTGGGAAAATGTGGTCCAAATGTCTTTACCTCACACATTCGGCATTTCAAGATGTTAGCAGTCAGCAGATTCAACTTAAAATCTTGCTCAGGTGGTACCGTACACCTGCGACCCTTCAGTCTTGGGTATCTTACTGCATGCTCAATGCTGGAGATGTGGGTGCAGTCCAGCAAACATGTTGCATATCATGTGGGTATGTCCACATTTGATGAATTTCTGGAATGCTGTAGCAATGGACTGCTCAGGAATTTTATGGGTCCCCATAGATATCTCCAATCCACTCCTTCTGTTGGGGAATCCATCTCCTGTGGGTTCCCTGCCAGGGCCACAATTAAGCTGACTGCTGGCTGCCCTGTTGAAAGTGAAGAGGCTGCTGCTTCTATCCTGGAGACAGCCACAACCCCCCCATTTCCCGCTGACATTCGGCAGTAGCCAGGCTGGCCACATTTGAAAGGTTTACGTATGCCAATAAAGGTAGATTACCTTTTTACTATTTGAAATGGGGATTGTTCCTGAACTCTGCACTGTGCAAGGTCCCCTTCTCCCCCCAGGCAACCCACCTACTACCTCCGGGTGTGTTGTACCCGATGACTGAAGTGGAGGAGCCTAAGAGGTATAGGATGAGGTGTGTATATGCTGTTGAGGAAGGTAACTTTTCTCTCATGATCACTTTTTCCTTATCCCTTTTCTTGGCTATTCTTCTACCTCTCATATCTGTCTGGAGTCTGTTACCCATAAAACTGTTTGATTGAATGTAAGGGTAATACCATCTCACACTAGCAACATGAGCTTCTTGAAAGAATTGTTGTGATAGTGTAGGTTGTGGTTATGATAAAATATTATGGAATGCTCTTCATTAGGTGAGTTTTAGAATTGTATTACTGTCACTGTAACTCAAATTAATAGCACTTTTGTTAACCTGAGATGTGTAAGTGTATCAGTGATGCAGATGTAGAGGTAACAATGTGTTGTAAAATGTCTGTCCATGAAAACTTCATAAAACATATCAGTGTTAAAAAAAAGAACACCATCACTTTAAGAAAACTATGACTAAAGACATTTTGCAAAATGATGAAGTCCCATATAAACAAACAAGATTGCACCCAAGAATTAAGTGGCATGATCATGAGTAAGTGACGTGAAACAGAAAAGTCAATAAATGGGTTGCATCCAAAAATTAAGTGGCATGATTCGTAACTTGTGAGTATGTGACGTGAAACATAAGATTCAATAAATGGGTTGCACCCCAAAATTAAGTGGCATCAAACAGAAGATTTGATAACACTGAAAATCATTAAAACTGCTACAGAAAGTTACTGACAAAATGGCTTACTTAAAACCTGAAACCTCAAATGAGAAAAGAAGTGATCAAAATATGTGAATTCAGCAGTCAGCCAACAGGGGTAGTTTAATATTAGGTTCAACAAAAAGTGACAGAACACCATCAATTGAACAAAAATATGACAATAAAATCTAATTTCAACTCTTTTGTTGTCCTTCTTGTACAACTGCACAGCCCTTACACTATCACAGAAATTGCTCTCAAGTTGCTGCCGCATGATACTGTGCAGTGTGTATATCACTGCCCCAACACTGTTCTTTATGCATTTTGTGTTAGTTGTCTATTAATCACCATACACGTTACTTCTGTTCTCTGAAAAAATCAGTAATGCTGATAATAAAGTACTGCAGCTGCTTCTGTTACACTGTTTAAGTCACCATCTGGGGCACTCTGTGTTGTCAAGCACTTTTATGCACAAGTGCCTGCTAAGTACAAATATATACATTTCTCAGATCAAGAAATTCTCTAAGAGCTAAATACAGTATAACCTCATTTATCCAAATGTGCTGGGGGACAATTAAATTGTTTGGATAAATGGGGTTTTGGATAAGCAAGAGAACTTTATGTTGAAGTCTGTTAATCTGGGAGACACATCACAGTTTTGGATAATTGAGAGTTTTGGTTAACTGAGATTTGCATAACGGGTTTCACTGTAGTAACAAACTCTGGCCAGAGCCAGTAGGGCTGTGAAGTGCTACCAAGTGATGAAAGTTACACATGTGCATAGAAATTGTTTAACGCCCAGGTGTAACTTGGCCATATGTTGGAGGTGGTGCACCTGATTTTCAACATGGCCTTCATTGGACCCCTCCTCATGAACAGTGCCAGTGTCATTTTGTTCAATTGTCCCGAAAGGTGATTGTGTAGATCAAGCATGCTATTCTGCACCACACGTGTGCAAACATGGTTTGGGCAGGTTGTGGAAATGACAGCTGCACAGTTGTGAAGGAGGTGTATAAAAATGGCTATGTTAAAAATGTGAAGTGAAAATACTAAAAATTAGCGATTTTAGGAGCGTGTGTAGAAAATGTGCAGTGCACACTCGTAACGCAGTCATTTTCTGGAATTGTTTCACCAAATTTTCAATATGGCCTTTTTTTTGGACCCCTCCTCATGAACAGTGGCAGTGTAATTTTGTTTAGTTTTCCTGAAAGGTGATTGCGCATAGCAAACACGCTATATAGGCCAGGAGATCAGAGGGCTGTAGGTTCAGTTCCCACATCTGGCACATGGGTTAATATCCCAGTACTGACACTGTAGCGCAGCATGAGAGGGGTGCTGTACTTCTGAGGTGCCATTTTCCAGATGAGATGTTAAACCGAGGTCCCATCTGCCTGGATTGGTGGTAGTTCAGGTGGATGTTAAAGATCCCATGGCATTTTTCGAAAAGAGTTGGGGAATTTCCCCGGTTTCCTGACCAAATTTCTCTCATTCACTAATAATACCACCAACAGCTTAATCTGGTTCAGTGTCAGTGGGATTAGTCTGTATCCCCCTCCCCCGGGTCGTACCTGAAAATAGGCAGGATTTGTCTAGTGCACTTACCTGGTCAACAAAAACTAAATAAATAAATTGTGCGACACAGGTGCAAAAACATGTTTTGGGTAGGTTGTGGAAAATGACAGCTATACTGTTGTAAAGGAGGTGTGCAAAAATGGTAATGTTAAAAATGTGGAGTGAAAATATAAAAAATTAGCAACGTTAGGAGCTTGTGTATAAACTGTGCAGCACATGCTCATAACACAGTCATTTTTTGGAATTTTTTCACCAAATTTGCAACATGGGTGTTTTGGGACCCCACCTCATGAACAGTGGCACTGTCCTTTCATGAATCAGTCCCAAAAGGTGATTCTATGAAGTGAATGCAAAATCACCTTTCAGGGCAGAGTAACAAAATGACAGTGACAGTGTTCATGAGGAGGGGGCCAAAGAAGTCCATGTTGAAAATTTGGGGCAAAAATTCCAAAAAATGGCTGAGCTATCAGCATAAGTTGAAAACCCCGTTGAATGGTTGTATAGCATGCTTACCTTTAATTCTTCAGTTTGCAGTTAGGCTTTGAAGAATGCAGACGTGTCCCAGTCCAGAGAAGATGACAGCACCAACCTCTGGAAGTAAGTCTGGGGTAGGGGGTGTGTGGGGAGGTGGCTGAGCAGTGGGAAGGTGGGGAGGGGGAGTGAGACCGTACGGATGAAGGACCAGTTTTATTTTCACAGGGAAACAAAACTGACAGTGAGGGTTGTTTTCAATTTTACAGCAAAAGAAGAAAGAAAAAAAGGACAAAAACATTTTGGCACACTGGGGTGGGCTCCTAGTGTGCCACATGAATGCCGACATGGAGATTGGGCACCCCTTGTCAGGCATAATTTGAGCAGGAGGCACTACAAAAAACAAAACTGATGAGAGGCTGTTTTCTAATTTATAGAAACAAAAACAATTCACACACTGAGTTGGCTCCCAGTGTGTGACACCAGATGTCCATGACTTCAGGAGGGGGCACAAACTCTGGGAGGGGGCACAAACAGTGAATGGCATCGTGCCATACATAACATGGTGGCACTGCATCACTTCATATGCGCACGACTCTGCGCATGCGCGCAACTTGTGCACATGCTCAGTGCATGCATCAGAATGTCGAAGTAACAACTGAAATATTGTGGTTGTTATTCCATATGCTGACCATGGCACAGGGCTTTCAACACCATTGGGCTTTTGGAAGGATACTTCCAAAAGTACAATTGAAGAGGTTGTGAGATCGGCCATTTTAGAGCTAAAAAGCTTTCGCAAAATGGTTGTAGACTCCACCCATAGCCCTGAAAATGAGGTCATGAATTAATTTGATTATTTTGCTGTAGACTGTAACCCTCTGAAGGATCAGTTTGAACCTGTTCATTGACCCCTTCCACATGTACAGCTACATTTACGACCATATACAAACTGTGAAGACATTGACAGGCCATTCCAGTACTTCACATGGATAAAAATGCAGTATGCTGTCACCTCTTAACTGCTTTGTGACCTAGCAGCAAAGATAAGCATTTTATTTTCTTTTTTTGATGGGGGGTGTAGTAACCACTTTATTTATAGCCATATTTTCTTACTGTTTTTTCTGTTTTCAGGTATTATCACTAGGGTGATTAAATCATGTAACTGCATAGGTCCAGTCTCTATCTTTTTTTGGATGCAGCAATTTTTCCATCCCCAGGATGGCAAGTAATTTCTTTTTTTGGGTTTTTTTTTTTTAATTCTGAAAAGTTTTTCAGATGTCAGAGTAAATGCTTTCTGCTCTTGTTGATCTAAAGTCAGGCAATTTTCAGCAGCTGTCTGTTGCATAGTTGTCCGGTCACAGAAGATGGTGATGGCTTGATTGCTGGAGCAGGAGACAGCAGCACAGGACAGAAAACCTGTGAAGACAAGAAAAGGTTATTTAGACTCTACTCAAATAAATACGCACTGTGGTGGTGGCCACACCGTATAGCCACTGTCAACTCCCCATCCTGCTACACCACCTGTTACCTGTGAAGAAGAATGGAGAAATAATGTTACTTCACTCAGCCACTGTGGTGGCCAAACATTATAGACATTGTTGACTCCTCATCCTGCTATACTTGTCACCTGTGAATAAACATGTGAAATTATTGAACCTCCCTTTACATAGACTTTGACGGCAGATAAGGACCACTTGGCTCACCCAGTCTGCCCATTTCCCTACCTATTGGATAAGCTGCAGATTCTAGTTAACCAACAGCCTACTTCCTGCAACTCCCCACTATAATTGCCTTATGTCTGTCCCATGCATGTTTGAATTCCTCCACTGTTTTAGACCCCACAACCTCTCCAGGAAGGTGGTTCCATCGTCCATCACTCTCTCCGTGAAAAAGAATTTCCTCACATTACCCCTGAGCCGTCCCCCCTCTAACTTTAAATTGTGCCCCCTTGTTCTTACACATCTGTTTTTCTGAAAGATGCTACCCTCCTGGACTTTGTTGATTCCCTTGAGGTACTTAAAAGTTTCTATCATGTCCCCACTGTCCCTCCTTTCATCAAGGGTATACATATTAAGCTCTCTCAGTCTCTCTTCATATGGTTTCTGATGTAGACCCTGTACCATTTTAGTTGTCCTCCTCTGGACTGCTTCCATCCTGTCTATGTCCTTGCGTAGATGAGGTCTCCAAAACTGCATGCAGTACTCCAGATGGGGTCTCACCAACTGTCTGTATAGAGGGATAACCACTTCCTTTTTCTACTTGTGATGCCCTCTCTCTGCATCCCAGTATCCCCTGGCTTTCCCTACTGACTTCTCACATTGCATACCCACCTTTAGGTCATCTGATATGACTACACCCAGATCCCTTTCCATTATTGTTTTTGTTAGTACCTCCCCTGCTATTGTGTACTCTTCTCCTGGATTTTTATTTCCCAGGTGCATTACTTTGCACTTCTTTGCATTGAATCTAAGTTGCCATATGTCTGACCATTCCTCCAACCTTGCCAAGTCTCTTCTCATCCTTTCTACTCCTCCTTGTGTATCAACTCTGTTACAGATCTTTATGTCATTCACAAAGAGGCATACCTTTCCTTTCAGACCCTCTGCAATGTCACCTATAAAGACGTTAAAGAGGACTGGACCCAGTACTGAGCCCTGTGGTACTCCACTAGTAACCCCCTTTCTTCAGAATGTGTTCCATTCACTATTACCTTCTGTGTCCTGTTGTGCAGCCAATTTTCTACCCAGGCTACCACCCTGGGACCCACTCCCAGGCTGGCTAACTTGATTATTAATCTTTTGTGCGAGACTGTGTCAGATGCCTTACTAAAGTCTAGGTAGGCCATATCCACAGTCCCTTCCTGGTCTATTACTTTGGTCACCCAGTCAAAGAAATTGATTAGATTTGTCTGACATGACCTTTCTGCTGTGAATCCATGCTGCTTTGGGTCCAGTGCCCCGCTGGCCTCTAGGTACTCAACAATTCTTTCTTTCAGAAGTGATTCCATCATTTCCGCCACCACTGAGGTCAAACTAACAGGTCTGTAGTTTCCTGTTTCTGCCTTGCTCCCAGTTTTGTGGAGGGGAATCACATCTGCCCTCCTCCAGTCCTCAGGTACCACCCTATCTTCCCATGATTTGTTAAAAAGTGTGGTTAGTGGTGTCACTAGGTCCTCCCTTAGCTCTTTTAGGATTCTAGGGTGAATCCCATCAGGTCCCATTGCCTTGTCCACCTTGAGTTTTAGAAGTTCTTTCAGTACTCTTTCTTCTTTAAATGGACTGGTATCAACCCCACTATCCAGAGTGCTTCTACTGTTTGGTTTAGGTAACTCCTCCTCTTCTTCTTTTGTGAATACTGAGCAAAAGTATTCATTCATTATCTCTGCCTTTTCACTGTCTCCCTCTGCCCACCTCCCCTCTCCTTTATTGATCTTCCCTATCCCTCCTTTAACTTTTCTATGTTCCCTAATGTACCTATAAAAGGTTTTATCCCCTTTCTTAACTGAGTTGGCTATCCTTTCCTCGGTTTGGGCCTTTGCTTTTCTGACTGCCTTCCCTACCTGTTTCTGCTTTAATTGATACAGTTCCCTGTCGTGTTCCGTCTGTGATTCCTTATACTTTTTGAATGCAGCCTTTTTCTCCTTAACCTTCCCTGACACTTCTTTTGAGAGCCATAGTGTTTTTTTATTCCGCTTTGTTTTCTTTATTTGTTTCACACAAAGGCTTCTGGCCTCCATGATGGCAGTTTTGATTTTTCTCCATTGTTCTTCCACCCCTCCTTTCTGGCCATTTGCTAATGCATTCCTCAGGTATTCACCCATTATGCCAAAGTCAGCCCTTCTAAAGTCCAGTATCCTTGTATTTGTATGGCTGGTCTCCATGGTTGTGTTTATTGTGAAGCACACTGTGCAGGAGTGGTCGCTTGTTCCCAGGTGTCTACTGACTTCTAAGTTTGTGATCCTCTCTCCATTTGAGAGTACCAGGTCTAATATTGTTCCCTCCCGAGTGGGTTCCACCACTAGCTGCCGAAGGCATGCTCCCTGTAGGGCATCGAGAATGACCCTGCTCTTGGATATGGCTGCAGTCCATGTTGCCCAGTTAACATCTGGCATATTCAGCCATCTTTAGCCATCATCTGTATCACACTGTGTACCTGTGAAAAAGGAGAGAAAAATATACATAATGATATTTTCCATTATACTAGTGCTGCTGGCTGTGCTGTGGTGTGTGCCACTGAGATGGTATAGGAATATGTTGCCTAACACCTCTTTGTTTCTTGAGGGCTGTCTGGCTTTGTGACTGCCTTTGTCAGTCATCCCTGTGAATGGTGAAATCTACAGAGAGACAAAAGGAAAGAAATAAAAACATTTTAAAGGGAATCCATACATTTCTTTCTATTTTTAGGTTTGTATTTTGTTACCTGAATCTCTGCCTTCTGATCCCTTACCAAAAATTGTGGATTGACATTGACTTACTTTCACCTTTTTCTAAAGATTTACATTTCCTTTAAATTCACTTGAAATTGTATTTAATCCAGGAAAGCTCTTATGGTAATTCCATATCTTATTAGTGGCTCACTTTTGGCTGCATACACAATGAAATCTCCTACCTTTCAATCATTTTTTTTGAGGCTGCAAAAAAATGAAAAAATAAATAAATAAATAAACTTCTTCTGCATGGATTTATTTGTTCTTATTTTTGCCTTTATTTGAAGGTAAATATGCCAAATTTAATTTAATTTGGATTTTAATAAATGTAAAATAAATCTATTTTGTTTTAAGCCAAAATAAATTAAAATGGATTATTTATGGCTTACATTTGGCTACATATGCAACAAAATATGTAAATGAGCATGTTTTGCTTACATTTGGATTTATCTTTTAGAAAGATTCTATTTACATTCTAAATGCTTTAAATCCATGGATAATCCATTTACAATGTAAATAGAATCTTTCTAAAAAAATTCAAAGGTAAGCACAATATGCTCATTTACATATTTTGTTGTGTATGCAGATAAATGTAAGCCATCTCTAGGACAGTTTTATTTTACCTTTCCTGGCGTGTTATAGATTAACTTTTTTGGTTTTCCTCTTTGGGTTATGTAAGGTAGTAGCCAAAATAAATACTCTTTCTTCCCTTCCCCGAGATAGGACACCTTGGATTTAAGAGCATCAGGTTTATTCATTGATCACTTTATTGTATTCAGTTTTATGGATAGCTGCGGGGAGGTGGGGGGATGGGGTTATTTGTGGGAGTGTTGTCTTCCTTTTTTTTTTTCTTTCTATTATATTATTATTGTTTAAATGTTGGTTAGTTTTGTTGGGGATTTTGTGCTTACTGTTTAAAATGGAAAACTTTCCGTTGTCATTGTTTCTATGCACATGTTTGTTAAATGTTGTAATAAAGTGCAGTTATTGGCAAAAAAAATTAAAAATAAATGTAAGCCATAAAAAATCCATTTAAATTTCTTTTGGCTTAAAACAAATCTATCTATATCTTCCAAGGTTAAGTTTTTTCCTCCTTTTCTTTGTGTTACAATACTCAACTACTTATTGCTATCATGTTAATCCAATCTTGTTTTAGATGTGTTTCAGATATACCAGCTCATGAACATCACAGGAAAATTGACTTATTCAAAAGCATTAACTGAACCCATTATATCTTAGAAGAACAATATATTTAGCTGTTTGATTTTCTGGTGAAATATAATATATTTTGTTAATGCTATACTTATTTCTATTTTATCTGATCTATCCATTTTTCAAATGCTATGCAACTATGACCTGCCTATGTTATAGTCACTAACCTGACCTCCCAGCCACTTTCCAATATTTTTTTTTCGCTGTGTAGTGGAGTAGGTTCAGTCACATGGTCGGTTGCTTCCTTTTAAGGTTCCAACAAGTACTGGAGGTCAAGACAAAATGGAAAATCTCTTCCCACCCAGAAAATCTTGTCCTCCATGAAGTCTGTAGGGAAACAAACCAAAACAAGACCAATTTGGAATCATATCATTAATCTAGGACATTCTCTTTAATGGTGTTTTACTAAGCACTGTTAACTTAAAATCAGCTTTAAACATCACTGTATCTAGGACACGCATCAAAAGTACTGCATTACCAGATTAGAACTCTCTCTCTAGTCCCTGCTCACTCCACAGAAAAGGAACCATGAGAACTGTACAAGCCATCACGCGCCCCACCACAGACACACTGGCAGCAACCTCATACCCCTACTGTATCCCCCCAAGTACAAAAATGTTTTAGGTACAATTAAATCAGTCATCTGAAATGGCGTTTTGATACCCCCTTGAATATATTACTCGCTTCATGAAAGAAAGAGCCATAAGCTCAGTTTGGGGAAACAATGTTAGGAAGAAAGACACATTCCGTTTCTATCATAAATTAACCCTGCCACACAGCCTGAATCCCCACATTGCTCCTCCTCTACTCACTGACAGCAGAAACTCAAAGCCATGACACCTTGGCTAAAAACTCGTGTCATCCCTTGTGTGGTACAGCTTCACCAAGTTGCTCCATCACCAGAAAAAGCAGCAGCATTATTTAATGAAAAAAATTGAAATGCAGCTCTTTTTATGGATGGGTGAACAGCTCATTGGGGGGCTGACATCAAAGATCACAGCATAAGGACACACAGTAAAATATGTTGGCAGAGTAGGCAGGAACAATGATGGAGACAGCAATTCCACCTAGTGGCAGAAAACTACACTGGACTTAAATATACTTCACACATAGAAAAAAATAAGATAAAAATGCATAAAAATGTTCTTTTTTCTGTTTTTCTCTTATTAACAGATGAGCCATTGTATAGCAATAAGGCACAACAGGGTGTGTGTTACTGTATAATAATGTGACTTCTCTGGTATTGAATGCACTCTGCCTGTGGCCTTGCACCCAAGGTGACATCTTACACAATAAGACACATCCTGTCATGCCTTATTGCTTAATTCTTCCTTGGTACTACTGCCCCCCCACACCAAGATTACTGGCTTGATTGCAACTATGTATTTTTCCTTGGTGCTAGTCTTCCCCTTAGTTGTCAGCCCAATTGTAACCACCTCCTTCAATCACCAGCCCGATTGTAAATATATATTGTTCCTGGGTGCTAGAACCCTACCCCCGATGCCAAACCATTCTTTTTTTCAACTCTGTTTATTCTCCTTGCGACCTGAAACTCTCTTGAGCTACCTCTTCTCACTGGCCACTCTACCACTGACCTGATCCTCTGCCTCCTCAGAGGGTATGCTTCCCCTCCTCAAACCTCCAACCAGGAACCCCCAGCTTTGAGCACCCTGGGGCAGGGCTGCCACTCCATCTGGTGCTCTATCTACAATCTAGCCCCAGCTGGGGAGGATGAGGGGAGAGGGGCAGAGGCAAGGTTCGGTGTTGGCATATAGTAGCGGCCTGGAGCGGAGCCATCACCTATCCAGATGCAAGGTTTTCTTCTTTCTTGTGTGCATTGCCCCCAAGTGCAGTCATGCAATGGTGTCAGCATGCAGCTGCCCTGTAGACACCTGCTGCACTTGTCCCCAATTCTTGTTCCTATGCTAGTGGTATCCCTGGTCTCCACTGGGGGTCTCTACTGCACCAGAAAGACACCAGATCCCTCCCAGGGAGAGGACAGCTGTCCTACGGATGCTCAATCCATCTCCCACCCCTGCCAACCCCAAGCGCCTGGGCTCACTCCCAAACCCGGGTCACTGGCGTGGCACGAGGTGTGACATCTAGCACCTCAACCCTCAGCACCACCGGGCCAGCTTGACAAACCATTCTTAACATACATATTTCCCTGGTGTCCAGTGGCCCCTCCTTCACCCAATCACCTTTCCAATTGTCTGGACACAGTCTCCTTGGTGTCCATTGTATCCCCCCATCCCGATCCCCTATACATGATTGTTAAATCATTCCCTGGTGTCTAGCGGACCCCCCTCCCTATCCCATATCCCTTGTCTGAATGTTCTGTAGCACTTAATTGAAATGTATTATGACTGAACTACTGTTTGTCAATTGGTAATCTCATTGATATACTATCAATGAAATATTTAGTTCCACTGTCTGTATTTCTGCAATTTTTAGTATCTACTGTCTCAATTGTATTTAAGTAATCCCAAGTCACCCCTGAAAAAGGGACACTCTTGGGTTCAGTGGGCTTACTCAAGCAACAAAATTCAATAATAACATTTCCTGTTGTCTAGCTCACCCCCTGCACCCTTGGCAAGTAGTACCCTACCACCTTGTTTCTTCCCAACCTGACCCCAAACCAGCAACCAACACATCCCTAGACTCTCCACCATGGCCAGCCTTTGACTGAACTGCCAGTAAGCGTATACTGTTAACCTTTTCAGTTGTTTGGGAGTGGTGTCTGTTTTGGGGACTAAATGGACTTCACTATACCAAGTGTACTAGCTTACTGGAAGGAATGCTTGAACCAGAACCTCAGTGCCACCCCCAACAGTGCCACCAGCAACATCACAGTATCACCAGATCTGGCATAACCAAATGGAGTGACCCCAGCAGCCACCTTAAGGTAGGAACATAGGAGACACAAGAGTGGAGGAGCGTTCTTCTCACAGGCCTGTTGTAGACACTACATTAACCCTCCAACCAGTGGATGGCAGCCCAAGGGGAACACAGATGTTCCTTTCCTGCAACTGCCAGCCCTCTTCATACACCTTATTTTACCATGGTACACTGGTACTCATAATCCTCTGCTCCACATGGTGCATAGTACCTTGTCTGCCCGCAGGATGGGAATCCAAAAGGATGCCCACTGGTGCCTTCCACCCCACTGGCTTCCCACTCCCTGTTCCCAACATGCTCCTATGCACATGTGGGGAGGGACAACAGACAGGTTAAAACAGAATTTTAAGGCAGCGTCTTTATTCTCCAAAATGAAAACCTTGACAAATAAAAATTAACTTATCTTTGTCGATGGTCAACCGTCTTGAAAAAGATGACAACAAATGGAGGGTCTTGCTGTGTAAAATCACCTAAAATGGAAAAATAATTATTGACATTTTACAGCCACATAGCTTTATAATGAAAATGAATGCTAAATAAACTGAATTTTAAAACTTAGTTGTGTAATACATTTTACGTTTATCTTCAGTGGGGGGGGGGGCTGCAGTAAAATTTATACTTTTCCTAAATCCAAACTAAAGTATCTTCTTCAGTAGTTCCTTGCCTCTGCCAGATACTGCCAACTGAAACTGTGAAGTTACAGCAGTACATTTCTTTTCATTCTGACTTATTGGCCTCACACTATATTTAAGATCCCAAAAATGTAAATCCTGCAATAAACCCTACACTTAATAGTGCATTTAACATTTAATGTTTCACATTCATGCTTTACATCTTACCATAAAGCGGGCAAATAAAGGGATGCTCAACTCACTAACATTCTAGATGCTGTCCATCCACTAGTTACTGGTCACTAGGCAAGTTATCGCTGGATATGCTTTTAAGTAATTTGCTCAAAGCTGATGTTACGGAAAGAACAAACTCTGGTCAGAGCCAATATGGATGTGGAGAGCTTTTAGGAGCAGCAAGAGTGATGAAAAGAATATGCGGTGCTCTCACTGCACCTGAGTCAGCCATAATACTGCAGTGACTACAGTCCTGCGCATGCGTGATACTCGCACATCTGTAGTTTGCCCTACAACATGGCAGTGCTGATATAACTATGTGTAATGACCCAGTCCCCTTGGGTTACTAGAAACCCATTAGTAGTAGTCTTAGGAAGGTAGGAAAGGGCAGTTAGTTGGGAGCTCATTAGGGGCTTTCTACATAATGACATCATTGTTTACTCAGCTAGCCTGAGAGAAGGATGATTATGTCATTTAGAACTCTCACAGCAGCATAACCATTTTAGAGTCAGCTGCTCTTGGGGAGCTTAAAATGTACATCAGTAAGTACAAGTGTGGCAGTCAGAGTGGCAGGAGATCTGCCACTGGGGCTCTGTCAAATGGATCCTTGGTATTTCTCACCCTACTTTGGTAAAATCTTCAGTTTACATGCATAACTCTTTAGTTTCACTCCAAGGGGAATTAGAGGGAAAGTAATTCTTGTGGATCCAAGGCACAATCCCACGAAGTTCACAGCTACCTTAAGGAAGAACAATGAGTAGAATCTGAGAGCTACCAGAGAAAGAAGGTGCTTTTTGTTATTTCCATGACTGGGAGGAAGGAACAACTAATCTGTGAGTGCAGAATTTGAGACTGAACTCTGAGGGAGTTGTCTGAGGTGTGTGTGCCCTAGATAAGGCTAGATCACACTGGTAAGGACCTCTTTCACCACAATTGTGCTGAATTTCAAATTAAAGTTGGGAGTCTTTGGCAATTCATTGGGGATTGTAGACTCATTTGCTATAACTATGAAGAAATGGCATAGGCTGTTTGTGGCAAATGGTGGGAGGAACACCATCTGGAGTTTCAGGCAGGGCTAAGTGGTTCATGGATGGGCTCCACTGTTCCCTGAGCAAAGACCATGCACCAGGAGGATCTTAAACTGTGTGGCAAATCCCACCGATATACACTTTGGAAATGAAAATGTGTGGAAAATGTTTAAAGTATGTGGCACATCTTGCAGATACTGTATATACTTTGCAAGAGAGATATAAATGTTTTTGTGGAAAATAGTACTGCCTAGCAAAGTGTCCTGCAAAAGAGAGTGTGCCTGTATTGCAATGATAAGCCTTTGGGGAACCACCCTTGCTTTAAGTAACATCTGTAAATAAAGCTGTACTGCAAAATCCCAGTTACTGCTTTGGATGTTCCACCTATTGCTTCTAGAGTGTGAACGTTATTGGGTCCACTCAGCAGTTAGGTCTAGCATATGCCTAGCATCCTCTCCCCTGGACCTGGTTGTAAATAAAAAGGTTCATTTTAGTATGTATCCCCACCCCCCCATCCTGTAGCTAATAAGCCTGCTATACAGTATATTCCAACGCTAGGGGTGGTACCATGAGTGTAGTTCTGCCAAAAGAAAATTCCACTTAAATGCATATCACTTAAGTGCACATTCCTGTTTAATGCACACTTCCCCCCCCGTTACTTTTCCTATACATTCATTGTTAAAAATTCCTGTCAGGTGCACACTGCTTAAGTACACATTTCAGTTTAATACATATTTTGTCAGCTCGACAACACCTCTTCCCCCATGTAATTAACACCTCTTTAGTGCACAGGTGAACCAGAATAGATGTGAGAACAGTAGTTAACAGCTAATCAGAGATGCAGGCATTTTAGCACAGTAGAGTGCAGGAAGGTTACCCTTACACTAGGACAAAAAATATCTTTGTTACAGTAGTTGGAGCAGCCGGATACTAAATGAACAGATGCAGCCAAACAGTTTGGTGTAGATGTTTCCACTGTCACCAGAATTATGGCAAGTAAAGGAAGATTGTTCTCAGAGTGGGAGCATTCAGACAATCAAGATGGAATTGTGTGTGTAGAAAATTAATAAAGTGACTGAATGTGAAATGACACAGATGTGTTTATTTTTGTTAATTCTACTTTCATTTCAGGTCTGAAAAACACCATTTCAGCTAAATGCACATTTTGCCTCTGCAAAACAGGTGTGCATTTAAGCGGAATCCACTGTAGCTCTTTTAAGGAGGGATGCCAGCTAGCCAAAGGTGGTGTGGGGGTCATATATGTATGGTCACTACTCGTGCACGTACACTTTAAGTCAGTGCCACCATGTTGCACATGGTGGCCAATACTTCCACAGTTGTGGAAAGGAAAAGTAGTGCTCCAGGATAAGTGTATATGTTTATTCGGCCCTCAGAGGGGGAGGTCTGCCTAAACAGAAACACTGTAAACTATCATGGAGCACTGTGTCATAACATCAGTTAGTGGTCAAGTTACGTGCTTCCAAAGTGCTCTTATACAAATCAGATGATGGCATAACATCTGTGGAACTTGAAACACACAGCAATACAAATTAGACTCAGAAGGATACTATTAACAAACTAGATATCTGGTCTTGGATTTGCTCTTCATCACAGTCTCTTTCTCATTCTTTTCTAAGAAGTAATTTCTGGTAAATGTGCCTTAACCATATTGATCTCAGTGCTGGTAGACTATTTCAGGTTTTCCCCTGATTGTATTAGGTGGGGGTAGAAGCAGTCTTGAAGTGGTAGTTGCTGGTGGTGGCATGCTCTAATAAAAGTGGTCCCCATGCTTGTTTGCACATTTTAGAAATGACCCCTTTCCTTGTTTTTGATGTAAAAAAAACAGACCCATTTAACACAAAAACAAGAAGTCAGTTATGGAGATCACGTGATGTGTCTGGTGGGATAACAGCGAGTCCTCCAGGCTCCCGCCCCACCCCCGTTAATTTCATTATTTTAACTCATTATAAATCATAATCCGCTATTCCTCTCTGCCTACCAGCTTCATTAACTGACCAGGGAAGCATTTGAGGAGGTCTGACATTGCCGCGAATGAGCATTAATCCAGAAATGGATTCCGAGATGAAGGCGGCTATGCCTAAACACACCCTGCCGGTTTCCCCGGAAAAGCAGGCCAAGAAGGCAAAGCAGCAAACCCAGTCCTCCTCGGCTAAACAACTAACGGCTCTTTCCACTTCTACCCCTCTGTTAGAGGAGCAATTTTTGGAGGAGATGCATCCTTTTAAGGAAGCGTTATCGGAGTTAACGCTTGAGTTAAAGAGCCTCCGTGGGGAAGTGTCTAGTGTAAGACAACGGGTCACAGACAACGAGGCCCGTACCTTTTCACTGGAGTCCTGGCGGGATAAAACGGATCCTGAACTGGTTAAACTGAGGCAGCAAGTAGCCAAATTACAACAAAAAACAGAAGACCTGGAAGGCCGTTGTAGACGGAACAACGTTTTAATCCATGGCTTACCAGAAGGAGAAGGAGAAGAAGGTCCTTCCCCCATTGCCTTTATTCAATCTCTGCTCACGAAGATTGTAGGCCCTTCTCCACATAACCCCACATATATTATTGAAAGGGCTCATAGATCGTTGAGACCAAGACCCGAGCCATCAGCTCCCCCCAGACCCATAATTATCAGGATGCTTAACTACTTGGAGCGTCAGCACATACTGACAAAAGTGAAAGATATGCAGTCCATCTCCTGGGAGGGGAAGAAGTTACGTATAACTCAGGACCTTCCGTTAGAAACCCGCCAACAAAGAGCCACTTTTCACCCCGTTGTTACTAAGTTGATAGCTGCTTGTATTAAATTTAGGAAGGCTTACCCTGCTCGCTTACAGGTCTCACTAGAGGGAAAATGGCATTCATGTGAGGCAGTCTCCCAAGCCCAGGAGGATCTAGTCCAGATGCTACCCTGTCTGTTTAAAGTTACTTGAGGCAACGCTACTAAAGGGGTTAATGAGCATTCCAGCCCTAGATTTACACAGTGCCTTAAATTGTGATGCGTAAAAGTTACTGGTGATAAACCGTTTACTGGCCCTTCGTTTTTAACGAAATGCTGACTTTGCTTACTTGTTTTTTGAAAGAAGAGACCAGCTTCAAATTACTTCTCATCGTTTACCTGGACCTTTTGGATGGGTTTGAACCCCGAGGAACTGCCAGCTGGTGCTGGTTTTGATGCTGGTGGGTCCCAGGTGGAATTTCAGGCGGGACTTTATATTTGGTGGTTCGCGTTCCCTTGGGTCCCATAAGCGTGACGCACCGCTATTTTACCAGTCCTCTGCAAATTCGGTCCCCTAGGAATCACTACCTGCATAATAAAAGGCCTATCTTTGTTATCTGGTTGCACCTACGCAAGTTTAATTTGTGCTCACGTTAAGTAATAACCTTGGAGTCACGTGATGTCAGCCCGAGCATAGACAGCGCGCCCGAGGAGCTCTCCCGTTCGCCGGGTAAATAGTGTTGTATTTCGGGGCTCAATCGTTTCCCTACTGCACAATTCCCTATTTTTAGAGCTGCGGAGACATTGAGGAAGCGGCGGAGCAAGTTAGCAATGGGGTTCGGCATGGATGGGTTTGTGAAGAAGGCGAGGCCTAAGCCCTACGCCCTCAGCCAGCAGGAGAAACAGAAGGCCCTTGAAGAGGGCAAACAGCAGAGCTGCTAGCCTTCGAGCCTGCCGACTGGTGACATCCCGCTATTGGGCTGCGGTTTCTGGAGCTTATGCAGCCGCTGCAGTTAACGATTGCCTCAGTAGCTGAAGACGTCCAAACAATCAAAAATCAGTGGATGCACTATCGGTTAGGGTCGGGGATATGGAGTCTAAGGTGGTTTCACTTGAAAATAAGCTGGCCTCTCAGGAAACTGAATTAGTGCTGATAAAAAGGAGATTCAAGAAATTGGAGGATAAACTGGAGGATTTGGAGGGGCGCTGCAGGAGCAATAATATTGTGATAGTTGGTATCCCTGAAAAAGAAGAGGGTAGTGCTCCAATAACTTTTATTCAAAGGCTCTGCATTAAGATCGCAGGTTCTCCCCCAGGTGGAGGGGATTACATAATCGAGAGGGCGCATAGGGCCCTGCGGCCTCCTCCTACGTCAGATCAGCTTCCCAGGCCATTTATTATAAAGTTTCTCAATTATCTGGATAAGCAGCACATTCTGAACAAAGTCAAAGGCATAAAAGACCTGCTCTGGGAGGCAAGCGCATTACGTGTGATACAGGATCTTCCTCATTCAGTTAGGATGAAACTGTGAGAACTACATCCCATAGTAGCTAAACTGGTGGCAGCTGCTAAACCTTTCTGGGTGAGATACCCTGCTATTTTGATGGTTAAGATGGATGGACAGTGGCTCTCATTCGATACTAGCTCTGAGGCTCAGCAGGAGTTGCAACGTTTGCTCCCTGACCTGTTCAAGTGACATTGTACAGGCATGTATGTGTGATGGTCATGGTGGTTCAGTCAGAGGGATGTGGAGTTTTTCAGCCTGCTGTTCTTATGGACTGATGGGATATTTCAGGAAGAGCCCAGTTTTCCTTGTGAAGAAATGGATTTATTTGGAGGTCCCCTGCTGGTTATATAGGGAGATTAGAGGAGAATGGAATACTTCTCTTACCCAGCTGGAAGATGGACAGTATTCTCCTTGTCTTTTTTTTTTTTTTTTTTTATCTCTCCCTTTTTTCTACAGGGTGGTCCGGCTTTACGAAGATGGATTCTTGTTGGAGATGGGGCCTGTGGTCTGGTTGGGGTCCCCCGTACCTTAGCGAGTTTGGACTGGATGATCTGGACTGTTACTTCGGGGAAGCTCGAACTGGTCTGAGGTTGCAGTGCTTCAACAAGGGCTCGCATGTGATCATTTGGTTCAGTCAGCGATTGGACTTGTGCTACTGGTGGAGTGCTTTTATTCGCAGTAGGGTCCTCCATTGGTTCTATGTATTTTTCTAAGGCCTACTGCTTGCAGTTGGGTTGATTGAGTTCATGTTGACTAATTGTGGGGGGTGCTCCGGGCGGTGGCTGGGGTTTGAGGTTGATAGAATGTTTATCATGTGGCTAGTGTTGGGTTGGAGGCAGTTCATTGGAACTGGGGAAGTGCTTTAGGTGGGAGGAGGGTGTGTATATACTTGTGTTGGGTTGGGGAGGGAGGTGGGTGCTGGGTGGCCTGGGGTTTTTAGGGGGTGGGCTTTAGTTATGCTCAAGGTTACAAATCACTGGGAAGTCCCCTATGCATCGGGCTTAGAGATGTTCCTATGTCAAGATGGGGCCTCCTCGCTGATGGTAATCAGTCTAGGTGTTATGATAGGTCTCAGTGAACCTTATATTTTACTCTCACATGACTCAGACTCTGAAACTTATCAGCTGGAATGTAAAAGGAGCCAAGGATAGGACTAAACGACAAGTAATTTTAAGGCATTTGCATCACTTGGGGGTGCACATTGCTTTCCTTCAGGAAAGGCACCTGAACAGATGTGATGCGCAGTATTTTAGGAGGACCTGGGTAGCTCAAGTATTTGGAGCTGGTGCATCAGCTAAAAGGGCTGGGGTGGTTATACTAGTATCTAAGAGTGTTCCTTTTAAACTACTAGAAGAGCACAGGGACCCTGAAGGCCGCTTTATATTTGTTCTGACTCAGGTAGCCTCGCAAACGATTTTGCTGGGCTCAGTCTATGGTCCTAATGAGGATACCCCCCCTTTTTTATACGGAGGTATTATCTAGGATATTGGCTGGCTCACACCAACCGATAATTATTGGGGGGGACTGGAACCTTGTGCTCCAAAATGATCTGACAGGACATTCAATAGACGTAAGGGATTATCCCTGCCCAGAGAGCGTTAAAGGGTCTTATGGAGTGCGCTGCCCTTTTGGATGTCTGGCGATTTTGAATCAACGTACGTCAGTATTCTTTTACTCCCGGTACATAAGTCCCATTCAAGGATAGATTATATTTTAGTTAGTGCCCTACTAGTCCCGAGGTAATCCAGGCAGATATTTCTGTCAGGGTGATTTCTGATCATGCCCCGTAAGTATATCTTGCTCTTCCCTGACTTCTACTCGAGCGTTACCCTCATTGGAGGCTTAACACTCAACTATTAAAAGCTCAGTCTGTATTGCAGACAATTAGTGAGACATATTGATACTTTTTGCTGGTTAATCAGCACTCAGTGACCGAAAAGATCTGGTTTGGGCTGCTTTAAAATGTACCATAAGGGGAGTTAATTAAGATTGCTGCAAGGAGAAATCATACCCAGAAAAAGATAGACTCTCCTTATTAACCAGATTAAGCAAATGGAGTTGAATATATCACAACATTCACCCGACTCTGAGAGGATCAGGCTGCATAAGTTACAGGCCCAATTTGCAGGGTTGGTTCAAGAAAAGGCAGAGCTTGCATTACGCCGTACAAAACTTCAATACTTAGAGTCAGGGGAAAGGGCAGGAAAGCTGTTAGCCACTCGATTAAAGCAATTGGATTTAGCACATCATATTGTGGGAATTTGCCTCTCTCAGGGTCATCAAGTATGTTCAGACCCAACGGAGATGGCTGAGGCCTTTAGAGCTTTTTTTCCAAAAATGTATTCACGGGACTCGGGGTTGAGTCATCAGATTTGAAATTTGTAACTTTTTAGCCTCTGTGGGTCTCCCAAAATTTCAACGGATGAGGCCAAATATCTAGCGGCTCCCATTACTCTTGTGGAGGTCCGCCAGCTATCCAGCAGATGCCTCGGACAAATCTCCGGGCCTGATTGGTATCCCAATAATTTTTAGGGCTTTCTCAGTCAGGTAGCTCCTATTTTGTTGGAAGTTTTGAGTACTGGCACAGGCACGGGGTCTCGGATCCCAATTTTCTCGAGGCAACAGTCACACTAATTTTGAAGCCTGGCAAGACCCACTTGATCTTAATAGCTATCGTCCGATATCCCTGTTAAATACTGATGTTAAAATACTGGCAAAATTCTAGCTGGCAGGTTGTCGAAAGTGATGGATAAATTGATATGCAGGGAGCAGGTGGGCTTTATGAGGGTAGGGTGCCTCTGGACCATCTGAGAAAATTGTTGCACCTTATGGCAGAGGTTAGGGACTCAGATGTTCCTGCTGTACTCTTGTCATTGGACACTGAAAGGCTTTCGACAGAGTCTCCTGGTCCTATCTGTTCCTTGCTATGTCGGCCTTTGGTTTGCGGAGGTGTTTATAAAATGGGTCAAAATACTATATTCGTTTCTGTCTGCCAGGGTGAAATGTAATGGAGTCCTCTCACAAGCTATTAGATTAGAAAGGGGCACCAGACAGGGATGCCCGTTATCCCCGCTTTTATTTAACATTTATATTGAGCCATTTCTACGTAGGTTACAGGGAAACCCACTGATCAAAGGGATCAAATTGGGTAGTACAGCCTATGTTTGTTCAGCCTATGCTGATGATGTCCTTTTGCATGTGGTGCAGCCAAGTGTTTCCCTCCCATCGATATTGGAGGAAATTAGTTATTTCTCAAAGATGTCGGGTTATAAGTTGAATCACTCTAAAACTAAGATTTTCACTTTAAATCGGAAGGTGATAAGAGATGATTTTCAACCCTTAGGCTTAGGTTGGGAATCTGGTTCCTTATTATACTTGGGCATTAAGATTAATAATAGTTTGGCTTTGATGATTAAGGAGAATCTGGGCACCCTTACACAAGTGGTAGCAGAGGATCTGAATAGGTGGCGGCCCATTGCTCTGACCCTCTGGGGTAAGATAAATCTTTTAAAAATGAATGTTATGCCCAGGTTTCTGTATCCGTTGGGAATGTTGGGGGTTTTTCTCCTGAAAAGATGGTTTGCTAAGCTGCAGAAGTTGTTTGTCTCCTTTATAGGACAAGGGAAGTGTATTCGTAGGTCGTTTAATAATTTGACTGCCCCTAGAAACAAGGGTGGTTTGGCTGCCCCCTCGGTCTTTGCCTATTATTTGGCCCAGCATGTTAGTAAACTTGCCTGGTGGATTAGGAAGGTGCAGCCCACGGACTATAGACCTCTCTGGTATGATATTGAGGCGGACCTGGCTAAGGGCATCGCATGTACACTGCGGTCATTATTATACCTTTCCCCTATGAATTTACCGAGGGCCTTCAGGAACAATCCCATGGGATGGTCCTTGAAGGCCTTTCTCCAATTACAACAGCACCTAGGCTTTGAGTGGTGGATCTCAGACACTCAGCCTATTTTTGAAAATATGCATTTTAAGATTGGGGGTCTCCCAATATTTCCCTCTTTCTGGCTAGATTAGTCATATCACAGCAGCAGATTTTTTAGATCAGAAGGTACCTAGGTCATTTGCCTATATGAAACAGACCTTTGGGGTGTGGACAATTGTTTCTTTAAATGGTTGCAGCTTAAGAAGGCTGTCTGTCAAGGGCCTTTTCTGTCCGCAGCTTTGCATGATTATCCCTCTAGTATGGACGAACTTTGGAAGGTAGAACCCAATCCCATCGGTCTCCAAAATTTATGGAAAAATTTTAGAATGGGACAAAGAAAATTCCTTCTGGGGTATGTTACTATTGGGCTGGAGAGCTGGGGATTGAGGGATTCTCCAGAGTTCTGGAAGAATCTATGGAACTCTGTTTATAAATATGTCAAGCAAGATAGGCTTAGGATGGTCCAATTTAATATTATGCATCATCTCTATCTGACTCCTCATATTTATTCGATGGAAACCACGGTGCTCCCCAGCATGCTGGCGCTGTGGTTTTGGGGAGGGCTCCTTGTTGCATATGCTGTGGGAGTGCCCGAAAGATTCGCTTGCTTTGGGAGGACATCAGCAGACTTGTTCATCCTATCCTTGGCTCAGTCAGTGAACCACATGAAACTTGTTTATTGTTAATCTTTCGGACATGGCCCAAGCTTGAGAGCCCATGTTTCACTTATTACTGCGGTTATGAAGTTAATAATTCTCAGGCATGGTCATCTATGGGATCTCCTTCTATGTTGGAATGGCACAGAGAATGTATGCTAGCGTTGCAATTAGAGAAACATATAGCCTACATGCAAGGCAAACCGAATGCATATATGACTAAGTGGGGGCGTCTTGACTTATTACTAAGTAATTTTGGAAATACGAATTGAATGCACTGTGGTACAGCAATGTATTTGTGCTTTCCTCTTTCTTTGTCTTTTCTGCCTATTCTTGACTTCTCTTCTTCCTTTTCTCTCTTTCTGTGTGAGTGTTTTTCAATTTAGTAGTGATTGTAACCTTGAGAGGGTTGGGGGTTTAGGGTATTGGGATGGGGTTGTTTATAGTTTTATATTGGGAGATAGAGGCAGGGGTTTTGTTTTTTCCTTTTTTATTGTGGGTGGCGCCTCCCTGGTATGTATTTACTTAATTATTTTATCTGGTTGTTATGCAGGTTTTATCTGCAATAAGTTTGTATTTTCCTATTTATATGCTTTCTCTCTGTATTACTGTAAGTGTTGATACTGGAGCTTTAAATCAATAAAATTTTAAATTGCAAAAAAAAGTTATAACCTTGTGGGGCTGAGGTCTTACCATAGAACTATGGACCACTAAATCAATGCGTGGACTGGAAAGGATTAATAAATTAAAGCTGGTGGGGGAGGGACGGTGGGGTGTAAAATGATAATAAAGAAAGAATTATATCAATGCCCTTCCCCTCTCCCTTTCCTCCCTTCTCCTCCCCTCTCCTCCCCTTTTTTTCTTTCTCTCTAGGTCTCAGAATGGACTTCAGGGTGGGTATGGGGGTGGGGACAGGGTCTGAAACAGAGCTGATCATGCCTAACCACCGTGACTGGAGAATGAGAGTTCTCCTAGCTTACCTCATAAGGAAGTAATAGTATTCTGTTTATGACAAGAATAGCTGTACAACCACCTAAAATGCATCATGGGAGAGATTTCAAGGTGATGCAGCATTGGATTAACTTTGATTTCAATACTACTCCCTGGATGTTTTCAATCCTTTCTATGGGGGGGATGTATGCTAGGGTGTTTAAAGAAGTAGTAGGAACAAACACTGGTAGTTTTCTGTTTCAGGGGTTTAGGGTTTGTATGTTTATTGTACATAGCTTTTTGTGGGTAAAAGTTAGGGGGTGGTGGGGTAAATACCTGCGAGTAATAGTAGGAGAGGTTACAATTATGGTTTCTGAAGGGTTCTGCGGTGTTGGGCGCTTCCACTCCTACTGTTGCCTGCTGTTTAACCTTAAATTTGAAATCTACTCAAGTAATACCCTATGGGAGGGTCGTAGTCACAGGGAGAGAGCTGTGGTGCATATCCTGAAAGTTACCCGAGTAGTAGATAATTGGGAGGTATTACAGTAAATGGCATTAACCTCGTCAAATTTGTTACATGAATGTAAGAGAGCTGCCGCCCATCAAGAAATTACAAATACTAAAGCATTTAAATTACTTGCAAGCAAGGGTCTCCTTTATTCAGGAGACTCATCTGCTGCCGAATGAGGCTATTAATCTACGCAGAAGAGGTATTGGACAAGTGTTCACCTCGGGCGGATCATCTAATGCGGGGGGAACAGTGATCCTCATACACCGTTCAGTAGCCTTCCAATCTAAAAATATTATTGTAGATCCTGCAGGTAGATATATATCAGTAAATGGTATTTTGGATCATACTGAGGTAGTATTAGGTAGCATTTATGGTCCTGTTGGGGGAGACCCAGTATTCTTTATAACTTTATTAGATAAGTTACAAGCATTTATGTCCTTACCAATAATACTGGGGGGAGATTGGAATCTGTCTCCTACGCAGGACCTGGATAGATCTAACCCCTTACTTAAACCTTTGTCCGTTGCTCAAAAGGGACTCTCAGACTTTATGGATTCACTTGGTCTATGCGATCCATGGCATTTACAAAATCCAGTAGCTCGTGGCTTTACCTTTCAATCTATGGTTCATTCTATGTGGTCCAGGCTCGATTACATTTTATTTAGTAACACCCTTTTGCAAGGCATGTGTGATATGGGCATAGAACCTATAGTTATATCAGATCATGCGCCAGCCTGGGTGGTTACAATGCTTGATGCTAGTTTTCGAGAGACCCCTCTGGAGGCTGAATAACCAGCTTCTAAGGAGGATTATGTTGTTACTAGAATATCGAATCTGATTCAATCCTTCTTTGATTGTAACCAAGCCTCGGTTGCATGAGCTGATCATGAATGGTGCGCGTTAAAGTGCTGCCTAAGAGGTGAATGCATTCGCCTGGCCTCTACACGTAAGAAAAAGAATGAGGCTAAAGCCTCAGCACTCCTTGCTCAAATTAAAACACTGGAGCAATCCCTCTCTTCCTCAACCGCATCGGATACCTTAGAAGCCCTCTTGTCCCTAAGGAATCAATACTCTCTTTTACTTCAGGAAAAAGCTGAGTTTGCTATCTTGAAAACTCGGGCAAGGTATGTAGAGTATGGGGAAAAGGCTAGCCATCTTTTGGCCTTGAGGTTAAGGAAACTGGAGTCCTCCAGGTTAATAAATTCAATTGAGGATCCCAATGGGAAGTCAAACTAGACCTAGGGAGGTGGTCTCGGTACTCAGGCTTTACTTCTTCACTATATAATAAAGCTACCCCTCCCTTTCTAGATGAGATGCTTAGCTATTTAGCGTCCGTTCCTTTGCCCTCGATTAACCGATCAACAATTATTGTTGATCTCTCCTATTTCCATTCATGAGATACTGGTGGCAATTAATGATTTGACCCCGGATAAGGTTCCTGGGCCTGATGGCCTATCCCCGAATTTTTACAAACAATTTGCCAAAGATCCGGCACCCGGTCTACTCCGTTTGTACCAATATTTGCTTTCTGGAAACATACAAGACCCCAAGCTTTTAGAGGCCCTCATTACCCTTCTTCTTAAACCAGGAAAACCTGCATACCTTCCATCGAGCTATCGCCCTATTTCATTACTAAACTGCGATATCAAGATTCTAGCCAAAATTCTGGCTAAGAGAATTGAGCAGGTCTGGATCCCCTTACTTAGTTCGGAACAAATTGGCTTTGTTGCCAATAGATCCTCAGCTGATCATCATCGTAAACTCCAATACCTCATTAATACAGCCAAATCATCCCTTACCCCAATGATTTTAGTATCCTGGGCATGAAAAAGGCATTTGACAGGGTTGACTGGACATTTCTCTGGCTACGCTGCAAACTATGGGTTCCCCCTTTGTTTATAAAATGGGTGCAGGCACTATACTCTCACCTAGAGCTAGATTGTATTGCAATGGGATCTTATCAGACTTTTTTCCCTTACATTAGGTACACGACAAGGCTGCCCCTCTCACCTTTTTATTCAATTTATATCTCGAGCCCTCCTTAGACGTCTAAATTTATCTCCACTTATAGCAGGTATTCCCATGGTCAATAGCATTGCGAAAATCTCAGTTTTTGCTGATGATTTGCTCCTACATCTCTCAAATCCAGCCCTTTCATTAAAAGCGGCATTGGACATAATTGAGGACTTTAGTAAATATTCTAATTACAAGCTCAATATTAGTAAAACTGAAATTTTCCCTCTTAACCATCTTACCCATAGCTCAAGTTTTGCTAATTTTGGGATGAAGTGGACTACACATTCTATTAAGTATTTAGGGATTCACATTACTCTCAATTCGTCCCTGTCACGGAAACTGAATTTAGAGGATCTATGGCGCGATATCCAACAAGATCTGACCAGATGGTCTAAGCTTCCACACTATCGCTGTGGGGCAGAATTAGTATTATTAAAATGAATGTGCTGTCCAGAATTTTTATCCCTAAATATGTTGAATGTATGGATACCAATATCTTATTTTCAGAGTAACCATTCAGGAATAAACTCATTTATTTGAATAATAAATCTGTTAGAAAGTCCAATAATAAATTATCCCAGCCAAAAGATTTCGGGGGCTGCCTTCCTAACCTTTTCTATTATTGGGCTTCACACTTGAATAAGTGTGGGAAATGGTTATCTCCACCTGATTCCTTGGCTTATCAAGGATATAAACCACTGTGGTTGCAGGCTGAACTAGACCTCATGAGTAGTCATAATATCATCCCAAGGGCCCTCTTTTACATACCTGGTAAAATATTCCTACAATATTCTGTTCTTTACCACTTGGGATCTCCCTTAGGGTTGTTTCTCAGCTGTTTAGGTACTTTAAGATCTCCCCAATTTTGGATTTTTCTCAACCCATCTGTTTAAACCCAAATCTTCGGATAGGCAACTCTATGATAACTGGAAATTGGTTACCATCTCTTTCTGGTTGCAAAGTGAGTGATTTTTACTCATTAGATTGTATCTTAGCTACAGATGAGATCTTAACAAAGTTTAAATGGCCGACAGCGATGGTCTTCAAGGCCTTTCAGCTGAGGCACCTTCTGAGTAAAAGATTTGGATGCAATGTTAAAGCTTCCTACCTTACCGATTTTTTCCATCAAATCTCTATAACAATCAATGAACCGCATAGTATTTCTAGGTTGTATAACTTGTTGCATATGTTCCCAGTGACCCCGTCAGGTACCGGTCCAAATATCTGGCAAAGTTTATATCCGGACGGAGATATTAATTGGCAGAGTATATGGAGAACCTACATACTTATCATACTCAAGACAGGTACAGGATTACACAATATTGTATTTTGAACAACCTTTATTATACTCGGTTAAACTGGCGCAGATGAGCGTATATCTTCATCAATATGCTCCAGGTGTAATAAAGAGAGAGGCTCCGTGATACATATTTTCTGGTCATGTGCATCAGTATCCTCTATGGAAACAAATAAAGTTACTCTTGATCCATTATTGGGGTTAAAAGGCTTATTCTCCCTAAAACTTGTATTTTGGGCGACTATTCCGAAATTCAAGTGAAGGAAAAGAGATTTCATTTGGCATTAATATCAATGGCGGTCAAAAACTAGTACTTAGACATTGGAAAGATCAGACTGTGTTAACTTATACGGAATGGCTACATGAGATCTCCTTCGCGCCGTGTGGAGAATGTGATAGCTCAGGTGAACGCCGCTTACCTTCCTTCACTAAAAATGGGGCAAGCTATATGCCTTGTACCTCAAATGATACCTGGGTATATGATGGGCTGCGAGCTCCTCCGTGTTTTTCTTTGTATTCATGTTTGAATATAATTATGCCATTGTTGTTTTCTGGTTTTCTCATTTGGTCATCTTTTCTGTGCCAAGTCTGGCAGTAAGAATACGATACGACTAGGGTGGGCCGATTCTTGGTTTTCTTTGTAGTCTCATCTTCCATGAAGTCGACCCAATATGTATTGCTTCTTTATTTAATTAGTTAGCCTAGCTATGTGTATAGAATTATTATGCACCACAGTTTAGGAGGGGAGGTAATTGGGGGATGGTTAATTTTGCTATATTAAACTCCAATAATCCTTGATTGAGGGGTG
This sequence comes from Neoceratodus forsteri, assembly GCA_016271365.2. Lineage (NCBI taxonomy): Eukaryota > Metazoa > Chordata > Ceratodontiformes > Ceratodontidae > Neoceratodus > Neoceratodus forsteri. Next base: position 868,736,441 of record CM057450.1, on the reverse strand, counting down.
TGTAGAGTTTTGTTTTCTGTCATTATCTCTTGATATATTATGCAGATTGGTATAACTGTGTTACTTCAGTGCCGCAGTTTTTGTATACTGTCATGATTTGTTAATTAATAAAATATATTAAATTAAAAAAAAAAGAAGTCAGTTATGGCCTCCATCCCACCCCTTTTATCTTTAAGTAAAGAACATGATTAAGGGTTTGTATCAGATGTACAGTGGCAGCCATAGATGCATAATATTGTTAAACAGTAATCAACTGTATGTAAATGTGTTTTTTTTTAATGTGTGCTTTCTTAATGTTGTCAGTACCACTCCACCTATTTTGTAATCTTCCCCTGGATTTCTGAGCCCAAGTGCATTATTTTACATTTTTTGTGTTCAAGACAAAAAGGCTTTTCAAATGAGGGTAGTCACTAATCTAAATTCTTTATATTTTTTTTTAATTGCCATCAGAAATGTAAATTTTGTAAAAACAAAAATGGAAATACATGAAGTAAGATGACCATATTTTACAAAATATAAGACATTTGTATTAGTGACCACCCTCATTTGAAAGGTCTTTTTGTCCTGAACAAATTTCAGGCTGGTTAGTTTTGTGCACCTGGAATAGTTTTAAAGATATTTAGATTTGTTTGGAATGTGTGCATGCTAAGAATTCTGCACAATGCCTTAGGAAGATTCTCAGTGAAATGCAGTTTGGAATTCTGTCTCCAGCATTTTAAACACACAATGAGTCTGAATGAGTTAAAGAGGACAGGGATTGATTACTTATGTGCAGGTGTTTGAAATGTCTCTGTTTTCATAAATTATATTCATGCCTCTAATGGATCCCTGTTTAACTGTGTGTGAATAAAAGATGAAGCAGTAAGTTGTATTTTGGTTCTAGATTTATAGAACTGTTATTTAATACAACAGCAGATTAGGTACATATGGAAACATGATGACACATGGACATATTAGGATAACAGCATCTCAGTTACAAGGGTGCTGTGTTAGGCTTGTATTTTGAATATACACATACACTAGTCACTTGTTACAGAATTGTAGATATAACATATATAAGACAGTATAAGTTTGATTAGTCATGAGTAATATGGACTTGTTGTACACAGAGTTTAAGAAAAATGTATCTGAACAGTACACTGTGTAAAATTTGATTGACACCACTGTGTGAAATAGCTGGTGAATGCTTAATTTGCACTAGGCAGGTTGTCTTCTAGCCTATTTTTTTTTTTTTACTTAACACATAGATATTTTTATATGTATAAGACTTTTAACATTATTTACTATATATTGTTGAAAAAGCTACTGATGCCTGAAAGAAAACTTTGAAAAACATAATAAGTAAGTAAAATTATACTTGTATTCCATATATATTCTAGCTTTCTCCTCCCCATTATTTATTACTGAGGAAGTGTGCATGTATACATGATTTTGCATCCCTTACAGTTACTTTAAAGTTAATCTGCCTCTGTAGCTAACTCTCTACTTCAAGTCATAATGGTCTGTTTTGACGTTACAATCTGGTGCCATGAGAATACTGTAACTGTGATGTCAGAAGCAGTACATTATGGGCTGGATATTCAAACTGCGCTATTCTGTGGTGCAAGCCCTTGCACTGCACAAAATAGTTGTGCAGGGGTGTGGCCGGGGCAATATTCAAAGGAGTTGCACTATTGAGCAACCCTTCTGAATATCACCCCGCCACAGCCACTGTGCATGGTGCAGTGGAACTTGCGCCACTGCAAGTGGTCAGAGGGAGCATTCAGGCCATGTGGCGCAAGTACCATTGGGCGCCCATGTGCAAATTTCCCCATATTCAAAAGGTGACATGCAAATGGGGCCATAATTTATGTAGTAGGGGGGCCATTTGCATCTATTTATGGCTCCATTTGCATGCCATTAGCATGCAGGTTCGCTGATCCCTGAGGACTTGTGCCTGGTGGCCTGCCAGGCAGCAGCCATCGGGGACCGACGCCCCCTGCAGCCCAATCATGGGCATGAGTTAAAAAATCCGCCCCTACTGGCCCGATCACAGGCATAAGTTAAAAAGTCCCCCCACCCCCCCACTGACCCGATCACGGGCATATGTTTAAAACACCCTCCTCCCCCCGACTGGCCCAATCACAGGCAAAAGTAAAAAATAAAACCCACCCCCATCAGCCCGATTGTGGCACCAAAGTGTCCAACCCCAAGAACATATCCCTGGTGGTCCAGTGGATTGCTAAGCCCGATCGTGGCACCAAAGTGTTTAAACCTCCCCAAGAACATATCCCTGGTGGTCCAGTGGACTGCTAAGCCTGATCGTGGCACCAAAGTGTTTAAACCTCCACCCAGGACCATATCCCTGGTGATCTAGTGTTCCCCACCCACCCACCCATGAGCCCCACCACCTGCTCCCCGGCGGCGGCGGGCAGCATCCACCCGCCTGCTGCCCGCCACCGCGAATGACTGCCGGTAGAGGCTGCACGCCGATGGCTCTTGCTTTGCACCACAGTTAGGTGACAGTTAGGACCGATGACTCCAATGCACACCCCGATTCCAGTTGGGGGGGTGGGCTGGAGGGGTGCAAAGGGGTTTCAACCCTAACATCGAATTTCCTTGCTTTTGTCACTGTGGAACAACCCTAACTGACGCATTAAACAGAGTTTTTTGCCTCTAATTTCCCTTCTTTTTGAGAATGATAATGAGAAATAGTGAATGTAATACCAGCGGCGGGAGCGTGGGGGTGATGTCTTGTCGCATTGTAACTTTGTGCCAGCAAACGCAAATCATAATGCACATGGTGACACAAAGAGAAACAGAAAGAGGAACAGTACTGTAGACAGAAATGTTAAAAACAATGGAAATGCAACCGCAAATGAAAACGCAAAGGGTAACAACGCATGGTGGCGTCGCGTGAGCGATGTAAGTGAAGCGGGTATGGAACCGCAAGCAGAAACGGTAATGGTAAGAGTAATGTAAGCGCACAGGCTGATTTTCCCCAAAAGATGTATAGAGAAAGACAGTGAGTAGAAAGAATGTATGCAAAATAATGACTCTCGGAACACAAAAATCAGTAGTTGTAATACTAAATTGCTTATATCTCTGTAGCCGTACGACATAGAAAAAAAAATGTAAAAGTCATATGTATTATCACTTTCCTGGCTAGTTTTATATGTAGCCCCTAATTTTTAGACAAAAACTTTGTATCTCACACGTTTTGATGAATATTGCCCTCAAATATGCAGCGAGCATCAATATTATCCTAAGGAAAAAACAGAGATTCGGACTGCCATAACTTTTGAACAGTTTAATATTTTTTCATGAAATCTTCAAAAGGCACATCGGGGACCCTGGCCGCATGTTCCCTGAAGATTTCAGGCTGATCGCGCAAACCGTGTGACCTATAGGCACGACAGTAGAATTCCAGAAAAAGCGTAAATGCATGTGCAGATCATGCTTAATAACTCCACAGCCATGTATCTGACTGGTACAAAACTTGGCAGATCCCAAGGTGTATAGGTCTTGATCATGTATGCCAAATTTCAGGCACATCTGTCAAACGGTTGCAAAGTTATTAAGGTGCAAAATTTTGGGTTTAACATGTAAATGGCTCCTCAACCCTAACTATGGTAGCACTACCTGCTACCATAATATATATATATATATATATATATATATATATATATATATATATATATGATAGTGGCACAGTAGTGCCACTACAGTTAAGTTGCATAGCCATTTCTTTGTTAAACCTCACATTTTGCACTTTAATTACTTTTGAACCATGAGTCTGATTTGCTTGAAATGTGGAATGTACAAAGATCTGCAATGGATCTCTAGATCTGGAAATCTTTGTGTCAGTCAGATGTACGGTTGCAGAATTGTAGCACACTTAGAAAGTGAAAACTCCCCAAAGTTGCGATTTCTTTGTCCACCCAAAATGCACTGAAGAATGAATATGAATGGGTTCAGATTGGGTTGCCTGCATGTGTCTTGGGTTGCACTGGTGCCTTTTGATTATTTGGTGAAAAAATAGTGCTCCATTCAAAAGTTATTAATTTTTTTCTATCCCATTATAACCTATGGGAAAATGTATATGTGCAGCTTGAAAATTGTCACAATCGTATTTTTTGATATTGACCTGCCTGAAATTGTTTTTGTGCTGCCGCCATCTTTTTTTCAGTTAGCAAGACAGAAAAAACGTTGTAATTCAAAATACAGTGAAGTTCCTAAAACACCAACACTTGTGTTTACCTAATCGGGCCCTGAGGAACAGGAATCTGGTAATAATTTTGGACCAGGTGGTCTGGAAATGTTTTTTTTTTTCTACCATTTTGCCATTTTTTGTGTGTGGTATAATATGTTACTGCGACAATATGCTGGATCATAGAAATTATAACAGTGACACTACTTTAAATGAGCTCGATAATACTACAGGACCACATTTTCTAAATGCTGTTTTGTCACTTGACTGTGGCAAGCTGGATTGTGATATTGGCCTGAAATCTTCAGGGTGGCAAGGTCCAGTGGCACAGATGTGCCTTTCAGTGGTTTGGTTCAAGCACATTCAACAGGCCTATACTTCAGGCAATCTGAAGTTCTGAATTTTTCCCATAGGATAACATTACGGTGGTTGTTTTCGTTGTCATTTCATTGTAGCAATGTGGATTGTGCTATTTGCCTGACTTTTTCATGGTAGCAAGCCCTAGTGTCACAGGTGTGCCTTTTGGTGGTTTGTTACAGAAACATTGAACAGACCTATAATTACAGCATGGTGAAGTTCTGAAATTTCCCCATAGGATAACATTGTGGTGCCTGGTGTGCCTTTCGGGGCCAGTATCTTGATAATGGTTCGAGATACGGAGTTTTTGTTGCAAAAATTCTTAATCCTCCTTTAGGTTGGAAAGCCATGAAACCCATGAAATTTTAATTTTTTTTCTACCTTGTACTGTTTCTGAGATATTTGCATTTGCTAATTTTCATGCATGGGGGTGAGACAATCACAGACGGGGTCATCACATTGAAAAGGATGCTGGAGGGCCTTAGGTCCCTGAGGGTAGACAAGGCACCTGGGCCAGACCAGGTACATCAAAGGGTGCTGAGGGAGCTGGCAGAGGTCTTGGCAGAGCCACTGACGGATCTGTTCAGCACCTCGCTAAATATGGGATATGTGCCCAGAGATTGGAGGAAGGCACACGTGGTACCTCTCCACAAAAGTGTGCCCAAGGATGAACCAGGGAACTACAGACCAGTGAACCTCACCACAATTGTGGGGAAACTGATGGAATCTATCCTCAGAGAAAGACTGGTGCAGTTTCTTTTGGATAATGATCTGCAAGATGACAGACAGAACGGGTTCGTCACTGGCATATCATGTCAGACAAACTTGGTTGATTCTTTTGACTGGGTCATGAGGGCACTGTACAAGGGTCATGCTGTAGATGTAGTCTACCTGTATTTCAGCAAGGCCTTCTATTCAGTGCCACACGGAAGGTTGACCTGCAAGTTGAGGAGTCTTGGTATAGGGTGGAAGCTAGCCCGATCGGTAGAAAACTGACCGAGGGACAAGCAAAAAAGGATAGTTGTGGGGGAAGAAGCATCGGAGCCCAGGCAGTGAAAAGTGATGTCCCACAGGGATCAGTACTGGGACCAGTCCTGTTTAACATTTTCATCAGAGACATAGCAGTTGGGATCAAGAATAAGATCAGCCTCTTCACTGATGACACCAAGATCTGTGCTGAGGTAGATGGGGAGGAGGGTAGCAAATTACTGCAGGAGGACTTGGCAAGACTCGAGGAGTGGTTGCACACCTAGCAGCTTGGGTTCAACACCAAGAAGTGCAAGGTGATGCATTTCAGAGGCAAAAACCCAGGATACAGCTACTGGATTGATGGTATTAAATTGTCCTCATCCAATGAGGAGAAGGATCTGGGGGTGCTGGTGACCGGGGAATGAAACCACTCAGCCCAGTGTAGGAAGGTAGCGGCTAGGGCTAACATTATGCTAGGGTGCATAGCAAGGGGGATTACATCCAGATGTAGCAAAGTCATATTGCCCCTGTACAGATCCCTGGTGAGGCCGCACTTGGAGTACTGCATGTAGTTCTAGAGCCCATACTTGAAAATGGATATCAAACTACTGGAGGCAGTGCAGCAAAGAGCAACAAAGATGATCCAGGGGTTGGGGGATAGAATTTACGAGGAAAGACTAAAAGAGCTCACCACGTGTACCCTGGAGGACAGAAGAGAGAGAGAGGGGACATGATCAAGACATTTAAGTACCTGAAGGGGATGAACAGAGTAGGCTTCCAGGGTGGGTTCACTCTCCAGAATGGAAGAGATACCAGAGGGCATTCCCTGAAGTTAAACGGGGGGGGGAGATTCTGGAGGGAAAGGAGAAGGCACTACTTCACTGAAAGAGTGGTAACATGGTGGAATGCACTTCCTGAGCAACTTGTATCAGTGCAAACTGTGGGGTGCTTCAAGTGGGGGTGGGACAAATTCAAGGGGAAAGTACATACCGGTGGGGGCAGTTGGGGAGGGTTGAGTTAATGGGGAGCTGTAGTCTAATGGGCTGAAGTGCTACACACTCAAGCAGACTAGACAGACCATACGGCCTGTATCTGCTGGCAATTCCATATGTTCGCATGTGTGTAGGCCACTATTATTACTATTCACCACTCTTTTGTGTGTGTTACTGAGTCCTGATGTTATCCTGGTATTGCCTGATAATATCATGCAGCATTTTTACCTCCCTTTTGTGTGTGTTAATACCTCCTGATGTCACCCCGGCATAAGCAAATGATGTGTCAGTACACTAATATGTGCAGAGGCCTGCTGCATCGTAATGTTATGCTGTATGCCTAGGCAGCTGTGTGGGAGTGTGGGACCCAAAGACAGTATCATCATCAAACAGCATTTTCACTGCGTTGTTGTGCGACTGCCCTTTCCTCTGTGTTAATGCCTTTTTTTGTTACCTTAGCATAAGCAAACAACGTATCCGTACAGTATTGTGTAAAGAGGCCTGCTGTGCTTTTAACTTACCCTGTACACTTTAGCAGCTGTGCCTGTTTGTGTCAAATTGAAATGTTGCTGGGAGCATGGGGCCCAAAGCGGCCCCATCACCCTCTTCTGTGGTTCTGACCAAATGATGTGTTAGTACACTATCATGTGCAGAGGCCTGTTGCATCATTATGTTATCTATTCCCACCCCTGGTAAAACACTGACTGTAGTATGTAGATTTCAGTGTTTAGAAAGTGTATGGTCGGTATAGTGGATCATGGAGTCCCCTATAACCAGAACATCCCTAGGTAACCTACCAGTAGAAGATGGTGGTTTTGCCATCTCCTTGGTAGCCATGTTATAAGTGCTCTGAACTTCTGGGGGATGTTATTTGCTGGTATTGAGAGCTCCTGGGTGTCATAATCTTCCTCTCTGTTTATGTTTATATCAAGGGCATTGAATCTGTTGGCTGTTAATATGTTTGAGGAGCCTCCTATATTTCTCCTGCCCTTTTTATTTCTGGTTTTAGGGACCAAACACCATTTGCTGTCATCCCTGCATTCCTTCATGTCAGGTTCATGTGGTATCTGTGATACATAAGGGCGTGATTCAATTGTATTGGCTACAGAATCTACAGTATGTAGTGTTCTAAGATACGGATATTTGTTTGAACCCGAATTCAGTGTTGCAATGATGTAATTTCAGCTTGCAAGACCTACAACAATATGCATTTATCACATTCGAACTTGGGGGTCTCGGCCTGTTCTGCATACATACAACATTTAATACAGAGTTTCATTCCGAGGCTTTACTTATACTATGGGGTTTGCTTAGGAGGTTGGACCCAAATCCCAGATGACCCAGCTGTCTGCACGCCTCTACAAGCATGGCGACATGTGCCCTGCCCGCACTCACCCTGCTCGCAACAGGGCCAAGTTTTAATGTGAGGAATGACCCATAGATGTGTCAATGGGGTCACGGTCCACTCGCAACTCAAGTTCCACAATTAAAATACAAAATCCATCAGCTGCTACTGCTTTTAGCAGTAAATGTTTTTCTAGCAGCAGTAAGTGCCCAGGAATAAATAAAATCAGCAGTGTAGTGGTTTTGTAGTCCAATTCCCTGGTTTATGGACTACACCAGCTCTCTTCCTACTTCCTGGTTGGTGCCAGGAGGTAAGGCTCAATACGAATGTTTACAAAAAAGCAAGTTTCAATTCAATATTGCACTGTTACATATGTTCCCTTGCACTCCCAAGTTAGGAAATGCAGAGCCCCTCTAAAATTGGTTGCTACATGCTACTACTCACCCGCTCGCAGCAGGGCCAAGTTTTAATGTGAGATATAACCCGGAAGTGCCTCAACGGGATCACAGTCCACTCGCAACTCAAATTGCACAATTAAAATACAAAATCCATCAGCTGCTACTGCACAAAAGCAAGTTTCAATTCTGACTACTACTGACCACTCTTTAGAGGCTACTTGCTGTTTTCACTCTCCAGTTGCAGATAGAGGCATTCATGACAATGCCCCCCATAGCATAATAATGGCTTAACACACAGTGCAATATTTACTAGGTAACTGCTTACATATGAACATACTCTTGTATATCTACACATGTGATACAGGCCATTCATCAGTGTCTATATTTGAAGACTTCGTAGTCTTTGACAGGGAGATACTGTATGTAACACACTTAGTACTAAGCTATTATTATTGAATCTGCATATTTTATTACCATTCCATGGCAAGCACACTTCTTACAGGCTACCCAGTAGCACACTTTTCTGCACAAAGTGCAGTCTGTCACACCGAGCGAAACTGCAGAGTGAAGTTACTGTACACTGCATTGCACAGTCGTGAATATCGCCCCCGACACACATGCATACATGTAACAGGACTATGTTGCTGTATCTGGAGTTGTGTAGGTTATCTAGTATACTTCAGATAAGCTATTGCTATTCAGGCATACTTTTCTATGTGTATGGAATAGTGAATGCACTTATTGCACATTATGAAGACCGTACCCTGCCTTCATATCAGTGATCTGAGAACTACTGATGACCATTTAAACAATACTTGCTGTTTTCACTCTCCAGTTGCAGACAGAAGCATTTATGACAATGCCCCCCATGGCATAATGTGGTTTATCCACTTGTGTCAGCTAAGTGGAATTTTGTGAAATCTGAGCGAGACAGTGGCTGTCGTGCAATATTTCTTTGTAGATAAAAATTGTTTGCGTGTTTGTTCTATTTTTTGAGAAATACATTTGGCTTTTAAAAGAGCCTTTTTAGGGGGTTGTAACAGTTGCCACAGACTCACTTTTCTTCAGATCACAGAATGGATGCCATCTTGGAGGTTTCCCAAAAAACAGGCAATTACCAGTATCTGAAAAGTGCACACTGTCTCTTAGGTACAGCCAATCTTTAAAATACTTGATTTCAGGGTGATGTATAGCGTGCATGCCCAGACCACGTAGAAATGCAGAGATGTGAATGTAAACTTTTTTCCTTGCCATGTCGAGCAGATACATATGCTGATCTGCACGCCAGACCATGTGCACTGTAATATCAGAATAAATTATTTTACAAGCAGGCAGCATCTCTGTAAGTGAAGCTACGTCCAATTTAGCTTCAGCAACTAAACCTACCCATCATTTTTTAGTACCCAAATCATTGCCTCTAAGATGAATCAGCAGTATGTCTGGTGCAGAGTGGTTGCTTGGTAGGCATGAGCTGTTCCCATTTCATGCCTCCCTTGCCAAACCAGTAAATCTTACAGTTTGGAAGGTTTAAGTCACTGCCAAAGGGACTTGTCTTGGCATATCCACCAGCTCAGCGAATTAAACTGCTGCCTACCATCCACATCGTTATTCTGGCATTTTCTGCGATGATCTTAGTGTCTTTAAAAACAGAGTAACAAACAGCTCAAGTAAGATAGTCTGAGTTTGCTGCTGGCCAGTGCCATCTGAACAGTTCTTCCAGGAAATTTCTTAAACTTTTTTTTCTTCCTCAGAGATATAGCAACAGCACAAAACTAAATACTTATTGACTGCTGCCTGCTGCATGGTGCCTATAGGAAAATGACAGTACTTACTAACATACTAAAATGCCAGCAGAATAGGCCTAAAGGTCTTTCGTGTCTGCTCATTTGGTCAGCCCCCACCCTGGGACCTGACCTTGCTGCCTCCCTCACCTTCTCTGGCTTCTTCCTTCCCAGTTCTGGATATTCTCGCTGCATTGGATTTTGCTTCCAGAACCCTTCATCTATACCTGTCCCAACCCCTCTTGAATCCCTCCACCATCTCTGCCTCCACCAGCCCCCTAGGCAATGCATTCCATGGCTCCACTACCCTCTCAGTGAAGTAGCACCTCCTCCTTTCTCCCCTGAATCTTCCCCCCTCCAGCTTCCACCCTTGCCCTCTAGTGGCCCCCTCCTCCTTCCTTCGAAGCACCCCAACTGCTCCTCGCCTATTTACCCTCTTCATGTACCTGAAGACCTCTGTTACTTGGTATGAAAGAACAGAAGAAGGCCAGAGCCCATCGAGACTGTTTCCCACACTATGTGGGACATTATTTATCTATTATCCCTCAACCAAACATCTAATTTGTTTTTAAAGACAGTGGCACTAGTTGCCTCTACCAATTCTTGTGGCAAGGTGTTCCATACAATGGATGCTCTTATTGAAAAAAGTTTCCCCTTTTGCTGGTTTTATAAGTTTTTACTTCAAGCTGTTTATTATGCAGTCTCGGAACATGTCTCCTTTTGGAAAGTGTTAGACCACATTTTTCCATTAGATCTGGTGAAGTTATTAAATTAAAAACCAGAAGCATATCACCTCTTAATCTTCTAGTTTGAAGAGAGAAGAGATCAGTAGCTTTTAATCTGTTCTGATAATCCAAGTTTGTTAATCTTGGAATCATTCTAGTTACCCTCCTTTGAACCTGTTCAAGAATTGCTACGTCTTTTTTTTTGGTTTGGATTCCAGAAAGGGGAGCCATAGTCTAGATACGGTCTAATGTATGCCCTATACAATGGAATAAGGCATTGTTCAGTGCGATTAACAAAAGTGTGTTTTATTTGCCTCAAAAGTCTGTTGGTCATGCAAGCAGTTCTAACACAGTGTTCATTTGATGTAAGTTTATTATTAACATATATCCCTAAACCTTTTTCACAGTTTGATGAGTGAAGTGGTAGTCCATTTATATAATATATCGTTTTTGGATTATTTACACCAAAATGCACTACTAAACATTTGTCTTCATTAAACTGCATATGATTTTCATTTGCCCAAAGTGTTAATTTTTCCAAATCCTTCTTTAATGCAGAAATATTTTCTTATTATTAACCTTGCCACCCAATTTAGTATCATCTGCAAATTTAACCATGAAGTTATTTGGCCCTGTTTGTAAATCACTGATAAAGAGATTAAACAATGTTGGTCCCAAGACCGACCCCTGTGGTACACTACTTGTCACACTACCTGAATCAGACAAGATATCATTAATTCTGACTCTCTGAGAATGATTTGACAACCAGTTTAAAGTCCAGTTGACAATATCAGGTGACAAACCTAGACTGTGCATTTTAGTAATGAGTTTTTCATGTGAGACCTTATCGAAAGTTGTACTAAAGTCCAAAAGAATTACATCAGTAGGGATACCCACATCTAGTAGAGTACTTATATTATTGTAAAAAGATATCAGATTGGTGGTGCAGGAATACTTGGGAGTAAACCCATGCTGATTTGAATCATAAATTCCTAATTTTTTACAGTCTTGATCTATAAGAGACTTCATTACTCGTTCCATTAATTTACCAGCCACTGAGGTCAGGCTAACTGGCCAATAATTTTGCACAGAACCTCTATTGCCTTTTTTAAATATGGTAGTAACTATTGCTGAATGCCAATCATTTGGTACAATGCTTTCTTGTAAGGATTTGTTGAAGATAATTGACAATGGTACAGAAATATTTATAGAGGTTTCGATCAGAAACCATGGCTGAATACCGCCTGGGCCCGGACTAGTATTTTTTTTAGTTTTTTGATAGCCTGTATAATGTCAGTTGGATAGAACCCATGATAATCTATGTGGTGAACTTTAAATGTACTAACAGGTGATTTTTGAGAGAAGACAGAACAAAAGTACTTATTAAAGAGATTCGAGGTTTCTATATCAGATAGAGAAGAGCCATTGGTTATAATGGGATCTGTGGTCCTTGATACACCGTTTTTACTATTTATATAGGAGAAAAGAGATTTGTGACAGTCTTTTGTGTGAGCTAGTTTAAATTCTAGCTTATTTTTTGCCAATTTAATAGATTTTTTAACGTTTTTCACAGATACTCTGTATTTATGTAATAGAGTAGTTTTAAATGGAAGAGAACTATTCTTAAGTTTCCTAAAAAGTTAAATTTTTATTTGAAACTGATTTTTAATTGTCTTGTTGAACCAAGGGGGAATTTTTCCTTTATTATTAAATTTTCTCTTAGATGGAATAAAGGTATTTTCCAAATAATGTACAATGTTTTTAAAAAAGTCCCAAGCTTGGTGTGTTATACAATTAAGAAAACTAGATTCCCAGTTTATGTTTTGTAAGTATTCATTGATTTTAGAAAAAATTGCTTTATTAGAATTTTTTGTACAGTATAACTTCCTTTGTGTAGTTTTAAACTGTTGAATTTCGAAAAGAATAGATGAATGATCACTGGTCCCAAGTGGCTCCCAAATGTGTAAATTGCTAATTTGTTGCTCTATGTTAGTAAATAATAGATCCAAAATATTAGGACCTCGAGTGGGTTCAGTAACAAGTTGTTGTAATCCAGTACTAACTATCACATCTATTAGTCCTTTCTTGGCATAGTACTGTCCTGAGAATGAGTCCCAGTTAATATGAGGGAGGTTAATATTACAGTATCTTGAGATTCTGAAAAATGTGTAATTTCTTTAAACATATCAGTTGTGTAATCTGAATTTGTAGATGGAGGTCGATAGATGTTACCAATAGTTATATAGGATTGCTCCTTCACTAAGATTTTAACCCACATACTTTCCAAAGGAAAGGGAGAACACACTTCAAAAGAAGGAATATCATTTCATATGTACATACAAACTCCACCGCCTTGCTTATCTAATCTGTTTTTATGATATAATTTATAACCTGGAATTTCTCTGGACCAAATTGAGGATGCGTCCCACCAAGTTTCAGTTACTCCGACCACACCTTTATTTAAAGTTTTACATTTGGCTTCGAGTTCTGCTGATTTGAGTTGGTTTAAAGATCTTGCATTCAAAGCTAGGAATTTACATTTAGTTGTAGTAATATTTTGGTAAGTATTCAGAGACTTGGGAATAGACCAATTCTCCACCATTGTTTTTAGTTTAAACAATGATTTATGATTTTAGTGATACTTTTCCCCATAAGTGTACTACCCCTACGACTGAGATGTAAACCATCCAGCAAAACAAGGAAGAATGATCTGAAAATGATTCCCAGTGGGTAATACAGGATATATCCTGCTTAAAACACCACTTTCTCAGTCATTCATTTAGGGCTTTGATTTTCTGCATCATGGTAGATGTTGCTCTCTGGACAGGTAGAATGTCAGATATACATATACAGCATCCCCTATCAAGTAACAGGTTACATAACGCCATATAGTCCTGTTGTAACTGATTAAATGGGGTGTTGTTTATATCATTAACACCAGCATGTATGATAACCAGTGGATTTTCCCCCGCATTTTGTAAAATGTTAAGCATCATGGAGGTAATGTCAGATACCCTGGCCCCACGGAAGCTAGAACAAGTGCGGTTGCTCTTGTCACTATTGTATACCGCCCTGTCAATGTGCTTAATGATTGAATCTCCCAGGACTAACACTTGTTTTGAGACAGTAGGGGTACAAGAATCAGAAACAGATGATTGTTTAACACGCTGTGGAGTGATTAACTTAATAGGTATTGATTTGGTAGCTTGAGACTTACTAGAACAAATATTCATGGGCATTAACTCCTGATTGAAAAGTGTTTTTAAACCATTATTATCAACAGAAGGTGATGCACAGGATAAATCATGTAGCACTTCATTATTTGATACAGTCAATTGCTCAAACCTATTATGAGTATCAATAGGGGCACTATTGTGTATTTGACTGCCCCTTCTTTTCTTAAGAGGCTTTGTGACAATGGTCCAGTCATCATTATCATGGGAAGAGGGTGGATAATCATCCACCTTATAAAAGGGGGCAGAGGCAACAGGTATACTAGTACTAGTCATTACAATTGTCTCCTCATCAGGAGGCATAGAAATGCTACCTAAATGTGAAGGAAAGTGTTCATTAGAATGAAGTTCTCTCTTCCAGTGTGTACATATTTAGCTCTTCCAGCCTCTTCTCATAGGTTCTGTCCCCCAAGCCACAAATCATCTTGGTTGCCCTCCTCTGGACCCTCTCCAGGAGTTTAATGTCCCTCTTTAAGTGTGGCCTCCAAAACTACAGGCAGTACTCGAGGTGCAGCCTCACCAAGCAGTTATACAGACGGAGTATCACTTCCCTCCTTCGGGAGGTGATCCCCCTAGCAATGCATCCCAGCATCCTGTTGTCCTTGGCTGCTTCCCTCCTACAAGTCTCTGAGTTGTTCATCTTGACATCCACCTCCACCCCCAGGTCCCTCTCAGCCATCGAGACTTGTAGCATTCCCCCACCAGGGTGTACACTTGGCCAAGGTTTCTGGCCCCCAGGTGCAGTACCTTGCATTTCCCTGCATTGAACCTCAGCTTCCACTTTCTAGACCATCTTTCCAGAGCCTCCAGATCCCCCTGTAGGGCCACCCTTCCTCCCTTCCTCCCCATCTACCACCACCTCCAGTTTTGAGTCATTCGCAAAGAGACTCATCTCACTCCTGATACCTGTCCTTATGTCAGAGACGTAGGCGTTGAACAGGAGGGGCCCAAGGACTGATCCCTGTGGGACTCCACTAATGACCCTCCTTGGGGATGAGACTATCCCGCCAACTACGACCCTCTGGGTCCAGTCCTGGAGCCAATTGCCTATCTATCTGATCATCTGGATCCCCAACCCCATTTCTCCCAGCTTATCCAACAGGCCCTCGTGAGGAACAGAGTCAAATGCCTTGCTGAAGTCTAGAAAGAGGATGTCCACAGGTCTACCCAGGTCCAAGGCTCTCGTTACGCAGTCATAGAACTCCACAAGATTTGTCTGACATGATTTCCCTGGGATGAATCCATGCTGTCTATCATCCAGGCACCCTGACTTTTCCAGGTCCTCCCAGCCTCTCCTTGACAGTGCCCTCCATCACCTTGCCCAACACCAATGTCAGGCTGACAGGCCTGTAGTTCCCTGCCACCTCCCTTGATCCCTCCTTGTGGATAGACACTATATGTGCCACTTTCCAGTCCTGGGGCACCCACCCTGTCCTCAGAGCAATGGTGAAAAGCTCCACCATGGGTTTCACCAGGACATCTGCAAGTTCCTCCAGCACTGTGGGATGTAATTTATCCGGCCCCGGTGCTTTCTCCATCTTAAGGGACCTGAGGGCTTCCCTCACTCTCTCTGCTGTGATTTCCACTTCCACTACCTCTTCTCCCTGCTTAGCCTCCCCCCCTCCTGCCAGTGATGCCTCCCCCTCTCCTCAGACCCGCTGATCGGTAAGGGTACCCCCCTCCTCAGTATCACTGTCTCCTCCCATGTATGATGCAGCACCCCATTTTCCTTGGTGAAAACTGAGGTGAAGTACTCATTTAGTACCTCAGCCTGCTCCCCAGGGTCTTGTGCCCATCTCTCCCCTGTTTTAATACTGCTAATCTGTCCCTTCACCCTTCGTTTTTCCCCAATGTATCTAAAGAACGCCTTGTTCTCTCTCCTAATTTCCCTTGCCAGGTTCTGCTCCTTCCTTGCCTTAGCCACCCTCACCACCCTAGTGGCCCTTCTAGCCATTAGCTCATACTCCCCTCGATCCCTTTCACTCCTTGAGCACTTGAATTGCCTATAGGCTGCCTTCTTTCTCCTCACCACCTCCTGGACCTCTCTGGTCCACCATCAGGGTTTTCGGCCCCTACCGCATTTTCATCTTACTCTTGCACAGGTGCTGGTAGCATTCTGCACCCCTCTCCTGATGATTTCCCACCTAATATCAGCATCCATGTTTGAACCAATCACATCCAAATGCTCCTTAAGGATCCTTCCCATTTCCTTAAAATCTGCCCTCCTGAAGTCAGTTACCTCCATCTTTGTGCAGCCTTCTACCCCTCCTAGGTCCAGGCAGAACCTGACCATGGCATGGTCGCTCCCCGCCAATGGGTCCCTTACCTCCAGGCCCCCAATCTGGTCACTGTCTGCCAGGACCACATCCAGTACCCATGCCTCCCTAGTCGGTTCTCCCACCTGCTGAGTTAGGAATGCGTCTTGAAAGACATCCAGCAACCTCTGTTCCCTGGCCACCGAGGATGTCATAGTCTCCCAGTCTGTTCCTGCATGTTTAAGTCCCCCAGCACTACCACCCTTCCCCTGTCAAATCTGTAGCGTCTCCCAACATCTGCCACCAGACTCTCCTCCAGCTCCTCCGCCAGTGCAGGGGGTCTATACACCACTCCTATTTTTACTGTCATGCCCCCCCCTTGTTATCAAGGTGACCCAAATCACCTCCATGGTTCCCTCCACCTCCTCTACTCCCCCTATGCCAATGCAGTTTTTGACTATCATTGCTACCCCTCCTCCCCTTCCCTCCCCCCGTCCTTCCTGAACATAGTGTAACCCTCCAGGTTCAGGTCCCAGTCGTGTCCTGCGGTGGCCCAGGTCTCAGTGACTGCTGCCACATCCACCACTCTCTCAGTTAGCATTGCCTGGAGCTCAAGCATTTTATTGTTCAAGCTCCTGGCATCTAGCAGGATTACCTTCCACCCTTTCCCTATACTTCCATTTCACCTGCTCGGGTTCCCATGGGGATTCCATTTTCCCCTGGTCTGCACTTTACCAGTTGGCCTTTTCCCACATTCCTCCAGTTCCCCAGAGGGGTGGAGACAGAGTCCCTTCTTTATCGGACCCCCCTCGACAGCCTTTTCTCCCATCTCTCCCCCCTTTTACAAGTTCCTGATATTTTTTTTCCTATTGTCTGTGGCGTAAATTAAACATATTTTTTGTTTTGGTGGGAATTTATGCCCCTCTGATTGGAAGCTTTGAAAGAACACATCACTAGATGCATTCTGATTTGCTGGCAGCCACCTTCATACATACGTGTTCACAATCTGGGAGTCCCTTTTGAAATGAATGTGTGTTGGTGAGTACTGTTTCAAGATCTGCCTGAAAGTGTTAAAAGTAATACTATAATCAATGTTTAGCCTTTAGATTCTTACAGTACTGCAGGCAAAAACATTCTGACATCAAGATACAGCTTTTTTATACAGTTACATGTATTTTAAAGACATTTCTTATTAAGTTAAAATGGTGCACTTACTGGGTGTTGTCAGACTTCAAGCAGTTTTCCAGAAATGGTGGAATTTCCTGTTTCTTCTTGCCTTTTACTGCAGTTTACTGCAGTTTCATTGGTGGTTTAACCTGTTTCCTGTGATGTATATTAGCATAAATAAACATATGTTTTGTATAAATTACTACCATACTATCATTTGTTGATGTGGTATGTCAATCATGTCTCAGTGGGTTCTTATTGGTTAGATTTGTTATGTGGGAGTTTTTTCAGAAAAAAAAATATGGCCACTAGTAATGGAGCAAGTGTAACAATTGGTCTAATTTGTAGTATTACAGTAATTAATATAATATGTTTGTGTGATTTAATCAGCATATTACAGTTGTGGTGCTGAAATATGTAATTTTTGAGCCATTTGGTGGGAGCTGGCATTTCTAGACACAAATTTCTAGCACTTCCTGGTTGCAAAGCATAATGGGAGCAAAGATAGAAGGTCAAGAAAGCTCGATCAAAAAAATGTTTGTGTGATTTATTTTTAATCGAAGTTATATCTCTATTCTTTATCATGGGCAGCTTGACAATATTCGCACAAACATTTCTTTATTGCGAAATTGCTGTACGGTATTTCTGTGGAAAGTGCCAAGATAGCTCGAAAACAATGATGCAAACATTTTTTTTAGTATGATAACATTGTGTATTCCTAAGGAAGTCACCCAGTGGGTGGCAATAATGTTGAGACAGGGCTGTGCCACTTGCTGGCTGGAGAAAGGGGGTGGAGGGGAGATGGTGTGACTGATATGGCTAGGTGTGGGTACTAGAGTGCCAGGGATAATGGATAGCAGGGGGTTATTGTAGACTGTGTTGTGCTGCACAGACATGGGGGTCAGGGTTGGGGGGACAGAACTGCCTTGCAGGGGTATTAGTCGTATGGGGTTTGTAGGCTATGGGGGTAATAAGCTGCTGGGAGAAGCAGTACTGTTTGTGGACTGAAGGGTGGGGGGTCTCACTGTCGGGGTGGTTAAAGCTGTCCTGCAGGGCAATTACAATGTACTTGAGTACTGGTCATGTTTGTAAGTTATAAACTGCCTATTTTTTTTCATCTAGTTAATTGATAATGTAATACTTTATTGTATGGATGCTGCTATGATGCTTTGAACTGTGGAAATATTATTTTTGGAATGTCTCATTATAACATATATCAATAGAAATTATTAATCTAGTGAATTATTTATGGTGGAACTCACAGCTTTGATTGGCTGCTGAAACTCTGACACATGTAACAAGTTAGTGGTATGGGACTGCCCTGTACACTTCTCACTGCTGACGGTCCCAGTGGCAAAACAGCAAAAAATTGATTAGTGTGTTTTTATCACTGTATTACAGTTGCTCTGCTAAGGTATGTCAGTTTTTTAACCATTTCTTGGTTACTGGCATTTCTAGGCACAAGTTTCTAGCACTTACTAGTTGAAAGCATCATGGGAGCAAAAGTAGAAGGTGAGGACAGCTCAATCAAACAATGTTTGCGTGATAACATGTTTTTGATTGTGGTCTAATCTCTATTTATAATGGGAAGCTCAACAACATTCGCGCAAACATCTCTTTACCGCACAATTGCTATGTATTTCAATGGGAAGTACCAAGATAGCTGGAAAACAATCACGCAAAAAGGTTTTTAACACAATAACATCATGTATTACTGTGGAAGTCAGCCAGTGGGTGGGAATAATGGTGAGACTTAGCTGTGCCAGTAGCTGCTGGAGATGGGGTGGGAGTGGGGGGGAGACATCGTGACTGGTACTGCTAGGTGAGAGGATACTAGAGCACCAGGGATAATGGGGGCAGGGGTTATTGTAGAGTGTGTGGTGCTGCAGAGACATGGAGGTCAGGGTTGGGGGGGGACAGAACTGCCTTGCAGAGGTATTAGTGCTATGGGGTTTCGAGGCTAAGCTGGTAATGAGCAGCTCTGCAGGAGCAGTACTTTGTGGGGGATGACGGGTTGGGGGCTAACTGTCGGGTAGGGTTTACAGCTGTCCTGTGGGGCAATTACAGTGTACTTAAGTACTGGTCGTGTTTGTAACTTATAAAGTGCCTAATTTTTATTTCTTTTTATCTTGTAAATTGATAATGTTATGCTTTGTCATATGGATGCTGCTGTGATGCTTTCAGCTGTGGAAATATTTATTTTGGAATGTCTCACTATAACATATATCAATAGAGATTACTACTCTAGTTATTTCTGGTGGAACTGACAGCTGTGATTGGCTGCTGAAACTTACATCTGTAACAAGTTAGTGGTGTGGGACTATTGTGTTACATGGTATCTGGGTGAGAACATTTCTCAATAAGAAATTTTTTTCGACTGAAAATTTAAACATATTCTCGTTTAAATTGGTCATGTATTTTAAGACCTTTGCCATTAGCATTTATTTACAGAATTGCCAATCAGTGAGTTATGCAGCTAAAAAAAGGTTGTAGTTTTTCATACAGTTCTATAAATAATAAACTTGTTATGCTATTTGTTAGATTAGGGGGCACAGTTCAACATCATTACAATGACATTTGTCTGTTACGGTTATTGTCAACTCTTCATGGTATATGTAAATAATATTCATTTTTTCTTTTCTTTTGTAGGTGTGTGATCCTGTATCTTTGCATTGGCTGAGAACTGTGAGTTTCTTCTTTCAAAATGCCAGCTAAGCATAGACAGCAAAGTAGATGCAGAAGAGCTAAATATGATACCTATGTTAAATCAATGAAGAGTACTAGTGGCAGAAAACACACTGCTAAGAAAGTTAAGGAGACTAGGAAGTTTGGTACTAGAAAAATATTTGCATGCTGATAGTAATAATGTTCACTCTGTTGCTTTGGGTGACACAATTGTACCATCCTTGGATAGTAAGTTTCCTTGGATAGTACATGTACTTCTGTTATGTCACAGTCTGTCACATGCATGCATGATCAGAATGTGTGTATTCGCAGCCATAAACAAAAAGAAAGCTCGCCTACTTGCTGCCATGATAACAAGTTGCAATTTTTTTTGAAAAGTTGCTTGCAAAGTTAAAGTTGAGTGAATTATTTAAACCATCAGGAGATGTCAAGGCAAAAGACTAAAGAGTAAATTGCCTTTGGTACTACTACTTAGAGTACCAATCGCAGATTTGTGAATATGGCACTTGCTATTCTTTCATGTTTGTGGAAAAAAACGATGAAAGATATTGAACACTTCACTGGAACAGTGCAGTCTGTTTATAACAGACTGCAGGCAATTGAGGGTCTCAACAGAGACAACTTTTGTGATGTGTTTCAAGGTATATGGCTACACAAAGAGCACTTAGAGGCTTTCATTTGGGAGGAGTCATATAAACCAGTTTTGAAGGACCTTGTTATCTCTCTTGATGAGGCCGGAAAAGGCTTGTAATGTGTTATCGGAGACACATACAGAAGTAAAAAGTGTCTCAGATGATGAGACTGTGTCAGAAATTGGTGCAGTAAATATGTCATATGCATCATGGATATGTGATAACGGTTACAATCTGCGTCACTCATCATTTGATGCTATTGCAAATTTCATAACAAATTTTTTGGCAAGTAAGAAGAAACAGAGATGCGACTTATTCCAAAAGATTGATCTCTGTGAAATCCACAAGCATAAGGGATTGTTGGGACACTCTTTAGCTTGCTTAGACAGTGGTGTTTCACCAGTGTGTTTCATCATATGCGCATGATTGCTGTGCACAATCCTGCCATGCTGTTTTGTGCGCAAAATATACCAGGTCTGAAAAGCTGTTTCACTACAGAAACAGCTTGATGAGTCATTGTCAACAGGAGATATGCAGGCTGCAAAACTTGTAATACAGGATTTGCAGCATGCAGGTAAACATTATGACACAGTCTGTGATAACACTCCTGCCACTATGTCATGTAGTGTCAGTCTGTCTGAATCTGATACACGGAGAAAATTTGGCAAGTCACTAGCCAAGTCTGAGACGGACAAGAGAGAGAAATTTGACTCTGTTTGTGTCTCATGTCACAGATCACTATACAGCTTTCAGTCTGTAACAGTTGATTCTGGAAAATGTTAGATCTTTCCATGATATCTGGGCACAGTTATTGGCTAATTTACCAGTGAAGAGTGACTTTGACTTGGAACCAGTGGTGATAATGAGTCAATAGTGTCTGTCAAAGGTGAAAAGTAACACTCTGCCAGCCAGATCTGTTTTAGACAATATGGCCGCAGATGACACATCAGATGAGATTGTCACATTGAATATGTTTGAGTGGATATTGATATAGACAATGAAACCATTTCAGACTATTTTGCGGCTGAATACTAAGAGTCGTAAAGTGCCCCAAAAAGAACTCGTGAAGTGTCTTAAAGGGGCAGTTATGTATTTACCTCTTCCACTAAAAGAGAATGTGCAGACAATCTCGAAGGAAAACAGTAAGGTGATACTGGTGAACAGTGTACCTACAAAGTCCAAGTTAATTTGACAAGTTGTTGTCCAACCCTGCTGCTCACTGGCTACAGTCCTATGGCTCTCTAATTGACGGTATAATCAGATCAGGCCTCCCCCAGTCCCTCTCCTCCTTGCTACACTCCCAAACTCCCTCCTATGGTCTCCGATCTAATGACCATGCCCCTCTTTTCATCCCTAGATGCAAAACTACTATGGGTACTTGAGCTTTCTCTTACACAGCCCCTAAGAACTGGAATTCCATCCCTCAAACTATTCGCCTAGCTCCCACCCTTGCTGACTTCAAGAAACTCCACTATGAACATCTATTGGCTTCAAATCCTTGTATATGCTTCCATCTACCTTAGCTCATTCATTCCTTCCACCCTCACCCTAGTCCTTCCTGCACTCTCCTTCTTACCCTTCCTCTTGACACCTTCATCCTTCCCACGTCCTTTCTACCTGTTTCCTACCACCCCTCCTCCTCTTCTTACTTCTCTAGGTTTTCAGCCTCGTGATGGCACTTACTGTATTTTCGTACTTTCCGATTTGTACCTATACTGACTTGTTGGCACTTATTTAGATTTTGTCTTTCCTAACTGTATTGTGTATAATTCTGACATTGTCTAAATCTGTATATCACCCAGTTGCTAAGTTGTTGTATTTCTGACCATCCCATTGTTTACTTTCCTTGTGCTGCATCACATTGTACTGCTCATGTATTTTTCACTTGTGTCCTCCCGGGTCATGCCTGAAAATAGGCATCTCTATGCCTAGTGCACCCATCCAGTTACCAACAGCAAATAAATAAATAAAATAAATGTTCAGGCAGTGAAAAGGGCTCTGCAGTATCTGAAGACCAATAATCCTTTCCATGCTGACCTTGACGTTCATGAACTGTTAAATCTGATTGGTCAGTTTGGACTGGTAGACACTGCCAAGCCAATGATTGAGAAGGTTGATGTCTCGACTCATGAAGATGTGTATGAATAGTACAGGATTCACTGTCTGCATGGTAGAGATCCTACTGGTGATAACATTGACTTGTAACAGATGCAACAGGTTGAAGATAGCCCTGTCATCATATGGAAGGAACAACTTGAACCTCGCTGCTTTCCAGATATGTTCCGCAAAGGAACAGGAGGGTATCTGGATTAGCGTGAGGTTCGTGTTTCTGGTGCTCAATACAGAACATCAAGAGTGTTGAACAAGGATGGTAAATTACATAGGAATATACAATACTTATTCCACCATTTGTGGAAGAGTGAACTTAGTATGCTGTCTGCATCCATTGCTTATACACTTCAATTGACTAACCCATTGGAGGGTATTACAGCAGCTGAGTTTCCACATCATCTGGCAGAAAAGGATGAAACTTTAGCTGAATTTTACATCGCTCTTGTCAAACCTGTGTGGCACAAGAGAATACTGGTATCGTCAGCACTCCGAGGTTATGACCATGCTGCATGAGTATGGTGCAGCTTCTTGATTTGTAACTCTGAACTGTGCAATTGAGATGAGTTGATTGACCTGTTGAGATGAAGCAACTCTGATGTCAATGGCATATCATCAATGACATTAGGTGAGATGTGCTCACTAGATCCAGTTTCAGTGCTACATTTTCACCATCACTTCCATGAGATTCTGACATTTATTTTGTCTAAGGAAAATCTTCCTCTTGGATTAGTTAAACACTACTTTGGAGGACGGAGTGTCAGGCACGAGGCACACCACACATTCATATACTGCTGTGGATCACAGATGCTCTTCATATTAGTGAGAATGAGTCAGCTGAAGTGCTGAAGCTCATTGAGCAGTTCGTGACTTGTCACACCCTTGATAAGTACGATAGTTCAACACTATGGAAGCTGGTGCAAAAATTTCAGCTACATCTTTCTGGAAAGTACAGTTGCCGACCAGTGAAGAGTCACAATCAGTGATACATCAGGTGTTGATTTGGCTTCCCAAGGCATGTCTGTCAGCAAGGAAGAATGAATGACTTATTTTCAACCATGCGTCACCATCTCAAGGCAAAGTCCACAAAGATGGTGTATGAGTTACACTGACAGGAGAATGAGGTGTTCATTAATGATTACAATCCTACTCTTCTCCTGATGTTGCAGGAAATCATTGATGTACAGTTTGTTGCTGATAACTCTCGGTCTTTTGTGCGGTACGTCGCATCGTACATTATTAAACATGAGCAGACAAGTTTGCTTGAGCTTTGGGAAGACATTGCAGTATCTAATCAATCATTGAGTTCACAGCTCTGGTCATTGGTATTGAAGACACTGTCTCACTGTGAGTGTGGGGTGGGCCAGTGATTGTTTGATTGGGACACACTTATATGGCAAGTCTGGTGCTGTATGGTTTCTCAATGTGAACTACAAAGAGAAAGAAAAGCTTGTCTTGAAATTTCATGATGAGATTGAAGAATTGGACATGCACTGTCCTTCTTCAAAGAATATTTTGAAGAATAATCTGATTGACACCTGCTACCCCAATCGGGCAGATGCACTAGAGGACATGTGACTGAACCATGTGGCTCAGTGATATGACTACAAGACTGATGTTTCACCTGATGAGACTCTAGATATCTACAAAATCAGAGGTTTTGATGGCTGCCTTGTTAAAAGGAAGAAGGCATTGCCCATTAATCACTGCAGATTGAGTTTTTCTACCACTGACAGCAAAGAGCATTACTATATTGCTCTAATGTTTCTGTTTAAGCCATGGAAGGATGAGACCACTCTAAAAGGAGACTGTGACACATATGAAGAACAGTTCTACCTGATGTATGAAACCTTTAAGAGTCACCAGTCAGGAAAATACATTAGTAGATGGGAATTAGAGAAGGAGAAGATGGAACAAGCTAAGAAAAGGCTTGAGGAAGATGCCTCTGGAAATTCTTGGGAAAATATGAATCCTGAGCGAGAGAGTACTCTAGGTGCTCTACTTCCAGTGAAAGATCCTGTGGTTCTGATGAGTGAAGTTGAAAGTGCTATGCAGCATTCTTCTCATGTTGCAGAGGATCCAAGAGTACTGACTGATCAGCTAAATATGAAGCAATATGCTGCCTATGATGCTGTCAGCAAATCAGTCAGACATGGTATCTGTCATGAGATGAAACAATGCACATGCACAAACTATGAGCCTCTGTTACTCTTTGTCAGTGGTTCTGCTGTAACAAGGAAGAGTTTTGTTATCAAAGCTATCACAGCGGAGATAAGGAGGCATACAAGAGAAGTGATGTCTGTGGCTGTGACTGCTCCATCTGGTTTGGCAGCATACAACATTGGTGGTATGACTCTACACAGGTTATTTACGTTACCTGTAGAGCATGGCAAAACAGGAGAGTACCATAAACTTTCCCATGAGGTGGCATCTGAGCTGCACCCAATGTTTGTGAAGATGAAAGTACTCATCATTGATGAGATTATTATGGTATTAAATGTCATGTTGGCATGTATACATCTTCATCTCCAAGAGATACTAGGGAGCGATGATGATCAACCATTTGGTGGTAAGAGTGTTGTTGTCTTTGGTGACCTCCTCCAACTTACACCTGTGAATGGAGAGCATGTCTTCAGAGCACTGACTGTGAAGGAAGCAAAAAAAAAACATTGGGTGCATTGGAGGCATAAATCTTTTGGATCTGTTTACTTACATTGAGCTGTATGAGAATATGCAACAGAGCTGTGACCTTGGGTACAAGATATTTTTTGATCAGGCTCGGATTCACTCATTGTCACAACAGAATGTTTCTCTGTTCAGGACACAATGTATCAGCACTGAGTGCAATTCCCTAACAGCAGCATGTGATGCCTTTACTAGTGTGTACTCAGAATCTGCTTGAATCATGAGTCTTATGCCTTGATTGAAGCAGTGTGCTGAATTCAAGAGCATTATGTTGCAGAGACAGGGCCAAGAGATCATTTCTCTGCATGCTATTGACACTGTAGATGGTGCAGTCTTGAGCTGTAATCCAGTAGCAAAGCTAACAGAATGGTTGTCCGAGTTAAAGCCAGATGTGTCTCACAAAGTGGAGTTAGAAGCAGTGCTAACTGTGTGCATGAATGAATGTATCATGCTACATCGTTACCTTGACGCAGAATTTGGCATGGTGAATGGGACATATAGTTGACTTTGAGTTCAATGTCCAAAAGACATACGTTGACGCACTTGTGGTCAAGTTTGACAACACTGAGCAGTCCTTACCCATTTCTAGGACTACTGTCAAATGTCAGCTCATGAAAGACATATATGTGATAAGGAAACAGTTTCCTGTGTGTGTTGCAAATGAGGTGTCCATTCACAAGTCACAAGGGCTTAGTTTCGATTCAGCAATAGTTGACATAGGCACTGGCATCTTCAAAGATGGCATGAGCTATGTTGTACTTTCACAGGTACGTACTTTGCCTGGGTTGCATATCATCAGTATGGCACCACACAAGGTACTTGCTGACAGACAATATGTTGCTGAGTACAACAGATTGCGTACTCTGTACCAGCCACAATTGCCTCTCATACCGCTGCCTATGCATGGCACACAGTGTGATGCTACAGTGACAACTTCCAGCATTTAAAAGAGTTACCTGACTGACAGAGCAATATTGAATGTAGAGAGCACAAAGAACACTTGTAAATATCAACAACAGAGTATCTCTTCATCACATAAGAAAGTGCTTGGCATGGCTGTTGTGCCCACTTTTGACAACAGCACTGAAGTGAACTGTTATGCTAATCGGGCGGACCTCCCCTACATACTCAGTCAACCTCATGAAAGCACTTGCGACCTTGCAAGGTGCAGGTGACTGCAGCGAGAGGAAGGGGACTCTCCAGTGAACTGAACAGAATTTTGAACTGCACAAGAGGATTTTATTTTATCTTTGTCTCCCACATTCCTGCAAAGCCTCCCATTTTTCTTGGGGGTTCCAGAGGTTTTTGGTGCCAAATTTGAAAGAAAACACTTTTCCCCTATTGGGAGTTGGACCAATGTGACATGCAGCCCTGCCTAGTGAAAAGAATGAGTGGGTCACAGCTGCCTTCTACATTGACTTTATCTTATGATATGTAAGGGGCAGTGTGGGTGACCCCTGATTTGGTGGCCCCCCTTAGCTTTTGGACTTGTGTGTTTGGTGCAGGGTTGAGGCACCAGCTTGCTAATTTGAGTCGGGTGGACCTCTTCTGCACACGTCATTGACCTCGTGAAAGCACTGGTGACCTTGCAAGGTGCAGGAGACTGCAGTGAGAGGAGGGAAACTTTCCGGTGAACTGAACAGGAGGATTTTGAACTGCACAGGGGGGTTTTATTTTATACCTTTGTCTCCCGCATTTCTGCAAAGCCTCCTATTTTTCTTGGGGGTTCTAGAGGTTTTTGGCACCAAATTTGAAAGAAAACACTGTGCTCCTATTGGGAGTCAGACTGCTCTGACATGCAACCCTGCCTAGTGAAAAGGCTGAGTGGTGCACAGTGGCCCCCACATTGACTTTACCTGATGACCTGTAAGGAGCGGCGTGGGCAACCCCTGCTTTAGTGGGTCCCCCCCTGGCTTTTGGACTTGTGTGTTTGGTGCAGGGTTGAGGCACCGACTCACTAATTCGAGTCAGGCGGATCTTCCCTGCACACTCTGTCGACCTCGTGAAAGCAGTGTGTTAGGTGCAGGAGATTGCAGCAAGAGGAAGAGGACTTTCTGGCAAACTAAATAGGAGGATTTTATTTTTTTCCATCCACCCCATTCTGTCCTCCCATTAAATGCCCTTAAGCCCTTCCCATTGGCTCTCGTGGGTCCAATCTCAAGGAGTTATCACTTGTAGCTCTCCCCTGTCTCTGTCTGCTCCTCTCATCGAGTACTCTACCTGTACTTGGGCTGCTTGTATGATCTGTTCTGGATTTGCTTTGCTGCCCTTATATTGTCAGGTGGGCAACTGTACTGTTGGGACAACTGGGTGGCTTGCTGTTTACATTTTCCTGCTATTGATGAGTGAGTGATCCCCCCTTCTGTTCTATTAATCTGCCCCTATATAGCCAGGTGGTCCACTGGAGTGTCCCAAATAGCTACCCTGTACTTATTCTTATCCTCCTGTCACCTATGGCTGCCAGTTACCCTGGATGTGATCCTAGATACAGTGCAATGTTCTCTGTGTCTGGGCCAGGTTTTGAATCTAACATTGCTTTGCCCTGGGCGTGTCTGAATCTGATTTCTGGGTATTTCCTACATGTTACTGTTAGTCTGCAATTAATCTCTGTAGGTGACAACTGGTACAATCTGTTTGCCTAACTGTTTTAAATGTGCAGTTCTAGCCAGGGTAATTGCCTTTGTTCCCTCTCTAGCCCTTGTCCTGGTTAGCTCCTGGGACTGGTACCCTCGTCATGCTGGTTCCCAAGCTCCCTAGGGAGGCTGCTAAGCCCTTCCCTATGTCCTCTTCCTTTGCCTGGTTATCTCCCTATATGTCCCCCTACTCTACTCTACTCTAATCATTCCTCCCCCTTAAGGGGCACCTGGGGAGTTCTTGAACAGCTTGGGAAACATGACTTCACCTTCTCCAACCTGATAGCCTTTGCCAGTCAGCACCTCTGACCTATCTACTGCTTTGACCTCAGGTGTGTTATGTACCCCTCTCTTGTAACCAAGCACCTTGGTCATAAGCCCTTGGCCCATGGTGGGTGACCTCCCTTAAGGCATCTCCTATGGCTTCTGCTGGTGTTACTAGTCCTGGCTGGAGACATTGAGCTTATCCCAGGCATCCCATATCAAGCATCCTCAATTCCTGTTGGCTGGCTGTCAGACAAAGGGCTAAAAATAGCTCATCTCAACATTCACAGCCTCCTGCCCAGTCTAGCTGAGCTTGCTGCATGGGTATCTCATTACTAGCCTGACATCCTTGGCATCACAGAAACATGGCTGAAATCCTCTACCCCTGATTCTGCCTGCATGTTTCTGGGCCTTGAACTTAATAGGCTTGACTGGACAGGGAGGAAGCTGGGGGGGTTGTATGTTGATCTACTTCAGAAGCCACATAAATCTGACAGTTGTGGCTCCCCAACAGCCCTTGCTGCCCCCTTGTGAGCTGCTTCACACAGTCCTCTTACTTGATAATGCCAGAAAGCTACATATCATTTGTACATATAATCCCTCCAATGGTGGAGTACCAGGATTATCCTCTCTCCTTGATGTTGTGGGTGCTAAGACTGGGGACAACGAGCTTCTTAACCTGGATGATCTCAACCTAAATTGACTGGGTGGTAATGCCAAGGCATATGAACCCCTGCTTGCTGGCCTCTCCTTGTCACAACTCATCCAAGAGCCCTCCAGGTGGTCTACCTCCAGAGGGAATAGCTCCCTGCTTGATTGGGTTATGTCTAATAGGCCAGAGATGATTTCCTCCTCCAGCACCCTTCCTGATTCTATTTTGGATCACACCCATGTGTTCTGTGTATGGAGGGTTTCCTCTCAGAACATTCCCCACAAAATCATTCAAGTCAGGAATTTTTCTAAGTTTGACCTGGGTTCCTTCCATGAGGACCTGAGGCTCAAGGACTGGTCCATGGTGTTGAGTGCTTCTGACTGTCCCACTGCTGTTAGTCACTTCATCAGGACCTTTGCAGTACTGCAGGATAAGCATGCTCCCCATCATTAGGAGGAGGGTAAGGGGGTCTGCCACTAAGTGGCTCCATGGAAGCCTTCTTGCCCTCATGCAGACCAGGGACAAATGCTGGGCTAACTTTAAAGCCACATTGGATCAGACTATATTTCATCATTACAGGAGGCTTAGGAATGAATGTAAAAGAGCAATCAGGACCGCCAAGAGGGATTACTGTGAAACTGCCTTGCTTAACTCAGCTAAAGATCCTAGGAACTTCTGGAGGAATATCAAAAACATTGTAAGCGGTTCCTCCAACTGCGAGGTCTCTGATATGCTCATTGATGGATTACATTGTAACAGTCCCCTAACTATTGCTAATGCATTCCACTCTCACTTGACTGATCTGTCTGCTTTCACGTCTCTATTCTCTATTGGTGAGAGTGATTGTTAAGTCCTGCTTCCTTCCCCATAGGTGTCCCCCACCTCCCATCCTCTGTTCTACTTTAGGGCAGTGACTGCACTGGAGATACAGAGACTTCTCTCTCTGGTCTCTCCCCCTATGCTAGTGCTGGCCACGATAGTCTAGAAACTAGGCTTCTCCAACTTGGAGCCCTCACATTGCCCCCCCATGGCACATAGTTTCAACATGTCTCTCACCCTTGGAGTTATCCCTGATCTCTGGAAGGTGGCAAGGATTGTTCCAGTCCTTAAACAAGAGAACGCCAAAATCATTGACAATTATCGGCCAATAGCCATTCTTTCAGCAGTCAGTAAACTCCTGGAGAAGGTTGTTGTCGAGCAACTTATGGAGCACATCCAGGCCCATGAGCTGCTGTCTCCTGAGCAGCATGGCTTTCGGAAAGGGCACAGTACGTCCTCAGCACTTGTTACTGTCTCCTCTGGGATCAGTGCAGCTATGGACTGGGGAAGCTCTCAGGAGCTATCTTCATTGACCTATCTAAGGCCTTCAACCTAGTTGATCATGCCTTACTTATCTCTCAGCTCTGGTCCCTTTGTCTGTCACCCCATCCTAAGTAAGTTTTCCAGCTACCTCCAAAGAATAAATCAATTAACCAAATTCAGCAAGGCCTTCTCCGACACCTCCTCTGTGACCTCGGGTGTCCCCCAGGGGTCAGTCCTGGGGCATCTCCTCTTTTCCATCTTTGTTAACAACCTTCCCTCCATTACCTTCCATTGTAACTCAATTCTATATACTGATGATCTGGTCATCGTCACCCATTACCGTGATATTGGGATCATCAACCATCAGCTGAATGAGGACTTTAGGAATATCCAGTCCTGGATTATTGCAAACAAGCATGTCCTTAACAGTAAAAAAATCCAGGTCATGTTCTTTGGGTCCCTGGCAAAGATAAAGTCTTCCCCTGCCCACCTGTGTATCACTGGCATAGATGGCCTCTTGTTACTACTGCTTAATCCTTCAAATACCTGGGGGTGACACTTGACCCCCAGCTGGACCTTGGTTGTCATATCCTAAATGCACGTAGGGCTGTCAGCTGTAAGCTCGGTCTAGCCTATAGAGTGAAGAACAACCTTATACCTACGGCCTGCCGGGCGCTGGCTAGAGGTGTGTTTCTTCTGACTCTCTGTTATGGGTTTACCCTGTAGGCACATACTTCCAAAGCTCAACTTACAAGGTGGAATGTGGCCTAGAACAATGTTTGTCATATTGCACTTGCTGCTCCCCGTCTCACCCACCACTGTGACCTGTACAGTAAGCTTGACTGGCTCTCCCCTTCCAACCATAGGAGCTTTGTCCTGGGTAGCTTCACAGGCAAAGTGCTCAGAACTGGCACTCCACAAGGACTGGCTGAGCTCCTCATACCTGCTGCCTCTCCTTACTCCCTTCAGTCCTTGGGCTCTGCTACTCTCAAAGTTCCTGCCACTCGTACGCTAAGGGGGACATGGATTTTGTTGTATGTGCTCCAAGCATTTGGAACTCCTTTCCCTCACAGGTTCACTCCTCAGCCTCTCACTCATGCCTTGAGAACTCTCTCTGGACTCATCTGAAGCTTTCTTCTGCATGTGGTTGTCCTAAATTGCCCTAATCCAAGCATGGTGCTGGTACTGGGCTATAATGTCCCTGCATTTCCGGTGCCCGCTGGGTGGGCCTCAAGGGTGGTTCAGGTTTGCTTAGGTACTGTTTTGTTTCATATTGTATTCATTTTACCTATATCTTGTATTATTTTGGTATCTACTGTCTGCTCTAGGTGGAGCGTAGTTGGATGCACTGCTCGGTGGTCCTTGTATGTATAGAAATGTATTCACCTTATGCCTCTGGGTGGTGATTTGTTGATGCACTGCTCTTCTCCTTTTGTGATCTAATGTATACTCTCTCCTACTCAATGTGTTAAATTCTTGAATGTTTATGTAATGTTATGTCACCTGTTGCTAGCTGATCCTGAGCTATGATTAACTGTATCTTATTGTTTTATGTATGAACTTTGTCCTCCTCTGTACTGTCCTGGGTCGTACCTGAAAATAGGCAACTGTTTTGTCTAGTGTGCTTACCTGGTCAGCAAAAGCTAATAAATAAATAAATTCTGCAATGCAGGCATTTCTGCATATGTCTCACTTTGTGAGCACTATCAAGTCTTCTTGTGACACACCATTGTCTCAGTCACTAAAGGAGGTTATCAATGATAGTGAAAAGCATGACAGTAAGATACAGAATCTGACACCCTTACATAATGTCTTGGGTGGATATCAAGGGCATCAATCATTCTCCAACAGCATTCAACAAGATGTGAGTTAGTTTATGATGGCAATCATAAACAGCTTGGAATCAGATAGCATTCCAATGTGACAGTACTTTACTGTTACTTATGTCAGAGTACAAATGATTGTCTTGTCGACATTCACAAAAGGAAGTCACAAAAAACAGGCTGCGGCTTTCACTATATGTTCCACAGGTTCATTCCATTAAATTTAAACAACTGCTGAAGAATGCAGAGTGTGGCTGGAGGTGTAGCGGGTGTGGAGGAGAGTGTGTTCAGTCCATGCGACTTAGGACCTCTTCTCAGTATCTGCTTTTAGTCTTGCAAAGGTTTGATGCACATGGACTATGAGTTGACACACAGATCACAGATTTTGTAGCTGGAAGAATACAATTCATGGGAGCATGTTTTGATACTCAGTCTATTATATTCCACCATGGAGTCTCTGTCCATTAAGGCCACTGTGTTACATGGCTGAGGTACAGCAATGGCTGACTGGAATGCAATGACTACATGAGCACTTTTAAACAGAGATTGCTTGTAACCTAAAAGGTGCTTATGTTCCTGGTTCTGAAGAACTGCAACAAGCTTCACGTGGTTGAAGAATACAGCATGGTAATATTTTTAATTTCTGTTTCATATACTATTGCAGTCCATAGACTGTTCCATGCAACCTTTCATAGACATGTGCAGCTACTTTCATAAATATTTATGAAAAACTGCAGTCATTGCTTACGTAGATGCATGTGTTTATGATGACTACAGTTAAAGTATATGTTGCTCTGAACTTAGCATCAATGCAGCCTAAGTGGGCCTTAATTGGTGCAGGCTGTGTGCTTGGTGATATTTCAGCAACTATTGTTTTCACTGTGGATCACTTGAATTACCTCTGTATTGATACTGTTGCACCATGCCATTGTGCTGTGCTGATCAGTTTATTTATTCATCGCTGCACCATGTTGCATAGAATATAGTTTGATACATGTCAGGCCATTGCATGGCAATACTGTGCACCTCATATGCAAAGACAGATGTAGCTACAGTCTTCTGTTTGCCAATGTTCTGCGGTCATACTGCACTGCATATGTCTCTTAAATCTTACTTGTTATACAAGATTAGAGATTGTGCAAAAAAATGACACTTTGCTTGTGTATGATTTTGCGCATGTACTGTTGTACAATGCTGTATAAGCAAGTATTTAGCTATTGCTAATATTCTATGTGCACCTGATGAGTACACTGGTACCTAAATAGCAGTCACTTTGACTAATATGCTTTCTGCCAATTTTGTACTACTTCTTTGAACAGTATACTGTAAATTATTCAGATGTGTATAGGAACACTTAATGTTAATATTGTTTATATGTTAAGATGTTGGAAAACTTTTAACTATAATATGTATATATATATTGACTCAAATATTTTTTTTTAGAGAGACAACTGTATTTTAAAAGTGTGTAAAAATGGTTAAGGTATTACAGAATTGTACATCACTCCAATTTTTAGTTGTATACAGTTATGCATTAACAGACATTTACTTTTACATAGCCAGTTTATGACTCTTATGAATTTAGATGTTTTACCAAAAAATAATTATTTAAAATATTTAGTCACTAGGTAACAGTTGTATTACTGTGAGTTCTCAGTATTTCATTGCTTAGATTCTCTTATTAAGATTTACTATACAACAGTGTTACTTACAAGATTAATAATTTAAAATGTTGAATTTAATCCTTGTGTTACTACTGTTACAATGATGTAACTGTTTCTTAATTCTTTATTAAGTGTACTGAGTTATTAGTTTGTTATTGTTGACAAATTGCTACTGTGAATCACACACTCTACTCAATATCAGTCTAAGGTATGTTCCTGATGATTTTCTGATCAACTTTATTGAGGGCCCAGGTGGGAATTTTTTCAGATGCACATAGTGTTAAAATATTCTAACATAGTACTGCACCACTGCAGCAGTGTAATAATTAGCTGTTTTTGTGTCCATAGATTTTTGGAATTGTTTAACGCATTTGATTTTTGCCCACCCCAGGAACACTGACTGGTTCAGTTTCACATGACTTTGGTCCATCTTTTTTGCTATATTTCTGTGATGCAATTTTTACAGCAGTTGTGTGAGACTGAGTGAGTCATACAATTTGGCCTTGTTTACAACAGAATTAGCATTGACTGATTAAATAATTTTCTTAACTTATTTACTGTGTCTGTGGTGTTTCTTGAAACTGTATGGCAATGTCATATGATCCAACTTTGTATGTGTAAGTACATATCTACTGTATGTCTTTAGGAGGTATACTTTGAGGTACAAAACTAAGATTTCTTATGTCAGTTGTATGGCACAGGTGTAGACCATGGTAAAATGCCTTTGTACATGCTTTATGTTCTCACTGAACAAAATATTAGTTTGGCAGGTGTGTATTTGGTAACTTTATTACAACGTAAAAAAAAAGGGGCATTATTTGCAAAAAACGTTGTTAATGTAACCGTTAGGGTTGTTACTACAGCGACAAAAGCAAGAAAATTTGACTGTAGGGTTTTCAACCCTAACTCCAAATTTTGCGCCCCACCACCCCACATACACACTCACACACAGACACACACAGACACAGATACCAACACACGCACACAGAACACATACAACTGGGACAGCAAGACAATCAATCACAAGCAGACACCATAATGCAACAAAAATAACATACAACTTCATAAACATACCACAACAGGCAGCCATCATCATGTTTCACCAACTGTATCACTATCCTCCACATATTCAGTCTTTCCCTTTCCACTTCCACTGTTCCCTCCTGCTGGAAATCTGCCCACATCCTCCCATTATTCAAGTCAGGGGACCCATGCAACCTAAACAACTATAGACCCATCTCAATCTTACCTGTCCTCTCTAAAGTCCTTGAAAAGCTAGTTTTCCCAAATGAAACTCCATATCGAATCATCTTCTATCCTCAGCCCTGTGCAATCTGGCTTCTGGCCCAAACATAGTACGGTCACTGATCTAGCCAAAGTTACCAATGAATAGATCACAGCCATGGACTCCAAGAAAGTTACTGATGCAGTATTTTTAGATCTCAGCAAAGCGTTCAACACTATCGACCACAATCTGTTAGTCTTAAGCCTAATAAACGTAGGCACCACCCCCCTTGCTGCCCAGTGGTTTACCAGCTACCTATCTGGAAGGACCCAGAAAGTAAAAACTGGTGGCCTCTTTTCTGCATCCCTCCAAGTTGTTGGGGGAGTCCTGCAAGGCTCCATATTAGGTCCTATCCTCTTCTCCCTGTACATCAATAACCTTCACGCCCATATATCCCAGTCCCATCTGCATTTCTTTGCTGATGATACTGTACTGTATATATAACCCCCGACAATTGAGGGTTCCCAAAAAGTCTTCCATGAGCTTGCCTAATTGCTCACTGCCCAGCTGGTGTACGGCGTTACTGCTGTTTAAATGTATTGTCAGTGAGTGCCTGCATGACCTCCGTGTACTGTCACTTTAAGGGCTGCCTGTTTGCAGTCCTAATTAATATCAGAGGGAGGACTGTGTGTTTCCATGCCCGAGTCCTGCCCGGGCTGCTGACTAATCGCTCCATTTCTGCCATCGCTAACTGTGCAGAGGGAGCCCTGCTGAAAGATGTAACTAATTGCTTGTGATCGTTTAGAGTAGTAATGAAAATGTAGTTTATTCTAATCTGCCTTCTTTGCAGTGAGGACTGTTCTGTTTAGCTCCACCATTTTGGTCCCGAACTGCCGAATTGGACCAGTCAGTAACTGGGGACTCTAAAATGGACAAATCCAAAATTGCATACTCAGATCTTTTATGTTACTCCTCACTGGAATTCATATTTCTTCTAAGGGGTGCTGCTAGGTTGTGGCAAACAACATACAATCCAAAGGGTGGTGTGTGCTAGTATCTTTGGACTCTAAAATGGAGCCTGTTGAAGTGGGACTGTGTGGCTTACCAGTGTGGGATTTGTAGTTTTGGACTGTTGGCACCGTTTGCACCAAAAGGGGGAGCTCTTACTGTGATTGACAGCAGAACGAGCCAACTGGACCTTTTGGATCCAAGGGAAACCCCCCGAGCTGTCTGCTGGCAAGCCAGATCTGAGTTGGAATTCAAGAGAGAAGCAGCTCGTGATAGCCGAGCAGTAAACTGTGTAGTTTGAGTGGGAGAACCATGAGAAGGCCCGAGTTGGGGCCTGTAAGTCTGCTTGTTGCCCTAGAGAGAGAGAGAGAGAGAGAGAGAGAGAGAGAGAGAGAGAGAGAGAGAGATGGACTTTATCAGACTAAATCTGGTCTGCAGAACTGAAGTAAGCTGCTAAACCATAGCCAGGCTTAACTTGTAGAAGACCAAAAATTTTGTTGCATGCGATCAGCCTGTCAGGAACTCCAGCTAATACTGAGCTCTCGGTTTATGCAGAGACTTAGCAATTGGGACAGAGGAGCACTTTGGCCTGGTACAGTGATAATTTCCCTTACATAGAAATGTGCTGCGTGCTGAATGGGGATCACAATTTAATTCCCCTTTTCTGTGAACTGTGCGCTGATTGTTGGAAGCTGTATCCAGCACAAAATGAACTGAATTCGCAGTTAGAACTATGCGGCTGGACTTTGCCATGAGGGCCTTGCCAGATCACTCCACTGCACAGAGAAGAGCCATCGACAAGAGACCTGCCAGGGAATCAGCCCCCTGCTCCACATCTGAACAGGAATGACATTGCGGTGAATCGTGTGGGCCGTGCTTCTTCTGGCAATCCAGAGAATTCATCTGCTGTCTCAACCTTCGTCTATCCTGTGTCCAGTCTTGGGGTATCGTGAGTAACCACCAGGGAAGCTCCCTGCAACTACCATTTAATCAAAGTGTGTCACCTGATTGTCTTGTTGTTTTCTACATGAACTGAGCCCTCTGGCTCCGGATTACAATTTAGGAGTGTAGATGTTGTTTCTTTCCTCACAGGGCCCCAACCAGCTGCAATGCCAGCCTACCCCGGGCAATGGTCCTGGCTAGCCTTTCCCTCCATCCTAGGTACCCAGAGAGTGTGACTGTTAGGGACATTGACTGCATGCACAGATGTGTGATTTATAGGGCTAGTAAGCAAATTATCCTGATTAACCCCCATCCTTGTTATAGCCCCCTGAATAAATCAGATCTATGTTTTTTCCACAATTCATCCAGGCTGTGTTTCTATTTTGTGTATGAGGTATTGCTGTTGTCAATTGAGCTGCCTAACCTTGTTTTACAGGGGGTCCTCAGGGTTGAACTAGAGAAATCGACCCTGGTGGTAAGTGTCAATCATGAAGGTACTTATTGTGTATTGTGTGGGCAACTAGCAGGAACTGAGGGGGGGTTACAGTATCCCCGAGGGCTGTGCCCAGGCTAGTTTGATGACTACCAACCTTGACCTCTGGGTGGAGGCACCCCCTTTTCAGAACTCAGGCCCTTTAACCTACTGGTTGCCCAGCTGGCAGAGGTAGTAGCACTTGGGGTAGCGCCATCTAGGGGTTACATATACATCAGGCCCTACAATAGCTGAAGTGAGGGAAGTACTCCAAGCCGACTTTGCACAACTAGAAATCATCCTAATCAATGCCAAACTACTCCTCAATGCCAAGAAAACTAAGGCCATGATCTTTGCCCCAAACACTGACTCCACTTCCCTTGCAAACACACACAAAGAATTCATTACTACCTCCCTAGGTGAACCCCTTGAAATCACTTCCAAATTCCAATATCTTGGTATGTGGCTAGACAACAAGCTTTCCTTTCACGACCACCTCGACAAACTGGCAAAGAGGCTAAAAATTAGGCTAGGTTTCTTCTTCTGTAACAAGTCCCTCTTTCCACTGGATACCAGAACTAGGCTGGTCCAGGCTACTTTCTTGCTGCTACTCGACTATGGAGATCTAATCTATTCCTCCACAGCAGCCTCAGGACTCAACAAACTAGACGTCCTCTACCACCGCGCCATACGGTTCATGACAAACCTGCCCTACCGAATCCACCATTGCGATTTGTACCTAGCTGCTGGCTGGACATCACTCTCAACTAGACATGCTTCATGCTGGTATCTGGACTCTTAAGCTAGTCCTGAACAAGCTCCCGAACTATCTCACAACCCTTTTTCATATTTTCCATAGCGCCTACTCTCTTCAGAAAAATAACCTCCTCCTCTTCGATGTACAGAGAACTCGCACCTCATTCGGCAAGTGGGCCATATTGAACGTACTCCCAACTATCTGGAATCAGCTCCAAGTCATACTGAAGCTTCCCAGTACTGTCCCTGTCAGCCTATTTAAAAGGTTGGCTGCAGCAAAAGTAAAAGATACATGCAGCTGCTTCTAAATCCTAGCTCACTGCTCTAACCCTAGCCCACTGCTTCCTTACCTAGAAATTTGCTGCCTTGTTACTCTGAAAAAAAGCACTTTGTACCTTTTTTTCTGTACTTGTATTTTTCTATGTCATTTTTATGCAACATGTTAATGCTTGTCCATAATTCTGTACTTGAATTTGTGATGTTTTTTTCGATTAAACAATCTGCAACTACCTGCCTGTGTCAAAGGACCTCCTTGTGAATGATCTTGCTCAACAGAGTTTTCCTACAATTAACTTGAACTTGAACTTACTGCCATTCCAGTGTCTTGGGTGCGTACACCCACATCCTGTATAAGCATGTGAGATGGTCACTGCATGAACTGTGTATGCCACTGAGGGCAGTGCTTGACATGAACAGACACATGCTTCAACAGATTAACAACTAAGATGCCTACAGTATGTGGTTATGACCAGATAACATGAGACAGCATTTACACCACCCATTAGTGTGTGTTAGTGCCTCCTGATCTTACCTTGACACAAGCAAGACTATTTGGTTATGTCAGGCTAACATCAAGACGCATTTACAGACACTAAAGGGTGGTGTAAATACTGTCTCATGTTATCCACTGATAATCAGATTCTTCTCTTGCTTCTCAGTGTGTGGATAAACCTGACTGCTCATGTCGACCACTGGCAACACCAGCATACAAATATGGAGTATTCAGCTGTTTATTATGTTACTGCATGCCTCTGTTAATGAGATGAAAGTGAAACATTATGTTGTCATGGTGGTGTAACACCAGTTGCACTAAGACATAGTAAACAGTGCTGAAAATGCTCCCTGATATTATCTGGTCATAACTATAGAAGTGGAAGCATGCACCCAAGACCACTTTGTTATGTCAGGATAACATCAGGAGGCATCAACACACACTAAAGGGTGGTGCGAATGCTGTCCAATGTTCTCTGCTCATAACCACATAGTCATGTTCATTATCAATGTGTGGAAACACTTGTCTGTTCATGTCTACCACTGCCCACAACACATAGACATGCATTATTCAACTGTTTATCACATCACTGCAGGCTTCTGTCCACATAAGCAAAGTGAAACAGTATTTGGTTACAGTGAAGTTACATCAGGTGGCATTAACACACAGTAAACGGTGCTGAAAATGCTGTCTGATATTATACAGTCATGACTACATAAGTGGAAGTATGATGCCCAAGAGTATCTTGTTATGTTGGGGTAACATCAGCAGGCATTAACACACACTAAAGGGTCGTGTAAATGCTGTCTGATGCTATCTGTTCATAACCACATACTCATCTTGGTTCTTAATATCAAAAGCAGTTGTTTGTTCATGTCTACCACTGGTCACAACACCATACACATATGCAATACCCAAGCATTTATCATGTCACTGCATGGATCTGTTCATAATAGTAAAGTGAAACACTATTTGGTTATATCGGATTAACATCAGCAGGCATTAATACACACCAAAGGCTGGTGTAAATGCTGTCTTATGTTATCTGTTCATAACCACATACTCATATTGGTTACGAATGTCTAAAAATACTTTTGTGTTCATGTCTACTACTGCCACAACTGTATACACATATGCAGTATTCAACTGTTTATCACATCACTGGAGGCCTCTGTTCATAAAACGAAAGTGAAGCAGTATTTGGTTATGGTGAAGCTACATCAGGAGGCATTAACACACAGTAAATGCTGCAGGAAATGCTGTCTAATATTATCTGCTCTTAGCTACATATGTTGTAGCATGGCGCCAAAGACTATTTTATTATGTCGGGGTAACATCAGGAGGCATAAACACACATTAGAGGGTGGTGTAAATGCTGTCTAATAGTATTACTTTATAGCCACATACTCATCTTGGTTGTTAATCTCAGAAAGCAGTTGTTTTTTCAAGTTTACCACTGGCCACAACACCATACACATATGCAGTATTTAAATGTTTATCATGTCACTGTGTGCATCTATTCATAATCGTGAAGTGGCACAGTATTTGGTTATGTCAAGGTAAGATCAGGAGGCATTAACACACACTAAAGGATGGTGTAAATGCTGTCTCATGTTATCTGGTCATAAACACATAGGCATCTTGGTTGTTAATCTGTTGAAGCATGTGTCTGTTCATGTCAAGCACTGCCC
Organism: Neoceratodus forsteri; assembly: GCA_016271365.2. Taxonomy (NCBI): domain Eukaryota; kingdom Metazoa; phylum Chordata; order Ceratodontiformes; family Ceratodontidae; genus Neoceratodus; species Neoceratodus forsteri. The sequence continues at coordinate 868,695,715 of CM057450.1, read as the reverse complement.
ACAACGGCATACACAGTTCATGCAGTGCCCATCTCACATGCTTGTACAGGATGTGGGTGTACACACCCAAGACACTGGGGTGGCAGCAGAAGTGATACAGTTGGTGAAACATGATGATGGCTGCCGGTTGTGGTATGTTTATGAAGTTGTATTTTATTTCTGTTGCCTTATGGTGTCAGTTTGTGATTGGTTGTCTTGCTTTGTACCACCCCCTCAGTTGTATGTGTGCTCTATGTGTGTGTGTGTGTGTGTGTGTGTGTGTGTGTGTCTGTCTGTCTGTATGTGTGAATTTGTATGTGGGGTGGTGGGGGGCAAAATTCTGAGTTAGGGCTGAAAACCCTAAAGTCAAATTTCCTTGCTTTTGTCACTGTAGTAACAACCCTTACTGTTGCATTAATGAAGTTTTTTTGCAAAGAATATATATATGAATGAAATGACTGTGCATGCGCTGTAGTGGAAGATAACTGCACATAAGTGATTGTGGCGGGGGAATGGGACAACCACTGTTAGGTTTCTGGGGGCCGGTGGAGTGGTGGGTGGAGAGAGGGAGGGTCGGGTGGGGGTTATGTATTTCAGCCATCATGGACTCGCTGACCACCAAAACAATTTTCATCCAGGTCGGGGGGGGGAAGTAGTGCATGCGTCGAGTGGTCTATGGTGCACAGATGCAGAGGCGACCTTTGTCACCTCATGAGGTTGTTCATTCGCAAGGAATGCAGGAGTGCTTTTCTCCTAGTCCTAGCAAGAGGACTGCAGGGCTTCACCATCCACAGCCCTAAAAAGCTCCAGGCCTTTCTGAACTGCCTTGCTACCTTGCTGCTTACAGTACCTACCCTTCCCACATCACTGCTTCACAGACTGCCAAAACAGAAACCATTACTTTAAAGTAAACAATCACAGAAAAAATAAACAAAAAAACTCCCTCAAATCTAGGAGCACAAGAGCCACTACAACAATTTGCAAGCAAATTGGATTCCCAAAATCTCAGTTTTTAAATGTATTTAAAGGTTTGTCTTTCTCTCACAAGCACACAGACTTCTCTTTACTCTCTCTTCAAAACACTGCACTGAGGCAGGCTCATCCACATGGTATACAGGCTGCTTCAGAAACATGTTGGCCTCCAGTCCCATAGTACATTGCAAACTTCACCCCTGTACCAAACTTCACTGGTGAAGTCACAACTTCATGGTCCTGTGAGATGTCACCTTTTTGCCTAACTCAGCCAGTGAAGTTGTGATTTCACATTTCAAGGAGTAATAACTTTTTGGCAAAGTTGTGACTTTATCCAGTGGATTATTTTGTGAAATGAGGTGAATTAATGAATTAATCCACGGAGCGAAGTTTTCCAACTTCCCACATCACTAGTCAGAAGTTAGCTACAAATATATCATACAGTGAAATGCAAACACTATAAAATGAAATGCGTGTATTATATTTTCCATATTCCTGAACAAACTCCCCTCTACCTGTTCCTCTGTGTCAATTCATATGCCTTGATAATACAGTACTCTTTGCAAATGGCTCCTCTTCCCATCAGGCTGTAAACTAAAATAAATAAATAAAACACAAGACACCACAGATTTGAGCAGTGATTTATTTACAAATAATGATTATTCACAGGAGTACGTACAGTACAAATGTCATAGGTTTTAATGTCACATTTCAGCCTAGAAATACATGACACCTTTTGGATATTATGTATAAAAAACCAAAAAGCTGTTGTGCTAGGATTTTCATTTTATCTTTTTTATCTCTGCTCAGTATCAGCAACAACCTTATATACACATTTTTTCTACGACCCACTTGTTGTGCCAGTTATAGGCTGGAGAAGTTAATCTCTAAGTTGCTGCTCTGTTTCCATGAACATACCCATATATATCATGAAGCAAAACATTTAGTACATAATCAAAGTAAGAGTTTAATGACTTGTAGTCTATGTTTCCACAGCTGCTTATAAACCTAATTCCATATGATAAATTATGCAGAGGCCAGCCCGCTGGCGTAGAGGCAGTGCATCCATCTGCGACACTGGCAATCCGGGTTCAGGAATGGACTCGGGATGTAGGAAGGCCAGCCAGGCAGAGAAGAATTGAACATCCTTGGGACTGCTCTCCTTCTCCAAAGGGGGGGGGGCAGTGTGTCCGGCATATCATGGACCCCTGGCAGAGGCAGGAGCAGATCCATTGTGCTGGCACTGTTATCTGCAGGGGGCGAAGCACATGTGGGCTGTCATTGCATGTCCCTGCCTCCAGGTACAGCTACACACAAAATCCTGGCCCCGAGCATGAAGCCCTGCTCCACTGCTGCCCCTGCTGCCAACAGCATCCACAGGGTAGGGTCCCGCTTCCGTAACACCACCCTGGGAGGTAAGCCAGGGCACATTACCATGGACCATGGGGAGGGGTGCCTGCTTGGTGACTCTGCCCAGGGTGTAAGCCTGGGCATGGGGGAGTGGTGAGCAGGTGGGGGCTAAGTTTTCTTTGGGGAGTGGGGAAGCTGGGCAAAAAAAAAAAATAAATTTTGTCTCAGAAATTGTCTTATAATACTGCCATTAAACTATTACATGTGAAGGCATGATACACACTATCAATGCTTGTCTTTAGGTTCATAAGCAGAGGACTGAACCTCAGTCTCTAGTCTTTAAATACGAACCTTGAATTTTCTTTCTTTTTTGACATTGTCCATCAACTCTAAAATGATTTAACTTTTTTTATAGAAATTTACTTTGTATTGATTCAATTATATTATATTACTTCTGTTTCTCCATGTTATCCAACCAAAACGTATTGGTTGTCATAGCTAAACCCTTCTTCAAATGAGTAGACAAAAGAGCCACCCTGCTCTAACATCAAAGTCAAAGACACGTCTACATCATCAAGCAAACTGTGCCAAATCATGCTTCCTTCATGAGAAACACAGGACTCATGCATGCTTCATACCTTACTTTTCCTTAACATGATCCAATGTGGCATTCTGGATCTCAACCTGATGTCTCAGGTAGGAGTACAACATCCTGCTACTACACTATGAGGACTGCTTCTAGGCAGACATGAGCCACTCCCCTGACACCTGTGTATTCTAAGCAATTGTCAGTTCTTGGCTGGCTTTGTGGTATGGTGGCAGAGAATTGCATGACATGCCAAGAATCCCATGCCATAGCTAACTGGATGCAGATGGATACATCATGGATATGAGGCACCCAGCTGCCGCATAGACAGAGCAGGGGCCACCCAGCATTTGCATCAGCAGTGACAGCAGATTGTTGTCTACCCTTCTGACCAGAGGACAGTAACAGATGTATTTGGGTACAAAATTAAGGTGGGAGAGCCAGGGATCTGATGGGAATATACATTTTTTTTAATTCCAGTTGTTTAATGATTGAGAGGTTTTTGTATATAGAGGCCATCTGCCAGAATCAACTGCGTTTTCTGGTTCCATGTGATAACGGTGAAGATTTAATCACGACTAACAAAACAGCTAGTGCAAATCGCTGAACACATAATTGGCGATCAGCACTACACCAAAAAGTAAAAATGGGGAGAAAATCACACTTTCCATACAGAGGCGATATACACTTACTATTTATAAGTGAGGGTTATGTCCCCTGCACCCCCCTTTGCATTGGGCAAGCCCCCTGCACCCCCCCCACCCATATCAATATAATCAACTCCAGGGGATGGCAGACACTAGGGGAAAGAGGGAAACACAGGAAGTGGGCTACCCCATGGGGACACCAGTATACAGGGGGTGACAGTTGAATGAGGGACAACCCTGGGGGGAGCAAATTCAGTTGTAGAGGAGGCCATAAGTGCAAAAAAAATGACAACAGCTAGAACACATCTAAAAAAAAATCACCTAGAGTCAGTCCTGAACCCAGGTCCATGTGAGTTGTAGGTGGTGACCATAACCACCACACCAGGCAGCCAGCTCAGCAGGAGCTTGCTGAATTCATCCTTTTAGCCTAACTATTCAGTAACTCCACCCCACTATGCACTACTAGCCCTCGCTGGTCTCTCCCTCCACACTCACTATTCCTTCCGCCTCATTATTATTTCACAGTTGCTATTCCTTTTGGCACTCAGATTGAGTAGCTCAGTTTGCTTCACCCATATCATGGGATACTCTTTTTATTACTGTTATGCTGTAATATATTGCAGGACACCGCAAGAACTCAGTGTCACCCAATAGCAATTACTCCTATCTGTAACACATTAAACTGTTAAATCTCACACACTGAGAGCTTGATCTGAGCGGATGGCAGACAATGTGCAGTTGTCTGAAACTGTGAGTCCTGTAATTGTATTTGGTGTTTGCTGACAAGCCCCACTCCAATAAATGGTAAAGAAAAAAACTGCATTTATGCATTAGTTAGGGTTAAAGCACAAAGTCACACAAGTATGGAAATGCAATTTTGAGGAAAAAGGCCCCATATTATTCATAAGTATGTGATGCAGTGTTCCATGGGGTTTAAATATAGTAAGTGTAGGTAAGAAGGGACTTTGGATCCATAATGTCTGCCCACCCACACACACTTTATACAGTAAGCAGGGATGAAAAATATTCTCCACCAACATTCTAATTTATAGGGATTTTCCTAACCACTATATTACCCATGGTATTCAGTGATTTCCTTAGACAGCTGGCCTTTGTCTAGGCATGCCTTGAAGGCCTGATTTGTCTTTGTGCCAGCCCTTCCCATTGATAGGCTGTACCATAGCTTCACTGCCCTCTGGCAGAATGCAGTAAGTGCTTCCAAACATTATCCTTGAATTTACCACCTCTGAGCTTCAAAGCATGTCTCTGTATTCTGCTTCTAGAGGACACCAGATCAAACACCTCTCTCTGTTGAGGCTTGTTGATACACTTGGCTATGAATAAGGCCGAGTTCATGTCCCCTCACAGCCTGCTTTACCATAAGGTGAACATGTTAAGAGCCAGTAGCCCCTAATAGCTCTTACTCTTAAACCCCAGATCATTTTGGTCACCCTAGGATGGCCCCCATGACCCACTCAATGTCCATTTTGAATTTGAGAGCTGAGATCCCCACACTACACTATGTATAGGTATGGTACAATTAGCACCTTATACAGTGGCAAGATTACTTTCCCTGTCATACTGCTGGACATCCACTGTTTATGCAGCTCAACTTTCTGCTGGTACACTCTACAGTGACCCTGCACTGCTTGCAGTTCTTCAGCTTCTTGTCTATTATGACTCTCAGGTCCTTTTCCTCCTCCACAGTAACAAGGGAATCCCTCACAGTGTGTAGGGCCTACCTGTTTTCCTCCAAAGTGTAACATCTTACATTTTTATACATTGCATTTGAGAGTTCAGTATTCCAATTGCTCATGTCCCCTTCAAGGGCACTGTTCACATACCTGACATATCTATCATAAACAATGGTAGATTTCATGTCTGTATTTTAAGAATAAAGTGTGTTGTATACATTTTTTATGAAAAATGGCACTTTGTAGAGCTAGACTGCATGGAAACCATATTAGCAGATTCGCACCATTTTGATTAGGTTCTTAGACCTGTGACACAGGCAATGATCAGCTGCATACAAGACGTTAGTGGTAAATTGAATACAGGCTTCAGTTTGAACATTTCAGTAATGTATTTTCAAAGTATAATATACTGCTGTGTTTTCTGGTGTAGTGATGTATCTAACAAGGATAGAGGTTGTGATATTTCTTGTTTTACGTTCCTGAAAGACAAGTTAGCTTCAAGTAAATGGAGGCAACAAGCAAGAAAAGAAAACTACCAAATGTTAGCAACAGTTGTACTGTTGTATGTTCAGATCACTTTCCATGCAGCAGTTACATTTGGAATCTTTAGGACACTTGGATTTTTTTAGGAAATTAAAGAAGTCAAAGAAATATGTACTTATTCACTGTACTTCTTTCTGTTCATTTAACTTTGAGCTGCCTTGACTGCAAGAGGTATTCTAAGAAACGAAGTTCATGGCAAGTTCATAATTTCATTTGTGAACAAGGTACTTTTGCCACAATACTTCACTTTCTGGAACACTGAGTTTTTTTCTGATTCAGCAATCATATTGTTCATTTTGTAAAATCTTTAGTTTAAAAATTATCCAGAGAAAAGGCATCATATTTGCTTACCATTTAAAACTGTCATTTGCAGTCACCGCTGTCTTCTCCCCTATACACACACATACTCAAACTCCTACATAAACAATAGTCATGCTGTAAAAAAGGCACTATCTGTGAATTTCATTTGTTTGTTATATTGAAACATGTCCCTCTTTTTCAGTCTTCTGTTTTACATGTGGAAACCTAAGCATCACTGTTTATATGATCTGGGGCCAGATTCAAAAAGCTTTCTGAATTGCACAAAGTGTTTGTGTGGTGATTGCAATGAGTATTCACAAAAGGCCAGTTAGCGCACACAAAAACGATTAGTGCAATCACAAAAATATAATGTATGAGCTATGTAAAAGGAGGGGCTTGACCATGCATACAGACGCAATGCTATTCACAGAGCATTAGCACTTCACAAAGTGTTTTGCACAGCACATTGTCTGGCACTAATTAACACCTATAAAAGGGTCCTCTTAATCCAGGCAAAGCCCAGAGGCAGAAGGAGGAATTGCAGAAAGATGGCTGACATGACAGAACAGCTGCTATTCGTGCTGGATGAGGCTCTTCAGGAAGAGCAGGACAAGGACATCCTGGGCCATCTGTCACCAGTGGAGGTGCCCTGCTGCACAAAGACAGTTCTGGCCACAAGTCTCCTTTGAAAAATTGATCAATGAACAGCTGGTCGGTCAGTACCACCTCAACTGGGGCATGCTCAGGCAGCTTTTTGAACTCCTGGAGGAAGACCTGCACAGCGCCAGCAATTGCAGTCAAGCCCTGATGGTGGAGGTGACAGTGACTGCTGCCATATGCCTCCTGGCAACAGGCACTTTCCAGACACATGTCAGGGATACCACAGGAGTGTCACAGTCATCCACCTCATGCCAGCTGACAGAATTCATTGACAACCTGCTGTCACATGCCAGTCAATTCATAGTATTCCATAGCACTTCAGAGGAGTGAACAGCAACAATGCAGCAGTTCAACTGAGTAGCATGCCTGCCACGTGTACTTGGTACAAGAGACTGCATCCATGTGGCCATCTGCACACTACCTGGCCCGAAGTCAGATGTCTGCCTTAACAGGAAAAGTTACCACTCCATAACTGCCAGGTGGTGTGCGATGTTTAGGGTGCATCACCAGTGTGCTGGCACATTACCCAAGGAGCGCCCATGATGCCTTCATCTGGCACAACTCCATTCTGTGCCAGAGAATTGAAAGTGGTGATATACCCATAAGACACCTAGTGGGTGAACAATCCCTGTGGGACAGGACAGCAAACCACTGTGGAGTACACTGGACTGTGTCCCAGAATGGGGGGGGAGGTTGTGGGAATCTTAAGAATGTTCCAGAATGTGGGCAGACAACAGTAGCCAACCACAAGTTAAAGACTGCATATAGAAGGGGCCAGCAGATGTGCCAGTGAGAACATGAGAATGCACTGCAGGACAGGATGCCAAACCTAAGAGGGGTGCATGGGTATGTGTCCCAGGGTGGGTGGATGTGCTGTAACATGCTAGAAGGTTCTGGAATGTGGGCCAAACTACTGTACCAAAAATCATGTCCCCTCTCAGATATGCATGTGTCTATTACAGGTGACAGTGCATATCCCCTGTGCCTCTGGCTCCTCACCCCTATCCTTCACCCCTCAACCTAAGCAGAGGAGAGATACAATGTGGCACACACCACCACATGGAACATCACTGAGTGGGTCTTTGATATGCTCAAAATGTTTCCATTGCCTTGACCATTCAGGTGGCACCCTACAGTACACACCTCAGAAGACCTGTGGCATACTTATAGCCTGTTGTATGCTGCAACATGATACACTCCCATGGAATATGGTTGTCAGTTCAAGATGGACAAACATCACCAGACATGGAGACAGAGGAGTTGGAGATGGCACCCAGAATACAGACTAGAGATCTGCGAATGGTACGGAGGGCCCAGGAGTACAGAAATAACATCATACAACAGCTAGAAGACAGCAGACAGTGAATAGCAAGCACAAAAAATATGCTAGTATACATGAAATGTTTAATGTAATGGACAAGAAACACAAAATGACAAAACATGAACTTCATGTAAAGGGCACATGAATTGTACGGGAAACCAATGGTAGAAATAGTCACAAGCAACCCAGGAATCTGCATAAAAAGAGAAAAAAACAGCCACAGGGGAAATGAACAACAGCAGAAGCATTGAACTATAGCAAAAAAAATTGCAAAAATAAAACAGGAACAAGTCATGAAGCACACGTGAAAGTGTTACATGGTACAGTTAGCTAAATGTAGACCATGCCCAGGTACAATATAGGTCCATAACATCCCTTGTATGAGGAGCAGACACGGCAAAGAGAGACACATATGCTGGCACCCATGCATGGGACCTGGGGGGTTGGGGAAGGCAGTCTATGACTCCTCCTGCGGCCACCACCAGTCTGGACAGTGTGATGGAGCAAAATATGGGGAAATGGTGTAGTGGCCCCAGAGGAGGGTATTACTGAGATTGGGAACACACAGGCCTAGGGTGTCCCCTGACAGCCGACATGGCCACTAAGGGTACTTGATGCCAGCACAGACAACTCCTGGCCAGGGGTGCATGTTCATCCAATGGACAAAGGTGATGAAGGCGCGCTGCCACTGTGAGATGCAACATGTTGTGGTGTGAACAAATTCCACCGCCACCACCGGAACACAAGAGAATGCCCACTTTGCACAGATGTGCTGTTAGGACAGCAATGACTGGTATGAAGCACACTGCCCAGGCTCTGCACCACCCTCGTAAGATCTCTGAACAGATGCTTAATGGTAGATACGAGCCTGTCATCACAGTACTGGGCCTGCTGCATGTCCAGGTAGTGTTGTTACTGGTGGAGGTGGATGTCCTGCTGCAGCAAGTCCTGTATCTGCTTGAGGACAAGTGTTACACCACCCAGGTGGTAGTACAGCATGGACATGCAGCCAGACAGTGAGACAGAGACATGTCATTAAAGAACTTCCAAACTGGTGGCATAAATAAGCTATGAGTGTTATGCATACCTCTCAACTGTCTCTGATTTTCAGGGATGTCCCTGATTGAGCCTCAAAATATTCCTCTATCCGTTGTAAACTATGTGTTTTTGTGACAGTACAGTGGGGATTAAAAGCACAAAATAATGTCAGACATCACAGTCACAAAGTTGTTCTTCTTCAGAGACTGCATCCTAATACAATTCCCCTTATTCTATCAGGTTTCTGAGTGAACATTATCAACTTTTAAGATGTGTTCCTGATTTGGGGTTTTGTCCCTGATGTATTTTAAGCCATGTCCCTGATTCATGAGGCAAGAGGTTGTGAGGTGTGCTGTGAAGCAGCAATTGAGCTGCACAGCCCCTAGGTTGGTACATGTTAGAATGCAGGTAGCACAATGCACAAAATTCTAATGTCTTAACCGAGGCGGATCTAGGATTTTAAGAAGGTTCCTGTGGCAAGAATAAAAGGGTGGAGCCAAATATAAGGAAGGAACTAAAGGGGCGTGGCTGTTGGATGAAATAATGCTCATGGATTCATTACTGTGCTCGCAATACAATGGAAGAGGTGGGCCATAAGGAAGATAATATTAGATATTTTATACATATTAAAACATGAATGCTGCTTAATGTAACATCAAATTAATCATTATTCTGAAATACATACCTTTTTTATACTTAATGAAAATGAAGTTACAGTAACATTCACATGGATGCTTCATTTAGTCAGTGTTTTTTTTTAACAGTATAATTTTGTTTGGTTACACAATACACCTTCATGCAACCATAGATTTTATGTGGCCAGTATAGCTCTGGATTCAACATGCACAAACATACATAAAATAAGGGTTCTGCCCAGATGATCTGGCAGAAAACTTTTTTTCCTCATCTCAAAGTATCCCAAATATAATTTAGCAGTCACTGAGATTATCTGGAACCAAAATATCTCGGCACAATATCTTGTCTTCAGTACACACACACACATATGTGTGTGTGTGTGTGTGTGTGTGTGTGTGTGTGTGTGTGTGTGTGTGTGTGTGTGTGTGTATATATATATATATATATATATATCATATAATTACTAGCTTTCATTTTTTTCATAGAGAAAGCCGGTTATAATTTACCCTTATAACCAGCTCAGCTGGTTAAAACGGCAAGCATGTGCTGGATTTCCCTATGACCACGCACACGCCTGTCACTGGTCTTCCGTAACTGTAGAGCCGCATGGTACCTCAGTGCCCCTCACTGTCGGCGGTAACTTAATTTTCTTTTTTTATTGAAAAAAAAGAAAAGAATGTCCAGGATCGAAAACCAAAGGGAAACATTACCACCATAGGAGTTTCCCTGTCCGCATACATGTAGCGCCGCCAGAAGATCTCCAGACCTCTTCAAGCCAGAAGGACGCCACAGAAGCCACTCAGTAGTATATTTAATCAAGAATATGAAGAAAACTAAGACAAATACAACAAAATATTTTTTCCCTGAACAAGTGGGCATTGTTAACTTGGCAGACTACAGGGAATGCAAAATCCTGACTGGTCCGCTGCTGCCTGAAAACCAGTCTATTTGCTTATTTTCTATAATTGCTGAAGAGAAAAAATGCAAGCCAGCAATTATAAAAAATAAAATATGGGATGGCCTGTGTAAAACTTGATTTTACACTCACCCTTATTGTGGGATGCTTTTTACAAACCCCTCGGGCTTCGCCCTCTTTGTTTATGTAGCATCCCACAACGAAGGTGTGTGTAAAATCTTGTTGCACATGCCACCCCATATATTATTCTATATATAGTGGTGCAATAATACCACTGTAGTTAGGGTTGAGTAGCATGTTTAATGTTAAACCTCAAAACTGCACTTTAATAGTTTTGCAGCTGATCAGTGGATGTGCACACAATTTGGTATGCTCTGTCCTGAGGGGTAGATCTTTTGACATTGCAAGTTTTGTGCCTGTTAGATATACGGATTCTGAGATCTGGATAGCCCCAAAACCTTAAAAGTCACCACTTTTTGCAGTTTTTTTCTTGATTGCCTTGTGTCCAGACAGTGTGGAATTTTGGTGCGATTTTTTATGCTAAAAAGAACTGGGGTAACAGAACTGCCATGCTATGTAAAAAAATATTAATCTATTGCAAAGTTTTTCAGTTTTTAAGTTCCCATTATTCCCTATGTGAAGATCACAGTTTGACAAAGGATTTGATCTCGCGAAAAAGGATTCATTCTTGCAAGATCCATTCCTTTTTCATGAGGGAAAAATCCTTTTTCATGAGCTGCCATCTTGTTTTTCATTTTTTCACAAAAAAAATTTTTGAGAACCCATGAAAATGAGGTGCAGTAGAGACACCAGGAAATGGATCTTGCTCATTGGAACTCCATTAGTTGGATTCTGCAGTTGCCTGGTACCAAAATACTAACATACTAATTGCCAGCAGATTAGGCCTTACAGTCTATTGAGTCTGCTCGAACCTCAGATCCATAGATGGGTGCCAAGGCCCTCCCCCCTTGTGTTCCAGAAACCCCTATCATCCATCCCCGGGCCAGGCCATCATCTGATACATCCGCGTTCTGTGTCTGTCCCTCCCTCTCTTGAAGCCCTCCACTGTGGATCTCTGAACCGGCTCACCAGGCAGTGCATTCCAAAGGTCCACCACCCTCTCAGTGAAAAACCTCCTCCTTTTTTCCTCCTTCACCCTTCCACCTTCCAACTTCAAACCATGCCCTCTGGTGATACCTCCCTGCTTTAGTCTGAAGATCCCCTCCATGTTTACCCTATTTATTCCCTTGAGGTGCTTGAAGACCTCAATCATGTGCCCCCTGTCTCTCCTCTCGTCTCTTCCAATGAAAACAGGCAGAGCTCCTCAAGCCTGTCCTCATACGTCAAATCCCCTAGTCCTCATATCATCTTATTTGCCCTCCTCTGTACCATCTCCAGGAGCTGTATGTCCCTCTTCAAGTGTGGTCTCCAGTACTGTACACAGTACTCAAGGTGTGGTCTAACCAGTCCATTGTACAGTGGCAGAATCACTTCCCTGCTCCTAGAGGTGATCCCCCTTACAATGCATCCCAACATCCTGTTTGCCGTGCTAGACGCTCTCCTGCACTGCTCAGAGTTATTCATACATGCATCCACCATGACCCCTAGGTCTTTTTCCCCTGTTGAGGCCTCCAGCGCCTACCCTCCTAGGATTTTTTTTTCTGTGTTTTAAATCCTTTTCTGTCACTTGCTAAGATCTTTTTTTGTGAATCCTTTTTCATTCAAATGATAAGGGATCACAAGTGACAAAAAAGAATTTCGGACACCCAGAAAAAAGCCTTTTCATAGCCTTTCCCATAGGTGGCATTACACAGGGGAAAATGCCTCAGTCAAAAAATGCTGAGCTTCAGTTCATGCCCTGGTGCTCTGCCTATCTGTGTCCCTTCTGCAGTGCTGCCTTCTGGCCAGCTGCACCCAGGTCCTGATGTCCTGACTCAGAGTGCCCCACCACTCATGAGCTGACCACCCACTCCCATCTGGAAATGACAGTCACAGTCCCCAATATTTTAGTCCTTAATTTGTGTTGTTTTGGGACTTCTGCCACTGTAGGACAGACACGTACTGTGCTTAACATTGGTACGCCAACACAACCAGTCAGCTGCGCTGCCACTTCAGGTCTCAATCTCTGAAGTGCATTTTGTCATCTCTACCCAAACGCCAGGCTATGTTGGCGGTGTCCTCAGGTCTGTGCACATCTGTGACCCATCATCACTGCGTATAATCCCCACCCACCCTTCGGTGCCCTTGGACACACAGTAATCTTCCCTTGCTGAGCAGAGTTAGTGCAGGTCTGGAGAGGAAATTATCCTCTGAAGCCACATAGCCACCATTGATTTGAGAATTGTTCAGAGTGGGTGCTGCCAATAAGTCTGAGGACTGCTGTACAAAATCTTACACCACCTCACCTGTTGCCTGAATTGGGAGCTGCCCGCCAACTGAACCACAACTGTAATGCTTGTACCAAAGACATTCCTGCAATTTTTTTATTTCCATAGTGTAGTGGTCTCTTCCCTCTCCCCAGTCACTGATAAAATGTTTTTTTATGTAGCTAGTGCTCCCTCTCCCCTCCCTCTGATCACTGTTCCCCATTTCCCTGGTGCCTAGTGGCACTCCCCCACCCACCTGATCACCATTCCTCATTTCTGTGGTGTCTAGTGACTCTCCGCATCTGCACAATCACCATTCCTTGTTTCTTTGATGTGTAGTGGCATGCTCCACCCAACTGATTGTTGTTCTTTGTTTTCCTGGTCATCATAATTGTATTTCTATAGTGTAGTGGTCCCTCCTCCCTCCTTGGTCACTGATTACATTTTTTTCTGTAGTGTAGTGGTGCCTCTCCCACCCTCCATTCACTGTTCCCCATTTCCCTGGTGTCTGGTGGCACCCCTGATCACCATCCTCATTGTTTTATGCCATAAACCCTGGCTTCTTGTGGCACCCTCCAACCTCCCAGTGAAGAAAAAAACACCTGTAAAAAATAAAACTGACCTTTTTTCTTTTTTTTAAACCTGAAAAACAAAATGGTCCCTCTGTGATCAGCTCCCCATCCCCACCTCTCACTCAGCCCCCACTACCCCACAACCCCCTAGTACACCCCCACACACCCTCACTCACCTGAACACATCCCAGGTTCAAGTCCCACTCTTCAATCGAAGACAAGTCTTGATTCTTGAACTGGCAACTGCAATAGGAGAAACTAAGGTAAATGTGATTCAATGTATTTCCAATAAGGGTTTATGCATAACTTTGGTATTTTTAGAGATGTTGACCCCATAATTTCAACATGGCATTTTGAGGACCCCACCTCATGAAAGATATGACTGCTGTTATGCAGCTCTTGCTGGGAAAGGTAATTTCATGGTCAGTTGGCAAAATCACCTTTCAGGCAGGATTTGTGTAACAACAGCCATATTGTTCATGAGGTGGAGTCATAAGAAGGTTATGTTTAAAGTCTGGGGTCAAAATTATTAAAAATGGCAAAGTTATGACTATTCATTGCATTTTCGTTATGCACACTCATAACTTTGGAAATGTTAAATATTTGACCCCAGATGTTCAGCATAGCCTTCTTAATACCTCACCTCATGTATGTCACAGCTGCCATTTTTCAAATCCTGGCGAAAATTTATTTTCACACCTGTGGCAAGAAATGGTGTTGCAGTTGTGCAGCATTACGTGTTGTAAGGGATTTTGAAAATGTTCCATACTGATTACATGCGATGGGATAATAAGATGGCTATGATGACAATTTGGTCACTGTTGTCCTATAATTTGAAGCACAGGGCCTTCCACAGCTACATACGTGTGCACATCTATGGAGGGATGGGAGTGCAGGGTCTGAAGGCTGCCACGCTCCCACAGTAAAATAAGGATGCTATTATACTACCTCAAAAAGTAAGGAAATAAGTTGCATAAAAACTTTGTTAATGTTCCAGTTAGGGTCAAAGAGAAAAAAGTGGGGAAATGAGGCATTAGGGTTTCCAACCCTAACACCCCACCCTCCCAAACAATGCAGGCGAGCAGGTGTGATGTCTACCTTGGGCTTCTCAAGCCAAAAGCTCACCCTATTCTCATAAAATCTACATATCTGACCTTATTTAAAGATAGAATGGTTTAAGTTTTAGGCTTGAAAAATCCAGGGCACACCCCACACCTGCGCTCCTGCCTGGTTTTGGAAAGTGGAGTGTTACAGTTGGAAACTCTAATACCTCATTTCCCATCTTTTGTCACTTTGACCTAACTGGAGCATTAACAAAGCTTTGCAACACATGATATATATATATATATATATAGATATATATATATATATATATCTATATATATATATATATATATATATATATTGTCAACCCGATTAGCTGATCCCTGTTTTTCCAAATCTCTGATTCTAATGAACCCATAGTCTGTCCCCTGCACTTAAGAAGTGCAGTCTATTTTTAGCCTGTGAATTCCATTCACCTGTAATTGCTACAGTTAGTGGCTGCTCAGGCTTTGATTACTTAACTGCTTGCTGCAGTGTTTCTGAGCATTTAAGCGATGTAATTAACACGTATCTCACATCGTTTGATGATTCTGATCGGAGATGACTGGCAAACGCAAATGAGTTATCCTTAAAGTTTCCCAAAAGCTGTGCATTTTGGAATGCTGGGAGAACTGTGAGAGGGCTTCTGTTCTTGCCAAGGAATATGGTGTGGGCAAGTCTACAATTAGTGACATTAAAGCAGCTAAGTAAAAATTGAGAGACTTTGCCCTCACAATGGATTCAGCTTTTGGTGCAGAGGAATGTAAAAATATGGGCTCTTGTAAAGACAAGCAGAGGGAGTCTGCCCTCTACCTATGGTTTTGCCAGGAGCATGAAAAAGGGACACCACTTTCAGGTCCAATAATCAAGGAGAAAGCACTGATCTTCCATTCTTGCATTGGTAACGTTACTTCTTTTTTGGCCAGTGAAGGATGCCTAGACCGCTTCAAAAGGTGACACAGAATTCATCAACTGAAACTCTGCAGCGAAAAGCTAAGTGTCGCAGATCATGAAATCTCCCCATTTGTTGAAAGATTTTTGGAAATTGTTGAATCAGCCTGCCTCATCCCCGTTCAAATCTACAATGCAGGTGAGACAAAGCTATTCTGGTGCTGCTTGCCAGATCGAACTTTGGCGCATGGGGGGGGGAGAGAGAGAGAGAAAGAGAGGCACTCGAGTTCAGAAAGGCAAAAGAAAAGATGACCATTCTAGCACGTGTAAATGCCACTGGGACCCACAATTAAAGCTTGTCCTTGTGGGTAAGTCTAGACAACCACAGTGCTTTAAGCATGTAAATATGAATGCTGTACCTGTCCAATACAAATTGCAGCATAATGCATGGATGGACAGCAGCATTTTCAAAAGCTAGCTCAAAGATCAGTTTGTACCACAGGTGAAGTGGCATCTGAGGAGCAAGGGGCTCCATATGCATGCTATTTTTCTGGTTGACAACTCCCGGGCCCATCCAGAAATTCCTGATGTCAGAACAAGGGATCGCTACATAAAGTGTATGTTTCTACCACCTAACACAGCCAGCAAGCTACAGCCCTGTGATCAGGGCATTTTAGAGGTCTTTAAGAGGGGTACAGAAAGCGGTTGCTACAATCAATGCTTTCTAATGCTAACCATCAAGTCCCTCTGAACAACATTATGAAAAAACTTGCTCTGAAGGAGGTGGTCTATTTGTGTGTGGAGGCCTGTGATGCAGTACAGCAGGAATCAATAAGAAAATCATGGCTAAAGGGTGGGATTGGAACATCCTGCAATACAGAACCAAGCACTGCAATCTCTGAGCATGATTCCCCAGAGCAAAGTGCTGCCGCAGAGGATGACATTAGAGCACTGGCTGCATTATTGCCAGAACCATTATCTGAGACAGAAATTGAAGAGTGGGAGCACTGTGATGTCAACGAAGTAGGGCATGACCATCTGTCTGATGATGCCATTCCAAAGATGGTGCAGAACGAGACTGATGATGCTGATGGCGGTGCATCTGATGTTGAGGACGAAGAGGCCATTGATCCCCCTGTGCTGCTAGCTCATTCTGAGGCTGTTGATCACTTCAACAAATGTGCATCATACCTGGAGAATCAGCCTGATACAGGCCCTGTGCATGTCATGCTGCTGCGCTTGGTGTGGCAAAGAGCAGCACGAAAATCGTATGATACCCTCAAACAAAAAGTGATGACTATTTCCACTAGTGCAGTTGAGATCTTCAGCACTTATATTGACTTTATTTATCTTTTTTGACATTTTAAGATGTTTCTGAATTAATAAAGGCTTTCTATAAAAAAACTGTCTTCCTGCTATGTGTTCATATAGTAACCTCCCATTTATCCAGTCTCCCATTTATCCGACCACATCAGATGTCCCCCATGGAGTTTGGATAAATGGAGTTTTACTGTATATATTCTTTGCAAAAAACTTTGCTAATGCATCAGTTAGAGTGAATACCACAGCGACAAATGCAGAGGAATGAGGCATTAGGGTTTCCAACCTTAATGCCCCACCCCCAGAGTGCCCACCCCTACCACCCTCCCAATTCCCTCACCCTCCACACACCAACAGGTGTCAGGGTGTGCCATTGGGTTTCCAGGCCCAACTCCCACACCATTGTCCTATACTGTAGTGTGTAAGCTTGTTTACACATGGAATGGGGTGAGAGCTGGTCCTGACAACCCAATGGCACACCCCAAGGCCTGTTGCTGTGTGGAGGGTGGGGGAATGGGGGAGAGAACCCTGATGGTGGGGCGTTAGGGTTGGAAATCCTAATGACTCATTTCCCTGCTTTTGTCACTGTGGTATTCACCCTAACTGATACACTAACAAAGTTTTTTTGCAAAGAATTTCCCTTCTTTTTCAAACAATATAATTGTATCCTCATTTTATTGTGGGAATGCAGGGTCCTTCAGACCCTGCACTCCTACTCCCTCCATCCAGATAGTATAACAGTGTCCATATGTCACAGAGGGAGCACAGGGTTCTTTGGACCCTGCGCTCCCATCCCTCCATCCGGATAGCACAACAGTATCTATATGTCACAGTGGGAGCACAGGGTCCCCTTCCCTCCATCGAGATAGTATAACAGTGTCCATATATCACTGTGGGAGTGAAGGGTCCTTTGGACTCTGCATTCCCATCCCTCCGTCCAGACAGAACAACACTACCTATATGTCACAGTGGGAGCACAGGGTACTTTGGGCCCTGCACTCCCATCTCTCCATCCAGATAGCACAACAGTATCTATATGTCACAGTGGGAGCACAGGATCCCCTTCTCTCCATCGAGATAGTATAACAGTGTCCATATATCACTGTGGGAGTGAAGGGTCCTTTGGACTCTGCATTCCCATCCCTCCATCCAGACAGAACAACACTACCTATATGTCACAGTGGGAGCACAGGGTACTTTGGGCCCTGCACTCCCATCCCTCCATCCAGATAGCACAACAGTATCTATATGTCATAGTGGGAGCACAGGGTCCATTAAGTTATGAGCAGGCATAGTGAAATTGCAACAAATAATCATAACTGTGCCATCTCAAATAATCTTTACCCCAAATGTTCAACAAAACCTTCTTAGCACCTCACTACATGAACCCGTTACAGAAAACTTTCAAATCCCTGTCTAAATGTAATTCAGGGCAACAGTAACACCGTTTTTGAGCCACGGTTGCAGAAAATCATTTTTAGTAGGATCTGAAAAAATGACAGGTGTACTGTTCATGAGGTGGCGTGGAAAAATGGCAATGTTAAAAATGTGAAATGAAAATATGAAAAATTGGTGAAGCTATAAGTGTGCATGGAAACTGTTCAGTGCACACTTGACCACTCCATTCTGCACCACAGGTGTGAAAACACATTCTGGGCAGAATGTGCAAAATGACAGCTGTACTATTCATTAGCAGGTGTGAAGAAATGACAATGTTGAAAATCGGAAGTGGAAATATTAAAAATTGGCAAAGTTAAGAGCGTGTGTAGAAACTGTGTAATGCACACTCATAACACAGTCATTTTTGGGAATTGTTTCAACAAATTTGCAATATGGGATTTTGGGACCCCACTTCATGAACAGTGGCACTGTCTTTTCGTGAGTCAGTTCCAAAAGGTGATTCCATGCAGTGACCACAAAATCACCTTTCAGGACTGAAAAAATGAAATGACAGTGTCAGTGTTCGAGGTGGTGCAACTGTATGTTGAAAGTGGTGCTGCAAATTCAAAATTGGCTGAGATAAAAACATAAGTTGAAATCCCCATTGACTCCCATTATAAGGCATATACAATACCTTTGATTCTTCAGTTTGTGGTTGGGCTTTGAAGAGTGTAGACATGTGTCCCGGTCCGAAGAAGATGACAGAGCCAATCTCCAATGGTAAGTATGGGTTGGGGGGGTGTGGGGAGGTGGGTGTGCAGATTTAAGGTGGGGATGGGGGAGTGGGGAGATGATGAGGGATTGTTTTCTATTTTGCAGGGTTTAAAGAAAAAAATACTTTGGTGACAGTTGTCTTCATTTACAGGTGCAAATATAATTTAAGTACACTGGGGTGGGCTCCTAGTGTACCACATGAGTTGGGGAGGGCATACATGATGCCAACAGGGGAACTGGGCAGCAATGAAAGATGGTGAGGGGAGGCATCCAACACTGGGAGTGGGCGTCCCAGTGTCAGAAAATTAAAAAAAATCTATTTATCTGGGCTCATTGAGGTGGGCTGCCATTGTGCCACAATAGTGTGTGGTGGGACACACACCAACATGGGTATTGGGCACCCCGATGTCAGTGAGAAAATAGGAATTGGGGGGATAGAATACTTTGATGCAGGATCCTGCATTGAAATTATTGCAAATTTTGATGCAGGATTCTGCATCGAAGAAAAGATGCTGGGGGACTGTTTTCTTTATTTTAACAGGGTTTAAACTAATGTGACATTAGGGCACACTGGGGTGGGCTAACAGTGTGCCATATAAGTGTGTGTGTGTGTGGGGGGGGATACATACTGACACAGGGATTGTGCACCCAGTGTCGGTGTGAACAACATGGGTCTTTCTTGACTCTGCAGCCGGCAGCATGAGTGCCAGTTGCAGCTGTAGAACTCAAGAAAATACTGCTTTTCTCATACAGATAGTGGGCTACAAGCCAGTCTCTGGCTAAGCTGTCACCCAAGATTCCAGGACTTGTTTGGGACCAATTTAAAAAAAACACATCAGAATACAGCAGAAGGACTCCTCTTTAGCTATGTTCTGATGTTTTTTTTCTTGTAAATTGTATTTAGCAGTTTCTGCAAGTGAAGATCCTTGTTAAGCAGCAAACAAGATGGCAGACACAAAGCAGCTCCACCTTTCACACTAGGGTGAACTTTGTGAAAGAAACCAACCTTCTTTTCATAGGGAAGGTGGTTCTTTGTGCAAAGTACTCATATTGTGAGAAAGTTCTGACTTCCGTGCCTGACATATAAATTTTCCCATAGGAAATAATGGAAAAATGTTAAATTGTATAACTTTGAATAGATTAATATTTTTTCACCAAACCTTCAATAGGCAGATCTGTGACCAAAAGACATTCTACCCTGAAACTAGTGGTAACTTGAGCATTTTTCCTACTCCTACATTCTAGCTCCTCACATACATGAGTGAGCACGCTGTGAAGTACCTTGATTTCAGATCGTAAGACTTTCTCATTGTGTAAAACGTGCCTTCTGTCAAGAGACACTCTATCACATTTTGTTTTCAAAGCATGCACATCTCGTCTGCTGTTGTAAACACATAACAATGACTCACACTGCTTAGTCAAGGTCTGTTATTGAAATACCAGCTTGTTAACTCTCGCAGCAAACTTAGCATTCACCACACTCATCTCGTGCCTGTATGCAGTGTAATCTGATTTCAGAGTATCACATTTTTTGAAAGAAAATTCTAAGCAAGAGAACAGAGTTTCAACTAGCAAATTTTCAGAAATATTCTCATTGGTACCACCACAGTGTTCAAAAACAGCTCTTGTGGGATTGTTTCTGTTTTTTTCCACATTGGCAAAATTCTCCAAACCACCATAGGCAGCTTGGTATTGTGAGGAATCCAGCCTCAACTCAGTATTGATTTTTGCAGACATGTCAATATAAAATGAGAAACCCTTAGCTGTCTGTGGATCAAGGACTCCATTTGTAACCAAAGTTCCTGACAGGACAGAAACAGCCTTTGGTATATGTGGACTTCTAAATGACTATAGACCTACTAGGATTTGAAATTACAAATGAAAGCAGTCTATCTGTCTGTTCGGATATCTTTACAGCTATGTGTTCCCGCAGAGAAAGAAGAGGGGAAAAAACACAACATGGCTCACTACACAGAGTTGAATATTTGGTAGGAGGTCTGTTTTGTCTGCACTGTAGAACAAAAGCAGACTGAAGAGATTTACACAGAAGACAATGTCAGCTGCTTGTCACCGGGGATTTCTCACGCTGTGTTAATTTACAGAGGATTTTTTTTTTCAGTTTAAAGTTTATTGAATTTTTAACAATATTGAGAACATATCCAAGGGAACAATATACAGTATACACTGACCGTGGAATACAAGGAAATTAAAATCTAACTTTGACTAACACCCAGACATTTGCTGCAGTCATCATGCATGTTACCCAGAAATCAGCTCTGGGGTAAATAAATCAGATTCTTGTATGTCTACAGTGTCAGCCAAAGAAACAACCACATAAAGCAGAAGTAATAGCGACAATTTACTACAATACTTATGCCCAAGCATGTGACAGAGAAAATCACAAAGGAGATGGGTTCTCGCTAGTCTCCGGAAGAATGTACAGAATCTCCATGAGGGGCTGGTTTACACAAGGTTATTTATCATAGATAACATTATAGCAACAGAGATGACCTCATAGTTATGGATATGAGAAACATAATGTGTTGGTTCTACATTATAAACAAGTTGTGTATAAGACATCCACAGGATAATGATTTAGGAGACAGAATTACTAATGAGTATAATATGAGGTAAAGAATATGTCTCTGTCAGCTTGAAGCTTAGACAAAGAGAAGTGCTGACAGGCCACTACTACATGTGGCATACTA
Source organism: Neoceratodus forsteri (assembly GCA_016271365.2). Taxonomy (NCBI): domain Eukaryota; kingdom Metazoa; phylum Chordata; order Ceratodontiformes; family Ceratodontidae; genus Neoceratodus; species Neoceratodus forsteri. The sequence goes on along the minus strand of CM057450.1, from coordinate 868,673,979 downwards.
ACCTAAGTGTAAAACACACACTGCATATTATTATATATAGAATATATATACAAAACAATCCAAATATAATCTAGGTAAATGCATTATAGTGAGGTATAAGGAATCATGCATGATATAATCATATAAAAGATGTAAACCTTAGCATATATTAGCAGCAAAGGACATTTCTGGCATACATGCTTATACAATGGGTGTCTAAATCTACATGTTAGTGCAAAATAGCAGTATCACAGTATAATAGTCTGGGAATACTGGGTAAGATGTATGTGGGATGATGGGGGGCATAACCCAGGTGCAACAAAGGTATTCGGTCCTGAGGTTATTATAGCTGTATTATCGGCATATAGCCTAATGGATGTATGTAGTACCACGAAGGGTAGGTTGTTATTAACAATTAAGAATGAGAGGGGTCCCAGGATAGACCCCTGAGGGCCCCCAGTTACTTTATGAGGTTCAGGTAAATGGTGTTGTACCTCAACCCTCTAGGTTGCAATGTTTGCCTACTGTTGCCACCCCCACCCTCCACACACCAACAGGCATCAGGGCGTGCCTTGGAATCATCACCCCTAACTCTCACCCCATTCCATGTGTATACAAGATGAGATGGTTCAGTATAGGAGAATGGGGTGAGAGTTAGGCCCAATGACTCCAAGGCACACCCCAATGCCTGTTGGTGTATGGAGGGTGTGGGGTGGGGGTGGGGCTGTAGGGTTGGTAACCCTAATGTTGAATTTCCAAGCTTTTTACACTTTAATAAAACCCTAACTGATGCACTAACATAGTTTTTTGCAATGCATTTCCCTTTTTTTTTTTGAGAAAGTGTAATGAACTGGTATGTGGTTGTGGGAGCACAAGCCCGCCAGGTCATGCATTCCCCTCACGCTACTCATTGTTGCATAATGATATGCATAAGTGGGAGTGTGGGCCCTATGGGCCCTGCACTCTGACTTACACATAAGCGCGGACATACCGCAGCCCTATAATCATGAAAAGTAACCCTTGTAATTCTAATTTGGCAACATCTCAGTAACCATAGCAACTATGGAATAAATTTCACTGCAATTATAATCATGACTTTGAAACCTCCACGGGTGCTACCTAAAGGTGGACTAAGCTGCGAAGAATGAAAAATCCGTATCTCTAATTGTTTTCTACATACGGATGCCGAAAGGCACTGTGGATGCCACAATTAAATGGACAAACTTAATACAGGCATTTTTAGGATTTTTTCAACTAGTTTACAACATGGCATTTTTGGGATCCCACCTCATGAACAATGTTACTGTCATTTTGTTAATCTATTCCAAAAAGTTGAGTCCACACAGCAAATGCACCATTCTACATCACAGGTGTAAAATTATGTTTAGGGCAGGATGTGAAAAATGACAGCTGTATACTGTTCATGAGGAGGAGAGGAAAAGGGTAATGTTGAAAATCAGGAGGGAAAATATGAAAAATTGTCAAAGTTACAATCCCGCATAGAAACTGCACAATACACGCTCGTAACGTGGCCATTTTGGGGAATTTTTTAACCAAATTTTCAACATGAGCTTTTTGGGAAATCCCATCATAAACAGTTGCACTATGATTTTGTGAATCCATCCCGAAAGTTGATTTCTTACACCAACGCTCCATTCTGTGCAAGAGCTGCAAAAACACATTTATGGCAGGATGTGAGAAATGACAGCTGCACTGTTAATGAGGAGGTGTGAAAAAATGATAATGTTAAAAATCTGGAGTGAAAATATTAAACATTGGTGAAGTTGCGAATGTGTGTAGAAACTGTGCAATGCACTCTTGTAACATGGCCGTTTTTTGGATTATTTGCACCACATTTTCAACATGGGCTTTCTTGGACCTCCTCGCATGAACACCAGGACAGTCATTTTGTTAATCAGTCCTGAAAGGTGATTTTGCATCCCGAAATGTGAGTCCATGCAGTGACAGCAAAATCACCTTTCGGGACAGAGTAACGAAATGACAGTGAATTGTACATGAGGTGGGGTCCAAAATGCCTATGTTGAAAATTTGATGAGAAAGTACCAAAAAATGGCTGAGATGTCCACATTTAAATTCTTTGTTTGTATCAGAGTCATACGCAGTAGGATCCTAGTTTGTATCTCGTCATACAAACTAAGATCCTACATCATATGACGCCAATATGAACAAATAATTTAAATGTTAAATAACACACATTTTAAGGGCATTTTCCAAACAGTAAAATGCAGAATGCACCTAGAGGGTCATAATAAGCAAGCTGTATGTGTTGGTTCCTCCCCAGAATATCACTTTGGCAGGTTTCCAAATTTGAATTTCAGGCAAACTGGAAACAAGATGGCAGCCATATGGAAGAGGAATTTTCTTATACAATGCAGGATTCATCTTTTGTATCAACCAGCTATACTGAAGTGCCTACTCAGCATGCTCAAAAATGATTTTTTCAAAATTTTAAATTGCAATAACTTAAAAACGGCTTATTGTTTTTTCACCAGACTAGCAAAAGGCACATCTGTGGGATAGTCCCTTTCTGTCCTGAAAATTTCATACCAAACAAACAAACCATCTGGGCTGCAGGCAAGTTCAAAGAAAAATCCCAGCAAAGTCAAAGGGTAAAAACATGTTTTTTCACCTCTCTGTAACTTGGATACTGCAAATCTGACCAGAACAAAGCTTGCCAGATCAAGAGATCTACACCACAGGATGGTGCATACCAAATTTCGTGCACGTCTGTTAAACAGTTGCAAAGTTATTAAAGTGCAAAATTTTTAGTTTAACACTGACGTGCCTACTCAACCCTAACTATAGGGGCGCGACAGCACCCCTATAATAGATAGATAGATAGATAGACAGATAGATAGATAGATAGATAGATAGATAGATAGATAGATAGAGAGAATAATGAATAGATAAGTGTGTGTTATGGATTATTTTTACACAACTGAGGTGTGTGATTATCCATAAACCTTGAGAGCAAAACTCAAAAGGTTTATGTGGTCATCACACACTGAGGGTGTGTAAAAAAAATCCATAAAAACACACTCACCTATACTTTATTTTTTATAAACACTGGTACAAGGAGTGTGACAACATTTTGGAAGCATTTTCTGCCATGATCTCTACTAAGAGTTCCTAAGTCCCTGAGAGACAGACACACACACTACACACACACACCACACACACACACACACACACACACACACACACACACACCTTTCTCTCTCTGTAGCTTTCTCCCTTTGTGTCCATTATATATGTTGTTTTTTTGAACTCACTGTGTGGAATCATGCATGTCTCTTCCCAATTGCAGTGGCAGTCTCGGTATGTAAAGGCAGGATCCACCAGATAAAGACTGAATAAAGTTAAAAAACAGGTAAATAAATGACTAGAGTGGCTCCTCAGTAACGAAGAAAATGAGTCGCTTGTTTTTCCACTTTCAGTTTGAGCAACAGTACTGAGTGTGAGGACAGTGCTGCAGGTAGAAAGGGTAGCGTGAAAATCTTAACTGTACCGAGACTTAAAGCAAATGTCGTAATAACCAGATTTTGGGTTATTACGGCTTTTGATCTGTAATAACCAAAATCCAGTTATTAAGGTGTTTGACAGTAATCATAATCCAGTTGATATATAGGGTCACCAGTAATCATCTCTCTCTCTCTCTCTCTCTCTCTCTCTCTCTATATATATATATATATATATATATATTATATATATATATTAGTGCAAAACTATGTTAATGCATCAGTTAGGATTTTTATTAAAGCATAAAAAAACTTGGAAATTCTATGTTAGAGTCACCAACCTTAACACCACCACCACCACCCCACCCCCCACACACCAACAGGCATCAGGGTGTGCCTTGGGGGTCATTGGTGCTAACTCTCACCACATTCCATTTGTAAACAGGATGAGATGGTGCAGTATAGGAAAATGGGGTGAGAGTTAGACCAAGTGATTTCAAGGCACACCTCCATGCCTGTTGATGTGTGGAGGGTGGAGGGGTGGGAATGTTAGGATTGGTAACCCAAACACAGATTTTCCAAGATTTTTACACTTTAATACAAACCCTAACTGATGCATTAACATAGTTTTTTGCAATGCATTTTCCTTCTTTTTGAAAAAGTGTGAAGTAACCGGAGTGAGGTTGTGGGAGCGTGGGTTCTATGGGCCCTGCATTCCCCTAACACTACCCATTGTTGCATAATAATATGCATAAGTGGGAGCATGGGCCCTCTGGGCCCACTTACACATAAGTACAGACATATCACTGCCCTATAGTCATGAAAAGTAACCCTTGTAACACCAATCTGGCAATATTTCAGTAACTGCAGCAATTATGGAAAAAATTTATTGTGTTTGTAATCATGACTTTGAAACCTCCATGGGTGATTAGTCCACAGTAAGCTGCGGAGAGCAAAAAATCCATATCTCGAATAGTTTTCGTGATACAGGTGCAGAAAAGCATGGTGGGCACCACAATTCAATGGATGCATGTAACTCAGGCATTTTCAGAATTGTTTTCACCCAATTTTCAACATGGCATTTTGGGGACCCCACCTCATGAGCAATGTCACTGTCATTTTGTTAATCTGTCCCAAAAGTTGAGTTTACACAGTGAATGCTCCATTCTGCACCACAGGTGTAAAATCATGTTTTGGGGAGGATGTGAAAATGACAGCTATACACTGTTCATGAGGAGGTGTGGAAAAGGGTAATGTTGAAAATCTGTAAGGAAAATATAAAAAATTGGTGAAGTTATGAGCGTGTGTAGGAACTGCACAACACACGCTTGTAACATGCCCATTTCTGGGAATTTTTTAACCATGAACACTGGCACTGTGATTTTGTTAATCCATCACAAACATTGATTTTGCACAATGACCATGCCATTCTGTGCCAGAGGTGCAAAAACACATTTCGGGCAGGATGTGAGAAATTACAGCTCTTCTGTTCATGAGGACATGTGAAAAAATTTCAATGTTGAGAGTCTGGAGTGAAAATATTGAAAATTGGTTAAGTTATGAGCGTGCATAGAAATTGTAAAATGCACGCTTGTAAAACGGCCATTTTTTTGATTTTTTGCACCAAATGTTTAACATGGGCTTTTTGGGACCTCCCCTCATGAACAATTGGGCAGCCATTTCTTAAATCAGTCCCAAAAGGTGATTCCACGCAGTGACTGCAAAATCACCTTTCGGGACTGAGTAACAAAATGACAGTGATAGCGTTCATGAGGAGGGGTCTCAAACTGCCTATGTTGAAAATTTGGTGAGAAAATACCAACAAATGGCTGAGATATCCACATTTAAATTCTTTGTTTGCATCAGAGTCATACGAAGTAGGATCTTAATTTGTATGACGAGATACAAACTAAGATCCTTAGTCATATGACTTACAAAGTAGGATCTTAGTTCATATCTTGTCACATGAACTAAGATGCCACGTCATATGACGCCAATACAAACAAAGAACTGGCGTCATACGATGTAGCATCTTAGTTTGTATGATGAGATACGAACTAAGATCCTACGTCATATGACTCATGAAGTAGGATCCTAGTTTGTGTCTTGTCGTACTTATTAAGATGCTACATCGTATGAAGCCAATACGAACAAAGAATTTAAATATTAAATTACACACATTTTAATGGCATTTTCCAAACAGAAAAGTTCAGAATGCACCTGGGGGGTTAAAATAAGAAAGCTACATGTGTTGGTTCCTCCCCAGAATATCATTTTGGGAAGTTTCCAAATCTGAATTTCAGGCAAACTGGAAGAAAGATGGTGGCCATATGAAAGATGAATTTTCCCATACAATGCAGGATTCCTCTATCATATCATTCAGCTATATTGAAGTGCCTACTGACCATACTCAGATACAATTTTTTCAAATTTTTAAATTGCAATAACTTAAAAACGGTTTATGTTTTTTCACCAGATTAGCAAAAGGCACATCTCTGGGGTAGTCCCTTTCTGTCCTGAAAATGTCATACCCAGCAAATAACCCCTGTAGGATGTAGGCAAGTTCAAAGACAAATCTCAGCAAAGTCAAAGGGTAAAAACATGTTTTTTCCCCTCTCCATAAATCGGAGTCCTCACATCCAACCGGACTGAAATTTACCATTTCAAGAGATCTACACCCCAGGAAGGTGCGTACCAATTGTTGTGCAAATCTGTTCAACAGTTGCAAAGTTATTAAAGTGCACAATTTTGAGTTTAACACTGCAGTGCCTACTCAACCCTAACTACATGGGCGCGACTATGCCCCTACAATATATTATATATATATATATATATATATATACAGTAGATATATATATATATATATATATATAGAAAGAATCAGTATTCTTCTTCTTATAAACTCATTGCAAAAAACTTTGTTAATGCATCAGTTAGGGTTGCTAGCACAGCAACAAAAGTGTGGAAATTCCACATTAGGGTTACCACCCTTATCATCCCACCCCCCTCCACCCTCCACACACCAACAGGCATCGGGGTGTGCCTTGGTGTCATCAGGCCAGACTCTCTTACCCCATTCCATGTATAAACAAGGTGACATGCTACAGCATGGGAGAATGGGGTGAGAGTTACACCTGATGACCCCATGGCGCACCCCAATACCTGTTCGTCTGTGGAGAGGGGCTGGGGGTGGGGTGGTAGGGGTGGCAACCCTAATGTGGAATTTCCACACTTTTGTCACTGTGCTATCAACCCTAACTGATGCAGTAACATAGTTTTCTGCAATGAATGTCTCTTCTTTTTGAGAAAGTGGAGTGTAAGTGGTAACTGTTATGCGTCTGTGGGAGCACAGGCCCTCTGGGTCCTGCACTCCCACTTGTGCATATTACTTTGTAAAGTTTAACTGGTTGCAGGAAAATCAGCCCAGGAGGGGTGTGTGGGTGGGGGGAGAGAGAGAATGATAGTGATGTGTATGGGGGCAGGGGAAGGGGAGAGGTAACCCTAACATCACATTTCCAAACTTTTGTTGCTGTGTTATCATCCCAAACTGATGCATTAACTGATTTTGTTGCAATCAAGTTCCCTTTTTTTTGAGAAACTGTAAGTAAGTTATTAGTGGTATGTGTTTGTGGGAGCATGGGCTCTTGGGCTCTGTGCTCCCTTCATGTTGCCAATTTTTTTCTGTAATGATATGTGTATGTGGGAGTGCGTGCCCTCCAGGCCCTGCACTCCCACTTACACATAACAACAGAGCCATACAGTAGCCCCATAGGCCTAAAAAGGAACCCTTGTAACATTCTCCCATAGGTCCCGTATTATCAGTTCTGCATATTACTGCATAATATTTCAGAGTTCTAGGGGCACACAGGACATCCACTCCCTGTGCTCCCATCAACCACTGAACTAATATTTAGCAATATGTACAATTGAAAGAATGGGCCTTACAGGCCCTGCACTCCCGCTTGTGAATATCACTTTGTAAAATTTACTGGTTGACAGGAACAAGGACCCAAGATGGGGGGGGGGAGGAATTGTACTGGTATGTGTGTGGGGGATGGGGGATGGGGGAGGGAGAGGTAGGGGAGACGTAACCCTAAAATTAAGTTTCCAAACTTCTGTTGCTATGCTTTCATCCCAAACTGATGCATTAATGGATTTTGTTCCAATCGATTTTCCTTTTTTTTGACAAAGCTGTAATGTAAGTGATTAGTGGTATGTGTTTATGGGAGTGCAGGCCATCCAGGCCCTGCGCTCCCATTTACACATAACAACAGAACCCTACAGTAGCCCTACAGGTCTAAAGAGGAACAATTGTAGCATTCTCCTAGAAGTCTCGTATTATCAGTTATGCATATTAGTGTGTAAAATTTTAGTGTTTTATGGGAGCAAAGGCCATCAACACCCTGCACTACCATCAACCACCAAACTAATACTTACCAATATGTACAAGTGGGAGGGCCCTGCGCTCCCACTTGTGCATATTACTATGTAAAGTTTAACTAGATGACAGGAACATGGGGAGAGGGAATGGTAGTGGTGTGTGAGTGGGAGGGGAGAGGTAACCCTAACATCACATTCCCAAACTTCCGTTGCTGTGCTGTCATCTCAGACTGATGCATTAATGGATTTTGTTGCAATCAATTTCCCTTTTTTTTGAGAAACTGTAATATACGTGATTAGTAGTACGTGTTTGTGGGAGCACGGGCCCTCTGGGTCCTTTACTCCCTTCATGTTATCCCAGTTTTTTGTGTAATGGTATGTGTAAGGGGGAGTGCTGGCCCTCTGGGCCCTGAGCTCCCACTTACACATAACAGCAGAGCCATACAGTAGCCTTATAGGCCTGAAAAGGAACCCTTGTAACACTAATCTGGCAATATTTCAGCAACTGTAGCAACTAGGTAAAAAATTCCACTGCAGTGGTATTTATGACTTCCATACCTCCACACATGCTTGGGTAGCCAAAAATCTAGATCTCACTTTGTTTTTGAGATACGGGTGCTGAAAGGCACCGTGAGCACCACAAAGTTATCCTATGGGAAATTTCTCAACTTCAGAACACTGTAACTATGGGCCCATTGAATGTGTTGGTACAAAACCTCCAAAAGGCACATCTGTGGTACCACGGGTTGACACCCTACAAATTCAGCCCAAAAGCACAATGTACCTTGGCACAATGAAGTGACAAAGAAAACAACACATGGGAAAATGTTGTCGGGCAGTGTTTTCGCTATAATGTTAATGTTTTCGTGGTACTCCTATCTCTATAATGATAATGCTTTCAAGCACAAGAATATGTTATTGTGCAACCTCTTTTTGTATGTGAGGTCATTACCGCACACGCAAAAAATTTTAACGCAGCAACAAAACAGTAAAATGGCAGAAGTTTGAAAAATATATTTCCAGACCACCTGCTGAAAAACTAGTGGCAGGGTCATGTTTCTAAGGGCCCGGTTAGGTAAATACAGCTGTTGGTGTTTACCAAAAGGCATTATTTTTTGAGTTACAATTTTTTCTGTCTCTCCCTAACTGAAAACAAGATGGTGGCAGCATGAAAACAAAATACCGGAGACCGACCACAAAAATGTTTGCACGAAAGTTTTCACAATACACTTATCAATTTTCCCATAGGCTACAATGGGACATGAAAAACTTGCATAACTTTTGAACTGATTAATATTTTTTCACCAAATCTTCAAAAGGCAACAGTTTAACCCAGGCCACATATAGACTGGCAACTCTAAATCCACTCAGATGCATTCTTCAGTCCATTATGACCAAACATTGACTAATTTTCACATTTTGGATGCTGTACAGTTCCACAACTGTACATCCAACTAGAACACAACTTTTCAGATCCACAGATCTAAGACAGGACATCAAGCATGCCAACTTTCAGGCAAATCGGACAAACAGTTCCAAAGTTATTAAAGTGCAAACTTTGGGGTTTAACATTAAAGTGGCCCTCCAACCCTAATAATACCTGCACTACCATGCAGGTATAAAATATATATATATATATATATATATATATATATATATATATATATATATATATATATATATATATATAGATAGATAGATAGATAGATAGATAGATATAGATATAGATATATAGATATATAAATACAGTAGATATAGATGTAGATTAATGTATTATGTAAACAATACCAGCATGAACACCAAAGCACGTTAGACAGTTTCATTGCTTATATGAAACATATTTTTAAAACATTTCATTTGTGAAAATATTTGAAGACATAAGGAACAAATACATGTAACCTTTGCCACTACTTTTCACAATTACCGTTTTCTTGTACAGTACTGTATATCACTTTCTTGCACAACCACAACACAATCAACTAAAAATCACAAAATCAGTTTCATTCTGCGGGGCTGTAAGGCATAGCGAGCAATCAGTATCTCAATAGTTTTCTCTGTGTCTTCTGTGAAGTCTCACTGAATGTAAAGCAAAACAAGGCCTGTCGATCTATTTTCTGTCATAGTTGATGAAGGTAGCTCTTCAGAAACCTTGTGGTGGAAAAGGATCTTTCTCCACCAGCAGTAGACACTGGGATTGCTGTGAAGATCTGCAGTAATAGAGACTTCCTCCCCCTGCTAGTCCGCTGTGAGCTTATCAGAATTGTGCTACCAGTTTTTGACTATACAGATATGGTCTTTGGTTTGGCCACCTTGTGTTCCACTGCCAGACTGGACATCCTCTGCAATGCCTTTTAGGTTTGACAGACTCACTTTCTTGTACACACCATTGCTTACATTACTCCTCCCTCTTCCTTTCCCCCAGCACATCTTTGTCAGCCACACTGTTCCTCCATAATTTCCAAATATTGGTTGGGTTCCTTCCCTCCTACCTCGAATCATGTCTCTCTCCAGTCATGCTTGCACCATGCTCTCTCCATTCCAAGGCAAGTGAATTTAATCAACTTCTCACCCTCACTCCTCTGCCAGCCAATGTGCCTTCTGTAATTGTATCCCACCTCTCTGAAACCAGCTCCCCTCGTCCCTCCAACACACCACCACTGCAGGCTCTTTCAAGCATCAGCTGAAACCCGTGTTGGAATTATATTTCCACAGCTAGGTGGTCCCTAAACATTTTTGATAGGGAACCATCTGTGGCTGTTTTAAATCAGTGTGTAACATGTGTCAATGGGTCAGATGGAAAGCTCATTGCACTGAACAGTACTCACTGGTTTGTGTAGCCCATTGTTTCTTAGTAAAATTAGTCATTCCTAAGCATACAGTGCAGAGCCTTGTGTTACATGGCTTTCAATGCATTTTCTAAAAACTGTGTCTTTGAGCAGGGCATGTCATTTATAGAGATGCAGCAAATTAAAATTTTGCCCATGAAGTGGGCACTTCACATTGCCACTCCGCGGCAATGCAAAGTGCTCACTCTGCCTTGTCATTACCACTTCGCGTTAAGGCAGAATGGCAATGCGAAGTTAGGTGAAGTCATTGTTTTTAATGGACTTTGCATTCCTCATTATGATTCTAAGTGATCCACTTGGTGTTTCAGATTTGGCAGCCCCCCCAACACACACATATCATATGGCTTACAGTACTGTAGGTCTGATGCTCTTCAGCTAGGCAGGAAGAAAGTGAGTCATACAAGCAGACACTTTTACTTTCTCCTGTGCAGATGGAGAGAGAGTAGTGTGTTTTGTGACTGCTGATACTTTAATATCAGAGCAAGGAGGAGATTTAAACTTTGATTTAGACCCAACAGCTTTTTTAGAAGCTACATTTTTTTGTCTTTTCTGTACTCTTTTTAACTTAATTTGTTCTTTCTGTAAATTTTTTTCTTACCTTTATAAGTAGTTAGTTGTTTGTCTATGTCTGTGTGACTGTGTGTGTGTGTTGTGTGACAGTGTGAGTAGTGATTGCTCAGACTGAGGGAGCTCAGTAGGAGAGATGGACCAGGGTGAGGGAATGTCTGGGGTGGGGGCAGCTCTGGGAAAGCGTGGTAGTGGTAAGCGTCGTACCGTGCACCTGTGTGGAGGGCATGGGCACCCATTCCTGTTGGACCACTCAAAACTTGTAAGTGTCCACCACCCAAGAAGCAGGACCAGCACTGCCTCCTGTCCTGACTCTGAGGCAGTTGAGCCACCACCTCCACCACCACCAAGTCCAGCACCAGGTCCTCTGGAGCAGGATGTGCCTGTTCCCCCGGGCCCAGGTGTGGATCTCATCCCTGTTCAGCACCATGACCAGCCAGCTGCCAGTTCATCTGGCCATCCTCTGCCTGTGCCTGGGCCTCCCCGCACCTCCATTGTTTGGCAGTTTTTTGATCAAGTGCCGCCTATGTGAGGTGGAGGTGTGCTGTGGCCCCCGGGAGACTCACCTGGGGATGGGGACCAGCACACCCATATGCTCAATCACCAGCAGCTGGAGTGGCTGGCTGCCACAGAATGGACCATGCCTGCACCTGCTGGCCATTCTGTGGCAGAGAGTGCAGGTGTGCATTGCAGCATCCCTAAGAAGAGGAGGGCCACAGCAGCACCTGCTGCTCCACCAGCACCACCACCACCAGCAGGCCAGCCTGTAGAATGTGTGGACGCCAGAGAACTGCGTGTAACACAGACTGACTTGACAGTTCTCTGGAGTGCTGTCAAGGATAACAACGAGAGGGTGAGTGCTGTGAAGCAGCGGCTGGATCACATAGAGGGACATTAGTTGCAAATTATGTCCATGCTGGAACTGCTGCTGGATCACCATGGGATCCCACATTACTTTTATTTTTCCTCACACCATGTGCCCCCCCACCTTCCTTGCTCTGTTATAAAATGTATTCCTCCACCATCCCCGACCCTTGTATGTAATTATGCCCTTTTTTTGTTGTCTTACGTATGTGTGACACTTTGCATTCTGAGCAGTGCTAGTATACTGTACTAAATTGCATGTGTGCAGTCAGTCTTCATTCCAGTCTGTGTATGTACTGCAGACACTGTCGAACTCCCTGACTTAAAAACAAACATTAATGAGTACAATGGCGGGGTGGTGAAGCATGGATAGATACTACAACACAGGCTTACAATACATCCACGTAACTATTAAAAAACATTAATGTTGTTATTCGTGATGTGATCGTGAATCATGATTTGTGACTGCATTTGTGGCTGTGATGATGAAGAAACATGAATGCCTACTGCCTAGAGCTGTACTTCCCCAATGAGCTGTAGCTTAAAACTCCCAGACTTAAAAACACATGTCAGTGAGTACAATGGTGGGGTGGTGAAGCCTGGAGAGATATTATAAAACAGGCTTACAATACATCCAAGTAACTAGAAAAAAATGAATGTGATTCGTAACATGAATGATCATGGATCGTGATTTGTGACTGCATTTGTAACCGTGATGATGAAGAATGTGATTCATATCACAAGTGACTCGTCATGATAGTCCTGACTTAAAAGCGCATATTAATGAGTACAATGTTCATGCAGAATTAAGTACCACACCTGTCCAGTACTCTAAAGGGAAGCCAGAGAAACAACTGTGACTTAAGGTACAGATGGAGATTGGGCCCTAAAGAGATGCAAATGCACAGACAGGTTAAGATTGCACTGTGCACTGAAGAAATGGAGACACAAAGGTACAACACCTAGCCAGTGCTCACCATCAGAAATTCAAATCTGGAAAAGAATACCTTTGCCGGTTGGGGCGGGCCACGGGAGGGGGCAGTGTACTGCACTGCTGCAGTAACAGTCACTAGTACTAGTACCAATAAAGATACCACAAAGAGGAACAAAAATCATACAGCTGCTGTGGATAGCAGCTTCACATTGCTGAAATTATTATGTGGCACAATAAAAGGTGTCTGATTTGATGACACGCGTCACACACATACTCACACACATACTAAGTAATGCATAGCAAATTGAAAACTTCAGTAATATAACCACATATTTTAAACAAACTAAAATTATGCACTGCTGCACCACAACAATCAGCAAAAAAAGGCAAGAAATATTGAAAATATTACTGTGTGTACATTAACACAGTTATACAAGAAAAATATCTCAAAATAGAAAGCACTGTCTTTCTCCAAGTTAATCTACCTACACCACAGATACGCCCTCTCCCAAAGCACACTTCCACTGTCTCTCAGTACACAGACTGAATGTTGTACATTAACACTCAAAATCCATACACAAACAATAAACACTCAATGATATGAGCACAGGAGGGTTTCCTATAGTCAATGAACTAAAGTTTCAGCAAAAAAATGACTAAAAAAGGCTTTTTTAACAGCTTTTTGAAGGTTTGAATCTCAGAGAGCTCTCAGAGCAGATTGTCTCCTACAGCTTCCTACACACACTACCCCGAACTGAGGCTGTGCAGAACAATTGTGAGTCCATGTGACCTGAAATCCCATGAATCATTGCAAAATTCACCTTTGGAGCTTAAAAACAAGGCAAAGTACATTGTTTTCAATGTACTTCACCTTAAGAATTGGTGGAGTAGTGGTTTGCGAAGGCGGAGTAACACAAAGTCAGTGTTTTCAATGGACTTCACGTTACCCATTAATAACATAAAGTACTCCACTTCAGTTGCCATGTGCATTCTGGCGAATTGCTACACTCCACGAATCACTTTGGGAGGAATTAAAGCCCTTTGCCCATCACTAGTCATTTATTTGTAAACTACTGGTAACCGGGAAAGGCACACTGAGCTAAAACTCATTTCTAAATGCCATCCATGAGAGAGAAACAAGAGGGTACAAAGTAAGGAAAAAAAGCAACAAGGCACACTTTCTTATTCATGTATTTATTTTTTTGATGGTAGGGAGGTGTGTGGGGGGACAGTATAATCCAGCAAGGTGCAATAAATGCAAAATTATAATTGCGCAACAAGCATATACCAGACGCAGAGAAATGCAATACAATAAGGTGCATAAAGTCAAATAAATGTGCAAATGTTCAAACACAATACAAGTGCAGAGTAGGACCGATACTGCACACTGGTGATAATCGATGAGTGGATGAGTACACAGTGCAAATGCTGGGCACAGGAGATCCATGGCTTGATGGTGGTGGTCAGCAGTTTTTGACATGATACAATACATTATACCAAGATAAAGCAAACAAAATTCAGTGACAAACTGAGTAACATTCATTATTCAACAGCACAGTCATAGAACATATAATTGCCTAAATTATACAGCTGAGCTGTGTTCCCTTTAACAACTCAGCTGATATTTGATATCAAGAAATCTGATCAGAAATCAGAAAAAAGGGAGTAAGAAAGCAAAAACTTCAAAGGAATTGCAGGCACTTTTAAGCAGCTACAGAATCATGCCAAGGTTGGCTGTAAATCTGAGTGGAGATTAGTCTCCGCTGTCACACCACTGTCATGGACCATACTGTACCGCCTTGCTGATTAATGGTGCAAGAAGGCTGTACTTTGTAAATTTAACCCCTTTACACCTGAATTAAAGTCAATGCAAAGTGAGTTTCAAAAGTGGCTCTTTCTTAGGTGTGAGGTGTTAAATTACTGCTGCAGTGCACATTAAGTTTTTTTCTGTGGCCTGCTAAGAAAGGTCCTGCTCCTGCAGGGACCACAGAATGACTAGATCTGCCACTGATCCTAACCTTGCATTCTGGAATGTTATGCCGATCTGGTTCCTGCTGCAAGTGGCAACCATAACACGAGGGGGCACAGTCTTAAGCTGGAGGGTGGGAGGTTTAGGAGGGAGGTCAGGAAACACTTCTTCACAGAGAGGGTGGTGGACACTTACAATGCACTGCCAGAAGAGGTAATCTCATTGAAGACAGTGGGCAGCTTTAAGAGAGGCTGGGACAGGCATAGGGGGAGGTTAAGGGTCATGGATAGGGAGGATGGGAGGAGTGGGGAGGGAAGGCAGGGACATTAGCTCAAGCTATGGACCCTACAATATGAGCAGACTTGACATACCAAATTGCCTTCTTCTGCTGGCTTCTTCATACGTTCATATGACCTGCCTACAATTTCACAGCCTTCTGAAGGCAGTGCACTCATCCCATCAAATAGCGCTGGATCAAAACAACATGCAAATGCACGCAGAAAGCTCTGGAATGAAATGCAAATAGAGGGCATTGCCCCCGACTGCCTAAGCAGCTGATTTAAGTGAATCCTTTGTGAATAACATTTCTTAGTGTCACTCAATAACATGTTGCCTTTGCACAATGGGATTGCATTGCGCAACTTATTAGTGAATTGTGCGGTTTATATTGCGTGATTCATGGCTTTTCTACAACCTTCCCAATATGGCACCTATTTTGTGCCATGCATGCATGGTACACAGGTGCGTGATGATGTGTCACATCGGTGTGTGATTTGCAAGTACTGTGCACGCACGAAGTGCTGACAACAGTACTGAATCACGCACATAGCATACTGCGACTCCCATTGCATGGGAGCTAAGCAATGTAACCCAATTGAGCAAAGTATGCATTTTGCTGTATTGCAACAATGTGGCATCAGAACTCTGAAGGCTGTATTACTGTGACCATGTCCAGGCCTAGCAGAGTCAGAGCCACCATGCACAGGGACCAGAGGTGATCAGACATAGAGCTGGTCAGCCTGGTGGACCTAATGGTCACTAGAGAGAGCCAGATCTTCAGGAATGAGGATCTGGATCACCCCAGGGGGGCTGTGTGGGCCTCAGTGGCTAGCCAGCTGTCACACTGCACAAGGATGGAGAGAAGTAGGGAACAGTGCTGCCATAGGTGCTGGGACCTCAGCAGGTGTGACTGGGAGAGGCTGCATCAGTACAGGGACATGGTATGGGATGGTACCAAGCTGCGACCAGGTATGTAGAATTTTGTCATGTGGTACTAGTAGGTGGTCAGTATGTGGGTGACATAGAGTTTTTTGGCTATGTCTTTCATGTGACACTAGCACAATGGGTGTGTACCTACACTGGCCATGATGGTCTGTCATGTCACTCCCTACTGCATACTTTACATTCGGCCTTTGGTGGGCCACGCATCGCAGCATTGGGCCAGTCACAGGGTGGATGTGTTGGTGTCAGGTACTTTGTGGCTGATGTGCAACACCACTGGCCACTTGTGTGGGTGTTGTGATTAGTGATGTGGGACCCCAGCCCAGTCATACTATGGTTTTAAACTCTCATTTCCTGTTTCATGTCTTGAACATTGTACTGCTGATAAGTTAGATGCATGATATTGTACGTGTCACTGCATGTGTGACTTGTAACCTCCAGTTGTGCAATTTGATTGCCACCTGCCACAGATGTTTCACCTAGTAGATGTGTGCAGCTCACACCTGTTGCTCATAGATTCCTTGTCACTGGTATAGGCATACTGCTGTTCGTTGTCCCTCACCATCACAGTGTGACACAGTTACATGCACTATTACTGCCACACTGTCCTTACATGGGTGTGGCAGGGCTCCTGCACCTATGCCACACAATCCCATGCCCCCTTGTCTCATAGCATGGATGGATCAAGGGCCCATGCCCTGTCCTTGGGGGGGGGTTGACCATTGGTCCATGTCCCTCTGTCACTGTCAGCACATGATGTTACCGCAGGGAGGGGCTGTAGACACGGCCTACCTAGACTTTAGCAAGGCATTTGACACAGTTCCACATAAAAGATTAATATACAAGTTGGCCAGCCTGGGAGTGGATTCCAAGATGGTAGCCTGGGTAAAAAAATTGGCTGGAGAACAGGACACAGGAGGTAATAGTAAATGGAATCCACTTTGAAGAAACGGGGGTTACTAGTGGGGTACTGCAGGGTTCAGTACTAGGACCAGTCCTCTTTAATGTCTTTATAAGTGACATTGCAGAGGGACTGGAAGGAAAAGTATGTCTCTTTGCAGACGACACAAAGATCTGCAATAGAGTTGATACACAAGGTGGGGTGGAAAGGATGAGAAGAGACTTGTCAGAGTTGGAGGAATAGTCAAATGTATGGCAGCTTAGATTTAGTGCTAAGAAGTTCAAAGTAATGCACCTGGGAAACAAAAACCCAGGGGAAGAGTACACAATGGGGGGTGAGATAAAAACAACAACAAAAATGAAAAGGGACCTGGGGGTAGTCATATCAGATGACCTAAAGGTGAGCAAGCAATGTGAGAGGGCAGCAAGGAGGGTTGGTGGGATACTGGGATGCATAGGGAGAGGCATCACCAGTAGAAAACAGGAAGTTGTTATCCCTCTGAACAGACAGCTGGTGAGACCCCATCTGGAGTACTGCATGCAGTTCTGGAGACCCAATCTGCGCAAAGACATAGACAGGATGGAGGCAGTCCAGAGTAGGGCAACTAAAATGGTGCAGGGTCTGTCCAGAAGACATATCAAGAGATACTTAAGGATCTTAATTTGTATAGCCTCGAGGAGAGGAGGGAAAGGAGGGGACATGATTGAAACTTTCAAATGCCTCAAGGGAATCAATAAAGTCCGAGAGGGTAGCATCTTTCAGAAAAAGAGGTGTGCAAGAACATGGGGGCACAATCTGAAGCTAGAGAAGGGACGGCTCAGAGGTAATGTGAGGAAGTATTTTTTTAAGGAGAGGGTTGTGGATGCATGGAACAGCCTTTCTGAGGAGGTTGTGGAGTCAAAAAACAGTGGTGGAATTCAAGAATGCATAGGACAAACATAAGGCAATTCTTGGGGGTGGAGGGTGGAAGAAGTAGGCTGTTGTTTAGCTAGGATCTGCAGTTTATCCATTAGATAGGGAAATGGGCAGACTGGGTGGGCCAAGCGGTCCTTATCTGCTGTCAAATTCTATGTTTCTATGTTTGACATCACACACACGCTTGTACCTATGGCCTACCCTGCCCATAACCTGTGTCAGCCATGCACAGTTGGTAGATGACATACACCCCATACCCTGACCTGTGAAGTGAACTAGGGCCATTGATGTACACCCATGGTACACATCTCTACTAATGCCAGATGAAGCACAGGACCTGCATAGCAGGTGTACCATGTATCAATGCCTCCCTAATGGTGTACACTGGGCAGTGGCATGTACTGTGGGACACTGTCTTGGCACCGTGTTCTGCCATCCCCAGGGATGCCTCACATATGGCCTATGTTGTCTGCAACCTGCTGCAAGCCAGTGCTGTGGCATTGCATGTAACCATACATGCTTGCACTGCTGTTGTGCATGGCTGCCATGCAGAAGGGTGGCCCATTGCCATCCCATGTTTATGCATCCCTAGTTACTTGACCTGGTGACCCTCAGGTGCCATTCACCATGGTAGTGAATCATGCCCATCAACTTGCCCTGTCTTGCTGCAGGCCACTGCACACCATGTCCTGCAGTGCTGATTTCCACCAGTCATGTACAGTGGACACATCATCACTTGCCTAGCTGGGTGTGTCCACAGACAAGGCCATGCAACCAGTGTGTTGTTCACACTAACCATTTGGCCAAGCACTGGCACTGCAGGGTTTGTGTCAGGTGACCATGATGGCATACACAAACATCCTGTGAACAAGTTTGATGTCTATGTGTGTACAGTGCAGTACATGTTGTTCAGCTCATAGGCTTGCCTGCATTGCCACAACTGCTGCCATGTGTTCTCACTGGAAGGTCACGTGATGGATCTTGGATGCACTGCAAACAGCCTCACATGTACTCCAGCATGTACTGCTCTGAGGCATAAGGTTGCCCATGCACCTCCTCCCCTGAGTGTGCTTGTCAGTGCTATGGCGTCATTACCATGCACATGCGTCTGCACCTGTACACACATATACACAAACCCTGCATGACATGTTCAGCCATTGGTCTCCCCATGTTGCAATGTTGTGTTTGTCATACTCCTCATGACTCCTCACACCACCATGCTGGTGACTGCCATATGGATGTGGGCCCTGACATTTGCTGCACACAAGCTGTGTCTGTCCAGCCACACCTGTGATGCTCACGTGAACTGTCACATGTGCACCAGGCTTGGGTTAATCCTTTGATACTTCATGTGTCTGCTGCATCTCACCTACTTAGTGCCATGACAGCTGTTGGTTGTCATGTAAGCTGGACACCTGCATCGCTGGCCACAGGTACATTACCTGTCTAGCATTGTGTGCTGTCATCAGGCAACACGATGACATGTGGAAACATGCCATTGTATTTTCATGGCACACCCAACTGACCTGTACCACTAGTAGGGTGTCACATACACTGTCATTCCCTCTACCCTGGTGCCACCATCCACATGTTGCCATCCTTGGCTGATTCAGGGTTCATGGTTGGGCATGTGTGGGACACTGTTGTTCCTGAGATGGGTACCATCTCCCATTGTGTTGTTGTCCCACCCATGTGTGTGGTGCTACGCCTCTACTCCTGCTCCCATTACAGTCCCCAAGCGTACACCTACATCAGTCCTTAGCATGGTGACAGTGGCAACCTATGTCTTCTGGACTCCCTTCCTTTACTGCTGTGGTGCTCACTGGGTAGGCGATGTGCCCTTCTACTCTGCCAATGTGTGTAGTGGATGTGTTTTGGCTTTTCTGTGTACTGTGCTTTTGATTCCAGTGCTGTTCATGGGTTTTCGTATTCGCTGTGCTGGCCACTGTTCTGTAGCAGTGGTTTCATGTTGTGTGTGAGCCATCCACACATACCATGTCATGTGTGACCTGCCATGGCCTTGGCACTGCCACAGCTGATGTGTGTATGGGCTGTGCACCCATGGGACCAACAGGGGCCCCTTTGGGTGTCAGCAATGCCCAACCCTTTCCATTATGTCCTGTGTGCATCTTCCCACTGCTCACTGCTCTGTGTGGTGGCATGTAATACCTGGCTATAAAACACTAAAAGAGCTCGCACAAGGATGGGGTGCCATGGAAAACAACTGAATGTAACAAAAAAATCCAAGCACTCACCAACCACAATAAAGCTGCTGCATGAGAGGTTATGTTGAAAGCATATTTATTTAAAACAACCTGATGCGTTTCTGGTCCGCTGGACCCTTTATCCAAGGTTAAAATGATGAAGGAACAGTCCATATATAACAAAAGAAATAAATGACATCACAATTAAATACTTGAAAAGCACCAATCAAATTTCAGAGTCAATGAAACATAATAAAAACAATCAAATTACTACATGGTAAAATACACATAATATGCGTTCAACATAACCTCTTGTGCAGCAGTTTTATTGTGGTTGGTGAGTGCCTGGATTTTTGTGTTACTTAATACCTGGCTATGTTACACACACTACCTCACATGCAGTGGGCCTTGTCCACCCCTGCTGCTCATTGGCTATGCCACTCACATTCTGCAATACTGCAGCATGTCACCCTTCAAACAAGTCCTACTGTAACTGCATTGGGGCATGCTGTTCTAATCCATAGTAGTATGCTGCATCTCCTGACATGTGCTGCACTTCAGGAAACTGTCAATGTATCCTGATGCAGCTATGTGACCCTGTGCCTTCCATAGGCCACCCCTGGGCAATGCTGGTGGTAGGTCATACTCATGTGTGCCTCACTCTTGGGGTTGCTGTGCCCTGTGTGGGCTGTGCCAGTCATCCCCCCACACTGTAACTCCTGTCTGCTGTTTTCAGTGTCCCATGCCTTTTCTGCATCTGTCAGCCTGGCCCATGGTACACATTGCTGGAGCCATTGCACTGGGGCCAACCACCCATGCACCTGTACCTCATGTTGTATGGGTCAGGGTGCGCTGCCCTGCCTCCAGGTACCTAGCCTACCTTCCTAATGGCGGTGTTTGCCCTGTGCATCTCCTCATGCATGTCATCCACAGTCACAGGTGCTCTGTGTTACAGCGATCTGTGCCACTGCCTCTGTCTGGTGTACACACAGCGTCCCGGCCATGTATCCCATGGTTGCTGGGTGGGGGGGGGGATTGGGTTAGGTTTCCTTGCACATCTCCTCATGGCCACTTCTTTTGTACTGATTAAATCCTTTGTCTCTACCTAGGCCCCAATCAAGAGGATGCAGCACAGTGCAGCAGTACGTGGTAGGCCAGGTTGGAGCTGCTGCAGCATTGGCAGGCCCAGCACCTCTGAATTCCTGCTGAAGAAGTCCTACAAGTCCTGTTCACCCTAGAAGAACCAGCAGAAACACTGCGGGGATACTCCAGGCCCCCCCACTGCAAGCACCCAAGGGCCCACATCACTCCCCTTATGCCCTCCTACTTTGATACACCAGAATTTCAACCACGTCCATTGTATTCTCCCATTTTGTACATAGCTACCCCTCCACACCCTGTACATACTGTTGCACTCTGCCTTGCCTAACCCATCCCCCTTTGTATATAGCTTACCCTCCACCCACTGTATATAGTACTGACACAGCCCATCCCCTATTATATGTAGTTTTTTTTTTACTTTCTGTTTATCCTCTCCTGTCTGCCCTCGGTGCCCACTCCTTTGGGCCGTTCATCCCATGCCAGCCTCCTTTGCTCAGGATCTGCCCCTAGAGTGCCTTCGCCTTCTGCCCCCACCTGCACAGAGGGGTCTGTCCCAGAATTGGTGGCTTGGATGGCTTGAAACGATCGTCATCTAGGACCAATGAGGGTGTTTTTCCATTTTTCTGTTGTCCCTTACTCCTAACCCTCTGAGACGCCAGCGCGAGGACGTATGTCCAGAAAGGTGACATGCTGACGCACGTCTCTCCCAAGTGCCCGACAGCGTCTCCCCTTCCCGACTCTGACCAATGGAGCCTCCAACACCTCATGAGCCTGCATTTCCACTGTCTATCTTAGAGCGTCGGGTGCATACAGCACCCCTGGTATCCCACCCCAGAGAGAGGAGAGCATCCGTTGACACGCTCAATCCTCTCTCACCCATCAGACCCACGCCAACCCGAGTCTGTTCCCGAACCTGGGTCTCCGTCGTAATGCAAGGTGCGGTGTCCAGCGCCCCAACCCTCAGTGCCACCAGGCCGGCTTATTGTATGTAGTTTTAGCGTTGTTAGATATTATTGAATTTTATTTTTTATATTTCATTCTTCATTTTTCTGGTGTTTTGTACATTTCTACTTTTCCAGTAAAACATTGTGACATTTACCTTATCCTGTACCCTGTGTGTTATTTCTTCCTGTTGTGCTTCCCTTGTGGATGTCCATTGTTCCACTGTCCACAACTGCAGGACCCGGCACCTAATGCAACACCCAGTGCCTCTCACAATGCCACATTTGTCCCTCTGTGTCTGACACCTGTGTCATTGTGCATCCACCACAACGGGTTGCCACATGTGGCTGTGGGACTGCCCTCCTGGAAATTCCCTTACATGACCCCAGTCTCATCCTTGCAGTCTCTGCTCTGCAACATATGGGACACCCTACAACCTGCCCCTATTTGAAAGCTGCATGGCTGCCACCAGCTGTACCACAACACTGTGGTGCCCACATGAGCGTGTTCTGTGCTACCTTTTCATGGACTTGTATCATGCTGGGTCTTCTGGTCATGCTTCATCTGGCCAGACATATGGAGGCAGGCAGCATGCTCAGCCATGTGGGACCACCCCATTGCTGTTTCCACCTGTTGTGCTCTAGTGGCCTGCAGCATTGCACCATTGAGCCATTACACTGCACACTAGTATTTACAGACCCATGCAGCTGTTTGCACCCCTTGCTTACCACCCTATTCACAATGGGCCCTATGCATGAAGGGTGCCCAGCACACACAAACCCAGCAGGTGCAGAGACGCAGCCTGTTCACGCACACAACCAAACACAATGTGGGCCCTGCGCACCACGTACAGTAGAAATGCGCAGCCAAGTGGATGGTCCAGGCGATGGATACACAGGGGCATTCCCATATACCCAGCCTGTAGTACACTGCTGAGTGAATGCACAACCAGGAACAGGGCGCCGCATATAAACACCTCATGGCACGTACACATACACAATGTCAGGGGCAGTCGTAAAGTGCCATGTAAGCTCACGCCACTGGCAGCAGGCAAGGAGTGGTAAACAGCAGTCAAAAGGGCCACAACACAGGACACAGGCACAGCAAGTGTGTGGCAATGGAGAGTCAACAACTCACATGCTGAGCAACCCACGCCAGGGATGAATGGACTGGTGTGGCTGTACGCCGACGCACAAGGACCACAAACCAGAAACAGCAGCTGAGTGTGGCAGCCAACCATCCATGGCCACCGGGGTACAGGGGCATGGCAGTACACCACCATGGCATGTGCAACACCCAAGGGCATGTGACGCCTGTGCAGCACCGACAGGCACAGACGCAGGCATGTGCAAAAGCAGCCACAGTGGAAGGGACAGGGACACAGTAGCAGACCATCAGCACCCCCAGATGGGCCACACCAGTGAGCAGAAACCCCATGGCAAACCCCCATGCTGGTTAGTGCACCACAAATACACCCATGATGGCACAACTGTCCTGAAGGCCCCTGGAACCAATGCAGTGCCATGCGAGCTGCCACCCTGTAAACAGCTGTAGCGTCTCGGGACAACACATGACACCCAGTAGACCCATGAGCCACGGACCACACCGGTGACCCACCGCAACCTGCCTGCCTGACGACCACCAGTGTAGCAGCCCACCACCCCCATGGGCAATGGAACCGCACATGGCCAGCAGCCCAATGACCCCGCAGGGTAGGCTCCCCCACCACAGGCAGGCAGCAGTGGGTCCCAGACACAACCCTAGACAGACACACAGTCACACACACACACACACACACACACACACACACACACACATGGCAGTGACCAGAAAGGGCATGCAAATAAACTGTTTATTTGCACAAGATCGACACAACACCTGCAGTATGCTGCTACAGCAGTGGATGAACCCCCCCAGACAAGGTACCCCCACACCAGCTGGAGCATCCCCCAACACAGCCTTCAGTGTCCATAGACAGATTTCCCT
Source organism: Neoceratodus forsteri (assembly GCA_016271365.2). NCBI lineage: Eukaryota > Metazoa > Chordata > Ceratodontiformes > Ceratodontidae > Neoceratodus > Neoceratodus forsteri. The sequence goes on along the minus strand of CM057450.1, from coordinate 868,649,691 downwards.
GACAGTCACACTCCCACTGGCCATAGGGTGCACACAACAGGGCAGTGGCCCCACCCACCCAGCAGCTGTCTCCTCCATGTCATCATCATCATCAGTGTCTGCCTCATCGTCCAGTCCCATTCGCAGTCCACTGGCCTCCGGCATGTCCTTGGGCCACTCCACCCACAGCAGGACCATATGCCTGATGGCCCCCCTGTAGCACTGTAGGGAGAGAGAAACAATGAGAACCATGCACCGGGCCATGCACACCCCACAATGGACACACAGTGATGCAGCCCAGCCACCCCCCCCACCAATACGGACACCACAGCAGCTGCACGGACATGATTGCTAATAGGAACCACAGGCAATGGTGGCCACACCATACTGACTGTGCATGCACACAGGCCTGTGGCAGGGATGCCACACAGCCACACGCAGGCCCACCAAGAGGGTTGGTGGCATCCACGCAGCCTGGGCTGGATACATGTGGCACCCCCGGACATGTACTGCACAGCACAGCACCGGTGCAAACCCACAACTGACCCTGACACATAGGGCTGGAACTGATGTGGCCACACTCCAGTCCCCAGTCCCCCGTATGGGTGCTGCAATCATGACGGAACACTATGAGGCACAAGCACAACACAATGACCTACAGTACCATACCTGACTGCAACACCGTCTTTAAATACAGACATATACAATCCTCCTGACCAGAACAGATGTCTGAGAGACCTGAAGCGAGCATGATGCTGTGCCCTGAGTCCATGACCCTTACTACGGGAAGCCGAGTCCCCGATGAATGAGGCAGGAGGTCGAGAGGCATTCACCGGTGTGCCAGTGGACACTTACCCAAGATGGTTCAACCACCATGGGTCCAGAGGCCTCAGCTCCACGTTTTAGTGTACAACACCATCCATGTCCTTCTGCCGGAAGTACTGAGGCAGCACACTGGCCCAGTGCATGTGATACAGGTCACATGGGGTCACGACCATGACAGCTGCATAGTCACCCTACTCCTGGCAGCACAGTTCTGGGTGGCATGCCAATGATGTCCTGCATGGGGAAGGTGGGAGACAGAAGGCACCAATGCATCAGTACACAGTGACAGGTAGACCCCTGCCCCCACCCTGAGTACGACACCCATGCTGCCCGTGACATACCTACCAGTGCTGATACAGAGGCAGCCCAGAGCTGGCCATAGTCACTGCTGCCAGAGTAGTCACCCACCGTCACCTGCCACAGTTGCTGGGGATAGGTCTTCATCATCCCTGCGAGATGTGCCATGGGAGATCATGCTATCTTTATGGCCAGCCTGCACAGGTGGTGCACATGCCACGTGCACTGGCATGTGCATGCTGTGATGCGTGCACACCCCACACAGGTGCCCTCAACAAGGGTCAGCAATGCTGCATGGCATACCACTCAGCATGAGAGGCACACACATGCATTGCCATGTGCTGGCATGGCCATTGTTGCACACTAGAAAACCACTGTTCATGACCAGTACGGGTGTCACAGCGTGATGAGGAGCATGGTACATGGGCATGGTTGGACCGCGACCCGGACGTAGCGGCCCACTGACCATGGCTGCAGCGGTATGTACAGCAGCCAGGTGGTGAAGACAGGCCAGAGGACAAGGCAACAATGCCAATGGTGGCACCGTGCCAAGTCCTGTACATGTGCATGACATAACATTGCCTTACTGACTCTCAAGTGGAAGTGTGTTAACATCGATATACACCAGCATCCACCTGCATGTGCAGGCAACCTGCAGGCAACAGACACGTGCAGTGTGGACCTGCCAGCATGCCATGACCAGTGCTGTCGTCCTGTATTGCCAGGGGGGAAGGAATGTGGCTTGAACGAGCCTGGTTCAAGGCTCAAGGGGGAAAAGAGACCTTTTTCTTAAAAAGAATCCTAGCCTGGCTTTGAGCCTTCTGGATAAGTCCTCGATGTGGTCATTAAAAGAGAGCTTATTGTCTATCCAGATACCCAGGTATTTAAATTGGGTAACGATTTCCAATGATTCACTTAGGAAAGTAACAAAGTCTTTCGGCAGGACAGGGGAGGTGCCAGAAGAGGTACTATGACAGAAAATCATTGCTTTAGTTTTCTTGGTGTTAAGGAGGAGCTTGGCCTTTATTAGATTATTTTTGAGCTGAGCAAAGTCAGCTTGAAGCACACCCCTAACTTCAGATAAGGTTGAGCCAGAGGTATACAGTATAGTGTCATCCACAAAGAAGTGCAGGTTGGAGCTAGTTATGTTAGAATCAAGGTCATTAAGGTACAGCGAGAACAAGATAGGGCCTAAAATGGAGCCTTGGGGAACTCCTCTGACAATCGGCAGAGAGGCAGAGAATAGATCATCACTACCTGGTAAAATTCCAGAATTAGGGCTGCCGGAACACTGGTAAAAACAAAGATTTCATGGAATTTGCCATTTTATACTAGATCAGTAATTCTACAAAACTTGTATTTTTTTTTATAATTGCTTCATGAACTATTTTCAATTTGCTTTATTTAATGCTCTGTATATTAAGCCTTCTTTTATTCTGATTATTTATGCACATACTAAAAGAATGACAGCAGAATCCCGGTAAGATACGGAAATTAGAATAACAATCACCGGTGCAATTCTGGAATCTGAAGTATTGAAAATGGAATTTAAATGTTTTAATCACCGTAAATCAGTGGCCTTCATCATCAGCTTTGACTTTCTGTGTTCTCCCTGTTACATAACTGGTGAACCACTGGGTAGTGGAGGAAGTGGCACGTAAGTTAGTGAGGGAAGTGACTAAGAGGTTGTGGTTAACAGTGTCAAATGCCTTACTAAGATCTAAGAAGACTGCTCCAGTAATCTTCTTAGCATCCACAGCAGGCAGAGACAAAGTCATTAGTTACTTTGACCTGAGTAGTGATTGTGCTGTGATTTGCCAGGAAAACGGATTGTGCTTGGTTAAGGAGTGAAAAGTTTTCAATATGAGTTTTTAGTTGGTTATAGATCAGTTTTTTGAAGACTTTAGCGAGGATAGGCAAGATGTAGATATGCCTATAGTTATTTAGATCGCATGGGTCCCCTGATTTGAATAGGGGGAGGATATGGGCGGATTTCCAAAAGGGCAGAACTGTAGCAGAAGTAATGCAGAGATTGAGGATATGAAGAATGGGGGCAGTGAGATGAGCATGTCCTAGTCTTAGGAAGAAAAGTTCCAGACCATTGTCCCCTGAACTTTTTCTGATATCCAGATTGAGGAGCGAATCTTTAATTTCCTTATAGTTGAGCATACGCAGTTGAAAAGGGCAAGATGAGGTGCAGGTTGACAGGGAGGAGTTAGGTTGACTCTTCGCATGACTAGCATAAGGTGAGGAGTCAAAAGCTAGGCCAGCCATGACAAAATGGGTGTTAAGTTCTTCGAGGATTTGGGAGTTACTTTTCACCACCCTACCACTGGTGAATATCTTAGTTGGAAGGGATGGGGCAGTGGGCCACCCTTCAATAGATTTAAGTGTCCTCCAAATTTTGTGAGAGTTCCCACCAACTTTCAGCATTGTTATCATGTACATAAAATATACCTTAACATATACATTGACAATAATATGCAATTCACATATGATGAAGGAGATTGTATTATCCAAAGTTTCTCCTTCACAGTCATCTGTTGCCTGAATGCAGTACCCAATCAGTTGATCATATGGACATTCACTCCAGTTTAATATGTGAGTTGGGCTCATGACTACACTGTGTGCAATATGTAGTTTAGATAAATGCTGAGATTGCAGGTGTTTACCTGAAATTTTATTTTTGAACTATAGTTATGCTATTGCATTAGCTTTGGGTGTATTTCATAGGTGTGCTACTGTACATGATGTAATTACATGATGTTCACAGGGCTTTGCTTGCATTCAGTTATTGCAGTTTGCTGATGTCTAGTTTACTTCAATGATTGTTTGACATATACATGTTGATTAGAGTATGCATTAACATATTAGTTAGGTATCTGGGCCCAGATATTCAAAAGAGTTGCGCCATGCGAAATAGGGTTGCACCAGCGCAAGTCCAAAAATGTGCCATTCTGCGATATTCAGTGAGAGGCAGTTGAGCCCCCCCAAATCACACTGAGCAACAGTGCAATGATAATGAATGTATGTGCAACTGAAGAGGGAGGAACCATGCATAAATGGCTCAGTGTGATATTCAACAAAATGCACCATGCGCAATATGGGAGCCAGTGGAAGTTGCACCATAACGGAAATGAGCCAAAATAAAAAGAAGCAAGGGAGAGGTGCAAGAACGCTACAGGGAAGCCACAAGTTGCTGAACTATAGCCAGCCACACAAGCAACACACACACACACAGGGAAGGACAGTGAAAGGGCACCTGGAACCCACAGGCTCAGGGAAGGTGTGGGGAGCCACAGTGCAGAAGGGGGAAGTGCCACACAGCAGTGAGACCAGCACAGTCAGGTGTTCCCGGTGCAGGGGAAGTAGCAGCCAGGACAGCTGGGGAACACAGAAACAGCTGCCAGGGGGGTGAACACAAGCCAGGGACATGGCCAGTGCCACCATCCAGATGGAGGCAGTAATGAGGGGGGTGAGAAGGTGGGCAGCAGGGGGATGTGGCCATGGAAGGGCCCATCTGTGGTATGCCCCCAACAGGCAGTACCAAGCCCGCACCAGCTTCGAGCTATATAGTGATACAGAGATCGTGGTCTGGTACCACCTGAATCAAGCAATTCTGAGGCGGCTCTGTGAGCTGTGCAGTGATGTGATGCAGGCACCCACACGATGGAGCCATGCTCTGTCAGTGGAGACTAAAGTGACAGCTTGCATGTGCTTGCTCGCCACGGGTACCTTCCAGAGACCAACTGGGGACACCACAGGCATAACCCAGTCGGCCGCATCACGCCACTTCACCCAATTCCTCAGTGCACTGCTGCCACATACTGCGGAGTACATCCATTTCCCAGTACCAGTGGGCACAGCAAACATACAGGAGTTCCACAGGGTAGCACGTATGCCTGGCATGCTAGGGGCAATAGACTGCACCCATGTGGCCATCCTGCACACCAACTGGCCCCTAGGGGGCTGCATACATGAATTGCAAAGGCTATGCTAGCATCAACTGCCAGGTGGTGTGCGATGCCAGGGGGCCCATAATCAATGTCTATGCCACGCACCCTGGGGGAGCACACAATGCCTTCATCTGGCACCAGTCAGCACTGTGCCACAGATTCAAGAGTGGGGACATCCTAGTGAGTGAGTATGCAAACCACATGGACAAATATAGGGCTTGGGAGGGGCATGATCAGAGGTGACATGGGTAGTGGCCTACATGGCCCAGGGCAGGATGATGCTGATCACCAAACTAACCTCCACCCTCTACACACAGGTGACAGTGGATACCCACTCCATCCCTGGTTGCTCACACCATACCGGCAGCCCGTGACCCCATCACAGCAAAGCTACAATGAGGCACAAGCAACCACACGTAATGTCACCGAGTGGGTGTTCAGGATGCTGAAGGTATGTTTCCGTTGCTTGGATACCTCTGGCGGTGCCCTACAGTACAGCCCCTCAAAGGCCTGCGGGCTATTCCTGGCCTGTTGCATCCTGCACAACATGGCCAAACAATGTGGGATAGCTGTACAGGTCAAAGAGGGGGACAGTTATGGGGACAATGAGGACGCTGGTGACAATGGTGATGGGCAGCCCCCTCTTGGGCGACGGGACTCCCTACTGCTCCGGCTGGCACAGCTGCACCGGGACACCATCACGGACAAACACTTCAGCCAACTCAGGTAAGTCATGGGGCCATGTGCAACCACCAGTGGCTAAGGCACAACCCACAAACACGCATGGACACACACCAGGGGTGCATGCCATCAAGGGAAGTGGCCGGGCATGGAACCACGCACACCACCAGGGATGGGTGAGGTCTAACATGGCACATGGACAGACGCACACACACACACAATGCACCAGACATGCACAAAGGGTAGGAGGCACACCGACCCGGAACACCACCCCTAGTCACACACATGTCCATAGACCACCACGCGCACTGCCTGTTATTGTGCATGTGTCAGATGATGGGCACCATTGCACACTGGTGTACAGCACAATGCAGGCACCATCATGCACATGCAACTGCGGACAGCAGCCGAGAGGGTGTGCAGATGGACTGTGTGTCTGCGTGCAGGGCCAGGTACCCACCCGTGCATTGCCCACTGAATGACACAATGCACACAGGGCAGCATCAGACAGTAGACACATTTGGAGACAGGTCAGTCACATGCCACAGTGCCCTGGCCACCACGGATGCATGGGCGGCCTCACCAAGACCCACCAGCAGTGACAGACTGACCACTGGCCTCATGGGGTGGCACCGATGGTCCCCCAGGGGTTCCACTGCGTGAATGCGACTGTGCTCGAGCAGGGGTCTGCAGCACACCGAACATGCTTGCGCCAGGCATGCTCAGGATGCCCACAGCTGAACCCGGCGTCGACAAGGAGGGTGTTGCACAATGCCAGGAATGGGGGGTAGACATTGCACTGCGCTGTGTCTGCGCCGCATGGGCAAATAACTGTGTGCCCCCTGTGGCCATGGCAGCTGTGATTGTATGTGTCAGTCTGTCAATGGCAGCAGTCACATCCTCCTACATCCGGTCCATCCCTGCCAGGAGCAGAGAGGTTTCTCTGCTGCAACACTCCTCTACCTGCTCCAGAGCAGCACTCAGTGCATCCACCGCCGTCACAAGCTGCATCTGCTGATTGACTGATGCTTGCAGTATGCGGGTGTGCTCATCCTAGAGGTCATCTGCCTGATTGGCATTCTGTCCCTCAGGGTGTGCGTGGGCCTGATGCTCAGCACCCCTTGAGGGTGGGCGCTGTACACCAGGACCAGGCCTGGGCATGTCCACAGGTGGTGCACTGACGGCGCCCCCGACACTGTACCCCCAAGCCCATTGGCTGACTGCTGATGCTGCCCCTCTGGCTGTTGCTCCCCAGGGCTCACTGGTGCCACCGCAGTGGCCGCAACAGTCCCACTGTCCTGTACACAAACCAGTGCTGCCCCACCGGTGCTGGCAGGGACAGGCTGGGACTGTGATGACATGCAGGCCTCCATGGCGGCACCACCCACAGCCATGGCCGTGATGTTACCTGCTGTGTGGCCATCCTGTGGCACACACGTGTCACTGCCCATGACGTTAGTGACATCATCATTGATGATGGACCCGGCACCAGCCCAAGTCACAGCATGTTGTCATCCGTGGACACTGGCACGCTGGGACATGGGCAAGGCCTCCTCTGCACCTGTTTCAACAACATCAGTCTGGACATCCAGGCGGGCCCACTGTCGCACTGAACCACGTATTCCTGTGGAGGTGGATGGGCCCTCCTCCATCTCCATCTGACTGGCCTCAGTGGCCCACCACCGCTGACCTATGCAGATGCTCAGGAGTTGTAAGGGAAAACAAAGTTGCCTTACTGCATGTGACCTACCCTGCCCCCCCCCAATAGACAGACCATGACCTACCATGCAGTGACAGGCTACCACCCATCTGGAATCCACCACCCAGAACACTCTCAGTGGAACAATGCTGCATGCTGCCAGCAACCCTCTCCTCCTGTGGGGTCAGGCATAGCACCTCCAGCTGTCCCCCACCTGTCGCAGATCATGCTGCCCTGATGGCAGCCACCTTCTCCTTAATCCTCCTCCTCCTGTCTGTGCCCATCTTCTTCTTGCACTCCTGCACGTAGCACTGGTGGCTGCCATGCAGGTTCACAGCACGCACCATTTCCTCCCATGCAGCAGCACGGGCCTGTGGTGTTCCCTGGCATCCACTGAGAAGTGGCTCCTGGTCCAGGTAGGCCTCAAACATGGCATCCATCTCTGCCTTTGTGAAATTTGGCCTCCTCCTCCTCCCACAACTCTGTTCCTCTTCTCCCACAACTCGCTCGGTCATGATTCAGCCTGTGAGAATGACAGTTGTTACCTGTGACTGTGCAGTCCCATGCATGTCCCAAAATCCACAGTCCACACTCCCAAACAGCATGCAACTCACCAATAGACTGCAGTAACTGGCTATGGCCAGTGCAGCCCAATGTCACACTTTTATAGTGCAACCCATGCAAATGAGGAGAGGTGCAACTTTAAGTGGATGCAAATTGCAGTGCTGCACCATTGAATGGCTGATTAACTGATTTGCATATGATGGCTGAATATCGCGCTTTTGCTCTTTGAGCAATTGTGTTGAACGTGCTGAGCCAAATGCGCAGTTCAGTGAAATGCGCAGTACACACCTAACTGCGCATGCCTGGGTTGATGACGCTGGCGCCTGCCGCACTGCTGATGTGCTGTGCGCGGGAGACAATGCAGGGCACAGCCACCATTGTGCCAGTGGTGCTACAGTGATGTTCACCTATATGGCGCTGTGGCACTGGGGCATCATAGGCGCAGTGGGTCAACAGCGTGGTAGGCCACTACTGGAGGTGGACACAGGCACCAAATTGCGCTACACACATTGGGTTCCAATAGCGCTGTGGCTGTCCGTACACCAGATACCCTTGATCCTGTGCCCAACATTTGCCCCCTAGGTGCCATGCATCAGGCATGGGTGCACCACTATTGTGCTGTTCAGTGACAGCACGATAGGGAATGGCAGTGCTGTACTGCGCAGCATCTGCACATGGCAGAACCGTGCTGCAGAGCACCATTTTGACCCTACTGAGCAAGAGAGATGGCGCTGAGGAGAGCTGCCCAGTGAAGCCAGATAGAAATGGCAAACTTGGTTGCCATTGTGGAGCCACTTGTTGGCTCACTCTTTGGTGAGGCACCCCGGACAGTTCCAGGAGTCAGGTGTGGCAGGAGGTGGCCGACGCCCTGGAGGAGGCCACAGGAATGGGGTGGATGGTGGAGCAGTGCAGCCACAGATATGGGGACCTGAGGCGGAGGGATCTGGACCTGCTTGCCCACCTGTGGGCACATGCCAGGAGGGGCACGGTACCACAGCCAGGTAGGTGTAACGTCCATACATTTTTATCTTCCATATGGGTATCACAGTTGTATGTGTTCGGAACATGGGGGGGGCGTCTGGTGTTGGCTGTGGTGGTGTTATCAGGGTGTGGAGTGGATGGGTCTGGCTGTGTGGGATTGCACACACATGGGGGCAGGGGGACTTTGCTACAGGATTGTACTGATGTTCCTCTCTCCATGTTTGTGCCTTAGGCCCAGAAGAGCAATGGCTGGCAAGGGCGAGGAGGCGCCAGCTGGAAGACCGTCACTCCAGGAGGGGCGAAGGTCCACAGAGGCAGAGGGACCAGCCTGATGATGGTGAGTGCCTTACATCCATGATTACTATTGCATGCTGTGTAACAGGGCGGGCAGTGGGGCATGACCACCATCCATTGACACCACTGCCATGCACGCAACTTGTTACAGTCAGCACTGTCTAGTGGCACTGCATGTTTGGGAGTGCGTCAATGGTGGTCCATGCGTGCACTGGGTACATGGCTGTGCTACTGCCTTCGCACCACATAGCCATGTCACTAAACAGCCATGGTGGTGCTGTGCAGGACTTGGCCGGTGGGTGTGTGCAGTGGTCCACGTGGCTGTGTGTGCCTGGGTGGGCAGGTCTTGTGGACATGATCACTGTGGGTGGTCACACACCATCACAGAGGCATGTCCCATGGCCGTATGCCATGCACAGTGGGTGGGCTGTATGGGGCTGTGCATTCACACCTATTGACTCTGCTCCCTTGTCCTCGGTGGATAGCAGCTGCAGGCGATCAGGGAAGCGCTGCAGGAGATACTGAATGTTGCCATGGCATCGCTGGAAATCCTGCAAAGGATCGACAGGCTGGGGGTCAGGCGGCATCATGGAGGACGAGCAGCCGGAGTGGGGACCGGGGCTCCCGCTGAGCTTCACAATGCCCTTGATTTCCCCTACCCCCTGGACCCACCCTCACATCTCTCCTTCCCTCTACCATTTGTTCACCCCTGCCCCTTACCCGCCCCCACCTTGTTTGTGGCCCTCCCCCAAACATTTGTAAATATTTGTACAGAGTTTTGTTTGATGTTTTTAAATACATTTCTTTTGATATGACTACTGTGGTGGTCTCTGATTTGCAGCGGGCTATAGGTGCTCATCTGCAGTGGTGTGCATGGCGTCAGGGGTGGTGCAGTCATGGGCATGTGTGTGTGGCCGTGGGGAAGTGACTATGATGTGGGAGTAGCTATCAGTCACTACCTGTGGTGTGTGTGTTGTTCCCTGTGCACTGGATGACTGTGTACAGTGGTCCATGGTGCATGCTCTGTGTCCATGGTGCACCTGTCAGCTCATCCATGGCCTGTGCAGCTGACACCCTTGCATGTATGTGACCTGCACGGTCTGCTGGCATGTCAGTGGTGGCTGTCCTTGCAGGACAGCCACTATACCTATCACAATGCTGGGTTGCCTCCTGTCACTGGTGTGGTGCATGTCTGCCTCAGGTGACACTGTGGCCTCCGCTGATGTTGTCCCACCTCCATGCTGTGGGTTGTGTGTGTGTGTTGCAGGGGATGTGCTCCACTGTCTGTGACTTGTGCTGTAGGCAAATGCTGGTGGCATACAGCTCCACAGTGCCTGCGCAGGGTGGCTGGCACTACTGTGCTATGGAGGAGTGCTAGCCGTGTGTACACGGTTTCCATGGCCCCACGCTGGGGGCTTGGTTGCCCTGTTACTGCGTCCCTGTGTTGGTGTGCCCTTGGGTATGGGTGGGTGTTTGTCCATGCACTGTGTTGCATCCAGTGTGGTGCGTGCTTCCATGCACCACTGTGGGTGTCTGCGCTGGCTGCTGTGGCCAGTGCTGGGTCGGGGTGTGTCCTTGGGAGGGTGTGCAGGGTGCTGTACCACTGGTGGTGGGGTCCGAGGCATGCCCTGTCACATGTTGGGTACCTCATGTGCCGACGCATGGTCAGTCTCTCAGCTGTACCTTGGGGGGCTGTGCATGGTGGCACTGTGTATGCAATCGTTGCATCGCTGTGTGCTGCCACGCACTGATGGGTGCTTCTGGTGGGGCTTCCTTGCATGGTTCTATGGTGCACAGGGTTGCATTGTCACAGTGGAGGTGGCAGCATGCATGGGGTATCCTACACTGGTGGACGCTGCTCCTGGACAGGGTGTCTGGTGGTCACGGTGCAGGGTGTGCTCTGCATTGGTGGGATGGTGTGGCACAGGGTGGTTGGCCCTCCCTATGTGCCGGTCACAGCTTGCTAGGGGGTGTGATGGGGCACCATGACCCAGCTGTGGGTTGGTTGCTGGTCTCCATGGGCCAGTGGTTATTCCAGCCCTCTCCCAGTTGTGCAGTGCATGGCGTGTGGGGGGACAATGTCTGTTCTGCTGTGTGTTCCTCTGCCCATCTGTGGCATGGGTGGTGGGCCCCTGCATCCCTGGCTGTGCTGTTGCATTGCTGCCCTGCTGCTGGGGGGCATCCTTGGTTGCGCTATGGTGCATCTGGACTGCTCAGCTGAACATCCCTTGTTGCGCTATGGTGCATCAGATATGCTCAGCTCCCTCCCTAGTTGCGCTATGGCGAGCTAGAGCGATATTCAGTCGTCGGCTGTAGGCGCATCTTGGTCAGTGCAGTTTTTGAATATCACACCTCTTGCACATGGGCGCAATGGACTTGCACTTGCTCCTGCTGTTGTGCACTTTTTGGACGCAGTTTGAACATCTGGGCCCTTATGTTTTAAGGAAACAAGGCCAGATATTGAAATATTACCGGGGATGCTAAGGGGAGCTTGTCCCTCACTAATTGGGTTTGTGACCAAGTTTTGGAGTAGGGTCTATAGTTGGAGACCCCTGCAGCACAGGCTAACTGATTAGCACCCAGGTGCTATAATAACACTACACCCATGCAAATGAGGAGTCCCCTCCTGCATATAGGTGCAGTGGTAATTTCGGAGGTTTGCATCAGAGGTAAATGGCACCCAAAGCCGAGCTATTTAACACCTCCAGAAACCCTGACTTATTTATTTATTTTATTTTTATTTATTTAAGGATTACAAAGTACCTTTGAGCCAAGGCTCTTTTACAAAGGTTCCACGTCAGTAAGAACAGACAACACAGGATATGAAATTACAGAATAAAACACTAATGACACTGATGGTTACAAAACATTGGTTACGGGTACAAGTACATGATACACTAGGAAGTGTATTAAAACATGGGAGATGGAAGAATAGAGGATGGGGATAGGACAGAGTATAGCAGCCTAGATGGCCTTGTCAAGACAGAGCAGTGGTGAGTGCATAAGTTGGGCATGGGGAAAAAAAGTAAAGAAGTGCTTGGAGTGGGATAAGCATGGGCAGCGGAGGGTAAGGGCAGCAGTGAAAAAGAGAATTGCTCAGCTAGCTAGCTCAACTTAACTGAGCACAAAGTCCTTGTTCCCACCACAGTGGTGGTGGGGCAGCTCTACTGTAGCTGCCTACCCACTCTCTCCTGTTCCACTTGTCAAACAGCTCCCTGGTATAAAGTGGTACCTCCCCACCCGATCCCCATTCCTGTTTCGTTAAAAGGATGCCCTGGTTTCTAGTGGAAACTACCATCCTCTTTACACCCATCCTGGTGAGGTACACTGATTCCCTGGTGTCCAGTGGTACTGCACACCCCTGATTCCATGTCCCAGTTAGTGAAAGGATGTCTCTGGTGTCTAATGGCACCCCCCATACTCTAAGCCAAGTCCGGGTTAGTTATAAGGATTCCCTGGTGCCTAGTAGCACCCCCAACCTCCAATCCCCTGTCCCGGATAGTTATAAAGCTTCCTTGGAGTCAAGTGGCACTCCTCCCCCCACCCTACGAGCCCTGTCTTTGTTACAGCTAGGAGTCCATTGTGTCTAGTGGCATCCCACACCCTCTCAACTCATGTTCTCATTAGTTATAAGGCTTCCCTGGTGTCTTGTGGCACTCCTCGCCCTCTGAGCCCTTTCCTGGTTACCAATAGGATTCCCCAATGTCTAGTGGGGTATACACCTCCAATGTCAAAACTTTGACATTGACTGACACTACAGTGACTACAGCACCAGGTCGCTGTAGTGTCAGCACTGGATCTTGGCACTGTATTCGGGAGCTGTTGCACTCCCTCCCCCAATCAAATCCTACTCAGAGTTTATTATATTTAGCGCGGGGGTGGTGTGGGTACAGCCCCCCATGGGGGGGGTTCAGTGGGAGCAAAGCATCCCCTGAAGAAAACATGTTAGTAAGTCGGAAACCATATGCCAAATGCAAAACGCTGTCGACATGACAGTTTCACTGTCCGGCCATTCGACAAACTTTTTTGTCGATGACCAGTCATAGATCTGTCTAGTGGCACCCTCCCCCCAAGCCTCTGTGCTGGTTAGTTATAAGGCTACCCAGGTGTCTAGTGACACTTCACATCCTCCGTGCAGCTTCCCACTTACTGATAGGGTTCCCTACTGTCTAGTGGCACCCCCACCCTCTGAGCTCTTGTCTCAGTTAGTTATAAGGATTTGCTGCTGTCTAGTGGCACACAGCCCTCTGAGTCCCCATCCTATTTAGTTATAAACAGGGCCTGTAGTGTTCTGTGGCACTTCATCCTGATTTCTGGGGCAATGCTCCTAGGCTTCTGAGGCAGCATTTTCTGATTTCTGCAGCATGGTTTATTCATTTTTTGTGGCAGAATGTAGTCCTGCCATTGGATAAAATATGACATGTCATCAGTGACATCACATACTGAGCACAGAGGAGGGGTTTTACGATAAAAGAGTTGTGGAAGGGGGCCAGGCACTACAGGAAAACTATATTTGAACGAAAATTCACCAAAAATAATGAATTTGGCTGCACTGTATATATTCTATGGCATGATGCAAATTCTGTGGAAAATTCTGCAACTGCAGAATAGAATAAATCCAGGGCCCTTGGTTATAAGGCTTCCCTGTTGTCTAGTCACACCCCAACCCTCCAATTCCCCCCATTGTGGTTAGCTGTATGGCTTCCCTAGTGTCTAGTGGAACCCTCTACTTCTGATCCCCCATCCCAGTTACTGGTAGGATTCTCTTGTGTTTAGTGGCACCACTACCCTTTGTGCCCCTGTCCTGGTTAGTTACAAGGCTTTCCTGGTGTCTAGAAGCACCCCCACCTTCCGAGCCCTCATCCTGGTTACTGACAGGATTCCCTGGTGTCTAGTGACACCCCCTGCCTTTGAGCATCTGTCCTGGTTAGTTGTAATGATTCCCTGGTTTCTAGTGGCTCCCCCACCCGCTGTGCCCCTGTCCCAGTTTGTTATAAGGCTTCTTTGGTGTCTAGTTCCACTCCCCCATGCTCACAGCCCCTGTCCCAGTTAGTTATAAGGCTTCCCTATTGTCTAATGGCACCCCCACTGTCCAAGCCCCCGTCCCATTTACTGATAGTATTGCTTGGTGTCTAGGGGCACCTCCACCCTCCAAGCCCCCATTCCAGTTAGTTATAAAGCTTCACTGCTAGCTAATGGCACCCCCACCATCCAATCCCATTTCCTGGTTAGTTATAAGGATTCCTTAATGTCTAGGCACCCCCCCCACCCTCCAAGCCCCTGTCCTAGCTCCTGATAGATTCGCTGGTGTCTATTCTCATCCCCCAACCAATTGGCCCCTACATAGAAACATAGAATTTTATGGCAGACAAGGACCTCTTGGCCCACCTAGTCTGCTCATTTTTCCCTGTTTACTGCATCATCGCAGACCACACTTGATCTTCAGCATAACCCCCCTTTGTCTTATCAATAAGGTTCCCTTATGCCTATCCCATGCTTTTTCGAACCCCGTTATGGTTTTTGGCCCCACCACTTCTGCTGGGTGGCTGTTCCAGCATCCACCACCCTCTCTGCATAGAAGTGCTTCCTCACATCTCCCTTGAGTCTGCCCCCTCAGACTTCATAGAATGACCCTTTGCTCTTGAACATCTTTTTTTCTGAAAAATGTTTCCCTTTTGAACCCAGTCCTGATAAGTTATAACGCTTCCCTGGTGTCTAATGACACCCCCTCTGAGCCCCCAACCCAGTTATTAATAGGATTCTCTGATGTACAGAGGTACCCACACCTTTCTTTTGAGTCCCTGTCTCCAAATAATTGTAAAGGCTTCCCTGATGTCTAGTGGCACTCCCTGCCCTTTGACCCCCCTCCCCATCAGTTATAAGGCTTCTCTGGTGTCTAGTGGCACCCTCCACCCTCTGCACCCCCATCGCTCTTAGATATAAGGCTTCTCTGGTGCTAGTGGCACCCCACTCTGAGCCTCCATCCCAGTTAGTTATAAGGATTCCCTTGTGTCTAGTGGCACCACCAACCTCTGTGCCCCATCCCAATTAATTATAGGAGTCCAAGATGTGTAGTGGCACCCCTACCCTCCAAATCCCTGTCCCGGTGAGATACACTGATTCCCTCATGTCTATTGGCACCCCAGACTCTGAGCCCCCCATCCAGTCACTGATAACACTCTCTGGTGCCTCATAGTACCCCCCCGACCCTTCAATCCCCTGTCCCATTGAGGTACACTGATTCCCTGATATCCAGTGCCATCACCCCACCCTCCAAGCACCTATACCAGTCTGTTTCCTGTAGTCCCTAGAGTCCAGTGGCACCCCCACCAACACCTATTTTGTATAATACATCCTACCCAGCTGACTAGTTGCACCTCTACCCCCTATATCCTGTCCCATTGTACTGCTAATAACCCTTTGCATCCAGAGGTCACCACATCCCCACATCCCGACTGCAGGTCGATACACAGAACGGTGACCATTGGCAGTTCAGTTGCCCCACCTACCCCTCCCACACCCAGACCACAACACATCGGTTGCTCCCTCCCAAGTGGGTTCCAGCACTTTCTGTATGAGGCATGCCCCATAGGGCATCGAGAATGACCCTGCTCTTGAATGTGGCTGCAGTAATGGTGCTCCAGTTAACATCTGGCATATTAAGGTCCCCCATCAATGATAGCTCTCCTTTTTCTGCCATTCTAAGGATTCCTGCTATCATTTTCTTGCCCATTGCCTCCCCCAGAGACCGGGGTCTGTAAACCCCTGTGCGGATTGTGGTACCATTTCCTGTCTCCAGGGTGACCCACAGTGCCTCCTCCCTTCCCTGTTTACCCTTGAGTTCTGTTGCATTGATTCCTTCCCTTATGTAGAGAGCTAGTCCTCCTCCTATTTTACCCTCCCTGTCCTTCCTGTAGACTGTGTAGCCTGGTATGTTGATATCCCAGTCCTGGTTCTCTGTGCACCATATTTCGTTGACTCTTACAATATCCAGGCATCCCTCTTCCATCAAGGCCACTATTTCAGGGAGCTTGTTATCCAGACTATGGGCATTGGTACTAATCATCCTCCATTTTTTGATGGCCTTACCCCTTTTAGACCCATCCCTGCCCTTACTGCCTTTGTCTTTTTCTGAATTTACCCCTGTCCTGCTCCCTATTGACTTCTCTCACTTTTGTGTCTACTTTTGCTTGGTGCCCTGTTTTGTGGGGGGGTGGGGCTGGGATTTCCCTGCTTCTCTTCAGTGCCTCTCCCTTTGGCTAGTTTAAATGCTAATATAAATTCAACTCCTTGAGCCTTGTTTTACATGGCTTATGATGTAACATTTGCACCATCTTTGTAGCCCTTCTCTATACTGTCTCTAAACAGTCAATGTCCTTTTTCAGGTGAGGCCTCCAAAACTGGCTGTAGTATTCTATGGTTGTCCTCACTAAGGACCTGTAGAGTGGAATGATTACCTCATGCATTCTACTTGTAATATCCCTTCCTATGCATCCAAGGATGCCACTTGCCTTTTGCGCTGATTTTTCAGATTGTTTTCCTACCTTTAAGTCTGACTGTAATGATTACTCCAAGATCTCATTACATCTTTGTGTCATCTAATTGATGCCTTCCCAGTATGTACTTTTCTCCTGGGTTCCATTTTCCCAGGTGCATTACCTTACATTTTTTGGCATTAAACTTTAATTGCCAATTCTTGGACCATTCCTCCAGTCTTCTAAGATTAGCATCCATATCTGCTGCTCCCTACTGTCTGCCAACACTATTGCAGAGTTTTGTATCATCTGCAAACAGGCAGACCTTCATCTCCAGTCCATTAGCAATGTACATTGATAACAATATTTTGACAATGTTTCTGCAGTGGTTATGATAGTATCTGAACTAATGGATAACTACTGTGGTGTTTTTGGTGTGCATTTCCACCAATTTTTTATTCAAATTGTAAGATTGCTTAGTGTAATAAATCACACATACGTAACTGATTCATTTAACCATAGTTGGCCTTATGTACAGATGATATCCTGACCCTACGTGCTCTGATATACAGCATTTAAGGACAGTATACACGAGTCCTGGGTGTCCAGCTGACACTACCAGATACATGAGAATATTGAGCATGCTGCCCACTCCTGCCTGGGGCATCTTCATCAGATACCATACAATTATGCTGCTGGTCTGGGTGTAGTGCATGGAGTGGGCATGCTTGTGAAGGGCTGAAACAGTACAGTACATACAATGCCTATTGTGATCAACCACTCCAGTATCGCAGTGGTGTAAATTTACACCAGACAGAGGGCAGCTCTATTAGTGTACACCCCCTGCATGACCAGTGAACGTAAGGCCACACTGCGCACTGTAGCTATGGCCCCAGGCTTCTCTACATGTTGCATATAACCAGGTTAATGGATGCACAATACTCCACTGAAGACTTCCATAATAATGACTTCATTTTTCCCTGGTATTCAGTGGTGCCTCATCCCCAGTGAATACCCTGTTGATACATATTTCATATTTCCTTGCCGTGTAGTGGTGCCACCAGCCCACCAATCACTTATCCAAATTTATTTTATTGTTCACTCATGCCCAGATTACCCCACCTAATTTCAAACCCCCATCCTCTGCCTTACCCCCTTCCAGACACTCTTTCCCAGTAAACATTATGACCAGTACCCCACCATTAGTACACTACCTCTACACTAGAGGCACCCCCTCAATTAACCACTGAACAGAACAGGGATATGGCTGGGTGACCACTGTATTTTATGGTAACATAAAATAATTATCTGCTAGATATACGGGGGTGGAGCAACACTACACAACAGTTACATATTTTGGCGGTGGTGGGGGACCAATGAACAACAGGGAAAACCTTACTAAATATTTATAGGGTGTTCAGGAGTTGTGAGGAGGGGATCACTGCTCACCATGGACGGGTACTGATGATGCATTCATGCAGGTCATGTACTTATATCACAAGTGTTACCAGTAATGATGTACAAAGCTGATAAAATCTCACATATGATGTACTGCGTGGCACCAACTGGGTAGGGGGGGTCACATACTATGTTTGATATGTGCCTACAGTAAGGCCCTAATGAAATGCAACTCACTGCACAGTGCCTTGCAAGTCATATAGGGTAATTTGTATTCTAAGATATAAATATGGCAGATTGCTCCATAGGAGCACATGCCATTTATTGACCACAACAGCTAGACTGATTCTACAATCCCTATATCACAATATTTGCAACATTCCTACTTTGGCAAGTAGGTGTATGTGGCATGTGTTTGCAATTTGAATAGTGCCCAGATGGTATATTGGAACACATCTTTAACACTTTCAAATTGCACAGGCATGTTCCATTATTCATGTGTTTGATCCAAGTACTAATTTGCTCTTGGAACATTTGTATGCCCCCCAAAAAGGATTCTTGTATATCTAAGAGTTCCTCTGTTCCTGGCATCAACCTGATTAACATCTAAACACTTAGGCCTGGATATTCAAAAGGGTTGCGTCATGCGCAACAGGGTTGCGCATGCGCAAGTCCAAAATGCGCCATTCTGCGATATTCAGCAGGAGGCAGTTACGCCACTGGCATCAGGTTGCTAAGACAGCAATGCAAATGAATGCATGCTCAACAGGAGGGAGGATCATGCATAACCTCGCAACCCGATATTCAGTCGGGTTGCGCAGAGTTGTGCATCGCGAACCCCAACCTGCGCCTGCACAACCTTGAGCCCAAAAAGGCTTAGTTGAGGGCCACCCACAGGTGAGCTGCTGCATTGCAGGCGCAACACAGCAGCTGCCACTCGCTGACCCCCAACTCTTTCCTGTGCCCCCCACCAGCCCGATCACGGGCATAGTGTTACGACTCCCCGCCCACATCTCCCACAGCCCAATCGCGGGCAGAATCATCACAAACCCCCAAACATCTCCTCGTGTCTAGTGTCCCCACCCACGGCCCTCCACCCCGCTCCCCCGCAGCGGGCGGTGATGTTATCCCACCGCTCGTCGCCGCCGCCGGGCCGATGACATCGCTATGCGCAGAGTTACACGCCACCGGGCATTACAGCCAGGCCAGCCCATACCGCACATGACAGTCCGTGACTTGCGAACGATCATTCACAAATCTGGACTGTCATGCACGGGCATGGGCTGGGCAAGCCCATTGGCTGTAGCTCTGCACCAATGGGCGGCAGCCCACCGGACAGTCAGTCGGCGGGTGGCGGGCGGCAGGCGGTGGATGCTGCCGCCTGCCGCTGAGGGGGCGGGTGGAGGGGCTTCGGGTGGGGGACACTAGACACCAGGGAGATGTTTGGGGGTTTGTGATGATTCTGCCCGCGATCGGGCTTTACGGGTCCACTGGACCACCAGGAGATATTTGGGTTGGGGTTACATTCTGCCCGCGATCGGGCACTGGGGGTTCATGTATGCTATGCCCGTGATCGGGCTTCCGGGTACGTGTGGGGGGGGTGTTACATGTACCTGTAATGCCCGCAATCGGACTGCATTGTGCGTCGGTCCCCGACGGCTGCTGCCTAGCAGGGTGGCCAGGCGCAAGTCCTCGGGGATCGGCGCACCTACATGCAAATGGCATGCAAATGGGGCCATAAATAGATGCAAATGGCCCCCCCTGTGCCTTGCATAAATTATGGCCCCATTTGCATGTCACCTTTTGAATATCGGAAATTTGCGCATGGCGCAATGGTACTTGCGCCACCGCAAGTTTAATGCTCATCTCTGGCAACTTGCGGTGGCGCAAGTTCCACTGCGAGTTACGTGCAAGTGTTGTGAGTTGATGATATTCAAAGAGGCGAATAGCGCAACCCTTTGAATATCACCCGCCACACCCTCTTGCAACTATTTTGAGCAGCGCAAGTGCTTGCGCCTCAGAATGGAGCAGTTTAAATATCCAGGCCTTAGTGTCAATGTAATCAGTGTAATAAACAATGTCCCCAACAGAGAGGCATACTGCTGTATCAGACACCAACTTTGCATGTGTAAATACCGTTACCAAAAGGACAACATTTGCAGGCAAGATGCATTTGTTCCACAGGTATGGATTTTCAAGTTGCTGGCAGACAGATGATACAAAGATTTCTAAATAGAGGATACCCTTCTGCAATCCAAAATGCCAACAGAGAGATTGGCTACAATTATTAGAAGCAAGGCAGGAAGAGGCATCTGATCAGCTGCCCATATTTGTAACACAGTTTAACACTTTAGCACCAAAAAATTGGCCAGATTATTAAGGACCACTGGGACATACTCAAGTCTGATCCACAATTACAAAAAATATCAGAGTGTAATCCGATGATCACTTATAGACGTAGTAAAAGCATTACAGATAATTTGGTAAGGGCTGTGTTACCTACCCTTGATACCAGACTGTGATAGAGTGACCTCTGTTATGTACATGAGGTAGACGAGTTAGGTGTTCTCAGGAGAACATACACAGTCTGAGGTAAAATCAAACAGTGCAGTTTATTAAAGGCATCTTTGTCTCCAACTGACTGGGGTCCATCCCTTATAACAAACATAAACAAAATCCTACTCCTGTCAGGAGTTCTGATTAAACAAAATAAACCCTCACTACCTCTGGTTACCAGCTACTCTGATTCACACCCTCCAGGTAGTATCATAAAGACAACATATAGTAACAAAGTCCACAGTCCTTTCCAAAAGTCTCTGTAGCTTGAACTCACCATTTGCAACACAGATTCCAGCTTTCCCCAGGCGCCTCTCTCTCTCTCTCCTGTGTTGCCTAGGTGAGTTTTATACACTGCCCCTAATCAACATTGGCTACAAATGTGTTTGATTAGCTCTCTACCTGGATGCTTCCAGAACCTTCTGTGTTTGATTAGCTCCCTACCTAGATGCTTCCAGAACTTTCTGTGTTTAACCCTTTCAGCATTTCTAAAAAGGTAACAGAGCTTTATCCATTTTTATGCTGACATAAATTCCATCTACCACTCTTACACCCTTCCCCCAGCTCAGCACCACTGGTTTGAGTGGCCATCACTGGGAGGCAGTGGACTCTGGACAGTGTGTCTGCATTGCCATGCAATAAACCTGTTCTGTGTCTCACTTTAAAATTAAAGGTTTGTAAGGACAGAAATCATCTGGGAACCCTGTTGTTTTTTCCTTGTTCTTGTGCATGCATTTTACGGGAGCAAACTGCTGATTGAATAGTATTTATGTGTCTTAGTCACCCATTTGACTGCTAGACATTCTTTTTCCACAGTTGCATGTTTCTGTTCTTTGGGAAGCAGTTTATGACTGAGATACAGGACCGGATATTCATTATCACCTACTATCTGGGAGAGAACAGCCCCAAGCCCAACTTCTGATGCATCAGTCTGTAGGAAAAGTTCATTCTCAAAATTAGATGTTACGAGCACCGACTCACTAAATAAAGCAGTATGCAGGTTTATAAACATAGAAACATAGAGACATAGACTTTGACGGCAGATAAGGACCACTTGGCCCATGTAGTCTGCCCATTTCCCTACCTACAGGATAGACCGCAGATACTAGTTAACTAACAGCCTATTTCTTCCTACCCCCCACAAGAATTGCCTTATGTCTGTCCCATGCATTCTTGAATTCTTGAATAAAGGCTTGCTCTTCCACAGTGGAACCCTCTTATAACGGACACGTTTGTGCAAGCAGGTTTTGTCTGTTATAAGGGGTGTCCGCTATATCCTAAAGTCTTAAAATATGAATCTCCTCTACCAAAGCTGACACACAGGAGTTGAAATGATAACATGCCCCCTCCTCTGCCAACTAAACGTATGGGAAACTGCTATTTGCAGTTGATTGGGAACAGAGCAGTAAACAAGAATAGAAAGAATTTGCTGTACAGTGCCTGTGTTCATTGGGATGAGCGGCTGAGCAGTAAATGTGATTGTTAAGATTTTTCTGGATAGAACCATGCTGATTGGGGATCAGGAGGGTATAGGAGTAATCCCCTGGAGTAAGATGTCAGGTAACAGGCATCACGTGAGGTGAGTGATGTCTTTATAATACCAGACAAACCAGTTGAATAATCAGGTGACAATCAGAAGGCAGTTTGCAGCATGTAACAGAGGCACAGAGGAGCTCACAGTGTATGCTATACAAGGGTTTCAGAGTATGGTATGAATGGAATTTTTAACATTACTGGCATAGCTTTTGGCTTTTGACAAGGCAGATCTGTCCATTATAAGTGAATGTCCGCTATAAGTGTGTCAGTTATAAGTGGGTTCCACTGTATTCCATTTTGCTGTATCTGGGGCTTTAGCCTTAGTTAGTTCTATCAATGGAGCAGCCTGTGTAGCAAAATGGGGAATGAAGCACCTATAGCAGCTGGCAATCCCCAGGAATGCCCTAACTTGTTTGTTCCTAATGGGCTGAGGCTAAGTCTGTATTGCCTCAACTTTGTTCACTTAGGCTTTGGCCAGCCCCCCTCCCAACTGTATATCCTAGATATCTGGCCTCTGCCAAGCCTATCGCACATTTGTTTGGACTGTCCATAAGTCCTACCCTTCTAACTGCATCCAATATCCATTCAGACTATACCTGCTGACACCCATCCTGGTGCCGGTGGATGCTGCAGAGGTGGCATACAGTACGGCACACTGGAGGATGGAGGCCAATGTGGAGCAGTGCATCGGTATGCTGAAGATGCATTTCAGGTGCCTGGACCACACAGGGGGCACCATTATGCTCACACCACAATGTTCATGCTTGGTCTTTGCCATCTGCATGATGCTGCACAACATGACTGTACAACGTAGTGTGCCACTGCTGAACCAGTAACCACCAGACAACCCACCAGAGAAGTTCCCTGATGACCCTGTGCATGTCCAGGAGACAGCTGCTGGCCATGCTGCACATGCAGCAGTCATGAACGGGACATTGTGGTGCTAGCCATGGCATCCGTGCCACACCTGCAGCAGCTGCCTGACCCACGGACACAGTGATGGCAGCCATTACGGCACACATCAGAGTGTGTTGCACCACATGCATGCTTGCACCTGATGATGAGGCCTGGCTGAGGGTGCATGCCACTGTCTGCATGCAGGGGCTGTCCGCATGTGGTACTGTGCATATTGGCTGGTGTTTGGTGACAGGGTAGTGGTGCCACTGTGTTAAGCCCCTGTACCACAGCAAGGTAGCCAGCAATACAGGGGTCAGCCCACCCACACCTCGCTGCATGTCCTCACCTGTGTTGTGCCCTGTCCTGCCACCACCGTTGACACAGTGCCACGTATGTCACAGTGTGTGTGTGTATGCTGGTGTATGTGTGTGTGTGGTGTGCACCATGGCCAGGACCATGGCTGCAGATCCTGTGTGCTGTCCCAGGCCAGTCCATGCTCATGGCCAGGGAGAGGTGTACGGTGATGACTGGTCTCATACCATGGACCATGTCAACTTCCTGGCTTCTGGTCCCAGTGGCTTGTGCCCCTACCCCTGCACCATGCAGCATCCTGTGTCCCTGTTGCATCCTCACGTGTGTTGCCCACTGCACTGTTGTGGTCCTGCTCTTCGCTCCACCCCTCCTCCACTTGGCTGCCCTCCATGGCAGTCTCCTGCATTGCACTGCCAGCACTGTCCATGGTGTGGGGGCTCACAGTGTCCATGACATTCCCAACATCAGCAGTGCTGGGGACCAGTGTTCTGCCCCTGCCAGCTTCCCCCTGGTCCTGTGGCACGCCAGGTATGCTGGCCTGTGTTTTCTCACTGGTGGCTGGGCCATGGGCTGCACTGTGGTGCCATGGCTGTGTTCCCCACACCGCTAGAATTTCCATGGTGCGGACCTGTGCCCTTGCCATCTCTGCTACGTCATGCCCCATGGCACGTGACACTGATGTCAGCTCCTTGATGGCCTCTGTGTGCTGCCGTGTGGCTTTGAGTCAGTCGTATTCGAGCTGCCACAGCTCCATGTATTGCCGGTCCTGAACAAATATGGTCTGGGTTGCCCTGCTGCTCCCTGTCAGATGGATGGAAGGTCCCTCATCACCACTGTCTGGGTTTTCTGTGCCCATGGTGTGTCCAGCACCTCCATGTCACTGTCTGGGTTGCACGGGTGCGCCATGGGTCACCGGGGCCCTTTGTGCATTGCCATGTGTCCCGTGGGTGATGCTCTGGGTAGCAGAACAGTGCCCCTCCTCCAAATCTTCGGGGTCTCACACAGCTAGTCTCTCTGCACCACTGCTGTCACCTCTGTTGGCTGCGTGGTCCGCTGGGTCAGGGGGCATAGCTTTGTATGGCTGGCCTCACCCTAGGGGTAAAACAGAGGGGGTGTTACTGGTCTGCTGCTTGTCACATGCTGCACTCCACACTGCTCTACTTGCCATACTCACCTATGGGGCACTCCGCCCTCAGCTGTCCTCATCTGCTATTTTTGGGTGCGTTGTGCAGGTGCATGTCCTGTGGAACCCCAGCACCACCATGTCTGGCTGTAGTGGCATGCCCTGTTGGTACAACGGAGATACCTCAGGGTCTCTTGGATGGGCTCTGTTCCACCACAGTTTGGTTGTGTCCATGTGCCATGCTCACCTGCTCATGTTTCCACACCCTCTGCCTATCCATGGATGCTCATGGTGATTATGGTATCTGCCACCATACGCTCTATCGGGGTGAGCAGGGTGTCCAGTTTCAGTGACCCTTCACTGGTGCCACACTCTTCATGTGTCCCTGTGCTCAGGTGTTTCTTGACAGCCATCCTCCGGTCTCACCACTTGTGTTTGATTGCCATCAGGGTACAAGCATCCTGCCCTGCAGCATTCAAAGTGGCCTGGACCTTTAGCCACAGCTGCACCTTCACCTCCATAGGGGTGGCCGGTGCATGGGCACCGTATCACTTGGCATGGTGTGCATCGATCTCAGCCACCATCGTGGTGACCTGGGTCCCAGTGAAGTTGGAGGATCAGAATCATCTGGTACCCCTGCCATGGCCCCTTATGAGTGCCAGTCCAGTTGGCTGTGTGTCTGCTTCACCCACCACAGTCCTATGCTAACTTTGCTCTGTGGGGGCTGTGTTTTCTGCCATCATCTGTCCTCCACCTATGCGGTTGCAATTCACTTCTACATCTGCACAGTGGGCGGTGCATTCATTCTTACATGGCGGGGTCAAGCGGTGTGGTCGTGTTCCTGGGCCTAGCCTCCACTGCCTGCACGTTACACTCTGTGCCATCTTCAGCGCCACCCTCTCGTGCTACACAGGTTGCTGCATGCCACATATTCCAGTAGTCCTACACACCGCATGGTTGTATGGCGCATGTGCGTCGTGAGTCCGTGCAGTTCCCACACATTTGTGCATAGGGCCCTATTTGCTTAGCCACGGCACTAACCCTTTGTGAATAGGACTGTTATGCTGTTGTGCAGTTGCATTCTATGGTGCAAAGCAAACTTTGCACGGCTGTGATTCTTTATGAATCTGGCCCCTGAAGTGTTCAACTCTGCATCTGTTGTACAAATTATAGCATTACCTGATCTTACAATGTAAATGTAAATAAACTAGCTCATCATTCACTTGCTTTTACCAACATGCCCCATCACCCACATCACACATTCAATGTGTCATGATGTAAATAAACAGCTGTTTGTAAATTTCATTTGTAGATAAGATTAGATTATGTACATTTTTAACTCGATCTTACTGTAAGCTACATGTCCAAATCAAAGTGTCACTGCATGTATCACAGGCAGTGTTCAAGTCCATCTCTATTTTAAAAATGTATGTTTTTATCCTCAAAGTCCGCCCCAGCTGCACCACTCTGACCACCCCCCAGCCCTGTCACCTGGCTTTTCTGAGACTTACCTTCCCTCATTGTTCTCTGCCACAGGACTTATGAGATGTGTCCGGTTACTGGTGCAGGGCCTGCTAGGGATCAGTCATCATCCTGCAGTTGGGGTGATTTTTCTGCCAGATTTTCACCCCTGGGCCCACGGACATGCAAAGGTGCAATGTGCAAACTCATCCACTGTGGAGATACCCTCCTCGTCCTGAACGTGGAAACCCTTTCCCTTTCCTCTACTTGTGGGCCTACAGGTGACAGACAAGCAGCGAGCCATGATGACCCCCCTAGGGAGTAAGGCAATCTTATGCATGATGAATTCTTCCTGCCAGATCAGCCCCCGAGTGACCCATGTCCATTTCCAAACCTGGGTCACTGGCATGATGAGAGGTAAGACACACAGCATGTCAGTTCTCCATATCATGGGGCTGGCTAGAAATGTTACAAATTTTAGTATTTCTGTGGCAGGAAAATGAAAGAAATGTGTTTATCATTCACCAAGTTCAAGTTCAATTTCAAGTTTATTGCAGGAAGACTCCATTGAGCAAGCTCGTTCACAAGGAGGTCCTGTAGCGTGTACACAGACAAAAAGACATTACATAATAAAGCAACACTTAGTAAAGCAACACTGATTACAAGTATGCAAAATGCACAACTAGTTCAAGAAAGATGCTACATAGTAAGATACAAGACAGTAAAAAAGTGAACAGTGAATTAACATTTGGTTCATAGTGTGCAAGCATTACAAGGTAGGGTTTATAATCATAACACTGGTATATGCAACAAATACTCTTGATATATTGAGCAAAGACAGGAGAGTTAGGATAAATAGGGTAGGCAGGGTTGAGGGAGAGGGGGATGGTTAACAAGAGTAAGGAGGAGTAATATATTGATAGGAAGCCAAGACTGGGAAAAGGGTAGAGGAGCAGGTATGGCATTCTTGAAGTTTTAGCCATGGAGAGCAAATTGTAAACTAAGAGATTACAGTTAAGACTAGGACTAGTGCTAGTGAGGACAATAAGTAAGGGGCACACATAAGGGTTGGGAGTGGCTTAATAACAGTTGCAAATATCTTTTATTTTAGACGCACTTAGCACTTTATAGAAATTAACTGAGACAATGCTAGTTAATTTCGGTACAGATTGGAGTTGTTTCCAAATAGTAGGACGAGCATGCGCGAAAGCTCATTTACCAAAGGAGGTACTAGTCCTGGGTACATCCAGCAGAATGTAGTCTGATTTCCTGAGAGAGTAAGCACTGTGTGAAATGCAGATAAGAAATGTTAGGTAACTCGGTAGATTATGCAGAAGCAACTTAAGGGTCCAAAGACCAGCGTGGAGCAGGCGTCTGGTAGTGAAAGATGTCCAGCTAACAGTTGCGTACAGGTCACAATAGTGTGAATGGTAAGGGGAGTTGGTAATGAACCGTAACACCCGGTGATAGAGGACGTCCAGTTTATTTATGCTTGAGAGAGTGGCGGAAGTGTAAATTAAATCACCGTAATCAAGTAAGGGAAGGAATGTGGCTTGGACGAGTATGGTTCGAGTCTTGAGGGGGGGAAAGAGACCTATTTCTAAATCCTAGCCTGGCTTTGAGCCTTCTGGATAAGTCCTTGATGTGGCATTAAAAGAGAGCTTATTGTCTATCCAGATACCCAGGCATTTAAATTTGGTATCGACTTCCAATGGTTCTCTTAGGGAAGTAACAATAAAGTCTTTCAGAAGGACTGGGGAAGTGCCTGAGGAGGTACTATGAGAGAAAATCATTGCTTTAGTTTTCTTAGCATTAAGAAGAAGCTTGGCCTTTATTAGATTATTGTTGAGCTGAGCAAAGTCAGCTTGAAGCACACCTCTAACTTCAGATAAGGTTGAGCCAGAGGTATACAGTACAGAGTCATCTGCAAAGAAGTGCAGGTTGGAGCTAGTTATGTTAGAATCAAGGTCGCTAATGTACAGCGAGAACAAGATAGGGCCTAAAATGGAGCCTTGGGGGACTCCTCTGTCAATCGGCAGAGAGGCAGAGAATAGACCATCAGCTTTGACTTTCTGTGTTCTCCCTGTTAGATAACTGGTAAACCACTGGTTAGTAGAGGAAGAGGCACCTCAGTTAGTGAAGGAAGTGACTAAGAGGTTGTGGTCAACAGTGTCAAATGCTTTACTAAGATCTAAGAAGACTGCTCCACTAATCTTCTTAGCATCCACAGCAGAGACCCAGTCATTAGTTAATTTAGCCAGAGCAGTGATTGTGCTATGATTTGCCCAGAACCCGGATTGTGCTGGGTTAAGGAGTGACAAGGTTTGGCAGGCCTGCCAGCGCAGCGGTTGGATTTCCACTTGCAGCGCTGGTGACCTGGGTTCGGGAACAGACTCGGGTCACTGGAGGGCCGGCCAGGGGAGAAGGATGGAGCATCTTATGGACTGCTCTCCTTCTTTGGGGGGTGGGTAGGGAGACTGTCTGGTGCTGGACGTACTCCTGGCAGAGCCTGGTGGTACCACAGCGACTGGCACTCAACAGCATTCAGGAAGCGGGGCAGATGCAGGTCATCATTGCATGTCCCCGCCTCCCATGCAACAACAAGGAAAAACACTGCTGCCCTCACTGCCACAATGAAGCCTGCCCTGGCTGCATTAGGTGCTCAGGCCAACTCCTGCCTTTCCTAAATCGCAGTGCTCTTGGCCCAGGTGCCATGACCCCACCCTGGGGGAAAGCCAGGGGGTTCAGGGAGGACAGCTACAATGTGAGCAACCACAGCTGGAGTCCGTGACTGGGGTGATGGTCTCAGTATGGGGATGCAGGGAGTAAAAAGTGTAACTAGAAAAAAAAAAAGAGTGAAAAGGTTTCAATATGAGTTTTTAGTTGGTTATAGATCAGTTTTTCGAAGACTTTAGAGAGGATAGACAAGATGGAGATAGGCCTATAGTTATTCAGATTGCATGGATCCCCTGATTTGAATAGGGGGAGGATATGGGCAGATTTCCAACAGGAAAGAACTGTAGCAGAAGTAATGGAGAGATTGAGGATATGAAGAATGGGGGCAGTGAGATGAGCATGGCCTAGTCTTAGGAAGAAAGGTTCTAGACTGTCATCCCCTGCACTTTTTCTGATATCCAAATTGAGGAGTGAATCTTCAACTTCTTTATAGTTGAGCGTATGTAGTTGAAAAGGGCAAGATGAGGTGCAGGTTGACCGGGAAGAGCTAGATTGACTCTTCGCATGACTAGCATAAGGTGAGAAGTCAAAAGCTAGGCCAGTCATGACAAAATGGGAGTTAAGTTTTTCGAGGATTTGGGAGATACTTTCCACCACCCTACCATTGGTGAATATCTTAGCTTGAAGGGAAGGGGCAGTGGGCCACCTTTCAATAGATTTAATTGTCCTCTAAATTTTGTGAGAGTTCCCACCAACTTTCAGCATTGCTATTAAGCACATAAAATGTACGTTAACATATACATTGACAAAAATATGCAATTCACGTATGATGAAGGAGATTGTATTATAAAAACGTTTCTCCTTCACAGTCATCTGTTGCCTGAATGCAGTAGCCAATCAGCTGATCATATGGACATTCACTCCAGTTTAATATGTGAGTTGGGCTCATGATTACACTGTGTGCAGTATGTAGTTTTGATAAATGTTGAGACTACAGGTGTTTACCTTAAATTTCATTTTTGAATTATAATTATGCTATTGTGTTAGCTTTGGGTGCATTTCATTGGTGTGCTACTGTACATGATGTAATTACATGATGTTCACAGGGCTTTGCTTGCATTCAGTTATTGCAGTTTGCTAATGTCTAGTTTACTTCAATGATTGTTTGACATATACATGATGATTAGAGTACACACTAACATATTAGTTAGGTATCTTATGTTTTAAGGAAACAAGGCCAGATATTGAAATGTTACCATGGGTGCTAATGGGAGCTTGCCCCTAGCTAACTGGGTTTGCAACCAAGTTTTGGAATAGGGTCTATAGTTGGAGACCCCTGCAGCACAGGCTAACTGATTAGCACACAGGTGCTAAAATAACATTACACCCATGCAAATGAGGAGTCCTCTCCTGCATATGGATGCAGAGGTAATTTCAGAGGTTTGCAGCAGAGGTAAATGGCACCCAAAGCGGAGCTATTTAATGCCTCCGAAAACCCTGATTTAACTGAGCACAAAGTCTGTTCTCCCACCCCAGTGGTGGTGGGAAAGCTGTACTGCAGCTGCCTACCCACTCTCTCCTGTTCCATTTGTCAAACAGCTTCCTGGTGTCCAGTGGTACCCCCCCACCCATGATCTCCATTCCTGTTTAGTTAAAAGGATGCCCTGGTGTCTACTGGCAGCCACCATCCTCTGATTACCCATCCTGGTGAGGTACACAGATTCCCTGGTCTCCAGTGGTACTGCACACCCCTGATCCCATGTCCCAGGTAGTGAAAGGATGTCCCTGGTATCTAATGGCACCCCCTTACTCTGAGCCAAGTCTGGGTTAGTTATAAGGATTCCCTGGTGCCTAGTGGCACCCCACCCTCCAATTCCCTGTCCTGGATAGTTATAAAGCTTCCTTGGAGTCTAGTGACACTCCCTCTACCCTACAATCCCTGTCTTTGTTACCGCTAGGAGTCCTTTGTGTCTAGTGGCATCCCACACCCTCTCAACTCATGTTCTCATTAGTTATAAGGCTTCCCTGGTGTCTTGTGGCACTCCCCACCCTCTGAGCCCTGTCCCAGTTACTGATAGGATTCCCGAATGTCTAGTGGGGTATACACCTCCAACGTCGAAACTTCGTCCTTGACTGACACTACAGCGACTACAGCACCAGGTTGCTGTAGTGTCGGCGCTGGACCCTGGCACTGTATTCGGGGGCTGTTGCACTCCCTCCCCTAATCAGCTCCTACTCAGAGTTGATTACATTTAGCGGGGAGGGTGTGGGGGACACAGCCCTCCCATGGGAGGTTCAGTGGGGCAAAGCATCCCCCTGAAGAAAACATGTTAATGAGTCAGAAACCATATGCCGAATGCAAAAAGTGGTCGACATTATGGTTTCACTATCCGGTCATTCGACAAACTTTTTTGTCGATGACTGGTCATAGATCCATCTAGTGGCACCCCCCCAACCCCCTGTGCTGGTTAGTTATAAGGCTTCTCAGATATCTAGTGACACTTCACATCCTCTGTGCCACGTCCCACATACTGATAGGATTCCCTACTGTATAGTGGCAACCCCACCCTCTGAGCTCCTGTCTCAGTTAGTTATACAGATTTGCTGCTCTCTAGTGACACCTTAGCCCTCCAAGCCCCCCCATCCTATTTAATTACAAACAGGGCCTGTAGTTCCTTGTGGCACTTTGTCCTGATTTCTGGGGCAATGGTACTAGACTTCTGAGGCAGCATTTTCTGATTTCCGAAGCTTGATTTATTAATTTTTGTGGCAGAATGTAGTCCTGCCATTGGATAAAATATGACATGCCATCAGTGACAGAGGAGGGGTTTTACGATAAACGAGATGCGGAAGGGGGCCGGGCACTACGGGAAAATGTTATATTTGAACGAAAATTCACCAAAAATAATGAATTTGGCTGCACTGTATATATTCTATGGCATGATGCAAATTCTGTGGAAAATTCTGCAACTGCAGAATAGAAGAAATCCAGGGCCCTTCATTATAAGGCTTCCCTGTTGTCTAGTCACGCCCCAACTCTCCAATTCCCCACTGGGGTTAGCTATATGGCTTTCCTAATGTCTAGTGGTACCCCCCATTCTTCTGAGCCCCCATCCCAGTTACTGATAGGACTTTCTTGTCTTTAGTGGCACCACTACCCTCTCTGCCCCTGTCCTGGTTAGTTATAATTCTTTCCTGGTGTCTAGTAGCACCCCCAACTTCTGAGCCCTCGTCCTGGTTACTGATAGGATTCCCTGGTGTCTAGTGGCATTCCCTGCCTTTGAGCATCTGTCCTAATTAGTTGTAAGGATTCTCTGGTGTCTAGTGGCACCCCCACCATCAAAGTCTCTGTCACATTTACTGCTAGGATTCCCTGGTTTCTAGTGGCACCCCCACCTTCTGTGCCCCTGTCCCAGTTAGTTGCAAGGCTTCCCTGGTATCTAGTACCACTCCCCCATGCTCAGAGCCCCCATCCCAGTTAGCTATAAGGCTTTCCTGTTGTCTAGTGGCACCCCCACTGTCCACGCCCCCATCCCAGTTACTGATAGGATTCCTTGGTGTCTAGGGGCACCTCCACCCTCCAAGCCCCATCTCAGTTAGTTATAAAGCTTCACTGCTGGCTAATGGCACCCCCACCATCCAATCCCATGTCCTGGTTAGTTATAAGGATTCCCTAGTGGCTAGGCACCCCCCTACCCTCCAAGCCCCTGTCCTAGTTACTGATAGGATTCGCTGGTGTCTATTCTCATCCCCCAACCAATGGACCCCTACATAGAAACATAGAATTTTATGGCAGACAAGGACCCCTTGGCCCACCTAGTCTGCTCATTTTTCCCTATCTACTGCATCATCGCAGACCCCACTTGATCTTCAGCATATCCCCCCCTTTGTCCTATCAATAAGGTTCCCTTATACTTATCCCATGCTTTCTCGAACCCAGTTATGGTTTTTGCCCCCAACACTTTTGCTGGGTGGCTGTTTCAGCATCCACCACCCTCTCTGCATAGAAATGCTTCCTCACATCTCCCTTGAGTCTGCCCCCTCAGACTTCATAGAATGACCCCTTGTCCTTGGACATCTTTTTTTCTTAAAAATGCTTCCCTCTTGAACCCTGTCCTGATAAGTTATAAGACTTTCCTGGTGTCGAATGGCACCCCCTTCTGAGCCCCCATCCCAGTAATTGATAGGATTCTCTGATGCACAGAGGTACCCCACACCTTCTGAGTCCTTGTTCCAAATAATTATAAGGCTTCCCTGATGACTAGTGGCACTCCCTATCCTTTGAGCCCCCATCCCCATCACCATCAGTTATAAGGCTTCTCTGGTATCTAGTGGCACCCTCCACCCTCCGCACCCCCATCACTCTTAGTTATAAGGCTTCCCTGGTGCTAGTGGCACCCCACTGTGAGCCTCCATCCCAGCTAGTTATATGGATTCCCTTGTGTCTAGTGGCACCCCAACCTCTGTGCCCCATCCCAATTAATTATAGGAGTCCAAGATGTGAAGTGGCACCCCTACCCTCCAAATCCCTGTCCCGGTGAGATACACTGATTCCCTCATGTTTATTGGCACCCCAGACTCTGAGCCCCCAGTTCAGTCACTGATAGCACTCTCTGGTGTCTCGTAGTACCCCCTACCCTTCAGTCCCCTGTCCCGTTGAGGAACACTGATTTCATGATGCCCAGTGGCACCCCCACCAAGCACCTATTTTGTATAATACATCATACCCAGCTGACTAGTTGCACCTCTCCTCCCGATATCCTGTCCCATTGTACTGCTAATA
Source organism: Neoceratodus forsteri (assembly GCA_016271365.2). Taxonomy (NCBI): domain Eukaryota; kingdom Metazoa; phylum Chordata; order Ceratodontiformes; family Ceratodontidae; genus Neoceratodus; species Neoceratodus forsteri. The sequence goes on along the minus strand of CM057450.1, from coordinate 868,616,198 downwards.
ACCCTGGCATACAGAGGTAACCACATCCCCACACCACCCACTGCAGGGCGATATACAGAACGGTGACCATTGGCAGTCCAGCAGCCCCACCTACCCCTCCCACATCCAGACCACAGCACATTGAACACCCCCATACCAGCAAGCAGGTAAAGTGTGTCATACCCAATATGGAGACCAGCACTGCCCTCCCCTCACTTCCATGGCCAGCTGCTGTATGGGCTGACACTGAACACACATACACAGCGTACACGCGGTCACTGTCAGCCAAGTGATGGGCATGGGTACCTCTGAACTTCAGGGTTATTAATGATACCACAGGATGGAATATCAGGGAAAGAAGTGCCACTAGCTGGCAGTGGTAGGATGCATTATATGGGACTGGTGCTCTGCGGGGCAAGGGTGGTGCTACTGGATACCAGGTACTCCAGAAAATGGACTGGGATGGATGCTCAAAGGGTGGGGATGCCAGGGGACACCTGGAAATCAGTGTACCTCACCAGGATGGGGACTCAGAGGTTAGGGGGTGCCACAAGACACCAGGGAATCCTACCAGTAACCAGGACAGGGGCTCAGAGAGTGGGAGGTGCCAGTAGACACCAGGGAAGCCTTATAACTAACCAGGATGGGAGCTCGGAGAGTTGGGGTGCTACTAGACACCTGGGATGCCTCATAAGTAAACAGAATGGGGGCTTGTAGTGTGGGAGTTACCTCTAGACACCAGGGAATCCTACCAGAAATCAGGAAAGGAGATCAGAGTGTGGGGTGCCACTAGACACCAGGGAATCCCATCAGCAGGTGAGACAGGGGTTCATAGGGTGGGGGCTGCCACCAGATACTAGGAAATCCTAACAGAAACCTTGATGGGGGCTTGGAGGGTGAAAGATGCCACTAGACACCAGGAAAGTCTTATAACTAACTGGGATGGGAACTCAGAGGATGGGGGTGCCACTAGACAGCAGGTAAGTCTCATAACTAACTGGGACAGGGACTTGGAGAGTGGGTGGGTACCACTAGACAGAAGGGAATCCTATTAGTATCAGGGACAGGGGTCGGAGGGTGGAGGAGCCAATAGACACCAGATAATCCTTATAACTAACTGGAACTGGGGCTTGGGGGTGTGCTAGTAGACATCAGTGATGACCTTTCATTAACCAGAATGTGGGATTGGGGGTGGAGTGTGCCACTGGACACAAAGGGAACCAGTGTACCTCACTGTGATGAGGGATCTGACGGTGTGGTTGCCACTAGATAGTAGGGAAACTGGGCAACAAACTGGAACAGGTGTTGGGGTGGTGCCACTATCCACCCAGGGTGATGTATGGATGTGCACAATCTGGCTGCTGCTTCCCACACAAATGGGCCCTTATTGAGAATGCAAATGGCCCATTAGTGGCTTGCATCCTGAGTGAGCTCATTTGCATGGTTCAACTAAATATCATGCTATGGCTCCTGGCACAATCCGTTCCCTGGGCACAATTCCCTGGTGGCTGGATACAGCCCATGTTCTAGTTAGGGCAATGAAAAGCGACTTAGCATTGCACCGACATGGGCAGATATTCAGTTGGATAGTGCCAGTCTACTGTCTGGCTGAATATAGTGGCATGTGGTCGGGCACAGGTAGAAGCGGAGTGCAAACCTTTGTGCCCCACTTATACCCACACTTGAATGTCTGGCCTCAGATGTTTTTGCTATCTCTAGAATTAATGACTTAAGGCAATAAAGATAAGAACATAAGAAAGAGTCAGCAGATGGAGACCGTATGATCCATCTAGTCTGCCCATAGTACTACCCACCCTAGATAACTTTCAACCTAAATTTCCACTGTCCCATGAGAGTTTGAATTCTCTTAATGTCTTCAATGATACCACTTCTTGTGGCAGGCTGTTCCATGAGTCTATCACTCTTTCAGTGAAAAAGTACTATCTATGATTGCTATTGAATCTACCCCCCACCAGATGAAAGTTGTGCCCTGTTGTTCTTGGAGCCCTGTTTTCTTGGAAGAGGTTTCCAGCCTGAGTTGCAAAGGGTGGGTCATGGGAAGAGGGGTTGGGGGAGGGCAGCTGCAGAGTAGGGGTGCTAGCTGCAAAACTGAGCAGACTTGAGAGATCAAATGGCCTTTTTTCTGCTGGCAATTTCGTATGTTCATATGTTTGTATGTAGCTGTGTTATTCCACTTAACGTATTTAAATGGTTCTATCATGCCCCTCAATTTTTCTTTGCTGCAGAAACATAGAAACATAGAATATGACAGCAGAAAAGGCCCACTTGGCCCACTTAACCTGCCCATTTCCCTACCTAATGGATACGCTTCAGATCCTAGTTAACCAACAGCCAACCCATCTTAAGGATGAGATGTTAAACCAAGGTCCCATCTGCCTGGATTGGTGGTAGTTCAGGTGGATGTTAAAGATCCCATGGCACTTATTGAAAAGAATAGGGGAATTTTAAATTTTGTTTTTATTAAGTATTGTACATCATCTCAACAAAAAGCTCATACAAAAACAAGAAGAAAACACAAAATCACTACTTCACATAACAGGAACATCTGAATCAGTTATCCAAGGAAGATTGTGCTATAAGGTTTGAATATACATAGCAGCTTGGTGAGCTTTTTCTTTATAATACAAACAACACATTTCCTTACAAACACTCCCCACAATATCATCGTATGTCAGCACTTTTTGTTGAAGTGTGAACAAACAACGAGCGTTCCAAATATACCATTTAATAATGGAGAATAACACAGATAAGGTACCAGAGTCCCAAGGAGACCATTCCCTGCCACAGGTACCATAAATCAATGTCTCATAAGAGACCATCTGAAAAGGTAACGTTCCAACAAGTAGCCACATAAGACCCAAAGGAGTGAATAAAAGAACATGTAAAAAATAAATGAAACATATTCTCGGATTGTGCCAAACACTGAGGCCTACTACAAATTCTTTCATTTAAAGCTTTATGTTTCTGATTAGCCTTAATATTTAACTTTTCATGGCAACAAAGCCACTGAACATCCCAAAATTTACAAGGCACTTGGGTGTTACAAAACAATTGCATAACATCAGGTGTCAAAGACGGGGGGCATAAAGGCAGAGTGATGGGCTCTCAAAAATGTTTGTCCTGCACTGCAGAGTACAGTAATTTTTTTGAATAATGCAATAAAAGTTGAGCTGTAATACCCCAACTTTTAAGGCGCACAAAAATAAATTTATAATAAACAGGAGAGAAGGGAAGTAATTTAAAAACTTTCATTGTATCTGAAAACCAACCACTATACCAGGGTCAAATCCAGTGTTGGAAAGAGGGTGACCAAATAGTAAACTGCTGACTACAAATAGGATGAAGATTAGTAAACAAAAATAGGATCGTATTAATCATGTTCAATCCGCCATCCGCCACCCTGAGGTACAATATGTTACGTTTAATGGGGTTCAATCTACTACGCCAAATTGCTTGGAAAAATAAACCAGAAAGAGTAGCATCCCACTCTTTAGGGGGAGGGAAAATCATACTCACATATAAAAATAAAGGCAACAAATAAGTCCTGATCAAGTGTACCCGCTTAAGCTTTCCCATAGGATACTTATTCCAACCATCAACCAACGCCTTCCTTTGTGCAAGCTTCGAAACCCAGTTAACAAGATCCTGTCTTCCAGTATCGAAGACAATCCCTAAAATAGAGATAGGACCCTTCGTCACTGGTATACCAGCCATATGGGTGGCAGAAAAAGCCAATCCTAAACTTTTAAGGACACATTTGTCTTTATTCAAATGTACACCAGAAGCAGTAACATAAAGAATACAAAACTCAAGCACCCTATTTAAATCAGTTTCTGATTTCGGAAGTAGACAAATGTCATCTGCATAAGCAGTAGCAGTCCATGGGGCATGAGGACCAGAAATCAGAACTGGGGTTAAAAAAATGAATATCATTCAATAACCAGAGTAAAGGGTCAATACAAAAAATAAATAACAAAGGACTTAAGGGACACCCCTGATGGACACCCCCTTTTTACCGGAACCAAAGTTCCCAAAAACCCATTTACCAATGGTTTTATAAAGATGCAATTATAAATAGCCTGTAACCAAGCAATAAATGAATCCGGAATACTATAGCAGAGGAGAGTCATCCATAAAAACCCATATTCCACAGAATCAAAAGCCTGTCTCTGATCTAAAGATACCAACAGGCCAGAGGTAGAAGCAAAAGAGCAGGGTTCAAAAACTTCCCTCAGTGATAAAAGTTGGTCCGTTATCACCTTGCCCGGAATAGCACAAATTGGGTACTGGAAATGACACAAGATGCAACCACAAATAAGCGGAGAGCCAATATCGTCATAAGAATTTTAAAATCAACATTTAACAAGCATATTGGTCTACAATTATTTAAATCTTCCTTAGCACCTTTCTTATATAATAAGGTTACCACTCCCATAGTTGTGTGAATGGGAAAATAATCCTCATATAACATAAAATTATAAACCTGGGCCAATTCCTGAGAAATATGAGAAATAATTAATGCATATAATTCTGAGGGAAGACCATCTAAGCCTGATACCTTCTGTTTGGGTAATGCAGCTACTGCCTCCAAGACCTCTGTGGGAGAAATAGCTGAGGTAAGGGCAGTGACCGCAGACCCAGATAGGGCAGGAATATCCAATAAAGGAAACCAGTGGGAGAAGGCAGTAGTATCAGTAAGTTGTGTATCAAACTGCCGCCCCAAATACTTATACACAACTGACATAATATCCAGTTGTTTCGTAGCAGTTGACATATCAGAATCCCATACAGCTGACATAGTTTTATGCTGAATTCTGGAAGAGCAACTAAGAAAAGGGCAAACCTCCACCCAAGAGCCCTGTGTACCAAAACGCTGTTGCATAGTCAAGGATGCCATTTGCTTCTCGTGAAATACCTGCATTTGCTGCTTAATAAGCTGAATCTGATCCCCGTAATCATGTTTGGTAGTATATGCTAAACTCATCAATTGCTGCAGCTGCTGTCTGAGTGTCTGCTATTTCAGCTTCTTGGAATCCGAGACATGTTTACTTTCACATATTAAGAGAGTTCTCAAATCAGATTTAAGACTATCCTACCAGAGAAAAGGATTATCAAATAAATGAAACAAGGTCTTTTCCTCACCAATCAAATATAATATCTGCTGGAGTAATGAACCCCTGGAAAGTAATAATGTATTAAATTTCCAAAGGCCTGGGCCGTGAGGGGGTTCCCATGCCCATACTATAGCGGAAAGAGTCTTGTGATCAGAATAAGCCACAGAGTCCACCTGTGCGGCTAGTACAGGAATCTGTTTACTGACAAAAAAAAAGTCTATTCGGGTAGCATGGGATCCCCTCTGAAAAGTAGGTATCCCCCTAGTGTGGAGTGACTTATAGACATATTTTAAGTGAGCTAAGTGAACTGTAGATTGTAAAGCTGACATGTCACAAAAAATCTTTCCGGTAGATGTACCACTACCATGATCCTGAAGTGTGAGACCACAATTAAAGTCACCACCCCAAAGCACAGATTGTGCAGAGAAAAGAAAAGGCCAAAGATGAAAGAAAATGTCCACCCTATCAGCTTTTAGTTGAAGTGCATAAATATTAATTAAACGAAAATAGGTGTCACTCATCTTGACATCCAACAAAATAACCCTCCCTGGCACCAAATCAATCAGTTTTATAAGCTGAAAAGGTAAACTAAATAAAATCCCCACCCCAGTACATGCACCCAAACCCATAGACCAGTAAGAAGGACCCCTGTACGAGTCGTGTTTAGCATGGCTAACCTTAAGGGATGTGTGCAATCTAGTGTCCTGTAGAAAAACAATATCCGCATGGGTGGACATTAAGTGGGAAAAGACTCCACTTTGTTTTTGTGGATTTTTAATATTATTGACATTAATTGTCAAAAATTTCAGCTGTTTGGAAAGGCTCATTTAAAGAAATCAAGGGGGTTTAAGTGACTTAGATTTTCCAGTACCAGAGGCCCATTTCTTCCTCCCTTTAGGGGTAGGCTTCCCTTTTGGTGGCCTGCAATTTTCTCATGAATGTCACCTAATTCACTAGATTCAGAATCAGAGCAGAGATCAGCACAATGTGAACTCTCCGTTGAGACTTTGGAGCTTTTATCAGAAAATCAGCTTCCAAAAGCAATGGTTGAAAGTGATTGGAAGTTTGGGTTTCTGAGATTTTATGAACCTTGGGGGCTGGCTGTCTCCAATTCCGGTGGTGTGTTACCCGTTGTTCGGGGTGAACGATGGGGTAACTGTGGGGGGGAGGTGGTGGCATGGCAGAAGAAGAAGGGACAAGCAAAGTCTTTGGGCCCTGCAAAGGAAGGGTTAAAGAGATAGGAGAGGGTTCAGCAGTCTCCACCAATGCAGGAGCCTCCCGGGCCATCTGAACTACAGGAGGGAGGTCAGAATGGAATTCAGGGGGGGCAACATCGACAGATCAGAAGATGGTTGAGAATCTGATGGCAAGGGACTTCCCCAGACCATACATGCATCCTCTGGGCAAGGGCTACCATCAATCTTTGTTCCTCCAAGTCCCTAGAACCAGATTTGGAAGAAGCAGCTTGTGTACATTCACCATAGGTATGACCAGAAAGGCCACACAAATTACAACTGACAGTTTCAGAACAATGCATGGACATATGACCTAGTTTAACACACAGGGAACAATGGATCTTGTCACAGGCACTGCTAAGGTGACCCGGAGCACCACATTTATAACAAGATTTGGGCTGGCCTGGGTAAAATAAAACACCACAGTCACCCCCCAAAAAAAGGAATTCGGCAAATGTTGTAAAAAAACATTCAATTCCTGAAGAATAACCCTAATCTTCCAACCCCCCATCCAAATGTTTTCACTATCAAAAATAGCCTCAGGGGCTCCCAAAATGGTACGTCATTGTTTAAGCCAAAAGAGCAAGTCAGTCACACTGATGCCCTCATTGCAAAAGAGAACCATGACAGACTTCTGAGCAGGTCTTGTAAGAGGGATGACCTCAAAGGGAGCCCACAGTGGGGTATTCTTCACTGTCCCATACCTGCTCCAAAATGCCTCTAGACCAGCCTGTAATTTAAAGCTGACGTTAAAGGAACGCTCTCCAGAGACATGTATGAGAGCATATAATTCAGCAGCTAAAAATTTCAAACTATGTTTAAGCAGCATTTTCCCCACATATTCCCTATCTGGAAATACCTCAAGTCCACCTTTATACACAATACGCACAGCATTATGATGTCTAGCTGGAAGTACCTTCTTTTTAAAAAAGGAAGCATACATTTTAGAGGAGCTGGTATTATCACCCCCTGAAGAGGTTGCGTTATCATCCCCCAAAGAAGGGGTAAAAGAAGTAGCAGAAGGTAGAGGGGGCGGACCCCAGAGGATGACCACCAGAAAGAGCATGGGGCAAAGAAACAGGACACCTAGAAACCTGAGGAGGTAATACAGTCCGTAAAGGAAAAACAATTTGAGGATCAGGGGTTAATTCTAAATCAGTGTCTAGATGTAAGTCAGATACTTCACCCGAGGAACCTCGCACAGGCTGAGGAAGCACAGGAGTAGATGATGGGGACTTCGTGGTGATTTTTACTACAGAAATACGTATCAGGGCAAATCCAGAAGTCCATTGCTGAGAGACAGGTGAAAGCACCCATCCCACCGACCTGAGAGAATGATCCACTGACCACTGTTCCATGTCATCCAGAACCGAGTCCGCCCATCCATTCCATGGGACTGCCCATTTAACAGTGTGTTGAGGGGCAGTAAAGGAAAAAGTCAAAACACCATCCTGGTTTAGGGGTTCAGTCTGAAAGATTACTGGTGTGTGCACTAGAGCAGCTCCTTCGCATTCTGCTGCCATGCTTGTCGTGGGAGTATTCTGGTCTGTAAGTGTAAACTGACAGCTCCTGCCAGACCACGAAAGACCTCCCGGTACGCCCGGGAGCATAGTAGAAAGCAATTCCGTCGGTAAGGGTCATGCCACAGAAACAACAGCCGGAGAAGGTAAAGAAGCAACATCAATGCTCGCAGCTTCATGCACAGGATAGGAAGGAGGTCCCGAATTCAACTCTTCCAATGGCAAAACAACCTGATCCAAAACAGTCTCAGAGAGCTCCACAGCACCCATTAAGGTAATATCCTCAACAAGAACCATTTCCATTGCAGTAGCTTCAGATACGGATGGTGCAGTCAGCGCACCACACTTCTCCACGTCCTTCTCCATGATCGAACAGGTAGAGACTGACTCTGCAGCAGACGGCAAAGCCCCCTACAGAGTAGGGGAAGTTTTATTGAAAAGAAACACAACATCACAAAAGAAAACATAAATAATCAGATTACAATATTATACAGGATACAGAAATATAAGAAGTAAACAATATCACCAAAAATCATAAAGAAATAAAATTTTGCCAAAAAGAATCTACTTTAGCCTTAGAAAATTTAACAATATCTCTAGTTTTAACAGAAGCTAAACCATTCTCAATCTGTAAGAACATAGTACTAAATAATACTGTTTGTTGCTGTAATATAAATTGACACCGGGCCTGCCATAAAAAATATTGTACAAAGGAAAAAAAAAAACATTCAAAGTACTTTTATGATATAGGAGCCAAATCCCTGTATAATCTCTGAGAACTATGGTTTGATACGAAATATGGGTTAAGAAGGGTAAATTCCAATGTATGGCAGTGTCCTGCCAAAAATTTTGACTGAAGGGACAAGCGACGAAAAAATGAACCATAGTTTCCTCACAGTTTATGCAGGTAGGTCATAAGCAGAACCTCTCCATAATGGGTTTATATTTTAAATTACCTCTGACCCCTAACCATCCTTGCATAGAGAGCCAGACAATATCCCAAATATGAGGGGGAATCCTAAAATCTGTTAACTTCTAGGAGAAAACAGCATTTTAGAGGGGACACATTCTGGAAATAGAAGAACACTTTTTTGACCATCAAAACAATAAAGTTGTAAAAAGATTTTCTGGACATAGTGAGTAGATGTGGAAAAGAGATTTTCCACTGTTGTAGTTTTTTTTTTAAAAGTGGAAATACCATATGATGGTAAAAAGTCAGACAACAGAATCTTGGGTGGTAGTAAGGACCACTTATCAAGATACCTAGACCATAGAAATTGTGACCATAACTGCCAAGACACGGAGACTGGAGACCATAAATAAGAAAAGGAACCAAACAGAAACAGGGAGTGGTAAAAAACAATAGGGTTAACCATAGCCAAACCTCCCTTTTGAATTGGTAAATAAGTAGTATCCCTACGAACAGGGTTTAGCCTATTGCCCCAAAGCATCTGAAAAAAGAGACTAAATAGTCTCATTTCCAAATGCAGTGGAGGTGGAAAAATATAACTTAGATATAAAAAAACAGGTAGCAAAAATTGTTTAATAATCATTACTCGTTTTTTCTTCCCAAATTTCCAACCCTTCCAACGATGAATCTTAAATTCTCTAATATTTAACTGTTTCTCCCAATTATATGATGCCAAATCCCCAGCCCCAAACCAAATACCTAAAATTTTATGAGGGGAAGAGACAACTGGAATACTCCTAATATCTAAAGGAACTGAAAGTGAAGGGCTTAAAGAAAAAATAAAACTTTTCTCTCTATATTAAGCTGGGCTCCAGATAAATTTCAAAAATGATAAAAAATCTGTAATGCAGTGGCTAGAGAAGGGATATCTTGTATTAGTAAAGTGACATCATCCACATAAGCTGTAACTTTCTCATAAGGTAATGCAGGAGAAGGGTCCAAGCCAACAATATTAGTATCCCATAGAATTTGTCTAATTACTGGGTCTAAAACAAAGGAGTAAAGTAGCGGACTTAAGGGACATCCCTGTCTTACCCCAACAGTAAGAGGAATATCTGTACCAAAGAGGACATTAACCATAGGTACAATAGTAGCACCCTTGTATAGGGTAGATATCCAAAATACAAAAGGTTTCAGAAACCAGGGGGGCTGGTGGAGGCAGAGATGGTGGAGGGGTTCAAGTGGTGGGTGGGACAGGTACTGGGGAAGAGTTCTGGAAGCAAAATCCAATGCAGCAAGAATATCCGGAACTGGGAAGGGAGAAGCCAGAGAAGGCGAGGGGGGCAGCAAGGTCAGCACTCAGAGTGGGGGGCTGACCAATCAAGCAGACTCGGAAGACCGTTAGGTCTATTCTGGTGGCATTTTAGTATGTTAGTATGTTAGTAAACCCATACTGCATAAGTAAAGAGAATAAATAAGCATGCCTAACCTTATCAAAGGCTTTAGCCTGGTCTAAGGCGACAACATATCCCGAAATTTTATTGACTTGGCTGAGTTCAAATAAGTCTTGTAAAAGGTATAAGTTATGTTGAATACGGCTGTTGGGTATGGCACAAGTCTGAGCCGGGTGTATAAGAAAATCTGCTACCAATAATAACCTATTGTTAAGAATTTTAGCAAAAATTTGATAATCACTATTTAATAAGCTCAATTGTCTCCAATTCGACAATAAAGTTTTATCTCCTGATTTATGTAAAAAATAAAGTAAAGAGGTATTAAATCCCAAATGGGAAGAAGAGGAAGATAATAAAAAAATATAGACTTTGGGTAGAAAATAATGCATGTATGATAGAAAAAATTTATAAAAATCATTGGGAATACCATCTAATCCCGGTGAAGTACCCTTACTCAATTGAGATATGGCAATCTCCACTTCCTGAGGAGAAATAGGCCTTATTAATGTAGATACCTAAGAAATAGGAACCTGAGGTAACGGTGCAGTGAACCCGAAGACAGCAGGGAAAGACTGGTCAGACCTGTCTTGGAAAGAATCACTAACATATTTCTGGACTATTGCTAACATCTCTAAATCCGTGGTTACTAAAGTACCATTAGGTAAGGCAAGCTGGGTCATAAGGGTATTATCTAACCTCAGTTTACAGGCTTTGAAAGGATTGGAAGCTGGTGATTTCCTAGTACCAAAATTAAATTCCAATTCTAAAGATTTGGCTCTGTCATATTGGAAGGTTTTCATCTGTTTTTTTATTGCCAACATTTGAGAATGAAAATTGTTACTATTACTAGGAGGAAAAGACATTAATTTATATAATTGATTCCTTAAGAAGAGATATTTTAAATAGTTAGAATTAGCCTGAATTTTACCAAATGAGAGTAGAAGCTTCTAAAGCTCCCTCTTAGTATCTAGCCACCAATTCAATGAGGAGGCATAAGCACATAAAACAGAATCTCTACTAGCAAAAAAAAGACTTCAATTTGCAAAAAAAAGGGAAGGGTTATCAAGAAGAGACATATTCAGTCTCCATCGGTTATATAGGGAAAAAATCTTGGGAGGAAGAGAATGTAAACTAAAGGTGCAAAAAAGAATATTATGGTAGGAAAATTCTGAGGGTTGAGATTTACAAGAAATGGGAATTAGATGTTGAGAAACAAAAAACACGTCAATATGTGTAGCATATATAAATCTATGGTAGGTAGCTCCCGTACCCATAGGGTGCAGTGTATGGTAGGCATCCTTCGTACTGGCCCCAGAAAGAATTTGTGACAAAGTATTGGAATTGCAGTACATTTTTTGTGGGGGGTGACTCCTGTCAAGGTAGTATCCAAAGTGCAGCTAAAATCACCTCCCCAAATAATATGTAGTTTAGAAAATAAAAATGGCCTAATCTCCTCAAATAATGCAATTCTAGCAGATTTGGTTTGAGGGGCATAAACATTAATAATACGGAAAGAAAAATCTCTAAGGGAACCATCAAGAATTAAGGCTCTGCCTGGACTAACATCAATAAGGCACGAAATGTGAAAGTGAGTGGATTTACAAAGAATACCAATACCATCTGCAGGTTCTAAACCAAAAGTCCAAAACGAAGGCCCCCAATGACATCGCTTTTTGATAAGTTCCACCTCATTAAGTGAAGAGAGACGAGTTTCTTGAACAAAAATAATGTCCACTGGAAGAGACACAAAAAAGGACAGTAAAGAGATCTGTTTTTTATATGATTTTAAACTGCAGACATTAAATGACAACAGTTTTAAAGTGGCCATAAAAAGAAAAAACAATATTTATCACGGTCCTCCTTTCAAACTATTACTAGCCTTCCTTTTTTTTCCTTTCTTTCCCTTTCTTTCTTTAGATAGTTCCATGGATCTGCTTTCTTCATCCTCAGTAACTAATTCTGATCTATGAGAGGCATCTGATTCCAAGTCTGAGTCCCCAAAATCATCCTGCAGGGGAGAGAATATATTCGTGGTGGGAATAGTACAAGGAGTGGGGATTTTTAGTGAAGATCTAGTAAATCTCCTCCCCTTAATGGTTTCAAAAATAGTGGGGGCCATAGTGGGTCTGTTAGAAACATTATGAAGAGTAGTATAGGTAGAAGGGCCTAAATCAGGAGCAGACACAGGAACATGATCTGGGATTTTAGTAGGCACAGTGTCATCAACAGACGTGACTGGTTCTAGTACAACAGGGTGTGGCGTAGTAGTCAAAGATGAGGATTCAGTGGGTAAATGATTTTGCTGTTTTTCTTGAGCCTGAATCACTAGCTCATCATGATCCCACCCTTCAGTCCTATTCCTCTTAGCCCAGGGGCACTGATGAAAAGCTTGCCTTTTATCATCACATAAGTTACACTGGAAGATATTCTCATATAAATCCATAGAATGCCCATATCCCCCACATAATGAACATTTTAGCATATCACACAAACTACTAATATGAGTTTGAGAGCCACTTTTATAACATGCTCTAGGTTGTCCACTATAAAAGCATACTCCTCTATCTTTACCTAGAAAAAAACTGTTGGGCAGATGAATGATATCCGAATTCACTTGAAATAATTTAACTTCAAATTTCCAGCCTCCTGTCCATATACCTTCTAGATCTAATAAAGCAGCAGGGGGTCCAAGTATGTCGCAACAGTTATGTAACCAGTGATAGATGTCACTTACATTTACCCCCTCATTCCTGAACATAATAGAAACATACCGGATTTGAGGCCTCGTAAGAGGAATGGCTAAAAAAAGGAACCCACAGAGGAGTGTTTTTCAGGGTAGAATACTTCTTCCAAAATTGTTCCAGGCTGTGATTAAGTTGAAAACTAACATCAAAAGAATCCTCCCCAGAGACATGTATTAAAGCAAATAAATCATAAGGCAAAAAGGACATAGAGCCTCTAAGTAAGGTGTTAGCTACATAATATTTGTCAGGATGAGAGCCCAGTCCACCTCTATATCTCAGTCTGACTGCATTCATCCTGGGAGCTTGTTCTAGTTTGTGTTTGAACAAATCAGCCATAGGAATACGTTTAGAAGGCTCAGGGCCTTTTCCATTGGGAATACCTTTGTTTAATTCTAAAGGTCTCTCTGCCCCCTCCCCGAAGAAGTACTGGGGCTAAAAATTGCCTCAGAATCCTCCAACAACAGGTGCACACCATTATTATTATTTTTGAAAGAAGAACCAGTCTTAATACCTGAGCTCAAGGAGTTGGCATGCTTAGCAGGAACTGTTAGTGTATCCACCCAGTCAGGATCAGGAATCTAAGTCCCTGCAGAGTTCCGAATCCATCCGGCTTTGGAAAGAGAATTATCCGCTGACCAGTCCCTGAATCCAGCAGGGTTAGCTGCGTGCAAACCAAATTGCTGTCTCAAAACTTGAGAAGTAGAAGGATGCTGAACTTCGGTTTCCATTGCCTCTGTAGCTGCAGAGCCATCCAACGCCAAATCCGGAAGTGTGGCTCTTTGAAAATCCTCCAGTGAACCAACAGCTGCTACTGACCCAGAAGATCCCATGTCTTGCAGCAAACAGGTAGGGTCCGCTAAGGAAGTTGAAATTTCAGATGCGTTAAATATCTCCTGAACCGGCAGCTCACTGATTACCTCTGGAGCACCATCCAACATCTCTTGCTCCGATGCCCCGATTTCAGGGGCGACAGCAGCTTCCTCCAGTACATCTAGCGTAGCTTCAAAACACAGGCTCCACAACAAAGACCAACTCCATGAAGCACTGTAATGCTTCTGCCATACAGCAGAACAATCACAGCCCTCTACTAGCTACAGAGTGCCAGCAGAGTAGGGGAATTTCCCCGGTGTCCTGGCCAAATTTCCCTCATTCACTAAAAATATCACCAACAGCTTAATCTGGTTCAAGGTCAGTTGCCATTCATCTGTATCCTCCTCCCCCGGGTTGTGCCTGAAAATAGGCAGGATTTGTCTAGTGCACTTACCCGGTCAACAAAAACTAAATACAAAAAAAAAAAACTTCCTCCCACCCCACCCCTACTAGAATTGCTTTATGTCTGTCTCATGCATTCTTGAATTCCCCCACTGTTTTTGACTACACGACCTCCTCAAGAAGGCCATTCCATGTATCCACAACACTCTCTGTGAAAAAATACTTTCTCACTTTACCTTTGAGCCATCCTCCCTCTATCTTCAAATTGTGCCCCCTTGTTCTTGCACGTTTCTTTTTCTGAAAGATGCTACCCTCCTGGACTTTGTTGATTCCCCTGAGGTACTTGAAAGTTTCTATCATGTCCTTCCTCTCCCTACTTTCCTCGAGGGTATACATATTAAGTTCCTTTAGTCTCTATTTGTATGTCTTCTGGTGCAGACTCTGCACCATTTTAGTTGCCCTCCTCTAGACAGCCTCCATCCTGTCTATGTCCTTGCAGAGATGGCGTTTCAAGAACTGCACACAGTACTCCAGATGGGGTCTTAACAACATCTTGTTTTCTACTGCTGATGCCTCTACCTATGCATCCCACTATCCCCCATCCCTCCTTACTACCTTCTCACATTGCTTGCTCACCTTTAGGTCATCTGATATGACTATCCCAGGTTCCTTTCCATTTTTGTTGTTGTTAGTATCTCACACCCCATTGTGTACTCTTCTCCTGGGTTTTTGTTTCCCTGGTGCATTACTTTGCATTTCTTTGAGCTAAATCGAAGCTGCCATACATTTGATCATTCCTCCAACCTCAGCAAGTCCCTTCTCATACTTTCCACCCCTCCTTGTGTATCAACCCTGTGGCAGATCTTTGTGCCATCTGCAAAGAGACATACTTTTCCTTTTGGTCCTTCTGCAATGGCACTTATAAAGACATTAAAGAGTACCAGTCCCAGTACTGAACCCTGCATTAGCCCTCTAGTAACCCCCTTTCTTCAGAGTGGACTCTATTTACTATTACCCTCTGTGTCTTGTTGTCCAGCCAATTTTTTACACAGGTTACCACCTTGGGACACACTCCAAGACTGGCTAACTTGTATATTAATCTTTTGTGTGTGACTGTGTCAAATGCCTTGCTAAAGTCTAGGTAGACCATGTCCACAGCCCCTCCCTGGTCTACTACTTTGGTCACCCAGTCAAAGAAATCTATTAGATTCATCTGACATGACCTTACCACCATGAATCTATGTTGTCTTGGGTTCTATGCCCTGCTGGCCTCTAGGTACTCAACAATTCTTTCCTTCAGAAGTGATTCCATCATTTTCCCCATTACTGAGGTCAAACAAGTCTGTAGTTACCTGCCTCTGCCTTGTTCCCACTTTTGTGAAGTGCAATCACATCCACCCTCCTCCAGAGCTCAGGTACCACTCCATCTTCCTAGTATTTTTTAAAGATGGTAGTCAGTGATATCATTAGTTCTACCCTTAGTTCTTTTAGAATTCTTGGGTGAATCCCATCAGGCCCCATTGTTTGTCCACCTTCAGTTTTAAGAGTTCTTTCAGAACCCTTTCTTCTGCGAATGGATTGGTATTGACTCCCCTATCCAGAGTGTTTGGTTTAGGTACCTCCCCATCTCTTCTTTTGTGAATACTGAGCAGAAGTATTCATTTAGTATCCCTGCTTTTTCACTGTCGCCACCTGCCCACACTTCCT
Organism: Neoceratodus forsteri; assembly: GCA_016271365.2. Classification (NCBI taxonomy): domain Eukaryota; kingdom Metazoa; phylum Chordata; order Ceratodontiformes; family Ceratodontidae; genus Neoceratodus; species Neoceratodus forsteri. Next base: position 868,600,302 of record CM057450.1, on the reverse strand, counting down.
CCCCTTTATTAAGCTTCAGTATCCCTCCCTTGGTATTTCTTTGCTCTCTAATACACCTATAAAAGGTTTTATCCCCATCTTTACATAGTTGGCTATCTTTTTCTCAGTTTGAGCCTTTGCTATTCCGACTGCCTTCCCTGCCTCCTTCTGCTTTGACTGATATAGTTCTCCTTTCTGCGCCTTCTGTGTTTCCTTATATGTCCTGAATGCTATCCTTTTCTCCTTAACCTTCCCTGTCAACTCTTTTGAGAACAATAGTGTTTTTTTTCCTTCATTTTGTTTTGTTGATTTGCTTTACACAAAGGCTTGTTGCCTCTGTGATGGCAGTTTTGATTTTCCCCATTATTCTTCCACTCCTCCTTCTTGCCTGTTTGCTAGTGCTTTTCTGAGGCACTCTCCCATTTTGCCAAAGTCAGCCCTCCTAAAGTCCCAAACTATTGCTTTTGTATGTCTTGACTCTACAGCTATGTTTATTGTGAACCACACTGTTTGGTGGTTGCTTGTTCCCAGATGACTACCCACTTCTAAATCTGAGATCCTCTCTTCATCCCAGTTTGAGAGTACCAGGTCTAAGATTGCTACCACCCAAGCTGGTTCCAACACTTGCTATATAAGCATGCTCCCTATAGGGCATTGATAATGGCCCTGCTCTTGAATGTGGCTGCAGTAATGGTGCTCCAGTTACCATCTGGCATATTCAGGTCCCTCATCAATGATATCTCTCCTTTTACTGCCATTCTAAGGATTCCTGCTATCATTTCCTTGTTCATTGCCTCCCCCAGAGATGGGGTTCTGTAAACAACCCCTGTGTGGATTGTGATGCCATTTCCTGTCTCCAGGGTGACCCACAGTGCCTCCTCCCTTCCCTGTCTACCCTTGAGTTCTGTTGCATTGATTCCTTCCCTTATGTAGAGAGGCTAGTCCTCCTCCTCTGCTAGCCTCCCTGTCCCTTCTGTAGATTGTGTAGCCTGGTATGTTGATATCCCATCCTGGTTCTCTGTGTACCATGTTTCTTTGACTCTCACAATATCCAGGTGTCCCTCTTCCATCAAGGCCACTAGTTCAGGGAGCTTGTTATCCAGACTATGGGCATTGGTATTCATTACACTCCATTTTTTGATGGCCTTACCCCTTTTAGGCCCATCCCTGTCCTTACTGCCTTTGCCTTTTTCTGGATTTACACCTGTCCTGCTCCCTATCAACTTCCCTACCTTTGTGTCTACTTTGCTAATTACCCTGTTTTGTGGAGTGGGGCTAAGATTTCCCTGCTTCTATTCAGTGCCCCCCCCCCCCGGCTAGTTTAAATGCTAGTATAAATTCAACTCCTTGAACCTAGTTGCACATTGCTCATGATATAGCATTTGTACCATCTTTGTAGCCCTTCCCTGTACCATCTCTAAACAGTCAATGTCCTTTTTCAAGTGAGGCCTCCAGAACTGGCTGTAGTATTCTATGTGTGGCCTCACTAAGGACCTGTAGAGTGGAATGATTACCTCATGCATTCTACCCTCCACTGCAGCCTCTGCCATTCTTGGAACATCTTTCAAACCACTAGGGCTCTGCTGTGCTCCCCTCCACTCTTGCAAACTACACACCAAATCTATCCCTGCCAAATATATCCCCATGGAAGAGTGCACCATCCCTTTCTCCCATTTTTGCACCACAAATCAAATTACTTGTCCCTCTGTCACTGGCCACTTACCTCCACCCCAGCCAGCTGTCAGAACTACAAGAATGCTTTCCATGCCCCTTCGTATGTTTTCAATACACTCACAGACCAAGAGCTCCTATACAGCAACTGGGCCTTTCCATCCAATCTCCCACAAGTGAGAAGGGAAAAATGTTCGCATGGTGGCCACCCTCCGTACCAGGCACCTGAACCTGTCCAACTAACAACAGGAAAGGCTGTCAGCCACCTCATTTTTTATTTCCTCAATATGCCTTGGTTTGAAAGATAAATTCAGCCTTAATCACTCCAATAGTAGTTGACTGACTACCCTTGTAACTGTCTCTGTGGACCCCCTCTGTCTGTTCAACACCTTCACCACTGCCCTATTGTCTCACCAGAACACTATCTCCTGATTGCGCTGCCTCTCCCTCCAAATGGTCACTGCCACCCATATAGGGAAGATCTCCAGGAACATAATGTAAACAGCCCATGCTCTGGTGTCCAAAGCGGCTATTCAAGTTGGCCCCCCTCTTTTTTCCAAAGTGGATGTCTTCAATTTCCTCAAGTATACACTACCGCTTCTACACAATAATCCTTGGGGCATCCCACAAAAAGGCTCATATCCAGTTCCATGTTTCATAAGCCCCCAACTCCACTTGGCAGTACAGAGCCCCCTATGCCTGTCCATTAAGCTGGTATTATTTGGCAATTTATCTAACACACAGCAGGCTCAAGACCCTCTAAACACTGGACCCCAAGCAAGAAGAAAATCCTCTGGCTATTCCTTCCTCTATCACTTGAAGCCCTCATTAAATTAATTCTCTTCCTGCTGATCTGTGCTGGCACTGTTGAAACCAATCCTGGACCCACAGAAAGCTCTATCTCCCCAGCCGACTTGACCTCCATAAAAGGCCTGAGTTTTCTTCATATCAATGCCTGCAGCCTCCTAAAAAAGTTCTCATTAATACAGGCCTGGGTTGCACACATCTTACCTGACTTTCTGGTAAACTCCGAAACATGGCTCAAATCTGTAACAAATGACAGAGAAATAAATCTTCCCAACTATCAGCTCTTCAGATCTGATCATCCATCCAGGGGCGGTGGAGTGGCCATTTATGTTAAAGCAAATATCTTTGCATCCAGCCTCAATATTACATCACAGCCAAAGGAATTCAAATGCTTATCCCTTAAAATATCTCTTCCCAACATGTCAGCTTTTCAATTGATTGGTTGCTATAGGCCCCCCTCAGCAGGCCTAAAACTCCTATCCCACCTGGACACTATAATTAAATTAGGTCCAGAAGACACCATCATCTTAGGCGACCTGAATTTAAATTGGCTAGCCAATGCATCCGCACCCCTAGTATCCTTTTGTGACACTCATGGCTTCACTCAATTAATTAAAGAACCAACAAGGTTTAACCTAAAAACAAAATAACAGCACACTTCTGGACATTATGCTGGTCAATAAGCCTCACCTGTATTCTCATGCTGGAGTGCTATTTAGTGACATATAAGCGATCATTGTCCATAGCTGGTATAAGATCTTCATTCAAGCCATCCAACCCAGCAAAATTTCTCCCAAGAAGGTCTAAAAAGAACCTTAATATCACAGGATACCTCCATGATTTGTGTCACACCACGCGCTGGCAAGATTTCTATCTCACAGCTTCAGTAGAGTTAGCTCTACAAGTCTTAAATGACATTATCACTAGTGCCCTCAACATACATGCACCTCTCTCCAGGGTCAGAACCAAGCTCAAAACCTGTCGATGGTTCTCTGCTGACCTTAAATCCACATTGTTTGCCAGAGACAAGCTCTGGAAAAGGGCAAGAAAGACCAAAGACCCAAATGATTGGCTTCAATTCAGAAAAGCCAGAAACTCCTGCACAAAAAAAGTGAGAAATGCCAAGGCTGCCTTCTATACAGCAGAACTGGATGCCTCCTACCATAACCCTGCCAGATTCTGGGGGACCATAAAGGGGATCTTAGGACAAGATTCTACCCTGTCTTACCACCCAAAGTGCACCTAAACAATGTGGATATCACTAACAAGCAAGAAATCTTAAATGCCTTCAACAACCATTTCACTACAGCCGGCCTAGCATTCGACTCCTCTCCAGCAAATCTATTGCGGTCACAATTAAACTTCCAGACTACTGAGGCACATAAGGCTACTTCCACATTTTCCTTTAAGCCTATTCTTTTAAAAAAAGTAGAAGACCTACTACTCCATTTGGATACAACTAAAAGCTCAGGTGCAGACTCTCTGGACCCCTATTTTCTAAAAATTGCTCTGCACGCCTTAGCAGCCCCACTAACTCAACTTTTCAATTTGTCACTAGCCACTGGATCTATTCCTGCAATTTGGAAAACAGCTCAAGTGTTTCCTCTACTCAAGGCAGGTGACCCCATGGACCTCAATAACTATAGGCCCATATCTATCTTACCAGTATTGTCCAAAATGCTTGAAAAACTAGTGAACAGCCAATTAAGTGCCTATCTTGACACCAATAATCTGCTCAATCCAGCTCAATCTGGTTTTAGATCCATGCACAGCACCATCTCTGCCTTAGCAAAAGTCACTAATGATTGGCAGACTGAATTAGACAAAAAGAATAATATCTGTGCTGTATTTCTGGATTTAAGCAAAGCCTTTGATACAGTGGACCATGAACTACTAATCTCCTCTCTACACTCCATAGGCCTCGACTCAGTCTCTCTTCAATGGTTCAGATGCTACCTCTCTGGTAGACTACAGCATGTAAAAATGAAGGTGACCTATCTACCTCAAAACCACTCCTAAGAGGTGTACCACAAGGTTCCATCCTGGGCCTATCCTCTTTGCCATTTATATCAATAATATTGATTCCAACCTCACCAAATCTAATATTCACCTTTTTGCAGATGATACTGTCCTATATGTCAGTAGTTCCACACCATCAAAAGCCTGTGAACTTTTACAATCTGAGTTCTCTCTGCTGCAGCACAAACTACTAGAAAAGAAACTCCTACTGAATGCCAAGAAAACGAAAGCCATGTTCTTCTCCTCCAAGAGCTTCTCTTCCACTCTTCCACTCTCACACCAAACACCCTTCCCCAATTATCTACCATCCTTGGTGAAAGTCTGGACTATGTGGATAAATTTAAATATCTTGGGGTTTGGATTGACTATAGACTTGACTACACTAGCCACACTGAAGAACTCCTGAAGAAGCTCAGGAAGAGACTTGGCCTATTCTACAGAATAAAACATTACCTAACCAGAGATTCTAAACAAAGATTAATCCTGGCAGCATTCCTATCCCTCATTGATTATGCTGATTTCCTGTATAGTCATTGCTCCCTTTCCCACTTAAACAAGCTGGATACCTTGTATCATAGAGCTCTTAGATTCATTACAGACCTTCCTTTCAGCACCCACCATTGCTATCTCTATGCTGCAGTCGGCTGGACATCCCTACATCATAGAAGAAACAAAAATGCTGCTCTATGGATCTACAAAGCTCTAACACACAAATTACCATCCTACATTTCAGATTGTTTTATCCAGGTCATATCCAGACCATATGACCTAAGGAACAACAAACTCATCATGCTGAAGATACCTATTACCTGTACCTGACATGGGAGGGCAGCAATCAGCAACTCTCTAGCACTTATTTGGAACTCTCTTCAAAAGCTCCTGAAGTTGAATACCCTCATTCCATTAACATCCTTCAAAAAGCTATGCACTAGTCTCTTTCCAGAGCCATGCAACTGTTTTCACAAGGCCTAGTCCTACCACAGCTGACTTTTTCTCCCACACCCCTTTTTTCCTCACACTTCCACCCTTATTTGTTTTTGTAGCCTTCACCCACTTAACTCATACCTGACCTTATTCCCAAAATCCCACCTCCCTCGCTTTAATCTTTCATTACTGTCTTATTTTGCTCCTTTTTATTATAACCCAGTTTCTTTGGCTCATTGCCTTGTATATATGTGAATATTCTTGCTTTTTGTTCATTTATAATGTCCTTGTTTTTGTATTCAATCTATATCTTGTATTTGTGTAAAAAATTGTACCTTTATATTGTTATGACCAATCAGGTCCATCTTGTAAATGAGCTATGCTCAATGATGCTCGCCTGAATAAATAAAGATTTTGATTGGTTTTGATTGATTGATTGATAATGTCCTAGGTCAAAGCTTTATCTACCCATTCCTCTGGCCACCTCTCTGATACCCATTGTCTCTTGAAATAAGCCCCCATCCCCGATGCACCTGCCACATCAGTGTACAGTTCTAGGTCTGTGTTGAATAACCAATCTTCCTGCCAAAATGTGACCCCATTGTAATGCTTTAGAAACTGTCCCCATATCTCTAAATTCTGTTGGACTCCCTTCACGATATCCACCCAGTGATGTGGTAGGCCTGACCCCTTAGTGGCCCTAGCCAGTCTGCAGGTGAAAATCTTTCCCGGGGCTACTGCCCTACATACAAAGTTTAGGTGGCCCAACAACTGCTGTACTAATGACAAAAAAACTCTCCATCTACCCTTCACTAGTGTAATCGTCTCCTGTAACCTCAACACCTTGCTGGCCAGAAGCCTGAATACCCTTTCCACCATATCCACCACAGTTCCCTGAAATTCCAATCTCTGGGCCAGACCCTCCATTTTGTCCTCAGCTAGCAACATGGCCAATGTACCACACATCTCCTGAAAATCTCAGAGCACCTCTGTAGCCCTATCATCCCCTCAATCTATCAAGAGAAAATCATCCAAGTAATGCACCACTTGCCTGTGCCCATATTGTTCCAACAAAACCCATTGCAGCCAAGTGCTGAACATTTCAAAAGTGGTGTATGCCTCTGAACAACTCATGGGCATTGCTGTATCAAAATAATAACCACCCTTAAACTTGAAACCCAGCAGATCCCAGTCTTCTGCCCTGTTGGTGAGTAGCTGGTAGGCAGCTTCAATGTCCGTCTTTGCCAGTTATGCCCCCTCCACTGTTCGTATCATCACTACTGCCTGATCCAATGTCGTATAGGGCATAATCTTTTGTTGCTCCCTTGGCTCTTTCCTCCTTTACCATCTTTGCCTTCTGGCACCTTTCTTTTCCCAACACGCTTCTTCTTTCCTATTGCTTTCTTTGCCTCCTCCAGCAAAGTCTGCACCTGCGCCATCAACTCTTCAGCTTGCTGCATAAATTTCTTGTTGATGGATCCACCTTTGCTCATTGTATTTCTAGGTGCCATTCTATAAAACAAAGTTCCAACAAAAGAAACTGCCATCACACAATGCCCCTTAATGCTGCCTGTCAAATCTTTCCACCTAGTGGTTGCTCTACCTATGCAAGCCATGTTGCCTTCTGCCACTGTAGTGCCCTCAGAGTTTCAACAATTAAAGCAACCAGGTTTTTATATAGATCCTCCCTGCCCATTGTGTCCCCCCACTCTTTTTTTGGGGGGCTCACCGGCGCATGCTCTGAATGGCTAATTGCTAATTGCACACCCCACTTTGATGCCTGCAATCTTTGCAAAAGAACACGCCAGCATTATCTATCACATTGCTTCCAGTTGTGATGCACACATTGTCTCAAACACATACAATCTGGTGCCATTACACCTGTATGGCTGTCTCATACACTCGATTCTCCATGTTCACCAAGACATATCCTATCCCATATCTTGCCTGACTCTGGGCTCATTCACAAATGAAACACAGCTGTGACTCGCATTCTGGTACATATTGTAACACTGGATCCTCACAAAACTGATGCTGTGTTTCCGCTACTGTGTGGTGTTTGGTTTCGCCCCCCCCCCACCAACTTCCTCTGCTTTCTTGCTCTTTTTTTCACATTCCTTTCATTGCCTTAGTGCTTCAGCATCCCCTGTATGCCCCTCCACCATCTTGTCAGAGCTGTCCCCATCACGTATATGCACACCTTCAAGATGGCCACTTTCTGTGTGCTTGCACACCTTGTGCCCCTGTTAATGCTTCTTATACCCTCTAAAATGACTGCCTGCCTCCCTTCCCCCAGTGGCCATAACCCATACCAGTAAAATCAAAAAGGCCCTTCTTCTGTGTCCAATACCATCCATGTGGTCCCCATTAAAGAGAACTTTAGCCCTCACCCCCCAGCCAGAGACCTTTCTGCTTTACCCAATTGTGCAAATCTGTTTCCACATCCACCCTTGCTGCCCTCATGCTAATATATATATATATATATATATATATATATATATATATATTTATAAAGTGGTAGGAAAAAGTAGCTCATCTAGTCATTTTATAAGATAGATGACCCAGTCTACGATGTGTGGTTATCCACCTTATAAAATGGCAAAATTGTTTTGGAGGGGCGTAAAAGTGCAGGTGTGCGGTCGCGCTCTGATATACGCACGGTCATGTGATGATGATTATCCACTAGATGAGCTACTTTTTTCCTACCCATTTTATAAATATATATATATATCTACATATTTGTTATTTATTTTCTGTGTGGCTTCCCCAAGTCCTTGTCCTGACTCCATCTCCTGACCATTAATCTTTCTCTCTACCCCAAGCCTCTTACCCTTGGCCCCAGACCTCCCCATTTGGAACTCATTCAGGTGGCCCCAGCACCACAGGTCCAAATTGTCCATTCCCTATTTCTTGGTGAAAAAACAACCTTTTCACTGATTGTCCCCCAGATGCACCCCTGTTGTTCCCTTTGCAGTTCCCAGATGCACATCTTCAAGTCACAGCAGCTTGTGGCCACTTCCTAATCAGCATATCCTATCCATACCATGCAGTGGCCTGGCAGTATCATCTTATCCCATCATATCTCTCCCCTGTGCCCATCCCAGACTTGTGGCTATCTACCTTCTGACAAACCAACACAAAAGGCTTCCATCCATTTTTACTTTTTTTTTTTTAAACCCAGAAACTGGGCTGCACTTCCCTGGCTGACACTACTCAGTTTTGTTGTTCCAGTTACCCATGGCCATCAAGACCTGTCCTGCATATCTCCTAAACTATCCCCATACTACTGGTTAAACAACTAACTTTAGGGATCACCAACTATCAAACCTGCTGATAGAAACATGGAAACATAGAAGTTGATGGCAGATAAGGACCGCAAGGCCCATCCAGTCTGCCCATTTCTTTTTCTATGTGCCATCTGCCTTTGCTCTGTCAATGGCTTATCTATTCATACTCAACTGTATTGCTCCCTTATGCCTATCCCATGCCTGTTTGAAGCTCTGCACTGTATTCATATCCACCACTTCCTGAGGTAGGCCGTTCCATGCATCCACTACCCTTTCTGTGAAAAAGAACTTCCTGACTTTATCCCTAAATCAGCCTCCCTCTAATCTCATGCTGTGTCCTCTTGTCCTGCTATTTTTCTTATATTGAAACATGTTAGTCTCTTTCACCTTGTTAATGCCCTTAAGGTGTTTGAATGTTTCAATCATATCGCCTCTCTCCCTTCTTTGCTCTAGGGTATACATATTGAGCTCCGTTAATTTGTCCTCATATGTTTTCTGATTTTGGTTGTCCTTCTCTGGACTACCTCAATTTGGTTAATGTCCTTGTGAAGGTGTGGCCTCCAGTACTGCACGCAGTACTCCAGATGGGGCCTTACCAGTGTCTTGTAAACAGGGATTATTACCTCCCTCTTCCAACTTGTGATACCCATACTAATACACCCTAACATCCCACTAGCCTTACCTACTGCTTTAGTGGTCTGCTTGGATGATTTCAGGTCATCGGTGATAATGATGCCCAAGTCTCTTTCTTCCCTTGTGACTGCCAGTAACTCCCCCTCCCAGCCTGTAGGTGGCTTCAGGGTTTCTCTTATCTATGTACATGATCTTGCACTTCTTTGCATTAAACCCCAGTTGCCACTCTTCCAACCATTTTGCTAGTTTATCCAGATCTCTTCTCATTCTGCCCACCCCATCTGGATCATCTACGCTGTTGCAGATCTTGGTGTCATCTGCAAACAGACAAACCTTACCCTCTAGTCCATCTGCAATGTCATTGATGAAGATATTGAAGAGGACTGGCCCCAGGACTGATTCCTGAGGTACCCCACCTGTGACTTGCATCTCTTCTGACTGTATACCATTTACCACCACTCACTGTTTTCTGCCCGTCAACCAGTTTGCCACCCAGTTGACCAACGTCTGACCCAAAACGAGCCTACCCATCTTATTAATCAATCTTCTATGTGAAAGCTTTGCTGAAGTCAAAGTAGGCGACACCAACTGCTCCCCCTTGGTCCATCACTCTGGTCACCCAGTCAAAGAAATCTATGTGATTAGTTTGATAGGACCTTCCTTTTTGTAAACTCATGTTGTCTTGGATCCTGTGCGCCTATGGATCCCAGGTGTTGCACTATCCTTTCCTTAAGAAGTGCCCCCATAATCTTGCCCACTACTGAGGTAAGACAGACTGGTCTGTAGTTCCCTGCCTCTTCCCTGATACCACTTTTGTGGAGCTGGATCACATGAGCCCTTCTCCAGTCTTCTAGGACCTCTTCTGTGCTCAGAGACTCATTAAACAGTTTTGATAATGACTCTGCTAATTCCACCCTTCGCTCCTTTAGTACCCTGGGATGTATGCCATCAGGTCCCATTGCCTTGTTCACCCTGAGCTTCTCAAGCTCTTGTAGGACCCTTTGTTTTGTGAAGGAACTAGTGCTCACCTCCCTCCCCCCTGTGCCCATGGTGCTGAGCTGTGTGCCCTACCCTACCTTCTCTTCAGTAAATACTGAGCAGAAGTATCTATTGAGGATAGATGCTTTTACCTGGTCCTCCTCTTCACACATACCCTTATCTCCTTTGATCTTAGCAATAACCCCTCAGGACTTTCTCCTTTCAGTAATGTGTCTATAGAAAGTCTTGTCACCTTCTTTTACTGTTTGTGCCAGTGTTTCCTTGGTTTGGGCCTTTGTCTGCCTTACTGTCTTCTCTGCTTCCATTAGGGAAGTTTGGTATGCCTCCCTATCTTCATCCCGCTTTGTTCCCTTATATTCCCTGAAGGCCAGCCTTTTGGCTCTGACCTTTTCTGCTACTGTTTTTGAGAACCAAAGTGGTTTCCTTCTTCTTTTGCTCTTCCTTTTCTCTGTAACACAATGGGATGTTGCTTCAAGCATTGCATCCTTAATGCTTGCACACTTTGCCTGTACCCCCTCTCCTGTATTTCTTTTTCCGAGGACTAGCTTGACTCTGTTGGCCATCTTACCAAGTCAGCTCCTCTGAAGTTCCATATTTTTGCCTTGGAATGGGATGATTTTGTTGTAGTGGCCAAATTGAACCATACCAAGTGATGGTCACTTGCCCCAGGTGACCTTCTACCTGGAGATCTATGATCCTTTCCCTGTTAGTCAGTATTAGATCTAGGATAGCCCAGTCTCTTGTGGGTTGTTGTACCAATTGTTTGAGGCCCTCCCCCTGCAGGGAATCCACCATGTGTTTAGTTCTGGCAGATGTTCCTGCTGGTATTGACCAATCTGTATCTGGCATGTTGAAGTCTCCCATTATCAGAATCTCCCCTTTAGCTGTTATGTTTTTTATATCTTCTAACAGTAATGTGTCTATGTCTTCCACCTGGTCTGGGGGTCTGTAGACAACCCCAGTTCTTATGGCTGTCCCATTTCCTGTTTCCAGGGTGACCCACAGTTCTCCTGGCTCCTTATGTGTATTCTGAATTTCTGTAGCTTTGATATTTTCATTGACATACAGGGCCACTCCATCCCCCCTCTTCATCTTGGTCTCTTCTGAACAGTACATAGCCAGGTACTGACGTTTCCCAAGTGTGGTTACTGGTAAACCATGTCTCGCTAATTGCTGCTATGTCCAGTTTAGCCTCTGTCATTTTTGCCTGCAGGTCTGGTATCTTGCTTCCCAGACTGTGATCATGTGTGTACATGATTTTCCATTGGCTAGATTTTGGTGTGTTAGTTGTTGGGTGAGGTCTGGCATTTCCCCTGTGCAGCGTATGGTGAGTCAGACCTTTTTCCTTACCTGGTGATGCAAATAAACTGCAAACATGCTGAACTCCTGTTGGACTGCTAGCTTAGGGGGGAAGGTGTTCTTCCCATTCGACGTGAAAGGGGGGTGCTGCACCCCTCTCCCCACTTGCTAGTTTAAATATTCTGCAAAGATGTTTAACTTCTGCCCCAATGCACTGAATCCCTCCTTAGTCAGATACAGTCCATCAAACTTAAAGAAATTTCACTCCAAAACTGTTGCCAGTTCCCCACAAATTTGTGTCCTTTTCCCTGGCACCAGCCCTTGAGACACATGTTTAGCTCTCCTGTTTCCCCTCTTTTGACCTTCTGTCCATCTGTCCTCTCTCCCAGACTGGCAGGATCTAAGAGAAGGAGATGACGGATGAAATGGATGATTGTTTGCCTCCCAGCCTGGTCAGTGTTCCTTGGTCTCCACAACTGACCGGCTGGCGAGATCATTAGTTTCTATGTGTACCAAGATGTCAATGTTTTCTCCTGCTGCCTGAACAATTTTTTAAGCACTTTACTAGCACCCCTCAGGCAACCTACTTCTACCTGTTCAATTGTCCATTGTATTCCATAGCAATTCTCCTCAAACCTCACTTTCTGCTGATGTGCTAGCAATCAAATTATAAATTAGCAAAAGAAGGGCTAGGTTCTCTTTGCAACTCCTTTTATACCCTTCCAATAAATCCCATCCCTAGGCTTCCTCTAGCCAATCACCTCCCTCTTACCTCATCTTCCCATAGTCCTTTACTCCCCATTCCTCCTTTCTAGTCCCCATCCCTCTACCATCTTGTTCCCACTGTCTTCCTTTCACCCACTGGTATTCCACACGAGAAACCCCTGACTATCAGGGTTGACCTTTTAAGAAGCAACCTACCTTTTCTGGGATTGCTCTAATATAAAGAAATTTTGGTTAAACATTTTAATGTTTTATACAACAGAAATTAGGTGGCACATCCCTAAAGACCCAGTTCTTTTTGAACCTTTTTTCTATCATATTGCAACATAAACTACTTTCAGAAACGGTGGCGTTTAGCAGCAGCGTTAGGAGCCAAAAGATTTATTTTGAGACACTGTAGAAAAGACACGTTACTGACACTAGCAGAATTGTCAGAATATATGAGTTCAACAGCTAGCAATGAGCAAATCAGTCATCTATTAATTGACGAAGAAGGAACATTCAGAGATATTTGGTTCTCCTTCCTAGAAGGATTGCAACGCCATGGATAGTAACAGTCATGATTCAGAATTTCTGATTAGATATAGAAACTCCTTTTTGTATTGTTTTCTTTCTGGATAACTTATCTGTATGTTAGAAATGAGTTCCTGGAATATTTATATATTGTAAACTATATTATAAATTGTTTCAGTGTTGGCACTGTAAGTCTTTAAATCTTAAAAACTTAAATACAAAAAAAAAAAATCCATACTAATACTTCAAACTCAATCACCCTAAATAAAAAAAAAATGGGTACAATAAATGTCAAGGGTGTCAACACAACGGCATGCACCACATGTTCATATCTTCCAAAGTATAGAGACTTAAAACACAATTAGCCTTTTAATTGACTGAGACTGCAGAACAGTTCTCAGGACTGCCTGTTCCACATATTGGTGAAAAAGGTGTCCTGTGTAGCCTTGTGTGCAGCTCACAAACTATAATTGTTGGTGAGAAGAAAAGTAAGGAAACAATAAAAAAAATTGCCAAACAACTTTGTACTAATCAAATAAGATATGAAACTCTGAAAACAAGCATTTGTCAATGGCGAATGTTGTCGCGCTGGCATTGGCTTTGGTAGTGCAGTGTGGAAAAACATTTTGGGCAGGATGTGAAAAATGACAGCTGTACAGTTCATAAGGAGGTGTAAATAAATGCCAGTGTTGAAAATGTGGCATGTAAATATAGCAAATTTGCAAAGTTACAAGGGTACATGGGAAATGTGCAACGCACGCTTGAAGCACAGTCATTTTATGGGCGTTCGGCACCAAATTTTCAACATAGGCATTTTAGCACCTCTGCTCATGTACAGTGTCACTGTTATTTCCTCAAACTGTCCCAAAAAGTGATTTTGCACAGCTACCACGCTGTTCTGTGCCGGAAGTGCGAAAACACATTTTGGGCAGGATATGTGAAATGACAGATGTACTGTTCATCAAGAGGTGTGGAAAAATGCCAATGGTGAAAATCCAGAGTGAAAATATTAGAAATGCACAACATTATGAGCATGCATGCAATCTGCCAACGCACGCTCGTAACAGAGTCATTTTATGGAGTATCGTCACCAAATTTTCAACATAGGCATTTTAGGACATCTGCTCATGAACTGTGTCACTGTCATTTTCATAATCTGGCCCAAACACTGATTTCCTACAGCGACCGCGCCATTGTGCGCCGGAAGTGCAGAAACACATTTCAGGCAGGATGTGGAAAATGACAGCTGTACTGTTCACAAGAAGGTGTAATAAAATGACAGTGTCAAAAATCTGGAGTGAAAATATTGTGAATTCATGAAGTTACAAGCCTGCATAGCAACTGCGCAACACACACTCGTAAAACAGTCATTTTTTGGATTTTTTCCACCAAATTTGCAACATAGGCTTTTTGAGAGGCCACCTCATGAACACTGGCACTGTCGCTTCATTAATTGAACCTGAAAGGTGATTCTGCACAGTGACTGTGAAATCACCTTTTGAGGCCGATTAACACCATGACAGTGATATAATTCATGATGAGGGATCCCAAAAACCCCATGTTGAAAATTTGGTGCCAAAATTCAAGAAAATGCCCAAGATATGCAGCAAAGTTGCAAAAATCCTATTCATTCCATTATACAGCTTACCAGCGTTTCCTCAGCTTGTGGTCGGCTTTGAAGAGTGCAGACGTGTTCCCGGTCCACCTAAGATCATCGTGCCAGACTCTGGAGGTAAGTATGGGGTGAGGGGGGTGTGGGGAGGCAGGGTGCACAGTGGGTCAGTGTGGGTTGTGGGAGGGGCCCAGGAAGTGCGCCGAGGGACAGTTTCCTTCTTTACAGGGGGAAAAAAAAAGACATTGGGGGACCGTTTTCATTTTTAATAGGTGCTTTGGCATGCTGGGGTGGGCTCCCAGCATGCCACCTGTGTATGGGGGGGGTGGTTGGGTGTCTTAGCTGATGGGGAATTGGGCATACCCATCAGCAAACAAGTAAAGGGAAGGAGCTGCAGGAGCTGAGGGGGATTGGGGACCCCCTTGGCAATCACAATTCAATGGGAAGGATAGATACATGCTGATGGGGATTGGGCACCCCCATCAGCAAAGAGAAACTGTTGGGGGCATATGATGCTGAGGGAATGGGCACCCTCGGCTTAATCAAAAGGGGATTTACACTTGATGCTGACAGGGATTAGCCCCATCGGTAGCACAATAAAGGAGGGGGTTGACAGGCAACAGCAGCAGTCACTGCCGCCATGTTGCCTGCACGTAGGGAATGGCATGCTGTGGTCACACTGCATGAGAGCTTTGCTCTCATTGCAGCGGACCTTTTCTCAGAAGTCGTTGCCTCATTAGCCAGACAGGGTGTCAGACCCTGCTGCTGGCTGATTGGGGAATGCGGGATGCACCTACTGGTGCGTGCCCTGCATTTGCCCAACAGTAACTGTGCCTCCAAATCCCCACTGCCACAAGATTTTGGTTGCGCAAGCGTGCTAACATAAAAATGATCATGCAGTGCTGATTTACAACATTAACATACTTCTAATGATTCACTGCTCATTATAAAATGATTTTAGTCAAAATTCTAGTCCTACTGTAGATGAGGGTTTTCCAAATTATTAACCTATCCATTTTATTTATTTTATTTTTTTACTGTATCTGTTTCCCCCTGCCAACTGGCCCCCATCCACAGGTCTTCCCAGCCTCTTCATGCTGGCATCCTCTGGGACTTACTTGTCTTCCTCTTCTTCTAGGACTTGTCCCCTTGGTGGGGTTGGTAGGGTCCCCCCTCAAACCTCACTGGGAACAGGATCTGGTTCACACAGCTATACCCAGATAGCCAGGTGTTGGGCCTGTGAAAGACCATTTTTTTATTCTGCTAGTTGGCACTGTTTTCTCATTTTCTTCCCCAGCATGGAGAAAATGGTGTGCAATGATGCCAATGGCAGTACTTTACATGATCCTGTGCGCAGCACTCCAGGCGTCTGCCCTGCCTCTGATCCTTCCTTTGTTTAGTCCCACTGTGCTGACCCCCAGCCAGTGCTAGGGGCCAGCCTGACACTGGACACTTATCCCACCCCTCCATGGAGGAGGGAAGCAATCCCTGGGATACTGATCCTTCTCCCCCCATCCAGCCCTCCAACTCCTGAGCTTGCTTTCAAACTTGTGTCATCAGCATCACAAGCAGTAGCACTGCCACTGTGCTGGTGGTCTAGCTCAACCTATCCATTTAAAATGCTGTCAGTCAGTCAGAATGTTCCATTTCCAACAGTTATTTTAACACTAAGCAATAAGGAGGTATAACCAGGAGTTGAATTAACAGTCTGTGGGTCATCCCTTAGGTGATGGAAGTGCCTTACTTCTAGTACAACAAACTGAAAACAACCAAAAAGAGATTAAAAATTCAAAGTTTCTGTTTAAAAGCTACACAACTACTTGGCATGAGCTATGATTTAAACCTCAGTTTTCTACTTACTTGCTAATACAGATGTCAAAGACTGATCCCTTGCACCAGAGCTGCACAGGCTAGAATGGCAATTTGTTTGAAGTAGCAGTAAATTCACTTTCTATGAAATACTGTACATAGGGGCAAATATATTTGAGGCACACAGAATGTTTCTGACAGATGTTCACTGATACAGACTGTACCTTTCTCTATACTTCATACAGTTACCCACACTGACACTGTTATAGAACTTTCTCTCTTCCTTCTGCCATTTTCTAGGTTAGGGTACATCAGCATTTCCACAACTCAGACCTACAAAAGCTATAGCAATGGACACTTCTAACTGAAATATGGGGCCCGATTCCAAGATGGCTTACGCTGGCACAAGCTGATTTATGTCAAACCCCATGGCATAAATCGCAATTTACACCATGCCTTACACAGGGTTCAATTCCAAAATGTGCCTTGCACAATGCCATATGTGAGTTGCACCAAATGTGAGATACACCACCCACTATGCCACAACCCACAAAACATGGCACAAGGGTGTGTTACGGCAGCAATTGCACTCTATTCCAAAAGGGAGGCTGCCGTAACCCACTTACACTATTCTAGGAGCTGCAATGGCACAGTGGAGTTAGAACATCCTGGAGATGCTCTAAGGGGCATCCATCAGTGCCATTCGATGGATACCCACTCCACAGTACTGCGATAGGCATACCATTGTGCTCCCTGTGCCCCCGAACACATCCATGCCCCTCCACCACCCCAAATGTCGGGGGCCCCCAGGGTCTGATAATCATTGTGCTCCCCCAAACACCAGTGCCACCTGGCCTGCCCACCCCAATGCTTCTGCTACATGTGGTAGTTTTCCTGGGTGGGGGGAGTTCAGGCAGGCAGTTCGCAGTGGACTGCAACTTGTGGGATGCAGGGCTATTCTGCCATGCCCATTGCGCTTGCCTATGCCTGCTGCACATCACAGGCCATAGGTGCTGGGACCATGCTGCTCTCAGAATATGTTACAGAGTCCCTGGTGTGGTGGCAAATGTCACAACTTGCATACGCCTGCAAGTTTCGACATTCGTCTTGAAATCGGCCCCATGAAAACTACTCTTGTCTTTGGCAAGTAGAAAAAAACTGTGGTTGACAGTTCAGTGGCCCAATGAGTATGGTAGCAGTCTGAGATACAGTTGCAGCAAAAGACATGTTCAGGTTCTGTACGTTCAATATTTTGCGATATTTCTGAAGAAATTGTTTCTTGCGGACCTAGTGTGGGGAGTGCAGGAAGGAGGGGGAATTTCTCTTGAGAAATTTCAGGAAATATACTACCATGTCTTTTGCTGCAACTCTATCATTTTATTGTGTGACTGGACACTACAACAGGAAAAAGCAGAAGCATGGGTCAGCATGTTACATGAACATGAGGACCTGCACATTAAGTGACATCACTACATATTGCATTTTGACACTCTGCATGCAAAGTGGTTTTCATGGATTAATTATCTGCAGTATACAAAAACTGTAGATGCTTTTTCTACAATCCATGGAATAATATTCTGTGGTTCACATGATCCAGGAAATCATTCTGCAGCCTACTTAGAAATGCTTTTTTGGAATTCTGTGGAATTTAAATTGAAATTCTGAAAAAGCATTTCAGAAGCAGAATTGCCTTTCAGCACTAGTCCCTATGGTGGAATTTTGTATTCTGCACAACCAGATAAAATGTACTGCCTGTATTACTTGGAAGCCACCATCTTTGCTTTCTCACTGGCACAACATATACAGTGGTGTCCAGCATCAGAATCCCTCAGGTCAGTAAGTATCTTGAGTTTAAAACAGTCAAGCATAGTCAATGCTATCACTTTGCACTTGCCTGCCTTCTTGCCACTTGCCAGCTGACTACTAGAGCCTGCAGGCTAAAGGACTTGTGGATGACTCTTTAACAGCTCTTTAGATAATGATGTATATATACATATTTTTTTTTAGATTTAAAAACAGTGACACCAAATGACACCAAGCAATACAGCTAGTTGCAGCTAAGGACATCATGATAGTAGTATCTGGGTATCATTAGTCATGACCTAAACAGGTTGGACATGAGGTATCTGACAGACCTCCTGCATCTCTACATGTCTTTACACCCTCTCTGCTCCACTGAAGATGGCCTCCTTGTCACACACAGGGTTAGGCTGAAAACCTTGTGAGACTGGGCCTCTGAGGTGGCATGCCCGGTTTTGTGGAATTTGTTCCTGAGTGCTCAGAGGGAGGCCCCTCAGTGGGACAACTAAGAAGGGCCTAAAGACATTCTTAGTCAGATAAGCTTTTGAGGACTTGTTTTCATCAATGTCCACTCATCCCAGTCTACTGATTCTGTATGTATCATTTATTGAACCTGATATGGTTTATGTAGTCTAGACTACAATTCTCTCTCTCATTTATTTTATTATTTTATGATGGTTACTTATTTTGGTTCTCTTATTTTATACCTGATCTGCCTTTCATGTACAATGGTCTGTAATGGCACCTTGAAGCTCAGGGGGAAGTGTGCCAGTTAAAATTAAAATCAACTACTATTATGATGGAACAGAATGCTAGGTTCCACTGTAAAAAGTCCTGAAAATATACACTGCCTACTGGCTAATGAAAATCTTGAAGAAGGATATGCAGCTTGTTTTGCTCTCTGTGTTGCTGGTAGTATGGCACGCCCCCCAAAAGCCCTAATAGTAATCTGAATATGTTTGCCTTGACTTTGGAAACAAGATATAAAAATGTATGCACTGGTAAAAAAAACAGAAGTAGTGTAAAACATTATGTAAACAAATACAGAAAGTGTAAGCTACTGTTCCTCCTACCCCAACAGATTTTGCTTAGAGGCCCTATTGCTCATTCAGAATAAGTATGGTAAAACCTATTAAAATACTGTATATGCTAAAAACATTTTATCTTTAAAATAAGCTTTTCAAATCCCTGCTACAAAGTGTTAGCACTCAAACACAAGAGTTCCACACTATGATTTTGTGAGGAGTTTTGGCCAGTGATGATAAAGGATATATGCAAGGTGATCTCAGACCAGAAGCCAACATTTTGAAATCTGGACCCAAGCCTGACATGACTACTAGTGACTTGTATACAGCATCTGGGAAAGGTGTTCACCGAGATTGTCCAGTGCTCCCTTACAGAGGGGTTGTTTCTGGCATCGCTTAAATGCACACTGGTGAAACCTCTCCTAAAAAAAAAAAAAAAAAAATCATCAGACCCAAACATCTTGTCCAATTACTGCCAAGTCTCTAACCTTCCTATTCTGGGAAAGGTGATTGAGAAGGTCGTTGCACGTCAGCTTGAGGCACCTCTCACAGTTTGTTATCTTTGAGTCTCTCCAATCTGGATGTAGAGCCAAGCATAGCCTGAAGATGACACTAGTCAGGGTGCACAATGACCTGCTCAGGGTGAGAGATAGAGGAAAATGGTCAGTTCTCATCCTCCTGGATCTCTCATCAGCATTTGATACCATGGACCATCTGTTTCCTTTAGATCAACTTAGGGTGTATGCAGGACTCTCTGGCAACATCATCAACTGGTTTGAGTCCTATCTCTGGGATAGAACCCAGAGGGTAGTGCTAGGAAGCGTTTCCTTGCATGCAGTGGTTCTGTCCTATGGCATTCCCTAGAGTTTGGTTCTGTCACCCATGCTGTTTGTAGTCTTCATGCTATCCAAGGTTATTAGATGTCATGGGCTTGGGTTCCTTTGCTATGCATATGAAACCTAGCACTATATGTATTTTGCTCCAGGACACCAGGCGCTGTTGACATGCTTAATAGGTGCCTGGCCAAGTTCCAAGCATGGATATCATCAAGCTGACTGAGACATAACCCTTAGAAAACTGAAATGCTAGTGGTTGAGCTGGGCCATGGGGGCACAGGCACCAGGAGAGAAACTGGTCTTCAGCTTGTTTCCTCTAGGCTTTTAGCTGCTTCTAGTGTGTGTCATGCAGGATGAGGGCTATGTAATGGAGGCCCAAGTGTCAGCTGCAGTCCAGAAGGGCTTTTTCCACCTGCATAATATCCATCAAATTAGATCCCTTATTCCTCCCGGTGACCTGACCACACTGCTATATGTGGTTGTGACCTCCAGGCTAGACTACTGCAATGCTGTCTACCTTGAAATTAGTGAGGGTAAGCTGCAGTGTTGGCAGTTGCTGCAGAATTCAGCTGCTAATTTACTTATGTGCCTTTCTAAATCATGCAATATTTCACCAGCTTTGTGGGATCTGCACTGGTTGCCAGTAAAGTGGCATATAGTACTTCATTTAAAGTGGGTTTATAAATTTATAAAGCTTTTCACGGGCTGGGACCAAACTACCTGGCTGAGCCCCTGCATCTACATACCCCTGCTCGCCTGGTCTGCATCACTTAGAGGGCCTTTTGGTGGTTCCAAGCGCTAAACTGATTTCTTTTGGGGACCTGATTTTCAAGATAGCAGGCCTGGCCCCTTGGAATTCTCTACCCAGAGTCTTGAGGGAGACCCTCCTGGTGGAGACCTTTAAGAGGTACTTGAAACATATTTTTTTCAACAAGCATTTGGAGATCTTTAGTAACATCTTACTTGGGCACATCCTAAATTGTTAACCTGTCTTTTGCTTACTGTGTAATATAAGTTATATGTAGTTATTATTTGTTACCTTTTTTTTTGGTTTTAAAGTGGTTTGGTTAATTGCATTTATGGTTTTATGTATTATTGTCATATTGTAATGGGACCCTCGGCCTCCAGGTAAGGGCATCACAAACAAATACTACTAGGCATAATTTTTTCTCTAACTACTGTATTTTGATTGATTTCTTCACAGCATAGAGAGAACAGCTTTTGTTTGTCCTCTCAACACTGTAGATCTGCAGAGTATGCATGGGGTTATGTGGAAAACTTCCTGTTGTGGTGTACCATGTAACGTTCTTTTGCACAGACAATCAGTCACGTGACCTGCTAGCTAGAGAAGTTTAATGGACTTTTCTGGCAAAGTCTCACTATCCCTCCTTCAAATGAGACATTAAACTGAGATCCCTTCTGCTCATCTTCCCATGGTACTTACTAAAAAAAAGTAAGGGAGTTTCCCCCTTTTCATGGCTTACATTTCCTGTCAGTAGAAAAACAGGCCCATGTAAGCCACCCCCCAGGATTCACTAGAACCCAGCTATCATAGCTTAGTTTGTCCTTCCTGCTAAAACAAGTTCTAGTCTGATCCACCACAGCTGTATAATAAAGTTAGTGAAGTTGTGTGGAATTGTTAAGGATGTATGGAGAAACAACACAATGATTTGTAAGTAGTAAGATTTGTTTTAGTTTCTGTTCTAAGGAAGACATGCACATTATTAGAAAAATATGTGAAGGTGTACATTTTAATGGAAGGAATAGGAAGCAGTATAGGTTAACAAAAGAACCCCAGGGCAAATTCTACTGAGGTTTGTGTTATCCCAGATGATATTGGCCAGACAGCCACATTTAAAAGAAAACACAATTGCACATACACCAATAATACAAAGCATCATGGGAAACATATGCAAATCCCCATGATGGTATAGAAGGTGGCAGTACAAGAAAAAGTAATGGCTGGCATATGTTCAGCCTTGGGATTATTTACACTGTTCTTTTTTTTTTTAGAGAAACAGAGTTTTTGTTTGTGAGGTAATGTAAGTTATATTTAAACTATGTGTTGATGTCAGGAAGTCAGGTGTAATGATGGACTGTTAGCAGAGAAAATGTGACAGTAACTTTCAGAGGGGGTCGTTTTTAATAAGGGCAAGGTAGTTATGCTTGTGGTAATGGGAATATTAGGAAAGTATGAGGTCTATGCAGAAGTGGAGTACAAATATGTACAGTTTCATAAGTATGTGCTCAGAGTGCAGGCAAATGTGATATGCAGGTTTGTTTTTGAAAAAGGTAAAAATAGCGATAGATGCAATTCATAGAAAGACAATTATATAGACATACACACATATAGATATATATATATATATACATATATATATATAGAGAGAGAGAGAGACACACAGACAGACAGGCAGAATCGAAATGGCAGTGAAGTACTGAATTGACACCAACCCCACCCCCACCATTCAGAGATGAACAGGCATTGGGGTATGCCTTTGGGTCATTACCCATCACACTCATGCCATTTCACCTCACCCTACCCTGCAGACACTGACAAGTGTCAAGGTGTGCCTTAGGGTGTTCAAGCTTTACACTAACCCCATTCCATAAGAAAATACACTGAAATGGGTACAGTACTGTATAAGAAAATGGAGTGAACTTTGGGGCTGAAGAGTCAAAGGCACACTTTGATACATGTCACTGGCTGCAGGGTGGGGATGGGGTTGGAATGGCGTGAGCATTACTGTTGACAATCCCAAGTCACACCCCTGATCCCTGTCAGTCCCTACAGGACAGGGTGTTATGGTCAGAAACCCTAATGCCCTGGGCATTGTTATGTGACTTCTTAACCTAGCAACAGCATTTAATGCATTACATTATAAGGACAAGTAAATGTGTTTAATACATTTACATACAGTTACATAAACTTAATTTTCTTCATAGAATAATTTAAATTTAGTAACAGTGGTAGTACAAAACAATTACCCAGACAACCTGAAACCTATAACTAATTTATATTGTACATTGACACCCCATAAGGACCTCTTTGAAATTGAGATGCAAATGCCACACTTTTATCAGTTTTCTAACAGGAATATTGTACTACCCTAAATACATTTCTTGCTTCAGTAACTGCTCACTACATCTATTGCATGCCCTACTTATTCACATTTTACACCTCCTATGCAATGTGCTGCTGCTTACTACACCACCATCATGAAACATAAAACAGATGACTGCCATAACTAGGGAGGCAGTATAGCACAGTGGTTTAAGGCTCTGAGCTGCAAATCTGGAGATCTGGGTTTGACTCCCACAGCCCCACTTGCATACTGGGTGTCCCTGAGTTAGTCACTTAACTTCCATGTGCTCCCAGGTTGTCCCTGTAAACAAGCTTTCAGCTTAGTGTGGCACTCCTGGTTAAACAATTGAAGGAAAAAAAAAACGCAATATATTATTTGTCTTGCTTTATTTTGCTACTACAAGCTTTGACTAATACATCCATCCTTAAATGTACTTTTTATAGCTTATGCGTCTGTGACCTAGGCAGAATGACACTTAAAATCTTACACATAAATAAATAAATCATCAGAATAACATTTATTTCAGTAGTATTTCCTTCCTTTCCAGGTGCCCATGACACTATGTATCTATATTTATATTTTTTAACTTCAGAGCATTAAACCTATTCAAATGCACAAAACACAAGACTTTATTCTCATCACACATTACTGCTAAACTTCAGGTTCCAGAGAGATAAAAATGATGTAAGAGTTTCCCCTAGCTATTTGGGTAGGTGCTTCAGCTGTGTGTGTTGGGGGGGGGGTTATAACAAGCTTTTAAGAAACATACACTCTAGTATCCAATATGGGATAGTCTTCTTCGGGTGACATATTTTACTCCTATGTCGGCTTATACCTTAATTGCCATTCTTGCATTGCAAATGCTTGCTTTCCTCAAGTGCTATAATTTCAGGATGCAGTTTCACAAGTGATGTATAAGGATGCAGTTTCAGGCACTCCTTAATTACTTTTTCTTTCCTTCTGAACCTTAAGTTCTGATGCTCCAGGTAGCTCTGATAGTCAGTTGTTTCAACATAATAGATCCATCCCATGCCCCTCCCACATGGTGTGGATCTTTAGGAGCTTCTCAGGTGGAGGTGGGGTGGATCTTTAGGAGCTTCTCAGGTAGAGGTGGGGTGGATCTTACCCCCCGAAAAAAAAAATAATGCTGCCTCCCACTGCTCAGGTTCCAGTTCTTGCACCTCCCATTTAAGAAAGAAAATAGTGCCATGCAACCATTGACTAACATGAAAACATATTTATCTGAGGGCAGAAAACATTTCTTGGAGGATAGTAAGGAGGAGGAGACTATTTACACCTTCAGCCAGTTCCACAGACAGAAAACATGACATCACCCCTTTTGTACATACAAGACGTCTGCAGGCTCCGCCCACTGCAGCTGTAAAAAATCACATCAATCAATCAATAAACTGCTGGATGACAGAAAGTCTCAACTTCTCCTGTTTTGAGAAAAAGACTATAAAAACATTTTTTTCATCAATGCAGATAATGTGTAAAGCATTATAAGCGGACTTTTCCCATCCCTATTTATGATAACTTTAGACCTAAAACTGAATCATCTGATTACTATTCTTGTACATTTACATTATTAAGATAGTTATAGTTCCAGAACTGAATGTTTTGTTTAGCTATATCGTCAATGCTGTCAGTGTGGTCACCTGTAAAGTTCTGCATTCTGTATGAAGTGATGGTATATAATGACAAACTTGATGCCACTGTGATATCCCGATCAGAATATAGGTATTGCATTATTAAACAACCAACACCAATAAAACAATACTACAATACCTGAATGAGTTTCACCTTTGAAAATCTGATGAAAATGATTTTTGTGTCAAGCTGCAAAAATAATTGCTCCATCTGGACAGCTTGACAAAACCTGCCACAGAAACTGAACAGGTGTAGTCATTAGAGCAGGGCGCCTCAGAACAAAATGAAATGCAAAAGCATTATAAGCAGAGAAGAAAGAAACTGGCAAAAAAAAAAGAGGCAAGTAAAAACATGCTCTAAAAAACCTACACACATGAAGCTTGCTAATCAAGTGATTTTGTTATATTCCCAGTGCTTGCCAAATTAATCTAGTGCTACATAATATATCATGAAATAATGATGCCTGCATTAGAATTTGGATTGGATTACTATAGTCCTTAAATTGGCAGGAAGTTGATGCTTAGCTGTGATTATCTACTAGACTAATGTATGGAAGCTGTCCTTATGCTCTGTTTCTTTTCCATGGCTTCTTTTAACAATGTTATGGGTCTACAGGGTGCAGTTTTCACTGCACATTCCAGTTAGCACCTGCAGGCTATTGTTCCCATATGTGAGCCTCCAACTCTGAATGCAGTTCAACAAAAATGTTACGTTTTGTAAAAATACATCAGTGGCTACAAATGTAACTGCTATCATCCTTGTATTTATCGTCTACAAAATCTGCTCAAATTAAGTGCTGTTATGACAGTGCGAGTTTACTCCAAAAAGTGCAATAGACATTTTTTAGGCCAAAAGAGTACTGGTTTGCAGGATTTCTGTTTGCATACGTTATCTAGAATTTTTCAAATCTAGCCCTTAATCTATTTCAAAAGGCTGTTACTGGATACTATACAGTGGAGTCAGCCATGGTGCAACACAATAACTTGCATTAAATGACATGTTACAAAATATAGCATGATGAAAATACTTAATTGCTATTGAATTACATTGCTCCCTGTGGCATACTGCAGCATTTTGTGATGTAGTGCAGCATTGCTGAATTGCATCCTGGCTGGCACCACTATAGCTGCTATATGATAAAACTGCACTCTGTTTAGATCTGGTGATCACTGGGAGAACCACATTAATGACTATCTGTTCAAATTGCTCTGCCCTGTTCTGGCAACATGTGTGTAGCAGTGGATAGTCAACTTCTGGACAAGTATATGAATCTAGATTACTGTTGCCTTGCCATAAAAGCACTATTCAGTTTCGGGGCTAGCTGGTAACTCTTGAACGCTATCTGCTCAATTTGACAAGTGATTTCCCAAAAGTGTTTTAATTACCAACTAGAATTCTTGAAACAATGTGCAACTCAGATCTTATGTTACAGTAAGACACCACAACTGAGGGTTTTAAATATATTTAGGTTTGACACCCACCTTTAATTATTGTCTGAGCAATGGTGTACTGTATGTGGTAACTATAGTTTACGTTTGAGTATATCAGAGTAATATCAGCGGCTGTAAAAGGTCAGGTAAAATTAGGAAAGGCATTGTGAAGATACAAAATCAGTAAATCGGTAAAGGCTAAACATCGAAAATCCTAAAACAGTATCTACTCTGGGTGAGAAAGAAACCACGATAGTTTGCATACATTATCTTCAGTGTTATTAACTTCAGAAAAATTTGCAAAAAATGTACATCAAACTTTTCCTGGAAACCTGATGTAAATTAGTCAAACAGGATCCTATTATCTTGTCTGTCTCTTTCCTTACATCTGACATTAGCAGTGTTACTAATCACTCAAGTGTGACAAAGCTGCTTACCTTTTAAAGATAAATGCTACTTCATAGTCAAGTTTAAAATGAAAGAACTGTATTAGCATCATGCAAATTCATCTCATGCTCACACTCATTTCTGTATGGGAGAGTATCGGGGCTCTGTTTGTGAATTTAAAGTATTGTTTGGTAAATTGGCAATCTACATAACTATTGTAGTTCTCAGTCAACTCCTGCTTAAGCGTTTGGGGGTTATTTTCAGCATACCTGCTATAAATGATCTGTGCTGTAAATAAGAGATGCTATTATTATACAGGTTTTCTATGGAAAGTTAACACGAGGAACCACAGACTTCAAAGCAGCTGCACTGGATGGTGTTTGCCATACTGAAGTTCAGGAGGGACGTACCAATAAAAGTTACTATACTGGTGACTACATACTGTGCCTACATTTGCAGTTAAGAATCATTTACAACAGTAAATTAAAAGAAGCCCATATTGTAATTGACTGTGGATAGGCAGTAATAAATTACCTTCTTGTCCTTCCCACTGAAGGGCATGAACCATTTGAACTGTACCTGATTTGTGGTTAACTAAAATGCTTCAGGTTTCAAATAAATCATTCATTCCCCTTTCATAGGCATTATAAAGTCAAAATGTTGAAAGCACCCAACAGCTTTTACAAGAGAAATCCATCAACAAATATGTCAAGCTTGTAACCGGAAGGCCGCAATGACTTTGTTTCATATAAACATCAACTTTGAACTGTTGACCTAAAACTCCACAGCTCTAACAGTTCAGCAGCATTTATTACACAAACCTGGGACAGGAAGTGTAGAATCATTTTGCAAATGCAGAACATGCTAGAAAATGTTGACTGTTGCAGTATTTTATACTTATAGTATATCGATGTTAAAATCATTGCATTATATAATCTACCACAGCAAGGATGTATAGCATACAGTACATCACTGAAATAATAACATTAAAATACCCAATAACTTCATGTACTTAGTACAGCATGATGGGAATTATCAGTATTTACTTGTAAAAAAAGTCTGATGTATTAAAACTAAACAGTCCACATTTGCAGCATGGCAGGAATCCATGAAATTAAATGTAAAACCAGTGTGTATCATGTTATCTTCACCTGGCAAATTAAGGTTCATAACTTTTAGAAAACATGTACAGTAAATAAAATATGCATATCGCTCACATATGATTTTAGAGATACTACATTATATACAATTATGCCATCATTAAACATTTGATACAAACACAGTTATAGACCGTACCAGAAACAATATACTGTATCTATTAGGAATATTCAAGGGGCATAGCAAAGGCACATGTTCTGGTATTTGATGCAGCCTGCTTCATGCCAAATGTATAAAAATCTTTGAATGCGATTTTCAAAGGTTGGGACAAACTTGCAACAATTTTACCTGCTTTACAATAAAAAGCTGATGTATGTGTAAAAAATTTACATGTGTCACTTTTTGTGATCCCCAGCTGCTTTTATCTCTCTCTTATGCCACTGACTGGTTCCTCCTTCAGCTGTCACCCAGCTTCTGATCCTGCTCCACCAACAGTCTCCCTTGCCTGTAAATCTGGTTCTACCATTCCACCTGTTTCACACCTGCTAGGTCACCCCTCAGCTTGCTCCCCTGAGGTGGGGTTACATTCAGCTCCTCAGTACTCCTGTACATTAATTCAGTTTCTGCAGGCAGAGGTGAAGACCAGTGGAACTGCAGAGTCCAGGGGGAGCAGGTCCCAGTTGTGGGCATGGTGGCAGGGAGCTGTGTCACCTGCCTAGCCAGTGGGATTTTCCACTTTTCTGGATCCCCTGATGGGGACAAATGTGAAGTGACATCCTGGAATGTCACATAAACTGCCATGCATGAAGCGTTGATGTCCGTCTCATTCCACCGATCCCAACACATGCTGAGATGGGTATCCCATGATATGGGCTATTAAAATCGAGTGACTCAATTTGAGCACCTGAAAGAACAGCGAATAATAAAAAATAGTGAGAGAGTGAAAGGAGCAAGGGTGGAAAAGAACGAGTATTACGGGGGGCAGAGAAATAGTTAGGAGTTTTTGAGATGTAGTGCAGCCACTGTGCGCTGCAGACCATGCTGCCAGCTTAGCATGGTGGTTAGAGGCATCACCTGTGTGTAGCTGGGTTGTGCGGTAGAGCTGGGTTCTATTCCCAGTTTTTTTTTATCTTACTGTTGTTTTGTTTTTTGAGGTGTACTTTGTCCCAGTGTCAGGGTTTGTTTCTGCCCATGCTCCTCTACTTCTATCATATCACCCAGTGGCAATATTGGGTTTCCACCCCGACTTTTTATCCCTCCCCCATTTGCCTCCCCAAGGAATATCTCCCCTCTTGAGTTTCTCCCACTCCCAAGTTGGTCCCCCACCCTCCCGGAGATGGTTATTTTAGACAGGGGGAGGTTCGGGAGGAAGAGCCCCTGCAGAAATATGGTAAAGAACTTTCCTGTTTTGGGCATAGCTGTAGTGCTGTTTGTTACTTTTGTAGTCTTTTTTCAGTGTTCACCATATTGTGTCTGCACCATTTTTCCTCAGCTCTTATCACATGGAACTGCTGAGGTGCCATGTTCAGTGCCCCTCAGCTTCCACCAGGATGCACACTCTTGCCAATGCCCTGCACCCACCTCAGAGGAGGCGAGCTGTCTGGATGGTTGAGTCTTCTCTCCCCCATGGCTGGCCTCCCAAGGCTCATTCCTGAAGCTGGTTGTTGATGTCACAAGTGGTAGTGCTACCACTGCATCGGCAGGACAACCTTTATGATGCAGGTTAAAGTAAACTTGCAGCGCTGCATCAGACTTGTGATGCATGCCCTTTGAAAATCCTGTGTTTTTAACTGCTAATAGTAACATAGAAACATAGAATTTGATGGCAGATAAGGACCGCTTGGCCCACCCAGTCCCCATTTTCCCTAACTACTATAAAATCTTAGATCCTACTTCATCTCTGTCTTAGCTCTTCCTACCCTAATGACTAAGATTCCTTTATGCCGATTCCATGCATTTTTGAATCCCACCACAGCTTTCTCCCCCACCACCTCCACTGGAAGGCTGTTCCAGGCATCCACTACTCTCTCTGTGATGAAGTACTTCCTTACATTTCCCCTGAGTCTACACCCCCCAGCTTCATTGCATGTCCCCTTGTTCTTGTGCATCTTTTTTTCTGAAAAATGCTTCCCTCTTATAACTTATTTACACCTGTGAGATATTTGAAAGTCTCTGTCATATCCTCCCTTTTCCCTTCTTTCCTCCAGTGTGTAAATACAGAGGTCCTTTAATCTCTGCTCATATAGTCTCTGGTGCAGACCCAGCACCAATTTTGTTGACCTCCTCTGGACCACCTCAACTCTATCTATGTGCTTCTGGAGATGTGGTCTCCAGAACTGGACACCATACTCCAGGTGAGGTCTCCCTAATGATTTATACAGTGGTATCACCACCTCCCTCTTTCTGCTGGTGATACCCCTCCCTATGCACCCTAGAATCTTACTGGCTCTCCCCACAGCCTTGTCACACTGTTTGGCTACCTTTAGGTCATGAGATATAATTACCCTTAGGTCTCTTTCCTGTTTGGAGGTCGTCAGTACCACTCCCCCCATGTTGTACTCCGCCCCTGAGTTTCTATGCCCTAAGTGCATGATTTTGCATTTCTACGCATTGTAACTTACTTGTCACATTTATGTCCACTCTTCAATCTTTTCTAGATACCTAGTCATTTTTCCACCAACTGGACTGTCTATCAGTTCCACCATGGCAGTTCAACAAAAAATCTGCTGGCTGCCTTTTCAGCAACGGCACAGTGCCGACAGTTGGCATTGTGCCATCAGGGAAACACATTTTTAAATAATCAACTCTAAGTCGGAGTCATTTCAGGGAGGAGGCACAGGACATGAAGAAGCTGTATCAGTGTATCATGCGACCATTACAGCAAACTGTCGATTTCGTCATTGTAATGGTCTTTGTGGTATTAGTTTCAATGTAATGTGGGTATACGCTGTCTAAACTATTGCAGATTTTAGTGTCATCTGCAAAAAGGCACACTTGCCCTTCTAGTCCCTTTGCAATGTCACTAATAAATACATTAAAGAGGACCAGTCCCAGTACTCATCCTTGTGGCACCCTGCTGGTTAGTCTCCCTTCCTTGGAGTGAACTCTGTCTACCGCCACCTTCTGACACCTATCCCCCAACCTATTCCTTACCCTGTTTACCATTTATGGCCCTACTTCCAGGCTGCTCAGCTTATTTACTAGTCTCCTATGTGCAATGGTGTTGAATGCCTTACTGAAATCTAGGTAGGCCACATCCACCGCTCCACCCTGATCTACTTCCCTGATCACCCAGTCAAAGAAATCTTTCAGATTTGTTTGACATGACCTCCCACTGGTGAAGCCATGCTGCCACAGATCTTGTAAGTTGCTGATATCAAGATATTCCACAATCATCTCCTTCAGCAGTGATTCCATTAATTTCCCCACCACTGAGGTCAGACTGACTGGCCTGTAATTACCAGCTACCTCCCTCCTACCTCTTTTGTGAAGTGGGACTACATCTGCTCTCCTCCAGTCATCTAGGGACCACTCCGATCTCCAGTGAGTGGTTGAACAGAACTGTCAGAGGTGCAGCCAACACCTTTCTGTGCTCCTTCTATAACAAAATACTTTGCTAACCTGGCATTGAAATCCTGAGTTTCATCATGCTCTCAGCATCTGAATTCCATCCACAGCTTAGTGGACAGTTTGTCTGCCTCAAGACGCTGTAACAATAATTATACAATGGGCATCCAGAATCCATCATTGTGATTGGTTGTCTGGCATGTTTAGCCATGAGTAAATCTCATGACAACCCACCCAAAAGGTGCCAGTCAGCCACATCTGCCAAAAGGTCAATCTGATCCCTTACATATTCAGGCAGCTGCTCTACCGATGCCTGAAGTCGGCTTGTGACTGCTTTAGGTGAACACTCTTTTTGGCCGGCTTAGTCCCCCAAACCTCCAGCACTTACTCTACCCACCTTACTCTTCCCTGCCTGCCGGTATCCCTCGGCAGTGACTGTACCTTCCTCCTTTCTGTCTTCTCTCCTTTCCACATTTTATTCTAGCTGCTGTCACCCCTCTCCCCACTGCTCAGGTAGTTTCACCCTTCCATCCCCCTTACTCTTTCTTGCCCACCTCCTTCTTATTCATACCTCCCTTCCCATCTCGTCTGACTCTTCACCTCTATGTCCTCTTTCCCTTGTTTTCTGCTGTCTTACCTATGCTTGCACATGCCTTTTTTGTTAACTAAGACCTGCTCCTGATGCCTATTGTGTACAGTGATAGTTTTACTCTGTTTGCTGATCTTTGTACTGTTGTACTACTGTATTTGCATCTGTCCTTTGTGTCCAGGACCATCTTGCAAATTAGCTCGCTCAATGATATAACTGCCTGGTTAAATAAAATTTGATGAATTGATTGATTGGTTGATTTATGGATTGAAAATCAAAACACTAAAGCTGCCATATTGATCACCTGCTAAACCGTGACACGAAAGTTGGACTTTGAAAAAAAGACCTCAGCTTAAAGAAACAAACCCTGAATCAATCCTCAGTGACATAAACACTTGTTTTTCAGTACTGCATATAATTTGAATGAGACCGCCCTGCGCTAACACTCAGCTAACCTCTCGGTTGCTGTCCCTTACAGCCTTGATATCTGTCTCTCTCCTCATACAAAATGTGCTAAAGTTGAGACCTGGAGTTCACCACTTAAACCAGAAATGCACAGTCCACTCTGAATCTATGTGCTCTGCTGTTTTACCATGTGCAGAAAAAGGGTAGCTAACCATCCTGACGAAACAGTCTCCAACTCACACTCTGCATTCAAAATGCAATCATTGCCCGGAGAGTCATTGTATTCCACACAATTCCTTTTATTGTGGCTAGTAGTTTGCTGCATTCAATATTTAGTTCAGCATTTCAACATTTCTTCCTTAGGAGGAAGACCACACCCTGGTCCAAGCGCTGGGTTTAGTTCAGTTTTGGAGACACTAGAGAGAAGTTGTGGGCATATGCTGAATGTAATGCTGAAACATTGAAATGCTGAATGAAATATTGAATGCAGCAAACTACTAGCCACAATAAAAGGAATTGTGTGGACTACAACGACTCTCTGGGTAATGATTGCGCTTTGAGTGCACAGTGTGAGTTGGAGACCAAACCAGAAATGCAGCAGGCTCTTTTACTTATACAGCTCCAGTCCCGATTGACATTTGTGTCCACAAACTTTCTTCAAGTCCTACTTCCCCAAACATGGAACCTGCTTATGTCCGTGCTTATGGCATGCACAGCAGTCCCCTATGGCAGCTGCTACCACCAAGCTTTCTGTCAGGCTAATACAGTAGCTGCTCACATCGCACCTCATTCTCAGTCAGGAAAAAATACTTAAACACAAGTATTCAGATGTGTGTCTGTATGTTGGGGGCTGGAGACAGCTCCTATTCGTGAGTGGAGGACAGCTTCTATTCTACCTAGCAACAATGGACTATTTAACAAACAGAGGAAGGATAATATACTAAAAAAACAATACAAAGATAATGAAAAAAAATTTGACCCACACCCTGTCATGGTTTATTCCTTAAGTAAATCTGCCTGACATTACCCACACATTGCTTCATTGGGAGTTCTAATGAATGCCTGATGCCCAGCTTATGTAAAGTTGTGTGAACTGTTATGAATGCATTTCTGTGTAGCTAAGGTTCAGATATGTGTTGAGCTGTGTGCCACTGTCCAGTATTAGGCTGTCTACTCCTTTTGCAGCCACAAGATGCAATTGCTGTCATGCTGCCCCACGGTGATCAGGAACAATGTTCAGGAGAAAGGAGTCACTGAGTCACTGTTGTGTGGTAACCCTGTGGGCTTTTATAATAGCTTCAGAGGATTGAGCCCAAAAGCCAAAGTAAGCAAATTTACTGTAAAATGTTTGCTGAATGTCCTTTCCATCTCCTCAGGTTCCCTCAAAAGTCAGATGTTTATAGCCTCACAGCATTTTCTGAATGTCTGAGGCACATCTGCATCATTTTATTTTCTTTAATAAGACATTAGACATTTTCATTCAGGAGACCATCACTGCACTTTCTTTACTTTGAACTGGCCCAAGGTCCAGTTTTGTTTCAGCAGTTGTGCAGAAGGCAAACAAATTGCCCACCTTTTTATCCCAGACTCGGATCACTTGAGCACCCTCCCCATAGCTGGCTGACCTCCCTCAGGCTCTGCTACATTGGAAGAAGTGGACAGCCCTTCATGCTGTTCTACTTCAGAGTTTGCAGTGTTTTTTTGACTTTGTCATGTCTCTGCAGAACCACATTGTGCCAAACGCATTCATAATTTCACAAGTCGATGTAATAGCTCAATGTAAGTACTGTGCTACTTTAAAGCAAATTTAAAAGCTTAAATGATTTAATTTGAATGTTTTCTGGCTGTTCCGTTAGGAGCCTAAGTAAAAATGGGTCTTTAATGGCTTGCTGCAGCACCTGCCCCCTCCAGCTCTTACACTATTTGAACATTAATTGACACTTGCTGTCAGAGTCAAGGGGTTGACAGTAGAGCTGGATAAAATTTATTTTCTGTAAGTGAAATTCTAGATAAATTCTGATTTTACTTCCATAAAGTTTCACAAAATTTCTGTGATAATTTCATGAAATTTTGCCAACAATTGTAATTTCAGTTATTTCCATCTAATTTAAAAAGTATCTGTCTAACTTGCAACAAATATGGTATACTAACTTTAACCATGTCCATAAACAGTGTACCAGGTTTCAGATCCCTGTGTGTAAAGGTGACCAAGTTATAAGTCTTCACACTTTCAAAAAGTTTAAAATTACATTTTGCAATTATGTAAACTGCAAAATCTGAAGACCTTATAACATTAAAACTTGAAAATGAAATATCATCAATTTTGTTAGGGTCATTGATCCTAAATATTAGGCTTTGATGACACCCCCGTGACCCAGCAGAAGAACATCACTCTGCCATGCTGATGGCTCTGGTTCAGAAGCAAGCCTAGGAAGTCACACCAATAGCCAGGCCATGGCCAAGACATGTGCCGCTCGGCAGTACATCTTGGTTGGAGAGGTTTGGCAGCAGCTTCCACCATCACAGTGACCCCTACAACTGTGCCATGGAGCATGCTCCTGCTGCAGGGGAAGCTGTGCCATGGAGCATGCTCCTACTGCAGGGGAAGCTGTGCCATGGAGCATGCTCCTACTGCAGGGGAAGCTGTGCCATGGAGCATGCTCCTACTGCAGGGGAAGCTGTGCCATGGAGCATGCTCCTACTGCAGGGGAAGCTGTGCCATGAAGCATGCTCCTACTGCAGGGGAAGCTGTGCCATGGAGCATGCTCCTACTGCAGGAGAAGCTGTGCCATGGAGCATGCTCCTACTGCAGGGGAAGCTGTGCAATGGAGCATGCTCCTGCTGCAGGAGAAGCTGTGCCATGGAGCATGCTCCTGCTGCAGGGGAAGCTGTGCCATGGAGCATGCTCTTGCTGCAGGGAAAGCTGTGCCATGAAGCATGCTCCTACTGCAGGAGAAGCTGTGCCATGGAGCATGCTCCTACTGCAGGAGAAGCTGTGCCATGGAGCATGCTCTTGCTGCAGGAAAGCTGTGCCATGGAGCATGCTCCTGCTGCAGGGAAAGCTGTGCCATGGAGCATGATCCTGCTGCAGGGGAAGCTGTGCCATGAAGCATGCTCCTACTGCAGGAGAAGCTGTGCCATGGAGCATGCTCCTACTGCAGGAGAAGCTGTGCCATGGAGCATGCTCCTACTGCAGGAGAAGCTGTGCCATGGAGCATGCTCTTGCTGCAGGGAAAGCTGTGCCATGGAGCATGCTCCTGCTGCAGGAGAAGCTGTGCCATGGAGCATGATCCTGCTGCAGAGGAAGCTGTGCCATGGAGCATGATCCTGCTGCAGAGGAAGCTGTGCCATGGAGCATGATCCTGCTGCAGAGCAAGCTGTGTCTGTGCAATGGTGACAGAGACACTGCCCCCCATCCCCCACCAATGGAGATGGGAGGGAACAAATGTTGGAGAAAAACCTAGTAGTAAACTGAATGATTTGCTGGATTCAACCTGATCAGGGTGTATCTGTGTCAACATGGTATATGCCTGATAGGTTAGCTAATGGCTGGAGATAAAAAAACACAATGTCAAAAAAAGAGGCTGTGTGTGTCATGTCTCTAATGTCTTGCTCAAAGACTGACCAAGGTATAAGCAGCCAAAGATTCCAAAATAACATCAGTAATTAAAATTGAATTCCGTGAGCTTTTCTGAAATCGTGGAAATTTGTGATACTTTTGTCGAAGCCATGTCCATTAATTTTGCCCAGTCATACACTTGAGTTGCCATTGTAGGGAAAGGCATAGGCTGGTTAAAGTGGCAATAAAGTAGCATTCACAGGAGGCTTCATAGTAAAGTGCATTGCTGCCAAGTGCCAGGTCACTGTCTTGAGTGACAAACCATGAAGAACAGGCATGGACATCACTGTGCACTAGCCTGAATTCTTGCAATATGCCAGATAACCACTAGGTCTCACTGACTTAATGACTTGTGGAAGCACATGCACACTCAGCATTGTTTCTGTACAATGTCACCTGCTGACTCTTTATGAACCCTGCTGATAACAATTGTATATTTTTACTACTTGAAAACAGTGGCAGCAAGTGATGCTAAGTGCAACAACTAATTGCAACTTAGGCCATTGTGACATAAGTATGTAGATATCTTTAGTCATGGCAGAGCTTTATGCTGGGCACCACTGTCACAGGAGTGTTGGAGGATTGTTGCAGGGCCATGATGCTAGTGCAGGTAAGGTGATTCAGTGGTGATAAGTGATTTGTGAAAGTTAAATTCCACAAGTGGCATTCTAGTGGCATTACCTATTATGCATCTATACATTTTTGAGAAAGTTTTGCCAATTAGTATTTTTTTCTCTATATATTTTGAAGTGTTTTCCTGTTTTCTCCCTGTAACCCAACCCCGTACCTTGGATGTGAATGTGCTTGTGGTGGCATGCACACAACGCATCTCGAAGTGCCTTCCCACTGTGTGTCACTCCCCTCCACCTACACTGACTACTGGACCTCAACTGGGTGCCAGCGGCACTACAGAACGTGGCAACCACTCCAAGAGAGGAGAACTACCTTCTGGCTTCTCAATTCTGCTCCTACCTTCCCCTCCGTGCCGGCTTCCCGATCATCCAAGTCAGTTCTCAAACCTGAGTCACCAGTGTGAAGCCAGGTAAGGTGTCTAGAGCCTCAGCCCTCTGGGCCACCACCACAGGGCTGGAAAACAATTTCTAAAGTATCAACAATAAATTTTAACCCACTAAATCACATTTATCCAGCTCAATTAGATCTCTGGACATGTTTACTTTGTTATGTATGCCAAACATGGAGTGTATACCTCCAATTGCAGTGGCGCTATAAACATCCAACTATTTTGAAAATTTTCACACAGTTTAACAAATAATTAAACTGTGAAATTTTGAACTCCAGTAACCTACAATTCACACAACCAATTACCTCTTTATTTGTTAGTAAGGCTGTAAGTTATTCACGGCATGCACGGAATTCATGATTTCCATGTAACTGCACTGTCACTGTTTACTCCCCCCACCATGTAATTGGCACTATAACTTTAATCCATCGACAAATCACCCATTTATTTAGTTATTTATTGGTATGTTTGTTTGAATGGAGCTGAACTAAAACAGATTAACAGATTAACAAATTAACACCACTTAACACTGTTAACGTGCTCCCCAGCTGCAGTGAAAACATCAGGCATGTCAGCCTGAGGCTGGCTGAATGACACTGTGAATGGTAACATTCATCACCTGTGCCTACAAGTTAGCCCCTGATTACCTGTATTGTCTGTATTTAAAAACCTTAATTCATTCCGCCTATTTATTTATTTATTTGTTTAAAAGTGTTTCAACAGGAAAAACATACTGGGTTCAGAATAGCTCATTTCCAGATGTGTCCTGGGGGAAAAGGGAAACAGATACACTATAGAAACATAGAAACATAGAAGTTGATGGCAGATAAGGACCTCGAGGCCCACCCAGTTTGCCCATTTATTTTTCTACCTTATGAATGTGCCATTGGCCTTTGCTCCATCTATGGCCTGTCTATTCATACTCATCTGTATTGCTCCCTTATGCCTATCCCATGCCTGTTAGAAGCCCTGCAATGTATTCATATCCACCACTTCCTGAGGTAGGCCGTTCCATGCATCCACCACCCTTTCTGTGAAAAAGAACTTCCTCACCTTACCCCTTAATCATCCTCCCTCTAACCTCAAGCTGCATCCTTTTGTCCTGCTATTTTTCTTATATTGAAACATGTTAGACTCTTTCACCTTGTTAATGCCCTTAAGGTGTTTGAATGTTTAGTTCATATCACCTCTCTCTCTCTCTCTCCTCCTTTGCTCTAGTGCATACATATTGAGCTCAGTTAATCTGTCCTCATATATTTTCTGATGCAGTCCCTTTACCATTTTGGTTGCCCTTCTCTGGACTGCCTCAATTTGGTTAATGTCCTTGTGAAGGTGCGGCCTCCAGTACTGCATGCAGTACTCCAGATGGGGCCTAACCAGTGTCTTGTAAAGAGGGATTATTAACTCCTTCTTCTGACTTGTGATACCCCTACTAATACACCCCAACATCCCACTAGCCTTACCTACTGCTTTAGAAGTTTGCCTGGATGATTTCAGGTCATCGGTGATGATGATGCCCAAGTCTCTTTCTTCCCTTGTGATTGCCAGCAGCTCCTCTCCCAGCCTATAGGTGGCTTCAGGGTTTCTCTTTCCTATGTGCATGATCTTGCACTTCTTTACATTAAACCCCAATTGCCCACTCTTCCAACCATTTTGGCAGTTTATCTGGATCTCTTCTCATTCTGCCCACCCCATCTGGATCATCTACTCTGTTGCAGATCTTCGTGTCATCTGCAAACAGACAACCTTACCCTCCAGTGCATCTGCAATGTCACTGATGAAGATATTGAAGAGGACTGGCCCCAGGACTGATCTCTGAGGTACCCCACTTGTGACTTGCATCTCTTCTGACTGTGTACCGTTTACCACCACTCTCTGTTTTCTGCCCATCAACCTGTTTGCCACTCAGTTGACCAACGTTTGACCCACCCTGAGCCTACCCAGCTTATTAATCAAACTTCTATGTGGAACAGTATCCAAAGCTTTGCTGATGTCAAGGTAGGCGACATCAACTGCTCCCCCCTTGGTCCACCACTCTGGTTACCCAGTCAAAGAAATCTATGAGATTAGTTTGATAGGACCTTCCTTTTGTAAACTCATGCTGTCTTGGATCCTGTGCTCCTATGGATTCCAGGTGTTGCACTATCCTTTCCTTAAGGAGTGTCTCCATAATCTTGCCCACTACTGAGGTAAGACTGACTGGTCTATAGTTCCCTGCCTCTTCCCTGCTACCACTCTTGTGGGGCGGGATCACATGAGCCCTTCTCCAGTCTTCTGGGACCTCTTCTGTTCTCAGAGACTCACTAAACAGTTCTGATAATGGCTCTGCTAGTTCCACCCTTAGCTCCTTTAGTACCCTGGGATGTATGCCATCAGGTCCCATTGCCTTGTCCACCCTGAGCTTCTCGAGCTCTTGTAGGACCCTTTCTTTTGTGAAAGGACTAGTGCATGCCTCCCCCACCCCGTGTCTATGGTGCTGAGCTGTGGGCCCTGCCCTACCTTCTCTTCAGTAAATACTGAGCAGAAGTATCTTTTTAGGATAGATGCTTTTACATGGTCCTCCTCCTCACATGCCCCCTTCTCTCCTTTGATCTTAGCAATACCCCCTCTGGACTTTCTCCTTCCATTAATGTATCTATAGAAAGTCTTGTCACCTTCTTTTACTGTTCATGCTAGTGTTTCCTCGATTTGGGTCTTTGCCTGCTTTACTACCATCCCTGCTTCCCTTAGGGAAGTTTGGTATGCCTCCCTATCTTCATCCTGCTGCATTCCCTTGTATTTCCTGAAGGCCAGCCTTTTGGCTCTGAACTTTTCTGCTACTGTGTTTGAGAACCAAAGTGGTTTCCTTCTTCTTTTGCACTTCCTTTTCTCACTAACACAATGGGATGTTGCTTCAAATATTGCATCCTTAATGCTTTCCCACGTTGCCTGTAGAGAATACACACAATGCAGCATACAGTACAGAGAGTACATTTGGGATGTCACATATAGCATTAATAATGAAAAACAGGTAAAATACTGTAGATGTGATAGGCAACTGCAGCAAATGTTATTTATTTATTCTCTTTAAAAGTTGATAACCAGGAAAGGCACCACTGAGCCAAGGTTCATTTTCAGGTGCAACCCAAGGAATTAGGGTACATAGGGAGATAGAACAAACATTTGGCTAAACATTGGCAGTACAGCAAGTCAAGAACATGGGCTATGGTTACCAGACCAAAAAATAAAGTCATAAAACAACAGCAGCAAGTTTAAACAATGTAGGAGGCAGTTACATACCTAAAAGCAATGACATAGTACAAGTGGAAGCTAACAAGCAAGTGAGGGTCAAAGTTACAAAAACCCAGAACAGAACTTACTCATGGTAGCTCAACCTGATACAGGCAAAACAGCAGAAATTTAAAACAAATAGTAACCATAGTATAATAACATGAACTACGATAAGTGCGATAAACATTGTAAGCAGTAATGACAATGTAAATAAGTGCAGGGAGCAATGACAGCAGTTACAGCACATTTGCAAGCTGTAGCAAAGAAAATCAAGGCTAGGCATATTAGTAACAATGGCAAGAGGGGGAGGTGTGTGAGTGGAGAAGAGAAGTGAGAGAGGATTCAGAGGGAGCAGAGCGAATGTTTAAGGGAAGAGAATTCCAGAGTTTAGGGAAGCAGAAAGAGAATGCAGATTGGCCAGTGAGTGTTTTTTCAGAAGGAATTTGAGTGAACAAAACCCAGTGTTCTGAAGAGAATAGGAGGAAGGGATGGTGGGAGAGATTAGGGAGTCAAGATAAGGGGGAGAGAGGATAGGCAGCATTTAGAGGTGAATGTAGCAATGTGGGACAGTCAGCAATCCTGAAGGGAAGGGAGAGAAAGAGAAGAGTAGAGGGTACATTGGCAAGTGCGGAAAGGGTTATTTAGGGTAAAATGGCAGAACAAGCATGCTGCAGACACTGTGTTTCTTTTTTAAGCCACCATGCCCAATGTCTGTAAAATCAAAGCCTTCACCAGCATCTACACAAGGCAATGTGTTTGCACAACAAAGGTCAGCTCAGTACGAAAAGGAGACATTTCATGTGTCTGGAGAAATAATGTTTTGTTCATCTTACAATATCCCCGTTGATCACAAATGAAAGGCAACCTGCAAATGACACTTGTATGCCTCTTCTCACTTGGCAAAAAAGAGCAAACTTGAATCTTCCTCCCTCTTGGTTATGAAAAGCAGATAACAGTGCATGAGTTTTTTCCACCAAATCTGTTCACCAGGAAAACAAAAAAAAAATGGATTTCTTTAATTTGGTGGAAGCATTTGCTTCAGCAAATGTACCATTATGTGCCCTTGACAGTCCTACTCTGCACTCTTTCTTGAGGAAAACC
This sequence comes from Neoceratodus forsteri, assembly GCA_016271365.2. NCBI lineage: Eukaryota > Metazoa > Chordata > Ceratodontiformes > Ceratodontidae > Neoceratodus > Neoceratodus forsteri. The sequence goes on along the minus strand of CM057450.1, from coordinate 868,559,143 downwards.
TTAAGTCTGTGAGAGCTATTTACACTTTGTAGTGGCTTAGAAGCAAATACCTGCCAAAGGTTTTTACCTACCATATTTCTAAGTTGAAAAAGAAAGTTGCAGAAGCATTTTCAGTATCAATTGTCTCCAATGAGACCACAGATGTGCAGGACTGATACGTTTTAAATATTGTGGCAATGCCTTCAATAAACAGCATTTCAGAACAAGGAAGTTCTTTTAGCTCTGAATCTAACATAAGAACATAAGAAAGTTGCCAGTAGAGGGACACCACCTGACCTATCTAGTCTGCTCGTATTGTTGTACACCCGTGCCCCTTGATCCCCTCCCCCTCTTTCATCTCCTTTCCCCCTTCACAGCCTTGGTGCCATTGTTTCCCTCTATGCTTGTCCCAGGATTTTTTGAAAGATCCAGCTGTCTTCACTGCCACCACCTCCTATGACATATCATTCCAGGCCACCACCACCCTTTCTGTGAAGAAAATAAGAAACATGGAGCTGCTCAGATTGGATTGTGTAGTGCTTGAAGCCACAAACTACAAAATGGTGGCTCAAAATGTGTTACATTGTTTACAACGCAGCTATGTATCTGAAAGAGTTCTGGTCCATGCCTGTGCACATGATGCGGAGGCCATGAGTACCCAGGCTGAATCTGATTGAAAGAAATGAAAACTCTCTGTTATGGTTTGATTTTCCATCTGACCAGCAGTATTATGATTTACAGTTTGGGATAGTTAGCTTTTGTTTGCTGTGTGCTTTACATGACTTGTGAGAGGGTTTATACATTTATTTTGGTATAATGAATCAATGCAGTATCCCAGGAAGCCCTGACATCAGACCTAACATGTTGCTATAGGTACCAAAACAGTGCTGTAGCTGGAGAAGAACCCCTTCTAAACATTTAAATTAACACCCACAATTCCAAGCCACCACTTGCATGAGTGACCCTAAAGCATGAGTTCCACGAAGCAGGAGTATGGCATCTACCTACAGTAAGTGGCATCGGGGACCTCAAAAGGGAGGACCCAAGGCCACAGATAATGCTGCTCAAAGGAGGGCAGGTAAGATAAGTAAAGGTAAAGGATGAGTAAATTAGAGGTACAATACAGGTAATACAGGTTCCCTATCTAGGATCGGTCTCCAGAGTAGGTAGCTGGTAGCAGCAGTGGTATTAGGGGATCTCAGCTACTTCCCACCTGGGGTCAGAATACAGCAGGATTAGCAGGTGGAATAACACTGATATTTGGGGATCTCAGTTGCTCCCTATCTAGGGTCAGCCTGCAATGAGTTAGCAAGCAGGAAATCTAGCAGGAAGGCATGTAGTGCATTCCTAAAGCAGGCCTAAAGTTAGTCCAAGTTAGAAGCATGAAGAGGGTAAGGGGTTAGCTAAGTTAACTACTAGGAGGACCTAGAAACTTAATAAGTGGAGAGGGGACCTGCAGTGGGAGCAAAGTGGGGTGCAGTGGGTTGTGGGGAGCAAGAGATGTGGGGCAGTGGTATTTCTGGGAGCACTCTGAGAGATGGGGGAATTAAAGCAAATACAGAAAAGCCTTGCAACCTCACTGAAACCCCGACCTCCAGCAGCAGGTAATACTCCAAGAATAGCAAGATGTGTGAGACAACTATAATTTATTTAAAGCAATACACTCACACACAGCTGATAAAAATCCACACAGTTGCCATCCCTGCAGTCTATTAAGTAAAGCCTGACAGCATTTACCTCCACACACTAGGAGCTTTATCAAGGGCTAGTATCACATTTAAAATCAGCACTTAAATATTAAGGGCTAGTATCACATTTAAAATCAGCACTTAAATATTGTGTCAGCAATGGTGTCACAGCAGTGCCCTCCCACATACAGTATAACCCATCAATATACCTCAATACTGAAAAGTTACCTAGTACATATAAATACTATCTAAAAATAGATTATAAAAGACCCTGAATGAAGCACAAACACATTCCCCAGTAGAAAATTCATTGCAAATGAACTTAAACTCTCTCTAGAGTCCTGATAAATTCACTTTTTTTGGGTTCTGTATTGTCCCAGCACAGGTCCATAATATCTGATCTAAGACAGTATCCTTTCTTATAAATATTCCAGTAGGGTCCTCATGTATTCCAGGAGTACAGACCAATCAGAAAAATATATATTTTCCGAATCCAAAGTGTCAATTCATACCGAAAGAATCCACTGTATGATACAATGTGCTTTCCCACAGGTGAGAGTCACAGCTCCCCTCTCAGTCTGTAGAGGAGATAGAAGCAATTCATACATTCGATTAAATAGAGAAGAAAAGACACAGCACCAGAGCATCCATTAAAACTGACATATCCCCAATAGTACTAAATCAGCAAAAATCAACAAAAAAATCTCTGCACTTTATAAGAAGGCTGCTATTTTAAAATGATCATTCAATCCAGGAGGTTGTGATGCCCCCAAAGTATAGGTCCAACATGCTTCCCATCTCAATGTAAGATTTTCAACGTCTCCACTCCAGGGCTGGTATATACTAATTATTTTCCTGTAAAGCACCATGAGTGTTGTCCCAACCCTCTGGTGAACTTTATATGAGCTGCCAAAATGTGTGTTTTTTCAGTTCTCTCCATCTGTATCTCTTATAGTTTCACCAATAAATATATTCAGAGACCTATTGTTTTTTCCAATGTAGAATGCCCCACGCTGACAGTTAGCCACATAAATTACATTGGAAGTATCACCCACTATCCTATTTCCGTACATTATACCAAACATTCAGTGAACTTTAGAATCATGTCACAATGAGGATGAGATAATAAAAAATCATTTTTATGTTGGCTTGCGCTTGCACGCCAACCAACATCTTGTGGTAGTAGCAGATTTCGGAGGTGCATCAGTGTGGGTGAATGCAGGGCATGCATTAGTAGGTGCATCCTTTATTGCCCAATAAGCCAGCTTGCTGGCAGTCACACAAGAAATATGTAAAGTGGTCAACACATGTAAGGAATGTGCCACTGCAATGAGAGACAAGTTCGTCATGCAGCGGCACAATAACATGCCACCCGATGTGCCTTTCCTGTTGAAATATTTCAATAAACATGGCAGCAGTGGTTGCCACCACCATCCGCCACACAAAGTGTGCACAGCAGACTTCAGGGGTGCTCAATCCCCCTGTCAGCATGCTAAATCTTTCCCCTCTGCAAGAATGTGTGGCACACTGGGAGCCCACACTAGAGGGCCTCCCCATAATGAAAGCCGACCGTCATCAGCATGTTCCGGCCCCACCCCCATTCTGTGCCACACTAGGAGCCCACCCCAGTGTGGCCAAAATCACCCCCCTCAAAGTCATGGGAAACACTGGGAGCCCACCCCAGTGTGCACACCACCTGTAAAAAAAGAAAACTGTCTGCGGTGTTCCTTTTTTTTTTTTTTAAATACCTGAAAAATGAAAACGGTCCTTCGCAATGGGGTCCCCAACCCACACCACCCTCTGCACACCCCACCTCCCCACATCCCCCTCACCCCATATTTACCTCCAGAGCTCAGCACAATGATCTTCGATGGACTGGGAACACGTCTGAACTCTTCAAAGCCGACCGCAAACTGAAGAAATGCCGGTAGTCTGTATAATGGCAGAAATGTTTTTTTCCAACTTTGGTGCATATCTCAGCCATCTTTTGGAATTCTGACTCCAGATTTTCAACCTGGGGTACTTGAGACTCCACCTCATGAAAACATGCACTGTCATCTCATTACTCAGCCCTGAAAGGTCATTTCGGGGTCATTGTGCAAAATCATCTTTCAGGGCCAATTAACAAAATGACAATGCCACTGTTCAGGAGAAGGGGTCCCAAAAACCCTATCTTGCAAGTTTGGTGGAAAAATTCCAAGAAATGACCATGTTACGAGCATGCATTGTGCAGTTTCACAGCATGCTTGTAACTTTGACAATTTTTGATATTTTCACTCCAGATTTTCAACAATGCCTTTTTTTTCACACCTCCTTATGAACTGTACAGCTGTAGTTTTCCACATCCTGCCTGAAATGTGTTTTTGCACATGTGGTGCACAATGGCACGGTCGCTATGTTAAATCAATGTTCGGGCCAGATTAACAAAATCACAGTGACACTGTTCATGACTGGAGTTCCCAAAAGGTCTATGTTAAAAATTTGGTTACACAAATCCCAAAAATAATTGTTTTGTGGGCGTGCTTTGTGCAGTTTCTATGCATACTTGTGATGTCACCAATTTTTCATATTTTCACTCCAGATTTTCAACAATGCCATTTTTTTACACCTCCTCATGAATAGTGCAGTTGTCATTTTTCACATCCTGCCCATAATCTGTTTTTGCACCTGTGGCTCCAAAATGCATAGTCGCTGTACAAGATCACCTTTAGCAAACAAACTCATAGTGCCACTGTTCATGAGGTGGAGTCAGGAATGGCCCATGTTGAAAATTTGGAGTGAAAATACTAAGAAATGCCCTGGGCATTAGGGTTTCCACTTATATTGACCCACCCTGTACAGACTGACAGGTGTCAGGGGTATGACTTGCTATCGTCGGCTGTAATGCTCACATCATTCCACCCCCCCACCCTGCAGCCAGTGACAAGCATCGAGGTGTGCCTTGGACTCTTCGGCCCCAGAGTTCAACCCATTCTCCTACACTGTGCCCATGTCAGTATATTTCCTTATGGAATGGGGTGAGTGTAAGGCCCGAAGACCCCAAGGCACATCGTTGTACTTGTTGGTCTCTGAGGGGAAGGGTGAGGTGAAATGGTATGAGCATTATGATCAACGGCCCAAAGGCACACCCCAATGCCTGTCACTCACTGCATGGTGGGGCTGGGGTTGGCATTAGTTCACTACTTCATTACCAATCCTACTGTGCATCTCTCCAACTCCTGCACTACCAATGCCAGTGTCACCAAGCCAGCATTCGGCATTGACAAATGCTTGCTTAGCTAGTGGCTATGGTAAAAATGATGTTGCCAGTGCTTCCAACTGTGCAGCAGGGCAGGCAGAATGAGGTTATTGACACCAAGAGAACCCTTGTGTAGTGATGGAGGGAGAAGAATAACATTTATGATAACTTTTATCCCAGAATATGGCAGTTTTAAAGATATTTTGTTAAAACATTGGAACATCATTGATGCAGTCCTATATAAACATACCTAGATATATTTTATTACTATCATCTTTGACCTTGACTACATAAAACACCACATACTCCAACAAAATAAAACATAAAAATACAGATAGACAATCAGGAGCAAAACATCAAAACATTCGGGGGGAGGATTTTCATACAGATCAGTTCGGGATCTGTCTGACCCCATTTTGAACAGCAGACATACATACATTTCACAAACCACTGCTAAATTTGAATCTGTTTTGGTGGGAGCATAAATCACTGCAAATTGTATCTTTTTGTCTCAAACGAATACCATGGCTGGTTGAAATAGGCTGCTGGATTTATAAATGAGGGATTGCACGATTGCAGCACGCAGCTACCTCTTCATCCATCCATTTTTAAGACTATGGCCTACAATGTGTCTCAGTAAGTTGGACATCTGTTTATCCCCAGACACTACATATGAAGACAAATAAAGATAAAAAAAGAAACACTTACGTTACATTAGTCTGTCAGTACAATGATAGGGGAATTATTTTTGTATGTTTGATTATTTATTGATTGATTGATGTATTTGTACTGTAATTCTGTTCAGGAAAGCCATACTGAGCTGTGACAGCTTGTTTCCATGTGTGTCCTGGGGGGGTACATGGACAAGTCTTATTTACTTGGGATTGATGGTCAGGACGCTGGGAAAACTCCCCTACTCCTATTATAAGTGTTACAGCATCCTTAACGTTAACCTGGACAGTCACCAGTGAAGAACAGAAGGGACCTCAGTTTAGAATCTCATCTAAAGAATGGCACAGCAATAGTGCAGCACCCTCTAGGATTACAAAGAGTTATACCAAATATATTTCTCAACCCACCCAAAAAATGGGACCCAGAAGTTAGCTGGAGTCAGCACCGCCGTGGGTTTGATTCACTGCACATAACCACATGTTTCAGTAACGCCATATTTATGTAATCACCAGTTCATAGCAAATCCTTTTACTTATACATCTTTCCCACAGTTTAAAAGACAGTAATAGTTTTTTTTTTTTTTAACTGGGTGGTTCATTTACCATACCCTCAAGAGACCACTTGACGGCTGCTTTACCTGAAAACTGACTTTGTCCATTTAGTCTGTTCTTGCTTCAACTCTGCCCCATAAAGTGCTTCAGACTCTTTAGTTTGGCATAATCATCGGGTGAATTTAGCATCATAGTGGTTACTTATTTCTAGCTGCTCCTGGTTTATAACTTGGTTTCAGAAAACTACAAAACTAACAAACCAGACCAAAAGCTGCATTACCATGGAGGTCTGAGGCGCATGCATGCATCATCTGTTAAAGTTCCAACATCATTACCATGCCATTTTCAAAGATAGGGAAACATGCTGTGTACTATCCTTATATGTGGTCCAAATAAAGGAGCAGTGCTGGTAAATCATTATGAGCAACTGAGAGTAGTAGCCTTTATAAAATGCTTAGTTTTAAAGTGCTATGTGTTGGAGGCATCACAGACAGAGCAGCCTGTGTGTTAGTGCCTTATGACTATCTAGAGGTGAGGGCCATGTCTAGAAAGGGGAAGTAAATGTGAGACAAAGAGAAAAATCAAAATATAAAAAATAACAACTCAGTCGAGGAGTGACTCAAAGGGGAATCCATGAAAAAAAATATTTCCTTCTTCTTGCCACTGGCTGCCACACAGTTAGGGAACAGTGATTAAGCAGGCAGTTCATCAGTTGCTTACTGTCCCAGAGCAGGGCCATGATGTATTGAAAGTGAGGCCAAGAGTCATACAAAAAAAAATAATAATAATAAAGACCTCATCTAGTGAATGAGTGATGAGTGACTCACAGGCGAAATCATAAATAATACAAAAAAAAAAAATGTCCAGCACGCAGTTGGAGGGATTGCAATTGCTGACAGTTCAGTGCTTGCTAATGGTCTCAACCAGGGCCATATGGGGAAGATGAGACTGAGAGAAAAAGAAAATTAAGAACAAACTACAATCGAGGAGGGACGTAATGCCTGGGAAGATGTAAATTAAATATTTTAAACAAAAATAGGTGAGAAGCAGAAAAAGAAGGATGGTAATCCGAAGGAAGAGTGCACTCATTTATAGGCAGCCTGGCAGGGTTAGGCGCCACTGGTGGTGGTCAGCTAAGGGTTTTTTTATGTGTTCATTTGACGTGATCAGCACAGAAAGGATAAACACAGCATAACAATCAAAAAGGGGCTAAGTTGAAAATTAAAACAGTCAGCAGACACCCACAAGCTTAATTTGCTGTCACTCTACTATACTGCATCAGTTGTTTCTGAGCCTGCTTGAAGTACAATGAGCCACCATTTTCAAGAGAGTGGGAGAGGAAAATTTAGATAAAAAATATTATTTTATTTTTGAGAAATTGTTCAAACTGTCATCCCAGACATCAAAGGAAGGGGATATTTTTTGCATGATGCACTGTGAAGAGCACTCAGCCTAACTGCATATGTGTGTGCATTTACTTTCAGCAACAGCATTTGTCTTAGGGCTACTGTTACATGCCCTGCTATTTATTAATGTGTAAGAGATAGCCAGACTCTGTATCCATGGCACTCAGTGAAAGAGATAGTCTTTTACAGCAGTTTAAGGCAAGACATTCATCCTAGGGCCACTGCTAGATGCTCCAACGCTTATCAATTTGACATAGCTAGTCAACGTCAGTCACTGCAGCATTTGATGAAATTATTAGCCTTTTACAGCTGTATAAGTAGTGGTGGGTGAAGTGGGCTCAATCCACTCAGCAAAGTGATTCGCCGAGCAAAGGAGGATTGGCGGAGTGCTCCGCAACGCGAAGTGGAGTACTTCACGTTATAATGAGTTATGCGAAGTCCATTGAAAACAATGACTTTGCGTTACTGCACCTTCCCTGACCACTACTCCACCAAATATTAAGGCGAACTGCATTGAGAACAATGCACTTTGCCTCACTTCACCTTGTTTTTGAGTTCTGAAGGTGAATTTTGCAGTGATTCATGGGATTTCAGGTCACATGGGCTCTATATTGATCTGCACAACCTCAGTTCAGGGTAGTATGTGTATGAAGGAGTAGGAGACAGTGTGTTCTGGGAGCTGTCGGTGATTGAAACCTTCTAAAAGCTGTTAAAAAAGCATTGTTGCATTTTTTGGGGGGCTCAAATTTTAGTTCCTCGATTGTAGGGAACCCTCCTCTGCTCATATCATTGAGCATTTTTGGTTTTGTGTGGATTTTGAATGTTAACGTACAACATTGAGTGTGTGTAGTGAAAGATAGTGAAAGTGTGCTTTGGGGGAGGGGTGGATCTGTGGTGTAGGTAGACTTAAGTGGGAGAAATAGTGATTTCTTTGGTTTTTGGTTATACTTTTGTTGTATAACTGACTGTGTTAATGTACACACAGTAATACTGTCAGTAATTGTTGAAATTTTCTTGCTGATTGTGTGTTGTGTGGATCAGGTGCAGCACTTCATAATTTCTTGTTGTTTACATTACAATACGTGGCTTATCACTGAACTTTTCAGTTTGCTACGCATTACTCGTTCAGCATTGTAGACAAACTGTTCTGTGTGTTTGTGTGTGTGAGTGTGTGTGCGGTGTTGCGTGACATCAAATAATACACCTTTTATTGTGCCACAGACTAGAGTGATTGCAGGCACAGCACTGTGAACCTGCTACCCACTGCAGCTGCTTGATTTTGTACTGCTATCATGGTATCTGTTTTTTGTTTTGCTGCTTGTACTGCCGTAAAAATCTGCAGTCAGTGCTCCCCCCAACCCCACCGGCAAAAGGAATTTTTTACCAGATTGGATTGTTTTTGTGACCTCATCAACACCACTGGTTACTGAAGTTGTTTTCATTGTGTGATAGACTAGTCTTTTATCTGTTGCTGAAGCTACAGTTGTTTTTTTTGGCTTCACATTCAGCATCCCCCCGATCAGAGAGTGAATGTATCAAAATCTAAATTTGGTTATAATACTGTGGTTGATCCCCCCCAAATGCCCGCAAAGAGACATGCAAGCAAAGCTGTTTCTCGCCATGGCAATGCTGGCAGTAAGATAGTCTGTGGGCGTGGTAGTAGGCAGACACAGAAGTGCATTGGTGATGTGAGGAAAGGTATTTCTCCTGCAATGTTTTTTACAGCCCAATCAGTAGCTTCACTCATAGTTGGAGGAGATGATGTTTTCCCAGCCGATGGTGTTAGTGTTACTGGTGTTAGTGGTGGTGGTAGTATTAGTATTGGTGCATCAAGTTTGAATTCCGACCAGTGTACCGTATCCAAAAATATTGAGTGTGAAGCACTGCAAGTGAGTGACAGCACAGATGATGCCATACTTCCCAATAACATCCCAGTAACTGAACCTGAGGATTCTGATAATCATGTCAACGATATCATACAATGTGATATTCCATCCACCTTGGTGGTTAATGTCATACATTTTCCATGCAGTGATTCACAGTGTGGTGAAAAAATATCAGGTGATGGTGGTGTAGTTGCTGTTGATGAATGTGATGATGATGATGATGTTGCTGTTGTTGCAACATGCAGTCCACATGCTAGCATCCAAGCAGAAGATGTGGATGTGTGTGACACTGATGAATATGATGATGATGTAATTGACACCAGTTGGGAACCGGAGAAAAATAAATTTGTCTAGGTCTGTCTGCAGGAATCCCTCCCCCCCATAAAAGCTTATGATTTACTGGTTTTAGTTGATGATGATGACCCAGTAATAAATATGATAGGTAGTCATGGTTGTCAGTTGCAGTCCAGGTGTGCAGTGCCGAAACATCACGTGCCTCCCCCTCACTGCAGTGCTTAAAATAACGGACTTAAATAAGCCACATCATAGACATCTTAAAAGCAGAGCATCACAATCCCTTGTTTGGGATTTTTTTGTTCAAGATGCAAATGATGGATCAGTTGCAATCTGCCAGGTTTGCCATGTGCGTGTGAGTCGATGTAAAAAGGGGAGCCATCTGGGCACAGGAGGACAGCATATGCATCTTAAGAACAGGCACATGGCACTGTGGACCCAGCACAAGCTGGCAGCTAATACCACAGTGGGGCATTCACCCTCTTCACCGGCAACCATAGTGAGCATGTTATCCTCTTCCATGACTGTTAAGTCCAGTAGTAAATTAAATGTGTGAACTAGTGCGGTAATAAGAGCAGAGGATTACTACAGGCATGATGAGGTGGTGGACCATAATGACTTTGAAATGTTGTCCAGTGCTGGTGAGAGTAGCAGTTTTTGTGGTAGTGGTGGTGGTGGGGGTGGTGAATGCAGTATGTCTCGTGCAAGTGGTACATCAACCCCAGTTGGCAAATCTGGCAAAATAACTGCATTTCTGGGTTTGTCATCATCATCTGTGCAACTGTCTTCATCAAACGTCCACATTCCACCCCCTGCCAATGCCATTCATCACAGAGCACAACCATTTGTGATCACACCTTGTGTAAAATGTTTAAGTCAGCCCACGTTACAGAGTGTTTTTGCGCATAAGCTGAAGTACCCCGAATCATACAGTGTCATGTGAACTTAAGCTGCCGCTGTAGCGGAAATGCTGGCAATTGATCTTTTGCCCTTCTCCTTTGTGGAGAATTCTGGGTTCCGGTGGTTTGCTGCACCTGCCTGTCCAAAATGGAAAGTCCCATCCAGGACATACTTTTCTACCCATTCTGACCCCGAGTTGTTCCGTACTGTGTCCGACTCAGTAAGACATGCCCTTCAACATTCCTCCTCTCCATTCATCTATTTAAGTATGGATATCTGGACAAGTAGCAAAACAGTGGGGAGTTCATATTTGTGTATAACTGCACACTGGGTGCAGGTGCAGGGGGTTGTTTGTGATGTTGGTAGTGTGAATAATCAGTGCAGTAAGGTGATTTGTCGCTGTAGCAATCTTCCAGGAATTCGACAGCATGCAACAATTGCTATGCGCAATGTGACCTGTTCACACACTGGTGAGAACATGTTGGACATGGTACTGACTGAAACTGACAAATGGCTAAACCTTCTGACCCTGAGAGCTAGGTTCATAGCAAGTGACAATGGGTCATATGTGGTGAAATGCATCGCAAATGGTGTTTTTTTTTTTTCGTGTTCCATGCATGGCCCACTGTTTAAATCTTGTGGTGCAGGAGTTTCTGCAGCACCCTGATATAAAGGAAATGCTGACTGTTGCACGACGTGTCTGCTCTCACTTTTCAAGATCTAGAAAGGCCCGTGACCAGCTGCAGCAGTTGCAGATACAAAACAGCCTGCCTCTGCACCATTTGAAGCTGGAAGTTGTCACCTGATGGAACTCCACTTTATACATGGCAGAGAGGTTGTATGAACAATACAAAGCTGTCTCAGAATATCTTGTGATGCACACTAGCCGTGACAGTTCCGGGGCCTCCATGTCTATGACAACTGAACAGTGGTGCCTCATGGACTCTGTAATAACAGTTTTGTGGCCTTTTGAACATGCCATACAGGCAGTGAGTGGCAGTCTGCCTTCATTAGCCAATCAATTCCACTGCTGCGGGTGCTGAGGCAGACCTTGGTGAATGTACAGCATGGCCTTGATGTTGCCAGAGACAGTGCTAGCAGTATGCTGCTGCAACACATGCTGACAGTATTCGACCAGAATCGTCACATTGTGAGCATTCAGCGTAGTGATAACTTTGCCATAGCAACAATGCTGATCGCACAATACAAACATGGAATTGCATCAGTACTGGAGGAAGGACCTGAACAGGTAAAAAATATCAGTGGTCAACTGGTGCTCTTGGTTCATGGGGCACAGAAGTCACGTGCCAAGGTCAGCAAACCTCAGCTGAAGGTGTACCTGTAAGACTATCAAGCATATCCTGCAAGGGGAAGGGGACAGCAATTCCAGTTGGCCTGTCATCCAAAGTGGTTGGTGTCAACCAGCTTAGGGAGGCTTTGTCCCAAGTGGGTATTTGTGAAATAAATGATTCGGGAGAACAGGATGATGCATTGACAACTGGACTTAGAGAATGGTTGAGTCATATTTGTCTGATAACAGGCATCTAACAATAACTGAAGATCTTCTTTTGTACTGGAGTGGAAAGGTCAGTGAATGGTCAGAGCTGACTGAAGTGGTACTGAAGTACCTCACATGCCCACCCTCCAGTGTAAGCGTTGAAAGGGTATTCAGCTCAGCAGGTGCAATAGTCAGGGATCGTCGGAAAAACTTGTATCCTGCAAATGTTAGTTTGCTAACATTCATTAAAATTAATGAGAGCCACATACCAGCACATACTGCAACCTTGGTATTCGTACCCCAGCCTAGTCATGGTGGTTTTGGTGATGTGGAAATGGACCATCCTGGTGGCACTGGCAGTGGCTGCCTGAAACAGCCCACCGCTGACATAGATGATCACACAATGGAGAAAGAATTTCACAGTGATCAGACTTCAGACATAGGTGACTGTGAGGGAAGCTTTCTTTATGAGGATGATGATGTGGTTAATGTTGGTAGGTTTAAACTGAAGTTGTTAAAAGGCAGTGTGCCCCCCTGGACCACCAACACCACCACCGGGACTGATGTTAGCCACTGCCACCATGAGTCTGTCTGATCCCCAGACCACCACCACTGGGACTGATGTTAGCCACTGCCACCACTGAGCATGAGTCTGTGCACCCCCTGGACAACTTCCACCACCACCGGGACTAATGTTAGCCACTGCCACCAATGAGCATGAGTCTGTCCAGACCACCACATCCATCAGCCACAGACAAAAAACTTCTTAATATTTAAACCATAAAGTGAGTATGTGTACTCATGTTTGTTATGCTGTTTCACTTCCTTTAGTTGTATGTTTTGTTTTCTGTAGCTTTTCAGAGCTACAATGGTAAAACACATACGGTACACTTATTTTGTTTTTTTCTACAGGTTAACAAAAAAAGACTCCATCACTAAAACTCGGTGGGAATGGTACTGCAGCTGTACCGTACAGAGAGGAACCTATGGAATATCCATGTGAAATCCATTCTGGTAAGTACGAAGATTTTATTTCATCCATTTCATTGTTTTGGAAAGACTGCAGCAAATATTGCACACAGGTTGTGTTAGTTGACAAGATATGGGTTTGAAATGTAACTTGACTTGAGACTGAGAACCAGAAAGGGACAAATAACAAATAAGTTGTAAGAAGTCATTCATTTCTTTTTTAGGAAACTTCCAGATGCTTTGTTGTTCTGTCAAAAGTGGCCTTATCCAAAAACGTTCTTCAACATCATCAGGCACCCCCCTTCCCCAGGCTTGGGCACACATGCAACAAGCAGAAGTAGTTTCATTAGATGACCATGACCATCATTAACAACTGGACTCCAGAAGGATGCAGATGAAATCTGTGAAGAAGTAAAAAAATAATAAACCATTACAGACAAACCTGCAAATATGATCCCCCCCCCAAAAAAAAAAATACTTACCTTCTTGTGCTGGAGAGTTATCCGTTTCCAATTTCAATGTAACAAAATTCTCATTGAGTGCTGCAGTGTGCACACCAACAGTTTTTGTGACTTGTGACACAGAACAATACCATGAGTACATGTCCATGTCAACCCCCCCATCTCACCTATAAAATACACAAACATATATCTATATATATATCTACTCACCAAGACTACTATTAGTGTACAGCAAAAGGGCACCCTTCCATCCACTTGAGATGATCACATTGCATTTGCTTGAATCACCTTGCAGAACACATTGGACCAGCAACAGTATGCTTACGGTCATCATTTTATTCAGGGGGACTTTGCATGTGCTGAAACACTCCCATTCACTGTGTTACCAGTTGTCAACTTTCTGCACACAAGGAGGATGTATTTTAGGCCTGCAGAAAAAATCTGGGGAGTAGCCAGCCCGCCGGTGCAGCAGTTGGATTTCCACTTGTGGCACCAGTGACCCGGGCTCGGGAATGGACTTGGGCCGCTGGAGGGCTGGCCGGGTCAGAGGATGGAGCATCCTAGGGACTGCTCTCTGGGGTGGGTGGGTGGGTGGGGGCACCATCAGGCGCCAGCGGATCTCCGGGCGGAGGCTGGGGGAGTACCCGCCAGTAACCGCGCAACAGTAATCCAGGAGGCGGGGCGGATGCAGGTCGTCATTGCACGTCCCTGCCTCCTGTAACAACAAGAGGAAAAAAAAAACTCACTCCTGCTCCCACTAAATGAGGCCCGCTCCAGCTGTATTTGGCAACCAGGCTGACTCCCACCTTTCCAAAGTCACAGCGCCCTTAGCCCAGATGCCATGACCCCTCCCTGGAGGGGAAGCTGGGGGTTTCAGAGAGGACGGCTGTATATGGCAGCCACGGTCGGAGTCCGTGACCGGGCTGATGGCTTCAGCATGAGGCAGCAGGAGGACAAAAAAGTGTAAATAAAAAAAAAATCTGGGGACTCTGTGCCACCACTGCGTGCATGACTGAGTGCGCCATTAATTCTGGGGGACTTTGTGCTGAAACAGTCTCATTTCACTGTGCTACCACTTGTCAATTTTCTGCACACAAGAAGGATGCATTTTGGGCCTACATAAAAAAGCTGGGGACTCTGTGCCACCACTGCACGCATGACTGAGTGCACCATTAATTCTGGGGATGCATTTTGTGTGTTGTGTGATTGTTGTGAGCTCATGATATCATATTGACATTATCAATTAAATCAGCTTTGCAAGAATGTCATGACAATTTTGAACCGTACTTTGTTATGCTACTTTACATTGCCACAGCCACTAGTTACTCTGAGTCATGTCTTGAATGATACGCTTCTTTTCACAGTTTCTGTCTGCTTTACTTAGTTGACTACTTTTTTTCATGTATGGAAAAAAAATGAGCACACCTTTCAATATTGTTCTGACCAGGTTTGTATTTATTTGCAGCTGCTTTTCAATAAATATTGTTCTGTGGTGTCATAAAACACTGCCTGGTGCATAACTGTTAATTTACAACAGAAGTGATATATAACAACTAACTGATGTGATGGAGAAAAGCAGAGGAAAACAATGACAAAGACCTGGTCAGCACCAATTTAAAAGGAATGCTCCTTTCATTATTTCACACAGGAAAAAAGGTAGTACAGTAGACTCAACTACTGGAAATTCTTGTATCATTCCAGTCAGGAAGTAAGTAAAGGAAGTTGTAACATAGCATTAACAAGCATTTGTCAATGCCAAATGTTGATTGTGTTGGTCTGTTGCGCTCGCTCAGTGGCCCTCTGTCACTGGCTCAGTGTGTTTGTCCCGGTGCTGCAGGCTGCTCTTTTGTACTGGGCTGCTGCCTGTGTTGGTGGCTTTTTTTACCCACAAAGAAATCCACAGCTATCCCAACAGAGCTCCGTTGAGGGCACTCACTCCCCTTGTCTCACTCACTCATTCTGGTTCTCCTGGCGCTGCAGGATGCTCTTTTGTACTGGGCTCCTGCCTCTGTTGACACCTTTACCTGCCCACAAAGAAATCTGTAGCAGTCCTGACAAAGCTCCGTTGAGCTCTCTCACTCCTCTTCTCTCACTCACTCATTCTGTTCATTCTGCTCTACCGGCGCTGCAGGTAGAACAGGAGCCCTTTTCTACTGGGCTTTTGCCTGTGTTGCTGCCTTCTTATGCCCACAAAGAAATTTACAGCAGTTACAATACAGCTTTGTTGAGCTCACTCACTCATTCATTCTTTCTGGTTTTCCTGCCACTGCAGGCTGCCCTTTTGTACTGGGCCCCTGCATGCATTGCTGCCTTTTTCTGCCCACAAACAAATCTGAAGCAGTCCAAACAAAGCCATGTTCAGCTCACTGACTCCCCCTCCCTCACTCACTCATTCTGTGTCTCCTGGCAGCTTGCAGGCTGCCTTTTGTACTGGACTCCTGCCTGCATTGGCGTCTTTTTCTGGCCAGAAAGAAATCTGAAGCAGTCCCCAAACAGCTCAACTGAGCTCGCTCACTCACCCTCTGCCACTCTCACATCTGTTTCTACTGGCACTGCAAGCTAGCCTTTTGTACTGGGCTCCTGCCTGCATTGCCACATTTTTTGCCCACTAAGAAATCTGCAGCAGTTACACTAGATCCCCTTTGAGCTCGCTTACTACCGCTCTGTCACTCACTCATTCTGTTTCTCTTGGCACTGCAGACTGTGCTTTTGTATGGGGCTCCTGGCTCCATTGGCACCTTTGTCTGTCCACAAAGAAATCTACAGCTGTCCCAACAGAGCTCCGTTGAGGTCGCTCAGTCTTCTTCTCTCATCGTTCATTTTGTTTGTCCTGGCACTGTAAGCTGCCTTTTGTATGGAGGTCCTGCTTGCATTGGCGCCTTTTTCTGCCCACAAAGAAATCCCAGCAGTCCTGATAGAGCTCCATTGAGCTCAGTAAGTCCCCTTGTCTCACTCGCTTGTACTGTTTCTCCCACAACTGTAGGCTGGCCTTTTGTACTGAGCCCTTGGCTGTACTGACACCTTTTTTCTGCCCACAAAGAAATCCGCAGCAGTCCTGACAGCGCTTCCGTGAGTTCACTCACTCCCCCTCCTTCATTTTCTCTCTCGTTCTGTTTCTCCCAGTGCAGCAGGCTGCCCTTTTGTACTGGGCTCTTGTGTTGGGGCCTTTGTCTGCCCACAAACAAATCCGCAGCAGTCCCGACAGACCTCAGTTGAGATCGGTCACTCCCCCCTCTCATTTGGTCAATCTTAATGTGTCCCAAACACTGATTTCCCAGAGTGACCATGCTATTGTCCAGCAGGAGTGCAAAAACATATTTTAGCCAGGATGTGAAAAATGACAGCTGTAGTGTTCATAAGGAGTTGTGAAAAAATGCCAGCATTGAAAATGTGGCGTGACAGTATTAAAAATTTGCGAAGTTACAAGGGTGCAGGGAAACAGTTCAACGCACGCTTATAACACAATCACGTTATGGAGTTTCATCACCAAATTTTCAACTTAGGGATTTTAGGACCTCTGCACATGAACAGTGCCACTCTCATTTTCTTAATCTGTCTCGAACAGTGATTTCCCACAGTGACCACGTTATTCTGCGCCGGACCTGTGAAAACACATTTCAGTCAGGATGTGAAAAATGACAGCTGCTCTGCTTATAAGGAGGTGTGAAAAAATGAGATTGTTGAAAATCTGGTGTTACAATATTACAAATTTGTGAAGTTACAATCGTGCGTGAAAAGTGCGCAATGCACACTTGTAACACAATCAATTGATGGGCTATCATCACCAAATTTTCAACATAGGCATTTTAGGACATCTGCTCATGAATAGTATCATTATCATTTTCTTAATCTGTCCAGAACAGTGATTTCTTACAGCTACGGCTCTATTCTGTGCCGGAAGTGCAAAAACACATTTCGGCCAGGATGGGGAAAATGACAGTTGTACTGTTCACAAGTAGGTCTGGGAAAATGGCAAAGTTGAAAATCTGGAGTGAAAATATTATAAATTTGCGAAGTTATGAGCTCTGTTGAGCTTGCTTACTCCCCTTCTCTCACTCGCTCACTCTGTTCAGCCAGCGCTGCAGGCTGCCCTTTTCTACTGGACTCCTACCTGCATTGCTGCCTTCTTATGCCCACAAAGAAATTTGCAGCAGTTACAATACAGCTCTGTTGAACTCACTCACTTGGTCATTCTGGTTTTCCTGCCACAGCAGGCTGCCCTTTTGTACTGGGGCCCCTGCATGCATTGCTGTCTTTTTCTGCCCACAAACAAGTCTGCAGCAGTCCCAACAAAGCCCTGTTGAGCTCACTGACTCCCCCTCCCTCACTCGCTTGTTCTGTGTGTCCTGGCGCTGCAGGCTGCCCTTTAGTACTGGGCTCCTGCCTGCATTGGCGGTTTTTCTAGCCAGAAAGAAATCTGAAGCAGTTCTGACACAGCTTAACTGAGCTCGCTCACTCCCCCTCTGTCACTTTCGCATTCCATTTCTGACAGTGCTGCAAGCTGGCCTTTTGTACTGGGCTCCTGCCTGTGTTGACGCATTTTCTGCCCACAAAGAAATCTGCAGCAGTCACACTAGACTTCTGTTGAGATTGCTCACTACTGCTCTGTCACTCGCTCATTCTGTTTCTCTTGGTGCCGCAGACTGCACTTTTTTATGGGGCTCCTGGCTGCATTGGCACCTTTGTCTGTCCACAAAGAAATCCACAGCTGTCCTGACAGAGCTCCGTTGAGGTCGCTCAGTCTCCCTCTCTCATCGCTCATCCTGTTAGTCCTGGTGCTGCAAGCTGCCATTTTGCATGGGGCTCCTGCCTGTATTGGTGCCTTTTTCTGCCCACAAAGAAATCCCAGCAGTCCTGATAGAGCTCCGTTGAGCTCACTAAGTCCCCCTGTCTCACTCACTCATACTGTTTCTCCCATTGCTACAGGCTGGCCTTTTGTACTGAGTCCCTGCCTGTATTGACGCATTTTCCTGGCCACAAAGAAATCCGCGGCAGTCCTGACAGCACTTCGGTGAGTTCGCTCACTCCCCCTCCTTCACTCTCTCTCTCGTTCTGTTTCTCCCAATGCTGCAGGATGCCCTTTTGTACTAGGCTCTTGTGTTGGGGCCTTTGTTTGCCCACAAACAAATCCACAGCAGTCCCAACAGAGCTTATTTGAGCTAGGTCACTCCGCTCCTCTCACTCGGTCGATCTTAATGTGTCCCAAAGACTGATTTCCCAGAGTGACCATGCTATTGTCTGGCAGGAGTGCAAAAACATATTTTAGCCAGGATGTGAAAAATTACAGCTGTAGTGCTCATAAGAAGTTGTGAAAATATGCCAGCGTTGAAAATATGGCGTGACAGTATTACAAATTTGCGAAGTTACAAGGGTGTGTGGAAACAGTTCAATGCACGCTTGTAACACAGTCATGTTATGGAGTTCCATCACCAAATTTTCAACACAGGGATTTTAGGACCTCTGCTCATGAACAGTGCCACTGTTATTTTCTTAATCTGTCTCGAACAGTGATGTCCCACAGTGACCACGTTATTCTGCGCCGGACCTGTGAAAACACATTTCGGTCAGGATGTGAAAAATGGCAGCTGTACTGCTTATAAAGAGGTGTGAAAAAATGGCACTGTTGAAAATCTGGTGTTACAATATTACAAATCTGCGAAGTTACAATGGTGCGTGGAAAGTGTGCAATGCACACTTGTAACACAGTCAATTGATGCGTTATCATCACCAAATTTTCAACATAGGCATTTTAGGACCTCTGCTCATGAACAGTATCTTTTTTTTTTTTTTTATTTTCATCTTTATCCCTCCTTACTGCCTCCGGTGCCCCCTCCTTCCGTCCACTCATGTCCCCCCGGTACCTACCTTCAGGGATCTGCCCCTAGAGTGCCCAACCTCCTCTCCTTTGCACATTGGGGTCTGTCCTATCGGTGGTCCGAGGCGGACTTCAGGCGGACTTCATCTAGGGCTGCGGGGGTATTTCGGTTTTCTCCCTGGCGTCCCGCTCCCCAGGTCGCCTTGCGCTAAGGGACGTCGTCCCAGTGGTAGCGTGCCTTGCCGCCAGACCCTCATGCGCCGAGACGTCCCCCCTTCCCGACTCCGACAAGCGCGGGCCGCCTCACCCCTTCCCTCTGCGGTGCTTCCACCGGCTGGAAGAAGTGCAGAGCGCGATCGCTCTTGGTAGCCCACCCTGAAGAGGAGGCATCCGTTGGGACGCTCAATCCTCCCTCCCGGCCGACCCCGATGACCCGAGTCCGTTCCCGAACCCGGGTCGCCGGCGTGGTACGAGGTGTGGCGTCTAGTGCCTCAACCCTCAGCGCCACCGGGCCGGCTTGCTCATGAACAGTATCATTGTCATTTTCTTAATCTGTCCTGAACAGTGATTTCCTACAGCAACCACTATATTCTGCGCCGATAGTGTGAAAACACATTTCGGCCAAGATGGGGAAAATGACAGCTGTACTGTTCATAAGTAGGTCTGGGAAAATGGCAAAGTTGAAAATCTGGAGTGAAAATATTATAAATTTGTGAAGTTATGAGCTCCGTTGAGCTCGCTCACTCCCCTTCTCTCACTCACTCATTCTGTTCTGTCAGCGCTGCAGGCTGCCCTTTTCTACTGGGCTCCTGCCTGCATTGCTGCCTTCTTATGCCCACAAAGAAATTTGCAGTAGTTACAATACAGTTCTGTTGAGCTCACTCAGTTGCTCATTCTGGTTTTCCTGCCACTGCAGGCTGCCCTTTTGTACTGGGCCCCTGCATGCATTGCTGCCTTTTTCTGCCCACAAACAAATCTGAAGCAGTCCAAACAAAGCTCTGTTGAGCTCATTGACTCCCCCTCCCTCACTCGCTTGTTTTGTGTCTCCTGGTAGCCTGCAGGCTGCCCTTTTGTGCTGGGCTCATGCCTGCATTGGTGGCTTTTTTTGGCCAGAAAAAAATCTGAAGCAGTCCCGACACAGCTACACTGAGCTCGCTCACTCCACCTCTGTCACTCTCGCAATCTATTTCTGCCAGCGCTGCAAGCTGGCCTTTTGTACTGGGCTCCTGCCTGCGTTGCCTCATTTTTTGCCCACTAAAAATCTGCAGCAGTCACACTAGAGCTCCGTTGAGCTGGCTCACTACCGCTCTGTCACTCGCTCATTCTGTTTCTCTTGCTGCCACAGACTGTGCTTTTGTATGGGGCTCCTGGTTGCATTGGCACCTTTGTCTCTCCACAAAGAAATCTGCAGCTGTCCCAATAGAGCTCCATTGAGGTCGCTCAGTCTCCCTCTCTCATCGCTCATTCTGTTTGTCCTGGCGCTGCAAGCTGCCCTTTTGTACGGGGCTCCTGCCTGCATTGGCACCTTTTTCTGCCCACAAAGAAATCCCAGCAGTCCTGATAGAGCTCCATTGAGCTCAGTAAGTCCCCCTGTCTCACTTGCTCGTACTATTTCTCCCACCGCTGCCAGCTGGCCTTTTGTAGTGGGCCCCTGCCTGTCTTGATGCATTTTTTCTGCCCACAAAGAAATCCGCAGCAGTCCTGACAGCGCTTTGGTGAGTTCGCTCACCCACCCTCCTTCACTCGCTCTCTTGTTCTGTTTCTCCCAGTGCAGCAATCTGCCCTTTTGTACTGGGCTCTTGTGTTGAGGCCTTTGCCTGCCCACAAACAAATCCGCAGCAGTCCCGACAGAGTTCAGTTGAGCTCGGTCACTCCCCCCTCTCACTCGGTCGATCTTAATGTGTCCCAAACACTGATTTCCCAGACTGACTGTGCTATTGTCTGGCAAGAGTGCAAAAACATATTTTAGCCTGGATGTGAAAAATGACAGCTGTAGTGTTCATAAAGAGTTGTGAAAAAATGCCACCGTTGAAAATGTGGCATGACAGTATTACAAATTTGCAAAGTTACAAGGGTGCATGGAAACAGTTCAAATTGAATATATTTTATTTGTAGGAAGAGTTGACAAGTCATGTGTTCCAGACATTAGACAGGGAAAAATACATATTACCTTCACATATATACACATTGTATGATAAGGTCCTGTTACAATGTTGACTATGACTCCATTAACAAAATAAAAAGTGTCTAATAAAAACATAATCATAGTCTTATTCACATACTATAATCCCTTCAATCAACAATGACCTTCCCATATTCCTCCTCCTACCTCCTCCCCCCCAGGGTTCCCCCCATCCCTATCAGGTATGCGGTGACAATAGCCTATACTTTCATTAGTCCAGGTATAGTGGTCGGAGAGGGCCAAAATTAGTATAACCATACAACTGGTACGGTTCCTCCCCTTTCCCTCATTACGATGTTATTCAGTATCCTGTGGGCCACTAAATGGTCAGTAGAATATGTAAAGGTGCCCATACTTTCTGATAATATTGTGGCCTCTTTGTCATATGAGCGATCGTGTTTTCAGCCTGTAAAGCAAAAAGTATCTCTTTTAGCCATTCTGTGAATGTTGGGATATTCTGGTCTAACCAGTGGCGCATGACCACTTTTTTGGCACATATAGATATTAGTGTCTTATGTTTTCATTGAGTGCCTCTTAGAGCCTCCCCGTAATCTCCTATTATGCAGATTTCTGGGCTAAAAGCCTCAGATAGCCCTAATAGGGGATCTAAGTTGGACCTGATACTATCCAAAAAAGGGTGTTACTTTGTTACATTCCCATAGTACATGCAGTAAAGTGCCAGGCCTCTGCTTACAGTGGGAACATAGATTTGAGGAACATTTCCCCATTTGATGAAGTCTGGCCAGAGTATAGCATAGATCATTTATTACATAAAACTGCAAAATACGATATCTAATCCATTTCACATCTTGATACAGCTGTGACCAAATTTTAGACCATGGTCGCAGTGTTAAAGTATTAGAAGGTAGTGACTGGTCCCAAACATAGTGTGGCGCTCCTCGTAATCCCTCTATTACATCCCTTAGGAGGCAGTAAAATTAGGAAATGATATGAGAGAAGGGTAAGTTAGTGATAGCTGGTAAAAAAAGGGACCAGCTAAGTACGCGTGGAAACAGTTCAATGCACGCTTGTAACACAGTCGAGTCATGGAGTTTCGTCACCAAATTTTCAACACAGGGATTTTAGTACCTCTGCTCATGAACAGTGCCACTATCATTTTCTTAATCTGTCCTCAACACTGATTTCCCACAGTGACCACGTTATTCTGTGCTGGACCTGTAAAAACACATTTTGGTCAGGATGTGAAAAATGACATTGTACTGCTTATAAGGAGGTGTGAAAAAATGGCACTGTTGAAAATCTGGTGTGACAATATTACAAATCTGCGAAGTTACAAGGGTGCCTGGAAAGTGCGTAATGCACACCTGTAACACAGTCAATTGATGGGCTATCATCACCAAATTTTCAATATAGGCATTTTGGGACCTCTGTTTATGAACAGTATCATTGTCATTTTCTTAATCTGTCCCGAACAGTGATTTCCTACAGCGACCACTCTATTCTGTGCCAGAAGTGCGAAAACACATTTTGGCCAGGATGGAAAAAATGACAGCTATACTGTTCATCAGTAGGTCTGGGAAAATGGCAATGTTGAAAATCTGGAGTGAAAATATTATAAGTTCGTGAAGTTAGCAGTGTAAGTACCAACTCTTAGCACTTTCATTAACACAGTCATTTTATGGAGTATCATTACCAAATTTTCAACATAGATATTTTAGGAAGTCTACTCATGAACAGTGTCATTGTCATTTTCTTTATCTGTCCTGAACACTGATTTCCCATAGCAACCACGCTATTCAGCGCCGGAAGTGCGACAACACATTTCAGCCAGGATGTGAACAATGATAGCTGTATTGCTCACAAGGAGGTGTGACAAAATGCCAATGTTGAAAATCTGGCATGAAAATATTGCAAATTCGCAAAGTTATGAGCGTGCATAGCAACTGCGAAAAGCACACTCATAAAGCAGTCGTTTTTTATTTTCCCACCAAATTTGCAACACAGGCTTTTGACGGCCACCTCATGAACACTGGCACTATCATTTCATTAATCAGCCCGGAGGTGATTCCATGCAGTGACCGTGAAACCACCTTTCGGGGCGATTAACACCATGACAGTTCAAGAATTCATGAGGAGGGTCCCAAAACCCATTTGAAAATTTGGTGGAAAAATTCCCAAAAATGCCTGAGATATGCACTAAAATTGAAAAACCCTGTTCATTACATTATACAGCTTACCAGCATTTCCTCAGTTAGCAGTGGCTATGAAGAGTGCAGGCGTGCTCCGTTCACCAAAGATCGTCGTGCGGACTCAGTGAGTATGGGGTGAGGGGTGTGGGAGGCAGGGTGCACAGTGGAGTGGAGCGCGGGTTGTCGGAGGGCAGGAAAACTATGAGGACCATTTCTTTTTCGGGTACAAAAATGTGGCGGACCGTTTTCAACTACAGGGGCATGTGGCATACTGGGGTGGGCTCCCAGCATGCCACCGGAGTCTGGCATTGGGGGAGCAGCTGTAGCCAACGGGGGATTGGGAACTCCCCATCGGCAAACTAGAAAAGGGGCATATGGCACGCTGGGGTGGACTCCCAGCATGCCACCGGTGTCTTGTTTTGGGGGGTGCGTGCAGCTGTAGCAGATGGGGTATTGAGCACCCCCATTGGCAAACAACAGAAGGGGGGGATTCCTTTCTGCTGACGGGGATTGGGCACCCTGTCGGCAGACAATAAAAATGGGGTGGGGGTGTGACAGTATGCCGACGAGGAGTGGGCTCCCCCTGTCAGAAAATAAACATGGGGGAGTAGATATTGTTTGTAAATATGGCGGCAAGCCACCACCATGTTCACAAACAACATCAGACATCCTACATCCCGCCCTGCAATGACGGGTCGCTCCCTCATTGCAGCGGATGGCTGACGCTGCAATGACGAGGCGGCCCCTGATTGCAGCACCTGATTTTTT
Organism: Neoceratodus forsteri; assembly: GCA_016271365.2. Classification (NCBI taxonomy): domain Eukaryota; kingdom Metazoa; phylum Chordata; order Ceratodontiformes; family Ceratodontidae; genus Neoceratodus; species Neoceratodus forsteri. The sequence goes on along the minus strand of CM057450.1, from coordinate 868,534,686 downwards.
AGAAAGTTGTGGCAGGCTGGCTGAACTAGTGCCAGCAGCAGCATGCCACAGCATTGTGGGATGGGGGACAAGCCTTTGCAGGCTGTGGGGGCATTGGGCACAACAGTGCCACGCCTCCACAACCTGCTTGTGGAGAAAGCTGACGCAACATGTTTCTTGTGCATGCGCGCAATCAACATAAAAAATATAGGTCAGAATTCTCAACAGATTGGTGTGCTGCTGCTTTACAGAGATTCACCATGTTACATAGTTATGGTGTTGCACATAACCTAATATGTGGGGGCCTTACTTCCAGTGGAATATTTCTTGCTCCACAGAGTGCAATATATTTCTGAGAAAAAAAAACATAATTTCACTACAGTGTGTCATGTGATGGAGGAATTCCTGTTCAGAAAAGCAGCCCACATTCTGTCCCCCTTTCTCAGCAACGTTAGGACGTGATGCCAGGGGGCGCGCAGGTGCATGCTCCACTATAGTGAATGTCCGGCAGCTATCCCAATGTTTCGTTATGTATAAGGTTCACTTTGTGGTGAAATGTGGGAATTTTTCCACTAACAAGGCTCTTCTTACTGAAAACATGCCCACGTTTCACCACAAACTGACCATTATAACAAAAAGAAACATTCAGAAAGCTGCCAGACAATCGGACATTCACTGTAATGGAGCATGCACCCGCGCTCTTCCTGGCATCATGTTCTAACATTGCTGAGAAGGCAGTCAGAATGTGGGCAACTTTTCAGAACGGGAATTCCTCTGTCACTTGACACACTATAATTAAATTACGTGTGGTTTTCACAGAAATATAGTGCACTATGTGGAGTGAGAAAGATTCCCCTGGAAGGGAAAATGTGTATTATTAAACAACAACAAGGAAAAAACACACAAAAACAGTACAACACAGTAGTGGGGTGAGTGGGCCAGAAAACAATCCCTTAATGTGGTCGTGGGATGCCATGGCAGTCCAGCAGCAGGTGCAGCATTGTCAGTATTTGCTGCTGCTGTTCTTGTATTGTGTCAACCTGCTGCTGCAAAGCACCGACCCTCTGATTATTCTCCTCCAGGGCCACCCACACCAGGGCAATGTCAGCCTCTGTTGCAGGGACTGTGGTGGGGACTACTGCAGGTGGAAATCCAGGTAGTGGTGGTGGTGGATAGTGTGGTGCTGGTGGCTGTGGTGGCAATGGTGTTGCTGGTGGTGGTGCAGCAGCTGTATTGCCCCTCCTCCTGCTACAGCAAGGCACAACTTCACCTCAGCAGCAACCTCATCCACTGCCACAGAAGGGCCAGCAGGTAGATGCCTGGCCCCTTCCATGGCAGCCTGCCACTCTGCCTTGTGGTGGTTGAACATGTGGGTGCACTGGCCACCAGTCCCCAAATGTGTCCCCGAGGGCCACAGCACACCAGCACACCACATAGATGACACACCACAACTGTACTGTCTCCCCCCACAGAGTTAAAAATCTGCCACACTGGGGAGCAGCGGGGGGGGGGGGACCAGACACAGTCCTTGCACCACCTATGGTTTCCAGGAGCACCTCCTGTGGCTGTGGAGGTGGTGGAGTGGGTGCTGCTGGAGCCCTTACAGCTGCTACTGGTGGTGGTGGTGGTGGCAGAGAAGGTGGATGCACAGCAGCCTCCGGTGGCACTGGTGCTGCTGCTGCTGCTGCTTTTGCTTTCACTGAGGGGGGGGGAAGCAACACCCAGGAGTTGGGAGCAGTCCAGATTCACAAAACCGCCCCAACGTGTCCGCACTCCCCTCCTCTGACCGAGCCCACGGGCCAGCGACTCGCCTTCTCCAAGGTCCATCCCTCCCACACAAGTCCCCTGCACGCACACACACACACACACACACACACACACACACACAAAACAAAACAAAACTTATAAAAAAAAATTCACTACCCAAAAAAAAATCACAAACACAATGCAAAAACTAAATAAAGATATAGCTTTTCAAAAAGCTGTTGTTTTCTTTAAAGAAAGGCAAGATAGCACTTTCAGTCACTCACTCACTCTACACTGCTCTCTCACAAAGCCTTCTCCTACTACAAATGCAAAGGAGAAATTGAAACTGCTTCTCTGACTCACTTCCTTCCTGCCTGGCTAAAGCATGTGACTTACAGTACTGTAAGCCATGTGATGTGTGAGGGGCTGCCTATTTACTTGTCACTTTGCCTTACTTCACGTTAAGGCATAATGGCAACGCAAAGTAATAATGATAATGCAAAGTGAGAACTTTACAGTGCCCACTTTGCGTTATGCTCCGTCAATGCAAGGTGTCCACTTCGAGTTCACTTCACCAGCAGATTAAAAATTAGCTGCATCTCTACGTGTAAGACATTCATCTTAAGGTTATTGTTAGATGCCCAGACAATGGCATTTGTTTATTAATTTGAGACATTGTAAGATAGATATTACAGTATTATATACAGTGACAAAAGGCCTATAGCATTAGGTATTTATTGATACAAAATAAAAAAAATAATGCTATTCCCTGTACAGTATGTGATCACAGTCACTACGTCCAAATCTTATAAGTCTACAAGGAGGAAATATGATGTTGTTGCACACACCTGTTGATGACGTTATGGGCTCCAATAATCATAGCACTAATAAATCACAACATAGAAAAGATAATAATATTACTACTACTACTAATAATAATAATAATAACAACATGACTAGCACTACAATTTCTGAGAAGAAAAATCAGAAGAGCACTGCCATGATAGCAGAGTTTCAGATGACTGAAGTTTTTTTTTTTTTTTTAACCGGGAGACACACTAAGCTGGCTTGTTTGCAGATGTTGCCGGGCACAGGAAGTTAAGTGACTTGTTCAGGGCCACACAGTATGCAAGTTGGGGCTGTGGGATTCAAACCCAAGTCTCCAGGTATGCAGCTCAGAGCATTAAACGACTGCGCTATACTGCCTGACTGCACTATACTGCCTCCTAGTTACTCCTCAGAGTTACTCATAATGTTAGTTGACATTTTGTCACATGAGTCTGTGTAGTTCTAGCTTCTGAAGTAGCAAGCAAGGAGGCATCCTACTCAATGAAAGCTTAGATGCTGAGGCAGAGAATGCTGGTGTAGACAGTGGATCTTGGAAGTGGGATATACCAGGGTATACCCCATATAATGATACTTCTAATTCTTCCAATTCTGATGATGGAGATGATGAAGATAAGGTTGGTGGTTTGAATAAGGAGGCACAGTAGGAGAGGAAGTTAAAGTGAAGCATGGCGGCTAGTGCAGAAAGAATAATCACATGTGAAAAGTAAGAAGAGTATGAATAACAATGCTAGAATATCAGGATGAGGAGATGGCATTATAGGGCTACCTCCAGCTCTCTTGGCTGTAACAAAGAATAGTGTCATGTACCCTGGCACAAAGTATAAATGGTAGCTCTTTAGTGTGTGATTTTTTTTCTGTATTGACCCTCTCTAGGCAACTCTCATGCTGTATGCAGTAAGTGCAAAAACAGCATTAGTCACTGCAAGGGGACAGTTGGACATATCAGTAATGATGCAACATGCAAAGGCAAAACACACAGTTGAGTGGGGAAAGGTAAAAAGGGGGAGTGCGGTTGACATGGGCAGTGGTAGAGGTAGTAACCATAGTGATAACAATGAAATGGAAGCATTGAGTGGCATCAATTCTGTGGATGTCTCACAGCAGGCTTCTCAGACAAATATAGAATGCTTACTGCCACCATCAAGTAATGGAAAATCCTAAAGTAGTAATCGCAATGAGAAAGCTGTTAAATTCACAAAGATATCAACAATATTTCATCAACTAATATTAAAAGAAAGTGTTGCAAGGACATCAGAATTTACCCTCAAGTATTCAACATGCCAGCACTTAAATAGAGCCATTGCATAGCTGATGGTTGATTGTTAACTCCCTTTTGGTTTTGTTGACAGAAAAGTCTTCTAAGGTTCAAGCATCACATCGAACCATGGTACACTGTTCCCTGTCAATCACACATTTCAAAAAATTATGTCAGACAGTTGTATGTCTTGGTGTGTACTAACGTCATTAAAGACTTTAAACACTCCAAGGTGAAGCAGGCTCACATAATGACAGATATATGGACCAGCAACCAAACATTTGATTACCTTTGTATTACAGTTCATTTATCCAATATTTGATGAGAAAGTAATACGACCAGGTCTACTATAATCAGTAGGAAGCAGGCTATATTGTGCATAACCACTTTTGAGGAAAACCGTACAGTAGTCAATATTTGTTTTTCAAGAAATACAGAATCAGTTCTAGAAATGGCTCACCTCATATTCCCAATCTCCAGGATTCATAGTGCCAGATTATGGTGCCAGCATTGTCAAAGCCATTAAACTTGGCAGCTACAAACACATATAGGGCAGGGTTCACAAAGAAGATACGCCTGGCGCAACACAAATGCACAGGTGCGAATCAAATGCACCAGGCACAAGCAGAGACATTCACAGAGGCAGGTGCAGTGGGAAGCTTCAAGTACAACACCACTGTGAATCGCTGTGGAAATACGACGGAAAAAACCGTGACCGCATAACCTGTAATGCCAGGCGCCGGATGCCTTGCAGCCAAACAAGGGAGCTATGTAGAGCAAGTGGAGCAGTTCAACGGGGCATGAGGAGCAACCACAGAGCTGGAACAATCACACCCAAGGATGCAAGTGTTGAGTAAAACATGTTTATAAAAGAGTAAGCACATAAAATTCTGTACAACACATATGAAAAACAAAGCACAACAACAAGAATACCAAATGGGGAAAGGGAGGTGAAGGGATGGGAAGGAGGGCAGGAAAGGGACAGAAAAAGTGGACAGCGAACAGTGACTATATACACGTGAAGTCCTCAGGAAGAGGCAGGGGGCCACTAGTGTTGCCATGCCCTGTCACGCACCACCCTGGCATGACCACAGACCGGGAGATGCAGTAGGATGCCCTGCAGGGCAGCTGACAGGTGCTGAACAGTCCTGGCAAGAGGGCGCAGGGCTGCCTGCATGGCAACATGGATCCTACAGTCTACATCAACAGGGGCACCACCACCACCAGCCACAGCATGGTGAGCCAGGAGACCTACAGCAGTGACAGAAAGAACACACACTGAGGGCCTGAACATGGATAACATCCCCACCCACCAGTGACCCTACAGTATCTGAAATGCAGCAGTAGCAGAATGCAGTGCTCACCTGCCCCTGGAAGGCACCAGGGCTGGCACCCATGATGCTCCAAAACCACACCTCAGCTGTGTTCTTGGCCTACTGCCTAGCATCTAGTCCTGCAAAACATCACAGACAGCACCATGAGCGACCACTGCCACTGTGCAGGATGCAGTGCCATGGTGCCCCCCTCGCAGACCTGTGGCCATGCAGCAGACAGTGAAGATCAGCCGTGAAGTACCCAGTGGCCCACAGGTAGACACACAGCACCCCCCCATGGCACACATGGTATGGCAGCACTGGAGAGGTGCAGCCACTGCTGTGTGTGCAGGATGCTGTGAGACCCATGAGGGCCATGATACACACACCCAGCACGTGCCACAAAAGGAGACAGATGAACAACACCTACCTGATCTTAGCAGTGCACCCCTGCATGCACAGTGCCACAGATGTGCAAGCCTCTCCGGGTCCCACCTCTGGAGGTCACCACAGCTCCCTTGTGCATGGCATACCTGTATGGCGCACAAGCTTAATAGCTATGTTGGCCCACACCTGGGCCCTGGGATCATGGAGGTCATCCTGGCCAAACAGGTGCCCCTCCGCAGTCATAACCAGTTCTATTAGATGAAGCAACTCCACCTTTGACCAGTTCATGGCCCTAGGCATCTGTCTCCCTGCCCTAGGCATCATACAATGCGTACTGACAGTGGCAAGGTGCAAACAGGCAAAGCGCAGTCAAGCAGTCATTATGCACCACGTGAACCACTGAGGCACGTGCAGCACAGCATGCACTGAGCATGAAGTGTGATAGGTGAATGGCGATGCACCCATGCATGCACAGTGCACACCGCAATGGTGTGGCAAGGCCAGGACCCGTTTGCACATGCGTGGTGAGCGTGCGGGCACCATGTTGTGCACGGCATGCTCTATGAACAACTACCGCATGTTGCGCGTGATCCATGGGCAGTTCAGGCACAGTGCAGCATGGACAGCGCATAGTGGAACATGCTGCATGATAGGGTACACAGCGCCATGGTCAGCAGGCCTGCTATGGCACATCGGGTTAGTGGTGGTATGGCGCATCATAGGATATGCGCTACCGGACACGATGACCACACATGCATGACAGAAGCACCTTCCACAATGCCCCCGATACATGAATATGCACCTACTAATACATGCATGCACTGGAGATGTGCTGTATGACCATCAGTGCATCCCACAGATGCTCCATGCAAATTGAGATAAGCTGGGGGCAATTGTGCAATTCACAGAGAATGCACCCAAAACAGCCTCATCAACCATGCATGGGCAACTCAGCCGATTAGCATCTCATTGCCAGGGGCTCAGGCCTCATTTGCATGCCCTAAGCTATAAAAGCTCTCAATTCAGCAGGCTGAGACCAGGTCACTGAGTGGAGTCAGTGCCCAGAGGGTGAGTACACAGCCATGTTTGTAGGGCAACAGAACACACTGGAGTGACTGACTGTGAGTGTGCACACCAGGCAATACCCCAGTACCCCAGATGTGGGCCCAGTACAACCATTATGTGGCACTCTAGACCATAACATGGAATACAGCGGCAGGGCAGTATAGAAGGTGCACAGGGCACCAATAGATTGTTCCCTGCCATGTCCATAATGGCTATATGTGTACCGGGATGTACACATCCCAGCATGTATGGCACAGTTCTGCTGAGTGATGATACGGATGTCAGTGTGCCTAGGCATTGTGGAACAGGGAGGGCATGCAACGTGTACATATGGGCCATCCACTGTACACAGGGAGACAGGGGTGATACGTACAACTGGGTGTCACTAGCTATGTGTGGTGGATGCAGCAACATGCAACAGTTATGTCTGAGGCACACAGCAGCACACGTGCAGGCATGATGGCACCATCACCAAACCGCACACTACTGCCAGCTGAACCATGGGTGTTGCCACATGTCAGTCTCCCACCACCCTGCGTCCATGGCATGGGTGTCTCCCAGGATGGATGTGTTACCACAGTGGTGACACATGCACTGCAGAGGAACCAGGACATGCCCATGGCAGACAGCACAGTGTGCCCCCCCAAGGCGGCTGCACTGTTCTCCCAGCTATGGACTGGGTGTCATGCATGGCATGTGCAGCATCCCCCATGGACCACTTACCATAGTGCATGGCCACCTGTGCTAGGCTGCCCACCCATGGGCCACGGCCCAGATCAATGGTGTCATGGACCATGGGGGGGCAACAGACTGAGGGTGATGTGAGTAGAAACATGTGTACCAACAGGTGTGACTGACACCTGGATGCTTCCCCCCACAGTAAACAGTATGTCGGAAGAAGCATTTCACTAAGGATGAGGACAGGGTGCTAATCAAAGCATGCCACTTCTGCCTGGATGTAGTCACTGGCTGGGGAGGCAGCTGGACAGTGCATGTAGAAGGCTGGGAGGACGTAGCCCAGCAGGTGAATGCAGTGGCACCGTACAACCGCACAGTACAAGAGTGCTGCAAGCACTGGAATGATGGCCGCCGGAGGGCCAAGGAGAAGGTGGCCAGCATCCAGGCATCCCTGCGGCAGACAGGGGGTGGACCTAGCAAGGCAGAACAGCTCAGCCCCAATGAGGCCCTCCTGGCAGCCAGTGTGTCCAGGACAGCCATGCATGGTGTCCCAGGTGATGGATTCCAGATGGGAGGCATCCCGTAGCAGCATGGCAATTAGCTGTGCACCCTGGCCGGGCATGCCCATCCATGTGCCACTTTAGGCTCGCCTGTCCCTGTGTGCTGAGCACTGTCACTGTACACTCAGGCACAGCACCGCTGGGACAGTTGTCCCTGGCAGGGCATGACTGGCCCCATGATGCTGTGGGTGCTAGGCTACTGCGCCGGGGGCCGCGTGACCGCTGTGCACCCATGTGGCATGTGATGTTGCTGTTACGCATTGTGCACAATGGGTCAGTGGCACGTTCAACCATGACATGGGCTGCATATTGCCATCGCACCCTGACCCTGCTGTGGAAAGGCATGTGAACCTCACATAGTGTGGACAGCCATGTTCAGTTGGGGTTCGCCACTGTGACATGTATGTCCTGTGCATCAACCATGGTCTCCCTTCCTTTCTTCACAGCACCATCACGACTCCAGGGTGCAGCCATGGCCATGGCTGACTGTGATGCCTTTGAGGGTGATGATGCAGGTCCGTCCCATGGGGTTGATGACACCACCATGGATGACTCCACACCTGCACCATCCAGGTCCCATGCAACACCAGTCACAGCCCTTGTGATGGAGAGCCCTGGGGGCCCCTCTACCAGTGATGGCGGGACAGCCAGAGTGTACATCGCTTGGTTGGGGAGCCTGTCCAGGTTATCTGATGCTGACTCAGATGAAGCGGTGGACATTGCAGATGCCCTCCTCATGCTCGACAGTAACATGCAGGGGGAGGGCATTGGCACCGCCGCATGTTCAACCCACACCAGCATCGCTGACATGGCTGGCGGCAGTGCACATGTCATGGGATTGCCTGTGCATGGGTCCCTGGGTGCCACCAATGTTCCCACTGTGGTGGGTTCCAGTGCAGTGGCAGCACAACTGCCGTGTGACTGTGGGTGCTGTGCTCCCTGCACCACTGCCCAGTGCAGTGCTGGTGATGTCGGTGTCATCCGGGCAGGGCACCTGTGTACATGAACCCACTCCAGTGGCCCTGAAGGACACCACCCATGGGCAACCAGTGGCTCTGCCCAGCTATGCCCCACCCACTTCACAGCCTGCCAAGATGCATCCACTGCCCGTGGATGCACCTGGTGAGGCTGAACCATTCCCTGGTCGTCGGCGATGCCACCATGCTGCATCACCCACCGACAGCATTGGGGCATACTGTGACCTGCTGCGGGTGACTGTGGATGGTCAGGAGGCCCTCTACGAGGAGTTCCAGAGCCACAGAGCTGTTATAGTCCAGATCATGAGTCCATGGTGGCATAGCATGCTCAGATGTTGACAGAGACGTATCATGCAGGTGGGCATTACCGCAGCCATAGAGCAGATTGCAACAACTGCAGAGGCGGTGGCTGCATCCACAGAACACCGTGGACAATTGTACATCCAGTCAAATGCCCAGGACCACATCTTGTATACCCCGGCAGCAGAGTCAGGTGAACCCCCTGCTGCTGACTCCATCACCACTGGCATCCACACCCACCGTCCATGGCTCAGCTGGTGGGCATCAGACAGTCATCCCACTTGGCACCCATTCACGGTCTCAATGCAGCATTCCTGTGGGGTCACTGGAGATGCCCCCTGTGGCCGGTGGTGGCACCCCCACCACCAGCAGCCATGGCAGAGGCTGCCCTTGTGTCTGTGGCAGTTGTGGGGCCACCCAGGGATGCCAATGTCCATGGTCCTCTGGTGGTGGGTTGGCATGCCCATGCATACCGGATGCCCTGCGGGTGGTGCCTGTGGTGGTGGTGTGTGTGTGTATGTGTGTGTGTGTGTGTGTGTGTGTGTGGCGGGCACATGCCCCACAGCTGTCCTGGCACCACCCTGTGCTACCTGTGCAGGCTGTCCAGTGTGTCTGTGTGTACCGCTGTAGTGCCTTGAGTCATAGGAATGATGAGTGTGTTACAGTGCCTGCAGTGCCCATGTGCTGGCCACAGTGCGCACTGTCCTGTGACATCTAAAGCATGTCCTGGGGTGCTCAGGTGATGCTCAGGTGATGCATGCATGGTGCCCATGTGTCTGTGTGTTTCTGTGTCCCCCACTGTGTGCGTGTGCCTGCGTGTGCACCCCTGTGCAGTGTACAGTGTTCACTCTTCCCACATCATGCTGTCCCTACACCGTAGTGCTCACACCTGCACACACACATACATACCTGCATACTCACCTATGGGGCCCAAAGTGTTCCTCCACCACACACATGTGATATTCCCACACCCTCTCTGCAAGTCTGGGATCTCTGCATCCCTGCCCGGCTTCGCCTCCCTGGTCCTCAGGGGGTGCCCTGTCTGCCCCCTTCCCACCCCTCCTCCTCCCTGGAACTGTCACCCACACTGGCCTCGACAGGCATCCCTCGTTCATGGGCCATGTTGTGTAGCATACAACAGGCCTGGAATATGCCACAGTCCTTCTCAGGGCTGTACTGTAGGGCACCACCTGACCAACTCAGGCACCGGAATCGCATCTTCAGCATGCCGAAGACATGCTTGATGATGGCGCATGTTGCGATGTGTGCCTCATTGTAGCATTCTTCCACCACTGTTCCAGGTCGTCGGATGGGGGTGAGGAGCCAGGGCCTCAGTGGGTATGCAGCATCACCTGTGGGGGTGGACGTGTCTCCATTAGTACATTGCGGTACACCGTGGCTTGTGCCCTGTCCCCAGCCCTACCCTCTGTGGTGTGTGCCCCTGTCCTGCTCTCCTGCCCATGCATCCACATACCTGGCAGTCCTGCATCCCTACCATGGCTGCACCTGCCTGCCCCCATCTTTTGTGTGGTGCACAGTGCTTACATGCCACCTTGTGTCCGCATTTGTACTCTTTCACACCCCTGCTGTTCCAGGGCCCTTGCACCTGCTTCACACTGCCCACGGCCCACTCCATGTGTCCCGGATGTGGTGCCACCCTGTGCTGTTGGTGCCCAGTCACATGTACCTATCAGATGGCCACTTTGGATGTCCCCAGCCTCAAACCTCATGCAGAGTGCTGACTGGTACCATATGAATGTATCATGTGCGGTCCCAGGGTGTGTGGTGCAGACATTGGTGATGCACCTGTGGCATCGCACACCACCTGGCAGTTCACAGAATGGTGCCCCTTCCGATTCTTGTATGTGATGGCCTCCTCACCAGGTGGTGCACAGATTACCACATGGGTGCAGTCAATGGCCCCTATGACACCTGGCGTGCGTTCCACCCTGTAGAACTCCTGCATGGCTTCTGTCCACTCTGCCTGCGTGCTGGGGAAATGGATGTATTCTGAAGCATGTGGTAGCAGTGCAGTCAGGAACTGTGTGAGGAGGCAGGATGTAGAGGCCTGTGATATGCCAGTGGTGTCCCCAGTAGGCCTCTGGAAGGTTCCCGTGGTGAGCAAGTACATGACCGTTGTCACCCTTGGTCTTCACCGAGATGACATGACCTCGTGCGGTGGGTGCCTGCATCTCATCATGGCACAGCTCACACAGCTGCCTCAGCATGGCCCTGTTGAGGGGATATCACCCAACTTTCTCCACCTCTGTGAGCTGCTCAAAGGACAACCAGGCACGATACCCCTTGTTGCTGGTGGCATACAGTGCCTTCCAGTGCCCTGCCTCCTCCTCATTTGGGCACCATCTATGGCAACTGCTGCCGGGTTCATCTCCACTATCAGTATGGCCCTCTGGCATTGTTTGCTGCCTGGCTTTGTTGCTGACTGACCGGTTGTGTCTCTCCCTCTCTCTGGTTTCCTCTTCCCCTCTGAGTCTGGTTGTGTACTGCTGCGGTTGTTTCATTCACAGTCTGCAGGTGTGCTGGACATAAGTATCCTTTTTTACTTATCTTTCTATGGCACATCTTGGCTTTGCGCTGGCTTTGCCCCATAGATGCGCCCTGGTTCCGCTCTGTGGATCGAGTTGCACTGTGTAAGCATGGGTACGCCCCCTGTATATGCACTGCATGTCATTACATTGAGCCTCTGGCACATGCTGTTCAGTGCAAGGCATCTCTGTTGGGCTGGCACTTTCACCCTGTTTCTGAATCAGCTTGCGGCACATTTCTGACTTGAGCCGGAGCATCTGGGTTGAGCTGGGAGCATCTGTTTTGTGAATCCTGCCTATAATGTTTTACTAATTTTGTGTATCTTCTCAGTCATCACTTCTTACAGTAAATGAAAACATTCAGGTCCTCCAGAACAGCTCACCTTGGTAAAAACCAAAGAATTTTCTAATCAAAGGGAGGAGCCATCTCTAATCATGACACTAATAATGGCAGTAATGGATAGGGATACAAGCTCACTCACCAGTTTTTTAACATAACATATTCATTTTATTCTTTATGAAAGATCCAGAATATTACTTCCAACATTTTGGAGCATGTGCCCCTTCATCATGGAATTCTGAAATCTATACAGCAAAATATTATGTTATATATTCAGTCATTTTATAAGCAAAAGTAAATTAACAGCACATTAACATCTATCTATCTATCTATCTATCTATCTATCTATCTATCTATCTATCTATCTATCTATCTATCTATCTATCATTCTATCATATCTATCTATCATTGGCCTGCACTTTTGTTTCTATAATTTCTTTTCATATACTTTGATTATTATTCTTTGTATATCCTGGTGCTATTCTTTAGCACTATTAAATAAATAAAATGTTTGTACGTTCTACTTAATAATTCAAATGCATATTTAGATGTTTTATTTGTTTATTTATTTATTGAAATTTGTCAACAGGAAGGCACACTGAACAAAAATTGCTCATCTCACGGTGTGACCTGCGGGGAGGATTACATAGGGATGAACACAAGAGCAGATTACTGAGTGTGAGCAGGAAGACAGATATAACTGTAAGGCTCAGTACAGGCAAAGTACACTTAGTGGGCAATATACAAGGAATCAACAGAGTGAAGAGCAAAATAACATACAAAACCAAATAATGAAACAGTACACAATTTTTGTGCGGTTGCATACCAGGAGTAAACTCAAGGTAAAGCAAGTACTGAATGAGGAGAAATTGTATCTAAGTGCTATGTGACTAGGAGGAAAGGCGGGGGGGGGAGAGGGAAGCTGGGTGCTGGAGGGGAGAAACAGCCAATCCAGGTGCCCCATCAGGCTGCTGAGAGCCCAGCAAGGGGGAAGGATTGGAAGGTAGGAGTGAGAGATAGGGGTAGTAAAGGAGGGTTATAGCTTTTGAGCAAGTAAGAGCCAGTAAAGTTGGGAGAGAGGAAGTTGTGGAGGGCAGATTTAAGGGAATAGGAGGGGAGAGGTGATGTATTTAAAGGAGCAAAGGTATACTGAATTTAAGGGCAGAGCAGAGCAAAGGCAGACTGGCCAAAGAGGGTGGATTGGAGGGTTGGAGTGAGGAATAAGTGAAGTTAAGGAGGGTTGAAGCAGAAGCAGTTGGGAGAGAGGAAGTTTGAAGGGCAGATTTAAGGGAAGAGGTGGAGGAGGAGTGGTGTATTTCTGAGGGAAGGGAGTTCCAGATTCTAGGGAGGCAATGAGCAAAGGCTGTCTGACCAATGAGGGTGGAATGGAATTGGCCAACCAGGGTGCGAGAGCCACTAGATCCAAGAGAGTGGGAGGATGGGGGAGGAGAAGAGAGCAAGGATGATAGGTGGGGGGGGGAGTAAACCAAGCCAAAATTTGTAGGTTGGTTTGGCACAATGGGAGATGCATCTGTTAGATAATGAGGAGAAAGCAAGGGAGTGATAGAGTGCACAGTGATGGGTACGAGGGGGAGAAGGGCAAAGTGGCAGAAGGAGTTAAATAGAGTGTCCAGTTTGGTCAGGGAAGATTTGGGAGCAGTACCATAGACTACATCGTAGTAGTCAAAAATGGGGAGTATCATCTTCTGGACAAATTTGCACCATGCAGTCAGCGGGATGCAACTGCAATTCCTGAATAGGGCACCGAGCTTGGGGCGCAGTTTCTTCAGGATAGCATCGATATACACAGAGAAGTTGAGGTGTTGTTCCAGCCAAACCCCAAGATATCTAAATGAGGATTACATAGATTACATAGATATTATGGAGCATTAAAAGACATTAGTCCATAAGGTCACCAATCATAGGTTATGAATACCCTTTAATGTCCCCGCTTATAAGAAATTTATCTAGCTTTGTTTTAAATTCCATCTGTGTTTTGCATTCCACAACCTCACAAGGCAGTGAATTCCAAATCTCAGTTACTCTATTATTTAGCCAGTATTTCCTTTTATTTGTTTTAAATATTTCCTTAATCAGCTGGTAGCAATGAGCTCTGGTATTGTATAATTGGTCTCTATGCACCAGTCCCAAGAGATCCCACAGACAGGTATTGGTCAGGGCCCTATAAATCAAACACATGTCCCCTCTCATTCTACAATACTCCAAAGAGTACATTTCCAAAAACTGCAGCTTCTGCTCGTAGCTCTGTCCTTCTGTCCGCTTGATCCTTTTGGCAGCTCGTCTCTGTACCCTCTCCACAGATCTAATGTCCCTATTTTTGTAAGGATCCCAAAACTGCACACGATATTCCACATGAGGATGCATCAGTGCAGTATACAAGTGGATCACAACCTCTCTATCCCTGATTTAATGTGCCTCTGTATACAATGTGTTATACTGCTAGCCTTTTTTATAGTTTTATTACACTGCATACTAAAATTAAGATCACTGCTGATATTAATCCCCAGATCCTTTTCTTCCCTTACAGCCTTTAGTACAATACCTCCCAAGGTATATTGGAACTGCTAATTTTTATTTCCAAAGGTCATAGCCGTGCACTTATCGATACTGAAAATTGCTTTTGGGAGGCCCATACCTCCAGGTTATTTATGGCTGCTTGTAAGATAAGCTGATCTTCTATATTATTTATTGGACATCCAATTCTGGTGTCATCTGTGAATTTTGAAAGCCAAACCCCAGGATGAACCTGCATTGATGATATATATAAATTTAATAAACAAGGTCCCAATACAGAGCCCTGGGGGATACCACTGGTCACGCTAACCTGGCCAGAGAATCCCCCTTTTATACAGACCCTCTGGCTTCTATTATTTAACCATACCTTGACCCATTGTGAAACCCAATTGGGGAGACCTAATTCTAATAGGGCCTTCACAGGATCCTCATGGAGGACTTTGTCAAATGCCTTGTCGAAGTCAAGGAAGATAACATCAACTGAGTTTCCCATGTCCATGGATTTACTAACTTTGTTGTAAAATTCTAAGAGGTTGGTTTGACATGACCTCCAGCTGGTAAACCCAAACTGAGTTCTATTTGTCTTGCCTGAAGCTACTAGAAATTCTATGATGAAGTCTTTTATTATACCCTCCAAGATTGTCCCCAACACAGAGGTCAGGCTAATGGGCCTATAGTTCGAGACCTCCTGTCTTGATCCTTTCTTATGTATGGGGACAATCACCGCTTGCCTCCAGACCTTGGGGACTTCACCAGTTTCCACACATTTTTGAAATAGCCAGGATACTGGGCCAACCTATACTTCTGCCATTTCCTTGATTACCCTGGGGAGGATATTATCAGGTCCCTGTGCCTTATTCTGATTTACTTTTTTTAGTCTTTTAAAGACATCAGCTAGCTCTATCTTAAAACTGTGTCCCATTTGTGTTTTTCCTCCATAGTCCTGAACAACTTGTGGGTATACATTAAACACTGAGGAAAAGTATGTATTATATTCCTCAGCTAATGCACTATTCTCTGTTATAAGAGCCCCGTTCTGTGCTTTTAGGGGTCGAACAGTATTGATTTTCCCCTTCTTACTGTTAATATATGAATGAAAAGTCTTGTTATTATCCTGGACTTCAGTAGCTAGATTATGCTCATAATTTCTTTTGGCCAGAACAATACCCCTTTTTGCAAGTTTGAGACACTTTTTGATTTTGTAGATCTCCCAGACAGTTTCTGTATTGTTATGTCTTGCCTGGTGGTATGCTTTATTTTTATTTTTAATTAGTCCTTTAACAGATGGGGTCATCCATGGTGGAAGGGCATTTTTAGTCCCATTATATTTGTCTCTGGTTGGTACATACCTCTGGATCAAGTGATTTAAGATTTTTGTTAACCTATCCCACATTCCAGTGACTGTCTGGTTTTTAAAATCTGATTCCCAGTCCCATGTAGCTAATTCATATCTCATTTGCTTGAAATTAGCTAGGTTGTACCTATGGAGTACTGTACTACCATGTTTTACCCCCAGAGTACCAGCATACTGAAAGCCAATCGTGGAATGGTCACTGGAACCCAGTGGGGGATTCAAACTGCAGTTAACAATATTTTCACCAAGGTTGCTTAATACTAAGTCTAAAATATGATTACCCCTGGTATTAAATGTAATGTATTGGTCCAACCCTGTAAGACTAAAGGTTTCCAAATATTTGGATTCTATAGTTGTACTTGCTTTTACTGTATCCCATCCAATATGGGGGAGTTTCAAATCCCCATCCAGTACTACATTCCCAGCTAGGGACAACTGGTTTATAAAATCTAATATAACCTCATCCTCAAGAATTGTGCCATCGAGTGTGTGGAAGAAGGATAGGATGGGGAGCCTAGAGAGTCTCTGCCTGGTGCCAAAGGTCATTGAGACAGTCTTTTTGGTGCTAAGGAAAAGCCGATGTGAGGCAAACCAAAGCAGGACTTGGTTGAAATTGTGTTGCAAGCTGGTTTGCAGTGCAACAGGGTTTTTGCCAGAGCTGCACAAGACAACATCATCTGCATACATATGAATAGAGGAGGTGGAGCAGGCAGTGGGAAGATGGAGAAGAGCAGGGGACCATGCACTGAGCCCTGGGGAACTCTGGTATTGATAGGGCATGGAAGTGAGATTGAATCAGCAATTCTAACTGATTGAGACCTACCGATGAGGTAGGATTTGAATCAGTTTTTGGATGACACGGCAAGGCCTGCAGTGGTAAGACAGAGGAGTAGCAGGGTGTGGGAGACAGTGACAAAAGTGTTGGCTAGATCAACAAAGATGGCTGAAGTGATCAGGCCATCATCCATCCCAGTGAAGATGGAGTTGGTGAGCCTGAGTCAGGAAGTGGTTGTTGAGTGGTTCTTCTGAAAACCAGATTGGAACGGGCTGAAGAAGGAGGCGACAGAGAGGAAGGAGGAGAGTTGAGAGAGATCCAGGTGCTGTTGGAGTTTAGCAAGGGAAGGAAGAAGAGAGATAGGGCAATAGTTACCAGGTGTAGACGGGTCGCCACCCATAGGAAGAGGAAGGATCATGGCATCCTTCCAGGAGGAGGAGGGGATTTGAACAATTGTGAAAGATAAGTTTAGAAGTAAGGAGATAGGATAAGCAATAGCAGAGGCTGAGAGATAGAGGAGTTCTTTGATTGAGGCCATCAAGAGAGGACCCTTTAGAGGGATTAAGGGAGAGGAGGATGCTTAAAGCTTCCTCAGGGGAGATAGCAGAGAAGTAGAAAGGGGAGGATGCAGATGCTGAAGGAGGTGGTGAGCTCAGGGAAGGAGTTGTGAGTGGAGGGAGGGAGTAAAAGAGAGAAAAGGCACAAGGGATGTAGTATACATTAAATTCATTTGCCACCAAGCTAGGCTCGGTAACCAGAGAATTATTTACTTTGAGTACTGGAGAGGAGGAGTGTGAGGAAGGAGAGAAAAGGGCATGGACCACCTTCCAAAATTTGGAACAGGAGATGATGTTTGTCAGGAATGAGGATTTGAAATATTCAGACTTAGCCAGTTTGGTAGCTTTTATGCAGGAGTTACATAGTCATGGGGCAGTTTTGTAGATTTGTGTTTTTTCCAGCCCCGGTCACGCTCCCTAAAACAGGCCAGAAATTACAGGTTAATCCAGGGAAGGTGAGTCCCATGGACTCTGGTCCTTCTGAAGGGAGCAAATACATTCTAGAAGGAGATGAATTTGTCCTTTAAGTAGCCAAGGGCATGATCAACTGAAGTGGCTGAGAAGAGAGAGGTGCAGTCTATAGAGGCAAGCTCAGCTAAGAGTGGGGCATGATCTAGGAATTTAAATGAGCGGAGATGAATGATTTTGGGGGAGGGTTTAGGGCGATGGAGTTTGTGGACCATGAAAATGGGGTTATGATCACTAAGGGCATCTAGTAGGATACCTGCCTTGATGATGTGGAGTGGATGGGTAGAAAGAACCCAATTAAGGAGGGTATGATTTAGTGTTCTGTGGTTTGGGCATGTAGGCTGTAGTATTAGTTGGGAAAGATTTATTGCAGCAACATCATTTCATGTGATATTCATCTTGGAGGACAACCAATTTAGGTTGAGGTCACCCAAGATATAGGGGATACATGATGGGCCGGAGTGTGATATGGAAAATATCTTCACTCCTGCAGAGTGAGCTCTGGATACTCACTGGTGCCGAAGGCACGAGTGAGAGCATCCAGAGCTCACAATGCAGGAGTGAAGATATTTTCCATAGCACATGATCTGCACATCATGTGTTCGATTTATACAATAGGGGTATGAGTTTCAGAAGTATTGTTATGATTTTTTGTGTTCTGTTGCTGTTTCTGTGTGAGATCTTCTGAATGGGCTGGCAGTGTTACAAACTCTGTGGGAAAAGATGAGTGTGTTTTGCAATGCTAAGTAAGTTAACTTCAGGCAGCAGTGAGAAAGAAAATGTTTTGTGAAGGTGTCTGTTTTAGAAGTCTGGTTGCAGTCAAGCTGAGAGGATCACAGGAATGGGTTGGGAGTGAGTCAGAGTATAGGAAACACCTGAGAATGTTTTGCCATGGTAACTAAGTCTGAGTTGGGTTCAGGCAGCAGTGAGAAAGAAATTGCTTTGTGAAGCTGTCTGTTTTAGAATTCTGGTTGTAGTCAAGCTGAGAGGATCACAGCGATGGGATGGGAGTGAGTCAGAGTATAGGAAACACCTGAGAATGTTTTGCCATGGAAACTGAGTGGGCTGCAGGCAGCAGTGAAATATCACTCACAGTGGTGACGTCACAACATGATTTATCTCAAGCAGTGATGTCACAACATGAAATATCTCATGTGGTTATGTCACCACAGTGAGGATACATGTTTTTATCATACTCATTTATCATTCATCCCTTTTGTATAAATACAACTCTCCAGATTGTGGGATAGAGGTAATGGAGGATAAGAGTTCCACCACAACCAAAGGGTGGGTCTTTGGGTGGCAGTAGATACCAGTAACAAAATTGGGGCAGTGTAGGGAAGGGTAATGTGGGTGACAAGAGCCTCATATGCATTGGTGATGAAGATAGAGAGGGATGTTGTATAATGCAGTGAGGACTGGATATACAAGGCCACCCCTTCCATGGCCTGACAAATTTTGTCTGGTGAGGGAATACCCAGGGATAGCAATGGCGCTGTCAGGGGTGCTATTCTTGAGCCATGTTTCAGTAATCATTAGAATGTCAGGAGTGTAAGAAAGCACTAGTGTTTGAATGAGGTCAGTTTTGCTTAGCAGGATGCAGATATTCAAATGAAGTTTCAGCCCATTCTGAATAACAGAGGATGCCGAGGAGTTGGAAGTATTGGTATTAGAGGATACAGCCAAGGGGGATGTGGAAGGAGGGCCAGGATTAGGATGAATGTTCCAAGATGATATGAGGAGGACTGCTATGATGAGATAATGCAGTTTAGGACTTTTGTATTGGTGGGTGGAAATCAGGGAAGGTGGGGAGCAGTATAGGTTAGAGTGGAGGAAGTGAGTAGATGGAGATGGGCAAAGTGGTTAGGAAGGGGAAAAAGAGGAGCAGGAGGGGAAAAGGAAAATGAGACCATGCTTCAAAAGGGGCAGTGGGTGTGATTACAAGATTAAATGAGGCAGCTGTTGGGGGGCGGGAAAAGCAGATGCAGTTGGTGGGGAGGGAAGAGGATAGACAAAGTAAGTACCAAGAAGGGTGGTAGGAAGGAGAAGGAGGTAAACATTTTTTAGGTCCAGGATAGGTGTAAATTTACAGGGATTGTAGAGAAAGGAGCAACCCTGAGGAAGAAAGGGGAGAGAGAGAGAGAGAGAGAGCAATGCAACTTCCTTATAGGGAATGTGCTGAAGCAGAAAGAGGTTATAGTGCTGAGGAGGAAGCACAGTGGCAGAAGGAAGAGGGGGCCAGGGGCAGAGCCAAAGTGTATTTAAAAGAGGTTGGGGCCTGGGTGGGTGGTGAAAATTAATCCCCATGATATTAGGTTGAGTACAGTTCTACAGTAGCAGGGAGCAAAGATTGCAGTTTGAAAAGAAGCGCTCAAGCAGGGTTCTAAAATGAGCCAATCAGAGGTGAATAAAGATTGGAGCCATCTAATAGGAAGATGAGTCCTGTCTAAGGCTGCTGTCTGAAGATTCAGCAGGGGAGAGTGGGCATCCAAGTTGGGCTAGAGCCCCGATTACCTGAGTCTGTGCAGCAGGCAGCAGGAGGATTTGCCGCAGGATCTTCTGGGCCAGACCACTGGCAGTGCAACACACACTCAAGGGCATTTCGGCTGAGTCGGTGTGGTGGACAGCAGAAGGATTTGCCACCAGCTCTTTTCTAGATATTATGAAATAAATCTCCAATGTCTCACCTCTGTTTTGGGCTGTGAAGTTGTTATCTTAGGGTGAATTCTAAAAATGAAATAGGTGTATCATTGTAATAGTTATATACATTTATATACATATTGCACATCATTATCACATTTTATAAATTATCTTTTCATCTTCATAATCTTTTCCACAGTTTCATTATATGCATTATAAGCAGTCACCAAGTGAAGAACCTGAGAAATATATTTTAAAATACATTTTTAATTTGTGTAAAATAATGCTAAGGAATACCACCAGGATGTACAAAGAATAATAATTAAAGTATTCAAAAATAAATTGTATAAACATAAGTGAAGGTTAATTATATATATATATATATATATATATATATATATATATATATATATATAGAGAGAGAGAGAGAGAGAGATAGATAGATAGATAGATAGATAGATAGATAGATAGATAGATAGATAGATAGATAGATTCATTGCAAAAAGCTCTGCTAATGCATCACTTAGGATAGATAGCACATTGACAAAAGTTTGGAAATTCCATGTTAGGGTTCCCACCACTACTACCCCACCCCAACCCCTTACCAGTCACAAACCTACAGGCATTGGGGTGTGCCATTGGGTTGACAGACCTACCTCTCATACCATTCTATGTATAAAAAAGCTGACATGGTACATTATAGGAGAATGGGGCGAGAGTCAGGCCTGATGACTCCATGACACACCCCAATGTCTGTTGTTGTGTGGAGAGTGAGAGGTGTGGGGGTGGGAACCCTAACATCGAATTTACAAACTTTTGCACTGTGCTATCAACCTTAACTGACGCATTAACTGAGGTTTTTGCAATGAATTTCCCTTTTTTTGAGAAAGTGTAATGTAACTGGTAACTGGTATGTGGTTGTGGGAGTGCAGGGCCCTCCAGGCCCTGTGCTCCCTTCACACTGCCCATTATTGCATAATGGTATGCATATGTGGGAGCATGGGCCCTCTCGACCCTGCTCTCCCACCTACACATAAGTACGAAGACATACCACAGCCCTATGTTCATGAAAAGCAAGCCTTGTAACACTAATTTGGCAATATCTCAGTAACCATAGTAACTATGAATAAAAGTCCACTGCAGTTGTTATCATGACTTGAAAACCTCCATGCAAGCTTTGTTCACCTAGAAGTGGACTATGCTATCCAGAGTAAAAAATCTGTATCTCAAATTGTTTTTGAGATATGGGTGCTGAAAGGCACTGCGGCGCTGCAATGTTATCCAATGGGAAATTTCTCAACTTTGGAGCACCGTAACTATGGAACTGTTATAAATTTTTGACCAAACCCCAAAAGGCACATTTCATGGGGCCAGGGCTTGCCACCCTGCAAATTTCAGCCCAAAAGCCCCAACCTTCAGTGAAGCGACAAAAAAAGAAAATGCTGGTTTTGGGAGCAGTAGTGTCATAAATTGCGGCACTTTCACAAAAACTTGTGAAAGAACGGGCACAACAGTGTAGCAATTTGTGAAAGTGTCGAATCCATTCTGTCACAATTTGCGACACTATGGGGCGCCCAAAAGCCAAAAAGGCATTTCTGGGGGTAGATCAAAATAATGGCTGCATTGTGTTCCTCATGCCTTCATTAGGCAAACACAACTGTCAGTGTTTACCTAGGGTCCATACAATTTAAACTACAGCTGTTTTTCTCCACCACTAACTGAAAACAAGCTGGCAGCTGCATGACATTACGGAGGGCATTTGCAACAGTAAAATGTACTGTATAGCTTTTAAGAGGCACAGCTATTTTTTCCCGTTGACTATAGTAGGAAAATTACAATTTGAATAACTTTTGAACAGATCAATATTCTTTCACCAAATCTTCAAAAGGCACATCACTGACCCAGACAGTATACTCCCTGAGAATTTTATACCAGATGGACTAACCATTTGGGCTGTAGTGCCGAGCAAAGAAATGGTGAAAAAGTCAATTTTTTGCACGTTTTTTGGTGCTCCACAGCTCTGTAGCCGCACATCCGAGCATAACACAACTTGCCAGATCCAGAGATCCATGGTACCAGACTGGACATTGAAAATTTCATCTGTCTATTGGTTGCAAAATTATTAAAGTGAAAATTTGGGGTTTAACATAGAAGTGGCTGGGCTACCTTAACTATGCTATAATATATAGTCATTGCAAAAAAAAAGTTTTGTTAATGCATCAGTTAGGGTTGACAATACAGCAACAAAAGTGTGGAAATGTGATGTTGGGGTTACCTCCCACCACCACCACCACCACCCCACCCCCACACTCCACACACCATCAGATGTTGGGGTGTGCAACGGGGTCATCAGGCCCAACTTTCACCCCATTCCACAAGTAAACAGGTTGACATGCTACAATATAGGAGAATGGGGTGAGAGTTAGGCTTGACAACCCCATGGCATGCCCTGACGTTTGTTGGTGTGTGCAGTGTGGGAACAGGGGAGATGGGAGGGTGGTGGCAGTAGGATGTAACCCTAACTTCACATTTCCATACATTTGTCACTGCGAAATCAACCCTAACTGTTACATTAAAGACATTTTTTGCAATGAATTTCCCTTCTTTTTGAGAAAGTGAAATGTAAGTGGTAACTGGTATGTAGTTGTGGGAGTGTGGACCCTCATGGCCCTGTAATCCCTTCATGATGCCCAGCTTATGTGTACTGGTATGCATATGTGGGAGGGCAGGCCCTCTGGGCCCTGCACTCCCACTTACATATAAGAACAGAGCCATACAACACCCCTATAATACTGAAAAGGAAACCTTGTAAAAGTAATTTGGCAATATCTCAGTACCCATAGCAACTATGAAAAAATGTCCAATGCAGGTGTAATCATGACTTCAAAACCTCCATGCAAGCTTAGTCCACCTAAAGGTGGACTAAGCTGTGGAGAACAAAAAATCCGTATCTCAAATCGTTTCTGAGATACAGGCTTCGAAAGTTGACGCAGGCGCTGCAATGTTAGCCTGTGGGGAAATTTATTAAATTTGAAGTACTGTAACTATGAGCCAGTTGAATATTTTGGGACCAACCCACCAAAAGGCATTTCTGTGGGACCAGAACTTGCCACCCTGCAAATTTCAGCCCAAAGCCCCAACCGTTTTGATGCTGTGGGGTGGCAAAGGATTGCTGTTTTTGGGTGCTGCTCTTTCTCAAACTGCGACAGTTTTGCAAAAATTTGTGACAGAATGGGCACGACACTTTTGTGATTTGTGAATGTGTCACATCCATTCTGTCACAATTTGTGATACTATAGGTGGTTTGACCACTAAAATGGCATTTCTGGAGGTTCCTCCCCAAAAGATAGATGTGTGATACTAAGGCATGGCCGTGCAGGGTCATGTCGGTATGCTTAATAGCGTGTGGCATTATGCAAACCCAGGACGAGCAGCTCTCAGTGTTGGAGCCCCCAGAGTTAGGGAATCCTAAGTGGGGGGCTCAGCGGGCCCAGACCCACACAATGGGGGGTGTGGGGGGCAACGCGATTAAGTCACACAGCATTCTGCTGTGCAACATTTTGACCCCGTGCAGAGCCTGACTAGGTAAACACAACTGTCAGTGTTTATTTAGGGGGTTCTAAATTTAAATGCCAGGCATTTTTCTCTCTCGCTTACTAAAAACAATATGGATGCCACACAACAGTAAAAGGGCCATTTGAGAATGTAGTGGTGGCAGCTTTCATGAGGCACGTATATTTTTTTCCATTGGCTATAATGGGAAACTTGTTTTTTGAATAACCTTTGAACAGTTTAATATTTTTTCACCAAATTTTCAAAAGGCACATCAATGACCCAGACTGCATCTTCCCTGAAGATTTCAGAAAAAATGGACAAATTGTGTGGGCTATGCCACGAGCAAATAAACATGCAAAAACCCTGTTTTTGTACATTTTGTGGCACTCTGCAGCTCCACAACCGCTCATCCAACTGTAACAAAACCTGCCAGATCCAAAGATTTATGGTGCCCCACCATGCTTGCAAGGCAAATCTATTTTATGGTGGTAAAGTTATTAAAGTGCAAAATTTGGGGTTTAACATAGTAGTGGCAGGGCAACCCTAATTACTACACTGACACAGTATCTAAATATGTATAAATATGTATGTGTGTATATATATATATATATATATATATATATATATATATATATATATATATAGTTAGTGTTAGTTTTACTATAGTTAGGGCTGAGGAGCCATTTACATGTTAAACCTAAAAGTTTGCACCTTAATAAATTTGCAACTGTTCAACAGAGACTGGAGGACAGCAGATGTAGTCCCCTTATACAAAAGTGGGAACAAAGAGGAAGCAGGGAACTACAGACCAGTCAGCCTCACCTCGGTAGTGGGGAAGATCATGGAAGCACTACTGAAGAAGAGATTGGTAGAACATCTGGTTGTCAATGGACTACAGGACCCAAGGCAGCATGGTTTCACCAGGGGGAGGTCATGTCAGACCAACCTCGTTGAATTTTTTGACTGGGTGACTAGGGAGTGTGGATCAGGGGAGGGCGGGGTGGACTAGCCTATCTGGACTTCAGCAAGGCCTTTGACACTGTGCCACATAGAGACTATTACAACTGGGGAATATGGGGTGGGCAGGACAGTAGTGTGGTGGGTAGGTAACTGGCTGGGTGGCAGGACACAGAGGTGGTGGTAAATGGCTGTCACTCCCACAGCGGGAAGAGTGACCAGTGGGTACCACAGGATCAGTGCTGGGACCGTCCTATTCAACATCTTCATCAGTGACATTGTGCAGGACCTAGAAGGCAGAATTTCACTGTTCGCTGATGACACAAAGCTCTGTAACAGAGTAGACACACCAGAGGGTGTAGACAGAATGAGAAGGGACCTGCAGAAACTTGAAGAATGGTCAGGGTTTGGCAGTTGAAATTCAATGCAAAGTGGCAAGATAATGCATATGGGGCACAAAAACCCTGGCACAATATATCAGTTAGGGGTGAGGATATAGCATGCACCAAGCAGGAAAGGGATCTTGGGGTTATCATCTCTGATGACCTCAAGGTAGGGAAAGCAGTGTGACAAGGCAGCAGGTAAAGCAAATAGGATGCTGGGATGTATAGGCAGGGGCATCACCAGCAGTAAAGGGAGGTCATAATTCCACTATACAAGACACTAGTGAGGCCCCACCTGGAGTACAGTGTACAGTTCTGGAGACCATACCTACGTAAGGACATAGGGTAGAGAAGGTTCAGAGGAGGCAACAAAGACGGTGCATGGATTGCATCACAAGTCCTATGAAGACAGGTTGATGGAACTGAACATGTACTCCCTGGAGGAGAGGAGGAGAGAGGGATATGATAGAGACATACAAGTATCTTACAGGGAGGAACAGGGTGCAGGTAAACACTATTTTTAAGCGAAAAAGATGTTCCAGGACTAGAGGCATGGGATGAAGTTGGAGGAGGATGATTCAGAGGAAACATGAAAAGAATTTCTTCACAGAGCGGTGGTGGACAAGTGGAACACCCTGCCAGAGAAGTGGTGGGGGCTGAAACAATCACAGGATTTAAGAATGCATGGGATAGACATAAAGGAATTCTGGAGGTCAGGGTAAGGGGCAACAGACTTCTAGGAAAACAAACTGAACTTCCAAGCTCAAATGGGCAGACTGGGTGGGCCATAGGCCCTTATCTGCCGACACTGTCTAGGTATCTATGTAATTTGGAATACACAGTCAAGAACCATGCATCTTGGGATTTGCCAGCGTTCGTACTGTTCGGATATACAGATGCGGAGTTATTAAGCGTGATCTGTGCGTGCGTTTACGCTTTTTTTGCAATTCTTTGGTCATCTCTACAGGTCACACAGTTTGCACGACCGGCACGAAATCTTCAGGGAACATGCGGCCGGGGTCCCCGATGTGCCTTTTGAAGATTTCGTGAAATAATATTAAATGGTTCAAAAGTTATTCAAAAAACAAGTTCCCATTATAAGTCAATGGGAAAAGTTAACAAAAAGTTCGACAGTATCGCAAATGCAGTTTTTACTTTCCAAATGGTCCTTTTATTGTCACAAATCCACCATTTTGTTTTCAGTTGCTCATCAGAAAAATGCTTTGCATTTAAATTTGGGACTCTCTAGCAATCTAATTCTTTTTGTATTCACCTAGTCGGACCCTGAGGATGCTAGGCATGTCTTTATTTTGGGGTAAAACATCCCAGAAATATGTTTTTCAGATTTCTGGGAAAAGTACTTTTGCAAAGTACTTTCACATTTGCGACAGTGTCACATGAATTTGCGAAAGCTTTCACAAAGTTCGACAGTACTTTTCCAGGCTGTGGGAAAATGACAGCAATTCTTTGGCACTCTGCTGCAAAAGAACGTTTTGGTCTTTTGGGATGAAATTTAGAGGGAACACAGCCAACATGCCACAGATGTGCCTTTCAGTGTTTTGGTGACAAAATGTTATGGACAGCAAAGTTACGGCACTCCAAAGTTGATGCTTTTTCCCATAGGAAAACATTACGGTGTCCGCTGCATTACAGGAACCCTTTGGCGCCCTGCTGCAAAATAACGGTTTGGTCTTTTGGGCTGAAATTTGGAGGGAAGAAAGCCAACATCCCACAAATGTGCCTTTCAGTGGTTTGGTGAAAAAATATTACAGGGAGCCAAAGTTATGGCACTCCAAACTTCTCTTTTTTTCCCATATGATAACATTACGGCGTTCACCGTGCCTTTCAGCGCCCGTATCTCGGAAAAGGTGCGAGATACAGACTTTTGTCAGAAAAATGCTTAGCCCCCTACCAGAGACTAAGTACAAAACTAGCCAGGAAAGTCATAAATCATTTGACTTTTAAATTTTTTTCTATGTCATACGGTTCCTGAGATATAAGTAATTTAGTATTCCAACTCCTCATTTTCTGCACCAAGACCCATTATTACGCATACATTCTTTGTACTCATTGTCTTTTTCTATGAAGCTTTTGGGGAAAACCAGCCTGTGTGCTTACATTACTGTTACCGTTACCATTTCCACTTGTGGTTCTGTACCTGTTTCACTTACAGTTCATGCCTACGCCACCATGTGCGTTATCCTTTGCATTTTCATTTGTGCTTACGTTTCTGTTATTTTTACCATATGTATCTACAGTACTGTTTCTCTTTCTGTTTTGCTTTGCATCACCATGCCCATTACCATTTGCGTTTGCGGGCACCATGTTACTATGTGACAAGACATAACGTGGCGGGAGCGCGGGCCCCACCGCCGCATTACATTCACTATTTCTCATTGGCGTTACCATTCCCATCTACACCACCATGTGCATTACCCTTTGTGTTCTCATTCACACTTACGTTAGCATAGCGCCATTGTAAGTGCTTCTGTTTCTGGTGCTGTTCCTATTACCAGCCAGGGCCCAGCGCTCCGCCATTACATTCACTATTTCTCACCATCATTCTCAAAAAGAAGGGAAATTAGAGGCAAAAAACTCAGTTTAATGCATTAGTTAGGGTTGTTCCATGGTGACAAAAGTGAGGAGATTCGATGTTAGGGTGGAAGACCCCCGTGGACCCCCCACCCACACCCCCATCTGGCATTGGGTTGTGCATTGGGGTTCTCAGTCCTAACTCACCTCATTCTTCTATACCTCTGCTTCTTCACACATCTGATGGGGTGAGAGTTAAGGCCGGCAACCCCTATGCGCACCTCAATGCCAGTTGGGGGTGTGGGATGCGGGTCCACGAGGGGCTTTCTACCCTAACACTGATTTTCCTCACTTTTGTCACTGTGGAACAACCCTAAGTAGTGCATTAAAATGAGTTTTTTGCCTCTGTGTATATATGTATATATATATATATATATATATATATATATATATATATATATATATATATATATGTATAGAGCGAGAAAGAGAGAGAAAGAAAGACAGAGAGATAGGCTAATTATATAAACATTTGTGTTGTTAAAAATGGCAAATTGGGGATTTTTCGGTTCACGAAGTAGGATTCTAGTTCATATCTCGTCATAAGAATTGGGATCCTACTTCATATGATGCCCATTTGAACAAAGAATGTAAACAATAAATAACACACATTTTAGGGAAATTTTTCAAGCAGTAAAGTGCAAGATGTACCTAAGGGATCCCAATAAACAAGCTACATGTGTTGTTTCCTCCCCAGGTCATCATTTTGGTGGGGGGTCTCCAAATATGAACATTTCAGGCAAACTGGAAACAAGATGGCAGCCATACGAAAGAAGATTTTTTCAAATTTTTAAATTGCAATAACTTAAAAATGGCTCATTGTTTTTTCACAAGAGTAGTAAAAGGCACATCTGTGGGGCAGTCCCTTTCTGTCCTGAAAATTTCGTACCAAACAAATAAATCCTCTGGGCTGTAGGCAAGTTCAAAGAAAAATCCCAGTAAAGTTAAGGGGTAAAAACATGTTTTTTCACCTATCTGTAACTTAGAGAATGCACATCTGAATGGAAAGGAACTTGGCAGATCAAGAGATCTACACCCAGGAAGACATATACTAAATTTAGTGCAAATCCATTCAACAGTTGCAAAGTTATTAAAGTGCAAAATTTTGAGTTTAACATTGAAGTGCCTACTCAACCCTAACTATAGGGGCATGACTGCGCACCTAAAATATAATATACAGTCAAACTTCATTATAACGAACCCCCTCCAAACCGACCTAAAAATTTGTTATATCAGGGTGTTCATTATAGTAGGGTTTTCAGGTTTAGTGAAAAAAATATGACGGTACAATATAGCATAGTATCAAAGTAATAGAACACACTTCGTAAAAAATATTTGACAATTTAGTGAAATTTTGCATAAAATCACAACCCCAAACTTCAATTAAAAAAAAAATAAATTTTCAAGAGTAGATTGTTTCATAGCTGCTCTGCTTTTATCAGTACATACAGTTTCAATCTTGTCTATGATTAGGAAAATATCCTCCGTGCCTGGTAAAGAATGTGTAAAGCAGTGAACTGTCGCAATTGCCTTTCTGAAATCTACAAGTGAAGGGTTCAATATTGTCAGGTTCTTCTTCACTGGAAAGTTATTTTTTCCCTTTTTTTTTGACTGATCAAGTCAATGATGTCTTCTTCACTCAAGCCTAGTTCCCTGCAAATTGTGGCTTGTGATTTTCTATTGTGATCAAAAGATCGTCAAGAATTTTTAGTTAATCACTAAGGGGCCCGATTCTAGAAAGGCGAGATACAACATGCACAAAGTACACCAATGCACAAAGTAAGGCAAAGCAGTTGCAACATGCATGATACACAGAATTCTAAAACACTCTGAACCTACACTGTGTATGCTGCAAGTACGACGTGTGCAATATAAGACAGCACAAATCTCAACAGCAGTGTATACAATGCCAAACAAGCATGTCGCAAAATAGGGAAGCAGATTGCAACCCGAGCAGGCCAGCTACTGGGAGAGCCAGGAGAAAACATAACTTCAGTCATGATGAGGTGGACATACTGGTCCAAGAAATACAAAGGATCCCAGGCCTGCTGCTAAGCCGTGGAGGTAACAAAGGCAAAAGAGCAAGTAGAAAGGCATCCTCTGACAGAGTGGCCAGGAAAGTAAATGCAGTGGCCACCCATAGAAGGACCGTACATGACCTCCAGATAAAAATACAGTGACCTAAAGAGGCAAGTGAAGCAGAAACTCGCCCACAACCACCACTGTGCCCAGGCCACCAGGGAAGGACCAAGCCAGCAGCAGACACTGACATCCCTAGAGCAGAAGCCAGCTGCACTGCTGAGCCAGCACAGCATCAGTGGGGTTACTGATCTTGACACCTTCAGGCTGCAGAAGGGCTCAGGTATGTGGACATCTTGGGAACAGAAATAACATGCCAGAAGATAATGCACACAGGACAAGATAGGCAGCATGTACAATTTACTAGCAGCCCCACACTGCAGGGACCCATTGGTGGAAGGGCAAGTATTCAGTGACACACACAGGCTGGGGGGAGAGGGAGCCTGTGCAGTGTACCATAGCTCACTGTGCAACAGCACATGCCTGCCATTTGGGGGTGGCGGTAAACAGTCTTGTAGTACAACATGAACTGCATATGCTGGCCAGTGGAGTGGAGGGTACAGTGTCATGTAGTGAGGTGGAAAAGCACACATTAGCTGTGGGAGTGATGCATACTGATCAGTAACACCTCCTGGAACAGCATGTGATGCACATGCGGTGGTGAGTGGCACTACTGTGTATTTGCTAGTGATGATATGGGACAGGTACCATAAGAGCCACATGCTAGCCATAGGTGGGTGTGTGACATGCCACACACTATGACCTGTAGTGGCATTTAAGCAGCAGAGGCACACATGTGCCACACACACACACTGGCTATGGGATGTAGGAAGGGGTGGGAACACATGCACAGGCACCAGTAGCAGACACAGTGTACTGTGCAGGAGTCCTGGGATTGAAGTGCAGCAGGTGCCACTGTATGAGGCAGGGTATAGGTACATGCCAACTGTGTGGGTCAAACACTGACAGCATGTCCACTCCACAGGGACCACAGCAGTGCATGGTGCCAACAGGGCCAGTGATGTTGGACCAAGCTGACAACAGCAGCCCAACAGGGGCACTATGGGCACAGGGGAAGCCAGCAGCCCAGCAATAACCACCTCCACACCAGCCACACCAGAACAGGGAACATGCAGCTCAACAACAGCAACACCCCTGTGGGACCAGGCATCACCTCACCAGACCAGCAACACCTGAGCATGCAACAGGCAGCTCCACACCAGTGACACCAGTGCAGGCCACAACAGACAGCTCCACATAAGGGTCATCAGCTGAAGATGCTGCCAAGGAACAGACCAGTGGCAGTTCCAGGACAGAGGATGAGGATGGTGCCATGGATGGGGGAAGGGCCAGTACACAGCACTGGGCAGTTCAGAACAGTGCAGTGGGTGCTGGAAAAACCCGCCATGCACCCAGTGCTAGTGACCACACCCTTGGAATGCAAAGTGTGGGTGGAAATGTGACAGCAGCCAGTCAGGGGGTTGGTGGCAGGAGAACAGAGCCTCAGCAGTTACACAGCCTTAGAGGCTCAGCTGGATGACACAGTTGGGGAGCTGCAGGACCAGGTGTCACTGTCAGCATACATTGGAGGCTACTGCCAGTCAGTGGTGGCAGGCCAGGGGTATATGAGACAGGAGCTGGTTGCTATCAGAGAGGCCCTGCAGGAGCACCATCAAAGGTAGGAAGGCCACCTGATGGCCATCAGTACAACCATACATGAGAGCGGCAGGAAGACCTCAGCAGTGCTTGAGACCATGGTGCAAGCTATGCATGGCCTATGCCACTGTACACAGAGGCACATGGAGTCCATGGTGCATTGCACCCAGGTCATGGAGTGCATGATGGTACACAACAGGCCCACAATGAGGCTATGATCAATGCATTGCTGAAGATAGCAGATGCCATGCGTGTGCAGCACCCACCCATGCAACAGTGGTTGCCGCCACACATTGTGCCACACGTATACCCCCAGATCCCCATATCTGGCAGCAACAAAACACAGAGTGGTGCACCACCTAGAGTGGCAGGGCCTAGTACATACTGGCAGGGGATGACACAGAATACACAACACTTGCAAAGTGTGGCCACTATGGGAGATGGTACCATCGACAAACACACTGTGTCCTCCACAAGGGCAGAATCCTCCAAATCTGCAGCAGCACAGTCACCCATGCCACACTCACATGCAGCATTACAACCACCACTGCAGTTGGAAACCCTGTACAGGCAAAGCAGAACAACCCAGGTGTGGCTACGGTTACACATGCTGCACAGACCGACAGTCTGGACCAACAGGGTGGGAATCATTGCAGAGGTGATATCACACATGCACTGCCCACAGTGACACAGCAATACAAATGGGAGAGGTTAAAGGATGAAGGGAGCTGAGGAGGGGACTCACGGCGACAGGAGGGTGTTCCATGTGCATCACAGAAAGGGGATGACTGCCAGTTTGGCACAGATGACAGTGCACAGGGGGCTCAGACTGCACATAGTGCTGGTGTTCGCACATGCAGCAGGGCTGCACAACATAAACAACAGCAGTAGATGACAATATAGTGTGCAGCCATGTGGGTGGGTGGTCACAGAGACAGCTGAAAATAGGCAATGTGTCATCGGTGGCATGCAGTGCCACAGTATGGAAATGTATGCATATGATACTGCACAGTGGGTTGGGTGGTGGTGCAGACTGCACGACAGTGTGTGTGTGTGTGTGTGTGTGTGTGCCTGCATTTGTGGGGGAGTACAGCACTCAACATTGTGACACCATGTACAATGTAATAACACTGATGTACATGCAAATAAATGGCTACAGACCAGTGTTGATGTTGTTGTCAGTGTCTGTCATAGTGCTGTTAACAGCGACTGCAGTGCCCTGCAACTAGAGCAGCCCTGTATTTGGGTTTGCAGCACATCATGGGTTGGCAGGCTGTAGTGGCATAGGCCACCAATGGCATGGGACAACATGGGACATTGTGGTATGTGTACCATGCCACTGTGGAACATATGCATACACATGTCTGTATCTAGGATACACACAGGTGATGGTGGGGAGGGGAGTTGTGTGTCCCAGGGTTATGTCCCTGACCATTACTAAGGGTTGGGTACAGCACTGAGTGGGGGCAATGCAGGTGATGCCATGCATGTGTGGGGTCCTTGTGGGGACATATGAGTGTTGGCAGTGCAACTGTTGGCCACAACATGTACCACAGGTGCACCATACATAGGCAGGACAGTGTTCAGCGGTGTGCTGCAGAATAAGAAATTTATGTATGTGTGACAGCACCCTGGTGGGAGGGGGTGTACTGCTGTATACAAGTATGGTTTCACAGCCAGATTGAACCCTATAGTCTGCCACTGAGGTGGGCATCTGTGAATGTGCGCATGTGGTCTGGTATATGAACACACATTGTGAAGGCACGACCCACCAGTGCACATTGTGCAGCATGACTGTGGCATATAGATGCATGTGGACAGGCCACAGACAACACCATACGGAAAGCTGTATTTGGTGTGAGGATGTGTGATCCATGCAGCAGTACCAAGCACATACACAAGTATGGCATAATGGCAGGGATAGTTGGGTATGGTGTTGGGACTGCAGTCACCACTGCAACCATGCTTAACAGGGTGGGAGACATATTGCCTCACACTCGCCATGTCCAGCATGCTGTGGGGTAAACACTGCTATGTCTGCTGCATCTGCAAGGCCCAACAGTGACAAATTGTGCACAGGGCTTGCATCAAGACAGTCATTGTGGGGCACCTGAACATGGCACGTGAACAGTGTTCAGGGCACTCTGGATAGCGACATTACACCATGTAGCTGTAGCTGCCAGGCACTATGCAGCAGCCATGGTCACTGGTTGTAGCATACAGTGTCACATGATGGGTGTGCAGCACCGAGCAGCATGTCTCTGCTGTTGTCCGGTGTCCTGCAACACTACAACCACGTGCCAGTGGTGCCACCTGCAGGGCCATTGATGCCCTAAAGTGGGGTGGTGCCATACAGGCCCACCACCTGCACATTGTTCCATTTTCTCAGTGCAGGGGTATATGTACATGCTCAACAAAATACAATGCCGCCAGTGCATTGTGCCATGTAGCACTGTGCTGTGTCATGCCAATATCTGTGTGGTGTACAGCTGGCACACATAGGCCATATGGCCATAGCAGACACACATACAACACCACTGTGGTGCTGCATGCATGTGACCACTTATGTACTATGCCACCCACTCATGCAGCACAGACACTGTTCCACAAAGAGACAGCAGACAGGAAAATCTTGACTGTGTAATGTACAAAACATTTACTGTGTGAAAAATTCAACGAAACGTAACATGTCAGAACCCACACTGAACTATACATTGCACAATAATAGATGACTTTGTAACCCCGTCCCCCAACTGACTCATACACAGTGTTTAAACATATTGACAGATCTTCCCACCCCAGATGAACAACAGTCAACAAGAATTTATATATATATACAGGTACCCCCCCGGACTACAAACCTTTGTTAAACATACATACAGATCTGCCCACCCCCACCCGTGACAAACAACATTCATAGAGTCCAAAGTTTAACAGGCATGCACCTCCAGCATGACACTGTCCAGACAGGTGTGACCAGCACAGTTAATGGGCCTCAAGGCAGCCAGGGGGCCCTGAGGGACCCATGCAGTCTGTCAACATCCCCCAGGATGACCACAATGAGGTCTGCAAGTTTCCTGTCACAGTCCATGGGCAGTGCCAGTGGTTGATTGGCCAGCTGCTCCCATCCACTACTACATCACTGAGTTCCTGGCCCAGGTCTACATCTGGTTGTGATGGATGTAGGTCCTCCACCTGCGCATATGCAGTGTACGTGGTCTTTGATGTATTGGTTTCTGACATGGCACATGTTGCTTTCTATAATCCTGCATGTTGCAACTGTTAGGTGCATCTCGCAGTTATGGCATTCATATTGGCACGACTGTGTTACATTTGGCGTATCCCTTTCTAGAATCAGGCCCAGGGACAATTGCTTAAACATGATTACAACAAACATGTTGAATGAATTGTTGATGAGCCATCAGGTACTTATCAGGTGCTACTTAATTACTTAATTGGTGAAAATGTGAGGAATGTCAGGCTGTAACAATCATTGCATGCAGTGTGAACCTGTCTAAATGATCACTCTAATGGCAAATTAACATTGTAGAAATTGGTTCTTGTCTACAGGATCACTATAAAAGGGTGTTTGTCAAAAACAGGGTTCGTTATAGTGAAGTTGGACTGTAGATATCTATATCTATATCTATATAGAGGCAAAAAACTCTGTTTAATGCATTAGTTAGGGTTGTTCCACAGTGACAAAAGAAATGAAATTCAGTGTTAGAGTTGAATGCCCCCCTTAGCCCCTCCACCCCCCAACCGGCATAGGGCTGCGCGTTCAGTTCATGGGCCCTAACTTTCACCCCTTCACATGTGTGAAAAAGCAGAGGTATAGGAGAATGGGGTGAGAGTTAGGACAGATGAACCAAACGCGCACCCCTATGCTGGTTGGGGGTGGGCTGGGGGGACTAAGGGGGGCATTCAACCCTAACACCGAATTTCCTTCCTTTTGTCGCTGTGGAACAACCCTAACTAATGCATTGAATGGAGTTTTTGCCTCTAATTTACCTTCTTTTTAAAAATGATGATGAGAAATAGTGAATCTAATGCAGCAGCAGGAGCACGGGGCCTGACCCCACGCTCCCACCATGTGATGTCTTTAGACATAGTAACAGGAACAGCAACACAAAAACAAGGTGGAAACAGAAATGGTAACAGTAAGGAAAACGCAAGCGCAAATGACAACGCAAAGGGTAACACACACGGTGGCATACACGGGAACCATAATGCAAACGGGGACATAAATGCAAGTTGAAACAGTAAGTGTAACAGTAACAGAACTGCATACTCTGTTTTTGCTGGACAACTGCATAGAGAAACACAGTGTGCATAAAGAATGTATGCATTGTAATGGGAATGGAAACTTAAAACGAGCATTGGAAGTACTTAATTGCAAATATCTCAGCAACCGTACAACATAGAAAAAAAATTTAAATTTCACAGAAATCATTATTTTCCTGGCTACCATTTTGTATTAACATGACAAAAATCTGTATCTCGCACCATTTTCGAGATACGAGCCCTGAAAAGCATGGCGTACACCACCATGTTAGTCTATGGGAAAAAACATCAACTTTGGAGAACCGTAACTTGGGAGCCATGCAATATTTTTTCACCAAACCACCGAAAGGCACATCTGTGAGATGTTGGCTGCCTTCCCTCTACATTTCAGCTCAAAAGACCAAACCATTCTTTTGTAGTAGGGTGGCAAAGAAGTGATGTCATTTTGGCCATAGCCTGGAAAAGTAGTGTCGCAATTTGCGACAACTTTTGCAAATTTTGTGAAAGTGTCGTGAGTGTGACACTACTTTGTGACACTTTTTCCAGAATTCTGAAAAACATATTTCTGGGGTGTTTAACCCCAAAATAAAGACATGGCTAGCATCCTCCAGAGTCCAACTAGGTGAACACAAAAAGGATTGTGTCCCTAGAGGGTCACAAATTTAAATGGCAAGCATTTCTGTGATCACTAACTAAAAAAAAATGGCTGACTCACGACACTACTGGGGTAATTTGTGACACTAAAAACTGCATGTATGACTCTCGCACTTTCTGTTAACTTTCCCATTGACTTATAATGGGAACTTGTTTTTTGAATAACTTTTGAACTGTTCAATATTTTTTCACGAAATCTTCAAAAGGCACATCAGGAACCCTGGCCACACGTTCCCTGAAGTTTTCAGACTGGTAGCTCAAATCGTGCAACCTGTAGGTGAGAGCAAAGAATTTGCAAAAAAGCATAAATGCACATTTCAGTGGTGCTTAATAACTCCGCAGCCATAAATCCAACCAGTACAAAGCTTGGCAGATTTCAAGATCTACCATGTCCAATTATGCATACCAAATTTCAGTTACATCTGTTAAATGGTGGCAAAGTTATTAAGGTGCAAAGTTTGACCCTTTAACCTTAAAATGGCTGCTCAGCCCTAACTATGTTAGCTCTACCATGCTACCATAGTGTATATATATATACATATATATATATATATATATATATATAGAAAGATATATATATATCTATCTATATATATATATATATATATATATATGTATATATATATATATATATATATATATATATACAACACATGTTTAGGGATAAAAACACAGATAAAACTTGTATCACAGGCAGGCAGTGGAGATATCACTGATATCTCCATGTTCCTATACGTCATAGTGATATATCCATGTTCCTATATGTCATGGAGATATCTCTATGTTCCTATATGTCATAGAAGTAAAAGTGAAAGCATTTCACTTCTCATTATAGTAATACCTCTGTGAAGTGTAAGACCGTCCTGCGCCCCGAGACATAAGCACACAGTCCTAACATCTGGCTGATCCTGCCATGAATTTTAAATAAATAACAATTTTAAAACATATCTGGTTGATCCTGCCACTCTAAATAGTACTTTCACTCCCCACCCCGCCGAAAATGTAGCTTGAGCGAGCGTACCAAGTAATACACAGAAGCAATAACTAGACATTTACAGCGCAGCAGTCTCTCTCTCAAAAGTACTGTAGACTGTGTTTTTGCTAAATCGACTTTTATTTTCTTCGAAGAAGATGCCGACAGTACTAAAAGACAGGAGACTGAACAAGTCGACACCTTCAGAACAGCAGAAAGAAACGGGAGCGAGCATTGCTATAGTAACGGACGGTCACGTTTCCTTTTGCTATTCTAAAGTTGCCGACTGACTCAGTCTCCTCGCTTTTAGTACTGTCAGCAGCTTCTTCGAAGAAAATAAAAGTCAGTTTAGCAAAAAACACAGTCTACAGTACTTTTCTGACTCAGAAGCTGCACTGTAAATCTCTGTCAGCTCCTTCTGTGTATTGCTTGATACGCTCGCTCATGCTACATTTTCGAGGGGAGGGAGAGTGGAAGTGATATTTACAGTTACTGAAACACAGAGTGGCAGGATCAGCCAGATATGTTTTTAAATTGTTATTTATTATAAAATAACAGCAGAATCAACAACATAAATACAAAAATTTATAAATAAACTGCCAAGATCAAACACATTTTTTTCTAAGTAAAATCTCATTTGTGGTATTGTTGGCATATATAGGGCACTGTGTTGCATGTGGCCCCAAACATATGTTTGTATAAACAGAACATGACATGGCCCGACTTCGCCACTCGTGAGATATGATATCATTGGTCTCTCGTGAAGATAAATATGATATCTTCAGTCGGGCTGTGTCATATCCTATATATATATATATATATAATATAAGGGCCCTTAAAGTTAGGGTTGGTACTTCCTTTCAGTGTTAAATCTCAATTTCTTCACTGTAATAACTTTGTCATTTTTCAAACAAATGACCTAAAACTTGATATGTGCTGTTGTGTTGTCAGTGTCTCAATATATGCAAAGTTTCATGATAGCAGCTTTTATGGTTTTGAGATATCAAGTGGTCAAAAATGCAAAAAGGAACTTTTTTCCCCATTGGATAACATGGGATTTTTTGATCTCATGTACAGCACACATGGAATTAAGTTTGCCTCTGATACTTTCATGTCAGCAGTATCTCCTTCACATCCCCCTCTGCGTGGGACACTGAGTAGCCCACTCCCAGTGTCCCGATGCCAGTGCTGCCCCATTTATTTGCTTTGATGCAGGATCCTGCATCGAAGTAGCTTGTCCAGCTTTTTTGGTTGACGTCAGGGTGCCCAATCCCCATGTTGGCATGTATCCCCCCCCAATACTAGTGTGGCACACTGGCAGCCCACCCTAGTGTGCCAATTTTAAATTAAATGTTTCCGACACTAGGATGCCACCCTCCTAGTGTTGGATGCTCTGCCCCCAAAAGCCTGACATTTGGATACCCAATCCCTGAGTCAGGTTGTGTTCCCCCCAATAGTGTGATACACTGGGAGCACACCCCAGTGTGCCAAATATATATATTTTTAAATTAACCTGTAAATTAAGAAAACCTTCCCCAATGTCTTTTTACCTGTAAAAAGAAAACAGTCCTCATTGTCTTCCCAGTCTCCTTCCCCATCCCCACCCTCCCACTGAGCACCCACTTTCCTGCACCACCCCTTACCCCATACTTACCTCCAGAGGCTGGGAGCAGTGATCTTCTCTGGACCAGGGAGATGTCTGCACTCTTCAAAGCTGAAATGCGATCTGAGGAATCAAGGTAAGACATATAATGGGACTCAAAGGGGGGCTTCATCTTATGTTGATATCTCAGCCATTTTTTTAAGTGCTAACTCCTAATTTTCAACATGGGTTTTTGGGACCCCACCTCATGATCAATATCACTGTCATCTCGTTACTCAGTCCTGAAAGGTGATTTCATGGTCACTGTACGGAATCACTTTTTGGGACAGATTAATGAAATGACGGCCCCAGTGTTCATGTGGAGAGGTCCCAAAAAGTCCATGTTGCAAATTTTGTGAAAAAAAATGCAGAAAACAGCCGTGTTACAAGAGTGCATTGTGCAGTTTCTACGCATGCCAGTAACTTGGCAAATTGTTTATATTTTCACTCCTGATTTTCAACATTGCCATTTATTTAAACCTCCTCATGAGCTGTCATTTCTCACATCCTACCCAAAATATGTTTTCTCACCTGTGGCAAAGAATAGTATGGTCGCTATGTTGCTTTGGAAGAATCTTACAGACCTGATAGTACTAATTTTAGCAGGCTCATCAGTTAACCTAAGATTCTTCAGGTGAAGCTACCTCTGGCTGGAAGCTGCAACAATGGACTTAGGATTTGCAAGAAAGCGAGTTGTGCTCACAACAGAGGGAGGTGAACCTTACAATTTGCAGTTGTCTTTGATTTGAAGCAGATTCCTTAGGAAAGTTAATATTCTTCAGGTGGAGGATACTTCTAACTGACGGGTTAAATAAGGAACTTAGAATTATCAGAAAAGGCAGTCTTTCAATCAACAGAGGGAGGTGGAGATTGCTTTACTTTTGTCACAATTGTTAAGATTTTCAGTGCAAAAAGAGTTTAAACCCACAGCGACTTAATGCTGTTTACTGTGTCTGTCCTTGTGCACAGCTGACGTGTTTTGGGGCTGACTGCTTTCAGCGCACAAGTCACCAGGCTGTTTTGGGGCTGGGGAGGTTTACCTGTGTCTGACCTGGATGTTTGAATCTTTCTCTGTTTGATTAGCATGGTATTTTCTCTGTCAAATTGTTGTGTAGGGCATCTTGCTGGCAGGAAGGCACTCATCGCAGTGGTAGGTCAGAGCTTTTAGCTGATTGTTTCATGAGGGCACAGTTTAGGCCCAAACCCTTCCCACTCCTCACCCCACCCACCCCTGGAAATAGTTCCGTTATACCTGGAGTTCTGACATCATATCCTCAAGAGGGCAAGATGCATATCACTGTCATATCCTCTCTAGCACACTACACTGACAAAATAAGCATACACATTATATAATATATATATTTCTATATAACAAACCAATCTCACACACACACACACACACACAAAAAAAACCTAAGGTAGACAGACATGTGGGGAGTAGTGCAATGTAATGGCTGTGGGGCAGCAGTCTTCCGGGAGTCTTTCTGGAGGCTGAGATGTTGCCCTGTTTGTGGACAACTCTCTGCCCTGAGGGAGGAAGTTGCTCATCTTCAGGCCACACTGGACAGTAGTAAGGGAACCTCCCCATCCAGGGAGCACCAGAGCCACCACCACTACCTCAGAGGTTGTGAAGAAAGTACAGCAGTTGGACCACAGTGGGCTCAGAGAGGGTAAGAGTGGTGGAACAAAGGCATACCCAGTAAGTTGTTCCACTGCACAATTCATACACCATTCTGAGGGAGCATAGTTCCCCTATGGATGCACCCACAGAGGAGACTAAAGAGGTTGCAGACAACTGTCACAAGGGAGGCCCTCAGGAAAGAGGCAGAGGGTACCACAGGGAAAGGAAGCAACTCCTGGTGGGGGACTCAGTTATTAGAGGGATAGAACTGGGGGGAGCAGGGAAAACTGAAGTAAGGTGCCTGCCTATTGCCATGGCTTGGAGGGAAAGGAAGCGCATCCTTAGAATCATGAGAACAGTTGCTCGGGAGTCTGAGCCGGATGTCATTGTCCACCTAGGGACAAATGACTTGGCTCTTCATGAGATTAGAGCAGTGCAGAAGGACTTTGTAGAGTTGGGGAGGGGCCTAAGATAAGTAGCACACACAGTATCTTTCTCAGAGGTGCTGCCTGTTAGTGGCATGGGTGAGGCGAGGGTACTTTGCACCAAGCAGTTTAACGAATGGTTGAAAAAATGGTGTGGAGCACAGGGGTTTGGCCTCATTGGGGACTGGGGTTCCACCTGGAGAGACACCAGCCTATACTGGCAGGATGGTCTGCATCTGTCCAGGAAGGGAACAAGTCTTTTGGGCAATCGGTTTAAATGCTTCATTGGCAAGCTTTTGAACTAGTCAAGGGGGGAGGCACTGATAAGCAGCAGGAAAATCCCAGCCTTTCCCTACAAAACAGGGTATTAAGAAAAAAAGACCAAAGTAGAAAGGTCAGTGGGGGATGCTGCTACAGAAGGTAAAGCCATCAAAAAATGGAGAGCAATGAGTACCAATGCCCATAGTCTGGGTAACAAGCTTCCTGAATTAGTGGCCTTGATGGAGGAGGAACTTCTGGATATTGTGGCAGTCACAGAAACATGGTACACACAAAACCATGACTGGGTCGTAAACATACCAGGATACACTATCTACAGGAGGGACAGGGAGGGTAAAAGAGGAGGAGGAGTAGCTCTTTACATAAGGGAAGGAATAAAAGCAACAGAACAAAAAGGTAAACAGGGAAGAGAAGAAGCACTGTGGGTCAATTTGGAGGCAGGAAATGGCACCACAATCCGCACAGGGGTTGTATACAGACCCCCCTCTCAGGGGCAGAAAATGGACAAGGAAATGATAAAAAGTATACTTAGAATGGCAGATTAAGGGGAGATACTGCTGATGGGTGATCTGAATATGCCAGATGTTAACTGGAGTGCAGTTGCAGCAGCCACTTCTAAGAGTGGGGTTATTCTAGATGCCCTACAGGGGGCATGCCTTAGACAACTAGTATTGGAACCCACTCGAGAGGGAATAACCTTAGACCTGGTTCTCTCAAATGGAGATGGAGAGAGGATCACAGATGTAGAAGTGGGTAGCCATCTGGGAACTAGTGACTATTGAACAGTATGGTTCACAATAAACA
Organism: Neoceratodus forsteri; assembly: GCA_016271365.2. Classification (NCBI taxonomy): domain Eukaryota; kingdom Metazoa; phylum Chordata; order Ceratodontiformes; family Ceratodontidae; genus Neoceratodus; species Neoceratodus forsteri. The sequence goes on along the minus strand of CM057450.1, from coordinate 868,492,458 downwards.
CATTAATACAGTCAAGCCATACAAAGGCAAAAGTACTGGACTTCAGGAGGGCTGACTTTGCCAAAATGGGTGAGTGCCTATGGAATGCACTAGCAAATGGGCAGGAAGGAGGGGAGGAAGAACAGTGGGGAATAATAAAAACTGCCATCACAGAGGTAACAAGCCTTTGTGTGAAACAAATAAACAAAACAAAACGATGTAAGAAACCACTACGGTTCTCAAAAGAGGTAGCAGTGAAGGTTCAAGAGAAAAAGAAAGCATTCAGAAAGTACAAGGAATCACAGAAGGAGCAGGACAGAGAATTGTATCAGTTAAAACAAAAGGAAGCTGGGAAGGCAGTCAGAACAGCAAAGGCCGGAACCGAGGAAAAGATAGCCAACTCAGTTAAGAAGGGGGATAAAACCTTTTTTAGGTACATCAGGGAACAAAGAAAGACTAAGGGAGGGATAGTGAGGCTTAATAAAGGAGAGGAGGGGTGGGCAGAGGGTGACAGGTGAAAAGACAGAGATACTAAACAAATATTTTTGCTCAGTATTTACAAATGAAGAGGGGGAGGTACCTAAAACAAACAATAGAAACACTCTGGATACAGAAGTTGATACCAGCCCATTTACAGAAGAAAGCGTTCTGAAAGAACTCTTAAAACTGAAGGTGGACAAAGCAATGGGGCCTGATGGGATTCATCCCAGAATTCTAAAAGAACTAAGGGTAGAACTAGTGACACCACTGACTACCCTCTTTAACAAATCCTGGGAGGACTAGGTGGTACCTGAGGACTGGAGGAGGGCAGATGTGATCCCCCTTCACAAAAGTGGGAGCAGGGCAGAAGCAGGAAACTACAGACCTGTTAGTTTAACCTCAGTGATAGGGAAAATGATGGAATCACTTCTGAAGGAAAGAATTGTCAAGTACCTAGAGGCCAGAGGGGCACAGGACCCAAGGCAGCATGGATTCACAACAGGAAGGTCATGCCAGATGAATCTAATAGATTTCTTTGACTGGGTGACCAAAGTAGTAGATGAGGGAGGGGCTGTGGACATGGCCTACCTAGACTTTAGCAAGGCATTTGACTCAGTCCCACACAAAAGATTAATATACAAGTTAGCCAGCCTGGGAGTGGGTCCCAAGATGATAGCCTGGGTAAAGAATTGGCTGGAGAATAGGACACAGAGGGTAATAGTAAATGGAGTCCACTCTGAAGAAAGGGGGGTTACTAGCTGGATACTGCAGGGTTCATTATTGGGACCAGTCCTCTTCAGTGTCTTTATAAGTGACATTGCAGAGGGACTGGAAGGAAAAGTATGTCTCTTTGCAAATAACACAAAGATCTGCAACAGAGTTGATGCACAAGATGGGGTGGAAAGGATGAGAAGGGACTTGACAGGGTTAGAGAAATGGTCAAATGTATGGCAGCTTAGATTCAATGCTAAGAAGTGCAAGGTAATGCACCTGAGAAACAAAAACCCAGGGGAAGAGTACACAATGGGGTGTGAGATACTAACAACAACAAAAATGGAAAGGGACCTGGGAGTAGTCATATCAGATGACTTAAAGGTGGGCAAGCAATGTGAGAGGGCATAAAGAGGGCTGCGGGGATACTGGGATGCATAGGGAGAGGCATCACCAGTAGAAAACAGGAAGTTGTTATACCTCTGTACAGACAGTTGGTGAGACCTCATCTGGAGCACTGTGCAGTTTTAGAGACCCAATCTCCGAAAGGACATAGACACAATGGAATCTGTCCAGAGGAGGGCAACTAAAATGGTGCAGGGTCTGCACCAGAAGACATATGGAGATAGACTAAAGGAGCTTAATATGTATAGCCTTGAGGAAAGAAGGGAGAGGGGAGACATGATAGAAACTTTCAAGTACCTCAAGGAATCAACAAAGTCCAAGAGGGTAGCATCTTTCAAAAAAAGAGGTGTGCAAGAACAAGGGGGCACAATTTGAAGATAGAGGGGGGACGGCTCAGAGGTAATGTAAGGAAGTATTTTTTTCACAGAGAGGGTTGTGGATGCATGGAACGGCCTTCCAGAGGAGGTTGTTGGGTCAAAAACAGTTGTTGAATTCAAGCATGCATGGGACAGTCATAAGGCAATTCTAGGGGGTTGGGGTAGAAAGAAGTAGGCTGCTGGTTAACTAGGATCTGCATCTTATCCATTAGGTAGGGAAATGGGTAAACTGGGTGGGCCAAGTGGTCCTTATCTGCCATCAAATTCTATGTTTCTATGTATGAAATAAACATTTGCGAAGGATTAAAAAAAATCACAGTCCCATTATTCGTAAAGGGATTTCCCAAAAATCTCATGTTGAAAATTTGGTTGAAAAATTTCCAAAAATGGCCACGTTATGAGCGTGCATTGTGCAGTTTCTACACATGTTCGTAACTTCGCCAGTTTTTCATATTTTGCCTCCTGATTTTCAACATTACCCTTTTCCACACCTACTCATGAACAGTATACAGCTGTCATTTTTCACATCCTGCCCAAAACATGATTTTGCACATGTGGCACAGAATAGTGCGTTTGCTGCGTGAACTCAACTTTTGTGACTGATTAACAAAATGACAGTGACATTGTTCACGAGGTGGGGTCCCCAAAAGGCCATGTTGAAAACTGGGTAAAAAAAATCCTGGAAATGCCCAAGTTACATGCATCCATTGAACTGTGGCACCCAAGGCACCTTTCAGCGCCTGTATCTCGAAAAAGATTTGAGATACGGATTTTTCACTCTCAACAGCTTAGCTCACCTTCAGGTGAACTAAGCACCCATGGAAGTTTTCAAAGTCATGATTACAGTTGCAGTGGAATTTTTTCCATTATAATCTTCAAAAGGCATATCGGGGACCACAGTCGCACGTTCCCTGAAGATTTCAGGCCAGTCATGAAAACTGTGCAACCAGTAGAGATGACCAAAGAATTGCAAAAAAACATAAACGCGCACGCAGATCACGCTTAATAACTCCACAGCCGTATATCCGAACAGTACGAAAGTTGGCAGATCCCAAGATGTATTTCAGGATAATCCGTTGAATGGTTACAAAGTTATTAAGGTGCAAAATTTTAGGTTTAACATGTAAATGGCTCCTCAACCCTATCTATGGTAGCACTACCGTGTTACCATAATATATATATAGATATAGATATATATATATATATACATATATATATATATATATATATATATATATATATATATATATATATATATATATATATATATATATATATATATCTATTTATATACACACACACACACACACAAGTGGTGTACCCCAGGAAGAAGAACACTATTTTTAAAGCATTCTGCAATATGCTGCAGCAGACCTACTAAATAAAGCAATGTAATTTCATTAGAATTAGTCTCTTTTATCATGCAGGAAACTGTGACATTCACTTCATTCTGGCAGTGTCACATTTGTCTGCATTATAAAAGGGATGAATTGCCATTGAAATTACATTGCTTTACGCAGTAGGTCTGCTGCAGCATTCTGCAGTGTGCTGCAAAATGCTACAGAATTGGGTTTCATCCTGGGGGATGCCACTGTATGTGTGTGTGTGTGTGTGTGTATATATATATATATATATATATATATATATGAATGATACTGGGGTGGTAGCCCCAGTATAGTTAGGATTGAGTAAGCACTTTAATGTTAAACCTCAAATTTTGCACCTTAATAACTATTGTATGCCACTGTCTCACAGATTTGCCTAAAACTTTGCATGCACAGTCTGGTAGAATGGATCTCTGGATCTGGCAAGTTCTGTCATGGTTGGATGTACAGTGGTGGAGCTACAGGATGCCAAATAATGCAAAAAAAGGATGTTTTGCACATTTCTTTGCTGGCGCTCACAGCCTGCATGATTTGTCCATTCAGTCCAAAATCTTCAGGAAAGATGCAGTCTGGGTCACTGATGTGCTTTCGAATATTTGGTGCAAAAATATTAAACAGTTCAAAGTTATTCAAAAAACAAATCTCCTATTATAGTCAATGGCGAAAAATATATGAGTCTCACAAAAGTTTCACAACTACAATTTAACTTTCACAAATGGCCCTTTTACTTTCATGCTGCAGCCATCTTGTTTTCAGTTAGCCAGAGAGAAAAATGCCAGGTGTTTAAATTATGGACCCTCTTGGTGAACACTGACTGTTGGGTTTACCTAGTCAGTTCTTGGGATGCCAGCCCTACCTTTTTTGAGGGGTAAACCACCCCAGAAATACCATTTTGAACATCAGACAAAAAATACTTTAGCAAATCACGAAAAAAACTGCCAAAATACTATGACAAATGTGAAAGTTTCGTGCTGCTTTCTGCTAAACTTTCGTGATTTGCAAAAGTATTTTTTTTTTAAACAGCAAATCTTTGCTCTCACCCTGCAACTGAACAGTTTTGTCTTTTGGGCTGAAATTTGCAGGGTGGCAAGCCCTGGACCCACATATTTGCCTATTGGTGGTTTGGTGCCAAAACATTCAAGAGGCCCAAAGTTACAGCTTTCTGAAGCTGAGAAATTCCCCTTAGGGTAACATTGCAGTGTCTGTTACACCTTTCAGTGCCTGTATCGCAAAATAAAAGAGAACTGTGTAGTTTTTGCTACCAACAGTGCAGAAAAAAAGACTGGAAATAATAGATTGCACCAGCAGTGGAAATTTTTTCTGCTTGCTACGGTTACAGAGATATTGGTAAAAACATATTCTACAGGTTCCAAGGGTACCTTTTTTAGCTTTTCGGTGCCTGCATCTCATAAACTGTGTGAGATACAGATTTGAGCAACTATCTTGCATAGACTTCTCTCTGTCATGATTACAACACTTGAATTATTTTTGTAGCTGCTATGGTTGCTAAGATATTGGCACATTACTGTTACAAGGGTTCCTTGCCCTATAGGGCTGCTGTATGGCTCCTTGGTTATGTATAAGTGGGAGTGCATGGCCCAGAGGGCCTCCGCTCCCACTAACACATATCACTTACATTACACTTCTCAAAAAGAAGGGAAATTTGTTGCAAAAAAACTCTGTTAATGCATCAGTTAGGGTTAATGGTATAGTGACAAAAGTTTGGAAATGTGCTGTTAGTGTTCAAAACCATAACTCCACATTCCTCCCCACCCCTACACATACACTCACATGTAAGACACACACAAGATTGTAAGACACTATACCACTCCGTCACATCTGTAACCACAATAATCACAACACTGAACTTATTTCACATAACATTATGTAATGAAAAGCCAAATATAGTATCATCAACTCTATACTGTCAGCACAGTATGATGACACATTATTGCTTGCCTATCTTCTTCATTCAATGAGACTTAGTCTGTTCACATTTTCAAAATATTGATTTTATGTGTCACTATCCAACAATAGGGTTGCTGCAGGTATTGCTGCTACCACATGTGCATGTGATAGCAGGAAAGATAGAGATGATACATAGTACTTTTAAGATACTGCTCAGGTATGAAACTAGCACCATCACATGTTGTTATACTGCTGCATTACCTGGATATACTCATAAGCAGCATGTTATTGTTAGATTTGGATGTTACAACTATTGCTTTCACATGTTACTTGTAAACTATACTACACATAATTATTTTTATTATTACTATCGTTTGTTATTAGGACTGACTCACTATCAGAAAAATAAATGCTAACATCCAATGACTGTTGATAGGCTTATATGAACTCTCATTTCCAAGAAACTGTCTGTGGATAACATACTGTGTGTGTCATCACTTGTTCACTATTGAAATATAGGCATCTACTTAAATCTTGTTATTGCTGTTTGTAACACAAAAATGCTTACTGTGGGGGCATCACCCACTGTTGCCCAGCATGCCGCATGCCTATGTACCCCTGAGGCACAATGATGACAGCAGAACTCATACAGTTGGTGACCCATGATGATGGATGTGTCTTGTAGTACATTTAGAGAGTTGCACGTTACTTCTGTTATCTGATGCTGTTGCCTTGGCTCGTCCCCTGCTTGCATATGTGCATGGGGGGTGGGTACGGGAAGAATGCACAGTTAGGATTTTGTATCCTAACATCACATTTCCAAACTTTTGTCACTGTACTACTAACCCTAACTGATGCATTATTGGAGTTTTTGCAATATATTATGGTAGCACGGTAGTGCTACCATAGTTAGGGTTGAGGAGCCATTTTCATGTTAAACCCCAAATTTTGCACCTTAATAACTTTGCAACCATTTGATGGATTTGCCTGAAATTTGGAATGTATGATCAAGACCCATAGGCCTTGGGAGCTGCCAAGTTTTGTACTGATCAGATATACGGTTGCAGAGTTATTAAGCATGATCTGTGCACGCGTTTACGCTTTTCTGGAATTCTTTGGTCACGCCTACAGGTCGTACGGTTTACGTGACCAGCCCAAGATCTTCAGGGAACGTGCAGCCGGGGTCCCCGATGTGCCTTTCGAAGATTTCATGAAAAAATATTAAACGGTTCAAAAGTTATTCAAAAAACAGTTTCCCATTATAAGTCAATGGGAAAAGTTAACAAAAAGTTCAACACTTTCGCAAATGCATTTTTACTTTCGCAAATGGGCCTGTTACCTTCGCAAATCGGCCATTTTGTTTTCAGTTGGTGATCAGAAAAATGGTTGGCATTTAAATTTGGGACCCTCTAGCAATCTAATTTTTTTGTATTCACCTAGTCGGGCCCTGAGGATGCTTGCCATGTCTTTATTTTGTGGTAAAACACCCCAGAAATATGTTTTTCAAATTTCTGGAAAAAGTACTTTCGCAAATTACTTTCGTGCTCACGAAAGTGTTGCAAATTTTTGTGAAAGCTTTCACAAATTGCGACAGCAATTTTCTAGTCTGTGGGAAAATGACAGCAATTCTTTGGCACTGCACTGCAAAATAACCGTTGGGAGTTTTGGGCTGAAATTTGGAGGGAACGCAGCCGACATCTCACAGATGTGCCTTTCAGTGTTGTATTGAAAAAATATTACACGGCGGCAAAGGTATGGCACTCCAAAGTTGACAGTTTTTCCCATAGGATAACATTACAGCGCCCAAAGCATTACAGGAATCCTTTGGCACCCTGCTGCAAAATAACGGTTTGGTCTTTTTTCCTGAAATTTGGAGGGAGGACAGCCAACAGTACACAGATGTGCCTTTCAGTAGCTTGGTGAAAAAATATCACATGGCGGCAAAGTTACGGCACTCCAAAATTGACGGTTTTTCCCATAGGATAACATTACGGCACCCGACACTCAACAGAAATCATTTGAAGCCCTGCTGCAAAATAACGGTTTGGTCTTTTTTCCTGAAATTTGGAGGGAAGACAGCCAACAGCCCACAGATGTGCCTTTCAGTAGTTTGGTGAAAAAAAATTACAGGGAGGCAAAGTTATGGTGCTCCGAACTTTTCTTTTTTTCCCGTAGGATAACATTATGGCGTTCGCCGCGCCTTTCAGGGCCCGTATCTCGGAAACGGTGCGAGATACGGACTTTTCGTTGGAAAATTTCTTAGCCCCATTTAAATTAGCCAGGACAGTTGTAAATAATATGACTTTTAAATTTTTTTTCTACATCGTACGGTTCCTGAGATATAATGCATTTAGTATTCCAAGATCTAATTTTCTGCGCCGATACTCATTAATTTGCATACATTATTTGTACTCACTGTCTTTCTCAATGCAGGTTTTGGGGAAAACCAGCCTGTGACTTACATTACTGTTACTGTTGCCCTTTCCGCTTGCAGATCCATACCCGTTTCACTTACCATTGACGTCTGCGCCACCATGTACGTTATCCTTTGCATTTTCATTTGCGCTTGCGTTTCTGTTATTTTTTGCCATTTCTGTCTACAGTACTGTTTATCTTACTGTTTCACTTTACATCACCATGCCCATTGACATTTCTGTTTGCAGGCACCATGTTACTATGTGACAACACATCACGTAGCAGACCATTTCGTCTCTACGCCACCGTATGCGTTACCCTTTCTGTTCTCATTCAGTGCTTGTGTTACCATGTGCACCACTGTTAGCATTTCTGTTTGTACGTCCGGCTGCTCCCTGCCAGCAGTATGCTGGCGGAGCGCAAGGCCCCGCCGCTGCATTACATTACCATTTCTCACTATCATTCTCAAAGAGGAAATTAGAGGCAAAACAGCCATTGTTATTAGCCCACAGCGAGCGTCAGGGCTCACCCTTGAACCCCCACCCCGGGAACCACTGCGCGAGATTGGGATCGTGGGTCCCAACTCACCCCATTCTGGCGCTTCTGCCGATTTACACATGTCATGGGGTGAGGTTAGGTTGAAGATCCCAATGCACCCCAATGCCGGGTTGGGGTGGGGTCCAAGGGGGGCTTTTCAAATCCTAACAGCGAATTCCTCACTTTTGTCGCTGTGGAACAACCCTAACTAATGCATTAAATGGATTTTTTTGCCTCTAAATATAGATAGATAGATAGATAGATAGATAGATAGATAGATAGATAGCTAGATAGATATATCTATCCATCTAGCTATCTATATATATATATATATATATATATATATATATATATATATATATATATGGGCGCAGTTGCACCTCTATAGTTAGGGCTATGAAGGCACTTTAATGTTAAGTGTGAAATTTTGAGTGTTAATAACTTTGGACCCATTGAATGGATTTCTATGAAATTTGGTATGAGTGGTGGGGCATAGTAGTTCTCTTGATCTGCAAAACCTGGTTAAACAACTAAATAAAAAAAAAATTAAGCTTCAGTCAGACTTACAGTTTTTATGCAGTGAATCGCTAAAAAATACACTTTTTGCCAGTTTTAAGTGTAGTTTGTTTGATTTGTCTGTGGTGCTGAGCAGCCACCATATGGTGTGCTGGCCTGACACATGACATGTAGAAAGAGCTTGGGTTAAGGGACATGCCACTTTTTGTTTAGTGAAAAAATATTAATCCATTCAAAAGTCATTAAACTTTTTAGCTCCCATTATAAATCTATAGAAAAATTTATATGGTTGTTTCACGAAAGAAGAATGGGGTTTTGACCATCTGGTCATGCCTCACAATCAAAGAATTTGCAGGTTCGTGATCAAAGATTCTTTGATCGCAAGAAATTTATCGATCATGATGGCTACCATCTTATTTTCAGTTTGGGGTTGGAAAAGAACAAATATCTCAGCCCAGGGGTGACTTCTGAAGTAAAACTAGGATGGGTTTTGCTCAGGGGGGCCCCTCTCTATCTAGCCATGCCTGTGGTTTAATGTAGTTGTGTCAAAAAATGGATTTTTAATGTTTTTAAATTCTTTGATCGTGAGCCTGCAAATTCTTTGGTCATGAGATTTCTTTGATCGAGAGCTTTGTTCGTGAGGGCAGGATGAGATGGCCAGATTTTTGTTGGACTAGATGTCTCTGGGAGGGATCAGATAGCCCAAATTTCATGACCAGATGTCCCCTCACAATCAAATAATTTTTAAAGGAGCACAAACTTTAATATTAAATATCTTGGAAACGGTTTGGTCTTTTAACTTGAAATTTGGAGGGTGTTGAGGGGATGTCCTATAGATGTGAATACTGGTGTATAGATGATGGATAATTCATTTTCTGTGGAGATATTGCATGATGCAGTTTACATTTGACAGATAGCATTCTGCATTGTGGCAGTGGCTTGAAATTTATAGGGTAGCTATCTTTACTGCCATGTAGGAACTTTCAATGGATAGGTGTGTAAACTGTAAACAGGTGTGTAATTATGCCACTCCAATGAATGAAAATCTAAAACTTTAAAATTAAATATCTTGGAAATGGTTTGGTCTTTTAACTTGAAATTTGGAGGGTGTTGAGGGGATGTCCAGTAGATGTGAATCATAGAGTTTTGGTGTCAGCAAATTAATTTTTCATGGAGCTATTGTGTGACGCATTTTATGTTTTGCGGATAGTGTTCTGCATTGTGGTAGTGGCTTGACATTTATAGAGTAGATGATCTTACTGCCATGGAGGTAATTTTTAGTGGTTAGGTGTGTAAAATGTAAACAGATGCAGAATTATGCCACTCCAACAAATGAAACCAACTTGCATGATACTATACTTTACTATGCTTTCTCAAAAAATAAGGACATTCTTTGCAAAAAACTGCGTTAATGCAACAGTTTTATTTACAGTGACAAAAGTGAGGAAATTCACCATTAGGGTTACCCCCCTTGTACCCCATGACCACCCCATCCCCACCAACATGCATCGGGGTGTGCATTAGGGTCATCGGTCCCAACTGTCTAATCAGTAACTGCAAAGTGGGCCAGCTTCAAATGGCAATACCTCTGGAATGGAACAACATTTGTTCACCAAACAAAAACTGGCATGTTCCTTGAACAAACATCTTTCAATGTGCCAGTGTTCAGACCAATGAACCACACACTGGCTGTGCAATTGGTCATGGAAGACAGGGCAGAAAAATAGCAAAAACAATGTTTTGCACTGCTCTATGCAAACACAAAAACACAAATGATAATGTTAATGCAAACGGTGATGGAAACAGTGAAGTAAAAGAAAATAGTAACACTAACGAACAAACGCAAATGCAAATGGTAACACACACGGTGATGCAAATGTAGACAATAACATAAACGGTAAGAGAAATGCAAGTGCAAATGTAAATGGAAACAGAAATGGTAATGCAAATGCTGATGACAACAGAAACACAAATGGTAAACGAAAATGATAACGATAACGCAAATGCTAACAGCCATGGAAATGCAAATGGTAATGAAAATGGTAACAAAGATGCAATCAGTAACATAAACTCAAAAAGAAATGCAAATGGTAATGGCAACAGAGACGCAGAAGGAAACAGTAATGCACTCGATAACAGAAACGCCACCGAAAATGTAAACGCTAAGACCAACGGAAACGCAAACACAAATGGTAATGAACACACAAATGGTAATGGTAATGGTAATGCAGTTGGAAATGCAAACTGTTATGGTAACACCAACAATGATGCCAAAGGAAACAGTAACGCAAATGTAAATGCAAACACAAGCATGTATGCAAATGCAAATGGTAACGCACACGGTTATAGTAAAGCAATTGGAAATGCAAATGCTTATGGTAACACCAAAGATGATGCCAAAGGAAACACAAACATAAACACAAATGCAAGCGTGTATGCAGACTCAAATAGTAATGCACACGGTGAAGCAAAAATAAATGCTAACAAAAACAGTATCGGGAAATGGAAACACAAATGGTAACAGTAACACAAATGCAAGCGTAAACACAAATGCAAAGGGTGAGGCACATGGTGATGTAAATGGAAAAGCTAACACAAACGGTTATGGAGACGCAAATGGTAACAGTAATGCAAACACAAGTGCAAACACAAACACAAAGGGTAACGTACAAGGTGATGCAAAAGTAAACACAAACAAAAACACTAACAGAAATGCAAATGGTAACAGTAATGCAAAAGCAAGCACAAACACAAATGCAAAGGGTAATGCACACGGTGACATAAACGGAAATGCTATTTCAAAGGCTAATGGTAACAGTAGCGCAAATACAAACCCTTTTTTTTTCAAAAAAGGTGCATTTAAAAGCACAGTGAATACAAAGAATGAATGCATAGTAATGGCCCTCAGATCAGAAAATCAACACTTTGAATACTAAATTCCTTGTATCTCAGGAACCGTACGATGTAGAAAAAAATGTTAAATCTCATATTGTTAATGACTTTCCAGGCTAATTTTGCACTTAGCCCCTTAGTGGGGCACTAATCATTCTTCTGATGAAAAGTCTGTATCTCAAACCATTTTCGAGATACGGGCCCCGGAAGGTGCAGCAGACACCGTAATGTTAGCCTATGTGAAAAAGTGTCACATTCGGAGTGCCATAACTTTGCAGTCCTCTAATATTTTGTCACCAAACCACCAAAAGGCACATCTGTTGGATCTTGGCTTTCTTCCTTCCAATTTTCAGCCCAAAAGACCAAACTGTTCTTTTGCAGCAGGGTGGCAAAGATTCCCTATTGTTTAAGCCATACTGTTGCAAAGTACTTTCGCAAATCAAGACACTTTCACAAATAAAATCGCAAAATTGTTGCATATGCGAGACTACTTTGTGACACTACTTTTTACAAAAATTTAAAAAACATATTTCTGGGGTGTTTTACCCCCCAAAAAAGACATGGCTAGCATCCTCAGGGCTTGACTAGGTGAGCACAACAAGGGTCATTTCTGAAAGTAAAAAGTGCATTTGTGACACATTTGCAGATTTTGTTAACTTTTCCTATTGACTATAATGGGAAATGTGTTTTTTGAATAACTTTTGAACCGTTTAATATTTTTTCACAAAACCTTCAAAAGGCACATTGGGGACCCTGGCTGCAAGTTCCCTGAAGGTTTTGGATCAGTCATGCAAACTGTTCGACCTGTAGGCAAGAGCAAAGAATGCACAAAAATGCATAATTTGTGCGTTTTTTAATGCTGTGTAGCTCCTCAACCATAAAAAAACTTGGCAGGTCTAGAGATCTATGGTACCAGACTGTGCAAGTCAGTCATATGGTAACAAAGTTATTAAGTTGCCAAATTTCAGATTTAACCTTAAATGGGGTACTCAACCCTAACTATAGTGGCACGGTATGTGTCACTATAATATATATATATATATATATATATATATATATATATATATATATATATATATATATATATATATATATAGATGACAACCTCTGTGCATAAGTCTGTATATATATATATATATATATATATATATACACACACACACACACACATATATATACATATATATATATATATATATATATATATATATATATCATCAAAAAACTTCATTAATGCATCAGTTAAGGTTGAAACAACAAAAGTAGTGAAATAAGGCATTAGGGTTGACACCTTAATCCCCCTCACCCTACCACCCCACCCCACTTTCTCCACATTCTCCTACATTGTATTATGTCAGCTTTCTTATGCATGGAATGTGGTGAGACTTAGGACTGATGATCCCAAGGCACACCCCATTTCCTGTTGGTCTGTGAAGGGTGAGGGGTGGGGTGGTAGGGTGAAGGGGGTTAGTGTCACACCCTAATACCTCTTTTCCCTACTTCTACTTTGTTGCTTCAACCATAATTGATGCTTTAACACAGTTTTTTGTTTTTGAATGAATATATATATATATATATATATATATATATCTCGAAATATATATATCTATATATATATATATAATAGAGACAAAAATCATTTAATGCATTACTTAGGGCTGTTCCACAGTGATAAAAGTGAGAAAATTCGATGTTAGGATTGAAAACCCCCTCTTTGACCCACCCCCCACCCTGCCCCTCCAGCTAGCATGGGGGTATGCATTGAGGTGGTGAACTATAGGAAATGGGGTGAGAGTTAGGAGCGATGACACCAATGCACACCCCGATGCTGGCTGGGGAAGCAGGGTAGGGGTGGGTCCAAGGGGGGTTTTCAACCCAAACATCAAATTTCCTCACTTTTGTAGCCATGGAACAACCCTAACTGATGCATTAAATGGAGCTTTTTGCCTCTAATTTCCCTTCTTGTTGAGAATCTGCAGTAGAAATAGTGAATGGAATGTGGTGGTGGGAGCGCGGTGACATAGTAATGGTAACTGCAAGGGAAACGCAACCATTAACGGTTGAGCACATGGTGACAGAAACGTAAATGGTGAAGCAAATGTTAATGGAAACACAAGTGCAAAGTGATGCCAAAGTGAACTGTGATGCAAAAGGAGTCGCAACCACATAAGCAAACACAACCCGTGATGTGCACAGTCACGAAATGGTAATTGGAAATGCAAATGGTAATGTTAACAGCATAAATAATGCCAAAGGAAACAGAAACAGAAATGCAAATGCCAGTGCGTAGGCAAAGGAGAATGCAAAGGGTAACACGCACGATGGCGTACACGGGAATGGTAATGGAAACGGGTACGGAAATGCAAGTGGGAATGCTAACAGTAACAGTAACAGAAGTGCACACCCTGGTTTTGCCCAACAGCTGCATAGAGAAACACAGTGTGTACAAAAAAATGTATGCATAATAATGGGCCTCAGAGCAGAAAATGAGCTGTTGGAATACTAAATTGCTTATATCTCAGGAACCGTATGACGTAGAAAAAGAATTAAAATTTCACATTATTCATGAGTTTCCTAGCTAGGTTTTCACTAAATGCATAGCCCATAGGGCTATGCGCCACGATGAAAATTCCGTATCTCACACCATTACCTAGATATGAGCACCGAAAGGTGCGGCGTATGCCACCATGTTAGTCTATGGGAAAAAATGTGAACTTTGGAGTACAGTAACTTGGCATCCATGCAATATTTTGTCACCAAACCACTAAAAGGCACATCTGTGAGATGTTGGCTGCCTTCTTTCCCAATTTCAGCCCACAAGACCAAACTGTTCTTTTGCAGCAGGGTGGCAAAGAATTCCTATCATTTTGGCCATAGTCTGGAAAAGTAGTGTCGTGATTTGCAAAACCTTTCACATAAATTTACAAAAGTGTCACAGGTGCAACACTACTTTGCAACACTACTTTTCCTAAAAATTTGGAAAACATATTTCTAGGGAGTTTAACCCCAAAATAAAGACATTGCTTGCATCCTGAGGGTCTGACTAGGTTAACACAAAAAGAATTATGTTCCTAGAGGGTCCCAATTTTAAATGCCAAGCATTTTTCTGATCACCAACTGAAAAAAATGGCAGATTTGCGACACTACTGGGGTCATTTGTGACACTAAAAAGTGCATTTGCGAAAGTGTCAAACTTTTTGTTAAATTTTCTCATTGACTTACAATGGGAACTCATTTTTTGAATAACTTTTGAACCGTTCAATATTTTTTCACAGAATCTTCAAAAGACACATCAGGGACTCAGGCCACATGTTTTCTGAAGTTTTTGGACTGGTCACACAAACTGTGAGACATGTAGGTGTGAGCAAAGAATTTGAAAAAAAATGTAATTGTGTGCACGAATGTTGCTTTATAACTCCACAGCTGTATGTGTGACCAGTACAAAAGTTGGCAAATCCCAAGATCTATGGCTACACCCCATGCCTGCCAACTTTCAGGCAAATCCGTTGAACGGTGGCAATGTTATTAAGGTGCAAAATTTCACCCTTTAACCTTAAAAGGCTACTCAACCCTAACTATGGTAGCACAAACGTGCTTCCATTATATATATATATATATATATATATATATATATATATATATATATACATATATGTTTATAAGCAAAATTAAATTAATAGCACATTGGTATATCTACCTATCTATCTATCTATCCATCTATCCATCTATCATTGGCCTGCACTTTTGTTTCTATAATTTCTTTTCATATACTTTGATTATTATTCTTTGTATATCCTGATGCTATTCTTTAGCACTATTAAATAAATAAAATGTTTATAAGTTCTTGTTAATAATTCAAATGCCTAGTTAGATATTTTGAAATACATATATATATATTCTGCTATTAATTTACAAAATGACTGAATGCATAAAATAATATTGCTTTGTATAGATTACAGAATTCCCTGATAAAGGGGCATGTGCTCTGAAATGTTGGAAGTAACATTCTGGATGTTTCATTGAGAATAATAAAGAGTATATAATAAAAAAAAAAAAAAAATCAGTGAGTGAGCTTGTATCCCAATCCTTTACTTCCATAGTCAATGGAAACAGAAATGTTGAAATCCTGTTAGGTCTTGCAAGGAAAATATGTTGTAAATTCAGCCATTTAATAAAAGAGCAAACTAATTTTATTGGGGTCACAGAGGGCAACAACTTTAATGTAAGATTTGCTACTGGATCAAATTGTCCCATCACTGAGACTCATCCAGAAAATGTCTCTTAACCTTTATATTGCAGACTATTATTATTGTTATTAGTAAAATGTTTGGTTCTGATCTAAATTGTTCACCTTTTGATATTACAATATATAGAAAATACTGGATGGGCTACTATGCAGAACCAGTGTGTTCTGCCACAGAAGGATTCTGATTCCCTCTGACCTCGAGTGCAAAGCTTGACAGATCCATGGTAATCAAAACCTCAAGGTGGCAAAACACACTGGCTGTGCATTGAGTTGCTCATCCTGTATTTTTTATAGTGTATAGTACTGTGTAAAAAATGTGTTTTGTGAGTTCTTTTGCTTTCAAAATGAAACTGAGTCATGTAGTCTCTAGAGGTTCTAGAATGCTATTCTAGCACAGTAGAGTAGAACAGCATTCCATGACCTTGAAACTGTGGTAGAACAGCATTTTGAAAGGGATGGAATTCTATACAGAACAACATTCCACTACACACTAGATATTGCTAACTTTACAGTATAGTCAATACAATAGCTCATAACACAATATTGCATCATCATATTTTAACATTCATGAAAAAAGTTGTTAAAATACAGTCATTTTAATATGCCTTCTAGCTATTTTATATTTACCATGTCATATTTTTCCCTTGACTCATAAACATAGATATGTTTCATGACTATCCCCTTTGACCCTGACTACTCCAGAATACCACATAATCAAGTGAAATATAACCTATACAGTAATTACAGATACAGTCAAGAACAAAGCAAGTCAAAATGTCTGGGTAAGATTTTCATATAAATCAGTTCAGGATCTGTAACATTTTGAAGAGTAAACTTGCACCCACATCCATTAAATAATTGTAGAACTTGAATCTATTTTGGGGGTGGATAAACTGCTATGCAGGTGTAACTTTTTGTCTCAGTAGCCCAGTTTAACCAAAGAGTGGTAGCCATGTGGAATAGCCTTCTTCTTGAGGTAGTTGGGAGTAAAATGAGTTCAAAAACAAACTGGATACTCACTGTAGAAAAATAATATAAGTGGTGATTCCCTGTGAGCTAAAGGGCAAGTTGGCAATGGGCAAATTGTTTTATTTAGCTCATATGAACCTATAAAACCTATGATTTATAGATATATGTGTGCCAGCACAAATGCAGCCCATAACTGCATCTGCATCCATCCATTTTCAAACTAAGGTGGTCCCAATGAGTTTGTTTAAGTTGGTGATCTGTTTATCCCTGGACACTATATGTCAAGAAAAAAAAAGGAAAAAGAAACTGCTCTGTAAAATATACAAAAACATCTACATAAACTAATGTAGGAAGTTCCATCCCACTGAATTCAACATTTTATAGTTTAGAAAGGCTTCTTGAACAGGAAAAAAGCCGTACATGACTACACTATGGAGAAACAAATAGGGAAAGTAGACTGAATACTCAGTTCCAGCAGTTAGGGAGTCTGCTTGAATCTTTGGTCACCTAATTGGAGCCCTTGGAGGCTACCACAAGTGATGTACAGTAAGTAGAGACAGTGCAACACTGAAGCAAATTCTTCCTGAAAAAAGATTTCTTCACATGTTCCAGTATGACATCAAGAAAGAGTTACAGTCAAAAGAATACAACAGTGCTGTAATTCTGGCAGGTGATAAGTGTTTCAGACTATCAACTGATCAGAGAATAAGTGCTATGGGCCAGATTTTCAAAGGACCCTTAGACTAATGTAAGGTGAATCAAACAACCACCACCTTGCATCAAATCTAGGTGTGTCAAATACTGTGCACCATATTTTTCAAAAAAAGCATTTTCTGTGGCCAAGTCCCCCAAAATAATGTAAGAGGTCTGTTGCTTCAAAAATATGATGCATGAGGAGAGAATGATGCAAGCAAGATTACAAAATGCATTGGCCGAGAATGATGGAAGCTGATCCAAAAAGATGATGCAAGGGGTGAGAATGACTCAAGCTGAATCAAAAAGATGAGGCAGGGGGGTGGGAATGACTCAAGGTGACTCATAAAGAAGATTGATGGGCCAGCCCAGTGGAGCTGAGGGTCGAGGGGCTGGAAGCCATACCTTACACAGCTCCATTGACCTGGGTTTGGGAACGGACTTGGGTCACCGGGGGTCGGATAGGGGGAAGGAGGATTGAGCATCCCCATGGATGCTGTCATCCTCCTCCTCCTGGGGTGGGATATCAGAGTTCTCGCAGCACCCATCATGCCTATGCCTGTGGAAGCATGTACAGTAGGGGCACATGGCTCTCCGGAGTCAGGGAGGGGAGGACACTGTTGGGAGCTTGACAACGGCATGCATCAGCACATCATCTGTCTGGATGAACGTCCTCTGCACTGGTGTCCTCAGGGGTTTGGAAGAAAATGTGGAAAAATGCATACACCCTCGGCCTCATGAGCACTATGAAACCATGGGGAAACCTTGTTAAAAAAAACTGGCAGATGGAGTATAAGGGGGTTATGAGGCCCCTTCTGAAGCTGAGGAGCTGGGCAAGTAAAAAAAAAGAAGATTGATGCATTAAGAAACAATTACACAAGCTGCATCAAAAAGACAATGCATGGCATGAGAAATTATGCAAGTTTCGTCAAAAAGATGATGCCTGGGATGAGAAATGACTCAAGTGGAGTCAAAAAGTTTGGTGGATGAAAAGACCAAGACAATGGTATGTTAAAGGGACTCTGTCAACCCCCTTAGGCCTCAAGGTGTCCCTAGTTTAAAAAATACTTTTATGGTTGCCAATATTTTGTAAAGGTTGCTGATGTAGCTTTTAGTTTGAGTCTGATTCTTGTTTTCTTTTAAAAAGTGAAAAACAGACTGACCAATATATTGGTGTTACCACATAAAAACAGGTTTGTTTACATTCCTTGATCAACTCCAACTGCACCTTTCCTGGATTTGGGAACACCCCCAACACAGCCTTGCCACTCATGATGCAGCGGGAGTTTAGGAGGCTATTGCCTTTTGAGTGACTGCACTGTTTGGTGTGTTTCTAATGTTTAGGAAGAATTCGGTGAGATTAGATTCCGAATTTGAAACAAAACAAAGTTGTTTATTAATATACATTAGCATACATTTCAGTTCTACTAGACAAGGAGACAGGCAAAACAAACAGCAACAGCAATGAATTTTAGAGAAGGCAGGCAATCATAAAATGCAGGCTTTTAGTTAGAAATAATATGATAAAAAACAAGTTGACAGTGTCCCTTTAAGCACCCAACATGCTCTAAAGTAGCCCCGCAGGAAATATGGACTTCATAACCAAACCTCTACAGGAATCACCCTCTTCATTATATGTGCCAGTGTCAGGCTAGTTCAAGCCGATATATCAGGTGCAAGCTATCTTAGGTGCAGAGTCAACAGCTTCTACCTTTGAAAATCCAAAAAAAGGGGATGGTGCATAAGTTTTTTTTTATGCAAGCACCGTTGTAACATTGTATACAAATTTTTTTTTTTTTTTATGCAAGCCACTTTGGCACAGGTAGTTCTGCTCTTGATGTAAGCAGCACTGGAAAATCAGAACTGATGGAAGTTTTGACACAGCTTGCTCGTTGTGTTATTCTTTTCTGGCACAAGCATGTTGCATCATTCTCTAAACTTTGAAATCAAGCCCTACTTTTCAAAATGAAAATTAGTTTTGGTCTCGCTGCTAGATCCCCACTTTAAAGGTAACATTGAAGCTATACTTTCTGCAGGGGAAGATAATGATTACTGAAGAGCTGTTCTGCTAACCAAATTTGACAGTGCCCCACCAACACTATTAACCAATGTACAGGAGTTAAAAAGTGACAAGCCATCCCAATATGCCTGTGGTGCAGATGATAACACATCTATAAATTCTTCAAAATTCCTAGTATCATTAGTAAGGGAAAGGACATCTACTGTTACTTTTTAGGCATACATTACTATGTTCAGGGTCAGAAAAGCAAATTAATTCTGCATTTTCTGCAATAACCTGGACTAGTAACCTATACTGAGAGTGCAGCTGGTTCATCCCCTGTATTGTGAACAGTGTCACTCAGCACAATGGTCCAGGAAAAAATTGCAGACAATACTGTGACTGGCCTTTAGGAAACTCTTTTACTGTACTGGAAACAAGAGTGAACAATATGGCCAGATTTAGCAAATATTGCAATAATATGCTGTAACTCAGCTGTGCACCTTCAATTGTATATTTGGAATACATATTTAGTGCAGAGGAATAGTCCCTGACCAAAGACAACTAAGTCCTGCAAATGTGAAATGTCTTACATTTTTCATAATTAATGCTGAATATTTCCCCACCATTCATTTATGCAGTTCGGACCCGGAACATGAATGTCTGCAGGCAGTGATATTCAATATGCTGACTATGTTTTGTACAACAACGGAATCTTGTATGGACTGGCTAAACTGCCAAATCTAGTTAAAAGACATCTCTCTCTCTCTCTCTCTCTCTCTCTCTCTCTCTCTCTCTCTTAGCAATTGCCACTGCTCCCTCAGAAATGAATCCTGTCATGGGTACAATTTATGGATGGGCATGTTTGTCATTTTTTCTGACTATATTAGCACCATTATCTTGCATTTATTACTTTTGTTTTCTACATTTTCTTTCTAAACATCTTCACTGACATACTGTACCAGTCTTGTCCATTATGAGTGGTACACCAATACTGGAAGGCATGTTGCATATATCAGAATTTTTATTACACATTCTCAACTTTGCTGATAGTCTCCATAAGACACACACTGACAGCAATCATCATCATCATTGCCCCTTGCCAGCCACACTTGCCACACTGCTCTTGTCAGTCATCAGTCTTCTGTTTCATGCCTCTGCAATCCCCGTCATGGGTATAATTTTTGGAAACAGCAGCAAGCTTACTCAGAGCAGCTGCATCTGTTTTGCCTAACACAGCAATGCTTGTCATGAGTATAAGTTTTGGACACAACAGCTGGCTTGCTGAGACAGCTGCACCTGTCCTACCTGCCTCAGAAATGCCCCTATGGGTATAATGTTTGGAAACAGCTGCTAGCTGACTACAAGCAGCTGTGCCTGTCCTACCTGCATCAGCAATGCCTGTCATTGGTATAATTTTTGGAAACAGCACCAGGCTCACATGGAGCAGCCACACCTGTCCAGCCTACCTCAGCAATGACCATCATGGGTATAATTTTTGGAAACAGCTGTAGAGTCACTCACAGATACTGCCCCTGTTCTACCAGACTCAAAAATGCCAGTCATGGGTAGTGTTTTTAGAAAAATCAAGAGGCTCTCTCAGAACAGCTGTACCTGTACTTCCTGACTCACCAATATATGTCAAGTTTACAATTTTTGGAAACAGCAGCAGGCTCACTATGATCAGTTGTTCTTGTCCTATATTCCTCAGCAATTCCCATCATGGGTAACTTTTTTTCATTTATTTAAATTTGGTAACTGGATAAAATGCAGTGGGCCACGTGGCCTTTTTACAGGCATGACCAGGACATGAAAAACACAATATAAACTGTTAACAACAGCATTATATAATAGACAAACATACACATCACATAAAAGCAAAGGCTGTGTGGAAATGAAGCATTATGTAAATTAAAGAACAGAGTTTTTGGAAAAAGCAGCAAGCTCACTCAGCAGCTGCGCCTGGCCTACCTGCATCAGCAATGCTGGCCATGGGTACAATTTTTATGTTGGCTTGCGCGCATGTGCAAGAAACATCTTGCCACAGTGTGAGTCTTGGGGGCGGGGATGCTGTTGGGCGAATGCAGGGCATGCATCAGTAGGTGCATCCCTCATTCCCCAATCAGCCTGCATGGCACTGCCACACCATGCATACATAATGGGGCCAGCACATCAAAGCAAAGGACCACTGCAATCATCATACGCAACGGTCCTTTGCTTGACGTGCTCACCGCCATTATGGCCATGGTAGGCGAGCGGGCGGCTGCCTCCCCATGTCGATATCGGGGTTCCCATTGCCCAATCCTGTCAGCAACCCCCGTGTTTATGTGCCGACAGAGGCCCACTCCTATCTGCATCCCCGCCGATGTGGAATGCGAGGGGGGTGCCCAATCCCCTCGGCTCTCGCCCCCTTGCGTTGCATGCCAATGGGGGCCCTCCCGTCGGCATTACCCCCAACTGGTGAATGCCAGGGGTACCCAATCCCCAGCTCGCTCCCCTGACTTTGTTTGCGGCGGGTCCCAATCCCCGCAGTATTAACCCCCGTGTTGTGTGCGATGGGGTGCCCAATCCCCTGTCAGCTACTGGCCCCCAAAACCACATAGGTGGCACACTGGGAGCCCACCCCAGCGTGCCAAATGCCCTGCAGTGCCAAAACTGTCCTGCAACGTTTTCTTGTTTTTTTTCCCCAGAAACGAAACCATCCCTCGTAGTCTAGGTTCCCTCCCCCCCCGCACTCCACCCACTGCACCCTGCCCCTCACCCCTCACCCCATACTTACCTCCAGACTCCAGCGACAATCTTCAGTTGACCAGGAACACATCTGCATGCAGGCTCATAACTTCACGCATTCGCAATATTTTAATGCGGTATTTTCAGCATTGGCATTTTTCTGCACCTCCTTGTGAACAGTGCAGCAGTCATTTCCCACATCCTGCCCGAAATGTGTTTCCGCACTTCCGGCGCACAATTGTGCAGTCGCTGTGGGAAATCAGTGTTTGGGCCAGATTATGAAAATGACAGTGACACAGTTCATGAGCAGAGCTCCTAGAATGCCTATTTTAAAAATTTGGAGCTGATACTCCATAAAATGACTGTGTTACAAGCGTGAGTTGGCAGATTGCACGCATGCTCGTACCATCATGCATCTGTGATATTTTCACTCTGGATTTCCACCATTGCCATTTTTACACACCTGTTGATGAACAGTTCAGCTGTCACTTCACATATCCTGCCCAAAATGTGTTTCCGCACTTCCGGCGCAGAATAGCGTGGTCGCTGTGCGAAATCACTTCTTGGGACACTTTGAGAAAATGACAGTGACACTGTACATGAGCAGAAGTGCTAAAATGCCTATGTTGAAAATTTGGTGCCAAACGCCCACAAACTGCCAGTGCTGCAAGCGTGCCTTGCATATTTGCCATGCACCCTTGCAACTCCGCAACTTTCATATATTTGTATGCCACATTTTCAGCACTGCCATTTAATTACACCTCCTTATGAACTGTGCAGCTGTCATTTTTCACATCCTGCCCAGCATGTTTTCTCGCATTGCACTACCAAACACCCACAGGGACACCTTAATGCCTCTCACTCTCTGTAGGGTTGGGGTGGGTTGGCATCAGTCCAATACTTGACTGCCACTCCTGTGCTGCATCTCTCTAACTCCTGCACTGCCAATGGCAGCAAGACAACATTTGGCATTGACAAGTGCTTGTTGGGAACAGCAGCAGGTTTACTTAGAGCAGCTCAGCCTCTCCTAGCTGTCCATCTAACAATGGCCCTATACATGAAAGACTGATTTAACCATAAAACACTCTCTGCTTCAGTAACTACTGTTGAGACTCAGTTTGGCAATGACAAATTAATAAAGAAATGTTGGGGCATCTCACAATGGCCCAATAGATAAATGCCTTATTCAGCTATAAAACTAAAAAGGCTGGGTTTTGGAAACAGTAGCATGCTTGCTCATGTCAGCTGTGCTTATCATACCTGTCTTAAAGGGTACCTAAACAAGCAGTCTTTTTAAACTGCAATCTCCAAAATCTGGCTTTATTGTGCAATAAAGTAAAGGCTACTGTTTACATTTATGCTAAAACTGCATTTCTGTAAATAACGTAAATGCAGTTTCATAGTTTTGGAAAATGTATCCATCAGCCTTTCACTTACAAAAAACAGCCTTGCCTTCTCCCTAAGATGTCTGCCAACTGTGTTAAGTGATGAGGCATGATGGCATCATCAGAGCCAGAGTCAGAGACCAATATAAATTCTTATAGGCTAACTAGTTCTTCTTTCCCACTTTGTTTTGGATTGTTTTACCGGACAGATCAACACCATGTGTTAACATGTGGATTATTTTGATCAGTACACATGTTAGGCTATGATTTTATTCATTTTATTTACTTTAACTTGCTGAAAATGTTTTGCAAACTAGCTGACTTTCTCTTTGGCAAACTGCAGAACAGTATAACACTTCAAATACTTGATGATCTAGTGGTTGTGTGATGCACTGATTTTTTTTTTTGTTAACCAGGAGAGATGCACTATGCTGAAACCTCGTTTACAGATGTGGCCTGCCAGCACAAGGAAGTTAAGTGACTTGCTCAGGGTCACACAGCGAAGTACTGGTCTGATCCAATTCCAAAGCTCATGCATTCTTGCTAATCCACAAAAAAGCTTCTCTTGTATTCTTTTTCTAAGTGAACCCCCTGCACCTAGTCTGCCTTCTGTTGAACACCCCATCATCCATACTGTGTCCTTAGCACTGACTGGGGCTGCATATGAGCTTGCGGTCTCATGAAGAAAATGATCACACCTCAGACTGTAATCGTATACCTCGGAGAGTTATTCATATCTACATCGATACGGATCATCTGCTGGCACTGTTAAAAAATACCTCCCAAATCACACTTAAGTCCACTTTTTCAATATTTGACTTCTGCTCCCACAGTAAACATTGAGTGGATCGCCACCCTTCTGCACAGTGAAAGCAGTATGTGCAATTCCCTTGTTGTGTTTTTGTCCCGCCTCATTAACCAACAATTGGGTCGTCATGGAGGGCCAAGCAATAAGCCTCATGACTCACCTGAGAAAATGCTGTTCATGTCCTCATAAGGGCTGCACTTACTATGTATAACAATATCATAAGTAGGAGAGGCATACTGTACTAATACTCTGAGTGAAGCCACCAGACTTCCAGTGTCAGTCTACTCCTTTACCTGCGATCTGCAGAACCCCGCAGGACAGTTTCTTGCAAATCTTCTCCAGTATTTTTTAGTGCCCTACTCCACAATGCGAGCTGGTTGGCTACCACTCTTCTAAATCTTGAATGATCTATACACAGTTCCCTCAATACTGTCCTAACAAATGTCAACACCCCCCCAGCTGAGGTCAATCTTCCTACAATGAATTCAAGTAACACTTCAAGTGCAGCCCTGCCACTCTGAGTATTTGTCATTGCTGGCTGCTCTCATTCACAGTCAGGTAGTGATCACGGTGCTGGCAGCCCTACATTTCAGATCTCACAATGATCTGTTAACATCCCCCTTCCTGTTTTCCTCTAACCTAAATATATCAGTACTCTGCTGGAATGGCCTCTTCAGTTCCTCTCTGGCATTCATTCTTCTCTTCTGCTCCCCATGCCAAAAACTGGTGAGCTCACTACCCTCCGCATCATGAATTCAGTTAGTATAGTTGCCCATGTAATTTTTACATGTTAATAATAAACATATCGGCCCGGTGGCACTGAGGGTTGAGGCGCTGGACACCACACCTCATGCCACGCCGGTGACCCGGGTTCGGGGATGGACTCGGGGAGCCAGGAGTCAGCATGGGAGGGAGAGGATCGAGCATCAGGAGGACAGCTCTCCTCTCCCTGGGAGGGATCCTGGGGCTGCTTGGTGCCCTGCAACCCCCAATGGAGATCGAGAGTACAGCAGGGATCACCAGCCAGACAAAGGGATGGGAGTGCGGCAGACATCAGCAGGCAGCCTTGAGCGGATGTCATGGCATGCTGCACTCCCGGGGGAAAACATAACAGAAAATACCTGACCGAGGATAGGCGACAGCACTTCCGTCCACCCAACCACACTCCAATGCCGGTCGTCCTCCATTCCTGGGCTGAACCCTACCTGGCCCAAATTAAGAGATAGAGCACCCTGGGCAGATAGGGCAGCCCTACCTCAGAGGGCTCAGAGCTTGGGGAATAGCCAGGTTGGTGCCAGGAATCTGGAGGCCTCTCAAGCATGGAGGTAGAGCAGGGTGAAATGGAGGATACCCGAGAGAGTTCCCTGGGTCGGTGCTAAAATAGAGTTTAAAAAAAAATAAAATAATAAACATAATCTTCTGGTAAGCAAGGCTGATAGCAGCAGGGCACAATGGGAAACATAAGCATTTCTACCCATATAAGATCTAATTCACCTATGATTAGGCACTATTAAATGACGTGCATAATGATGTGCACACCCATCATTTAATAGTGCCTAAACAAAGGTAGCCTAGATCTTTTAAGGCTAGGAAAGCCTATAATTACCCTTGTTCCCTGACTTAATGGAAAGATTTGTTTATTCTTGATATATCAAAAACCCTGGGGACTGTACTACCTACATTCATGGTGCACAAGGGTGATGAGCTCACCAGTTTTGGGTACGAGGAGGAGTAGTGAGAATGAATACCCAAGGGGGACTGAGAAGGCCACTTCTGTGAGATACTGCTATATTCAGGGTAGGAGGAAGAAAGAAGGGGAGAAGTATGAGCAGATCACTGTGAGAAATAAGATGTGGGGCTGCCAGCACCATGATCACTACCTGACCCCATTGTCTTGGCCAATATTCCCTTTCCCATAAAACCAGTTAATGTAATTGTCCAATGCTGTGTATGCATATTAATGTGTGAATTGGTGGCCACTACACATTCAGTCACTTCACTACCAGTCTAGTATTGCTTGTAATGCACTTTGGGACACAATGTGTATGAAAAGCACTATATAAATATCAATTCTTATTATTATTATTTCCCATGAAAAAGAAGAGAAGACAAGACAAGCACATTTTTTGATTTCTAAGAAAGTACGAGCTCAGGCATTGGACTACAGAAGAACGTTGCTACAAACAAGAGGTGGATCTATGGGGTGGTGAAGGGTGTGGCTGTAACCCCCCATTGTAAAGTACTTGCCTGTTGCTGCTGCATTTCACTTGGTTGAAAAAGTCTGATTTATTGATGGTACAAATGTTTACATTCAAAAATATGGATTACATTTGTAGTTTCAGTCAAAAATGTACTAGAAAAGCATAATAGCAGATAATATAAAGGTTTCATAAAAATGTTAAAAAGTGCATATCAAGTATGCACACACTCCCAGCACCCCCCATCCCCCATTGTAGCATCCTGGATCCGCCATAACCACTAGACCACCAGGTTATTCAAGATTTGTACTGCACTGTGGTTTGCCAAAGAGAAAGTCGGTTGAATTAAAACACAGTTTCAGCATGTTAAAGTAAACAAAATGAACAGAACCATAGCCTAACATGCATATTGATCTAAATAATGCACATGGTTTTGACCATTTTGCTGAAACAATTCTATACAAAGTGAATAAAAGAACTAGTTAGCACTTTAGGGAGCCATGTAGCTCTTTGACTTTGGATCCGATGATGTCATCACTTAACACATTTTGTGGCCATTTTAAGAAGCAGGTAAGGCAGCTTTTTTGAAATTAGAAGGCTGATTTTACATTTTTCAAATGCTTTGGAACCACATTTAGGTAACTTATATAAATGTAGTTTTAGCATTAACAGATTCAGCAGCCTTTCCTTTAGTCCCATTTGAGGTTAGATTTTTGAATAGTTTGTTGTTAAATGTTGTTCAGGCATCCTTTAAGAACAAGCTTGGGTAATTTTCTCTGTTTGGGGTAGTCAGAAGAAAGACTTTCACATTTATTGTGCTCAGCGTAAGGAAATTAATCGTTGAAAAGTGGTAGCTATCTTACCATAACCAACTACCTGTTTTTCTTTAGGGTATTTTTAGGGTAATTTAGAGTAGTTTGGAGTTACCAAGAGGTAGCATTTAGGGCAGGGTATTTCACTACCAGTCCATGCCTAATATAAGGGATACATAACAGCGACCTGTGGAATAGATGTATTATTACTAGTGCTGCTTGACCTACGGTAACGTAACAAGCTGCATAAACCACGAGTGATGTGACCAAGGTCAAACAGAACAAGTGAGGATAAATCATATATTCCACAAGGTCCCTGTTGTGTATTCCATTTATGTAATAGACAGAGATCTTGTGGTTTATTTTTTAAAAGGTTGCCATGTTTCTTTGGTACAGTAATGGTCCTGTACTTCTGAGGAGCATCATTGCTATGCAAGTTGTTCTGCACATTATGTCATGATGCTAGCGTTGGTAAGGCTCTATTCTCAAGTTACGGAGCAGCAGATCCATGAACATTTATATAAAATATGGCAGTGTTACTTCACAAGGAAATGAGGCTAGTGAGAGGACAGTTGCCGTTCTCTATCATGGTTGCAATTTTAAATCAAAAGAGAAAGAGATTTAGATTTTTTTTTTCAAAGAGTGTGGCCATGAATCATGTGGAGGGAGGGAGCGTAGTTTGACTGATTATGGTAGTGGAGCAAACAGAAGTACTGCTGGGATGCCTGGTTAGAACATTTTGAGACTGAAGAGAATACAGCATTTTGAGCTTTTGAAAAAAAAAAGTGTTTTTGTGGCATTAGAAAATGCTGTGCAGTGTATTGTAAATGAAGTGAAAGTGGTGGGAGCAGAGCAGAAGCAGTCTGGCTCCTGTAGTGGTGGACAGAGAGCAGGAGAAGCCTGAAAGGAAAATAAAGGCAATTGTATTTAGTGCAGGCTTGGTGCGAGGGAGGGGAGAGACATGTCATGATGACATGTCTACTATGTAGATAAACAGCGATGACGATCCACCATATATGTGTGTGTGTGTGTGTGTGTGTGTATATATATATATATATATATATATATATTTTTATTGAAAAAAATTCCATTAATGTATCAATTAGGGTTGCTATTAAAGTGACAAAAGTATGGACATGCAATGTTAGGGTTTTTAACCCTAACTTCGCGGTCCCCCCAGATGTCCAACAAAAGGGGCAAGACAAGACAAACAGCCAGACACAGCCATCATCAGACAACCCTAACTCTCAATCACCAGCCTCAGCTGAATGCCTTTAGCCCCAATCAGCAGCCATAGTCACAAGGATTGGGGAGGGAAGCTACCGAGGCAGGGATGGGGGAAATCGGCGGCCATTGCCTCAAGGATCTGGAATGGCCACACCTGCGGTAGGGAAGGGGTAGTCAGCAGCTGTAGCCACAGCAGTGAATGCAGGCCACATCTGCAGCTAAAGAGGAGAGCTTATGGCAGGAGCCAATAGGAGTAGTGCTCAGCAAAGGGTGCAAACTTTGAATCCAAATTTTTCTCCCACTCAGCTGCCCACACTGCATCCAGATTAAATGGTCTCCGGAACTACGCCAAGCACGGAGTCTGGCCAATGAAGAGTGACCAGAGGTGGAGTATTAAGGAGTAGAAATGAAGTGGGCTTCAATGACAACCGGTGTAGAAGTCATCAATAACAAGGTAATGGGCTGGATTCACAAAAGTTTGCTGGAAACTGCAACAATGGCCCCTGCATCCGGGACCCTGCACCAGATTCTGTATCAGACAGGGTCCTGGCACCTGCATCCTGTGGCTTGTGGCAGCCATCCCAGGAAGGATGCAGTCCCAGGAATGCTACAAGATGTGGGACAGGTGGGTAGCAGAAGTGCCCGCAGAAGGAAGCATTGCATGTGTCTGTGCCCCCAACCCCACAATGGCATCTCCCATCCTTAAGAGCATCACAGGATAACTCCCTGGTGGTCCAGTGGCCCCCACCCCCTCCCATCAATGCCAGCCCACCCCACCACTTTCGTCACCCTACCACACACCCGGTAGGAGTCAGCGATTGACACAGCCCACCTCTCACCACCATGGCCAGCCACCAACTGAGCTGTGCCAAGACTGAATATAGTAATGATATGTGCTCCATGACTGACAGTGGCTGTCATCCATGTAGTGCTTATAATTACTGTTTGAGCTCATGGTGGTGCTCAGTCGGCAGCTGGAAATGGTGAGAGGTGGGCTGTGCCAGTTGCTGGCCGGGTGTGGGTAAGGGGGGAGTGTGGTGTACTGGCATTGCTGGGAAGGAGGGGTGGGGGGCCTCTAGACTACCAGGGCTATACTGGATGTGCTGTGGAAGGGGGATCTGGATCCAGGGCATGTGGGGACAGTGGGCATTTGGGGGGATCTGGTCATGTGTGTGGGGGATCTGAGCATATGGGGGTGTTCAACACACCCATCTAGGAACAGTGGATGCCATACCTGGGGACTGGTGCTGTTGGGTGGCTGTAGTCCACAGGGCCTGTAGAGACAGTGGGTGCCATACCTGGGAACTGGTGCTGTTGGGTGGCTGTAGCCCACAGGGGCTGTAGAGCTGGAGCACAGTGGCAACCCCCTGTGGATGGCAGAGAACACTTATGCCAGCTCATAGCTGGTGTAAGTAGTCTTTGACAGATGTCCAACAGGGGTTGTTTCTGAATCCTGATGTGAAGACGTAGCAGCCACCCTCTGTTAATAGGGTGCAACTGCTGCCATAAACCCCCTTATGCCATATCTCAAGGGGGTTTCTGGTGCATTGGTCCACTTGGGTGCAGGCAGCCTGCAGCATGTTGCAGGCTGCCTTCTTGAATCCCAACATGATGCAATTCAAGATGCAAGAGCACCTTGCACCATTTTTTTTGGACGCAAGTTGCCTTGCGTCCTGAGTTGTCATTTGTGAATCCGGCTCATTGTGTCTGTGCTTGGAATGTTGCATTTCTAATAGTTGAAAAGTTTAAGTCTATTAAGGAGCCAATGTAGAAGTCATCAAGAATAATGTACTGTGTATGTGCTTGGAATGCTGCATTTCTACTAGTTGAAAAGTTCAGCTCTATTAGGAGCCAGAGTAGAAGTCATCAATAATAAGGTACTGTGTCTGTGCTTGGAATATTGCATTTCTACTAGTTGAAAAGTTCAAGTCTATTATGTAGTCATATGGCACAATTGTGGGTAGACTTAGTTTCATTTTTGGGGACAAACTAAGGTTGAACTTAAATAGGCTTAAAGTTTTTTACAAGCTGTAGTTGTGAAAGGGGGATGGGACTCTTAAAAGAAGGCTGCTCAGTAGGCTTTGTTTCATTTTTGGGGGCAAACTAGGGTTGAACTTAGATAGGCATATTTTAGGTTTTAACAAGCTCTAGTTGTGAAAGGGGGGACAGGACTTTTAAAAGGTGGCAGGACAGTTAAAAGGGGGCTGCTTGTAAGCTTCAGCAGTGGTAAGTGGGAATAGGGGTTAAGGGTTTAAAGAACGTTGCTCAACCATCTTAAATTTAGTGAATGAGGGAAGGGAATTGGGAACTGGGAGGAACATGTTTAGGAATGGTAGAGGAGGAAGGGAGGAGGAGAAGGCTTGGGGGAGGGAGAGGGATCCTTCAACGGATATTATGGGGGGTGCTTGTGAGTGAACAGAGAAATGGGAAGGGTGGTGGGCTGCAACAACTGTGGAGCACTGATCTTTCTTAAAGTTGTGTGGAGAGTAGGGGGATGCTTAGTGTGTAACCAGATAGGGAGGCTTAAAAAAGAGATCATGAGTCTGCAAGAGGAACTGAGGAAGGCAAGAAGGGCTGTGGTTGGTTATGGTCCAACTGTGCAACTTAATATGAGGGGAGCAGAGGAGATAGAACAACTTAAGCAGATGGGGTGAGGAGAAGGAAAAGGTTGGAGGAGAAGGCAGTGAGCCAGGGAAACCCAGTCCAGGGGTCAGTGAGTCGGGGGAACCAAGGTAGTTGGATAGATGAAAGCGGAAAGGAAGAGAAACAAGCTGGGGGGAGAAGGGGAAGAGGCCACAGACTTGGAGTTAGAAGGGGGGATGGGCTAGCATGAGGGAGGTAGAAGTAGACCTAGGAGAAGGATCTTCGGAAAAACAGTTCACATTTCAGGAAGGAAAGGAAGAAAAGAAAGGGGATGAGCTTGGAGGTGTAACTGAGGGTAGCCAGGATGAAAGTGGAATGGGGGAAGTACAGATGGGGGAATTATAATAGAGGTGGAAGAGGGAACTAATGTGCAGGAGGAAGAAGAGGTGTTGGGGAGGGGAGGAAGGGGAATAAGCAGTTGGAAAACTGGGTGGAATCTTAGTGCTGGGGGACACAATACTAAGGAGAGTCAGGTGGCGGTAGCAAGGGGGAGAGGCATAGTCACATATGGGTGGTGGCCATGCCTGGAATGACAGCAGAAAGGGTGGGACAATCTGTTTTGAAGTATGCTAGAAGGTGTAGGGAGAAACCTCATTTAATTCTGCATTTGGGGACAAACGATCAGGCTGATAGGATGGTAGATGTAGTTCAGAGGAGATTTGAAAAATTAGGACAAATATGTGAGGGGGCAGAAAGATCAGTAACTTTCTCAGAGATACCTCCAGTTCTCAGGGTGAGCACTGCAAGAAAACAGAGAATAGAGGAATTGAATAAATTGCTAGGAACTTGGTGTCAGGCCAAGGGGTATGGGCTGGTAGGATGGGGTGGGAGGGACCTGGGAAGACAGTAGTCTTTACTCAAAGGATAGACTACACTTACGCAAGGAGGGCAAAAGAGTGTTGAAAAAGGAGTTAAGTCATTATATAGATGAGGCTGGGTATTTAAACTAGGAGCGGTGGGTGGCAAGTGGGCAGGAGGCAAGCAGAGGCCACAGGCTGGGAAGACAGACAAGCTTATCCCCCATAAAAGAGACAAGGGATTAAGGGCAAGTACTAGGGAGGATGTTAGAAAGGAATGGAAGGAGGGGAGGAGCGAGGTATGGGGGTGGAAGGTGGTCATCTTGAATGCTAGAAGCCTGAGGAATGAAACAGCGGAGCTTCAGACCATCATGGCTGGAGGGGGAGGTGGACATGGCGGCTGTTACCAAAACATGGGCCACCCAGTACCATGACTGGGACCTGGCAGTACCAGGGTACAGGATATTCCATAGAGATAGACTAAAGGGGAAAGTTGGAGGAGTGGTGCTATATGTGAGGGAAGGACTGAAGTGTGTATGGGAGGAGTGGGAGGAGGGCAGGACAAAGTCACTACAGATGCAAATCCAGGACTCAAGAAATAGGACTCTCAGGATGGGTATGGTGTTCAAGCTGCCCTCCCAGACAGAAGAATTGGACAGGAAACTAGTGGGACAGAGAAGGAGAACCTGCGGAAAGGGGAGTATCGTGATCATAGGGGACTTCAACCTGCTGGGGTGGATTGGAGTACCCCATCCACAAACAATAGAAGGGAGCAGGTGTTGCTGGATGCCTTCCAGGACAACTTCCTGATGCAGATGGTCAACAAACCAACCAGGTTAGGGAACACCCTCAACCTTGTGCTGGCAAATGGGGAGTTTGTGAGGGAACTGAGGGTGAAAGAACCACTGGTGGGGAGCAATCACTGATCATAGAATCATAGAAGCCTGATGGCAGAAAAGGACCATACTTGCCCATCTAGTCTGTCTTTTTCCCCATACACCTCCCCCTCCCTGCCGCCCACACCGCATCCTCCCCACGATACTCAGCCCCATATGCTTGTCCCATGCCCTCTTGAATTCTTCCACTGATTTAGCCCTCACCACCCCCATTGGTAGCCTCACCATGGCTTTGTAAAGGGGCATTATTACCTCCCTCTTTCTGCTAGTAATGCCCCTGCCAATGCATGCCAACATTCCATTGGCCTTTCCCACTGCCCTGCTACATTGGATTCCTACCTTAAGATTTAAGGAGACTATAATCCCCAGATCCCTCTCCTGTTCTGTTACTTTGATTTTCTCCCCACCTTGGGTGTAGAGAAATCCACACACAGAGCACGCAGAGGCAAAGTTACCAAAAAGTCTTAGTTTTATTCTGGCTCTCAGTCCCAAACCCAGCACTTCTGTGAATGCCTTCATCAGGGTGTACCCTGCTCTTCTGTTCCTACTCCCCAAGTGTATCACAATGCACTTCTTGGCATTAAATGTTGGCTGCCACATTCCAGACCATTTTTCAAGCATCTTTAAGTCCTCCCTCATGTCCTGCACCCCACCCCCTGGAGTGTCCACCCTATTGCATATTTTCGTATCATCAGCAAATAGACACACCCTCCCCCAAAACCATCCACAATATCACTGATGTAGATGTTGAAGAGAAGCAGACTCAAAACTGACCACTGTGGCACTCCACTCTTCATTCTTACCATCCTGAAGTGCACCCCATTTAGCACCACCCTCTGAGTTCTTCCTGCCTGCCAGGCCTTAACCCAGCTTGTTATTTTCCCACCCAACCTCAGGCTTTCCATCTTGCTCACCAGCATCCTATGGGGGATGGTGTCGAAGGCCTTACTGAAGTCTGGATAAGCCACGTCCACCCCACCCAGTCAATCACCTGAGTCATCCAATCAAAGAGGTGAATTAGGTTTGTCTGGAAAGACTTCCCTTTCATGAAGCTATGCTGTCTGTTGTCTTGCAAGTCACTTTCCTCCAGGTAATCCACCACCCTCTCCTTGATTACCTTCCCCACCACTGACATGAGTCTGACAGGTCGGTAGTTCCCCTTCACCTCCTTAGTACCTCCCTTGAGTAAAGGCACTATGTACGCCCTCTTCCAATCCTCCAGCACACTCCCCATATCCAGGGACAAGTTGAAGAGCCTTTTCAAGGGTGCAGCCAACTCCTCCTTCAGTTTCCTGATCACCCTGGGGTGTAACCCATCAGGCCTATTGCCTTGTCCACTCTTAGTCTATCTAGCTCTGCCCTAACCCTATCCACAGTAAATGGACTCAGATCCACCCATTTGCCCTCCCTCCTCTTTAACTTTAGCTCAAGTCCCTACTGTCCTCCTCTTCTGTGAATAGTGAGCTAAAGTACTTATTTTATAAGTCTGCTTTTTCACAGCCCCTTTCCAATTTTTTTCCTCAATCTCCCCTCAGCCTAGTAATCTCCTGCCTTGCCCTTCTCCTCTCACTCACATATTTGAAAAAGGTTTTATTCCTCTTTTGGTCTTTTTTCTTATTTTCTCTTCAGTATCTGCTTTTGCCCTTCTGATCTTCTCCCTCCCTGCCAGAC
This sequence comes from Neoceratodus forsteri, assembly GCA_016271365.2. Taxonomy (NCBI): domain Eukaryota; kingdom Metazoa; phylum Chordata; order Ceratodontiformes; family Ceratodontidae; genus Neoceratodus; species Neoceratodus forsteri. The sequence continues at coordinate 868,457,779 of CM057450.1, read as the reverse complement.
TCTTCTTTTCCCTATAATCTTCCTTATCTTCCTTGCTGAGTGTTCTCGTAAATTTTCTGAAAGCCCTCTTCCTTTCCCTGACTGCCTCCATGCCCTCTTTTGTAAACCAAAGAGGTCTTCTCCCTCTCTTGCTATTCCTAACCTTTTTTGTGCATATTTCCACATCTTGCAGTACCCCTCCTTTTATGGCCTCCCATAGCTCCTCCACTGCCCCATTATTATCTGGACCATCCATTGTCTCCCTTACTATCCTTCTCATCTTGTCAAAGTCCATCCATCTGAATTCTATGACTGTAGTACTGGTTTTACTTGTCTCTCTCCCTGCCCTGACCCTGAACCTTACCATGCTGTGGTCGCTGTTGTTCAAGGCTTCTCCCACCTGAACCTCCTCCACACTCTCCCCATTTCTCAGGACCACATCGAGCAGGTTGTTGCCCCTTGTTGGCTTCCTGACTAGCTGTTGAAGCAATACCTCCTGCAGCATAGCTAGTATTTCCCTGCTCCTTCACAATTGGTATGGTTCACATTGAATTTGGGTAATGAAAGAGTAGTATTCGACACAAGGTTGTTGGACTTCAGGAGGGACAACTTCAAGAGTGTGGGGGAAGTAATAAAAGAGTACCTGGCCAAAATTCAGCCAAGCATGGACACTAACCAGAGGTGGGAGCTCATAAAGCTGGGGGTAGTGGAGGGAACTAAAATCTGCAGCAAGGTCAAAAGTAATAAAGCAAGGGCAAAGAAACCTAGCTGGGTGAGCAAAGATGTGATGGAAAAGGTAAGGAAGAAAAGGGCCACATTCAGGAGGTACAAAAAAACAGTAAGGGGGAGGACAGGGAGGAGTACCTGAAGAAAGTGAAGGAGGTGACAAGGGCAGTAAGGGCAGCCAAGGCATCCAAGGAGCTCAGGCTGGCACAGGGCATTAAGGAGGGGGAAAAGGAATTCTTCAGGTACATCAGGGGAAAAAAGGAGCTGTAAGGACAATATAGTAAGGATTAAGAAGGACGGCGGTTGGGTAGAAGAAGGGGTGAAAAGGCAGAAGTGCTAAATGACTACTTCTGCTCTGTATTTAATAAAGAAAAGGGGGAAGATACCCAAGGGGGGGTTGAGGTCAGGAATGGAGGAAAAGGGGGTGATGGACAGGGAAATAACAGGGGATAGGGTGCTGGAGGGCTTAAGGGCACTGACAGTGGACAAGGCACCAGGGCTAGATGGTTTTCATCCCAGGATTCTGAAGAAACTGGCAGAGGTCTTAGCAGGGCCTTTGGCAGACCTATTTAATGTCTCACTAGATTCAGGGTGTGTACCTCTGGACTGGAGGATGGTTCATGTGGTACCTCTCCGTTAGAGTGGACCCAAGGATGAACTGGGGAATTTTAGACTGGTGAGCCTCACATCCATCGTGGGTAAGCTGATGGAGACAATCCTGAAGGAGAGGCTGGTGGCCCTTCTGGAAGCCCATGGACAGCAGGGCAATAGAGAGCATGGTGTTATCACTGGCAGATCCTGCCACACCAACCTGGTGGATTACTATGACTGGATAACTAGACAACTGGACAAGGGCCATGCAGTGGATGTCCATACCTAGACTTCATTAAGGCATTCGACTTGGTTCCACATGGGAGACTGGGAAGTAAGCTACAAAGTACAGGGGTGGGTGCAAAGATAGTGGGCTGGGTAGAGAACTGGCTGCAAGGCAGGCAGCAAAGAGTGGTGGTGTATGGGGAGATATCATCCCCAAGGCGGTGATGAGCAGAGTTCCACAGGACTCAATGTTGGGACCAGTGTTGTTTGGTATATTCATTGCAGACACTTCTGTGGGCATCAAGAGCACAATCAGTCTGTTTGCTGATGACACTAAGATAGGAGCAGTGATGGATGACCTAGGGGGTTGGCAAGGGTTGCAGGAGGAGCTGTCAAAACTGGAGACCTGGTCAGACACCTGGCAGCTGGGGTTCAATGCCAAAAAATGCATGGTGCTGAATTTTGGGGCTAAAATCCCTAAACGGAGCTACCTACTGGGGGTTGAGTAGTTAGCTGTGACTGAGGAGGAGAAGGATCTGGGGGTTCTCATTATGGGAGCAATGAACAACTCAGCATGGCAGCTGCAAAGGCCCACAGGATGCTGGGCTGTATTGCTAGGGGTATATCCTCAAGGAGGAGGGAGGTGATTTTGCCATTGTATAGATCACCGGTGGTTAGACCACACCAGAAGTACTGCATGCAGTACTGGCAGCCATACCTGAAGAGGGACATTAGGTTACTGAAGGGAGTACAGCACAGGGTGACAAAGCTGATCAATGGTCTGGGGGACTTACCTTATGAGAGAAGGCTAAGGGAACTGAACATGTACTCACTGGAGGAGAGGAGGGAGAGGGGAGCTATGATTGAAACCTTCAAGTACATGAAAGGAATAAATAAGTCTTGTATGGATGGACTTTTCAAACTAAGGGAGGGGAGGAACACCTGAGGCCATGTTATAAGATTGGAGGGGGGAAGGTTCAGGAAGGAGATGAGCATACACCTTTTTATGGAGAGGGTGGTGGCCAGGTGGAACGTGTTGCTTGCACAGGTGGCATCCAGTAGAGCAGTGGGCAGCTTCAAAAGTGGATGGGACAGGGCAAGAGGGAGAGTCAAGGGAGGGGGTAAGGGAGGGAGGGGCAGCTGCAGAATAAGGGCTGATAGCTGCACCATCGAGCAGCCTTGGTAGACCATAAAGGCCTTTTTCTGTTGGCAATTTTTGTAAGTTCGTAATTCTTGAATTGTAAGAGTGGTACAGACTGGCATGCTACAAAATGTTTCATTGTAGGCATAGAAACATAGTCATCCCATCTGGCAAATGTGGAATAGGTTTATTCTTTTCAGAAATAAAGAACAACATTGTGGAAAGCAGCTCAAGAACAATGCATGAGTGACGTCTGAATGAACAACTGCAAACAGCACTGATCCTGCCTGAAATCCTATGAAATTTTGCCCTGTGCTGTAACAGAAACACTTACCATGAGAGTCGTCATCTAAATTTGTAGCAATTTTATTAGTCTATTTATAAACAAATTATTTAGTCAAGATGAGCTGTGGTTGGCTTGGCGATATTGGCTTGAGCTGACAGTGGGACAAACCTGACAGTTTATTTGAAAATGCACTTTGTAGAGATGGCTTTTTGAGGATGTTTTACAATTATATCATGCACAGAAACAATTGACAGTAGTTTTATAAGTTTCAAACTGGAAAATTTTTTTTAGGCAACATATGTGCAATAATGCCATTTATGTTAAGAGAAAACATGATGACAGAAACTGCATGTAAATAGAAATGGACGAAATCAATGAAGTGGACACCATGTTTGACAGGTAAAGAAGATAAATTAATTTAATTCTTTACTTTAACAGCTCTTCTTCATGTGGACACACATTTCTAACTCCCCTGTTCTCCGATCGCCATCCCCATGTAAGCAAATGATAATCCCTGGTAGTCCAGTAGTCCCTCTCCCCTCTCCATTCTACATTCGCCATCACTGATGTAAAAAATATACCCTGGTAGTCCAGTGGTTCCTCCCCTTTCCCCTGTTCTCCAATTGCTATCCCCAAGCTGCCGTTTATGTCCCTGGTGTCTTGTGGCACCCCCCACAATGTCTCGTCATTCTTGCAAATAAGAAAACCATCCCTTGATGTTTTTTTTGCCTGTAAAAATAAATGGTCCCTTGCCAATCAGCCCCCCCCCACCTCTCACTCAGTGCCAACCAACCCACACTCCCAAGTACAGCCCCACACACCCTTACTCACCTGAACAGGTCTCAGGTTCGAGATCCTACTCTCTGATCAAAGACACATCTTGCTGCTGGAATGGGCGACTGCAATATGAGAAACTAAGATAAATATGTTTCAATGTATTTCAATGGGGGTTTCAACTTTTATGTATAACTCAGTCATTTGTTAACATTTTGACCCCAAATTTTCAACATGGCCTTTTGGGGAGCCCACCATGTAATCTATATAACTGTCATTACTGAACTCCCACCTGAAAGGTGATTTTGTGGTCAATTGGTGAAGCCACCATTCAGGTGGGATTTGACAATTTTTCCTGATCTTGTTCATGAGGTGGGGCCACAAGAAGGCTATGTTGAAAATTTGGGGTCAAAATATGAAAATGGTAGAGTTATGAACATTCATTGTAATTTTGCTACACACTCATAACTTCGGAAATTTCAAATGTTTTGACCCCATATTTTCAACATAGACTTCTTATTACCTCACCAAATGCATGTCACAGCTGTCATTTTTCAAATCCTTGTTAAAATTATTTCTCACACCTCTGTCTTGGAATGGCACTGCAGTTGCGTAGAATTATGTTTTAGCAGCGATTAGAAAATTCTCAGTACCTGGTACATAAGGTGGGGTAATAAGATGTCTATGTTGATAATTGTGTTACTGTTGTCCTATAAATGGAAGCGCAGAGCTCTTTCACAGCTACATACATATATGCATCTATGGAGGCAAATAAGCTATGATTACACTACCTCAAAAAGTAAGGAAATTCACTGCAAAAAACTACATTAATACATCAGTTACGGTTGAAGATTTACTTGGTTACTTGGTTTTTAGGACAAAAGAAGGCCAAAGGCCCATCGGGATTGTCCTCCACATTGGTGGATCATTTACCTGTGTCCCATTCATTCATCCATTTATCAAGTTTATGATTAAATGTTGTAATATTTTTAGAATCAACGATATCTTGAGGCAGTTTGTTCCATAGTCTGGGTGATCTAATGGAAAAAAAGTTTAACCTTTTATTATTATTAACTTTTTGGACTTCTAGTTGTCTATTATGAAGTCTTGGTACAATTCTTCTTACAGAATAAACAATACCGCATTGTTCCATTTGTTCCAGAATGTTAAGAATTTTAAATAGTTGTAAAAGATCTCCTCTAGCTCGCCTGCGCTCAAGAGAGTGCAATCCGTTTTTTTTTCAATCTACTATTATAATCCAAATGAGTTAGGTGAGGTATTGATTTGGTGACTCTATGCTGAATTTGTTCAATTTTATCTATATATGTTTTTAAATAGGGATTCCAATATGGAGAACCATAATCCAGATATGGTCTAATATGAGACCTATACAGAGTCAGAAGACATTCTTCTGATTTGGAGATAAATGTTTTATTTATTCTTCTCAGTAGTGCATTTGTTTGGTTTGCAACTTTTGAACAGTGTGAAGATGAAGATACTGTAATTTATCATTAATCATAATACCTAGATCTTTTTCCACTGAAGATGTCCTAATAATGCTGTTGTTCAAGTAATACATTTGTCTAGGATTATTTTTCCCAAAATGGAGAACTGCACACTTAGCTACATTAAAGTACATTTTGTTCACACTGGCCCATTGTTCAATTTGTGCAAGATCCTGTGCCAATTTATAACAGTTTACAGGGGTGTTGACCTTACCTCCAAGTTTGGTATCATCCGTGAATTTGACTGTTGTATTATTTTGTGAGACATACATATCACTAATAAATAAATTAAACAGTGCCGGGCCCAGTACGGTACCCTGTGGCACACCACTGGCCACGACTCCCACCTCTGATAGCACACCGTTTACCCTAACTCTCTGCATCCTGTTACTCAGCCAACTCTTTATCCAAGATATAATGGGTGCAGAAAAGCCCAGGCAGTTAAGTTTATCGATCAAAATACTATGTGACACCTTGTCAAACACCTTGCTATAGTTCAAAAGTATAACATCAGTAGGTATTTTATTATCCAAATTATAACTAATGTAGTTGTAAAAAGTGATCAAGTTAGTGGTACATGAAAAACCTGTTCAAAAGCCATGTTGATACTTATCATTAATTTTTAATAAGGACATTTCTTTTTCCAGTAGATTTTTTATTATTTTCTCCATGAGTTTTCATGGTATTGAAGAGAGACTAATAGATCTGTAGTTTTCAATTTTAGAATGAGAGCCTTGTTTAAAGATCGGTGTGATAATGGCTGTGCACCAATCAATTGGAACTGTGGATTCATAAAGTGATTTTTTGAAAATAATAGTCAAAGGGGGGTTTATTGTACCTTTTGTCTCCATAAGAAATCTAGAACTAATATTGTCAGGACCAGAACTAGTATGTTGTTTTAGAGTGTTAAAGACCCATTGTATATCCTGGAAGAGAATTTCAAATGGTTCTAGATTGAAGTCTGCTATGATGGGTATGGTATTAATAGTTTCTGGTGAGAAAACAGATGAAAAATACTTGTTTAACTCAGAAGCTGTTTCCATATTGGATGTTATAGTCCTATTATTACAGACTAAGGGGCCTATTGTGTTATTATTACCTTTTTTACCATTTAGGTAATTATATAGTGCTTTATGACAGTCCTTAGTATGTACCATTTTAAATTCAAAGTTATGTTTAGCCAGTGTGTTATAGTTTTCCTCAGTTGTCTGACTACCTTTCTGTATTTAAGCAAAATGACATTCTTTTGATCAGATGGACATTTTTTTAGGGCTGAAAATAATGTATTTTTTTGATTAATTAATGTTTTGATATTACCATTAAACCATGGCGGGATCTTTCCTTTGTTATTATCTTTAAATTTATCTGGAACATAGTTTTTTAAGATCCAGGATTTTTGCTTTCAGAAAGCCCCAGGCCGTCTCAGTGTTCATTGGATTCATTATTTGTTCCCAGTTAATGGATTTAATCTGATGATTAATGGTTTCAAAGTCAGCCTTATTATATTGTTTTATTTTTAATTTGTTAGTTTTTGGTAATAAGGGTAATTGAATAGAAAAATGAAGAGATAAGTGATCACTGTTTCCCAAGGGGCTGAGTAGTTGAATATCAGATATGTGAATCTCCGGGTTAGTTATGACTAAGTCCAGTATGTTATTTCCCCTTGTCGGTACATTAACACATTGCACAAATCCCATGCTGATTGTGACAGACAAAAATAGTTCATCATGTTTATTAATTCCTGAAAGTGTATCCCAGTTTATAGTGGGAAAATTAAAGTCCCCTAGAATGAGTACTGGATCTTTACTAGCTATCTGAGTAATTTCGCTACACAGTTGTTTAGTTTGATCAGTATCAGAAGAGGGGGCACGATAACAAGTGCCTATAAGAAGTTGATAATTATTGGTGGGTCGAATGTAGACCCAAACACTTTCAGAGTGTATAGTAGTTGTTAATTCATATGATGGAATATCATTACGAACATACAAACTAACCCCACCGCCAATTTTTGTGTCCGGTCTATTTTTGAAGTAATGCTTAAAACCAGGAATATCTACTCTCCATTCTTTATCAGTGTTACCCCAGGTTTCAGTGATTGCTATTAGTGCTAAATTTAGAGTTTTGATTAAGATTTCAAGTTCAGCAAGTTTGGAAATAGTTAGTGATTGTGCATTTAGTGAGAGTATGTTAAGATTTGTCCAATAAGGTAGGCATGGGCTGTTACTACTAGAGATGGGGGTTGTCCCCGTCTCCCCCCTCCCTATCAGTTTAAATGGTTGTTTATGAAGTTTGCCATTTTTCATCCTAAAATTACACTTCCCCTTCTGCTGAGGTGTAAGCCATCCCAACAGAAGAGTGAGGGCCTATCTTCAAAGTCTTCCCAATGAGTTAGGCAACTTATGCCCTGTCTGTAAGTCCATTTGCAAATCCATTCATTTAGTGCCTTTATTTTATTGTTAATATATCTGGTTGCTCTTGGGATAGGTAAAACTTCTGACAGACATATAGTACAACCACGGTCAACTAGAACATTGCATAGTGCCACATAGTCCTGTTTAATCTGCTGAAGTGTAGATTTTGTAATGTCATTTGCACCAGCATGGATAATCACTAATGGGTTATCTCCAGCAGCCGACAAAATTGTTTTTGACATTAGTGTGATATTGGCTATTTTTGCTCCTCTATAACTAGAGGCAGTCTGGGTTACAAACTATCCTATCAACATATTTTGTTATAGAATCGCCCAGCACATATACCTGTTTGTTTTTTGGGATAAGCACATCTGAAGTGTGCAGTGGTTTAGGTACAGAAGTGGTATTTAGTGGAAACGTGATCTGTGGGAATTTAGGAACTGGGATTGTGGTTACTGTGTGGTTTGTTTGTGTTTTATGATTTCCTTTACTCAGATTTTCAGATACATATTCAGTGATATTTTGAATATCATTACAGTCGTCCATTAGAAATTCAGGGAGAGGTTCAAAAGAATTTGAGAGTGGGATCATATAGGGTTCGGGAAAGAGTTTATTTTTAGAATGTTTTTTTGGGGAGATTAGAGTCCAATTCCCAATTTCAGTAGGTGGTTCAATTGAATGTTTAGTAATAGTAGTTCAGGGAGTTGAAGTAGTTGCTGGCTGCTCAGTCAAAATAGAAGGTGGTAAACAGTTAGGTGGTGGGTTACTTGGGCAAGAGTTACTCAGACATTTTGAGGAAGAAGTATTAGCTTCCACTATTAATGACATGTGATCTATATATTCTTCCATTGCTTTAATGTCAGAGCTTATGTTCTCATTCGGTTGTAGCATTTTAATTTCCTCCTGCAAGTTACTAACTAAAATACATTTGTCACACAAAAATTTCGAGTCTTGTTTACCAGTGGTATACATTCTACACTCAAGACACATCTTATTTGCTTTCTTCATGATAATGATAATGTGTATACAAAGTATAGGTTTATAGGTTTGTTTTACCTTATGTAAATATATCCCAGTATAGTTGTCTGGTCCTGGTGTCCTCAGTGGACACGGTAGACTCGCACGCAGACACACGTGTCTCTGCCTGTCTCCAGCTGCACCCACTGCGCTCACCCACTTGCTAATGCGAGTGTTTTTACTGTCCTAGAACTGGAAGTGCATCTTAGCGTGACTTCTGGTTTCGCGCTAGTTCACAAATACGCAAATTGGGAATGAATAGCCTTTAAAAAGGCTGTCTACAGTGTAAAAAGTGTATTACTGGTAGTGCCCTTAATGAGGTTCTTGTAGAAAACCAGCAGGCTGTGCTAAGAAGTTTAGGAGGTATCAGGAGTAAGCCTCAGACCTCCACTATCCCACAGTGCTGTGCAGGTTTGACAAGGAAGCACTTCTAGTAAAAAGTACCCCCACACAAGAACACCAAACAAGGTATATTTAAAAGAACAGAGAAGCAATTTCTACAGGTTTTTACAGATTAGCAACACATCAGCAGTATATTTCAGCAAGTATGTTTTATCTGCTGCCACTAGCTAATGCGAGTGTTTTTAATGTCCTAGAACCGGAAGTGCATCTTAGCATGACTTCCAGTTTCGTGCTAGTTCACAAATACACAAATTGGGAATGAATAGCCTTTAAAAAGGCTGTATACAGTGTAAAAAGTGTATTACTGGTAGTGCCCTTAATGAGGTTCTTGTAGAAAACCAGCAGGCTGTGCTAAAAAGTTTAGGAGTTTAGAAGATAAAGTGACAAACATAGAGAAATGTGATGTTAGTGTTTCCAACCCTGAAACATCTGCCCCACCCCTGAAGTAAATGAGGGGTGCAGTCTTCCTTCGGGTTGTCAACCCTAATGCTCACTCCATTGTATGTGATTTTGAAACATACTATACACACCTTTCTCCATCATATCTTAGCTTTTCTGTTACTGCAGTGGGGTGAGCATTATGGTTGACAACCCCAAGGAAGACTGCACCACTCATTCACTTCAGGTGAAGGGCAGGTGTTTTAGAGTTGGAAACCCTAATGTCATATTTCTCTACATTTATCACTTTATCTTCAACCCTAACTGATGCATTAATGTAGTTTTTCACAATGAAAAAAAAAATAAAATACATATATATATATATATATATATATATACAGTAAAATATGCATGGAAGCGACTGTGTGATAAAGCATTAATCTTGGTTAGTTGCCATTGACGTCAAGTAACCTCATAAGTGGCAGGGCCATGAGAATTGGTTATGAGAGGTCAATGACAACTAACCAAGATAAATTCTTTATCACACAGTCACCCCCCCACACATTTCATTTATTCAATAGGGGAAGACCATGTGATTTTCATTACTTTTACTTTGTTTTTTAAATGTGCCTTTTTTCTTTTCTTCTCTAAAAGCTTTCTGGTTTACTTTTTAGAAAGAAGCTGCTCCACTTCTTGCAAGCACCATTGCCATGGCCATTACCATGGGAGCTGGCATGATAACATTATGCCTATGCTGTGACTTGTACAGTCATTGGTGCTTTCTGTGGCTAATTTGAAAAAATCTCAGACAACATGGTGGCTGATTTTAGTGAGCAGAGAGTGGAAGAGTTTGTCTTGGAACAGGGCACTTGAAATTAAAATTCTTGTGTGGCATAGATAACTTTTGAATTCATTATCCATTTGATCAATTTGTTTAAATCATTTCATCATGCGTAGAGGTTGTGAAGTTCTTGAAAGTGAGCAGCAAGTGAGGGCGGCTTAAGAGATCATAAGGAAGTGTGATGCTGTTTAGCTATTTTAAACTTAATTTATGAGTAAGAATGGTAGTTGAAAGAGATGAGGTTTTTCTTTATGACAAGATTTCAGGGAATGATCGGAGACGCAGAGGGTGACTGATACAACAAAGGGAACCTGGTCAGACTGGTGCAGGAAAGACCATTGAGTGTGCAGGTGTGTGTGTGTGTGTGTGTCAGAGGAAAATGAAAATGAAAGCTTTGATGTAGTGCCGCAGTCTGGGGGTCTGACATAGTAACTGTATGGATAAATGGCCTGTGACATAGTAACTGTGTGTATAATTGAAATTTCTACACACAGTTACTTGGATAAATGGATTTATTACACTCTATTTATCTCCACTCCATTACATAAATGTGTATGTGTATGTATGTATATGTGTATGTATGTATGTATGTATATATATAATATATATATATATATATATATATATATATATATATATATATATATATTTGTTATCTGTTATCTATGATATCTTTTCATGTTCTCATATGTGATAGTGATATTCTTCCTTATACCCCTATGTCATAGTGCATTTGGAACTAATTTAGAATGTTTGGCCTCAGTAGCAGTACTAACTGTATTCAAATGCAAATAACTTTAAAATGAAAAATGACAGCATGGTACTTTGGGCACAAAAGTTCTTCAGCACACAAATATATACAACATGAGTGGTTTTTCATTTATGGGCACCTGTTAGATTTTTTATAATTAGCAAAAAACAGCAGAACATTCTTTTTTTCACTTTTTTGATAAACAAATGCAAATAACTTTAAAACGAAACATGATAGCATGGTACTTTGAGCATGAACGTTGTTCAGCACAAAAAATATTTACAAAATGAGTGGTGTTTCATTTTTAGATACTTTTTTGATTTTTTATAATCATCAATTAATTGTTTTCACTATTTTGACAAACAAATGCCCCCCTCCCCAAAAAAACAAAAATAAAAGAATTGTACATCAAACTTTTTCATTATGTACTGGTCATAATGTATAGCTAAGTGACACAATGAGTTAAATAAGAAGTAGTAGTAGATCTTATAAATCACTCCCAAATGAGTACTGCAACTGTAAATGAAGCTGAAAGTTAGTCACACATTTCAGTCACAAGCACATTTTACACATTCCCAGTCATATTTATCCCAAATGGTATGTCTGTATAAACAGAACATGAAATGGCCTGACTAACGATATCATATTTATCTTTATCATTAGCCTCTCATGAAGGTAAATATGATATCTTCAGTCAGGCCATGTCATACTCCCTATTTGTTACTTAGAAAAATGAGCATGTTGTTTTTTAGATAGTATGCCAGTTTTCAAGGAGACTTGGAGATGCTGGGTACTTTATAAACTGCAAACAGATCCAGTGATTGTTCCTTGACCTTCTTAGGACTTCAGGATCAAGCATCCTTGTGAAACATGCTGTGATGCTGGGAGTTACTTATCAAGTTTGATTATAGTATTTTATACCCATGCCTTGCTTTAGAGTCTTATTTTCCTTTTAGTTTTCTTATTATTTCTGTGTACTCTGTGCTTTAGCATTGTTTGAAGAATTTGTTCTGGCCTGTACATTTGATAGATGTTCAGTTTGCTGTTTTTGGTGTAAGATGCTCACCTTTTGTTAGCATTTCTACATTCTGGTCTTTGTCATTGTTGTTCTTTATCACTGAAGACTTGCAATGTGTTTTCTCTTCTTCTTTTAATAATAAAGTTTTATTATTAAAAAATAAAAGTACTGGTTCCTTCAGTGTTTGCTGCATTGTGCAGATAAGCCTATTTGGTATGCCACTGGTTGTGCGCATGTCAGAGGTAGTGGAATGTTAATAAGCCTTTTTGTATCTGCGTAAATTTGTATTTTTTTTAACATTTTGCAACATCCTAAAACAAACACCACTAAACTTAATTTATCAAGCATTCTGGACTGTACAGGTTGGAGGGCTAACCAAATGTTCTTCTTTATTTTTTTTATTGCTGGGTTGATTCATTTTGGGATTCCCCAATAGCAGTTTGTCCCAGTTTGTGGGAAGGAAACAGGACTTGAAACTGGATAGTGGCATGAGGATAGGAAAAGCCGCTGAGGGTCTCTGAGACGAATTGGTACTCCTCTATTTTTTTATTTTTTTTACAGAGGGAAGCTGAAAATCAGATTTGTGTTTTTCGAGGGCTGTTGCTTTTCTTCTCAAGGAAGCATGAGTATGTGATGTCTTAGTCTGAGGAGAGGAAGCAGAAGACTACAGTACACAACTTTCTTATCCTCCTACCCAACCCTCCACTCACCCACTTTTTCTAGATCTAAATATATAGGCAATACAATATGACTGACACCTGAACTTCTCCTCAGGAACAGGAATGGCGGGAACAACAAGTAACATTGATTTGATTTGTTGTAATTCTCTCCCACTCTGTTAGGAAGCAAGGAAGTAGGGCTAGCCAAAGCACAGTATCACAGATAAGTAAGGGGACAGGAGGAAGAAGAAAGGGAAAAGAGAAGGGAAGAAGGAAGAAAGAAAGAGGGGGAGGAGAGAGAGAAAAAATAAAAGAGAGAGGATGATGGGAGTGGTGCAATGCAGTGGCTGTAGCACAGTTGTCTCAGGAGGACCTTCTGGATGCTACATTGTTGCCCCATCTCCAGGCACCTCACTGGGCTGAGGGACGAGGTTGCAAGTCTGCTGGTTGAGTTGGCATGTATTCACGGAGCCTCTTCAGGGACCACCAAGTCTGCCACTGCTTCCTCTGAGGTTGCCAGGTGGGAATATACTGTCACAAGAGCGTGGGAACAAGGGTGTCACAATGTGGGTACCATAATGTGGGTGCCTATAATGTGGATGTTCAGGATTTGTGGGCATCCTGCCATCAGGGCATCACTCAGTCTCCCCCTCCCTGTTGTGCCCCACTTTGAAGATGATTATATAAATGTCTGGGTGGGGTGTGGGTGCAGAGCCCCCTGCAACATTACAGGGGCACATTGTCTGTGGTGCCATAGTTTATGGGTCTGGTTTGGGGTGACTTTTGTGGATTGAGCTCTTTTTCCTTGTTGCCTTTCTGATGGATATTCTTTTTTTTTGTGATCTTTTTAACTGCACTTTATTTTTTTGCACTCATTATACGGAACCCCAGGTTGGAGAAGCAGATTGACTATGGTGGACTCAAAAAGGGTGAGAAAAGTGGGGCAGAGGCACATCCCCCATCCAGTGCAACTGTGAAACTCCTATGCAGTCTTGGAGGAGTGAAAAGGTCCCATAGTGGTACCCAATGTAGTTATCTGGGAGGATGAGTGGGTCCTCTGCAAACAAGGGAACCCAAGGATGGGTGGCAGAAGACCCCAGAGGTGAAGGAAGCAAATCATGGTGGGAGACTCCATAATCAGGAGGATAGATTTGGGGTTGGAAACAAGGGAGAGAAGGAAGTAAAGTGCATACTCAGATCAACAGCTTGGAGGTATCATAGTCCTCCAAGTTGCCGACTCATTTTGGTTGTGGTAATGATGGCGCCACAACAAGGGTGACAGCGAAAGTGGTGATCTTGATTTTAGATCACCCCTCACTCATGTTACCCTTTGCATATACACAGCTTCTATCCCCTCAGGGGCATGCCCACCCCAGAAGAGAGATTATATTTAGTTTGGGATGTGCGGGAGGTGAAGTCCCCTGCAAATGCAACTGTTTCCCCAGAGGACACTTTGGTGCTGTAACTCACAGAGACAAAATGCCTGGTACTGTAATGCCAGGCTGCATTTTGCCTGTGCCATGATCGGTGTTGACAAAATGTATGTTGCTGTAGCATTGGTGAACCCGGATCCTGAGGATCACCAGAGTGATAGAGAGGGAGAGCTAGATGTCATTATTCATCTGGGTACAAATGAAATGGCAAGGGGTGAGGCAGGATTAGTGGCAGTACAGGAGGAGTTTAGGGAGTTGGGGAGGGTCTTGGTCAGGTAGCATGCTCTGTGGCCTTCTTGGAGGTGCTGCCTGTCCTCAGCAAGGGAAAGGCTATGGAGTGCCACACCAGGGACTTCAATGCATGACTGAAGGAATGGTGTGGTGAGCAGGATTTTAGCTTCGCTGGGGACTGGGACCCCTCCGGGAGGGATGAAGGCCTGTACAAAAGTGATGGCCTGTGTCCAGCCAGAAGGAGAACCGTGGTTCTCAGTAAGCAGTTTAAATGCTTCATTGGAGAGCATTTAAACCAGCTAAGGGGGAGGTGGAAGAAGGCAGAAGAGGAAACACTGGCCTCCACCACAAGCTCAAGAAACAAACAAAGAATGCAAGGAGGGAGAGAATACCCAACAAGAAGCAAACAACAATGAAGGTTAGGGGACAGAAGACAAGAATAAAACTAAAAATCAAAGTGGATAGGAAAAGGGAGGGCAAACAAGAAAAGGGATAGAGGGTGGCAGCATAGCCTGGAAAGCTATGTGTGCAAATGTGAGAAGCCTGAACAACAAGGTTGTTGACCTGGAGGCCGCCATGGCCAAAGTGGACCGGGACCTGGCTGCCATCATGGAGACCTGGTGCAATGCAAACCAGGACTAGGAAGTAGCCATTCCAGGACATACGCTGTTCAGAAGAGACAGAGCAGTCAGAAAGGGGGAAGGAGTGCTTCTATATGTAAGGGATAACATAAAAACCACAGAAATACAGGGGGAGAAGGGATGTGAGGAGATACTGTGGGTCACTCTGTAAAGAAGGTAAGGGCCCGCTATTAGAACAGGAGTGATATACAGACCTCCAACATAAGGGGAAGAGGTTGATAAGGAACTGGTAGAAGATATCCAGAATATGGCTTACAAGAGGGTAGTACTAATAGTGAGAAACTTCAATCTACTGGGCATGGATTGGAGTCTCAACACTGCTACTAAAACCAGGAGTAAGTACATCCTGGACTCCATACAAGGGGAGTTCCTTAGGCAATTAGTGTTGGAACCCACTTGCAAGGGGGCACTTCTGAACTTAGTACTGTCAAACGGGGACAGTGTGACAGACATCAGAGTGGGAGACCACATGGAAAACAGTGACCACCGTACAGTGCGGTTTGAAGTAAGGACCGGGTAAGAATTGAATTAAAGAAGGGCAAGGGTCCTGGACTTCAGGAGAGCAGATTATAAGACAATGGAAGAATGCCAGAGGGAAGCTAGCCCTGGTGGGGATAGTAAAACTGGGGGAGTCAAGGAAAGGTGGGCAAAAATAAAAGTGGGAATTAGGCAAGCTACAAACCTCTGTGTAAGGCAGATGAGCAAGGGCAAGAGACAAATGAGACCATTGTGGTTCTTTAAGGAAGTAGCAGAAAAGGTAAGAGCAAAAAAAAGGGTATTTAGAATGTACAAAAAAACACAGAAGAAGAGGGATAGGGAGTCTTTCTAAGAGAAAAAAAAGGAAGCTGGGAAGGCAGTTAGAAGAGTGAAGACAAAGACAGTGGAAATGATTGCCAAGTCAGTGACAAAGGGAGATTAACACTTTTTTAGATGCATAAATGAAAAAAGGACAAAGAGGGGTATAGTAAGACTGAAAGGAAAATGAGGGTGCAGTGTGGAAGAGGACCACCAAAAAGCAGACTTAGTAAGCAACTATTTCTGTTCAGTATTTATGGAGGATGGAGAAGGAAACGGTCCAAGGTTAAAGGGCAAGGGTATAATGGGATGGAAAGTGGACGCAAAACCATTTACAGAAGAAAATGCTTTGAGAACTATCAAAGATAAAAGTAGAGGAAGCAATGGGGCCAGACATGGTGCACCCCAGGATACTGAGGGAGGATCTAGTTGCACCTCTAATAGGCCTTTTCAACGTGTCATTAGAAACAGGGGAGGTGCTGGGTGACTGAAGGAGAGCAGATGTGTTTTTCATTTTGTCTGTAAGGTAATTTCAAAACACAGTAGCCCACATTTTAAGAGCCTTAAACTAGAGCTGTGTTTTTGCCCAGTAGTTTACAGAAGAAAGTCTTTTCTCAACTGATGGTTTTTTGCAGACACCGAGTAACATGGAAGGACCCCCATCCACCCCATTCCTAAACCATCCCCAGGTGCTCTACCTTTATAGTGGAAGGCCAAACCACACCTACTTAAAGATGCCAGAACAGTTAGGCAGCAAAGCACAAGCAATAGCCTAGCTGGTATATAGGCAGAATTACAAAGGGTGTAGCTAGCAACTAGGTCCACAAGGGCACATACAAGAGGAGGAGAGAGAAGCTGTAAGTCACTACAGAAGGAGAGAATGACAGGGTGAGAAGGAAAAAAGGGGTTAGGAGGGGAGGAATATCAGCAAGCACAGGATGATGCAGGGACGGGTGCAGTGCTCCAGCTGTGGTACAGCAGTCTTGCGAAAAACATTCTGGTTGCTGTGGTGCTGCCCCATTTGCAGGCACCTCTCTAGGCTGAGGGCAGAGGTCACCAGTCTTCGGGCCAAGCGGGCAGGAATACTGGGGACCTTTACCACCACCCAGAGGCCACTAGGTCCCCATTAAGTGCCACAAGGGCCACCCAGGCAGATGGCAGGATGGACTACAGTGGGCTCCAGAAGGTTCAGGGGAAGGGTGCAGAGACACATCCCCCATCCAGTTCAGCTCATGAACCCCTACACAGTGTTGGAGGAATTGGACAGCTCTGCAAAGGAATCCGAGGCTGATACCAGGGAGGAGGTAAGGGTCCTCCAGCAGGGAGGCCCAGTGGCCAGAGGAAGAGACCTCATAGGAAGAAGAAGTTACCTCTGTTGGGGACTCAATTGTCCCAGGAATGGATTTGGGCACAGATAGTAGAGAGGAAAGGGAGGTAAAGTGCCTTGCAGGAGGCACAGCTTGGAAGGAGAGGGAGCGCGCACCCAGAGGATCGCTGAAGTTGTGGCAAGGAGGGGAGGGCTTGAGTTCATTATCCAGTTAGGGACAAATGACCTATGCAAGGATAAGTCAAGATGGAGCAGGTGAAAGAGGACTTTACAGTGTCGGGAGGGTGTCAAGGAAAGGTTGAAAGCTCCGTGACATTTTTGGACATGCTGCCAGTCCACTGCAGGGGGATCTCTGCATTAGTAACTTCAAAACATAGTTGAAAGGCTAGTGCAATGAGAAGGAGTATGTCTTCACTGGGGACTGTGGACTGACTTTTGGTGATGCAGCCCTATACAGTGGGGATGGACTGTATCTGTCCAGCAAGGGAAAGACAGCCCTCAATGGATGGTTTAAATGCTTTGCTGATAAGCCTTTAAACTAGCTGGGGGAAGGGCAACAGCAGCAAGGATACTCAGGCAGACCACCCCCACATGGTAGTGGAAGCAGAACAATGGAGCAGGAAGAGGAGTTGATATCAAGGTCATCGGGTTTGGGCAGACAGGGAGTAGGAAAGGAATCGGTAACACAAGAGAAAAATATCAGGAAAGGGAAAAAGATGCAGTGGACCAAAAACAGGAAGAGAGAGAGAATGAGATAGAGAGAGGTCAGGTAGTAAAACTTGGAAGGACATAGAGACAAATGCACGCAGCCTGGAAAACAGTCACAGATATGGAGACCTTAATAATTGAAGGAGACCTGAACATAGTAGCAATAGTTGAAATCTGGTACACAGCTAATCGTGAGTGGGAACCAAATGTACTAGGATATGTTCTATTCAGGAGAGATAGGGTGAGCAAAAAGGGAGGGGGAGTAACCCTATATGTCAGAGAGGGTATAATGACAACAGAGGTACAGTGTAGGCAGGGGAAGCCGAGGCACTGTGGGTCACCTTTCAACATGTAAATGGTACAGCAATACACACAGGGGTGAAATATAGGCCTTCAGGACAGGGAGAGGAACTGGACAGGGAGCTAGTGGAGGAAATACACGAGATGGCAATGAAAGGTGAAATTCTACTGATGGGGGATTTCAATATGCCAGATATGGATTGGAACAACGGTGTAGCTGCTTCAGCCAGAAACAGAGGCATCCTTGATTCACTCCTGGAGGCTGGACACAGGCAGCTTATAATTGATCCCATCAGAGACAGGGCAATTGTGGATCTAGCAATGACCAACGGGGATCGAATCACTGATGTCCAGGTAGAAGGGCAACTGGAATCCCACGATCACAACATCATGTGGTTCAGCATAGTGACAAGGACTCACTCAAGTCATACTAGAACAAAGGTTTTGGATTTCAAAATGCTGACTTTGCTGAAATGGGGAGGGATATCAAAAGAGTCTTGGAGAGAGGGCAGGAGGAAGAGTGGAAGAACATTGGAAGCATCTAAAGGAAGCCTTTCTGGAAGTAACAAACCAATGCATCAGATTGGTATCCAAAGGCAAGAGAAGAAGAAAGTCACTGTGGTTCTCGAGAGAGGTGGCAGTAAAGGTCAGGGCAAAAAGGAAAGGGTTCAGGAAATACAAGGAGACCCAAAGGGAGGAGGACAGGGAGGAGAATCTAGAGTGTCTAAGGGAAGCAGAAAAGGCAGTAAGGGAGAGCAAAGGCACAAACTGAGGAAGGTTTAGCACAGTCAATTAAGAAATGGGACAAGACATTCTTCAGGTACATCAGTGAAAGAAGGAAAAACAAGGGGAGATTGCAAGGCTCAAGAGAGAGGAAGGGGAATGCAAGGAGGATGACATGGGAAAGGCAGAAATACTGAATAAATATGTCTGTTCAGTATTCACAGAAGAGGGGAGGAACAGGGGCCACAGCAGTACAGCAGTTGGCAAGGGGGTGAAGAGGTGGACAATAGTCCACTCACAGAGAAAACAGTCCTGCAGGAGCTCACTAAATTGAAGATGGACAAAGCGATGGGACCAGATGGTATACACATACTGTACGGATATTAAGAGAACTGCGAAGGGAGATAGCAGAACCTCTGGCAGCCATGTTCACAGAGTCATTCAACGCAGGGATGGTACCAGAGGATTGGAGGAGGGCATATGTGGTCCATCTACACAAATCTGGCAGCAGACATCAGGAGGTGGGGAACTATAGGTGGGTCAGCCTCACCTCAGTAGTGGGGAAGATCATGGTGACATTGCCTAAAGAAATGATAGTGGGGCATCTAGAAGCCATCAGAGCCCAGGACCACATGCAACATGGATTCACAGTGGGGACGTCATGTCAGACAAATCTGCTTGATTTCTTTGACTGGGTGACAACGTAAGTAAATCAGGGTGGGGCAGTGGACGTCACTTACCTTGATTTCAGTAAAGCCTTTGACACCATCCCACATAGGAGACTGATAAGCTGGGTAGGCTGGGCATGGGGGACAGGGTGGTAAACTGGATTAGAAACTGGCTAAAAGACAGGAGGCAGAGGGTGGTGGTAAATGGGGTGCAGTCTGGGGACAGTGGGATGACCAGTGGGGTGCCTCAGGGATTGGTCCTGAGGCCAGTCCTATTCAATATATTCATTAACAACATTGCACAAATTCTGGAGAGAAATGTCTGCCCATTTGCAGATGACAGCAAGTTCTGTAACAGAGTGGATACCCCAGAGGGGTGGAGAAAATGAGGAGGGACCTGGGGAAGATTGAAAAATTGTCTGAGGACTGGCAAGTGAAGTTAAATTCAAAAAAGTGCAAAACTATGCACCTGGGACACAGAAACTCTGTGGAAAGCTACAGGATGGGGGTTCAGACAGTCACAAAGGAGAAAAGGGACCTGGGGGTTATTGTTTCAGATGACCTAAAAATGTCAAAGCAGAATGCTAAGGCAGCTGGGAGGACCAGTGGCATGCTGGGGTGCATAGGCAGGGATATCACCATCAGAAGGAGGGTTGCAGTGATGCCATTATATAAAACCATGGTCAGGCCTCACATGGAGTACTGTATGCAGTTCTGGAGGCTGCACCTTCATAAGGACATTAACAGGCTGGAGACAGTCCAGAGAAGGGTGACTACGATGGTACAGAGCTTGCAACACAAGACTTATGAGGAGAAATTAAGGGACCTCAAATATGTACTCACTGGAAGAGAGGAGGGAAAGTGGGGACATGATAGAAACATTCAAGTACCTCAAGGGTATAAACAAGGTGCAGGTGGGAGACATTTTCGAATACAGGAGGAGCACAAGAACGAGAGGGCATGACATGAAATTGGAAGGTGGGAGGTTTAGAGGGTATGTGAGAAAGTTCTTCACCGAGAGGGTGGTGGACACATGGAATGCTCTGCCTCAGGAGGTGGTGGGAATGAGAGTGTTGATGAATTCAAGCATGCTTGGGACAGGCATAGGGGAACCATAGCGGTACAGCAGCGGGTGGCTCGGAAGCAGTAATCCAGTACAAGGGCTTACAGGCAGACTAGATGGGCCAGACAGTCCTTCTCTGCTGACAGTTTCTATGTTTCTATGTAGTCCCCCTCCACAAGGGTGGAAATAGGGAGAAGGCAGGAAATTACAGGCCAGTCAGCCTGATGGTAATGGAAACACTATTAAAGGAAAGAATTGGAGAACACCTAGTTACCAATAACCTGCAGAATCAGAGACAGCATGGATTTACAGGGAGGAGGTCCTGCCAGACAAACCTGATTGAGTTCTTCAATTGAATGAACAGGGAAGTGAATCAAGGGGGGGTGGTGGACATGGCTTATCTGGATTTCAGCAAGGCCTTCAACACCGTTCCACACAGAAGGCTGATAAACAAGCTGAGAAGCCTAAGAGTAGGACCTATGGTTGTAAAATGGGTGGAAAATTGGATGGGCAATGGGAGTAAGAGGGTGGTGGTAAATGGTAGTCACTCCAGAGTAGGCAAAGTGACCAGTGGAGTACCACTGGGATCAGTACTAGGCCAGTCCTCTTCAATGTTTTCATCAGTGACATTGCAGAATGGCTGGAAGGGAAAGTATGCCTGTTCACAGATGATACAAAACTCTGCAACAGAGTACACACATCAGTAGGAGTGGAAAAAATGAAAAGTGATCTGGAAAAGTTGGAAGAACTGCAAGAATTGTCAAGGGTTTGAAAGCTGGGTTTTAACGCCAAAAAAGTGCAAAATAATGCACTTGGGGCATAAGAACCAGGGGACAACATACCAACTGGAAGGAGCGGTATTAACAGTTACAAAGCAGGAAAGGGACCTGGGGTGATAATTTCTGATGACATGAAGGTAGTGAAGCAGTGTGACAAAGCAGTGGGGAAGGCTGTAAGGATGCTGGGTTGAAAAGGAAGCACCAGCTGAAGGAGGGAGGTGATAATACTTCTATACAGATCACTGGTTAGGCCACACCTTGAGTACTGCATAGAGTTTTAGAGGCCCCACCTCTGTAAAGACATACACAGGGTGGAGGCAGTACAAAGGCGGGTGACCAAAATCACACATGGCCTGCATCAAAAGCCCTGTGGTGTAAGACTCAAGGAACTTAACATGTATTCTCTGAAGTAAGACTCAAGGAACCTTTTTTTTTTCCCAACTCTATTTCACTCCGGTCATGGCCCCACAGATCCTCTTTCAGGCATCCTGCCTGCTCCTGCCTGCCTGAGGCCCCCCTCGACCTGTGCCTCCTCTCTCCCCCCCTCCCTACAGCCAGCACCCCTAGCTTAACCCCTCTGGGATGGGGCCACCCCTCCTCTTTGGGTGCACTTACTAGTCAATCTCTAGCTGCGGATGAGGACCCAGGTGAAGTAACTGGAAGGTCAGGCGAGGTGGACTCGGCGGAGGCAATGGGGTTAGGTGCCATTGCCTATCCTACGGAGCCAGGTTCTTCCTTGTTCTGGTAGCCCTCCCATTGCGTGGGCATCTCTAATGCAATTGTGCATGGCAACCCTGCATGCGTCAGCCACACTGTTCAACGTGCAGCCCACGCACTGCAGCACCACCGATCTCCACCAGGAGCAACTGGTGCACTGGGCCATCCCCTGCCCTCCCCTGGTGGAGGAGAGCAGCCCTGCGGGTGCTCAGTCCTCTCCCTATCCCTGCCGACCCCCAGCTCCTGAGCTTGTTCCAAAACTCGGGTCGCTGGTGTGGCGCTAGGTGTGGTGTCCAGCACCTCAACCCTCAGCGCCACCGGGCTGGCAAGACTCAAGGAACTTAACATGTACTCCCTGAAGGAAAGGTGTTCATTCACAAATCTGGACTGTCATGTACGGTATGGGCTGCACGCCCATTGGCTGTAGCTCTGCACCAATGGCGTGCAGCCCTACTGATCAGTCAGTTATGAGCCGGGTGGGGCGGCAGGTGGGTGGGATGCTGTCGCCCGCGGCTGAGGCGGGTGGAGGAGCTTCGTGGGTGGGTGGGGGACACTAACACCAGGAGAGATGTTTGGGGGGTTGTGATGTGACATTCTGCCCTTGATCGGGCTTCTACGGTCCACTGGACCACCAGGAGATATTCGGGTTGGGGGAGGTTACATTCTGCCCGCGATCTGGCACTGGGGGGTTCATACACGTTCTGTCATGATCGGGCTGTGGGAGATGTGGGCGGGGGTTCATGTAACTGCTGCACTGACCGGGGCTTGGGATATGTGTGGGGTTTCATGTACCTGTACTGCCCGCAATTGGGCTTGGGATATGTGGGGGTTTCATGTACCTGTACTGCCAGCGATTGGGCTTCGGGATATGTGGGGGGTTTCATGTAACCGTGACCCCGGATCGGGCTGTGGGAGATGTGTGGGCGGGGGTGGGGTTCATGTTATTCTATGCCCGCGATCGGGCTGGTGGGGGGCACAGGGACTGAGTTGGGGGCCAGCCAGGGGTGGCAGCTGCTGTGTTGCGCCCTGCAATACAGCAGCTCACCTGTGGGTGGCCCTCAGCTGATCCTTTTTTGGCTCAAGGTTGTGCAGGCGCAGGTTGGGGGTTGCGCATGCACAACTCTGCACAACCCGACTGAATATCGGGTTGCGCAGGTTATGCATGGTTCCTCCCCTCCTGTTGAGCATGCATTCATTTGCATTGCTCTTTTGCGCAACCTGTTGCCAGTGGAGCAACTGCCTCCTGCTGAATATCGCAGAATGGCGCAATGTAGGACTTGCGCATGCGCAACCCTGTTGCGCATAGAGCAACCCTTTTGAATATCTGGGCCCTAATATAAAATCACCCACGATGAGTCATGAGAAACAAATCCATTGATGTGAGCCACCATCTTGTTTTCCATATTGTTTAAAAAAAAATTTTAAAACCCACAAAAATGAAGCTAACAAGATACACCAAGGCATGTATCTTGTTCATCTGGACTCCCTTAGATGGATTCCCAAGTGGATGCATACAATGCAGCCTCCAAGAGTGTTTTATTAGCAATTTAAATTCCTTTTTTTGCCAGTCACTAACTCGCCAGACGAAGTTAGCAAGTGGAGAAAAGGGAATCCTTTTCACCACCTTCTGGTCATTTCCCACATTTTTTAACAAAGAAATGCTGATATCAGGATACCCAATCCATGTGTCAGCTGTATACCCCCCTGTCTGCCACTGTGGGGCACTGGGAAGCCCACTCCCAGTGTTCCCTAATCTGTTTTATTTAATTTGTCAACATGGGGTGCCCAATCCCTATGTAGGCACTAGCACCCCCCCCAGCACCACCAGTGTAGGACACTGGGCAGCTCTCTCCCAGTGTCCCTAGTTATTTGTCACACCTCCACTACTGTAGTACACTGGGGAGCCCACTTCCAGTGTACCCAAACAATGTTAAGTCCCTGTAATAAACAAAACAGTCCCCCAATGTCTTTTTTATTTTTTTAAAACCTGTAAAAAAGAAAACGGTCCCTCATTGTCTTCCCATACCCCCTCTCCCAACTCGACCCTCCCTCTGTGTAGCCACTTTTCCTCACCCCCCCCTTACCTCAGACTTACCTCCCGAAGCCGGTGGCTGCGATCTTCTGTGGACCGGGACAAGTCTGCACTCTTTAAAGCCAAATTGCTAACTGAATATTCAAGGTATGTGCCGTATAGTGGCTGGCAATGGTGTTTCGAATTTATGTTGCTATCTCTGCCATTTTTCAAGATATTTTCATTACATTTTCAACATGGAGTTCTTGGGTCCCTATCTCATGTGCACAGTCACTGTCTTTTTGTTACTTGGTGACAAAAGGTGATTTCGCATTCACTGCATGGAATCACCTTTTGGAACTGATTAACAAAATGACAGTGCCAGTGTTCATGATTTGGGGTTCCAAAAAGTCCATGTTGCAAATTTCGTGAGAAAATTTCCCCAAACTACTGCATTACTAGTGTGCATTGCACAGTTTCTACACATGCTCATAACTTTGGCAATATTTTATATTTTCACTCCATATTTTCAATTTTGCCATTTTTTCACACCTCCTCATGAACAGTACAGTTGTCATTTTTCACATCCTGCCCAAAACATGTTTTCATACCCATGACGCATATTGGCCCAGTCGCTGTGCAAAACCAACTTTTGTGATAGATTAATGAAATCACAGTGCCAGTGTTCATGACGGGAGGTCCCAAAAGACCATGTTGAAAATTTGGTGACAAAATCCCCAAAATGACTGCGTTTCGAGTGTGCATTGTGCAATATCTATGCATGCTCATAACTTTGTCAATTTTTCATATTTTCACTCCAGATTTTCAAACTTGTTATTTTTTCACACCATCTCATGAATAGTACAGCTACAATTTTTAAAATCCTGCCAAAAATGCTTGTTTGTACCTGTGGCATAGAATGACGTTACAGTTGCTCAGAATTACATTTCAACTAGGATTTAAATGTTTTTGGTACTGGGTACCTGTGGTGAGATGATAAGAAGGTTATGTTGAACATTTGGGGTGAAAATTATTTAAGATGGCACAGTTATGACTATTTATTGCAATTTCACTATGCCTGCTCATAACGTGATGCATGGAAGTGCAGGGGTCAGAGGCCTCTACATTTCCACAGCTAGATACATATGCACATCTGTGGCAAGATGGGAGTGCAGGGTCCTTTGTACCATGTGTCCCACATGAAAATAAAATACTATTATACTATCTAAAAAAGTAAGGAAATAAATTGCAAAAAACTTTGTTAATGCATCACTTAGGGTTAAAGTGTCAAAAGTAGGGAAATGTGGTGTTAGGGTTTCCAACCCTAACACCCCACCCTGAACAGATGAAAAGGGATTGGAAGGTTTTCTTTGGCATCTCCAGCCCTAACACTAACCAAATTCCATTACAAAATAAGCTGGGTGGACAGAGTATTGGAGAATGGAGTGACCGCTAGGTCTGATGACCCCAAGGCACACCCCAATGCCTGTTGGTGTGTGCAGGGTAGGTGTGGGGTGTTAGCTTTGAAAACACCACATTTCCCTACTTTTATTTTTTTATCCTTAAGCAGAGCATTAATGCAGTTTTTTACAATTTCTATATTATAGAGGTGCAGTAGCGCCCTTATTTATAGTTTGGGTTGAGTAGCCTGTTTAATGTTAAACCCCAAATTTTGCACATTAATAACTTTGCAACCATTCAACAGATCTGCACGAATTTTGGACTGCATGGTTTGGGATGGTATATCTCTTAATATGCCAAGTTGTGTTTTGATCGGATTTGTATTTTTTGTGCAGCGAAGCACCAATAAACATGTTTTTTTGCTTTTTTGTGGCCCATTTTTGCTGATTTTTGCTCCTTGTACTGCGGCTACACCGTTTGGAATTTCAGTCTGCAATTTTCAGGGTAGAAAGAGGTTTCCAGAAAGAACAATTCAGTTTTGGCTTGGAGAAAAAATATGAATCCATTCCACAGTTATTTAATTTTGAATTTTTGCATTCTGTGCATGCTCAGTTCAGTCTTTAGAATATATGTATGTTTTGTGAAAGAGAATTCGCCTCGTGATCAAGGATTTTGTCACCTTGTGAATGGGGATTACCATTGTATGCAGACACCTCCCCCCCCAAACAGCTCCCGATGCCCGATCATGGGCAGTATGTATCAAGACACCCCCCCCAGTGCCCGATCGTGGGCAGAATGTGAATCAACCCCCCCCAGTGCCCGATCACGGGCAGAATGTAAAAGCCCCCAACCCGGAATATCTCCTGGTGGTCCAGTGGACCGTAATGCCCGATCCGGGCAGAATGTCCAGTGACAACCCCCAAACATCTCCCTGGTGTCTAGTGTCCCCCACCCACCCACCCACGACCCCTCCACCTGCTCCCCCAGCAGCGGCGGGTGGCAGCATCCCACCGCCTGCCGCCTGCCGACTGACTGTCCGGTAGGGCTG
Organism: Neoceratodus forsteri; assembly: GCA_016271365.2. Lineage (NCBI taxonomy): Eukaryota > Metazoa > Chordata > Ceratodontiformes > Ceratodontidae > Neoceratodus > Neoceratodus forsteri. The sequence goes on along the minus strand of CM057450.1, from coordinate 868,431,230 downwards.
CATGCCCATTGGTGCAGAGCCAGAGCCAATGGGCATGCAGCCCCTACCTACATGACAGTCCAGATTTGTGAATGAAGTTCACACCAGGGAGATGTTTGGGGGTTGTCACTGGACATTCTGCCCGCGATCGGGCATTACGGTCCACTGGACCACCAGGGAGATATTCAGGTTGGGGGCTTTTACATTCTGCCCGTGATCGGGCACTGGGGTTGATTCACATTCTGCCCATGATCGGGCATCGGGAGCTGCTTGGGGAGGTGTCTGCATACATACTGCCCGCGATCGGGCATCGGGAGCTGTTTGGGGGAGGTGTCTGCATACATACTGCCCGTGATCGGGCATCGGGAGATGTTTGGGAGGGAGGTGTCTGCATACATACTGCCCGCGATTGGGCTGGGGGGGCACAGGGACTGAGTTGGGGGCCAGCCACGGGTGGCAGCTGCTGTGTTGCACCCTGCAATACAGAAGCTTACCTGTGGGTGGCCCTCAACTTGATCCTTTTTTTTTTGGCTCAAAGTTGTGCAGTCTCAGGTTGTTGGTTGCGCCTGTACAACTCTGCACAGCCCGACTGAATATCGGGTTGTGCAGTTTATGCATGGTTCCTCCCCCTCATGTTGAGCATGCATTCATTTGCATTGTGCTGTTGCTCAGCCTGTTTTCAGTGGCGCAACTGCCTCCTGCTGAATATCGCAGAATGGCGCAATGTAGGACTTGCGCATGCGCAACCCTGTTGTGCATGGCGCAACCCTTTTGAATATCTGGGCCTAAATGTTAAAGCCTTATAACTTGGGTACCCTTTAATATTTTTTCACCAGACCTGTCAAAGGTACTACCTTGAAACAGGACACACGTCCCCTGAAAGTTTGGGATAACAATTCAATTTTATGTAGGCTGAGCAAAACAAAACATGTTAAGTATAGGAAAAAGATTTTTAAAAAACATTACACATGCAGATCTCAGAAAATGCACAAGCTGTGGCAAAAAAATGTCCACACATCAAGACCTTGTCTCAACTAATTTCTTCAAAGGGAGCCAAAGATATTAATGTGCAGAGTTAGAGGTTTAACATTAAACAGGCTGCTCAAACTATAACAATGCTACAACATCTCTATAATATATAAATTGCAAAAAACTGCATTAATGCTCTAGTTAGGTATAAAGCCACCAAAGCAGGGAAATGTGGTGTTAGGGTTTTCAAAGCTAACACTGCACACCCATCCTGCACACACCAATAGGTGTTAGGGTGTGCCTTGGAGTCATCAGCCCTAATGCTCACCCCATGCTCCTATACTGTACCCATCTCAGTTTATTTACTTATGGAATGGGGTGAGCATTAGGGCTGAAAACCCAAGGCACACCTCTGACACTTGTTGATATGTGCATGGTGGGTGTGGGTGTTAGCACTGAAATCCCTAATACCACATTTCCCGACTTTTGTGGCTTTATCCCAAACTACAGCATTAACACTGTATTTTTTTTTTTTGCAATTTATTTCCTTACTTTTTGAGATAGTGTAATTGTATCCTTATTTGCCTGTGGGAGCTCAGGGACCTCTGGGCCATGCACTCCCATCCTTCCATATTTGTGTATATGTATGCAGCTGTGGAAGCACAGGGTTCCACTGGCCCAGAGCATCCATTTATAGGGCAACAGTTACCAAATTATCAGCATAGCCATCTTATTAACTCACCTTGTGTACCCAGTACAGAAAATTTTCGAATGCCCACCAAAACATAATTATGCAAACTGCAATGCCATTCTGTGTCACATGTGTGAAAATACATTTTGGCAAAGATTTGAAAAATGACAGCCATGACATACATTAGGTAGGGAAATAAGAAGGCTATGTTGAAAATCTGGGGTCAAAATATTGAGAATTTCCAAAGTTATGAGTGTGCGTAGTGAAATTCCAATGAATGGTCATAACTTGGCATTTTTACATAATTGTACCCCAGATTTTCAACATAGCATTCTTGTCACCTCACCTTACGAAAAATATGACTGCCATTATGCAAATCCCACCTGAAAGGTAAATTTGGCAAGTGACCATGAAATCACCTTTCTGGTGAAAGTTGCCTAATGACAGTCATATTGTATGTGAGAAGGGGTCCCCAAATGGCTATGTTGAAAATCTGGAGCCAAAATGCCCTAAAATGTCTGAGTTATGAATAAAAGTTGAAACCCCTATTGAAATACATTGAACCGCATTTACCTTAGTTTCTCATATTACAGTAGCCGGTTCCAGCAGCAAGACGTGTCTTAGATTGGAGAGTGGATCTTGAACCTGGGACCTGTTCAGGTGAGTGAGGATGTGTGGGGTATACTGGGGTGTGTGGGAAGGTGGGTGCTTAGTGGGAGGTGGGTGTGGGGGCGGATCAGCAAGGGGTCATTTATTTTTGTACAGGTTTCAAAAAATCGAGGGACTATTTTCTTTATTTCAAACACTGACAATCTGCAGAGTTGGCTGCAGTGAGAAGGTGGTGGGTGCCACTAGCAACCAGGGAATATCAGAATAAATGGGAGGGCAATCTGCAGGTAGGGTGTGCCACTAGACACCACATTTAGTACATAACTGTGCAGGAAAACATGCAAATCCCATAACAGGTTAAAACTTGGGACTTTTTAAGGACTCAAAATACTTACTTATTTCAAAATAATTATTTTAACCGTCTATCCGTTTTGCTGAGCTGGCAGACTATGATGCTAGGAGTAAGGAGCTTCTGGACAGATTACTGAATATGGGATGCAATAGAAATATAGTGATGGTGTCTTGACAGGAAGCAAGGGACAGAGACAGAACTGGTCTCTTGTAGGTTAACAACAGCAGCAAAGAGAACCAGTCTAGACTTAGAGTAAACTTTGTTATGGTATATTGGAGACAAACAGCTGCCATTGGCAAAGTGATAGGGAAAAACTGGCACAGTCTACAATCAGATCAAGGCTTGTCGTCAGTCACTTCATCTCCTTCTAAGTTAGTTTACAGATAGGGTACATGCTGAAGGACAGACTGGTACATAGTCTCCTCCCAAGAGTGAGATATGTTGAGGACATGGTTGTCACATTCCAATGGGTTTCACACCTGTGGCAAAGCGTCAATATTGTCTAGACATTCTGAACACTAAAAATCACAACAGTGAGCACTAGTTAGTGTTCAGACATTCTGCATTTTACAAATTGCATCACCATGAATGTTGTATATCTTACTACATGCACATGAGGGGCATTTTATGTGGGTAAAACTAGTTGTCAGCTCGAGGTTCAGGTAGGCGAACATCTCCATAGTGTCACTAAAAGTGATGAGAATAATGCCCTGGCAGTTCATGTGGTAGGAGAGAAACAGAGACAATAAACATGAATTTAAATTGTGCGCTATTTAAATTTTATGATGGGGAGCATGGGGGGATCTGGACCTTTGCATTGGGAGTCATTTTGGATGTATACCCAGGGAGCCATAGCCAGCAGATTAAATGATAGGTTTGACATAGTTCCGTTTTTCAGAAAATAACTCTGTCTACTGTGCTTCTGCTAACTTGTCAGGTGTTTATACCTTTCTGCAGGAACTGAGTAAATTTTTTGCTTTGTGGTTTATATGATGAATACTGCTGCCTTATGATGCTCTCCTTCAGAGGATTTGAAGGAATACAGAAGACGTCCTTCTGTCAAGAGTGCCAATTTCTGCCATTTAAAAAATATTAGCGGTCCTTATCGGGACAGCATATGCTTTGTAATTTCCACCAGGTGAAGCTCACAACCTGGTGCTAGCTAGGACTTACAGACTGTTAAAATAATTACTTCCAATTGTATAGAAAGTTGTGATTTTTAACTTGTTACAAGATTTATCTGTTCTTTCTGCACAATTATGCACTAAGCACTAATCACACTTGGCATTACTTATTTGTAATTCACACATATAACTTTAAACATTTGGCTTAAATAGCATTCTCACACTATTCTCCGCAAATAAAGCATACTAAGTAAAAAATAATAAGGAACTGCATGTACAGTATACTGCAAGGCCACGAGTCAAATATTGCTTCACTTCTGTAACTGTTGCCTGAGTCACCTAGGCATCCTTCCCTTACTGAGTCTCATCAGGCTACAACATTCTGACAACACTCATCTCACATAAACACGAGAGAAAGCAGATGGCACCGTGACTCCAGTATTGCACTGTCTGCTCCACAGATATGGGAGTCCTTATGGCTCTGAGGGCTAGACTGAAGACCTCCAGAGATTGGGTATTCACAGCCATGGCCCCAAATGTTTGGAGTTTGCTCCTGAGGGACCTGAGTGCAGCCCCATAGATGTAGGCCTTTACAAGATGCCTCAACTACCAATGATTTCCAAGGAATAAATTTATGAGGACTACCATCGGAGGTTGGGAGGTGCCACTAGACACCAGGGAAAAGGTCAGCTCACTCTCCAGCTGGCAGCATGACTTCAACTTCAGCTGCAGTAGTGAGGAAATTCCTACTGTTCCTATACAGACAATTCTGGGGAAGCGCTCCTCTCACTAAGCTGGGCAACCAGAATTTTGGGTGCCCAAAAAAGGTATTTTTGGGCAGTATACTTAAAACAAACATCCAAATTTAGCTAAACAGGTCCCATTTAGCTAGGTTCTGATGTTTGCTTATTACGATCACAGCATTGTTGTACATTCTCCACGTTTATTAGTTCATGGTAAAGATCAATAAGATGGCAGTTGGCACAGCACAAAAAATGTTTGGTGCCATGGCAAACAAGTGGCGTAAAAGCAAAATAGCATTTGTGGCATCAGATTGTACTTTTGCTGCAGAATGTTATCTCAAAAATCCTACTGTGCATGCACAAGTTGGAAAGCAATACATTTAAAGCCTTATAATTCTGGAGCCCTTTGATATTTTTTTCATTAGACCTGTCAAACGCACTGCCTTGGGACATGACACATGTCTCATGCAAGTTTGGGGCAAAAATTCCTTTACATGTAGACTGTAGGTGACAGCAAAAAGACAAAAACAATCTTAAGATAGGAAAAAAGTTATTTTTTTAAAAAATTATACATGCGGATCTCAGAAACCACACAAGCTGCACTTACAAAATTTCAACATATCAAGACCTTGCCTCCTAGATAACATCAAAGTGAGCTAAAGATATTAATGTGCAGACTTTGAGGTTTAACATTAAACAGGCTACTCAACCCTTACTACAGGGGCACTATCGCATCCCTCTAATATTTTCTGCAAAACAACTATGTTAATGCTCCATTAGGGTTTGACTGACAAAAGTTTGGAAATGGAGTCTTAGGGTTCCAACCCTAAGACCCCACCCCCAACCACACCCTGGGTTTCCAAGCCTAACACCCCACCCCACCCTGCATGCAGGAATAGGTATGGGGTGTGTGTCTAGGGTTGTGAACACTAATGCTCACCCTATTACAGGAGTAAGAAAGCTAATATGGGTATAGTATGGGAGAATGGCATGAACATTAGGGTTCACAACCCCAAAGAACACCTAGACTGTTCCTGCATGCGGGGTGGGGGTGGTGTGCAGTAATGTAGTTTTTTTTTTACAGAGAATTCCCCTACTTTTTGAGAAAGTATAATCGAATGCTTATTTATTTGTGGAAACTTAAAGCCTTCTGGGCCCTATGCTCCTAACCATCCAAAAAACCCTAAGACCCCATTTTCAAACTTTTGTCAGTAGAACCCTAATGGTACACTAACATATTTTTTACGGAGAGTTTTCCTACTTTTTGAAAAAGTGTAATCGTGGGATTATTTACTAGTGGGAGAGCAGAGCAGTCCAGGCCTTGCGCTCCCAACTGTCCCAAATTTTTCAGAGATTTTAAATGTATTCTTATTTCCCTGTGGGAGCGCAGGGCCACAATCATTCCATAATCCTTGTTGTATTTGTGTGTGGGAGCACAGGGCACCCTTCATCAGTCCTTATTGGTATCCTAAATTTTCAGAGATTGTAATTGTATCCTTATTTTCTTGTGGTAGCACAGGGCCCTGTGCTCCCACTACTTCATTATTCTCAGTGTATTTGTGCGTGGGAGTGCAGGGCCAAACAGTCCTTAATAATATCCATATTTGCCTGTTGAAGCACAGGGCCATCTGGGCCCCAAGCTCCCATCCCATAGTGTGCAGAGCCAAAGAAACACCTGCAATTCCCATGTTATCCTATGGAAATTACAGGAAAACATGAAACCTCCGTAAGTGGACACCAAATGAATATAGTTTCACAAAACCAGCGAAAGGTACATTGGTGGGAAAAGCCCTTTGTACCCTGAAAATTTCAGAAGAAAATTGAAAAGCATTTATTCACAGCATAGTGACAAAGAAACAACTGTGTGCACCTTCAATTACAGTGTAATCCTGTGGGAAACAAAGGAAAATTGAAATGCGCAGAACTTCACAGCAAAATAATATATTTTCACCAAACCACCAAAAGGCACATCTGTGGTGCAAGCCTTTTTTATCCTGAAAATTTCAGCCCACAATACCAAATTGTTTGCTTGCAGTGAACTTACAAAGAAAACACCTATACAAAAATTATTTTTCTGCAAATTGTGAAAAAGAATCCTTTTTCGTGAATCCTTTTTCTCAATTTGTGAAAAAAGAAAATCCTTTTTCATGATTTGTAAAAAAGAATCCTTTTTCGTGATTTGCAGTAAAAGAAAATCCTTTTTTGCAAATTGCAAAAAACTGTCGTTTTTCATGAAAAACGTTTTCCATGATTTGAGGCAAAGGATTTCCGTGGCTAAAATAAACACATTTCTGGATAACCTATTAAAAAACTGTCCCCAGAATCCAATTCCTCTTGTCACGATTAGGTAAACACAACTGTTGGTGTTTACTAAAACCGTCTATGATCTTTGAAATTTAAAGTGAGTGTTCAAGTGTCCTGGATGTGCCTTTTTAATAATGAATACAATCCTACCTTGTAATTTGTCTGTGTCCCTTTATTCTCGATTGTTTAATCACACTTTCCATGATGTAAAAATATTTTTTTTAAAACAGCGTGCCATGAGCATTTACTTCTAGCCATGCTCGTGATTTTACTCACAATACAATGTGTGAGATTTGTGTGACACATCATGTCAGGAAGGAGTGACCACGGGAAAAAAGTAGACTGCTTCGTGTGCTCCTGTTAGGGATCATCTGTGACACATTATTAATCTTAATAAAGAAAATTTGGAAAGCAACAGTACTCAAGGTTTTGTCTAAGTGGTTGTTTGCAGCTGATGTCAGTTTGAAGGTATAGAAGACAGCTGACTGATCCAGTTTGACATCTGTCATATGACTCTCTTATTTTTGCTTGCACCTACACAAGAAACATTTTGTTACAAAGAACAACATTTCAGAGGTGTGTCACATTGGGTCCAATGCAGTTCAAGCTACAATGGGCTAGACAGTGACAGCCCAGTGATCAACAAGGTTGATCACAATGCTGTTCTCTGGCTATGGGGTGGACACTTCATGTAGTCCAAAGGAGCCAGCCACTCATATCATAAAGCAGCTGTCTCCTTTGATCTACATAACACCACCCAGCAGCCAGATGAGCAGTGTCATACTCAGCCTGCTTCCCATTAACATATTTTTTCTTGTCCCGCAAGGACTGCCAGCACAGTGTCACAAGCTGAGATGGAGTACATCTTAATTTTGTTGTACAGTTGGGATACTGATATTAGTTCATGAGACACATTTAGCTTAGTTTTTTTGTTTACTGGGTAAGGAGGACTAGACAATTCTATCTATTTTCAGCCTCGTCCTGGGGGAAGGGGATACAAATGGATGTCAACTGACATTGAACCAGATTAAGCTGCTGGTTGTATTTTTAGTGAATGCAGGAAATTTGGCCAGGACACTGGGGACATTCCCCTACTCTTGTGGTAGGGGGAGCTGCTGAACCCATGGCTGATGCCTTGGAGAATGAACAGAATGCTGGTGTGCCTGCAGGTGAACAGATCTCCCTCCCTGCAGGTCCAGCCCAGGAGATCAACTGCAATGACCAAATTGGTGCAGAAAATGTTGTCATTGGAGGTAGACCCTCGGCAAGAACACACGGAACAGGTTGAGCAAGAAGATGCAGACGTATTGCAAAAGTTAAGTAAAAACCAAATGAAACGCTTACTGTGACTATTAACAGCATCAGAACAGTAGAAAGTGTGACAAGAGAAAAATAATTCTGAAACCACTACAAGAACAGAGCAGGCTGAAACTGATGAGCTCCCTTGCTCTAAGGCACAGGATGCAGCAGCATCAAAGGGCCCAACTGACAGGTGGCCAATGCCCCATGCCTCTGATAATGCTACTACAGTGAAAGCAGTACCTGACAGCCCTAGTGAAGTGACTGACAATGTAAGTCAAAAAATGCAATAATAGCCACAGACATTGCCAGCTATTTCCAGATATTTTGCGAAATTTCTAAAGAGTTTCTCTCTGCTGCCCCTACTGTGGAAATGCTGAAAGCAGGAGATATTTCTGGAAATATCACAGAAATTTCAGGAAATAGCTGGCAGTGTCTGCGGCAGCTTCTGTATTTGACTATAAAATGGGAACTGAAGTAAATAAATAAAGCAAGGGATTGAGAAAAGTCAGAGAGACTGATTCTTTATTGGAAGGGGCAAAGGGAACAAAAACCTCTTGGTCAGTAGGAAAAGCATTGGTGGAAGCTGGATGAAAACAAACGGAGTTAGGAGAGTGGGTTCCTGACCTGACTGTGTTACCTATACCAGGGACCTCAGGGGGAGAACGCACAGAAAGTTTCATGACCGACTTTGATATGGATTTGCATTCTGAAGATGTGGGCTCTGTAACCAGGGCAGAAACTGTTCAGATCCCTCCCCCCCCCAATGCTAACAGTTCTTCCTCTTCAGATTTAGAAGAAAATATGCAAGATACTCCACAGAACTGGGGAGACATGGTAGAACAAGGAGAAAAATAAAATGTTGGCCAAATTACAGCATTGAAAGACTCACAAGAGTGGGTAAGATTTAAGCAAAGAGAGCAAACTTTTCAGCACATAGCCCTGGCACGGAAGAAAAAAATGCTGTGAGACTGCAATATTTTGGAGGCCTAGAAATTCAGCCAGACAGAATTTTTATTGGAAGAACACTAATTAAAGAATCAATGAGATTCTTCTCAAATGAAATATATGCCATCATACACACTTCAGGTGACACAATATTTGATATAAGTTTTAAAACACCTACAGGCCTGGATAGATTCTGGATGACCTATGAGAAACTGAATTACACCATCTGTATGTATTTAACTGAACTTGTGCTCTGTATATCTCTATTTATGTACTCTGTATATCCCTCTCCCCTTCCCGCAGGATGTACCATGAGACAAGCATTAAGTTGCTCAGTATGTCTTTCCTGGTGAAACAATTCAATAAATAAAAACAACAAATAGATTCATAGCTGTTTGGCTACCATTCAGAGTCATACCCCTCTCGAAAGCTGCCATTAAGCAAATAACTGTGCTATTTAGAAATGAAAGGGTAAACTTTCATGATATAAAGCACTGGCTCCAACAAAGATGAGGTTTATTCGGAGAACCCATCTCAATACTTGATGAGGAGCACATACTGTATGGACGAGGGAGTGGAAATTTAAAATAAAACTGATAATGGGGGCACAAGTCCCAAGAAATTGGACTTCCAATGATGTCAACGGCAACATAGCAGCTTAGTTTCAGAGCTCCGTCTCTCCCTTACAGAAATCCACTGGCATACACCACAAATCAGCATGCAATCCCCTGCCAAAGGGACCCGTTCGAAGGTACTTCTCAATAGGAACTCGCAGTCTCCAGTACAAAAGTTTTACAACATGCTCCAGCAAGAAAAACAGGGTTCTATTCTGGATACTGTGGGAGACGAATCGAGAATGGAGACAGTCACTGTGGAGGAGGACGATTGCTCACATTTGGTGTCCTCTATCATATAAACAGCCAATACTGTTAAAAAGATCAACACCACCTTTACTGAACTTAAGGCAGACATTCATAAAATAGAGCACAGGGCTGACCAGATTGAACTCGGCCTTATGGATGTTACAAAGCAGGCCAATCACAATGAGCGACTTCTCCTATTTCTTCTTGCTACAGAATGAGAACTTACAAACAAACTTGATGATTTAGAAGGCAGGAGCCATTTCCAAAATATCCGTGTATATGGAATTCCAGAAGGCTCGGACGATGGAGCTGCAGACCCAATTACTTTTCTACAAATGTGCTTAGGGAAGCCCTGAATCTCCCCAAGGACTTCAGTCTTTCTATGGACAGGGCTCACCGCTCACTAGTCTGCAGGTCAACCAACCCTGGGGCTAGACCAAGGTCCTTCATGGCAAAGCTCACTTCTTATACATCTAAAGAAAAAATACTAAGACTTGCCTGGAGAAGAAGTGCCATTAAATTTGGGGAACACTGGATACAGGTCCATAATGATTACACTAACCTGGTGCAAGAAAACAGAAAGCTCTTTGGCCTATCATGAAACACCTATGAGCCAAAAATCTGAAAGCCCAAATATTTTATTCAGCCAGATTGCACATAGAGATGGAGGGAGGCACCAAAATGTTTGAAGACTTGGTAGATCCATCGTAGTACCTATAAAGCATAGAAATCACTGCCCCACATTTAGTGAAAGAGAGACTCGAAAAAGAACTTATATATTCAGCGTGGGCAGTGGCTCAAATGGGCTCCCCCCTCCCAGCAGAATGATGGCCCCTGCACCTCAACTCTACAAGCTGATATATGTTCTACCCTCAAACTGTACAGTTAAGCGGTCCAAATGAACTCCATCCTAGCAAAAGAGAGGAACAACCAGGGAAAATCCACACCTGCTCAGTCCACTTGATTAACTTATGGCCTCAATGCTCATTGGAACCCCACCTCCCCGGAACATTATTACATCTACACAAGGTACTGTAACAGTGGGATGAGAAATACGGGGGTTGGGGAGACTGATCAGGGGGTAGGGAGTCAGAAGGGCCTGAAAACACCAAACAGGCACAGTTCAGTTCTCAATCTACACACACCCCTCCCATGGCCCCGAAGTTTCCAAGGAGCCTCGTCTTGGCCGGACACTGGGAAAAAATGAGTTGTCTGGACTCTAGCAGTGAACTACCATATGCTCACTGAACAATAAGCATATCCCTAAGGACACCTCATAATTGTACATTGTCTGATTTAGAGGCTCAAGTTTATTTAGGCTAAATGTAATGAGAATATTCAGATTCCTAGGGAGGTTGGGTGGGAAAATAAGATTGAACAACTTGCATACAGATAATAACATGTTATATTAATGAACTGAATGGAATATACCACAGAGCGGATGCATAAATGTACAGGGGGAGGGAGGATGATTGATTTTGAACAGCAGAACTTTATACTTCGATAACCCTCCTCTCCCTCCAACAACCACCTCATAGGACAAGATAGAGGCAGTTGTAAAAGGGGACATCATACGTGGAGATTGGTTTTGCTGATGACGCTGACGCTGGCCTTATACCATGGGGCAGGGCTGAAACGTAATAAATTTCCCTTCAGATGGTTTATACCCAAATTCCAACATGGGTTAAATGTCCTGTTTGGGACTATGCTCAGCAGGATAGATGGTAACCATGCTGACTAAGGAAGTCAGAACCTGACAAACTGGGGTCTCCCTCAACAAGTTGCTAAAGGATAGTACTGGGGAGGCACCCAGCTGGAGGGTCATTTCTTCTTACCCTACCACCCCTCTTGAGGGGATGGAAGTGTTTTTAGCCTCCACCAGCACCGGCAAAGCTCAAGTTTTCCTTTCCTCATGTTGGGGGAAAGGACAAGGGGTGATTCCTTCAGTATAGCAATAACAAGCTGTATTCAGTTCAACCCTCCAGCTAGAGTTTTAAAAGTTGTAAAACAGGTCTTTAAGTTTTTCAAGGTTATACTCCCCTCTGGTGGAGAAAGTTGGTATTGTTATACTTGTTTAAACTGTAATAAGCGCCAGCTTGAACTCTGTCTTTTGTTTAAGTTGTTACAGATAAGAAACATGCACTCACACATAGGGAAAAGAAATGGTGCATTATTGTCTAGATCAAATCAGAGACAGCATATTGCTGGATTGAGGGACAGGTGTAGATTTAGTAAAAGATGAACTATTGGCATTCAGAACCTGATTGGGGCCGGGAGGTCCCTTCCAGTATCTAGACACCATCTAATGACTAAAAATGACTACAGTTACAACAAAAGTATTATCCTATAATGTTAATGGCATTATTCATCCCATTAAAAGGAAACAAATACAAAAATATATCAGAGATCAAAGATGTGAATTCAACTTCCTCCAGGAAACACACCTGTCCCCCACTGAAGCTGTCAAGCTCAAAACAGGGGGCTTCCCCATCTTGTATCAGGCTTTCCTGGAGAGGGGGAGGAAGAGAGGCATGGTTATACTTTTGTGAGGGAATCTGTCTTTTGAGGAGGAGGAAGTGATGGCCAACCCTGAGGCACTCTACCTAATAATGGTGGGGAAGGTCCATGAAACCTGGATCATGCTAGTCAATGTGTATGCACTGCCTGGGTCTTCATCCTTCTTCTTCTTCTTGACACTGGTCCAATTAATAGCCCAGCAGGCTAGGGGTGTACCGGTGGTTGGGGGAGACTGGACTCTAATTTTAAACAGGTGACTAGACTCTACTTCAAATATCCCCACACCAGAGAGGAGGGTAGCAAATCATTTTCTTAGACTTATGAAAGAGAATGGCTTAGTGGACATCTGGAGGGAAAAATATCCTACAGCCAAAGAATACACATTCTACTCGAGTAGACAAAAAGGTATATTCCAGACTAAACAGATTCCTCACATATGACAGGGACGTCCCCCTCTTTCACGCAATGTGGGTAGGTACAGCTACAATATTAGACCATCAACCAATTTTTTTAGAGCTAGACCTGCTCTTTCCAAAGAAACCCACCCACTGGCACCTGAACACAAGCCTTCTGAGGGAGGAAGCAGTAAAAAAGGAGATACGTCAGGTGATTAAACAAACTATAGAACTTAATGACAGACCAGAAACAACCCCCAAGATTTTATGGGACACAATAAAGACTATGGTCAGAAAGAGAGGAAGCTAAAGCAGTTGCATAGTCTTACAGAACAATTGCAATCTCAAGAAACACAACAGAAAAAACTTTGGAATAAAGAAAGGGATGTAGAAATTAAGGCTATTAGAAGTAAAATACAAACATTTAGTAATATAGAAACAGAGGAAGCCCTACACTACCTAAAGCAGACTTACTACGAGGGGGGAGCCAAGGCAGCCAAACGCCTAGCATACCACCTTAGACAAAGGGCTGCTAAGGCCATGATAACTGGGATTAAGGACACATACGGGTGTACTGAGGCAGAAATGGGAACAAATCACTCAGTCATTTGTCACCTACTATAAGACCCTGTATGGGGGAGGGGACACATATGGACCTGACAACTGACTTCCTGAGAGACCTGGGGTTGCAAAGACTAAATGAAACTCAGCAACAGACCCTAGTGGCCCCAATCTCAACCATGGATATACAGGTCACAATAAAGGTCCTAAACCAAGTAAGTACCCTGGTCCTGATGGATTCAGTGGGGAGTTCTATAAAAATTGTGTCCCAGAAACTGCCCCAATGCTGAGGAGTGTTTACAATCTGATCTGGTCAGAAGGAGAGCCTGTCCCCCCTTCTTGGAACTTTACTACTACAACAGTGATACCCAAGGAGGGGAAGAACCCCAAAGAATGCAGTTCCTATAGACCCATACTGCAAGGGTTAATCCTTTGCTGACCCAGATCATACAATTAGATCAGACAGGTTTTGTAGAGGGGAGGAAGGCTCAAGAGGGGGTCAGGAGAACATTAAACATAATTGACATCATACACAGACACCGTACCCCAGCATGATTTCTTGGGCTAGCTGCAGTTAAAGCCCTGTATGCAGCCACACAAGCTTATGTTAGAATAAATGGAGGAATATCACAAAGGTTTGCATTAGGGAGGGGAACCAGGCAGGGATGCCCCTTATCACCATTATTATTTGCTGTATATATTGAGCCCCTTGCCCAGGCAATAAGAGAAGAACAGGGAATCAGTGGCTTGAGGACGGGGGGACGGGGACAAAACAAAACATTTCTTTATATGCAGATGATGTTCTGCTTTACATAACAAAGTCATAAGAATCCTTGCAGTGAAGAGCTGAGTTCAGTCCAACAGTCACCTTTCTTCTCAAAGTTTTCCATATTGATTTCAGTTTGTGATTCTGACACCGCCTCATCAATAGGGCTATCTGCTGGTCTCATTGACCCAAGCATGCAGAAGCAAAGTTCTGAGCGCATCTGCTTTTGAAACTCTACAACCTTGTGAGTTGGCATTATAAGGTACAGTACCTCACACTTGAAATGCAGATCCAACATAGTGGCAAATATGTGCTTTTTTATGTTTGCTTGCATGCATGTGCAAGAAACATAGTGCCATCATAAGAGTTTTCCAGAGGTGTCAGCCTCTTTCCAATTCAGTCAGTGTGTGTTTGCAGGCACGGTCGCAGAGCACCAATCACTGCTCCAGCTGTCTATGACAGCTGAAAATGCAGTGGCATGCAGTTGAAAGGGAGAGCTCCGCTTGAGTGAGCAGAGCTCTGCCTCCCAACACATGCGGCGCGCGCATGCACATTGCATGCTCATGGCTTCCCCTCCCTCCACACTGTACGGCTGATGGGGTGCCCAATCCCCATTGGCTCCATGCCCCCCCAAAGCATCCAGGTGCCACGCTGGGAGCCTACCCCAGTGTGGCAAAATGATATAATGGTTGACGGGGGTGCCCAATCCCCAGTCGGCTCCACTGTCTCTCCCCCCCATGCTGTCACCGACAGGGGTGCCCAATCCCCCGTCGGATTCACTGTCTCCCCCCTGAGTACAGGGTGCCACACTGGGAGCCCACCCCAGCGTGACAACAGATGCCATGGCCGATGGGGGTTCCCAATCCCCCGTCGGCTCCATGCCCCCCCAGTCATCCTTCTGCCACACTGGGAGCCCACCCCAGCGTTGCAAATGTCCCGTGTCCTCTTTTTAAAAAAAAAAAAAACCTGTAAAGAAAAAAATGGTCCCGCGCAGTCTCCCTGCCCCCCCACAACCCACGCCCACCCACTGCGCAGCCTGCCTCCCCACACCCCCCAACCCCAAACTTACCTCCGGAGTCTGGCGCGATGATCTTCGGTGGGCTGGGAACACGTCTGCACTCTTCAAAGCCGACTGCGAACTAAGGAAATGCCGGTAAGCTGTATAATCGGATAGATAGGGGGTTTTCAACTTTGCTGCATATCTCAGGCATTTTTTGGAATTTTTGCACCAAATTTTCAACATGGGGTTTTTGGAACCCCTCCTCGTGAATTCTTGCACTGTCATGGTGTTACTCGGGCCCCAAGGGTGATTCCACAGCCACTGTGCAAAATCACCTTTCCGGAATGATTAATGAAACGACACTACCAGTGTTCATAAGGTGGGCTCCCAAAATGCATATTTTGAAAATTTGGTGGAAAAATTCCTAAAAATGACTGTTTTACAAGCGTGCGTTGTGCAGTTCCTACGCACGCTTGTAAGTTCGCAAATTTTCAATATTTTCACTCCAGATTTTCAACATTGCCATTTTACCACACCTCCTTATGAGCAGTATAGCTGTCATTTTTCACATCTCACCCAAAATGTGTTTCCGCACATGTAGCGCACAATGGTACAGTCGGTTTGCGAAAACAATGTTTGGGACAGAGTAAGAAAATCAAATCACAGTGACACTAGCCATGAGCAGAGGTCTTAAAATGGCTAGGTTGAAAATTTGGTGACAAAATTCCATAAAATGACTGTGTTACGAGTGAGCATTGCGCAGTTTCCGCGCAACCTCGTAGGTTCATGAATTTGTAATATTTTCAGTCCAGATTTTCACCAGTGGCATTTTTCCACACCTCCTTATGAACAGCACAGCTGTCATTTTCCACAACATGGCCAAAATGTGTTTTCACACTTTCAGTGCCGAGATGCGTGGTCGCTGTGGGAAATCATTGTTCGGGACAGATAAAGAAAATCACACTGACACTGTTCATGATAGGAGGTCCCAAAATGCCTGTGTTAACAATCTACTGTAAAAAAAATCCTCAAACTAGTTACATTACAGGTGTGCATTGCACAGTTTCTACGCACGCTCGTGACTTCACCAGTTTTCTTAAGCTTTTCACAGCAGATTTTCAACGTTTCCATTTTTTACACCTCCCCATGAACAGTACAGCTGTCATTTTTCACATCCTGTTTGGAATGTGTTTTTGCACCTGTGGTGCCAAATGCCATAGTCGCTGTGCAAAAGCAGTTTTCGGCTAACAAACTGATATTGCCACTGTTCATGAGGTGGGGGTCACAAAAAAACCATGTTGAAAATTTGGAGTGAAAATACCAACGAATGCCTGAGGCGTTAGGGTTTCTGACCATAACATCCTACCCTGTAGAGTATGACAGGCATCAGGGGTGTGACTTGGGATTCTTGCCTGTCATGTTTATACCATTTCATCCCCACCCACACCCTGCAGCCAATGAGAGACATCAAGGTGTGCCTCGGACTCTTCGGGCCCAAACTTCACCCCATTCTCCTATACCACGCCCATCTCACCATATTTCCTGATGGAATGGGGTGCGCATAAGGGCCAAAGACCCCAAGGCACACCGTGACACTTGTCAGTGTCTGCAGGGTAGGGTGTGGTGAAATGGCGTGGTCGTTATGCCTGACGACCCAAAGGCACACCCCAATGCCTGCCACTCTCTGCAGGGTGGTGGTGGGGTTGGCTTCAGTTCAATACTTCGCTGCCATTCCTATTATGCAGCTCTGTAAGTTCTACACTATCAATGACAGTGCCAGCAAGCAAACATTCGGCTTTGACAAATGCTTGTATTGGAACAGAGATCAGAAAATCTAACTTCTAGCTCTGTGGTGAGATTTTCCACAAGGGATGTCACTGGTCCTGGGTTCTGGATTGGATCTTTCTTTCTAAGCATTTTCACTGAATCTCCTCATGGTTTTTTTTAGGATCCGTACAGCAGGAATTACCTGACTTAGCAGATCAGAATCAGAGCTAAGGTCATGAGTGCTTCTTTCAAATGGGGCTAAACCCTTTACCAAGCCCTCAATCACAGCCCAGTCCTGATGCCTGAGGACTCCTCCTATGTCAGTTTTCATGCTCATCTCATGAAGGGCCCACTTCTGCTCCAGAAACCTTTGCAGCATGTAGTAGGTGGAATTTCACCAGGTCTGTACTACCTGGATGAGATGATGCTGTGGTATTTGAAGATGCTCTTGTAGTTGATGCAGATGGTTTGTGGATTTCACAGAGTGATGGAAGTAGCTACATATGCTTCTGGCTACTTTGACTGTGTGATCTGCTCTGCTGTGTTTGGCAAAGCCTTTGTCAATTTAATGTATGAGCAAAGCAGGATATCCCCTCAAAGTTGCCATCTCTAAGTGATTTTATCATATTTGTGGCATTGTCTGTGACCACAAACCCTACCTGCAAATTGTTACCATTAGTCCATGAGCTCAAATTCTCTTGCAGGAATGACAGTATGTTTACAGCCTGGTGATCCTTTTCCATAACACTGACATTTGGTAAAGCAGACATGCAGGGAGAGGGGGAAGAGACAGAACCAGCACCAGTGCCACCATCACCACCAGTGACTACCACATCTGCAACATACCAGTGTGCTGTCAGTGACATATATGCATGATCTGAAATCATGCTGGTCCATATGCCAGTTGTGCAGTGGAAGCCTCCACCAACAGCCTGTACTAGTAGTCTGGCAACTTCTTTTCTCTAATCATGGTAAATGTTGGGTACTACAGTACGTGAAACTGTGGTTCATGATGGTATATTATACCTGGGGTGAAAATGCTGCAGCAGCCTACAGAATCCTGTGTTTTCCACAATGGAAAATGGCTGCAGATCCAAGGCCATCATCTCACCAATTAAATTGGTGATCTGCTGTGCTGTTGGGTGTGATGCCTGCTATTTGGTGTGGGCATGGAAGGCTTGCATGATGGGTGTAGTCAAAGCGGTACCACATCGCAATGATTTTGACATTGAACCCATGGTGGAGGGTGTTTCAGTAATAGATGATTGAACAAAAGATGGCAGAAAGGGTGATGCTCCTGTACAGGTATATGCTATAGGTGGTATGGGGGAGTAGAGGACATACTGTCTGTCTCAGTAATAGAATCACTTCCAATACTTTGTGCAACTACTGGACCAGTACCAGAAAAGGGTCTGACATGCACGTGTTGTGGAAGGGGAGGAACCACTGTGGATCTTCGAAGCACACAGGGATGTTTCATTCAGAGATGGTTCATCATTGTTGTTGTGAGATTTGAAAGGTTTTTACCGTGACTTATGGTACAGTCGCACACAAACATACTGTCTTTGCTGCATCATCTTTCAAAACACTAAAGTACAGCCACACCACACTCCCCCCCTCCCCCACTGACAGTGGAAGTACTGGCCCCAATAGGGTGTCCATGGCCATGTTTTGCCCCTTTCCCCTTATCAGACCTGGGTGCAGCGGATGCAGTTGTTCTGCCCCTTTCCTTCTCCACAACAGATGTAGCTGTAGAACTACTTTGTGTTTCAGATGGAGTTAACACAACTCTTGGAAAGGACAGGGTGTTTTTTTATTTATTTTTTTTTTAGAAGGAGGAAGAGGAGAAGGGTGACCCTGACTGGCCTGCTTGCCATGATGAGCAGCACTGCATTTTTGGCAGCTTCACATTCATGCTTCTCACACAGATATGTTGCATGTTCGGCTTCATTGCTAAATTCGCCTAGGTGGGTGTCACTGTCAGATGATGTATTGAGAAACTATTGTGGCTCTGGTAAATATTCAGAACCAGATTAATGCTCTTCCTCTGAATCATCCACATCAGCAAAACGAAATGTGGTGAGAGGAAATTTGTGAGGCTTAGCAACAGTATATTTTGGCAATACAATTGGTGTGTCATTGTAACAGTCCCAGGGTCAGTACTAGTCACAGTACCTATGGTCATGGGCACAGTTGGCAAAGTCATAGCAGTGTTGACAGGAGCCCTGGTGCCTGAATTACTATCAGGAGTTAAAGTTGAAGAAATTGGCATCATATTAAAGCTAGTTGTAATACTGGCAGCAGTAGTCATGGTGACAGCAGAAGACTCAAAACTACTAATAGAGACAAAGTTTGTGGTGACAGTGGCTGTGCAAGGAGCACAGATAACAGTGTGGTTACCCCTCCCCACAGTGACATTTTACCAGCGAGGTCTCCCACATTGACTACAGCACCATGCCACTGTGGGAAATCCACTGGCACCAGACTCTGTCTGTCGGGGGTCCTGCACCCCCCAATCAGCTCCAACTCGG
Source organism: Neoceratodus forsteri (assembly GCA_016271365.2). Lineage (NCBI taxonomy): Eukaryota > Metazoa > Chordata > Ceratodontiformes > Ceratodontidae > Neoceratodus > Neoceratodus forsteri. The sequence continues at coordinate 868,411,812 of CM057450.1, read as the reverse complement.
AGTTGATAATCCTAAAGAGGGGAGTGCAGGGGGTGCAGCCCCCCACATGGGGGGTTTGGGAGTTGAAGCCCCCAGAAGAAAACACAGTAAGATTGTGGGAACTGGCAGTAGACTGCAGAATGCAGTCGACCTGCCGGGGTCACTGAAGGGACATTCGACAAAAAAATTTTTTCGAGCACCCGTCAAGGATCCATAAAAGTGCTCACTCTTATGGCAGTGGTGGTGTCAATACTGCACAAAGGATTTGCTCTGGTTGCTGAAATCACAGCACTGGTGGTGGTGGGGGGGGGAGGAGTACACTGATAGGCGATGTTGCCTGTATGGAGGCAGTTGTGTGGATAGAACTACCACTGGTAGTGGGGGTGGGTTCCTGTTCTTGTATGACTGGAGGAGTCAGCTGTAAAGCCCTCCTACTTTTATAAAATGATGGTACTGCAAATGCAGTACTAGTAGTAGTAGTGGTAGCAGTTGTGGTTATAGTAGTACTAGTATTACCTCCAATCCTACTGACACCAGAACCTGAAGGCTTATCAGGGGAGAACATTTTTGAGCAGTGAATATGAACAGACCCTCTGTCATCCTATCCATCACTGTTTACAACTGGTGGTGAAGATGGCTTGCTTGGGCTGGACCATGCACATTTACAAGATTGATGAGACATGGTCTTTAACTTTCTGTGTATTTGTAATTAGTGTTTTTGTTTATATTGGTGCTTCTTGCAAAAAACAACAACACCCACACTGTTCAAGTAGCAGCTAATGAAGACAGGCTGATACTAGAGAAAGAGAGAGATGGAGTCAGCAAACAACTTCTTACTTGTACAGTATCAGTTGTGCAGTCATACAGTACAGTAATTCAGGCTTTGAAGGTGTGCCATAAACTTACACACACAGAACCCAATGAGTCATGCCTGATACACACAGAAATACTGAAGCAGTTTACTGAAAATGTACTTGTACACACGGACAGCTATTCACACACAGGGGGTGAAGACACACAAAAAAAAACTTCACATGCACAGGAGGCCACTCAGGTGCAGTGAGCTGTGGAGGGAGGAGTCACTTGTGACACCCTCCTCACTCAGTTGTACAGGAAACTGAGCCAAGAACCAGACCGCAGTCAGCAACGATTCAATGGGCCAAGCCTGACCCAATGAGAAAAAATACAATGCTTAATAAATCACAAAAAAGATGCACAAAGGCAACTGAGCATGCACATGCAGGACACAGATTACAAGAACAATACAACACATGCACAGATCATGTATGCGCTGCAGTGAGCTGCAAAGCAGACAAGAGGGATTCAGATGACAATTACACCTCAGTTATGCAGGGAACCAAGCCCGGAACCTGTTGACAGCAAAATACAAATTTGCTTCACAAAAGAAATAGAAAATAACACTGGGGCTGTGTGTGGATTTGGAAGAAAGAGCTAAGCACAGCAGTGGGGATGGGGAAGTCAGCAAAAATGTGAACCACTCACTGTTACTGAGCCCAGTAACAGTTGTTAACTACATGCAAAGCCAAGCTTGACTTTGTTGACAAACAAAATCCAGATAAGAACTAATTATAGAACAGAAAGGTTCTTGAGTAAAAATCAAATCACACTCATTTAGCTGAACTGTGAAATTGTAAACAGAGTGGGAGTGGAGTCAGCAGCAGCACACACACACACAGATTCAATCATGCACACAGAATCTACTTTTCCTTGTAACTAAGCCCAGTTTCAAGGATAAAAAACAAAACTGCAATCAGATGAAGTCAGAAGGTGATCAGATGTCAAAACTGGATCACACACAAATCATTTTTTAAACAGTTATAAAAGTCACAAGTGATAAACTAAGCAGAACTAGCTCTCTCAGAAACTACCACCTCCTCTCATCTTCACACTTAGAGAGAGGCAATCACGTGGTGTTCCTGGATGTGAGCTCCAAAAACAGCCTCTGATTGGCCAGCGAAGTTCTGTGAGATTTTGAAATCTCACCCACCAAATAGCACCTCCTGAATAGCGTCCGAACAACAGAACTATTCGGGATGCCCATCTGAATATTCAGCTAGCCCACTATTTGTGGTATTTGGGAAAAATTATTTGTACCATGCACAGCCCTAATTTAAACAGCATAGTTTTCTGAAGTGTATGATGCTCTTTTTAAGGTTTGGTCACTTCACTACCTTTTCCTAACCTGTCCCTTCCTCCTGAGGGGTTTTCAGACAGACAGTAAGTTGTTTGAACAATGTACTAAGCTGTACTAAGCGTATCATCATCAATTTTTATTTGAAAGTAAATTGAGAGACACTCTCATTTACAATTGTGTCCAAGTTGCCATAAAAATGTCACACAACATGAATGCACTGTAACAGATGACACGCAAGTTATGTAAATAAACAATACAAATACAAGGCACAATGATTCAATAACAGTGTTATGGAAATATAAATTCAGCTTAAACAATCACACTGGTTGAATAAAAGCCTGCTAGCCATGCTAACACTATTGACGCAGACCTTGCTATATAATGGCTGGTCTTAATTTTATCTTACAGAACATGAAACAGATTAGCATCCTTGCTAAGTAGAAACAAGTCTTAGTTCACTTAAAAAAAAAAATTAACTTCAGGCACAGCTGGTCTTTCAGCAAGAAACCAAACTAATTTCCCCTGAAGCCATGAAGTTAAAATGAAAGTGGGCAGGATTAAAGACTCACTACACATTCACTTTCGCAAAAATGGGAGTTTCACTATTAATACATAAATCTCTCAAGTGGAATTGTGCTGCTTCTCAAAAAGCCAGTGGGGGGAAGATGGCCAATGGCTCAACTGGATATGCCTGGCGGACCACTAACCCTGCTTAATATGTACATTCCAAACTCTGACACCCCAGTTTTTCATGAACAGCAATGAAGAACTAACCAGTTTCAGTATCCCTCAGGCTCACATCATAATCAGGGGTAATTTTAATCTCACCATAGACTCCATTCTCAACAGATCTCATGTCAACCATGAACCCAGTGGGAAAGCAGCCTACTCGCTCAAAGACCTAGCACAGGAGTATGCTCTGTCTGATATGTGGCAACCAGCAAGACTGTCTTTGGTGTTATCCAATATAGAATGTCCAGCTGGAAAGATGTTTTAACAGAGCAACCAGAACAAGATTCAGCTGCCAAGGCACACAAGGTGGCCTAATGTGTGGGAACATAATTTGTACCACTTTTAGCAGTCTTACGACATTGGGGTGAGCTCATATCTAGCTTAGTCCTTGTAGAGATCCCCTAATGGCTGAGATTGCTGATGTTTGTACTCTGAAGGAGGAAGGTTTTAGTCCTATTTCTGCCCCTTCACTGAGGAAGTCCAATAGAAATGGAAGTTCCACTACTGATGTAGAAGTTCCTTTTCTGATACACCATCTCTTAAATATTAACCAATGACTTTGGTATGTGCTCTTCACAGACTGCCTTCATGACTGCATTTGGTATTACACCATCCTTGGATGGTAACCTAGTGCAAGCAATCTTTCCCTCTCAGCAGCCAGACCATTAGTCTGGAGGTTGATGGGTTGCAGTGAAAGATTGATCCCTGTCTCAGGAGGTCCATTCAAGGTGGAAGTAACAGAGATGCGTCTACTGACATTGCTTGTATGAGGGAGTACCAAGACCTTCTTGACCAATCCAGGGATATCAGGACTACCACTGATCTCATGGATCTGATCTTGTTCAGTTCCTTGGGAGTCAATGGTGTGGTAGGAAAGATGCAAGCTCTCTCAAAGTCCCATGTTGCTGAAAGAGTGTCCACTTCCTGAGCCATTTAATCTTGAAATTGAGAGTAGTAGTATGGGAACTGCTTGTTCTTTTTCAATGCTATGATATTCAATTCCTGGGTTCTCCACCTGTGGATGATGACCCAGCACATTGTAGGATGATATTTCAACTTCACTTGGCTTAGCATCTCCCTGCTGAGCCAGCTGGCTTGGGTGTTGAACTGACTGGTCAGATATGTGATTGATATGATTTGCAGGTTCTGTTCAATCCATTTAGCACTCTTATTGATTCCCATGTTAATGACCTGCTGTGCATTCCCCTCTGATGGTTGAGCTATGTAATCATCACCTAGCTGCCTGTCTGGATCACAACTACTTGCCCCTTGAGTGTTGGGAGCAAAGAACTGTTGGGCATGGTGCACTGCCCCAAACTCCAGCACACTGATTGGTAGTCTGTTCTACACAGGGAAGAAGAGACCCTGCATAACATGACATCCACATATTGCACCCAATCACTGAAGACTGGCATTCATTGTCACAGTTTTTTGAGTATTGCTGATCCAGGAGTGTGCCTCTCTGTAAATCTGACCTCTTGGACCACCATCTAAGGGTTGAGGTAATTTTGTCTGGTGGACTCATCCTGAAGCAGAAGTTCTAAGATAATTGACCCCCAAGTGTTCAATATGTACCTCTGAATTGGTCTCGTGTGCAGTCTGATCCATAGTATTGTGCTGATTATAGCTGCCTTGATGCTCATTAGCTGTAATGTAGGTTGTGTCACATTGGTCCGTTTGGATGCTGTTTGATTTTAAAGATGTAGTGAATAAGGTTGACTGTTTTCCTATGATGGAGTAGGTTGGTTAAGGTAAGTGTCTACTGTATATTTGACCCCACATGTAAGCTGTGCCATGTTGGTATTAGCTGCCTCTTGTTTCAGTTCAGCACTAGCCTGTGTTACTGGAGGCACTGCACCATTAGTTATGTACTCTTCTATGCCTGTTATTGTGTTCTTGTCCTAATGAGTCAGTCAGTTAGATAGGGGATGATATGCAGTCCATTTTTATGAAGTGCTGCTGCTTCCAGGACCACCAGCATCTTGGTGAAGACTCTGGGAGCTAATGCCAGGCCAAATGGAAGGCAGTTGTACTGAAAGGGGTTGTCCTCTATTGCAAATCTCAGATATTTGAGTTGGAACTGATGTACCAGAATGTGTACTTATGTCTTCTTGTGGTCTATGAGTGTCAGGAAGTCCCCTGGATGAAGGGATGAATGGCTGAAAGGGTGGATAGAAGTATCCCCATTTTGAACTTCCTCTAAGTCACTAATTGGTTTAGGTACTTAAGGACCAGTAGCAAGTGCATGCCAGCTGAATTTCTGTGAACCAAGAAGAATAGAGTACTCTCCTCCATTTATTTCCTCTGCTGTGTAGGAGATATTGCGTTATTCACTATTAATTCAGAAATGACTTGATGAAGTACTTGTCTCTTGGCTTGGCAAGTTGGCATTGCTGAGATCATTGGTCTGTGATGCATGGTCCTGCATTCCACATCTATTGCATACCCATGTCTCTCTAATTCCATAACCCATCTGTATATCATTGTTTGGGCCCACTGGTGAACTTTTGAAGTCTTCCTGCAACTGAAGGATGGTCTACTAGGGCCAACTTCTTCTTATTGTTTGTGACTGCTGTGGAATGCAGGATCATTTTGGTTAGTGTTAAAGTTGCAATTATTGTTGAAGTGTGACTTATTATAAGGTTTTTTGTGCATTAACATTGGTTTGCAGTTCCACTGTCTTGAGCCTTGATTGTGCTTTTGCCATGCCTTTGGCCAGAACTTGGGAAGTACAATTCCTTGTTACCTTATGCCTTATTGTTTCCTACCTTGCCTTTAAGAAATTCTGTCATAGCCTCCATTAAGAGGTCGCAATCCTTGAAAGGTAAAATCATTAGAGTCATCTCTGACTCATTGTTGGCTTGCCATAATTTTGACAACAGTGCCCTTTTAGCCCCATTCACCAACACTTTGACCCTTCTTCTAAATTTGAGCACATCAAAGGACGCATCTGTGATGTACCTTGCTGCCTGCAGTATGTAATCTGTTACATCCACTAAGTTGGAGCTATCCAGGATCCCCTGTGCCATGGCCTCCATCCATCATAACAGGGCCTTGCTGGTAAAGATTATTGCTGTGTCAATGGAGTACAGCAAGCCAGAGGACTTATGAATCTTTTTTAGGTGTTCTTTGATTTTTTAATCCACAGGGTCCTTCAGTGCCTCAGTGTGCTCTTCATGGGAATAGTAATACACTTTGAAAGGGCTGAGATGGGTGAATCAACTTCTGATGCTCTGGACAAGGCATCTTTCCTTGCTGAGGTAACTGCGTATGATTTGTTGACATTATGCTATTTTGGTGGACTTGTTCACTGTAGGGCTTCATATTCTTTGAGAATTATTGTGTTGATTACCTGGATTAGTGGATTGATTGCCTGGCATGATGAAAAGTTAGGCCCGGCCACCTGCTATCCTGAGAACAGGAGTTGGACAGAGGATGTTTTAGGAAGTGTGATGTCATCTGATATTTTCAGGTTGTTTCTCTGATTCCTTTTTATTATTTTCTTCCTGGCACTCCAGCACTCAGGAATCATCCAAGGAGCTCCTCTATCCATTGTAGATGTTTTTCCAAGTCTGACATGGCCAAAAGAAGATCATTCACATACTACAAAAGGCAGTCAGGGTAAGGAAAGCCCTGTAGGGCATCCTTCATGTGACTATGAAAGTAGGAGGGGCTGTTATGAAATACCTGCAGGAGGCAGGTCCATGTGTATGGATGCACCTCAAAGGTGAAGGCAAACTTACCTTGGCTACTTAGGGGCCAATGGCAGTGACCAAAAGCCATTGAAAATGTCTAGGGTGCTGAACCATTTGTGTTCAAGTTTAAGGAGTTTGAGTACATCTGGGGCAGATGCCATTGAAGGTTCACAACTTGGGGTTGCTTGATTAAGCTTTCTGTAGTCAAAGGTCAATCTCCAACTATTGTTGGGCTTTTCCAGGCCAAATTGGGGAACTGACTGTGGAGACACAATGCCTAATGACCCTTTGTTTCAGAAGGGATTCGATTGTGTTCTTAAGAGAAGGGATTGCCATTCCCAGATTTAAAAGGACATATCTTCAAGTTTCAGCAAGTTTACAATGCTATAAAGACCCATTTTAATAAAAGGGGAACATGGGTACAAAATAGGGTCGAGTTGTCGTTGTTACTCAAAGCAGCTGACCAACCCCATTCTATTTCTAGAGTTTATAACTTATTACAAAGTATAGATGGGAATCTCCCTTCTGGTGTCTGTCACTATTGGACGCAAAGATTAGGGATGATGGAAGATCGGGGAATATGGGAAACTATATGGGCTAATAATTACAAAAACATTAGACAAGATAGATATAAATTGCAGCAATTCAATATCATGCATAATATGTATTACACTCCTGCTAAACTTTCTAGAATGGGTAAACTGATGTCACCCTCATGCATTAGATGTGGAACCAGGGAAGGAGATCTATACCATGTATTATGGGAGTGTGCTCAGATTCAATCTTTCTGGGGAACAATTAGTGCCTCATTAGCACAAATCAAAGGTATAGCGGACCTTTTTACGCCAGAAATTTGTTTGCTGAATAGTTTTCATAAAGTCACGACTAAGCAAGATAAGTTATACATGGGCATTATATCAGCCACAGCAAAAGCTGTCCTTCTGAGGCACTGGAAAGATCTGACTCCCCCATCAACTATAGAATGGTACAGAGAAGTGATGTTTGCCTTGTAATTGGAGTTACATATCGCCAGGATGAGTAACAGAGCTCAAATATATGACTCCATATGGGGACCATTGGGAGCCGTCTTGTCAACTTGGCAAGATAAGTTTATCTAATTGCAGATACTGACCCCTCATTAGTTGTACAGTTGTCCTGAGACTCCCCTATTATGGAGAATCCTAGGGTTATCTCAATTAGCATGTGGATGCCATGGAAGGTGTGGGAGGTGGGTGGGCTGGGGGAAATATTAGGCTGGCTAACTTGTTATTTTGTTAGTTAGTTTTGTAGACATTGTTATCACATGGTTAGCAAGTAATCTGACATGTTAGTGGCACATCTAACTGGTAAATGTACATCTGTGTAACACTATGTAATCTATGCCCTGTCAAGAGTGTCAATAAAATTAATTGAATTACAAAAAAAAAAAGAGAAGGGATTGCCTCTGCTGGAAAGGGGCATTGCCTTTGGTGCAGTGGTTCTCCACCAGTTACCCATAAGAGAGGGTTCATTCTACTGCAGTCATGCTTGTTTTTGGCAAAAGCCTTGTGGTGTTTTTTCTGAAATAGGCCTCAATTAATCAAAATGAGGGTGCTGCTGGAAGATGAGGATGACGTCATATTCTGAATCATTTGCTTTCACTGCTGGTATGACCTGTGAGCCATAAATGAAGAGCAGATTATTAAGGCTGCATAACTGGAGTAATAATCTATTGGCTAAATCCACCATGCACCCATATCTAGAGAGAAAATTGACACACAGTATGCTCTTTTTTGAAATTAAGTATACTTTATTCAGTTTTCACATATATACCCAGTACAATACACATTACAGAAGATGAAACATTGTATAATGTGCGTATACAGTACAGAGGATGTTTGTCAAGTAAATCCACTTCCCACCCCCTCAACATCCCCCATACAAATCCCCACCACAGAACCCCCCCACCCTAGAGCCAGTTCCATAGAGTTGTACTAGTTATAAAACATAAAACTACCAAAAGAGAAGTGTTATATGGTTAATACCTCTAGAATTATGTGGTCATGCACTAGCCATAAAGAAGAGAAGAAATCCTCACCTCTTAGGTTAATGTGCAGAAGCAACTGACCATGAAGGATGGAATTTCTCCCACTTAGTGTTGTATCAGGAAATTGCATTACTAAGACTGGCAATAGTTTTTTCAGTCCTTAAGTTGTATAATAGACTATTGTCCCATTCTTGGTAGGTAAGAAGATGTTGGTCTTTCCAGTGCTTTAATATTAGATTTTTCACTGTGAATGATATTAAGTTAATATAGTACCTCCTTTCTTTCACAGCCACTGTTGCGTAATCCCCTAGTATACATATTTGTGGGGTGAATAAGTTTTGTATCCCTAATAAGGGATCTGACCTGGATTTAATTAGGGTCCAAAGGGGAGTGACCAGAGGACAGTCCCAGAAAATATGCAGCAGGGAATCTTGCATCTGACCACACCCAAAACACATATCATCTGGCCACTTCCCCATGCTATATAACTTTGCAGGGGTTAGGTACATGGTATGCAGTATACAGTATTGTGTTAGTTGAAGCCTATCATTTGCACTATAGAGATAGATTCCTCACCATAAGTGTTCCTAATTAAAACAGTTATTGGGGAAGGTCTCTATCCAATATTGGGATTGATCCACCCGGTCAGGACAGAAGTTTAAATATAAGGATGCTACTAAGCAGGAGACAGTGTGAGACTGCATGGCAAGAGTTAGAAATTCCAAGAAGGTCTCCCTGTGGTTAATTTCCTACTGATTCAGTCAAAACCATGTAGTGAGCATATGTCTAATTTGATTAACAGTGAAGGTGTGCTTTGGCGATAAACGGAATTTCTCCAATTATCTAAGACTTGAGCTCATCCTGCCCTGGGATACTAAATCATTAACCTTAGTGTGTGGAGGTAAAGACAGATTGTGCAGTAGGAGAGGATTCTTACCTGCCCTAAAACTGGGATTACCAAACAGTGGCTGTGAGATATCCTTAGTATGTGTAATCCCAAGAGACCTACATAGTTGATTATAAACCTTAACTGAAGTGTATACAGCCTTAGACCGCATAGAGACAGGCAGCTTTTAAGGGAGCATGTGCCAAAGGCTAGAGGGTGCCAGATTGAAACCTTTAATAATATTCCTTTCAATCTGTAGCCATAGGGGGATGTATTGGGATTGAGTATGGTTCAGAGGGGGTGTAGATCAACGCATATATTTGGACATATGACTCACCAGATAAAAGTGATAAAAATTTGGGATCTTTAGTCCCCTGTGGATTTTGGGGCACAAAGGCAAGTATAAGATCTCCGTGGAGGTGTATTATGCCATAAGAATTTAGTAATCATTCTCTGGATTCTATGGAACCAGGTTAAGGGTAGGTAAATATTCAACATATTAAGGGGCTAGAATAATCTAGGTAGAACATTAATTTGAATGACATTGATTCTACCTTGGAGGGAAATATAAAGAGGGGACTGTCTAGTTAAATCTTGCTGAATGGTTAGGAGAAGGCTGTCTAGGTTGAGCTTCCTCAAGAGGAAAGTTGAAGGTGCCAAAATAATTCAGAGGTATTTGAGTGTGGTGGTCCAAGTCATATTAAGGGCAACTATATCTACTTTGTGCACTTGGGAATTGAGAGGCATAACCTCATTCTTACTTATGTTCAACTTATAATTGGAGAACTGGCTAAAATCGGCAATTATTTCCAAAGTTGTTGGGATGGACTTAGTCAGATCAGTAACATGTAGTAAGATGTCATCCACATAGTCTGATAATTTAAGTTCTAATGGACCAATCGAAATGCTAGATAAATTAGGAGACAACTGTAGTCTACAAAGCAAGGTTTCCAAGTACAGATTAAACAACAGGGGTGACATTGGGCACCCCTGACGCATTCCTGAATGTAGTAGGAAATTATGGGAAAAGATCCCATTGCAATAAATGTTTGCACTAGGATTGGAGTATAAGTACCTGATCCAAGAGTTTTATTCAAGGGTGAAACCAAATTGGGCCATAGTTTCAAAGAGAAAAGACCAACTGACTCTATCAAAAGCTTTCTCCACATCCAGGGAGATGAGGGCCATCGGTAGGTCTACCTCCCTGGATACAGAGAAAATATGGGCTAATTTGTGAAAATTATCTGAGTGATTCTGGCCACCAATGAACCCAATCTGTTTGGGACTGATTAATTGTTCCCAGACTTTAGTAATCCAGGAAGCCAGAATTTTAGCTAGTATCTTAATATCGTAGTTCATCAAGGAAATTGGTCTGTAGTTTGATACTTTGTCTTTGGGTTTCCAAGGATTTAACAGGATGTTAATAGCTGCTTCTAGAAGTGTGGAATCTACAATACCATAGGCACAGATATAGGTATATAAGTTTTGGAGAATAGGAGTAAGCTCCTTTTCAAAGGTTCAATAGAAATTTGATGGATAACCATCTGGCCCAGGAGCTTTATTTAGTAGGAGAGAGCAGATAGTGGTAGCTACTTCTAATGCTGGGACAGGGTAAATTAGCTAGATTTGCTGTTCAGGGCCAACAGTGGGAAGGGGTAATCTAGAGAGGTATTCCCGTATTTCAGTCTGTGTGGGGCTATTATCAGGAAGGCTATAGAGCTATGTATAGAATAATTCAAATTCTTCCACTGTGGCCTTAGGGGTTGTTAATGGTCATCCACCATCTAGGGAAGAAATAGATCTAACCAGTCTAGACTCCTCCTGCTATCGCAGCTTGAGAGCCAAGAGGTGTCCAGCCTTATCTCCCTGATCTAAATACAAAGTATGTGTCTTAAAAAGAGCATATTTAGCCCTTTCCCTAAGGGTATCCACATACTGATCCTTGAGGATCATAAGACTTTGTAAATCCCCTTCAGTGGGACAGGAAGCAACCACTAGTTCAAGCTTCTGGATGGAATCTAATAGGGATTTTGCTTCAGCTTCCCTCTTCCTCTTCTGGGTATCAGCTATCCTTATAAATTCTCCCCTCAAAAAGCATTTCAGGGAACACCAGATTTGGTCATATGCTGGTATAGAGCCCTAATTTTGTTCCATGAACTGGGTAATCAGCATTTGGATAATGTCTACAGTTTCTGCATGAGAAATCAGATGAACATTTAGTTTCCATAGGGTACCCTTCGGAGTTCCCTGTGGTACACTACCCTCAAAGCATATCAAAAAATGGTTTGATAGCACCCTAGGGGAGATTCCACAGTCTATTGGGCTTATCAACATGGCCTGGTTTACCAGAAAGAAATCAAGACGCGAGTGGGATTTGTGGTAAGGAGAATAGAAGGTGAATTCCTTCTTTTTAGGAAAAAAAAGGTGTCAGGGGTCACAAAGTTCCAACACTTCCATTATTTCACGCGGGAACCACTGTGCAGGGGACAAGCTATGACCTCCCTGGGTAGATCTGTCCGGAGTGATACTATATGTGATTCTAATCCCTGGCTAAAATTATACGCAGTTGTTTAAACGGAGCTAACATAAGAGTTATTCTTGAGAAAAATTCAGGGGAAGAGTAATTAGGGACATGTACAGTGCCCAGGATTATTTCTCTGTGATCAAAAAGACCTCTTAAGAAAAGGAACCAACCTTGTGGGTCCCCTATTTCTTGTAAGATCTGGAACTGGGTCCCTCTAGTAATTAAAATCGCAACCCCTCTTTGTGCAGTGGAGTTACCCGCTGCATAGACACACCCCACTTACTCTGTATGAAAAAGGGTATTCTCCCTAGCCATCAGGTATGTCTCCTGCAGCAGTGCAACTTCTGTATGTATTAGGGCCAAATGTTTTAGGATTTGGTGGAGTTTCACCCTGGCACATGCCCCCTTAATGTTCCACGATACAGTTATCATAGTAAGGCTGATAAATAGAACATATTGGTAGGTCTAGGATCCCCAGGGCTGAACGTACTCCTATAACCATCAAACTGACATAGTAACACAATAACTGGCTCTTTAACCCCCTCATCCTTACTTCCCTAAATAAACTCATAATGTTTAGTAAAATTCTGAAGTATATTTCTTCCCCTTAACACTAATCCCCAAGCTGACATATATAAATTTAACCTAAGTATGCCCCAGTAGTGAAACAAGAAGTATATTACCTCCAGTCCAAGTGACTGAACCATTGTATACTCATTTGGTGCAATGAGTAACATGCTGCCCCTGATTTAACCTCCCTCCGCCCTTCCCCATTACTGCTCTAAACTTTAATATAATCTAAGCAAACTTTTTAGATCATAGAAAACACACATTCAACCATTGAATTCTAATAACTACTATAAAATAACAATGTTTTTGGGGTAGGATCCCTGCACAAGTAAAAGGTTTTAGACCTCCCACCAATCCAAAGAGGAAGAGATAGCTATGAAGCAGTAGGTCTACATACCTAGAGACCCAAAAAAGAAAACTGTCAAAAATATGAAGATTATACAGTTACCCCTTAACCGGCTAACTCTTATAATGGAGCTTATTAATTCTAAACTAAACTAGATATTGATACTACATATAACCATTAGGGAAATAGAAACAGTCCCAAAAATCAAATGCAGCATCATAATGATCTGTAGGACACAGAAGTGTGGCTCTAAAAAACAGCCGAGCGAGCCTACCAAGGCTTCCCTAATAGTCCAGGATTAGGTCCGTTCAGTTATTACTGCTGAAGGTGAGACCTCTAATACAATCAAATCTCTAGATGGTGAATAAGCATTGACGTGGCAACTTGCAATACCAAAAATGCCCACAAGATGACACTCCCTACCACAAATTGGAGCTGAAGAGAGTTCATTTGATTAAATCTGGATACCACTTCTTACAGGCTTCCCTGGCACAGTACAACGAATCAAATGAGTGCCACTGGTCATCCCTATATATCTGCAGGATAGCTGGGTAGCAGACTCTATATTTAATACCTGTAGACACTAGCTTAAAGACAAGTGGATAAAGGGCTGACCGCTTCTGATGGACAGAGAATGGTAAGTCTTGCACAATACGAATGTTCTTGCCTGTCCATTGTAGTTCTGCCACCTCCTTCAATTGGGTTAAAACATACTATTTGTCCAAGACGTTCAGCAGTCAAAAGATGAAGGGGCAAGGGGACGATCCCGAGGGAAGCATGGGGTGAGAGATCTATGGGCCCGTTCTATGTTGTAAGTGGAGCCATTAGGTGAAGGCTCCAACATTTTGTCATATAGCTTTTGGGCAAATATAACAGCCTGATGCCGCTCTTTGCCTTCAGGGAGGCCAAGCACCACCAGGTTGTTGTGTCTTGAGCACCTATTGAGATCCTCAAATCGGTCTTCAGTTTTTTCAGTCTGTGGTGCAATGTAACCAATTCTGGATCCATCCTTCCTCTCCAATCATCCAGGGAGGATATACAGGCCTCATTATCTTTAGTTCAATTGTTGAGTTGGTCTAAGGACATTTTCATACCCTTAAATTCTGAGGCAAGTGCTAGTAAGGTTAACTTCATCGGCGCCAACTCCTCCAGAAACCTGTCCTCTGTAAGAGCTACCTGCTGTTTGGTTGTTGAGGAGATGACAGGTCCACTTGCTTTTGAATGTTTTGTGACCTTGTCTTTAGCCAGAGTTAGTGGGGGAGTGTGTCAGAGGATTGGAGTCTTCATTTCCGCGTCCTTTTCTGCGGACGGTTCGCTGGTATGTAGCGCTGTAGCCCTCTCCAGTCAGTCAAGGAGCTGCTTTGAGCAATTACATTGATGCAAAAGTACAGTTGAATGAGATTTGTAGTAGTGCTTAGAGGAAGGCAGGGGAACCATCTGAAGGAGCATCTCATTAGGCAGCCATCACACTGGAAGTCTCCAACACACCGTATGCTCTGATGGTGAGAGAGAATCATGAGATCAAAACAGTGCTGCATTTCTGAGGTACTGTTGCTGATTGGTATTGTTTTGGACCAGTAGGTTGTAATTATGGTGCCCTCGAAGGTCTGGGCAGAAGTTGCCATCTTTGTAGACCAGCAAGAATGTTAGGATAATCCTGATGTAACACCAAGATGGTGACACCCATATCTAGAAGTAGTTCAAGTTGGCAGCTCCCAACCTGTGCTTCTACACACAGGTGACCAGAGTCATTGGTAATGAAATAAGTGAATATTCAAAACTGGGGCCTAACACCATCAGTCCAGTTCTGTCTGAGCTTGCAAGGCATTGTAGGACATGGGATCCAAGTCATGGAGCATCTTTCTTGCCTTGGTATATGGAGATTTTGACTGCTGACCCCCTGAATCCTGTGCTGTAGTCGGGGTGTGATCTGCTCTGGGGATTGCTGTTATGACCCATTCTGATTCAAGTTTGGCCATACACACCTGAAACCATTCCACCGCGGCCAACAAATCCTTATACAAAGGTCTGGACCACTGTTTTTGTCCATTATGTCCCTTCGTGCATTTCTTTTTGGTTTTTTTGAGGGTCTTTTGATTTCCCCTTACATACTACTGAGTAGAAGAATCTGCACTTTGCTATATGGCATCCAGTTTGGACTTTTGAACCAAGCCAAGGTCCTTTGCATGTACCTGGTACACACGCTCCACCCTCTCCATGATTGCATACATGCTTTCCTGTCTAGGAAATATGGTGGCTTCCACCTTTTCACAGATGGTTGGCTGGAGGTTTCTCAGAAGCAGGCCTTTGTACTCAGTTGAGTCCCTGTCAGGATGCTCATTGGCCAAATCTTTGCCAGTACTACATGTGAGCCACAAGCTAATTTTGTATTATTCTGGGGTCTCTAAAGCTCACTGCTTCACCTGGGTCACTGGCATTACGCTGACCATGTTGCAGTCATGCCCTACCAAGAGGTGATCCATGACTCTGTCAAAAGGGGCAGTGGACTTAGCACTCAGGCAAGGGGCTGGGCATTTGGCAGTGTTGCTGCACTTTTTATGGACTGCAACTAAGACTGTCAGTAGGGGCCCTATGGCCAGTTTTATCCACAATGCTATGAATGGCTTGTGTGAACTGCGAGGCTCTATGCCCACTCTTTGTCTGACAACAGTTTTAGCAACTGCCTCTTCTGTGGTGGTATCCGCACCCTGAAGAAGCATTTGTTTTACCACCTCCTTCTTCAATGTCTCACTGACTGCTTGTTTCAATGCTTTAGCCTGTGCTTCAGAGACCCCAGCTTTTGAGATTGCCTTTGTGATCAGGCCCTCCGCTTCCTCCTTGTCCTTCTAATTAAATGCAGCTACTGGTGGGTGAGGCCTGAACCCTACGAAGTCCAAAGGAATGCCCTCATCATTAAGTCATCATCCAAGGATGACATCAACACAATAGGTGGGGCAAATTACATAGCTTTCACATGATCCCAAAGTACTTAAAATTGCTGATGTAGTTTTATCATCTTAATTCTACACATTGAGTGGCTCCTACTGTATCCGACTTGTCCCTTATGGACATGATCCTATAAAACTCTGTACACAACATTAACATTGCAAACCTCCCTATGCTGCTTCTCTAGTAGATACTGGCATCTCTCAAACTCTTGCTCCAACTCCTCATCCTCACTCTTCAGCAAATCTTTCACACTCGTAATCAAACCATTCAGCTGTAACACATGTATTTTATCTTGCTGCAACCTCTCATTCTCTTCCTGCAATCTAAAGATTTCTTTTTCCTTCTCCTGCCTAACATTCAACTTCCTCCTGTTTCTCTTTCTCGAGCTTTTCAGTTTCTCTTTCCAAATCTTTCTGGTGCTCACCTGCTTCCCTGCATTTGGAATGTAACTCTTTTCTCAGAGTCAAAACTTTGGATTCCATTGCTTGGAATAAAGCCTACTGTACAGGGCAGCAAACATAACGCCTTTCTGGTTATGTTTTTTGGCTGCTGACTTTGCATCCTTGTACAGTCTGCTGATGAACTGTACCAGATCAGTCTGCAATTTTTCTTCCAGTGCAAAATCAACCCACCCTCCAGGGGAGGACGGGGAGCTTAAGTCGTCTAATTTGAGCTCAGTATTAATGGCCATTGTTGGGGGTTTCCCCTTACCGTGCTAACTGAAAATCCAAGGCTTAATGGTTAACATCGAATCTTACAGCTAGACAGCAATACCTTCTGAATGCGGAGGTCCCAATCAGTTGATTGTTCACAAGTTGAATGAGGGATGAAGGCTCCAGCACCTACCATGATCCCAAACCCATTCACCTGCAAATACACATTTTAGTCTACTGGTTTGGCTCTGTCAAAACAGGTCCTGCCATTGTTGCCAATTGTTACATGGCAGGATTCTAAACCTGTTAGCAAAACATGGCAGGGAAGCCCAGATGTCTCGGAAGAAAGTCTATTCCAGAAAATACAGAAAAACATCATACCTGCTGGGAAAATCAGAAACCTCTGAATACCATGGGTCATCATGCAAACTCAGTGGAAAACAGTCTTACAGACATTCTTATACTACTGTGTAGATAACAGAGAACATTACTAGGTAATGGACTCTCCAAAAAAAGGCAGACAAGATGAATACAGCGATTCAATTGTCAGGCATTTAGCACCTAGGACAGTTAGATGATTACTTGTTTTGCATGTACAGTACACACTGATAAGGGTAAAGGTGACAGGCTAGTTTTGGGTAACAATACAGTGATTCATAAGAGGTGCTGACTATTGCAACAAGGCAAAAAGCTGTAGGTGGCACACAAGCACTACTGAATAAGCATGCTGTATAAGAGTTACTAAGCACATAGTAACAAGTATAAAATAAATTCAAATTGTACCTTATGCTGCAATGATGGGTGTTGTAGCATGCATGGTGGTATAAGGGGTGTCCAGGTTTAAACTTCTGTCCTCTGTAATGGTGCACACTGAACTTATGCATTGCCCCACCTGAGTATCTGGTAGGGTTCTGCATTCTTGTACTGCTTGCAAGAGAGTGGCAGAAAAAAAAAACTATCAGAATGGGAGTACCTGTCTCTTTAAAACATGTAATGCCATCTCCTTAATGTATCTCTCAGCCAGAAATGGTAGGAGACAGTCATGGTTGTTGCAGTGCCACCCCCTTCTAGGAGTTTGGGAAGGAGGCAAACATCCTTAGATGAGAATCACTCCTATAGGTTCAAATGACAGGAAGATTGCTATGGGTTGAGTGCACTATAAGACCACCTAAAATTGACACCCTCCATAATGATGCCTTAAAATTGCTTCTGTTGTGACAGTCTGTCTGCTCATGTAAGATGACCACTGCGTGTCTTAGATGCTATACATGCCTCAGGAAACACGGCCACCAAGCGGAGTACTCTCCAAGATGGCTGCCGCTAATGGAGAGGTGTTCCATACCTCACCAATACAGCTGTTGTTCTTGAAGATCTCGCTAGTTATGTCACAAGGTTATCTTGAGAGTAATTGAGTGAGTTCCTCACAAAATGGCAAAGAAAAGATGGCACCCACGATTTTTTGGCGTTAGGGACTGCACCTTGGGAATCCCCATGAATGGCATCAAATGCCAAAGAGCAGGGAGTAGTCAGATTCCCCAATCAGCTGATACTGTGGGGTGAACTGAGGCAGAGCTCTTTACTGAACAGCATTAGTGGGGCTTTTAAACATGCAGGAGAAATAACAGTGCAGAAGGTAGTTTTTTTTCTCCCCTGGAGGAATTTGTATGGAATAACTGGACTCTCTGGAAACATACAGCATTGTAGGGCAGGGCACAAATGGTGGAACAAGCTAATAGAGGATGTACAGGGAGCTGGGAAAGGAGCTTGGTACCCTGGTTTGGTGAAGAAGCACTGCAAGGAGGATGCTGAAGCAGGGTCCTCTCTGGGCACTTTTCCAACAATGTGTTAGAAAGCTGCTCCCTTTGATGCACTGGAGTGACTCCTTTGGCTTTAGTGTTTCAGAGTTAAAGGCAGTGTAGATGCTGCAAGATGTTCCAGACTTTCAGGACATAGAATTGAAGCAAAAACTACTTCGCCTGTACAAAGAGCTTCCTGTGTCATTCAGGAAGTTCCCAGGAGCACAAACAGTTATATGAGACATGGTGTAGACCTCAGGCAATTGAAAGGGCTCAGTTTCCAAGGTAGAGAGTCAATCAAACTTTTCCAGGAAAACAATAATGAAACCACCAAAGAGGCTTAAAATGAGTCCTATCACATCAGCATATCATATCAGATCAGTGCTGCTACATTTCTGTCATCTGGAAACAGTTGTATGTTGTTTGTCATATCCCATGATGGCTGCCTGTGGTTGTTTGTGTGTTCTTTTTTTTTTATGCTTGGTTGGGTAGACTTAGAGATGAAAACCCTAAAACCACATTTCACTTTTTTGAGGGGTTCAGTCAAACCCTGCAAATAACAAAGAAATACCCATGCTCCAGTGCAAGGCAGGGTGCAAACAAGGGATATGTACCCCAATTACAAACTAGTCCAACACAAAAGGAGTCCACATACCAATGGCAACAACACAAGGCTAAAGTCACAAATGTGATAAAAAATATTTTCAAATTTTATTGAAAATGAATATACAAATTAGTGGAACCATGACCCAAACTGCAGTACCAGATGCCCCATGTAACATTCACTAAAGCAACATGGTAACTACCGTACATTTGCCAAATTTGATAAGGAATTGCAAGCCAAGATTAAAACAACATTAACATGATTTAATTAGGTGAAAGAAGTCTAAATCTGAGAATTACATAGATATATAATAGACACTGTCAGCATATAAGGGCCAACGGCCCACCCAGTCTGCCCATTTGAGCTTGTAAGTTCACTTTCTGTTTTCCTAGAAGTCTGTTGCCCCTTACCCCTGACCTCCAGAATCCCCTTATGTCTATCCCATACATTCTTAAATCCCATGATTGTTTCAGCCCCCACCACTTCCTCTGGCAGGGTGTTTCACTTGTCCACCACCTGTTCTGTGAATAAATTTTTCCTCATGTTTCCTCTGAATCGCCCTCCCTCCAACTACATCCCATGTCCCCTAGTCCTGGAACATCCTTTTCACTGGAAAATAGTGTATTCCTGCACCCTGTTCCTCCCTGTAAGGTACTTGTATGTCTCTAGCATATCCCTTCTCTCCCTCCTCTCCTCCAGGGAGTACATATTCAAGTCCTTCAACCTGTCCTCATAGGACTTGTGATGCAATCCCTGTACCATCTTTGTTGCCCTCCTCTGAACCTTCTCTACCCTGTCTATGTCCTTATGTAAGTAAGGTCTCCAAAACTGTACACTGTACTCCAGGTGGGGCCTCACTAGTGTCATGTATACTGGAATTGTGACCTCCCTTTAACTGCTGGGGATGCCTCTGCTTATGCATCCCAGCATCCTATTTGCTTTACCTGCTGCCTTGTCGCACTGTTTCCCCTATCTTGAGGTCATCAGAGATGATAACCCCAAGGTCCCTCTCCTTCTTGGTGCATGCTATATCCTCACCCCCCAACTGATATATTGTTCCAGATTTTTTGTGTCTCATATGCATTACCTTGCACTTCTTTGCATTGAATTTCAACTGCCAAACCCTTGACCATTCTTCAAGCTTCTGCAGGTTCCTCCTCATTCTGTCTACATCCTCTGGTGTGTCCAGTCTGTTACAGAGCTTTGTGTCATTGGCAAACAGGGAAATTTTGTCTTCTAGGTCCTGTGCAATGTCACTGATGAAGACGTTAAATAGAACTGGTCTCTGTACTGATCCCTGTGGTACGCTACTGGTCACTCTTCCCTCTGTGGAGTGACAACCATTTACCACCTCCCTGTGTCCTGCCACCCAGCCTATTACCTACCCACTGCACTACTGTCCTTCCCACTCCCATATTCCCCAGTTTGTTTAATAGCCTTCTATGTGGCACACTGTCAAAGGCCTTGCTGAAGTCCACATAGGCCATGTCCACTGCCCTTCCCTGATCCACCTCTCTTGTCACCCAGTTGTAAAATTCAATGAGGCTGGTGTGGCATGACCTCCCTCTGATGAAACCATGCTGCCTTGGGTCCTGTAGTCCACTGGCAACCAGCTGTTCCGCCAATCTCTCCTTCAGTAGTACTTCCATTATCTTCCCCTCTACTGAGGTCAGGCTGACTGGTCTGTAGTTCCCCGCTTACTCTTTGTTCCTGCTTTTGTATAAGGGGACTACATCTACTGTCCACCAGTCTTTGGGTACCTCCCCTGTTTCCAGTGATCAGCTAAACAGGATTGCCAGAGGTCCAGCCACCATCTCTCTTAGTTCCTTTAGGACCCTGGAGTGCACCCCATCTGGCCACATTGCTTTATCAACTCTTATTCCTTCCAGTTCCTTTAGGACCCTTTCCAATGTAAAGGAACTGGTGTCCATTTCTGTGCCATTCCCACCCCATATACTCCCTTCAGACCCATTACCCTCCTCTTCCTTAGTAAAGACTAAGCAGAAATACCTGTTCAGTATGTCAGCTTTACTGTTATCATCCTCCATGAAGCCCCCATCCTCCCCCTTCAGTCTCACTATCCCTCTCTTGGCCTTTCTTTTTTCACTTATGTATCTGTAAAAGGTTCTGTCCCCCTACCCACTGATTTTGTGATGCGCTCTTTTGTCTGAGCTTTGGCTTTTCTTAGTGACCTCCCTGCCTCCTTTTGCTTCTCCTGGTATTTCTCCCTATCCTCTTGGTGGTAAACTGGTTGACGGGCAGAAAAAAGAGAGTGGTGGTAAACGGCATACAGTCAGAAGAGATGCAAGTCATAAGTGGGGCACCTCAGGGATCAATCGTGGTGCCAGTCCTCTTCAATATCTTCATCAGTGACATTGCAGATGGACTGGAGGATAAGGTTTGTCTGTTTGCAGATGACACCAAGCTCTGCAACAGAGTAGATAATCCAGATTGTGTGGGCAGAATGAGAAGAGATCTGGATAAACTAGCAAACTGGTTGGAAGAGTAGCAACTGGGGTTTAACGTAAAGAAGTCCAAGATCATGCACATAGGGAGGAGAAACCCTGAAGCCATCTATAGTCTGGGAGTGAAGTTGCTGGCAGTCACAAGGGAAGAAAGAGACTTGGGCATCATCATCACCGATGACCTGAAATCATCCAAGGAGTCCTCTAAAGCAGTAGGTAGGACTAGAGGGATGTTGGGGTGTATTAGTATGGGTATCACAAGTCAGAAGTGGGAGGTAATAATCCCCTCTTTACAAGACACTGGTTAGGCTCCATATGGAGTACTGTGTGCAGTATTGGAGGCCACACCTTCACAAGGACATTAACCAAATTGAGGCAGTCCAGAGAAGGGCAACCAAAATGGTGCAGGGACTGCATCAAAAAAACATACAAGGACAGATTTAATGAACTCAATATGTATATCCTAGAGCAAAGGAGGGAGAGAGGTGATATGATTGAAACATTCAAACACCTTAAGGGCATTAACAAGGTGAAAGAGTCTAACATGTTTCAATATAAGAAAAATAGCAGGACAAGAGGACACAGCATGAGATTAGAGGGAGGCCGATTAAGGAGTAATGTGAGGAAGTTCTTTTTCACAGAAAGGGTGGTGAATGCATAGAATGGCCTACCTCAGGAAGTGGTGGATATGAATACAGTGCAGGGCTTCAAACAGGCATGGTATTGGCATAAGGAAGAAATACAGATGAGTATGAATAGATAGGTCATTGACAGAGCAAAGGCCTATGGCACATTCATAAGGTAGAAAAAAGAAATGGGCAGACTGGATGGGCCTTGTGGTCCTTATCTGCTGTCAACTTCTGTGTTTCTATGTTTCTTCTGCCTGTGTCTTTTTGTATTGCCTGAATTCAATCTTTCTGGCTTTCACTTTCTCCACTACCTCCTTGGAAAACCATAATGACACCCTCTTCCTTTTCCCCTTTGCTAACTTGTTTAATGCATAATTCTGTTGCTCTTGTAATCCCCATTTTAAATATTGCCCACTGTTGGGTTTTCTTTGGCTGGGAATCTACATGGAATTCCTATATTTTCAATCAAGCACACTGATGGTATCAAGGCTTTTAAATATTTCTTGGATAGCGACTCATTTTGAGATTTATTGAGAAACAAATTAATATTGGAAGGGCTAGAATTTGTATTATAACACACTTATTTAGAATTTGATGGTGATTACTTTTTACATTGTGGTATGGCTATGGTGGTGGCAATGGCCCCCACATTTGAAATTTATTTTTGGGGCTATGGGAAATTGATTCAGTTTTGAATGCCAATGCCATCCCCTATTTTTCTAAAATTCCCCACTTTATTGACTATGTTGTTTGTGTCTGGAGGGGATCTGAGGCTGAAGTGCTGGAGTTCAATAATTGACTAAATTCAAGTGAGTTGTATTTAAAATTGACTTTTACTTTTGATCCTGTCACTTTAAATTTTCTCCATGTGAATTTATTTTTTAATTCAGATAATCAGGTGATGTCAATGGGTTATAGAAAACCCACAGCTATGAATAGCTTTCTCCATGCCACCAGCTGCCACCCAGATCACTTAAGGATTCCATCCCCTATGGGCAATTTTTATGCCTGAGACATAATTGTACTGCTATGGCAAATTTTGAACTAAAGGTGATGAACTAAAAGAAAAGTTTTTGGCCAAGGGGTATGACAGCAATGTCTTGGATAAGGCACTCCAAGGAGCTCTTTTAATTGCTTGGCTTTCACTCTTGAAGCCTAGGGAAAAAGAAAAAAAGTGATAATGTGTCAATTTCCTTTAGTATAAGCATCTGGCAGGCAGTACTGGGAATGTTATCGACAAATACTGGTCTGTTTTAAAAGGGGATACAATTCTATCTGAGAGCTTGGGAGAGAGACCCAGAAACATGTTCAAAAAGGGCCCCAGTCTCAGAGATAAATTGATTTCTAGTCAGTTGTGTTCACTGAGGCAGCATGCCATGGCATGGCAACCTATTAGACCTGCAGGCATGTATTTTTTTATCATTGAATGCTTTCGCACCTACAGTCACCATCCTGCCAATCTCCAGCCATAGCACTTCCACTGCCGACGCTGAAGCTGTCATGCTTAGCTGGCATAGGCAGTTACGCCATTGAGAGGGGCTCCCCCTAAGCCCCCTCCTGCCCAGCGAGGATCAACTACCAGTGCACACCCTTCAGGCATCGTCAGACTGGTGAACTATGGCCATCAAGCTGCCAAGGTCTTGCGCTGCTATTTTCCTTGTTCTTCCCCAATGGGGGCATGGACGTGCAATGACGTCTGCACACTAGCGTGCAGATGTCTGCCATGCCACCCCTTACTTTGGCACATGCACCTCTGCAGCACCTCGGGGCATTCCCAGGGACCACCAGAGCATGGTGTGCATCCACCCCTTTTCCCAGGACTAGGAGAACTGTCATCGGACGCTCAGTCCTAGTTCACCCCTGCTGACCCCCAATGACCCAGGCTCATTCCCGAACCTGGATCAGCGGTGTGGAGTGAGGTGTGGCATCCAGTGCCTCAACCCTCAGCACCACCGGGCCAACTAGACCTGCAGGCATGTATAAATGGGAAATTGACATTTTTTTTTTTTGCCTACAGTGAAGAGGGGACAACAAGTTCAAATTCATCAATTTATTTAATGTGGGACTATCTTTACAGTTTAAGCATTCTGGAGCAGCTGGCCAAAACTTTATATAGGACAAATGGTCTACCAAATAAAGCTATGAGTTCAGGAGCATGCGCAGGATTTAAAAAATGCTGATATTACTAGCCCTCTTGCAGAATATTTTTTATTCAGACATGTGGGGATATTTCTGATTTAAAGTTTACAGTGCTTGAACAAGTGAAAACTGGCAGGATGGGGGCAATAGACTACCCTACTTGTTGCAAAGGGAGCATTTTTGGGCATTCTCCCTTAACAGTGTACAACCACGGGGCCGCAATAGTGAATGGGATTTCAAACTCTTTTTGTAGTCTCAGTGGTTGCCTTTTTGACTGATGTTCTCCTTGGTAATTGCTGTATAGTTAATACTGCAATTTTATTTCCTTTCTTTAGGTAATTTTTTTGTGCTTTGGAGAGTGCAGGATTTCCTGCTTTAATTGCCCAGAGTGACAGTAGTAATGGATCTGGAGGTCACTCCCAACGCCATAGGTTGCTGACTTCCTCTCCCCAAACCCTTCTTTACTTGCTCTCCTTCTGGAATGGCCAGTCTTCTATTCATCAGGGGAATTCAACTTTTTGATTAATGATTTGCTCTTATTAACATATCAGAGATTATTATTGGGAGAATAATTTGTGATTGATTTTGTGCTTCTGTTCTGACATTTTATATAATATATTCTTTAATTTATTTCACAACTTATGTGGCACACAAAATAGATGAGTTGCTGTATAGGTCCTAATAAGAACATATCCAGAAGAAAATGGTTTGACACATTTTATTGGGCCAACATAGATATTACAAAAAGAAAACAACGTCTAAGCTTTCAGACCAACTGAGTACTTCCTCAGAGACTTATGCTTATGGGCATAAGTCTCTGAGGAAGGACTTGATTGGTCCAAAAGTGTAGACATTGTTTTGTTTTTGTAACATCTATGTTGGTCTGATAAAAGGTATCAAACCATTTGTTTCTCGACAAATTTAATGGGTGATTCTTATGTATGGTCCTTATCAAATTGTGAAAATGTGCAAATGTGTTTATTGCTTATTGAATGACTGTTGTTTCTACATCATAATGATGTCATATTTTTGTCATTATTTAAGGGATTGTATTTTTGCCAAATACTCTCCCCTGACGATGCTCTAATCAAGCAAAGTACAGGGGCATTTGATACAGCAGTACTAGTCATGATTCCACTAAGTTGTATATTAATATTTATTAAAATTTAAAAATGTTTTTGATCACGAAAAGAGGGGCATTTGGTGCTGCAGTTCTGGTCATGGTTCCACTAATCTGTGTATTCATTTTCAATAAAATTTTAAAATGTTTTTCATCACATTTGTGACTTTAACCTTGTGTTGTGGCCATTGGTCTGTGAACTCCTTTTATGTTGGATTATGTTGAACCCTAGCTGGTGCATTGCCACAGTTTTTTGCAATTATTTTTCTTTCTATTTGAGAGAGTAGAATTATGTCTTCATTTAAACAGGTCACTTCAGCACTTGGTTGAACAGCTGCAGACACATGGGGACTCTATGTCCTGTACCAAGGGGAGAGCCCATACTCCTGCGGAAGTGTAGGGCCCTCTGCATGACTATGGATGGAAAGGTTTTGCAGAGCTGTCTGGAGTGGCTTATGCAAATGTACAAGGCCAAGAGTTCATCTGGCTGTGGAAGTGCAAGGCCCTCTGAACCATATGCTTACATGGAGCTATGGGTACACAGGTGCAGGGCCCTCTTGACACAATCCAAAGAGAAAACGTCTCTTGACTGTATGGTTACTTGTTGTCTGTGCAACCAATATTGCATTTTCCCTTCCCAGGGTGGGCTGGTGCCGCATGGCAGCAACATCCACCCAGATTTGGACCATCCAGCTTGCTGACTGAGCCCACCCCCAAACTCAGCTCACCTGCAATGCACTACCTGAAGGGCTAAAGGCTGGTCCTGTACACAGTGTTTCTATGCAGCTTTTTTGACTCACATTTTGACCCCACATCAAGAACTCAGTCCTTTGAATATGTTAAATCCACCCAAAAGGTGATTTTGCTGAGTGACTGTGAAATCACTTCTTAAATATATTTAAAAAATTTGCCACTAACCTTGCTCATGAGGTAGGATCAAGTAAGCAGTACATTCAAAATCTGTGGCTATAATATTGTAAAATAGGCAGGCAATTAGTAAATGTATGTGAGAATATCTTGTGTGTGTGCCAAAAATGGAATTCTTGGGTTGCACATTTTGGTGAAATGGAAGAATCTGTTGTGCCCACTAAAAATGGAATTCATGGGTTGCACATTACTATGTGACCTAAGAATTCTATTTTTGGTGTACTCAAAAAATCTTGTGTCATGCTTAAATGTGCATCCCAAAAATTTGTGGTTTGCCGCACAGGAATCATTCATCTTTGTAAGCTGACAACCAAAGAACTTAACAGAGTCCAAAAACTGTATTTTTGGCTTGTTTTTTTGTAAAACAAATACCAGATATGAGCTTCATGGGTCATGTTTAGCAAGAGTCATTTGTTTTTCCATAATTTGTTTTTATGTATTTTCAAATGTTCCACTTTTTTTGCCCAGAAATAGAATAAGATGGAAGTGATCATGCTCCAAAAGACTTTTCTTGTACCCCCAAAACAGAATTAGTTGTCAACCAAAATCACCTGTAAAAGAAATTCTTGGATCATGTTAATCCTTGCTGTGCTGCCAACATGTATAAACATCCTAAAAAACTATACGGTCTAAATCTTCTGGCAGCCGAAAGGTTATCACAAAAACCCTAATGAGCATGCTATGAGGGCAAATTTCAAAACGTTGTAACTGATTAAACATTTTTCACAAAACCTTCAAAAGTCACAAGCTTGGGAAAAGCCCGTTCTGCCTTGAAAGTTTTGGAATAAAATTTCAAATCTTATTGGCTGTAGGTGAGAGCAAAATAACAGTCAAAAAATGATGGTTTTGTGTATGTTTTACATTTCTGGATCTTAGAATACAGTTAAACAACAATCATGAAACTTCCCACATCTTGAAAACTTACCACCCAGACCACACATTCCTTATTTTGTGCAATTTCATATAATGCCACCAGGCAAAGATTGGTGCTTAACTTTGAACACTCCACTCAACCTTAACTATACTTGCACTACCACATAGTCAGAATATTTACTGTAGATAGATAGAGAGATTGAAAGTTATAGAGTTTACATGCTTTATCTCAAAAGCCAATTACATTTATTAAAAATACAAAAGATCAGCACTCCACCAACCAAACAGAAAGCACACCTATGCTGCTGGATTTTGAACTGAATTTATTACCAGACTTTAATTCCTTGTACTTAGGAACAGCAATTCAGTGTTCACCCACAGCAGAAGCCCCCAGCGCCTCAGCAAACAGCCTTCCAAGAGGCTGCATCCATTACAAGCAGAGCATCATTAATTTTAAACACAATCCTAGTTGTGATGTCACCTTAAACACCATTAGTGATTGGACGATACATCATTTAAATTTTTGGACAAAAGAAATAATAAAAGAAAGTCAACATCTTTTCATATTGACATGTAAAATACACTGTCATTCCTACAAATTCAGGAATAGCTAGCCAAAAGCTACATATCATTATTATATTTGAAAACATATTCAACTACTGGACTATTACATAAATTAAGTGTATACGAACTATAAGGGACCTTTCTTTTTTTTTTTAAATGATCAAACTAGATGTTCTAAATTTAAACTGTCCAGAAATATGAGATCAAATTACGTATGGAATGCACTAATCCCTGCCATTTATAGGTAGAGGTAAAACACTTTACATTTATTGGTTGTAACTGTCAATAAATAAAACATGCAACATTTATAGCAACTGACATATTGCATTATAAATGTACTGCACAAACCTGATAAACACGCTTCCCTTCCCACCTCTCTTGAGGTATCATAATCCTCCAGTGACAAATGGTCTTGGGGAAGGATTATCCATCCAAGAGCAATGATTATCCAAACTGTGACCTTCATTCAAGGGATCCAGAAGTACCATGATTGGAGGAGCATGGGAAGGGACAAACTGACCAGGGAGAAATGGTAACTTTTTTCTGAAGGGCAATAAGTGATAAAGAGTACAGGAACAGACAGAAGCAAGAATTTTAGATGTTTTTTTGACCACACTTCCTGAGTTATGTGGTACCAAAAGTAACTTTGTATTTTTTCTTATTACTGTAGTTATTTAATGCCAATATCCATTATTCATCACATTTTGCCAAGTTGAACCCTTATATTCAAACTCCTCAAAGCAAAACCAAGGATCAAAAAAAGACTAGAATCATTGTCCTAATTATTACTGTAATTGATAAGATTATATTCTTACAGAATAAATGCTAAGACTAGTTACTTCTAAACATTGTAATGTTTGAAGTGCATAGAAAATCTTGATTACTTGCCCTAGCCCACTTCTGTCACCATTTTAGCAGACTTTGTGCATAAAACTACCAAACAGCACCCTACCCCAAAATGAGCTTCATTTCAGCTCAAGCAGTCAAGCATGTAAAATGATCAGAGGTTTAAGCAAGTCCATATTCACCACTAATACAAATGTGCATAGTGAAATCTGAAAATAGAAACTAAAGTAACAATCAATGTTTTAACTATTAAGGATCATTTAGCAGTGACACTGAAAGAATATTAAGCAGAATTAATTACTCTATAATAGTAATGTGAGCCAGAACAGTAGATTACATCAGCAGTATTAAATATCTTGCCCACAGCAGAATTGCTGCACTGATACATTGAACTCATTTGAATAACTAGTTCTTTGATACAAGAAATGGAGCAGTTTGAAAAATCTATGAAGTGATAGCAGCAAAGTCCTTATGTGAAAAACAGTTCCTTCTCCTTCTGCTTCCCTCACTCTGTGATTAGAGGCTAGTAAACAAACACTCAGATTACTCATGATTTACAACAAACATCAGCAGTTTTCCAATTTAATCTAATCAAGCTGCTGGGTAAATTGGAGAACACTGGAATCAAAGAGCCATTATTTGATTGCAATCAGTCAGGGTGTAGAGTGCTGACATTAAACATCTGCCTTCCTGGCTGAATCTATGACACAGCAGTGCACCCCTTTAAATGAACAAAGTGACTGTAATGTAAGTGGTTATCAAATGCATTAAATGCTGTAAGAGAAACAGCAAGCTTTCCTGTCATTTTAATAATCTGTTTTCATTAATTCCTGTTTACTCCATTATCTCATTCTTTTAACTTTAGGCAATGGCAAATAAAGCTTTATGTTGGGGTTGACAAATGGAATTTCATTTTTTATATTCACAAAAAAAAATGCAGACATTTTGGATGTTTTTAACGAAGTGTTCATTTGACACTGGGCTACCAGCATTCTACCCTAGTATCAGATGATTTACATTAAAAAGTCTAGGTGTTTCCATAACGTTGTTCCAAGTTAGTATTTTGCAGATTTTTTTGCAAGTTGTGGACTAGTCTTGTTAATCAAGTTCACAATTTGCATAAGTCATATGGTCACTGGAATCATTGCCATGCATCTTTTTTTTCACACAACTGAATGTGAGCATCTGCAAGTTTACCCTATCAGTGCTATACATGGCCTCAATGTCCTAGTATCCCTTGTCCCTTTGGTGTATCACTTGTAGGCCTGGAGTTCTGGTAACAAACAGCTCAATTTGTTATTGCAATCTGAGATTGCAATTTACAGCACCAAACTGCAAGCAAATGGTGTCAGAAGTAACGCTGTACTACTCTTTATACAAGCTACAGATTCTTCAAGAAGTCTTGCAGCTTTTTGGTGTAATTTCATTCCAAGTGATTGCAAGTCCCTCACCTTCAAAACAAACATTTGTCAATGCCGAATGTTTGCTTGCATTGGCATTGGCATTGGTGGGGTGTGCCTTTGGGTCATCAGGTGTAACAGCCATGCCATTTTACCACACCCTACCCTGCAGACACCAACAAGTATCACAGTGTGCCTTGGGGTCTTTGGGCCTTATACTCACCCCATTCCATCAGGAAATACAGTGAGATGGGTGCAGTATAGGGGAATGTGGTGAACTTTGGGGCAGAAGAGTCCAAGGCACACCTCAATGCCTCTCACTGGCTGCAGGGTGTGGAATGGTATGATCATTATAGACGAGAATCCCAAGTCACATCACTGATGCCTGTCAATCTCTACAGGGTGGGGCGTTATGCTTGGACACCCTAATGTCTCATCATTCATAGGCATTTTCACTCCAAATTTTCAACATGGGTTTTTTTGTGACCTCCACCTTATGAACAGGGGCAATATCAGTTTGGTAGCTGAAAGCTGATTTTGCACAGCAACTACGCCATTTGGCACCACAGGTGAGAAAACACATTTCGAACAGGATGTGAAAAATGACAGCTGTACTGTTCATGGAGAGGTGTAAAAATGGCAATGTTGAAAATCTACAGTGAAAATAGTAAAAAAAAACTGGTGAAGTCATGAGCGTGCGTAGAAACTGAGAAACACACACCCTTAATGTAATTAGTTTGTTTTTTTTTACAGCAGATTGTCAACACAGGCATTCTGGGGCCTCCGCTCATGAACAGTTTCATTGTCATTTTCTAAATCTATCCCAAACAGTGATTTCCCATAGCAACCATGTATTTCTACGCAGAAAGTGTGAAAACACATTTTGGCCATGTTGTGAAAAAGTACAGCTGTACTGTTCATAAGAAAGTGTGGAGAAATGTCAGTGGTGAAAATCTGGACTGAAAATATTACAAATTCATGAACTTGCAAGGGTGTGTGGAAACAGCGCAATGCTTGCTCGTAACACAGTCATTTTATGGACTTTTGTCATCAAATTTTGAACACAGCCATTTTAAGACTTCTGCTCATGAATAGTGTCACTGTGATTTTCTTAATCTGTCCCAAACATTGATTCTGCACACCAACTGTGCCATTGTGTGCTACATGTGCGGAAACACATTTTGGAGGAGATGTGAAAAATGACAGCTGTACTGCTCATAAGGAGGTATGGTAAAATGGCAATGTTGAAAATCTGGAGTGCAGATATTAAAAATTCATGAACTTATGCGTGTGTGTAGGAACTGTGCAATGTACACTCGTAAAACAGTCATTTTGGGAATTTTTTCACCAAATTTTCAACATAGCCATTTTAAGACCTCTGCTCATGAACAGTGTCACTGTGGTTTTCTTACTCTCTCCCAAACATTGATTTTGCACATCAACTGGGCCATTGTGTGCTACATGCACAGAGACACATTTTGGGCCAGATGTGAAAAATGACAGCTGTACTGCTCATAAGGAGGTATGGTAAAATGGCAATGTTGAAAATCTGGAGTGTAAATATTAAAAATTTGCAAACTTACACTGCAGCAATGAGGAACTGCACAACAAGCATACTTGTAAAACAGTCATTTTGGGAATTTTTTTCTCGATTTCAACATAGTGTCTCAGGTCAACACAGAACTGTGGCACTGTCGTTTCATACATCACCCTGAAAGGTGGTTTTGCGCAGTGACGAGAAATCACCTTTTGGGATTGAATAACAAAATGACAGTGCCAGAATTCATGAGGTGGGGACCAAAAACCCCATGTTGAAAATTTGGTGAAAAATTCAAAAATGCCTGAGATGTGCATCAAAGTTGAAAAAAACCCTATTTATTCTATTATACAGCTTACCGGCATTTCCTCAGTTCATGGTCGGCTTTGAAGCATGCAGGCGTGTTCCCAGTCCACCGAAGATCATCGTGCCAGACTCCAGAGGTAAGTATGGGGTGAGGGGGGTGTGAGGAGGCAGGGTGGGAAGAGGGTGGGCACGAGTGGTGGAGGGAGTCAAGACAGTGAGGGAACATTTTTTCTTTCTATTTTTTTTTTCCTTTTAGGAAGATGACGCGGATGTTTGCCATGCTGGGGTGGGCTCCTGGTGTGGCAGCTGGAAGTTTTTTTGGGGTGGCCAGCACAGCTGATGGGGATTAGGCATCCCCGTCAGCCATAGAGAGGTTTGCCATGCTGGGGTGGGCTCCCAGTGTGGCACCTGGAAGTGTGTTTGGGGGGCAGCAGATGGATGTTTGCCACACTGGGGTGGGATCCCAGCATGGCACCTGGAAGGCTGTTTTGGGGAGGCAGTGGAGCTGATGGGGGATTGGTCACCCCTGTTGGCCTTACAGACTGTTGCCATGCTGGGGTGGGCTCTCAGCATGGCACCTAAAACTCTGCTGGGGAGCGCAGCCAAAGGGGATTGGGCACCCTGTCAGCCTTACTGTGTGTGTGTGTATGGGGTTTGGTGAGCATGCTGGGGTGGGATCCCAGCATGTTTACTGATGGGGGGGAGCTGTCTATGACAGCTCTTTCACTGCAGTGCCAACTTGTAGGCACTCTGCATACTGCTGACGGCGGCAAAATGCAAATTGCCTACATGCTGCGGTTCTTTCTTTCAACTGTATGCCACTGCATTTACAAACACTGTCATGACAGCTCTTACATTCACTGATGCGGTGGGACCACGCCTGCAAAAGGCAGCAGGACATTGGAAGTAGGGAAGCACACCTACGAATTCTCATATGGTGGCACTATGTTTCTTGCACATGCATGCAAGCAAACATAATGAAAGAGGCTAGTTGACAAATCAGACAGTAAAACATGTATTAATGCCATGGTGTGCTGTTATCATGTGATATGTCATGATATTAAAATACCCAGAATGAGCTATTATGATTCTAGTTGTTTTTTTTAATTCCCAGATTTTTTGGTCATTAAAATGGACATGTTTGTATCACATCTGACCAAACTGGAAGATGGATTTGTTGACACTCTTGTGCAGAATTATGTATACTGCAAGTAAGAGGCAGTATAATGCAGTGGTTTAAGGCTCTGAGCTGCAAATCTGAAGACCTGGGTTTGAATCCCACAGCCCCCACTTGCATACTGTGTAACCCTGAGCAAATCACTTAACTTCCCTGTGTTCCCAGCTTGCTACGGTAAACAAGCGTTCAGCTTAGTGTGTCTCACCTGGTTAAACAATTGGAAAAAAAACCTAAACAACTAAAGTGTGACTCTTGATTCTGCTATTTTATTTTTTTTTACAATATATTATACCCTACACTCAAAAACAGAATTATTCAAAAATCAAAATATGAAAATGTTACAAATGATGTATGTGAAAATAAACAGAGGTCTTTAGATTTCCTAGTATAGGGCTATAGCCATATTTTTTACATAACAAAGAAAAGAATATTCTCCAGATGCAGAAATGGAGTTACTCACATGAATGATAACTATTAAATAGAAAATATTCAACCACTGAATGATGCAAAGCAGCAAACGATTAACTCTTGGTCATTTTTTTTTATCCAAGTTTTTCACCATGCAGTTGGTGTGGGCATGCTTCTGTGCTCTGCTCTGTCCCCATCTCTTCTCACCCAGCATCTGCCATAATGGACTGCTGTGCCCCAGATTCCCCATGGATCCCCCCTGGCAGGGCCATGAAGGGGATGGCCTTCACCCCCCCCAAGTGACACATATCCAGACAGGGCAGAGCAATCATACAAAAGTGTGGGACAGAGGCAGGCTTCATTAATCACACACCAGTTTATTTTCTGTTCCCATGTTCCTCTACACTAAGGTGTGCTCGTCAGCATACGCATGAGTAGGCACGTGCATGTCACAGAAACCTGTGGCCCTCTGTGGTAGCACTGTGTCCCCTGCCTCAGCTTGGGAGGCAAGGCTGAGAGAAGAGACTCTGTACTGTCATTTTTCTTCCATCCTGAAAGCCTGCTGTGCAACAGCACCCCTTTTCTGTCTAGTTCTTTACTGTTCTGTAGGCAGGCCACCTACAGTACGCTACTGTTTTTTTGTTCCATTTCTCTCTCTCTCTCTCTCTCTCTCTCTCTCTCTTCTCTCTCTCTCTCTCTCTCTCTCTCTCTCTGTCTCTCTCTCTCTCTGTCTCTCTCTCTCTCTCTCTGGAAAGCACAGCAGGCTATTGCCAGGTTTTCCTGCATTCAACTGGCTGTCATGCCAGTAGTAAAATAGAAGAAAGTTTTTATTGCAGAGCTGCTGATGCAGCCCCACTCTGTAAACAAGTTTCTGTGTTTTGAAGCACCATTGTGCTTTCCTGCATGAACATGCACAGGATTGCAGCACTGTGCAGCTGCCGTTAGATAAAGAGCAGCTTTAATAAATCAAAACAGCTTCCTCAGATATCTCCTTGTTTTGTTTTGTCTGAGAGAGTGCTGTTAAATATAGTAAAACAGTCTCTATAATCAGATAAATATGTAGCTTGTTTCCCCATAGCAGAACTGCCGAAATTAGGAAAGAAACAAAGCTCTTAGGCAAACTCCTGTTTAAAAACCCCTGTTATGAGAGAGGAAGCTGCCTTTATGTTCCCTTGCTCCTCTCTCCCTAATTTAGTTAGAGGCTAGGGCCCGGATATTCAAACTGCGCCAGGCTGTGGCACAAGCCTGGGAGCAGCTCAACTGTGTTGCGCAAGGGAGTGGCCTGGGCCATATTCAACGGAGCTGCGCTATGGTGCAGCAGCTTTGAATATCGCACCCTGGACACCCCCACTGTGCATGGCACAGTGGCACTGCGCCAGCGCAAGTGGCCACAGTGGAGCATGGAGATGCACTAGCGCAAGTGCCATTGTGCCATGCACAGCATCTGCGATATTCAAAAGGGGATATGCAAATGGGGCCATAATTTATGCAAGGCGCACAGCGGGCCATTTGCATCTCATCGTGGCCTCATTTGCATGCCATTAGCATGCAGGTGCAATGATCCCCGAGGACTTGCACCTGGCGCCCTGCCAGGCAGCAGCCTTCAGGGACCGACGCCCCCTGCAGCCCAATTGCGGGCATTTATGTCAAAAGGAAAACCCCTCCTATATCCCTGGTGGTCCAGTGGACCTCTATGTGCCAGATCACGGGCATCTGTCCTGACGATATGCCCCCCAGTCCATATTGTCGTTGTGATCGCATGAGAGCTCGATCATGGGCATCAGTAGAACCCC
Source organism: Neoceratodus forsteri (assembly GCA_016271365.2). Classification (NCBI taxonomy): domain Eukaryota; kingdom Metazoa; phylum Chordata; order Ceratodontiformes; family Ceratodontidae; genus Neoceratodus; species Neoceratodus forsteri. Next base: position 868,376,713 of record CM057450.1, on the reverse strand, counting down.
TCAAGATCGATAGCCTTGGTGGTTCAGTGACGATTGCTGCTCATCACAGGCATCTGTACTGCTAAATACCAGCCTTGGTGTTCAGGCCTATTCACTGCCTGGTCCGCCCACCGACTGATTGAAGCTGGTGACTGCATGCCCATTGTTCTGTGCATGAGCCAATGAGCATGCAGCTCATATGACTACTCAGTCCAGATATGTGAATGATTCATTCACTGATCATCTGACTGAGTGTAGAGAAGGGTTGCACACCCATTGGCTCACGCCAGAACCATCGGGCGGCAGCCCTCACCGAGCTGTCAGTCAGTGGTTGGCGGGTGGCAGACGGTTGGGGTGGGGGGTACACTAGACCACCAGGGTCTTAGGGGTATTTGCTGAGGTACAGATGCCTGCGATTGGGCATCAATCGGTCCACTGGACCACCAGGGATATTGGACTTGGGGGGGTTTCTATTACTGATGCCCATGATCAGTCTCAGTGCGATCCACAGGACCACCAGGGATATTGGACTTGGGGGGATTTCTACATAGATGCCCGCGATGGGGCATGGGGGGGCACCGACAGGTGCGACAGGAACTCGGGTGGCCACCCACAGGTGGCAGCTGCTGTGTTGCACCCTGCAATGCAGCAGCTCAGCTGTAGGTGGCCATCACTTGTTCCTTTTTTTTGTGGCATAACTTTGTGCAGGTGCAGGTAGGGGTTGCGTATGCATGACTCTGCACATCCCAGGCTGAATATCGGGCTGTGCAGGATATGCATGGGCATGCCCCCCACCTGTGCCTGAATACATTACTGTTGCACTCCGGTGCATCGTGATTTGTGCGGCGCACTTTTCCCATTTGAATATCGCGCCATGGCACATCAGTGGGTTGAGCATGGCGCAACACTTTTGCTCCATGCACAACCCTTTTGAATATCTGGGCCTTTGTGCCTTTGGTGTAAAAGTCTGCAGAACCTGTTAAAAGAAAGAAAAAGAAGCAGAAATCAAAACTATGCCTTCCTTTGTGTTGCAAGCTTGCAGCTTTTAGTGCTGCTCTGCGAGTGAAAACTCTGACCTAAAGTATGTGTATTTTTCAGAGACATTCACTTGCTGCTGTATCCTGTTAAAACCCACTAAAAAAGCTAGAAAATGGGTTCAAAACAGCAGTATCGCTCTTCTAAATATTAAAACCTTATGTTAAAAAGTAGCAGACGCTTTCTTAGGATGTATTCTTTCTCTGTATCTCTTATTTGTGTTTTCTGGCACCAAAAACACTAACAGGGCTACAGAGTAGAATTAAGAGTTGAACTTTCTGTAAGAGCAGTGTCATTAAAGGTTTCTCATGCCAAAAAATGCTATTTTACATGAGAACTTCTTCCCGAACTCTGCTTGCTCTTCTTGATTTTTGTTGTTGTTTGTTTGCTTTTCCCTCTTTAAAACAAGAACTCTCTGCATTAAAGAAAATAAAAACAAAGCTTTAAGCTATACTGAACTCATACTTTTGTGCAAATACTGATATCATTTTTTTATCCTGACAAAGAACTGAATTCTTTTACTACTTGTGTTCTGTTCTTTCAAACAGTTGTAGCTCACCTGGGTTTTCAGCAAGCCTCACCTAGGTGCTGTTCTGCAGGTCTTCTCTTAAGGGCCAGTGCCCCTTTGTGCTGCTGTTTATATAGAGGCTGACCTGTCACTCACAGCAGGTGGGTGGAGCTTCAGTGGACAAATGCTCCTAAAAATGCTAAAACTGTTTGTGTTTCTGTTGGGAGGCTTCCATTATAAATTATGATTTATATTATTTGGGATATTATGTTTGAATTCTATTTTTTCAGCCTAGAAACACATTTACATTAGACTAGGAGGCGGAGCCTCATGCATCTTGTGACTAGTCTGCATATAAGGTCCTGTCTCCAAGTCTAAAGCAGATCAGTTCAACATTGGAACAGGATGAGGAAGCACAGAGGGTGGAATTGAAGCAAAGTCCTAGCTGTGTAATGTTAATTTGATTTCTTTTTTATTTTGCTGAAAGTCTTTATTTTATTTGCTTTGTAAATAAATGTACACACTTGTGTGTGTTTGCACCTACTTCTTGTTGTCTGTGCTTTTCTCCCACAAACACTGTGGCAACCTCCCTTCCATTGCCCTCCTTGACCTTCTCTACCATCTGGCCTTCACCAGGTGGTAGTCATTAGGCAGAGTGTAAAGGTCCTCCACTGGCAGAAAAGAGCAGCTGTTCGGTGCACGATCCTCTCCCTTCCAGGCCAACTCCTGGCAACTCATGCTCGTGAATGAACATGGGTCCCTGGTGTAGCAGGAGGTAAGGTGCTGATGTTGCGGCAGCCCTCCATGCCACTGGGCCAACTACTCTTGATAAGTTTTACAGTAAATCCCACAAACAGCAATAGCCTCAAAGGACAGTGAGCTCTCATTCTCAATGGTGAAGACCAGATTACTATATTCAAGGCAAAAGTAACATTATACTGATAGTCTGGTTGACTGACTCTGAAAGCTTAAAAGACTATACCCATTACCTTTGGCATTCATTATCATCTGGCTGAAATGCAATCACCTCCATTCTTTATGATTCTGGGTGGCTCCCACTAAGAGGAATTCTGCTCATTTAAATTCTATACCTGGAAGATTGGTTTGTCAGCCTCCTTGGCTTCTCTGTTTGTGTTGATGCCATCCATGACAAGCTCATATCCAAGCTCTACACATATAACATCTGTATCATTCACCTGCTACTGCCAGCTCACTACTTTGTCTCTGATGCTTTGAGTAGCTCATTCAGCAGAGAAACTGGAAATTGAGACACTCTCCACACACAGTTTTCTACTTTTACATTTTAGGTGAAAACTAGGAATGTACTGTACAATTCCACCATATTAGGCCACTTGTGTTTTGTAGAGTGTTCCTTACCTCCTCAGGGTGTACAGGCAGAGTCAATGTATGCTGTGAATCAAAAATATAGGCAAATGATATGGCTTTTTTATATTTGGTCTAGGTCATGTCCAATGAAATTAGAACAAACTTATTTAAAGTTGTAGATTGTTCAGACCTTATTATTTATGCATGGTTTATTACATGGTAAACAAACAAATGCTTCATGCCATGCATGAATTACAGGATTTGCACAAAATAAGTATAATAAACAGGTAAAAAAGTATATATACTTTTATGTATGTGTTGCACTTGAAGAATAAGATGATACAACTGCAATGATTACCTAAGTTAACAATTTGAATTGTGATAGCCACCAAATGTGTGAGCTGAAAACATGAGAAATAAAAAAAATAAACTGGTGGCTATTAAGAATAAGTTACTGAGAGTAACTAGTGCAATTTTAAAGACATTTGGTTTGTAGATCTACAGTCATGTATTTCTTTGAAATTTGGTTTCCCGACTAAATGCCCTTTGAGGTAACCATTGCCTCAGTGCTTGCGCACAGAGGTTCTTTGTCTTCTACAGTCATAGATTCATAGACAGATGCATAGATACTGATGGTAGATAAAGGCCTTTGGGCCACCTAGTCTGCCCAATTGCACATGTAATTTTCCCACTTCAAGCTTCTCTTGAACTGGGTTGTCCCTTCCCCAACTGCTAGGATCCCACAATGCCTATCCCATGCATTCTTGAATCCTGTAATTGTTTCAGCCCCCATCATCTCCTCTGGCAGGGTGTTTTACTTGTACATCACCCTTTCCATAAAGAAATATTTCCTCATGTTACCTCTGAACCTCCCTCCCTCCAGTTTCATCCAATGATCTCTAGTCCTGGAACATCTCTTCCTCTGAAAAATAGTGTTTTCCTGCACCTTGTTCCTCCCTGTGTGGTACCTGTATGTCTGTATCATATCCCACTCTCCCTCCTCTCCTCCAGGGAGTACACATTCAAGTTATTTAGTCTGTCTTTGTAGGATTTGTGAGGCAAACCCTGTACCATCTTGGTTTCCCTCCTCTGAACTGTCTCCACCCTGCCTATATCCTTACATAGTTAAGGCCTCCAGAACTGGACACTGTACTCCGTGCGTGGCTTCACTAATATCTTGTATGTAAGCAATAAGACATGACAGGGTGTATGAAACATATTTTAATGCATGCTCAGGGGCATGGTGAGGCATGAGGCTACAGGCTGAGTGCTTTTCAGCCCCTGGAATTGTGGTAAAATATGTTTCATATACACCCTGGAGTGGCTTATTGTGCTTATAAAATGGGCTCCTTTTTTTAACTTTTTACAGTTGGAAAAAGCATGTTTATATGTAGAAACAATAGATTTACTTGTGTGCATTTATGATAAAATAGTCCTTCCGCCCACTGCAAATGATGTCATAGATGATGTCATTGTATTACTGCTGGACAAAGTTTGTCCTTTGCTGGCATTAAGATTCAAGATATAGAATGTTTATCATGGAATGTTTATCATGGAATGTTTCCCATGGAATACATGGATTCAAAATTCTTCTCAATTCCACTGTCAGAATGTTTCTCTCTGAACATCTGTACATACACACAACAAAGGCCTCTGTTACAGCCAGAGACTCAATTATCTCACTGTCAGTGCAAGCAGAAGAGATTTCCCTGATAAGTAAGTTAAGACAGAAGGGGGAATTTTCATTGTCAAGAAAGAAACAGTTGTAGTGAAAACTATAAACAACACAATGTTTCTGATTTGTATATGCATGTAAGGAAAGTGTGATGATCATGGAAACAACATTTATTTAATTTGTTTTGTTTTATTTAAGGTAGTTTTATTTTTAGGGCCCAGTTGAAGGTTTTTTTATAGTGTAAAGGTAGCAACCATGTTTGTGATGGAAGATCAATTCTGGTTGTAGGGGAGACAGATGGAAGATAGTTCTGGTTGTAGGAAGACTGATTTGCTCATTGTGTGATGTGGTTTAGGACCATGATGACTATGAATGAAACAGATTTTTTACATGGTCACATGATATATTTTGATCAATGAGACTTCTTTATTCTTGATGCCCATTTTATAAAGTGGAATTATGAACTCCCTTTTTCTGCTGGTGATGCCCCTGCCTATGCATCCCAGCATCCTATTTGCTTTACCTGCCGTCTTGTCACACTGACTCCCAATCTTTAGGGCATAAGAGATGATAACCCCTAGGTCCCTTTATTGCTTGGAGCATGCTATATCCTTCCCCCCAAGCTGATACATTGTTCTTGATTTTTTTGTGCTCCATGTGCATTATGCTGCACTTTTTTGCATTAAATCTCAACTGCTGCACCCTTGACCATTCCTCAAGCTTATGAAAGTCTCTCCTCATTCTATCCACTCCCTCTGGGTATGTCCACTCGCTTACAGAATTTTGTGTCATCAGCACACAGGGAAGTTCTCCCCTCTATGTTATCTGTAATGTCTCTGATAAAGATGTTGAAGAGGACCAGACCCACCACTGATCCCTGGGGCACTCCACTGGTCACCATTCTCTCTGTGGAGTGATGACCATTTACCATCACCCTATGTGTCCTGCCATCCAGCCAGTTCCCCACCCACCACACTACTGTCCTACCCACACCCATATTGCCCAGCTTGTTTAACAGCCTCCTATGGGGCACAATGTCAATTGCCTTACTAAAGTCCAGATAGGCCATGTCCACTGCTCCCTCCAATCCAACTGCCTTGTCACCCAGTCAACAAATTCAATCTATACTTCTGTTTTGAACATTGAGGGGGGGATGGCTCAGGGGCAATGTGAGGAAGTATTTTTTCATGGAGAGGATGGTGGATGCATTGAATGGCCTTCTGGAGGAGGTCGTGGGGTCAAAAACAGTGATGGAATTCAAGAATGCATGGGACAGACATAAAGCAATTCTAGTGTGGGGTAAGAGGAAGTAGGCTGTTGGTTAACTAGGATCTGTAGCTTACCCAGTAGATAGGGAAATGGGCAGACTGGGTGGGCCAAGAGGTCCTTATCTGCCATCAAAGTCTATGTTTCTATGTTTCAATGAGGTTAGTCTGGCACAAACTCCCCCCAGTAAAACCATGTTGCCTTGGATCCTGTAGACTGTTGGCCACAAGGAGTTCCACTAATCTCTCCTTCAGTAGTGCTTCCATAATCTTCTCCACTACAGAGGTAAGGCTGACTGGTCTGTAGTTTCCCATTTCCTCACTGTTCCTGCACATGTTTTTCTTTCAAGCTTAACACACAGTATCTCCCCACCCTTGTTCCCCTTGGATCTCTGTGGCCTTAATGCTATCTTTCATATACAGTGCCACTCCACCCCACTTCCTGCCCTTCCTGTCTCTCCTGAATAGGTTATAGCTTGGTATGGCCATCTCCTAGTCATGGTAATCATTACACCAGGTTTCTGTAATGGCTACAATGTCCAGGTCTGACTGTGCCATAGTTGCCTCCAGGTCCTCCATCTTGTTGCTAAGGCTGATGGCATTGGCACACAAGGCTCTCCATGATGTAACTTCCCTTCCCTGTTTTATTGTCCTACAATGCCCCACCTTCCCAGGTGTTCTTTTGGCCTAGCACACCCTCACTTCTGCCCTTCTGTTGTATTTTGCCCTGTGACTGTCTATCCACTCCTTGGGTACCTGTGTCCCTTCCATTCTTCCCCTCCGTCATCTTTAGCACTTTCAATTGCTGTGATATCTCCCTCCTGGTTCCTCATCTATCTCTCTGCATGCCTGCCTGCGTGTCTGTCTGTCTATCTATCTATCTATCTATCTCTCTATCTCTCACTCTGTCTGTCTGCCTACCTACTTGTCTATCTATTGCTTGTTTAATTATTATATGATTAAGAGTTAGTTGAAAGGTTGCAAGTTCTTGTTATTAATTAAATATGTGTAGAGGCTTTTTTGAACAGAGGTGCACTTACTCCAGAGACCACCTGTGGTTGCTCTGCCCTTTTGTTAAGGTCCCATTCATTCTCCTACCAGAGGTCCTAAGCCACTGTTTTGAAATGGAGATCCTGTGAAGGAATAGAACTCACCACAGTGGAGGTCCTTGGTATGGTGTCCAGGGTGAGGAGGGAACTGGTTTGGTAAGGTCCAGGAGACACCCGGGAGGATATGGAATCAGGATCAAGGACATTCATACCTGATTCCCTCTACAGGGCTCTGCAAAATTTCACTAAGCAGAAAGTAGCCCAGCTGGCCTTCACTGTCATTCCATTTTGGGCCATTCTCTGTAACACAAAGTCTCTGAGGAGCAAGACAGCAGTGATGAAGAGTTTCATTGCTGACTCCTCAGGTTACCTCCTTTGCATCATATAAACTTAGTTGGGCAATGATGCTGGCCCTGTGCTGGGGGCATCTCTTCCCTAAGTTTATGTGTGGTACATTGCCTAAGGTGGGATCACAGAGGAGGCAAGGTGGCCATCTACTTTAGATCAACCCTGGGAATCACTGAACTCCCAATGAGAATTTTCCAATCCATTGATTGTGTGATGCCAGATGTGTTTTGGGTGTCAATGGCAGGATCATTCTCATCTACCAACCTCCGGGGGGGTGGGAATAACTTCTTGCTTTAGCTGGTTGACTTCATCACTGAACAGGTGTTGGATGCCCCCAGGTTATTGGTGCTGTGGGATTTCAATATCTGGATTGGCAATGAATCCTCACATTTTGGACAGGACCTCCTCCAGTTAACGTCTTCACTGGAAATGACATAGACGGTTGCCTCTGAAACCCATCAGCATGGTCACACAATTAATCTGATTTTCTCACTGGGACTTGACATTGGTGGGATCAAAGCTGATCCCATCTCTTGGTCAGATCATCATGCAGTCAAGTTCCAGTATGGGGTCCCCTGTTCAATTACCCCCTCTGTAGAGACTATCTGGTGCAGTCCTAAACATAAATTAAAACCTTGCAATCTCCAGGAGGCACTGTGTGTGTTGTATATGTTATCAGCTTTTGCACAAGGTCCAGAGGCTGCCATGGTATGGTGCTTATGACTGTCCTGAACTCTATGACACTTTTCCATGTTCACCCCTTGACCTCCCATCTTTGCTCACAATGGTACTGTGTTGAACTGTAGTGGTTGAAGATTAAGGGGTGTAGGTTAGAGAGTCCCTGGAGAAGATCTGGATCTATGGAGGACAGACTGACATTGAGAATTTGCTATGCTGAATATCAATGGGCAAGTGACCTGAAAAAGACAGAATTCCTGTCATGGTCGACTGTTGCAGTGAAAAATCATTCAGCCCAGCTCCTTTGCACTGGTGGACAGAATATTAAATATTTCCTGTCTGCAGTCTGTTAAAGCTAATTCTGTAGAAAAGTAGGTAAGTAGGTAAGGTAAGTAGGAGTGCGAGGAGTTTGTGCATTTTTTGGCCAACAAGGTGTTAGCCATTAGATCAGGTATTTCTTCTAGTGGCATGGCCTGGGTGGTCACACATATCGTAACATAGATCTGCCTACCTTGGATGAGTTTCATCCAGTTTCTGAGGCTGAGGTCTGCCGGGTGGTCTTCAGTTTTTATCCCACCAAGTGAGTACTAGACTTGGGTCCAACATGGCTAATTCTCAGCTGCACTGAGTTCCTAGGCCCAGCCACTGCAGTCTTTTCAGAGAAAGTGAATGAGTCCTTGAGGAAGGAAGTCTTTCCTTTGGTCTTGAAAAGGGCTGTGGTCAGGCTTCTTCTAAAAAAGCCATTGTTGGACCTGATGTTCTAGTGAAATACAAGCCTGTCTCTAACCTTCCCTTTCTAGGAAAAGTTAATGAGAAGGTGGTGGTTGAGCAACTGACAGATCGCCTGAAGTCTCTTTTCATCTATGAACCTCTCCAGTCAGGATTTCAGGCTTGGCACAGCACTGAGATGGCTCTTCTCAGGGTGAATCATGATTTCTTCCTTGTGAGGGACCAAGAGCAATATTCAGTCTTGGTGCTTTTGAACCTTTCTTCAGCTTTCAACACAGTGGATTTTGGAGTGTTGTTGGATAACCTGAGTAACTATCTGGGCCTCACTAACACAGTTTTGCACTGGTGTGAGTCCTACATAGCCAAGAGAACACAACTGGTATCTCTGGGGAGCTTTAACTCAAAGCCATTTGTGTTTACCTGTGGGGTTCTGCAAGGGTTGATCCCCAACCCCATTTTATTCACTGTGTATATGCTGCCCCTAGAGGAGATCATTAGATGGTACAATGTGGGATTTTACTGCTATGCAGATGATACCCAGTTGTACCTGTCTTGTGCCCCTGGTGATACATCTGCAGCTCTGGTGCTGAGCCACTGTTTGGCTGAGATTAACGACTGGATGGCCTCAAACTGGTTACGTCTTAACCAGGAAAAACAGAGGTCATGGTTATTGAACCTGGTTGCTGGGGCTTTTCTGCAGTGGTGGATAGGGCTCTCTTTGTGTTGGGTGGCATTCCCTCACTGCAGTTGGTATGGTTAAGGATCTGGGGGTCATTTTGGACAACAGATTGAAATCTGCACATCAGGTGTCTTCTGCTGTCCTATTTGGCTTTTTTCTTCTACAGAATATTGCCAGGATTAGGCTGTACTTAACTCAGGATATCCTAGTGGCAATTATCATTGCTTTTATCACCTCTAGGATGAAGTACTGCAATGCTCTCTGCCTAGAGCTATCTGAAAGTTTGATGTGTTGACTGCAGCTACTGCAGCCCAGATATTGGTGGACTTCTAGCGGAGTGACCACATTATGTTGGTCTTGCGTGCTCTGCACTGGCTGCATTTGCACTGGTGTGTCACCTTCAAGATCTGCTTGTTAACATACAAGGCCCTGCATGGTCTGGGTCCGTACTACTTAAAAGAACTCCTAATTCCATACTACCCAGTCTGCCCTCTCTGCTCCACCAATGCTGGTTTGCTGGCTGTCCCTCCTGCCAGGCTTAAATCCTTGGGTGACAGAGCCTTTGGAGTGGCAGCTCCTATTCTCTGGATATCTCTCCCCATGCATATCTGCTCAGCTAGCATTGTGAAGGCCTTTACAGCCTCAGTGAAAACTTTTCAGTTTGATCAAGCTTTTTCAGTATGTCATATTTTATTTGCCAGTTATTGTTTCAATGTTTTTAACCACTGCGTCATGATTAGGATCTTACTCTATAAAGCACTCAGAGCCCATGTTGGATTGAGCATTATATCAATAAATTCCATCCATCCATCCATCCATCCATCCATCCATCTATCTATCTATCTATCTATCTATCTATCTATCTATCTATCTAATCCATCTGTTTACCTGTCTGTCTGCCTTTAACCCTGCCTGTCTGTAAATCTTAACATATTAAATGAAATCCTACATTTTTAGAATATAATTGGTCACAGACCTGGACCAACTATAAGAAAAGTTATATATTCTGAATATATTTTTAACTCATAGGATAAACTTCCTATGCCTGTGCACCCTTAGAATGTAGCAAAAGCCCTACAAATGTATGTTCCTGATTTTAAAATAAAAGTTAAAAAGTAGAACATTTGTGTTGAGCGAGTCATACTCCAATTTCTCTGCTGATTATTTGAGCTAACACTGAAACAGAGTCTGCCCTAGTGACATTTTTCATTACAGGCTCCAGGGTCGCACTGGAGTTTCCACTTCAAAGTAACTCATTCAAAAAGAAAGTTATTCATTCTTTAAAAGGATTACTTGAATAGGCATTAAAGCATCAATATTGTTTCCAGCTAGACTGCAAGATAAGATGTGTAGCCTAGCCAGGTACTATATGTGGTTTCAGAAACTTAGAGGAAATTCACTCCTAGAAACATGGAAACATAGAACTTGTTGACAGATTGGGACCACTTGGCATACTTAGTCTGCCCATTTGACCCTGCCTATAGTGTCACTGCAGACCCTACCTATTTCCAGGTACTCCCTTCCACTTCCCAACTAAGAGCCCCTTGTGCCCTTGCTTAAAGCCGGCCAATGTTTTAACTCCCCCTACCTCTGCTGGAAGATTTTCCAGGCATGCACCACTCTTTCAGTGAAGAAGTGCTTCTTCACATTCCTCCTAAATTCCCCCTTTCCAGCTTCATTGCATGACCTCTTGTTCTCATGCACCTTCTTCTCTGAAAAATACTCCTCTCCTGTACCTTGTTCAACCCTGTGAGATATTTATAGGTCTCTATCATGCCTCCTCATATCCACCTCTCTTCCACAGTGTTCCTATTAAGATTCCTCCACCTCTTCACATAGGGCTTCTGGTGCAGCCCCTGCAACATTATATTTGCCCTCCTCTGGACAGTCTCCACCCTGTCTATGTCTTTCCAGAGATGCAGTCTGCAGAACAGGATACAGTACTCCAGGTGGGGTCTCACCAGCGATCCATATGGTGGCAACATCACTTCTCTCCTTCTGCTGAAAATGCCCCTCCTATGCACCCATGCATTCCTCTGACCCTACTTCCTGCCTTGTTGCACTGCCTTGCCAGCTTGAGGTAATCAGATATGATTACTCCGTGGTCCCTTTACTGTTTGGTAACTGTCAATATCTATTCCCTCATGTTATACTCTACATCTGGGTTTCTGTGCCCTAAGTACATGATATGCATGATTTTGGCCTGTTTCATATAGAAACCCATCTGTCATCACCTTGACCATTCCTCAAGATCTCTCAGGTCTCTGCACATTCTCTCTACTCTGTCTGAGTGTCCACCCTATTACATATTTTGGTGTCATCAGCAAACAGACATACCTTCCTTTCCAGCTTTTCTGCAATGTCACTTATAAAGATAGTAAAGAGGACTGGTCCCACTACTGAACCTTGAGGTACCCACTGGCCATTCTCCCTTCCCCAAAGGATTTTCATTTACCATCACTCTCTGTTACCTATGCATCAACCAATTTCATACCCAATTTACCACCTTAGGACCCACTCTCAAATTGCCCAGTTTCCTTATGAGTTTCAGATGTGGTACAGTGTTGAAACTCATGCTGATGCCTACGTAAGCCATGTCCACTGCAGCCCAGCCTAATCTATATCTTTGGTCACCCAGTCAAAAAAAATCTATCAGGTTAGTCTAACATGAACTCCCCTTTATGAATCCATGCTGCCTCAGGCCATTACCCACTGGATTCAAGATACTCCTCAATTCTTTCCTTCAAAATCATCTCAATTAACTTCCATAATACTTATGTTAGAATGAATGGCCTATAGTTGCCAGCCTCCTCCTTGGTACTGCTTTTATGAAGCAGAAGTACAGTACATTTGCACTCCTCCAGTCCTCTGGAACCACTCCTGTTTCCAATGAATTATTGAGGTCTGTCAGAGGTGCTTCCAATACATCCCTGAGCTCCCTAAGTACCCTTGGGTGTGCCCCATCTGGTCCCATAGGTTTGTCCACTTTCAGATTTGCAAGTCCTTTCTGGACTCTTTACTCTTTAAATGAACATTTATCTACCTCCCTTCCACCTCAATGATCCTACTTCTTCTATGTGGTCCATCCCCTTTCCCTTCCACTTCTATCTGGAACCTGAAGTCAGTGCAAATAATCTGAGAGATACCAGAGAGGATACAGAAAAAGAAGAATACATGAGACAATCAGAAAACTTTGAACAATGTAAGATTTACACAGAATATATTTAGTATTCAATATATTTTCTGTAATACTTCCTGTTTTGCTCATTATTACTGAGGAACTTGCTTGAAAACAAAATCATTGTCGTCACAATTAGTTAGACACAATTCAGCTTAAATGTCCTATTTCTCTGTAAGTTTCACACTTTTATCTTTATTACTAAGGGTTTTTGCAGGAAAACCAGGATTTCTGCCCTATCTGCTATAGCTGCTTGTCTACTCCAGAAATTAGGATTTCTGCTGTAGTTGCTATGGCTGCTTGTCTTGCATGTTAGATGTATACATATCTATATTTATTCATTGCAAAACACTTTGTTAATGCATTAGTTAGGATTGTTACTAAAGCAAAAAAAGCAGGGAAAATTGGTGTGAGGATTTCCATCCCTAACATCTCACTCCCACCATGCAGACACTGACAGGCGTTGGGGGTGAGCCTTGAGATTGACAGTCCTAATGCTCACCACATTCCATAAGTAAATAGGCTGAGATGGGTACAGTATAGGAGAACAGGGTGAGCTTCAGGGCTGACAATCCCAAGGCACACACCCCCAATGCCTGTCAGTGTCTGCAGGGTGGGGGAGTGGTTAGGGTTGAAAACCCTCACACCACATTTCCCTGCTTTTTTTGCTTTAGTAACAACCCTAACTGATGCATTACTGAAGTTTTATTTTTTTAATGAATTTCCTTACTTTTTCAAATACTCTAATCATATTCTTATATGTCTGTGCACATGCAGGACATTCTGGGACCTGCAGTCCCATCCCTCCATAGATGTGTATATGTATATAGCTGTGGAAGCACAGGACCCTTTGTGCCCTGCATTTCCGTTTATAGGACAAAAGTGACCAAATTGTCAGCATAGCCATCTTACTACCCCACCTCATGTACCTGGCACAGAACATTTTCAAATCCTCTCCAAAACATAATTCTACACAACTACAATGCCATTCCACACCACAGGTATGAAGACACATTTTGGCCAGGATTTGGAAAATGGCAAATGTGACATACATGAGATGGGGTAATAAGAAGGCTATGTTGAAAATATGGGGTAACAATATTTAACATTTCTGAAGTTACAAGTGGGCAAGCAAAACTGCAATGAATGGTAGTGACTTGAGCATTTCTTCATATTTTGACCCCAAATTTTCAATATAGTTTTCTTATGATTCCACCTAATAAACCCCATAGGTGAAATTTTTCAAATCTGAGCCAAAATGACATTCAGCATAAGAGGTTTGAAAACACATTTTGGACAGGATATGAAAAATGACAGCTGTACTTTTTATGGGGTGATGTGAAAAAATTGGCTATGTTGAAAATTTAGAGTCAAAATATTGAAAATTACCAATATTATGTGCATGCATAGATACAGTTCAATGAACATGAATAACTCAACCTTTGTTAGGATTTTTTTCACCAGATATTCAACATGGCCTTTTTGGGACCCCACCTCATGAACACTTGTGGTAAAATTTCATTATTCGGTCCCGAAAGATGATTTTGCATAGTGACCATTAAATCACCTTCTGGGTTAGGTTAATGAAACAAATGTGGCAGTGTTCATGAGATGGGATCCCACAAAGCCTATGTTGAAGATTTGGTAACAAAATACCTAAAATGGCAAAGTTATGAATCTAAGTTCAAAACACAATTGAAATACATTATATGCCACTTTCTTTGATTTCTTAGTTTCAGATTTGACTTTGAAGACTGCAGACATGTTCTGGTCAACAGAAGATGACAGACTACAACCTAGAGAGATAAGTATTGGGTAAGTGGGGGTATGTAGGGTGGTGGGTGCTCAGTGGGAGGGTTAGGATGGGGAGAGACGGCCGGGATAATGAGGGACCATTTTCTTTTGTCAGGTTTAAAAAAACAAAATGTTGGGGGACTGTTTTCTTTTTACTGGTTTTCATTAAGTATATATTTTGGGACACTGGTAGTTGTCGCTCCAGCATCCCACAGTGCTGTGGGAGTTTCTGCTGCTGACTTGGGGACTGGGACCCACAATGTCAGAACATACATGCTATTGTCATGCCTTGGCCCCTTCCCCTTAGAGGCTTTAAAACCATAAGACAATACTGGAATTAGATAAACACCAATAGGTGTTTACCTAATTGGGGGCCGAGGAATCCGATTCTGGGGTCAGTTTAATCTAAAAAAAATTATTTTGTCTGTGGACATATTTGTGCCACAAACTGCAACAGCTGTTGCACAAGACGTTCTTTCTTGTTTCACAAAACAATGTGAGTTTGCCGCAATTTGAGGCACGAACTCCCCTTTGTTTCATGAAGCAACCACTGCAATTTGTGGCAGAAATATGTCTGCAGACAAAATTAACATATTTCTGGGCATTATTAGGGCAAACTGACCACAGAATCTGATACCTCATGCCCTGATTAGGTGAACACAACTGTTGGTGTTTACTGTCTCTCAGTAATTTTTTAAATATATAAATTTGTTTGCCTTGCTAACTGAAAACAAGATGGGTAGGATTTTAACACTACATTCTGCATTTGTGACAATAAAAACTGCTTTTGTGGCAGCAAACAGTTGTTTCACATGCCACATCGAATTTTCCCATCAGAAATAATGGTAAAATTGAAACTTTAATAACTTTTGAACTGATTAATAGTTTTTTCACCAATCTGTCAAAAGGCACATCTGCACCCCAAGCCCAATGTACCCTAAAAGTTTCAGAGTTTTATGAGAAGCAGCATGACAAAGGATTTACACAAAAATGGCAATTTTACATTTTTTTGACACTCTACATCTCCGCACCCACACCACCGACCAGTACAAAACTTGCCAAACCAAGAGATCCTTGGTCTCTGATAGTGCATGCAAAATTTTAGACAAATTGTTCACACAGTAACAAAGTTATTAAAGTGCAAAATCTGGGGTTTAACATGTAAGTGACCCTAACTATAGTGGCACTACTGTGCCTATATATATATATATATATATATATATATATATATATATATATATATATATATATATATATATATATATATATATATATATATATATGATTATATGATACATGATCGGCAGGAGTGTGGTATGGAAAATATTTTCACTTCTGCAGAGTGAGCTCAAGATACTTATGTGTGCCAAAGGCATGAGTGGCAGTATCCAGAGCTCACTCTGCAGAAGTGAGAATATTTTCCATGGCACACAATCTGCACATCATGTGTGCTGTTTATACAATGGTGGTGAGAGCTCCAAGCATATTGTTATGTTTTCCTGTGTTCTTTTCCTTTTTCTGTGTGTGGTCTGAATGTGTGTGAGATTTTCTGAATGGGCTTGGAGTCTCAGAAACACTATGGAAGACAGGTGGGTGTACTTTGCAATGCTAAATGAGTAAATTGCAGATAGCATTGAGAAACAGAAACTGTTTTGTGAAGCTGTTCCATTTAGACTGCAGGCTTTAGTGAAGCTGAGGTCAGTATAGTATAGTAATGGGCTGGGAGTCTCAGAAACACTATGGGAGACAGGTAAGAGTCCTTTGCAATGCTAATCGAGTAAATTGCAGGTAGCATTGAGAAACAGAAACTGTTTTGTGAAGCTGTTCTGTTTAGAGTGCAGGCTTTGGTGAAGCTGAGATTAGCATAGTAATGGGCTGGGAGTCTCAGAAACACTATGGGAGACAGGTGAGTGTATTTTGCAATGCTAATTGAGTTAGTTGCAGGTAGCAATGAGAAACAGAAATGTTTTTGTGAAGCAGTTTCATTTAGAATGCAGGCTTTATTGAAGCTGAGATCAGCATAGTAATGGGCTGGGAGTCTCAGAAACACTATGGGACACAGGTGAGTGCTTTGCAATGCTAATTGAGTTAGTTGCTGGTAGCATTGAGAAACAGAAATGTTTTTGTGAAGCAGTTTCATTTAGAATGCAGTCTATAGTGAAGCTGAGATCAGCTTAGTAATGGACTACTAGGAGTCTCAAAAACACTGTGGGACACAGGTGAGTGTCTTTTGCCATCCTAACTGAGTTAGTTGCAGGTAGCACTGAAAAACAGAAACTGTTTAGTGAAGCTGATCCATTTAGTATGCAGGCTGTAGTGAGTGAGTGGTGACATCAGCAGAGCATGTATAAACAGCATTTATTTGAACTATTGTGATGTCATCACCATTTATCACACTGCAATGGAAATAACTGAGGTTATCACACTAATATTGCTCCTACCCCCACTGTATAAATATATATATATATATATATATATATATATATATATAAACATACATACATATAATGAAGCCCACCAGGATGAAGCTCAGTGTGATAGGTTTACTGCATGATGAATGGATTAACTCCAATTGAAATTGCATTGGGCTGGCAGTATAGCCTAGAGGTTAGAGGAACGAGGTGTGAACGAGCTTGGTATATCCAGCAGACCAGACCCGAGTTTGATTCTCACAATCTCTGCTTGCATACTGTGTGACTCTGAGCAAGTTACTTAACTGCCCAGTACTCCCAGGTTGCCCCTGAAAACAGGCACCTAGTGGGCCTTACCTGGTAACCAAAAGACTAAAATAAAAAATTGTTTAGTGCAGTAAATCTACTGCAGAATTCTGCAGAGCTGTGCTTCACCCTGGTAGGATTATATATATATATATATATATATATATATATATATATATATTAATTACAGCTGCACAGTAGTGCAGCTATAGTTAGGGTTGCCTGGCCACTTCTATGTTGAACCCAAAAGTTTGCATTTTAATAACTTTGCAACCATGTGATGTATTTGCCTGCAATTTTGAATGTGCGGTATAGCACCATAGATCTTTGGATCTAGCACACTGCTTAATGGTTAGATGAGCTGCTGTGGAACTGTAGTGTGCCACAAAATGTGCCAAAATGGGAGTTTTGTGCATTTCTTTGTTCAGAGCTACAGCCCAAACAATTTGTCCCGCTGGTCTGAAATCTTGAAGGAAGTTGCAGTCTCTATCGCTGATGTGCCTTTTGAAGATTGGGTGCAAACATGTTAATCCATTCAAAAGTTATTCAAATTTTCCCATTATAGTCAATGGAAAAAAAATATGTGCCTTACGAAAGCTGCCACCAGTATATTTTACTGTTGCCAATGCCCTTTTACTGTCATGGTGCTGCTATTTTGTTTCAATTAGTGGTGAAGAAAAATGTCTGTGATTCTAATGCTACTGCCCCTAGGTAAACACTGACAGTTGGGTTTACCTAAACGGCCTAATGAACACAATGGTGCCATCAGTTCTTTTCTGGGACCCCTAGAAATACCTTTTTTTTTTAAATTGGGTCCCCAGTAATCATATCAGATGACCTTAAGGTTGGCAAGCAATGTGAGAAGGCAGTAGGGAGGGCTGGGGGGATACTGGTATGTATAGGGAGAGGCATCACCAGCAGAAAACAGGAAGTTGTTATCCCCCTGTACAGACAGTTGGTGAGACCCCATCTGGAGTACTGCATCCAGTTCTGGAGACCCCATCTCCACAAGGACATAGACAGGATGGACGCAGTTCAGAGAAGGGCAACTAAAATTGTGCAGGGTCTGCAAGAGAAGCCATACAAGGAGAGGCTAAAGGAGCTTAATATGTATACCCTAGAGGAAAGGAGGGAGAGGGGGGACATGATAGAAATGTTCAAGTACCTCAGTGGAATCAAAAAAGTCCAAGAGGGTAGCATCTTTCAGAAAAAGAGATGTGCAAGAACAAGGGGACACAATTTGAAGATAGTGGGGGGACAGCTTAGGGGCAATGTGATGAAGTATTTTTTTCACAGACAGGGTGGTAGATGCATGGAACAGCCTTCTTGAGGAGGTTGTGGGGTCTAAAACTGGGAGAATTCAAGAATGCATGGGACAGACAAGGCAATTTTTGTGGGGGTAGGAAGAAATAGGCTGTTGGTTAAATTGGATCTGCAGCTTATCCTCTAGGTAGAGAAATGGGCAGACTATGTGGGCCAAGCAGTCCTTATCTGCCATCAAAGTCTATGTTTCTATTTTTCTATGTAGCGTCACAAATCATGACAGTACATTTGAGACACTTTCGTAAATCATGACACTGTCACATTTGTACTGTCGCGGTTTGCGACACTATTGCACCAAAAAATACCATTTCTTTGCCACACCACTGCACCTAAACATTTAGGGCTTTTGACTGAAATTAGCAGGGTGGCAAGCCCTGGCCCCACTGATGTGCCTTTTGATTGTTTGGGAAAACAGTTTAAAATGGTTACAAAGTTACAGCACTCCGCAGTGGAGAAATTTACCGTAGGCTAACATCGCAGAGCCAGTATCTCAAGAATGATTGAAGATATGGAATTTTTGCTACCTGCAGTTTAGTCCAATGTTAGGTGGACTAAATATGCACAGAGGTTTCAAAGTCATGACTACAACTGCAGTGGAATTTTTTTCATAGTTGCTATGGTTACTGAGATATTGCCAAAAAAAGTGTTACGAGGGTTCTCTTTCAGTACAATGGGGCTGCTGCATGGCTCCGTACTTATGTGTAAGTGGGATTTCAGAGCCCAGAGGGCCTGCTCTCCAACATATGCATACCATTACACAAAAAATGGGCAATTTGAAGGGAGTGCTGGGCCTGGATGGCCCTCACTTCTACAAACACATACCAGTTACATTACACTTTCTCAAAAAGAAGGGAAATTCATTCCAAAACACTTTGTTAATGAATCAGTTAGGATTGATAGTACAGTGACAAAAGTATTTAAATGTGATGTTAAGGTTACCATCCCTACCACCCCACCCCCACCCCTCCATCCTCCACACACCAGCAGACGGGGTGAGGGCGAGATGTTTAAGGTCAAGTGAGTCTGTGCTATGCCTTGCCTTATTCAGGACGTTTATCAAATGTTTTCTGACCAGTGACACTGGTACATCCTTAAGAAAGGACAGATTGGTGATGTTATTTTCTCGATCCTGAGATGTGCTAGTAGTGGTGTCAATGAAGAAGTTAGGAGGGAGGACGTTGCTCAGATCTGTAAATACATTGTTGAAGGTATTGGCAGTAGCAAGGGGGTCTATAGTAATTGTACCATCATGATTGAGCATTGTGGGAGTCACCTTAGAAACTTTGCCGGTAACATCCTTAATGTTAGACCAGAAGTTTATGTTATCTCCCCATGAATTAGCCAGCATTTCTATATGATATTTGCTTTTTTCTTGACGAGTGATTCCAGTGCACTCATTGCTGGTAGTCTTATAAGCTTGTACATCCACTCGTTGCCCTGAGGCTTTTGCCCTTTGCCAGAGGTGATCCCATAATTTCTTTTTAGTGAGGAGTTTGGTAGTAATCCAGGAGTTTTTTGTTCCCTGTGCCTTCCTTTTTTCATGGGGTGCATAAATGTCACATATAGCATTTTACTGAGATATGAAGTTCTCTAGGGTGACATTGACATCATTCCCAGAGCCCAGTCCAGACCAGTTGAGGTTATGTAAATGCTGTTTTAGTGGCTCAAGATGTCCAGGTGTAGGTACCCTACTGAAAATGGTTTGTGGAGGTGGATTATTTAATTTATTCGACCATGCACAGGAGACAGGAGAGTGATCACTTAGCGAGTCTGAATGAACAGTCATATTTGAGATACAGCCAGGGCAGTTTGTGATTATCCAGTCCAATAGGGTGCTAGTTCCTGACTTGTAGTTGTACCTGGTAGGTGAGTTGACCAGCTGTGAGAGATAGAGCACTGATATGGCATCTTTGACTGAGCCACAGTCTGGAGAGAGCCAGTTTATATTAAAGTCTCCCAGCAGCATTGACTCTGTGGACTGCAGTTTGCTGCTGGTATAGTTGAGGAGAGAGTGTATACCTTCCACTTGCCCTTTAGGTGGAATGTAGGCAGAGACCACCATCAGGGCTTTGTTGAGAGCACCAAGAAGTAGTTTTACTGAGAGTGCCTGGGTGGGGCACCCAAGGTCTGCCACTGGGAGAGCCTGGCCCATAATCATATCCTTTAGGTAGATGGCACATCCACCTCTGCTCTTTGCCAGTCTATCCAAGCTGAAGATGTTGTATCCTGGTAGTGCAATGGAGGAGTCTGCTGTAATATATATTCATTGCAAAAAACTTTGTTAATGCATCAGTTAGGGTTGATAGCACAGTAACAAAAGTATTGAAATGTGATGTTAGGGTTACCCCTTCCCCACTACCCCACCTCAACCCCTCCCATCCACACACCAACAGATGTTGGGATGTGCCATGAGTTCATCAGGCACAAGTCTCATCCCATTCCATGTGTAAGCAAGCTAACATGCTACAATATAGGAGAATGGGGTGAGAGTTAGGAATGATGACCCCATGGAACACCCTGATGCCTGTTGGTGTAAGGGTTACCTCCCTACTACCCCCCCAAAATCACATTTTTATAGTTCTGTCACTGTGCTATCAACCCTAACTGATGCATTAATGAAGTTTTTTTGCAAATAAATTCACTTCTTCTTAAGAAAGTGTAATGTAATTGGTAACTGGCATGTGTTTATAGGAGTGTGGGCCCGCTGGGCCCCGTGCCCCATTCACATTGTCCATTTTTGTGTAATGGTATGCGAGGGCCCGTGCTCCCACTTACACATAAGTAAGGACCATACAGTAGCCCCATAGTACTAAAAAGGAATCCTTGTAACATTTATTTGCCAATATCTCAGTAGCGGTAGCAATTATAAAAAAAAAATCCACTGCAGTTGTACTCTATGACTTAGAAACCTCATTGCAATCTTAGTCTAAAGGTGGACTAAGCTCTGGGTAGTAAAAAATCCATATCTCGAACTGTTTTTGAGATACGGGAGCCGAAAGGCACTGCAATGTAATCCTAGGGGAAATTTCTCAACTTCAGAACACTATAACTATGGGCCTGCTTGAATGTTTTGGGACCAAACCACCAAAAGGCACATCTGTGGGACCAGCCAGTCTGCAAATTTCAACCCAAAAGCATACTCCACCTTGGCACAATGAAGTGACAAAGAAAACAACTCGTGGGTAAATGTTTTCAAGCATTGTTTTTGTGAAAACAATAATGTTTTCATGACACCCCTATACATTAAAATAAAATATTTCCATGCACAAGAAAATGTTGTCAAACCACCTTTTATTTTGTGCATGATCATTGTCATGCACACAAAAATTCTTTTCACAAAAACAAAATGGCAAAATGGTGGAAACATTTTGAAAAACTTTTCCAGTATACCTGCACAAAAACTGAAGCCAGAGGTGAGTTCCCCAGGGCCCGATTAGGTAAACAAAAATGTTGGTGTTTACCTAGGGGCAGTATTTTTCAATTTAAAATTTTTTTGTCTCTCGCTAACTGAAAACAAGATGGTGGCAGCACAAAAACAAAAATCAGGAACACAACAACAAAAAAAGTGCTTGCGAATGTTTTCACAGTGCACATATAAATTTTTCCTTAGGCAAAAATGGGACATGAAAAACTTGCATATCTTTTGAACAGATTGATAGTTTTTCACCAAACCTTCTAAAGGCACCACCTTCACTCAGGTGACATATACAAAGGCACATTTGAATCCAAAGAGATGCATCATTTAGTCTGTTAAGCCTGATGAAAAAATTCACAAAAATTGAGGATTTATAAAATTTTCAACATGCCACAATTCTGCAAATGTACATCGCACTGAAATGAAACTTTCCAGGTCCAGAGACCTGTGGTTGGATGCCATGCATGCACAATTGCAGGCAAATCAGACAAATGGTTGCAAAGTTATTGAAGTGTAAACTTTGGGATTTAACATAAAGTGCCTCACCAACTCTTAACTATAGCAGGACTACCATATATTCATTGCAAAAAACTACATTAAAGCATCAGTTAGGGTTTTTATTAAAGTGTAAAAATCTGGGAAATTCAACATTAGGATTACCAATCCTACCACCCCCCCACCATTCACACACCAAGAGGCTTTGAGGTGTGCATCAAGGTGTGCCTTGGGGTTGTTGGCCCGAACTCTTACCCCATTCCACGTGTAAACAAAATGAGATTGCATATTATAAGAGAATGGGATGAGAATTAGGCCCAATGATTCCAAGGCACACACAATTTCTTGTTGGTGTCATGAGTGCTGGGAGGATGGGGTGGGGTTGTACGGTAGAATTTCTCAGCTTTTTATGCTTTAATAAAAACTCTAACTGATACATTAATGTAGTTTTTTTGCAATGAATTTCCCTTCTTTTTGAGAAAGTGTAATGTAACTGGTAAGTGGTTGTGGGAGCGCAGGACTTCCAGGCCCTGCGCTCCCCTCACACTACCCATTGTTGAATAATGAGATGCATAAGTGGGAGTATGGGCTTTCTGAGCCCTGCACTCCCACTTACACGTAAGTACGGACATGCCACAGTCCTGTAGTCATGAAACATAACCCTTATGACACTAATTTAGCAATATCTCAGTAACCAAAGCAACTATGGAAAAAAATTCAACTGCAGTTGTAATCATGAGTTAGAAACCTCCATGAGTGCTTCCGGTGGACTAAGCTGTGGAAAGCAAAAAATCCCAGTCTCTAATTGTTTTTGAGATACGGGCACCAAAAGACACTACAGACACCGCAATTCAATGGATGCATGTAACAGGCATTTTCAGGATTTGTTTTCACCCAATTTTCAACATGGTATTTTGGGGACCACACTTCATGAACAATGTCACTGTCATTTTGTTAATCTGTCCCTGAAAATTGAGTTCACACAGCGAACACGCCATTCTACGCCACAGGAATGAAATCATGTTTTGGACAGGATGAGAAAAATGACAGCTATATCCTGTTCATGAGGAGGTGTGGAAAAGGGTAATGTTGAAAATATAAAAAATTGATGAAGTTACAAGCACACATAGAAACTGCCCAGTGCACGCTCGTAACATGGCCATTATTGGGAATTTTTTATCAAATTTTCGAAATGGGCTTTTTGGGAAACCCCCTCATGAACACTGGCACTGTGATTTTGTTAATCCATCTTGAAAATTGATTTCACACAGCAACCCTGCCATTCTGTGCCAGAGGTGCGAAAACACATATTTCAGGAAGGATGTGAGAAATGACAGCTGCATTGTTCATGAGGAGGTGTGAAAAATGGCAATGTTGAAAATCTGGAGTGAAACTATTAAAAACTGGCAAAGTTAGGAGCATGCATAGAAACTGCATGATGCAAGCTTGTAACACAGATGTTTTTTGGATTTTGTGCACCATATTTTAAACATGGGCTTTTTAAGACCTCCCCTCATGAACACTGGGACTGTTATTTCCTTAATCAGTCCCAAAAGATGATTCCATGCAGTGATTGCAAAATCACCTTTCAGGACTGAGTAATGAGATGACAGTGATACTGTTCATAAGGTGGCATCTCAAAAACCCCATGTTGAAAATGTGGTGCTAAAATCTCAAAAAATGGCTGAGATATCAACATAAGTTGCCCCCCCCCATTGACTGGCATTATACAGCTTCCCTTTGATTCTTCAGTTTGCGGTTCGGCTTTGAAGAGTGCAGATGTGTCCCTGCCCAGAGAAGTTCGCTGCTCTTGACCTATGGAGGTAAGTATGGGTAAGGTGGTGTGGGGAGGTGGGTGCTCAGTGGGAGGGTGTGGATGGGGGAGGGGGACTGGGGAGACAATGAGGGTCCATTTTCCTTTTTGCAGGTTTTTAAAAAAATGAAAGACATTGGGTGATGGTTTTCCTTATTTACAGGTATTTTTTTTAAATAATACATATTTGGGCACACTGTGGTGGGCTCCCAGTGTGTCATTTTAGTGTGTGTAGTGGGTGCATACATGCCAATATGGGGATTGGGCAGCGCATTGTTGGCCATGATTGTTTCTGTTGGAGACACTGGGAGTGGGCTCCCCAGTGTCCCATACTAGTTGGGGGAGGTCCTCTACTACTGACATGGGGATTGGGCACCCCATGTTGGTAAAAACTGTTTTTTATCATTTATCTTATTTTTGGCTCATAGGATCCTAGGTCATATCTTGTGCATACAAACTGGGATCCCAGGTCATATTACATGGATAAAAAGTAGGATTTAAATGATTAAATAAACACATTGTGTCGGCATATTTCATACCATAAAGGCAAAGTGCACCAAAGGGGGTCCCAAAAAGAAAGTAAGCTACATGTGTTTTTCCTACCTAGAATATCGTTTTGGGAGGTTTAAACCAAATTTGGGGGGGCCAAACTGAAAACAAGACGGTGGCCATATGAAGTAGGAATTTCGCCATATAGAGCAGGATTCCTACTTTGTTTCATACAGCTATATTGAAGTGCCTACTGAGCATGCTCAGAAACTATTTTTTCAAATGTTTAATTTGCAATAACTTAAAAACTACTTATTCTTTTTACACCAGACTAGCAAAAGGCACTTATGTGGATTAGTACCTTTCTACCCTGCAAACTGCATGCCAAACAACCAAACACTCCAGGCTGTAAGCAAGTTCAAAGAAAATCCCAGCAAACTCAATGGGTAAAAACATGTTTTTTCACCTCTCTGTAACTCAGAGACCACACATCTGACCAGAACAAAATTTGCTAGATCAAGAGATCTATCCCAAAGGAAGGTGTATACCAGATTTCATGCAAATCAGTTTAATGATTGCAAAGCTATTAAAGTGCAAAATATTGAGTTTAACATTGAAGTGCCTACTCAACCCTAACTATGGGGACGTAATGCACCTCTATAATATATATATATATATATATATATATATATATATAGTGTGTGTGTGTATAATATATATATATATATGAATGATACATGATCGGCAGCTTTGGTATATGGCAAATATTAGCATGAGTGCAGAGTGAACTGTGATAATATCATGAGTGGCAAAGCCATGAGTGATATGATCTCAGTTCACTCTACATGAGTGCTAATATTTGCCATATACCACAAGCCGAAAATCGTATGTGTGATTTATGCAATTGGGCCCGATGAATTATTTGCAATGTTTACAATTTTTGTTTAGGAATAATTGTCAGTGTTATTTTCTTTCTCTGTGTTCGGCTGCAGGTTATTCGGTTTCAACAAGTTTGAGTGTGTGTATGTATTATTGTTAGGTTGTGAATGAGTGTGTTCTATGCTGTGATTGGCTAGTTTTGTATGTTGTGCAATGTACATGCCATTTTAT
This sequence comes from Neoceratodus forsteri, assembly GCA_016271365.2. Lineage (NCBI taxonomy): Eukaryota > Metazoa > Chordata > Ceratodontiformes > Ceratodontidae > Neoceratodus > Neoceratodus forsteri. The sequence goes on along the minus strand of CM057450.1, from coordinate 868,351,108 downwards.
TGGTTCTTTCATACGAGTAGGTGGGGATTGTAGAGAAATATGGATGCATGGAGTTTGCACAGAAGTTGAGAGTTTGGACGTATTTGGGATGATTGTATATCATTTATTGGCATTTGAAGAAGTATTTATTGTTTATGTCTGCTTCCAGTGCTTGTAACATTTATTTATTTATTTTGTGCCTTGTATTTTCACTTTGCTTTACTTTCATTTTCCAGTATGCCATGCTGTGTGGTTGCTTTCACCTGCTACGGCAGTTCTGAATAAATTTGTCAATAGTCAGGTTGTGTACTTTAGGAATTTAGAGGTCTTGTGTTTCTGTTATGCAGAATGTCATGTCAGCTTGCTTTGGGTCTAGTTGTTGCTCCAGGTCAGACTGAAGCTGGGAGCAAGTGAGAAAAATCTCTTTGGCAATATTTTATTGGTTGTTTGTGGTTCCATAATGTCAGTTTGTTTATTTGGGTTTGCGGTTGTTTCGGCAGATATTCACAGATTTTAGCCTGGTATAGCATGGTTTCAAAAACATTTTTTTCTTTTCTATTTTGAAGATGTGTACATGAGAGGCTTCTCTTTCTGTGACAATCGATGTTCTGAACTGCACGGGGTGTTGGAGGGTCCTGAAAAGTTTTAGGTGGGTTTCAGGTGCTTTGAATGAATTGACTATTTTTGTATTGGAAACAAGTGTAACATATGCACTGTGTAAATAAAGGGGTTGATGACGTAGACACTATGGGTATAAATGTAAGATTTTACATTTATACCTATAGGCACGGATATTCAAACTGCACCAGGCTGTGGGGCAAGTCTGGGCACAGCTCAAATTCGTTGTGCAGGGGTGTGGCCTGGGCGATAGTCAACGGATCTGCGCTATGGCACAGCAGCTTTGAATATCGCACCCTGACCACCCTCACTCTGCATGACACAGTGGTTCTGTGCCAGCGCAAGTGGCCAGAGTGGAGCATGGAGATGCGCTAGCACAAGTGCCATTGTGCCATGCACAGCACCTGCGATATTCAAAAGGGGACATGCAAATGGGGCCATAATTTATGCAAGGCACACATGGGGCCATTTGCATGTCATTATGGCCCCATTTGCATCCCATTAGCCTGCAGGTGTGCCAATCCCTGATGACTTGCACCTGGTGCCCTGCCAGGCAGCAGCTGCAGGGGACCGACACCCCCTGCAGCCCGATCACAAGCAATTGTGTGAAAAACATCCTCATCTAATATCCCTGGTGGTCCAGTGGACCGCTATGTGCCTGATCGCTGGCATTTGTCTACCAAAGAAACATCTTTGTCTAATATCCCTGGTGGTCCAGTGGACTGCTATGTGCCCAATTGTGGGCATCGGTATAATACACCTCCCCACACTTCCAATATCTCTGGTGGTCCAGTGGACCAATCACTGCCCAATTGCGGGCATCTGTTCAAATCATCACTCCCCCCAATATCCCTGGTGGTCAAGTGGACCACACCCTGCCTGATCACGGGCATCTGTAAAACATAATAAAGTCCTATTACCCTGGTGGTCTAGTGTACACCTCTCCCCAGCTGCCCATGGATTTACATGGATGCCCACGATAGGGCATGGGGGCACCACCAGGTGTGGCAGGAACTCGGGTGGCCACCCACAGGTGGCAGCTGCCATGCTGTGCCCTGCAATGTGGCAGCTCACCTGTGGGTGGCCATCATTTGTTCCATTTTATTTGGCTTAACTTTGTGCAGGCGCAAGTAGGGGTTGTGCATGCATGGCTCTGCACATCCCGGGCTGAATATCGGGCTGTGCAGCTTATTCATGGGCATGCCCCCCCCCACCTGTGCCTGCATACATTACTGATGCGCTCCGGCACATCAGGATTTGTGCGGCGCACTTTTTCCTTTTGAATATCGTGCTGGGGTGCATCAGTGGGTTCTGCATGGTGCAACACTGTTGCACCACGCACAATCCCTTTGAATATCTGGGCCATAGTGTCTACATCATTAGCCCATTTATTCCATTGGGCTGAAAATAACAGTAGTTAGGGTTGAGCGATCAGTTACATACTAAAGTCAAAAGTTTTGACGTTAATAACTTTGGACACATTCAATGGATTTGCCTGAAATTTGGTACACACATTGGGCTGCACTAGATCTCTTTTGGTTTGCCAAATTGCCTTTCAGTTGGAGTGCTCGTCTTAGTGTACGAAAGCTCTGAATAATGCAAAATTATCCATTTTTGGAGGCACCTTTTGGCATTCTTAATGTGGTCCTGCACGGTCATTGTGTGGCATGCCAATCTGCAAGATGGCTCATTTGAAAGAGCTTTGATGGCCAAACATGCCACTTTTTGTTTGGTGAAAAAATATTAAGGCATTCAAAAGTTATGGCAGTTTTAACCTCCCATTATAAGTTAATGGGGAAATTTATACTTATATCTTGTGATCAAAGAATGGGGGTTATGGCCATCTTGTGCCACCTGGCGGTCAAAGAATTTGCAGCCTCATGGTTCAAGAATCTTTGTTTCCAAGGAATTTCAAAAATTCTTTGACAGCGAGGTCCGCCATCTTGTTTTCAGTTTTCTGATCGCACAAACACAAATATATCGGCTCAGGGGTCACTTCTGAAGTAAAACTTTGATGGGCTTTACTCAGGGGACCCTGATCTATTGAGCCATGGCTTTGGTTCCATCCAAATCAGTCTAAAAATAGAGTTGTAAGCTTTTAAATTCTTCATTCGCGGCTCACTGATGATCTTTGATTGCAAGCCTATTAATTCTTTGCTTGCCAGAAACTTTGATCGCATTCATGCATCATGAGCGAGGGACGAGATGGCCAGATTTTAAAATAGGTTTCTGTAGCCCAGGGGTGCCCTAATAAGTAAATTAAGGGTGTTTTTTTTTTGTCAGGGGGCTTCCCTCTTCCATATCTGAATAAAATATTGTACTTTTTATTATCCCTGCTAGTCTAGTGGCACGCTCCCCATCATAGTAATGTACATAATGATGTATGTTAGCCCTGGTAACCTAGTGCCCCACCGAATGAGTATCCTATTAATATCTTTGTTTATTATCCATGGTAGTCTAGTGGCCCCCCATGTGTCTTTATCCCTATTTTTGTAATAATTATATCCCTGGTGGTCTAGTGCCCCCCCCAACCGCAATCTATAGTTCTTAATAATTAATATTTCTATCCCTGGTAGTCTAGAAGTCCCCCCCTCCCATCATAATAAAATTGATTTCCATTTACCAATACCTGGTAGTCTAGTGGCCCCCACCCATCCATGACAGCCACCCAGCACCCCCCACCTTCCCAGCCAGCGGCTGGCACAATACCTCTCACTCCGACCCAGCCACCAACTGTGTGTATTACCAGCAATTGAAAGAGGTGCTTGGAAATTATTCCTAGTACCTCTTTCAATTGCCAGGACATAAAAGGTAAATTCTTTTGGCCCTAACTCTCACCCCATTCTCCTACAGTGCATCATGTCAGCTTGTTTACACATGAGATGGGGTGAGAGTTAAGCCCAAGGTCCCCAACGCACACCCCAATGCCTGTTGGTGGGAGTGAGCTGGGGTGGGGAGCAATTGGTGGGAACTCTAAAATCAAATTTCCTCACTTTTTTTGATGTAGAAGAACAATAACTGATGCATTAACTACATTTTTTGCATAGAATATATATCTATATCTATAACTATATCTATATCTTTATCTATATCTATCTATCTATCTATCTATCTATCTATCTATCTATCTATCTATCTAACAGGTGCAGAGTTGTGCCCCTATAGTTAGGGTTGAGTAGGCACTTTAATGTTAAACCTGAAATTTTGCATGTTAATAACTTTGCAATTATTCAACAGATTTGCATGAAATTTGGTATGCACAGTGGGGCATGGTAGATTTCCTGATTTTCCAAGTTGCATTTAGGTCAGACATACGTTTTTGCGCAGTAAAATACCAAAAAATGCATTTTTCGCCAGTGTTGTAGGCAGTTTTGGGGATTTTGTTCAGGTGCTGCGCAGTCGCTGTGTAGTGTGCTGGGCTGAAACTTGGCAGATAGAAAGAGCTTGGATTAAGGAATATGCCACATTTTGCTTGGTGAAAAAATATTAAGCTATTCAAAAGTTATTAAAGTTTTTAGCTCCCCCTATAAATGAATAGGAAAATTTATATGGTAGTTTTGCAAAAGAAGAATGGGGATCTGGCCAACCAAAGAATTTGCAGGCTTACAATCGAAAAATCTTTGTTCACAAGAAATGTATTGGTTGCGACTGCCATCATCTTGTTTTCAGTTTGCAGTTGGAAAAAAACAAATATCTCAGCCCACGGGTGACTTCTAAAGTAAAGGAAGGATAGGTTTTGCTCAGGGGGCTTCTCTCTATTGACCCATGCCTGTAGGTTCATTCAGTTTTAAATTTTGAAAGTCTTTGGTCGCAGATCACTAATGACATTTGATCGCGAGCCTGCAAATTCTTTGGTCGCAAAATAATTTTCGTTCATGAGCTTCTTTCGCGACTTCCTGACCAGATGTCCAGGTTTTTTCTTGACCAGATCTTCCTTGGAGGGACCAGACAGCACAAATTTCATGATCAGATGTCCCCTGATGGCTGAAAATGATCTTAGGTCATGAGGTCGTGGCTGATTCTCATGACCAAAGAATTTTTAAATGTGGCAAAACTTTAAAATTAAATATCTCTGAAACGGTTTGCTCTTTTTGAAGGGATGTCCTCGAGATGTGACTGATGCTGTTTAGGTGTTGGAAAATGACTTCATTGCAGAGATATTGAATAACATACATAACATTTTTCCCATAGAATTATGCATGGTGCTATTGACTTGAAATGTACAGGGTAGGTAGCCCTAGTGCCACGGAAGTGCCTTTCAGTGGTTTGGTGTGTACAACATAAAGAGGTGCAGAATTATGCCACTCCGATGAATGAACATTTGATTTGTTCTGTGTTAATAACTTTTGAACCATGTGTCCGATTTGCCTGAAATTTGGCATATTGAAAGATTGATCATAGGTCATCGAGTCTGGTAATTTTCATGGCAGTGGCTGTTACAGTTGCTGAATTGTGATGCATGCTCCTTATGGTTAATGGGGAGGTATATATGTGCACTGTGAAAACCATGGTGAGCATATTTTTGGGTGTACAGGAAGATAGCATTATAAGGTATAGGACAGCTCAAAAGGTATGGCAGAAGTATATAGTTATGCAGTGCTGGGCAATGTGGTGGGAATGCAGGTCTCTACCAAAAGGCATGGCAGAAGTATATTGTTATGCAGTGCTGGGCAATGTGGTGGGAGTACGGGGCCACCAATACATGTGATTCAGTACTTACAATGTGATGTTATGCAGAATTATACTGTTGGGGAGGGGTCTTTTTTGGGCCCGCTAGCTCCAGCAGTGAAAATGCATTTGAGTGGATTCATTTTGAGTTGTATGCATGGGTGCTGGGCTGTGCTGGTGCCTTTTGAAGATTTCGTGAAATAATGTTGCTCCATTCCAAAGTTATGCCATTTTTTGATCTGTCATTATAATTAATGGGAAAATATATATGTGCATTGTGAAAACAGTGATGATGTCATTTTTTGGGGCACAATAATAATGTATTTAACTGGCTTCAGATTGGTTTGTATACATGGGTGCTGGGCTGTGGTGCTCCCATTTGAAGATTTTGTGAAAAAATCTTGCTCTGTTCAGAAGTTATGCCATTTTTGGGTGTCCCATTATAGTCAATGGCAAAATATATATTTTTTAATTTTGTTTTTGTTGTCCGGGTAAGTGCACTAGACAAATCCTGCCTATTTTCAGGCACGACCTGGGGGAGGGGATACAGATAAATGCCAACTGACCTTGAACCAGATTAAGCTGTTGGTGGTATTTTTAGTGAATGAGGGAATTTGGCGGGACACCGGGAAATTCCCCTACTCTTTTCGATAAGTGCCATGGGATCTTTAACATCCACCTGAACTACCACCAATCCAGGCAGATGGGACCTCGGTTTAACATCTCATCCGGAAGACGTCACCTCAGAAGTGCAGCATCCCTCTCATGCTGCACTACAGTGTCAGTACTAGAATATTAACCCAAGTGCCAGATGTGGGAACTGAACCCACAGCCCTCTGATCTGCCAGCCTCAGAGGTGAGTGTGCTATCTACTGAGCCACTGACACTGTATAATGTCAAATGTGAAAACAATGCAATCACATTTTTTTCCTGCACAACAAGAATCCATTTGAGTGGGTTCTGGTTGGTTTGTATGCATGGGTCCTGTACTGTGGTTCTGCCATTTGAAGATTTCTTGAAAAAATTGTGCTCCGTTGAACAGTTATGCCACCTTTGTCTCCCATTATAGTCAAAGGGAAAATATATATGTGCAGTGTGAAAAGATTTGTTCATGTGGCAACATGTCTGCAAATGATGGTCCAGGGCGTTTCTTTCTCTGAGACTCTGTTGTACCATTCCATTGAGCTGCTGAGCCCATATCTTCTGGATGGCAAGTCGTGGTGCCACAGATGTGTGTTTTGACATAATAGTGCCCTTATCTTTTAGGCTTCAGTAGGCACATTAATGTTAAATGTCACATTTTTGCATGCTTATAACTTTGCAACTGTTGAACGGATTTGCCTGAAATTTGGAATACTTGGTCTGGTATGGTAGCCCTGTCAATTTACCAATTTCCATTTTACTTGTACATATGGTTTTTGCACAATGAAGCACAAAAATGCACTTTTTGCCACTCCTGCGCAGTTGTTTGCTCATGTCGCTGTGCAACCGTTAAACAGATGTTCACAACATTTGGGACACACAGTCTGCTATGGTACATCTCTTCTTTTACTAATTTTTGTTTCCATCGGACATACGGTTCTTGTGCAGTGAAGCAGTAAATTTGTTCTTTTCAGCACTCCTGTACAGTTTTTCTCTCATGCCACTGTGCAATCGTTGAACAGATTTGGATAACATTTGGTATACATGGTCTGGTATGGTTCATCTCTTCATTTACCAATATTCATTTCAGTTGGACATAATTTTTTTGGGCAGTAAAGTGAAAAAAACTACTTTTATACACTGTGTTGCCTGTGTTGCTGCACAGCCATTGTGTGGTTGATTGGTCTGAAATGTTTGACATAGAAAGCCCTTTGTTCAAGGAACATGCCACTTTTTGTTTGGGGAAAACATGTTATTCTATTCGAGAGTTATAAGTGTTTGAAGTTGCTCCCCCTCATGGCCAAAGAATTTTAAGCCACCAGGTCCACCATTTTAGTGCATTTTCAGTCATGAGGTCCACCATTTTGTGGTGGTCGCAGCTGATTCTCGTGACTAAAGAATTTTTAAAGGTGGTAAAATGTTAACATTAAATATCTCTGAAACTGTTTGGTCTTTTTACTTGAAATTTGGAGGGTGTTGAGGGGATGTCCTAGAAATGTGACTGATGCTGTTTATGTGTTGGAAAATGTATTGCTTCTGAAGATATTGAGTGATGTACTTAACATTTTGCCCAAAGGATTATGCCTGGTGCTATTGGCTCAAAATGTATAGGGTAGGTAGCCCTAGTGCCCCAAAAGTGCCTCTCAGTGGTTTGGTGTGTAAAACTTAAACAGGTGTGGAATTATCCCTCCCCGACGAATGAAAAATTTGTTCATTCTGCTTCAATAACTTTGAACTGTGGGTACGATTTACCTGAAATTTGGTATGTAGAAAGACTAATCATAGATCTTTGATTGTGACAATTCTCATGATGGTGGCAGTTACGGCTGATGGATTGTGGCGCATGCTCATTATAGTTAATGAGAAAGTATATATGTGCATTGTGAAAACCATGGTGAGCAAATTTTTGGGTGCACAGGAAGATCTCATTATAAGGTATAGGACAGCTCAAAAGGTATGGAAGATGTATATTGTTATGCAGTACTGGGCAATGTGGTGGGCCCGTGCTCCCACCAATACATGTGGTTCACTACTTATATTATGATGTTATACAGAGATTTGCAAATTGGTGGGAGCGCAGTCCCACCAACTTCTGCGACAATGTACTTACCTATGCTTTTTCAAAAAGTAAGGAAATTCTTTGCAAAAAAAAATGTGTTAATGCATCAGTTAGGGTTTTCTACAGCAACAAATGCGAGGAAATTCAGCATTAGAGTTTTCAACCCTAACGCTGTCTCCCCCCACTGCCATACATACACACACACACACACATATACACACACGACACACAACTGGGGGGGCGGTACAAGACAAGACAACCAATCACAGACACATACCATAACGCAACAGAAATAACTTACAGCTTCTTAAACATACAACAACAGGCATTCATCATCATGTTTCATCAACTGTATCACTTCTGCTGCCATCCCAGTCCTTTGGGTACATACACCCTTCTGCATAATGGCATACTGTAAGTAATAAAACACATGTATTGGTGGGAGTGTAGGGCCCAACTTCCCCATAGAAACATAGAATTTGACGGCAGATAAGGACCGCTTGGCCAACCCAGTCTGCTCATTTCCCTATTTAATGGATAAGCTGGCGATCCTAGTTAACCAACAGCTTACTTCTTCCTACCCCCACCCCCTAGAATTGCCTTATGACTGTCCCATGCATGCTTGAATTCCACCACTGTTTTTGACACCACAACCTCCTCCAGAAGGCCATTCCATGCATCCACAACCCTCTCTGTGAAAAAATACTTCCTTAAATTACCTCTGAGCCACCCCCCCATCTTCAGATTGTGCCCCCTTGTTCATGCACACCTCTTTTTTTGAAAGATGCTACCCTCTTGGACTTTGTTGATTCCCTTGAGGTACTTGAAAGTTTCTATCATGTCCTCCCTCTCCCTCCTTTCCTCGAGGCTATACATATTAAGCTCCTTAAGTCTATCTTCATATGTTTTCTGGTGCAGACCCTGCACCATTTTAGTTGCCCTCCTCTGGACAGCTTCCATCCTGTCTATGTCTTTGCAGAGATTGGGTCTCCAGAACTGCATGCAGTACTCCAGATGGGGTCTCACCAGCTGTCTGTACAGAGGGATAATAACTTCCTGTTTTCTACTGGTAATGCCTTTTACGTAGATGAGGTCTCCAAAACTGCACGCAGTACTCCAGATGGCGTCTCACCAACTATCTGTATAGAGGAATAACCACTTCCCTTTTTCAACTTGTGATGCCTCTCCCTATGCATCCCAGTATCCCCCAGCCCTCCTTGCTGTCCTCTCACATTGCTTGCCCACCTTTAGGTCATCTAATATGACTACCCCCAGGTCCCTTTCCATTTTTGTTGTTGTTAGTATCTCACCTCCCATTGTGTACTCTTCCCTGGGTTTTGTTTCCCCAGGTGCATTCCTTCACTTCTTAGCTTTGAATCTAAGCTGCCATACATTTGACCATTCCTCTAACCTTGCCAAGTCCTTTCTCATCCTTTCCACCCCACCTTGTGCATCAACTCTGTTGCAGATCTTTGTGTCATCTGCAAGAGACATACTTTCCTTCCAGTTCCTCTGCAATGTCACTTATAAAGACATTGAAGAGGACCAGTCCTAATACTGAACCCTGCAGTACCCCACTAGTAATCCTCCTTTCTTCAGAGTGGACTCCATTTACTATTACTCTCTGTGTTCTATTCTCCAGCCAATTCTTTACCCAGGCTGTCATCTTTGGACGCACTCCCAGGCTGGCTAACTTGTATATTAATCTTTTGTGTGAGACTGTGTCAAATGCCTTGCTAAAGTCTAGGTAGGCCATGTCTGCAGCCCCTCCCTGATCTACTACTTTGGTCACCCAGTCAAAGAAATCTATCAGATTTGTCTGGCATGACCTTCCCATTGTGAATCCATGCTGCCTTGGGTCCTGTGCCCCTCTGGCCTCTAGATACTTGACATTTCTTTCCTTCAGAAGTGATTCCATCATTTTCCCTATCACTGAGGTTAAACTAACTGGTCTGTAGTTTCCTGCTTCTGCCTTGCTCCCACTTTTGTGAAGGAGCATCACATCTGCCCTCCTCCAGTCCTCGGGTACCACCCCATCCTCCCATGATTTGTTAAAGAGGGTAGTCAGTGGTGTCACTCATTCTCCCCTTAGTTCTTTTAGAATTCTGGGATGAATCCCATCAGGCCCCATTTCTGCATAGCAGCATAGCCCCATGCCTCACCAACTTGCCCATTTCTGCATAATATAACTAGTAAAACACATGTATTGGGGGAGCACAGGACCCAGCCCTCACTAACTTGCCCATTTCTGCATAACTGCATAGCCCCATGTTCCCACCAAGTTGTCCATTTCTGCATAACATCATAATATAAGTAGCAAAACACATGCGTTGATGAGAGTCCAGGACCCTTCGGGTCCCTGCACTACCACCAACTTGCCCAAAATTACCCATTTTTGCATAACAGCATAATATAAGTAGTAAAACACATGTATTGGTGGGAGTGCGGGGCCCTTCCGGTCCTTCACTCCCACTAATTTGCCCATTTCTGCATAACGGCTTAGCCCCATGTTCCCACCAACTTGCCTGTTTCTGCTTAACACCATAATATAACTAATAAAACACATGTATTGGTAGGAGCATCTCAGATGCTTATAAAGGATGCCAGTGTATGCACCTGAGAGACTGGGATAGCAGCAGAAGTAATACAGTTGGTGAAACATGATGATGGATGCCTGTTGGGGTATGTTTAAGAAGTTGTATGTTATTTCTGTTGCATTATAGTGTGTGTCTGTGATTGGTTGTCTTGTCTTGTACAGCCCTCCAAGTGTGTGTGTGTGTGTGGTGTGTGTGTGTGTGTGTGTGTGTGTGTGTGTGTATGTGTATGTGTGGCAGTGGGGGGGGAGTTGGAGTTATGATTGAAATCTCTAATGCTGAATTTCCTCACTTTTGTTGTAGTAGAAAATCCTAAGTGTTGCATAACGCACTTTATTGTGTAATAATATATATATATATATATATGTATACTGCAAATATAGATAGATAAATAAATTGCAAAAAACTGTGTTAATGCTCTAGTTAGGGATACAGTCACAAAAGTAGAGAAATGTGGCATTAGGGTTTTCAAAGCTAACATCCCACACCCCACACCCACCTGCACATGTTGTCCTCCCTAACGCTCACCCCAGTACATAAGTAAATTAGCTAAGATGGGCACAGTATATAGGAGAACATGGTAAATGTTAGCACCAACAATCCCAAGGCACACTCCTGATACCTGTTCGTATGTGCAGAGTGGATGTGGGGTGGTAGCTTTGAAAATTCTAGTGCCACATTGCCCTACGTTTGTGGCTTTATCTCTAACTAGAGCATTAACAGTTTTTTACAATTTATTTTCTTACTTTTTTAGATAGTATAATCATATCCATATTTGCCTTGGGAGCGCAGTCACCTCTGGGCCTTGTACTCCCATCCCTTCATAGATGTGTATATGTATGTAACTGTCAAAGCAGAGATATCTCTGGGCCCTGCACTTCTATTTATAAGACAACAGTGACCAAATTATCAGTATAGCCATCTTATTACCCCACCTCATGTACCCAGTACAGAAAATTCTCAAATCCCTGCAAAAGCATAATTCTGAGAAACTGCAACACCATTCAGCACTAAAGATGCGAAAACACATCTTGGCCAGGATTTTTAAAATGACAGCTGTAACATGCATGAGGTGGGGTAATAAGATGGCTTTTTGCAACTTATTTCTTTTCTTTTTGAGATAGTATAATAGTATCCCTATTTTACTGTGGAGCGCAGGGTCCCATCCCTTCATAGATGCATATATGTAGGTAGCTGTGGAAACACAGGGCCCTCCGGGCCCTGCTCTTCCATTTATAGGATAACGGTGACCAAATTGTCAGCATACATATCTTATTACCCAATGTCATATGCCTGGTGCAGAACATTTCTGAATCCCTACCAAAATATAATTCTGCACAACCGCAATGCCATTCTGCGCTAGAGGTGTGAAAACATATTTTGGTCAGGATTTGAAAAATGACAGCTGTGACATACATGAGGTGGGGTAATTATTTTGAAAATCTGGGGTTAAAATATTTAAAAGTTCCAAAGTTATGAGCAGGCATAATGAAATTGCAACGAATGGTCATAACTTTGGCATTGATTCATATTTTGACTCCAGACTTCCAATATAGCATTCTTATGACCTCACCTCATAAACCCCATAACTGAAAATGTCCAAATCTGTGCCAAAATGCCAGTCTGTGCCACAGGTATGAAAACACTTTTTGGTCAGGATTTGAAGAATGACAGCTGTACTGTTCATGAGGTGGTATGAAAAATTGGCTATGTTGAAAATTTGGAGTCAAAATATTGAGAATTACCAAAGTTATGCACGTGTGTAGGAAAATTTAAATGAGCGCACATAACTCAACCATTTTTAGGAATTGTTCTACCCAGTTTTCAACATGGCCTTTTTGGAACCCCACTTCATGAACACTCGCCATGAAATTTTGTTATCTCGTCCCAAAAGGCGATTTAGCAGAATGACAGTAAAATCATCTTCTCGGCCTGATTAACAAAATGAGAGTTGCATTGTTCATGAGGTGGGGTCCCAAAAAGGCCATGTAGAAAACTTGGTGAAAAAAGTCCTAACAAGCATTTGTCAATGCCGAACGTTCGATTGCAGGTATTTGCAGTGGTGTTTGGCACATATGGTGCTTTACCCTAATGCCCTGTGCGATTGCTGGTATTTGCACAATAAATTTTCAGCATGACCTTTGTGATACCCCCATTGTGCGCTACATAGGCGTAAACACGTTTTGGGCAGGATGTGAAAAATGACAGCTGTACTGCTCATAAGGAAGTGTGGTAAAATGGCAATGTTGAAAATCTGGAGTGGAAATATTGAAAATTCGCAAACCTACAAATGTGCGTGGGAACTGTGCAACGCACGCTCGAAAAACAGTCATTGTTAGGAATTTTTTCAGCAAATTTTCAACATTGGCATTTTAAGATCTCTGCTCATGAACAGTGACACTGTGATTTTCTTAATGTGTCCCATACACTGAGTTTGCACAGCGACTGTGCCATTGTGTGCTACGTGGGTGAAACATGTTTTGAGCAAGATGTAAAAAATGACAGTTGTACTGCTCATGAGGAGGTGTGGTAAAATGGCAATGTTGAAAATCTGGAGTGGCAATATTGAAAATTCGTAAACGTATAAGCATGCATAGGAACTGCGTAACGTACGCTTATAATACAGTCATTTTTAGGAATTTTTTCACCAAATTTTCAACATAGCCATTTTAAGACCTCTGCTAATGAACAGTGTCACTGTGATTTTCTTAATGTGTCCCATACATTGATTTCGCACACCAACTGCGCCATTGTGCACTACATGGGCGGAAACATGTTTTGGGTGAGATGTGAAAAATGACAGCTGTACTACTCATAAGAAGGTGTGGTAAAATGGCAATGTTGAAAATCTGGAGTGCAAATATTGAAAATTCGCAAACGTATGAGCCTGTGTAGGAACTGTGCAATGCACACTCGTAAAACAGTCATTTTTTGGAATTTTTGCACCAAATTTTCAACATGGGGTTTTTGGGTCCCCTTCTCATGAATGATGTCACTGTCATTGTGTTATTCAGGCCCAAAGGGTGATTTCACACAGTGACTGCACAGTGACTGCGAAATCACCCTTTGGGCCCCAATAACGCCATGTCAGTGACATCATTCATGAGAAGGTGTCAAAAAAAACCCATGCTGAAAATTTGGTGCAAAAATTCCAAAAATGCCTGAGATATGCAATAAAGTTGAAAACCCCTATCTAGCCCATTATACAGCTTACCAGCAATTCCTCAGTCGCAGTCAGCTTTGAAAGAGTGCAGGCGTGTTCCTGGTCCACGAAGATTGTCGTGCCAAGCTCGGAGATAAGTATGGGGTGAGGGGTGTGGGGAGGCTGGGTGGGGGTGCTGGGTTGTGGGAGGGGGGACTGGGAGAAGCGCTGTGGGACCGTTTTTGGTTTACAGGTAAAAAAAAGAATACGTGGGATGTTTTCCATGCTGGGGTGGGTTCCAGACATGGCAGAAGGATGGCTGGGGGGGCTGGGGAGCCGACTGGGGATTGGGCACCCCCATCGGCAAACAATACAGGACGTTTGCCATGCTGGGGTGGGCTCCCAGCATGGCAGAAGGATGGCTTGGGAGGGCCATGGAGCCGACCGGAGATTGGGCACCCCCATCGGCAAACAACATGGGACATTTGCCACACTGGGGTGGGCTCCCAGTGTGGCACCAAAGATTTGGGGAGCGCATGATGCGGGGTGGCGTGGACGTAGCCTAGGAAGGACAGCGAAGCGGTTTTCTTTGAAGCGAAGACCACCGCTGTCATACACAGCTCCCACACCCATTGGTGCAGGACCGCCATGCCTGCTCAATGGAGCAGTGGATTGAAAGGGAGAGGCACACCTCCAAAGTGTGCTACTCTCCCAAAATGTTCCTTGCGCATGTGCGCAAGCTAACGTAAAAATGGCAAAGTTTTGAACATAAATTCAAAACACCATTCATAAACATTGTATGGCACTTACCTTGATTCTTCAGTTCACAGTTCAACTTTGAAGAATTCAGTTGTGTCCCAGTCCACAGAAGATGACAGCCTATGACCTCTGGTGGTAAGTATAGGGTAAGGGGAATCATGGGGTGGTGGGTGTCCAGTGGGAGGGCCTTGATGGGGAATGGCAGGGACAACAAGGGACCATTTTCTTTTTTCAGGTTAAAAAGAAAAGACACCAGGGAGAGCAGTAAAGTGACATTTCTTTGACTGCCTGTAAAACTGTTCTAACAATAAGTTGCCTAATATTAATTATTTGGAAGTGGAGAAGCAGTGCAGTAACTATTCTTCTGACTGCCTGTAAAATCTATGTTGCTTTGCACAGACTGGTCTCTTGAAGTTTTGAGTTATTGTCAGTATAATAAAATGTAGTTTTTAACTTTATGGGCTATAAATGGTGAAGATTCCATTTAAACCTGTGTGCAGATAGAATGGCTTGTCAGCCTCATACTTTGTGTGGGGTACCTGACAAAAAACAAAATGAAATGGACAGTTTAGGGGAAGGCTTACCTACTGCAGGCAATCCACTGTTGATCACAGCAGCTTTATTCAGGCTCTCTTCTGAACCTTAATGCTGCCTGCTCCTCTGACTTGCTCAGTTTGGACTGAAGAACAACACTCCTGTCATTCTTATTTGTGGCTCCCAGCTACCTGCAAAGGGATGGGGGTGCCCGAACAGGGAGAAAACATTGACGTAACTCATTTCCTATCACTCGATCTTAAAATCCACAAATTCAAATTTTTCTTTTTTCCATGACTGTTACTACTCATCACTGTCCTCTTTTGACAGCAGCATGGAGAGGGCTTCTTCTTCACTTGTACCTGTGTGCTTTGAAATGCCATTGCAGGTTACTTGCTCTCTCACTATTGCTCTCTCTCTCTCTCTCTCTCTCTCTTTGCATCCCTCACACTCTGAATGGCCATATTTTTCCTGTTTTTTGGTCAGCAAATAAAAAAAAAAAAATAACACCAGTAATACCAAACAACAAAGTTAGAAAGTCAAAGTACTACATTTATAAAATGGCTATTACAAATAGTGGCATGCAGTGGGGAACGGGGATTGGAGTGGGAGACTGCCTGCATGCAAGAAGTTCAGGTACTGTACTTTTCACTCTTGGCATTGCTGTTGCTGTGGCTATGGTTGCCAAAATCTGTTTGGGAACACGGTTGTCGGGATGGAATCATCAGAAGTGTGACTGTCATAAACAGGATGGGTGGCACACCAAAGGGCAATGGGAGTGGTGGGCACACCACTGACTCCAGGAAAATTGTGGCTCATTGCAGGAAACTCCCACTGTTCTCATATAGAGAACACTGTTCAAGGGCTCCTCTCACTAAGCTGGGCACCTGGAATTTTGGGTACCAAGTAAACATATACGTGGGCACAATATTTAAAAACAAACATCAGAATCTAGCTGAACGGGTCCTGTTTAGCTAGGTTCTGATGTTTGTTTATTCAAATCATGGCATTTTTGTGTTTTTTTTTTCCCCATTTGTCAGTTTGTGGGTGAAATCAACAAGATGGCAGTTTGCATGGCACCCGAAATGTTTGGTGCCATGCCAGTTCAGTGGTGAGGAATCAAATAACAGCATTTGCAGCATCAAATATTTACTTTCACAAAAAAATTTTTCTCAAAATCCCTACTGAGCATGCACACGTCAGAAAACACTAAAAGTTAAAGCCTCATAACTCTGGAACCACTTCAAATGTTTTCACCAAACCTGTCAAAGGCACTACATAACAAATCATGGGAAGATGGGGTGGTACCTGAGGACTGGTAGAGGGCAGATGTGATTCCCCTTCATAAAAGTGGGAGCAACGCAGAAGCAGGGAACTACAAACCTGTTAGTTTGACCTCAGTGGTGGGGAAAATGATGGAATCACTTCTGAAAGAAAGAATTGTTGAGTACCTAGAGGCCAGTGGGGCACAGGACCCAAAGCAGCATGGATTCACAACAGGAAGGTCATGTCAGATGAATCTAATTGATTTCTTTGACTGGGTGGCCAAAGTAATAGACCAGGAGGGGCTGTGGATATGGCCTACCTAGACTTTAGCAAGGCATTTGACAGTCCCACACAAAAGATTAATAATCAAGTTAGCCAGCCTGGGAGAGGGTCCCAGGGTGGTAGCCTGGGTAGCAAACTGGCTGCACAAGAGGACACAGAAGGTAATAGTGAATGGAACACATTCTGAAGAAAGGGGAGTACCTCAGGGCTCAGTACTGGGTCCAGTCCTCTTTAATGTCTTTATAGGTGACATTGCAGAGGGTCTGGAAGGAAAGGTATGCCTCTTTGCAGATGACACAAAGATCTGTAACAGAGTTGATACACAAAGGGGGGGGAAGAAAGGATGAGAAGGGACTTGGCAAGGTTGGAGGAATGGTCAGACATATGGCAACTTAGATTCAATGCAAAGAAGTGCAAAGTAATGCACCTGGGAATTAAAAATCCATAAGAAGAGTACACAATAGCAGGAGAGGTACTAACGACAACAAAAATGGAAAGAGATCTGGGTGTAGTCATATCATATGACCTAAAGATGGGTAAGCAATGTGAGAAGTCAGTAAGAAGAGCCAGGGGGATACTGGGATGCATAGGGAGGGACATCACAAGTAGAAAAAGGGAAGTGATTATTCCTCTATACAGACAGTTGGTGAGACCCCAACTGGAGTACTGAGTGCGGTTTTGAAGACCTCATCTACATAAGGACATAGACAGGATGGAAGCAGTCCAGAGGAGGGCTACTAAAATGGTACAGGGTCTACATCAGAAATCATATGAAGAGAGACTGAGAGAACTTAATATGTATGCCCTTGATGAAAGGAGGGACGGGGGGGCATGATAAAAACTTTTAAGTACCTCAAGGGAATCAACAAAGTCCAGGAGGGTAGCATCTTTCAGAAAAAGGATGTGTAAGAATAAGGGGGCACAATTTGAAGTTAGAGGGCGGACGGCTCAGGGGTAATGTGAGGAAATTCTTTTTTACTGAGAGAGTGGTGGATGCATGGAATTGCCTTCCTGGGGAGGTTGTGGGTCTAAAACAGTGGGGGAATTCAAACATGCATGGGACAGACATAAGGCAATTATAGTGGGGGTTGCAGGAAGTAGGCTGTTGGTTAACTAGAATCTGCTGCTTATCCAATAGGTAGGGAAATGGGCAGACTGGGTGGGCCAAGTGGTCCTTATCTGCTGTCAAAGTCTATGTTTCTATGTTACTTTAGGACATGACACATATCCCTGCATGTTTGGGGCAGCAGTTCCTTTTCATGTAGGCTGTAGTCGAGAGCAAAAAAAAAAACAATGTCAAGTATAGGAAAAAAAAAATTTTTTCTAGAAATGATACATGTGTATCTTAGAAACCACACAAGTTTCTGTCACAAAACTATTGCCACATCAAGACCTTGACTTCTAGATAACATATACAACATTTCAGCTTATTTGGCCCAAGGAAGCCAAAAATATTAATGTGCAAAGTTTGCGATTTATCATTAAACAGGCTATTTAACACTTGGGGTGGGATATTCAAAGCTGCTGCGAAAGGTGCAAGTGAGATGCACCAGTGCAATAGCGGATATGTGTGAAAGAGCGATATTCAGCAGGTGACAATGTGCAGTGCAAATCGCAGTGCACCAATGCGCAAGCCTGATAAATGCAAGCGCAAGTGCAAGGGGCATAGCCATGAATAAACAGCGCAATGCAATATTCAACAGCAGGCTGATGGCACAAGCACAGAGCAACAGGGACATGCGCGGAGCAAATTTGAACATATAAAAAGATGGAGCAAGCAGGGGATGGTGGCTTGTGCCCAGGGGTGCAGGGGTGAGAAAGGGAGAGTGAGTGAGAGAGAGAGAGAGAGAGAGAGAGAGAGACAGAGACAGTGTGAGACAGTGACAGGGTGATGGCCATTAGCCAGGCAGGACAGCAGCAGGGGTGCAGGACAGTAACAGAGGCAGGAGGTGCAATGGGCAGTGGTATAGAGTGTGTGACCCAGCCTGAGCCCATGGGCAGGCCAGACTGTGCGTGTGGGTCCCAACACAGAAGTGCACCTAGTGCAGGGGCCCAAGCAGCAGCATAAAGCTGGAGAAGCCCAGCGAGACAGCTGCAGGGGGGGTCAGACAGGCTGGGCCATGGCCAGTGCAATATTCCAGATGGAGGTGGTTGAGGGATGTGAAGAGGCAGGCAGCTGAGTGACATGGCAGTGGAAGGGCCCGGTGGCAGTATGCCCAGAACAGGTGGTATGGTGCCCGCACCACCTTCAAACAGTACAGCGACACTGAGATTGTGTGCCGGTACCACCTGAACCGGACGATTCTGAGGCAGCTCTGTGAGCTGTGCAGTGACGAGATGCAGGCATCCACAAGATGGAGCCATGCCCCATCAGTGGAGACCAAGGTCATGGCCATGATGTGTCTGCTCACCATGGGCATCTTCCAGAGACCAACAGGGGACACCACAGGCATAACCCAGTCAGCCACGTCATGGATCCTCACAGAATTCCTCAACGCACTGCTGCCACATGTTGCAGAATTCATCCACTTCCCCAGCACACAGGTGGAGTGTACAGCAAACATGCAGAAGTTCCACAGGGTTGCATGTATGTCTGGCATGCTAGGGGCCATTGACTACACATATGTAGGCATCCACATACCACCGGGGCCGGAGGGGGTGGTCTACATCAACAGGAAGGGCTACCCCAGCGTCAACTAACTGGCGGTGTGTGATGCCAAGGGGCGCATAATCAATGTGTGTGCCACACTCCCTGGGGGAGCACACGATGCCTTCATCTGGCACCAGTCTGCACTGTGCCACAGGTTTGAGAGAGGGGACATCCCCACTAGCCACCTAGTAGTTGAGTATGCAGTAGGAAAGGGCAGCCCTGAGCATCAGGGCAGGGCGTGGGTGGGAGATGCTATGCATGTGGTGTAGAGGGTTCCACTGTGTGGGGGGGGCAGCCACACTGACCAATGTACTAACCCAACATGTTCCCCCACAGATGACAGTGGATACCTATTCAGGCCCGGACTGCTCACCCTGCACAGGCGTCTGTCGACCCCAGCACAGGAGATATACAATGAGGCACACGCCAGCACATGGAACATCATCAAGCATGTGTTTGGACTGCTGAAGGCACATTTCCATTGCCTGCACAGGTCTGGTGGTGCCTTACAGTACAGCCCCTCAAAGGCCTGTGGCCTGTTCCTGGTCTGTTGTGTGCTACACAAGATGGCCACTGCCCATGAAATAGCTGTCAAGGTCAAAGAGAGGAACAGTAGGGGGGACGATACGGATGCCGGGGTCAACGGTGGTGGGCATCCCCCCGGATGATGGGAATCCTGGCTGTGCAGCATGGTCCAGTGGCACAGGGATACTGTTGCAGAGGAGCACTATGGTGCATGCAGGTAGGTGAACAGGTCCACACACATGTCCCTGGGATCAGGGCACGGTAAACATGCATGGCTGGCAGGACCCCACAACTGACACTGCCAGAGGGGGCATCGATGGACATGGGACCGGTCACCATGGAAACACCCCTGACAGAACAGGGGACCCTACCCACACAGCCCCACACACCCACACCCACACAGGCACAGTCACACGGGCGCACACACACACACAGACACTGAGGCCGCCAACGGGCATGTGTCAGACACTGAACACCAGTGCACTGTGGCGGCCGGTGCTGTGATGGCATCATCATGCACATGCCACGGTGGCCAGTGGCCAGAAGGGTGTACACAAGGTGGGAATGATGTGTGGCCTCGGATGTCATGGCCCAGGTACATACACACACACACACCACACCTCCGTGCATACAGGGCTGCGGCAGGCAGCGGACAGGGAGGGCAGCAGATCATATACACCACACAGGTGCATGGCCACTGCAGTCACATTGACTGCCCTGTCTAGACCACCCAGCAGATGCAGGCTGTGTGGTGGCCACAGGAGGTGTCACATATGTACCTCCAGGTGTGTTGCTGCAAGAACGCGACCGGTCCCTTGCAGGTGTCTGCAGGCCCCTGAACAGGCCCGCTCCAGGCATGCTCAGGATGCCCACAGCTGATCCTGGTTACGACAATGCTGGGGTCACACAACGCCGGGACTGAGGGGTGGATAATGCACTCCGTGGTGACTGCTGCAGACGGCCCTGCACCAGGGTGGCCAGTGGTGCCAGCCTGGCCGTGACTGCAGAGGTGAGCTGATCCATGCCTGTGGTTGTGTCCTCTCACATGCATGTGGCCTCAGCCAGAAGCTGCTGAAAGTCCTGGGCACGCCTCCCTGTGGACTGGCTCAGCTCAGTGTGGAGCACACGCACCCTAGCCATGACCTGCATCTGCTGCTCCACGGACGGCTGAGCAGACGAGTGTGCTCGGCAAGTGGGTCAGCACCCTGGGGGGCTTGGGCACTATGCTGACCCACAGGGGTTGTGCAGCCATGCAGCACAACCCCTCGTGCAGGTGGGAGCTGCACAGTGGGGCCTTCATGGACCTGTTCTGTCTGTGGTGCACTGGCAGTGGACACTGCACCCGGCCCACCCTTAGCACCATCCTACTGCCACTGCTGCCCCTCTGGCCGCTGTGCAAGCATTACTGGGGAGGCTGCACCCCCACTGCCAGACAGGCTTGACTGCCCTGCAGGTATGGTGGCCATCACAACACCGGGCAGTGCGACTGGCAGGTCTGCAGTGCCACCCATGTACCATTAGCGCTGCCTTGTCCAGAGTGAGGTAGGGGTGCCTCCCTCTGTACAGCATCACCACTGTCCTGGGTAGCAGTCATGTCGTCATTGGACATGGACCCCACCCTGATCACTGTCTCAGCATACTGGACACCATGGCTGGCATCCCGCTGAAACACTGCCTGGGCCTCATCTGTGCCCATGCCACAGGCATCCATGTGGACAGTGTGGTGGGTCTGGCAGGGGTCCAGGCCAATGACCCCGGTGAAGGTGGATGGGCACTCCTCCAGGTCCCCGACATCACCCAGGGTGGGCACCGCTGCCCCTGAATCTGAACACAGGCACTCAGGATCTGTAAGGGAACATATACACATCAGTGCTGCCACCACACACACCTGCCCCAATGCAACCCTTACCCACATCCCCTTGCACTGCTGTACCTACCATGCAGATAAGGGCTACCCCCCTGTCTGGAATCCACTGCCGGGAATGCCCTCAATGGCACTGCGCTGCATAGCATAGTTGCCACCACAAGCTCCTCCTGCAGTGTCAGCTGTGGCACCTCAGGCTGTCCACCACCCATGGTGGCACATGTGGCCCAGATGGCTGCCCCTTCTCCTTGATCCACCTGCGATCCATGCCCACCTTCTTCTTACATTCCTGCACCAACCTTTTATGAACGCCCTGCAAGTTCACGGCCCTGGCTACACCGGCTCATGCTTCCACCCTGGCTTGCTGGGTGCCTGTAGAGCCACTCAAGAGGGGCTCCTGGTCCAGGTAGGTGTCATACAGGGCATCACATTCCACTCTTGTGAAATTGGGCTTGCGCTTTCATGCAGGCCCCTGCTCCTCAACTTCCTTTTGCTCCAACATGCTGTTCCTGTGGGTAGGGACATGTGGTTAGTGCTGGTTGCCACACACAAGGCTCCCCCACAGTCCTGACATGCCCAGTGCCTGGCGTCCTACATATGAAGGATGCAATACTGGTCTGGTGCCTGTGCTGCCACATGGCACCTTTATAGTGCATCACATGCAAATGAAGGAATGAGCAACTGTAATGAGATGCAAAGGCCTCTGATGTGCCGGGGATATGCTAATCTGCTAATATGCATATGCCTGCTGAATATTGTGGAAAAGAGCATTGCTCAGGGGAGTTGCTCATGCGCATGGCATGGCGCATCAGTGTGACGTGCGCAGTCCGCATGTTACAGAGCATGAGCGTACTGATGTTGCATATGGTGGTGGCGCTTCCTACACATAGTGCGTTATTGGGCAAGTGGTGCACATGCACTGTACACCAATTAGCACATGGCCCATGGGGCACACTGGACCCAATCGCGCACCATGCTATCCATGCCTTATCGTGCTGATGCGCACAGTGCACATGTGGTCCTTTGACCCTTGTGTGTAGCCGTTGACCCCCAGGTGCCTGCGGCACATACCAGTGTTGCCCCAGCTGTATCGTGCATACCCTGCCAATGCATGATCAGGGATGGCAGAGCATCACCAGGTGTGTCGCGCATCCATCGCAAGTGCGTCTCGTGTGCTCAACAGCACCATTATGCTTCTGTGGTACTGGCTACAGCCATGACTCACAGGAGCATGCCTAGAGCACCAAATTGGACCCAGGTGGAATTGGTCAACCTGGTGGCATTGGTGGAGCCACATATTGGTGCCCTCTATGGGCAGGTATCCCTGGACTAGCCGTGCACTGAGGTGTGGCAGGGGGTGGCAGAGGCACTCGAGGAGGCCACAGGATCACACTGTAGCAGGCAGCAGTGCCACCACAGGTGCAGGGACCTGTGGATGAGGGACCTGAACCACCTCCAGACACTGCAGGCACATGCCCAGAGGGGCGCTGTGCCATGGTCAAGTGATTGCACATATCCCCATCTATGCCATGTCGGTGTTGTGTGGGTTGCCAGCGGGTGTTACACCATGCTACTGTGAGTGGGGGGCAGTGGCTGGGAATGCCGCTGGCCATGGCAGTGCACCATAGGTGTGCTGTGCCATGGCATTGCTGCTGCGCTGGGTCATGGGGTATACTGTGCTGGGGAGCCATGTGTTGCTGCCCAGTGCTGATGTCTGTCTTTTACTGTCTCCCTACTAGGCCCTGAAGATAAACACAGAGCCCAGATGGCAGTGCCGCTGCCAGACAGCAGCAGCCCTGTGGTGTCGCACAGTGGAGGGATGCTGCCCAGCCAGGAGGTGTAGGTGGCCAGGTGCCAGTTGGACCATGGCTTTCAGGTAGGCACTTTGGTGGTGTATGCTGTTGTGTGGGTTAGGGGTGGGCCACAGCCCCCTGTGCACATGGCCAGTACATGCCGTGCTTTGCCAGCATGGTCCATTGCACCATGCTGTGCCCTGGGCACGTGTGTGTGGCTGCTGTGGGTGGGCTGTGGGTATATCCAGGTCCCAGCCAGGCCACTGACAGCCCCACATAATGGTTATTCACTTGGCTGCCATGGCTGTGGCATGCTGTGCATGGCTGGTGGTGGTGTGCAGTGCTGTGCATAGCTGTGGATGGTCAGGATGGTGGCTAGTGTGGGCACACATGCTGTGCTCGGCTGTGTGCCCCCTACAGGGTGCATGCCACCACTGTCCACTGTGCATGGTGGGTGGGGTACAGTCATGTGTGCATGCACTCATCCATGTTCCCTCCTTTGGCCTAGGTGCCCATTGGGTGGATGCACATACCAGGCTGCTGGAGCAGATCTTGAGGGTCACCACAGCCACACTTGTGGTGACCCACATCATACAGCAGGCCCTGTTCCAGCCACAGAGGAGAAGGTGGCAAAGGTGCATGGAAGTCGTGGACCTCCTGAGGGGCCCGTTGGCCTGCATCACCCTCTCTTCCACTGAGACCCCTTCCATTCCTTCATTGTACACAGCCTACCATGTCCTCTATCTTCCCACCCCCCTTCCCCAGCCTACGTTCCAGATTGTGGCCTTCCCATTCCCTGCCCCTATCCTTTCTTTACCTTTAAATAGTTTGTTGTTGTAGTTGGTTGTTGCTTTTAATACATTTCTATTTTGGTAGCCATCCATGTCTGTGTCTGTTTTGCAGCTGACTTTGGTGCCATGCTGCAGTGGTATGCATAGTGGCTGTGTGATACATTTGTGGTTGCCTGGGGTTTCTGTCAGGTGGTCTGCACACAGTGGTTTGTGTGTGTGTGTGTGTGTGTGTGTGTGTGTGTGTGTGTGTGTGCCCTGTGGCATGCGTTTGTTCCCTGCTGGGCTGTGTGTCCGGTGTGTTGTGTGCTGTCAGCTTGTGTGATGTCTGCTTTGGTCCAGGTGCCATGTCCCATGTCATCCTGGGGGTGTTGCCCGTGACTTCCTGCCAGAGGCTATGTGTGTCACACCACCTCCATGCACTGCAGTGAATTGTGTGATCAGAGCATGCAGCCGTGCACCTGCCTTCCCCCCCTCCAGTCATCCCCTGCCCTGTGGTGGCAGTGTGTCCTGCTTTTGTGGCCTGATCTACACTGTGCCAGGTTCCCTGTGCTATGGCCCATGTGCCTCTGTCCCTTGCCCTGCCTATGCTGTGCTCCTGTGCTTTCTGCCTTGCTCCATTGCACAACCATGGTTGCACGATGGCACCTGCTGACTTGTTCCCTGGCACAACCCTTGTTGCACTATGGTGCATCCCTGTGATATTCAGCCATCTTGTGCTGTCACTTGCCTTGGTGCTCAGCCTTTGAATATCTCATTGGTTGCACACCTGTGCAGTCTACTTGTGCTGCTCCGCCCTTGCGCCTGCTTCTGATGCATTTCTGAATATCCCACCCAAACTATAGTAGTGCTATCATGCCCCATTATTCATGGTAACAAAACTCAATTTAATGCATCAGTTAGGGTTGTTCCACAGTGACAAAAGTGAGGAAATTTGGTGTTAGGTTATTTCTGTCACCTGCTGCTGGTTGTTTGTGATTGGTCATGTTGCCTTGGTCCTCTCCCCTACTTGCATGTGTGTTTGTGTGTGTGTGTGTGTGGTGCTGGGGGATGGGGGTGGAGAATGCAGAGTTAGGGTTTTCAACCCTAACACTGAATTTCCTCTCTTTTGCTGCTGTGGAATAACCCTAACTGATGCATTAAACAGAATTCTTTTGCCATGAATTTCCTGTCTTTTTGAGAAAGCATTATCTCATACTGCATTGTATCTGTTGGTGAGAGCATGCCTCTCTTTTTGCACCACAATCTGACCAAGATATAGATAGCTTTATCAGAATATTAACTTGTCTTATGCTATTCATGCTGCAATAGTTCATGTGTTACACCTTTCACCTGAAAATAAAGTCATACATCAATGGAATAGGAGAGTAATATGTGCGCCACATGGACCAATATGCAAGCATTTAAACTAGCCAAGGGGGGAGGCACTGGAAAGGAGCAGGGAAATCCTAGCCCCCTCAAAAAAAATCAGGGTACTAAGTGAGGTAGACAGCAACATAGAGATGTCAATAGGGAGAAGCCCAGGAGGAAATGAAGAAAATGACAAATACAGTAAGGACAGGGCTGGAGCAAAAAGGGGAAAGACCAACAAGAAATGGAGGGTAATGAGTACCAACACCCATAGTCTGGGCAACAAGCTCCCTGAACTGGTGGCCTTGATGGAAGAAGGATGCCTGGATATCGTAGCAGTCACAGAAACATGGTACACAGAGAACCATGACTGGGATGTTACCACACCAGGGTACACAACCTACAGGAGAGACAGGAAGGGCAGAAGAGGGGAGAGTAGCTCTCTATGTAAGGGAAGGGACAAAAGCAACTAAACAAAAGAGTAAATAGTGAGGAGAGGAGGCACTGTGGGTCACCTTAGAGACTGGAAATGGCACCACAATCTGCACAGGGGTTGTATGCAAACCCCCATTGCAGGGGGAAGGAATGGACAAGGATTTGATAGAAGGCATACTTAGGATGGCAGAGAAAGGGGAGATACTGTTGATGGGGGACCTTAATATGCCAGATGTTAAATGGAGCACCTTTGCTGCAGCCACATCCAAAAGCAGGTTCCATTCTTGCCCTTCAGGTGGCATGCCTCAGACAGCTAGTTTTGGAATCTACTTGTGAGGGAGTAATCTTAGACTTCGTACTCTCAAATGGGGAGAGTGAGAGGGTCTCAGATCTAGAAGTGGGTTGCATTTGGGAACAAGTGACCACCAAACAGTGTGGTTCATGATAAACTCAGCTGCAGAGTCAAGCCATACAAAAGTGAGGGTTCTGGACTTCAGGAGGGCTGACTTCGGCAAGATGGGAGAGTGACTTAGAAAAGCACTAGCAAACAGGCTAGAAGGAGGGGTGGAACAACAATGGGGAAATATCAAAACTGCTATCACAGAGGCAACAAGCCTTTATGTGAAGCAAATAAACAAATTGAAGTGAAAGAAAAAGCCACTATGGTTCTCAAAAGAAGTGGTGGTGAAGGTTAGGGAGAAAAAGATAGCATTTAGGAAGTACTGTATAAGGAAACACACAAGCAGCAGGACAGAGAACTGTACCAGTTAAGACAGAAGGAAGCAGGGAGGGTAGTCAGAATAGCAAAGGCACAAACTGAGGAAAAGATTGCCAACTTGGTTAAGAAGGGGGATAAAACCTTTTATAAGATTTATCAGGGAGCATAGAAAGACAAAGGGAGGGATAGTGAGGCTGAATAGATTGGATGGTGGGTGGGCAGAGAGTGACAGTGCAACATCAGGGATACTGAATGAATACTTCTGTTCAGTATTCACAAAAGAGGAAGTGGTGGAGGTGCCAATCCAATTAACAGAAGCACTATGGAGAGGGGGTCGATCCCAGTCCTTTCACAGAAGAAAGTTTTCTGAAAGAACTCTTAAAACTGAAGGTGGACAAAGGAATGGGGCCAGATGGAATTCACCCCAGAATTCTAAAAGAATTAAGCAGAGAACTAGTGACACCACCCACAGGCTACCCTTTATAACAAATCATGGGAGGATGGTATGGTACCTGAGGACTGGAAGAAGGCTGATGTGATTCCCCTTCACAAAAGTGGGGGCAAGACAGAGGCAGGAAACTACAGACCTGTCAGTTTGACCTCTGTGGTAGGGAAAGTGATGGAATCACTTCTGAAGGAAAGAATTGTTGAGTACCTAGAGGCCAGTGGGGCGCAGGACCCAAGGTAGCATGGGTTCTCAGTGGGAAGGTCATGTCAGATGAATCTAATTGATTTCTTTGACTGGGTGACCAAAGTAATAGACCAGGGAGGGTCTGTGGACATAGCCTACCTAGACTTTAGCAAAGCATTTGACACAGTCCCAAACAAAAGATTAGTAGTAAAATTAACTAGCCTTGGAGTGGGTCCCAGGGTGGTAGCCTGGGTAAAACATTGGCTGAACAACAGGACACAGAAGGTAATTGTAAATGGAGTCCACTCTGAAGAAAGAAGGGTTACTAGTGGGGTACCGCAGGGTTCAGTACTGGGTCCAGTCCTTTTTAAAGTCTGTATAAGTGGCATTGCAGAGGGACTGGGAGGAAAAGTATGCCTCTTTACAGATGACACAAAGATCTGCAACAGGGTTGATACACAAGGAGGTGTAGAAAGGATGAGAAGGGACTTGGCAAGGTTGGAGGAATGGTCAGAAGTATGGCAGCTTGGATTCAATGCAAAGAAGTGCAAAGTAAGGTACCTGGGAAACAAAAACCAAGGGGAAGATTACACAATGGGGGGGTAGTAACAACAATAAAAATGGAAAGGGACCTGGGGTAATCATATCAGATGACCTTAAGATGGGCAAGCAATGTGAGAAGGCAGTAGTGAGGGCTGGGGGAATACTGGAATGTATAGATAGAGGCATCACCAGCAGAAAACAGGAAGTTGTTATCCCCCTGTACAGACAGTTGGTGAGACCCCATCTGGAGTACTGCATCCAGTTCTGGAGACCCCATCTCTGCAAGGACATAGACAGGTAGGAGGCAGTTCAAAGGAGGGCAACTAAAATGGTGCAGGGTCTGCAAGAGAAGCCAAATGAGGAGAGGCTAAAGGAGCTTAATATGTATACCCTTGAGGAAAGGGGGGAGGGGGGACATGATAGAAACATTTAAGTACCTCAGTGGAATCAACAAAGTCCAAGAGGGTGGCATCTTTCAGAAAAAGAGATGTGCAAAAACAAGGTGACACAATTTGAAGATAGAGGGGGACAGCTCAGGAGCAATGTGAGGAAGTATTTTTTCCCAGAGAGGGTGGTGGATGCATGGAACAGCCTTCCTGAGGAGGTTGTGGGGTATAAAACTGTGGGAGAATTCAAGAATGCATGGGACAGACATAAGGCAATTTTTGTGGGGGGTAGGAAGAAATAGGCTGTTGGTTAAACAGCATCTGTAGCTTATCCTCTAGGTAGGAAAATGGGCAGGCTAGGTGGGCCAAGTGGTCCTTATCTGCTGTCAAAGTCTATGTTTCTATATTTCAATGCAGCCTAGTGTATTCTTAGCCTGCGTGACAGTCAGAGCTGCAAAGACATGTTCCGCATTAACTGGTGGAAGTTGTAAAAGGCCTCCAGATGCTTTTACCACCAAATGCGTCTCCATAGTCAGTCCTCAAAATCTCCTGTAGACGTAGGCGTATACAGGCAAGTGTAAAATTAGAGACCATGCTGATCTCTTCAATGATGAGTAAATTTATCTTAGTAAACATAGAACGAAGCTGAGATGCAACCTCAAATGACAGTTTACGATACTCTCCTGCTTTGCCATGCTCCACTGGCAACATGAAGAGACAGTGTGATGTAACTCCACCGATGTTGTATGCTGCCAGTCCAGTGGGAGCACTAACAGCAACAGACCTTGATGAGCCTGCCAATTTCTGTATTTCAGTCATGATGGCCTCTATAAGGAAGCGCTTTCCTGTACCTGCTGAGCCACTAACAAACATCAGTAGTGGCTTGTGGTCAAGAGAGTTGCATTTCAACCGTTCATGTAGTATACCATGCCGGACAGCATCAGTGACTGCAGAGTGCACCACATGTTGTTGCTGATTGAGTCTCTCTCTCAGTTCTGCCAGATCAACAGTGCAGTGTGTGCCATGTCCCATAACACTCTCAACTTCCGACATGAGTATTTCTGGGACATTCAGAGGCAGAGGTACTCCAAGTATACCTTCTTCTTCCAGATAAAGGTTGTCCTGTGCACTAACAGGAGTGTCCTCTTCAAGTTGTTTCTGTGCCTTTTCAAGCTGCTCTTTCTCAGCATCTAGTCTCTGTATGTATGTGTCAGAGTATTCAGTTGTGAATGTCTTATAACTGTGATTGAATTCTTCCTTGTATGCATCACAGTCACCTTTTAATTCTGACTCATTCCTCCAGGGTTTAAATAAGAATAGCAGGGCAAAGCAGAAATGCTGTCTGCTCTCAGATGTGTCTAGGTGTACTTTGCAGTGGTCAATGAGCCAAGGCTTATGCCTCTTTATGAGACTGCCATCCACTCCTCTGACCTTGTAAATGTCATGAGTGCAATCAGGTGAGACATCTGTCTTGAAGTCGTACTATTTAGCCACCTCAAATAGAGACATACCATCCATGTCTTCCTGTCCATGGGGGTAGTACGTGTCAATGAGGCTATTCTTCAAGATATGTCTTGAAGAGGGTCTGTTGACAGCCAGTTCCTCAATCTCAGCATGAGGAATAAGTACACATTTGTGCTTCCGTTTGTAGTTTACAATGAGAAATCACACAGCATTGGATTTGCTGTACAAATGTGTACCAATCAAGCCATCACTGGCCTCATAAGCGCCACATTCTCTGTGAGATAGGGTCTTTAATCCCAGTGACCGCAACTGAGATGTCAGTGACTTGCTTGAACTGGCAATATATTCCCAAAGATCTTGCAAGCTAATCTGTTCATGTGTGGTGATGTACAAAGTGACGTACCGAACTACAGCCAATGAGTTGTCAGCCACAAACTGAACATCTATGTTTGCTTGCCACATTAGAAGAAGAGTTGGGTTGCAGTCATTGATGTACACCTCATTCTCGTCCCTGGACAACTCATATACCCTTTTGGTGAATTTTGACTTCAACTGGTGTCGCATAGCTAAAAACAGTTCATTCATGCAACCATCCTGACAGGTAAATCTGGGAAATCTGAAATGATATCTTGTGTGTACCAACTGGATTTGTTCTTCACTACCCATCAGCAGTATTTTGCACAAATATGATGTTGGAACTTCTGCACCAACTTCCACAGTGTAGGACTGTCATACTTTTCCAGTTTGCAGCAAGTGATGTATCATTTTATGAATGTTAACTCTTCTGCTGCTTCATGTTTGCCTATGAGCGGGGCATCCTAGATCCACAGTAACATATGAATATGAGATGTACCTCATGCCTGATATTCCATCCTTCAGAAGTAATTCTCTACAGTACCAAGGGTGGATTGTTCTTTGACAAAATGAAAGTCAGAATATCAAGGAATTGCTTGTGAAAATGTCTAGTCACAGACACTGGGTCAAGTGAGCACATCTCTCAGAGAGTCATTGATGAAATGCCCTCTACATCACAATTTGTCCACTTCAAGAGTTCATTGACCTCCTCCTCCCATGTATACTAGGCAAAGCTGAGTTTGACAAACCATGTGGCTGTGCCATACTCTCACAGCAGAGTCACCTCCTCAGACTGTCTGTGATACCAGTATTCTTTGGTGCCACGTAGACTTGCTAGAATGGAAGACAAATTGACTTGCACATTTTCATCCTTTTGCATTAATTTCTGCAAAAACTCTATGGCATAGATTCTATCAAGTAGAGTTGTGAGCCATATAGTATGTGCAATAGATGCAGACAGTATGCTAAGCTCACTCTCCTGGAGGAGATGGAACAGGTACTGTATGTTACATCTGAATTTGCCATCCTTACTGAGCACATGACTAGTGCGGTACTCAGTAGCTTGCACACACATCTCTATCATCTAGACAGCCACCTGACCCTTTTGGGAATAAATCTGGAAAACAACGTGCTTCCAATATTGCCTCCCAAATGCTGACATGCTCACCTGCCACCTGTTTCATTTGGTACAGATCAATGTTATCCCCTACTGGATCCCTACCATGCAGTGGGTGTATTGTGTACTGTTCATGCACATTTTTATTTGTCTGTACATTGACCTTCTCAGTCAATGGTTTTGTGGTATCCAACACATCGTGTTCAGCACACACGCTACTCATACGATCAAAGTCAAGGTCTGCATAAAATGGATTGTTGCTCTTCAAGTAAGTAAGAGCAGGCGTCACCTTCTCTACATTGACAATATCCTGGCAAATGACCTTTGATTTTGTTGGAACACTGTTGACAAGAATCACCAAAATGTTCTCACTGGAGATTGCATCCACGTTTTCCTGCAGAGGAAGTGGAAGATACATAACAAAACCCTTAAGAAACCTAATTAGTTCTTTTTGTGGAATGTTCCATGTTTTTTTGTATTCAGATATAGAATAGTCTGAAACAGTTTCATAGTCTGAATAAGAATCCATTCAAACATATTTAATGTGGCAATCTCAGCAGGTGTCACATGTGCCTCCATATTGTTCAGCAGTGACCTTGGTGGAAGAATGTTAGCCTTCACTTTGGAGAAACAGTGCTTGCACATCACAATGATTGGGTCTAACTGGAAGTCACACTTTAACAGCAGAAATGCTGACAGATGAAACCACATATCATTGAACAGTGACAAAGTTTCCAGGTTCATTGTGACCGTTTGTTTCTCGTAACAGAGCCGATCACATGACACACATACAGAGTCACATTTCTCTGTCTTTGCCAACTCAAATTTGGCAATGGATTTCTCAAACTGCTTGAGAATTACAGTTTCTAAGAAAGAGACAGAATTTCCATCAGAAATAGATGACTGTTCAATCACAGTAGCTGGGACACTTCTGTCACGCCGCAGCTGTTTCAGAAATGTCATGGCACCATGCATGTTACCAGACTGCAGTAACTCATTCAGACGAGTATGCTGCACAACTACTCATTGCACCTCATAGACCCTATATACAAAGTTCTGCATCCCTGACTGATGCAATCCCAGCATCCGCATGTGGTGAAATGCACTGTTGCAAATGCCACTATCTAGGCATGCAAGCGAATGACCCATAAGTCTAGTATGTGGATGGATCTCACAAATGTCTATAGTCTCGAAGAGTTTATGTCTGTCTTTATGATCAGTAATGACAAACAATTAGATGAAGTGCTCAACTTTGTCAAATGATGATTGCCTCTGGTTGCAAGTCTCATCACATGTCCATGACAGACAGTGATGCTTTTGAGGCTCAACAGTTGCCTCAGACCCATCATCTGACTGCATTGTAATATCATCACATACACTCAGCACATTACACAGTTTACAGGACTCATCAATGCAGAAGTTGCTGTCCTTTTTCTGTGAGCAATATGACTCCTCCCAGAAATATGCCTCTCAGTGCTGTGTGTGTAGCCAGCTTCCTGTGAAAACGTCACAGAAGTTGCGTTGGTTCAAGACAGGATACTGCTGCAGCTGCATCTTAATGCTGTACACAATTTTCCTGAACTGCTCAAGTACATGCGCAATTTTACGCCACAAGCGTTGAAGAACAAATAGTGCTCTGTTGACAAATGTACTGACTCTGAGATGCAATTTCATCAAAGACAGATGACTCTTTAGTTTTTTGCACTCACATCTCATCACAGCAGGAATAAGTCTATCAATCTTAGCTTCAGAAACTAGTGATCAGAAATACTTTGACTTCTTCAGATGAGCATCAGCAGCCATGCCTTTATACTGCTGGTTGGTACACTTCTTTAACATTAGTCTTCCACCTGAAAGATTTCCTCAACTGTTGCTGAGCTCTGCATTTTTGCCTTGCAGTTGAGCAAGCGCGTACTGTTTCTGTGGAGTGTGCAACCTGTGAAGTCACTCCTTGAGCGGAATGCTGATTCACTTTATGTCTTGATGTACCATGTGTGGTTTTTGAACTGTTCTTAAGCAGCAGTGTACTACTATGATACTTGTTTCATCTCTGCACAAAACTGCATCTCTGCTTAGAAGGCATCTTTATTCTCTAGAAATTCACAGTACTGTGGGACAATTTCCGTATTAGACACATGTATAAGAAATAGAGAAAAATAAATATTTAGTGCTGAGCAAATTCTTTTGTAATAACATTACATAGTCACACACACTGTTCATGTGTCTTGTAATAAGAATAAATGACACTGCTAACAGAACATTGCACAGAAAATCCTTCTCACAGCAGAACACTAGTGAAGGCAACATACAATGCTTTTAAATGTTGCAGAACAGAAGCTGACTAATAACATGGGAAAACATCAGTAAATATGGCAGAAACTAAATTATCAAAATTTTAACTATCCACACTATTTTTGTCAAAAAACAGTTTTTTTGCAACATTTTCATAAAGCAGTATTGCATGAATGACAGTGTCGTAAATATTGGTGTCGTGAGCATGACAGTGTCGCAAATTTTGGTGTCGTCAGTACAACACTGTTGAATTGTAGTGTCGTAAAATAGTATTGTCAGCACAAAAGTGTCAAATAATAGTGTAATGAGCATGAAAGTGTCGAATACTTACATTAAAAAAACAGCCTCTTTAACTCTAAGCCCATCAGGCACTGCTTTGTATTTGAGTGAGGATACTTACACCAATGGGACATAACATTGATCAGGCCATATCAGGCAACCAATCACAAGTGCTGAAGACTGGAGAAGAAGGACATAGCAGCCATCTTAGGAGAAACCAAAACAACCTGCTTAACACTGTGTAAGTACATCACATTTTGTATACAATTTTTCTAGCATTATGAAAACTGTTACTACCACAAAAACAGCATTAAACAAATCATTTTTACTGCTCTATTTGACTATGGCAATATAAATAACCTGTTATGCTCTGAAAAAAAGTTATAACTGTTTAAAGTCAGAGTGTCAATGAATACTTACTAGCACAGATAGAGCTGCAAAAGGAGGCAAATGAGGCAGAAAGCAAGCAGTACGTGTATCATAACCCAAGAGGCAACCAATCAGAGATGTCTGTTTACTTGTGATTGTTTGAACTAGCCTATGAAAATGTAGTATTTTCCCACCTAGAAACCTTGCAGCATTTCTGGTTGACAGGAGATGTAGCCATTCAGTGTAGTCATAGTGCATGCATCTACTGTATTGGTTAACCATGAGAAAGCATTAACCAATTAGTTTGTTAATCACAGTGTTTTGGGACAGCCCATCAAAGCAATGTTGAAGAACAGAGGGAAATTTCAGTTTCGTACTCAGCAGTGACTAGACACTGCAGGACAAACATTGACTTTTTTGGCAGCTCTTTCTCCACTTCTCAGTTTAAAACCTCAGAATAGCAGAAAACAGCAAATGGACTGTGTGGGTCATCGACAGCAGCATAGTATGACAAGCTTCAGAGTATGCTTAGAGGAGTGATTTTGGCAAAGATCTGAAGCTTCCAAATTGCTCTGTCAAGTGGTTTGGCAGGGGAGGCATGAGGTGGGAGCATCTCATGCCAACAATGCACAGACAACTGAGCACTCAACATACATGTGATATCTCCCTCTTTGAGCAGGAGACTCATGTTTTTTTGACTGAACTCCCTCTCTCCCTCCTGGGAAACAAAATCTCCTGCTTAAGTAAAATTATGTCCAAAATATCCATTTATGTTTGTTTTTGCCAGACAAAAACACATGAAAAGTAAATTAGTGATGAACAATATAAGTGATAACTTTGTACATCTAGTTGTTGATTCTTTTTAGTGCTTATTCTTGACAAAATGAAATACATTAAATGCTTTTATTCTCATTTTTTGACGCCATTTAAGGACAAACTCATGACGTTACGGCATCTCCCTACTAGTAGGCCAATCTCCCTACTAATTTGACCCAAATCTCCCTCTTAAGCAAGTTGGACATATCACATGTATGACTCAAGCTTGACAGGACATACTGCTGATTCATCTCGGAGGCAATGATTTAGGCACCAAACAATGGGTAGATTTAGTGACAGAAGCAAAATTGGACCTTGCTTCTATTATGAGTATGTTACCTGCCTGTAGGATCATTTTTTCTGATATTACAGAGCGTAGGGTCTGGCAAGCAGAACAGCACATGCACCTGCTTGAAAAGGCACGAAGAAAGGTAAACATACAAATATCTGGATATCTGCGCATGTCTGGGATGCACACCATACTTCACCCTGAAATTAAGTATTATAATGATTGGCAATCACTGGTTGACTAAAGACATACAACATGGCTATACCTACCAGATGGTGTGCAGCTCTCATGCTGGCAACTGCCTTTTCCTGGGAGACCTTCGAGATGAAATCCTCACAGTCCTGCAAAAATATCAGACTGTTAAAATGTTCACCTTTAAAAAAATGGTTCTTTTAAGAGCCACAAAACCTTGGTCAAAAAATAGAAAAGCTGCATACAAACACACACACACACACACACACACACACACATGCAATCTCAGCTATATTGAGAGGGCACCAAAGCAAGAGGGTGTGTGGGGGGGGGGACAAATGGTAGAAATAAATTGTCTATGTGACTTACTGTAGGTATGAGTGCAGTAAAATTGACAAAATAAATATCAGAATATTAAATCATTCTGATCATGTCTGTCCACACCAACTGTGCAAACAATGTTAAAACTTAACCCATCTAGCCTCACAAGAACACATATACACACATGTACTAAATCACTATTATCTCTATCTCCCTATTTATTTCAGTATTAAAACAACTACCAAATTTCAACATGAGAATCTGGACCATAAGGAAGGCATGCTGCCTGGTTGAGGCAATCCAACAGATGGTCTTCAGGTAGAGAGGGGGGGCTCTCTGAGTGGGGGAAATCACTGGTTGACTAAGGACATACAACATGGCACTGCAGCAAATTCTGTGCAGATGGTGTCAACACCTATATAATTGACATCCATACCTTAAGTTCAGCTCTATGTTAGCACTCAGCATCCTATACCTTTTGTTTTCAATGGAGAGAGTGAGCACTATCCACCTGCGTCTGAGCAACTGAGATCAAATACCTGCTGTGTCCAGAGTGTGTGCGCGGGAGTGGACTGGGAACGCATTAGTTTCATAAGACATTATGTTGTACAGTACACAAACTTGTGTGTGGATAGTAGCAGGTATTCATGAACATTTTATACAGTTATTTACTTCAGCTGTGCTTCAGCACTGAGGACACAATATCTCAGCATTTTGTTTTGGGGGGGAGTGGCTGAAATAGCTCCATATCCTTCTTTAATTCATCACACTAATGTAACTTGTGTTCACCTGTTATCACAAAACAGTGATGTTAATGTCCAGTAGTTTACTTGGCTTATGTCTCACACCTGAGTATGTAGCATATAGGCAGAGAAGGGAGCATAAAAAACAACACCAACCTTAATGAACATAGAGACAGCAATAGGATCTGTTATCAAATTTTTTTTTTTCTAGCTGCCAGGGAGACTGGATTGGATCAGCCACTGCATATGGTGAAAAATGAGCCAGCTGGTGGTGCCGAATGTAAGTACTGCAACATACTGTAGTAAACACACTAGTGATATACAGGAGAAATAAAACTTCTACATGACACTCTCTCATAAACCTGTGCAGCTGCATCAGAGGCATATAACAATCATTTCCATGGCATTAATTGGTCTGTGGCTCACCACTAAGGATCCAGTTCCTGGTGGAGAGTAGGAAGGGGCATTGCCTGGCTGATGCCATGCAACTCTGCAGTGTGCTAACTGGTGCCCAACTGGGATCATGTAGGTACAATGTTCTGCTGAGGTTCTGCACTCAGTATCCAGTACCTATTGGGAGGGGGTGGGGTAAGCGTGGGGGCCATTGCCTGGCTGAGACCGTGTAACTCGTAACTGTGCTATCTTGTGTGCAACTGCAATCAGGGTGGTGAACCATTGATGCCCATGGCTTTAATTTTCCTGTGTTTTTCCACTCAGGATGCAGCACTTGGTCTAGGGGGAAGGGGGCATTGCCTAGCTGAAGCCATGTAAGTTCTAACTGTGTTAACTTGTGTACACCTGCAATCAAGGAGGTGTACCATTGATGTCCATGGCCTTAGTTTTGCTGTGGCTCTCCACTCAGGATGCAGTAGCTGGTCTAGGGGGGGCATTGCCTGGCTGAGGACAATCAAATCCTAACTGTGCTATGTTCTGCACACCTGCAATCAGGGAGGAGTACTATTGATGACCATTGCTCTAGTTTCGCTGGGGCTCTCCATTCAGGATGCAGTACCTCATCTGTGGGGGGGGGCATTGTCTGGCTCATGGCATGCAACTCCAAACTGTGCTAAGTTGCGTGCACCTGCAATTAGGGAGGTGTACCATCGATGTCCATGGCCTTAGTTTTGCTGTGACTATCCACTCAGGATACAGTACCTGGTCTGGGGGGGGAACATTGCCTGGCTCAAGCAATGCAACTCCTAACTGTGCTAACTTGTGTGTACCTGCAATCAGGGAGGTGTACCGTTGATGTCCATGTCCTTAGTTTTCTTGTGGCTCTCCACTCAGGATGCAGTACCTGCTGTGGGGGGTGGGGGTCATTGCCTGGCTGAAGCCATGCAATTCCTAACTGTGCTAACTTGTGTGCACCTGCAATCAGGAAGGTGTAACATTGATGTCCATGGCCTTAGTTTTGCTGTGGCTCTCCACTCAGGCTGCAGTACCTGTTCTGGAGGGGGGAGTATTGCCTGGCTGAGACAGTGCAAGTCCAAACTGTGCTAACTTGTGTGCACCTGCAATCAGGCGGCTGTACCATTGATGTCCAAGGCCTTAGTTTTGCTGTGGTTCTTCACTCAGGATGCAGCACCTGGTCTAGGGGGAGGGGGGCATTGCCTGGCTGAGGCCGTGCAACTCCTAACTGTGCTAACTTGTGTGCACCTGCAATCAGGAAGGTGTAACATTGATGTCCATGGCCTTAGTTTTGCTGTGGCTCTCCACTCAGGATGCAGTACCTGTTCTGGAAGGGGGAGGATTGCCTGGTTGAGACCATGCAAGCCCGAACTGTACTAACTCGTGTGCACCTGCAATCAGGGAGGTGTACATTGATGTCCATGGCCTTGATTTTACTCTGGTTCTCCATTCAGGATGCAGTACCAGGTCTGGTGTGTGGGGGACATTGCCTGCCTGAGGCAGCGCAACTCCTAACTGTGCTAACTTGTGTGCACCTGCTATCAGGGAGGAGTAACGGTGATACACATGACCTTATTTTTGCTGTGCCTCTCCACTCAGGATGCAGTGGCCTGGTCTGGGGGGGATGGCATTCCTGTCTGAGTCCATGCAACTCCTAACTGTGCTAAATTATGTGCACCCACAATCACAGAGGTGTATCGTTGATGCCCATGGCTATAATTTTACTGTGGCTTTCCACTCAGGATGCAGTACCTGGTATGGGGTGGGGGAGGCATCTCCTGACTGACTCCATGCAACTCCTTATTTTCTAACTCATCTGTAACTGCAGTCGGGGAGGTGTACTGTTCATATACATAACCTTAGGTTAGCTGTACCTCTCCACTCAGGATGCAGTACCTGGTCTGCGGGGAGGGGGGGCATTGCCTGAATGACACTGTGCAACTCCTGTGTAACTTGTGTGCATCTGCAATCTGGGAGGTGTACCGTTAACAACCATGGCTCTAGTTTTGATGAGGCTCTCCACTCAGGATGCAGTACATGTCTGTGGGGGGATTGCCTGGCTGACACCATGCAACTCCTAACTGTGCTAACTTCTGTACACCTGCAATCAAGGAGGTGTTCTGTTGCTGTCCATGGCTTTAGTTTTTCTGTTGGTCTCCATTCAGGATCCACTACCTGTTTCTTTTAGGTCAAGGAATTGCCCCATCTATTAATATTTTAATAAAAAACTAATTTTCATGTTTGTTTTATAGTTTAGTAAAAATTACATTTTGAGAAAATTTATATTTTATCTTTTTCATAAAACAATCAAAATATATATTTTTGTTACATATTTTTCTAAAGAAAAGATTTTATATAAAAATATTTTGCTAGCTAGAGATGCATATTGTTTAATTATAAGAATTCACTGCTTATGATGATTTGTTTACAATCCTAATTTGTCTTCAGCTGTTATCACAGCTAGTGCTCTAGTTCTCCACTCAGGATGCCGTACCTGGTCTGGGGGAGGGGAGGACATTGCCCGGCAGAGTCCATGCAACTCATCAGTCTCTAAACTTGTGTGCAACTGCAATCAGTCAGGTGTACCGTTGATGTCCATGGCCTTAGTTTTGC
This sequence comes from Neoceratodus forsteri, assembly GCA_016271365.2. Lineage (NCBI taxonomy): Eukaryota > Metazoa > Chordata > Ceratodontiformes > Ceratodontidae > Neoceratodus > Neoceratodus forsteri. The sequence continues at coordinate 868,311,625 of CM057450.1, read as the reverse complement.
TATTCCTCTCAACTAAGCATTCAGCACCTGGTCTGGGGGGAGGCATTGCCTGGCTGAGGCTGTGCAACCCCTAACTATGCTAACTTGTGTGCACCTCCAATCAGGGAGGTGCAGCATTGATGTCCAAGGGGTGGCAGGGGGCATTGCCTGGCTTAGGGTGTGCAACTTCTAACTGTGATGATTTGTGTCTACCTGCAATCAGGGAGGTGTACCATTGATGTCCATACCCTTAGTTTTCCTGTGGCTCTCCACTCAGGTTGCAGTAATTGTTCTAGGGGGGCATTCCTGGCTGAGGCCGTACAACCCCTAACTGTGCTAACTTGTGCCTATCTGCAATCAGAGAGGTCTACCATTGATGTCCATGCCCTTAGTTTTGATGTGGCTCTCCATTCAGGATGCAGTACCTGATCTAGGAGGGGCATTGCCTGACTGAGGCCGTGCAACTCCTACCTGTGCTAACTTCTGTGCACCTGCAATCAGGGAGGTGTACCATTGATGTCCATGGCCTTAGTTTTGCTGTGGCTCTCCACTCAGGATGCAGTACCTGCTCTGTGGTGGCGGGGGTCATTGCCAGGCTGAGGGCGTGCAACCCCTAACTGTGCTAACTTGTGTGTAGCTGCATTCACAGAGGTGTACCGTTGATGTCCATGTCCTTAGTTTTCCTGTGGCTCTCCAATTAGGATACAGTAACTATTCTTGGGGGGCATTCCTGGCTGAGGCTGTGCAACTCCTAACTGTGCTAACTTGTGCCTACCTGCAATCAGAGAGGTCTACCATTGATGTCCATGCATTAGTTTTGCTATGGCTCTCCACTCAGGATGCAGTACCTGCTTTGTGGTGGGGAGGGCATTGCCTGGTTGAAATCATGCAATTCCTAATAGTGCTAACTCTGTGCACCTTCAATCAGGGAGGTGTACCATTGATGTCCATGGCCTTAGTTCTGCTGTGGCTCACCACTCAGGATGCAGTATCTGCTCTGGGAAGTGGGGGGCATTATGTCCATGGCCTCAGTTTTGCTATGTCTGTCCAGTCAGGATGCAGTACCTGCTCTGTGGTAGGGGGTGGACATTGCCTGGCTGAGGCCATGCAACTTCTAACTGTGCTAACTTGTGTGCACCTGCAATCAGGGTGTACTGTTGAAGTCCATGGCCTTTGTTTTGCTGTGGCTCTTCACTCAGGATACAGTAACTGATCTGGTGTGGGGGCATTGCCTGGCCAAGGCCGTGCAACTCCTACTTGTGCTAACTTGTGTGTACCTGCAATCAGGTAGGTGTATCGTTAATGTCCATGACCTTAGTTTTGCTGTGGCTCGCCACTCAGGATGCAGTACCTGCTATGGGGTTGGGGATCATTATGCCCATGGCATTAGTTTTGCAATGGCTCTCCAGTCAGGATGCAGTACCTGCTCTGTGGTGGTGGGGGGCATTGCCAGGCTGAGGGCATGCAACTCCTAACTGTGCTCACTTGTGTGTACCTGCATTCACGGAGGTGTACCTTTGATGTCCATGCCCTTAGTTTTCCTGTGGCTCTCCACTCCCAATGAAGTAACTGTTCTGGGGGAGGCATTGCCTGGCTGAGGCCGTGTAACTCCTAACTGTGATAACTTGAGCCTACCTGCAATCAGAGAGGTCGACCATTGATGTCCATGCCCTTAGTTTTGCTATGACTTTTCACTCAGGATGCAGTACCTGGTCTGGGGGTGAGGCATTGCCTGGCTGAGGCAGTGCAACTCATAACTGTGCTAACTTGTGTGCACCTGCAATCAGGGAGATGTGTGCCATTCATATCCATGTCCTTAGTTTTTCTGTGGCTCACCACTCAGGATGCAATACCTGCTACGGGGTTGGCGGTCATTATGTCCATAGTGTTAGTTTTGCTATGGCTCTCCAGTCAGGATGCAGTACCTGTTCTGTAGTGGTGGTGGGGGGCTGAGATCATGCAACTCCTAACTGTGCTAACTTATGTGTACCTGCTATCAGGGAGGTGTACTGTTGATGTCCATGCCTTAGTTTTTCTGTGGCTCTCCACTCTAGATGCAGTACCTGTTCTGGGTGGCATTGCCTGACTGAAGCCATACAACTTCTAACTGTGCTATCATGTGCATACCTGCAATCAGAGAGGTCTACCATTGATGTTCTTGCCCTTAGTTTTGCTGTGGCTCTCCACTCAGGATGCAGCACCTGGTCTGGGGGGGATATTGCCTAGCAGAGGCCGTGCAGTTCCCAACTGTGTTAACTTGTGTGTACCTGCAATGAAGGAGGTCTACCATTGATGTCCATGGACTTAGTTTTGCTGTGGCTCTCCACTCTGGATGTAGTACCTGCTCTGGGGGTGTGCATTGCCAGGCCGATGCCATGCAACTCCTTACTGTGGTAATCTGTGTGCACCTGCAAACAGGGAGGTGTACCATTGATATCCATGCCCTTAGTTTTCATGTGGCTCTCCACTCAGAATGCAGTGCCTGGTCTGAGGAGGATATTGCCTGGCTGAGGTCGTACATTTCCTAACTGTGTTAACTTGAGTGTACCTGCAATCAGGGAGGTGTACCATTGCTGTCCATGGCCTTAATTTTGCTGTGGCTGTCCACTCAGGATGCAGTACCTGATCTGGGGAGGGGCAATTTCCTGGCTGAGGCAGTGCAACTCCTAACTGTGCTAACTTGTGTGCACCTGCAATCGGAGGTGTACCGTTGATGTCCATTGCCTTAGTTTTACTGTGGCTCTATACTCAGGATACACTACTGGCTGTTTGGTAGGGGGTGGACATTGCCTGGCTGAGGCCATGCAACTTCTAACTGTGCTAACTTGTGTGCACCTGCAATCATGGAGGTGTACTGTTGAGGCCCCAGGCCTTAATTTTGCTGTGGTTCTCCACTCAAGATGCAGTTTCCCATCTGGGGGGGGCATTGCATGGCTGAGGCCATGCAACTCCTAACTTTGATAACTTGTGTGTACCTGCAATCAGGGAGGTGTTGATGTTCATGGCTAAATTATACTGTTGCTCTCCACTCAGGATGCAGGACCTGGTAAGGGATGGAGGGGGCATCTTCTGACTGACTCCATGCAACTCTTCAGTTTCTAACTCATCTGCAAATGCAAACAGGGAGGTGTATCATTCATATACATGGCCTTAGGTTAGCTGTACCTCATCACTCTGGATGCAGTATGTGGTCTTCTTGGGGGCGGCATTGCCTGAATGACACTGTGCAACTCCAAACTGTGTACCTTGTGTGCATCGACAATCTGGGATGTGTACCAATAATGGTTCTAGTTTTGCTGAGGCTCTCCACTCAGGATGCAGTACCTGTCTGTGGGGGGGCATTGCCTGGCTGAAACCATGCAACTCCTAACTGTGCTAACTTCTGTACACCTGCAATCAAGGAGATGTACTGTTGATATTCATGGCTTTAGTTTTGCTGTTGGTCTCCATTCAGGATCCACTACCTGTTTTTTTTTTTTTTGGGTGGTTGGGGGCATTGCCTGGCTGAGGCCATGCAACTCCTCAGTGCGCTAACTTGTGTCCACTTACCAATTTACCATATTAATATGTCTTTTTTCTCTTCACAGGTCCCATAACAAGATGATCACTCCATGACCTCTTTGGTCGTGTGGACAGACTGGAGCAGAACGTTGACCATCTGCTTCAGGGACAGGAGGAAATCCTGTGCCTGTTGCGGGCTGAGGAACTGGGATGGTCAACCTCCTGCTCAAGCCTGTTAACACGCCCACTGATGCCATGGTGCAGGCTAGCACTGCCCACCGCAAGCAGCAGAATCCAGTCTCCCTGGACACAGCTGAAGGCCCTCCACAGCAAAGGTATCTCCTCTTGGTGCAGCAGTTTCCATTTCCAATGTGCCTCCACATTGATCCAGTTTCCTGTTGTGTGGTCGAGGCAGCACAGAACACACCTCCCCATCTATTAATACTTTAATAAAAAAAAAAATATGTTTCTTTTATAGTATTATAAAAATTACTTTTTGAAAAAAGGTCTATTTTGTTAGTTTTTCATAAAACAGTCGAAGTATATGTTTGTGTTATATATTCTTCCAAAGAAAAATGTTTTTGTAAAAATATTTTGCTAACTAAAGACGTATAGTATTCAATGCTTATGACGATTTCTTAACAATCATAATTTGTCTTCAGCTGTTAGCACAGCTAGTGCTCTGGCTCTCCACTCCGCATGCAGTAAATGGTCTGGTGGGGGCATTGCCTGGTTGAGGCTGTGCAACCCCTAACTGTGCTAACTTGTGTGTAGCTGCATTCACGGAAGTGTACCGTTGATGTCCATGTCCTTAGTTTTCCTGTGGCTCTCCACTCAGGATACAGTAACTATTCTGGGGGGGGCATTCCTGGCTGAGGCCGTGCAACTCCTAACTGTGCTAACTTGTGCCTACCTGCAATCAGAGAGGTCTACCATTGATGTCCATGCATTAGTTTTGCTATGGCTCTCCACTCAGGATGCAGTACCTGCTTTATGGTGGTGGGGGGCATTGCCTGGTTGAAATCGTGCAATTCCTAATAGTTCTAACTTTGTGCACCTTCAATCAGGGAGGTGTACTGTTGAGGTCTATGGCCTTAGTTGTGCTGTGGCTCTCCACTCAGGATGTGGTACCTGGTCTGGGTGGGCATTGCATGGCTGAGGCCTTGCAACTCCTAACTTTGATAACTTGTGTGTACCTGCAATCGGGGAGGTGTACCGTTGATGTCCATGGCCTTACTTTTGCTGTGGATCTCCACTCAGGATGCAATTCCTGGTACTGGGAGGAGCATTGCCTGGCAGAGGCCGTGCAACTCCTAACTGTGCTAACTTGTGTGCACCTGCAATCTGAGATATGTACCGTTGATGTCCATGGCCTTAGTTTTTCTGTGGCTCTCCACTCAGGATTCAGAACCTGGTCTGTGGGTGGGGGATGTGTGACTTCTAACTGTGATAACATGTGTGCACCTGCAATCAATGAGGTGTGCCATTGATGTCCATGGCCTTAGTTTTCCTGTGACTCTCAATTCAGGATGCAGTACCTGGTCTGGGGGTCATTGCATGGCTGAGGCCGTGCAACCCCTAACTGTGCTAAACGGTGTGCACCTGCAATCAGGAAGTATACCTTTGATGCCCATGGCCTTAGTTTTCATGTGGCTCTCCAGTCAGGTTGCAGTACCTGGTCTGGGGGGGATTGCCTGGCTAAGCTCATGCATCTCTTAACTGTGCTAACTTGTGTGCGCCTGCAATTAGGGAGGTGTACCTTTGATGTCCATGCCTTAGTTTTCATATGGTTCTCCACTCAGTATGCAGCACCTGTTCAAGGCAGGTCATTGCCTGGCTGAGGCCATGCAGCTCCTAACTGTGCTAACTTGTGTGTACCTGCTATCAGGGAGGTGTACCGGTGATATACATGGCCTAATTTTTGCTATTCCTCTCCACTCAGGATGCAGTGCCTGGTCTTGGGGGGGGTGGCATTCCTGTCTGAGTCCGAGCAATTCCTAACTGTGCTAAATTGTGTGCATCCACAATCACAGTGGGGTACTGTTGATGTTCATGGCTAAATTTTACTGTTGCTCTCCACTCAGGATGCAGTTTCCAGTCTAGGGGGGCATTGCATGGCTGAGGCCATGCAACTCCTAACTTTGATAACTTGTGTGTACCTGCAATCAGGGAGGTGTTGATGTTCATGGCTAAATTATACTGTTGCTCTCCACTCAGGATGCAGGACCTGGTAAGGGATGGAGGGGGCATCTTCTGACTGACTCCATGCAACTCTTCAGTTTCTAACTCATCTGCAACTGCAAACAGGGAGGTGTATCATTCATATACATGGCCTTAGGTTAGCTGTACCTCTTCACTCTGGATGCAGTACGTGGTCTTCTTGGGGGAGACATTGCCTGAATGACACCGTGCAACTCCAAACTGTGTACCTTGTGTGCATCTGCAATCTGGGATGTGTACCGTTACTGACCATGGTTCTAGTTTTGCTGAGGCTCTCCACTCAGGATGTAGTACCTGTCTGTGGGGGAGGGGGGCATTGCCTGGCTGAAACCATGCAACTCCTAACTGTACTAACTTCTGTACACCTGCAATTAAGGAGATGTACTGTAGATATTCATGGCTTTAGTTTTGCTGTTGGTCTCCATTCAAGATCCACTACCTGTTTTTTTTTTTTTTTTTTTTTGGGTGGTGGGGGGGCATTGCCTGGCTGAGGCCGTGCAACTCTTCAGTGCACTAACTTGTGTCCACTTATCAATTTACCATATTAATACGTATTTTTTTTCTTCACAGGTCCCATAACAAGACAATCACTCAATGAACTCTTTGGCCGAGTGGACAGACTGGAGCAGAAGGTCGACCATCTGCTTCAGGGACAGGAGGAAATCCTGTGCCTGTTGCAGGCTGATCAGGAATGGTCAACCTGCTGCTCGAGCCTGTTAACACGGCCACTGATGCCATGGGGCAGGCCAGCACTGCCCACTGCAAGCAGCAGAATTCAGTCTCCCTGGAGACAGTTGAAGGCCCTCCATAGCAAAGGTATCTCCTCTTGGTGCAGCAGTTTCCATTTCCAATGTGCCTCCACATTGATCCAGTTTCCTGTTCTGTGCCACCTCGACCACACAACACAACTCTCCATCTATTAATATTTTAATATAAAAAAATTATGTTTGTTTTATAGTATTATAAAAATTACTTTTTGAAAAAAAGGTCTATTTTGTTAGCTTTTTCATAAGACAGTCAAAGTATATGTTTGTGTTATATATTCTTCTAAAGAACAATTTTTTTGTAAAAATGTTTTGCTAACTAAAGATGCAGAGTATTCAATGCTTATGATGATTTCTTAACAATCATAATTTGTCTTCAGCTGTTAGCACAGCTAGTGCTTCTGGCTCTCCACTCAGGATGCAGTAACTGGTCTGGGGAGGGGGAGCATTGCCCGGCTGAATCCATGCAATTCGTCAGTCTCCTAACTTGTGTACAGCTGCAGTCTGTCAGGTGTACCACTGATGTCCATATCCTTTGTTTTGCTCTGCCTCTCCACTCAGCATGCAGTAAATGGTCTTGTGGGGGCATTGCCTGGTTGAGGCTGTGCAACCCCTAACTGTGCTAATGTGTGTGCACCTGCAATCAGAGAGGTGCACCATTTATGTCCAAGGAATTAGTTTTGCCATGGCTCTCCAGTCAGGATGCAGTACCTGCTCTGTGGTGGCGGGGGGCATTGCCAGGCTGAGGGCTGAGGGTGGGCAACCCCTAACTGTGCTAACTTGTGTGTAGCTGCATTCAAAAAGGTGTACCGTTGATGTCCATGTCCTTAGTTTTCCTGTGGCTCTCCAATCAGGATACAGTAACTGTTCTGGGGGAGCATTCCTGGCTGAGGCCGTAAAACCCCTAACTGTGCTAACTTGTGCCTACCTGCAATCAGAGAGGTCTACCATTGATGTCCATGCATTAGTTTTGCTATGGCTCTCCATTCAGGATGCAGTACCTGCTTTGTGGTGGTGGGGGCATTGCCTGGTTGAAATTGTGCAATTCCTAACAGTGCTAACTTAGATGTACCTTCAATCAGGGAGGTGTACTGTTGATGTCCATGCCCTTAGTTTTCCCGTGGCTCTCCACTCAGGATGCAGAAACTGTTCTGTATGGCATCGCCTGGCTGAGGCCATGCAACTCCTAACTGTGCTAACTTGTGCATACCTGCAATCAGAGAGGTCTACCGTTGCTGTCCATGTCCTTAGTTTTGCTGTGGGTCTCCACTCAGGATGCATTACCTGGTCTGGGGGGGATATTGCCTGGCTAAGGCAGTGAAACTCCTAACTGTGCTAACTTATATGCACCTGCAATCAGGGAGGTCTACCATTGATGTTCATGGCCTTAGTTTTGCTGTGGCTCTCCACTCAGGATGCAGTACCTATTCTGGAGGGTGAGGGGCATTTCCTGGCTGGAGCAATGCAACTCCTAACTGTGGTAACTTGTATGTACCTGCAATCAGGGATGTGTACGGTTGATGTCCTTGGCCTTAGTTTTGCTGTTGCTCTCCAATCAGGATGCAGAAGCTGATCAGGGTGGCATTGCCTGGCTGAGGATGTGCAGCTCCTAACTGTGCTAACTTGTGTGCACCTGCAATCAGGAAGGTGTACCACTGATGTCCATGGTGTTAGTTTTGCTGTGGCTCTCCACTCAGGATGCAGTACCTGCTCTGTGGTAGGGGGTGGGCATTGCCTAGCTGAGGCCGTGCAACTCCTAACCATGCTAACCTGTGTGTACCTGCAATCAGGGAGGTATTCCATTGATGTCCATGGCCTTACTTTTGCTGTGGCTCTCCACTCAGGATGCACTACCTGGTCTTGGGGGGTCATTGCCTGGCGGAGGTCGTGCAACTCCTAACTGTGCTAACTTGTGTGCCCTTGCAATCAGAGAGATGTACCATTGATGTCCATGGCCTTACTTTTGCTGTGGCTCTCCACTCAGGATGCACTACCTGGTCTTGGGGGGGTCATTGCCTGGCTGAGGCCGTGCAACTTCTAACTATGCTAACTTGTGTGTACCTGCAATCAGGGAGGTGTACCATTGATGTCCATGGCCTTAGTTTTGCTGTGGCTCTCCACTCAGGATGCAGTACCTGATCTGGGGGGGGCATTGCCTGGTTGAGGCTGTGCTACTCCTACCTGTGCTAACTTGTGTTCACCTGCAATCAGGGAGGTATACTGTTGATGTCCATGGCATTAGTTTTGCTGTGACACTCCACTCAGGATGCAGTACCTGCTCTGGGTGAGGCATTGCCTGGCTGAGGCTGTGCAACTCCTACCTGTGCTAACTTGTGTTTACCTGCAATCATGGAGGTGTACCATTGATGCCCATATCCTTAGTTTTGCTGTGGCTCTCCACTCAGGATGCAGGACCTGCTCTGTGGTAGGGGGTGGACATTGCCTGGCTGAAATTGTGCAACTCCTACCTGTGCTAACTTGTGTTCACCTGCAATCAGGGAGGTATACTGTTGATGTCCATGGCATTAGTTTTGCTGTGAAACTCCACTCAGGATGCAGTACCTGCTCTGGGTTTCTTCTGGGGCATTGTCTAGCTGAAGACATGCAACTCCTAACTGTGCTAACTTGCGTGCACCTGCAAACAGGAAGGTGTACCATTGATGTCCATGGCCTTAGTTTTGCTGTGGCTCTCCACTCAGGATGCATTACCTGATCTGGGGGGGGCATTTCCTGGCTGAGGCGCTGCATGTCCTAACTGTGCTAACTTGTGTGTATCTGCAATCAGGGAGGTGTACCATTGATGTCCATGGCCTTAGTTTTGCTGTGACTCTCTACTCAGGATGCAGTACCTGATCTCGGGGGGGGGGCATTGCCTGACTGAGGCTGTGCAACTCCTACCTGTGCTAACTTGTGTTTTCCTGCAATCATGGAGGTGTACCATTGTTGCCCATATCCTTAGTTTTGCTGTGGCTCTCCACTTAGGATGCATTACCTGATCTGGGGGGGGGCATTTCCTGGCTGAGGCGCTGCATCTCCTAACTGTGCTATCTTTTGTGCACCTGCAATCAGGGAGGTGTACCTTTTATGTCCATGGCCTTCGTTTTGCTGTGGCTCTCCACTCAGGATGCAGGACCTGCTCTGTGGTAGGGGGTGGACATTGCCTGGCTGAGGCTGTGAAATTCCTTATTTTGCTAACTTTTGTGCACCTGCAATCATGGAGGTGTACTGTTCATGTCCATGGCATTAGTTTTGTTGTGTCTCTCCACTCAGGATGCAGTACCTGGTCTGGGGGGCATTGCCTGGCTGAGGCAGTGCAACTCCTAACTGTGCTTACTTGTGTGCACCTGCAAACAGGAAGGTGTACCATTGATGTACATGGCCTTAGTTTTGCTGTGGCTATCCACTCAGGATGCAGTACCTGATCTGGGGGGGCATTTCCTGGCTGAGGCACTGCAACTTCTAACTGTGCTAACATTTGTGCACCTGCAATCATGAAGGTGTGCTGTTGATGTCCATTGCCTTGGTTTTGTTGTGGCTCTCCACTCAGGATGCAGTACCTGATCTGGGGGGGGGGCTTTGTCTGGCTCAGGCTGTTCATCTCCTTACCGTGCTTACTTGTGTGTTCCTGCAATCAAGAAGGTGTACCATTGATGCCCATGGCCTTACTTTTGCTGTGGCTTTCCACTCAGGATGCAGTACCTGCTCTGTGGGGGGGCACTGCCTGGCCCACACCATGCAACTCCTAACTGTGCTAACTTGGGTGCACCTGCAATCAGGTAGGTGTATCGTTGATGACTATTACTCTAGTTTTGCTCGGTTCTCTGCTGAGGATGCAGTACCTGGTCTGTGGGGGAGAGGCATTGCCTGGCTCAGGCTGTGCAGCTCCTAACTGTGCTAACTTGTGTGCACCTGCAATCAGGGAGGTGTACCGTTGATGTCCATCACCTTAGTTTTCCTGTGCCTCTCCACTCAGGATGCAGTACCTAGTCTGGGGTGTGGTATTGCCTGAATGAGACCGTACAACTCCTAACTGTGCTAACTTGTGTGCACCTGCAGTCATGGAGGTGTACCATTGATGTCCATAGCTTTACTTTTGCTGTCACTCTCCACTCAAGATGCATTAACTGGACTTGGGGGGGGCATTGCCTGGCCAAGGCCATGCAACTCCTAATTGCACTAACTTGTGTACAGCTGCAATCAGGGAGGTGTACTGTTGATATCCATTGCTTTAGTTTGATATGCTTCACCAGTCACGATGCAGCACTGCTAACAGTAATACCAACAATGATGCCAAGGTAAAGCCAAATGCAAACACAAACAGAAGTGCATATGAAAAATCAAGCCATTACGTAGATGGTGACAGTAATGCAAACACTCTCAGAAACACAAGTGAAACATTAAGAGTAACAGTATCAAAAGTGCACACCCTATTTTTCCTCAAAATCTGCTTTGAGAAACACAGAGTACAAAGAATGTATGCATAATAATGGGCCTTGGAGCAGAAAATGAGCACCTGGATTAGTAAATTGCTTATATCTCAGGAACCGTATGAAGTAGAAAAAAATATTTAATTTCACATAAATTATGACTTTCCTGGCTAGTTTTGTACTTAGCCCTTTGGTAGGGGACTAAGGAATTTCACAATGAAAAGTCCGTGTCTTGAAATGTTTCCGAGATAAGGGCCCCGAAAGGCGCAGTGGATGCCACAATGTCATTCTGTGGGAAAAAGCATCAATTTCAGAGCAGCATAATTTTCCATCCTTGCAATATTTTGTCACCAAACTACCAAAAGGCACATATGTGGGATGTTGGCGTTCGTCTCTCCAAATTTCAGCCCAAAAGACCAAACCAGTGTTTTGCAGCTGGGTGGCAAAGAATTCCTGTTATTTTCCTCATAGTGTCGATTAGTAGTGTCAGAAAATCCAACACTTTTACAAAAAAATCATGAGAGTGTCACAGGTTCGACACTACTTTGCAACACTACTTTTCCCAAAAATTTAAAAAACATATTTCTGGGGTATTCAACCCCAAAATAAAGACTTGCCTAACATACTCAGGGCTCGACTAGGTAAACACAAAAAGAATTGTGTCCCTAGAAGGTCCCAATTTTAAATGCCAAGCATTTCTGTGATCAGTAACTGAAAACAAAATGGTGGATTTGCGACAGTACTGGGGTCATCTGTGACACTAAAATCCACTTTTGCGACACTGTCAAACTTTTTGTTAACTTTTCCCATTGACTATATTGTGAAAATTATTTTTTGGATAACTTTTGAACCGTTGAATATTTTTTTATGAAATCTTCAAAATGCACATTGGGGACCCTGGCCTCATGTTCCCTTAAGGTTTTGGACCAGTCGTGCAAACCGTGCAACCTGTAGGTGCAAGCTAAGAATGTGCAAAAAAGCATAAGCGCACTATGGAATGTTGCTTAATAACTCCACAACCGTATATCTGACCAGTACAAAACTTGGCAGATCTCGAGAGCTATGCCATTGCTCTATGCCTGCCCAATTGCAGGCAAATCTGTCATATGGTGCCAATGTTATTAAGGTGCAAAATTTCACTCTTTAACCTTAAATGGGGTACTCAACCCTAACTACGGTGCCAACATGATATATGTATATATATGTATGTGTATATGTATATGTATATGTATATATATATATATATATATATATATATATATATATATATATATATATATATACATACATACATACACACACAATAGGGGTGAGTGGTAAATGAGTGAGATAAAACAGTGTATCATCCACTGCAATGTGATATTTTTATCCTCTGCTCTACTGTGATGATATCAGCCATTTACACACACAGGTCACAAAAGGTCATCACTCTAGGCAGCTTTCCCCTCAGCATGCAAGAAACACCTGTGATGTTACCATAGACACAAATGCAAAACTATTTCAGAGGTCTCACTGCTTCCTACAGCTAACTCAGTGAGCATTACAAAACACACCTGTCCCCCCCACCAACTTCCAGCTCATTACTGTGACTGCAGCCAGAATTCTAAACAGCACAGCTTCACAGAACAGTCTGAACTACTGCCTGCAGCTAACTCAACTACCACTGAAACTCTCTCACTTGTTCCTCAAACTCTGATTGTCACCCATTACAATTACTTTTCGATAATAATTTTTTATTGTTTTCAAATAAAATAAAAGACAAGATGGAAGACATAATACAGTATACAGTCACATAATCTGTACACAGATGCATGTGGCCACCTTACATCATATTATAAGTCCAAAGTGCAAAAGCAGTAGACAGGAGAAAAGGTTTAGTGGCGAAGAGTGGGAGAAGGAGGGGTACATACGTATATCAGTTTACTTGTTGAATCTACATTAGCATATTTCCAGGTGGTGTAATTCTTTACATCAGAAGCATGGGAAACATTGATCATACATTTAACAGTAGACATAGGAGACACCAGAATGGCTTCCATGTGTTCAAAGGGGAGTTAACTCACCTTTTTCTAAAGGGATTCCCCTGCCAAAGGCTGACATTTAGAGGCAAAATGTTAAGTACATAGGGGGGTATACTATCATAGCTTCCTCCAAAACCAAATAAATAGCCTGTAAGGTAACTCACCATGACCAGGTGCCATCTCAGAAAGTTATCTTACCAGACATAAACACCTTATACTGAAACTCTGTATATCTGTCACCAGACATCTCTCCTTCATAGCATCCAGAGGAGGTTGGGTATCAGTTTGCATATCCTCTGCACTAGACCGGTCTGGCCCTGGAACAGAAGGAAAGTGTATACCAAGCTTAATTCTGTACCAGGTGATTTAGACATTCTATATATCATCGTATATGCAACCATCCATGTATTTATAGGGAAGGACTCATAGTTGTAATCTCCAAACCAACAGAGGAGTACCAAGGGCTCCTCTCATGCTATTGGGTCCTGTTGTGAAGATCTCTTTCAATGTTTCTTTTATACCAATGTGAGGCTATGGGGATATTCAACCTATCCTATTGGTGCTTGGCCCACACTCAGATACTTAAGATAAGGTTCCCAGCATGCTTCAAAGGTGGAGAGTTTGGACTTCTGTAGGTAATATACCTTGTCCAGTTTGGCCAAGGTAGACAGGGACCCCAATATTTCTGACATTGTAGGAATGGGAGGGGGGTTCTCCAATTACATAGGATATCTCTTTTTGTTTGTAGAGCCAAAAAAGCCAGCCATCTGTACCTCAATGGGGACAACTTGGGCATATCAACACAGATCCCCAAGAGAAAGAAGAGAGAGCAGGGATGAATTGACTGTTGCAAAACCCTAGAGGCAGTTTTTTGTATTTCTTGTCATAGGTGCTGAAGTTTAGGACAAGACCACAATACATGAACTAGGTCACCCCCCGTCTCCTGGCATCTCCAGCAATTATCCTGTTCCAGTACTTTAGCTTTATAAAGAATGACTGGGGTTCTGTACCAGGAGTGTGCAATTTTATTTTGGATTAATCTGGATTTGGCATCTGTAAACCAGGCATGTGCATCTATCCATGCTTAATCCCAGGCCTCCGGTGATATATGGGTCTGCAGCATCTTCTCCCATCTTTGTCTTGCCTCATCTGATTGATATGGAAGAGTATCTCTGAGAGTGGCATATATATGACCTGCAAGACCCTTGGAACAAAGTAGCCACTTAGCCTGGGGAGAATTTTTGCAATGGCTCGAGCTGGGGGATAAAAGGTGCTGGGTGGCATCCCTGAGTTGGAGATATCTCCAAAAGTCTGAGTGCGGGATATACCATAGTTGTCACAAGGAGTGGAATGCCTGCATAGCTTTATGGTCAGGGGCTAATAGAGACCCATTTTAGTGATACCCAACTCCATCCAATGTTTCCATAGGACTTCAGCTCCTTCTATAGTAATAGCTAGGTTTTGCCAAATTGGTACATAAGAAAGTGGAAGGGGGTCTAAGTTCATTCTACGGTGAGAGCTGAACTAGTTGGCTCTAGATGCAATCACCGTGGGCAAAGTAAATTCTACACTTATTTTACTGACCACTGGCCTTTCAGGGCTGCTTCTTTGAACAAAAAGGGAAGAGGGGTGAGAGAGGCCCATAATGTCTGTTTCTAGTTGTATCCATTGCGGCAAAAGGAAGAAGGGGAACGCACCCATTTGACCATTTGAGCCATAAGGAAGGCCCGACGGTATCCCTCTGGCCAGGGAGGATTCCACCTGCCCTTCTTTCAGGGTGACCTCAGCTTAGATCAACTGAATCTGGGTTTAGAGCCCTCCCATAGAAAATCCCCAATTAATTTATTGAATACCTGAAACCATTGTTTTGGTAAGGGGACAGGCAGGTGCACCAGAAGATAAAAGAATTTAGGGGCTGAGATCATTTTCACTGCTGCAACTTTCCCTGCTAGGGTAAGCTTAAGAAATCTCCATCTATCGAAGTCTGTCTTCATGGATGAGAGATGGGGCTGTACGTTAACTTGCCATATTGTCTCCAGAGATGGGGTCAAAAAAACACCCAGATATGTAATCCTTTCTGGTGCCCAGAGTAAAGTATCTGCAGCTATCATTTGTCATACACAGTGGGTGTTAAGAGGGAGTACTTCCATTTTACTCCAGTTCATTAGTAGACCTGAATAAGTTGAGAAGTTTTCTAGGAGGGTAAGAAGGGGAGGGATAGCATTATGAGCATCCTCTAAAAGGAGAAGGAGGTCATCAGCATACATAAAGGTTGTATAGCACGTATTCCCCACTGACAGGCCTTTTATCTCCGGGTGGTTTCTAATAGCTGCAGCCAGGGGTTTGATGGCCAACACAAAAAGAAGGGGGGAAGTGGGCATCCTTGCCTCGTACCTCTGCCCAAAGGGAATGGGGCAGAAAGGATTGAATTTGTGTTAACCCTAGCTAAGGGGCCTTCGTAGATGGCTTTTATCCTGGAAAGAAATGTTTCCTCTAATCCAAAATGGGAAAGAGTCATATATAAATAATCCCATTCCATGGAATCGCATGCCTTTTCGAAGTCAACCATGATGACAGCCATAGGGATATGAAGGGACTTGGCAAGAGGGATCAAGTTCAGCAGGATTCTTAAGTGATCTGAACTATGATGTCCAGGTATAAATCCCACCTGTGAAGGGTGTACAAGAACGTTCAGTAAGGGATTAAATCTGAAGGCTAAAATTTTGGCATACAGTTTACTGTCCAGGTTTATAAGTGAGATTGGGCGATAATTTCTAGGGTTGCTAGGGTCTTTGCCTTTTTTGGGAATAACCACTATGATTGCCTCCTGCATGGAGGGCAGTAAGGCACCTTTAAGTTCCATCTCCTGAAAGACTTGGGTTAGAAGGGGTGAAATGATAGGGGCCAGAATCTGGTTGAAGTCAGCTGTATAACCACCATTACCTGGAGATTTCCCTTTTTTTCAGGTCTCGGATGGCTGCAACCACTTCCTCCCTTGAAATAGGGAGGTCGAGGAGTTGTGCTTGCTGCTTCTGTAATTTAGGCAAACCTAGAGCATCCAGGAAACCTTGTGCATCTCTGTTAGGGCCAGTATGTGTGGAGGAGTAGAGATTTTTGTAGAAGGAGGACATAGTATCATTTATATCTCTAGAGGAGGTATTCAACACCCCTTGTTTGTTCTTCAACACTGGGATGTATGTACTGGCATACTGTTTGCGAAGTTGATATGTGAGTAATTTACCCCCTTTGTCCCCGCCTTCCCAAAACGTGTGCTTAAGGTGGAGGATAGCCACTTCGGCTTTCCTGTTCAGAAGTTGGTTAATTTTAAACCGAATATTCAAAATGGATTTACCTATAGGTGACTGAATAGATGATGAGGGCATAGTTTAAAAATACTCTCAGCTGTCACCAATCTCTGTTCAAGATTGAGCAGCAACAATTCCCTCTGCCTACGTTTGGCTGCAGCGAACCCCATAATGCTGCCTCGTACCATAGCCTTAAGGGTTTCCCTGGTTGTACCGGCAGAGGTGTCCCTTATAGGGTTCTCAGTTAGAAATAGAGAATCCTCCTTTTTAACCCAAGGAATGAAGTCAGGGTATTTCACTAGAAGTGGGTCCAATCTCCATTGTTTAGTTGGAGGAGCCACTGGATCTCATTGTATAAGGAGCTGGACTAAAGCATGGTCTGAGATATAACAGGGAAGAATTGAGACATCAAGGGTTTTAGTTGTCAAATTGGGAGAGCCAAACCAAAAATCCAGGTGGCTATATGAGGCATTTGCTGCTGAATGAAATGTATAGTATCTTGCCCTGGGGTGGTATAGCCACCAGAGGTCTGTAAGCCCCTGATCAGAGATCATTTGCTGGACAGCCCTCCCACTTCTAAGGTACACTTCCTTCCCCCCATCATTCCTATCCAGGAGAGGTACCAGTATGAGGTTGAAATCCCCACCAATTAGGAGGGGGCAGTCTGAGGGGTTGAATTCCAGAATTGTTTCTGTCAGATTATGAAAAAACTGGGGGTGTCTTCATTGGGGGCATATATATTACACAGGGTGAGTGGGTCTGTGGGTGTACTATAAGTAGTTAGTATCCATCTGCTGTCTTGGTCTGAAAGGGTCTGTTTCGGTGTCCAAGCTAAAGATTTATTGACAAGGATGAGAACCCCGTGCTTCCTATTCAGGGCATTGGAGTGAACTTGTTGGCCGACCCAATCTTTTCTCATATGGATATGGTCATCCCTAGAGAGCTTAGTCTCCCTGCAGGAAGGCCACTTGGGATCGATTACGTTTCAGGTGAGCCAGGATCTTCTTCCGTTTTATTGGGGAATTTAGCCCCCTAACATTCCATGTGTGTATCACAAATCAGACATCTCATTTAAGGGCCCCTGGGGTATAACAAGGAAGCCAGGTAGCTGTGGGTTTATCTATCAACACTATAGAGACTATATACTGTCTAAAAGTCTTAACTAACTAACTAACTTATCCTACAAAATATTGAAGGAGGAGCAGTAGGACTAAACCGGCTAGAGCCCTAGCCAATGGTATGCCCTAACGCCCTTGGGGGTGGGAACCCAAGCTTCCCAAAAGGAAAGAAACACCTTATTACTAAATTGCTTGTAGTGGCTTATCTGGCACCAAGGTGGAATTCAGAGAAAGTAGCTGTCCAACTCTTGCAAGAGCTATATCTGGGTATACCTGCAAGTCTCTCAGGAGGGGAGGTTAAAAGCATTTCAAAAGCTCTCAAACTGGTATACAATTTGTATGTCAAAGTAAAGACCGAAATTCTGGTTACATCAGTAGGCCTAACCTTCTTAATAATCATTGATCTATCAACAACAGTCTACTATAAACAAAGGTTAGTATAAACCAGAATGCAGATGCCAGAAATGTAAGTTGACTGTTCTCTGAGTCTTCCCTATAAACCACGTCCTACACAATAGTCAGGAGGTGAAAGCAGAGAAGACCCCGAAATCAGCCAGAAAAAAAAACAGTTCTTATAACAGTTACAGCCACTAGGTACGAACATCTATCACACTACAGGCTTAGATAATTTCTGTCATATGTTTATGGCAGGCAGTTTGAAAGCGAACCTATTTTACTGCCCTGTCCTTCACAGCACTAGAGTACAGCACTGAGTAGAAGTGTCTGATATATGAGGTGGTTCAAAGTTACCCTGGAGGGTTGGTGCAGGAACTATAGAGTTATTTGGGAGCACAGTGTTGAATACAGCCCATTTGCACATATTAGAACTGAGACAGCACTGACATCTATGTTCTATTATGGCACTTCTCTCTTTATTGCACCATTGTTTGGCAGAAGCTACTCCAAGTGCCAGGGAAATTGTCCGGTACAGATTCTGGGTGGAGGCTCCACATGAGAAAAGGAGTAACTAACAGGGGAGTCACTGCATTCGTGGGAACCATGGAATGTGTGTAAATGAGGTCCACAAAGGATAGACTATGCTCCATGTGGTCCTATATCAGGACAAACTGATCAGAGCTCACTTATGTGCCAATATAGGGGGAAAAGGTTGGAAAAAAGACCTTTCAGTCATCCTGTTAGGAAGTGGTGAGCCCTGTAGGAGAACAATGGGGGGGGGGGTAACACTGCATTTCTTACAGGAAAATAACATAGCCAGTAATATTGTCTGGCCTTTTTATCTACCCAACATAGGTCCCCAGTAACCACTGCCTAATACATTAATCTGCTCTATCTTATTTATAGTCTTTACAATCTATAGAAACACTCAACTCAAAAGAACCCAGCAAACACATGACTGAGGATAAATGCTGTAAGCTGTGATATCTGCTGCTAAAACCAGCCTGCTGTAACTGACTGGAGCGACTTATGTTTAGTCGTATAGGCCTCAGTTCCCTCCCTATACAACCCACCCCACATTTTCTAATGCTTTTAAACCAACAGTCCCCAGATACTTATCTGACAATTAAACAGCTAGGCTATCAAGAATTCTCATAGTTCATGAGCGGTTTAGTTGTTTTGCCTCTATGTGGTCTCATTCTGAATTTCGATCGGGGGAGAGCCTGGAGCTTGAAGGTCTGGCGGAGGTAACGCCGACTCTTTCTCCTCATTGTGGGCGTGAGTTTCCTCAGGGATATCGTGGTCCAGATCCCCACTCTCAGTGTCTATTTCAGCACATATCTCAACATCAGGAAGCCCGCTCAAAATCGAAAACCGGTTGTGTGCAAACTATGGCCTGACATATTCTATTTTGGGTTCAGTAGAGGCCGTAAAGGTTTGAGCCTGTGTTTCAGGGGCACTTTTCATCTCCTGTGGATGGCCCCATTTGGAATGTGGTGAGGTTGGCGTCCTTTTTCTGACTTTTCGATTTCTGGGTCCAGACCCACCCGGGGGGGGGTGAGAGGTTTCAGAAGGCTCCCCTTTAGGTGAATGCCATTGAGAGATATTCTCAGCCTGCTCAGATGACAAAGAGCTTGGGCAGTCCAGCCACATCTTAACAATGAAGGCCAAGGCCACATCTGGAGATGAGAATTGGTGGGCCGCTCCATTTACAGATATTTGCAATATTGCGGGGTACCTCAGGGTAAAGGGAATATTCAGTGCATGTAACTTCCGACGAGCTTCAGAGAAGGCCTTACATCAGGATGCTAGCTCCCTTGAGTAGTCCTGAAAGATCATAATCTTATGCTCCTTCCATCGGAGTTGCCCCAGCTCCCTAGCCCTTGTCTGGATTGCTTCTTTTTCGGCAAAGTTCAAAATTCGAACTATGACTGGGCGAGGCCTTTCCACTTGAACAGGCCTGGGTTGCAGCGTATGTTGCACCCATTACATCATGATCTTAGTGCCTGGGGGTAATTGCAGAATCTCTGGAAGTGCTTGTTATAAAAAGGGTAACACCCTCCCACCCTCGCAGCCCTCTGGAAAGCCAAGAAGGCATAAATTGTTGCGACGACTTCTGTTCTCTAAGTCGTCTACTTTATGTTGTAAAGACTGAAATTGGGCCTCCTGCTCTCTCATGATTGCAGCATGCTTCTGGAGTACATCCTCTTGCCCAGTGGCCTTTTGTTCTACCGCATCGACTCTGAGGTTTATTTGTTGTATAGAGAAAGCAGAATTATTTGCTGCCTGAGTAAGCGTGTCAATGCTAGCCAACATCTCTTCAACAAGTCAACAATCAACAAGTCAAATCAACAAGTCGCAAACATCTCTTTGATGGAAGGTTCCTCTTTCTCTTTTAGTGAGTGCGCCACACTGTTTGCCTCGCTGCTGGAGCTGCCGCTCTGTTCTCTCTTGTATATCTCAGTTGTGGTCAGTTTTGCCTTGGAGTTGGCCAGTTGTTAAAATGAGCCTTCGGATCACTTAAGAATCATTTTCCTCCTTAGAAATCCACCAGCGACTCTGTCAGTTTAGGGGTCTAGGCTCTTAATGAAGCAGAGCTGTAGAACTAGGCAGCTATCTTGGTTGAGCATTAGCCATGCCCCTCCATTACAATTACTTTGATACTTTGAGCTTGACTGCAGTCAGAATCCTAAAGAGCACAATTTCGCAGAACACTCTGCACTCTGCCTGCAGCTAACTTAATTACCACTGAAAACAGTATCAGCTGTTCTGACACTCTGTCTCTCAGCTCATTACAATTACTGTGATGCTTTCAGCTTCACTGCAGCCAGACTTCTAAACAATACAGCCTCACAAAATTATATTTCTCAGTCCTACCAAAAACTAATTCATTTAGCATTGCAAAACACACTCATGTGTCTCCCAGAGTTTATAACACTGCCATTCCATTCAGAAAAGCTCACACACAGAATGAGCAAACACATGAACAGGAACAGAACACAAGACCGCATAACAAAACTTCTAAAACTCTTGGCCCTATTGTACATATTGAATACATGAAGGGCAGATCATCTGCTATGGCAAATATTGTCCTCCTGCAGAGTGAGCTCTGGATATCTCACGAGGTGCCTTTGGCACTAGCGAGATATCAAGCTCACTCTGCAGGAGTGACAATATTTTGCCATATCCAGGGCCACTGGGAAATTGTGGAATTTTTTAGCAGATTTTGCGGTGAATTTGTGGGACTTTTTTCTCCCAAATTTTGCAGGACTTTGCATGTATTTTGCGGTGATTTTGTGGGCTGCTGGACACACATTTTCCTTTGTGAGGTACAGGTATGGGGTTTACAATTTCAGTTGCTTTGTGATACATATCAAAGTCAGCAATCAAAAAGTTTTTGTAAAAAAACAAACAAAAAAACACAGACTCACACAAAAGGTACAAGTTTTTATTAAAACACCCACGACTGATCAAGAAACAATATACATTATAATAGTAGCATGATTGTCAAAGCAGTATCACCACCACCACCTCTAATAATTCAAACAATAAACATTATTAGTATTCTACAGTAAACGTATAGTACCACCACCACCACCCCAGATCGTCAAGAAAGAATGTTTACATCATAGAATGAGCAGCAATAGTTATCCAACAAAGATCTTTAGAATTTCTTATTGTACTTCAACATAAGGACCCAGATATTTAAAAGAGTTGAGCCATGCGCAATAGGGTTGCGCCTGCACAAGTCTGAAATTGCGCCATTCTGTGATATTCAGCAGGAGGCAGCTGCACCCCCAAAAACATGCTGAGCAACAATGCAATGATAATGAAGGCATGTGCAACTGAAGGGGAAGGAACCATGCATAAATGGCGCAGTGTAATATTCAAAGACTTGTGCCATGCGCAATAGTGGAGCAAGCGGAAGTTACGCCATAGCGGAAATGAGCCAAAATAAAAAGGAGCAAGGAAGAGGCACAAGAACGCTACAGGGAAGCCACATGTGTCAGAGGCAGAGGCAGAGGCAGACAGACAGGGCAGGAGGCACAAATAGGGCAGGCCAGGAAAAGGTCACTCTGAACAGCCAGGCACAGGGAAGATGTGGGGAGCCACACAGCACAGAGAGCCAGCACAGGCAGGTGTACCTGGTGCAGGGGAGATAGCAGCCAGGACAGCGGGGGAAATACAGCAACAGCTGCCGGGGGGGTGAACACAAGCAAGGGACATGGCCAGTGCCACCTTCCACATGGAGGCCATAATAAAGGGGGTAAGAAAGTGGGCGGAAAGGGGCGTGGCTGTGGAAGAGCCCGTCGGTGGTATGCCCCCAACAGGCAGTACCGAGCCCGCACCAGCTTTGAACTGTACAGTGATACTGAGATTGTGGGCCGGTACCGCCTGAACAGGGCAATTCTGAGGCAGCTCTGTGAGCTGTGCAGTGATGTGATGCAGGCACCTGCATGACAGAGCCATTCCCTGTCAGTGGAGACCAAGGTAACAGCCTGCATGTGCTTGCTCACCACAGGTACCTTCCAGAGACCAACTGGGGACACCACAGGCATAACCCAGTTAGCCACATCACGCCACCTCACCCAATTCCTCAGCACACTGCTGCCACATGCTGAGGAGTACATCCATTTCCCCAGCACAGCGGTGGAGTGCACAGCAAACATACAGGAGTTCCACAGGGTAGCATGTATGTCTGGCATGCTAGGGGCAATAGACTGCACCCATGTGGCCATCGCACACCACCTGGCCCCAGGGGGCTTCCTTTGTCAGTAGAGCTATGCCAGCATCAACTGCCAGGTGGTGTGCGGTGCCAGGGCGATCAATGTCTGTGCCATGCACCCTGGGGAGCACACGATTCCTTCAGTCAGCACTGTGCCACAGATTCAAGAGTGGGGACATCCCCACTGGACACCTAGTGGGTGAGTATGCAAACCACATGGACAATCATAGGGCCTTGGGGGGGCATGGCTAGAGGTGGCATAGGTAGTGGCCTACATGGCCTGGGGCAGGGCGATGCTGATCACTAAACTAACCTCCACCCTCTACACACAGGTGACAGTGGATAGCCACTCCATCCCTGGCTGCTCACGCCCTACCGGTGGCCCGTGACCCCATCGCAGTAATGCTACAATGAGGCACACGCCACCACATGTAATGTCATCGAGCAGGTGTTCGGGATGCTGAAGGCATGTTTCCGTTGCCTGGACACCTCCAGCGGTGCCCCACAGTACAGCCCCTCAAAGGCCTGCAGGATATTCCTGGCTTGTTGCATCCTGCACAACATGGCCAACGAATGTGGGCTAGCCGTACAGGTCAAAAAGGGGGACAGCGATGGGGACGCCAGTGATGATGGAGATGGGCAGCTCCCCCTTGGCCTACGAGACCCCCGACTGCTCCGGCTGGCACAGCTGCACTGGGACACCATCACAGAGGAGCACTTCAGCCAACCCAGGTAAGTCATGGGGCCATGCGCAACCACCAGTGGCCAAGGCACAACCCACAAACACGCATGGACACACACCGGGGGTGCATGCCCCCAAGGGAAGTTGCAGGGCACAGAGGCACACACACAGCCAGGGATGGGTGAGGATTAACATGCCACGCCAAAGGACACACACACACACACACACACACACACACACACAATACAACAAACATGCACAGAGGGCAGAAGGCACACCAACTCAGAACACACACCCTAGCAACACACATGTCCACAGGCCACCACGCCCACTGCCTGTCCATGTGCGTGTGTCAGATGCTGAGCACCATTGCACATTGGTGTACAACACAATGCAGGTATCATCATGCACACACAACTGTGGACAGCAGCCAGGAGGGTGTGCAGGTGGACTGTGTGTCCACATGCAGGGCCGGGTACCCACCCGTGCACTGCCCACTGAAACACACAATGCTCATAGGGCAGCACCAGACAGTAGCCATGCTGGGAGGCAGGTCAGTCCCACGACACAGTGCCACGGCCACCAGAGATGCATGGGCGGCCCCGCTGAGACCCGCCAGCACTGGCAGGCTGACCACTGGCATCATGGGGTGGCACCGATGGTCCCCCAAGGGTTCCACTGCGTGAACACGACCGTGCCCACGCAGGGGTCTGCAGCACACCGAACATGCCTGCATCAGGATTGCTCAGGATGCCCACAGCTGAACCCCTCCGCCGACAGGTGGGAGTCACTGATGCTGGGAATGGTGGTGGACAGTGCACTGTGGTGTCCACGATGCATGGGCACCTGACTGTGTGCCCATTGTGGCCATGACAGCAATGAATGCCTGTGCATACCTGTCAATGGCAACAGTCACATTCTCCCGTAAATGGTCCATCTGTGCCATGATCAGTTTGGCGTCCCTGCTGCGACACTCCTCTGCCCACTCCAGAGACACACGAGTGCATCCTTGACATTGTAAGCCACATCTGCTGCTGGACCAATGCTCTGACAGTAGGCGGGTGTGCTCATCCAAGAGGTCATCAGCCTACTCAGCATCCTGTCCTCAGGGTATGCAAGGCCTGATGTTCAGCACCCTTGAGGGTGGGTGCTGCGTCAACAGGACCAGGTCTGGGCATGTCCACAGGCAGTGCACAGACTCCACCACTGAACCCTGTACCCCAAGCCCAGTGGGCGACCACTGATGCTGCCCTCCGGCTGCCGCACACCCAGGGCTCAGTGGTGCTGCTGCAGTGGCCGCGAACAGTCCCATGTCCTGAACAGACACCAGTGCTGCCCACTGGTGCTGACAGGCACAGCCTGGGACTGTGCGACATGCAGCCTCCACGGCGGCACCACCCACAGCCATGGGCACGAATTGCCCTGCTGTGTGTCCATCCTGTGGCACACATGTGTCACTGCCTATGACAGTCGTGTCATCATCACTGGTGCTGGACTGTGCCCCGGCCACAGCCACAGTGTGCTGGCAACTGTGGATGCCAGCATGCTGGGACACAGGCAGGGCTTCCTCCACACCTGTCACAACGACATCAGTGTGGACAGCCAGGTCGCCCCACTGTCACAATGATCCACATACCTGTGGAGGTGGATGGTCCCACCTCCAACTCCATCTGACTGTCCGCGGTGGACAGGCCTCACCACTGCTGACCCATGCAGATGCTCAGGATCTGTAAGGGATAACAAAGTCACATTATCTGCGGCGACCCACCCTGCCCACCCCAGACAGACCTATGACTACCATGCAGTGATGGGCCACCACCTGTCTGGAAGCCACCAGCCAGAACACCTCAATGGCACTTCACTGCATGCTTCCAGCAAGCCTGTCCTCCGCTGGGGTGAGCTGTACCACCTCCGGCTGTCCCCCACCTGTTGCAGCATGTGCTGCCCTGATGGCAGCCACCTTCTCCTTTACCCTCCTCCTGTCCATGCCCATCTTCTTCTTACACTCCTGCAGGGAGTGCTGGTGGCTGCCACGCAGGTTCACAGCACGTGCCACCTCCTCCCATGCAGCAGCATGGGCATGAGGGGTTCCCCGCCGTCCACTGGGCAGTGGCTCCTGATCCAGGTAGGCCTCGAAAAGGGCCTCAGTTTCAGCCTTTGTAAAATTCGGCCTCCTCCTCCTCCCACCACTGTTTTCCTCCTCTCCAACAATGTGCTCAGTCATTATGTAGCCTGTAAGAATGGGAGTTGTTACCTTTGACTGTGCAGTCCCATGCATGTCCCTGAATCCACAGTCCGCACTCCCAAACAGCATTCAACTCACCAATAAACTGCAGTAATCGACTATGGCCACTGCAGCACTTTGTCGCACCTTTATAGCACAATCCATGCAAATGAGGTGAGGATCAACTTTAAGTAGATGCAAATTACAGTGCTGCGCCATTGAATGGCTGATTAGATGATTTGCATATGATGGCTGAATATCGCACTGTTGCACTTTGCGCAATTGTGTTAAACATGCTGAGCCAATGGCGCGGTCCTGTAACATGCCTAGTACACCTCACTGCGCATGCCCGGGTTGCTGACGCAGGCATCTGCCACACTGATGACGTGCTCTGCGTGGTAGGCAATACAGGGCACGGCCACCATTGTGCCAGTGGCTCTATAGCAATGGTCACTACATGGCGCTGTGGCACTGGGCCATCGCTAGGCGCCAATGGCCCAACTGCTCCGTTGATCTGCTGTGGCACTGGCACAGGCAGCCATCGCGCGCCACATGCATTGTCATCTGATGGCACTGTGCGTGGCCTTGCACCAGAGACCCTTGATCCTGTGCCCAACCTTTGCCCCTTGGCACCATGTGTCAGGCATGTGCATTTCTATCACGCTGTTCGGTAACAGCGTGATAGGGAATGGCAGCGCTGTACCGCACAGCATCTGCCAGTGGGGAGCCATGTTGCAGAGCACCATGTTGCCTACTATGGCTGCTAGAATGGTACGCAGATGGGCAGCACCATGGGCGGGCTATTGAGCTGGCCAATCTGGTGGACATTGTTGAGCCACACCATGGGCCTCTCTTCGGGGAAAGCCCCTTGGACAGGGCCAGGACCCAGGTGTGGCAAGAGGTGGCCACTGCCCTGGAAGAGGCCACAGGATGGGGGCGTACAGCTGGGCAGTGCAAGCACTGCTATGGTGATCTGCGCAGGAGGGAGCCAGAGCTACTGGCCCAACTGTGGGCATGTGCCAGGAGGGGCACAGTGCCACATCCAGGTAGGGGTTCCATCAACACACTAGTATCATCCATATGAGTCACAGTGTTGTATGTGTCCAGCACATAGGGGAGGGACCACATGGGGTTGGCCGTGGCGGTGTTCACAGGGTGTGGGGTGGATGGGTCTGGCTGGGTGGGAGGGCACACACCTTGGGGCAGGGAGCTTTGCTTCAGGAATGTACTGATATTCTTCTCTCCTTTTTTCCCCACAGGCCTGGACGAACTCTGCAGATTGCGGGCAGAGCAGCGGAGGGGGGAGGACAACGCAGCCAGGCTGGCCAAGGGCCATCAATGCCCACCTGACCAGCCCAATGAGGATGAATGCCATACATCCATGATTAGTATTGCATGCGGTGTGACAGGGTGGGCAGCGGGACATGGCCACCATTCATCGACATCACTGCCATGCACGCCACTTGTTACAGTCAACACTGTCCAGTGGCAATGCATGTCTGGGTGTGGGTCACTGGTGGTCCATGCGTGCACCAGATGCATGGCTGTGCCACTGCCTTTGCACCTCATAGCCATGTCACTAAACAGCCGCTGTGGTGCTGTGCTGACTTGGCCAGTGGTGTGTGCAGCGTTCCAGTGGCTGTATGCACCTGGGTGGGCAGGTCCTGTGGATGTGATCACTGTGGGTGGTCACACACCATCAGCAGTGGTATGTCCCATGGCTGTATGCCATGCAGTGGGCTGCTGTATGGGGTTGTGCATTCACAACTATTGACTGTGCTCCTTGTCCTAGGTAATGCCGCCATCTCAGGGACATTAGGGATGCCTTCACGGAGCTCCTTCCTCTGGCCCGTGAGTCCCTAGACATATTGGAGGCTTGACACACATAGGGGGTGCTGCGGAGGCACAGATGCAGGAGGTCCCAGAGCCAGGAACGGCGGTCAAGATGACAGTCCTGGTCCCGACTTCCCTTACTACCTGGACCCACCACCCTCACATCCCTCCTATCCCATCCCATTTGTCCACCCTTCCCTACCCACCCCACCTTGCTTGTGTCCCCCACCCCAAGCTTGTATATAGTTTTTATTGTTGTACATAGTTCACTTTTATATTTACAATACATTTGAATTTGATATGAATATTGTGGTGGTCTCTGATTTGCAGTGGGCTATAGGTGCTCATCTGCAGTGGTGTGCATGGCATCAGAGGTGGTGCAGCCATGGGTATGTGTGTGTGTGTGTCTCCGTGTGGAGGTGACTATGGTGTTGGGGTAGATATCAGTCAGTGTCTGTGTTGTGTGTGTTGTTCGCAGTGCACTGGATGACTGTGTGCAGTGGTCCATGGCGCATGCTCTGTGTCCATGGTGCACCCATCGGCCCATCCATGACCTGTGCAGTCAACACACATGCCTGTCTGTGACCTGAACGGTCTGCTGGCATGTCAGTGGTGTCATTCCCCTGCAGGGTGGACACTGTACCCATCACTTTGCTGGGTTGCCCCTGTCACTGGTGTGGTGCATACCTGGCTTGGGTGGCACTGTGGGCAACACGATCATTGTCCCACCTCCATGCTATGGCTTGTGTGTGTGTTACAGGGATGGCCCCACTGTCTGTGGCTTGTGCTTTGGGTGACTACTGGTGGTGTACGGGTCCACAGTGCCTGCGCAGGGTGGTTGGCACTCCAGTGCCACGGTGGACTGCGGGTTGTGTGTACATGGCTTACAGGGGCCCACAATCGGGTCTTGGTTGCCCCACCACTGTGTCCATGTGTTGTTGTGCCCTTGGGTATGGGTGGGTGTCTGTCCATACCCTGTGTGGCATCTGGTGTGGTGCATGCTTCCACACACCACTGTGGGTGACTGTGCTGGCTGTTGTGGCCAGTGGTGGGTCGGGGTGTGTCACTGGAATACTGTGCAGGGTGCTGTAACACTGATGGTGGTGTCAAGGGCACGCCCGTCCCATGTGAGGTACCTCTTGTGCTAACGCATAGTCGGGCTCCTGCAGTACCTTGGGGACTGTGCATGGTGGCATTGTGTCTGCCATTGTTATATTGCCATGTGCTGCAACCCACTGATGGGTGCTTTCGTGATGGGGCTGGCTTGCATGGTTCTGTGGTGCACAGGGTTGCATTAGGCAAGTGGGGGTGGTGGCATACATGGGGTTTCCTGCAGTGGTGGTCACTGCTCTTTGGGGGTTGTCTGGGGGTCACGGTGCAGGGTGTGTTGTGCACTGGGGATGGTGTGGCATGGGGTGGTCTGCTGCCCTCCCTTGTGTGCCAGTCACAGCTTGCGGTAGGTGTGATGGAGCACCATGGTCAGGCTGTGGGTTGGTTGCTTGTCTCCATGGGCCAGTGGTTATTCCAGCCCTCCCCAGTTGTGCTGTGCTAGGGGTGTGGGGGGACAATGTCTGTTCTGCTGTGTGTTCCTGTGCCCATCTGTGGCATGGGTGGTGGGCTCCTACCTCCCTGATTGTGCAGTTACATTGCTCTGCAGCTTGGGGGCTCCCTGGTTGCACTATGGCACCTCTGGACTGTTCAGCTGAACATCCCTTGTTGCGCTATGGTGCATCAGATCTGCTCAGCTTCCCCTCCCTAGTTATGCTATGGTGCAGGTGGTGCTATATTCAGTCATCAGCTGTAGGTGCAATTTGGTCTGCTCCATTTTTGAATATTGCATCTCTTGTGCATGGGTGCAATAAATTGCCACAGCAACAAGATGTGGAAGTGTATCCCTTTGTGCTTCCCACCACTAAGCAATATTAAAATCATCACTGGGTACTGACTGGGCAAAAGTTCTGTACCTATGCCATTCAAAGTTTGAAACACCAGCCCGAGATGGTAGATCCTGGGTGTGTTTTACTTTTTCCTTGTCCAGTGTTGGCAGCTGCTTTGGATCAAAGATTTGGGCAGCTTTGAATGTGCCAAATGAGGGATGAGATTTTAAAATTTTGTCCAGTTTCTCACTGCTGTCCAACATAACCTTCTGAAAAAGGTTCACACAGTTTTGATTGCCATGTAACTGACAGTGGGACAACATTTCTACTGTATTTGGTCTGTATTCAGTTTCTCCTGCTGTGGCACAGAAGTCCAAAAACATATGCACATTTTGCACCCTTCCAAATATGGAGTGTCCCTGTGGCTGGCTGCTTGACTGCAATTGTGGAATAAGGTTAACAAGTTCAGAAGAGTGTTCCACAACAAAAGTGGCTTGTGTTACCAGCGCTGCTGCTTTGCCTTTCAATAAGCATTTCAGGCATTTCAAGGTTGCTGCATCAGATTGTAGCCTTTCAGCAAATTCTGTTACATGGGCAGATAGTCCTGCCAAATACTGCAACAGCGTTAACCCAGGAGCACCACTGAGTTACCACTGCTTATACTGGCATCTTGGGTACAATGCCCTGCTTGGATTCCACGAAGCGAAAGTACTGATACCTATGCAATGGACTCCGCAAAATATTTTTTAACAAGGGAAATAGCAGTGTTTAAGTCATCCAGTGTGTGCCAGACTTCAAGACCAAATTGAGGAGGTGGGCAATGAATGACATGCATTGCATTTGGTAGGACACAGGACAGCAGAGTTTCAAAAGCCTTGTGCATATAACTTGCACTGTCTGTGACAATGGCAAAGACTTAGTGAAGTCCACCCCATTGGTGTTAGCACTTTAGTAGAGCTTGGGATACTGTGGTGTTGTTCACATGATGCAAAACTCAGCACCAATTACGAGTGGCTGCTCCCCAACATTAAGCAATGGTTGGGCCAAAATAGCCAACACGCTACACCCACAGGCATCTGTTGTCTCATGCAGAAAAATGAAGACATCTTGATCCTCCACCGCCTCTTTCAGGGACTGTTCGTGATCAGGCTGAAGTTCTTTGAGGTACGTGCTCCAAAGTTGTGCTGGTCCCAGAAGACTACCACCTTGTTTTGTGTGCTTCTTTAAGAACTCTTGAAAGCCAGAAGCCTTCTCCAGTGGTATGTCTGCATGGGTCAAACAGCGAATGAAGTCCGGAACAAATTCCTTTCATTCAATGGAAGATTCCATTGCTCAACTGAAACATGAAGTCAGAGAGGTGTGCCTAAAAAAAAAAAAAAAAACAAGATATACTATGTTACAGGGAAAAATAAACTGTGCCTGGAAAACAAAACAAAAGCACACAAGATTTAATATTTTACAGGGAAGAAAAAAAGCTGTAGTCCAGCCCAGTGTCATGGAGGGCTGAGTAGCTGTGAACTTTACCTCCTGCCACACTGGCAATCTGTTTGAGAACAACATCAGGTTGGCAGGGAAGGGAGAGGACCAAGAGTCCAATTGGCTGCTCTCCTCTTCTGAGTGAGGGTGGGAATCTGCTGTCTTGCTCTTAGATACCAGGTGGTAGTTTTGAACTCTAGCAGCTAGGAAGAGGGATGCAGGAACACGGCACATGTACACTGGGTGGGGGTTGGAAATTGGGTTCCACGGTGCCAGAGAGAGATGAGATGGACTTGGGAGGCAGGGACAGAGCAGATACCAGTCACCCAAGGAGAAAAACAAACTGACTATGTAAAAAATAAAATAACTGCAAACATCTGTGCGACTAGTATTTACTTTGCATGTTTTTCTTTGCAGCTTTTCTTTTCTAGATGTTTCTGCGACTTCATGTGCATGTCAACTGTATGCTTCCGCATGAAGTAGAGTGTGTGGGTACACGCATGGCAAAACATCAATCCTCCATCCTCATAAAGATCCTCCGGATAGAACTTAACCCGATCCTGGGCACGCACAAGATACGAGACATGACGGTCCTTGGCCTCTTCACGAGAAAGATGGAAGCACTTTGGTGGCGGTGTAGACATGGTGTAATTTAACTAAACCAAAAAAAAAAATTAAGACTTGAGCAAGAACATCAGTGCATAGAGAGAGGACAGCTTTCCTTGGGATGCTTGATCCTCCAATATCACACCACTAGTTTGCATCCCACAATGTTCTAAGCTGGGCAGATTGGTTTCAAAACCTCAGCTAATGGAGTTGCCATGTCATGACACTGGCTTGCCCATAGACTTGCTAGTATCCATGGAACAAAAGACTCCAGAAATTCAGTTTTCTTGCTACCTTTCATACTGGTCAGGCACATCCCCTCCACTCCACCTCTGAGGAACCACAGCAGCGAGTCAAGGACACACCACAGGGGCAAGTGATGGATGCTGGTGACTGCCATATGTGGTCAGAAAAAAATGTTTTGTGCCATTCTGGTTGCCTGTCCCACCCTGCTCCCTCACCAGAGGTCAGAAAAATGTTTTTGCCATATGTACCAGTCTGCCAGGCCCACACCTCCACTCCATCTCCGAAGGAACCACAGCAGTGAGTCAAGGACACACCATGGCAGCGAGGGACAGATGCTGGTTACTGCCATGCATGATGGAAAGAAATTGTTCTGTGACCGAACAATTTTGCCCAACATGTGTGCCACTCTGCCAGGCCTGCCCTGACTCCATCCTCCACCAATACATATCACTGGAGCATGAGATGGATCAGCTTAGTTCAACATGTACATTTAAAATAAAACAAAAAAATATTTTTTACAGAACAGTATGTTTCATGCCCCTCCTTCCCTCTCAGACAAGTTATACTTTTTTCCACACACCAGTATGATTTCTTCCACCTGCACCCATCACCTGGACCATCCTGATCTCACCCTCCCTCCAAGAAAGATACATATTTTTTTACAGCACTGGCCCACTTGCCAGGACACTCAGAAGCTACCACATTGCCTCCAAGACCAAGAGAATTTATTTTACAGCACTGGCCCTCTTGTCTGGACAGTCTGGAGCTACCACACTCCCTCCAAGACCAATAGAAATTTTTTTACAGCACTGGCCCTCTTGCCTGGTTGGTTTGGAGCTACCACACTCCCTCCAAGACCAATAGAAATTTTTTTTACAGCACTGGCCCTCTTGCCTGGACAGTCTAGAGCTACCACACTCCCTCCAAGACCAATACAGATTTTTTTACAGCACTCCCTTTGCTCTGGACACTCTGGGCTCCCACCTCCCTCCCTCCCTCTGAGATGATACAGATTTTATTACAGCACTGGCCCACTTGCCAGGACACTCTGGAGCTACCATACTCCCTCCAAGAAGATACAGATTTTCTTTACAGCACTTGCCCCCTTGTCCGGACACTCCAGAGCTCCCACCCTCCCTCCAAGATGATACAGCACTGGCCCACTTGATAGGATATTCTGGAGCTACCACACTCCCTCAAAGACCAATACAGATTTTTTCACAGCACTTGCCCCCTTGCCTGGACAATCCAGAGCTCCCACCCTTCCTCCGAGACTGATACTGATTTTTTTACAGCACTAGCCCTCTTGTCTGGACACTCCAGAGTTCCCACCCTCCCTCTGAGACTGATACAGATTTATTTACAGCACTTGCCTCCTTATCTGGACACTCTGGAGCTCCTTCCCTCCCTCCCTCTGAGATGATACAGCACTGGTCCACTTGCCAGGACACTCTGGAGCT
This sequence comes from Neoceratodus forsteri, assembly GCA_016271365.2. Taxonomy (NCBI): domain Eukaryota; kingdom Metazoa; phylum Chordata; order Ceratodontiformes; family Ceratodontidae; genus Neoceratodus; species Neoceratodus forsteri. The sequence goes on along the minus strand of CM057450.1, from coordinate 868,278,764 downwards.
ACCACACTCCCTCCAAGACCAATCAAGTTTTTTTACAGCACTTGTCCCTTGCTGGACACTCCAGTTCTCCCACCCTCCCACCCTCCCTCCCTCGAAGATGATACAGATTGTTTTACAGCACTGGCCCACTTGCCAGGACACTCTGGAGCTCCCATCCTCCCTCCAGAAGATACAGATTTTTACAGCACTTGCCCACTTGTCTGGACACTCCAGAGCTCTCACCCTCCCTCCAAGATGATACAGCACTGGCCCACTTGCCAGGATACTCTGGAGCTACCACACTCCCTCAAAGACCAATACAGATTTTTTCACAGCACTTGCCCCTTGCCTGGACACTCCAGAGCTCCCACCCTCCCTCCCTCTGAGAAGATGCAGATTTTTTATAGCACTTGCCCCCTTGCCTGGACACTCCAGATCTCCCACCCTCCCTCCGAGACTAATATTGACTTTTTTACACCACTGGCCCTCTTGTCTGGACACTCCAGAGCTCCCACCCTCCCTCTGAGACTGATACAGATTTGTTTACAGCACTTGCCCCCTTACCTGGACACTCTGGAGCTCCCTCCCTCCCTCTGAGATGATACAGCACTGGCCCACTTGCCAGGACACTCTGGAGCTACCACACTCCCTCCAAGACCAATAGAGTTTTTCTTACAGCACTTGTCCCCTTGCCTAGACACTCCAGAGCTCCCACCCTCCCTACCTCTGAGATGATACAAATTGTTTTACAGCACTGGTCCACTTGCCAGGACACTCTGGAGCTACCACACTCCCTCCAAGACCAATAGAGTTTTTCTTATAGCACTTGTCCCCTTGCCTAGACACTCCAGAGCTCCCACCCTCCCTACCTCTGAGATGATACAAATTGTTTTACAGCACTGGCCACTTGCCAGGACACTCTGGAGCTACCACACTCCCTCCAAAAAGATACAGATTTTCTTTACAGCACTTGCCCACTTGCCTGGACACTCCAGAGCTCTCACCCTTCCTCTGAGACTGATACTGATTTTTTTTACAGCACTTGCCCCCTTTTCTGGACACTCCAGAGCTCCCACCCTCCCTCTGAGATAATACAGCACTGGCCCAGCTGCCAGGACACTCTGGAGCTACCACATTCCCTCCAAAACCAATACAGATTTTTTTCACAGCACTTGCCCCCTTACCTGGACACTCCAGAGCTCCCACCCTCCCTCCCTCTGAGAAGATACAGATTTTTTTACAGCATTTGCCCCTTGCCTGGACATTCCAGAGCTCCCACCCTCCCTCTGAGACTGATACAGATTTGTTTACAGCACTCTGAGACTGATACAGATTTTTTTTACAGCTCTTGCCCCCTTGTCTGGACACTGCAGAGCTCCCTCCATTCCTCTGAGAGTGACACAGATTTTAATAAATCCTCCTAAGCTGCGGGTAGTGAAACATCTGCATCTCAAATTGTTTCTTAGATACAGTCACTGAAGATCGCTGGGGGAACCGCAATGTAATCCTATGGGAAAAATCTCAACTTCATGATGGCATATCTATGGAACTGCATAAATGTCACCCCATTCTTATTTACTGTGGCTTATGCATGTCATTTCAGATGGAATGGGGTGACATTTAGGCCTCACAACCCCAATGACACACCCCGTCAGCTGTCAGTTTTAGGATAATGGGGGGGCAACCCTTAAAGTCTAATTTCCTGACTTTTTATGCTTTAACCCTAAATGATGCATTAACACAGTTTTTTACATAGAAGATATATATATATATATATATTCATTTATTCATTACAAATTGGGTTTACAACTTTTGAGTCAGAGACTCATTTACAATGGCACCTCATCATGGGGGGACAGACATCAAGACAGTTATTAGAGTGCAGATTAAAACAGAGGATAACATTACAAGTGCAGTAAAAGGAACATTTAACATAGATACACTTAGGTTACATAATGTAGTAGTTTGTATGTTACTTAGGTTACATAACATTACAAAATTGTGAGTTAATCTCATGGATATTGTAGGTCCTCAGAGAAGACAGTGGGTTACATCCCTGTTTGGACCTAGTAGGGAAGGGGTATGTCTGTGGGAGGGAGAGGCTGTCCAGTGGACATTGTTGAGCTGGGGGAAGGCAGGCAGGAATCACGGGTTAGTTGCACCTACAACAGCAGGTATTAAAGATATGGTTCCGAAGGGCTGTTTTGAAGGAGCCAATTTTTGGCAAGTTGGAGATGCAGCTAGGGAGGGAGTTGAACCAGGTGAGGGCTCGGTAGAGGAAGAATCACTGGGCAAGAGAGGTCTTGATTCTGGGCACCTTGAAAGTGGCCTTAAGAGAGCTATGGGTGGTGATGGACTAACTTGGCTGCTGTAGAGAGATGGAGACCCCGGGGGGGAGAGTCCTAGCAGAGATTTCTTACCAAGAAGGCAGGTCTAGTAGAGCAATTGCTCCTCAAAGTTGAAAAGATTGGTGGTAGTATAGAGAAGGCAGGTGTGAGTTCGGCTGGGGGCCTTACTGATGGAGGGTTGGATTTTGGAGAGGGCAGTGTTGTCAGCTGCAGCCTAGATAGGCAAGCCATAGTCCACGAGGGACAAGATGGAGGAGGTGATGGCCAGCCTGAGGGCAACCTGAGGCAGACAGTCCCTGTGCCGGAATAGCAGGCCAATCTGAGAGTTAATGGTGGCTGACAAGGTATTAAAGGGTACCTAAACAAACCATTTTTTTAAAACTGCAAACTCCAAAATCTGGCATCACAGCGAGGTAAAGTAAAGGCTGCTGTTTACATTTATGCTAAAACTGCATTTGTGTAATAAATATAAATGCAGTTTCATAGCTTTTGGAAAATGTAAACATCAGCCATTCACTTTCAAAAAACAGCCTTGGTTTCTCCCTAAGATGTCTGCCAAGTGTGTTAAGTGATGAGTCATGATGACATCATCAGAGTCAGAGACAGAGACCCACATATATTCCTATATAGTGCTAACTAGTTCTTCTTTCTCACTTTGTTTTGAATTGTTGTACCAGAATTAATAACACCATGTATTAACTCGTGGATTATTTTGATCAGTAAACACATTCGGCTAAGATTTTGTTCATTTTGTTTACTTTAACTTGCGGAAAATGTTTTGCAATCCGGCTGACTTTTTCTTTGGAAAACTGCAGTACAGTACAACACTTCAAATACCTGATGATCTAGTGGTTATGTGATGCACTGAATTTTGTTTTTTGTAACCAAGGGAGACACACTAAGCCGAAAGGTTGTTTACAGGTGTGGCCTGGGAGCACGAGGAAGTTTAGTGACTTGCTCAGGGTCACAGCAAAGTACCACTCTGGTTCAGTTCCAAAGCTCATGCTTGCTTATTAATCCACAAATGAGTTTTTCTTTGTCCATGTGAACCCCCTGCACCTAGCCTGATTTCTGTTGAACACCCAACCATCCATACCCTGTCCGTAGTACTGCATGGAGCTGCATATGTGCTTATGGTCTCATGAAGAGAATTATCACACCTTAGATTGTAATCTTGTATCTCAGAGAGTTGTGCACATCTATACCGATATGCATCATCAGCTGGTTAAAAACTGCCTCATAAATCACTCTCCAGTACACATTCTCAGTGTTTGACTTCTGCTCCTACAGTAAACATTGAGTGGATCACCACCCTTCTGTACAGTGAAGGTAGCATGTACAGTTCCCCTGTTGTTTTTTTACCCCACCTCATTAACCAACAACTAGGTCTTCCTGGAGGGCCAAGCAATAAGCATCACGATCCTCCAGAAAAACTGCTGTGCATGCCCGCATAAGGGCTGCACTGACAATGGATAACAATATTATTAGCAGGAGATGCATACTAATATGAGCTAATCCACCCAAATTCCAGTGTCAGTCTACTCCTTTACCTGTGATCTGCAGAATCCCACAGGACAATTCCCAGCAATTCTTTTCCAGTACTTTTCTGTGCTGTACTGTACAATGCGAGTTGGCTGGCTAGCACCCTTCCAAATCTTGAATGAACTGTACACAACTCCCTCAATACTGTCCTAACAAACGTCAACATCACTCCCAACCTGATGGTAATCTCACCGCACTGAATTAAAGTAACAGTTTAGGTTCAGTCCATCCACTTTGAGTATTTGTCATTGGTGTCTACTGTCATCCACAGTCAGGTAGTGATCACGATGCTGGCAGCCCCACATTTCAGATCTCAAAGGGATCTGCTCAACGTCCTCCTTCATGCCTTCAACTAACCTGAATATAACTGTATCCTGCTAGAATGTCCTCTTCAGTCCCTCTCTGGCATTCATTCTTTTCACCTGCTCCCCACACCAAAAACTGATGAGTTCACTACCCTTCCATATCATGAATGTGGTTAGTACAGTCTCCCATGCTATCTTTACATGTTAATAATAAACATGATCTTCTGGTAAGCCAGGCTGATAGCAGCATGGCACAGGTGAAACAATAGGCTTTCCTACCCATATAATATCTAAGCTACCTATGATTAGGCACTGTTTAATGACATGCATAATGATGTGCACACCCATTATTTAATAATGCCTAATCAAAGGTAGCCTAGATCTTTTAAGGATAGGAAAACCCATCATTCCCCTTGTTCCCTGCTGCTATCAACCTGACTTACTGGAAAGATATGTTTAGATTTGATATGTCAAAATAAAACAGGGACAGGTGGGGACTCAGCAGTGCATGGTGAAAAGGGGGAAGACGAGGCTAAAATCCCAGTAGAGAGAGTAAGGGAAGCCCTCAGGTCCCTTTGGATGGAGAAAGCACCTGAGCCAGATGAGATACATCCCAGGGTGCTGACAGAACTGGCAGATGTCCTAACAGTCCCTCTATCAGAGCTTTTCAGCATCTTTCTGAGGACTGGGTGGGTGCCCCAAGACTGGAGGGTGGTCCATGTTCTATTGATCCACAAGAGGGGATCAAGAGAGGAGACGGGAAATTACAGGCCCGTTAGCCTGACATCGGTGGTCGGCTAGGTGATGGAGGGTATTGTCAAGGAAAGGCTATGGGGGTTACTGGAGCAAACTGGGGGTTTGGACAATAGGCAGCATGGCTTTGTCATGGGAAGATCATGCCAGACAAATCTTGTTGAGTTCTATGACTGGGTGATGAGGGCCCTGGACCAGGGTAGGCCAGTCGACGTCCTCTTTCTGGATTTTAGCAAGGCGTTTGATTCAGTACCCCACAGTGGCCTGCTGGCTAAGCTGAAGAAAATGGGGGTAGGGAGACAGTTGCTAAGATGGACAGGAAATTGGCTATCTGAGCATACTCAGAAGGTGGTGGTTGGAGGGTTAGCCTCATCCCCAAGGTGGGTTACTAGTGGAGTTCTCCAGGGCTCAGTGCTGGGGCCACTCCTGTTCAATGCATATATCTCAGACATCAGGAGGGGGGATCAGGAGTGAGATGAGTCTCTTTGCAGATGACTCCAAGCTAGGTGCAGTGGTGGATGGGGAGAAGGGTAGGGTGGCCTTGCAGGAGGACCTGGAGGCTCTGGAAAGGTGGCCGGAAAAATGGAAACTAAAATTCAATGCAGGAAAGTGCAAGGTTCTGCACCTGGGAGTCAGAAATCCAGGCCTGGGAGGAGACATGATTCAAGTCACGGAGGGTGAGAGGGACCTGGAGGTAGTGGCAGATGTCAAAATGAACAACTTGGAGACCTGCAGGAGGGCAGCGGCAAGAGCAAATCGGATGCTGGGACGCATCACCAGTGGGATTACCTCCAAAAAGGCAGAAGTTATCCTTCCACTGTACAACTGCTTGGTTAGGCCACACCTCGAGTATTGTGCACAATTTTGGAGATAACATTTAAAGAGGGACATTACACTCCTAGAGAGGGTCCAAAGGAGGGCAACCAAAATGATCTGGGGCTTGTGGGAGAGGACCTATGTGGAGATGCTCAAGAAGCTCTACATGTACACCCTGGAGGAGAGGAGGGACGGGAGGACATAATAGAGGTATTTTAAGTACATGAAAGGGATCAATAAAGGAGGCCCAGTCAGGGTGCTCAAAAGGAAGGAGGGTGGGGTAACAAGCGGTCATGGATGTAAGCTGGCAGAGGGCAGGCTCAGAGGGGAGAGTAGGAGATGTTATTTCACTGAAAGGGTGGTAGAGCCATGGAATGCACTGCCCAGGGAGCTGTAGAGATGGAGACTGTGGACAGGTTTAAGAGGGCATGGGACAGGAACAGGGGAAGGGTATATCTGACCAGGCCCAATACAGGTGGAACATCTGGGACGGGGACAGTATAACCCAAGGGGGAAGGGGGACACCAAAATCTGCCCTCAGTGCGGATGCTGAAAATCGAGCAGACTCGAGAGACCATTAGACCTATTCTGATGGCATTTTAGTATGTTAGTACTACTTGCATTCATGATGCAGAAGGTTGATGAGCTCACCAGTTTTCAGTGTGAGAAGGAATAGTGAAGAACGAATACCAGAGGGGGACTGAGAAGGACACTCTTGCAAGGTACTACTATAATCAGGGAAGGCGGGGACAGAAAGAGAGAAATATGAGCAGATTACTTTGAGAAATAAGATGTGTGGCTGCTAGCACCTTGATCACTACCTGACCCCATTGTCCTGGACAATATTTCCCTTTCCATAAAACCAGTTCATGCAATTGTCCAAAGCTGTGTGTGGATAGTAATGTGTGAAATGGCTGCCAATACACATTCAGTCACTTCACTACCAGTCTAGTATTGTCTGTAAAGCAATTTGGGATACAATGTGTATGAAAAGCACTATATAAATGCAGATTCTTATTATTATTATTATTTCCCATGAAAAAAGAAGACAAGACAAGTATATATTTGATTTTTGAGAAAGTATGAACTCTAACATTGGACTGCACAAGAACTTTGCTACAAAGAAGTGGTGGATCTAGGGGCTGGTGAAGGGTGTGGCTGCAACCCCTCCACACACATAGTAACGTATTTGCTTGCTGCTGCTGTTGCATTTCACTTTGTTGAAGGAGTCTGATATATTGATTGTACATAGAGAATACTGGATGGACAACTATGCAGAACCAGTGTGTTCTGCCACAGAGATATTCTGATTTCCTCTGACCTCGAAAGCAAAGCTCAGGAGGTCCATGGGAATCAGAACCCGGAGGTAGCAAAGCACACTGGTTTGCATAGAGTTGCTCATCCTGTATTTTTTTATAGTGTATAGTACTGTGTGAAAAATGTGTTTTGTGAGTTCTTTTGCTTTCAAAATGAAACTGACTCATGCAGTCTCTAGAGGTTCTAGAATTCTTTTCTACCACAGTAGGGTAGAACAGCATTTCATGACCTTGGAACTGTGGTAGAATAGCATTTTGAAAGGAATGGAATTTTATACAGAACAACACTCCACTATACACTATGAATGTTTACATTCAAACTATAGATTACATTTGTAGGTTCTGTCAAAAATGTATTAGAAAATAATAATAGCAGGAAATATAAAGATTTAATAAAAATGTTAAAAAGTGCATATTAAGCATACACACCACCCTAGAACCCCCACTGTAGCATCCTGGATCCGCTTTAACCACTAGACCACCAGGTTATCCGAGATTTGTACTGCACTGTGGTTTGTCACTGAGAAAATCGGTTGGATTAAAACACAATTTCAGCATATTAAAGTGAACAAAATGAACACAACTATAGCCTAACCTGTGTATTATACAAAATAATGCACATGGTTGTAATCATTTGGGTAAAACAATTCTATACAAAGGGAAAAAAGAAGTACTTAGTGCTATAGAGAGTCATATATCTCTCTGACTTTGTCTCCGATGATGTCATCACATAACACATTTGGCAGCCATTTTGAGAGGCAGGTAAGGAGGTTTTTTGAAATTAGAAGGCTGATTTTACAATTTTCAAATGCTCTGGAGCCACATTTAGGTAAATTATATAAATTTAGTTGTAGCATTAATGAATACAGCAGCCTTTCCTTTAGTCACCTACGGAGTCAGATTTTTGAATAGTTTGTTGTCAAAATGTTGTTTAGGTATCCTTTAATGTGGGTGTGGAAGGAAAGGGCAGTGTTGAACATGATACCTAGGTACTTGTATGTGGTCACTTGTTCTAGTGGGTGCAGAATGCTAGGGATAATCAAGAGGGCGGGATTTTTAGCTTTATTTTGATGGTGGGAGAAGTTCATTGATTTGGTTTTCTTTAGGTTAATGACCAGTCTGTGGTCTCTAAACCAGCTTTTGGCTTGGTTGTAAGCTTGCTGGAGGGACAATTGGAGGGAGGTAGTATTGGGATGTGAGGCAACGAGGACTGCATCATCGGCGTAGAGGAGCATTTTACCAGTACATGAGCTGGGGAGGGTGTTGAGGTAGACACTAAAAATATTGGACCCAGGATGGAGCTCTGAGGGCCCCCCGGAGTGAATGAGAAGAGTATTGGAGAGGGAGACACTGATCTTGACAAGCTGGGATCTAGCAGAAAAGTAGCTAGAGAACCAGGAATTGGGATCACCAGAGAAGCCAAGTTGGTGGAGAGAGTCAAGTAGAAGGGGATGATAGACAGTGTCAAAGGCCTTGGAGAGGTCAATGAATACTGCTCCTGCAAGGCTGCCAGAGTTGAGAGCAGCATGCAGGTGTTGGGACAATTCTAGGAGAGCCGTGGTTATACTGTGTCCTGGGTGGAAACCATGCTGCTTTGGGCACATAATGTCACACTTGGTTAGGTATTCAGATAGCTGGATCAACACCACTTTTTCAAGGGCTTTAGAGAGTGGGGGGAGGATTGAGATGGGCCAGTAATTGTTGGGGGGTGGATCGGTCCCCACTCTTATGTATGGGTGTGGTGTGATTTCAGCAGTTTTCCAAGCACTTGGGAACTGACCTAGGCATAGAGACTGGTTTAGAAGGTCAGTCAGGGGGACTAGGACTTCGTCCAAGACCATTCAGAAGATCCTGGAGTCGAGGGGGTCACTGCTGGGGTTATTGCTGCCTAAGGCTTTTAGCAGGTGCAGCCTAGCTTCTTGGGAGGGATAGGGTGCCAGGTAGAATGGTGGGGGATGCAGGACCAGAGGGAGAGAGGTGGGGATTGAATCAAAGAAGCTGCTGGAGAGGACCAAGCTGTGGTCAGAGAAGGCTGTGTTAAGGCAATCGTCTATGAGGAGTGGATCTGCGGTGGGGGTTTCATTGATGGAGTGCTGAGATGGTGAGGGGGAGCGGGACTTCCCATTTAGCTCTTTCATATTATCCCAGAAGGTCCAGGCTGAACCCCAAGTGGAAGTGAGGGTGGTCTGGTAATGCTCTACCTTGGCCAGCCTAATGGCCCAAGTGCACTTGTTGCATTCTGCATTGTAGGCCTGTCTGTCAGATGCATTTTCAGATTCTACAGCAATGTGCCAGAGATTATCTCTGATTTTGAGTCACTGGAGGAGGGGTGGGTTGATCCATGGGGCATTGCATTTTTTGGAGCGGACCCTGGTGAGGGGGGCTAAAAGGTCACAATCCTTACAGAAGGCATTTGTAAAGTGGTCAAGAGCTGAGTCAATGTCAGGGGAGCACTGGATAGGGGACCAATCTAGCTGGGCTAGGTATTGTTTTAATTTTCTGAGGCTGCCAGGGCATAAATGGTGGTGTAGAGTGGCTTGGGACACTGGCTTCAAAGTGGAGGATGACCAGAGACAGAGGACTGGGGAGTGATCACTAAAAGAGTTGGGGAGGACAGTGACATCCCGGATTCTGTAGGGGTGGTTAGATATAACAACATCTAGAAGAGTGCTGGTGCCAGTAGAGTGGTTGAATTGGGTGGGCTGGGTGACTAACTGGGACATATCCAGGGCAGCAAAGGAGTCCCTTATATGGGAGGCAGTGGAGGCAAGCCAGTTAACATTGGGATCACCTAGGATGACTTGCTCCACTTTGTGAGGGAGAGATGTGAGATAGTCAATGAGGGACTGGACCACTTGGTTTTGATTTCTTGGGGGTATGTAGGAGACCGTGAGGAAGAGAGGGCCTTGGGCAGGGTCAGGTGTGATTTTTAAGGTGAGGGCTTGGGATTCATAATCAAGTTTAGGAACTGAGAGTGTCTGAACTATAAGGGAGTCCCATACGAGTAGTGCACAACCACCACCGCTTTTGCCTACTCAGTCATCCCTGTATATATAGATAGATATATAGATATATATACATCTTTGCAAAAGAACTTCATTAATGCACTAGTTAGCATTCCAGTGTAAAAAGTGTGGAATGTCATGCTAGGGTTTCCAACCCTAACACTCCATACCCATCCTGTAGGCAGCAACAGGTGTGGGGTGTGCCTTGGTGTTGCCAACCTTAATGGTCACCACATTCCATGAGTAAAGAAGCTGAGATGGGAAAAACACATGAGAATAGGGTGAGCATTAGGGTTAACAACCCCAAGGCACACCCCATGCATGTTGCTACCTGCAAGATGGGGGTGGAGTGTTGTGATTGGAAACCCTAACATGTCATTTGCCCACTTTTGATGCTGGAACTCTAACTAGTGTATTAATGACATTTTTTTCAAAGAATTTCCTTACATTTTAAAACAGTATAATCGTATCCTTATTTGCCTGTGCTCCCACCCATGCATCATTTTTGAATATTGTAATTGTACTCTTAATTCCCTCTGGGTGAGCAGAGTATTCAGTTAATGATGGTATCTGTATTTGAGCATGGGAGTGCAGAGGCCCTGCTCTAGTTTCCATCCATGCTTTTTGAGATATTGTAACTGTATCTTTTTTCCTTGTGGGAACACAGGACCCTCTGGACCCTGCACTCAAATCATTCCACAATAGTATCCATGTTTGTGTGTGGGAGTGCCGGACCCCCTGGGCCTGGCACTCCCATCTTTCCATAATTTTAAAGATACTGTAGTCATCTCCCATCCCATGCTGTAAGGCAGCAAAGATTGACCTCACATTACAATGTTTGTTCTATGGGAATCACAGGAAAATTTGAAACCTCTATAACTCCACACCAAATGAATATCTTTACATCAAACCAGCAAAAGGCACATCTGTAGGACAAACCCTTTGTACTCTGAAAATTTCATACAGAAATTGGAAGCCATATTTTCACATCAGAGTCTCAAAGAAATGACTGCATACACATCACATTATAATGTTTCTTATGGGAAATTAAGCAAAATTTAAACCCACAGAACTCCAGAGCAAAGTAATCTGCTGTCAACAACCCACCAAAATGCATTTTCCATGGAACAAGCCCTTTGTATCCAGAAAATTTCTGACCAAAATTCCAAACTGTGCTTTAGTGTGAAGTGAGAAAAAACAACTGCATAAGAATAATTTTTTTGCAAATTGCAAAACCGAATCCTATTTCAAGCTTTTTTTTGGAATTTGCAAAAAAGAAAAATTCCTTTTCACAAATTGTGAAACAGAATCCTATTTTGTGTTACTTTTTTCACAATTTATGAAAAAGGAAAAATCCTTTTTCACAAACTGTGAAACAGGATCCTGTTTCGTGATTCTTTTTTCACAAATTTGCAAAAAAGGATTTGGGCATGTTAAAAAAACACATTTCCAGGTGGTCTGTGAAAAACCTAACACCAGAATCAGATAGAATGGGTCCTAATAAGCAGAACACGTGTTGGTTACTTCAAAAAACATAATTTGTTCCATTTTTAATGTTGTTTGCCTCACGCAGAAAAAACAAGATGGTGGCAGCATGAAAAAAAGATTGCTCATTTGCAATAAAGGATTACTCATTTGAAACACTGGATTGCCCACTTGCAACAGAGGATTGTTCATTTGTACACAGAATCCTGTTAAGAGGCTCACATCTAACTTTTCCTATTGAAAATAATGGGAAATGTTATCATTTAATGGCTTCTAAAAAGATTAATATTTTCTTACCAAATCTTCAAACGGGGACATCTTTAACCTAATACCTTTCCACCTTACAAATTTCAGACCAAAATTCCAAGCAATTTTGGCACAGTCACATAACAAAGAATTTTACCAAAAATAGTATTTTCACATTTTATGAACTCCATATCACCTCACTCACACATCTGACCAAAATGAAACTTGGCATATCAAGAGATATTCTGTCCCTGATGGAGCATGAAAAATGTTTTGCAAATCAGTTGAATTATTAAATTTAACAATATAAACATTATTAAAGTGCAAAATTTCAAGTTTAACATAGAAGTAAACATTGAACGCAAACTATAGGGGTGCAACTGTGCCGCTATAATAACACTCCGTATCTCCACACCCACACAACTGACTGGAATGAAATTTGGCACATCAAAAGATGTTCAGTGACCCTGATGATGTAAGCAAAATTTCATGCAATTCAGTTGAATGGGTGTGAAGTTCTTAAAGTGCAAAAAGCACAAAAAAAGATTCCCCATTTGTGACAAAGGGTTACTCATTTGTGACATAGGATTAGAGGTGGGCGAAGTGGCCAAAATTCTCTCTGTGAAGCAATTCTACGAGTAATGCAGAATTCGTGAAGTACTCTGCAACATGAAGTGGAGTACTTAGCGCCATAATGAGAAACGCAAAGTCCCATGAAAACAATGACTTTTGCATTACTCCGCCTTCCCCCAAGCACTTTTGCACTAATTTTAATGTGAAGTAGATTGAAATCAATGTAATTTGCATTACTTTGCCTTGTTATTGAGCTCCAAGGTGAATTTTGCAGTGATTCATGGGATTGTAGGTCACGAAGGCTCAAGATTGTTCTGCACAGCCTTAGTTCTGTGTTGTGTGTGTGTGTGTGTGTGTGTGTGTGTGTGTGTGTGTGTGTAATGGTAGCTGGAGACAGTTTGCTCTCAGAGCTGTGTGACTCAAACCCTCTAAAAGCTGTTAAAAAAGCCTTTATGTTCCATTTTGTTTGTTCAAAATTTAGTAAATTGATTGTAGGAAACCCTCGTGTGCTCATATCATCAAGTGCTTATTGTTTGAGTGTGGATTTTGAATGTAAATTTAGAACATCCAGTCTGTGTACTGACAGACACTTGAAGTGTGCTTTGGGGGAGGGGTGTATCTGTGGTGGAGATAGATTAACTGGGAGAAAAAGGCAGTCTTTCTGTTTTGGTTTATTTTTCTTGTATAACTGTTAATGTACACACAGTAATATTTTCAGTAATTCTTGTCATTTTTTTTGCAATTGTTGTGGTGCAGCAGTGCATAATTTCAGTTTGTTTAAAATATTTAGTTATATTACTGAAGTTTTCAACTTGCTACTCATTACTTGTAGTGTATGTGTGTGAGTGTGTGTGCGACATGTGCCATCAAATCAGACACATTTTATTGTGCCACAGAGTAATTGCAACAGTGTGAACTTATCCACCACACCTGCATGATTTTGTACTGCTTTGTGGTATCTTGGCTTTGGACTGTTACTGCAGTGCACTGCCCCCAACCAGCAAAAGGTATTTTTTTCCAGATTGGATTGTGACTTGTGAGCACTGGTTAAGGTGTTGTTGTGACTTTGTGTCTGCATCGCTTATTCATTGCACAGTGCAATCTTAATCTGTCTGTGCTATTGCATCTGTTTAATTCCAAAACTCCATCTGAAAGCCATAGTTGTTCTTTTTTTGGCTTCGCATCCACCGGCCCAGACTGAAAGTTCAGAAATCTAAATTTGTTTAGAATTTTCTTGGTGATCCCACAAAATACCTGCAAAGAGATGTGCAAGCAAAGTTGTTTCTGGTTACGGTGCAATCTGTAGCTTCACTCATAGTTGGAGGAGATGATATTGTCCCAGCTGGTGGTGTTAGTGCAGTATCTGCTGGCATGAGTATTGTTGCCTCAAGTTCCACTTCTGACCAGTTAACTGTTTCAAAAAATATAGTTGAGTCAAAAGCTGTGACTGACAGTGTAGATGATGTCATACTCCCCATGAACATCTCCATGGTAGTTGAACATGATTCTGATCCTGGTGACGATAACTCACAATGTCACATTTCTTTCAGTGCTGTTGAGGTCATGCCTTTGCCATCCAATGTTTCAAAGTGTGGACAAAAATATTGGGTGATGATGATGATGATGATGATGCTGCGGTTGGAACATGTTCTTCACATGACAGCATACAAGCTGAAAATGTGGATGCAGATGATGTTGATGAATATGATGATGTCAGTGACCCCTGTTGGGAACTAGAGAAAATGAAAGTCAAGGTGGCTGTATCTGGGTCTGCTGGCATTAATGTCCCCTCCTCAAAAAAGTTGTGATTTAGTTGTTGATGATGATGATGATGATGATGACGACATAGTAATAATCATAGGTAGTCGTGGTGGTCAGTTGGAGTCCACAGCCTGAAAATCATGTAGCACCACCCCCCCATTTCAGAGGTTAAAACAATGTAGTCCAAAAAGCAGCATCAGGGACATGTTAAAAGTAGGGGATCACAATCCCTCATTTGGGATTTTTTTGTCAAAGATGCAAATAATGAGTCAGTTGCAATCTGCCAGCTTTGCCATGCATGTGAGTCAAGGTAAAATGGGGAGTCATCTGGGCATGGGGGGCCAGCATACACATCTTAAGAACAGGCATATGGCACTGTGGACCCGGTACCAGATGGCAGCTAATGCCATAGTGGGGCATTCACCCTCATCATCAACCTTGCTGAGCATGTTATCCCCTTCCATGAGTGTAAGACCAAGTAGGAATATCTGCAGTAGTGATGAAATAGCACCAGAGGATTACTACAGACATGATGAGGGGGAGGATTATGATTTGGAAATCTTGTCAAGTGGTGGTCAAAATTCCAGTGGTGGTGGTCAACGCATTATGTCTAGTGCAAGTGGTACATCAACCCCTGTACATAAAATGAGGACAATAACTTCATTTGTGGACTTGTCACCTGTGCACCCCTCTTCATCACACATCCACACCCCACCCCCGGCCATTCGCAGAGCAGAGCCATTTGTCACACCCCGTGCAAAACATGTTAGTCAGCCAACGGTGAAGAGTGTTTTTGCCCATAACCTCCTCCTTGAAGCATGTGACCCACACTGTGTAAACCATGTGATATGTGTGTGTGGGCTGTCTGTGAATTCTCACTCTGCCTTAAAGTGGAATAAGGCAGAGTGCACAACGTGGAGTCATAATTACAAGGTAAAGTGGTGAAGTGAGGGTTTAAAATGGGCACTTCGCATAGCAGAACACTAATGCGAAGTGGCCACTTTGCATCCATTTTGTGAACTGAATTTTATTTTGTTGCATCTCTACACAAGATTTCCCATGTGTGACAAAGAATCTGGTTTTGAGACTCACACCTAACTTTTTGCATTGAAAATAATGGGAGATTTTAAAATGTAATAACTTTTGAACTGATTATTTTTTCACCAAATCTTGAAAAGACACATCTGTGATCCAAGACCTTTCTATGCTAAAAATCTCAAATCAAAATCCCAAGCCATTTTTGTGCAGTGGTGTGACAATGAATTTTATTTAAAAAAAAAACCTGTAATTTGCACATTTTTTCACACTCTGTATCTCCGCACCCACACATCCTACCAAATGAAACTTAGCACATCAAGAGACCTTCGGTTCATGATGGTACCTTCAAAACTGCATGCACATCCATTGAATGGCTGCAAAGTTATTAGAGTGCAAACTTTAACATTTAACATAGAAGTAAAGATTGAACCCTAACTATAGGGTTGAGACCACACCCTTAAAATCACACTTTTATATCTCTGCATCACACATCTGGCCAGAATGAAGCTTGACGCTAAAAGAGATCATTGGCCCCTGATGGTGCAAGCAAACTTTCATGCAAATAGGTTGAACGGTTATGAAGTTAATAAAGTGCAAAAAATATGAAAAAGGATTACCCATTTATGGCAAAGGATTACTCATTTGTGACACAGGATCGCCCAGTTGCAACACAGCAACACAGAATCCTGTTTCGAGGCTCACATCTAACTTTTCCCATTGAAAATAATGGGAAAATGTAAAATTTAAATATATTTTGTACAAATTAATATTTTTCACCAAATCTTCAACAGACACATCTGTGACCAAAGACCTTTCTTCCCTAAAAGTTTTAGACTGACATCCTAAGCCATTTCTCATAGTAGCATGACAAAGAATTTTACAAAAAAGGTACTTTTCACATTTTTTACACTCTTTATCTCCGCACCCACACATATGACCAGAATGAAACATGGCACGTCAAGTGATATTCAGTTCATAGAACATAGAACCATAGAAACATAGACGTTGACAGCAGATAAGGACCGCAAGGCTTATCTATTCTGCCCATTTTTTTTCCTACCTGGTTGTTGCTGCCATATGCCTTTATGCTGAGCATTGTCCTATTTTATTCTTACTCATCTGCATTATTCCCTTGTGCCTATCCCATGATCTTTTGAAATCCTCCACTGTACTAATCTCCTTTACCTCCATGGGCAGGCTGGTGCATGCAACATTTCAGGCAAATCCGTTGACCGGTTCCAAAGTTATTAAAGTGGAAAATTTTGAGTTTAATATAGAAATGAAAGCTGAACCCTAACTATAGGGGCACGACCGCACACCTAAAATCTGTATCTATATACAACCACAAATTGTGATGTCATAAACAAAACTGGTGTCCGGTGAAGACCAGCATCCCAAGCAAATAGAGTAAAAATCATGATTTTCCTGCAAAATCAGTAATAAAGATAAAAGGGCTCTGATTACAGAAATAAAATATGAAATTAAGCTGAATTGTGTCTCAGTAGCATACTTTTGCAAAGTTGTCACAGTGGAGTCTGGGGCTCTTTAAGGTACACACTGTACTGTACTGTATACTGAACCAGTTATGCCCTTGGCTTAAACAAGGCACTGACTAATGTATATGAACTTTCATATATATTTCCTTTTTTAAATTTCTTCTTTTATGCTCAGAGATACCATTGACAGCATGATATCAGATTAAGCTTATAGCAGTATATTTATTTAAATTATCTATACATAGTAATGAAATTATAACAATAAAGGCACAAATAAAACAAATGCAAACATTTGTGCATTTGAATGATTCCCTGTTCCATTTTCTCATAATTATTTATTTACTTGACATGCTTTGGCTGTTTATGTTCCTTCATATTAGGAATTTGTATAACTTTTTAACAGTTACAGTATAGAATATGCTTCACATTTTTCCACTTTAATGGGTTTTCACAATAAGTGTCAATTAACTACATTGTAGTTACAATGTAACTATACTGTAACTGCACTGACAATTGCAATGTAATTTCATTCAACAAACATGTAACTACAGTGCAATTATTGTATTGCATATAATTAATGATGAGTTACCTTTATAAGAACACTGTCTACGTTTGGGTTTCCTTCCTATGATTCCAGTTTACAGTGTTCCCCATAACTGACTAGAAAGGAATAGTAGTAACTGCCATTATCAGAAGTCCATGTAACAATGGAAACAAAAAATTCTTAGCACTTAGTGTGACTCTAAGGCACATTCAGTGATATCAAAATATAATGAACAATCATTTTCCAAATGAACAAAAAGTCAGATCATGTCATAGTTTATATTATTGAATGGAACAAATAAGATGGTTGTGTTAGAAATTTTAAAAGCATTTCCAATCAGATTTATATTAGAACAAGTGATCTTAAAGTATGTTATGATAGGCTACATAGAGTCTTGCACCCTGCACAATAGTATTGCTGTGTGCTCCGTTGTCCCCACCCCCAACAAACTGTGACATTTCCAACTGTCTCCTGATACAAGAGGGAAATCAGGAGACATTTTTTCACTGAACGGGTGGTGGACAGGTTGAATGCTCTGCCCGAGGAGGTGGCATCCTGTAGTATGGTGGGTTGCTTTAAGAGGGGTTGGGACAGGGTGAAGGGGTTGTGATGAAGAGGGGTAGGGAGGGTGGGTCAGTTGCAAGTTGACAGGCTAGCTGCACAATCAAGCAGACCCAATAGACGGTAATGCCTGCTTCTGCTGGCATTTTTGTATGTTCATAACTGACTTAGACTGGAATTGGGGAGTCAGTACACATCTTGAAGATGAAATGGGTTGCAGAAGGAGTGCCACCACTAATGGAGAGAGATAAGGAACTGTCTAGAGCTATCAATGGAAGTAGGCTGGAGTCCACATCAACAAAAGTGTAGGTAAAATGGGAGAGGGGAAATTGTCGGTGGGAAGTCGTATGGGTTAGGGATTTTGTACAACAAATATATACACTAGACTTCCAGTGGCATCATAAGCCTAATAGAAGCTTAAAATTGAACCCTTGCTCACTGTCTACAGTCTAACACTATATGCAATCTACATAAGCCTGAACCTTATCAATTTGGACCACATACCCTCATCAGAGTGTTCTCTGCCTAATAGGACACTGCTCTGCAGTAGTCTCCTCAAACTCTGTGCTCCCTGAAATTAAGTTGCAGTACCCAAATTACTGCCTTGCAGGCTTCTGAGTGACTATGCCTTTCCATGTACTGTAAGATGAAGAAGATGAGCCAGAAGAGGTAACACCATACTAATATTTTGGGAGTCAAACAACTGTCTTACATGCTGTGGTGTACAGACAGTAGAGCAGTTTATGTAATGAGCAATATAATTTAGTATAACACATTGCCAGAGTGGAGTCCTCCATCAGTGTAATGATAGGTACATTGGGGCAATATGACAAGAGTCTTCTCACTCACAAATTAGAGGGTCTTGAAGAACAATCCTACCATGCTACCAGAAAAATATGTTGTTCTTCAGCATTCAAAAGGGCATGGAAACCTGAGATCACATTACTATTATTAAGACCATCTTGTACGACATTCTGGATCGCGAGGGTCTGCCCTCCCCCCAGCAAGCCTGCATATTTCACACAGAGAGGCAGCAGAGGTCGCGAGGGTATCCTGGGGTCGTCCTCCCTCCAGCAGGTCTCCCAGTCACCAGAGAAGGTCGCGAGGGTGTAAGTTGAGCCGCCCTCCCTCCAGCAAGTCCTCCGATTTGCCCGTTTTGGATTGCGAGGGTCTGCCCTCCCCCCAGCAAGCCTGCATATTTCACACAGAGAGGCAGGTACAGAAAGAACATTGCTTGTGGCTACCGCGCTTTCAGCCTGCCTTTCTCCTACGAGGATACAGAGCGCAGTTTGGGACTGGGGAACGCTAGTTTTGGCGCCAATCGCCATTATTTGAAAGTTTTATTTTTTGACTTCATATTAATTTAAGGGAATTACTCCTGTAAAACCAGTCGCTAAAAAAACAAAAAAAAAAAAAACCTCAATGCAATTTATTTACTGCTGCACTACAAGTATCATTTATTTTCCTTCTTTCTTTCCCCCACCTACCGCTGTCTCCAAATCAGGGTGATTCAGTTGAATTTAGAGCATTTACAGTAATTCATCTTCTTTGTTTCAGTATGTGCCCTCACATTTTAGCCTACCTTTAAAATGATCACTCTCTCCCTTGTCCACAGCAGAGGTCGCGAGGGTATCCTGGGGTCGCCCTCCCTCCAGCAGGTCTCCCGGTCACCAGAGAAGGTCGCGAGGGTGTAAGTTGAGCCGCCCTCCCTCCAGCAAGTCCTCTGGTTTGCCCGTCTTGGATCGCGAGGGTCTGCCCTCCCCCCAGCAAGCCTGCATATTTCACACAGAGAGGCAGGTACGGAAAGAACATTGCTTGTGGCTACCGCGCTTTCCAGCCTGCCTTCTCCCACGAGGATACAGAGCGCAGTTTGTCTCGCCTGGCGCTGGCGCGCCAGCTCCCACCACCCCACCACCACCCTTGGTCGACATTTGATTTTATAGCTAATAGCACGTGGTGGTGTGAAACCAATCAGCCCACTTTACCATCTGCAGCTTATACTGCTGCACCACCAGAGGGCCCTCTTTTCTTACATTTGCAGACCTATATTTTTCTTGACAATATGAACACCAACTCTTGCAGCTTACAACTTCTTATCCTGATACTTGTCTCTCACCCCTGCTAACCTCTTGGGTGCTTAAAACTAATAGGGACCCGCTGCTGGCTCCTCTACCTATCTCACTGGAACAGCACCTGGGTCAAATCCTACAACCTCTCCCATTTGGTTTCCACAGCAGAAACTGTACCCCTAGTTTTAGCTGTACCACTAATGGCATCTGGCTTGCCCAAACACCCTCCCCACCTCCAGACCCCCACTGTCTTGGATACCTCATGGTAACCCTAACTCAACTAGTACCCGGACTCCATACCTACTAGCCCCACCAAATTACCCACGTATCCTGGTCCGTGCTGCAATACAAATAAGCTGATGAGAATATACGCTGTCCGCAACGCCTTCTCCTCCTGCTTATATCCGGGAACGCCCATCCCAACCCAGGTCTACCTGTGCAATATGGAATTAAGAAGGACGCACACAGTGGCCTATCTTGGCCACCCTCAATATCTGCAGTCTTCCAAAAAATTTACTCCTGCTGCAGGTTGGCTTGCACAACACCCCACTGACATCCTTACTTTATCAGAAACCTGGCTCTCAAAAAGGTCCCAGATGACTCGGCTCTCTCTCAAGGGCTTTAACCCTTTCAGAACCGATAGGGCAAAGAAAGTGCGGTGATCAGCCATATATGCTAGAGCATCCCTCAAACCCCTATTAGTCCCACTTCCCATGCCTGAACATGGTGCTCAGTCCACTACAATTAAAGTTACCATTGGCACTCCTGGTAAACCCCTTTATATTATGGCAGTCTACATCCCCCAACAAAACAGAAACTAGCATTTGACTCTGTTCTATCTGCAATAACATATCTACTCCCAAAAGCGAACTGGTTATTATGGGTGATTTTAATGTGAACTGGCTATCCACTACGCCGGATTCCTTCAAAGACGCAGCAAGAGCCTATGATCTTACCCAAGTAGTACCCTCACCCACTAGACAGGATCCTCGGACAGGCACTTTCCTCACTCATAGACCTTATCTTTACAAACTCCTGAACCACATCTCCAAAGTCAGTGTGTTTCCTGATGTACTTAGGCCACTCCTGTCGGGTGCTGGTGGTCAAACAAAATATGCCGATCAAACCTAAAATTTCCACACAAAGGCAATTCCCAAAGGTGCCTCTCTCGCCAGATTGTTCCTTCCACCTGTGACTGGGAGCCAGTGCATACTGCACAATCTCTAGATGCTGCACCACTGCATTTATTGCTATCTTCAATACAGCCTGTGACATATTTGCCCTTCACAAAGAAAGTAATAAAACCTGGGACACCCTTGGATTACCCAGTCCCTCCTACAACTGATGCAGCACAGGGATAACCTCTGGCACAGGGCCATATCCTCTCAACTGCCCTGAGACAGACAGCTCTACAGAGAAGCAAGAAATAAATGCACAAGGGCTATTCGCAAGCCAAGGCCACCTACTATCAACAAGCCTTTACCACCACATGGAGCTCTGGGAAATCTTTCTGGAACAATGTTAAAGAACTCTGTGGGAAAGACTCAAACACAGACCCAACCCAGCTCTTAGTCCAGGGTACCCTCTCACATGACCACACCAATATAGCCAATACCCTTAACACCACCTTCTCTGACCTTAGTCAAGTCCTCCCCAAAACTTCTTTGATCCCATCTCCCACCACCTACTACTTCCCATGTTCCCCTACACACCCTCCTTTCAGGCTGCATGTAATTTTGTGCAATCAGGCTAAAGCTACCTCTCCAAGCACTGCTTAACTCGCGTTATAGCAGTGACTCCCTCGACCTTAAAATCCTTCGGCTCACCCTTAATGAGACTCTGCCACATCTCACCAAACTCCTCAACTACTCACTGTGTCATGGCCAAATCCCTACACTATGGAAGAGGGGTATTATCACACCTATCCTGAAAAAGGGTGATCCAACTACCCCTGCCAACTATAGGCCCATTACGATCCTTCCTCCCCTTTCAAAAGCTCTAGAAAAAATTGTGTCTGACCAACTCACAGAATACCTTGACAAGTATGGTCTCCTCTGCCATGAGCAACATGGTTTCAGAAAAGGGCACAGTACTACCACAGCACTCCTAGAATTTACATCATACATTCATGAAGCCCTGGAACAGGGGTCAGCAGTCGGTACAATCTATATTGATTTGACCAAGGCATTTGACACTGTCAATCATGAGCTTCTTCTTCATGCCCTTGCAGCCTCCATATTGCTCCTGAAGCTATCTCCTGGTTCAAGAACTATCTGACTGACAGAAGCAGGAAGTAAAAATTAGAAACACACTCTCCTCCAAACTACCAGTTCTTGGTGTCCCTCAAGGGTCAATACTTGGCCCACTCTTGTTCTCTCTCTTTCTGAACTCACTCCCCTAGCATGTAGTGAAAGCTATTACTATATGGACGATGCCGCTATACTGGAAACACTCCAACCTCTACATCTCCAAAACACCCTTCAAGGCTGTTTTAGGAGCTTGAATACTGGTTCACTGACCACCGCCTAATACTTAACTATGACAAAACTAAATCCATGATGTTTGCCCATCGACAAACCCTCTATAACTCCCAGCTCTCAATCTCAAACCTCCAGGGTAACCACATTGAGCAGGTCACCCACTTTAAATATCTAGGTATCACTCTGGACATGTCCTTACCTACCACCATCACATTAAACTTCTCTCCTCCTCAGTTAATACCCGACTTGGCATTCTTTACAGACACAAACACTGCCTTCCTCCTCAGGCTCTACGCTTAGTCATACTAGCACAGTCCTCTCATTGGTCGACTATGGAATAACTATGTACGGCACTGCTGACAAATCAGCCTTAAACAGCATTAATATAGCACTAAACAAAGCCTGCCGCATGGTCACCAGCAGCAATAGAACAAGCATACCTGTCTGCTCTATTATCAAGCCAGGACTACTAACCTTGAAGGGAGGCTCAAATACCAAACCCCTCTCCAAGCCAAGAAAATCCTTATGAAACTCGTGACCTGTTTGTCTGCACGCCCATCCAACCAGCCCCCAATAGGAGCACCCCTAGACGAATGGCAGGGACCTCCTCACAGTCCCCCACTGCAGAACCTCTCTGGGCAAAGATCTTTCCGTTACTGTGCTCCACTTTGGCTAAACAATCTACCATCTTCCATCTTACTTGCCCCCAGTCTAAGACTATTCAAAACAGAGATCAAGAAGTATCTGCTTAACTTGGAGACCTGTAGCTGCTTTCCATCTTTTCGCATAGGTTGTCAGGCACCAGGGCCACCACATCGCTAGAAACACTCTCAACTCTCAGATATTATCTCAGTCTTGGCAATACCCTATACTGTGATTGTTAAACTCTTGTAATGTCCTGGCAATTTCTGTACAAGCCTTGTCTCTGTGTAAAATTCAGTATTACAACTGACGGTAGCCTTTGACTTATGCTATGATTTTAAACGTTTGTCGAATTGTAATTTCTCTGT
This sequence comes from Neoceratodus forsteri, assembly GCA_016271365.2. Classification (NCBI taxonomy): domain Eukaryota; kingdom Metazoa; phylum Chordata; order Ceratodontiformes; family Ceratodontidae; genus Neoceratodus; species Neoceratodus forsteri. The sequence continues at coordinate 868,255,437 of CM057450.1, read as the reverse complement.
TTTGAGAACATTGTCCATACTGTCTTGTTGTAATTGTCCTGTCATGACTGACGTGGAGCCTTTGCAAAGGAGTCCTTGACTCAAAGGTTGTAATACCGAAATTTTCAATAAATAAAAAAAATAAAATAAAAATTACCCGCAGACATGGAAATAGATAGAGAGAAGGCTTGTCTGGCCCTGGGGCTGCTGCCCAGCTCACAGAGGACTCCAGCACCTTCTTTCATGATTTGCTTCCTGTTCCTTTAGAACAAATAAACATTATTGCAACTAGTGAGGAGCAGAAAGGAAGTACCTATTGATGGTGACAATGTCCTTATGGTTCACTGGTAAGAAGCAATAGTTTTTCCAAAAGGTAAAATATATACAGCATGTGCCATATGTTGTCCAACAGCTTAATAAAAGGACATTATGGAATAGGTGCTCTTTCTATCTCATGTAAAAATTTACTTGGACAATGGCACCAGAACAAGTATATCCATGATTTAGACTGGGACAATGCTGAAATTATATTTTCATCCAACAACTAGAAACTGAAATTCTCAAAAAAGTTGGAGTGAAAAAAGTTTATTTTTATATTATTTTACATTGTTTTTACCCAGGATGGCCAAGCTGAGTTGCACCATCTATCTTTCAGCTGGGTCCTGCTTCTGCTCAATTCCACAGTTGTATAAACTTGTCCAAGGCCACACCGGGTGTATTGGTTTTATATTTTTTTATTTATTTATTTATTTACCTTTTGTTTAACAAGTAAGTGCACTAGGTAAAAACCTGCCTATTTTCAGGCCAACCCTGGAGAGCACATTACAAGTAACATACAGTAGTACAGAGAACTAAGAATACAAGACCCAAAATACAGTACAATTTGAGCATGCAGTAATATAGTAGTCAAGATATAGTATCTTAGAGCAAAGAGTAATAGCCTGGCACAGCATAACAATGATATATGACTGAAGGAAAAAGTGCTAATTACCTTGAAAAGCATAAACAACAATGAAGGACAAAGAGAACTGCAAGGAGTGGACAACAATTAGTTTACACTGAGCATCAAAAAAGAAAAATAAAGATTGTGGACAAAATGCTGGCCTGGTGGCATTGAGGGTTGAGGCGCTGGATGCCACACCTTGCGCCATGTGGGCGACCCGGGTTCAGGAATGAGTCTGAGCTGCTTGGGGTTGGCAGGGGAGAGAGAGGTTTGAGCATCCAGAGGACAGATCTCCTCTCTCTGGGGTGGGATTCAGGCTTGCCCAGCACTGCAGTGGCTCCTGGTGGTGACCAGAGGTACTGCACATGCCAGGGGCAACACATAGTGGGACGAGAGCTGTGGCAGGCATCCTGACACCATTGCACATCCGAACTCTTGTGGAGGCAGGGGGATTGAGGGCATAAAAAACAAGAAAAACATCCTAGTGTACCGAGGAAGTGACAAGGGCCTCATGGACCTCCCACACATCCCCAACACTGGATGCCCTCACAGACGACCCATGGCCGACCCCCGGAAGGAGATGGACCCTCTAATTTCAGACAGATGCTGCCAGGAGGAAGAGGTGGGCCCTATCTCGGAGGGTGATCTGGGGTGCTGGGAAATCTCCCAATGGGGGGATTCTGTGGAGGTGCTTCACGTTGGGGAGTAGCAGGGGCTGAGTGTTGAGCAGGCACCTCTGAGAGATGCCTCAGTGTGCCAGTGCCAGAAAAAGAAGTAAAAAAAAAAAAAGATTATGGACAAAAAATAGACTGCAATGACATGCTGTAAGACACATGCAAAAGACCAGGGGAAAAGGAGAGGAGAAAGTAGGTTATAAACAGTAGGAACTGTCAAGACAAACAATGTATTAGATACCAGATGAGACAGGGTGGAGTTAAGTAAAATGCATAGTTATTTCATATTAAAGACCAGTCTGAGATACTTACTGAGAAGACTGAGTAAGAGGCAGTGGAAAAGCAAGAGGAGTGAAAGTAATGGTAGTAGTCAGTCTTCGAAGGATTTAAAAAACATGTATCATAAGATCTAAGGTAATGGAATAATTTTTTTTGAAAACAGAATGAGATTTTGAGGTACGGAGGTGATAGGGGAAAGGAGTTCCAGAAAATGGGGGCAGAGTGGGCAAATACCTGGTTGCCAATCTTATTGGAGCATTTTGGAATGGCCAGAAAGGCCTGAGTGGAGGACCATAGTGGATAGGGATGGTCGACTGGAGAAAACATGGAGGCCAATGAGGAGGGTACTGAGAATCTAATGATGTTGTCCATGAAAAATCTGAAGATATAAGATCACCTGGAGGTGGAGGATAGCCAGTTTAGGCATGCATAGAGCAAACAGTGGTGGATGAGTCAAGGGTTGGATGATGTGAACCTCCACACATTACTACAGGCAAAATCCAAGTTCAGAAAACAACTAGTGTTGGCCTCAAAAAATTAAGGCAGTGCATAACATAGCTTTAGAAAAAGAACACCTTGTGCAATTGCAAGTCTGGCTGCAGGAGTTAAGGTATGGCTGCTACAATAAGTCAGACCAAGCTTGGAGTTGACAGATTTACAGGTGTCATTGATATGTAAGGATAAATCTAGAGCTGGATCAAGTGTGACTTTGAGTTATTTGAAAGAGAGGGTCGAGGAGACTAGGGAGTTATCCAGACACTGGATGGTCTAGTTCAGACGCCAATGTACAAATCTTTTGAGGAGATCTGACAAGAATAGACTGGGTTTTGGTAACATTGAGGACAAGATGGTTTACAGTAAGCCAAGACTGAATAGACTGAAGGGTAACAGTAAGTTTGAAATTTACTCTATATCGTTTAATGACTTAGAGCCAAAATAGGGTACAAGGCCATTGGCATACAGTAGGGTCCTTCAGTGGGAGGGGGAGTTTGGTAGGTCATTTATGAACACTGAAAAAAGAAGCAGACCCAATATACTGTAGAGCCTTGAGGAACACATAATCTAATGGGGGCAGGAGAAGAGAGCGCTTTGTTAAATGAGGCAAACTGAAAGCAGTTGCAGAGGTAGCTTGAGAATCAAAGAAGAGCACAGTGAGAGAAACCGAGGGATTCTAGCTTTTGTAATAAGAGGGGGTGCTTAACTAGATCAAAAGCTTCAGGTAAGTCAATGAAAGTGGCTCCAGTAAGCAGGCCTTTATCCATGTAGGACTTGACTTCACAAGTGAACAGCATGAGGTCTGTGGAGGTACTGTGACCAGGCCTGAAACCATAATGGATTGAGGAGAGCAGACTAGATTTTAGTAGATGGTCTGTGACTTGGGAGTGTATGAGCTTCTCAAGAAGTTTGCTGCGTGTCAGCAGGATGGCAATCAGGTGATAGTTTAAGATGGATGCAGGGTCACCCTTTTTAAAAACTGGATTGATCCTGGCAGACTTCCAAATGGTAGGCACTGTGGAGGAGAGAAGAGATAGGTTTAATATATGCATGACTGGGGTGGCAAGGAAAGGGGCAGCTCATTTAAGAATTTTGTGTACCCCATCTAGGCCAGCACTTCCGAGGGGAAGGACACATTTAAGAAGATGTAGTACTTCAAGATACAAAACTGAGTGAAGGTTCAGAGGAGGGGATTAAGAGGGGGAAGTGGTAGTGGGAGATGATATGGGGTGGGGCATTAAGGATTCATAGCAAGACAGATCTGAGAAAAGGGAATTAAAGGCATTTGCAATAATAGAGGGGTTATTACAGCTAGCATTGTCTAGTGATATCTCATGGGAGGGTAGGCTTCCTTTTTATCTTAGGAGATCATTGATATTAGACCAGAATTTCCTGCTGTCATTGGCTGAAGTTATAAGGAGGTATCTGTAGTATTTGCTTTTAGCAGATCTGATTTCACGTTTCCAGATATTATGCAGGGTGCAGTAGGCAACCCAGTCTGCATGCAAGGTGGAGGTTCTGTACTTAGCCCAGTGTTTAGCCCTAGTCTTTAGCATGGAAAGGAGGGGACAATTTAACCATTTAGTGGTCAACTCTCTGACCCTACATCCAGTAGTCAGAATATGTTTCATTTGAAGGGAGACAATGGTAGAGGTAAGGTATTCAGCAACAAAGTCAACGTCACTTGAGGAGAAAGGATGAGACCAATCAACACACATGAGGTCTTCAAGGAAGATGTCTGGGTTAAAGACAGAGACGTTAATTAAGTTAATAACCTTAGTAGGAAAGGAATAGTGGGGTAGCATCCCAAATACAGTAAACTGGAGAGTGATCACTGATGGAATCTGCAAGAACTCCAGTTTTTACAATCCTATTCTTCCTGTTTGTTGGGATCCAGCCCAGAAGGTTATGGTGGGAACCTTTACTGAAGCGTTGGGTAGGGTCATTAATGAGTTGCGAGAGAGATGGGCCATGCTAATGACGGATGCAAGACTATTAATGCTGGGCCCAATCTAATCTAGATTAAAGTCCCCTATGATAATGACTGATGGGAGGTAGTCCACTTATGCTGTCAGCCCAGGTATGCATATTTTAGGAGATTTATAGACACTCCATATGTGGAGCTTTTTTGCATCACATTGAAGCAGTAGGGAGTGAAGTAGTTCACAGTATTGAAGAGTAGGGTTGGGCAAGAAAGTGAGATTTAGATGGGGCTTAAAAAATAGGGCAAGCCCTCCCCAAACACATTTTTGGTCAAAGGACGGTTAACATGCAACATAATAAACCCTGAAATGGAACACATATTATCTGGGATAGAGGGTTTTAACCATGATTTGGAGATGACCAGGATGTCTGAGTTATGAATTGAGGCCCATGCTTTGAGTTCAGGAAGGTTGGCAATGACACTCTTGACATTAAGATGCACAATTTTCAGACCATGGCCTTGAGACCAGGAGTGGGAGCTAGTTAGTTTAGGCATGCTCTGAGGGGCCATGGTCCAGGACTGGGTTCTATATCCCCTGATAGAGATATGGAGAGACCAATAATCCAGAGGGAAGAAGACACAATAGACATTGGCATTTGTGAGGTGGAAATGTATCTATTCTTGGTAAGATACCAAGTGAGGAGGCTAAGGAATCTAGAACTGTTACACAGCTTGTGGAGAAGGACTGTGCAGCAGTAACCAGCATGTTAGAGGACATGAAGTCATCATGGTGGGACTCCAGTGGGTTGGGGGAGAGTCTGGCAGTGGGGATCAGAGAGATTATGTCAAGAAAGGCCCAGACAGAGACAATACAAGCTAGGATGCAATGGATAGAATGCATGGTGAATGAAGATGTCCAATGCAGTGGACTGCAGATTGGCAGCAACAAAGAAAAAATTGGAGTTAAACGCCATTTCATTGAAATGACTGCAGAAACTCAGGAATACTATCTTTTTTTGAAATTCAAAATCTTTATTGACTTTATAATAGCAATACCAGCATTAGCACATTTAGCAGGCAATAACCTCAGATAACACAAAATGAACTATTTATCCACCCTCCCACACTCTGTCCCTCACCAATCCCTCCCCTGGAGTTTGCCCACAAAAAATAGAAGAAGGCAACAACATTGCATTTGTGATTAAACACATGGAGATTTAGCAAGATCATACACAACTAATGCAGATATAATGCATATAACTTGCCCATTTTTTGTAGAAAAGCTTGAGCTTATTACGAGAACTGGCAATCAAACATTCTGTTCTAAAACATGCTGAAAGAGCATTTAACCATTCACTATAGGATATAACCAGCTGATCCAACCAGTGTTTGAGCACCAGCTTCTTGACAACCATTGAGATTAAGGCCTATTTTGGCCAATTTGACGGGTGTGCAATACATGCCATTTAAAATATGGTATTGGGTAAGTCTAAGCCTCTCCCGGGAGTTATAGATATATAGATCTTTCCAGATTTGTGCCCAGTTAAGAGGTAAATCAGGCAGCAGGGAGTTCCAGGTCTTAGAACCTGGAAGGGGATCCGAGTGGCCTATAGCCAAAAGACAGGCGTATAGCAAAGAAATGCAATGGGGTTTAGAGGATAAATTCTGTTAATGAGTTATGATGGGCACCACTCTGGATGATTGAGGAATGGCATCAAATAACTGACCTATTAGGTGTCTCAACTGGAAGATCTTGAAGATAAGCACCTGATTCAAGCTTTATTTCAGGAGGATATCTGGAGAGGAGAGGAGAGGAGAGGAGAGGAGAGGAGAGGAGAGGAGAGGACAGGAGAGGAGGGACTTCTGGGAGCATAGATCCACCATTATGGCTTCCCGCAGTTGAGGTAGCCAGCCTGGGGTGAGACTAACCCCACCTATCCTAATGTTGGAATTGAGAACAATAGGTTGGGCAAAATCATGCTGTGTAGAAATCCTAAAAAAGGAACAGCATTGAGAAAATACCTTTAGTGAGGTACCAGTCACTGACTGGCATAGTAACACTGGTAGTGCTTTTCCATGGAGAATAAAAGATAGTTGAGGCATCTAGGTTGTGCAACCATAGGAGTTGGTTTTCTAATTTGAAGCCAAATAAGTATATAGTCACATTCAGGATTTGAGAGTCATCTACCAGACCTAGAAAAGTGGCTAGCCTAATAATATAGGAGAAAATTGAGAAGACGAAGGCCACTAGATTCTTTGGGAAGTCTTAATTTAAGGCAAGAGCATCTGGTATGCTTGTTTAACCAAATGAAACTAGAGATAATGGAGTGTATATGTTGGAAGAAAGAGAGAGGAAGCCAAATGTTCAGCATATTTAAGGGGTAAAAGAGCCTGGGGAGAATCTTCATCTTTGTGATATTTATCCTACTCCATAAAGATAATGGGAGTGATTTCCACCTCCAAAGACCCTGTTGGATAGTAACCACCATATCATCTAGGTTTAATTTCCTGATGTTCAAGAGGTCAATGGTTAGAAGTATGCCCAAGTACCTGACTGAATGTGGGGACCATTTCATACCAGATTGATTAAAATCCACCCTGTGGGTAATGTGATTTAACTGGAAAATTTCAGTTTTAGAGAAGTTTAGTTTATAATTGGATAGGTGACTAAACTGAGCTAATACTTTAAGGGAATGTTCAAGGGAAATTGCGGGATGTTCAACGTGAAGGAGAATATCATCCACATACGCCGACAGAGATAAGGTGTGATTATGCACCAGGACGCCTTGTATCTGGAGGGATGAATTAATGTTACAAAGGAGAGATTCCAAAAAAAAGTTGAAGAGGAAAGGTGAGAGAGGACACCCCTGTCTGGTGCCAGTAAAGAGAGGGAAGCGGGGAGAAAAGACTCCATTACAATATATCCTGGCAGAAAGAGAGAAATAAATAGCTTGAAGCCAATGAAGGATGAGAGAGGGGAAGCACATTTTTTGTAGAGTCGACCAGAGAAACTCCCAGTCCAATCTATTGAAAGCCTTCTCAGCATCTAACGAGATCAGCGCCATAGGGGTCTAGCAGGATTGAGCAGCCTGGAAAATGTGTCTCAGTTTCCTAAGTTGGTCCAGAGAGGACCGACCTGAAACAAAACCAACGTGTTCAGGACTCAATAGATGAGTCCAGACTACCCTGAAACACAAAAAGAGTATCATGGTAAGTATCTTGATGTCGCAATTCAAGAGAGAGATCTGACAGTAGCTGGCTGGATGTGTGTGGGGTTTGTCTTGTTTGAGAAAAAAGGACTATTGTGGCTTCAAAAAAGGAAGAGTCAAGAGAGTCAACATTAAGCATATGTGTTATATATATATATATATATATATATATATATATATAACCTGAGCAATAAAGGGACTAAGTCATTACCAAAGGTTTTATAGAAGTTAGAGGGGAAACCGTCAACTCCAGGTGCCTTATCAAGGGCTAAGCCTTTAGTTGCATCCTCCACTTCTGAGATAGAGATTGGAGATGACAGGGAAGTCTGTTGGTGAGTAAGAAGACAGGGTAAGTCAAGAGAATCTAGGTAAGCCTCTATTTCCTGAGATAATGGCAGGGAAGGGCATGTGCCATAGAGAGTGCGGTAAAAGTTTTTGAAAACCCGGGCTATGTCGCAGGGTGCAGTTTTGGTGGAGCTGTCTGGTGCTAAAATGGAGGGAATTAGCCTGAAACTTTCCAGCTTCCACAAACGAAGAGCTAGGAGCCTACCTGCTCTTTCACCCTGGTCCAGATATTTAGACTTAGTTTTTAAAATGGCGTATTCTGCCTTCTGTCTCAGCAAGTCTGCATATTTGTTTCTAAGGGTTAGCAATGCTTCCAAGGAGTCAGGGGAAGTGGACAAGGAGAGACAGAGCTCTGCTGTCCTAATTTGAGTTAGGAGACATAAGGCTTCCACCTCCCTCTGCCTTTTCCTCCTAGATGCTAGCTTAATAAATTTGCCTCAGAGATAACATTTAAGTGCACACCATTAAAGATCCTCCTTTTGTACAGAGCTCCTATTAAGGTCAATGAAGGATTGAATAAGGGATTGGACATTAGAGACAATGAATTTATCTTTTAATAGTTTAGTATTCAACTTCCATGCTGTATCTCTCTGCCTAGCAGGGTCAGGGGTTAGGGCCACTCATGCCAGTGAATGATCAGATAGGACAATTGGTTCAGTCCTAGCCTTACATAGTCCATTCAGGAGGGAGAGCCTAATTAGAATATAGTCCAACCTGGACCATGATTGGTGACTAGCCGAATAAAAGGGAAGAGATGTTGGGAAGAGTTAAGGACGCACCATAGATCACAGAGTCCAAGCAAATCTGTAAAACCATTCAGAGCTCTTTGGGGCAGCGAAGGGGGCTTTAATGGTAGATAGGATCTATCCAAGTCCTGTGTAGGTGGAATGTTCCAGTCACCCCCCAGGATCAAGGGAGTGGGCAGGAAAGATGTAAGCCTATCGGCAAGATCCATGGGAAATGTAGCATCACCTCCCACAGGACCATATATGGAACCTAAAACCACTTATGTACCCATGAGAGAGCCTTTAACCAAAATGAATCTACCATTTGGGTCCACTATAGTTGATTCAGCTTGGAAGGGCACATTGCTCATAACTAAAATGGCTACACCTCGACTCGAAGAGGAATCTCCTGATATAAAAATTTGGGACACTCCCTGTTGGCATAACCAAATGGACTCTTTTTCCAACAAGGTTGTTTCCTGCAGCACGATGATTCCAGCATTGAGCAGGGCACAATGTTTTAAAACCTGAAGTCTTTTCAATGGTTCTCCAACTCCCCTAATATTCCATGTTACAGCTTTGATTGTGTTATTTGCCATTTATTCCAATCAATATGAATAACTAACCTATACTGGCAGGCAGATATCTGTAACCCATAAGGCACACTCCAGACACCCCCCTCCTTCCCAGACCAAAAGAAAAACCATCATAACATATTAAGAGTCATGTGAAAATATGTATCAGGATACACCTAAAAGAATGGCTCCAAACACTCAAACCAGGATAGTCCCGAAGAACCTGACCATGAATAGAAACACTGGAAACCCTCACCCCACCCTTCTCAACCCAATCCTGAATCAAACCTGTAGCTTGAAGTAAGACCCTCCCTTCCAGGTAACCCCCCCATCAAACCAAAACTCTGCTCCCTTGAGACCCACCAGAGTAAGAAAGTAGTTAGACCAATGAATGAATCTTTTTCCCCTCCCACCCCATTCCCCCTTCACCCCAGCAACTATGTAGAAAGGTCTCCCTTGGCATATAAGTTACCAGGCTGGAAGTAAAATTACTAACATGGAGAGACCAACCCCAGTCAGCTCCTAATCACACTTCCTCCTAGGAGAATGCCGGTAGCACTGCATAAGTATGGGGATCTTGCTCTGACGCTATAACATCTGTTCAAAAAGCCTAGATGTGGCATACCAAGCACAGGGGAAGTATGAAGGAGTCGACCCCCCCACAAACTGGTTTGCTATGCAGCTCTACCTTGAGCCTGCATGAGCTGGAGCATCCCTCTCCCCCTGCCCTCCATCACCACCTATAACAGGGTCATTATCCCATGTGTACCACTTAAGGTCGGAAATGCACACAATACAAGTTACACTAACAAAGCGAATGCTCCGGCTTGGAAAAGGAACAGACTAATTTCCTATCCATTCTCCTGCGGGACGTTGGCCTTGCCACCACAGTCCAGAGGGGTAACTGCTTTATAAAAATTAAGCCAGGAGCTGTAAGTAGCACAAGATCAATATTTCTTGACCAAGTTCGGGGTGAGCCCCTGAAATATATACCTCAGTCCTATAGCCGAGGTTAAAGAAAGTAGACACCCCTAGTATTTATTTTATTTATTTATTTTATTTATTTGTAAAGGCTCGTTTCCAAAGGTACCTCACCACATTGAGGACAAACATAGCAAATTTAGGTTACAGAGAACAGGTAGCTGAAATAGGTGTTACCAGAGGCGCCTCATCACATTGAGGACAAACATAATACATTTAAGTTACAGAGTACAAGTAATTAAAATTGGTGTTACACAAGTTGAATTCATACATTGTACAATCTAGTGGCGTTACAATAATACAGCAGGCACAGGCCTGGCTATACATAGATATGGTGCACCGGGGGAAGAGGTGGTGGGGTGGGGTGAGGTGGAGAGCCGCATTCAGAGACAGGAGCAGCTACGAGTGTTAAAGAGTTGGCTCCAAATGGCAGTTTTGAAATTGGAGATTGTGGTGACATTAGAGATGGGGGAAGGGAGAGAGTTAAACCAGGATGGAGCTCTGTAGCAGAAGGACCTCCGACCATGGATGGTTCTTGATCTGAGGACCAGTAGAGTGGTCTTGTTGGAGGTTTGAGTTGCGATAGTAGATAGGGTCTGGTGGATGGAGGCTGTCACTCCAGGAGGGGAGAGCCCGAGTAGGGTTTTTTTTGTGAGGAGGCAGGTTTGATAGCTAGGCCGTTCATCTAGGGTAAGGAGTTTAGCCTCGTCATACGGTTGACAGGTATGAGTGAGCCTGGGGGCACCAGTAATCAGCATGCAAGCCTTATTTAGGGTGAGGTGAATTTTTTTGAGGGCAGTCGTGTCAGCAGCACCATAGACTGGTAGGACATAGTCTACAAGGGACAGTACTGAAAACGTACCAGCAAGTCTGAGACCATCTGGGGGAAGGCAGTTTCTGTGGTGATAGAGGATGCCAAGCAGTGTATTTGTGGCAGATGCAAGGGCATCAATGTGGTTGTGGAATGTGAGGGCTGAGTTGACGGTAACCCCAAGGTATTTGTAGGAACAGACTTGTTCAAGCGGTTGTTTGGTACTAGGAAGGATATGGAGTGGGTGGTTGCAGGCTTTGTTTTGGGGTGGGCAAAGAGCATAGTTTTGTTTTTTTTAAGATTAATGATGAGTCTGTGCTCCTTAAACCAGGCTTCGGCATCATTGTATGATTGTTGTAGGGAGTCCTGAAGGTAGATGGGATTGCGGTGGGTGGCAAAAATGACAGCATCGTCTGCATACAGAAGAATCTGCACTGGGCAGGGTGTTTAGATAGAGTGAGAAGAGAAGGGGGGCCCAGGATGGAGCCCTGGGGTACCCCTGAGTGGATGGGATGGGTATCAGAGAGTGTCCCATTTATTTTAACACACTGTGAGTGAGTGGATAGATAGGTTGTGCACCATGTGAGGGGGCCAGCCGAGAAACCAGTGTGGCATAGGGCATCCAGCAGAAGAGGGTGGGAGACAGTGTCGAAAGCCTTAGCAAGGTCAATGAACACGGCACCAGCTAGGGAGCTGGTGTCCAGGGAGGAGTGTAGGAAATTGGAGAACTCAATTAGCACAGTGCCAGTACTGTGACCAGCATGGAAGCTGTGCTGCTCTGGGCATAAGATGTTATGCTTAGTCAGATATTCAGTGATTTGAATGGCCACCACTTTTTCTAGGGCTTTGGGGGGGGGAGGATGGAGATTGGTCGGTAGTCGCTGGCGGAGGACCTGTCACCCCCTTTAAGAATGGGCATGACTATGGCTGTCTTCTAAGCAGTGGTAAATTGCCCCAAGCAGAGGGATCAGTTTAGTAGGCTGGTGAGAGGGACAAGGACTTCATCCAGCACCAGCCTGAGAATACTGGGATCCAGTGAGTCCCTGCCGGGACTATTGTCATTTAATGCTTTGATTAGGAGGTGTCTGGCTTTCTGGGCAAATACCTTGCACAGGTGGAAGCTGGGACGGTGGAGGACAGGGGGAGGTTGGTTGGGGGGGAGGGTCAAAGAAATTACTGGGGAGGACAGAGCTAAGGTCAGTGAAGGAGGTGTTAAGGCAGTTTGCTATGAAGGCAGGATCGGTGGAGGTAGTGCCATCATTAGTGAGCTGGGATGGGGGAAGGGAGCGTGATTTTCCATTTAACTGTTTAATATTGTCCCAGAAAGTCCGGGCAGATCCCCAGGAGGAGGTGAGGGTGGCCTGGTAGTGGTCAGCCTTGGCTTTTCGGATGACCCAAGAGCACCTATTCTGGGCTACATTGTAAGCTTGTCTATCAGACAGCTGGCCCGTTTCGGTGGCAAGGTGCCAGAGGTTATCCCGATTTCAAAGCAATTGTAGTAGGGCAGGGGTAACCCATGGTGCATTATGTTTTTTGGATCAAATTTTGGTGAAGGGTGCAAAGAGATCACAGGCCTTGTTGAAGGTTTGGGAGAAGAAGGCGAGTCAATGTCGGGTGCACGATGAATGGGGGATCAGTTTATCTGGGTGAGAAACTGTTTAACTTTTTTCAGACCACCAGGGCGGAGGCACCTGCAGAGTGTGGTCTGGGCTTTGGGTTTGGGAGTGGGGGCTGCCCAAAGAAATAGGATAGAGGAGTGGTCACTTAGGGAATCTTGGAGGACCTGGATGTTTTGGATTTTTTGGGGGGCGGTTGGTGATAATTGCATCCAGAAGGGTGCTGGTTCCTCTTTTTGGGTTTATTCTAGTTGGCTGGGTGATGAGTTGCGTCAGGTCTTGGGCAGTGAATGAGTCTCGGATCGTGGAACAGGAGTCATTGAGCCAGTTTATGTTAAGGACCCCAACTAGGATTTGTTCCGCCTTGTGGTGGAGGGTGGCCAGATATTCAGTTATAGATACCAACGCTGGGTTCTGGTTCTTTGGGGCAACATAGGCAGTGGTGAGATAGAGAGGGCCCCTACAGGGGTCAGGAGTGAGTCTGAGGGTAAGGGCTTGGGTCCCATTTACAAGGGCGCGGGGGCAGGGAGCACTTGTCCAATGATTGTGTCCCTGGTGTAGATTGCACAGCCACTCCCTCATTTGCCTACTCAGTCCTCCTGGTATAGGGTATAGCCTGGGAGGGAGACAAATGAGTCAGGGGTGGATTTGGACAGCCAGGTTTCAACCAGGGCTATGATGTCTGGTTGATGTGCCATGGCCTACCCTGAAGGTGGTTGAGGGGAAAAGTCTCCATGTAACCAGGTCCTCAATCTACCTCTATTGAGAACGTAGTAAATCTATCTAATCCCCACCCGACCCCTGTGGTGAACAACAATACAAAAAAGACCACCTAAAACTTCAAAACGGACAGGCAATAAAGTACAAAAACAGAACAAACAGAGTAAACAGTACTTGAATAAGGCAAAAGTCCAGGAAATTCTGGCAGTTCGAGAGTAAGGAAGTGTCAGGGGGAAGATAATGACTCCGGTAACAGAAACTATTCCAATCCAATGACATACCTCCTGAAACACCGCCTAAATATTTGTTTCCTTCTGGCACCTTAAGGCTCATTGTATGCTACTTCCATTAGTGTTGGCATCCAGGAATTGACAGGAAAAACTTGGCCCTCTTCTCCAGTTCAGAAGGCCTCCCTTCTCTAGGAAAGCAGACTCACTGACAGGTAAACAGCAAACCGCACAGATACTCTAAAGCTGGGAGGAATTAACCCCCAATGAAAAGAACTGGCCACAGCTCTAGAAAAAGTTCAGCCTGCTTTAATTCGGTCTGGCAGTTTGTTTGCTAGGTCAGACACTGCTTGAGAGGATGAGTCATAGGATATCCAAATGCCGAAAATTAAAACCTGTAGCTTCGCAGGGTATAGCATTTTGAAGGGGGACACTAGCTGCAATTAGTTTGCTGACTGTAGGATGAAATGCAGAGCATTTTTGCCAGGTTTCATAGGGTAAGTCCTGAGTGATTCTGAGCTTAGTATCCTCCCACATTATCACCTGCAATTATCTCACTTTTGATAATACATGTTGTTTCTCCACAAAACTCAAAACCTTCAGGATTATCGGTTTAGGAGGTGACCTTGGCTGTGGTCTAGGTCTGAGTGATAGATGGTCTCTCTCTCAGTTTGGTAATTGGTATTGAGTGGGGAAGGGCCCACAATTTTCTGATGGAGCTTCTGCACGAAGGTTATAATATTGGGGCCTTCTAATTCAAGGAGGCTCATAATTAAGATGTTGTTTCTTCCACTTCTCCCTTCCAGGTCCTCAGTTTTCACCTGTAAATTTTGGGCAGTTGGTGGAGTTGGACTACCTCCGGATAGATTTTATCTCACCACTTTTCTAGGGATGTTGAGCGGGCATCCGTGTCTCCAACCCTCCTAGTAAGATGAGCCATTTCCCCTCTCATAGATTTAAGCTCAGAGGATATTTCAGTACGGGTCTTTGGAAAAGGGAGCAGTTCTTGCAGAAACTGATCCTTTGTGAGGGGAATCAGGTGCACTGTTGTGGGTCCCTTGTTGCCAGTTGCTCCCCCTTGGGCCTTTCATGGCCATTTTCACAGGCAAGGGAGGCGGCATGTGTTTTAGCTGGGCCTGCCTCAGATCAGCATCCATTGCGGAAGGAAAACCTCCTAAAGCAATGCGATTTTGACAAAGGATGAGCGCTAAAGGTAGGCTCTCACTGTTGCCTTGGATATTTTTAACAAAGCTATCTAAAATCAGGTGCTAAAAGGCAGTGATGCAAGGAAGAGGGCAGGAGGTCTGGATCTCTGCTGCTACCAGGTTGCCTGCATCACATGACCTCCCCTCAGGAATACTATCTGACAAAATGATACTGACTCCTTCACAGACCACATATATTACAGGGTGCACACATTAAATGATATAGATGCTGGCAGGTAGTTAAAGATCAAGCAATATTAAAAGTGGCTGAATTATTACCTAGAACTGCAGGAGAGATTTCAAATCTACTTCTCCGACAGCAGGTAGTTGGTACAGTGAGGTAGACAGTACTTGGGCAGCAGGACTGGATATCAGGAAACAGTGTAAGTTAAACTGCAGCTCATGATGAGAAGTGTATGTGAGGGGCAGAGAAAAAGAACAGTACAGCTAGGTTCTGGTTAAACTAGCCCCAGTAGAATTGTGAGCGTTAGGATGGGAGTAATGTTAAGAGTGTAGAACTGGAAGCTACGAAAGTGTTTTGGGGGCAGTGGGGCATACCAAATAACATTAATTAACAGTGGTGTGAAACTTGGCTGATTGGTTCCACACATTGTCAGTTCTATAAAAGGGACACCAGTTTAGGGTGGGAGGATGGCTGGGGAGGGGGGTGAGAAGTGCTAAGCGGTGCCATACCAAGTGGGGCACTTCTCCTTTGTGTTTTGTTCTGTATCTGGGTGGGCTGTTACTGCAGACTGTTTAGGGGCAGGTGCTGCCAGGAGCCATCTGGACCTTCTTATTGCTGGGCAGGTGATCTGGGTCCACTGGGGACAGCTGCCAAGGACAGAGAGACAAAAAGGTAAGGCAGGTAGGGGGGCAGGCAGGCTAATTTGCAAGTAACCTAGAGGAGCTATTTGAAACAAGCAAGGAGCAGGAACACAAGAGGTTTACAGACTGGCCCTGGATGCTAGGTATAGAACGTTTTTAACAACCTGTGACTAAACAGAAGTCTGCAGTCTAGAGCGGTAACTAGTATAGAAGTCATTCAGTGCTGGTTACGGTATAACATAAGGCTAGAACACAGTACAGTCTTGCTGGAAACAGGAGTCCAACTCAACACAGTCAGGTAGACTCTGATAGCTACAATGTGCAACAAAACTCACAGCAGCAGTACAGTCTGCTATTAGGACATATTTAAAACATAACCCGAACCCTGCACTGGAGTGATGGAAACAACCACGCTAAATGCACATTTACAAATGACCCAAACAACTGCACTTAAGAGAGACACCAGTGCACTAAAACAATCAGTGAGCCTTGGCCAGTGTAAAATAATCTCGAACGCTAAGAACCTCCTGGTTTGCTCCTTTCTGCTTTGTTCTGTATCTGGGCTGGCAATTACTACAGAGCATTTGGGGTCAGGTACTGCCGGCAGACTCTTGACCCTCTTATTGCTGGGCAGGTGATCTGTGTCCTTTGGTGAGAGCTGAACTGGCTGTTGCTGCATAGCATTTGGGGGCGGGTACTGCTTCAGCCTGTGATCTTGTTCACAAGCTGGTGTTCTAATCACATGACTACACTGTCTTGGAAGTGGACAGAGGTAAGGACAAATAAGAAAACAGCATTGCAGAAAACTTTTGGCACTTTCTGGCTTTACAGACTGATTTACAAGCAACACTAAAGGCTAGATCAGGTCCCTTTAAGTAAAACTGATCAAGAGGTAGTGTATGTAGTGTCAGTACTAAATACACACTGTTTTGGATACCCCCAAACTCCATCACGTGCACCCACTACATTGTTACTTAGATGACTCAAATGATGTTGTTCTCTGCTGTTCTGTGCTGCCTTGAATGAACAGTACTTTGAACAATTGACACAGTGATTGTAGTTTCCCAAAGGTGATTGCCATGTCAATAACAGACCACCAGAGCCATCAACTTCTTCTACTTCTGATGATCCAGCCAACCTAATGTCTAAATTTGTTTTCCATCTATGGCAGGATTGAGTGACAGTGTATCCATTTCTGTTACAGTGCATGGACACATGATTGTGTATCCAAGAGCAGGCTATTAAAGGACAATACACTGCATACTGTATATCATACCTACTATTTGTGCCACTGCACCTGTGCAGACTGAAAAGGTGTAACATACCTTCTCCTACTTTGTTTCACTAATCTCTGAGGGCCACCTCTTTATATTGAATTGCTTATGTAGGACACTCTTAACTTTTATGATCAATGTGGTTGTTAAACTCTATTTTAGTAATGAAGAAGAAATTAGCTGCCTTAAGAGTCACATCCTTTAATTCAGATTGGCAGGTCACCAAGCCTAATGTGAACATGTGTGCCATGTCATGTGAAGCAGTCACATTACTCTGTGGCTGTCCACTTCACAGCTGTTCTGTATAACACTTGACATGAACAAGTGCATGTGTGTCCTGCACAAAGCCTTGTGTCAGCTCATGCAGTAGTGTTGTCCACTGTATACTGTACATGGCTGACATCTCCAAAGCTAGGTTGGTATACATGATGTACCCTGTACTAGGCATATGTCTAGTGGCTGACTTATATGCAACATAACATTTGCAGAAAACAAAACAAAATGGTAATATTAAATGCACGCTGAATATAGAAAATGAGTTGGAATCAATGTTTCGACTGTAGGTCTTCTAAAGGAATGATCTAAAAGAGAAAAGAACAAAGTTAGTGGAAAGGTAAAAGGAAATAAGGGATATATTTTTATTTTTATTTATTTTAAATGAGTTAACCAGGTAAGGGCACTGGGCAAATGCCCTTCTTCAGAACATACCTGGACAATGAACAAGAACATCCACCAATGTATAACAAAAAACAATCTCATATAACATCAAGTAAAGCATTTACACGCATCCAAAGGCAATAAATAAGTTTAAATTGAACTTTAAAATTAGAAAAAGATGTAACTGAGTGTAGTGAGAGTGGCAAATCATTCCATCAATTTGGAGCAGCAGAAACAAAGGAATGAGAACCATGCTTAATTTTGACTGAAATGGCCTCCAAAACAATATCTCTGTTAGATCACAAGTTAATAGATAACTCTCTGACTGCAATTCAATCTGACAGTGGAAAAGAAATTGAAGAATAAATTGCTTGATGAACTAGGCAACCCATTGTGTAGGTGAATTTTAGCTTCAGTGATAAGCAACATAATGACAAATACAGAGAACAGTGAAGTGTCTTCAATGAGACAGAGAGTATGAAACAACACATTATTGTATGCAACACTCAAAACATGACTCTCCTTCACACCTAAACCATGGTATAGAGAACAGTGGCCGGTTGCACAAACACTGGCTTAAGTCTAAGTCACAGTTTGAGACTTAAGCTACAAAAAGTGGTCTAGCATAAGCCTCCAATGTAAGACAGTTACACAAAGCTGGAAAATGAAAGTCTTATGCTAGACCAGTCTAACTGTCTGGTTGCATAACAACATAGACTGGACTTAAAATTTTAGACTTTGCAGGCTATTTCAAGATGGCTGCCAAAACAAAGAAGATTCAATTTTATCTTGATGAGAAGTTAATTTTGGTTGATGAGCTTATTAGAAAAAAGAACAAATTACAGGTAAAATGGGTCTCAATCTGAAAAAAAATCCAAAATATTTTTATGGTATTAAGAATGGAAAAGTAATTTTAAGAAGTTTATAGTACTGAGAAAAGTGCAGCAGCAGCAAGCTTTTAAACAAATCAGCATTTAAAATCAGTCATGAGCAGCATACTTCTTGTGAGATCACCCACCAATTATTTTTTTTATTACTGATTTGTGCCTTTTTCAGTGAAATTATGCCGAGGGTATGGCTGGCTGTGTGTTTCTCTCTTCCAATTTCCTCTTGCAGGCTTTATTTGTCGAAATAAACCCCAGGCAAGATGCAAAGATCATTTTACTTGCTAGCCAGTACCATAATAAATTTGTGGTCCCTCCCACCCGCACACAACTGATCGCCTGACCGGCATGCACTAAAAAAACACACAGAGCACTGCGGGTGCGCTTCAGCTTAGCTGAGATTTTATCAGCGCCGTAAGGTTTGCTTTCTTTTGAGTACCCTCCAGCTACTGCACATGTCGGTTGCGATTGCTAGCACCCTCGTCATGATTAATTTACCTCTGAATCCGGCGGTTTAGGTAGGTGGGAGGACGCGCTTTTACACAGGCATCCTCCACCACCAGACAAGTTGCTGTCTCCTCCTTTCCCATTTGCATGGAGCAGGCCGCAGCCTGAGCTCCGTTCGCTGTGGGAGTAGAAAGGTCACCTTGCACCTTCACTTTGTGCAGTCAGTTGCTTGGACTGCTGCAGCAGCGTGAGACTGTCTTCTTTTGTCACATGCTAACTCCTGCCTGCCAAAGCAATATAGCAGCCCAGAGACCCCACTAGATCCCAGGGTAATTATTTAATACAGCGAGGGTGAGCACCAGATAAAGCAACCCACCAGGGACATTATTTTAATTATTGGCCTAACATGGGACAACTGCAGAACTCTGCACTATAAATGCTTACTTATTTTATCTATGCTGGACAACCCCAAATAATCCTGACTAGCCCACCTTTACTGCTGTTAAGTTCTGGCCACTAGAGTTGATATGTTTTTTTATTTTGCTGAGCCCCACCACCAACAACAACCTGAAACATTTTTTTCCCCTGAATATTCTTTGTGCTGTTCTGGCCAGGAGCAAGCCCCCCTCCTTCTGCTTCCTCCTAGTTCAGCTACCCTCCCTACTGAGACCTTGCTGCAGCTACTGACACCTTCACCCACTTGTGACAGTCTGGTGCTGCCCCCGCTTACGTGCTGGGTACACTATCAGTTTTTGGCATTTCTTCCCTGCAGTCATCTGACTACCGGGGGTGGGGGTCTGATCCAGGAGTGTTGGTGCAGCTAGTGTCCAATGCAGGGGCTTCATCTGCCTTGCCCTTGTGTGCTCTTTCCAAGCCCCCCCCTCACCAGAAGCACATATTGGATTGGCAGTTGGCAATGCCTGGTGGAGCCATCCTGTGAGTATGCTCCAGTGGCCCTGCCTGTCACTCATGGATCCACCACCAGAGCAGTGGATGTGGGACCCTCCCTCCGCTGAGGAGGAAAACATCCTCTGACTGTCTTGGCTCGTTCCCTAATCCGGGTCTTTAGCACTGTGAGCAATAGCACTACCAATGTGCCAGCTCTTATTTTTTTATTATTTATTTTTTTGCTATTATTTTTCCCCTCTTCCTGGCATACCTGGTCTGCTCCCTCATAACTCCAGCCGCCATCTGTCATCCGTACTCCAGTCAGCGTCTGCTTACCCCCCCATAGCGGGGTGGTGGGGAGCCCCCAACTCTCCCTTCCTGTCCAAAGCCAGATTCAGGAGCCCCCAAAGCCGATGTTCGTCGGATGGCTATCAAGCTGCTCGACCAGGATGCCACACCTCTTTTCTGTTTTTTCTCCCTGGAGCTGGTGGTGTGCCATGATGCCAGCGGAGGGAAGAGTGCACATCATCTGCCGCCTCCCTCCAGGCATTGCTCCAACTCCTCCCTCTCACAGCGCTGTGCCCTGTCCCCAGCCTCTGCCAGTGGGCGAACATTCGCCAACTCTTGTGGACCCCTCCCAGAGAAGAAGAGCAGTCCATCAGACACTCAGTCCTTCTCTTTCCTTGCCGACCCCAGCGACCCGTGCTCATTCCCGAACACGGGTTTTGCTTCTGATGTGAGGTGAGCGGTGTCCTGCTCCTCACGTGCCACCAGGCTGGCAGCTCTGTTATGAATTTATTTATTTCCTTTGTATTTCTGTCTTCCTGCTTTGTCCCCTCTGTAACTTTTTTATCTAAACCCCTCTTTTTCTTTACTCCTATGCTACATACCCCTTTCGTATCTCTGCACTGTCTGTCTCAGATCTCGCTACTTGATTTTATCCATAGTAACCTTTTTTTTTTTCTCTCTTTACTTTACTTTATCAGGTCTAACAATGATGCTAACTCCTTGCCCATCAGATAAGTATCACTCTATGTCTAATCTGTTTTGTCCTCCCTGTTTACTCCCTTAAAACTTTGGATCCTTAGTGAACCCTTTCTTATATTTTATTTTACAGGTTCGACAGATGTCATCCATTCAAGTCCTACTTCTGGCTCCCTAGTACTCAGGTAAGAGACCCCTTCATATTACATACATGTTTTGAGGTTTTACTGTAAAGATTTGGCAGCGCCTGTTACAGAGTGTGAGTGTGTGTGTGTGTGTGTGTGTGTCTGTCAGAGTACTCAGCATTTTGTTGTTAGACAAGAGTATGGGGGGGCGAATAGTGGTTCAGGTGATAATGTTAACATATGTTTGTGTATGAATGTGTGTTTATGGTGGTGAAGTCTGTATCACTCTGTTGATATCCATCCATTTGATGGCTGACAGCGTGTGTGTGGGGGGATGTATAGTGCTATAGTCCGTTTATCAATTCTTGTGTGACAGTGCCCATGTTACCTTTTAGATATGGTAGATTTGGCAGCAGGACAGGAGGGGAAGAGGAATGTGAGGGGCCTGCCTGGTGCCTGAGCATGGAGGGATGGAGACAAGAGAATCCTGGTGGGGCAGCAGAAGGCAGTGGATGTCTTTGTCCATCTGGGGACAAATGACCTAGCAAGGGATGCAGCAGGGGTGGTACAATAAAGGTTTAGGGGCTGGAGAGGGGCCTTAACCAGCTAGCTCATTTGTTGGCCTTAACTGAGGTGCTACCTGTATGCAGCTGTTTGGAGGCTAGGACACACCACACCGCTTTCAACAACTGATTGATGGCATGGTGCATGGAGGTAGGTTTTTGCTACATCAGGGACTGGGGTTCCACCTGGTGGGATTGAGGTCTGTGCAAGAGAGACAGCCTCCATCCATCCAGGAGTGGAATGGCAGTCCTGGGTAGAAGGTTTAAATGATACTATGACTGGTGTTTAAAACCAGCAAATGGGGAAGTCAGTAAAACAAGCATTTGTCAATGCCAAGTGTTGCTTGCTGTCATTAGCAGTGGAAGTGCAGGAGTGAGACAGATGCAGTATAGGAATGGCAGTGAAGTATTGAACTGTAACCAACTCCACCCCCACCCAGCAGAGATGGACAGGCACTGGGGTGTGCCTTTGGGTTGTTTCCCATAACGGTCATGACATTTCACCTCACCCTACCCTGCAGACACAAGTGTCGAGGTGTGCTTTGAAGTGTTTGGGCTTTACACTCACCTCACTCCATAAGGAAATACACTGAAATGGGTGCAGTATAGGAGAATGGGGTGAACTCTGGGGCCAAAGGGTCCAAGGCACACCTTGATGTCTGCCACTGGCTGCAGGGTGGGGGTGGAATGGCATGAGCATTACTGTCAACAATCCCAAGTCACACCCCTGACGCCTGTCTGTCCGTACATGGTAGGGCATTATGGTCAAAAACCCTAACACCCTGGGCGTTTCTTGGTAGTTTTACTCCACGTTTTCAAAATGGGCTATTTGTGATCCCACCACATGAACAGTGACACTATTAGTTTGTTAGCCAAAAGGTGATTTTGCACAGTGTCTGCGCCATTCGGTGCCACAGGTGTGAAAACACATTCTGAACAGGATGTGAAAAATGACAGCTGTACTGTTAATGAGGAGGTTTAAAAAATGGCAATGTTGAAAATCTGGAGTGAACATATAAAAAACTGGTGAAGCACGGTCAGCACCACTGGAGTCTGGAAGTATGCCACTGGACTGGAGGATGGTACATGTAGTACCATTACATGAGCAGACCAAGGGATGAACTGGGTAATTATCGTCCAGTAAGTCTCACCTCCATAGTGTGCAAACTCATGGAAATGATACTAAAGGAAAGACTGGTGTTGTACCTGGAGGTCTGTGGCCTCTAGGATTGTGAGGCAGCTTAGGTTCGTTATTATGACTGGGTGACAGGTGAGCTGCATAAGGGTCATGTGGTGGATATTCTTTATTTGGACTTCAGCAAGGCCTTTGATTCTGTGCCTCATGGGCTGCTTGAGGGGGAAGCTAGGTGGTGTAGGAGTAGGGGCAAAAATTATGAACTGGATTACAAGCTGGCTGAGTGGGAGGCTGCAACGGGTGGTGGTGAGAGGGGAGCTCTGAACTCCAAGGGCGATGATGAGTGGGGTGCCACAGGGCTTTGTGTTGGGGCCAGTATTATTTGGGCTCTTCATATCAGACATTGCACACAGGGTGGTGAACAAGATAAGTCTGTTCGCTGACGACATCAAAATCGGAGCACTGGTTGATGGAAGGGAGAGATGGAAGCAGCTGCAGGGGGACCTAAGCAAGCTAGAGGAGTGGTTACAGAGGTGGCAGCTGGGGTTCAATGCAAAGAAGTGTAAGGATATTCACTTCGGGGTGAAGAACCCAAGTAGAGAATACTGGCTGGGGGGGGTAGGCTAGGGATCATTGAGGAGGAGAAGGACCTAGGCATAATGATAAAAGAGACCATGAACAACACTGCCCAGTGCAGGAGAGCAGCTGCAAAACTGAACAAAATGCTGTCGAGCATAGTGAGGGATTTTTTCATCCAGGTGCAGAGAGGAGATCTTGCCCCTATACAGGTCGCTGGTAAGGCCACGCTTAGAGTACTGTGTGCAATTTTGGATGCCATACCTAAAATGTGATATCAGGCTACTGGAGGGGGAGCAGAGGAGGGCAACAAAGATGATATGTGGAATACAGGGGAAAGAGAATGACAGCAGGCTGGGAGACCTGAATATGTACATCCTGGAGGATAGACGGGACAGGGGTGACATGATAGAGACATTCAAGTATCTGAGGGGAATCAATAAGGATAGGGCAGACGGGGTCTTTCAGCTAAGGAGGGGGAGGGTCACCAGGGGGCACGGGCTAAGAATAGAGGTGGGAAGATTTAGGAGGGAAATGAGGAGACACTATTTCACAGAGAGGGTGGTAGCAAAATAGAATGCACTACGAGAACTATAGTGTATGGTGGAATGCAGCTGTATATGGAAAGCCATACACCGAAAAAAACTGTTCAGCTTTAGTAGTGACAAACCATACCCATTAGCACTGTTCATAGGACAGGGGGTAGTAGATGAGTTGGGTGTATTAGTTACCCGGTGGGAGAATAGCCCAGAGATGCAGTCCTGGACAACAGAGACTGGCTGCCTATGGAGGAAAAAGGAAGCGTTTTTGTTGAGACCATACAATATATAGAATAGTGTGTGCTAACCCAAATACACAACATTGCTATTCTTAAACCTTGCAGTTACTATACATTCAGAGGTACCTCTCAAGCTTCGCTCTCAAGGTAATTGACACCATAGTAACCACTAAGTATAAGAATGGCATTGTTGTGTATAGGCAACCATACACTATCCTATATGTTGTGAGATTTAGTACTCACACTGTCTGCAAGCCTGTGTTGGCGAAAGCCTGTTGGGGTACATTTTAAAATGTAATTCCACTAGCTGGCCCAGCTGCGTTGAGGGTTGAGGCACTGGATGACACACCTCATGTCATGCTGGCGACCCGGGTTTGGGAATGAGCCCCAGCAGCAGGGGATTGATAGGAGGGAGAGAGAGGATTGAGTGTCTGGAGGACTGCTGTCCTCTCTCAGGAAGGGAAGGATTGCCGTCCCACTTGTCAATCTCTCTCTGGCGGTGGGCAAAGGAGATGAGAGTCAGGAGGCACACTGCCAACATACGCTATCGGTGGGGCAGGAGAGAAATAAAGTGGTGGAAAATGGAGCTGGTAGACTACATGATGGCTCTCCTGCATCTGTCCTGGCTCCCCGAGCATCTGGATTTTGCTCCAGGGTGGGGGAAACCTGGCACACCTTCACCTTGGCCCTGTCACGGGGGAGTTAACCCATAGGGGATTGTAGTGGAAGTTGGGCAGACAATAGAGAGCCGTAGACAGAGTCCTAATGAGGGAGGGACCGAGCACTCTGCCAGGCTCCCAGGAGCAATAAGTAAATATAAAATGAAGTTTAGTTCCACTCTAGTAGTATAAAAAAGGGTCGTAATTTCATACCTGGAAAGTTGCCAGCAGCTCCCTTTATGTCTTAATAGCCAAGGTCCACCCTAGTGCTCAGGAATGTAATGACAAAGGACCAGGGAGAGAGTGGGGGTGCACCCCATTAATGTCAATGGGATCACTTTTATGTCCAGTTTGTAACATAAAGATTCGATTAATGAAGGCTACAGCTCAACTAACAAGAGCTATCTTACCAGAGTGGTGTTCTTCATTAATCTCAAATTGGTCATGTTTATGTTAAAAACTGAGAGTAAAAGTGACCCCCATTGACTTTAATGGGGAGCACCCCACTCTTTTTCTGGTTCTATGTCATTACATGCCTGAGAAAGAGGGCAGATCTCTGCCACTAGGAAGTAAAGGTAGCTGCTGGCAAGTTTCCAGGGATGAAATGATGATCCTTTTTATTTGACTACTAGAGTGGAATTACATTTTAAAATGTACCCTAGCAGATGTTTGTCGACATAGGCTTCCGCACAGGTAAGTGCTGCTCCATGCTTAGGAGCTCACACATCTCTGTAATTACTGCACGCCCCAAGTGTAATGTGAGGCACAGCCCTGGCACTTTCTCCTTTAGCACAGTAGCTCATGCTACCTGCAGCAGCAGCAGCCTGAGCTCGTCCTCTTGCTCACACTCTACCTCCTTGCTGCTTCCAAAACAGTATCGGCACCCAGTGACCCACCACCACTGGCACCACTAGAGCCATGTTATTACTGTACAAGTGTGAAGTTCATTCTTAACTAGACTGCTTTGTGAATTTATTACAGTTATATTAATTCCATGATTAAATATTACTTGATGTATATTTATTTTATTTTTTTTAACTTTGTATTTTTGCTCCTTCCCCTGCCTCCCTCACTCCGCCCCTTTGGGAGACACCTGGCCTCTGCCCTTGCTCCTTCCTGCCTGGAGCTCCTGGTGTCCCCCCATGTAGCCTTGGCTTCCCCACCAAGCACGGACAAGGTGGGGGGCCGTACGACCCGAATTCTATGCACTTCATCGGGAGCCACCGGCGAGGCAGGCAGGGGGCATCTAAGGGTATGGGCTGGCAGTCCATCTTCCCACAGCATGGTATCTGATTTTTCCTTTTTCTGTGGGCGTGACTTGCACCCCACCATCAAGGGGGAGCTCTGTGATGCCAGTCACTCTCCCTCCAAATGCTTTGCGCTTGCTGCACCTCGGGCATCCGCCTGAGGGCAGTCAAACACCCAGCCTCATCCCCCCCTCCCTGGAGAAGGCAAGCAGTCCTCGGATGCTCAAGCCTTCTCCCCCCGGCCGGCAGTCTGACTTGTTCCTGAACCCGGGTCGTCAGCGTTGAGAGCAGTAGTGCTACCACTGCACCGGTGGGCCAGCCTTACTTGGCGTATTTTTGTGATCAGCATGACTGTTAATGTGGCCACTTTGTGACTTTCCATAACCATTACTACTGTTTCCTTGCAAATATGCAGGTATGCTATATTTTCAGTTTGTTTAAATACATCAACCACTGGCCACCAGTGGTATTATAGAAATCTATGACCTCTGTGCAACAACTCTAGCCACTCCTGAACCATGAAAGCAAACTTATTTTAATAATGCTGGGTCACTCTCCCAAAAGAGTTCCCTGTAGCCCACGTGGGCTACTCTTTTTTTTTTCTCACTGGCACAGGGATAAAGCCTGGTCAGGTCAAACCTGAATGTCAGACAGCTACAAGGTGTTTTCTCCTCCATTAATTTCCTGCCTCCTCCCCTGGTGAGAATGTGGGCCTGTAATGACTGTACACAGTATACACCACCCACAGCGACATGTCGACAGCAACTGACACTACAGCGACAACAGTGCCATGTTGCTGTAGTGTTGGAGCTGAACCCTGGCACTGTTTTCTGGGGGTCTTGCACCCTCTCCCCTAATCAGCTCTGACTCGGAGTTGATTATTTTAATTGGGGGGTGTTGGTGTACAGCCTCCTGCTTGTGGGATTCGCGGGGGCTTTGACCCCGAAGAAAGTACGGGAGACAGTAACCACCTTTACCTCAACTGCAAATTCGGTCGACATAAAGGTTTCACTGTAACGTTGGTCAACAAAATGTTTGTCGCTTTGTCATCATAGATCTGTGTTCCCCGTGTGGCAGGAGGAGGCTCCCTGGCACAGCTACAGGGGTTGCTGTCGTGGCAGAGTTAGCCACCAACCCTCCCAGTTCAAGATGCACTGCCACATGGCAACTGTCTCGTTCATGGCCTTCTGACACAACTTACTGGGCTGGTTCTGAACCTGGGTCATTGGCATGGCAGCTGGGCTTCTACTTTATTGGCCACTAAGCCATCTGGAGGGGGTCATAAGTGGTTTTGCTGTGCCCACACCAACAACACTTTTTCTTCTGTTGATTTTATTTCCTTCCCTATACCACTATCTCATTCTGTATATCTCTAGCTTCCTATTTTGCCATAACTGTTGGTTAGACCCCACCTGGAGTACTGCATTCAGTTTTGGTGCCCTTACCTAAAGATAGACATTAGATTGCTGGAAGGAATGCAACACAGAGCAACAAAGATGATCCAGTGTCTGGGGGAGTTACCGTATGAGGTTAGACTGAGGGAGTTGAACATGTACTCTCTGGAGGGATATGATTGAGACCTTTAAGTACATGAGAGGAATAAACAGGACAGGCGCTGAGGGACTGTTTAAGGGGAGGGTGGAGAGAGACACTCAGGGTCATGACATGAGATTGGAGGGTGGAAGGTTTAGGAGGGACATGAGGAGGCATTTCTTTACAGAAAGTGTGGTAGCAGAGTGGAACACACAACCAGCAGAGGTGGTGGCCTATAATAAAGTGGTATGCTTTAAGAGGGTCATGAGAGGTGGGTAGGGTAGGAGGGGCAGCTGCAGAGTAGGATTGATAGCTACAAAATTGAGCAGACTCAATAGACCAAGTGTCCTTTTCTGCTGGCATTTTAGTATGTTCATATGGAGGACGCCTGGGACAGACTGCCATAGAAGGTGGTGGGGGCGAAGACAGTGGTGGTCTTTAAGCATGCATAGGATAAGCACATGGGCATTACATGAAGAAGGACACCTGAAACTGAATAGGGTCCAGGAGTAGTAATAGACTGGACAATAGGGTAGACTAGATTGGCCTTCTGGTCCTGTTTCTGCCATCCAATTCTGTGTTTCTAGAGTATGTGCGTGTAGATGACTGGGACCCTTTACAACAGTAGTGCATATTCTAATCCTCCTTACAAGGAAAGGCATATGCAATACCTGTATCTCTCGGCAGCGACCAACTTTTTAAGTATGGAACAACTAGATATTGAAAGTCTTACCCAAGGAGAGGCTTACATATGAGACAAAAGGATGGGCCAAGAAATTGGAAAGGTAGTGGTGTCCCTATATATATTCCCTGCCACCCAGAAGGCCATGCAGATACAGTATGTATGCTGTACTGTACAAGCTATATTGATGTTAAAGAAATACACCAGACACAGCAAGACAAAATTAAATCATTTTTATTATGCAGGCATGACAGTGTGGTGAATGCTATCACTGTTTGCTTGTACATTTCCTGATGAACCATTTGGTTCTTCTAATGTCCAAACATTGAGGGTTTTTCTTTATATTGACAGTATCACTTCTGTGTCTTAGCACTTGACTGCCCTGTGGTGGAGGCCCACTGCTAATCCAGGTTCCAAGAAGCTATGAAAGGTAGGGACTGCAGTTTTGTAGCTTGTGCTACAACACACACACGCATTAGCATGCTGCAGTGGCCAGGGGGGCTGAGGAGAAAAACAAAAATGGCTGTCAGGCAGGCTTGACAAAGTCCCGCTTGGTTTCCCTTGGCCCAGACCACCACTTGGTCCCAGGGACACATCTGGATTGTGCTTGGGGGGGGTTCCTAGGGAGACATCTGGGAGAATTTAAGTCCCCAGGGCTGGGAGGTGGCAGATGGTTTTGGGAAGCAGCAACTGTGCTGAGCAGTCACCTGCCTGAGCCAAGGATTAAATGCCTTATGCCAAAAAACAAGAATATAAAATATTTTTTTCATGGTAACATATACACAATGGGAAATGGTCCTTAAAACAGGAAATAAGTGCACTCAAATATATCTATATATCTATCTATCTTCTTTCTATATATACTGGACGGAGGCAGGAAACTATAGACCAGTTAGTTTGACCTCAGTGGTAGGGAAAATGATGGAATCACTTCTGAAGGAAAGAATTGTTGAGTACCTAGAGGCCAGTGGGGCACAGGACCCAAGGCAGCATGGATTCACGATGGGAAGGTCGTGTCAGACGAATCTAATAGATTTCTTTGACTGGGTTACCAAAGTAGTAGACCAGGGAGGGGCTGTGGACATGGCCTACCTAGATTTTAGCAAGGCATTTGATACAGTCCCACACAAAAGATTAATATACAAGATAGCCAGCCTTGGAGTGGGTCCCAAGGTGGTAGCCTGGATAAAAAATTGGCTAGACAACAGGACTCAAAGGGTAGTAGTAAATGGAGTACACAGTGACGAAAGGAGGGTTACTAGCGGGGTACCGCAGGGTTCAGTACTGGGACCGGTCCTTTTTAATGTCTTTATAAGTGACATTGCAGAGGAACTGGAAGGAAAAGTATGTCTCTTTGCAGATGACACAAAGATCTGCAACAGGGTTGATACACAAGATGGAGTGGAAAGGATGAGAAGGGACTTGGCAAGGTTGGAGGAATGGTCAAATGTATGGCAGCTCAGATTCAATGCAAAGAAGTGCAAGGTAATGCACATGGGGAACAAAAACCCTGGGAAGCGTACACAATGAGGGGTGAGATACTGACAACAGTAAAAATAGAAAGGGACCTGGGGGTAATTATATCAGATGACCTAAAGGTGGGCAAGCAATGTGAGAAGGCAGTAAGGAAGGCTGGGGGGATACTGGGATGCATAGGAAGAGGCATCAATAGTAGAAAACAGGAAGTTGTTATCCCTCTGTACAGACAGTTGGTGAGACCCCATCTGGAGTACTGTGTGCAGTTCTGGAGACCCCATCTCCGCAAAGACATAGACAGAGTGGAGGCTGTCCAGAGGAGGGCAACCAAAATGGTGCAGGGTCTGCACCAGAAGACATATGAAGAAAGACTAAAGGAGCTTAATATGTATACCCTTGAGGAAAGAAGGAGAGAGGGGACATGATAGAAACTTTCAAGTACCTCAAGGAATTAACAAAGTCCAAGAGGGTAGCATCTTCCAGAAAAGAGATGTGCAAGAACAAGGGGCTGAATTTGAAGATAGAGGGATGGCTCAGAGGTAATGTGAGGAGTATTTTTCACTGGGAGGGTTGTGGATGCATGGAACAGCCTCCTAAGAAGAGGTTCGTGGGGTCAAGAACAGTGGGGACTTCAAGAATGCATGGGACAGGCATAGGGGCAGTCCTAGTGGGGGTAGGAGGAATTAAGCTGTTGGTTAACTAGGATCTGCAGCTTATCTGTTAGGTAGGAATATGGGCAGACTAGGTGGGCCAAGCGGTCCTTATCTGCCGTCAAATTCTATGTTTCTATGTTTCTATGTTTCTATATATACACACACACACACACACACACTATATGTGCGTGTGTGTGTATATATATATATATATACTGTATATGCACACACACACAATTCCTATAATTAAAATTAACTATGGCAGGATAAGCCTACTAACAACAAATAAGCCTGGTACATAGGAGGCTTAAATTAAAGTCTCTAAATAAGACCAATGCAATGTAAGACAATTTTTGTGCAACAGGCTTAATTTTTTTAAGTCTGACTTGTTTTTGTAAGACCAAAAACATGTCTTAAACTTGGACTTAACTCTTTTGTGCAACCGGCCGCAGGCATAGTCCAAGTGCTGTAGGTGAGTTCTCAAAGCAATAGATTTATCTGATTCAAATGATAAAAAAATGTTTACATTTATAAAGCAAACTCAACTTCAGATTAATGGTTCTACTAACAGTCTTAACTTGGACATGAAACGTCAGCCCAGGGTCTAATAAGACCCCCCAGTATTTAAATTAATTAATCTGTTCTGTGACTGTACCAGAGCAGTCTTAAATTTGCAAGCAGGGATTCTTCCCCAACCTGAACATACTTGCAAAAACCATCAATGTGTTTTTTCACATTCAAAATTATTAGGTTAGCTGATAAAATGAACAGTGACTAAAAATCTTTCTCTATAACAGTACTAACATGATCAATATGATATTGGTAAAACAAAATAAGATCATCTGCATAAAGAAGACATCTACTAGAACTAAAGATGGATGGAACATGATTTATAAATAACAAAAACAACAGGGGTCCAAGTATGGACCCCTGAGGTACACTACATTCAATGGATTTTGAATTAGAAGACACAGCCAATTGAAACACTCTGGGACCCACCAGCCAAATAGTCCCTCGTCCAAGCTACAGCATTACCAGAAATGCCCAGCTCAAGAAGTTTTTGACACAGCAAAGGGTGATTAATCAATTCAAAAGTCCTGGTCAGGTCCATGAACATCACCCCCATCAGGACATCAGTATCGCATCCCCGCAGGACAGTGTTTGTGAACCTGGCCAGGATATACCAGTCCCATGCCCACATCTAAAGCCAAGCTGTTCAGCGCTCAAGACTTCATTCAATTCCCAAAAACTTGTGAGCTGAATGCAAGAAAAAATTACCCTTTTACATCCCACCCTTACCCCACCTACACATATACTCTGCTGCATCTTCTACACTTGGCAATCTTTCCCACATCTAGACTGTATTTGCCTCCTGACTTTGCAAAAGCACAACTACCCTTTTAAATTTCCATAATAAAATGTCACCCTCTCATAGCTCCCCCTGCACTCGCACACATGCACCCTGCAGATCTACTGCCTTTTTTTGCCTTGGTGACCTTTTCTCATTTCTCCACAGCAGTCTGAATCCTAACTTTAAAATTGCCAGCCACAGATCCACCCCACATCACATTCAATAAATTCCAATAAAACACATCTGTTTACCTTAACACACAATCTAAACACTCTTTCTCACAGCTGAATCTTGACTTGCCACTGTGATTGAGACACAGTTATAATAGTAACTACATCAGCCATGACTATTATGCCACTGCCAGCATGCCACAACTGAAGTCAGACAGTGTCACTTACATTCAAGTTATTACACAACATGACACACTTGTTGCATTCCAGTACATACCTATTTGATCAGAATTTTCTTTCAGATGGGTTGGGTGATGGTGATAGATCTGGCAGCCAGGTGGGCAGGCAGACAGCTGATCAAGTGGCCTGCTGTGGCAGTTCAGCACATGTGACGTTGGTGGAACAAGGACCTGAGCCCTGCCTGCAGATGGACTACTTGCCTTTTTCCCCACAACAGCTAGGCTGGCCCTGATTCCCTCAGGGTTCACAATGGATACTATAGAGAGCAACGACTGATGACATGCAGTGGTGTAGCTAGTCATCTATAAATTGTGCATCAAATGGCCAGTCTGTTGCCCCCTCAAACAAATTTCATCAATTCCTGTAGTGATTCTTAGCTGTACCATGTAGCAGTGCGTAAGCAGTACAATTTGCATATCAAATGTTTATTTGTATAGCACTTTACAGATATTGAACAAAATGGCAATATTAGAGTTACAACTGATATTTCAACTATAGATCTTCAGGAATTATCTAAAAGACAAAAAAGTAGGTAAGGGAAATAAGAGACATATATGTGAGGAAAGAATATAGGGAGAGGCTATTGGAGAAAAAAATGATAATAGGCAAGGCAAAAATAGAATCTGGAAAATGAAAAGATGATGTTGCATAGTAGAAGTAAATGAGCTGACGAGCCCTTAAGTGGGACTACCAGGACCTAGTGAGAAGGCTGAAAGGTGAAAGCTATGTGTGCACACTCATTTTCATTTTCTACAGATCAAAGAAATACTCAAACTGGAGGGCCCAGTGATTTACATTGGATCTGCGACAATCTGTACAAGGACCCATAGTGCAACGACAACACCAGACCCATTCAGCCTAACAACATTCTCCGTAATGAGACAACTGGTGAAAACAACCCTGACACCCACCAGTAGTGGGCCTGTAACCACGTAGAAGGCAGTGTTACAATAAATGAGGCTACCTTGTAGTTGTAGCCACTGTGTTACAGCAAAGATCTCATAGGGCAAACCAGTATTAGGTCAAAATTCTTAGGTTGAATGTCGCAAGGCTGCATGTCTTTGCTCCAGTTGTCATGCTGTGGGTTTACACCACCCCATAGCTCTAGCAGCTCATAATACCTGGACACTGTGACTACACAAACCTGAATGTAAGCAAGGCTATGAAAAATGGCACTGCAAAGCCATGAAATGTTGCTTAAACATTTTCTTGTGAAAAAATGCAAAAAACGGGTGCTCTCACAGTGCTTGTCAGAAGGCAGTTTTTTAGCTTGATGTTGTTATAAATCGAGTAGTCAGAATAGCAGCCTTGGTTTACACTGAAACCTTACTATCAAAAGACATCTGCACAATCTCCAGATTCCTGTGATGTCATAAACTTCATGAGTTTCACTCTTGAGGTTTATAAAGACACAGAAACCCCTTGATGGATTACAGCAACCATAACAGAGGGATGCCCATCTGTTATTCTATTTATATATGAACATATGAATATACGAAGAAGCCAGCAGAAGAAGGTCAATTGGTCTATCTAGTCTGCTCATATTGCAGTGTCCACAGCATGAACTACCATTCCTGCATTCCCTCTCCACTCCTCCCATCCTCCCTACCCATAACCCATACCTTTCTTGATGCCTATCCCAACCTCTCTTGAAGCTGTCCACTGTCTTCAATGAGACCACCTCTTCTGGCAGTGCATTCCAAGTTTCCACCACCCTCTCTGTCAAGAAGTGCTTCCTGATTTCCTTCCTAAACCTCCCCCCTCCAGCTTAAGACTGTGCTCCCTTATGTTATAGTTGCCATTCAGCTTAAACAGACTCACCTGATCAACCTTTATTATCCCTTTCAAGTACCTGAAGGTCAAAATCACATCCCCTGTCTTTCTCTCTCCTGTTCTCCATGGAGTACATACTTAGTGCCCGCAACCTCTCCTCATATGTCTTACCCTAGTGATCCACTGTAATCTTTGTAGCCCTACTCTGGACCTTCTCCAGCAGGTTAATTTCCTTTCTGAGGTGTGTGCACCAGTACTGAACTCCTTACTCTAGATGTGGCCTCACCAGTGACCTGTACAAGGGCAGTATAACCTCCTCTCACCTACTACTGATCTCCCTAGCTATGTATCCAAACATCTTGTTTGCCCTTACTGCTGCTTTCTTGCACTGAGTGGTGTGCTTCAGTCATTATATTACATTACATTACAGTAACTAGTTACTTTTAGGGAAAAGTAATAGTATTACAGTTATGTATTACTTTATTTTAAATGTAATCCATTACTATTTACTAGTTACCTCGAAAAGTAATCAGATTATAGTTACTAGTTACAAGAAATTAGTTACTCCCCATCACTGATTAGTGTGCAGTCAGGAATAAAGACACTGATATACCCATTGTATCGCATTTAACATCCAGGGACCATAATGTCAATGATCTTTCTGTCCAATCCTCTCAAGTGTCCCAATTTTTTGGGGACATCCCATTTTTGCGCCCCTCCTCCTGAATTCCTAGTTGCCCTGTTGCAGATCCTGCATGTTTGCCAAACCAACTGATGTGCCAAGACTCACTGTGTTGCTTGCTTAAGAATGCCATTGTTCAGATAGCTTCTGGATACAGACCCAATAAATCTGACATTATGCAGACATCAGGTGTACTCATCAGTACTTGGGTGTAGCTTGGACAGTATGCTGTTTAAAGGGAAAATAAAGCAGCCCACCAGCAGGGAGTGATAGCCTGTTTGCTGCCCATGACAAATGGTGAAATTTATTAAATGCTTCCCCCTCATGTCTGTCTCCAAAGAACAAAAGTAGACCACACCCTAGCCACTTCCCATACAGGTTCCTGTGTCTTCAGTAATTTTTCATAATGTAGTACACTCCGAGGTTCACACGGGGTTAGATACAGCATGAGGTGACAACGGAAGGTTGGTCTAACTATCCTACACAGAAAATACATGAAATCTGGTTTTACTTGTGAACACATTGCAAACAATGAGTCAACTAATGATTTGTGATTTACTGCAGTGGATATGATTGGGATACTTGTTATGGCTGTTGAGGAGAGCGTAACAGAGCTCAGAGCTTACTATTCTATTCAAAAAGAAAATGCCATCAGATTAAACTTTCAGCTTCCTAAGACTCACTGGGCAGGACAGATTATTCACCTCTTGGATTAGTGTGTTGAGAAGCTTCCCAGCCCAACCCAATGGCATCTGAGTCCCAGGAGTGGCAGCAGAATGGAACAGCTCTGGCAGGTTGGTGACAGCAACAAACAGTGTGCTGATTTGTGTTTATGTGTCTATTTTGTAAAACAGACTCCGGGAGTGGGGTACTCAGTGCAGCAGGAAGAATTGGTCCATTTACTGTCTGCAGCTTAAGCCAGAGACAATGCTTCTTGTAAGTGTAGTAAGCATCCATGTAAAGATATTATTCTAAGTTGGTTATGTACATTGTTTATAAATGCATGGTATACTTATAGAAGACGTTTTGGTTTGATATCAGTTCAAGGCCACTTGGAGTGTAAGCTGATTTTTTGTACTTTTACACATTGGGGTGTACCTATTTAATTCAGTCATGATACTGATGGCAATATTGATTGAAATTGTGTGGTTTGCTTTACGGAAGCATTATACGGTCTAAGCTCTGTTCTCCCACCTGGTTACCTCAATCCCACTGACCTTTCTCTGAATATCTTGGGTCCCAACTCTAACCACCCAAACTTCTATTTCAAACATGTTTCTCTCAAGAAAGCCAGGACATATATACAGAAGGTCTTGGTCAAGACTAGGCTTGGCAGTGATAATTTAGACATGAAGCTTGTGTAATTAGCTCTGCATGAACTCCTGATCCCCATAACCAAAATCTTCAATAAATCTCTAGCTTTGGCAAAATTTCAATCTGTCTGGAAAAAAGCACTAGTGACCCCTGTACTCAAAATAGGGGATTGATGCAGCCCAGCAAACTACAGGTCCATTTCAATACTATCCCCATTTCAAAAGAGCTTGAGAGGATCGTAGCCCGATCAGATCACTGACTATGTCCAGAAGTATGATCTACAATATCCCCTCAGCATGGCTTCCAGAGGAGTCACAGCACAGCTACTGCCTTAGTTGAATTTTTGGACTTTGTCCACAATGCTTTGGATGGAGGCAAACTAGTGGGATCTATATTTATAAATCACACTAAGGCATTTGACACAATCATTCACCCTATCCTTATCACGCAGCTGCTTTGCTTGGGTCTGGCCCCTGAGATAGGCCATTGGTTCCAGGATTACCTATCTCATAGGACCCAGAGTGTCAAAATTATGGAGGGCAATCTCTTCCACTAAGGATGTCACACTTGGGGTACCGCAAGGATCAATCCAGGGTCCCTTACCTTTTAGTCTATTTCTGAATAACCTTCCAGATGCATGCAGGAATAAAATAATTCTGTATGCTGATGAAGCAGACATTCTTAGCAGTAGCTCCCAGATTGACCTACAGTGGTGTCCCCCAGGATGAGACCCAATTCTGCAGCATTTTGCAACACTCTGCAGAATGCTGCAGCAGACCAACTGAATAAAGCAATATAATTTCAATGGCAATTAGTCCCTTTTGTAATGCAGAAAAATGTGACACTGCCAGGATGAAGTGAATGCCACAGTTGTATGCATGAATAAAGGGACTAATTGCCATTGAAATTACATTGCTTTGGCCTGCCCAGTGGTGCTGTGTGTTGAGGTGCCGGACACCACACCTTGCGCCACACCAGCGAACCAGGTTTGGGAACAAGCCCAGGTTGCTGGGGGTCAGCTGGGGAAGGAGATGATTGAGGGTTCAGAGGACAGCTCTCATCTCCCAGGAGAGACAGGGGTCACTGTATGGCACTTGGCTGCTCTCTGGCGGAAGCCAGAGACACAGCAAGCCTCAAAGGAGCAGCAGTTGGAGTGGAAAGGAGAGGCAGACATCAGAATCAATGCCTTGACATCAGGGTGCTGGCCACTTCCCAGAAAAAGGGAAAATGCATCTCAGCTCCAGCGGAGATGGAGCACTGGAGCTTGACACCCAATTTGTGGCTGTCCTCCTGGCATCCGACCAACCGACGTTACTGCAGTGTCAGAGAGTTGGGGCCCACCTCGTCCCTGTCCAGAGGGTAAACCAAGGCTACATGGGTGAAGGAGGACTGACCAGGTAGGAGCGGACCACAGGGGGATGACTCCTTGGTGCTCCTGAGGAGACCAGAGCCGAGGTGGAGAAAGGAGGAATAAATATGAAAATAACAAAAAAATAAATAAATTACATTGCTTTATTCAGTAGGTCTGCTGCAGCATACTACAGAGTGCTTTAAAAGTCAGTGTCATTCTGGTGGACACCACTGTACTTCAAAAAGAGTTACAGCTGGAAGATTGGTTCAGTTCATAGAAATTGCTACTCAACTACAAGAAGATGAGAACTATGCTAATATCAAGCCACCAAAATCAGAAAATGTACTCATTTCTGACCATTTTCAACAATAAGGCAGCTCCTCCTGAGCAGGTACACTCATTCAAGTACCTTGGGGTCATGATTGATGATACCCTCTCTTTCACATAACATATACTGTAGACCAGGTGGTAAAAGCAGTAAACGCCAAATTGGGTGTACTCTACAGATACAGGAAATACCTTACTTCCTCTGCTCTCCGGCTGTCTGTCTCAAGCTCAATATTGTCAATAACTGATTATGGCCTGGTCATGTATGCTGCAGCCTTGGACACTGAACTCAAGCGTATAGTTGCAGCTCTTAACAAGGCCTGCAGAGTCACCTTGGGAGCAGATAAAATAACACACTCTTGTTCGCTTTATGAACAAATGAATTGGTTGAGCCTGAGTAATAGGATAACATTTCAAATATGTCTCTTTGGAAAAAAAACACTCCTAGGGAAAACCCCTCTGTGCATTAAAGACATTTTGCATGTAAGTCAGTCTAATTATTGAACAAGAGGTATGGAACAGTGTCCTCTGGATGTTCCCTTCAGAAGAACCTCTTTTGGACAGTGATCCTTCACGTATATGACTCTACTTTGGTTGAACGAGTTGCCTTCACAGATGCTTAACCTTGGCAGCCTCCCTTCCCTCAAAGCAGAAATGAAATGCTACCTTTACCTCAACTGGATCCTGTGCCTGTAGGCCTGCAGTCTGATCTTGGCCCCCTCTTCAGACTGTACTTCTTTCCTCTCTGTACCTGCTCTGTTTGCTTGACGGTGGAAAAGTCTATCCCCTTCCCTGACTTATGAGTTCTCCTTAGCCCTTGTTGCACTTAACACCTCTGGCAGCCCTCACTTTCTTCTATGCTTCTCCTTCTACCCTGCTACACCCTCCTCACTCCCTTGAGTACCCTAACTCCATCTGTACATCTTTCAGTTCACCACCTTTGCCTCTGCTTTCACTTCCTTCAACCCCTAGAAATTTTTACAGACTGTATGTGCCCTCTCTGATCCTTACTCCACACCTATCCACTCCACCCTCCCAACATAATGCTACCTAGGCAAAGCCTAATAACTGAATGCTTACCCTAGCTACTAGGTTACTCTTTGTTAACTTTGAGTATAGTTATCTGTGGCCTAAACTGGTCGTGTTGTGCCTATGTACATGTAATCAGTAATTGTTATCACCTCTTGTCTATGTACCATATTGCTTTCTGTTGAGAAAGAGCATAGCTTGCTCAAATGTTATTTCTGAAGAATAAATAAATTAAAAAGAAATAAAAATAAAACAGTATTTCAAATATGTTAAGTCGCTGGATTAATATGCTTAATTCTATGTTGTCTGTGATTTAATTCCAAATAGTAACGACATTCAACATTTTTAAGGATTCTAAGCAATCACCTCAAGTATTTTAATGAATCATGTTGGGGTCTGCACCACTGAGTGAGCTTTGTTGAGCTAAAAATGTAAAGAAAATTTACTACTTGACTTTTGTTTAGGAGAGTACACCAATGCCTGCCATCTGTTTGGTAGTATGCAACTGAGTGCAACATCTAAAGTATAAAATCTAAGTGGTCTGTGTCATGTCTGAAAATGGTCCCAGGGATCAGAGCACCCACCCAGTAAACTAATAAATAAATAAATAAATACATACATACATACATACATACATAAATAAAATAAAGATACTTATACTGTACTACACAGTGATGTGCTATACAAGTCAAGCAATGGTGTGATGCAATGCTGCCATGCTGAATAAAATAGGGTGTTCCTGATTTTGGTCATTTGTCCCTGATTTTTGGGGGGAGTGTCCCTGATTGTGGTCCAGGTTGAGAGGTATGTTTCTGTCTGTTTTGAGCAAAGTGAAACGTCCAGAAACCAAGTTTATCATCCACTTAGGCTCCCAGTAGCCCTCTGGTTCAAATAGCAGATTTATTTTCTACCAACATCACTCAGCCACTTTATGGTTTACCACTGTAATCTCTCATTTTTACTCCCACTGCCATCATATCTTTGCATTCATGCATGCATGGTCCATGTGCCTATATGCCTGCACACACTTTCAGCTATTGTGTGTGTGTATGTCAGTGTGTGTGTGTGTGTGTGTGTGTGTGTGTGTGTGTGTGTAGCATATTCACATGGGCATTTCAGCTATGTGTGTATACTCGTGTTCATTTTCATTTTCTCCAGATGTCCCTGTCTCCTTCCCCCTCCTTTGTCACCTTTTAGTCTTCTTATTGTGCTCTGTTAATTAATCGCATTTGAGGTCTTTACAGCTCAGTCAATCCTACTATGCCTCTCCATTCCTATCATCACCTTTATTTTTGTTTATCCCCCTTCATAGTTGGCCACATTTGTGCAGGACCCCCCCAGGTCTATTCCCTGACCTCACAGGACTTACCTTGTCCATTCTTCCTCCATGGCTTACCCTCTGTGACAGGGTGGTAGGGATCCCTCAACCAGCTGAGAATGAATTCAGTTCAGGGAGGAGCCTGCATATATCGGATGAGGTACCTGTGGGGGTCATCAGTCATCCAACACACCTAGGATATTTTCTGACATTTCCCCCCTTAGAGAAGGAGTGAGCAATGTCAACAGTGGCCAAGCTGTGCATGCTTCTGCCTACAGCACACCGGCCAGCTGCTCCATCACTGCCCACCTTTTTACATTCGCTTGCACGCATGCACAAGGAACGTTTTGGGAGAGTAGCACACTTGGAGGTGTGTCTCTCCCAACCAATGCACTGCTCCCTTGAGCAGGCGTGGCATTCCTGCACCAATGGGTGCAGGAGCTCAGTATGACAGTGGTGCTCCTCTGCATCAAAGAAAGCACTGCTGCCATGCTGGGCGCCCCCGTGTCTGCCTACCTCCCCACGCATGTCACGCCGCCCCCCAGCTTTGGTGCCACGGCTGGGAGCCCACCCCAGTGTGGCAAATGTTGTTTGCTGGCGGGGTGCCCAATCCCGTCAGCTCCACGGCCCCCTCAAGCCCGTCCTGCTGCCATGCTGGGAGCCCACAGCGTGGCAAGCGGTCCGTTGACTTTGCCGACGGGGTGCCTAATCCCCCATCGGCTCCTCGCCTCCAGCTAGTTTGCCGACGGGGTGCCCAATCCCCGTCAACTCCTCACCCCCAGCCATCTTCTGCCATGCTGGGGCCCACCCCAGAATGGCAAGCGTCCCACGTCATCTTTTGTTATTTTTAACCTGTAAAACAAAAGCGGTCCTGCGGTCGTCTCCCAGCCCCCTCCACAACCCGCACCCACCCACTGCGCACAGCCTCCTCACACCTCACCCCTACTTACCTCCGGACTCCGCACGACGGCATCTTCGGTGGACCGGGAACACATCTGCACTCTTCAAAGTCGACTGCCAACTGAGGAAATGCCGGTAAGCTGTATAATGGGCTACATAGGGGGTTTCAACTTTATTGCATATCTCAGTCATTTTTGGAATTTTTGCACTGAATTTTCAACATGGGTTTTTGGGACCCCTTCTCATGAATGATGTCACTGTCATGGCATTATTCGGGCCCGAAGGGTGATTTCGCAGGCGTGGCACAGTCACTGCATGAAATCACCCTTCTGCCTCAATAACACCATGACAGTGAATCATTCATGAAAGGATCCCAGAAACCCCATATTTAATTGATGCAAAATCATATTATTCTGATGTCGTTCTGCGCAGTTCCTACGCAGGCTCGTAAGTTCTGAAATTTTCAATATTTTCACTCCAGATTTTCAACATTGCCATTTTATCACACTTCTTACAGCTGTCATTTTTACATCTCACCCAAAACATGTTTCCGCCCTTATGGCGCTGCAATGGCGCAGTCGGTGTGCAAAATCAATGTATGGAACACATTAAGAAAATCACAGTGATACTGTTCATGAGCAGATGTCTTAAAATGGCTTTATGTTGAAATTTGGTGAAAAAAATTCCAAAAATGACTGTTTCGGCGTGCGTTGCTGGATTTTCACGAACTCATTGCGTTTGCAATTTTCAATATTTGCACTCCATATTTTCAACATTGCCATTTTACCACACCTCCTCATGAGCAGTATAGCTGTCAATTTTCACATCCTGCCCAAAATGTGTTTCTGCCCATGTAGCGCACAATGGCGCAGTCGGTGTGCGAACTCAATGTATGGGACACATTAAGAAAATCACAGTGAAACTGATCATGAGCAGAGGTCTTAAAATGGTTGTACTGAAATGTTGGTGAAAAAATTCCTAAAAATGACTGTTTTATGACTCTGCGTTGCGCAGTTCCTACTCATGCTCGTAAGTTTGCAAATTTTCAATATTTTCACTCCAGATTTTCAACATTGCCATTTTACCACACTTCCTTATGAGCAGTACAGCTGTCATTTTTCACATCCTGCCCAAAATGTGTTTCCGCCTATGTAGCGCACAATGGGAGTAGCAACAAGGTCATGCTGACAATTTATTGTGCAAATACCAGCAATCGCACAGGGCATTAGGGTAAAGCACCATACATGCCAAACACCACTGCAAATACCTGCAAGCGAACGTTCGGCATTGACAAATGCTTGTTTGTACAGGATCTGGTGTGCCATCACCCAGCCACCACTAGGTGTCAGCCAAATGCTGATCTCTGTTTCTCTGTTATCCTCCCTCCCTGGGAGAAGAGAGCTGTCCTCTAAATATCATAACCTTTTTTGTTTTTCAGTGCCTGTTCTTACCTTGCCTATTATCACTTTTTCTCCTAGATCTACCCCCTATTGTATTTCCTCTCACATTCTGTTGCTGCTTCCACTCCAGCCCTCTGAAAAATCTGAACATGCTCTGAGCAGGCTCCCTCCCTGCTGCGCTGCTAATCCTCAGCAGCTGCCGTGACCACTCCAGCCAGCTGAAAGGTAAACATTTGCTCAAGTTTGAATATCGGTGCCTTCATCAGATTCAACTGGTTTGGCCACAGCACCACTAGTGCTATTCTGCCCTGGATCTCTGAACTGACTTCACTCTGCTTCTATTTTTAATTTGCTACAAGCAATTGCTAATCTGATAATAAATGCTGTACATTTCTGGCCTGCTATAATTAACTGATTTAAATATTTACTAGGGCCAGGTTTATTCAGATGATCCACTTCCTGATCCAATTATATTGATTATTGCTAACATATTTAATCTCATAGCAGCTGTAGCTGCTTATAACATTCCTGCAATAAACAGCAATTGCTCCCAGCCTGAATGTTTGTATTTAAACTTTGAATTTTTTTTTGTTGTATTGCATAAGCACTTTGAACATTTTAAATGCAGCTTGGGATTCTCTTTTTTACTATACTATAATCTCTGCTAGCTAATTACTCTGCTTCATTATTGCGCTCTGATGTTTACCTGTTTAATGCAGCTTAATTGTCTTGATTTTACTCTTTTTGCCCTGCAAGTCATACATGTTGGTATTATCACAGTTATTTTTCTTTGCTATTTTATTAATGTTTTAGTGATTGCTGTTACTAGGCTTAAAGAGTACTTCCTCCTATCTTATAAAATAATAATTTTTATTTATATGGAGCCTTTCAATTATCAAGGCGCCTTACATAAACAACAATTAAAACAATTCAAACAGTCATTAAAATATTCAACAGAACCAGGTCATTAAACAAATCAGTATTCCAAAAATGCTTTTTCCCAAAGAAAAGTTTTCAAACCCCTTTTAAATCCTTCCACAGAAGTGCACTCCCGTATCTCTAACTTCTCCAGTTCCCCCCCATATGCCTACTATTTAATTACTTATTTCTTTATTTCTCCCAGTTCCCTCTGTCTCCTGTATTGCTGCTGTCCCTACTCCTGTCCTTCCACCCAGGAAACCCATGTCCTGGTGAAGCCCCCTGCATCCCCCCCTTCCTGTTCCCCAAGTCCTCTCTTTTTTTATCTCTCCCCTGCCCCTACTACTGTCTCTCCCTCCCACTGTTCAAGCTATTTTGTCTCTTGCTGCTCCACTCCTGGCTAAAGACCAGTCTTAAGAGCATTATCCGTGACTATCCCTGACTACTTGTTCTCCATTTCTGGCTACTCATTGCTAAGGCAAGACCGTGTTGGCAGGGGAGGTGATGTGGCCATATATGTCCTTGCCTCCATCCAATATTCCATCATCTACTCATCCTCCAATCCTGAGACCCACAATGCCCTAGCTATCCATGTGACCCTACCCTTCACTTTCCCTATCTTCATAGCCAGCATATACTGCCACCCAAATATCCAGCCTTCTGTCACCCTAGACCTCCAAACCTCCATCACTGCCCTTGCTCACTCAGGGGAACTATTCATCCTAAGTGATTTCAATATAAATTGGTTGTCACCTAAAACTACCAAAACTAAAAATGAAATCTGAGCCCTAAACTTCACCTAACTGATCACAGAACCCACCCATCCAAACCAGAAGACCCAATGCTTCCTACTCGACTGGGCCCTTACCTCCCACCCCCACCAAATCATAACCTCTGGCATCCTCCCTGATGCTCTCAGCAACCTCAGCCCAATATTGATAGTTAGGAAAGTCCACAGAACTAAATCTCCACACAAAACCATACAACTATGCTCTTTTAAGTCTCTCAACCTTGAACCTCTT
Source organism: Neoceratodus forsteri (assembly GCA_016271365.2). Classification (NCBI taxonomy): domain Eukaryota; kingdom Metazoa; phylum Chordata; order Ceratodontiformes; family Ceratodontidae; genus Neoceratodus; species Neoceratodus forsteri. The sequence continues at coordinate 868,211,548 of CM057450.1, read as the reverse complement.
CAAAGTAACCTTGCCCTTTCTGACTGGTGCCCCCCAACCTCCTTCCCCTTGGTTGACAAGGCCCTTGCCTACTTTAAAGAAATCTTTCTTGTAAACTGGAATACCTTTGCCCCACTCAAACAAACTAGAGTCAGAGGTAACCACCTACCTTGGATTACTCCTGAACTTCTAGTCTGCTTCAGGGCTAGAGATCGAGCCTGGAAGCATCATAAAACTACTCAGCATCCTAGTGACCTCACAAACTACCGCATGCTCCTAAATGCTTGCAGCAGGGCTACTATGTTAGCCAAGTCCGAATATTTAAAATCTGCCTTCATCACTAACATAAATTCCCCTTCAAAGTTCTGGAAGGTGGTCCATGCTTTATTTACCTGTCCATCTCACCTCCCCCTCCATGCTTAAAGTAAATGGCTCACTAGTGGCTGACCCAGCTGCCATAGTTGCTGACTTTAACCCCTATTATTCCTCCTGTGGCACTGAGCTACTGAAGTCCCTTCCCTTCTACTCCACCCCCTCCCCACCCACTAATGGAGTGTCCCTCCCACCACCCTCCCACCTCCCCTTCTCCTTCACTACTGTAACACCAAATGATGCCCTAAATGTCCTCCTCACCATCAACCCCTCTAAAGGTGCCTCACCCGATGGCCTTGACCCAAAAACTCCTCTCCCTTTCCTTCCCAGCCATTGCCTATCTCCTCTCTATAATCCTTAATCTCTCATTCTCTACTGCCTATATCCCCTCTCCATGGAAACATGCAGTGGTCCTCCCTCTACCCCAAGAGGGTGACCCCTCATCTCCTGGCAACTATCACCCCATTTCTCTTCTTCCTACCCTTGTGAAGCTATAAGAACATATTGTCCTCTCCCAGCTCATCACTTTTCTATCAGACACCTCCTTTTTCACCCTTTTCCAATCTGGATTCAGGTAAAACCACTCTACTACCACCTCTTTCCTATGGCTCACTGACTCCATCCTAACCAAGATGGACAATGGCCTAATCAACTCTGTCATTTTTGTTGACCTGGCTAAGGCCTTCGACATCATCTCCCACTCCCTTCTCCTTGACTCCCTTCAAACAGTTGCTCTGTCTCCCTCTGCCATTAACTGGTTCAAGGCCTATCTTATTGGCCGAACCCAATCAGTTAAGATCTCGGATATCATTTCCCCTTCCGATTAGCACTGACTTCCCCAAGGCTCTGTACTAGGGCCCCTCCTATTCTTCAGCTACTTAAATGACCTTCCCTGTGTTTGCTCCCCTTCCTCCACTATACACATGTTTGCCAGTGATACAGTCCTGTATGCATCTGGCTCCTCTCCGGCTGAGGTTACAACCAGCTTGCAGCAAGACTTCGACAATGTTCAAATCAGGTTTGCTAACCATCAACTTTTTACCAATGCCAAGAAGACTGTCACCATGACCTTTGGCACAAGGCAGAGGCTCTCTAGGCTTCCCTCCCTGCACACATTCCACACCCTTGATGGGTCTTTACTTGAGGACACATTCTCCTTCACTTACCTAGGTATTTGGTTGGGTCAACACCTAAACTTCTCTGTACATATTGATGCTATCTAGAAAAAAACTGCACCCCAAGCTTGGTGTCCTGTTCAGGAACCATAGCTGCATCCCTCCTATGGCTACTCGTGACCTTGCACAGAAGATGTTATTTCACATTTTTGACTACTATGACATAGTCTATGGTGCTGCTCCCAAGTCCTCCCTGGCCATATTGAACACCTTCTTCATTTCCTTTTACTGCTTTGCCCTGGATGCTCACTTTCACACCCACCCCTGTGATATTTATCATGCCCAATCCTTCTCCTCTCTTAAAAATAGGCTACTCTCCGACTGCACTAAATTCACTTCCAAGCACTGGCTGGGAGAGCTCCCTTTCTACCTTTCTTCATCATATATAAAACCCCCACCCTCCCACTCTCTTAGATCATCTGACTCCTGCACTCCAGTAGACCCCTGTAAATCCACTCTTATTGGTCAATTTGGTTACTCTTACTGCCTCCCAAAAATTTGGAATTCCCTCCCATCTCAAATCCGTCACTCATCCTCCTCCTACTCCATCAGCTCTGCCCTCCTTAACTACCTTGTACCTAGCTGTTCCTGCCATGATCCTCCCTAATTCCCCACTCTAAGCCCAGGACAAACACTACACCCTATCAGTAACCCCACTTTGACCCTGATGCAACCCCACCCCATAATTCCAGCTCACCTCCCCTTCTCTCAACTCCCTCCCCTAATGGCCTCCCTTGCTCTTTTACTGTGTTTCTCTGTGCCCAAAGTTCTATTGAGAGCTTGTCCCCACTCTGCCCTACACCTTCCCCCCTCAAAAAAAAGAGTCTCCTGTCATCCCTGTCCCCTTCCAGTGTTTCTTTGCATCCTAAAAAGGCTCCTACTGGACTTGGCCTCTCTTCTCTCTCATCATAACCTCTTTTCTCTCCTTCACCAATAACCTCTCTTCTGGCCTTCTCAAATGTTATCGGGCTCCCAGCATCCTGAAACATACTCATCTTCATTGCCAAACAGCCTGCTTCCCTCCTATCGTGCTCCACCTCTGCCTTGTGCAGGCAGGGTTCTCAGCATATTGGAGTTATCAGGCCCTGGCAGACCTCTCTTCTCCTCCCTCTTCCTTTGCCTCCTCCTCCATTGCTTGCCCACTGAAGGGGTCCTCAGCTCCCCTAGGGTTTTAGCTCTTGTTAAGCCCTTAACTTTCTCCCCTTTTCTCTTTTATCCTCTCCCCATCCTTCTTCTTTCTCCTTCACTTTGCCCTAATGCTTGGCTTGCACCATCCCCTGACAGGGACCTTAACATCTGGAATTGGTCAGAATCAGGTCAAGCCCTCTGTCTCACCCTTCTGCTTCCCATCTATCATACTCCACATCTGCCTTGTGGAGGAAGGGTTCTCAGCATCCTGGAGTGGTCAGACCCCAGCAGTCCTCTCTCCTTCTCCTTCTCCCTTCTCCTCCTCCTCCATTGCCTGTCCCTAGAAGGGGTTCTCAGCTCCCCTAGGGTCTTAGCTCCCCTACTCTTGCCCTTAATCAATCCTGGCTGGGTTCTTACTTTCCTGTAAGATATGAATCTTTTTTTTGTAATTAAAAGTTTATTGATTTTCCACAGACAATTGTATCTTGGTTCTTTTACATTGACAGAATATAAATATGGGAATAAAATTAAAAATAATAAAAATAAATAAAACATAAGCATAAAGATGAAAATAGTAGGCAATAATCAAAAATCACCATGAAAATTAAAATTCTCTCCTCCTCCCCCCTCCCTCCACTTTCTCCCTCCTCCCTCTCCACCACTCCCCTGGTGCCAGTTTGAATAAATATTAAAAGTAAAGTAGGATTATGTCAACATATCATATCTGATTGAGTGTTATTTATTCGATTATATTATAGGGTATACAAGACATGTAAATGTCCCCACCTCTTTCTGTGTACTCATAAGCGATTGGATAGACTAGATATCATTATTTGGATCCTTAGATTATGAAGGAGTTCTTGTAACCATTCCATATATAAGGGTTGGAGATAGTCTTTCCAGTGTTTTAACACCACCTTCTTGACTCACATAGCCATCGTCGTGATGCGATATTTTCTAACTGTTGATAGAAACCCTGTAAAATCCCCTAGCAGACATACCTCTGGAGTGAAATATTCCTGTAAGCCAAATAGGGGGTCTACCTTGTTTTTAATGAGGTTCCATAATGGAGAGATATTAGAACATTCCCAAAATACATGGAACAGGTGACCCTTACCCTCATTACTCCTGTTACATACAGGAGTTTCAGCCCTTCCCATTTTATGCATTTTATAAAGGGTCAGATATATATTATTCAGTATTTGCACTTGCATTAGTCTTAATCTATCCTGCATAATAAATTTGTGACAAGTTTCCCAGATTTTGGGCCATCTGGAAGAGGAGGTAGGGTATAAGGAGTTCCAGTAGTTGGGAATGCTGTCCACTTTGGGAAAAACCAGGGAGTAAAGAAAGGTGTATAATGAGGAGACAGTATGCGGGGCCAAGGCTAGGAGTCTACCTGCATGAATCCAATCACTGGGAGTATCTGAATTGATTTTATTTCTAAAGTAGGAAATCAGCATATGCCATATCTGATAAATCTGAAAAACCCATTTGTTCTCCAGGCTGAATTTAAATAGAATTTCCAATGTGGTTAACGAGTTATGGTTCTGGCTGCAGAAGTCTCTTGAAATACTATGCTGCATCTGTGGGATCCAATTATATGGGATTAATTTCCCTCCTATCCGGAAATTAAGGTTTTGTGATATGGGTTGGGAAAGATCATGTGTGTTGTCATACTTCATAGTATTGCAAAGCTGGTTGTGTATATGAATAGAATGCCCTATTGGATTGTGGTGAAGAATAGAGGGTACTTTCTTAAACTTCAGGTAAAGTAAGGCTGCAGGATTTAGTCCAGTTGAAACTATTAAATCTGTTTCTGTTCTTACCCAGGAGGGAATATAGTTTGTCTGATTTAGGGGACTGGGAGGTAGTGCCCAGCAAAGATATTTGCTTAAATGACTTGACCAGTAATATAATTTGAAGTGTGGTAGCCTAAGTCCTCCTAAAGATTGGGGGGCTGCCAATTTATGAAGTGCTCATCTTGGTGGTTTGCCTTTCCATAGAAATTGAGAAAGACATGAATGGATTGATTTAAACCAAGCTTTAGGGAGCCATAAACTTAGGAGGTACAAGGGATAAAAAAGATATGGGACAACATTCATCTTAATAATGTTCACCCACCCCAATAGGGTTATAGGAAGACCATGCCAACATTTTAGTTCTTGTTGAATCTTTTTAAACAAGGTTTCAAGGTTCAGTGTACATAGTTGGCTATCACTAGTTGAGAGATGTAAGCCTAAGTATGCGATAGATTTAGGAGCCCATCTGAGACCTAACTCCAGAACATCCTGTTTAAACACTTTGGGGTTAAGTGGAAAGGCGTAAGTTTTTTTTCCATGTTAACTTTGTAATTAGAAAGAGAGCCATATTCCTGTATTATCTGGAAAAGATTCTGAAGAGAAGGATTAATATGGGTAATATGTAGTAGTATATCATCAGTATATACTGTTATCTTTTCTACAGTCATGTCTAAATGGATTCCTTGTATTCCATTGGACTTCTGTATGGATAGTATAAAAGGTTCTAAATATAGGTTAAAGAGCAGAGGAGAAAGGGGCATCCATGTCTGGTTCCTGCCGCTAGTGGAAAATAAGAGGAAAAAATACCATTACAAGAAACCCTTGCAGTAGGAACAGAGTAAAGGACTTTTAACCAGGAGATGAATTTAGATGGAAAATGGAATCTATGAAGGGTCCTGAATAACAATTGCCAATCTACCCTATCAAAAGCCTTCTCCACGTCTAGTGAGACTAAGGCCATAGCTTGAGGAGCATCCCAGGACACAGAAAGGATGTGAGATAGGAGGTGTAGATGGTCAATTGATGACCTACCCTTCATGAAACCTACTTGATCAGGGCTAATAAGTGATGGGAGCACATGTTCTAATCATTGTGCTAGTAATTTGGTAAGAATTTTAAGATCACAATTGAGAAGCGAAATAGGTTGGTAGTTAGAGACTTGTGTTGGGACTCTACCTGGTTTAGGGAGAATAACAATAGTTGCCTCTAGCATCCTGGGATTGAGCCCTTCCTCATTTAGCGTGTGTTAAAAAAACACAAATGACCAAGGCACTAATGGAGTGGGGAAACTTTTTATAAAAGTTAGGTGAGTAACTGTCCAGTCCTGGGGCTTTGTCTGAAGGTAAATCTTTAATACCTCTGATAATGTCCTCTTCATTGAGAGGTGCCATAAGACCTTCAGCTTGTGTGGGAAGAGGTATGTCCTCTAAATACTGATCTACCCATTCCTGGGATGGGTGGATGGGCATTTGGATGTATAGTACAAGCTCTTGTAGTAGTGTTCAAATTCATTAGCAATATCCTTAGCTTGGATTTTGAGAGGTCCCTGAGGGTCCCTTTGTACTGCTGCTATGCATCTTGAAGATTTTATTTTTTTAAGTCGAAAGGCTAAAAGTCATCCAGCTTTATCTCCCTGTTCAGTATAAATGGCCTGTGATTTTAAGATCGCCCATTCAGCCTTTTCTTTAAGCAATTCAGAATATCTGTCTTGAAGTTTTACTAATGCTTCTTTTTCAAGATCAGAAGTCCTGGTAGCTAGGTTGTTATTCTTGGCTCTGATTTGGTCTAAAAGTAAATTGATCTCTTGAACCTCTTTTCTCTTTTTTAGATGCTGATAATTTTATAAATTCCCCACCAAGGAAGCATTTTAATGCTCCCCATTCTATAGCTGGGGATTGGGTGAAACCCCAATTGGTAGTTTTAAAGTCTTTCATGGAGGCTAAAATATGTTCTGTTACCTTATTATCTTTCAGTAATTGATTATTTAGTCTCCATTGTCTATCTGAACCCCAATTAATTGAGAAGGAGATGAGACAGGTGATGATGGAATGATCTGAGCCCCTCCCTGGTTCCAACATGCTGTCCATTAGTCCTTGTAAAAGAGGTTTACTCATCTAGAAATAATCAATGTGAGATACAGAACCATGAACAGCAGATCGGAAAGTGAATTCCCTCTCTGTAAGATGTAATATTCTCCATGGATCACAGAGTCCCATATGGTCAACAAAATCCCGAATCACTCTTTGAGCAGGGGAAAGGCCATCGGACCTGGTGCCCACAGATTTGTCTAAGATGGGGTCAAACGGGAGATTACAGTCTCCCCCTAAAAGCATTGGGGTGTCTGAGTATGGTATCAGTGCTGATAGGTGTGCCATAAAAAGGAAGGAGAATCAATGTTGGGGCCATAAATGCTTCCTAACAGGATAAGAAATGCAAAGATTTTACCTTTAACCTGTACAAATCTACCATTTTTATCCCTTGTGCATTGTTCGCAGGTGAAGGGAAACACTCTAGTGATTAGAACTGCTACCCCTTTGCTATTTTTAGAGTCTCCTGCAGCAAAGACTTGGCCCACCTGCTGTCTCCTCAGTAAGGTTCTCTCAGCTTCCAAAATATGGGTTTCCTGTAATAGTATCACATCACACTGTAAATTTCCCAGATGTTTTAACAACTTCATTCTTTTAGTGGGGTGTCTTGCCCATTTTATGTTCCATGTACAAAATTTAAATGATTGAGCCATGTATCCTAAGTACAAATTGTGAGACTGATACCTGCCTTCCTAAATGAACAAATAACCATCTGGTATTGTGTGTAAACATTCTGAGTTGGCACCATCCCCCCCAGTTATCAAGTACAAGTGTTAATAAGTAAAAGAACTCCCTCCCTCTTCCCACACACTTTTGAAATCCCTCAACTTTCCCTACATCTTCCTCCAGAGAAGAAATAATACTTCTAAAAAACCTATGTTAGCTACATTGGTGTTCTTACCTAAAATATAACCTTGTAGGTTTATTCCTGTATTGTTATAGTAAGAACAGCCCACCTCCCCATGCAATGGCCAGTGGCGATTAGCAGACTGAAGGCCCTCCCTCCCCTTCACACACCAGACTGCAATGCAGTAAATTTTGTATAAATCCTTCTATAATGAAAGCATAATATGCATAATATCCCTATATTATCCCTCTCTCTCTTAATAACCTTTGAGACTTATACAGGGTGAGATCCGTAGGAGACCAGTAGGCAAAACTTTTTTGAAACATTTACGATCTCATGTGACTAAATCTACTAAATGCAACAAACATTAATATATTCCCCGTGAGCCAGGAGTATTAACTTGTTTACTCTAATCCATCTACCTAAAAACAAGACACACTGAAAGTTTAAAGAACACGACCCTCCTTCCGAAAAACTAGAGAGGAAACAGTCCAATAATAGAGAATTCTTAACAAAATAATGCTATGCAGGCCTTCGTTCTCCATATTTGTGGATAAAGAAGTCGCAACTCTCTACCCACGGAGGAGACTTCTAAGTGTGTTAAGGTTGTACAAAGCCCCAAGTCTTGAAGAAAAAGTAGTTAAATCACTACTGAGTTTTAAACATTTCTGTCGTGTAGTGGTGTTTCAAATAATCATTTGATATTAATATCATGGTAGAGGCCATGAGGACAAGGTAAAACATGGGGCAGTGGTAGAAAAGTCAGAGGCCTCTCAAAGATGAACTTAAAAGTGCATTCATGTTGGGGGGGGGCTGTGTTACCCATCTGCTCCCTCGGAATTGTGCATAGCATGGGTCTTCCATCAGGGAGGGCAATCATTTTCCTCCAAGTTGTAAATTAGCAAAGGTGCCCCTCCTCATGGAGCCTTGTAGATCAGTGTCTCATGTAAATAAGAAGCTACATATTGTTAAATAACTCAAAGAGTCTTAGCATCAATATTTCTGAAGAAAACCTTTATACTTCACCCACAGATGAGACCAGCAACCTTCTGCAGGCTCTCAGTGGTCAGTAAATAAAGCAGGTCACTTCTGTTTAAATAACTCCAGCGCTGGTTCTACCTCTTCAAATGAAGACCAGGATCCATCTATGTATACCTGTAGCTGTGCAGGGTATGTAATCTGGAATTTAATGCCTACGGTTATGCATTTAGATACTATTGGGTGGAATTGTGCTTGGCGCTGGTGGACAGTTGCTGGCAGGTCTTGAGTGAGTCAGATCTTTTGACCTTCCCTACAACTTCATGTAGTTATTTCAGTTTTAGTAATACATGTTGCTTTTCATGGAAGTTGAGAAAATGGCATAGCAGAGGTCTGGGCTGAGCATTCGGTGGAGGTATAGGCCTGAGACCTCTATGTACTCTCTCGAGGGTGTATGCAGGCCTGAAGGGGGAAGGACCAGCTATTTTGTTCAGTAGCTTTTGGATGAATATAATGGCATCCGAGCCCTCCTCCCTCTCCAGTATACCTATCACCACAATATTATTGCAGTGATTTCTGCCTCCTAGATCTTCAGTTTTGTTCTTTAATCTTTTGAGTGTCTGGCAATAGATAGAGCTGTGCAAGTTCATTCTGTCCATCCGCTTCTCGATAGAGATATTGTGGGCTTCGTTATCTGACACAGATTTGTTGGTGTCTTCCAGGGCATCTGTAATTGCTTCCACATCTGAAACTAGAGAACAAATTTCCTCTTTAAAGGGTTGAAATTCCGACAAGAAGCATTCTAAAGTAAGCAACGATGTTTCTGTGGAGGTGGTGGGAGAAATTGAAGCAGTTTATGCTCGACCTGTAGCGGATTGGTTTGCCCACGGTTTCTTGGGCTGTTTCATCGGTGTGACAGGCGGCGTATGCTGAGGAGCCGCCTGTCACATTTCTGTATCCATTCCTTGTCAAATATCTTTATTAAAGAACAGGGATCCTTGTAGATATTGTAAGTACCAATTTTCAGCTGAAATCTCTTGAAAGAAGGTAATTTAAACTCGTAAAAGCAAGTCAGGCAAGCGGAGCTCAGACGAGCACATCCTACATAGTGAGCTGCATCACGTGATCCTTGTAAGATATGAATTTTAAATTGCCACTCACCTCCCTTTCCCCTTCCCACTTCACCCCCTTCCCCCCTCCATTTCTTAGCCTTAGCTCTGGCTAACCCTAATCTTTCGCCCTTTAGACAAATTTGCACGTCTGTCTTACATTTGCTTACTTGAACTGTTGTCTTACTTTAGTTAACCTGTATTGTCTGGGTTACTCTCTACTAGCTTCCCCTAGAACAACTACTAGAACTCCATTCAGCCATAATCAACATACTCATTTATGTGTTACCTAGAGTTTACCATTAAATGCCATTTTGTGCTGTTGTATTTACCAAGTTCTAAACTGTTATCATTGTACTTATCTAGTTCAAAACTGCTAGCACCCTACTATTTTATTGTGTCATTACAGTTTACTCACTGTTATTTAATGTAATCATATATAAATCTTTGTTAGTGATCCAACTCTATGTATACTATCCTCATGTTTCTCTCCCCCCTAGGTCGCAAAGGGAGACAAGCAACCTGTTGCTCAGTGTGCATTCCTGGTGAAACATTTCAATAAATGAATAAATAAAAAAACTTCTCACCAACTTTGTTTTTCACACTTTTAGATCATTCCTGAAGAAGACCTGTGGCCAAAGCTTTGATTGTAAATTGATTTTCTATTTTCAGCATGCATTTACTATTAACTTTTTATTTTGTTTTCAGCCCACATGCTAATGCAGCACCTTTCTGCTATGTTATGACATATGAAGGCTGCCTGTGCTATGGCACAGATTGCCTGTGGGGTACTGCAGACACATTTTATTCAGTTTGTTGTCTCTGTCTCTTTTTCACATGGATCAATGTTACTCCTACACCATTTTCAGTATCTGTAGTACTTTTGGGGAATCACGTATATACAGTATGTATGCATGGGGGGGGAGCCAAGGGGGGAAGTGCTGATAAGAGGCAGGAAATTTCAAGCCTCCCCCCACAAAACTTGGCAGGTAGTAAGGTAAACACTGAGGTACAGAGCTCAACAGAGGGCAGGACAGGGGTAAATGGAAAAATAGACAAGGCAAGGGCAACAAGAGCAGGGATGGGGAAAAAGGATAAAGCCAACATTAAATGGAATACAAAGCGTACCAGTGCCCATAGTCTGGGAAACAAGCTTCCTGAGCTAGTAGCCCTGATGAAAGATGAAAAATTGGATATTGTGGCAGTCACAAAAACATGGTACACAGAGAACCATTACTGAGATGTCAACATACCGGGGTACACAGTCTACAGAATGGACAGGGAGGGTAAAAGAGGAGGTAGAGTAGCTCTATACATAAGGGAAGGGATCAAAGCTACATAACTAAAAAGTAAAGGGGAAGGACAAGAGGCACTCTGGGTCACCTTGGAGACAGGGAATGGCATCACAATCCACACAGGGGTTTTATACAGACCCCAGTCTCAAGGGGAAGAAACGAACAAGAAAATGATAGAGAACATTCCCAAAATGGCTGAAAAAGTTCAATTCTCAAGGTCAAATTTGGTTATTGAATTAATTCCAGTCACTTCCCTTTCCTTTTCCCTCTATTAGGTGTAAGACTCCTCTGTTATAAGTTCACCATAGATGTTTGTTGCGCTAGTTACTCCTATGTTAAGCGAGGGCTATATTGCTAGGCTTTATTAGAGGGGCATATAAGCTCCCAACATGTTCCTTCCAGCTTGTGGTTCTTTATTCACACTTTATATAATGATTTCCCTTATTGTTTTGTTTTTTTGTTTTGTTTTCCAATTGTTTAACCAGGAAAGGCACACTAAGCTGAAAGCTTGTTTACAGGTGCGACCTGGGGGCACAGGGAAGTTAAGTGACTTACTCACGGTCACACAGTATGCAAGTGGGGGCTGTGAGATTCAAACCCAGGTCAACAGATTTGCAGCTCAGAGCCTTAAACCACTGTGCTATACTGCCTCCCTATTATGTGGTACCTTTCTTTTGTTGTTTCCTTCCTTCTTACTTTTTGTGTTGGATTGTTTAAGGGCTGTGCCAGGAACTTCTACTATACCATCTAATGACTCTTGTATGGGCCTACGTGGTTTGTACAATATCAGCTGTAGAAGCTACTTAGTTTATGGTATAATGGCTGCTGCAGGTGGGGTGGGGGGAGGGCCTTGTCTTGGTTTTAATTAGGATTATCTTGTGTTTTTTATGTTGATTTACTTTATGGTATATGAACAACTCTGTGATTGTCTAATTAAGACAGAATGCTGGTTGAGACCTTTGTTATTATGAGTTTCTGTATTTATTTTTCTAAAAATAAAGTTATTTGCAAAAAAAAAATGGCTGAAAAAGTGGAGATACTGTTGATGGGTGACCTGAATATGCCAGATGTTAACTGGATGATATATACTGCAGCCACATCCAAAAGCAGGGTCATTCTCGATGCCCTGCAGGGGGACAGACCTTAGACAGCTAGTGTTGGAACCCACTTGGGAGGGAGCAATACTAGACCTGGTACTCTCAAATGGAGAAAGAATCACAAATTTAGAAGTCAGTAAACATCTGGGAACAAGTGACCACTTCATAATGTGCTTTACAATAAGCACAACCACAGAGACAAGCCATACAAAAACAAGGATACTGGACTTTAGAAGGGCCAACTTTGGCAAAATGGGTGAATACCTGAGGAATGCACTACCAAATGGCCAAAAAGGAGGGGTGGAAGAACAATGGAGAAAAATTAAAACTGCTATCAAAAAGGCGACAATCCTTTGTGTGGGACAAATAAAGAAAACAAAGCAGAGTAAAAAAAACACTATGGTTCTCAAAAGAGATGGCAGGGAAAGTTAAGGAGAAAAAGGCTGCATTCAGCAAGTATAAGGAATCACAGAAGAAGCATGATAGGGAACTGTATCAATTAAAGCAGAAAGAAGTGGGGAAGGCAGTCAGAATAGCAAAGACCCAAACCGAGGAAAAAATAGCCAACTCAGTTAAGAAGGGGGATAAAACCTTTTATAGGTACATTAGGGAGCATAGAAAGTTTAAGAAGGAATAGTGAAGATTAATGAAGGAGAGGGGAGGTGGGCAGAGGGAGACAGTGAAAAGACAGAGATACTGAATGAATTTTTTTGCTCAGTATTCACAAAAGAAGATGAGGAGGAGTTACCTAAACCAGACAATAGAAGCACTCTTGGTAGAGGGGTTGACACCAGTCCATTTACAGAAGAAAGAGTCCTGAAAGAACTCCTAAAACTCAAGGTGGTCAAAGCAATGGGCCCTGACAGGATTCACCCCAGAATCCTAAAAGAACTAAGGGAGGACTTAGTGATACCACTGACCACACTTTTTAACAAATCATGGGAGGATGGGGTGGTACCTGAGGACTGGTGGAGGGCAGATGTGATTCCCCTTCACAAAAATGGGAGTAAGACAGAAGCAGGAAAATATAGGCCTGTAAGTTTGACCTCAGTGGTAGGGAAAATGATGGAATCACTTCTGAAAGAAAGAATTGTTCAGTACCTAGAGGCCAGCAGGGCACAGGACCCAAAGCAGCATGGATTTACAGTTGGAAGGTCATATCAGATGAATCTAATTGATTTCTTTGACTGGGTGACCAAAGTAATAGACCAAGGAGGGGCTGTGGATATGGCCTACCTAGACTTTAGCAAGGCATTTGACACTGTCCTGCACAAAAGACTAATAATCAAGTTAGCCAGCCTGGGAGTGGGTTCCAGGGTGGTAGCCTGGGAAGCAAACTGGCTGCACAACAGGACACAGAAGGTAATATTGAATGGAACACATTCCGAAGAAAGGGGGGTTTCTAGTGGAGTACCTCAGGGCTCAGTACTGGGTCCAGTCCTCTTTAACATCTTTATAGGTGACATTGCAGAGGGTCTGGAGGGAAAGGTATGCCTCTTTGCAAATGACACAAAGATCTGTAACAGAGTTCATACACAAGGAGGGGTAGAAAGGATAAGAAGGGACTTGACAAGGTTGGAGGAATGGTCAAACATATGGCAACTTAGATTCAATGCAAAGAAGTGCAAAGTAATGCACCTGGGAAACAAAAACCCAGAAGAAGAGTACACAATAGCAGGGGAGGTACTAACAACAACAAAAATGGAAAGGGACTTCGAGGTAGTCATATCAAATGACTTACAGGTGGGTAAGCAATGTGAGAAGTCAGTAAGGAGAGCCAGGGGGATACTGGGATGCATAGGAAGGGTCATCACAAGTAGAAAAAGGGAAGTGGTTATCCCTCTGTACAGACAGTGGGTGAGACCCCATCTGGAATATTGTGTGTAGTTTTGGAGACCCCATCTATGCAAGGACATAGACAGGATGGAAGCAGTCCAGAGGAGGGCAACTAAAATGGTGCAGGGTCTGCATCAGAAACCATATGAAGAGAGACTGAGTGACCTTAATATGTATACCCTTGATGAAAGGAGGGACAGGGGGACATGGCAGAAACTTTCAAGTACCTCAAGGGAATCAACAAAGTCCAGGAGGGCAGCAACTTTCAGAAAAGGGATGTGTAAGAACAAGGGGCACAATTTAAAGATGGGGGCGGCTCAGGGTAATGTGAGGAAATTTCTTTTCATGAGAGAATGGTGGATGCATGAACCGCTTTTCCTGGGAGGTTGTTGGGTCTAAAACAGTGGGGGAATTCAAACATGCATGGGACAGACATAAGGCAATCGTAGTGGGGGGTTGCAGGAAGTAGGCTGTTGGTTAACTAGAATATGCAGCTTTTCCAATAGGAAGGGAAATGGGCAGACTGGGTGGGCCAAGTGGTCCTTATCTGTAGTCAAAGTCTATGTTTCTATGCTTCTATGGGGAATCACATCCTTCTCCATTCAAACAACTGTAGTCATACTTGTTTCACAGTATATGAATATTAATTTCTTAAATACCACACATAACAGGTTGTGTATTACTGAGATCTAAATAACACATATAATATTTATAATATATGGATCAGCTGGTAGCATATCCCCCTCTGGGTTTGAAGGTTATGGGTTCTATTCCCACATGGTGTTCAGCTCATAACAATTACACTGGTGCCTGCGTGCAGCACAAAGAGGATGCTGTACCATCTGGGTTTTTGGTACTTCATATGAAACACAAAACTGAGGTCCAGCTTTCCTGTTCAGGTCGATGTTAAGGATCCAATGGCACTTCTCAAGAAGTGTGGGGGAATTCTTCTAGTGCTTTGACCAAATTTACCCATTCACTAAAATACCATCAGCAGCTGAGACTGGTTCAGTTTCTGCTGGTTTGCATTTGCAGTCCCCCTGAGATGAGACTGAAAATAAGCAGCACTATCTAGCTATCATTTCAAGGTCAACAAAACATAAATACAGTAAATCAATAAAAATATCAGGATTCAGTCCTATATTGGAATTATTACAACACATTCATATACTGTAATTATTTAAGCAGCAGTGCACTGAATTAAGTTTTTCCAAAAAGAGAATTTTCTGCTGTGGTTATGAATAATATTGGCAGAACTGCTGATTTGGGGTTTCTGGTAGCCTCCTATGCTGTGCAAGGTACATTTGCATTTTTGTCTGGATTCTTACCATCCTCAGGTCTTTAGTATTATTTCTATGCAAAAATGAGGTGGCCATCTTTTTTTCTTGAGAAATAATTGTTTTAAAACTTCATAAAATTCTTAAATGATCAAGGAAACTGAACATTTCACCTTCAAAATAAACTGAAAGACATCTGGTATTGATTAGGAAGAAAAAAAGTGGGGTCAAATTTATCCCATTTTCATTGCACTGCTGCTTTAAAACACAAACAAGGTACTCAAATAAAAATAACCCCCTCAAGCTCTCTTCAGGACTACTTCCTTGGCCAGTCCAGTCATCCACTGCCCTCTACTCATGCTCCAAATACATATACTGTCTACTAAATCTGGTATCCTGCCTGCCCCATTCCAATAGCTAGCATCATCTTTTATTCACCACATAGAAACATAGAAGTTGACAGCAGATAAGGACCACAAGACCCATCCAGTCTTCCAATTTTTTCTACTTTATAAATGTGCCATAGGCCTTTACGTTGTCAATGGCCTATCTATTCATACTCATCTGTATTGCTCCCTTATGCCTTTCCCAAGCCTGTTTGAAGCTCTGCACTGCATTCATATCCACCACTTCCTGAGGTATGCCGTTGCATGCATCCACCACCATTTCTGTGAAAAAGAACTTCCTTACATTACCCCTTAACCACCTGCTCCCTAGGGCAAACCCCCAGTCCCAAAAAGCAATGGTAGTAAAGTGCACTCCCTGCCCAGATCCACGATTGAGGGCAATTGGGTTGGTGGAATGTCTGGTTGTTCAGTCATCTACTTTCCAACTCTGCAGCGCAAACTCCTAAGTGTACAAACTGTCAGATGTTGTATTTGGTACAGCGGAGGAAGTGCTAGTCTACCTAGCATCATTGAGTAATACTAGAGAAACTGTAATTCAGAACAGCATTGGGGCTTATCTGTGACTCACTGACAACAAGCTGACTGTTGTACGGATGCATTGGAATGACCAACTTTTTTTGTTGTTAAGAGTTTTTTAATTTTCAGATATTAAATCACAGTCAGTTACACAGGTATACATATAGGGTGTGCAGGGGGCAATTATCCTGTAACAAAACAGTAAACTGGAAGCCTGAAACATTGTACAAATAATTCAGGCATGGTGCTCCGGGATGTGTCCCAAACCTCTGAAACTTCCAACTTCCGCCTTGTTACAGGAGAGGATGAGGGCACTCGCCCCCACATCTAGTGAAAGCAATAACAAGTTACTGTACATGCAAAAAACTGGATGCAGCAATTCAAAATTAAAAGGAAGAAAAGACTATGCTTTAATCCTGAAATGAAGTCTGGGAAACCAGCTCTGTTTTATGAATTTCAGGTAGCTTGGAGAGCACTGCTTCTGAGAACAGGTTCCATAAGGGGTGCCTGTGTAACAGGAAGGGTATGTAGGAGGGGAAGGCAGGAAGGGACGGGGGTGAAAATAAAACAGAAAGAAAGAAATACACGAAGTATCTTGAAGGTGTAGATGTTACTCTGACTATAAATCCTTAAGTATCAGCAATAGGGAAACAAAACATTCTGCCTATCATGCCAGTCTAAATTATGACATTGCTACACTGGAATAGGGTAAGGATTGATCTATGTCAGTAGATAACAGTGAGATGAAATATATGGAAGGGGGTACCATTCCAAACAAATTCCTGTTCTTGGTTTCAGTAGGGTTATGAATGGTTTCCAAAACTCCATGTATCTTATTAGAGTGTTGGCAATAGTATGTGACATCCTGGCTAAGGTAGCCTGATAGATTAGAGTGTTTAGACATTCCTGAACCGTGGGGACCTCGGTCATCCTCCATTTGCAAAGCATTAGACGTTTGGCTAGCATACTAAGGAAAGCTGTCCAGTGTTGCTCCTTTTAAGGGAGGACTCCATGATCCTTATACAGCCCTAACAGAAGAACCACTGAAGAAGGGGCAAATGGTTTGTGAAGTATTTGGGATCCAAGAACACAGACCTGTTGCCAGATGGTCTTAACCATAGAGCACTCCCAGAGGAGGTGAAATAGGTCCTCTTTGTGTGTATGACATCTCCAGCAGCAACTATCTGGAGTAAGCCTTGCCTTATATAAGACCTCTGGGGTTTTATAACAGGAATGCATGAGTTTGTTTTGAATCAGTGCACTACAGGGGGTCTGGGTTTGCCTTATGCACCAGTTGCCAGCCCCTGGTCCACATACTATCTGATATATAAATACCAAGGGCATTTTCCCATTTGGCTTTAGATGCCAGTGATTGAAAGGGAATGTGAGCTCATAAAGCTGAGTAAATCGCACTGAAGTGGCCCCTAGTTAGGGAGAGCCAACTATAAAGGGGAGAGGATTTTTTTGACTTCTGGGTGTGAATGTTAATGTATTTCTTAACTGCACTCCTGATTTGGAGGAATCTCCAGTGGTCAGCTAAAGGGAGACCGAAGCATTCCCTTAGGGCCTGGAAGGAGTCTATGGTGTGTGTGTCTGGGATACACAGGTATGCAATGGATTTAATACCTGCTTTCTCCTATGTTGGTGACACTATGGGTCCTGGGATTATCCCAATACCTGTATTCCCCCATAGAGGGGCGTAGCTTAAAGGGGCATGCTCTGTTCCCAGTTTCCCATGCAGTTTCTTCCAGTAATCTATGGACAGGGTAATTGTAGGGTGTAGTTTTAACATCTTCAGGGGGGCTAAATAAAAGAACAGATACATTTTGCACCCCACTGATAGCCAGCTCCATATCCCTCCATTGTGGCCTGTCTTTGTCACTAGCACCCAGCCATCTCAGTGTTTGTGTCGTCTGGAGAGCCCGTTTATAACCTTCATACCATGGGAGGTTCCAGCTGTCCTCCTTCCAGCGCACCCTAAGATTATTTCTAGCATATCTAGGATTTTTTCCATCCCAGATATAGTACCCCACTAAACTATCTATTTTGTGATACCAGATACTGGGAAGATGCATAGAGATATGTGAAATAATATATATGAGTTTGTGGGTCATAACCATCTTGATTGCAGCTACTTTCCCTGCTAGGGTAAGTCTGAGAGGCGAACATCTATAGAATTCAAAACAGATACTGGCTAGATTGGCATCCCAGAGCTTGGATAGTTGTGAGGTGATTTGAATCCCTAGATATGTAATGCCATCAGGGGCCCAACTTAGATTGTGAGATGTGGCCAACTGGAGAGTGCAAGCAGCATTAAGGGGAAGAACCTCAGTCTTGGTTTGGTTCAAGCGAATACCTGAATATGAAGCAAATTTTGATAGGATATGTAGAATAGGAGGAATTGAGCTTTTGAGATCTGCAAGGGGGAGTAGGAGGCCATCTGCGTACATAAGGGTTGTGTATTCCACCTGGCCAATAGTCAAACCCCTTGACTTCAGGCGCCTGCCTGAGAGCTGCCACCAGGAGTTCCACTGCAAGTACAAATAGTAGAGGGGAGAGTGGACAGCCTGCTGGGTTCCTCTTCCCAGGGGTTCAGAGGGAGACAGTAAATCATTAGTTAGGACCTTGGCAGTGGGTAAGTAGTACATGGCATCCACCCAAGCCTGGAATGACCAACTTTGTTTAGCACAGACCATCCTTGTTGAAATGGTTTACACCTCTACCATTGGACATTAGTTTCCTAGTTAATAGTGCACATGGGCAATTAGCATGTTACCCCTCTTGCCACCCCACCAAGGTTTTCAGGACTGTAACTGAACTGCTGTAAAATAAGATCATACTAGCCCCTCGTTTGAAACTGCTAATATAAGTCCTGGGTGATTTCTTTTTTATAATACATATAATATAGCAAATGGACCTATCTTATCTTGAAAACAGACACAAATACAGTATGTAGAATCATATAACGCATGCAAAATCACTTTTCCTTGTCCCAAGGAACATGATGCTCCCATCATATAATTTGAAAGTTGTGTCACATAACTTTTGGTGTTAGCTTTAGCACATGACATATACAGAAAGATGAACATACATTGGTGCTCAATGTCAGGTTCTTTCTTACCTAGTCATGTCAGTTAACACCTGCAAATATGAACTTGCAAGAATGGTCAGAGCCATTGTGGCTAACTGCTTAATTACTTTGGGTTTCCAATCATTATGTCAAGTCATCACTTAGTGCATCATGCCAATAGTGTCACAAGACTAGACAAGAAGGATTCTGACACTGAGTGTCACTGAAAACTCATAAAACTTAGGCAACAACTAATCTGAAATACCATTATCTATCTATCTATCTATCTATCTATCTATCTATCTATCTATCTATCTATCTATCTATCTATCTATCTATCTACCTACCTACCTACCTACCTACCTACATACATATCTATCTATCTCTCTATCTATCTCTATCTGTCTGTCTGTCTGTCTATCTATCTATCTGTCTATCTATCTATCTATCTATCTATCTATCTATCTATCTATCTATCTATCTATCTATCTATCTATCTATCTTTTATCATCTCTGTGGTGTATTAATTGAACACTGACTGTGATACATACACACCACCACCTATCATTTAACTTAGTTCAGTGGTGGCACATATTTCAGTTGTACATACAAAATGTAACCAGCTCAACCTTGGATAGGTAGATCAGTTTAGTTATAGTTTATGGTGCTCCTGGTGAGTGTCTGATAAAGAAAGAAACATGGTGGAAGCTATTGGCAAGATGGCAGAAAAGGAGGGGTGCTGATGGCAGGGAACTTCAATCTGTTGGATATAGATTGGAACCTTCCAGCTGTAGCTTCAGCTACCATAAGGGACATTCTGGATTCCCTGCAGGGAGCATTCCTCAGACAACTAGTCACTGAACCTACTCCTGATCTGGCAATACTGAACTTGGTACTCACTAACAGTGACAGTGTTTCAGATGTCAAGGTAGGAGGCCACCAGGGGAACTGGAATCACCTTACAGTGTGGTTCAATATAGGGAAGTGGTTATCCCTCTATACAGTTGGTGAGACCCCATCTGGAGTACTGCATGCAGTTTTGGAGACCTCATCTACGCAAGAACATAGACAGGATGGAAGGAGTCCAGAGGAGGGAAACTAAAATGGTGCAGGGTCTACATCAGAAACCATATGAAGAGAGACTGAGAAAGCTTAATATGTATACCCTTGATGAAAGGAGGGACAGGGGGACATGATAGAAACTTTAAGTACCTCAAGGGAATCAACAAAGTCCAGGAGGTAGCATCTTTCAGAAAAAGAGATGTAAGAACAAGGGGGCACAATTTAAAGTTAGAGGGGGGATGGCTCAGGGGTAATGTGAGGAAATTCTTTTTCACGGAGAGAGTGGTGGACACATGGAACCGCCTTCCTGGAGAGGTTGTGGGGTCTAAAACAGTGGGGGAATTCAAACATGCACGGGACAGACATAAGGCAATTATAGTGGGGGGTTGCAGGAAGTAGGCTGTTGGTTAACTAGAATCTGCAGCTTATCCAATAGGTAGGGAAATGGGCAGACTGGGTGGGCCAAGTGGTCCTTATCTGCCGTCAAAGTCTATGTTTCTATGTTTCTATGGATGGCTGCAGAATTCAACCACACAAGGGTAAGGGTCTTGGACTGTATGAAGGCTGATGTTAACAGGATAAGTGAATGCCTCAGAAATGACCTGGCTGGGGGGTTATGACCTGGACTGGGTGGAAGAACAGTGGATGAAGCTAAAAAGAGCCATAGGGAAGGCAAGAAACCTCTGCATCAAGCAAACATGCAAAAGCAAAGAAAACGAGATTACTATGGTTTTCAATAGAGGTAGCAGAAAAGGTAAAGGCTAAAAGGGTTGCTTTCAAAAGGTATAAAAGAGATGCAGAGGGAGGAAGGTAGGGAGGTTTATCAGGGGAAACAGGCAAGCAGGGAGAGCAGTAAGGAGAATGAAGATGCAGACTGAATGGAAAGTAGCCCAGGTGGTGACAAAGGGGGACAACATTTTTTTAATAATCAAGCAAAAGGAGGAAGGGAACTGTGCAGATGGGGACCAGGAAAAGGCAGATATTCTGAACAAATACTTTTGTTCAGTGCTCACAGAGGAATGAGAAGGGTAGGGGACTCAAAAAATTAACAGGACCATTGGAGGGAGAAAGGTGGAAATTAGTCCATTTTCGGAGGAAAGTGTCCTGAAAAGGCTCTGTAATCTGAAAGTGGACAAAGCAATGGGACCAGATGGGGTACATCCAAGGGTATTGACGGAGCTCAGGGAGGTATGGACTACACCCCTGACAGTCCTATTTAACAAATCATTGGAAACAGGAGTGGTTCCAGTGGACTGAAGGATGGCAGGTGTTTTCTCAATTCAGAAAAGTGGAAGCAGGCAAGAGGCTGGAAATTATAGGCCAGTTAGTCTGACATTGGTGGTGGGAAACTGAAAGGAGTTACTGCTAAAGGAAAGGACTGTGACAAATCTGGAATCCGTTGAGTTACAAGTAAGGCTGTGTGAATACCTTTATTCAAATATTCATCTGAATATTCATTATTCGGTACTGAAATATTCAGGTATTCAGAATTCATTATTCAGCTAGTGGGGGGTGAGGGATTGTTTAAAAAAAACCTCTTCCCTCCTCCTGGCCACCATCCTAACTGTTTTCAACCCGTATCCCCCTTTTCTTGTGTCTGCTTTTAAAAACTGTCATTAATGGTTATTGTCAGCTCCACCAGGAGCCGACACTGATACCAGCCATGCATTCAATGCAACCTAATTCCGCCACACTAGCCCAAAGCCTCACAGTATTGCTGAAATCCCATCCCCTTTTGTCAAGACTAATGAAGTGGAGGGTGGGACTCTGGTCTCATACTTCAGCTCCCGGCTATCTCAGTCGGACCCCCCCCCCACCCAGTAGTGTAGATTCTTCTCTTGCTGCTTCCTGTCACTCACTCCCAGTCCTTAGTGCTATAGCCTATTAGCCAGTATTATAGAGATCGAGCGGGAGGTCACTGATCATTAGGGAGGGGATGGGTCAGTAGCATCATTGTGATGCTTGGCAAGCGTCACTTTGATGCTACTGACCCACCCCCTCCCTTGTGATCATGGACCTCCTGCTCACTCTCTATAACACTAGCTCATAGGCTATAGCACTAGGAACTGGGAGAGAGCGTCAGGAGGCAGCAAGAGAAAAGTCCATGCTACGGGAGGGTCCTACTGAGCTAGCCAGGAGATGAAGTACAAGACCTGAGCCCCCCCCCCCCCCAGTTCATCAGTCTTGGCAAATGAAGGGTGCATTTCAGTAATGCTGTGAGGCTTTGGGCTAAGTTGGGGGAATTAGGTTGAACTGAACTTACTGCCAGTGTCAGTGTCAGTTCCTGGTGGAGCTGGCAAAATACACTAATGACAGTTTTATAATTTGGCACAGTGAAAGGGGGATATAGGTTAAAAACAGCTAGGATGGTGGCCAGAAGGGTGGAAAAGGCTTTTTTTAACACCCCAAATACCACTCGAGTAGTGGGCTATATGGTATTCATTCCCGAATATTTGGATAGCCCATTATTCGTGGTTTTCAGAAAATAATATTTGGCCCTTGCACAGCTCTAGTTATAAGACCTGAGACAGTATGGGGGGGGATCATGAAGCTGATAGATTTCTTTGACTGGTGACCAAGGAATTTGATCAACTTGGAGTGGTGGATGTGGCCCGACTTGATTTCTGTAAGGGTTTCAACACTGTTCCACATAGGATACTAGTAAGCAAGTTAGGTAGCTTAAGAGCAGATCCAAAGGTGGTAAACTGGGTAAGAAATTGGTTAGAAGATAGGCAGCAGAGGATGGTGGAAAACGTAATTCATTCAGTGGAATGTAATGTGACAAGAGGGGAGCCTCAGGGACCTGTGCTGGGACTGGTCCACTTTAATGTCTTTATAAGTGACATTTCAGAGGAGCTGGAGAGGAAGGTATGCCTCTTTGTGGATGACACCAACATCTTCAATAGGGTGGATACTTGGGGGGAAGGTTAAAAGGATGAGCAGAGACCTAAGAAAACCCAAAAAGTGTTCAAGGATATGACTGCTGGGTTTCATAGAAATGCAGAATCATAATTTGATGGCAGACATGGACTTGGCCCATCTATTGTAGTATGCCCATTTTTTCTCTGCCAACTGTATTACTGCAGACCCTAATTGATCTTTGGCTCTCCCCCACCTTGCCTTGCTACTAATGCTTCCTTATGCATATGCCATGCATTCTTGAACCCCACTACAGATTTTGCTCCCACACCTCTGCTGGGAGACTGTTCAAGGCATCTACCACTCTTTCTGTGAAGAAGTTCTTCCTCACATTTCCCCTGAGTCTACCCCCTTCCAGGTTTATAGCATGAGCCTTTGTTCTTGAGCATCTCTTTTTCTGAAAAATGCTTCCCCTTGTGTACCTTATTTATACCTCTCAGGTATTTGAAAGTCTCTGTCATATCACCCCTCACCCTCCATTCCTCCAGCATGTACATTTTGAGGTCCTTCAGTCTCTCCTCATAGGGCTTTTTATGCAGACCCTGCACCATTTTAGTTGCCCTCTTCTGGACTGCCTCCACTCTGTCTATGTCCTTCCAGAAATGAGGTCTCAAGAACTGGACACAGTACTCTAGGTGAGGTCTTGCCAGTAAAACCACCTCCCCTTTTCTGTTGGTGATACCTCTTCCCATGTACCCCAGCATCCCACTAGCTCTCCCTTCTTGGCCACCTTTAGGTCATCAGATATAATTACCCCCAGGTCTCTTTCCTGTTTGGTGATCGTAGATACCACTCTCCCCATTTTGTACTCTGCCCCAGGGTTTCTGTGCCCTAAGTGCACGATTTTGCATGTTTTCATATTAAAACCTAGCTTCCCTACCCTTGACCACTCCTCTAAGTTTCTCAGATCACTGCTCATTTTTTCCACCCCTCCTGGAGTGTTTACCCTATAGCAGATTTTAGTGTTGTCCATAAAAAGTTAGGCCTTCCCATCCAGCCCATCTGCAGTGTTGCTAATAAAGACAGAGTGGACCAGTCCTAGCACTGATCCCTGATACACTCTGCTGGTCACCATCACTCCCCAGAGTGAACTCCGTTTACCACCACCCTCTGTTGCCTATCCTCTAACCTCTTTGTTCTCCAGTTCACCACCTTTGGACCCACTCCAAGGCTGCTCAGCTTGCTTATGAGTTTCTTCTGTGGAACGGTGTTGCAGGCTTACTGAAATCTAGGTAGGCTACATCCACTGCCCCACCATGATCCAATTGCCTTGTCACCCAGTCAAAGAAATCAAAAAGATTTGTTTGACGTGACCTTCCCCCATGAATCCATGCTGCCTCGGATCTTGTAAGCAACTGGATTTGAGATATTCCACAATCCTTTCCTTCAGTAGTGATTTAATTCATTTGCTCACCACTGAAGTCAGGCTGACTAGTCTGTATTTGCCAGCCTCCACCTTGCAACCATTTTTGTGAAGTGGGACTACATCTGCCTTCCTCCAGTCCTCCAGAACCACTCAGGTCTGCAGTGAGTGGTTGAACAGGACTGTCAGAGGTGAGTCCAGTACCTCCCTGAGCTCCCTCAATATCCTTGGATGCACCCTGTCTGGCCCCATTGCCTTGTCCACCTTCTGACCTGCGAGTGCCTTCAAGACTGTCCTCTGAATATGGACTAGAGCCCACCTCCCTTCTTTCAATGCTAATGCCACTTACCTGTAGCCCCTTGCCTTCCCCTTCCTCTGTGAACACTGAAAAAAAGTATTCTTTCATGATGTCACCTTTTTCCTGGTCCCCCCTCCACCCAATACCCCCTTTCCTTCTTAGCCTTACAATCCCTCCCCTGTTCTTCATTTTTTCATTTACATACCTGAGAAATACATTCTACCCTTTTGTTACTGCCTGGTCTGTTCTCTTCTCATTTGCACCTTTGCACTCCTTACAGCGTTCCCTGCTTCCCTCTGTTTGTCCTGATACAACTCCCTATCCTCCTCCCTATGTGTATTTGTTTAATTCCTGAATTCTAACTTTTTTGCCCTTACGTTCCCAGCCAACTCTTTTGAGAACCACAGTGGTCTCTTTTTCCTCTTGCTTTTGCTCACTTGCCTGATGCAGAGGTTTGTTGACTTCACTATGCCCCCTTTTAGCTTTGCTCACTTTTTCTCCATTCCACCCAAGCCCCCACACACACACACAGACACACACAGCCAGGGCATCCCTGAGTCATTCAGCCATCTTTTTAAAATGGGCACTCTTGAAGTCAAGACCCTCACTCTTATGTGGTTCATTTCTGCCACAGTTCTTATATTGAACCACACTGTATGGTGATCACTGATCCCCAGGTAGCCTGCCACCATGAAACCTGCAACACTGTTCCCTTTAGTGACTACAAGGTCCAGTATTGCCCACTCATGAGTGGGCTCCCATACTAGTTGCCTGAGGAATGCCCTCCTGCAGGGAGTCCAGGATGTCCCTGCTTCTAGCTGAAGCTGCAGCTGGGATACTCGAATCTACATCTGTCAGATTAAAGTTCCCCACCAGCAGCACCTCCCCCTTATTTGCCATCTTTTGGATGGCTTCCACCAGAACCTTATCCAACTTCACCCCCTCCGCTGGAGGTCTGTAGATCACACCAGAGCAAATATCAGTGCCATTCTCTATCTCTAGAGTTACCCAGAGTACCTCCACCCCTCCCTGTATTCCCTGTTGCTCTGTCACTTTTATGCTTTCTCTCACATAAAACACCACTAGTCCTCTTTTCTTTCCCATCCTGTCCTTCCCAACAGAGTATAGCCTGGTATGGCTATATCTCAGTCATGGTTCTCAGTGCACCATGACTCGGTAATGGCAAAAATATCTAGGTTAGCCTCTGCCATAATGGCCTCTAGATCTGGCATTTTATTACCCAGACTTTGAGCATTAGCTCACATGGCCTTCTAGATTTTGTTACTTCCTTACTTGTCAACCCCCTTTTCCTTTTAGCTCTCTTTCTTTACTCCCTCTGCTCTCATTCCCATCTCCCTTCATTAATACCATTTTGTTTTTCTTATTAATAGGTACCATTGGGGATTTCTGTCCCTTAGGGCTCTCCCTACTGTCTACTTCAACCTGTGATGAGGGGGGACAGTTAATGCCTCCTGCTTCCTTCCACCACTTACCCTCAACTAGTTTAAATGTTCACCAATATACCATTTAAACAATTCACTGAGGACTGCAGTTCCCCTTCTGGATGGATGCAGGCCATCTACTCTGTATAGCCCCAGTTCCCAATGCAACAAAACCCCTCCTTTCTGCACCATTCCTTCTACCATGAGTTGACGTTCCTGGTACAAATACCCTATACCCCCCCCGTCATAGACAGGCAGCACCTCAGAAAAAGCCACTGAGTGTGCTACCTGCCTAAAACCCTCTCCAACTCCCTGAACTCCTCCTGCGCTATCCCAGTCTCATCTCTAGCCAGGTCATTAATCTCCAGGTATGCAATGACATCCAGCTTTCTCTCCCTTCCTGCTGCCCTAGCAATCCTCAGAATCCGCTTTCCATCTCTCCAAGCTGTGGCACTGCTTAGACACCTAACCTCCCTCTCCACCTCCCTTCCTGTTCCCAGTTCTATCCCTCTCATCAGCTTCCTCTTCCTCTGGAGCCCACTGCCAACCTCCTTGGGGTCTGCACTATGGAGGATCCCAGCATCCTCCTTCGTCTCTACCATTGGTGTCTCCATGGGACAGTCTCACCCTGTCAGAGTGGCATAGGAATTGTGTACTAGAACTGGATGGGGAATGTACCTCTGACCCACCACTCTCACCATCCCAGAGCCCACCATAGTCCAGCTGCTCCTCCTCCTCCTTGGCATCCTCTGAGGTCATGGTGGTAGACTTGGTGGTCCCTGGATGGCAGAGAAGGCCCCCAAATCCTAGCAAACTTGGCTGGAAGTCTTGCAACCTCTTCCTTCAGCCCAGAGAGGTACATGCAGATAGGTCAGCACCTCAATCTCCAGTAGATCTCCCTGAAAACTGCTGCCCCACAGCCACTGCACTGCATGACTCCCAGAATAGTTTCTGCTCTGTCTCCTCTGGAAATACTTGGTCCCTTTTCCCCTGCCAGGGTTTGCCCTATTACCTTGCTAAGCTAGTAGTACCCTGTAGTGTAAGTGTTCCTTCCTTCCTTTATGCCCTTCCACTTTACCTACTAAGGCTCCAGCATATATATCTCCCCTAGCCTTGCTTCCTGACCTGAATAGGTTTCTAGCCAGTGTTTCCCCATCACCCTTTTTTATCCCTTTTGTACCCCTACACTAGATAGGGCATTTCACCTATTCCCAATTTTAGTCTACCACTGACTTTCCACTCTCCCTTGCAGAGTGTGTGTCACAATGTTAGTGAATAGGAATCTTACTGCCGTTGTCAGGTTGACTGCCTGCTTCCCTTCTTCCTCCTTGGATGCCTGATTATGCTGGACACCTAGTCTACTCCTTCACTGATCCACTCACTCTCTGCTAATGTGCAGAGTATTCAGCTACCGGCTGTCTTGTTGGGTTAACTCCGATGGGCAGACTCTGATGTCCTTCTCGCGTGGGTCCTTTGCTTGGGGCATATCAGTGCATGCAGCCACCTAGAGGCCTAGTCCATATGTAGCTATAAGCAACTGAGGCACACCTGGTTAGAGTGAACTGACTGGCCACTTTTCAGGCTGGGAGCATGTCTGTGGGTGCCAATTAGATCACCCACAAGCCCCACTGGACAGCTCTGGTGCCATTCTCCAGATTCTCCTGGAACAAAGTCCTTCTGTGAGTTTTAGGAGGGAGGGCTCCCAAGAGAGTCAAAGACCCCTCCTATACTGCTAATACATGAGTGGCTGCAGTTTACTGTGCAGTGAAGTGCTGGACTTAAAAGCCTAGAGCCCCTCCCTAGCATCCTGCCCATCTCTTCCAGATTGACTGCTTTTCAGGCTGGGGGTGTGTCTGTGGGTGCTGAATGGCTCGCCCACAAGCCTTGGTGGAGAGCTCTGGTGCTGCTCTCTGGAGTCCCCTGTAACAAAGTCCTTTTGTGAGTTTTAGGAGGGTGTGCTCCCAAGAGATTCAGAGCCCCCTCCTATGCTGTTGATCCACTGGCATCATCAATAGTAAAAAGTGCAAAGTAATACACTTTGTGGACAGAAACCCAGGGGCAGAGTACAAAATGGGAGGAGTGGTACTGTTGACCACCAAGCAGGAAAGAGACAGAGGGGTAATCATATCAGATGATCTAAAGATGGCCATGCAGTGCGACAAGACAATTAGGAGGGTTAGTGGGATGCTGGGGTGCATGGAGGAGATATCATCAGCAGAAAGAGGGAGATGGTATTGCTTTGGTATAGAGCATTATTAAGACCCCACCTAGAGTACTGTGTCCACTTCTGGAGACCACATCTCTGGAGGGACAGAGTCAGAGTGGAGGTGGTCTAGGGGAGGGCAACTAAAATGGTGCAGGGTCTGCATCAGAAGCCCCGTGAGTGGAGCCTTAAAGGCCTAAAAATGTACACCCTGAAAGAGAGGAGGGGGTATGATAGAGATCTTTAAATACCTCATGAGGGTAAATAAGGTACAGGAGGGAAGTATTTTTTAGAAAAAAAGGTGCTCAAGGACAAGGGTTCACAATAGGAAGCTGGGGAGGTAGATTCTCAAGAGATGTGAGGAAGTACTTCTTCACAGAAAGAGTTGAGGATTCCTGGAACAGTCTTCCAGTGGAGGTGGTGGGGGCAAAAAACAGTGGTGGGGTTCAAGAATGAATGAAACAGGCACAAGGGAATCTTAAGAAAAGGAAAGGGTGTGCGTGGGTGAATGTGGTTGAGATAAAGTAGGATCTGCAGTGATACTATAGGCAGAGAACAATTGGAAGACTAGGTGGGCCAAGTGGTCTTTATCTGCCTGCAAATTCTATGGTTCTATGTAACAAAGTCCAGTGTACCCTCCTCTCCAATATTGCCCCAGCTGGTCTGAATTCAAGTTTTTTTTATATATTTATCTAACTTACTACTGTTTCTTCTTGTCATACAGTAGTTTAAATAAGGATACTGTCCTACCAAAAATTAACTGAAACTATGACTACACTGATTTAACTAGGCAGGGTTCAGCAGGTTACATCTTGAATTTCAAAATTATGAGAGAATAGTGTGACTATTCCCTTTTAACCTACACCCCAGACACCACATGGGAGCAACCTTGCAGTCTACACTTTATAAATGTGAGACAAGCAAGCTGGGGTGTAGTCAAAGCATAAAAGAGGAGTGAAACTGTACTTGCTCAGCTTGTGTCAGCTAGGTACTGTAAATAGAAATGAGTACAGAATGGTGTAGTACCTGACTGAAAAGAGTTACCATGAAATGGTTATCAGGCTTTCACAAATCTTAGTTAACTTGTTTTTATAATTAATATTTGATTGGTTTTTATAAAACATTACACAAATGTCAATATAGAGAAAACATGGTTGATAACGCACTTAAGACTTTTGTTAACAAAGCACCCTTGTATAAAGTATGTTACGAGGAAGTATGCAGTACTGTAATGTTAGATGAGATGAATACAACAAAAACTAAAATACATGCAAGTTGGGACAGTGTGAAGGGCACACTGGATGTTGTTTGCTGTTCCATATTTTATAGACTGCACTGGGTGTCTTTGTGTTGTTAGCGCCCTACACTAGCCATACTTCAGTGTCTACCAATGTCACAGTCACCTGACTGGGATGGCATACTGTGTCTAGGCACAAGCCTCTCTCTTTCTCCAGCTTGCTTTTCTTCTGCTCTCTCCGCCTGCCTGCACTGCATATTTTGGACTGATTACACATTCTGCATCATATTTGTCATGCAATGCATAGTGCAGACATGGAAATGAATCATATTTTTGTCATTCACACTTTTTTGTGAAACACATCTGAGTACAGTGGTAGACAGTGGCATGATGCAGAATACCCCAATGTATCATAGACTATCACAGGGAATTCCTATTCATTTCAAATGCATTTCCTATGCTATTTCCAGATATCGCCAGATATAAATTGCAACTTGTCACTTGCTATCATGGTATTGTATACAGTGTAATATATCTGCACTGATGCATGCAACAGATGTAAATACCCTAGTTTAGATGCAGATGTGAGATATTTCACTAGTTGTGACTATTTGACCCCTGTTCTTTCTTATGTCATTATCATTGTTTGCTTGCATTCTGATATTTTCCATGATTTTGGAAATATTGTTGGTATGGACAGAATTCTTTGGCAATCTTACATGAAAACAATTAACAAATATAATTTACAAAGTTGGGGGTTAATAGTTTCAAAAGCACAAGAGGGTCATAACAGTCTAGCATAATAAGCTGCACACCGGATGTTCTGAGGGTTACTTGAAAGCCCATTTGACTCTTGAAATGCCGTTTAGAGTGCATTCATTCTGTATGTATGAGATGTAAAAAAATAAAATAAAATGAAAAACTATTGGCTTCCAGTTGTTCTTCTAATGACATCATTGCCAGAGAGCAACAGGGCTCACACACCTGCCAGAGTCTATAAACAGGTCCACTGTAATTAAAAGTGCTATGTTTATTTATGGCCCTGCATCTATTACTGGCCCCATTTTACATTACCCGCCCAGTATGAGACCTTAGTATGAAATGACAGCTCATGCTAAGCTTTTCATTTCTATTACCAGGAGAAAATATTCAATCTAACCTGGCCATCTGCTGTGAGAATCTGGTACACACAGACCCTTGATCAATCTCAGAATTACAGAAAAGTCAATCTAAACCTAATACTTTGGAGCATTACTGGCTTGCTTAATTCTAATCGTGCAGTTTAAATGGCAAACATTTTAAAACATTCTGAATAGTTGAATAATTTACAAAATTAAACTTTGTTGATATAAACCTGATTATTTTACCTGATGACAACAACTTTAATGCTGATTACATAGTAACAGAATATTATGATGAAGAAAAGGTATATGATTCCATCCTGTCAACCCCTCCTGCCCCATGGCAGTAATTATACCCAATACCAGCATGGACAGACATCCAAGCTTAATAGCCAGAATTTTACCCGTACTCATGCTGTTTAACCTAGGGGTGTGCAGAAAAGAATTTCCGCCAGTGGAATTTTGGTGAAACTGCAAATTTCACTTCTGTGAAAGTTCAGAAATCATTTTCCTAACTTTTGTGGAAATTCCACCTTAAAACTGCAGAATAAATACACAAACTGCAGGTTAATTTATTAAACTGTGGAAAAAAAATCTGCAGAAAGGATCACTACCAGTGGTCAGTTCTGAGGCTTTTTTTAACCACAGTTTAATTCATTAATCCACCTCCCAGTAAATACCTCCAATCCCTTCCTTGGACCCTCCTGGTTTCTAGTGCCACCCCAACCACTGATCATGGCACCCCAAAACATTTTATTTCCCTGATGTCTAGCGGTCCTTTCCTATCCTATATTCATTAATCCACAAAGAAACAGACGTCAGTCCACAGACTCATCCCCCTCTATTCCCAGTATTCCTTGGTGTCTAGTGGACCTCCCCATCCACTATCCATCATAAAAAAGAGAATCCCAATTCACTGTTGTCTAGTGGACCCCCAACCCCCACCCTGACAGTTCATCTGCCACCACCTGCCCCCCACCCTGCCCTTAGTGGGCCACCAGAGCAGCCCTCCCCTCTCCTCCACTACCAGTGGCCCACTGAATTACTGCATGGTTGTACAAGCAGGCACTCTTTCAGTGACAGTTCATTAAACTGCGGATAGAATAAATGCTGCAGTTTATATGCATTTTTATTCAGTTCACAAAAAAAGTCTGCAGAACTTGGTGAAAATTTGTGGAAAATCCCAGTTTTGCCAATGGAAATTTTGTGGAAGTTCCCTGAAAGTGGAATTCTCAACTTTCGTCCACCCCTACTTTAACTTTCAAGTCATTCTCCCCCAGGAAACCCTAAACAGTGCTAGCTTCTACCACCTCACTGAGAAGGCTATTCCACATAGTAACTATGTTCAGTGTGAAGTAAAGCATTTTAATGTTTATCTATTATTATACCCATTCCTCTTGAGGGCATGCACTGTAGTTCTGTTTGCACACAACAACTTAAATATAAATCTATCCCATTTGGTCATTTGCCCTTGTAGCCATCTTTTTTAAGCTAAACAATTGTGTATGTTCAATATCTCCTCTTGTCTCCTTTCTTCTAAGCCACTATTCAGCTTAGTGGCCCTGTGCTGAACCCTGTCTAGCTCTTCAATGTCCTTTCTGTACTGTGTTGACCAGAACTGGACAGAGTAGGCCAAGTGTGATTGGAACAAGGTATTGTACATCAGGTGTATTAAATTGCTTGATGTTCTCCTTACCCCA
This sequence comes from Neoceratodus forsteri, assembly GCA_016271365.2. NCBI lineage: Eukaryota > Metazoa > Chordata > Ceratodontiformes > Ceratodontidae > Neoceratodus > Neoceratodus forsteri. The sequence continues at coordinate 868,179,228 of CM057450.1, read as the reverse complement.
AAATACATTTCAACATTGCATTTGCTTTCTAATTGTGGCTGCACACCATCTGTCTGGCTTCTACATACACTCCTCAGTTACTCCTAGTTCATTTCCTCAGTTGTATTGTCCACAATTACAACAGACAAGAGTGTATATGTAACCCAAATTTCTTGACTAAAGGTGTTGTGCTTCCTCACATACATACATTTAATGTATGCAGGTCCACCTGTAGTCTATCACCTTCCTCTACTGTGACTTCTCTTCTTGCCAGTTTGTTGTCATCAGCAAACATAAGTAATCTGCTACTGATACCCTCCTTTGTTTCATTAGTAAATATGTTTGAGAGAAATGGAGTAGTATTGATCGTGGTTTACTCCACACAGTACGTCTCTCCACTCTGAATGGTAACTATGTAAAGCCCCTCTCTGCTTCCTTCCTGGAAGACAATGAGCTGTCCATCTCCTGTACACTTTATGGGCTCACAATTGTGCTGATTTCTCCACTAGGTAGTTTTCAATGCACTACAGTATCAAAGGTATTGCTGAACTCCAGATAGATTAGACCCACTGTCCCCCCCCCAACACCATCCTAGTTATCCCCTGGAAGAAGAAAACCAGGTTGGTTTGTCAGGATCTGTCTTTTGGGAAACCATGTTGTGTTCATGTGAACAGCCCAATTTCATCCATGTGCTAACACACCACATCTTTTATGATTGACGCAAACACTTTGCCAAGTACTAAGGTAAGGCTCAGAGGTCCATAACTGCCTTTCTCTAACCTTGCCATCTATTTGAATAGGGGAAGGCACTGTTTAATATTTATCAGTGTGCGGAATGCAGAATTCCACCAGTGGAATACTGGCAGAATGGCAGTTCCACTTCTGAGCTGGATTTCAGAATGTCTTAGTCAATTCTGCAGAATTTTAAAAGCATTTTTGTGTCTTCATTAATGAACCCATCAATTTGAGTTCCATTCAAGGTTCTTGAATTTGTAATTTTGCTATTGTAAACTGGCAGAATGGCATTCTGCAGTTCCACTATTATTGTTTGATTTTTAATGTATCCATGGATTAGTTGCATTCTGTGGTTTATGTTAATAATGCTGACTCCAGCTGCTGGGACATCATTACACAGTTTTGAAAAGGAGCTCTATGTAATTATGTGCTCATGGTTTAGTCTCACTTTTAAGAGTGTGAGAGCTTGCAAGAGATTCAGAATGTTAAAGGATCCTTTTCTTGTATAATTTTGTGAGTTTTGTGTGTTGCAAGTATTATGTTGGTTTCTTCAAAGGGCCTTGCCCAAAAGGCTTTGACTTCACAATTTGCAACAGAGAAGACCAGCATCCTGTTGACAGAGGTCTCTATGCCGGCCAGCTGTTTGAAGACAATATAATACCATTCCATGAAATGGAGAAAATAAAGAAGATAAACAGTGCTGTGAGTGGTGGTGAAGAGATACTGACACAGACAGTAACACATGTCTAGGTGGTGGAACTCTCCTATATTATTCAGTTGAGCAAGATAACAGAGGTGAAGAAACACTTGTACAATTTTGTAAGAGGTGAGTAAACTGTGTTCCTGTGGGTTCCAGCCCAGATTAACCCCCAGATCCTCCTCATCATCACCCCGTCCCTTAAAAACAGGTCTTTTAAGACCAAGTCGAGTATCCTTTTGATGCTGCTGCTGTCATAGGAGAATATGCTTTGTCTTTATGTAGCAACGCTGAGCAGTTGTACCAAACATATGATCCAAGATTTCCCAGACTCACTAATGTCTGTTATATTTGGCATATTGCAACACTCATCGTTTTTGTCAACAGAAACATTTTTCTCTAGTTTGCCGGTTACATAGAAATCCCCTACTAAAGTGCTTGGGATAATGAGGGTCATTGATTAGCTGTTGTCTGCACATTGGAGGCATTGGACCCATGTCTCTACCTGCACACCATGCACCCTGATATGCAACCAACACATATTGTTGTGCTCGCAACCACATCTATGTGCTGAATTGATCTCGTTGATTGTCTCCTTATGTGCACAACCAACACTGGACAAAATGAAATGGTTTGTTGCAGCAGTGAGAACAAACTAAAATATTTCTCATGCTCACCAAACTGCAATAAGTTAACTTTAAATACCCAACGATTCTCAGAATCAGCTTAACTGTCATGTGCTTGCTATTACTGGCCTATGTCCAGAGAGCCTAATTACATCCTACCACACACCAAATGCAGTTGCTTGCAAGCACTACAAAAGTATCACCCACCAAGACTGCAACAATAAGAAAATATACTGACAGACACATTTTGTTCAGTTCTATGCTGACACCTTCTGTTAGTACAAATCCCAGAATCACCTGCAGTTGACATTAGAGCAGTCGGTAGCAGTGCAGTGCAGTGCATGTTAAAACTTTTATAATCTCCCATCAGATTTTTCCCAGGTCTGCATTTCTCCAGGGCTAAGTACAATCCTCTGTAACTAGCAAACAAAAGGCTGAAACCTCTATAAACTCTAATATGCACTGTAGGCTATTGAATTTCCCACCGTTGCCTAGTGCTGTGATGTCAACTGCAGGGGATTCTGAGATTTGTAGTACCAGAAGATGTCTGCATAGAACTAAGCAGAATTAGTCTGATACAATCTACTATACTACAGTAAACAGTAATTAAACCCAAATGTTTTTGCAGACAAAGTGCACGCTGGGACCAGTTACACAGTGTAGTGTGTGGCACTTGGTGCTAATTGTTCTTCTTTAAGGTGTAAAGTGGTGTGATGCAAATCCCTCAACAGGGACTTCCAGTTCACTGCCGCCACCTGTTTTTTTTTACCAACAGGGCCCAGAAAGCCTGTTTCTGACTTCCTCCTTTGCACAAGGTCAGGAAGGTCAACATAACAACTGTGGGTACAGTACTCTCTTGGAGATGGATTGCAACAGAGTCTGGCAGAAATAGAATTACCCTTTTAAATAACACACAAGCAGTCACTGATTCTATAAAAATAGACTGTTTACTAAAATAATACAGCTATTTACAGCAGGATGTATTTACAGGAAACAAAAGGGTTGCACATTTACTAAGAAGGAGAAAATAAAATCACATTAGACAGAGAGGTATTCTACAGCAAAATTCTAAGCTATCCTCCCCTTGGAAAACTTCACCTGCCCTAGCTAAAGAAGCACTTTTCCCTCACTGTGCTATCTTACCTCAGCTAGTCCTTGTAATGGCAGGGGCTCTGGTCTTTTTGGTGTCAGTCCCAGAGAGTGAGCTGTATATAAGCCCCTCAATATATTGCCTTGTTCTAAGTGGGAAGGGTCCTACTCACTCTGAGTGACAGGCCCACGTTGCCCAGCCCTCTTTGAGAGTGTGTGTGCATGTGTGTCCCCCCACCCTTCAGCACCTCCTTGCTACCATAATGATGTCCACCTGGTTCCTTTTGTTCGACATGGGAATATCTTCCAGAAGCACACCCCACTGAGTTTATGGGTTTATTGCTTTACTGCCTCCTGCCTGGCTATTCCTGTTACCTTTCTGGTGACAAATATCAGACCTGTACTTTAATTTTTTCATATATACTTGCTCATGTGATCTGCCAACTATGTTGTCTAAAGAAGGTGCATATTCAAAAAGAATAACTTAATCAAAAGAATACATAGTTCTGGTCCCCTTTTCTGTCACAGGTACCATGATACCAGAAAATGTTTGTGGTATTATACAAGTATTGTAATGCTCTATGATATTTCTAATGTGCTGGTAGAAAAAAGCATCATATTGCAATTTCACAATGAAGTGACATACTGTAGAACTATTTAATGTCACATCTTTACATCACGATCTGACTCTCATTTTCGGTAGCGTGACAAAGTACCATCACGCTCCAATACTGACTGACAGCTAGCTATCACCTGATAAGTGTCTTCCACTCAATACACATATGTACTGGTCAGCATAGCTCTGTTTCTTGCCTTCTCTTTTGGATTACTGACCAGCACTTCAAGCATGTCTCTCTTCAAGTGGTTACACACTCCAGAAAAAAAAAATCAACAAAGCGTGAATACTCTGCACTGCGTACAGATAACACTGACGCTAAGCTGCTGAGTGTTACTGCTGGTGTCTCAAGGCTCATGGCAGAGAATGCCACAGAGGAGCTCATGAATGCATCTCCCCCTCCAAAGAAAAGGAAAGTGGTCCATTGTGTATATCCCCCCGAGGTCTGGTTTGAGCTTGGCCAATACACAGTTCTGCATGGGGTAATGAATACAGTATGACTTTATGACACAAAGTATAAATCTAAAATTAATGAAAGTACTGTTAGAACTTTTAAAAGAGACTACATGCTGAAGCTAAAAGAAAACGCTGACCCCCAGACCTTAGAGAAAAGTCTGTCCATTAAACCCTGGGGTCACCCACCACTCCTTATGGAGGATGTGGAAAAATAATTGAAAGTGATCATTAAGTCTCTTTGAGCAGAGGGTGCTGTAGTTAATGGTCATGTTTTGGCTGCAATATTGACTGGCACTGAAAAACTACACACCCATATATGCACATTGAAAATGGTGGCACCCTTTCATTTTCTAGTCCGTAGTCCTGGTTATTCCTTAACCGCATGGGGTTAGTAAAAGAAAGAGTACAAAAGCAGCAAGAAAAAACCCTCTTGACTTACCAGACTTAAAGTCACAATTTTTGAAGCAAATTTTAACAGCATCAATGCAAGAACTAGCACCAAAATAACTTATTCTTAGCCTCGATGAAACAGGTGTAAACTTGATACCTTACTCCCAGTGGATAATGGACAGTATCGGAAAGAAGCAAATTGAAGTGTCTGGTCTCGCTGACAAACGACAAGTCACTGTGGCATTATGTGTGTCCCTATCTGCTGACTACCTTCCTCCACAGGTCATTTGCCAGGGGAAAATGGACCAATGCCACCCACACTTCTCATTCCCTGCTGACTGGTGCATTACCCACACTGAAAACCATTGGGCTAATTCTAGCACCACTGTGCTATACACCAACAAAGTGATTGTCCCATACATTAATAAAGTAAAAGCACAAATTAATCTCCCTGATGAGCAGTGCACAGTACTTATTTTAGATCTGTTCTGAGGCCATACAACCGCAGATGTACTTGCAAACTTCAAGGCTAACAACATCATTCCGATTTATGTGCCTGCGTCTTGCACTGACCTGCTACAACCATTGGACATAGCCATGAATAAAATATTTAAAGATGAACTCAAAATACAATTCACCGACTGGCATGAACAAAAAATCTCTGACCAACTTCAGGTTGGGAGCAGCAGCTCACAGATTAAGGTAGACCTGAGATCCACAGCATTAAAGTCTCACCACACACAGTGGCTGGTGACAAGCATGACTGGCTTGTACACATGAATATACTGCCTTTTTCCAAGTGGGCAGGGTTCTACTCACTCTGAGTGACAGGCCCATGTTATCCAGCCCTCTTTGAGACAGTGTGTGCATGTGTGCCCCCCCCACCCTTCAGCACCTCCTTGCTAACGTAATGATGTCCACCTGGTTCCTTTTGTTCGACATGGGAATATCTTCCAGAAGCACACCCCACTGAGTTTATGGGTTTATTGCATCACTGCCTCCTGCTTGACTATTCCTGTTACCTTTCTGGTGCCAACCATCAGACCTATGCTTTAACTTTTCCATATATACTTGCTCATGTGATCTGCCAACCATGTTGTCTGAAGAAGGTGCATATTCAAAAAGAATAACTTAATCAAAAGAATACATGGTTCTGGTCCCCTTTTCTGTCACAGGTACCATGATACCAGCAAATGTTTATGGTATTATACAAGTATTGTAATGCTCTATGATATTTCTAATGTGCTGGTAGAAAAAAGCATCATATTGCAACTTCACAATGAAGTGGCATGCTGTACTACAGCATCCTTATCTTTAAACTAAAAGTTAATATCGTTAGAGCAGTTTTTCACATGTAAAAATAAAGGTGCAAATCCCCATTTTAAATATTGCTACAGATCATTTATTTACTTAAAAAAACCTTTACCTGAGGAGAATACTGAGCTGCATGCAACCTGTTTCCAGATGTGTTCAGGGAGAAGAGGACATAGGAGTAACACAGAATAAATAGGATACAACAATAAGGTGTAACAATTAACCATCGGTATCAAAAAGGTGATGGGGTGCAGTGATGGGGCTACTTAATCACGGTAGAGACCTCGACAGTTCCCGGGGAGAAACATGATGATTAAACTGGGGATTATTGGCTCTTCTAAAATGTAATTCCTTGTTTGATTGCTGAACTTATGTGGCAGCCCTGTGATGCAATAAAAACTTGGTTTGAATATGATCTTTCATACAAAAAAGCTTGATTTTAGCTAGAACTGTATGTGTCTACTGCCTACTGCAGTGGATAATGTCAGAAGCCCGCTCCCATGGGGTGGGATTCCCTGTATTGCAGTGAATCCCTCTTGTGAAGGGGAGGTCAGGGATACCCTTCCTCTGTCCTTTTAGCACTCTTGCTGTTTAACAACTGGACGTATGGCAGAGGATCTCAGGATGCCCTCTCTTCATGTGAAGAGGTACAAATACAGTCTTGAATCTGTGTTCCTGGGATAGAACCCTCTCTGCCACTGTACAATGAACCAGAAAAGCTTCAGGCATGTATAGACTTTGGGGGGGGGGCTATACACCCTATTATGTGTCTTTCCCCAGAAATGCAGAGCTCAGTTCAAACCCCCAAAGACTCCTCCTGAGACCCTTCATATTTCCTCCCCTGCTTTCATCATGAAGTCCCTAGGGATACTTCACTTTGGTACTCTTGGCCTTAAAACAATCACACAGGAGTGGTATAGTTTGAACAACTGTTTCCTAAGGCAACACACACAAATGACACTGGAAGAATTATCTTATTATTATTATATTATTATAAGTAAGCCAAAAGCTTTACTAATTAATTAATAAATGCCATAAATAACCTAAAGACAAATAATGTAGGTATTGGTTACAGAATATTGAAAATAAAATGGAAAATATACATAAAAGAACCTACACTTTAAAACTCTGAGATTAAAATTCTACCTCAGGTCCTTAGTTACTGAATTTTGAAGAGCAAAATGTGCTTAGAAGTGGTAGTTGAAGTCTTAGCTCTGGTGGTCCAGGAGAATGTCTTGAACAGAAATTGTCTCTGGTCTCCAAAGCAGAGAGGCAGGGTCCCCAAATGAAAAAAAAGGCTAAAAAGCTAGAGGGCTCAGATACAGTCTTTCTCCCTTGTTTAACGGGAATTCTCAAAGGGTAGGTCCAATGGACAGTGGCTTGCCCTGCGATTGGCTAGCATTCTATTTCTATGGCTATGCAACCAATCAGTTTTTAGTATTTTATTACAAACATCATATATGCAGTTCTCAGTGGGCTCTATTCATGAATGATGCGGAGTGGCTATGCGCCACTTAACCCTGGCCCATAGCCCACCTGCACCTGTCTGCACCTGCCAGAGCTCACTGCACCCCCTGTGTAGCATTCATGGTGCCACTACACCAAACCTATGCACCCAAACTCCTGGCTGAACACACAGCTCTGCATGGTGGTGGGCCTGGGGCTGTTGCAGGGGGGGTGTGTCTGCACTCTGAGCCATTCAGGAAGTTGTGGAGGGCATTGAGTTTGGGGGGATGGCTGCACCTTCTGAAGGCAGCCATAACTTTTACGCACCCCCTGGGATGCCACTGCATGTCATGGTGAAGATGACAGGGTTCACTGGACCCCGCTACTGAGGTCACATCTGCTGTCAGAGCACACTGGGTGGGCTGGGGGCAGACATCTGGGGGACACCCCCACCCCATGCTGTTGGCATGATATGTGCCAGACATCAAGATGGTGTGCCATGGCCACAGGAGATCCACCAAGGGACCTGGGTCAGGCAGCTAATTAGCTGTCTGCCTGTGTCCACAGCTCCACACCCAACCATCCCCATGGACCTGTACACCAGGGGAGATGGGGCTGCAAAAGGGAGCCACATGTTGGCTGGTGTTCAGGAATACTGCTAGCGTGCTGATCTACTGAGGGTGCGGAGTTGCACGGGGGGAGGCTATGTGCCTTTTGCATGTAACCCCACCCACATTAGTGAATAGGCACAAATATGGGAGAAAAAAAACCCTCAGCTGTCAGCTAGTCTGAATTGTAATTCTTAGGAAAACCCTCCAGCCCTCCTTCTCTTTGAAATGACTGTAATCAAGCTATACTCAGTATAGCTATTTACTTAGATGGAGGTGCATTTAGTGGTAATGAGATTAGCTCAGGGTAGCCTTGCAGAGATAAAGGGAAGCCAGACATCCAGGCTCCTCTGAATGCTGTGGCCCATTTACACAGAAATGGAAGTGCCTTCTTGCAAGCATCGCTAAATTATTCTTTTGTCTCCTTTTAAATGATTTAATTTACTCTAGTTCCTGGCTAGTAGCTGACAAATTATCTGCCCAGTAACAAGAGTTCCAACATCATTTCCCAGGGTCTATGTCTTTGTACACATGATCCCTTGCACTTACATTGGAACACCATGGCATCTGTGATGCATTTCTCACATAAAAAAATACCATAAAATATGATTAGAACAATAAGATATGGCCTTATCTCACCACACTCCTCCCTGCTTAACAGAACCTGGGAGAAGACACCCCTTTTAATAATAGTTTCCACCAGTTCTGCACCTCTATTCCGATTTGTGGGATAGGCCATCTGCATTGGCATTAGCAGACCCTGACCTATGTTTAATGTCCTTGTAGAAGGCCTGTAGTGCAATGATCTACATAAGGAGTCCCCCATTCATCTTTCCCATTTGGTTTAGCCACACCAGAGGATTGTGGTCTGTCTGAATCTTGAAGCACCTCCTATAGAGGTAGGGCTCTAACTTCTTAAGCGACCAGACCAGGGCAAGGCATTCTTTTTCCACAGTGGAGTATGCCTGCTCCCAGGGAAGTAGCTTCATATGTAGGTACACAATTGGATGATCTTTCCCCTGTTGGGATGTCTGGCTGAGGATGGCACCAATCCCCACATCTGAGGCATCTGACTGCATCACAAATGGTCTAGTGTAGTTTGCACTGGCCAGCACAGGGGCACTGCATAGTATAGCTTTTAGCTTGGTGAAGGCCCTGTTGCATGCTGGGTTCAATGTTACTTCCTGATGTTGGTTTTTATTTAACAAGCTAGACAGGGGAGCTGCCAGGCTGCTGTAATTTGTAATTTTCTGTAGTATCCAGCAGTCCCTTGGAAGCTTCTGACCTGCTTCTGGGTCTCCGGCCTGAGCCATGCCTCAGTTGCCTCTATCTTGGCTTGGTTTGGACATAGCTATCCCCTCCCCACTACATGTCCCAAATATGACACCTCAGTCATGGCCAGCTGGCACTTTTCAGGCTTGACAGTGAGTTCTACCTTCTGTATCATGTCCAACACTTCCTTCAGATGAGACATGTGTTCCTTCTAGGTGGTACTGACTGAAGATGGCAATATTGTCCAGATAAGCCACTGCATACTCTTCAAGACCCTGTAACACCTGGTTGACCAACCTTTGGATTATGGTAGGGGCATTATTCATCCAGAAAATGTACTTTAAATTCAAAGAGGACTGTTGAGGTGATGAAGGCTGACCATTCCCTACCTCAGTCACTCAATTCCACCTGCCAGTACCTCTTTGTCAGGTCTATGGTTGTTAGGTAGGTTGCCCCCCCCAACTTGTCCAACAACTCATCTGTCTGGGGCATTGGGTGGGCATCAGACTTACTGCACTGAGTCCATGATAGCCCACTCAAAATTGGATAGACACATCTGGCTTCGGGGACGGGGACTACGGGTAAGGCTCAGTGACTCTGGGATTTCTGGATTGCCCCTAACTCAAGCATTTCCTCCACCTACCTCCTAATGTCCTATAGGATGGTCTCAGATACCCAGTAGGCTGTCCAACATGTGGGTGCTTGTGTCCCCTTGTGCACATCATGGGTTGCTAAGGGGGTCCATTTGGGCTTGGCCATAAATAAATGGGTGAATTCCTGTAACACCTCCCTCAATTCCTGGGTCTGTTCTTGGGTCAGCTGGACTGACAGCTTGATTGTCTCCACCAATGGCTCCCACTTGATTTCCTCTAGCAAGTCCAGGAGGGGGTCTTCTTCATCCATCCCCTCCCCAAGACTACAAACAGCAAGCACCATGTTGTCCCTATTTACATATGGCTTTATCATACTGATATGGTACATTCGATGAGTACGTCTCCTGTCAGGCAGTTCCACAATATTGTTCACATCATTCACATGTCAGACTATGTTGTCTGATCCCACCCACTCAGTCTGCAGCTTGTTGATCCGGACTGGAATGAGGATCATTACTTCCTGTCCTGTGCTGTACGAGCGAGCTCTGGCTCCGTGATCGTACCAGACCTTTTCCTTCAGTTGGGAAGCAGAGAGATTGCTTTGGGCCACCCCCATAAGCTCCTTCAGTTTCTCCCTAAACTTAAGGACACACTCCACTATGGGAGTACCCTGGGCGGCATGCTTGCCTTTCCAGTGTTCCTGGATCAAGTCTAGGGGCCCATGCACCCTACATCCATATAAGAGTTTGAAGAGGGAGAACCCTGTCGAATCTCAGGGCACCTCCCTGTATGTGAACAACATGTGGGGAAGGTATTTCTCCCAGTCTCTCCCATTCTGTTCAGCAAACACTTGAAGCATCAATTTTAGGGTACCATTAAACCTTTCCATAAGCCCATTGTCTTATGGGTGATAAGGTGCTGTGCATCTTTGCACCACCCCACACTTTTCCCACAAACACTTCATCAGGTCTGACATGAAGTTAGCCTCTTGATCAGAGATAACCTCCTGTGGAAACCCAACACAGGAGAAAATCCCTAGCAAGGTGTCTGCCTCTTTGTCTGCCCTAAGTGAGGAGATGGTGACTGCCTCTGTCTAGCGTGTGGTGTCATCTTCCACCATCAGGATAAACTTTTTCTCTGAGGAGCTTGGGGTATTCAAGGGTCCCTAAATATCCATTCCTGCCATCTGGAATGGCTCCTCCACAATGGGCAAGGGAAGTAGGGCACTTTTGTTTTACTACCTGCCTTCCCTATCCATTGGCACTGGTGACAAGACCTGCAATATTCCTTCATCTGCTGGGTAAAGTTGGGCCAATAAAAATTCTGGGCCAATCATTGAATGGTGTGAGTGATGCCCAGATGTCTGGACATGAGGATATCATGGGAGACCTTAAGCAACCACTCACGAAACCCCTGGGGAATGACAAGCTGCCTGTCCACCCCCCCTCCCTCTGTTCTCACGTCCTGTGTATACAACAGTCCCTGGTCCCAAAATACCCTATGTCTCATGCCACCTGCCTGTGTCCTGTCAGATTCTGCACAAGCCCTCAGCCTCTCCAAACTAGGGTCAGTCCTCTGAGCAGCTACACAATCTTCACATTTTAATAAAGAATGGGACATGTCCCCCTCTGTTCCTAAACTGGGGTCCATAACTCTAGCATCAGGGCATTCAGAGTTATTGCCAACCCTAACCTTCTGACAATTTGTTACCCCTCCCACCTCAGAGTAACCTTCTGTAGCTGTCTGGAGAATGGCTACTTGAGGAAGTTCTACGTCCTTTTCACTATTCTCCATTTCAAGAGACACAGGCTGGGGAACCAGCCTTCTATCCTTTTCCACAGGAGCTTCCGTGGGGTTCAGATGACTGCACACACAACACCCTGCTGTAGATTATTCCCTTTAATCACATCCAGAGGGAGGTTGTCTGTCACTGCCACTTTTTGTACCCTCTCTCCTGTCTCACTCCAATCCAGGAGAACACTAGCTAGAAGTAGGGTTTTCTCCTCCCCTGTGAATCCCTTCACAGTGCCAAACTGATTAGGTATAAGCTGCTCAGGCTTACCAAATTCCCTTTTACCATGGTAAAGTCAGCCCTGTGTCCCTTATCCCATCTGTCTGCACCCCATTTGCAGTAACCTGGTGTATGTGCTTCCTCATGTTCACAAACATACTCTAAGGGCTACATAGTTCACCCACCTCCTTTCAAGGAACACTTTGTCCACTCTGTGTCTTTTTAGGACACTGCCAAGCAAGATGCTCTGGCTTCTTACAAAACCAGCATTCATTATTCTTTGCTTCCAAGACATCCCTTGTTAGTAACTTGGGTATTCTCCCTTTCTGCAGTGACATTGAGGGTTAAAGCTGCGCTGAAGGCAGGCTTTTCACCTTGTGTCCTGTAGCACCTGTTCCCCCACTTCCTTTCAGAACAGGTATGCTCCTGGCATAGTGATCTGAGAGCTCAGCAGATTGCTGTGCTGTGTTTGGATCCTGGTCCTCCAGCCAGGTTTTCAGCTCTGCTGGGCAAGCACAAAAGAACTGTTCTAAAAGTATAACTGCCTCAATTTTCCCCACAGAGTTTGCTTCCACCCCTTTCCACCAACATTTTAAAAAGTGCTGTTGCTTTGTGGCTAATTCTTCAAAGTTCATGTCAGTGCTTTTTAGAGGTTATGGAATTTAACCCTGTAGGCCTCAAGAGTTAACTCATACTTTGTAAGTAAAGCGGTTTAAGTTTCTCATAGTCTTTGCTGTCCTTATTATTCATTTGGCCTAGTGCCTCACACCCTTTTCCAGCAAGCAGTTGGGATAGCTAAAAGCTCCAGGCCTCCTTCGGTATCTTGGCCTGGATACAGACCTTTTCAAATGAATTCAAAAATGCATCAATATCCTCCCCCTCTTTAAATTCAGCTATTAATCTGGAATTTAACTTATACCCCAGCCCTGGAGTCTCAGGTTCACCCTTGCCACTTACCTCTTCCGGCGCTGGTCTTAGCCTCACCAGTTCAAATGCTGTCTGGCACTGCTTTTCCTCCCTCTAAGCCTCTCATTTCCACTGCTTTTCCTGTAACTCCAGTTCCACCCTCTTCTGCTGTCTTTCTTGCTGGGCTTCAAACTTTCTCTGCTCCAGATCCAATTTCCTCAGCTCAGATTGTAGCCTGATCCCTTCCAGCTCCAGCTCTGTGGTGGCCTTCCCCTGGTGCTTTGGATCTGGGTTCCCTCTGGTCATGCTGTACTCCTCCCTGGGACTAGACACTGTGATGGCCCTTGACACCTCCACCCCCAAGGTCTGGTCCCTTTCAGTCACAGGCTATGACTCAGTGCCCAGGGCTGCTACCTGTTCATCATCTGCCTTGAGGACTTCCATGAGGTGCTTCTTAATGCACCCCTCATACTGGACCCTCCTCTCCTGGTGCAGCTGCTTCAGCTCTTTTATAGTGTAGTTGTTGTACTTGGAAGTCATCTTTCTTTCCTACAGTACCACTAGTCTGCCTTTTTCTTGTAGAAAAAAAAAACAGAGTGGGGAACTATATTCAATAACCAGTTTTGCCTTTTCCAATTTTCTGCCCTCTTTGTGTGTGGTTGTTCAAACAGTTCACCAGTCACAATACTGCTCACCAAATCTGCCACAAGCCCACTCCATGGGGTGGGATTCTCTGTGTCAGAGTGGATACCTCATGTGATGGGGGGTCAGGGATACCATTCCTCTGTCCTTTTAGCACGCTCGCTGTCTCACAACTGACTCTATGCTGCAGGATCCCAGAGCACCCTCTCTCCATGTGAGAGGGGTACAAATACAGTCTCCAGTCAGTGTTCCTGGTATGGAACCCTCTCGGCCATTGCACAATGAACCGGAAAAGCCACAGGCATGTATAGGCTTCAGGAGGCCTTATATGCCCTATTATATGTCTTTCCCTAGAAATGTAGAGCTCAGTTCAACCCCCACAGACAACTCCTCCTGAGACCCTTCATATTTCCTCCTCTCCTTTCATCACAAAGTCCCTAGGAATACTTCACTTTGGTAGTGTTTGGCCTTAAAACAGTCACACAGGCATAGTGTAGTTTGAACAACTCTTCCCAAGGCAATACACACAAATGACAATGGCAGAATTATCTTAAATATGAGCCAAAAGCTTTACTACTTAATTAATACATGCAGTAAATAACATAAAGACAAATAATTTAGATGTTGGTTACAGGATATTGAAAAGAAAATGGAAAATATACATAAAAAACCTACACTTTAAACTCTGAGATTAAAGTTCTACCTTGAATCCTTAGTTGCTGAATTTTGAAGTGCAAAATGTCCTTAGAAGTGGTAGTTGAAGTCTTAGCTCTGGTGGTCCAGGAGAGTGTCTTGAACAGAAATTGTCTCTGCTCTCCTAAGCAGAGAGGCAGGGTCCCCAAATGAATAAAAAGGCTAAAGGCTAAGAAGCTAAATGGCTCAGATACAGTCTTTCTCCCTTGTTTTATGGGATTTCTCAAAAAGCAGGTCCAGTGGAGAGTGGCTTGCCCTGTGATTGGCAAGCATTCTGTTTCTATCGCTATGCAACCATTCCATTTCTATCACTAAGCAACCAAGCAGTTTTAAGTATTCTATTACAAACAACAAATATGCAGTTCTGAATATGAAGGAAAAAATAATGAGAGGTCAGCTAGTCTAAATTGGAATTCTTAGGAAAACCATCCTGCCCTCCTTCTTTTTGAAATGACTGTAATCAAGCTACACTCAGTATAGCTATTTACTTAAATGTTAGTCCATTTAGTGGTAACAAGATTAGCTCAGGCTAGCCTTGTAGAGACAAAGGGAAGCCAGACAAACAGGCTCCTCTGGATGCTGTGGCCCATTCAGACCCAATGGATGTGCCAGTTGCCCAGCTCTGCTTAATTATTCTGTTGTCTCCTTTTAAATGATTAATTAACTCTAGTCCCTGCCTAGTAGCTGACAGATTATCTGTCCAGTAACAAGAGTTCCAACATCATTTACCAGGGTCCATGTCTTTATACCCATGGTCTCTTGCACTTACATTGGGCCACTATGACATCTGTGCTGCATTTCTCACATAAATATACCATAAAATATGATTAAAACAATAAGGTATGGCCTTATCTCACCACAGATAACACATGTGAAATTTAAATGCCTGCCTGACAGTTTTCTTTAGAATGTTTGGAATTTTAGAAAGATCTTGTTTTTCCCATTCTAGAGTATGGATCTGTTGTGCTTTCTTGTGATGGCACTTTGACCTCAGGTTTTCCAGCAGTTAATCTAAGAACTTAGAATGTTTGTGAATCAGTCAACTGTAAGTTTGTTTGCACTTTTTGTGATTAACTCATTGTGTCCTAGCAGACGCCTGTAGTCGTCAGTAAAAAAACACTGGTGTGTCCTGAGGACGTCTGCAGAAGTTGGCTACTGACTCACAGTGTGCCCTTGCAACGTCTGGAGAAGTCACTTATATATTTTAATATATATTGTAACAGAATATAATATATATTTGACTGTATAGCACCGTTGGAAAGATAATTTTATGCTGCACAACTTTGTCACTGATATTTTGTGTATATCATGTATACTTTAGGAGTTATTTGCATTTGTTTATGGTATGGTGTGTATGGCTGACATGTTTCCCATCAAGATTCACCTAAGCAGCTTGAATAAAATTAACTTTTTTGGCACTTCAGCAGGTATAAAATAAAAACCGTATTGATTGCAACTGGTTGCATAGCACCATTGGAAAAGCATTTTTGTGCTCATCAACTTTCAATCTGATACTTTGTGTGTATCATGCATACTTTTGGAGTCATACACATTTGTTTATGATATGGTGTGTGTGGTTGAGATTTAGCCCTCAAATCTCATCAAAGCACCTCGACTAAAATGGGGAAAAATTACATTTTATAGTAAAAAGATATATTTTTTTAGCAAACATAATATCAAAACACCATCTAATGTCTGTATGCTTAATTTGGTGTTGATATTTTACATATTTTCCAACAAAAAATGGCTTATGTTGCCCTCTTTTGGTGAAAAAAATATTTAGTTTGCTCTTTCGACCAGCATAGAAAAAATACAAAATTACTTATTACATGCATGCCACCATTGGAAAGGCAATTTTGTGCTGAATAACTCTGCCACTCATACTTTGTGTCTAGCATGTACAGTTATTGAGCTATTAGCATTTGTTTGCGACATACTGACTATGGCTTGATTTTGCTTAGAAAGGCCCAGGATTCACTGTTAAAAGTATACAGGAGATTCAGGAGGCAAGTGGTGTAATCTCAGAGTGAGCCTGTGGAGGCAATGAGTTAAGCAATAAACCATAATGGGTGCGGATTAGGTTGTGATTTACTCACACCTGGTGTGGTTTGGTCACAAGTTGCAGGCCAAGTGACCTAATACACATTAAAAGTGGGTAAATCCTAGCATGACCCACACCCTGGGGTGATTTATTGTGATTGTATAATGGCCCCCTTCATTTTTTGCATCAGAGAAATTAAAAATGCATTTTTTGGGGGCATGGTCTGAGCGTCAAACAAGATGGCCTCTTAAACCGTCTGCTCGATCTGCAGATATCACTATCTAGCTCAAATCACAGACATCCAGAGAACCCCGACCCTCCTTAAATGATCACAAGCTGTTGTACCTTGA
Organism: Neoceratodus forsteri; assembly: GCA_016271365.2. NCBI lineage: Eukaryota > Metazoa > Chordata > Ceratodontiformes > Ceratodontidae > Neoceratodus > Neoceratodus forsteri. The sequence continues at coordinate 868,162,764 of CM057450.1, read as the reverse complement.
AATGGTTGCTCAAAGTGGGTTGGATTATAGCAGAAGGTCCAGTTCATCGCTTCACAGTGCTGGGTCCTGCGTGACCCTCCTATGTTCAAAAGTAGGCCCTGAGGCTTCAATCCTGCATGATCGCCACCGATCTTGATTACCTCAAGGGGATATAACGTAAGGGGCTGAGCGGAGAACCAGCTGAGCTCTCCACCACAGAAGAATTCAATCCACACTAAACGCTGGGCTATTTTTACAATTTTGGAATGGCTTTACCTCAGTCTCATGCACAAGGCTTGGATACATCTCCTCAAGAAACCCCTGTCTCCCGTGTAGATGTTGGCACCTCGCTACAGCACATAACTGCCATGCTAGAGACTCTCCTAACATGAGTAGACACCATAACGAGACCCTATCAGGCACAGTCACTGAAGTGTGGTTGCTTAATGACAGGCTTAATGTAGCAGAACAACACACAGAAGATTTGGAAATTGGCCAAGTTAAAATGCTACAGAGACTACAGGAGCAGGATGAAAAGCTGGCTACCCTGTGGCGAAGAGCAGAAGACCAAGAGAACAGGGGGGGATACAACAATATTAGAATCCTGAGGATTCACGAGGGCTCAGAAAGTCAGAACACTGAGAGATTTCTGAATGAAGACATCCCTAAAATGCTTTGGGACAGATAGCAGGGGCAAATTGAGGTTGAGAGAGCCCACCACATCTCCAGTGGCATTTGTGCACATGGAGCATCTTCCAGGCCCATAATAGCATATATATCATGATACTCCACTAAAGAAAGAATCCTGAGGGTAGCTCGAGACAGGGGTGAGCTGGTATGGCATGGGTTAAAATCTCTATTTTTAGGGACTTCTCCACTGAAGTTGCCATTCGAAGAAAAGCATTTATACCCATCAAGAAACTGTTGGCAGCACATGGATTTAAATATGGATTCAGGAATCTGGCTTACCTCTATGTATGCCGGAATGGTAAGGACACTGCAGCTGAGACGCCATGAGAGATTGAAGCCTGGGTCTCTAAATACTGGGCCCTGTTATCCTTGAGTGCTGCAGTTCCTAGGAGATTATGGGCACCATGGCCCAGAATGAGAGAAAGGAGGAACAAATCCTCAGGGGAAGGCTTTCGAGGGGAACACAGTACCACCTGGACAGTGCAATGGCCAATTGATTCCCCCAGGTCCCCTTCACAGCAGAAAGCACTGGGGCTGAATAATAACACTACCAATGCAAATATGAGGTGGCCAGCAGTCCAGAATGCTCCCCCTCTGCCTCAGTGAGGTTCCACTCAAGGGAATCGAATATCGCAACAATCACTAAGCAGACAGCAATGCCCGACTAAAGGCCCAGGTACAGCACCTCCTGCAAAACAGACCAAAGATGACCCTTCTACTCCAATTCAACCTGAGCAGCAAGAAATTCCAGACAAACTTATAATGGAGGTTGCAGATACCACATCATGGGCGGAATTATCTTTGGAGTTGGCTGACTGTCAGGACTTTTCACATATCCCAGTCAAACCTGGGTTGCTCACATTTGCAGAGGTGCTATCTTGGAACGCCCCATCTGGTATACCTGGACCTGTCTTTACAGGGGAGCGAGTTCCTAATGACTGAATGTTTTATGTCTGTATTACCTCTTTTAATATAATGATGCTAAGCAGGGTATTCAAGGGGAGGCTTCCTCCTCCCCCCAGAGATTTAGGTCAATATGGACCATTCTCCTGACCTTAGGGGAATCTTCACGATGCTGTCCACATGAGGTCTGATATTAAGGCCCCCCCCCAAACTCCAGCTGGATTTCCTTCTACAGTGCGAAAGGGATCATGCTCTAAGAATGACCCTTGCGGTGAATGAGGTTAGGTACCAGGACCGCCGGAGATACAGTAGCTAACTTTGGCTTGGGTATATAGCCTACAGGGCTACTTATACCCAGAACCTCTCTGGTGCTAGCAATAGCAATTTCATCTCCCCATCCTTACCTTCCCCACCTCCCTCCTCCTGATGGTACAGGTTCCCTACTTAGGCAACCTCCATCCCCCCCCTTTATCTCTGGATGTTATAATTACTTAGTACTACATTAACGATAGCTGGGGATGGTGCTACATGCAATCTAGCTGTTCAGTACCCACTATTCCCCATAAGGTGAAAGGTCAGTGCAGCTGAGTGCTCCTCTCCGACAGAGCTGAGGATTGCACCCTCGTGCATATACCTCATCGCCATTAGCTTTGTGCTCATCTAACTTTGACAATTTTGACTTTACTAAGTGTTTCAGTTTTTATTACACCCCCTTTAGTGGGGTTAATGTTAATATAGTGTGTTAATCTTTTTAAGATAGTTACTCTGGTGTCATTTTCAGTGCCTTAACATAACTGTTTTCTTTCTATTGCAGACTGTGGTTGATATTATACTTAGTGAACAAATTACTCTTTCCTCCTTCAATCAGCTGACCTTTCTCCCTCACCTCAGGCAACCTTTCTGCTCCTACATTTCTGTCTTGTCTGGAACTGGGAGGTGAGTACTTATATACTATTTTAACTTGGAAGCCACAATGCAGAAGTCAGACACAGGGGTCAAGCTTGTGTCATGGAATGTAAAGGGCTTAAACCACTTGGTTAAATGATTCATGGACCTAAGGCACTTACACTCCTTGCAGGCAGATATAACATGTATCCAGGAGACGCATCTCACTGCAGGAACTATATCGTGGCTCAAAAAGCCTTGGGTAGGTAGCATGATAGTGAGCTCAGCAACAACCAAATCAAGAGGTATGGCCATTCTGATCAGAAAAACGTGCCCCTGGATACAGGAGCAGGTGGTTTCGGATACCCAAGGACGTTGGCTAACTGTCCGATTCTCACACCCGGGGGGCCAAGTGGTGCTAGCAAATGTGTGTGGTACAAATATGGATGATCCAGGTATCCTATTGGATCTTAATCAGGCCATAGAATCCCTGGTGGTTGAGTACCCACAGATCCTGATTATGATCAGAAGGGACTTCAACCTTACCCCAGATATCTTTTTGAACAAATCCAATCCAACCCCTCAAGCACACCCCCAAATGGTGGAGGCCTTACAAGGCATTATGAAAGAGTGGGGAATGTCTGACGTGTGGCGAAGAGACCACCCGGATGGGCGAGACTACTCTTTTTTCTCCTCTGCTCACAGCACATACAGTTGGATCGATTTTTGGCTTGCCAACAATGCAGCGGCCCGAGATATCACGGCCACCAAAATAAACAATATTCTTAAGTCAGACCATGCTCCAGTGTCCTGCCTTTGTACCCCCTCTGGACAAACTGGGTCAGGTATCCGATGGCGTTACAACCCTTTACTCCTTAGGGACCCCAACTTTTGGGCTATGATATGGAAAACAGCCAGAGAGTACTTCTCCCTGAATCATGCTGTAGATACCTCTGCCGCTACGGTTTGGGAGGCTTTCAAAGCTGTCCTATGAGGGCAAATTATTGCATATTTGGCCAAACTAAAACCAGGAAGGAAACCCTAAACTCCCTGCAATCACAACTCTAGCTCCTGGAAACTAGATTCAAGACATCCACTGCCCACACACCCAATCCAGTACTCCTCTGAGAGATAATAGGACTCAATTATTGTATAAACACCATATTAGAACAAAAAGCAGAATGGATGCTGCTTAGGTCCAAACATGCCTACTGTGAGAGAGGGGATGAAGGAGGTAAACATTTGGCATTTCAATTAAGGAAACAACAGGCTGCCTCCCGCATACATGCCCTCAAGAATTCGAGTGGCCTCGTAGTTACGGGCAATAAGCAAATTAATGAATGTATACAACATTTTTATCAGAAGCTATACCAATCACATTCCACCCTAGACGCCCATCAGCTGGAATGTCAGATGGCAACCTTCTGTGATACATCCAATATCTCCCAAATGCCTTACCCATGCAAAGTGCCCTGGAGGAACCCTTTACAGAACCTGAACTACTGAAGGCCATCCACCAGTTGGCCCAAGGCAAATCCACTGGGTTAGAAGGTATGACCGCAGAACTATACCAAGCAATTAGCGCAGAAATCAGTGCTGCTTTGTTGGCTGCACTTCAGCAGGCCCATGGGATTGGCACTCTTCCCCTTCTATGTGGGAGGCCTTGATTACCCTCCTCCCAAAAAAATCAGATGACCTGCAAACTGTGCCAACTATTGCCCCATTTCCCTCATTTCAGTATATAACAAAATTGTAGCTAACATGCTTCCTACCCAGCTGATGAAGGCATTACTTTCTTTAATACACCCCTCTCAAGTTGGCTTTAGTAAAGGGTGGGCTGCAGTTGATAATATAAGATTGGTTCTGAATCTCAAGTGGCTCACCATGTGTTCAAAAAACCCAATGGCAGCTATGGCAATAGATTTTTCTAAGTCCTTCAATTCAGTGGAATGGCCTTATCTCCATGAAACAGTAAGACTCTATGGATTCGGGCCTTTCTTTAGGCAATGGGTTCTAATATTATATAATGCACCATGTGCAAGAATCCTAACCAATAAAGACATATCACCATCCTTTCCACTCCAACGGGGTACAAGGCAGGGTTGTCCTCTATCTCCCCTGTTATTTCTGCTGGACTTAGATCCGCTTTTATGGAAGCTACAAGCTAATGAAGAGGTTAAAGGTATACAGGTGGGTCAGCATACCTACCTCACAGCAGCGTATGCGGATGATCTGCTTCTGATATTAAATCATCCTAAGGAGGCCCTTCCAGCTGTTCTGGAAACATTAAGGGAATGCGCTCAGTTGTCTGGTTTGCAAATAAACCAGAAAAAGACTAGTGTCACCCATCCTAACTCGACCTGCACAACTTATCGGCCTTCGACCTCGTTGACCACGACCTGCTTGCCTCGCAGATGAGGTCCCTTGGTTTGTCCCCCTCTGCTCTAAATTGGGTCTCTGACTATCTGCATGGCAGAAAACAACTAACTAAATTCAACAAAGTCCTCTCTGCGCCCCTGCCTGTAACCTCTGGTGTCCCACAGGGCTCAGTGCTGGGTCCCCTACTCTTTTCCCTGTTTATTAACAATCTCCCCGCTGTGGTCACCAGTTGCTGAGTTACCATGTATGCGGATGACCTGGTCCTCCTGGCCCACTCCTGTGATCCAGCCACTCTTAACCGTCACTTATCAGAGGACCTCCGGAACATCCAGGCATGGCTCTCCAACCACAAGCTGGTCCTTAACCAGAAAAAACCCAGGCCATGCTATTCGGCTCCTCAGCCAAAATTCGGGCCTCTTCAACTCCCCTGCAAATCAACTCTGATGATGGTACCCCTCTTCCTACTGTGACCTCCCTTAAATATCTTGGTGTGAAGCTTGATCCCCAACTGGACCTGGGAAGTCACATCCATAATGCCTGTAGCGGGGTAAACCGTAAGCTGGGGCTGGTCTACAGGGCTCGGTACAACCTCACCCCTGCGGCTCGTCTAGCTCTTGCCAGGGGTGTGTTACTCCCTTCCCTCAGGTATGGTTCCCTCCTATTTTCTCATACTTCCAAGGCCCTCCTAAACAAGTGGAGCACGATGTACAACAACATCTGTCGGTTTGCCCTGGCCGCACCCCGCCTCACCCATCACTGTGAACTCTATGATAGGCTTAGTTGGCTATCCCCGGTCAATCACCTTAACTTTAGCACTGGGTGCCTCATGAGCAAAGTAATCAGCTCCGGCACCCCTCCGGAACTGGCCCGGTTTCTCGCCCCAGCTGACCTCTCTCCCTACCCTCTGAGATCCCAGGGCCCTGGCCTACTAAATGTACCTACCACCCGCACCATCATGGGGGACCGGAGCTTTGCTGTTCATGCTCCCAGGCTTTGGAACTCCCTTCCTGAAAGTGTCCGCACTGCCCCTTCTCACAAGCTTTTCCGGACCTCCCTGTGGGAACATCTTAAGCTGGCCTCTTGCTGCGAATGCCTAAAGCCTCCCTAGCACATAGTTCCCGGTGCCCACTGGAAAGCTGGCTTCACCTCTCCCGTGCTGCTACCTGATCTCACTCCCTACCTCACTGACTGACTCTATGGTGTTCCTACGCTCATTATTCTTTGCCTGCCCTGCTGGTCATAGTATTTTATTTCACAATTGTGTCTTGCCCCCAGTATTAGTAACTGGGTGTACTTTCCAATCAAATGTAAAACTGTAAAACTGTCTTTCTCTCCTGCTTGTTTGTATTGATGTACTTGTTATACCCTATTGCTGTATTGTTGTACCTGTTATACCCTATTGTACTCTTCTGGGTCGTTCCTGAAAATAGGCATAAAACTTGTCTAGTGTACCTACCCGGTTAACAAAAACTAAATAAATAAATAAAATGTATATGCATGCAAGGTCTAGAGTTAACCTGGGCACCTCACAATTTCTTCTATCTGGGCATAATTATTTATTTCAACTGGAGTCACCTAGAACATAGGAATTTCAGCCCTTTATTAAATCAGTTAACAATTGAGGTGAACCGCTGGCGCCGCCTTAAACTCTTCCTTCCAGGAAAGGTGGCAGCGATTCGAATGCTTCTCCTTCCCAGAGTGGCATACCTTCTTAACAATCTTCCCATCACTTTATCCAGTAAAGTATTTCATCCACTGGACAAACTAATCTCCTTCTATCTCTGGGAAGGAAAGACACCAAGATGGAGCCATGGTAAAATTCGGGCCCACTGGTCCAAGGGAGGGATGGGACTCCCCTGGATAAAAGGGTATCACTGGGCGTTCCTCTGCCCAGGTCACTAAGTGGTTTCTTTCATCCCTGTCCTCTCCTCCCCAGTGGGTTCAACTGGAATCTCAACTACTGTAGAATAATTCCTTAAGCCAGTTATTAACCAACACCCATATAGAAACTGGCAACCTCACCCCTGTAATGGTTGAGACCAGGAAGGCACGGTTTAAGCTCATGGCAGCCTCTAACACAGGGAAAGTAGCAAGTGCCTTGCCATTCCGCTGCCTAGTTCTCTGGCATAACCCAATCATCTCAGTAGATAATAAGTCACTCTACTGGCTGATACGGGAAAGCAAAGGGATTCTGATAGTCCAAGATCTTTATGTACCCAATTCCTCTACCTTAATGTCCTTCGAGCAGCTTCAGCCTCGTTATTCCCTTCAGACCACTGACTTCTGGAGATATCTGTAGCTGCACAGTGTGGTGTAATCTAGTAACTGGGAGAACTGGGCAGATTCTAAGTGGCACTGGCTGGCTTCCCTGCACCTAAAGCACTCCTCGCAAGGCCTAGTAGGGCGATTCTATGGCACGTGTCGTGAGGCACAACCAGACCACACCGAACCCTGCAGAGCCACCTGGAGCACAGATCTCAACATTCCAATTACTTCAGAAACATGGTCACGATGCCTACGACTTGCTCACACCATGTACAGGGACGTTAAGAGCCAGTTAATACAATTTAAAATCCTTCTCTGGTGGTAACGCACCCCGGCTGCTCTTTACACATGGGGTATACTTCCCCATGCAAGGTGTTGGAGATGTAGGCATGATCCAGCAAATATCCTATGCCTGTTGTGGGAGTGCCCATCTTTGACCTCTTTTTGGGCTGCCATAGCCATGGACCGTGCGGGAGTACTAAATCAACCCATTGATGTTCACAACCCACTGCTCCTACTGGAGGACTCTGCACCCTTCTCCCAGTTACCGAAGCCACATGCACAATGGCTATTGGTAGCACTTCTAGAGGCTAAAAGACTATTACTCCTGTCTTGGAGACAAACATTACCCCCCTCTATCTCTCTCTCTGTGGCACTCTGCCCTGGCCAGAATGACCACCTTTGAAAGAATTACCTATGCCAACAGAGGATAACTCCCTGAATACCATAAGAAATGGGGAGCTTACCGCCAACCCTATTTGTGAAAGGCTTCACTCCCTCCTTCTGGTAACCCCCTAGTTAATGAGACCCCCCCCAGAGACTCAATGTTTAAAGAAAGCTAGACACTTCTGAAATATGGTTTGATTGTTGCTATACACCTAGGACCTTCTATGCTTTAACAATTGTGCTTCCTCTTTCTCTACCTTTTTGTTTATCTCGCCTCTTATCTACCTTTCTGATTGTCATTGTATACTATGGTCAGAAGTATTTACTTTCCCCAACAAGTGGTTATGTAACTGTGGAGATATTGTCAATAGGAACATAATTAATGTTCTTTGGTTTATGTGCTGTAGGGCTGCACAGCCTCAGATTTTTGGTGAAGTAAGTTTTATGCAACTCTGTATGTCCAGATATCACAAGTATTACCTGGAGGGTTGTGCTCGAAGAATTCTATTCTATATGTTTAATGTGTGTATCTCATCGCAGTCCATTTTGACTATTGAGAAACAAATAAAATTTTATATGATAAAAAAAATGCATTTTGTTCCAGTTTTAATGATTTTTTTACTGAATTTATTGTTGCACCAGGAAAAATAATTCCATATTGTTAGGTACAACATGTAGGAGTTCCTCTCCATCCTCATCTGACAGAGACAGGGAAAACTGTTTTAGTGTTTTTGTTTTCATTTAAATTTTATACATTACTTAAAGAGTACAGATGATTGCTGACTGAGATGAGTGGCTGTGACAGCGAGAGACAGGGTGTGAGTATTGTAGAGTAAGAGTGAGAGCTGCTGCTGACTGTTGGAAGACCTGGCACTCATTCTTACTTCCAAGAGGCTGACTGAACAGAAGTCGGGTGTTTGGAAGTAGCAGAGCTGCTCTAAGCAGTTCTCTATAACAGTGGGCTGAGAATGAAAGGGATCCATTGCCAGTGTGTGTTGTAGGAGTAACTGTCTTGGTTACAGAGCACAGGCAAGCTGGAGGGTCAGCGCAGCAGCAGTCTCTAGCTGGCAGGGAGAGAAGAGAAAGCTGCTGTCTGAGAACACAAAGCCATGGTCTTAGTTTGGCCTAAAGTCCATTTCAGAATATGTGTCAGTTATGCGACTTCAGGTGGTGTATTATTTGTATGGAGTGATGGAAGATGAAAGTCGGTTTCAGCTATTCCATGTTTATTAATTTGAAGATGTGGTGTGTATTTCAGAATTACATTTTTTTTTAATCTTGGCTCAGCTGAGGCCAATATGACAGCTTTTCTCTTTGTGTTTTCGGGGCTTGGAGGGGGTGATTCTAGGTAGAGCCGACTGGCACCTTTTGCATGGGTTATACTAGGATTTACCATGGCAGAAAGGTGAAAGTCAGACAAGCAGAATCCTCCATTCTCAGACCCCATTGTATAATTGTTATCATAACACATCTGACTATTTTATAAATGTTTTAAATGTAATGATCCACTACGGTTGTGAGTCAGTGTTGTAATAGCCTCACTTCATGGGTGGATTAAAACCCATAGCTGCACCCTGGGTCTCACAACCCACCCAGATTGTTTGGTTATTATATTATTGCTGCACAACTGACTGTGGATTATTCATTAGTTAATCATCTGGTTCTGGGCTCAGAGCCCTGTACAACTGAGGAGTCTGTCTGCTGACTCCCCCCTCCCATCCGTAGTTCACTGTGCACAAGTTACTTATGTATGTGTAGTATATTTTTTCATGAGGCCATGCAGTATGTGCATGGCTGTGTGCATGTGAAGTTTGAATTAAACAGCACTAGGACGATTAGTCACCAGATTTAAGACCGCGGGCATTTGGTTGCGGTTTAAATGTCGTATGATCATTTGATCCCAGGAGTAAACATTGTGCAAATGTTGCCATGGGTTTAAATCGGCGATGTATTGTCCAATGTATCAAGTCCCTATACTTGCAGCGGATCCTGTTGGATAATGTTTCTAGTATGATTAGCAATGTCGTTCTTTTCATACCCACTCTCAGAGATATGTTTAAAACAAGGCTGTATTCGAACCCCCACCTTTCCTCTAAATTTCGTCACCGCTGACTCCCAGAAGGGGTTCCGAATAGAACAGCTGCCTTTTATGTTGACCAACATGGGGTGAGGTTCTGCTATTTGGTCATGCATATGGGAGTTAGATATGGGAAATGAGGACACAGGCAGGTACTGAAATAGATCTGTATTTGGCAGAGTGTTTCAGCCATTGCTTCCAGTCGCCCATAACAAGTGTCACAGAAATAAATGTTGTGTAAAGGATTTTTAATAAAACTTTTATTGTATTTATGATTTTACTGATTTTAGCACACAGTGTGAAGTTCAAAGCACCAGAACCAGTAACCCAGCATCACCAAAGAATCCAGTTCAAGTGCCCTGAAGTTAGAACCATTTTAATAAAGATTTTAAGGATTTTAGCAGTTTTTAAAGCACCAGCTCCAAATAAAAATGTTATGCACAAAGCACTATCAAGTTTGAGTGCCCTGAAGTTATACATTTATACATAACACAAACCTGAGTTAACCCAGAAGCTAAAAAATGAGTGTGTGCATCAAGGGTGCAGAGCTGAGCGAACCCAGAAGTTCGAATGGGCTGCGGGCTAAAAGGAGAGCGAACCAGTTCCTGTGCCAAAGCGCAGAGCTGAGTGAACCCAGAAGTTTGAATGGGCTGCAGGCTAAAGGGAGAGTGAACCAGTTCCTTTGCCAAAGTGTGGAGCTGAGTGAACCAGTTGCAGTGACAGCGAGCAGAGCTAACTCTAAACACAGGGTGACATTTCGACCGTGGCTATATGAGAGATGCAACTTTAACGAGCAACATTATTTTGACCATTCGCCATTATTACCGCAATATTATATCCGCGACATAGTGTCTGGGAACTAATCATCCACTTTCGAATTAAACCATTGCAGTTCTCAGTGGGTTAGGTGTGACCCACCGAGTTATTTGTTTGTGTCATATGTTGGTTCTTTTCTCGATTCCATGTGTGAATGAAGAGGCTGTCCATTTCTTTCCCCTTCATAGTAGCAGTGTTTTTTCAATTTGCTGCTGCTTTTTGCAGTACAGTATAATTTTTAGGGTTGGTGTGTACATTATTTTTCATGAAGAGTAAGTAAAACATCACATTCACTGTTACTACATCATAGTAGTTTTGGTTTATTTATTTATTTGCTTTTGTTAACCGGGTGAGCGCTCTAGACAACCAAGTGCCTGTTTTCAGGTGCGACCCAGGAGATTACAAGGAACATTCATGAACAACAGGCAAGGCAAGTAATGTTACATTTAAAGTGCATCAAACAACAAGGTCAGCACAAAAAAACAGTAGGGTTTTACAATGCAGGCAGCAGGTAGGATAATATTAGGGAAGTCTCAGGATACACAGTAAACACTAGTGACTTCATCCATCATGTCTTAGCAACCTTGCAAACATACATGGCCAGTCGCAGTAAAGCATATGCACCCCTGGCCTCAAGAAATGAGGGACTGGGGTGCTAGATGAGTGTAAAAACCTAGAAAAAAGCAGTGCATGCAAGAAAGTAACTGCTGGTGCCATCCCAGGGCTGGCAACCCCAAAATAATCTATGGAGAAATGAAGCATGCGGGGGGCAGTACACAAAACACAATTAGGAGTGGAGCATAAAGTCACCAATACATTTATTTGTGTTATAGCTGAAGGAAGCTGACAAAGCCCCAGTGCTTTGACCGTAACCTGATCTTTATCAGGAGGCATGATGGCAACATACAAACACACCCTTAAACAGACACGCACCACAAATATGTTAAGTTAAATTATACAATGGCATGAAAAATCTTGCTTCCTGATTGGTCAGCATGCCCTAGACATGGTGATGTTATCTGATAATAATATCACTGTTTCTAGGCAGGCATCGAAACAATTGCATAATGTTAAAAGAAATTCCTACCCTCTCACTCCCTCCCAAAGCCAGGTCCACATTCCTTCACTAAGTGACTCATCACCAGCCACAGGCAATTTACAAAATAGAAGCCATCCCAGCTGACTCCCCCCCCAACCCCACTCAACTGTGCTGGTGGTAAAACACACATTTCTCAATGTTTCACTTCTCAGTGTGCATAAAATTGAAAAAAAAAATACATAGCCATTTCAGCAAAGGGCTTCAGCTGTCCCCACTTGCTCATCTCTTTCCCTCCACCCCAACAGGGCAGGCTGTAGGTAGCAGTTTAAAAGAAAAACCCACAATCAATGGAGGTGGGGTGGCAGGCGTATAAGCAGCAAGGTGGGGAGGGGAACAGAGTCGAACAATAAAGAAGCTTCATACACAGTACTAGCAGCACCACCTACTAGACACAGTTCAAATAGTGACCATTGTTTTCCTCCACATAGAAAACTAAATTATAAAATGTGGAAAAATTTGTTTCAGAAGGTAAAAAAGGTATTTTTTCAAATGTTTACATTTTCTTTTGACAAATAAGCCATTGTATAATAGCAATAAGGCACTACAGGATATGTGTTATTGTGTAATGATGTTATTCCTCAGGTGGTGGAAGCACTCATTTTCACCTAGTGCTTCAATCCACCCAAAAAGTGACATTATATATAGAATAAAGTATGGGTCGGGTGTGTAACGAAAGTTTGTGAAAAGCATCCCACAATGAGGGTGTGTGTAAAATCGAGTTTGAAACCCCGATCCATTTTTTATTTTATATAATTGCTGGGTTTCCCTTTTTTGCCTCAGCAATTATATAAAATAAACAGCTCCCAGTGTATCCTACGGTCAGTCCTTTTAGTCCGGTGCCAAGATTTTTGTATTTTAAAACTGTTTTTTACCTTTTGTGCAGGTCTTTCTGTGTTTCCAGGGTATATGGGGGGAGAAAAGAAAAGAAAAGGACTTACCGACGAGTTCTTGTAGCGGTTCTGTTTCGGGCGATACGGAAGCAGTCTCGACTGGTCGCGCTCCTGCGTGAGCATGTGCACAGCAAGGGAAATCATGCACGTGTTTGCTGTTATAAATGCTCCTTTATAATGGTAAATTATGCCATGGTTTCCCTATGGGAAAAAGGGAGACCCATTTATTATTACAAAATAACACACATTCTGCTATGCCTTCTTGCTTAAATAAATGAGATTCAGATACTCTTGTAACACAATAATCCATAAGGCCCAAGCACAAAACAGTGCATTAAGATTAAAAAACATCATAAGATCACTTCAAATATTACTGAAATAAAATCCAATGTCAGAGATGGGGAGGGGGTAGATGACACCCACAATGATAGACTGATATCTTTCCATATTCAGCATGCTCAAATATTTTCTCCTCAAGCAAGCCTTCTGGTTCTGGCAGCAGTGAGAGCAGGGACTACAAGTACCTACAGTACTGCTAATGTCCCCACCTCTTCTATCTGCATCTTCTTTGTCACATGCTTCTATATCAGTAGCAGGAGGGCATTAGAGCTAACATGCCACATGCAGGAACCAGCAGCCACCACCACAAGTGTTCCCATGGTAACCCAAGGTAACTGAGTGGAAGAAGTAAATATTGCATCTGGGTGATAGTATCCTCAGTTAGAGAGGGGGAGAGAGAGAGAGAGAGAGAGAGAGAGAGAGAGTGAAAAAAATGTTTAAGTGGGTAGTGAGTAAGGTTTAGAAAGAAGTGAGTAGCTATGCTGAGAGATGTGCAGTGCAGCGGTTGTGGGGCCGCAGTCTTCAGGGAGACATTCTGGAGACTGCAGTGCTGCCCCATCTGCAGGCACCTCTCTGGGCTGAGGGAAGAGATTACCAGATTTAAGGTGAAGTTGGCTCTGGATACAAGGATCTACTCCCTATCTCAGGGACCTCCTAGCCAACCATAGCTACCAGAAAGGGTGCCGAGAAGGAGGAGTAGCTGGACAATGGAGGTTTAAGGTGGAGGAGCCTAGCACATCTCACATCCCATACCACTATGGAATTCCTATGCCACACTGGCAAGGTGGAATTGTCCCCTGGAGGCACCTGAGGTAGTGACCAGGATCGATGTGGAGGTCATCCATGGTGAAGACCCCAAGGGGGATAGCAGAGGACCCCAGAGGAGGAGAAAGCAAATCCTGGTGGGTAACTTGATAGTAAGGGGGCTACAGTTGGGGACAGGAAGGGATGAGGAGAGTGTGGTGAGGTGCCTTCCCAGCACCTTGGCTCAAAGGGATGGAGAGAGGATCCTAAGGATGTCTAGGGAGGCAGGGAAGGAGAGAGAGAGCTGGACATCTCTGTCCATATGGAGACAAATGATCTGGCAATGGAGGAGCCAGAAACAGTTCAGGAGGAAATCAGGAAGCTGTGGAAGGTTCTTAGGCAAGTGGCACAATCTGTTACTTTCTCGGAGGTGCTACCTGTCCATGACAAGGAGGTTGACAGGAAGCTCTGCACCTGGGACATCAACATATGGTTGAGGAAATGGTGCAGAGAAGACATATTCAGATTCATGGGGATTGTGGCCCCCACCTCGAGGGATAAAGGTATGTACAGGGGAGACAGCCTGCATCTGTCTGGGGGGGCTGAGCTCCTCAGTGAACAGTTTAAATGCTACAGTACATTGATAAATATTTAAATGGGCCAAGGAGGAGGCAGAATAAAAATCTGCCCCCTCCCCACAAATGCTTACTGGGTCAGCAGTAGAAATCCCAAGGGTGAGAAGTCCCAAAAGGAACAAACACTGATAGGAAACCAGGAGGGAAAGGAAGGGGGAAATAGGAAAGAAAGTAGTGGAGAAAATGGTGCAGGGCAAAAGGGCCAGATAGGGGAAGGTGTCAGTACAAAATGGAGAGCCATTTGTGCAAATGCTCAAAGTCTGGGCAACAAGATGGCAGAAACAGAGGACACTATGGCAGCAGAAGATCTAGAGATGGTTGCAATTACTGAGACATGGTGTAATGAAAACCAGGACTGGGATGTAGCCATAACAGGGTACGTTCTATTTAGGAAGGACAGGGTAGGATAAAAGGGAGGTGGGGTGGCTCTTTACATGAGGAAAAGCATTAAGGCCACGGAAATACAGAGGAAATAGAGTGAGGTGGAGGTAATGTGGGTCACCCTGGAGACAGAGAAGAGGGCAGCTATTTGAACAGAGGAGATATACAGACCTCCAACACTGGAGGAGAAGGATGGGGATAAGATTATGACAGAAGAAACCAAAGGGATGGCAGACAAGGGGGAGGAACAGTTATTGCTAGTAGAGGACTTCAATTTACTGGATTTGGATTGGAGCATCCCTGCTGCAGCAACAGTTAAAAGCAGGGAAATCAAAGACTCCTTGAGGGGGGCATTCCTCAGGCAAATAGGTAAAGAACCCACTCATGGAGGGATGATACTGGCCTGGTATTGTCAAATGGGGACAGTGTCACTGACATCACAGTGGGAAGCCACCTGGGGACCAGTGAGCATTGCATGGTGTTGCTCAATATAAGGACTGGGCCAGAAACAAATCACACTAAGATGAGGGCCCTGGAATTCAGAAGGGCCAATTTCAAGAAAATGGGACAGTGCCTCATTGAACCCTAGCAGGGATAGGGGAAAACTCCTGGGGTGGAGGAAAATGGGCAGGAATAAGGGAGGCCATTGAGAAGGTAATGAACCTCTGCATAAGGCAGGTGAAAAAGAGCAAGAGAAAAAAAGAGACTGCTATGGCTCCCCAAGGAAGTAGCAGAGAAGTAAGTGTGAAAAAGCAAACATTCAAGAGATACAAATTGACTCAGAAGGAAGAGGATAGAGAGGGTTATCAGGAAAAACAAAAGGAGGCAGGGAAAGGAATTAGGAGAGCAAAGGCACACATGGAGGATAACATTGCCAAGTCACTGAAAAAGGAGGTTAAAACATTCTTCATGTACATAAGTGAAAAAAAGAAGAACAAGGCAGGGATAGTAAGACTAAAAGGGGAAGGGGAAATGTATGGAAGAGGAGAAGAAGAAGGCAGACATAATAAATAAGTACTTTTGTTCAGTGTTCATAAAGGAAGGGGTAGGAGAGGGGCCACAGATAGAGGAAAAGGGCATAAAGGGAAGGGAGGAGGACACTATCCCCTTTACGGAGGAAGAGAGTCCTCAGGAAACTAGCAAAACTAAAAGTGGATAAGGCTATGGGGACAGATGGGGTTCATCCCAGGATACTACAGGTAGGTACAAGGTAGCCAACTTGGGCAGACTAGATGGACAACACAGTCCACATCTGCTGATTTTTTTTCTTATGTTCTTATACTGAAAGAACTAAAGGAGGTGCTGACTGTGCCTCTGACAGACCTGTTCAATCTATCTCTGGATACCAGGGAAGTTCCAAGGGACTGGAGGAGGGTGGATGTGGTCCCACTCCACAAGAGTGGAAATAGGGAGGAGGCAGGAAACTACAGACCTGTAAGCCTGAATTTGGTGGTGTGCAAAGTTATGGAAACACTACTAAAAGAAAGAAGTGGGAAATACCTTATGGCCAGCGGATTACAAGATCCGATGCCGCATGGGTTCACAAAGGGGCGATCCTGCCAAACAATCCTGATCGAGTTCTTTGACTGTGTTATCAGAGAGGTGAATAAGGGTGGAGCAGTGGATGTGGCATACCTGGATTTCAGTAAGGCCATAGACACCATCCCACACAGAAGGGTGGTAAATAAGCTGGGCTGCCTGGGAATGGGTCCAAAGATAGTGAAATGGGTATGAAGTTGGCTGGGTAACAGTACTCAGAGAGTAGTGGTAAATGGGGTTCACTTGAAAGAAGGAATGGTGACCAGCAGGTGCAACATGGGTCAGTACTGGGACCAGTACTCTTCAATGTTTTTATTAGTGACATCACAGAGGGTCTGGAAGGGAAAGCATGCCAGTCTGTGGATGACATAAAAATCTGCAACACAGTGAACATATCAGGGGGAGTGGAAAAAATGAGGGAAGATCTGAGAAAGCTGGAAGACTGATCTAGGGTTTGGCAATTAGGATTCAGTGCCAAAAAGTGCAAAATTATGCACATGGACACAAAAATCAAAGGCAATGTATCATTTGTAGGGGGTACAACCACAAACAGGAAAGTGACCTGAAGGTCATCATATCTGATGACCTGAAGGTAGCAAGGCACTGAGATAAGGCAGTGGGGAAGGCAAGTAAAATGCTGGGGTGCATAGGGAGGGATATCACCAGCAGAAAGAGGGAGGTAGTGTTACACCTGTACAGATTAATGGTGAGGCCCCACCTGAAATTCTGTGTCCAGTACTGGAGGCCCCATCTCAAAAAAAAAAAAACATAGATTGGGTGGAGACGGTTCAGAGAAGGACGACTAAAATTGTGCATGGCCTGATCAGAAGCCCTATAAGGAAATTAATTATGTACTTCCTAGAGGAAAGGAGAGAAAGAAGAGACATGATAGAAACTTTCAAATACCTCAAAGGTATCAGTAAGGTACAGGAGGGGGCATATTGCACGAAAAGAAATGCTCAGGGACAAGGGGGCATGATATGAAGCTGTAAGATGAGAGACTTATAGGGAATATGAGGAAATACTTCTTCACTGAAAGGATGGTGGACACCTGGAACAGCTTCCCAGTAGAGGTGGTGGGTACAGAAATAGTAACAGGTATCAAACATGCATGGGATAAGCACAGGGATCATAGTAAAAGGGTGGGTGGGGGGTTAGGCCGGAGATTAAATAGGGTCTATGATATAGTAGGCAGGGACTTTAGGGCAAACTAGGTGGGCCCAGAGGTTCTTTTCTGCTGACAGCTTCTCTGTTTCCATGGCTACCACAATGGCTGTTAAATCCACAGCTAGTGTTCTTCCTCCCATTACCAGTACCATGCTTTCAGCACCCACTCTTTCTACTGTCACCATCACTGCAGACACTGTGACCACTGTTCCTATGCCCACAGCCCAGCAACTACTAAGCCTGTGACAACAACCTCCCTAGTGTATCGGTCTAACACAGTTCTTGATATCATTTTAGCAGTGCTATATGTGTGGTTTGGTGGATGGAGGATGCCACAAGTAGCTTGAGTTGTATTAGTGACAGCTCTATGTTGGTCATTGGAAGTATCTTCGAGGTGTATATGGTACACCAGGTTCAAATGGGAGCTAATGGTGTTGTTTCAATGCTTTTTAAACCACCATTTAAAAAAAATCCTTGCTGGATACTGAATAACGAATATCCAAATACCTGGCACCTGAATATCAAACTTTCAGGAAAAGTTATTCATATAGATCTAATTTCTATTTCAGATTTTCAAAGCTATTCTGTATGTAAAGCAGATCCCATTTTGGGTCATCACAAAGACTTGCTGATGACTCCCCAGCTGGAAAAGCGCTGCAGATAGAGTGGCTTGCTACTTGTCAGGGCATAAACATGGGGCACTTCAAGTTAGAATAGAAATGTAGAAATATAGAAGTTGATGTCAGAAAAGGTCCATTGACCCATGTAGTCTGATGGACCCTCTCTATAGTATGATGCGTACCGTATACCATCACCGTAGCTACTCCCCGACTGCGAAGACCACCACAGTGCCAGAAATTGGGCAAAATTCACCTGTCACTGTGGTGGTCCATGCGGTGATCGGGACTGCCTCGCTGGGTGATTCCCTCCCAGGTCCAACTCCGATTCAGAGTTAGAATCCTAGAGACTGGGGGGCATGGGGGTTCCTGGGGAGTGCAGCCCCCGATTTTGAGCGCCAACATCCCGTTGCTACAATGCTGTCAATCGCATTGTAGCTGTCATAGTAGGGGATGTCGGCACTAGCACTATCGAAG
Source organism: Neoceratodus forsteri (assembly GCA_016271365.2). Classification (NCBI taxonomy): domain Eukaryota; kingdom Metazoa; phylum Chordata; order Ceratodontiformes; family Ceratodontidae; genus Neoceratodus; species Neoceratodus forsteri. The sequence goes on along the minus strand of CM057450.1, from coordinate 868,144,216 downwards.
CGCTATAGGTAAACTGATGTGTACACCCTAGCGGTCACTCATTCCCCCACCACCATGCCATCCTTCCTTGATTTCCTCACAGCCCCATTTAGTGTGTCCTTTCAATCCTTACTTGAATCCCTCCACTGATTTGGTGCAAATCAAATCTTACATCAGTCTATGGTCCACTTACCTAACAACTTTCCCATAGAGGATGTGGGACATAAGTTTGAAAGCATGAAGGTTCAGCATTGCAGTTGCCAAGCTGGTCAGGTGCCCCTTGGCTGTGACTGAGTCAGTCTACGAGGAGGTCAGAGTTACCTTTTTGCCATGCACCATTATCTGGGGGTACTCAGGCACGGCCCAGGCTGAATGGCTCCAGGGGTCAGGTGCTCCAGTATTCTGTTAATCTCACAGAACTGAAGGCTGTCAGGTCTTGCAAGCTCATAAAGTTCACCAGTGAAGGGTGTAATTTAGGGGTAGCCAGAGGCTGTGGTCAAGACCTGTTGATTTATTTGCAACCCCTATGATATCCACTGCAATACCTCGGAACCCCTAAAACAAGGTTTCTCTAAAATTCATTTATATAAAATGTGGTGAGTGGGAAGCTTTGCAACTCCTATGTTTCTGCTGAAATTGAACTGTGCAAGCCTTGTGATACTTGTGAAATGATGTTACTAGCACCAGGGCTGTTCTCTATTCATTGATTTATTTATATGAAGTTAGTCAAAACTACTGATAGCCCCATGAGATGCAGCATTTCATTTTCTTCGGGGTCCCAGGGAGGATAACAGCAGTCAGCAGGTTAACAAAGTCCAGCAGGAATAGTTAGATGCAGATTAAAGTACCTACAGGAAAAACAAACAAGCTCTAAAGGTAAGTACCTACATCCAAGCAGTAATCAAAACAAGCTAACAAAGTGGGTTCACTGCAAATAAACAGCAGGAACTTTGTTAGGCAACCTGATCATGGTTAGAGACAGTAGATGGGGATTCTGGAACCAAACAAATACATGGAGTTCTAAGCTGGCTGGAAAGACTGGATTTGAACTCTTGCAAGCTGGAAGCATTCAACAGCCGGTTAGGGAGTTTGTTCCAGGTGTCTGGTGTAGCAAATGCGAAAGCCTTTCTATCAAATTCATGCTTCATCCTGGGAATTGAGAAGGTAAGTGCTGCAGTTGAGCAAAGTGAGTAGGCATGGCTTGATTGTGTGATGGGGGCTAGGAGATAATCAGGGTTTTTCTTTGTGCACTGTTGTAGAACAAAGAAAGCCAGTAGTAGTCACATCTGCTTGAAGGACTTGTCCAGGTAAGCTGGTTATACACCAGACAATGAAGGGTAGACCAGTCATATTAGAGGATGAACCTGCACTTGTTGTATAAAGGATTCAGGGACAGCAGAATGACTTAGTTTGCACAGCGGTATATGATATCTCAATAGTCAATGGAAGGGAGCAGGAAGTGGGAGACTACCTACTTCCTTATGTCAGCACTGACGCAGCATTTACAACTGTGGAGAAATATGAGTTACTAATCCCTGAGGTGGAAATTCTGGAACTGCATCAGTGCAGAGCTGCCTGTTATGAACTAGAAGTGTGTACTGAAACTATGGCCGATGTCTCCAAATGAATTCTGAACAAGCTGGGAACTTATCGATGCTTGAGAGTAGTGCTGTTGTGTGCATGACAGGGACATCCTGGAACCACTGCTGTCCATAGTACAGCAGAATAGGGGTTTCCTGGGATCAATTCTGTTTGGGAAGTGAGAACTCTACTCTCAGCTGAGTGAAGTGATTGCTGTATGGACATGATCTCACTAACCTGCATGAGAGACATTAAAATCAGTTCTCAATGGGAGCTATGCATGAAGACGAGCCAGGTACATGTGAGACATTCGTATCTAGCCCCTTCAGCTCTGTACCCATGGACAGGCACATGGGGCACAGCATGCACTAATGTGTACCACTACAAGGTACCTGTTTGTAGCCCTCCCCCAGCATGCTACTGCAAGGGGTGGATCAGAGGACACAAGTACCTCGCAGTAAATGACATGTCACAAAATACTGCAGTAAAAAAAGGCTTAATTGCCACTGAATTACACTACAGCATTTTGTGATGTACTGTACTGCAGCAGTACTCTATTTCATCCCAGCTGACATCACTGTAAGTTCTTCCTTTCTGCCTACAATGTGACAGTAACAACTACTGTATAAGAAAGTAAACCAGAACTCCACCAAAGAGATCTGTAATATTGTAAGAGAAACCTTGTACATGGGATATGTCAGGGTGTGCCGATCTGATTTGGGAGAGGGCTGAATTATTCAGGAAACCACCATTACCAGCTTTTTATACTTCAGCAAAGATATACAAGGACCTTTACAGTCCCCAGGGAGGCTAATAGTGTCTGGCATAGGTTCTATTCTAGAACAATTGTCAATATTTGTGGACTGTCACGAAAGAAGTTTTGTGGAACAGAACAGACTCATATATTAAAGATAGCACTGACATTATGAACATGTTTACAAATACCAGTGAACAGGATGCGATCTCTGGGAATGTATATCAGTCACTTGGGACCATAACATTTTTGAACTCTCTTCTACACAAATCAGGTATAGAGGCCTTTGCTGACTTTCTGTGTGACATAAATCAGAGATGATGCCACCTAGTGAATACATTAGTAGTAGCAGTAGATTTTATTTGCTTGTAGCACCCTTCCTCTGAGGACTAGGGCACCATTACAATAGTACAATAGCAGTAATGAACCATACATTAAAAGAAATATGATATAATATAAGTTTCAATAAATAATTCATAAATTAATAAGTTAATGAAGAGTCAGAAATGGGGGGCTGACCACAGGGACCTTTACTCCTCATAAGCCTGTGCAAAAAGATGTGCTTTAAGACCCCTTTTTAAAGACTCCACTGAGGGGTCCTTCCTCAGGTCCTTTGATAGGGAGTTTCAAAGGACTGGGCCTACAACATCAATGGCTTAGTCCCCTTAGGTCTTTAACCTTGCCCAGGGAATAGCCAGGAGGCCCTCCTCAGTGGAGTGGAGAGGGCACAAGGATGTGTAAGTGTGCAGGAGATCCAACAGGTAACCGGGGCCCAGCCCATGCAGGTAGTTATAAGTTAGTATCTCTACATTAAAGGAGATATGCCATTTAACTGTCAGTCAATGCAGTTCATGCAGCACCTTGGAGACATGGCTAGACCTCAAAAGGCCAGTCAGCAACATAGCAGCTGCATTCTACACTAGCTAGAGGTGCTGCACCATACCTCCACTGACCCAAAGGTAAAGACAATTACAGTAGTCAAGCCTTGAGGGCACAAAAGCATGCACCAGTGTGGCCAAGTCCTCAGGGGATATAGGATTTAACCCAGAAGATGTTCCTTAGATTGTAGAAACCACTATAGATGACTGCTGGGACCAGATCCTTAAAATATAGCCCCTCATTCGGAATGACTCCCAAGGTTCTCACCTTAACAGCAGCCATAAGCCCAGAAGAACCAAACCAAAGCTGTGTCTCTCTAGCTGCAGCTTTACTGTCCCCAGAGACCCAGCTCAATCACCAGTAATTGAGTTTTGTCAGGGTTGAGTCTAAGTCGGCTGGATGACATCCAGTCTTAGATCTTGGCCAGGCACTTATTAATCAAATCAACCTCTGCCGGCTGCAACTGTTGCAGAATGTGGCAGCAAGATTGTTGATGGGTGCGAAAAGGAGGGTATCCCATGAAAAGGGCGACTGAGATTGAATGACTCAAATATGAGTGACTCACTCTCAGTGCCTGTGTTATGGGCTATCCTGAAAGGGTAGTGACAGGTGAAAAGGAAGCTATAAGCAGGCTAAAACAAAGGTGACCGGAACCACTGCGGGGAATGGAAGAGGAGGGAAGGTATGTGGGAGGCAATGAAATGGAAGGCTGCCGAGCTGGCCATGTGGTGTGGTGGTGAGGGTGGCTGGCTACAGTGGGAGGGTGCAGGGTTCAGGTCTGGGGAGGCGTGACTAATTTTGCCATTGGTATGTTTTATTTGTTACAAGTTTCACCACCTCCCCGACATGCACTCCCCTGCAGTTGATTATATTAAGTAAAGAAGTGCGAAGGCTAACCCACATAGATAATATATGTGTATTCAACCCGTTGTCTTCACTGTGAGTGTACTGTACATTGCCATTTTTATTTTTGGCAATGTACACTTGCCCTAAAGGCGATTGCCGTTCAGCAATCACCGTTATGACATAGGACCAAAAGGGAGTGATCATATCACTCCGGTCCTCTGTGAACTGCACTGGCTGCCAGTCAGGTGGAGGATTGTCTTCAAGGTAGGGCTCCTGATGATCAAGACCCTGCATGAAAGGGGGACAGTTTATGTGCAAGATCTCCTTGTTCCCTTCTGATCATCCCGGAGCGCTCCCTTCTGCTGAAGGTTGTCTCCTTGTAGTTCCTAGGGTTAGGTTGCAACATTTGGTGCCTTTTCTGCAGCCTCACCTACCCTGTGGAACTCACTTCCTAGTTATCTTAAGGGGGCTCCCTTGGTAGAAGCCTTTAAAAAGGGTCTTAAGACCTATTTGTTCCAGAAGGATTTTAACTACTAATATTTATTTGATGGTTTTAAGGGGATAGATAAATTATTTTAAGTATTGACTCCCAGTTAAATCTCAGTATTTTCTTGTTGTTTATTATTGTATTTGTATGTACAGCGTTCTGAGTCCCTGGAAAGGGGTGCTTTATAAATAAAGTATCTATCTATCTATCTATCTATCTATCTATCTATCTATCTATGTATCCATCAACCATGCCGGGCATCTCAGGTGTAAAAGACAGATTAAGCTGGGTATCTTCAGTAAAGTGGTAAACCCAACCTCATACTGCCTAATGATCCCTCCCAGTGGCAGCATGTGTAACGTGATTAACCCTCTACTAGTTATAATTATATTTGTGATATAAATATGTTTATTTGCATGTCTGCTTACGGAATAGCACCCAGCAGTTTTTAAAGGGGCCTGACCTTTTGACCCCAAAGGCTCTGGCTCACTAAAAACAATTGACTGTAGTAACATTGAACCAGTGAGTTAATTAAGAGGCTTCCTTTTGACATCTCCTGTCATATCGGTGTTAGCTGTTATATAACATGTTCTAAACCAACCCTTCTGCTTTGAAGTGCAGGACAAAGTTTGCATTTTATGACCTTTGAGGGAAAGGACATTTTTAACTGATTCCTGTTAGCTTTCATACCTGTAAGAGAAATGTTTTGTCAGGATGTTTTATGAACATCAAAGGTGAATGCTCTGATCAAACAGTCTGTCATATTTTAACATTGCTATCTTGCAGATTTCCAGCCAGCAGTAAAATGACATCCTTTTGGATATACTTGATCAGGCTACAAATTAATTGCAGGCTAACAGTGACATCATGAGCTGTGACCACACAGGATAGGAGGGACATGCTGTATTATTATCACTTTGGATGAAAAGGCATGGACACACTTCATCTCTGGACTCCTAAAGGAAGACACATAGAGTGTGTCTGAACTAGAAAGGCTTTTCTTTTAAAAAATAGGCAACATCCAACTGGAACTGTGTTAGGCTTAGAAATTTAAGCACCAGGCATTTTGTTTCTGTAATTTCCAATTTATTTCTGACTATAAGTGTTTATGTTATATGTTCTGTTTTGTATGTATTTACCATTTTTTTTTTTATTTTAGTAAACATTTTGGTTTCCTTAATCCTGCTTGAGACTTTTCTTTTGCATGTAGAGGCTGAAACAGTATTGGATAATTCTGAGAAAAATTTTAAAGGGCTTAAAAGTGTGTTACTATCTTGCTTAGGTAAAAACTGAGTCAAAGGGACTGAATTGTGAACCAGGCTGCTGCCCACTGGGTGAAGTATTGCACTGCATACCCTGAAGAGAGTGTGATATCTGAGCCTGTTAACTGGGTGTGCTAGTGAAAAAGAGTTCATATTCAACCCCAGGACCCGAGGCAAGTAGGTGATTTGGACCCAAAACAGACAGGAGGGTTACCCTGTTTGTCTCCTGTTCACATATTGCACTTCAAGGTTTGGCACTGTGTGAGCAGAGGGCCTGACCTGTGAAGTGCATTTGTGACAGCATGTACTCTGTGAACAACATGGGTGATAGGACCAAACCCTGAGGTACCCCACAAGGTAGGGCCATAAGGAGCGAGGGGAAATTTCCCATCACTGCCCTTTGCATCCTGCCAGTGAGGTACTGTAGGATTCAGACTAGCAGATGACTTTGCTGGTGAATCATACAAACTTCCTGAGCTGATCCAGGAACAGCTTATAGTCCACAGTGTCAAAGACTGATAAGAGATCGAGAAGAACAAGAACTGACCACTCTTCCCTATTCCTCACCCTTAGAAGGTCATTGTGTACCTGGACCAGCATGGTCTTAGCAAACACCATGCCCAGCTGTATGACAAACCTCCTAGTAGCCGAGTCGGGCCTGGATCCAAATTGCAAAATGTTGGCTGCAGCTTCAAAATTCCCTCACACACCTCATCCACCATCATCGGCCAGAGATCTCCTCAGGACACCGAATGCCATTCTGTCCTGTTGTCCCAACCCTGATGGGGCTGTAATGGCCCACTTGGCAAGACCCCAGCATGAATAGAGGACACTCTGAAAAGAACCAAGCAAATTCCTCACACTTCACTGATGAAACAGCCTTCATGGGCTACAGATAGGCCATATGAAGAAGCTTGTCTACAATCTGAAAATCTGAACTGGTCAGTTACTTCCAGCAGCAATCTACCTGGACAGAAATATTTCCTTCTTTCTGGTGATTGCTCTTTGATACTTGCTGTAGTAAGTACTCCCTGCATGAGAGGAGGGAGAGGGGGATATGAAAGAGATATACAAATAACTCACGGGGAGGAACAAGGTACAGGAAAACACTATTTTGCAGAGGAAAAGATGTTCCAGGATTAGGGATCATGGGATGAAATTGGAGGGAGGGAGGTTCAGAGGTAATGTGAGGAAACACTTCTTCATGGAAAGAGTGGTGGACAAGTGGAATGCCCTGCCGGAGGAGGTGATGGGGGCTGAAACAATTATGGGATTCAAGAATACACAGGATAGACATCAGAGGATCCTATCAGTTAGGGGAAAGGGACATCCCGGTTCAAGAGAGGCTTGAAGAGGCAAACTTACATGTGCAATTGGGCAGACTAGGTGGGCCAGAGGCCCTTCTCTGCATAAGTAGCTATGTATCTATGTAAGTAATCAAACCCAGTCTATCCTCTTGGACCCTGACCCTCCTACAACAATGCTCCAACATCCACCCTTTGTTTTCTACTGCCTTAACTCACCATCATACCATGGCAAGCCAAGGTGCAAAACCAATAGGAATCCAAGCAGGCATCCCTCAAGGCTCTATTCTTGACCCCATCCTTTTTTCTATTATCTTAAAGGACCTTTCCTCTATCTGTGTCTCCTCCTAGATCCACCTCCATGCCAACGATACTATCATCTACACCTCTGGTCCCGAGGTCAAGTCCCAGATGCAGAGTGACTTCATGTGCGTCATACTCTGTGTTGACCTTTGGCTGGTTATCCTGGAACCAAAGAAAACAGTACCATGATCTTTGGTACATCCCAGAAACTCTCAAAAACTTCCTCCCTACCTTTCTTTTCTACCATTGATGGCACGCTCATTGAATCAGTCCCCTCCTACTGTATAAATACCAAGATGTCTAGGATGACAGCTGTCTAGACTTCTCTTCTCACTTTGACTATATCCACTCTAAACTCCACCCAAAACTAGGTGCCATGTACAGAAACAAGGATGCCCACTCCCTCCCTGTCCACCATGAGCTGCTCACCAAAATGATCCTCCCTGTGTTTGACTATGCTGACGCTGTTTTAGGGTCATCCCCTGCCTCATCCCTCACTAGGTTGGACACTCTATAAAGCTTTCTGTCACTTTGCCTCCAGTGCTCCCCCCTGCATTCATCACTGTACTTTTTACTCTTCCTTGTCCCTTCCCTCTCTCCCAGTATGCCATCAGCTCCATGGACCCTCCATCCCTACCTCTCCTCTTTTCTGTCTTCCCCCTCCTCCTCCCTCTCCTCCTACCAGCTTCACACCAGAGACCATCACACTTTCTCTTCCCAGCCCTCACTCTAGCTCAGGGCTGGCTGCCTTCTCCTATCAATCTCCCCACTATCTGGAAGTCCCTTCCCAGCTCCCTGAATTTATCTTCCTCTCTACCCACTCTAAAACTTTCCATTTCCCAATCTCTATCCACCACTTGCTCCTGTATCCTCTGACTTCTGCTGCCTACACCTACCCACTCCCTCTCCCTGTTCCTTTTCCATCCTGCCCTGCTCAGTACCCCCTCTTAGTTCTTGTGTTATGTTAACTTTCTGTAAGCCTCTCAGTCAGATTATCCTACCCCTATCTTTCCTCATCTCATCGATTATTTCCCTTTATTTTTAAATTGCATTATGTCATTGCATACGGCTATTGCTCACTTGTTATGTGCTACAATGGCATTATTGTTACCAATCCCTGCTGTCTTAATTCATTATTGTACCTAGCTGCATTTTTATTAATTTTATTTACTTTGTCCCCCCTACTCCTTTTCCCCCTTGGTCGCACCGGGAAATGAGCCTCGGCTCAGTGTGATTCTCCCGGTTGCCAAACTTTAAATAAATAAATGTACCCCCCACATCCTCATCTTGTGTCTAGGAATCCCAGTGTTAAAGCGAGGGGGGCACAGACCTGAAACCTTCCTGGCATTCTTCACATAAATGGAGGAAACAATAAGGCCTTACATGACGGTTGTTTTCAAACACAATGCCTGTTCTTACCCTGGCGCTGAATCTCTGAGCCGGCAGCATCCTGCTGATTCTGAAACTAAAAGGAGGCACTGAAACTTTGCTCAAAAGGCAAGAATAAAGTTGTGTAGGAGATTAGTTCATTGACCGCAGAACACAAGCAGAATGACAGAAAACATAAAATCCTTTATTTTGGACGTGAAATGATTGTGTCCAAAAATATAAATTAAATTGAGCAGCTCTGTGGGGCTGAGAGATTAGGCATGAGCACACAAGGCATTAGAGAGCATGAGAAATTGCCACAGCTGCCAAGATTTTTAAAGGCCTAAAGCATAGCCCACTCTGGCTCCACACTGAACTTCCCCTGGGCAGAAATTTATTTTGCTTCAACTTCTTAACCTGCTTTTCACATGATGTACTTTTATACCTTCACTTGGGAAAGTGCCTTACTCCTCCCTGCCAGCTGGTCCTAATATGGGACCCCAGGATGATGCAGCCTAATTGCCTCCATGGCTGCTCTCAGTCCAGTTACCCTACTTCACCAAGCCAAACAGTGCCACAATTCCTCCATTTCCGCCAAGCCCACCCAAGACTGAACCAGAGCCTGCAGTGATGGCTCCCTCTTTACACAATTTCTGGTTCCTGGAGCCACATCCCTTAAAGGGTCTGATTGGCCTGCAGCAGACACGGGCACAGCAGACCCCAAGACGAATCCCAGGATGCAACTCCTCTTCCTAGCCATATCTTCCCAGCAGTATGCCACATGGGAAAGGCCCACCAGAGATGCCACCTCCAGTAGTCCCTGCTGCAGTCCTGCCACCACCACAGCAGCCCCACCGCCTGGATACCTCATCCATGATTCTGGTTTCTGGGACCACTGTGTGTTCAAACAGGTCCCAACCCTTTCCCCTCCTTCCTTCTCTGCAGCATCTGATGGAAACACTCCCTACACCCCCACAGCCACCAAGCTCCAACAGCTCTCCATCAGAGACCTCCTCACATCACACCAATGCTGCCAGCTGACTTCTTTTTGGCCATAGAGTAATGCGCTTCCCGGCCACTTTGCCCTCCTCGGTACTGCCATCTCCCCATATCTCTCCCAACCCAGGGAAAACCAAGGGCTTAAATAATAGTGAACCCTGCCCCCTGGTGGTAGTAATCAGATATTGCTGCCTAGCTGACTAAGAAAAATGGGCCCTACCAAAAGGGGAGGACCTAACCTAAGCCAGGGTAGTAAGCCCACCCCGCAAGGAAGGGCTTACAAAAATACACAAACTGGGGTCACAAGGTCAAAGGAAGCCCCTACAGCTCTATTATAGGCTGCCCCATCCTTCTCTGAACCCATGGTGAATGCCACAGACATGTCTAAGGTGTCCAGCACCACCAAAATCCCCTCTGGCTGAAACCCTCACAAAAGAAGAAAATGAACACCCTCCACAGGAAGTGGACTAAAGAGAACCTGATGGCACTATGATTCAACCTACTGACCAGATCAATCTTGAGATCTTCTACCTAAAGCCTCAGGGAGAATACTAAGTCTAATGCATGGCCATGTTGGTGGGTTGCAGAAGCAACCACTTGTGCAAGGCACAGGGAATCCATTCTCTGGAGAAATTCCTGCCCTAAATGTGAAAGTTCATCATCGATTCAGGAATTGAAGTTTCCCAAAATAATCCATCTCAGTGAATCCAGCACCCTATTGGCAAACAAGTCCATGATTTACTGCAGAAATCCCCCCTTGCATCGTGGTGGCTGGTAGATGAGGAGAATCTGGTAATCTATATATGGATGCCCACGAACTGTCATGCATTCAAACAACAGTGTACCCCCTACTGGGTGCATCACCAGATCCAACTCAAATCTAAATCAGATGGCAACCTTCCCTGAGATTCTTCCTTGGGCAGTGGACTACAGAGAACCCAGTAGGGACGGCTGCCTGTAGTATGGTGACAGCATCATCACCAAGCCAGGTCTCCATGAAGCAATCCAAGCTGACAGACAAATGGGATATAAAATCTGCCATAGTAGTGGTCTTATTCCTCATCAATCTGGCATTACATAACACTACCTAAAGAGGACACTCAATGATGGCTGACCCCTCAGCTACCTGCCCACTTGGTCTGGTGGGTTTCCTGGATATGGGATTTAAACATGTCTGGCATCTCCCGAATCCTCATGTTGCCTCAGAGTACCTCTGGTCCTCACAGTCCTAATAACACCCACCCTGTCTGCTCTCACCCCATCACTAGCACCCCTCCATGCCTCCTATTGATCCAGACCTCCCTGCAGTGCCAATAAGCTGCGCTAGGCAGTGGGATCGGAGAGAGGGCACAGATCATGAAGCAGAGACAGGGTATAGCAGAGTCTATGGAACAGCACAGAATGCCACATTCCCCAAAACTACTGAGACACAGAATTTATAATACTCTTCCCTTAAATTCCTTAAATTAATCCACCCACAACACCCCTTAACCCACTCTCACCCTTTAATAAATAACACTCTTCATAACAAACATATGCTCACACAATTCCTTCCACAGTCACATCCATTTAGAGATTTTGCAAAGTTTTAGTTTGCTGGCGAAGTTCCAGAGATGTCACCAAATTCACTTCCATGGAGCAAGTCACAAATTTGTGCTATTAGCTTAAAAATTTGCCTAACCATGAATTGCAGAATTTTACTTGCAAACAGCAGAACTTCACCCTCAAATGGCAAAATGTTGCTGTTAGTGGTCAAAATTCCACAATTTGCAGATGAAATTCTGCATTTTGGAGAGAAATTAAGCACTTCGTGGATTGAGTCACACTTCACAAATTGCGCTAAATCTGCAAATTGATTCAAGGAGTGAATTTTCCCGAGTTCATCCATCTCTACTCCCAACACACTTTAACATTAATACATACACACCCTGACTTACTCCAGAATAATAAACAATAAACTTTATTTTATAAACACATTCCAAAAGATGAATAAAATACAATATGATGCAAAGCAGATGCACGTCTGTCATAACAATGACCACAAAGTCCCCAACCAAATCAAACTCTGGTCCAAAGTTCAAGCAGTTAAATGTAGAAAAAAAAATATAATAGGCAGCCAGCCCAGCTCTCATCCAAGAATGGCGCTCCCTAGTCCATGTGCAAATTTTAGAAATGAGTCCCTAGTCCATATGCAATTTTCAGTCACAGGATCATTCAAATTTAAATGTTAAACTGCACTTGCCCTTAACCTCTTATCTTTATCCTAGGAGGAAGATTCCAAATTTCCCATCTCTCTACTCACTGCCACTGAGTAGGACCTAGGGTAACAGTCATAAAACTTGTAAATGCCAGCCAAACTCTAGTTCTTTTGAGCAGATAAGTACAAAGGTATGGCAGAGTCCACCATTAAAAGATTACTCAGTTCACATCCCATACCTCTCACACTACTACTAGCAGGTACAAGGTGGCAGCCTCTCTCACTGGCCTCCAAACAGTTCTTTTAGTTGTAGCAATGTCTGACTCCAACAACAATAACTCTACTCCTTTCAGAAAACTCTAGAAACTCGGTGCCTCTGACACCAATGTTCTCACCAAGCACAGCAGTGTTTTTCAGTGGTTACAGTCTTACTGCACATTGAGTCTTGTTCCTTCTCCTCATCACAGACAAGGTCCCCAACCCCCACAGAACAATCCAACCCCATGAGAATTCCTCAATCTCTCCAACATTTCTAACCTATGGGGGGACGGCAGTGACACACAAAATAGCCTGCAGCCATTCTACAAACAGAAAACCATAGACATGCAGATACTGCCAATTGGGCTTAGCAGCATTTTACACCAGAAATTCATAGCTCTATATCTGCTGATAAAGCATCTGTTCACACCACTCCTGTAATGTTCCCTCTCTCAAAAATTAAAACAGCCCATTTTTAGGAGCTCTACCAGCAGAGCTTATATTCCAGCCGCCACCATCTCACCATGCACTTCACATTACACTGATAGCTTAATTAGTACTCAGCAAAAATGCTTTCAGTCTTAGAAAAGAATATTGTACTTATTCCAGATTCACAGAACAGCCATGGGCTCATCTGTGGCACATTCAAATGTGAATATATATTCATGAAATCAATAGAGAAGAAATGTTTTAATAACAACAGTAATCCATTGAGGCAGAAAATACTGCTGTATTAATGGTTAATGGTTTATATTGTGATTTGGTTTCTGCTGATCCAGATCTAATGGAACTCCGTGAGTATCTTAGCACTATGGCATACTATCTATTCTTTGTGTTGGATTATAGTAATGAGGAAATTCCATTCCTTGATCTAACCATTTTCAAATACTATGGACTTTAATACATCAGGTTACATTATAAGCCCTTGGAAAGGAATACAGTCAAAAACCAATTACCACCCTAAATGATCAACAATCTGCAGTATGGACAATACATGAGGGCACGAAGAAATTCAACCAGAGATGAAGATTATTAAGACTCAGCAGCCAACAGAACCAAAGGGTTTCTCAAAAGAGGATATAAATATAATGTTGTGGAGGTGGCAAAAAATGAAGCAGCAATGACAGGATGAATTTTCTTTATCAATTAACACGTGACTGCATCAACAAAAGCCCTGGAGAAATTGATAAATAATTCCACCTCATTCAAAAGAGGAAGAGGAAGGAAAGGGGACACTTTTTAACCAGGAAAGGCACACAAAACTGAAGCTTATTTCTAGGTGTGATCTGGGAACATAAAGAAATTAAATGACTTGCTCTGGGTCATACAGTATGCAAGTGGGGGCTGATGGGATTCAGACCCAGGTTTCCCAGTTTGCAGCTCAGTGCCCTTAACCACTACACTATAATGCCTCCAAAATACAAAAAGTTTTTTTATGATTTAAAATGGATCATCGATAAATATGGGTCAGTACTTTGTGCTACAGTTAAAGGACAACAAACATTTACTAATCAATCACTGATGATTGTGAGAAAAACTAGATCTTTAAAGGAGAACAGTCATCACTAAGAGCTGCACACCTAAGTGTGGGGCTGGGTCCATTTTATGCTTTTGTGTGTAAAAACATAGTTTTTTTTTTACTTACTGTTTACTGCAGTATAATACATTGTATGAGGCTGATTTTGCAAACTTGAAAACTGACATTTTCTGCAACTACAAATCCCAGAATTCCCTGCAGCTGACATCAGAGGAGGGCTGCAGCAGTGGGAGATTGCATAGCTTGCAGTGCATGTTTGAGTTTTTATGAGCTCTAATTTTTTAGTTGCTGGTCCCACTGTCCTCCCTGGGCTAATTGCAGTCCCAGAGGAATGCACTTAGCCCCAGAAGACCGGGGGGAATGGTGAACATCTGCTCAGTTAAAAAGGGGCATAGCCATGGTAACATAAACTTGCAAAACTGGATACCTCACATTAAGGTATCTATTCTCATCAATGACTGTGGTGCCTGCACCTGTGATTTTTGCTCCTGCAAATTTATGTTTAGGTGAAATAAATAAAAAATTATAAAGTACACAATAGCTGACCAACACAGAGCACTAAATTCATCTCTCAGCCTTTGTCCTAGCTCCTCCAGGCAAGCTGTGGCATTTTTCATCCACAGCTGCTTCAGGAGTCACATGGTAGTGTGAGGTTGGGTATTTCTACAGCTAACTCACCTCCCTCCTTCCATCATCATCTGCTTTTAGTCAAGTTCCAGGTGACATAAGGACTTTCTTTTTGTGAGGCTGCCCTCACCACTAACCAGTCAGGGACAGTGTGAGTGAAGCCAATACAGAGCACAAAATTCAACTCTCTGGCTTTGTCCTGCTTTTAGACAAAAGATGTAGCATTTTTCATTCACATCCACTTCATGAGCCACATGGGAGTGCGAGGTTCAGACTTCCTTTAGCTAAATCATCTCCCTCCCTCCATCACCATTTGCCTTCAGCTGAGTTCTGTGGTCCTAAGGATTTTCTTTTATTTGGCTGCCCTCACCACTAGTCAGTCATGGCAGGCAAGGGTGGAGCTGCCCATCTCTTATCTGGGAGTAGTTGCAACAAGCAGGCCTCTGCGTAGCGGGCCAGAATTCTAAGGGCCACAGGAATAAGTGTACCAAAGAAGTCTGTCTGGAATCAGTCTAGCGTCAGTTATCGGCCAGCCATGCTGCTCGACTGACTTCCTATCCTTATACTCCTTGCACTCCCAGGTATTCATTGGACTTGGTCATTAACCTACTGACTCCCACCTAAGTTCACAGTTACTCTGCTATATGCCTATTATACTGCACCCTCAGCCTTACTCTTACAAGGTATACCCTATGACCTGCATATTGTGTCTGCTATTTTGCACCCATTTCCTTACTGCTTGCATTATTGTCAATCCACTTTGTTGTTGTCTAACATTCTGCAAGTTAAACCTGTCTAGTTTCAGAGTGTGCCTTTGCCACCAGCTTCTCAATCACATTCTTGTAGTTTGCTGTATCCTTTCTATTTATCTATTGTTTTTGCTGACTCCAAGGAAATTTCTATCTGGATGCATCTTTATTACACATTTTGCCTCTTAATTTATCAATTTTAAATTAATGCACTGTAATGCAAATTGTATTAAACTTATCAGTTAGATGTCTCCCCATTGACTGGCTCATATTTAGCTAGCTGCTACTCTGTGGGTACATCTGCATTGTAGCCCCTAGTTGTTTGTTGCTTTCCTACTTGTAATTTATAGCTCAGGTCTAGTATCAGCTGCTAGCAGTTATTCTTGATCATTTGCCTGGTTGAACAAATTTAATATTCTGCAAAGTTGTAGTTGCCTGCTATTTGTTCACAGCATCTACTTAGTTTACTATTTGCCATCTTGCCCTTGCCTACATATTACTGGCTAAATGTTCCTTGCACTACTCTGCCTGCTCCAGTTCCTCCTCCTCCTACTAAACCTTGCACCCCACTCTCTCATACAACTCTCCTTCCCTCCCTCCTCCACCCAACCACCCACCTGTCTTCCTACCCTTCTCCTCTCCTCCCTCGCTATCCACCCTGGTCTCCTACCATCCCCTTCCTTCAACCTACAGTTTCCCACTGTGCCCTCCTCTCCTTTCACTGCCCCTCTTCTCCCTACTTTCCTACCCAGTCCAAGAGTAAGATGCCCGACTCCATCCTTCTCCTCATTCTTCTGCTTCCCCTTCTATTTAGTGAGATGCAGCTCAACCCTGGTCCCTCACTATCCATCCTCCCTCCCTCCCTCTGTTATTGCCAAAAGTCTCAGTATCATCCATTTGAATGCCAGGAGCCTTCATTCTAAATTCAGTCTCCTCTCTGTCAGGTCTCAACTACATTCTCCAGATGTCCTCTGTATCTCTGAGTCCTGTCTCTCATCCAGGACTCCTGACTCTATCCTGTCACTTCTTGACTACCATCTTTCAGACAGGACACATGAAAACATGGAGGTGGAATTAACATCTACATCTGACAGAGCCTCTCATGTACCATGGCCATAAGGGAGGCCATACCTTCCTCCCACAAATTGTTCCCAGTCAGGCTCTCATTTCCCTCCTCTGTGCCTATATTCATGATATCTGGTTAGATTAGTGCTACAGGAACTGCGCCAATCAAGAGAGCACTAGTCCCTGTAGCACTAACATGGACAGCTGTAGACTAGAGTAGACCAATACGAATATTTACAGCTTTACCAACATTATCTATATGCACCCCATATGATAGGTTGCTGTTTATGGTGACTCCAAGATACTTAAAGAATTGTACCTGTTTGAGGACAGTACCAAGACAGTTAGTGATAGTCAGAGGATGTTTCTTGTGCTTGTTATGGGAGCTGCTGAAGAGCATAAGTTTAGGTATTTTATATTTTAGTATCAACTTGAGATGACCAAACCATTTCTCTACCGAGGCGAACCCAAGTTGTAGCTGGTTCTCAAGGGGTATAGGCTCTTGGTGAGTTATGTAAATTACACCATCATCTACGCAGAGTAGGATTTGTTCTGGGCAGGAGCTTGGGAGACTGTTTAGAAAGATACTAAATAGGAGTGGGCCCAGGATGGACCTTAGAGGAACACTAGAGCAAACAGGTCTTAAGTCAGAGAGGACATCGACAATTTTGACGTTCTGAGTGCAGTTGTGCAGATAACTTTTAAACCAGGCAGTGGAGTCAGAGGTCAGCCCTGCACTAAGTAATTGTTTCAGTAGTAGAGGATGATGGACCATGTCAAATGCTTTTGTCAAGTCAATGAAGGCAGCACCAACTAATTGACCATGGTTCAGGGAGGTGTGTATAGAACCAGTGAATTCCGTAAGGGCCAAGATGGTACTATGCCCTTTTCTGAACCCATGTTGTTGGGCGCATTGGATCTTATGTTTGTCAAGATATTCAGTAAGCTGGTCAGCTACAATGCATTCAAGAGCCTTGGAGAGAGGTGGTAATATGGAGATAGGTCGGTAGTCAAGTGAAGAGTCCTGTCTCCACTTTTGTAGACCTGGGAAACCATGGCTGATTTCTATTTATTGGGGAACTATGCAAGTCTGAGTGAGGTATTAAAGATCCTGGTTAAAGGCGCTAAAACTTCTTCAAGGGTGAGTGACAGCAGTTTGAGGTCAAAGGAGTCCCCACTGTGTCTGGATTTACCAATTGCTGTACTGATGTATTTTCGGGCTTCGTGCAATAAGACTTCTTTGAAGTAGAATGGCAGGTGAATGATCATTGGGGGAGAGCTTATAGGATTGGCCGGGGAGAGATCTGCATCAAAAACTTCAGGTGGAAGAACACTGTTAAGGTCTGTCAATGTGTTATTAAAGGTATTGGCAATAGTTTGAGATTCCAGAGTTGTAGTCCCATCACCATCAAGTAAAGTGGGTGATGTTTTCTGTTTTTTACCTGTAATCTCTTTGATATTATTTCAGAAAGTTTTACCATTGCCCCATGTGTCAGTAAGCACTCCCTTGTAGTATTTATTTTTCTCAAGGTAGATGGACCTTGTGCAATCATTCTGTGCTCTTTTTTAATTTTGAATGCCCAATTGGGTGCTAATGGATCAAGCCCGATGCCAGAGGTGGTCCCTAGATTTCATACGAGCTAATAAGTCTGCAGAGAGATGGGTTGCAAGGGCCTTTGATTTTCTGCTTTTTTAGGGGTGCATGGGAGTAACAGGCAGCATTAAAGGTGCTGATGAAATAATCAAGAGCCATGTTGACATCCTTTGCACTGTCGATGGGAGTCCAGTCTTGCACTCTAAGGAGGGATTTGAGGGGTTCAAAATGACCCCATGCTAGAACCCTGTTGGTGATCATCTTTGGTAGAGGTTTGCAGAATTTGTTTGTCCATGTGCAAATGACAGTGGAATGGTCACTGAGCATGCCTGGAAGGACTGCAGTGATAGTAATGTGATCAGGATGACTGGTTAGGGCCCAATCCAATTAGCTGCTTGATCCCATTTTGTAGTTGGATCTTGTCAGGGAGTTAACCAGGTGGGAAAAGTCTGTGGCAGAGTTGGCATCCCTAAAGTCCCATTCTCAGGTGCAAGCCAATTAATAATAAAATCTCCCATCAGAATTAACTCTGAGCCAGGGGGTTGGTTTTTCATGAAGTCCATGACAGAACTGAGACCTCTCCCCTATTCTTTAGGTGGGATGTACACTGATGCTACAGTAAGTGCCTTTTTATGGGCACATAGCAGAATTTTGATGGCTAGTGTCTGTGTGGTTGAACCAGCAGTAGGTACCAGCAGGAGGTGTCCCATGAGTGAGTCTTTGAGATAGGTTGCCCATCCCCCTCCTTTCCTGGTAGTCCTGTCCAGTCTTAAGATGGTGTAACCCGGCAGGAATAGCCGTGTCAGGGATTTGTGGTGTAAGCCATGTTTCAGCAATTGTCAGGATATCTGTCTTGGTTAACAAAATACGTCTGGTATAGAGCTCTCTAGTCATTGGACATCATTGCTGTGCTGTGCAACCCTGCTGCAACTGAGTGGTCAACCATCCTGTCAGCCTTAGATATTGACATGGTCCTTGCATTATTCCACTCCATATTCTCTTCCATATAGGATAAGCATGCCCCCCCCAGGAAATCCAGAGTAAAAAGTTCCCACCACCCCTGGATTAACATCAAAATTATTGATCTGTGCATGTCCTGAGATCTTGCATGGGCCATTTATAAATTATCACAATCCTCTACCGACCTCATGTCTTACAGGGCTCTGAGGAAAAAACTGTACAAAGGATGTCTGGGCTGCAAAATTGCACTATTTCAAGGTGAACCTTCAGAATAACCTCAGATCCCCAGCTAATGGTATCTATGATCTTTGGTTCAAGTCAGGAACTGGCCAGATTCCCCCCCACCCACTACCGTTTTCAACACTGTGCAGGGTACACTCCTTGAAGCAGTTCAGTCTGTCAAGTATATTGGCGTGTGACTTGCAATAAGCTTGATTTCTCAACCCATATCGATGCCATCTATGCAAAACTCCTTTCCAAACTCATTGCCTTGTACCACAAGAAGACTGCTTATCTCCACATGTCTGTAGGGAGCATGTTACCAATATGGTACTCCCTGTCTTTGGCTATGCATGATGTAGTCTACGGCACCACCCCTTCTACTTTCCTAGCTAGATGGGATACCCTCTGTAACTCCTTTTGCTGTTTTGCTACAAACTTTCCCCACATCCACCATTGCTCACTGTACTCATTCTTATTTATTTATGTATTTATTTATTCAATCTTGGATTTACATACCTTTGAGCTAGAAGCTCATTTACGAAGGTACCACATCTAATGAGAAAAACAGAAATACAATACAAGACCTAACCATACATACAGTACCTAGAAAGTCTTAGTTACATTGTTTCGAAGAGGTTTAGCAAACATGTTAGAAAACAGTTTTTGTCTAAGTGCAGTACACGCAGTTCAGGTGTAATTATGGCTGTTGGCTGAGCAGAGTGGACATCTACAGATGAAGAGATGGATTAGCAGGTGGGGCTAGGAGGATTACAAGGAATACGATAGAGGACATTCAGATGGATAGAGATGAGAGGATGATTGCAGTTTCAGTGGCTATGAACTGAAGTTGATGGGGGGAATGGGACCACATGCTAGTATGGTCCTTGGGAAATGGAGTGAAGTGAGGAAGGAAAGTCTGCAGGCGGTAGTGAGGTGGGAGTAGGTGCTGAGTTGGGGAGAGGTGAATTTCCAGTTGATAGGTGGGGGGAGTAAAGTGTGTAACAGTAAGTGCAAAGGTAAAACATGGTTTTCAGGCCAAACTGGTACAGTTATGAGTTACAGTCATAACTACCGTGTGCTGCATAGTGGGCACGAAGCTTTAATTTAAGCAGACCTAGTTTAGTTTGTGACATCCATCTTCTGCCCTCTTGCCTCCAGGCTCACTGTACCTCCCTCATATATGAATACTGCTTTGGCTCCCACCCCTCTTACCTCTCTTCTCTCTTCTCCCAGCTCCCCATGGCTTCCTGTTCCCTCCATTCCATGGACTACCGCAGATTTGCCACTCCACAACTCCGATCTTCTAGTGGGCAATCTGTCTTCTCCTACCAACTTCAGTCACTCTGGAACCAATGCTCCTCCTCCCTCCACCATTTCCCATTTCCCTGGCTCCCTTAGTAACTAGTTAACACTCCAGCCCTTCCAAAGCTGATACTGTTGCCTTTCTTCCTGATACAACCATGGCTCAGCCATAACCATTATAGTAATGAAGCTGGCTGGATCACCGCTCCTGTCTTGATTAAATTTCCATACCACTACTCCCTCCATTACGAGGCCAAGCAATTAGTTTACCGTTCAGGTCAGTCTTCAATTGTTAATACTGTTCAGCTCACCATGTATTGCTGCCACCTCCAAATATGCACTTGATAGGCACTTCTTAGTGTACTGCACTGCATACTCTTCACACAAACAACTGTTTAGTTTTGTATTTATTCTAATTTTATACCAATTTTTGTACTGTGTGCTTTTCAAAAGTTTGCTTATACAGTATGTATTGAGCTGCTATTCTTTACTATGTTCCCTTCCCCTAGGTCATACCTGGAAACAAGTCTTAACTCAGTGGTCCTCTTTTGGTTACCAGTTTTCAAATAAATAAATACATATATACAAACAAAAATACAGAGATAAATATTGTGATGGTTTAATGGGAGGGCTAAAAGCCTGAGGTTCAGTGAGGGGGGATAACTCCTCCCACATCTTCTTCTTAAATCACAGCTTTGAGCATTTGAAAACACTGGTTTACTGCTCGGTGTGTGGTGTGCCTCCTTTTCTGTCTGTTGCTGAAATGTTTTTTATTTTGGTTCCTGTGTTCCCTCATTCCCCAACCCCGTTACTCTGCTGTTCCCAGGTTGGTTTCCTTATCTGCCCCCCCATGTTCCCCACTTTGTTTTCCTTTTGAAGCTCCTTACATAGGTCATGCTCCCATGCCACCATCAACTTTGCTGCAGCTACCCAGGAGCTTTGGGTTCCACCGTGCCTTGTCCAAGCTTTGCCCATGCTGTTTCCACTCCTCTCTACTGTCTGCTCTGCCCCCACAGTCAACATTCCCAGCTTTCCACATTCCCCTCCTCTGCCCTGTACTGCCTTTCCCCTTGGGACTGCTCACCTCATCCTTGAAGCTCTTCTACATCCGTTCCTCTTGTCCACTCCCCCTCTGGTACTGCTTCTTTCCATTATCCCTCCTAGGTTCATGTCCTTACCCCATTTACCCACAGTTTCTCCCTCTTTGCTGCTACATGTTTTGCATGGTGCCCTGATTTTCTATCTCCAATTTACCTATCCTCCTTTTCGATTTCTTGCTGGTCTTACCCCCGCTGCTTCTTCCTCATTTTCCCCGCTCACTCATTTTCTCCTAGTTTGCTTCTGTGCCCTCTTACATCATTCCCTGGCTGTTTGGTGTCCCTTGTGGTTTTCCCTTTTGGGCTTCCTTTCTCTACTTCTGAGGCCACCACTCTGTTTTCTACCATTTTCTAGCAGGCACCCTGGGGCATGAAATCATTCCTGGGTGCTCCATTGCAGGCGGCAATTTTCTGTTTTTCACTCCTGACTGCTTCTTGTCCCAACCTCTGTTTTGATGGTCTATTTCTGCCTGAGGGACCCTGACCCCTATGATGAGGAACTCAGCTTCGCACATGAAGGTACATGCTCAAACCACAGTGGAAATCATTGTGTTTATCTCTATCAAGTTTATTCGATTTACCATCTTAGAATATTATGAATTTCTGCTTTACAGTCTGAATTATCAGCACATTCTCTGTGTGGACATCACCATTCCTTGGGGGACAGCTGAGGGACTGAGCAGTTTTGAGGGATGATCTGAGGGACGTCCCTCGTACTCAGGGTCACCAGAGTGGTATGCTGCCTTTCATGGATAAGAGCAGCTCTGTGATTTTCAAGGCTACTACTGCTCACCCCTTCAAACTTGCAGACATTATTATTATTATTATTACTGCAGCGTCCAACCCACCTCTGAGCAAACCTGGGTTTCAACTAGACAGTTGAATGGCAGTAGTCAAAATTTTGTGCTGTTTTATATTACAATCCACACTTATTCCTAACTCAACATCCTCCCTGGTGTTGCCCAGGCATCTCCTTCTACCCTGTCACAGGCTCTAAGTTTGTTTCTCTGCTGTCTTCCTGATGCATGGACATTCCACATCTTCAATGGGTCTCCATTGTCCATTTTGCAGGTTCTGTTTGGTGACATCAGTACTGCCTCAAGATCCAGAATTGCTCCCCCATCTCCACCTGCAAGTCAGATAGCTTTGCCACTTGCCTCACTTCTGTGGGAATCCTGCTGGTTCCAGATTGGTCTGAGTGGGGGCCTGGCTTCCCGTCATGAACATTTTTATTTATGGCAGACCTACTTGGGTATCTTGCCTTTCCAGCTAACCCACATGGGGGCCTAACTCATGACTGAGTCATTTCAAATTCTTTCCTCATGCAGACCTACGTGGGGGTCCAGCCAGTCCAACTTGGCCTATGTGGGGGCCTAGCTTCCTGGCACAATCATTCCTGATTCTTTTTTGTGGCAGATCTGTGTGGATGTCTCGCCATTTCTTGCTTGGCCTGCATTGGGGCCTAGACTCTTATCATGACTGAAGGTCTCATTCCATTCCATCTCGGGTCCTCCATGAGGAACCATCAGCGATGACCTACATGGAGGTCACCACCCTTATGCTTCCTCACTCTACTTGCCGAATTGTGACACCCCATTCACTGGATTTTACGCTGCTGCTTATCTTGTCAGACTACCTTCAAAGGGCTCCTGTTCTAGCCCATTTTACTGTGCTATAGCACCTACACCATCATGTGACTCTTACTTTGACTCTGAGGTGGCTTCATCAGATGCTCCTTCTCCTTTGTCTGCTGTTCCTGTCCTTCTAGGTTGGCTGTTCCAGCATCCTGGTATGTGTCTCTACTTTGACCTGCATGGAGGTCCTGGTCAACTCCATCTTGGTTCCTCTATGAGTGACCCTCCTCACTGACCTAAATGGAGGTCTTTTCACTTGCTCTTACCAACCTGATGGTCTCCACCCCTACCTCTGCTCTGTATCAAGTGAAGGTGTGCTTCCCTGGTTACCAGGGATGGGAATCAATGTCTCTGACTTCATTATCTGCTAATTCCACTTCATTCTGCTGGCAACTACTTCTCTAGCTCTGCCTAGGCAGCATTGTGTGAAGGTCAGCCTTCCGCCCACTGGTGATGGGAGTCTGTTACTAGTATCAGTACCTTCCTTCCTTCCATCCTTCATCTATTTGCTTGGGTCTCCTCTCTGCTGGCCCCTCCTCCATCTTCAGCTTGGATTCTTCATTTCAGCCTTGCTCTGGATTGTATTCTGGGCATCTTTCTTCTATTTTCCTTTTGAGACCTTCAAGTGTGTCACTGTCTAGTGATCAACCATCCCTTGTCTTCACTCCCTGAATCCATCCTTGTGTAAAGCTTCTAGTTCTCGATTGCCACAACAGACATCCTGGACATCATTTACCGTCATCCTTCATCTGTACATCCATCTGAATCAGCCTGTCCTTTACCTTTCAGAATCCTCCATCTTTCAGAATTAACCTTTCTGCTCACTGTCAAGTTTCAGAAGACAGAATTCATCGACCAGCAACACTCGAAGGATAAAACTCTTGAATATAACCAGAACCAAACCTTAGTCCACATTTTAGGATTATCTCCTCATAGTTTGCCCAGAGTGTGGGCAGGTCAGTAACCATGGGTCCTCAGAGATTTCCCCCACAGGGGTTTTTTTCCTCTCCTGTGTGCTACTGGTCACACTCTCTGGAGCTGAAGGAGGTAATCGAACTATTAACAGTCTTTTTGGGCCTCTATTCCTGCATCTACCCAGTGTTACTACTGAGGGTAGGAATAGAGAAAAGCCAAATTCTAAGTTAATAACCTCAAGTCCATAATGTTCAAGTTCGTAAGTACTGTATACACAAGCACTACACTATGTACCACACATTGTATGGAATGGCTAAAAGCCTGAATTTCAATGTGGGGAATAGCTTCTCTGACATCCCCCTACTTAAATTGTAGCACTTCTGCTGCTCAGCTTCGAGTGTTTAGCAAATATCTTCCCATCTGTGTTTAATAAAGTGATGGGCCTGTAACTTGTAGGGTGAGTAGGCTCTTTTTCTTTCTTAGGGATTAGGGTTATGATTGCTTCGGTGCAAGACGGGGGAAGCTTGCCAGTATTGGAAGCTTCTTGATTAACATTAAGAAGAAGGGGACATAAGGTGTCAGAAAACATTTTATAGAAATCGACAGGGAATCCGTCATGCCTAGGGGATTCACCGGATTTCAAGGAAGACAAAGCTTTCTGGATTTCCTGAAGTGAGAAGGGTTCATCTAAAGAATTTGTTCCAAGAGTAGAAAGATGAGGAAGATGTAATGATTTAAGGAACTGTTGAATTTGTAAAGTAGATGTAGGATTTGTGTTAGAGTATAGTTTTTGATAAAAGGATTTCATGATACAGTTTATAGAGGGGTTGTTGGAGTGAATCGTACCTTGTGCATTGTTTCCTTGGTATCGTGTTACACTCCCCACCCTCTGATCACCATCCCCTCATTGGCATTATGTTTCCCTGGTGTCTAGTGGCACCACCCACTCTCTGATCACATTCCCTGTGTTAGCTGTAGTAAAAGGAAGCTGTCCCTCAATGTTTTTTTTAACCTGTAAAAAATAAAATGGTCCCTCTGCAATCTGACCCTGTCACTCTGACCTCCCACTTAGCATTTACCACCCAACACCCCCACTTCACTCTTCCCCACACACACAACCTCACTTGCCTGAACAGGTCTTAGGGCAAAGATCCACTCTCCACTTGAAGACAAGTCTTGCTGCTGGAACCGCTGACTGCACCATGAGAAACTGAGGTAAGTGAGGTTCAATGTATTTCAATGGGGTTTTGAACTTTGTACATAACTTTGTAATTTTTGCATATTTTTATCCCACATTTTCAACATGGTGTTTTTGGGAGCCCACCTCATGACCTGTGGTGCTGGAATTATGCCAATCAGACCCAAAAGGTGATTTTGCGGTCATTTGGCTGATTCACCTTTCAGGCAGGATTTGAAAATTTTCATTGCAAATTGTTCATGAGGAGTGGGTCATAAAATGCTGTGTTGAAAATTTGAGGTAAAATATGTAAATATGGCAGTCATGAGTATGCATTTAAATTTGTCTGCACTCCCTCATAACTTGGGTAATTTTAAATATTTTGACCCCAGATTTTCAGTATAGCCATTTTTTCACATCTCTGCACACACATGACAGCCGCCATTTTTCAAATCCTGGCCCCAATGTGTTTTCGCACCTGTGGCACTGAATGACATTTCAGTTGTGCAGAATCACATTTCAGTGGGGATTTGAACATTTTCACCTACTCTACCAGTTATATGAGCTGGGGTAACAAAAAGGCCTTACTGAAGTTTTTTTATACAAATATGGTAAAATGCCCAGGTCTAGTGTATTTCAACATTCACTCATAACTTTTCTAATATTGAATATTTTGACTCAAAAATTTCAACATAGTCATTTTTTCCACACTACCTCATAAACATGACAAGTGTTATTTTGTTAAATCCTGGACAAGACTACTTCTGGTGCAAAATGGCATGTCGGCCTGTATACTATAAATACTACATGTCATGATATAAAGGCAGACATAAATGACTATCTCAAACATTTGGGTTCAAATTAAAAAAATAAATAAATAAAGAGTGACTGTGTAAATAATGAATTTATTAAAAGAGACTGTGTATGGTGAATGTGTAAAGAGTGAATGAGCCAGGCCCTGCACTTCTGTAGGTGGACAGATTCTTCCTGTGGTACAGGGACAACAGGGCCTTGCACATCTGCACCTGTTCTTGTACTGTAGCACCCAAAGGGACCTATGTGACTGAGGATACAATTCCACTATCTCAAAAAGAAAGAAAATGCTTTGCAAAAAACTTTGTTAATGCACCAGTTAAGGTAACTGAATGCCACAAAAGTAGGGAAATGTGGCTTTTGGGTATCCAACCATAAGTCCCCACCCCCAACCCAAGCAGTAAAAGGAAAAAATCTTTATGGTTTTGGCTGTCATGAGTCTTGGTAAATTAGTGGTGGGGTCTTTCTTGGGGTTTTTAACCTTAATGCTCACCCCATTCTGTGAGAAAATAAGATCAGATGTCATCTGTATCTTCAGGCAGGGCCTGCAGGTTGCTGGCAACATGTGGGGAGACACAGTTCTGTATGTTTAAACACTATAACAGAATGGGGTGAGTGTTAGGTTTGAAAACCTCAAGGAAGACCCCCAACCCTGATTCACAAAGACTCAGGACAGCCAAAACTGTAATGATTTTTTCCTTTTATTGCTTGGGAGGGGGGAGTTACAGTTGGAAATCCTAGTGCCACATTTCCCTACTTTTTTGGCATTAAATTACACTAACTGGTGCATTAATGAAGTTTTTTAGGAAAGACTTATTGGTATATTACTGCTACACCTAGTTCTAGTCTACTTAAATATTTGCAGTCATGTAGCAGTTCAAATGTTTCTCCTTTGCCTTTTGAAGCTTGTGATCCTTAACCAGATATTGGTGTCTGACTTGTACTTGTCTGACAAGTACTCTGCTGGTGTTATTGTATTTAAACTGTTGATCTATTTTGTATTCTGCTCTAATAATATTGGCTAGTTAAAGGATGTATGTGCCACTCTGAATGACTAGTACTGCTTTTTCTCCTGTTGCTGTTGCTATGCTCCTAAGGTTTCCCTTCCTTCCCCTTCTCATTCCTCTCTCCCATCTTCCCCATCTTCTTCCTCCTGTTTCCCTCTGGTGTATTCACTGCCTTTTCTATCTTCCCAATAGCTACTCACTTCCTCATTGCAGCCCCCTCCAGTCTGCATGGCTTCATTTCAAAGCCATCTGGCATCTTCTTCTCCTCATCTACCACTCAACCACTTCTACCCTTCACCTCTCATTCCTGGCAGAGCAAAGACTCCCTTAAACTCATCAACTCCTTGCTCCTTTTCAGGGCAGGTAACACTGAATATAATCGTGGACCACCCTCCTCCACTCACCACTCTACTCAACTCCCCAAATGGCTGAGGGTTACATGAACATCTACACCTGTTCCTTAAGTTGGATCAGTTGCATCAGCTAACATAAAATGTTTAGCCACATGTTTTGGTCATATCCAAGTCTTAGCTCATCTCCAAAATTAGGAACCCTACCTATTTTACTCTCTGGCTTCTCATTGAACAGGCAAGATCGAGGCATGGGGAGCACAGTAGGAGGATAGCAGTGTCAATCTCTACTCACCTCCAGATTGAAATTGTTCACTGCTCATCTTTACCTTCTCCACATAAACTGCTACTCCTCAAAATCAACTTTGCTTTCACTGTACCCATCCAAATTGTTGGGATCTACTGTTACCTTTGCTTCAATCCTGAGTATTACTGACCCCCTCTCCACAATCTCCTCCGTGGCCTCTACAAGTGAGCTTCTAGTCCCTTGGTACTTTAGCTATATTGGGCTTTTCCCATCTTCTAAGAAATTATTCCACATTACAAAATTTCTCCTAGTCAGCCAGCTTATCTCTGAGCCCAGCAAGCTTAACCACAAATCCTTTAAACATTCCCTTATTTATTTATTTACTTATTTATTTATTTATTTATTTATTTATTTTATTTTAAACTTTTGTTTACCGGGTAAACACAATGAGCCAAAGACCCCTTTTCATGTGTGACATGGGACCCTGAAATCAGTCAAGATGTTACATAACAATTAAAACCAGATACAACCAACAAAAAATAAATTAGGACAAACATTTTAGGACAGGCATTTACATTCTAATTGACTAAAAAGGTAGGTCCTTAAATGTGTTTTAATTACTTGGTCTTCTTCTTCAACACTCACCATACAGTGGATGCTTGTATTCTTCCTGATACCCTTGAAAATCACTGAATGATTTCCTGTATGTATAAAACACAGTAGCTCAAAGTCCCCCACCAGAAAAAAAAAAAAAAACATTTATACAAATTCACTCTTTAAGGTCTCTTGCTTTGTCTGCCTTACATGCTGACCTTCTAAATACTAAAATAAAACAAGACTGCTCTTTGCTGGATGCCTAATGGTGCTGCTGCCAAATGTAATTCACAGTATTGCAGATGAGAAGCAATGCACACACTGAAGTTAAAAAAAATGTGAAAATGTCCTTGTGAGTAACTGAACAGCTCCTACCCAACTCCCCTACATAGCTTCTCCATATAAGGCTTAGTCAGGTGGTGGAATCTGATAGGAAATGACATTTTAAATAGTGAACCATTAACATACTCATGATTCATTTAGAGCAAACATGTAGAAGAAATAAATAAAGTGCAGGGTGCCAAAGTGCTGAATCATTTCTAAAGTGGACTACCTCATTCCAACACTCCTTGTCATGATAGTGCTAGTTATTAAACACTTATTAGAGTCTGCTATAAAACGCTTTTTGGGACCCAAAACAGAGACCTGTTATTTTTTATATAAACAGGTAACCTTACATAGTTTTGGATCTATACCATCATGAAAAATGGTAAGGAATGAGGTAATGGAATAATACCATATTTTAAAATACAAATCATGAGGTGCCAATTTATATGACAAATATGTACAATAAGAAATACTCAACAGTATAAGATGTTGCAGATAGAATAATGTGTATTAAAGGCCTCTTTCTACAACTTTATTGCACCAAATGCAATTATAATTCATTACTTATAGAATTCCACATTCTGACTGAAAGAGGTCAGTCCAAGACTAATACATTTACAAACTCAATTCAAATAGTGAATTAAATTAAATACGTCTGCCCATAAGGGACTAAAAAGTCAGGAGGCAAAAGCTTGTGAAGCTAGATTTATGATGAATTAAAAAAAATATATATCATATCTGATTCAGATTTCTAGTTCTTTGTAAGGCCTTTAAATGAATATCCTCTATGTGACTTTCAAGGTAGAAAAATACTGTAGATACCAAAAAGAAAGCTATGGATCTCAACTAAATGTTAACTACATATTTAAGTAAAGCATATTATTTTTATTTACATTATTCTAATATCCTGCAAGAAATTTATTTTGTTTTCAAAGCATAGGTACAATTTTGTAAATTAATACCATGTATAAGTTAATAATTCACTGCAAAGGTTGTGGATGTGCCTATTGCAAAGTTCAAGGTTCCAAGCATGCCATAAAGATGGCTTTAAATCTATCATATCATTGAGTCCCAAGGGTTGGAGGGCATTAGTTTTATAGATCCACTCTGATTCTTTTTTTTTTTAAAGACAGTTCAATCTATTTCTTCCCTGCTGAGGTATTCCACATGTTGTAGACCCTTGATCATGAAGGAGCTGGTGGTGCAGTTGTGACAAGACCTAAAATGGTCACCTAAAGCACTCTCCCTGTTGCCCCTAATCATTACTGAAACATGTCCTTGAATCCTTTCTTTGAGAGGTCTTATGGTATGTACCACATAGATCTTGCCATAACTGCAGCACTCACACTAAACTAAACAGGGCGTCCTATATGTCATGTTCTATTTAATACTAGATTCTTTTTGTCTAACTGAATGTTTAAAAACAGGTCCTGTATCAACAAATTGGAAGATGCTGCAGTTGTAACAGTGGAAATAAACTGGTCTTCCTTTGGATTAAGTTTTTGATTTGTCCACAAAGTGACTGTGGGTTAACGTATCTGCTAAAGTAGCTCCCCTTCTGAATGCTATATGGGGCCTTTCACCTGTCAGAGGTTTGATGTCAGAGTCATCTGTAAGGACAGACCAACATTTTTAAATGATGTTCTTAACACTAATGGCGTGTGGGCTGTAATCTGTAGTTAAATTTATTTTTGTTTCAAAGTTCTATTGTCTCTTTCTTGATCAGAGTTAAGTAATGCATATCAGTCTATAAAACCCTCTTTGTTTTTGCTTTTAGAAGCATACTATCTGAATATCCCTTTTCTTTAAACATGGTTGACAGTATCCCCACTTGTCTTTGATAAGTCAACACTAGAGTACAGTTTATTTTTATTCTAAGGAACTGTCTGTTGTGAATGCTGTCAACCAGGGGTCTGGGGTGGGAGATCTCAGCTGTCAAAAGTCTATTTCTAGCTATGGGAGTGAGATAAGGCTCACAAATAACCTCTGAGTTACTGTTTACTCTAAATCTTACATTCAAAAAATTAATTTGTGTTTTACTTGTCTAGTAGGTACATGTGATATTTAGCTTATTGTTGTTCAGCCATTCTATGAATGTGCCCACTGTGTCCATTCCCCCATCCCAGAGACACAGTATATAGTCAAATAAACAATACTATGTGTCTAAGGTGGGGGTAAAGACCCAGGAACACATGGTTCTCCTTCCACCACAACATGAACAAATTTGAATAAAAGGGGTCATATGTTGCCCCACTACTGTTCCCTGTATTTGAAGGGAAAAAAAAAACATTAAAGGTAAATAGCTGCGATTTACAGTGACTCTGAGTAGATCTAATATTAAGTAAGTAAGTAAGTAAGTAAGTAAATGTTTATTTATATGGCGCCCAATCCCAGAGGCTCTGGGCACCTTACAAAAAGATATATCAAGCAAGCAGGGTTAAGCAGACAGAACATACAATGTATGAATTATGCAATATATTAATGACCAAAATAGTAATAAATATGTCATAATTAAAATCATTGTCAATTTTTTAAATATGTTTTCTTAACAGGATAAGTTTTCAGACCCCTCTTAAAGGCCTCCACCAAAGGGGCCTCCCTATGAGATCTGGTGAGTGAGTTCCAGAGGACTGGGCTGGACACCTTGAATAAACGATCACCTGAGTGTATCAGCCTAGCTTTTGGAACTGCTAGGAGACATGTGGTGGAGGAATGGAGGGAGTATACAGGGGTGGTGGGAGTAAGGAAGTCAAACAGATAGCCAGATTGCCAAGGCCCAAGTTGTACAGAGCCTTATAGGTGAGCAAGCCCACCTTGAAGATGACCCTCCACCTGACAGGCAGTCAATGCAGACCTCACGGAACTGAGGTCACATGACAAGACTTGTGCAGGCCCGTCATCAACCTGGCCACCGCATTCTGCACTAGCTGCAGTCAGTGGACATTCCCTCCAGTGACCCTGAAGTGTAGAGTGTTACAGTAGTCTAGCCAGGATGTTTTAAAGGCATTCAATGGTAAGAGCAGGTCCTCAGATGGAATTAGGGGTTTAATCCGGGTGACATGCCTTAAGTAGCAAAAGCCACTTTGGACAACAGATGACCCCTGAGCATCAAGTGTCAGCCTATCATTAAGGATGATGACCAGATTTCTCATCCTAGAGGATGCCATCAATATGGTGGATCACAGGACCAACCCTGTTACATTCCTGGAGGCTCTCCATCACGTCTGTGACTAGGCTCAATCAACAGTACCTCCATCTTGGCAGGGTTCAGCCTCAGCCAGTTAGAGGACATCCAGTCCTGGATCTTGCCCAGGTACTTATTCAGCACTTCAACAGCATTATTCATTCCAGGGGAAAACAACATGTACAGCTGGATATCATCTGCACAACAGTGAAAACTGAGATTGTAAAATTTAATTAGCTCTCCCAGGGCAGCATGTACACTGCGAACATCAGTGATAGGCTTGAAACCTGAGGAACTGCACAAGACAAGGATTTTGGAGAGGAGGATAAATTCCTTATCACCACCCATTGCCTCCTGTCCAAGAGACAGGACTCAAACCAGTTGATAAAAGTTCTTGCGAATCTACAATACTCTCTAAGGTGATCCTGAAACATGGTCTTTTCCATGGTGTCAAATGGTGATAAGAGATCAAGGAGAACAAGAACTGACCAGTCTCCTCTATCCCTAGCCCTAAATCTGGAGTGGAATGGCTCATAGATGTCAGAGAACATGAGGTGTGCCTCGAACTGCAGTCCCATCACTTTCTCAACAATTTTCCCTAGAAATGGTAGGTAGGAGATATGTCTATAATTCACCAGGACATCAAGGTCAAGCGATGGTTTCTTCAAGAGGGGCTTCACCAATGCCTCCTTCAAGGCATCAGGGAAGAATCCCTCTGAGATTGAGCACTGGACTATCCTGGAGAACACTGTACTGATAACCTTGGTGCATCCCACTAGAAGATGCATTGGACCAGGGTTTAGTTCACAAACGGTGGGCCACAGCTTCAAAATCACTTCAATGACCTCAACCACCTTCACTGGCCAAAACTCCTAACAAACAATAGGAATTCCCTTGTTCCTACCAGGCCACTTAGTGAGGTGCTGATTTTGCCCCACTTGGGAGATCCTTGACTGAATAGAGGACATCCTGTCTAAGAAGAACTGAGTAAGCTGTTCACATAATGCAATTGAAAATGCCTTTTTTAGCTGTAGACAGACTAGATGAACTAGTCTGTACACAGTCCAAAAGAGCTGAGCAGGTCTGTTCTTCCATGAAGCAATCTACCTGGATGGAACTATTCCTTGTAATGATTGATTGACCTTTGTAGCCACCATAGTGATTTTTGAAAGCCAGTCTGTCCTCCATGGGCTGCCTCCTCCATCAGCAATGCTCCAACTTCTGACCCATAGTCTTCATCTCCTTGAGCGCCACTTCAAATTATGGGGGTCTCAAGCGAGAAGACCTAGGTCATACACAGATCAGTGTAATGGCATTCAGTACCCTGGAGATGGCCCTGATATAGGTTGCCACCATCTTGCTCATGCCACTTGCACATGCAGCACTCACATCAGAATAGTCAACTACCTTTAAAAGTCCTTCTGTAGACAATACTCCTTAAAGGGCAATAATGGAACATCTCAACAGGGTAGGGACTATCAGAAGGGGCCACAAATGAGAACTCTACTGTGCAATGATCAGACCACATGACCCAATCAATCTTTAGGTCAATGACCTTAAGACCCAGCAAATATATCAAGTCCAAGGTGTGGCCGTGGTGGTGAGTTGCAGAAGCAACTGCTTGTGCTAGGCCCAGTGATGTCATCAACTGGAGAAGATCATGTCCAAAATGTGAAGATTCATTGTTGACACAGATATTGCAGTCCCCCAGAATCAACCATGTAGGTGACTACAACACCCTG
This sequence comes from Neoceratodus forsteri, assembly GCA_016271365.2. Lineage (NCBI taxonomy): Eukaryota > Metazoa > Chordata > Ceratodontiformes > Ceratodontidae > Neoceratodus > Neoceratodus forsteri. Next base: position 868,110,856 of record CM057450.1, on the reverse strand, counting down.
TCGGTGACAAATTTTGTGACCTCCTGTAGGAATTCTCCTCCTTACCCATCCCAGAGGACAGTAAACAAGGAGAATCCTGCAGTATGCAACTGGACCTCCACACACCACCACACATTCAAATAATGAGGTAGAACCTAATGGGTGCACAGTGAAGTTCAGGCTTGATCTAAAAGAGATGGGTCATGCCGCCACCCTTGCATTCCCTCCTCAGGCAATGCACTACTGAGTACCTGACAAGGACAAATGCCTTTAAAATTGGATCTGCATCATTCCCCAGTCAAATCTCAGTAATGCAAGCCAGATTAGCTGAGGAAATCGTCTGCCATAATTGCATACTTGTTCCTCATCAATCTGGCATTGCACTGCACAACCCAAAGAGTACTGGTGGAGACTGCAGGCCCCCCAGCTACCTGCCCATGTGGTATAGTGGGAACCCCAGGGATGGACACCAAACATGTTGGGCCTCTTTCATGGCTCCATTTAACCCCAGGATGCCTCCTGCTCCTAACCACCCCAATACTGCTCACCTCTACCATACTGTAGCAAAAGTGCTGTGCCACCAACCCACCCACCCCCTATTAATACCCACTTCCCAGCAGCATCTCAACACCATAGCTAGGAGGGGGAGGTCATGAAAAGGGTGGTGGTCACACAGCAGGGATGCTGTGTAGGTGATATGGCGGGGTCTGGAACTTAAACACATCTTGCTAAAAGTATCCTGTTCAACTCACTTAATAAAATTAAAATCAAATTTAATCCTACCCTAAACATATATTTAACAGCCACACAATAAGGTACAAATTAGCAGACCTTTCTACATTCATACCACACACATACACTATCTAAACCCATTCACCACCCCAAAAAATAACTCCCAACCAATTTAATATTTAAACATAAGAGAATCCAACTATTTTTTAAGTCCAGAGGATGAACCAACAAAGTCTATTTGAAAATGTGATTTTAATCAAAACTAAGTCCAGAGCCACTGAAGAGCCATGGAATCAAGTTCACAGCAGAGCTCTCACTATTGTGACTGGGAAGTGCACATACAGGTAAAGAATACGCTCTCATCTTTGTCTTCAATAAATGGTGCATAACCAGCCAAGTTCTGTAGCATAAAAATACTTTGAGTTGTGCTCCCAACACAACTCACTGGAAGAAAATAAATGCACAGTACTTACACAGATAAGATCCATGGGGGGGCAACTACAGATGTGCAGCTAAAACCAGTGGCTGCAATCCCTGGGAGCTCTGTCTACCACAGCTAATCCAACTCTGGAGTAGTCTACAGTCCAGATGGAACGATCCACCAGTAGAAGGCAAATGCCCTGGGACAAACAACCTCTCAGCCCACCGTTGTACCCCACTCACAGCCAGGTACTATGATTTTACAGCCAGGATAAGATCTTGTAAGGCTACCCAGCCCACGACAGCACAGAGTTCACTCCAATTTCACCAACAATCATGACCACACACCAAGGGTTCAAAAGACCCACACCACAGAGTGATATTCCAGATGATATTCCAGGTGACTTTTCCTCCCCCGTCACAATGGAGTCACTCAGCAACAAGTTCCTGGTTAGCCAATTCAATCACTCAGCAGAAGTTCTTGCTCCCAGTCAGTCTTCATAGCACAGATGCTGCCAAAACAGTGCAAAATTTGAAATACAAGAGTGCGATGTAGTTAATTTAGTGATTCTAAACTCTAAAAAACAACAAAACTATCTTCTATGCTTTCTCACTATCAAACCCCTGCCTAAACCTTTTTCTTCCTGAACCTTGACACTAACACTACTTATTACCTATTCACTACCTAAAATGTTAAAACACAAAATTGCTACTCTCACCAGATGAACTTAGTTAAATACAAATATAGGAGGCCAATTTGAAACTGTTCTAGCAAGAGCACAGATGATGGATGCCCAGCCTGGCTGCCATCTTACTCCCACCTCTATTCAGGTCATACATCTTAACTTTTGTGGCACTGATTTTATATCTGTCTCTTCTGTCATGTACTCTTTGTATGCCCTCAATCCCTGAGTATGCCTGATGCTCATATACAATGACCAGATATCTGTTTCTAACTAGCAATGTTTTTCTTCCCATAGCATGCCCACAATTTTTCTGATTATGTAAATTGAGTCCCTCTTACTGTATAAGTTTTTGTTTTAGGAACCATTATCTTCAGAAAGTAGTCTAGAAATGTGGAGGGACCCTCACTCAGAGAACTGATGCCTAGAAAATCAGACATGTGGGAGGGTTATTCACAGATTCATGGATATTGGGTAGTGCATAGAATGTGGGACATATGGGAAATTCTTTTTTAGGAAAGTACATTCATTCCCATAAATCAGACCATTGCAATAGGCATCTCTAATTATGCTATTCAGGGCAGCTTTATTATAGGGATGAGGTAGTGCCCCTATACTTAGGGATGAGTAGCATGTTTAATGTTAATTCTCAAATTGTGCACTTTAATAACTTTGCAACCAATCAATGGATTTGCTCACAATTTGGTATGCATTGTTCTATGGGGCAGATCTCTTGATGTGGCAAGCTTCATTCTGATTTGATGCGTGGTCTGAGATCTGGACAGAGCAAAAAGTCATAAAGTTGCCACTTTTTGCATTTTTTTCCTCATTGCCCTGCATCTAGAAGGTGTGAAATTTTAGCATGATTGTTTTATGGTAGAAACAGCGTGGGTAACAGAATATGCATGCACTGGTTTGTGTAAAAATATTAATCTTTTGCAAATTTATTACATTTTTTATTTCCTATTGTTTTCAATTGGAAAATCATTTTTCAGGATAGAGGGACAAAAATCAACCAAGGATTTGTTCTCATGAAAAGGTGTCACTCTCATGAGACCTGTCCTATTTCATGAGAATAAAATCCTTTATTGTGAGAAAAAAATCCTTTTTTGCAAGCCGCCATCTTGATTTTTGTTTTTTACAAAAAATAAATTTGAAAACCCACAAAAATGACATCCTGGAGAGAGAGAGATCAACACACCTAGCTGGCTGATTGGGACCCATTTAGGTGTAATCTGCACATCAATGTTATTGATATGCCCCAGAAATGTGTTTTATTTACTGTTAGGAATCCTTTTTTGTGACCTCATGATACAAGAAAAGAATCCTTTTTTGTATCACAAGTCACAAAAAAAGGATCCTTTCTCATTAATTTGGTGCTGTCCCCTAAGGCAGCAATGTATTTCCCTGGTGTGTAGTGGCACCCCCCTTCCCTCCCTGTTTTCAACACTGAATTTTTATAATCCGACACCAGGATACCCACACCCAGTGTTGCATGTCCCCCACCCAGTTGTTTTAATAATTTTTGACAAACATCAAGGGCCCAGTCCCCATGTCTGCATTCAAAATCCCCCCAGCAGAGTGGGACACAGAAGAACCCTCCCCCAGTCTCTGGAAATAGATTTATTTATTTAACTGCAAAAAAAAAAGAAATCGTCCTGTTTTCTTTTTTTAAAACCGAAATAAAGAAAACAGTCCCTCGTTGTTGCTGCCATTCTTTTCTCCTCATCCCAACACTCCCACTGAGCACCCACTTCCTCACAACCCCCCCCTTACCCTATACATACCTCCAGAGGTCATGTGCTGTCATCCTCTGTGGACCAAGACACGTCTGCACTCTTCAAAGCTGAACCATGAACTGAGGAAGAAAGGTAAATGCCCTATAATGTATTTCAATGGTGTTTTGAACTTATATTGATATCTTTGCCATTTTTTGGAATTTTTGCACAAAGTTTCAACAAGGTCTTTTTGGGACCACCACCTCATGAACACTGCAACTGTCATTTTGTCAATTGGATCCAGAAGATGATTTCCCAGTCGTAGCACAAAATCACCATTCAGGATTGAATAATGAAATTTCACCATCAATGTTCATAAGGTGGGGTCCCAAAAAGGCCATGCTGAAAAACTGGTGAACAAATTCCAAACAGTGGCTGAGTTATGTACATACATTGAAAATTTTTTATGCATGCACATGACTTTGGTCATTTTCAATATTTTGACACCAAATTTTCCACATAGCCTTCTTATTGCCCAACCTCTTGTATGTCATAGCAGTCATTTTTGAAATCCTCCACAAAATGTGTTTTAACAGCTGTAACATGTAATGGTGTCACAGTTAAGCAGAATTACGTTTTGGTGGAGATTTGAACCTTTTCTGTAATGGGTACATGAGGTGGGGTAATAAGAAGGTTATACTGACAATTTGGTCACTGTTGTGCTTCCAAAGCTACATATACGTATACACCTATGGAGGAATGGGAGCGCAGGGTATAAAGGACTCTGCACTCCCACAGTAAAATAAGGATATTTATTTATTTATTTATTTAGTTGAAAATGGTTCACCAGGAAGGACATACAGAGCTGCAAAAGCTAATTTCCAGATGCATCCTGGGGGGTATATAGGAGGGAGCATAAACAATAATTTTACAGATCAAAAATCACATAAATCACACAAACAGGTGCAAGTGAGGTAAACATATCAAGATGTACAGTAACAACAAACTAGCATTAAACAAATTCAACATTTTACAGAGGGACCAATGCATATAACATACAAGTGCTTGTGATACATTTCTAAGACACAGGCTGGATGGGAAAGTGCTGTAAACCAACTGGGTTATGTAGTCTAACCAGTCGCTAGGGGGAGTAGAGATCTGTAGACAGAGTAGGGGTAGGGTGATAGGGAAAGGGATACTATTATACTATCTGAAAAAGTTAGGAAATAAGTTGCTAAAAACTTTGTTAATGCTCCAGTTAGGGTCAATGTGACAAAAGCTGGGAAATGAGGCATTAGGGTTTCCCTAATGCCCCACCCTCTCAAACCAGACAGGAGAGCAGATGTGGGATATACCTTGGGTTTCTCAAGTGTAATGCTCACCCCATCCTCATAAAATCTACATGTCTGATCTTATTTACAGATGGAATGGGGTGAGTGTTAGGCTTGAGAAGCCCAAGACACACCACAAGCTTAATTTTATGGTGCATCTGCATGAACTATCTAAAAAGCTGAGACAACATTTGGGTGTCCTCTACCACATTAGACATCTTCTCACCTATGAGGCAAAAAAGACACTTGTCCAAACAACCTTCCTACCTCTATTAGACTACATGGACAAACTCTATAGCTACTTCCCTGTATCAGCTCTAAGTAAACTAGATGCCTAATACCACTGTGCCTTGAGATTCTTATCTAGTACTCCTCTAAACACCCACCACTGATTGCTCTATGAGATGCTTGTCGTCACTTACTATTAGGAGGAAGAGGAATGCAGCTCTTTGGTTTCACAGGGCAATAACAAATGAACTTCCTTCTTACATCTCCAACCTATTTACATGAAACTCGGGGACCTACTGTCTAAGACATTACATGTTTGTCATGTTGAATGCCCCTAAGATCCAAACATGTTACAGCGCTGCTGCTATTAGCTTTACTCTTCCTTCCCTATGGAACTCCCTGCAGCAGGGCCTTAAGATTACTATGGTAACAGGGATATCCATCTTTAAGTCCCTTCTCACACCTGTCTTGAAAGAAACTTGCTCAGGTCTCAGATAATCTCTCAAGACTACTGCTGATCTACTGCCACACTTGCTTATCATGTCAATTTAGCACTTCCTGCTCCTTTCTTCCTTTACCTCTACTCTCTTCTCCATAAATTTTCTGCCCCTTCCCTTACCATCACGCCACCCCCTTTTCTTTTCCTTAGCCTATACTTACTATCCGATTTTGTTGCATCATTACATGTTATTCCTTGAGCCTGTAGCTTGTATCTCCTGTAACATGCTTATTCCTTCAGCATGTAGCCTGTTTCTCCTGTAACATCCTTAAGATGAATCATTGACTGTAACTAACTATATGTATTTGTTGTGTAGCTGTATACATTTGCCATTGTTTTGCTGTCAGCTGTATTTGTGTTGCCAGGACCATGGTGCAAAGTAGCTCACTGAAAGGTATAAAGGCTGGTTATATAAAGTATTATTGATTGATTGATTGAAAATAGCTCCTCCTCAGTCCATTCAATCTCATTTAATTTAAGTTCATAGTTTTTCTGAATCTTGGTCTAATAAAATGTGCATTCAATTTAGATAGCAAATATCTAAAGCCTCTGCCCAGCATTTTTAGCAGCAGTCTTTAAGAAAGTCCTCAGCTGGGGCTTTAACCAATTAAAGACCATGTTGAATATGCTTATTTTTTTTGCCTTTATTGAGGCTTGTTTTATTATAATAAAGGCATATCTCTGATGTTTTCAGGCTTTCCTATCTCCTAAACATGTCCTTAATTGGGTCTTCCAGTGCTAAAGCTTGAGTGTAATCTTCACTGAAAATGTCACTTGCCTCTTCATTGTGTCGAACAGACACTGAAGCCCAAACAATGATGATGTTGGACTCATCAATAAGTGGGGTATTTGCTGCTCATACAAGGATCTCTGAAATAGTTTCTATTTCTGAATTAGAAACTGTACTTATTCTCTTTTGTGGCACTTGAAAGCATTATTAGGCACCTGGATATAGGAACTGGAGATGAATGGAGCTGGTAGTCTGAACAAAAAGTAAGCTATATGGTCAAGTACCTATAAATAAACAAACCTAATTGTGCAGGTGTTAAAGGACTTACTGAAAGTGTTACATTAAATCAGACTAGGAGGAACATAGTTAATATTGTCCTTGCCCTAATGCAGAGCACTCATGCTGCCAACAGTACAAAAAAAAAATGATGAGGATGTGAGACATGACTGATTAGAGATCTGCCTGGGGTATCTTCAGGGTGGCTTCCTGTCTTTAGTGAAACAAAAGCAGTTCTAAAAGAAATTGACACACTGAGTAGAACATAAACAGAGAAAAAACATTTTGGAAGAAAACTATTTTCACAATCATGTTGTATTAAATTCTCCTTTAAAAAATCCAGTTCAGAATGGCCTCATCTAGAAGCAATATCTATTTTGGTGTGCTATTGAAGGGCAGCTGCTTAGTTACTTGAAATGCCATACAGTATCTCATGACACAGACAGATTATGACATACAACATATACACATATTTTTATTCCAATGTTGATCTTTGCAGAGGACTGGAAGGATGTGAATGATACAGTATATGCAGTGCTTTCCAAAGAATCCTGATGTAATGTTGTTGCAGAAATAACACCTACAGCACCAGAGACATGGAAATATGATGAGGATGTGAGACATGACTGATCAGAGATCTGTCAGATATCTTCAGGGTGGTTGCCTGTCTTCTGTGAAACAGAAGCAGGTTTAAAACAGATTGACATGCTGACTAGAACAGGAATGGAGGGGTGGGGCCATTTCTAAAATATATCCATTGCCCACAATATTTTCACCATGGTGAATTATTTATTGTTTCATAGGGGTTGTCAGGACTGGTTATAGCTTTAATATTAGAAACATAAACAGATCAGAGGAGGAGGAGGATACAGCCAGTCACAGAAAGAGGTGGAAAAGGAACAGAAAACACTGTTGACTAAGTAACTGTGGGAGAAACTAGGAGGTGGTTTACATTTACTTTAGGAGCACTTAAGTTAGTGAAATGAGCTTCTGGGATGTTTCTTCAATGTCTTTGAAGCTGCCAATGTTGCCGACTCCATTTAGTTACTATTTGTAGACAAACTTAAATTCAATATTTCAGCTAGTATTATTGCTTGCAAATAGTAACTAAACAGAGTTGGCAGTGTCAGCAGTTTCAAAGTCATCAAATTAGGAATGAGTGTGTGTGTCTACATGAACCATTCATGGCCAGTGGGGATGAAGCAAGAAAATGGAGCAGTGGGGGAAGGGATGGGGAGGGAGGAAGCAACTGCACTGAACTGAATGGATATCATGTGGAGAGATGTAATTCATGTCCACTCTTGAAGTAGACTGGTGGTGCTGTGTTTACAAGCATTCTAGACATTTCAGAGCCCCCTTTCTCTATTGACATAATCGTAATATGCCAGCTTAGCTCTGATATGCAGACATAAATAGAACAATAGATTGACAAAATACAGAGTACATTTGAAATTGAAAAATGGAGCTGTCTAAATGTTTTCAGACATTTTTCCAGAGGCATCAGCTGCTTTTTTAGAAAGCAGAAGGTTTAAGCAGAGTTGCTGGTGTCACACAGCTGCAGACTGTGAAGTGAGAACTGGCTCACAACCTAGAAGGTGGCTCTGTGCAGTTAGCAGATAACACAATGAGGGCACTGGAGAGGAATGAAAATTTCTCTGGATGCCAAGTAGTGCTTAGGACATGGGAAGTGGGAGGCAATGGGCTTCCTGGAAAGGTGACAGTACTATCAGAAAAATTATTTATATACCAGTCTAGAAGCGATCCTCAGGAAAGTGGGTGGGTGAGACTATACAGTGGGACTGCCAGTCCCTACAAAGCCACTGTATGGAGGTTTCATGCAACTATATAATGCATAATAAATATTATGGAATGATGCCTTTTAATGTTCTTCACTATCCCAATCCCCCTGTACTGATAGCAAAATATTTTGACTTGCATATGGCGAGTAAACATACAAAATGGTGGGGACAGCATATTTTAAATGTAATGGAGGTAATGGGGTGGAGTACAACATGTTTTACAGGGGAAGAAGGAGGCCAGTAGACCTACAATGGGGTGTGGATCCCTTAAAATGGGGGGGGGGATTCAGCATATTTAAGCTGCCATCAACATACCTCTAAATCTTTCTTCCCTGACATGTAGGGCACCTTTGAAATACACTTGAATGTACTAATCCCCAATGGAGGCAAACAGCTATTATATCTTGTTTTCAGAGCTGCTTGTTTGCTCCATTTCTAACTGACAGATTAGAAAATTAGAAGTGTCATGAGTAAGGTCAATCATGGCTAAATAAGATTCTGTGATATACATTGTGGACCATACTCTGACAAAAGCTAGACTGGCAACTGTTTACTAATCTGGTCAGCAACCACAGTCAAAGCATGTTTGACCATTTCCATGTGTGGTTGAACTGGGTACTATGATCAAATCCTTGCATGGGTTATTACTTTAGGTCTAGAGAAAAGTGATTGAGGCATTTAGTGAATAAGTTTGTAAGTGGGATGGTCAGTGACTGAATGTGTGAGTGGGTCATTCTGTGAGTGAGTGAGTGAGTGAGTGACTGAGTGACTGAGTGACTAAGTGACTGAGTGACTGAGTTAGTCAATCATTAAGTAAGTATAGACTTTGCTTGAAACTTTATGACATACAATAAAAACACTGATGGCTGACATTTCTGGCCTATGCTAGAATAGTCTTTGAATAAAGTGTGGGGTACAGTGTGATGATGCCTCCACATATCAACCTAAGTTTTATTTTAAAATTCTTTTCTTTTTTTTTTTTTTACTTACAATAGGGTTTACAGAGACCAGGGAGACCAGAGCATGAAGCAGAAGTTCCGGTAGGTGGCCAGGAGAACAGAGTCATGTGACTGTGTTCAACCAATTATGCAGCTCTAAGAAGTCTGCCAGAGGGTTTAAAGCTCAGGGGGGCTTTCAGTTTCAGCACACAGGGCACAGCATGGTAGAGTGACCGCATTTCAGCCTAAGTTTTATTTTAATTATATGCTTGTTTGTTTTTTGTTACTTATGACAGGGTTTGAAGAAACTAGGGGGACTGGAGCAGGAGGCCTGAAGTTCTGGGAGGCAGCCAAGGGAACAGAGTCAGGTGACTGGGCACAGCCAACCACAGGCCCTAGGAAGTCCACCAGATGCATTACAGTTTGGGGGAGTTTTCAGTTTTGGTGTAAAGGGCACAGTATGGTAGTGCCACAATATTTCAGCCTAAGTTTTAAGTATTTTTTTTTGTTTTCTTTTTACTTACAGCAGGTTTTACAGAGATCAGGGGGACCAGAGCTGGAAGCCAGAATTTCTGGGAGGTGGCCAAAGAAACAGAGTCATGTGACTGGGCTCAGTCAGGTACATGGCTCCAGGAAGTTCATATTACTGTATAAATTCAGCTACGCCAGCATGTCCCATCGTGGTCATGTCCCAGTGCATGAGTGAAACACATCATGAGTGGAACATGTGGTGACAGGTGTCTCAGGCATTGGCAGGCATCAGCAGACATGTAAGGGGCTCTGCTAAATTGACAAGGTAAGGTGGTAAGATATCTGTTAGCTTGATGTTACCTGTTTAAGAAGCTACAGGAAGGGGGTAAAAAGTATCCATGGGGTAGTAACTAGTAGGTAGCTGCTATAGGTGGAAATAGGAGAGACACGATATCTAGGACAAAGTACAGAAACTGTTCAAGAAAGGCAAAAAGGTGAAAGTTAATTAAAAAGTAAGAAGCAAAGATGCAGAAGGGTGTAGTTTGTGATATACCCAAGCAAGTAAAAGGAACAGCAATGGGAAAAAAAAGAGGAAAGCAAGAAATACCCTATCTAGGGTAGGGTAATAAAGTAAATACTGATAGAAGGTAGGTGGAAAAGGACCAAACACAGGAAGGAGGCAATAGGGGAAAGGTATAGTTGACAGCAGTAGGTAGCGAAACAGAAAGTCAGTAATGAGACTGATGCAGTGCAATGGTTGTAGAGCTGCAGTTTTCTGGGAGACATTCTGGAGACTGAGATACTATCCCATCTGCAAGCACCTCTCTATATTTAAAGAGGAGGTTGTGGTCTCTGAGCTGAGCTGGGTAGTATCTAGAGGACCTCTTCCTCCATTCATGGGCCACAAGTCTGCCGCTATTGCCACAGAGGTTGCCTATGAGAAGAAGGGCTAACTGGGCCATGATGGGCTCTGGGAAGTTGAGGATAGCAGATCAGAGTCACATTCCTCAGCCTGTGCCAAAACAAATGTCTTTCCTATTCAGGCAGGATAGGACTGCCAGGAGGAGGCATCCAAAGTAATTGCAAGAGAGGATGTGGAAGATGCCTAAAGTGAAAGGTAGAGGACCCAAGCAGAGGAGGAGGAAGCAGCTTCTGGTGGGGGACTTGATTGCTAAGGGGGTAGATTTGGGAACAGAATGGGAAAGAGAGGGAGGAAAAGTGCTTACCTAGTGCCATGGCTCAGAGAGATGGGCAGTGGGTCATAAAGATCACTTGGGCAGCAAGGTAGGAGGGAGCTGGATGTCATTGTCCACCTGGGGGCTAATGACCTAGCAAGGGGTGGGACTGGGATAATGCAGGGAGAGTTCACAGAACTGGGAATGGGCCAAAGGCAAGAATTGCATAGTGTTTTTTTGTGAGGTGCTCCCTGTCTACAGTCTAGGGAAAGTTAGGGTAGTCTGCACCCAGAGCTTCAACTTGAGGTTGAAGGAATGGTGCAGAGAAGAGGAGTTCAGCTACAGTGGAGAGTGGAGTCCAACCTTGAAGGGTATAAGCCTAAACAAAGATAATGGTATGTGTCCATTTTGGAGGGGAACTTCTCAGTGGACAGTTTGAATGTTACTTTGATGAGCATTTAAACTAGTTGAGGGGGTGGTGGAAACACAAAATGGAGCAAACTTCTCCCCACTGCCTTAAGCAGTAGGAAGGAGGAGCTGATGGGAGAAAAATCCCCCAAGGAGCATGATAATGAAAATAATGAAAACAGCATTGAAGAAGAGCACAAGGAATACAATAAAAAAGTTGCAAAAAGACAGAAGAAAAGGAGACAGGGCACATTAGTGTACACAGGGGGCTTACAAGCAGAGTGGCAGCAAGGTGTGGAGGTCCGTATGTATAAACACAAAGGGGTCTGGTAAATAAAACTCCCGATCTAAAGCCATCATGGCAGAGGAAGACCTGGCTATTGTGTTCTGTATTTTCAGGCTTGACCCAGTTCTCTCTAGAAACAATTTGCTGACTTTCATAAACTGAGATAATCTGTTAATCCACAACCTGTGACATTTTTCCAAGAAAACAAAATGAGACACAACTTCAGTATCCACATTTTTAGGTATCCATGAGGTTTAATTTTTATGGGCATTCTGCTTCTACTGCCTGGCTGCTGGTGTGAATTCTATTCCCGTGGTGTGATGTCAAGTTGCTCACTCAAAAAAATGCATGATCATGAACATGCATTCAAACTGAAAACTAAATCAAGTTCTGTATCCATGTACCTGATATAATAAGGACCATGCATGATCATGAACATGCATTCAAACTGAAAACTAAATCAAGTTCTGTATTCATATACCTGATACAATAAGGACCATGCATGATCATGCTGGTGCAGGCGAAATGTTGCAAGAGGCCTGTTACCAGAGATAAAACAGCATACACTGAGATGAAGTCTCATTCTGATTCTTGGAAAATAGACCTGGATATTGTGACCATGGCTGAGTCATGGTGCACAGGTAGCCATGAGTGAGAGATGGTCATACCAGGCTACACTCTGTTCAGGAAGGATGGGGAGAGGAGGAAGGGGGAGGGTGTGTGCTGTATGTAAGGGAGGGTATCAACTTGACAGAAACACAAGGAAATGGAGGAAAGGAGGGGTTGGAGGTACTGTGGGTCACCGAGGAGACAGGAGACAGAGCCATTGTCATCACTGTGGTGATATACAGACCTCCATCAGAAGAAGAAGAACCAGAAAAGGCACTTCAGAAGCCATCAGCACAATGGTAGAAAAAGGGGAGGTGCTGCTGGTGGGATTTTTCAATCTGACAGTTGTAGTTTAGAGACTCCCATCCATGGCCTCAGCTACATGCAAGGCCATCCTAGACCCCTTGCATGGGGGGGTTGTTTCCCAGGCAACTAGCCAGGGGACCCACTCATGATGGGACAGTACTGGACCTGGTGCTCACAAGCAGAGTCAGTATTGTAGACATTAATGTGGGATGCCACCTGGGAACCAGTGATCACCATACAATGTAGTTCAACATAAGGACTGCAGAAGAAGTAAATCACACAAGGACAGCGATCTTGGACTTCGGGAGGGTAGCTTTGTTTTGAAAAAGAATGGTTGACTGCCTCAGAGATGACCTAGTGGGTGGGAACGCCTTGGTGGGGTGGAAGAACAGTATGTCAAATTAAGGAATGACATACTGAAGGCAACAAACCTCTGTGCAAAAGAACTGACAAGAACAGGAGAAAAAAGAGAAACACTATGGTTCTTTAGGGACGTGGTTGTGAAGGTTAATATTAAAAGGGTAGCTTTCAGGAGGTACAAAGAGATGCAGAGGAAAGAGGATGGGAGGTGAACCAAGAAGAGCAGAGAGAAGCAGGGAAGGTGGTGAGGGTTGCAAAGGTACAAACTGAGGAAACAATAGTCTATGAGGTAACTAAGGGGGGCACAACCTCTTTTTTAGGTACATAGGTTAAAAGAGAAAGAAAAGGGAGGTATTGTAAGATTAAGAAGGGCTGAGGGAGACTGTGCAGAAGATCAGGTAAAACCAGATGTTCTGAATAGATCCTTCTGTTTGGCCTTTACAATAGAAGGGCAGGGGCATGGACCACATAAAATCAGCAGGAACACTGGGGGAAGGAGATAGACACAAGCCCATTCATAGAGGAAAGAATCCTGAATAGACTTGTGATTCTGAAAGTGGATAAAGGGTGCTGAAGGAGCTTAGGAAGGTACAGGCTGTACCTCTGACAGTCCTATTCAACAACTCATTGGAAATAGGAACGGTTGCACAGGACTGGAGTAGGGCAGATGTACCCTTGCATCATAAAAGCAACAGCAGGGAGAAAGCTGGCAACTATAGGCTGGTCAGTCTGAGTGTTTTTTTTTGTTTAGCATTTAACACTAACCTTGAATGTAAAAAAAAAAGGGTCTGCAAGTCATTAAGATCCTCCTGTAGTCTGGCTTCTATTTGCTTTAGTCCAGTTCCTTCTGTATATATTATTGTGTTGTCTGCATAGAGATAATATATTATATGAGGGCTGTTCAGCACTAATGTGTTCATATAGATATTAAGGACAATGGGCCTCAAATCTGAGCCCTGAGGCACACTGTACACCATTGTGGCCACACTGATTTAAACTAATTTATCTGCTGGCACCCTCTCAAATGGGAACTAAACCAGTCCACATCATCACCTATGACTCCCATGCTTTTCAGACTGGATAGGAGGATGTTGTTGTCCAAAGTGTCACATGCTCTAGCGAGGTCCTCAACAATGGCTCCCACCAACAACCACCTGTCCAAAGCCTCTTGGAGATCTCCAGTAACATTTAACAGGGCTGTAACAGTGGTGTAGAGTTGCCTGAAACATGACTGGAAGTTGTTCAGCTACCTACCCTCTTCCAAAATTTTTTTTAGCTGGGAACACACCATTTTTTCAAATATCTTGGAAATTATAGATGAGAGAAACTGGGCAGCAATTTTCTATTTTATTTTTTGCTTTATTCTTACAAATCTGTACAGCCTGTGTATTTTTCATGCCTGGGGATACAGTAGATATTTATTTGAACTGAATGATCAAAACAGATCAGCCAATGGGGAAGCTATAACCGGAGCAGCATAATTTAATAATAGTGCAGGAACACCATCCAATTCACCTGCTTTTCATTGATCATCTTTCAAAGTTCCTCACAGACTTGTTTGTTGTAAAAGATTCAAAAGTGAATTTTATTTGCTGAAACTTATTGTGGGATTCTTCTGTGTTGGTCTTAATATTAGTTTGTCCCAAAGCCTGCATATCCCTTTTAATGAAGTATTCATTAAAGTTTTCAACAACAAGATTATTTAGAGGGATATCCTGAACCTCAATTTCAAAATAGTTTGTTATCTCTGCATTTTGGTGAGCCTGTAATTTCCTAAGTATTTTCCAAAAATCTCTTTGTTCCGTTATTGCATAGTGTGTTAAATTATTCCAAAATAACTCCTGTTTTGTTTTTCATACCTCTGAGGTATAAATATTTTGCCTTTGCCAATAGTTGTTATGGTTTTGTTGTACATTAGTTTGTTCACCTTTTTCCATAAACTAGCTCTTGTTTTTTTTTTCCATTTTATGGAGGAAGGAATTATATCATGGGGAATTACCATGATTTATTTTCCTAGTTCTCTTAGGAGCATATTTGTTATATGTACACACATAAGCATGATAGAATAGTGACAAGGCCTCATGAACAGTTCAGCTCAGGGCTGTTCTATCCCAATTTTTGGGTTCTAGTTCCAAAATGAAGTCAATACAATCACACCCTTTACAAGATCTGTATTTGTTTTACTAGGTCTACCTATTATATTCCCTTTTCTAATACAAAAAAAATCATTTGGTGATCAAAAATGAGTCCAGCAATACTCCATATGAATCAAGAGAAGCTGAATGGGTAGTTGATGTCTGGCAAAGCAGAAACATGATAATCTATTGGGTTTAATTTTGTAAAATAATCTGTTGAGTCATGCCCAGGTTTACAGGCTTATTCTTAAATCCATAAGACTGTGATTGTTCTCAGTTTTCATCCAATCTGCATTAAATCACTAGGAATCAATAGCTTGTGGCTCTTTAAATACTGCACTAAGTTGTTCTGAAGAATACCATATACATCGATTTCTGCCTTGGGGGAAGGGTGATGCATGCCAACCAAAATAATAGATTTGTTAAAAGGTAATCTAATTTCTAGAATTAGCACTTCAGATCCCAGACAATGAATTTTGGTCTCAAGTTCTTCAATATCTAAATGTATTTTCCCATAAATTCCCCCTCCACTCTTAAATCAATCTGTTGTCCATATCATGTAGCCAAAAGGATTAATTTGATTATCTGGGATTTTGTCATTTAACCAAGATTCTGATGTTACTATGTTGTCTGGGTTATAATATGTAAACCAAAATCTGATGTGATCTATTTTATTCAGAATACTTTTTGCACAAAAGTGTGTCAAACTTAACCCTTCACTCCTTAAAAGCTCTGCAGAGTAATCATAATTTATCTTTATCACAAGACTTGGATTTGGATGAATGTCTCCATCAGTAAGCAAACAAATCATGCATGAGTACAGGAGTACTCCACCTTAAATTCCCAGATGGGCCCCAGCATTTTTTTCAATAATGGCTTTGATTATTACTCGGTTTAGTCGGTTTGTTAAAGCAGAAGTAGGCAGTAGGCCCATCTGGACTGCCTTCCTCACACAAGTGGAGTGAAATGATGTTAATTGTCCAATAAATATCTATACAATTCTCTCATGAATAGCTCATTTTTTTTAAATCAACCAAATATTGTGGCTGGGAATTCCGTAATTTTCATGTTAGAATGGTAAAATAATGTTTTCTCTTGACCGTTTTGGCCCATTGGGTATGCAGCTGTTTATTATGGCATCTTAAATAACCATGTTTAGAGGCTAAGGATATATTACATTCTTTGATTAGATGCTTATGATTTAAAATATTAAAAAGCATCAAAAGATCCCCCCTGTTTCTACGTACAGTGGCGTGAAAAAGTATTTGCCCCCTTCCTGATTTTCTCTATTATTGCATATTTGTCACACTGGATGTTTTCAGGTCTTTAGACAAAATATAATATTAGATAAAGGGAACCTGAGTGAACAAATAACACTTTTTTTTTTTACTTATTTCATTGATTTAATGAAAAAAGTTAACCAACACCAACTGGCACTGTGTGAAAAAGTAATTGCCCCCTAGTTAAATCAACCCAATTAAAGGGATAATTAGAGTCAGCTGATTGAACACAGTCAGGCTTGATTACAGCTAGCCTGCTCAATATAAACCTCACTTATTTTGCCCTTACCATCAGAGTCACGTTGCCAGCACAAAGATTCAACAAGCACATTATGCCATGATCAAAGGAAGTTCTGAAAAGATCAGAAAAAAAATTTGTTGCCCTCTATCAGTCTGGAAAGGGTTACAAAGCTATTTCTAAGGCTCTGGGACTCCAGCCAGACACAGTGAGAGCCATAATCTCAAATGGGGAACACTTGGAACAGTAGTGAATCTTCCAGGGTGGGCGGCCTGCCAAAATTACTCCAAGGGCGCAGTGTAAAATCACCCAGGAAGTCTCAAAGGATCCTAAAACAACATCCAAAGAACTGCAGGCTTCTCTTGGCTCAGCTAAGGTCAGTGTTCGACTTCACAATCAGAAAGAGACTGGGCAAAATGGAAAGCTTCATGTGAGAGTAGCAAAGCGAAACCACTGCTAACCAAGAAGAACATAAACGCTGTCTCTCATTTGCCAAGAAGCACCTGGATGATCCACAAGCCTTTTGGGAAAATGTTCTATGGACAGATGAGTCAAAGTGGAACTTTTTAGAGACATGGATCCCATAATGTCTCGCGTAAAGCAAACACAGCATTCCACAGTAAGAACACCATACCAACAGTCAAACATGGTGGTGGTAGTGTGATGGTGTGGGGATGCTTTACTCTAGGACCTGGATGACTTGCCATAATTAAAGGAACCATGAATTCTGCTCTGTACCAGAAAATTCTTAAGGAGAATGTCCGGTCATCCTTCCGTCAGCTGAAGCTGAAGCGTAGTTGGGTCATGCAGCAAGACAATGATCCAAAGCACAAAAGCAAGTCCACATCAGAATGGCTAAAAAGAAGTAAATTAAAGTTTTGGGTAGCCTGAGTCAAAGTCAGACTTAAACCCAATAGAGATGCTGTGGCAGGACTGAAACGAAGCAGTTCATGCTCGAAAACCTACCAAATGTTTCTGAATTAAAGCAGTTCTGTGAGGAAAGTGGGTTAAAATTCCTCCACAGCGATGTGAAAGACTGATATTGAATTATAGGAAGTGTTTGGTTGCAGTCATTGCAGCTAAATGTGGCGTAACCAGTTATTAAGTGTAAGGGGCAATTACTTTTCACACAGTGCCAGTTGGTGTTGGTTAACTTTTTCATTAAATAAGTGAAATTAAAAAAAAAAACAAGTGTTATTTGTTCACTCAGGTTCCCTTTATCTAATATTACATTTTCTCTAAAGACCTGAAAACATCCAGTGTGACAAATATGCAATAATAGAGAAAATCAGGAAGGGGGCCAATACTTTTTCACGCCACTGTAGTTGCAAATCATAGACATCACGCTTCTCAAGCCTGTTCTGATATGATAACTTATTAACCCTTGGAATAATCTTAGTTCTTCTCTGTATACTGCCCATCAGGCTTCTGTCCTTAATCAAATAGGGTGTCCAAAAAGAAGACCCATAATCCAAATGTGGTCATATGAAGGATTTATATAACGATATGATACAATGTTAATTTTTCATGGAGAATGATCTTTTAATCGCTGTAAGTAATCTATTGGTTACCTGTGCCACTTTCCTACAGTGGTCTGCAAATGATGGCATATTATTTACTGTAATATCTAGATCTTTTTCTGATGACACGTATTTTAAAGGACTTCCATTTAGGCAGTATGCATTCTTTGGATTATTCTGATCCAAATGAATTATAGAACATTTTTGCACACTAAATGACAACTGAGTGTCCTTGGCCCATATCTCTATTTGTTTTAGATCTTTTGTTTTAAGTTATTTCATTTATCTGCAGTGTCTACTTCAGAACTGAGTTTAGTATCATCTGTAAATTTACTTAAATGACTATCTACATTTGAGTGCAAATCACTGATAAAGATGTCAAATAAGCATGGCACCAGGACTGGTCACTGTGGGACCCCACTTGTTACTGTTATTTCTTTCAATGTTGTTTCACTGATTTTCACAATCTGGGCATGGTCTGACAGCCAATGATATATGAATATAACCTCATTTTATTCATTTTTTCAAATTTTTTATTATTGCATCATTTCTGTTTATCTCTTTTCCTATCTATGGGAAAGGACATCAGTGGTATCAATTTTATCAAATGTTTCTCTATAACATTGTTCAACATGGTGGAAGATATAACTCCTTCCTAAAGTTTAGATTTAGAATAACCTAATGCTGAGGTCACACTGCATTGTATCTTGATCTATTGTGGGATATGTTGTTCAACTTGAGTTGTGTGCCTGGAATTAATCATAGTGCTCAATAGTCACAAATAATGTAAATAAATGCCTAACTATATTGTAGCCATTTAAGTCCTCTTTCATATAGGTATACAATATTAAAGTAATGGGTACAAATATACTAAGGAAACAATTGCTATATCATCCTTCACCCCGCCACTTAATAATATAAGCAAGCAAGTATCAGGAACCCCTGTATGATAGTAAAGTTAGTGCGTATTCTATACTGTGAAACATACATACATGACAAAATATAAATAAAAACAGAACATTTTTTTTAAGTGACCTCCCCATGGCCTCCCAGGTGGACTCACACAGGGTAACTAGCACCACTCCTAGGTGAACCACTTATGCATGCAGCCACTCTGTGACCAGCTGCTCATGCAGCAACACTTTTATAGTACTTCTTCCCACCTGATGACATCACTGGCCCTGCCAAACACCTAGCAACCCCACCCTCAGCTTTCTGGAACCAGGTGGAGATTGTTAGAGGATCCAGGTATCTGATGCTCAGTCAGAGAGATGGATCTGCCAGAATGGCAACAAGTGGTCTCTTCCACTTCGGCATGCAGCCTACAGCCCGGCAAAGGTAGGCAGTGCTACTGGATACCTGGGTGTGCTTAGAATGGAATAAGAGAACTCAAGGAAGATATGGGCAGGTTGGAGGGCTGGTCAAAGATCTGGCACCTGTGCTTCATTGGAAAAAAAAAATAAGTTAATGCACACTGGGAAACATAACCAAAGGGTGCAGTATGAAATGGGGGGGGGTAGTATTAGAAATCATCTTTGAGGAAAAGGATCAATGGTTATGATACTGGAAAGCCTAAAATCCAAAGCATATTGTAACAGAGAGAGTTGTAAGCAGCAGATGTCAGGATCCACTCACTGTACAGGTTATAGGTAAGACTACTTCTAGAGTACTGCACAATGTACTAAAGTCCACACTTATGGAAAGACTGACAAATTAGAAGTTGTACAGTGCAACAGCAACCAAGGCAGTCCATGGATTAGGGTGTAATTTATGCAAGTGGCTCAGCAGGTTGCATACTTGTATCTGAGACCAGAAGAACAGAAGGTTGTGGGTCTGATGCCTACAACAGGAACTTGGGTAAATCCAATTACTGACACTGTAGTGTAGCAGGAGAGGGTTGCTTTACTTCAGAAGTGCTGTGTTTCAAATGAGACATTAAAACAAGGTCCTGTCTGCCTGTTTGCATGGTTGTTCAGAAGAATGTTAAAGATCATGTGTCACTTCTTAAGAAGATTAATGGAATTTTCCCAGTCTTGTAACATTTTCTTCTTCACTAAAGCAAACAAACAAAAATTGCCAGCAATACCTTACCTTGATTTAGTATGTCAGCTTGAATCTGTACCCCACCCTCCAGGGATGATGCTGAAAATAGGTACAATTCCCTCGCCCTCCTTTCCAGTCAACAAAATTGAAATAAATAAATAAATGTACGCTATATAGAATAGAAGGGAAAGGGATGAGATGGTACAAACATTCATGTACCTGAATAGGATAAAACTGGTGAATGCCAAGGAACTCTTCCATGTGAGCTCAAATACAGGCAAAAGGGTAAACTCACCTAAACTATGGGGGGATGTCCAAGAAAGATGCCTATAAACATTTTTTATGGAAAGAGTGGTGGTAAAGTGAAACAAGCTTCTGGAAGAAGTAGTAAGGATCAAATTAGCGAACAGTTTTAAACAGGGATTAGACAGGCATATGGACTTAGTCAAATGGAGTAGATATTAAAGGGAAGGATGGCCACTAAGGATAGTGTAGTTAGGATCTCCAACCAGAGGCCTGATTGTAGAGCCGAGGCGCTAGGGAAGCAGCTACACTATGCTCTAGAATTAAACTGCATATCTGATCTTTGACTGCTGCTTATCTCTTCTTTTTTGGGACCAGGAGCGCTACACTAGTTCGGCTTGTTTAGCTAGGTAGGGTGGGCATACTAGACTCACCAAAAGGCTTTTTCTGCTTTCAGTGTCAATGTATCTATGAATAGAATGAGGGTTGGGGTGGCCCTGGAAACTAGGGAGTGCTTAACACTGGATGGGGTGAATGAGGGGGTGGACCAGATACCAAATATTTCATGGCAAGGAGCAAGGCAAGGGAATGGGTGCTCCCTGAACACCAAAGAGTGCATGGTTCATGATAGCAAGAGGGAGGATGTACCACTGGAGACCATGGAATGCTTTGCATGATACAGGATACGCAATGACAGTACCACTAGACACCAGAAAATTATTTGCTCAAGATGGGTTGATGGAAGGGGATGTGACCAGACACCAGGCTGTGTTTGGTAAGAAAGAGGGTGAGTGAGGACCCATTGGACCACAGGTAATGCCTGGCAAAGGATGGAAATAGGACAATGCTTCTACTAAACATCAGGGAATAGTTGACACCAGAAGCCACTGGGCACCATTTATTGTTTGGCATGGTGGAGAGGGGAGGGTACCACTAAGCATCAGGGAATGACTAACTTGCAACAGGTAAAGGTGACCTAGAGATAAAAGAGTCCATTTTAGCAAAAATTGCAACATGGTAGCAAGTAAGGTAAGTCGCAAGTTAAATTGTATACTGAGGCACATAAGTAGTAGAGATAGTGAGGTGATGATCCTGTTGTACCATTCATTGGTTAGGCCCCATTTGGAATATGGGGTTCAGATATGGTCACCGTACAAAAAAAAGATATTATGAAATTGGAATGGGTTTAGAAGAGAACTGCAAAAGTTATATCAGGCTGTAATGGGCTTATATACCCAGACTAAGAAAACTAGGACTATACACTTTCCAATTTAGAAGGACATGAGGGGACATATGTATGGCTTACAAAGCACTTCAGAATGAACAAATGGCAAACAGTTATGGATTGTCACTTAAGCAAGGAATATATCCTAGCAGAGGTCATCCTTTACAACTAACATTGGAAAAATGCAATTCACTAAAGGAGAAGGCATTGGTTCAGCCTCAGGGTATCCCCTTTATGGAAAAGCTTACCAATGGAGGAGTAGAAAGTAGTACCATAACTCAGTTTAAAACTAGGTTTGGTAATTGTATATTGAACAAATACAAAATGATATGAAATAGTAAGTCAAGCAGAATATGGATGAAAGTCTAAATAAATGATTGAAAGATCTATGTAATCTATGTAGTGCTGGCCAAGGAAAGAGCACTTGGACAGGGATATGGTATGGAAGGATGATATCAGTAGAAATCAATGAATGCTCAGTGACATGCAATTACACATTTGGTCCAGCTATTTGAGGCATCAGTCAACTGCTGCAGTTTTAATTTTTAATTTTTTTCTTTACATTTATTTTCAGTTGTGTATTGCTTTTTGTACTCATTTATTTGTTTTGCCAGGAAGAAAGTTCCATTTAGCAAAGCTCATTTCAAGAGGTCCTGGTTAGGGCAGACAAATAAAAATACAAACAATTGAGCAGCAGTGTACAGGGTATAGAAATACAGACAGAACAATTACACAGCCATAGCAAAATCTATATATGAATAGGAAAAATTGGTACAACACTTGAGATGACATAGTTTTACATACAATACAGAGGCATAACATGTATGGTACAAGGAAAGGTGCAACATGCTACAACAAAATTAGTGGGTCTAGATGACCTACAGTCATACATTTGAGCAGTTTCTTGTTTACATTTATTGTTTAGTTGTGTTGTGCTTTTTAGGGCTGCAGTGGATGTAGCCCAGCAGTCCTTTTATGATCACTGAGAAAAATGTTGCCACATTCCTTCTGAACAAGCGACATGTTGGATTGTGTCACAGTCGCCTCTGCATCTGTGAAGCAGTCCACATATGTGTCCCTAATGACTGCAGCTCTGCACTATTTCACAGTGCCAGTGGTCACAGCAGAACACAGCACACTCTGTTGTGTCCAAGATGGCCACTGCACTGTACTGCACATGTGCTAGCAGTTCTGCTGGGTCTGCTGGCACTTATTTATTATTATATTTTTTGTTATATTGTTGAAATTCCCCCCACCCAACCCTGCCTCTCAGCACCTACCACCCCACATCCCCCCAGAAACATAGAAATGACACCGGGGAACCCAGTCCCCCAGTGTCATGATTCGACTCTCATTAGTCTTTTTGTCTGACACTGGGGATGCCCAATACCTCAGTGTCATGATCAGGGTTCATCTGTATTTTTTTTTCACCTGTTAAAAAAAATGGTCCATCAATGTCTTCCCCCACATAACTGTGACACTGGGGGTGCTCAGTCCCCCAGTGTCATGATCGGGGATTATCAGTCTCTTTTTTTCCACATGTAAAAAAATACAATCCATCAATGTCTTTTGTGTCCATTCCTTACCACCACCTGACTCTCTCACTGAGCACCAAGCACCCCGCATCCCCCCAGGCCCTTACTTACCCATCGGGGGTCCAACACCATAATTCTTTCTGGACTGCAGACATATCTTCACTCTTCAAAGCTGGACCATGAAACAAAGACACAGGTATACAGTTCAATGCATTTCAATGGGGGGTTGAACTTAGTACCATAACTGGACATTTTTACATATTTTTGGCCCAAATTTTCAACATTTCTTCTTTGGGACCCCACCTCATGAACAATGTCAATGTTGGTAGGTAGATCTGTCCCAAAAGGTGATTTCTTGGTCCCTGCTCAAAATCCCCTTTTGAGCAGGAGTTGAACATTTTCTCTGCCCTTGTTTATGAGGTGGGGTCATAACAAGTCCATGTTGAAAATTTGGTGTAAAAATATTAAAAAACAAAGTTATGAGCCTACATTGAATTTTGCGAATGCAGGCTTATAACTTTGGTATTTTATAATATTTGTACCCCAAATTTATAACATAACCATATATTTACAGCACCTCATGACTATGATAGCTGCAATTTTTCAAATCCTGTCCAAAATGTTTGTTTGGTTTTTACATCCTGAAAGGTGATTTTGCAGTCCCTGTGCAAAATCACCTTTCAGATACCAGTTGAAAATGTTATCTGCCCTTGTTCATGAGGAGGGGCCATAGGATGGCTATGTTGAAAATTTGGTGCAAAAATATTAAAAAACAACCAGGTTATGAGCCCCCATAGAAGTTTTGAATGCAAACTCATAAATTTGGTAATTTTCAATATTTTTACCCCAAATTTATAAAATAGTCATATCTTTACAGCACCTCATGAATGTGACAGCTGTCATTTTTCAAATTGTTGCCAATATGTTTTTTGTTTTGCATCCCAAAAGGTGATAATGCAGTCCCTGCATGAAATCACCTTTCAGCCAGCAGTTGAAAATTTTCTGTGCCCTTGATAATGAGTGGGGTCATAGGAAGACTATGTTGGAAATTTGGTATACTGTATAAACATTACAAAACATAACAACTATAAGCCTACATTGATTTTTGTGAATGCAGGCTCAGAAGTTCAGTAATATTGAATATTTGTTTGCCAAATTTTCAACATATTAATTTCTTTGAGCACCTAATGAACATGACAGCTGTCATGTAGACAGGCTATGCAACCCAGCCTTTCTGCAGGTCTGAAGAGCTTTTTCACAAGTGCAGTGTGAAGAGCTTGCTCATTTGTTTGCTGATAAGGTGGCCGACATCAAGTTGGAGATTCATGTGACACATTCTGTGCAAGTTGTTGATGATTGAGGCTTGGTCACTATCTCCCCATTTTCCTGGAGTACCTTTGACTGGCCGGAAATCGTGGATGTTATGTGGATTGTACAGGGGATGCCCCCTACATACTGTAGTTTAGATCCGGGTCCTACATCTCTGACAATGGGCTGTGGTGAGTCTATCAGCCCAGTTCTGGTATAGTCTGGTGCTCCCTTGACTCTGGTGAGTACCCCTGCTCTTGAAAGAAACAGTGGTGACACTTTTGTTAAAGAAGGTTTCATTGGACCCAGACTATCTTGCAAACTACAGGCCTATCTCTAACCTTCCCTTTGTGGGGAAGGTGATCGAGAAAGTAGTGGCTGCTCAGCTGGAGAATCATTTGACCATCCATAGCATCTACAAACCTCTCCAATCTGGTTTCTGAAAGAGGCATAGTACCGAGATTGCACTGGTTCAGGTGCTCAATGATCTCCTGATGGTGAGAGACCAGAGAAAATGGTCCATTTTGGTACTTTTAGATCTGTCATCAGCTTTTGACACTGTTGACAATGGGGTCCTGCTTGAGCACCTGAGATTCATCTGTGGGCTCTCTGGTTTGGTCCACAGATGGTTTACACCCTACCTCACTGGAAGAACTCAGAGGGTGGTGTCAGTGGTCTTTTCCTCCGACCCAATCTCTCTGTCTTGAGGGGTACCCCAGGGCTCATTGCTGTCCCCCATGTTGTTTGCAGTGTACATGCTTCCCCTCAGAGACATTGTAAGATGGTATGGGCTGAGGTTTCATTGTTATGCCGATGATACCCAGCTCTACCTGTCTTTTGAGCCTGACCAGGAAGGAGCACTCTTAATATTTAATGACTGCCTCATTGAAATCCAGGATTGGATGAAGTCCAGCTGGCTGAAGTTGAACCCTGGGAAGATGGAGGTGATGGTTGTGTATCCGGGTCACTGGATAGGGGGGCTGGGGGCAGGTCGACCCTAAGGATTATTCCTTGGGGACTCTGAGCTCCCTTCCTCTGAACAGGTGTGAGACCTAGGGGTGATACTTGACGAGGGGTTGACACTTCGAGCACAGGTGTCAGCTGTCATTTAGTCATCCTTTTACCATCTGAGAAACATCGCCAGGATCAAGCACCTTATTCCATCCAGTGATCTTCCTACATTGATCCATGCCTTTGTGAACTCACATCTGGATTATTGCAACTCGCCTTACTTTGGGCTACTGGGGGTTGATAACCGCCGCGTGCAGCTGGTGCAGAATTCTGCAGCCCGGTTGTTGATGGGGATTCCTAGATCTTCCCATATCACGCTGGTGCTGCAGGAACCACACTGGCTGCCTGTTCAGTGGTGGATCACCTTCAAAGTAGGTTTACTGACATATAAAGCCCTACACAGTCTGGGCCCTGACCACCTAAAAGAGCTTCTGGTTCCTTATCACCCTGAACAACCACTCTGCTCGGCCAATGAGGGGTTGCTGGAGATTCTGAGGGTGTCTTTAAAATTTGCTGGGGCCTGGGCATTTATGTTCATGGCTCCTACCCTCTCGAATTCTCTACCCTGTCTGATTAGGGAGTGCATGACCATGGGGGGATTTAAACAGGCCTAAAAAACTTTCCTTTGGAAAAAGGCATACGGTGATGAAGACTGCAGACTTTGATTGTACTCTATATTTTAATGGGATTATTGCATTCTTTTTATTGTATTGTTTTTGTTTTACCTCTTTTAATTGTACTGCGCCTTGACACCCAAAAGGTGCATTAAAAATAAAGTATATTATTATATTATTATTATTTTTCAGCTCCTGCCCGAATGTGTTTTTGCATACCGAAAACTGATTTTGCAGTCCCTGCACAAAAACACCTTTAAGCCAGGAGATGAACATTTTGTCTGCCTGTCTTCATGAGGCAGGGACATTACAAGGCTATGTTGAAAATGTGGTGTACAAATATTACAGATCAACACATTTATGAGCCTATGTTACATTTTGCAAATGCTTGCTTGTAACTTTGGTAATTTACAATATTTTTACCCCAAATTCCTTAGATGTAGCCCAATCAGCTGTGGCCAGATCTTGTCTTGTATGCATTGACTTTTTAGTTGTGCTTTGTTTATTGCTTGGATTCATTTTGTGGCTGTGGCATGCTTTTTTTTGTCTGCATTCATTTTTTAGTTGTGTGATGCGGTTTGTTTGCATTCGTTTTTAGTTGTGCTGTTTGTTTTTGTCAGCATTCACCTTTTAGTTTTGCTGTACATTTTTGTTTGTATTCACTTTTTAGTTGTGCTATGCTTTTTTTTTGTACTACCCTCTTAGTTGTGTTATGCTTTTTGTTTGCATTCATGTTTAAGTTGTGCAATGCTAACAAAATATTTCCATCCACTTTTTAGTTGTGTTATGCTTTTTGATTGCATTGGCTTTTTAGTTTTGCTGTACATTTTTGTCAGCATTCAATTTTTAGTTGTGCCATGCTTTTGGTTTGAAACTAAAATGTTGATTGCATGCAGCATAAGAAACATATTGTGGCAGCTTGTTCAGAAGCAGGCTGTGAAGGAGCGGCACTGTTGTGGTCAATGTCCCCACAGCCTGCAAAGGCTTGTCCCACTTCCCCCAATGTCATTGCAGGCTGCTGGTGACACAAGTTTGGAACGTTTGCACCAACTTGTGACAAATCAGCAGCTGCAATGAGGGGCTGCCTCGTCATTGCAGCATCAGCCATCCGCTGCAATGATGGAGTGACCCGTCATTGCAAGGCAGGATGTAGGAACCCTGATATTGTTTGTGAACATGGCGACGGCTTGCCACCATGTTCACAAACAATATTACTCCCCTCCACCATGTTTATCTGCCTACTATATATTAGTAGATATAAAAATGTAGAAGAACAAAGAAAAAATATATAATACAAGAGGTATACACAATAGAAGTCCTTATGCTATATATGCAGTACATTCCAGCTTTAACCTTGCCCTAAATTATGCAACACATTGCCGCTTAATAAGCAGAGGGCCAGTCGGCACCTAGGATGCTGACTTGGCGTTGGAGGCCTAGTAGCACCTACATATGACTTTTAATTTAGAGATACAGTAGCTAGTGTTTTGTAGGAGTTAATTGATACGATGCTGGTTAGCTTCAGCATGGCTTGTAACTGGTTCCAAATGTTTGGGAGGGCGTATGAGACAGTTTTTTGGCCAGCTGTGGTACGTGTCCTGGGAACATCTAGTAGGATAAGATCATATTTCCTTAAGGAGTAGGAACTAAGTGAGATGTGTATGAGAGACGTTAAATAGACAGGCAGTTTGCGGAGTAGTAATTTGAGGGTCCAAATGCCAGCATGCAGGAGGCATCTGGTGGCAAGAAAGGTCCACCCAACTGCTGCATAAAGATAACAGTGTTGGGTCCTGTATGCAGAGTTAGTAATGAAGTGAAGAGCATGGTGATAGAGTACATCCAGTTTAGATAGGCTCAAGGTTGGGGAGGAGATAAAGATAATGTCTCTGTAGTCAAGCAAGGGAAGGAATGTTGCTTGGACAAGTCTTTTGTGGGTTGCGAGAGAAAAGAAGGTCCTATTTCTAAAGAAGAAACCCAAGCGTGCTTTAAGCCTCTTTGATAGATCCTTGATGTGGTCATTGAAGGAAAGCTTGTTGTCTCTCCACCTACCTAGATATTTAAATTTAGGTATGACTTCCAAGAGTTCACCTAGGGAGGTAACTATGAAGTTTTTAGGTGGGGTAGGTAGGGCACCAGACAAGGCAAATCTCGAGAAAATCATTGTCTTGTTTTTTGTGGCATTTAAGAGAAGCTTGGAATTGATAAGGTTGCTTTCTAACTGGATAAAGTCAGCTTGGAGTGCTTCCCTGACTTCAGTTAAGGACGAGCCTGATGCGTACAAAACTGTATCGTCCGCAAAGAAATGTATGCTAGAGTTCTTTATGTGGGAGTCAAGGTTGTTGATGTACAGGGAAAAAAGGATTGGTTCTAGAATGGAGCCTACATTGAAAATTTGGTGATGAAACTCCATAACATGTCTGTGTTACAAGTGTTTCCACGCATCCTTGCAACTTTGCAAATTCGTAATATTTTCATGCCACATTTTCAACAGTGGCAGTTTTTCACACCTCCTTATGAGCAGTACAGCTGTCATTTTTCACATCCTGGCTAAAATATGTTTTTGCTCTCCTGCCACAGAATAGCATGGTCGCTGTGGGGAAATCAGTCTTTGGGACAGATTCAGATCGAACGAGTGAGAGGTGGGAGTGACCGAGCTCAACTGAGCTCTGTTGGGACTGCTACAGATTTGTTTGTGGGCAGAAAAAGGCCCCAATGCAAGAGCCCAGTACAAAAGGGCAACCTGCAGCACTAGGAGAAACAGAACGAGAGAGCTAGTGAGGGAGGGGGAGTGAACGAACTCACCAGAGCGTCAACAGGACTGCTGTGGATTTCTTTGTGGCCTAGAAGCTTTCTAGTGCCGATACCAATAAGCCAAATATACCCCACTCTGGTCACCCTTCATAGCTATCCCTCTAACAAAACCAGCAATTAGAACCATGACAGTTTTGTTTAAGAATGAGGGGGGGTGGCAGTGTCAGACATTTTAAGATGGCTTAAGTTAAAGTGTTCTGTTCTAAGCCCACCAGAACCGATCATTGACTCAGAACAGCTATGCACTGGGGGTTGGAGAATACAAGTTCGACTTCCTCATGTAAACTGGGAAATTCACCACTTTCCCAGTTGCTTCTACCTGGGTAGAGACAGAGAATTCATCTTCTACTCAGGACAGCTGAAATCATGTTTCAGATGTGGTGCACACACATATGTCAGTAGTGCATGCGACAGGCTAAAATGTTCCCTCCGTGGAGTGATTGGACATGCAAGCATTAATTGTCAGAAACCAGTTTATTGCAAAATGTGTGATGAATCCTCCCACTCTTTCAAGAATTTCCCTTGGGCATCTCATAATAACCCATCTGATGTTCAAGATTCACAGGAAGAAACTGTTTCCAGGGCTCAGAACAATGCAAATAAAGCCCCTCATTCAGATTCAGGAATGGAAAGGGGTAACATCCAATCTCTCAGCTTAAACACCCCTTGGCCTAACATCTCGGTGGAACCTGAACAGTAAAATGCTCTTGACAAAACAGAAAACCAACCTATCTTGCAGGTGAATGGTATAGCACAATCTCAAGATACACCAGCAGGGCATTCAAGGGAATAGACGACTAGTGCCCAGTCTCAGGATGAGTCAAGTGAGGTTATGAATGCCATAGAAATGGAACAGGATCAGATAATGCCCCCTCCTGAAGAAACCTCCTGGTCTCAGGTTGGCAAAGGAAGGCGAAAAAGGAGCAAATCTAACAGAAGAGCCAAGGCTACTAATTTAACAATGGAGGAAAGAATACCTACAAGGAATATTTATTTTATTATTTATTGAAAATGTTTCACCAGGAAAGGCACACTGAGCTAGAAGATGCTCATCTCATGGTGCAACCTGGGGGGAGGGGTTACAGTGGAGGCAGGTATACATACAATAGTTAAAACGTTTCTTCCATTGCCTCATCTCAGCCAGACCCTACAACAGATACAGAACATGGTTCTAATGATTCAAGAACATCCCAAAAGAAAAGATGTAAAATGAAGTCCCCTTGAAAGGCAAGAGAAGTTAAGAGTACCCCTTAATCTCTAACCACTTATGGCCTTTTCTTTAGCATGCTGCACCCTTAATATGAACAGTATCAAGAACTTAAAAAGAAGGACTATTTATTCTATTGTTGGTGACTTGAACCCTCAGATTATCTTATTACAGGGCACCAGAATTCATACACTAAGAGAAGTTAACCAAGCATCCAAGGAATGGCATAAGGGGCATCCTTCTGGTCACGAGAGGAAGATGCATGTTCAGGGGTCGCAATTCTTTTTAATAATCAACAGTGTACAGTTACAAAATTGATAGATTTAATTCCAGGTAGAGTCCTAATTCTTGATGTATCTATCCTGAGAAAAGAATGGAGAATTATTAATATATACACTCCCCTGGTCAAAACACAGATAATTGAGCTTATGCAGAAAGTACGACCATATTTACATTCATCTAGATCTATTATTTTTGGAGGGGATTTTAATTGCAACCTTAACATGGCAGATAAAACAAGGATGACCCAGAAATGTTATTCTGACACTAATTTCTTAAATACTATGCATAAAACACCAAGACTAATAGATGGGGCAGCTGCTGGGTCTTACCCTCCAGCACACACATATCATAGAGGGAAACTCTCCACTAGAATCAACCATTTTTTATCTCAGAGTAGATCCCCTCCCAGAAAAGTGTAGTTACCCCAATAGAGCTATCTGATCACTGTCTTTTGACAATCTGTTTAGGGTTATCAATAAATAAACCAGAAGCCCACAACCACTGGAAAATGAACACTAAGGTGTTAGAAGAAGAAAATAAATGAGAAGATGTCCTAGAGGTAATAAAAGACAAAGTATCAGTGTTTGAACTTTTTGACAACCTGGCCAAATGATGGAAGGAGGCTAAACTTGAAATAAAAAAGCATTGTAGGTAACTTCTAAATCATACCACCAAGAGACATAACTCCAATATTTGGAAAAATGGAGACATCTCCAAAATTATTTTCCCTGAAAAATTCATTTGGCATGGACTACTCTGAACAAATAGCTCAGACAAAAAAAAAAAGAAATGGTTTCCTATCAATATGATCAAGCAGCTTCACTGTTTGTGAACAAAAATATGGGATAAAAGGCAAGACCCAGACAGTAAATCCATATAGAAGTTGTCAATAGTGGATAGAGTCAAAACATATGTCCTCACTTATAAACAAAGAGAAGATGCAAGTAGAAGATAATGAGGAAATCCTACAGGCAGTAAGCAAGCATACTAAAGTACTATTTGGCCAACCAACACTCTCCCCTTGGGAGAGCAGTGATTTTTTAAAAGGCCATGATATTACAGAGCTACTCCAAGATGTCAACTCAGAACTAATGTGCCCTATTAGGGAAGAAGTAAGTTCAGTAATCAATCAGTTAAAAAAAGAGGTAACGCCAGGGCCAGATAGGATTCCTAATGAGTTCTATAAAAGGTCTATGCATATTTTAACAAAATACCTGACCTTGGTGTTTAACCATATCATCCAAGGCCAACATCCATTTCCCCTGACATTAGTGGATAGTATTTTAATTTATCTCCATAAGAAAAATGTGAGAGAAAATTTAGATAATTGGAGGCCTTTCAGCTTGCTAAATTCTGACTGGAAAATTTTATGCAAAATTATAAGTATCAGACTGACAAAAACTCCTAATACTCTGATAAGCTCAACACAAACATGTGCAGTACCCCAGAGGTCTATGTTGGAGTAACTTAAAACTATTTAGAGAAATTTTTGACCATCCACAGACAGAATGATTTGTAATATCCCTTGGTCAGTCAAAGGCCTTTGACTCAGTCTCGCATAAATACCTCTTTGAAGTATTACAACATTATGGTATTCTGAGCATGTTTATCAAATGGATTCACACTTTGTATAACCACGCATATGTGACTCCATTGGTCAATGGTTGTATGAGCTCACATATGAAGATTAGGAAAGCGGTTAGACCAGGTTGCCTACTGAGCCCATTGTTATTCATATTTACAATAGACCCTTTGCTTAGGAAACTTAACAGCCAGCAATCTATTAGACACTTACACAGGTCCAGGTAACATAAATTTCCCATGTATATCAGCATATGCAGATGACATCTGCTTAATAATAGCAGATCAGGAATCAGGAAACCAGGCCCAAAATACAGATTTCTATTATTTTCCCAAACCTCAGGGTCCAGCCTAAATATAGCAGATTGTGTAGGGACTAATTTAGCGGCTCCTACCACAACCAGACTCAGGAAATAGAAGGGATAAGGATCCATGCTGGAGAAATCAGACTCCTAAGGATACTGTTTAGTTGCAAGGATCCAGCAGAAATAAAATGGACAGAGAAATTGATCATCGCAGAAGAGAAAATTTCCAAATAGAAAAGCATCCTTATGTTTAGGGAAAAGAGGATCTATAAGGTTAAAACATATATAGTCCCCATTTTTCTAACAGTAAGTTATATATTCCCTTTACTGGTTAAACTAGAATCCTGAATATACAATATACTTTCAACTTCTTTGGGGAAGCCACATGAACCCTATAAAGGGAAGCATTACATATTGGCCTATAAAACAAGGTGGGCAAAATATGCTTAACCCAGTCTTGTTTTTCTTCACCATTTTTTTACACTCAGATATTCTCCATGTCATAGTAGACAACCAACAGGAATGGGCAGCATGTTAAAAATCAGGAGCCAGTATTTGTAAATAAATGGCAGGCTCCAAACTGGGGAACATTTAGACAGATACTGCCAGGGACCCCCCAATACTTGATTGAAATCTTTAAAAAAATTAAACAGTGGGGCATAACCACTCAAATGATGTTACTTCAGAAAAGGAAGGCACTGTATTCCACTATCTTGAGTAGTATTTTCTTAATAGGACCAGGCATTACATGCCCACCACACATAGAAAAGCAATGCCTTACAAAACAATTGACAGAAGATAGAATTCCCCCAAAAATGTGGGACACACTTTTGATGTGCTGCCATGAAAGATGGACATGAAAGGTAACTATGCACAAAAGACAATGGAGGAGAGATATTGCACTAGAGTTAGTTGAATAACTCAAGTGGAGACAATGCAACATTTATTTTTTGACTGCCCTTACATATCACAGTTTTAGGATCTCTTAGCAAAAAAAATGGGCAATGCCTGAGATAAAGAAAATTACATACACAGAAGTAGTGTTTGGGAAATTTGGAGTAGAATGGGATCAATTACATCAGGTAGTTTAAGAATGCTCTTTTCAATTTTCAAGTGGTCTATATGGCAGCACAGGTGTCAGTTTGGTTTACAACAAAAGCAGGTCTGTTTAGTGGAACTTTTAGAGAAAGTGACTATGGAAACAGTGTCAGTATATAAGCAGAAACTGCACAAATTTCCCCTACCAGTAGTGAACACCTGGTGGAGATGTCTTCCTACCAAGTACTTTGAAAGAGGACTCTGAATATACAGTTAGATAAGGTGCATGTCTTGGTACCTTAGTTTAGAACAGAATCAAACCAATAAGTTAGTGGTTTAGAAGAGCAATGTATATTAAGGTCATAAGTTCAGAGGAGGTTGTGATACAAGCAAATTGAATATAGATATATACCTTTTTTTACAATAGGAAAACTGGGAGGGGCAAGATAAAGGACTGTTTGTGTTATGAGTTAAAATGTCTGTGGAACTGTAAAAACAATGAGTTTAAATAACCAGGTTAGGCGAATATTTAAATTTTGTCAAATATGTTTATGATGTCTAAAATGGGACTAAAGGTTTGATGGCTGATTCTTTGTATTTCTTGTTGTTATATAATTTATCAATAAAAAATTCCCCTACTCTGCAGTAGATGGAGACTCTGCCGATTTTGGCAGGCTGCCACGATGGTCAAATGGGAGGCTGGTGAAGAGGAGGAGGACATGGAGGTGGGGGAAAAGCCCCCCCCCCAGCCATGAAGGATGAGATTGAGAGTGCTGTGAATAGACAACTAAACAAGGAAATAATCTGGATATTGAAACAGAAGCTGAGAATGAAAATGCCTGTCCTGATAAGAGCAACTTGTCAGAACTACCTGAAAGTTTATCTAAAATGAGTGACACATAGGAAACTTAAAATACAGACTTGGGTGAGTGGCTTACTACAAAAGCTCTAGCTCTAAAACAACAATTTGAGAAAGAAGAATGGCTTTTTTTTATAAAGAAAATGCAGGTAGAAAAGAAATTACTGGAGCTGTAGAATGACAAGCGAAAAGGGCCTGTCAAACCTGCACAGCTGATCTGCGATGACACAGCAACATCTAAGAAAGCACCTGCAAGTTGGGTGGTGGCCATAGAAAATACAGACCTTATTGAAAGTCAAAACAAAGTTAGAGAAGCCACACATATTGCGTTGGGAATGGCAAATGCGGGGATTAGTGAACCTGGCCTAAGATGCGCTATGGAAAAAGGAATGAAAGAAGCACAAAATTGGACAGTGGAAAATGCACTGCAAGTGGCAGGATGGCAGCACAATCCAAATACAGGTCAGCGGGTCTCAGGTGATACACCGATCCAAATGCTTAATACTCAAAAAGTGTTACTAAACAAAAAAGATACGTGGAGTGTTACAGAAACTGTAATTGACTAAGAAGTACCATTGGGTTTTGCTTTAACCCAGATCCCCCATTTACAATTAACTGAAGAATTTAAGGAGATTACAGTACTTTCACAAAATCAACAACTGGGGGACTCCCCAGTGTTGAAATACAACCTCCTTACAGGCCTTTAAATTTGATAAACAAAACTACTCCAAGAACATATTCTTCTTTATTCAAAACACCAATCTTTCTAGCAAAAAGGCATAATGCTGTGAGGTTCTAAGTGTCAGTGGCTCAGCAGGTAGCACACTCACCTCTGAAACTGGGAGATCAGAAGGCTGTGGGTTCTAGCCCCACACCAGGCACTTGGGTTAATATCCCAATACTGACACTGCAGTGCAGCATGAGAGGGATGCTGCACTCCTGAGGTGCCGTCTTTCGGATGAGACATTAAACAGAGGTCCCATCTGCCTGTTCTGGTAGTAGTTCAGGTGGATGTTAAAGATCCCATGGCACTTCTCAAAAAAAGCAGGGGAGTTTTATTGTAATAATAACATAGACACAACACAAAAAATTCAATCAGTATACAAGGAAATTGCAAAACACAAGGTGTCAATAATAACAATAGTGATCAAAAAAAAAAGGGGAGAAAACCAAGATACAAAAGGGAAATAAGGAAAAGAAAAAGAAAGAGAAAAAAAAAACACATTTCTATATTACTTAAACTTTATAAAGTGGAGGAACCCTTTCCACCACTTTAGCAATTCAACAAGAGCAACTTTTCGAGCATCCTGAGAATATATTCTAGACAGCTCATTTGAAACTAAACTATAAAACAATAATATGGCATTTTCCTTTGGTAGAGAACCCATTGACATCTAGATCGCCACAAATAATGTCTTAGACAACAAAAAAATAAAGATAAAGTCTCTTCATGAAACTGGGAGAAAGTTGCCGGATATATTCCCAGAATCAATATGTCATAAGATATAAAGGTAAGCCATTTAAAACCCCATAGTGTTGCTAAGAAGTCCCACAACCCCTTTGAATAGGAGCATTGCTGAAAAAAATGCTCCACTGTTTCCTCCATATTAATACACTCTAGGTAAGGATAATTCCTTTCTTCCACTGCTTTATTTTTGGCATTCCCCCGAACATTCAATCTACCATAAAAAATCAACCATTGGACTTCCCATTGAAACTGCGGCAATCTGTTTATTATTTAATTGAGCCAAGTCCTTAGGATTCTGGGTGGACAGGCAATTTTTAAAGCAAGGGTCCTGTGGATAAAACTGCCCCATTATCAGTGAGTAAAATCCATTTACTTTATTATTTAAGATAACTTCTTTAGTAATATTCCATTTATATAATTTTTGGACAGCCGGATGAAAATATAGTGGAATATGCACACGAGGATTTAATTTAGGCGCTTAGGTATGCCAAGTGGCAAGGTATTTGCCCAACACCCGGATAATCCATCTTGTCCCAATATCTTCAGATGGGGTCAACCCACACTTAATGGAACACATAATAAACAAGGAATGTAAAAACACCACTGGATCTACAATCCCTAGTCCTCCTGATTTTGTGCTTAAATAAGTATAACATCGTTTCACAGGGTTTAGTTGGTTGCCACATAACATCTGAAAAAACACACTATATACTCTGGTTTCCAAATGAACCGGAAGGGGAAAAATCATGGCTATATACTGTAAACTAGGTACCAAAAATTGTTCAATAATATGAACATGTTTCAGTTTTGAAAATTTCCAGTGTTTCCAATGATTAACCTTAGCCTCAACCACCTGAAGCACTGAATCCCAATTTTCTACTGGCAGAGTCTGGGGCCCAAATAAAATACCCAGAATCTTAAATAGGGATCGAGAAAAAAAAAAAACTCCTGTATCATATCCACTGGGCCAGTTGCTCCAAGAAATAACCCTTTAGTTTTGTGAATATTCAACTTGGCATTGGAAACCCTAGCATAACTGTTGAAAGCCGCCAAAACTTTATACACCTTAACCTGACTAGAGAAATAAAGCAATAGGTCACCCGCATAAGCCTGCAACATCAAATCTTTATCTCTAGAAACCCTATCTAGAATTCCAACCCAACTTTACGAGGCTATTACATATTGCAACAAGGGAGTTAGGGAAAAAATGTAAAGAAGAGGACTCAATGGACATCCTTGGCACACTCCAGTCCTTAAACAAAAGCTATGAGCCATATCCTCTTTTAAAAAGGGAAAGACCATGATATATTCATAAATCAGCTTAATTAGATTAACAAATTGACTAGGGATTCCATACCATTCTAAAACCAAAACCAAAAAGGGTAAATGCACCCTATCGAAAGCTTTCTCAAAATCAGCCACTACCATACAACCTGAAGTTCTGGATAAAGACAAATGTTCAATGACATCAGGTATAATCATTAAAGCTGATTGAATTTTTCTCTCTGGAATCCCACAGAATTGATAAGGAGATATAACCAGTCTAGCATAATTTTTCAAACGGGTATTCAAAATGTTATAATCAAATTTAATAATGCTATAGGCCACCAATTCTTAAAGTTCCATTTATCCTCTGATTTAAATAAATGAATCAATAAACCCTTTGAAAAGAAGAAAATGGTGGTACTTTTGTTAAAATATTGAAACAAAAAAAACAAACAGTGACTCAACTCCACAGAGAAGGCTTTATATAAGTTATTTGAAAGACCGTCTGTTCCAGGGGAAATATTTGTTTTTAGTTTCTGAATGACAGCCTGAATTTCTGTTTGAGAAATGGGCTCCAACAATGCTGAAGTCTCATTTGCCCTTAAAGGAACCTTAATGAAATTTAAATAGGAGAGCATAGACTCCTCTGTAATAGGGAGGAAGGGTTCCAATGAATGGTAATGATCTGTAATTAACTCCCTGATTTGCCTGCTTGAGGTAATAATAGTCCCATCCATTTGTTGTAATAAATCCATAGAAGAAGAATCTTTCAAAGTTTTACAAACTTCAAAAGGGTCCCTGATAGGAGATTTCTTAGTCACATTAATGAGAATAGCTTGCAGTGTTTTAGCCCTGTCATACTGGAAAGTTTTCATATTATTTTTTTAGATTATTTATTTGTGATGAATAATCATACTGAGAGTCATGCACCAAAGTTATGAGTCTCTAAAGCTGTTGCCTCAATGATAAATGTTTGAGAAATTTATGATTTTTAGTCTTACTTCCTTGTTTTTTGAACCAGGTACTTAAGTCCGACTTAGTCTGCCTCCACCAATCCCCAATGTCAGAATAAAGAAAAAACACTGATAGTCTAGCCTGTAAGATAAATTTAACCCCTGACTGTATGTATGGAAACTCCAGGCTAGAAGCATTCAATTTCCATCGTACCTTCTGATATTCTGGGAGAACACTTAAAGGCAGATAACATAACAAAAGGGAGTGATCAGAAAATTCACTAGGAACCATCCTAAAGGTGCTTATTTGTACAGGAGGGGAGACAAACATATAGTCTATTAAGGAATGAAATTTCCCTCTTGTGTAAGGAAAAATGTGCTCCATGATCTGCATAAGCCATGCAATTACACAGTTCTGCAACCTTAATAATATGTGCCAGAGCATGAGAATCACAATATACTTTTTTATTTTTCTGTGAAGGTGAGTCAAGAATTGAACAATTAAAATCTCCACCCCAAAGCACCTTGATTGATGTCACTAAAAAAGGTTGCACTGCCTTCAAACAGGCCACTCTATCGCCTTTG
Source organism: Neoceratodus forsteri (assembly GCA_016271365.2). Classification (NCBI taxonomy): domain Eukaryota; kingdom Metazoa; phylum Chordata; order Ceratodontiformes; family Ceratodontidae; genus Neoceratodus; species Neoceratodus forsteri. The sequence continues at coordinate 868,072,401 of CM057450.1, read as the reverse complement.
ACTGGGGATTATATATATTAATGAAACGATAACACACATCATGCCATTTCCCATCTGTTATCAAAACTCTACCCGGTATTAAATCGATTAAATTATGTAAAGAAAAAGAAAAAGAATTAAACAAAATGCCTATCCCATCTGCCTTAGCCATTCCAAAGGACCAATAAGATGGCCCCCAAACCCAGTCCCTTTTAAAAGAGGTTAATTGTTCTACAGAGTGCAACCAGGTTTCTTGTAGATAACAAACTGAAATATTCTGCTCATGAACATAATGGAACAGTGCTTGCTGTTTGACTGTGTTCAGCAAGCTATGGACATTTAATGAAACCCAACACCACTGCATAATAAATCAGATACTTAGTAACCTTTAACTATCATTTATTTATTTTTCTTTTTATAATCATCAATTGATTGTGAGATGGTAGACAAAGAAGATTTCTGGGAGTCTGAATCTCCCAACTCCATTTCTGTATCACCCCATGGGGTAAACAGTGCTGCATAAGAGTTACTAGTCTCTACAGCAGGGACAGAAGGTGGAGATTTAGGGTGCACATTCCTAGCAGATCTACATGCGTGTAGTGGTGACCCCTGAGCCAAAACTTTGACGCTTGACTCTGGAGCACTAGGAGGCACATCAGTGTAGCACACTGAAGGAAGATCCAATATGCCCGGGAAGCTGTTGTCAGGATTCTTATCTTTAGGTGGACCTAAGCAAACAGTTTGTGCTACCTTATCAGGCTCAGGTGAAGAACACCTAACAACAGGATCCAGATGATTAATCTCTATCTGTTTTTTGGTAATATTCTGCGAAGAGGGAGAGGGAGGGGGAGGTTGTGCAGGAAGAGGAGGAGGTGGGGATTTAGCAGCACTCTGGGCCTTCTGTATCAAGAGATCTGGCCTTATGCAAGATGCTTTATTTTTGGCCTCCCAAGACACTCTCGAAACACATGACCATACTCCTTACAAAGATCACACCTAGAATGATTTGCACATTGCATTGTTACATGCCCCACCTCTCTGCAATTATCACAATGTGGCTGATCACAAACGCTAGAAAGATGAGTCCTAGAACCACATTTATAATAGGCCTTTGGTTGCCCTCCATAAAAACAAACTCCCCTATCCCTACCTAACAAGAAGGAATTGGGGATATGATCCACTCCTGAATCAGATTGCTTTAGTTTCACTTTTTACTTCCATCTCCCAGTCCAAAATTGCTCTGAAACTAAGATGTGATCAGGAGCACTCAAAACCTCGCATTTCTGGGATAACCAAAAGGTAATATCCTTTACATGGACCCCCTCATTCGTAAACATTATGGTTACAAACTTAATTAATGGTTTAGTTAAAGGCATTACCAAAAAGGGGGTCCATGTAGGGGAAAACTTCACCTGACCATACCACTCCCAAAACAAATCCAAAGCATGAGCTGTCTGAAAGCTAACATCGTAGTTGTCCTCCCCTGAAATGTTAATAAAAGCAGCATTAGGGGTAAAATGAAGTGACTCTTTTAATATGGTTTTCCACACATAATATCTGTCCGGCCTATTCTCCAGTCCCCCTTTGTAGTGAATGTGGACTGCATTTCTACTGGGAGCTGCTTCCCTTTTTGCTGAGGAAAATAACTCAGACATTAAAGGCTTCTGCTGGGGGGGGGAGTTGTTTCAAAGAAGGATTCTGAGTAGATACACAAGTGTCCACTGGTGGAGGATCAGAAATGGATTTTTGGGGAACAGATGGGAGAGAGACTGTTCTTTAGAGACCATAGTAGTAGTAGGTAAAGTCGGAATTGCAGAAGGCAATCCATGTCCCCTGTAGAACCTTCAGTAGAAACTGCAGGTGGTAAAACAGGTTTCCACATTGGGGAATGTTGTGAAAATGCAAATTCTGTGTCCCAGGCTGGATCAGGTGTCCATACAACTGTAGAGGCCTGTTTCCATCCTGCCCCCTAAAGGGCTACTCCTGGTGACCAATCTTCAGGTCTGTCCCCTGAAATAGGAAGCAAAACCCCTGGCCCCTTAATGTTCCCTGGTGTCGTAACTGGAGTTTTAGCAACAGATTCAGAAAAAAAGGATTCAGTCACCCCAGTTTGGGAGACTGCTGTGGATTGATAAACCACGCTAGGCTGAACTTGAGGCTCAGGCTGTTTAAACACAAAACCTGCCACCTTACTACGTGGTGGCAATTCATTAGCAAAAGGCTGTCCAAAAGGCTTTCCATGACCCGCTGACCAAATTGAACTGGGAACAAGCTTCAGAGGCATATTCATTTTTGTTGCAGTCTGTAGGCACTCACCATGACTGCCGTGAAGATTGCCAGCCTGAGATAAAGTAGTTAATTCATTCTGTACAGAAGTACTGGGGGGATTCTGAAGCTGCACCTTTCCACTTTCTATAACACTGTCAGCAGCCTTAGTAACTATGGCAATGGACACCACTCTGCGTTTGCAGCTGTCTGTGTACTGAGCTGCCCCTTCCTGAGCAATAACATTCTCCTGCTGTTTTTGCAGTGCGATAGAGCTAGTCTCGAGCTACGGTGTTGCAACATGCAATGCTGACAGTTTAGGAGTTTGTAATAAATCTCCTGAAGGCTTTAGGCAGCTGAAAGAAATCACAGTAACACTGCCAGCCTGAAAAGTCATAGGGGAGCCATGAACATAGCACATATTGCTTGAAAAGGAAAGGATACTCTCATCGCTCTCTGTGGGCCCTCCCACCTCTGTAGTTAGTTCTGTAGAAATGACAGCAGCTGCTGCGCTGCTGACAGGGGCAACTGAAGTTGTTAGTGGATGTATGGCGCTAGGTCCTGCTGCTGTTACAGGTGGTAAATCCATCACAATAACTGGGTTGTTAATAAAGTTGCAAACTATTGATTTTTCACTTGAAGAGCCCAAGATATCCAAAGTGACACACGTATCATGGAATTCCAAGTCAGAATCAACATCTACCATCTGTAAACAAGTAGCCTTCACATTGCAAAGGATGGGAGCCGAGGCAAGCTCTCCCACCAGACAGACATCTTCCTCCTGCTGCATTGAATTCCAAGTGGCCATCCTGGCCTTCTACCCTGTCTGCAACACTTCCACACCAGGATCCATTGGAGCCGCCATCTTGGTCCCACAGGAAAATGGGTCCCCCCTGCTCACAGGAAGCAGAGCAGGGGAATTTCCCCATTACCCTGGCCAAATTTCCTCCCATTCACTAACAAATACCACCAACAGCTTAATCTGGTTCAAAGTCAGTTGCCATTCATCTGTATCCCCCTCCCCAGGTCGTGCATGAAAATAGGCAGAATTTGTCTAGTGCTCTTACCCAGTCAACAAATACTAAAAAAAAAAAAAAAAAAAAAAGGCAATCATACCCGGGGCGGGATGCCAGAGCCCCTAGATAGGCTGTTTGTAGCAAATAACTTATTGAAAGACTCCATGAAGTTTTTTCCAAATGAGATTTATGCATTGATTCATATATCAGGGAAAACCACTTTTGATGTGAGTTTTAAAACACTGAATGGTCTTGAAAGATTCTGGATCAAATATAACTCAATAAAAAAAAACAGTATTATGGTCACCTTTTGTGGCAATCCCTTTAACAAATCCAGCACAAAAAACAATTACAGTTCTCTTCAGAAATGAAGGTCTGAGTACACTGGTTGAAAGAAAAATGCACTTTAATTGAAGATCCAGAAGCCATCATGGACTCAGATAATATTTGGACTGGAGGTTGGAGGGGAAACGTGATGCTCAAAACAACAGATACTGGGGCAGTACATCTGCCAAATGCTTGTTTTCTTGGGAGGGACAGGTGCATATTGTTCTACCCTGGGCAGCTGAAAATGTGCTTCAAATATGGATCAGTAGTGCATCTGAGTAGCATTTGTGATAAGCCAAGATTTACTGTATGTGGGTAATTGGGACACGTGGGGATGCAGTACATAAATGAATGTAGATATCATTTATGTGAAGAGATGGGTCACACATTCCAAAACTTCAAATGGGCAGCACATACTGTAATACACTGGATCAGACAGATGGGGAAGAGCAGAGGCTTCTTATCACACTTACACAGAAAAACAGGATAGAAAACCAAAGACAACACGGATTACCAGAGTCTGCAGAACTAAGGGAGATCCCCCCACCTCACCTCTATCCCTTCCTACTACTTCACAAAAGACACTAATACAAGACAAAGCTCAATGCAGAGAGAGAGGCTTATAGCACAGAATGCATCTAGAAAGACAACACCAGCAGAGGAACTCAGCTCAGAGACCCCCATAGGGCTGCACCAACCCCAGGAAGAGGAAAAATTGGTGACATGATGCCCCCCCATACTAGGAGTAGAGGAGGTAAGAATGTCTACAAGACACAAAGCTAAGGCAAATCCCACAAAACCTGCTTTGAAACAGATTATAGTGACTACAGCAAATTCATATGATATTATACAGTCAGAAAATACAGAGGAGGAGTCAGATGATTCTTCTTTGGCATCCTTCATACCTGAGGGAAAACAGATGCTGAGAAACAAGAGATGCCCAGAGGGCCACAGAAAAGGAAAGCTAAGATGAAAACAAAGCACGAAGAACAAAATGCTAGGAGGGGAAAGTACAAGTAATGAGACATGATTGATCCCTTTTCTTTTTATTCTGTAAATGTTAACAGTATCAAAAGATTAGAAAAAAGGAGAACAGTCTTTTCTTTTCTCACTTATTTACACCTAGGGATATTTTTCTTACAAGATATATGCCTCTACAGATCAAGGAAAATTCAGGAGGCCTCAAAAGCATGGTTTATTGGACCATCCTATTAGTCAATGGGGGCAAGAACCCTGTTCAGGATTAGGAATTTTGTTTAAACTACCTGAAGTACAGATTCTAAAACACTCTGACTTACAATAGTGCCTGGGAGGCTACCAATAATGGATGTTTTACTCCACCATACATATTTTAGGCTAATAAATCTGTATGCACCACAAACCAAAGCAGCAAAATGTGAAATCTTTAATCTGATACAACCTTATCTATAATCAGCACAAAATGTAGTCTTTGCAGGGGACTTTAACTGTCCACTTGTAGCCAGAACATCCAAACAATTTTGTGACTCAAATCTCTTGTCACAAATCATAAACAAAACTAAACTGAGAGACACATATGTATTCTATAACCAGAAAGAAACACCTACTTTGCATAGAGATCATCTAGCATCTAGAATAGATTACATATTTACTTCCATAAACATAAAAACATTGTCGGCTGAAATTCTCACTACAGAATTCTTGGACCATAACATGGCATCTATTAAAGTAGGCCCTACAATCACCTTGATTAAAGGACCAGGGTTTTGGAAGATGAATGTCTCCTTGTTGTCTGATTTATATATTTTACAAACATTTAGAAATTTCATTCACGCTAGGAAATCAGTATTTTTTTTTGACAACTCAATCAGCTGGTGGGAAGATACCAAGCATGATTTGCAGGAATTGTGCAAGCAGTTAAGTAGGAGTCAGAGCAGAAGGAAATATCTAAACTACTTGCAAAATAGGAAACTGTTGCAACAACTGATGTCCATGTCTTATGAAACTGGTCAAAATTTAATGGCTCAAATAAGCAAGTTAAAACAACCGGTGTTGGAATTTCATAATCAAAAAGCAAATGCTCTGTATCATCACCAGCAATCTGGGATTAGGGGGGAAAGTGGATATCATATGTCCTTTTGAAAGTTGTTTGAAGAAGGTCCAAGCAAAATACATGTTTGTCATAAGAGATGAAAATGGGGTAGAGTCTATCAATAAGAAGGAGATCTTGCAGGCAGTGACTAGATATACTATAAATATGTATGCATCACTAGAGACAGAGGCCTGGATATTCAAACCAGTTATGCATGGAGCAACTGAGTTGTGCCGGCACAAGTGCAGACTTATGCCAAGGTGCAATAGTCAGCGGGAGCCAGTGTGTAGTGCAAATCCCATTGTGCCAGTGTGCAACACTAATGAATGCAGGTGCAAGTGCAAGGGGCATGCCTATGAATATCCAGCGCAGTGCAATATTCAACTATGAAACCATGGCGCAAGTGCGGAGCAAATCAGAGATGCACCAAGCAGACTTGTTCCTATAAATACAGGGTGCAAGCACACAGAAAACACTTGCATCAGGTGAGTGGGAGAGAAAGAGAGAGAGAGAAAGAAAGGACAGCCAGAGAAAGAGAGAGAGAAACAGAGTGAGAGACAGACAGACCAAGGCAGACACAGAGGGAGAAGAACAGAAGTGGCAGTGAAGAGGGAGACAGAGGCAGAGAGAGAGTGAGAGACAGGCTTTTCTTAGTTTAACTTTAATTTGCCAGGGAGAAACTGTAGCTGGAAGATAGTTGCAGTTATTTGTGACTAGACCTGTTACATAACCTCTGTGAAATAGGTGTCTATTAAGGGAAGGAGCTGAAAGGGGCCTAGTTGAACTGTGGATATAAAACAGGAGTTGTTTGTGGCCTCTGTCTGCTGAGACAGAGAGAGAGAGAAAGAGAAAGCAGCCAAAGCTTCCTTAAATCAAGGAGGTTATTTACTAGACTACACTGAATTGAATTATTACTTTTTGGACCTGTGTAAGTAACTAGTATTGATTCCCTGTTTTTGGGGTTGACTTTTCTTAGCTTAACTTTAATTTGCCAGGGAGGAATTGTAGCTGGGAGTTATTTGCAGTCATTTATGACTAGGCCTGTTAATTAACCACTGTGAAATAGGTGACTGAAAGGAAGGATGACATTCCCCGGGGTGGAGGCTCAGAGTTGTAGTTGATTAACATAGAAACATAGAAACATAGAATTTGACGGCAGATAAGGACCGCTTGGCCCACCCAGTCTGCCCATTTCCCTACCTGATGGATAAGCTGCAGGTCCTAGTTAACCAGCAGCCTACTTCTTCCTACCCCCACCCCCTAGAATTGCCTTATGACTGTCCCATGCATGCTTGAATTCCACCACTGTTTTTGACTCCACAACCTCCTCTGGAAGGCCGTTCCATACATCCACAACCCTCTCTGTGAAAAAATACTTCCTTAAATTACCTCTGAGCCGCCCCCCTTCTATCTTCAAATTGTGCCCCCTTGTTCTTGCACACCTCTTTTTTTGAAAGATGCTACCCTCTTGGACTTTGTTGATTCCCTTGAGGTACTTGAAAGTTTCTATCATGTCTCCCCTCTCCCTCCTTTCCTCGAGGCTATACGTATTAAGCTCCTTAAATCTCTCTTCATATGTGTTCCGGTGCAGACCCTGCACCATTTTAGTTGCCCTCCTCTGGACAGCTTCCATCCTGTCTATGTCCTTGCGGAGATTGGGTCTCCAGAACTGCACGCAGTACTCCAGATGGGGTCTCACTAGCTGTTTGTACAGAGGGATAATAACTTCCTGTTTTCTACTGGTGATGCCTCTTCCTATGCATCCCAGTATCCCCCCAACCCTCCTTGCTGCCCTCTCACATTGCTTGCCCACCTTTAGGTCATCTGATATGACTACCCCCAGGTCCCTTTCCATTTTTGTTGTTGTTAGTATCTCACCCCCCATTGTGTACTCTTCCCTGGGTTTTTGTTTCCCAGGTGCATTACCTTGCACTTCTTAGCATTGAATCTAAGCTGCCATACATTTGACCATTCCTCTAACCTTGCCAAGTCCCTTCTCATCCTTTCCACTCCACCTTGTGCATCAACTCTGTTGCAGATCTTTGTGTCATCTGCAAAGAGACATACTTTTCCTTCCAGTCCCTCTGCAATGTCGCTTATAAAGACATTGAAGAGGACCGGTCCTAATACTGAACCCTGCGGTACCCCACTACTAACCCCCCTTTTTTCAGAGTGGACTTCATTTACTATTACCTCTTGTGTCCTGTTCTTCAGCCAATTCTTTACCCAGGCTGTCATCTTGGGACCCACTCCCAGGCTGGCTAACTTGTATATTAATCTTTTGTGAGGGACTGTGTCAAATGCCTTGCTAAAGTCTAGGTATGCCATGTCCACAGCCCCTTCCTGATCAACTACTTTGGTCACCCAGTCAAAGAAATCTATCAGATTTGTCTGGCATGACCATCCCGCTGTGAATCCATGCTGCCTTGGGTCCTGTGCCCCTCTGGCCTCTAGATACTCAACAATTCTTTCCTTCAGAAGTGATTCCATTATTTTCCCTACCACTGAGGTTAAACTAAGAGATCTGTAGTTTCCTGCTTCTGCCTTGCTCCCACTTTTGTGAAGGGGAATCACATCTGCCCTCCTCCAGTCCTCGGGTACCACCCCATCCTCCCATGATTTGTTAAAGAGGGTAGTCAGTGGTGTCACTAGTTCTACCCTTAGTTCTTTTAGAATTCTGGGATGAATCCCATCAGGCCCCATTGCTTTGTCCACCTTCAGTTTTAAGAGTTCTTTCAGAACCCTTTCTTCTGTAAATGGGCTGGTATCAACTTCTGTATCCATAGTGTTTCTGCTGTTTGTTTTAGGTACCTCCCTCTTCCTTTGTAAATACTGAGCAAAATATTTGTTTAGTATTCTGCCTTTCACAGTCACCTCTGCCCACCCTCCCTCCCTTTATTAAGCCTCACTATCCCTCCCTTGGTCTTCCTTCACTCCCTGATGTACCTATAAAGGTTTTATCCCCTTCTTAACTAGTTGGCTATCTTTTCCTCGGTTTGGGCCTTTGCTGTTCTGACTGCCTTCCCAGCTTCCTTTTGCTTTAACTGATACAGTTCTCTGTCCTGTTCCTTCTGTGATTCCTTGTACTTCCTGAATGCTTTCTTTTCTCTTGAACCTTCACTGCCACTTCCTTTGAGAACCATAGTGGTTTCTTACCTCGTTCGTTTTGTTTATTTGCTTTACACAAAGGCTTGTTACCTCTGTGATGGCAGTTTTTATTATTCCCCATTGTTCTTCCACCCTTCCTTCCAGCCCATTTTCTAGTGCATTCCTTAGGCACTCACCCATTTTGACAAATTCAGCCCTCCTAAAATCCAGTACCTTTGTCTTTGTATGGCTTGACTCTATTGCTGTGTTTATTGTGAACCATACTGTTCGATGGTCGCTAGTTCCCAGATGGCTACCCACTTCTACATCTGTGATCCTCTCTTCATCTCCATTTGAGAGAAACAGGTCTAAGATTGTTCCCTCTCGAGTGGGCTCCAATACTAGTTGTCTAAGGCATGCCCGCTGTAGGGCATCTAGAATAACCCTACTCTTAGAAGTGGCTGCTGCAACTGCACTCCAGTTAACATCTGGCATATTCAGATCACCCATCAGCAATATCTTCCCTTTTTCTGCCATACTAAGTATACTTTCTATCATTTCCTTGTCCATTTCCTCCCCCTGAGAAGGGGGTCTGTATACAACCCCTGTGCGGATTGTGGTGCCATTGCCTGTCTCCAAATTTACCCACAGTGCTTCTTCTCCTCCCTGTTACCATTTGTTCTGTTGCTTTGATTCCTTCCCTTATGTAAGGAGCTACTCCTCCTCCTCTTTTACCCTCCCTGTCCCTCCTGTAGATAGTGTATCCTGGTATGTTTACATCCCAGTCATGGTTTTGTGTGTACCATGTTTCTGTGACTGCCACGATATCCAGATGTTCCTCCTCCATCAAGGCCACTAATTCAGGAAGCTTGTTACTCAGACTACGGGCATTGGTACTCATTGCTCTCCATTTTTTAATGGCTTTACTTTCTGTTGCAGCATCCCCCACTGACCTTTCTACCTCGGTCTTTTTCCCATTTAGTACCCTGTTTTGTAGGGAGAGGCTGGGATTTTTCTGCTGCTTATCAGTGCCTCCCCCTTGACTAGTTTAAAAGCTTGCCAATGAAGCATTTAAACCAATTGCTCAAAAGACTTGTTCCCTTCCTGGACAGATGCAGACCATCCTGCCAGTATAGGCTGGTGTCCCTCCAGGTGGATTGTTTCTGTAGGGCACAGGTTTACTCCCACCGACCCTGCCCCTCATCCCAGCTGCTCCAAGCACACAACTTTCTTTATAGCAGGGTTCTAACATCACTTCCCCAGAACTACTGACAACATACACCAGTTCATATCCTTAAAGGCACAGCACACTGAATAGGGGGTAGAGACACTCACAAGCTTGCACACACTAAAACAAGAACAAAAAAAAAGAAATGTATTTGTAACAGGAAGGGACACAGACATGTGGGGAGCAGTGCAATGCACTGGCTGTGGTGCAGCAGTCTTCCAGGAGACATTATGGAGACTACATTGCTGCCCTATTTGCAGGCACCTCTCTGGTCTGAGGGAGGAGGTTGTTCGTCTCGATGCTGACCTGGAAATGATTCAAGAAACCTGCTGCCCCACCCAGGGACCACCCAGGCCACTGCTACTAGCTCAGAGGTTGCCTAGAAAGAGGAGTGGTTGGATCACAGTGGGCTCAGGGAGGGTGTTGGAACAGAGGCACATCCCTCCAGTTCTGCCTCTTCACAATTCATTCACCACTCTGGTGGAGCATGGTTCCTCTATGGAGGCACCCACAGTGGAGAGCAAGGAGGATGCTGGAAACTGCCATAATGGAGACCCACAGGAGGGTTGCACAAGACCCCACAGGGGAAGGAAACAACTCCTGGTGGGGACTCAATTGTTAGGGGGTAGAACTGGGGGAGGGACGGAGGGAGGGAAAAGGGAGGTAAGGTGCCTGCCTGGCACCATGGCTTGGAGGGACAGGAAACAAATCCTCAGGATCATGGGAGCAGCTGCAAGGGGGAGTGAACTGGATGTCATTATTCACCTAGGGACAAATAACCTGGCTGAGAATGGGATTAGAGCAATGCAACAGGAGTTTGTGGAGTTGGGGAGGGGCCTTAGACATGTAGCACACATGGCAACTTTCTTGGAAGTGCTACCTGTCTATGGCATGGATGAGGTTAGGGTACACCACACCATAGGATTCAATGACTGGTTGAAAAACTGGTGCAGAGCTCTCAGGGATTTGGCTTCATTGAGAACTGGGGCTCCACCTGATGGGATGCAGACCTATACTGGCACAATGATCTGCATCTACCCAGGAGGGGAACCAGGATCCTAGGTTATAGATTTAAATGCTTCATCGGCAAGCATTTAAACTAGCCAAGGGGGAGACACTGAATAGGAGAAGGGGAAATCCTAGCCCCCCCACACAAAATCAGGGTTGTTAGTGAGGTAAACACTAAGACAGAGCAGTTGATAGGGAGAAGAACTGGGGTAAATGGGGAAGAAGACAAAGGCAGTAAGAACAGGGATAGGGCAAAATGAAATAAAACTATAAAAAATGGAGGGTAATGAGTACCAATGCCCATAGTCTAGGTAAAAAGCTCCCTGAAATGGAGCCTTGATGGAAAAAGGATACCTGGATATCATGGCAGTCACAGAAACATGGTACACAGAGAACCATGACTGGGATGTCAACATACCAGAGTACACAATCTACAGGATGGACAAGGAGGGAAGAAGAGGAGGAGGAGGAGTAACTCTCTATGTAAGGGAAGGGATCAAAGCAACAGAACTAAAGGGTAAACAGGGAGAAGAGGAGGTACTGTGGGTCACCCTGGAGACTGGAAATGGCACCACAATCTGCACAGGGGTTGCATACAGACCCCCGTCTCTGGGCGAAAAAATGGACAAGGAAATGATAGAAGGCATCCTTAGGAAGGGAGACAATGGGGAGATATTGCTGATGGGGTCCCGAGTATTCCAGATGTTAACTGGAGCACCTTTGCTGCAGCCACATCCAAGAGCAGGGACATTCTCGATGCCCTACAGGAGGCATGCCTCAGACAGCTAGTTTTGGAACCCACTAAAGAGGGAGCAATGTTAGACCTCATACTCTCAAATGGGGATGGAGAGAGGATCTCTGATCTTGAAGTGGGCAGCCATCTGGGAAAAAGTGACCACCAAACAGTGTGGTTCATGATAAACTTATCTGTAGAGTCAAGCTATACAAAAGTGAAGGTATTAAACTTCAGGAGGGCTGATTTTGTCAAAGTGGGAGAGTGCCTCAGAAAAGCAATAGCAAACAGGCAAGAAGGTGGGGTGGAGCAACAATGGGGAAACATCAATACCACCATCACAGAGGCAACAAGCCTTTGTGCGAAGCAAATAAACAAATCAAAATGAAAGAAAAAACCCACTATGGTTCTCAAAAGAAGTGGTGGGGAAGGTTAGGGAGAAGAAGATAGCATTCAGGAAGTATAAGGAAACACAGAAGGAGCAGGACAGAGAACTGTACAATTTAAAGCAGAAGGAAGTGGGGAAGGCATTCAGAATAACAATGGCCCAAGCCGAGGAAAAGATAGCCAACTCAGTTAAGAAGGGTAATAAAACCTTTTATAGGTACATTAGGGAGAAAAGAAAGACTAAGGCAGGGATACTGAGGTTGAATAAAGAGGAAGGTGGTTGAGCAGACAGCAACAATGAAAAAGCAGGGATACTGAATGAATACTTCTGCTCAGTATTCACACTGGAAAAGCAGGGGGAGATACATAATCCAGTCATCAGAAGCACTCTGGATAGGGGGGTTGATATTAGTCCTTTTACAGAAGAAAGGGTTCTGAGAGGACTCTTAAAACTGAAAGTGCATAAAGCAATGGGGCCTGATGGGATTCACCCCAGAATTCTAAAATAACTAAGGGAAGAACTAGTAACATTACTGACTACCCTTTTTAATAAATCATGGGAGGATGGTGTTGCACCTGAGGACTGGAAGAGGGAGGATGTGATTCCCCTTCACAAAAGTGGGAGCAAGACGGAGGCAGGAAACTACTGACCCTGTCTGTTTGACCTCAGTGGTAGGGAAAATGATGGAATCTGTTCTGAAGGAAAGAATTGTTGAGTACTGTACCTAGAGGCGAGGGGGGCACAGGACCCCAGGCAGCATGTATTCATAGCAGGAAGGTCATGTCAGACAAATCTAATTGATTTCTTTGACAGGGTGACCAAAGTAGTAGACCAGGGAGGGGCTGCGGACATGGCCTACCTAGACTTTAGCAAGGTATTTGACAGAGTCCCACACAAACGATTAATAAACAAATTAGCCAGACTGGGAGTGGGTCCCACAGTGGTAGTGTAGGTAAAACACTGACTGGACAACAGGACACAGAGGGTAATAATAAATGGGGTCCATTGTGAAAAAAGGGGGGTTACTAATGGGGTACCACAGGGTTCAGTACTAGGGCCAGTGTGTTTTAATGTCTTTATAAGTGACATTGCAGAGGGACTGGAAGGAAAAGTATGTCTCTGCAGATGACACAAAGATCTGCAACAGGGTTGATGCACAAAGTGGGGTGGAAAGGATGAAAAGGGACTTGTCAAGGATGGAGGAATGGTCAAATGTATGGCAGCTTGGATTCAATGCAAAGAAGTGCAAAGTAATGCACCTGGGAAACAAAAACCTAGGGGAAGAGTACACAATGGGGGGTGTGATACTGACAGCAACAAAAATGAAAAGGGACCTGGGGGTTGTCATATCAGATGACCTAATAATGCAAGAAAGCAGTAAGGAGGGCTGGGGGGATACTGGGATGCATAAGGAGAGGCATCACCAGTAGAAAACAGGACGTTGTTAGCCATCTGTACAGACAGTTGGTAAGACCACATCTGGACTACTGTGTACAGTTCTGAAGACCCCATCTCAGCAAATACATAGACAGGGTGGAAGTTGTCCACAGGAGGGCACTCAAAATGGTGCAGGCTGTGCACCAGAAGACATATGAAGAAAGACTAAAGGAGCTTAAGATGTATAGCCTCGAGGAAAGGAGGGAGGGGGGGACATGATAGAAAATTTCAAATACCTCAAGGAAATCAACAAAGTCCAAGAGGGTAGCATCTTTCAGAAAAAGAGATGTGCAAAAACAAGGGGACACAATATGAAGTTGGGAGGGTGGCTCAGAGGTAATGTGAGGAAGTATTTCTTGACATAGAGGGCTGTAGATGCATGGAACAGCATTCCTGAGGAGGTTGTAGAGTCAAAAACAGTGGGGGAATTCAAAAATGCATGGGACAGACATAAGGCAATTCTGGGGGGGGGGGTAAGAGGAAGTAGGCTGCTGGTTAACTAGGATCTGCAGCTTAGCCATTAGGTAGGGAAATGGGCAGGCTAGGTGGGCCAAGCAGTCCTTATCTGCCATCAAATTCTATGTTTCTATGTTTCTGTGTTTCTTCGGCAGTGTACTAGGTGGCACATAGCCAGCAGCAGCCAACAGCCCAGGGGGATATTAGACAACAAGGGCCATGGATGGTGTGCCCTTCATGATGGAGGCCATAATGAGGGGAGTGAGGGAGCAGGAGGAACAGCGAAGTGGCTGAGGAAGGGCCAGTTGATGATATGCCTGACACAGGTTGTACAGTGCCGGCATCACCTTCAAGAACTACAGTGACACGGAGATTGTGGGCTGGTACCACCTGAACTGGGCCATTCTGAGGCAGCTCTGAGGGCTGTGCAGTAAGGTGATGCAGGCACCCACCAGACGGAGCCACACCATGTCCGTGGAGATGAAGGTGACAGCTGTCATGTTTCTGCTCCCCATGGGCACATTCCAGAGACCAATAGGGGACACCACAGGCATATCCCAGTCTGCCACGTCCCACCTCCTCACAAAGTTCCTCAACGCTCTGCTGCCACATGCTTCAGAACTCATCCATTTCCCCATCACACAGAAAAAGCGTACAGCAACCATGCAGGACTTCCACAGGGTAGCACGCATGCCTGGCCATTGACTGCACCCATGTGCCCATCCGTATGCCACCTGACCCCGTGGGTGTGGTGTACATTAACAAGAAGGGGAGCCTGAGATTCAACTGACAGGTGGTGTGCAATCCCACAGGGCGCATCACCAATGTCTGCATCACACACCCTGGGAGTGAACATGATGCATTCATCTGGCAAAGCTCTGTGATGTGCCAGAGGTTTGAATGTGGGGACATCCCCACAGGCCACGCAGTGGGTGAGTATGGCATGGGAAAGGGGCAATGGACAGAGCAGTCCATGCGATGGGATAGGGCAGGGTGGACATGATGGAGTGGGTACCAGGGACAGGCAAGGGGCACAGAATAGGATGGCTGAGGGCTAACCATGTCATTATCCACACAGAAGACAGCGCTTATCCATTGAGTCCCTGGCTTCTCACCCGCCTACCTGCCCCTGTCATTCCCAGGAGAGGAGCGCTACAATGAGGCACATGCCAGCATGTGCAACATCATTGAGCATGTATCTGGCATGCTGAAGGCACGGTTCCATTGCCTAGACAGGTCTGGTGGTGTCCTACAGTATAGCCCCTCGAAAGCCTGTGGCCTATTCCTGGACTGCTGCATACAGCACAACATGGCCATTGACCATAGCATAGCTGTCGAGGCTGATGAGCGTGACAGTAGAGGGGTCAAAGGAGGCAATGGGCTGTAGGGTGGTGGACAGCCCCCCTCAGGAGGAGGGATCCCAAGCTGCAATCGCAGGTGCGCCAGCACCTGGACACCATCGCACAGGAGCACTATGGTGCATGCAGGTAGGTGGCCCGATACACCTGCATGAGCCACATACACAGGTGCAGCACACATGCAGGGGCATGCATGGCAAAGGGCATGCATACACAGAGGTGTAGTGCAGAGTAGGGGAGTCAGTGGCACACAACCACACACAACCCCAAACAGAAACACACAGCAACACATACACACACATGCACCCACACACTCAGGTGTTGGTATGTGAAATGGATCAGATGCATTGCACAGTGCACAGGTGCAACTGGTGCTGAACTGCCCTCATCACTCCAGTGTCACAAGGTCCAGTGGCTGGGCAAGCATGCACACAGGCAGCATGCAGCGTGACATACAGTCACCACACCAGTGGTATGCACACACACACCGCCCATGCGTGCACAGGACCTCAGCGGCAGACTCCGGTCAGGGCGGCACGTACATCAGGTCTGCTGAACGGAACTATGGCCACTGCAGCCATGGGGGCGGTTGCACCAGGGCTGATTGGCAGCCACAAGCTGTACATCAGCCACAGATGATGTTTGCAACAGCTCCCCAGGAGTTGAACCACGGGACCACAACTGGGTCCAGCGGGAGTGCATAGGTGCCCAAACAGGCCAGTCCCAGGCATGCCTGGGATGCCAACATCAGAGCCCAGCATCAAAAGTGTGGGTGTCACCCAACAATGCATTTGTGGGGTAGACATTGCACTGTGTGGGGTCGTCCATGCCCAGCCACACCCTGTGGCAGCCAGCAATGCAAAGCCATCTGTGATCATATTGGCAATCCGATCCAGGGATGCAGTCATGGCCTCCTGCATGTGCTGCATCCTCACCAGGATCTACACATTTCCCCTCTTGCACTGCTCAGCCAACTGATGCACCTCTGCGTGCAGTGCACACACCCCAGCAGCAAGCAGCACCTGTTGCCCTTAGGAGGCCCGCAACAAACGGGTGTGCTCAGTCAGCGGATCAGCATCCTGGGGAACCTGGGCTGTATGCTGCTCTTCCTGTGGTGACCAGCCATGCTGCACAGCCCCCCTCTCTGGTGGACACTGCACACTGGGATCCTCATGGTGATGGACCCAGTGTCCGACTGCCTGGTGGCACCCACAGCCTGCTGCCATTGCCCATCTGGCCACTGAACACTGCCCAGTGCCTGTGTGGCCACACCAACACCACCAAAGAGCACAGCCATGGCAGTGCACACAGCTACACCCACAGTGGTAGCAGGCAGCTGTTCCCCCACTGGCAGGGTGCTGGGCAACCTGTCTGTGTTGGTGGTTGGCATGGGTGTCTCCAGTACAACATTGCCCATGCTGTCCAGGATGATGGTGATATCGGCGTTGGGCCCTGCACCAATCTGTGTCTACATGCAGAGGATGCCAAGACTGACATCCCACAGGAACACATCCAGTGCCTCATCTGACCCCAGGTCCAAGACATTCACCTGGATTGTGGTGGTGCGCTGCAGCTTATCAGGTGCCCAAATGCCAGTGGAGGTGGAAGGCAGGTCATCTGAGGCCAGTTCTGCATCCACGGCCGCTGCCAGCACCCCATCTTCCACGTGGAAGCATATTGGTGTTTAAAGAGAAGAAAGGTGTGTCAGTAATGCAGTGTCCACATGTGCCCCCCCCAATCTGCCACTGCATTTGTCCGGCAGCATGGCATACATGTTGGTGTGCACACATGCACAGGACATGCATGCTGGCAGCATGCACGCCAGCATGCCCGTGTACACACCCTCCATGCTACCAGCTGTGCTTGGCTGACATACTTACCATGCAATGATTGGCTGCCACCTGTCTGGAATCCTCCTCCAGGCACACCCTCCACTGTGCTGTGGTGCATGGTGGCTTCCACCAACTCCTTCTCTGCTGTGAGCGGTGGCGCATCAGGAGGCCCCCCCTCCAAGTAGCATTTCAGGAGGCACGGATGGCTGCCACCTTCTCCTTTATGCACCTCCTCTCTGTGCCCACCTTTTTACAGCACTCCTGCACTGACTGCTGTTGGATGCCATGCTGGTTAACATAGCCTGCCACCTCCTCCCAGGCCCAAGCCCTGGCCTGTGGTGTGCCCATGGCACCACTCAACAGTGGCTCCCTGTCAAGGTAGGCATCAAACAGGGCCTCTTTTTCTGTCTTTATGAAATTGGGTCTGCACTTGTGAGCAGGCCCATGCTCCTCACACTCCTCACTCTCCTCATGTCTGGACATGTCACATCCTGTGGACATAGACAGCACAGTGTGTCAGTGGTAGCATCCCCCTGTAATGTCCTACCCTGCTGTGCCATCTGCTCACAGTGAGCTGCAGTGGCATGTGCAACTCACCTCAAAGGATGCAATACCAGTCCATGGCCTGTGCCGTTCTGTGGCACTTTGATGGTGCCTCACATGCAAATGAGGTTTGGTGCAAAAGTAATGACATGCTAATGCATCCAGTGTGCCATGCGTTGGTCAATGAGCTCATTAGTATGTGAATTCTGAATACTGCAATTGAGCACAGTACGCAACGAGATTGCTCTGGAGCAAGACGCGATGCAATGTGCATGCATGTGTGGTGCGCATGACCGGAGTGCACATGTGTCAAATGGTATCATGGTGTCAATCACGCACTGTGTGCTGAATGCATAATGAGGGCCATTGCACATGCTGTGCCGGGCCTGCTGTTGTAGAAGTGCACACTGCACAGAGACAGATGACCCCTGACCCCTGTTGTGACCACTAGGTCATGCCCCACCCTTGACCCTGCCTAGCCATGCCCATGTCACACAACTCCAGGACTGCACAATGGTCAGACACAGTGCATGTTCCCTCACGTCGCACATCTGGTGCATGTCGTGGCCATGTGTGGCTCCTGCCACCATTTTGCTCACTGGTTTTATAGCATAGCATGGCACAGCAGAGAGCACCCAGTGCACAGAACTAGACACAAGTGGTGTTGATGAACCTGGTCACCTGTGTCCGGCCCCACGCATCCCAACTGTTTGGCCAGGTGCCCCTACAGCAGCCCGGCATGGTGGTGTGGCAAGGAATTGCTGCCACACTGCAGTGGTGTACCAGGGTGGTCAGGATGGTGCAGCAGTGCTGCACAGATATGGTGACCTTGTCAGGAGGGACCCAGAGCATCTGAGGAGGCTGGAGGTATGAGTCAGGCATGGGGCAGTGCCACAGTCAGGTGAGTAGGCCCATATTGCAAGTGTGCCCTGGTGCTGTACTCTGGTGTTGGCTAGGCTGCATGGCATGCCCTGCAGAGTGGTGCACTGCCATTGTGCACATCGTAAGGTGGCCTTGCCAGGAACCACTTCCATAGTGATGCAACTGTGTGGAATGTGTTGGACAGGGTATCACCCTGTGTACAGGAGTGGGGGTGGTGGGCAGCTGCTGTTGATGGTTACTGATGTGTACCTGTCTATGTTCCATTCCTAGGGCCTGAAAATCACAGGAGGTCAGCAGTGGTGGTGGCAGCAACAGGACAGCAGGCCGCAGTGGGCCAGGGAGGTGGCACAGGAGCGGCTCTGGCACTAGCTGGGCCACAGAGAGCAGGTAGGCACTCTCATGGTCATTCGCACTGTACATGGGGTGTGACAGGGCATGGGTGTGGGCATGGCTGCCTGTGCTGTGTGCCATGGCAGTTGTGTGTGTCGCTCTGAGCATGGTGCTTGCCACTGTGGTGTATCCAGTGCACATGCGTAGCAGCTCTTTGTGGGGTGGGAGTGTGCCCAGTTGCCACTGATGTTGCTGTTGTGCTGCCAGTGCACTGAGCTATGTGGCTGTTTTTGTGTAATCGGGTGGCCATTGTGTGACAGGGACCACTTCTGTGCACTGTCATGGTGTGCAGCATTGCTGGCAGGCATTGGCCCTCCCCCCCCTGCAGGTGGCCAGTACATGCCCTCCAGGGGTGAATGTTCCCACTGCACATTGCACGTTGTGGATGGGATGGTTCCTTGGGACATTGCACTGATCCCCTGTCGTGTCCCTTCTCATAGGTGTCTAGAGGAGGTGTAAGATGCCACTGTATTGCTGGCTGCTCTGTCAAACCATTCTCATTACATCCACGACAATGAAGGTGGTCCTGCAGATGAGGAGGATGATGCTGGGTGGCTGAAGGCACCGACCACAGCCAGGGGTGGCAGGACATGGCTGCCGGTAATCGGGCCCCAGCAGTCCCCTGTTACCCAGCTGTACCTCCCCCTACAGCCCCCATCCCACTGTACTGTCCCTGTTCTCTGTCCCCTTCCCTCACTTTCTTGCTCTTTCCCACCCCCTTGTTGCTGTACATAGTTTTCCTACATCATGTATTTTTTGACTTTCCTGCGTGTGTCAGTGTCTGCTTTGCAGGTGTGTGAGGAACCATGCTACAGTGGCCCAGTGTCTGTCCATGTGGTGTGCATGTGTCGGGGCATGTGTTGTTCTTCTGTGGTTCACTGCTATGTGCTGTGGTGTTTTCCACTGTGATGGTGTCCCTCCCCTCAGTTGGTGGCTGTGCCTTGGGGTGCCCCATGGGGTGGCTGCCAGGGGTGTGTGGCGGGTGTGTGCATGGTGCTGGCACATGGCCATTTTCTTTGGTTGGGTACTTTGCACATGCTGTGTTGGGGCCCCTGCTTGGCATTGTGCTACCTGTCTCATGTGGTCTGTCATGATTCATGCCTCCTGGCACATTCTGTGTCTGCTGTGTGGGCTGTCTGTGTGTCTTTGTGGTGTGTGTGTGTGTGTGTGTGTGTGTGTGTGTGTGTGTGTGTGTGTGTGTGTGGCTACCTTGTCCTGGGTGTGGACTGCTGTGGTTGGGGGGCATGGCCTGCTGCCTTGGGGGGGCTCCCTTGCTGGCCCTCCATTGGCAATTGATACCTCCTGTTGCCTACTATCTGTGTCCTTGTTGAGTTCAGGGGGTCTGGGTGCATGTGTGTGCCCTGATTTGCCCTGCTGGTGGTGGCCTCCTGTGGCCTATCACTGTGCTTCCCTGGCTCTGTCCCTGGGCCTCTTCTCTGTACTGTGCCCCCCTCTGTTGCTATGTTGCTCTGCTCCCACAGTTGTGCTAGGGCTTCTCTGTCTGTGCCACAGTGCAACTGTGTTTGTGCCATGGCACAAGTCTGGTTGCACCATGGCACAACTGTGCCATATTCAGCTGGGTTGCGCTGGCTCACTATGGCATGCGCAACCTCTGAATATGGCTCCTGTTGTGCCAGGGTGCAGTGAATCTGCGCTGCACAAGACTTGCGCTGGACTTTGCTGCAGTTCTGAATATCTGGTCCAGAGAATATAAAGTTGAGGGACTTTCTTGATATTATAGATATTCCTGAAATAGAGCAAACAAAATTGGGTGCCCTAATACAACCCATACAGGAAAGAGAAGTGCAGGAAGTGATCTCTACACTAGCAGGAAGTAAAACACCAGGGCCTGATGGCCTACCAAATGAAGTGTTGAAAGTCGCAGGTCCAGAATTTCTACCAGAACTGACAGTTTTTAATAAGATACTTTCTACTAAACAAGTCCCTCTGTACATGAATATGGTGGTATTAAAATACATTTTCAAAAAAGGAGATAAAACTCAAATGCAAAATTGAAGGCCAATCAGTCTCCTAAATTCCGATTTTAAACTTTCGACTTAGATTTTAGCAAAACGGCTCTCTATGGTAGCCAAAGATGTAATTTCATTAATACAGATGTATGCTATCCCGGGGAGACAAATACATAGTCATTTGACACTAATTTGGAAATTAGTAGAACAGGGAAAAGTAGGAGACTTAGAAGGATATTTGATCTCATTAGAGCAAGAAAAGGCATTTGATAGGGTAAGCCATACATTCCTGTGGGAAGTACTAGAATATTACAAAATTCCAGATGAAATGACAGGCTAGTTGAAAAGTATCAAACTGCTACAGTAGTACCAATAGTACAGGGATGGAGGGGTCCTACAATAAAGTTACGGGGAAGACAAGGTTGTCGGCTCAGTCCTATTCTATACAGATTCTTTATAGAGCTGCTATTAAGAAAAATAGACAGTGCAAATACAGCGATGTCAATACAAGCAAGAGGTCAACATTTACATTATAAAGCTATAGCATATGTGGATGATATGAATATCATTGTAAGGATAAACAATCCATTTCAAAAGTAATTGAGATCTGTACTAGATTTGGGAAAATGTCTGGGGCATCCCTAAATTTACAAAACTATATAGGCCAAAGGTTAAACTACGCTTTAGGTTGTAAAGGGAAAATTGAAGGGATTCTGATTCAGCCTGACCCAATAAATATCTTAGGTATCTAATTTGGAACAGGAGAGCTGGACAAACTGAACTGGGGGAAGAAAATGGATATAGAGCAGAAAAAGGAGCGCAGTGGAATAGGTGGAAGTTAAGTAAGAAAAAGAGAATATATCTAATAAAAACATATCTGATACCAGTATTTTTGTACATCAGTTACGTATACCCCCCTCTCAAAACAATGGAAACAGCACTTTGAAGCATATTCTTCCAGGCGTGCTGAGGGAACTGCCTGAACCTTCTGAAATGAAATCTAATATATGTACCTTTAAAACAAGGAGGTCTGAATATGACAAACCCTATATTGTTTTTCAATAGTTTTTTTTTATATATATAATAACATAAAACCATTGCTTGCAAGACAAAATACAGGTTAGGAGCTTTTATTATATGAGAAATGTAAACATTGGATACAACAGTGGGAATCACAAACTTTTAAATCATTTAAGAAATCAATATTGGTGCCAGAATATGTAAGATGCACTTTTCTAAGAATAAAATAGTGAAATATAACTACACAACAGATTCTAACACTACAAAGGAAACAAATTTTATTTTTGTTTATTTTCTTCTCTCTGCACAGAGGATCTAGCATTTGAACGACGCCCGGCTGTGCATAGAGAGTCACTGAGAAAAATGTTAAATAATAAAAGAATCCCAGAACACATGTGGGACTTGCTTTGGCTAGCATGAAATGAAAAAGTTAATATAAAAGCAAATCAAAAGCACAAACAACAGCAGGATAGAATATGTAGTAGACTGAGTTGTATTCAACTAGAAAAAACTACAGAACATTTACTGTTTACATGTACTTTTATTATGGGTTTTTGGCAATATCTTGCAAAGCAATGGGAAGAAAATGTATTTAGCACTTTTTTTATCATATAAGATTTTATTGATTTTCCGTAATAACGTAAATTATATCTCGTGAGTACATCACAGTAAGTTATTACACTGCATATAACACTAAACAAAGACAGCTCTAATTGCAACCTCAGTAAAACCTCGTCTATGCTACATACGTAGACTAAATAACATTAATACCAAAATGTGTCCTACTAGCTCTGGATCTCTTATTGATTCTCATTGCAGTCCTATTTATCTACCTTTGGTACACAGAGTTGAAACGCGTAAGTACAATAGGCAATTTGCAAATAACACTGTATTTTGACATTAACTTCTAACTTGTCTCTGGCAGCAAGTCCTAGTGTAAGTGTTAAAGAGGTACAGATAGAGAAGATTAAGATACGAGAAGTATTGATAGGGATAAATAAGGTTTGGTAAGGCCTGCACTGCTGTGGATGGCTTAGAGCTAAGGAAGGAGAGATTAAGAAGGGAGCTGCCTACCCAGTGAGGGGTTGGCAGGAGGGGTAGGTGACACCATACATAAGTGAGTATGCAGGTATGCATCCCATTTCCGATGATATCTGGGAAGGTGCCCCTTCCCACTGCTGTGGGCTTTTCCAAAATTACTAATCTTGATACTGCCGCTCTCCAGGTGGAGGGGCTGGGGGCGACAGGTTGTTTCCAGATCATTAGTATGGCTCTCTTCGCTTCCATAAAAGCAGTCATTGCCCAGGCTATGAGCAGTCTTTGCAGGGGTTGCAGGGATGAGACGTCGCCAATCACCAGAGTGTGGTGTGATAGGAGTATGGGTTTGCCTATTGCTCTTGAGCAGTCCTTTAGAACAGTGCACCAGAAGCCTCTAAGAAGAGGGAAGGTCCAGAGAATATGCAGTAGGTTTGCAGGCGATGACTGGCATCTCCAGCACTCAGCATGCTTAAGTACTTTAATCCTGGCCAGGAAGGCTGGGGATCTATACTACCTAAGGAAGATTTTCAATTGAATCAATTGACTCCTGGTATCCGCATACATCGAATGAGTGGCTTTCAAGCAGTCAGATCATTTCTGTTGGGTGACAGTAGTCTGCAAGTCAATTTCCCAAGCCTGTCTGCAGGCATAGGTGGTGTCCAGCTGCGTGTCTCTCAAGACCCTATAGAAGGTACCAGCCAGACTGGGGCTTTTCTTTGGCTTATGGAGGGAACCTAACCAACCCCAAGTTGGATCATCTACAGGTTGTGCCAGTAGAGCTTGGAGCGTACTCCTAATCTGTAGGTAGCGCCAAAAGTCCTTTCTGGGCAATTCATACCTGTGCTGCAGTTGTTCAAATGACATTAATGTATGGCTGTTCTGAAGCAGGAGATCTTGAACCTTGCAGATCCCTTTCTCTTCCCAGTTAGGCCAGTGTATGGGCTCACAAGCCAATGTGACAAGCTCATTGTGCCAGAGGGGGGCATAGGTGATGGGAGGAAATCTAGCCAACCCAGACATGCCAGTCAAGTTCATCACCCGGTGCCATACCCTGCAGGATTCAGTCATCAGAGGGGTCAAGTTCTGTCTTGGACATTTCCTTCTTCCAAGCATGGCAAATAAAGAACATCCTGCTGCCAGGGTAGATTTGAGGCTAATCCACTGTGGGGGGTGGGAAGTGGGTGAGGCAAACCATGCAGTGGTTTGGGACATATGAAAGACTAGATAGTTCCCTTGAAACGAGGGTAGGCCCAGCCCTCCTCTGGTCGAATGGGCCCACAGTTTGGCTCATCCCCATCCTGCTGCTTTTCCTTCCCATAGGAAGGAGGCAATAAGCTTGTCCAGCAAGCAAAAGGATCTGTTGGAGAGAACAATTGGGAGGTTAGGCAGGAGATATGCAACTCATGGCAGGAAGAACATCCGCGCGGCCTCTACTTTACCTTTCAAGGATAATTTCAACATGCACCAATGTTGCATCTCATCTGCTAACATGGCCATTAAAGGGGAGAAATTTGTTTTTTCCAAGTTACCTCATGCTGCAGATATGTGTACCTCCAGGTATGAGAAACCATAAGGAGCCCAGGAAAGTTCAGTGCCCTTTAAGCACCCTTTGCCACAGCTCAAATTTAGTGGGGAGAGGAGTGTCTTTTTCTGGTTCACGGTTAGGCCAGAATTGTGAGCAAATTCTTGCAGCACCTGTAGCACCAAGGGGAGTGCTGCCTCAGGGTTCGATAAGGTGAGTA
The DNA here is from genome assembly GCA_016271365.2 of Neoceratodus forsteri. Taxonomy (NCBI): domain Eukaryota; kingdom Metazoa; phylum Chordata; order Ceratodontiformes; family Ceratodontidae; genus Neoceratodus; species Neoceratodus forsteri. Next base: position 868,047,631 of record CM057450.1, on the reverse strand, counting down.
ACATGTCATCCGCATATGCACTCACTAGGAACGCCTTTTGTTTCACCTGACTCCCTGAGATGCCAGGATAATCAATGAGTTTATGAATAACTGGGTCAAGGGCAATGATGAATAGCAGGGGAGAGAGGGGTCAGCCCTGCCTGGTCCCTCGCTGAAGAGGGAATGGCGAAGAGGTATCTCAATTGGTAGCTATCTTGGCCATGAGAAGGTGATATAGGGTAGAGACCCTTGCCCAAAATTGGCTACCAAAGCCAAACAGTGTGAGTACCTCTTGCAGAGAGCTCCACTCCAAGGAATTGAATGCTTCGAGAAGTCGATGGTTAGGGCCGCCATTGGTGTCTTGGATTGTAGCGCTATCCACTTCAAATTGAGGACCAAGCACAGGTTATCCACCCCAGACTTGCCCTTAGAGAAGCCAGATTGTGCAGGGTGGATTAACCTATGGAGCACCTGCTCCAGTCTGGTGGCAAGTACTTTGGCCAGTATTTTGGTGTCAACAGATAGCAGAGATATGTGCCGAAAATTTGCGCAGTATAGCGTATCTGAGGATTTTTAAGGGATCAGGGTCACTAGCGTCTCCCGCATTGTGGGAGGAAGAAGTGTTATCTTTTGAGCCTCCATGAGAGTTTGAAGGAGAGGGGTGTTGATCTCATTATCCAGAAGCTGATGGAGCTCCACTGTCATGCCATCTGGCCCCATGGACTTTTTCTTTGCCATTTGAAAAAGGGCAGTATGGAGCTCTTCCTGTATGATAATGGCATCTAGGAAATTACAGTCTATTTGGGGTAGTTTGGGGAAGGAGGTCCCTTCACAGAAATTTGCCACCTGTGCAAAGAGCTCCGAAGGTGCAAGTGAGGACTGTGACTGGTAAAGCTTCTGGTAGAAAGCCCGCATGGTGTCATTAGTAGCTTGGGGTGAGGAGACAACCTTATCCTGTGAATTTTTAAGTGCTAAAATTCTAGACGCAGCCTGCTGCTTGAGCAGCTGGTATGCAAGTAGCTTCCCCCCTTGTCCCCCCTCTCTCATGACTTATGTTTTGCCCATAGAAGCTGCCATTATGCCTTTTTATGTAGTAATGAGTTAATCTGATATTTCAGTCCTGTAATCTGAGATAGCAATGGAGAGTTAAGCGGGCATTGACTGACCACTTTAAATTGTTTCTCTAATGTTGCAAGTTCCTCCTGTAGCCAGCATACTGTCACCGCTTGTGCCTTATTTCTGGCTGAGGTAAAGGATATAATTCTCCCCCGGATGACCGCCTTAAAGGCTTCCCATAGTGTGGCAGCCAAGACTTCATCCGATGTATTAAGAGAGAAATACTCCTGCACCTCCTCTCTTATAAAGGATTGAAAGGCTTTGTCCTGGATAAGTAAGGGATTGCAGCACCATCTAGAGGTTTGCGCCCCTCGTCCAGGTGGAACAAATGTGATAGATACTGGGGCATGATCCGATATTATTATACTATCAATCGAGGTGTCAAGAATACCCGGCATTGCCACCTGATTAACTAGCCAGTAGTCTATTCTGCTATTCATGTGAAGGACCGAGGAGTAAAAGGAGTAGCTCTCTCCATAGGGTCATTCATTCTCCAAGGGTCCAGCAAACCCCATTCCTCCATCATTGCCATCACGCCTGACAGAGTTTTGGGGTGAGTTTGTGGGGTCAGGACAGTTTTGTCCAGGAAAATGTCCAAGATCATGTTGTGGTCCCCTCCAAGTAAAATTGGTACATCCGAAAGCTCTGCCATAAGTTCTGTAATAGCATGGCTAACTTCAGGATAGAAATTCCCTGAGTCGTTGTTGCATCCCTATACATTTGGCACCAGTAGCCTACCTCCTGGGCATGAAAGCTTGGTGATCACCCATCTGCCTTGAAGATCCTTGCATTGATCCTCAATGACCCAAGGTGTTGCCTTACACAGCAAGATAACCACTCCCTGGATTTGGAGGTCGCACAGCTGGCAGCTAATGCTCCCACCCAGAGTTTTTGTAGCAATTTGATTGTTCTACTTGTTAAATGTGTCTCTTGTAGGACAGCAATATCAGCTTCCATAGATTTCAAAATTGAAGTACCTTGGTACACTTTGCTGGATGGTTAAAACCCTTCACATTCCAAGAGACACATTTCCAGCCCTGGGGAGGAGACAAGCCGCCAGCCATGCCTCCCACTGTCATCCTACCAGGAGAGTGAAAAACTGTAAAGGAAATTGGTACTCACCCACCAACAGAGTCAGGAGCAGAAGGTAATAGGAGGAGAAGAAATGATCCCAAAAGTAGATCAGGCCTAGCAGATCTCTAATCCTCTGGTGGGTTTAGGTAGTAGAGACTTTAGATCTGTACAACAGGGTAGGACTGCTGCAGCGTAGTCTACTTAATCAAGGTAGGCTTTCTAAGAAAAAGCACACAAATATCCTTAATAACCTAGAGTGAGTTAAACACTTTAAAATGTAAACACTAATCTACAAGCAAATGCTAACAACTGTACCCAAAAAAGGTACAAAACATTTTAATGATGCTAACAGATTCGTGTGAAGGAGCTATGCCACACTATGTCTAGCGCCAAGTATTGGGGATGAGTCGTTGCTGCCATAGGTGTGCCATCCCTATTTGGCCCTTGATGTCAAGATTGCTGTTATCAGGGGCTCATGCCCCCCTATAGAGGCATACATTAACCAGCTGGAAGGAATGTGAAGAGGGGAGTGGGGATGGGAGGGGTGTCCTTAATGCCACCCAATATAAGCAGAATTGCTATAACAGAGGCTCATCTGGGTTGCTCACATGATGCCCTATCATGGTGGGGTAGCAGCAACGGATCATTGCCTGAGGCAATAGATAAGGTTAGAAGGCCCTTGAGTGATCGAGGAATGCAGTAGTACTCCAGACTAATCCTTAGCACTGGGGTGTCTTATGCAGTTGTCAGATCTCCCGTAGGGCTTAATAAGGAGTCACAGGTCAATGGTGGTGCAGTGCCCTGATATGACCAGCAAAAGGAAGGAGAAGGCTAGGAAGTTCCCCCAATTGAAATGCATTGGCTCTCCAGTAATTATACATTTCATGACTAACAAAACAGTCCATGTGTTCAGCTGTTAATCCCAGATGGTGCTTCTTTGTTGGATCCATAAGGAGATCCTAACACTTCTGCAAAGGCTTGAGTCCAGGCTGCAGAATACCTGTTTCTGCTGCTATCTTGGCTTCCTCATCCTCAACCTTGGTAGTCCAGTCCAGGGATGTAACACTTTCCATTAAGTCCTCAGGTGCAGAGTCTGAAATCTGCAAATCATGTATCTGTACCATCTCTGCCAGAGAGAGCTTAGCAGGGGAAGAGGAGGAGCCATTGCTAACTTTTTGCTGAGAGGGGCTCCTCAGTCTTTGACGATTTTGGACAGCTACTGGTCGAGTGGCACCATCCGTTGAATCTTGTTGCTTAGACTCTAACACAGGAAGCCTGCCAGAATTTTGCTGGGTGAAGGGAATCTGAGTCTCGGTATTATTCCCTGAAACACACTGTGAAGTTTGGCCAGTGTGACTGGGGGACCTGGTACTTGAGGAACCTGTCCGCTTGCTTACTTCATCCCCTGGTGAGTGCTTCCCTCTGTCTGTTGTTCCCTTGGGTGTTTGATCCCCTGGAGCCTAGAGGCATCTAGGAGAAGCAGTTTGAGGAGCTAAATTAGGCGACTGCTGTAAGATCCAGGCCTTGTCCTCTTTTGGGAATTCCACCAGGAAAGCCTTATCATTTTTATAGATGTGGAGAGCGGTGAGTTTTTGAAATCTATACTGAAAGCATTAGCTTGTAGTAATTTTTCAACTAGTCCAAATCCTCTTCTTTTCACTGCAACTTCTGCAGAGAAATCTCTGTAGAAAGAGATCGTGGCCCCTTTCCAGGTGAGGTCCCCCACAACCCTGGCTGCTTGAAGGAGCTTCTCTTTAGTGGAGTACTTTAGGATATAGGCAACAATTGTTCTCGGTGACTGAGAATCAGCTCTGCCAGGGATCCTGTGCACCCTCTCCACCCCATTTGGGTCTTTCCATCTATCCCCCAATAATTGGGGTATCCACTCATTCAAAAAATGCTCCATATTGGATTCCTCTATTTCATCTGGGACTCCCAGTATGTGCACGTTATTCCTACAGCTTCTGTTTTCTTGATCTTCAGCATGGTACCAGAGCCGAGATAGTTTCATTTCATGCTCTCTCAGGCACTGCAATTTGGCCAAATGCTGCTGTTCTAGATCCTTTGTCCACTGCTCCAATACATTTTGCTTATCTTCGAGACTTCGGACGTCTTCTGATAAGGGACTCAATTGTTTGGGGTGTAGACCTGGGGAAGGGAAAGGAGAGGGAAGTAAAGTGCCTGCCTGGTGCCATGGCCTGGAGGGACAGGAAGCAAATCCTCAGGATTGCAGAAGCAGCATCACAGGAGAGGAAACTAGATATAATTGTCCACCTTGGGACAAATGACCTAGCTAGGCATGAGATCAGTGCAGTGCAGGATTAATTTGTGGAGTTGGGGAGGGGCCTCAGACAGGTAGCAAGCACGGTAACCTTCTCAGAGGTGCTGCCAGTCTGTGGAAGGGGTGAGACTAGGGTACTGCACACCATGCAGTTTAATGAATGGTTGCAAAACTGGTGCAGAGCACAGGGCTTTGGCTTCATTGGGGACTTGGGGTACACCTGGAGGAATGAAGGTCTATACTGGCATGATGGTCTGCATCTGTCCAGGAAGGGAAACACGCTCCTAGGTGACAGGTTTAAAGGCTTTCTTGGCAAGCTTTTAAACTAGCCAAGGGGGGAGGTGCTGATAGGAAACAGGAAAGTTCAAGCCTCCCCCCACAAAACATGGCAGGTAGTAGGGTAAACACTGAGGTACAGAGCTTGACAGAGGGCAGAACAGGAGTAAATGGAAAACTGGACAAGGGCAATAAGAGCAGAGATGGGGTAAAAAAGGATAAAGCCAACATTAAATGGAAGGCAATGAGTACCAATGCCCGTAGTCTGGGAAACAAGATTCCAGAGCTAGTAGCCCTGATGGAAGAGGAACACTTGGATATTGTGGCAGTCACAGAAACATAGTACACAGAGAACCATGACTGGGATGTCAACATACCAGGGTACACAATCTACAGAAGGGACAGGGAAGGTAAAAGAGGAGGTGGAGTAGCTCTCTACATAAGGGAAGGGATCAAAGCTACAGAACTAAAAAGTAAAGGGGGAGGACAAGAGGAACTCTGCATCACCTTGGAGACAGGGAATGGCATCACAATCTGCACAGGGTTTGTATACAGACCCCCATCTCAAGGGGAGGAAATGGACAAGAAAATGATAGAGGGCACTCTCAAAATGGCTGAAAAAGGGGAGATACTGTTGATGGAGGACCTGAATATGCCAGATGTTAACTGGGCGACATGGACTGCAGCTACATCCAAGAGCAGGGTCATTCTCGATGCCCTACAGGGGGCATGCCTTAGACAGCTAGTGGTGGAACCCACTCGGGAAGGAGCAATATTTGACCTGGTACTCTCAAATGGAGAGAGGATCACACATTTAGAAGTCAGTAGACATCTGGGAACAAGTGACCACTGCACAGTGTGCTTCACAATAAACACAACCATGGAGACAAGTCATACAAAGACAAGGATGCTGGATTTTAGAAAAGCTGACTTTGGCATAATGGGTGAATATCTGATGAATGCATTAGCAAATGGCCAGAAAGGAGGGGTGGAAGAACAATGGAGAAAAATCAAAACTGCCATCATGGAGGCAACAAGCCTTTGTGTGAAATAAATAAAGAAAACAAAGCGGAATAAAAAAACACTGTGGTTCTCAAAATAGGTGTCAGGGAAGGTTAAGGAGAAAAAGACTGCATTCAAAAAGTATAAGGAATCACAGATGGAGCACAACAGGGAACTGTATCAATTAAAGCAGAAAGAAGTGGGGAAGGCAGTCAGAAAAGCAAAGGCCCAAACCAAAGAAAAGATAGCCAACTCAGTTAAGAAGGGGGATAAAACATTTTATAGGTACATTAGGGAGCATAGAAAGGTTAAGGGAAGGATAATAAACATTAATAAAGGAGAGGGGAGGTGGGCAGAGGGAGACAGTGAAAAGGCAGAGATACTGAATGAATACTTTTGCTCAGTATTCACAAAAGAAGAAGAGGAGGAGTTACCTAAACCAAACAGTAGAAGCACTCTGGATAGTGTGGTTGATGCCAGTCCATTTACAGAAGAAAGAGTACTGAAAGAATTCCTAAAGCTCAAGGTGGACAAAGCAATGGGGCCTGACGGGATTCACACTAGAATCCTAAAAGAGCTAAGGGAGGATCTAGTGACACCACTAACAGCACTTTTTAACAAATCATGGGAAGATGGGGTGGTACCTGAGGACTGGAGGAGGGCAGATGTGATTCCTCTTCACAAGGCAGAAGCAGGAAACTACAGACCTGTTAGTTTGACCTCAGTGGTGGGGAAAATGATGGAATCACTTCTGAAAGAAAGAATTGTTGAGTACCTAGAGGCCAGCGGGGCACAGGACCGAAAGCAGCATGGATTCACAGCAGGACGGTCATGTCAGACAAATCTAATCAATTTCTTTGACTGGGTGACCAAAGTAATTGACCAGGAAGGGGCTGTGGATATGGCCTACCTAGACTTTAGCAAGGCATTTGACACAGTCCCACACAAAAGATTAATAATCAAGTTAGCCAGCCTGGGAGTGGGTCCCAGGGTGGAGGCCTGGTAGCAAACTGGCTGCACAACAGGACACAGAAGGTAATAGTGAATGGAACACATTCTGAAGAATGGGAGGTTACTAGTGGAGTACCTCAGGGCTCAGTACTGGGTCCAGTCCTCTTTAACGTCTTTATAGGTGACATTGCAGAGGGTCAGGAAGGAAAGGTGTGCCTCTTTGCAGATGACACAAAGATCTGTAACAGAGTTGCTTCACAAGGGGGGGGTAGAAAGGATGAGAAGGGACTTGGCAAGGTTGGGGGAATGGTCAGACATATGGCAGCTTGGATTCAATGCAGGGAAGTGCAGAATAATGCACTGGGAAATAAAAATCCAGGAGAAGAGTACACAATAGCAGGGGAGGTACTAATGACAACAACAATGGAAAGGGATCTGGGTGTAGTCATATCAGATGACCTAAAGGTGGGTAAGCAATGTGAGAAGTCAGTAAGGAGAGCCAGGGGGATACTGGGATGCATAGGGAAGGGCATCACAAGTAGAAAAAGGGAAGTGGTTATCCCTCTATACAGACAGTTGGTGAGACCCCATCTGGAGTAATGTGTGCAGTTTTGGAGACCTTATCTATGCAAGGACATAGCCAGAATAGAAGCAGTCCAGAGGAGGACAACTAAAATGGTGCAGGGTCTAAATCAGAAACCATATGAAGAGAGACTGAGAGAGCTTAACATGTATTCCCTTGATGAAAAGAGGGATGGGGGGACATGATAGAAACTTTTAAGTACCTCAAGGGAATCAACAAAGTCCAGGAGGTTAGCATCTTTCAGAAAAAGAGATATGTAAGAACAAGGGTGCACAATTTCAAGTTGGGGGGGGACAGCTCAGGAGTAATGTGAGGAAATTCTTTTTCATGAAGAGAGTGGTGGATGCATGGAACCGCCTTCCTGGAGAGGTTGTGGGGTCTAAAACAGTGGGGGAATTCAAACATGCATGGGACAGACATAAGGCAATTATAACAGGGGGTTGCAGGAAGTAGGCTGTTGGTTAACTAGAATCTGCAGCTTATCCAATAGGTAGGGAAATGGGCAGACTGGTTGGGCTAAGTGGTCCTTATCTGCCATCAAAGTCTATGTTTCTGTGTTTCTATGTCTTCCACATTCCCGGCCAGTGATTTTCAGTGTTGTCTACTCTGGTAAGAACTGCCTCCAGCATCTTAGTGATATCTGATTAGGCTTCTCTGAGTTGTATATTATCAGGAGGTGATGAGGCCTGCAATCTGGCTGACCCTTCCATCGGGAATACAGAGCAGAGAGGTAGCTAGTGGTATTGACGGCTGCAGCTTTCCTCAACCCCATTTAACAGTGGTAGTGCACTGACCATCACAACCTGCTCACTCTCAACGGGTGCTGAAGAAAACTGGGGATTAACGGAGGAAGATGGACAGATAGTTAACTAGTCAAGCAGTTGATTACATGGGCACCTGTGGCCTAGACATACGGATCGGCTCTTCATACAGCTGTGTCAGGCATTGCTCTTCTTCCCCCAAAGCTGCGATTGCAGAGTGTCAATATTAAGGTAAGGATTTCCAGTGGTTTAAATTGATTTTCAATCCAGCATGGTATCGGAATTTAAACAAGTATTTGCCAGACACAGACGGAGCTCGCACTTCATGCCACCATTCCCATCGGGTCCCGGCCAAGTCCCCATATTTAGCACTTCGACATATGAAAATATCATTTATGGGGTATTCAATAGAGAATGGAAGAAATGGAATGAAAGCACATTACATGTGTTAATGACAACATTTAAATGGAATATATGGGTCATGAAGTGTGACTACCTTGCAGTAAAAGGAAGGGAGTCATAGAGAATTGTGCAACAAAATTATGCAAGACATACAGAAATTGTTTCATAAAGAAAAACAAGAGATGTCAAGGGGAGAAATATTGGAATTGTGGAAAGGGCTTCCATGGATAACAGATAATGATGCACCTATTGCATGAAATATTGTGTAGAACAAATGTCAATGGAGAACAAACTTAATAGAAAATTCCTCTTTTTGTATTAATCGAATTAGGAATACAAATAAAGAAAATGATGTCTAGATTGGAATCTTGAATTGAGAAATTGTATGTGACTTCTTATTTTTCTTTTGTTTGGACTATGTATTATTTATGTTTACAATAACAATTTCCCCTACTGTTTTCAAGAAGTGCAATGGGATCTTTAACGTCCACCTGAACAACCACCAGAACAGGCACTCGGGACCTTGGTTTAACTTTTCACCTGAGGAGTGCAGCACCTCCCTCATGCTGCACTACAGTGTCAATACTGGAATTTAACCCAAGTGCCTGGTGAGTTGTGCTGTGCATTTTTGTCAACATTTAGTTTTAATTGTGCTATGCCTTTTGTTTGCAGCATTTTTAAGTTGTGCTACACTTTTTGTTTGCAATCACTTTCAGTTGTGTTACACTTTTTTGTTTTAATTCACTTTGTAGTTGTGATATTTCTTTTGTTTGCTTTCATTTTGTAGTTGTGCTTTATTCCTTTTGTTTGCATTCATTTCAAATAGTTGTGCTGGTGTTTTTTTTAATTCATTATTTTTAGATGCAACTACAGTAGTTGTTTTAGTTTGCATTTGTTTTTTCTTTCTTTGTCATCTTTATTGTTTATTCGCTACATTTGATTTGATATGTTACTTTAACTTCGTGGCATTGCAACTTGTTGCTTTACTTCTTTGTTTGCATATCATTTTTTCCATTGTTGGTTTGCTTATTTGATTAGATTTTACATTTTTGTCTGTGTTTTGCATTTCTATGCCACTGTAGAAATGCCATACAAAACAATACTGAAAGAATTTGAAACAGTCTATCATAACATAAAAGTACCAGTCAGCAGTGTTTTATGTTGCACAACATAAAGTCAAAGACAAATCCAAGATATTCACTTTCTCTTTCACTCTTTCTGTCTCCCTCTCTCTCTCCCCATATACATGTGTTTCTCTTTCACACTCTGTCATCAGCATCCCTGTCGTGAAATATATAACCATTATATCAAGTCCCTGCATTTTCCCAACCTCTCCTGCGCTTGCCACTAAGCCATCAACTTGTACTTGAATTTTTCCAAATATGATCAAGTTAAGACATTGTACATATAGTCACAGTCAGGTCTAACAACCCATCAGTGGTCTCCTATTGGACTGGAGCTTCCTTTGAAGAAATGCACATTATAATGGATTAAGATTTAGAAGAGGGCATTTTCAATAGCTAAAAATAGCACTACATCAAGAGTAATCATATTTTGAACAAATCCACTACCCACATGTGTTAATTTAAACCACAGGACCAGTCATATGTAATTTGCACTCAATGCTAATTCAAATCTGAGGGGCTTCCTGGTATTACATTTCTCACTTGTCTGAGTATTAATGAACCAAAATACTGAAACATCTTATGTAAAACCTGTTTTTACAAAAGGGAAAAATCATCTCTGAAATCACTAGCACATTTATATGACTTTATTCATATAAATTGATGAAAAATGTAAAAAAGGAAAAAAAGAGTTGTAGTATTATGACCCTTTGTCAGCCATGGTTGTCCAGTTATACAATAAAGGTCAGCACCTAACCTTATAGAACCTGCCTTTTCACAAAGACTGCTCATTAGAGCTGCACAAAACTGGAAATTTATGTTTTGGGGGATTTAAGAAGAGGAAATGTTCTGTACATTTTGCAAAAATCTTTAGACAGAATTATTCAAGAAAAAGTGAACTTTGCTAACAAACTTCAGATTCTGCCTGTTTTTTTGTCTGTAGAAACTTAGTGGACACATGTATCATTTTAAAAGTACTAGTCAGTGTTACAGTGTGGTATGGCAATAATGCTAATGTAAAGGGTTGTTACATTTTGTGAGCAAATGATTTTCCAACCCGATTCAGGAAGAGTTAGTATGCCTACCATGCTGTGAAAACTGTTTATGTGCAGACAATAAGAGTGCATATGCTGGCCAGTCTGAGCATCAGGTAACGGTTTTATTTGACAGGCATTTTTTTGCACAGGGAGAGATTGACAATTGACAGACTGGCTGACAGTGGAAAGTTTCTTTCACTTTGCAAGTCGTTTGCAATATAGAGAACAATCAGTTATTTTCAAATGTCTCCCTTGATCTGACCTTATAGTCTGTTGTAGCAGCTGCTGTTAATTAGTTTACTGTTGCTAGTGTTAGTGACAACAGACTGGCCTGAGGAACAGCAGCACTCACTGCCCAGTCTGATGGTGATGGTATTGTAGTATAGTGGTGCATGTTGCTGAACCTGTGGATGAGGCACATCTCTTGCCCCAGCCTTTGTTCAGTAGTATGTGGCTTCTTGGCACAAATCGTACATTAAAGAATGAGAATGAGCATGAAATAGCAGCCTGGAAGTTGGCAGCCCCTGTGACCAGAATCCTTAAACTATTACTCTCCTTCAGTGTCATACCATCTTTCTGGAAACTGGCTAACATTGTCACTATATATAAACAAACTCTGGCTAGAGCCGATAGGACTGCATACAAGGAATTGGGGGTAAAAATATCGAAAATTACTAAAGCTGTGAGCCTGCTTTCACACAATATAATGTAGGCTCATACATTTGTTTTTTTTAACATGTATACACCACATTTTCAACATAGCCTTGTTATGACAATGTCTCTCCTGAGAGAGCACACTTTGTTCCTCATAAGAAGTTACTGTGCTTGTACATTAGCAACTGCCTAGCTACTGATTGTATAGGACTACAGCTCATTCTGCTAATGGACACGTTAACAACTGCCTAGCAACTATTTGTATAGCACTGAAGTTCATCTGCTGGACTACACTATCACCCTGCTAATTGTATTTAATGTTCTCCATTGTATGTATTACCTGTTCCTTCAATTTTTGCTACTGCCTCTATTTTTCTCTTTGTATCATAACGTGGAGCATTTGGAAATGAGTCTATGACTCAAAGGGTTAAAATTCTGATGTGCCTTTAAATAAATAAATAAATCAAAAAGTGACTCTGCCTTATGAAGAAGGGCAGAGCAAATGTTTATTTCCTGGCCAAAAGGTAATTTTACACAGGGACTACAAAATCACCATTCAGAACTCAAAAGCACATGTTGTGCAGAAGTTCATAAATGACAGCTGTTATATTCATCAGGCACTGTACATAAATGACTATGTTGAAAAGTTGGGGTAAAAATATTGAATATTACCAGACTTACACACCTGCATTTGCAAAATTCAACATAGCTTCATTACTTTTGTTTATATATATTTTTAAACCAAATGTATAACATAGCCTTCTTATGACCCTGCCTCATTGCCAAGGGCAAAGAACATTTTCAACTCCTTCCCAAAAGGTGGTTTTGTGCAGGGACTGCAACATCATCTTTTGGGATGTCAAAAAAAAAACATTTTGGCCAGGATTTGAAAAATGACAGCTGTCACATTCGGTGCTGTAAAAATATGTCTGTGGTGTGAATCTGAGGTACAAATATTGAAAAGTACCAAAGCTACAAGCCTGCATTTACAAAATTCAATGTAGGCTCATAACTTTTTTTTTTATTATTTTTATACCAGATTTTCAACATAGCCTTGTTTGGACCCCACCTCATTAACAATGGCAGAGAACATTTTCAGCTCCTATCTGAAAGGTGATTTAATGCTGGGATGCAAAATCACTTTTCGGGATGTAAAGAAAAAACATTTTGGCCAGGATTTGAAAAATGACATCTGTCACATTCATGAGGTGCTGTAAAGATACGGATTTTTGTGAATTTGGGGAAAAATATTGACTATTACTAAAGCTACAAACCTGTGTTCACAAAATTCAATGTAGGCTCATAACTTTGTTGTTTTTTAATATTTTTACACCAAATGTTCAGCATAGCCTTCTTGTGACCCCACCTCATGAACAAGGGCAGAGAAAATTTTCAACTACTCCCCAAAGGGTGATTTCATGCAGGGACCACAAAATCTCCTTTCAGGACAGATCTGTCTAATGCCAGTGCAATTGTTCATGAGGTGGTGTCCCAAAGAAGGCATGGTGAAAATCTAGAGTAATAAAATGCAAAAATGGCCAGGTTATGCCACTAAGGGCAAAATCCCATTGCAATACATTGAACCACATACCTGTTTTCTCAGTTTGTGGTCCAGCTTTGAACAGTGAAGACATGTATGTGGTGCAGAGAAGATTATGGTGCTGGATCCCCAGTGGGTAAGTAAGGGCCTGAGAGGGTCGGTGCGGAGTGGGATGATTGGGTGTGGGGACAGTTATAGCTGCAATAGACTTTGATGGATGTTTTTCTTTTTTACAGGCTAAAAAAAAAGAAATGGACTGAGGATTCCAGATGTGACACAGGGGGATTGGGCATCCCCAGTGTTACTGTTATGTTTCTTGGGGGATGTGGGGTGCTGGGTGCTGGGAGGGAGGGTAAGGTGGGAAGGAGAGAAAAAAAGGGAGCAAGGACTCCTAGTCATGACACTGGGGGATTGAGCACCCCCAGAGTTACTGTTATGTTTCTGGGGGTTGGGGGTGGGATAGTGGTTGTGGAAAGGGAGGATCATGTGGATGGGAACAAAATAAAAAAATAACAGCATATGCACTGTAGTGGATGGGAGGATATGTGATTGCTTCACTGGGGACTGGGTATTCCCAGTGTCACTGTTATATTTCTGGCCATGGATCGGGGTAGTGGGTGTTGAGAGGGAAGGTCAGGTGGGCAGGAGGGAAAATTATATTAAATAATAAAAAAGAATAGTTTCAAGGTCATGGCAGAACATGGCACAGTCCTCCATGTCCAAGATGGTCACCAAACTCTATTGCACATGCACAAGTAGTCGTGCATGTGCAATATAGATTGGAGCCCATGCTGGACACAGTGGACTGTGCTGTGTTCTGCCATGACCTCCAACTGAAATAAAATAGTCCTTTGCCACTGCTAATAGACAGCGTAGAGTGCTTCAAGATCACAGCGGTAACTGTAAGGGAACTCCACACTGTTGTTCAGTTGGAAAAGTCTACCTTTTCCTATAGTAGGATATCTGCAGGGCTCCAATCACTGCAGCCCTAAAAAGGGAATTACAAACCTATATCCTCCCATAGGCCTGTCACCATACTTCAAGTCCTGAGTAAAATCCTTAAAAAAACTGTTGCTGCCCATTTAAACTCATATCTTAAAGTGATTTTCTTAGTTTTGTTTTAATAAAGATACTGCAGTTACATATCTTTTCTTGGAAGTGTCTATGTATTTTTTTTAATTCCATATAGTTGAAGTCAGTTTTTTTACAGCGTTTGTTTCCTGACTAGTGCTCCTAATTCCATGCCCTCATGCAGTTCTTTGTGGTGCTGAACTGTGAAACTGTGATGTCATGCAAAGGAAATAAACATGGCTGTCAGCATGTGTGATAGAAGCATAGAACCATTAACAATGACAGCAGAAAAAGACAATTGGTCCAACCAATCTGCCTATAAACTTTAGCAAACCATGGACCTATTGTTCATATAGGGTTATAAATCACCCCGCCCTACCATTACAACCCAGAGCAACCAATAAGCCCTTCATGCTTTCACAGCCATGTTTGAAGCCATTGATAGGTTTGGCAACCACCACATCAACTGGTAGATTGTTCCACTCCACCACCACTGATTCAGTAAAATAAAACTTTCTCATGTCACTCTTAAACCTCCCTCCACAAAAGGTTCCACTCATGACCCCATGTTCTTTATAAACATAGAAACATAGAAACATAGAAGTTGATGGCAGATAAAAACCCCAAGGCCCATCCAGTCTGCCCATTTCTTTTTCTACCTTATGAATGTACCAATGGCCATTTCTCTGTCAATGGCCTATCTATTTATACTCATCTGTATTGCTCCCTTATGCCTATCCCATGCCTGTTTGAAGCCCTGTACTGTATTCATATCCACAACTTCTGTGAAAAAGATCTTCCTCACATTACCCCTTAATCGGGCTCAGTCTTATCTCATGCTGTGTCCTCTTGTACTGCTATTTTTCTTATATTGAAACATGTTAGACTCTTTCACCTTGTTAATGCCCTTAAGGTGTTTGAATGTTTAGATCATTTCACCTCTCTCCCTCCTTTGCTCTAGGGTATACATATTGAGCTCTGTTAATCAGTCCTCATATGTTTTCTGATGCAGTCCCTGTACCACTTTGGTTGACCTTCTCTGGACTGCCTCAAATTGGTTAATGTCCTTGTGAAGGTGTGGCCTCCAGTACTGTATGCAGTACTCGAGATGGGGCCTAACCAGTGTCTTGTAAAGAGGGATTATTATCTCCCTCTTCCAACTTGTGGTACCCCTAA
This sequence comes from Neoceratodus forsteri, assembly GCA_016271365.2. Taxonomy (NCBI): domain Eukaryota; kingdom Metazoa; phylum Chordata; order Ceratodontiformes; family Ceratodontidae; genus Neoceratodus; species Neoceratodus forsteri. The sequence continues at coordinate 868,032,604 of CM057450.1, read as the reverse complement.
TAATACACCCCTACATCCCCCTAGCCTTACCTACTGCTTTAATGATCTGCTTGGATGATTTCAGGTCATTGGTGATGATGATGCCCATGTCTCTTTCTTCCTTTGTGACTGCCAGCAATGCCCCTCCCAGCCTATAGATGGCTTCAGGGTTTCTCTTCCTTATGTGCATGATCTTGCACTTCTTTGTATTAAACCCTAGTTGCCACTCTTCCAACCATTTTGCTACTTTATCCAGATCTCTTCTCATTCTGCCCACCCCATCTCGACCACCTACTCTGTTACAGATTTTGGTGTCATCTGCAAACAGACAAACCTTGCACAATGGGATGTTGCTTCAAGTATTGCATCTTTAATGTTTGCCTACTTTGCCTGTACCCCCTCACCTGTATTTCTTTTTTGCCAGGGCTAGCTTAACTCTGTTGGCCATCTTATCAAAGTCAGCTCGTCTGAAGTCCCATATTTTGGCTTGGAATGGGATGATTTAGTTATAGTGGCCAAATTGAACCATACCATGTGATGGTCACTGGTCCTGAGGTGAACTTCTACCTGGAGATCTGTGATCCTTTCCCTGTTAGTCAGTACTAGATCTAGGATAGCCCTGTCTCTTGTGGGTTGTTGTAATAGTTGTTTGAGGCCCTTCCCATGCAGGGAATCCACCATGTGTCTGGGTCTGGCAGATGTCCCTGCTGGTATTGACCAATCTGTATCTGTCATGTTGAAGTCTCCCATTATCAGAACCTCCCCTTTAGCTGTCATATTTTGTATATCTTCTATCAGTAATGTGTCTATGGCCTCCCCATGGTCTGGAGGCCTGTACACAACCCCAGTTTGTATGACTGTCCCAATTCCTGTTTTCAGGGTGACCCACAGCTCTTCTGGCTCCTTATGGGTATTCTGAATTTCTGTAGCTTTAATATTTTCATTGACATAAAGGGCCACTCCATCCCCCCTTTCTGCACCTCGGTCTCTTCTGAACAGTACATAGACAGGTACTGAAGTATCCCAAGTGTGGTTACTGGTAAACCATGTCTCACTAATGTCTACTTTGTCCAGTTTAGCTTCTGTCATTATTGCCTGCAGGTCTGAGATCTTGTTTCCCAGACTGCGAGCATTTGTGTACATGATTTTCCATTGGCCAGATTTCGGTGTGTTAGTTGTTGGGTGAGGCCTGGTGTTTCCCCTGTGTGTTGTATGGGGATCCAGACCTTTTTACTTAACTGGTGATGCAAATGCATTACAAACATGCTGAACTCCTGTTTGACAACTAGCTGAGGGGGGAGGGGTGTTCTTCCCATTCTACGTATGGGGTGCTGCACCCTCTCCCCATTTGCTAGTTTAAATATTCTGTAAAGATGTCAAAGTTCTGCCCCAATGCACTGACTCCCTCCTTAGTCAGATACAGTCCATCAAACTTAAAGAACTTTCGCTCCCCAAACTGGTGCCAGTTCCCTACAAATTTGTGTCCTTTTTCTTTGCACCAGCCCATGAGCCACATGTTTAGCTTCCCTATCTCCCCTTTATCTGCTGCTCATGCTAAATACTTCCTTGCAGTTTACATTGTTCACTAATTGCTGGAACTTCAAGGTTCATGTCTCCCCTCCCTCGTCTGGCCTCCAGTGGATATGTGTTCAGTGTCTTGAGACAATCTTCATACTGTAGGATCTTTGCCCTGCTGGCCCTGAATCATTTTAGTCACCCAAGGTTACACTGTTTCCAACCTGTCCTCATCTTTACTCAGAGATTGTGGCCATCTTAACATTCCCATCCAGAACTCTGTCCTGGGGCTTCATTTCCTTAAGTGCATCACCTTGCCCTTTTTGGTATTTAATTTCAACTGCCAAAACTTTGAACACCTCTGTAGCCTTTCCTAATCTCTCTGTATCTCCCTGACCACCTCCTGACTGTCTAGCCAGTCACAGAGCTTAGTGTCATTTGCGAAGAGACCCTTCTTGCTCAGAGTTCCTTCTCCTATGTTGCTGATTAGCATATTCCCAACCAGTTTCTCACTCATCTAACTTTGTCCTTCACTCCACCCAGATCCTGTAGCTTCTTCAGCAACTTTTTGTGAGGCACCGAGTTGAAAGCCTTGCTGAAATCCAAGTATAGTAAATCCACAGTGTTGCCCTTATCAACTTTCCTAATTACCTAGTCAAAGAATTCTTTCAGGTTAAATTGGCATGATCTCCTTGCCACAAACCCATGCTGTTTACTATCCTAGAATGCATGGCTCTCCAGGTAGTCCACAAGATCCCCTTTGACTAGTATCCTCATCAGTTTACCTGCAGTAGAGGTAAGACAGAGAAGTCTGTAGTTACCCGGTAGCTCCTTGTCACCCACTAATTGAGAAAGATTATGTCTGCTACTCTGCAGTTTTTTTGGTACTACCCATGTTTGAACTTAGCTTCTGAATAGCCCTGCAAGAGGTTCCATTAGTTATATTGCAATTCCTTGAGCATCCTCAGATGCATCCCATCTTGCCATGGGGCCTTATCTAATTTTAGGGCTGCTAGCCCTTTCTGAACCATTTCACTGGTAAATACTTGCTGCCCATTGTCCAGGATTCCCCCTTACAGCTGCCTTAATATCAGTGTCTGACAGAAGCTCTGTGTCTTCCCTTTTGAATACAGAACAGAAGAAGTCATTAACAATGGCTCCTTTCTGCCCTTCCTCCTAAATTACCCAATTTTCTTCTGTTAGCCTAAAAATTCCTCCTGCCTTCTTTTTTTTTAACCCCATATATCTAAAGAAGTGCTTCCCCTCCCTCGGCCTTCTCCACAACACATAGCTCTGTGTCTGCCTTTGCTTCCTTGACCATCCCATTGTTTTACTTGTTCTCATTTGGTACTCTCCCCATTCTTCCCCCACTTGTTTTTTCTTGTGCCTAATTCCTTGTGGATATCATTGCTTCCCTGACCTTTCCAGAGAACTTTATACACTTCTTAAAACTGTTTCGTTTGAGTACCATTTTCATGCTAGACTCTGTTGCCTCATGAATGCTCCCCTTGATCACTCCCCAAGATCCACTCTGACCAACTTATCCTGCACCAGTTCTCTCATTCAGTAGAGGTGTGCTCTTCTGAAACATAGGACATTATCCTTTGATGAAGTCTTTCCGGAACCAATGGCCAGGTTGAACCATAGAGAGTTTTGGTCACTGGATCCTAGAGACTCCCTACCCAAATTCTTCCTACCACTTTTGAGGTGATGAACACCACACTGAGAATCACAGCCTGCATAATGTGCTCCTTAACCAACTGCACCTGCAGGCAGTCCAGAAATGTACACAGTAGGGTGTGACTTTTGGTCCTCCTAGCCACTTGAATATCCCAGTTAATACCTGCAGGTTTTGATCTCCAACCACTATTACCTCCAACTTTGCCACCCCTTTTTAGTTCTTCCTCTAGATCCTTATCTCTTTCCCTCTGTCCTGGATGTCTATAGATCACTCCTTTCCATAGTTTCTTGCCTGAAACCACTGTTAGCTAAACCCATGGTGATTCTGTTTCTCTGTTACCTCCCCTGACATTTCCATCCTCCACAGTCTCTATGCCTTCCCTAAAATATAGATTTATGCCCTCTCCTTTACCTTTTCCTCTATCCTGTCTAAACACAGTGTAGCCTAGGGCTGTCAGGTCCCAATCATTATTCTATGTAGCCAAACATTCCATCATGGCAAATAAGCCCATCTCAGTGTCTGCCAGCATTGCCTGGAGCTGACTATTTTTATTTCCAAGACCCCTGGCCTTTAGGCAGACCCATTCCTATCTTTCCCCTTATCCCATCTTACTTTTTTATGTTACTTGTCCCTTATTCTTACCTAGTTTTCTTCCTGGCTTCTTCTGCTAACCTAATTCAGACTTTAACCTTACTATTACACACCTTGTTGCCACTATTCCCCTTTTCAGTGGGAGCCATAGCTAGATTTTCCACCTGATCTCCCTCCACAGTTGTTCCCTTAGCCTCCATCTCCCCCACAGTTAGTTTAACTGTAGAATGTAGATGGCAAACTTTTGCCCAAGATAAATGTGCCTCCCTCTTTCATCAGATGAAGGGCCATCACTCTTGAAGAGCCTCCTATCACAGAAGCTCACCCAGTCACCCACAAAGTGGTAACCCTTCTTCTTCTGATACCATCAATTTAATCACCCATTAAACTCCTCATGCTTTTCGTTCCTTACTCTCTTATTCCCATTCCCTCATCCCATATAAGGAGAATCTTGCAAAAGCCGTGAGAAGCCAAGTACACTTTTATTCTGTTCCTGAGCCTCTTAAAGTTCCACTTCACTACCTTCAAAGCATACAGTACATACAGGAGGGAAAAGAATAATATAGGATGTATCTAATACTGCACTTTAGCATTGCAATCAGTGGGACTCTGCTATTCCTTTTTCAGCACTGAGCATGCCCATGTGAGAACTAATCACTACCATTCCATGCCTTCTGTTAAATCCAGGAGGAAACACCTTGGGCCAGGAAATGACAACAAAACTCCCCTGCACGAGAACCCCTGTCCATGATACCAATTTAATAAGATCCCCTTCCTCAGGAGGCTAGATAGTTCTTAGATTTCAGCCACATGGATTCATTGACTACTAACTTACTATAGGTCTGGAATAGTAGATTAACCTCATCCAGTGATGCAGCTACAGATCATTTATTTAGCCACTCTATGAAGTTTGGAACAACTGCATCTTTCCAGTAAAAGAGAATGACCAGTTTGGCAATAATAATGGATAGAAACCAAATTTATTATCTTTGGCTGGCAAATCCACCAGTTGGACAGAACTATCCAAATTAACTGTTCTTCCTGTCAAATTAAATTTCTGATAAATAATTTCAATCAGTGCCTTTTCTATAGTGGACAAATAGTTCCCATGTTCCAGAAAGGCCTAGAACATGTGAAACAAGTTTGCATGGGGAACTCTGCTACATGGAAAACAAGAATCTGTACTTAGAAAGCTTTTTGCCAGCTTCAGAGGAGTGTAATTGGCCTGTTGAACACTAACAAAATAGTTTTTATTTAATGTGCCACTTACTGGAGATGGAAGGCCTCCCACAGAAAGTTAGACCACTCTTTCTCTGAGAAAGAATAATCCAACTATGTGCTCACTTGTCCCTCATTGATATTTTGGAAATTTTAGAATGGTGTAGTAATGCAACATACAGTCTTGAGATTATCCCATTCTGACCGGTGCTACTGAAAAATGACAGCATGGCACATGATTTCTGGTGTAGCAGAGATTTACCCAATAAGACTAGTAAAAAATGCTGCATTTGCCAAAAACTGAAAAATGAGAGGATGCAAGATCAAATTTAATCTGTAACAAATCCACTTTGAAGGCATGTGGAGAGAGCATATTGTCCTATAACAGCATTAAAAAGTTGACTCCCTGAGGGCACTGTACAAAACAATGGGTCTTGTACCAAATTAAATTAAGGTGTTTTAAAACAGAGTACTGCACTTGGTCTGGTCTTTGGATTTGAAAGATCAAAAGTAGTACATCCATCAATCTGTTCCTATAAGTGACTCCCCTAGAAATACAACATCTATTGAGGCATGTGTGATTTATTGTACAAACCATAGATGCAAAAGTCTCAATTGAGATACCCAGCACTGTACCTTAACATCCAGGAGGTCCAGCCCCTCTACCCCACAGAGTATGATACTATCAGTTGCTTATGTTGTGTTCTCTGGACCTTGTTTGGCCACAGCCATGCAATGATAAGAGAATGGAGTTTCCTGAAGAAATGCTCTGGCACAACACCCAGTGGGATCCACTAACATTAAGTAATTTAGGCAGCATCATCATTTTGACTACTGTCACCTGTCAGATTAGTGTAAGAGATCAATCCACTGCATCACCTTATAACCAGCAACCTTCCAAAAGAGGAGGGTAATCTTGCTGAAAAAGATCTTCATATTTGGGGTTCACATTTAGCCCCAAATACTGGAAGCTCCTTGTAGCCCACTGAATGTGAACAGACCACTTAAGTGTATTGTAGTCTTCTGGGGATAAAGGAAGAATAATCCATGTACTCCCATTTATTCAATATCCAGAGGAGGTGTCAAAACTATCTATAAGATTTAAGAGTGCAGCGAGAGACTCAATGGGGCAGGTGATGGTCTGGATCATGCCATCTGCATTTATAAATATTACACTGGTGACCTCTCCAACCTGCATGCTGTGAATCAGCAGGTGGCTACAGAAAGCTTAGACTACAGGTACTTAGGAGTTATTGAAGCTACATGGGGAGAGAGGACAGCCAAGTCAAGTGACATGGGCAAGAGGAAAAAGAAATGAAATATAATTATTGATTTGAATAATTTCTTGGGGTCTTTTTACAAATTAAATGTAAGAAAGAAAGAAATTCTTCTTGACAATAGAACTTTTTAAGTATGCTTCTTAATGGTTTCCTCCTTGATGTGATATGGCTGCTAATTCATTCATTTGATATGGGTGTTTCATGAGTTAAATGTAAAGATAAATTGCCATAGTCAGCTCTGGTAAAGGCAGATCGTTTATATGGTTGGTCCTGTGTTACCCATGTGTTTAAAAGTGTGAGTGGTGAGTGCATGTTCTACTATATGGGGAAGAAGAGGGAGCTCATCACCAAGGCCTTCAAGTAAAGGTAGAAAGAATGGTGCAGAGAGGACAGGTATGGCTACATTGGGGACTGTGGACCAACCTGGAAGGATAAGAACCTATACCTAGGTGATGGCCTGCTTTCATCCAGGAAGCAACCACAGTCCTCAGTGGACAATTCAAATGTTACTTTAAAGTAGCCAAAGGTTGGGGAGGTGATGGAAGAAATGGGGAGGCAGAAAGTGAGCCACCACAAGCTGAGATAGAGAGTAGGAAGATCCCAAGGGCAGAGAGTCCCACCAGATTGCAAGTTATACCACACATTGCAAATAGCATTTTGCATTTTAAACACATGTTGCACAAACACTTGTATGCTGAAAACTTGTGTAAATGTACTTAATTGTATTTTTTTGTTAATGTTTCTTGTAAGTGATGTTTTACATGTCAGGCGTGGTTGAAAAAGGGCGGTGCCCAGACCACCTCCTGGTGAAAAATAGAAAATAAAATGAAAATAAAGTGCCATGCTGGTGACCCAAGTTCAGGAATGAACTTAGGGAGCCGGTGGTTGGCAGGGGAGGACTAGGATTGAGCGGCCATGGACAGCTCTCCTAGTCCTGAGGAGGGTTTGGGGGATATTCTGATGCACTGACACCCCCTGGCAGATGCTGGGGTACGGCAGTGCACAGTAGTAGATGCTTTGAGATTGGAGCATGGTGGACATCTTCCAAGGGCATGTAGGAGCACGTGCTCATTACGGGGGACATCACTGCATGTCCATGCTCCGGACAGAAAACCATGGCAATACCCCCTTCCTTTGGGTGAGGGAACAGTGATTGGAAAGCAGTCTGTCTGATCCTCACACCCAATACCAGTTGTCTCTCTAGTTCTCCTTGGAGTCTGGGGCCACTCCTTGGGCTGAGGGGAGTGCCTAGACCTTGCTTACCCAATGCAACCCAGAGCAGTCACTTCAGGTGGGCAGTTGTGGTCGATGACTGCTGGAAGAGACCCTAAGACATGCCTTGAAGGTAAGGGTGCAAAAATAAATCATACAAAAAAAGAAAAAAAAAGAAATTAAAATGAAAATTCAAGAAACAGGAGGTTAGCAATGAAGAAGGGTAGAAAAGGAGCAGTCAAAGAAGAAAGGTATGGAAGGGGTAACAATTGCAAAAAGGAGAAAGTGGCAAGAAGAGCAGTGAGGGCTGCCAAAATGGTGCAAGGCCTGCATCAGAAGCCCTGAGGAGAGACTGAAAGAGTTCAGTATGTACACACTGTAGGAGATGAAGGAGAGTGAGGATATATGAAGACCTTGAAATACCTCTTGGGGTTTAATAAGGTACAGGAGGGAGATATGTTTCAGAGAAAAAAGTGCTATAGAGCAAGGGGTCCTGATATGAAGCTGGAAGGAGGTAAATTCAAGAGAGATGTGAGAAAGTATTTCTTCACATAAAGGGTGGTGGATTCCTAGAATAGCCTTCCATGGGAGACAGTGGGGTAGAAACCAGCAGTGGGTTTCAAGAATGCCTGGGATAAGCAGAAAGGAATCCTAGGATGAAGGAAGGGGTAGAAGAGACAGTGGTGTAGATCAAGTTGGGTCTGCAGCAATGTGATTATAATCAAAAATAGGCAGAATAGATGAGCCCAGTGGTCATTATCTGTCATCAGTTTCCATGTTTATATAACCCTCCCCTAGGAGATTACAAGTCTATTTGCCCCTCCCTTGGTTTTTGTGGCCTAATTCAGCCCAGTAGAGAAAAAGGTTAATTTTTCTCAGCACTTGAACAGAGCCTGCTGTGGGCTGAAAAGTCACCATGGGTGCATGGTGGGATAAATCCAAGCAGTTTAGACAGAAGGGGGAGTTCTGACTGGAGAAGTGAGCAGCGGGGGAGTGAGAGTGAGTCAGGGACAGGCAGGAGTGATTGAGCTCTCTGTCCCCTGACCTGTGGCACTTGGGGGAACACAAAGGAAGAAGTGTGATATAGTAGCCACAAGGCACAGATTATCTTGGAGGGCAGCTAAAGTTGAGAGGGGTGCCAGCAGTCACAAGTTGAAGAGTGCTATGGCAGCCTGCACCAATTCATGTAGAGAGCAAGTGGAAAGAATGTGGCAGGGAGTGTAGTGTCCAGAGACTGAGTTGCCTTGGAGCTCCACAGGATGTGCCCCCTTCTCAATTTGGAGACAGTCACTGCCAGTACTGGGAAAGGGTGCAGGGGTCATGACAAGGGAACCCACAAATCTCCAAGCCAAAAGGACTGCATGTTCTGTGGGGGACCCACTGAGGCAGTGTGGAGAGGGGGGGAGAGAGAGAGAGAGAGAGAGAGAGAGAGATGGGGATCGTTGTGAGTTTGGATGCCTGCGAAGAATAATGGGCTACTAGGCACTGTGAACTATTGTGGGACTTGCGCTGTCTTCAAACTTTTGTGATTCTAGCAGTCCCAAGTTAATGCTGCCCTAAAAACTGCAGTCTCCTCAGTACAGGTAAAGGCTGCTATTATGGCCATACTGGCTGTGTGAAACCTGAATGTGCTCCTCATGAATTAAATGATGCTCCCTGAAGTTATGTGTGAATATGTTTAACAAATTTGGGATCCCCGTTGTTTCTTTAAGTTCTGTGTGGACATTCCTTTATTGAAAGGAACTGTATAATTTGAATTAGCTTGTTGTTTTCATCCAGCACCAGTGAGGAAAGGGACTCTGTGTGTGACAACTGGGACTGGGTAACATGGCCTCTGGAAGTGTTTCTGTTACTGTTGGTGCCCCCTCCATATGGACATATTCCATCCATACCTCTAGACATGGGGAGTGAGGGCCACATTTCTATGTTTGACAGGTTATGTGATTTAAATTTACAAGGCACACAGCTGTTACAGTTTTACACTCGCACTGTTGGTTTACACAACATGCTTAGCTAGAAATGTGTGTGGTGGTTGTCGGTGGAGGAATAAGGAGATGCAGACTTGAGGATCAAATGAAACTAAAAACAAATCAAATTAAATACCTGTATCACATAATACTATGCACTCCATCAAGCTCAACAGTGATGAGCATTACATACATATTCTGTAGGTTACAGTCAGTGATTCAGAAATTCATTTTTTTTTAATCCAAGCCATCAGCATCCATTTAGTGCTCATAGTAAGCTTTATTTGTAAAAGGCTGGAAAATAATTAAAAAGTTTAAGTTGTCAAAAAAGTCAAGTAAGATCATATTTGGTCAGCTTCACCTTTCAGCATTTTGCTGTATACAGTAAGGCTGGTTCCTAGAGAAAGAAGGAGAGTGAGGAGGAATAGTGTGTTTTAGATTGGTCCTGAAAGGGTTAACAAACCCTACAGACAGCAGTAAATCATTGTACACTGACACACACACACACACACACACACACACACACACACACACACACAATTGGGGGGGAGAGGGAGAGAGAGAGAGATGTGTAATTTGAATATCTGCTGGAGCAATGCAGTCTCATTGCAACCTCAGTTTTGACCAACAGGGCATTGTTTAGATACAAATGTGTAAAAACAGGGTTAAGGTGTCATTTTAGAGTAAACAAAAAAGACAACAAAAAGACAACAGAGAGCAGTGCTGTTTACACTGAGTGTATCCACTGATTGTAATTTGAGCTGACATGAATATGCTGCATGTAGAAAACAATCTCTCCCCCCCCAGTGGAGTGATTTCAGATAGTGGAGGGATCATACTTCAATGGCAAAACTGTGCTTTGGTGGGAGTCTGAAGTGCCCTTTTTCCCAAGTAATAGCAAGAAGGCTTGCAGAGCTCCACGCTGCAGTCGCAAAAAGGAAATGGAAAATGTGTGCACATATTTAGAAACACATTTGTTGCTTCTTGGTTTGATCTGACAGGATGAATTTCAATTGTGGTACAAGGACAGCAGCCACCAATTTTCAGTGGTTTGTCAAAAGGACTTGTGAAAAAAATATTTTTTCTAACCATTCAGAAATGATGGGAGGCATGCTTTTTTTACAACTTTCATATTGTACATGTTCTTCTATTTAAATATTCCACAACCACCATTGCTGTAACAGTATGCATCAAACCTGAAAGTTTTAGGTTTTAAAATCTTAGAAAAGTTTGTTATATGTGAACCAAAAAAAGAACCTTAAAGAGCAGATGATGCCTTCAGGACAACTTTACCAAAACATAATATTTAGACAAAGTTCAACATACATTTCACATTAGTTCATTATGTCTCCTCCCGATTATTTATTACTGAGGTCATTTGTATGAAAACAGGATTTTTGCTCCGGATTATTTTATCTATTTCTGTTGCTTTCCCCTTACCTGAAGTCATAATACATTCCTTGTGACATCACAGTTACTCTCATGGCAACAGACTGTGGTGTCACAATGCAGGATCATTACTGAAGTCAGAAGTAAGACTTAGAGACAGATGAACTGTAAGGGAAAACAGATCATGTATTCATACAAACGTCCTCAGTAATAAATAATGAGAAAGAGAAATCTATAGAACATATATCAAATGCAAGCTGACTTGTACCTAATGTTGTTTTTCAAAGATTTCATTGCTGCGTCAGCAGCTCTTTAGCAACCTATTTTTTCTACAGTTGTCATGCAATCTGTAACTCAAAAAATGATTAATATAAATTGCCGACATTTGGCAGGTTCTGAGATTTTGCTGCTAAGAGTGTGCTGTGTATGGCATTTTTTAGTTTCATATGGCCAGCAAGTCTAGAGTTATAAGCAAGCAAAAACTAGTGGCTAGATTTTCAGCACCCCTGAAAATGCTGCGACCACTGGAAAAAAACTGGCACAAGTGGATCACTACTTGTAGAGCCACAGTTTTTTCAGCAGCTGCTGTATTTTCAAAGTAGAACCAGTTTAAGTCTGGCTCCTCGATTTCTGGAAGCTTGCTGCCATTGTTTTGGCGCAGCAGTGCCAAAATGTTATGCCTGGTGGGACTAAGCATAAAATCCCCTGTGGCTGAGATCACTGAATATACAAATCACCACAGGTGTGAGATTTCACACTGCAGTGGTGGCTATGCCATGGGACTTAGTCCCTGACTGGCTATAAATCCAGCCCTAGATGTTTAGCATTGAAGTGCCTGCCAATTCTAACTATAGTGGCACAAATAAAAGTTGTTCATGTTGCCTACTTTTGTTTAGAAACATATCTTAAAAAACACTAGGCAGGATTTGTAGAGAAAGGAAAGGAAATTATATGGAACACAGGAGAGGGTGGTGTACCAGAAAAAGAAGGACAGAGTGACATCACAGTATGATAAAACAAGTCTATATATTCAGTTGTATATTCCTGTGCAAAAGTTCTATATCCCTTTGCTGAAGATAGTTTACAAAAGTTAGAAACATACTCACCAGATACACAAAAAAGAAAATAAACAAGCATTTGTCAATGCTGAATGTTGCCGTGCTGGCATTGGCTTTGGTAGTGCAGTGCAGAAACACATTTTGGGCAGAATGTGAAAAATGACAGCTGTACTGTTCATAAGGAGGTGTAAAAAATGGCAGTGTTGAAATGTGGCATGTAAATATTGCAAATTTGCGAACTTACAAGGGTGCATGGGAAATGCGCAATGCACGCTTGTAACACAGTCATTTTATGGACTTTTGGGACCAAATTTTCACTATAGGCATTTTAGCACCTCTGCTCATGTACAGTGTGACTGTCATTTCCTCAAACTGTCCCAAAAAGTGATTTCGCACAGCAACCACGTTATTCTGTGCTGGACATGTGAAAACACATTTCGGGCAGGATATGTAAAATGACAGCTGTACTGTTTATCAAGAGGTGTAGAAAAATGCCAATAGTGAAAATCCGGAGTGAAAATATTACAAATGTACGTTATGAGCGTGAGTGCAAACTGTGCAATGCACGTTCATAACACAGTCATTTTATGGAGTTTCATCACCAAACCTTCAACATAGGCATTTTACGACCTCTGCTCATGAACAGTGTGACTGTCATTTTCATAATCTGCCCCAAACACTGATTTCCCACAGCAACCGTGCAATTGTGCACCTGAAGTGCGGAAACACATTTCGGCCAGGATGTGAAAAATGACAGCTGTACTGTTCACAAGGAAGTGTAGAAAAATGACAATGTGGAAAATCTGGCATGAAAATATTGTGAATTCGTGAAGTTACGAGCGTGCGTAACAACTGCTTAACGCATGCTCGTAAAACAGCCATTTTTGGGATTTCTTCCACCAGATTTGCAACATAGGCTTTTTGAGAGCCCACCTCATGAACACTGCCACTGTCCTTGTGTTAATCGGTCCCAAAAGGTGATTCCATGCAGTGACTGAAAAATCACCTTTTGGGACCAATTAATGTCATAACAGTGAGAGAATTCACGAGGAGGGGACCTAAAAACCCCATGTTGAAAATTTGGTGCAAACATTCCAATAAATGCCTGAGACATGCAACAAAGTTGAAAAAACCCTATTTATTACATTATACAGCTTACCAGCATTTCCTCAGTTCACGGTCGGCTTTGAAGAGTGCAGATGCGTTCCTGGTCCACCGAAGATCATCGCACTAGACTCCAAAGGTGAGTATGGGGTGGGGTGTGTGGGAAGGTAGGGTGCACAGTGAGTGGGTGTGGGTGGTGAGTAGGGAGATTACAAGGGACCATTTTTGTGTTATAGGGTGAAAGAAAGAAAAAAACATTAAGGGACAGTTTCTTTTTACAGGGTATTTGGCACACTGGGATGGGCTGCCAGCATGCCACCTAACTGTTTGGGGGGGTTGCTGCAGCTGATGGGGGATTGGGCACCCTCATCAGCACACAACACAAGGGGGGTTTAATTTATGCTGACAGGGATTGGGCACCCCTGTCGGTACACAAGGAAAGTGGAGGAGGAGAGAGCCAAGGGGAATTGGGCACCCCCCTCAGCATATAACAAATGGGGGGAGTGCTTTATGCCGACGGGGAGTGGTCTCCCCCATTGACACACACACATTGGGGTATGGGAAGCTAGCAGGGGGATTGGGCACCCTGAAGTCAGCAGTTGGGCGGCCCCCGCATACACAATGTCAGCGAGCAACTCCAGGGAAGGTCTGCTGCATCTGATGAACTTTGCTCAGATTGCAACTGACCTTTTCTTAGATGTGCTCACCACATTATGTATGCATGGTGTGGCACCAGCATGCAGGCTGATTGAGGAATGAGGGACGCACATACTGGTGCATGCCTTGCATTGGCTCAGCAGCAACCGCACCTCCAAAGCTACACTACTTGCAAGATGTTGGCTGCTCAAGTGATCCAACATAAAAAGTGATATTACCATGCAAAATCCAAAAAAGGAATTATGGAGGCAGAAACTAGACCTCATTGGGCAGATGAGCATTCACTCAGACAGCATCAGATGTGGTGATTTACTGTCATTCATCATCTCAACTCTCATCAACATGGGTCATTTCAGTAATCAACTTAGTGCTGCATGGCAATTTAGTCAGATGTATCCTCATCTTCACTGTGGTGATTGTCATTAGTCCTCCTAAGTTCTTCAACTAGTCATGCAAATACAGTATGTTAAGAACTATGGCAACAGCAACCAGATAGCAGGCATGCAAAAAAAGTAATTGCAATGGTGCCACTCACAGGCTGTAGAATGCTTCTGATGATTTCTTTAGAATTACTAAAATTGGGACATAGAGAAAGTTACTTTGTGAAGAACTTCATGAACTTTCCCTGATTTCTCTTTACCAGAGCCTGCACTTCAGGTAGTGTTCACCTCCTTAAGTGCCCATGTTTGCCAGATGAAGGCTACCAATTAGGGCTGGGTGAAATTTATCTTTCACCAGCAAAATTCTTACGAAATTCTATTTTTGCATCCAAGGCATTTCATGAAAATTCAGTGGAAATTTTGAGAAAGTTTGCCAAAAGTTGTGAAATCCATTGTTTCCAGCAAATTTAAAATGCATTTGCCCATAATACATCACATTTGGAATATCTTTACCAAGATCTACATAGAAGCGTACCAAGTTTCATACCTCTGTCTTTTAAAGTGACTGAGTTATAAGCCTCCAAACTTTCAGAAATGTTACAATTATTAATCTCTATTAAACAAACTGCAGAAATGTGAGCCCATATAACTTTAAATTTAGAGAACATAATATTCCCAATTTTGTTACGGTAATTGAAAAAAATAAGGCTTTGACTCCACCCCATGAACCCAGCAGCAGAGCATTATGCTGTCTTGCTCATGACCTGGGTTAGGAAGCCAGCCTGCAAAGTCACATTAGGAAGCAGCCCATATAGAAACATACAAACATAGAATTTGACAGCAGATAAGGACCACTTGGCCTTCCCAGTCTGCTCATTTCCTTACCTAGTGGATAAGCTGCAGATCATAGTTAACCACCAGCCTACTTCTTCCTACCCCCACCCCCTAGAATTGCCATATGACTGTCCCATGCATGCTTGAATTCCACCACTGTTTTTGACTCCACAACCTCCTCTGGAAGGCTGTTCCATGCATCCACAACCCTCTCTGTGAAAAAATACTTCCTTAAATTACCTCTGAGCTGCCCTCCTCTATCTTCAAATTGTGCCCCTTGTTCTTGCTCACCTCTTTTTGAAAGATGCTACCCTCTTGGACTTTGTTGATTCCATTGGGTACTTGAAAGTTTCTATCATCCCCCTCTCCCTCCTTTCCTCAAGGCTATACATATTAAGCTCCTTAAGTCTCTCTTCATATGTCTTCCGGTGCAGACCCTGCACCATTTTAGTGCCCTCCCTGGACAGCTTCCATCCTGTCTATGCCTCTGCGGAGATTGGGTCTCCAGAACTGCGCACGTACTCCAGATGGGGTCTCACCAACTGTCTGTACAGAGGGATAATGACTTCCTGTTTTTCTGCTGGTGATGCCTCTCCCTATGCATCCCAGTATCCCCTCAGCCCTCCTTGCTGCCCTCTCACATTGCTTGCCCACCTTTAGGTCATCTGATATAACTACCCCCAGGTCCCTTTCCATTTTTGTTCTTGTTAGTAACTCACCCCCCATTGTGTACTCTTGCCCTGGGTTTTTATTTCCCAGGTGCATTACCTTGCACTTCTTAGCATTGAATCTAAGCTGCCATACATCTGACCACTCCTCTAACCTTGCCAAGTCCCTTCTCATCCTTTCCAACCCACCTTGTGCATCAACTCTGTTGCAGATCTTTGCGTCATCTGCAAAGAGACATACTTTTCCTTCCAGTCCCTCTGCAATGTTGCTTATAAAGACATTGAAGAGGACCAGTCCTAATACTGAACCCTGTGGTACCCCACTAGTAAGCCCCCTTTCTTTAGAGTGGGCTCCATTTACTATTACTCTCTGTGTCCTATTCTCCAGCCAATTCTTTACCCAGGCTGTCATCTTGGGACCCACTCCCAGGCTGGCTAACTTGTATATTAATCTTTTGTGTGGGACTGTGTCAAATGCCTTGCTAAAGTCTAGGTAGGCCATGTCCACAGCCCCTCCCTGATCTACTGCTTTGGTCACCCAGTCAAAGAATCTATCAGATTTGTCTGGCATGACCTTCCTGCTGTGAATCCATGCTGCCTTTGGTCCTGTGCCCCTCTGGCCTCTAGAAACTCGACAGTTCTTTCCTTCAGAAGAGATTCCATCATTTTCCCTACCACTGAGGTTAAACTAAGAGGTCTGTAGTTTCCTGCTTCTGCCTTGCTCCCACTTTTGTGAAGGGGAATCACATCTGCCCTCCTCCAGTCCTCGGGTACCACCCCATCCTACCATGATTTGTTAAAAGGGGTAGTCAGTGGTGTCACTAGTTCTACCCTTAGTTCTTTTAGAATTCTGGGATGAATCCCATCAGGCCCCATTGCTTTTTCCACCTTCAGTTTTAAGAGTTCTTTCAGAGCCCTTTCTTCTGTAAATGGGCTGGTATCAACTTCTGTATCCAGAGTGTTTCTACTGTTTGTTTTAGCTACCTCTCCTCTTCCTTTGTAAATACAGAGCAAAAATATTTGTTTAGTATCTCTGCCTTTTCACAGTCACCCTCTGCCCACCCTCCTCCCTTTTTAAGCCTCACTATCCCTCCCTTGGTCTTCCTTCGCTTCCTGATGTACCTATAAAAGGTTTTATCCACCTTCTTAACTGAGTTGGCTATCTTTTCCTTGGTTTGGGCCTTTGCTGTTCTGACAGTCTTCCTTTTGCTTTAACTGATACAGTTCTCTGTCCTGCTCCTTCTGTGATTCCTTGTACTTCCTGAATGCTTTCTTTTTCTCTTGAACCTTCACTGCCACTTCCTTTGAGAACCACAGTGGTTTCTTACATCGTTTAGTTTTGTTTATTTGCTTCACACAAAGGCTTGTTACCTCTGTGATGGCAGTTTTTATTATTCCCCATTGTTCTTCCACCCCTCCTTCCTGCCCATATGCTAGTGCATTCCTTAGGCACTCACCCATTTTGGCAAAGTCAGCCCTCCTAAAGTCCAGTACTTTTGCCTTTGTATGGCTTGACTCTATTGCTGTGTTTATTGTGAACCATACTGTTCGATGGTCGCTAGTTCCCAGATGGCTACCCACTTTTACATCTGTGATCCTCTCTTCATCTCCATTTGAGAGAACCAGGTCTAAGATTGCTCCCTCTCGAGTGGGCTCCAATACAAGTTATCTAAGGCATGCCCCCTGTAGGGCATCTAGAATAACCCCACTCTTCGAAGTGGTTCCTGCAACTGCACTCCAGTTAACATCTGGCATATTCAGATCACCCATCAGCAATATCTCCCCTTTTTCTACCATTCTAAGTATACTTTCTATCATTTTCTTGTCCATTTCCTCCCCCTGAGAAGGGGGTCTGTATACAACGCCTGTGCGGATTGTGGTGCCATTGCCTGTCTCCAAATTTACCTACAGTGCTTCTTCTCCTCCCTGTTTTCCCTTTTGTTCTGTTGCTTTGATTCCTTCCCTTATGTAAAGAACTACTCCTCCTCCTCTTTTACCCTCCCTGTCCCTCCTGTAGATAGTGTATCCTGGTATGTTTACGTCCCAGACATGGTTTTGTGTGTACCATGTTTCTGTGACTGCCATGATATCCAGATGTTCCTCCTCCATCAAGGTCACTAATTCAGGAAGCTTGTTACTCAGACTACGGGCATTGGTACTCATTGCTCTCCATTTTTTAATGGCTTTACCTTCTTTTGCAGCATCACCCACTGACCTTTCTACCTCTGTCTTTTTTTCATTTAGTACCCTGTTTTGTAGGGAGAGGCTGGGATTTTCCTGCAGCTTATCAGTGCTGCCCCTCTTGACTAGTTTAATAGCTTGCCAATGAAGCATTTAAACCGATTGCTCAAAAGACTTGTTTCCTTCCTGGACAGATGCAGACCATCCTGCCAGTATAGGCTGGTGTCCCTCCAGGTGTAACCCCAGTCCCTAATGAAGCCAAACCCCTGTGCTCCACACCATTTTTTCAACCATTCTTTGAACTGCATGGTGCAAAGTACCCTGGCCTCACTCATGCCATTGACAGGCAGCACCTCAGAGAAGGATACTGTGTGTGCTACTTGTCTTAGGCCCCTCCCCAATTCTACAAAGTCCTTCTGCACTGCTCTAATTTCATGATGAGCCAAGTCATTTGTCCCTAGGTGGACAATGATGTCCAGCTCAGACTCCCGTGCAGCTGTACTCGTGATCCTGAGGATGCGCTTCCTGTCCCTCCAAGCCATGTCATCAGGCAGGCACCTTACTTCAGTTTTCCCTGCTCCCCCCAGTTCTATCCCTCTAATAATTGAGTCCCCCACCAGGAGCTGCTTCCTTTCCTTGTGGTATCCTCTGCCTCCTTCCTGTGGGCCTCCCTTGTGACAGTTGTCCTCAGTCTCCTTAGTCTCCTCTTCAGGTGCATCCATAGGGGAGCTATGCTCCCCCAGAATGGTGTATGGATTGTGGAGTGGAACAACTGACTGGGTGTGCCTCTGTTCCACCATCCTCACCCACCCTGAGCCCACTGTGGTCCAACTGCTGTGCTTTCTTCACAACCTCTGAGGTAGTGGTGGTGGCTCTGGTGCTCCCTGGATGGGGGAGGTTCCCTTCCTACTGTCCAGTGTGGCCTGAGGGAAGGTTCCCTTACTACTGTCCAGTGTGGCCTGAAGATGGGCAACTTCCTCCCTCAGGGCAGAGAGTTGTCTGCAAATAGGGCAGCACCTCAGCCTTCAGAAAGACTCTTGGAAGACTGCTACCCCACAGCCATTACATTGCACTACTCCCCACATGTTTATCTACTTTTTTGTGTGTGTGTGTTTGTGTGTGTGATTGGTTTGTTATATAGAAATATATATATACAATGTGTATGCTTATATTGTCAGTGCAGTGTGCTAGAGAGGATATGACAGTGATATGCACCTTGCACTCTTGAGAAATGATGTCAGAACCCCAGGTATAAAGGAACTATTTCCAGGGGTGGGTGGGGTGAGGGTGGGAAGGGTTGGGCCTAAACTGTGCCCTCACAAAACAATCAGCTAAAAGCTTTGACCCACCACTGCAATAACTGCCTTCCTGTCAGCAAGATGCCCTACACAACAATTTGACAGAGAAAATACCCTGCTAATCAAACAGAGAAAAATCCAGACATCCAAGTCAGACACAGGTAAACCTCTCCAGCCCCAAAACAGCCTGGTGGTTTGTGCTCTGAAAGCAGTCAGCCCCAAAATAAGTCAGCTGTGCTTTAAACTCTTCCTGCACTGAAAATCTTAAGAATTGTAACAAAAGTAAAGCTAGATCCACCTCCCTCTGTTGCTTAAAAGACTATCTTTTCCTGACAATTCTAAGTTCCTTATTTCACCTTTCAGTTAGAAGTAGCCTCCACCTGCAGAATATCTGCTACAACCCAAAGACAATTGTAAGGTTCACCTCCCTCTGTTGTGAGCACAAAGTGCAATATAGAATTTGCAAGTGCAATATAGAATTTCTCACACAGCTCACAGCTGAATGGCTGAGACATCTGTCTCTTGGCAGTGCAACTTGGTTGGGGAGGGTTAACTGTAGGTTCCACCAACACAGTAGTGGAGCTATAAAAATCCACATATTTTGAAACTGTTCACACTATTTAACAAATAATGAAACTGTGTAATTTTTAACTCCTGTCTCCTACAATTTACACAACCAAATACCTCTCTATTTAGCCCTTTCTATGACTCTTCCAAGAAAGTAATGCATACAAATTTGCAATTATCTAACTCCGAAGGTGGTTAAGTTGTAAGCATAGAGTTATTTTCAAAAGAATTCACATGAATAATAAATTGCCAGATTTTTAGCCCATATTAACTTCTCTGCCCCATATGCAAATATCATGAAACATGACATACTGTTAGGGCTTCTTTCTGACAACATGTCTGCTGAATTTGCAGATCTATAGCTATAATATAGCCCGTTAGTACCAAATAATGTATTTCAGAAAATTAAACAACATTTTAGTAAATGCTGTTGAAT
The DNA here is from genome assembly GCA_016271365.2 of Neoceratodus forsteri. NCBI lineage: Eukaryota > Metazoa > Chordata > Ceratodontiformes > Ceratodontidae > Neoceratodus > Neoceratodus forsteri. The sequence goes on along the minus strand of CM057450.1, from coordinate 868,012,589 downwards.
TTCACAGAATTTCATGAAAATTCAGCAAACTCGGAATTGGTTAATTTCACCCAGCCCTACAACCTATATAGGCACATCATCAAGTAATGAATCTGTAAAGTATTACTAGTTGTAGTTTTTGTTGGGTGAAGTAGCACCTTGCTAGTGAAAACTATGCAGAATGTTTTGGTTTAAAAAAAATTTTTAAATGAGGAACTCACCCCACTGACTGTGGCATACCACCCTTCCACCACCCACATTCTTTTCAATAACATACCACCACACCATCTCATTCCTTCCCCAATGGTTCCAGTGAAGATTGTAAATTTCAGTTTCTATAAATATCATGAATAGCCTTTCCTCACCTGTGCATGTCACAGAACAGAGAACACTACCAATCTCCACCCACCCCATCCCTGTTCCCTGAGTAAGACACAAGATTATTAATAGCATACATCCTACCATAAACAAGAACCCATCTTCCCTCACATCAGGTCCCATGAAAATGATGGCTACATGGCTGTTGCCAGACCTGGTTATACCTGTTAAAAAGAAAACTGTCCCACACTGTTCAGTGGGCAACTACAGAGTGGTGAACAATGAAATCTTCACATATAATGACACCTGTTAGGCTGCTTGTCAGCCAGTTAGGTATGATACATGTGAGGGCATCGTAGTTCATTTATTCTGTACCTAAGGCAGATCATATGGCCTCTTGTGGAAGTATAAAAATGGATCTCTGGTCAGTGTAGAGTCAGTGAGAATCTGACTGCTGATGAGTAAGGACCTCTAGCTTCAGCTCCTGAGCCAGAAGAGAATGACCATGAGTATGCACTCTGAAAAAAAATGTCCTTCAGCTAGGAAATGGGTGTTAGTCTTAACTCCCTTGTCACTTTTGTTATACTGTGCCAACCTTGTTGCCTATTGTGGCCAAAAGAAAGTATCCTAGCAGATCTGCAGCTCACAACTTTTTTTGAGTGCTGTTTTGAATAAACATATGTCTACAAGATGTGGGTCTCAAAGAATTATCACCCATAAGTTGAAACTATGCAAGTCCTTCCAAATTATAGTCACTGGTAATCTGGGGAGGTCAATTAAGGAACAAAAGATGTTGCCTTTGATAGACAACATGGGGATGAGGAGGACTGACCATACAGTAAGCAGGAAACTGCTGGCCAAGGGCCTGATAGGCAATCTGATGAGGGTTTCCATCCTAAAATACATGTTGTCAAACATTTGTTTTATGGCCCATCATCTGAATGTGTAGACAATGAGATTGCTGATGCCTTATCTAGTTTTCTGTGGCAGAGGTTCTGAGAACTGGCTCTTTCAGAAATCATTACCCCATATCAGATTCTGCATTGCCTAAGGGATCGACTGACCCCTAAATTTCTAAGCTGATAGAAGCTACACAGAATGGGTAACTCTCAAACCAGAAGAGTGCACATATTGGGGAGTGACACATAATAGCAATGCACACACACACACACACACACACTCACAAAAAAACTCCACTTAGTGGAGGAAGTCAGCACCACATTTCAAATATACAGAAATCAAAAATGGAACTCTTACCAAAAGATACTTTAACTGTTGAAAAGTTTTGTGCAAACAGGCAATACAGCTTGAAGAGGCAATCTCAGGCTTCAGCTGGGGAGTGAAGGCAAGGAGACTGCTGCAAAGCTCATATAGACATTTCCAAACTACAACATGCTGACTCAACACACTGTCCAATTCTTTGTCATTATATCAAGTTAGCAATTGCACAATACATAGTATCAAATGGGCTGGTTGTAAAACTCACTTGCAAGCATAAGAATAATACAATGAAAAGCATCCTGCAACTTGAACAAGCCATCCCATGCCTCTGCGGTCAGTGCCTGATGTGCTTATGTATCAATGTTACAATAACATCAGAAAGGACTAAACACAAAATTAACAGCTCAAGCCTTTCTCATTCATAAAAGTTTAATCAATTTTCTCATTAGCTGTGCAACTGGTTATGGCACAAATCAGTTAAAGCAGATAACCCAGTGCACACCCTCTTCCCTCCCATGGTAAACCATTCAAATATTACAATTTACTTTATGTCTCAGTTGGCTACGTACTTATTTGATCCCAAAGAGGAGTGGCTTTCTCTTAGTGTTCAGTTCAGAGCTCCAAGTGACTTTTCTGCCCAGCCACCAAACATCATACTGGACCATTCATCATCTGGCTGTTTATTATAAATTGTACTGGCTAAATTTACTTACTAGAGGTGCAGTCTCCAGAAAGGTCCTGAAGAGCTGGTCCAAGAGGGTACCACAACTGGCAGATTACTGACAGCAACTGAGCACCTGCACTCTACAGAAGGTTGAGGTAGTCCTTCCAGGTATCTGTGCTTCCCCATATCAGACCTGGCTGTTTCATATGGCCTGTCTGGTTCCTTCTGTGGTGTCTTTTTGGTCTTGAAAATAGTCAGCAAGTTGAAGACCTAAACACGAGGAGGGGAGGAGGAGGAATTATGTGGGGTGTTATTGCCATCAGAGATGGAGAGGCATTTATTCATGTGCAGTCATTAAAGACCGACCAGATGGGGAATTGCAGTTAGTCACTAATATGATGCCCAAAGGGAGTTTCCTGGGATGTCCCAAGAGGGATCAATAAATACATACGTGTTGGCTCTCATCAGAAAGATTCCTTCTTTTTACACTTAGATGGAATCCTCCTGACACAATATTAGTGTTGCCGGATTTTACAGCGGGCCCTGAAGGTGGCTATTTTTAAGGCAAACAAAGTCAGGATGTATTTGTTTTTCATTGGGGCCCACTCATCTGCCAGGATGAAAGTTCTTTTTTGGACAGCCAAATACAGTACAGGTCATAAGAAGATGGAGATTTCAGGCTTATTGTCTACATCCATACTTGTTATGATTTTCACCTCACTCTCATTTCCCATCTCAGCAGCTGTAGGCCACAGCAGCAGGGAAGTTTGGATCAGTGACCACTCTTAGATACATAGATACATAGACAGTGTCGGCAGATAAGGGCCTGTGGCCCACCCAGTCTGCCCATTTGATCTATTAAGTTCAGTTTATGTTTTCCTAGAAGTTTGTTGCCCCTTACCCCTGAACTCCAGAATTCCTTTATGTCTATCCCATGCATTCTTAAATCCTGTGATTGTTTCAGCCCCCACCACTTCCTCTGGCAGGGTGTTCCACTTGTCCACTACCCATTCTGTGAAGAAATTCTTCCTCATATTTCCTCTGAATCGTACTCCCTCCAACGTCATCCCATGCCCTCTAGTCCTGGAACATATTTTTCGCTTAAAAATAGTGTATTCCTGAACTCTGTTCCTCCCTGTAAGATACTTGTATGTCTCTATCATATCCCCTCTCTCCCTCCTTTCCTCCAGGGAGTACATATTCAGTTCCTGCAACCTGTCCTCATAGGACTTGTGATGCAATCCATGTACCATCTTTGTTGCCCTCCTTTGAACCTTCTCTACCCTGTCTATGTCATTACACAGGTAAGGTCTCCAGAACTGTACACTGTACTCCAAGTGGGGCCTCACTAGTGTCTTGTATAGTGGAATTATGACCTCCCTTTTCCTACTGGTGATGCCCCTGCCTATGCATCCCAGCATCCTATTTGCTTTACCTGCTGCCTTGCCACATTGTTTCCCTACCTTGAGGTCATCAGAGATGATAACCCCAAGACCCCTTTCCTGCTTGGTGCATGCTATATCCTCACCCCACAACTGATACATTGTTCATTAGATGGTGGAGTGGGCTGCTAAGGCAATAATACTCGACAGGGTGGGCGGCATTGTGCTATACCAGACTGCCCAGGGGTGTAATGAAGTCCAACGCTGCAGGCAGAGGGCATTATAGCCTCTGGAAGGTCCAGTATAACACAATACCACTCACAGAGAAATGTTATTCTTGCACCAAAGAATAGGAAGTATAAGAAAAATTAATTTAATACAAAATGTTTAATGGCGTTAGTTTAAAGTATGTTTTGTAATAAAATAGTTCCTCCACCTGCATTAGAATGATTTTTTTTCCTTTTTTCTTGTCTTTTTAAAGACCACCCCCCCCACCTCCACACACACACACACTGACAAAATTTTCTTATCAGGTCAAATGTTTACATGGACCGCGGTAGTCCACAATTCAAGAAAGCGATGGTTGATAAATAAAATTGTTTGTGGTTTCTGCAGTATTTTGGGGTGGTATTTGTTTGTTTGCAGGGAAACAGCACCATTGTGGCATCGCTCCAGTGGTGTTCTCTTGAGATGTGTTGTTTTTTTTTTTCGTGTGGGGAAACAGCGCAAAGACATAGCGGCATAACTCAAGCTGCACCAGCCTACTGTCCATTTTACACAGATGGGGTCATGATGCTGTGTTTCTGTGGGCCAGGAGTACTGTCAGAAAGGCAGCTAGATGAGATGTACAATATTGGTGGTGGTAGTAAACACTAATTGTGATGTCTGCCACTAGTTAATTTTTAATTTCTTAGCTTGCTTTGCTTTGCTGGACTGTCAGTTCTCTTTTTCCTCTGTTTCCCAGAGTTGGCTGTGTTTTTTTTATTTATTTTAGCCAGTACTTAGCTTGCAAGTGCGATGTCAAAGAAAAGCTGTTAGCTTGTAGCAGAAGGAGTGTGACCGGGTTGTATACAGCTCCACGTGGAAGCAGGTGGGTGGCCGTTGGATGGAGTTTCCATGGTGAGGCATTTTGAAGTGATACAAGAAGCAAATCCCCTGTAAATTAGGTACAGGGTTTTTTCCCCCAGTTTGTTGAGTAGACAAATGTTGTCTTACTGCTGATATTTGGAAGTTGAGAGTGGGTGGGGGACTGCTGGTCAACCATTGATGGTGGGAACTGCAGCACTGTCAACATCAGTAAATGAGTGGTTTCCCTGTCTGCCTAAATATGATTACAAACCAGAAATGGCTTTTGCTCTGGTATTGAGCGTAAAGTAAGACAGACTGGGAAGCAAGTGCCAGTGCCTAGTAGATGTCAGCTTGATTGTGTGTGTGTGTGTGTGTGTGTGTGGCAGGGGGGAACTCACTAAACAAGGTGAACAACCCTGGTGGTGATAGCAAGTTGAAAATTCTAGTGGCCTAGTAATCCTCAGAATTATATAAGGCAACAGAGACTGGACTAGTTATTTCCTGGTCTCTGTTGTCTCATACAGGTGATTGGCAATTTCAGCCAATCAGAAACACAGATGAAATTGACCCATTTTCTAACTTCAGTTGATATCAGCCTGGTTGTCTTGGTGGTGTCCAGCATAGGATGGTCTGGGAATAGCTGATACCAGGATTATGGTCAGTAGGGAGAAAGAAGAGGCCACTGGATTTGTTGATCATCCACCTGTTAGGTAATACCCAGGGGATGATGAAGTCACTTACTGTAAGTTACTAAAATAGATGAAACAGATGAAAGAGAACTAGTAGACACTCAGGCATTGGTGGCCGACCATGGAATTATTGAGTTTGTACATCTCCAGCAGAGGAGATAGCATCATGCTCAGGAAGTAAAAGCAGCCGCACATCTAGAAAACATATCTACGATAAAAATTTGGGGCTTCTTGTGATCTGTTCAATGGAGGGCTTTAAACATGATGGTATCACTACTTCTACTCCCAGGATGCATTCACATGATGGGATGCACTTGTAAGATACAGGAAATGATAAGTGTTTCATATCTTTCAGGTTTTAGTGATGGACTAGCTGCTTGAGGTGCTTGTGGGAGATGATAATGGGTTTCCTTAGTGACAGCAGGAGAGTCTCAGATCATGTGAAATGCAGAAAAGATAGGGACCCGAACTGAGAGCAGGTTTCCTAATAGATCAATAGGGAGGGTAGTAAACACATGACCTGTGCCCTTTATAGATGGATTCTAGAGGCCCGTCATTTGGTAGGCAAACCCTGCCCTCCACCAGTTGAGGCCTAGACCCTCTTTTGTTGAATGTTTATCTCATGTGGTGTCAAGACTTAAGTGAGGCATGTGGAAATAGACATACAGAAGGGGGCTGGCCCTCCCAGTCTCCTGGTTTGCCATAGATAATTGCTCTCCACCTCAGGGTTGAGCATGGTCCCTAATTCTCCCTTGGATGCATAAGAGGAAGAGTTGTTTTTGGGCTGTTTCCCTAGCTGGGTAGGTGGATCAAAGTTTCTTTAACTATGCATCAACATCACACTTGAAAGTAGCTTTTAGTGATATCATCAACAAATGTATTGTTGCAATGATTTAACTCCAGATTTCAGTGCTGTTGATTATTGAAGGGAACGAAGGAGCCAGACTCCACAATGCCTGGTCTGCAAAGAATTGCAGCAGGAGTCATCTTTTGTGTTGTCAGTTCCACTACTGCCAAACCTTTATTATACTGTTGGTGACCTCATCCAGAAGATGGCTGTCTGGGGGTCTCACATATCCTCCTCAGCAGAGAAGGGCTGTCAGGAGGGCCCTCTGGGGTGGTTGCCAAGGGCCAGCCAGGGTAATGAGATTTGTCTAGGGAGGGTGGGAGAAAGAGGGGTGAGAGAAGCTGCAACCCTAGGCTGTCCTTCATTATCTCATCTTCCAGAATGAGCATCCCACTGCCTAACACTGAAATAAAAGGATAAGGTTTAGGGCTAGGTAGTGACTGACTTCTTTGCCTGACTAAGAAGGAACCGCATAAGAGTTTGGGGAGGAAGGTTTATCATTTTTCCCCAGAACTGGCACATAACAGGGTTTTTCATGTTTTGTCACTTCCTCCAAAGGGTGATTGAAACATCATGGGAGGAGAATCTGTGATTGTGTGATATGCAGTAAAAGGGGGGGTGGGGTGAGTCCTGTGCTGAGAGTGTGCAGCTTCCATAATAGGCCAGCACAGATGATGTTTTCTCCTGACTCAGGCCATGTTCTGGCACCCCTTCTTTCAGGTCAGTCCAGGTGGGTAACAGTCATAGCTGGTAAGGGATCCTTGCACTTTACCAGTTGAGGCCTAGACCCACTCTCAGTGGATGCAAAACCTGCTCTATCTGTGATCTTGGGTAAGGGGAAACAGGGAAATGGATAGCAAGAAAGGGGAATGGCTTTCCTCTCTGTCTCCTGGTTGGAAGCACGTTAGAATGGCGACTGAAATTGAGCGACTCAGTTTTGAGCTACTCAGTATCAGTGCCTGTGATGTGAGCTACCCTGAAAGGGTAGCAAGACACAGTTATAGCACCAAGGTATGTGAAAAAAGTGCTGGAACACCCCGCATACTGCCTACATAGACACCCGTACTGATTCAAAATAAAACCATCCATTTTTGGTACAGAACTTCCACAGTACTCTACACAGTAAGGTCAAGGTCCTCACACATGAAAAATGCTGGAGATGCCTCCAGCCAGGAGGTGATCTCGTTCATATACTATGTGAATGTCCCTTGATATCACCTCTCTTGAAAGCCATAGCACAGTTAGCATGTCAAATCCTAAATCAGAATATTGCACCGGTGGCCCCTCTGATGCTGCACGGACTACAGCTCACTACCCCACTTCTCCCTCCTCCCCAGTTTAGATGGCTGAGGCTACTATGCATGCTGGTAAAACACTTCATTCTACATAACTGGAGAAGCCCAACTGTACCTTCACTGGCAGATATCATACCCTCTCTTACATACTTGTATGAATTAGGCAGATGTTCCCATGTAGCCTTAGGACAAAGGGACAAGTTACATATGTGCTGGGATCCATAAATGGCATACCTACACCCCAGAGCGGGAATAGGGTGAAGCATATATTCAGAAACTTTTGCTTCCTCTTGTTAATGAACCAGCAACGACCTATTGACCTTTCTTTGAACAGCAAGTCTTTTTAAATTCTCTTGCTTTAGATGCAGCTATTGCTAATTATTGTTAATTATTTCTGCTAAGATATGTTTACAGCAGTTTGTGTAAATAGTTGTCACTAGGACATTTTAGTTGGTATCTGATTTTACATTTAGACACATACTGTAGCTAGGTATCTTATCTATCTTAAGTCTTGTTACTTTGTGGTACTCTTTTTCCATTCATTATAGAATGGTACCTCATGGACCTCTGGAAAGCATCACTTTCTGAACGTTGAAGCCCTGTCTAACCTCAGCAAAGGTACCTCCTACTTGGTCTGGACCATAAGCCTTTGGAGCATTGAGATATTTTTTCTGTATAGCCACTGGAAGGTACAACTTTCTGATCCCTAGGCCTTATCAATCTGTGGCAGTACCTCTTCCTGGTCGCACAGTGCCTCATATTGAAGGTAGGTTCAACCTATTTAGTTTTCTCCAGACTGCAGAAATGACACTCTTTGTTTAGTTTAAACCTCCTGATGCAGAGTATATAGCTGGGGATCCAGTGGTGCAGCCACAGTCTGGTTGCCACCAGTATGTATTTAATAAGATCACAGACTACAGATATTCTGTTTTGTGTTTCTGATTTCTACTTATTATTTCTGTAAATATGTTCCATGTATCTATTCATTTTTAAAATTAATAAAACATTTAACACCAGATAAGTATATGAACGAGCGAAATACTAAGAGGACAAAGGACTGTAAGAGGAGGGTTCAGGAAGAAGAAGGTATGTGTTGTGTAGTTTGGCAATGTGTTGCTGAGCTGCCGTTCTGGTGTGCTGTCAAGGGTGATGGACTGCACGGAAGGAGGTGATAGGTTCAGGACTGGATAGGGAGTTTATTTTGTTCTTAACCTGTGCTGCACTTAAATTTTTTTTTACGGCCAAGTTTCTTCCCCTCCCAGATATGCACCCCCCCACAGACTTGAGAATCATAATTTAGGTGAATGAGGGGGGCATCACTGTTTCTGGGTTCAGTGGGGAGCGTACATTGCAATTTTGATTTTTGGTGATGTACACTCTCTGTAACAGAGATCACTGTTTTGCGATCTCTGTTATGACATGGAATACTCCTGGTTTGCTGTGGAGGAGCCCCATCCCCATCAAAGGAAGTGAAGGGCAAGGCCCTACCTCCCCTCCCCTCCTTCAGTGAGGGGGGAAATTGCTGTGGCCTGGTTCCATGGTTGAAAGGACAGATTACAGCTTTGCATGTCACAGCTGAATGTAGTTTCAGGTGATGTCATTAATAAACATATGAATGTCACCATTTAACTCCAGATTAGAGTACTGGTAATTATTGAAGGGAAAGGGAGAGGTAATGGAGCCTGACTCAGTAGCAGTAATCTTTATTTGTATCTGGAACCCTTACCCAGAGCACATAAATAAACACAATCAATAAATCCAAAAATTTCAATAAATATAATAACTACCTTATTCCAAAAAAAACAAGATAAATAAACTAAAACCAAATAAATCTATAAAAAATATGATGTATACATACATTACAGAATTTCTCCAAAAGCTTCTAAAATATGGCCTGCTCACCAGTGCAGCGGTTGAACTTCCGCTTGCGACACTGGTGACCCGGGTTCGGGAATGGACCCGAGTCACTGGAGGGCCGGCCAGGGGGAGAAGGATTGAGTGTCCTACGGACAGCTCTCCTTCTCCAAGGGAAGGGTGGGGAAGTGACCGGCATGTGACGGGCTTCTGGCGAAGGCCAGGGATCCCACAACACAGGCGCTCACACTCAGTGGAGGTGGGGCGGACACTGGACATCATTGCACATCCCCGCCTCAGAGGAAAAACTAAAGAAAATGGAGGGGAGAGCCTCCATCTACATGAAGCCCTCCCTGGGCTTCAATTAGCCACTGCCGCTGCACTCCCAACCAGATACCAGTTCCACGGTGCCGGAATTAGGGGAACTGGCGCCGTGGCCCCACCCTCTGGGGAGGCAAGCCGGGGGTAACCAGAAGTTGCATCACTTGTGGTTGGTGGAAGTCTCGGGGGCCATGACCAGGGTAGAGACAGGACGGAGGCCTCCCTGGAAAAATGATAAAAAAAAAAAAAGCTTCTAAAATAAATAATTCTTGAGTCTCTTTTTAAAAACATCTACCTGGGGGCTACCCTCAAGGTCTTTGGTAAGGAATTTCAAAGGGAAGTCTTCAATCTGACCCTCGGGATCACCAACAGGCCATCACTGGTCAAACAGAGTGGGTCAACTGGGGTGTGCGGGTGCAGGAACTCTACCAAGTTGGCTGGGCCTAGTCTGTGTAGGGATTTATTGGTTAATAAACCTATCTTAAATGAGATACACCATTTCCCTTGCAGCCAGTGGAGGTGCCAGAGAGATATGACATGATCTTTAACCTGTAGGTAACCTGACAGCTGAATTCTGCAACAGCTACAATCATTGTAACATACCCCCATCAGTCCCAAGGTACAGAGAGTTGCAATAGTCTAACCTAGAGGTAACAAATGCATGGATTAGTGTTGCCAGGTTTTTTTTTTTTGGGGGGGGGGTAAATTATCTGATCTGGCAAATGTTCTGAAGATGGAAAGAGCCATTCTGGACTATGGTAGACACCTGAGCCTCCATTGTCAAGCCTTCGTCCAGTGTGCCTCCCATAATCTTCATCCTAGGGCAGGCAAGCAGTGCAGAGTCACCAAGTCAACCCCCAGCCACTCCTACACCAGCCACCAATCCCCCCTTCAACTCAGCTCAGTAATGAATTCAAACCAGTAACATAATACAAAACATAAAACTAAACAGAAAGGTCCTAAACCATAACAAGTTGGAAAAATGGTTAGCAGCACAGGAGCTTAACACAAAGGTCCTGCTTATGGCACCTCTTGCTTGAAAGCAAACAGCCAGCTGGACATAGACATCTGGGGCCAGATATTCAAAACTTTGCCTTGTGTGCAAAGTGATTGCACCCTTTTTGCCTGGAGTTTGTGCCCCAGTGCAATATTCAAAGGGGACTTATGCATGCGCTAACAGTGTTAGTGTACACAAAAAAAAACCATAATGTACGCAGTAGGAAAAGGGAGGGGCAGGGCAGGAATACTGGTGCAGCACAATATTCAGCACATTTGACCTGTGCAAAGGGGTTATTGCAAGCCACTTTGTGCAGTGCAAATACAGCCGACTGAAACTCCAACATACTCTGGGCAACCCCAGTGGTCACTGGAGCCACTGCAGCCAATAAACAAGTTGACAGTTGGGAGAGCACATTCCCCTGGCATCTATTGGCAACTCTGTCCATTGATCACCATCCCCAGTAATATAAACACCTGTCACTGGTGTCTGGTGATCTACCCATCCTCCAGTCATCACCCCCGGTAATGTAAACATATGTCCCTGGTGTTTAGTGGACCCCTGTCTACTAATCATCATTGACAGTAATGTAAACACCTGTTCATGGTATCTAGTGGTCCCCTCCATGCTCTGATCATCATCCTCAGTAATGTAAACACCTGTCCATGGTGTTTAATGGTCCTTGCACCATGTGATTGCCATCCACAGTAATGTAAACACCTGTTTCTCATGTCTAGTGGTTCCACTGCCCTCCTGTTACCAGCCCCATAAAGTATAATATTTTTCCCTTGTGTCCAATGGTAACCCTCCAATTGCTAGCTCCTTGGATGGCATTCATTTCCTGGTGACTAGTGGTTCTCCTGATCTGCAGGTACTGACAATCCCACCCTTCCAAATCCCCTCTTACCTTATGCACCCATGTCGTGGGTCCCATATTGTGACCGGCACAGCCCTTCTCTCACCTCCTTGGCTGGCTGCTGTATGGATAGACAGAGATCATGCAACCAATGTGCAGTACAGGTCGTGCATCCTATGTATTGTACAGGGGAGTGTGGCCTGTGTACTGTAACAGGAGCATGTGGCCTGTACTGGACACAGGCTACATGCACTCTGTACAATACATGGGCCACACTCCCTGTAAAATACAGAGTACATGTGTACATTGGACACATGCTCCCCCTCTGTCCAGGCAGCAGCTATCCAAGGAGGACTGTGCCAGTCCCTATATGGGAGCCACGGCACCTGCACATAAGGTACAGAGGGGGTTGGCTGGGTGGGGTTGTCAGTGCCCATGAAGATGAGGAGGTACACTAGATGCCAAAGAATTAATGCCATCGATGATGCTGGTAACTGGAGAGTGGGGTACCACTTGATATCACGGGGAAAATATTGTACTTTATGGAGTTGTTGATCGAAGGACAGTGGGACCACTAGACACTAGGGACAGGTATTTACATTACTGGGACAGCAATCGGAGGGTGGAGTGGGACCATTAGACATCAGGGAAAAGATTTCAAATTATACTGGGGCTGGTAATCAGAGGGTGGCAGGACCACTAGACACCATGGAAAGGATTTTACAGTACCGGTGAAGGTGACTGGAGGGCATGGGAACTACGAGGCACCTGGAATTGGTATAATTCTACTGGGGCTGGTAACTGGAGGGTGGTGGGGACCACTGCCACCAGACATGCCTTTCAGTATATGAGGCAGGTGATCGATTGGTTAGAAGTGCCATTAGACACCAAGGAATAAATGTTTTGTATGGGAGTAGGCAATTGGGGTGGGGGCAGAGCCGGTCACAGTGGCACAAGCCTGCCATCACTTCCCATACAAATGTGCCCATAATGGGTGTGCAAATAGCCCCTTATCACCTTACATGCCCAATGGGCTCATGTGCATGGGGTTATCCAAAAATTATGACAGGAGTTTCCAGCATTATCGGGTCTGGTGGTGCTGTTCCCTGCACTGGCTGCATCCATGTCGGTGCAGGGCTACTCTGCTTATTGTTGTGTTAACATACCCCTATATTCAGTCAGATGATGCCTGTGACCTATACAACAGAATATCGCATCCTCCGGGTCTTGGGTAACGGGCAATTGCAGCACAAAACTTTGCACTTCACTTTGCTCGTTTTTGAATAGTGGGCCCTTGGACAGTTAAAGAGCTGCTGACACTATTAGGACAACTTTAACAAAACATATTATTTAGATACAATTCAGCTTGTATAGCACATTAGTTCCATATTTCTCCTCACGATTATTTATTACTGAGGCCATATGCATGAAAACAGGATCTTTGCTCCTGAAGACTGCATTTATTCCTGTTGCTTTCTTCCTACCTAAGGTCATAATGCTCTATTTGTGACATCACAATTACTTTCATGGCAACAGTTTGTGGTGTCACAACAGAGACTATGACATGAAGTAGGGAGTAAGTTAAAGAGGCAGAAGTGAGTAATGGGGAGGAGAAATCTATTGAATATGTTTGCAATGCAAGCTAAATTGTACCTAAATATTATGTTTTTCAAAGTTTTTTTAAGGCATCAGCAGCCGTTTAAGTATCCAAAGAGCAAAGAATTATCAACATTATTCATGTAAGTAAAATTATTTTTCTAGAACTGACTAATGCATCTTGGCTAAAGTGGCATTGCATGTCATTCTGGAATACTGAGATTCTTTCCACTGTCATCTCTTATCATGCCATGATTAAAGTTATATGCCTTGCTATGGTGCAGAGAAAGAAACATTTGTTAATGAAGAGTTTGTATAATACTGTATCAGTTGTGTAATAAAATAGTTCCTCCACTTACATGAGCTATTGAGTTTTGTACTACTGGAGACTCCAGAGTTACCTCGGTGGCTGTCTTCCTCAGTTGTCATAAGCCCCCATGTGTTTTCTGTAGTTCAAGAAGATTAACTTCTTTTTATTATTTTAGCCTTTACTTCCCACAAGCTCAGCTAACTCCATGGTCCATTTACAATTTTAAAGATGAGATAGCTCCATTTTATAATAGATAAATAAATAAATGTATGTTAGCCCTCATTTTCCAGCTACCTCTGTGGTCCCTTTACCATTTGGACAATAAGCTGAATTTTAGCCCTCACTCCCCTCAAGTCTAGCTACCTCTGTGGTTTATATTTGAAGGACTGTACCACAATAGGGCAGTGTCATGGGGCTGACTGAAACAAGGTTTGCCCTGTTTGAATTACTGTCAGGAAGCCCAGCAGCAAACATGGGGAAAGTGATCAAGCACAAGTGTGTGCACTGCTGTTTGGCAGCTTGGATTTTGTGGAACAACCTGACATCTGGAATGGAGTGGTAGACATAAAGCAATGCCAGCAATCTATGTATTCTGTGCTGGTACAACTGATTCATTTCAGTGGGGGAAAGGAAGTAAGGAGCAGACAGCTTGAGAAGGCTATTTAAGTGCTGAGGTACACACGCATCCAACCCATCTGCTGCTGATAGCCTGTTCAAATTAAACAGAACAAAAAAAAAAAAAATAGAAAAACAGGCAAGGGGGTGCATGAAAGTTCCACTGGGCTCATACTCTGTTACAATACCGCTGTGAAGCTGATCAGGAGTAACTGCTTTTCTTCATTCCATTTTGAGCAGTTTTTGTTTACTGTAGGTTCCATATATATTTTCTTTTATTTCTTTTACGAAAAAGAAAAAATATACTCACAATGGGTGGGGGGTTTGGGTTGGCCAACTGGGAACTCATCGCCAAGTGAGAGACAAAAATGGCATCAGTTTAAAAGTAATTTGGGTGCTTTTGGCCAATGAGCAAGGAGGGTGGGCACAGGGATATTTCAAAGGGTAAAGGGGCACTTGGGACTGGCATCTTTTATTACCTGAGCTCTGCTGTCTGATAGATGCCCATCATCCCAGAGCTATCAGCAAATAAGAGCCTGGGCTTTTCTTTTCCCAGTTTCTAAGTGTATATAGATTAGAGGAGGGACAAGTATATACCAAAACAATGAAAAGAAATACAAAAATGCAAAGTATCTCAATTTACTCTTTATAAAAGAAGACAGCAAGACACGTTGTTGAAAACCTTGAATAATTAGACAGAACATGTATATGTGTATTGCTATGAGGTTCTAAGACCTTAGAAATTAAAACAAAAGGAACACAGAATTAAAATAAAAAAAAAACACTTAGTAATTAATTAATAAATCAGTTAACTAATTGATTAATCTACCTGAGCAATCCAACACTATAGCATAAAATATAAATCTCTGAAAAAACACATAAAACAGCACTATTAGTTAGTTGGCAAAAAAATAATCATACAGTATTTTTTAGCAAAAATTTATTTCTGACATCCTTTGATTCATCCTCAGTGAATTTTCAGTTGTCTCAAATATTGTTAGAACAGCTTTTATAGATAATTTTGTAATTGATGATGCATGTCATTAAAGAGGGCTGCCACTCATAATTTAAAAAAAATCTCTTCCATTGAGGTTACCTGTTGAATGTACATGTTAGATTCATAATGTGGATGTATTAGGATTGTGTTACCACATATTTCTAATGGTAAACAGCACCCCACTGTACCAAGATGTTTACATTTTTCATGGTGGGCATGGTACAGGAGTGGGACATTTTAAAAACTTTAAAATCCCACATCTTGGTTCAGGAATGAAAGAAAAAAAAATTGGTGGTTTGATACTTTTGGCAGATGAACATTACTGCTAACAAAAAAATATATATATTGTGACTGACAGATACTGCTCCTTTAATGCTGTAGGAAATGGCAGGGAGTAATCTATGAACTATGTAAAATGATGGCAGTCTGGCTTTTCCTGGAAGGCATGATACAGCAACATTTTGTAGTCTCTTTCAGGACAAAAATCTTGTAAAAACTGACAATTTAGATATTTTTGTTCTGGAAAATCCCCTTCCCTCACTCCACCTAAGAATATCTGCATTTTCTTGTTCATTTTCTTGTGTAAAGTCTTTACTTGGGCTGAAACTGCCTACTGGGACAACATTCAACAGCACCCTTCAAGTTTTGCCATAAGATTGTAATTTTATATGGACAGTGAGTTTATGACATCCCAATGACACATTTAGTGGCACTGATTGGATATCTCCAAATCTCATGCATATCTTCCTCCTCCCTTCTTCCAACATTCTTAAAGGAGGTCAATGTATGAATGCCACTCATTTTATTTGGACTTAAAAATAATTTTCAAAGAATGGCATTTGATATTACGCAGCCACATTCAAACTAAACATATATGTATGTCAGTCACCATATAAGGAACATTTGAAAGTATCTCAAACCTCTGTTCCACTTTATGTTTTTTGAGCAATCAATTTTTTGCAATAAATTCATTTTGGAATATAGCTGAATGCTGTATATACAGCATAATATTCCTGTCTTCCTCCCCAGCATGATGACATATTTACATTTTCTGCACAAACAATATTTTTCTTATAATTCAAAGCTGAAATATAGAAGAACAGCCCTCTTTGTTTGGCTAAACATCTTTAACAGACTGGTTCTCATTTGAAGGTATGTGAGCTTGATCATAAATATTCAATGCCAGACTTAAACATTCACAGTTACAGCTTTTCTTGAAAATTTTAATAACTCTTTTATACAGTGCCACTTCTTAACAAAAATCACATTGATAGACAAATGTGAATGGTTGCTTTCAAAAAGTCCAAGTTTGATATAAATAATTATTATATTCCAGGTGATAGCAACTTTTATCTATAACTTCCTTAATACATCTTTGAGAAGAATCTAATTTAACTGTGCATTAGTTAAAATGTATTTCTAAAATATCTTCTATCACATAGAAACTGGTGAGGTAGGCTTTAAAATCAGCATATACATGAATGGCATTTACATTTTAAAAGATAGCTACAGTATGTTGTGGTTCCTTTACTGGGGGACATTAAGGCATGTCCTCATATTTTAAGGTACACACACCGAACAAACAAACACCTATGCTTTGATCATTAACCATTACTAAAATACCAGATCAAGATCTGAGCATTTTAGAGAAATTTGAATGGGCAAATAATCCAGATTGTTTAGGTGTTAACCTGTCTGTTAGGACATAGGAAACTATTAAGAGTAATATAACTAAAACTAAAGCTAAAGAGAAAACTGAAATTATGTTGGAAAATGCTGGAAAAAAACTCTCTCTCTCTCTCTCTCTCTCTCTCTCTCTCTCTCTCTGGGGAGGTGGGTTGAGACTCTGAAGATGACAGTATTGTCAAATTTTAATTTTTTGGGGCACTACATGAGGAAATTTAAGAAGACTGGTTTTCAAGACTTAGAAATTTACAGTATTTAAAATGTTTCTTTGGAGTGGTGAAAAACCTACAATTACATGGGAAATCATAATTTCAAGAGCCCATGGTGGGGAATCCGGCCAGGAATGTCACAGAAAAAAATATTGTGGCACACAACAAAGCAGGCAAAACATCGACACCTGTAATGTCAGCATGTAAAGATATCACTGACCCAAACCTCATGGGCAGTGCACTGTAAGAATCAGCCTGGTGACCACTGAGTCCCCCGTCCCACCCACCAAATGATGGATACAGGAACATTAATGGCAATTAGCCCCAGCGTGATGACCAGTCCCCCACAACCAGCTGCCGCTGATGATCACTTACCTGTGTCCCATGACATGGTGCATTTTACTATCTCCCTGGTGTCTAGTGGACCCCCCACACCCCCACCCCAGCAGGTAGATCCCTACCACCCTGCACCCCCCAACACATCCTGACAATGGGAAGGCAGCCAGCACAGCCTTCCACTCAGCCATGGCTGGCCAACCAACTGAACTGAATGAATGAGTGCATATATCATTCATTCAGTTCAGTCAGACAGCCAGCCATGGTGGTGAGTGGAGGGCTGTGCTAGCCACCCATCATTGTTGGGGTGTATTGGGGGTGCAGGGTGGTGGGGATCTGCCTTCTGGGGTGAGGGGGGTCCACTAGACACCAGGGATAAAATAAAATGCACTGTGCCATGGGACATGGGTAAGTGATTGGCGCTGGTGGTAGGATGGGGAGGACTGGCCATCACACTGGTGCTGGCTGCCATTACTCTTCCTGGGGCAGTCATTCAGTGGGTGGGATGGGGAACTCAGTGATCACCAGGCCTATTCTTACAGTACATTGCCCATGAGGTTTGGTTTGGCAATGTCTTTACATGCTGACATTACAGGTGGTGATCTTTTGCCTGCTTTGTTGTGTGCCACAATATTTTTTCCATGATGTTCCTGTCCAGATCCCATGGTGGGTTTGGTAGTCCAGACCCGCTTTCTAATTAAGCTGCACAAGCATGTTCTAATATTTGAATATGGGCTATCTGAAGCACATAGATAACAGTTTTTTATATACAGGTTTTAATTTGAAAGAATGAAATTCACTACTTCTAAATTGTTACTATTTCCCAAACAATTTCAAATTATAAAGAACCCCTTTTTGAAGGCCCTTATTAAACACATTGTAATCTGGCAGAGAAAGCAAAACAGATAATAATTCTCTTGGCTACACGTGTATTTTGCCCAGTACTACTATTCGGTGACAAGGCATTAAACAAGCATTTAACAAATGTATGGAATCTAATTTGACTAGCTGGGCACAGATAAATAAATAGGACAGGTTTTTAAGATAAATTTACTTTTTGGAACATTTTGAACACAGTGATTGGGTCTGGATTAACCTTTTCCATATTATGCACTACAAAATACATGTTTATGTTTTTAGAAGAACTAAAATAGTAACACACAAGTGTTACTGGATGAAATAATTTTGGAAGAAATATCTTTATGACTGAATGCAATAGGAAGCAGCTATCCAGAATATATTCTAAAATAATCTTTTTTCACAACAATTGCCATAGATCAATTACCAATAGGGAGTTGGTTTTGGATTTTTTTTTATTTTTAATTGTATTTCTTTCTTTCTTTCTTTCTTTTTTTCTTTCTTGTTGGGGTCGAGCAAGAGTTTCTATGTTAAACCTTAAATTTTGCCTTTAATTTCTTTGAAACTGTACAACAGGTTTGCGCAAAACTATGCATGTGTGGTCTTGTGAGGTAGTGCTCTTGATGTACCAATATTCATTCCAGTTGGTTGTGCAGATGCTGAGCTATTCATAGTGAAAAAAATTAAAAAATCAGTAATGTTTTTTTTTTTTTTTGTCATCACACTGCGCCCAGACAGTTAGAAATGTTGACCTGAAATGTTCAGGGTAGAAAGGGCTTGGCCAACAGATGTGCTTTTCACTGGTTTGGTGACAAAATATTAATTAATTCCAAAGTCATTAAATTTTAGAAGTTAAGGTTCTGAGCATGCTCAGTCAGCCTAAAAAACAGAGGTGTAAAATGTATTATTCATGATCACTGCAAGTCACCTCATACTTCATGAATAATAAAGGACTTATTTGCATACCCATTTTTTAAATTGAGGGAACTAGAAAAAATGGATAAAAACTACATGCTATCCCTCCTTGTGAAGCATGGTCTGTTCAAAAATCACTGTTTACAACAATTTTATTTTGGTTTCACCTGTTTACATTGAACTAAGAACAGTTTCTTATGTGCCCCATGTTTTCAAAAAATGTCAGTGTTAGGCTAGCTCATGAATGATCATGTACTTATTTGACTACCTTTTCTTTAAAATTGAGGAAATTAGAAAAACTGGCTAGCTATTTCTGTACTCACTACATAAATAGGAAACTACTTCTCTCAGTAAAGAAATCATATCAGCTATATACTGTATGCGTAAAGCCTCATTTTGAAAATAAATATCTGAGATCTTTATATTTTTGTTAACCACTACAAAAATAGGAGACTGTGCCTCCCAGTAAGGAAAATAGAAGACAAATTCAGATTGTACCCACAGTGCTTTGCTATGCACATCTACACTACTAAAATAGGAGACTGCACATCTGAGTAAGAAAAATGTAAGAAAACGTTATAATCTATCAATAATTCCTCATTGATGTTTGTAAATCAGTCTATTAGCTGTTATACTACTTTACCCATTACCAAAACAAGAGTTAGTTGATTTAACAAAAAGGGACTACTGTATGTCCAAGTGCAGTTACAGTAAGAAATGATAATGTTTTTGAAAGCAGTTTTATGATTTATTTTTTTTATTTTACAGCTTTAACAATTTTTCTACACATGTTATAATTTGTAATAGAATTTATGTAATTTAGCAACTGCCCTACAGATGGCAGGAGGGGTCAGTTTTAGCCAGGATAAGTGTATAAATAATAATGGAACTAATGTGTAATTCACTGACTGCCCTACAGATAGCTTTAGTGAGTGTTAAATGCTGCACTTTAATATCCTTGCAACCATTTAACAGATTTCCATTAAAGTTTGCATGCATGGTCTCATTGGGTAGATGCCTTGATGTGCCATGTTTTGTTGTAGTCAAATGTGTGGATTCTGAGATGCAAATAGCAAAAAGTATAAACAATCATTGTTGCTGTTTTTTTTTGTCATCACCTTGCACCCAGATGGTTTTGAATTTTGGTCAAAAATCTTCAGGGTGGAAAGAGCTTGGCCCACAGATGTGCCTTTCACTGATTTGGTGAAAAATATTAATCCAGTCCAAAGTTATTATTAGGTGTCTGTAAATCTCACAACAACACACCCCCTGCCATGCATTATTGCTTAAAATGAACTAATGTGTAATTCAGTGACTGCCTACAGATGGCAGAAGTGATCACTTCTAGCCAGGTAAGTGTATAATTTATAACATAACTCATTTTCAATTCAGCATCTGCTCTACAGATGGCAGGAGGGATCAGTTCTAGCTGGGTAAATGTATAATTTATAATGAAACTCATGTGTAATTTAATGACTGCCCTACCGATGGCAAGAAGGATCAGTTCTAGCCAGGGTAAATGTATAATTTATAATGGAAATACAAAATCACACATGCCCCCACAATGCAAAGCATTATGGGCTACATATGCAAATCACCACAGAATGTTATGCTGGTCCAACTTTAAGCAGAATTGCATGGTGCCGAAAGGCCTCTCACACAGTTTGCAAAGGGTACTAACAGAAGACATAGACATGTGTTTCGCCCTACCAGGACTCATCAGTATGCCTCCTCTGTTTGACACCCCAGTGGAATGGACCAGCTACCCTTAAGGCAGTGTGCCTTGGATATATTGTGGTGAACCCATTAAAATAAAAAACTATTTAAAAGACAAAGAACCTCTGTGCGCAAACACTGAGGCAAGGGTTACCCCAAAGGACATTTGGCTGAGAAGCCAAGTTTCAAGAAAATACAAAATCACACATGCCCCCACAATGCAAAGCATCATGGGCTACATATGCAAATCACCACAGAATGTTATGCTGGTCCAACTTTAAGCAGAATTGCATGGTGCCGAAAGGCCTCTCACACAGGTTGCAAAGGGTGCTAACAGAAGACACAGACACATGTTTCATCCTACCAGGACTCATCAGTATGCCTCCTCTGTTTGACACCCCAGTGGAATGGACCAGCTACCCTTAAGACAGTGTGCCTTGGATATATTGTGGTGAACCCATTAAAATAAAAAACTATTCAAAGACAAAGAACCTCTGTGTGCAAACACTGAGGCAAGGGTTACCCAAAGAGCATTTGGCTGGGAAGCCAAGTTTCAAGAAAATGCAAAATCACACATGCCCCCACAATGCAAAGCATCATGGGCTACATATGCAAATCACCACAGAATGTTATGCTGGTCCAACTTTAAGCAGAATTGCATGGTGCCCGAAAGGCCTCTCACACAGTTTGCAAAGGGTGCTAACAGAAGACATAGACACGTGTTTTGTCCTACCAGGACTCATCAGTATGCCTCCACTGTTTGACACCCCAGTGGAATGGACCAGCTACCCTTACGCACAGAGGTTCTTTGTCTTTTAAATAGTTTTTTATTTTAATGGGTTCACCACAATATATCCAAGGCACACTGCCTTAAGGGTAGCTGGTCCATTCCACTGGGGTGTCAAACAGAGGAGGCATACTGATGAGTCCTGGTAGGACGAAATACATGTCTATGTCTTCTGTTAGCATCCTTTGCAAACTGTGTGAGAGGCCTTTCGGCACCATGCAATTCTGCTTAAAGTTGGACCAGCATAACATTCTGTGGTGATTTGCATATGTAGCCCATGATGCTTTGCATTGTGGGGGGCATGTGTGATTTTGTATTTTCTTGAAACTTGGCTTCCCAGCCAAATGCCCTTTGGGGTAACCCTTGCCTCAGTGTTTGCACACAGAGGTTCTTTGTCTTTTAAATAGTTTTTATTTTAATGGGTTCACCACAATATATCCAAGGCACACTGCCTTAAGGGTAGCTGGTCCATTCCACTGGGGTGTCAAACAGACGAGGCATACTGATGAGTCCTGGTAGGACGAAACATGTGTCTATGTCTTCTGTTAGTACCCTTTGCAAACTGTGTGAGAGGGCCTGGCACCATGCAATTCTGCTTAAAGTTGGACCAGCATAACATTTGTGGTGATTTGCATATGTAGCTCATGATGCTTTGCATTGTGGGGGCATGTGTGATTTTGTATTTTCTTGAAACTTGGCTTCCCAGCAAAATGCCCTTTGGGGTAACCCTTGCCTCAGTGTTTGCGTACAGAGGTTCTTTGTAATTTATAATGGAACTCATATGTAATTCAGCAACTGCTCTACAGATGGCAGTAGAGAGCATAAATATTTGCACTTTAATATCTTTGTAATTGCTCAATAGAGTTGCACAAAATGTTGTATGCACTGTCTTGGGGGGTTGGTCGCTTGATGTGCAAAGTTTTGTTCTAGTCAGATGTGCAGATTCAGAGATGTGGATAGTGAAAAAAACTTAAAAATCATGTTTTTTTGTAGTTGTTTTTTATCATCTTTTTCCCAGATAATGTGGAATTTTGATCTGCAATTTTCAGGGCAGAAAGGGTTTGCCCACACACGTGCCTTTCACTGGTTTGGTGATAAATTATTATTTGTTCCAATGTTATTAAATTTAAAAATTTGGGGGTTTGAGCATGCTCAGTAAGCACTTTAAACTAGCTGTATAAAGCGGCATGGCTTGGATGCCTAGAGTCACCTCATAGCTCATGAATAATCATGACCTTATTTGCATACCCACTTTTTTTTAAACTGAGGGAATAAGAAAAACTGTTTTAAAAATTGAAGCGATTCCTCTTCGGGCAGCTTGGTATGTTCAAAATCACTGTTTCAATGTATGTTTGGTTTCACCTGTCCACACTGCAAGAATAACAGTTCTTTATGTGCCCCATGTTTTCAAAAATGTCACTGTAACCATTGCTCAAGAATAACCCTAAACTTATTGTCATACCTGCTTTTCTTCAAATTGAGGGAATTAGAAAAACTGGGTGAAAATTACAAGTTATCCCTCTACAGGAAGTGTAAATTGTTTTGAAACACAAGCTACAAATCAGTATATTAAACATTAGGGCCCAGATATTCAAAGAGGTTGCACCTGGTGCAACAGAGTTGCGCCGGCGCAACCCCACACTGCGCCCAGGTGGGATAGTCAAAAGGCTGCCAGGCACAGTGCAAATCTCCATGCGCTGGGTGGCAATGGTAATATATGCGGTGCAAATGCAGGGGGCATGCCCATGCATATGTAGCACATCCAGATATTCAGCCCAGGATGTGCGGTGCATATGCTGGCACAACCCTGCATTGTGCCACATGGTGGGCTCAAAGTTGAGCCAGTGAAAAGGAGGAACAAATCCTAGCCACCCACGGGTGGGCTGCTGCATTGCAGGGCACAACACAGCAGCTTCCAGCTGTGGGAGGACACCCGCCCAACCAGAACATTGTCCACAAGCACCCATATGGTCCCTGGTAGTCTATGGTACCCCCTCCTCCCCATAGCCATGATCACCAGTAAAATGAAATAAATACAATCCCTGATAGTCTAGCGGTCCCCCCCACACCTAGCCCCACTCACCAGTAAAATGAAACATTGCAATCCCTGGTGGTCCAGTGGTCCCTTCACCCCACCCATAACCCCAATCATGGGTAACCCCTAAAGATCCTACTCCCTGTTGGTCCAGTGGCACCCCCATCCCTCCCACTGGCACAGGACATCTTGCCCACTCAGCTCCCCCCTGTCATCAGTGGGCAGCTGCAACTCACCTGCATACCGCCAAGCTGCCCACCAAATGACAGCTTACAGTATGGGCTTGCAGGGCACACTGTAGTAGACAGCCACAAATATGTGAATGACTTTATTCACGCCATTGTGGCTATCTATACAATGTCCTAAACCAATGGTCCAGAGTAGACCAATGAGCCATCCCACACCGTAAGCTGTCATTTGGACGCTGCGGCTACTGCAGCAGCCACCGCTGATCATGGGGGAGCTGGGTGGGCAAGGGTCCTGTATGGGTGGGGGGGTGCCACTGGACCACCAGGGAGTATGATCTGTAGGGGTTACCTGCAATCGGGTTACATGCGGGGTGAAAGGGCCACTAGACTACCAGGGATTGCAATGTTTCATTGTACTGGTGATCGCGGCTACAGGAGGGAGGGGGTGCCGCTAGACTACCAGGGATTGTTTTTATTTCATTTTACCAGTGATCGCAGCTATGGGAGGAAGGGGGTACCACTAGACTACCAGGTATTGTGTTTTATTTACTATTACCCGCAATTGTGTCTATGGAGTGGGGGATGCCCTGAGACCCCCTGAGTCCACACATCATTCTGTGCATTTATAAAAGCTAATTATAGAAAAACACTCATATTTATAAAAACTAATCACAGAAAAAGTAGTATCACAAAAAGTAATGAAATTCATTGCAACAAAACTTTGTTCATGCACTAGTCAGGGTTAAAGTGACAAAAGTAGGGAAATGTGGCATTAGGGTTTCCAACCCTAACACCCTACCCCCACCCTGCAGACAGCAACAGGTGTGAGGTGTGCCTTGGGCTGTCAACTGTAATGCTCAGTCTCCATTCTCATATATTGTACCAATCTCAGGTTATTTACTCACAGAATGGGATAAGCGTTAGGGTTGACAACCCCAAGGCACACCCCTAGCCTGTTGCTGCCTGCAGGGTGGGGGTGGGTTGTGGTGTTAAGGTTGAAAACCATAACGCCACATTTCCTTACTTTTGTCACTTGAACCTTAACTAGTGCATTAACAAAATTTCTTGCAATTAATATTTTACAATGCCTGGTCAGGGAAAGCACAATAAGCCAAGGTTTCTTTTTTTCCAGGTGCATCCTGAGAGCACTGGGAAGTTACATGATTTGCTTATGGTCACAGAATATGAGGAGTGTTTTTTTTTTTTGTTGGTGTTTTTTTTCCAATTGTTTAACAACAGTAGGTGAGACACACTAAGCTGAAAGCTTGTTTATAGGTGCAACCTGGGAGCACAGGGAAGTTAAATGACTTGCTCAGGGTCATACAGTATGCAAGTGGGGGCTGTGGGATTTAAACCCAGGTCTCCCGATTTGCAGCTCAGAGCCTTAAACCACTGCGCTATACTACCTCCCTGTCTGCGGCAGCAGTATTCAGTCCCAGTTCTCCATATTTGCAGCTCAGTGTTCTAACCACTGGGCTACACTAAATTTATGCTTTATTGTATAATTATGAAAAATGTAATCCTTATAATGTTCCAAAAAGATTATTAGGGCAAAAAAATCCTGTCCTGTTTATTTACAGTATCTGTGTTCAATTAGTCAAATGATTACACATCCAAAGAAATGCAAACAAGTTCTTTTGTCAAGCAAAAGACAAATAAGGTCAGCTCAAGTTCCTGGTTCATGTTTACTTGAACCCTG
Organism: Neoceratodus forsteri; assembly: GCA_016271365.2. NCBI lineage: Eukaryota > Metazoa > Chordata > Ceratodontiformes > Ceratodontidae > Neoceratodus > Neoceratodus forsteri. Next base: position 867,987,151 of record CM057450.1, on the reverse strand, counting down.
CTATGCATTCTTTTAAATGGATAACTCTTCCTCTGACAGATGCCGGTTTGGCTGTGGGGAAAATAACATTGTACACTGCAATACTTGGGGCTTTCCTCATGTTTCTATTTGGTGGTCTAACATATGTAACAAACTTAATCTGATTTTCCCATGCAATACAGAGACATCTGTTTGGATCTTAATTTTAAATGATTGTAAATATTATGTTTTAATAAAGTCCCCCCAAAAAATCTTGCATTAGGTTTAATGGCCATGAAAAGGTTACATAGATACATAGACAGTGTCAGCAGATAAGGGCCTATGGCCCACCCACTCTGCCCATTTGAGCTTGTAAGTTCAGTTTATGTTTTCCTAGAAGTCTGTTGCCCCTTACCCCTGACCTCCAGAATTCCTTTATGTCTATCCCATGTATTCTTAAATCCTGTGATTGTTTCAGCCCCCACCACTTCCTCTGGCAGGGTGTTCCACATGTCCACCACCTGTTCTGTGAAGAAATTCTTCCTCACATTTCCTGTGAATCATCCTCCCTCCAACTTCAACCCATGCCCTCTAGTCCTGGAACATCTTTTTCGCTTAAAAATAGTGTATTCCTGCACCCTGTTCCTCCCTGTAAGATACTTTTATGTCTCTATTATATCCCCTCCCTTCCTCCTCTCCTCCAGGGAGTACATGTTCAGTTCCTTCAACCTGTCTTCATAGGACTTGTGATGCAATCCATGTACCATCTTTGTTGCCCTCCTCTGAACCTTCTCTACCCTGTTCATGTCCTTACGTAGGTAAGGTCTACAGAACTGTACACTGTACTCCAGGGGGGGCCTCACTAATGTCTTGTATAGTGGAATTATGACCTCCTTTTTCCTGATTGGGATGCCTCTGCCTATGCATCCAGCATCCTATTTGCTTTACCTGCTGCCTTGTCACACTGTTTCCCTACCTTGAGGTCATCAGAGATGATAACTCCAAGATCCCTTTCCTGCTTGGTGCATGCTATATCCTCACCCCCCCCAACTGGTATTTTGTGCCCCATATGCATTATCTTGCATTTCTTTGCATTGAATTTCAACTGCCAAACCCCTGACCATTCTTCAAGTTTCTGCAGGTCCTTTCTCATTCTGCCTACACCCTCTGGTTAATTTTACAAGCCTGCAACTCCCCATCTCACTCCCCTGCTACCAAGGTTTGAGAGGCAACATTTGACCACAATCTTTAAGGAGATCCTATTATTAGGAAAGTTATGGTTTATTTTTGGCATGATTAGAGATGTGAATGACAAAAACTGGAAACAAATCTATAACTTCCTACCCCCTAGGTTACAAATTAAACCTTCCCTCCCATCCCCAACTGGGTAGAATTGGTGCTGTCTTGAACTTATGTTCTGAGAGCATGTTTGTAGAAGTGTATTTCTCTTGTTACTTTCACTGATAGTTTACTTGTGTGAAATACTTTGATAAAATATTGTAACAATAAAACAAGAAAAACTGTGCTCTATATACACCATGGTCCAACAAGATAAATGGTACTTGTTTGTTTAATTGCCAATAGTCAAATGTGAGCCTCTATTTCCCTCTAGGTTTTAATACAGGCCAAACTGTTAAACTACAGACAGAAATCACTTCTTGTATATATCTACACTCCTTCACTGTATACAGTATCTCTTACATGGATTCATAAGATGCTAGTGATATCCTGTATTGATGTGTATAAACTGAACTTTTACCATGGTCTGTGGGTACCCTGATAACATACAAACATAGGAAACATGCCAACAGAAACAGGTCTCATGGTCTATCAAGTCTGCGCGAATGTGCAGCTAGCACCCCTATACTGCAGCTGCCCCACTCCCCCATCCCCCCATCTCATCCATGGAAACTGTTCAGCATTGTTTACCCAGCCCCCCCCCCTTGCCCTGTCCCATGTTCTTTTGAAACTGCCCACCATCCTGCATGCCACCACCTCCTCTGGCAGAGCATTCCATTTTGACACCACCCTCTCAGTGAAATAATGCCTCTTCATCTCCCTCCTGAATCTGCCGCCCTCCAGTCTTAGCCCATGCCCCTCATGCCCCTTCACTTCCTCAGCTTAAGCAACCACTCTGTGCCAGATTTGGTGATCCCCTCAAGTTTTTGAAAGTTTCAGTCATATCCCACCTGATCCCTTCTCTTCTCCAGGGTGTACAAACTCAAGTGTCTCAGCCTTTCTTCATAGGTTCTGCCTTCCATCCCCTGTATTGTTTTCATCACCCTACACCACAATGCTTTGAGCAGCTAATATCCTTCATCAGATACGAATGCCAGTACTGCACACAGTACTCCAAATGCAGCCTGACCAAGGACATGTACAGGGGCAGGATCACATCTTTGTGTCTGGAAGAGAACCCCCACCCAATGCACCCCAGCATCCTATTGGCCTTAGCTGCAGCTTTCCTGCACCGAGCAGAGTTGTTCATGCTCCCTGTTACTATGACTCCTAGATCCTTTTCCTCCTCAGTGACTCCCAACTGCATCCCACCCACCCAATGTTGCCTCCTCGGGTACTTCACCCTGAAGTGCATAACTTTGGACTTATTTGCATTAAAACCCAATTGAAACCTTGCAGACCACTCCTCAAGTCTGGTTAGGTCACCTGTAGCTTCTGCTACCCCTCTGTGTCACTCACATCATCCTGCATCTTAGTGTTGTCAACAAAAAAACTAATCTTGCTTCCAACCCCTTGTGCAATATCAGATATGAACAGACCAAACAACACCAGCCCCAGCACATAGCCCTGCTGCACATCGCTGGCCACTGGCCTAGGAGATAAGAGTTCCCCCACAAAACCACCCATTGCAGTCTATTTTCCTGCCAATTCTTGATCCAGTTAGCCATCTCAGCCCCCACATCTACGTATTTCAGCTTTTCCCCCAGTTGCCTGTGAGGGACCGAATCAAAGGCCTTGCTGAAATCCAAATATGGGACATTCACTGCATGGCCCTTGTCCAGCTCCCTTGTGACCCAGTCATAGTATTCTATAAGGTTGGTCTGGCATGATCTCCCAGAGATGAACCCATGCTGCTGCCCATCCTGGAGCTCATTGACCTCCAGGAATGTTGCCATTCTCTCCTTCAGGATTGCTTCCATAAGTTTACCTACTATGGAAGTCAAACTGTGAGATCTGTAATTACCCGACTCACCCTTTGTGCTGCTCTAGTGGATAGGCAGCACATGAGACAAACTCCAGTCCTGCAGCACACACTCTGTGTCCAGGGAAGTGTTGAACAGGTAAGCCAGTGACCCGGCCAACACCTCTGCCATCTTCCTCACCACCCTAGGGTGAACGCCATCTGGACCTAGTGCCTTATCTAGCCTAAGTGCCTTCAGACCTTCCTAAACCTTGCTTTCCAGAATCACCCCATCAGTCACCTCCTCCCCCCTCGTCCCCACCCTCCCAGTCCATGGAGGTAGCATACCTCTTATCTCCCTCATGAAAACAGAAGTATTCTTTCAGTACTTCTGCCTGTTCATCCTCTTTCTCCACCCAACCCCATCCTTCTTCATCTGGACTATCCAGTCTCTGCAGTTCCTTTTCTCCCTTACATATCTATAGAATTCCTTCTCCGCCTCCCTGATGCCTGAGCCAGCCTCAACTTCTTGGAGGTCCTGGCCTCTCTTACTAACTTGGTTACTTCCTTGGACCTCCTCATGTACATCTCCCTGTCCTTCTCCCTCCTGGTTGAAGATTAGCTACTACAAAGTAATACAGTAAGCACTCTTAGGAAACATTTCTTGGATCCAGTAAAACATTTTGTACACCTGAGGCCAGATATTCAGTAATGGGCGAACGTGAAGTGCAAAGGTTTGCCCTGCACTTGACCTTAGCCCTGCCCCTGAGGATACTATATTCAGTCACACAGTGCAGTGGCGCTATCTGACTGAATATGGAGACATGTTTCCACAGCACCAAGTTGAGTAATGCTGCCCAAACAGGGATCTGGGCTGTATGCAGCCCACTGGGACATGCAGAGGACAGCAATCCCAGACCCAATATGTCAGGAGCTCCTGGTCTGCACTTCTGCCAGAAAATGCAAATTAGCCCATGAGGCTTGCAAGGCACTAAAGGGATATATGTATTTCCATTATGGGCTTATTTGCATGGGAAGCATCAGCAGGTTTGTGCCCATCCTGGTGCTGCTCACCATGTGAGACATGGTGCTGAGTGGCCACCCCCACCCAGATCAAACATCCCAGCCATGCCAATGGCTACTCTGGAGTCCACTGACACCTCATCCTCCAATCCCCATCCTTATAAGGAAATTGTAGACCCTGGTGTCTAGTGGCACCTGTGCCCTCTGATCACATGCTGCCATATTAAGCAAGAATTCCTTGATGTCTTGTGGCACTCCCTCACTCAAAGCTCCCGCTGCTGTATTATAAAACATGCCCCTGGTGACTAGTGGTATTTCCACCTTCCGATGATCCATGCCAGATTACCTCCTCAGCATGCCCCAGTGACTGGTACCACCCCAACTGCACTGCAAGAACCATGCCCACCACTCACCCAACCCTCCCTGTACCTGTCAGGCAGGAGTTATACAGCAATCCAAAAATGATGGCCAGCACAGACCTCCACTCACCTCCTCATCTGGCAGCTATATGGCATGTCAGGGAGCATACAGACTTCTGTGGCAGTCCATGACAATCACACACATTGCTGCAGAATGTCAGCAGAAGCTGAATTTCATAATGCTGCCCACCAGTAATACTTTGTACTACACGGGCATGTGGCATAAAGCAGATCACCCATAGCGGTCCTAAATAAATAAGATATAGTAGTAATTGCAACACAGATGCTACTGGTAAACACACATCATCAGCCCCTTGTACAGTAATGTGCTGTACTTGCTTTACTATAAAACAGTGCATGCTGGCTTATAACATAAAAAAAAAAAACCTACAAGGTTATCTCAGCACTAAATCCCTAGATTTAGCTGTAGAAAACAACACACAAATATTGAGATGGCAGATTGTTGTTCAGTCCTTTGGGTTGAATTTGAAATGACTGCATGATGTTGTGCCACAGGCTGGAATCCAAGGTAACAGACTGAACAGCACAGAAGCTTGTTGAAAGCCCTCTTGTACCTTCATTTGGAGTAAAACATCATAACAGTTACTGAAGGCTTGATCAACCACTTACATAGAAACATAGACTTTCATGGCAGATAAGGACCGCTTTGGCCCACCTAGTCTGCCCATTTCCCTACCTGCAGGATAAGCTGCAGATCCTAATTAACCAACAGCCTATTTCTTCCTACCCCCCACAAAAAATTGTCTTATGTCTGTCCCATGCATTCTTGAATTCTCCCACAGTTTTAGACCCCACAACCTCCTCAGGAAGGCTGTTCCATGCATCCACTACCCTCTCTGTGAAAAAATACTTCCTCACATTGCCCCGAGCCGTCCCCCCTCTATCTTCAAATTGTGTTCCCTTGTTCTTGCACATCTCTTTTTCTGAAAGATGCTTCCCTCTTGGACTTTGTTGATCCCACTGAGGTACTTAAGCGTTTCTATCATGTCCCCCCTCTCCCTTCTTTCCTCAATGGTATACATATTAAGATCCTTTAGTCTCTCCTTGTATGGCTTCTCTTGCAGACCCTGCACCATTTTAGTTGCCCTTCTATGAACTGCGTCCATCCTGTCTATGTCCTTGTGGAGATGGGGTCTCCAGAACTGGATGCAGTACTCCAGATGGAGTATCGCCAACTGTCTGTACAGGGGGATAACAACTTCCTGTTTTCTGCTGGTGATACCTCTCCATATACATCCCAGTATCCCCCCAGCCCTCCCTACCACCTTCTCACATTGCTTGCCAACCTTAAGGTCATCTGATATGATTACTCCCAGGTCTCTTTCCATTTTTGTTGTTGTTACTATCTCCCCACCCCATTGTGTAATCTTCCCCTGGATTTTTGTTTCCCAGGTGCATTACTTTGCACTTCTTTGCATTGAATCCCAGCTGCCATACTTCTGATCATTCCTCCAACCTTGCCAAGTCCCTTCTCATCCTTTCCACGCCTCCTTGTGTATCAACCCTGTTGCAGATCTTTGTGTCATCTGCAAAGAGGCATACTTTTCCTTCCAGTTCCTCTGCAATGTCACTTATAAAGACATTGAAAAGGACTGGACCCAGTACTGAACCCTGCCTTACCCCACTAGTAACCCCTCTTTCTTCAGAGTGGACTCCATTTACAATTACCTTCTGTGTCCTGTCGTTCAGACAATGTTTTATCCAGGCTACCATCCTGGGACCCACTCCCAAGCTGGTTAATTTGACTACTAACCTTTTGTGTGGGACTGTGTCAAATGCCTTGCTAAAGTCTAGGTAGGTCATGTCCACAGCCCCTCCCTAGTCTATTACTTTGGTCACCCAGTCAAAGAAATCAATTAGATTCATCTGACATGACCTTCCCGCTGTGAACCCATGCTGCCTTGGGTCCTGTGCCCCACTGGCCTCTAGGTACTCAACAATTATTTCCTTCAGAAGTGATTCCATCACTTTCCCTACCACAGAGGTCAAACTGACATGTCTGTAGTTTCCTGCCTCTGTCTTGGTCCCACTTTTGCTGGGTTACAGCTCAGTTAAGCTGCTAACACTAAAACAGCTGTAGCATATTCCCCTCATTCCTACTGATTCCACCTGCTACATGTAATTTACCAAGAAGAAAATAATACACCTTTACCCAGGACAATGTTCCACAGAACCCAGCAGAAGATGGTAGCTGGAAAAGGATCTGCTTCCCTATATCTCCCAGTACATGTTTTCCTTGCGTGCTATATGGTGGCTGGCTGATTTAGTGAAAGGAGATCAGTACCAGTCACCGTATCAACTCCCCCACATGGCACCAGACAGATGGGTAAGGGGGTGGATGGGTGGTGTGCTTGGTGGGGGTAGTGGGGGGGGCACTAACCGTGGTGGATCCATTTACAGTGTTACAGTAACATTGCTGTACTAAACTGACTGACTTCACATATATAAAGTGCAAAAGAGCTGTGCAAACATAGAGACTCAGTAGGTCCAAAAGTGCTGAGTACCGAGCTGTATTCACACTATTAACAATACCTTTGGTCAAAGACAAATAAGCTGGTTCCTTTCAGAAAGGCATTACCTTTATTTGTGCAACAGAATGCAGTGTCTGGTGGGTGATGGGTAGTACTGAACACCGGGTAACACTTACAGACTTACAAGGCCTTGTGACTGGAGGGTGGTGTGGTGTCACTAGACACCAGGGACTATCTCAACATGACTGTGGTGGGTGATTGGAGGGAGGGTGGGTGTGCTACTGGACACCAAGGCATCCACTGCGTACATGGCCCCAGGTCAGGAGGGTGGACAGCTACAGTACCTAAGCCTGCCACCAGGGCCTTGCACCCGTTAAGCTGGGGTTTGCAAAGGTAGAAACATGTGCCCATTTAGATGGTATTTATCACCTGTGCAAACCTCTCAATTTCCCACTGTGCCCCTATGCAGGGCAGGGCCCCCTCATCTGCATGGGCGCAACAGTAACTTACTGCGCGGCTGCTAATGGGTTTTACCCATGCTGTGGGGGGTTCTGAACATAAACTGTACCCACAAATAGGGCACAAAACCAGTTTAGTGCAGACAAAAAACCCTTAGTCTCTGGGCTAAGTTTTCATCGTTTTCTGCATCTCTTTAATACTTACTATTCAAAACAACTTATTAAACTTGTTCCTTAAGGTCTGGGTAAGGTATGTGTTATCCTAACTCTACCATTTGTTTAATTATATCAAACCTTTGTGAGATTCTACATTTACTGTTGTGGGCCTCTCATTTTCATTAACAGTTATGTACAGTATATGGTCATCATTATCAATTGTACATGCATAGGTTTTCATCACAAAATGGACAAACCTTTTGAAAGTAGCTCATGTGATAAAGATTTAACATGCTCATATACTTCATCCCTTTATCCACTGATGACAACTTACTGTATGCACCAAAAGATGTGTGACTAACCAGGATATTGAATGGATCATTAAACATGTTTCACAAAACTTCTCATTAGGTGTGAATAATATGCACAGATCAAGTATTTCTTTATATTAACCATATCACAAAACTTTTTTATAGTACCTGGGACAATCTGAGTGAAATCATTCACTACATGGCCAACATGAGATATAGTTTGTCTAATCTTCAAGGTTTGTGGTGTCATTTTGCCTGGGTAAGGGTAGTTCCTTAACCGTGACTACAAAACATTATTGACCAGATCTATGCATACACCCAGCCATACAATGATATACAATACATTGCATGTGGGTGATTTTTGGACTTATATATCACACAGTGCACATGGTGTAGTATATCCTTTTTTTTCCATCTGCAGTTTCTAAACACAGACTAATATGCTTTCAAGACTCCCTTCATGGTTTTAACCTCCTTTAGCCACTCTCGTTTTGTCACAAGTGTTAAATCAGGCCTCTGCATCTTGAACAATTGTTCACTGATTATACAGAGTTCATAACTAGAGAAAGGTGAAGTTAGTAAAATTTGCTCTGTAACTTAATCTGTGAATTTAGTGCAATTTGCAGAGTGCAGATCGATCCGTGAAGTACAAAGCTTTCATTACAAGTGTGGAATTTTGTCAGCAAAGTGCAGAATTTTGCCTGCGAACAGTAAAATGTCACCATTCGTGGGTGATATTTTGCCATTCACTGGTGAAATTCTGCACTTCATGGGCAAAATTTGACTGTTTGCAGGTGAAATTTGGCACTTTGCAGTGAAAACATTGCAATGTGAGCATAGTTGAAGTTGCTGATTGCAAGGAAAACTTCACAAAACTCAGAATTCTAATTGTGCCCATTTCGCAGCAACTTCATGGGCAAATTGCAACTTTGCCACATCCTTATTCAAAACCAAACACAGCAAAGAACTAGAAGAAGGCAAATTCTTTTCAGTGATTGGCACCTCAAACTTGCCCTCTCTCTTGATGTTATAGATAAAGGATTGGTGTTTTAGTGGCATTACAGTTCACAGAACTCTGTGTGGGCAGTGTACGTAGAGGTCAAGGCCTCAGTTTTAGAAACAATATGAGGTTCTGAGAACCAGATCCACTCTTTTGTTTGTGAAGAAAGTCATGCCGCTTGTATTGATCTCAGATTTTTACAACATCCTAGTCTGGCAAACCAGATGGGCCTTTTTCCACTGTTTAAGCAAATTATAAGAATTACCCAGTAGAGACAAAGCAGGTGCATCATAACGTACAAAATTCAACTTTAACATTGCCACTCCGTAGTCTACCCTGATCAGACTGGACTCACTCTTCCACGCTTTCTGTGGCTTCGCACTTGACTGTCCCTACTCCACCCATCACTGTATCCTATGCCAGTCACTGGGCTTCCCCTTGCTGCAGGACTGCTGTCTTCACACTGTGCTCACTTCACAGCCAAGTTCTGGTCCCAGACCCTGCCCCCATAACTATCCTCTGCATTATCAGCATTTCCTCTGCAAGCTTACTCACCCAGTGACACTAGACTCTTATCTATCCCATACATGTCCACCACTGTAGGCCACTTAGCCTTCAAATTTCGCATGCCAATCCCTTCCTACCATTATCGAGTGGTACCGTGAAATCTTACTGGCAATTCAGGTGGAGAGACACATATCTAATCTGTGACACTCATATCACAGGTTCAAAAAGATTTGGGAAGCCACTCTTGTCCCTGCTGATGTTAGTGAGACTTTAACACTCTATATTAATCTGGCAGAATATGGTTGCTCTTATCAATTTTATCATGTTTGAAGTCTACTCCATACCAATAAGTTACAAGTATGATGAGCACAGACGGGGGGCACCAATATAATTCTTTTTTTTTTGTTGTTTTGTTGTTGTGTATTAACTCCGTTCAATGATCCTACCTGTATATTCTCTGATATATTGCTTAAATGTTAATAAAGTATATTTAATAAAAAAAAAATGTGCATACCTAAGCGGTGGAACTCTCTCCCAGCAGACATTTGGCATGCCCCTACCACTAGTTACCTCTATGTCTGCCTCAGGGGTCACTTCTCCTTCACCTGCACATGCAACTAAACTGAATACTGCTCACTCTCTGCCTGCTATATTGTGGCATTAATGTGCTTGCTCATGGTATTGCATGGTACACACGCATTGTTCTCATGCATCTTGCTGCATGTACCACACCCTGATCTCTGTTACGTCTTTCTATGCACAGATTGTGTTGTTAAATTTGATGATTATTGTTGGTGAGGGTCCACCATCTTAGTGCACTGTATTTAATGTTTTACATAGCCCCCCTTCCCCTTCCCCTTCCGTCAGGACACATCTGGAATTGAGCAGTAATCTGCTCTGTGTGCCTTCCTGGTAAAACTCTTGAATAAATAAATAAATCCTCCTTCTCATTGTAACATGATTGCTTCTTTAAGAACTATGAAACATTATCCATAAGGAAGAGTTTTTTGGTTTGTTTTGTTTTAACTGACACGATAACATTTCATGGAAGTAAATAACTATAGGTCTAAATCGTGAGGAAGGTCATTTCGAATGATGGAATAACCACTTGTCTTACTGGTAACATATACTGGATATGTAACATTCTAGCTGACACATTTAAGTTTCATCCACATTTTCTCTATGATTTTTTGAACTTACTCTTCATAACTCACACACTGTAACTCATCTGGAAGAACCTTTAGGAACATTATTTTTCCCAAAGTATTGGCAAGCTTGTTAAACTTCAGACACCAGAGTCAGTTCTGCCTCTGAGTACAGCAATGCTTCACACTTCAGGTTATTTTCAATGTTTACGTAAAAATAAAATCTGTCTTCTTTTCCATTTAGAATTAAAGTTCCTTGTCAGGATTTGTTTTCTTTAAACTAGGAGGCATATCACTTTCACATTATACTTTGCAGTACAGTTTGTAGCATTAAAGATGTTTAAATAATTCAAGCTGTTTCACAATATTTCTAATAGAAACCTCTCTGGTGGTCATACAGTGGTACTCACAATGGGCCGCATACATGATGCCTATGTGCCATGGAAACTGGGCATGTAGGCATTGATATGCAGGAAAGCCATGCAGCGGGGTCCCATGGGTCTCCCGTGACATTCTCAAATGGTGCAGATGCCAGTTATGCATCAGATCCCCTGCCCATGTGAAAAGCAATGTGCCTGGGGTAGGTGGAGAGTGTCCTGGGGGTGTACCAGCACTATGCACCATGTACTTAGGCTTGAAGTGCTGCACAATGGGGGGTGTAGTGGTGAGCAGATTATGGCAGCCGGGACCCTGCAGTTACCCACTGTGCAACCCCCACAGACTGCACACACTGATCGCGGTGGGTGGGACCTGGCAATGGCCCTCCATGCTACTACAGCCCATGAGCAGATGGGGGCGCTGTGGCAGTTGCATGGGTGACTGCCTGTACAAGTGCCAGAAGGTACCCATTGTGGTGAATTTGCATCTCGGCGGTGCACCTGTCCACCCTGGCCCAGCAAGTCACACATACCCCACAACCCATACACAAACAGGTATGACCAGACCCCACATCAGTTAAGCCCCCCCCACCACACAGGTATTCCCAGTCCTTGGACTGTGTACCATATGCCAATCCCCCCACAAACACAGTGGTGCCCCATTCATACATCCCCGACCCCCCACCTGATACCACAGCAAGAACCAATGGTGGCCAGTGAGCCCCCCAAGTGCCACAGCACCGACAACCCCCCATCCCCTGTACCTGCTCATCAGTGCTGTGGATCTGGATGGCCAGTGGCACAGCCCTCCTCATACTTCTACAGCTGCCATCCTTCTGACTGATGCTGGGGAGTGCACTGCCTATAAATAGGCACCACCCACCATGCTCAACATAAATGGAACACCAACAACTGACCTGTACACCATCACCAACACCTTTAACAATGCATTCTCCAACTTGGATAGTGTCCTCCCTTCTAATTTCTTTGATGCCTCCTCTGGTAATAACCCTCCTGCAACTACTACTCTCCTACACCCTGCCCCACAATTCTATTTCAAGGAGGTCCCAGCGCATGAAGCCAGAACCTATATTCAGAAGGCCATTCACAATGCAGGCTACAGCGGTGACTCCCTTGACCTGAAGTTGTTAACACTTGTCCTTGAAGAAGTCCTTGAACCCTTGACAAAGGTCCTTAATCTATCACTAAGGATGTCCCAGTTCCCATCTCGCTGGAAACAGGCGACCATCACACCAGTACACAAAAGTGGAGACAAATCACTACACTCCAACTACAGACCTATCTCCATCCTCCCTCTTTTGTCTAAGGCCCTGGAGCGCATCGCCTCAGACCAATTAGTCAAGTACCTGGTAAAATACGACATCCAATGTCCTGTGCAACATGGTTTCTGAAAAGGGCACAGTACCACCACTGCACTGTTAGAATTCACAGGCTTCATCCATACCACACTTGATCAAGGAAACTGTGTAGGGGCAGTATTCATCGACCTTACGAAAGCCTTTGATACTGTGAACCACCCATTCCTACTCAAGCAATTATCAAACATTGGGCTCTCCAATGAAGCACTGCTCTGGTTTTCAAGCTACCTTGGGGAGAGGGTCCAGTGGCTTAGGATTGCCGGTGTTACCTCGGAAGAAAAGCCAGTCCTTTCAGGGGTCCCACAGGAGTCCATCCTGGGGCCACTACTCTTCAGCCTCTTTCTCAATGACCTTCCCAGTGTCTGCCACCAGAAATTACTGCTCTATGCCGATGACACAGTCATGTTCACCAACCACCAAGAGGCAGAGTTCCTCGAGAAACAATTACAGCTTGAATTCATGCGCATCGAAGAATGGTTCAAGTCACACAAACTGGTCATGAACTACAGCAAAACAAAGGTTATGACCTTCTACAATGCCAGGAGCAAGTACAAATCCTGTGACCTCACCATCCTAAACCAAACAGGGCCTTACTTGAACACGTTCCTGATTTTAAATACCTAGGTGTCACATTGGACAGCTCACTGTCCTACCATCGGCACATAGATTCTGTCGCCAAAGCCACCAACATCCGTATAGGACTACTCTACAGGCACAAACACTGCATGACTCCTAACACTCTCTGGTTGGCTATCAATAGCTCTGTCACCTCCATCATCGATTATGGGCTAGCAATTTATGGCTCTGCCTCTGCCTCTGCCCTCCGCAGAATTACAATTGCACTCAACAAAGCATGCAGGCTGCTAACTGGGGCTGATCGACTTACACACACTTGTGACCTGTACATTCGGGCAGGATGGCTACCTCTGATCAGCCAGACACAGTATCAAACCTGCCTCTTAGCCAAAAAAGTCCTCCTCAGGGTCATGCCCCCGGGCATTGAAAAGCTACTTATTGACCACCACAGCACCCAGAGAACTAGAAGTTCACAACAACTAACCTTCCTTGTGCCCAGATGCCGGACTACCATGGGCCAGAGGACCTTTGCCCACAGAGCACCACAGTGGTACAATACTCTCAACAAAGAAACTGTTACTGCTGCTGCTCTTGGCCCTTTTAAGAGACAACTCCGACTTCATCTCATTTCAACTAGTCATTGTGACTGTCTCGCCTAATCGGGGGACCACCGTTCACTGCCCTCCACTTCAGTCTTGACAGCTATCTCTCCCCAACTTGCCCCCTTCTACCTGCCTACCTCCTTGCCCCCTCTCCCTTTCCTCCCCTGGGGCATTTCCTGACTTCTATCCCTCCTCTCCCTCCCCTTTAGAGCTCTTACCCTCACCCTCTACCCTCCGACAATGGCCTTCCTGCCTGCATACCCCCTTCCCTATCACCTGCAGTGCTTATTTCCAAGATTACCCTTGGCTGGTTATGTCATGCTAACTAACATTTGGCACATTTTGAATTACTGGAATTTCCTAAGCCTCAGTCTCTTACTTCTTGTTATTGTGTAACTATGTATTATTATGTTGACCTTTGTATGTATGTATACCCCCCCATTCCTTTGACGTGGAACCTTTGTAAATGAGCAGTTTCTGCTCAAAGGTATTTGTAATCCTAGATTTCAATAAAATAAAAATAAAATAAAAAAATAGGGGTGCACTCCTAACATTACTTGGACGGTGGATAGCCATGGAGGTGTGAGGAGGGCTGTGCCACTGGTCATCCTGAGCTGCAGCACTGACAAACAGGTACAGGGAACAGGGGGGGTTGTCGATGCCATGGGGGGGGTTGAGGGACAACCGACCACCATTGTGGATCAGGGGTTTTGGGGCTTGGGGGTGTTCAAGATGTGCTCTACAGCAATAAGCCAGTCATGGCGGTGCTTATGTGGGTGGGATGCAACTACCCTAAGGTCTGGGCTCTGCCATGTGTGGGGGGCAAGGACCACCACTGAAGGACCGGGTATTTTGGGATCGGGGATGTGGTTGGGTGGCACAGTACTGTAACTGGTTCCCATACATGGGTGCCTTGGTGGGGGTGCACTGCTGTGTACTGTGGGGTGGGGATGACTCCATACCAAACAGGAGCATAGGCCTACAGCTGGGGGTCCAACCTTGTGTAGGAGGGCACTGAGACACATGGGCACACCAGGAGGGTCTCCTGGACACCAGGGTCTGTCCACGTGGACCAGGGTGCCTGTGGTAGTCATTCACACACCCAGACCTACGCCTTGCAGTGCAAGTGATCCACTCTAGGACTAAAGATGGGCAACCCATTTGATGCCTGCCTGGGTCTGCTACACCTCCCCCAGTGATCCTGAGTGCTCCTGGGTACAAGGGGAGGCAAGGCCATGGACAGGTGCCACACTGATGCATGCAATAGTGAATCTCAGACATCCTGCACCTGTCCAGGGCTGTAGAGCTATGCAGCTGGGATATGTGCCTCCGGCATGTATTTCCCACCCCTTCGTGCATAATGCCAATTATTTTCATCTCCTCTATAAAAGAGCTCCTGGCTTATTTTCCTGTTGTTCATTATTTTTTTTTACTAGCTTCCTGTGAGCTTTTTTGTAAATCATCCGATTCTACCCTAGTTCTATGAAGAACATTTTAGATTTCTCAAACTCTCTAGTCAAATCAAAATGTTCTCATTATATATTATTAATATTTGGTTTCGATTTTATAGAGTGTCTGCAGACTCACTTTTGTAGACTTTTCACTGTTTATTTATAGGAATTTGACCCCCTAATTGTTGACTGTCAGCATTATGTTGTTATTTTTGATGTTGCATGCATTGTACTTAAGCAGCCAGTACTGTAATTCCACTTTCTCTCCTCCTGATGAGGTGTCTTTTTCTAGAGGCAATTTTTTTTTTCTATGTGTTAACTGGGAAAGGTTCACAAGGCACAACTGTCTATTTTCAGGGATGACCCGGGAATTTTAGGCTGGTTAAGTGACTTGCTGAAAGTACCACAGTATGCAAATGGAGGTTGGAAGAATCAAACCCAGATCTGCTGAACCAAACTCATTCACAGCTCGTTACTCTAACCTCTACAGCTGTGTTGACTATCAGCATATACTCTCATTCTCTCAGAAGGCAGTTGGCTAAGGTGTGAGAGGATGCTATGCATTGGTCACTGTTTTCCATTTTCAAACATATTCTTTTTATGTTGGCTTGCCGCTCCTGCGCGCAAGTCGACATCTTCTTGATAGTGCAGATTTGGAGAGTCTTGAGTCGCTGTTGGGCGAATGCAGAGACGCACTAGTAGATCGGTCCCACATTCCCAATCCAGCCTGCATGCGGTGCCACCAGGCATACATAATGGGCAGGCACATCTAAGAAAAGGTCCGCTGCAATCTGAGTAAAGCTTATCAGATGCGGTGGTCCTATTGCTGTCTCACCACCGTATGTGCGTAGCCGGGATTGCGGCAGTAAGAACTACCTGCCGGGTGCCCAATCCGTCAGCTGCCCTCCCCTGTCAATGTGTCCACGGGGCCACTCCCCATCGACATAAAGCACCCCCAATTGTGTAATGCCGAGGGGTGCCTAGTCCCCCTGCTGTTACCTCACTTTCCTTGTGTACCGACGGGGAGCCCATACCCCATCAGCAGAAATAACCCCCCAATTGTTTAATGCCGAGGGGGTGACCAATCCCCTTGACTCTGTGTCCCTCCCTTTTTGTGTGCGCGATGCAGGTGCCTAATCCCGTCAGCATAAATTTTTCCCCGTGTTGTTTGCCGACGAGGGTGCCCAATCCCCCGTCAGCTACAGACACCCCCCCAAAACAGTTAGGTGGCACACTGGGAGCCCACCCCAGCATACCAAATCCCCTGGGAAAAAAAACTGTCCCACAATGTTTTCTTTTCATTTTACTACCTGGAGATCTGTGATCCTTTCCCTGTTAGTCAGTACTAGATCTAGGATAGCCCTGTCTGTTGTTGGTTGTCATACTAGTTGTCCGAGGCCCTCCCCCAGCAGGGAATCCACTATGTGTCTAGTTCTGACAGATGTTCCTGCTGGTATTGGCCAGTCTGCATCTGGCATGTTGAAGTCTCCCATTATCAGAACCTCCCCTTTAGCTGTCATGTTTTGTATATCATCTAACAGTAATGTGTCTATGTCCTCCCCCTGGTCTGGGGGCATGTAGACAACCCCAATTCGTATGGCTATCCCATTTCCTATTTCCAAGGTGACCCACAGTTCTTCTGGCTCCTTATGTGTATTCTGAATTTCTGTAGCTTTGATATTTTCATTGACCTACAGAGCCACTCCACCCCCCTTTTTTGCACTTCGGTCTCTTCTGAACAGTACATAACTAGGCAATGAAGTCTCCCAACTGTGGTTACTGCTAAACCATGTCTCGTTAATTGCTACTATGTCCACTTTAGCCTCTGTCATTATTACCTGCAGGTCAGGGATCCTGTTTCCCAGACTGTGAGCATTTGTGTACATGATTTTCCATTGGTCAGATTCACTGGAGATAGATCATTTCAAACAAATCTGATAGATTTCTGTGACAGGGTGACCATGGAATTTGATCAGGGTGGAGTGGTGGATGTGGCCTACCTAGATTTCAGTAAGGCCTTTGACACTGTTCCACATATGGGACTCATGAACAAGCTGGGCAGTCTGGGAGTGGGTCCAGAGGTGGCAAACTGGGTATGGAATTGGCCAAGGGATAGGCAACAAAGCGTGGTGGCAAATGAAATTCACTCAGAGGAAAGGAGTGTGACCAGCAGGGTGCCACATGGATCAGAACTAGGTCTGGTCCTCTTTAGTATCTTTGTTAGCAACATTGCTGAGGGGCTAGAAGTAAAAGTATGCCTTTTTGAAGATGACGATAAGATATGCAATAGGGTAGACACTCTTGGGGGTGGGAGTAATGGATAGGGATCTAAGTAAGCTTGAGGAGTGGTCAAGAGTGTGAAGAAGTACAAGATCATGCACTTGGGGTGCAGAAACCCAGGGGCAGAATTCAAAATGGGGTAAGTGGTACTGGCCACCACCAAACTGGAAAGGGAGCTGGGAGTAATCATATCTGATGACCTAAAGGTGGCCAAACAGTGTGGCAAGGCATTAAGGAGAGCCAGTGGGATGCTAGACTGCATAGGGAGAGGTATCACCAGCAGGAAGAGGGAAATGGTGATACCGCTATATAAATTACTGGTGAGACTGCACCAAGATTACTGTGTCCAGTTCTGGAGACCACATCTCTGGATGGACATAGACAGAGAAGAGGTGATCCAGAGTAGGGCCACAAAAATGGTGAAGGGTCTGCATCAAAAGCCATATGAGGAGAGACTGAAGGACCTCAATTTTGTACACACTGGAGGAAAGAATGGAAAGGCGGGAATATGGTTGAGACCTTCAAATACCTCCCAGATATAAATGAGGTGTAAGAGGAAAGATTTCTTCAGAGAAAAAATATACTATGAGGTTTGAGGGTGGTAGGCTCAGAGGAGATGTAAGGAAGAGCTTCTTCACATGATGGGAAGGGTGCAGTGCAGTGGCTGTGGAGCAGCAGTCTCCCAGGAGATGTTCTGGAGGATGTGATGTTGTTCCATCTGCTGGCACCTCACTGGGCTGAGGGAGGAGGTTGCTCATCTCCTGGCTCAGTTGGCCAAGATTTGGAGGACCTCCTCTCCCACCCTGGGATCACCAGAGCCACTGTCGTTGCCTAGGAGGTTGCCAAGAAAGAGGAGTGGTTGGACTCAGGGAGGGTGAGGGTGATGGAACAGAGGAATATCCCTCCAGTTCTACAGTGCCTTTCCACAATTCATATGCTGTTCTGACAAAGTGTGGTTCCTCTATGGAAGCACCTGCAGTGAAAACCAAGGAGGATGCTGGGAACCTCCACAAAGGAGACCCACAGGAGGGTGGCATGGGACCCCACAGGGGAAGGAAACAACTTGTTAGGAGGGTAGAACTGGGAGAAGAAGGGGAGAGGGAGGTAAGGTGCCTGCCTGGTGCCATGGCTTGTAGGAACAGGGAGTGAATCCTCAGGATCGCTGGAGCAGCTGCATGGGGGAGGAAGATGTATGTCATTGTCCACTTAGGGATGAATTACCTGGCTGAGAAAGGATCAGAGCAGTGCAGGAAGAGTTTGTAGAGTTGAGGAGGGGCCTTAGACAAGTAGCACACACTGTAACCTTCTCGGAGGTGCTGCCTGTCTATGGCTTGGGTGAGGCTAGGGTGCTCCACACCACAAGATTTAATCAGTTGTTGAAAAACTGGTGCAGAGCTCAGGGGTTTGACTTCACTGGGTACTGGGGGTCCACCTGGAGTGATGCAGGTCTATACTGGTGAAATGGTCTGCATTTGTCCAGGAGGGGAACCAGGATCCTAGGTGACAGGTTTAAATGCTTCATTGGCAAGCATTTAAACTAGCCAAGGGGGGAGGCACTGGAAAGAAGCAGGGAAATCCTAGCCCCCCAAAAAATCAGGGTAGTAAGTGAGGTAAACACCAAGACAGAGATGTCGATAGAGAGAAGGGCAGGGATAAATTGAGAAAATGACAAAGGCAATAAGGACTGGGATGGGGCAAAAAGGGGTAAGGCCATCAAGAAAATGAGGGTAATGAGTACCACTGTCCATAGTCTGGGCAACAAGCTCCCAGAACTGGTGGCCTTGATAGAAGAGGGATGCTTGGATATCTTGGCAGATACAGAAACTTGGTACACAGAGAATCATGACTGGGATGTTAACATACCAGGGTAGACAACCTAGAGGAGAGACTGGGAGGGGAGAAGAGGGGAAGGAGCAGCTCTCTATGTAAGGGAAGGGATAAAAGCAACTGAACAAAAGAGTAATCAGGGAGGAGAGAAGACAGTGTTGGTCACCTTAGAGACTGGAAATGGCACCACAATCCGCACAGAGGTTTTATGCAAAGACCCATCTCAGGGGGAGGGAATGGATAAGGATATGATAGAAGCCATCTTTAGGATGGCAGAGAAAGGGGAGATACTGTTGTGGGGGACCTGAATATGCCAGATGTTAACTGAAGCACCTTTGCTGCAGGCACATCCAAGAGCAGGGCCATTCTCAATGCCCAAAAGGAGGCATGCCTCAGACAGCTAGTTTTGGAACCCACTCATGAGGGAGCAATCTTAGACCTCATACTCAAAAATGGGGACAGTGAGAGGATCTCAGATCTAGAAGTGGGTAGCCATCTGGGAACAAGTGATCACCAAACAGTGTGGTTCACGATAAACTTAGCTACAGAGCCAAGCCATACAAAAGTGAGGGTACTGGACTTCAGGAGGGCTGACTTTGGCAAGATGGGAGAGTGTCTTAGAAAAGCACTAGCAACTCCACAGCAAAAGTGTGGTGCAATGGTGTTTTTTCAGAGTTATTTCCCTTATTTTCTGGAACACGGCAAGGATGCCCGCTCTCACCTTTACTTTTCAACCTATACCTGGAACCACTTTTATACCACCTCCAACATTCCCCCCAGGCACAGGGTGTACAGATTGATGAATGGGACCTTCCCTTTTCAGCATATGCAGATGACATTTTGTTGCATATCACTAATCCCCAAACTTCCCTTCCAGTGATAGTATCTATTATAGATAAATTTGGCACCCTATCTAACTACAAATTGAACATAACTAAATTGACAATTATGCCACTAAATGGCCATACTCATCGCTCTCAATTAGAAAACCTTCTGTTTAGTTGGGCAACACAAATTACCTACTTAGGCCTAATACTTACAACCAATATATCGCAGGTTTAAAAATTGAATCTCGATGCCAAATTAGGTATTATGCAACAGGATCTTGAAAGATGGACCCCTTTTTATCTCTCATTATAAGGACGAATCAAAGTAATCAAAATGAACATACTTCTGAGACTATTTTATCCCTTGAGTATGTTAAATTTTTATCTCCTGCAAACCTGGTTTAGGAGGGTTCAACGGATTATTTCCTAGTTTCTTTGGAAATCACAACCACCGAGAAGATCATATATTAAATTTGGAGCTCCCAAGCACAAAGGGGGCCTCAAACTGCTGAATTTTTTCCACTATTATTTAGCAAGCCATATAGCTAAATATTTCCATTGGTATTCCCCTATCCCTATCAGAATGGCACCTATCTATGAGCCATTATGGCTCAAAATGGAATGCCTGGTAATTAGACAATCTGGTATCTCCCCCTAATAGCTTGCTATACATCACTCCTAAGAAAGGCTCTAAGATTCTAAAAAATGAACTAATATGCATGTCATTGAAAGTACACACCCAATTGTGTAAAGTCCTTAAATATGATAATACTAATGATATTTCCCAGTCTATTCATTTAAACCCGAACCTTTTATTAGATCAGCAATGTCTAAGAACTACCAGACAAGCTCCCAAACAGGAAGCTAAGATCCTGGACTTACTGGATCAAGATAAGATTAAGGCTTCATCTGACCTTCTCAAGAAGTTATTCCTTCCATTCAATCAGTTATTTAAAGCATTCTAAATTAGACACCTTCTAATATCTATGATGGGTTCTGGTATTTGGGATACTGACCAAACGGATCTCATTAATATGTTCCATAGCCTGGTATAGAGTCCTCATGCAGTATCCAAAATAACTGCAGAGTTATACCCAATAATTTATCCAGATATCCAAGGAATATCATCATATTGGACAACTCCATTCCCAGATAAACAACTTTGCTGGGACAGTATTTGGAAAGCAGTGCACGCTTACACTTCTAATGATAAACTGCGTCTAATTCAATTCTACATAATACATAACATGTATTTTACTCCAGTAAAGTTAGTTACCATGGGCAAACTACATGATTCCAAATATAATAGATGTGGCCTAGGTGAGGGTGCTGTATACCATATGCTTTGGGAATGTCCCTTAGTCAAGTCCCCTTGGAACACGATTAAGACCAAACTTGACCACCTTCTTGAAATGGAACCATATTTTGAGCCCGAAATATGTATCCTGGGAGTCTATAACCAAATTCCAGTTCTAGAAAGAAGATATGCTATGGCTTTAATTTCCCACACAGTCAAGCAGTTGGTGTTAAGGCATTGTAAGGATTCCCAAATTATTCCCTACTCGGAATGGTTGAATGAATTCTTATATATCTCAAGAATAGAAAAAATGATAGCTAGTCTCAGACACTGCCCTGCTAGCTTTGATAAAAAATAGAGTAAGCTCTATACATTAATCTCAATTATAAGGTAAAGTAAGGACCTGGCTACTGATATCCATGAACATACCAGGTACCTTTGTATAAGCTCGCCAATGGAACCTACCTCTAGCACTCCATGGGGGGGGGGTTAAGGGAAACTGTAGGACTATAGTTAGGATTGTGTTTAGAGTTAATGATGATAATAGATATTAATAGGCCAATGTTATCTCAAGGCCACAATCACATGAACACAGTTATGCTTTGGCTATGAACCTGGTGATAATACGCATGTATGATTACAACAAAATAAAGTATATTTAATTTCAAAAAGAAAAGCACAAGCAAACAGGTAAGAAGGAGTTGAGCAACAATGGGGAGACATCAATACTGCAATCACAGAGGCAACAATCCTTTGTGTGAAGCAAATAAACAAATTTAAATGAAAGAAAAAGCCACTATGGTTCTCAAAAGAGGTGGCAGGGAAGGATAGTGAGAAAAAGATAGTATTTAGGAAGTATAAGGAAACACAGAATAAGCAGGATAGAGAACTGTACCAGTTAAGGCAGAAGGAAGCAGGGAGGGAAGTCAGAATAGCAAAGGCCCAAATCGAGGAAGAGACAGCCAACTCAGTTAAGAAGGGGGATAAAACCTTTTATAGGTACATCAGGGAGCATGGAAAGACAAAGGGAGGGATATGTGAGGCTGAATAGAATGGACGGCAGGTGGGAGGGAGAGTGAAAAAGCAGGGATACTGAATGAATACTTCTGCTCAGTATTCACAAAAGAGGAAGAGGGAGAGGTACCTAATCCAATTAATAGAAGCACTCTGAATAGGGGTGTCAATCCCATTCCTTTCACAGAGGAAAGGGTTCTGAAAGAACTCCTAAAACTGAAGGTGGACATGACCTACCTAGACTTTAGCAAGGCATTTGACACACTCCCACACAAAAGATTAATAAAGAAATTAACCAGCCTGGGAGTGGGTCCCAGTGTGGTAGCATGGGTAAAACATTGGCCGGACAACAGGACACAGAACATAATTGCAAACAGAGTCCACTCTGAAGAAAGTAGGGTTACTAGTGGTTTACCGCAGGGTTTAGTACTGGGTCCAGTCCTTTTTAATGGCTTCATAAGTGACATTGCAGAGGGACTGGAAGGAAAAGTATATCTCTTTACAGATGACACAAAGATCTGCAACAGGGTTGCTACACAAGGAGGCATGGAAATGATGAGAAGGGACTTGGCAAGATTGGAGGAATGGTCGAAGTATGGCAGCTTGGATTCAGTGCAAAGAAGTGCAAAATAATGCACCTGGGAAACAAAAACCCTGGGAAGAGTACACAATGGGGGTAGTAACAACAACAAAAATAGAAAGGGACCTGGGGGTAATCATATCAGATGACCTTAAGGTTGGCAAGTATTGTGAGAAGGCAGTAGGGAGGGCTGGGGGATACTGGGATGTATAGGGAGAGACATCACCAGCAGAAAACAGGAAGTTATCACGCTGTACAGACAGCTGGAGTACTGCATCCAGTTCTGGAGACCCCATCTCTGCAAGGACATAGACAGGATGGAGACAGTCTAGAGGTGGGCAACTAAAATGGTGCAGGGTCTGCAATACAAGCCATATGAAGAGAGACTAAAGGAGTTTAATACTGTATGTATACCCTTGAGGAAAGGAGGGAGAGTGGGGACATGATAGAAACTTTTAAGTACCTCAGTGAAAACAACAAAGTCCACCAGGGTAGCATGATTCAGAAAAAGAGGTGTGCAAGAACAAGGGGATACAATTTGAAGATAGATGGGGGACGGCTGAGAGGCAAAGTGAGCAAGTATTTTTTCACAAAGAAGGTGGTGGACGCATGGAACAGCGTTCCTGAGGAAGTTGTGGGGTCTAAAACTATGAGAGAATTCAAGAATGCATGGGACAGACATATGGCAATTCTTGCGGGGGGGTAGGAAGAAATAGGCTGTTGGTTAACTAGGATCTGCAGCTTATCCTGTAGGTAGGGAAATGGGCAGACTATGTGGGCCAAGTGATCCTTATTTGCCATCAAAGTGTATGTTTCTATGTTCACAGAAAGAGTGGTGGATGCCTGGAACAGCCTCCTGGGGGAGATGGTGAGGAAAAAGTATGATAGAAGAATGCATAGGATAGGCATAAGGAAACCTTAGCGCTAAGTAAAGGGGAGGGGAGCGGGACATCATGTAGGGTCTGCAGTTTTAAAATAGGCAGGGAAAATGAGCAGACTAGGTGGGCCAATCAACTTCTATTTTCTACACTGTGAATATCTGGCAATGTGCCAGTTTCACCAGTTACACATAGTGTGCAGGTTGTCAATTTGTCAACAATTCCAAAATTAGTAGTTCTGTTTGCACAAGCCCAACAATTTAGATTGCATATAAATCTTTTTACTTGTAGTCTCTATGAGGCTATCCTATGGCAAGCAGGCTGTGGTGGAGGAACAATTCAAAGTAGTCCATCAGTCACAGAGTAATTTTAATGCTTTCTTCCAGTAGATCTACTCTTGTGTGCTTAAAAGAAATCAGATGACTATGACATGCAGCCCTAAAAATGTATTCTTATATGTCTAATGGGATCTATGACCGATCATGGACAAAACATTTGTTGAATGACTGGACAGCAAAACCATCATGTTAACCACATTTGCGGTCAGCAGACGGTTTCCGAGTTGCATACATGTTTTCTTTGGAGGCTTCACCCCCGAACCCCCAACGTGGGGGGCTGTGCCTCTGCAGCCCCCCACTTTTTATAAATAACTCTAAGTTTCAGCTGGTTAGGGGAGAGGGTGGAAATCCCCCAAATACAGTTGCCTAGGTCCAGTGACCATTCATATAGTGACCTGGTGCTGTAGTTGCTGTACTGATGGTCACTGTAAAGGTGTCACTGTCGGCGGTGGACACCTGTGTAAGGGATGCATCATGCACAAGCTTCTGCTATATGAGAAAGAAAACATATTTTAAGCTAATATAGTCACATTTTGTGCTACTTTTCAAAATATTCTGAAGCAAGAAACTCCATTTATGAGTTTGTGCAAATTTGAAGCAATTTTTAAGATAGGTAAGCCACAAGAGAACACATTCAGCTGCAGCCACATTCTCCCCATCGTGAGGTGCTGTGCATGAGATGAAGAAGCAGACTCAAGATCCCATTCAAAACAAAATGAATGTTGCTTTGGAAAAATTACAGCACACAATAAATCAATTGTGCTACACAGTGCAGAATAAAACACCAACCTGGGCACTGTCACTGAAAGGCTTGTAGCAGTAGAAGATAAGGTAAAAAATGTAAAGTGCTCTGCTTATGTGGCTGTGAAACAGGCCGACCACACAACTACTACTCCAGATCTTCTGAAAGAAAACAAGCACTTGAGGGCATGTGTAGAGCACAACAGGAACCAGCACCAAGGGTAGAACCTTCAGCTTCTTGGTATATCTAATGAAAGTGGGGGGGTAGATATTATTACTTTCATGGAGGGCTGGTTGCAAGAAACATTTGAGACACCTTCACAAGTTTGTCTGGAATAAGTATACTTTGATGTCTTGTGGATCATGGTCAAAGCTGTTGAAGCCCTAGGTCATGTTTCTCATCTTCGTCTCTTTGTGAGATGGCGACATGGTGCTTTCTGGGGCGAAATGATGCAGGATGGGCCCCAACAACTCCCCTTTTCATATTTTCCCTGATGTCTCCATTTCCACCCAGCAATGTAGGAAAGATTTTGATGCTATGAAGGGGAAATTGTCAAAGAAGCAGATTTCTTCACCCTAATGACCCCCACCTGTTTCTGAGTTTGGTTCAACAACAAGATGTATATCAGTCTGAATTTGACAGAAGCCACTGCGTTGTTAGCTTGATATGAGAAGGAAGAGCATGTATCTGCTGAGACTGATAGTCCAGCATTACAAGCTGACTGATAATAAGGTACTTTTTACTTAGGTCTCAACTGGCAACTGAGGCGATGAGGAGTACCATCACTGTTGAAATTTACTTAGTGTGTTTTGGGGTCTTTGGAACAAGTGAACAACTACAGTACCTACTAGTACTTTTCTCAGAGCAAAATGGTGAGTTGCATTTTAAAACTCAGTAGACACTATGATACACATGGGGCATTTATTTAATCTTGGGTGTGTGCCATTTAATGGAGATGTGTTGTACTATAGCAACATTTTTGTTACAACATTCTGTGCTGATAAAAGGGTGCTACAACTTTCTGTACTGATAAAATGGTTCTTATTACTTTGGGAAGGAGAGTGACTGCTTAAGCTCAGTTGATCTCTTTCATATTAAGATGGCACCAAGGCAATTTTTACTTAGAGATACATGGCTACATAGATGGTAAAGGACAAAAAAGACTAACAGTTCATGGAGTCTGCACTGTTGCTCCCTTCTCTCCCCAGCCCATCTCTCTTTCTCTTGTGTTTTTAATTACCCCCATGAAACTACTTTATTGGTTTTGAACCCCAATAATAGTCCTGTCATTAATCACATTGTTGGTTTGATGGTTCCACCTTACCACCACCACCATCTAAGTGAAGACATTTCTCCTGACATCCTGCTTGAATGTCCCCTCATTAGATTAAGCTTATGCCCCCTGATGGCTGTATTATTTCTTAGCTTAAAAACCTCAAATGAGTCCACCCTATTATGTTCTTGCATGTAATATAAGTGTAAGCCCCACTTCAGGGTGTGCTTACTAATGTGGCATTCTCCTCCCTCTTCTTCTATTTTTGGGATGGGTGGACTAGCCACCTGTGGGACTGGTGGATTCAGATTGGCCCCCAGGGTATTTATTGGCCATGTTTTGGGGCTTAGGGGAGGCTGATGGGAGAGAGTCATGGGGAACAGTAGGGGAGGGCTTCAGCCCTGGCCTGGGAATTCAGGCCTCAGCGACTCGGTGACAGTGTTTTCCACTCAGAAATTGGAGGGTGGTGTAGGCCTTTACAGCTGTATGGGACTGGGAGCATTAGTTGGGAGTCATGGCCCATTAGGAGAGATGAAGGGGTTCCCACCTTGTGCTCCTTTTCACGGGGGAAGGATGGGCCTGGACCTGTGTAGGTGAGGCCTGGTGGATGGTGGGGCACTACAGTGGTGGCAGCTGATGGTCTGGGACTAGGAGGTGGTGGTAGCCCTCCTACCTCTTTACCTGATGTGGCAATTTGTCAACTTTTAGATGGCCAGTGGGGAAAGAGAGAGTGAGCCCAGTGATCCCCCGGATTGCCCATGTTTGTATACTAGGTCTGGGGATTCTGGGGGCCTAGACTCCATTAACTTGAGTTGCAGGAAGAAGGGTTTAGTTAAAAAGATCTGCAGCTTTAGAGCCCACTGCTAGTAAAGAGTTAAAAAGCAATAAGAGGAGTCGAGATGTGGTTTTGTTAGGCCGCAGTGTTCTTTGTTCCTGCGGCCTATGCATATTGCTGCTGCCCAGATTGTGGAGTCCCTTGGCTCCTGTGTGAAGTCTGACTTCTTGGCCAGTTTGTCCTAAAGTGAGTGCCACAGCCTTGTGCCACTGTTTATGTTGCCTTTCTAGATGCTGTGCCCCTAAGTTCCTGGGAGCTGTTGTTTAATTGTTTTAAATAAATTAGTTTTGTTATGCTTTTCATTGCAGTGTGGCCTCCATCTGCTTATGAATTTTTTGCTGCCTGCTAACTTCCTGCTTTTCCTAAGGGATTCCTGTGTTGCAGTCCTTCCCCCTGCTTTATGCTGCTATGTGCTGGTGAGAAGCTCAGTGGTAATGGAACCCATTTGGTCATTAAAAGGTATGTGCCATCTTTTCTATTTTAGTGCTGAATGGACTGCTGCAATGTGGGGTGCCCCTCCCCATGCTTTTACAACCAGGCCCCTAGATGCAGGTGGGGTGGAGGTCTTACATATGTTTTATCATGCCCCCCCTTTTCCTTTACTACAGGATGAATATGTTAAGACTGCTCCATCTTTGCAGATAGGTCTTGCTTTGCTGCCCCTAGATCATTTATATATGTATCTGCTGAACTTACTCTAATTTTTCCTTGTCTTTCTTCAGCTGCAGGTTCCAAAATTCCATGTAGTACTGTAGGTGTCTTCTAACCAGTTACTTATAGAGTTGCAATATTAACTCTTTGCTAAGACTAATGAAATAATTAAGCAATAAGGCATGACAGGGTGTGGTATATCATGTGATATCATCATGCCTCGGGTAGTTGGGCATGAGGCCACAGGCCGAGTGCATTCAACCATCCAAGAAGTGACAATATCCCATGATATACCACACCCTGGAGTGCCTTATTACTATTATGAACTGCAGTAAAGGTTTGGAAATGAAATATTAAAAAAAAAACAGTTAAACCCTTAAAAATAGAATTTTATGCTAGTGTAGGGATACAGTTAAAAAAAATAGTTCTAGGAGACAGCAGGTGGTGCTGTTGTAGTTGGAGCTGACAGGAAAAGTATAGGTATTTTGGTGGTATGACCTGTATACTCTGTTTCTGTTTGCAGTCTCCGAGTGCTGTCTTGTGAGGGAATAATTCATTTTGTGTTCTTTTTCTTTTTTTGCAGCGTCTTTATAACTTGACAATTACAGTACTGACATGAAGTGGTAGTAGCGGGGCAGTCTTTGAGCGTCAGTGGCTGTTGCTGTGTGACGAGTTCCAGGATGTAGCCTGAGTCATTCAACAGAAGTTTAAGTAAGCCTGTGAGGTACATGGGGTGTTTACTGTGTAGGTCTGTGTGAACGCTTGGATTTCTCAGAGCTTGAAACTGCTTTCTTTTTTGTTTTTTTCTGTTAGCTGCCATGTGGTCGGCAAATCAGTGTATAGGCATGTGAGTGGCAATGAGTGGGAAGCTGCTCCTATCAAGAGCAGCTTCAGTGTGGCTGTAGTTGTTGCCATTGTGAGTGAGGAGGCTGGTGGTCGGAGGCTTTTTGAAGCCGTAGTGATGTAGCTAGATATCATCACAGCTTCAAAGAGCTGTTAGCCAATCAGCTTCCTATATTTTCGATCCATAGTTCATAATGCCTAATACATCCCGGCATCCTATTAGCTTTCCCATTATGCCCCTGCATGCATCTGTAAGTTTCTATCATGTTCCCTCCTTTTCCTTTACTACAGGAAGAACATGTTAATACTGCTCAATCTTTGCTCATAGGTCTTGCTTTGGTGCCCCTAGATCATTTTTCCAAAACAGAGCAAGGTTGGTTGCTTTTCAGACAAAATAGAAACTGGTGCACAAAACTTGTTTGCTTGGCTGAATCAAACTATTACAAGACTATCCTGAATAATAAAAAAATATAATCCTTCTGGATTCTGGCAGGCTATCAATAACCTCGGGGGGGGGGGGAACCGCTCCTTCATTACCAAAACAACTACATAGGGGTAATCATCTAATAAAAGATAGACTACTCATATTGGAAGAACTGAACCTATATTTCCCTTCAGCAGGAAATGCTTTGGATAATTTAGCCACTACCAATTCAGACCCTTCATTGCAAGGTCAGTCGAGCACATCAAAAACTAACACAAGTCTTTTCACTTTCTGTCAGATTACTTATAAAGAGGTAGAGCACCTATTTCAACCCCTCAATGGCAAAAAGAGTGCAGGGGTGGATAATATTAATCCCATCTTCCTAAACATGGGCTACCCAATTCTTACAGCACCTATTATGCACCTGTACAATCTTTCAATAACAAGATGTGAGGTCCCTATATTATGGAAAATCACTCATATCCTCCCACTCTCCAAATCTGATGATAAAGCTTCAGAGAACAATTATTGACCCATTTCTATCCTTCCAGTGCTGGCAAAATTGTTTGAAAATCTAATCCATTATCAACTAAAAACATACCTTGAGGCAAATTCCACTGTAGTGCTCTTTGTAGACTTAAGCAAGGCCTTCAACACAGTAGGCCATTCCATCCTCCAGAGCAAGCTTGCATATATTGGATTAAATCCAAATGTAGTAACTTGGTTTAGGTGCTATCTCACAGATAGGTGCCAGTAACTAAAGGTCGAAGGTCTAACTTTTACTTGTGCATTAATCAACTAAGGTGTGACACAAGGCTTCGTATTGCGGCCTCTGCTGTTTACAATATACATTAATGATTTGGGCCATAATATCACCTCAGCTAACCTCCACTTTTATGCAGATGACACTGTACTTTACATGGTTAATTCAGACCCAGAGTTAACTCTAATGACCTGCAAGATCAGTTTAATATCCTGCAGTTCAACCTGCATGCATCCAAGCTCCTATTAAATGCCTCCAAAACTCAATATATGGTGCTGTTGCATAAATCCAACTCACCTACCCCTGCAAGCAGCATCACCACCCTCTCCAATGAATCACTCGAATTGATATGCACCTTCAAATATTTAGGTATGTGGGGGGATAATAAGTTTACATTTAATGTATATATAGATGCCCTCTGCAAAAAGCTGAGGCAAACATTAGGTTTTTATTTTTGCAAAAAGTCTTGCCTCACCTGAGAAGACAAAAAAAAATGCTTGTGCAGGCCATGTTCTTTCCCCTGTTGGACTATGGAGACATTATTTACAGAAGTGGTACCACAGAGTGTTGCGCTACATCTGTGAGCTACCAACCATCATGCATCACTGTCTTCTTTATACAGAAATAGGATGACCATCTCTTAATATTAGAAGACTGTGACACCAAAACCTCTGGTCCCTGAAAGCTCTTCATAACTCATTACCCACATATATTTCCTCACTTCTCCTCAGGTCCCAAAGCCCGTATGTGCTAAGAATGCATAACATAATCTTGCTTGATATTCCCAGGTATTACACAAAATATGGGAGAATGGCCTTTAGTTTGGCCACCCTGAAAGCATGGAACACTCAAGAAAATAATCAAGCTTCCTACCCTGGTTTCTCCCCTTTCTTTCCAATCTCTTCTCAATTAGTACTACACAGATAAATGCCACTAATACCCCACCCACCACGCTGAATTCTCCTTGTTGTTAGCTCTCCTTTACATATCGCTCTTAGTTATGGATTTGCCAATTGTTGCGGTATTTATATTTATATACTGTATATATGCTGTATATATAACATAGAGAATAATGGATGGGTAGGTAGTTATAATGAGGATTTTACACACCCCTGAGGGGTGGGATGCCACTTAAACCCCGAGAGCGAAGCTCAAGGGGTTTATTAAGGCATCCTACCTCGAGGGGTTTGTAAAATCCGAGTTTTACACACCTACCCATCCTTTATTTTATATAATTGCTGGGGTTCATTTTTTC
Organism: Neoceratodus forsteri; assembly: GCA_016271365.2. NCBI lineage: Eukaryota > Metazoa > Chordata > Ceratodontiformes > Ceratodontidae > Neoceratodus > Neoceratodus forsteri. The sequence continues at coordinate 867,956,331 of CM057450.1, read as the reverse complement.
ACCACAGCAATTACACAAAATAGATGTATCTGTTTACGGAGCAGAGATGCGGACTGTTGGAAACCCGCGGTACACAGCTGTCAGTAAATGGTAGCAATGTTTAGTTTTGTTTTCATTTTAACTTGGATGATGGTTTGCTGTGAAGAGAGATCTTTTTTTATTTAAAATAAAAAACTTACTGCCAACAACTTCTGTCACGTAGTACTGCAGCACTGAGGCCTCACGATGGACGATGCAGAAAAGGGGAGGTTTGTGGTAGGCGCATGTGCAGAAGTAGGGAAAGCGGCCACATGAATGTTGTTATAACCAGCCGGTTAAAAAGCTGGAATTACAACCTGGTTTCCCTATGGGGAAAGTCTATGAGCAGTTATTATAGTCTCATTATTTCCTTTTTTTTATACATCTTGCTACTAGTGGTCTGTTAATTTCAGGTCTAATAATCATATGCTTTATGGTCACTAATTGTTATTGTGTTCAGAATCTATTTTTCTGTAATGTTTCTTCAGTTGTAGGGCCTTTTTTCCATGTTCATTGTTAATTACTTTTCAATGTATGCTCATGTATAATTGCTTCTATGTAACCTGTACTACCATATGTTACTGTGTGTTGAAAGCTGTACTATCCTTGGATGTAGGTGTTTTTTTTTTCAAATTATTGCTCTGTCCTATCCAAGACCTCCTTGCAAATGAGCCATGCTCAATGGAGTTTATTCCTGATAAAGTAAATAAATGAAATATGCTGTATTGCATAGAGGAGAGGCTTTCAAGATGTTGCTGGCTATACCCCTAAGGTCCTTCCCTCTATTAAATTATCTACTTGGACCTCATGTATGCAGCAGTCCATCTGCGGATTTATCTTTCCAATGTGTATCACTTTACATTTCTTGGCATTAACTTTCAGTTGACATATGTTAGACCACTGCTTTACCTCCTCTACATCCTTTCCATGCTGATAATCCCCTCTTCTTTATCTAATTTCCTGGACCATTTCATATCATCAGTGAAAAATAGTTTTATCATATACTTCCACCCTAAAGTTAGAGATATACATGTTAAAGAAACACTGACACCAGGACAGACCCTTGTGACACTCTACTTGTGACTTTCCTGGTCTTAGAGAATTTGTAATTTAAGATGACTCTCTGTGTCCTATTTGCCAACCAGCTACTGATCTATGAGGTTTGATCCTCTCCTAGTCCTATTTCTCTCACCTTTTGGATACATTCCCTACAGTATGTGACTCTGAATCAAATTCCTTACTAAAGTCCTGGTGCAGAATGTCAACTGCCTGACTCTTCTCCATTTGTGTCCCAGAGTTGAAAATGTTAGTTAAGTTCACTTGACAGTACTTGCTCCTGGTAAACACATGCTGATTCCTATCTGTTAAGCTGTAATACTTTGGAAGCCAACTATCTGGTCCTTTATGACTGACTCAAGCAGCTTGTTCACTTTTAGAGTTATGTAAATGTGGAAAACTTTGCTTCACAATAACTATTCATGAAGTTTACCAACTTTTCATAAGGTAAAGTGCCACTTTATGTAGTTATTTACCTGGTGACATACCTGCTTCATCCAGTAAAGTCTACATATAGTGGCACTTCACCAGGTAAAGTAATGCCCAAGTATCACTGAATAGTTTTCACCAGGCAAATTAATACCTAGCCAGAGAAGAACTATGCAAAGTGCTGCAGTAATGTACTGTATACAAATCCCTTTTTATAAATGGCAAACCTGTCCCTCACCCACTATGTGCACATCACCCACCCTCCAACCCATGTTCCAGATAAATTCAACATCCCTCTTGCACCCAGAACCCCACAAACACCCACTTATTAGCCCTTAAGACAATTCTGGTAAAGTAAGTAATGTTAATTATTAATAACAGCCACTACTGTAAAGTGTCCCATCACCCACCCTCTCCAAACATGAAAGGACCCCCCTCTTACTGTTCAGTCACCAACACCATAATTCAACCAACCTGCCAGCCAACCAACCAACCAGCCAGCCAACCAACCAACCAACCAACCAGCCAGTCAGCCAACCAACCAGCCAGCCAACCAACCAACCAACCAACCAAACAACCAGCCAGCCAGCCAACCAACCAACCAACCAACCAACCAACCAATCAGCCAGTCAACCAACCAGCCAACCAACCTACCAACCAACCAGCCAGCCAGCCAGCCAACCAACTAACCAACCAACCAGCCAGCCAACCAACCAGCCAACAAACCAACCAACCAACCAACCAACCAACCAGCCAGCCAGCCAACCAGCCAACCAACCAACCAACCAACCAGCAATCCACCAGCCTATCCACTAGAACACACAACCTACCTCCTTTGCTCAAGCACCCAAAAAGTTAAAGGATACTGCCATCCACAGCTTTGACTTGGAAATGTGCTTCCTCAAAGGAGCAATCAGCTTAACTATTCACTTGCTAGCAGCTGAATGAATGTATGGTGATGTTTTCCTGAGTAAGAACTCTTGACTCACTGAAAGTATAACATTGGCTCTGGGTCAATCAATAAGGTGGAACATAACATAATCACAAGAACCTGGGAGATGGTCACAAGTAACCCAGGAGGTAATAACCCCAGGAAGGCTGCAAGACCTGACAATATCCCCTTTAGTATCATAAAGATAATCAAGCAGAAAATTGTCCCTCCCCCTTACATATATTTTTAACAGCTCATTTCTTACAGGGGAGGTTCCTGATGATTGGAAGAAAGCCACAGTTATTTCATTGTACAACAAAATCTGGCCAGAGCTGATAGGACTGCACCCAGGTCACAGAAGAGGGGCTGGAAGAGCAGAGATATTTTTTTTCAAGGTGGGCAAAGCCAGAGAGAAAGTCCTTCTAAAAATTTCAAAACCACATTTTTGTATTTAAGGAATTAAATGCAATGAAAAAATGATCTATTGAAATGAACATATCAACATATGAAATTTGCCAGCAGATAAAGGCCTAGAGGTCTATCAAGTCTGCTTAAATGTGCAGCTAGCACCCCTTATTCTGCAGCTGCCCCTTCCTTCCACCCTTCCCCTTCATTGACCCTCCCCCTTGTCCTGCCCCATCCCCTTTTGAAGCAGTTCACTGTTCTACTGGATACCTCTTCTGCAGGTAATACATTCCACCCAGCCACCACCGTCTCTGTAAAAAAGTGTCTCCTTATCTCCCTCCTGAACCTTCCTCCCTCCAGTCTCATATCATGGCCCATGGTGTCCCTCCCCTTCCTTACTTTGAACAGCCCCTCTGTACCCATCTTGTTTATTCCTTTCATGTACTTAAAGGTTTCAATCATGTCCCCGTCCTCCTCTCCTCCTCTGCAGTACATGTTCAACTCCCTCAGCCTCCTCTCATATGATAAGTCCCCAGCCCCTTCATCATCTTTGTTGCCCTGTGCTGCACCCCCTCCCATAACTTAATGTCCCTCTTCAGATACAGGTGCCAGTACTGCACGCAGTACTCCAAGTGCGGTCTCACTAATGACCTATACAGTGGCAGAATCACCTCCTCCCTCCTCAAGGATATACCCCTTGCAATACAACCCAGCATTTTGTTGGCCTTTGCAGCTGCCTTCCTACATTGTGCTGAGTTGTTCATTGACCATGTATTGAGCAGCCCCAGATCCTTCTCCTCCTCTGTCTGGGCTAGCTGCACTCCCCCCAGCTAGTAACTCCTCCTTGGGTTCTTTATCCCAAAATGCAGCACCTTGCACTTTTTGGCATTAAACCCCAGTTTCCAGGTGTCTAACCAGGTTTCAAGCTTTGCCAGATCATCCTGCAACCCCTGCCATCCCCCTAGGTCATCCACCACCACTCCTACCTTGGTATCATCAGCAAACGGACTGATCATGCTCTTGATGTTCAATGATATGTCTGCAATGAATATCCCAAACAACACTGGTCCCAACACCAAGCCCTGTGGAACACCTGTTGTCACTACCCTTGGGTGTGAGAGCTCCCCACCCACCACCACCCTCTGTTGCCTTCCCTGAAGCCAGTTCCTTACCCATCTCCCCAGCTTTGCACCCACCCCTGTGCCCACTAACTTACTTCCCAGCCTTCCATGCAGCACCGAGTCGAATGCCTTACTGAAGTCCAGATACAGGACATCCGCTGTATGGCCCTTGTCCAGTTTCCTAGTTACCCAGTCATAGAACTCCACAAGGTTGGTTTGGCAGGATCTGCCCTGTATGAAGCCATGCTGTCTGCTGTCCTGTAGTCCTTTGGCCTCTAGAAGGGCCACCAGCCTCTCCTTCAGGATAGTCTCCATTAGCTTACCCACAATGGATGTGAGGCTCACTGGTCTGTAGTTTCCCAGTTCATCCTTGGGGCCACTCTTGTGGAGGGGCACCACATTAGCTATCCTCCAGTCCTGAGGTATACACCCCGAATGTAGTGAGGCATTATATAGGTCTGCCAAAGGCCCTGCAAGGACCTCTGCCAGCTCCTTCAGTACCCTGGGGTGGATGCCATCTGGGTCTGGCGCGCCTTGTCCACCTTCAGTGCCTTCAAACCATCCCGAACTCTGCCCTCCATGATTTCTCAATCTGTCACCACTTCCCCCCCGTTTCTGCCATTTCTTCCCCCTTGGGTGTCACCCCCCTCTTCTCTTTAGTAAATACTGAGCAGAAGTACTTATTTAGTGCTTCTGCCTTATCACACCCTGCTTCCACCCAACCCCCCTCCTTCCTAATCTTTACTATGTGGTCCTTTCAGTTCCTTTTCTCCCTGATGTACCTAAAGAAGTCCTTCGCCACCTGATGTTTTTGCCAAAAGCACATTATTACACAAAAAAACTGTAAGGATGACATTTTTGCTGACTAAGAAATACTGCACTTTTAATTTTGTTAATACATATTAGTATGGTAGAAAAATGTGTATTATAGGCAGCATCTGAGCTTAGTACTAGGTTAGCCACATCCCATCTTTAATAGAAGTTAAAAAGAAGGTAACCTATCAGACCACTGCAAGCTTCTGCCTACCAGGAACTCACCAATAGGTGATTTCTTGGAGCATATATCTAGGCTGTGTGTTTGTCTGAGTTAGGCAGTCAATAAGTGAGCAGAGAATGATGGGCTGATGAATTACTGGGAAGATTCAGAAAGGCAGTTTGCAGCTCACTGTAGTGAATGCTGTCACAATACATTGCTGTCTGCATTTATAAACAGAGCATCACAGACACAGCCCTGACAATTCAATTTAGCATACAGGACAAGATACAGAGCACACCAAACTTCAGAATAATTGCTCATAACTTCTGCTCTTGTACTTTCTGACAACTTGTTTTTTTCTGTCTATAGCAGGAGGCTTTTGTTCATAATCAAACTCGGCTTAAAAATTCCTAATTAAGTCACCATCTGGCTGGCAGAGTGGTGGCATCACCGCTTGAGGAGCCAGTGACCCAGGTTTTGGAGTGAGCTAGGGTGGTTGAAGTGTCAGCCAGGGGAGCTGGATCAAGTGGCTTTTGCCTGCTGTCCACCCCCAGGGAGGGAGGGAGGGAGGGACTGAACCTCCCAGTGTAGCACTCCTAGGTGACCACAGAAGTGGCTTACCAGGGAGGCAAATGTTGAGGCTGGGAGGTGTGTCAGATGCTGGGCAGGTTCTGTCATTGTGTCACTGCATGCCATGTCTCCCTGAAACATAAAGAAGAAACAAGCTTGGCCCTGGTGACAGTCTCTAGTGGGGACCCGGAGTGTCTGGGGCGAGCCCCTTCCGCCACTGTCAGCTGCTTGATGACTGATGTGATGTGGGAGTAGCCAGCCTCCCCCTACTCCTGCCCAGAGGGCAAAGTCAGGCTCCATGGGGGCAGGCTGTGGTGGGACAGGCAGGAAAAACCCACAGAAGGTCTGGTGGCTCCTTGGCTTGGAGGACTGGCCCAGAGATTCAGGGGGCATAAAATATCAATGCAAAAAAAGTCACCATCTTCGCTGATCATTTCTTAAAGGTGTGCTGCCTGACAAAGTGTACATATTTCAACATTTTAAAAATAACTTTTGCTTAGTTTGGTGCATGCTGTCTCTTGACCTGTATGCTAAATTAAATTGTCAGGGCAGTCTCTGTAATGTGCTGTCAATAAAGGCAGACATCAATTTATTGTGATGGGACTCACTACAGTGAGCTCCAAACTGCCTTTTTGAATCTTCTCCGTAACTCATCAGCCCACCATTCTCTGCTCACTTGCTGACTGCCTAACTCTGACAAACACACAGCTTAGATATATGCTCCAAGAAATCACCTGCTGGTGAGCTCTTGGTAGGCAAAAGCTTGCAGTGGTATCTTAGGTTACTTTCTTTTTATTCTATTAAATATGGGGTCTGACTAACCTAGTACTAAGCTCAGATGCTACCTGTAATACATATGGTTTCTACCATACAAATATATATTTACACAATTAAAAGTGCAGTATTTCTTAGTCAGCAAAAATGTCATCCTTAGAGTTTTTTGTGTAATAATGTGCTTTTGGCAAAAACATCAATATATCATTTTTTCTTTGCATTTAATTCCTTAAATACAAAAAATGTGATTTTGCAGAGGTCTTAACTCAACACAGCACAGTGCACCGGTAGTTGTTCATATGCAGTAGAGTTTGGTGGCCATTTTGGACACAGCAGACTGTGTCATGTTCCACTGTGACCTCTGCAAGCGAAAGTTAACTGACTGACAAAAAATAGTGTGGTGAGAATGATGGAGTCAATGGAGAGAGTGGAGTGCTTCACAGACCACGGATGAGACTGTAATAGAACTCCTAATTGTTCTTCAGTCAGAATCTGTTGAATCCATTTTTGATTGCAAGAGGTCTGCAGAGCTCCACCCACTGCAGCCCTAAAAAGAGTGTGTAAACCTCTGTGGAAAACTATCATCTCATTAGCATAATGAATAGTTTGGGCAAACTGATGGAGTGGATTATTATAGACTTGTTAGGCACGGGACATCGAGTAACTGGCATTGTAGGTGACAAGCAACATGGATTCACCCCCAAAAGATCCTACATCACTTATCTAATAACTTTCTATAAGCCAGTGGGGAAACATTTGGATGACAGAAAAACAGTTAATGTTATTTTTCTTGACTTAAGTTGGGCATTTGATAAAGTGCCACATGTATCTGTAATCATCAAACTCAGGGAGTATGTTATACCCAAACTGATTGGGTGGATTGATAGTTATTTAAAAGAAAGTATAGGGTAAGGCTAAATAGGATCTACCAGTCTTGTTTAAGACTTTCACCAGTAATATGAATATGGACATTAAAAGCTGGGCCCTGAAGTTCTGTGATGACAATAGGCTAGGGGATAGTGGTGAATGAAAAACTGTTTTTGAATTACAAGAGGAATTAGATGAAATGACTAAGTAGACTAAGACATGGGGGTATGGCTTTAAATCTGGACAGGAGCAAGGTGATGCACCATGGCAGTAATAATAAATAACATGAGTACTACCTGGATGGACACAAAAACGTATTGCTTATAATAAAAAAAAAAATCTTGAGGTAGTTGTTAATAATGTCTTGAGTAACTCTAAGCAATGCTGGGAGGCTTGCATCAGGAGGAATATAATATCTAGAAGTGAAGAAGTTATTGTATTGTACAGAATTTTAGTCCACATTCATCTACACTACTGCAGTCAGTTTTGGTTGGCTCACCTTTAATGTGACAAAAAATAAATCGAGGGTGTACAGAAGAAGGCAACAAAAATGGTGCCGTGCCTCGGGAAACTCTTATGAGAACAGACTGAATAATGTTAATCTAGTTATTGTGAAGGACAAATGAATTACCTGTCATTTAATGTTCATGTGTAATATAAGTAGAGATGACCACCTTATAAGGGTATGAATATACCCTTACAGGACTACAGACAGTTGAGCTGCCTGTGCCTGGCTGGTGAATTCTAAGACTGTCCACCCTCTTTGTGTGTCAATAACTCTGTTAAAAATACAAAAAAGGAGTCTGTTTTCAGTGTGTGCTGTCTTGTGTCCAGGATACATCCATGATGTGGGGAAAGGCACTGTGGGCTGCAGGAGGTGTAGCTTCACTCCTGCAGCCCTTGGGGCCTTACTGCTCTGTTTTCTATCTGTCAAGAGCACTGCTAATACTTTAAACTCTGCTGCACTTTTAAATAGTGGTTACAAACCACACATATAACTTCTAATAAAGCCAACAGTAATCTCTCCAATCCAGAAGTACCTCAAAGGGGCACTTCCAGTCTGTCCCCATGAAAGGCTGTTGCCTCAAGGGAGGGGGGTAGCTAAGCTGTAGGAACTGCTAACATTGTCTGTGGCTAGATAGTGAATTCTAAGACTGTCCATCCTTTGTGTGTGTCCAATATGCTGTTAAAAATACAGAAAAGGGATTATTTTGTTGTCTTGTGTTGAGGGTACATCTCTGATGTGGGGAAAGGCATTGTAGGCTGTTGGAGGTATTGCTTCAGTCCTCCAGCCTTAAGGACCTTGCTGCTCCATTTTTTATCTCTCAGAAGCAAGAGTATTTTCCAAACTCTGCTGCACTTTTAGAAAGTGGTTATAAACCCGAGATATAATTTTTAAATAAAGTCAACAGTAATCTTGTCAAACCAGAAGTATCGCCAATTGGCATTTCCAGTCAATTCCAATGAAAGGTTGCCACCTCGATGGGGAAGCTAAGATACAGGGACTGCTAACAGCTTATACACCTGTGGTTGGCTGGCTGGTGAATTATAAGACCATCCATCGTGTGTGTGTGTGCGTGTGTGTGTGTGTGTGTGTGTATGTGTGCGTGCGTGTGTGTGTGTATATGTGTGTGTGTGTGTGTGTAAAATTCTAAACTATATATATATATATATATATATATACATAAAACTGGGTGGCCATGTAACTTACGTTACTACCCCTGCCTTGAGGGTTCAACAAGGTTGATGGGCCTGGATTCTGTTTCAGATGGAAAAGGGGGGGGTTCTTTCCTAATAAAAGTTGATAAATAACAGTATCTCCAACCAGAGTTAAGGTATAATGGACCAGATGTTTGTAGGGTACAATCCTCTAGGATGCTACACCTACCCAACCCCCTCACAATCACCCCACACATGGAACAACAAAATACAATGCAATATTTCAGTAACCATACAATTATTGGCTTTAGCTAATAATATGCTCATGCAATGATGTGCTCACATGACAGGCTTCAAAAGAATAACAAGTAGTTTTATTAAACCAAAGGTAAGGGAAATTTCCAAAAAATATTTGATAAATTAGAAAAAACATAAACATTAACAATAATAGTCCCCCGCAACAGTAACAACACTGTATGGCCCACCTCCCAACTATTACTAGTGTACCACAATATGTATTTAGGTACCCAGGACTAGCTGTAGGCCTGTACGGTGCAGCTGGTTGGCCAGCGGTGATGCACTTCTAAATTATAACTGGAACTTGGAATGAAGTTTGTGGAACTCATCAGGTTAGGGCAGGTCCTGCAGTTACTCACAGTTCTGTAGCTCAGGTTTAGCAGGGTCTGTCAGTCAAACTGTGGGGCCTCAAGCTGTACCAACAGCGTGGCAGCTTACTTGCTGTGGTAGGATCTGGCAGCTTGTCACCTTCTAGTGGATTGGCTGAGTCTGGCAGCTTGTCACCGTCTGTAAAAAGCTGACCACAGAAGCTGAAACAGGCCAGCACTGGAGACTGGGGCAATACACCTACCCCACAATGTCCAGGTTTCTAACCCACAGGGGAAGATGATGGGTAATAGCTAGTGGTAGCACCACCTGGCCAATTTTCCAGACCATCCTTGCTGGCAAGGCTTTCTTCTTAGAGCTCAGAATTCACACTATTTTCTCTTTCAGCAGATGGCAGATGGTGCCAGCTCTGGCGACCACTTCAGTTCACCCCCCCCATGGTGATGGGTAATAGTCAGTCTCTCAAACAGTTCTCAAAATACAGTCTTAAACACCAAAGGCAGCTTCTCTTACTTCAGAATGGATCCTAAAGACAATGGGAAGTTTCGGTAACAATCTCTGGTTGTGGGCCCAAGCAGCACTTGGGCCGTTGCAAAGAATACAGCCCAACTCTCCTCTCAGGCTGAGGGCTTCTCTCAGATGCTGCAGAATTTCAGCTACACACAGTTCTTCACATTTTTGCTCTGCTTTTCAGGTGGTAGAAAGCTTTTGACAAGTCTTCTACAGTTCGACTGTGGAAGTCTTAGGCCAACTTCCAAACGCTTTTTCAGGCACAGACTATACACCCTCCTCAATCATGGAGAGCTTCAGGTGAAATCCCCAAGCTTAAAACTCCCCCACAGTCTCAGGGGAATATTGGCACTACTGATTGGCTGAACACAGCTGTCAATCTGCAAAATTATGTGTTAATTCCCTTCAATGACTGATTGGTTGGTTGTTTAGACACCAAGGCATTGTCCATATGCCCTACCCAGGAGCCATTGTCAAGTCTTCCAGGACTCTAAAGACTTTGATTGGTTGCTTGAAGGTCAAAGGGGGCAAATATGGCTGCTGTTGTAAGCAGTTTATGCACAGTACCAACATTCAAGTCTTTTTGAAGGCAAACAGAATAGTTTTAACATTGATTGCCCCAAACGTTTAATAGCAGCCCCTCTGCCCTATTGTCCAGTGACAGAGTGGAGCTTGACAAGGACTCCCTCTCCCCATTGCTAGCATTGTAGCACTGTCCACCTAAGTGGCAGCAAGGGCTCCATTCACATAGCAACCATGGATGCTTCTTAAAGATACAGTGCTCTGCTTAAGTGATACCGCTTAAGAGCGATTTACAGAGTTTTTTTCTCCCCCCCATGTGCCTCCAAGCACCCTTCACCAGTTCTGATGTCTTGGGAGCCAGAGCACATGATGAGGAAAGGCAGGAGCTGTTGGAGCAGCTTTTACAGTTTAAGCACCACAGCGCTATCTACCTAACGAGTTGGCAGCAGCCAGTTCGCACATCCAAGCTGGTTTCCTGCTTGAACACTTGCACAGTGCATTGTGCAGCATTCACTGAAATGCCATGCATGCAGATTAACCCTAGTTGCTCCTCTGCTTCCCCAGGATTCTGGCACACAGGGGCCCGCAGGAGCAAACCAAAGGACCCATGGTTGGACTGTGACTGGCGGGAGGGTAGTACAGCACCTGGAGAGACAGGCAAGGTAAGCCCCACCTGTTTGGGGGGTTACACTCTTCCCCACCTTAATATTTGGCATCTGTGCCAAGTTCATACCAGGGACCTGGTGCCAATAACACTGACCATGACATTTCATCTTGCAAAGTCTATCTAGACAAATGATTCTTAGCTAGCATAGGCAATCAGATACATCCTAGACTAGACAAATGTAAACTATCTACACATTGATATAAACAACTACTGAAATGCTTTTCAGAATTTTAGACAGCTGTCATAACATTAAGTGGTATACTGTAAGCATAAGTACTTTTAGAGCTCTATTAAATGGCAACTTTGGAGCAATACCTTAACATCATTTTTCAGCCTCCCCTTTTACTCTTTTTAGCTTTACCTGCTCTGGGTGGCTTTGCATTAGGTGGGCACACAACAATTTTAGGTAGAGACCTTTGCGGTGACAGAGATGCCCTTGTGGACTACATGCATGGGCAAGTCAGTTGAAGCTCCTGGGGAGTCATAGGTGAGTTTTAACAAAGGTTTTACAGTTCTCTTGGAGTGACACAATTGAACTGACACTTCTTCCTTGGCATCAGGGTTAGCTACTCCCTGTTCATTGTCCACCAATGAAGCATCTTCTGGTAAAGTGGCTGTCATGGCTTCCTTTGGTATGTCCTCTGTTTCAACATACTCAACAGGTTCTCCCCTTTTTTGCTCTGTTATTTCCTGTGGTTAGGGGCCATCATCCAAGGGTAACATCTCAACTGTGGGTTCAGTCTACATTTGCTTCAGAGTTTTGAATTGGTGTAGGAAGCTCTGCAGTGGGTATCTCTGTCACATCATTTGAGATTTCAGGCATCCCTTGAAGCAGCTGAGCAAGTTCTGGTGTGGGATAATAATATGCTGTGTGATAAACAACTTCTTCTGACTCAGTATCTGAATTGTCTGGCTCTGCTGGCTTGTCATGATTTGATGGGACAACTCCATATTGTCAGGCCACCAGCTTGTTTTTTGCATCTGTGCTTAGCAGAGCTAGTTATGGGAGATATAGGGGGTTCTGTCTGGTCTTGGTGGCCATTTGTAACCACTTGTATGTCCTTCTGAAAGGATTTTGTAAACAGACGTGTTGCACTTTCTCGATTAAAACACAGGGCGTACTGCCACATCTGTTGGCAATTTTGTGCTTTCCAGGAATCCCTAGGTTGCTCCATAACATGTGATCTCCTGGCAGTAAGTCATGTACTTTTACCCATTTGTCATAACTCTTTTTGTTTGCTCTGTTTCCATTGGCTGTGGTTCCAGCAGACAGCTTGTATGCTGAGTTTAGCTGGTCTTTTTAACTTTTGTACATGTTGTAGGTACAGTAGGTCTCTGGCGTAGCTCTGTCAGCAAAGACACTGAAACAGATATCCACACACAGTCTTGCTTCTCGACTGAACATTAGACTGTATGGGTAGACTCCTGTAGCACCATTCTTTGTGCAGTTATATGCATGGATTAAAGCACTTGCTTGCTGGCTCCTCTTACAGTACTTTTGTCTTTTGGGTTCAAAGTGCCCAACACATCTAGAAGTGTCCTGTTGAACCATTCAGGCTGTGGATCACCTTGAGGGTGATAGGGGGTTGTATGGGATTTGCTAATGCCCCATAGAGACAGCAGTTATTTTATCAGGCAACTTTTGAAGTCTATTCCCTGGTTGGAATGGATTCTTTGGGGGGGGGGGACTCTGTGATGTACAAAAAACTTTTCAATGAGGACCTTTCCAACTGTGGAGGCTTTCTGATCCTTAGAAGGATAAGCTTTGGGATATCTTGTGAAATGGTCTATGACTACAAGAATATTTGCTACATTCTTAGAGTCTGGGTCCAGACTTAGGAAATCCATGTATATGAGCTCCATGAGTGCAATGGACACAATACTAAGAAGAGGAGCAGACCTCTGTGGCAGTGCTTTCCTTTGAACACATTGGCTACAGATTTTGTAGTATTGTTCCATGTCACTTCCCCTGCATGATCAATAGAAGCAGGCACAAGCCAAGTCCAACATGTGCTCCCTCCTCAAATGTGCCACGTCATCATGCAAAACATGGAGTACCAGCTTTTTAATCTTTGTTGGCAGGACCAATTGTAGATGAGGGGACCTTTGTGAGTCCTAGATTTCTCTGTGCAACAAATTGTCCTTACTCTTTATTTTTGACCACTCTTGTAACAACAATTTTGCATTTGTGACTACTTGGGTGAACTCACTCCCTTTTTGCAGGGTGCTGAAAATCTCTCTGAGACTTGGATCTAATCTTTTTTTTCTTTGCAAATCTTGGTGGGCCAGTTGTGGCATGTGGTTTAAGTCCAAAACACCAGAGTTGTGATAGGCATTTGGGATGCAATCATCAGAAGTGCCAAGGCTGTCAACAAGATAAGTGGCAGTTTCTGTGACTGGCTGCTTGTCTGTGTCAAACTTTTGGCATAGTGTTTTCACAGTCTGTTTTGGGATTCATACCCAGGCTTGTTTTGTCTGTAGAGGATGCTGTTGGGCATAAGGACAGTGCATCTGCATCTATGTGATTTAGTCCAGGCCTGTATTCAACATGATACTCATAGATGGACAATGCCGACAGTCACCAATGCCAGGCCGTGTCAGGTTTTACAGTAGTTTGCACATGCGTCAAGGGACTGTTGTCAGTTTTAACTGTGATTTGCACCCCATAAAGATATTCATGGAACTGGTCCACAAAAGTCCACTGTCAAGCAAGGAATTCTAGCTTGTGTACAGGATACTTTCTTTCAGCATCACTTAGACTTCTGCTGGCAAAGGAAACTGGGTGCAGTCCATCTGGATAACTTTGTTAAAGAACTGCCCTAGAATAATGAAGCTGGACTCCATATGGGGAATATAAGGCTTTTGGGTGTCTGCATATGCTAGAACTGGGGCATGAGTCAGACAGTAAATTATTTCATCAAAAGCTTTATCACAGTCATTTGCCCACGTTTGGCCAAAAGGTTCTGAAGGTTTAAAATACTGTTTGGGTTCAGCAATAGCATCTGATGTCTTTTTGCTCTTGCCTTTGTTGGTGGGCAGGTAGGCTTGTGTTATGTTCAGTAGTGGCCTCACTAGCAGGATATAATCTTTGATAAATCTTTTGTAATAGCCACAAATGTGTAAGAAGTAATGCAAGTCTTTCAGGTTCTTTGGTTTTGGCCAAGTTGTCCATGCCTCAGCTTTACTGGGGTTGGTTTGGATGTCTTGATCAGACACAAAACAATATGACCTACATTGTTTATGGAGTCCTGAAGGAATTAACACTTGTGGTTGGAAAGTTTGAGCCCAAACTCTTCCAATTGATATAACACTTTCAGCAGTCTTACCTCGTGTTCCTCCAGGATCTTCCCGAACTCTATGATGTCATCAGGTAAACCAGACATTCTAAGAGATTCATGTCTCTGACAGCTCTTTTCACTAGAGGCTGGAGAGTGGCTGGGGCATCAGAGATACCTTGAGGCATTCTCAAACATTCATAGAATCTGAGAGGGGTTTATAAATACTGCTTTTTCTCTGTCTTGTGGAGCCATGGGTATTTGATAATATCCAATCCTTAGCTCAAGCAGCAACAAAAAAATATTTTCTGCTGTTAAGGCAATCCAAAGCATAGACATAGCATACTGGTCTGGTATGGTCCATTTGTTAAGAGTTCTGTAGTCTATGCACATGTGCACAGCTCCATTTGTCTTGTGCTCTACTACAATTGGTGAAGCACATGGTCTTCTCAATTCTTGGGTAATGCCTGCAGCTAACAACTCTTGTAAGTGTCTTCTCAGATCATCAATGTATGTGGATGCCAATCTGTGGTATCTATCTTGAAAAGGGTGCTCATCCATAAGCCTGATGTGGTGCTTTTCCCCAGTTAAACATCCCACATCCTTTTTGTGAAGTGAAAACACTTTTGCTCTTTCAGCGAGCTTTTGGTTGGTAGGGGTCTTCCATCATTCAGGAATAGGTGAGTTGCCAGTATCAAATAGATATAAGTCAATGCAAGGACCAACACCATATCTGGTGGGAGTAGGCTGTACTGCTGTGACTGTACAGTACAGACGTGCCAAAGTGCATCCTTTCCTGCTGACAATGTTTCAGTCTGTCACATTTTTTACCTGGATGTTAACTAGCTTTAAGTATGCATGAGCTCTTACTGAAAACACACTGGGATTCACTAACAGGTCTTCTGGCAGACCATGTTCTTCTGGAGTATCAAGCTTCAGTATTTGCTTTATTACAGCGCTGATATTGCATTCACCATTAGGTAGCAGTACAACCTCTTCAGTGTCATGGCACCATACTACAACCACAGGGTCATCTTGAGCATCAGCTGTAGTCTGAGTTTGTTGCTTGTAGAACTTTTGTACCAGGGCATGTACACCAAACACCTTTCCCTTCTGTTTGGCTTCTCTTTCTTGACAAAGCTGAGCCAAGCAACCAAATATATGTGCATTAGCGCCAGTAAGTATGGGTACTCTGTCATACATTCCAGACTCCGGACATATTAATGCTAATGTTTCCACAGAGTCTCCCACTCCAACCACCTTGGGAGGGAAAGCAATCCACACCTTGAGATGGCCTAGATACAGATCTGACTTGTCACTCAGTCTCAGTACATTCAGTCTTTCCAAGGGCAGTAGCTTGTGATGAGATAGGTGCTGGTCATACCAGTTTTTAAAAATAATTGTGACTTAGGAACCACTGTCCAGGACAGCTTGAACAGGCACACCTCCAATGGTGACTGTGGTTTCAGTAGATGGTCCAATAAGTTTTTCAGGATCATGTAGAGAAGTTTTGGGTGCTTTGACCAAATACTTTGCCACAGTTTGGGTAGAGCTGGATTTAACTGGAGCCACAGAGTGCTCCTTTACTTGGCACCACTGAAGTTTAAAGGCCTGGTGGAGTTCTGAGCTACTTTCTCTCTAGAAGTTACTCTCAGATTGATGCTGTCATTTGACATGTCTATCCTCAATGCAGTTGTAACAGAAAATGCCCTCTCAGTTCTGCTTGAATTTGGGTGATACATAAGCAGGCGGTCTCTAGCCTCAACTATTTTGTTTCACTGCATAAGCATTACAGGCAGCTGGCAGGGGCATTGACAACTGCTGGTCCTCACTCTGGCTCTCTCTGTCCCTGCCCAGACTGGGGCTGCATGCTGTGGCTTTTCAGTTTGTTTACCATGCTGCACAATTCATTGATGCGAGTTTCAATGTCTGGAGTCACAGGCAGTGCCTGAGCTTGCACTCCTATACCCATGACAGAGAGGTTTGGGTTGACAGCTGCTACCTACTGACTCTGGGAATCAGTCTACCCATTACCAGGGGTCATTCTTGCCTGGTTTGCTGCTTCTATGTACTTTTTCAGTAATGCTTTCAGTTCTTTTAATTTCACTTGCCTGTACACTGTTGTTGACTTGGATAATGGTTAAGGAGGTGTGATAGTCTCCTCAGCGTTCCCTTTCCTCTTCAGCCTCCCTAATGTTTCTCACCAGCATCCAGTGACAGGGTGGGGCATCCTTCTCTCCACAATACACAACTTAAGGATCAGCAGAGTTGAGTGACAAGCAGCCTTGAGCACATGCTCTAGGTGCAGTCAGTTCAAGTCAGTTCAAGTCTTGGGTTGCCACTCCTCCTTTGTGGAATACTCTTTGCAAACATCTATCCACATGAGTCAGTAAGGCAGACAATGGCTGTCCCTCCCACTGCCTGGTAGTTTTTAATTTCCACAGAAGATCATCACAGGACTCTGTGCTTCCAAACATGCTCTCCAAGGCCATCAAATATTCTTATGCTAGTGCATCAGGGTCAGTGACTATCAGAAAATGAATGACTTCTGAAGCAGGCCTTCAGATGCTTTCTCCCAGCTGCTATGTTTTCTCAGCCTCAGGGCATGGCAAATCCTGCACTAAAGGAGCAATATAGTCCCTCCATGTCTCCAAAGCATCCTCACTTGCCAGGGTGGGCTTTACTTCCCAAAACATTTTTAATCCATGATAAGAATCTAAGTGAGGTGGTCCATAACTAGGTTTACCACCTTCATCCTGTGGAGGGACATCCCTTGGATATCAAGTACTTTTTGAACCTCCTCCAGCGACTCTCCCTCAGCTTGCAACAACTTTGTGAGCTTCTCCTTAAACCCCTCGGGTTGGGGCGAGGCCTCCATTTTGGAAATCACACTAGCCTGAGTCACTATAGTCCAAGCCATGCTAGAACCTTCAGGGGTTAGCACATCAGGCACTCTAGTAGCATCAACAACATTCTGACATTCAATTAACATGTTTATAGTCTTAGTGGCAGAGACCCTCAGCCGTTCTCTAAGGGCGACTGCAACAAGGCATTTGATTACTAATAGGGCCTCTTCTAGTTTTGCCCTGTCAGTCCCAGGGGGAATACCAAAAGCAAAAGGGCTTTTTGAGACTCTGTCTCCTCACTGGCACACCAGTCAGTAAGTTTATTGCAGGCCAGGAGAGATCACGTGATGCAGCACTCCGAATAACAGCTCCTTGAGACTGCTCCCATCGCCCAGCTTTAAAACAGAGCTCCAGCTTGTTTAATTTTAACTTTCCAAACTTCTTTGGTGGCACATATTACTGCAAAGACTGAGAAGGAGAGAATTGGCTTCTAGAATGGAAGCAGAGATGCATCTCACTCTACCTAAACATACTCATCCAGTGTCTCCAGAGAAGATGAGCAAGTGATCCAAGGCCCAATAGGGGCTTAGCAGTAAGCTAACTGCAATGAACACAGCTCCATCTAAGGCCTCAGAGATGACCCCCCCTCACACTTGAACGATTTCTTCTGGAGCTCAATCCCTTTAGAGAAGACTTAGAATCCCTAATTGCTGAAGTCAAACAAATGGCATCCATGCTCGATGATCTCTCCATAAGGATGGCAGACAACGAAACACTCCTTATTTCCCTGGAGAAGCAAGTGGATTGAATTAACAATGATGCAGTGGATAATAGGCAAAGAATAAAGAAACTAGAATCTAAAATGGAAGATTTAGAGGGGAGGAGTCACAGAAATAATGTAGTCATTATCAGAATACCAGAGAAAGAAGAGGGAACTAATACAATCCTTTCCATATAAAAGTTAATTGCAAAATTGGCAGGCCCCTCACCTTTTGGAGCAGCCTACACTGTAGAGCGAGCCCACAGAACCCTCAGGCCCATGCCACCTCCTGGCTCTGCACCTCAGCCTTTCATCTTCAAGTTCCTGAATTTTCAGGATAAGCAATTCTTCTTGGGAAAAATTAGAGAACTGCAGGAAATTCAGTGGGAGGGAACCAGAATACGAATAACACAGGAATTACCAGCTACTGTGAGACAGCATCATACACAATTCCATACTATAGTCTCCAAGTTAATTGCAACAGGAATAAAATTTCAAATGGGATACTTAGCTCGATTACAAGTGTTGCTAGCAGGATCCTGGTCTACATTTGAGGACACCTATTTGAAGCGATGGAGTATTCTTCCCCTGTCTCTGCTTGGAAGAATTGAGTACATTAAAATGAACATACTCCCCTGCTATCTATTTTTATTTAACATCTTACCCTTATGAATTCCAAAGAATGATTGGAAAAAAATAACTAAAGTTTTACACCAGTTTATCTGGAATGGAAAGCGGGCAAAAATTGCTTGGGGGATGTTGCAAGGAGTTAAGGAACAAGGCGGACTTGGACTTCCCAACCTCAAAATTTATTACCAAATGGCTCAGCTGGGACCTAGGGTTAGTTACCTGGCCAATGACCCCAATATCACTTGGGTGTCCCAGGAAATATGGAGTGACCCAAACCTGAATCCCCATTTAGATTTCCTCAGGTTCCCAGCTTATCTCCTAAAAAAAATATAGGTAATCCTTGGGCAAAGCAAACATATAGGATCTGGGGTGAAGTCAAAAAAGACCTAGCCATATCACATACACTTACAAAAAAGGCAGAAATCATGAACTGTATGGACTTTACCCCTCTAAGGTTAGATTTGGTCTTCACTCATTGGAAAAGAAAAGACCTGAAGTTCTTTATTCAATTTATTCACTTAGGCCAAATTAAGACATTTCAGGCTCTTCAGGATGAGTTCCAGCTTCCAGGTACTCATTTTTTTAGACACCTTCAGGTACTCTCATTTCTTAGAAAAGGGAATAATATTAATCTGGTACAATAATCTCCATCTTTATGAACACAAATTATATGGGATTCAGCCTCTAGGAGAGAAAAAAAAAGCTAATTTCTAGACTAATGGGCGCTTATAGAGCCACTAAGGAACTATCACCCCATCTCTGTCAGATAGAATGTGAAAAGGAGCTGGAAACACAACTAGATGAAATAACCTGGTTGGAGGTCTGGGAGGGGATCACACCCACCTCGGCCCAGTGGGTTAAGAGCCTGAGGGCTAAAGTGTTGAGGAAGTGTTCTAGTCCCTTTTAATCTGCATTACCAGGAGTGTAGCCCCATGGGGTTCCATCTATGCTTTGTTTATTCTGTTTGGATGTGAATAAAAAGCCACACTTTAGAATCCTACTTCTGGTATTGGACATTACAGTTATTGGTTCCTGTGTTCGGAGTTACTTTGGTGCCCCTGTGCAGAGTAGCCAAACCTAGCCTTTGTGCTAAGTGACCTATTCCTCCCTGAACCCAGCCCACCTGGTATTGCTGTCAGAAAGAAATGGTAGACCTGGTAGGGGTTACATATGCAACTAAGTTCAGAACCCCATTTAACTACATTGAGCCACATACCCAAATCCTCATTTCATGGTCTAACTTTGAAGAGTGAAGAGTGGAGATTTGTCTATGTTCCACAGAAGATTATGGTGTTTGACCCCTGGTGGGTAAGTAAGAGCTCGGGGGTATGTGATTGTGGGTTCTTAGTGGGATGGTCAGGTGGGGGGACTTACACTGCAAAATACATTGATTGATTGTTTTCTTTATTACAGAGTTAAAAAAATGATGAGGGATGTTTTTCTTTATTTCAGATGGTAACAATGACATTGGGTGACTGGGTATCCCCAGGGTCAGTGTTATGTGTGTGGGGGTGCTGTGGGGTGGTGGGTGCTGAGATGGAAGTTTGGTAGAGGAACAGTTACAGGAGTGCCAGCAATATACATCAATGGCTGATTTTCCTTGTTACAGCTGGCATCTGCAAGAGCGTGGGGCACTTCCTGGATGTTTGAAATTCCTCAGCAGGCTGATCTGACAGATCGGTTATGCTTGCTGGGCAACGTAGATCAAAGGAAAGAGCCAACTTATGACTAGGTTGGCTTTTTCTTTTCAAATACACAAAGTTTCTGCCCAGCAAGCTAAAACTGTGTCATGATCAGCCTGGCTGATGATTGGTATTGCACTGACGTGCCCATTACAGACCACTCTGCATTGGACTGACAGTGCCACACCCCTCAAATGCCACTCTCATAGCAAGATGATTGCTTGTGTGTGCATGCACAGAGAACATTAAAAGCAAAGCAACTCTATCCCAACAATTATAGACCCATTTGCCTTACATCAGAACCCATCAAGATTTTAAAATCCATATTATTTAAAGGAGAAAATCATTTCTCAAATAAATAGCATAGATTATGATCAGCACAGATTCATGGCAGGAGAATTATTTCAATGTTTGGTGAATAGAGTAGGGCTTGTGTATACTGGAATACACTTTGGCCTTTCTCTACTCCCACCCTTTGTAGATACGCTGGGTAGCATGTAGGGAATAGAAGGCCCAGCATCAAAGGTGAACAGAGTGCTGGTGGAGGCTGGGAAGGATGGTGGGTGCTTGGAAACACGCTGAGTGTGAGCTCCTGGGAGAGGCTGGCTTTTATTAGGAATGTGGAAGGAGCTATTGCCCCACATATAACCTCAGGCTTTAGCCCTTCCATTTCAATATTTGGTGAATAGACTACTGCTTGTGAATACTGGAATAAACTTTGGCCTTTCTATATTCCCACCCTTGGTAGATAAGCCAGGTAGTGTGCAGGGAATAGAACACTCAAAAAGATTACCTCCTCCAACACACGGAGATTGTGACCAGTAGCACACAGGAGAGGAAAAACACCCTTCTTGAGGAAACCTCTGCGGATCCATGGCTACTGACCTGCCTGTTCTCTTGGGCAAGCTAAGAGGAAATCATCATACATGCTTGTCTGACTTTGTTTCTGAATTAGGACTGCCTGGTTCAATGGTGGGGAAAGTTCATCTCTTGATGATCTGTGAAGGAATATTACTCTTGATATTAGAAGAAGCTGCTCTGATTTGAAAGAACATCATTTGAAAAATAATAGTTGAAGCCAAGTCGATGCAGAGTTCTGACATATTCTGGAATCTTTAATGACATAAGTATTTGGTTATCCAAGGTCAAGAGAGAATGGGAAGGATCTGAGCATATGTAAAATGTATCAGATGGATGAATATGTTATTGGATGCCAGTTGGTATAGATCAGGTAGTAAGTAGTTTGAAGTCCTCTATGAGATCTGTCAGTGTTAAGGAATGATTGACAGGATATTGTTAACTAATTTCTGTAACTTAGAATCTTCTAGGAATTTAGCAAAGTAAGACATTGGAACAGAGAATTCTCCAGGACACAGGGATCCATAGAGGCTAGAATGGAGGAGGTATTGTGATATTTGAACATAACTTCCTTTAGGGAGTCCAGGGATTTGGAGGTGAAGCCATCTGTAAAGGAGACAAGGAAGATTTCTAGTCTTTGATGATCTGAGAGGTATGCTTAACAGTTCTGTATGATAGGTTCATGGCCTAATGGTAAAGGTAGGACTGAAAAATACAGTCTAACTGTGGTCTAAATGAGCAGAGCATTCTGGGAGAAATGGTGCAGTTGGAAAGAGGAGTGCCTTTGAGTGCTACAGCATAAGCAAATTGGTGTCTGGAGCTAGGATGGCCCACATGATACCATTGTCTTGCTGGCAAAGATTATGAGTTTGATGGAAGACGGAGAGGAAATATGACTGAGGCTGCTGAAGGATGAAAGCAAGGGAAGGTATGCAGTCAGAGTAGAGATACTGAAGCAGCTGCTTCATTTGGCATTGCCCAGAATATGAAAATGATGTAAAGTAATATTGAAATAGAGCAAGCATAGCTGATCTGTCAGATCAGCCTGCTGAGGAATTTCAAACATCCAGGAAGTGCACCCTTGCTCGTGCAGATGCCAGCTGTAACAAGGAAAATCAACCATTGATGTCTATTGCTGGCACTCCTGTAACTGTACCCCTACCCAACCTTCCATCTCAGCACCCACCACACAACACCACCCCCCACAAACATAACACTGACATTGGGGATACCCAGTCACCCAGTGTCACTGTCACCATCTGAAATAAAGAAAAACATCCCATATCATTTCTTTTTTTTTTTACAGGAGCATGGCCAGAGATGACAGCACAGTAGCAGCTAACTAATCAAAAGTTGGAGAAGGCAAAGCTTGGAAGTGTACTTTGATAGCCACCAATGGATTAGCAAGGAGGAAACAGAGGAGGCAAGCTGAGCCAAGAAGTCCTGCCTTGGAGACCAAGGAACAAGTTCCAGTTGAGGTAATGCAGCATATACCAAGACCTGTAACAGGATGAGTTTGAGGAGCTTCAGAAATTCATGCGAGTCCTCCTGCAGACAGAAACTGAGTGGAGGATAGCGAGCATGGTAGTTTAGCCAGAAGGAGGAGCAGTTCAATTTGTAGACGTAGTGTGATATGAAAGCTGGCCAATGAGCTGAAGGAGCTGGAATAAGTCTGAGGAGACCTGGCAGGAACTGTATCAGGGTGTGCAGCCACAGTGTAGAGAGAAGTGGAAGATGTCAGGATAGCAATGGTATTGCATACTGCACTGAAAGTGGAAAATTCTAAGAAGACCTTGGATGACATTTTAAGCAAGTGCTGGTGAAAAGTTAGTAAATGGAAAAGATGCCATGTGGTGCTGATGAAGTCAAAGAATCTAGCAGGATCTTGATTGGTGGTTGTAATTGTGGAGTCAAATGGCATAGAAGGAGTCAAATGCCAATAGGGATAGGGCAGATTAGAAGTAACAATGTTAAAACTCCCATGTCTGGTAAACTGCCAAGCCCACCTGTACCCAAATACCTCACAGGATAAAATGTATGGAATGGAGACTGTCAAATAGGTGGTATAGACTGAAATGTGGTATAAACAAAAACTGGATGAAACAGACTCCCATCCCCAGTAAACAGGTAGCCCACCTTCTGTCCAGTACCACAAGGTATGAGTTAGGGATGGAGATTTTCAGAATGCTGATATGGTTGTAAGGTTAGTAAATGGTTGAAACTGGAAGACTTGAATTCCCATACCTGGTAGATAAGGCTTGCCCACCTTCATTCCAATACCTCAAAAGGCATGAGTTAGGGACAAAGATTGTCTGAATGCTGGTATGGTTGTAAGACTGACAAATGGAGGGAGCTGGAAGACATGGACTCCCATCCCTAGGAGACAGGAAAGTCCACCTTCAATCCAGTACCTCAAAAGGTATGAATTAGGGACAGAGACTGTCAGAATGTAGGTATCGTGTAAGTCTGATAAATAGATTAAACTGGAAGGCATGGACTCCCATCCTCAGTAGACAGGGCAAGTCCACCTTCATTTCAATACCTCATAAGGTAGAGTTTGGGATGGAGGCTGTTGGACTGATGATATAGGTTGTAACTGAAACAGGTTCCCATCCACGGTGGACAAGGCAAGCCCACCTGCACTTCAATACCTTACAAGATAGAGTTAGAGACAGAGGCTGTCAGTCTGCTTGTATGGTAAAAGCAAGGAAAGAGTAGAAGCAGCTGCTTTAATTAAATAGAAAACAGCATTAAGTAGCATGAGAATAAAGGGATAAGGAGTGGGAAAAGGAGAATGGAGAATTGAAGGAGGGAGGATGGATATATGTACTGATAGACAAGAGCAAGTAAACAAACTAAAGGCACAACAAAACAAAGCCTTAAGAAAGTGAAATTGGGGTGTAATGGGGGAGGTAAGTAATGCCATACATCCTGGATTGACTGGGTTGGTAACAAACAAGCAGAAAGTAACAAACAAATGTAGTAGTAGGACTGAATATAAATAAGTACCAATACAGGTTCCATGAATAAATGCTTAGAGCAATTCATCTTGAAGAAATCCAGGTAGTACTATACTGCAGAAACAATGCTGCTAGAGGTGCAAATAATGGGCCCGATTCCAAGACAGATACCAGGTGTAATTGCACTATGCCAGTCCAGATAGTGCAAATCGCAAGTTACACCAGCGAGTTGTGACATGCGTGATTCCAAAACACCACTTATGCTACAACCCACAATTGCTATGACAAACACAAGATATGATGCAGTTGCACCAAAAAATGCTTAGCCATTGTGTAACACGGTCCAAGATGGGTGTAACACACCAGCACCAGCACCATGGAACTGCTATTCCAAAACAGTTGGCACACAGAACTACGGCAGAGGAAGGTCATGTAAGTTAAAACAAGTAATAGGTATCTTAAACAGTGCACCAGCCAAAGGAACCACCCCCACCAAGCCAGACCACAGAACACCACATAAACAGTAGTGCCCCAGGTGGAGCACAGTGCAAACAGTGGAACACCCAAGCCAATCTGCCCAGGACACACAGGACAGAGTGAAAGGGGCAGCAGCAGCATGGCCATACATGGCAAAAGAGAGCGAACACTGGATGAGGTGCAACATGGACCACAGCATGCAGCAACAGGAGGCCAACACAGACTATGGAATAGGGCAATGCCACGGTGCACAAAGAAGCAATGAGAGGAAAAATGGGGAACAGTGCAAAGCAATGTGGGACAGATGGGAGGGAAGCACAGCAGACAGACAGGCACAGAGACACACAGCACAGGTGGCAAGAGGAGTGGTACTGGGGTGGTGGAGGCGAGTGAGCACAGGCAGAACCACAGCCCTCCCTTGGAAGCAGCAAGGCAACACCAGCAGCACAACGTGGCATACAGTGGCACAATGCAGCACAGGCAACAACATGGCACCCATGCCAACACCACCATGACACCAGGGGTGGCAACTGCAGCCGCCAGGCATCATGCAACACATGCAGCTGCACTGGAGCAGGAATGGTGCCCAGGCATGCCAAACAGCAGCCATGAGGAAGGACCACGATCATTGTACAACAACACAGGCACACACAGGGCATCACAGCATGCACGTGCCACAGACATGGGTGGCACAGGAGACAAATGGCACACACAGGCCACAGACTCAATGCCAGAAAGATGGTGCCACCAGGCATAATGCCTCTGCCATGGCTACTGATGCATTTAAACAGTGCAACCACAACAGGGACACAGCACCGGGTGGCACAGACCTGTAGACATATGGCAGAGACACACCATTGCCTGTGTCACTGGTGCCACCCACAGGATCCACTGGTCCCTCAGGTGGAAGAGGGCTGTACAGGCCCCAAGGCCACCACATAGCCAGGACATGCAATGTGTAGCAGAATGTGGCCAGGACCAGGCATGGTGTGCTGCAGCACACATGACACCATGTGGACTCGGCCACTGGTGCACTCCAAATGCTGTGAGCTGCACAGCTGGCACACAGACCAGGTGCACAATGGGGACTCACAGGGGATGGCATGAACTGCCACAGGTGTGCCCCTACGTGCACTGCAACACACACACACATGCACATGCCCATGCAGACCAGGGACAGGTGCACAGATCCAGGTGTGTAGAAAATGTATTTAATGAGCACTATGGCAAAACAGTAATACAGGTCAAACAACAATAAACAGGTACAAATGTCAGGAAAGGGGTGCAACAACAAAAGCAACACATCAGCAGAAGCTCCCCACCCACCCCCATGCACAGCCCCCACACCAGTCCAGGATGCCCCCCTCCCGAATGTCAACACCTATACAAGTCCCCACCCAATATATACAGATCTACCTCCCCATCACAATGCAATCCACCAGCATGGGGCTAGCACCACTGCAGCTCCCTCAGTAGGGCACACATGGAGTTGTGCAACCATGCAACATCCTCCAGAATGGCCTACATGAGTCATATCAGCCGTTATGCATCCAGGGCACCCCTCCTGACCAGGCAGACCACCAGGTGCCCCATCGCTGCCATCCTGACTGCCTGGCTGTTGCTGTTCGAGGACACTGCCGATGGGCTGGGACACAGGGTCATCCAGCGCTTGTTCTCCACTGTCTTGCACCTGTTCAGGTTTCAGAGGCAGTGCTACCTTCTGCTGCACCACCTGTTGCATCTTCCACCACTGGCTCCATAGCTGGTGTGTCCAGGGCCACATCCCCCACAGCATCCTGGGCAGTGTCTGCCCCAGTGGCTGGCTGTATGTCAGACCCCTGCTGCTCACCGTCTTGGGGGTCCTGCACCTCCAGCACCCCTGCCACATCCCCCTCCTCTGACGACATAGGAGGGATGATCCTTGCCCTCCGCTGTTGGCGCTGGGTGTGTCAGCAGTACTCCACGGCATCGGCCACCTTCACCTCTGCCATGGCCCTCACCAGGGCTCTCTGTCGGGCATCAGTCAGCTATGCACACCTGTAAGGATGCAAAGGCAGCAGTTAGTGCAGGTCCTGGACATGTGGCATATACACACACAAGACACACACAGTTGCCACACGTGACACCATAGGCCAGCACACCATGGGCACCATACATAGCACACATTGCATGCACCTACTGGCCCTCCACTGCCTGAGGTCCCCATCATGGAAATCCAGCTGGCTCTGGCTTCCACTTGATGCACCTGTGGGGAAGGGGATAATGGTTAC
This sequence comes from Neoceratodus forsteri, assembly GCA_016271365.2. Taxonomy (NCBI): domain Eukaryota; kingdom Metazoa; phylum Chordata; order Ceratodontiformes; family Ceratodontidae; genus Neoceratodus; species Neoceratodus forsteri. The sequence continues at coordinate 867,929,444 of CM057450.1, read as the reverse complement.
ATGGGTGCACCACAGCAGGCTGTGGCCTGTATCTCAGCATTGCACTACTGTAAGAACAGCTGTAGGCATACCCACCTGCACCCGTGTCCTGATCCACCCTCATCTCTGTGTCCCTATTCCATGCCATGCTGAACAGTCACTCCAGAAGCCCCAGGTCCCTCCATGCCATGTCCTGCCACCAGTGCTGTAGTTGGCGGACGATCCTGTGCATGCCACTGCTAGCACCCAGCCATGTCCCAGTGGCCTGCCATGCCCATTCATACTGGGCAGCAGTATGCCTCCTGCACCCCGGCAGGAGTAGCATCTGCCCCCACTGCTGCACATAATTAACAAGCATGGTGGTCTCTCTCCAGTGGTGTAAAGTTTGGAGACCACCCGCTTAGGCTGAAGCCCGATCTCTGGGACATGACAGGGGAATATGACTGGCATGGGGTCCTGTGGATGTGCGGTACAGACCTGCATGGGAGAAAGGCATAGCACACATGTCAGTGCACATTGTACAGGTATCCATGTCAACAACCCCCAATCCCCCGCCCAGTGTGACAAGCGCTGGTGTACATGGTGCATGTGGCTGGGGCACAGTCACTGGCCATGGCACTGCACCATGTGTGCCACATCCTGGGAGTGGCACAGCAGTGTGGTCTGGCACAGGCATGGCACTGCACGACACACCCCTTACTCAAGGTGTCCATGCCACCAGCACATACCGCAGGTGGCATGGCCTGGCAGTGCAGTGCCATGTGCACACACAACACCACCCCACACTGCCACACACTGCCCCAGCAGTGCACTACCACACTGCCATTCCCAGGCAGAGGCATGCCCTTGCATACGCCAGCTGCATGTAGCCAGCCCAGCACGTAGTACTGCACGACCATGCACCTGCTGGCCATTGTCCCCATGGCACACTACAGGAGGGCTGTGTAGAGTATGGATATCAGCCAACATCACTACTTGCTACCCTGCCATATGTCTGCACAGCCACCTGTAGAGGGGTACACCCTACTTCACCTACCTATCTGTGCCCACGTGCAGTCCCATAGCCCCCACATGCAGCCTGTGTAACATGTGCAATACACCTACCTTCCCTGTGCACCATGTGTGCACCTGTGTGTGGCACTGCTGACTATGGTGGCACACCTGGATGGATAATTGGCAAAACAGCATTAGCTAGCAGTACATACATTGACCTAAGCACATCAGGTGGTATTGAAGTGTCCAACTACCTGCTCCAGTACAGGGTTAATGTCTCCTAAATGAGAGGAAAGGTACAGCAGTATTAGGCCCTCTGTGTAGTACCAGGAAATGAATTATGCATGCTGTACACTGTCCAGTATTCACCTATGGCATGGGTGTGTCTTCCCTGTTGCTACAGGATGGAAACATGGATTAGAAAATGGCTGGCATATTTGCTATAGCATGTTGCCTGTGGATGCTGTGTCCCAGTATTTACCAGTTTGCAGTGTTAGTCTCACCTGGGCCTCCAGTCCACTGTCTGTTCTGTCTATCTGCACTGCAGCCTTCTCCCCTGCTAGCGACCTGTGAGTCTGTGTTGCAGCCTAGCTTTTGCTGACATGCCGCTAGATGCACACGGTGTACGTACAAGCAACACTTGCATTGCAGGAGGCAGTTGTGCAGTTGCAGCCTGCGAAATCACAGGCATGCAATTGTGGGATGCACATGCAGCCTGTATTCACTTGCGGCCTATGCATCTGCTGTGCCTGTGTGGTTTGCGGTATGCCTCCCATGCTGGCATCGGCCGTGTGTGACATGTGGGATGACCGGACAGCAGTGGTAATGAGGGAGACAACACGGAGATGTGGTGCTCAGTCGTTTATTTGGTGCAGGTGACATATGACATAAGTGACAGTTCTGTACAACAGTGTAGTTGTGACAAACCCTCATTCATACCCACACCCAGTGATGGTGCAGTGCACACACTTACATGAACACACATGCCTCCCCACAGTGGCCCCCACAGTGCACTCACACCCACACACAGACACGCTCACACACACCACAATAAGCAACCCATGACAACCCAGACTGTGACACTACCCACCCCCCCATAGCAGTGGCACACCATGGTGGCACTTCTGTCTTCTGCCTGCTGCTACCACCCAGTCGATTTGCTGTGTGCTGTCCCAGTTGCAGCACTGGGCACACCCTGCCCCTGTTGCTGTCTGCTGGGCCAGTACTGTCCATGGATGCCCAAGGCCCCTTTTGGCAGGTGTTGCTGCTGCCCTTTGCCATACCAGTTGGTCTGCCTGTGGTGCCACTGATGCTTGTCCAGTGGTTCTTGGTAGTGGGTGTTGCCCCAGCACTGCATGTGTCACTGGCACAGGGGGCTGCAGTCCTGTGTCATGGATTCTGCTGATGGTGCTGGGTGAACTGGTGATGCTGGCAGTGGGACCACCTGCAGTGGTGCATCTGGTGGTGCCAGTGCCAGTGCTGGTGGTGGGTGCTGCTGCACCAGGGGTGTCAGCAGTGGTGGTGGTGTTGGTGAGGGTGATGCTGCTGGGCCTACCGCACATGGAGGTGGTAATGGTGGTGCTGCCACCACTGCTTTCTGTGGTATCTATGTGTTGCTGGGGTCTGCTGCTCCTTCTGTGGCACCTGTGTGGAGGTGTCCTGTGCCACAGGACATTGTGTGTGTGGGTCAGCATGCATGTCCTGTTGCAGGGCCACCAGTGCATCCACCTGCCTTGTCCGCTGTGCCACCAACCCCTCGATAGCCTTGGCCAGGTGGGTGATGGTGCAGGTCTGTGCCTTCTCACACAAGCCTGTGTGAAGGCCATGGCCTCCACCAGATGGTTAATGGCCAACTCCATTGTATGCATCCCTATCTCATTCACCCCAATCAGTGTGCCAGTCAGCTCCTCCAACACTGCATGGTAGGCTTCCATGCTGAGCCTTATGTGGCCCAGCGTCTCTCCCTATTCCATGTGCGCAGTGGCCAGGGCACAGCAGACCCCTGCATAGTCCATTGGGGTGTTCGGGCAGTCCTGTTCCAAGGCTGGTGTGGCCCATCCAGGGCATTGTCAGGAGGTCTAAACCTCACTCTCAGGTTCTTGGCAATATTGTAAATGCAAAGAATCATAGACATGTTGCATAAGAGTAATAAACTTGTTTATTACTACCAAAAGGATAAATCACAGTTGCCCTAGCAGTTCTTACCAATATGAACCGGGAGCCAATGCTAAGCATTCCCTATACCTAGATGTTTCTTCATGTCTCTTGGGGTCTCCCAGGTATAAGACTCAGTGTCTCACATTATATACCTGTGATAATTACTATGGTTACTGTAAGATAGAAACATTTCTAATTATAGAGATGAGCCCTATTGGCTAAATTAGAGGTGGCTTCATGGTCCAAGATAACATTATACAATTTTGTAGTAGTCATCACTTTGTGAAACAAAAGAGTACTGTTCTTACAGTTCTTACACAAATCAGTGTAGTAGTACAAATCACCAAAAGGTGGCAATGCTGACTTCTATATCATAATCATTACAAGGACATAGATGTCCTAATATCTTGTAAGTGAGAAAATACATGGAAAATACATAGAAAATATATATGTATTGGAAAGCAAAGTGTATAACAATAATATGCATACATATCCTGACATCTACTCTTGTACGGTAGATGCCCTTAGCCCTATATGTTAGTCTAACATATGCCTAAGCACTAGCTGTCTATGGTGTACCTCTGGGGGTACCAATATGGGTGCAGGGACATCGTGTAACATTCCCCTCCTTGTTGCCTTTAAGGGCAACACAGGTAAAAGAGGGAAAGGTCAGAGAGCAGGGGTCATTTACAAACCTGACGCACAAGCTTTGTAAAGGAAATTCAACTGCTTACGGTGTTGGCGTAGTGTGTGCCATAAGTAGCATAGTATAATAACCAAGAAAAATATCAAAAATGCTTGTATAATAACAAAACCTTTAATAGTAATCTCTAATCATGTGTTAGTTAATGCATCATTCATATCACCATCATTAATCAATGAAAGCATAGCTTCATTAGCCTTAGTAATATTATTGCTGATGTGGATGAGGTGGGTGTCTTTTCTTTCTAAAAGTGATTTTAATGTAAGTGACAGTGGATCTATGTGTACATTAAAATATGGTAAATATCCAGAAAGGGTGAGCAGATAATCAGGGTTACCATCAATGATGTCCGCATCCATAAGCGGGATGGGGATAATAACAGTATGTCCAATAACAGCCTTCTGGTGGGGAACAAAGCAAAAGTTAGGGTTATCAATAGCACATGTCTCAGTTCCATAAGTGTATGACTATAGTTAGTCACCATGCAGTACTCCCCGTCAGAATTGTGCTGCCTTTTAACAGTAGGGAGTCACCATTTTTGCAACTGTGCCGGGCAGGTGTAGGTCGTTTTGGAAATCCGTGTTGACAGGCGATGAACCTCCATTCGATAAGACTGGTAAAGTTTATCTGGAGCCAATGTTGAGTCTGGAAAGGCAGTGTCGTTCATACTGATGTCATCATCCATGGAAAAGGATCAGTCAATATTGTTGGGAGAATAACCACACACAGGTTTAATAACATCAAATACATCACATTGACACAAGTAGATATATTGTTTCTTCGCACAGCAGTCTGTGTGCAGAGTGACCCAGGCATCCAGGAAAGGATGGAAGACCAATAAAGGAGGCAAATCCAGGCATTCTCTGTAGATGTCATCATCAAGGTGCACAACACAGTGAACGGAAGCCAGCTTGTTGAATAAAGCTGTAGTGGGATCAAAGAGTGGTAAAAAGACAGTAAAAGAAACAAACATATCTTCAATAGAACATTTTTTAGAAGTAAAACAGGGACCAGTATTAGGGTGTCTGGTCACAAAACCCAAATTCCTAGCTGTAGAAAGAGGAATAGCTAGTGATTGTTGCATACACAGCAATACAACCAGGGGTTTTACATTGTGGACAATACCATTTGGAAATATGTCTGCCATGTATGATATCAGGGATTCTTCCAGATTCTAGATCACGGATGAGATTATTGATGGTAGTAATAATGTACGAGCCATAGGCTGAGCATAAAATCTCATGGGCAATATATTGCTTATCTGCTTCTTTGTTGTTCTGTGCAATGAGTGCGTTAATCTTATCTTTAGAATTAGTAAATGCCTTAGCAATGTCGTACATATTGTAAACAGTGTATCTTTCGTCCTGACTAAGGCCATCCACACCCTGCAATAATGGGGGTAGTATATTATTTACCAAATCAGTCTGAAATTTGGCAGAATGAGATTTGATAGCAGCAATGTTTGCTTTGTTCCAGATAGACATAGCTGTACCATAGAGACCTGTGACAGTGTCTGTTGCACCAGTGACATCAGAACTGTCAACTTCACGTGTATAACATTTATGACTTTGATCATCAGGATTTGGTCTTCTCCTGAAGTTGCCTCTATGCTTGGTGGTATGTACCCCGGCAATAGGGTCTTGAATATGAATGTGAAATGCTGCTAAACAATTAAGCAATAACGTACTATAAAATGCTGAAGTGTTAGTATTGTGACACATATCAAATTCTTTCATATTCCAGTAAGTCAAATTAAACAACACAAGTATATGCATAAATTGTAAATTGTTAATCAGTATACCAGGTAGGGCAGTGGCTGTTAGACCACTACGAGGACCAGGGGTGTGTTATGGACATTCCAAAAGCTGTTTGTCAGTGGGTGGTAACACAGAAAGGTACAAGGCAGCAGAGGCCATGTTGTGTACAGCATAAAAGTTTCAAGCAGAGTCCTTAGACAAACAATTACAATATGAAGGATCATTTAGAAAAGTGATATTGTATAAACCAAAATGTTTAAGACCAGTTTGTAGCAAGGACAGAGAACCATTTGGGGATAATTTAGCATTAGGCCAACCCTGGAAAGCTCCCTTGGAGAGTTTGGTGACAGGGAGAATTTGTGCTTGCGATGTGGTTTGCCACTCAGTTTGTAGGGTAGATTTATCAGGAGCAACAACCGAGGCAGTGAGGTAAGCATCAGAACTTTCCTGGACAGTAATCAAACTATCGGGTATTTTGATGGATACTCCCTCTGGAGCAGATGCTGGATGATCAAGGTGTGGTAGGAGGTTTTGTACCATGCCTTGGATGCAGGGGATAACTCCTGAGATGAGGAGAAAATTGAACAAGATAGCCATCTTGTCAGTATATCTGAAAAGCAAAATCAAACATTAGTAGGTTAGTACTATTCTGCTCAATGGGGTGAGGAAAAGTAATTATGCACCTTTATATAGTTTCAGTTGGTTTGCATGTAACCATTTGTCAGTCAGTTTATTGTTGTGCAGGAGTCTAACTTGATAGACTGCTGGACTGAGCTTGTTAACAATGGGATAAGGGCCTTCCCACTTATTGAAGAAGGAGTGTGTGGGATGTGCAAATCGTAGGATCATTACCTGATCTCCAACCTGCCAATCAACTTCTTGTGCGTGCTTATCAAACTGTATCTTGGACTGTTGCTGGGCCTTGCCCCTGCAATTGGCAGCATACAAGTGTGTGTGTGTATGAAGTCTTTTCTGAGTTTTTCCACATATTGGTCTACACTTGGTCCGCAGTTGGGGTGTGCAGGTCAAATAACAGGTGTTCAGGTAATCTCATCTGTCTTCCAGTCATCACCTCAAATAGTGTCAACTGGGTGATGGCTGAGGGTGTGACCCTGGCTGCCATAAGGAGTAATGGCAATAGGGAATCCCAGGTTTTGGGATTGTCCTCAATGAATTTGGAAAGCATTTGCTTAATCCGTCTGTTGGCTTTCTCTACTTGACCTGAAGATTGGGGGTGGTAAGGTATGTGGAACTTCTGTTGAACTCCAAGGAGCTCAAGGGATTCTTTCATTAACTCACCTGTAAAACTGGTTCTTTTGTCAGAGTCTACCTTAAGAGGTAGGCCCCCACCTGGAGAAAATGTGTTCCACCAGGATTTTGGCAGCGGTCTTTGCTGTACATGTCTTAGTGGGGAAAGCTTCAACCCACTTAGAGAAGAGATCAGTTACCACAAGAGCATACTTGTTGTTTCTGCTGGTATTGGTCAGGGGGCCAATAAAATCAATCTGTATGGCATGTCAAGGGCCGGAGTGTCTTTGTGGTAGGAGTTTGGCATTTCGTTTAGTGGGAATGGGATTGTTTTGTGCACAAACAAGGCAGTTATCTATGTACTATTTAACATCTTTGGTGACACCAGGCCACCAGGCGGTGGTCTTGAGCTTCTGGAGGGTGTTTTCCACTCCCTGGTGTCCACCAGTGGGTGTATCATGCACTTGGTGCAAGAATTTGGACCTAAGGTGTCTGGGGATCACCCACAACTTGATGGTGGTATTATCTGGTTGGTACCAGATGAGCTTGTCTTCTGGTGACAAGCGTAACTTACCTTCATGCCTCTGGTAGGGGTTGTGTGTGGGAAGTTTTCCTTCAGTACCCTTGTCAAGGAATCTGAACACTTCTTTGAGCTCAGTATCAAGATGTTGGGCTGCTGAAAGGTCCAATGGGGAAAAAGGTTCAAATTTCTTCCTGACTGCTGCGATGTGTACAGTCTCATTGGCCTCTGGATAGTCCATCATCCAGGTGCCCCCCCCCTTTGGCCCCTTCCTTGGCAAGGGTGTCTGTTGTGTCATTGAAGGCATGATAGAGGTCATGTAGGGAATTAGCCTTAACTTTGTGTACATAAAGTTGTGTGTAAACCTTTGTGCCAGTGATTGTATGTATATTACCAGTTCTTTGTACTTCACTGGGTTGCCATCAGAAGAGAGGAAGGAGTTATTCTACCAGAAGGTAAGAAATTCTGTAAGAGAACAACAAACCCAGTTAGAGTCTGTAAAAATGATGGTATCCTCGGTTCCATGCTGGATGAACTCAAAAGCACAGGCCACCACTGCCATCTCTGCATACTGTGATGATGCTACAATGCAACATTTAGAGATTTTAACAGTGTTACCATAGGGGTAAATCACCAAGAAACCCATCCCTGCAATCTGTTCTCCCTGATAGTAGGAAGCTGAACCATCTGTGAAAATATCACACAAAGAGGTGCTCTCAAGTATTTGTGGCATGGTAAGGAGGAAAGGACCTGGATCTGGAAGATCAGGTGGTTGCAGTGTACAGTCATGAGGCTCTCCTTGGAAAAGGAGTCCATGTGCCAAAATGGATGGAATTTTGGTTGGGTGTACCTGTGTGTCTCTATCCTGGAGAAGAAGTGACCAGTGTGTCAGTCTGGTATTAGAGACTGACCCATCCTTCACTCTGTCTGATAGCAGAAAGGTAGTTGAGGTATGGTTGGTGTTAATAATCAGTGGGGAGAACCCAATGATATACAGAAAGTGCTTGACAGCCCAGTAGGTGGCCAGAAGGTTCCTTTCACAAAGGCTGTATTTCTATTTCACTGGAGTCAATAGCTCTGATGCATAGGCAATGGGTCTCAAAGTACCATGAACCTTCTGTGCCAGCACTGCTGACATGGCAATGTCAGAGGTGGCACATTCCAGATGGAATGGTAGTGCTGGATTGGGGTTGACCAGAGCTGGAGCTGAGGCCAAGGCCTGCTTCAGTGACATCACAGCCTGGGTGTGTATGGGACCCCAAGTCCAGGGAATGTCCTCCTTTAGTAGTTCATACAGTGGAGTAGCCTGCTGAGCAAAATCACAAATAAAATCTCTGAATAGTTCACCATACCCAGAAACCTTCCAAGAGTTGCCACACTGGTAGGCAATGGCAAGTCTTACAATCCTTGTATCTTCTTCCAGGTAGGGCTATGGCCTTGGTCTGTTATTCTCAGGCCCAGAAACAGTACCTCTTTCTGACATAGCTGTGCTTTTGCTGGATTACATTTGAGGCATGCTGTCTGGATGAAAGTCAGTAGTTCTTCCAAGAGATCCACGTGTTGTTCCTGCATGGCTGTTGCCAACAGCAGGTCATCTACATACTGCAAGAGATACTGGAGAGTAGAGAAATCCTCAAGGGCATCCATCATGTGCAGTTGGAACAGGGACGGGCTGTAATGGAATCCCTGTGGTAAGCAGGTCCACATGTACTGTTTATCTTCAAAGGTAAAGGTGAACTTATATTGACTTTTAGGAGCCAATGGCAGTGACAAGAAACCATTGGAAATATCCAGGGCACTGAACCATTTTAGGTCAGGGGTCAAGAGTCATAGCACATCAGGTGCAGAGGCCACAGTTGTTACACAACTGGGGGTGACCTGGGTCAGTTTCCTGTAGTCAATAGTAAGTCTCCTGGCACCTGTAGTTTTTTTCACAGGCCACACTGGGGAGTTGGCAGTAGAAGCACATGTTCTTATTACTCCTAGGTTGAGGAGTGATTTTATTGTTTCCCTGAGAGAAGCAAGGCCTCAGATGGGAAAGAATATTGCCTTTGCCTCTCATGTACTGGGTCTGGCACTTCAATGAAAGTGTGCATTCTGCCACAGTCATGCTTGCTGATAGCAAATGCTTCCAAATGTCTTTGTAGGATGGGAAGGAGCTTTGGGAAAAGCTCATGGTTCTTGAACAAATCTATGATGTGATACTCCTTTTTTGTTGGCAGATATTGTTGCCTCAACATGTGAATCAGGGATCAAGATATTATGATATTGGCCATGAATCTGTATCAGTAGCATGTTAGCTAAGTCCACCACACAGCCGTGTGGTGCAAGGAAGTCAATTCCAATGATACTAGGATGATCATGCAATACCATTAGTTGGAAGGTGTGTGAGGCCTTCAGGTGACCCAACTCTACAGGTAGAGGTAGAGAGTGGTTTGCAGGTAACCTAGTACCATCTACTTCTGACATGTTGGTCCTCCATCTGGTGACCAAGGAGATGTATCTGGGTGGTCATCATGTAATACAGATACAGCTGCGACTGTATCCAAAAACACCGTAAGTAGGCAGCCCCCCAACCTCAGCCTCAGTGCAAGGCCTTCCATTTGTATCTAAGACAGGCTTGTTTACAATCCAGACTGGGGTCTGTAATTGTCAATCTGTGCTGGAGGAAGAATGGAGAGGTTGGGCCTGGCTTCTTTGAGCCACTTCACCATGCTGCACTGATGCTATATAGGGAGGTGCTTCTGGGTTCAGGCCTGTATGGGCCTGAGGGCCTGTACTCCTGGTATCACTATGGCCCATTGGGGCCTGGGTTCCTGGTTGTATGGCTGCAAGGGACTGAGCAGGGACAGCATCTGCTACAGGGCTAACTTGCCCCAGGAGTTTTCTAAACTTACAATTCTCTTTGGCTATCTCCCTATATGAAGGGCCTAGTCTTTGCCATTGTTTGCCCTTATGATTTTTGTGCGTCTTGTTTTTGTGATAGTACTGGTTCCCACCCCAATTCTGCTGTTACTGTTGTGGTCATTGTTGTTGTTGCACTTGCTGGGGGTGTTGGTTGTCCGTGGGGAGGGGGTGTTTGTGTTGGGTCTGCCCTTCCACTGTGTAGTGCATTGCGGCCTCTTGAGCAGGCTCCACGGCAGCTACTTTCTTTGAACCGGAGCCCAGATCATGGATGCAGAGTTGATAAACTCTCTTGGTTTTCTGAAGGATGTTGGCAAACCTTTCCTTGGTGGGATAGGTGGTTGGTTCTACCTTCTCTCTCACTGCAGGGATCATGTTCCTAAGGAACAGGGTCTTATATTCAATAAGATCTACATCTGCAGCTTCTTGTGCAAGTTGTTTTCCTGCTTGGTACGCCATCCAGAGTCTCTGGTGGTAAGTCGCTGGACATTCCTTTGCATTCTGTTTCACAGGGTATGCAAGCATCACTCCTACTACACCTGGGCTGTGTGCAGAAATGAGTTCAGCTGCAACCTCATCAAAGGTGGCATTGCCAGCCTGGCAGATGGCATTGGGGAGTTTGGCCCACAATCCAGGCTTAATGGTTTGGCGTAGTATTTGGAACTGATAATCTGCAGTGAGGCTAAGTATCTCACATTTGGAATGCACCTTTTCCAAGTGGCAGCTGAGGTTGTCAGACGGGCTCATCTGACCAATGCTATCAGCTATTGGCTGAACAGAGTAAGCCATTTATAGGGGATTATTGGGCTGATCAGGCAGGGGAAGGTTGTCTTGGGCACCATCCAGGGCTGCCCGGGCTGTGGCCTCAGTGGCGGTATGAACCATGCCTTCCTGAGTACCAGCCTCTTGCAGAAGCTGCCTAATTTGGGTTTTAAGGACCAGCTTATTTTTCTTAGAGATAGGCACGTTACCTATTGCATTCTCAATCATTGCTTCTATCTCCTGCCTGTCTTCCACATTAATAATGGCCACCGGTGGTGCCATAGGGACTAGGCTTGGGCCTGCTCCCCCCCATCATGGGGGCTGCCATGTTATCGTCACCCATGATGTGCATCATGACGTCGATGACGTATGACAAGGTGTGGGTGTAGTGGGGACCCGCCATGTTGTGGATGGCTGGGTGGGGTTTCTGGGATATAGTAGGGGTGTGACTGGGTTTTGTACTGAGAGATGTCATCATCTGAGACCTCCCCTTCTGATGATGTGTGTAAGGCAGGGGCTACACCTCCCATCGCCTTGACATGTCCAGCCAGAACCTCTCAGTGATGGTGCAGTTTCACCATCTTGGATTCACATTCTGCATGACTCACATTTGCAACATTCACATCAACTTCATCTTGCATTTGTTTCTGCAATACTCTATATGTGGCGCTCAATTTGCGATTGTCCCTAGCAGCCACTTCTAAGTCATTACGTACCTGGTTTACCTCATCCTGTAGCTCTCCCATATCCTCACTCAACTGTTCATTTGCTCTACTTAACAAGTCATTCATAGCCAAAGTCTGCCCCTTATCCTGTCTCAAACTTTCACACTCCTTCTTCAACATACAAATTTCTTGCTCTCTAGCTTGTGCAGAATGATGCAAAAGTAAATCCTTTTCATTGTGCAGGGTTTGAAGTTCAGCCTCCAAATTCTGCTGCAGTCTAAGACATTCTGTTTCCTGTAAACCCATCTCTTGCTTAAGAGACAAAATCTGTAGGTCAAGGGTTTGAAACCTTGCTTCGGAGGCTTCCCAGAGCAGCATAGAGAGCCACGACCAACAGCCCTTTGGCATGACGCTTATTGGCTGTTTGTCTCATCTCACAGTACTGGATTGAAATCCCCAGTATAGGGTTTTTGGATTGACTTGCATCCCACGCAAAGTCAGCCCATCCTCCATGGGAGGCAAGGAAGTTTGAGACTTTGAGTCTCAGTTCTGCGCAGATATTTGATACGGTGGCCATTGTGTGGGAAGGAAAGAAAAATCAAACTGTGAAAAATGCACCGTGCTGTGTATCTATCCACAGCAGGAACACTTTATACACAGTCGGGCTACTGTATACTTCGTAGGCTTGCAATTCAACGCTGTGGTGGAGTGGGTCGAGTCGGATTCAGCCACACTCGAGAAAAAAGCAACCAGGATTTGCAAGTGAAAACAAAGTGGTCTGAAAACGGGAGAGATGGTGTGGAAATGCACATCTACTGTTCCTGTTGGGAAGGGAAAAGTTTTAAGCAACAAGTGAAAGCTTACAAACACCAAATATTGCCTGCACACGGTCACCAATTGTCAGGAGGTCGAAACCTCACTCTCAGGTTCTTGGCAATATTGGGAATGAAAGGAATCACAGACATGTTGCATAAGAGTAATAAACTTGTTTATTACTACCAAAAGGATAAATCACAGTTGCCCTAAGCAGTTTTTACCAATATGAAATGGGAGTCAATGCTAAGCGTTCCATATACCTCGAGGTTTCTTCATATCTCTTGGGGTCTCCGAGGTATAAGACTCAGTGTCTCACATTATATACCTATGATAATTACCATGGTTACTGTAAGATAGAAACATTTCTAGTTATAGAGGTGAGTCCTATTGGCTAAATTAGAGGTGGTTCCACAGTCTAAGATAACATTATACAATTTTGTAGTAGTCATCACTTTGTGAAACAAAAGAGTACAGTTCTTACAATTCTTATACAAATCAGTGTAGTAGTACAAATCACCAAAAGGTGGCAATGCTGACACATATATATCATAATCATTACAAGGACACAGATGTCCTAACATCTTGTAAGTGAGAAATATATAGACAATGCATAGAAAATATATATGTACTGGAAAGCAAAGTGTATAACAATAATATGCATACATATCCTGACATCTACTCTTGCATGGCAGATTCTCTTAGCCCTATATGTTAGTATAACATATGCCTGAGCACTAGCTGTCTACAGTGTACCTCTGTGGGTACCAATAAGGGTGCAGGGACCTCATGTAATAGCCTCCTCCAGCCTACAATATGCTGCAGGGCTAATGTGTGGTGCAATCCCATCCCACACACTCTCACAACACAGGAGGTTGCTGGGGTCCAGGCACTCCTCCTCCTGCTGTTGTCCCTCCACTGCCATGCAATCCTCCACCACTGGTGTCCTGGCTGTGTCCTGCTGGGCCCACTCTGGGATGGTGTTGGCACTGTCCACTGGCCCAGTGTCCACCTCTGCTGGACCTGTGGGTAGACATCGGTGCTGTACTGTTACCTCCCATGTCATGACTCTCATGCCTCCAACTGTCCCAACCCTTGAATTGCTGTCCCACACACTGGGGCTGGTGCAGACCATGGTCTTACCTGCACTGCTGTCCACTGGTGCTGCCTCTATGGGGGAACAACAGTGCATCACAGCTGCACTACTATTACATGCCAACTGTACATGCCTCCATCCCCGCCTCTGATACACCATCCCATGTTGTCAGGGCGGCACTGGCCACTGGCTTACCTGCCCCTGTATCCACTGGCATTGCACCTGTGGGGGTGCAACAGTGCTTCAGTACCACCTCATCATGTCATGCCCAATGTGCATGCCACCATTCCTGCCCTTGCGTCCCTGTACAATGCACTGCAGGAGGCACTGACAATCATCTTACCTGCCCCTGTGTCCACTGCTTCTGTGCCTGGGGGGAACAGAATGCATCAGTGGTGCCTCCCCATGTGTTGCCTGCACTGCATGCCTTCCCCTTAGCTGTGCTAAATTTCAGGGTTCAGTCCAACACATTCCCTCCCATCTGTCACCCTCCTTGTTGCCCATTGTTACATTCCTTCATACTGGTCATTCTGCCATGCATCACACTTTCACTTACCCATCCCTCTGTTGTTCCTGGGCTTGTCAGGGTCAGTGTCCCCATAGATGCTGGACCTGCTCACTGCCAACACCCTTGCCTCATGGGTGGTCAGGGGTCTTGCCCCCATGGATGGCCCCTGTGGCCACTGCCTGCCACCTGTTGTTTGCTTCCTTGGCACTTGCATGGCATTTCAAGTCACTAGTGTGCTTTTGCAGCTCACACATTGTGTGCTCCGCATTTGCGATGACTGCCACCTCATCCCATGCCACCTTCCTTCTCGTTTGCGCTTCCTGATCCTTTCCGTTGCCCAAGAGCAGGATTGATTGGGCCTCCAGTTGCTCTAGTAACATGTCACTCTCCTCATGGGTGCAATTCCGCAACCTCCTCCTCTTTCCACCACTTGCCACTTCACCCCCACTACCCACCATCTTCACTGTAGCCCCTAAGACATATCTTCATCTTGCACTCTTTTATCTTGTTGTGGGTTATGATGTGCATATTGCTACACTGCTACTGTAGGTTATGCCTTGTCTTGCAGGTGTACTTTGCAACATGAGTATTTCTGCGTTTTACGTCATATCTGATGATTCTCTTGAAATGTGGTGCAGCTCACATGTCATAGGGTTTTTGGCGTAACTTTACGCACTGCTGTACTTTGCACCCTGCTCTCACTGCTCTCTTGGTATCAGGCCCAATGTCTCTTGCCTTAGCATCTTGAATGTAAAGAATTCCAGTCATAGACAATCAATCAAATATGTTTTGTAAACGGTAGCAGGCCACCATATAATGAACAAAGTAATGTTTCCTGACCTTCATGTGACAGTTCATCACTTTCCATAAGGAAGGCATCTGGAAAGTGCTAGGGTTCACAGTAATCAAAAGCAATATGAACTCTGTGAATAGTGGGCAGCTGAGCACTATGTCAGCAAACTTGATCCAGAAGTGCTAGTGCAGAGATGATGGCAGTGTGGAGGGAGAAATACCCCATAGAAAGCAAAACAAAACAGAGCACAGGATGGAGGCAGGGGAAACCACAAGGAAACGGGGAGTGGGGAGGGAACACATGGGGAGGGGAAGAGCACGGGGAATGAAAATGGAGAGTTGGAAAAGCAGGGGTGAGGAAGCACCACAAAGGTGGACAGAGAACAGAGCAGGATTGAACAAGAAAGGAGGGGAATAGATGACACAGAAGGGAGGAACAAAAAGGAAAGGGGGAAAACAACAGGTAGGAGCAAAGACAGAGACAAACAGGAAGTTCTGTCCCAAACAGAAAAGGAACACCCAAAAACACAAAATGCAAAAGCAGTGAAAGGGGGAAAGGCAAGGTGTCCCACAAAAGCAGCAGGTGAGGTGAGGGAACAGCAGCAGAAGGAGAATGCAAGAAGGCTCAGCCACATGAGCCATGCAGGGAGCCCAGAGTGCCTCCAAATGCAGACTGCTTGGAAACAAGCGAAGCATGAGCTGCCAAGAGAGGCTGGCTTTTGTTAGGAATGTGGGAGGAGCTATCCCCCCACATTGAACCTCAGACATTAACCCTCTCATGTACCACTAAGCTGCTGTGTCTTTATGAAAAAAATCAGTAAATCATCAGACAACAAAGCTTTTTGCAATATTATATTTTTGGACTTTAATAAGACCTTCTACTTAGTGCCTCAGTTGGCAATTATAAAAAAATGGAGTTTGTATAGGGCTTGAGGGGAGAGAGCGAGAGAGAGAGCTACAGAAATGTAAGAGGAGAAGGAAATGTGAACAAGTATCACCCTCATAATCTTTATTTCCCACACTGATAAAGGGCTAAGTTCATCTGGATGTTTTGGATCCAGTTCATTAAATGCGTATGTAACAGGTGTGACTGGCATGCCAATCAGAAAGGATTGGGGTTATGTATTAAACTGATGAGCATTCTCTATTTTTTTTTATTTTGTTTAGTTGTCCTGCAAGATGATACTTTTGTTTACTTGTTCAAAATAAGCAGTTCAGTTAGCATGTCACACTGGAGAAATGGTGAGAAATGGAGAACGTGGAGGAGGAATCTGGCAGAAGTTGATGAATGATTTGTGTGTGTGTGTGTATATGTGTGTGTGTGTGTGTGTGTGTGTGTGTGTGAGACTGACTGTTTTTCACTGGCAAACTGTGTAAGTGATGGACTGAATATACAGTGAGTTCAAGACTGCTGTCAGCTTGTCTGTAGTAGAGCTACTGATCTCTTAGTTGTATGACTGGTTTGGTTTTGCCTTCACAGCGACATTGGCACAACATGTATGATAGCTTGCCAGTGATTATGAGGATGTCATAATAGCAATTACTTAATGGGGAGGGGTCAATATTGCAGCCAACATCTCAGCCCCTTATTATCCAGGGATAGGTATAGGTTGGGGATAGTGAGAGAAAACAAAACAAGTCATACAACTCAGAGATCACTATCTTTACTACCATCACTATCTCTACTACGGACAAGTGGACAGCGGTAATGAGCTCACCTCTCACATAGTTTGTAAGTGACAAATGTGCACACACACACACCACAAATCATTCATGAGCTTCTGCCACAGTCCTCTCCACATTCTCCTTTTCTTCCCATTTGTCTCCTGTGACACGCTGACTAAACTGCTTTGTCAGAACCAGTAAAACTAAAGTAATTTCTTGCAGAAAACAAATTGTACGCTGCTCACTAATTTTGTTCATAGCCCAAATCCTTTCTGACTGGCATAGCAGTCACACATAGGGTTGCCACCTGTCAGGTTTTTTACCTGGTGATCAGGTTTTCTGGGTCCCTATCAGGTAATCCGGTTTTGCTGTGGGCTGGTCAGGTTTTTTAGCCATTTTGAGTGCTCACATACTTTTGAAACAAATGTTGTCATATTATTCATTGTTTCAGCTGCATGTCCAGCTTACAAACAAGTTCTGTTGTCAATATAGCCCTTTGTTTGTGAAAGCAGTCAGCCTGGGAGGTGTAAAGTATGGCCATTAACACCATTAGCACTTACTTTACCTAATCTTTTCCACTACATCTCAAAGTGGCATAGCAGCACAGCTGCCCCCACCTTTTGTAACAATAACAGAGCCAGTTGTCTGCCACTTTCATTTGCTGGTAAATAGTTTCATCTCTAACAGAATTTAGGTATTTTAAAATGTTTTTAATTATTTTTTTTTTCCTCAAGAAAAAAGAATGGTTACTTTGGCTTTGAAATAGTACTGTGGACATGAAAAGGAAATGGAGCCAGAAAAAGATATAAAGTACTCAATACAGGAAACAATTTCTTATATACTATATACCACGTATACTGTTGTATGCTATTTACAGTATTTCCCTTGTCTTCCACCAGATCATATCTGTAAATGAGATTTATTTTATCTCTGTATGTTTATTTGGTAAACCAATGTCAATAATTAAATACATAAGGAAATAAATAAGTAGAAAGAACATAGGAAAGTAATTTTAGCAGGTACAGTATAGTATCTTAACATTTTTGTTGAACCTCTGCTTTAAGTGTTGTCTTTTATTGATATAACAAATGGCCTTCTAGGAGAAACAATGCATGATGAGTCTTAAAAAGGGGTGGGGCTAGGGGCGAAACTTAGGATTCGGTTTTTGCCCCATCGAAAGGTGGCAACCCTAGTCACACATGCTACTCACGTTTTGAAGAACTGGATGCAAAACATCAGACAAACTTAGCTTTTTATCAGTGTGTGAAATAAAAATATGGTGAGAGTAACACTTGTTCATGTTTCCTTTTCCCCTTACATTTTATTACCTCTCTCCTCGAGCCCCATACAAACTGTTAATGTCTCCTTAACACCATGACCTGAAATGTTTAAATGCTTTTGCTGCATGCTACATAACTGTTTATTTTTAGAACGTTTTTCCTTTTTTGTGGTTTCACCCAATTCCAGGAGCAAATACAGTACAGCAGCAAGAAAATTGTTATGACAATTGCCAACTACAGTAGTACATTGAGTCTGCCACATTTTTGGATAGTATTGTAACAGTGGGTATCCCTTTGTGTGCCAGAAAAGATTACAGAAAAAGAGCCACTACTCAAAACACCTCCATAGTCTGTCTTGTACTGCAGCCATTGGGAGCAGAAAGGGTTATCGGCTACAGTACAGAATGTGCCTATGTCATGAACTTCACTGGTGGGTACCACGTGTCACCAAACAAAGCAGATGATATTGAATGTGTGCACCACCAGTAGCCAACATTTTAGAAAAAAATCAGAATGGGGAAAACTACCACATTGTTTCCTAAAGGGGACCACATGGAACAAATAATATCTGATTATTACTTAAAACAAGGACTTGCAACAAGAACTGATTATCTCTCCAGTGGAGGTCAACAGTGAAAATAAGAACATCATTGGAAAATAATTTTGCAATATCATGCAATTAATTTGAGTAATACATTTAAAGTATTTTAATTATATGAATATAATATGATTGGGTTGTGTATAGTCTTTTGTATTTATAGCCAACATTTGGTAAATATAATTATGTACTAGATTCTGGTATAAGTGAGTGAAAACCATAGAATGAACTGAATTGAGTTATTTAATTAAGCTGGTCCCTTAAAGCTCTAAGTATTTGATTACGGAGACTGTTAAACACTTAAAGTCATTTATTTTACTTGTATGCACATGCATTTTATAGTATACAATTAGCTAAGGGTTTTTAGAGACCACACCCCCTGTGGAAGGCGAGTGCCGAAGCACTGGGATTAGTTGTGGCTGGCTGGTCAATGGGTCTGGGTAGGTCTTTTATTATATGTCTGAATGTGCTATTTGTATTGGGCCCTATGCATGATGCCAATGTGCCTGCAGAAATCAGGCACATTGCCATCATACACGTGAATGCCGCAGAGGGGGAACTGTGCGGCATTCACAGAGGGGGCGTGCAGCAGTTACAGGCCCAATCACCTGGCCACATAGACAGCAACATGCAGGGGCCAGGTGGGGGGGGCATGCCAGAGGCATGTCAGCACTAAGCACCATGCACCATGGCGAGTAGCGCTGCCCACTGGGGTGCATATGGGGCAGACTGTTATGCCAGGGACTGCCCTGCCATAAGTGCCCCATGTGTCCAGCCCCCATGCATACTGGATAGTGGAATGGCCCTTCAACTAGTAGGCAGCCCCCCACACACAGCTTGGGCAGGCCCCTACCCCATACCTCCATGGCAGACACCTCCACACATAGAACAGTGTATTCCCCACCCATGGTGCTGCACCCCCCAACCCAGGGCTGCACCACTGTGCCCATGCAATCCATCACCCCGGCATGGCACCTGGAGAGTCACAGCCAACCCCACCCACCTGGCAGCAGCCAGCCATGGTTCATACCACCATCCCATGGGGTCACATGACCTGGGTGGCACACAGCAGCCCCCCAACCCCACATAGGCAGAGGTGCCCTGTTCTCCCCTGATCCTGACTTGACCCCTGTCACCACAGGACCCCATCCCCCATGGTACTAACACCTCCACAGCCACTGGCCATCTGACTTAAGCAGTGGCATGCAGCCAATGCATGCCCATGTATATCAGATGACCTGTGGCCATGGAGGTGTGTGGAGGGCTTTGCCGCTGACCATCTCTGACTGCGGCACTGGCAGGATAGTAGGGAGTCATGGGGGCTGCCACTGCTGCCAGGGGGTGTCAACTGGTGACTGAGGTTTGATCGGGCCATGGGGTGCAGTGGGCACCTCTGTGTGTGGGGAGTAGGGCATTTGCCACCCAGGACCACTGCCCACATGTGGGGGGATCTGTGTTTTTTGCAGGGGTGGGCTGTCATGTGTGGGGTGGGCTATGGGCCCATTGGGTGGCTGCAGTTGGCATCAAGGTGGTGTGGGTCCTTGTTCTTGTGGGTGCTATTCATGCATCCAGACCTGTGCCTGCCTGCTTTAGGGATCCACTCTGGGACCCAGAACTTTCTTCCTATTGGATGCCCTCCTGGGTATGCTACTCCACCCACAGAAGCCCTTTGCGGTCCTGTGTGTCATGGTGGCTGGGCCATGGACAGGTGGCTGCCGGTAGTGCATAACAGCAGGTGCACACCTGTCCACAGGTGCGGAGCTACGTGGGTAAGATATGCGCCTCTGGCATGTATTTTCTGCCCATTAGTCCATAGTTCCCATTATTTGTAAAATTTTAATTTGCATTGGACAAGTATGTTTTAGCACAATAAATGCACTTGAATATATTCAAGGATTTATGCCTACTTTTAGATAGACCATTACCTATTGCTCACCTTTTTTTGTGTCACAAAGGAAGCTATAATTTAAGTTCTGAGTCCTGACCAGGTCTCAGTTAGGTGAAGCACCTTCTCATGTGTACAGAGCCCAGGTCTTTTTTCTCTAATATTTGTTGTGTCAATTAGAAGGATGTTTCCAAAGTGTATCAACAATGATGTCATACACAACTTGTGTCTGGTTGCTGTTCCAGACTTAGAGAGTGAGATCTCTAGAAGAGTATGGTACTGATGAGTGTTACTGGTGTTTCTGAGCCTTGAATATAAAAGGGAAAAACAAGTTTATGGCAGTAGTGTGGGTTGGAGGAAGGAGCCACTTGTTTGCCCTTAAATGATGGACTGGTTCACTTGGGCCCTTCTTTATTACAGGTACCTTAATGTGTCAGGGCAAATGTAAAGGTCATATGAGCTGTGGAGGCAGCATAATCTAACATAAAAACATGCAGTGAAGGAGGCCAGAATGCAACACAATACTGCAGCATACTGTGGAAGTGTGACTACAGTAAACAAGCCAGGTTCAATGACAGTGAATCCCTTGTGTCAAGTAGTAACTTAATGCACTGTGTTAAATCTTGCATCTCCACTGTAAATACAGCATTGAAGGTTGAAAAAAGGCTCAATGGCCCATCGAATCTGCTTAGTTCCTGCCTCCATCCACACCTAGCCTAATGCTGGACCAGAGCTAGTCTACCAATGGCCCTGATTGTATTTCAACCCCTGTCCCCGACCACTCATTCCTTTCCCTTGTCTGCCCACCCTATTTCCCTCCTCTGGTTTAGATCATTCTCCTATGCCTCTCCCACCTGTGTTTGATGCCAGTGGTGGACCCTGCGATGACCAGTTCTGAGACTGCATTCCACTTCTCCACCAATATTTCTCTAAAACAAAACTTCCTCACATCACTCCTGAAGATCCCCCCATATCAATTTCCATCCATGGTCTCTTGTTACCTTGTCCTTAATTCTTTTGAACAGGGAACAGTTGTTCACTTTATTAATACTCCTAAGGTACTTAAATGTCTCTATTATGTCCATCTCTCTCTCTCCTGGCCTCTAGTATGCACACATTGAGACTGTCCAGCCTCTCTTTGTACATATTTTCCTACTACCACTGAATCACTTTTGTGATCCTCCTCTCCAAGAGGTCCCTGTCATTCATCAGCTGCAAGCTTCAATACTGCTCACAGCACTCCAGGTGTGATTTCACCAAGGATATGTACGGGGGCAGATTCATCTTCCTTCTTCTGCTAGCAAGCCCCCTTCTTATAAACCACAACATCATATTTGCTTCCCTGCAGCCTTCTAGCATTGGCATGGGATTTTAGATTGTCACTAATAGTGATCCCTGGGTCCCTTTTCTCAGACATCTACTCCCCTCACTCTCCAACCAGTACGTGTTTCTGTATTTTTTTTTGCCAATGTGAAAGGCATTACACTTTTTTGCATTAAATTTTATTTGATATATAGTGGACAACTTTTCTAGCCTAGTGTTTATAGCACTAGCTTGCAAACCATAAAACTGCAGGTCCCAGCACTACTAAAGCCATATAGTATCACATACTTACTATGTGGCCCTGGACAACCTCATGCTCCAGTTCACTCATCTGTAAAGATGAGTAGAAGCAGGACCTCACAGGAAATGAGATGTTATAGCTCAACTAGACTATGTTAGGTAAATAAATCATATTAAAAATGCTTTATTTATTTATTTATTTATTGAAGAGATTAACCAGAAAAACACACTGAACAACAAGTTGCTCATCTCACAGTGAGTCCTAGGGGAAGGGGAAGTGGATATACAAAGGTAATAATGTAACACAAAAATTAAAACAAGAATCTAGGACGTATGCAAGTATACATGAGTACAAGAGGGTTACATGGCCCTTGAATGAGCAGTACAAACAGCAGCTGTAAAAACTTACATGGTAAGACATTGAAACATATGCAGGACAATGAAAAGTGCTGTGTTATACAGTACAGGATATGTCTGAGCTAGCTAGTTTTAAGTATTCAAGGAAATGGACAAGTGCACCTTGAGGATTTAGTAATACGTAGGGCCAGGAAAAGCAGTAGGAAGGAAGAGGGGAGCCTTACAGTAGAAGTCTGAGGGCTGACAGAATTTTTGTTTCTTTTTAAGTGCAAGGGCAGTTAGGGGAATAGAAGTTGTACAGGGCCTGCGAGAGAGAGAGAGAGAGAGAGAGAGAGAGATGACAGGGACAAGGGAAGTCTAATGGTGGGAGGCGTGAGTTCCAGTGTTTAGGAAAGTGGTAGAAGAATGCACTCTGGCCTATTGAGGTGGATTAACGAGGAATGGCCAGAGTGTATCCTTTAGTACCTACTCTAGTGTTTGTGAGTTCTCAGAAAATGGAAGCAGTGGCTGCATTGAATGTGGTGTGAAGAACTTAATGCCTTGGAGTTGAAATCAATGCCATTCCAAGTTTTGACTCGGCTCTTGATTTCCTTGTCTCTGAGTTTACATGTGCTTGCGATAATTTTTCACCCACAAAAAACAAACGCAAGACAAGAGGTGCACATTATCTGTATGGATCACCCCAGAACTTCTTGCTTGCATGAGAAAGTGGGGCAATCTGTAGGCAATGGGCAGGAAATCAAGGTCCCAAGTTCGCCTACAAAGATTCAGCGAAGCCTGCAATAAGTGTACCAGTATGATTAGGAGGACCAAATCTGATTCTTGCAAAGACCAGCAGATCCAGAAATGGAGCAATGGGAAAATATTCTAGGACACTGTCTCTCAGCTCCTCGGCAAGGGTGACAAATGTTCACCTAAAAAGCTTTTGGTTGAAGTTCAAGAGGTCATTGATGCTAACCAAATTCCAATTTTCTTTCTTTTCAGCCTTCACTGACCTAAGTTCCATCATTCCCACTTAGCCTGCCCATAACTACTGAGTGGGGACATGGTTCTGAAGGAACTCTCACATCCCTTCTCCAGAATTTATAACTTTTCCCTGTGTTACTCACAGCTCCCCAAGAAGTAGAAATCCACTCTGGTTACAACAGTATTCAAAAGCAACAACTGCTCAAGTCTAGCCAATAACTGGCCAGTTTCTATTCTATTCTTCCATCAAAGGCTCTGGAGAGAATAGCCTTCTACCGAGTAGTCATGTGTCTTTAAAAATATAGTGTCCAGTACATCCAGCAGCATGGTCTTAGGAAGCTCCACAACACTAATACAGTGCTGCTGGAATACACCAGCTATGTACATGAGGCACTTGACAGAAGTGACCTGGTCAGAGCTCTCTACAGTAACCTTACCAAAGCTTTTGACCTGGTCAACCATAAGCTCCTACTCAACAAACTCATTTTTCTGGGTCGGTCCCGGAACATAGTAGTTGATTCCTCAGTTACCTCATGAACTGCACTCATTGTGTGAAGATCGAATGCTGTTTGTCTGATGACAGGAGAGTATCTATTGGTGTCCCTCATGGCTCCATCCTCGGCCCACTCCTGTTTGTCATCTTCATAAACAAATTGCCTGATGCATGTCAGACAGCCAGCGTTCTTCTCTACGCTGATGATGCTGACAGTATAGCCTAGAGGTTAGAGTAATGCCCTGTGAACGAGCTTGGTACATCCAGCATGCCAGACCTTGGTTTGATTCTCACAACCTCCACTTGCATACTGTGTGACTCTGAGTAAGTCACTTAACTGCCCAGTGCTCCCAGTCACCCCTGAAAACAGGCACTTGTGCCTAGTGGGTCTTACCTGGTTACCAAAGACTAAAATAAAAAAATTAAAAAATGACCTTGATTGCTTCACTAGCACCCACCAATGTAACTTCAAAACCTTGGAAAGCATGTTCTCCAACAATAAACTAGTCCTAAACTACAAAAAGAAATAAGAAAACACCATGCTATTCTCTAGCCTCCCACAGGAAAGGAAAACTCCCCCTTTGTCATCAGAAATGGTCTGTGATGACAAAATCCTGAAGAAGGGGTGACTTACAAATACCTTATTATACAATGGCAAAAAAGAATCATGGACATTCATTGGTCAGTCTGGAACTGGACCCGTGATGTTATCCCAGCACAACATCATGGATCTAGTCCCAGCACACTAGCTGACCACATCAACTATTAATAAAATGAATCACTTCGCGCAGTCCACTTCATGAGCCCAGCCTCGCATTCCGCTTGCTCGTTTCCCCGGTTCCCGCTCGGCAAAAGTGTTCAGTCTCCGGCTCATTTACTGATAAAAACTACCCAAAACAACCAAAAAGAAACCAACATGCCTTACACATTCCCCTCAAAATAACAAAATATTCATTTTCAAATTTCTATTTTATGAGCCGTCATCGAGTGACCCCAGTGATTAAGCGAGCAAGTATGCGACTCATCAACAGTCACGTGCCTCTGTCTTTAAAACGTTCACTTTTGCCTAGCATCACTCTGTTGATTTTCCCCAACAAACGGCAGCATGTAAAATAAATTAAAAAAAAATAATTCTCCCTGCAACCTCCCTACCTTCTCTCATCTTTCTTCAGAAATCTTCACGCATGCAGTGGCCGGGCAGATAAAGGCACTGGGGGTGGGGGGGGGCGGCAGACCGATTCCCAAACAGCAGCAGCATTTAAAGCCAATCATGAAAACACAGACAGGAAAACAAAAATCAAAAGTTTGTGAAAACAGAACTAAAACTGCCACACAATAGGGCACTGACTAAAACTGTCACCACTGACAAATGTGCTATGAGGAGAACAGACTCACAGCCACATAAAAAAACACAGCAGCTCCACCTACTGGCGGAATCAGCACTATTTTTTCATAATGTAACACTACTCATTCATAAAAATGACAACAATATATTTTAAAAGTAATTTCTCTTCTTTTTTTTTTTTTTATTAGAAAGAACCATTGTATAATAGGAATAATGCACTCCAGGGTGTGTGTCGTGCTGAGATAACATCACGACTGGAGGTGATTAGTGCCCACTCGACCTGCGACCTCATGCCTAATCACCCCAGGCATGACGTTATCCCAGCACTATTATAAAACTTCGTCGCATTATTCCTTTAGTGACACCCTATCATTTGCCCTCCACATAAACAATCCAGTGGCTGTAGTCCACAGAAGATTGGATGTTCTGTACCACAAATGGAATAATCTAACTGTGAAAGCTAGATGCCTTATAGTGGCCAGTTCCATCCTGTCACTTGTAGATTATGGACTTCCTATATATGCAGCTGCCTGGGACATGGTGCTAGACAGAGTAAAGATGATCTGTAACAAAGCATTCTGCTTCGTACTTGAAGCAGATAACTGCACCTACAATTGCACCCTCTATACCCTAACTAAATGAGTTCCACTTCTCAGCAGAATAAAACTACAGACATTTGACCAGAGCAGATCTATGGTAGATGAACCCAAAGGGCCAGTATATGTATAGGCACCTTCTTAATCACCCATAGCTCTCCCGTTCATAAGGCAAAAATTCTTATCAGACATAACCTGAATTAGAACCCTTCCTTGTTTGTTTGATTTCCTGTCCTTTAAATATCTTTCCAATCTCACGTTGCAATTTGAGGTAGCCTGAACAAGAGGCAAGAGCGTACACTCATGTTCATCTATACTTTTATGGGCCATTCTTGCATTAAAATCGCTGACAGCTATAGTTGAATACATTATATACCTGTTAGTAAGTTCATCCCAATAGTCTACAAACCCTCCCCAATCATGAGAACCAGAATCTTTCCTAGAATACAGTGGAATATAAATATTAAACAAGAGAATTTTACAGTCATTTTTCTCAATCAGGGTGGGGAGAATGGTTTTTAAATCACAAGGTATCTGTGTAAATTTAAAATCGAGTGCTGTTTTGGCATATACTGCTAAACACACCTTATATCATCCGTGATTGGCCAGACAAGTGGCTGGTTTAAAATAACCTGCAAAACCTGGAATAAGTGGAGTTGTTTTTTGTCCACACCATGTCTCCTGGAGGCATAATAAATCATAAGTCTCCAGGAACTTCCTACATTCTGGGTCAGTTAACTAAAGTGTCAGTCCCTTGATGTTCCTGGAGAGGACCTGAATACTCCTCCCCTGAATTATTTGGCTATATCTGAGGCAGTATTTGTCAATTCTGTGAAAGATCCTGCAAAAGCTCAAAGCTATTCCTAGTCGTGATCACAGATTGATGACTTCTGTCCATGTGAGTCTCATTTAAGACCCTAGGATGTACCATATATAGGCCCAGCATATCAAGAATAGGAGTTTTCTCTTAAATTGCTTTAACAAATCTAGGATTAGCAAACATGATATCCATCTGTGAGGTAGTAGAATTGGGGTTATGTATTTTAAGCCATTCTATATTACTCCTATGCACTGGGAAATCCAATATTTGGCTAAAGAAGGCAGCCAGCTCATGCTTGGCTTTACCTACTGAACCCTTAGCTGGCATCTTCCAACCAAACAAGGTTAATGTCCGGTTTTCCCAGATTTGTTGTCTTGAACTTTCATAATCAGATATTACCTCCAATACATTTTTGGTGTTCATTTGGGGAGGATCCAACACAGAGGAGACATAGGATGGCTCCTTAGTTAATAATGGAACCTCATAAGGAGGAATCATATGTATTCCTTTTGTTCTTAGAGCCATCTCCTTTTACCAAAGTGTTTCAGCCAGTTCTAAACTGTCACAATAAACCAGAATACAGTGATAACAATCTGTATTTAGGGGTCTAAGAACTGTAAGCCTTTCCGCTAAATAGGGCAGATGGAAGGTACAGATGATCCTAAAATTGGTTGTTTTGGTCATTTTAGAATAATATAATACAAAAGGTATTGTTATAAATTTAAAATATCAGAGATATGTTACAGATAAATTAATAGAATATTATAAATTACGTGATCTACAGAATATTACTAAACTTCATATTTCACGATGGTTAGCCCAGAATGATATATTGCATTACTATAGACATTATTTGGTTATTCTTACTGATGATAAAAAACGAAAATGATATACTCGATATCTCTTGGAGCTATTTTATAACAATGTTTTAAAAGCAAGATATGAAGGGAATACTAATGAAAAATCTTGTTTTTGTACTTGTAGACAATCTCATGTAGAAGATCTACATCATGCTATTTTTAACTGTAGCTGGTATATTAAGCCGAGAGCACAATATCTCCAACCATTGTGGGATACTATGCAACAGACAAATACTAGTTTGATTTTGAAGGTTTTATTTACTAGGAATAATGAAATAACAATTAGGGCAGATGCAGCTTATTTGCTAGTAATTTCAAAGATTAGAAATTATCAGAAGAATATATGAAACATATTTGTAGGAAAAGGGCTATTAACTAACATGAGATTTAAGGCTCATATTCGGATGTATTTTTGTTTAGTGAAATTCTAGTTATATTGCTCTTGCAATATCTTGGCCTGATGATGGAGCATTTTTTCTGGAAAATATATTTGGAAGAAAAGAGCTATTACTTAACTTGTGAATTAATGATGCACTATTTGGTGGCCAATTATATTCCAGCTGTATTTTAATATGATAAATAGATTTATGTATTTATATGTATTTTGTATTCTGTACTATGTTTCTACTTGTATAAGGTCATTTGATTGAACAACAAAATATACTTAATTCATTATATCATCCTCAATATTATTAGTACCTATTAAGAGGTCTGACAAAGAATGAAGACTTCTTTCCACAAATAATTTATGTAAATAGCATTCTGTAGATTTTTTTTATTAAACATCCATGACTTTTAGTAATATCCCAGCTGGATTTTTTGATCTATTCTCTCCTCCATCCCTTATCTTCCCCCTTTGTATCCTGGTCTTTTTTAATACTTATTAAAGTCATATGAAAGGACAGAGATTGTACCTAGACACCCTTATCCATCTTGACCTCACTTCCTTCCCTGACCTCCTGCCCCTTCCTTGGCTGCATCTCCCAAACTTTTGTGGGTAACTGCCCCACCCCCCTTTTCTGAAGTGGCCCTGTCCTCGACTATGCAGAAGGTGGAGTGTGAGTGAGCCCCATCAGAATCATGGATACTTCCCATTTATTTACCTAAAAATCAAAATTAGTTCAGATTAACTCTATAAGACTAGTCTAACCCCATTTTTGTCTGTTTGTTTGTAATCTTCTTTCAAAAGTGTATTTAAGGTATATTTAAGGTGGCAGCATCTGCAGGGTTGTTGGGTGTGTCAGTAGTCATTGTACTTGTGGAGGGAGTTTCAGAAGTACAGTGTGATCTTTTCTTCAGTGCTTTCTCTACTTTATGTGTAGCATAGAAGAACATCATTTTTCTATCTAGATTTATTCAGTTTCACAGGATGTAATAGAATGAAGGGAATTCCTTATTTTCTTAATTTTTCTCTTACAGAGTCAAAAGCTTTCTTTTTTGTAATCACAGTAGTGGGTAAATCAGAGAATACTTGTAGCCTCAAGCCCTTATATGTTAAATCTCTTTCTGTTCAGGCTTTCAGAAGGATTTTCTCCCTGTCTTGATATCGTAAAGGGAGAATAAACATGAATCTATGTCTGTCCCTATTGAATTGATTTTCAAAGTCCCTATGGACTCTATCCAGCTCTAAGATGGTGGACAGCATCACCTCACAAATCTTCACTTAAGCCATGCCTTAAATCCCTTTGGGAAGGCTTCTGATTTTTAAATAGCCTCTTCTTGATCTGGTTTTGAGGTCTTTGACCTTCAGCTTTAGTGTCTTTAACTCCTTATTGCGACTTTCCAAATTCAAAAATATTTTTGGCACTTCGTCCTCCACCATACCAATAATGTTTTCGCACTCCCCTGTACACAACAAAAATGATTCTAATTTGTCTGCCACCTCTGTGAACCTCTGACTGAAAGATGATATTTTTGTGTCACCTTGATAACAAGGGGGGGCAAGAGAGTTAAAATAGGAGTGGTGTATAGACCCCCTGAGCTGGCGGAGGAGCTGGAGGAGAGTCTGGTGGCAGATGTTGGGAGACACTGCAGATTGGGCAGGGGAAGGGTGGTGATGTTGAGGAACTTAAACATGACAGGAAGAGACTGGAAAACTATGACATCTTTGGTGGCCAGGGAACAGAGGTTGTTGGATGTCTTTCAGGACATGTTCCTAACTCAACAGGTGGAGGAACCGACCAAGGAGGCATGGATTCTGGGTGTGGTCCTGGCAGACACTGACCAGATTGGGGGCCTGGAGGTAAGGGACCCTTTGGCGGGGAGCAACCATGCCACGGTCTGGTTCTGCCTGAACCTAGGAGGGGTAGAAGGCTGCACAAAGACAAAGGTAACTGATTTCAGTGAGGTGGATTTCAAGGAAATGGGAATAATCCTTAAGGAGCACTTGGATGGGATTGGGCCAGACATGGACACTGACAGTAAGTGGGAAATCATCAGGAGGGGGTGCAGGATGCTACCAGCACCTGTGCAAGAGTAAGATGAAAATGAGGTAGTGCCCAAAAACCCTGCTGGTGGACCAGGAAGGTTCAGGAGGTGGTGAGGGGAAAGAAGGTGACCTACAGGCAATTCAAGTACTCAAGAAGTGAAAGGGATCACGTTGAGTATGAGCTGATGGCCAGAATGGCCACTAGGGTGGTGAGGGTGGCTAAGGCAAGGAAGGAGTAGAACCTGGCCAAGGAAATTAGGAGAAGGAACAAGGGGTTCTTCAGATACATTGGAGAAAAATGAAGGGTGAAAGAGCAGATTAGCAGGATTAAAACAGGGGACAGATGGGTACAAGTCCCGGGGAAGCAGGCTGAGGTACTAAATGAGTACTTCACCTCAGTTTTCACCAAGGAAAATGGGGGGCTGCATCATACATGGGAGGAGATGGTGAAACTGAGGAGGTGGGGACCCTTACCAATCAGTGGGTCTGGGGAGATGGGGGACATCACTGACAGGTGGGGGAAGGCAAAGCAGGGGGATGAGGTAGTAGAGGTGGAAATCATGGCAGAGAGAGTGAGGGAAGCCCTCAGGTCCCTTAAGACAGAGAAAACACCAGGGCCAGATAAATTACATCCCAGAGTGCTGAAAGAACTGGTGGATGTCCTAGCAAAACCCTGGTGGAGCTCTTCAGCATCTCTCTGAGGACAGGGTGGGTGCCACAGGACTGGAAGTTGGCACATATAGTGCATATCCACAAGGGGGGATCAAAGGAGGTGGCAAAGAACTAAAGGCCCTTCAGCCTGACATCAGTGGTGGGCAAGGTGATGGAGGGCATTGTCAAGGAGAGACTAGGGAGGGACCTGGAAAAGTTGGGGTGCCTGGATGATAGACAGCATGGATTCATCCCAGGGAAATTGTGTTAGACAAACCTTGTGGAGTTCTATGACTGGGTGACGAGTGCCTTGGACCTGGGTAGACCAGTGGACATCCTCTTTCTTGACTTCTGCAAGGTGTTTGACTCTGTTCCTCATGGGGGCCTGTTGGATAAGCTGGGAGAAATGGGGGTGGGGAACCAGATGATCAGATGGATAGAAAATTGGCTCCAGGACCGGACCCAGAGAGTTGTGGTTGGCGGGATAGTCTCATCCCCAAGGAGGGTCATTAGTGGTGTCCCTCAGGGATCGGTCCTTGGGCCCCTCCTGTTCAATGCCTATGTCTCTGACATAAGGAAGGGTATTAGGAGTGAGATGAGTCTCTTTGTGGATGACTCAAAACTGGGGGCAGTGTTGGATGGGGAGGAGGGGGAAGGGGACCCTACAGGGGGACCAGGAAGCTCTGGAAAGGTGGTCTAGAAAGTGGAAGCTGAGGTTCAATTCTGGGAAATGCAAGGTACTGCACCTGGGAGCCAGAAACCTTGGCCAAGTGTACACCTGGGGGCGGAAATGCTACAAGTGTCGATGGCTGAGAGGGACCTGGGGGTGGTGGTGGATGTCAGGATGAACAACTCATAGACTTGTAGGAGGGCAGCGGCAGAGGCCAATAGGATGCTTGGATGCATCACTAGGGGATCACCTCCAGAAGGAGGGAAATTATACTCCCACTGTATAACTGCTTGGTGAGGCCACACTTCAAGTACTGCATGCAGTTTTGGAGGCCACATTTAAAGAGGGACATTGAACTCCTGGAGAGGGTCCAGAGGAGGGCAACCAAAATGATTTGGGGCTTGGGGGATAGGACCTATCAGGAGGGGCTTTATAGAGCTAAATATGAACACATTGGAAGAGAGAAGGGACTGGAGGGACATGATAGAGATCTTCACGTATATGAAGGGGGTAAATAGGGGACAAGCAGTCAGGGTGCTCCAAAGGAAGGAGGGGGCAACTAGTTGGCATGAGTGGAAGCTGGAGGGGAGAGATTCAGGGAAGAAAGGAGGACGTGCTACTTCATTGAGAGGATGGTGGAGCCATGGAATGCACTGTCCAAGGGGCTGGTAGAGGTAGAGATGGTGTAAGGGTTCAAGAGGGGGTGGAACAGGGACAGGGGAAGGGTTCTGGAAGCAAAATCCCAGTTCAGCGAGAGTATCCAGGACTGGGAAGGGAGAAGCCGGTGAGGGAGAGGGGGGCAGCAAGATCAGCTCCCAGGGTGGGGGCTGACCAAATGAGCAGACACGAAAGGCCATTAGGCCTATTCTGCTGGCATTTTGGTATGTTGGTATGTTAGTATAATGCTGTATTCAATGTACTAAAACCCTGTTTCATTTCTTTTAGAATCATTTGATGTGATTCTTTTATTTTATCTGGGTTTGTGTGACAGGGTTGAATAAGGCCTTGTCCCATTTATTATGCAGAAAGTGTTGAATGCAAGGATCTGTTCTATCCTCTCCTTTTCTGTCTCTTGCCAGTCTGGTCGCACAACCAAATTTTCTTGTGAGACCTAGGAACTGATCACTCTGACAGTTTCACAATTCTCCACCTCTAGCTATCTCTGCCTTCACTTGCTGTTCTGTCTTTTCCTCCCCCTTACATATCTGCAGTTATAAAAAAAAACATAAATGAATCTCTGTGTAAAACTGTATGTGAAACTGGTATCCCTTTGTTTAAAACTGTATATAGTTGTACTGGTGAAATGACAGCAAAAAGCTATTTGGAACTCAAGGGGTTAACCTGAGAAGCTGGTTTACAAACTCTCTGAGGTGCTGGTAAAAAGAGTGCAGTTTTGGGTCATTATGCTCTTTTTGCTACATCTGCAAGAACAATGGAAACTGACAAGAACATTCTGTGAAAAATACAGTCTCCTTAACGTGCTCCCTGCAAAGACTTGTTATAAAAAGAGAAGCAATGTTTTACAAGAGAAATAGACAGACTCATATTTGTAACTGAGAAGAAACACTCAGAAGGAGAACTGTTTTCTCTGTACTGCCTTTGTAAATAGTTATTCTGAACAATTCTTATTTTTATTTTGCTGTTATTGAGAAAAGTAAAATGCTCTTTGTGAATTTTGGAACTGCTACTGATTTTCCTATGCTTTCTGACCTGTGCCTTGATGTCAGATGGTGTCAGCATAAGTGGGATTTACACCATGCGTACTCCAAGCCAGGAGTTTTGTGCATGCGTACTAGACCTGGTACCAGGGAAACACAGAAGAAAGGAATGGATTTTGCAGCAGCAAGTCCAGGAATGATTACCGAAAGAATGGCAGCCAAATTAGAAGCAGAAACAAAAGTCCAAACTGAGACTGTATGGCCAGTACTAGTCATGGAAAGAAAAGAACAGGCAGCAACAGAACCTGAAAGCCTGACTGCCTTTTTGAAATGGTAGACTGTGCAATAAACAGAGATGGAGAAACAGGGATGAGAGGAGATGCAGCAGAGAGAAAAAGAGATTCAACCTTTAGAGACACAGAGAGGAGAAGAAGAAATGCAACAACTCGAGAAGCAGAGAAAAGAAGAGATGCAGTGAGAGGAGCAGCAAAGAAGAGAAGAGGAGCAATGATGGATGGATGCTTTGCAAATTATCAAAGCTGGAGGATCTGGCACTGGTCCAGCAGAGCAATGAGACATATACAACTTAAAAGTCTTTGAACTTACAAAGCTGTGTCCCTCGGATGATATCAAAGCATACTTGACAACTTTTGAAAAGGTTGCCACAGCCTGCCAGTGGTCAAAGCAGCAATGGGCAATCAGAATGGTACCATACCTGACAGGGAACATCCAACTCACCCACAGCAATATGGACACTGCACAGTCAGAAGACTATGACCTGATGAAAAGAGAGGTCCTTAAAATATATGACATCTAAGGAGAGACCCACAGGCAGAGATTTCGGTCTCTGAAATACAACTCAGTCGATAATCATCGAGAAGCCTTCACCCAACTCAAAGAACTCCTTATGAAATGGCTCCAACCTGCAAGCAAAACACTCCCACAGATCATCGAAACATTTGTAATGGAGCAGTTCATCAACACCCTACCTACAGACGTACAGCTTTGGGTAAAAGAACACCGACCAGAAAGAGGGGAAAAGGCTGTTTCTTTGGCAGAAGACTACCAAATGGCTAGACAGACACCACAGAAGTGAGGTAACAGCCAAGTACCAGTAAGACACTCTTTTTTCCATTTAAACTCCTAGTCTGATACGAACTCTGGTGGGGGTAACAAATCTGCACCCACATACTTTATTTGCTATAACGGTAATAAGCCAGGTCATAGTGCAAGAAAATGCCATAGTAAGAAGTGTAACACTGGAGCAGATTTGTCCCTAGCAAATGGGGCAATTACTTAATAGATGTGAAGGTGGGAGATAAGACTGTGAAGGGACTTACAGATTTGTGAAGCATACAGACTCTAGTGCATATTGAAGTGCTGGGAAAACAACGTCCAAAAGGATCAGGTACTCATGTCATCTGCATCCATGGGGACACTTGATACTATCCCACCAGCCAAGTGACTCTCGCTATTAATGGGGCATCACACCAAATGAAAGTGGAGGTAGTACCTAAGTTACCTGTGGTTATTGGAATGACTTTCCAGAATTTATTGAGGTAATCAAAGAGGGAGGAGCAAATCCTGATGTTTCAGCAGCTGTGGTGACAAGAGTTCAGGGAGAAAAAAAATCTCAGATGGTGAGGACTCTTTTCCTTTCACTGATTTTGATTTGAACTTGTCTGAGCACAGCTCCAAGATCCAGAAGTCCAGGAAAGAAAGATGATACCGGAAGAAACAGTGGCAACAAAAGACTGGTGGTCTTAAGAGGTTAACATATGAAAATGCTGAAATTAAACTGATCACCGACTGTGATTTTCATTCAGAACAAGCTAACAATGTTTCTCTCCAGGGTTATTTTAAGCAGCTGAGAATGAAATCAAAACAGAGTGAACCTATGTTTAAAAAATGTAATGGGCTACTGTACAGAGTTTGGGTTAAACATCAGACACAGGATCAGATAGAACAATTGGTTATACCACAAAAGTATAGATCTGAGTTGTTACAGATAGCACATGATATTCCCGTGGCTGGTCTCTCGGAGGGATCACACCCTTGCCAGATTGCTGTACAGATTTTACTGGCCTGGACTTCATGAAGACAACGCTACCTATTGCAGTTCCTGTGCTGAGTGTCATAAAGTAGCCCCAGTGACTAAAAAAAACAAGGTGTGCCTGGTGCCCCTATCTTTGATAGATGTACCTTTTGAGATAAATGCATTGGATGAAGTTGGCCCCTTAGACAAAAGTAAAAAGGGTAATCAATTCATTTTGGTAGTATGTGACTATGCTACTTGATACCCAGAGACAGTTCCAATGCGTACTGTCACAGCCCCAAAAGTGGCAGCACAGCTTGATAAAATTTTAGCAGGGTAGGCATACCTAAAGAAATTATTAGTGATCAGTGTAGTAATGTTGGTCCTGCATTACACTGAAGGAGCTGTACCGATTACTAGGTATCCATACGAACCTTCCCTTATCACCCTCAGATAGAAGGTGTGAGTGTTTTAATCAAACCATAAAACGCATGTTAAAAAGGTTTGTAAAAGGGGAAGGGAAAGACTGGGACCAATACTTACCTTTCCTGCTTTTTGCTTTCAGAGAGTTGTCACAGGCATCATCAGGTCTTTCACAATGAAATGCTCTATGGCAGATAACCTAGAGGACCACTATATGTAATAAAAGAAACATGAGAAGATAAC
This sequence comes from Neoceratodus forsteri, assembly GCA_016271365.2. Taxonomy (NCBI): domain Eukaryota; kingdom Metazoa; phylum Chordata; order Ceratodontiformes; family Ceratodontidae; genus Neoceratodus; species Neoceratodus forsteri. The sequence goes on along the minus strand of CM057450.1, from coordinate 867,894,011 downwards.
CCCCATCAGAAACAGTCTATTACTGTACATCTTACATGTGTGCCCTGAGAAAGAAGCTGGCAAAATATGTTGAAATCATCCATAGCAATCAGGAAGAGGCCCCAAACCAGCAGAAGGTGTATTATGACCATGGGGTAAAAGGAAAAGTTTTTGAGCCAGGTGAAAAGGTCTTTCTACTGTTACCCACTAGAGAAAATAAACTGTTAATGAAGTGGCAAGGGCCTTATAAAGTGTTTGGATGTACTGGCACAGTTAACTATGAGATTGAGACCCCAATAGAAAAATTCAGATTAAAATATACCATGCTAACCTCCTGAAGAAATGGGTTGAAAAAACACCAGAAGATGTTTTACTGGTTTTACCAGAAACCGATAAAGTAGCTGATGACAGACTGGAACAAACTGTAACTGCTGATACTGTAAAGGTGAATGTTTCCTTAACCTTCTAACAAATCGCAGAAATGTGTAACTTGCTAAAGACATTTAACGGTACTTTTATCACAGTACTAGGCCGGGCAAAAGGGGTTACGCATGTAATAGTGACAAGGAATGCTTGCCCTATTAGACAAAAGACATGCAAATTACCAGAGCGGCTAAGAGTTGACATGGTTATGGAAATAACAAAAATGAAAGAACTGGGTATCATAGAAGATTTAAGAAGTGCTTAGTCATCACCAGTGGTGATTGTAAACAAACAAGAAGGAGATGTAAGAATTTATCTTGATTTTAGGAAACTTAATCAAGTGTCAGAATTTGACAGTTATCCTATGCCCTGAATAGATGATTTGGTGGACAGACTGGAAAGTGCCAAGTATATCAGAACCCTCAATCTCAGCAAGGGTTACTGGCAAATCATCCTAGCTAAAGAATCCAGAGAAAAAAAATGCATTTGCCACTACTATAGGATTCTATTAGTTCACCACCATGCCATTTGGTTTACATGGTGCACCTGCTGCATTCCAGCGGTACATGGATGTAATTTTACCCCCTCACACTGGTTATTGTGCTACGTACCTGGATGATGTGAAGTACAGTCCAACATGGAAAAGCCACGTGGAACACCTATGAGCAGTTATCTAATCAATCAAAAAGGCAGGTCTGGCACTTAATCCTACCAAACATGCTTTAGGCATGCAGGAAACCAGATATTTGTGCTATGTTTCAGGAAATGGATAAGTCAAGCCAGAGGTTTCCAACATAGAAGCTGTAGCTAACAGCCTTGTCCCAAAACCAAGAAACATGTCAAGTCATTTTTAGGGCTGGCTGGTTATTATCGGAGGTTTGTTCACAGCTTTGCTGAATTAGTTACTCCTCTCACCGAACTCACAAAGAAACAGTTTCCGAATAATGTAACTTGGACCCCAGAGTGTGATGAAGCTTTTCAAGCCATTAAGGCTGCATTATGTTCAACCCCTGTTTTAATAAGCCCAGACCTTGACAAGCACCATCTTGGGCTCCACATAGCATCAGGAGCCCACACAGCCCACAGCCAGCCTGTAGTCATTTGAATTAAGTCTGCAAGATTTCCCCGAGCACTGTCTCAGGCTCCACCAAGCACCAGGAGCCCACACAGCCCACAGCCAGCCTGCAGCTGTTTGAATTAAGATACTGCTAAATGGAGCCATCACAGAACAGAAGTGCTTGTGTATGGCTATTGGTCCGTTGACGCTTCACATCAACTGCCCCACTTACCCCAGCCACCCACCCACACAAGGCAGGCTTTAGTTTTATAGACAGCCTGGGTCACGTGACCTCCTGCCTATAAAATAACTAGGTCTCTAGTTTCCCATTTGCAGGGTTTAGTACCTTACCTCTTGGGGTCAGTTGTGAGCTGCCTCTCTTCACTGTTCTCTCAGTGCCCTCTCTTCCCCCTCCCTCTCACCACTCTTACCACTAGGGGCCAGTTTTGAGATGCCTCTCTTCACTTTTTTCCCAGTGCTTTCTCTTCCCCTTCTCTGTACTCCACTTAACCTTCCCTCCCACTTCCAGCCTTCTTCATACTTTCTCTGTGTGACTTGTAGGAGTCACTACTGAGTCCAGCTGCCATCTGCCTCACCCACGTATTTCCTAATCCCTTTCTCCCTTCTCCACTGCACTACCCACACCACTTATCCTCTTGCCTCCCCTATCCCCTCAGTTATTCTCATCCCCCTCCACCACAGGGATTCAAACCTGTGACTCTTGGCACCACACCAAAGGCATACACCCTACCACTGTGCCATTCCATGGGCCACAAGTAGCCCTAGCAAGCTGTCTCACCTATAGTCTATGCCCACCAACAAAACCTATCCATGTGTGCGGTCCTACCCCACTGTTAAGCCATCCTCCACCTTGATCTTATAGGTCAACAACCACTCATCTTTGGGCAGCAGAGCCATTACTGCCCTCCACCTTCATTAGCTTAACACGCCCCATTATAGGTCCACCTACATAAAAACCATATATGTGTCTACTACCCCTCTTTCTTGTAGTGCTGGTCCCACCTCACTGCCTGCATTTCAATGACGCATCCTGGATGCATAGCCCCTATCGACCCTTGAGAGCCACCCCCGTGGTCTCCACAACTGCTTTTGAGGACACTCCCACCTGCTGCCCCAATCAGCTGAGGTACTCACCCTATTACGCCTCCTACTCCACTCATCACACTCCTCCTTCCCCAAATTACCCAGCCCCCCATCAAAATCAGAGCTTCTAGGGCTAAATACAACAAACATCTACCCACGCTGAAACTGTTCAAGCACCTGTTCTACCATTATATACTACTGCTGCTCCTACTCTCAGGGAATGTACACCCTAACTCAGGGCCCATGCAACACCCACCTGCACACTGGGTTCCCATTAAACTTGCATTCATTAATATCTGCAGCCTACTCCTGAAAATAGATATGTTCCAGGTTTGGGTAACCCAGAACAAACCTGATGTGCTAGTTGTATTTGAGACTTGGCTCTCGCCTGAAGTACAGAACAGCATTTTCGCACTCCATGTGTACACTATTCACTGGAATAATAGGTATGGGAAAAGGAGTGGTGGTTGTGCAATATATGTAAAAACTGCCTTCCAAAGCCATGCCCTCCCTAAGATCTCCACTGACACCTGCACCCAAGTACTCACTATCAAACTACTACCTGGACAAGTTGGCAAAGCCCTCACAGTTCTTGCCATTTACATACCCCCGAGTGACAGCTCACTATGATTCAACTTTATCCTCGTTTACAACATCTCCAACATTCCCCACTCCCTGGAGGTGGTACTGCTAGGCAATTTTAATACTAAGTGGCTCACTCCCAATGCTGCTAGCTTTAAAGATGCTGCAGCTGCCTCTGACCTGACCCAAGTTGTCAACATCCCAGCCAGACTCAAACATAAAACCAGCACCAGCACACTGATCGAAGTCATCTTTATGAACCATCCTGAATGGGTCTCTGACACTGTGGTACTCTTCGACTCCCTCAGTGACCACTCCCCCATTACATGCCTCTGGTGAAACAAGTCCCCCAAGCACAAAAGCAAAACATCCTTCCAGCGTGTCTTAAAGAAGGGGCAGCTCAGTCAACTCAAAGTGGTCCTTCAAAACATGGATTGGTCACCTCTTGACTCTAACACTAGTGTTGAATAGGTTCTCTGCCATTTTATTACGTGGTTTAACACTGCCAGCAACTCCTTTGGCCCCTTTAGAAAGCAACAGTTAAAGGCCATCAATAACCTATTGTTATCATCCTTAGTCCTCATATCATTAGCCAACAGGGGCCACCTCTGGATCAGAGCCTGAGAAACAAGAAACAGTACAGACTGACAGCAATACGTTCGCACAAGAGATTCCTATACCCATGCTGTCTAGAAAGTCAAGGCTGACTACTATAAGGAGGCCCTCACCAGCACTTGGGAATATAGTAGGAAGTTCTGGGAGAACCGTAAAGAACTCTCTGGTTAAATGGACAAATATCCCCCCAACATGCTCAGTGTGGACGGGGACACAATTCTGGATTCAAAACTAATCTCAGATACTTTTAACTCGGCATTCACCAACCTCAGTGGCATGGTTCCCCCTGACTATTTTGATAACTCCCCCATGCCACCCCACTGCCAGTACTCAGACTCTAAACACCCTATCCCCTTCTACTTTAAGAAGGTCACACTACATGAAACTAAACGCTACCTCCAAAAGGTACCTGGGAAATCCCATTTCAGCAATGACTCCATTGACCTCAAACTTCTTCATCTAACCCTTGATGATGTGCTCCTCCCACTCTCAAACTTTTTTAGCCTATCTCTGCATCTTGGACAATTTTCCTCCATCTGGAAGTCCGCAGTTGCGACCCCCTCTCATAAAAATGGTGATCGATCCATGCATACCAATTACTGCCTTATTTCCATCCTCCCAGCTCTCCAAAGCATTAGAGCGCATAGTCTCTGACCAACTCACTGAATATTTGTCAAAGTATAACACCCAGTGCCCAGAGCAGCATGGTTTCAGAAAAGGCCACAGCACGGCAACTGCTCTTATTGTTTTCATGGACTTCATCCATAAAGCACTTGACCATTGCCACCTGGTGGGTTTAGTGTACATTTATCTCACCAAGGCCTTTGACATGGTCAATCACAACCTGCTACTGGAATTTCTCCTGTATGCAGGTATTGCCATGCAGGCGTCCAACTTGTTCAAGGATTACCTGATTGACATATCCCAAAAGGTCAAAATTGAGGACACGTTATCCACCTCCTAACCTGTCCATTTGGGTGTTCAACAGGGCTCAATTCTCATCCTACTCCTATTCAGTATCTTTCTCAACTCCCACCCTTAAGTTTGTAACACCAACCTCCTCCTCCTCTACGCAGATGATGCTGTGCTCTTCACTAGTGATGCCGACCACACCACTCTTGGGTTAAGGCTTCAATCTAACTTTGAGGCTGTAGAAAGCTGTCTCTCACACAAAAAACTGATTATGAATTACAAAAAATCCAAGTCCATGATCTTCCCCATTCCCCAAAAATCAACCACCCTTTCCAGCACAAATGCTGCCATTGATAAGGACCACACCTTCAAATACCTGGGCATTATCCAGCCCAGTGGCACTGAAGGTTGAGGCGCTGGACACCACACCTTGCATCATGCTGGCAACCCAAGTTCGGGAACAGACTCGGGAGGCAGGAGGCTGGTAGGGGAAGGAGAGGATTGAGTGTCCATGGGACTGCTCTCCTCCCCTGTGGTGGGTATTGGGGCCACATTGCTCTGCTGTGACCCCCGTTGGAGACCAGGTACACTGCATAAGCGATGCAAAAGGGGAACACTAGAAAAGCAGAAACCACTCCAGAACCGGCTGGATGATATATGCCAGTCCACCGATCATTCTGAAACACCTGAAAGGAGCCAAGTCCACCTCAGCAGTGCCCTGAGGCCAAAAGTAGAGTGCACTGGCCAGTCCCCACTGGTGTCTTCCTCTTTGGAGGATAGGCACCCATCTGGTGAAGGGTTACTCAGAGTTACCCCAGGGAGGGCTGCAATACGAGGTAAGGAGGCTCAAGTGGGGTAGTAGGAGCACATCAGAGACCATGGTGGTCAGAAGGAGAGGTGGGTTCTGGGGCACGCGAAAGGGGAACAAATAATGCAAATAAAAGAAATACCTGGGCATTACTGTAGACAGTGCCCTTTCTTATAAGGATCGTGTCAGCAGCATCTCCAAGCTTGTCAACACAAGAATAGGTTTGCTATACAGGAACAGGCACAATTTGATGCAGGATGTCATTGTCAAAGCTGTCACCAATTCCATATTATCTATCATTGATTATGGCCTGATAATTTATGGTTCCACCACAGACACCACCCTTAAGAGAATCCATACTACTCTAATCAAATCATGCCGGTTGATCACTGGTGCCCCTAAACATACACATACTTGTGACCTCCACTCCAGTACTAACTGGCTAACACTCAAGGATAGACTATCTTACCACACTGGTTTGTTCACTAAAAAAAATCAGCTTGGGTCTACTTGCACCATCCTGCCAGCCTCTTCTCAACCCTGACACTAAAGCCCATAGTACCAGGATCGGCATCAGAGTCTCCTACCAGACTCCTTGTTGCCACACCTCCCAGGCCCAATGGTCTTTCAGGTACTGGGCTCCTGGCCTACTTAATGCCATCCCCCCAACATTCTTGATACCCCTACTCTGGGCCCCTTTAAGCAGATGCTTAAGGAACGCCTTGTGCCACTCAGTAGGTATGACTGTCCCACCTAGCCCACCTCTTTGCTCTGGATTAACTGACAAGTTTGATCATCTGTTAGCTGCTCTTTAAATGGTTATACCTCATCCTGCACAAATGTACTAATACAACTGTAATTGCCTTTGTCTGATTGTTTCAGACATGATCAACATCAATTGATCACTTTAATGGTTATACCTTAGCCTGCACAAATGTATAACGTTCATATGTAATTGCCAGTGTTTAATGGCCCTGCCTTATTGTTTGCTTTTATGGTCTCTATTTTACTTATTACATTTTGTTTCTCTCTCCATACTCTGCATTGCTGTGTATTGTCATGTATTTTTGTTACCTTGATGTGGATCCTCAGTACAAGAGTCTTTCGACTTAAAGATTGTATTCTGAGACTATAAATAAATAAACAGTTTTTGTTACAGACTGATGCTTCAGAGGTAGGCTTAGGTGCAGTCTTAAGTCAACATACAGATGGGAAAGAACATCCTATTCTATATATCGGTAGGAAGTTGCAAGACAGAGAGAAAATGTTCTCCACCATTGAAAAAGAATGCCTTGCGACAAAGTGGGCCATTGAGTCCCTTTAGTTTTATTTACTAGGAGCTGACTTTATACTCATAACAGATCACAATCCTCTCTGTTGCCTTAACCAAATGAATGATACCAGTTCTAGAATCACACAGAGGTACCTGGATCTAAAGTCATTTAAATTCAAGGTAATATACAGATCTGGGAAAGAATGTCAATGCTGATTTTCTGTCAAGATATGGATCAGGAATTGAGAATTCCAAATGTTGAAAAATTATAAGTTGAAACTTCTATGTTTGCTATGCTGCATATGCACTAAACGGTAAAGGTAATATGCTAATGTTAGAAATTTAATAGAACATTTTGGAAACCTGTTTTTGTAAAACAGGTTCCCTCTTAAAGAGCGGTGTATGTCACAAGGTTGAATAAGGCCCTGTCCAATTTGTTATGCAGAAAGCATTAAATGCAAGGATCTGTTCTATCCTCTCCATTTCTGTCTCTTGCCTGTCTGGTTGTGCAACCAAATTTTCTTGTAAGACCTAGGAAATGATCACTCCGATGGCTTCACAATTCTCCACTTTTCGCTACATCTCTGCCTTCACTTGCTGTTCTGTCTTTTCTTCCCCATGTATATCTGCAGTTATAAGAAATATATGTGAATCTCTGTGTAAAACTGTATGTGAAACTGGAATCCCTTTGTTTAAAACAGTTCATAGTTATACTGTTGAAATAATTGCAAAAAGCTATTTGGAACTCAAGTGGTTAACCTGAGAAGCTGGTTTGCAAACTCTCTGAGATGCTGGCAACAAGTGGTTAGTTCTGGGCCATTGTGTTATTTTTGCTGCACCTGCAAGAACATTGGAAACTGTCAAGAACATTCTGAGAAAAAACACTGCCTCCTTAACGAGCTCCCTGTAAAGACTTGTTATAAAAGAGCAGCAATGTTTTGCAAGCAAAAGAGAGAGACTAAGATTTGAAACTGAGAAGAAACACTCAGAAGGAGGACTATTTTCTCTGTCTTGCCTTTGTAAATGGTTATTCTGAACTATTTTTAATTTTATTTTGCTGTTATCGAGAAAAATAAAATGCTATTTGTGAATTTTGAAACTTTCCTGATTTTTCTATACTTCCTGACCTGTGCCTCAACTACAGTTTGCAGATCTCATCCAGGATTTTAAAAAATTACACCTGTCATGCTTATGAGGTGATGTGAAGAAAATGGTTATAATGAAACTCTGGAGTCAAAATGTTGCAATGTTCACTCATAAGTTGGTCATTTTACCATATTTGTACACAACATTTTTGGTATAGCCTTCTTTTGACCCCACCTCATGAACCAGGTAGGTGAAGATTTTCATATTCATGAGAAACATAATTTTGTGTCACAGGTGTGAAAATACATTTTGGTCAGGATTTTAAAAACAACAGATGCCATGCTCATGAGGTGGTGTGGAAAATGACCATGCTGAAAATTTGGAATTAAAATATTGAAAATTACCAAAGTTATGAGGTAGCATAGAAAAATGTCATCATATGCTGATAATGTTGTTATTAATAGTCTGGTACCAAATTTTCAACATAGTCTTCTTATGACCCCACCTCATGAACAATGGTGATGAAAATGTTCAAATCTTGCCCAAAAGGTGACTTCGCAAAGCAACCATGAAATCACCGTTTGGGCCAGATTTGTATGATTCCATTGCACTTAGTCATGAGGTAGGGTCCCCAAAAGGTTATTTTGCTGAGAAAAAAGTCTTGGCACACCTAGCTCCTCACCAAAAAATTGAAGCCACAAATAAAGGTTTTTTAACCAAAGTTCAGTACATTTATTGATTACCACAATAGTGCATTACTGGCCAAGTAGGCCTTCACCTGGAGGAACCACAGCAACAATCACCTCTAACATTTCAAATGGATGGTCTTTGTTGAAGATAGTGTCCCCTGGTGCACACTTTGTATTTACAGCATATACATACATTGCATGTCCTTAATTTATCATGCCAGTAGTGCCAATAATTTAATAAAATCTCAAATTTAAATAAAGCGCTATATCAATTTCACAAAAAAATTAACAAGACAAAGTGTATGTTTAAAACCAGAAAACACATTTTTAGACATTCTCGATTCAGTTTTAAATGTTTGTAATTTCACATATATATTTTCTCACAGGAAAGATTTGTGTACAAGTATCATATTGGTATTCATATTTTTGGGCTACTATCAATGATATTATATTCATGTATTTTATATCATTTTAATGTGCAACAGCAATGCTAGCTGTGTAGTTTCTAACTATCAGAATTTATGTTCAGTCTTGTCTTCACCATATCTAGCCTGAGAATATCCAAACAAACCAAAACATTTTTGGGGGCTTAAAAATTGGAGAATGTTGGACTTTTAAAGTTAAACCATGTATTAAGTCTATTGCACAATCCTTTTAATAATATGATATCTGTATAGTTCCCTTCCTGGATACAAACATGTTGGCATAATTTATCTCTGTTGTTGTGGTCTGCAATTTTTTCCTCTCTTTCCCTTCCTCTTCCCTTTTTCCTTTCCTCTCCCATTTTCCCTTCCCCTTTCCTCTTCCTCTTCTCTTCCCCCCTTCCCCTTCCCCCTTTTCCTTTCTCAAAAATTTCTTTTTTCCTCCTTTCCCTCATAACCACTGGTTTGGGTAATATTATTCTTGAATTGCTCTCTACGTTTTCCAATTTTTAAGCCAAGAAAACTTTTTTGGGGGGGATATTCTTGATCAATAAATGTACTGATCTTTGGTTGAAAAACCTTTATCTGTGGCTTCAATTTTTTGGTGTGGGGCTAGGTGTGCCATGAATTTTTTCTCAGTGTTACTGGGTTTGTCATTAAGTACCCTTGGTCCCTGTGCTGCTCTATTTGCTTTCATTCCCAATAAGGTTATGTTCAAAATTTGCTATGAAAATATTTAAAAATGACAAAGTTATAAATAAAAGTTCAAACCCCATTGCAATACTTTAAACCAGACATACTGTACCTTATTTTCTCATGTTGCATTCACCAGTTCCAGCATCAAGACATGTCTTCAATCAGAGAGTTTATGTATGTCTTGTGACATGTTTAGGTAACTGTGGGTGTGTGGGCAGTGGGTGCTTAGTAGGAGGTCAGGTGGGTTGTGTATGTGGGGGTCAGATCAGTGAGGGACTGTTTTTTTTTTATAGGTTGAAAAAAATCAATGCGGGATAGTTTTCTTTATTTCAAGGGAATTGTCCAGCACTGGGGATTGGGCACCCCAGTGTCTGGCTGCTGTTTGACAGCACCAGGGGTGTGCATCAGGGTGCTGTATTTATATAATAGGAAGGGGTCAGGTGACCTGGAGGAGAGGGGGGAAGAGAAGCAGTACCTGAGGTTCTAAAAATTAAACATGGGAAAGGGGTGGCAGTTGACCTGGAAGGGAGAGGGGAGAAAGGAGCAGTACTAGGGCTGGGCACCAGAGTCCACTAGATATCAATGATGGATGGATGAATTGATAGATAGATAGATAGATAGATAGATAGATAGATAGATAGATAGACAGACAGACAGGCAGACAGACATACAGACAGAAAGATCTAAGGAGAGAGTGAGAGAGAGCAGGGTATCACTGGCTTGCTGCTCTAGCTGAAGCCAGCAGCACCACTCCAGCTGTGACTTAACATTTCAAGAAAGTCTCATTGTTCTGATACTGAGAACATGGGTGAACACATCATGGGACATGTTCAGGTAAGTGAGGGTGTGGGGGGTGTTGGGTGCTTAGTTAAAGGTCAGGATGGAATGAGTGTTGTGAATGTGGGGGTTCAGATCGGTGGGGGACTGTTTTCTTTTTTACAGGCTTTAATACAAAGCAACAAGGTGCTGTTTTCTTTACTTCAGGGGGCATTCCAACACTGGGGATTGGGCACCTCAGTGTCAGGCTACTGTTAGGAAGCACCAAAGATGGGCACCCTGGTGCCACTATGTATATAATGGAAAGGGAGTGGGTGACTTGAAGGAAGGGGGGGAACAATACTGGGAGTGGACACCCCAGTCTGCTTATATAATAATAGATATTTTTTTTCTCCTCACATGAGTAGTCCACTTTCCAAAGAGCACCCCAGCCCCCTCACCTTAACTTCTGCTGGGACTTACCTGCCTCCATCTTCCCCCAGGGTTAGACCCCTAGTGAGGTCATCAGGGTGCCCCAATCCCTATCACAGAATGGATCTGGTTTTGGCAGTGTGCCTACATGGTCAAGTGCAGTGCCTGTGGGCACTCCTCAACATCTTGCTGCTGGTGTTTTTTTTTCCTCAGGTTTTCACTCCTAGAGATGTGAAGAGCAGTGATGCAATTGTACATGCAGCACACTCCCATGTGACATACACTGATGTCTGCCACATCCTCGATCTGTCTTGGCATTGAGCTGCCTTTCTCCCAGCTTCTGCCAGAAGCCAGGTGAGCTGTGGGCTTTGTCCACCCTCCTCCTGTAGGAGAAGAGTGGTCCTGCCGGTGCTCAATCTTCCTCCTCTCTGGATGACCCTCTGACAACCTGGATGCACTCCTGAACCCAGGTTGTCAGCACTGCAAACAATAGAAGTACAATTGCACCTGTGAGCTGGCATGTTTTTATTTTTTTTAATTTTAATGACATTAAACACTTAAACATGGGAAATGGGGGTGGGCAGGCAACCTGAATCAGAGAAGGGAGAGAGAAGCGATACCAGTGGTGGGGACCCTGGTATGCTACAAATATTCAGTAGGTAGCAGTTAGATAGTAATGAATAGATAGATAGATAGATAGATAGATAGATAGATAGATAGATAGATAGACAGACAGACAGACAGATAGACAGACAGACTGATAGATAGGAACTGAGACAAAGAGCAGAAAATCATCATCTTACTGCTGTAATTGAAACTTTCAGCACGACTTCAGCTATGGCTTCACATTTCAAGAAAGTCCCACTGTTCTCATATTGGGTACTATTCACTAATGTGTGCCCCGAAGGCACGTATCCAGGTGAGCAACTCCGCACCCTTGGGAGATCTGCATGGAGGCCAAATTCACAAACACTGGCCCCTGCATGGTTCCGAGATGCGGCCCTACCCCCCCAGCACAAAAGGTCTATGGAGGACAGGCAGGTAAGGAGTGGTGCATCAAGGTGGTCAGCCAATCCCACAGGAGAGTTCTTGCACCCATACAGCACCATGTTGTTGACCAACACACAGAGCACTGATTACAAAGTTGGGGGGTTCCCCAGCTGACTGCCTCTGACCTCTCAGTGTTCCCCAATGGCAGAAGCATCTCTATTGGGGAGCTGTGACCCATGCTGTGTCTGCTGTGACCAGTGGCTACGTCCCCAGGGGGGTGCATAACCATCTCCAATGGTTTATGGCTGCCCTGCAAAGGCATAGCCATCAGCCCCCCCCAATGTACAGCACTCCATACCGTAGTGAATGTGTGGAGTGCTGGCATGCCCCAGACACCATTCACAGTCCTACCCCCATGCAGAGCTCTGCAACAGACAAGGGGATTGGGTGCATAGGGGCGTATATGCATTGTGAAAGTGCGCAGGGTCCTGGCAGATATGAAGTGGGCTATGCACTACAGTTGTGCGGCATGTAGGCTACTCTGGCCTACATGAATAGGCCCCATTGAGAACATGGGTGAATGGCTCCTCTCACTAAGCTGAGCACCCAGAATTTTTGGGTGCCAGAAATGTTATTTTAAGGGCAATTTTTAAAAAAGGAACATGAGAATCTAGCTAAACAGGTCCAACTTATGAAGGCTCAGGTGTCTGCTTTTTGAAAATTATATTTGGGACTGATTCTCAAAGCCCCACTATGCATGTCACAAGTTGCAACATACAAGGGATGCAGCATACCCCATTTGTGCCAGGGACCAGACACTTGATTCTGTATCAGGCAGGGCCCCCTTGGCTAAGTCCCACTACTTGTGCCAACCCGAACGGTAAACCAAATGGAGGGCGTACAGGAACGAGTTGCTGAAAGCCTGAGGCATTGAAAGTACAAGGGCACAAGTGCCCCCTCATGTCCCAAGCCTCACTGAGAAATGTAAAAAAGCCCCTTAGAGCTAACAGCTCCACCCCCTAAGCCCATATCCCCACATGGTTACAGTATAAAAGCCTCTGTGGGCTACATTCCTCCCATATGCTTGAACCCCAATTAGTGACATGAAGAATCCCTTGTGGGCTAGTGCCCCCTGGCCGCGATCCCTGATCCTTGATCCCTGCAATATGTACAGTGCAGTAGTATTAAAAGAATAGTGATCAATGGTGGTGTAGTGGTCCCCCACTTGTTAGTTCAAGAGCACCCCGCTCCACTCCTACCACCCGTACCCAGCTGGCTACTGCCACGCCCATCTCTCACAACCATGGCCAGCCACCAACTGAGCTCTGTATGAGCATGTACTGTACATAGTACTTGCTCAGTGAATGAAAGCTGTTGTCAGTCACTGGGGATGTTTTATTTACAGTATGCACCTATACAGAGTTCAGTCAGCGGCAGGCCACGGTGGTGAAAGGTGGGCTGTGCCAGTTGCTGGTCAGGTATGAGTTGGGTGCTCTGGCACTGTCAGGTGGGGGGGGCCACTAGACAACCTGGGCTAGGTTACATTGATCACAATTTCTTTGTAATACTACTGCGCTGTACATATTGTGGGGCTCAGGGATCTGGGCTGGTGGGGCCGCTAGCCCACTGGAGCAGAAATATGCATTATTTTGGGGATCGGGGCTGCAGAATGACTTACTATTTTGAGGATGAGGGCTGTAGCATTACCTTCTATTTCAGAAATCGAAGCTGCAGCATTACATCCTATTTCGGGGGATCGGGGCTGCAGCACTAATTATGATTTTGGGGTTTGGGACTGCTATTATTTTGGGGATCGGGGCTGGAGGTGGTATCACTAGCCCTCCAGGGTTATAGATTGCTTATTATTGGGGATCAGGGCTGGGGGAGCTAGATGAACTTGGGGGGATGGGAAGACGGAACATTGGCGCAACCCCCAATGGACTGCAAAATACACTTACACCAGCTCATAGCTGGTGTAAATGTACTTTGACAAATGTCCTCTGGGGTTTTTTGTGAATCCCAAATTAGGGGTTGTGGCAGCCGCCCTTTCAGAACAGGGAGCTGCTGCTGCTGTAACCCCCATTGTGCCATGTCACTTTGGGGGGTTATGGTACAACCATGGCACAATCCAGTTTGGTGCAAGCTGCCTGTGTTGTGTCACGGACTGCTTTTGAGAATTGCAAATGGCGCAACTAATGGTACAGTGTGCTACTTGCATCATTCCTGTTGGCGGGTCACTTTGTGCCATGCATTACCATTTGAGAATCGGCCCCATAATTTTTATGTATTTCCAATGTTTTTGAGTTAAAAAAAAGATGGTGGCTGCATAATCATTCTTTTTGTCTCCCATCAATAAGTCATTTCTCACAAGTAACTCAAGAAAAAAAGCAGTCACAGTGTTCTTTTACAGTTCAAGTCTGATGGTTATCCAAAAAATTCTTATAATAATGGAACTGTATAATACTTTTCACAAAACGTCCATAAGGTAGTACCTCTGTACAGGTTGCTTATATCTTGAAATTTTCATGAAAACATTCTGCACAGTCTAGGCTATGTGTGACAGCTAAAATGAAACATGCTAAGTATAGAAAAACAAACACTTCTTTTTTGTTGCAGTTTTGGCATTCTGTATCTCAAAAACTGAAAAAGATACCATCATGAAACTTTTCTTGATACTCCACCAGCTTAACCACACGTGACCAATTTTGTGTTATTTTGCTGAAAGCCACCAAAGTTATTAGGCTGCAGAATTTCAGGGTTAACATTAAAAAGCCTGCTGAATAATAACTATGGGGATGCTATTATATCCCTATGATAGATAGATAGATAGATAGACAGACAGACAGACAGACAGACAGACAGACAGACAGACAGACAGATAGATAGATAGATAGATAGATAGATAGATAGATAGATAGATAGATAGATAGATAGATAGATAGATAGATAGATAGGCAGGCAGGCAGGAAGACAGACAGACAGATACACAAATTATTTACTTTGGATAGCACAACAGAGATGCAATATTTCATTTTCACTGCAGTCCTACTTTTACACATTTTTACTATCAATTTACTGAGAAGAACCTAGCTGAGATAGCTCATCTTGTGACAGTGGGATCCTGTAGTCACCCATTTCCATAGCTGGGTATAATGGAGCACTGTAAGGTTAAGAAAGTTCCTCAAGGACACAGAGTCAGTGTTAATAAAAGGACATAGAAAATAACTGCCGTGGACAACAACTGATACCTAGTGCTCTAGGATCAGCTTGGAATCCAAAATGATCCCTGATTCTATATGATAACAGCGATTGTAAAACCACAATCACCATTATGGTGAGTGCACATCGCCAAAAACCACAATGGCAATGTACACTCATTGGTGACACCACAACTGACAACTAAAAATAGGATTTATGCAGAGGGCTGTGCCCTCCCACCCCCGATTTTAGATTGCTATCTCCAGGGGTTTGCATGTCAGGGATGGGGAGACAATCCGGAAAAAAAATTATGGCCGCAGCAGTCAAATGTTTCCTGGTCCCCAGCCCTGAACCCAGTGTCTGCTGCACTGAAGTTAGCCATTCTCACCACCACACCACATGGCTAGCTCAGCAGCAGCAAACCATACTACCACACACAAACCCTCTTCTTTATCCCTCCCCTTCTTGTCACCAAGATAACATTCCCTCGCTCATCCCTACCCTTGCTGTCCCATTCCATCGCTACCCTTACACTGTAACTCACATGTACAGCACTGCAAATTAGTTGCTGTTTTGAGAGTAGCCCATTTGCAGCCATTATTATCACTGGATACCATGACCCCCATTTTCCTTAACACAGCCACAGTTCCAAGCATGACACCATCTAAAGATATCGATACAGTGTGTCCACAACATTCATTACTGATCCAGGTTTCAGCAGAAGTACTTTCATCTTAGGGGGTTTAAGTCTAAGCCCGCTGGTGGGCATTCAGTCCTGAATTTCCTTTAAGGCACTAACTCAGCCCAAGACCACAACAACCCCATCAGGTGCACAAGACACATACAGCTGTGTGTCATCAGCATAACAATGAAAACCCATGAAGGCCATGTGCATACGCATCTAACACACACCTGGGAGTCTCTGGCAGGAATGTCTTCTTCTCACTCTCAGCTGCTTTCTATGCTACTCACACTCTATGGGTCAGATTTTCAGAGGACAGAATATGATGCAGGCTGCTTGCATCAGAAACAGCTGTACAAGGAGCAGGATGCATCAAACCTTTCATCAGTTCTGATGTTCAAATGATCCTTGCATCAAAAATAAGTCTGCATGCACCAGACTGACTTGTGCCATCCCTGCACCAAATAAATTCCTGCACCATATCGGAAGGGATGCCAGCATCACCGCAATAATGCATTATCCTTTTATTTGGGAATTCTAAGGAATACGAGTCCTGTCCTTGGGCTCAATTCTCAAAGCCATGGAAATGGCGCAAGGTGCCTGCACCAAACATAAATGACTCAAGAGGCACTTTATGACACAAACAGCTATCAGAGCTATTCTCAAAAGCAGTCTGTGTCAACTGCAGGCTGCCTGCCTGAACAGGGCTTGTGCCTCCCATGCACCCAACAATAGGCTGCAACCTGGTGCTACAGGGCATGTGGCAGACACAAGCAGCCACATCCCCTAAAATGGTATACACAGAACTCTCCCAAAGGGAGAAATTCTAAGTACCCTTAGACAAGCCTGGGCTGGTATAGAGGTACTTAGAAAATTCTTCTTTGGGAGAATGGCTGTTTGCAGCAATGTGATGTGGGAGGCGGTCCCCTTCCCAATCCCTGATGTGACCCCACTTTATTATTTATAATGATGCCCCATCCATGTTTGAATTGCATGCCCCCTCCCTGATACCCAATGTGACCCTGCTTCATTATATATAAAATTCCCTCATCCTTGTTTGTATTGCATCCCCCTTCCCCGATCACTGATGTGACTCAGCTATATTATATATAATAATGCCCCTGTCCCTGTTTCTATTGTGTCCCCCCTTCCTGATCACCAATGTGACCCTTCTGTAATATATATAATAATGACCATTTCCCTATTTGCATTGAACTCCCCTTCCCGATCCCTCATGTGACACCACTTTATTAAATATTATAATGACCCCTTCTCTGTTTGTAAGGCATCTCCCTCCAAGATCCCCAATGGGACCCACTTAAATATATATAATAAAGCCCTGGTCCCAGTTTGTATTTCATCCCCCCTTCCCAATCCCCGATATGATCCTTCTTTATTATATATAATAATGATTCTGTCCCTGTTTGTATTGCATCCCCCTCCACAATCCCCAATGTGACCACACTTTATTATATATACTAATGACCCCTTCCCAGTTTCCATTGTGTCCTGCCTCCCCAATCCCTGATGTGACCCTGCTTTATTATATATAATAATAACCCCTTTCCTGTTTGTACCGTGTTTCCCTTCCCGATCCTCAATGTGACCAAAGGCAGCTTGCATCAAAGTCTGGTGCAACAGGGACCCTGCACCTGATTCCCTATTGGGCAGGGTCTCAGCCAAAGTCCCACAGCTTGCGGCAACACTGGCAGTGTGTCAAAAAGAGGGCACATCCTTTGGGTTTGCTGCAAGCTGTGGGGAGACTCTTCACCACTCTAGCTAGTCCCTGATGGCTAGCTGTCGCCACCCTGATCCCCGATGCAGTCCCGCTTTATTATATATTATAATGACCCCATCCCTGTTTGTTTTGTGTCCCCCTCCATGATGTGACCCTGCTTTATTATATATAATAATGACCCCTTCCCTGTTTGTATTGCATCTCCTGCCACGATCCCTGATGTGACTCCACTTTATTATATATAATAATAACCCCTTCCCTGCTTGTGTTGTGTCTCCTCTCCATCTCTGTAAAATTGCGACTGAATTTATTACTCTCTCTCTCTCTCTCTCTCTCTAGGGATTCTACACTTGCTCTTGTCTCTCTTTCATCTATTACACAGCAAAAAGGGATAATGTGCTGCCTTAGAGTAATAATACTAGGTGCTTCTATACAGTGCTGTAGTAGCTTAAGGTTTTCTCCACACTTTATTATACAGTCAGACAATACTAGGTGCTTCTATACAGTGTTGTAGTAGTTTAAGGTTTTTCTCTACATTTTACTTTACAGTTAGATAATATCTTAACAACTGCTAAACTTTAATCTTAAGCCAGGGACTGCCTGCCTTAGAGTAATAATACTTGGTGCTTCTAGAAGGTGTGGTAGTAGTTTAAGGTTTCCCTACATTTTATTATATAGTCAGGCAATATCTTAACAACTGCCAAACTTTAACCTTAACCCTGGGACTGCTCTGCAGCTGAAAACCTTAAGCTTCTAGCATGTGCCGCCCCCCACCCCCATACAGACCTAAGTCAGATAGACTCTGAGCACCCTACTCCAACTGATTCTGTGCAGAGATCATTCAGTTATGCCTTACAAAGCATATGCTTCCTCACTTGCACCTTGGTGTGCTGTAAACCAAGGTGTCCGTCCCCCTAACAGGGGTGTACTCCTTGCCATAATCTACTCACTGACCCTCCTCTTGGTGTACAGGCTCATTGACCCATGCCACCCTGAACCAGTGAGCAATCTGCACAATGTCCCCCCACACAATTTTCATAGCAGTAACCCTATCTCAAGTATGACTACTCTCTTAACGGAGCATGAGATGGTAAACAAGGGTGTATGCTATGACCTGCTTTACTATATGAGCAGGACGCATCGAAGAAACCTCATCTCTATACCCTGCACTAAACTGTTCGGGTTACTAGTTGTACTACTTCTCCTGTAAGTAGATATTCAACCCAACCCTGGCCCACATACCCCCAATACCTTGGTAGCATCCCCCCAGGACTCATACTGGGCATCTACCAAGGGTCTGAAGATAGAACACATGAATATATGTAGCCTTAGACCAAAAATACATGAAGTCCAAGCCTGGCTGGACCTCTACAAACCAGATGTCCTAGCCTTCTTGGAAACCAGGTTAAAAGCCCACATCCTGGATCACGAGATACAAGTCCTGGGCTACAATAGCTACCATAAGGACAGAGAATCAAAAAAAAGGGGGTGGTGTTCTAATCTATACAAAGGACGACCTCTCCGTGTCACCTCTAACCCTGCAGACAAATCTCACTGCTGAGGGAGAAAGTATATACATCCGCATAACCCTAGGACACGCCAAACAACTAACAATTGGTTGTGTCTACCACCCACCAAAATCAGCCCACCAATCCCTGTAGCAACTTATCTTGGGTGACTTCAACATAAACTGGGCCCAGGACCCCAGTCAAGCCTCAATGTCCCTGACCCAAGAAGTAGGTCTGATGCAGGTCATCTCTGAACCGACTAGACTGAATTACAAAACTGGGAACCACACCACCCTGGACTGGGCTCTGGTGTCTAACCCCACTAATATACAGTGTGCAGGCACAATGGCAGACTCCTTGAGTGACCATTCCCCGATCTTCTGTATATGGAAAAACAGACCACCCAAGGTCCAGCCAAGAATTCTGTCCACCCGAGACTTCTCCAAATTCTCAGAATTACAATTCAATCGCTACCTAAATAGCTGGGACTGGAACCCTATAAATCTCCTCCCAACCCTTACCGAGACATTGCAATACTTCCAGGATGAACTAACCACAGCAGCCAATCTCTTCGCTCCTATGAAGAGACTGAGGGCTAAAGGCAGCTGCTACAAGTGGATCTCTCCTTCCCTCAAAGACCTAATGGCTACTCAGGGAAAAAGTCTGGAAAAAGTTAAGGCTCTCCACCTCACTGGCAGATCTTGTGGATTACAAAGCCCTAAGAAACAAAGCCAAGAGAGCCATTAAACTTGCTAAGATAGAGTATATCACACACCTCCAGAAAACTAGCCTAGACAACCCCAAGCAATTCTGGAATCATGTTAACGATTTGATCAAGGGCAGTAAAAAGTCTGAATCCTGCCCCATGGAGATCAACAGTCAGCTCACAACTGACTCTTCTCAAATATCGGCTGCCCTAAACAGGTACTTCCCAGATCCTGAGGTCTACAAGACATGTCAGTCTCCCCTGCCTTGATTCCCAAGCTCAGCTGAAGCACCTTACATGGAACTACCCTCTTTTCACCTGAGACTGGCTAAATGCACTGAAGTCCTAACCCTCCTAAGGAACTTGAAACCTAAAGGGTCAGGGGGATCCGATGGGATCGGCCCTCGGCTACTTAAGGCAGGAGCTACCTCCTTATCCTGGCCCAGAACCATGCTCCTCAACAGATCATTGAGGGAAGGAGCAGTCCCTGACCAGTGGAAATACACCAATGTTGTCCCTATCCACAAAGGGGGACTCAGGGAAAAACTAAACAACTATAGGCCAATCTCCCTCCTCTGCACACTCACCAAGGTACAAGAAAGGGTAATCTACAATCAACTCAGAGACTACCTGGAAGCACATCAGCTCCTTGCCCCCTCCCAACACGGATTCAGAACAAACCATGGTACTGACACTGCCCTCATTAACTTCTCGGATGAAGTGCTTAGGGCAATGGACAAAGGGATACCCACTGGTGCAGTCTTTATAGACTTATCCAAGGCATTCAACCTCATCGACCACAACTTGCTGCTACAGAAGCTGCAAAATGTTGGCCTAGAGAATCATGCCCTCAAGTGGTTTAGGAGTTACTTATCAGGCCGGGCACAGAAGGTCACATGGATAGGGGTCATGTCTGACCCGCTACCCCTAAAACAGGGTGTACCTCAGGGGTCAATACTAGGCCCCCCTCCTATTTTCACTATTTACCAATGACCTAAGCACCTACTGCTGGGAGAGCTCGGTTGTTCAGTATGCTGACAATACTGTCATCTTCCAACCCCTGTGTGATGTGGCTGCACTAGGCCCTCTCCTCCAAAAATAACTCACATCCCTAGAGACTTGGCTACGTGAGAACAGAATGGTACTCAGTGCTGACAAGACCAAGGCAATGCTATTCAGGCCAAGATCCCTGGGACTTGACAGGTCCTTATCCCTCCATTTAACTATACTCCCTGGCAAAACCATTAATGTAGTTTACTCCCTTAAATACTTAGGCCTAATGCTGGATCAGAATATCACATACAAGGACCATGTGGACCAGGTCACCAGAACCCTACATCGCAAACTCGGCACCTTGTACCGACTCAGGGACCAGCTCACCCCGGAGGCCAGGCTCTCCATTGCTACAAGTGTCCTGCTTCCAACCCTGACCTTTGTGGCCCCAATAATACAGGGCATGGCAAAGCACGAGATAACCAGGATGCAAACCCTATATAATAAAATAGCTCGCTTCTCTACCCTAGACCACCCACGATGTCACCACTGTGACACTCTGGCCCAGCTCTGTTGGCTCTCATTGGTCACTCTCCTCCAATACCCTTTGCTTGTCCAGGCCTACAAGCTTCTCAAACCCCACGTTCTGCCTAGCATAGCCGGGACCATATCCATCAAGCACAACCCAAGGAACTTAAGGACTTCAGAAAGAACACTGTTAGAAGTCCCTAGAGTAAGGACAATCTCTGGCAGTAGATCCTTTTCCTCCCAAGCACCCTGCCAAAGGAACAAGCTCCCTCCCCCTGTCCAGGACTCCTCCTCACTTATGAACTTCCGCACCAGGCTCAAGTCCCATATACTTACCTCAAGTGCATGCCACTGCCATGGTACATAAAGCTCTTAAGGTACTCCCCTCCTCTCCAACACACCTTCTCATAGTGGAGCCTATCTACTACCCACCTCAACTGTCTGTTCACCTGGGGTCATACGCTACATCCTGTTTAAACAATATGTAAAGCAGTACCAATTCAAACTGTGTCATGATGATAGCCATGCCTGTATCCACTGTTTTCTGTAACCACCTCATGATGTAACAGACAATGTAAACAAAAGTTATTTTTTGTCCTTGTTTCAGTATCATAACTAGTATTTTTATCCCGGGTCGCCCCTGAAAAAGGGACATTCAGGGCTCAGTGTGCCTACCCGGTCACCAAACTTTAATAAATAAATAAATAAAAATCATCCCTGCTGTGACCCTGCTTTAATATAAATAATAATGCCCCATCCCTGTTTGCATTGCGTCCCCCTCACTGATGTTACCCTACTTTATTATATACAGTAATTATCCCTTCCCTGTTTGTACTGTGCCCCACTAAACGATGTCCTTTTAGTATATATAATAATAACCTCTTCCCTGCTTTGTTTTGCGTCCCCTCTCCATGATCCCCGGTGTGACCCCGCTTTAATATACAGTATACAATAATGCCCTTTTCCTGTTTTTATTGCATCCCCCTCCATGATCCCTGATGTGACATCACTTTGTTAATAGAGAATAATGCATATGCAGAGGGTTGATATGCAGTTTTTTTACACACCCAAGGTGTGTGATATTAGAGAAACCTCGAGAGAGAAGCTCGAGAGGTTTCATTAGTATCACACAATGAGGGCGTGTGTAAAAAGCTGCATATCAATCCCCCACAAATGTTTTAATTTTTATAATAACTGGTGCATATTACTTGGCGGCTTCAGAAGGTGAGAGTCAAGCGTAAATGGGTGTTGCTATGGCAACACTTGTTCATCTTGATCTAATCTAGCCTCACTGAGTAACTTCACTCTCATCGGCCTATACTCAGAGGCTTTTGTATTTTAAAACTGAAAACAAATGAGCTCAGCACCAACAGGTTAGATTTTTTCTCATACAAACCACTTATCTTTTTGTGGATTTAGCGAACACTGCTGGTTTGAAAGGTACCTCAAATCAGGCTTCTTAGTACGAGACTGTAAAAGTCGTATCAATCCGCGGGTTAATAGGAGTTTTTTCATATCAAGCTGTGGGTTGATACGACTTTTGACAGCTCTCAAAAACAGGTTGATAACGGGGGTTACCAGTTATTATTATATAATAATTCCCCATCCCTGTTTGTATTGCGTCCCCTCTTCCTAATGTAACCCTGCTTTTTTATTTATAATGACCCCTTCCATATTTGCATTGTGTCCCCTTTCCCAATCACCAATGTGACCCCACTTTATTATATATAATATTGACCCATTCCCTGTTTGAACTGCGTCCCCCCTCCCAGATCCCTGATGTGACCACACTTTATGATATATAATAATGATCCCTTCCCTGTTTGTATTGTGCCCCCTCCATGATCCCTGATGTGACCCTGCTTTATTATATGTAATTATGACCCCTTCCCTCCTTGTTTTGCATCCCAACTCCATGATCCCTAATATGACCCCATGTTAATATATATAGTAATGCCCCATCCCTGTTTGTAGTTGTCCCTCCATGATCCCCGATGTGACTCCATTTTACTTTATATAAATAATTCTCCATCCCAGTTTGCATTGTATCTCCCCAATCCCTGATGTGACCCCACTTTATTAGTATACTAATAACCCCTTCCCTGTTCAGTGTGGTGGCCCCCACACCCCACCCAGCATGTAGTGCCCCCCACCCTGAAAAAGAAGATCTGGCACAAGCATAACCCTCCTCACACCTCCGCTTCTTTTCAGGATGAGGGGAGTGCGGTGGTGAGCACTACCTGCTGGGGAAGGGGGAGGGGCCACTAAACCACCAGGAAAGGGGTAATCATTATAATAATGAAGTGGGATCACATCAGGGATCATGGAGGGGGAGATGCAAAACAAACAGAGAAGGGGTCATTGTTATAAATAATAAAGTAGGGTCACATTGTGGAGAATGATGCAAAACACACAGGGATGGGGTCATTATATGTAATAAAGCAGGGTCACTTGGGGATCAGGGCAGGGGGCAGCTAGCCACCAGGGATTAGCTTCAGCAGTGTGCAGCCACTCCAAAGCTTGTGGCAGACCCTTAGGATGCAAGTTCTGTTTGGCTCACTGCCAGTATTGTTTCAAGCCATGGGACTTTGCCATTGGGACCTTGCCCAATAGAGAATCAGGCCCAGGGTCCCTTGTGCACCGGGCTTTAATGCAAGCTGCCTTTGGTGGCAGCTTGCATCATTCTAAGGGTTCTTTCAGAATTGAGCCCCTTGTGCTTAAGATGCATGTTGCTGTTAGACCAGCCAGAGCTGGCCTAAGTGACACTAGAGCATATAAAGAGGCCCTTGGCAGGCAGTCAGACTTGATTATACTACTTTTAAGGGCCAATATTCTCCTGCAGGGCTCGTTTGGAACATTTTGAGGTCTTAGTCTTGGCCATTTCATTTGCTGTATTTTTTTACTTATTTGCATAATTTGCATAATTCTCATCTTTTGTGTCATTTTTGACTTAATTTGCAGAATTTTTTTGACTCAACTTGCACCCACTTTTTGACTCAGCTTGCACCAAATTTTTTGACTAGGCTTGTGTCAGTTTTGTTTCTTCTGTCATTTTTTTGACTCAGCTTGCACCAATTTTATGTTGTCTTGTGCCTGTGCAAGAAACATGTTGAGGTAACTTTGGAATAACATGTTTTGGATGTGTGGTCCTGTTGTGGCCTGTGGTGCCACTGCTTTTTGGGGCTGGGGCTCCATGGCATGAATTAGACTGCAGGTTGTCTATGACAGCAGTGCAAAAGTGTGTCCACCACCTTGAAAGGTTTTAGCAGCTGCAGTGGGAGAGCTCCACCTCATTGCAGGGTATGCCTTTCACAGTGTAAGTTTCAGTGTGACATGGCGGCGGCTGTGCTGTCCACCTCGCACAGTCCCCAGAAAAGCCGACTTGGGGGGGTGCCCAATCCCCCTTTTGGCATCATCCCCCAACACTCTTTATTTGCCAACAGGGTACCCAATCCCTGTTCGCTAAAATCCCCCCTTCCCAATTCATCTGCCGATGGGGAGCCCAATCCCCATCAGCATCACCCCCCAACACTCTTTATTTGCCTACAGGGTGCCCATTCCCCATCGGCTACAGTCCCCCCCAAAAAAACAGAGGTGACACCTTCCTCCCTAGTTCATTTGCCAATGGGGGAGCCCAATCCCCCTCGGCATCATCCCCCCCAAACACTCTTTTTTATTTGCTGATGGGGTGCCCAATCCCTGTCGGCTCCAGTAACCCCCAAAAAACACACAGGTTACATGCTGGGTGCCCACCCCAGTGCGTCAAATGTACCTGTAAAAACAAAAACCTTCCCACAATGTTTTTTCCCCCTGTAAAGTAGAAAACAGTCCCTCGCAGTCTGCAGCCCCTCCCCCAACCCACGTCCACCCACTGTGTGTCCCACCTCCCCACAACCCCCTCACCCCATACTTACCTCTGGAGCCTGGCACAATGATCTTCTGTGGATGAGAACATGTCTGCACTCTTCAAAGCTGACCAAGAACTGAAGAAATACCAATATGCTGTATAATGGCATAAATAGTATTTTTTCAACTTTGATGCATATCTTGGGCATTTTGGGGAATTCTGCCACCAAATTTTCAACATGGGGTTATTGGGACCCCTCCTCATCAATTCAGTTACTGTCATTGCATTATTTGGTCCAGAAAGGTGATTTTGCAGTCATTGTGTGGAATCACCTTTCGGGACTGATTAACGAAATGACAGTGCCACTTTTCATGAGGTGGCATCTCAAAAAGCCTATGTTGCAAATTTGATGAAAAAATTTTAAAAAAATTACTGTTTTATGAGTGTGCGTTTCCACACATGCTCGTAACTTCGCGAATCTGTAATATTTTCACTCCAGATTTTCAACATTGCCATTTTTCCCCACCTCCTTATGAACAGTACAGCTGTCATTTTTCACATCCTGGCTAAAATGTGCTTTCGCACTTCCAGCGCAGAATAGCGTGGTCGCTGTGGGAAATCTGTGTTGGAGACATAGGAAAATGACATTGACTCTGTTCATGAGTAGAGGTTCTGAAATGCCTATGTTGAAAATTTGGTGCTGAAAGTCCATTAAATGATTGTTTTATGAGCATGCTTTGGCAGTTTCCATGCATGCTTATAACTTCACAAATCTGTAATATTTTCACTACAGATTTTCAGCATTGCCATTTTTCCATACCTTCTTAAGAACAGTACAGCTGTCATTTTTCGCATCCTGGCTGAAATGTGTTTTTGCACTTCCATCACAGAATAGTGTGGTCACTGTGGGAAATCAGTGTTTGGAACAAAGTAAGAAAATAACAGTGATACTGTTCATGAGCAGAGGTCCTAAAATGCCTATGATGAAAATTTGGTGACGAAAGTCCATTAAATGACTGAGCTAAGAGCGTGCATTACACAGTTTTCACACACCCTCGTCATTTTTCATATCCTGGCTGAAATGAGTTTTTGCACTTCTGGTTCAGAATAGCATGGTAGCTGTGGGAAATCAGTGTTTGGGACTGATTAGGAAAATCAAAGTGACTGTTCATGAGCAGAGGTCCTAAAATGTCTATGTTTAAAATTAGGTGACACATGTCCATAAAATGACTGTTTTACAAGCATTCATTGTGCAGTTTCCACACATGCTCATAACTTCGATAATTTTTATTATTTGTACTCCAGATTTTCACCACTGCCATTTTTTTCCCGCCTCCTTATGTACAGTACAGCTTTCATTTCCCACATTCTACCTTAACTGTGTTTTCTCACACCCAGCGCGCAGTGGCGCAGTTGCTGTAGAAAAACAATGTTCAGAACAGAGTAAGAAAATCACAGTGACACTGCTCATGAGCAGAGGTCCAAAAATGCCTATGCTGAAAATTTGGTGAAAAAAGTCCATAAAATGACTGTGGTACAAGCGTGCATTGTGCAGTATCCATGCACAGTCGTAAATTCTAGAATTTGTAATATTTTCACTCCAGATTTTCAACATTGTCATTTTTACACACCTTCTTATGAACAGTTCAGCTGTCATTTGTCACATCCTGCCTGAAATGTAGTTTCGCATATCTGGCACACAATCACATGACCGCTGTGGGAAATCAACGTTCGGGTAGATTAAGATAATCATAGTGCCACTGTTCATGAGCAGAGATCCCAAAATGGCTATGTTAAAAATTTGGTGAAATATTTCCACTGAATGACTTTGTTATGAACGTGCAATGTGTAGTTTTCACAGATGCTTGTAACATCAAGAATGTTTAATATTTTCACTCCAGATTTCCCACATTGCCATCTCCTCACACCTCCTTATCAATGGTGCAGCTGCCATTTTCATGTTGTGCAGAATGGCACGGTCACTGTGGGAAATCAATGTTCGAGACAGATTAAGAAAATCACAGGGCCACTGTTCATGAACAGAGGTCCCAAATGCTTTCATGAGGTGGGGTCACAAAAAGGCCATGTTTTAAAATTTGAAGTGCAAATACCAACACACCCAGGGCATTAGGGTTTCTAACTATTACATCTCACCCTGTACAGACTAACAGGTATCAGGGGTGTGTCTTTGGATTGTCTGCCATACTGCTCATACCATTGGTCCTCCACCTCCACCCTGCAGCCACTGACAAACATCAAGATGTGCCTTGGACTCTTCAGACCCAAAGTTCAACCCATTGTCCTCTGCTGCACCCATCTCAATGTACTTCCTTATGAAATGGGGTGAGCATAAGGCCAGATTACCCCAAGGCACAACGCGACACTTGTCAGACTCTGCAGGGTAGGGTGAGGTGAAATAGCATGAGTGTTATGGCCAGCGACCCAAACACACACCCCAATGCCTGTCAGTCTCTGCAGGGTGAGGTGGGGTTGATGTTGATTCTATTCTTCACTGCTACTTCTATTATGTGTCTCTCTAACTCCTGCACTACCAATGCCAAAACCAGCAAGACAACATTCGGCATTGACAAATGCTCATTTACACAACTTGCACAATTTAATTTGATGCATCTTGCATTATTCTCATCCCTTGTGTCATTTTGTTGACACAGTGGATCTCTTGTGTCAGTTTGCAGGACTTTATCACAGAGAAGGCTTTTCTTGCAAAATATGATGCACAGTATTTGGCATACCTAGATCTAATGCAAGTCAGTTGTTTAATGCAGCTTGTGTGGATCTAAGGGCCCTTTGAAAATCCAGCTGTATTGCTCCTACTGCCAGTGTAATGTTCTATGGGTGATATTTTACAAACCAGGAAAAAGTGCTTATTGCTGGGACCAGGCCATACACTTTTATTTAAGGGGCAATTCATGTCACTGTCAAAAATGGGAAGAACCACACTGCTGGCAACATTGATAATAACCTTATGTGGGTGAGAGTCATTTTTGCTAGTGACAATATCAAGAAATCTCTCTAGGAGCAGGAACCACCACTGTGTATTACAATATCAATGAAGTCCTCCAGGCAAAGCACTGCTACTGCAAGCTGTATTGCACAGTACATATTTGCATGTGTGAGTGCTGTGTGTGTGTGTGTGTGTGTGTGTGTGTGCACGCATGGATGTACTATCATTCAAATCTTTGCACCACCGTGGTGGGTTCACAGGGGAAGGGACTTCCAATGGAATAATATTACTAATTAACTTCCAATGCTTTTGCAGGCCAAGCCTGCAAATGTGAGGAAGAATTGATACTGGGGGGAGTGAAATGTTAGCAACACAATGAAAGATTTAAGATTAATGTTTATGATATTACATTTATATAGATACCAATTAAATTATGGTGACTAAGGGTCTGCGGAAAAAAAATTCTGCCAGCAGAATTTTGGAGAAATTCGGATTTTCACTTCCACTAAAGTTAGGAAATAATTTCACCAACTTTTGTGGAAATGCCACTGAAAACTGCAGAATAAATGTAAGAAATGTGGGTTAATGTATTAAACTGTGGGGAAAAAAATCAGCAGAACTGATCACTGTCAGTGTTCAGTTCTGTGGCTTCTGTATTAAACTGTGGGGGAAAAAACACAGAAGTAATGCAAATCGCAGATAATTACATGATATATGGTGAAATACTAAGCAAGAGATATTATTTCCGCATATCATGTAATAAGTCCACAGTTCGTTATTAAATGCTGCAGTACTTGGCGGAAATCCAGTTATGTGGTGAGTTAGGAATTCTGCCACAGGCGAAAGAGCAGAAAATTCCTTGAAATTTTCAAAATTTCACAGAACTTCAGTGATGGCGGAAATCTGCACTTTCGCCCACCCATAATGGGGACTAATACCAAAATTCAGAAAAAGTGCAAACTTTTTTTATTTTATTATTTTAAACTGTTGTAAAATTTTCTTTGTCAGTATTAAAATCGTATATCAATTTATGCAATAGGCATGGGCAAACATGTTTTGTGATAAATCTGTGTATCTGAGCTACTATGTGTACAAATGTGAAATCTCACATTTATACACATAGTAGATATGCAATCACAAATTTGTACACACAGTAAACACATCATCAAAAAAACACACATCCCCAACCCACCCAGTAGCTGGCTGGCACTATTTGTTCTCCAGTTTCACTTTCAGTAATTCAACTACTTTCAACATAATACACATCCTTTGTACTGGTGCTGCAAAATAACACAAACTGAAGTTAAAAGCATAACATCCAACTCTACAAAAGTGTTTAAAAGCACACACATACAGTTCAGCAGATTAACTTTCTTCTTGTGGTTTACTCTCACAAATGGCAGTTAGAACACTCACAACTTGAACTCTGCCACTTTCACTTCCCACCCCCAACCGCCTGCCTACCCACCTCCCAGTTTTCTTTTACTCACTCTGCCACTCCTTGACCATTTACTGTACAGGTTTACAACTCAGGGAGTGAAGCAAATACCTCAATCTTCACTTCCTTTCTCATTTTCTTGAATTTGTCACCCTCCTCTCACTGTTGCTGTGCTCTCAGTTCAGACTCGCAGGATCTGAGTCCCACTACTCTCTCCACTACGTCCCCAACACCACAATAATAAACTGTTCATTTTAAAATTAAAATTAGCAGTAAATGTTCCAGAGGCATCCAGTCTTGTTAATTGGGCCTGCCATCTTTGTTTAGCATTTTTTCATAAAACCACTCAGTCAACCAATCAAAGGGGACCATGACAACAATGTCTCCTCAGAAGCTACCGTGGCAACCAGGCTTCCAAAGGTGCAGAAAGTAACTGTTCCAATCAAAATTCCCCAAGAGTTTTCATAAATTAAGAAACAAAATGCAAACAAGTAAAAAATAGTAATATATCACACAAACTCCTACAATATTGTATCAATGAAACATGTAGCAGGGATTTGTGTGATACATCATTTATCTCAACTTGGGCAGTTTGCTCTCAGGCACATCATTCATGGTTTACGTCACTTGTGAGGTTACTTGAGGTCAAACTGCCCTTGTGCAGATAAATGATGTATCACACAATTCCCTATCACATATCTCTTATATACTTTATTGTTATGGAAAAAAGTAAATCAATAACATTTACTTTACAAAAAAGACACTACCATCATGTCATCAGTAACATTTATTTTACAAAACAAGACATGTCTGTCATGATGTAAATATATTTATCAATATAGGTATAGAAAACTGCCTGTTTCTATAGTAATAACATAATTACTACTGTTACATAATAATGATATAATAATGATAGCATTTCCTTACAGTTGAACTCCGAGCTTTCATTTAAAAAAAATACATTTCTATTCCCAATAATCCCAGAGTCAGATCTTTCAAAATATATTTTCTTTAAAATGTGATAACTTTGGAACCTTTAGGGTTAGAGTTTTTTTTTTATTCAAACCTTGTATTCTAATAAATAGACATACTGTATCACTAATATGTTACTACAAAGACCATAAATTGATATAAAAAAATAAAAATGTCATATCAATATAGAAAACATAAACTGCTTCACTGCATTTTTAAAGTCCAATCATTTTTAAAATAGTATATCAACATGCATATGCACATAGCAACATATGCGAATGGTATTAAATTTTGAAATGCTACAGCTTTCAAAATATAGTTTCAAGCATTATAAAAATTTCACGTAAGATTATGTTTGTAAGTTGTTGGAAGATACTAGTGGTTGTTCTGTCTAAGAAAAAACATTTTTTTTTTCTGGTTTTGGTACATGTGATTGGAGGTCTGGTGTTTTGCTATATGCCTATCAGTCCTTGTATTATTACACTTTTTATCCTAGCATCAGTAGAGAGTACAGGGGGCTTGATTTTCAAACCCTGTGAATGCCAAAAGCCGCTGGTGCACCAATCAAATAGTGCATGGGGCATGCATTCTCCCTAGAGATGTCTGAAAAAAAAAACTTCACTGGTGAAATTTCCACGAAAGTCAGACTTTCACTTCTATGAAATTTCAGAAATCCAATTAGCAACTTTCACAGAAATGCCACTGCTATCCTACAGTAGTTCAGTACCATTTAGTGTTTCCCTGGTGTCTAGTGTCATCCCCCCCAACAGTTGCCAATCACTGCCCAATATCAAGCCTATATTAACCAGTGTCCCCCAGCCCAAAACAGAAATAAAATTCCCTGGTGGTTAGTGGTCCCTCCCCTCACCCAGTCACTCATGGCCACCCCATATATCAAAAATAATACCTCTTGTGGCTAGCAGTCAGTCCCACACCTGATCACCCTCTCCATATATGAAAAATAATTCCATGGTGGCTAGCAGTCCCTCCCCCCACCTGATCACCAGTTCCACATAGTAAAAATAATTCCTTTGTGGCTAGCGGTCCCTCCTCCACCTTATCATCCACCCCATATATCAAAAATAATACCCTTGTGCCTAATGGTCCTTCCCCCAACCTGTTCACCCACCCCACTTTTCAAAAATAATTACTTGGTGCCTAGCAGTCCCTCCCCCCAACCTGAGCACCTGCCTCATATATCAAAAGTAATTCCCTGGTGATTGTACAAGCACACACTTATTCATTGACAGCTCAGTGGGCAGTCAGCAGTGGTGGAGAGAGGAGGGCTGTACCAGTCACCCACTTGGATTTGGGATGGGGGAATCAGGGGCAGTACCTGCAGGGTGGGCTGGGGTCACTAGACCACCAGGGAATATCTGAATTCACAGATTTGGGATCAGGGATAGGGAGGGGAGTCACTAGACCATGAGGCAAATGTTTCTTTCGATTATATGGGGGATTGGGATGGGGGGCTACACTGGACATCAGGACATGATGTCCACCACAGATGGCTGATTGGGTGGGGGGAGGGACCACTGGCCACCAGAGTATTATTTTTTATATATGGAAGTGAGTGATCAGGTGTGGGGAGGGACCACTAGCCACCAGGTAATTATTTTTAATATGTGGCGGGGAGTTATCAGATGGAGGGTGGGACTGCTAGCCACCACAGAATTGTATTTCTATTTTGGGCAGTGCTTCTGGTGAGGGGGCACTGGACACCAAGGAAAGATCTTCTTTTCTACAGTAGCTGAGAAGAACAGGGCAAAAATTCACCCAACTCATTCAGAAAATTTGCAATCCACCACAGGCAGAAGTTCCACTAAGGCAGAAATCATAGCTTTCACCCAACTTTAATTCATCTGACCAGCAATCAGAATTTTATATCCTGAGCACCAAATGCCACAAGTAAGATCAGATTTTCCCTCATCTAACTTGTGCCATTTGGGGGACTCTTTGTACAGGGCTTGCACCACATTTTTGGCACAAGCTGCCATAAATTGAGGAAACTGTCACAACTGCGTCTGATGTATTAAAACTGGGTGCAGTTGCATCAAAGCAGTTTGATGCAGCTGTGCCACAAAATGGGTCTGACTCAGGGTTTGAAACAAGTCCTGCATCGCCATTGAAAATCAAGCGCTGGGAGTCTACAGCCCTGCAGTCAGTGAAGGGGTTTTACTCATTTTCTGCATTTTCCTCCTTTTCCTATAGGTGTCCATGTGGCTGCAGCATCCCTGTGTATAAGGTGATTGATGCACACACACCCTACATACCTCCTTACCTCTTTGACCCACCATCAGAAGTAACTGTGCATGTGGCAATGACTTTCTCCCTGCCAGGAAACATTGCCACTGGCAGCATTTGTGGACATGTGCTACTAAACTGATGCCCAGCCTTACTCCAGAATCTTTCTCCTTTACCACACCTCTACATTTTTGTTCATATTAGTTATTTAATTCTCCTTCTCAGCTGTCTCCAGAAAATGGAATGTCAACCAAACTGTCATACCACAGCGGCATTTGTGTGGCACTATTATAAAAGGTATAATGACTGTGTAACTTAAATGCATCCCTCTGTCACTAAAGTATCCAGTCTGGCACATGCAGTTTAAATCACATAATGCTGCAGCTACAGTAACACTGGCAAAGATGGGCAGCAATTAAAATATTCTGTCATATCAATGTCTGTTGACAGACAGTAATGTAATTCAACATCAGTCAGCCTCTTTTCACCCATAGAAGTGCTTTTCTTATGAGCTCCGGTCAGTAAACCAATATCTATAACAGATCAGTACGTACTGTACAACTACTGTACAATAATTAACATTAAGGGAGTTTACATGCAACTGATGGGAGTTTACACATAGTTGATGCTATGCTATGCTATGCCATGCTACAAAGCAAAGTTTACATGTAGGTGACATGTTTCACAAAACTGCAACCAGGTATTTTTGAAAATCTTTAACAACAAATTGTATTTTCACTTGTGTTTGTTCATATAAATTATAGAGGTTATCAACAGAATTATATTCAATATGCTTGATAGTGTACCTTATTTTTCTTTAGAAAATAATGATAACAGTTATTAAATGTAACCAGCATCATAGCTGCTGGCAAACAACTGTTTATAAGTAGCTGACATTCACTAACAACTGAGATTTGTGTTTCATTCTAAAAAGTGAAGAAAGCATGTTGAAAAATTAAACATTCTTTCACTTGAAACTCTATATAAATATGGACATGAAAAGTGAGAAATGAAGACAGACTTCACTTTTTTTTTCCAATGGACTTCTTAAGCACAGTTGGTATGGTTTGACTTTCCATAGAATATACTGTTTAATTTTACAATATAACATTCTTTGACTTTCATAAATAATTAAGTACAAATTTGTTAAGCTGTTTGGCTTGAAGCAGTGAGCACAAATCTGCAACTTTCATAGACATCAAACCATTGCAGTATACCAAACTGAATGCATTTTAATGGACCTTTCAGATACAAAGAGTATTTTTCCAATGAAAAAATAATGTTCAATAGTAATACCATTGCCATCCTTTGACTAATCATGCTGACATTTTGAACGGCACTACTGCATGCATATCTCATCAGTCCTGAAAATTACTATAATGTCACTTCAATTGTTTGAGAGCATCGGGTTTCCTATACTTAAAACTGCTAAAATATCTCACAGGTTGATTGATTTAGCAAAAGAAGTCATGAGAGCAAATGCACTGCAGTTAAATTCCTTTCAGGTAAGACGTGTAGTCAAGACATGGCACAGAACAATATAGGCGAGTTTTTTTTTCTCTTGCTCTTGTGCAGAAACAGTAGCTTAAAATGTCAGCATCTCCATTATATTATGAGCAGTTTTTTTTAAGAATACCAAAAACATCAATTATGTACTAGCATTTAAAACTTCTGATATTGTGAATTCTAGCAAAAAGTGCAGTATCGTTTGAACTTATATCCATTTGTTAGGGTTTGTGGAAAACATCACAAAAGGAATCAAAATAAATGTTAGGGTTTAAAGATTTGTGATTCACAGTCAAACCTTTAAATATAAAACTAATACACTGAGACAATGTGTCATATGCTTAATAGCCCCCTGCAAAAAAAAAAGACATGCCACATGGTATGTATTGCTCTGTTTTGGCAATGCTGTATATGCATGCGGCATAATGTTTTGTGACATTATGACCATGTGCCCAAATCTAACATTATGCTTTGTATTATGCCTAGGTAATTGCTTTATATAATATTTTTAAAACATTATGGGCCAGATATTCAAAACTTAGAGCTGGGCGCAAACCATTTGCGCAGATTTAGAGCTGGGTTAGCGCAATTCTGCAATATTCAAAAAGGCCAGTAGCGTGCACAAACCATAGTAGTGCCAGGAAAAACTATAATATATGCAAGGGGCAAACTGAGGGGGAGGTACAGTGCAATGCTATATTCAGCAAAATGTGCTGTGCTAAGTACCTTTGCGCAACTTAGTGCAACACATTGTGCAGGTTGAATTACTAGCTGGGGAAAGGTGGTCTTAACTCTGGACAAACCAGCTTTGCATGTCTTTGTGGCTTTGTGTGACATTTGCGTGGCTTGGACGACCCTAACCAATATGTATGACACACAGAAATAAGCCAGATATAGTAGAAATATACAGCTCACTGATGGCATCACTATGATGCCATCATCTGCCACCAATCCCAACCATGTTTGCAGTACATCGTGATCTGGCTCCCAGTGGACACCATGACAGTGTGGCCATAGAGCACACACCAGCAGACCACCCTTCAGTGTACACCAACAGATGTCAGCACACACATGCAGCACTGTGGGCATGGAGGGTGTTGCCTAGAGGGTGTACAAGTCACCAGGCTGCACCACAGACTGGGTGCAGCCACAAGGTTGGTACACAGCACGCAGTGCACATGGGTCAGTGTTGGGAATACCCCAACACCAGTGTGCCTGTCTGATTGTATGTGCCTCCCCCAGCCCCATACCGCACATCAGTACAAACACCACAGATCACACAGCCAGCCATGTATATGTCACTGCGAGCATCCCATACCAGTGGGGTAGCATCTGTGGGTTGCACAACAGCATCACAGTAATGTCCACTGTCAGTCAACATCTGCAAGTTGGGCCTGTCACTGTGTACAGTGTAGTGGTCATCACTTCCCTACACACCATAGACATTGCTGTGTCCCTCACACTGCCAGCCCCCTTCCTACAATAGTGTCTGCTGGGCACTGTAGCATGAGCTATAATTCAACAGTTGCATGTAGCACCACCACCACCTGTGCCTGCGCTGTGTAGTCCCTTGGGGCACAATATGCTATGCTGTATTGTACAAATGTAGCCTGCAGCTACAACCATGCACTCCCAGACAGACCTACAGGTGGAGCTGTGGCAGTCCCAGACAGCCTCTGTACTTCCAGACAGACCTCCAGGTGGATCTGTAGGACCCTGCAGTAACACTGGGCAAGCTGCATGCAAAACAGGACGTAATGAGATGCTAATCTGGATGTTTTCCCAGAGACTACCTAAGTAGGCTCACTGGCATGTCACTTTAGAATATGGCAAAGTTTAGCCTCTGGCAAATGTGATTGCACTGGGCAAACAGCTTAGCTCCGTACTAACCCTGCTCAAATGTGTTAATACCTCATAAACATTTTGGAAATATTGTACATTTTTACACAATGTAACTTCACATGCTCTGTTGCATGCAGCTTTACTGAGTCCACGCCTTTGCTGGCACACACACTGGCCACATAATTCACCTCTATCTTCCTTAATGTCACTGTGAACTTGGCTAATGTTGTGGTGTGCACTTACTGGTTGCTATATTTACCGCTGTCTTATTCCTGGGATATGTTTGCACTGTACTCCCAGCCCTGTTTGCCCGGCTTCCTTAGCCTGCTACATTCAGCTGCTTCAGCACCGGGGCAATCTCTTTTGAATATAGCGGGCTATTGGGTCTAGGCTAATTTAGCATGCTGGGCAGTGCTAATTTAGTCCAGTGACAAAGTTCTGACTATCTGGCCCTATATGTGTGATGGTAAAATATGCTTTATTAACAAACATTTGTAAGCAATGGTGTAAACATGGATCACGAGTCTTTAAGGCTTCCTTAGCGTGCTCCATTCAGCTGCTTTAGCACTGGGGCTATCCCTTTTGAACATAGCGGGTTATTGGGTCTGGGCTAATTTAGCATCCTAGGCAGTGCTAATTTAGTCCAGGGACAAAGTTCTGAATATCTGCCCCTATATGTGTGATGGTAAAATATGCTTTATTAACAAACGTTTGTAAGCAATGGTGTAAACATGGATCATGAGTCTTTAAAACTTAACTTTGAAATTCCTTTGTTTTCCATTTTGCCCTCAATCACTAACTTAACTTTTACAATGTTTTTTAACAAACTTTCCTTTTTATGTTGGCGTGCTTGTGCAGCCAACATCTTGCGGCAGTGGAGATTTGGAGGCGCGGTCGCTGTTGGGCGAATGCAGGGCATGCACCAGTAGGTGCGTCCCACATTCCCCAATCAGCCAGCAGCAGGGGCTGACACCCTGCCTGGCTAATGAGGCAAAGAGATCTGATAAAAGGTCCACTGCAATGAGAGTGAAGCTCTAATACAGCGTGACCACAACACGCCTCTCCCTATGTGCAGGCAACATGGCAGCAGTGACTGCCACTGTTGCCTGTCAACCCCCCGTCCTTTATTGTGTGCCAATGGGGGTGCCCAATCCTCATCGGCATCAAGTAACCCCCCCTTTTTTGATTGCCGAGGGGGTGCCCAATCCCCCTTGGCATCATGCGCTGCCCCCAACAGTTTCTCTCTGCCGATTGGGGGGGGCCCAATCTCCATTGGCATGTATTCCTCCCTCCCTCCCCTTGAATTTTGCCAATGGGGGAGCCCACTCCCCATCGGCATAATGTGGTCCCCCTTCTGTTTCTTTGATTGCCGAGGGGGTGTCCAATCCCCCTCAGCTCCTGCAGCTCCCCCCTTCCTTGTTTGCTGACAGGAGTGCCCAATCCTCTGTTGGCTAAAACACCCACCCACACACACAGGTGGCATGCTGGGAGCCCACCCCAGCATGCCAAAGCGCCTATTAAAAATGAAAACGGTCCCCCGATGTCTTTCATTTATTTTTTCCCTGTAAAGAAGGAAACGGTCCCTCAGTAGTCTCCCTGGTCCCCCTCCCACAACCCGCACACATCCACTGTGCACCCTGCCTCCCCACATCCCCCTCACCCCATACTTACCTCGGGAGTCTGGCATGACAATCTTCGGTGGACTGGGAACATGTCTGCACTCTTCAAAGCTGACCGCGAACTGAGGACATGCCGGTAAGCTGTGTAATGGAATGAATAGGGGTTTTAACTTTGCTGCATGTCTCGGGCATTTTTTGGAATTTTGGAACCAAATTTTCAACATGGGGTTTTTGGGACCTGTCCTCATGAATTCTATCACTGTCATGGCGTTAATCAGCCTCAAAAGGTGATTCCTCAGTCACTGTGTGGAATCATCTTTTGGGACTGATTAATGAAACAACAGTGCCAGTGTTCATGAGGTGGCCTCTCAAAAAGCCTATGTTCCAAATTTGGTGGAAAAAATGCGACAAATGACTTTTTTATGAGCATGCATTGCGCAGTTATTATGTAGGCTCATAACTCCACGGATTTGCAATATTTTTATGCCAGATTTTCCATGTTGTCATTTTTGTACACCTCCTTGTGAACAGTACAGCTGTCATTTTCCACATCCTGCCCAAAATGTGTTTCCGCACTTCCAGCACACAATTGCGCAGTTGCTGTGGGAAATCAGTGTTCAGGCCAGATTATGAAAATGACAGTGAGTAAGTTCATGAGCAGAGGTTCTAAAATGCCTGTGTTGAAAATTTGGTGACGATACTCCATAAAATGACTGTGTTATGAGCGTGTGTTGGCAGATTGCACGCACGCTTGTAACGTCATGCATTTGTAATGTTTTCACTCTGGATTTTCACCATTGGCATTTTTCCACACCTCTTGATGAACAGTACAACTGTCATTTCACATATCCTGCCCAAAATGTGTTTTCGCACTTCTGACGCAGAATAGCACAGTCGCTCTGTGAAATCACTTTTTGGGACAGTTTGAGGAAATAACAGTGACACTGTACATGAGCAGAGGTGCTTGAATGCCTATGTTGAAAATTTGGTGCCCAACACCCATAAAATGATTGTATTCCAAGTGTGCATTGCACATTTCCCATGCACACTTGTAACTTCGCAAATTTGCTATATTTACACGCCACATTTTCAACACTGCCATTATTTTACACCTCCTTATGAACTGTACAGCTGTCATTTTTCACATTCTGCCCAAAATGTTTTCCCACACTGCACTACCAAAGCCAATGCCAGAGCAACAACATTCAGCATTGACAAATGCTTGTTTTCTTTAGTAGTTATACTTTTAGTATAACTAGCTATTTAACTCTGTAGAGCCAGTCCTGCCTCTACTCAAAACCCAATTAATCAACTGCATCTATTGTTCTACTTCTTCCTTGCTCACCAACATCCATTCTTGTCCATGCTACAATTACAGCAAATGACAGGTTGGATATTTCCCAAAATTTCTGTGATAACTGTAGAGAAATTATTTGCCTGTCTGTAGTACCACTGTATTGCCACAAGAGAGAATCTCATTAGAAATGTTGTAAAATATCTGAAAATATCTGACCATGTCTATTGCTGCAATTGAAATGTAACTAGGTTATTCTTTTCTCATACATTATTTGTCATTCCATGCCTTCTAGCTCCATTATGATTTGCAAACACTAGTACTCTGGACTGTCTCCATGAATTATTTATTCCACATTTGGACCAGCTGATCTCTTATTCACAACCCAGACCTATAGTACCATTCACATTAAACTGAAATAATCATTTGCTTAAGCATTTCTCAATGAGTTGCACGAATGTTGCCATATCCAACATGAACCCTGGCAAAAAAACTACTGTGATGAGTTGCAGCTCAGTTTTGTATTGCATTGTGAGGCCTTTGATTTGAGGAATCATGTACTTTTCTGACATAAACTCAGAAATATGGGTCTCGGCCTAACACAAATAAAGTGATTTGAGAA
Organism: Neoceratodus forsteri; assembly: GCA_016271365.2. Taxonomy (NCBI): domain Eukaryota; kingdom Metazoa; phylum Chordata; order Ceratodontiformes; family Ceratodontidae; genus Neoceratodus; species Neoceratodus forsteri. Next base: position 867,854,485 of record CM057450.1, on the reverse strand, counting down.
ATACCTGGACAGCTCTATATAATTAGTGTCCTTACAAGGTACTAACTCCGACCTACAGAGAAGGTGGTCAGGATGTAACACAATACTGCAGCATATTGCAGTAGAGTTACTGCAGTAAATAAGACAACTGCAGTGGCAGGTAATCCCTTTTGTCATGCAGCAACTTGAGACATTGTGTTGTATCCAGGCAGGATCAAGTGTAGGTGATACTAAGATGGGAGTACTGCAAGGTTCTATACTCATTCCTCTACTGTTCTCCATTTTTCTATATGACCTCCTGAGGCATAATGGAAGATGTCATCTTCATATGTATGCTGACAGTACCATCTTCAAGAACATCCACATCCAGGGTCTATGCAGTCTTCCAGTCTGGATTTGTTATGATCACCTCATGGTTCTTCTACAATCGCCTGATCTTAAATGATACCAAAACTACGGCAGTGGTATTTGACTGTGATTCATTTGTGATTGAGATGCAAAACTCCTATACAAAGTTTTGGAGAAACCAAATGTTAATTTATTATTCAAGATATATCAAAAGCCACCTAATCATTAGCTGTGCACTGTTTTGTGGCTCTCAGGTAACTTCCTCAGGGCCTGTAGTTGTGGTCCTATTAAACAGAATGCATCCATTTTGTAGAATGAATAATTACATAAGTGATACCAATAAAGTAATCATGTATGTGTCCACTTTAAACTTGTTAAATAATGAAAATATTAACTTTTGGCCATTCAGCATATTAATAAAGCCACCTTGAATTAATTTTTCAGTTAACACCTCCACCTCAGTGATATAGTAAAATAAAGTGTCATTTTGTGTATATTACAAGTTCAAGAGAAAACAGCAATTAACTTCAAATGAACACAGTTACTCTGTTACTTAAATTCTTATTTTTTACCATGTAGAGTTCCAGCTTATAATTCTATAAAATGCCTATGATAATCAAAAGAAAACAGAAGCACTCACATTGGGCAAAATAAATCTATCCCATATATAGGAATCAATCATATACATTTATATTTTGATAAAAAGTTCAAGTAAAAATCACTTTTGTACCTTCCTAGGTTTCTTTACTTACCCAGCTGTATTATCACCTATTTTAAAAACAAGAACTTAAGGGAATGCTATATGTGTGCAAGAAAAATTTTGAAAACTACAATAAATGCCTTACTTCTATCCAACAATATGTTACCATTTGATACTGTTGCTATTATGCATCCATTATCTGGAAAATATTTCATGTACTTCATTGGATTAATATGCTGTATTTATCATGTGGAATTCATCATATGTATTTCACCTTATCTAAACAGCCTCCAAACAATTTAGCTGTCTAGGCTGCATTTCTTTTATAGAGTCATACATGTTACCCAACGATGTTTTCACATAAAATGCTTTTTAGCATGTTTCTATTATGTTACTAGTTTGAAAACACAATGCTGACAGCTACTGTCTGTGACCATATTATAATCTGTACCTTAATTAGTTAACAAGTTATGATCCTAATAAATGTTGATCCACCTTTTATACTCCATGTAATTTTATTTTACTGGAAATATTTAAAGATGTACAATCTCTTCTGTATATAGTATTTTGCTATTATCTAAGCCTATTCCTGTTTTAGAGAACCATGCAAAGTGTTCTGACTGTGCTTTCTAACTTGATTAACTCAGCACCCTCTCTTTTTACAATGTGTATCAACAGATTACATTCATACACTTCTGGGTATACTGTTTTGTGGCCTTGAGAAGCACTTCACTTTGAGGCAATGTTTCTAGTATAACACTGAAGTTCTTACCATTCCTCAGCTTTAAATTAATGTGATGATGCCTTCTCACTACACACCTCTGAATGTAGTGGCTAGGCCTAGTCAGTGTTCAGCTTTATACAGCCTGTGTTCCGGGGGCAACATACTGACATCATCATGCAACGTATGCAATGATGTCAGATGTTTATCACACTCCTGCTACTACCTGTGCCTCATTGTTACTGCAGCAAAAGCGAAGTGGCCATAAATGGCAGGGGCCCACTGGCCTGAGATTGATGGGTTCCTTCCAGGAGAATCAGTGTATTCCAATTTGAGGAACATATGCTGCTCACTTTCAGGTTCTGTTCAATGTATCTATAAAAAGACATCCAAGCCTGTATACAATGCCCATGGTTGTTATACACCAATTATTTCAAAACCCTGAAGAGCTATAGATCTTGAAGTCATATACTGTGGGATATGTGGGGGTAGTGTTTCTGGTGTGGTAGGAAGAGTTGTCAGAAAATGTGAGTATAAATGGGGAAAATTGAAAGGAAAGTGGTATATGGGGGTTAGTTTTACCAGAAGGTGAGAGAGAAAATGATAAGGTTTATGAAATCATGTTGCAGTGAACAAAGATACAGAATGTGATTTAATACTAGAATATATATATATCTATATATATATTTATATATATATATATATCTATATATATATATATATAGTTGCATTATCCCTTATCTGTCTATATCAATATAGAGGGAAATCCGTGTATGCATCCCTGTAGCATCGTTAATGGCAGTTGACTCACAGTGTGCTGTGGCATTCAGTAAAACTTCTTGATAACAAAAAAAAAATCTAGATACAGTTTCAATCCAGTTGAGCAAATCAGTGTTTTTAAAAATCTTAGGGTATACTGTAGCTCAATTCCTCACTCATACAGCAAGCACATAGGAGTCATCTTAGCGAGTATAGATACCAAGATTCACTTCCTTTTCAGGACCAAGAATTTCTTTGGTTTACATGTGACGAAGCAACTGGTCTCCCACTTCTAGACCTGACCATCAACTATGTAGACATGATATATAAACTGGGGAACAAACCCACTCTTCCAGCTCTAAATCATCTGTATACCAAGCTTTGCAAGTGTTTACTCTTTTGTGAACTGACCATACATTACTGTACTCGCTCTGGTAGGCACAACTGGCTAGATTCCTCAGGCAGCTGTGACAATCACTGGTTCCCTTTGCTATATAACTGTGCACGTGGAAGACACCCAACTTGTAACTTACTTTATACAACTGAGAAATTCCTATGTCCTCCGTTCATGTGAAGCAGCCAGCTTTTCAACTCCCAAAATGAAACATGATTCTAGACAAAAGACCTGTTCATATTCTATCCGAGAGTCTTGGGATGATTCCCCCTCAATTAAGGAACGACCACAATCTCCAAGCATTCAAAACCAGTTGCTTCCACCACCTGAGAACCATTTCTACCATGTCTGATCCAGATTCGCTCATACCCCATCACAGTACATAATGCATTTACGGCCCAATTCTCTATACTAGTGTTATTCAACCCACTGTACATCATCCTCAAATGAATTACGTTTTGTATCTTATTTGCCTTTACTTTTTTTTTACTTCCTCCAGGTCTCTGCTCTGAGGATTACTGTACCTTCCCTGGGTCATTTTGGCTGGGTCCCGATGTAGCATGGACCCAACGTCATTCCACACAAGACCAGGAGATTTTTTGCCTTTGGTTTTCTGCTGGTCCCAACCCCGTGAGGGTACTGATGCAGAGGACTTGAGTCCAGACAGGTGGCACACGTCTCTGTCAATCTTCCGCAGCGCCCTCCCCTTCCCCTGCTGCCCCCTGTAGGGAGTCATTAATGCCTCACTGCCTGTGTTTCCACTGGTAGCAACACATGTGGGCATTGCTGCCCAGTAGCCGCCCCCCCTTGAAGGAAGAGAGCATCCATGGGGATGCTCAATCCTTTCTCCCACGGCTGACCCCCGGTGACCAGGGTCTGTTCTTGAACCTGAGTTGCCGGCGTAGCGCGAGGAATCATGCCCAGCACTTCAACCCTCAGCGCCACCAGGCAGATGCATTTATACTTTTTATTTGTATATTGTTTGTAACTGCTTGTCTGCTATATCAAAGTATACTGCTACCTGTTGTTGTCCTCTGTCAGACCCCATTACAACTAAATGTGGCATATCATGGCATTAACCCAACATGAGAAATTTCAAATACATTGTGACAGAACTGCAGATGCATTGCAGCTGAGTAGCAAAAACATTTTATAATAGTTGATCTTGTGTTGGTCAAGTTTTAAAAGGCAATGTAATGTGAGTTGCATTGGCATAATTAGAAAACAATGCTAAACCTACTCATTAGCATTATGGTTTAATGCCAATTGTACTGTAATATTCTGAGGCACAAAAAAGGCAGCTAAGAGGTTAGGAGGGTATAATTTCTTTACAATCAACTCTAAAATGTAACACATGTAGCACTCACTCACCTACAAAAACAAAAAGCAGGAGGCAGATTTAAATATTTTAGCAACACTTTATTCTGTGAATGCTGTATGCATGGAAACACTTTCATGCAAGGTGATGCTCTCAACAGTAAAATCTGATCTTTGTGCAATGTCAGGTTTTGCCAGTGGAGAGCATCATCTTGCGTGAGACTGTTTCCACAAATGTTTATGTAATAAAACTTTGTTGAGACATTTGAAATATGCCTTCTAGTTTGTGTATACAATAAGTGGATGCAGGACTTCTGCTAGTTTGTGTATAAGTGGATTCAAGACTTCTTGAACTGTACATTAGTATTTCCTTTACCTGGGAATCAGGAGGCACATCAACACTGAGGTAATACTGCATTTTTCACAACTGAGCAAATAACAGTTAGGAGCCTGGAAGCTGAGAGAGGAGAGAGACAGATGTAGACCAGTATATGTTTGAGAGAGCCAAGGAGAGACAGCCGAATGGCATGAGTAAACAAGCAGACCCATTGGAAGGACCAAACTTATCAAACCTGTCAATAGAGATAAACCCAGATTTGTTGTTTAAATAGACTAAAACATTTTTTAAATACATTTCAAACAATTATGATACCAGCTTTCTGTGTTTTATATAAACTAGAGTCTTGAAAGTACTCTGAGTAGAAACAATGTATCTTTCATTTTGTTTTTGTTTATTTTTCAAAAGACCTTTTAGTCCTTGAGCACATAACTGTCCATTTGTCATGGATAGCTGAAGGTGGGGGGTGGGTGGTAATACAAAGGACACAAATAGTATTAAAGAATAACTTTGACTACGGGACTGTTTACAATAGTGCCTGCACATGTTACCACACAACATCCCTGCACTGTTGACAGCCCTATCCACTGGCTCCTGGGAAATGACAGCCTGAAGATGGCAACCATGGTGCCATTTACATGGGCTTAGTGCAAATGGCGATCAGTAGCAATAGGATCTGGGCAGCAGGACACGAGGCCCTGATGCATGGTGGCAGCTGGATGGCACCCTACACACAGATCACTGCACCCTGCCTGGGCCATATCTACCTGCCTGGGCAGGAGCCAATGTGCCCCCATGGGCCCTAGATGCAGACACCACACCTGAAGGCAACAAGGTATATACACTGGCAGGATCACTACTTGCCCAGAAGCAGGTGTATGTAGTTGATCACATTCCCCACTCCACAACATCTGGCTGATGGATTAGGGTCTATTAAGCCAAGCATGCCTCCATGAATTGTGTGGTGTCCTGTTCTTTATCCATGTGGTCTGGGTTCACGGGCACCCCTGCACTAGTGTGCTTCCATTTCTTTAGCCACCCATGTAGGGCATAGGACCATAGTACTATGGCCTGCCATAGCCCCTGCCTTGCTCCACCCAGTTTGGTTGACTAGACCAGATCCCCCCCACAAACCCTGTTACATCTACCATGCCTCCAGCTCCCCTATTGGCAGCAGGTCAAGTGCATGTCAGCATGCTTCTTTACATGGTGATAGCTCTGTGCATGTCTAATGCCATCTGTCAGTGATAAACAAATTATCAGTGATGTGCAGTTAACAGCTGGCAAGCAATGTTATCTACCTTTGCCATTTAAACTGGTATGGTAACATACAGGACCTTGTTCAGCCATCGATGGCATCTGCTGCTTGCCACAAACAGCATCAAGATTCCAACATGTCCTGGCTAATGTCTGTGGTCACCCCCAAATACAATGCCGTATTAATGAGACCTATTGTCAACAGGTTGCAGGACTATATAAATAGTCTCATTGACAATACAATACACATCTACAGATAAAACATGCAAAGCAGTGACAATAATTATTAACATTCAAATAAGATATTAAGCCACTTTTAAACCCATTTTAAGGGAGTATTATAGTCAAAATTTGCAAAACCGTATGTTGTACAGAGTGTTTTGATTTGTGTGTGTTGTTCTGGTGAGTCCTTTCCTTTGTTTGCTAGTAAAAGTTTTTTCCTAACATACTCTAGGCTGCTAGTTGTATGGCCCCTGAGATCTCCATTTCAGAAAGGCTTATAGCTCTTCTTTTTCCTACAATGCATCCTGTGCCATGTGATAGTGATACGTCCAAGACCACTGATTCAGCAAGTACTAGAGATGGGAGCCTGGTGTTCTGGCCTCCACTAAATAACTCTAGTTCAGTATTTTTGTTTTCTATGTGTGTGTCAAATCTTGCCAGCTGGAGTGAGTCTTTTGCTTTTAAAACTTTTAAGTTCATCAAACTACACTGAGCCATAAAAAGCACAAAAATCACCCAAGATCATTAATGCTATAATTAAGACTCTAGCTGTTTTCTTAAAAAATAAAGCACTCAGTTTGCCCTCAAGTATTTGCTAAACTGTAAATGTAGCCATATGTGCTCACTGGATAAGGAAAGTTACACCGCTCTGCTGCTGTAAACTGACTCTAAGGCAGAGCTTGCTGAATCCATGGTCATGGCTACATCACTGTCACATAAGACAAGAGGTATTGGTGGAACAAGAATAGCAATAAACTATGCTGAGATGGAGATCCCCAGGGGCTGGAAAACTACCTTAAAACTAGCAAGCTGATTTAGAAAAAATTCCTATTAGCAGACAAAGGAAAAGACACACTAGAACTACACACACAAATCCAAACACTCGGCACAAAATATATTTTTGTGAATTCTGAGTATACTACTCCTTTAATCTACAGAATTAATAATATCTTTAGGTAATGAATAAAAAATAATAGGTGGCTGATAACTGTGATCTTCTGCCTTAGTTTGCACAAATGAAAGATATTTAAAATATTCTTGAAACTGTCTTATTAGGTTACCTTTGTTAACACATTTCCCTATGGTTTGTAAATGTTAAGAGTATTAAATAATTAATAGTGTATTGATTGTTACAATGAGGATTTTGACCAGAGAAGTCAGTCTATTAAGTTTGACAGAATCATTACTATTATTCTTATCAGTTAAGATTTAGTGCTGTTGAAAATTTCAGATCTGAGCTTCAGCCAATAAGAAATAGACCTTTAGATTTAAATCAGCTTTGATGCACAGTATATTATGTCAGATGCCAGTGGCAAATGAGCAATGCACCAATCTGGAACAAAGTTATTGATCTGACACATGGCTCAAACTTAAAGAGAAACAAGTAGATTTTGTGGTTCAGAAACATTTTAGAAGCTCATTTAGCAGTGGTAAAAACTAGAAAGTTTCCAGCTGATTTAAAATATAAAATTTATTATTAACCTGAAGTAATCTCTGGCAAGAAAGAGTTGGTACCACAGTGGTATACTTGTGTACCCACCCAGTCCCCTGTGATTACTTGAATCCTATCAGTATTAGTGCTAGGAAGGTAACAGGCAGTTGATAGGGAGCCCATTAGAGGCTTCTTACAAAAATGGCATCATTGTTTACTCAGCTAGCCTGAGAGAAGAATAATTAGGTTATTCAGAACTCTCGCAGCAGCATAACCCCTTTGTGTGTACAGCTGTTCTGGGGAGCTTATAATGTTCAGCAGTTAGAGTTGGAGAGTCTGTAGTGAGTCAGTGTTCAGTGGGGAGGTAAGAGTGGCAGAAGGATTGCCAGTTGGGTTGTGAGTTTAGGGCCCAGCATTTCTCACCCCAGTTGAGTACAAATTTCCAGCTTCCAGTGAAGTGGTGGAGATCTTTCCACAGCAGGATTTCCTGATTTCTACTCCCAGTAAAGTGAAAGAAACGGCTTTGCCTAAGTGTATTCAAAGGGCAATCACCTGAAGGTTCTTTATGTGTTTCAGCTGCCTTAAAAAATAACTGCTGAGAGACTGTTTTGATTTGCTACCCAGGAGAGGTGTCATTTGTTGTTCCATGCCCAGTGGGTAGGACAACTAGTTCATGAGTACTGTTCAAAGGAGATAAGTTCTCCAAATATTTAGGGGAATCATATTGTGGGGTATGTGTGCCCACAGATAAGGCTAGAAAGCACCTGTCATTGCCCCTAGTTCACCCAGGAGAGTGAATTTCTGCAGACTGTTCCACCAGGAGAATACAGTTTGTTCTTTAGTCACCCCAGTGAGTGATGAAAAATGGAAAGTGTGGAACCACTAACATTTCAGTGGAAATCAGGGTTTCAGTGGTGTAACCTTGAAGAATGGCAGAGACTGTCGGGTGGGGCAAAGGGTGGGAGAAACCATATCCGAAAGCTTACAAGGCAGGGATTCCTGGTTCATAAAGGGCACAAGTTTTACCTGAGCAAAGGCCAGTGCTGCAGATTCAGGTGAGGGCTGAGTCTCACATAATTGCATCTATGTTTAATGAAGAGTTCTGAGTGTGTGGCTTAGTTTCACAAAATGTGCGTTCATGGGAGGCAAATGTTTGGGTGCGTGGTCAGGTGTCCACTAGATATACCACTGGAAACCTGGAAGATGTTCTTTTGTATGTTCGTGAACTGCACTGCATGCAAAGAGAGTTTGTGAAAAGAACCCGTTCTGCCTTGACCGACCCATGGAGGTCCACATCTGCTTTAGTTTTCCATCTGTTGAATAAAGCCATACTGCACACTCCCAGTTCTTGCTCTGGACATCCTCATTATTGCTTCTGGTTGGTGGATTTACTGGGGCCCCCTCAGCAGTTTATAAATGGCATATGCCTAGCAGTCTCCACCCTGGACCTGGGTTGTAATTTTTTACAAATGTTTCATATGATTTGTTCTTGTACCACCCCCCTTCCTCTAGAAAATGAGCCTAGTATACACCCTAATGCCAAGGGTAGAACCAACCTTTTGAAAAGTAAATGGCATGCCAATATGTGGGTGCTAGTTTCCAGATTTTAATGGGGAGGGGTGCTAACTTGTTAAAAAGTGGACTGGAGGTTACACTTGAGATCTGAGTAAATCCACACAAAAGTCATTTGTTTGTCTTATACAGCAAACACAGGTCCAAATACGTGTGGAAAGATTCCTGTGTTAGAGCTGGGCATTTAATACTTGCTATCAGCACTCTCAGTGGCCTATTAAATTATTTTAAAAGGGAGAGGTAGGTGTCTTCAGTTTTGTATACAACATATTTAACGTTTACTTTTAGTTTTGGTTGTTGCTGTATGATATTTTATTAATTTACTATTTTATTAGTAGTATAACGTATTTTTGAATCTTAAATATTTTCACATTTACAGACATACTCTTTAGCCTTATCTTAGTTGTACTCAGTGGCCCAGATGTTCAAACTGTGCCAGAAAGTAGCGCAATAGCAGGAGCAGGGGCAAGTCCACTGCACCCATGCGCAATACGTGCGATATTCAAACACTGCGCAGGTCAAGATGCTCGTGTTGCATACGACTGAATATCGTGCCAACTGCACCATAGTGCAACCAGGGATGTGCAGTGGCACAGGTCAGATGTGCAGTAGCACAACCAGGGATGCTCAGTGGCGCAGGTAAGATGTGCAAAAGCACAACCAGGGATGCTCAGTGGAGCAGGGCAGAAGTGCAACAGCACAACCAGGGATACTCAGGGACAGAATGCAGGGGCCCACCACCCATAGTAGGGATAGGCAGAGGAGCACACAGCAGAACAGACATTGCCCCCCACACCCTATGCACCACACAACCTGAGGAGAGCTGGAAGAACCACTGGCCCATGGACACCAGCAAAGAATCCCACAGCAGGGCATGGTGCCCCAGCACACCCCCCTGGCAAGCTGTGACTGGCACACAAGAATGTCTGGCCACCCCGTGCCACACCATCCCACCAATGCAGAGCACACTCTGCACCATGATGCCCAGACACCCTGCCCAGGAGTAGCGCCCAACAGTACAGGACACCCCATGCATGCCACCACCCTCACTGTGACAATGCAACCCTGTGCACCACAGAACCATGCAAGGCAGCCCCACCATGAGCACTCTGCAGCAGGTACTAGCAGACACCAATGCAACAACTGCATACACAGTGCCACCCTGCACATCCACCCCCAGTTACAGTTGAGACACTGACCATGCGTAGGCACACTAGGTACCCCACATGCAACAGGACCTGCCCCGGACCCCACCACCAGTGGTACAGCACCCTGCACACCCTCCCAAGGACACACCCTGTGCCAGCACTGGCCACAACAGCCAGCATAGATACCCACAGTAGTGCATTGAAGCATGCACCACACAGGATGCAACACAGTGCATGGATAAACACCCACTCATACCCAAGGGCACACCAACACAGGGACACAGTAGTGGGTCAACAAAGCCACTGGTGTGTGGCCATGGCAGCCATGTACACACAGCCAGCACCCCTCCATGGCACAGGTGTACCAGCCACTCTGCGCAGGCACCATAAATCCGTACACCACCAGCATGCGGCCAGAGCACAAGTGACAGACAGTGGAGCACATCCACTGCAACAGACACAAGCGACAGCATGGAGGGGGGACAACAACAGCGGAGGCCACAGTGCCACCTGAGGCAGATGTGCACCATACTGGTGACAGGAGACAACCTGGCATTGTGCCGGGTACAATTGCTGTCCAGCATGGATAGCCACCACTGACATGCCAGCAGACCATGCAGATTACAGACATGCAAGAGTGTCAGCTGCACAGGCCATGGATGGTCCGACAAGGGTGCCATGGATACAGTGCATGCACCATGGACCACTGCAGACAGGCATCCAGTGTGAAGGGAACAACACACAAACCACAGAAAGTGACTGATTCCCACACCCACACCATAGGTGGATCCCCCTCCGACACACACACACACACACACACACACACACACACACATGCCCATGCCTGCACCACCCCTGACACCATGCACACCACTGCAGCTGAGCACCTTTAGCCCACTGCAAATCAGAGACCACCACAGTAGGCATAACAAAACAAATGTATTATTGAAAGGTAAAAAACTATTTACAATTATGTACATAATGGGGGGGTAGGGCCACATACCAGGTGGGGGTGGGTAAGGGGCAGGGGTGAACAAATGGGAGATGGAAGAAGTGGTGTGAGGGTGGGTCCAGGGGGTAAGGTAAATTTGGGGGCATGGAGGGCCTAGCGTCCGCCCTGCTCTCCACCCCTGTGGCACCTCCTCGACCTCCGCCGCCATACCCCATGCTGCTCCATGCACTGGAGTATCTCCATTGATGCCCGTGTGATCTACAGGAGCTCCTGCATGGCCCTCTCAAGCTGCATCATCTGCCATTCACCTAGGACAAGGGAGCCGAGTCAATATGTGTGAATGTCCATCCCCCTGCAGCCCACCCATTGTGCATGGCATACAGCCGTGGGCCATGCCCCTGTGATGATGTGCAACCACCCACAGTGATCGTGTCCACAAGACCTGCCTACCCAGGCACACACAGCCATGTGGACCGCTGCACACACCCACCACCCAAGTCCCGCACAGCACCACCGTGGCTGTACAGTGACATGGCTATGCGGTGTGAAGGCAGTGGCACAGCCATGTACCCAGTGCATGCATGGACCACCAGCAATGAACACCTACACATGCAGTGTGACAGGACAGTGCTGAGTGTACCATGTGGTGTGCACATCAGTGGTGTCAATGGATGGTGGCCATGCCCCTCCGCCTACCCTGCAACACAGCATGCACAGAATATCCTGGAAGAAAGGCACTCACCTGCATTGACTGGATGCGGGCGCTGATGCTGGATAGGCCCAGCAGCCCATTCCTGTTGCCCTGCATCCACTGCCTCTCAGCGTTCCCATGCCTTTCTGGCTCATTGCCACCCCTCAGGGCCTAGGGTGCAAACATGGAGAGGGGAGCATCAGTACAAACCAGTAGCAAAGGCCCCCCCCGGTGTGTGCGATCCCGCACAGCCCAGCCATGCCGCAACCCCACCACCACCATCACCCACACTGGACGCCCCCCATGTGGTGGACACATGCCCACCGCAATACTCGTACAGATGCTACAGTGTATGGATGGAGCACCTACCTGGAAGTGGCACTGTGCCTCACCTGGCGCATGCCTGTAGATGGGCAAGCCTGTCTGGGTCACTCCACCGGAGGTCCCCATAGAGGTGGCGACACTGCTCAGCTGTTTGGCCAATCCCTGTGGCCTCCTCAAGTGCCACTGCCACCTCCTCCAAAACTGCACTCCTTGCCCTGTCCAGAGGGTTATCCCCAAATGGGGCCCCAGCATGGGGCTCCAAAATGGCCACCAATTTGGCCAGCTCCAGTGGGCTCCATAAAGCAGCTCTCCTCCTTGCCATCACTGCTTCAGGTAGGATCACAAAATGGCACTCTGTAGCACATGTCTGCCATGTGAAGATGCTGCATGGTACAGCGCTGCCATTCCCCATTGTGCTGTCACTGAACAGCGCAATAGGGGTGCACCCATGCGGACGCATGGTGCCTAGGGGGCAAAGGTCGGCCACAGGGTCAAGAGTCTGTTGCGCACAGACCACTACAGCATGATTGGGACTCCCTGCGTGTAGTGAGGTTGGGTGCCTGTGTGAGACACCCTGCAGTGGCCTACCACGCTGTGGCACCATGGCGCCTACGGTGCTCCAGGACATGAGCACCTTATGTGTGAACAGCACACTAGCATCACTGGCACAGTGGTGGCTGAGCTCTGCTCTGCCTCCCATGCTCAGCACATCAGCAGCGTGGCAGACATTGGCGTCAGCACCCCGGGCATGCACCATGCGGTGTCTACTGTGCACATCACTGAGCAGCACCTTTGCCTGAGCACACTCAACACAATTGCGTCTTGCACAACGACGCGATATTCAGCCAGCATATGCAAATCAGCTCATCAGCAATTCCATGGTGCAGCTACTGCATCAGCATCCACTTAAAGTTGCGCCTCGCCACATTTGCATGCATTGCGCTATATAAATACTACATGGGGCCACAGAGGCCATAGTCTGGTATTTCAGTCTATTGTGGTGGGTTGCATGCTGTTTGCCAGTGTGGACTGTGGTGTGTGGGAGATGCATGGGACTGCACATTCAGAGGTAACACCTGTTATTCCCACAGGATCAATAATGACCGAACGTGAGGAGGAGGAGGAGGAACAGAGATGTGGGAGATGGAGGAGGCCCAACTTCACCTGGGCAGAATCAGATGCCCTGTTTGCGGCCTACCTTGACCAGGAACCGCTGCTCAGAGGACAGCGGGGAACACCACAGGCCCGTGCTGCAGCATGGGATGAGGTGGTGCGTGCCATCAACCAGCATGGCAGCCACCAGCGGTCCATGCAGGAGTGCAAGAAGAAGGTGGGCACAGACAGGAGGAGGATAAAAGATAAGGTGGCTGCCATCAGGGCAGCACGTGCTGCGACTTGTGGTGAACAGCCTGACATGCCACGCCTGACACCACAGGAAGAGCGGGTGGCTGGCAGCATGCGGCGTTGTGCCTTAGAGGGTGTTCCAGGTGGTGGCTTCCAGATGGGTGGCAGCCCGTCACTGCATGGTAGGTCCTGATCTGTCACTGTGTGGGGGGTGGGTGTAATGCCACAGGGTAGGGCAGAGACATTAATGCTACTGTGTTCCCTTACAGCTCTTGAAAGTCTACATGGGTCAGCGGTGGTGGGTTCATCCACTGCGGGCGATACTCTGGACACAGAAGAGTTCCCATCCACCTCCACAGGTGTCCAAGGGTCAGGACAACAGTGTACCTGCCTGTCTGTCCAGACTGAAGTTAGTGGTGCTGATGCAGAGGAGACCCTGCCCATGTCCCAGCCTGACAGCGTCCATGGATGCCAGCATGCTGAGACTCGGACTGGTGCTGGATCCATCATCGATGATGATGGAGCTAACTTCATGGACAGTGATACGTGTGGGTTGCAGGATGGCCCCACAACAGGTAACAGCATGGGCATAGCCGTGGGTGGTGCCACTGCTGTGGCCTGCATGACTTCACAGTCCCAGCCTTTGCCTGTCTGCACCAGTGGGGCAGCACTGGTGTGCATCCAGGCTGGTGGGGCTGTTGCAGCCGCTTCAGCTGCACCATTGAGCCCTGGTGAGTAGTGGCTGGAGGGGCAGTGTCAGCAGTCGGCCAATGGCGACGAGGGGACAGTGTCGGGGTGCGGTGTCAGTGCACCACATGTGGCCATTCCCAGGCATGGCTCTGGTGTGCAGTGCCCATCATCAAGGGGTGATGCCCAGCAGGGCCAGGAACACCATGAGGGACATCATGCCGATCCGGCGGATGACCTCTTTGATGAGCACAGCTGACTGCTCCAGGCTTCCATGGACCAGCAGTCGCAGCTTGTCAGGGTGGTGGGCACACTCAGTGCGGTTCTGCACTAGGTAGAGGAGCAGAGCAGCAGAGACCATGCTCTGCTCCTGGCAGAGATGGTCTGTCAGCAGGAGGATGTGACCACTGCCATTGACAGGCACACACGTGCATTTTCAGCTGTCATGGCCACATTGGGAACACAGTTTGTTGCCCATGCACCGTAGACACCACGCAGTGTCATGTCCACCCCCCATTCCTGGCATCATGCGACACCATCCATGTCAACACTGGGTTCAGCTGTGAGCATCCCGAGCATGCCTGGTGCAGGCACGTTCGGTGAGCTGCAGACCCCTGCTCGAACACGGTCACGTTCCTGCAGCATCACCCCTTGGGGACCGTCGGTGCCACCCCATGAGGCCAATGGTCCACCTGTCATGGTTGGCAGGTCTCGGTGGAGCCACCCACGCATCCTTGGTGGCCATGGCACTGTGCCGCGTGACTGACCTGTCTCCCACCATGGCTACTGTCTGACGCTGCCCTGTGTGCAGTGTGTTGTTCAATAAGCAATGCATGGGTGGGGTACCCAGCCCTGCACACACACACGGTCCATGCGCACACCCTCCTGGCTGCTGGCCACTGTGGTGTGTGCATGATGATGCCTGTGTTGCACTGTCCGCCACTGTGCAATGGTGCCCAGCGTCTGAGACATGCATGATGACGGGCATTGGGCGTGGTCGTCTGTGGACCTGTGTGCGGCTAGAGGTAGCGGTCGGGGTCAGCGTGCCTCCTACCCCTTGTACATGTCTTGTGGGGTGTGTGTGTCTGCGCGCATGACTGCATGTTATGTTAGGCCTTGACCATCCCTGACAGCGTGTGTGGTTCCACACTCAGCCAATTCCCTTGCCGCCATGCGCCCCGGGGTTCGTCCATGCAAGTTTGTGGGTTGTGCCCTTTCCATTGGTGGTTGCACATGGCCCCATGACTTACCTGGGTTGGTTGAACCACTCCTCTATGATGGTGTCCCGGTGCAGCTGCGACATCTGGATCAGGTGGGGGTCCCTTTGCCCAAGGGCTGGCTGCCTATCACCATCTGCACCGGCGTCTTCATCGTCCCCATCACTGTCCCCCTCTTTGACCTCTATAGCTATCCCACAGTCATTGGCCATGTTGTGCAGGATGCAACAGGCCAGGAATAGCCCACAGGCCTTCGAGGGGCTATACTGTAGGGCACCGCCAGATGTGTCCAGGCAACAGAAACATGCCTTAAGCATCCTGAACACCCACTCTATGACATTGTATGTGGCGGCATGTGCCTCATTGTACATTTGCTGTGATGGGGTTGCAGTCTGCCGGTATTGTGTGAGCAGCCAGGGACAGAGAGGGTAGCCACTGTCACCTGTGTGTAGAGGGTGGACATTAGTATGGTGGTCAGCGTTGCTCTGCCATGGGTCATCAAGGCCAGTACTCATTGCACCTCTGACTATGCTCCCCCCTGGAATCCATGTCATCCTGCGTGTTTGCATACTCACCCACTAGGTGGCCAGTGGGGATGTCCCCACTCTCGAACCTGTGGCACAGTGCAGACTGGTGCCAGATGAAGGCATCATGTGCTCCCCCAGGGTGCTTGGCACAGACATTGGTTATGCACCCCCTAGCATCGCACACCACCTGGCAGTTGATGCTGGCATAGCCCTTTCAGTTGATATAAGCGGCACCTTCCAGGCCAGGTGGCGTGTGGATGGCCACATGGGTGCAGTCAATGGCTCTGAACATGCCAGGCAACTGTGCTACCCTGTGGAACTCTTGCATGTGTGCTGTGCACTCCACCAGTGTGCTGGGGGAAATGGATGTACTCTGCAGCATGTGGCAGCAGTGTTCTGAGGAATTGTGTGAGTAGGCATGATGAGGCCAACTGGGT
The DNA here is from genome assembly GCA_016271365.2 of Neoceratodus forsteri. Taxonomy (NCBI): domain Eukaryota; kingdom Metazoa; phylum Chordata; order Ceratodontiformes; family Ceratodontidae; genus Neoceratodus; species Neoceratodus forsteri. The sequence goes on along the minus strand of CM057450.1, from coordinate 867,838,120 downwards.
TATGCCTGTTGTGTCTGCTGTTGGTATCTGTAAGATGCCCGTGGTGAGCAGGCACATGAAAGCTGTCACCTTTGTCTCCACTGACAGAGCATGGCTCTGTCTTGTGGGTGCCTGCATCTCATCATTGCACAGCTCACAGAGCCGCCTCAGGATCGCCCGGTTCAGGCGGTACCAGCCCACAATCTCTGTGTCACTGTAGTGCTCGAAGCTGTTGCGGGATCATTACCGCCTGTTGGGGGCATACCGCTGATGGGCCCTTCCACTGCCATGCCCCCCCCGCTGCCTGCCTTCTCACACCCCTCATTACCGCCTCCATCTGGAAGGTGGCACTGACCATGTTCCTGGCTGGTGTTCCCCCCCGGCAGCTGTTATTCTGTTCCCCCCATTGTCCTTTGTGATGTTCTCCCTGCACCGGGTACACCTCCAACCTTTGGCTGTCCTGCCCACTGTCACTGCCCTCAGTCCACTGTGGCACTTCCCCTGTCTCTCCTGCACAGTGACACAGGCTTCCCGCTCCTGTCCTGTTGCTGTTTGTTCCCAGGTGTGCCCTGTGCTACTCCTTTCCAGTCCCACTCACTGCTACCCTCTTTTCTGTTGCTGTCACTTTGCTCCCACCTCTGGCTTCCCTACAGCGTTCTTGCACCTCTCTCTTGTTCCTTTTTATTTTGGATAATTTCCGCTAACGCGCAACTTCCACTTGCTCCCCTATTGTGCATGGCGCATGCTGTTGAATATCGCACTACGTCATTTATTCATGGTTCCTCCCTCTATGGTTGCACATGCATTCATTACCATTGCACTCTTGCGCATTGCAATTTGGGCTGCACAGCTGCCTCCTGCTGAGTATCACAGAATGGAGCATTTTCGGACTTGCGCGTGGTGCAGTCCTTTTGAATATCTGGGCCAGTATCTATACTGTACAAGAAATATGTTTCTTTCTTTCTTATCTTAATCATTTAAGACAAAATACACCTTTCAAAAGATCATGAATCGAGCAAATTTCTACAAATGCTTGTACGCAGAAAGATAATTTTGTGGGACAGTGAATCAAGGCTTCTCCTATGCAGATTAATAACCAATATGTAGAACTGCTAAATGGCAAGTTTGGAACTTAATTATAGGAGAATATCATTGGAAAGCATAATAGGTATACTGGCACAAGGTTTACAATATTCAAAAGCTGGTTAAGGTGTTCTACATAAATATTAAAGATGAACATTTTCTAAATGGAACTTGTCTAAGTGTTTTAAACCATTTTCTCAGAATATATGCATGCATAATTTAATTGTTTGTGTAGTCTTGTCTAATTTTATGATGCTAAAAATAATTATAACTGTATTCCACTTGGGAATGTTGCACTAGCTGGATAGGTACAAATTTATTTTCTAAAGGCACTAAGTATAAAAATCAGGAATGGTATGATTTCTTAGCCTGGTTTATTTTTCTATTAATGACCTATGGGCACTTTAAGCTCCAGCTTCAATTATATAACCAGTCCCATAATCTTTATAAGTCTATATATTTGCTATTGTGTTGTATAATGTTTATTTTTTTTTATTTCAAAAGTTTTAGCAGGAAAGACATACAGAGCTGGTTATAGCTCATTTCCAGATGCATCATGGAGGGAAGGGGTGCAGGAAAGCAGACAGTAAAATAAAGTGCAATCGATTAATAAGAACAACAAGCAATTGTGCAAACAAATAATTATTCAGTGCTAATTAATAAATTACAACAAGGTACTGTACATATGGAAAAGAAAATTTCCATATGATCATGAGAAGTGAACAATACAGTAAAGAGAAGAGAGAAGTTGGGAGAATCACAATGTAAAAGGGGGTTTGAGTGTGAGCAACTGGAGGATTTTTATTTATTTATTTCAGTTTGGGAATCAATATCTTTGAGCCACAGGCTTATTTACAAAGGTTCCAAGTCAATGCAAAAAATAGTAGACAAGACATGAACAATACTGAACAAATACATTACAATACATAGGATATATTACAGTCATGGTTGAATAAGACTCAGACAAAAATGAAATTGTTAACAATTTGGATATTGAGTGAAACAAATGGCTTTAGAATTGATCATAAAGGCAAACAGGATTACATTAGATAAACATATCAGTGACAACACTACTTGAGTGTGGTGCAATGCTTGAGTAAATGCAGAGTACATTATAGGGACAAGTGAAGGTCTCAGTTTATTAGAGGGAAACACAGCCATCAGTATGGCATTGTCATTGCAACCTTCACATGTTCATATGGGTAAGAAGGGTGGTGGAGTGGGCTAGAGGGAGGAGAACGTAAAGGGTGGTGAAGGTGTGAAAGGTGGGGAGAGGAGGAGGGAGGTGGGAGCTTGGGAAAAGGATATGGAGAGAGAGGGATGGAGGGGTGGTTGGAAGCAGGAATGTGAGGAGGGCATGCAGTGTTCAAGGTGGAGTAACTGCATACATTGGCAAGGGCTGAGAGCGGAGCCCACCCTTGAACTGGGCAATCTCATCACACTCTAATAGGGTGAGTGGTAGGTAGGTAGGTCATTTATCTACTTAGGCCCCTGAAAGGAGAGGGATTTCTGGGCCAGCTTCATCCACTTAAAGGGCACAAGTAGACCACCCTTCACTGCTCTTCTGGTATTGATAGACAGTTGACAGACATGGAAAAGATTGGAGGCAGAGACAGGGGTGAGCCCAAGCATGGATTCCTTAACAAGTACACATGTTTGATATTGTGTCCTGAAGTGAAGGGGGAGCCAACCTGTCCCTGAATAGACAGTGCAGGTGTGGGTATAGAGGACAGCTCCCAGGACCAAACAGAAAGCCTTATTGAGTAGGGTTTTCACTCTTTTTAGGGCAGAATCTGTGCCAGCCCCATAGATCTCAAGGCCATAATCTATTGATGATAAAACTGAGCAACTAATAACAAGCTTCAGTGCTTCCTGGGACATATAATGTCAGTGCCGATATAGGACACCCAATTTCACGTTAGCTGTTTTGACAGCATGGTCGACATAAGCAGCAAAGGTAAGGGTACCATCCAGGTGCACATCTAGATACTTAAAGGTGGTGACTCGATCTATTGAGTCTTCATTATGGCTGAGCAGTTGAAGCTGAAACTAAAGAATGGTGGCTGGCTGCTTCAGATCTGGGGTCAGGAACAGCTACAGTGATGAGCTGTGAAGACAAAAAGAAAAGATAAGGCCAGTGCAGTGGCACTGAGGGTTGAGGTGCTGGATGCCACACCTCGCACCATGCTGGCGACCCAGATTCAGGAATGAACTTGGGTTGCTGGGGGTCGGAGGGGAGGAGGAGGATTGAGCATCTGTCCAGATGCTCTCCTCCTCCTCCAGGGTGGGATCCTGGGGTGTTTTGTGCACCCAGTGCTCCGGTGCCTGTGGCAGCATGGGCACCTTTGCACAGGCGGCTCTGTGGAGTCAGGGAGGGGAGGACATTGAGGGCACTTGACAATGGCGTGCATTAGCACGCCATCTGTCTGAACATCAGTCCTGTGTGCTGACGTCCTCAGGGGACAGGGGACAACAGGGGAGAAAAATGGAAAAACACCCTCTCAACCCTGGATGATGACTGATCTGACCCCCAGACCACCTACCCATGGGCAAGACCCCAATGTGCAGGCACTCCGAAGGAAGGAACAAGGTAGGAGAGATACAGGAGTTAGCTGGGCACTCTAGGGGCAGACTCTGTGGGTGGGATCCGTAGGGAATGATCATGTCTGAAGGAGTAAGGTGAGAGGGCAGTAAAGGTGGGATAAAAAGAAAGTCTAAAAAAAAAAGAAGAGACATAACTTACTGTGGAAAGAGGCAGGACAGATGAAGCCAATGCCATATTGGGTGAAATGGTAGTCTAGCATTACTACTGCATGTCCCACAGCACTTTGTAACTGCACGTTGCACTTTGCTATGAAGCTAAGGATGAAATCTGCAAATAAAATAAATATTAAGTGATTTCAATGCCTACAGTCTAGTGAGCATAACTTTTTTATTTTTGTGGGCTGCTTATGAGAGTACATCATATACTGTAAGAAACTAAAGACTGATCCCCAAAGAGTCAATAAGGAGGCAGTATATAGCCCACCTGCCCAGTCTGAAAAGTTGGATAGGGAGTTAGAGGAAAAGAGTAGGTGGGTATGTAGAAAGGGGAGTGTGGTGATTGTAGGGGACTTCAATCTGCTGGTGGTGGATTGGAGCACCCCTGTCACCTCCAGGGCCAGGGATCAGGTACTCCTGGACATGTTCCAGGATGGTCTCCTTACACTACTGGTCAGCGTGCCAACTCAACTTGGTGACACACTGTACCTAGTTCTAGCAAACAGGGAGGTAGTGAGGGAACTAATGGTGGAAGACCCACTAGCTGGGAGTGACCATCCATCAGTGTGGTTCATGCTCAAGTTGAGTAGGGAGACTGGAGGCTCAGTAACAAGGGTGGTGGACTTCAGGAGCACGGGCTTCAGAAGGATGTGGGAAATACTGCAGGGGTGATTTGTGGGGATTAGGCCAGAGATGGATGAGCAACAAAAGTGGAATATCATTAAACTTGGTCTATCGGAGGCTACAGAGGCTTGCACCAGGACTCTGAGCAAGAAGAACAGAGCCAAGATGCAATGCTGGCTTAAAAAGTAAAGTGCTGGAGGGCGTGAGGACAAAGAGAGCTGTACTTCAGAGATTCAAGAGGATTGGGGGGGAGGACAGGGAGGCATATGCAAGTTGGTTCAAGGAGGTAACCAGGCTGGTTAGGAAAGCCAAGGCCTCCAGGGAACTAAGGTTGGCTTATGGCATTAAGGAAGGGGAGAAGGACTTTTTTAGATATGTGGGTGAAAAAGAGAAGTGCCGGGACCAAATAGTGTGGATCAAGAGGGTGGAGGGTGGAAAAGGGTGCTGAACAATGAGAAGTAATGAATGAATATTTCTGCTCTGTGTTTACACAGGAGAAGGGAGGTCCACTACCTCTGTGGAGTGGTAAGTGGGGTTGGGGGAAACAGATGACTGGTGGAATGATTGAGGTAAGTAGAGTACTAGAGGGTCTGAAGACACCAAGGGTGGACAAGGCACCAGGTCCCTATGGCACCCACCCCATGGTGCTGAGCGAGATGGTGGAGGTGTTGGCCAGGCCACTGACAGATCTGTTCAGCACCTCCCTGGACACGGGCTGCATGCCTCAGGACTGGAGAATGGCCCATGTGGTGCCTATTCAAAAGAACGGCCCACAGGATGAGCCGAGCAACTACTGACCTGTTAGTCTCACTTCCATAATGGGTAAACTTATGGAGGTGATTCTGAAAGACAGACTGGTGGAGTTTCTGAAAGAGAATGGCCTCCAGGATGGGAGACAGCATGGTTCATCTCAGGGAAGTCTTGTCAGACCAATCTATAGAATATTATGACTGGGTAACAAGAGAGCTGGATAGGGGCCACACTGTGGATGTCCTATATTTGGAATTCAGCAAGGCCTTCGATTCAGTGCCTCATGGGCGGCTAGGGGGCAAAATGAATTCTGTGGGGGTGGGGGCAAAGCTGGTAAACTGGATCAGGAACTGGCTGAGGGAGAGGCTGCAACAAGTGGCGGTGGTGGGGGGAATCTCAACACCTAGGCCAGTGACGAGTGGAGTGCCGCAAGGCTCTGTGCTGGGTCTGGTGCTGTTTGGGCTATTCATATTGGATATCTCAAATGGAGTTGGAAGTAGGACCAGTCTGTTCACAGGTGATACTAAAATGGGGCAGTAATGGACAAATTGAAAGGGTGGAAACAACTGCAAGGGGACATAACCAAGCTGTAGGAGTGGTTGGTGCAGTGGCAGCTGGGCTTCAACGTGAAGAAGTGCAGAGTTATGTACTTCGGGGCCATGACCAGAGTACAGAATGTTGGTTGTGGGGGAGGTTGGTGGTTATAGCAGAAGAGAAGGACTTAGGGGTGATGGTAATGGAGAGCATGAACAGCTCCACTCAATGCAGGAAAGCTGCAACTAAGGCTAAGAAGATGATGGGGTGTATTGCAAGGGGAGTCTCGTCCAGACATAGGGAAGTGATCCTGCCCCTCTACAGGTTTTTGGTCAGGCTTCACGTGGAGAATGGCATGCAGTACTGGCATCCATATCTGCAAAAGGATATTAAGCTACTAGAGGGGGTGCAGCTTAGGGCAACAATAATGTTACGGGGGATGGAAGGCAAAACCTATGAGAACAGGTGAGGCCAGCTGAATATGTACTCCCTGGAGGAGAAGAGGGACAGGTGGGATATGACTGAAATGTTCATGTACATGAGGGGGATCAGGAATTCTGGAACTGATGGGTTATGTAAGATGAGAAAGGGTAGGGACACAAGAGGGCATGGGCTAAGATTGGAGTGGGGGAAGATTTACTGTAGGAGAAATATGAGGAGATATTACTTCATGGAAAGGATGGTGTTGAGGTGGAATGCCCACCACAGGGGGTAATTTCATGTAAAACAATGGGTAGTTTTAAAAAGGCATGGGGCAGGTCATGGGGGAGGGTCTGGTTGGGTAGTGCTGAGACCTTCATGAATGGACTAAGAGAAGGGGTGGGGCAGCTGCAGAGTAGAGGTGCTAGCTGTGCATTGGAACAGACTTGATAGACCATGAGGCCTGTTTCTGCTGGCAGATTCAAATGTTCGTATGCTCATATAACATTTTTACGCAGACCTCAGACATAAATGGGATAGGATGACTCTCTTTAGTTTTAGCCACATATAAGAAGGTGAAGAAATACAGTACTGGAAATCTGCAGGAGAGTTGGAAATTCTAGGAATATATATTAGGCAACCAAAATTGCTAACACAATATTTTCTAAAGACACATTCAGGGAGGCACAATACTTCAAATGATACTGTTATACGGTAAGATTGTAGAGGATTTTGATAAGAAACTTCAACTCCATAGGGAAAGTATTAATAGAAGTAGTGAATTCAATGAAGAAATGCTGTCAGTTCTTTATATTCCATGGGCCAGATTCTCAAAGAGGGCTTAGATCAGTGCAAGCTGTGTCAGACAGCAGCTTACACAGAAGCTCCATGCCTCAGGGACCCTACACCAGATTCTGCTACAGGAGTGGTCCCAGCACTTAAGTCCTCACCCTTGCGTTAACCCCTCTCATGTGGCAAACACATGGCACATGGGAAGGGTCTGCTTCAGGCTTCTTGCAACAACTGCAAATGCCCCCCCATCCCCAAAGTTGCCTGTGTTAATATAATAAAATATGCATCACCTTCCCATGTAATATTGTGCTCCCTCCTGCCTGATCCCCAATGCTGCAGTTGTTTAAGTAATAATATGCCCCCTCCCTGATCTCTGATGTTACTGTATTATTTCACTTATAATAAGCCTCTCACCCCAATCCCTAACATTGCCCTATTATTTAAGTTATAATAAGCTCCCCAGCCTGATCCCCAATATTGCCATTGTAATAATATAACATAAGACCCCCATTCCCTGGTGATATAGTAGCACCCCCCCACTACAGCATATAGTGCCCACCACCCATCCCCCCCATTCCATAAAAGAGCTGGCACTGGCACAGTCCTCTTCTCACCTCCTTGGCCAGTGCCAGCTGAACTGTAATTAAGTGCTGTACTGTGTACATCACCCAATGACAGTTCAGTCAGTGCCATCTGCGGAGGTGAGAGGAGGGCTGTGCAAGTGCCAGCTCTGTTACAGGATGGGCAAGCTGGGCGGTGGCACTACCTACTAGAGTGGGGGGCCACTAGATCACATGGGCAAGGGGTCTTATAATATTACAATGGTGACATTGGGGGATCAGGGTGGAGGCTTATTATAACTTAAATAACGGAGCAAAATTGGGGATTGGGGTGGTGGTATTTTATACTTGGAATAATAGAGTGACTTCAAGGATCAGGGTGGGGGGTTGATTATAACCAAAATAATTAGGTGGCATTGGGGATCAGGGAAGGGCATATTATTATTACATAACAACAGCGGCATTGGGGAAGGGGAGCACAATATTTGATGAGAAGGGGATATACGTTTAACATATTATTATGGGCAACATTAGGGATTGGGGAGGGATGACCACTCAACCACCAGGTAAAGGAACATTTTTTCAATTAATGGAGCAATTGGGGATCAAGGAGAGGGACCACAGCACAATGCCACAAACAGGCAACTCTACCAGAGGTGAATTTCTAAGTACCCTTAGACCATCCCTGGCTGGTCTAAGGGTACCTAGAAATTCTCCCTTTGAGAGAGTTCTGAGACTCCCACATTAAAGGATGTGGCAGCTTGTGTCTGCCGCATGCCCCCTAGCAACAGGTCACAGCCTATTTTGCGGCGCATATGTGGTGCATGTCCCCTTTGGAGCAGGAAGCATGTGGCTGATGCAGGCTGCTTATGTGAATAGCACAGGGGTGGAGGTTTCTGATGCAAGATGCCACTTGTGCCATTTATGTTTGGCACATGCACCTAGCATCAGCATATCTTCTTTGAGAATTGGGCCAGTATGTTTTTAGAGAAACTCCAAGGCATTTAATGAAGACTAGTTATGCTTTCATGAATGTTGTTTTATGAATTAAGGTAGGAAAAACTAGGGATTAAATGTGTTGAAAGGATTGACACAGTTCATCTGGGATAAGTTAAAGCAGCAGTGCAATTTCAAATCTTTTTCTAGAAGGTTTGTTTCAGCTATAATTAACACATATATTAGCATACCTGGCAAATGTACATTTCTAGGTGCCTCATGTATTGTGCTCCAAGACTTTTTGTTATTTTCTCAGTCCTATTCCTTGCCAGGTCTTCATTGCTATTTCTAAGCTGAATGTGGCTGTCATATTTTTTTCTTGAGAAAATCAATTAAAGTATTTATAAATTATTCAGATTTTGGCAGACCAAGAATTATTTAATTGCCTCTAAATAAACTTGAAAGATACCTGGAATATTTTATAGTGGAAAAAATACATCTATCTATCTATCTATCTATTTATCTATCTATCTTTCTAAATATATATTTATACAATAGGGGTGAGCTGATAAGACATGAAAGAAAAACACATATTACTCACTCCCATTGCATAACTAGTTAGTGACGTATACACTGAGATACCACCTTACAGATATACACACAGTGCATACATCACTAACAAATACCATCATCTTGCCTACGTTGCTGAATGCAAGCTAATTAACACAAATCACCTGCCATTAGATCAAATAAATATCTCTTCCCATGAAATACTCATGCTGCTCAATATAGCTGTCTTGTGGACAAACAAATGGCCAAAAAAGAAAGCTGAAATAAAAGAAAGCATAAAAAAAACGCATTAAGAAAACAAAACAGCATTTTGTCAAAACACGTCAATACTGTCAATACTGGAGAACAACACAGGAATAACAAACTAAAACTAAGCCATAGAGAAAAATCATTGAACATTGAAGAAAAAATAACTGAAAGCTGTAGTCAATTTGAATTAGACAATGAGCTGCTTCTGGAACCGCTCATCGAACCAAAACCACAGCAACAAATGACACAAATTATGGAAACCAAACCAAAAATAATAACACCCATACGAACAGAAATTATAGACAAACAAGCAGTAGAACAGTGCATCAGTAGTGCAAAAAATGATAACACAAAATGAAAAACAATAGCTGATGTACAAACCTTACAAAAATACATGACAGCGAATTTGGGAACTAATGAGCTAATAGAAAATATACAACCAAAAGAACTAGATGAAATATTATGCTACTACTTCATGAATTGCCAAAGATTAGATGGCACTGAATATGAGCCGTTAACCTTAAAATCCAGACAACAAAGCTTCGAACGATATTTAAAAGACCCTAGATACTATGAATCACGGAGCACTTCACTAACTTTCCTAAAAAGCCAAGAAGTATTACAATCTTAACAAAAGAAGCTGAAAGAGTGTGGAAAAAGCAACCAAACACAAGCAGTGGATGAGTTGACAGACGAAATTATACATGAACTTTACAGAAAGAAACAACTTGGCTCTGATACACCACAGGCATTAATCAATACTATGTGGCTAACTGTAACCCTACAATTTGGCATACGTGGCAATACGGAGACCCGCAACATGAAATGAGGTGATGTGCTCCTTAAACATGATGAACAAAACACCTACTATTTTGAATACTGGAAAGAACATCAAACTAAAACCAGACAAGGAACAAATCCAAAGGATATAAGAATGTTAAAGCTGAGGGCATACGAAATAGACGACCCAGTAAAATGTCCCATCAAAAACTATATCATGTACAAATGTCACAGACCTGAGAAATCAAATCATCCAGAGGCTCCATTCTTCTTAGCAATATACCACACACCCACATCTAACTACCCATCTGTGTAGTTCAAAAATCAGCCATTAAGTGTCAACACCTTAAGTAAAATTGTTAAAAATATGATAGAAAAGGCCAACATATAAAATAAACAAAAAACTGAGTAACCACTCGATCAGAAAGCACTTAGTTCAGAAACTTTCATGAATTGAAATTCATGAATGAATTTTCATGAATGAAATTTCATTTGAAAAGTTCTGAGTGATATCCTAGGCAACAACATAATTAAAATCTCGAGCCACAAAAAGCTGCAATTGTTAAACGACTATTCCAAACTTAATGACGAAAAACAAAAGCCCATATCAATGCTATTAAGTGCTACTGAACCTAAACCGACTACAAGTGCTATACAAATCAAACCAACAAGTATTTACAGGCAAGATGAATTTGAACCTAAACCATATAATTCAACAAAAACAGAAACATCTGAAGCAGTGCCATCAAGCTCCAAAGAACAGCAACATATCACTGCGCATATACCAGTGTCAAGTGCATGGATAAATACATTCCCTGCTTGCTTTCAAAACCCAATTATTAATGTACACACCATAACTTTCAACACAATACAAGGTACAGTATTTCAAAATCATGATTTAGAAACTGAAAGAAATACAGATGTATGCAAATTACTCATGACCATATATATTATTTTCCAGGTCCCACTGAAGACGCTCAGCCCAAAAAGAAAATACAGATCATAACATCAGACTCAGAGTCAGAATAACCACTTCTCACCGTAGCAAAGAACACTAAACAGCTTCTTCCAAATACATCAGTTCTCACTTACCTGAACCCACACATGTAAAACCGGTGAAATAAACCGATATAAAAGTCGATGACATTAACTGGCAAAAACTGTGAAAATAAACAGTGTCATAACAAAAGAAATTAAATAGATGAAATAAAACACCAATAACAGAAACCCAAAATAAAACAAAAAACATGATATATTCCAAAACGCACTCCACATGAACCGAGACGAACGTCAAACCCGGAAGATAGTAAATCCCGCCCCTACAACATATGCAACCAATCCAGATCCACGTATGACTGCAACCACCTATCACAAATCTCCAAAAGGCAAGAAACCAAAACAACAGAAGCACTCCCAGCCAACCTCATTTATCCACTCAAATCATATAAAACAAACTACCACCCAATCCACGACCAGAAGCACATACACCAGGAAGAAACCCATTCATAAAAAATGAACAACTGAAAGCACATACTACAGCACCAAGGCAAATTATTACTACACAACAACCACTTCCACAACAAATAATCCTATTGTATAAATTGCACACATGGGCCCAGATATTCAAACTGCGCCCAAAAAGTGCGCAATAGCAGGAGCAAGCAAAAGTCCATTGAGCCCACGCACAAGAGGTGCGATATTCAAAAACTTGAGCCAGCCAACCTGTGCCTACAGCCGACGACTGAATATCGCACCACCTGCGCCATAGTTCAACTAGGGAGGGGAAGCTGAGCAGATCTGATGTGCCATAGCACAACAAGGGATGTTCAGCTGAGCAGTCCAGAGGTGTCATAGTGCAACCAGGGATGCCCCCCAGCAGCAGGGTGGCAATGCAACTGCACAACCAGGGAGGTGGGGGCCCACCACTCATGCCACAGATGGGCAGAGGAACACACAGCAGAAGAGACATTGTCCCCCCACACCCCATGCACTGCACAACTGGGGGAAGGCTGGCATAACCACTGGCCCATGGAGACAAGCAACCAACCCACAGCCAGGCCATGGTGCCCCATCACACCCCGTGGCAAGCTGTGACTGGCACACAAGGAGGGCTGACCACCCCGTGCCACCACCATCCCCCCAATGCAGATCACACCCTGCACCGAGACCCTCAGACACCCTTCCCAGGAGCAGTGTCCACCACTGCAGGAAACCCCATGCATGCCACCACCCCCACTGTGACAATGCAACCCTGTGCACCACAGAACCATGCAAGGCAGCCCCACCATGAGCACCCATCAGCGGGTGGCAGCACACAGTGATGCAATGATGGCATACATAGTGCCACCACACACAGCCCCCCCCGAGGCACAGCTGAGAGACTTGACCATGCGTCGGCACACGCGGTACCCCACACAGGACAGGGCATGCCCCGGACACAACCACCAGTGATACAGCACCCTGCACACTCTCCCAAGGACACACCCTGACCCAGCACTGGCCACAACAGCCAGCGTAGACACCCACAGTGGTGCATGGACCATGCACCACACCGGATGCCACACAGTGCATGGACAGACACCCACCCATACCCAAGGGCACAACAGCACAGGGACGCAGTAGCGGGGCAACCAAGCCCCCAGCGTGGGCCCATGTAAACTGTGTACACACAACCTGCATTCCTCCATGGCACAGGAGTGGCAGCCACCCTGCGCAGGCACTGTGGACCAGTACACCACCATCATTTGCCCAGAGCACAAGTCACAGACAGTGGTGCACATTCCCTGCAACACACACAAGCCACAACATGGAGGTGGGTCAACAACTGTGGAGGCCACAGTGTCACCTGAGGTAGACATGCACCCTACCAGTGACAGGAGGCAACCCATCATTGTGACGGGTACAGTGGCTGCCCTGCATGGACAGCCACCACTGACATGCCAGCAGACCATGCAGGTCACAGACATGCCTGGGTGTCAGCTGCACAGGCCATGGACGGGCTGACAAGGGCACCATGAACACAGAGAACGCACCATGGACCACTGCACACAGTCATCCAGTGCACAGGGCACAACACACACACCACAGACACTGACTGATAGCTACCCCCCACACCATAGTCACCTCCCCACGGACACACACACATATCCATGACTGCACCACCCCTGTTGCCATGCACACCACTGCAGCTGAGCACCCATAACCTGCTGAAAATCAGAGACCACCACAGTATTTATATCAAAAGATCTGTATTCCAAAACAATATCAAAACGAACTATGTACAATACTATATACAAAGTTGGGGGGGAGGGCCACAAACAAGGTGGGGGTAGGTAAAGAGCAGGGGTGAACAAGTGGGACAGGAAAGGAGGGGTGTGACGGTGGATCCAGGGGGGGTAGGGGATATCAGGGGCAGAAGGATGGTTAACGGGAGCCCCGCTCCCCGCTCTGGCTGCTCTGCCTCCTGTGCCTCCTGCAGACCCCAACTGGTCGATCCGTTATAGGATCTCCAACGACGCCCTTGCCACAGTCAGGATCTCCCTCAACACCTCCCGGGATCTCCATCAGCTGGTGGACACCTAGGACAAGGGAGCATAGTCAATAGGTATGAATGCACAGCACTATACAGCCCACCCACTGTGCATGGCATACGGCCATGGGACATGCCTCTGTGATGGTGTGTGACCACCCACAGTGATCACGTCCACAAGACCTGCCCACCCAGGTGCATACAGCCATGTGGAATGCTGCACACATCCACAAGCCAAGTCATGCACAGCACTACCGTGGCCATTTAGTGACCTGGCTATGTGGTGCGAAGGCAGTGGCACAGTTATGTACCCGGTGCACGCATGGACCACCATCGATGCACTCCCAGACTTGCAGTGCCACTGGACAGTGCTGACTGTAACAAGTTGCCTGCATGGAAGTGGTGTCAATGGATGGTGTCCATGCCCCACTGCCCACACTGTTACACAGCATGCAATAGTAATCATGGAGGTATGGCACTCACCATCATTGGGCCAGTCCCCCGGGCGCTGTGGACTGTCGCTCCTCCTCTTGTCCCTGTCCTACTGGTGGTGCCGCATCTCACGGGCTAGGTGCCGCTCCTCTGGCCCTGTGGTGCAAACATGGAGAGAGAAACATCAGTACAATCCTGTAGCAAAGTCCCACTGCCCCAGGTGTGTGCCTTCCCACCCAGCCAGATCCACCCACCCCACACCCTGATAACACCACCACAGCCAACACCGGACGGTCCCTCCCCCATGTGCCAGACACAGACAACCGTGATACCCATATGGAAGATAAAAGTGTGTGGACATAACACCTACCTGGCTGTGGCACCGTGCCCCTCCTGGCATGTGCCCACAGGTGGGCAAGCAGGTCTGGTTCCCTCCACCGCAGGTCATCATACCTGTGGTGGTACTACTCTGCTGTCCACCCCCTTCCTGTGGCCTCCTCCAGTGCATTGGTCACCTCCTCCCACACCTGGCTCCTGGACTTGTCCAGGGGTGTCTCTCCAAACAGTGGTCCATAGAGTGGCTCTACTGTGGCCACTAGGTTGGCCAGTTCTACGTGGCTCCACTGTGCAGCCCTCCTCCGTGCCATTCTACTAGCTCAGATGACCAAAATGGCGCTCTGCAGCGCGGCTCCACCACTTGCAGATGCTGCACAGTACAGTGCTGCCATTCCCTATCGCACTGTCACCGAACAGCGAGATAGTGGTTCACCCATGCCTGACACATGGCGCCTAGGGGGCAAAGGTCGAGCACAGGGTCAAGGAGCTGTGGCGCATGGACAGGCACAGTGCCACTGGAACCCAATGCATGTAGTGTGATTGGATGCCTGTGTGCTACCTCCAGTAGCGGCCTACCGCGCTGTTGCCCCAGTGCGCCTATGATGGCCCAGTGCCACAGCGCCATATAGGTGAACATCACTGTAGCGCCACTGGCACAATGGTGGCCGTGCCCTGCATTGCTTCCCGTGCACAGCACATCAGCAGCACGGCAGACGCCTGCGTCAGCAACCCAGGCATGCGCGGTGAGGTGTGTAGTGTGCATGTCACAGAACTGCGCCCTTGGATCTGCACGCTCAACACAATTGCACAAAGTGCAACAGCGCAATAGTCAGTCATCATATGCAAAACAGCTAATCAGCCATTCAATGGTGCAGCACTGCAATTTGCATCCACTTAAAGTTGCGCCTCGACTCATTTGCATGGGTTGCGCTATTAAAGTGCGACATTGGGCTACACTGGCCATAGTCAGTTACTGCAGTCTATTGGTGAGTTGCATGCTGTTTGGGAGTGTGGACTGTGGATTTTGGGACATGCATGGGACTGCACAGTCACAGGTAACAACTGTCATTCTTACAGGCTGAATAATGACCGAGCGAGTTGTGGGAGAGGAGGAACACAGTGGTGGGAGGAAGAGGAGGCCTAATTTCACCAAGGCCAAGACCGATGCCCTGTTTGAGGCCTACCTGGATCAGGAGCTGCTTCTCAGCGGATGGCAGAGAACACCTCAGGCCCATGCTGCTGCATGGGAGGAGGTGGCTCGTGCAGTGAACCTGCATGGCAGCCACCAGCACTCCGTGCAGGAGTGCAAGAAGAAGATGGGCACAGACAGGATTATGATAAAGGAGAAGGTGGCTGCCATCAGGGTAGCACAAGCTGCGACAGGTGGGGGACAAACGGAGGTGGTACACCTGACCCCACAGGAGGAGAGGTTGCTGGAAGCATGCAGCGTTGTGCCATTGAGGGTGTTCCGGGTGGTGGCTTCCAGATGGGTGGTAGCCCATCACTGCATGGTAGGTCATGGTCTGTCTATGGGGGGGCAGGGTAGGTCACATGCAGTAACGTGACTTTGTTTTCCCTTACAGATCCTGAGCATCTGCATGGGTAAGTGGTGGTGGGCCTGTCCACTGAGGACAGTCAGATGGAGATGGAGGAGGGCCCATCCACCTCCACAGGTATATGTGGCTCAGTGCGACAGTGGACCTGCCTGGCTGTCCACACTGATGTTGTTGGAACAGGTGCAGAGGAGGCCCTGCCCATGTCCCAGTGTGCCAGCATCCACGGATGCCAGCATGCTGTGACTCGGGCCGGTGTCAGCTCCATCACCAATGATGATGTCACTATCAGCATGGGCAGTGAAACGTGTGTGCCACGGGATGGCCACACAGCAGGTAACATCGTGGCCATGGCAGTGGGTGGTGCCGCCGTGGAGGCCTGCGTGTCATCACAGTCCCAGCCTGTGCCTGTCAGCACCAGTGGGGCAGCACTGGTGTGTGTACAGGACAGTGGGACTGTTGCGGCCACTGCGGCGGCAACAGTGAGCCCTGGGGAGTGGCAGCGGGAGGGACAGCATCAGCAGTTGGCCAATGGGCTTGGGGGTACAGGGTCAAGGGGTGGCTTCTGTGCACCACCTGCGGACATGCCCAGACCTGGTCCTGGTGTGCAGCGCCCACCCTCAAGGGGTGCTGAGCATCAGGGCCATGCACACCCTGAGGGACAGGATGCCGAGGAGGCAGATGACCTCCTGGACGAGCACACCCACCTACTGCAAGCATCAGTCCACCAGCAGATGCGGCTTGCGACATTGGTGGATGCACTGCATGCAGCTCTGGAGCAGGCAGAGGAGCATCGCAGCAGAGACACCGCTCTGATCCTGGCAGGGATGGACCGGTTGGGGGAGGATGTGACCACTGCCATTGACAGGCAGACACAGGCATTTACTGCTGTCATGGCCACAATGGGCACACAGTCATGTGCCCATGCATCGCAGACACCACGCAGTGCACTGTCCACCCCCCGTTCCCGGCGTCATGCGACACCCTCCCTGTCGACACCGGGTTCAGCTGTGGGCATCATGAGCACGCCTGGTGCAGGCATGTTTGGTGTGCTGCAGACCCCTGCGTGAGCACGGTCACGTTCAAGCAGCGGAACCCCTGGGGGATCATCTGTGCCACCCCATGAGGCCAGTGGTCAGCCTGTCAGTGCTGGTGGGTGTCGGCGGGGCCACCCACACAACCCTGGTGGCTGGGGCACTGTGTCGCATGACTCACCTGTCTCCTAACGCAGCTACTGTCTGGTGCTGCCCTATGTGCATTGTGTCTTTCAGCGGGCATTGCACGGGTGGGTACCCGGCCAGGCACGTGGACACACAGTCCATCTGCACACCCTCCCTGCTGCTGTCCGCAGTTGCATGTGCATGATGATGCCTGCATTGCACTGTACACCAACGTGCAATGGTGCTCAGCATCTGACACACACACGTGGACAAGCAGTGTGGTCTGTGGACATGTGTGTGGCTAGGGGTGGCATTCTGGGTCAGTGTACCTCCTACCCTTTTGTGCATGTCTGGTGCGTTGTGTTTGTGTGTGTGTGTGTGTGTCTGTCTGTCCGCTTGGCATGTTAGACCTCACCCATCCCTGGTTGTGTGTGTGGTTCCATGCCCGGCCACTTCCCTTGATGGAATGCACCCCTGGTGTGTGTGTCCATGCATGTTTGTGGGTTGTGCCTTAGCCACTGTTGGTTGCACATGGCCCCATGACTTACCTGGGTTGGCTGAAGTGCTCCTCCGTGATGATGTCCCAGTGCAGCTGTGCCAGCCGGAGCAGTCAGGAGTCCCATCACCCAAGGTGGGGCTGCCCATCACCATTGTCACTGGTGACCTCACTGCTGTCCCCCCCTCTTTGACCTGTACGGCTATCCCACATTCATTGGCCATGTTGTGCAGGATGCAACAGGCCAGGAATAGCCCACAGGCCTTTGAGGGGCTGTACTGTAGGGCACCGCCAGAGGTGTCCAGACAATGGAAACGTGCCTTCAGCATCCCAAACACCCGCTCGATGACATTACGTGTGGTGGCGTGTGCCTCATTGTACCGTTGCTGCGATTGGGGTCATCGGCCACCGGGAGGGTGTGAGCAGCCAGGGACGGAGTGGGTATCCACTGTCACCTGTGTGTAGAGGGTGGAGGTTAGTTTGGTGATCAGCATCGCCCTGCCCCGGGCCATGTAGGCCACTACTCATGTCACCTCTGACCATGCCCCCCCCAGGCCCTATGATGTCCATGTGGTTTGCATACTCACCCACTAGGTGGCCAGTGGGGATATCCCCACTCTCCAATCTGTGGCACAGTGTTGACTGGTGCCAGATGAAGGCATCATGTGCTCCCCCAGGGTGCATGGCACAGACATTGATTATGCGCCCCCTGGCATCGCACACCACCTGGCAGTTGATGCTGGCATAGCCCTTGGGATTTATGTATGCAGCCCCCTCGGGGTCAGGTGGTGTGCGGATGGCCACATGGGTGCAGTCTATTGCCCCTAGCATGCCAGGCATACGTGCTACCCTGTGGAACTCCTGTATGTTTGCTGTGCGCTCCGCCAGTGTGCTGGGGAAATGGATGTACTCCGCAGCATGTGGCAGCAGTGCGCTGAGGAATTGGGTGAGGTGTCATTACGTGGCCGACTGGGTTATGCCTGTGGTGTCCCCAGTTGGTCTCTGGAAGGTACCCATGGTGAGCAAGCACATGCAAGCTGTCACTTTCATCTCCACTGACAGGGCATGGCTCTGTCGTGTGGGTGCCTACATCACATCACTGCACAGCTCACAGAGCCACCTCAGAATTGCCCGATTCAGGAGGTACCAGCCCATAATCTCGGTATCACTGTCCAGCTCGAAGCTGGTGCAGGCACGGTACTGCCTGTTGGGGGCATACCGCCGATGGGCCCTTCCACGGCCACGTCCCCTGCTGCCCACCTTCTCACCCACCTCATTACGGCCTCCATCTGGAAGGTGGCACTGGCCATGTCCCTGGCTTGTGTTCACCCCCCCGGCAGCTGTTTCTGTATTCCCCAAGCTGTCCTGGCTGCTACTTCCCCTGCACCGGGAACACCTGCCTGTGCTGGCCTCACTGCTGTGTGGTGTACTTCCCCCTTCTGCACTGTCTCCCCACACCTGCCCCTCTGTCTGTTGCTTCCAGGTGCCCTTTCCTGCCTGGCCCTGTGTGTCCCTGCTGCCCAGTTTTCCCTGCTATCTTTGGCTGTCATGTGGCTTCCCTGTAGCGTTCTTGCGCCTCTCCCTTGCTCCCTTTTATTTTGGCTCATTTCTGCTATGGCGCAACTTCCGCTTGCTCAATATCGCACTGCATAATTTATGCATGGTTCCTCCCCGTTCAGTTGCGCATGCATTCATTATCATTGTGCTGTTGCTCAACATGATTTGGGGGGCGCAACTGCCTCCTGCTGAATATCGCAGAATGGCACATTTTCGGACTTGCGCAGGTGCAACCCTATTATGCATGGCTCAACTCTTTTGAATATCTGGGTTATGATGTGCAGTTCATGAGAAATGTGAAAATATTCACACTCCTGCATCGTGAACTCTAGATATCTCACTCTGCAGGAGTGTGAATATTTTCACATATCGCTCTCCTCTCCATCATGTATCCCCTATATATATATATATATAGAGAGAGAGAGAGAGAGAGAGAGATAGATAGATATATCTTTATTTATACAATGGGTCTGGCAGCAATATCAGTGTGATAACCTCAGTTATTTCCACTGCCATGTGATAAATTGTGATGACATCACGAGAGTTAAAATAAATGCCATTTACCACATTCTGCTGAGTCATCTTCCCTACAGCCTACATTCTAAAGGGAACTGCTTCAGAAAACAGTTTCTGTTTCTCACTGTTATCTGCAACTAACTCAATTAGCATTGCAAAAGACATTCACCTGTGTCCCATACTGTTTCTCAGACTCCCAGTTCATTACTATGTTGATCTCAGGTTCACTACAACCTGCATTCTAAATTACACTGCTTCACAAAACAGTTTCAGTTTCTCACTGCTACTTACAACTAACTCAATTAGCATTGCAAACGACACTCACTTGTTTCCCATAGTGTTTCTGAGACTCCCAGCCCATTCAGAAAAACTTACACACACTCATACCACACAAAGAAACAGCAGACAGCACACAGAAACAGAAAAAGAACACTGGAAAATGTATCAATACTGCTGAAGCTCCCACCCCCTTGTATAAATAGCACACATGATGTGCAGATCATGTGCTATGGAAAATATTCATACTCCTGCAGAGTGAGCTGTTCTGGATACTCTCACTCATGCCTTCGGCACTCATGAATATCCAGAGTTCACTCTGCAGGAGTGAGAATATTTTCCATATCACACTCCTACCCATCATGTATCCTCTTTCTCTCTCTCTCTCTCTACACTATATTTAGGGTTATGAAGGCATGTCTATGTTAAAATCAAAATTATGCACATTAATAAATTTGGACCCATTTAACATATTTGCCTGAAAATTTGTATGCATGGTGGGGCATGGTAGATCTCTTGATTTGTCAAATTTTGTTTCAGTCAGACTGACGGTCTTTGCACACCAAAATGCTAAAAAAATGCACTTTTCACCAGTTTTGGAGGCAGTTTTGTGGATTTTGCTCATGGTCCTGCACGGCCATCATGTGGTGTGCTGGTCTGTGAGATGGTTCATCTGAAAGACCTTCGGTGGCCACACATGCAGCTTTTCATTTGGTGAAAAAATATTAAGGCATTCAAAAGGTATGGCACTTTTAAGCTCCCATTATGAGTCAATGGGAAAATTTATATGGTTGTTTTGCAAACAAAGAATGGGGTTTGGGCCATCTCGTCACACCTGGCGGTCAAAGAATTTGCGGCCTTGTGGTCAAAGAATCTTTGTCCCTGAGAATTCTTTGACCGTGAGGTTCACTATCTTGTTTTTTAAATTCTGTTAGAAAAAAATCAAATATCTCAGCTCAGGGGTCATTCCTGAAGTAAAACCTGCATCTATCGACCCATGCCTTTGGCTTCACCTAAAATGGTCAAAAAATAGAGTTATAATGTTTTAAATTCTTTGATTGCGACTTACTAACAATCTTTGATCTCAAGCCTGCAAATTCTTTGATCGTGAGATTCTTTGATCGCGATCTTGCATTATGAGGTAAAAATACAATTTTCTCACCTCAGAGGAGGCCTAGGAACACAAATGAGGGTGAGTTTTGCTCAGGGGGCTTCGTTCTATCGAGGCATGGTGGTGGTTTCATGTAATTCTGCCTAAAACTCGAGTTTCACCTTTTTTCATTCTTTGATTGTGAGCCTGCAAATTCTTTGATCGCAAGATTCTTTGATTGCGATCTTGCATCGTGAGGGTGCGACTAGATGGCCCTTTGAAAAATTGAAATTCCTCAGCCCAGGGGTGGCCTAGGAACACAAATGATGGTGGGTTTTGCTAAGGGGGCTTCGTTCTATTGAGGCATGGCAGTGGTTTCATGTAATTCTGCCTAAAACCCGAGTTTCATAATTTTTTATTCTTTGATTGTGAGCCTGCAAATTCTTTGGTCATGAGCCTGCAAATTCTTTAATCATGAGATTCTTTGATCACCATCTTTGATGGCGAGGGAGGGACAAGATGGCAAGATTTCATAATGGAATAGATAGGCCAATTTTCACAATCTTTAACTTTAAATATCTCAGAAACAGTTTCATCTTTTTACTTGAAATTTAGAGGGTGTTGACGGCATGTCCTGTACATGTGAATTACGGTGTTTACATGTCAGAAAAAATATTTTTTGAGGAGTTATTGTGTGATTCAATTTAAGTGGGTACGGTGCCCTCCCCAGAGCTAAGGACCCTCACAGCATTCCAGCACACTCAAGGCTCCCCTCGTGGGTGTCCGTTGAGAGTGTATAGCATCCTCCCCAGAGCTAAGAACCCCCACAGCATTCCAGCACACTCAAGGCTCCCCTCGTGGGTGTCGATCGTGAGGGTACAGTGCCCTCCCCAAACCTAAGGACCCCCACAGCATTCCAGGTAATGTCCGTCTCTACAAAAAGCCTTCCAAACGTGCAACACTGCAGTAACCTCAACACTGAACCTACTGAAACATCGGAGTAGGAGCAGGAGAACTGTCTTAAAGGTTTTTTTCTGTCCCCACACATGTGTAGATAATTTTATTCAGAGTACTCTGCAGCATGTAATGACCCTTTTCACTGGTTAGAGTCTGTACCTTAAGAGCCATTTTGGCACCATTACTCCTAGTTAAATTAAGGATTCTTACCCTGTGCTGCCTAATTGTATTGCAACTCTGTTAAAAAGGAATTTCACTGTCTTTCTGTTTAGCCTTGCTACTGATTCCAAGTTAAATTATTGCATACTGTTGGATAAATTGTTTAATGTGTTGTTAAGCATCTGAATTTGCCTTAAAAAAAAATGAGGCTTCTAAGTTAGCCCTGTGTCAGACCCTGCATTAATTTCTCCTTAAAATCGCCCTCTAGTGTTGCTGCAAGGCTGTAGTTATAGTGAATCCACAGAGTTTAATTGGCCTAAACCTCCAATTGTTCCCAGTGGGTGTAAGGCACCATTTCTCTGATTAAATACACAGGGGAAATAGAAGCTGCTCTCACCCCATGGCCTGACTTAAACCTGTAAAAGTAAATCAGTAGCCTGCTGAAATAAGCCATATACTTCAATTCGGATCCAATCTGAAATGCTCCCCTGTCCCCCTTCCCCTACCTGCATCAGTGCAACCTCCCTGCTTGTCCTTAATTCCTCTCCTCTGTTTCTTATTCAGCACACTCAAGGCTCCCCTCATGGGTGTTGGTCGTGAGGGTACAGCACCCTCCCCAGAGCTAAGGATCCCCACAGCATTCCAGGTAACATCCGTCTCTACAAAAAGCCTTCCAAGCGTGCAACACTGCAGTAACCTCAACCCTGAACCTACTGAAACATCGGAGTAGAAGCAGCCCCGCTGACACTGCGCATCAGCTGCCCCACTGCCCCCACCACCACCCTTGGTCGACCTGGTGTCTTATAGTGGATGTCAGGTAACCGAAAATAACCAATCAGACAATTCTCCCATTTGCAGGTTATCAGCACCTGTCACTAGTGGCTGCTATTCCTGCCAAAAGCATCCTTGCTCACTGCCTGGTGAGTGTAAACTAGAATTACTCCTAAATTCCCAATTCTAGTCTTTATATGTCCCCTATAAGAGAAAAAAAATCCTTTATCTTCTGTGATAACAGCACTGCAACTACACCATCCCCCAGCCTCTCTCTCTCTCACTTGCTCTCCCTCACCTTGAATCCTATTTGCTGCGTAGCACTAGCAATGTCCCTTCAGATATGCTATCTGACCCTCCTTACTATCATTAGCTTCTGCCATCCCTTTCTCCCCCTCAACTTACCCCAAATATTCCCTGAAACTCAGCCTCCTATACTACCTGATCTTACAAGGTTACACGGCCTCCCATACTCTACTAGGGCCACTCACCTTAGCCATACATGGGTCCACTCAATCGTACATCCCTGCCTCTTCAACTTCCCCCCCACACATGGTCAATACTAACTTTACTTGCCTCCCATCATACCTTCCACAGCTGCTGCTCACCCTCACTAGATGTTGCTCAAACACCTATAGGTGGCTTCAACTCTTCGGACGCTATCTGACTATTGCCCTCCTGCTCCTCGCAGCTGGGGACATACATCCATACATAACCCAGACCTCCACCACTCCACTTCCCTGCTAAGTATGCCTGTGCCCTCTCTTAACCCTCCCGTCTCCTCAATCCCCAGTGGCCCCACCCTTCCCCGTGGCCTGCACCTCCTGCACCTAAACATAAGAAGCCTCACCCCCAAAATTGACTCACTACAGGTGCTAGCCACTCACTATGCCCCTGACATCATCATACTGTCTGAGACATGGCTAAACAAAAATATCTCTGAGCCCTCTGTCTCAATCCCGGTTATACCATTACCCACCAAGACAGGGCTAGCAGAGGCGGTGGTGTTGCCATATATATAAATGCCAACCTGCACTTCTCTGTAGTTTTATCAAAGTCCATACCACAAGCCCATGAAATTATAATTCTTCAACTGAATCTACCCCTCTCACTCCCTATTTACATAGCTGGTATATATTGTTGGCTGGGCACTCCAGTATCAACTGTCACTGACCTACTTGTACACATCTCCTCTCTATCATCGAAGGGAGAATTATACATCATGGGGGATTTTAACCACAACTGGTTATCTCATTCTCTAAGCAAAACCAGAATGGACATTTCTGCCCTGAACCTGTCTCAATCCATTACTGAGCCTACCCGATTAAACCCCAAATCTACTAACCACACCCTTATTGACTGGGCACTCACCTCCCACCCCCACCGGGTTATCCAAGCTGGTCTGCTCCCTGACTCTCTGAGTGACCACCACATTATCTACCTTATCAGGAAAATTCACCTCCCCAAATCTGCCCACAAGTACATATTCCAACAGTCCTATAAATACCTCAACCTAGCCAGTGTGCACGAAGACCTAGCTCGCACTAACTGGTCCTCACCCTCCCCTTCCCCCTCCATTGATGATGCTCTAGCTCACTTCCAAGACACTTTCATCACAGTCTGGAACAGGCACACCCCACTACATCGCTCCAGGGTTCATGGCAACCACCTGCCTTGGATCACTCAAGAACTCATAACCTGCCATAACGCTCAAGACAAAGCCTGGCGAATGCATAAAATTTCACACCTCCCACAAAACTACCCAAAATATTGTAAGCTACATAACAAGTGTACCACAGCAACTAGGCTTGCTAAAGCTGAATATTTCAACTCCTCCCTCCAGACTAACTTAAATAGCCCATCCAAATTCTGGAAGGTAATCCACTCTCTTTTCACCCCCCCCAGTGGCAAATCCCTCACCACACCTAACTGTAAACAACTCACTCCTCTCTGACCCAGGGGTGGTAGCTTCCAAATTCAACACATACTTTACCTCTTGTGCCTCAACTCTCTTCTCCTCCTTGCCCCCTACTACTCCTCCAGACACTACAGCAGACACTACCTCAAACTCACCTAGGCCTTGTACCTTCTACTTTCAACCTATTACACATTCAGAAGCCCTCCAGGCCCTACTAGTCCTAAACCCTCCTAAAAGTAACTCCCCCTATGGGCTCAACACCAAACTCCTTCTCCTCCCTACATCAGTCATAGCACCATCTCTAGCTGATCTCCTCAACCTCTCATTTACCTCTGTCACCATCCCCCGGACCTGGAAACATGCCGTTGTCCTCCCCCTCCCCAAAGGGGGCCCCCCTCCCTCACTGCAAATTACCACCCTATCTCTCTACTCCAGTCCTGGCCAAGTTACAAGAGCACCTAGTACTCACCCAACTTATCTCTTTCCTCTCTGATTCAAACTTTTTCACACCGTTCCAGTCTAGTTTCAGACAGGGCCACTCCACTGCATCCTCCCTGTTAAGACTCACTGACTCCATCCTCTCCAGTATGGATAAGGGTCAGATCTCCTCAGCTATATTTGTTGACCTCGCTAAAGCATTCAACACTGTCTACCACCCCTTGCTGATAACTAGTCTCACAGATGCAGGTCTTACTGCCTCAGCTACTAAATGGTTCAATGACTATCTCTCAGGAAGAACTCAGTCAGTAAGAATTGCAGATGCTACATCCCTCCCCCTCCCCCTTCCCCATGACTACTGGAGTCCCCCAAGGGTCAGTCCTTGGCCCCATCCTGTTCTCCATTTTTCTCAACAACCTGCCTCAAATCTGCACAGCTTCATCCATACACATGTATGCCAATGACACTGTTCTATTCACCTCTGGCTCCTCCCCGGATGAAGTAGCATCCAACCTTCTGTCCGATTTCAATAAAGTTCAACTCTGGTTCAGCTTGCACCAACTTGCACTAAACACTAAAAAGACTGTTACCATGTCCTTTGGCATGTGACAGAGGCTGTCTTGACTCCCCTCGATACCATCCTTCCACACTCTGGATGGCACTACCCTGGGGGATGTTGCTTCCTTCCATTATCTAGGGGTATGGCTCGACCGTCACCTTACATTCTCTGATCACATTGATGCTATCACAAAAAAACTGTGCATCAAGCTAGGTGCCCTCTACAGGAACTGCTCTTGTCTCCCATTCTCAGTTAGGCAGGAATTAGTGCAGAAGATGATTCTTCCCTCAACTGACTACTGCGGCGTAGTCTACAGCGCTGCACCTAAAGCCACCTTATCTAAACTAGACTCCATTTTCAATGCCTTCTGCTGCTTCACCCTTAATGCTCCCCCCTACTCCCACCACTGTGAACTCTACCATACCCTCACCTTCCCAACCCTCGAAAATCATCACCTACTGCACTGCTGCAAGTTTGTCTCAAAATTCTGGCTTGGCACCCTCCCCTCCTACCTCTCTGCCATACTGTTGTCAGCTCTCACTCCACCTCACTCCCTCTGATCCCTTGACACCCAACTACTAAACATTCCCAGTCTAAAGACCTCAGCTGAAACAACAGCCTTCTCATACCATTTCCCATAACTCTGGAATGCTCTCCCCCCCCTCAAATCCGTCACTCCTCCTCTTCCTATTCCCTATCAGCTGCACTGGCTAACTACCTTGAGGTAAACTGTGCCTGCATGCCTTAATATATGAATCCCCCCTATCAACTCACATGCCTACTAGTGACACACCCTTACTGAAGCTGACTTATATAACTAAAGACTCTTCTTGCTCTATCGTAGTTCTGCCCTTCTGCCCCTCTATGTCCTGCCTCGACTGTATTACTGCACTAAACTGTGCTCCATGTAGGCATGTTATATGTTTGAACTTGCTGTAAACCCTGTTATTCACTCCTTACTGAATGTTTAGCCAATGCTGTAGACAAGTAATCCCAAGCTACGCAGTACATCTGTCCAATGTATTCTCTACTGTGTATGTAACTCTGAACATCTATTTAATGTATCTCTATTGTGATAACCTGTGTGTTATCCTGCCTATGTACTCCTTCCCACCAGGTCGCACTGGGAGACAAGCATCTTCTTGCTTAGTGTGCCTTTCCTGGTGAAACAATTCCAATAAATAAATAAAGAAGTTTTGCAGACAGTGTTTTGCATTGTGGTGGTGCTTTGAAATTGATAGGGTACGTAGTCGTAGTGTCATGGATGTACTTTTCAGTCATTGTGTCTGTAAAATGTCAACAGGTGCGGAATTCTACAACTCCGATGAATGAAAATCTCAAACTTTAACATGTTGTATCTCAGACATGGTTTGGTTTTTACATTGAAATTTGGAGGGTGTTGATGGTAGAGACACATTTACAAGTTGGTGGGAGTGCAGGGCCCAAAGGGCCCTCGCTTCCACCAACTTCCACAAGTTCTTAGTTTTCTATTCTTTCTCAAAAAGTAAAGAAATTCTATGCAAAAAACTGCGTTAATGCATAATTTATGGTTAAAACACAAAAAGTCAGGAAATAACAAATCTTTAGGGTTGCTCCTCCCCCCTTTGTGGACCCGTCAATCATCCCAAGATTGACAGATGGGGGGGTGTGTCATCGGGATTGTGAGGCCTAAATGTTGCCCCTATCTTGTTCACTGTTGCTTCTCAATATGATTACACAAGGGATGGGGCAACATTTAGGCCTCTCAGCCCCAATGACACACCCCATCATCTGTCAATCTTGGGATGATTGGTGGGCCATGGAGGGGCAACCCTAAAGATTTTTCATTTCCTGAATTTTTGTGTTTTAACCCTAAATGATGCATTAACGCATTTTTTTGGATAGAATATATATATATTCATTGCAAAAAAATTTGTTAATGCATCAGTTAGGGTTCATAGCACAGTGAGAAAAGTATGGAAATGTGATGTTAGGGTTACACCCCTACCACCCCAAACCCACCTCCACATGCCAATAGGTATTGGGGTGTGCATTGGGGTCATCAGCCTAACTCTCACACCTTTCCATGTGTAAACAAGCTAAGGTGGTGCAGTATAGGAGACTGGGGGGAGAGTTAAGCCTGATGACATCAATGCCTGTTAGTGCGTGGAGGGTGGGGGTGGGGTGGTAGGGGTGTAACCCTAACATTACATTTTCTTGCTTTTGTTACTGTGCTATGAACCCTAACTGATGCATTAACAGAGTTTTTTGCAATGAATTTCACTTCTTTTAGAGAAAGTGTAATGTGACTGGTAACTGATATGTGTTAGTGGTAATGCAGCCCTCCGGGCCCTGCGCTCCATTAACATTGCCCATTTGTTGTGTAATGGTATGCATATATGGGAGCGTTGGCCCTTCTGGCACTGCAGTCCCACTTACATATAACAACGGAGCCATATAGCAGCCCTATAGGACAAGGAACAATTGAAACATTAATTTGCCAATATCTCAGCAACAGTAGCAGCTATGAAAAAAATGCAGGTGCCATTGTAATCATGACAGTGAGATCTCCATGCAAGAAATGTCAACCAAATCTATATCTTGCATCGTTTACAAGATATGGGCACTGAAAAGTGCTGAAAAGGCTCCCTTGGAACCTTTGTAACACATTTTTGCCAATTTCTCCAACCCCGTAGCAAGTAGGATAAAGGTTCCACTGTTGGTGTAATCTATTATTTCCAAACTTATCTCTACAGACTGACCTAAGCTGTAGGTAGCGAAAAATCTGTATTTCGCTTAGTTTTTGATATATAGGTGCCAAAAGGCTTGCCACCCTGTAAATTTCAGCCCAAAAGCCCCAACCGTTTTGTTGCAGGGGAATGACAACAATTTAAAGTTTTTGGGCAAAGTACTTTCACAAATTTACGAAAGTTTCACAGAAAACAGCATGACACTTTTGTGTATGCAAACGTTTTGTGGCTGTTTCCTTCACAGTTTGCTAAAAGTACTGGGGTTCCAATTTTAGAAATGCCATTTCTGGGGATTTTTACCTCCCCCAAAAAAAGACAGGCTTAGCATCCTCAGGACCCAACTAGGTAAACACAACAGTTAGTGTTTACCTAGGGGGTCCCAAATTTAAATGCCAGCCATTTTTCTCTCTTGCTATCTGAAAACAATAAGGCAGCAGCATGAAAGTAAAAGGGCCGTTTTCAAAAGGAAAATGTACTAGCAGCAGCCAGCTTTTGAGAGACACATACATTTTTTTCCCATTGACTATACTGGGAAATTTGTTTTTTGAATACCTTTGAACAGTTTCATATTTTTACACCAGATCTTCAAAAGGCACACTAGTGACCCAGACTGCATCTTCCTTGAAGATTTCAGATCAAACAGACAAATTGTGTGGGCTGAAGGCCTGAGCAAAGAAACGCACAAAAATTCATTTTTTAAAAATTTTTTGGCATTCTGGAAATGCACAACTATACATCTGACCATAATGCAACTTGTCAGATGCAGAGATCTATGGTACCAGACCGCATATGCAAAATATCAGGCAAATCCGTCATACAGTGACACAGTTATTAAGGTGCAAAATTTGAGGTTAAACATTAAAGTGCTTACTCAACCCTAACTATACTGGTGCTATCGTGTCAGTATAATGTATACACACACATATATACATATATATATATATATATATATATATATATATATATATATATATATAAATATATATACACACACACACACACACACACACACATATAGACACACACATATATTCTTTGCAAAAAACTTTGTTAATGCATCAGTTATGATTGTTTCCACTGTGACAAAAGTGTGGAAATTCAATGTTAGGATTACCACAACACCAACCCAACCCCACACTCCCATCCTCCACACATCAATGGACATCGGGGTGTGCCATGGGGTCACCAACCCCAACTCTCACCTTTTTCCATGTGTAAGCAAGCTGACAGGCTACAGTATAGGAAAACAGGGTGAGATTTTGGGCTCACAACCCCATGGCACACCCCAAAGTCTGTTGGTGTGTGGAGGATGGGGTGGTGGGGTGATTGTTGCTGTACAAACAACCCTAACTGATGCATTAATGAAATTTTTTGCAAAGAATTACCTTTCCTTTTGGAAAAGTGTTATATAAATAGTAAATGGTATCTGTTGCTGCCCATTTGTGCGTAATGATATCTGTCTGTGGGAGCGTGGGCCTTCTGGGCCCACGCTCTCACTTGCACATAGCTACAGATTCATACAGCAGCCCCATAGTGCAAGGAACCATTGTAATGCAAATCTGCCAATATCTCAGGATCCGTAGCAGGGAGGAGAAAAATTCAAGTGTTGTAATCATTACAGCGAGATGCCCCTTGACATAGATTGATTGAATCCATATCTTGCATCATTTATGAGATATGGGTACTGGAAAGCACTATGAATGGCAACTCTGTGGGTGTAATAGTGTCCCACGAACATGAAAATGAGCAATTGAAATATTAATTGCCAAAAATCTCAGTAACCGTACAAGGTAGAAAAAAAATTAAAATTGCATGGTATTCTTAGCTCTCCAACCTACTTCTGTACTTTGTTCCCCTTTAAGGGGACTAAGAATTTTTGTGATAGAAAATCAGCATCTCGAACCGTTTTCGAGACACAGGCACCGAAAGGCGTCATGGGTGCCACAATGTTATCCTATGGAAAAATTTCTGAATTTCTGAATGCTGTAACTATGGGCATGTTCAATGTTTTCATACCAAACTACCCAGAGGCACATCTGAGGGACTATAGCTTGACAACCTGAAAATTTCAGGCCAGTAGCACAATCCACCTTGCCACAATTAAGTGACAAAGAAAACAACACATAGCAAAATGTGTTCATGCAGTGTTACCGCAATTACTTTAATGTTATTGTGACACTCCTATCTCTACAATAGGATTGTTATCGCACACACAAAAATGTTGCCATGGTTACTTTTTTTCCTGAACACGATTGTTTTCGTGGCAGCAAAAAATGTTGCCGTGATCAAAAAACCGTAAAAGTTTAAAAAACATATTTGAGGACCATCTAGTAAAAAACTAATGTGAGGGGCATGTTCCTCGGGGCCCAATTAGGTGAACACAACTGTTGACATTTATTGATGGGCATTATTTTTTGAATTACAATGTTTTTTCTCTTTTCTAACTGAAAAAAAAGATGGTGACAGCATGAAAACAATTCCGGGGAGCTCAACAACAAAAATGTGATCTCGAACGTTTTCGCAATGCACATATACATTTTTCCATAGGCTATAATGGGACATGAAAAAATGGAATAACTTTTGAATGGAACAATATTCTTTCACCAAATCTTCAAAAGGGCCAGTTTAACCCAGCACACAAATAGACAGACACATTTAAAGCCACTGAAATGCACTCTTCAGTCCAATATGACTTTACTAAAATGCACAAAAAGCATGATTTTTCACTTTTTGAGCAACCCCTCAGTTCTACAATGGTACATCCAACTGGAATGGAAATTTCCATATCCAGAGATACATAGTAGGCAGTTCTGCATTCAAAATTTTAGGAATATCAGACAAATGGTTCCAAAGTTATTAAAGTGCAAATGTTGAGGTTTAACATAGAAGTGGCAGTGTGACCTTAACTGTAGTGACAATACCATGCCACTATAATGCATATATATATATATATATATATATATATATATATATATATATATATATATATATGCACTATATATACTATATATTTATAAAATGAGCACCTAACAATCATCAAATCATCATTCGCATTAGGCAAACACCATAAGGTGACCGTGCGTATATCAGAGCGCGACCGTACACCTACACTTTCACCCCCCTCCAAAACAATGTTGCCATTTTATAAGACAGATAACCCACCCTAGCATCCGTGGTTGACATACACTAAGGTGTGTGTATATCAGAGCGTGACTTCACACCTAAGAGTGGGTTATCTATTACATATATATGTGTGTATATATATATATATATATATATGCAAAAAACTTGATTAATGCACTAGTTAGGGTTAAAGCAATAAAAGTAGGGAAATGTGGCATTACACTCCACCCCCACCCTGCAGGCAACAACTGTCATGGCATGTGCCTTGCAGTTGTCAACCCTAACAACTTTTGACCATATTTATTGCAGGCTGAGGGATTCAAACCCAGGTCTCTAGGATCATAGCCCAGAGCCTAAGCCACTACACTACATTTCCTCATTTGATATCCTAAGTCAAGACAGATCCAACCTAGAACTACCCATAATGGTATCCAGTAATAATAGTGACCCAAAATGAGCAACTACAAAAACAGTGACTTATTTTGGGCACTATTATTATGGGCTACCCTGCCCAATAGCCAGAGGAAGGGGAGGGACAGGAAAAGGGTTTTAGGGGACTGGAGTACCTGTTGCCACCGAGCTAGCCATGTAGTGTGGTGGTGTGGGTGGCTAGCTCTCGCTCAGTAGGTACTGGGTTCAGGACCGGGAGCAAGTACATTTTGCCTCACTCACAAGCTGCAGGACTTAAAATTTGCTGTGGGACTTAAAATTTGGCCAAAATCCGGATTTTCTCCCTCCTTGACATGCACCCCCCTAGAGTTGAGAATCTTAATTCAAGGGGGTGCGGGGGCAAAGACAACCCCTTGCAAAACCACTTTTTGAAAATCTAGATGTCAGGTCACCTTGAAGTGTATACCACTGCTTTGCTTTTCGGTGATATACACTTGCCATAATAGTGATCACTGTTGTGTGATCGCTATTATGACATGGAACTGCCAATAATATTTTCCTATTTCTTTGTAGTGTCAAAAGTCTTTTTGTTTTTCAAACTTTTCATATTTCTAAGCTGTTGAATTGTCTGAAACTGTTTCAATTAGTACAAACACAAAATTGATACTCTAATGTCTAATTTAATATCATTTTAAAAATGACTACTTTCCTTCTATAGCCCTAATGTTTAACTTACTGATTTGTAACCCATGTTTAAAAACAATTCACACTTCCCAAAGAGGGATACAATAGATTGTAGCTGTCACCCAATTTTTCTAATTCCCTTAATTTAAAAAAGTAGGTATGCAAATAAGCTGAGCTATGAGGTGTGCCTAGGTGTCCAAGCCACACCTCTTTATACAGCTATTTTTGAAGTGCTTACTGAGCATGCTTAGAACCTGCAATTTAAAAATTAGAAAGGTGTCAGTGTGGCTCAGTTGTTAGCACATCTGCCTCTCGACCAGAAAGTCGTGGGCTCTCGTCCCACACCAGGATTGCACTTGCACCTAAAAATCGGTGGCATCCGAGTGCAGTATTGGGGGGGGTGCTGTACTGCTGGGGTGTGCTGTCCTTCGGATGAGATGTTAAACCGAGGTCCCTTCTTCCCATCCTGGTGTTATCTAGGTGGGTGTCCAGGTGGAAGTAAAAGAACCAGGGCACTCTTCGCAAAGAGCAGGGAACATTCCCGGTGTCCTGGCCAACATTCCCCTTCCCATAAACTGGTTCATACAATTATCCAGGCTGTGTGTGGGTGATGATGTGCGATATAGCCGCCACCACACATTCAGTCACTTCACTACCAGTCTAGCATTGCTTGTAAAGTGCTTTGGGATACTGTGTGTGAAAAGCACTATATAAATGATGATTCTTCTTCTTCTTCTAATAACTTTGGAATGGATTCATATTTTTCCACCAAACCAGCAAAAGGCATCTTTATGGGCCAAGCCTTTTCTACCCTGAAATTTCAGATCAAAACTACAAACCGTCTTGGTGCAAACCAATAAAAAAACAACAAACAACTTTTTTTGCTATCCACATCTCAGAATCCGCACATCTGACTGGAACAAAACTTGGCATATCAGGAGCTCTACATCATGAGACCACACGTGCTAAATGTAAAAATCAGTTGAACAGTTACAAAGATATTAAAGTGCAAAATGTAACACTCACTATTGACATCTGTAGGGTAGTTGGTGAACTACACATGCAGACCATTATGAATTATACACTTAACCTGTCTAGAACTGATCCCTCCTGCTATTTGTAGGGTAGTTACTTAATTACCCAAGTTCCATTTAAACAGGGACTCCGGTCAAATTTTTTGGCATCAATAAATTCAAGAATTGGATCAGTATAGCCCCAATCAACCACATGCCAAAAATTACATCTTTAAGTTACTTTGTTTAAAAGTTACAAGTCATTTTACAACCCTAAATTCACTACCTATTCAGAAAAGCCAGTTTTAGTGAACAGCGGATGATTATGTCATCTCCTAAACTCACGATCTAGTCCACCTTGTCAGGAAGCTTAGGATCTGTTTCTCCAAAGTTTAAAGATCATGTGTAATTGTTTTCACATGTAAAACAGGCAGCACTAGTTATACTTTAATAACATTGGGCCCTATTCACAAAGGGTGTGGATGGGTTATGCACCATGTAAACCCTGTGTATTTCCTATCTGCACCTGGCCATGCACACTCTGCCTCCTGCACACCATGCATGAACCTGATACATCCCCCATGCACCTGACACAGAGGCTGAAGATGCTGCTCCACATGGGGACAGACTGGGGACAGGCGCTGGGGGGCGTGGTAGCACTCTTCACCATTTACAATGGCACAAGTGCCTTGCAAGGTGGGGGCAACAACTATGCCTTCTGGTGGCAGCTGTAACTGATATGTGCCCCCTTGGATGCCACTGCTGTGATTGGTGGGGATTTCAAGGGTCAACAGACCCCTCAATGTGTCCACCGCTGGCTGTGGGGCATAACTGGGAGGATGGGGGATGTGCTGGTGGGTTCCTCCACACCTCGGTCCACTGGCAGACTGTGAACCTATCAGCAATATGGTGACTGATGGATGCAAATGATCCACTCAGGGTCCCGGTCCAGGCAGCTGATTAGCTGCTTAGCCAGGTCCGCAGCCCTGCGCTGGACCACCCCTGCATAGCTGTGCACTGGGAGAGCAGGGCCATGTAGCAGAGCTGGGTAGGGACTGCTGTTTGGGAATCCAGTTCCTGTGTGGATGTCTGGCAGGTGTGGATCTACACGGGGGGATACATGCAATTCACATGTATCCTCCAACCATTAGTGAATAGTGCCCTATGTGTGTTTCTGGGTTTGTAACAAAGTTGTCAAATTCTTTTTTTTTTTTGTGCCTGTCTGTTGTGGTCCATTTCCAGGATTGCTGGATGCTGAGTCATAGCACTTTGCTGTGAGTTTTGCAGACTGGATAACACTGATGTGGTGAAAGGCTGTGATCATTCACACCTGTCATTCAATTAATGTGATTTATCAGGATGGCAATTAAAAACAATTATCCCATCTCCCTGTAAACGGTTGTTGGAGAAGTAATGCTGTTTTGAAACCTTACTACATATTTCTATGCAGTAGCCAGTCCAGTATTTTCTCCCTAGCAGGCTGGAACGTGGCCTACATTCAGACTCATCTAATTTGTAATTCACATTAAATAATGGCAAGAAAGAATGCCCAGTTCTGATTGGCAAATCTGGGGCTGGACCATTGATGTTATCCCAGCATAACATCATGGATCTAATGCCAGCACACACATGACTGAATGTAATCAGTCTGGAGATTGAAAGCTTAACTATTTACTGTTGCCACAATTCATCACTATGTAGATTAGTATACAGGCTATATTTCTGCATTCACTGCAGTAACAGAAGACTACATCTCTCAGTAAAGAAATTTTGTCAGCTATGTAGTGTATGCACAATGCTTCATTTTGAAAATAATCATCTGAGATCTTGTGTTGTAACCACTACATAAAATAGGAGACTGCGCTTCCAAGTAAGGAAAATTATTCATGTTTACCCACAATGCCTTGCTGTATGCATCTATATATTAAGCGCTATACTGCATTCACCACTACCAAAATAAGAGAATGCACTATTGAGTAAGGGAAAATTTAGGTTAACCTTATAATCTATCCAGAATTCCTTGTTGCTGTATGTAAATCAGCATATTTGCTGTCATACTGCTTTAACCATTGTTCTAATGTTAAAATGTAAGGGAAAATGTATTCTAATATGTATTTTTAATAATGCACACTAGGGTGTGTGACATGCTGGGATAACGTCACTTCTTGGGTGTTGGACATACTCGGCCTTATCCCAGCACAACACACACACACTATCATGCAGTATTCCTTTATTAAAATGATCATTTTACCAGGGCTAACATTTCCACTACAAGTAGGAATTAACACATGTAAGGCTCCGATTAAAACTTTTTGTGAAGCAGACACTGACAAACAGCAATTAAGTTACCAACATTACAATACAAGTAGCAATACAACTTTCTAACAGGCACAGTAGAGAAGCAACCCAAATGGTATCAGCAGCCTGGAGGCATGCTGACTAAGCATCCAGCAACCATGGAGACATCGACCACACAAAAAAGGCATTACAAAATATTAATTTGTCAACTTTGTTACAAAATCTGAAACACACATAGTTTTTATAGCAATGCTTATTGAATGGTGCTGCCTGTTTTACTTGAGAAAACCATTGCATGTGATCTTTAAACTTCGGAGAACATGCATTTCTCCTGATGCTAAACCAGTGTGTGGTGCATGTGTATTGTAAACATGTGCATTGAAAATATGTACATATCAGTGTATTAGAGAATAATACATGGGGTGATGTGTGTTACGAGAATTTAATACACACCCGAGGTAGCAGATGTTATATAAACCCAGACAGCAAAGCTCAAGGGGTTTATTTAAGCATGATACACCAAAGGTGTGTATTAAATCTGAGTAATCCCATAACCCCATGTTTTATTTTATATAATCACTGGTCATCAATTTTTTTATCCCCCCCAACCTCCAAAAATGTTCACCTGTATTGTTATTGTAAGGAGTGCTGGTTAACTGGCAAAGTGCTTTATCATTGTCTCTGAACTGCATTTTAGTAAGACAGGGTAAGACAGAACTAAGATGGATATTTTTTTTCCTTAAATTGATGAAAGTGCCTGGTCTCACAGTCTGTCACCATCTCAGGTTTTCCATCAGTGTCTGTGATACAGGAAGTGCTGCTCTTGAGATACAATAAGGCAGTCTCCAGTAGAGCTGTGTTTCAAGAAGTATTTGCTTTATTTCAGATATGTATTACCTGTATTTTTATTTATGCAGATTTGGTTAAATTACACCATTCTGTGATCTAGTTTCACTTGTAAAAGTGAAACTATTTCAATTGCTGAATGGACTGCTGCACTCAAGACACAGTGACATAATGAGTCTCAAACGCAACTGCTGTGTTGAAAGGCACATGCTTGCCATAATAACTGTCCAGTTATAATGACAAGTATCAACTGGCCATCTCCATTGAAAAAATTGACTGCCAGTTATGATATTGTATTCATACTACTATCATTTGAATATGTGCAATGTAAAATGTAAGGTTGCCTATTTAACTATCTTGAAGTCTCTGTATATCCTTTGTAGCCACTGTTGATTCTTTGTATCCTATAATTCACTGTATCTGTCATGTTGTACTGCATTGTAATTGACTCTTGGGTCATCAGTGAAAAAGAGACTTCATGATCTCAGTGGGCCTACCCAGTTTCCAAAAATTCAAATAAAAAAAAATAAATAAAATTAGTCCTGTATGGTGCTGACAGAGAGGACTAGACAGTGAGTTCAGGAGTAGAGATGTGTGAAGCCCACAAAATTCACTCTGTGAATCAATTTGCAGATTTCATGTAATTCACAGAGTGATATTAGTGCAATTTACAACCCAGGAATTATATAAATTTTGCCATGAAGCATGAAATTCTTTGCCCATGAAGTTTGCACTTTGTAGCAAAGAAACATGAATTAAGCCACAAAATTTGCAAAATTTGTGCAAATTGAATTTCAGCCAGCTACCCTGAGATCTGCAAATTCTGCACCGTAAATTTTAGGCACTTTCTGTGAAATTCACAGGCAAAGTTTTACTTTGCAACATGTCTATTCAAGAGATTACATCAGCAGCAGCTCTGCACTGAAACTGGCTTTTTTGAACAGGTAGTAAAATTGGGGTTACAAAAGACCTCATAACTTTAATATGAAGTAATGCAGAAACCTAATTTTTGGCATGAGATTTATTGGGTGTATTATTATTCTAATTTTGCAATGAAGACTTTTGGCTTGAGTCCCTCTTTAAGAAATAATGTATGACAGATGATATGTTGTGAGATTTATTTTTTTATTCATTTGATAACTGAGTTGGTGCACTCATCCCTAGACCATTTTCAGCCACGGGCATGGGCCAGAAACTGGCACACACAGTGTAAAATAGAGTGAGAGAACAGCACGGATCATATAGGGACCATAACAGGGAATCCAGTGTAGGTCAAACTAACAGAGAAAATATAAAGTAAACAGTACCAGATGCATCAACAATTGAGCATACCAAGGTACATAACATTTAGGTAACAGGGTAAGAGTGCTCCATCATTCAACAATAGGAATAACAACAGTATTCAGGGTGGGACAAGAGAACAGAGCATTAGAGCGGTAGAGGGGTAAGGGTGAGCTGCAATTGAGGTGCAGCCGTGCTAGTGGTCTGTGAGCAGACGCAGGTCATGGAGGACAGAAAGTGCATTCTTAATAGGGAATTTAGATTTAGAGGGGGTCCGGGAATGATTTACACAGGCCTAATAATAACTTTGGAATAGATTAATGTTTTTCAATAATCTAGTGAAAGGCACATCTGTGGGCCAAGCCCTTTCTACTCTGAAAATTTCGGACAAAAATTCCAAATCGTCTGGGGGCCACATGATGACAAAAAAAACCCCAGCAAAAAACAATGATTTTTATGTTTGTCTCACTACTGGCATCTCAGAATCTGCACAGCGAATCAGACCAAAATGTGGCACATCAAGGTATCTATGCTATGAGACCACACATGCAAAATTTTTTGAAACTCCATTGAACAGCTGCAAAAATATTAAAGTGCAAAATTTAACGCTCACTGTGGCCATCTGTGGAGCAATCGCTGAATTATGCATAGTTCCATTGTAAATACACTTACCCTGGCCATAAATGATCCCTCCTGCCATCTGTAGGGCAGTCGCTAAATTACACATGAGTTTCATTAGAAATTATACATTTACCTGGCTAGAACTGATCCCTCCTGCCATCTGTAGGACTGTCACTGAATTACACATGAGTTCTGTTTAAGCAATAATTCACAACAGGGGGAGTGTTATCATGAGATAACTTTGGAATGGATTAATATTTTTCACCAAACAAGCAAAGGGCACGTTTGTGGGCTAAGCCCTTTCTACCCTGAAAATTTCAGACCAAAATTCCAAACTGTCTGGGGGCAAGATGTTGACAAATAAAAAGCAAAAAAAACCTGTGATTTTTCATGTTTTTTCACTATCAGCATCTCAGAATCTGCACATCCGAACAGCATAAAACTTGATACATCAAGAGATCTACCCAACAAGATCATGCATGCAACATTTTGTGCAAATCTGTTGAACAGTTGCAAATATATTAAAGTGCAAAATGTAATGTTCAGCACTGCCATCTGTAGAGCAGTCCCTGAATTACACAAGTTCCACTGGAAATTATAACATGTGAAGAAAAGATGCTAAAGCTGTAATATTTTAAAAATGTAATAAAACTGATTTAAAAAAGATAATAGTTTATTATTGTAACTGCATTTGGACATAAAGCAGTCCCTTATTGGTAAATCAGCGAACTCTTATTTTGGCAATGGTTACAGCAGTATAACTGCTAATTGACTGATTTACAAACAGCAATGAGGAATTCTTGGCAGATTATAAAGTTTACTTACATTTTTCTTCCTCAGAGGTACAGTCTCCTATTTTAGTAGTGGTAACTGCAGTATATCACCTAATATGTAGATATGCATAACAAGGCATAACATGTTTATTTTCAAAACGGGGCATTGTGCATACAGTATATAGCTGACACGACTTATTGAGATATGTAGTCTCCTATTTCTGCAGTGAGTGCACAAATATCTAGCCAATTTTTTGAATTAACTATTTTTTTTAAAAAAGGGATGCAAATAAGCTCATGATTATTCACGAGCTAGGCTTACACTGACATTTTTTAAAATGTGGGGCACATAAGGAACTATCCTACTTGCAATGTGAGCAGGTGATACCAAAATGTAATAGTTGCAAACAGTAATTTATTTCTTTTTAATTTATTTATTGAGAACTTGGATTAACACCTTTGAGCAGAAAGCTTTTTCATAGGTTGCACATCAAGTTTGACATAACCAAGAATACAGATATGTTCCACAGATACATATACAGCAAGAAAAAATTGAAAACTGTATCCAGACATAAATTCTAACAATAGTTACACAATCTAAGCATGCACAGGGTGCAAAGTCAAAACAAATTTCCCCCCATTCACTTAAATTACCCAGTCAACAAAAACTTACTAAATAAATAAATAAGATTTATTCATGTGCCTTGTGTTCCTTATGTGCCCCAGACCAAACCTCCCAAGGAGGGATAGCTTGAGGTTTCACCCGATGTTTTTTGTTCCTTCAATTTAAAAAAAAAAAACAATTGTACAAATAAGTTCATTATTATTCATGAGCTCCTGGATTGGATGTCTAGCATCACCTCATAGCTTACGAATAACAATTTTTACAGCTATTTTGAAGTGCTGACTGAGCATGCACAAAACCCAAATTTTTAAAATTGAGTAAATTTTATTTATTTATTTATTTAGGGTTTTTTTGACTGGTTAAGTGCACTATACAAATTCTGCCTGTTTTCAGGCACGACCCGGGGAAGGGGGATACAGATGAATGCCAACTGACCTTGAACCAGATTAAGCAGTGAATGTGGTGGAAAGTTGGCCAAGGCACCGAGGAAATTCCCTTACTGACCTGTAGGAGAAACCTCTGACCATCAGGTGATGGCTGACCCAGTCTCTGGGCAAGCAGCCATGGAGACAGGCATGTGGATGGCTAATGAGTCAGTCTCCTCCTTAGTAACAGAGAATCCTGAGATTGAGAACTTTTTTGATGCAGTAGGCTTGTCTCCAGGTGAAACGGAAATAGAATTGCAGACAGTTGAAGTCTCCAGTGGAAGTACTACCAGACTGGACATAAATAATGTGAAAGAAGTCATGGTGGACATACAACAGACAAAACAAATGCAAGTTGCAACAATGCAAGAATTATTAAGGATGGAGGAGGAAAAGTACCTGCAGAAGCGAAGAGAACTGTCAGAAGTGCTGACAGGAACCCAGAGAGATGTGGCAGCTGTGGCCCAGCCTGACAACCAAAACAAAGTTGGAGGTATTCCCATAGCAATGGAACTGACAAACTCTGGGGCACCACAGATGGCGAAAAAACACTGGTAATTTTCCAGTCAGAAGGGCATGACCAGCAACTTGCCATGGTGTTTTCATTTTCGGTGAGGATAAGAACTGTAAACTGGACAGAAATAAGAAGAAATCTATGCCGAGCAAACTATCATGGGCTGAAACATCCATTGACGACTCAACTCCTTTGTCAGTGGAAAAGTCTCTGCAAACTGCAGGATGGGTGCATGCACCAGACACTCAGAACTGGATTTCTGGGTTTTCTCCCATTAAAATCTCCAGGGTTAGCTTATGCACTGCTGCTCACTGTAACAACGGCTGTTTCTTCTGATTGTAATATCAGTCAGATACCTGAACTGAACAGTGACTCTGGGGAAAAGCACTCCCTACTAGCTTTACCAGCAGAACTACAATTAACACAGAATCCAGTACTGGCGCCTATTGTGACTTCTGCTCCTGCTTCATTACAAACTGCTGAAAATACTGATAATGAAGAAATGTTGAGTGACTTTTCTGATGCCTCAGACATACCTTGCACAAGCACTAATGATGTTAATAACCCTCCAATGCAAACTGATAGTGCTGATGTTGTGAATAATGAGAATGCAAATGTTTTTTCAGACAGGCAGAATTTGAGGCCTTATGCCTCTTTTTTTCACCAGCCAGTGTACCCTGCAAAGCGCCATAATGCTGTACGACTTATATACAAAGGGGCTTAGAACCATTCTCAGACAGGGTATTTGTGGGGAAAATGTTACTGAAAAGAAAAATATATTTTAGTGTAACTGAATTATATGCCTTGATCCATGATTCCGGGATTTTTAAGTAAGTTTTAAGCTAGAGAGTGGGTTAAATAAATTCTGGGCCAAATATAATCAGGTGAGAAATACTTCACTTTGGGCCCCCTTTGAGGTAATCCCACTGACCAAGCCTGCACACAGAACAGTTACAGTTTTATTTCGTAATGAAGGAGTCAATGTTACAAATCTAATGTTCTGGTTAAAGCTATGTTTTACTGTGTTGGGCCATTCTGAAGCCATATTTGACTAAGAAGGGATTTGGGCTGGGAGATGGAGGGCCCAGGTTATCCTCAGATTGGAAAACACAGGATGGCAGCACCTCCCAAACTGCTTTTATTGGGGTAGGGATAGTGGAGTTCTTTTTTATCCATCCCAAATTTTTTTATAAATATGGGACTTCAGAGGAGCTGACTTTGATAAGATAGCCAACAGAGTTAAGCTAGCCTTGGCAAAAAGAAATACAAGGGAGGAGGTACAGGCAAAGTGGGCAAGCATTAAGGATGCAATACTTGAAGCAACATCCCATTGTGTTAGAGAGAAAAGGAAGTGCAAAAGAAGAAGTAAACCACTTTGGTTCTCAAAAACAGTAGCAGAAAAGGTCAAAGCCAAAAGGCTGGCCTTCAGGAAATATAAGGGAACACAGTGAGATGAAGATAAGGAGGCACACCAAACTTCTATAAGGAAAGCAGGGAAGGCAGTAAGGCAGGCAAGGCCCAAACAGAGGAAACACTAGCACAGACAGTAAAAGAAGGTGACAAGACTTTCTATAGATACTTTAGCGAAAGGAGAAAGTCCAGAGGGGGTATTGCTAAGATCAAAGGAGATAAGGGGGCATGTGAGGAGGAGGACCCTGTAAAAGCATTTATCCTAAATAGATACTTCTGCTCAGTATTTACTGAAGAGAAGGTAGGACAGGGCCCACAGTTCAGCACCGTGGACACAGTGGGGGAGGGAGGTGAGCACTTGTCCCTTCACGAAAGAAAGGGACCTACAAGAGCTCGATAAGCTCAGAGTGGACAAGGCAATGGGACCTGATGGCTTACATCCCAGGGTACTAAAGGAGCTAAGGGTGGAACTAGCAGAGCCATTATCAGAACTGTTTAGTGAGTCTCTGAACACAGGAGAGGTCCCAGAAGACTGGAGAAGGGCTCATGTGATCCCGCTCCACAAGAGTGGTAGCAGGGAGGAGGCAGGGAACTACAGACCAGTCAGTCTTACCTCAGTAGTGGGCAAGATTATGGAGGCACTCCTTAAGGAAAGGATAGTGCAACACCTGGAATCCATAGGAGCACAGGATCC
The DNA here is from genome assembly GCA_016271365.2 of Neoceratodus forsteri. Classification (NCBI taxonomy): domain Eukaryota; kingdom Metazoa; phylum Chordata; order Ceratodontiformes; family Ceratodontidae; genus Neoceratodus; species Neoceratodus forsteri. Next base: position 867,794,910 of record CM057450.1, on the reverse strand, counting down.
AACACAGCACGGGTTTACAAAAGGAAGGTCCTGTCAAGCTAATCTCATATATTATTTTTTTGATTGGGTAACTAGAGTGGTGGACCAAGGGGGAGCAGTTGATGTCGTCTACTGGGACTTCAGCAAAGCTTTCAATACTGTTCCACATAGAGGATTGATTAATAAGCTGGGTAGGCACGAGGTGGGTCAGAGGTTAGTCAACTGGGTGGCAAATTGGTTGACCGGCAGAAAACAGAGAGTGATGGTAAATGGTATACAGTCAGAAGAGATGCAAGTCACAAGTGGGGTACCTCAGAGATCAGTCCTCTTCAATATCTTCATCAGTGATATTGCAGAAGGACTGGAGGGTAAGGTTTGTCTGTTTTCAGATGACACCAAGATCTGCAACACAGTAGATGATCCAGATGGGGTGGGCAGAATGAGAAGAGATCTGGATAAACTAGCAAAATGTTTGGAAGAGTGGCAACTGGGGTTTAATGCAAAGAAGTGCAAGATCATGCACATAGGGAAGAGAAACCCTGAAGCCACCTATAGGCTGGGAGGGTGGCTGCTGGCAGTCACAAGGGAAGAAAGAGACTTGGGCATTATCATCACTGATGATCTGAAATCATCCAAGCAGACCACTAAAGCAGTAGGTAAGGCTAGTGGGATGATGGGGTGTATTAGTAGGGATATCACAAGTCAGAAGAGGGAAGTAATAATCCCTCTTTACAAGACACTGGTTATGCCCCATCTGGAGTACTGCGTGCAGTACTGGAGGCCGCACCTTCACAAGGACATTAACCAAATTGAGGCAGTCCAGAGAAGGGCAACCAAAATGGTGCAGGGACTGCATCGGAAAACATATGAGGACAGATTAATGGAGCTCAATATGTATACCCTAGAGCAAAGGAGGGAGAGAGGTGATGTGATCGAAACATTCAAACACCTTAAGGGCATTAACAAGGTGAAAGAGTCTAACATGCTTCAATATAAGAAAAATAGCAGGACAAGAGGACACAGCATGAGATTAGAGGGAGGCCAATTAAGGGGTAATGTGAGGAAGTTCTTTTTCACAGAATGGGTGGTGGATGCATGGAATGGCCTACCTCAGGAAGTGGTGGATATGAATAAAGTGCAGGGATGCAAACAGGCATGGGATAGGTATAAGGGAGCAATACAGATGAGTATGAATAGATAGGCCAGTGACAGAGCAAAGGCCGATGGCACATTTATAAGGTAGAAAAAGAAATGGGCAGACTGGATGGGCCTTGCGGTCCTTATCTGCCATCAGCTTCTATGTTTCTGTTTTTCTATGTAAGTGTTGGCAGCCAGGACATATAAGTAGTGCTTGTGACCAGCACAGATGTACTCTCTGTCACACCCTTGTTCATACCAGTAGTCACTGTAAAAAGGGATTTATTTGCAACCTACTGTATGTGGAGGGACGGAACACACATATACTGTACAACTTGCCCAGATGCTGCCCTAATTCTACTACAGCCACAGAGGCTACAGAACAGAGGTTATTAGTGACCCTAGCACAGCAGAAACATAAAATAGTTTTGACCCTGACACTGTAATACCCCCGTACTAGGCAGCAAGAGGCGCAAGGCACAGACAGAGGGGAGAGGTCTGGGAGCACCAGCAAGGCCTCAGATGCTGTGGATAGAGAACCCCCACTAGCAGTACTTAACAGTGCTTCTAGTAGAGAGCAGCAGACCGATGAGCAAACTGGACAGGGCATAGCCCCCTCCCAAGGCTGAACAGCAACATGATGATAATGAATCTATACCTCCCGCCACACACCAGTACAACAAGGGGATCCTGGCACAAAAATGACAACTAGACAAAGGTAGGCATGATCCCAACCAGCCCTCAAGGTGCCCACAATTTCTCCCACACCTGTCTCCAAAAGATTTCAGGCTTTAGCCAAAGCAGATGCATCTAAAAATGAATCTGTGGCCTCATCAGTAGAATCCAGCCAGCAGGCTAGGCAGTCCAAAATGAACCTTAGTGACACCGAAGGAACCAAAAATAAAACTCTAAAGTGAGGAAGAAATTAGGTGTAAAGAAACAAGGGAAAATTCATCAGGAGGGAAACCCAAACCACCATGAGACTATCAGAATCCACCTAACCGCAGTAAATCTCTATGAAGCAGCCCCTAGCCTTATCAACCCGCAATGTAAATAGCATCCAAAACAATTTGAGGAGCGGGGTGGTGTTAGATCATCTGAAAGCCAGTGAACCTGTTATTTTCCTACTTCAGGACACTAGACTGCATACAACCCTAGAAATTCAAAACGCTACTAAGGAATGGGAAACAAGGGTCACATACTGGTCAATAGGATCTGAACCATGTTTAGGGGTTGGGATCTTATATCACAATCTTCAGGCATCTGTACTGAAGATAACTGACTTTGTTTTGGGGACAGTTTTAATATTAGACACCAAAATTTATGGAACCTATTGCCGCATTGTTAATATAAATGTGCCACAATCGAAAGCAGAATGCACAGCTATCATTAAACAAATCAGCTCCTACCTCCACTCAGCCCAAGCAGTTATTTGGGGTGGAGATCTGAAATGTGGTCTTAGTAAAAAAGATAGAGGTAGGTAGACAACCACGGATAACATATTCTGTGATATGTCTCTCCTTGTCCCCAGAACCCCTTCAAATAAAGACTTGGACAACTTAAATGTGGTTGCTCAGTTTGGCAATAAATTTACTCGTTTGTCAAAATCATTATTTATAATACAATATCCTCAATGGACACATTTCCATTTTCCATTCTCTCATCTCTCTTCCCATTCTATTATATACAGTATATACATTAATTTCTTTTGAAGTGATACATTCTATTATTTCCATCTCTTCCTCTTCTGCCCCCCCCCAGACGTACAACCTGTGAGGCTCTGCCTCTTCTTCTTCTTCTGCTGTCAAGGGGTACGAGCGTACACACCATACCCCTGCCTCTTGCTTCACAATGCTGTGGCCTTTGATTGTTTACCTTTTTCCTCCCTTTCTTTCCAGTTCTTCTCCCCCTTTTTCCACTAGTCCACCTTCAGCTCACGATGGATGGTGGACTTCCCCCCTTTCTGCTCCCCCTTTTTTCTTACCCCCCCCATTCTATCGGCCTTCTCACTTCATTCTGCTTCCCTTCACCTCTCTGTCGCACCCAGACCTTGATGGCATTACCTATCTCTGTGTTAAATAAAGCTAATCCTAAGTCTGAAAGGTGAATCCCATCTCCTCTATAAAACTCATCCACCCATTCTAGAATACCCTGTCTTATGACCATTTCCCCATGCCTTCAACTAATCTGCCCATCTGGGCGTTCATGCAATTCCGGGCCCTGTCCATAACCTTGTGGCTTTCTGCCTGCCTCCACACTCGTCTGGGTGTAATCTTCAACCAGGCTAATGTGACTTCTGGCCACCACTCCCCTTATCTTTTCTACATCATGTTTTATTTGGTAGAATATGTCCACCCAGGGCCCTGTACCCAAATCATTGCCTCCCAGGTATATCACTATTGAGTCAAGCTGCTTATGCTCCTTCCTGAGCCCTCTGAGTTCTGGTAACAGTTATGCCCATTTCATTCCCCTCTGACCTTTCCAGGTCAGCCGCACGGTGTCACTGTCCATACACAGCTGCTTTCCCCCTTGTCTCCTGGCTGCCCATTTCTCCACCCAGCATATAAATGAGTGCCCGCAGATCCATGCCTCAAGCCTCTGGTACCTCCCTGTTCAAGCAAAATGTGAAATTGATTAGTCTTTCCTCTCTTCCTTGCCCCCTCCCCCTCTTGTTTCCCTCATGCTCATACCTGCTCAAGGAAAGAAAGAGACATCATGATTGTGGTAATTTTCTTATGTATTTTTTTAAATAATCTGACATCCATCTGCCCCTTTCCATGACCTCTCCCGGCCTGCTACCTTGAGTTGCCATCATGGATGCTGCGCCAATCTGAAACGAGTGGGAGGAATATCCCTTCCCTGTTTCTTCAACAAACCTGAGACCTTTGTGCAGCACTGCTGTCACCTGATACCCTAACACCGGCTTGCCGTCCCTGTGCATAAACAGCACCATGCCCACCATCTTAGGGAGCTCTGCAGTGTACACGTGCAGAGGCCGTACTGGGCAAATGCTTGCATTAGGATGTTTCTTTAACCACACCCTCCTGCCTTGCCCCTGCTGATCTGTCTTCAATCTCCTTAGCAAAATGGCTATTGCCTCCCCCGCCCATTCTATAACCTCCCATTGCAACACCCCCTAATTCCTCGCCATGCCCTACCACTTCACTTACTCCGAACGCCCCGCCATACATGGTGGTGTACAAGGCTTTAAATAGTACTGCTTCCCCACTTGTGCTGTAGATGTGGACCAATATGTCTATCAGCTGCCCCATCAGCTTCTCTGTTATCGGCTTTCTGATATCATTCCTCCTGTCCTGTCCCCACATCCATCCCTGCATCATCCTGTGGATCAGGTTGCTTTTCTTCGGGTCCTCCCATCCCCTCAAGCTACAGATCTGTCCAATCGCGGCCAGGTGCACCCCCATGGTCTCATGCATCATGCTCTAGTGCCATCCTGTTACAATGAAGCAGGCTACCTGCTCCCTAGTTACTGCCACACTTACCTGCCTGCCAAATGATTCCCAGAATTTTTGAAATGCCCTCCAAGAGGTTTCATACGCTCTATGGGTCCTGGGGGCCCAGAAGTTGTGGAACAATGCTTCAGCTCCCTCAATCCAATCTTCCATACGTGCGTTGGGATGGTGGTTCCTCTGATGTCTGCTCCGGGTGCGATGGTCTGGAATTTGTCCATCTGCAATTGGGAGTGGCAGTCAGCGATAACATTGTCCACACCATCAATGTGCTTGGCCCTGAATGACACATTCAAGGTCAGGCCCAAACATGCCATCCTGCTTAGCACCATCATGACCCTCTCTGTCTTCATCCTTTTCTTATTCATTACCTCCACCACTGCCTTATTATCACTCCAAAAGGTCACCTTTTTGTTCCTTATCTGATCACCCCATAACAGCATCGCCACCCATATGGGAAAGAGTTCTAGGAAGATGATGTCTTTCATCACCCCTTCCCTTGCCCACTCCCCCAGCCAGGCTGCCACAAACCATTTCCCCCGGAAATAAGCCCCCATTCCCCACCCCCTCACCACATCTGTATAAAGCTGCTGGTTGGTATTATGCAACCAGTCATCTTGCCAAAAGGTCTGCCCATTGTACTTCTGTAGGAACTGTTCCCATACCACCATATCTTCCCTGGTTGCCTTATTCAAGTCCACTCAATAGTGGGGCTGTGTTGCCTCCCCCCCTGGGCTGTCCATGCCAGCTGCCGTGTAAACATGCATCCTGTCGCTATGGCCCTACATGCAAAATTTAGGTGCCCCAACACCTTCTGTACCTGCTGTAGCTGCACCCTCCTGTGACCCCCTCCCATCTCCTTCAATAACTCCCGTACTCTCTCCACCTTATTCCTTGGTAACCAGTACAGCTCCTGCACCATATCTAACTCCAACCCTAGGAACTCTATTGTCTGACTAGGCCCTTCCATTTTGTGCACTGCTAGGGGGACCACAAGTTCCTGGCACATTGTTTTGAAATCTTACAACATGGCACCTGTTTCTTTTTCTCCTTCCCCTATAAACAAAAAATCATCCAAGTAATGCATCACTGTCTGGTACCCATACAGCTTCTGAAATGTCCATTGTAACCATGTGCTGAACATCTCAAAAGTGGCGCATGCTATGGAACATCCCATTGTCATGGCTTTATCGAAATAGTATTGACCTTCAACCTGAAATCCCAGCAAGTCCCAGTCTGATGGCCTAACTGGCAGCAACCGGAAAGCGGACTCTATGTCCGTCTTTGCCAACCATGCCTTCGTCTTGGCCCTAATGAGTCACACAGTGTTTTCCAGAGTGACGTATGTGACCGTACTATCTTCTTCCTCTTTTGCATCATTTACTGACTTCCCCTCAGGGTAAGATAGGTGATGTATCACCCGGTATTCCCCTACCTGCTTCTTGGGCACCAAGTCTAAAGGAGAAATCCTTTGGTTTGGCAATGGAGGGGCTGCGAATGGCCTTTCTACCCTCTCCGTAGCCACCTCCTTTTGGATTTTTTGCCTCAGCGTGGCCTCTTTCCCCTGTGTGGATTTCAGGTTCTTAGCCTCCGTAGTCTCACGCTTGCCTTGGTACTGTAAACTAAAACCTGAACTGAACCCTGCCTTAATTTCCTTGAAGCCTCCTTATCGGGGTAATCACTCAACCATCTGTCCATTGCTTCTACTCTTACGGGTGTCCTGGCCAGCCAGAACCCTCCTCCCACTGTTCCATCAGTTGTCCTGGTACCGGGTTAGATAACCGTGCCCTCTCCCACCTCTCCCTGCCCTCCCATTGTTACCCCTTCCCCATTGATGACCCCTGAAGTAACCAGGATTAGCCCAAAAGGGCTGCTGATGTGAGGTCTCCTTGTTGCCTGAACCTTTTTCCCAACTGAACCTGCATTTGGATACTGGGTGATGGCCCCCACACTTGGAACAGACATGCCGGAATTGGCAGTTGGGCCATGAGCAAAATGCCCTGTTAGATCTCCAGCAAGCTTTCATCCCTGCCACCCCTCATTTGTCTCCCTCTGTCTCCTTCTCCGTTGGCCCAGTGTATATTTCTAATGATAAATCTATCTGCCTGGCATCCCATTTTACATCCCCAAAGTGTGCCATCCTCTTCCTAAACTTCTCATCATATTTCAACCAGCTGTTATCCCCCTTCTTATATGCGTTTTTAATGATGAGTGAGTAGGTGAGCAGCGGGGTTGCCAACTTGGGCCATTTTTCTATGACTATGGCTATGACTAAGATAAATAGGTAAAACCCATGGACCAAGTGTCCCAAGTTTTATTCTTTCCCGCTTTATCTTCTTCACCCTTTCCCAAAATACCACTGCCACCACCATATCCTTTTTTTCAAAACTATCCTTCTCTTTGCACTTATCCATGGCATTGACATTAGCCAAGGTTCGATCTGATCTATATAAGAACCCATTTCAAAGGTGATCTGATACTAAGTAGAGACCTAGGAAATTATTGATTGCATACAGCAAGCAAAACAGCTATGGAGAATACCATGATTATTTAAAAAACAGGCAACAGTTACAACACTTGTTAATTCTGGCCTTATCTACAAACCATACCTTTAGTGACCAATCAGAAATATTAAGGACCAAATGTCACAATATCATTACAAACAAACAGCAACTCTTAAAATGCAGCATCAACTTGGTACAGGAGGGAAATTTGAGACAATATGCCCCCTTATGAGTTGCCATGAGAGGACCAAAAAGAAAACAATGACAGCTTTATACTTTAGTTAATCAAATTCTGAGAATGATCTCAGTTTATGCAGCAGTCCTCTTTAAGGAAAAAGAGCTGGTAGAAACAAATTACCAAGTTTTATTTAAGAAATTTGAGACCCCAAAGGGACCACCATATTCAATAGGGTCACTAACAAGGCCCATTAATCATGTTGAAGTGGAAGCTGCAATTTCATCTTCTGCCTCTGGCAAAGCACCAGGGAAAGATGGCCTAACTTCTGATCTTTATGAATTAATTGGTTCTGAAATCTCTGTAGAATTAGCCCAAGTTTTTAACTATCTTCTCAACAATCAGGCCATCCCCTTTGAAATGGCATCTGGAATTCTTATTTTTGTACGCAAAAGGGGAGACAAAACTAAATAACTAACTCACTAGCTAACCTGAGGCCTATCAGCCTCCTTAATATTGATTTTAAAATATTGGCACAAATTTGGAATATAAGGCTGTTGAAAACAGCTAAACATCTTATCTCACCAACGCAATCATGCACAGTACCGGGACAGTGAAATACTAGCAAGCTGATCCTGTTAAGGGAAATTGTTGAAAGAAATAATGTGACAGGCCTTGAAGGATATGTCTTATCACTTAACCAATGGCAAGCATTGGACAATGTAAACCATTCATTCCTTTGGTACACATTGGCTCAATATGGAATTCCCCAGGGTTTTATTTCATGGATGCAAGCCTTATACAAATCAGCCATGGTAACTCCTCTAGTTAATGGCCATCCAGGTCCTCTTGTCCCCTAACAAAGGGTATCAGACAAGGCTGCCCCTAAGCCCTTTATTATATGTGTTTGGTATAGACCCTGTCCTCAGACTCCTAAACTCAGTAAATACCATCCATTCCATAACACTTAGTCAACAACCTTTATCATATAAAGCATTGGCATATATTTATGACTTGGTATGATTAGTTAAAAAGGAATCCTCAGCAGAGGAAGCCATAAAACTATTTACTGAATATGGTTCTTGATCTGGGACAACACTAAACACCAACAAATGTATTGGGGAATAATTCAGTAAACAGTTAACAACCCAAGCTTAGTTTGCAGGCATCAGGCTTAGTAAAGATGCTTTTAAAATACTAGGTATATTGTTTGGTTCTGAACAAATGGACATATTAAATTGGAAACTTAAACTACAAATAGGCACACATATGATACAAAAGTGGAACCAATGGGGCATGAGTAAGCATAACAGAATCTTTCTTATAAAAACCTATTTACTGCCAGTCTTTCTATTTATTAGCAACATTTTCCCTCCACCTAAAGCAAAAGAAACTGCCCTCTGTAGTCTTTTCCTCAAGGCCTTTTGGGGAAGCAGGATGGACCCCATTAGAAGAAAGATTTTGTATCTTCCCCTAGAAAAAGGGGGACAAAGAATGGTTAATCCTGTACTTTGTTTTCTTTTGTCAATTTTTATTCACAAATATAAAACCTCTTCATATAAATTCTAATGCATATTGGGGAGAGTTAGTATACACAACTATCTCCACCTGGTTTCCATTATGAGATACAGGCCAGCTGAGGGTGGTGAAGGCCCAGAGTTATGCACCCACCCCATTTTAGAGAGGTATTTGTTAAGTTAAAAAGCTGCAAAATTACCAGCTCCACAGTGGTTACACAAAATAAGAAGCAGGTATATGCTAAGGTAATAGAAAGTCATTTTTTGGAAGAACAGGTATTTCCTAAGTATCCAGCGGAATATGGCACATCTCTACAGAACTTAGTATCTGAGAAGAGGATCCCACAGAAATTCAAAGATGTACAATGGCTTTGTTGCCATGAATGTCTTAATCTTAAGGCAAACCAAAAGCACAAGAGGGTGGAAGAAAGAATATGCTGTAGGCCCACCTGTTATAACCAAATAGAAACTTCAGAGCATTTATTTTTACCTATTTATATATTGTCAGTTTCTGGTCCTATGTATCACAGAAGGTAGTAGAAAAACTGTTTTCAAAAGTCTCATTTCCAGTATTAATTTATGGGGTTTATATGATAGAATGGAGGTGATGGAAAACAGGTATATTGCATATTATTTTTGCAGTATTTAAATGGTACATATGGAATGCTAGGAGTGTGTTTACCCTCCAGCAAAAATAAATCAGTCATACTGAACTACTAGGGTAAGTATTAAAAGAATTAAAGGGAAATATATTATGCTGAAGCAACAACTGTGTCCAAACAGGTATTATGGAAACAGTGGAGAAACCTGCTATGGATTACTGATAATGATATACCTATAACCTGAATTTGATTTAAATGACTTGCGGAATGTGAATTGTCTTTATCTTGTTATTTCATGTCTTTCCCCTCTTGATGTAACCTTTTCGTTTTGATTTGTATAATTATTCACTTATACTTTGTATGATTGCACCAATAAAAAATTCCCCTACTGTTTTCGAGAAGTGCCATGGGATCTTTAACATCCACCTGAACTATCACCAGAACAGGCAGATGGGACCTCATTTTAACATCTCATCCAAAGGATGGCACCTCAGGAGTGCAGCACCCCCCCCCCCATGCTGTACTACAGTGTCAGTATTGGGATTTAACCCAAGTGCCTGGTGTGGGGAAAGAACCTACAGCCTTCTGATCTCCCAGCCTCAGAGGTGAGTGTGCTATTTGCTGAGCCACTCAATTTGGAATGGATTCATATTTTTTTCACAAAACTACAAAAGGAATTCTTTCTAAGGAAAGCCCTTTCTACCCTCAAAACTTCAGACCAAAATTCTAAACCATCTGGATGTTTCATGATGGGAAAAAAACAGCAAACAACATTTATTTTCTGTGTTTTTTCACTATCCACCTATATCTGCACATCTGAACACAATGATGAACATGGCACATCAAAAGATCTACACCATGAGAATGTGCATGAGAAGTTTCATGCAAATTCATTGAACAGTTTTTTTTTTTTTTTGCTTCTATTTTTATCCTCCCAGGGCCACTGATCTGCCTACCTGCTACATCCTGGCTTCACCCACAGGTCTGTCCGGCCGCTGTCCCCTTGAACTACCCCCCGGCGACCTCATTAGGCCCCGCGGCTGCAGCGGCTTGCCTCACGGTGGGGTGGAAGCACCTCCTCCGAGCTCAACCCACCATTCCGGATCCAGTAATGCCACGCACCCAGGTGCCGGGAGAGTCCGTGCGCAGAGACGGCCATCATGACGCCACAACCAGTGCCCTCCTTTTTCCCACTTTTCACCCCTGAGCCGGCAGGTGTGCACTGACACCAATGGCCATGAGCGTCAGCGCATCCGCCCATGTTCTGGCCAGGCATCTGCCTCCGGCTGTTCTTGTGCTCCCAACAGTGGAAGTACCTCCGGTCTCCACCGGGGGTCTCTCCTGCACCGGGATGCCCCTGGATCCCCCCAGGCAGAGGAGAGCTGTCCTATGGATGCTCAATCCTACTCCCTCCCCGCCGACCCCCAGCACCCAGGCTCATTCTCGAACCCGGGTCACTGGCATGACGTGAGGTGTGGCGTCCAGTGCCTCAACCCTCAACGCCACTGGGCCGGCCAATCATTGAACAGTTATGAAGATATTAAAGTGCAAAAATTGGGGTTTAACATTAAACTACTTAACCACTATAATATACAATATAACACTAATAATCCTTATTTTTAAGTGCCTTTCAAATACCAAGGCACTTTACAATAATCAAACATAATTCCATAAAACTAATATAACAGGATATAATACAATATTTACAAATACAACAGTTCACTGGTGTGTGTGTGTATCAATATATATATATATATATATATATATATATAAACAGTAGAGGCAAAAATCTCTGTTTAATGCATCAGTTAGGGTTGTACCACAGCGACAAAAAGCAAGGAAATTCCAGTGTTAGGTTGATATTACCTCCTTGTGCACCCCCAGCCCACCCCAATTCGCCGTGGTGTCCATTAGTTTATCGGTCCAAACTCTCACCCATCACATGTGTAAACAAGCTGAGGTATAAGAGAATGGGATGAGAGTTAGGACCAATGATCCCAATGCACACCCCGATGCAGGCTGGGGAGCAGGATGTGGGTGGGTGCAAGGGGGTTCAACCCTAACATTGAATTTCCTCACTTTTGTCGCTGTGGAACAACCATAACTGATGCATTAAATAGAGTTTTTGGCATGACCAGTCAGCAAACTCCAAGGAACGTGAGGCCATGGTCCCCGATGTGCCTTTTGAAGATGTCTTGAAAAAATATTGAATGGTTCAAATGTTATTCAAAAAAACAAGTTCCCATTATAAGTCAAAGGGGAAAGTTAACAAAAAGTTCAACACTTTCGCAAATGCACTTTTTAGTGTCACAAATAACCCTAGTAGTATTGCAAATCCACCATTTCTTTTGTCAGTTGGTGATCAGAAAAATGCTTGGCATTTAAAATTGGGACTCTCTAGGAACACAATTCTTTTTGTGTTCACCTAGTCGGACCCTCAGAATGCTAGTCATGTCTTTATTTTGGGGTTAAACACCCCAGAAATATGATTTTGGACCAGTCGCGCAAACCATGTGACCTGTAGGCGCGAGCAAAGAATTCATAAAAAAGCATATTTGTGCACATGGATGTCACTTAATAACTCTGCAGCCTTAGAGCTGATCAGTACGACAGTTGGCAGATCCCAAGATCTGTAGTGACCCCCCTGTGTCTGCCAAATTTCAGGCAAATCTGTTGAACGGTGACAAAGTTATTAAGGTACAAAGTTTCACCCTTTAACCTTAAAAGTGCTACTCAGCCCTAACTATGGTAGCACTACCGTTCTACCATAATATATATTTATATATTTGTTGCAAACAAACTCCATTAGTGTAACAGTTGGGGTTGATATCAAACCATAAAGGAGGACATATGACGTTAGGGTTTCAAACCCTAACTCTGCATCCCCCCAACACCACTTAAAGCAGTGGAAGGAACAAGGCAAGACAAGCAAGAAGAGACAGACATCATCATGTAAGACAAACAAAATACAGCTCTCTGCAGATAAGACAGGAGACATCAATCATCATGTTCCACCAGGTGTATGAGGTACACTGCCATGCCACTGAGTTTGGGGTACTGTCCCTATGCTGGGCACTATGGGGAGCCACTGGAGACACCACACCCCAAAGTCCTCCCTAGAGACTTACAGGGAGGCTAATTGGGTTGTGGGGAATGGGGCACTGCATAAGGTGCACAGCTCTGATACTGTATATACTGTAGATGTCTACAACTCAACACATTTCCATGCTATCAGCAGTATGGGCACTGTGGGGTAGAGCTGAATGCCACCAAAAGTCATGCTGTGTAATCATTGCTATATTCAGTCTTAACATCAGTCATCTGCTTATCCTTTCTGTGTAACATCTACCATGACAGTAATACATTTCCGCTATAGCTGTCTTATGGACAGTAATGTAAATGACTGTTCTGACAGTGTTTTCTTGACTGCCCCACAAAGCACATTCACATGAGAACAGACCTCATGTAACCCCATTGCAGTAATGGTGGTATCCATCCTGTTATGTACTGGAACACCAGCACACCTGCCTATGCACTGTCCCACCACCTACGACCAAAGTGGCCTGCATACAGACACACTGTTTACAACACACCGCCACTGGTGTGAACATCCAGATGATGATTCAGCACACTGGCATGAACAGTGCACCTTATATATCTGCACCACTGCACTTATTGAAGCCATGTTATATTACGCATCTGTCTTCCATGTCCCATCTATGTCTAGTGCTGGACTGTGAATAATCCAGGCAGCCTTTTAGTGCCCACCATGTGTTTCTGTATTACAAAATACTGCTATGGTAGTGCATGACATACAGCTACATTTGGGTGCTGGTGGAATGTCCAGTCCCATTTACACCCAATGGCAATTTGCATTCAATTTCCTGTATCCTGTGACCAATGAAGAGTCCAAGTAGGTTTCTCTCTCATCATTGCAGAACCTACACAGCTCCATGCCACTGACACATGGATGATTGTGAAACACAGAGAAATGGAAACAGATGTCATAGTGCACTCTTGGGGTGCTGCTCTTACTCCTTGTCTCAGTCAGCTGTCTCACAGGAAGGCAAACCTATACGGACATATGAAATTTGCCAGCAGATAAAGGCCTAGAGGTCTATCAAGTCTGCTCAAATGTGCAGCTAGCACCCCTTATTCTGCAGCTGCCCCTCCCTTACTTATGTTGATATTGAGATTTGAACCCACTACCCTTGGTTACTAAGGCATAGATCTATCTCCCTAAGCCAACGACTCCTTCTGGTGCAATACAGAAGTGGCACAGAAGGTAGATCTTTGACCAGAAAATCACAACTTTGTTAGCATACATCAAAACTACAGCACTCCAAACACACAGTTACGGTAAGAAAACTCATACAGCCCCCTTGTGGTATTGATACCACCACTGGTGGCTCCCATCTGCACTCCTTATGCAATGGTTTGTCTCCCATGACCCAGTCAGCCTCCTGGTAGGTCTCTAGGAAGCACTTTGAGGTGCAGTGACCACAGTGGCCCCCATAGTGCCCAGCATGCAGGCATACCCAACACAGTGGCATGGTAGTGTACCTCATACTCCTGGTGGAGTATGATGATGTCTCTTGTCTTATCTGCAGAGTTGTATGCTGTTTGTCGTACATGATGATGACTGTTTTTTGTTGCTTGTCTTGCCTTGTTCCTTCTCCTGCTTAAAGTGGTGTTGGGAGGGGCATGCGGAGTTAGGGTTAGAACCCTAACATCATATTTCCCTCCTTTTTTCAGTTTGCTATCAACCCTAGCTGTTGCATTAAGAGTTTTTATTTGAAATAATTTCATTCCTTTTTGAGAAGTCATACAAAAGAAATATTTTTTTCTAATATTCTCATCTACTGGTGTATAATGATAAAGAGTGAGGATTGTTTTAGATTAACAGCTTGTGAGCTTTCCTGTAATTGGTAGTACTACTGCTTCTTACAGTTTTGGAAGGTTGTTGGACTGCATCCATAACAATAAACCTATAGAAAGTGCATAGATTTTACACATAGCATTAACTCAATGTACTGTATCACCACAAAGTAGCTACATGTATTGTAGATGAGTAATACAACAGTTTCATAGATACATAGATACATAGACAGTGTAGGCAGATAAGGGCCTATGGCCCACCTAGTCTGCCCGTTTGAGTTTGTAACTTTAGTTTATGTTTTCCTAGAACTCTGTTGCCCCTCACTCCTGACCTCCAGACTTCCTTTATGTCTATCCCATGCATTCTTAAATCCTGTGATTGTTTCAGTCCCCATCACTTCCTCAGGCAGGGTGTTCCACTTGTCCACCACCCATTCTGTGAAGAAATTCTTCCTCACATTTCCTCTGAATCGTCCTCCCTCCAACTTCATCCCATGCCCTCTAGTCCCGGAACATCTTTTTTGCTTAAAAATAGTGTATTCTTGCACCCTGTTCCTCCCTGTAAGATACTTGTATGTCTCTATCATGTCCCCTCTCTCCCTCCTTTCCTCCAGGGAGTACATATTCAATTCCTTCAACCTGTGCTCATAGGACTTGTGATGCAATCCATGTACCATCTTTGTTGCCCTCCTCTGAACCTTCTCTACCCTGTCTATGTCCTTATATAGGTAAGGTCTCCAGAACTGTACACTGTACTCCTGCTGGGGCCTCACTAGTGTCTTGTATAGTGGAATCATGACCTCCCTTTTCCTGCTGGTGATGCCCCTGCCTATGCATCCCAGCATCCTATGTGCTTTACCTGCTGCCTTGTCACACTGTTTCCCTACCTTGAGGTCATCAGAAATGATAACCCCAAGATCCCTTTCCTGCTTGGTGCATGCTATATCCTCACCCCCCAACTGATATATTGTGCCAGGGTTTTGTGCCCCATATGCATTATCTTGCACTTCTTTGCATTGAATTTCAACTGCCAAACCCCCTGACCATTCTTCAGGTTTCTGCAGGTCCCTTCTCATTTTGTCTACACCCTCTGGTGTGTCTACTCTGTTACAAAGCTTTGTGTCATCAGTGAACAGTGAAATTCTGCCTTCTAGGTCCTGCGCAATGTCACTGATGAAGATGTTGAATAGGACCAGTCCCAGAACTGATCACTGTGGTACCACACTGGTCACTCTTCCCTCTGTGGAGTGACAGCCATTTCCCACCACCCTCTGTGTCCTGTCAAACACATGCTTTAATGAATCAATACAGTTCAGTAATGAAGGTATCATGACGTAAGACACAGGAGACAAAATAGAAGGTTTTAAAAAATGTATCATAAAAAAGTCAATTGTAATTGTTGCCAAATTACATCATGTTCCTGGAGTAGACAAAAATAACATATACTGAAAAAAGTGAACAGCAAAGTTTATGATGAATGTTGCTGTAGCAAATCATATAATTGTCACAGTGCTGAAGACTATTTACATATGTACAGTAAAGTTAATGTAAACACTATACACCTATTGCAAATACTGTACTTGAAAAATTCCACACTCAACCACTTAATAAAGACAATTCCATAAAAAAGCAGGAACAGAATATGAGTAGTATCCTACTTGACTATATAAGAATATTAAGATGTGAATACATTGTTTTATTCGTGCAGTTCTAACAATAAACAATTGATATGAAAACAGAGGTGAAATGCAAGCAAATGTGCGGAAATAAATGCTACTGCAGTCATTTCAAAGTGCATATACAATCATGAAGTATTAGAATGAGCAAGTGCTATAAACACATTGTCAAACCTTTATTGGCATCTGATAACATGCACATTATCACAACATATTTATATATTTCATTGATTTTCAATAGTAATTACATATGTACAGCTGAGTTGTAGTATTTACCATATGGTGAAGTAACACAAGAGGGTACAGTTGTTCGCTGGGTGAAACCACATAACTGTGGACAGTAAGAGTAACTTGTCATCACAAGTTATAATGTGTGTTGATATAGTGAATGAACCACAGCATTATCACGTTATAAAGTGAACATAGTGACCATGATTGAGCGCTTTCAAAAAGAGGGAATCAATCACGGTGACTGTGTTCAGGGCTACCTGGCAGAGTAGAGGCTGGATACCTGGGTGGGCAAGGTAGGGTGATAGGATGTATGTGTGTATACACGCATGGGGGGAGAGGAAGAGGGAAGGAATGTGGCAGGGGGTGTGGTGGGCAGCTGCCAAGCTGCTCTGCTAGCATGGTGGGGAGGGTGGTCAGTTGGGAGGTGCAGGGTACAGGGTTCAGGTCCAGCGTGGTGCTGTATGTTTTTTACTGGCAGGTTTCTTTCAATTTTTTTAAGTATTTGGCCTCCCCTGACATGCACCCCCCTGGAGTTGAGAATCTTTTAGTAGAGGGGTGTGGTGGTGCAACCCCCTGCATTAAAGAAACTACCATGGCTCTCTGGCACTCTCTTCCCATTTGCCGTGAGCGTGCACCACTGAAATTTATTTTCAGTGATGTACACTCACCCTAGTGGCGATTGCTATTCTGTGATCACCATTATCACATAGAACCCATAATCACTTACATGTGACAGAACATGTTTTCATAAATGATTATACATAGAGCTAAGCACCCTAATATGAGCCCACTTTGTTTATATTGCAGTGAATCAGCAATACACATTTGTCATATCATGTGGAAAATAAAAAACTGCAGACACAGACAAATAGTAGTGTTCTGAACATTTTGTAGCAGAGTTAATGCAGACTTGAGACCAAGAAATGATATCACTATCTGTAGATGACTGAAGAATACAGACATAGGATATATCTTGCTCACCTACTCTTCTGTACCTTGTATGTAATTACAGTTCTTCAAAACAAGCAGATATGCATCCTTGAGGTTCTTGGCAGTCTTTCTTTTAAGGTACATATTCCAACATTACACTCTACTCACCCACAACTGTATAAGAGCCAGGTAACATAATGGCCAGAATTGACAGACTCTCAATGGTGGAAAATGACAGCATGTGTATCAAAACAAGTGCACCCAAACACAACTCTACCCACTACAAAGTATGTGATTGGTGTTACAACCCTGACTCCATGTGAGTCAAATCGTTGCAAGACAAGGAGAAGGTAGTTGGAGTAGCGAGTCAGTCTCAGGGTGCTTGTACAGTTTTTCCCACATCTTTTGCACCCCCAGCCAGAGGCAACATGAATAAAAAGTGGTCTGTACTTGACAGAAGTTTGATATGGACAAATAGTAAAATCCATAGCATATAATTAACCATTTCTCTCTCAATAAATCCCCAAGACAGGCATGTATACTTGCAGAAATAGCTGACTGAGAAATTCTGTTTTGCTGTCATGTTTTCCTAATCCAAAGTATTATTAATTGCCATCCTGAACTCTGTAACATCATGCTGAATATTATCAGCATATGTTCTATGTTCATGGTAAGTAGACAGAGTGGAACGCAGAGGTGTCAGTGACAGAAAGGTGTTACCATGCCTCTGAGAATCACCCACTGCTTGATTCATTGAGTCTGTCACAATACTTGACTGTGTAACTGTGACTGCCTGAACAAACTCTGGCATATAAAGGAACACTTGCTCTGCTGAGTTAGCACAGCAGCTGACACCTGTACTATTCTCAAACTTTTGTCCAATGCTGAGACCTGACACCATTTTAGCAGAAGGATATACTGTATGTTTATGACTGATGTCACTGATTGCTCATCACATGTTACAGAAGAGGAGTCATCCATACTCAGTTTCTTCCTCTTCAAGCTGTGAGTAAGCTGAAAGGATACATCACACCACTGTACATCATTTAGTAGTGGAATGAGAGATATGATGGGTTGGTGCAGAGTCCACAAGGGATTCTGCACTACAATGCACTTCTTCTCAGGTCTTAGTTTATTATGTGCAAGGTTTATTATACACAATTATGCAAGACTTCATACTCGTGACAAAGCAACATAACTCATGCTATCTTTGAAAACACCATTTCCAACATCATTCATTGCTACATCCAAAATTAATCCTTGTGACTTGTGTATGAATATAGCATCGACGACATATACTGGGAACTGTTTCCTAGTGATTTATATGTCTTTAACAAGTTGGAATTTCACAGAACACCTCTTGATGGTTTGTGGCTGTTCCAGGTTGTCAAACCTCTCGACGAGTCTCTCAACAAACTTTTTTTGACATTGTTCTCAAAATCAGCAATTTGTCCCATTGTACCATTGACAAGTCCATGGTCAACATTAAGATTTTGACAGTGCCTAACATGTGCATTTTGGCAGACATGCATGACTGCCTCTACACCTGCTGTGCGTGATGGATCAGTAGAGGTGAGCAAAACTTGTGAATTCTGCATTTTTGTGGAACTTTTCACAAAATTTGGTGAAATTTTCCAAACTTCCACCATTATTGAGATAGGAATCTTCAGAATGTGTTTGGCAGATGTTCATCCACTTCTGCTGAATTATTTGGCTGAACTGTGGAATACTACACATGAACTGTGGAATAACAGTTCTGAGGAATTTTATTCCTCAGTTTAATGGATTATACTGCAATACATGTAATTATTTCACAATTCAGAGACCAGTTCTGTTAATTTGTTTTTCCTGAAGTTTAATACATTAATCCACAATACTTACACTCATTTCACACTCAATGAACTGTGTGTATTAAATGTATTAATTGTGGATTATTTTATTAAACTGCAGAAGAAAATTCTGCAGAACTGACCACTGACAGTGATCGTTCTGCAGAATTGTTTTCCTCAGTTTAATACAATAATTCACCATTCATACATTTTTTCCACTGTTCTAAGTCAGAATTTCTGAGAAAGTTGCTAATTTCATTTCTGAACTTTCATGGAAGCAAAAGTCCAACTTTTACAAAAATTCTAGGGGTGAAAGTTTTTTTGCAGACCTCTATGCATCAGTTGTGAGTTCTTTCAGATGATCAGTCACCTTGGATACCATCCTAGGAGTTAAACAAACACTATCTATGGAGACAAGAGATGACAGGGTTACAATTGGTTGTTAATGTCTCTGCAACATGATCTAATTAAATGCATCACACTGTTTATGGCATGGCATGAAACCGACAATGGAGTTTGCCCTTTTAAGGGGCAGACCAAGTTGCTCTGGTGGACCCCTTCCCTGAGGACAAAGTGGTAGTGCTCAGAAGGAGAAGGGGAATGAGGGGGTGGACCAATAAGGCAGGAAGGGGAGGAGCATGAAGAGGAACAGGTGAACCATAGGAGAACTAAGGGAGTGGGAGGGGAAACATTTATAGGGTATATAACAGGCAGCACAAAGGTAATCTGCCTCTTTTGCTGGTTAAAATTTGTTACCACCCACCCACCCAAAAAGAACAAGGAAGTAAGGAAAAGTGTCTCTTGGATAAGGGGCCAAGAGGATCTGCCAAAGGTGGATGGCAGAAGACATCCAGTCAGTCGTTTGGGAGGACTGCTAAAGGTGGATGGCAGGAAAAGGGGGGGGGGAAGGAGGGTGGAAGGGGAGGAGGAATGAAAAAGAAAAAAGAGGAGAAGGAGAGCAACAGAAAGAGAAGAAAGCAGTCTTGGTTATCACCGTTACCTATAAGAAGCGAGAAGAAGAAGGCTCCCAGGTTTTTACCTGGGGAGGTGAGAAGAAGTGGAAGAAGAAGAGAAGTGAACTGATATTGAAATTTAATGCAATAAAATAAAAGAGGTGTAATATGAGAATAGCTCAGGATGATTATTGGAATGTAATAAAAGAAAATATGGTTTATAATAAATTGATTGCCGATCTGAGCACAACAACACACTCGTGGTCTGTCTTTTGTGGGAAAAGAGGGGAATCCAGGACAATGTGTCTGGTGTCAGACTACCCATCACAGAAAGCATTGCATTTAGATGAAACTGAAGTGCTCTTAGTACCAATGATGCATGACCTGAGAAGAGAGCCATTGAAAAATGTCAAACTACCAATGCATGCCTCATTAAGTAAAGATTTGTAAGCAAGACCTCCGCTCTGTTTATTGCACTCAGTATATCTAAGCTTGTGAATCTGTTTGAACTAACGTGGAGCCTTTGGAAATGAGTCTCTGACTCAAAGGTTTGTAATTCCGAATAAATAATAAATAAAATAAATCAATAAAATAAACTCTGTCTCATGTTTTGAAACAGTTCAAAACAGGTGAACAATCCCTATAGGTTCACGCCATTAATGCAACCAATAGTTTTGTTTTTTTTGTTCATTGCACAGAACGTGTTGAGAACACATGTTGCCCATTGACAGATGACAGCTGGAGAAGGTCACCCAGAACAGAACATTTTGACCTCCAAAGGCAACATCATCATCTGTGCTAAGAGTTTCTTGGAGACGAAGGTGACTAAATGTTAGCATACCATTAGACAACATGCTAATCCCATCAATTATCAGCAGTTTCGTTCTGTTAAACATGGAATGCAACTCAGCAGTAATCTCAAGTGACAACTTACATTATTCCACCAGTGTTGCTATGTTCTATGGACAACATCAAAAGATGGTGTAGAGTCAGTCCACCAATGTTGTATGCTGCAAGTCCAGTCGGAGCAATGACATCTATTGACTTTGTGTCCACGGTATGTTTTCTAATGTCTGCAGTGATAACTTCTATTATACAACTTTTGCCAGTCCCAGCAGATCCACTAACAAACATAATTGTTGGTTTGTGGCTGTTACAAGTTCAGCCATTCTTTTGATGAAGCATACCATGTTTAACAAAATTAGTGACAGTAGTGAACACCTCATCCTGCTATGAGATCAACTGTTCCTTTCGTATTGATGTATCCACATCAGAGCAGTAACTGTGCTTGATGACACTTTCTACCTCTACTATCAATACTGCAGGATCATTCACAGGAAGAGGAACTGCAAGAGAACACTTTCATTCTAGAGCACAATTTTCCTCAGAATTAACAGGAGTGTCTTCTTGTTGTTGACTAGCTTCTTTGAGCTGTTCCTATTTTAGATTCGGTTGTTCAATGTATAGTGAAGTTTATTAAGATGAAACCCAATTCTGCAGCATTCTGCAGCAGAGTTACTGCAGGAAACAAGGCAATTTCAATGGGAGTTCATTCTTTAGTCATGCAGGAAACTTTTATACTATGCTTGATCCTGGCAGGCTTCACTGTACATCTCAGAGTGTTCAGACCTGAATGTGTTATATGTCAATTGGAACTGCTCATCATATGTGTCACTGTCATCTTTTAAAGATGTTTCATCCCCCCATAGTTTAAAGAGGAACATCAGAACAAAGTAATAGTGCACTCTTTTTCCAGCAGTCTTGACAATCAGTTTGCAGTGGTCTATTAACCAAGGTGTGTATCTTAACAAGACTTTCTTCAAGGCCTCTGACTTTGTAGATATCTTTTGTGTGATTAGACTTAACACCAACCTTCAAGTCACACCATTTAGCAACACTGAATAAGCACATGTCTCCCATAGCAGTGTGCCATTGAGGGTAATATGTGTCAATTATATTATTACGCAATATGTTCATAGAAGAAGGCCTGTGTTATGCAAATTCTTCAATCTATTCTTGAAACTTTAGAACACATCTTTGATTCTCCTTATGGTTGACGTTAATGTAGCGAATAGCTTCTGACTTACTGTATAAGCAAGTACAAATTAGACGGTCATTTATTTCAGATGCTCCACATTTCCGGGGTGACTTTTTTCAATCCAAGAGACCATAAATGTGAAGTGGTGGATCTCCTGCTATTTGTCAACTCATCCCACAGTTCCTGCAAACTAGTTTGCTCATTTTCAGTAATGTACAATATAACATACCGCATGAAAGTCAATGATTTGCCAGCAATGAACTGGACATCTACATTGGCCTACCACATCAACAGTAGATCAGGGTTGTAATCAATAATAAACACCTCATTTGTCTTTATGGGCAGTTCATAAACCCTTTTTGTGGACTTTGCCATCAAATGATGTCACATTTCAGAGAATAACTCATTCATGCGACCATTCTGACAGACATGTCTAGGAAATCCAAGCAGCAGTGACTATACCACTTGCAATGAGTCTTCACAGGTCTTCTGCAGTATTTGCAACAACTATAGCACTGAAAGATGTGGACTAGCTGCCATAGCATTTTACTGTCATACTTGTCAGGCATCAGACAAGTGACATACTGCATGATGAACTTCAGAACATTTGTGTCATTGGTGTCACCAATCCATGGTGTATCCTTTATCCACAGTAACATGTGAACATGAGGAGCTCAACATGCTTGATACTCTGCTGTCCAGAAATAGTGTCCAACAAGGCCAAGAGGAGATCTGTTTTTTGACAGAATGAAATGTACTATAGTAAAGCATGGAAACAGTGATGAAAGTGGTGTGGTACTGAAACTAGGTCTAGAAAGCACATCTCTCTCCAAGACTCATAGATGAAATACTATCAACACCAGAGTTTGTCCATCTCAGTATCCCTGCCAACTCATCCCAACTGTATTCAGCACAACTGAGTGTTAGAAACCATGTCACTTCACCATACTCTGGTAGCATACACATCACTTCGGAATGTCTTCGGTACCAGTATTCTTTTGTATCACGCACGCTAGAAAGAATGGAGCTCAGGTTAACCTGCAGTGTCTCATCCTTCTGTTTTAACTTCTGTAAGAATTCTGCTGCTCTGATATCATGTAATGATGTCAATCGCAGAGTGTGCACTCTTGACACAGAGATTATACTCAGCTCACACTCCCACAGCAGGTGAAACAAGTATTGAATATTCTACCTGAACTTTCCATCACAATGTAACACTCTAGATGCTCGGTAGTCTGGCCCCGATGCACATACCTTGTGTTCATCCAGACAGCCTCCTGTATCATGTGGGAACAAATCAGGAAAGCAATGTGCTTCCAATGTTGTCTCCCAAATACTTATATGGTTTTCATCAACCTGCTCCATCTGATACAAGTCAATATTGTCACCAACTGGATCCCTACCATGGAGAGGATGAATAGTGTATTGTTCATACATATTTTTATTAGTATTCATATCAACCTTTTCTATCATCGCCTTTCTTGGCTGTAGTATTCCTAACTGTGTATCAATGAAGAAAGATTATCAATATTTCAATCCTCATAAAAAGGATTCTTGCTCTTCAAATACCTTAGCGCATTCTTCACTTTTTGCACATTAACTATGTTCTGTCAAATAGTTTTTGACTTCATTGGAACACCATTAACAAGAATGATACGACTGTTGTCAGAAGCTGTTGCCTCTGCATTCTCTTGCAGTGGCAGTGGTAGATACAAATTGGAACCACACAATGATTTGATCAGCTCATTTTGTGTCATGTTCTTCCTCTTTGCATTTAGGCTCAGAATTGTTTGGAATGGCATTATCGTCTGCATAAGAATCTGTTCAAACAAAATTAATGTAACTACGTCACTTGGTGTAACATCAGCCTCCGTGTTGTTTAACTCAGACCTTGGAGGCAGACCATTACCTTTCATCTTCCTAAAGCAGTATGGACACAGTCGGACAACAGTGTCTAAACTGAAGTCACTCTTTAGGAGTAGATAAGCAACCAAACATCCCCACATGAGACTGAATGGTTCAGTTTTTGAGAGATCAGCATTTACTATTTGTTCTCTATAGAAGTATCAGTTTCAAGACACACAGACAAATTCAAATATCTGCCTCTTGGTTAGCTCAAATGTAGCAATGGTATTACAGAATCTTTGAATTAACTGTTTTCCATGTACTGTAACACAACTAGATACTTTGTCTCTGTGTTGCGGTTAAAAATCATCTGATGGTGTCTTGCCTTCTTTGATGTGCTTAATAAAAGAAAGTGCACCTTCCATGTCACCATCACATAGCAAATGGTCAAGGCATGTAAATTTAGTAACTTTCTGCCTGACTTAATAGATTGCATACACAAACTTCTGCATTGCTGTATTGTGTACAGCGATCATATGCATGTGATGGAAAACACTGTCACATGCTTCGCTATGCAGACAAGCTAGAGACTGGCCCATTAGGGTAGTATGCTGCCTGACCTCACAGTGATCAATGTTCTCAAACAGTTTTTATCTACGTTTCCTGTTCATGATGATGAAAAGATTAATTAAATTCTTAACCACATCAAACAAACTTTCTCTGCAGGAACCATCACATGTCCATATGAGATATTGAGTTTTGCAGTGCTGAAATGGTAAATCACTGTCATCCCATATGTCAGATTCTTATCCTGCTGTACTGTTGACAAAATATTCATTGTTTTACCATCAAGATCAACACACAGTGTGACCTTGTCACTGTGTGGATGGCATGTTTCCTCCCAAAAGAATGCCTCTGTGTGCTGTGTGTGTGCAGACAAGAACCCTCAACTATTGAGCAGAAGTTATCTGTCTTCATATTTTCAACTTTCTGCAGTCTCATTTTTATTGTTGAACATGTCTCAATGACAGACGTCATTCGAGACCACAAACGTGTTCTCACATTGACAGCCATCTGCACACACTATCTTAGCATGAGATATATCTTAGTTAATTCAGTCTTGCTTTTGCATTTCTTATGAATCTGTCTCATTGCAGCAGTGATGATATGCTCAGTTCTCACTTTGCAAGCCAACATCTAGAAATACGTAACTTTATTGTGATGGCTACTGGCCAGAGACACACTTAAAGGGCAATTCTTTCACTGAGACTTTTTCAGAACAGTTTTATTTTTCCATTTTTGCTGTTTTTTCTTCACACCTACAGATGAATGTGCCTCAGTCAAAGACAAAGTAGGACACTTAAAGACATGCAAGACATGCTGTCTATGATTTGTCACTGCTAGAGAGTCAGGCATATCAAGACTTACATTGTGGACCAGGGGAAAACTGAGGGGGTGAGAGGGTATAGCCCCCCAACCCCCCTCAAACTTTTGCATTGCACAATGCTCGCTGGTGTTGTAATTTTATTATAAGGAACACTACATAGTCTGTGAACTGGGCTGTAGAGGGACAGGGTGCATAGCATATGTAGGAGTGCCTTTTTTTGGCGAGCTCCTCAGCTGTGATGTTCATGCCGGGTGACTGGCATGCACTCTGATGACTCTGAGAATGTCTGAGTGACATATCTGCTGGAGACTGATCTGGAGATAGGGTGGAGGTAGTACAAAGGAGAGCAGCCAAACTGGTGCAAGGCCTGCATCAAAACCCTATGAAAATAGGCTTAAGGAATTAAATATGTACTCCCTGGAGGAAAGAAGGGAAAGGATTATGACAGAAAAATTCAAATACCTCGCAGGGAAAAACAAGGTACAAGAAGGAAGTATTTTCCAAAGAAAAAGATATTCAAGGACAAGGGGTCACACTATGAAAATAGAGAGGGGGGGCACTCAGAGGACAAGGAAGGAAAAACCTCTTCACAGAGAGGGTGGTGCATGCATGGAACAGCCTTCCAGCAGAGGTGGTGGGTGTCACAAACATACTCTTGGGGTCAGGCCCTCTGATCCCACAGTGCCCAATCTCGAAGTGCAATATGTGAACAGGAGGCAAACATGGTAACACTCGTGTCTGTTTTGGGTCCAAGCAACTATCAGTCTCGATTTCTGGGGTTAAATTTGAACCTTTTTTTGCTAGCACACCCAGGTTACAGGTACAGATATCACACCCTTGTTGGGGAAAGCAGTGCAGTACTTAACCCAGCAGGCACACAACCTGGTTCACAATCCTCCTTCTTACTCAATTGAGATCTAGGTATTTTCTTACCTTGATGCATATGGTGGCACACTATAAGCACCTTAACAGTTCCGTCAGAATTATCAACACTATCCCAGCATTCACACTCACAATGAGAAAAAGGCTCCATCAGGATTTCAAGGAAAACAGAGTTTACTAGAATTAAAAATAGTAAATAAAATACAAAACACAGAACGTGTAACATTAATGGTACAGTCTTAAAAATAAATGGACAAGTATAAATAAACAGCCTTTTTATTGAGTAACTGATCCTACCCCAGTTTCAGTTGGTAAATAGTGGTGGTAAAATTACCTAATTTTGGTAGAAGTGCTTCTTTAGAGTCTTGTGTTTCCTGAAAGTCCAAACACAAGTATGCTAAGTCTTGCAAAGTTGGAACAAGAGTGTATCCTCTCAGGAGACCAAAAGTAAAAAGTACATTGTTCCCTCAGCAACTTGACAATATTTGGGGAGGGAGGATCCCACCCAACATGTGAGGTCACAGCTCTGTGGTGATGTTGGCTGTGAGGTCACTCTCATTCCTACCTACTGAATTAGCCACATGCCGCTACACACTGCTAAACATTCCATCTAAAACACACATATATATATATATATATATATATATATTTTTAATTAGTGAGTCACAAAGCATAAATTATAACAGGACGGAATATCCCTTTGATCTCTCAGAACAACATCCTGATGAGCTCTTTCACAACATCATGAGATTTTTGACATAGACTGACTAGGAAGCATTCTCCCTCCTGTCACCTCATAAAAAGCCAATATTTTCACTTCAAAGCACCAACTCTCTGGGAACATGACTTTTACAATTTCCACATGAGTTTTGTTAGGCATGTGTCAGTTTCTTTTGAAGTCAGCGATTTCCTTCCACTCAGAGAGAGAACAGTATATTTTTGAAAATCCAAGGTTCCATGATGTCCTCTGCTGACTGCCATATTTCACAAGCAGAAATTCAAAGAAACATACATTTATAACAAAATATGATACAAATAATCACAAGCAGGCAGCTACTGTCACACTCCTCCCTCCTAGACTGAATTTAGAGAAATCTATTCCTAGGCATGGGATGAGATTCCCAAATTCAATTCACTGCTGTAACTGATGTGCTAGACCATCTGTGTTTGCATTTGCTGCCCCTGCCCTGAGAGTGACAGTCATGTCATAACCCTGCAAGGCAATGCTCCTTCATAAAAGCCTAACGTTTGTTTTACCCATCTGTGCCAGCCAAATCAGGGGGGTTATGATCTGTCTGTACCTCAAAATGCCACCTGTATAGGTATGGCTCTAATTTCTTTAGTGCCCACACCTTTGCAAGGTATTCTTTCTCCACTGTAGAATAAGCCTGCTCCCTGGGAAATAAATTTTTACTGAGGTACATTATTGGATAATCTTTCTTTTGGTTAGAAGTCTGGCTAAGTACTGCCCCAATAATCATATCTGAGGCATCTATCTGGACTACAAATAGTTTACTGAAGTCTGGACTGGTTTATACAGGAGCACTGCACAATGCCTCCTTTTGCAGTGTAAAGGCTTGTTCACAGTCTGGTTCCCAGTTTACCTTTTTAGGCATTCTTTTCTTTAGCAGGCCAGATAGGGGAGCTGCCAGAGCACTGTAGTTTGATACAAATTTTCTATATTACCCTGCAGACCCTCAAAAACTCTGAATCTGCTTCTGTGATACAGGACTGGGCCACTCCTCAATTGCTTCAATCTTGGCTTGATTAGAACAGATCTGTCCCCGCCCTACTACATGTCTTAGGCATGCCACCTCAGCCATGGCCACCTGGCACTTTTCAACTATTACAGTGAGACCGGCCCTCTTTATCTGGCCCAACACTTCCCTAAGGTGGGACAGGTGTTCCTTCCAGCTGGCACTGAAGATGGCACTATTGTCCAGGTATGCCATGGTGTACTCTTCAGTACCATGTAGTACCTGGTTCACCAACCTTTGGAAGGTGGCACAGGCATTCTTCATTACGAAAGGCATGACCTTAAATGCAAATAACCCTATCGGGGTGATGAAGGTCGACCTCTCCCTAGCTCTGGCAGTTAACTCCACCTGTCAATAAACTTTCATTAGGTCAATTTTGACAAGGAATGTCATCCCTCACAACTTGTCCAGTAGTTTGTCCATCTATGGTATTGGGTGGGTGTCTGATTTTGTGACTGTTTTGAGTCCATGATAGTCCACACAAAAATGAGTAGACCCATCTGGCTCGGGAATCAGGACTATGGGTGAGGCCCAGGGACTGTGGGATTTCAGATTACCCCTAAATCCAGCATTTCCTCCATCTCCCTCCTAAAGTCCTTTTGGACAGCCTCTGACACCCAATATGTTGTCTGCCATATGGGTGCTTGCATCCCTGTATCTACATTGTGAGTCACTAAGGGGGTCAGTCCAGGCTTGGCGTTAAACAATGGAGCAAAGTCTGCTAAAACCTCTATTACTTCCTGGATCTGGTTTGGTGTGAACTGCGGCAACATTCTGATTGCCTCCACAGAGGACTTCCACTTGCTTTCTTCCAGCAAGTCCAGAATAGGGTCTTCCTCATCTGTCCCATCCCCAGGACCACACACTGCAAAGACCATGTCAGCCCTATTTGCATATGGCTTCATCATGTTGACATGATACATCCTTTGGGTATGTCTCCTGTCAGGCAGTTCTACAATGTAATTTTCATCATTCACCTGCCTGACTATTTTGTATGGTCCTGCCCACTCAGCCTGCAGCTTATCTTTCTGGACTGGGATTAGGACCATGACCTCCTGACCCACAGTGTATGAGTGAGCTCTGTCTCTGTGGTCATACCATACTTTTTCTTCTGCTGGGCAGCTGCCAGGTAGCTCTGGGCTGCTACCATAAGCTCCTTCTGTTTTTCTTTAAACTTAAGGACATAATCCATTATGGGAGTTCCCTGTCCTCCCAGATCAGGTCTAGGGGCTCAGGCACCCCGTGTCCATATAGGACTTCAATGGAGGAAAACCCTGTCGACTCTTGGGGCACCATCTTTTATGTGAACAACAGGTGGGGAAGGTATTTCTCCTATCCCTCCCATGCTGTTCAGCAAATGCTTGGAGCATTGATTTAAGGGTACCATTAAACCTTTCCACAAGCCCATTGGCTTGCGGGTGATAAGGTGTCATGCATCTCTGCACCATCCCACATTTCTCCCACAAACACTTCATCAGGTCCAACATGAAGGAACCCCCTCGATTGGTGATAACCTCATGTGGGAACCTGACACAGGAGAAAATCCCTAGCAAGGCATCTGCCACTTTGTCTGTCCTCAGTGAAAATAGGGTGACTGCCTCTGGGTACCGGGTTGCATAATCCACCACTGTTAGGAAAAACCTTTTCCCAGAGGAGCTTGGGGTATTCAAAGGCCCCACAATATCCATTCCTACCATCTGGAATGGCTCCTCCACTATAAGCAAGGGAATTAGGGCAGCTTGGGTTTTACTATCTGCCTTCCCTATTTCTTGGCACCAGTGACAAGACCTGCAATATTCCTTCACCTGCTGGGTGAAGTTGGGCCAATAGAAATTCTGGGCCAATCACTGCATAGTGCACATGATTCCCAGATGTTCAGACATGGGGATATCATGAGCAATCTTAATCAACTGATCACGGTACCCCTGGGGAACAACAAGCCACCTGCCCATCACACCTCCCTCTGTCCTTATGTCCTGCATTTACAAAAGTCCATTCTCCCAATACACTCTATGTCTCCCAGCACCTCCCTGTGTCCCATCAGATTCTGCCCAAGCCCTCAGCCTCTCTAAACTAGGGTGATTTTCTGAGTAGCTGAAAAATCCTTACACATTCCCAAGGCACAGGACAGGTCCCCTTCAGTTCCTAAATTATGATCCCTAGCTCTCTGACAATTGGCTACCCCTTCCTCCTCAGAGTAACCTTCTGTAGCTGTTTTGTTAACTGCTACCTGGGGAATGTTTACCCCCTTTCACTATTCTCCATATCAGGAGTCACAGGCTGGGGAACCAGGCTCTCAGTGTTTTCCACAGGGGCTTCTATGGGGTCCAAGGAACCACAATTTGCCTTTGCCACCTGACTGCGGGTAACTGCACATGCCACCCCTTTTTGGAGATTGTTCCCTATAATCACATCTGACGCCAGATTTTCTGCCACTGCAACTTTTTGCATAGTCTCTCCTGTCTCACCCCAGTCCAGGAGAACACTAGCAAGTGGCAGAGTTTTCTCCTCCCCAGTAAATCCCCATACTGTAGCAAACTGGGTATATGTTGTTCGGGCTCCACCAAATCCACTTTTACAAAAGTAAGGGGTGTCCTCATGTCCCTTAACCCATGTGTTTGCACCCCATTCACAGTAACAGGGTGTATGCGCTCTCTTATGTTTACTGGCATGTTTTTAAGGATACACAAAAAAAACACCTCTTTCCCAGCTCCACTTTGTGCATTCTGTGCTTTTTTAAGGACATTGTCTTGCAATATGCCCAGGTTGTTTGCAAAACCAACAATCATTTATTTTATCAGACAAATCCTTTGCTTGTAACCTGGGGCTGCCCACATTCTGAAAAGGCAGTGAGGGTTTTAGCTGCCTTGAAGGTGAACTTTTCCCTTTATGCAATGCCATGCCAGCCTCACTCCCTTTCAGAGCACACCTGCTCCTGGCATAGCAGTCCGTGAGCTCAGCACTGTTTTTGGATCTTGGTCCTCTAGATAGGTTTTCAGCTCTGCTGGGCAAGCCCAGAAGAACTGCTCCAAAAGTACACATCCTCAATTTTCTCTACAGAGTCTGCTTTAACCCCTTCCCACCAACATTTCAAAAATGTCCCTTGTTTTGTGGCTAGCTCCTCATAGCTCATGTCAGGGCTTCTCCTGAGCTTAAGGAACTTAACTCGGTATGCTTCAGCTGTCAAGCTATACTTTTTTAGCAATGCAACTTTAAGTTTGCCATAATCATTACTGTCCTAATTGTCCATTTGACCCAATGGGTTCTGAGCTTTACTAGTAAGCAGCGGGGATAGCTGGAAGCTGCAGGACTCTCTGGGAATTTTTGCCTGAATGCATACCTTTTCAAATGAATTAAAAAATGCATCCATATATTTCCCATCTTTAAATTCAGCTATCAATTTAGAATTTAATTTGTAACCAGTCCTGGAGGTCTAGGTTCACCCATGCCACTTATCTGTGCTGGTGCTGGTCTTTGGAGTGGTAGCTCCTCCAGTTCAAATTTCTTCTGGAGCACTCTTTCCTCTCAGTCAGCCTATCACTGCTCTCACTTCTCCTCTCTCTCCATCTCCATCTGGAACTTCTTCTACCTGAATTCCAGCTCCATCCTCCTCAACTCTATCTTCAGCCTGATCCCTTCTGGCCACAGCATGGTGGTGACCTTCCCCTATGGTTGTGGCTCTTGGTTCACACTGGTCCTGCTGTCCTCCTCCCTGGGTCTGGACACTGAGGTGGACCCTGTCCCCTTCATGCCCAAGGTCTGGTCCCTTTCAGTCACCAACTGTGACTCGAGCTCTTGGGCAGTTGCTTGTACATCGGCTGCCACAAAAGCCTCCATGAGGTACTGTTCGTTTTGCCCCTCACAATGGACTCCTCTCTCCTGGCACAAAGACCTCGGGTATTCTGCAGTGTACTCACTGTAGTTGGAAGCCATCTTCTTCACTAATTTATGGCTACACTAGCTTGCACCTGAAAAAAAATAAAACAGGTAGGGAACTTAGACTGTAACCACAATGATATATTTCTTCTCTTTTTTAAAAAAAAAACACTGTCTTGTTTGCATGTGAACTGTTCCAGTTTATCAGTCTGACACATTGGACTGTTAGTGCTCATGTCACCAAATAATTTCACAGTTTGCAAACAAATCTTTTGATGACAGCACTGCAAACCAAATCTTTTAGATCCCACCAATGCCAACCAGATCTGTCACAGATGCACTCTGGGGGTCAGACCCTCTGCTCCCACAGTGCCCAAACTTGAAGTGCTATATGTGAACAGGAGACTAACAAGGTAATCCTCCTGTCTGTTTTGGGTCCAAGCAACTACCAGTCATGAGTCCTGGTTTCAAATATGAACTCTTTTTCACTAGCACACACAGGTAACAGGTACAAATATCATACCCTCTTTGGGGAAAGCAGTATAATACTTAACCCAGCAGGCACACAACCTGGTTCACAATCCTCCTTCTTACTCAGTTGAGACCTAGGTATTTTCTTACCTTGCTGCATGTGGTGGCACACTATAAGCACCTTAACAGTTCTGTCAACATTATCAACACTGTCCCAGCATTCACACTCAAAAGGAGAAAAAGACTCCGGCAGGATTTCAAGGGAAACAGAGTTTACTATAATTAAAAATGGTAAATAAAATACAAAACACAGAACATATAACATTAATGGTACAGTCATAAAAATAAATGGACAAGTATAAACAAACAGCCTTTTTACTGAGTAACTGATTCTACCCCAGTTTCAGTTGGTAAATAGGGTGCTGAAATTACCTAATTTTGGTAGAAATGCTTCTTAAGAGTCCAGAACACAAGTGTCTTTTGAAAGTCCAAACACAAGTATGCTAAGTCTTGCAAAGTTGGAACAAGAGTGTGTCCTTTCAGGAGCCCAAAAGTTAAAAAGTACAATGTTCCCTCAGCAACTTGACAAAATCTGGGTGGAGGGTCGGAGGGTACCACCTAGATTGTGAGGTCACAGCTTTGTTCTGATGCTGGCTGTGAGGTCACTCTCATTCCTACATACTGAATTAGCCACATGCCACTGCACACAGCAAAACATTCTAACTAAAAAAATATACATATATTTTTTAATTAGTGAGCCACAGAGCATGAATTATAACAGGACAGAATATCTCTTTGATCTCTCAGAACAACATCCTGATGAGCTATTTCCCAGCATCATGAGATTTTTGACATAGACTATCTAGGAAGCATTCTCCCTCCTGTCACAGTGTAAAAGGGCAATTTTTTCACTTCAAAGCACCTACTCTCTGGGAACATGACTTTTACAATTTTCACGCAGGTTTTCTTAGGCATGTATCAGTTTCTCTTGAAGTTAGCCATTTCCCTTCCACTCAGAGAGAGAGAGAGAGTATATTTTTGAACATCCAAGGTTCCATTATGCCCAGTGCTGACTTGAGAATGCATGGGATAGACACAGAGGAGTCTTAGAGCTAAGGAGGGTGGGAAGACCAGTCCGAGCAGGATCTGTGGTGACATTATAGATAGAGAAAATAGGGCAGACTAGGTAGGCCAGTCAGTCCTTATCTGCTGACAGCTTCTTGTTTCTAACAGCTTTAAACTGCAGTCAG
The DNA here is from genome assembly GCA_016271365.2 of Neoceratodus forsteri. Taxonomy (NCBI): domain Eukaryota; kingdom Metazoa; phylum Chordata; order Ceratodontiformes; family Ceratodontidae; genus Neoceratodus; species Neoceratodus forsteri. Next base: position 867,761,523 of record CM057450.1, on the reverse strand, counting down.
GTTATTAAGACTATCATGAATCATCTGCCTATAATATTAATTGAAATAAAACTGATAGTCTAATAGACTGATTTATTCCAGTGGACTTCAAAAGTTAATAGTGAGTCATCAAAGTGTTTCACTTCATTTATTCATTTATAATTCTAAACAGCCTCACACATTTATGAGAGTGAGGTTTATGAAAGAGTTTGGGTTGTTTTTATAGTTTTATGCTTGGAGCAACAACATTATATGAATGGACAATTTTAACGAGTCTCTAACGACTCACCTATTTCAGCATTCTTATTTCTTCTATAAACAAGATAAAAACATAAGAGAAGTTAGAGGTGATACCAATGACCAAGGATACCTCCACAGTTCAATCATCTGAAATCACTCCATAGTAAACTGAACTTGGTATCTGTAGCCAAAGCATGACAATTAAAAGGTGTTCATAGCACTATTATCTTGGCTCATCACTCTCATGGACATAGCCCATCATTGTCCGTGATTCTTGACATCCTAGTATGTATAGTTTGTGGGTGTCTGGAGAAACAAAAAAGAGAAGATACATGATCCACTGAGTGTGGCAAATTCTTACATATTAATTAAAGTGCTGAAACCCTCCAGTCCCAGGCAATGGTTACATACCTTTCAAAGTAAAGTATGAGCATGTCTGCACATTCAGTGCAATAGCACCGAGGAGCTGCACTTTCTCTGCCATTGTCAGCTCCTCATGAAAATCTCCCAGGGAAAAGAAGACAGCAACTTCCAAATGCTGACAGTTCTCTTAATACTGGTGAACAACTTGATAAAATTTGACCAGTAGAAACTTTGCCTTGAGGCATGTAGCAATCTACAACTAGATTAGATCAATAAGCTCCAACACCAGGAACACCAAAATCAGTGTAGGAAGATTGTTCCCCTGATGACTGGTCTGGGACCAGCCTGGTCTGAGACCAGTTTCAGAACTGCCTGGTCTTAGACCAGTTTCCATGCCACCTGGTCTGAGACCAGTTTCTCCTTCAAACTGAACTGGTCTGGGATCAGTTATTGTCACATATGTGTCTAACCATAAGCTTGCTAGGCTGCAACCAGCATAGTGTAGTGGTTAGTGCACTGGACTGTGATCCTGAATATCTGGGTTTGAATCTCACTTTCTCCTAAAATTCTTTTGACCCCAAATTTCACAACTGGTCTTTGACCAGTCATCAGGGGAACAAACTTCCTGCAGCTCCAAAAATGCTCTCTTTGAAAACTAACCATGGTAATTTCTCACTGTGTTCAGTTCAACAAAACTTTTGGATTGCCTGTTTGGTCCACAAAAACATAAGCCATATCAATAAAATAAAATAATAAAAAGTAAAAAACTCTCAGCAGACACAAACTGCAAGGAGAAGCAGCATTAAAGCAGAATGGAGCAGAGCGGAGCAGAGCAGCACTGCAGCCATCTTACCACTCCGCCTCAAACCAGCACCTCTCTCTGACACCCCAGAGCAGGTTGGATTTATGAGATGCTATGTCTCAAGTGATCATCTGTGTTAATTTCGCCATCTTGTGTTGGCAACTGTGGTGGGCTAATTTCCTGCTGCCTTGGTCTCTCTTGATGCTGAGAAAGTTTTTGATCATGTCTCATGAACCTTCTTATTTGAGACACTCAAAGCTTATAATATCCCTGAGGAATTTGTTCAGTGGATGTGGGTCCTCTACGGCAGTCCAAAGGTGTGCATCTTTATAACAGAGTCCTTTCTACGCCAATTCATTTGGAATGTGGGATGCAACAGTGTTGCCCATTGCCTCCCCTACTTCTTAATCTCTATTTAGAACCCTTTGTGCAACAACCTAAAATTAATCCTTCAGTTCGTGGGATTATAATAGGTCAGGAGGAATTCAGAGTTTCAATATACATTAATGATAGCCTCCTTCATGTAGAGCACCCTAGCCAATCTATTCCAGCAGCCTTGGAAGAGATTTCTGGGTCTGGAGTTGCCACTTATCAACTTAATATTGGGAAAATGCATGTTATGCCCTTAAACCATCTGGTTAGTAAGCCGGAGATAGTGGATTCGGGGCTTCAGTGGGAATCAAAGTCTTTGACATACCTGGGCATTTGGGTTACCAGGCATCTCTCTGACTGAAAGAAAAACTATCTGGACTGCCTCCTGTGAACTATCATGCTGGATCTGCAGAGATGGAATACCCTACCCTTATCAATATGGGGCAGAATCAACATAGTGAAAATGAATCTCCTGCTCAAATCTTATACCCATGGTGATTTTAAATGTTGTTCTGCCTAGAACATGGTTCATGCACCTTCAAACCATGCTCAATGAATTCCTTTTGACATGGTAGATCAGTCTATGGAGCTTATTATAAGTTGACCAACTCCAAGCAGCACAGAGATTTAAGACTCCCTAACATCCATTTTTATTATTTGGCTGCTCATTGGAGCAGTTGGAGCCAATAGCTCAGAAGGAGACATATTGGGATTGGGGGCAAAGTCCAAACTTATGAGCCCTTGTGGTTAATGCTTGAAAAAGAACACTGTAGCACTCTGGGTATACACCTAACTAGTCTTCTCTACACCAAACCTGCCTGTCTCCCCACTAGCATTACAATAGCCTCTATCTATTGGTCTTTACAAGCCCATATGCAGTTATGTAGATATCTGCACCTTGACTTGGTCCAAGAGGTCGCCCACCCCATCTTGTACAATCTCAACTTCAAAATAGCTAATCACCCTATCACAGAAGGATTTTTACCATTGGTCCTCCTTACTTCAGTGGCCCAGATCTGAATAAAAGGTCACCTGGTTGTTTTCCATACTTTAGAAAAAATAACATGTGGTTCCTAGTCAAGCAGCACTTAAATACCTGCAATTATCACACACTATTTCATCACAAATGGGTCCACACCCATGGTCAGACATCTTATTACAGGAAACTGTACTTCTGCCTGCCATCTCTGCAATATGTATAAAATACTGCAGTCATTTAATCCATGTAGACTGTTGGGGACATGCTTTTATTGGCAGTAGACTCTGCAGTTGGTTTAGATCCCAGAGGACTGGCAGAGGGTATGGATATAACTATATAAATTTATAAAGTGAGATAGTTATTGACTGATGCAATTAAAAAAAAGTCACAATTTATATTTTACCCCCCTGAGATTATACCAAATGGGTAAGCTAGTCCCCTCCACCTGTACAAGATATGAGAATCAGATGGGTCTTTGCTCCACATCTTGTGGGACAATGAGAAAGTTGCCCCCTTCTGGTCTGATATTAAGCATTATCTGGACCCTTTGTTAGGATTAATGGATGCATTTACATCAAAAATTTGTATCATTTGGAGCTATTACAGGCTGGCGCTGGGTCTCTGGAAGGGATATATTGCCTTAATTGTGGCTACATCCAAAATTGTTATTCTACAACAATGGGCAGATGATAAGTTCCCATGATGGGTTGAATGGCAGAATGAGATCTTGGGCAACAGGAGCCCTTCCCCCTGCAAACAACAGCACACAGCACAAGAAATGGAGCATAGCTAAATAGCTACACAGGGCTCCGGGTTGTAGCCAATCAATGAGGTAGCTGCACCCCCTGCTCACAAGGGAGCCAAGTGAGGGTACCAGCCTTGCCCACTGATCTACTTCCTACTGCTACATATGGAAGAGGCTATCAAGCAGACCCCCATGCTAAAGACTCCCGAGACAAGAATAGAAAAATGGAGTCTGCTCACTATAATCAGCCGAACATGGCAGCCAGTGGCCTGACACTTTAAGGCTCATGAAGCTGGCAGGGGATCAATGAAGGAGTAAAATCAGAAGTAGCAGGACCTCAGGGTGGTGTAACCTACACTAGAGGTAAGCTTCCTGTTTAAACTCATGTAAGTGCACACATGTTGCAAGGGAGCAATGAGGGTCAGGTACATGCATTAAGAAGGGTACAGGTTGGAGTAAGAAAAAAAGGGGGGTACTGGCAAGTTAGGGTCTAACAATAGTCTGGGTAAAGGAGAAATTCCCTATCTAGGGTTGGAGTAAAAAAGGTTTATAAACAGTAAAACAAAAACAGGCAAGGTAGACATGAGTTAGTATCAAGCAATATTTTAGGCATGGGGTAAAAAGGATCTAAAGGAGGCAATACAGAAAAAAAGGCAAGGTAGGACATAGTCATGCTGGGAGTGGTGCAGTGCAGTGGCTGTGGGGTGGCACTCTTCAAGGAGACTTTCTGGAGACTGCGGTGCTGCTCCATCTGCAGGCATCTCTCTGGGCAGAGGAAGGAGTTTGATAGATTCCAGGTCAAGTTGTCTAGGTTTTGAGGTGCCAGCGTCCCCACCAAGGGACTGCCAAGTCTGCCACAGTGGCCTCAAAGGATGGCATGGGTGAGGAGTGGCTGGACTATAGTGGGCTCGGGAAGGGTGAAGGTTGTGGGTCAGGGACTCATCCCCCACATGGTACCACTACAAAATTCCTGTGCCACTCTGGCAGGGTGGACTTGTCCCACAGAGATACCTGCAGTAGTGACAACGAAGGTTGTGGGGGTCCTCCATAGTGGAGACCCCATGGTGGGTGGTAGAGGACCCCAGAGAGAAGGAAGCAACTCCTGGGCAACTCCTGGTGGGGGACTCAGTTTTTAGGGGGATAGATTTGGGGACAGGAAAGGACGGGGAGAGGGAAGTTAGGTGCCTACCCGGGGCCACTACTTGGAGGGAGGGGGAGCAGATCTTGAGGACTGCTAGGGAAACAGGATGGGAGGGAACACTGGATGTTATGGTCCACTTTGGGACCAATGACCTGGCTAGGGATGAGGCTAGGTTAGTACATGAAGAGTTCTGGGAGTTGGGGTGGGGTCTTAAGCAGGTAGCACACTCAGTGAACTTTTCTGAGGTGCTACCTTTTTATGACACTGGTCAGGATAGGGAACTCCATACCAGGAGCTTCAACACATGGTTGAAGGAATGATGCAGAAAGGAGGAGTTCAGCTACATTGAGGATTGGGGTCCCACCTGGAGGGATAGAGGCCTATACAGGGAAAATGGCCTGCATCCATTGAGAGGGGAACCACAGTCCTCAATGAATGGTTTAAATATTACATTGACAGACATTTAAACTAGCCAAGGGGGTGGCAGAAGGAAATGGGGAGTCATAAACTGCTCCCCCCTCAAACTGAAGTAGGCAGTAAGGAGAGACCTTTGGGAAAGAAATCCCAAGGGTACACAACAAAAAGGGAAACTAAGTGGTATAAGTGAAGAAATATGGGACTGAGACCAGAGAAAGTAAGGAGAGAAGGCAAAAAAGAATGGGATCATGGCAAACAGGGTTGAAGCACATTGTAGAAGGCCATGTGTGCAAATGCTCAAAGTTTGGGAAACAAAATCCTGGACCTAGAGGACAACATAGCAGAAGTGGACCTGGACATTGTCGCCATTAGTGAGTCATAGTGCACCGTGAACCATGACTGGGACATAGCCATACCAGGCTATACTTTGTTCAGAAAGGATAGGGTGAGAAAGAAAGGGGGTGGGTGGCTCTTTATGTGAGGGATAACATAATGGTTACTGAGATACAGGGAAATCAGGAAGGGGTGGAGGTACTGTGGGTCACCATAGAAACAGGGAAGGGAGTCTCTATTTGCACTGGCATGATCTACAGACCTACAACACGGGGGGGGGATTGGATGAGGCTCTAGTGGAAGCCATCTGAAAGATGGCAAACAAGGGAGAGGTGCTGCTGGTGGGAGACTTCAGTCTGCCAGATGTAGATTGGAGCATCCCAGTTGCAGCTTCAGCTAGAAGCAAGGACATCCTGGGTTCCCTTCAGGGGGCATTCCTCAAGTAACTAATAAAACAGCCCACTCATAAGGGGGCAGTACTGGACCTTGTACTCACCAATGAGGACAGTGTTGCAGATGTCACAGTAGATGGTCACATGGGGACCCGTGATCACCATTCATTGTTGCTCAAAGTAAGTACTGCAGCAGAATCAAACCGCACAAAGGAGAGCGTCCTAGACTTCAGGACAGCCAATATTAAAAAGATGGGGGAATGCCTCAAGGATACCCTGGCTGGGGGGAGGACATGGGGGAAGTGAAGGAACAATGAGCACATCTAAAAGGAGGGATAGAGAAGGCAATAAACCTCGATGTCGGACAAATAAACAAAAGCAGGAGGAAAAAGAGACCGCAATGGTTCTTAAAAGAGGTGGCCGGGAAGGTAAGGGCAAAAAAGTTAGCATTCAGGAGGTATAAAGAGACACAGAGAAAGGAAAATAGAGAGGTGTATCAGGAGAAACAGATGGAGGCAGGGAAAGCAATTAGGAGTGCAAAGGAGCAGATGGAGGAGAAAATAGCCTAAGCAGTGCAGAAAGAGGACAAGGCATTTTTCAGGTATGTAAGCAAAAAGAGAAAGGCCTGGGGAGGAATTGTAAGGCTTAGAAAGAAAGGAAGGAGGGGAGTGTGAGGAGGGGGACCAGGAAAAAACAGACATCTTGAACAAGTACTTTTGTTCAGTGTTCACAGAGGAAGAGGAAGGAGAGGGACCACAGATAAAGGCCAGGAGCATCGAAGGAAGGGAGGTAGACACTAGTCTATTTACTAAGGAGAGGGTTCTGAGGGAACTTGAAAATCTGAAAGTGGACAAAGCAATTGGGGACAGATGGGGTGCATGCTAGGATATTGTGGGAACTCTGACAGCCATTTTCAACTATTCACTGGAGATGGGAGTGGATCCGGAGGACTGGAGGAGTACAGATGTAGTCCCACTTCACAAAATTGGAAGCAAAGAAAAGGTAAGCAACTGCAGGCCAGTCAGCATGACTTCAGTGGCGGGGAAAGTAGTGGAGTCACTACTGAAGAAGAGAATTGTGGAATATCTGGAATCCAGTGGCCTTCAGGATCCGATGCAGCATAGATTCACTGGGTGAAGATCATGTCAACCATAGAAACATAGAAACACAGAAGTTGACAGCAGAAAAGGACCACAAGGCTCATCCGGTCTGTACATTTAAAAAAATCTGATAGATTTCTTTGACTGGGTGACCAGGGAATCGGGTCAAGGTGGAGTGGTGGATGTGGCCTACCTAGATCTCAGTAAGGCATTTGACACCGTTCCACATAAGAGACGCAAAAACAAGCTGGGAAGCCTAGAAGAAGGTTGTACAGTGGTACACTACATGGGAAATTGTTTGGGGGACAGGATACAGAGGGTGGTGGTAAACAGAGTTCACTCTGAGGAAGGGAGGGTGACAAGTAGGGTGCCACAGGGATCAGCACTAGGACCAGTTCTCTTTAATGTCTGTATTAGTGACATTGCAGAGGGGCTAGAGCGGAAGATGTGCCTCTTTGTAGATGACTCTAAAATCTGTAATAGGATGGGGGGGTGGAAACAATGAATAGTGATCTAGGAAAGTTAAAGGAGTGGTCAAGGGCGTGGCAGCTTGGTTTCTATGCGAAAAAGTGCAAAATCATTCAGTTAGGGCACAAAAACCAAGGGGTAGAGTACAAAATTGGGAGGAGATAGTATTAACCACCACCAAACAGGAAAGGGACAAGGGATTAATTATATCTGATGACCTAAAGGTGGCCAGAGTGTGACTGAACCAACAACTGTAAGGGCCTCCCTGCAAAATAAGTTGTGAAGCCCTACCTCCACACCAATAAACATAAAATAACTATTAACGCATATAAAATTTTTATAGCATAAGTTTTTTTTGCATGAGTCCTCCTAAGCATCCATAGTTTGTCCATGCTTCCCCCTCCCCCCCCCCAACATCATCCCTTGCTGGCATCATGGTCAAGGAACGGAAAAAGGTAATTTGTCTTTGCTCCTCCTGGGGACACAAGCACTCAGATTAGATGTTTTGAGTAATGGGCCATATTGATTCTTTTTTCCGAACCCCCCACCACCACGTGAAATTGGAGTTGGAATCTTCTGACACCACTCCTGACTAACCCAATTTCAAATGAATAAGCAATTTCCAAAGAGAAAGTTGCAGTTTTGTTTTTCATAAAAGGTTTTCTTAAAGCTGACCTCTGAGGCAGTGGGCCCCCTGACAGTGTGGGCCCTACTGCAACCGCAGCTCTTGCACCCCCTGGTCACAGCCCTGACTGTGTGACAAGGCAGTGTGGAGAGCTCATGGGATGCTTGGGTGCATAGGGAGGGGTATCACCAGCAGAAAGAGAGGTGGTGTTACTGCTGTATAGATCACTGGTGAGACGTCAACTAGAGTACTGTATCCAGTACTGGAGAACACATCTCCAGAAGGACACAGACAGGGTAGAGGCAGTCCAGAGGAGGGCAACCAAAATGGTGCAGGGTCTGCATCACAGTTCCTATGAGGAGAGACTGAAGAACCTCAGTGGAGGAAAGGAGGGAGAGGAAGGATATGATACAAACATTCAAATACCTCACAGGTATAAATGAAGTTCAAGAGAGAAGCATTTTTTAGAAAAACAGGTGCTCAAGAACAAGGGGACATGCAATGAAGCTGGAGGGGGGAGACTCTGGGGAGATGTGAGTAAGTATTTCTTCACAGAAGGAGTGGTGGATGCCTGGAACTGCCTCCCAGCAGAGGTGGTGGGGACAAAAACAGTAACAGGCTTCAAGAACGCATGAGATAGGCATAAGAGAGCCTTAGAGGTAGAGAAAGGGGAGTAAAGCTGTGTTATAGTAGGTTCAGCAAATGGGTAGCCTAGGTGGGCCAAGTGGTCTTTATCTGCTGTCAATATCTATGTTTCTATGCTGAAAAGCATATTTCCATATATAACTCATCAACTTAACTCATCGTAAATGATGGAAATTTTGCATGCTCTCCTTTCTATTATGTGACAAAGACTGTTACTGTGTGAGGTTCTTCTGTCTAGAATGTTAGCACTGTTATAAGTCAGCCAGTCTAGTTTGATGATGGCTGATATATTGTTCTTCTGGACCCTTACCTTATGGGACACTCCAGTGGGGCATGGAGGTACATAATTTGGCTGGGATTTCATGTTTTGTTTTTGGTACATGTAATGTTGTTGATTATTTCGTGGTCTGTGTGCAAACTTGTAAAATGTTTTTGTGTTTCAATAAAGAATATTAAGTAAAAATAACACCCTATAATATACCACTCACTAAAACTCTGGGCTCTACTCCAAAGACAGCTGTCTGTTGACTTGGCCCACCTTGCTTTAACTCCTTTTTGGAACAATGCTGAAATCTGGATAGGAGGAGCCATGCTTAACTGATTTGGTTGGGCATCATCTGGCATCCACACCCTAAAGGACCTTCTTGCACCAGGCCACCACTCCCTTGACTCCTGCCTTAATGTCCAACACAAATCTGGCCTCAACCCCTGAGACTTCTGGCAATACTTGCAGATACAGTACATAGTGCATTGACCACCATACTTGGGTAACTTCAATGGCACTCACCACTAGACCCTGCTCAGCACCTAAAGGTCTGGCTGAAATCCCCTAAATGTGGGGCAGGCCTTATCTACAAGACAATCGGTAAAATGCTCCCAGATTTGGCCAGCTCGCCACTGCAATGGTAGAACTACCACTCATCACACTGGCAACTCAAGTTATGGAGCGGACCGGGGTTGCTAGAGGGCTGGAGGGGGAAAGAGGTGGATTGAGCAGCTTCTGCACACTGTTCACCTCTGGAGGAAGGGGGATGCATCTTTGGTCCAGGGCTCTGGGGTACCCATGGGATGACCTGTAATGGGTGGCCCAGCTAGAACTGGTAACAGGAAGTATGTCAGATGCAAGGTGTGCTTACGCCTTAGCGTCATAGGTCAGCACGCCTCCTGTTGTTATGGGAAAAAGCCCTGCTGGATGAGCTTCATGATGCTCCTGTTGCACCACCATAAAGCTGACCATGGGTTCCCTGACCAAATCCAGAACTGGCAGTCTGAAGTGGTAGGGGGGGAGCCCTGGAGTCCCCGCCCTAGGGGGTCAGCCAGGAGGCACTTCGGGTAGGGGTGGCCTCAGTGTCACTGTGGATGGTGGATGCAGTGGGAAGAGCTGATGGGAAACCATCTTGGCTGTAAAGTGCAGTCAGTAAGAAAACAAAATAACACACAAAATAAAGCATTCCCAGACCAGTCCCTCAACTGTCGTGACAACTGTGTAGCCCTGCTAGATGAACTCATGTCATAAGAAGTGTGGGCCTCCCCTTGCTGGACAGCTGTACACCCAGTTCTCGGTGGCTCTAGAAGCAGACAGCTACAAAACAAAGTATTACACATGTGGTATTGTACCCTGTCTGCTCTATTTGCAAGATAGAACGTGAACAGGGTGAAAATGAAAAATCTGACACCCAGAATTGTACTGCAAAAAGGGCAAAATCGGAATGGTGAGGTGCTATAACCTTGGAGTTAGTTATAATAGTAAAGGTGGTGCTGGGGTCAAAACCCTGGCAGAAAAAGGAAAAGTCATCATTTCGGTTTCACCCTTTTTGACGTGCGATTCCAAGTTAGCCATTAACTTTCGCCCTTATCATATAAAACCATTTGCAGCACATCTGCTCCCTGGTGACTACTGCTAGCACTATGGACAACCAAGGGGAACCATACTCCACGTACTCTGACAGTGTCCACACTTACATTCTTACTAGCTCCAGTCTTCAGCTTCATTACTGACACACTATCCTGCAAACCTACCCCATCACCAAAAGTTGCCCTCTTAGGTTCTTTCACCTCCCTCCATTCACTGAAACTAAACAGAGGAAATGGGTGCAGGTGATCTGTCTAGAAGCCAAAAGACTCCTGCTCTGAGGATGGAGGGCAGTTGAAATTTCCTCCCAGGCCGAACTGATTGCCAATCTTTTGCAGTTCGCTAAATTTGAAAGGATGAGCCACTTTGCCTCTGGTACAGTGATTCAGTTCATGAGGGTGTGGGCTCCCGTCCAGAAATTTCTAGACAGATAATTCCCATGGCCACTGACAGCACATCTCCCTCTACAGAAGTTGGTTGAAGGCAATTCAACTTAGCCAAATCATGACTTGAGAACTGGTCTTCCTGGCAACACAGAACCTTGACAACACAGTCTCAGCTTTACACTTTCAGATTTGACGTAGGACAAAAGGTTTGGGTGCTAGCTAAACCCATTTAGTATATGTGCTGGTTTGTTAATGGGCCCCAGTTCTGTATATAAGAATAGGATCATAGCCAGTACTGGTAATTTAATACTCATTAGGCCACCGGCCTGACTACAGCACTCCATAGTTAATATGGTTCAATAATCGACTGTAACAAACCTCTGATCATTTTAGCTTTAACCATACAAAGGGGAAGGCATCTGTACTGTATTATATGGCTATGGGCTGGATTTTCAAAGAGCCCTTAGATCGATGCAAGTTGCATTGATCTAAGGGCAGCAGCAAACTCAGAGTGTGCCGTGGATGCCTCACCCAATTTTGCAAAATGCAGCGTTTATGCACCAAACATCCCAGTTATGCCGCAAGTCCCCAGCTGTACCAAACAGGTAGTGCAGCTGAGAACATTGCCAGAGGGATCCAGCACCCATGCCTGGGGCAATGCTAGAGAGGTTGAGATGTTTTGAGGGGGTGAAAAAATACATAGCAGGAGGGGCCATGGGGCACAGAGGCATGGAAGGAGGCAGTGGGGGTGTTAAGACACTGCCGCTGTGATGTGACACCTGGTGGGCTATCATTTCAGTGTGTTAAAATACAGGTATGTTATACAGTAAATGGTACCCACACTGTACTATCCTCCCTTGCAGTCTAGTGGCCCTCTAGTACCTAATGTTGCCATGATCCCTGGAGACGTAGTGGACTCCCCCACCGATCCACAATCTCCCCTGAGTCCAATGTTAGAACTGCCCTGTTCCTATAGCACCCTCTGATCCACAATCTCACCCAAACACAATGCAATAAATGTACCTGGTGATCTATTGGAACCTCCACCCAATGCACCCATTCAGGCATTGCCCAATAACCCATCCCTCCCATTCCTGACAAGCTCCTGTGACCGGCACAGCTCTCTGCACATCACCATGGCCAGCCGCAGAATGCATTATCAATGTGTGTCTACTGTATACTGTATGCAGTAAGCACATAATGCATTCTGAGGCTGGCTGTGGAGATGTGCAGAAGGCTGTGCCTTTCGCAAGAGCATGCCAGGGATGAGGGGGAGCTGGGCAGTTGGGCAATGCCTGAAGGGGTGTGGTGGGTGGGGGATCCATTAAACCAATAAGTACATTTATTGTGTTGTGTTTGGGTAAGATAGGGGATTGGGGGGCTACAAGACCAGGCAGTTATACTATTTAACTTAGGGGAAATCAGGGATTGATAGGGGGATCCACTACACCACAATGGATCATGGCAACAGTGGGGATTAGGAGGGCCACTAGACAACAATGGAGGATTGTACAGTGTGGGCACCTTTTACGGTATAACATATATTTCAACACACTACAATGGCACTCTGCCAGGTGCCACATCACAGCAGCTGGTGCCTGACTGTACCCTAACACCTCCACTGACTTTTCCCATGCCTCAATGCACCTCTACTAGCCCCTGTACCACCGCATCTCATTGGCGCAACTCACTTAGACCACCTCATGGCTGGTATAAGTGGAGACCCCTCCTGTATCCATGGTGTGACTTGCAAAATACCAAACAAGGAAATGTTGCAGCCCCGCCATGGCAGGCTGCTTTAGAAAATCACATTTGACATAAGTCCCTTATGTCATTCCTAACCTGTTTGAAAATCGGGACCTATGAAAGTCTAAGTATTGTTCACCAAATGCCTGTGCTACTCTTCTACTTTGCATTTTTCCAGACTGTAGGTATTCTATAATCTCATTTTGCGTGTTTAATGGTTTATAAGTTGAGAAAGTACCTATTCTACTTTGCATTTTTTCCAGATTGTAGGTATTATATATCTCATGCTGCATGTCTGATGGTTTGTAAATTGAAATATTCTCAATTAAAATAAAAAAAAGTAGTGGGATTTCTTGTGCAATTGCAGGATGTTATAAACACCTCCTGTGATCATGTGGGGTTTCAAACAGGTCCCCAAGTACTCATTATATCTGAAAGTGAAGTACAAGACAGCAAAGTAAAACAGTAGCAGTGAATGGTAAAACCTGAGGTATAATTACAGTGATATGTTTTTTTTTCTGTATAAATACCAAATGTGAATTTCCAAATGCTGTTATGGGGAGAGTTTTGAATGTAGCCATGAAATGTGGATATGGTGCATCTACACTCAGTGCTCCAGTGGGATTTTATTAAGAGAGTTATTATACTGCCTCACATACCATGGCAATAATGCAACAATATGAGGAAATGTATTAGATATGAATAATTTATGCTTCAGCAAACAGCAGGTAGCAATTTGCACCTTACACAGCATGACTCAATAAGTAACTCTATATAAGTTAAGTGAATATTGTTTATACGGTCACTGATATTTTTAACTGGTTCCTGCAGTGTGACTTATGAAATTTAAAAATTGCAATTTCTTTGAAAAGAATTCATACTAAAACAGTTTTTCTTTATAATATTGAGGGCCACTACACATGATTAAGCAATGTGAGCAAAATACTGAGTCTGTTAAGGTGGCCATAAAAATAAAGACAAAGATTACAGTATCCAGTGATTTGAGTGGTTTCCATTTCTTTTTGGATCTACTATAAAGTATAAGTGATTAATCCCTTCTTCAAAATAGCTTCTATGAGAAATAGCTTTCAATGATAGCTTTTCAGGCCAGTATAATAGTGATGGGTCAGACCTGGCATTTGGCATTGAAAGGATCTTGTATATTACCAAAAGGCCCCACGCCAGGCTTATGGAGCAAAGTCACATCAGACAACATGCCAAGCAACTGATAAAACCCTGCAAAATACAACAGAGCAAGAGAGGATGCAACACAGCACCTTGCAGTTTAGTGCAGAATGCTACAGTATCCTGCAGTATTAGTGCAGAATACTATAGTACCTTGCAGTATTAGTGTAGAATGCTATGGTATCTTTCAGTATTATTGCAAATTGCTATAGTACTTTGCAGTATTAGTGCAGAATGCTATTATAACTTGCAGTATTAGTGCAGAATACTATGGTACCCTGCAGTATTAGTGCAGAATGCTACAGTACCTTTCAGTATTAGTGCAGCATGCTATAGTGTCTTGAAGTATTAGGGCAGAAACATCATTATTATTATTTTATTTATAATAGGCGCCTTACCATTGCTCAGGGTGCCTTTAAAAATGTATATAAACTAGCATGGGTATCAATAAAATACATAAAAATAAAATTATACTAAACTATTCTGCATATTGTCTTGCAGTATTAGTGCAGAATGGTACAGTATGCTACATGGAACAGTCCACTTCAATGGCAATGAAACCCTTTTGTCATGCAATATCTTATAACATGCCATTTACTGCATTCTGCCTAGCTATGCTCAACACTACACAATGCATCAGACAGGCTATTGGAGAAGTGCAGAACTGAACAAATATGATCACATCCCTTAGACTAACAGCATCAACCTGGGAAACCTGAGAGTCTCTTTTTCAGACTCAGGGATCACTGTACCTCAGACTGTCATGCTTCTCAACCACAATAACCCCTGGAAGCAAAAGTTTAAACATTCTTTTTTCAGGAAAATATATAGATTGACACCTCCCTTCAAAGCAGATGAAGAAAGGCTGTGAAGAGAGATACTGATGGATAAGGCATGTCTTTGTTTCTTGTTGGTGATTGGTCCTCTAATGGTACAAAAGACAAAGTTGCTTGAAGAGGCTGATCATCTGTTTTGCTGTTGAGAGGTTCTATGCTAGTACTGAAGAAGGTCTTTGCTGTCTGGCTGACTTATTAGTAATAGGTCCCCATAGAGGTACAGAAACTGGGTTACTGGAGGAGGTCCTTGGCTGATTCATTTACAGTTGATAGGTCCTGTGCTTGTACCAGAAACCTAGTTGCTGGAGAAGTTCATTGCCGTGCCTTTCTGACTGGCTTGTTGGTGTTGAGTTCTAAATTGGTACCATAGACAGGACTGCTGGAGGAGCTTATTGGCTGTCTGGTGATCTGGGTTGCTTGTTGGTGAGGGTCCTATACTGATACCAGAAACTGGGTTGCTAGACGCGGTCTTTGGCTTTCTTGCTATGTGGCTTGTTGGTGATGAGTCCATTGCTGGTACCACAGACTGGGTTGCTGGAAGAGTTTTTTTTGGCTGGCTTGCTGGGTTGCTTGTTGGTGACAGGTCCTATAGTGGCACCTGTGTCCAGGTTGTTGGAAGAGGTCTTTGGCTGGCTTGTAGGGCTATGCATAATGTTTGGATTCTGACTGATGGAATTCCACAGAATTTTAGAAAATTCTGCCGAATTCCATCAGTAGCAGAATTCCAGATTTCACAAGTGAAATGTTTATCAAGCAATAAAATCCAAAGCTTACATAAACTGCTATTCTTTTTTTTTTATTTGAGCCACTGTAAATTATTCCACAGTTTACACAGAAATGCTTTTCAGAATTACACCAAATTTAAAAAGAAATTCCAAAATGCATTTTGGAAGCAGAATTGCCATTCCTCACTTATTCTGCCAATGGATTTCTGCATTCCACACAACCCTAGTGGCTTGTTTGTGATTAGGTCTATGTTGGTATTAGAGACAAGATTGCTGTAGGAGTATTTGATTGGCTGACTGGTTTGCTGGTAATGGGTCCTATGTTGATATCAGAGACTGGGCAGCTAGAGGGGGTCTTTTGTAGCTAACTGTCTGGCTGGCCAGCTCACAGGGTGACTTGCCAATGATGGATCATATGCTGGTTCCAGAGACTGAGTTGTTGGAGGAGGTCTTTGGCTGGATGGCTGGCTGTGTGGCTTTTTGGTGATGGGTTCTATACTGGTACCAGAGACCGAACTGCTAGAAGAGGTATTTGGCTGGCTTGCAGGGTGGCTTGTTGGTGATGGGTCCTATGCTGGTATCAGAGACAGGGTTGCTGGAAATGATTTTTGGCTGGCTTGCTGGATCACTTGTCAATGATGGGTCATATCTTGGTGCCAGAAACCAGGTTACTGGAGGAGGTCTTTGGGTGGCTTGCTGGATGACTTGTTGGAGACAGATTCTATCCTGGTACCAGAGACCATGCTGATGTAGAAGGTCTTTGGCTGGCTTGTTGGGTACCTTGTAATGCAGTGCAGAATCTTCTGATTTCATCAAAATGGAATTCTGTAGAACTTCATAAAATTCTGCTAAATGGTATAAGAGTATTCAAGGTTATTATGTCTATAGTAATAAAAGAATAAATAAGTGTGGTGAAGGTCTGGTGATCTTCTGTTCAAATGACCTACAGTCTATAAAGTTAACCACACCATCAAGTAACAATACTGAATCAGTATGGTTCAAGATAAATAACATGAAAAAAAGACCTTTGATAATGGGAACTTGTTATATCCTACCTGATACGAAAAGACATGCTGACATTTGAAACATATTTGGGTTTCTTTTATAATCAGTATAATAAAAATAATGGCACAATGATTCTGGGGGACTTCAATACACCAGCTAATGATTGGTCAAATTACACTGATACTACAAAAACTAGCAAACAATTCTTGGACATATTAAAGGAGTGCAGCTTAGAGTAACATCTAAACAGACCCATTAGGGGAGAAAACACTCTGGATCCAATATGCACTAATTTTACCAATCATTTTTCATATGACATAACAGATCCCCTATCTAACAGTGACCATAACACAGTTACATTTAAACTTTAAAGAAAACACTAAGTAAGGATACAGGCACTGACAGTAAATATAATTACAGCACAAGAAATTATGTAACTATCAGAGACAATTTCAAAAATTGGAACTTGTATAACAATTTGTCAAATGTAGATATGGAACAAGGGTGGGTAAAGTTCAAAGACAAATTATAAGACCTCTAAGAAAAGTTTATATAAAAAAAAAAAAGATTCCACATGATAAAAAGGGAAAGTTCAACCATCGTTAACTATAAAACTAAGAAAACTGATCTCACAGAAAAACGGTCTATATAAAATAATGAATAGACACCCCAATGTAATAAATTAAGATTCAAACTAGCAGCTAAAATGTAAAAAAGAGATCAAGAGGGCTAAACAAAATATGGAAATTAACTGGTGACAGACACATTTTAAAGACAAGTATTTGCCAATGCCAAATGTTGTCTTGCTGGTGTTGGTATAGGTAGTGCAGGAGTTAAAGAGATGCATACTAGGAATGGCAGTGAAGTATGGAACCAACGTTAACCCCACCCCACCCTGCAGAGACTGACAGGCATTGAGGTGTGTCTTTGAGTCGTCAGCCATAATGCTCAAGCCATTTTACCTCACCCTACCCTGCAGACTCTGACAAGTGTCGCGTTGTGCCTTGGGATTATTGGGCCTTACGCTCACCCCATTCAATAAGAAAGCACATTGAGATGGGTGCAGTATAGGAGAATGGGGTGAAGTCTGAGGCCGAGGAGTCCAAGGCACACCTTGACACCTGTGACTGGCTACAGGGTGGAGATGGGGGTGGAATGGTGTGAGCATTACAGCCAGCAATCCAAAGGCACACCCCTGATGCCTGTCAGTCTGTACAGTCTGGGGCATTATGGTTAGAAACTCTAATGTCCCAGGCATTAGTTGGTATTTGCACTCCAAATTTTCAACATGGTCTTTTTGTTACCCCACCTCATGAAAGCATTTGGGACCTCCGCTCATGAACAGTGGCACTGTGATTTTGTTAATCTGTCCTGAATGTTGATTTCCCACACCGACCATGCCATTCTACACCAGATGTGTGAAAACACAGTTTGGGCAAGATGTGAAAAATGACAGCTGTACCATTCATAAGGAGGTGTGAAGAAATGGCAATGTTGAAAATCTGGAGTGAAAATATTAAAAATTCACGAAATTACATGCGTGCATGGAAACTGCGCAATGGATGCTCGGACCACAGTCATTTTGTGGAATTGTGTCACCATATTTTCAACATAGACATTTTGGGACCTCCTCTTATGAATAGTGTCACTATGATTTTCTTAATCTATCCCAAAAATTGATTTCCCACAGTGACCATACCATTATGCGCCAGATGTGCGAAAACACATTTTGGGCAGGATGTGAAAAATGACAGCTGCACTGTTCATAAAGAGGTGTTAAAAAATGGCAATGTTGAAAGTATGGGGTGAAAATATTACAAATTCTCGAACTTACGAGCGTGCATGGAAACTGCCCAATGCACACTTGTAACACAATCATTTTTTGGAATGTTTTCACCAACTTTGCAACAGAGGCTTTTTGGGAGCCCACCTCATGAACAGTGACACTGACATTTTTGTTAATCAACCCTGAAAGGTGATTCCGTGCATTGACTGCAAAATCACCTTTCGGGACCAAATAACGACATGACAGTGACTGAGTTCATGAAGTGGGGTCCCAAGAACCCCATGTTGAAAATCTGGAGCCAAAAGTCACAAAAATGGCCTAGATGTCTACCTAAGTTGAACACCCCCCCAATTTATGCCATTATACAGCTTACTGGCATTTCTTCAGTTCACAATCGGCTTTGAAGAGTGTAGACGTGTTCCCACTCCACTGAAGATCGTCGTGCCGAGCTCCAGAGGTAAGTATGTGGTGAGAGGGGGTGCAGGGGAGTGCAGGGAGGTGGAGTACGCAGAGCATGGGTGCTAATTGGGGGATGGGGCACCGGAGACAACGAGGGACCACTTTCTCTTTTTACAGGTTAAAGAAAAAAAAAACAAAGACATCGCAGAAAGTTTTTTTTTTTACAGATGTGTTTTGGCACACTGAAGTAGGCTCCAGTGTGCCACCTGTGTTTTTTTGGGAGGGAGACTGAAGTTGATCGGATTGGGCTTCACAGCACACAAAAACATGTCTGTGTTTGGGGCGATGATGCCGAGGGATTGGACACCCCACAGCACACAAATTAAATAAATAGGGGACATTATGCTGACGGGGATTGGGCTCCCCATCGGGAAATGAACTGGGGAGGGGACATGCCAACATGAGGATTGGGCACCCTTGATGTCGGCTTTAAGCCGGGACTGAGAGAGATGGACAGTGATAGGCGCTGCCATGTTTATTGAAATGTTACATCAGGTAAGGCACACCCTGCAATGATGGGTCACTCCCTCATTGCAGCAGTGAAATTGTTTCAAGTTGGTGGCATGCTTTTGCACTGCTGTCATAGACAGCATGCTATTTCATTAAGCCCAAAAAAGCAGTGGCACCATTGGACACAACACGACCACACCTCCAAAACCTGCTATTCCAAGCTACCACAATATGTTGTTTGTGATTGAGTGCAAGACAACATAAAAAGGTGTTATGCGGTTATATCAATTCAATCAAAAATACCTCTCAAGCTGTGGGACCTGTGATCTGCAATGAAAAGATTCTAACAAATAAAACACAAATGTCTGAAGCATTAAACAGTTACATTGGCAGTGTCTTTCAGAATAAGGAAATAACACTTTATATTGAAACACAACTGCATAGTGACCATCCTGTGTCAATTATCAGCAACAATGAGGTATTATGAAAGTTATCATTAGAAATAACTAATTCAGCAGGGCCAGACAATCTCCAACTAAGACTGGTAAATGAGACTGCAAATGAATAGCTGCCCGTCTCACATATTTATTTAACAATTCTGTAACTGATACTACTGTCCCCGAGGATGGGGGGCAAAGCAAATGGGGTCCTGATTAATAAAAAAGGTACAACAAAAGACCCTAAACTTTACAGATCACTTAACCTTACTAGCATTCCAGGTAAAAAATTCTTGAGAGTTACATCAACAATGGAGTTTGCCCTGTAAGGGGCAGACCAAGTTGCCCTGGTGCACCCTGGTGCTCGGAGGAGGGAGGGGGAAGGGAAGGGGAGGGACAGGGAGACAGAACAATAGGCAGGCAACAGGAAGGGGAGGGGCTAAAGGGGGTACATAATGGTCAGCACAGCAGTGGCTCAGCCACTTTTGCTGAAGTTTTGATCTTACTGAACTACAGTAGGTCAGATTGACAATATTTTGGAGCAGAGGTTTTTGGAACTAGAATAAATCAGGTAAGAAGCACACAGCTGTGTTAACAAAGGATGGGTTTTGTAAAAAAATAGAAATAATAGTAATAAAAACAGAGGTCTATAATATGTGGTGTGGGGAGTCGGTAGGAAGCAGGGGAATAAATTGTATATGAATCTTTCCAGTGTGCGAGAAAGGCTGAGAGCATATGTATAAGGTGAAACCTGGTGAAGTAAAGGCCTCTTGTGGGGTTTGCAATAATAGCGATGGATGGTTGAAGTCTGTTGTTTAAGCTTTGAAGGTGAGTAGTGCCCGCGATGATGTTTAGAGAGGTCACGGGGCATGACATCACACACCGGAGAAGTGGTAGGCCTGCCTTGAAAATGCACATTGTGTGTGTTAAAATTGCAATGCGCAGTTGGGCGATTGGGCTGACCGTGTAGCTTAGTGGTTGGAGCACTGTGCTATGCTGAGAATGGTGGTTATTTGGAAATGCACATCACACATGTTAAAATTGCAGCAGGAAAACGTGGTGCGCAAGACTGATATTGGCGGTTGGGAGAAGGAGAGAAGGCCGCAGGAGCCTGAAAGCCATGAGGTGTGACATCACACGTCGGGGAAGTGGGAGGCCTGGTGGGGAAGCGCACATCGCACATGCCTAATTGCGATGCTCAGTTGCGCAATTGTGCAGTGGCATGGTTGCACAATCGAGCATTGCCAGTTGCGAGTGCCGCAGTTTAAAAAAAAATGTTGTTTTTGCGAGGCGCCGTTGCGCGTTCATGTAGTTGGGCAGTTGAGCAGTCGTGCAGTTGGGCAATCATGCAGTTGGGCAGTTGAGCAATCGTACAGTTGGGCAATCACACACTTGGGCAGTTGGGCAATCGTGCACTTGGGCAGCTGGGCAATCTCGCAGTTGGGCAGTTAAATAAAAAAAGAAAAATAAGCCTTGCGATGTGCGGTTGCACTGTTGTGCGTGTGCGAGATCGCGCATGGCCGGTGGTGATGCCTGGTTTGCACAATTGGGCAGAGGGTAAAAAAGCACAATCAGGGTTCATTAAGGAGGTGGGGGAGAGAGATCCCCCGTGCATTGTGGTATGGAACTGGCAATGCAAGGCCAAATTTTTGAGACAGCCATTTAATCAGGATGTTGCTTTCTCGAAGAGGGAGCAAGCAAAGGATCTGGGGGGGGCACGCTGGATAATTAACTAAAAAAAAAAAGAAAGAAAAAACAAGGGGGGAAAGGAGAGTGGGAAGGACAGAGAAAGACCAGAAGTGAGAGGGCAGCAGCGCGTTTGGATTGCGACCCCGGGGGGTGAGAAAAAGGCCGTGAGGAGGGGTTGGCATTGTGAGCCAGAGCACAAGCCCCTCAGAGCATGGGGGCCAGCTAGGCCAGAGAGATTGTGAGGGATGACAAGTGTGGCAAGGCTTGTACAGAAGGCCTAGACAGCCACGATGGGGGGTATATAAAAAAAAAGCAGGAAGGAGGGGTTATAGGTAGAGGAGTCTGGAGAGGAGAATGGTACCAGTTCTGGCCTGGAGGAAGATATGGGGAAAAGCGGGCCTAACTATACAAATGGATATTTACAGCATGGGTTTAAAAAGAGACCTTTTATTTTTCAGTGCCTTTACAGTTAATTCTGCAAGAAGGAAGATAACATGGCTTCAAAGAAGAACAGGTCATCTAAAGAGGATACTTACAGGGCTATTGTGGAGCTGGCTGAGAAAGCTAACAGAATTGGCAGATGGCAGAGGGGGAGGAATCAGGGAGCTCTGGGGAGAAGTGGAAAGTGGGAAAGGGAAAAGGGGGCAGGGAAAAACGGCCAGCTGGGAGGCCACACAGCCCAACTAGTGTGCAACCAGCAATGCTGGTACCTCCCAGGGTGGCTAGTCCAGTACCTTTGCAGCCCATTGACCTGGTACTGCTAGTACCTCCCCAGGACTAGGCTGTAGTTCCCCTGGTGGAGCCCAGGCTGGAGTCCCTGAGCACAGTGGTTCCTTTGCAACCTCTAGGTTTACAACCAGCCACCCAGCCACAAGGGAGCATCCCAGGGCATCATGATAACAGCAGGCCACAAGAAGCAGATGGGATCACAGGTAATGTACCTGGGCCAGTGGGAGAAAGCATAAAGGAATACATAGGCCAAATTATTTTGGCACCCGGGACAGGGGGCTTGGGACAGATGGAGGTGGCACTGGAGGAAATTAAGTCAGACAAAAAGTTGCTGAAGGAAGGGGATAAAAGAGTGGAGCGTGAGGGAAAAGGGACAAGGGAAATAGGAGCTCCAGGAATGAGAGTGGGGAAGCAAGTCCCACTGGACACAAAGGAAAAAATATGGAAGGGGGAATATGTGGATATTTTTGCCTTAGTGAGCCGAGAGGCAGCGGCAAAATATGAAGAAACAGAGAATATAGGGAAGAGTGAAATGGCAGCAGCCGTGGTTTTGTTGGGGAAGAAAGAAGAGGATACATTTACAAAAGGTAAGATGTGGGATGGATGGTGTGTAGGTTTTGCCACTTACTCAGCGACAGCGATGGAGAAGAAGCCTGAACTGGGCATCCCACTCATCATGTACTCCCTGATTATATGAAGGGCGAAAGTTAAGGGGGTGGGTGGGATGGATATACTACAATGAATTCTTTCGACAAAGAATGGCGACGTATGAGGATGTAAGATGGAACACGAAAGAATTAGA
This sequence comes from Neoceratodus forsteri, assembly GCA_016271365.2. Classification (NCBI taxonomy): domain Eukaryota; kingdom Metazoa; phylum Chordata; order Ceratodontiformes; family Ceratodontidae; genus Neoceratodus; species Neoceratodus forsteri. Next base: position 867,738,835 of record CM057450.1, on the reverse strand, counting down.
TCTATGGACAGATTACGTAACCGATCAGTCCATGCCAGAAAGGGAGATGGGTAGGAGGTGGGGGAGATACCACAGAGATGTTGTTGGGGTTACAAAAGGGCTTTTTGTTCCTGGCCACAATGCCATTTTCAGCATGCATGCTCAAAATGTGGGGGATCACACCCAGCGAGCAGATGCAGAACGACATGGGCCCAAGGAGCCCATGGGTCAGGGGCACATGGAACAGGACAGCAGTTTTTTTCAGGAGGGTCAAGGGTATAGGGGACAGGCATGGAATAAAGGGGGGAAAGACAGAGGGCATTCAGGGAGGGGGGATCAGACTTTTTGATCAGCAGGGCCAGCGTGGGAACAATAGGGGGGTTCTGGGCAGAAAGGAAGGAAAATGGGCAGGTGATCAATTCGAAGAGGCAAGAACTCCCATCAAGATAGATGCAGGGGAAGATTGGTTGGGGAGGTATCCAGATAGAAAGGCAGCAGAGACCATCAGAAAAAAGGTTTTCCGACAGGGTTTTCATTACAGTGTGTGGGCCCAAGGCAAGCGAGAGAGGCGAGCAATCTGGGTTCAGTAAAAGGGAAAGAAGAACTCTTAAGACGTATAATAGTTAAGGAGAAGGCAGCTGGGAGGGTAGAAGGGCCATTTGACCCCCCCCCCAACAGAATATAAGAATTTCTCCATTGGGCTTGGTTCCCAAAAAACAGCAGGGAGATTACAGGGTAATAAACTACCTGTCATTCCTGGAAGGGCACTCGGTGAATGACTTTATCAGTGAGGAGCATAGCAAGGTAACATATGCCACATTAGAAGAAGCAGTCCAGATCATCAGAGCAACAGAGGATGCATGGATGGCAAAGACAGATATAGAATCCGAAACATAGAATTTGACGGCAGATAAGGACTGCTTGGCCCACCTTGTCTGCCGGCTTTCAGATTGCTTCCGGTCAGGAGGGAGGACTGGGATCCTTTGGGTTTTAAAATAGGGGGACAATACTATTTTGACAAAGCAATGCCCATGGGGTGTTCCATAGCATGTGCTACATTTGAAGCATTCAGCACCTTCCTGCAATGGATATTTCAGGAAAAAACTGGTTACAAGACGGTCATTCACTACTTGGATGATTTCCTTCTAATAGGCAGCGGAAGGAGGAGACAGAAAATATATTCCATTTCCAGGAGCTGTGCAGAAAGTTAGGGGTTCCTCTGGCTCCAGTGAAGACAGAAGGTCCCAAAGGTTTTAGAATTTTTGGGTATTGAAATAGATGCCCTGAGGGAGGTTTTTAGGTTGCCAGACAAAAAAGTGTCTAAGTTGAAGGAGCTGATTCAAGTACACACAAGTAGAAGGAGAGTACAGCTACAGCAGGTGCAACAGGTCTTGGGACACCTGAACTTTGCATGCAGGGCAATTAGCCCAGGGAGGGCTTTCACAAAACGACTAGCCAGGGCCACAGTGGGAGTAACCAGACCACACCACTGGGTAGACATGTCAAAAGGGGTTAAGGAAGATTTTAAGGTGTGGGAGGACTTCCTCAGTAGTTATAATGGGTGCTCCTTTTGGCAGGAGGACTGGGTTTATAACACGGACCTCAACCTCTACACAGATGCAGTGGGGGACTAGGCATGGGGGCTATTTGAGGGGCAGATGGTTCACAGAGCCGTGGCCCACAGAATGGGTGAGGGACGGGAAAGTAAAGGACATAACACTGTTGGAGATCATGCCCATTTGGGCCTGCACCCTGGTGTGGGGGGAAGAGCTGCAAAATCAGAAGGTGACATTCTGGTGCGACAACAAGGCAGTGGTAGCTGCCTTAAACAACAGAGGAGCCAGGTCAGAAATGGTCATGCAGGTCCTACGACAGTTGGTGCTAAAGGCCTTGAAATTGAATATGTCATTCAGAGCCAAACACATAGAAGGGGTACACAACACCCTGGCTGACAGTCTTTCCCGTCTGCAGCTGGGTCATTTCTGGAGGCTGGCACCAACAGCAGAGGACCAAAAAATGCCCATACCAATGAATATCTGGGATGTTGGCAAGAGGGAGCAGAACTGTTGTTTCGCAGCTCATGGGCATCAAGGACTCTGAGGGCCTACAAGGGGGCATTGCAGGTGTTTCAGACATTCAGGGCAACACACAACATGGAGGTAAGTAGGCTACCTACAGAGGAACAGTTAGGGAGGTTTACAGTGGAGCAATGGGAGAAAGGAACAGCCCACACAACGATGGGAGTCTTTAGCGGGGATTAGTTTGGGCTGTAGCCTGAAGGGATGGAAGGACCCGATGAGGTCAATGTTAATTAGATGAATGATGCAAGGATGGGGGAGGTTAAAACAAAGAGCTGCAGACAATAGATGACCAATAGGGGAACTATGGCTGGCGAGACTGGGGGGGTATTACCGGTAATCTGCAGATCGAAAGATGAAGCCCAGCTATTCCACATAATTTATCTGGTAATGTTTGGGGGGCCATGAGAGTGTGCAAGGCAGTGAGTCACGGCAGAAAGGAGGAAGAAGGGGGGGTTGGAATGGGAGGACATAAGCTGGGGGATGAATGAGATTCAAATCAAGATTAGGAAATCAAAGATGGATCAAGGTGGGCAGGGCTATATGGTAACCCTGAAGTCTCAGGTAGACAGCACGGTGTGCCCAGTAAAGACTTTGTGGGCTTACGCCTCAGAGCGGGGGGATAGGATAGGGAGGTTATTTGTGCATGGAGATGGAAAAAAGGTCACAAGTTATCAGGTCACAGCCATGCTCAAAAAGGGCATGCAGTTCCTGGGGGAGGACCCATGCAATTATTCGTCTCACTCCCTACGAATAGGGGCTGCTTCACAGTGGGCAGCAGCAGGGGAAATGGTGACTAATATGTTGGTGAAGGGTTGCTGGTGGTCTGCCAGTTACAAGAGGTACATTTAAGCACTGCAGTATGGAGAGTAACATGTCACTTGTGTTTTCTTTTGTAGACACTGAGCCACCGAGGGAGGGAGGGGGCATAGAGATGGAGATATGAAAAAGAGCCAATGACCAGATATAAGACTTTATTTTGTTTAAATCCTATAGGAAGAGGGAGGATAACGGAAGTATGGATCTGTGGCCACTCCTTTGTTTAATAGGCAGAAAAGAGAGTGGAGAAAAAGGCTGGGGGAAGACAGCTTTACCAGGATGTGAGAAAATGTAGGTTGGTGTGGCGTGGCATCAGAGGGATGAGATGGGCGCAACTGTTTCCTACCCTGACAGAGATGAAGGACAGGTGACCAATTCCAGACTTAATTATTGTACATCTAGGGGGCAACAACAGTGGGGGGAAGCCGTGGGTGGATACATACATGCAGATTAGGAAGGACTTGGAGAAAATACAGCAGTGGTGACCAGGGGTATACATTGCTTGGTCAGATATGATCCCAAGGAGGGTATGGAGGTACGAGTACAGTCATAGAGCCATAGATAGGGCTAGGAGAAAAATGAATAGGAAAGTAGGAACACTGATAAGGAAAATGGGGGGGGGCAGGTAATACTGCGAGGGGTGGAAGAGTGGGTGGATGATTTCTACAGGTCAAATGGATTGCACCTGCCGGATCTAGCCATAGATATGTTTAATAAAGAAACCATGGGTTTTATAGAAGCATGGAGGTGGCAGGAAGGAAAGTAAAAAAAAGAGAGAAAAAGAGGGGAGGCGAAAGGGGGGGGGAAGCCAGTCATCCAAAGCAAGCTGGAGACAGGCTAATGGGGAAAAGGGGGAGGGGAGGGGGGAAATAAATAGGATGAAAAGAAGAAGAAGCTGAAGGAGAAAAAATGGTCTTGGTTCTCACCGTTACCTAGCAGAAAAAGAGAAGAAGAAGAAGAAGGCACCCAGGTTTTCAACTGGGGGAGCAAGAAGAGGAAGAAAGAGGGATGATCAGAGATTGATATATGGATGCAACAAAATGCAATTGTGAAAGAACTATGAAAAATGATGATGAGATGGAAAATTGGATTTGTAATATATAATAAATTAATTGCCAATCTGAGCACAACAACATACAATGGTCTCGGTCTTTTGTGGGGGAAAAGGGGGGGAATCCAGGACAATGGAGTTTGCCCTTTAAGGGGCAGACCAAGTTCTCCTGGTGCACCCCTTTCCCTCTACCTGAGATGGTGTGCTCAGAGGAGGGAGGGGGGAAGGGAAGGGGAGGGACAGGGAGACAGAACAATAGGGCAGGCAACAGGAAGGGAGGGGTAAAGGGTACATAATGGTCAGCACTGCAGTGGCTCAGCCACTTTGCTGAAGTTTGATCCCTCCCACCCACCCACCCTTAAACTGTAGAGCCTGAGGGGAGGACAGTCAAATGGGGCTGTATGTCTGGTCTGTCAAAGGTGGATGACAGACGGGTCCAGTTGGATGGATAAAGGACTGCCAAAGGTGGATGGCAGACAAGGGGGAAAAAGGGAACAAGGGAGGGGAAGGAGGGGAGGGGGGAAATAAATAGGATGAAAAGAAGAAGAAGCTGAAGGAGCAAAAGCGGTCTCGGTCCTCACCATTACCTAGCAGAAAAAGAGAAGAAGAAGGCACCCAGGTTTTCAACTGGGGGGGCAAGAAGAGGAAGAAAGAGGGATGATCAGAGATTGATATATGGATGCAACAAAATGCAATTGTGAAAGAACTATGAAAAATGATGATGAGATGGAAAATTGTAATTGTAATATATAATAAATTAATTGCCAATCTGAGTACAACAACATACATGGTCTCAGTCTTTTGTGGGGGAAAGGGGGGGGAATCCGGGGCAATATGATCTCAAAGAAAATAAGTAGTCCAGGAATATCAGATATAAACCAACACGGTTTCAGTAGGGTTAGGTCATGCACAACTGATTTACGAACATACGAACATATACAAAAATTGCCAGCAGATACAGGCCCCAGGGTCTATCGAGTCTGCTTGATTGTGCAGCTATCAGTGTTCTACTGTACAGCTGCCCCCCCCCCAATCTGGTAGTGACCTTCCCCTGACCCTGTCCCACCCCTTCTTAAAACTGGCCACCGTTTGACAATACCTCCTCCTGGTAGTGAGCTCCACCCATCCACCATCCTTTCTGTGAAGTACAGTAGTGTCTTCTCATCTCCCTCTTGAACCTCCTCCCTCCCTCCCTCCAATCTTTGACTGTGCCCTCTAGTGTTTCTCCCACCCTTCAATCTAAAAAATTCCCTTTTTACTAACCTTGTTTATACCCCTCATATATTTGAATGTTTCGATCATATCCCACCTATCCTTTCTCTCCTCCAGGGAGTACATGTTGCGCGCCCTCCATCTGTTCTCATAGGGTCTGTCCTCCATTCCACTGATCATCCTGGTGGCTCTGCACTGGACCACCTCCAGTAACTTTACATCTTTCTTTAGGAAGGGGCACCAGAACTGCATGCAGTACTCCAGGTTTGGTCTGACCAGTGACTTGTACAGAAGTAGGATGACCTCCCTCATCCGTGAGGTGATTCCCTTGGCAATACACCGCAACATCTTGTTAGCCTTAGCTGCTGCTCTCCTGCACTGTGCTTAGTGGTTCATTTTCCCTGTGATCATCACACCAAGATCATTCTCCTCTTCCATAGTGAATAACTGTATCCCCCACAGCGTGTAGCTGAACTTTTTGTTTCTAGCTCCCATGTGCATAACTTTGCACTTTTTCACATTGAAACCCAGCTGCCAAGTGTCTGACCAGTGCTTGAATTTATCCAGGTCCTCCTGCAGCCCTAGCCACCCCTCTGTGCTGTCCAATACTGCACTAATCTTTGTGTCATCTGCAAATAGCCTTATCTTATTGCTGACCCCATCTGTGATGTAAGCAATAAAGATGCCAATCAACAATGGACCCAGCACTGAGTCCTGTGGAACCCCGCTCGTTACAGATTTTGGTGGTAAGGAGTTACCTCCTTAATACCATCCTCTGCTCCCTATCCTACAGCCAGTTTCTGATCCACTCCACCATCCTCCCCCCTACCCCCAGGTGACTCAGTTTGCTAACCAGCCTCCCATGTGACACTGAATTGAAGGTCTTGCTGAAGTCTAAGTACAGGACACCCACCACCTGACCCAAGTCTATTGCCCCTGTTACTCAGTCATAGAAGTCAACTAGATTTGTCTGGCAAGATCTGCCTGAGACAAACCCATGTTGCCTGTTGTCCTGAAGTCCATTATACTACAGAAAGGCTACCAGCCTCTCCCTGAGGATAGTCTCTATCAGATTCCCCATGATGGGGGTAAGGCTGACTAGCCTGTAGTTCCCTGGCTTATACTTGGGCCCGCTTTCATGGATGGGCACCACATTCACCATCCTCCAGTTCTGGGGCACACAACTAGTTGTCATGGAGGTGCTAAACAAGTCTGTCAGTGGCCCTGCCAGGAATTCTGCAATCTCCATCAGTACCCTGGGGTGGATGTCCTGGTGCATTTTCCACCCTCAGGGCTCTATGACTTTCTAGCTCTCTGGGATACCTCCACAGTACGTTCTGCCCCCTCCAGTCTCACTGCTCCCCTCCCCTGTGGCAATGGCCCCTGCTTCTCCATGGTAAGTACAGAACAGAAGTGGTCATTGAGCACTTCTGCCTGTTTCACCCCATTCTCCACCCACCCCTCATTCACTTTGATCCTTACAGGTTGCTTTCTCTCTTATGTGCCTGAAGAAATCCTTCTCCCCTATCCTATCCTTTGAGCAAGCCTAAGTTCTCTTGCCGACTTGGCTGCCCTTCCAATCTGCTCACCTCCCATGATTTCTTCCTGTACTCCTCCCTAACCTCCTCCCTTTTGGATACCATGCATTTTCTGAAGGTGGCCCTTTTTTTCTTAACTTTTCCTAACATCTCTCTGCTTAACCAGCTTTGCTTCTTTGTCCTGGCCTTCTTGCTTTGGAGCTTTGAACATAAGTTTATTGCATCCGCTAACCCAGCTTTGATGCTCCCTCATTTCTGATTGGCACCCATTTGTGGTTGAATTCTGACAATGTGCCCCTCCGGTATGCCCCCCATTCTTTCAAAGTCTGCCCTACTGAAATCTATCACCTTAGTCCTTTTACTGGCTGTCTCCTTACCCATCCCAAGTGAGAACCACACTGTCTTGTGGTCATTCCCTGCTAGGGGATCCTCCATGTCTAACTCCTGCATGTTCTTCCCATTCATCAGCACAAGGTCCAGAATGTTTCCTTCCCTGGTTGGTTCCCCTACCAACTTTACCAAGAAGCTATTCTGGAAAGCTTCCAGGAGGACCTGCTCCCTGCTGTTTGAGGTAACAGGGGAAGTCCACTCCGTCCCTGGCAGATTAAAGTCCCCCATTATCACAGTGTGACCCTCTGCACAGACCCTCCTTATCTATTCCCCCAGTTCCCTATCAATTCTTCGCTTTGGGTGGGTGGCCTGTACACCACCCCAAGCCTCACCCACCTTCCTTTTGGGTTCTGTATCTGTACCCATAAGGCCTCCATTCTACCCTTCATCCCCCCTCATCCCTGCTACACATTATCTGAATCAGTATATGCAGCACTGGACAGTAATACACCATCAGATGTGATATACCTTGATTTCAGTAAGGCTTTTGATGTGGTACCACATAGTAGGCATATTTCTAAATGAGCAACCTTTGGGTTTAATAATATAAATTGGAATGCTAATTGACTAGATAAGAGGACACAAAAGGTAATAATAAATGGACATATTTCTCAGTCAAGGTTACAAATGAGCCCAACAGTTTTCAGTATATACTTATTGGATATTGGCACTCCTGTCAAGAATAACTACAGTGTATTTGCTAATGAGACTAAAATTAGTGGGGAAGTGGATAAAGTAGAAAAGTATTTTATACTACAGTGTGACTTAAAAGCTTTGGGTACTGTAAATGGGCTCTAGAATGGGGAATGAATGTTAACCTAAAAAATGCAAAGTTAAGCATTTTGGTAAGTAGTAGTAGTAAAAATTTTTATTTTTATACAGGATAGCAAACTTTAGGTCATAAGACCTATTTTCAAAGTTGTCCTGTGTCAAGAACAAAGTTACATTCAATATAACATACAAAGATTCAAACTCATAAAACAACTAATAAATAATTTTTGACATTATACAAGACAAAAATCTTCAATCACACCAACAGACTACCCTGCATACAAATACTATCTCTATTACCACTTACTTTCAACATTACATGAAGAAGAGAACCTGGGAGTAAAAATTAATGAAGACCTGAAATCGAAATACCATGTGACAGTTTATTTATAAAAGCTAACTATTTATTAAATTCAATAAACAGACACTTGACAAAACAAGTAGTATTGTATTTCCACTGTTTCGTAACTATGTGAGACCAAATATCGATTACTGCTCACTATTTAGGGGCAGATTGAACAGAGGAGATCAAAACAAACTGGGGAAAATACAGATAAGGGTAACAAAAATAATAAATGGCTTACAGGAAAGAGCTATGAAGAACACTTAGGTAAACTAAACCTTCTTTCATTACAAACAATGAGAATAAAAGGGGCTCTTCTACCTATGTATAATGTATGCAACAACTCAAACCTATTATGTAGTATGAACATGAATATCAAGACTAACAGTATCGTATGGGGACATAATCAACAGTCAAAAGCCAGGGATCCATGACAGTCGGTCGACAAATTCATTGGTGACCGATGTTAAAGTGGCACCTTTATGTCGACTGCAATTGCGGTCAGCATAAAGTGGGCACTTGAAACTGTGTTTAGGGGAAGGAGTTCTAGACCCCAGAAAGCAGTGCCAGGGTCCTGTGCTGACACTACAGTCACCTGTCATTGTTGTCGCTGTAGTGTCAGTTGTGGTAAAATTGTTACCGTAGCGAGTGCATACCAAAAGCCAGTGCATTAAAAACCAACAGGTATAAGTTGTATTACGCAAAGAGATTTGTAGGTATATGGAACACCTTACCAGCCAACATAGTTCAGAATGAAGCATTTAATTAATTTAAACACAGACTGGATATTTATATGACTGAAAAAGAAATTGGAGATTACTACCACTGCTGTGGAAGGGCCGCAATTATTAACTATCGTGTATTTTGCTGTCCTTATCTTCCTAGCGAAATCCTACTGAGATTCCATCAATAGTGGAATTCTGAATTTCTCGAGTGTAATGTTTATCATGGATTTAAAATCTGAAGTTTACTGTAACTGTGGATTCTATTAAGTGATCCATAGAAAATTGTTTAGTGGTTTATGCTGAAATGCTTTTTGGGCCTCCAATCTGCCTAGCCCACACACAGAGAGCTCCCTCCAGGAGCAGGACCATTGTGGGGTGCATAGCAAGGCCCTGCAAGTCACCATATAACCACCGAGCCTCCGATCTGCCTAGCCCTCACACAGAGAGCTCCCTCCAGGAGCAGGACCATCACGGGGTGCATAGTGAGGTAATAAACTACCTCTAAGCAGCACCCTTGTGAGGGGGGTTACCTGTACCTGAACCTGTACTGAATCTGTGTTTCTGTTTAAACAGTCATTAGGCTATGTGGTGTTTCGTTGCAAACAGATGCCTCTGAGTACCTTGTGGGTTTCTTTATCTCTAATACAGTCAATGTAAGGCCACTGTGGGGAGGTATGATAAATATTCGCTAGCGAATGCATGTATTTGCTGTGGGGCACCAAAGTACTAGTGTTTTCATAGTGTGCAGCGTTTGCTTATGTGAATTTAGCTACTTGCCTGATTTTATGTAGTTGGTGATTTGCCTTTTTGCTCCCGGTATATCGGGTGGTGCCTAAGAGTCAGGACACTGCATGTACATGCGCAGATAGCGTATCCTGGTCTCCCGTTGCATTTTTAACTGTGGTCCTTTGTCTTTCTCCTCCTAATATAGGCCCTGCAAGTCACCACATAACCACCGAGCCTCCAATCTGCCTAGCCCACACACAGAGAGCTCCCTCCAGGAGCAGGGCCATCACGGGGTGCATAGCGCAGGTAATAGACTACCTCTAAGCAGCACCTTGTGATGGGGGTTGGCCGTCGATGCGCTGTGCACATCGATGCCCCCACCCCCAGGGTTGTCCCTTCATTTATTGGCCCCTAGTATGACATCACTTCCTGTCTGACATCACTTCCTGTCTGCTCTGTTACTAAGTCCCTACTTTTCTATTTGCAGGTTATACCGGCCAGCCACTAGAGGTACCTATAGACTCCCACCTCAGGTACCTCTATTTCAGACCTCCTCCTCTCCTTACTTCCTGGATCCCTTCTAACCATCTGTTCCACTTCTCTCTTCCTCAACTTACAGCTACCCTGCCCATACCACTCCCTGCACCCAGCCCTATAACTAGCCCACTTTCTGACCCCTTGCCACACCACCAAGCCTACACCCAGTGACCACTAGGAGTCACTATTTCTCACCCTTTTTCTGGCCCAAACCTAGCCTGCTTCTAGCTCCTAGAACGTGGAGCATGGCTCTCACCCAGGTCCCTTTTTCAACTGCCCTGGGAGAGTCTTGAACCTGGTACCCTGCCCACCAGAGTCCGTGTCACTACCACTGATCCAAAGTGGCATCTACGCTTTCTGGAAGTCTACCCAAATATTTCTACCTATCTGCCCTGCTGCTGTTATCACTATGCTAGGCCACCTCCTCCTAAAATGCCTCCCTCTCATCCTTACTGTGGTACCCTCAGCCCATCAACCAGGCAGCCCCCCTGGCACACTGGCTCTAGCACCCACATTTTTTCCGGACATAGTACGATCCCACCCCACACTCACCACGTGCGCTAGCCCACAGCACCCCCCCAGTTACCTCTCCGCTGCCTACCCAGGCTCCCACTGGAGGCTTATAATTCTCACCCTCCCAGCCTGGCAAACCCTGCCCATCCCCTGTTCCCAGAAGATCTCCTCCTCCTCAGTACATACCTATCGAAAGCTCACTCATCACCACCCCCTGGCCAGAGCCATGGTCATCCTATTACTCTTAACAGGCCATAGACATCCCAATCCAGGCCCTGCCCATACTAGCCCACCAGCTGGGTTCCCCAGGCTCCGCATAGCATCCATGAATATATGCAGCCTTCTGAAAAAATTTGATTCCCTCCAATTCTGGGTCACACTGCATAAACCAGATGTCTTAACACTGGTGGAAACCTGGCTATCAAAGTCCACCCCTGACTCCTTTGTCTCCCTACCAGGATACACCCTATACCAGGAGGACCGTGTAGGCAAATGGGGGGGTGGCTGCGCAATCTATGCCAGGGACTCTCTCACTGGACAAGCACTCCCTGCCCCAGCTCTCATAAATGGGGCACAGGCCCTAACCCTCAAACTTACTCCTGACCCCTCCAGGGGCTCCATATATCTCACCACTGCCTACTTTCCCCCTAAGAACCAAAGCCTGGCACTGGTATCCTTAACAGATTATCTTGCAACCCTCCATCACAAGGCTGACCAAATTCTTGTGGGAGACCTGAACATGAACTGGCTCAGCTCCTCCTCCTCCACTACCCGGGACTCCTTCGTGGCAATAGATTTGACTCAACTCATTTCCCAACCCACTAGAGTAAACACAAAGAGAGGTAGCAGCACCCTTCTAGATGTAGTCATCACCAACTGCCCCCAACAAGTCCATAATATCCAGGTCCTTCCTGATTCACTTAGTGACCACTCTCCTATCCTATTCCATTGGGTGACCTCCACACCCAAACTCACAGCCCAACCCACACTACGACGGCGCCTCAGACCAGGTGGGTTAAAAAGCCTCAAGCAACTTATTGCCCAAATAAACTGGTCGCCCATACACTACGCCTCTGACATAGATACCGCCCTAACCTTTTTTTCCCAAACCTTCAACAAAGCCTGTGACATATTCGCACCCCTCACAGAAGTCCGAACCAAAAAGCGTAATGCACCCTGGGTTACCCCTGCCCTGCCCTGCTACAACTGCTCAAACACAGGGATAACCTATGGCACCTGGCCACAGAAACAGGCTGGATGGGGGACAGACAGGTATACAATGCTGCACAGAACAAGTGCACCTGGGCTATCCGAAAAGCAAAGGCCGATCACTACCAGGCCATGCTCACCTCCTCCTGGGGGTGTGCACGAACATTCTGGGACAACATTAAACAATTAAATGGGAGTGCACACTCCCCTTCCCTCTCCCAGATCACCATAGATGGCTCTATCTCTACCGACCCTGTCTGCATAGCTAACTTCCTAAACACATCCTTCACGGACCTTAGTTCGGTCCTTCCTAGCAATTTCTTTGACCCATCCCCCTCCCTACCTGCCCCAGTTATCCAACACTCTAGTTTCCACTTATGTAGGGTAACTGCCCAGGAAGTCAGACCCCACCTGATCAAAGCACTAAAGAGCAATAGTTCTGGCAGTGACTCCCTGGACCCCAGCATCCTCCGATGGGTGCTGGATCAGGTCCTTGCACCACTCACCAACCTTCTCAACAAATCCCTCTGCCTGGGGCAATTCCCATCGGCATGGAAAACTGCCACGGTTATGCCCATACACAAAGGTGGAGACAGGTCCACGGCCAGGAACTACCAACCAATATCCATCCTCCCACCCTTCTCCAAAGCCCTAGAAAAACTGGTGGCCACTCAAATTACTGATTACCTGACCAAACACAACATTCTCTGCCCAGAACAGCACAGTTTCCATGCAGGTCACAGTATCAGCACTGCCCTAATGGAGTTTTCAAATTTCCTACACTCCTCCCTGGACTCTGGCTCCCTAGCTGGGGCAGTGTTCATTGATCTTTCAAAGGCCTTCGACACTGTCTCCCACCCTCTCCTGCTGGATGCCCTCAGGCACACTGGCTTCTCTATTGGGCCAGCCTCCTGGTGCACCAGCTACCTATCTGCCCACTCCCAGTGTGTTAAAATCAATGGGACTTATTCCAAAACATGTCCCATCCGCTCAGGTGTTCCTCAGGGTTCCATCCTGGGACCACTACTCTTCTCACTCTACCTCAACACCCTGCCCAATGCATGCACTGGAAAAATTCTGCTGTATGCAGATGATGCCGGCATCTTTGCCACCCACTGCAACCCCATTTCCCTACAGGACACCTTACAACTATCCTTTAACAATGCCAAAACCTGGTTTAAAGAGCATAGACTTGTCATCAGTCTCAAGAAAACAAAAACTATGCTCTTTGTCCACCCCCAAAACAAAGCCAGCAACTTCTCACTCCACATCCTCCCTAGTTCCAAACAACCTCTCGAACAAATCTGCTCATACAAGTACCTTGGGGTTTCCCTTTACTCAGCCCTCATCTACCACAACCATATTGATGCTCTTGCCCCAGCTACCAAAGTGCGGCTAGGTATACTCTACCACTACAAAAATTGTCTCCCCCTGATGCCCTCCGACTAGCGGTTACATCCTCAATACTATCCCTTGTGGACTATGGCCTGCCAGTATACGGTGCAGCGGACTCAACCGCCCTCAATAAAATTCACCTCACCCTGAATAAGGCCTGTAGGCTAATTACGGGGGCCCCCAGGCTCACGCATACTTGCCAGCTCTATGACATGGCAATGCTGCTTAACCTGGACGAATGACTTAGATACCAAACCTACCTCATAATGAAAAAAACTCTTCTCAGGCTATCCCCTCCCGGGCTGACAACCTCCATCCACCAAGCCCAACCCTTGGTTCAAACTTGAACCTCCTGTAAGGCCACTCTACTGATCCCAAGATCCAGAACCACCCATGGACAGAGGTCCTTCTGTTACAGAGCTCCTTCCTGGTATAACACACTCCCTACTTCCATCTCTGACACCCCCATGATCTCCTGCTTCAAAACTGCACTTCGGAGCCAGCTATTTAATATGCGTAGCTGCACTTGTCTCTAAGGTGGCATAGCTCTATGCACTGACAAAGCTCAATGAGCTGCTCCTCACCCCACCACACCCCAACCTCACCCCATCTCCCACTGAACTATTACCACCTGCTGCTTATGCATGTAACCTCTTGCAAGTATATGCCATTGTAAGTTAACTGTCTCTCCCTGTACAAATGATTGTAACTACATGTGTTTGCAAAACTTGTAATCTCTATGATGTAACAAAAAGTTGTAATGTATTTGTCCTCAATGTAACGAGGTACCTTTGGAAATGAACCTCTGGCTCAAAGGTTGTAAACTGATGTACAAATAAATAAAATAAAAAATAAATTCAATGGAATGTAAAAATAAATTCCAAAAAGTATTTCTGAAGCACAACTGCTATTTCACACTAATTTCACCAATGAAATTGCTCATTATACAAAGCCCTAGTGGCTTGCTCATGATGGGTCCTATGCTGGCATCAGAGGCAAGGTTGCTGGAGGAGGTATTTGGTTGTCTGTCTGCTTTGCTGGTAACTGGTCCCATGTTGGTACCAGCAACTGGGCAGCTGGAGGAGGTCTTTGGCTGGCTGGCCAGCTCACAAGGTGGCTTGTTGATGATAGGTTCTTTGCTGGTTCCAGAGACGGAGTTGCTGGAGGAGGTCTTTGGTAGGCTGGCAGTGTGGCTTTTTCATTGACTGGTCCTATGCTGGAACCAGAGGCTAGGAAGCTGGTGAGAGTACAGTATGTGTGCTTGTTCTGGACAGGATAAAGACTGGGGAGGGGAAAAGTGCTTCAAGTCCCTACAGGAGAATAGGGAGAAGAAAAAGACCAGTCCTTGGAAATCTTTCTGCTCCTTGTGAGTGACAGAGTGAGAGGCACATCATATGCTAACATTGACAGCTGAGGATTGGTGGTCCAAAAATCATACTGTCGACAACACATCTAGTATTAAGGTGTTGAAAAAGAGAAGAACCGACATTTTAGATTTTGTTTAGCTTTTGCTCTGAAAACATAATCTTTGTAGACTGGGAGATTTCTTCATATGCTGTAGAGTCTATTGTCTTATGCCATGATTAAATGGAATTCTATGCACATGAACAACATAGAGTGATTATGTGTTTTTCAAAAACAAAACTTGAAATATGCACCGTAATTCATCATCACAACAAAGTATCACAAAACTGAATGCTAAGAAACAATTAGACAAGTACCAGAAATAAATATGTGCCCGTACAATTTAAAGTAGTTATTGCCAGTATAAAAGTCACCAATGTAAGAAAAACACCCACCACCCATTACATCAAGAGACAGAAACAGCTTAATTTATCATCTGTACCATAAGAAATAAGGAAGGGTGCCAGGGTAAACATCCCAACACTAAACGATTCATTATTGGGCCATAAGTATTTATTGGTGATGTATAATCATCATCGTGTGGTGAAACAAGCATTTGTCAATGCCGAATGTTTGCTGCTTGCATTGCTGCTGTACTAAATCCTAATTGAACACATTTTTACTATATATTTACCCAAGACAAACCACATGGTATGTAAAATATCATTTGCAGTGGGGTCCTGATTTCACACAGTTTTAGACTGCACTGACCCCAACTATTAGAGGTGTGGTGCAAAATCATGTTTTTTGTGTGGTCTTGCTTTTATAATGTATTTCTCCAAGACAAATCATCTTATATACAATATTTCCTTTTCAGTGGAGTTCTGCTGTAGGATCATGTTTTTACATAGTTTTACAATACATTTGCCCAGGATAACCCAGCTGAGATGCAATATTTCATTTTCAATGTGTTCCTCCATCTTTCAGTTTTTACACTGCATTTACTCAGGACAGATAGCTGAGATGCAATATCTCTTTTTCGATGGGGCCCTACATTAACCAATTTTTATAATGTATTTGTTCAGGATAGTGCAGTTGAAAGGCAAGTTGCATTTTCAGTGGGATCCAGCTGTTACAATTTTTTCAACCAGGCTAGAGCAACAAAGATAAACAGTTCAGTGGAGGCTGTGCTGTGCTGGGGTCCTGTTTTTACACATTTTTTACTATGAATTTACCCAGGATAGACCAGATGAGATGCAATATCTCGTTTTTAGTGGTGTCATGCTTACACACATTTTTAGATTGTGTTTACCGAGGACAGCCCGACTAAGAGGTAATATCTAATTTAAAGTGCCTCACATATTTTGACCCCAAATTTTAGATATAGTCATTTTTTGACCTGACGTTATGATCAAGACCAGTGGAATTTTCTAAAATCCCATCTGGAAGGTGATTTTTTGCAGTGCAACTGCAAAAACATGTCTTGGAGGTGATTTTAAAAATGACCCCTGTCATGTTCATGAGGTGGGGTAACATAAGGGATATATCGAATGTTGGGGTCACAAACTGCGGAAAATAGTCATGAGAAAATGTTGAAACTATTCAATGGTCCCAATTCTCAAAAGACTTGGAATCATGCAAGGTGTCTGCATCAAAATAAATGATGCAAGTGGCACCTTTTGTCATAAAATACTCCCTGAGCAATTCTCAAAAGCAGCCTGCATCAAACGCGGCTGCATGCAACAGGAAGGGCTTGCCCCAGCCTTGTGCCACATGATGGGCTGCGGCATGGTGATAGGGGGCTTGCAGAAGATGCTGGCTGCCATATCCCCTCAGCTAGTATTCGCAAAACCCTCCCAGAGGGCAATGGTCTAAGTAACATTAGACCAGCCAAGGGCTGGTCTGTCGGTACTTAGAAATCCTCTGGGAGGGTGTGCAAATATACTGGCCCCCAAGCCCTGATCCCCTGTTATAACAAATATTAATATGTATAATATAATAATAATATTCCCTTGTAGTCTAGTGCCCCCCCAAGCCCCACTTTCCCTTTATATTAATTAATATCCATGGTAGTCTAGCAGCCTCCCCATGCCCTGATCTCCCATTATAGTAATTATTAATATCTCTCTGGTAGTCAAGCGTCCCCCCCCAAGCCCCGATCTCCAGTTACACTAATTATTAATATCCATAGTAGTCTAGTACCCCCAACCTCGAGCTCCCATTATAATATGTAATAATATTGTATAATATAATAATTATAGTCCCTGGTGATCTAGTGAACTGCCCCAGTCCTGAACCACCATTAACAGAAATCTCAAATTTCCTGGTGGTCTAATGGCCCTCCACCTCACAGTGCCCTACCACCCCTTAATCTGTAACCAAGCTGGAGATTGGCACAGTTCACCTCTCATCATCATGACTAGCTGCCAACTGAGCTCTGAATGAGTGCACACTGTATATAGTACGTGCTCAGTGACTAACAGCTACTGTCAGTCACTGAGTGCATAATGCACACAGTACATGGTCATTCAGAGCTCAGTTGGTGGCTGGCTGTGGTGGTGAGTGGTGGGCTGTGCCAGTCACTGGTTCAGTTATGGGTTAGGGGAGAGGAGTGGTAGGGCACTGCAGGGTGGGGGGTCCACTAGACCACCAGGAAATTCAGCATTTCTGTTAATGGCAGTTCAGGGCTGGGGTGGTACACTAGACAACCAGGGAATATAATTATTGTATTATACAATATTATGACATATTATAATAGGAGATCAGGGCATGGGGGTGCTGCTAGACCACCAGGATTGTCCCTCCATTGGTTTGGTGGACATTGGGGATGGGGTGGGGGGCAGTAGACTACTGAGGACATTATTTTAATACTTTACTGGGCCATCGTGGATCTGGACTGGGGGATGGGCCACTAGACTATCAGGGATCATGTTCATTTTACACTCTGGGATTGGGGTTGGGGGGTACCCTAGACTACCAGGGCTAATTTACATATTACAGTCAGGGATTGGGGCAGGGGGTGCCCTAGACTACCAGAGCTAATTTTTGTATTACACTCAGGGAACAGGGCTGGGGGTGGTGGAGGGCTAGCAACAATGGAATGCTGTCCATAGTACTCTTGCCACATAGCCAGCCCATGGCTTATGGCACACCTTCACTATGCACCCTCTGATTGGTGCAGGGCCAGGGTTGCAACAAGCCATGGGACTTTGATACCAGGACCTGAGCTGAAAGAGAATTGGGTGCACGGTCCATGGTATACCAGCAATCGGCGCAAGCCACCTTTGGCCTGGCTTGCACTAACATTTGAGAATTGGGCCCAAGGTTTATTCATAACACAGTAGTTTGTTTTTTTCACATTTTGACCCCAAATTTTCAACATCGTCTTTTATGACCCCATGTCGTGATCAACACAGGTGGATTTTTTTAAATCCTGTCTGAGAGATGGTTTTACAAAGGGACTGCAAAAATGTGTCAAAGGAGATTTGAAAAAAAAAAGACACCTGTCATATTCATCTGGCTGGGTAACAAAAGGGCTATGTGCAAATTTGGATCCAAAATCTGCACAAATCGCAAAGCTACAATATGAGTAAGCATTGAAAAAATTGTGTGTTTCTTCATAACTTTGTTGTTTTTTGACATTCTGACCCCAAATTTTCAACACTGTCTTTTATGATCCCCACCTTATGATCACAGAAGGTGGAATTTTTGAAATGCTGTTCAAAAGGTTATATTATGGAGCAATGCAAAAACATGTTTTGAAAGAGATTTGAAAAACAACATCTATCATGTTCATGCGGTGGTATAACAAGAGGGATGTGTCAAAAACTGGGGGCAAAACCTGCACACATTGCAATATTATGAGTAATCATTGAAAAAAAATAACATTTCTTCACAACTTTGTTGTTCTGTGACATTTTTGCCCCAAAGTTTCAACACAGTCTTTTTATTACCCCTCCTTCTGAACATGAAAAGTGTTATTTGTAAAATACTGTGTGAAACATCATTTCATGCCACAAGTGGGAAAACACATTTTGTCCAGGATTTAAAAAACAACACCTGTCACTTTCATGAGGTGGTGTGAAAAGGTGGCTATGTTGAAAATTGGGGTTGAAAATATTGAACATTACTAAAGTTATGAGCACTGAAAATTTCAGTGTATTGTACCTTCATAACTTTGTTTTTCAATATTCTGACCACAAATTTCAGTCTTTTTTTTGTATAACACCCTTTATTAATATTCAGTAACAGCAAATACAGCCATGTATGGCACAGTCCAGGTAAACCTAGCTGGGGTAACCCCCATGGATATACTCTCTAATAGACATGACATACTGTAGTCTTTTTACTGTATGACACCACCTCATGAACCCAGTAGATGAAAATGTTCAAATCTTTCCCCGAAGGTGATTGTGTGGAGCAATTGTGAAATCCCCTTTGAGGTCAGATTTGAAAAATGTCACCTATCTTGTTCATGAGGTGGGGTCCCCAAAAGATTAGGTTGACAATTTAGGGGAAAGTATTAAAAAATGACCAAGGTATGGGTACAAGTTCAAAATGCATTGAAATACATTGACCACAGCTTACCTGGTTTCCTCAGTTCCCTGTCCAGTGTAGAAGAGAGAAGACATTTCTCTGGTCCAACTTGGATTACAGTGTTGGACCCTCAGTAGGTGTGGTGAGGGGTAGGAGGTGTGGAGTAGTGGAAGCTGAGTGGGGGAGGTTGTGCAGGGGACAGTAATGCTGTTTGAGGGGTGTTGGCAGCAAGTGACATCAATAGACCATTTTCTTTTTTACAGGGTGAAAATTTTTTTAAAAAGTCTTCAAGGTATGATTTTCATTATTTTGTGTACTGACACTGGGGACTGGGAACCCCAGTGTTGGGTCCCTGTTACATGGAACAGGAAGTGATGAGAAGGTTGGAAGGATACTTTGCAGAGGGTAGGATCTTTGCAAAAGAGGCATGGGAAGCAAATGTGGAGGTGGAAGGGACACTTGGAAGAGAGTAGGATTCTTTGAATGGGGACAGAAACCAATGGAGATGTAGGATGGATACTTGGCAGAGCATGGGATTTCAGTAAAGCTTAGTTTAAAAAAAGAGGGCAAACAATGGTTGTGCAGGGCAGGATGAGGCAAAAGCTGATCATATTACTGATGAGATGTGCTTGCTGGGCAGCATAATGCAGATCAAAGAAAAGTGCCAACATGTGATTCTGGTGGCTCTTTTTTTTGAAGTTCATGAATTTTTTACCCAGAAAGCCCAGAGGAGTGTCATGATCAGCCTGGTTAATGACTGGTCTGACAATGTCATGCCCACTGCAGACTGTTCTACATTGGACTAACAGTGACACACATCTCAAATCCACTATCACAGCAACATGTTCACTTTGCACAACCACAAACAAAAGAACTGTGTGTATGGCTAATAAAAATTGAAAATAAGGAGTAAAAGATAGGTCATAAAACATACAAAGTACCACTTTCTAAATCAAGCACAATAGTAGGTTGAAACAACCGTTTCAGCAATCACTCATAGGTGCCCTATATTTAAACACTTAGCATGGCACCAACAGGATTATCTCTGTGTTAAGTGGATGTAGGACAGCTGACAGTCTGTTATCATGACTGCTGCTATACTTAAATAGTCGCATAGCATGATACTATAGAAAGTGGCTAGTGTGATCTTGCTAAATACACCACTGCACCCATGCAAATGAGGAAAGCCTTTTGCATACATGGCACACTGGTATATTTAAAGGATTTTGGAAGTGATAAAGGGCTGCTATGGCAGCCATTTTTAATGTTACTGAAACCCTGCTATTAAAAATGTGCACAGTGGTGCACAACCCCCCCCCCCCAGCAGTACTGGTGACTAATGAAAAAAGATATAAACAAAACATTTCTCATTCATCACGTGACTACCAATAATATTTCCTATTTGTATGGTAGTCCTTCTACCTCATCTGATCCCCAATTCATCAACCACCCTAGTGCTGGTGGAGTTGCTGCCATCACTCTAGCCCCATTCCATCAAGTTTCTAGGGCTAGAAGTACCACCCTCCCACACAGTATCCCTGTTTGTTTGCATTTAGGAAAACCACACTGGTGTCCAATGGTCTCTCCCTCCTTACTGGAGATTTCCTGCCCCTTTTGTCCCTAATGTCAGCTCCATGAATCAGTTGGTAGCCAGCACATACCCGCTGTTCATCACCATCTGCCCAGCACTCCTTCTGTATCCATATGCAATGCTGCATATCAATATTAAACTTGTGTTGGACAATAAGCTAAGTCTGCATAGACTGGTAATGTGCATGTGCATGGATGTACTTTGTTTTCAGCAAATCTACTTTTATTGCCAATACCTTTATGAAATGCAAGGCTTTTTTCACAAAAGTTTGATAACAGCTTTTGAATCCCACTCATGACCACATTAGTGGTGTCACAAAACTCCCACCCCAAATAGATGTTTTGCATGTAGGTGCAGTAGGGTAGGAGGGTGTGGAGTAGTGGGAGGCGGAATGGGGAGTTTGTGCGGGGAGGGAGGGAGGGAGGGTAATGCTGTTTGAGGGGTGTTGGCAGCAACTGACATCAATAGACCATTTTCTTTGTTACAGTGTGAAAAAAATTTTACAGGGTGAAAAAAATGTTAAAAAGTCTTCAGGGTATGGACAATAAGCTAAGTCTGCATAGATTGGTACTGTGCATGCGCTCGGACATAATTTGTTTTCAGCAAATCTACTTTTAGTGCTGACAACTTTATGAAATGCCAAGCTTTTTTCACAAAAGTTTGGTAACAGCCTTTGGATCCCCCTCATGACCGCTGAATACCTATTTTTGTGGGAATTACATTTTACCAGCAATGTGTTTATGGGTCGGGGGGTGATCCAAAAGCCATCATCCAAGTTTGGTGAAAATATCTTGGCCTTTACTAGAGTATGGGTAATAGAAGTACATTAGGTAAAAATGAACTAATTCTGCACTCATGTGCATTACTGCTTTATGGGAAATAAATTAATTTTCCACCACCAATCCTGTATTTATGTACAGCTTTGCATAGCAATATAGGACATGTATGGGGCAGACAGTGGTCTGACATCTGAGTGGAAGGTTAGCGCTGGTCAACATCTGAAGTTCAGCATGGAGAGGAGGGAGGCAGGAGACTACTGTGGCAGGTTAGGGACCACTAGGGGATCAGGGTTGTTTTTTAATTATGTAAACAGGTATTGGGTGAGGGTAGGTGGGTACCACTAGCATCAGGTTGATTGATGAAATATGGATTGTGTTAGAGACTAGGGTCACTAGACTACCAGTGATTACAGTTCAGAGTACTATGGTTGGCATGTGGTTCAGGAGTAGGAGGGGGCAATGAATGCCTCTCTGTGCAAAACCTCTGCACATACATCAGAACAGAGACATTGTCCAGGGCTGCTAATAGTCAAATAATGTCTAGCAAATGACTCTTAGTGCCTTGCATGCCATATGTGGTCATTAGAATGCTAGTGTTTGAATACAGAAGCATGGATGGAAAGTGCTAACCTGTTTTGGATGTGCTAACCCATTTGCACGGTGATGTCTGTTGCTAGCAGGGGGCCTGGTGCATAGTGCCTCTGTTCTTCATATGTTGCTACCACAGCCCTATATTTGTACATGCAGTGTGTGCCGGCAGGGGTGCTGCATTAGTCATGTATAAATGTTACTCTTTTCCAATAGCACACTGTGCTAATTGTTGTGTAGCATTATCTGCCATGTTGATTACGAAGACCATTGGTATTATGAAATAAAATCACAATCACACAACAGTTAAAGAACAATGTATGCAGACTTTTTTTTTTCTTTTTTGTGTTTTTTGTGGTATTTTTTGGCTTTTTGCTTCTTCAAAAAGAAACATTAATGTCGACAATTACATCCATAGCATTTAGTTGTCATGCTTTCAGCATTAGATATGGCTACTAGTCAGTGATTGCTGCTGTTGATTTCTATATTAAAGATAAAGACTGTACAAGTGTGTTGTCATACATGTACTTGATTGTCAGGGATCATAGCAAATATAATAATATAGTGCATGAGTAAAAGGAAACTAATTGCAAAAACTGTAATGAGTTTAATAAAGCATAAGATAGGCATAGAGCAACCTTACAGATAAGACTTGGGGGGGGGGAGGGATAAGCCAAAGATCAAGTACTGTATGCGGTGATACAGTAGGTAGATAGGGGAGAAATAGGTAGACTAGGGCCAGGTGGTCCTTATCTGCTGTCAAATTCTATGTGTCTGTGTTTCTATGGAACTGAAGAAGATGACAAAATGTTTTGTCTGAAATTAAACCTTACTGCCAGTACTGTGACAGGGGGCCTACAGAGAGATTAAGAAGAGGTGCAGTGTGCATCATCATGGGGATGCCTCTGACAACAAACAAATCAAGGTATGAGTGGCCAAAGGAGAGGAGAGACAACAGTGATAAAACAATTGGATAAAGGATAGTACAATGAACTTGAAGATGATCCTACTAGAAGATCTGGAAGTATACTGCTAATAAATTACACTGAAACTCACAATGATGAAATCAAATTATGCAGCTTTCTGCAACAGAGTTACTACAGAATATAAGAAAATTTCAATGGGAGTTAAGCCCTTTCATCATAAAGGAAACTATGATATTGCATTTCATCCTGGTGAGCTCCATCGTACTTCACTAGTATCAAACTGTTTCATCTTCTTCATCTTGCCCTCCTGTATCCAGTCCAGATGCTTGGCTTTCTGGTGCTGAACTATCATTCACCAGGTTGATTGAGCTGGATGATAGTGAATGTCATGCAGATTCATATTAAAAAACATGAGTATTTCAATCAATCAATCAATCAATCGATCTTTATTTAGCCAGGCTAAACATTTATGAGAAGAACTCATTTACAAGATGGACCTGGGAGTAGTTACTAAGTTAACAAAAGTAAAACATTGGGACAAGTAGGGTATACAGCATAATAAGTTAAAAATGTTCAAATAAAAAATAGCATAACATTTGACAATATATACAAGTCAGTTCATACAGTATAAGACAGCATAACATTTAAAGTAGTGTACAGGTCAGTTTATACAGTGTAAATTCATTCAAGAACAAAGCATTGAAAACAGACAAACAGGTATGGCAGGAGTCTGCCAGGGTAGCAAGGTCAACCATGTGGAACAGATAATAAATTATAATAGATTACACCTAGGGCAAAAGTAAGACAGAAGGAGCACATACATGGGAGAAAATGAAGGAATGACACACACAGAGGAAGAGTGGTTGTAGGGGAAAAGGAAGTAGAGGTGAGGAGAGGGGGAAGAGGTTAGCAATACGTTTTAGGAATCACAGTTGCAAATTTAAGTGGCAGCCCTAGCAACTAAAGTTTTAAAGATAGCCAAGGTAAGTGGAGTGGATATTTGTAGAATTTTTGTAGCTTGTTCCACAAGGAGAGATATATTTCAATATTCCTAATGCTGACAAAAGTCTGAATACATGCTCTGTCTGAATGCTTTAGTATAGGCATGATAACTAGTAAACTGCTAACCTCCCCAGTTCAGGCCATACACTCATTTTGGATTGCCAGTAATGCAGAAGTTCATAACTTTACAGAAGACTGCACAGTCAATAAAGTACTCAAAGATCTGCATGTCACTAGCCAAAGATCTTCTTTCTGATAATGATTGTTTGCTAGATGCCATGAGATGCATACATGAAATGCAATCTAGCAAATAAAGTCTGAGGCAGAACTGATGCATCTGTCTCATCTTCAACACGTGACTCTTCTTCCATAGAAGTGTCTGATGATGATATATGGGTTCTGGGATAGGTAGATTTAGAGGTTTGTCACAAAGTTCATCCTTACAAAGTGCTGTCAGTGGGTGGTAGTACCTTTGCCACCTACTTTTTGAAGCAATGATCCAGAATGAAGGAAAGCACAGGCTGGCCCACTTCAAATATATCCCGTAGATGTCTATATCCAGACATCGCTTGAAGCAGTGAATCAGTGAGCCACTTTGCATTACCACTCATCAAGAGGTCCTTGCCATACTGATCAATCATGTGTTGTCAAAATGAATATACCTCACCTGTTGCAGTATTATGCTCAGCCATGATGCATAAGAACTGACCTCCCATGTTATGGCTTTAAATGGCTCCAGCAGTACTGTACAATGAGTGGTTGAATGACTGCCCAACAGAATGCAGAAATCCTTATGTCAGTACCAGCTGTCTGATTATGGAGCAAATATTCAATTGCCAACTTCCACTCTTTGAACCATTCTTGCATATAGTAGGTTGAGCTTCACCTCATCACACAGCCCTGAAACAGACCATATTAAAACAGGTTCATTCTATATGCAGATGCCTCAACTCTTTGTAAGCTTTTATGGAGTGTGAAACTCATGGGCAAATCTTCCTCACAGCACTGATAACAACTTCTTCTATCCTGTTGTTGGTCAGGAATACATGAACAACCATGTATATGTAGAGATCCAGAAAGGGCACAGGCATATAGCCACCACCCTCAAGAGCCTTAACAACATTGAAAGCATTGTCACTCACAGCAATATCAGGTTCCAGATCATCTGCTGTCAACCAAGAACCAATGACCTCCTCCAAGATTGAAACAGTCCGATTAGTACAATATAGCAAATCCCATTGCTCTCAGAGCTGTAAGATGATGGAACATAGAAGAATACAATTTAGATCCACCAAAAGAACTACAGTTTTGAGATTGCTCATCCAGTAACACCCAATGAGCGGTCACTTCCTTATAGTCTAGCCCTGGCTACTCTGCCACATGTTTTTAGTTTTATGCACATTGGGGCAGAACAACTCCCTCAGGCTAGTGTGAACCTCCCCACACACCTGCTTGTACATTTCCAGATTTGCCACCTGGCTGTACAAATGCCATGATGGCACTTTGTATTGTGGCTCTGCCATATGCAGAAATCTGTGGAAAACATATCTGAACACCAAATAAAAAAAAAAGTAGGTGCTCAACCAGCAATTGTATAACAATATGCTTATTTTCATTTGACTTGGAATTCTCAAGCTGCAGCTTTGCCAGTTCATTCCACACATTTCATTGTCATCTGCCACTGTGGTCTTGATGAAAGAACATGTGGTGAGGTTGGTGTCAGTGGTGAGATCAGAAGACGCTCCTATTGTTGAGATCTCTCAATATTACCCAGCCCTGTTACATTTTTTGGGCCTTTCTATGGGTACTCTTAACTGATTCCCTAAACTCTGAACCCCTGACATCACAATAAACTCATTATGATGTTTCATACATAGGTTACATAGGTGAATGCACATGGTAGTGGTACTACAATGCTGGAGGTCATCCCTGGCCGATTCTCTTTAGGCAAATCATGCAGCAGCAAAAGTATAATCTGTCTGATATGCCTCAAAGTATGCCTAAACCCCGATCCCTTGTTAGGCTTGGACAGAAACAGTTCCTAGTAACCAGAAGGATGGGCAGGAACATCACCACAACCATATGACCCTTCATCAGCACAATCTTTCCTTCTGGACACATCTGACAAACTTTGGAAGTCTTCCTTCCAGATTCTTGTTTTGGTTCAGTCACACTGTTCTTGACTTCTTTCTTCTGATGAAAATTTGTTGGCTACTCTTTTGGTTCCTCCTCCTCCTCCTTATTTTTCAGAAGTTCCCCTGCAGGTGAAATATAGTTCACCTCATCATCAAATGAAGCTAGCACTGGTGAAGCATCTTCCATAACATCCTCTGACTGTTGCACCTCCTTCTTATCCTTCTCCAATGTCCATAATGAATCTATAATGCAGTAGTTTAGTGAGTGGGATCATCGTCATCATCATGGGTATCATTGTTATCATCATTAGGTAGACTGGGCATGGCACTGGATGTGGCACTGGGCATTGCACATTGCACTGTCTTCTCCATTTTTTTCAACACTCCATTTTCAAAATGCTTTACAACTGCATACATTCTAAATGTAACATCCCTGTGTGTATGAGAATGGCTGATTTTTTTCCCATTTCCTTCACCACATCCTTCACAATTTCCCTCATGGAGGGCAGACTTGGAATAACTGGAATGGCAGTTGGAACAGTCAGAGCAGCAGCAGTTGCAACAACTAGAGCAGGAGTTGGCACAGTTGGGAAAGGACTCAGGGTAGATGATGTTGATAATAATCATAAGTCATTCCCTTACTGTTTTTCCACTGGCAAGGGAAGAAGTGAAGTGAGTAAAAGTAGGGCCATGGACAGCCACAGTCACAGTCACAGGTTGAGACTGCCTTAGGGATAACTTCTTTTAAACATCTTCAAATAAGTATGAAGTTCCCACCAAGACCTGCACCCACAGTACTACGGTTGGTGGTTTTCCTCTCCTCCTCCAGCTTTGGCCACATGCATCCTCCTCCTCAGATCAATGAGCAGGAGACACCACTGTGCAACTTCATCATTGCTCCACATCACAGATTTCTTTCTATTGTCACCACAAGACATCACAAATAAACTCAGGAGATTTTTATGCTTGTAATAAAACATGTGATTTGATATTCAAAGCATTGCAGCTATACAGACAAGTGGATTTTAAATTTTAACAAAATCACAAAAGCTTATCTGCAGCACAATGAAATGAGACTATCTGGAAAAAAACACTGAGCTAATATTTATTTATTTGGTTTTTGTTTACTGGGTAAGTACACTAGACAACAATGTTGCCTATATTCAGGCACGACCCGGGAGAGTACAGACAGGGGAGACCAGAGTCAACATTAAAGAGTATTTCATGACACAGCATGAGGTGAGAACAAACATTTGAACAGTAAACAGCCAGGTACAGTCATTATCAGTAATGACAAAGAGAAACAGATAACATTACATTAATTATTTTCATCGGATGATACATCAATGACTAAATTGAAACAACAAACAGCAAACAAAACTTAAATGAAGTAGCATTATAACAATAGGATTTCTGCTGAATGTGGGAAACTTTCAGATTTTGAAGACCAGTAGGAAATCAGTAAGTGCCATAGGGAGGAAAATAGTGGGAGAAGCTCAAGTTACAGCACAAGAGCAGCAGTCGGATTCTAATAGGTGTGCCCAAGACTCAGTTTAAAGGCCTTGTGGGATTTGGAGAGTTTGATGTGGGAGGAATGGAGTTCCAGAAGCAGGGGGCAGATATGGCAAAGGATCGTTCTTCTTTTTGTGTGAGATATCTGGGAATTTCAAGTTGGGTTTGAGCAGATGCCCTGAGGAGGTATGCTTGGGAGGGCTGAGTTAATAGTTCGGCAAGGTATTTAGGGGACCCCATTCTGGTCATGTTATCAATTGTACAGCCTGCAGAACAGTGTCTGAGCAAGTCTGGGGAGACCCAATTTAGTTTTGAGTAGAGCAGGCGATGATGGGTAAGTCAATATGTAAATATGCAGCAGCACACTGACAAAGTGAGAAAATAAGCAATGAAACTATGAGAAATAAGATTTGAGAATGAAGATAAAACATTGCATAGACAGCCTAATTAAAGACTAAGATCTGCAGGACAATAAGGCCTGAGTTGTTTTAAAAAAGCTGACCAGACACCGGAGAGTATAGTTACAGTACAGCTGCAGCCACAGTCACTGACACTCACAATTCAAAATGCAGCCAAAAGAACAAAATAGTACATTTGCAAGCAGGAGGACACAAACTGACACAATCAAATGAGCACAGCAAAACAATCACCTTTAGCTTGGCAAAAGGGGCAATTCTCTGCCCCCTCTTGCAGCATGGAAAGCACCGAGAACTGCAACATTGTCTTGTGCTTTCAAACAAGAAGTGCAGGATGCTACTTCCTGTTTCTGGTGATAAACATATTTTGCAAAACAAATCTGATTCTGAAGTCCAATTCCATTACACTGTGTTTAGGATTTCAGACCTTTAGACATGAATACTAAAAATCCAAAATCATAAAATTGGAATGAAATCTAATGATTCTTATTTTAGCATTCAGAATCTAAGCATCATTAGTTACTCTTGCAAACAAAGTCAGAAAGTGTTTTGGAACTTTCCCATTACAATGCATTGGGGCCAGGACTTGTTGGACAAAATAAGTAACATAGAAACATAGACTCTGTTGGCAGAAAAGGCTAATTGGCCGATCGTGTCTGCCCACTCCTACCTAATGTTGATTGAGAGAGTCCTAGAAGCAGTTCTTCACTCTTCCCTCTCCCCTTTCTGATGCAGTCCTTACCAAATTGTTGTATCTGCCACAACCTGGTTTGAATCCCTCCACTGATTTTGCACTTCATCCAGCAGCCTATTCCACCCCTCCACCACTCTCTTTGTGAAAAAGTACTTTGCTAGTGTCTCTTTTAAACTTGTCCCACCAGCTTTATGGAGTTGCCCTTCATGTTTGTGTTCCCACTCAATCTGAACAGTTTGCACAATCCACTTTATTTACCCCATGGATGTATCTTTATGTTTCAATCATGTCACCTCTCTGCCTTTTCACCTCAAGCACTGGCCCTCAGGTCTGGTAAACCACAAACAAGGGCTGAAGTCCTTAATTTTAAAAGGTCAGACTTCAATAGGCTGAAGGAGCTGGTCAGGAATAAATTAGTAGGGGTGGACAACATATATGGGGTGGAAGAGAGATGGGGCAATTATGGGGCCATTCTTAGGGCATGTAAGGTATGCATGAGAATGGTAAACAAAAAGATCACGTTCAAGAGACCACTATGGCTCTAAGCAAAGGTCAGGGAAGCAGCGAGGGCCAAGAAAAAGGGGATATAGTGATTGAGGTGGACAGGCAAAAGAGTGACATCCTCAACAGTTTTTAATAGGGAGGACAGTGGCCCTTGCCAGAGAGTGGCATCAAAGCAGCCATTAAGGGGGTTCTGGATATGAGGCAGCCACCATTTACCAGCAAAAGGATCCTGAAAGGGCTGGCAGCCCTAAACACTGATAAAGCCCCGGACCAGATGGGTTGCATCTGAGGATACTCAGGGAAATGGCAGCAGAACTGGCTGATCCCCTAGTAGGCTTATTCAACAGCTCTCTAAGGACAGATGTGGATCTAAAGGATTGAAGAGTGGTGAGCATAGCTTGCTCCATAAGGGTGTGGGGGGGGGGGACAATCAGGGAACTACAGACCTATTAGTCTTGCCTCTATTGTAGGAAAACTGATGGGGTCATTGGTCAAGGAGGATCTTGGGGACTACTTGGACAACAACAGTCTCCAGGATAGTAAGAAGCACAGATTTATGGCAAGGATGTCTTTTCAGACTAATCTAATAGTTTTCTTTGACCGGGTGATGAGAGAACTGAATGGGGCCCTGCTGTGGAATTATTCTACTTTGGCTTCAGCAAGGTTTTTGACTTGGTACCCCACAGATATTTGCAAAAGAAAGGTGGAGGATCTGGGTGTGGCTAAGGTCATGATAAACTGGATAAGTAACTGACTAAAGAGGAGGCAGCAGAAGGTACTGGTCAACAGGGTTAAATCAGAAGACAGGGAGGTCAAAAGTGGGTTTCACAGGTATCTGTGCTGGGTCCAAGCTCTTCAGCATGTTCATCAACAACATTAGTGAGGGGATCCAGGGCAGGCTGTGTTTATTTAAAGAAGACGCTAAGCTCTGTGGGAGGGTGGATAGTGCTGAGAGAATAAAGAAAATGCAGAGAGACTTGCAAAGGCTGAAGGGTTGTTCAAGGGTTTGGCAGTTGAAATTCAATGCCAAAAAGTGCACTGTGATGCACCTAGGAAACACAAACACCAGGACGGAGTACTGAATAGGAGAGGTGAGATTCAGTACCACAGCTGAGGAACAAGACCTTGGAGTTATCATCAGCAACCCCTAAAGTAATTGAGTCAGTGCAATAAGGCTTATAACAAGGCAAATAGGATGCTAGGATGTATCGGGAGGTGTGCTGATAACAGAAAAAGGGAAGTAGTAATTCCCCCTTCCCCTGTATAGATCCTTGTTGAAGCCACACCTAGAGTATTGCACCCAGTTCTGGGATCCTCACTTCAGGAGGAATAAGGATAAGTTCAAGATGGTGCAGTTCAGGTAACAAAAATGTTTCACATGCCAGCAGGGCATGTCCTTTGAGGATTGTCTCAAGGCACTGAACATGTACTCACTGGAGACCCGAAGGAAGAGGGGAAATATGATAGAGACCTTCAAATTCCTAAAAGGAATTAAAAAGGTGAACTGTGGTGAACTATTTACTTAAATACCAGCGTTATGTCATGTGGTCATGAGTGAAGTTAACAGGAGGCAGGTTCAGGAGGGATGTGAGAAAATGCTATCTTACAGAAAGCATGGTGGAGTCATTGAAAAGGCTGCCAGCTGAGGTGGTGGGTACAAAAAACATTTGCGGTTTTAAGCATGGCTGGGATAGAATGAAGGGCATAGTGATTGCTCAGGGTGCCAGAATCAGGGAGGAGAATGATGGGGTGGGGAGGGCTAAGACCCTGGAGGAACTGTAGGCCCCAGGGCTAAATAGGGAACGTGGGCAGACTGGATGGACCTTTGGGGCCTGATTCTCAAAGATCACTAGGAGTGACACCAGTTGCATTGCTCCAGGGATGTGTCAAACTTGGGGTGTGCCAGGGACCCTGCACCCGATTCTGTAGGAATCAGGGTCCCAGCACCAAACTCCCCGGGTCTGCTGCATGCTGCAACCTGCACCAAACAGTTGTCATACCTGAGAGGCATGCCGTAAGAATCCACCCCCCCCCCCAATCTGGTGCAACACATGTGGGGTTGGATGGTTAGCAGGGAGAGAAATGCTTGCCAGGAGGGGGGCAGAGGGCAAAAGGGACAGCGGGGTGGCAGAGAATGTGATGGGGG
Source organism: Neoceratodus forsteri (assembly GCA_016271365.2). Classification (NCBI taxonomy): domain Eukaryota; kingdom Metazoa; phylum Chordata; order Ceratodontiformes; family Ceratodontidae; genus Neoceratodus; species Neoceratodus forsteri. Next base: position 867,707,376 of record CM057450.1, on the reverse strand, counting down.
GAAGCTGTGAGTGCCTATGATGGTAGTGGCAATAAGGGGTGCGTGTCAAGCATTATTAAGCTCCAAAATGCCAGCATGACTACGTACTGTACTACAATGTACAGTGACTGGTACACTTATAGTTTGGTCAGTTGCAGCTCAAATGAAATGCAATAATGGCTGGACAAGCAATGAAGTGGCAGAATGCGGCAGCATATTCCACCGTTACACGGAAGACAGCCTGACTGTACTATACAATCAGGTTGTCTGCCATGTAGCAGTGGAATATGCTGCCACATTCTGCCACTTTATCATGTCCATCCATTACTGTGTTTCATTTCAGCTGCAACTGACCAAACTATATGTGCACCAGTCATTGTACCTTGTAATACAGTAAGTAGGTAAGCTGACATTTCAAAGCTTAATAATGCTTGCTGCACAACCCTGGGTGCCACTGCCATAACAGACATTCACAGCTGTCTCCCTGAGACATTCTCTGCCACCCTCCATCCCTTTTTCCCCCTGCAGCACAATGCCCACCTTGTCCCTTTGGCGTAAGTCACTTGGACCAGCTCCTTGATGATCTAAATGGTGCCTTGTCCTGCGGCCATGGCAGGGCCTTTAGAATCTGAGAAAAGGGGATATTGCAGCCCTGCCATGGCGCAAGCCCCCTTGTGACCTGACACATCCTAAAGCAGGTCACAAGGGTGGCACAGTGCCACTTCAGCGCAGGAGCTACCCATTCTAATACAGACCACGTTTCAGACTAGGGAAAGCCACATCTTTTGACGCAAGGTGCCATTTGTGTCATTCATGTTTGATGCAGGCACCTTGTGTCAGTTTTAGGGATTTGAGAATTGGGACCCTGGTATTTTTCTGCCATTACTTCTATTTTTCTATGTTTCTATGTACATGTTTAGACCAACCATTCTTTTAATGTCCTTTTCTGCTGTCCCTGGACCATCTAAGGTATCCTGCTCTGCACTACCATCACTCTTTCCCTGATGTATTTTCAGATGTGGACTCTAAAACTGCACACAGTACTCCAGGTGAGGATGAGCCACTGGAATATACAGTAGCAGCAGCAGAATGTCCTTTCTCCTGCTGGTGATTCCCCTCCCTATGCACCTACACCTCTGATTTATCCTACCCATTGCCCTATTATATTGTGCTAATGTCTTCAGACTGTCTGAAATTATTACTCCCAAGTCCTTTTCCTCATGAGTGCTTTCCACTACTACTTTCCACATTCCATATTCAGTATTAAGATTGTTCCCTAAGTGCACTTCTTGAACTTCCTGCTGTTAAAATTTAACTGCCGTGCTTTTTACCATCTTTGCAATCCACCCAGGTCCTCTTTCATAATGTTGACAATTTCTTCACTATCTGGCTACCTCCAGATCATAGTACCATCTTTGAAAAGACATATCCTGCCCTGAATCCCTACCCCCATGTCTCAGTTAGAGATGTTGGAGAGGACTGGTTCCAAGACCAATCTTTGTGGTACCCTGCTAATGAGTCTCATGACTCTGGAAAACTCCTCATTTTGTAAAGCACTTTGGGATATACTGTGTATGAAAAGCGCTTTGTAAATGCTGATTCTCATTCTTCTTACACCCTGTAGGTCCTGTAAATTAACCAGTTTCCCTCCTGTTTAGTTATTTTGTCCACTACTCTGAGGTCATGCTTTTCAACCAACCATCCATGTTTGAAGGAAATGAAGGCTTTACTGAAGTCAAAGTACAGTATGTCTATCACCTGTCCTTTGTCCAGTGCCTTTGTCACCCAATCAAAGAAATCAATCAGAATTGTTTGACATGACCTTATCCCATGCACCTTTCCTCTTGTAGTCCCTTCACCTCCCAGAAACTTACCATCCTTGCCCTTATTATGGTTTCTAGCAGTTTACATACAATAGATGTTAGGCTGACAGGTCTGTAGTTCCCTGGATCATCCTTGCTCCTGTTCTTTTGCAGAGAATTTTCATTTGTACTATCCCTGTCTCAGTGAACTACTGAATAGCTCAGATAGAGATTATTCTAAGACTTGCCCCATGTCCTAAATTACACAGTGATATAGGTCATCTGTACCCCTGGACTTACCCACTTTAAGTGTGCTTAAGCCTTGCAGTACCCTATTAATTGAAATGTGATCCACATTTATCCTTCCCTGTCCCCTTCTGTACTAATGGCACTGTCAGGCATTTGTCCCTTGTCCTCCACTATGGACACTGAGCAGAAACATCTCTTCAAGATGCCCTCCTTATTTTTATGTTGCTCTTCTGACTTCTCTCCTTGTTGTAGCCTGACAATTCTTCCCTCATCTTCCTCTTCTCACTTATGTAGTGAAAGATGATTGTATCTTCCCTCTTCATTCCTTCTGTATTGTTCTCTTCCATGTCAGTATTATCCCTCCTCACTATCCTGTTGGCGTCTTTTATTCTGCTGTAAAACTCCACCATGTCCCCCTCTGTTTGTCTGGATCTTTATTTTTTCAATGCCATGTTTTCATCCCTCATGGCATCCCCTGCTTCTCTAATGAACCATAAAGGCCTTTTTCTCCTCTTCTTCTTGCTGATTACCCTTAAATAGAGATCTGTGATCTCTGTTATCCTATTTTTTTATGAATTCCCATTTTACTTCCACCCCTTCTGATTGCTCTTTCCCACTCTAGTTTCCTTTGAAGCAACTCCCTCATTCTTCTTTTTCTTTTTTAATGTTTTATAGATTTTGACATAGATTCTTACTATGCATACTGTACTTAAATATTTTAGTAAATAAAATTAAAACTTTATAAATTACAAACCATCAAATTCTCCATCAATCCTCCAATACATTATACATGAGATATGACATAAAAGTAAAATTCATTGCACTGTTAATAATGTGGGCAATGATAACTTGAGTAAATTCCATGAAGAACTAGTAATATCTTCTAATACATCACAGTTAGAGCATAGCTTATTGACTGTAACTGTTTCCTTAAAAATATGCCACTATTTTTGTTGTTTTGTGGAGAAAGGGAGATCTTTACAGTTACATTACTGTAGGATATTTTTTTTTTTTTTTGCCATGGAACCTAAATTTAGTGTTTTATTTTACTTTTTAGAAAGAGGTACTTCTTTTACCAAAATAAATAATAAAACATAGGATCAGATCAGTTGGAATTACAGTTACCAACATGTTAGTTAATAATTTAGACGTGAGAAACTACCACTTAAATATAAATGGGCATTCCCAAAAAATGTGGAACAAGCTAGCCTTGGATCCACATCCATGCCAACATATACAGTATTCTGTTCTGTATAGTTGGATTTATTTCTGCTTAAATTTCTGGTGTTGTATATGCTTGGTTAATTACTTTCCTTTGTATAGTTTTGTTTTATGCAACATGGAATTTTTTTGTTTGTTTGTTTTTCTTGTTTGTTTATTAGAGTTGATATACTGTAGATATGTTCCCATTGATATTCATTCAGTCCAAAATATTTGATTCCAGAACCCATTTAATTCTAATATGAGTTATGTTGTCTTTTTTGGTTCCTAATATAGTTTAATATAAAACGTGGCCAATATTTTCTTGGATGAGTAAGAAATACATTTTAACTCCTTGTCTGTTCTTGCTTTATAACTATTTATCTTAACACCTGTTAGTCAGATACAGATTTTGAAAGAACCCACTATAAAGTTACAAATCAGAAAACCTGTTATGTATGGTATCCCCATCCTGTTTTTATACTATTGATGTGTGAATAATATACCATCATTAAGGGGTCTCCCCCTCATTTTATTCCTTTTTGTTTGAGTATTTTAAAATATTGTTAGTATTAGGAGTTATATTTGGAAGACTTGATTCCATATCAGAATACACTACTGGGAATATTTCCTATCCAAGTGTATTCCTACTTTGAGGTGAGCATTCTACTATTTAAGAAAATAGATGTCATTTCTTCAGAATCTTCAAACTCCTTCGTAACCATACATTCCCTAAATCAAGGTCCAATTAGTACTTCTTGTAACATAAAATGGTCATCCTTTTGGAAAAAAGTCAGTATCTAAGCAAGAAATAGAAGTTGTTCTTGTTCTTATTAAGATCAACCAGAATATTACTGACCTATCACATTGTTAAATGTTGATTACAAGATCAGTCATTCTTATTTATAATGATGGCAAACCCAAAGATCAGCCAGCACTTTATTAACCTATTGTATTATTAAATGTTGATTACAAAATCATTGTGAAACAGGTTACTAATTAATTGCTGATAGACACACACCAAGATCAGAACAGATTTGTCCCAGGTTAAACTGTTGCTTATGCACTTAAAAAAGTACAAACATTAATTGACCTGGTGCAAAACCATGAGGAAAAATATTTTGCAGTAGTGCTAGATGTTAGTAAAGCATTCAGTTTAGTTAACCACTCTATTATGGAAAGAATATTAGCATGGGCAATTCCAGATAATATAATAAAATTAATTGTGCAGCTGCATTGAAGTCTTGAAGTGAAATTTATGCTACATGGGGAACTATATTCAATACCTATGAAAAGTGGGGTCAGGCAGGGATGCCCCTTATCTCCTATTGTATTTTTTCTATGTACAGAACCACTTTCCTATGCTACTAGAGAAAGCCTTGAAATGTAAGGGGTTGTAATAAAAGATAGAGCAATTAAGTTAAGTATGTTTCCTGATGGTGCTTTATTTCTTTGCAATGAATGGGCCTCTTCAATTCCAGAATTATTAAAAGGAAATAGGTTTTTTTTATTCTTTGCTGGTATAAGCTCAACATAAGTAAATCAGTTATAATTCAAATCGCACAAAGTAACAGGGATATAGAGTTTTAAAATGCAACCATATTCCAGAAAGAAAATAAAATATTTAGGTTTGCTATTAACAAACAAATGAGAGACAAATATTATTTTAAATCATGCAACAGTTAAAGACAAAATAAAACATGCAAGATAGTTGGTAAAATCTTTCTCTGTCACTCTGGAGGAGGGTCAAAGTAATAAAAATAATTGTTGTACCCCATTTGATTTTTCTAACACAGACCATGTTTTATGGTCCAACATCAAAGTAGTTTTCTCACCTCAAATGTGTTTTTGCAGCTTTTTTTTATGGAGAAGAGGCAAACAGTGAGTAGCGTGGAGTCAGATGGTGGCCTCCAGAAAGGAGGGTGGTGTTGGTTGCCCTGACCCCTATTTTTACTTTGTATCTCAGATTTTAGCTAAAGCATGGGAATGGACTTTTTTTCTAAGAAGCTCACTAATTCTTCTGAAATAATGCCTCCTATAGTCCAGCACATTAGTCTGGGACTGATTTTCCTCTGCCTCAGGTTTGATGCTAATTGAATTGTCCTATGATCCTTGGTTTTCAGTGGATCCAGCACCACAACCTCCTCAAAACTGCCCCTATTTGTAAGCACATAGTCTAGGATGACTGTCTCCCTTGTAGGCACCACTATCTAAGAAGAAGAAGAAGAAGATAAAGAATCAGCATTTATATAACACTTTTCATGCTAGGGATGCATTTTTTAAATACTTCTACTAGCTGTTGCCTTCTTACACTTGTTACCACTGTGACAAATGTGGCTTCTTGCACTTATTGCCACAGGGAAAAATGTGGCTTCTTGCACTTGTTGCCACTGGGAAAAATGTGGCTTCTTGCACCTGTTGCCACTGGGGAAAATATGCTACTGTATGTATGCAATTGCCATAATCCATCATCCATTTGGTTTAGTTTGTCCATAACTGTGTTCAAGTGATGTTGGTCTTATTGATTACATTATATTTACTATCTATTGTATTGTTCATGTTTATGTTTATTTTATGTATTATTTGTTCTTGAAACATGGATTATTTGTACTGAAGACCTCACTGTAAATGAGCATGTCTCAGATGAGTTTCTGATTCATTGCTGAATGAATAAAAATTTTAACTACTACATTCTCCAGTCCAAATCCGGCATGTTGATGTCCTCCAATAGGTGTATCTCTCCAAGTTATGCTGCCCTTTTGATCTCTTCTTTAAACCACACCTATTTTATTTCTTCCCCTGTTAATCCTTGTACTCATATTATTTCTGTGTACTTGCACTTCCACATATCCTCAATCTCTGAAGCTTTTAGGTTGTCTCCCTTATATAATACCACCCTGCCCCTCACATTTCCTTTCTATCCTTGTGGTAAATAACATATCACGGCATGGTTATAGCCCAGTTACTGTACTGGGTAGTTTATATAACCAAGATCTTTAGCAGGTTCAGGTTTGCTGCAGCCACCACTGCCTCCAGGTCACTAATCTTATTTCCCAATCTCCCGGTGTTTGGGCACATTGCCTTCTATATCTCCCCCCCAGAACCAGCCCACTCTTCCTTCCCTTAAATCCTATCCATCCTTGCCCCTGTCTCCCTTCAACCCACTCTTATCTGGTTTCCCCATGGACTCTCATCTATAACATGTTCTAGCTTTCCATAATTCCTATCTGTTTCTCCTTCCTCATTCTCTAGCACAGGGGGAGCATATCTAACCCTAACTGAATTGAGTAAGTGCACATCTCCACTTCCAGTCACCCCCCTGCTAGGCCCTCTATGTGCTCTTTAAACTTGTATCCTTTCCTCCTGGTGCCATGGTCAGAAGGGTGAAGGCCTCCCACTTGAATAGTCTGCTATCCATCCAAGAATGGAACCTCTCCACCAGGTAGCCCATCCCTCCTCCCTGCACCACTTCTTCAGCCATGCATGGATGCATTTGATTAAACATTTTCTCCTATCTCCCATCACAAACTGTTAGGACCTCAGAAAAGGTTACTAAATGTGTTGCCCGTTTGAGCCTCCATGCTTGCTTTCTAAAGATATCCGTAAACCCCTAGGGGCCTCCATGTGTGGCCACTGCTCCCCAGATGATCAGTGATGTCAAGGCCATGCCCCTTTCCACTCCCCTATCTTCTCTACCCTGCCTGGAGTTCTCCCAACTGATGAAGACATGTTGTTGTCAGAGCACTGTGGCTGCTTCTGTTGGCATCTTCTTTGTTACTTTGACTCACTAATAAGTTATTTAAACCAGCCAACAGAATATGGTGTGGTTCAAAATGGACAAAGGGATCCAGTCAACCCATACAAAGGCAAGAGTCTTAGACTTTAGAATGGTGGACTTTACCAGTATGGGACTACAGCTAAATGAAACCCTGGAAAAGAGGGGGATAGGTGGAGATGTTAAGGAGAAATGGGCCCACATCAAGGAGGCTATAGTGGATGTAACAAAACAATGTGTTAGGTCAATAGACAAGAGTAAGAGGAGAAGAAAACCACTTTGGTTCTTGGGGGGCGGGGCAGAAAAAGTAAGGGCCAAGAGGCTAGCCTTCAGGAAGTATAAAGTGACACAAAGGGTTGAGGATAAGGAAATGTACCAGAAGTGTCTGAGAGAGGCAGGAAATGCAGTGAGGAGCACTGAAGGGCAAACAAAAGAGAGAATAGCTCAATCGGTTAAAAAAGGAGATAAAACATTCTTCAGGTATATTAGCGAGAGAAGGACGGCAAAGGGGGGAGTAGCAAAGCTTAGAGGAGACAGGGGGAGACAGTGGAGTGAGCTGGGGAAAAATCAGTGATCCTGAATGAATATTTCTGTTCAGCCTTCACTGTGGAAGGGGATAGTCAGGGCCCACAACTGGACTTCAAAAGAGCTAAAGATAAGGAGGTAAACACCAGTCCATTCACAAAGAAGAGGGTCCTAGAAGAACTGGTGAAGCTAAAGGTGGAAAAAGCCATGGGTCCAGGTGACATACATCCCAGGTTCTAAAGGAAATGATGACTGAACTGACAGCCCCTCTGGCAGCCCTGTTCAGTCAGTCATTAGACACTGGAGTGGTCTCAGAGGACTGGAGAAGGGCAAATGTTGTCTCTCTTCACAAGAATGATAGCAAAAAAGAAGCAGGGAACTATAGGCTAGTTAGTCTAACCTCTGGAGTTGTAAATATAATGGAGGCATTCCTTAAGGAAAGAATAGTGGAACACCTGGAAACCAATGGTCTGGTGGATCCCAGGCAACATGGGTTCTCTGAAGGATGAGACTGTCAAACTAATCTGATAGATTTCTTTGACTGGATGAGAAAGGCAGTTGACCAAGGCAGGGGGTAGCAGATATTGCCTACCTCAATTTCAGCAAAGCTTTTGATATGGTCCCACATAGGAGACTGGTCAACAAGCTTGGCAGCCTGGGGTTGGGATGCAAGGTGGTGAACTGGATTGGAAACTGTATAAGGGACAGAAAACAGGGTAGTGGTGAATGGTACCCAATCTGACAAAAGGGAGGTGACCAGTGGGGTAACTCGGGGTCAGCTCTGGGTCCAGTCCCCTTCAATGTCTTCATCAGTGACATTGTAGGTGGACTGGAAGGAAAGGTTTGCCTGTTTATGGATGACACCAAGATCTGTAAAAGGGTGGATACTCCGGAGGGGATGGAAAGGATGAGAAAAGGCCTGAAACTGCTGGACAGCTAGTCAGGGGAATGGCAGCTAAGATTTAACTCAAAGAATTGCAAACTCATGCATTTGGGGAGCCAGAACCCTGAGGCGAGCTACAGGTGGGGGAAGGAGAGCTGATCACAGTAACTAAGGAGGAGGAGAGGGACTTGAGGCTCATAATCACAGATGACTTGAAGACCACTAGGAAAAGTGCAAAGGTGGTGGGAAAGGTCAGTGGGATATTGAGGTGTATTGGAAGGGAAATCACAAGCCAAAGGAGGGAGGTAATAGTTCCACTGTACAAGACCCTGATGAGACCTCACTTTGAATACTGTGTACAGTTCCGGAGACCACACCTTCAAAAGGACATTGACAAAAATGAGACAGTGCAGAGGAGGGTGATCAGAATGGTGAAGGGATTATATCACAAGCCTTACAAGGAGAGAGTGAGGGACCTCAGTTTGTACATGCTGGGACAAAGGAGGGAGAGAGGTGACGTGATAGAGACATTCAAGTACCTCAAAGGCATTAACAAGGTGGAAGGGGACAACATATTCCAGATTAATAGTATTGCCAGGACAAGAAGACACAACATGAGACTGAGGGATGGCCACATAAGGAGAAATGTCAGGAAGTTCTTTTTTATGGAAAGAGTGGAGGATGCATGGAATAACCTGCCCCAGGAGGTGGTGGCAGCCCATACAGTGGTGGTCATCAAACAAGCATGGGGCAGACACAAAGGAATAATAGAGGCTGGAAGTAAAATCCAAAGCCAATGACCAGATAGGGTCACTGGACGCTTTGTTAAGCAGCTTAAACGGGCAGACTAGATGTGCCTAGTGGTCCTTATCTGCCAACAACATCTATGTATATATGTAAAGGATGGCATTTATTACATCTTGGTATTTAAAAAAAAAAAAGTTTTTGTGATTTTCCTTGGTTGGTTAGCCCTCTGAACTGAAGCTCCTGACTGGCACCTTACCATTCTATTGTCTGCTGCTCTGATACCACTACTACCTATGTCCCCCCATTTGATGGTGATCCCTATCAAAGGTAACATCCTTGTGCTCACTTTTCATGCATTCTTCGTCACCAAACTAGAGTCCTGAGAAGCTGCAAGCTTTAGCCTCCACACTGGGAAAATAGAAGAGACTGAATCATAAAAAGCTGGGACACTATTGGCTGTTGCCACTTCAAGTTTCCTACTGGACACTCTTCCTCCTGACAACTACAATCACTGTACAGAATGGACCCTAGGTGTCTGATGGGGAAGGGGAGTAGTGGCTACCTGCAACAATAACCAGTGGGACCTGCTTCTGAGAAGGTTAAGTTCTATTTTCACTGCATCTCATCAGTGAGAGCTGCAAACTGCATATTGGGTAACATCATCTCCTCCAAATGACTTCACTAGAGATGACTGTACCATGGTTGCTGTAGCTTATAAGACTGTCTGCCAATCTCCTACCCTGTTCATCCTTGGTTTGTCACATCCTCCTTTACTGTTCCTTCAGTACTGTCTGCTATCCCTTGACAGAAGCTCCTCTGTCTAGTAATTTCCATTCCTCTCTGATCTGTTTCTTTTGTTTGTGATCCTTTTATCAGGGTACCCAAAAAAGGATTTTTCTTGGTTTGTTTAAAACCCCTGAAATCCTTAGTTCTACTCCTCTTACTGTTTTACTACTTCACTGGTTCCCAGCTTAACACTTTTGTCTTTCGGTTATTTTTTTTTCTACCTTTTTTATGTTTGCTTGTGTGTATACAAAAAACATATAGTCTATGGTGGAATGTTGTTATGCATAGAATTCCATGCCTGAAATGGGCTTGTTCTGCTGCAGCAGTTACATCATTATGTTGCTCTGCTGCATGTCACTACTGCAGCAGAACAAGTTAGAATGCTGCCACATACTGTAGTTGCTTTCCTCTATCCAATTAAGCTTTATTTTTTTTTTTATTTAAACTTGGAGAAACATCTGCAGCACAATGTGTCGGTAAAAAAAAGGAAAAAGAAAATGCAAACATTTCAATTCTCCGTTGTCTTCACTAGCTGATTTTGTGAGATTTTCTATGCTGTGACTACCCATACACAATAAAATATTGTAAATGAGCAGTCATACACAAACAAGGATATTTTTGTATCGTTGGGTTCCCTTGGTAACAGATCACCTCTTGAGCTGTGCTCATGAGGTCATCTATTTCCAGGAAACCTCTCAATACAAGAATATCCTTGTTGTGTATGACTGCTCATACACAATCCTCTATTTTGTTGCAGTAAATGGCATTTCGGAGGTGTGTCAGTGACTAGCCTAAAGTAGGTCAAGCTACATTGAGCTCATCACTGACAGACCAATGACCACACAACCTGAGTATGACAATGGTCAGAGTAAGATGGGTGGAAACTTTGTGTGGCTGAAAGGACTGAAGAACTCTGTTACATGAGGTCCCTGCACCCTTATTGGTAACCCTAGAGGTACACCGTAGACAGCTAGCATTTATGCATATGTTATACTAACATATAAAGAGCATCTACCGTATAAGAGTAGATGTCAGGATATGTATGCATATGATTGTTTTACACTTTACTTTCCAATAAACACATACTTGCTTAAAAGATATTAGAATACCTATGTCATTGTAATGATTATGATATATGAGTCGGCATTGCCATCTTCTAATGATTTGTATTAGTATACGGCTATGCACAAACCGTACTTCCTTGTCTTTTCAAAGTGATGACTGCTACAACATTGTATAATGTTATCTTGGACTGAGGAACCACCTCTAATTTAGCCAATAGGGCTCATCTCTGTAACTAGAAATGTTTCTGTCTTACAGCAACCATGGTAATTATCGTAGGTATATAATGTAAGACATTATGTCTTCTACCTCAGAGACCCCAAGAGACACGAAGAATCCTCGAGGTATAGGGAACGCTTAGCATTGGCTCCCAGTTCGTATTGGTAAGAACTGCTTAGGGCAGCTGTGATTATCCTTTTGGTAGTAATAAACAAGTTTATTACTCTTATGCAATGTGTCTGTGATTCCTTGCATGCCCATTATTGCCAAGCACCTGAGAGTGAGGTTTAGACCTCCTGACAATTGACGACTGCGAGCAGGCAATATTTGGTGTTTGCAAAGTTCCACATGTTGCTACAAAACATTTCCCTTCCCAACAGGGACTGTAGGTGTGCATTCCTGCACCACCTCTCCCATTTTACGACCACTGGCTGATTACTGTGTGTGGTCGTTGCTGACTCAACCCACCCCAGGACAGTTTTGAATTCAAGCACAGCGCACAGTGCACAGTAGCCTGACTGTGGATAAGTGCACCTGTTGTGGATCAATACGCAGCACGGTGCATTTTTTCAGGGTTTGATTTTTTGTTGCTTCCCACACAATGGCCCCTGTTTCAAATATCTATGCAGAACTGAGACTTAATGTCTCAAACTTCATTGCCTCCCATGGAGGATGGGCTGACTTTGCGCAGGACGCAAGTCAATCCAAAAACCCTGTACTGGGTATTTTGACCCAGTACTCAGAGACGAGACAAACAGCCAGAAAGCAAGATGCTAAAGGCCTGTTGTCACGGCTCTCTATGCTGCCTTGGAAGCCTCCAAAGTGAGGTTTCAAGCCCTTGAACTGCAAATCTCATCTCTTAAGCAGGAGATGGGGTTGCAGGAAACTGAATGTGTAAGAAGAGATCAGGATTTGGAGTCTGAACTCCAAACTCTGAGAAATGAAAAGGATTCCCTTTCGCATCATTCTGCACAGGCAGTCGAGCAAGAAATTTGTATGTTGAAGCCGGGGTGTGAAAGTCTGAGACAGAATAAGGGGCAGGCTTTGCAAATGAATGACTTGTTAAGTAGAATGAATGAACAACTGAGTGAGGAGTTGGGAAAGATACAGGATGAGATAAACCAGGTATGTACTGACTTAGAACTAGGGACAATCGCAAATTGAGCACCTTGTATAGAGTGTTACAGAAACAGATGAAGGATGAGTTGGGTTTGAATGTTGCAAAAGTGAGTCATGAGGAATGTGATAACAAAATAGCAAAACTGTGCCATCAGCAAGAGGTGCTTGCTGGTAAAGTCAAGGCGATGAGATGCATAGCCCCACCTTGTCGATGTCATCTGTTGGGGAGGAATCAGATGATGACATCTCACAGTACAATGCCCAGTCACACCCCTACTATGGCCCAGATGCCCCTCCCTGCTATACAGAACATGGCAGACCCCCGAGACATGTCATCGATACCTTACATGACACATATCATGAGCTATGCCAACATGGCAACCCCCATGAAGGGGGGAGAACAGGCCTAGGCCTAGTTATGATGGCACCACTGGTAGCCATTATTAATGTGTAAGACAGGCAGGACATAGAGAGAGAATGATTGAGAATGCCTTAGGCACCATGCCCATCTCCGAGAGAAATAAGTGGGTTCTCAAGACCCAGATTAGACAGCTTCTACATGAGGCTGGTACTCAGGAGGGCATGGTTCATTCTGTGGCTGAAGCTGCAGCTCAGGCAGCCATAGATGGCACCCGAGGTAACCTACCTCGGCCTGATCATCTCAATAATCCCCTACAAATGGCCTACTCTGTTCAGCAAATAGTTGACAGCATTGGTCAGATGAGCCCATCCGTCAGCCTCATTTGCCACTTGGAAAAGGTGCCTGCCAAATGTGAAATGCTTAGTCTCACTGCAGACTACCAGGTCCAGATCCTATGCCAGACCATTGATCCTAGACTATGGGTAAAACTCCCTGATACCGTCTGCCAAGATGCTCATGCCACCTTTGACGAAGTAGCAGCTGAGCTCATTTCTGCACACAGCCCAGGTGTAGTAGGAGTGATGCTTGCATAACCTGTAAAACAGAATGCGAAAGAAAGTCCAGTGACTTTCCACCAGAGACTTTGGATGGCCTACCGAGCAGGGAAGCATCTTGCAGGAGAAGCCGCGGATGTGGACCTCATTGAGTATAAGATCCTGTTTCTTAGGAACATGATCCCTGCAGTAAGAGAGATGGTGGAGCCAACCACCTATCCCACCACAAAGAGGTTTGTCGATATTCTTCAGAAAACAGAGTTTATCAACTCTACATCCATGATTCAGGCTCCGGTTCCAAGAAAGTAGCTGCTGTGGAAGCCATTCCAGAGGCCATGACATACTACACAGTGGAAGGGCAGGCACAAGAGAAACAGCCACTCCCCACAAAAAATCAACACCCCCAGCAGGCCCAGCAACAACAACAATAACAACAATCCTGGGGAAGGAATCGAAACTACCACAAAAACAAGAAACACCATAAGAATAATAAGGGTAAACAATAAAGAACAGGCCCTTCATATAGGGAGATAGCCGACAAGAACCGGAAGTTCCTAGAACTTCTCAGGCAACTGTGCTCTGTAATGGATGCTGTTCCCGTTTGAGCCCATTGCAGCCATACAACTGGGAGAGCAGGCTTCAACAAGCCACAGAGACACTGAAAGTACAGGCCTGAACCCAGAAGCGGCTCCCTATATAGCGTCAGTGTAGCGTGGTGAGGTGGTTCAAAGGAACCAGGCACAAGCTCTCTTTCAGGAACCTCCCCATGCTTCTGCTGGTACAGATTAACAATTACAGGCCCCAATCTGTATTGTAAACTAGCTGGTTTTGGATACAAAAGGAAGGTCCTGCATAGAGACCAAGGTCGGGGGCCGCCTACTAACAGTACTACTGGATACAGGAGCAGCTGTGTCGGTATTACATGATGATCACCTGGACACATCCCCTTGGTCCACAGAAAGGAGGACCAATATGTCTGGGGTAGACAGAACTAGGTTGCCTGCATTCAATTTCCAACCACTACCGATGACACTGGGACACCTAAAGGCCTGTCATACCTTTCAGCTGATGGTACTGCATGACCACCCTAATATAATTGGAATTGATTTCCTGGCACCACACGGCTATGTGGTAGACCTAGCCAATATGTTATTGTTACAGATTCAGGGACAATATCATACCATCATGATCCCTGACTCACATGTGGTTGCAACAATATCTGCAAATGACAAAGAGTATGACATCATAGATATGTTCGAGAACCATGAGATCTTCCCAAAGCTCCTTCCCATTCTACAAAGACATTTGGAGGCATTTGCCACCAACAAGCATGACTGTGGCAGAATTCACACTGTCATTGAAGTGACAGACCCAGCACATGAGAGGCAATGGCAATACCCCTTTCCACCTGAGGCCTTGCCTTCTCTTAGGGAAACTATAAAATCTCTCCTGAAGCAAGGTGTAATTAGGACATGTGTTTCTACTGCCAATTTCCCAGTGTGGCCTGTGAAAAAACCCACAGGTGCCTGGAGATTTACTATTGACTACAGGAGACTAAACCAGGTCACCCCAAGTTGTGCCCCAACTGTGGCATCAGTACCAGACGTGCTAAGGCTACTGACACCTGACCAATGATGGTTTAGTGCCCTGGACATCTCCAATGGTTTCTGGTCATTGCCATTGGCCCCCAAGAGTCAATATAAGTTCACCTTCACCTTTGAGGGCAGGCAGTACATGTGGACCTGCTTACCACAGGGATTCCACAACAGCCCCTTCTGTTACATTTACATATGATGGACACCCTTGAGGGTTTCTCTTTGCCCCAGTGTCTCCTGAAGTATATGGATGACCTGTTGTTGGCCACAGCCACACAGAAACAACACCTGGATCTCTTGGATGAACTACTGATCCTCATCCAGAGAGCAGGCCTCAAATGTAACCCTGCAAAAGCACAACTATGTCAGAAAGAGGTACTTTTTCTGGGTCTGAGGATAACAGACCAAGGTCAAAGCCCTGCCTGGAAGAAGATGCAAGGATTACAACACTTGCCACTGCCCACCAGCATGGCCACTCTTAGAAGGTTTGTAAGTATGGTGAATTATTCCAGAGATTTTATTTGTGATTTTGCTCAGAAGGCTGCCCCTCTGTATGAACTATTGAAAGAGGATATTCCATGGAATTGGGGCCCCATTCACACCCAAGCTGTGATGTCACTGAAACAGGCCCTGGCCTTAGCTCCAGCTTTGGTCAACCCCAATCCAGCTTTGCCATTCCATCTAGTGTGTGCCACCTCTGACATTGCTATGTTGGCAGTGATGGCCCAGAAGGTCCATGTCACCCTGAGACCCATTTCATATGCATCACAGCTCTTGACCCCAGTAGATCAGAAGTACAGCCTTTGTGAAAGGAGCCTTCTGGCTACTTACTGGGCTGTCAAGAACTTTCTGTATATCATTGGGTTCTCTCCACTGATCATTAACACAAACCACACCAAACCACCTTTCTGCTATCAGATAGGGTAAAGGATGGGTCAGTCTCCAATAATAGACTGACACACTGGTCCCTTCTTCTTCAAGATAGAGACATTAAGGTCCACCCAACCAAAATGCCATCTATGCTGGCGCATGGCCTCCTTTTCCAAGGAGAACCACATGAATACTGTATACACTGTAGCCACCTGATCTGCCAGATCCAGGTCCTTTCCTCCCTGCTACACCACAACTACTTGAGAACACCTCATTGTGTTGCATTTTTACAGATAGCTCAGCTTCCTATTACCAGGGAGAACAGATTGCAGGGATGGGCATTTTAGTCATTTACCCTTATGGTAACTGCTAGAATTTCTATGCATTGCAGTGTGGCATTATCACAGTATGCCGAGATGGCAGCAGTGGCCTGTGCCCTCGAGATCATCCAGCATGGAACCGAGGATACCATCATTTTCACTGACTCTAACAGGGTTTGTTGTTCCCTTACAGAATTCCTTCCTTTCTGGCAGAAGAACTCCTTTGCCTCCTCTGATGGCACCCCAGTGAAGCACAAGGAACTGTTAATATACATTCACTCACTGGCACAAAAGTTTGCACACAAACTCTATGTACACAAAGTTAAGGCCCACTCCATACATGATCCCTATCATGCCTTCAATGACACTGCAGACACTCTTGCAAAGAAAGGGGCCAGAGGGAGGGACATCTAGATGATGGACCATCCAGAGGGCAGATCAGCTGTATACATTGCAGCAGTCTGGAAGAAACCTGAATCTTTTCCCCCTTGGACCTGTCAGAAGCCCAACACACAGACTCTGAACTCAAAGATGTGCTCAGATTCCTTGACAAAGGTACTGAGAAGAATTTACCTACCTGTAACCCCTACCAAAGGCATCAAGGTAAGTTATACTTGTCCCCTGATGACAAGGTCATCTAGTATCAACCAGATTACACCCCCACCAAGTTATGGGTGGTTCATCATCATCATAGGCCCAAATTTCTGCACCAGGTGAATGAAACCACCACTGGTGGACACCAGGGAGTGGAAAATAGACTCCAAAGGCTCAAGACCATTGCCTGGTGGCCTGGTGTCATCAAAGATGTCAAACAATACATAGACAACTGCTTTGTTTGCGTGCAAAATAACCCTATCTCTACCAAAGTAAATGCCAAACTACTACCACAAAGACATTCTGGCCCTTGGCATATCGTACAGATTGATTTTATTGGTCCCTTGACCAATACCAGCAGGAAAAACCAATACGCCCTTTCACCTTGTTAATGACCTTAAGGTGTTTGAATGTTTCGATCATATCACCTCTCTCTCCCTCCTTTGCTCTAGGGTATACATATTGAGCTCTGTTAATATGCTCTCATATGCTTTCTGATGCAGTTCCTGTACCATTTTGGTTGCCCTTCTCTGGACTGCCTCAATTTGGTTAATGTCCTTGTGAAGGTGTGGCCTCCAGTACTGCTACAGTACTCCAGATGGGGACTAACCAGTGTCTTGTAAAGAGGGATCATTACCTCCCTCTTCTGACTTGTGATACCCCTACTAATACACCCCAACATTCCTCTAGCCTTACCTACTACTTTAGTGGTCTGCTGGGATGATTTCAGGTCATCTGTAATAATGACGCCCAAATCTCTTTCTTCCCTTGTTACTGCCAGCAACTCCCCTCCCAGCCTATTGGTGGCTTCAGGGTTTCTCTTCCCTATGTGCATGATCTTGCACTTCTTTGCATTATCCCCAGTTGCCACTCTTCTGACCATTTTACTAGTTTATCCAGATCTCTTCTCATTCTGCCCACCCCATCTGGATCATCTACTCTGTTGCAGATCTTAGTGTCATCTGCAGACAGACAAACCTTACCCTCCAGTCCTTCTGCAATGTCACTGATGAAGATATTGAAGAGGACTGGCCTCAGGACTGATCCCTGAGTTACCCCACTTGTGACTTGCATCTCTTCTGACTGTATACCATTTACCACCACTCTCTGTTTTCTGCCCGTCAACCAGTTTGCCACCCAGTTGACCAACTTCTGACCCACCCTGAGCCTACCCAACTTATTAATCAATCTTCTATGTGGAACAGTATCGAAAGCTTTGCTGAAGTCAAGGTAGGTGAAATCAACTATTCCCCCTTGGTCCACCACTCTGGTTGTCCAGTCAAAGAAATCTATGAGAGTAGTTTGACAGGACCTTCCTTTTGTAAACCCATGCTGTCTTGGATCCTGTGTACCTATGGATCCCAAGTGTTGCAATATCCTTTCCTTAAGGAGTGCCTCCATAATATTGCCCACTACTGAAGTAAGACTGACTGGTCTATAGTTCTCTGCCTCTTCTCTGCTACCACTCTTGTGGAGCAGGATCACATGAGCTCTTCTCCAGTCTTCTGGGACCTCTCCTGAGTTCAGACACTCACCAAACAGTTCTGATAATGGCTCTGCTAGTTCCAACCTTAGCTCCTTTAGTACCCTGGCATGTATGCCATTAGATCCCATTGCCTTGTCCACCCTGAGCTTATTGAGCTCTTGTAGGACCCTTTCTTTTGTGAAGGGACTAGTGCACACCTCCCTCCCCCCTGTGTCCATGGTGCTGAGCTGTGGGCCATGCACTACCTTCTCTTCAGTAAATACTGAACAGGTAGACTCTGATGAAGGAACCAGCTTTACAGGTGAGTTGGTGAAAGAAGCACTTGAACTCCTTGGAGTTCACCAGAAGTTCCACATACCTTAACAGCTACAATCTTAAGGTCATGTAGAGAGAACCAAAGATGGATTAAGCAAATGCTTTCCAAATTCATTGAGGACAATCCCAAAGATTGGGATTCCCTATTGCACTTACTCCTTATGGCAATCAGGGGTACACCCTCAGCCACCACCCAGTTGATTCCCTTTGATGTGATGACTGGCAGACAGATGAGATTATCTGAGCACCTGTTGTTTGATCTGCACACCCCCACTGCAGACCGAGTGTCTGTAGATCAATATGTGAACAAACTTAGACAAGATCTCATACACACTCATTTGTATGCTGCTAACTGCATGGGAAAGGCCCAGCAAGAGTCCAAAATTCAGTTATTCAAACACACACAAGAAGTGGATTGGCAAGTTGGGGATCAGGTAATGGTTCTCAGATTTGCACATCCCACACATTCCTTCTCCAATAAGTGATAAGGCCCTACCCCATTGTCAAGAAGTTCAGTGCAGCAGTCTATCAGACTAGACTTATGCAGAACAACAAATTGACTGACAAATGGTTACATGCAAACCAGCTGAAACTGTATAAAGGAGTATAATTACTTTTTCTCACCCCATTGGGAGGAATAGTACTAATTCACTAATGTTTGATTTTTCTTTCCAGATACTGACAAGATGGCTATCTTGTTCCATTTTCTCTTCATCTCAGAAGTTATCCCCTGCATCCAAGGCACGGTAAAGCACCTCCTTCCTCACCTTGATCCACCTGCAACTACCCCAGAGGGAGTCTCCATCAATATTCCAGACAATTTGATTACTGTCCAGGAAGGTTTAGATGCCTGCCTCACTGCTTTG
Organism: Neoceratodus forsteri; assembly: GCA_016271365.2. Classification (NCBI taxonomy): domain Eukaryota; kingdom Metazoa; phylum Chordata; order Ceratodontiformes; family Ceratodontidae; genus Neoceratodus; species Neoceratodus forsteri. The sequence goes on along the minus strand of CM057450.1, from coordinate 867,688,069 downwards.
GTTGTTGCTCCTGATAAATCTACCCTACAAACTGAGTGGCACAAATTCTCCCTGTGGCCAAGCTTTCCAAGGGAACTTTCCATGGTTTTCCCAATGCAGAATTATCCCCAAATTCCGTCCTTGCTATAAACGTCTCTTAGACATTCTGGTTTATACATGATTACTGTGTTAATTGATCCCTCATATTGTAATTCTTTGTCTAAAGCCTCTGCCAGGAAGTTTTGTACTGTACACAACATGGCCTAAACTGCCTTGCATCTATCTGTGTTGCCCCCTACAGACAAACAACTTTTGGAGTGTTCAAAACACACCCCTGGTCCTCGTAGTGGTCTCACAGCCACTGCTTTACCTGGTACACTTACTAATAACTTACAATTTATGCATATACATGTTTTGTTTAATTTGACTTATTGGAATATGAAAGAATTTTTTATGTATCATACTACTAACACTTTATTGTATTATAGTACTTTGTTAGTTGACAGCTTAGCAGTCTTTCAAATCCATACTCAAGACCCTATTTCCTGAGTACATTCCAACAAGTATAGATGTAATTTTAGGAGAAAACCTAATCCTGATGATCAAAGTCATAAACGTAATACACGTGAAGTTGACAGTTCTGATGTCACTGGTGCCACAGGCAACATTACAGGTCTTTTTAGAATAAAGCCAACATTGCTGCTATCAAATCACATTCACAGAAGTTCCAAACTGGTTTGGTAAATGATATTATACTCCCATTATTTCATGGTGTGGATGGTCTTAGTCAGGCTGAACGATACACTGTATATAACATGCACAATATCGCTAAAGCATTTACAGATTCTAAAGATAAGATCAACGCTCTCATAGTACAAAACAATAAAGAAACAGATAAGCAATACATTGCCCATGAGATATTATGCTCAGCCTATGGCTCTTATATTATTATTACCATCAATAATCTTTTCTGTGATCTAGAATCAAGAAGAATCCCTGATACATGACAGACATATTTCTAAATGGTATTGTCCTCAGTGTAACTCCTCTAGCTGTGTTTCTATGTGTATGTTGCAGACTTTAACTAGTCCACTTTCCACAGCTAGAAATTTGGGTTTTGTGACCAGACTTCCTAACACTGGTCCTTATTTTGCTACTAAGAAATGTTCCATTAAGGATACTACGTATGTTTCTTTTACTGTCTCTTTACCACGTTTTGATCCTACTACAGCTTTATTTGATAAGCTCGCATCTGTACACTCCATTGGGCACCTCAACGGAGACATCTACAAAGAATACCTCGACTTACCTCAACTATTGGCTTTCCATCCTCTTCTGGACACCTGGGTTACCCCACATACTGACTGTTGTGCAATGAAAGGATATATTTATTTGTGTCACTGTGACGTATTTGATGTTATTAAACCTGTATATAGCTATTCCCCAGACAGTATTGATTGGTCCTTTTCCATGGACGATGACATCACCACTAGTGGCACAGATTACCAGGACTCAACATCGGCTCCAGACAATTCCAAGTTATACCAGTTGTACCGAGAGGAGGTTCACCGCCTGTCAACATGGATTTCAAAACAGACTTATACTTGTCCAGTACAGTTGTAAAAATGTAGATTGCCTACTGTTAAAATGCAATATAACTATGATGGTCAGTACTGCATCATCACAAACTTTAAGAGTTACGCTTACTGACTTAAGACATGTTCTATTGATAGTCCAAACTTCTGTTTCATTTCCCATCAGAAGTCAGTTATTGGGCACACAGTTATTACCCCCATCCTCATTAAGGACGCTGACATCATTGATGGTAACCGTGATTATCTGCTTACACTTTCCGAGTATTTACCTTGCTTTAATGTACGCATTGATCCCCTCACACTGACATTATAATCACTTATAGAGAGAAAAGCCACCCATCTCATCCACATCAGCAATAATATTTCTAAAGGTAACGAAGCTGCCCTTGCACTTATTAATGATGGTGATATGAATAGTGAACCTACTAACACTTGGTTGGAGATTACATTTAAAGGTTTTGTTATTATACAAGCCTTTTTGATGTTTTTTCTCATTATTATGCTTTGTTGCCTATGGCGCACATTACACCAGCACCATGAGCAGCTGGAATTCCTTTACAAGGCTCACACATCAAGTCTGTAAATGACCCCTGCTCCTTATCCACTTCCTTACTCTTGCTGTGTTGCCCCTTTTGAGGCAACAAGGGGGGGAAATGATGCACGAGGTCCCTGCACTCTTATTGGTACCCCTAGAGGTACACCATAGACAGCTAGCATTTAGGCATATGTTATACTAACATATAGAGGTAAGGGCATCTACCGTATAAGGGTAGATGTCAGGATATGCATGCATATGATTGTTATACACTTTACTTTCTAATATACACATGTATTTCTTGCTTACAAGATGTTAGGACACCTGTGTCCTTGTAATGATTATGATATATGAGTTGGCATTGCTATCTTCTGTTGATTTATATTATTACACGGCTATGCACAAACTGTACTTCTTTGTCTTTACAAAGTGATGACTACTACAAAATTGTATAATGTTATATTGGACTGAGGAACCACCTCTAATTTAGCCAATAGGGCTCATCTCTGTAACTAGAAATGTTTCTATCTTACAGTAACCATGGTAATTATTGTAGGTATATAATGTAAGACATTACATCTTCTACCTCAGAGACCCCAAGAGACACGGAGAATCCTCGAGGTATAGGGGATGCTTAGCATTGGCTCCCAGTTCATATTGGTAAGAACTGCTTAGAGCAACTGTGATTATCCTTTCAGTAGTAATAAACAAGTTTATTTCTCTTATGCAACATGTCTGTGATTCCTTGCATGCCCATTATTGCCAAGAACCTGAAGGTGAGGTTCAGACCTCCTGACAACTCCAATGAGAGTGCACTTCACTCCTTTCATTTTTATAAAGCCAGCCAGCAAGAAGCTGAGTGGCTTTATGACTTTGTGATCTCACTAGTGGTGGCACTACATGGGGTATACCCCAGGTAAAAAAAAATACTGTGGTGCTCATCTGGCTCCCAGGTTCAGGCTGTGATATTCTGCTAAAAAGTAAGTTGTACTTTAACTTGGGCATCCTGAGTTCTCTCTGCTGCTAAGTCCAGCTGTACTCAATTGGCTCCAGACTGTGCTGCACTATGGTACACTACTCCAGCCCCCACCAGTTTAGTGTTTGGGCACATTATCCCCACCACCATCACCCATTTAGTGTTTATGGTGTGTTCTTTGTTATGCATTGACCTTGCCGGCAGCCGCAGTCTCTACAGTGGAACAAATGTGCTCGTGTGTCTAATGTGAAGAGCGCACTACAGCCAATGAGGTTCACTCTCTCACAGAAAAGTCAAGCTTCATTTTGTCACCTGCATTTCCAAACCATCAAGTATGCTGGTTCCCTCCCAAGGTCAATCACCACAAATGTCCTCTCCAGCACTTCTGGACTCCAGTTTGCTGAGAAGAATTCCAGAGCACTGGAGAGGGATCTGCAATTGAAGTCGACTCCTGCTCCCGCTTACAGTAAAGTACTGACTCACCGACTTGCCTGCCTGACAGATATCACCAAAGAAGCTGGCCGGCCAGAAGCTGAGTGGATTTACAACTTGTTGTCTCATTAGTGGTGGCACTACATGTAGCATACTCCCAGTAACAAAATGCTGTGCCCCAGTGCTTGTCTGTCTCCCAGGATCAGGCTGCTGTTTTCAATTGAAAAGCAAGCAGCAAGCATCCTGCGTTCCCTCTGTTGCTAAGTCCAGCTGCACTTGAGTGGCTCCAGACTGTGCTTCACCATGGTATGCTACCCTAACCCCCACCCACTAGTTTAGTGTTTGGGCACATTACACACACACACACACACACACACACACACATGCACACTCACACTTTAGTGTTTGTGGTGGTGGTGGCATGTTCTTTGTTATGCAAGGACTTTGCCAACATCCACAGTCCCTACAGTAGAACAGATGTGATCATGTGTCTAACATGAGGAGTGCACTACAGCCAATCATGTGCACAGCCCTGCTGAGACTAACAATTGATGCTTCCCACTGGTTGATTTATACTTGCAAAAGATGGATCACATGAGGTCTGAACCCATAGGACCCCTAAAGTTTCATAGCCACTGACATTGTGTAGTCCCCAGTCTCCCAGTACATCTACAGCCCCCTTACCCACTTCATTTAGGGAGCCGCCCATTCAAACTGATGCAGGTCAGGGGTGAGTAGTATCCCCAAACCTCCCTGCTACTGCTCAGCTTCCGGAACCACTCACCTGCTTCATGGGAATCATTAACAAGAGCAGCAGCAACAACCCATGCAGAATTGTATCTGTATGTCACTGCCTAAACCATACTGGCACATCCCTATCTATATCTGTGGGGGGTGAGGAGGATGAGGGCCAGGAGTTAGTACATTGACTTTGCAGTCCTTAGTTACATCAACCTAAAGAAGAATGTTTATCTTTCTAGACTCCACTGTGTGGCACCATCTTCAAGATGTACAACCACCTGACAGCCATTTAATCTTTCATTGCCCTTCCACGTGACTGGTTGTGCATGAGGTTTAGTTGCAGATCCCTGCACAGCTTGCTGTTACTGACCAGCTGCACCCCAATGTCACCAACTCTTCAGATGTCCCCAAACCAGGAGGGGAGCAGTGCTTCCCTTCTTGTGCTGTGAAACTGCCAGAGTTTGAAGCTTTCCTTTGATCCAAACCTGTACTCAGCCTCAGTAGCAGAATGTCAGAGGGATGGCCCAAGACACAGTCCAGGGCTGAAAAGCTCTATAGGTAAGTTCTGCAAAATGCGATGCTATTCATAAGTGTACAAAAAAAAATTAACATTAGGCAGAGCTGAAACATTGACAGAGTGCCAGCCATTATATATATATGCAGTTTTTGTTAACAGGAAACTGAATTTGTTTCAGGTGTATTCAGGTGTATCTAGGTAACAAAACCTGTATGTTAACGTGACAGTTTCCTGGAAACCAGTGTTATCCAATAAAGGTGTTACCAGGATAGAGTATCCTGGTAATGCTGCATTTACCAGCTAACTGTGTGGCTATAAATGTGGTATGGGGAGATCAGATGAAAAGATGTCATGCATCTCTCAGGAACTTCCTCTCTGTTTTCCTCTCTCACACTCTGCTTGTGAGGTTTCCAAGGGAAGTTTCAGAGATGCTCCAGCTGGAGGCAAGGGCATCATTTAACAGCACCTCCCAACATGGAATCTTTGAGGGGGAGTTCTCATATACTGTCTGCATGTAGTCCATAAGACATTGTTTACCCCCCTCGCAACTACATTTTGCTAGCGAGGTCCCCCACAGCAACTACAGTGCCTAGCCATGGTGGGAGACCCACTGGAACCTGGCGCTGCCTGTCAGGGGTCCTACACCCCCCCGATCAGCTCCAACTGGAGTTGAGAATCTTTAAGTGGGGGCGTGCGGGGGGGGGTGCAGCCCCCCATGTGGGGGGTTCGGAAGGCGAAGCTCCCAGAAGAAAACAAGGAAATCCATAGCGAACCAGCAGCCGACTGCAGAATGCGGTTTACCTGCCGGTGTCACTGGCAGGGCATTCAACAGAATTTCTGTCAGACTCTTGCCATGGATCCATGAGACATCACACCGTCTGTTTCCATCCCACTGCTGTATTATCCCACAAACACAATGCATGCTGGAGAAGAACCATCCCCTCTAGCAATTCAAATAGCTAGATCATTCCTGACCATGGAGTTGCAATCAGTGTCCCACTTCCTATAGCCTTCACCACTCAATAATCCCATGACTGCTTCCAATTCATTTCTATGGGAGACACTGGCATACTATGCTCTTGCTGCTTCTGCTCCTAATACTGGCAGCAACATCCCAATAAGTGCCCTTTTATTATGTTTAACTACCATCTGTGTGTGAAGTAATGTTTTCTAATGTTTCTCCTTATCCTGACCCTCATAGTTTGAGACCCAATATTAGAATACAGTATACCTTATCAGAGGGTGGAGGCCTTGATGGGGGATTTTCCCCATAAAGGTAAGGGGCTTGCCGGATAACTTTAGTGATGGTAGACTATTTAATAATGATGGTGTCACATGACAAGGGGCACTGGCAGAAGGCCACAGATTTTATGTATACTAAAGCAATACTACATGACAGGATGGGGTATATCATGGGACATCATCACGCCTCAGGTGCATTGTGAGGCATGCGGCCAAAGACTGAGTGTCACATGCATGTGAAAAGTGACAATATCCCATAATGTACCAACCTTGGAGTGTATTATTGATATTACTAACTGGATTTTTTTAAAGAAAGTAAAGTTTAAATAAAAACAGTTTAAAAATGTTTTTTCAATGATTTCATTTAATGTGAATGGATACATGAGGGAAAAGTTCCCTGTTTTTTCTAAGGGGGCATGGGGAGCCCTGTAGACATGAACCTAAAGTTGAAACATTAAAGGTCATAATTTATGATGCTAGCTTTAGCAATGAGTGGGCCAGTTGGTAGCCAACAGGTCAGTGCAGAGGGAGGACAAGTCCAGCGACTTGAAGGGCCTGATGTGGAAGAATTTAGGGAGGCTTTTATTTATTTATGTTTCAGAAATACCTGTGAGCCAAGGGCTCATTTACAGAGGTTCCACATCAAACAATGACAAATAACAGAGAAAAACATAGGTTCAAACACTTAAAAAATTACAGAGACATAGGAACAGGGAATGCAATCATTTGTGTGAAGAAAATTGGATACATTTTACAAAGAGGAATTAAACAGTGGATAAATCACGGGCAAGGTCTGAAAATTATAAACAAATCTATTGTCTAAATGCTAGCAGAACAAGTAGGTAAAATGAGAGGATTATTTTTGTAGAGACTAGAGAGGAAAAATTAGAGAGGGGCAAGAGAAAGAGTAGCCCTTTACCTAGGGCTACCAGAGGTTGATATACACCGCTTGCAGCTAGTGCAGAATGCGGCAGCCAGGCTATTGACTGGTACTTCTAGGCCCAGTCATATAATGCCTGTGCTCCGTGGACTGCATTGACTGCCAGTACAGTGCTGGATCACCTTCAAGGTTGGGCTACTGACCCATAAAGTCCTACACTATCATGGACCCCATTATTGCAAGATCTCCTTCACCCCTTCTGCCTCCTCCATCCTCTCTGATCCACCGAAGAGGGATTGCTGGAGATTCCTAGGGTCTGTTTAACGATATCTGGGGCCAGATCATTTGTTTTTGCGGACCGACCCTATGGAATTCTCTACCTCGTCGGGTGCGAAATTGCATGACCATCCAGTGTTTTAAAACTGCACTTAAAGCACATTTATTTAGCCTAGTGTATCCAGATTCTTTTTAGACTGGCTGATGTAGTATTCATAGAGTTGCAGTTATTTTGGCTTTTATTGATTTTAAATTTACTTTGTTATGACTGCTTATTATTGGTATGTTCGTTTTAATGTATGTACAAGCACTTTGGTTTGAGGAAGGCAATTTTTATAAATAAAATATGATTTGACTGATTTGATTAAAGAGAGAGAGAGAGAGGGAAGGTTAAGGGGAGAGTGGGAAGGGGGAATGTGGTCATGGAGTGAGGGCAAAAGGGGTGGAAGTGGATAAGAGGGGGGCAAAGCTGGAAGTGGAAGAGCAACAGGGCAAAATGTAGATTACAGAGAAGAGTGTGAGAAAGAATGCTCTTTCTAAGAATAGAGGGGGGGGAAGGTGGTATGGGTCCCAGGGAAAGGGGCAAAGAAATGAGATGGGAGTAGGGAGGAGTTCTAGAGAATGTAGAATGGAGACTGAACAGGGAGCAAAGAAGAGGATGCAAGGGTTTTGAATGACAAATCTTGTTCACACAGCAGACTGGTCACTGAGGGTGTTGGAGAGGGTATCAGCATCCATGATATGATGGAGGTGAAAGGAAATAACCCAGTTTAGGAGGAAGTGATTGAGGGATCTGTGATTGTACCGGGTGGGGTCAGTGATCAGTTGGGAGAGATGGAGGGACTTAGTTTATGGCACAATTTATTTAGACAGGGGAAGAACAGATGGAGTTTAAAATCACTGAGGATGAGCAGCTTACCAGAGGTGGTATGAAGGAGATAGTGGTGAGAAGAGCAGTGACTGAAGGTGTGTACATGCCTGGACAGCAGTATGCTCCATTTAAAAATATAGGAGCAGAAAAGAGGAGGGAGAACTTGATGACTAGTAACTCATAGGCAAAGGAGGAGGTGATGGAGAACACAGGCTTGAACTGGATGCCAGAGAAGAGGTAAATTGCAACTCCATCCCCTCTTAGCATGATCCTGCCAGATGATAGTGTACCTGGAGATGGCAACAGCAGTTATCAGGAATCTTGGTGGAGATCCAAGTCTTCAACATCACCAGCACATCAGTCTTGTGATTAACCATGAGCAGCTCCAATTGATCAGTTTTAGGGAAGATGCTTCAAATGTTGATGTGAGTCATTATGAGTCCTTTGAAGAGATGAGATGGGGCATTGATGGGCATGGCACAGATTGAGCTTGATATCACCTGCTACTATAAGCAACCAGAAGACAAGGAGCTTGAGGGAACCTATAAGTCACTTGTGAAGAGAGGAGGGGATGGTGTGTGTGAGGAGGAAGAGATAGGCAAGAGAGAAGGAGGCACCCGAGTGGTGTAAGAGAAAGTGAAGGAGAAGGGAGGAGACTGCGTCCAGGCAACCAGGGGAATGGGATAGGGTGGACAGGAAGGAGCTAAGGAGGGTGGGTGAGGTGGAGGGGGAAGGAGAGTAAAGGAAAGGCAAGGACAGGCTGAATTGGGGAGGGAGGCAAGGGAACATAGGAGGGGGAGGAATGATAGGCCTAGTATTAGTGCATTGGAGGCACTGCAAGCAGTTGTTGCCTGAACTTTACCAATTAAGGAAGGGAGAGTACATTTCAGCTAAGTTAAAAGAAGTCAAATGGATGATAAGGAGGAAGCCTAAATAAGTAACATGGAAAGATGAGAGGCTACCACCACATGATTAGAACCTCATATTAACACTTGGGGGGGGGTGCAGAATTCAGCTGAAGGGAAGAAGCTGAGATTAAGCAACTGGGGGCATGCAGGTTTCACCCAGATAGAGAGCAAGCTAATATTAAACAACTAAGGTGGATGTGGCACCATCCAGGTCCTATGTGGGTGAGGGAGGGTGGCAGCACACAATGCAATAGGCCTCTGTTATGTAGTGTGGACAGAACTGGTAGGAGGTAGATTACTCTGTAGTCAGAGAACCCCTTTTGAAACTGAGGTGGCAACAGAAAGACACATCAGATAGAAAGTATCCAACTGGAGACACATACAGATAACTTAACTACATACAGTAGTTGACTAGCTAACTACCAGCAATTAATTTTAAGCAAATAGGCAATGATAGTCCAATGTAACATACAGACTGCATGGTGGAAGCTGAGCAGAGTCTCCTGGTGTCCTGGTGTCTCCCATCTGATGACTCCCTTCAAGGACTCCACTCTGGCTGCTGCACTTATGCTGGGACTGCTCACATGAAACCATTAGAATAGTGGGGGAAATAAAGGTTTAAAATCCTGCCCTGAACTAATATTCCTAGCAAAGATTGGAGTGAATCACTTCTATTGCTAGTTGAATCATGGCTGGCTAGGATGTTGGCAAGTTAGCTGGGGAAGTTCTTTCCCTTGAGTCTCTGAACCCCCTTGGCTAGCAAGATGGTGTCACAGAGCAGAACCCTGTTGGGCTGGTACAAGGTTAGCAGAGTTGCAGCAGTGAAAGGAGTTTTGAAGCAGCTGTGGCTGCTAGCCAAGAGGTAGCTTTAAAAATGTTTAAAAATCTCACACTGAACAGCACTTCCAGTGCTGATTAGAGCAAACTGTTCCTGTTATTGGTCAAATTCTGACTGACTAGGAGGCTGGTAAGCTGACTGGAGGAGTATCTTTTCTTGAGGCTCTGGACAACCATGGCTCACAAGATGGCATCAAAGACTGGAGACCTGCTGGGCTAGTGAAGATGAGTGGAGCCATGGCGGTAGGAGGAAGCATGATGCAGCTGCAACTGTTATCTGAGAGGTAGGTTTAAAATGTTTAAAAGTCCCACCCTGAAGTAGCACTTCCGGCACTGATTGGAACAAACTGCACCTGATGCTGGTTGAATCTTTGCTGGCTAGGAGGCTAGTGTGCTAGCTGGGCAAACCCTTTCCCCTTGAGATTCTCAACCCCCATGAGTTGCAAGACAGCACTGGAGACCAGAACCCTGCTGGGCTAGTGCAGGCAAGTGGAGCTACAGCAGTGAGAGGAGTTCTGAAGTGCAGTTATAGACAAATTAAAGAAATAAAATACTTTTCCTGATGTCTGATGGACATCATCCCTACACCTAGTCATGGAACCCCTTCCTCATCTCAAAACTGGTATCTAGTCTGTGCTATTAAGACTTCCTGGGATCACGTGATGCTTCTGATCATCAGGTAGTGCTTCGCTGCGCTCCAGCTACCTTCCTAGACAAACTCGCTCTAAATGCAGTAAATCAATCGATCAGAATAACAAAATGACTGGTTTTAGTCTGGTAAGCATGTGAGAACTCAAGGATCACGTACCTGCCGAATTATGAAGGGCATGGAAGCAGAAATGTGAGCGGCACTCCCTCGCCATACTCCACCCGCTATGCCAGTAAAGGATCCAAAGAAGCCTAAGGCTCAAGTAGCTCAGCCATCCAGACACATGTCCACATCCTCAGATCAACTCCTCCACACTCTGGACAGATTTCTGGAGGAATTTCATCCCTTTAGAGATGAGGTCAGATTTCTTACAGAAGAGGTAAAGGGGATTTCAAATAAACTTGAAGAATTCACACAAAAGACCAGAGACTGTGAAGTAAGGTTTACATCCCTAGAAAGAAAAATGGACAAAGTATACCCTGCCATAACAGTCACCCGTCAGAGAATTGTGAAGATGGAAGCAAAAACTGAGGATCTAAAGGGACATAGCCAACGCAATAATATAGTAATTATTGGCCTCCCTGAAAAGGAAGAAGGATCCCATCCCATACAATTCACATAGAGACTGGTAGCAAAGATTGCAGGTCCATCGCCCTTTAGTTCAGAGTATATAATCTAGAGGGCCCATTATGCTTTGAGACTGCTGCCCCTACTGGGGGGGCAGCCTCAAATTTTTATATTTAAATTTCTGAATCATCAGGAAAGGCAACATCTACCCTTAAGGTAAAGGAAATAAAAGAGGTACTCTGGGAATGATCTGCGTTACATATCACGCAAGATCTGCCACAGTCAGTCTGATTGAATAACTAAACTGCTGGCCATGAATATACAATTCAGAATGCTTTATCCTGCGATTCTCTAGGTCTTCCTCGATGGAAAATGGGTGCCCCTTGAGGATCCACAAACTGCAGCAACCGAACTTAAGAAAAAGATTGCCAGTCTATTTCAGGACTGTTGAAGTGCAGTATCCTGGCTTTGTAACTCGACGTAGTGTTGCTTGAAGAAAGGGTGTCTTAATATGCTAAGCATCAAGATGTGCTTCAGTAACAGTCTCACTAAGTCTATTTTCCAACTTTGAGGTTGTGCTGAATGGAACTTCCTCACTATAGTAAGAAAAAGTCGAATTTCAGACAATAGTAAATTCTGGTCAATTTCGACTACGGTTAGCTTACTGGACATTTCTTTGCTGAGGGATTTTTTACACTTTTCTTGTTAATTAGAACTTGATGGACTGAAATTTGGGATAAGGGAATCCTAATTCCTTCCTGTTTTCATTTTGTTAAGTGTGAGAGCTTCAATAAGTTATTTGGATTGTTTTTAGTGTATATGATCAAAATTAACATTGAGGATGAGGCAAGGAGGGCTTGTGCAGATACGCAGCTATGGAGAGATATTCTTACTAGAGACAGGCTTTTTTGAAGGTATTAACACTGAATACTTCGATATGGGTGATTTAAGTTTTGTTTTGGAAAGATCTGGCTGAGCAGTCAGGTGGTAACAATAGGAGTAACAGGAGTAATTCAAGGTCACAGAGGGAAATGTGGCAAAGAATACCGACTTCCATGTCCCTTATCTAATATTTTATTTTTTCTTGCCCTGGAGTAGAGATGGGAATGTCATTATGACAAGATAGATTTATAACTATGTTGGAATTCTCACATACTTAAATGGGCTCCCATTCTGGTCCCCGTTTGTAAATAGGTTACCTGCAATAATAGTATAAATCTCCAAAGGTGTATGTTTCAGTTAAATATCTAATTATGCTTGCAGGGTGATGTGTTAGAATGACAGTAAATGCGAGCTTGGAAGGGAGGGCTGGCGGGAAGGGGAAGTTAGCAACTACGTGGCAGTCATCACGTACTATTAAGCTCAGGGAGGGAAGGGGAACCATATCAGTGTACTCTTTCTGGGTTGCGAGTACATCAGCTTTTCATGTGGTTGGGAAAAAGGGTGTTGGAAGAATGGGATGGGTTTTAAAGGAATTTGGAGAAGGGGGATGGTAGTACGGTTTGGCACTATGGATTCATGAAGCAAATATTAGTGGGCAACATTTATATCTTTGGAATGGTCACAAATCTGTTGAAGAATGACATGTAATAAAATATTTGTATCATGAAACGTAAGGGGCTTACAATCTAAAGTTAAAAGATACCAGGTCTTGAAGCATATCAGGGTCTTTAAGGGGGCTATCTTCTTCCTACAAGAGACCCATCTTCTGGATTCAAAGGGAGATCTTCTTCGCAGACAGTTTGTGGGGCAAGTTTTTAATGCTGGGTGTGGTACACAAAGTAAGGGAGTAGCTATTCTAGTAACTTGAAGCACCACTTTTATTACCAAAGAAATAAGAGATCCGCAAGGTAGATATATTATAGTTAAAGGAATCCTGGATAGAACTACACTGGTTCTGGCAGCCATTTGTGGATCTAATGTTGACTCACCTTCTTTTTTTCAAATTTATTATGTATCCTGGCCCCATTTTCCTCCTTACCATGTATTTTAGGAGGGGACTGGAACCTCCCATTTTCCCCAGATCTGCACAAGTCAGGGAAGAAGAGAGGAGGCCTCTCCCCAGTGCAAAGATCTATTAGAGATTTGTGTGATCATCACTGGTTAAATGATCCCTGGAGAACTTTAAATCCCTTTGCAAGAGAGTTTACTTTTAGGTCCAATGTCAATGGACCCTTTTCCAGAATCGATTATTTCTTAATAAGCCACTCTTTATTAAACAGATTAAAAGCAGCAGAAATAGACCCGGGGTAATTTCTGATCATTTGGTAGTCAGCAGTGACTTGATTATATTATTACAAGATTCCCGTGATTCTCTTTGGAAATTAAATAACCAACTCCTTAAAGAGGATAAAATCATTAAGTCAATAGATAAAGAAATAGAGGAATATACACAAAAAAAACTGGATTCTATTAAAAGGCCAGACCTGGAATGGGGTGCCCTAAAATGTGTACTAAGGGGTACTTTCATTAAATTGGCATCGCAACATAAAAAAGGAAGAGACAAGAACATGGTTACCTTACTAGATAAAATCCAGCAGCTGGAGGCTAATATGTCTTCCGGTACTACTGATTCTGATATGGCATTGTTGATTGGCTAACGTGATCAATATAGCGCTTTACTCAGGGAAAAGGCAGAATATGCGATATTAAAGCAGGAGTAAGGTACATAGACCAGGGAGAAAAGGCGGGACACCTGCTTGCCTTAAGGTTGAAGAAGGTGGAATCCTCTAGAATAGTCAAGGCTATCAGAGCTCAGGAACAAGGTATTCTTAAACTTACCCCTAGGGAAATAACTGCAGAATTTGCTACCTTTTATAAGACTCTATATTCCCCCATGCCAAATCTTCCTGATTCCACCTGGGTGAAGGAATATCTTCTCCCCCTGAATCTACTGACTCTAGACAAGGCTCAGCAAAATTTTTTAGTCACTCCCATCTCTGAGCTGGAGATCCAGGAGGCAATCACCTCATCGGTGTCTGATAAAGCCTCAGACCCGGATGGCTATTCCCCTAATTTTTATAAAACATTTAGTAAAAGATTAGTTCCTTGGTTACACCATCTGTTTAAATGGATCTTAGATAAAAATATTATTGATAGTACCCTGCTAGAGGTTCTAATTATAGTTATACACAAACCAGATAAAGACCCGGAATCAGTAACTAGCTACCATCCAATATCATTAATAAACTGTGATATAAAGATTCTTGACAAAGTTCTTTCTAGGCAGTTGAAGAGGGTGCTTCTGGATATTTTTCATGCAGGCCAAGTGGGGTTCATGGAAGGCAGGAACTCGGCAGATCATTTTCGAAAGCTGGCTCATGTTTTCTCTGTGTCGAGAGAATTGGCAGTCCTGACTGGCTTGCCCTCTCTCGATGCAAAGAAGGCATTTGATCGAGTAAACTGGCAATTTCTGTTTTTGACTATGGAAAAACATGGGTTTCCCTCTGAGTTTACAGGTTGGGTCTTTTCTTTGTATGGTGATCCACAAGCGAGAATTTATTGCAATGAGGTACTCTCAGAGAAATTCTCTCTGCACTCTGGAACTAGGCAGGGATGTCTCCTTTCTCCCCTGTTGTTTAATATCTGTTTAGAACCATCACTATGCTCTATATGAATGCATGATGGAGTACAGGGTATACTTATTGGTAATCACAAGTTAAAACTTTCAGCATATGCAGACGATGTACTATTGCATCTGATTTATCCTGTCAGCTTTTTCCCTATTGTGTTGTCTCTTATTGAAGACTTTGGTTTATCTAATTATAGAATCAATCCAAACAAAACTATTGTTTTCCCTCTTAATCATAGACTCCTGAAAAGCACAGTATCTTCATTAGGTTTCCAGTGGAATTCTAAATCGCTGAAATATTTGGGATTATTATTATCCAAAAGTGAAAAAGTGAGCAGACAATAAAATTTTGATTTATTATTAGATACTATCCAACAAGACTTCAAAAAATGGCAACCCCTCCTTATGTCACTATGAGGATGTATTAATATTATAAAAATTAATATATTGCCCAGACTTTTTTATCCAATTAGCATGTTAAATTTATGGCTACCATTAGTGAGGTTTAAAAAGGTTCATGCCCTTATAGCTTCCTCCACATATGGCAGGGGAAATGTTCTAGACAAGCTTATTCAAAGTTAGCTCCATCCCATCATTCTGGTGGTCTGCAATTACCACATTTTGCAATGTATTTCTGTTTAAGCCACTCGGCTAAATACCTAAAATGGTTTATTCCCCCAGAAAAGCTTCCTTCAGGTCTATATATTCCAGAATGGTTGAAACCAGAGCTGGATTTAATAAAAGATACTAAAATTTCCCCAGAAGCCCTTCTTTATATCCCAGCATGGGCTCTTCCTTCCATACTGAATGGGACACCGATATCAACTTCCATCTGAATCCACAATCAAATGTGTGCCTTCCTCAAATACAAAAATACACGAGATTCCAACCAGCCTGTAGTAGCCAATCCCAATTTACGATTAGGAGGCAAAGTTATTTCCCCACTGTGGCTCCCTCAAATTAACTCTCTAAAGGTAAGAGATTTCTTTGTTGAAGAAGTATGCATGACTCAGGAACAATTCTGTCTAACTATAGATTGGGCAAGAAGAATATATTTAAGGTATTTCAGTTACGACCCTTGATAATACAATCCTTTTCTACTATAAGGGAGTCAGATCTGAATCAGAATTGGGTTGACTCTATGATTCCTTTGTGTGGGAACCATCACTCTATTTCATTACTATATGCTTTCTTAGAGAAAAGGTATTAGATGTAATCTCCCGAGTTCCAAAATATTGGGCTGCTCAATTTCCTATTATTTTAGAACATAATTTTGTAATTTGGTCAAATCTACACCGTTACATTTCTCAAGATAGATGGAAGCTTACTCAATACCAATTTTTAAACAATATGTATTGGACTCCCAGTAAACTTAAGCTACTTGGAAGGTCCCAGGATGGTCTCTGCTCTAGATATCACAAACAGACAGTTGACCTAATGCACATGTTCTGGGAATGTTCTGCAGTTAGGTAGCTATGGAGTCAGATCCAATCTCGGGTGGACCCCTTATTAGGGCTGGAAGAAATGTTTATACAGGAGATTTGCCTCCTGGGGGATCTCTCCAGTATTTCAATCAAGAAACATTGATTCCACATTTCTATGATCTCTCTTACTGTAAAAAAACTGGTTTTGCAACATTGGGTGGATGGACATACATTAACATACAATGAATGGTTGAGTGACCTTCTTTTCAATCTTTGGGCTGAACAACTTAAGGCTAGTATCATTAATCAGATATCTTGATACAAGCTTATCTGGAAAGGATTCCACTCACTATTTCTTTTTCAAACTGGAGTGACTTCACAATAGGAAAGTCCTGACCCGTATAACCTTAATTAACTTGGTAGCTATCTTTGGTATTCAGCTATGATATATATTGTGACTATTAGGATGTTCTGAATGTGATGTTACTGTTGCCAATACTACAGGAAGGAAATGCCAAGCCGAGGCAGGAGGGAGGGGGGAGGGGGTGACCGTAGCATGGACTCCTGTTTATTATGCTCTTACTTGTAATATTAAGATTCTTCTTCATGTTACGGTTGTATACAAAACTAGAATAAAGATTGAATTTCAAAAAAAAAAAAAAGACTCCCTCAATGCAGGCTCATCAGTACAGTGATAGGATTACTACTTGTGATGCTGGTGTCACAGGTTCAAGAACAATCTAGGACACAGGGGACCAGCCAGGGGGGAGGAGCACTAAGCATCCCACAGGATGCTGTCCTCCAAGGAGGAGGAGGAGGAGGAGGGCGAGCAGCCATGAGAGCAGGATTCTCTACTGCAATTCTGTCACCTGAGTGACCATAGGTGGTGATGGTGCAGATAGACGATGTTGAGGTAGGGGATGATGCAAGGCTGGAGGAATCAAAAGTTGAAACCCCAGAGAGCATCAGTTTGAAATTGAAGCTTTAAGTGTTGTGAGTGCTTCAGAAAAGAAAGAAAGTGCCTCTGCCTCATTAATTTGCATGGCATCCAGTGACTGGCTGACACCTGGAAGTTCCATTGTCTTGGACTGTCTACTGTGTTTTGGGGGTGAATTGAGCCTGTGAAGGAGCAAAGCACATGGAGGAGGAGGTTGTTATTGTGAGAGAGCTAACTACAGTGTACAAGACCTTATGTTTGAAAAGTTGCTGAAAAAAGCAAATGTTAAAATTCTGTTAATGTGGCAGATGTGTTTCCCCACAGTGTAGAGTAACGTTCAGTCCTGCCATCATCCCAGGAGAAGTGAACAAAGCATCTGCGTAGTCAACTACAGGGTCTGCCCATAGAAAGAGACTGTGATAGAGATTTGGAGACATGATCTACCTTTATGTACAGTTAAAATGTAAACCCATTACAAGTGCTTCCACTGAAGCTGCAGAAATGTCAGGGAATCGGTGCTCCAAATGCAAAGAGTGCAGAAAAAGCAAACTTGCCAAGGAGTGGGAGATGGAGTTCTCACACAGTTCTGGAATTCAGTGGGGCAGAGGATGACGTTTCAAAAGCAGGTTCCAGGAAGGTACAGGGAGAGAGAGTGTACTGTTGAAAAGTGCTTAAACAGTGTTTGCACCGCACAATAGAAATGAGAGTACAAGAGAGCAAGCCAGTGTCAGCCAGTGAGAATCATTTAAACAAAAAGTGCAGAAAACATAATTTTGAAGTAACAATCAGACAAACTGCACAGAGTGTTAATGGACTAAGCAGAATGTAAAAGTGACCACCATGGCTTGCATGACACAGTATGCAAGGCCTAATGGTAATGCACTATAGTGTAAAAAGCCAGCATTAGACAATGCAGGTGAAGCTCCTAGTGTAAATGCTTCTCACAAAGATGCCTGTCTGCAATAGCTTTGGATCAGTGAAACTGAACTAAACTTGGTTTGTTGTAAAATGTGGACAAATTGGGATTGTTTGAGATATGCAGTGTGGAGGGCAGAAATGCTTGCTGCCTCCACCCAGAAAGTCTGTGCAGATTGTGAAGAGCTGCTCGGTGGTGGTGTATGCCAGTTAATGTGTTAAGATAAAGCACTGGCAAAGATAAAAAAGTTTAAACAGGTTTAATGGAAAAGAACACCAGTTATCACCAGCCCTGTGTTTTCTTGTGTGAGAAATAGTCCGACTGTCCTGAGTTTTAAAGGAGCCTTGAAGACCCATCTTTTTAACATAGCTTTTATTGATTTATAATAGTTTTAGATTCATTTATTTATTGTTCTATTGAATTGTACAGGTGCTTTGGTTTTAAGAAAAGCGCCTTCTTAAAAATAAGGTTTGATTTGATTTGATTTGATTCTTTTGGGCAAATACAAATCCATAGCATGGCTGGTAGAGGGGTCTCCAAGAAAGAAGTCACCATTCCTGCACACATCATTACCTGGATTGGCCAGAAAAAAGGTGGTCCTAGCAAGAATGGAGAAGGCGTAACTCTGAGATGGGGCAGAAGATAGCACAGAATTACTTGGATGGCCAGTGAGTGCCTGCAGTTTCTGTGCCCACAAGGGGTGACATGTTTTCAATGTTAAATATTGCAAAGACTGTAGAGTGGTCCATGGACTGAATGTAAGCTACAAGTCTTTATAGAGCACTAAAAGATTCAAAGGGCCACCTGTGCAGTACCCTCAAAAGCTAGTAAAGTGGAAAATGTGGAAGAGTGTGTGACAGGTAAGATAACAATAAACCCACTCAAACAGATATGGGATAATCAATATGCATGCATGTGCACAACCTGAAAACGTAATTGCCAATGGTTTGCCAGCTATCCGACTTTCTCAAGGCATGTCAGGATCTATAATAAAAGAAATTATACATGACATTTAATTTGCACATTAGGTACAATAATTGCTGCAATATGGATGGTCAATCCACTATTCTTAGGATCATACAAGCTGTGGAAATAGCATACCTGAACAGAGTAATAGGAGCTTCTAATCCCTTTAATATCTTTTCTACTGTATTTTATCTGTATAATATTAAATTGTGTTTTGTAATTGTCTATATTCATTAATTCGTGAAAAAGATTTTAAAGCATAGTTATTATAATCATCCAGCACTTACATACCTTACTGTTATACTTCACTTTCACTTGCATCAATTATTTCTTTTTCTGTTTCC
Source organism: Neoceratodus forsteri (assembly GCA_016271365.2). NCBI lineage: Eukaryota > Metazoa > Chordata > Ceratodontiformes > Ceratodontidae > Neoceratodus > Neoceratodus forsteri. Next base: position 867,668,906 of record CM057450.1, on the reverse strand, counting down.
TCTTCTGTATAATGAGCTACATTAAATCTGAAGTTAGAGGCTGGCCCATTTGTTCAAGCAAAGCAAAGTCTGTTTGAAGTTATGATAAACTTAAAAACTGCTTTACTATTATCACCTTTATTCAACACCATGTGGACCCCAGCTGTGTAAAACCGCAAAAATACAGTACATCAATTTTTACATATTTTTACAAAAGTTAATCTGTAAACTAAGCTTAAAGCAACAGTATTTGTTAATGAGCGAAAAAATGAATCATATAGTTTTTTTTAGCAAAAATGTGTCTGATAACCTAAGATTCATCTTCAGTATATTTTTTGTTTTCTCAGATGCTAACACTTTTTTTACAGCTGATTTTGTAATTAATGACTCCCTTACAGAAATATAAGTGTGATGCATACATGCAGAATGCAGAATGCATGCCACATGCTTATTTGTGCAACGTTTGCATGCAGTTTGCATACACAAAATGAACCTATGCCAACCAGGACTAAAGAGCAAATCAGGTTTGCATACTGCAAGCTGCATGACGTGTGCAGCAGGTATGCTGGTGTGAACATCATTTAAAAATCATATCAGGTTCACATGCTGCATGCTTGCCATGTGTGCAGCAACTAAGCTGGTGCAAATCTCATCTAAAAACATATCAGTTTCTATTTCTCATACTACTGCAAGCAATTAGAGCAATTAAAATACATTTTCCATTGATTTCCCCTTCAAATTATGTATACTCATTAATTCTGATTCTTTTGCAAGTTGTTTAATGGCTTTTGATTTTTGTCATTAAATTTCCATTCATTTGCAAAGTATTGTTTTCTTAATGCATTAAATGCCTAAGATATAGTCAGCCAACACCCTCCATTCCAGATATGCGAAGAGGGGCCTCTATGTTGTGAAGCCTGTCCTTTTTGTTTTGGGTCATGCAAATGCAATTATGCTTATTTAGTACTACAAATGTGTTCCTCCATGACTGTTTCAACTCACTTACTTTCCCTTTGTCATTCTGTATGGAGCATGTACACCATGGCCATGCTCAGCACTCTTTGTGCTGAGCAGGGTCTTGGAAGCATGCACCATACCTCACATTTTGTCACTGAAATGAGGGACATGGATACTCAAAATGAGGGACAATGAGGGACACTAACCCTCACAATTATCAGGACATATTCTGAAACATGAAAATACAGTATCTCAGAACACAGCAGAAACCACTGTATTTACTTGTATCGATATTAGTACCTGAGAATGAATTTTTAGCATAAGGTAGGGGTGCCACCCCTACCCCACAATTGTGCCTAGGTTGCTCTTATGGTGTGGCAATAATGGCATTAAATTTAGATTTAATCCTGATCTGTGTGCACTCATGCTGCAGGTGCACTCCTGACTTGACTCTGTCTGTACTGTGTTGTCCACACTCTCCACCTGTTATCAGCAGCACCATCACATGTGATGTGGAGGAGCTCCAGCCAAGCAAGAGCACATGAGTCACATGAGTGCAACACTGTCTTTTCACCAAAGAGTAGACAGGCTGCACACTACAGCTTGAAGGAGTCAGTGAGCACTGAACTCTAAATAGCAGTGTTGAGGTGGCATATTTTTGTTGGTCTACTATTAGTGAGTTCTCAAATTAAGTGCCCATAGCTGATTCATGGGAGGATTAATTGACATCCAATTCTGAGCAATGTTTTTTTTTTGCTGTAACAAGGGCAATACATCAGAGTGCTATATTACTGCCCCTTTGAGGGTAGAGTGGGTCTGCCCCAACATAAGTTAGAGTGGAGATTTAGAGGGCGTATACCCCAGGACCTTTGCCATAATGCGGTGTATCTCATGCCAGAGGGGGGTTACTCTTGGACATGTTAGAGATAAGTGCAGGAAATCTGCCTCTGCCTGGGAGCATTGGGCATAAATCAGAGTTTACAGGGTTTATAGTATGCAGTTTTTTCTGCATTACATATGCCCTGTACATGACATTGAGATGGATTTGTCTTAATTTGTTGCAACATGAACACATTTGAAAGTGCTTGGGGGGGGCTAAAAACCATGTAGTATCATTAATTTTTACTCCTAAATCCTGCTCCCACTTTGCCCTGGTGTCTGCCACTGGTTGGTCATCCTTCCCTTGCAGGATGCTGTAAAATGTTGTGAGAGGTTTACTATTTGGTTGGGGTCTGTAAAGTTCTTCCTCAAATTGCGAGGGACAAGCCCACCCACGTGTACCATCCAAGGATATGCCCAATCTGCATCACACCTTGTAATATATGAAATAATCCCCTGATGAGATACCCTATGATTTTATAAGCTCAGTAAACATGAGCATTCTACCTCCCCTATACAGCTGGGCTACACATTTTAATCCCAGGTGCTGCCACTGGAGCGGTCTTTGATGTAGCATTGCTGACTGTAGGCCTTTTTCCTTCATAGCTGAGAGAAGGTCAGTGTATAGAGAGGGAGTTTTCAGGTGGTCTGTATGTTGGTGTGAGGTCAGTCAGACCTTAATGATAGTAGCTGTAAACAGGTTAGATACTCCAGGTGATGAGAGGGTCCATAGTGATCTAAATAGGTATTCCAAATACAGGTTCCCTCTCAACTCTTCCTGCTCAATAAGGAATTGGGGTGCCTAGGACCTCCTATCCCAACTGGGAGGAAAGCCAGCTGTGAGGCCCTATAATAGTGCTAAAAAATGTGGAAGGCCAGTACCTCCATTAGCAACTGACATTTGCAGTATAGTCCTTTTGATACAAGCTGATTTTCCTCTCCACAAAAATGTGTGGATAATGGAATTCAGTAGCTTGAAGTATGCCAGTGGCACATGTATTGGGTAGTGATTGGTATAAATATAGGCATCTGGGCAATATGAACATTTTAATGGTGTTTATGTGGCCTAACAAAGATAAGAGAAGGGACTGCCATCATTCACACTCCTCCAAAAGCTTAAGAAGCAAGAATTTAAAGTTTATGACATGAAGTTAGCTTTGCCAACAGGGAATACAAATCCACAGGAATTTAATTTGATTCACCAATTGCATGCTGCCAAGGCTGGTAGCAAGCTGGACTCTATCAACTTTATCAATTAGCATTAGTTCACTTTTTGTCCAGTTAATTTTATGCCAGATAGGGAGTCGTACTCATGAAGGAGACTATGAACTGCAGGCAAGTCCCGGTCCAGGTTTGACAGGTAGAGCAATAGATCATCTGCAAAAAGAGCAGCTTTATGCTTGCTCCCCCCACACCACTGAAATCCTTGGATACCTGGATGGCCCCTTATAGCTGCTGTCAGCAGTTCCAGGGTCATGATGTAAAGTAAAGGGAACAGTGGACAACCCTGTCTCGTATCCCTCCTCAAGAGGACAGAGGGGATTAACACCCCTGTTGATCACAATCTGTATGGTAGGCAAAGTGTACATTGTCCCATCCAGTTAATTATTTGCCATCCCAGTCTCATACACCCGCGTCACTCAAGCATATACCCCCACTCCACACAGTCAAAGGCTTTTTCCATATCCAAGGCAAGGACTGCCGCCCCATGTTGTAGCTGGGTTTCTGACCAGTTATGTATAATATTTAAAGTTTTACAAATATTATGTTCCTCTTGATGCCCCTTAACAAACCTCTCTTGATCTGAATGGATTATAGAAGGTAGGATTGGTTCAAGCCTAGTAGCAATAATTTAGGCCAAGATTTTGTAATCTGCCATGAGCAGGGATATGGGCCTGTATGAGGTACATACAGTAAAGTCCATGCCTAGTTTTCGAAGTACAGTGATATTGCCAGTTCTGTAGAGGGGGGCAATACACCCCGTTCCAAGCCCTCCTTGAGCATATCAAATAGTGGCTCACATAAATCAGAGCCAAATATTTAAAAAAAAATCAATGGGGAGCTAATTTGGGCCTGGGGCTTTTCCTCCCTTCAGGGATTTTATTGCCTGAAAGATCTTCTTCCTACACTGGGGAGCATCCTTCTTACTGGCCACTGCAGAGCCCATGGATTGGAGCTTAGCCTTTGCAAAAAAAAAAAAAAAATTCCACTTGACAATTAGTGGGAGGGACCTCCGATGTATAGAGAAATTTATAAAAGATTCTCAACTCTGCTTCTATTTTCAGAGTGTCTGAGATCAGTGAACCAGAAAGCATAAGGATTTGACAAATATTCATTTCCCCCTTTTTTCTCCATAGCTGCCATGCAAGCTATTTCCCCCCTTCGTCCTCATCAAAATATGCTCCTGTGTGGGTCAGGAGTATAGAACATTCTATATGAGACCCACTCAGCATATTAAAATGCCATTTCAATTTTTGCACTACTGTGTACAAGTTTGGAGTGGGTCTCTGCATATGGGCTTCTTCACAGGCTGCTATCTTGGCTCTGAGCTGGGTGATTTCAGTATCAGCTTATTTCTTAGTGTGGGCTGAATAGGGATTAACTTAACCCTGGATGAAGGCTTTTAGTGACTTCCAACAGCACCCCATGAGACATTTCACCCTTTATGCTGTGATACAAAAATTCCTTGATTGAGCTAGATATATGAGACTTAAATTCTTGATTTTTAAGTAGTAAAGGGGCTAGTCAACGAGGGCGTCAGACTGGGTTCGAGACAATGGCCCTAAGGGCCAAAGTCTGTGAGGTGTGGTCAATGATTAGTATGGGGGAATATTCAATGGAATTCATGCTGGACAACACAGGGGTATGCAGCAGCAGCCAGCTGAGCCTGGCATATGAGTGGTGGGCATAGGAGAAAGAGCTATATTTGTGTCCAGTAGGATGGATATGTCTCCAGGTGTCCATCAGGTTATACATATTTTCCATATCTCCCAAGGCCCTTGAATTTTTAGAGAGGGGATGGGGCAAGGTTGGACCTATTTAGAGTCATGTCACTGACACAGTTAAAAACACCCCCAGTATCCATGGACCCTGCATGGAGGCCAAATCCATTGCAATCTTCTGGAAGAAACCCAGATCTTCTATGTTTGGGGCTTATATGGAACCCACTGAGAGGTCATCCATGCCAGTCAAGTGCACATGAGCTAGGGTGTATCTTCCAGCTACATCCACTAATTTACTATGTATAGTTACCTTTACCTCCCTGGGGAACCAGATGGCCACTCCATTGCCTTAGAAGAGAAGCACAAGGCAATCCATGTTCATCCCATACTATCACCAGTTCTTCCTTGCTCAATGTTAGACATATGAATTTCCTGCATTAATTGAACCTTCATATTAGATCTTTTAACCTCCCCTTATATTTGCCTTCGTTTAACTACATTTTTAAGCCCGTTGACATTCCAGGTTGACACTCTATGTTATCCATTATGGGTAAGGAAAAACAGCCATTTGACAGCCAAAATAACATACCAGTTAGTAGACACTTATGTGCAATGATGTAAATATTGAGTAATTGTATACCAAAACAGCAAATACTTAAACCAAACATTTTTCCTGTAAAGAATCCCCCCCCTCCATTCCCACCCAAACATTAACATTCGCCCCTCCACAGTGAGAACTAAGAAGCATCCCACTAAGAACTGGTGGGTAATCACAAAATAAAATGAATTACACAGAGAATAACCCACAGTATAAATATAAACTTCCCAGACCCCCCAACCAGCTGAGCTGTCTATCACCCAGCTAAGTATCCCCTACAAATTTATGGTGGTTAATTTGATGCAATGTTGGCACAATTAAAGAAAGTCAAGGCATATGGGATGCCCGAATAGCACTCAATTAATAAAGCAGAACTAAACTGGGAAAGGATGAACCCCTTTCTTTCCATTGGAAGACATAACAGAATAATAAGCCAGCACAGCACAGATATAAATCATATTTCTACCCCAGCCTTTAAGACTCAATATGATGGCTATATACTGTAGATGGAGTATTCCCCACTGAAGATACATAAAACAGCATGGATTCAAATAACTAGTATAGATCATCCCCACAGGGGGATCAGCACAACTATCAACATTTTACATCAGCGCATATCTAGTCATGAGGTTCATATCAAAACCAAGCTGCAAACTCCATGACACGGGTGTGTTGCTGTAGATTAGCCCCAAGTCAATATACTTGGGAAGCTCCCCAGCAAGCAAAGTTCCCGCTATATACAGAATGAGGGCTGTCATCCATTTAGCATATGTTACCACTGCACAATAGCAATAGAGAAGGCTGGCAGTGACTCAAATGGCTGGATGCAACTTGTACCGGGTCATAATGTTGTACGCTTAGTAGCGTACGTCATTATGCATGAACCCTGGACCTGTGCGCTCTCCATTATGGACCCGCCCTGGGAGTTAGAATCCTAAGTGGGGGGGTCCGGGGGCACAGCACCCCATAATAGGGGTGTGGGGGGGGCAGATCCCTCACAGATCAAAAGAAATAAATAAATCACGCAAAGCGATTAAGTTGCACGGCATTCTGCCATATGACATTTTGACCCCGTGCCGATGCAACTTAGTATGTCCAGTTCAAGGAGGTTCTACCATTACCCATGTTCCTAGACATGGCTGGGCACAATATTTAGAGATAAATACTGTTAAAACATACATCTCAGGAGGAGCATGAATGAGATTGCACATGGGCTACTAAATCAGAGCAAGTTGTTTCTCTGCTAGACCCCAGAGGTTCCACATAAGCAGAGGGTGAAGAATAACAGCCATCAAACCCTAGGGACAAGCAAAAGGCCCCTTAGATGGCACCTCATGGTTTTTGGTATGAGATCTACCAACCTCCAACCGTGTTCAGTCCTTAATCCTGTAAATACTCCTGTAACTGCATGGCTACCCATGTGGAACAAAAGTTGTTTCATCATTCTGGTGTGCAACCAAGGCCTGTAGAGTGCTCCAACATTTCTTTGGATGCTGCCTCTCTCTACCATCAGTATTTTGCATATGTTCACCCAGGGAATTCAGCTACATACCTGGGTGTATTGCAAGGGTTTCAGTGGCAGTGACAAGATGGGAAAGACCCGGGCTACATGGCTTTCACCAAGATAAATGGAATATTGACAGTTTCTTTTTTCTTAGCTGGGGCTCCAGAACTTGTTAGTGCTTGCCCCTTTTGTGCAGCTGTATCCTCCTCCATGAATCACTCTGCCTACAGGTAATTAGTAAAATACTTTGATGGCTTACCTGGCAAGTCAATCTGGAGTGTGGCAGGATACAAAAAAGTAAAGGTCCTTCCCAAGGAGTGGAACCTGGACCTAACTGGGTTGAACATTTGGCTCTGGGTCTGAAGCTCCCTACTTTCTTTGTCATTATACCCTAGGTATTTTTAAAAAAAATGGTGTGCTTTTCCCCAAGCTTAGGTGATGGGCTGACCCGATGCGCTCTCTCTGTTTAGAATCTGAGTGCTGCCGGGTCGAACTTAAGATTATGGACCAGCCATTGCTGTATTCCTTTTTCAGGATTCTTCCCTTCCAAACCTTTGGGAAGCCGTACGATGCAGAAATTCAACCACCTCAATATTTTCTCCTGGTCGTTCACTCACCAGGTGGTCCGACACATTTTCTTTAAGGGCGTTGCACTTCCTAGATATGGAGGAGACAGAATCTTCCAAATCCCTGTCACACCTCTCTAATTCATCAGTATGGATGATATGGGTGATATTAGTTTCTGAGAGAGCAGTGACAAGTGTCTGGATGTGGGTTATTTGCACAGCAATGTTTGCAAAACCTTCCTTCATCTCCACCTGCATGTTGGCTAGGGTGGCAGGAACTCCCACCAGAGATCGCTCCAGCTCTGTCATACCACACTGCAATTCAGTGGCTAATGGGGCCTGCAGTAGAGATGTTGCAAAATTATATTTCACCAGTGAAATTCCTGCAAAATTGGCAATTTCGCCATGTGAGATATTTTGTGAAATTTGCCCATTACGAGAAATATTTGTCTGGGTGCGAAATGCAAAATTTCTCCTAATAAATGCAAAATTTCATCATTAAAGAGGTGACATTTCACCTTCTGCAGGTGAAATTTTGCCTTCCACAGGTGAAATTTTGCATTCTGCAGGCAAAATTCCAAATTTAGCTTACGTGAAAAATTTCATGAAACGGGTAAATTTTGAGAAATATTTCATGTAACAAAATTTGTCAATTTTGTACATCTCTAGCCTTCAGTCTGGTTCTGTCTTATAGTACCTGGTGCTGTTCCCTTGAACATTCCATCAGATCAAACGTAAGATTTAACTGTTTATTTTTTGGTGTTCCAGCTGCTATTTACCATCGATAGTAAGTCAGGATCTTCTCAATGTCATCCAGTAGAGAATTATGCTATATGGACCACTTGAAAGGATGTGCCCAGAAGAGTCAAGCTAAAACACATCCACCATGATTCCAAGCTAGCCACGCCCTCCAGGCCTGCATTGTTAATCCACCACTGCTAATGAGATCGTGGATTGTGAATTTCTTACTGTTTGTTATATTATGACTACGCAGATTTCATGTTCAACTTTTATGTATGATAGAAGTAAATGATACACTCTTGCTGTTTTACAACGGAAATCATTATTACACACTATAAACACACATTGGTATGTGTGTTTGATTCCTCAGTAGAGATGTGAGAAGTTGGGAAACTGTGCTATGTGGAGACATTTGCAAATTCACCTCAATTTGTGAATTTAATCCGTCATGCGAACTTCTAATTCGCAGTACAGTGCAAAGTTTGTAAATGTCAGATTTGATTACTTCACTTGAAAAGTGGGTCCCATAGGCAATGTTTGCAATATCACATGGTACTGCCGTGAGCTGTATGCCATGCCTAGGCTGAATTCAGTGCAGTCTTATGAAGACAAAGTAGGCTGTCCGTGAATTTCTGTACCCAAAAACCTTTTAGAAGCAATTTAAACACCTGAATATTTTGAATAAAATCACTCCTAAAAGTGTCTAGAGTGCCTTGTGCCTCTAGATTAGCAATTGTTTTTGATACTTTCTATTTTCAGATTTATTTACTTTCCAGTAGTAGTTTTGTTTTGTGTAATAAAGTAGTGATGTGTGGAGGTGGGCAGCTGTTTTAGATAACAGCAAGACAGCCATGTCTGTAAGCACTAGTGTTGTTTTCTTCAGTGTTTCTTCTTTATTTTTTTTTGTTTTCTGTGAGCTGTTATTTTTTTTCTGCAGAACAGTTTTGTGTGTTTTATTGAATTATTTTTGACAGTGTGGTGTTATTATATTGATTATAGTTATTTTGTTTAGCTATTGAAGTTACATTTTTACTATAAAACTGGCAGTAACTTCCTTATAATTACTCCTAGTTAACGAAGTTACAGTTTTACTGTAATACTATACTGACAAGGCCAGCTCGGTGGCGTGGAGGGCTGAGGCAATGCAGCCTTACCTCCTGCAATGCTGACGACCCTTGTCAGTGGTGCGAGCAGGTCATCGGGGGCCGGCCATGGTGGGAGAGGATTGACTGTACAGAGAACTGCTCTCCTCTCCTGGGCGTGGTGGGGAACAGTGCTTGGCATTTGTCTGTCACCTGACAGAGGCTAGGTGTTGGTACGCCTGGCCAATACAGTGGGGTATGGAGGTAAAGCAGCCAGCGGGGTTTGCTACACATGGATGCGCACGTGGCATGCCCATATTGGCAATGCATGCTCTGCCCCTGAAAGGAAACAGTGAAAAGTGGCAGCCATCTTGAGTGACTTCATGGCCTTCCACCTCTACGCACCATCACTGGGAGCCACCTGTACCGGATCTGGTCCTGGTGGGGAGTTGGGGGCTCCCCACCAACCCACCATGGGGGGGTAAGCCATGATGGTAGCAAGGTGGTGGCACAATGGGAGATGGGTGTGGCTGGACAGTGGCCGGAAGAAGAAGATGTCTGAAATCAGAGCCAACCAGGGCCACGGCAGGGAGAAAAAGTAGGTTAAAAGAACAAATATTATACAGACAGTAACTTCTTAATAATTACCCTAGTTATTGAAGTTACAGTTTTATTGCTGTGACAGTAACATCTTTATAATTACTGGTGACCATAAATATCAACCAGATTACTGTTTTGTTAAAAATGTACATCAACTGGATTTCGGGTTATTATGCTCCAAAGGCAATAATAACCCAAAATCCAGTTAATATGACACTTCATAATAACCTGAAATGCAGTTGATATGACATTCCCCAAAGAAAAGACTTTAAAATTGTTGCATTCCATTGTTTCACAGAAAGTATTTCAACTGCAGTATTTTCAAACGTGATTTATTCATGTACAGTTCAATTTCTTCAAAAATACAACTGCACTCTAGCTAAAAAAATTATTTTTTCTTTCAAGTTGCTAGAAATACAGTCTAAACCTTCACACCAGCAATTATGAAAAATAAAGGATAGGTAAGTTTGATGTTATGGATTTTTTTCACACATCCTCAGTGTGTGATGGCCACATAAACCTCTAGAGCTTCGCTTTCGAGGTTTATGGGTCATCACACACCTTGGATGTGTGACAAAATCCATAACACACACTTACCTATTAAGTATTTTCTATATAATTACTCCAGTTTTGTCTTAAAAATCTTATTTTTGTGTTGTTTTTACTGTAGTTTCTGTTAGCTTAGTTAACTGTTGTGTTGTATTAATTAAATCACATTGCTCTGGTAAGGTGTTCTAGTGTCTCTGCTGCTGCTGCCTGTATTTAGTTTAACTGCAATGTTCAAAAATCTACATATCAAAATGCCCAGAAAGATTGGGAGTGGCATCACCAGCAGAAAGAAGGAGGGAGTGCTACTCCTGTATAGATCATTGATGAGGCCCCACCTTGATTACTGTGTCAGGTCCTGGAGGCTCCATCTCCGGAATAACACAGATAGGGTGGAGGTAGAAGAAGGCAACCAAAATGGTGCAGCAACCTGCATGAAAAGCCCTAAGAGAGAAGACTCAAGGAATTAAATATGTTCTCTCTGGAGGAAAGGAGGGAAAGGAGGACATAATAGAAACGTTCAGATACCTCACAGTAATTAATAAGGTACATGAAGGTAGCATTTTACATAGAAAAAAGATGCTTAAGGACAATGGGTCATGCTATGAAGCTGAAGGGGGCAAACTCAGAGGAGATGTATGGAAATACTTCTTCACTGAAAGGGTGGTGGATGCCTGGAACAGATTCCCAGCAGAGGTGGTGGGTAAAAAAATGGTAACTGGATTCACACATGCATTGCATAGACAGAAGAGGATCTTAGAAATAAGTCAAGGGGGGGAAGATCAAAGATCGAGTAGGGTCTGTGGTCGGGCGCCATGTGAAAACAGCTAAGTACAAACAGTGACCACTAAAAACAGCCAATACAAAACAGCTCAGTCAAATACAGCAAGTTTTGTTTTGGTGGGGTGCTTTGTCCCCCACACCCCCTTCTTATATATACCAACTCTGGGGGGGGACGCACCTTGGAGAGGGGGGCAATTTTCGGTTCCTGTATTTGACTCAGCTGTTTTGACTTAGCTGTTTTAATGTAGCTGTTTTCACTGGCCACCCTGTAGGTGCACAGTAGGTAGAGAAAATAGGGCAGATTGGTGGGCCAAGAGGTCCTTCTTTGCCAACAACTTTCATGTTTCCATGTTTCTATGATACGCTTGAGTAAAGTTTGAGTTGTCAATGGTGGCAATGTTGCCAAGAAGAGTATAGATTCTGTGCTTCAGAAGGGTGTTGTATCTAAAAAAACTACTTCTGCCACAGGTTCTTTGGGGCAGGTAGTAATACTACTAGAAAGGAATAGTTGGTGCATGTGGTGGGGGAATTAGTGTGGCCATATTTTTCTCAGTCTCATCTGTGGCATCAGTGCTGGTGGTGGAGGTACTGCTGGTGGTACAGTCAGCGACAATAATATAATAACAATAGTGACAACAATATTAGATAATAGTCTAAGAAGCAGAAAAATGGCTTACTCTGGAAATGTGGTTGAGGATGGATGATGAGGTGGCTGCTGTTGTGCCTATGACTATCATTGTTGTTGGTGGAGAGCCTGATCAGGATGATAGGTTCCCATTTCCTAATAAGGGTGTTGATAAGCTTGACCATGACTCAAAGTCTGATGATGGAGATCTGACTGCAGCATGCAAGGATGATGAGAAAGAAAGAGAGGGTAAAGAAAGTGAAGATGATGATGAGGAGGAGGAGGAAAGATCTCAGGAGAAGGATTTCAGTCTTGTTGGGGATGGGGACAATGATCCGGACCCTCTGTGAGAACCTAAAAAAAAAGTAGAGGTCAAGCTGTTGAATCTGTGGTGATGTACACCACAATTATTTCAGGGAATTAACAAATTCCCCCAGTCCTCCAGCTGTTATTCCTCTTAGCACTGCTGAGCCAATAACACAGCATGAGTCACCAATTATTGCAGTGAAAAAATCATCCCCCAAAACATTAATTGCCACCCCACCAATGCCCCAGTACCAGGTCCACTGCAATGTAAAAGCAAAGTCTACAAAATCCGTAGTTTGGGATTTTTATATACTGGACCCAGCTGATGAAACAGTGTCTCTTTGCCAGCAGTTTGGAGTGCATGTTAGCTATGGAAAAAAGGAAGCTGCCTAGGCATTAGTGAGCAACACACACCTCAAGTCCAGGCATCTGTTAGGCTAGACTCAGCAGCAAAGGGAAGCCATTGCAGTGGTGCCATCTCTCCTATCAGCTTCTTTGTGCAAGGCATCAAGTAGTATAGATACAGTCCAGGTGGCATCAGAGCTGACAAAGGAGGCCGATTACAGAGATAATGAGAAGGAGTCAGTGAGACTGCCTAGTAGTGGCCATAGTAACAGTGGTGATTTGAGTGACAGCAGCCAGAGTCACTGGAGCACATCAACCCCAGTCCATAAAACACCAAAAATCACTTCATTCATTTGTGCAGCATCCATGACTTCCCTGAGTCAAATGCTACCCCACTAGCCATGCTGCCAGTGTACAGAGTCCAGCTGTTTGGTATTCTAACACCCCCAAAAGTGTTGTTTAGACTGCATAGAATGTTTGAGCATCATACAAAATAGCACCCAATATTGCTGTTGCATGAGAATTGAATACAGCAACTGCCAAAATGCTGACAATTGATCTATTGCCATTCTCTTTCATGGAGCATATGGAATTTCAAAGGTTGATGGCACATCCTCTCCAAAATGGAAAATTTTGTCACAAAACTATTTCTCTACCTAAGCCATTCCAATATGCCCCATGTACGATGACACCAACAGAGTGAACTACAACCCTGTTGGCAAAATCAACACTTTACCAGCAGGTCACTATGTTGGTGTGCCCGAGATAGGGATACACTGTCTCCTGGTCCTACACCTCCACCCCGAATCAACTCTGACTGGAGTTGATAATCCTAAAGATGGGGGGGGGGCAGGGGCAGAGCTCCCAGCATGGGGAGTTCAGGGGACAAAGCCCCCTGACTAAAAAATTGGACTGGGAGACACACAAGAATCATGTAAACTGCAACTTGCGGTTGACATGATTCCTGTCAGCGAGATGACGGTTGACAAAAGGGTTGTCAAACTGGCATTGTAGATCCAGCCATTCCTGAATTTCATAGGACTCTGTAACACACAGTAACCTATGTGCTGCAGCATTCTGCTTCACCATACATACTTCTTAGTATGGTTATGTGTAACTGTGGCCAAACAGCTGCTAGTTCTTATCTGTTTTGCAGCCTGTTGGGCACAGGTACCTGGGGTAGTATTTGATGCTGGAATGGGGAAAAAATTGTAAAATGCCCAATTGCAGTGGTAGCAGCATTCCAGGTATTCACCAGCATGCCATGCTTGTAATGAAGAGTGTAAGTGGATCACACATGAGTCAGAAAATGTTAGGACTGCTCCTAACTGAGAATAATGAGTGGCTGCCCCACATTCCCTGAAACTGGGTTTCATTGTGAGTGTTAATCACTTGAATGTGGTTAAATGCTTTAGTGATGGGGGTTTCTCAAGGTTCCATGCATGGCACACTGTCTTAATCTCGTAGTGCATGAGTTTCTATCATATTCTGAAATCAATTCCATGTTGACTGTGGCCTGCTGCCTCTTTGTTCACTTTGCCCAATTCGGGAAGACCCATGACCATCTAAGGCACCTGAAGATCCAGAACAAACTGCCTCGGCATCTTCTGAAGCTGGAAGTCATCAACAGATATAACTCAATACTGCACAATCAAGTACTTGTACAAGCAGTAATAAGCCATCTTAGAATATCTGCTGCTGCATACAAGCCATGATAGTGCTGGAGTATCCATGTCTCTGACAACAGATCAATGGTAGCTAAAGGATTGGCTGCTGATGATTCGAAGGCCATTTGAACATCCAACACAGGCAGTGAGGGGGATCACTGCTTGTATCAATCAAGCCATCCCACTTCTAAGGGTGCTGAGGCAGATGATGTTGACTGTACAGCAGTCCCTAGAGGCAGTGATGATAAGGGAAGCTGTGCTTTAATGGAACAAATGTTCCATGTGTTGGACTGCAATAGCCATCTTTTATGCATTCTGTAGTCTGCAGATTTTGGTATTGCCATCATGCTGGTCCCACAATATAAACAGGAGCTGTCACCAATACCTGAAAGCGGGTATGAACGGGTCCAAAATCTAACTGACCAGCTAATAAGATGGGTTTATGGGGCACAGATGTTATGGTCACAGTTATGTTATGCACAACATGAAAGTGATCCGAGGTCAGGTGTTGCTAACACCTCATGTAAATGGACTGAATAAAACAGGCCTGGTAACAGAAATAATTACAATAAATCTACTTTGGAATGCCGTTTGCCAAATGGGAATTGCAGACATGGAGGAAAAGGAGGAGAAGGCTGATGAGTTGGCAAGATTACATGCTGGATGCATATATAGCAGACACAAGGCACCTTAACATAAGGAGGAGCCACTGCTGTACTGGAGTAGCAAGGGCACTGACTGACCAGCACTGTCCTCCATAGAAGTCAAATATCTGAGCTGTCCACTCCCCAGTGTCAGAGTGGAGAGAGTATGCAGTTCAGCAGGGGCCATTGTGCAGGGTAGACAAATACATCTATTCCCTAGAAATGCTGGTGAGCTAACATTTATTAAAATGAATGCAGGATGCATTCCACATAACACAATCACATCTGTGTTCATACCACATGACATTGGAAGAGGTGGTGAAAAAGAACCAGAACAGCCTGGTGGTATTGGAATTGACAAATTGCCTTCCAATGATTAGATGAAGCAGTAATGGAGAAAGAATTCCAATGTGGGGACAACTCCAGTCTGGAAGAATGTGAAGGCTGCTTCTTTGATGAAGATGATTGACGCATAAACACAGAAGTGTTAGATCCATCTTTTCCTCTTTATCAGTTGAATCCTCTTCTTTATGATTCAGTTGTGTTTTCTTGTGAATATTTCCCCAGGTTGTGCTGTTGTTCTATACACCCATCTGATTAACTCCATCTGCCCTCTCCTATGTCATGGCCACAGGCAAAGGTAAATATCTTTGAAGGCCACATCATAAGATGCCAAGTTAGCCTCCAATAACACTGGCCACCACCAGCTCAACTGCATGCATCCTGACTTAAAAACATGGACTGTTAACTCTGCAGCATAAATGCCATTGACAACCATACAGACCATGCATCCACCAGCAGTTAAGACACCATCTCCTCCTCTTCCTTTGTCCTGCTTGTATCCTCCACTTCCACCATGTCCCAACACTGTCTCCACCGCATGAACTTATTCAAGACTAAAAAACAAGGACTCATAAGCCAGTGTAAATGCCATTACTAGGCAGACCTCAACCCAGCCAGTCTGCCAGCCAGACAACCAACCAAGCAGCCCACCAGTAAGCCAGCCAACCAGCCAGCAAGCCAGACCTCAAACCAAGCCTCCAGCCAGCCAGCCCATCAAGGCAGCAAGTTCTGAAATCCAGCATAGGCCAACATTGTCTGCTGTGATGGTAAGTTACTTTTATTGTTTTTCACACTGTTTATCCTTACTGTTGGAGGTGAGTCCATCATCACATAGGATGGGTTTCCACCTTGCTTACAAGACATTAAAATGTGTTTCTTTCTTTCCTTCCTTATGTCTCCTTCTCACTTTAGACAGCACACCACAAGCCACAGGCTAAAGTTGTTTCTTCTTGCACCACCCCTGTCTGTGGCAACATTGTGGTAGTACACAGCATGGCCATCACTAATTTAATGATGAGTGTCATTACATTATTTTTTTCTCTTTCAAGTTTTAATGCAAATTTTTTTTTTCACGAGTGAACAGTGACACGGTTGCCATGTCATGTCAGATAAATAATTTCTCTTTTTTTCTTCACAGGTGACAAGTATAGAAAAAAGTGTGACTTGAACAATGGATATCTCATGTGGCCACAACAGTGGCAAAGTCATCTTCTGTACATGACTTTTTTTTTTCTTCACAGGTGACAGGTATGCAAAGAGTGGGGATGGACAATGGATCTGTCATGTATCCACAATGTCATTGTAAATTATTATTTTTTTCTTCCCAGTAGTGCTGTGTGAAATTTTCAAATTCCAGCGGAACGCAATTCTGCAGAATATTCAAAATTCCTCCGAATTCTGCCTGAAATGCAATGGCAGAATTCTGCAGCATAAAATAGTTGTGGGATGATTTTCAGCAGAAAAATCACTGTTCCATGGAAAATTATTCCACATATCTCAATATGATCTGCAGAACTTTTTGCAGCATAATTTTCCGCTGAAATAATACTGTTTCGCAGAATATTATTCCGCTAATCACAGTAGGTGGAATTCTGCAGTCGAACAAGTGAACTTCTGGCTTAAATTCCACCCACAGAATAGTCATTCTGCACTAATTCTGCCAGCAGAATTCCACATTCTGCACAGCACTACTTCCCAGGTGACACATATAGTAAGACTTGTAATGTACTATGTATACTTGATAAATACCTGCAAATAGAGAAACAATAGCAAAAGATGGTTAGAAATACAATGGTTCCAAAATCCCTCCTACCCGCCACATCCCCAAAAAAGACAAAAAGAAGTACTTACCTTTCCTGGTAGGTTATTGCAAATTGATACTTAAGTTAAAGATCATAATCCAGATTCAGCTGTTGTTGACTATGTTCACAAAGTACAGTCACATATAAAATTTATGGGAGCACATCTCATTTCAGGGCCTCATGAGAATATTTCCAGCCAAAAAAACTCATTTTTATTTTCTGAGCACTAAAACGCATCTTAACAGTTGTGTGGAGACTTGCACAGCACCAGATAGCACATCTCATTTTATTTATTTCTCTTTTTATTTTCTTCTTTATCCTGGCTGGTCCACTGTCACCATCAACCCTGGTCACAGCCCCTGGGACTTCTACTGCCATCTACTGCCGCCATCCCCAGTTATCCCTGGCTTACACCCCGGAAAGTGGGGCCGCAGTGTCAGCCCCCTTGATCCATTCCATGGAACTTGTATCTGGTTTTGGATGCAGCGATGGCGGCTAATTGAAGCCCCAGGGAAGGATTCACATAGACAGTGGATCCATCCACCATCTTTTTCCTGGTTTTCTCAGAGGCGGGGACATGCAATGATGCCAGCGTCCGCCCCACCTCCCTGATGCCGAGCTCCAGTAGCGTGAGTGACTCCCAGCCTCTGCCAGGAGTCCTCATTATGCCAGCCACTGCCCCACCCTCCCCCTGGAAAAGGAGAGATGCCCATGGGGTGCTCTATCCTTCTTCCCCCTGGCCGGCCCTCCGATGACCCAGGTCCATTGCCGAACATGGGTCACCGGCGCCGCAAGCGGAATTCCAACTGCTGCGCCGGCGGACCAGCCAGCACATCTCATTTTAAAGTGTCATGAAAATTTTTCCAGCCATGAGAATTCACTTTTATTTTCTGGGCAGAAAAGTGCATCTTAACAGTTGCTGAGGAGACTCTCAAAGCACAGTGCCAGCTAGCAGCAACAGCATTTGTAACTTGGTGGAGCAACCACATCTCATTTAATGGTGCAGCAATGCATGCATCAGCATAACCTAATTATTGTGTTACTCACACTTCAAAATATTGGAATACGGAACTTATGTAGGGTATATTCTTCGATCTGAAAAGAATTTGAGGGGAAGAGATCATTCTGATTAATGCACAAATAACACAAAGTGCATTGAGTGTTTGGGACAGTAACACACTGTGAATTACTGTATGGCAGCATGTTGCAGCCTGTAAAATGTTTTGGGGCACTCAAGAAATATTCTGGAATTCAAAAAATGAATGTGAATTGTAATTAACACACAATTAACACAAAGTGCATTACAACAAGAGTGTTTGGAGCCATTACACACTGTGAACTATCATGTGGCAGCATGTAGCAGCCTGTTCGATTTTTTGGAGCACTCAAGAAAAATTTTGGAATTCACATAATTAATGTGAATTATGAATAAGACACAATTAATATGAAGGGCTTGATTCCTAAATATTCTGGAGTGACGCAAGGAGCTTGCACCACAAAAACTTGATGCAAGGTGCGGTTTGCGCCAAATGTTGCACCAAGATCTATTCAAATATGTAACCTTCGATGAACACAGACTGCATATGGCAAAGATGGCTTGCATTGCCCTTGCATCAAATAATGGGATGCAGCATGGGGCAAGGAGCCTTGCATCAAGAAAATGATGCAACATCCCCTTTTCTGGGATTCATAAATGTGTAATGTGCAGACAAGAGCAAGCACCTATTAGACTAGCCCCCGGTGATCTAATGATACTTAGAGCGTATATAAAGAGGCATACAGCAGGCAAGCAGAGTTGACTCACCACTGAGGCTACACTACAGCAGCAGAGGCACCAGAGGAGAGAGACAAATATGTTAGGGCAGTGGCCCTACTGGACATCTGGTTGGCCATGCTACTATGCCAGAGATGTGCCCATCAACAGGGTGGCATGGCACAAAGTCATGCCTGACAACACCAACCCAGAAACAGGAGACATGCAAAATGGATGTACCACAGGTGTACATCTACCAGGACCTCACTGAGAAGCAATGCATTTAACGGTATCAGCTGAGCAAGGCTGCAATCGTGGAGTTGTGCCAGGATCTCAGAGGTAACCTGCAGAGCAGAACAAGGAGAGGCTGCACAATTCCAGTTGAGGTGAAGGTGAGTGCAGCACTCAGCATCCTAGGAAGTGGGCATTTCCAGACCCCAAGTGGTGATACTGTGGGTATTTCACAGGCTTCCATGTCAAGGTGCCTGAAACAGGTCCTTGAAGCACTGGAATGAAGCGCACACAAGTATATCAAGTTCCCCAGTGATGCACAGGAATAGTAGGCAATGAAACAGAGGTTTTAGTGCATTGCTGGCTTCCCACATGTCCTGAGTATAACAGACTGTACCCATATTGCCATAAAGGCACAAGTAGCTGAAGAGAATGCCTGTGTTAACAGAAAGGGGTACCACTCCATGAATATACAGGTGGTGTCTTGATTGCCAGTGCTGCATCTTCAATGTAGTTACCCAGTGTCCAGGATCACGCCATAATACATATATTATTGCATTATTGCAACTCCCTTTACTTTGGGCTTCTGGGGGTTGATATCCCCCGCCTGCAGCTGGTGCAGAACGCTGAAGCCCGGTTGTTGACAGGGACTCCTCAGACTTCCCATATCAAGCCGGTAATGTGCGAACTGCACTGGCTGCCAGTTCGGTGGCAGATCACCTTCAGAGTTGGATTACTGACTTACAAAGCCCTATGTGGACTCAGCCCTGACTACCTGAAAGAGCTACTGTTTCCTTACTGCCCCAAGTGATTGCTCCGCTGAACAGACGAGGGGTTGCTAGAGATTCCAAGGGTAGTCTTGAAATCTTCAGGGGCCCATGCATTTATGCACATGGCCCCTACCCTTTGGAATTCTCTACCCCATCTGATTCAGGAGTGCGCAACCCTGGGAGGGTTTAAGCAGGCATTGAAGTCATATTTGTGGAGTAAGGCATGCTATGATTAACTGTGTAACCTTATGGTTTTTAAGTATTTATTGTTGTTGTTTTATATTTTGTAATGCGCCTTGACATTTGAAAGGCGTAAAATAAATAAAGAATATTATTATATACAGGTCCAGTGGATTGTGTCAGGCCTTTGAAAAGGGAACCATACAGGATGGATGGCTCCTAGGTAGGTGCAGGACATGGACACAAGAACAATGGTAACCTACAGGGTCTGCCATGATTGGCACACACATACAGCACAACTTACACACAGGCCACACCTGTATTTAGGTTCACAGATGAGCCATGCAGCCAGGGACCATAGTTCCACAGTGAGCATGGTACAGTGACACTGTCTTGCAGCCTAGAAACAGTATGCTGTGGATGGTGCAGGTGGTATGACAGCGAGGGCCATGGTCCAGCATGTGATGTATGTGGTGTGTCACCAAGGGTGTGTCAAGGGGCCCATGGGTGGCGGTGCTGGTATCTGAGATGGCATGGGTGGGAAACCCAGCCAAGTGTGTGACACACCTAAGTCATTCAGCTTCAGTCTCTGATTTTCTCCAACTAGTACCTAACTTGACTTATGCACTTTATTGTCTGCCTTGCTGTGTGTACTGTATCCCCATGTACCATGCACCAATGCCCTGGTTATGTTTTGCTTTTGCCTTTGTTACCTATGTTTTGTTGCTATTACCAATCTTATTGATTGCTACTGATCACATTATGATGTTTTTGGCAATGCTTATTTAGCTGCTATTTACTCCTAAACTCATGTATTCTGCCCTCCCTTTATGACGAGGATCCTTTGTAAATGAGTTTTTAGCTCAAAGGTTGTAATTTCAATTACTCAATACATAAATAAATAAAACCACCTCCCTCTAGCAGTATAGGATAACATATTACTATACGAAGATGATGCAGTTCTGTACTCATCTCACTCTGACCCTACAACCCTATAAAAGCAGAAGCAGTCTAACTTCACCTCAGTGGAAAATGAGTTCCTCAAATTTAACTGCTGTTTAAACTACAAAAACAAAGACCATGATGTTCACCTAGGCCCCAGATAGACTCAGGTCCTGCTAACTCCAAATGCATAACAAACTAAACTCACCCCCTGAAATGGTATATAACTTTAAATATCTAGGAATCACCCTAGATAGCACATTATCATACGCACAACATATAGACCTAGTAGTCAAAGCGGCCAGCAGTAGGATGGACCTGTCTTTAGGTACATACATTGCCTAACTAAAGAAGCCCTAAAAGTTGCTGGGTCCATTCTACCCTATGTGCCCTGTCCATAGGATGTCTGCCATTGTATGAGTGAGGCCAGGACAATGTTGCACTCATGTGCCCACTACTCATTGTCCACCAATCTGGTCCAGGTAGTCCAGCAGTTCATGCACTGCACCATTCATGGAGAATCAGCAGCCTTGTCATGGGCCTGATGCTCAGGCTGAGTCCCTGAGCAAAGTCACGGAGGGTGGGCGGGTGGGGCTGCATGTCGTCTTGCCCATTGCTTCCTGTCCCTGTCAGTCACGGGCTGCCCAAGGCCATGTTCGAGGGCTGCTTCACCACCACCATGCATGGGGGCAGCACCATCCCCAGTCTGGTCAGCACCTGCCCGTCCAGCTGTACCACGGGTAGCCACACCTGTTGCCATGTTGGCCATGTCTCCAGCCACAGACAGTCCCATAGTACTGTTACCTGGCCCTGCATGTTGGTGACGCCCCTGTCGGTCACCCTTCTCCTCCTTTGTTGTGTCCTCTGGACCTAACCGCGGTGCCACTTGTTGCCCACCCTGGGCCATCATCTGGGTCCTGTCTGCATACACCCATACATCATTCCTCTTCAGGTGGTGCATTGCCTGTTCCAGGGAATGCCACCATGCATCCCGGCCCTGCTGTCCACTCCTCACACCAGCATCAGCACCTGGAATACAATGTGACAGCCTGTGAGTGAGTGCACCATGCGTCCATGCCACTCTGTGCACTGACTGAATGTATGTTGCCCAGACCACCAATGCAAGGCCGACAGGCCATCATCATGCCATGCCACGTGTTGCATGGGCTGTGACATGCACCGACCATGTGTGGGGCACACACCCACACATGTGTCCACGGTGCTCATGCCCTACCAGCAACCAACAGCCATGGCTGGCATTGCTGGCCTTGCCAGTGGAGGTGTGTGTGTGTGTGTGTGTGTGTGCATCCCCCCACTTGCTGGTCCCTACACAATAGCCTACACAGCTGCATACATATCATGACCGCTGTACATCTACCCTGGTGATGTTGATCTCTGTGTAGTCCTCTTCCCTGTCTGTCCATTCTGCGTTCCCTGGGCCTGCCTGCCCTTCGGTGTCACTGCCCTCTCCTGCGGAGACATAATGGTGTGTGACATCATCAGTACCCATCTGTGCAGTCATGGTCACTGTAGTCTGCTGTGTGTCATTCATGTTACTGGTTACACATACCTGACTGGTGTGGCTGTCCTCCACACATCTGAACATCTGCCTCTCGTGGCATCATCCTCAGGTGGGCAAGGAGCCATCCCTCCCTCCAGGCCAGGTCATTCCATCAGTGTCTGACCTGCCGCATGGTGTTCTTGATTTCAGTCACCACCTGGAGCTTATTGCCTATTGTGGACTACACCTTCTCGCTGTCTGCTGGGCTGGAGTGCTGTACTCTCTGTGGGAATAGCACCCTATTCCACTGCTCAGTCAGGCTGATGAGAAGCACTGTCTCACCATCGGTGAAGTTAGGTGCCCTGCTCCAGCGTGCCATTGCAATTGGAACTGCCACCTGGTGTTTGCCCTTTGGATTGTTTAAGTCACTTGACTCCCTCTGCACTGTATGTGGAGCAGTGTCCTGTGCTGCACTGTCCTGTGTGGCCTACAGCTTGTGCTATTGCATCCTGGCATGTGCTGGTGGCTGTGCTCCATGTGTTCCCTGCTTTCCCATGGCTATTCACATGTTGTGACGCACACTGCATAGCGCGATGCAGCGTGCATCTACACACAGCACAGAATGCAATGTGCGTTGTGTATGGGATGACACTCTATGCAAGCAGCATGACTGTGGCTGCCACACAGTGCAACATGCGTTTTCTCACTGTTGCTGCACAGCACAACCTGTGGTTCATTGGTTGTCATTCCCCCCTATTGTGTTGCTGCACACTGCGTTTGCGCAGGGTACCATGGTTGTGCTTGGTAGGCATGCCTCCAGCGACACTGTGCCACTCCTCATGGTATGCCCTATGGGTATGCCACAACACACCCATGTCCTGCAGCTATGGGTGTACTGCACCCAGCCATGTGCCACACCTTCCGCTAAGCTGCATAGTGTGTGCAGCCACCCACTCACACAGTCCTCCCTGTCCCCATTGTGCCTGCCTCTGGTGCCCTCCACGCAATGACATTGCATGGTGGCACCAGCACCAGTGTGTGCATGACACATGACTGTAGTGCTGATCCCATCCCATGCAGTCTATGTGTGTTGCCTAGTGCTATGGCTGCTGTGCATGGGACCCCACACATCTCGCCATCCCTGCCATACATTGCCCGTCCACATGTTGCCCGTGCTAGCAATGGACACCTGGCTACTCATGCTGCTGCCAGTGTCACTGTGCCTTGGGCCATTTGAGTCAGCTCACAGGCAATGGGCACATCTGTGTCAACTGTGCTGCCACTGCCTGTGTGGTGGCCCAGGTGGCAACACCTCCGTATCACCACAGCTGTTCCAGTCCACCTACATTGTGGGCACTCCACGGTGGTCCCTGGGTTCCTGGCACCACTTTGTTGTTCTCCACAGTGCCATGGTGATGCTGCCCAGTGTGTCTGTTGTGTGTGACAATGCTGCATGTGTGTGGTCTTCCCATGGCCTCGGGTCTGTGGTCCATGGCCTGCACACAGCATAGTGGTGTTGCTGTACCTGTATCCTTGCACACTGTGCATGCTGTTGTGTGCTCATACAAAGTGTGACCCAATGAGCTGTACCTGCATTTGTTGTCCTGCCAGTATGTGTTGTGCCTAGCCTTGATGTCACCAGTCACTGGCAGGCCCCACTGCCTCCTTCTCCTCCTCCTCCTCCTCCTCCACAGTGTCACCTTCCTCACTGGGTGCCTCCTCATCCTCTGCCAGCGGTGTGCCATGTTCAAGTGCTATATTGTGCAGCATATAACATGCTATGAACAGTTTGCATGCCATTACTGGTGTGTACTGCAGTGCACCACCTGATCTGTCAAGGCACCGGAACCTTATCTTGAGGATGCCGAATGTGCACTCTATCACACTGCGTGTTGCTGTGTGGGCATCATTGTACCATTGCTCTGCTGCACTCTGTGGATGCCTCACCAGTGTCATCAGCCAGGGCTGTTGTGGGTATCCACTGTCACCTGTGGAAGGGGGGTGTAGGTTAGTGCTGTGCCCACATGTGTTCCATGCCCACCCATGCTGCATATGTCTTTGTGTGCCTTACCAATCAGCCAGTCATCTATGACTGTCCCATTCCAGAAGGCCTCACACACTCCACAGTTCCAGTAGATGTACATATCATGTGTGGACCCAGGATACTGTGTCATGATGTCAAGGATCTTGCACCTACTGTCGCAGATGACCTGTAAATTCATGGAATGGTATCCCTTATGGATGACATAGGTTTCTTGTTCATCCAGCGATGCCCTTATGGCAATGTGTGTGCAGTCTACTGCACCAAGCACATGTGGGAATCTTGCTGTGCTGTACAATCCCTGTTTGATTGCCAGTTTCTCTTGGGCATCTGTGAGTAGGTGGATGTATTGGTGCGACCTGTGTAAAAGGGCATCCATGACTGCTGTCAGGCACTGTGATACGGAGGACTGTGAGATGCCCACAGTGTTACCGCTCCATGTCTGGAATTCTACAGTGGCCATTACCCATAGGGTTACACACACCTTCACCCCTGTTGGTATGGTGTAGCCTCTCTGGGGGCCTGCTTCTCAGGTCAGCATCAAGATCCTGGCATTGCTGTGCTATGGCTGCCTTGCCAAGCCGATATCGTGCGATGCACTGCTCTTCAGTCAGGTTCATGTGGGCAGTGTGTGGATGGTACACACGCATGGCATACTTCTGTTGTCTGGGTTGCTGCTGTCTGTGCACTTGCTGTACAGTGCCACCGTGTTGTGCATCCTGGCAGGCACATCAACTATGGCATTGCATGACCGGCTGTATGCCCAGTAGGGCCTGTGGTGCTAACATCCTCCTGGCAGTCATCTGTCTCTGTCCTGCTGCAGTCCTGTGTCTCAGTCCTGTAACACTACCCTGCCTCTTCCCTTCCTTTTTCTAAGTCTCCTTAGATCAGCTCTGTGTGGTGTATCATGTGTTTGAAATCTCCTGTTTGGGGCACCTTTGTGAACTGCACTCCTGCATCCTGCATATCTTACCCCTTCACAATGCACCATATATCATGGCGCTAGCCAGCATCTGGCACTGTGCTGGCACATGGGGTGGTTGATGCAGCGGGTCTTTGCATTCATGCATGGTGCATTTGTGACTCCTATCTTGCTTGTGTCTTGGCACAGGGTGCTGCTTGCATCCTACTGCTTGACACATGTACCTTGCGTCTTGGTGCAGCATTTGAGAATTGGGCCCTCTGTCTCCAGTTTGGTATTGACAATCATAGACTATGGTCTGGTGGTCTATGGTGCTGCAACTCACATGGCACTTAAACGTATCAAGACAACTCTCAACAAGGCATGCAGGCTTATTCTGGATGCTGACCAACTAACTCACACCTGTGAACTGTACGTGCAGTCAGGCTGGTTCAACTTGGATTGTAGAATACGGTACCAGGTCTGTCTTCTTGCCAAGATATCAATGCTAGTGCTCACCCCTTCCCCAGTGTGTCATATTTCCTCAGCATACCTAGCTCATCCAAATGTACTAGTGGTTTGAAAAACCAAAGGCTAAAAGTACCCTTCCGCCTGACCTCACAAGGCCAGCTTTCATACGAGAACTGTACCCCTCTCTGGTGCAATGCCCTCAGTATGGAGGCACAAAAGGAACTCAAGCTTGGACCCTTTCAATCAAAACTATGTGCCCTGCTTACTTCCAACAGTGGTTTTGACTGCGGGACCTAATCTTTCCCCTAGCCCCCTGCCTTGGCGGCAACCTAGTCACTACCCCCCACAGCTCCTCTGCTACCTCCTGCCTCCCCTCCTCCTGGACATTACACTGCCAGACTTTCTATCCTACTTCACTTTGACCTCTTATTATTTTTCATTCCAATCCCCCCCTTCCCCTCCTCTTCTCTCTGCCTGCTCCACTATTCCCCCCCACCCCCCATCACTTTTCCTTTTCAGTAGCACTTCCTTCCTCCCTCTGGCCTCTGGGTAAATGTATTCTCACATACTCTTCCTTAGCACCTAGACAATGGATCTGATTCTTCAATCATTTCCTGCTAGTTGTTGTGCCTCTGTTTTGAATTTTTAGATATAGTTCTTTGTTTTTATGTATATTTTGATAAAATTATTCCTACTATAAGTGTATGTAACTCTCACTCATATTGTGACTTCTGTAATTGTTATTGAAACTGTTCTTCGTAAGGTCTCTGATTGTGTAATATGACGTGGAACCTCTGTAAACAAGCCGCTGGCTCAAAGGTGTATTCCAAATAATTCAATAAATAAAAAATAAATAAGTACGAACTCCTAGTGAGTGTAGGGTCATGTTACAATAATACACATTTTTTGCTAAGCTCCTATCAGAAGGAGAGGGGTCCTATTTAGGCTTGGAAGAAGAGGCCAGATGATCCCTTCCACCTCTCAATCTGCTAGCCTGCCCCCACACTCAGACATTTTATGACATCTAATCAGGTACAACATATGGCATGCTTCATAGACGTGAATAGGGTGATTTTTTAATTCATTTTTAGGCATTTTAATGAGCCTTTTGACATTTATCAAACCAAGCCTTTTGGCATTAGTAAAGCCAATGCTCAACTTGGAATGCCCTAAGGGGAACAGTACAATCCTTTCCCTTATGAAGGGAACTTCTCAAAAAATTATATTATGCAAAACTGATTTGCAAATGTAAGAGACTAATTTCAGTAGAATGGCTACAACTTACAGAATTCACTTAATTTCACAACAGCAATGTAAGTATTTTTTTGAAGGTAAAGTTGTGTTTGATATTTTGACTTTGGCAGACCTAGTTTTAACTCTGAGTTGCTAAGATTCATTTTCTGTTTGGAAGCTGGCTGTATTTTATTTTCTATCTTATCTATGGTCTGTAAAAAAACAGAAAGTAAGTAACAAAAAATGCTTCTGGCTTCATTTATTTGTTTTTGAATGGTGTGTTAGAGGTGGGACTGAAAAATATGTCTCTGTCAGACTTTATCATTTACAGAACGACTGCTGTATAGGTGAAACTGATGTTAACTAGAAACACAACTATATTATACATAAAGATTGTCAATGTACAGTAGCATGGCAGACTCTCTTTGTGTGCAACGGGAACTGCAGTTTTGCCAGGAACTAAGGAATGGTCCTTGGAGCCATTAAATGGACTTATTATTAAACTGCTAGAAATTCTTGATGTTTCATGTCTACCCTCACCCAAATTGAGTTACTTGTTAGTAATTCTGTAGTCACGTACAGGTGCATAGGCTGGGTACGTGCTCCAAATGTGCCACTGAAAATTCCAGCAACTTCATGGTAACTACCAAGCAGTTGATTGATAACAGTTGAGTACACTAGATGTGTGTTTCAAAAATGCTAATTAAGTGCCTTGTAGTTACTTCTGATACACCTCAAACTGAGTACCTTCTCAGTTGACACATTCCTGAGCTCACAAGTTACTGATAATTTCCTGAAATCTGCATCTGCACCCAATCGCGTGTACCCTGGCTATCACTGAAGTACCCACAAATGCACAGATTATGCCTATCAACTCAATAGGATTATCATGGTATTGGAGCACAATCTGGACACTCCAATTACCATGCTGTAACATGGATAAGAAACTTTTTTTTTTAAATATTTTTGAACACACTACATAGGGTGTATCAGGCCTTAGTGCATCCTCTGCTTAAATGGTATGACTATATTATATTATAAATATCCTATGTTTAAGCTTCCCAAACAACTGTTTTAACAGTAAATTAAAGCACCACTCAGATGAAAGAAGAAACTGTAGTTTTACTTCCAAAGTTGTCACATCATGTTTGAAATCTGATAAAAATTGTACCAGCAAAACAAGATGGAAATAAAAAACACAAAGAAATAGATAAGATACCCCTTGTTATGTTTACCATGCACGCTTGCACACAGCAAGCACACATCTTCCAATGATGGTGGCTTTTGAAAGGCGGTCATGCTGTCCCTCCGATGCAGAGCATGGTTTAATGGGCAAGTCTGTAGCAGACCAATTATCAGCCAGTCTAATTATGGCAGAGTTTTAGCTTGGTGGGTGGAAACTGTATGGACTTCAAACAAAAAGGTGACCTAATCATAGGTTTATGGTTTCCTCTGATGTAGCTGCCCAGCATGCTGACCTCTTCTGATCAGACTGGCGTAGGTATTCCAAGCATCCAACAGCACAGTTCCAGACACTAGCTGTTAAAAGTAATGTGTGTCTTTCTTTCTTTCTTTCTTTCTTTCTTTCTCTCTCTCTCTCTCTCTCTCTCTCTCTCACTGTTGGCAAATGGTATTTACTCACTGATTAAGGTCATTATCCCTGCAACCTTTCTGTTTTTGCATGCCTCAGTAACATCCATGCTACATATTTATATTTGTAACATCATTTATGCACTTCCAAATTGTAGCTAGTAGCATGTAGTAACCCTTTATTTATAGTTGCTGCAGTATAAACATTGTTTAAGTTTCAAGCAACCAGCCTTATGTCTGCAATAAGCCATGCAGGGGACAGATTAAGTTTTGTTGCTACTAACCAGCAGGGTAGTGATTTGCAAAATCCACTAGCCCAACAGACTTTTCTACTGGCCCAGGTAATCTACTTATTGAAATATTACCTTTTCCAGTGCAAGCCTTCCTTGCTGCTTAAAAAGATTTTTGACTCTCAGAAAAGAAAATCTAACAGCATTTGGCTAGTGGACTGGTGCCAGTTTTGACCCTGTCCATGAACACATGTGGTCACACGGTTGACATTAGAGGAATGGACAGTCAGGACCACCCTCCCAGTACAAACACGCACAGACACACACACACACACACACACACACGCACACGCACACACATATGCCTCAAGGCAAACAATTGTTATCTTCTGAAGCTTATTAGACAATGGCCAGGATTTTTAGTCAAATAGTGCCAAACAACAGGATTAATGTGGTGCTGCAATTAGCACAGCTGACAGCCTTTTAGTATGGCCAGTTCTATTTTTAAAAGCAGTTAGCATAGTGCAGGGGTTCTCAAATGGTGAGGCCAGCCTCTCTGGGGAGGCCCCAACCTCTTCCAGGGGAGGCTCAAGCAAGTCTTGAAAAAGTATTATATTTCAATTTTGAACTTTATAGATTTTGTGTGAAGGGATAAGGCAAACTGAAAGAGGATAATAGTAGGTGAATTTATGCATTTATTCACAAGTCTGTGACCAGGGAAGGTACTGTACACTGATCCATGGCTTATTTCAAGTGTACCCAGGGAAAGGTAGTGAGAGACTACAATTCAAAATGTAACTGCAGAACACTCAAGCAATACAAAATGAATAAAAGTGCAAACAAATTAAGAACAATAAACTAACAATGCGAGGAACAATTGATCAATTCGACTGGCAGCAGAACTGTCTAAATACAAGAGTTAACCATACAGGTACAAGGAATAAAAGCAGGAAGGAGCAAAATGATCCCTGAGAATTTGTTTAAGAGCAGGGTGAGAGGGGAAGAGGCAGAGGTCAGCAGAAAGGTTATTCCAGATAGCGGGGAAACAGAAAAAGCAGTCTGACCCATGAAGGTATGGCAGTAAGGGGTAACAATGGTTTGAGAGTCAAAATATTGGAGCAAGTAGGTTGTCCTGTTTGGGGGGTTTACAATAAGTTTAATAACATAAGAGCCAGCTATGCAAAGAGGTTTCAATTTATTCCTGATGTACTATGAAAAGTAGGCTATTTTTCTATGGGGCGGCCCAAAAATATTTCAGTATTTTGGGGGAGGCTCAAGATCTTTTCCATGGTATAGGGGAAGCTCACTATGACAAAGTTTGAGAACTGTTGGCATAGTGCTACTCTGTTAGTGTGTTGCTAATTTGTTAGTGCACAACCACTAAATGCAACCAGGTGCCAATGCAAATGAGGGGTACTGCCAATTCATAGAGGGCACACTGGTATCTTGAATGCTTCCTTGAAGCACTCATGGGTGTATGGGCAGCACTAGTTAATGTTTCCATATATCCTGTTTTAACTCCACACAAACAGCCTGCCAGTACTAGTGATGCTTGGAATTGGCTAATTCCATTCTGATTTTAGGATTTTTGGAACTTCCGAATCCTAATCCAATTCTGTTTCAAATCCTAAAAGGACCTAAAAATCAGATATAGGATTCAGATTTGAAAATCATAAATCTGAAGTCCTAATGCCAGTGTAAAATAGGTTTTAGGATTCAGTGTAGGATTTAGAATTTTTGGACCGCAAATCTTAAAATCCTAAATCCGTAAACCAGATTGGAATATGACAAATCCAGTTTCATTTGGGGGATTCCAAGGAATGCTATCCAGCACCACTCACACTCTCTGTCCTGATCAAAATAAAAAAAGAATTCCCTGGTAGTCCAGTGTTCCTTCACCTGATCCCAGTAGAAACAGAACATTTATCACTGATAGTCTGGTAATTCCATTCCCTCACCTAATCCATGAAAAATAGCACATTTATACCTGGTAATCTAGTGGTTCCTGATCCCAGTATCTGATGAAAGTCCCCCTTACCCCGGCTCTGAGATGCCAGCTGGCACTTACCCTTCACTCACTGCCATGGCTGGTTGTTGTCTGCTGAAAAAGATCTGTATCAGCTACTAACATACTAATTGCCAGCAGATTAGGCCTTATGGTCTATCGAGTCTGCTCGAACCTCAGATCCCTAGTTGGGTACCGAGGCCCCCCCCCCTTGTGTTCCAGAAACCCCTATCATCCATCCCCACCCCCCTGGGCCAGGCCATCATCTGATACATCCGCTTTCTGTGTCTGTCCCACCCTCTCTAGAAGCCCTCCACTGTGGATCTCTGAACCAGCTTGCCAGGTAGCATGTTCCAAGGATCCACCACCATCTCAGTGAAAAAACTCCTCCTCTTTTCCCCCCCTCACCCTTCCATCTTCCAACTTCAAACCATGCCCTCTGGTGATACCTCCCTGTTTTAGTCTAAAGATCCCCTCCTTGTTTACCCTATTTATTCCCTTGAGGTACTTGAAGACCTCAGTCATGCCCCCCCCATCTCTCCTCTCCTGCAATGAAACTAGGCAGAGCTCCTCAAGTCTGTCCTCATACATCAAATCCCCTAGTCCTTGTGTCATCTTAGTTGCCCTCCTCTGTGCCCTCTCCAGAAGCTGTATGTCCCTCTTCAAGTGTGGTCTCCAGTACTGTACACAGTACTCAAGGTGTGGTCTAACCAATCCATTGTACAGCGGCAGAATCACTTCCCTGCTCCTAGAGGTGATCCCCCTTATGATGCATCCTAACATCCTGTTTGCTTTGCTAGCCACTCTCCTGCACTGCTCGGAGTTATTCATACATGCATCCACCATGACCCCCAGGTCTTTTTCCCCTGTTGAGGCCTTCGGTGGCTCCCTTCCCAGGGTGTACCTGTGTTTAGGGTTTCTCCGCCCAAGATGTAACACCTTTCACTTGGTGATATTGAAATTTAATTTCCATGTGTGAGCCCACCTTTTCCATGGTGTCCAGGTCCCATTGCAGGTCCAACCTCCCCTCCTCCCCCCCCTCAACTACTGCTCCCATCTTGGAGTCATCAGCAAAGTGACTAATTTCACACCCTATACCCTCCCTGATGTCCGAAATGTATGCATTAAACAGGATTGGACCCAGGACTGAGCCCTGCGGTACCCCACTACTGACCTCTCTAGGGTTCAAGAGCTCCCCATCGACCACTACTCTCTGAGTGCGTCCAGCTAGCCAGTTTTCAATCCATCTGACCATCGAAGGGCATACTCCCAACCCTGTCAGTTTCTCCACCAGACCATTGTGGGGGACAGAGTTGAATGTCTTGCTGAAGTTCAAGAATAATATATCCACAGGTTTTCCCCTTGTCCAGTTCTGATGTTACCCATTCGTAGAACTCCACAAGATTGGTTTGACATGATCTACCTGGCACAAACCCATGTTGCCGACTATCCAGACATCCCAACTCCTCCAAGTACACCCTCAATCATTTCTTTAGTATACTCTCCATTAATTTTCCCACCACCGAGGCCAAACTGATGGGTCTATAGTTACCTGGTACTTCCCTCGACCCCCTTTATGGATTGGCACCACATGTGCCTCTCGCCAATCCCTAGGTACCCTCCCTGTCTCAAGCGACCTGTTGAAGAGCTCCACCAGGGGTGCAGCCAGAATGTCCACCAATTCCCATAGTACTCTCGGATGAATGCCATCTGGCCCAGGAGATTTATCTTTCTTTAGGCCCTTAAGGGCTAACCACACCCTTTCAGTGGAGATAGCATCATCCATCCCCTCCACCTTACTGGCCTTTTTATCCTTATCCTGATGTGACACCCCTGAGGTGCCTCTCGCTCCCTTTTGCTCCATTTCTGCTGCTTTCCTGATCCCACTCACTACCGCTTCTGTCCCCATCGTGCCTTGCTTTGTAGATATCCCATCCCCCTCCCTAGTGAACAGAGAGGCGAAGTACTCATTTAATACCTCTGCCTGGTCCCTCGCCTATTCCACCCACCCTCCTTCTGATCTCAAAATGCTGAGATGGCCCTTAGTTTTTCTCTGCTCCCCAACGTACCGGAAGAACCCCTTTTCCCCTCCCCATATCCCCTGTGCCAGCCACTGCTTTGTACTGGACTTTGCCCCTCGCACCATCCGGGTGACTATTCTAGATGCAAGATGGTACATTTCCTTTTCCCTATCCCCTCTTGTTGTTTTATATTTTTTGTAGGCAGCCTTCCTTTCTCTGACCGCTACCTGAACCTCACTGGACCACCAGCATGGCTTATGTGACCTTGCTCCCTTACGCTTCACCTTAGCGCAGGTCCTGACTGCCTCATGAAGTCCCCGTTTTATGACCTCCCATTTCTTTTCCATATTTGTCATTGATGTAATCCCCTTCAAGTGATCCTTGAGAATATTTCCCATGCTCACAAAGTCTGCCCCCCGAAGTCCACTGCCAGTGTCCTAGATATCTCCCCCCCATGCTTATTTGAAACCAGACTGTATTGTGGTCACACCCAGTCAGGGAATCCTCTACAACCAGGTCCCTTACCAGATCCCCGTCTGCCAGAACCACATCCAGGACATGCCCCTCCCTTGCGGGCTCCATCACGTGCTGTGTTAAGAACACATCCTATAAGCCATCCAGCAGCCTCTGCTCCTTGGCCACCTTAGAGGACATGGTTCCCCAGTTTGTACCTGGCATATTAAGGTCCCCCAACAACACGACTCCCTCCCCTTTTGGTCCACACTGGGCAATGATGTTGTCCAGCAAACCATCCTCCAGAACATCACCCATCCCGGGGGGTCTATATACTACACCCAGCTTGACCTTACCTCCTGCCGGGGTTTGTAGGGTGACCCATAAGGCCTCCACATTTCCCTCTGCCTCTTCTATCCTAGCAATTTCTATGTCATCTCAAATGAACAGAGACACTCCACCCCCTCTGCCCTCCTTTCTATTATTCCTAAGCATAGTGTACCCCCGCACATTTAGGTCCCAGTCATGTTTTTTGTTCGACCACGTTTCCGTGACCACCGCCTCATCCACCCCCCCCCCGAACAGCATGGCCTGGAACTCTGGCAACTTGTTTCCCAAGCTCCTGGCATTTACTAACACCACCCCCACCCCTTATCCCTGATCCCCTTTGTTGAACCCCACCCAGGTTCCTTATACTTCCATCCACCCTTTGCTCCTCCTGAAACCTCCTCCCCCAGTCTGTTTCCCCCTCCCCTTGGGTTTGAAGGCTACTCCCCTCATCTGGAGGAGAGGGCTTCTGGTCAGCCCCTCCCTTATCCCTCCCCGCCTCACAAGTTTAAACCCCACTTTTCTTGAATGTAGTCAGCCACTCCCTGTTTAAGGACTTCCTACCCTAACTGGGCAAGATGAAGCCTGTCCTTGGCATACAGTCCCTTATCCTTCCAAACTCCTTTCCAGTTCCCTAACACCCCCAACCCACTTTCTTCACCCCACTTCCTGAGCCAGTCATTAACCTCTGTGATCTTCATTTTTTTTCTCCACTGAGGCCTTTGGTACTGGCAATATCTCCGAAAAGGAAATGTTGCATCCATTATCCAGACAGATTCTGGCAAGTTCTCGGAACCTTGCTTGGATTTCCAAAACACTATTTCCCTCTAGATCATTAGTTCCCAAATGCACCAGGACATCCGATTTCCCTCCACAATCCCTAACCAGTTCGTACACCGTGAACTTTGCTCTATGCACCGTCAGCTCAGAGGTACTCACTACCTTCACCTGGCTATGGCATACACTCCCCTGTCCCTCCCAATGGATACCCCTAATCATTGAGTCTCCCAATAACAGGACCTTAACACCGCCATCATCCTTATGGTTACCTCCACTATGCGCTGTCAATCCCCCATCCCCCCCTTTATTCATGATCTCAATTCCATGGGAGTTTTCCCACCTTATTAGAGACCACCTTGTCACCCTTCCCTTTCTGCCTCCCTTGTTATTTCGCCACTTAACTCAGACCCACCCCTACATAGGTGTCCCCTTTAACCCTCTCTTATCAGAACCGTTTATCGTGACCCTGATGGTTTCCCCTTCCCCCACACCACCATCTTCCTCCCTTGTAATAGTACTGATCTGTATCAGTTGATACAGTTCTTTGATTAACAGATTGCAGTTAGCTGTGGTGTTGAACAGAGGGTAAGTGCCTGCTGTCTTTGGGGGGCTGGGAAGGCTGTCACTGGAAAGGGAAGTTTGTCACCAGGTACTGGGGGATGGGCACTGGATAGTGGGAGTGGGAGGGGCTACTATATTACCAGGTATACATTTTCTGATTTTACCGGAATCTGGTAAGGGGGCGACGCCACTCGACTCATATGGATAAATATTGTAGCTCAACCAGGATTGGGTGAGTGTGGGACCACCGCTCTACAAAGGAATTCTTTTTTTTTTTATTGTGACCAGGACTGACAGTGTGTGTGTGTGTACTGGAAAGCTGCGTGTGTGCAGTTAAAACAAGATTCCCAGAAACAATACTTAGCACTGCCCAGGCTGTCTGCTAGCATTTCCAGAAAGCATGTAAGATACATGTACACCCCATATGCATTAGAGTAACCCCATTTGTACAGGCACCTGGCTGCAATTAATAGTCCTACACAAAAAAAAAAAATACTGCCACGTTAACAGATTAGCACTGCACAGAAGTATGCTTTTTAAAATAGTACCAGCCATACTTATTGCAGTGCATCACTAATCCTGTTAGAGAGGTATGTGGGCCCACATTATCAGAGATCACTGTTAGTGATGTGCACTCCTAAGTGCTGTACCTGGGATAGCGTACAGCCAGCTTGGGGACATATTCCAACAGGCAGCAGCTCCAACTGATGCACACTGCCTATTTCAGTATGGGAGCTGTCATCAGAAAAGAACCACTTGGCCCACCCAGCCTGCTCAGTTTTCCCCTCCCTATTCTGTCACTGCAGACCCTGCATGGTCTCCATCAACTCTCCCTCACTCCTGTCTATTTACCAATATTTCCTTATGCTTATCTCATGCATGTTTGAAGCCCACACCCTGTCTTCGCTCCCACCACCTCTGCTGGCAGACTGTTCCATGCACCTACCACTCTTTCAGTGAAGTAGTACTTACTCACGGCCCTCTTAACTTTGCCTTTTCCAGCTTCATTGCATGCTCTCTTGTCCTAGTGCACTTTAGCATCTGAAACTGCCTCCCCTCCTGTACCCTCTTCATCCTGTGAGGTATGTGTAGGTCTCTATCATGTCACCCTCTCTCTTCTCTCTTATGGGGTGTACATATTGAGATCACTCAAGTCTTGTCTTGTAGGGCTTTTGATGTAACCAATGCACCATTTTAGTTGCTCTCCTCTGTAGTACCTCCACCTTGTCTATGTCCTTTCTGAGATACAGCCTCCCGAACTGGACACAGTACTTCAGATGAGGGTCTCACCAGTGACCCATACAGAGGTAACACCACCTTCCTTCTCCTGCAGGTGATACCTTTCCCTATGCTCCCCAGCATCCCACTGGCCCTACCCACTATCTTGTCACACTGTCCTGTCACTTTGAGATCATCAGATATTATAGCTCCATGATCTCTTTCCTGCTTAGTGACCATCAGTGCCTATCATTCCATTTTATACTCAGCATCTGGGTTTCCATGCCCTAGATGCATGATTGTGCACTTTTTGGTTTTGAACCCTAGCTGCCATGCCCTGTACCACTCCTCAGATTTTCTAAGGTCCCTACTCATTCTCCCTACACCCTCCTGTCCATTCTATTACAGATGTTGGTGTCATCTAAAAAAAGGCATACCTTCCCTTGCAGTTGTTCTGTAATGCCACTTACGAAGATATTGAAGAGGACCAGTCCCAGTACTGAGCCCTCCGGCACCCACTGGTCACTCTCCCCTCATTGGAGTGAGTGCTATTTACCACCATGCTCTGTTGCATACCCATTAATCCATTTTTTACCCAGCTTTCCACTTTGGATACCACCCCTAGACTTCCCAGTTCTTTATTAGTTTCCTATGTGACACAGTGTTGGAGGCCTTGGGGAAGTCCAAGTAGGTAAAGTCCACTGCTTTTCCTTGATTTATTTTCCTAGTCTACAAGTCAAACTAATCAATCAGATTCATCTGGAATGCCATTCCCCTTCCCCATTGAATCCATGCCGCCTTTAGTCCTGTAACCTGTTGGATTCAAGGTACAGTGCTTCATTAGCCTTTCCTTTAATTTCTTCACCATGGATGTGAGACTGACTGGCCTGTAGTTGCTAGCCTCCTCCCTGCTGCCACTCTTATGAAGTGGTACTACATCTGCCCTCCTCCAGTCCTCTGGAACCACTCCTGTTTCCAGAGAGTTGCTGAATGAGGCAGTCAGTGGTTCAGCAAGCACCTCCCTGAGTTCCCTTAACACCCTTGGTTGTATCCTTTCCACTGATTCCTGTCCTATGGTCTTGTCTACTTTCAGATCTGTAAGTGTTCCTTCAGGACTTTGAAAATGGACTTGTGTCCACTCCCCCCAGTGTTCCTGCT
The DNA here is from genome assembly GCA_016271365.2 of Neoceratodus forsteri. Taxonomy (NCBI): domain Eukaryota; kingdom Metazoa; phylum Chordata; order Ceratodontiformes; family Ceratodontidae; genus Neoceratodus; species Neoceratodus forsteri. Next base: position 867,631,632 of record CM057450.1, on the reverse strand, counting down.
ATTCCTCGGTGGTCAATCCCCCTTCTCCTCCCACTGTGAAGACTGAGCAGAAGTACCCGTTCAGGATGTCTACTTTTTCTTAATCTTCCTCTGTGCAGTCTCCCTCTGCCAGCCTCCTTATCCTCACCATACCTCCCATTGTTTTCGTCTTCTTGCTTCTGTACCTGAAGAAAGTCTTGTCTCCTTTTGCTACCCCTTTGACTCTCCTTTCATCTATTTGAGCATTTGGTCCCTTCACTGCCTTGCCTGTTTCTCTCTGTTTACCTGACACACCTCCTTATCCTCACCCCCGGTGTTCTTTTATATCTCCTGAACAGCATCCTTTTTTACTTCACCTTTGTGGCCACTTCCTTAGAGTACCATAATGGTATTTTTCTTTTGCACCTCCTTTTGCTCACTTCCTTCACACAGAGGCTGGTTGCCTTCACTATGCCTTCCCTTAATTTTCTCCACTGTTCCCTACTCCTTACCAAGGAGGAAATGTGAAAGGAAAAGTGTGACTCCCACTGGGACTTGCACTGGCGTGGTACGCCAGGGGCCTAGGTTCAAGTGGCAGTAGAAGTCACACTTTTCCTTTCACATTTTCTCCTTGACTTAAAATTGCCTTGCGGTAGCCTGCACTGGAAAAAGTTATTTGGTGTTTCTACTCCTTACCAGCAATACTCCTCTGCAAGGCTGCTTCTGAGGCAGTCTTCCATTTCTTTCAGATCCACCCTATTAAAGTCCAGGACCCTCATCTTTGTGTGGCTTGCTTCTGCACCCGTTTTAATGTTCAACCACACTATATGGTGATTACTGGTTCCCAGGGACAACCCACTGTGATTTGACTATGTGCTTTCACAGCCCCCTGTAGGGCAGGGATTCAGAGAAGCAATGAGAGATAGTGTGTCTCAAATAGGATAGCACTTTTATGCCTGTGAGTTATTTTCAGCTGTCAGTATGCTAATAATCCCATAGGCAGGCAAGGTGCTAAGGGGCCATTTGCATGCCTTTATAGGTTCATTAGCATCTCCATACACTGCTGCTGTGCATGACTGCATTGAGGCACTGTGCAAAGCAATGCCTGCCCCCACTTTCTGATCTCCATTCAAATGCCCACAAGTATTATAATAAAATGGTCCCTGGTATCTATAGTAGTCCCCACCCCAGTCTCCGTTCAGATGTCCCAGATTAGTATATTCAAATCATCCCTGGCATCTAGAAGTTCCTCCATCCCAATTGCCATTCAGATGCCCCTGATTAGTTATTAAAATTATCCCTAGCATCTAGTCCATTCCTCAGTCATAAGTCCGAGCCCTCGCCACAGTCTACCCACTCAGATCACTCCACCCCCCTCACCATGATAGCCCCCAACTTACTCCAGCTGTTCTTGTCCCCCTTGTGATGGTGCCAGGCCCAAACCCTGTGCTTACCACCTTGGCCGGCCACCGTCTGAATGACAGGGAGTGAGAACATGCCTACTGTAGAAACAGATGTTTCTATTGTAGGCATACTCACTCCGTATCAGTCAGTGGCCAGCCAAGGTAATGAGCAGATGGGGCTGTATCGATCACTGTCACAAGGAGATGACTGTCATCCTGGGTAAGTGGGGAGCCAATGGGTGAGGAGGTGGAGGGATCTGGGCAGATGTGATAGGGAAAAAGCTCAGATTTCTGACCAGGGGGCGGGGGCTACTAGATGCCAGGGATCATAGAAACATAGACAATCATTGCAGAAGAAGACCAATGGTCCATCCAATCTGCCCATAGTTCCATATAAAATGCCAGAACCTATTGTCCATACAGGGTACGAGCCTTCACTACCCTCCCCCTTGTCACATCCCCACCACAAACTCCCTCAGTAACCATTATATCCTTCACTTTGTCCCAGCCATGCTTGGAACATTTATGGTGTTGGTACCCACCGCTTTGACTGACAGACATTTCCATGGTTCCACCACAATTTCTGTAAAATAAAACTTTCTCATATCTCTCCTGAAGCTCTCTCCCCCCGTCAGTTTCCACTTGTGCCCCCATGTCCATGAACTGTTACTCATGCTGGGTAGTTCCTCACAGTTCACCTTGTTTATTCCTTTCAGGAACGTGAAGGTTTTTATCCTATCAACTCTCTCTCTCATCTGGTCTCCAGCGAGTACATGCTCAGTGCCTTGAGGTGATCCTCATAAGATCCAACCTGTCAGCCCTGAATCATCCTGATCACCCTTTGTTACACCATCTCTAGTCTGTTCTTATCTTTCCTTAGATGTGGACTCCAGAACTGGGCACAGTACTCAAAGTGCGGCCTTACCAATAATCTATAAAGAGGTAGCAATACTTCTTTTCTTCTATTGTCAGTACTCCTTCTGATACATCTCAGTATCCTATTTGCCTTACTGTAGACTTTATTGCACTGGCTTGATTGTTTAAGGGAGTCACTAATGGTGACACCTAGATTCCTTTGCACAGCTGTAGTGCTCACCTTTACTCCTCTTATCAAGTGGGGGTGCCACAGGGATCCATCACATTCATGACCTTCCTCTCATCTAGTTTGACACTATTAATCACAACCCTTGCTGCATCTCTTTAAACCAATTTCTACACCTATATTATTATAATAATTGGGGCATCTGAATTGCAATTTTGGGTGGGGGGACCACTGGACACCAGGGATCATTTTACTATAACAATTAGAGATGGAGCAAAGTTTTACCACGTGGGCGAAATTGCCGCAAAGTCAGCAACTTCGCCTTGCTTAGCACTTCACGTCATTAACTCAGGATTCACCATTTGTGACTTCGCCTTGCTTTGTGGGGGTTTAAGTGCAAATTGCACTTAACAACCCCGAAATAAGTAGAGGTCACAAATGGTGAATCCCCAACACCACCCCTGATATATATCCCGTATCTATTGAACTCACCCCACCCCAGTGATCCCATGCCCAAATGTCCCAAAGGAATTACACTTAATTCCTTCCTGGTGTCTAGTGAGCTTCCCACCCTCACCTTGTCAGATAGTACCTCCCTGCCCTCCAACCCGAGTCTGATCCAAGAAACAAAAAGTGTATTTATTCCCTTCCCTGATATCTAGTGGCCTCCCATTGCCACCCCTGTCAGGTAGTACCCAACCGTGCCCCCCAACCTCAACCTGAGTGGGCCACCGCACAGCCCTCCACTCTCCTCCATGGCTGGTAGCCTGCCTGACTTAGCTCAATGAATGAGCTTGTGCTTGTACAAGCATGCACTAATTTATTGACAACTTGTGGTAATTTACTCTGTGGTTCAGGGGTGTAGAGAAGGGGAGGGGGCTGCCTCCGGTGTTCTTGCGGGGGGGAGGATGAGGGGAATGACATTGTGGACCCTGGGAGGGGTCCAGAACACAATTCCTCCCCATTCCACCACCCCCGCCAGTGACCAGAGCAGCCCACTGCCCCTGTTCACAACTCTGAACCACAGAGTAAATCACCGGGAGTTGTCAATGAATGAGCGCATGCTTGTACAAGCTGGCACTCATTAACTGAGCTCAGTCAGCTGGGCTGCCAGCCATGGAGGTGAGTGAAGGGCTGTGCCAGTGGCCCACTCTTGTCAAGGCTGGGGAGGTGGGGTACCACCTGACAGAATGGGGGTGGGGATGCCACCAGACACCAGGGAAGGAATAAATACATTTTGTTTTCATGGATTGGACTGGGAGTTGGAGCCAGGGGGGAGAGGGGTGGGGATACTACCTGATGGGGGGTGAGGGGCCACTAGGCACCAGGGAAGGTAATAAATAATTGTTTTTGACGTGGATCTGACTCAGGGTTGGGGGGAGCAGGAGGTACTACCTGACAGGGTGAAGGGGCCACTAGGCTCCAGGGAAGAGAATATTTTTTTTTTCCATGGATCGGACTTGGGGTTGGAGGGAGCAGGATGGGGTACAACCTGACAGGGTGGGGGTGGGGGGTCCACTAGACAATAGGGAAGGGGGCTTTAATTAAAAAAATGTATTTTTAGATATTGGCTGCGGCAGGCTGTGGCTGACTTGTGGCGAGCCTTCGTGGAGGTGTTTGAGGGTGGGAAGGTGATTGTTGTGCCTGTGTCTGGCCGGGGGGGGTGCAAGACACCTTGTGGCCAGAGTTTGTGTGGGAAGTGTGGAATTTCATGGGAGAAATTCCACACTTCACATTCAATCTGGCTTCAGTTAATTAGGCAGATTTTGCTCATTGCTCTTCGCGTATTGAGCGCAATACCTGAAATATTTTGCGGAGCAAAGTTTGTCCACTTTTTCCACCTACAATAATAACTGGGACCATTTAAACTGTGATCGGGGTGGGATTATACTACCTGGTGGCATCAGAATAGTGACAAGGGGTGGGCTGACAATGTGCACCACTGTGTGCTCTAATGAGGGCAAGGTTTTTGAAAGTGGAAAACAGCATTGTAATGTCAGCTATAAGCACTTTCAAAGCCTTTTATATAGCACTGTTCCCTGTATGCAGGATGGGATCCCTCATTTGCATGGCTGCAGTAGTACACATGCACATGCATGTGACCAGGTTATCATCAGGGGTTGCTGAATATGGCACCCATCTAACAGTGCTGTTCCCACTTAGTGTAGTGTTGCAGTGCTTAGATGTTTAGTGCTGTGCTAACCTTCTGAAAATGGGGCCCCAACTGACTAAAAATCCTGGCCGATGCCTCTTAAGATGCAGAAAAAAAAACAAAAAAAGGGTTATTTTATCTATCTCTTTATGTATGTTTCCAGCTAATTTTGCTTGCAAAACGTTTATCAATATTTCAAGACATTGTGATGTGACTCAAAACATTTATAACAACTGTAGTTAAAATACAGTTTGTTCTTCATTCATCTGAGTGCTTTCTCTATTTACTTATAAAAAGACCGTCTGGTGGGCAGGTCTAGTGGCTTGATCGTAGCTGTACTGCCTGCCATGTCAGTGGCCTGGTTTCAGGGGTGGATCTGGGTCGCACAGGTACCCAGTGAATATCTCACATGGATTATAATGTAGTATAATCCAAGTGGGAAAAATAGTGAATGACAATACAGCTACTGTACAGGGCTATTATACAGCAGATATGTTAGTGCTTTTCCTGTAGGTGTTGTCAGTTGGGATGAAGAGGATAAAAGCTCCCTTGTGTGCTATGTTTCCAAGCTGTTGCTGTGGTGCAGAGGTTAGGGCCACAGGCAGTGAAGGGTGGTGGAACATCTAGTGGGCCAGGGTTTGATTCTGGCATGTGTCTTTTTTCCCCCTCCCAAGTTTCTCCCCGTCCCCGAGTTGCCTCCCCTTTGGGGATGGTTATGTTTTTTGGGGGGGTTGGTGGGAGGGGGGGGTATAGCACCCCACAGACAACCAGTCCAAGTACTTTATTTGTAGTGCTCAGTGTTTTTCCAATGCACTACCTTGTGTTTCACTGCTTTGCTTGTACAGTTTTTGACTACGCTATTCTGTAGTCAGTGTTTTCACCCAGTGCTGGTTGCACAGCAGTCAGCTGGGGGGAGAGATGATTGAGCATCTAAGGAACTGCTCTCCTCTCAGGAAGTGGGAGTCCAACCACCCTGCTCATCAATAGCCACTTAGCTGATGAGAATTGGCAGGGCAGCGGAGCAGCGGGGGAAGACTCAGGGAGGCACAAAGCAAGTACAAGCTTTTATGTGCACATGCATCATTGCATGCTTGGATGCCCAGGAGAAGAAACGAAAGGTAGAAAACCACTAATGATAGAACGATCCACCAGCCTGCCACAGGCTCTGCACTACTAAACAAGCTCTGCTCCCATCTGAACATGTCTGTCCACCTTGCAGTGCTCTGCAGATATGTTAAGGGGAGGCTAGGGACTGTGAATGCCACCAGTGAGGCATCACAGTGCAGAGTTATTCAGAACAGTAATGGTGCAAATCATGCATATGACAGCTGAGCTCCTGACAAGAAATGTGCCCTGAGCGATTGCTGCAAAAAATATATATTTTTGTTTCCTAACCATTCCTAACCAAGAACCTTGCTTACACAAAACATTAAAATAAAATAAAAACCTAAATCCAAAGAAACTCTGTGGAATACAAACTAGGAAAGCTTTTAACTTACACTATCACAGTTCCTGCAGTGTTTCCCAAGCATTCAGCTCGGATAAGTTGCTGGACTAACACAGTAATTAATTACACATAGATCTGATCAAAACTTTAACTTATAACAGAAAAAATGCAGTCCCCTATATTTATATGGTATGAAAGTGACATGTAAGTACCATCATCAATTTTTATTGCATGGTTACAACCTTCACAATATCATACACAATTACATACATAATTTTAAAAAGGAGGAGAGAATCCCCCATACAAAGCAGAATAACTTGATACAAGACTAACTTAACTTATACTTCAAAGTGCAAAATTCAGCCAATAACAATCATATGTCAGAAAGATAACAATAATTTTTATCTTTGCATGATCCTAGTAAAATACAATCATAAAGTGCATCATCTCTACATCAAAGTAGCTGCCCACTTATACTGTTTTGATTTGATTCTTAATTTTTTTAATGGCAAAAAAAAAAATTTGCCAATCTATTTGCTGTCCAACTATCTTCTGTATGGAGCAAGATATCAGTAAGTTCTAATTTATCAATACTGTATAAATTATTTAAAAAAGGGCTTAACCAGAACATTCATTGTATATCATACCACTTACAGACACATAGCATATCTAAAAGATCTTCCTTGTCCCACTCCCACAGTCACAATCCTCTGATAAGATACCTGATTTCCAATATCTGTAATCCAAAACTTTATGGGGGAACTGCTCAAATTTGTATTTGACATGTAAGTAATAATACCCAGCAGGATGGGTGGTATTGAGAAATACTGGACTGCCCAGGGGTGTAATGAGAATCGATGCTGCAAGTGGAGGGCCTTATAGCCCCTGGAAGGTCTGGTACTTCCCAATACCACCAACCCTGGTGGGTATTTTTGAGCTTAGAATATGGTTTCTCTGTGTTATAATGAAAACGCAGACAAAAGGGTAACTATTTAAACTTTAACATTTTTATTTTAATGCAATAAATACTTTTAGAGGAAAAATATTTCCTTTTTAGGAAGTGTGTGAACAGAATAAGAAACCGATTTTAAACTTGTTTAAACATGCTGTAATGTATGGACTGTGTCTAGCAACCCCTGTTTTCAATCAGTTTATAATCTGATAATCCCATTGTTATGAGATCAGTATGCTGTAAACCTTACTTAACTATGTTATAGTGATGGGATTACGGGATAGAATGTCACCACCTCTCAAAATTCTTAGAAAGGAAAGGTTTATCTGCTGCTTGGACATTCATTCAAAAGACACACATTCCATTCAGACAATTACAGACCCACTGCAGTATAGATTACAATGGCTAATTTCAGCACTTCAGTTGCTCAACATTCAAACCAGGAGGCATTCATAGCCGAGCAAGAGAACAAATGCACATTGAAAAAAACTGTATTTGTTTCCCCCACAGTGGCTAGTTTTTCCATACACTATAAAATATAATGCCTGAGCAACAGTGGTCAATTACGGACGTAATCACCTCTCATGGCTGCCATGACAACTGTAAACCTCTTGAGCTGTGCTCTGGAGGTTTACTTGGTTGTCCTGGCAACTGCTTGACGTGATTACATCATGGTTAACCACTGTTACTCAGGCATTATCCTCTATTTATATTGGTTGTGGGCAAAATAACAAAATACAGACCATAACTGTTTTTTTTTACTTTTTATATTCCATGAAGTTAACTGATCCTGTGAAGGAGCAGTTCATTATGTTGAAAGAGCTATGTACTGTTGTTTCTCCTGCTTTTCCAGCAGATGGCACCATTGTAGTTTCTTGTGCTCTGCTGCTGCTTGCTTAAGAGGTTTCGCCTTTGCTTAACAGGAGTTCACTCCACAGTATTCTATCTTCTTGCTTTGGTTGCCAGTATGACTTTAGGCTGACTTCACATTGATGTCCGGTTATGGTCATTATCTGCCTTGGCATCAGCCCAGCGTTTGAAAGGATTTGTACTGCAGTACTTCATATATTGTGCTTAGTGTATAGTCGACTGAGCTCCGCATGTGCTTAGACTCTTCATTATGCACCCAAGATCATTTTTGCCCATTGGTTCCTGAGTGTACCAAGTGGGCTGCTGGTCCAAATAAGCTTGTAGTGCTCTCCAGAGGGGTGTAGGTAGAGAGCTTTAGCATTCTCTGGAATTTTGCTGATGTATTTTTTGTAGGCTGTAATGGGGCATAGTGGGTTGCCTGGGTCAGCTTGCATACACCCGTGCTGCAGCTCCTTGTTCAGTTCCTGTGACTCTTTATGGTTCTTGCTAGTCAGATTGTGTGACAATGTCAAGAATTCTTGGCCAAGTTCATCTCTTAGTATCTGAAATCATGAGGGGGTCAGTTCTTGGAGCCCCTCTCATCTGAGCCTGGCCAGTTGGAGCTGACTTTTGAACCATACCCTTCGCACTAGGCCAGGCATCATGTCAGTGCACAGTGCAGGAGATTCCCATAGCTTTCGGAGGTTCATCTCCGAGATAAGTGGGTGGTGTGCTGCTATGTCTTTATTCTCTATTATGTACTGTTTTAGAATACTTTGAAACATGTTATTGCTTGACTTGAACTGGGGTTCAGTAATGATATGTAACAGCCGGGCTATTTTGGAGCTATTTAGGTGTCTGTTGATGCTGCCTCGAAGAGCACAGTACCCTGCCATAGAATACTGCTCACCGCTTACAGTTCTAACTTAGGCATAAAATTGTTTCAGTGTGTTGTTTAATGTTTCGGGTATCTATGTGCCAGTTAATATTTATTACCCTTTCTTTTTCCCAGCCTAGTAACACAAATATAACCCACCTTGTGTTTTTTTTCTTGTTTGCCTCTTCACAGTTTGCTCCTTTTTTTTGACAGTTTAGTAGTTGTCAACATGATGTGCCATTTCCGTGTTCTCACAGTTGGTTTTTCTTTCTTCATATTAGGTTCATTTACCACTTTCCTTCATCATTGTCCTGCTGGAACAGGGTATCGAGGTCTTCTTCATGAAACATTTGGAAGCTCACAGATGAGTGATTCGAGCATCTCATCATTCATATAGAACAGTAAGGGCTGCTGAGGTGAATGAAAAAAAAAAATTCCTCCTTCAGTGTGCAGTTGTTTACATGTGTGTCGTGGCACCCAAGGTGGCAGCAGTTGAATCTTGTTTTTTACAGGGCTCTATAAAAACACAATTGCCCAGGTTTGGACCGGTGTTAGCCAATCAGTTTCTTAGATTTTTTAAAGCCATTTTCTAAGTTAGGAACATCCTACGTAAAATTTCCATGCAGATGTGTTTTTAACAGTAAATGAAGGCAGCACTCAATTAAACGAATAAACTATTGTATATTTAAATTAGTTCTACAAGTTTCTTGTCACATCACAGTGTTCTGAAATTTGATTAAAGGTGTGCAAGCAAAATGAAATGGAAAGCCCCATAAAGAAGCAAAAGGACAGATAGCCCTGTTTTGTTTACCTTGTGCTCTGCAGCTTTAGACATCCTCTCAGCAGGCCAGCAGTTCCCTGAATGGAGCAGAAATCAGTGCAGGGGCAGGCCATTCCAAGGGCAGAGCTAATTTCAATATGTAATGTATTTATTTCACTATATAGTTTATTTGTTTCAGTATATAGTGTACTGTATGTGGATGTTTCAGTCTACAGTGTATGTATTTCAATATATAGTGTATGTGTTTCACCATGCACTGTATTTGTTTCAGTACAGTATATAGAATATGCAGATTTTTTTCAATAGATAGTGTATATGTTTTGATATATAGCATACTGTATGTGTTTCAGTATATAGTATATGTGGATTTTTTTTATTGTATAGTGTATGTATTCCAATAAATAGCATATGTTTATTTATTTGTATTTATTTCAGTTTGGGATTAAAGACCTTCGAGCCAAAGCTCATTTACAAAGGTTCCACATCAGACAGAGTACAGTACAAACAAAACTGAACAACATTAGAGTACAATGGTACACAGAATATAATTATTGAGGTATACAGAACCAACACTTACAAACAGTAGAATTTCATAGGAATGAGGCTGAAACTGATAAATTTGCTGGAGAATACAACCTCAGTATAAGTTAGTTTCTCATTTAACACCATAACCTAGAGATTCAGCAGGAGATCTCATTGTCAGTTTAATAAGGGGGAAAGAAGAATAGCGTGTAGGGAGCAGGCACATCAGGGCTAGGTGCACTGGCAGATGGATTGCCAGAGAATGGCAGTAAAGAGGGATTGAGTAGAGTAAGCAGCCCAAGAGAGGCTTTATTCAGGGTAAGCAAGAGAGGCAGCCTAATTAGGTTTAGTCATGGGGGGAGAAGGGAGCAGGGAGAGGGAAAGATAGGCGTAAGGGAGAGGGTGTAATGAGGGGTAGGGAGAGGTGGGGGGGTAGTTGCCAAGGGAGATGAGAGGGGAAAGGAAGTTGTGGGACGATTGATGGGTGGAAGAAGGGTGAGAGAGGGGAAGTAGTAAGGGGTAGTAAAAGGAGGGACTGGGGCATAAGGTGGTGGAGTGTGTTGGGGTGGGGGAATTGTATTAGGTAAGCCCTTCATAAGGAGATTGCTTGGTAGATCAGGGCGGATTCTAAGTTAAGTGATGTAGTCAGGTTAAATAAGGGCACTTGCATTTCCTAGTGAGAGCTAGGTACGTCTGAAGTCTGGCTTTGAAGTTGCCGATCCTATTGCACTCAAGGAGGTCTGATGGGAGGTCATTTGTCCATCTGGGTCCTCTGAATGATAGGGATCTTTGGGCAATTGAGGTACGCTTGAATGGTACCATGAGCCCACAGTTGGAAGCCCTCTGAGTACTGATAGTAGGTTGGTCAATTACAAAGAGGTGTGAGGTGGATAAAAGAGTTAGCCTGAGTAAGGCTTTCTTAGACAGTTGGCAGGTCTGGCATTGGGCCCTGAGGTGTAGGGGTAGCCATCCCATTTCTTCATATAGGTTGCATGTGTGTGTCTGGTCATCTGCACCCAGGACCAGCCTGCACGCTTTATTTAGAAGTGTTTTTACCCTTTTTAGGGCAGTATTGGTGCCTGTGCTCTAGATTAAAAGGCCATAGTCTATGGTAGACAGTACCAAGCAGGAGGTGACAAGTTTTAGGGCCTCTGGTGGCATGTAGTGGCGGTGCCTGTACAGAACACTTAGTTTTGCATTGGCAATTTTGATAACATGGTCCACATGAGTAGTGAAGGAGAGGGTGCTATCGAGGTGAATTCCGATGTATTTAAAAGTGTTCATTTGTTCCAAGGTATACTCACTGTGAGTCTGTATCAGCATTTTTCTGAATTTTTTTCCTATTCTGCGGAACTTGAGAAAAGCATGCTCTTTGTTTTTTTATAGTTAAGCAGCAGTTTATTGACTGAGAACCAGGCCTCCAGTTTGTGGAGATTCATTTCAAGTATAATGGTAATGGCCGGTAGGTTTTCTCCACTTATGGAGATGACCGCATCATCTGCATATAGCATGATATGGTCCTGGCAGACTGAAGGCAGAGGGTTTATGAAGAGGCTAAAGAGTAGTGGACCCAGAATAGATCCTTGGGGGATACCAAGAGTCACCTCCCTGGGTTCAGATAGTGCCCCATTGATTTTGATTTTGGCATCTGTATTTCATTATGTAGTGTATATGTTTCAGTATGTAGTGTATGTGGATATTTTTCAGTATATAATGTATATGTTACAATATATAGAGTATTTGTTTCAGTAGATGGTGTATGTGGATTTGTCAGTCTGTAGTGTGTGTATCTCAGTAGGTAATGTATATGTTTCAGTACATAGTGAATTTGTTTTAGTATACAGTGTATGCAGATTTTCAGTACTCAGTATGTGTATTTCAGTAGATAGTTTATGTATGTCATTATATAATGTATATGTTTCACTATATAACATGCATTTCAGTATATCATGTATGTATTTCACTAAATGATGTACAGTATGCATTTCAGCAGATAGTGTATGCAGTTCACTGTATAGTGTAGATATTTCACTATATGATGTATATGTTTCAATATATGATGTATTTCACTGTACAGTGTATGTGTTTTACTACATACTGTACATAGCCAAGGATTCTGAATTATGTCCCTAATAGCATCCCATACATTTCCACACAGGTCAGAGTTATCTCCATTTCCCCTAACTAAGAACAATCTGCTTAGCCCTTCTTGTTTATTTTAACCTCTGCCTCTGCTGTTCACACTATCCTGTAACAGTTATTGCTTCTCACTAGGCTAACTCTGTAGCCATACGCATTTCTTATAAATGAGATAGAGACTGTCCTACTGCAGTTCAGTTGTCCTTTTAGTGTGCTGTGTTTCCCTTTGCAGTTACCTTGATCTAAGCATTGTAATTCTCCTTCTGTCATCCTGTTTCACTTCATTAATACCGCAGCACGCATATTTTGATGAGGTGAATGGAGATATTTATGGATGGACAGTTCACACCTGTAGCTCTGCATCACATTTCTCATCGCTCAAATAGGGACTGTCTTCCTGCTGCTCACATATCCTATCCCCCCCCCCCACCACAGACAGCAAAATTAGTTAGTCGAACATCAATTTATTTTTTGTCAAATAAAGAATATTACTAGGTTACAAAGCACAGATATGAACTGTGAAGTAACATCATATTAACTGTCATGAATTACTTGATATACATGTGTAAGTGCACAGTTTGAGTAAACAAAAAACAACTGACAATTGCTTAATCTAGTATGTATTTGACATTTCTGAAATCATTGGAGTGCAGTATAAATTGTTGTTTAACAAATCCATATATCCACAATATGCCTATACTATATTTTTTCACTAATGTTTAGTGATAGATACAGTCAGAGTGAATTGATAACTTGTTCATTTATACTTTTTGGGGAGTGAATTGATAACTTGTTTATTTTTTACTTTTTAGGGAGTGAATTGCTAACATGTTTATTTATACTTGTTACATTGATTGATTTCGATAAATACAAGTGATGACTACATTACTATTAAATAGGCAATGTGCTGGCAATATAGCCTAGAGGTTAGAGTAATGAGCTGTGAATGTACTTGATACATTGAGCAGACTTGGGTTTGATTCCCACATTCTCCACTTGCATACTGTGCGACTCTGAGCTAGTCATTTAACCATGCCAGTGGTCCTAGGTTACCCCTGAAAACAGATGCATGACAATATTGTTTTACAGTACCTTCTTAAAATGTAAGGAAGTTCTTTGCAAAAAAAACTCCATTAATGCACCATTTAGGGCAAAGACTACAGTGGCAAAAGTAGGGAAATGTAATTTTAGGGTTTCCAACTGTACCACCACCACTCCACTCCTGATACAAATTAGGGGTAGAGTCTTCCTTCAGCTTGACAACCCTAAAGCTTACCCCACTGCAGCAGCTAAAAAGTTCAGATGTGGTGGACACAGGTGTGTATGTTTCTGGAGTGTATACAATTGGGTGAACTTTAGGGTTGACAAACCCAAGGAAGACTCCACCCCTGACTTGTTTCATGTGTTGGGGGGGGGTTAGGATTGGAAACCATGAAATCACATTTCTCACTTTTATCACTGTAGCCTTAACCCTTATGCTGCCACCATATTTGTATTCCTTTCTGTATGCTGTGGGTGGCCATATTTAAGCATATTTACATCATGTGCATTAAGTGGCTCTGTGTGCCTAGAAGTGTGGGCACTATACCCACATGTTACACAATTTTGTTTTTGTCTTTATCTTGGCTATCTGGATATAGCAGTATTTATTTAAAAAATGTATAAATAAATTGTGTTACACAGACAAAAATTTACAAAAATAAGTTTTATTTTGAAAAAAAAAAGCTTTTTTTTTAATCTCTGTGATAGAGTATATGTCTTTGATGGGGAAAAGACAAATGTTTTGAAAAATCTAAGCACTGGCTATCAAATCATTGTAAACTTTTATGTAGGAGAAACATCACAAGTGCATTACACCAGATAAATAACAAAATATGTGTTTTGTGTAAATACACTGCAAATAAAAATAATCAAACAAAATGTATATTTCAATGCTACCTGAGCTGTACATTTGGTGTAAATGTCTGATGTATCTATTAGATTGGGAACTCAAAATACTGTGTCACAAGGCATACATTATTGTGTATTTTGTAACACAAATAAGGAAAAATGTCACTGATTTTTTATAGATTGCAATACCTGTACAAATCAACTATATGACATTAATTGTCTATAGTTTGTATGTGTAGTCAATTTATGCCCACTTACTGTTTGCGTAATACATGTAAACAGAGTTGTGTTACAACTGACACAACAAAAAAATAGACAACTTTTTTATCAATACAATTGGAAAGGTATGCACTTTTAGCAGGATAACCACATTATCCACATTTGCAGCCTACACATATGTTGGGATATTTTTGAATATATATTATGTGAAAATGCACAACATTTGTGTTGTATTGTAACACAAAAATACAAAATATGCACCTGTATCTTTAGTAATAAATTTGTGCCTATATAATAAAGATGCATTACGCAGTGCCATATTTCTTGCATCTTGTATGTGTAGTCAATTTATGCCCACTTACTGATTGTTTAATTCATCTAAACAGAGTTGTGTTACAACTGACACAACAAAAATCTAGACAACTTTCTATAAATATAATTTGAAAGTTATGTACTTTTAGCAGGATAAATACATGGGGTCTAATTCACAAAAGGGGCTTAGATAAGTACAAGCTGTGGCAAACAGTAGCTTGGGTCAAAACCCAGTGTGCCAGGGACCCTGCACCAGATCTGGTACAGAAGGGGTCCCGGTGCCTAAGTCCCTACGCCTGTGACAACCACTCCCATGCAACAAACACGTGGCACATGGGAGAACTGTAAGCTCTCACTGCAAAGGCAAACATCCTTGCCCCCTTCCCTGGTGTTCTAGTGCCCCTTCCATTCTGATTCCTGATTGTTCCATTACTTTCAATATATTAATTTTCCCTTACCTGGTGGTCTAGTGCCCCCCACCCAGATCCCTGATGCTGCAGGTGTTGGAAAAAATATCTAGTCACCTAACACAGGTGGTCAAGTAATCCCTCCCCCACCACGATATGCCTGTTACTGTGATAATAATCTCCATTTAATCCTGGTGGTCTAGTGGTCCCTCCCCCACTCCAATATCCCCATTATTGTGCATCTGAGTATTAATTTTCCTTGATGGTCTAGTGGTCTCATCCCCTACCCTAGCGAGTAGTGGCCACCATCCCACTCCCCCTCCAAACTGTACCCCTAGTCGATGCTGGCTGAGGTGCTGAGAGGAGGGGTATGCCAGCGCCAACTCAGTGTACAGGTTGGGGGGGTGGAGTGGAGGGCACTACATGATGGGGGGGGCAGGACCACTAGACCACCAATACTCAGATCCACAATAACAGGCATATCGGAGTGAGGGGAGGAACTGCTAGACCATCTGAGTTAAATGAAGATTTGTATCACAATAATGGGCATATCAGGGTGGGGGAGGGACCACTAGACCACCAGGGTTGAATAAAGAATTTACTCACAATAACTGGCATATGGGGGCTGCATGTGTTGGGGAATCTGGTACATTAATGCAACTGGCTATATTCCTCCAGAAAGAATTGTTCTAATTACCCTTTGAACAGACCTGGCTGGTCTAAGGGTACTTAGAAATTAGTCCTCTGAAGGGGTTTAGAGAATCCCATTTTTGGGGATGTGGCAGTTTGCATCTGCTACATGCCCCTTAGTGCCAGATTGCAACCCATATTTGGGTGCACAGATGGTGCAAGCCCTGTTTGGGGCAGGCAGCCTGTGGCTGACCAAGCTACTTTTGTGACTAGCTCAGGGGGCAGTTTTTGAAGGAAGGTGCCACTTGTGCCATTAATGTTTAGCTCAGGCACCTTGTGTCATCTTCAGGGCTTTGTGAATTGGGCCCCTGTTATCCACATTTGCAGCCTACACATATTCTGGGATATTTTAAAAATATGTTGTGTGAAGACAGAAAATACTTGTGTTGTATTATAACACACAAATACACAATATACGTCATTTGTCAGAAACAGTGTCAAACATAAATAAACATTGAATTTTCATAATAAATATAAAAGTAAATAATGCCAGTAAATAAAACACAAAATACAAACCGTATACCATGCTTTTAATTTTCTTTATATAAAGGATGGCTAAAAAAATTTATAAAACTTACAGACAACTTAATAAATGGTTTTGTTTATAAAAATATAAAACTTATATGCATACATAAATTGCTTCTCTAAACAATATTTACAATACAAATAATCCTATATACACATTGCTTTTCTATATCATGTTTACAAGTAATCCTATGTAAAGCATCATTCTATTTACACGAGTATCAAACTTGTCATCATCACTTTTCTTACAGATATAAATACTTGCAGTGTTCTCTATGGCTCCAATTCATTGACAGAGTCACTCATTTGACTCGTATACTGAATCATCCTTTTCAAAATGTTTTCTGGTGTGGTACAACACAAAACAGTGATAAGCACAGAGTGCAGTTGCACATGGGTAACACCAGCATGTTGTTTCATGGCGGATGCATCTGGCAGAGCAAACTTACACTTCCTACAAGTTTTTTTTTCTCAGTTCTGGGAAGCAAAGAGGGGGATGTCTTTCTCTAAACCTTGGAGGGTGTTTAGCAATCAGTAAGATGCGTCTCTGTGACACCTGTGGTGGTATTAGCAAATACTGGGCTATTGTGATACAGTAAGTTCTCTTACCACCTCTGACCTGAATTGGTACTAGGTTAGCAGCTTGCTTGAATATTTCTTATACATTATAAATGCATTCACAAGCATCGCATTAAGTAAATGGAAAAATAGTTTTCTCCAAGCCTTAATTATCTTTCTTGCTAGGTAATAATACTTAGAAAGCTGGCCACTTCATTCAACCCCTTCCATGTATTTATTATAGGTCTGCACAGAGTTTGGTTTCATTACAGGTTCACCTGAGGTAAAACTTATTTTTCCAGTTTGTGACAGAGCCACTGTCACAGGGTGCCCCCTGTGATGAGTAGGGAGCCATAAAATCAAAATCCTCTTCAGTGTTCAGGAGATAAATTGGGCTCCGAAACACAAGTGTGCTTTAAAAATACAGTGAAAACTTCCAGCCGGAGAAAAGCCTTTAGTAAAACTGGGCTTTGTCTCTAGGTGGTGTGGCTTCACTGCTTTAATAATCAGGCTGCATTTAGCATGTTAGGTTAACAATAAAGTAAGAAAAGCATCCGTAAGAACACTTGGTTTAGCACTGATTTGCAACATGAGGTGCCTTTAGTTAAAGGGAGCATTGGTGGGGAGAACTGTTTCTTTTGCCTGCTTCTCGAGCTTTTGCTCGAGCAGAGTATTGTTATTCCCTGCCTGTTGGCTCTCATGAAATGTCCTGTACGTTTTGCCTCTTATTATTGTAAAACCTGTAAATATGGACTTGTGCATTTGTTAGGGTATTGTCTCAGTCTGTGAAACACTTAGGCTAAGCATGGGCTCAGCAGTTCAAATAGACACAACAGTGTGTCTTAAGGCAAGGCAACACTTGCAAGTTTCACTGCCAGCCCAAGAAATGAACAAATAAAGTTATTTCTTTTGTAGTCTGTCCTGACCAAGTATTAAAATGAAAAGGCTTTTTGCCTTTTCAGCCAAGAAGACTGCTTTCATGCAAAGGAACCAGTTGTGCCTTTTAAATCCAGTGGATACACTATAAATAGAAGAAAAGGGAGCTAGCGGCTGAACCGTAATTGTGTTAATTTCAGCTGCCACTCCTAAGTGCTCTTAAGCATTTCTAAGCATTCCTAGTGCCTCTAAGCTAAATGAGTATTGAAACCTAAACTCCAGTTTAAATGTAGTTTGGATTTACATTACATTTTAGTTAATTCTTCCCTTTTGCTTCAATAAGGGAAGCTATCAATATATTGAATGGTGCTGCTTCTTGGGCTCTTAGACTATGTTGAGTGGTTCTGTCCCCTAGGAGTAGCGACTGTTCACACATTCATAAAAACATTCGAGTCTTACTTAAGTAAGTAGGATACAGAATTAACATGGTGTATAAGTTTTAAGGGAGTCTGTGTGTTAAAAATAATAAAGAAGTAGGTGCTGCTAGTGATATTTTTCACTTACGTTGTTAGGACATAATTATGTATGTTTCCTTGGGTTTCTCGCTTGCAGTCTGATGCTCTCCTTGCACCACTACTTCGAAAGACAGCTATAGTGCCAGCAGGCCGGCCAGCCATTTGTTCATCTGTTTTATGCTGTTCTTTTGTTGGGGGCGGTGCTTAAACAGTCAGTGCTATCTGGAAAGTGCCAGGATCAAATATGAAATAGTATGAATAACATATATATGAAAGTTAACTAAGAAAATGCTTATATATGTTTAGAATATAATAAATGTGTTTGGATTAAAAGTTTTCTCCAGAATCAAAGGTATGGGGGGAGTTAAGTAGATCACATGGGCATTTACCTGTATTAAAGGACAAGGGGTGGTAAATTCAAGCAGATAGGTTTTGGGTCTGAAGATAGACTCCAGGGAGCTCTGCAAATTGTTCCAAGATGTTGGACATTTTCTAAGCCATGTGTAATTTTTGATATCTACTTACCAATCAGATATATTATCTGTCACATCAATCCGCTGTAATATATTTGTCCTGCTATGAAGAAACCTTTTTTGAAGTAATTAAATAAAATCTGTTCTATAACAAACTACAACTGTGTCACTCTACCAACTTAGTCCACATGATCACCCACACCCTATGACATATGGTGGCAGTGTTGGTATAGTGTCTGGTCTGTATAAGGCCTGGTGGACTATTAATGCTGCAAGGCAGAACATTGGAATCCTTATTCCTTGGGGTTGCTATAAAGTCCGGGATGGAGAAGCTACCTATTCCCTTGGATGCTGTTGTGGATCTTGTGATACAATTGGTGGTTATGGAGCCAGCAGAGCTAAAGCTATGGAGTGAGTGACCTGGGTGAGGCCCTGTTTGACCTGAGGTTGGATCAGATGGACCGACTATGATGGATGTTTGATCATTGGATGGAGGTGGAGAGCAGTTGGAGAGAGGCATAATGGAGGTACCAGGAGGTGTGTATCCAGTCAAAAAGACACCAGGAATATACCTATACTGGAAGGGACTGAGAGGTTGGAAGTAGAGACCTCCTGTACAGAATGTCTTGATATGGAGATTCCTGTATTACCTATGTTTGAAGGGATGTATTGGCTAGGAGAAAATGGAATGGAGACATCAGATAAGTCCTCAGGTGAGACTGTTACAGATTTTGGGGTGAAGTCTATTATCAAAACAGAAGAGGCAGTGGACGCTGAAGGGACTTACATTGTACCATGTGATATCAATGAGAGCAGTATTGCTTTGTCTGGTGTTAGCTGGAAAATGTTATAGGCAAGTTACCCTAAGATAGTCCAGCTAAGCAAATATGCTGCCCATAAAAAAGAAAGTACAGGTACAGGTGGGGGGGGAAAAAGGCAGTTGTAGTGGTATGAGGTAAAGGAGGGCATACTATACCATATGCGACGAAACCCCCGTACCAAGCAGGTCGATGCAAGGGTGGTAGTGCCCAGTTCTAGTAGAAAGGAGTTGTCAGATGCAGTATGTATGGAAGTTAAGCCCTTTAGACCATGCAGAAGTTCTGGGATGACTTATTCCATATTATTACTGGCCAGGGATATATCGCCAAGTGGTGGTTTATCTGAAGGAGCAGGCAGTTAGCCATCAAGGAGAAGCCATTATGTATGTGACAGGAGTGGTCCAGAGGGTTGAAGTCCACAATAGGTGGCACCCTTGGAGAAAGAGGAGGCTCCCTCGTAGGGAAATGGGCTGTTGATGGTAGATGCCCCAAAGGGTTATAATGAAGGCCTAGCTGTTAGACATGTCCATCCAAAGGGATCTGGGACATGGTTACAGGATAGAGATATACTGTGGCAACATGTAGCTGAGAGCAAAAAAATCTGGTAAATGGAAGGAAACTCCCTGAAATGTTTTCAATATATTACTAGGTTAGGGTAGCATTGCTTATTCTACCTAAGGAATCTTGGGATGGGCTTTAGACATGAGGAAGTGTCATAGCTCTAACCCCTTCCTGGGAGGGAAGAAAAGGGAGTGGGATGATGAGGTATAATTTATTTTTGGAGTTTGCATTGTCCAATGTAAGAAAGGCTGATTGAGTACAGAGTATATTTTTTGTACAAGAATAAGAAATTTATGACAAGGAGTAGGGAAGTGTTTATTCAAACAATTCTGCAACTGTAGTATGGTATTAGTACAGTGGGTTAAAGAAAAGTCTGCATATAAAGTGAGCATATATTGCATTCTGAAAAGGGACTAGAAGAGAGGCCCTATCTATTTTGTGAAAATGTATATACCTTGTTTGGTGATCTCGGAGATTTCCTGTTGTTTCAATTTGTCTCTTTAGACATGTGCTGGAACATTGTTATACTTCTCTTTTCTCTCTTCTTTCTTACTGTGGTAAGGTAGCAGGATATTGTTTATATTCTGCATTTAAATAATTCTTCGACTGAAGGGTTGGCTGCCTGCAGACATTTCTTATTTATTTTTCTATCCCTGTTCTAGTTTAGCTTTGTTTTTGATTATATATTTCTCCTCTTTGGTCACCAAACAGTGAGTGTTTTGTTGAGGGATTGCTATTGGAGTGGTTTCTAATAGGAACATTGCTAAAGATGTGTGTGCTGTTCATGTACTTTAGATAGCAATATCAGCTCTTCCTGATGCCCGTGATGTCCAATACCAGTATTTATGCATGAACTATGAGACTGTTATATTGATGATCCCAACTAGTACAGGATATAAACCCCAGGGTAATTATTGAGACAGTATTTCTTTAGTGAGGAGTTTATACTGTATATTTAATGCTAAAAGGGACCATGGGTGGAGCTCTATGGTGTTGGTAAGCCAGAGCTCCACAAACCTTCCCCAATGTATACATGAGGTATAAGGTTAGGACAACCAAGAGATGGTAATCCTTTTAGGTGGGGAGGAATGTCACAGGGTGCCCCCTTTGATGAGTAGGGGATCGTAAAAGCAAAATCCTCTTCAGTGTTCAGGAGATAAACTGGGCTCTGAAACACAAGTTGCCCTTTAAAAATACAGTGAAAACCACCAGCCGGAGAAAATCCTTTAGTAAAATTGGGCTTTGTCTCTAGGTGGTACGGCTTATTTGCTTTAATAATCAGGCTGCTTTTAGTATGCTAGGTTAATGATAAAGTAAGAAAAGGATCTGTAAGAGCGCTTGGTTTAGCGCTGATATGCAACACGATGTGCCTTGAGTTAAAGGGAGTGTTGGTGGGGAGAGCTATTTCTTTTGCCTGCTTCTCGAGCTTTTGCTCAAGCGGAGTATTGTTGTTCCCTTCCTGTCGGCTCTCATGAAATGCTCTGTACGTTTTGCCTCTTATTATGAACAAATTCATTGTAAAACCTGTAAATATGGAATTGTGCCTTTGTTAGGGTATTGTCTCAGTCTGGGAAACACTTAGGCTAAGCATGGGCTCAGCAGTTCAAATAGACACAACAATGTGTCTTGAGGCAAGGCAGCATTTGCAAGTTTCGCCACCAGCCAGAGAAATTAACAAATAAAAAGTTATTTGTTTTGCAGGCTGTCGGGGCCAAGTATTAAAATGAAAAGGTGCTGCACCTTTTCAGGCAAGAAGACTGCTTTCGTGGAAAGGAGCCAGTCGCTCCTTTTAAATCCAGTGGATACACTAGAAATAGAAGAAAAGGGAGCTAGCGGCTGAACCGTAATAGTGTTAATTTCAGCCGCCACTCCTAAGCACTCTTAAGCATTTCTAAGCACTCCTAGTGTCTCTAAGCTAAATGAATATTGAAACCTAAACCCCAGTTTAAATGTAGTTTGGATTTACATTACATTTTAGTTAATTTTTCCCTTTTGCTTTAATAAGGGAATATGTCAATATATTGAATGGTGCTGCTTCTTGGTCTCTTAGGCTATGTTGAGTAGTTCTGACCCCTAGGAGTAGCAACTGTGCACACATTCATAAAAACATTCAAATCTTAAATAAGTAGCATATAGAATTAACGTGATGTATAAGTTTTAAGGGAGACTGTGTGTTAAAAATAATAAAAAAGTAGGTGCTGCTAG
Organism: Neoceratodus forsteri; assembly: GCA_016271365.2. Lineage (NCBI taxonomy): Eukaryota > Metazoa > Chordata > Ceratodontiformes > Ceratodontidae > Neoceratodus > Neoceratodus forsteri. The sequence continues at coordinate 867,609,461 of CM057450.1, read as the reverse complement.
TGATATTTTTCACTTACGTGGTTGGGACATAATTATGCATATTTCCTTGGGTTTCTAGCTTGCAGTCTGATGTGCTCCTTACGCCACTATCTTGAAAGACAGCTATAGTGCTGGCCGGCCATTTGTTCATCTGTTTTATGCCGTACTTTTGTTGGGGGTGGTGCTTAAATGGTCAGTGCTATCTGGAAAGTGCCAGGATCAAATATAAAATAGTATGAATAACATATATATGAAAGTTAACTAAGGAAATGCTTATATATGTTTAGAATATAATAAATGTGTTTGGATTAAAAGTTTTCTCCAGAATCAAAGGTGTGGGTGGAGTTCAGTAGATCACATGGGCATTTACCTGTATAAAAGGACTAGGGGTGGTAAATTCAAGCAGACCAGTTTTGGGTCTGAAGATAGACTCCAGGGAGCTCTGCAAATTGCTCCAAGATGTTGGACATTTTCTAAGCCATGTGTAATCTTTGATATCTACTTGCCTTTCAGATATATTATGCTGTTGCATCAGTTCGCTGTAATATATTTGTCCTGCTATGAAGAAACCTTTTTGAAGTAATTAAATAAAATATGTTCTTTAACTAACTGCAACTGTGTCACTCTACCAAGTTAGTCCACATGACCACCCACACCCTTCCACAGCCATGCACTGTTGTCAGCATGTATATGTCCCTCTTGTCATGCCACTTGATGCATAGAAGAGAGTGCTTAGCCATATTGAATACATTTTTCCCTTTTTTATTTTTGTTTCCACAAGTTGGCATGGCATCTCTTTTCTATGAGGCATAATTGCACCACAGTAGTTTACTTTTTCTGAATGGAGAGCTGTAACTAGTATGGGGCAGTGCAATATCTATCAGTAAGTATGCTATATCCCTTACTGGTAAAGGTATCCTGTAGAAGTGACATTACTACTTTATAGGTGAGACAATGCTCTGGAATGTTCGAAGTTTTCCCAGTATAAATTTCCCAGTTTGCAATGTAATCCGATTCTGATTCACATACTGAGTAACTTTTTATGCCAAATTTTATGGGTTTCTTAGGGTTGTAAACCCTGTAAGATATGTTGCCTTTCCATAACATTGTCCCTTCATCTAATGATAAATTTTATTGGGGAACATAAACCTCTCCACATCTATTCAGATAATGGTCATGCACTTCTCTAATACGATATATTGGGTCATACCTGGGCTCCCCTCTCGGAACTGCAGCACTATTGTCAGCAATATGAAAAAAATTTAGAATCAACTGAAACTATTTGCAGGGCATAATAAGACTAAATGATAGTGTTTCTAAAAAGCATCTGTTGTCCAGTGCTCTGCAAGCTGAGGTTTCACCACTAACCCCAACAGAAGTAGTAAAGAGAAACAACATTTTAATTTTCTCTCTGTCTGTTTCCTTCCATTCCCTGTATCATGAAAAAGGGAGAAGGTATTTAGAGGGTTATTTTTAATGTACTGAGTAGCATATACATTAGTCTGCTAATCTGCCAGTGCCAGGTCTTCATCTGCGAGACAAAATAGTTTTATAAAATCAAGTGGAGAATTTGGAATGTCAGCCTTTATTCCTGTATTTGCAGTAAATTCATGTATTTCAGAAATGATGTCCTCAGTATTTCATGTAGTGTCATCATTTGCAACCGGAGGAATGCACATCCTGCCTCTACCGCTGCCTTGCTGACCATGCCTCCTTCTACTGCAGTGTTCTGGACCACTTGCATTAGATACAGGACTTCGGCTGTGGTACCTATTCACACCTGTGCAGCCTATTCTTGATCTTCCTCATCCTTTCTGTTTTAGTGCACTATCCCTTAAAAAGCCTCTTTGTGCTTCACGTACAATAAATACAGAATATCAGGTGTGATACATATAAAATTATATAAATAATTATGTAAAAGGTAAAAATATGCCCATCCCAATGCTACATATAAATGAAACAAAATTCATAATTTTCTTGGAAGCTGCAGCCTATTTACCTAGCAACCTAGATGGTTGAGCTGAGCAGAGCTCTCTCACCCACCCTCTTCAGAGGAAGACAGCATCTGCTAGGCTACGATACATGCACTTCCTGCTCCTAGTCTGCTTCAGATGACCCAAGGTCACTTCTAAAACTGGGTTATCAGTGTCACAATCTATAGCAGTATAGCTTTGCCAAATATACACCTCTTCCAATAATCCAAGTGAGGTATGGGGGAAGAGATTCTGAAACTGGGTTATCAGTGTCACAATCTATAGCGGTATCACTTTGCCAAATGTACACCTCTTCCAATACTTCAACTGAGGTATGGGGGAAGAGATTATCACAAGTCCAAATGTGAAAAAGGACAACCACATTCTTGCAGCACCCCAGTCACTCTCCTCCGAATAATCATTGTTTGGTGATTCATCATCCTGCCATTCCTCCCCAGAAGTTGAAGTCTCAGCATGGGTTTTACCATGTTCAGAATCTGAGTCTTGCATGACCTCTACAACAACTTCAACATCATAGAGTCTTCAGGACTATCGTGAGGCTATTATGATGTAACTGCTGAATAGAAAATAAGACACTTCAATTATATTTTGTTCCGCATGCACACACATATAACACTTACATATACACTGTCAATGAAACATACGTACACACGCCAGACAAGGGGTTCAATACAGTGCTCTCTATTTATAGCTTTGTGCTGGGGAGGTGGTGGTTATACAGTAGATGCAAAACAAATGGAATTGTACCTGATGAGGGATGACATGGCCTAGAGGTATCAAATCGCCTAGAGGTATCAAATCAAGCTACCACCCAGGCGACCTGGGTTTAGGATCAAGTCTGTAAAGTCTTCAGGAGGCAGGCCAGAAATGGGGCAGATGCAGCTCTGTAGTGCAGCTTGTCCCAAGAAGGGAGAAAGGTGGTGCTCTGACATCACAGTGACCCCTGTAACTAGGCTAGGAAGCACGATCCTGCTGCAGGGTTAGCTGTAACAACTGGGGATAATGGCTAATACCCACCTAGTGTGTAGATAGGGAAAAAATTGAGAAAAACACCCTGTATTTAGCAGAATGATGTCAACCCCCCCTGAATAATGCTGCCTCTCGGACTGGTGGATTGAGCTATGAGCCCATTGCTGGTGTGGGACTACAACACATGACCTGCGGGCCTTGAGGTGTATGTGCTTCCATCAGATCCATGCTGACACTATGTAACTTATTTATACTGTAGGCATTTATTTATATACCATCCATGGCACATTTCACTGTTGCCTTTTGTACTCAAATTACTTATTATGGCCACAGATTTCACCTGCATTCACTATGACACAGTACAAAAATAAACAATGCCTATATATGGGCTGCACTGCAAGCTCCTGTCAGATGGTGGGCTACCAAGTTGGTGTGTGGAGGGCCTGTGCTGCTCACTGTCATTTCACCATGTGCCGGCAGCTCAGAAAGGGGTTTCAGGGGATGGCCCATGTCATGATAAGGGGAGGCTGATGCCATGTCATGGTGGGCGTCAGGCGGATGGTGGGACCACTAGACACCAGGGATTGTCAGTGGTGTCTGGCATGGGTGAAGTGCTTTGGGGGGTTATTGCAGACAACAGGGCATCTGTGTATGTAAACAGGGATGGGGTTTGGGAGGGAGTTACCACTGGACACTAGGGAGATTCTTTGTTTTATCGGGCTGGGCTGGGTGGGGAGTACCACTGGATGCTAGGGATACTTCACTGTTAAACTGGGCTGGGATCGGGAATGGGAGCTGTCACTAGATGCCAAGGATACTTCATTGACATATGGAGTTGGGATAAGAAGGGGGTGTCACTAGATGCCAGGTATCATACTGCAGGTACTGGGACTGGGTGTGTGGAGGGGTACCACTAGCGCCAGAGATCAGGTTTTGTACGTGCATGTTTGGGGACCGGGGTCAGGGTACAGGGGGGATGGAATGCAGTGCACCTGTCCAGGATCCCATGCAAATGTGCCCATAATGGGCATGCAAATAGTCCCATTGCTACTTGCATGCTTAATTAGCTCATTTGCATGCCACCTTTTCAATATCACCATTTGGTTGCAGGTGCAGGGCTGTACTGTGACCTCTATTTTCAGTCTGGTGGCACAGTGCACAATCCCAGCTGAACATAGCTCTGTGGGGCTCAGGGGCAGGAATTGGGGCAGTGCAAGTACTTGCACTGTCCCTGTGCCTAGTTTTGAATATGGGGCCCTTGCAATGCACAACTAGAGATGGAATGCACTTGTCCTGTGGCCTCATGTACCACACTATGCCCCTAGCCATGCATTAGAACTGTCTAACGCATACCTCAGCATGCCTTGTTGCTTATTTGCCACACACACCCCTTTCATAAACAAGTTCTGGTCAGAGCTGATATGGCTGTGGAGAGTTCTTAGGAGTGGCAAAAGCATTGAGAAAAGAATATGCGGTGCTGTTGCTGCACTGGAATCAGCCTGCCACCTACTGAAGGATGGGTTGTAGCATAGCTGAAATAGCTACAGCAAGAGAAGGTGGAGATGTGACTGATGTATGTATAAAACACTCATGAGATCGCACCTGGAATACTGCATCCAGATCTGGAGGCCCCATCTGAAAAAAAAACATAGGCAAGGTGGAGGTGGGGCAGTGGAGAGCAACTACAATGGCGCAGGGCATATGGGATGAGACCTATGAGGAAAGACTAACCAAGTCGATATTTAAAATACATATTTCATTTGGCTAAATCATTTAAATCCATTTTAAATATTTAATTTTTACAACATATGCCAGTTGAGATTCGATATATGATATATCGAATCTCAACTGGCATATCCTGTAAAATATCACTTACAGTGTGGTCATGCTTTTACTCATTATTTCGAATGAATTTGCACAATGCAGATCTGCTTAGATGCAGTTTAAGTTCGGTCTTCCTTTTACACAGTTACACAGTGTGTTTTCCTAGAATATGCCTGCTGATTGCTAGATACTGTATTTAGCCTGGATAGTTCACAGAAGAACTGGCATCTTATTTTCAGTGGGGCTCTGCATCTACACAATATTATGATGCATTGTGTAAAATCAGAACATGCTGAAAACAATATTTTACATTTGGACTAGGCTACTCTGAATAAATGCATTATAAACATGGTAAAATCATGATCCCACTGAAAACAAAATATTGCATCTAATCTGGGACATCTTGAGTAAATACAGTGCTAAAATGTGTAAAATGAAGCTCCTTATGAGAATGAGATGTAGCATCTTCCCAGTGCTATCCAGGATACAAAATATAGGATAAGAAGTATTTAAAGGAAATCTACTGTAACCTGAACTTTACTGTGTTACGCATAAAAAAGAGTGACACAAACAGTTTCTTTATTGTTTTATAACACATTAGATTGCAGTATTTATTTTGAATGTTGTGGCCATGAGGATGGTGTGTACAGTATGTGTGTGTGTGTGTGTATGTATGTGTGTGTGTGTGTATGTGTGCGAGTGTATGCATTGATGTGCGTGCATGTGTGCGTGTGTGCATATGTGTGTGTGTGTGTGTGTGTGCGTGTGTGTATGTGTGTGTGTGTGTGTGTCTTTGCTGAATATAATAAACTATGTCTGTGGATTTATGTGATAATGGCAAAAGCCTAAAGGCGTTCGCTGTTATCGCTAAGCCATGGTGCTGAAAATCAATTTTGGTACTCTGACTCCACAGTGCACAGCAAAACAGCACTGGGGACTTGTGTTTTACATGTTTTATGCGGGAGGGCAATGCCCCCTGCACCCCCCCCCCCGCTTAAGGATTCTCAACTCCAGGGGAGTGCATGTCAAGGGGGTGTAAAAACATATAAAAAAATAAATTCTTGCCGGGTACAACAAAAACACACCAGTGTCAGGATCTGAACCCAGCACCCTGCCCAAGCTGCAAACCCATCCCCCATGCCATAGGGCCAGCTCGGCAATCTACTGTGACACCACCACTCACAATCCCTCCCCCCAGCTGTGCATGTTTACTCCCCCCAGCATGACTATGTATAGCGACATCCCATCACTATATTCATCGACCCCACCACCCAGTTGCTCTACCCATCGGCAGCCCACATGACATGCACTGGGGATTGGGTCATTGTTATTGCAGGTGCCCAATCGCCGATGCCCATGTCACGGGCTACCATGTCTGTGACAGTGTTTATCAGATAGTGTCTTAAGAGGTTAGAAAAACAGTGTAAGTCTTTTTTGGAGATTCCTTGCTGGAAAAGGGTGACAATTATGAGGTATGATTCTTTCTTGAAAGAGAATACCTGCCCAACAGAAGCTAGTAGCAAGAAAATGTTTAAATGCTAAGTATTTAAATGTGCAATTTATTGCATTTTGAAGGGGGTAAACAAATCTCCAGTTTAGTAGGCAACCAATATTTAACAAGCTGTTTCAGTTTCCTAATGTCCATCTGAAAAGCAGGGCCACTGGGAAATTGTGGAATTTTTTGGCAAATTTTGCAGGGCTTTTTTCCTTAAAATTTTGTGGGGATTTTATGTGACTTTGCATGTATTTTACGGGGATTTAGCGGGCTGGTAAGCACCCATTTTCCTCTGTGAGGTACAAATATGGGTTTTCAATTTCAGTTGCTTTGTAATGCATATTAAAGGCAGCCATCAAAAGGTATAAGTTTTTATTAAAAAAACACACAAATACAAGGACTAATCGAAAAACAGTATGCATTGTAATAGTAGCATCATTGTCAAATCCGAAGTATAATAAACCATATAAACAGTATTCTACAGTAAAAGTATTGTACCACCACCACTACCACCCCCCAGATTGTCAAACCAGAAGTATAATCAACCAAATAAACAGTATTCTACAGTAAAAGTATAGTACCACCACACCAGATTGTCAAATCTGAAGTATCCACCACCACACCAGATTGCCAAATCAAAAGTATAATAAAAACAAACAATAAACAGTATTCTAAGTATAGTACCACCACCAGAAGTATAATAAAAACAAACAATAAACAGTATTCTAAGTATAGTACCACCACCAGAAGTATAATAAAAACAAGCAATAAACAGTACTCTAAGTATAGTACCACCACCACCCAAGATCTCCAAGAAAGTATTTTATCATAGAACGAGCAGCAACTGTTATCCAACTAAGATTTATTATATCTTTAGAATTTCTTATTGTACTTCAACATAAATAGTCTAATGTTGTTATCTTTCAAACTTTGCTGATTATCTTTTAAAAGATCTGTGTACAGCGAAAAAGTCCATTCAACATCTGCCGTGCTTACAGGGAGCCAGATATATCTTTTTGCCACAGCAGCAAGATGTGAAAGTGTATCACTTTGTGCTTCCCACCACTCAGCAATATTAAAATCTTCACTGTGTACTGACTGGGCAAAAGTTCTGTACCCCTGCCACTCAAAGACTGAAACACCGGCAACAGATGGTAGTTCCTGGGTGTATTTTGATTTTTCTTTGTCCATTGTTGGCAGCTGCTTGGGATCAAAGATTCTGGCAGCTTTGAATGTCCTGAGTGATGAATGACATTTTAAAATTTGGTCCAGCTTCTGACCTCTGTCCAACATGACCTTCTGAAAAAGGTTGTCACAGTTTTGATTTTCCTGTAACTGACATCTGGACAACATTTCAACAGTATCTGTGCTCTGTTTCACCTGCTGTGGCACAGAAGTCCAAAAACATATGCACATTTTGCACCCTTCCAAATATGGAGTGTCCCTGAGGCTGGGTGCTTGACTGTAATCATAGAGTAAGGTTACTGAGTTCATAAAAGTGCTCTGACACAAAAGTAGCCTGTCACCAGCTCTGCTGCTTTGTCTTTTAGCAAGCACTTCAAGCGCTTCAAGGTTGCTGAATCAATCAGATGGCAGTGTTTTGACAAATTCTGTTAACACGGGCAAATAGTCTGGCAAATACTGAACAGCATTCACCCAGGAGCACCACCAAGTTTGCATTGTATATTCTGGCATCTTGGGTACAATGTGCTGCTTGGACTGCATGAATTCAAAGTACTGATGCCTACACATTGGGCACTGGCAAAAGATTTTCTTGACAAGGGAAACAGCAGTGTTTAAGTCTACCAATGTGTCCACCCAGACCTCCAAGACCAAATTGGGGAGGTGGGAAATGCAAGTGGCATGCACTGCATTTGGTAGGACACAGAACAGCACAGTTGCAAAAGCCTTGTGCATATAACTTGCACTGTCCGTGACTATGGCAAAGACTATTGAGGTTCACCCCACTGGTGTTTAGCACTTTTAGCAGGGCTTGGGATACTGTAGTGCTGTTCACACTATCAAAAACCTCAACACCAATTAGGAGTGGCTGCTCCCCAATATTCAGCAAAGGTTGGGCCAAAATAGCCAACATGCTACATCCACAGGCATCTATTGTCACATCCAGGAAAATGAAGAGATCTTGATTCTCCACTGCCTCGTTCGGGGATCGTCCACTATCAGGCCGAAGTTCTTGGAGATACGTGCTCCAAAGTTGTGCTGATCCAGGAAGAATACCACCTTGTTTTGCGTGCTTCTTTAAGACTTCTTGAAATCTGGAAGCCTTCTCCAGTGGGATGTCTGCACAGGTCAATCAGCAAAAGAAGTCCAGAACAAATTCCTTCCGTTCAATGGAAGATTCAGTTGCTCGGCTGAAACAAGATGTCAGTGACTGCTGGCATAGAGGTGTACCTGGGAACAGAAAAAAAAGGAAATCAAAATATTGTATCTTACAGGGAAAAAAAATGTAGGCTAGATCAGTGGCATGGAGAGCTGAGGTGCTGTCAGCCTTACCTCCTGCCATGCAAGAAGTCCGTGACTGCTGGTGCAGAGGTGTTCCTGGAAAAAAAAAAACAGCAATCGAAATATCATATTTTACAGGGAAAAATAAACTGTATGCCAGCCCAATGGCATGGAGGGCTGAGGCGCTCTGTGCCTTACTTCCTGCCACACTGACAACCTCTGTTCGGGAACAATCTCCAGTTTCCAGGGATCAATAGGGAGGAAGAGGCTCGAGGGTCCAATTGACTGTTCTCTCCCGGGTGGGGGTGGGAATCTGCTGTCTTGCTCTTTTGCTGCTGCCACCAGTTAGAAGCCAGGTGGTAGTGTTGAACTGTAGCAGCAAGCGGAGGGGGGGATGCAGGAACAAGGCACATGCTCACCTCCATGTGCAACCGCTTATGTAAGCAACGGGAGAAAACTGAGGCAAACAATAGGGGGGTGGGGTTCCATGGTGCTGGAGAGGTGAGATTGTCTTGGGAGGCTGGAACAAGGCACATACCTACAGCAAAATGTGCACCCAGGAGGGCAAAAACAGAATATGGAAAAAATAAAATAAAATGCAAATATCTGTGTGAGTAATACTTACTTTGCAGGGGTTTTTTTGTTGCTTTTCTTTCCAGATGTTTCTGCGACTTCATATGCATGTCAGCTGTATGCTTCCACATGAAGTTGATGGTGTGGGTACAAGCATGACAAAACAGCAGCCCTCCATCGTCATAAACATCCTCTGGATACAACCTGACCCAATCATGGGTGCGCACAACATACGAGACATGACCGTCCTTGGCCTCTTCACGTGAAAGCCAGAAGCACTTTGGTGGTGCTGGTGTGGACATGGCGTAATTTAAGCTAAAACAAAAAGTATACCAAAAAAAAAGTTAAGAACTGAAAGACAGCATCAATGCATAAAGGGAGGAAAGCTTTTCTCTTTTTTTTTTTAATCATGATATTCTTTCTCCTACCTCTGCGGAGTGGGCTGCAAGTGATCCAGCTGCAGCTCCCCTCACCCCCAGACCCAGTCTAGCCAGTAACACACTCTCCTCCATGCAGGCCAGCACACAGAGTCCCCACCATCAGGGGACCTGGATTCTGACACCTGGGGGGTGCAACTCTCATGTCTAGGGGTGCGATGCAAGGCCATCAGCCGCCATGACCGCCCCACAATTTTCCACCTGGATTTTTCAACCCTCAGAGCCGGATGTGCAATGGCATCCATGCACAATATGCTGATGCTCACCACGTACCATCCCTCAACTATGCACACTTCTAGCAGTGCCCCTGGCTGCCACCAGTTACCACTGCAGAGCGACATGAACCCCATTCCCCACCCCAGAGGGAGGAGAGCTGTTGCTGGATGCTTGAGCCTCCCTCTGCCCTGCCAACCCCCGATGGCCCAAGTCTGCTCCCAAACCCAGGTCACTGGCATGCCATGAGGGGTGGCGTCCAACACCTCAACCCTTAGTGCCATTGGGCTTGGAGCAGAGCTTTTCTTGGGATGCTTGATCTTCCCATGTCGCACCACTAGCTTGTATCTTACTATGTTTTAAGTTGGGCTGTTTTGTTTCAAAACCTCAGCTTCTAGAGTTGCCTTGTCATTTCTTGCTACTTCTTCATTTATTTTTTTAATCTGGGCACTATATAGACCACAGGAGCAAGGCTGCATGTGTACACATCAGCTCAGTCCATTCATCCATTCTCCAAACCACAGGAGCGGAGGACAGGACTAAGAACAGGAGTGGTACACATGATTAAGCACAGGAGAGATGCATGGGACTAAGCACAGGAGTGATGCATAGACTAAGCACAGAAGTGACACATAGTGTAACCACAGGAGCGACGCATGGACTAAACACAGTTGTTCTGTGCCAGCCCACTCAACCACCACACCCTCCACCATCACCAGAGGCCAGAACAATTTTTTTCAACATGTGTGTCAGTGTGCTAGGTCCACCCCTCCACCTCCATCAATGCAGAACCACAGGAACGAAGCATGAACAAACCACAGGAGCACAGGATGGACCCAGTGGATTGACATGCTTGTTAAAAAAAATTGTTCTGTGCCAGTTTGCTGGACCACCCCACCCTCATGCTTCACCAGAGGCCAGAACAATTTTTTCCAACAAATGTGCCAGTCTGCCAGGCCCACCCCTCCACTCTCCATCATTGGGGAACCACAGGAGCAAAGCACAGACAAACCATGGGAGCAAGGGATGGACCCAGTTGACTGGCATACATGTTAAAGACAATTATTATGTGCCAGCCTGCTCGACCACCACACCCTGCACCATCACCAGAAGCCCGAACAATTTTGTCCAACATGTGTGACAGTGTGCTTGGACCACCCCTCCACCCTCTATCAATGTGGAACCACAGGAACAAAGCATGAACAAACCACAGGAGCATGGGACAGACCCAGTTGACTGGCATACTTGTTGAAAATAAATTGTTCTGTGCCAGTCTGTTCAACCACCCCACCCTACTTCCTCAGCAGAGGCCAGAACAATTTTGTCCAACATGTGTGCCAGATGACCAGGCACATCTCTCCACCCTCCATCTCAGAGGAGCCACAGCAGTGAGACACTTACACACCACAGGAGCAAGGGACGGAGCCAGTCAACTGGCATACGTTAAAAAAAATTGTTCTGTGCCAGTCGATTCCACGCATGGCCCACAATCCACCCACCATTAACCAGAGGCCAGAATAATTTTTGTAAACAAGTATTCCAGTTGGCTTGGCCTGCCTCAACTCCATCCTCCACCAATACATCCCACAGGAGCAAGGGATGGACCAAGCTGACTGGCATACATGTTAAAAAAAAATGCTGTGCCCGTCAGCTCAGTTTATGCATGTATATTTAAAACAAAACATTTTTCATGGAACAGTACATTTCATATCTCTTCCCTCCCTCCCAGACCAGTTAAATTTTTTTCACAACAGCAGTACCATTTCTTCCACCCGAACTCTCCCAGGTTCCCTCCCTCCGAGAGTAACACAATTTTTTTTAAAGTAGCTGCCTCCCTAGCTGGAACCTCCTTTGCTACCACCCTCCCTCTGAGACCAACATACATTTTTTTAAGAACTTGCCCCCCTCATCAGGGCCCTCCCAGGCTCCCTTCCTCCCTCCCTCCCTCCATGAGGGGCATAATTTTTTAAAGCAGCTGCCCCCCCAGCCTGGACTCTCCTGGGCTTCCACCTTCCCTCTGAAACCAACTTAAGCACTTGTTCCCCTCAACAGGACCCTCCCAGGCTCCTCCCTCTTAGAGAGAACACAATTGCTACTTTTTTTTATTTAAAGTTTATTAAAGATTATATCATACAAAGAAAAAAGAAAAACAGAATAATAAACCATATTAACAAACAACATAGGAACTTGAAACATGCATAATTAATGTATTTTAACACCCATAAGGCCCCTGCCACCCTCCTTTTATCCCTTTCCCATTCCCCCCCACTGAACCCCCAAAACCCCAGAACAGCACAACACTATGACACACCTGAGAAGGTATGAGGAATGACACTGTGAATATCATCACAAAAGGTGTAAGGAGTAGAAGGGACCCCAGATCCTTTTGAATCTGGGCAACCTGTTAGTGAGGCTAGCTATTATTTTTTCTGTTTTGAGGTTGACAAGCAAGTTGGAAAGCCACTCGTTATAAGAAAAAGTGTATTGGTCTTTCCCGTGCTTTAAAACTAGTTTCTTAACTGTCATAGATATGAGAGTTATGTGAAATTTACGATTGGTAACACCAACCTCTGAAAGATCTCCCTGGAGACAAATCTTGGGCACACACAGATCTTCTAAACCTAACGGGGTCTACTCTATGCTTAATGGAATCCCATAGTTGTAGTATTTTGGGGCACTCCCAAAGGATATGAAACAGGTTGCCTCCTTTCGCTTGACAACGTGTACAATGATTGCGCATTGTCTTGTAAATCTTGGCCAGCTTCTCTGGAGTGTAGTAAAGATTGTGTAGAATGTGAAACTGTGTTAGATGAAGTCTATCTTGAGTCACAAACTTATGACACCCTTTCCATATTCTTTTTCTGTTAATGGTTGAGTCTGGAAAATGAGTTGACCAGTATGAAACTGAGCCATCAACTTCTGGGTAGATCCATTTCATAAAGAAGGTCAGAAATTTTTGACATTGCATGAGGTAACCTGGCGATGTCTGATACATCTGGATGAAAACTAAATTTAGGAGATTTGGGGGTTATAGATTTGAACAACTGAACCAATAAATGTCTCAGTTGATAAACTTTAAAAATAGAGGAGATAGGAATTGCAAATTTAGTTATAATCTCTGGAGAAGTGAGCCAGGTGCCCCTTTCATTCGTAAGTTATGAAATAGAAACAGGGGCTGGTTGGGACAGCCATGATGGAGAGAGTATTTCTCCTGCAATTCTAAAGTTAGGATTGGCTGTAAGGGTTGCGTGATATCGTAAACAGGGTTACATTTTAGTATAGTACAAAGGTGAAAATGGGCTTTAATAGAAACACCTATCGGTGTGGCACTCAATTGAGCAGGGAGAGATTTAAAGGGTGTATGAAGGAGAACAATTGGAGAAAGACCTTGAGAGATAATCATGTGTTTCTCTATGCGAAGCCAGAGTGGGGTATAAGAGGAAGTGCCTTGGGGTTCTTCTGGACACAGCCACCTGAGGTATTTACTAGCGTGACTTGCCCAGTAATAAAGATCCATATGAGGAAGACTTAATCCATCCTTAGCCTTGGGGGCAGGCAATTTGTTATATGCCACACAAGAACACAATTTTTTAAAGCAGCTGCCCTCCTAGCCTGGTCCTTCCTGGGCTCCCACCCTCCCTCCAAGAACAAAACTTGAACCCCTCATCAGGGCCCTCCCGGGTTCTTTCCCTCTGAGAAGGACAACATTTGTTTAAAGCAGCTGCCCTCCTAACCTGGACCCTCCTGGGCTAACACTCTCTTTCCGGGACCAACTACTTGCCCCCCTTATCAGGGCCCTCAAGTGCTCCCACCCTAAGCCTAACACCAGCATATTAACAGTTTTTGCCCTTGCCTTACTCCTACTAGCTCAGAGTGCAATCCTGCTCAGTCTAACATTAACATTACATCTCAGCCCTTATACAATAAATAGCAAAAACATATCTGGTACTGTGTTCTGTGAGAGGTTCTAACAGCAGCAGCAGTCTCCAAGAATAGTCTGCAGAAATAGCGGTTCTGGTGACAGGCTGACAGCACAGTAAACAAACAGGCGGGGGGGTGCCCACTACTGGCATATGTGTCCTATACCGACATAGACATTCATTGACACCTGATGCTCTAAAACTTGCTATAAGTAGTCCAATACTGTCATCTGTTGACTATGGTCTGCCTATCTATGGGGCTGCCACAAAAACAGCCCTTAATAGGGTTAGCACTCTCCTCAATAAGGCCTGCCATCTTACTTTGGGGGCTGCTCTGGATACCCACACCTGCTCACTATATACTGGTACTGGGTAGCTCCCCTAGACCTCAGAATGCAATTCCAAACCTGCCTACTACTAAAAAAAAGTGCTTCTTGGTCTTGCCTCCCCCTCTCTGGAAAGCCTTTTTAAGTGGGCAGTTCCAATAAAATCAACCAGAAGTACTGCTACTGACAAGTTGGTGACCCCCTTCAAAAGGGCAAAACTTGTCCAGAATTCCATCCTGTACCAAGGATCAAAATGGTACAATGAGCTACCTGCTTACCTCACTGACATGCCCAAGATCAGTTCTTTCAAAACCAGGCTCAGATCCCTTCTCGGCACTAAAATGGATTGTACTGGCCTACACTAATGAAGTCAGGGCCTCATCCACCCATACCGTACCTTTTCTCCACCCACCCTCCCCCTCCTTCACCCCCTCATCCAACCTGACAATGCCCACTTATGGCTGTCAACCTCATCTTTCCCTCCTTCCCACCTCTGATGATGCAACTTTTGGCTGACCACCGCACCCCTATCCGTCCTAGGCTGGCACACTACTTAGTGAACCCCAATCATTAGCCTTGCCAACCTTCTCTTATCAGCCCTTCCTCTCTGCTAACTATCACTCTTTTTTGATGTACATTAGTCTCAGTCATATCGTACTACCTCTGTAAATGTTGTATACTAATCTCAATTTCTGTTTATACCTGTCAATGTAAATGTCTCGATGTCATCTTCTGTATACCTTTTATTATTGTAACTGTTTAATTTTGTTTATGTAACACTGACTTGGAACCTTCAAAAATGAGTCCTTGACTCAAAGGTGTTAATCGCAAACTGAAATAAATAAATAAATCAATGTAGCTCTTTTAGGTTATTTGTGGGCCAGCCAGCAGTTGGCAGCAGAAGTTGGTTATTGAACAATGATGTACTTTCTGATCTCTCGTTGCTCCTTGTTCTCTGAGCTCTCCATTATCTACTGTCTATCATCACTCTCAGGTCTTAGGAAGCTCTCTCTACTTTCTCTTTTCACATCTGTTCTTTGCTCTCTCTCTCTCTCTCCCAGGTCTAGTCGATGAAGGAGATTCTATCTCTGTAGCCCCCCTCACCTGTCCACATACATTTATGTTGGTTTGGTGGACCTGAGGTGGGACAGAGCACATAGGAAATGGTGCCAAATTTGAAAACAAATAATTGGGTGTGATTGGACCCAGCTGGTGTGACGTACTGTAGTGATGTCAGTAGTGCATCACACGCTAACACAGTGGCTTGTTGTTTGGTCAGCTGGCAAGTAGGGAACACACATGGGAATACATCTGGAAGCACCAGTGGAGGTACAGACATCACCAGGAGGCACTGAAGATGACATTGGGCAGCACAGAGGACCTATGGTAGACTATGCAGCCCACTGAAGGTACAAACTGGGGATTTTCTGGGGGGAGCCAGAGCTGGCTATTGGAAGTACAAACTGGGGATTTTGCAGGGAGAGCTAGTGGGCTATAAAACCAATTGAAGGTGCAAATAAACTGTGGATTTTGAGGGAAGAGCAATTTTTTGCAAGGGAGGCAGAGAATACATGGCACACATGTTAAAAAAATTGTTCTGTGCCAGTCAGTTCCACGCACTGCCCACCTTCCACCCACCATTAACCAGAGGCCTGAACAATTTTTGTAAACATGTGTTCCAGTTGGCTTGGCCTGCCCTGACTCTGTCCTCCACCAATACATCCCATAGCAGCAAAGGATGGACCAAGCTGACTGGCATACATGTTAAAAAAAAAATTCTGTGCCCGTCAGCTCAGTTGATACATGTATATTTAAAACAAAACATTTTTCACAGAACAGTACATTTCATGTCTCTTTCCTCCCTCCCGGACCAGTTACATTTTTTTTCACAACAGTAGTACCATTTCTTCCATCCAGACTCTCCCAGGCCCCCTCCCTCCGAGAGTAACACAAGTAAAACATCAGGTGGCACAGAGGACATATGGCAGGCTATGTAGCCCACTGAAGGTACAAACTGGAGATTTTGTGGGGGAGCATGAGCTGGCTAGTGGAAGTGCAAACTGTGGATTTTGCAAGGAGTGCTAGTGGGATATGCAACCAATTGAAGGTAAACTGTGGATTCTCAGGGAACAGCAATTTTTTGTGGGGGAGGCAGAGAATCTTGCTTTCCACGATAAAATCGCAGCCACAATTTTCCAGTGGCCCTGCTGATAAGCAGCTTGGAGTTCTGTCTGCAACATTTTAAATAGAAAGAAGGGAGTATTTAACTGTCAAAAGGGTGACATTTATGAGATATGAATCTTTCTTGAAAGAGAATACCTGCCCAACTGAAGCTAGTATCAAGAAAATATTTAAATGCTAAGTATTTAAATGTGCAAGTTGTTGCATTTTGAAGCGGGTAAACAAATCTTCAGTTTAATAGACAACCAATTTTTAACAAGCTGTTTCAGTTTCCTAATGACCATCTGATAAGCAGCTTGGAGTTCTGTCTACAACAGTCTAAACAGAAAGAAGGGAGCATTTAACAGCCATAGTGATTTACTATTATGGAAGTATATACTGAAAAGTACTAAAAAACATGTTCCATGGTATGCTAGTTCTTCCTAGCTAAAGCAAGATGACTGTATGCTCTGCCTACAACCATAAAAAAGGGTAGGTTGAAGGGTGAAGCCTCCCAAACAAAAAAAAAAAAACACAGCGTCCGTACCATAATCCTAAATTCCATGCTGAGAGGAGAGAGAATTATGACAGTTGAAAGCCACTAACAATGAGTGGGATGCAGTGTGTGGCATAGTAAATGATCATTATGGTATTCCCAAGCTAGTCTGTATATCTATACTAACATCAGAATAACTAGCTAAAATCACATATGAAAAGAAAAAAAATACTACCAATTTAAAGAAAGAACTTACTGGAAAATATTCAGATGATTCACAAGGCTCTTCAAAATTTTCTCACAAAAGAAATTCCCTAAAAAAAGGAAAAGAATAAGCTACTATATAAAAAACATTTCATGAATCACAATTGTAATAAACACCAAAATGAAAAGATAAAGGCCCTGTACACATTACAGCTGAAGATTTGTACCATTTTAAATAACAGTTTAAAAACGTTTTCAAACTCATCACAGCAGCCCGTCCACATTATTGTTCTCCGAGTTGAACTCGATTGTAACACAGTAAACATCAGCATCAGCAGCGAGTAACATTTTTAAACCCGGTAATCCTCCGTGATTGTAGCACTGTTATGTTTGGGGGTTCAACCCAGGATGCATCTATGTTACTGCCAGCCTGCATCTCGGCAGTAATGTAAACAAACGACGCAAATTGCCGTTCAGGAAGTGCTTTAACTAGACTGTGTCTTTGCTCATTAGTGCATCAGTATTGTGTGCTAATTTGTGCTACAGCATTGTAAATGGCCAAAAAACTGCTGAATGCTAAATTGTGACAGCCTGTCCCAGCAAGCAGTTGACCCTGTCACATGATCCATGTCAAGTATCACCTTGGTGATCATTTGTTTACACATGGAGTTCTGCAGTGGGGACATGTATACTCTGATATTATGCTTGCTGGCAGCTCATCAGACTCTGTCAGCACTTGCTCTGGAGAGGAGAACTTATGAGATGAGGCAGAGATCACTGCTCAGCACAGCACATTCCGGAATGAGATGGCAGCACATTATTAAATCGCTAGCTGTCATGCAGAGTATTCTGACTGCTGGGTATGTCTCAAATTCCCTACATAGGCGTGTATGGTGTGTGGATGGTTCCTCATCTTGGTGGAATGATGTTGTCTTGACCCATTGGGATGATGAGCAGTGGATATGTAACTTCCGTCTCAGTAAAGAGACATTCACATTGCTATATGATGAGCAGTCACCTTACATTGCACATAGCAATGCAAGATTTCAGCAAGCAGTGTCAGTTACTAAGTGTGTTGGGATCACCCTATGGTGGCTAGCAAACAAATGTTGAGTACCGTACACTCGGACATCTGTTCGGGGTTGGACGCTCCACTGTGGGTGAGATCATAAATGAAGGGTGTCATGCCATTGTGCAAGTCCTCCTACCCAAAGTGATTGGCATTCAAAACCTAGATGAAATAATGGCAGGTTTTGATAAAGAATGAGGTTTTCCCCAATGTGTCTGTGCTGTTGATGGCACTCATTTTCCCATTTTATGCCCACCTGGTAATGCAACAGAATACTATAAGTGGAAGTGCTACTATTCTGTGGTGATGCAGGCGGTTGTTGATTACCACTACAGATTCATTGACATAAATGTTGGTTGGCCTGGTAAAGTTCATGATGCTAGAGTTCTTAAAAACAGCAACCTGTATTGTAGAGGGCAGCGTGGAGATCTTTTACCAAACAGTGATTAGGAAATAAATGGTGTGATGGTGCCTGCTTTGATTCTGGGTGATCCTGCATATCCCCTCCTACCATGGCTTATGAAGCCTTATGCTGATTATACAGACCCTGATAAGAGAAACTTTAATTACAGGCTGAGTAAGACATGTATGGTTGTTGAATGCACCTTTGGGAGACTGTCATGGAAATTTCCTACTTGTTATACAGAGACAAAGAAACAGTCTTGTGCAGAGTTCAAACCATTTATTCACGTATGCATACAGAGAGCCAGCTCCCCATGTTGTTATTGCATAGCTCCGATTACAATAGTAAGCCTCCTTCTCTTATACACTTGCCTAGTCCCATAACAGTGTCATGGCACAACTTCATTGGACAGTAAACTTCATACAATACTGCTGTTAGTTGCTGACTGGTTATGCTAATACTATGTTAAATACAATACTGCTGCCACTTACTGACTGGTTATGCTAATTATTATGTTAACTTACTTTAGCCACATCATCTATAAGGCATGCACACATTACTACAAGGAAATGCATGCTATGTAAATTTCCACCATCCACCAAGGACATGCTTGCTTTGGTGATATGGAATTTTCTACTATCCACCATTTCATGAAGATTGTTTCAGTTCTGCAGTCATTTTGTGGTGCTTTCTGCACAGTTACATTGTGCAGCATTAGGTCTGTTATAAAATTTTCCTCTACACCCCCCCCCTTTTGATACTCTGTATCAACTGCTAAAATTCAATATCACAGTTATAGTAAGGCAATTCTTGTGCATTTTGTTTTACTATGTCATAATTATGTATTATGTATTGTACAGTTGGTGTAGGTGGGTTACAGGCTGCGGCTGCATCTCACAGTCTTGTGGTTTACTTTAATACTTATCAGAGTCAGAAGAACCATAGTGGCTCCCAGCATGCATGCCACCCCTGCAGTCAATAAAACAGTCTTTTTCTTCATCTGTCCTCGGGGGCCGTCACCAACTGACAGTGGGATGCGTGAATCCATGTGTCTCTCTCAGCAATCTTCACGTCTGTCGGTGTCGTATGGAGCACTTGGAAAGGACCTCGCCACCGGGGATCACTCCACTTCTTTCACCGAAAGTCCTTTATCACCATGAAGTCTCTGGGTTGTATGCGATGTAGTGCTGCTTCGGGATTTGGCACAGGCAAGGCTGCCTTTACTCTAGGGTAAAAAGATCTCAACACAGCATTAAGGGATAAACAATAGGCAATCATTTCGTTATCTATACCGTGCAACGTTAACCTGCTTTGCGGAAAAGGTGCATTAGTCATTCTCAGAGGCCTACCCACCAGAATCTCGTGTGGTGACAGACCCATCCGCGTTGGTCTACCTCTCATACTCATTAAGGCCAAAGGCAGAGCCTTCACCTAATTAAGTCCTGTTTCTGCCATCAGTTTGGTTAATTTTACCTTTAAGGTTTGGTTTGCCCTTTCCACAGCCCCTCCAGACTGTGGATGGTAGGCACAGAGAGCTCTTAAATCAATTTTCAAAACCTCACATAAGCACTTGATAACCTCGTTTGCAAAATGAGTACCATTGTCACTAGATATACATGAGGGTAGGCCCCAACGGGGTATAATATCCTTCAATAAGGCCTTTGCCACCACACAAGCAGTGCTTCTTCGAGCAGGGAAGGCCTCTACCCACTTAGAGAACATATCCACTATTACCAAACAATACCTGTAGCCCTCACAAGGGCTTAGTTCAATGAAGTCCATCATGATGTGCTCAAAAGGTCCTGTAGGAGAAGGATGGGCAGAGGGGGTTACTTGGAGTCCTCTGCCGATATTATTTTGCATACATATAATACATTTTTTACAAAAGTTTTCAGCATACAAAGAGAAACCTACAACATACCAATATTTATTTACAAAAGCCACCATCCCTCCTTTTGACACATGGTTGGCTCCTTGAGCCAGCTTGGCCAAAAAGAGAAACGTGACTGCTGGCAGGCAAAGTCTGCCATCGGGCGCCAGCCATAGCTTTGCGGTGGCATCATAGGTGCAACATGTTTGCCAGTTCTTTTTCTCCTTTTTATCAGCAGATCATTGTATTTCAGCTACATCACTGGCACAAAAAAGATTTACTGGTTTTACTTCTTGAGAAAGCATTAACGGTAGTAGGACAACATCAAGGAGAGCTGCTCTTTTGATACAAAGTCAGAAGCAGATGTGTGTGCTTGGCATTTCACGACTGTGACAGCCCTAGACATTTGAATGGCCGTCAACAGGTTTTCTACTAGTTTCGCATGCTCAATGGGCTTTCCTGACGAAGTCAGGAACCCCGTTTTTCCATAGTGTTCCAAAATCATGCACTACTCCAAGGGCATACCTGCTGTCCGTATAAATGTTAATGGTTTGTTTTTTTGCTAAAACACAGGCCCTGGTTAATGCCAATAGCTCAGCAGCCTGGGCTGACAAGTGAGATGGCAGTTTATGGCTCTCTAGAGTAGTGCTGTCAGTGCATACGGCGTATGCCACAATTGGATGACCCTGCCCATCTCGTTGAGCCGAGCCGTCCACAAACAGTTCCAGGTCTCGTTGATCAGCGATACATCAGTCCAATCAGGTCGAGGTTGCAGTCGAGGTCAATTGCTTCTCCACAGTCGTATATACGTCACCATCCTCCGGGTAGGAAGGGAGGAGGGTGGCGGGTTAGGTATACGCGCTAAGGGTAACATTTGACATGGTTAGTAACACATTCTGATATTGCAGTAAGCGAGCAAGAGTCAGATGGGCGGTGCGGGCCTGCAATATAATTGAGTGTACTGCATGTGGCACATGTACAACTAGAGGGGAAAACCCCACCAAATCAGAACAGGCCAGCACCGCCTCAGTAGCAGCAGCAACAGACTGTAGACACAACACCATTCCTCTGATTACTGAGTCTAAATGCTTAGAGTAGTAAGCCACCAGCCTTCTTGCATCCCCATGCAGTTGTGTTAGTACAGCAGACATAAACCCATGCCTTCCATCCACATAGAGGTCAAATGGCTTGTTAAAGTCAGGCCGCCCTAGACAAGGTGCTGACGCTAAAGCCAATTTTAATTGTGTGAAGTTTTCCGTTAATTTGTTTGTCCACCTGACCTCATCTTTCATTTGCATACCCTTGTCGTGGATGGCATCTTGCAAGGGCTGTGCCAAGAAGGTATAATCCTTCAACCAGGCTCTGCAGTAGCCCGCCATGCCCAAAAAGGACATCATTTGTTGTTTTGTTATCAGACGGGGCAATTTGGTAATGGCCTCAATTCGTTCTGAGGCTAGGGCGCGCCCTTGTGCCGACAGTGTATGACCCTAAGTACTTTACCTGTTCTGTGCACATTGTAGTTTACTTTTTGATACCTTGTGCCCATTTTGGCCAAAAGAGTAACAGCACCTTTGAGTCCTGCTCACATGCTTCCCGCGAGGGGGAGGCAAGTAGCAGATCATCAACGTACTGTATCAACACACTCCCACTGGGGGGCACAAAGGCAATCAAATTGTCACTCATTTGGGCCGAGAACACAGCCGGGGATTCAACATACCCTTGGGGCATCCGAGTCCATGTCCACTTTTTCCCTTTATATGTAAACGCAAACCACTCTTGGCTCTCGGGCTCCACGGGAATGCTGAAAAAGGCATTCACTAGATCTATAACTGTAAAGAAACAACTATTTGTAGGTACCTGAGACAGAACAGTGACAGGGTTGGGGACCACAGGTGTTCTGGCATGTACAGCAGCATTTACCAATCGCAGATCTTGCACAAACCGGTAGGTGCCATCTGGCTTTTTCACCGGTAGAATAGGAGTGTTTACCATAGCATTGGGACATGGTACAATAAACCCCCCCTCTCCACCAATGCTGCATGCACAGGTGCAATTCCCTCTTCTGCTTCCCTTCCAAGCGGGTATTGGTGTTTGTGGGGCCTATAGGAGGACTTTGGTGTGACTGATAAAGGTTGTGCATTTTTTATTAATCCTACATCGGTCTTGGAAGTGGCCCATAGACTTTCTGGCAGCTCATCTAGCCAAGGGGGTAACCTATCATTTAGTTTACTTTCTTTTTCCTTTGTAACCTGTCCAATTGCCTGTATCTCTAGTTGCACTGACACTTGCTCACATAGAACATGCTTATAACACCCTGTCGATGGCGACACCCATCTGTTACCTTCTTGTTCCCAGTCGCTTAGTTTTTTCATTTGTGCCACCCACAGCCCCAAACCCTTCCACTGTACCCCTTTTCCCTTTGCAAGTGAGATGTGAGGGACTGCCCCTTCCACTACATAGGCTTGTTGTTGCTCAGCAGTAAGTTCTACAGCTGCAGCACAGCAGTCATGTGCTACATATAGGTCTTTTACTAGTAAATCATCTAGCACTGGCTGAGTACTCCATCTACTTGTCTCGTACTCAAATTCCCTCCACCTTTTGCATAGTGAGCAGTACAGTGGAGATAGTACTCTAGTTCCTGAGCACCCCCTGTCAATTTAGCAGCCCATTCTATCAATGAGCCCACTTGCTCCTCACCTATAAGCTTCCAACAGTACAGCCAGTCACTTGCAGTCACTGTCAAGGGAAAAATACCAGCTCTGGCCGAGGTCACAGAGAGTCCCTCATTACTTATACTTATAGTCATGTTTAGCTTAGCCAATAAGTCTCTACCTAGTAAGTTTACAGGGAAGTCTCACTATACAAGAATTTGTGTCGTATCGTCAGCTTGTTACATTGCACAGTCAGGGGCTTGGTCAGATGCTCATACATAGGTATGCCTGAGGTGCCCACGGTTTCCACCACAGTGTCACTGGGATGCAGGTACAGTTCACAGGTTTGTATCACAGACAATGATGCACTGGTGTCTACCAAAAAGGAAACATTCTTGTTGTCAACAGTTAGTGTCAATTTCGGTATTTTAACGGGGTCAGGGGTGAGGGAGAGCATTGCTTGATGTTGTCCTGATATTTCCTAGCGATTGTATGTTGGCGGTTGCATTTCATACAAAGGGTTGTGCACAGAAAAGTTGGCAGCGGGAAGGGGTAGTTCATACTGGGTGGCTCCCCCTTCCTGGGGACAGTTTCTGGCGATGTGGCCCATTTGGTTACAGCGGTAGCAGCAGTACTGGCTATGATCACCCCTCCCTCACTCTGCCTGGGGACCGCCTCTTTCTCGCCCTCTCCCTCTGCCTCTTCCCCTACCCCTACCTCCTTCATAGTACATTAGCTGCACCTTTCCTAGTTTCTTCTGATCTTTTTCTTTGTTTCCCCTCTGTTGTCTCTCAGAGTGTTCAGCATATGGCAAAATCTCAGTTAATGATTTTGTCTCCCATCCAATACAAGCAGTTGTAACTCCTTTTTTTATCTCCGGCAAAAGTCCACTACAAAAGGCATGCCCCAACAAATTTCCATACACTGTATCACCAGGCTTCACCCCCGAGTGCTGTTTAAATATGGTTTCCAGTATCTCTCTATATTCCTGCACTGTCTCACCTGTTTTCTGCTTTGTAACGTGGATGCAGGGCCAATCAGCAGTTTTCTTAAACTTAGTCTGCACTGCTGTCCAAACTGCTTGCAGTTGGTTTGCTCTATTGTCTCTTGCAGCATCCATATTCCAATTTCCCTTGCACTCATTCCACTGGAATTTTAAAGTTCTCCTGAAACACTCAGTCATTTCTCCAGTGGACAGGTCATACATTGCAAATAGGGCTTGCATCTCCTCTATGTACGCATCTACATCTTTCCCAGGGGGTGGTATACCCTTAACTGCGTCAGTCAGTTCGTCAGGGCTCCAAGGTCTCTCTACTCCTATCCGGGGGTTGGCTACATCAGCCGGGTTAGGGTTGGGGTAATATACTAGTGGCATATTAACTACAGGGTCCTCCCTCTTAGCCCTTAATCTGGTCTTTACGTAACCCACTGGAGACCAGACTTCTTGTTGCCCACTATGCAGGCCCATTTCCCCACTAGTTGTATCGGGCTCTACCTGTGCCTCAGCCTGCATCTGTCTAATGTCCCCGGGATACCCCGGCGCCACCAGTCCCCCTCCCACCGCCCCCTGATCTGGCAGTGGGGCAATGGGTTGAGGAGCCAGTACTGCCGCAGCAGGCGAGGGCTGGTAGGGGGGTGGCGTATCA
This sequence comes from Neoceratodus forsteri, assembly GCA_016271365.2. Classification (NCBI taxonomy): domain Eukaryota; kingdom Metazoa; phylum Chordata; order Ceratodontiformes; family Ceratodontidae; genus Neoceratodus; species Neoceratodus forsteri. The sequence goes on along the minus strand of CM057450.1, from coordinate 867,584,769 downwards.
TTTCTTTTTGGCTTTCTACCTTTTCTAGAATGCTCCTTGCTTCTCGTAAGACATTCAGGCTAAATGTTCCTGTTAGGGGAAATAATCCATCTGTTCTCAGGTTCCATTCTGTGACCTCACTAATTGAGTTGTTCCCATATTTATCAGCCATACATTTTACTGGTCCACGCATGGGATCAGGCAACTTTCCCTTGCTTTGTTTCGCCCCATGTCACTGTCCTGTGTTTAGTTTATGTATTATTTAATTTTTTTTTTTTAGTTGTTTAACCAGGTATAGCATACTAAGCTGACAGCTTTTTTACAGGAGCGACCTGGGAACACATAGAGGTTAAGTGACTTGCTCAGGGTCACACAGTATGCAAGTGGAAGCTGTGGGATTCAAACCCAGGTCTGGTCTGCTGGATGTCACCAGATTTGCAGCTCAGAGCCTTAGACCACTGTGCTATACTGCCTCCACTTTACACCCTTCTTGCTTAGCTCTGTTCCCGGGTTAGCATCACAGTTCAAACTCAAACCCCCTTTTAGTTACTTTTCTCCCAACAGTTCAGGTCCTGGACTACTTTTGCTACAAAAGCTCAAACCTATGTTTCGGTTACTTTTGTCCTGGCAACTCAAGCCTTCTGACCACTTTTACTAAAAGGACTCAAACTTGTCTGAGGTTACTTTTGTTTTAACAGCCTAAATCTCTAGAGTTTTACGTCACTGTTTTACCACTTTACTTTTATTCTACTTTAAACTACTTTTACTTAGTTTTGAGTCAACACAAGAACTTTCTTACTTTTTTTTGTCGATTTGTGCCGTCCTCGCCCGAACAGTCCAAAGCGGGTCCTTGCCTCATCTTTGTGAGGTAGTTTCCCTGCAATGTCCCCTGGACATCTGCCGGTGTACTTCAGGTCTTATTCCAGCGAAGGCTCCACCAAACAGAGCCGTGCAGATCCTGCTGACCATGCCAAGATTGTCGTGGAAATTTCCTACTTGTTATACAGAGACAAAGAAACAGTCTTGTGCAGAGCTCAAACCATTTATTCACATATGCATACAGAGAGCCAGCTCCCCATGTTGTTATTGCATAGCTTCAATTACAATAGTAAGCCTCCTTCTCTTATACACTTGCCTAGTCCCATAACAGTGTCATGGCGCAACTTCATTGGACAGTAAACTTCATACAATACTGCTGTTAGTTGCTGATTGGTTATGCTAATACTATGTTAAATACAATACTGCTGCCACTTACTGACTGGTTATGCTAATTATTATGCTAACTTACTTTAGCCACATCATCTATAAGGCATGCACACATTACTGCAAGGAAATGCGTGCTATGGAAATTTCCCCACCATCCACCAAGGACATGCTTGCTATGGTGCTATGGAATTTTCCACTATCCACCATTTCATGAAGATTGTTTCAGTTCTGCAGCCATTTTGTGATGCTTGCTGCACAGTTACATTGTGCAGCATTAGGTCTGTTATAAAATTTTCCTCTACAAGACTTAAAGGCAGATGGCGTTGTCTGCTAAAAAGAAGTGAGTTCAGTCTGGAGAACATTCCATATATTATTGCTGCATGCTGCGTGCTGCACAATATATGTGAGAGTAAGAGGGAGTTGTTCGACTCTGGGTGGTTGGCTGACACAGATGGTGGTGGTGTTTCCTCAACCTGACAATGAACATCGTCAGGCATATGATGCAACAGTTGCATCTCAAACAAGACAGGCAGTCTTGATCCATGATGCCCTGTGTGCTTATTTTGTTACAATGCCACATGTGCAGTAACATATTGCTGAGGTGGATAATGTCATGTTTAGTCACACTACAGTAAATGCAGTAAGTTAATAAGTGCAGTGCACCAGTAGTAACCTTGCTGATGATGTGTCACACAGACAGTATTTGTAATATATGTTTGTAATGCAGTTATGATATATATGCAGAACAAAGTATGAAGCAGTTTGTTTCATTAAAAATATTTACTTTTATTGGCAAACAAACACTGTTTCTGTTCTATAACAAACGTTGTTGTCCCTTGAAAGGGAACAACAGTAATTCAGTGAGAAGTTGTATTTCTGCAAGTAGCAGATTAAAAACCTGTTATGAACTCTGTATATTTATTTCATGAGTGACACTTTTAAAATGGTCTTTACATTTTTAAAATGGTCTTTAATGTACCGTTCAATGAAAAAACATGGTGGTAACAATACAAAGGAACAGCAGTACCGAACATAGATTTGTGCAAGTAGCATTTAATTATTTCAACAATAGTGAACATTTTTATATTATTAAATTGATTTGTAACAATTCTTAGCAGTTTCAATTATATGTGAGAGCATTAAAGTTTGTTGCAAGTTTTCTGTCTTTAAACTGTTTATTAAATTATGAACTCCTATTACTGATCATAACTGTGCCTTTGACAACAGCAGCACAAACAAATATTGATGTATTTCATCTTAACAAGTGAAACATGTGTTTATTGGCCGTAACAAACAGTGGCACATGGGAAATGACAAGTGGTGATGTAACCTATTTGAATTCAGCCAGGTGAACCTGATAAGGGGTGAGGAAAAACACTGTCAGGTCCCGGAAACAGCAAACACAAATATAACCACATGTGTGTACATGAGGAGCACACAACACAGATCTGCTCATCAGTTGCACACACCATCTTTACTGTTTTATGCAACATAACAGTTGAGATGTCACAGACTTGTCCATGTGAAATCAGCAGAATTCAGTTGCTCACTCTATGACTGCACATGAGTACTGTTTGGTCTACTTTCATCAGTAGCAGTATTTTGGGAAACAGTATGGCCCACATAACCAACATTTTCATGAGTGGGAGTCATATTATTGTTGACAGGTTGACTGTCCTGCATGACATTCGGTTGCTGATACAGTACCCCTCTACTGTTATAAGGATGGCCAGCAGAAGTATTTCCCGAGGTCATTACAGTGAAAGGGGATGGTGATTGCATGGCATTGGCATGGACCGTGGCAGCTGCAACTTGCATCTGCATTGGTCGCTGTGCAACCAAAGGTGCAAACATTGCCATAATGATATGGAACAATGATGAAGTATGTTCCATCTCCCGTGTTCTTAGCTGTTCCTCCATCTCTCTATCTTCCCTAGCCCTTTCTCTCTCTTTTTGCAACAACCGATTGTGCTGCTCAATCAACATTTTCCATGTTGGTTCAAATACTGACTCAACTATCTCATGCATTTTTGTCAGTCTCTTTTTTTTTCGTAGATTGAAAAGAGGCTCAGTGCTGCAGGTTCTCTTCCCAGATGACACAGCTGATGGTGGTGCTGCATGGCTGTATCCAGGTTCTTCTTCTTCTAATGCATCTAGGGTATCATCAGATGGGTCATGGATGGTAGTAGAAGACTCTTCCACTGATGAGTCCTGGCAACCCTCATGGTCTAAAAAATAAATCACATTTTGTAATGTAAATTTATGTAAATATGTCTGATGACAGCTGTATGCTAAGTGCCAGGCAATGCAGCTCCATATGGAGATGCTTTCTGTGCACTTCACCCTTCCCCAGCACCACCGTCACCAGGCACAGCGACTATATAACTATGTTATGTCATCAAAGGCAGCATGTGCAGGTATGGAGAAGAGTTTGTGCAGGCAAAGCAATGCACAACATCATGCTGATTCCACCAAAGTGACGCTACGTTACACAGACACTTCTGTGACTGCAGGGTGTGGGTGGAGGGACTACAGTGCTCATGAATAATGGGTTACATGTGTGACATCATATTGCATATACCTGACTGCAGGGGTTCTGGATCTAGGTACTCTTCTTCAATAGGTGGACATGGTGGCTCAACAGACGCTCCCTCAAGGACAAATGCAGGGTTTGAGGTTGGTCGAGTTCCAAGAATTCTGTCCAGTTCATCAAAAAATGGGCAGTTGATCCTCTTGCCACCAAATTGCCTGTTGTGTCTTTAACTTTATGGTATCTCACTTTAAGCTGCTTTATCTTTTCCCTGCATTGCTTTGCAGACCTTTCTATGCCTTTCTCTAATAGGAAGTCTGCGATTTTCTGATAAATCTTGGTGTCTTTGTGATAGTTGACCAACTCCTCCTGAACCCACTCCTGGAACCAGTATTCAATTAGGAGTTTAGTGGCCTCCTCTGTCCAGCTTGCAGAACAGTCAGTCATTATGACATACCACAGTCGCGCTATAATCAGCTGGAAGGGCACTATGCGGGGAAGCACTAGCACTAATTAAGTAATGAATAAGTATTCACCACACAGGCTGAGTGTGTCTGGTTAAAATATAGTAAATACTGGTAACTGCTGCATGAGCATCTGTCAACCTCCACGAGCACTTTAATTTCCTGCCGCTAGACACTCTGTTGTATGTCAACACTCTACAGCCTCACTGCAGCTGCACTATGGGATTACTTGGCAGGAACTTTCTGGTGAGACTGGAGGACCGAAGCTCTCAGCATGGCACCATAATAGACTGAGAATCGCACGCCCGTCCACGCCACAAGGTAACACACTTTCATCCTTCAAACCATTTTTAAAAACGGACTTGAGACTAGCTCTCAGCAGGGTTTAAGCATGGTTTCTTAACACGCTTTGAATCCATGCTTAAATGTGGATGGGCACCATGTTTGTGCTAGTTAAAACATTTTAAGCACCTTAAAACATTTTAACTAGCCTGATGTGTACAGGGCCAAAATGTACACATTTATCCTCAGAGAATATCACTTACCATTTCAGTAGATGAAACTGTCAGTGAAGGTTACAGACATAAGGCAGACTACAGCCGAAGCTATTTTTCTTGGGTTGAGTCAATACAGTGAGGCTTCTTCAGTGCAACATAGTTTAATGTTGCCATAGAAACTGTACATATTCTGGGACCTAGTGACAGCCTAGCAACAAGCTCCCAGTAGAAAGTTTTTACTCAAGTCATCCAATCAGCTCACTGATCACTCGAGAGGAAACTCAAACAGTCATGCACGCACACACACCGAGTTCAATGGCAGACCAGAGCAAGAGAAAACAAGATAAGATAGGATTACACATAACAATAAGGTATGTTATTTTTATTTTTAAACAACAGCTGATGAGCATAGCATAAAAGGCAAGGGAAAGCTTTGAAGACTGGAGACAGATGATATGATTTTATACTTTGCAGTTTATTTTACAAATGTGGTTTTACAAGAGCAAAAGAAAAGGGGCTTATATCCAATTGTTTTGCAGGCAGCTCACTGTGTTATTGCAGTTTGGAACACTAAAAACAGAGCATAGGATGGTGAAAACAGGTACTGATCTGTAGATACTTTGGGGGGTGGGGATGTCATTAGCTCATTTCAGTCTTATTATCTGCTGAACTATATTGAGCTGCGACCTGGAGCTGCAAACTGAATGGGGATGTTATGGTCTCAGTGCACTGCAGCAGTAACTTGGGCAGCACACATGGTTTATGTTTTGTGCTTTGAGTGTTGGGGGAAGGGTGGAAAAGAAATCACAAAGGCAAGCATTTGTTTGGAACTGCAGGTTTATGCTGTGTTTGCTTTGGAATGTTTTGGGCAGAGAGTCTAGTTTTTACATGGCTTTGGCTAATAAACATGGACAAGAGTTACATGTTTTAATGCTGTATGTGTGTCAGCATAGTTTAGAACTTAACGGCATGCTGCAGAAGTGAAAGTTCAGTAAAGGAATGTGCCGGCATTCATGTTCCTATAGTTCATCATTCTGATCTTTCTAACAGTGTGAAGGGCACACTTTATATGCACTGATATCCAGTTCTGCTAGAAAATGTAAAAAAAAAAAAAACATTACTGCAATGCTTATTTTTTCATTCAATTTGATGTTATACTGGCTGTTGCTTACTTCCAGGTTTATGGCAATACAGACTGAGAACTGCGACTGCACTGCAGCGGTTTTTCTTTCGGCTGCACAAAACCTTACTTTAATTTCAAATCCCCTAAGAAAAATATTGAATGTACAACATTTAAATGATTCCTGTGTGAAACATTGAGGTCCATTTTAGATAACTAGTACAATTAATTGTAATAAGGCGCTGCAGAATTTCAGCAGCTACTGCTGCAGTAAGAGTACTGAAAAAAATTCTCTATCCATAGGAGGCCACCCACGAAGCATTCCACTAAAACTTGCATACCCGTCGGCGACTCCCTAAGGGTTAACCCTAAATGGTGCATTAACGGAGCTTTTTTCCAAAGAATAATAGATAGATAGACAGATAGACAGACAGACACACATATATGTAAGCACCCCTTCTGGAACTTATTTGTTAAATTTTCTGTAGCCAAGTGTAGTCAGGAAGGAAAAGTTTTGATTCCATAGGTCCAGGATGTGGGCCTGCTTGCTGACAGTGGGAGGATCCCTTCCAGAGGGGTATAAATAAGGGGTTTTGGCACCAAGATCGGGGGATGGAGAGGAACGAGCCTGAGAAAAGAGAGAGAGTGTTGGGGTTGGCCTGTTACTTTCAGTCATGAAGGCCACGGCAGGGCCGGGGTGGATCATCCGCCACCCTGGCCCTCCTCCCTTGAAGACCAATGGTGTACAGTGGTTCAGGGCTGAGAGAGTGAGGTGGAGCAAGCAATGGGGTCCCTTTGGTGTCATTATGTGGGAACTGGAGCCCAGGTAAGGAGAGTAATGGAGCCTTCCAAGTGATCTCTGGCAACTTGGTTGGGGTAGGCACTGGAGGGGGTCCCAGATCATAAAATTCTCACCCATGGGTGAGTGCCACCTGAGAGCTTGTGAGTGGACTGTGGCTGGGCTGGTTATGGCAGAAGGGGTTGGGGGCACATTCCAGAAGTGGCAGCCTGGATTTTTAGTGGGATAGTGGTGGCAGCTTATCCTCTTTCTCCAGACCAAGCACCACTGCAGAGCTTGGGTCTCTTGAAGTAGTGCAGCCTGTAGAGGCATTAGGAGTTCTGTGTGCGGAGTGGCTGTTGGGATCCCATGCGGGGTGGCAGTCCATATGGGTGCTCCATGTGGCATGTCAACCGGGCCTCTGGGTGAAGGCAATCCTGAACTGGAGTCGCTGCATCAGCAGAAAGTGCCTTGAGTCATCAGGATCACCAGGGACATACGAGACTCATTGGTATGCTTGGAGCAGGCATGTGGCATCAGTGACTGGGTGGCAGGAGGGTTTTCATACAGACATACGAACTTATGAAATTGTCGCAGTAAAAAGGCCCACAGGTATATCAAGTCTGCCCTATTGTGCAGCTCTTATTTTTATTTTACTACAGTTGCCCCAGCCCCACTCAAATCCCTCCCTTTCTCCCCTTTCCAGGTCTTTCACCCCTTTGTGTTCTTGTCTGTACTAATCCTGCCCTTGACTCTATCCCAACCCCACTTAAAGCTATCCATTGTCCTCAGTTCGCTCAACTCCTCTGGCAGTGCATTCCATCTCGCCACCACTCTCTTTGTAAAGTAGTGCTTCTTCATCTCCGTTCTCAACCTTCCCCCTTCCAACTTCAGGCTGTGCCCCCTAGTGATACTTCCCCCCTTTAAGCTGAACAATGCTCCCTCTCTGGCTTTGTTTATGCCTTTCAAGTACTTAAAGGTCTCTATCATGTCCCTTCTTTCCCTTTTCTCTTCCAGTGAATACATGTTGAGCTCCCTCAATCTTTCTTTATATGGCAACTCCCCCAGTCCCATGATCATTTTCATAGCCCTGTGCTGCACTCCCTCCAGGAATCTCACATCCTTTTTGAGGTATGGGCACCAGTACTGCACACAATACTCCATGTGTGGCCTCACCAGTGATCTATACAAGGGCAGGATGACCTCCTCCTCCTTTCTAGAGGTGATCCCTCTGGCAATGCACTCCAGCATCCTATTTGCCCTTGCTGCTGCCCTCCTACACAGTGCTGATACTTTCATGTCCCCAAGGTCCTATTCCTCCTCTGAAGCTGTTACCTGCACTTTCCACAACCAGTAGCTGGTCCTGGGATTTCTTGCTCCGAGGTACATGACCTTGCACTTCTTAGCATTAAACCCCAACTGCCATTCCCTAGACCAGTGTTCGAGTTTATCTAGATCCTCCCTGAGTGCCTGCCTCCCTTCCTCATTGTCCAGTTTTGCACAAATGTTAGTGTCATCTGTGAACAGGCTGATCTTACTCTTGACCCCCTCTGCAATGTCTCCAATGAAGACATTGAACAAAACAGGGCCCAGCACTGAACTCTGTGGTACCTCACTTGTTACTGGCCTTGGCTTGGATGGTCTCCCCCCTTATAATTACCCTCTGTTGTCTGCCCTGCAACCAGCTCTCAACCCACCCCATCAGTTTCTCCCCGCCCCATGTCCCTCAGCTTGCTCATTAACCTCCCGTGGAGCACCGGATCGAAAGCCTTGCTGAAGTCCAGGTACAGGACATCCACAGTGTGGCCTTCATCAACCGCCCTGGTGAGCCAGTTGAAGAAGTCTATCAGGTTAGTTTGGCATGATCTTCCCAAGACAAATCCATGCTGTCTCTCATCCTGTAGACTATTACTATCCAGAAAGGTTATCAACCTCTCCTTCAGAATGGTCTCCGTCAACTTCCCCACTATGGAAGTCAAGCTTACCGATCTTTAGTTGTCCAGTTGATCCTTGGGTCCACTCTTGTGAAGGGGCACCACATGAGCCATCCTTCAGTCCCTGGGTACCTTCCCCATCTCCAAGGAGGTTTTGAAGAGGTCCATTAGAGGACCTGTCAACACCTCTGCCAATTCCTTCAGGTCCCTTAGTTGTTCACCGTCTGATCCTGGTGCCTTGTCTACCCGCAAGGCTTTAAGGCCCTTCAGAATGCTATCCTCTTGGATGACCCCATCTGTAATAGTAGCCTCCTTCATCCTTGCTCTCTTTCCCCTGCAGTATTGGACCATCCCTTTCTTTTGTGAACACTGAGCAGAAGTACTCATTGAGTGCCTCTACTTGTTCTTCCCTTTTTCTGCCCATCCCTCTTGATTCTAACAATGCCATCTCTACAACTCCTCTTCTCCCTTATGTATTCAAAAAAAACTTTTCCCCTTCTCTGATCCCCTGAGCAAACTTCAGCTTCTTTGCTGCCTTGGCTGCCCTGACTGACCAGGTCACCACCCTAGATGCCTTTGTGAGCACCTCTCTGTCCTCCTCCTGCCCTGCTTTTTTGAACTTAATGAAGGGCAGTCTTTTACCCTCATCTTCCACTCCACTTTCTTGCTGAGCCAGCTAGGTTTTTTGGACCTGGACTGCTTACTCTGAGAATTGGCACACGTGTTCGTGGCACCATTCAGCCCCTTCCTAATGATTGCCTACTTCTGTTCAGCATCTATCACTAGGTTAATTTTAGCTAAAATACCGCTCTATGATGCTGCCCATTCTGGCAAAATCTGTCTTTCTGAAGTCCAACACTCTTGTCCTGGTCTTAGCTGACACCCATCCTGTGTTGAGGAAGAACCACATTGAGCGGTGGTCGCTTCTTGCTAGAGGGTCTTGTACTGGCACATCCTGGACTTGATCTCCATTTGTTAGCACCAAATCCAGTATGATCCTTTCTCTACTAGGTTCCATCATCCCTTGCACTAGGTAGCTGTCTTGGATAGCCTCCAGCAGCACCTGTTCCCTAGCATGTGCTGTAGTTACTGTCTGCCAGTCAACCCCAGGTAGGTTGAAGTCTCCCACTATAACTGTATTTCCCTTGCCATTGACTTTCCTGATTTGTTCCCCCAGCTCCCTATCCACCTCCTCGCTCTGTGAGGGTGGCCAGTACAACACTCCCATCCTGAGCTTCTTACCTTTAGGGCTTTGGAGCAATACCCATATGGCTTCTCACCTCCCCGATCCTCCTCCTCCCTGGTATTCAGTATCCCCCTCTCTGACACAAACAGCCACCACTCCAGCCCTTCCTAATCCTGGTCCCTGTGGAACACCTTTTAACCCCAGATCGTAAGATCCCAGTCATGGTATTGGGTGGCCCAGGTCTCTAAGATGGTGAGAATATCTTCCTCTCCCTCTACCATCATTGTCTGGAACTCTGCCACCTTGTTTGCAAAGCTCCATGCATTCAAGGATACAACAGTACACCTTGTGACCTGCCCCTTCTCTTCCCATCTCTCTCCATTCCACTTTTGTCTTGGTAACTTCTCCTCATTCTCCTCCTCCTCCTCCCTCTCCTGGGGAGAGGCCTTCCGGTCTCCCCTGGAAGGTGCCTCCTCCCTGCTATCCAACTCAGCCCTCCCCCCTCCTCAGTTTAAATCTATGTTGTTTTAATGTACTTCTCCAGCCCCTGTCCCAATGCCCATGTACCCTTGATACTGAGATGCAGCCTATCCTTGGCATAAAGCCCCTTACTGTTCCATGTCTCACCCCACTCCCCTACTACCCCATACTCCATTTCTGCACACCACCCCTTCAGCTACCCATTAAACTCCTGTATTCTTAGCTTCCTCACCATGCTTGCCCTAGGTGCTGGGAGTACCTCGGAGAGCGTCACTGATCTTCCCACCCAACTGCAGATACCCCCACTTCTCTGAACCTCTCCTGTACTTCTTCCACTGTAATGTCTTCTAGGTCATTTGTTCCTAGACTGCACAATGATATGAGACTTCCCTCCCACCTTCTTCACACATTTCTGAATGCACTGCCCTACTCTCCCTGCTGTCATAGCTGGCATACACTCAACCCAAGTTCAGCTCTTGCTTGCTCCCTTACTTCCCCAGCTCACCCCCTTGAGCATAGAATCCCCTAATACAAGTACTCACTCCCCCATCCCTTGCACTTCCCCCATGGTTTGCCCTCCTATGAGCCCCTTTTCCTCAGTGTCTTCTCCTTCCATACACTGTCCTTTTACCCCTCTCTTCTCCTTCAATTGCACCTCCACTTGCTCTCCTCCTCCTCCAACCCTTCTGTGCTCACTCCCTTCCACAATCCCTACACCTCCACTACATGTACCTCCTCCTGCATTGTGACTCCCCTTGCCAACATGTTTTGGCCTTCCTCCCCCTTTATTTAGTGTGTTCTTGCCAACTCAATCTGCTTCCCTGCCACTCCCCACTTCTACCCCACAGTCTTCCCTCTCTCCTTGTACCCTGTATTTCCCCCTTCCCACCTAGTCCCCTGAAACTTGTTCTATGGGCCTTCCCCAACCTCCTGCTCTGTTTCATCAGCTAGTACTGCATACCTGTTTGTTGTCTCCAACCTCCTGCCCTAGCCTTCCCTGTAATCCCTCCCTGCCTCTGCTTACCCTGAACATCTTTTCTACTTCCTTTCTGTCTGCCTATGTTCCCTACCACCTGCCAACACTCCCTTTTGGTGCACCCAGGACCCTGTGGAGTTGGTCCCTCTGGCCAAGCGCCCCCTTCTGGCTCTTGACAGCTTGGTCTATCCAGTGATGGAGCCCTCCCTGCCCCTCTGCCCCATCTCCTTCTTAACCTCTCATTCCTGTCCTCTCCCCCATTCCCATCTCAAGCTCTCTATCTCCAGGGTAAGCTGTCTGAACAGCCTGCACACTGAACACCCCCCACCTTCCACCAGGTTCCCAGACACAGTGCTTCCCCCCACCCATTGCAGTGCATAACTCTCCCAGTCTCCCAGTGCCCCAACCCCAGTCATCCCTACCCCTCCACTTTTCCCTCCCTTTCATCCAGCTGCCTTCTTGCCCTGGCCTCCATATCTTCCCTGTATTCTCTAGACTCTAAATATTTCACACATCTTTACAATTGTGTCTGTATTATTTAAGAACTGTAAATCTGCATTTCTGTCAAAACACTGTTCCCAGAATAGCCCTTACCTCAAAAAAGAAAATACACAACCATTACATCTGCATCAGTATTTCTTTAAGACTTTAAACCAGATTCACCCCCTGTGAATTACTCTGCCTCCTATTCCTTCCTAATAAGTGGAACCACTACTGGGAGTGGTCCACTTTCCTATTTAATAGTGGTGGTGGTGAGGGGCGGGAGAAAACAGGCCACAAGTCCTCCTCCAAGTACAAGCTAACCAGAGCAAACTACAAGAATAAATACTTCCTTTTAGTCCCCAGGAACACACACTGTAGCTCCTGCTTCTTCCAGCTCCTAATGCAAACTACTGTTTATGCTGAAAGTGACCACCCTTGAGTTAAGAGTGCCCCCTGTTTATAAGAATGCAAACTAGAAATGTGACTGGGGCAGTAGAAACATCTCATGCTGTCCTGGTTTATTACCTCTGATTAAGAATTTCAGAGACTAAGGAAAAGAAGTTCAAGTAAGTCCAACAGGGATCAGTCCTTGGTCCCCTCCTGTTCAACGCCTATGTCTCTGACATAAGGATAGGAATCAGGAGTGAGATGAGTCTCTTTGCAGATGACTCAAAACTCGGGGCAGTGGTGGATGGGGAGGAGGGGAAGGTGGCCCTACAGGGGGACCTGGAGGCTCTGGAAAGATGGTCTAGAAAGTGGAAGCTGAGGTTCAATGAAAATGCAAGGTACTCCACCTGGGGCCAGAAACCCGGCCAAGTGTACACCCTGGGGAAATGCTACAAGTCTCGATGGCTGAGAGGGACCTGGGGTGGTGGTGGATGTCAAAATGAACAACTCAGAGACTTGTAGGAGGCAGCAGCCAAGGCCAACAGGATGCTGGGATGCATCACTAGGGGATCACCTCCAGAAGGAGGAAGTGATGCTCCTCTGTATAACTGCTTGGTGAGGCCACACCTTGAGTACTGCATGCAGTTTTGGAGGCCACACTTAAGAGGACATTAAACTCCTGGAGAGGGTCAGAGGAGGGCAACTAAAATGATTTGGGGCTTGGGGACAGGACCTATGAGGAGAGGCTCAAAGAGCTAAATATGTACACATTGGAAGAGAGAAGGGACCGGGGGGACATGATAGAGGTCTTTAAGTACATGAAGAGGGTAAATAGGGGAGGAACAGACAGGGTGCTTCGAAGGAAAGAGGAGGGGGCCACTAGAGGGCATGGGTGGAAGCTGGAGGGGGGAAGATTCAGGGGAGAAAGGAGGAGGTGCTACTTCACTGAGAGGGTGGTGGAGCCATGGAATGCACTGCCTAGGGGGCTGGTGGAGGCAGAGACGGTGGAGGGGTTCAAGAGGGGCTGGGACAGGTACAGGGGAAGGGTTCTGGAAGCAAAATCCAATGCAGCAAGAATATCCAGAACTGGGAAGGGAGAAGCCAGAGAAGGCGAGGGGGGTAGCAAGGTCAGCACCCAGGGTGGGGGCTGACCAATCAAGCAGACTCGAAAGACCGTTAGGCCTATTCTGCTGGCATTTTAGTATGTTAATATGTTAGTATGTTAAGTGTGTTGGTGGATGGAAAAGTGTAATGTGCAAAGAGCATGTAAGGAAAATTCTGCTAAGTCAAATCAGAAATCTTGTCAGGCCTTTTTGGCCCACCATTTGAAGTGCTGCTGTCAGGAAATGTAATCTTTTTGGTTCAAAGGGAATTGCTGCATGAAACAAGGGCTGGAGAATTACATTAAAAAAATAGATTTAAACTGAGGAGGGGGGCTGAGTCAGACAGCAAGAGGGAGTCACCTTCCAGGGTATACCGGAAGGTCTCACACCCTAGAGAGGGAGGAAGAGAGTGAGGGGAAGTTATTAAGTCTGAAGTGTAGGAGGGAAGAACAGGGAGAGAAGGGGCAGGATACAAGGTGAACTGTTGTATCCTTGAATGCAAGGATCTTGGCAAACAAAGTGGCAGAGTTCCAGGCATTGATGGCAAAAGGGGAGGTAGATATTGCCGCCATTTCAAAAACCTGGGCCACCCGATACCATGACTGGGATCTCAGGATCCAGGGATACAAGATGTAGCACAGGAACTGAGAGAGGGGAAGAGGTGGAGGAGTGGCTATTTATGTTAAGGATGGGATACTGTGTACTGGGGAGGAGGGGGAAGAGGGGAGGCCAGATGCCATATGGGTATTGCTCCAAAGCCCCAAAGAAAAGAAGCTCAGGATGGGGATAGTGTACAGGCCTCCCTCATAAAGCAAGGAGGTGGATAGGGAGCTGGGGGAGACAATCAGGAAGGTCAGTGGCAAAGGGGGTACAGTTATAGTGGGAGACTTCAACCTACCTGGGGTTGACTGGTGGACGGTAACTACAGCACACGCCAGGGAACAGGTGCTGCTTGATAGCTTTGTAATGGAGTGAGTGATGGAGCCTTCCAGGGAGGGAAACATACTGGACTTTGTGCTAACAAATGGTGACCAAGTCCAGGATGTTGTAGCACAGGATCCTCTACCAGGAAGCGACCACCACTCAGTGTGGTTCATCCTTAACACAGGAAGGGAGTCAGCTAAGACCAGGATAAGAGTGTTAGACTTTAGGAAGGCAGATTTTGCCAAAATGGGCAGCATCCTAGAGGGGTATTTAGCCTGTTTTAGCCCAGGGATGGATGCTGAACAGAAGTGGGCAATCATTAGGAAGGGACTGAATGAGGCCACAGGCATGTGTGCCAAGTCTCAGAGTAAGCTGTCCAGGTCAAAAAAACCTAGCTGTCTCAGCAGGGAAGTGAAGGGGAAGGTGACGGTAAAAAGACTGGCATTCATTAAGTTAAAAAAATCTGGCTGTGAGGAGGACAGGGAGGTGTTCACATGGCATCTAGGGAGATAAGCAGGGCAGTCAGGGCAGCAAAGGTGGCCAAGGAGCTGAAATTTGCTCAGGAGATCAAAGGGGGTTAAAGGGGTTCTTTAAATACATGAGGGAGAAGAGGAGTTATAGGGATGACATTGTTAGACTCAAGGGAGGATGGGAAGAACAAGGGGAAGACCAGGCCGAGGCACTAAACGAGTACTTCTGCTCAGTGTTCAAGAAAGGAAGGGATGACCCAATGCCACAAGGGAAAGCTGGCAAGGCTGGAGGGGGGCAGAAATAACAGATGGGGTCATCCTAGAGGATAGAGCTGTTAAGGGCCTTAAAGCCTTGAAGGTGAACAAGGCACTGGGACTGGATTGTATACACCCAAGGATCCTGAAGGAACAAGCAGAGGTGTTGGCAGGCCCTCTGACAGACCTGTTCAACACCTCCTTGGAGATGGGAATGTACTCAGAGACTGGAGAATGGCTCACATGGTGCCCATCCGCAAGAGCGGACCCAAGGATGAACCGAGCAATTACAGACTGATGAGCTTAACTTCTGTAGTGGGGAAGTTGATGAAGACTATTCTGAAGGAGAGGTTGATAACCTTTCTCAGTAGTAATGGTCTACAGGACGAGAGACAACATGAATTTATCTCAGGAAGATTGTGCCAGACTAACCTAATTGACTTCTTTGACTGGGTCACTAGGGCAGTTGACAAAGGCCACACTGCAGATGTTCTGTATCTGGACTTCAGCAAGGCTTTTGACTCAGTGCTGCACGGGAGGTTACTAAGTAAGCTGAATGACATGGTGGCGGGGATAAAACTGGTGGGATGGGTTGAGAGCTGGCTGCAGGGCAGACAACAAAGGATAATTGTAAGGGGGGAGACATCCAAGTCAATGCCAGTAACTGATGGGGTACCGCAGGGTTCGGTGTTGGCCCTGTTTTGTTCAATGTCTTCATTGGAGACATTGCGAAGGGGGTCAAGAGTAAGATCAGCCTGTTCAACGATGACACTAAGATTTGTGCAAAAGTGGACAGTGAGGAAGAGAGGCAGGCACTCGGGGAGTGGCAAGTGGGGTTTAACTCTAAAAAGTGCAAGGTCATGCACCTTGGAGCCAGAAATCCCTGGACCAGCTACTGGCTGGGGTGAGTGCAGGTAGCAGCTTCAGAGGAGGAAATGGACCTGGGTGTACTAGTCACAGGGGACATGAAGGTAACAGCACAGTGTAGGAGGGTGGCAGCAAGGGAAAATCGGATGCAGAGTTGCTTTGCCAGAGGGATCACCTCTAGAAAGGTGGAGGTCATCCTGTCCTTGAATAGATCACTGGTGCGGCCAGAAGTGGAGTACTTCATATAGTTCTGGTGCCCATACTTCAAGGAGGGTGTGAGATTACTGGAGGGGGTGAAGTGTAGGGCTAGAAAAATGATCATGAGACTAGGGGAGTTGACTTATGAGGAAAAATTGAGGGAGCTCAACATGTACTCGCTGGAGGAGAGAAGGGAAAGGGGAGATATGATAGAGACCTTTAAGTACTTGAAGGGCATAACAAAGTCAGAGTTGGAGGATTGTTCCACTTAAAATGGAGTAGGGTCACTAGGGGGCACAGTCTGAAGTTGGAAGGAGGAAGGTTCTGGAGGGAAATGAGGAGAGAGAGAGAGAGAGAGAGAGAGAGTGGTGATGGGATGGAATGTACTGCTGCAGGAGTTAATCAAACTGAGGACAGTAGATAGCTTTAGGCAAGGTTGGGATAGAGTCAGGGGAAGGATTATTGCAGACAAGAATACAATGGGGAAGGACTGGGAGAGGGAAGGAGGAAGAGGATTGGGGAGGGGTGGGGGCAGCTGCAGTGGTATTAAACTGAGAGCTGCACAACCAGGCAGACTTGATAGACCTGTGAGCCTTTTTCTGTGTGCAATTTTGTATGTTCGTATGTCAATTTGTTAGAAAAAGAGATTGCTGCAGGTTTACTACAGGTTCTGTGCCTGTGAAGTTGTTCCTGTCTGTGTTATGTACCCCAAGCTCCATTGAGTGGATTATTAATTTAATCAGTTTGCATTAAATTAGTTCTTGCTCTTTTGATTCTGGAGTGGACATTGGATTTAATTAGTAAGGATTGTTTCATGTTGTTACCTGTTAATGAACATTGCCCTCCTGCAGCTGTCCCCACTGAAGTGAAGTGAAGTGCCTGCTCCCCCATGGCATGTGAAGCCATCTCACAACATCTGAGGAACCAGGTAATAAGCATATTTATTTTATGGACTGTGTTTTCTGGCTGTACAGCCACCCCCTCCAAACTGTACCATCTGGCATACCCCTAGACACCGGGAGTGGTGGGATTACAATGTGGTGGCTCATCCAGGATTTGAAATTGCTGTGGGGAGCACAAAAATTATGCCTGGACAACTTTCAGGAGCTGCAGTAGAACCTGCTGGATTTTGTGGCCTAACAAAGTGGAATTTGGCAAAGGGGTGTCGCCGTTTTGTGACTGCAGTTTTTCCGCCCTCTGGGTGGCTGCTTGTGGATAGGCATGAGACGGAGATGCAAATTTCCTGCTTAATGGCTTGGGGCAGCCATTGACTGGTCGGCCAGTATTTCGGGGTGAAGATGTAAGGAATTTTACAGCAAGGAGCCAGGAGTCATTTTGGAGGAGACATTCGAGAGAGTGCCCAGTGTGTGAGTCACAAAAATAAACTTGCACCATGGTAGAGGCTTCTGACAGCAGAAGGGTAACCATGCCTGTGTTCCTGCTTGCTTGGATTTGTGTAATGGTGGGAAAGAGTACAACAATGGATGAATGTGTAGTGTGTCACAGTTTTTGTGAAAGATTGATTTGGCTGTCTGTGTGCAGTGGATGTTCTAAGTGGGCAGTGACTTTCCCAAGTGCCCCTCTGCTGCCGTAGTTGGAATTTTGGGGGTGGCCTGGATCCCCCACCCATGTGGACAGCATGGAGACTTTGTACAGTGCTGAAACATGGGAGGAGTTGGAGCTAGCCCTGGAGGAGGTCGATGGTGAACTTGTGGGGTAGGGCAATAGACGTCTTTCCAGCTGTTCTCAACCAACTGATTCCACCCCTCCCCATGGCAGAGGGAGAGGCCTTGGAGGGTATTTGACCCCTGTAAGCCCTGGGCTACTTAGCCCTGTCAGTCTTTCCTCAGCAGTGGAGTCAAAGAAGATGGACCAAGATGCATCGGTGGTTGCTGTCCCATCCCAGGGACATGGAGGAGTCTATGGTGGTGTGTACCTCAGGCTCTGAAGAGGGTGCAGTGGCCTCTGCCCCAGGAGTTACCAGCACATCGCGGGAGTTCCCAGATCAGTGCATTGAAAGAGATATCACCAAGCCATACCATCTCCTGCCTAGCAACTTGTCAGTGGCTTCTTTTCATCTTTCCAAGCTCTACGGAGTTAGATGGCAGGGGATGGAAGCCGTGATACTATCGGACCCTAGGGTGGTACACTATACCTCTGTCAGTCAGCTGCAGAAAGGTACTGCTGCAGGAACCAGTGTGTCAAGTATTCTGAAGTGGTCTTGGGTGGAAAGGAGGCAGAAAAAGTACATCAAGAAGGAGTACTCTGGTGCTGTGCACCCCTATCTTGGTGAATGGATCTGGGATATTATTGAAGAGAACTGAGAGGCCTGAATGTTCCATGGAGCCCTGGACTGGATGATGGCCTACACTGACATAAGTTCCAATATTTCACCGGCTGTGCAAAACCAGGCAACTCATCAAGCGAAGAGGACGTTTGCCTTCCCAATGTGGACTGGGGTCATCGTCTTTAAGACTTTTGCTTTGGTACAGGACAGCAAGGGACATTGGACCAAATATTACATCATATCCAGGAACTCTTCTGGTGAGTATGTCACCAAGCCAGACTCCAAGTTTTATTAGGCCGTGATATGCCAGTAGATGTCAGTGCACCCTAGACTGTACCCACCATTGCTGCAAGTTGGCCTGGACTCCAAAATGGCAGCACTGCTATCATGGACTCACCACCAATGCTGGGTGAGATCAACCCCTTTTGTTTGTTGTTTAAAATGTTTAAAATGTTTTAAGGGGTTCACTCCCCAGTAAGTTATAAATGATGTTTAGAAAGAAAAAAATATTTTTTTCCCCTGCTTAGTGATGTTTACTAGGAGGTGGCTGGACTGGAATATACCCTTCTAAACCTGTAGCTGAGCCTTAATGCTGGGTAAATTTATGCATGGCTGGCATGCATGTGTGTGAGTGATGTTGGTATGAAGTTGTGTGTGTATGGGTATGAGTCTGGGTGAGAGTGGCTAGCTGTCCACCATAGAAATGTTGACATTTTTCAGCATGTTATACCTTTAAAGTAGCAGCATGTTTGTTACAAGAAGAAAGAAAGAAAGAAAGAAAGAAAGAAAGAAAGAAAGAAAGAAAGTAACAGTGTTGTTCAATGCTGTTTTACATATAAGGTACTGTGTTATGCAATAATAAATGGGATATATGTATATTGTACCCTTCCTGGCAGCAGCACTCTTCCTTTGGAAGAAGGACAAAATTTAAGGGTTGTTTAGAGTGTTAGTGAAGGGAAGGAGGGACACCCCCACTGCAGTACCTGGCAATCCATCCATTGGAACCAGTAAGGGGGAGGGGCAGAATGCCCCAGGGGATGGTACAGAGTTGGTTAAGGTAGAGCTCTGGGTTGAAGTAAATTAAATTCCACCATTTCAGTGGTATTGCCAGTTAGTGGCCTGGCCAATGGGTGGAGGGAGACATGGCCATATCTTGGTGATGTGGCCTGGTAGGTGTTCACCAGGAAGTGAATGTTTTGTGCAGGTGGAAAGGGTAAGCACCTCTTCAGGAGTTTACCAGTTAAATTTTTTGTAGCTAGGTATAGTCAGGCAGGAAAAGCTTTGGTGCCGGTAGGTCTGGGATGTGGGCCTGCCTGCTGACAGCAGGGGAACCCATCCTGGAGGGGTATAACTAGGGGGTTTTGGTGCTAAGATCAGGGGAATGGATGGAAAAGAGCCAGAGGAGAGAGAGAGATAGAGAGAGTCAGGGTCATCCCACTAGTTTTCGCCATGAGGGCCACGGTGGGGCTGGCATAGACCATCCACCACTCCAGCCCTACTCCCTTGAAGACCGGTGATGTGCATCAGTTTGGGGCTGAGAGAGTGAGGTGGAACAAGCAATGGTGTCCCTTTGTTGCCTTTATGTGGGAGCTGGAACCCAGGTAAGGAGAGTAATGGATCCCACCAAGTGATCTCCGGCACCTTGGTTGGGGGTAGCACTGGAGGGGGGGTCCTGGATCATAAAATTCTTGCCTGTGGGCAAGTGCTGCCTGAGAACCTATGAGATGACTGTGGCTGGGCTGGTTATGGCAGAAGCGTTCTGAGGTGTGGTCCAGAAGTGGCAGCCTGGATCGTTGGTGGGATGGTGGTGGCAGCCTATCCCCTTTCCCTAGACCGGAGTGCCACTGCAGAGTTTGGGGCTATCAAGGTAGTACAGCCTGTGGAGGCATGAGGAATTCTGCATGGGGAGTGGCTGTTGGGATCCCATGCAGGGTGGCAATCTGCATGGGTGCTCCATGTGACACACCAGCCAGGCCCCTGGGTGAAGGCAATCCTGAACTGGAATCGCTGCATGAGTGGAAAGTGTCTTGGCTCTTCAGGATCACCAGGGACATACGAGACTCACTGGAATGTTTGGAGCAAGCGTGTGACATCAGTGGCATCAGTGATTTGGTGGCAGGAGGGTCTTCATAGTACTGTTTATGCTGGAGGTGACACCATATTTGAGTCAAGAGTGCTGCCCATTTATAAGAAAGCAAACTAGAAGTGGAACTGGGGCAGTAGAAATGTCTTGTGCTGTCCTGGTTTATTACTGCTGCTCAAGTATTTAAGAGACCAAGGGAAACAAGTTCAAGTAAATGTGCTGGTGGATGGAAAGTGTAACTTGCAAGGAGTATGTAAGGGAGGTTCAGTTAAATCGAAGTAGAAATCTTGTGAGGCCTTTTTGGCCCACCAGTTGAAGTGCTGCTGTCAGGAAACATAGTCTTTTCTGCTCAAAGGGAATTGCTACATGAAAGAAAGTCAATCTGTTGGAAAAAGAGATTGCTGTAGATTCACTACAGGTTCTATACCTGTGAAGTTGCTCCCATCATGTTATGTACCCTACGCTCCATGGCGTGGATTATTAATTTAATCAGTTTGCATTAAATCGTTTCTTGGACTTTTGATTCTGGAGTTGACTTTGGATTCAATTAATATGGACTGTTTCATGTTGTTGCCTGTTAATGAACATTGCTCCCCTGCAGCTGTCCCCATTTAAGTGAAGTTAAGTGCCTTGCCCCCCCCCCACATGTGAAGCCATCTCACATCATCTGAGGAACCAGGTAATGAGAATATTTATTTTCTGAACTGTGTTTTCTGGCTGTGCAGCCACCCCCTCCCATCTGTACCATCTGGCATACACCAAGACACCAGGAGTGGGGGGCTTACATATATATTAGGGGCATGGTCATGCCCCCATAGTTAGGATTGTACAGGCACTTCTATGCTAAATTCAGAATTTTGTACCTTAATAACTTTAGCAGTTTTTGATAAAACAGCCAAAAATTAGGTATACACGGTCATTATTCCCCTGTCTCAAGATCTGTAAAGTTTCTTGCTGGCATCTTGTATGGTTTTTGAGATATGGAGTGGTAAAAAAACAGAAAAAAAAAACACTTTTTTCCGTTTGGTTAACATGGGATTTTTTGCCCTCATCTACAACCTAGACAGAATGAATTTTTTTCTTGACATTTTCAGGGATGGTGGGGTCTGTGCCAAGGATGTGCCTTTGGATAATGTGGTGAGAAAATATCTCACCATTTTTCAATTATAAAATATTTGGGGATAGCCGCTAGACAGTCAGGTACATGAAAACAGTTTGAACTGTTAATTGTTGAGGATTTACTGCTCGTGCGCAGAGAAACATTGTTAGTGCTTTCACCATCTTGTTTTTTTCTTCCTTTTAAAAATTGATTTATAAAGAAATCCTACTTGGTAAGGAATGACCAAGACCTGTATTTAGGTATCAGTCACATGGTTATTTCCATTATTGTACTATTATTTGATAATTTTGAGGGCAAGTATGTCTTTTTGGTGCAAGAATCATATTGCCCATCACTCGTTTAGTTAAGGATCAATTGATTGGAAAATAACTGTCCAAAGTTCTTTACAGTTCGAACTTTACTGTTTGAACTGTAAAGACTTCAAACAGTAAAGGTCCATGACAGTCTGAACTGTCATACTGTAGCTCGCTGATGCCTAGTTGCACCTTCTAACCATCCTTTTACATCCCCTGAATAAAATAATATAAATATTCTCTGGTAGTCTAGTGGTCCCTACTCCCTTCCCTGTTCTCCGATCACTGTTCCCAATGTTTTTGATAAAGTCCCAGGTAGTCCAATGGTCTCTCCTCCCTCTCCCATTCTCCGGTCACCGTTCCTGATGTTTATTTTTATTCTATTGTCTCCCTGGTAGTCCTGTGATCCTGCCCCCACCTCCCGTTCTCTGATTACCATCCGGTTGTAAATGAACATTATCACTGGTAGTCTAGTGGTCCCTGTGAGGTAGACAGCCATGTTCTGAGTGCTGTATCATTTTTATTTCTTAAAATAATGGAAATGTGGTATTGAAGTGCCTGTTAAAAATGCCAGTGCCCATGAAATAACCTCACCCCCCCCCCGGTTTCAGATGAAGGATGGATGCCATGAGAAAAGTGCTGAGACAGCATGTGAGATTATACACAAACAGATTTTACAGACAATGTGTTACATGGAAAAGTCTGAAGCTAATTATAGGGTTAAGAAGCTTGAGTTCAGCATATCCATTTTATGATGCTTCCAGAGGAAGAAAAGCACGTTGTGATGTATTAGTGCGAGATCATAAATGCTTTGGTGTCTGTGTGACAGAGGATACTGTTTAAGTATCAAAGAGATGTCATTTGACACACATGAGTTATGTTGCGGATTGCAGAATGAAATACTTTGAAAATACATCCTGTGGTTGTATAAGATATATATATTTTAAATATAATCTGACAGAGGAGGAGCTAACTGACCTCAGCAAAAATGGGTTGGCCAATACAGTTGTTTAAGGAATAATTCTTTTTTACAGAGACACACATTTTTGCCTAGACTCTGACCAAGCAAGATCTGTGAGCACTTAAGCAAGTATTTAGAGACTAAGTACTGAAGTAGGAATTTGCACTGTTTAAACCTTGTTTCTTTTAAAAGATTTGTATGTCTTCTGATATGAGTTCTGTATTTTGTGTTTCACATATTTTTGACTATTTTTAGTAAAATTCTTTTTAGAACTTAGTTGGTCTGTCTTTGACTTCTTTTTATTTTGTAAGAAAAGTACATGGTTATTGCAGATACTAAACATAAGCTTGAATGGTGGTACCAAACTGGTAAGAGACGCATTAAATCTGAGGTCTTTATTAAAGTTTTAAAGGGTTCATCTCTGTGCACCTGGTTAGGTGCCTGTAGGCAAAGATATCTGGCTGCCCCGAAGACAGATATATCTGAGCCTGTGCATTGGGTATGCTAACAAGAGGTTACCAGTTTGAATCCCTCCAGAACTGGAGACCAAAGGTTGATCCGAACTCACAAAAACAGACAAGAGGGTTACCTTGTCTGTTACACTGTTCACAAGACTGTGCTCAGAGGTTAGCACTTTGGGAGTAGAGGGCCTGACCTGCTGAGTGGGTTTGTGACAGATTGGTTGGCAGCGGTGGCATTATTTTGGTATCACAAGCTTTATTGTTCTGTGTCAGCTGAGACCGTAAGCTCTCTTGCAAAGAAAGAAAAAAAGGCAGAGTTTTATTTTAAAAAGGAAACAGAACTATATATGACTTGGCGTACAGTTGAGTTCCTACCCATTTTATTTTTTTTTCTCTAAAAGTGCAAGTCAGAGTAGCCATAGTCAGGGAAGAAGAAGATGGCTTCTGACTACAGC
The DNA here is from genome assembly GCA_016271365.2 of Neoceratodus forsteri. NCBI lineage: Eukaryota > Metazoa > Chordata > Ceratodontiformes > Ceratodontidae > Neoceratodus > Neoceratodus forsteri. The sequence continues at coordinate 867,561,272 of CM057450.1, read as the reverse complement.
AGGCACACTGTAGATTACTTGAAGCAGTTGTGCGGGGACAGAGGAGTCCCGTTCGAGGTGACAGCCAAAAAGCAGAACCTCATAGAGGCCCTGACGGTAGCAGATACCCAGAGCAGCGAGTCACCGACCGTGACTGAAAAGGACAGCAGGGCCACTGTCAGTGAAGGGCCACAGCAGCAGAGGAAGGTCACCAGTATCCTGAATCCAGAGGTACTCAAACTGCAAATTGAGTTGCGCAGGATGGAACTGGAGGCAGAATGACAACAGAGGGAGGCAGACCATGAGGAGCATGAGCACCAGCGAGCTGCAGAGGAGAAGAGAGAGTGAGAACACAGAGAGGCAGAGGAGAGGAGAGAGGACCACCAGTGACAACATGAACTGGAGAAGCTATGACTCCAACCAGTAGCACCAGAGCAGGTAAGTGGTTTGGGTTTAACTGGGAATGCAGGACTGGGTTACAAATTGAACTCCAAATTAATAGCTGAGTTTAAGGAAGGGGAAGATACTGACTCTTTTTTTAAATTCTTTTGAAAAAGTTTGTATTCAGGCTAAAATTCCTAGAGAGTTCTGGAGCTTCCTGCTATCCCCGCTACTTACTGGGAGAGCTCGGGATGCCTTGGGTCAAATGGACAATGAAGACAGCAATGATTACAGAAAGCTAAAAGCTGCACTGTTAAAAAAGTTTGAATTAACTGCTGAAACATATAGAGCTAAATTCCGTAAGCTCAGGAGAAGCCCTGATATGAGACACGAGGAGCTAGCCATGAAACAACGTCAGTTTTTAAAACATTGGTGGGAAGGAATTGAGGCAAACTCTGTTGATAAAATTGAAAATGTGATTTTATTAGAACAGTTTTATTGGGCATGCCCAGCAGAGCTAAAAATCTGGCTAGAGGACAGAGATCCAAAAACAGTGCAAGAGGCTGCTGAACTCTCGGACCGCTATGTCAAGAGCAGACCTGCTCTGAGAGTGAATGGGGCAGGCATGGCAGTGCAGAAAGGGAAAAGCGTGCCTTCAGGGCAGCTAAAACCCTCACTGCCTCCACTGAAACCAGTTAGCCCCAGGTTTCAACAAAAAGATTTATCTAAAGTAAGAAATGCATGTTGGCTGTGTAAGACAACTGGGCATATTGCCAGACAGTGTCCCAAAAAGACAAGCCAAAATGCACAACAGGGTGCTAGAAAAGAAGTGGGATGTTAGTGTGTCCCTGAGAGCATGCCAGTGAACATGAGGGAGCACATGCACCCAGTCATAGCAAATGGTGTACAGACGCAGGGGTTAAGGGACACAGGGGAATCCCTGACATTGGTAAAGGGGGATCTGGCACAGCCTGGTCAGCTTATACACAATAAATACGTAACTGTACAAGGGTTTACTGGTGAAGGGAAAACATTGCCACTCGCCAGTGTTCTCCTGGACTGGGGTGAAACAGGGGGAACTGTGCAACAAGTGGCTGTAGCCAACACATTAGCAGTGGATGTGATCCTGGGTAACAATCTCCAGCAGGGGGTGGTATGTGCAGGTACCCATAGCCAAGTGACAAGGGAAAATAGTAGTTTCCTGAACCCCAGAGAAGCCAGTGTGGAAACCACTGAGAGGCTGGTTCCTCAGCCTGTGTCTCCAGATGGGAGACTGATAAAACTGGTATAGAAATTTCCCCAATAGCAAGTAACCACACAGCTACAGAGGGTTACTCCATAGAGGGAGGGGTGACCCCTTGTAAGAGGGTTGGGATTGACAGTGATCCTGAGGGCCCTGATGCTAGTGCTAGGGACCCTAATTTAGCAATGGAAGGGGACCTGTCCCATGCCTTGGGACTGTGTGAGGGGTTTGCAGCTGCTCAGTGCAGTGACCCTAGTTTAGAGAAGCTGAGGGCTTGGGCAAACTCGGAGGGCACACAGGGAGGTGACGGCAAACATAAGGTTTATTGGGAAAATGGACTTATGTATACACAAGCAGTACAGACAGAGGCAGGGATGCTAGGCAGGCAGCTTGTTGTTCCCCAGGGATATCATGAGCAGTTGCTCAAGGTTGCCCATTATATTCCCTTATCTGATCATCTGGGAATCACACGAATTATGCAGCACTTATCCCAGAATTTCTACTGGCCTAACTTCACCCAGCAGATGAAGGAGTATTGCAGGTCTTGTCACCGGTGTCAAGAAATAGGGAAGGCAGGCAAGAAAACCCAAGCCACCCTGATCCCCTTACCCATAGTGGAGGTGCCATTCCAGAGGGTAGGAATGGATACTGTGGGGAATTTAAATACCCCCAGCTCCACAAGGAAGAGATTCATCTTGACTGTGATGGATTATGCCAACCGGTACCCAGAGGCAGTCGCCCTATCCTCACTGAGGACAGACAAAGTGGCAGATGCCTTACTTGGGATTTTCTCCCATGTTGGGTTTCCGCAGGAGGTAATCACCGATTGAGGGGGTTCCTTCATGTCAGACCTGATGAAATGTTTATGGGAGAAGTGTGGGGTGGTGCAGAGATGCATGACACCATATCACCCACAAGCCAGTGGACTTGTGGAATGATTCAATGGTACCCTAAAGTCAATGCTCCAGGCGTTTGCTGGACAGCATGGGAGGGACTGGGAGAAATAACTTTCTCACCTGTTGTTTGCATACAGGGAGGTGCCCCAAGAGTCAACAGGATTTTTCCCCTTCGAACTCTTGTATGGACGCCGGGTACATGGGCCCCTAGACTTGATCCAGGAGGACTGGGAAGGCAAGCACGCCACCCAGGGAACTCCCATTGTGGGTTATGTCCTTAGGTTTAGGGAAAGGCTGAAGGAACTTATGGGGACAGCCCAGAGCAACCTAGCAGCTGTCCAACAAAAACCAAAAGTGTGGTATGACCGCAGAACCAGAGCTTGCTCGTACATGGTGGGTCAGGAAGTCATGGTCCTTATTCCGGTCCAGAAAGTCAAGCTGCAGTCTGAGTGGGCAGGACCATACAAAGCGGTTAGAAAGGTAAATGACGTGAACTACGTTGTGGAGTTACCTGACAGAAGACAGACAGAAAGGATGTACCATGTCAACATGATGAAGCCATATGCAAATAGGGCTGACATGGTATTTGCAGTGTGTAGTCATGGGGAAGGAACGGACGAAGGAGACCCCCTTCTGGATTTGTTGGAGGAAAGTAAGTGGGAGTCCTCAGTGAAGGCAATAAAATTGTCTCCCCAGCTGGCCCCAGACCAGGTCCAGAAAGTAAGGGAGGTTTTAGCAGACTTTGCCCCCTTGTTTAGCACCAAGCCTGGACTAACCCCCTTAGTGACACACAATGTGGAGACAGGGACACAGACACCCATTCAGCAGACAGCATATTGGGTGTCAGAGGCTGTCCAAAAGGACATTAGGAGGAAAGTGGAGGAGATGCTGGATTTAGAGGTAATCCTGAGATCCCACAGCTCCTAGGCCTCACCCGTAGTCCTTGTACCTAAGCCAGATGGCTCAACTTGTTTCTGTGTGGACTATCATGGGCTGAATGCAGTCACGAAGTCCGATGCCCACCCGATGCTCTGAACGGATGAACTCCTGGACAAGTTGGGAGGGGTGACCTACCTTATGACTATTGACCTGACAAAGGGATATTGGCAGGTAGAATTGACAGACAGAGCTAGGGAGAGGTTGGCCTTCATCACTCTGATAGGCTTATTTGAGTTTAAAGTAATGCCTTTCGGAATGAAGAACACCCCGGCCACTTTCCAAAGGTTGGTGAACCAGGTGTTAAAAGGTGCTGAGGAGTACGCCATGGCATACCTGGATGACATTGCCATCTTTAGTACCAGCTGGGAGGAACACCTATCCCACCTTAGGGAAGTACTGGACAGGATACAGAGGGCCAAGCTCACTGTCAAAGCTGAGAAGTGTCAGGTGGCCATTGGGGAAATGGCATACCTTGGGCATGTGGTAGGCCGACGGACAGCTCCGTTCTAACCAAATAAAGATAGAGGTGATCCAGGCGTGGCCCAGACCAGAAACCCAGAAGCAGGTCAGGAGCTTTCTAGGGACAGCAGGGTATTGCAGGATATTTTTACCCAATTACAGTGCCCTGGCTGCTCCCCTATTTGACCTGACAAAGAAAACAATGCCAAAGAAAGTTACTCGGGGCACAGCCTGTGAGGAAGCCTTTACCAGAATGAAGGAGGCACTGTGCAGTGCTCCTGTTTTGGCAAGTCCTGACTATAGAAAAACCTTTATAGTTGAGATGGATGACTCAGACGTGGGTATTGAGGCAGTACTGAGCCAGACACCCAGCCAAGGGACAGATCACCCAGTTGTGTACCTGAACAAGAAGCTGCATCCAAGGGAGCAAGCATACTCCATGGTGGAAAAGGAGTGTGGGTCTTAAAGAAATTAGAGCCATATTTGTATGGGGAGCATTTTGCGGTGCAGACTGACCACAACCCCCGGTTTGGCTGATGCAAATGGGGAAGAACAATGGGGGACTACTAAGATGGAGTCTTGCTTTACAAGGGTATAATCTAAAAATTGTACATGGTCCTGGAGTGAATAATCAAAACTCAGATGGACTGTCTAGGGTCTATGAGGAGTGAACTGATTTGGGAAGCTTATCCCATGTATGGGGATAGATCCCCCAAATTCAGTCTAGGTGAGGAGAAGTGTGACGTAGACAGCCATGTTCTGAGTGCTGTATCACTTTTATTTCTTAAAATAACGGACATGTGGTATTGAAGTGCCTGTTAAAAATGCCAGTGCCCTTGGAATAACCTCACTCGCCTCCACCCTGGTTTCAGCTGAAGGATGGATGCCATAAGAAAAATGCTGAGACAGCATGTGAGATTATACACAAACAGATTTTAAAGACAATGTGTTACTTGGAAAAGCCTGAAGCTAATTATAGGGTTAAGAAGCTTGAGTTCAGCATATCCATTTTATGACGCTTCCAGAGGAAGAAAAGCACGTTGTGATGTATTAGTGCGAGATCATAAATGCTTTGGTGTCTGTGTGACAGAGGATACTGTTTAAATATCAAAGAGATGTCATTTGACACACGAGTTATGCTGAGGATTGCAGAATGTAATACTTTGAAAATACATCCTGTGGTTGCATAAAATATATATCTTTAAATATAATCTGACAGAGGAGGAGCTAGCTAACCTCACCAAAAATGGGTTGGCCAATACAGTTGTTTAAGGAATAATTCTTTTTTACAGAGACACACAAATTTATGCCTAGACTCTGACCAAGCAAGATCGGTGAGCACTTAAGCAAGTATTTAGAGACTAAGTACTGAAGTAAGAATTTGCACTGTTTAAACCTTGTTTCTTTTAAGAGATCTGTATGTCTTTTGATATGAGTTCTGTATTTTGTGTTTTACATATTTTTATCTATTTTTAGTAAAATTCTTTTTAGAACTTACTTGGTCTGTCTTTGACTTCTTTTTATTTTGTAAGAAAAGTACATGGTTATTGCAGATACTAAACATAAGCTTGAATGGTGGTACCAAACTGGATGGAGAAGCATTAAACCTGAGGTCTTTATTAAAGTTTTAAAGGGTTCATCTCTGTACACCTGGTTAGGTGCCTGTAGGCAAAGATATCTGGCTGCCCCGAAGACAGATATATCTGAGCCTGTGCATTGGGTATGCTAACAAGTGGTTAACAGTTTGAATCCCTCCAGAACTGGAGCCCAAAGGTTGATCTGAACTCACAAAAACAGACAAGAGGGTTACCTTATCTGTTACACTGTTCACAAGACTGTGCTCAGAGGTTGGCACTTTGGGAGTAGAGGGCCTGACCTGCTGAGTGAGTTTGTGACAGTCCCTCCCCCCTCTCCCGTTGTGTGATTACTGTCCCATTGTACATTAATATCGTAGTGGCTGAAATCACTGCCTCATTGGGTGCTCTGCTGTAAGGTGTCCCATCAGCGGCTGTGGTGCTGGCCGCCGACTTTTCTTTTTTTTTGTTAGTGGGCATGTCACCAGCTTGTGAATGTGCAGTTTTGCAACCAGCATCAGACGACAACTTTTACACTGCACAGTGTTGGATGTGTTATCTGTGATGAATACTGAATAAAAATAAAACCTCTACCCTTCTATCTTTATCTTCAACAACCAAATGTTTTTTGTTTGTTTTTTTACTATCAAGCACTGGTCTCTACCATGGTTTCACCAGATACAATGACACTTAAGTTACTGAAGTAGATATCTGGTAGCACTGCCTCTGTATTACTTATAAACACATGAATCACTAAGATTATAAGGCATTATTAATACTTGACTGGTTCTACCCTTATGACACCTAAAAATTAAAACATCCAGCCCTAGTGATACGTAAGGCTCTTAGGTACCTGCACAAATCCTTTAATCCTCATTGTGAGCTGAAAACAGATATAACAACAACCAATGTAACAAAGGAAGCACAACATAAACAAGACATGATAATACATTTAAGCTGCACCCTTATGTCTCTTAAAATATTAAAGGCCAGTGTTTCCATGTAGAAATGCAAATGTATAGAGTCTATAGGAACACACCTCTTCAGTCCAGTTTCTAAAAGGAAGGTATGTCATCATTTTGTGTCTATGCCTTAGGCTAAAGTATTTTTTAGCACAGGGCTTTTCATTTCTAAAGTGCCTTGGCATCTGTAGGGTGCACAGCATGTGAAAGTTGTTTCCGAGGATAGCTGCTACAGTAGTAGACCTGTAGAAGGATGGTAACATCCACAAAGATCTGCAGCAGTCCAGAGATTCAGAAATGGAATGGAGCCAGGTTCAGAATTAAGTACTCTATCTTAAATCTGTGACCACTGGTCCACATCAACACAATTTTGATGCTCATTCCTTCTGTTGATTTGTTCTGGAAGTTGCGGTATAGTTGCAGAGTACCTTGCATCACCACAGTGAATACAGCAAGAAAGCCCAATGATTCCACATAGAGGAAGTAGTCTGTGAAGAGGTATGTTGGTGATGTAGCCTGCCAGGATAATGAAAGTCAGCAGACCCTGTATGTATTCTATAAACCTGCTCCACTGCCAGAAATATTTTATCTCAAAATCTGCAAAGGCGCATTGTCTTGTGTTGAATTCATTGGCCATCTGTACTTCAGTGCACAGTTTTAACATAGCTTACATTGTAATAATCATGATAATGCTTTGCCAAAACAGAGGAGCTATAATATTTGCTACTAGCAGTACAGTACCAAGCACACATAAGATGAGAAGCCCTCAGCATTCTGCACTCTCTTGATGTCCCTGTACTGAGGAATGTATGGCACCATACCTCCAAATAACATCGCCTCAGCTGCAACCCAAGACTAGAGAGAGAGAGAGAGATGCAGCGAAGTTTTACTACGCTTGCAAATTTTCAGCTAAGTCACAAAATTTGCAGCCGAGAATGAATTTGCGAAATTACAGCTGTCAACTGAAATTTTGCAGTTTGTAACTGTGCTTTGCTTTTGTTTGTTTTTTTAAGGGCAAATTGCACTTAAGAACCTCCCAAAGCAAGAAGAAGTTACATATGTCTAATCCCCCAAATCTCTGGTGTCTAGTGGTCCCCCCCTACCAATTGCTAGCCACTCGGCTACAATGTAAAAAAATGATATATTTCTTCTAAATTAAATCCATGCTGTCCAGTGGTCCCCCCTCCCCCAGCAATTGTGGGCCACTTTTAAAATAATTAAAATCACCCTTGGCTCCCACACACCCCACCGATCACTGGTCAGTTAGCCACAATGTAAAAATATAATTTTTTTTAAATTAAATTCCTGGTGTCTAGTGGACCCCCCAGCCCCCCAACCCATCAGGGAGTGCCCCACCACCACCCTGCTCCCCATCCCAACCCTGAGAGGACCACTGGCACAGCCTTCCAATCACCACCATGGCCAGCAGCCCGACTGAGCTCTCAATGAATGAGCACGTGCTTGTACAAGCATGCGTTCATTCACTGACAGATTGCAGGCATTTTAGGGAGTTTTTCAAGGGGGTTAAGAATGAGAGGGGGCTGCTCCGATAACTGGCGCGGGGAGCAGGATGTGGGAAGTGACGTTGTGGACCCTTCTGGGGTCCACAACACTGTTCTTCCCATCCCATCCCCCCCACTGGTGAATGGAGCAGCCCCCTCCTGTTCTCTATCCCCCTGAAAAACTCCCTTAAATGACTGCAAGCTCTCAATGAATCAACACGTGCTTGTACAAGAATGCTCTAATTCATTAAGAGCTCAGTCAGGCTGCTGGCTGTGGAGGTGAGTGGAGGGCTGTGTCAGTGGCCCCCTTGGGTTTGCGATGGGGGGAGCTGGGTGGTGTGGTGTGGCACTCCCTGACTGGGTGGGGGGTCCACTGGCCACCAGGGATTTATTTAAAAAAAATGTAGGGGGCATGTCTTAGCTCTGAACCAAGATGGACGTTTAGCTCAGAGTCTCCCTAACCTAGTGGACAACATATCCGAAATTATCAATCAAAGGGAGCATTAAAATATGGTAAACATACCTGCCAGGACAGAGGAAGTATCCGTGAACAGTCCAGGCTCTTAATTTTTCTCCCAAAGTGGTTATAACTGGACTATGAGATCTTTCATTTTCCGGGCCAAGTACTGCATTGCAACATGGTGGCAGGGACTCTTTGCAGCATGGATCCCAGGAGCATTTAGTCCCTGTTTGCTCAATTAATGACAAAAATGGAACTCATCATAGCTGCTTCCCACCAAACCATAGCAGCCATCCAGAACATCAAGGTCCGACTCTTCCAGACGAAGAGGAGAATCAGGTCTCACAATGTCACCATTCAAGATATAATGGCAATAAAAAGAGAACAAGTCCTTATGAGCAAAGTAGATAACCTAGAGTGCTGGAGCAGTAGAAACAACCTCCAGTTACTAGGTTTCCCCAGAGGAGTGGAAAAAAAAATGACTCGGCTGGATTTCTCCAAGTGGTACTGCCAGACCTGCTTCAGTCTTGCGGTCAGCCCGCACTTCACATTGAGAAGGTGCACAGAACTCTAGCACCGAGGCCCAGGGTGGGGAAAAGACCTAGACCCCTCCTGGCCTGATTCCTGGACTACAGGCAAAAGGATGCTATTCTGAATGCAGCTCAGTCCTCAGGATCACTGTACTGGCAAAATAATAAAATATCTATTTTCCAGGATTATTCCAAGGATCTGGCCGACAAACGCAAAGCCTACTCGGAGGTCTGAAAACACATGCATCGCCTGGGGATCCCTTTCTCTCTGAGGTACCAGACCACCATGAGGGTGATGCAGAATGGGGTCCCGATTAACTATGAGACCCCGGAGCACCTCATGGACTTTCTATATAGAACATGGCCTCAGGAGATGAGGTACACCGGAACCCCAACTGGCAAACGACCCGACGGAAGAGGAGCCAACTTGAATGCCAGAGCCACAGCAGAGGAGTTGGAGGGAGGAAGGTACCAGGCCGAATTAGAAGGAGCCTGGTCTCTTCCACCATGTACCAGAAAGCACCAGGCCTCCAAGCAGCATGACAAGAGAGAACACCTGACTGACAGGCCCTGATCCCAGACCCTTGGGGAGGAGACCCCCCCCACTGCAATATCTGTGAAGAAGAAGACCCAAGGCTGTGGTGCAGCAGATTTGTGGCACTCCTTTCCCTATTTCCAGACCTCCTGATGCCAGAAGTGTTCTTCCCGATCCTTCTGAACATTCCGCAAATACCTGGGCAGAGAGGGCTGTGGCTACTTCCACTGACAAGACTGATAAGACAGAGACCTATGGCCTGGCTCAAGCACCCTTGAACACCTCACCTCCATTGAAAGTCACTGAAGAGGGGCACACCACCACTCCTGTGGAGGACCAAGTCTGAGGATGTCAGATATCTGTTTAATTAAGTTGGATGTGAGAGGGGGAAATGGAGGAGGTTTAGGGTAGTTTAGGGGCTGCAGTGCCATACTGCTGGACAATATTTCGTGTGCATGTGTATTATTTTAAATCTGCATCAATCTGAAATGCTCAAGAAGCTGGCAGAACTATACCTCCAGCCCCTACCTATTATAGAGCTAAGTGTCAGGGGGATCCAGAAGTTAAAATGGGTCAGAGAACCATAATGTTGCATTTCCAATCTGTCTCCCGGGTGCCACTCCACATAACCTCAACAGCCTTCCTCCTACCAACCTGTGTTATCGGATTATGCTTTCTGACAGACCTAGACTAGGCATATCACATAGCTGTGGAGGGAAGATACAAACATATAGGGGGCCCAGAGGAGCATTTCTCAATCCCTTACAGCTTTTGCCAGCATGCACCCCTATAGGAAAGTGATATGCTAGACCGCTGCAGTCATTAGTGCTGATGAGGAATAGGGCAGATTGCTAGAGCCCTCACCCTCTCAAGGCCACCCTCGCCCTCTTTCATCAATGAGAGGCATAGATCCCCCCCTCCCTGTAAATGGGCCCCCATGCCATCCTTATAGGGACATGGCACTAATGGTCCAGCACTCCCCCCCTCCACAGAAAAATGAGTACCCCAAGCCAGGAAGCACCTGACCTATGGCAGACAAATGATGGTAGAGCAACCATATAGTAGAAGGTACCTTCCTCCTACAGTACCTTGCCTGCTGGATTCCCCCAGGAATGTGGGTCCATATTTGGTAGGATTGCTGTTTAATCTGATCCCAACACCAGTCAGAGCTCTCCTGTGCCTAGCTGTCATTAGGGTGGGACTAGGAACTCACCAGCAGCTCCTCCCATGATATTTCTGTATCCCTATCTCCAGGAAGTGGTCACTGGCTTTGATAATCATGCTTACCTGGAGGGAAGGAAGCAGGAAGAGATACCCCCCCCCGGAGAGAGAGAGATGATGAGCCCTGGGTGACCTCAGTTGCCTGGCTCTAGTTCCCTCTTCTCCTCAATACCTCAGGCTGAGGCCTCTGTATATAGTTACAGTTTTGTAGATAGTGGTGTTGCTAGAGATAAGGTTAGTGTGTTGCTGAATACAAAATGTGTAATATCAAGCTGCTTATTGGGGTAGCCCGTGACATGGGCATTGGTGATTGAGTGCTTGCAATAATGGCGACTCAATCCTGGTGCATGTCGATCGGGCTACTGCTGAGGAAGGGCGACCAGATGGGGGAGGTGGGTGCATATAACAACAGGATGTTGCTATATGTATACGTGCACAGTGGGGAGCGAGCGTGATGTAAAGGAGGGAGGGTTGGTCTGGCGTGGTTGGTGTGGGGCTGTTGAGCTAGCCCCATAGCGTGGTGGGTGGCAGCCTAATGCTGCGAGAGTTCCGGGTTAGGGTCTGGGTGTGCTTACATTTTTGTGCGCCTGGCCCGAAATTTTTATTTCTCAAGATTTTGCCCCCCCAGCATGCACCCCACCTTGAGTTAAGAATCCTTTAATAGGGCGGTATGGTGGGGCAAAGCCTCCCACGGGTGAGGGTGTGGGGAGCACAGTCCCCCCACATGAACAATTTAAATCTAAGTCCCTGGCACCTTTTTCTTGTGTGCCAGTGATGTTCATCGCCGAAATTGATTTTCGGCGATGTACGCTCTCCCTGACGCCAATCGCGATTAGGCTTTCACCCTTAATACATATATCCCTTATTGGAAGGTGTTATTGTTAGACTGTTCCTACGGAGGATGGTGGTCATAGGTTTGCCACTGGCTGCTTTCAGGAGGCTACGTCTGCCCCTGGAACCCCTTTTTGCATCTGCTCCCTTCAGAAATATGTTACCTATGTCTGGAAATTGCCGAGATCTCCTGCTCCACTTGGAAAGTGAGAGGGCTTAATACTCCAGTCAAGAGAAAACAGGTGCTCTCCCACCTTATGAAACTCAAGTCAGACCTCGCCTTCCTTCAAGAAACAAGCTGACCCAGGCATACCTTTTGAGAATAGCAAGGGATTGAGTGGGACAAGTGTTCCACTCCTCGGCCCCTACCCAAAAGTAAGGAGAAGCAATCCTGATTCACAGGAAACTAAGATGGACCCCCATCAGCACAGAACAAGACTCACCTGGCATATGGGTTCTGGTCCTAATGGACACGTCAAAGGGGCCCGTGCTACTGAGGAATATCTATGGCCCCAACACAGATGACCTGTTGATTTTTCATACTATTGCCCAAAAAATTGTCACCCTTGTCCCTGCACTTACTCCAGTTCTGGGGGGGATTTAATCTCATGCTAGACCGCCTAATGGACAGAAGTGCGAGCCAAGCCGAACCACACAGTAGCGGTACTACGTCCCTTTCACAGATGATCTGGGGCTTGTGGACATCTGGAGATTTTTCCACCCCCAGGACTGGGAGTACTCCTTTTACTCCCCAGTACATGGGTCCCATAGCCATCTGGATTACTGGCTTACCTCTTCACGAGTGACCCAGTTATCCTTGGGATCTGAGATAGTCCGTCTGGTGGTATCGGATCATGCCCTGGTGAAGCTGAACCTTCTTTGGGGCCCCCAGATTTCACCATCCTGGAGGTTGGACTCGCATCTCTAAGGGACCCAGAGTTTGTGACATGTGACCAGAAGATGGCAACCCTCTTCTTCCAAGAGAATTCCATAGAGGACACCTCTGCTGGGAATACCTGAGAAGCTTTAAAGGCCACCCTGAGGGGAGGGATAATGGGATATGCAGCTGCTGGGAGACTTGCGAAGGAGAAGAAACTAAAAAATCTGGAGAGGGAATTCAAGGCAGCAGAACTTGCTTTTAATTCAACTTCGAAGGCCAACCAAAATTCCCCTCTAAGCCAGAAAATATTGGGGTTACGGATGAATATCAATGAAATACTTGCCAGGAAAGCAGAGAGTTACATTCTTAGGTTGAGGCATGAGTACTAGGAGACTTTGGAAAAGGGGGGCAAGGTTCAGGCATACAGACTGTGGAAGCAGCAGGCCAAAATGTTCATTGTGGGCCTGGAGGATGCCAGTGGTCGTATCCAACCCAATACTCAGGAGATCAATGACATAATGAAATGGTTCTATGGTACCCGGTATTCCTCATCTCGTACCCCCAAACCCACAGAGTTAGAAGTGTTTTTAGCCCCAAGTAACATCCCTGCCTCAGTGTTCAACAGGCTGCCCAACTTGATGCCCACATAACTGAGGAGGAGGTTAGGGTGGCCATAAGTACACTCAAGTCAGGTAAAGCCCCCAGAGGGGGTCAGTTTACAGTGGACTATGGCAGCACCTCTCCTCAAGCATTGCCCCCCACTGAGCTTAGTATATTCAGAAACCCTGTATTCGGTCACTTCCTGCCCACCTTAAGAGAAATGGTGATTACCATCCTTTCTTAGAAAGGGAAAGACCCTACACTTCCAGCCAGTTATAGACCCATATCCTTGATTAACGTTGATAGCAAACATTTTTGCAAAAATACTGGCCCTCCAGTTGAGTCCTCTGCTACCCCAAATGATAAATCTCTTGTAGGTGGTTTTTGTCACTGGGTGCTACAGTGCTGACCACATTAGGTCATTAATTAATATCACCACAATATCCAAATCCTTACCCAACCCAGTAGCTGTGCAGGCTGTAGACTTTGAGAAAGGATTTGATTCCCTTGAGTGGGTTATCTGCAGTCAGTGCTGGCCTTTATGAAACTCAGGGAGAGGTTCCTAGCTTGGATTCATTCTATATACACTGCCCCCACAGCTAGGATATTAACAAATTCACTTAAATCAGATCCTTTCCCCCGGGTAGGTGCACCAGACAAAGTTGTCCTCTATTCCCACTCCCCTTTGTGCTGGTGGTAGAGCCTTTAGCCGCTGCTATTAGGCAACACCCACAGATACAGGGAGTCCCCATAGGGCAAAATAACTATTCCACACTTACGTATGCAGATGACCTGCTGGTCCCCTTAGCAGATATCACCCTATCTAGCCAACCCCTGCTTGATATGCTGGACCTCTTTGCACGCATATCTGGACTTAAAGTTAATTAAAGCATGACAAAGATATTGCCCCTAAATGTGCTATGTAAAGAGGACATGGTTACCCCCCCCCGACAACTTGAGATCGGCGCCAGATGGCATTACATATCTGGGTATTCATATACTATAGTTAAGGATTTCTCCCAGCTACGGGACTTACACCTTAAACTATTACTCACTGAAATAAGTACCAAATTTTGCCAGGTAGAAACTACTGCACCTTACTATAGCAGGGAAAGTGCCCACCATTAAGATGGTAACATCCCTAAAAATGTTATATGTTGTATCACACCTGGAAATATACCTCCCCCCGATGGTATGCCCAAATTGACAAGATCATTGGCAATTTTATCTGGGAGGGTAAAAAACCCTGAAACAGCCATAACAAGCTGAGGGTACACTGAAAATCGGGGGAGGGTCGAACCTGCCCTGGATTGAGGAGTATACTATGGCCTACTGCACTTCACAAATTGCCCAGTGATTGTACCCCCACTCCTCTTCTTTTCTCAATGGCTCCAGATGGAAGAGGCTTAGGAGGGCTTAGGTGGGCTTACAGGCCCTGGCTCCACTGCTTTACAACACACACACACACACCCCCTGAGGGCCTCAAAACATACCAAACCATAGGTCCCTCTGTCAGATCCTGGGCAAAAACCCATAAAATGATTAAAAGAAACCCAACTCCTCTGAAATACACCCCCCTGTGGGGAAAACAGCTTATTTAGATTGAAATAAGCACCTCTTTCGGTATTTGTGGATCAAAAAGGGCATATCCTATATACAGCATGTATTAGACCCATTCACTGGACAGGTAGCATCATTCCAAACCCTTAAGACACAGTTCAATATACCCAAAACTGACTTCTGGAGATATTTGCAGCTGAGATGTGCAGTACAAGCACATCTTCACAAATACCCCAGTACCCATCAACCGAGTAGCCTACAAGGTTGGTTATTTCTCAAAAAAGGGGTGGCTAGTCGAATATACTTGGATATCAGAAGTGCCATTCTCAGTCAGTCTCAAGAATCCAACCATAAGTGAGAGAAGGCCCCCCAGACCTGGATTACTGACCAGTGGTGGCAGGCCTGTTGGACCTCTGCATATAAACTATACCCAGACCCCAGGAGTCAGCTCATACAGAATCAAATTTTACATTCCCGGTACAGGACCCCAGCAGTATTATATAAGGTTAAGCTCCTTCCTAATGACTCTTGCTGGAGATACCAGACATGTACCAGGGACCTCCATCATATACTTTGGTCATGCCATGGCATACAGTCCTTCTGGACCCAGGTGTGGACCCTAGAAGCAGAAATCACCCATCAGTCCATTCCAACTATGGTAGAATTTTGGATACTGGAGATATCCCCCCTCACATCCCGTTTATCTACCCTGGAGAGAAGCTGGTTAGCCCTGCTGGGAATGTAGGCTAAGAGACTCCTTCTATGTAAATGGAGAACTACAGCGGTCCCTACCCTATCTGAATTACTTAACTCCCTTACATCAATAGCCACTCTGGATAGGATCTCCCATATTGTAGGAGACAAAATGGCCAATTAACATAAATGCTGGAACCCCTTTATAGCATATATGGATCCAAGGAAAGGTGTAGGCTGATCCCCTACCCCTCCCTTGCTATACACCCCCTGGACCAGCTTGGTCCTCTCTGTAGAACATTTGAGATAGTGTATCCTTGTTCCAATGGCAATGGCACCTTGCTCATGTATAGGCATCACATAGTTCACGCCAAGATGCTTTGTGGTTCCATACTCTTTTTCCAGGGCAGGAGAATAGAGTGTCTCCAAGGAGAAGCTCACACAGGATGTGACAGTCACCTCTTAGAGATGGCATAAGAAGAAGACCCAAGGTAGGTCTCATGTCTGGTTCTTCCCCCCTTCTTGTTTTTCTTATGTTTGGCTGTCTTGCTGATGTGTTAAACAGGTCAGACATCTAAGTAATAACCAGTGCTAACTCACTTATGTGGATGACTGTATATCAGGTTAAGGTTTTGATGTGTGTAGCATATGTAACATGCAGCTTTCTAGTCCCCTGTATTGTTTTCATGTGAAAATCAATATAAATTATTTGAAAAATGTGTATAGATTTTTACATTGTGGCTGAAACTGGCCGATGGCTGGGGCTGGGGTGATTTTATGATTTCAACTGTGGCCCACAGTCTGTGGGGGGACCACTAGACAACAGAGTTTAATTTTAAAAAAAAATATATATATATCTTTACATTGTAGCCAACTGCCAGCGCTCTGTGGGGCTATGTGGGGTCCACTAGACAACAGGGATTTAATTTTAAAATATATATATTTACATTGTGGCTGACTGGCCTGCAATTGGAGGGTGTGTGTGTGGGGGCATAGGGTGATTTTAGGAAATACCGGGGATTTATATATTTTGGGCAACTTTTTTTTTTTTTTACATTCTATTTATCTCAGGAGGGCCAGGGCATCTATCGGGTGTACCCTCTTGAACTCTGCCTCTAATCCCTGCCTGAAACCCCCCCTCACTGGGAGTACAAGGGCTGAGTATTCCCTCCCTTTCCAAGCCTATGGACTCGGCCAGTCCCCCACCAAATCTAAGCCCCCCCGGGGTGGGCTCTTCACTCTTTACCTGGTGACCTTTCTGGAATTTAGTTGGTCAGTCCGTGGCTGAGTTGAGGGGCACGGGAGAGCCGGTGAGAAGGTGCTCTGGTGTTGGGGATGTGGGCTTCATCCACTGGGGTCACCGTAGCCTTCCTGGACCTTCCAGGGTTTTTCCTTGCTGTTTCCCTGTGTCACAGCATGCAGTGACCTAGCACGGCTCCTCCTCTGCTGCCAGCATCTGCCGTTGCTTTGCCCTTGTCTGCAATTCCTGCTCATGTGCTGCCTCCAATCTCCATTGGGAGTCACTACAGAGCTGGGAACATCCTGTAACCCACCCCAGGAGAGGAGAGCAGCCTCTGGATTGTATACCTCCCTTGCTGACTCCCTGCATCCCAAGTCCATTCCCAAACCCGGGTTGCTGACATGGCTTGAGGTGTGGCGTCCAGTGCCTCAACCCTCAGCACCACCGAGCCAGCTTTTGGACAAAGTTTGTGTGTGAAGTGTGGAATTTTGCTCTTGAAATTCCACACTTCACATTTGATCCGGCGGTCCATGAATTAGTGAATTTCACGAATTGCGCTTCACAGATTGAGTGAATTCAGTGAAATATTTTGCAGAGTGAAGTTTGTGGACTTTGTGCATCTCTACCCAAGACACCAGCTGGTTGACTGTGATAATGAATGGTTCTAGCCCTTGCTGCTCCATCTCTAACAGGAAAGTACTGGCTAGCCATGTGAGTAACTGCAGTTTTAATGCATTGGCTTGATTACTTCAATAGTGATTGCATTGGTCCGTGGGAAGCAGTTCACGATCATGGTTGGAGGTGCATGCCATTTTCAGCAGGAGACAAAAGAAATAAAGATGCTTCCTGGCACACCAGAAGAGCGGTAGCATTTGGGATGATGAAGGTAGCACTGATGTGCATCTGAATGTGATATCATTGGCTGCAGCTCAACTCCAATATTGCTGCCATGAAAACATCTGATTAGAAACATCCCACCAGCTCCATCTTGCGTGCCCAGTTGGTTCCCTTATTGCTATCATTACTCTGCAGCATAGAAATCCTCAGTTAAGAAGAGCCAGAAAAAGTTTAATGCTGGCTGAGCTACTCCCATGGTGGAGAGGGCTAAGACAGTGAGCAGCTTGGCCAGCATTGTGCTGGAGACCAGGGTTCTAGTTCTGGTCTCCGTTCTTTTTCTGTCAAATAGTTTCAAAATGTTTTACAAGTCCCGTCTCACAGAACAACCTCCCACCCATGGATTTTCTTTTGCCCCATAATCAAATTCTGACTCTGAGTTGATTATTTTAGTTACTGGGGGTTTAGGTGGCAGAACCCTCCACATCAGGGGGTGCAGGGGTCAGAGCTCCCCTCAAAAACAGAAAGTTACTATTTTGAATTCAATCTGTGGTAGCGATCCTCGGTGTCTGTTTGGACCTCTACCATGTGGAGTTGTGTGTTGTCAGTGGGCGCTGTTACTGCATGTGTCAATGTTGCTGTGATGTTCTGGCGAGTGCTGTTCTTGTGATCACGTTTCAAACCTAGTGCCAGTCTAATGGTTCCACCCCCCCATTCTCCAATCACTGTTCCTGATGTTTTTGATAAACTCCCTGGTAGTCCAGTGGTTCCTTTTCCC
Organism: Neoceratodus forsteri; assembly: GCA_016271365.2. Lineage (NCBI taxonomy): Eukaryota > Metazoa > Chordata > Ceratodontiformes > Ceratodontidae > Neoceratodus > Neoceratodus forsteri. Next base: position 867,543,175 of record CM057450.1, on the reverse strand, counting down.
TTCCCTGTTCTCTGATCATTATCCCTGATGTTTATTTTTAGACTACCTTATCCCTTGTAGCCCAGTGGTCCAACCCTCCCCCATTCTCCAGTCACCATCCCGTTGTAAATGAACATTCTTCCTAGTAGCCTAGGGGTCCCTCCCCTCCCCCCCTTGTCCAATCATCATCCTGTTGTACATTAATATTATCCCTGGTAGTCTAGTGGTCATTCCCCCCTTCCTCGTTGTCTGATTGCCATCCCCTGATAAATTTAACTTATCCCTGGTAGTCTAGTGGTTTCTTCCCCTTCCCGATTCTCTGATTGCCATCCCTGTATAAAAAAAATGTAGTTCAGTGGTCACTTCTCCCTCCCTTGATCGCTGTCCACATATAGTGGTGTGTCAGTGGTCCCTCCACCCTCTGATTGTTGTCCTTGTGCTTCCTTGTCCCTAGTGTCTAGTGGTAGCCCCCCCTTGTCCATTCCTGAAACAAAGAAAACTGTCCTTGATGTTTTTTTCTTTTTTTCCTGCCAATCAGCCCCCCCCCCTGCCTCCCACTTAGCACCCACCACCCCACACCCCCCATGCACCCCCATACTCACTCACCTGAACAGGTCCTAGGTTTGAGATCCACTCTTCCATCGAAGACACGTCTTGCTGCTGGAACCAGCAACTGCAATATGAGAAACTAAGGCAAATGCGGTTCAATGTATTTCAATGTGGTTTTCAACTTTGATGGTTAACGCAGCCATTTCTTGACATTTTCACACCAAATTTTCAACATGGCCTTTTGGGGACCACACCTCATGAACAATATAACTGTCATTATGCAACTCCTGCCCAAATGGTGATTTTGTGCTCAGTTAGCAAAATCACCTTTTGGGCAGGATTTGAAAATATTTCCTGACCTTTTTCATGAGGTAGGGTCATAAGAAGTCTATGTTGTAAATCTGGGATCAAAATATGCAAAAATGGTAATGTTATGCCCATTCCTTGCAATTTTGCTATGCATGCTCATAACATTGGAATTTTTTAATACTTTGATGCCAAATTTTCAACATAGCCTTCTCATTACCCATCCCATCAGAAGAGCTTAACCAGGAAATGTTAACTGCTAAAAATCTACTATGTCTTACCTCTTAAATGTAACTGCTGAAAACTACTATGTATTATATTTCCTCACTGTCTAGTGTAATGTACCTGTGCTGTATGCTCGCCATGTATTATTCATATAATTCCTAGGTAAGCGAAAAAGGGGCCTTGAACTGTGAACTACAGTTATCAAATTTAATAAATAAATGTATGTCACAGCTGTCATTTTCAAACCCTGCCAAAATATGTTTTTGCACCTGTGACGTAGAATGACTTTGCAGTTGTGCAGAATGCCAAAAAAGTAAAAAAGTAAATTAAAAAAACACCTTAGTTAATGTTCTAGTTAGGGTTAAAGCAACAGAAGTAGGTATATGTGGTATTAGGGTTTCCAACCCTAATACTCCACCCCCACTTTGCACACACCAACAGGCGTTGAGGGTGTGCCTTGGGGTCATCAGCCCTAACACTCACCCTGTTCTCCTATTCTGTACCCATATCAGCTTATTTACTTATGGAATGGGGTGAACGTTAGGGCTGATTACCCCAAAGCACACCACTGATGCCTGTTGGTGTGTGCAGGGTGGGGGTAGGGTGTTAGGGTTTGGAAACCCTAATGCCACATTTCCCTGCTTTTGTCACTTTAACCTTAACTAGAGCATTAATAAAGTATTTTTATATATATATATATATATATATATATATATATATATATATACATATATATATATCTATATACTGTGTATATATATATATATATATATATATATATATATATAGTATATCTGTGGACAGTATTCAAGAGACAAAGTGTGACATTCTTACTCTCAAAAAAGTTTTATAATTAGGCATGACTCAACCTTAATTTTAATGTCTATATTTGGTAGTTGCATAATACAAAATATAAAGATAGTTCTGTATTTCTAAGTTTGGAAAAATGACACAGTTAGTTATGACATGGAAAATACTTTCTTAGGTAACTCGGTGTCCATTATGCATTACTTTCTATTTCTAGTAATAAATTACATTTTCAAATGCAGTGTCTCTGTCTTCTATTTAGGTGTATTAGTGTACAACATTTAATGATTTGATGTTCTTCTATACCTATGTGTCGCTATCTATCTTCCAACATAGACAGCTCTAACAATACAAACAAAAGGTTACCAAAGTTTCATTACTTCTTGCTTATACTGTTTATGTCCAGTCTATGTACCTTTCACAGTTAAGCTGGACATTAAGCAGAAAGATAAACATGAACAAATCACTTGGTTGCATTTGTTTTATTATGTGACCATCTCTGTCACATGCTACAACTGTGGGTAATGTGGACACTGCAGTAGCAATGCAACATGCAGAATACAAGGTAGATCTTTTATCAGTGGTTTCTTATCAACTAAATAGACAAAATACATTGATAAGTAACATGTCACATCAGGGGTCATTCTGATATCACTGTACCTCTGTGGAGCCAGACTGAGGGCAGGCCCAACCACAGTTAACAACCAGAAAGCACCCGGGTAAGCTGTTTGGCACTGATAACTATAGATGTGGGCACCACATGATGCCCCCTGGCAACTCCATGCTAGCCTTTGTGGGGAAAATGATGCCAAAATATCACATAGGCCCACCCTGGGCTCACCACCACTTGCATCACTGGGATGCTGCTGCTGCGGTGTTCTTGTACTGTACATGGAATGCCACATACAAACTGCTCTACAAGTCAAAACAATACACCAGAGTTCCCCATGAACAAGCAAAGGCAAAGCCAGAGACAGCTGGATGTTACATGGTGGGTCTGAGCCACATCAGGGGTCATTTTGACATCACTGTACCTCCGTGGAGTCACACTGAGGCCAGGCTCAGTGCACAGTTAACAACCAGAAAGCACCCAGGCAAGCTGTTTGGTGCTAGTAACTGTAGACGCAGGCACTGCATGACATCTCCTGGCAACCCAGTGCTGGCCATTGTGGGGAATATGATGCCAAAATATCACACAGGCCTACCTTATGCTCATCACCACATGCATCATAGGAACGCCACTGATGAGGGGTTCTTGTACTGCATGTGGAATGCCAGATCCAAACTGCTCTACAAGTCAAAACAATACACCAAAATGCCCCCCAAACAAGCACAGGCAAGGCCAGAGACAGCTGGATGTTACATGGCAGGCCCGAGCCACATCAGGGGTCATTTTGACATCACCATACTGCCGTGGAGCCAGACCGAAGGCAGGACCAACCACAGTTAAAAACCAGAAAGCACCCAGGCAAGCAGTTTGGTTCTCATAATTGTAGATGTGGGAGCTGCATGACACCCCCTGGCAACCCCGTGCTGGCCTTTGTGGGGAAAATGATGCCCAAATATCACATGGGCCCACCCTGTGCTCACCACCACATGAATCACAGTGATGCCACTGCTGCAGGGTTCTTGTAATGCATGTGGAATGCCACATCCAAACTGCTCTACAAGTCAAAACAATATACCAACATGCCCCATGAAAAAGCAAAGGCAAGGTCAGAGATAGCTGGATGTTACATGGCAGGCCTGAGCCACATCAGGGGTCATTTTGACATCACCGTACCTCCGCAGTGCTAGACTGAGGGCAGAACCAACCACAGTTAAAAACCAAAAAGCACCCAGGCAAGCAGTTTGGTGCTGATGACTGTAGATGTGGGAGCTGCATGACCCCCCCTGGCAACCCTGTGCTGGCCTTTGTGGGGAACATTATGTCAAAATATCACATGGACCCACCCTGGGCTCACCACCACATGCATCACAGGGATGCCGCTTCTGTGGGATTCTTGTACTGCACGTGGAATGCCACATCCAAACTGCTCTACAAGTCAAAACAATACACCAAAGTGCCCCATGAACAAGCAAAGGCAAGGCCAGAGACAGATGGATGTTACATAGTGGGCCTGAGCCACATCAGGGGTCATTTTGACATCACTGTACCTCCGAGGAGCCAGACTGAGGACAGGTCCAACCACAGTTAACAACCAGAAAGCACCCAGACAAGCTGATTGGCGCTGATAACTGTAGATGTGGGTGATGCATGACACCCCCGGTAACCCCGTGCCAGCCATTATGGGGAAAATTATTCCCAAATATCACATGGGCCCACCCTGGGCTTACCACCTTGTGCATTACGGGGACGCCGCTGCTGGGTTCTTGTACTACTGCACATGGAATGCCACATCCAAACTGCTTGAGTTAGGCCCAGGTGATGAACTTTTAATTTTCAAACAGTTCCAAGATATTATGCCAACACTTGATATTTAATTTATAGGCAGTCTCATTATAAATAAATCTGGAAAATGTTTTTGCCAGATGAATCCAAACCACTGATGTTGCCCAACAGGCACTAGTACACCCAGGAATGACAAGATTACTACATCCCTCCCATACCTCTGAATTTACTAAGCAATGCCATGAGCAGCCTTTTTGAGGTAAGCCCAAGTGCTGTATTTTTTTAAACAATTGCAACATATTGTGCCATCACTTGACATCTAATTTAGAAGCAGTCTCATTATAAATAAATCAGGAAAATGTTTTTGCCAGATGAATCCAAGCCCCTGATGTTGCCCTACAGACACTATTACAACCAGGCAATGACTAGATTACTACATATGGTACCCCCGCCAATTACCATGAACAATCATTTTGAGGTAGGCCCAAGTGCTGTATTTTTTATTTTCAAACAGTTCCAACATATTCTGACACCACTTGATGTCTAATTTAGAAGCAGTCTCATAAATAAATCTGCAAAATGTTTTTGCCAGATAAATCCAAAACAATGATGTTGCTCTACAGGCACTAGTACAACAAGGCAATGACCAGATTACTACACATGATACCCCCATGCCATGAGCAGCCATTTTGAGGTAGGCCCAAGTGCTGTATTCTTTCATTTTTAAACAGTTCCAACATATTATGCCACCACTTGATGTCTAGTTTAGAAGCAGTCTCATTCCTACACATGGAATCCCCTCCATAACCCGGAATGAACTGGACAATGCCATGAGCAACATTTTTGAGGTAGGCCCAATTGCTGTAGTTTTTTTATTTCAAACAGTTTCAACATATTATCCCACCTCCCACACCTGATCCCCTAGTTCAGTATGACAATACAATAATGCTCCTTTATAATCTTACATCAAGTATTGCAACTTTTTCATTTTAAAACACACAAACACACACACACACACACACCTTAACCAGAGCCAGCATCATCCCTTCTTTCCAAAAATTACAAACATCTCACACAAACTGCATTTTTTCATTTAAAACATGTTAAGAGTGCAGCTTTTATATTCATTCCACTTACACACATCTAAAATAGAGCCATCATCACATCAACAGGTGCAGCATTCATTCAGCAAACACACATTCTCAAAATGTACCAGTAGAAACCCCACATGTGTTGTTTTTTCCCTTTTAAACATGTTTAAAGCCATCACCAGAGGAAAGTTCACCAATATTAATAATATTCTGAAAAAATCAAATTATATAATGAAAACCCACTGGATGGATAGTAAACAAAATACTACAAATCACAAACAAAACTCTATTTGGTTAGACTGGTAACATACATGCACAGTTCCATTTTGAAGAGGGACCCTTCACAAACAGCTGGACCATGAGAGAACACACAAATTTAACTTTTCTGCCCCCAAAGATGATATAACACAACTGCTGCACTGTAGCCAGATAGTATTTAATATGCCCCATTTAAACAGTGCCAGCACCAGAGGAAGGTTCTGCTGATGTACTTCCCAAACAAAACTTTAAAATATACTCATTATGCCGCACAGCCCACAAATCCAATCATCCTCTGTTTTGAAGAGGGGCCCTTCACAAACAGCAGGACCATGAAGTCCTGAGGTGAAAACTTTACTCTTTCTGTCCCCAAAATGACACAGAACAACTGCTGCACTTTAGCCAGTCACTATTTAATATGCATCTCAGAATTTTAACTTACTGTTTTGTAGCAGAATACTGAGGATCATGTTTTCTAGTGATTGGAGACCTCTGCACCGGTTTGAACTCCTGTGCAGCATGCCAGATTTTAAATGGATGATGCTTCATTCTCCCTGTTTTTATGAATGGCAAATGGGAGAAGCAGTGGGAAGAGAACAGTTTTGCTTAGAGCCAGAGTACCAAAACTGAATGCCTGATGTCACTTCCAGTTCCCAGTTGTTTAGACCAATATCAGCATGATCGGCCATTTGGGTAACAGTGAACACAACAGCAAGGGCCACAGCTTTTGATGTTGCTGCTCCTAGCAGGCTGTATGTACTGCTGCATTAAGATTGCAGACTTGTGTGGGGGAAACACATTAAGCAATGTGAACTGACACTTAAAAAAAACACATAGCATAAAGGCAGAATAAACAAAAGAAATAATACAGCTGTATAAGACATCACATGTAATGCACAAAAGTAATAAATTGCATGTGGTGTCATGTAAATGTAATTACATCTGCATAAAATCAATAATCACTGGGGGACAGTTATGCATCCACTCTATCCATTAAAAAAAATTAGCATTGTGCTTTAAACACAGTAAATTCAATGGTCGCCAAGATGCATAGCACAGCCATGTCACAAAATGGCTGCTTTTTTAAGGCTATTTTCATTATTAATATGTTGCCACAAAAAAATAAAAATGCATACACCCTTTTTATTAAGCATACTATCTCTTGACCGTATTGGTAACAATATAGAGCACAAAGTCTGTATTTTTAATAAATTATGAGTAAAATACAGTATAGATCTTATTTTAAGTGCACATCCAATTCTCTCAAATACTGTCCACACACACAGACACACACACACACACACATATATATATAAATATATATATATATATTTGTTAATAGGGAGTTATACTGTCACGTTCCCTTCTTCTGACCTGCAAAGGGCAACCTCCATCACTCAGAGCTACTTAGTTTGTTTTTGTTTGTCTTACAAATGCTTTACATATTCATTTGCAGTTAACTCCCTGTTTTCTGTTTACTTTCAAAGCCACTGAAAGCCTGAGAGAAGAATATATTTGATTAATCTTCCTCAGAAGCTATAAAGCATGTCTTTTACAGTAGCTCAAAGGATGAATCTTTTCATTATCTACCACTGAGTTAACTCCATAGCTCAATTTAATTAATTGGAAACATTGTGTATAAAAATGTTAATTATGCAAAACCTGTTAATTTGCATAGTGTATGTCAGATGACTTCATTAAACATATTTGTTTATACTGCTAATTCCCACACGTCTCATTACTAACATTAGCTAAACACAATTTATTGTATTGTTACTTTTCAGCTGTCCCTACAATAGTTCATTTTCCAACATTCTTGACTTCCTGTATGATTTTTGTTACATTTCTGTGTATGTTTAGTGAAAATCTCTAAACACAAATTCAGCACCCTGAAGTCAACAAATACTCTTATTGTAAACTTTGGCTATAGGTTATGCACATTTAGTATTTTAAAAGCATTTCTCTTCCTACTGTTTTAATGAATAATGAAGCAAAGTGTAAAATGTGCCATTTATTTGAAATGTTATGACAGTTGGATTCTATACAGAAATGCAGCAGTTGAAGAACACTGCGTGTCTATCTATCTATCTATCTATCTATCTATCTATCTATCTATCTATCTAGCTAGCTAGCTAGCTAGCTATCTATATATATTCTTTGCAAAAAAACACCATTAATGCAACAGTTAGGGTTGCTTTCACAGCAACAAAAGTGAGGAAATTTGATGTTAGGGTTTTCAACCCTAACTCTGAATCCCCTTCCCCCACATACACACACACAACACACATACAAACAGAGGATGGTACAAAGCAACACAATCAATCAGAAACAGACACCATAACATAACAGAAAGAACATGTATTGTAACTCTGTAAACATACCACAAGAGGCATCCATCATCGTGTTTCAGCAACTGTATCACTTCTGCTGCCATCCCAGTGTCTTGGGGGGTACACAAACATACTGTGCAACCATGTAAGATGGCCACTTCATGAACTGTATACCTCCATGCAGATAGTACAACAGTACCCATAAGTCATGGGGGGCCGCATGGCGAGTTGGACCCTGTTCTTTCATCCTTCCATTGAGAAAGAACAACACTATACATATGTCACAGTGGGACTGCAAGGTCCTATGTACCCTGCCCTCCCATCCCTGCATTAAGATAGTACAACACTATCTATGTATTACTCTGTCCATCTGTTGCAGTGTGACCTCATATTTGTTCACATACTGCACTCCCATCCTTCCATCAAGATATAAGCACAACACAATTTGTATGTCACACTATCCATATGTCACAGTGAGAGTACAGGGTGCTTTGTGTCCTGCAGTCCCATTCCTCCATTGTCATACTACAACACAATACATAAGTCACACTACCTATATGTCACAATGAGAACAGTGCAACATATGGATAGTGTGACACATGGATTGTGTAGTACTATTTCAATAGAGGTATGGTAATGCACAGTCCAAAGGACCCTGTGTTTTCACTGTGACATATGGACAATGTGACATATGGATAGTGTTGCACTATCTTGATGTAGGAGGGCAGGGTCCCACAGTGACATATGAACACTGTGTTCTATGGATTCTGACATACTATGGCAATGTATGGGTGAGAGTGCATGGTCCAAAAGGCAGTGCAATCCCAGTCCCATATTGACATAATAGAACAGTGTCTATATGTAATGTTGGGAACACTATTCCTCCATCTAGATACTACATCAGTCTACATAGATTAGGTTTGGAGTGTGGAGTTATTCTCCATACAGTCACATCCCTACATGCAGACAGTAGAAGAGTGTACATACCTAACAGCGGAACCACATGATACTTCACATCCTGTGCTTCCAGACCTCCATCCACACAGAAGAACAGTATGTATAAATAACAGTCACACTGTAGGTCGCTTTAGACCCTGCATTGCTATCCCTCCAGAGATGAACATATGTATCCATCTGTGGAAATACAGTAAAGTGTGGCCTGTATACTTCAGCTCATTAACTTATGAGCAGGTGTAGCAAAATAGTATGAAATAGTCATAATCATCCCATATTAAAGAACTTTCATCTAAACTGTTCTACATAGCCTTCTTAACACCTGCCCGCATGTTTGCACAGCATGCGGGTGTACCCCCCCCTAGACACTGGGATGGCTTCAGAAGTGATACAGTTGCTGAAACATGATGATGGATGCCTTTTGTGGTATGTTTACAGAGTTGTATGTTCTTTCTGTTACCTTATGATGTCTGTTTTTGATTGGTTGTGGTGCCTTGTACCTTCCCCTGCTTGTATGTGTGCTGTGTGTGTGTGGGGGGGGGGAGTCAGAGTTATGGTTGAAAACCCTATTGTCAAATTTCCTCACTTTTGTCACTATGTAAGCTACCCTAACTGTTGCATTAATGGAGTTTTTTTGCAATGAATTTCCTTACTTTTTAAGAAAGACATACAAAATCTTTAAACCTTTTTTGTGACACCAAGAAAAAGTGTTCTATGATAAACTAAAATATGCAGCCTATTGTCAAAGTACTGTTTTTTTTTTTATTATTATCACAACACACGGTTGCCTGCCCCTCCACTGCAATGATTCTCTTTAGAAACACAACATGTTTTGTTCTGTCCTCAACAGACAGTTATTTACCTTTGTGTGTTCAAGGAGTGAAATTACATTTCCATGGCCTTTGAACTGTGTCATAATAGCATTTAAAAATGGATAGATCTCCAAATAGAGCATTGCTTTGATGTATGCAATAACAATCTAATATATGTTAAACAGACCTTGATTAAGAAATATTACACAAGACACAGAGCATGAGTTTAAAATATTTTTTTAGAAATTCCAGTGTAGGTATTGCCAAATTGGATGGTTGTTCCTGGGATGGGCAAAAAAACAATTCTCTTGAACAACATGTAAAAATATTATTGAGACTGTGGTCTTCAAATAGGTTTTGTATTGAAAACACATCACATAGGTTGCACTACAAAAAAAATTTTTTTGTGTGTGTTTTAAGACAAATGCAACAAGGCATTATTCATTTACTTAAAAAAACATCTCTGTTGTGATAAACAAGATGCTATAACAATATTAAAAGCATCAAACTATTGATTGTTTTTTATTAAAGAGTTGTTAAAGCACATATATTTGAGTTTGCTGCATTAAGTATATTAAACTGCTCTAAGTGCACTAACGATATTGCGTCAGGCATGGATAAAGGGTTCCTCACCTCGGCCATATTCATTGACCTGGAAAAGGTATTTGACACCGTCTTCCACCCCAGACTCATCTCAAAACTGCATGATGCAGGCCTATCCGAACTAGCCACCAGCTGGTTCCAAGCTTACCTATCTGTCAGGAAACAAGCAGTAAAAATTGGCCCACAAGTATCCCCCTCACTCCCAGTCACCATGGGGGTTCCCCAGGGCTCTGTCCTGGCCCCCTTCTCTTTTCCATATTTCTAAATGACCTCCCACTTACTTGCCCAAACTCAGCTATTCAAATGTAGGCTGACAATACCGTTCTGTACGCCTCCGGCCCCTCAAATGAGGTTCTAAACTCTGCCCTACAGCAGGATTTTGATGCCATCCAAACCTGGCTTAGTTCTAACCTACTTGTCCTAAACGCTAAGAAATCCGTATCCATAACTTTCAGCACACAGCCCAGACTATCCCGACTAGCTGCTCCCCCCACTTTCCATACACTGGATGGAACCACCTTGGAATCCTGCACCTCCTTTAGGTACCTGGGTGTATGACTTGATCACCACTTGGACTTCTCTGCCCACATTGACTCCCTTCAGAAAAAACTACACCCTAAACTAGGAGCACTATACCGTAACAAAGAATGCCTAACTACCTCAGTCAGGAGAGAGCTAGTGCACAAAATGTTTCTCCCAATCTTCGACTACGGTGACATGGTCTACTGCGCAGCCCCTCCATCCACCCTGGCCAACTTGGACCCCCTTTTTCATTCCTTCTGTCGGCTCCTCCTAGAATGCCCCCCTACCACTCACCACTGCGACCTGTATAATGCCAGAGCTCGCCCTTCGCTGCACTCCAGGCACCAGCTTCATTGCGCAAATCTCATAGCAAAGCACTGGTCTAACTCCCTCCCCACATATCTCAGTTCCGCCCTGTCAACTCAACCCACCCCGGCCTACTCCTTGCGAGGCACTGACTCAAAACTTCTACAAATCCCTTTCATGCACACCTCAAAGGGCCAATCAGCTTTCAAATACAAACTGTCCAAACTCTGGAATGACCTCCCGGCAGAAATCAGGCAGTCCTCTACCCCAAGGACCTTGAAAACTCTCCTTCAGACCCACTTCTCAGACATATGTAACTGCAACCTGCAGTCCAGATCTGATATCAAGAGGCATCGAAATGTGCCATAAATGGAAAAATTGTCCAAGCAACTGAATATTATTGTGTTTTCCCTATGTTCATTGTCTGTAATGCACTACGGTCATAGACCCCAATGACTGATATAGCAACTCATGCTCTCTGCTCTAAACTTGTAATCTAAATAACAAATGCATAAGTCCAGCCTGTAACATCTCTGGACCTGATGTTTCACCCTTTTATGTACCCATTTGTACCTGTTGTATGCACCATTATGTACCTGTTGTAGGCACTATTGTCTATGAACCTTTGCATTTTCAAGTATGTAACTCCCAGGTCACATCTGGAAACAAGTGGATTCCCGCTCAGTATGCTTATCTGGTAAATCTCTTAAATAAATAAATAAAGTGTATTTCTAAAGGTATCAAAATCATTAAGCATTCATAGTTATAGCTTTTTAAAAACAGTGGTGGAATTGACCTAATTACAATATAACATCAACAGTAGTACTATATTATTTTAGTTTTAAATACAATTATTATGATATATAAATTATGACATTTTTGACAAGTAAGTATGTTGATTAATTGTAAACTATTTTTCATGGTATTACAGTTACACAATCTAAAACTATATATACCACTTTTTTTCCCTGAGAATACTGTTAATCTAAATATGTTAATATGTTTTTTACAAGTTAATTTGCTATGCCGATTTATCACACCAATACTTTAACCTATGAAACATATTTTTTTTGCACAAAGTTTTGAGCAAGATTTATATTTTAAAAAGGACAGCCTTTTGAAACCACAGTTGACCGTAAACTTAGCTGACATGTAATGCATGTCAATCACTGAAGAACACTATATAAACTTATACATAACAAACAGTGTATCAAGGCTCTGAACATTTAAAATGCAATGCAGATTCTCACATCAATAGATGTCTTGTTCGTATACCAAGAATGCAAACAGTACAGCACAAACATATTGCTGCACTCGGTCATTAGTTACACAAATTGCTGTGGTGTCACTACATCAGGCACTGTATGGCATATATGTTGCGAAATGTCAAAGTTCAAGTCTATTGTAAATGTACTGTGCACATAACCTTGTTATAGCACATATTATTTATGTAAAATGTAGCCGAGGTTTCAAAATCGCATCCTGTAGAATTTTATTAAATACTTATTCAACTGGAAAATTCCTATCTGATCCCCCAATAGAGGCGATCCTACAAAAGAGCAAGAACACACCAATGATTTGCACTGTAGTATGGATGTGCACAAGTACCCTCCTAAGAAATGAAAGGTAGTAATTGTACAAACGGTCACACCCCTATAATTAGGGTTGAGTAGCCACTTTAATGTTAAACCTCAAATTCTGTGCTTTAATAACTTTGCAACCATTCAACAGATTTGCATGAAGTTTGGAATACATGGTCTGGTATGGCAGATCTCTTGATTTACCAAGTTGTGTTTTGTTTTGATATATGGTTTCTGCACACTGAAATGCCAAACAAAATGCATTTTTCACCACTTTTGATGTGTTTTTTGCCCATGGTGCTGTGACCACACCTTGTGGTCCTTTGATCTGAAATTTGGAGTGTAGAAAGAGTTTGGGTCATGAAACAATCCAGCATTAGTGTAGTAAAAAAATATTAATCGGTTCAAAAGTTATTACATTTTTAATTTTTGAGTTTTGAGCGTGCTCAGTTCACTGCAAAATTTATATGTATTTTTTGCGAACTAAGAATGGTCTCACGGTCAAGGATTTTGCTACCTCACAAATTAAATCTTAGTCCATCAGAAAAGTTCATTGTCCCAGAGCCACAATCTTGTTTTCAGTTTTTCAGCCAAACAAAATGTCGTAGCTTTGTCTATGGGTGACTTTTGGACTAAATGAGGCATGGGTTTTGTTCAGGGTGACACCCTCTACAAAGCCATGCCTTTAGTTTGGTTCATTTTTATCAAAAAATAGCTTTTTAAAAATTTAAAATTCTTCTTTCATGACTCACTAATGATCCTAGTCTGCGAGCCTACAAACTCCTGGTACATGAGACAATCCTGGTCCGTGAACTTTGTCTGTTATGGGGTGACCAGATTGCCAGAATTTCATGACAAGATGTCCCTGGGCATGACCAAATGTCCCTGTTGGAGTGACCAGATGTCCCTGATGGCATGACCAGATGTCCCCTCATGGACTAGAATTTTGCTAGTTCATGGACTAGGATTGATCCAAAGGTCCAGGATTTTGCTATCTCACAAATGAAGAATTTTTAAAGGTGTAGAAACTTTACAATTGCATAGCTCATTAATGGTTTGATCTTTTTACTTAAAATTTACAGGGTGTTGAGGGGATACCATACATGTGTGAATTATGATGTTTTGGTGTTGGGGAAGTAAGTGGTTCAATAGATATGCTATCACGAAGTTGATATTTTCCCCATAGGATAACATTGTGGAGTCTGTCACGCCTTTTGGTGCCCGTATCTTGAAAACGAAGCGAGATACAGAGTTTTCACTACTGGTGGCATAGATCACATTTAACACCACTGGAAAAGGATTTGAAATTGTAGAGTAAGCCTGCAGTGGAATTTTGTTTGTGGGTTGCACGGTTCATGAGATATTGTCAAATTACTGTCACAAGGGTTCAAAGAGTGCCTGTGCAGTGCTTTTCAGTGTCCATATCTCAGAAATGATGTGAGATACAGGTTTTATCATTGATTGTCACGTGAACTGCTCACTCTCACAATTATGAAAACACTTCAATTTTTTTTCTAGCTGTTATGGTTCCCAAGTATAAACATCCTATAGAGAATGAGACTGCCTATGTTGTAAGCTGCTAGACCAGTTGGAGCAGATACTATACAGATGTTGGTGTGTCAGTAAGTCTATGAACACATGCATGTATTGCTTCAATTACAAAGCTTTTGCCAGTGCCAGCAGCACCACTGACAAACATCCTAACTGGCATATGTTTGTCACATAAACATTCCTTTTTATGGTGTCTCACACCATGTTCAACAGCATGCATCACTGCCGCATAGACAACTTGATGAGCATTCAGTTCATCTACACTGCTGACCAATTTATCAGTGAAATGCGTGCTTTGCTACATAGCATTTTCTGTCTCTGACATTGACACAGTCGGGTCATTCACAGGCAGGGGAGCACCAAGTGCTCGATCACCCTCAGGATCAACCATGTCCTGTGAGTTCCCTGGAGTATCATCTTCCAGTTGTTGCCTTGCTTTTTCAAGTTGTTCTTTCCTGAGGTCCAGTCTCTTTAAATATGTAGTTGACACTTCAGTGTTGAAAGACTCATAGCTCAAATTGAATTGCTCTTCAAAAGTGCCACATGTACCTTTTAAAGTGCTTTCATCTCTCCAAGGTTTAAACAGAAATAGAAGAGCAAAATAGTAGTGCTCTTTACTTTCTATTGTTGTCAAGCAGAGTTTATAGTGGTCAACTAACCACAGTTTACGCCTCTTCACCAGAGAGCTATCTAGGCCTGACACCTTGTATATGTTCTTTTCAGGGTCAGAAGGGACACCACATTTGTAGTCATACCACTGGCAACCTCAAACAGACACAAATCATCCACTGCACTCACTATGGTGCTGTGGATAGTAATTATTAATCAGGTTGCTCTTTAGTATGTTTGTTGAAGGTTGGTCTGGTTGCAGCAAGCTCTTCAATCTCGCCATGACTTCTAAGCACAGAACGCCTCTTCTCTTTAAAGTTCATATACAAGTAATGGATTGACTCAGACTTGCTATACAGGCAGGTACTTGTAAGATGGTCACTGGCCTCATATGCTCCACACTCATGGTGTGACAGAGTTTTCAATCCAAGTGACCACAGTTGAGAAGAGATAGACCTGTTGCAGTTAGACAAGTCTTCCCAGAGTTCTTGTAAACAGATTTTCTTATGCTTGGTGATGTATGAAGTGACATATCTCACCAGAGCCATTGAATTGTCAGCAACATACTGAACATCAATGTTGGTCTGCCACATCAAGAACAGAGAAGGGCTGTAGTCATTGATTTATACTTCTGACTCCCTATGGGGCAACCTGTACACTCGTTTTGTGGATTTAGCCTTCAGATGTTGTTGCATAGCAGAGAAAACATCATTTAGGCATGCACTCATACAGAATCATCTTGGAAATCCAAATTGGTGTCTTCTGTACTAGTTGCCTCTGTTTTTCACCTTTCTGTGACAGTATTTGCTGCACAAGTGTCGCTGAAATTTCTGCACAAACTTGCACAATGTTGGGCTGTCACACTTGTCAGGAATCTGTCATGTCACATATCTCATTATGAAGCTTAGAATCTCTGCTTCATCACTGTCACCAATCCATGGAGCATCTTTCACCCACAACAGCATGTGTATGTGGGGTGCTTCATGTGCTTGGTATTCCATTCTCCAGAAATAGTGCTTAATAATACCAAGAGGTGGACTGTTTTAAAACAGTATGAAATGTAACAGAGTCTAAAAATAGTGCTGAAAGTACCATGACACTAAGACTGGATCCAGTGAACACATCTCACCAAAAGTCATACCCTGTATGCCATCTACATCTGAGTTAGCACACTTAAGAAGGGCAACCAAGTCATTCCAGTGGTACTGTGTACAACTGAGCATGACAAGCCGTGTTACTGGCCCAAACTTTCTTAACATGCACATCACCTCAGAGTGCTTTCTGTTCCAATACTCTTTTGTGCCATGCATGCTGGACAGAATTGAAGAAAGACTAGCTTGCAGTATCTCATCTTTCTTCTCCAGTTTCTTGATCAATTGCACAGCTGTCATGTTGTGAAATTCTGTACTGAGTTGCAATGTGTGTGCAGTGCTTACTGACAAAATGCTCAGTTCACTCTCCCACAAAAGGTGAAAGAGATATGATATATTTCTGCAGAACTTTCCATCTGAATATAGCAGTCTTGAAGCTCTGTACTCAGCTCCAGGAACATGTACCTCACGATCATCCAGGTGTCCACCTGTGCTATGTGGAAACAGATCAGGAAAGCAACATGCCTCAAGTGTACTTTCCCAGATACTGACAAGATTACCCTCTACCTGTTTCATCTGGTAGAAATCTATATTATCCACCATTGGGTCCTTCCTAGGCAAAGGGTGGATAGTGTATTGCTCATACACATTTTCATTGGTGGCAACCTCAACCTTTTCAATCATGGCCTTTGAACAGTCATGCATGTCACCTTGCATCTGAACATTAGCAAATGTTCCTATGTCAATGTCCAAATAGAAAAGATTATGTTGTTTGAGGTACCGCAAAGCATGCTTGACCTTTTCAGCATTCACAACCTGTTGCCATAATGTTCTCATTTTAGTTGACACACCATTTACCAGGATGAAAACACTATTCTCTCTTGAGATGGTGTTTACATTCTCTTGTAGTGGTAGAGCCCTTCAATGACTTAATCAGCTCTTTTTTTGGCACATCTTTCATTTTGGTGCTCAACTGCAGAATTGTCTGAAATGGCTTCATCGTCTGAATTAAAATTCTCTCAAACAAATTCAAGCCAGCAATCACTGCAGGGGTCTTCTGTACTTTCATTCCATTTAGTACAGATCTAGGAAGCAAAGTGTCAGACTTAATCTTACGATAACAGTATGTGCATACTGACACGGTACCCTGTAAGTTAAAGTCTGTCTTCAGTAGCAAATATGCAACCAGTCACCCCACATCTCATTCCATCGTGAAATGTTGTACAGGTCTACATGAATGGACTGTTCCTTGTAACACAGTTGTTCACAGGAGACACACACAATGTCAAATTTCTGAGTTTTTCTAATTTCAAATTTAGCAATCTCACTTCCAAATTTTCTTAACAACTGTGTCTCTTACACTGTGCCAGTCTGCATGACATCCATGCTACTATCTGTATCAACACTTCCCCTCAACTTATTTTTTGTTGCAATTCTTTAATAAACTCAATTACACCATCAACATCTCCATCATTTAACAAAGAATCAAAACCTGTGAAGTCTCTCACAGCAGATCTTATGCGATACAGCTGTTGCACAAATCTCCGCATCCCAGAGTTGTGTACAGCAATCATGCAAAAGTGATGGAGTATACTTTCACATGCTCCAAGTCTGCAAACAAGCAAGTGAATGCACCATCAGACCAGTGAAAGTTCTAATATCATACTTGTCAATAGTGGCAAACAATTTGTGTCTCAGGCATCTCTTTATGTTTAAAAACATCAAAAGGAACTTTTTAATTACAAGGAATCATTCTTCCCTGATATTGCACATGTCATCACAAGGCCATTTCATAGCATGTGACTCCCTTTTTGGAACATGCTCAGAAGTGTCATCAGTCTCATTCATGACATTATCATCATGTGACACAAGTAAAATGTTTTGAACTTTGTCACAGACATCCTGGCCCAGATATTCAAACTGCACCATTTTGTGGCGCAAGCCCCTTCGCCACTCAAAATAGTTGTGCAGGGGTGTGGCCAGGACAATATTCAACGGAGTTGCGCTATGGCACAACTGCTTTGAATATCGCTCCCTGACCACCCCCAGTGTGCATGGCGCAGTGAAACTACACCAGCGCAAGTGGTCAGAATGGAGCACTGAGATGCGGTGGTGCAAGTTCCATTGCGCCATGCACAGCACCTGCGATATTCAAAGGGTGACATGCAAATGGGGCCACAATTTATGCAAGGTGCACAGGGGGCCATTTGCATCTCATTACGGCCCCATTTGTATGCCATTAGCATGCAGGTGTGCCGATCCCCAATGACTTGCGCCTGGTGCCCTGCCAGGCAGCAGCCGTTGGGGACCAACGCCCCTGCAGCCCTATCGCGGGACGTCCCATGAGGGACAATGAAGGGCTCCAATCCCTGGTGGTCCAGTTGACTGCGAGTAGCCCGATCGTGGGCATAACTGTATGTCTTCCCTCCCACCCCCCGAGTAGCCCGATCATGGGCAGAAATGTACCAATCCCCCCGAGTAACCCAATCAGGGATAGAAATGTACCAATCCCGAGTAGCCCGATGGTAAGGTAATGTACCCTGAGTAGCCTGATCGAGGGCTTCAGACCTCCCCCCCAAAGTCCAATATCCCTGGTGGTCCAGTGGACCGCGAGTAGCCTGATCACGGGCGGCATTCCTCACTCCCCAAGTCTGAAAGCCCTGGTGATCTAGTGGCCCCCCACCCCACCTGCCCACGGAGCCCCAACACCCCGCTCCCCCCATCAGCCAGCGGGTGGCAGCACCCCACCTGCCTGCCGCCCCACCGCCTGCCGACTGACAGCTCGGTGGGGCTGCATGCCCATTGGTTCAGAGCATAAGCCAATGGGCGTGCAGCCCATACTGTACAAGCCAGTCCAGATATGTGAATGAATGACTTTGGGGGAGAGGTCTGATGCCCGTGATCGGGCTACTCGGGGGGTGCAGGGTACATTACTGCCCGCGATCGAGCTACTCGGGGGTGGGGGGTACACTTCTACCTGCGATCGGGGCATGGGGGGTGTTGCCAGGTGTGGCGGGAACAGGTCGAGGGCCACCCACAGGTGGCAGCTGCTATGTTGCACCCTGCAATGTGGCAGCTCACCTGTAGGTGGCCCTCGACTTGTTCCTTTTTTTTTTTGGCTCAATTCATTCACATATCTGGACTGACTTGGGAGTATGGTTGCACTACCATTGGCTCATGCCTGAGCCAATGGGCGGCAGTCCACCGAGCTGTCAGTCGGCAGGCGTGGGCGGCAGGCGGGTGGTGCTGCCGCCCGCTGATGGGAGGAGGGAGGGCGGGTTGGGTGGGGGCCACTAAATCACCAGGGCTTAGACTTGGGGTGAGGAATGCCGCCGTGATTGGCTACCGGTCCACTGGACCACCAGGATATTGGACTTTGGGAGGTCTGATGCCCGCGATTGGGCTACTCAGGGGTGGGGTACATTACTGCCCGTGATCGGGCTACTCGGGGGGTTGGGGGTACACATCTGCCCGCGATCGGGGCATGGGGGGGCGCCACCAGGTGTGGCGGGAACAGGTCGAGGGCCACCCACAGGTGGCAGCTGCTGTGTTGCACCCTGCAATATGGCAGTTCACCTGTAGGTGGCCCTCGACTTGTTCCTTTTTTTCAGCTCAACTTTGTGCAGGCGTAGGTAGGGGTTGTGCCTGCATAACTCTGCACGGCCTGGGCTGAATATCGGGCTGTGAAGTTTATGCATGGTTCCTCCCCCTTCGGTTGTGCATGCCTTCATTATCATTGCGCTGTTGCTCAGCATGATTTTGGGGGTGCAACTGCCTCCTGCTGAATATCGCAGAATGGCGCATTTCGGACTTGCACAGGCGCAACACTATTGTGCATGGCTCAATTCTTTTGAATATCTGGGCCTCAGTGTCATAGTCAATTTACTACTATGAACATTATATGACTCAGTGTTCACAATGCATCCACTTTCCATCAAACTCTGAACAAAGGTCTCTCTTCAGCTATTCAAATGCTATAAGTCTATCACTCATGGTTTCAATTTTGGCACTCAGTTAATTAATGGCTGGCATCATAACAGCCCACAACTGTGAACGTATGCTCATGGCCATATTTACAAAGTGCCTTGCTCTCAAATGTAGTTTCATGAGAGAAAGCTTCCTTTTAACTTTCTTCCCTTTATGCCTGACAAGTGCAGAAATGATATGTTCAATCCTAGCAGTATGCACCATTTTTCTGAAGAAGCAAGCTCTGTTGTGATAGGTGGCACCACAAGTATCACTAACACCACTGTTCATGTGTATCACAGAGCTAGCACGACTAGTCTTATGAGGCCTTAGTGCAGGTCTTTTCAGTGAGACAGATTTTTTGTCATTCTTCAATGATGGTTTCCCAGAACGAACACATTTTTTAACACAAGTGTGCATTTTTTCAAACTTTGCCAGTAGAAGAAGAACACTTAACAGTTTTCTGTTTATGAGAAATTCTAACTTTCTCATTCTGAGATGACATGGAACCAGCAAAATACCTGTTTCGCTTAGAAAGTGGCTGCACTTTTCGTACAACAGTCATTTCTGTAACTCTTCTTGAACTAAATAACTCTGTTTTTCTTCAATACTTATACCTATAAATACACAATTAGATTCAATGGCTATTGACATATAGCAAACAGTGAACAGAACACCATTTATTGTAATGGTTTTAAATAATTAACTGTATGTATGTTTAACAACTGTTACATGACACACTCACATGCCAGCTCAGCCTGCTATTAAAGTTTGTTTATCTGTTTTATCCAGCCACAAATTCATGTTGGCTGTATTTCATTTCCTAGTAGTAAACCACATGGGCAGGATTTACAAAGGAATTGCACTCAGCGCATGGTGGATGCACCAGCACAAATGATATGCGCCAATCGTAAACAGTAGTATTCACAGCAGATGCACTTGGGAAGCTCCCAGTGCATCCCTTCTATGAATGCTACAGTTATGCCCAGCCCTACATGCACCAGTGCAATCCCCATGCAGGCTGGGGAAAGCAATAGGACAGTGCATCTCATGATGCACTGCTCTCAATGTTGCCATTTAGAGTTAACAACATGCAAATGAAACCATTAGACATGCAATGGCCAATGGGGCCATTTGCATGTCATTATGGACCCATTAACATGCGTCTTGCAGGGTTGAGCCTAGCAGAATGTGCCAGGTGCCCTGAAATAGCTATGAGCCTCACAAAGCCCCAGGGAGGCACTATGCAGCCCCCACACATTCCCAGCCCATTTGCCAGTTGTCAAAATGCCCACAACTAAACCCCTGTGGCCCACAGCCCCCCCCGTAGAATTCTCCATTCTGAAAGCTGCACCCAGTGGCGGTAATGCCATGTCCTAAGAAACCCCCTCCCTACCCAGATTCCAGTTCCCAAGCCACATCCTGCAGCAGCAGAGACATGTACATAGAAGCCCCCCCAGCCCTGCCTGTAATTCTGGTATAAAGACACACTCAGTGGCAGTGACACCCTATGCAAAACACCCATCCCGCCCCACCCCAACAAACACGTAACGCCAATGGCCCCAAAAATGACACCACCCCCATCATTGCAGCAGCCCCCCCACTGACTCAGACACCCTCACCCCACCCCACTCCCCCATCCTGGCAGGTCACAAAGGTCAGTGGGCAGCACAACCCACCCACATACCACCATGGCTGCCTGCCTACAAAGCTATGCAAAACTGACAGATACTGTACTGCTGAAAGCCCATTGGTGATCCCTGTCGACCAATGGGCTTGCAGTGAATACTGTGCACTATCATGGGAGTTTGTGTCGGGGGTGTGCTATAAAATTGAGATATATACAATAGTGACAACACTGTTCACTACATTGTCATAAACAGAAATCATTTTTTTATCACTACTGTGTAAATTAAAATAAAAAAGTATCATCTATGCCATTTACTCATAATATATAAAAATCCCATTGTTGACTTTTAAATTAACTATCCTCATGCAAATAAGTAAGCTAACATATCCAAAAACTAATTTTCTGATTTTTTTATTATGATCGAGGATTTTGCATGCTCACGAACATGGATCTTTGTTTGTGACTCACTCATGACCAAGGATTTTGCATGTTCGTGAACATGCATCATCTAGGTAACATTTTGATAATAAAAATGTACCTGGGATACCTAAAAATGCTCTGAATTACATTCCACACTGAAAAGAACAATATTTCCACACTTACATACTGTTTAAAAATATTTATTTCTTAGAAGTGGCACTGTAAAATTCATGTGGTTCACGATATTCTCACAATCAAGGATTATGCTAGCTGGAGAAAGGGGATCCCCATTCAGCACGGCTTGCGATCAAGGATTTTGCATGCTCATGAATGGAGATCGCAGAGTTTTTTTTTCACAAAAATATAACAGAAATTCTAAAAAGTTACTTAAACAACCCCCAAAAGTCAAAGAAAGGTATATCCAACAAATTATGTAGAGAATAAAGGATGGGGAAGTGTGTGATATGAGAATTTAATGTACACCTGAGGTGTGGGATGCTACATAAACCCCAAGGGTGAAGCATGAGGGGTTTATTAAAGCATCCCACACCAAGGGTGTACATTAAATTCAAGTTTTACATACAGTTTCCCATATTTTATTTTATATAATTGTTGGTCAGCAATTTTTCTGCAACCTGAGTTCTGTCTTACACAAACACTTTGCTGACTGACTTCACACACACACACACACACACACACACACACACACACATGCACACACTCACACACATACACACACAGTCTCTGCCTCTTCTGTCCCTTTCCATACTAAGCATTTGTTTTTTGTCATTGCTTTTGCTCATTTATTTTTTCATTATGTATTTGTTTGCACTTACAGTCAGTTGCTTCAATTGCGATGGCACTAGTGCTGCCAGTCAGGTCTGCGCCTGATTCATAAAGTAGAAGAAAAGCAAGATCAGCCAGATACAAGTTTTTAAATATGGTAGAATGTAGGATTTCAATAAAAATAGAAAGGGTGCAGGGCAGGCATGTTGTGGCGGCTTCTCGGTAAGCGAGAGATGGAGCCGCCATGTTTACAAAAGTGTTAAGCCCACCTATGCACTGAACAAGAGTCAGTGAGGGAGAAAACATTTTAAAAGGACAGTGTGCATGAATTCCATAATAACCCATGGATTATTAAGGAAAATATTAACTCGGTCATCACATACAACAAATTGTTGACCAGTAATTGAACAGTTTTAAACATGTATTTCTTCATTTCAAATTTTCAATGGCCTATTCACATTACTCACATTAATCTCATGAATGAGGATTTTGCTAGTTCAGAAAAGGGGATCCCCGTTGGTCACTGGTCACGAGCAAGGATTTTGCATGCCTGCAAATGGGGATTGCAGTTTTGATTCTTTTAAACAAAAATGTGGCAACAATTCTAAATAGTTACATAAACAACCGCCAAAAGGCACATAAAGCAATATCCAACACATTATGACAATTTAAAACATGTATTTATTAATTAAAATTATCAATGTCCTATTCACATTACTCGTGCTAATCTCACGAATGAGGATTTTGTTGGCTCATGAAAGGGAATCCCCATTTGCCACAGCTCACGGTCAAGGATTTGAAAAATAACAGGAGATTAGCTTTCTGTACCAATGGGAAAGCAGGAAATGACAGGAAGTTGGACATCTTGGATTTGTGAGAGAGCCTGCACAGCTTGTTTACAGTAAAACAGTAAGTCACATTTTAAATCATTAATGTTTTAAAACACTTTTCCATTAAGTTTCTAGCATAAATCTTATATATATATCAAAATCAGATTTCCTGTGCTTTAATATTTTGCATTCCATAATTTTATGCTATCTGGCATTCTGACTTTACAAGCATTTGAAATTAGACATGTTAGATAGTTTTGCTGTGGTACAGTTTTTATTTTCATAATCACACTGCACTAAACAGCATTTTTAAAACATATTATTATTGGATGGATTGCTATTGAAGTAGTATATCTCAAAATCAGATTTTGTGTTCTCCCAGGTGTTTTATTTCTCAAATTTGTATTATGTGGCATTTTCAAAAGATATGGCTTTGAAAAGTATCATACAAAACTGCTCCTGGCTGTTGTTTTTTCTACCCACATTAGAACTGTATAGAAAGTAATACTTCTTCATGCATGTTTAAATTGGATCAATTAATTTCAAAGCAGTATATATACAAAACATTGTAGTTTCCATGCTTTCAAATGATGTGTCTTACTAGTCTTCACCATATTGCATTTTTAAACTGGTAAATATTAAAGGCAATCACACCTAAACAGCCTAGTTAATCATCTATTTTAATCGTTTAATTCCTATAAATGTAAAGCAACAAGAACAATTTAACTAATTATGCCTCAGACATATGCTGTCACAAGCTACCATTTCTTAGATGCATTTGTTACAGATTTACAATATATTTAAAATACCATTTTAATAAGCATAAGAAAAAGGGATTCTCACCACACAGAATATCAGTTCAAAAAGAGAGGGAACTGAGGGTTTGTCTCACTGTATGGAGATTGACAGTGACCAATAGAAATGTTCCATATTAACATGTAATAGCATGTGCCCAATCAAGCATCAGCCTTATCCCACTAAAATATTAAGAATGTTTAATAAAAGGCCAATAGCAAACAATTCTATAGACACAACAACAAGTATTAACTGGATTGGTTATTTGAAACAGCAGGAAACCAATGCTATGGGTCCACAGTAGGTGTTGCTACATGATACAGCAGTTATTTTACTCTCACAGCTTTATCCCTTGCAAACACTAGTCATTTGGTTGAAGACTGTTCAGAGAGAAACACATTTTTGAGACTGCTGCCTGTATCAGAATATTGCTTTATATCCAGAGTGGCAGAAAGCTCCAGAGTTACTGCTTGGATTGTGGGGAGCAGTCTGGTCTGAAGGGCTGCTGCCTTTAGTAGAAAAATGTATTTTGGTAATAACTTGCAGCAACCAAATTGCAATGTGTTGTGGTTTGGCAAGGGTGGCATGAGATGGGAGCAGCTCATGCCAACTATGTGCCACCTACAGGAGACATACCCTGCTCCAGATAAACTCCTCCTCCACCTCGGAGCAGGGGTGTCAGCAGGTATACACACTGTACTCAGCAGAGTACAGTAAAAAAAATCAGGAAGGGGCAACAAAAAGAGGAAAGCAAGGATATTGTGAGTCACATTGTGTCTGTGTGGTGCTGAGCCCTTTTGTCTTTGTTGTTCACTATGGACACTGATGCCACCAGCCAAATACACAAATAAGAGTAACTTACCAGGCAGACAGGAGAAAAAGGAAGGAGGAGTACAGGAAGAAACTGATTACTTGAACTCAGACATGGTGAACAGAGGGGCGAGGTGGGCCTATTGTTGGTCTGGCATGGCAGCACATATTTTGGTTTATGTTTACATAACGGGGGACAACAGTGCATCAGATTTGAGTACAAGTTTAAAATTCCTTGCTACACCCATGCCTTGGAGGTAATGATTTGGGCCACAAAAGGGGAATCGATTTGATTGAGGCTGCTCAGTCAGACTTGCAGTCTCTTATTGAGAAGTTACCTGCTTGTAAGATTCTGTATTCAAATATTACAGAGCGGATGATCTGGAGAGGGGAGGAATACTGCTTTGGACTTGAAAGATCATGGAGTAAGGTCAACATCCAAATATCTGGATTCCTTTGAGTTATTGGAATGCACACTATATGTCACCCCCAAATTCGACATTTTAAACATTGGTTACTGTATATGTAAAAGATGGTGTGTATCTTTCAAACGCTGGCAACACTATTTTTGTTGGGGACCTCGAGATGGCATTCTTGCATGTCTGTGGATGTGTACCTCTATATATCTGCAATGCCTGCTATGCAAGAACACCAAACGGCTCTTTTAAGAGCCACAAAAATTGGTCAAAAAATAGACTAGCTGCACACACACAACACAGACTGAAACACATATTTTATCTGATAGAATGGTGTCTCTGTTGCTGTCAGTTTGGTTGCATTTAAAATAGAAATGTGTTTAGGTCTCATGTACGTGTTACTTCACAATTTGACTAGCAGCATTCTGCTGAGTACTTGGGAGGATGTTATGTGATGATGTTCATTTAGGACGTGGTCTAACCTTAACATACACTTCCTGATGTCAGAGGTGATGGGGGAGTTGGAGGGCAGGGGGTCAGTGTAGTATAAATACAGCGCCATATTGTTACTATGCCATATGGTAGAGCTTGATGTTCTGTGCTGTTTGTTATACTGTGCTGTGAAGGGTTGGCTTAGACTGTGCCTCCATCCTTATAACAGATATGTTGCTGTTTCAGTTAAAAACCTATTGGCATAGTTTATTTGTACAACATACCACAGTTGCATCATGTGCCTGCTTTTCAAGGGAGGTAAACTGTAAAAGTCTAGCTACTCATCTCACACACATTCTGTCCTCATAAATAAATGTCTTATATTTGCTACTGACATGGGGAGCTTTTTGGGGGGGAGGCAGTGTTACATCATTGCTATGCAATGTCACAGAGTTCAATAATATATGTGATTTCTCCAGGGAGGTTATACGACAATTCAAAACTGTGCAGTTGATATTTAGTTGTGCCTTTTGAATACACCACTTGCAATTTTACTAGGGCACAGAATTACCATTTAAAAAATTGTTCGGCAGCACACACTTCTTTATTCTGTGTAGTTGTTTTCAGGCAGGTTGACTGTGAAACTTGGCTTCCCAGCCAAATGCCCTTTGGGGTAACCCTTTCCTCAGTGTTTGCACACAGAGGTTCTTTGTCTTTTAAATAGTTTTTTATTTTAATGGGTTCACCACAATATATCCAAGGCACACTGCCTTAAGGGTAGCTGGTCCATTCCACTGGGGTGTCAAACAGACGAGGCATACTGATGAGTCCTGGTAGGATGAAACACGTGTCTATGTCTTCTGTTAGCACCCTTTGCAAACTGTGTGAGAGGCCTTTCGGCACCATGCAATTCTGCTTAAAGTTGGACCAGCATAACATTCTGTGGTGATTTGCATATGTAGCCCATGATGCTTTGCATTGTGGGGGCATGTGTGATTTTGTGTTTTTTGTGAATGGTTATGCCTCATTAGAAACATTATGAGACCTCAGCATACAGCACATTATGTTTTGTTTGTGTGTGTGTGTGTGTGTGTGTGTGGGTGGGTGTGTGTGTGTGTGTGGTGGGGGAGCAACTGTAATATCACTTGACATAAAATGGCACATAGTACTATTGTATCTCTGCTTGCTGCCAAAGATGTAATACTATAATGGAAAAATGGTTTCTTGGTCTGTTAGACTCAGTCTAGAATAAAGAAGTTGATGTATGTATGGGGTGACACACTGACACGGTACCTTTGCACAAGTTGCAATAGGTAAATATTCTGCATAATTCTTGGCAATAACATTGATCACACATTTAATACTATTAACTTGGCATCCACTGTTATCTTATAAGTTAGTTCATTGTAGTGTGTGTGACTGTGTGTGGGGGGGGAGGAGTGTATCATGTCATGGCATATGTAATGTGTGCTGAGTACAGAAGGTGCTGTAGTGGTAGGAGGGTGGTTAGGGGGTTGGAAGAGCAGCAGCGGTTAGAGGATGATGTGTACTGCCTATACCATAAACTGTAAATGTCATGATCTTCAGCAACAATATTATGTGTATCTACCACCCAGTTTGCAAAACCTAATATTGATCTTGTCATCTTTCTCTTCTTCTATCCCACAGATCAATAAAAAAAAAACAAGAAAAGCAAATATGCTCAAGCACTGGTGTGACAGTGATGTGCTAGACCTGATTGAAGCTGTCAAAAAACATGGCAATCCAGTGATTGTGATGAGGGCGACAAACCTCTGTCTGTCCTGCACTTGGGCAAAGGTAAAAAGCTATATTATGTCAGCACTAAAAGATGTTCATACAAAACGGTATTATTGTTGCTTTAGTGCTAATGATGTATACAAAGTACAGACAAAGTTAAAGAAAGTGTTATTACATTGACATTGTAGTTGCATGCCTTTATGACCTTTATAACAGATACGATAAAAGTTTCTTCCATGTCGAATTCTGCATTGTGACTAAATCTGTTAGTAACAATTGTACTATATTAAACATGCACTGTGTGTGTGTAAATGAGTAGCACTTTCTTACACTAATGTTATTGTACTAACCATCCATTCTCTCAAATACAGTATTCTTAGGTAGATGTTATAATGGCATACTTATCTCCTGGGTAAAAAAAAACAAATTGTGATATTACTTAAATAAATCAGTTGCACTCACTTTTGCAGTGTTACAAAGCCTAATTTACTTGCATATATATCACAATATATACTACAAAAATATTTCTGTTTCTTTTCTTTCATAAGGTGGCCATGCCTTGGGGGATCAAGGCATTGAAAGGACACCAGAAGAGTGCCTGAGGAAGTGGGAGCTCACCCGGCAGACATTTTACAAAAGCAAAGCTGCCAGAGAGATCCACTGGAGGAACAGGGACTGGTACGAGGTGGCACACAACATGTGGGTGGCTGCAGGGAAGCCAGAGTTTGGTGAGCATCACCACAGATGTATCTATATTTCTTAGTATGATTAATACTACATCGGTAGAAGTCAATTAAGCAATATGCCATGACCAGAAATATGTGACAGCAGAATTTACCCACGCCTAGTGTGGCTTGCTCAGGAGGCACAGTTAAGTGACTGACCCACACCAGAAGTGTGTAAATCTTGCCATCACCCACACCCGGTCAAGGAATATTTAAACAATATATCACAAACAGGCATGTTGCTAGCAGGGTTAACCCACGCGAGCTGTAGATTGCTCACGAGGCACAACCAAGTGAGTAAACCACACCAGAAGTGGATACGTCTTGTCATCACCCACACCCCATTGTGAAATATTACTATTACATTATGTAGGAAACAAGGAAAGAGATGTTTACATTTCTTATTTTGAGTTTTCTCAGGTTCCGATAACTGTAAACAAAACAATATGGCAGCTGGCGTCTTTGAAGTTAGGAACCCTGATTGTCTGGTGCTTCTACCGTGCGGTGATGGCACGATTTACATGTTGTAAATTATGTCAGCCAGCCAATCAGGAGACAGTATTTTCAACAGCCATTGTATAATAAGTGATTCTTTATGCAACAATTTTAAGAAGTATTACAACTTAGAATATTTCAATCAATATATAATGCAGAGCAATGTGACACACTGTCTACTTCAGTAACAAATAAAAATATCATAACTATCATTACTTTTTAGCATTAAAGCAATGCTATCACATCCAGCTGCATTGTGTTGATGAGCAGTAATCTAACTGTAAGTTGTATATTGTTGTTTTAAAAAGCGCTTATTAATCTAATCAGAATGACATTTGCTACCTTTTGTTTTCTAAATAACATATTCATATTTACAGTTATGCGACCATGTAAGTGTGCACACTCAACTGATCAGTCAGCCATGAATACTACATACATTAACAGTCTATCAGTAACAGCCTGGGGATGGGGTGGGGGGTGGAGGGGTGTAAAGTGGCATACATTGTAGTCAAGTGCCATATTGCCCCCAGGGTGTAATCAAGTTACTGGTAATTTAAGTCCTGTCAGTCCCTTATTTCTATTATTATTATTTTTTTTAATGTATTAAAACTATACTGCATAAAGAATACTGCAACAAATTCCAACTGATGTGTAATGATTAGCATGGTGTCCCTGACACTGTAACAGTTGTCCATGCATGGCAGCTAGAATCATAACATCTAATAACACATACAGCACTAATGAGTTTTTTTTTTTAAATGGCAGTAGATCATTTTCTCCATGGCAGAAGTGTCCTGTATTGCACAGAATTTGTGATTATACTAGTGTGCCACAATAACACAATACTCTTAGCAGTATAACAGACAAAGTAGTTAGGTATCATGTGTGACAGGATAACAACATACAGTGCACAGTGTTTATCCACCACACTGTTTCTAATCCTTTCTAGACATGAGTAGTTTTATATTGTTGTTTGATATTCAAAGCAGTAACATACAATAAGGCACCGAATAATTTTTTTTCCTCTCTAATTTTTGGTTTTCACAAACAGAACAACACAGCTTCCCTACTGCCACAAAATGAAGAGTCCACCTTGTGCCAGTCCCAGAGGGTCAGGAGCAGGAGGTCCCTACAGTTAGCCAGCTCCTCCTAGTGGTCGACTCTGCTGGCGAGTAAAAGTCACAGCTCATTCCACACACACAGTGGTATATATAATGTTGAAACTTCAAATATTTATTTCATCTCAAAGTGTGCTAATTAAGCAATATACCACAAACGGGCATGGATGATGACATTTACCCATGCCTCCTGTGGTTTGCTCACAAGCCACAGCCAAGTCAGGAAACCACACCACAAGTTGGTTAATCTTGCCATCAGCCACACCCGGTCATGAAATATTAATATTATGCAATTTAGAAGAGAAATGTTTCTCTCCTTCTTTCTTAGTTTTCACAGGTTCCGGTTACTGAGAACAAAGTAATATCCTTGGTGGTGGCTTTGAAGTTTGGTTCCCTGATTGGCTGGTAGTTGTACCATGAGGTGACAGCATGATTCATACATTGTTAATCATGACAGTCCAGCCAATCAGAACCCAGTATTTTAAGAGCCATTGTACAAGTAGAATCATAACTCAGTAGTGGCACAGCCATGACTAAGCTATGTAACTAACATGAACTTACCAGAGAATATAAATTGTGTAGTTTGAGACAGAGGAAACGTATTCAATATATGCATCAGTAGATTGCAAGAAATAGTCCTTAAATGTACAACATGCGATACAAAGAATCATTTACAGTCAACTATGCACAAGCTGTGTGTTCTGCCACAGAGTAGTCCTGATTTCCTTGACACCTCAAGACTGAAGCACAAGATGTTCATGGTAATCAGAACCCTCAGCTAACAGAACACCCTGGTTATGCATAAAGTTGCTCATTCTGTATCTTTCATAGTGTATGGTGGTATTTGAAATGAGTACACTGTGTTTATCTTAATCTCTTTCACTAAGAAAATTAATTGTGTAGTCTCTAGACCTTCTAAAATGCTGTTGCACCACACAATTTCATACAGGAAATGAACTATATTGCAGTATTCCAAGTTGTTGTGTTGTAGTAGTGACATCACTGCTATAGCAGAACAGCATAATGATGGCAGGATTGCTGCAGAACAAGCATCTCCAGGTGTGTAATTCCATACATGCCAACCTTTCTACAATACACTATATAGTGTTACTATTTTCCTTTACTGTTAAGCTGGATGTATTATTACTGCACTTGACATTGTGATAACATCAATTGGTCCTACGCACCATACAGGCAAAGGGGAGTACACAGAAAGCTTGCATTCCTTAGCCACGTAGTTGCACACCCACACACAGGTGTGTACCAGGCAGCATTCACTGCCATCTGCCACCTGTCTGCATCCGCCTCAACACACACACACACACACACACACACACACACACACACACACACACACTTACGCATGACTCAGCAAGACACCCGTAAAGTGGGCAGAGTCATAAACCCTGCTAGTTATCAAATTAGAAGTATGGAGTGTGACCCACAGTGTATCCCAGTCACAGCATGGCACACATTTTGAAGTGTATTTAGCACATATCTGAGTGATGGTAGTTGTGGTGTTGTGTGTAGCACAATGCCAACAACCCTCCAATGGCATCCCAGAACTGTACAGTAACTGGGGTAGGGTCAGAATAGCAGTCGGTGGTGTGAGGGGGAAGGGAGAGACAGTGTATCCTGTTGTTGCTGGTGGATGGCCAGGCAGAGCTGTTTGAGGAGGAGATGAAAATGGGAGACCAGCATCCACGTGCAATGTCTCTCTGTCTGAGGTGTCACTGCAGGATGGCTGTGGGGGGTAGTGGAAGTGGTGGTCCAATATATACTATGCCAGGTTCCACTCTGTGCAGTGAGGGCAACACTTACATACTTACTACACAACCCCCTTGCTGTAACCTACACAGTAGGCATGAAGGGTGCAGAGTGCCAACATACCCCAGATACACATGCATACCCAGCATAGCCCAGTGCAGCAAAGGACTCAATATTCTGTTTTTCCCTGTTTGATTAGCTCAGTAGTGTACTGTACAAGTGTTCAAAACTCACCAGACATGTTAACATCCTGCCATCACCCACAAACATTTAGACAATATTGCAAACACAGAATGTTGTACCAAAAAATGTAATAGATGTATATGTTTGTTTTTTTAATTTTCCAACCATTCTGGCTGCTGGTAGAAAACAACACGGTAGCCACAATCTTGTAAACCCAGTAAATACTTTTCTACACTTCTGCAATGAGGTGATGGCACAATTTGCACATTGTCAATCGCATCAGTCAATTAATCACAAGCCACTATTTCTCAAACCATTGCAGCATTAAGTGGTTTAATAACTGTAAGCAGTACTTCCCTTTTTCTATTTTCATTACTATAGAGCATGCGTAGGTGAAACCTGTCAATGTTTTAATATGAAATTAGTGCCTTGCCACCAGTGTCTACAACAAATGACACAGCCACTGCTATCTATCACATTTTTGGGTGAAAATAGTCTTGCAATTTAAGTGGGCCAGAAGCACATGTAACATATAATGATTTAAACAATGACAGAAGTATTACAGAATATGCAGTTCACCAAAACAGTATCATTATGTACTATTTTTCAGAGGAGAAAGATCAGCTTGAGGGCGCTGTTGAGGGTGCGCAACAGGCCACAGAGGGTGACATTGAGGTTGTCATGGTGGTTGAGCCCTCTGTGGTCCACACAACTCCCCCAACAGTGGTCGTGTGCCAAAGTGAAACAGCAGAAAAGCCCCACCCAGGTCCATCCCAAGATGCTGCAGGTCATGGCAGGCCTCCAATTGAACAATGTAAGTACCATTATATCAAACCATACATTATTCTCTTAGCATACTCTCTAGTTTTGCTTTAAGATTTGTTTTTAAAAAACAGTATTTTTAATAGTTAATTTTTCACAATCCAATCGAATTTTTAATTCATTGTAAAGGTGAACGCCATGTTTGTGGCAGAAGATAAATACTGGTTATAGGGGTACAGACGGAAGATAGTTCTGGTAGTAGGAAGACTATTTTACTCATTGTATAATGTGCTTTAGCACCAGGATGGCCATGTATTATGCTTGAATAGTATGCAGTCACATAGAGGATAGTGTATGATCGCTCATACATAATAGGGATATTTTATACTTGAGAGGATTCCATGGTAACCAGAGACCTTGAAAGCACAGCTCAACAGTTCTCGTTACCATGGTAACCTCAACAGTTTGAAAATATCCCTGGCTTGTATGACTAACCATACACTATCTTTTATAGTGCATGGTAAGTACTTATAGTGAAGGGTCTCCCGCACCATCTCTCACTGCTACGGGCATTCCCCAAGAATCAGAGGGCTCTAGATCACATTTCATGTTGTTATGCTGCACTAACTACATAGCTAGTGCAGCATAAGAAACTAGCCAATGTAGCTAGTGCAGCATAACAACATTTTATGAGGGATATATTTTAATCCCTAATAACGCTGCACCATGCTATATCACTATTTTTAACCAATTAAAGTTGTTTGATTTTTAGAGCCATTTTATTAATGTACAAGTCAAACTACTAAGATAGCATGATATATTAGGAAAAGGTAGCTGTATTGATAAATCAGTATTACTTTATTGAGTGTAAGAGATTGTCAAATTTCACCAAAGATTTGTTTTGCTTGAATCAACTGTCTCACAAGAAGTAAATATCAATAAACAAAGCTGTTAAGCTAAGACCTGATAGCAACACCAACAGACAGCATGCATTCTTAAATACATATAACAGTATCATCAACTACACTATTCCATAGCAAGAGGAGCAGTTGTGGGCGGGTGGAGTTGTACATGTGGGGGGAGGGGCAAGGGTTAAGCTACAGTATAACGTCAATAAATGTTTATAACTGCATTGCATATTTTAATTCACAGACCATATAAATCAGTTAATCAAAAACATACCATCACTATAAGCTAAGAATACAACAATGCATGATAACAAGACAGGGTTTCAAAGCAGAGGTTGCAATAGGGAGAGTAGGGGGGTTATATAATAGAAGTTTTTTCAAATAATTAGCAGTAAGATTGCATTTTAGAGCAAATCTCTTTCCCAAAATCCATATCATAATGTTTTTTGCAAAGTGGTAAATTAATCCTTTACCTTTTATTTCAACAGAACACTCCGCTGTACATCCAAGAACTTTGTTCTAGAAGGTAAGAAGTATATAGTCAAATTATCGTGGGTTGCTAACTTAAGCCACAATACCCTCTAGGGTGCACAACATCTGGCTATGCTGGTGGTGTTATGACCGCTAACAGCATAGGCATATGGCCTCATATGTCCTGGAAGGCTCTACATAGCCAATGATGCCCACCCTTTGAGTATATTATTGCACTCACACAATCACTTTTGCACACTTTGATGAAATCCTTTAAAAACTGTACAGTGAGAAGGTTATTTACACAGCTCATGCTGCAGATACAGACCTTTAGATGGTAACTAGGAGGAGTAGACAGTGAGTAGGTGATGTGTCAGAGGGGCAGACAGACCGCCATCACAAAGACAGACCATCATTCCAAGGGGTAGAGGGGAGCACTTGGCCAGGGGGACCAAGTGTACAAGGTCCTAGGATACATGGTGTACTGGAAGGACATACACA
Organism: Neoceratodus forsteri; assembly: GCA_016271365.2. Classification (NCBI taxonomy): domain Eukaryota; kingdom Metazoa; phylum Chordata; order Ceratodontiformes; family Ceratodontidae; genus Neoceratodus; species Neoceratodus forsteri. Next base: position 867,508,437 of record CM057450.1, on the reverse strand, counting down.
CATTGTATGGGGGAGGGGCAGTGGAAAAGGGGAGAGGAGGAATGGTGAGTAATCTTTGCAACCAGGTGGGAAGATGCCTAACACACTCCAATACAGTCCCAGTACCTAGGGGAAACATGTTGATGAAGCTAAGAATACACAGCAGGTTAATGAGCAAGCCGAGAGATGTGGAGGTGGGGGGAGAAACTGGTGGAATATGCCTAGCACAGTTTGTACTTCAGAGAAGAGAGGGTAGTCGTAAAATGGATGGGGGGGACACCTATGCCAAGCCCAGTAACAAGTGGAGCACTGCAGGGTTTAGTGCTGTATTCAGTAAGATCACCATGTACTCAGATGATATTATCATTTATCTAGAAGTGGGTAACAAGGACGAGAGCAAAGCACTCACATATGACCCAGCCAAACTCAAAGACTGGGGTAGAAAACAGTAGTTTGTGTTTTAATGATAAGAAAAGCAAGGTCATGCACCTCGCAGACAAAAATCCCAGCACCAGCTACTGGCTACTATAGAGTGCAGGCAACAGTTTTAGAGAAAAAAAGTACCCTTGTAAAAATATTCACAGGGGACATGAACATATCGGTACAGTGCAGGACAGTGCCAGAGACTTCTCCTCTAGGAAGAATGAGTTAAGTCTGTCAATGTATAGATCAATAGTAGGGTCATAAGTGTAGCACTGTGTGCAACACTGGTCTCAATACCTCAGAAAGGATGTGAGGTTACTGCACAAAGTACAGCAGATGCTGCTGAAAATGATCATAGTACTAGCAGGTGAAAACTGTACTTCAGTGATGAACAGTCATCATTCTTCTTTGTGTCCCTTTAGTAATGTAATACTGCACCACAGCTTTGTCACTCATTGGTTGTATCATATTTGTATATCTCTTTAACTGTTAGAAATACAGGATTCACAAATAACATATTACCACTCTGAATGTTTGTGTGTGAGTGTGTGTGTGTGGGGGGGACTTTTAGTGGTGCAATTATGAAAAGTTCTAAAGTCTCGCACAGCATGGCAAACAAGAATAAAATAAATTGAACATGGCAAACAAAAAAAACATTGTTAGGTAAAAACATCTGTGACCATAGTAAAGCAATAAGTCATGACAGGGGGCATGTTATGGAAGGATAACAGCCCACCTCAAGTGGGTTGAAGCAAAGGGTGTAGCTGAGTGCTTCCACCACCTGAGAAAGGCCATTAGCCCACCATAACACACCCCCTGGATTGCCTTATTGTGATCATGAAATGGGTTGTTTTTACTAAATGTGATGCCTTTTTTTAACATATTACTTTTAGCTGGGCTGTTGTACTCAGATAATGGCCCAACATAAAGCTGCTGTTGGCCAATCAGGAGCCAGCATTATTTCTACCCATCTCATAATATTCTATATCATTTAGTAATATCAAAATCTATTTGCTGTGTCTTGGAAAAATGTTGGAATCTTTGTATTTTTTCAAACTTACCTATTGATCCATTTTATGTAACCAATAAGATGTGTGTAGATGATGTTACTGCTGAGATACCATCACATGAAGAGGTTGAACGTACGCTACTTGTGGTCTGTTTCCTAACTGCACCTCATAATATACAGGTCCTTATCTTATGCTGACATAACAGTGGTCTCTAAAATGTTGTTGTAACACAACTAGTAGAGCAGTAGTATTTTTCAGTTCCTATTTCATACAGTATGTTGTTATAACAGTCTGTACTTTAAAGCATATTACTTTAGTAGCATATCCATATATTTGTTCTTTCTTTCCATAACGCCACTTACTGCCAATAAAAAAAACAGTAAGCCATCTATGACTCAAACTACAAAAAAGGGTGCATTACTGTGCAGTAGCACTTTCCAATGCTTGATAGTAACCTAAATGATAGAATCTCACAACTGCATGTACAACTGTTTCTCATATCTTCTCTTCTATCCTCTTTTATAATCTACACCCTGGGATCTTCACATGCACCATACAGCTTGCATCTCAACATACCCTCATACTATATATATATATATATATATATATATATATATATATATCCTGTCGCTTCCTGCCAACCACCCAAAATTACAACCTGAGCTATATGCTTCTGCATATCACTTCTAAACTGCACTTCCCAGACAACATAAAATATGATACATCTACTTTCGCTAATAACCACACTGTTAACACTTCAAGAGGCAACCATTAAATAATTGTAAAGCTCAACAACTGAGCTTGAAATCTTTACAAATGACAAGAAACCATGTAGAAGCATTTTTCAGTGTATTTGTGTAGCCAATAGCCAAACATTGTATTTTATACTGCATGGTTACAAATATTATATCATACCAAATTTAGCTATGTTACATCTCCAAATTTCTTACCAAAATCAAACATCTTTTCATTATCTCATTTCATTATACCATTGCTATGCCTACTCAACAACATAGAACAACAGACTGATATTATATTCCCACAATTAAACTGTTCTTATACTGTCAACCACAGTCAACAACAAAAACTCCCTCATACAGCATAAAAAAATTCCAGTCTTTGGCATAAATTGTAAAGATACACAGTTGTTTTGTACAATCTTTGCTACCCATGCATTGCATTTCATCTTCTCCTTAACATGCCAGCATCACCAGAATGACCTTCATGAACTGCATGGCTTTCCACTGTTCAACAGTAGAAGTAGTAAATAGCAAAGGAATGTGCACTTATAAAAACCACAGTTCACTAAAAGTAAACAACAACACTATTTTATACTTGCTTACATGATCTTTTTTCTCTTCCAGAATCACTAGAACAGTTAAAAAACATAGAGTTGAGCCTCTGCTGGCTGCTCGAGGCTGTGGAGGAGGGCAACCATGCAGCGGCCTAGTGAGGCCAGGTGCTGGCAAGCAATCAGCAAAAGAAGATGTAGAAGCAGTACCACATAATTGACTTCTACAGTGCCAAGGCCACATTGGACATGCTGCTATGGTTGCTGTCCATGGTCTTGAAGACAGCAACAGATGCCTGTCTCACAAAATTCATCAATTGCTTGAAGAAGAGGAAGCCTGTGTTCTCCTCAAGAGACCACCCACGGTCTCATGTTGCAGTTGGCCAAGAGTCAGTTGCAGGTCACAGAAGTCATTCACAACCTGATCCGCTAGGACCTGCATTATTACCAAGAAATGGACTCGGCCCTCCAGATTCCTTAGTAGCAGGAACCTCCACCAAGTGCCCCTCCAACTGAAACACCAGAAGAGGAGGGACACCAACTCCTGACCCTGCTAGGTTCTCCAGTGAACTCTTCCACTTCCTCCAACTCCCCCAAAGCACCCTCATCACACAGTGAGGGCTAGCACATCACTGTAACAAACAGTGTGCTTAATTTTTTTTTTAATTTTCAAACCATGCACAATTTTTCTATTTTTTTCTTCTTTTTTATCCACCCCATGTGAAAATAACACATTTTACTTTTAAATTTATTAAACTATAGAAATATTTTGTTATATTTGTTTTATTTTTTCAAAAGAAAATTGTAAATATCTATGTAAAGTATGAATAATGTTTGTATTTTTTAAACAAAGAACTACTTTTTTACAATTTTTTTGTTCTTTTTTATCCCTGCATGAAAATAACACTTTTTACTTTTTAATTTATTAAAAATTTATAAATATTTTCATTTTTTTTTGCAAAAGAAAATATTAAACAGCTGTGCAAAGTATTTTTTACTTTTTTGTTCTTTTTTATCCCCGTGTGAAAATAACACATTTTACTTATTAATTTATTACAACACTGAAATATTTTTATATGTTTTGTACGTTTTACAAAATAAATTTTAAATACGATAAATGTATATATGTTTTCATAAACAAATCACTTTTTACATAAAAATGTCTCACGCTCTTCTTTCTAAATGTTAAAGTATATCTATAGCAGGGAGAGAGCACTGAGGGGTGTGTGGGGTAGGGTGGGAGAGAGTGGCCGAAGCAGAGTAGGAATATCAGTTGTTAGCATTCCAGCCATAACATCCCGTCATCATACTTCAGGCCCCACTCTCACTCTTATACATAAAAATGACTTCATACAATATCCCTATTGGACTCACTGATATGTATTGGTGGGAGCATGAGCCCTCCTGCCCTGCACTCACACTAGCACATAACAACAGAGACACACAATACCCTATAGGGCTAACTAGTATGTGTTGGTTGGAGTACAGGCTCTCCGGGTTCCCCGCTCCCACTAACCTACCAATTTCTGCATGACGATATGCTTGTGTGGGAGATTGGGCACTCCGGGCCCCACGCTCCCACTTGCGCATAACGGCAGAGACATACAATACCCTATAAGGCTAACTAGTATGTGTTGGTGCATGGGCACTCTGGGGCCTGTGCTCCCACTTACACATAACAACAGAGTCATACAGAAGCCCTGTAAGCTGGAAAAGGAATCCTTGTAACACCAATCTGCCAATATCTCAGTAACTGTACTACATATGAAAAACATTCCACTGCAGGTGTAATCTATGAATCCAAAACCTCCACACATGCTTAGTCCACCTAAACAATATCTTGCATTGTTTCCGAAACACGGGCACAAAAGTCGCAGTGGGCCCTGCAATGTTATCCTATGGAAAAAATCTCAATTTCATGTTGGCATATCTTTGTAGCTGATTAACTTTTTAACACCTAAATAGCATAATTCACATCTCTGGGGCATCCCCTTTATATCCTGCAAATTTCAAGCCAAAAGACCAAAGCATTTATTTACAGTGCACTGGCAAAGCTTTTAGAATCCTAATTAGAGAGGTGGCAAAATTCCCATTCATGAGATCAGTCCCCATTTGTGAGCTGTCAAAATTGCCGTTCATGAGAAATCCTTGATCATCAGATTCTGGCCATCTGGTCTAGAAGTCATGATCAAAGTTTTATCCAGCCTCACGAAGGGATCGACTTCATGAAACGAGGATTTCGCCAGCTATAAATGGGAATTAGGTCAGCTCAGGAATGAGGAACCTGAAAATCAATCCCTATTTGTGGGTTGTCAAAATCCCAGTTCACCAGTCAATTCCCTTTTGTGAGGTGTCAAAATCCCCATTCGCGAGCCAATCCTCATTTGTGAGAATGCCCATCTGATCGTCAAATGACGATCAAGGATTTTGTCAGCTCATAAAAGGGGATTGGCTGGCACATGGGGATTTTGACACCTCATGAACAGGGATTTTGTCAGCTCATGAAAGGTGATTCAAAGACCCAATCACCTTTCGAGAGGTGACAAAATCCCTGTTTGTCAGCAGATCCCCTTTCACAAGCTGACAAAATCCCCATTTGCGAGCCAATCGTCATTCACGAGATGGGGCCATCTGGTCCCTAAGTCACGATCACGGATTTTGCTACCTCATGAAAGGGGATTAGGTCATGAATGGGGATTTTGTCACCTCATGAATGAAGATCCGAAGTGAGTGATGAACGAAGAATTTTAAAATCTAAAATGGCTGTTCTGGCCAAAATGAACTAAACCAAAGGCATGGGTTTGCAGAGGGCATCACCCTCAACAAAACCCATGCCTTATTCTACCAACAAGTCACCCGTGGGGAAGGCTATGGCATTTTGTTTGGGGGGAAAATGAAAACAATATGGTGGCTCACGAACAAAGAATTTTTTCTCATGAATGGGGTTTTGCTCAGGGGGCTTCATTTTATCGAACCATGCCAGTGGTTTCATGCATTTATGTCTAAAATTTGAATTTCACCATTTTTTATTCTTTGATCATGAGCCTGCAAATTCTTTGATCGTGAGATTCTTTGATTGCGATCTTTGATTGCATGGGAGGGAACAGATGGCCAGATTGTAATGCAACAGATAGGCCAATTTTAACAATCTTTAACATTAAATATCTTGGAAATGGTTTGGTCTTTTTACTTGAAATTTGGAAGGTGTTCACAGGATGTCCTGTACATGGGAATTATGATGTTTATGTGTCAGACAATATATATTTTGCAGAGATATTGAGTGGTGCAATTTACATTTACAACCAGTGTTTTACATTGCAGTAGTGGCTTGAAATTCGTAGGGTAGTTAGCCTTACTGCCATGGATGTACTTTTCAGTCATTAGGTGTCTAAAATCTTAACAGGTGTGGAACTCTACCACTCCAATGAATGAAAATCTCAAACTTTCACATGTTATATCTCGGAAACGGTTTCGTCTTTTACATTGAAATTTGGAGGGTCTTTAGGAAATGTACGGTACATGTCAATTATTGTGTTTAGGTGTTGGAAAATTAATTTGCTGTGAACATATTGCATGACACACTTTATGTTTTGCTTATGGGCCCAGATATTCAAACTGTACCCAAAAAGTGCAAAACAGCAGGAGCACGCGCAAGTCCATTGAGCCCATGCACAACAGGCGCGATATTCAAAAACTGCACTGGCCAAGATGCGCCTACAGCCAACGACTGGGTATCGCACCACCTGCACCATAGTGCAACTAGGGAGGGGAAGCTGAGCATATCTGATGCACCATAGTGCAACAAGGGATGTTCAGCTGAGCAGTCCAGATGTGCCATAGCGCAACCAGGGATGCCCCCCAGCAGCAGGGCAGCAATGCAACAGCACAACCAGGGATGCAGGGGCCCACCACCCATGCCACAGATGGGCAGAGGAACACACAGCAGAACAGACATCATCCCCCCACATCCCATGCACTGCACAACTGGGGGAGGGCTGGAATAACCACTGGCCCATGGAGACCAGCAACCAACCCACAGCTGGGCCATGGTGCCCCATCACACCACCTGGCAAGCTGTGACCAGCACTGAAGGAGGGCCGACCACACCATTCCACCAATGCAGAGTACACCCTGCACCATGACCCCTGGACACCCTGCCCAGGAGCAGCGTCCACCAGTGCAGGATACCCCATGCATTCCACCACCCCCACTGTGACAATGCAACCCTGTGCAGCACAGAACCATGCAAGGCAGCCCCACCACAAGCACCCATCAGCAGGTGGCAGCACACAGTGATGCAATGACGGCATACATAGTGCTACCATGCACAGCCCCCCAAGGTACAGCTGAAAGACCGACCATGCGTCGCCACATGAGGTACCCAACATGTGACAGGGCATGCCCCAGACCCAACCACCAGTGGTACAGCACCCTGCACACCCTCCCAAGGACACACCCTGACCCAGCACTGGCCACAACAGCCAGCGCAGACAACCACAGTGGTGCAGGGAAGCATGCACCACACCGGATGCAACACAGTGCATGGACAAACACCCACCCATACCCAAGGGCACACCAACACAGGGATGCAGTAGCGGGGTAACCAAGCCCCCAGCATGGGGCCATGGAAACTGTGTACACACGGTCAGCAGTCCTCCATGGCACAGGAGTGCCAGCCACCCTATGCAGGCACTGTGGAGCTGTATGCCACCAGCATTTGCCCAGAGCACAAGTCACAGACAGTGGTGCACATCTCCTGCAACACACACAAGCCACAGCATGGAGGTGGGACAACAACAGCGGAGGCCACAGTGTCACCCGAGGCAGACATGCACCACACCAGTGACAGGAGGCAACCCATCATTGTGATGGGTACAGTGGCTGTCCTGCATGGACAGCTACCACTGACATGCCAGCGGACCGTGCAGGTCACAGACATGCAAGGGTGTCAGCTGCACAGGCCACAGATGGGCTGACAAGTGCGCCATGGACACAGAGCATGCACCATGGACCACTGCACACAGTCATCCAGTGCACAGGGAACAACACACACACACACCACAGACAGTGACTGATAGCTACTCCCACACCATAGTCACTTCCCCACAGATACACACACATGCCCATGACTACACCACCCCTGACACCATGCACACCACTGCAGCTAAGCACCTATAGCCCACTGCAAATCAGAGACCACCACAGTAGTCATATCAAAAGAAATGTATTTAAAAACATCAAACAAAACTATGTACAAATATTTACAAATGTGTGGAGGGAGGGCCACAAACAAGGTGGGGGTGGGTAAGGGACAGGGGTGAACAAATGGTAGAGGGAAGGAGTGGTGTGAGGGTGGGTCCAGGGAGTAGGGGAAATCAGGGCATTGTGATGCTCAGTAGGAGCCCCGCTCCCCACTCCGGCTGCTCCTTCTGCCATGACGCCGCCTAACCCCCAGCCTCTTGATCCTTTGCAGGATGTTCAGTGATGCCCTGGCAACAGTCAGTATTTGCTGCAGAGCCTCCCTGATCATGTGTAGCTGCCGTCCACCTAGGACAAGGGAGCAGAGTCAATAGCTGTGAATGCACAGCCCCATACAGCCCACCCACTGTGCATGGCATACAGCCATGGGACATGCCTCTGTGATGGTGTGTGACCACCCACAGTGATCGTGTCCACAAGACCTGCCCACCCAGGTGCACACAGCCATGCAGACCGCTGCACACACCCACCGGCCAAGTCCTGCACAGCACCACCATGGCTGTTTAGTGACATGGCTATGTGGTGAGAAGGCAGTGGCACAGCCATGTACCCGGTGCATGCATGGACCACCATTGACGCAGTCCCAGACATGCAGTGCCACTGGACAGTGCTGACTGTAACAAATTGCGTGCATGGCAGTGGTGTCAATGGATGGTGGCCATGCCCTACTGCCTGCCCTGTTACACAGCATGCAATAGTAATCATGGATGTAGGGCACTCAACATCATCAGGCTGGTCCCTCTGCCTCTGTGGACTGTCGCCCCTCCAGGTGTGACGTCTTCCAGCTGGTGCCTCCTCTCCCTCACCAGCCATCTCTCTTCTGGGCCTAAGGTGCAAACATGGAGAGAGGAACATCAGTACAATCCTATAGCAAAGTCCACCTGCCCCCATGTGTGTGCAATCCCACACAGCCAGACCCACCCACCCCACACCCTGATAACACCACCACAGCCAACACCGGACAGTCCCCCCCCATGTTCCGGACACATGCAACCGTGATACCCATATGGAAGATAAAAGTGTATGGATGTTACACCTACCTGGCCGTGGCACCATGCCCTTCCTGGCATGTGCCCACAGGCGGGCAAGCAGGTCCAGGTCCCTCCACCTCAGGTCCCCATATCTGTGGCGGCACTGCTCTGCTGTCCGCCCCATTCCTGTGTCCTCCTCCAGGGCGTCGGCCACCTCCTGCCACACCTGAGTCCTGGACCTGTCCAGGGGTGCCTCACCAAACAGTGGGCCAACAAGTGGCTCCACAATGGCAACCAGGTTTGCCATTTCTATCTGGCTCCACTGGGCAGCTCTCCTCCGCACCATCTCTCTTGCTCGGTAGGATCAAAATGGTGCTCTGCAGTGCGGTTCCACCACGTGCAGATGCTGTGTGGTACAGCGCTGCCATTCCCTATTGCGCTGTCACCGAACAGCACGATAGTGGTGCACCCATGCCTGATGCATGGAGCCTAGGGGGCAAAGGTTGGGGACAGGGTCAAGGGTCTCTGGCGCATGGACAGCCACAGCACAATTGCAACTCAATGCGTCTAGTGCGATTGGGTGCCTGTGTGCCACCTCCATTAGTGACCTACCGTGCTGTTGCCCCAGTGTGCCTACGATGCCCCAGTGCCACAGTGCCATATAGGTGAACATCGCTGTAGCGCCACTGGCACAATGGTGGCAGTGTGCTGCATTGCCTCCCGTGCACAGCACGTCAGCAGTGCGGCAGGTGCCTGCACCATCGTCATCACCCAGGCACGCGCAGTTAGGTGTGTACTGCGCATGTCACAGAGCTGCGCCCTTGACTCAGCATGTTCAACACAATTGCACAAAGCGCAAAAGTGCTATATTCAGCTGTCATATGCAAATCAGCTAATCGGCCATTCAATGGCGCAGTACTGCAATTTGCATCTACTTAAAGTTGTGCCTCGCCTCATTTGCATGGGTTGCGCTATAAAAGTGCGACATTGGGCTGCACTGGTCATACTCAGTTACTGCAGTCTATTGGTGAGTTGCATGCTGTTTGGGAGTGTGGACTGTTGATTTTGGGACATGCATGGGACTGCACAGTCACAGGTAACAACTGTCATTCTCACAGGCTGAATCATGACTGAGCGAGTTGTGGGAGAAGAGGAACAGAGTTTTGGGAGGCGGAGGAGGAGGCCAAATTTCACCAAGGCCGAGATGGATGCCCTGTTTGAGGCCTACCTGGACCAGGAGCCGCTTCTCAGCAGATGCCAGGGAACACCACAGGCCCGTGCTGCTGCATGGGAGGAAGTGGAGCATGCTGTGAACCTGCATGGCAGCCACCAGCGCTCCATGCAGGAGTGCAAGAAAAAGATGGGTACAGACAGGAGGAGGATTAAGGAGAAGGTGGCTGCCATCAGGGCAGCATGATCTGCGACAGGTGGGGGACAGCTGGAGGTGCTACGCCTGACCCCACAGAAGGAGAGGGTTGCTGGCAGCATGCAGCATTGTGCCATTGAGGGTGTTCCGGGTGGTGGATTCCAGATGCGTGGTAGCCTGTCACTGCATGGTAGGTCATGGTCTGTCTATTGGAGGGGGGACAGGGTAGGTCACATGCAGTAACGTGACTTTGTTTTCCCTTACAGTTCCTGAGCATCTGCATTGGTCAGCGGTGGTGGGCCACTCCACTGAGGCCAGTCAAATGGAGATGGAGGAGGGCCCATCCACCTCCACAGGAATACACGGCTCAGTGCGACAGAGGGCCCGCCTGGATGTCCAGACTGATGTTGTTGGAACAGGTGCAGAGGAGGCCCTGCCCATTTCTCAGCGTGCCAGCATCCATGGATGCCAGCATGCTGTGACTCGGGCTGGTGTCAGGTCCATCACCGATGATGATGTCGCCAACGTCATGGGCAGTGACACGTGTGTGCCACAGGATGGCCACATGGCAGGTAACATTGCGGCCATGGCTGTGGGTGGTGCTGCCGTGGAGGCCTGCCTGTCATCACGGTCCCAGCCTGTGCCTGTCAACACTGGTGGGGCAGCACTGGTGTGTGTACAGTACAGTGGGACTGTTGCAGCCACTGCGGCAGCACCAGTGAGCCATGGGGAGCAGCTGCCGGAGGGGCAGCATCAGCAGTCAGCCAATGGGCTTGGGGGTACAGTGTCAGGGGTTGGCGTCAGTGCACCACCTGTGGACATGCCCAGGCCTGGTCCTAGTGTGCAGCACCCACCCTCAAGAGGTGCTGAGCATCTGGGCCATGCACACCCTGAGGGACAGAATGCCGATCAGGCAGATGACCTCTTGGATGAGCACACCCACATACTGCAAGCATCAGTCAATCAGCAGATGCGGCTTGTGATGGAGGTGGATGCACTGAGTGCGGCTCTGGAATGGGCAGAAGAACATCGCAGCAGAGACACCACTCTGTTCCTGGCAGGGATGGACCAGTTGCAGGAAGATGTGACTGCTGCCATTGACAGGCAGACACAGGCATTCACTGCTGTCATGGCCACAATGGGCACACAGTTATTTGCCCATGTGTCACAGACACCATGCAGTGCACTGTTCACCCCCCATTCCCGGTGCCGTGCGACACCATCCTTGTTGATACCAGGTTCAGCTGTGGACATCCCGAGCACGCCTGGTGCAGGCATGTTCGGTGTGCTGCAGACCCCTGCATAAGCATGGTTGTGTTCATGCAGTGGAACCCCTTGGGGACCATCGGTGCCACCCCATGAGGCCAGTGGTCAGCCTGTCAGTGCTGGCGGGTCTCAGCGGGGCCACCCATGCATCCGTGGTGGCCAGGGCACTGTGGCTCGTGACTGACCTGTCTCCCAATGTGGCTACTCTCTGTTGCTGCCCTGTGTGCATTGTGTCATTCAGTGGGCAATGCACGGGTGGGTAACCGGCCCTGCACGCAGACACACAGTCCATCTGCACACCCTCCTGGCTGCTGTCAGCAGTTGTGTGTGCATGATGATGCCTGCATTGTGCTGTACACCAATGTGCAATGGTGCCCAGCATCTGACACATGCACAATGATAGGCAGTGGGCGTGGTGGTCTGTGAACATGTGTGTGGTTAGGGGTGGCATTCTGGGTCAGTGTGCCTCCTACCCTTTGTGCATGTCTGGTGCGTTGTGTGTGTGTGTGTGTGTGTGTGTGTGTGTGTGTGTGTGTGTGTGTGTGTGTCTGTCCATGTGCCATGTTGAGACCTCACCCATCCTGGTGGTGTGTGTGGTTCCATGCCCAGCCAGTTCCCTTAATGGCATGCACCCCTGGTGTGTGTCCATGCGTGTTTGTAGGTTGTGCCTTAGCCACTGGTGGTTGCACATGGCCCCATGACTTACCTGGGTTGGCTGAAGTGCTCCTTCATGATGGTGTCCCAGTGCAACTGTGCCAGCTGGAGCAGTCGGGGGTCCTGTCGCCCAAGGGGGAGCTGCCTATCACCATTGTCACCGGCGTCCTCATCGTCCCCATCACTGTCCCCCTATTCAACCTGTACAGCTATCCCACATTCGTTGGCCATGTTGTGCAGGATGCAACAGGCCAGGAATAGCCCGCAGGCCTTTGAGGTGCTGTACTGCAGGGCACCACCGGAGGTGTCCAGGCAATGGAAACGTGCCTTCGGCATCTCGAACACCCACTCAGTGACATTACATGTGGCGGCGTGTGCCTCATTGTAGCGCTGCTGCGATGGGGTCACGGGCTGCTGGTATGGTGTGAGCAGCCAGGGATGGAGTGGGTATCCACTGTCACCTGTGTGTAGAGGGTGGAGGTTAGTTTGGTGATCAGCATCACCCTGCCCCGGGCCATGTAGGCCACTACCCATGTCACCTCTGACCATGCCCCCCCAGGCCCTATGATTGTCCATGTGATTTGCATACTCACCCACGAGGTGGCCAATGGGGATATCCCCACTCTTGAATCTGTGGCACAGTGCTAACTGGTGCCAGATGAAGGCATCATGTGCTCCCCCATGGTGCATGGCACAGACATTGATTATGCGCCCCCTGGCATCGCACACCACCTGGCAGTTGATGCTAGCATAGCCCTTCCGATCAATATATGCTGCCCCCTCGGGGCCCGGTGGTGTGTGTATGGCCACATGGGTGCAGTCTATTGCCCCTAGCACACCAGACATATGTTCTACCCTGTGGAACTCCTGTATGTTTGCTGTGTGCTCTGCTGGTGTGCTGGGGAAATGGATGTACTCTGCAGCATGTGGCAGCAGTGAGCTGAGGAATTGAGTGAGGTGGTATGATGCGGCTGACTGGGTTACGCCTGTGGTGTCCCCAGTTGGTCTCTGGAAGGTAGCCGTGGTGAGCAAGCACATGCAAGCTGTCACTTTAGTCTCCACTGACAGAGCATGGCTCTGTCGTGTGGGTGCTTGCATCACATCACTGCACAGCTCACAGAGCTGCCTCAGAATTGCCAGATTCAGGCAGTACCGGCCCACGATTTCTGTATCACTGTACAGCTCGAAGCTGGTGCGGGCTCGGTACTGCCTGTTGGAGGCATACCACCGATGGGCCCTTCCATGGCCACACCCACCTGCTGCCCACCTTCTCACCCCCCTCATTACTGCCTCCATCTGGATGGTGGCACTGGCCATGTCCCTGGCTTGTGTTCACCCCCCCGGCAGCTGTTTCTGTGTTCCCCCCGCTGTCCTGGCTGCTACTTCCCCTGCACTGGGAACACCTGACTGTACTGGCCTCACTGCTGTGTGGCAAGTACTTCCCTCTTCTGCACTGTGGCTCCCCACACCTTTCCCTGAGCCTATGGGTTCCAGGTGCCCTTTCACTGTCCTGCCCTGTGTGTGTGTGTGTTGCCTGTCTGGCTGGCTATAGTTCCACAACTTGAGGCTTCCCTGAAGCGTTCTTGCGCCTCTCCTTTGCTCCTTTTTATTTTGGCTCATTTCCGCTATGGCACAACTTCCACTGGCTCCCCTATTGCGCATGGCGCATGTTGTTGAATATTGCACTGCGCCATTTATGCATGGTTCCTCCCCCTTCAGTTGCGCATACATTCATTATCATTGCGCTGTTGCTCAGCGTGATTTGGGAGGCGCAACTGCCTCCCGCTGAATATCGCAGAATGGTGCATTTTCAGACTTGCGCTGGCGCAACCCTATTGTGCATGGCGCAACTCTTTTGAATATCTGGGCCATGATGTTTTGCATTGTGGTACTGGCTTCACATTTATAGGGTGCCTAACGTTACTGCCATGGAGGTACTTTTCAGTGGTTACATGTCTGACATGTAAACAGCTGTTGAATTATGCCACTCTGATGACTGACACTTTGCTTTCTTTCAACATGGTGGGAGCTTTTGGGCTCCACACTCCCACCCATATGTGCTCCCAGCAATACATATCATATTCTGTACTTGTACTCATATCTTACGTAGACATTTACCAACTTCTGCAACTTTGTACTTTTCTATTCTTTCTCAAAAAAGAGAAAATTCTATGCAAAAACTTTGTTAATGCAATATTTAGGGTTAAAACACATAAAGTCAGGAAATTAGATCTTTAGGGTTGCCCTCCCCCCCCTCGTGGACCTGCTCATCATCCTGAGATTGACAACTGACGGGGTGTGTCATTGGGGTTGTGAGGTCTAAATGTCACCCCATTCTTGTCTCCTGTGGCTTGTCAATATGATTACATGAATGGGGTGACATTTTAGACCTCACAACCCCAATGACACACCCCGTCAACTGTCAATCTCGGGATGTTGGGTGGGTCCATGGGGGGGCAACCCTTAAGGTCTCATTTCCTGACTTTTTGTGTTTTAACCCTAAATGATGCATTAACAAAGTTTTTTGCATAGAATATATGTGTGTGTGTGTGTGTGTGTGTGTGTGTGTGTGTGTGTGTGTGTGCGTGCGTGTATGTATACAGTGGCGTGAAAAAGTATTTGCCCCCTTCCTGATTTTCTCTATTATTGCATATTTGTCACACTGGATGTTTTCAGGTCTTTAGACAAAATATAATATTAGATAAAGGGAACCTGAGTGAACAAATAACACTTTTTTTTTACTTATTTCATTTATTTAATGAAAAAGTTAATAACACCAACTGGCACTGTGTGAAAAAGTAATTGCCCCTAGTTAAATCAACCCAATTAAAAGGATAATTAGAGTCAGCTGATTGAACACAGCCAGGCTTGATTACAGCCAGCCCTGCTCAATATAAACCTCACTTATTTTGACCCTTACCATCAGAGTCACGCTGCCAGCACAAGATTCAACCAGCACATTATGCCATGATCAAAGGAAGTTCCTGAAAAGATCAGAAAAAATGTGTTGCCCTCTATCAGTCTGGAAAGGGTTACAAAGCTATTTCTTGGGCTCTGGGACTCCATCGAACCACAGTGAGAGCCATAATCTCAAATGAAGAACACTTGGAACAGTAGTGAATCTTCCCAGGTGGGCAGCCTGCCAAAATTACTCCAAGGCAGCAGCGTAAAATCATCCAGGAAGTCTCAAAGGATCCTAAACAACATCAAAGAACTGCAGGCTTCTCTTGCCTCAGCTAAGGTCAGTGTTCATGACTCCACAAGCAGAAAGAGACTGGGCAAAATGGGCTTCTATGTGAGAGTAGCAAGGCGGAAACCACTGCTAACCAAGAAGAACATAAATGCTTGTCTCACATTTGCCAAAAGCACCTGGATGATCCACAAGCCTTTTGGGAAAATGTTCTATGGACAGATGAGTCCAAAGTGGAACTTTTGGATGACATGGATCCCATAATGTCGCGTAAAAGCAAACACAGCATTCCACAGTAAGAACACCATACCAACAGTCAAACATGGTGGTGGTAGTGTGATGTGTGGAGATGCTTTTGCTGCCCTAAGGACCTGGATGACTTGCCAAAATTAAAGGAACCATGAATTCTGCTCTGTACCAGAAAATTCTTAAGGAGAATGTCCGGTCATCCTTCCGTCAGCTGAAGCTGAAGCGTAGTTGGGTCATGCAGCAAGACAATGATCCAAAACACAAAAGCAAGTCCACATCAGAATGGCTAAAAAGAAGTAAAATTAAAGTTTTGGAGTGGCCTAGTCAAAGTCCAGACTTAAACCCAATAGAGATGCTGTGGCAGAACCTGAAACGAGCAGTTCATGCTCGAAAACCTACCAAATGTTACTGAATTAAAGCAGTTCTGCAAGGAAGAGTGAGTTAAAATTCCTCCACAGCGATGTGAAAGACTGATATTGAATTATAGGAAGTGTTTGGTTGCAGTCATTGCAGCTAAATGTGGCGTAACCAGTTATTAAGTGTAAGGGGGCAATTACTTTTTCACACAGTGCCAGTTGTTGTTGGTTAACTTTTTTCATTAAATAGGTGAAATGAAAAAAAAAAAAACAAGTGTTATTTGTTCACTCAGGTTCCCTTTATCTAATATTACATTTTCTCTAAAGACCTGAAAACATCCAGTGTGACAAATATGCAATAATAGAGAAAATCAGGAAGGGGGCAATTACTTTTTCACGCCACTGTAGATAGATAGATAGATAGATAGATGTGTGTGTGTGTGTGTGTGTGTGTATAAAATGTAGGGAAATGCAATCTTAGGATTCCCAAGCATAAGACCCTTCCCGCACCCTTGGGTTCCAACCTGAACAGCTCATCCTCACCCTCAACTTCCAACCCTAAGGCCCATTTCCACCCTGCATGCAGGAACAGGTGTGAGGGGTATGCTTTGGGGTTTTAAAACCTAATGCTCACCCTATGGTTTTATTCTGTACCCATGTCAAGTTATTAACTGTTGAAATGGGGTGATCATTAGGGTTCACAACCCCGAGGCACACCCCTCACACCTGTTCCTGCATGCATGGTGGAGATGGGCCTTAGAGATGGAAGCCAAGTGAGATGGTAGGGTGTTTGGATTGGAAGCTGAGGTTGGGGGGCAGAGTCTTATGCTTGGAAACCCTAAGATTGCATTTCCCTACTTTTTACGCTTCAACCCTAATGGTGCATTAACAACATTTTTTTGCAATGAATTTCCTTACTTTTTCAGATAGTATAAAAGTACACTTATTTTATGGTGTGAGTACAGGGTCCATCCCTCCATTGTGATAGTAGATCAGTATCCTTGAGGCACTATAACAGTATTCTTATTTTACAGTGGGAGCATAGGGTCCTTTGGACCCTGCACTACTACTTCTCATTTGAGACAGTATAACATTATCCTTATGTTATGATGGGACTGCAGGGTCCTTTGAACCCTGCACTCTCATCCCTCCATTGAGACATTAAAAAAAACTCAATATGTTATGGTGGTGGCACAGGTCTTTTCGGATCTTGCACTCCCATCTGTGCAAATGACATAACTTGCACAAGATACTGTTGTATTTTGCGCAAATTATGTAATTTGTACAAAATACAACAGTATCTTGCGAAAGTAATGTAACTTGTGCAAATTACAACTTTCGTGCTTGACAGTATCTTGCACAAGTTATGTAACTTGCACAAATTACGACTTTTGTGCCTGACATATAAATTTCCCCATAGGAAGTAATGGGAATTTAAAAATGTAATAACTTTTGAACAGATTAATATTTTTCACCAAACCTTCGAAAGGCACATCTGCGTGGCAAAGGCTTTTTACCCTGAAAATTTCAGATCACTACATAAAGCCTTTTCTAAGATACAGGTGGTCAAATAAATTTAAAAAAACTGGTAAAGTTAGGATTTTATGATGCTCTATATCTCAAAACCCACACATCTAATTCACACAATATTTGACAGATCAGGAGACCTACCCCGAGAGATTATGCATGCCCAATGTCATGCAAATCCATTGAAGTGTTGCAATAGTATTAAGATGCAAAGTATGCATAAATGGATGACAGTGTGTGAAGATTACTTTCACTTTCATTATACATACAAATGTTCCTATAGGAAATAATGGGAAATTAAAAAAATTATAACCTTAGAATGGATTAATATTTTTTTACCAAACCTTCAAAAGTCATATCTGTGACCCAAAGGCTTTCAATCTTGAAATTTTCAGACCACAACATAAAGGCATTTCTGATATACAGGTGGACAAAGAAATGTGAAAAAAATGGTAAATTTAGGAATTTTTGACAGTTTCCATCTCACATACAACACAATGGAATTGCATGAAACCCTGGAGATTATGCATGTCAAATTTCATACAAATACATTGAGTGGTTCCAGAGTTATTGAGGTTCAAAGTTTTGGGTTTAACATAAAAGTTTGCATTCAACCGTATATATACAATAGGGGTGAGAGCTTCTAGAGTGTGATAAATGGAGATATATTCGCTGGAGTGTGACAAATGACAATGACATCAGAACTGTGATGATAAATGGTGTTTTATCCATACTGTGCTGATGTCATCACTCACTCTCTATAACCTGCATTCTAAATGAAACTGCTTCAATTTCTCTTTCTCACTGAAGCCTGCAACTTACTCAATTACCATTGCATAGGAAACTCACCTGTGTGTTGTAGTGTTTCAGAGACTCCCCAACCCATTAATGTGCTAATATCAGCTTCACTACAGCCTACGTTCTAAATGAAACTGCTTCAGTTTCTCTTTTTCACTAAGGACTGCAAGTTACTCAGTTATCATTGCAAAGGAAACTCATCTGTGTGCCTTGGTGTTTCTAAGACTCCCAGTCCTTTCAGAAAAAGTCACACACACTCACACCACATATAGAAAGATCAGAAAGCACACAGAAAAAATATTTCAAAAGCTCCCACTTCTATTGTATAAATAGCACACATGATGTGCAGATTGTGTGCAATGGAAAATATTCTCACTCCTGCAGAGTGAGCTCTGGATACTCTCACTTGTGCTTATCCAGAGCTCACTATGCAAGAGTGAGAATATTTTCCATATCACACTCCTGCCCATAATGTATCTCTCTCTCTCTCTCTCTCTCTCTCTCTCTCTCTATATATATATATAGTAAATTCTTTGCAAAAAACTTTGTTAATGCATCGGTTAGGGTGAATACCATAGCGACAAAAGCAGGGAAATGAGATGTTAGGGTTTCCAACCCTAATACCCCACCCCCTACCACACCCATTCCTCCACCCTCCATATACCAACAGGCATGGGGTATGCTATTGGGTTGTCAGGCCACCTCTCACCCCATTCCATGTGTAAGCAAGCTTGTGCTACAGTATAGGAAATGGGGTGGGAGTTGAAACCTGACAACAACTCTTACCAACACCTGTTGGTGTGAGAGGATAGGGAATGGGGTGGGTAGTAGAGGTGGAAACCCTGGGAGTGGGGGATAGGGTTGCAAACCCTAATTCCACATTTCCCTAATTTTGTCACTGTGGTATTCACCCTAACTGATGCATTAATGAAGGTTTTTGCAAATAATGTTCCTTCTTTTCAAATAGTATAATTGTATTCTCTTTTACTGTGGGAGTGCAGGGTTCTTTGGACCCTGCACTCCAATTCCTCCATTCAGATAGTACAACAGTGTTCAAATGTCATGGTGCAAGTGCAGGATCCTTTGGACCCTGTGCTCCAATCCCTCTATCCAGATAGCACAACATACTGTAACAGTATCCATATGTCACGGTGAGAGTGCAGGGTCCCAACCCTTCATCAAGATAGTACAACACTGTCCATATGTCCTGGTGGGAGCTCAGTGTTTTTTGGACCCTACACTCTCATCGCACCATTGAGATAGTACAACAGTATCCATATGTCGTGGTAGGTCACATCCCCTTCATCCAGATACTACAACATAGTGCAACAGTATCCATGAGTCACTTCAGACCCTGCACTCCCATTCTTCCATCTAGATAATACAACAGTGTCCACATAGGACCCTGCGCTCCCATCCCTCCATGCAGATAATACAACAGTGTCCATATGTCATGGTGGGAGCGCAGGGTCCTTTGGACCCTGCACTCCCATCCCTCCACAGATGCACATATGTATCTAGCTGTGGAAACACTAGGGTCTGAGGTCCCTGCGCTGCCACACATTAAGTTATGAGCAGGCGTACCAAAATTGCAACAAATAGTCATAACTGTGTCATCTCAAATAATTTTCTCCCCAAATGTTCAACATAACCTTCTTAGCACCTCACCACATGTACTTAGTACAATAAACTTTCAAACCCCAGTTGAAATGTAATTCAGCACAACTGTAACAGTTTTTGTGCCACAGTTGTGGAAAAACATTTTCAGTAGGATCTGAAAAATGACAGCTGCACTAGTTATGAGGTGGTGTGGAAAAATGGCAATGTCAAAAATCTGGACTGAAAACACATTGGTGACGTTACGAGCATGTGTAGAAACTGCACAATGCACTCTCATAACGTGGTAATTTTTGGGAATTTTTTCATCAAATTTTCAAATTGGCATTATGGGAACTCCCCTCATGAATAGTGCAACTGTGATTTTGTTAATCCATTCCAAATGTTGATTTTGCACAGTGACTGTGCCATTCTGCTCCACAGGTGCGTAAACACGTTCCAGGCAAGATATGCAAAATGACAGCTGTACTGTTCCTAAGGAGGTGTGAAAAAATGGCAGTGTTGAAAATCTGAAGTGAAAATATTAAAAATAGGTGAAGTTACAGGCATTCATCGAAACTGCTCAACACATTCTCATAACACAGTCATTTTTCACAGTATTTTCACCAAATTTTCAGCATGGGCTTTTTGGGACCCCACATCATGAACAGTGTCACTGTTGTTTCTTGAATCAGTCCCAAAAGTGATTCCATGCAGTAAACTTGACATCTCCTTCTCGGACCAAGAAACAAAATGGCAGTGCAAGGGTTCATGAGTTGGGATTCCAAGAACCCCATGTTGAAAATCCGGTGCAAAAATTCCTAAAATTGACTGAGATATCAACATAAGTTGAACCCCCCTCCTCCCATTAACACCCATTATACGGCTTACCTAAATTCTTCAGATCGCAGTTCAGTTTTGAAGAGTGCAGATGTGTCCCGGTCCAGAGAAGATTGCTGATCCCAACATACAGAGGGTAAGTATGGGTGGAGGGAGTGCGGGAGGTTGGTACACAGAGGGAGGGTGGGAGGGGAGGGAAAGGATGATGGGCCATTTTTTTTTTTCAGTTTTTAACATAAAGACTATGGAGGATGGTTTTCTGTATTAACAGGATAATTTATTTAAAAAATAAATATAGGCACATTGGGGTGGGCTCCCAGCGTGCCAGATGAGTCGGGGGCATACATGATGCCGACAGGGGGATTGGGCACCTCCATCGGCAGTGAAAGTGTCAGTGGATGGGACATGCTAGTTCAATGCAGGATTCTGCATCAAAATGTTCGCAAATTTCGATGCAGGATTCTGCATCGAAGAAAAGATAATGGAGGACGGTTTTCTTTTTCCACACGCTTTTATAAATATGGGCTCACTGGGGTGGGCTCCCAATGTGCAAGATGAATCTGGGGGACATACATGATGCCAACAGGGGGATTGGGCACCCCCATCAGCAATGAAAGTGTCGGTAGATGGGGCAGATGATTCATTTTCGAAAATGGCCATTAATGTTACGTTTTTTTGACAGTCCATATCTCAAAAACCATAAAATCCAGCCACAAAAATTTGGCCTGTCAAGAGACGTACTCCTGGAGATTATGCTTGGCAAATTACATGCAAATCCATTGAATGGTTCCAGAGTTATTAACGTTCAAAAATTAAACAACTTGGTTTCATTTTTGCAAGCAGACAGGTTCATTTTTGTGATAAACATTTAACTTTTCCCATAGGAAATAATAGAAAATCTAAAACTTTAATAACTTTTGAATGGATTCATATTTTATCACCAATCCTTCAAAAGACACATCTGTGACACAAGGGCTTTCTACCCTGAAAAGTTCAACCCATAACATAAAGCCATTACTGAGATTATGGATGACAAAGAAATGTCAAAAAATCCTGATTTTTCTGTTTTTTTAACACTTCATATCTCAGAAACCTCTTGACGGATTCCCACCAAATTTGGCATGTCAAGAGACCTACCCCTAGAGATTATGCATGTCAAATATTAATGATAATCCATGATGTGCCTTGGGATTGTCAGCTCTAATGCTCACCCCATTCTCCTATGCTGTACCAAGTCAACTTCAGTACACATGGAATGGGGTGAGGGTTAGGGCTGACAACCCCATCAGACCCCTCAATGCTTGTTGGTCTTTGGACGGTGGGGGGGTGGTAGAGTTGGTTGGGGTGGGATGGGGTGTTTGGGTGTGAACCTTAACACCACATTTCTATACTTTTCTCACTTTAATATGAACCCTAACTGATGCATTAATGAAGCTTTTTGCAATGAATATATTTATATATTATACTGGTGCGGTAGTGCCAGTACAGTTAGGGTTGAGTAAGCAGTTTAACATTAAACTCACAATTTTGCACTTTAATAACTTTGCCATCGTATGATGGATTTGCCTGACATTTTGCATGCATGGTCTGGTATCATAGATCTCTGGATCTGGTAAATTGCATTATGGTTAAGGGTTAAGGGAGTGTAGAAAGACAAAGGGAGGGATAGTGAGGCTGAATAGAAAGGATGGTGGGTGGACAGAGAGGGACAGTGAAAAAGCAGGGATACTGAACGAATACTTCTGCTCAGTATTCACAAAATAGGAGGAGGGGGAGGTGTCTAATCCAATTAACAGAAGCACTCTGGATAGGGAGGTCAATCCCAGTCCTTTCACAGAAGAAAAGGTTCTGAAAAAAACTCCTAAAACTGAAAGTGGACAAAGTAATGGGGCCTGACGGAAGTCACCCCAGAATTCTAAAAGAATTAAGGGGAGAACTAGTGACACCACTGACTACCCTTTTTAACAAATCATGGGGGATGGTGTGGTACCTGAGGACTAGAGGAAGGTGGATGTGATTCCCCTTCACAAAAGTGGGAGCAAGACAGAGGCAGAAAACTACAGACCTGTCAATTTGACTTCTGTGATAGGGAAAGTGATGGAAACACTTCTGAAGGAAAGAATTGTTGAGTACCTAGAGGCCAGTGGGGCACAGGACCTAAGGCAGCATGAGTACACAGCGGGAAGGTCATGTCAGACAAATCTGATTGATTTCTTTGACTGGGTGACCAAAGCAGTAGACCAGGGTTGACATGTCCTACCTAGACTTTAGCAAGGCATTTGACACAGTCCCACACCAAAGATTAATAATCAAATTAACCAGCCTGGGAGTGGGTCCCAATGTGGTAGCCTGGGTAAAACATTGGCTGGACAACAGGACACAGAAGGTAATTGTAAATGGAGTCCACTCTGAAGAAAGAGGGGTTACTAGTGGGGTACCACAGGGTTCAGTACTGAGTCCAGTCCTTTTTAATCTTTATAAGTGACATTGCAGAGGGACTGGAAGGAAAAGTATGCCTCTTTGCAGATGATACAAAGATCTGCAACTGGTATGATACACAAGGAGGCATGGAAAGGATGAGAAATGACTTGGCAAGGTTGGAGGAATGGTCAGAATTATGGTAGCTTGGAGTCAATGCACAGATGTGCAAAATAATGCACCTGGGAAACAATAACCCAAGGGAAGATTACACAATGTGGGGGGATGTAGTAGCAACAACAAAAATGGAAAGGGACCTAGGATTAATCATATCAGATGACCTTAAGGTTAGCAAGCAATGTGAGAAGGCAGTAGGGAGTGCTGGGGGAATACTGTGATGCATATCAAATCAAATCAAACTTTATTTATAAAAAGTGCCTTTCAAAAACCAAGGCGCTTGTACATTTTAATATAACTCAAAACAATTACTTAAAAACCTAAATAGTTAAACATGTTAAAACTCATAACGGAAGCTTTAAAATCAGTGTATGCCAAATTGAATAGAAATGTCTTCAGTGCTACTTTAAAACTTTGGACGGTCAGGAGAGGCATCACCAGCAGAAAACAAGAAGTTGTTATCCCTCTGCACAGACAGTTGGTGAGACCCCATCTGGAGTACTGCATCCAGTTCTGGAGACCGCATTTCCACAGGGACATAGACAGGATGGAGGCAGTCCAGAGGAGGGCAACTAAAAATGGTGCAGGATCTGCAAGAGAAGCCATATGAGGAGAGACTAAAGGAGCTTAATATGTATACCCTTGAGGAAAAGAGGGAGAGGGCAGACATGATAGAAACTTTTAAGTACCCCAGTGGAATCAACAAAGTCCAACAGGGTAGCATCTTTAAGAAAAAGAGATGTGCAAGAACTAGAGGACTCAATTTGAAGATAGAGGGGGGACGGCTCAAGGGCAATGTGAGGAAGTATTTTTTCACAGAGAGGGTGGTGGACGCATGGAACAGCCTTCCTGAGGAGGTTGTGGGATCTAAAACTGGGAAAATTCAAGAATGCATGGGACAGACATAAGGCAATTCTTGTGGGAGGTAGGAATAAACAGGCTGTTGGTTAACTAGGATCTGCAGCTTATTCTGTAGTTAGGGAAATGGTCAGACTAGGTGAGCCAAGTGGTCCTTATCTGCTGTCAAAGTCTATGTTTCTATGTTTCTATGGTCAGATGAGCAGTTGCAGAGCTGCAGAATGCCACAAAATGCAAAAAAGTGACTTTTTGAGCATTTCTTTGCTTGTGCTTACAGCCCGCATGATTTGTCTGTTTGGTCTGAAATCATCAGGGAAGATGTAGTCTGGGTCACTGATGTGCCTTTCAAAGATTTGGTGAAAAAATATTCAATCTTTCAAAGGTTATTCAAAAAACAAGTTCCCCATTATAGTCAATGGAAAAAATATATGTGCCTCTCAAAAGCTGCCGCCAGTGGGGATCACGTGATGCAGGGTACCGGGTAGAAGCTCCTCTGCATAGCTCCAGCCTCCTAACTGTAAAATTTTGCTGTCTCAGGCTATTATATCAGCCTAAAACCCGGAAAAGCTGCTTATTACTGCCTTCTTAGAACCCTGTGCTCCCGATGGCTTGATTTCAGTGACTATGGAGTTTATATGAAGAAGCTCCATAAGCTCACCCCACCGGTCCTCCCGAAGGCCCGAAAAATCAAGGGCCTCGAGTGCAGTGGATAAGCCAGAGCCTTTGAACCTGATCGCTGAACAAGAACTGTTAACACTGAGTAGATTTTTGGAAGAGTTTAAACCCTTCCGTGAAGAAGTAAAAGAAATCTCAGTTGAAATCAAATCCCTTTCCAAAAAGCTTGAAGAGGTCTCAATGAAAACTTCAGATAATGCAGTCCGAATCTCCTCTCTTGAGAAGCAAGTGGAAAAAATTGACCCCGGTCTTGTGGCTATGTGGCAGAAGCTCTCTTGATTGGAAGCCAAGCTAGAAGATTTAGAAGGCTGCAGCCGAAGGAATAACATAGTTATTTTAGGGCTCCCAGAAGGAGAGGAGGGCCAGAACACAGTTATATTCGTGCAGAAATTGGTGGAAAAGATCACTGGTCCCTCTCCTTTCAGGGCCAAGTATACCATAGAAAAGGTGCATAGGTCTTTGTGACCCAAACCTTCCCCAGGAGCAACACCACGTCCCATTATATGCTGCTTTCTAAATTATTTGGAGCGGCAACACTTTCTGGCCAAAGTGAGAGAACTGCAAGAAGTTAAATGGGAGAGTGCCAGGCTCAGAGTCGCACAGGATTTACCGGGGTGGGTCAGAGCAAAACGTACTGCATTTCATCCTATTGTTTCAAAGATCATAGCAGCAGGCCTTCGTTTTAAAATGGGCTACCCAGCTAGATTGCAGGTACTGGTGGCTGCTACCTGGTCAACTTACGAGGACCCTGAAGCTGCTCTTATGGGACTCAAGACTGCCTTGCCTGATCTGTTTCGGGACACCTGACCTGCTTTCTCAGTCTCAGCCTATCCAGCGATGGAAGGGAGAAGTTCTTCTCGAGCTACTATTCAAAATGGGAAAAGAATAGTTGTCTGATTTTGTGTGTTCCTGAGAGCTACGGCGGAAGGGACTATTCTCATCGGGATCTTGTTATTCTCATTGCTCATTTTATTGCTCAATGTTATGGGGCAATTCCATATCCCAGGAGTCTGTTTCAATGAGGTTGTGTTTTGTCTGGGAGGAGGATCCTTTCTTTACATGGATCACATTTTCTTGATCATTTGCAGGGGCACCAATGTATCTCACTTTGTTTAAATGTTAGAGTGAATGCCTTCAGATCTGATGTTTTTATCTGTTAAGACAAGAGTCAGGAGAGTGACCTCTTAGTTTTAATTTCAGTTGGTCATGCGTTTCCGAGTTTATATCACTAGAGGGCGCCCTTGCTATTTACTTGGTGGATCAGCTCCATTACTTATTTCTGGAACCTAGGAACAGCTTTGAAAGGTTCTATTGTTGCTGGTAGCAGTAGTTATGATAGCGAGCTCAGCTATCACATGTTATACTACAGTTTTCTCATTCAGGCATTCGGGTTCTCTAGTTAGCTCCCAAGTGGGGAATGCTCTCTCCTGTCTTTCTTATTTCTTCTCTTTTCTGGATTTCAGGAGCTTAATGGCTGTGTGTTATTATTTACACCATTATTATCTTTGTATAGATATTAATGCTTATTAGTTTTAATAAGAAGGTTTTCATATTGGGATAGGGTTTTGGGGCATATGTCTGGGGGCTGGAAGAGGAAGAAAAAGCGGTATTGTGCTGAACATTGCTCGTGACAGTTGGGGTGGGGGAGGTGGGGATGAAGTTGTGCTCAGGTCCTTCATTTTACTTAGTTGGGTGATTGCGGGGCACTTTGGGGGGTGGTTTGTGGGGGATTGGAAGGAGGGAGGTTGATGTTGGGTTAGGAGGGAGATACAGCAGTAAACATGGGTTCTGGACACTTAATTTCTATTGTAGCAATTCCTGAATGTTATATAAGAAACCTACTCTTTTTTACTTAGATGGCCAGTAGTATCAATCTGGCTACTTGGAATGTGAAGGGGATAAGGAAAAAAGTTAAACAATATCAACTGTTAAAACATTTAAGCTTATTGTCTTCTCAGATTACGTTCTTGCAAGAATCTCATTTACCTGAGAGTGAATCTCTGCAACTTAGGAGGCAGCAGATTGGGCAGGTATTTACTGCCTCGGGGTCCACTAACAGTTGTAGGGTTATGATTCTAGTCAATAGATGCATTCCCTTTGTCTCTAAGCAAGGTCTCAGGGACCCGGGCGGTAGATATATCCTGGTCCAGGGGAATCTTTAGTCCATACCAATTTTACTTTGTAGCATATATCAGCCAAATGCAGATGACCCAGGCTTCTTTATGGAGCTTATTTCCATCATCCTTCCCATGCTTCCCATTGTTATAATTATGGGCGGAGACTTTAATCTGGTTCTGGATCCTGAAGTGGACAGGTCTGGTAGTGGGTCGAGGAATTTGTCTCCTGGGCAGAGGGCAGTCAGAGACTTCCTGGATCGGTGTGGACTCGTATTAATGTGGCGTGTATTGTTACATCCCGGGACAGAGGATACTTCAACTCGCCTGTGCACAGAACCCAGTCTCGATCGACTATCTCTTAATTTCTCAGGCACTCTTACCGGGTCTTAGCAGCCTCGATTCAGCCAGGTCAGTGTCCGATCACTCGTTGGTGATTTGCAATCTGGCTTTTCTTAATATTCCCAAAAAACCCTATGGAAATTAAACGAACAATTATTGAAAGATGTTAAATATTGTAACCTAATAAAAGAACAGATTGATTTCTTTTTTTCTACCAACTCCTCGGAGGGTATGGCACCTGATATGTTGTGGGGTGCTTTCAAGGCCTACATGAGAGGGATTATTATTAGCCTAGCCACAAAGAGAAAAAGGGTTCGAAAGGCTGAATTACTATCCTCATTATCACTAGTTTGGTCTCTGGAAGCCAACTTATCCTCCAGTACCTCGGAAGAGGATATGAGGAGGCTCTCAGTAGCTAAAGATAAATATTTAGATTTGTTGAGGGAAAAGGCAGAGAAATCTATTATTTGCACTAAAGCGAGCTACACCAATCAGGGGGTAAAAGCAGGTCACTTGATTGCTTTAAGATTGAAACAGCAGGAATCTGCTAGGTTTATTCCTCCAATCAGGGCCCAGGCAGATGGATCCCTGAAGGTGTCCCCTTCTGAGGTTGTGCAGGAATTTGCCTAGTACTATGAGCAATTATATAGGGATATGGATAGTCCTCCTTCCTTGGAGGCGCTTGAGGCATACCTGATGGATTCCTCTCTCCCTTCCCTGTCCAAGTCACAGAGGAAGTTGTTATCTTCCCCAATATCTCTGGAGGAAATATCAGAGGTCATCAGGGCTTTGCCCTCAGACAAAGTCCCGGGACCGGATGGTTTTTCTGCTTTATTTTATAAAACTTTTCGAACACAACTATTACCGGTACTTCACCGGTTGTACTGTCATATTGTTTCTGGTGTAAGAGTAGACACACATTTGTTTGAAGCCCTGATTGTTCTCCTTCCAAAACCTGATAAAGACCCAGAGCTAGTTCAAAGCTATAGGCCCATCTCCCTATTGAATCAGGATGTTAAAATTCTCTCGAAGATATTGGCCGACAGAATAACTCGGGTCCTCCCGGACCTGATTAGTATGTCCCAGGTGGGATTCATGAAGGGGCACTCATCGTCAGACCATTTACGCACTCTTTCGCTTGTTGTCTCGGTGTCCAGGATGCCACCTTTCCCGCGGAATTGGTCTCCCTGGATGCCGAGAAGGCATTTGATCGTGTCAACTGGAATTTCTTGTTTCAGGTTCTAAAAGTATTCGGTTTTCCTACCATGTTCATAGATTGGATTCGGGCCTTATATCGGACTCCCTCTGCCAGAGTTTCCGGCAATGGAGCATTTTCCAAACCTTTTTCTTTATTTTCCGGTACCAGGCAGGGTTGTCCCCTTTCCCCCTTTTTATTTAATTTAGATTTAGAGCCCCTTATCCGAAATATTCTTAATAATCCGGGGATACGAGGCATTCCGATAGGGAATAATGTGATGAAGATCATGGCCTATGCTGATGATCTTCTCCTCCATCTCTCTCACCCAATAACATCTATCCCTGTTATGTTAGGAGAAATAGCCAAATTCAGTGCTTTCTCAAATTATAAATTGAATGTCAATAAAGCTTCCATTTTCCCTCTTAACCACAAGGTTTTTAAGAGCAATGTGTCCCCTTTTGGTCTTGGTTGGTCTCCCCATGTTCTCAGATATCTGGGTATCAACTTGACGCGTAACCCCTCTTCCTGGTTCAAAGAGAACTTGGAGCCCCTTTCCCAAGCAATAGTTCAGGACCTCAATAGATGGTCTAAACTTCCTGTCTCTCTGGGGTCGCAGTAATATAATTAAAATGGATGTTTTTCCTCGCTTGTTTTATCCCCTCTCGCTTCTTAATTCCTTTATTCCTTTATCATGGTTTCAGAGAATGCACAGAATTTTCACCAGCTTTATCTGGTTCAATAAGCAATCCAGGTTAGCATACCATAAGCTGGCTGCTCAGAAAATGGATGGAGGATTGCGAATCCCCCATCTGGCAATCTATTACTGGGCCAGTCACATTGCAAAATACATGCGCTGGGTGAGTCCAGGTCCTAAGCACTAAAGACTGGTCTGGCTTAAAACTGAGTTAGACTTTATCCAGTCCGAGAACATGGATCCCTTGACTATGCTCTATGTTAAAATTGCGGCCCTTCCACACGCTTGTAGATGTCCTACCCTTCGAACGTCCTTAAAAGTTCACGTACAGCTTTGCTCATTTTTGCGGTACTCTCCACATTTGGACCTATCTCAGTCCATCTGGAACTCCCCGTCCTTCACAATAAATAAACGGAAGATTTCTCGGAATTGATTGCCCCAAATTGGGGATGGGATCATTTCTACTTTTCTGGATGATGAAGGGGAATGGCTGTCAGTTTCTAATATAATCTGTAAATTTGACATTCCGGTAGCTCATTATTTCAGAGTGGGTCCAGTTAAAACACCTGCTTTCTACAGTTGCAGTAGCCACCTCCTAGCCATACTGCTTTTTCATTTGTATCTAGGCTCTCTCCTCTGATGGGTTCACCAGGTGTTATTTCTAAAATATACCGAGTTCTATTTCATTGGAAGTATGGGAGACCTGAAGGTCCTACTAAGCTCTGGGTTTCTTTTTTTCCCCAATACACTCCCAATTGGTCAGTTTTATGGAAGTTTTGTCATAGATACATCTATCAGGACAGATTGCGACTTATGCAATATCATATCATGCACAATATGTATTACACCCCTGTTAAGTTGAGGAAATGGGGCCTTATAAGGTCGGGGACTTGTACCAGAGGATGTCAGGAGGATGGCACACTTCTTCACATTTTTTGGCCATGCCCCAAGATAAGGTCATTATGGGTGACTATCCATACTAACTTAGATCCTATTCTGGGTTTGCAGGACTGCTTCACCCCAGCCGTATGTTTGTTGGGAGAGCTATCCTCTATCAAAGTTAAAATCAGGAGATTTCACATTTCCATGATTGCATTATCTGTTAAAAAAATTGTACTTTGGCATTGGAAGGATATGGTAAGTCCAACATATCAAGAATGGGTTCATGAAATCCTAGCTAACCTTCATACAGAGAAAGCGATAGAGGGCCTCCACAATAAGTTGCAGAGGTACAAGAGTATTTGGGATCCCCTTCACACGCTAATCATGATCAGATCAGACAAATGAGTTACTGTAATAGTGTATCTTAATTTATGACAGTATATTGTAATGTTTTTCATACTACAACATGGATTTTTACTGCTGTATGGGGTCGGAAGAAGGGGGGGATGGGGGCAGTTCATGTAACATTTTGAACATATGCAGGGTATGTTGTAACTTCCTGTCCCCTGTATTGTGAAAATTTGTTAATAAAATTTGAATTGAAAAAAAAAATAAAAAAAAAACTGCCGCCAGTACATTTTACTTTCGCAAATGGCCCTTTTACTTTTGTGCAGTGACCATCTTGTTTACAGTTAGCAAGAGAGAAAAATACCGGGCATTTAAATTTGGGACCCTTAGGTAAACACTGACTGCTGAGTTTACCTAGTTGGGTCCTGAGGATGCTAACCCTATCTTTTTTGGGGGGGAAGCCCCCAGAAATGCAGTTTTTAAAATCAGCACCTCAGTACTTTCTCAAATTGTAACAGAAATAGCCATGACACATTTGCAAATCACAAAAGTGTCATGCTTCTTTTGCGAAACTGTCGCAATTTGCGAAAAGTACTTTGCCCAAAAACTGCAAATCTTTGCCATCCCCCTGCAACAAAATGGTTGGGACTTTTGGGCTGAAATTTGCTGGGTGCAAGCCATGGTCCCACAGATGTGCCTTTTGGTGGTTTGGTACAAAACATTCAATGGGTCCAAAGTTACAGCATTCCAAAGTAGAGAAATTTCCCATAGGCTAACACTGTGGTGCCCCGATGCCTCTTGGCACCTGTATCTCGAAAACGAAGCGAGATATGGATTTTTCACTACCCACAGCTTAGATCGCCTTAGGTGATCTAAGCAGCAAAAACAAGTTTGGAAATCATAGATTACATTTGCAGTGGAATTTATTTCCTACTTGCTATGGTTACTGAGATATTGACAAAAATGTGTTACAAGGGTTCCTTTGGAGTACTATAGCACTGCTGTACAGTATGGCTCCATATTAGTAAGTAAGTGGGAGCACAAGGCCCGGAGGGCCCACGCTCCCACATATGCATACCATCACCCAAAAAGTGGACAATGTGAAGGGAGTGCAGGGCCCTGAGGACCCTCGCTCCCACTAACACTTACCAGTTACCAGCTACATCACACTTTCTCAAAAAGAAGGAAAATTCATTGTAAAGAACTCTGTTAATGCACCAGTTAGGGTTGATAGCACAGTGACAAAAGTTTGGAAATATGATGTTAGGGTTACACCCTTATCACCCCATCCCCACTCTCACCCTCCACACACTAACAGGCATGGGTGTGCGGTGGAATCATCAGGCCAACTCTCACCCCATTCTTCTGTACTGTATCATCTCAGCTTGTTTACACATGGAATGGAGTGAGAGTTGGGCTGACATCCCAATGCACACCCTGTTGGTGTGTGGAGGGTGGAGGTGGGGGTGGCAGGGGTGGTAGGGTGTAACCCTAACATCACATTTCCAAACTTTTGTTGCTGTGCTATCAACCCTAACTGGTGCATTAATGGAGTTTTTTGCAATTATATATATATATATATATATATATATATATATATATATATATAAATTGATGCTCAGCCCTAACTATAGTGTCGCTACCACCCCACACCCCACTATTATATATTATGGTAGCACGGTAGTGCTACCATAGTTAGGGTTGAGGAGCCATTTCTATGTTAAACCCCCAAACTTTGCACCTTAATAACTTTGCAACCATTTGATGGATTTACCTGAAATTTGGAATTTATGATCAAGAACCATAGGCCTTGGGATTTGCCAAGTTTTGTACTGGTCGGATATACGGCTGTGGAGTTATTAAGTGTGATCTGTGCGCGCATTTACGCTTTTCTGGAATTCTGTGGTCGCGCCTACAGGTCGCACGGTTTGCGTGACCAGCCCGAAATCTTCAGTAAACATGCAGCCAGGGTCCCCGATGTGCCTTTTGAAGATTTCGTGAAAAAATATTAAACGGTTCAAAAGTTATTCAAAAAACAGTTTCCCATTATAAGTCAATGGGAAAAGTTAACAAAAAGTTCAACACTTTCGCAAATGCATTTTTACTTTCGCAAATGGGCCTGTTACTTTCGCAAATCGGCCATTTTGTTTTCAGTTGGTGATCAGTAAAATGGTTGGCATTTAAATTTGGGACCCTCTAGCAACCTAATTTTTTTTGTATTCACCTAGTCGGGCCCTGAGGATGCTTGCCATGTCTTTATTTTGTGGTAAAACACCCCAGAAATATGTTTTTCAAATTTCTGGAAAAAGTACTTTTGCAAATTACTTTCGTGCTCACGAAAGTGTCGCAAATTTTTGTGAAAGCTTTCGCAAATTGCGACAGTAATTTTCTAGTCTGTGGGAAAATGACAGCAATTCTTTGGCACTGCACTGCAAAATAACCGTTGGGAGTTTTGAGCTGAAATTTGGAAGGAACGCAGCCGACATCTCACAGATGTGCCTTTCAGTGTTGTATTGAAAAAATATTACATGGCAGCAAAGTTATGGCACTCCAAAGTTGACAGTTTTTCCCATAGGATAACATTACTGCGCCCAAGCATTACAGGAATCCTTTGGCACCCTGCTGCAAAATAACGGTTTGGTCTTTTTTCCTGAAATTTGGAGGGAAGACAGCCAACAGTACACAGATGTGCCTTTCAGTAGTTTGGTGAAAAAATATCACATGGCGGCAAAGTTACGGCACTCCAAAATTGACGTTTTTTCCCATAGGATAACATTACGGCGCCCGACACTTAACAGAAATCATTTGGAGCCCTGCTGCAAAATAACGGTTTGGTCTTTTTTCCTGAAATTTGGAGGGAAGACAGCCAACAGCCCACAGATGTGCCTTTCAGTAGTTTGGTGAAAAAACATTACAGGGAGGCAAAGTTATGGCGCTCCGAACTTTTCTTTTTTTCCCATAGGATAACATTACGGCATTCGCCGCGCCTTTCAGGGCCCGTATCTCGGAAACGGTGCGAGATACGGACTTTTCGTCAGAAAATTTCTTAGCCCCACAATGGGGCTAAGATACAAATTAGCCAGGACAGTTATAAATAATATGACTTTCAAATTTTTTTTCTATGGCGTACGGTTCCTGAGATATAATGTATTTAGTATTCCAAGATCTCATTTTCTGCGCCTATACTCATTATTTTGCATACATTATTTGTACTCACTGTCTTCTCAATGCAGGGTTTGGGGAAAACCAGCCTGTGCGCTTACATTACTGTTACTGTTGCCCTTTCCGCTATGGATCCGCACTGCTTCACTTACCATTGACGCCTGCGCCACCATGCGTATCCTTATGCTTATTATCGCTATGCTTCTGTTATTTTTGCCATTTCTGTCTACAGTACTGTTTATCTTACTGTTTCACTTTACATCACCATGCCCATTGACATTTCTGTTTGCAGGCACCATGTTACTATGTGACAACACATCACGTGGCAGACCATTCCCGTCTACGCCACCATGTGCGTTACTCTTTCTGTTCTCATTCGTGCTTGTGTTACCATGTGTGCCATTGTTAGCATTTCTGTTTGTGTTGCTGTCCCTGTTAGTATGCCACAACACATCATGTGGTGGGAGCGCGGGGCCCGCCAACGCATTATGCCGCTGCATTACATTCACTATTTCTCGTTATCATTCTCAAAAAGAAGGGAAATTAGAGGCAATAAAACTCCATTTAATGTATTAGTTAGGGTTGTTCACAGCGTCAAAGTAGAAATTCGCTTTTAGGGTTGAAACCCCCTTGGACCCCCACCCACCCCCAACCAGCATTGGGGGTGCGCATTGGGATCGTGGGTCCCAACTCTCACCCCATTCTCCTATACTTCTGCTGCTTTACATGTCATGGGGTGAGAGTTAGGGCTGATGATCCCAATGCGCACTCCCAATGCCGGTTGGGGAGGTGGGGTCCAAGGGGGGTTTTCAACCCAACAGCTTAATTTCTCACTTTTGTCGCTGTGGAACAAACCCTAACCAATGCATTAAATGGAGTTTTTTGCCTCTAATATATATATATATATATGTGTGTGTGTGTGTGTGTATATATATATATATATATATATATATATATATGTATATGTATATATATAATAGTGTGGGTGAGTAACACTATAGTTAGGGCTGAGCATCAATTTCTATGTTAAACCTCAAATTTTGCACTTTAATAAGTTTGTAACTGTTCAATGGATTTGCAAGAAATGTTACATGTGCTGTCTCCTGGGGAAGATCTCTTGACTTGCTAAGTTTCATTCTGGTCTGATTTGCAGATTCTGAGATCCGTATAGTGAAAACAACCTGAAAATTCACCACTTTTTGATGTTTCTTCTAATCGGGCTACACAGAGATGGTGAGGTACTTTGGTCTAAAATTTGCATGGTGGAAAGAGCTTGGGTCATAAAACAAGCCAGCATTTATTTGGTGAAAAAATATTAATCCGTTCAAAAGTTATAGCATTTTAAGTTCCCATTATTTTCAATGGGATTTTTATTTTTCAGGCTAGCTGCGTGGTACGAACAAAGAACTTGTTCGTGAGGGTCCAGTCCAAGGGCCAATCCTGTGCAGGGTGGGGAATGGGGTGTTAGGATTGTAAACTATGATGCTGCAGTTCCCTACTTTTGTCACTTTACCCTTAACTGATGTATTAGCATCTTTTTGAAATATATATATATGTATACATAGAAACATAGAATTTGACTGCAGATAAGGACCGCTTGGCTTACCTAGTCTGCCCATTTCCCTACCAGATGGATAAGCTGCAGATTCTAGCTAATCAACAGCTTACTTCCTCCTATCTCCCACTAGAATTGTCTTAAGTCTGTTCCATGCATTCTTGAATTCTCCCACTGTTCCTGACTCCACAGCCTCCTCAGGAAGGCTGTTCCATGCATCCACAACCCTCTCTGTGAAAAAATACTTTCTAACATTACCTCTGAGCCATCCCCCCTCTATCTTCAAATTGTGTCCACTTGTTCTTGCACATCTCTTCTTCTGAAAGATGCTACCCTCTTGTACTTTGTTAGTTCCCTTGAGATACTTGAAAGTTTCTATCATGTCCCCCCTTCCGCCTTTCCTCAAGAATATACATATGAAGCTGCTTTAGGCCCTGTTCATGCTACACTGAAAACTCTCCTCTGTAACGTTGCAGAGGGTCCAAATCGTTACCACAACAGTTTGTGTTTACACCTGTAACGTTACAGGAGGCATTTTTGTAACCGTTGTTGAAACCACTTATGAGATTGTTTCAACAATGGTATGAAAATGGTTCTGCCTCTGTAACGTTACCAGCTGTAGTGTGGACATGTGAGCGTGTAGTCCCAGCATTGCCCTCAGTGCAGCACGAACTGCATTGTGTGATAGGGTGCCGACCGTAACAGTCACCCGTCACCTACAATGTAGACTGACTGTAACGGTTCTGAACCATTATCATGACTGTTCACTGGCAGTATGGACACACTGTAACGTTTACCGTCTGTGACAGTTTGAAACCGTTACAAGGCTTTAGTGGTGTAGTGTGGGCAGGGCCTAAGTCTCTCCTTGTATGTCTTCTGGTGCAGACCCTGCACCATTTTGGTTGCCCTCCTATGAACAGCCTCCACTCTGTCTATGTCTTTGCAGATATATATATATATATAGATATACACAGTGGAGTCCCCAGGATGAAACCCACTTTTAAAGCACTCTGCATTATGCTGCAGCAGACCTATTGAATAAAGCAATGTAATTTCAATGGAAATGTGTCCCTTTTGTCATGCAGGAAACTGTGGCATTCACTTCATACTGGCAGTGTCACATTTTCCTGAATGACAAAAGGGACTAATTGCCATTGAAATTACATTGCTTTATTCAGTAGGTCTGCTGCAACATTCTGCAGAGTGCTGCTAAATGCTGCAGAATTGAGCTTTATCCTTGGGGATGCCACTGTAATATATATATATATATATATATATATATATATATATATATATATATATATATAGCTTAAGCACGCAGATGATACCAGCCTCTCATTTGAAAGGCACGATATCAGGAAGCATGGTGATACTCATCATTCTTGAGATTTCTGGGTTTGATTTCAATGAATGTTAAAAATTAAGCCTAGTTTTCAGCATACTACACTGCAATGGGATTTCATAGAATCATAGAAATCTGATGGCAGAAAAGGACCATTCTAGTCCATCAAGCCTGCCCCTTGGATTTGAACCTGGTATCTTTAGGTTCAGAGCTCAGCAGTTTTTCCATTTGACCACTCTTGCCCTTTCTGCTCCATCCGGCCCCTTTCTCAGACAGACACATAGAGTGCTTACTGTGGCACGTGTTCAGGTTGGGTGCCTTTGAATGTTCCCAGCAGCTAGGCATGCATGCAAGGCTACCAACATAGCTTGGGGGAGGGACATAGCTTCTAGTTGGGCCGCCTAAATTCAGTTCAGCTTTGAGAATTTGTCCTATTCACTTTGGCCCTAAAAGCAGTAATAAGCAACGAATTAAGTAGCCCACAGATAGGGGGTAATAAAAGCCTTTAGCTTCCTTGTGGCAACTGGTTTTCAAATGTCACAGCCGTGGATTGCTATGCATGTGGTGTTGTGACAGAGATTGCACCCAGTAAGACCACTATGTCACAGTGTTTTTTTTTATAAACATTTTATTCAGAGAAAACAAATGCAAACAGAAGGAGAAGCAGCATAAAACAAATGAATATACAACAAAAAGGTTGTGTAGTGCAGTACATATGACTACAGCTAAAGAAAATATGTGGCAGAATTGTCATATCTTTGGAGAGTTGATAAAGAATAAATAACTTTATGGAGAGAGATAAGTACATTCAAGAGATCCAACATCACAACCGAATACAAGTCAGAATAAAATACAGCGCAGTATACACTACAGTAAATTATGAGATACACATCAGCAGCCCATATACACAAGCTCTAAGAGAAGTAACCCACAAAGTTACAGCAATCATCCCCCATGGAGGGGTAAGGATGGGAGAGCTCCTAAGCAGTAAATGGTCCTGCTTGATGGCTTGTATTAGTGGCCACCACATTAATTCAAACTTTCCCTCCTCAGAGTTGGCAGATATTTTGGGTCATTGCTAGTGTGCAAAACCAGAGGATATTGTTTGTCTTGCTATAGAAGGAGAATTACTTCATAGCCTTTGCTGGGCAATGGTTTTTCAAGTATTGACCAAGGCTAGGACCCATGGTCTTTCTCGGGGCCATTCACCTAGCACATGCACCTCAGAGCCCACTTGAAACTTGAGTATGGTGTCTGAACATCCCAATCCCCAAACCAACTGCATCAGAGTGTGTACCTTCCTCCAGATTGGCTGCAGTTTTGGGGATATGAGGGTCATATGCAAGAAGATACCATCCTCAATTTCATATTCGAGGAATAGAAGGGATTTATCCAAGTTCTGGGAATGAAGCCAGATGTGGGAGAAATATGTACAATACATAAAGTTCAGTTGCAGTTGGCAAAGTCTGTTACTATTAGAGTAATAACTGAGTTGGTAGACCGTTGATTCCCATATCTCAGGGCCCATACTATGTCCAGGTCACCCTCCCACTTGTAGATGATGTCAGATAAAGGGATAAGCAGCCCCCAAAAAGAGTTTGCAGAAGGCTGTAAGGGCTCGACCCTGGATGTGGCCAGTATAGAACAGACTTCATAGGGGA
The DNA here is from genome assembly GCA_016271365.2 of Neoceratodus forsteri. Classification (NCBI taxonomy): domain Eukaryota; kingdom Metazoa; phylum Chordata; order Ceratodontiformes; family Ceratodontidae; genus Neoceratodus; species Neoceratodus forsteri. Next base: position 867,470,236 of record CM057450.1, on the reverse strand, counting down.
AGGGTCTGGAGAGGACAGACCAGATCAACCTTTCCTTTGCTGTATAGCAACTGTTGAACCTTCACAAAAACAAAAATGTTGCCTGCATTTCTATTTAAAGTAGAGCACATATCTGCCAAAGATTTCAATATCCCTCCCTCAGACACAGATATTTTATTTCCAGCCTTCTCCATTGTAGAAGAGCTTGGTGGAAGAAAACATAATTACTGTTGACCCCCTTTATCACATGGTAAAAAGACCTCTTTCAAATGCTGTAATAACCAGAAAAACGGTTATTACAGCATTCTTAAAACTTTCTTTTGGCATTTGGTGTAACTCATTTGTAGCGCTCCATCTCACTGGCTGTTATTGTGTGTGTGTGGGTGGGCTGAACAGCTGAAGAAACATGGTGGCTCTGTCCCTGCTCACACTATGTCCATTTGTCAGTTGGGGACAGCCCACTAGTACAAAGCTCTTTTTTTATATTTATCTAGTTGATCCCAATGTTAAATATTAAAAAAAAACTTGAATCTAATTGATCCTGCTGTTTGTCGGCTTCGGGGGATACTGCAGGCAGGGACAGGGCTGTGGCACTGGAATTCAAAAGTGTAAGTTAAAAAGAAAAAAAAGTCCACAAAATCTTCATACTGGAGAGGGAGTGTGTGTGTGTGTGTGTGTGTGTGTGTAGCAAATGAACTGAGTAAGAGGCAGCAGGGATTACAACTGAACTGCTTCACTAACTTTCTTTCTGCAGCATTGACTCCCTGCACTAGTAGTTATAAAAAATAACAGATAGCCAAGTGTGTGTTTATGGATTTTTTTTACACACTCTCAGTATGCGATAATCTAATAAACCTCCTGGGCTTCTCTCTCGAGGTTTATGGATCATCTCACTCTTCGGATGTGTAAATAAAATCCATAACACACACCTGGCTATCCATTATTCTCTATATAATTACCAGTCTCTCAGAAGACCTCTGCTAGCTCAACATACAGAGAAATACCTGGGTTTTTGCTAATGTGCCATTATACAGTCAAACATATTCTAGTGGTGTTTCTAGCACATGAGCCACTCAGGTTTCCATATGTTAAAGTACGAATTAATGTTGAAAGGCAGTTCCCTTGGAAATACAGTATGTGCCACTTATACAGTCCATGCTTAATCCGGATGGATGCATGTAGCGGACAAATCCTGAATGCAAAAAATCAATTCTCATTGGGGCTCCTTTTATAATTTGGCTGATTATAACTGGAGCCCTATGAAATTGTTTTTAGTTTTTATAATTTTTATTTTTTGGGAATTTCATGTTATTTCTTTTTATTCATTGAAAATATAGTTTTATTTCTTGTTATCATATTTACATTCATAAAATACCTCAAAATGACCTTATACACTATAGAAATCACATTCCGAGTATACTACATCATATTAAGCAGAATTATGCTATGGTCTTGAAAGGTTTTGTGAATCAGACAATTCCACTGCCGCTTCCTTGTGGATCATCTCTGTGGTAAAAACGAAGCCTAAACAACAACTGCTGCAAGCATTTATTTAGTTTTTGTCCAAAAAACAAACAATTTTTGAACTTTTTTCCTATGTTTGTTTTCCTTTTATTTCTTTTTATATCTTGAATTTCTTGTTATTTCTTATTTAAGAAAATCACAGGTCTCTAGTTACATAGAAACATAGACTTTGATGGTAGATAAGGCCCACTTGGCCCACTTAGTCTGCCCATTTCCCTACCTATTGGATAAACTGCTGATCCTAGTTATCCAACAGCCTACTTCCTCCTAACCTCCACTAGAATTGCTTTATGTCTGTCACATGCATTCTCAAATTCTTCCACTGTTTTTGACCACACAACCCCCACTGGAAGGCTGTTCCATGCATCCACCACCCTCTCCATGAAAAAAGACTTCCTCACGTTGCCTCTGATCACACACACCCCATCTTCAAATTGTGCACCGTTGTTCTTGCTCATCTCTTAGTCTGAAAGATGCTACCCTCTTGAACTTTGTCAATTCCCTTAAGGTACTTGAAAGTTTTTATCATGTCCCCCCTCTTCCTCCTTTACTCGAGGGTATACATATTAAGCTTCTTTAGTCTATCTTCGTATGGCTTCTGGTGCAGACCCTGCAACACTTTAGTTGCCCTCTTCTGGACTGCCTCCATCCTGTCTATGTCCTTGCAAAGATGGGGTCTCTAGAACTGCACACAGTATGTCTTTACAGAGGGATAACAACTTCTTGTTTTCTACTGGTGATGCCTTTCCCTGTGCATCCTAATATTCTCCCAACCCTCCTTACTACCTTCTCACATTGCTTGCCTACCTTTAGGTCATCTGATATGACTACCTCAGATCCCTTTCCATTTTTGTTGTTGTTAGTAACTCCCCCCTCCCCCCATTGTGTACTCTTCACCTGGGTTTTTGTGTTCCAGGTGCATTACTTTGCATTTCTTTACACTGAATCTAAGCTGCCATACCTTTGACCATTCCTCCAACTTTGCCAAGTCCTTTCTCATCCTTTCCACCCCCCACCTTGTGTATCAACCCTGTTGCAGATCTTTGTGTTGTCTGCAAAGAGGAATACTTTTCCTTCCAGTCCCTCTGCAATGTCACCTATAAAGACATTAAAGAGGACCCGTTCAAGTACTGAACCCTGCAGTACCCCACTAGAAACCCCCTTTTGTTTGGAGTGGACTCTGTTTATTATTACCCTCTCCATCCTGTTGTCTAGCCAATTTTTTACCAAGGCTACCACCCTGGGACCCACTCCCAGGCTGGCTAACTTGTTTATTAATTTTTTGTGTAGGACTGTGCCAAATGCATTGCTAAAATCTAGGTAGGCCATGTCTACAGCACCTCACTGGTATACTACTTTGGTCACCCAGTCAAACAAGTCTATTAAATTTGTCTGACATGACCTTCCCACTGTGAATGCATGCTGCCTTAGGTCCTGTGCCCGAAGACCTCTAGGTACGCAACAATTCTTTCTTTCAGAAGTGATTCAATCATTTTCCCTACCACTGAGGTCAAACTAACAGGTATTTAGTTTTCTGCCTCTGCCTTGATCCCACTTTTGTGAAGGAGAATCACATCTGCCCTCGTCCAGTCCTCAGACACCATGCCATCCTCCCATAATTTGTTAAAAAGTGTAGTCAGTGGTGTCACTAGTTCTACCCTTAGTTCTTTTAGAATTCTGCTATGAATCCCATCAGGCCCCATTGCTTTGTCCACCTTTAGTTTAAGGAGTTCTTTCAGGAAACTTTCTTTTGTGAATGGACTGGTATTGCCCCCCCACCCCATCCAGAGTTCTTCTATTGTTTGGTTTAGGTACCTCCCCCTCCTCTTCTTTGGGAATATTGAGCAGAAGTATTTGTTCAGTATCCCTGCTTTTTCACTGTCACCCTCTGCCCACCCTCTCCCCTTTATAAAGCCTCACTATCTCTCCCTTTGTATTTCTTCACTCCCTAATGTACCTATTAAAGGTTTTATCCCCCTTCTTAACTGAGTTGGCTATCTTTTCCTCGGTTTGGGCCTTTGCTATTCTGACTGTCTTCCTTCTTCCTTCAGCTTTAACTGGTACAGTTCTCTGTCCTACTCCTTCTGTCTTTCCTTATACTTCCAGAATGCTATCTTTTTCTCCCTAACCTTCTTTGCCACCTCTTTTGAGAACCGTGGTGTTTTCTTCCCTCATTTAGTTTTGTTTATTTGCTTCACACAAAGGATTGTTGCCTCTGTAATCGCAGTTTTGATTTTTCCCCCGTTGTTTCTTCACTGCTCCTTCTTGCCTGTTTGCTAGTGCTTTTCTGAGGCAGTCACCCATTTTGCTAAAGTCAGCCCTCCTGAAGTCCAATACCCTCATTTTTGCATTATTTGGCTCAATGGCTGTGTTTATCATGAACCAAACTGTTTGGTGGTCACTTGTTCCAAGATGGCTACCCACTTCTAAATCTGAGATCCTCACTCCTTCCCTGTTGAAGAGTACCAGGTCTAAGACTGCTCAATCTCAAGTGGGTTCCAATACTAGCTGTCTGAGGCATGCCCCTGTAGGGTATCGAGAATGACCCTGCTCTTGGATGTGGCTGTAGCAAAGGTGCTCCAGTTAACATCTGACATATTCGGGTCCCCCATCAACAATATCTCCCCTTTTTTGACCATTCTAAGGATACCTTTTATCATTTCCTTGTCCATTTCCTCCCCCTGAGAAGGAGGTCTATATACAACCCCCATGCAGATTGTGGTGCCATTTCCTGTCTCCAGGGTGACCCACTGTGCCTCTTCTCCTCCCTGTTTACCCTTTAGTTACATTGCTTTGATCCCTTCCCTTATGTAAAAAGCTACTCCTCCTCTTCTTTTACCTTCCCTGTCCATCCTGTAGATTGTGTACCCTAGTATGCTGACATCCTAGTCATGGTTTTCTGTGTACCATATTTCTGTGACTGCCATGATATCCAGGCATCACTCTTCCATCAAGGCCACTAGTTCAGGGAGATTGTTACCCAACGCATTCTATTTTTTGATGGCTTTACCCCTTTTATCCCCATCCCTGTCCTTACTGCCTTTGGCTTTTTCTCCACTTACTCCTGTGCTGTTCACTATCAACTTCTCTACCTTGGTGTTTACCTCTCTAACTATTCTGCTTTGTGGAGGCAGCTGGTATTTTCATGCTCCTTTTCAGTTCCTTCCCCCTTGGCTAGTTTAAATGCTTGCCAGTTAAGCATTTAAACCTATCATCTAGGGTCCTGGTTCCTTTCCCAGACAGATGAAGACCATTGGGCCAGTATAGCCCTGTATCCCTCCAGCTGGAACCCCAGTCAGCAATGAAGCCAAAACCCTGAGCTCTGCACCATTTTTTCAACCATTCATTGAATGCTATGGTGTTGAGTACCCTAGCCTCACCCATGTCATAGACAGGCAGCACCTCCAAGAAGGTTACCATGCATGCTACTTATTTAAGATCCCTCCCCAACTCCACAAACTCCTCCTGCACTGCTCTGGTCCTATTCCGAGCCAGGTCATTTGTCCCTAGTTGGATAATGACTTCCAGCTCTCTCTCCTGTGTTGTTGCTCCCACAATCCTAAGGATTTGCTTCCTGTCCCTCCCAGCTATGGCACTGGGCAGGCACCTTACCTTCCTCTTCCCTCCTTCCCCCAGTTCTACCCATCTAATGATTGGGTCCCCCACCAGGAGTTCTTTCCTTCCCTTCTGGGGTCCTTTGCCACCCTCCTGTGGGTCTTCTTTGTGTAGGTTCTCAGCATCCTCCTTGGTCTCCACTATGGATGCCTCCATAGTAAAACTGCTCTCTGCCAGAATGACATATGAATTGTGGAGCGGTACAACTGGAGGAATGAACCCCTGTTCCACCACCCTCACCCTCCCTGAGCCCACTGTGGTCCAACCACTCCTTTTTATTGGCAACCTCTGATGCAATGGTGGTGGCCCTGGTGGTCCCTGGGTGGGGAGAAGGTTTCCTGAATCCTCACCAGGTTGGCCTGGAGATGGGCAACCTCCACCCTCTGACCAGAGAGGTGCCTGCAAATATGACAGCATTGTAGCCTCCTGGACATCTCCCAGAAGACTGCTGTCCCACAGCCAGTGCATTACACCACTCCCCATAAGTCTCTCTCCCTTCCTGTTTAAATTTTTTTTCTTTTGTTTTGTTAGTGTTTGCAAGTGTGTGCATGTGTTTACCCCTACACAGCGTACTAGGCTGTTAAGGATATGACAGGTGTATGTCCTTTTCCCTTTTGGGGAAGTGATACCAGAGCCCCTGGTATAAAGGAAATGACACCCTTGGGGTGGGTGGGGTGAGGGTCAGGGTGGGTGGGACTAAGCCTGCACTCTCCAGAAACAATCAGCTACAGCTCAGACCTACCACCCCAGTGACCGCTTTCCTTTCTTTCAGTAAGACAACCTGCACAATAATTTAACAGAAAATACACCATGCAAAAAACAATTTCAGCTGCTGCTCTCTTGGCTTCCTATTCTTGTCTCCTGTCTTCCTAGTTTGCTGGCTCTGTCAGAATATAATGGCTTTGTGGGTGGGCAGATCTGGCAAGTCTTGTTTTCAGCTGTTGCTCTCTTGGTTTCCCTTTCTTCCCTCCTGTCTAAGCTGATTAGTGGTGCCTGCTATACCGGACACCTAAGACCAATTAACACCACCACAACTGCTGTCAGGTAGCCTCCCCGACACTTCCAGAAGCTACCTGATTGAAGCTGTGGAGGTGTTAATGGACCACCCTACACTATCTGACCACTGCTAATCTAACTAACAAGGTGCTAAACTGTTCCCTTTCTCTTCTCTGTCTCTTCTACCCTCCTCATGATTATTCATTTCAGAGAAACTGAATAGTTAAAATATGAAACCCTTTGTTAGTTTTTTGTTTTAACTTACTGGTGCCTTTTTTCTGCTTACATTGTGTTCAGCATTTGCTATCTCTCCTGTGTCCCTTCAAAAGTTCCATCACTCCACCTGCTCTGCATAACTCTGCATGATCGCTGATCAGTATCATGGTCACATTATTGGCTGTTGTGTTTCTATTTAGAAAGGACCCCAGTGCAGTACATTAATCCTCTCCTCTCTGTACTTACAATTTGTGTGGCCACACTGAACTTGCTCTTAGAATTTCGGTACAGTACAGAATTTCATAATTGCTGGTGAACTAACAGATGGGCTTACTGGCAGTTTATTGAGTTAGCTTAATAAACTCAAAATCAGTAGAGTAAGTAAAGAACCTGAACTGGGTAAAAGTCTGACTTTGTCTTTAGCTGTATCACCAGCATCACCCATTCTACCTTTAATAGCAGCTACCACTGAGCACACTTGCTAATTGTGATTTATAAAATTAGTTCTGAGTTTTCTGCATCCTGATTGTCTGAGAAGTACCTGTGGCAGTGTCCTTATCAGGGCATATTGTGCCAACTGGTACCTCTTCAGTCAATCAAGATGCAGAGCAGGCTGAGAGATCCATGCCTTCCACACAAATGTTTTAAAAACATTTCTAACCAGTCCAGTGGTGCTGAGAGTTGAGGTGCTAGACACCATACCTCATGCCACACTGGTGACCTGAGTTCAGGAATGAGCCTGAGCCACCAGGGGTGCTGAGAGTTGAGGTGCTAGACACCATACCTCATGCCACACTGGTGACCTGAGTTCAGGAATGAGCCTGAGCCACCAGGGGTCAGCGGGGGGGAAGTATTGAGCATCTGGAGGACTGCTTTCCTCTCTTGGGGGGAAGGGGACTAGCCATCCACTTTGCTGACTGCCCTCAGGTGGTGGCTGGAGTGCAGTATTGGTCAAGAGGCTTGAAGCTGATGTCCTTATGTCAGGAGGGAGGGGGGCCAGGTGAAAAAGGGAAAAGTGAGTTTGCAGGCTTGATGATGGTCTGCCACTCCTGGCAGCGGTCCCCCAGATTCTGGATTGGGTCTCCAGGAGGGGGGAGAAGCTGCCAATCTCCTCCTGGCCCCACTGCAGGGAGGGAAATTTGCTGGGGAACTTCTGGGGCCACCTAGCATGGAAGCAGTGAGACTAGATCAAGAAAGTCCCTCCAATCTGAGGGCCATAGCCACCTACCAGGGCTCAGGTGGTGGAAAAGTATGTACAAAAAAAAAAAGGAAAAAATGTTTTTGACGGCAGCCTACTAACAAACAACTTGACTCCCTCCTGCCCTTCTGCTGCAATATAAACAAGCTCACTGTACTGAATACCAGGACTAAACAGCATAACAAAAACAGTACCTTGTGCCTGTTTTTAAAACATTAAGTAACTGCAAATACCATCTACCCACCATACCATCTGCAACATTCAGGATGGCCGTCTCTCAATCACTATGTTCCCTACTCCATTCCTCAACTCCTCTGCCCCTCTCCAACTGTGATCAAAACATCCTTTCTCCACATTACCAGTTTAGGCTTGACAATCAGCACTGGTGATATACCCAGTTGATGGATGAGCACAACTGCAGCCTGTTACAAAATAAAATGCACCATTCTGCTGCAGTAAAGTAAAGCACTATAAACAAGTTGCTATGGAGGCTGGTAAGGGACATGTTCGCTCCCCTCAGTTCTAGTGAAAACTGAAACTGATCCCTCTGCCCGATCACTCTGGCCTCACAGTCATGGAAACAAAAGGAAAAAAAAATCAAAATAATTTCAGAAGTGTTTGTGTGTTGTGGGGGGGGGGCAGACAGACACAACCACCCTCTGGTGGCTTTTTAATGGCACAACATGTCCTTTCAACTATGAGGATAAGGACTACTTTTCATATTTTTTGTATTTTTTATATTTTCTATTTATTAACAATTTTTTTTTAATTCTTTATGTGAATTTTTAAACACTTTAACAGAGAATCCTTTTTATAAGTGGAATAAGACTCTCTGAGGTGTGGTTTATGGTCTGATAAGAGCACTTCACAGGTGCTGAAGGCACTTGGTGCATGCGCCTCATGCCTCATTATGCACCTAGGGCCCGATTCTTAAAGCTCCATGGGCAGCGCAAGGGGCTTACATCCAAATGATTTGTACAAAGTGTCCCATTGGCAAATCAATGCCATGGGAGCAATTCACAAAGGTAGGCTGCACCAACTGCACACAGCCTGCACTTAATGGTGCTTGCACTGCCCTTGCACCACACACTATGCTACGGTATGGCAGATATAGGCTGACAAATCCCCTGAACTGCAATTCATAAAACTCCCCCCCCCGTTAATATTTTTAAGTACCCTTAGACCAGCACTGGCTGGTCTAATGTACTTAGAAATGTCACCACTGGGGAAGTTGACCTGGTAGCACTAATGTGCCATTGTACCTGCTCCCCAAACCCTGATCATTGTTAAATACATGATATATGTCACCCTTTTCTGTGGAAGTCTTGCGGCCCCCCCTCCCAAACCCTGATCCCTGTTAAATAATAAAATATTTGACCCTTTTCCCTGGTAGTCTAATGGCCCCCCTCCCTGAATCCCTATCACTGTTAAATAATAATATATGTGACTCTTTTCACTGGTAGTCTAGTGGAACCACATCCAAACCCTGATCATTGTTAAATAATAAAATATTTGACCCTTTTCCCTGGTAGTCTAATGGCCCCCCTTCCTGAATCCCTATCACTGTTAAATAATAATATATGTGACTCTTTTCACTGGTAGTCTAGTGGAACCACATCCAAACCCTGATCATTGTTAAATAATAAAATATTTGATCCTTTTCCCTGTTAGTGTAGTGCCCCCCCCAGCCGGCAGTGCCCTACCACCCCACTCCCCCAAAATCAGTAAGGGAGGCAGCGACTGCCACAGACAACCTCTTATCACTATGGCCAGTCACTGACTGAGCTCTGAATGTGCGCATACTGTACATAGTACATGCTCAGTGACTGACTGAGCATGTACTGTATACAGCACATGCTCATTCAGAGCTCAGTCAGTGGCTGGCAGTGGTGGTGAGAAGTGAGCTGTGCCAGTTGCCAGCTCCTGTATGGGTTTGGGGGGAGTGGGGTGGTAGGGAATGCTGGGTGAGGGGCCCACTAGACCACCAGGTGTTGTGTTACAGTAATTTTGGGGTCATCGGGTTGGGGGCCACTAGACTACCAGGGAAAAGGATCAAATATTTTATTGTTTAACAATGATGGGGGAGGGAAGGCAAGGGAGTGCTTATGCACATTGCCGCAGGGTCACAGCAACCTGTGCAGGTGTGCCCTCAGATTGGTGCACTGCTAATGTTGCTGCAAGCCAAGGGACTTTGCCACTGGGACCCTGTTCAATAGAGAATTAGGCACAGGGTCCATGGCACACAGGCAATCACTGCAAGCTGCCTTTGGTGTGGCTTGCACTGAGTTTTGTGTTTTGGGGCCCTGGGGCATGCTCTTATCAGGCCATAGACCACACCTCATTGTGTCTTATTCCATACATAACGGATGTCTCTTATACTGGGAAAATTACTATCAGACAATGTGTCTGGTATAAGTGACATATATTTTACCCATCTGAATCCTCCTCTTCGAAACTTAACCATAGAGGCCTATAAAGTCCCCCAGTTGGTGAAAAAGGTCAGCTGGGTGCCCAATAGTAATACTTAAAATGTGGGAGAGCTCCCTGTGGCTCACCAGTGCCAACTGAAAGTCATCTTTCTGAATTTGGGCAGGTTTGCCCTTCCATTCAAATTCATTGAAATGGAATAAAGACCTTTGAAAAAGACCATAGTCACTTGGGTGGGATTGAAACATTAGAGACATTAAGGGAGTGTGCACATTTTAAGAACATTAATCTATCTATCAAGGATAGGCAAAAGGCCCCCTACAGTATTTTCACATTCTTCCTTGATGGTAGCAAGGAAGGGTTTTTAGTTACACACATATATTTGAGATAGTGAATGGGGAATACGAAACACCTAAATACTATATTCAAAGAGTCCACCACCTTCAGGCCCATGGGGTTAGAAGAAAGGTAAGCATCAGACTCTCTACTGATTGTGAATATTTAACTTTCAGTCCAAATTACCTGATGTCCTGCAAGACTGCAAAACTCCTGCAGCAGATCTTGTTCTTCTGGAAGGCCCTCTACTTGATCATGAATATACAGCAGTAGTCATCCGCAAAGAGAGATATCTTATAGTATTCTCCTGAACCAACAAGACCCTGAATACTGGATGATCTAGCATATAGTCCCTAGAGCTCAAGTGATATCACATAGAGTAGAAGAGAAAGGGGGCAGCCCTGCCAGGTGTCACAAGTTTGCTGGAAAGGCTCATCAAACCCCCTGTGGTCCAGTGTTGAGCTACAGTAACAGTTAAAGTTCATTGAAGGCCTCAAGTCTTGTACCCCTTCTTTGTACTTTACCTCCATGCCAAATACTGTAATATATTCTGTCTGGCTCCATAGATTTTTAAATTATATGCAGTAGTAAGAGCCCCTTAAAAATATGCATCAAAAAAAATAAAACAAAAATAAAAAGATTAGATTTAGAAATTTCATTGCCCTTCACATTGTTTTCCCATCCATGGATGAAGATTTCTTTCCTTCTGTTTTTTTTATATATATATTTTTAAGTTTTATTTTTTATATAAATTGAACATGCACATAAACGTACAGTAAATTGACAAATAAGGTCACACAAGAGAACTGTGTGCCTGTGCATGGCTGGTCACTCACTTCCTCATTGCCCCATTCATGGTGGGTGGGGTAGGGTGATGATGGGTACTTAAATAATTGGCTCATGTGACTGCTATGTATGATCAGATTGAGCTTGTTGGTGATGACGATGTGAATGTTGTCATAGTACATCAGGAGGAGGAAGACTTGTGCTGCTGGTGTGCATCTAAGTAGTCCATGTGCTGTCAGTGCTGTGGGAAATGGTGAACCAGGTTATAGTGCCAGTGCCAGTGGAGACCATGGTGACTTTTCACCAGGAGGTATAGGAGTGAGAATAGTAATAGATGTCACTTCTTGGACATGTGAATTATTGAATGGATAAAGCTGATCCATGGTAAGCTAAGTTTGAGAAACATGGACAGCTAAGGGACTATGTGATTCCTGTAGGTGAATGGGCTACAGAATCCCAGACAACATAGTTTCAGCATAGAGTAGCTCCATGCAAAGTGGAAAAAGTCTTTAATTCATGAAGTGTAGTGCAGACATTTGCATAGTACAATTTGCACAATGATATGAATTTTACTGTGCAAATTGCTGCACTAAGCATGCAGTACGCACCTTGCAGTGAATTCTACTATTTAAATTGGCACATTCTGTATCAAAAATTCAACCCAATAACAGCAAATTGCATAGTGTACACTACACAAATGCTATGAATAGTGCATAGTGGCTGAATTTGATGCAATTCACTGGCAAATCCTAAATCTGCAGCACACCTACCAGTGAGATGCTGCATCAAACACTCCTAATCAATTTCTTTCATTTTAGCAATGGACAAGCAGTATGCTGTAGTTATATTATATCTGTATTTTAGTAAAGCCTTCAACTCCACCCCTCATGGAAGGTCAGTGAGGAAACTGGGCTGTTTGTGGATTGGGGATAAAATAATGAGGTGGGCAAAAAACAATTGAGCAGGAGGACTCAAAGGGTAGTACTATATAAAGAGTCATGAGGGATGTCACTACCAGAGTGCCCCAAGAGTTGCTTTTGGGATCAGTTTCATCAGTATGTTCATTTGTGACAAAGAGGTGGGAGTCCAAGCAAGATATGCTTTTTTACAAGCAACACCAACAGCTGAAGTATATTGGAATCCAAGGAGGGGCTTAGGACTATTAAGAGAGATCTGGAAAAGGTGAAGGAGTAGTATAAGAGTGACAGCACAGTCCGGTGATGCTGATGGTTGAGACGCTGGATGCCACACATCGCACCATGTCAGCGACCTGAGTTCAGGAGCGAGCTCGGGCGCTGGGGGTCGGCAAGGGAGGGATTGGATAGAGTGCCCAGCAGGCAGCTATCCTGTCCTGGGGGGAGGGTACTGGGATGTCCAGTGCTCCGGCGACTCCTGGTGAAGACTGTGGGTGCCACAGAAGCACAGACAGCACATTACAGCATGCCCAATGCTGGCAGGATTGCCATGCGCCAAGCGTCGGGGGGTACACATGAAAGGGAGGGTGGGGAAGTACAGAAAAGAGGAAACACCCGGCTTGTGGGGATGGGCAATGGCACCATTTCCTTCTTGCCAAGAGCCAGATCTGACTGGGCCGAGCCTCATCGCTCCTCCTTCCAGGCCCCGCCCGCTTGTCAGAGTCTGTCCCTTAAGGAGCCCAAGTAAGTGGTCGGGCTACCCTCCTTGTGCGGATAAAACCGGGGGTGCTGGCAGTAGGGGGGTAGAGAGAAGGGCATAAGACCGCAGAGGATCTCAGGTGGGTAGGCACAGAGAAAGGATGCCTGAGAGAGTTTCCCCAAGTCATGACAGGAGGAAATAAAGTAAAAAAAAAAAAAAAAGAGTGACAGCTAAAATTTAATGCAAAGAAGTGTAAATTTATGAATATAAGGGCCAAAAACCCAAGAATAGAAGACACAGTGACAGTGGTAGACAACGCAGAGAAGGGAAAATACCTGGGATAATAATCAGGGATACTTCAAAGGCAGCATCACAATGCTATAAGCAGTGGGGTGAGGCAATATTCCCACTTGCACTAAAATATCTTTCAGAAACAACCAATGAAGGATGGCATCGAAGTAAATAAAAATACACTTTAGCCACTGCTGGTATAATAATGTGTCTCTCAAAACAGAATAGATCTACTATGGAATGCCGACACCCCAGATCCCGACACCCAGGATCCTGAAACTCGACATCCCAGCAGTGCAGTTCCCTGAGGGATCACTAGCCCAATGGTGGAAAGCCCAACACTGCAACTATGGCATTTCCGAGGGTGAATGGGGGGTTCCGGCCCCGCACCCTCCCTAAATTAATATTACCAACTCTGGGTCAGTGCATGTTTGGGAGTGTAGCTTTCCACCATCGGGCTGGCATTCTGTCGGAGAAATGCACTGTTGGTATGTTGGGCTCTGGATCCTGGGTTTCAGGATTCCGAGGTTCGGCATTCCGTAGTGATACCAACAGAATTTCTTTGGATCACTATTTCTATTAGAAAGGGGAGTGGAAAGATAAGCCTGTATCATGCACTCTAGTAACATGTTTGAAATTTCCTGAAAAATGTTTAGACAGTGCAGGCATTTAGTATGTAAAAGCTCTTGAATATCCTTTGTTGTCTCAGGATCTTCACTATCAAACTCTTTGATGCCATTACCCTCACAGCTTTCATTAGCACTGCTATAAGTCAGCAGAAGAGCAGGAAAAGTTGACCCGAAGTTTGTATATGCACATTATTGCTTTGGCAATATATTTAATAAACAAAATTTAGCAGAGGATTAGGTGTTTGACTAAGATGTGATAATACATTGTTCTATAATATCCAGTATAGAATAATACATGGGGTAGTGTGTATAGCAAGAATGGTACACATACCTGAGGTGTTGGATGCTACATAAACCCTGAGAATGAAGCTTGAGGGGTTTATACAAGCATCCAACACTGAGGGTGTGTGTGTCAACTTCGAGTTTTACATACTACCTCATTGTGACCATAAGCTCCTTAAAACTAAACATTATTATTTTTCATTTCCCACCCAAAGTAAAACCACTCCACTGTGACTTGCTGGCCCAAACCCTGCAGGTTGCTATCAAGAGAGGGAGCTAGTCCTCCTTGGTACTTCAATGCAGCCTAGGACAGCCTGAGGGGGGACAAACTTGCAGAGAGCTTGGTATCCCTGGGGGCGATCCAGAAGGTGGACTCACCAGCAAGTAAAAACTCAGAGAACAGTACTGGGAATGTCCTAGACCTAATGTTTATTATCTCACATATAAAAGTGTTAATTCACCAGGTAATAAGCCCTAACCTGGGAGACCACAGCCCAGTAACCTGCTGCCATGACAGAACAGCCACAGAAGTATCTAAACAAAACTACAGGACAAGCAGATATTTTAGACATTTATGTGCAAAAAGCTTCAGCCTTTGTGTGCAAAATGGTAGGTGAGGCAGGCTGGAACTTACCCCAAATATCAATATGGCCACTGAGGAATTTACCAAGTCATTTATCAAAATATGTAACAAACGTGCCCCTTTAAAGACCATCATGATTAGGAAAAGACACATGTCATGGGTAACAGACAAGCTAAAAAGAAACAAATAAGGATATAGCACAGAGCATGGAGAAAGGTTAATACAACAGCTAACAGTGAGGATTGGGACAGAGTTAAAGAGATTTAAAAAGGTTTTAAGTGACTGTAAAAATCAAAAGGGGGGAACACGAGGAGGCATTCTCTGAAATTCGAAGGGGGAAGATTCAAGAGGGAAATGAGGAGGCACTATTTCATGGAAAGGTGGTAGCAAGGTGCAACGATCTGTCAGAGGAGGTGATATTGCTGAAAACTTTGGGCAGTTTTAAGAGGGGGTGGGACAGGGTCAAAGGTAAGGTCAAAACTGAAGGGAAGCTGGGGAGGGGGAGTTGGAAGACTGGGGAGATAAATCAGATGGATGGGAAAGGAGTGAGGAGCAGCTGTAGCAGATTAGACTGGGAGTTGTACACTCTAGTAGACCTGATAGACCGTATGGCCAGTATCTGCTGGCATTTTCATATGTTAGTATGTTCGTACTGTATGTTCATATGTAAATCAGAAGAAGAGCAAAAGCTAGATCCGTTAAGAACAAATTAGTCAACACAATCAATGATTTTTAGTACTGAAAAATGATTAATAGCATTGAGGGCCCAAACAGATGCAGAAATGAGGAACAATTTACGAAAGAGGATGGCACTGCCCCAAATCCAAATATTGCAGCAAACCAACTAAAGCTGTACTTCTGCACACTCCCAGATGTAAAAATTCCCCCAACTCCAAAGCTTAGTGAGAACAAAGAGAGTGACTGGACTCAGGATGCAGAAGCCACAAATGAAAACAGACCAACTTTTTGCTTCAAAATAATAAAAGGTAAAGATGTACAGAAAGAACTAAGGAAACTAAATTCAAATAATTCACCAGGTATGGACAATGAAGAAATCAATTTCCTAAAAGTAGCAGCAGTCTACATAAACCCAACCCAACAAACTTCTTTAACCAAAGCTTAATAGAATGGCCCTTCCCAGAGACCTGGAAATATGCCAAAGGGGTCCTTATCTACAAGAGGGGGGCAAATGTCCCCTCACACTACAGACCCATAGGTATACTATCTGTCATATCAGAACTATTTTAAAAGCTAGTGTGTAAACAATTATCCACACACCTAGAAGCACACACCCTTATAGCAATCTACCAGTCGCACTTTAAAGTTAGAAGATCCACTACCACTGCTGTTGCAAACTTCATTGGAAAGGCTGCCAGAGCACTGGATGAAACTAAAGCTGTTAGAGCAGTGTACATGGTCCTCTTGAAGGTGTTCAATATGGTGGACCACAAAATTCTTCTAGGAAAACTGAAGAAAAAGGAGTAGCACCAGAAGTGATTACCCTGTTAATCTCTTCCTAATAATCCACGGGCAATCTGTGATTATGAATGATGTCACATCAGACATGGGATTCCTATCCAGGTGGAGAGTCCCACAGTGATTGATACTGAGATCCATACTATTCCTGAACATTCCAGGGAAGGAATAGCAGGGAATGAAGAGATGGCTGCTATCTTCATGGAAGGGAAGTAACTGCAACACAACAGTCTCTCTTTCTTACCTGTTTACATTGGTGAAGGATGTAACTGCAACACAAAGTGATTTCATTTTACCTGTTTACATTGGTGTTTGTTCTAGGGGTGTGTGTATAGAAACAGGGAATTTTAATTCAGTTGTCTGATTGTTTTTTGTGGGAGCAGGGGACAGCAACATAGCCGCCAACCCCCCACCCCTCACCTCTCCCACCCCTGAGTGCACCCTACCTTTATAGGTACCTGAGTCATATAACTTCCTGCATTTTCTTGAGGGGTTCCTGACTAGTACAACTTCCTACATATTCATAAGGGAAAACAGCCTGCTCCTCTACATAACACTACTACAAGGGGGCAGGACAGAACCCCTTGCAGACAAGAGAAGACACAAGGAAGTACACAGCTTGGAGTGAGGGAAGTGCTTTTCTTTTGTTGTGTTTTTTTTTATGTAGTTGAGAGACAAACTGTGTTTCAGTGGCAGCAACGCTAGGAAGAAGCTGATCACTATTTGGACAACAAGCTGATGGTAAGACTGTTCTTGGGCATTACTGTCTGTGGGGGGTCAGACCAAAGGTGCAGCATCTCAATCTGTAGTGAGTAAAAAACTTATAGATAGTACTGTTTTATGCTTTATTGCAGTGTAACAGTTGGTAAGGTATTTTTAGGTAGGGATTAAATTGTTAAAAAAAAGAAAAATAAGAAAAAAAAATATGGATAGTACTGTAGTTTCCAGTTATTACTGTAGTGCTACTGTCTTATGCTTTGTTGCAAGTACAGTTGGTATTGCATTTTTAGTTAGGGTCTGGGCTGGTAGGTAACCTAAGATAGGACTGTATTTTCTAGTTAGAACTGTATTTTCTAGATAGTACTGTTTAACTTGGGTAGAATAGTGGGCTGCAATGGATGTGGGGCAGCAGTTTGGATGAACATATTGTGGAAGCTAGGAGGGTGTCCAATCTGTCACAGGCTGAGGAGTCTCAATGAAGAACTGCTGTGGCCTGGGAGGGAGTTGGAGAGGATGGGGGAAGGAGGAGAGAGTCTAGAGCAGGAGGGAATCCCCCAGGGATTATCATGAGGATACAACATGGGAGGTACATCGGATCATGGCAGGGGGTGGAGAGGGTGTGTAGGAGCAAAACAAACAAGGGGCCTAGCACTGGAGGGAAGGATCATGTCAGGAGGAAGGAACCAAGGCACAGCAATGCAGAGGGGGCAGCTAACAGGTTTGAGGTGCTGGTGACATTGCTGGAGGAGGAGGAGGGGGTGTGGGATACCCAGGAGGGAACAAGACATGGAAAGGGAGGGGAATGCACAAGTGACAGTAGCCAGTCTAAAGGGGGTGGCAGGGGCGAAGGGGTGAGGGGCACAGCTGGAGCGATGGTCAAAGGGAGCAGAGATCTGGAGGAGTGGAGCAGGGTGACTAGAGAAGACATCAGGGGCATAGCAGCTGTGGCAGTGGAGAATACTGATGGGGGGAAGGCAACAGGGACAGACGGGGGGAATTGTGTGCAGGAGGAGGAGGAGGCAGGCAGGAAAGGAACCGCAACAGGGACAGATGAGGGGAATTACGTGCAGGAGGAGGAGTCAGGCAGGAGAGAAACGGTGGCAGGGACAAACAGGGGGAATTATGTACTGGAAGAGGAATCAGGAAGGAGACAAACAGCAACAGAGACAGATGGGGGAATTCTGTACTGGAGGAGTCGGAGTCAGACAGGAGAGGAATGGAGGAGGGGAAGCAGGCAGATGGAAATATGGGAGGAATACTAGTACTGGGGGATTCAATACTAAGGGGGGGAAGGTGGGGTAGCAGGGGAGAAAGGCATTGTCATATATGGTTGGAGACTATGCCAGGGATGACAGCTGAAAGAGTGGGACAACTGGTCCTGAAATATGCTAGAAGGAGAAGGGAGAGATCTCATTTAATTCTTTTTTTTTTTAACTCTCTTTATCACCCCTGGTACCAGAACTCTCTCAGGCCTCATCACTGACCAGTACCGCTGCACCGCCCACTGTGAGCCCCGCCATCCTCAAGGACATTACTGTTATTCCCCAAGCCCCCCGGGGACATAGGGCCCGAGGAGATAGAAGGGGCAGTGGAAGGGCTCCAGTATTCTGCATGTGGTGGCATGGCTCAGGGAAGGCTGTCTCCTGTCGGGACCAGAGGGGGTTTTCTGTCGTGTTTACGCCCCCAATGTGGGACGTGCAATGCTGTCCTATCCTGAGACATGGGTGCTTCCACCCACGTCCGGAAGACAGCTGCCCGACGTCTACCCCTTTGCTTGCTAGCAAGCCCATGTGCGTAGCAGTGCCACAGGTCTCCACCGGGGGCCGCTGCTGCACCAGGCTACCCCTGGATCCCTCCCTGAGAGAGGAGAGCAGTCCTATGGATGCTCAACCCTCTCTCTTCCCTTCCGACCTCTGGTGGACCAGGCTCATTCCCGAACCCGGGTTGCCAGGGTAGCGTGAGGTGTGGTGTCCAGTGCCTCAACCTTCAGTGCCACTGGGCCAGCCTTCATTTAATTCTTCATCTGGGGACAAATGACCAAGCTGATAGTACATTAGAGGTAGTCCAAAAGAGGTTTGAGGAGCTGGGAACTTTATGTGAGGGGGAGGGTAGATCAGTAACTTTTTCTGAGGTATTACCAGTGCCTAAGACAAGCATGGCTAGAAAACAAGGATCAAGGGATTTAATGAATGGTTAGACAAATGGTGTCACACCAAAGGGTATGGCTTTGTGGGAGGGTGGGGAAAGAGCTTGGAGGACAGTAGACTATACGCTAAGGATAGACTTCACCTAAATGAAGAAGACAAGAAGGTGCTGAAATGGAAGCTTGGGGAGTATATTCCGGGAGATGAACATTTGAACTAGGAGAGGGGGGTGGCAGGTGGATGGAGGGCATACGGTGGCCACAAGATGGGAAGCAGAGCAAGCTTACCCACCAGAACAAGGGCGATGAACTAAGTAGAAGCAATAGAGGGGATCCTGGAAGTTGAGGGCAGCGGGGTGGGAGAGGGATGGTAAAGGGGTGGAAAGTGGTCACCATGAATGCTAGAAGCCTGAAGAATAAAATGAATGACTTACAGGCCTTCATGGTGGAGAGGGAGGGAGGTGGACTTGGCAACCATCACTGAAACATGGGCCACCTAATACAATGACTGGGACCTGACGGTCCCAGGGTATAGAATATTCTGCAGGAATAGGGAAAACAGGAGGGGAAGAGTGGCATTATATCTGAGGGAGGGGCTAAAGTGCATGAGGGGAGAGGAGGGAGAAACAGAGTCCTGGCTGCTAATCCAGGATTCAAGGAATAGGACTCTCTGGATGGGAGTGGTATACAGGCCACCCTACCAAACAGAGGAGCTGAACTGTGAACTTGCGAGGCAGATTAGAAAGGCATGAGGGAAGGGGAGTGTGGTGGTTGTGGGGGACTTCAACCTGCCAGGGGTAGATTGGG
Organism: Neoceratodus forsteri; assembly: GCA_016271365.2. Lineage (NCBI taxonomy): Eukaryota > Metazoa > Chordata > Ceratodontiformes > Ceratodontidae > Neoceratodus > Neoceratodus forsteri. The sequence continues at coordinate 867,450,614 of CM057450.1, read as the reverse complement.
GAACCCCCAGTCACCAGCAATAAAAGGGAGCAGGTACTGTTGGATGCCTTTCAGGAAAGCTTTCTGACACAGGAGGTCAGTGAACCAACTGGGGGGGGGGGACACCCTTGACCTAGTGCTCACTAATGGGGAGTTTGTGAGGGATATCAAGGTGGACCACTAGCAGGGAGTGACAATCACTCAGTATGGTTCAGGTTGCTAACGGGCAAAGAGGGGATGGCATCCAATGCAAAGATGTTGGATTTCCGGTGGGCAGATTTTACAAGGATGAGAGAGGTAGTGAGTAGGTACCTTTCCAGGATCCAGCCTAGTATGGACATGGACCAGAGATGGGAGATTATTAATAAAGGGATACTGGACACTACCAGTTCCTGTGGCAGGACTCGGAGTAAAAAGGTCAGAGAAAAAAGGTCAAGCTGGATGAGCAGGGGGTTGTAGAAAAGGTGAGGAGAAAAAGGATGGCCTTTAGGAGACACAGGAAATCGGGGGGGGGGAGATTGGGAGGAGTACATGCAGGAGGCAAGGGAGGTGATAAGGGCAATAAGAACAGCAAAAAACACCAAAGAGCTCAGGCTGGCACAAGGCACTAAGGAGGGGGAGAAGAGCTTCTTCAAGTACATCAGGGAGAAAAGGAGCTGTAAAAAACAGATAGTAAGGATTAAGAAGGACGGCTGATGGGTAGAGAAGGAGGAAAAAGGCAGAAGCACTCAATGACAACTTCTGCTCGGTATTTACGAAAGAGAGAGGGGGAGTGCTACTCAAGGGGAGCGGGGGCAGTAAAGGCTGGGGAGGGAGTAACGAATGGGGTGATCACAGAAGGTAGAGTGCTGGAGAGCTTGAGAGCACTGAGGGTGGACAAGGCACCAGGGCCAGATGGCATTCGCCCAGGGTACAGAAGAAGCTAACAGAGATCCTGGCAGGGCCCTTGGCAGGCCTATTCAATGCCTCACTGAAATAAGGATGTATACCCAAGGATTGGAGGTTGGCACATGTGGTTCCCCTGCATAAGAGTGGGCCCAAAGATGAACCAGGGAACTATAGAACGGTGAGCCTCACATCCATCATGGGGAAGCTAATGGGAGTGATCCTAAAGGAAGGGCTGGTGTCCCTGCTGGAGTTCAATGGGCTGCAGGACAGTAGACAGCATGGCTTTGTAGCAGGCAGATCCTGCCAAACCAACCTGGTAGATTACTATGACTGGGTAACTAGATAGATGGACATGGGCCATGCAGTGGCTGTCCTGTACCTGGACTTCAGCAAGGCATTCAATTTGGTGCCGCGTGGGAGACTTGGAATAAAATGTGGAGGCACAGGAGTAGGAGTAAAAATGGTGGGATGGGTAACAAAATGGCTGCAGGGAAGGCAGCAGATGGTGGTGGTGGAAGGGGAACTCTCATCCTGAAGGGCAGTAATAAGTGGGGTTCCACAGGGCTTGGTGCTGGGACCAATGTCATTTGGTATATTTATTGAAGACATTTCCATGGGCATCAAGAGCAGGATCAGCTTGTTTGCCAACAACACCAAGATGGGGCAGTGGTGGATGACATGGGGGTGGCAGAGTTTGCAGGAAGATCTTAAAAAGCTGGAGACTTGGTCAAACACCTGGCAGCTGGGGTTCAATGCCAAAAAGTGTAAGGTACTGCATTTTGGGGCAAAAAAATCCAAGGAGAAACTACCAGCTGGGGGGAGTGCAGCTGGTGGAGACTGAGGAGGAGAAGTATCTGGGGGTGGTCATCATGGGATCAATGAACAACTTGGCACAGTGTAGGAAGGCAGCAGCAAGGGCCAACAAAATACTGGGTTACATCTCAATGGGAATAACTCTGGGGAGGGAGGAGGTGATTCTGCTGCTGTATTGATCATTAGTTAGACCTCATCTCAAATACTGCATGCAGTACTGACACCTGTAACTGAAAAATGACATTAAATTACTTGAAGGGGTGAAGAGCAGAGCAACTAGGATGATCCAGGGATTGGGGAACTTATCGTATGAAGAAGATGAGGAGCAGTTACCTAAACCAGACAATAGAAGCACTCTGGGTAGGGGGGTTGATACCAGTCCATTCACAGAAGAAAGAGTCCTGAAAGAACTCCTAAAACTCAAGGTGGACAAAGCAATGGGGCCTGACGGGTTTCACCCCAGAATCCTAAAAGAACTAAGGGGGGACCTAGTGACACCACTGACCACACTTTTTAACAAATCATGGCAGGATGGGGTGGTACCTGAGGGACTGGAGGAGGGCAGATGTGATTCCCCTTTACAAAAGTGGGAGCAAGGCAGAAGCAGGAAACTACAGACCTGTAAGTTTGACCTCAGTGGTAGGAAAATGATGGAATCACTTCTGAAAGAAAGAATGGTTGAGCACCTAGAGGCCAGCGGGGCACAGGACCCAAAGCAAAATGGATTTACAGCAGGAAGGTCATGTCAGACTAATCTAATTGATTTCTTTGACTGGGTGACCAAAGTAATAGACCAGGGAGGGGCTGTGGATATGGCCTACCTAGACTTTAGCAAGGCATCTGACACAGTCCTGCACAAAAAATTAATAATCAAGTTAGCCAGCCTGGGAGTGGGTCCCAGGGTGGTAGCCTGGGTAGCGAACTGGCTGCACAACAGGACACAGAAGGTAATAGTGAATGGAACACATTCCGAAGAAAGGGGGTTTACTAGTGGAGTACCTCAGGGCTCAGTACTGGGTCCAGTCCTCTTTAACATCTTTATAAGTGACATTGCAGAGGGTCTGAAGGGAAAGGTATGCCTCTTTGCAGATGACATAAAGATCTGTAACAGAGTTGATAGACAAGAGAGGGTAGAAAAGATGAGAAGGGACTTGGCAAGGTTGGAGGAATGGTCAGACATATAGCAACTTAGATTCAATGCAAAGAAGTGCAAATTAATGCACCTGGGAAACAAAAACCCAGGAGAAGAGTACACAATAGCAGGAGAGGTACTAACAACAACAAAAATGGAAAGGGACCTGGGAGTAGTCATATCAGATGACCTAAAGGTGCGTAAGCAATGTGAGAAGTCAGTAAGGAGAGCCAGGGGGATACTGGGATGCATAGGAAGGGCATCACAAGTAGAAAAGGGAAGTGATTATCCTCTATACAGACAGTTGGTGAGACCCCATCTGGAGTACTGTGTGCAGTTTGGAGACCTCATCTACGCAAGGACACAGACAGGATGGAAGCAGTCCAGAGGAGGCAACTAAAATGGTGCAGTGTCTACATCAGAAACCATATGAAGAGAGACAGAGAGCTTAATATGTATACCCTTGATGAAAGGAGGGACAGGGGGACATGATAGAAACGTTCAAGTACCTCAAGGGAATCAACAAAGTCCAGGAGGGTAGCAGCTTCAGAAAAAAGAGATGTAAGAACAAGGGGCACAGTTTAAAAGATAGAGGGGGATGGCTCAGGGTAATGTGAGGAAATTCTTTTCACGGAGAGAGTGATGGATACATGGAACAGCCTTCCTGAGGAGGTCGCTGGGTCTAAAACAGTGGGGGAATTCAAACATGCTTGGGACAGACACAAAGCAATTATAGTGCGGGGTTGCAGGAAGCAGGCTGTTGGTTAACTAGAATCTGCAGCTTATCCAGTAGGTAGGGAAATGGGCAGACTGGGTGGGCCAAGTGGTCCTTTTCTGCCGTCAAAGTCTATGTTTCTATGTTTTATGTACTCACTAGAGAGGAGGGACAGAAGGGATATGATCAAGACATTTAAGTACATGATAGGGATAAACAAGACTGGTACAGAGGGGCTATTCAGGGTAAGGCTGGGGAAGGACACTTAAGGCCATGACATGAGATTGGAAGGGGGAAGGTTCAGGAGGGAAATGAGGAGACACTTTTTTACAGAGAGGGTGGTGGCAAGGTGGAATGTATAACCAGCAGAGGTGGTGGCCTGTAAAACAGTGGGCTGCTTCAAAAGGGGCTGGGACAGGGCAAGATCGAGGATAAAGGGGGATGAGGAGGGAAGGCAGCTCCAGAATAGGGCTGCTAGCTACAAAACTTGAGCAGACTCGATAGACCAAATGCCCTTTTTCTGTTGGCAGATTTTGTATGTTCATATGTTAATGACCTTCCTTGATATATACAATACTCCACAACAAAACTATATGTGGATGACACAGTCCTCATGGCAAGAGCCAAAGACTTCTCCCAAGTGGAGAATAAATTCCAACTGGATTTTGATATTCTTTGTCTCCACAAAAATGTTGCTGTGTGGGGGGCTGGGGAGAGACACTGTATGGCTTTCTATACAAAAGGTACAAACATTAAAGACTCTTGTGAGCTAAAGATACAATTCCTTGATGGGTCCACCATGAAAGAAAGAAAAGACTACAAGTGCCTGGGAGTAGACACAGACAACACCTGAAGTTAAAAAAATCATATTAGATCCTCTATCAAAAAACAGAATGCCATACTGGGACCCCTCTGCCGAAAGCTTACACCACAGCAAAAAAAGCATGATTGACCCAAGCCACCCAGCTGCTGCTGCCCCTACTAGAATATGGAAGCATAGCTTAACAACATGCAGGTAACCAGCGGCTGGAGAAACTGAACACAACATATCACAAAATGGCAAGATTCATCCTTAGGTATCCATGTGGCACACACCATTATGCAATGCTCAAAACACTAAACTGGGATTCTCTAAAAACTAAGAAGAGAGAAGTCTAGGCACTCACAGTCTATAAAATCATCAAGGGCATGATTACCAGATAGCAGAGACTAGCAAACAATTTCTCAAATAACATACAACATTCAAGGCCCTAAAAAAATAGAGGCCTCCGTGTAACAGGGATCTGAACCAACAACAGGAAAATTAGCATAGATTACCTAATTCTCAATACCTGGAATTCCCTGTTTCCAAAATCCAGAGGTATTAAATCCCTGACTGAAATTAAAACTACTATACAGGCAGAACTCACAGAGTTCTGTCACTGTTACTAAATTGACGGTGCAGTCACCTCTCAGGGGCAATACCACTCCAAACTAATATCATCGGTACCTGCCTGAAAGACTAAATGCAAATACTGTTTATATTGCTGTTGTAAACTGCTTTAACTAATGTGCATTGTATGTTTATATTGTTAACTGCTGTAACTAATGTAACGCATCTTCCTTGTTTATAATGAAACTATCCCTACTGTAACTGATGCACTTTACCACAAAACAAGAAAACTTTAAAAATAGGACTATGAAGACCCAAACAGTTATATCCTGTCAAAAAAAATAAAGATTACCATTACTTCTTCTACTCTGCCTCCCATTCCCTTCCCACCATTTATTTATTTGTTTTTGATAACCAGGTAAGTGCACGAGACATCAGAAATGCCTATTTTCAGGACAACTCCTTCTTCACCCCCCCCACCTGCAAAACTTGTATCTGGTTGTACTGGCAAGGTGACACATTTATCTGATCTGTTCTTCGCTCTGCAGCTCTTTCTCCTTCTGTTCCTTTGCTCATATTTTCTACATACGTCAAATGACCACATATATATGACAAATGTGACACACTTACATAACAGATGACAACACAATGAAGCAGCCTCTATATACTAATTATGATGACTCTTAATAGTTGACCTCAGTCAAACAGATTTTTATATAGGCAAATACATAATTTTCTCATTCATTCATTCATTCATTACAATACTTGCCACAGAATGGAGAGACTTACCACAGAATGATTTTTGAAGTATACAGACACTGAAAGTGATTAATTTAGGTGCTCAGGAGGGAAGAGGAAGGTGGGGACCAGAGGAGAAATGGCTGGGGATAAATTACTTGACAGTCGGGGTCTGGTGGTAGAAGCAGGGAGAGTTAATTTTAGAGCAGGGGTGGGGGAGAATTTTACAATACATGGATGGATCAGCTGATAGAACAGTATGTGCAGCAGCAAAGTTTACCAAGAGTGGGTGTGAGGTGAGTTTAATTGCACGGTTGATGGGGGAAATTATTTATAGGGACCTAAGAGGTGGAAAGGAGTGAGAACAACTGAACTGAGTTGCTGGGGGGGACAGTATTTTAACAACAAAAGTTTTTTTAAGACTTTGCAGTGTGAAATTGGTGAAAAGATCAGGAACTGTAAAAACCTTTGTGAAGTGTGCTGCTCCCAGCATCACACCAGCCTGACAGGAAAAGTAAAACTTAACATCTCTAAGCAGAGCCCACCAATACAGCAAAACACTGAAGAAAACACAGTTCGCTGGGATAACTGTCTGCTTGCCACTAATGACACAGTGCTAGTCTCTGCAGCTGATTGTGCTCCATACATGCCAAATGATAAAGAAGCAATTGCTGCATATGCAATCAACATTGTCATCTTTACAGCACAATACAAATGAATGAACTCCTTACACAAAATAAAAACATGCATACTAATAAGAAAACAATCTATGCTATCAAGACTATGACAGACTTAGTAACCGACAAATTTTGGGACAGCAGGAAACTTCAATCAGTGCTTTCACAGGAACTTAAATATCTATTCTGTTATTTCATTGAAGCTCGAAAAAAATGGGGAGGACTTTGAGCCTGTCTCATTATGATGTGTGTTCCAATCCTTGGAAAGACATTTAACATTTAGGGGCTTATCCACAAAACCTTTTATCTGTAGGCACAGGGTAGGTGAAACTTTCAAGTGGATCAGTCTCTTAAAGATCAAATGAATCATTTTTTTTTTCAAATCTTGAATTCACATGAATTCAAGTCCATGTGTCATGATTATTGTTTCTTGAACATTTCCTGCTGTTTGGTTTTGTGATCTGCTTTAAATCAGTATGTGTTAATGTACTCTGCAGTAACTGAAAACAGTGAAGATTTTTCCGTCCCTATCAGTGAGCGATGATATAATTTTGGTCTAGCCTGCTGCTTCAGCAATTAAGTCCTGATTGAAGAAGCTGTTGTACTTCCCAGTCAGAACAGTCTGTAGAGCTAATTGTTTTCATTCCAAAGTTTTTATTTAACCCATTTAGTCTGTGTTTAGATTAGATTAAAATCTATCATTCTGTTCTCATAAAAAGTATATGATTTGAGTTTCAGTGCTGAACTGAAGTATTATGAACGTTTATAAGAAATCACCATGTCTGTATTGCAGCTGACAGTTGTTGCTTATTAAAACTCTACATTGTTTTCTGGCTATCTAACACAGGGTAGTTTAATGGATATAAAATAAACTAAATGTTGTTCATTCATAGAAATAGTGTGTCTTTGATGTAGCCTCCATAAAAAGGTTCATGTGAGGATTTTTTTTTTTTTATGTCAGATTGACAAACAGGTGTCTGCCACACTCTGCTATTTCAGGAACATGTATTACATGAACTCACAAAATTCAGTTCTTTGAGTGTTTCTGTGTGAAAATGCATCACATATGTGTGTAGCTAGAAATACTACGTAGCATCCTGATGCCCCGTCTCCTGCTCCTCAGTTGAGGCTGCTGCACCCTGCAGGCTAGACCAAAATGATGTCATTGCTCACTGATAGGGATAGAAAAATCTTCACTATTTTCAGTTACTGCAGAGCACATTAACAAATGCTGATTTTAAAGAAAACTACAAAACCAAACAGCATGGAATTTTCAGGAAACACTAATCAACACACAGGGACTTGAATTCATGTGAATTCAAGCTTTTATTAAAATATGGAAAAACTGGTTAATTTGATCTCTAATGTATACATAGACCTCACTAACTCATAGTGCTGATTTTGAGGAAGCAATTTGTGACTGTAATGTGAAAAACTGGCACCTAATGTCTATGGGGAAGGGCTGCAATCGCAATACTGCTGACAAATTGATGGTTGCAATTATTGAGGAACTATACTTTCCCTGTCATATTAATAAGCAGCCTATGGATGGTGTGCAGTCTATATTTCAGAATGAGGGGTTGCCAGGAAATATGAAATTTGCAATGAGGGCATAACTCTATCAACAGACAAAAATGGATCGAATTACTTAAAGTTTAGTACCAGAAGCAAATGATTTGATACCTTTTAATGGACCAACATAGATGTAACAACAAGAACAAAGTGCTCTAGCTTTCGGACCAACCAGTCCATCTTCAGAAGCTCAAGGCAGTTGTTTAGAAAATACAATACTTATAACAGCTAGATAATGCAGAGAAAAACAGAAAAAAATCCCCATTGGTTTAAAATACTCATTTAAATAAAAAAAAAAAAAGAAGGAGATGATGTCAGAGAAGTTAAACAGTACAATACTGCCTTCAGCCAAAAAGAGCCTTGGGTTAGATACGCTGGGTGGAACACACATACAAAGAATCCTACTGCATATAAATTTCATTGACATAAGATAACACTGCTGAAGCAGATAACTCCTAAATCAAGCTATGAGTTTCACAGTTAGTATAAGGATGTGATTACTGAAAGGCAACCCCACCCAGATTAAAGACAAACTAAGAAACTAAGATTGTTATAGGGCTCATGAAATTTCAATGGTAGCATTATAGACAAGAATTTACCAGTAAAGTTGTCTTAAAAACATCAGTGCACACTGTGTGATGTGTAAAACCAAGCTGGACCTGTCACCCAGCTGTATTCTCAAACTAAATATAAGGCCCAAGAAATTTCAAAAACCTCAGGACTATATAAACAATAATTTAAATATAAATAGATAATATTAGTGTCAAACAAAAACCTCTAGTCGAGGAACCTCAAGGAATTAAGACCATGTAGCCTGATATGTACTGGTGTCAATATATACTGAGAATGTAGCAACTTGATGTACCACAAGTGTCTAAGGAATCTGAAAAAGAGATAAAAATGTAATTTCTCTCCTTCTCTTCATACAAACAATACAACCTAACCCACCCTACATCACAATAATGTGGGTGAAGGAGATACATAGCTTAAAGGAGATGTTGTCTCTCTCTCTCTCTCTCTCTCTCTCTCTCTCTCTCCCACAGACACACACACACACACACACACACACACACACACACTCTCTCTCTCTCCTAGTGAACCTATATTAACTTCAGTCACTGCAATTGTTCCCCAAAGGAATTCAACTTGTCATGAAATCCTGAGTAAAAGGGCTTATGTCTCCTATCTACAGAGTAAAAATGTAACACTATTTAACAGTACTACTATCTGCAAAGTAACATTTCCAAGGATACTAGATAGAACTACCATGAAATAAACCTGCCACCCTCCCCAGGATAAGATAACTAGAAGTAAATATAAAGTATATGTGTAAGACCAGAGGTCTAACATACCTACATATCCACAAAGTACTACACTATTAGCCTAATGTAAAAAGATCTGTGCAGGACCCCCATGCAAATGAGATCACACACCCCAATATGTACAGAGTTACAAAAATTATATATAACAGTATATGATAACACTCCTGTATGTACAATAGCAGGCTGGGTAATATAAAAAGTAAGGAGGAATTAATATTCATTATGTGTGTGAAATAAGAGTAGTAACACATTATAACTCCATATATCTAAATAGAGACTTATCTCAATGTGACAGCAAGCCCCACATCTGTTATATCACATACCTCACAACACATACCCACACACATACATACACACATGCATCCACATCCCACACATGCTGAAGTCCTATAATATGTCAGTTTGAAGAAGAAAAGGTCTGTGGATGTTAGTTTCTGTAGTGTCCCATGAAGCCAAGGTCAACGTTCATCCCATCTGCTACCATATTGAGATGTAAAATAAGTTTAATCTCAAAAGCTCGTCTCTGTTGTGTGTTTTTGAGATTTCCTCTTAAGACCATTACTGACATATCTGAGACTGAGTGGTCAGGCTGGGAGAAGTGGTGCCCCACTGGTTTTTCCGTCTTCCTTGCTGTAATATTATGTCTGTGTGAGTTCATCCTAGTGCGGAGCTGTTGGCGTGTCTCTCCTACATAACCTGTTTGTGGACATCTCTTGCACTGAATGAAATAAACAACATGTTGTGACATGCATGTATAACTCCCATGCACCTGGAATTGTCTGTTTTGTGATGTAACCACACAGTCCGAGGTAGAAATGAGCTCACAAGTCTTACAGGGGCGTTGATTGCAGGGTCGTGTGCCATTGTGTGACATGGTATTCTGTTCCGGGTGAAAGTTTGCTCCTAATAATTAGGCTGGATAAATTTGGTGGTTGTTTAAAAGATAGTAGTGGGAGTTCCTTAAAAATACAATTAAGGGTTTCATCCTCACTCAATATTGGGTGGAGATCTTTAATAATCTTACGCAGACGTTCAAGGTCTGGATGATATGTGACTACCAAGGGTATTCTGTCTGTAGCTGTCTTTTCTTTATATTGAAGTAGTTGTTGTCTTGGTACTTGCGTTGCCCATTCTGTTATCCTGTCAATTTCCCTGGACGAGTGTCCCTGCTCAATAAAGGTGTTTTTCAACATAGCCAAATGTGTATCTCTGTCATCCTCATTTGAACAAATAGGGTGACAACGAAGTGCTTGACTGTATATGACACAGATTTTTTTGTATGGTTTGGGTGGTTACTTTTCTTGTGCAGGTATCTCTGTCTGTCTATTGGCTTCCTGTAAATACATGTTAAAGTTTAGTAGTGAGAGAATAATGAAAACAAGTCCTCCGTTATGCCCTCTCTACCTTTAAAGCATTAAAGGTCAATGTTAGTGGATGTTAGTTGCTCTGTCAGTTCCTTAAGCATCCTTGGATGCAGCCCATACATCTCTATAGATTTGTAAGCCCTCATTCACCTAAAACATCACTCCAGTGTTACTCCTTCCACTGAAGGTTTCCATACATAGTAGTCATACATAATCCTTTGCTTCCCTCCTCCTTACTGTTATTAGAAGATATGCTTGTTAAGTGTCCATTTACTGTCTCTGATAAATCCTCACCTTCATTAGCAATGCAGAGAAGTTAAACTTCATTGGTGAAGTTGTCATCAAGTTGCAAAACTTTGACATTGAGAAGCTTTGCTAAGTTCCTATTGGCATCACCAACTTCAGCGTTTGTGACTTCACTACATTTTTTCAAGTGAAGTGGCACTTTTTACTGCAAAGTTCCAATTTTGTGAGTAAAGTTTAGTCACTACATGGAAAAAAAAATGCCACTTTGCCTGGCAAAAATCATTGTGAAGTCTACACTTCTAGCTTTGCAAAGTTGATCAGCCTTGCAAAGTTTCTGTCAAAGTGAAGCTTTCTCAAATTCACACATCTCTAATCTTCATGAACAAAAATTGTCACCATCTTTCCTCTTAATGGGTAATACCATCTTACATCTACATCTACCTTCTTCCACTTTACAGTACACAATGAAGCATACAGTACTTTCTTGTCCTTGAGGCCCTGACAATCATTAGTTATGTTCTTCTGTTTGCATCTCTTCTGTATGACCTTTTACGCCTGACATTCCTCTGTGTCCCTTGTGTAATATGTCCTCCTTGACTTCCTGAGAACATTTTCAGAGTAGCACAAACAAAAATTAGTGCAGATTCTGCAATGATTTCTGAATCTGTAAACATAAAAAAAAGTCTTTACCCTTCATGATCACCCTTTTCTAGCATTATTCTCCTAAAGAGAGACACTGTATAATTAAAAATTATGCTAAATTATGTAACAGCGGTAGCACATGTTCATAACACCACACTCCTACCAAGCAAAAGCTATGTGATGCTTACACAGCATATACAGATCAGATTTAACATTTACCTCATTATACATCCAAAACTTTTTACTGAACATTTAATGATCTTTTTTTTTAGCAAAACAATAATTAATTTCATTTTTTTCTTGCTACAAAAAGTAATTCAAGATGGAGCATCTCATTTTCAGGTGGGTCATTCTGTTGGCAGCAGAATACGCCTACAGTACATATTAATATTTAGATGGAGAATGCACTTCCAAGCAACTAAGACACTCAGTACCCCTGGGCATGAGACACTCATATTCTGAAATGAGTATTTCAGGCCCAGGCACCCATTTCTAAATGTCTTTAAATATTATTCATTTACTTTAACAATGTGTTTATAAGCCAACGACATTCCTTCTGTTGTACAGTAAGAGTGAGCTCACTTGTATTCATAGGGTACCAGACGTGCTCATAGTAGGTTAGCAGTTCTAGTACTGTAAGAATGTGTGTGAGGACACTCTTACAATAGTATAAGTGACCTCAGAGGCCATATTAACATTCACTATTATAATTACTAGTGAGCCTGTTTAATAACCAGGCTGTCACCACTTGCAAATGACATAATTACTGGCTTTTTCCATCATATATAGCCTGATATTGTGGTACTTCTGTCAATGAATTACATTCTTGGAAAATCAGTGTGTTTTCGTCATGCACTTTGAAAACACATAAAGAAAGCACAATTTGTTTCCTTGTGTGCTACTCAAGCTTCTGCTTCTAATAAAACAAACTCTGTCCAGAACAGATAGGACAGCATGGGTAGAATTTGGGGTAAAAATGTTGAAAATGACCAAAGTTACAAGCCTGCATTAGGAAAATGTATTGTAGGCTCATACATTTGTTGTTTTGCAATATTTCTACACCAAATTTTCATCATAGCGATGTTATGACCCTGCCTCATGAAGAAGGGCAGAGCAAATGTTCAACTTCTGCCTGAAAGGTGATTTAGTACAGGTAATGCGTAATAATCTTTTGGATGCAAAAATACACTTTGGTCCAGACTTGAAAAATGACAGTTGTCACATTCATGAGGTGCTGAAAAGAAATAGCTATGTTGTAAATTTGGGATCAAGCCTGCATTTGCAAACTTCAATGTAGGCTCATAAGTTTCTTTTTTTTAAATATTTTTACACCAAATTTTCAACATAGCCTTATGACCCCATTTGATCAACAAGAGCAGAGAAAATTTTCAAGTCCTGCCTAAAAGGTGAATTTGCAGAGGGACCACAAAAATCACCTTCCAGGACAGATTTGTCTTATGACAGCTCAATTGTTCATGAGGTGGGGTCACAAAACAAGCATTTGTCAATGCTGAATGTTGTTGTGCTGGCATTGGGAGTGACAGTGGTGGAGCTAGAGATGCATAGCGCTGTGATTTTGTTAATGTGTCCCAAAAGGTGATTTTCTACAGCGCGCACGCCATTGTGCGCCACAGCTGTGGAAATGTGTTTTGGGCAGGCTGTGAAAAATGGCAGCTGGACTGTTGACAAGGAGGTGTGCACAAATGCCAGTGGTGAAAATGTGGCATGAAAATATTGCAGATTTATGAAGTTACAAGAGTGCGTGGAAACTGCGCAATGCACGCTTGCAACACAGTCATTTTATGGACTTTCGGCACCAAGTTTTCAACATAGGCATTTTAGGACCTCTGCTGATAAACAGTGTCACCGTCATTTCCTCAAACTGTCCCAAAAACTGATTTCACACAGCGACCGTGCAGTACTACACCGGATGTGCAAAAACACATTTCAGCCAGCTTTACTGTTCATAAGGAGGTGTAGAAAAATGCAAATAATGAACAGCTGGAGTGAAAATATTACAAATTCAAAAAGTCACGAGCATGCACATAAAACACTCATTTTATTGACTTTTGTCCCCAAATTTTCAACATAGGCATTTTAGGACATCTGCTAATGAACAGTGTCACTGTCATCTTAATAATATGTCTCGAACATGGACTTTCCACAGTGACCACGCTATTCTGCATTGGAACTGCAAAAACATATTTTTGGTCAGGATGTGAAAAATTACAGCTGTACTGTTCATTAGGAGGTGCAGAAAAATGACACTGTTGAAAATCTGGAATGAAAATATTATAATTTCGCAAACTTATGAGCGTGCGTGCAAACTGCGCAACACATGCTCGTAACACAGTCATTTTATGGTGTATTGTCACCAGATTTTCAACACAGGCATTTTTGGACCTCTGCTCATGAACAGAGTCACCATCATTTTTGTAATGTGTCCTGAACACTGAATTCCCACAGCGACCACACTATTCTGTGCCAGAAGTGCGAAAACACATTTCAGCCAGGATGTGAAAAATGACAGCTGTACAGTTCACAAGAAAGTGTGGTAAAATGCCAATGTTGAGAATCTGGCATGAAAATATTGTGACTTCACTAACTTATGAGTGTGCATAGCAACTGCACAACACATGTTCATAAAACAGTCATTTTGGGGAATTTTTCCACCAAATTTGAAACATAGGCTTTTTGAGAGGCCCCTCATGAACAGTCACACTGTTACTTCATTACTCAGTCCTGAAAGCTGATTCCACACAGTGACTGCAAAATCACCTTTTGGGACCAAATAATGCCATGCCAGTGACAGAATTCATAAGGAGAGGTCCCACAAACCCCATGTTGAAAATTTGATGCCAAAATTCCCAAAAATGCCTGAGATATGCATCAAAGTTGAAAAAACCCTATTTATTCCATTATACAGCTTATCGGCATTTCTTCAGTTTGCGGTTGGCTTTGAAGAGTGCACACATGTTCCCGGTCCACTGAAGATCATTGCACCGGACTCCGGAGGTAAGTATGGGGGTATGGGGTGAGGGGGGTGTGGGGAGGCAGGGTGCAGAGAGGGTGGGTGCAGGTGGGGGCAGGGAGACTATGAGGGACAGTTTTTGTTTTACAGGTAAAAAAAAATTACACATCGTGGGACAGTTTTTTTTTTTAGAGGATTTGGCATGCTGGGGTGGGCTCCCAATGTGCCCCCTAACTGTTTGGGGGGTTCTATAGATGATGAGGATTGGGAAACCTTGTCAACACACAACACAAGAGGGGAGGAATTTATGCCGATGGGGACTGGGCACCCCTATTGGCACACAAAGAAAGTGGGGGCAGAGCCGAGGGGACTGGGCACCCCGCATTTAACAATGGGGAGTTATTATGCCAATGGGGAGTGGGCTCCCCCGCCAGCACACAAGGAAAATGGGGGGTAAGAACCGAGGGGGATTGGACACTCCCCTCGGCATATAACAAATGGGGGGGTGCTTTATGCTGACAGGGAGTGGGTTCTCCCATTGGCATATACATAGGGGCAGGGCAAACTGACAGGGGGATTGGACACCCCGGAAGTTGGCAGTTTGGTGGCCAGTGTGCCGCCATATTCATAATGTTGATGAACACGTCAAGGGAAGGTCCGCTGTGTCTGATGAGCTTTGCTCAGATTGCAGTGGACCTTTCCTTAGATGTGCTCACCACATTATGTATGCATGCATGGTGTGGCACCGGCATGCAGGCTGATTGGGGAATGAGGGACACACCTACTGGTGCATGCCCTGCATTCGCCCAACAGTGACCACGCCTTCAAAGCTGCACTACCGCAATATGTTGGCTGTGCAAGCGTGCCAACATAAAAAGCATGTTGAAAATTTGGGCCACAAATATGAAAAAATGTCCAAGTTATGCCAGTAATTTCAATACACTATTGAAATGCATTGAATCCCATACCTATTTGTTCAGTTTGTGGTCTGGCTTTGAAGAGTGAAGATGTGTCTGAGGTCCAGAGATGATTATGGTGTTAGACCTCTGATGCGTAAGTAAGGGTTTGGTGGTTCGGGGGGTGGGTGCTGAATGGCAGAGACAGGTAGGGGGAGTGCAATGGCCTCAAAAGACATTGAATGACTTTTTTTTTACAGGATTAAAAAAAGAGAGAGGATTCCTGCACTGGGGATTGGGCACCCCCAGTGCCACTGTTACATTTCAATGAGGGGGAGTGGGGTGGTGAGTGCTGCGAGGGTGGGTTGGGTGCAGGGAGTAAAGTAAAAAAAAATAGAATAAGAAATAATCATGCATGTGCTGTAGTGGATAGGAGGGGGAGGAGATGGGGATTCCTGGACTGGGGGATTGGACAATTGGACACCCCTCAGTGCCACTGTTACATTTCTTGGGGGGAAGTAGGGTGGTTGGTGCTGAGAGGAAGGGTCAGGTGGGGGAAACTATAAAAATATATTTAAAAAACACAAAAAAAGCAGAACATGTGTGGTAGTGGGGGGGATTTTGTGATCGGGACACTGAGGGACTGGGGTGCCCCAGTGTCACAATTATGTTTCTGGGCGGGTGGGTGCTGAAAGGGAGGCTCAGGTGGAGGGATATGTATAATTTAAAAAGAAATTGACTGGGGACAGTAAAATAGTGCAGTGCAGAGTGCTTCACCACAGACACAACCGTGTTGACACTCCAACATGTTGTTTAGTTGTAAGGAGTATTGGAGTCCTTTTCTCACAGCAAGAGATCTGCAGGGCTCCACCCACTGCAGCCTTCAAAAAAGTTGACCACATACATTCACCACGTAGTTCTTAAACAACCACACCAGAAACAGTCAATTTAGCTGCACCCTTGTTTGTCTTGTTGCTGTTTTTTTTAATTGGGGATATTTCAAACAGAATCTATCTGTGAAACCCAGAAAGTAATTACATAAAATAAACAATGGGCTGTTAACCTTATTCATTTTTCTCCACACCCTCAGGGTGCTTTGCACTCATAGTTTATGCAGTAGCACACATCTGGGGTGAGTAAAAGAAAACTGATAATGTGCAATACCCCATACTTTATTCTATATTTAAATAAATAAATACAAGCATGAAAGATTGATTTGTTTCTACTCTGGTTTCTGAACTGAAATATGTTTTTTACATCATCAAACAGCTGGCCCATTGGCACAGCAGTAGATCTACTGCTCACAATGCCAGTAACCTGGATTCTGGAGCAAGCTTGGGTCATCAAAGGGTCACCTGGGAAGGATGGCTGAGCATCCCAGGAGGCCCTCACCTCTACGGGAAGGGGAGGGCTCCTGGTTTCTGCTGCAATAACACCACCTGGGTCACCACAGGTGGTGGTACAGGGTGGAGCCAGTACTAAGGGAGGGAGACATTGGCACTCTGATGCTTTGGTGTCAGATGCAACCTCCATGACATCTGAGGGCTGGAGAAACTAAAAAAAAGGACCCCTCCAACTATGCAGATTTCCATCTGCTGCTTGATACAGGCTCTGCACTGCTAACCCGGCTCTCATTCCATCACCAACCCTCAAACTTCTGATTGGAGGTAAGGGTGGCCTTCAACAGTCTTTCCATGGGGGAACATAGAAATAGCAGGTAAGTCTAAGAGATGGTATGTGACAGTGCTGGGTAGAGTGGCAGAGTGAAGTGGGCTGGTTAGACATCAAGGTGGAATAAAGTATAACAAATGAAAACAAGCAACAAACAATTGCAAGAATCAGCTTGAAGTAGATAAGACTGAAACATATTCTTGAAATTGGTTAACTAGAGATTAGTCTGGAGTGGGGGAAGATAGGAGTTTGTTCCAGGTCCAAGGTGTAAGGCGTAAGGTGGACAAAAAAATTTCTGACCAATTACTCTTGATCTCTTGGGAACATTGACAGATAACAAAGTAAATGGGTTCTGATGCTGTAAAATGACTTCTGTCAGTTTGTTGGTCTGGCATGCCAGAACTCAACAATAAATTCATCTGTGCAGCAGCAGGAACAATGTTTCTCTTCTCTAGTACTCTATTTTATTTAAGTGTGCATTTTACAGTGATGGGTATAGAACTGAAACAAAGTCTGAATAGACAAGGTTTTATTTCAAAAATCATAAAATGAGCAAATTCCTAGTTACATTGGGTGGAATTTTCAAAAGTCATAAAATGAACACAACTTTTTGAATGGGAGTTTCAAAAATCATAAAATAGATACAATCCTTAGTTATATTAATATTGGAGACTGCACTGA
The DNA here is from genome assembly GCA_016271365.2 of Neoceratodus forsteri. NCBI lineage: Eukaryota > Metazoa > Chordata > Ceratodontiformes > Ceratodontidae > Neoceratodus > Neoceratodus forsteri. The sequence goes on along the minus strand of CM057450.1, from coordinate 867,432,935 downwards.
TATTTCTAGAAAATGGTCTGTCTCGTTGGAGCTATTTAAAAAGGAACACTTGTCTGAAGCATTTCTAGCTGTTTTATGACATACTAATAGATTTGTTGTGGTATTGGTCCTTGTAAGAACAGATCCAGAAGCAAATGGTTTGATATTTTTTTATTGGACCAAAATAGATGTTACAAAAAGAAAACAATGTCTAAACTTTCAGACCAACCAATTCCTTCTTTGGAGTCTTATGACAGTTGTTCAGAGAGTCACATTCTATTAACTCCCAGATCATACATAAAAACACAGAAAAAAATCTCATTGGTTTAAAGTACCTATTTAAACAAAATCACAAATTTAAATGGAATGAATAACATTCCATTAGCTTGCTACTACTGAGAAGGCAGTATAGTGCAGTGATTTAAGGCTCTGAGTTGCAAATCTGGAAATCTGTGTTTGAATCCCATAGCCCCACTTGTATACTGCGTGACCCTCAGCAAGTCGGTTAACTTCCCTATGCTCCCAGGTTGTACCTGTAAACAAGCTTTCAGCTTAGTGTGCTACTCCTGGTTAAACAATTGGAAAAAAAAAGAATCTTCCAAGGTCAAATGACATCCAAATTAGATAAGCTGAACATTCAAGCAGACAAAACCTCTAACTGAAATTATTAATGAATGACTGTGCTATGAAAATACATTCAAAATTAAAAGCAAGACCTTTAGATTTACTATCATAAATGTCCAAGTTAAAACTTGATAGTGCTGTATGATAAAAAAAAAACTGTACAACTGTACAACAGAAATGTATGTATGGAAACAAATGGGGGATAAGAAAAATGTGCCTTGTATGAACAACTGTTTAAAACATTCATACAGAAATAAACCAATCTGGAGATATTTTCTAAACTATACTCTCAGCAGGTAACACACTCCATAAACTTTAAAACCTACAGTGTTGTAACAATGTTTTTTACACAGTAATATCAATTATCAGTATTATTGCCAAAATAAAAAAAAAATCTCAAGGACCACATAGAAAATGAGTTCATGCATCTTAAAATGTTCAAAGTTCAATTATGGGTCAGTATATAATCAGTTAACTATATGAACAGAAACACTGTTATGAATCTGTATAAAACCCCAATGGAATTACCCCCCCCAAGAAAAGATAAGTAGAAAAGAAGCATATATTCACTATATATGTGTGAGCCAAGGTCCTAACATCCTGTAGCATAATTATGAAATGTGCCTGAATATAAGCCTACCAAAATATGTAAGTACAACCCCAACCCTTCCCCCTCACACATAGCCCCGACCCCACAAAAAAACACCATCCTCCAACCCCTTCAAAAACACACATAAAATTACACACACACACACACATACACACAGTAAACTCCCCCCATACACACTCAGCCATGACAACCCAACCTCCCCAACGCCCCCTCTCACCCCACACACAGGTATATTTGGTGAGAAATCAACATGTTAATAACTAGTTAAAAAGGACTCTATGAAAATGAAATCAAAATAACACCACACTGAAGTCGTGTTAAATGTCCATCCTATGAAGTAAAAGTCTATGCAAGTTTAAGTGGGGTAATGTGTCATGAAACCAAAATCAATATTCATGCCATCTGCTACCATACTGAGAAGTAAAATAGGATTAATCTCAACAGTCTGTCTCTGTTGTGTATTTTATAAATGACCTTTTAAGACCATTACTTACATATCTGAGATTGAGTGGTCATTCTGAGAGAAGTGTTGCCCCACTGGTTTGTCAGTCATCTTCATAATAGTGGTATATCTGTGTGTGTTCATTCTAGTGTGTAGAGGTTAGCTGTCTCTCCAACATATCCTGTTTGTGGACATCTCTTGCACTGAATGAAATAAACAACATTATGTGATGTACAGGTTCACTTCTTCTGCATCCTGAATAGTCTGTTTTGTGATATAACCACACAATCTGAAGTTGAAATGGGCTCACAAGTCCTACATCTGGGTTGATTATATGGTTGTGTACCATTCAGTGTCATGGTACCCTGTTCTAGTGCAAGTTTACATCTAACAATCAGACTGGCTAAATTGGGTGGTTGTTAAAAATATAGTGGTGGTAGTTCTTGAAAAATACTATTTAGGGTCTCATCCTCACTAAATGTAGGGTGGAGGTCCTTAATAATTTTATGCTGAAGTTCAAGGTCAGGATGACACGAGACTACTAAAGGTATTCTGTTGGTAGTGGTACTTTCCTTATATTGAAGTAATTGCTCTCTAGGTACCTGTGTTGCACGTTCTACTGCTCTGTCTATTTCTCTGGAACAGTGTCCCTGCTCCATAAAGATGTTTTTCAACATAGCCAATTGTGTATCTCTGCCTTCCTTATTTGAACAGATATAGTGATACCAAAGTGCTTGACTGTACATGACAGATTTTTAGGGCTGTGGGCAGAGCCTACAGCCATTTTGGGATTGCTCAGTAGCTCTAAAAATGTCCAATCACGGAACCTTCAATTGGACTTTTGGAAGTAACCTTCTGAAATTCCAGTGGAGCTTGAAACCCTCCACCATGACCTGCCGCTACAGAATAACAGCCGCACTATTTCGGCTGTTACTTCCACATTCTGGGGCATGAACTGTGCATTCATGACTCATGCACAAGAACAGTTCTGCTGGCACTGTCATGTTGTGAATTGCAAAATGCCATTCATCTCAACTACACATGCGCGAATGGGTGCACGTGCAGTTGCGGCAGCAGTTGCGACGCTGCAGCCAGCACTGGCAACAAAGAAAACTCACCAACATTGGGGTCCCCAATCCCAGTGTCAGCATTATGTAGCCCCCCCACTCATGTGGCACACTGGGAGCCCACTGAAGTGCACCCAAATGTATTTTTTTTCCTCTGCTGATATCAGGGTCCCAAATCCCTGTGTTGGCATTTTGTAACCCCCCACTCACTTGGCACTCTAGGAGCCCACCCCAGTGTGCATGGAATCACCTTTTGGGACCAATTCATGAAGTGACAGAGATGCTGTTCATGAGGTGGGATCCCAAAAAGCCCATGTTGCAAATTTAGTGAAAAAATTCCAAAAAATGACTTCTTTATGAGCGTGCGTTGCACAGTTTCTACGCACACTCCTAACTTTGCCAATTTTTATATTTCCCTCCACACTTTCAACATTGCTGTTTTTGCACACCTCCTTTTTAATAGTATAGCTGTCATTTACAGCTGTATCACATCCTGCCTGAAATGTGTTTCCGCACCTCTGGCACAGAATGGTGTGGTCGCTATGTGAAATCACCTTTCAGGACAAGTGAGCAAAATGACACAGGCACTCTTCATGAGGAGGGGTCCTAAAAAGGCCATGTTGAAAATCTGGTGCAACACCTCCAAAAATTGGTTAAGTTACACCTGGGCGCTGAATAATTTCTAAGCACACATGTAACTTTGCTCACTTGGCAGCTCATCGCAGCCCTATCATCTCTGTCCAGATTTTGTTTTGTGTGGCTCGGATGATTGCAATTTCTGTGTATCTCTGTCTGTTGGCTTCCTGTAAATACATGTATGTAAGGTTCCATCCTTGATGGTGACAGTGATTTCCAGAAAATTAACAGTGGTGGCAGAATATTCCAGGGCTAGCTTTATGGTAGGGTGGAGGTTATTAAGTTCCTGATGAAAATCTTTAAGTGCATCAGTGCCCTCTGTCCAAATTATAAACAAATCATCAATGTAACAGAAATAAGTGAGTGGTTTGTGAGGACAGTGCCTCTCACCACTCAATCTCAGATATGTCAGCTATGGTCTTAAAAGGACATTTAAAAATACACAACAGAGATGGACTTTTGTGACTAAGCTTATTTTACTTCTCAATATGATAGCAGATGGCATTAATATTGATTCAGGTTTCATGACACCCCACATACTTTTACTTCATAGGATGGACATTTAACAGGACTTTAGTGTGTTGTTGTTTTATTTTTATTTTCCTAGAGTCCTTTTTAACTGGTTATCAATATGTTGGTTTCCTCACCAAAGATACATGTGTCTGTGAGGGGGAGGGGGTTGGGTTGTCTTGGGTGAGTGTGTATGGGGGAGGAGTTTAGTGTGTGTTTTTGGGAGGTTGAAGGATGGTGTTTTTTGGGGGGAAGGGGTTGTGTGTGTGAGGGAAGGGTTGGGGTTGTCCTTACATACTTAGGTAGGCTTATATTCATACACATGTCATAATTATGCTATGGGGTGTTAGGACTCTTGGCTCACATACATAGTGAATATACACTTCTTTTCTAGTTATCTTTTCAGGGGGGAGTTTAATTTCATTAGGGTTTTATACAGATTCTTAAGACTGTTTCTGTTCATACAGTTAATTCACTGACCTACGCAGCCAGTATAGTGTTATGCTTGTGCAACTGTGTTAGTTTGGTTTTGGCTGTTCACACTCTCTATTCCAGAGGAATTACCACCCTGTAGGTGTACGACAGCAAGGAACTCTCGGAGAGGGTTCTACCCCTAGAGGTGCCATGGGATGGTTCCTGTGGCTAAAGTTACCTTAGGAATCTCCCTAAGGAGAGAGAGTGTTGCTGCTGATGGAGGAGGGGAGGATGGTGGGGCAAAGAAAAAATGTTTCACAGTGAGGCTTAGAGGAACTGCTTAAATAGCTCAGGAAGCGGGAGTGGCTGGCTGCTTGGTCACTGAACTCCATGCATAGCCTTACATTTCACTGACCTATACAGCCAGTATAGTGTTATGCTTGTGCAACTGTGTCAGTTTGGTTTTGGCCATTCACACTCTCTATTCCTGAGGAATTACCACCCTGTAGGGGTATGATGGCAAGGAAGTCTTGAAGAGGGTTCCACCCCTAGAGTTGCCACGGGACAGTTCTTGTAGCTAAAGGTACCTCAGGAATCCCACCCAAAAAATGTAGTATCATCCCCAAAAAGGAGGCAACATGAAGCATAATGCAAGCAGTAACAGTGACATAGAAGCAGTAACTGTAACATAGTAGTAGAGAAGCATAGGCAGTTTGATAATGCAATGATATGCTCAGTTGTCATAGTAGCTGCACAGGTTTGCATAGCATTATACTGATGGCTTGCTTTGAGAGAAGGGAATTCTCTAAGGAGAGAGGGAATGGCAGGACATCCTCCACCTCCATCCAACAATGGAACCTACCTAAAGAAACTAGGGAAAACAACTATGCTAAGTGGCATGATCTGAGGCAATGGAAGAGAGAAAAAACCCTATGAGGAGGAAATCTCTGGGGATCCAAGGCCTAGGTTGCCTTCCCTCCAGGCTTGGGAAAATTTATTTTGTGACAGCTCTGCAGCTGCAATTTAGAAAACCCAATTAAAGGGAGGTGTAAAATATTCCAATTTGGAGGAAGGCTCTCACTCAAACCCTCTAGTGGGAATGCCGTGGAAGGTTGCGAGAAAACTCTGTAACAATACGTGCATCCAAGGCGCAGGAGGAGAGCAACAACTGATGAGGCACTCACCTGGCCTACCCACCCTAAATCAAACCAGGTGAACCAAAGGCAGTCATGGGGAGAATGCGGTGAAGATACCTTACTAGGGAAACCACTAAAGTCAATCACCAACCATTATAGTGGAACACTAGAGCCAAAGGAGATCATTGTAACCACCCTTCACCGCTAGTCTTAAATTCTACACCAGGAGCTGCTGTCGCATAGCAGGCAGCTAAAGCCAAGCCCAAGGTGAGGACATTCCCAGCTATGGGCCAAGTGAGAAGGATCCTGCCCCAAGTTGGACATGCTCAATGATGCGGACTAAATGCAGAGAGATTGCGTTGGCTGCAGGAACCCTGCGCCAGAATAGAATGGCTGGCATGCCCCAGAATTGATTGAGAGCTGAAAGCAGGTGAGCTGAATGAGCATGGCATGCTGAGATCATAATGAGCAGTGAGTGCTGAGACCTTGCAAGGTCGAATGCATATTGAATGCAGTAGAATCCCAGGCCAAGGCCGAGGGGATGGCAGTAGGCATGAAGCAATGGTTTGCATAAGCAAGGAGCAACGGTTGCATAAGCAAGTGTGGACCTGATAGGTCAGTAAGCAGTAGTAGTAATAATAGGTGGACCTGCATAACAACTGTATAGCAAGTAAACAGCACTGAATTAGGGGCAAGCCAGCCAGACATGAATAGCCAAATCAAGATGACAAACTCTGAGGATTTTCGGCTGTGAAGACAGGATTCAGAACAGAATTAATTAACCACATAGGCCACGACCCCCAAACACCTCCCACTCCCCACCGTAAGACAAACAAGGAAGCAATGAAAGACCAAGAACCACATGCAGATATAAAAGCTAATTTAATAGCCTCAGCAGGAGCTTCAGCTAACCTCAGAGTAAACAAGGTACAACAGAAATGGGAGTAAACAATGCAGCAGCAGGAAGCAATTAGGCCTGTACAGCTGTAGTAAACAAATGGGTACACTGAGTTGTAACTGCAAATAAAGGAGGCATAATGCTCTTAAGCATTGTCAACAGGCAGTGCAATGAGATTGCAGCAATTAGGTAAGTAGAACAAGCATGAGTAAGCTGTATAGCTAGGTTCAACTAAATCTGAGTAAGGTGAAAGTAATAAATATGTCACATGGACCAGCTATAGTTGAGCTGAAACACACAGGTCATGTTTGCAGTTGCAGTGCAAGTAATTTGAGAGTTATGAGTGACTGAAAGTTAGCAGTCTCGAGTTTGAATAGCAGTATGCTAGAGCCTAGAAAAGCAAAGGAAGCATACACAGCCAAAGGCAAAATACAAATCAAAGCAAGAAAACAAACACAGAAGCCCTGCAGAGACAAGCGGTGGGGGACCTAGGAGGCACAACTAGCTTTCAGAACAAACTGGCAGAGCCTTCAGCTGCAAAGAAAAAATGCTTCACAGTGAGGTTTAGAGGAACTGCTTATATAGCTCAGGAAGTGGGAGTGGCTGACTACTTGGCCACTAAACTCCAGGCATAGCCTTACATTTGATTATATACTGACTCATTATTGAACTCTGGACATTTTAAGATGCATGAACTCATTTTCTAGGTTGCCCTTGAGATATTTATTTGTTTTATTTTGGCAGTAATGCTGACATTTGATTTTGTCTTGTAAAAAATATTGTAACAGCTCTATAGGTTTTAAAGTTTATGGAGTATGTTAACTGGTTATATAGTTTAGAAAATATCTCCAGATAGGTTTAATTCTGTATGAATGTTTTAAACAGTTGTTAGTACAAGGTACATATTTTCTTATTCCCGTCTTATTTCTATATGTACATTTCTGTTGTACAGTTTATCATCCAATACTATAACATTTTAACTTGGACATTTGTGGTATTAAATCTAAAGGTCTTTCTTTTAATTTTGAATGTATGCTCATAACACACTCATTCATTAATAATTTCAGTTAAAGATTTTTCTGCTTGAATGTTCAGCTTATCTAATTTGGACGTCATTTGACCTTGAAAAGATTCTCAATAGTAACAACCTAATGGAATGCTATTCATTCCATTTAAATTTGTGATTTTTTGAAATAGGTACTTTAAACCAATGAGAATGTTTTCTGCATTGTTGTATGTATGATCTAGTTGTTAAAAGAATGTGACTCTCTGAACAACTGTCATAAGTCTCCGAGGAATGACTTGGTTGTTCCAAAAGCTTTGATATTATTTTCTTTTTGTAACATCTATGTTGGTCCAATAAAATGTATCAAACCATTTGCTTCCGTAGCTGTTTTATGGTAGTTTATATCCAGGTTTGGATAAAAAAATGCTAGACATACTGCAGACATGGCAGACCAGGTTACATTCAGATTAAATATTGTATTCCGACACATTTATATCAGAACTTTGCAAACTGGATATAACTAAGTCAAAGTTCTGAATACTGGATGTAGTTCTGCTTTTGTTTTGAAAACTGAACATAAGGATAATCTGACTTTTGTCCAAAGCTGTGCATCCAAAATTGTGCAATAAAAAACAGTACCTGGAAATAGGCTTTAAAAATCCACCCACAAGTTGTATTAAACAGCATATCTGCTGTAGGTAGCTAGGCAAGTTGCAATTTGGAAAACCTTGGCTTCCTAATCTATTGTTGGGGATGTCATTACAACCTTGCAGAGGGCTGAGAGTGCTATACGAAGCTCGGGGACTGCAAAAAGGCAAGAGCAAGTACCAGTTCTTATTTGGTACACTGATGTGGTGAGATTATGGGCCTTGAGCAAGGCTACATGCATGAGTGTTTCACGGGTGCTCTGCAACTTCTAAAGTAATGTGGCTGAGCAGCAATGAAACATTAGTCCATGTACTCTAGGTTTGCTTTGTTTATCCATTTTGCACATACAGTAGTCTATCCTGACAGCACAACACAGGCTACCTGGCAGTACATTTTCCTGCAGTGTGCTCTCACTCTCTATTGTAACCTCAGACTTTACATATGCTCTATTGAGCGATAACAGATAACTAAGGTCACAGACTAGGGTTTGCACAAAAAGTCTTTTTAAACAAAGAAAGATATAGCAGTCTACATAAACATTGCAGAAGATGAAGCTTGTCTGTGGGTCTTTCCCCAAAGACTTGCCTGCAGGTAGGCAGGCAGGGTTCCTCTCATGGGGTAGGGAGGTGTCCTAGCACCACCCCCAGAGGAGGAACCACTTAGGCCACAGGGTGGAGACATTTGGTTGGGGGAGAACAGTGAGGGGTTAAAAAAGAACTTACACCAGAGGGCTCCCTCTCACTCTTTCCTTCCAGCTGAATATGAAATTATAAAAAAGAGGAAACAAAAATAGGTAACTAGATGAGTCAGCCAGTTGGGAGCATCCCAATGGCTGACTATCCACTAGGCCATGTAGTGTATGGCATTCTCGGATTACCAGGCAGCTGCCTTGGCCCAATGCCTGTTCAACATTTTAATGTGGTCTCACTGAATAGCAAGACTGGCCCCCATATATTCAAGTATTATGTTCAGCTCTCTAACCCTGATTAGTGGATTCAGTGGTGTGCAGAATGTGTGAATGGAGCTAGAAAGCAGATTGCAATTGTCATGTGTGACTTCTAGCTTGGTTGTTCCCTTTCATGTTTGAGGCAGGGGGCATCCAGTACAGTGCTTGTGTATTGTCATTGTCCTCCTATTGGAGTTTGTGAGCTGGTTGTGTGCACCACCCCCTGAATAGAGAAGGACCTGTTGTTGGTGGCTGGTTGTGGCTGCCTTGGTAGTTCAGTGCAGATTTGTGTGGATTGTGGGACCCCTCAGACATGATGGAGATAACTGTCAGACCACACGGTGGGGGAATCCTAGTGGGGGATCACACTTTTGCCTGAGTGACTAGTCATGGTTAGGGGGCCATGCAACTGGTTCCTCCAGCTGGAGCAGTAGCAATGCCATCTAGTCAGGGATGTGATTCTCCTGGTCTGCATGGCTGTGGCCAGAGTCCATGGCAAGAAGAATGGGTAGGTCAGCAGTGTGTTGCCCATATGAGGCTTTGGAGTTGCATGATGGGCAGTGGCAATTTTGAAAAAAAAAGTGGGAAAAGTAGAGGATTATGCCATGAATCCAGAAGAGTGAGCATGGACCAGTCAGGACCTGTTTTCACCAGGGTCACTAGACTGGGGGTATAAGGAGTGAGCTTTTGTCAGGTTCTTGGAGGCAAAGGACCACATGGTCTCCCATAATGTCCCCCCCACTTCCTCTCCAGCATCTTGGGCCAAGATGACAGGGTCACTGTATATCATTTCTGCTGGTTGGTGGTCATAGAGGTTTCAATAACAAAAAAAAGTGGACTACCTTATGGAATCTGCTAACGTGTGCCTGGCCTGGCCCAAGTATGTTATATGCCTCTGATACTGTACTGGCACTCTGAATTACAGTATCGTAGCAAATATAAATCATATTCCTCTGTTTATACTTATTATGCAGACAGAAATGAAAATATATAGCAACATACATAGAAACATTCTAGCTGGAGGCCCTTGAATGGGCTCCTCCAGCTCTTGCCGCTCCTATCGCAGCTCCAGGTGTGGCTTCCAAGCTGCTGCACCCCCCCCCCACACCAAACTGCTGCCCACAGATACAGAGCAGGAGGCCCTTGAACAGGCTACTCTAGCCCCTGTGGATCCTATCTCAGCTCCAGTCATGCTCCCAAGCTGCCGCACCCCTCCCCGCACCAGACTGTCCATCAAAGATACAGAGCCAGAGGACTTAAACAAGCTCCTCCAGCTCTTGTGGATCCTATCACAGCTCTGGTATGGCTCCCAAGCTGCCACAGCCAGTACACACGAGAACGCCACCTACAGATACAGAGCTGGATGCCCCTGAATGGGCTCCTCCATCCCCTGTGGATCCTATCACAGATCAAGGCATAGCTCCCAAGCTGCTGTGGCTCCCCTGCACCAGACTGCCACCCACAGATGCAGAGGCAGAGGCTCTTGAATGGACTTCTCCAGCCACTATGGATCCTATCACAGCTCTGGGCATGGCTCCAAAGCTGTGGTGACCCACCCCATGCCAGACTGCCACCCAAAAATACAGAGCTTGAGGCCCTTGAACAGGCTCCTCCAGCCACTGCAGATCCTAACACAGCTCTGGGCACAACTCCCAAGCTGCCGCAGACCCCCCCCAACACCAGACTGCTGCCCACGTATCTGGAGATGGATGCTATTGAACGGGCTCCTCCAGCCCCTGCAGATCCTATCACAGCTCCGGGAGTGGCTCCCAAGCTGCTGTGGACCCCCACCCCAGACTGCCTCCCACTCATACCGAGCCAGAGCCCATTGTATAAGCTCCTCCAGCCCCTGTGAATCCTACCACAGCTCTGGGCATGGCACCCAAACTGCAACAGCCCCTCAGCACCAGAACACCACCCACAGATGCAGAGTTGGAGTTCCTTAAATGCGCTCCTCCAGCCCCTGCAGATCCAATCACAGTTCCAGGCATGGCTCAGAAACTACCGTGGTCCCCTCAGCACCCGAATGCTGCCCAAAAATACATAGCCAGATGCCCTTGAATGGGCTCCTCCAGCACCTAAGGATCCAATCACATTTTTGGCATGGCTACCAAGCTGCTTGTGACCCCCTCTGCACTAGACCGCCATCCACACATAGAGAGCTGGAGGTCCTTGAACGGGCTTCTCCAGCCCCTATGGATCCTATCACACCTCTGGGTGCAGCTCCCAAGTTAACACAGCCCCCTGCAGCAGACCACCACCCACAGATACAGAGCTGGAGGCCCTTAAATGGGCTCCTCCATCCACTGTGGATCCTATCAAAGCTCCAGGATCAGCTTCCAAGTTGCCACACCCCCAGCGCACCAGACCACCACCCACAGATACAGAGCCAGAGGCTCTTGAACGGACTTCTCCAGCCCCTGTGGATCCTATCACACCTCAGGGCACAGCTCCCAAGCTACAGCGGCCCCTCCACACCAGACCACCACTCACAGATACAGAGCCGGAGGCCACTGAATGGTCTCCTCCAGACCCCGTGAATACTATCACAGCTCCAGGCATGACTCCCAAGCTGACATGTTCCCCCTGCACCAGCCCACCACCCACAGATACAGAGATGGAGGCCCCTGAACATGCTCCTCCAGCTCCTGGGGATCTTATCACAGCTCTGAGCACAGCTCCCAGGTTACCACAGCCCCCCCACACGAGATCGCCTCATACAGATACAGAGCTGGAGGCCCTTGAATGGACTTCTCCTGCCTTTCTGGATCCTATCCCAGCTCCAGGCATGGCTTCCAAGCTACTGCATTTCCCCCGCAGCAGACCGCCAACCACAGATACAGAACCAGAGGCCCTTGAACGGGCTCCTCCAGCCCTGTGGATCCCACTACAGCTCTGGGCATGGCTCACAAGCTGCCGCAGCCCCCTCCACACCAGGCTGCTCCCTCTCAGATACAGAACTGGAGGCCCTTGAATGGGCTCCTCCAGCTGCTGCAGATCCTATCACAGCTCCGGGCATTGCTCCCAAGCTGCTGCAGGCCCCCTGCAGCAAACGACCACCAACAGATACAGAGCTGGAGACACTTCACCGAGCTCCTGCAGCCCCTGTAAATCCTATCACCGCTCCAGGCTTGGCTCCCCAGCTGCCGTGCCCCCCCCCACACCAGACTGCCACCCACGTATAAGGATTCAGAGGTCCTTAAATGAGCTCCTCCAGCTCCTGCAGATCCTATCACAGCTCCGGGTGCTGCTCTGAAGCTGCCGCGGTTCCCCTGCACCAGACCGCCACCCACAGATACAGAGCTGGAGGCTCTTAAACGGTCTCCTCCAGCCCCTGTGAATTCTATCACAGCTCTGGACATGGCTCCCAAGCTGCTGCGGGCCCTTCAGCACCCGAATGCCGCCCAAAGATACAGAGCCAGATACCCTTAAAAGGGCTCCTCCAGCACCTATGGATCCAATCACAACTTTGGTGTAGCTACCAAGCTGTTGTGGTGCCCCCCGTACTAGATGGCCACCCACACAAACAGTGAAGGAGGTCCTTGAAAGGGCTTCTCCAGCCCCTCTGGATCCAGTCACACCTCTGGGCACAGCTCCCAAGCTACCATGGATCCCCCGCAGCAGACCACCACCCACATATACAGAGTTGGAGGCCCTTGAATGGGCCCTTCCATCCCCTGTGGATCCTAGCAAATCTTCAGGCATGGCTCCCAAGTTGCTAAACCCCCAGCGCTCCAGACCAACACCCACAGATACAGAGCTGGAGGCCCTTGAATGGGCTCCTTCAGCCTCTGTGGATCCTATCACAGCTCTCGGCGTGGCTCCCAAGCTGCCGCGGCCTCTTCAGCCCCCAAATGCTGCTCAAAGATATAGAGCCAGATGCCACTGAATGGGCTCCTCCAACACCTACAGATCCAATCACAGCTTCAATGTGGCTACCAAGCTGCTGTGGTCCCTCCCTACACTAGACTGTCACCCACACATACAGAGATGGAGGTCCTTGAATGGGCTCCTTCAGCCCCTGTGGATTCTATCACACCTCTGGGCGCAGCTCCCAAGGTACCATGGACCACCGCAGAAGACCACCACCAAGAGATGCAGAGCTGGAGGCCCTTGAATGGGATCCTCCATCCCCTGTGAATCCTATCAAAGCTCCAGGCATGGCTCCCCAGTTGCCACACACCGTTGTGCTCCAGACCACCACCCACAAATACAGAGCCAGAGGCCCTTGAACTGGCTTCTCCAGGCCCTGTGGATCCTATCACACCTCATAGCACAACTCCCAAGCTACAGTGGCCCCCCACACCAGACCACCACCACCCACAGATACAGCACTGGCTGCCACTAAATGGGCTTCTCGAGCCCCTGTGGATACTATCACAGCTCCCGCATGGCTCCCAAGCTGCCATGTTTCCCCTGCACCAGACCGCCACCCACAGATACAGAGATGGAGGCCCCTGAACATGCTCCTTCAGCTCCAGTGGATCCTATCACAGCACTGGGCATGGCTCCCTGGCTGCTACGGCACCCCTGTACCAGACTGCTGCCCACAGATACAGAGTAAGAGGTCATTGAATGGGCTCCTTCAACCCCTGCAGATCCTATCACAGTTCTGGGTCTTGCTCCCAAGCTGCCGTGCCCCCCCACACCAGAGTACAGCCCACAGATACAGAGATGGAGGCCCTTGAATGGCTTCTCCAGCCTCTGAGGATCCTATCTCAGCTCCGGGCATGGCTCCCAAGCTACCGAGGTCCACCCGCAGCAGACCGCCGACCGCAGATACAGAGCCAGAGGTCCTTGAATGGGCTCCTCCAGCCCATATGGACCCTATTACAGCTCTGGGCATGGATCAGAATCTGCTGTGCCCCACCCCACACCAGGCTGCTCCCTCTCAGACACAAAGCCGGAGGCCCTTGAATGGGCTCCTCCAGCTGCTGCAGATCCTATCACGGCTCCATGTGTGGGTCCCAAGCTGCCACAGGCCCCCCACAGCAAACTGCCACCAACAGATACAGAGCTGGAGATCCTTGACCAGGCTCCTGCAGCCCCTGTGAATCCTATTACTGCTCTGGGCTCAGTTCCTAAGCTGCCGTGCCCCTTCCGCACCAGACCGCCGCCCACAGATAAGGAACCAGAGGTCCTTGAATTGGCTCCTCCAGCTCCTGCGGATCCTACCACCACTCCTGGTGCTGCTAAGCAGCTGCTGCGGCCCCCATGCACCAGACCCCCATGCACAGAAACAGAGCTGGAGGCCCTTGAATGGGATCCTTCAACTGCTGTGGATCCTATCACAGCTCTGGGTGTGGCTCCCAAGCTGCTGTGACCCTCCCGCACTAGACTGCTCCACCTTGAATACAGAGCTGGAGACCCTTGACCGGGCCCCTCCTGACACTGCAGATCCTATCACAGCTCTGGGCAATGCCCCCCCCCCCCCACAGCAGATCACTGATCACTGATACAGAGCTGGAGGCCCTTAACGGTCTCCTCCAGCTCCTCGGATCCTATCACAACTCTGGGCGATGATCTCAAGCCGCGCTGCCCCCACTCCAGACTGCTCCCCTCAGATACAGAGATGGATGCCCTTGAACGAGCTACTCCAACCCCTGTGGATCCTTTCACAGCTCAGGGCACTGCTCCCAAGCTGCTGTGGCCCCCACAGCAGACCCCTGTCAAATATACAAAGCTGGAGGCCCTTGAATATTCTCCTCCAGCCCCTACAGATCCTATCACACCTCCGGGCACTGCTCCCAAGCTGTCACAGGCCCCCGCACCAGACCACAGCCCCACAGATACAAAGCCAGAGTCCCTTAAATGGGCTTCTCCAGCCCCTGTGGATCTTATCACAGCTGCGGGCATGACTCCTAAGCTGATGCGGCCCTCCCACACCAGACCACCATGCACAGATACAGAGCCAGAGGCCCTTGAATTGGTTCCTTCTGCCCCTGTGGATCCTATCACAGTTCCAGGCGTGGTTCCCAAGCTGCCGTGGCCCCCACACCAGACCGCTATGCACAGATACAGAGCCAGAGGCCCTTGAATGGGTTCCTCCAGCCCCTACTGATCCTATCACATCTTCATGAGTGGCTCCGCAGCTGCCACGGCCCTCCCATGCCAGACCACCACCCACAGATACAGAGCCAGAGTCCCTTGAATGGGCTTCTCCAGCCCCTATGAATCCTATCACATCTGCAGGCATGACTCCTAAGCTGATGCGGCCCTCCCACACCAGACCACCATGCACACATACAGAGCCAGAGGCCCTTGAATGGGTTCCTCCTGCCTCTGTGGATCCTATCACAGTTGCAGGCGTGGCCCCCAAGCTGCTGTGGCCCCTCTGCACCAGACCGTCACCCACAGATATAGAGATATGCTAAAGAAGCACAACAGTACCAGCCTGAACTCCAAGGACTGGCTTTTCTTGCAATTTGAATTACAGTGCGGAGACCAAGCTGTTGATTGGCTGGCTACTGCTAGCAAAGCCTGCCATTGGCTAGCCTTTCTCACAGGTTTCTCCTTTCTTTTTTATGCCCATTCCCTGTGGCTCTGCTATCTGCATCAGATTTCAGCAGGTCCCCTGCCTATCTGTATCACTGGCTGCTGTTCTCTACCCTAACTGTATATTTTACTTATTTTTTATTTTTCACTGATTTTCCCACCTTTGACCAGGCACTTCTGATGTTAATTGCTGACTGATTTAATTAATTCCTGTGATACTTTCAAATATGTAAAAACTGATTACAGTTCTTTTTTTGACCTTGGCATTCTGCATTTCTTCTGCTAGCTGTTTCAGCCAAAGTTTTATTGTAGAGTGTTAAGTTTAGCCTGTTTTCCTGCTGTTAATCTGCCTCATAACCTCTCTTCGAATTTTCTTCTCCCACTGCTTCTTTCTCTGTACTAACCCCTACCCCCACCTCACCTCACTCATTCTCAGAGGCATCTCCACCCCCCGATTAAGCTGTTAGTTTCTTTAGTGCCCACGCCAATTTTCTTTCTCCTCTCTTGCTCACCCCCAACCCCTGGCCTCTTGCAACCTACTATTACTACATCTCTCACCCTCTCTTCTTTCCCTTCTAGCCAGAGGCCCTTGAACAGGCTTCCCCAGCCCCTGCTGATCTTATCACAGCTCCTGACATGGCTCCCAAGATGCTGTGGCCCTCCCCCTTATCAGACCATCACCCATAGATACAGAGGTATGCTGAAGTAGCACAGCGGGATCAGCCTGAACTCCTGGGAACAGCTTTTCTGCAATTTGAATTGCCATGTGGAGACCAAGCTGCTGATTGGCTGGCTGCTGCTAGCAAACCCTGCCATTGGTTAGCCTTTCTCACCTGTCTTTCCTTTCTTTTGTGTCTGTTCCCAGCAGCTCTGCTATCTGGATCAGATATTGGCAGGTCCCCTGCCTATCTGTACCATTGCTGGCTACTGTTATCTACCCTATCTGTATATTTTGTCCCACCTGCCCACCCTAGCCCTGACCTCAATTAAATCCTCTCAAGTTCCTCCCATTCCCTCTCTCCTGCCCCTCAATTGGATGGACCACCCAGTCTGTCCTAGGATCAGTGGAACCATTGACTGCTGTCCTTTTCTTCAGAATAGAATCATCAATTGTCTGCTCTTTCCCTGGGGAACAGGTCACTACTTTTATAATTATTGAGGATGACACTTCTAAAGGCCATCTACTTTGTTTCCTTGTGGTGCCTGCCAGAACTTGTCCCCTCTAATAGTCCCTCAACCTTGACATTGTACTATTAAGGATAAAAATGACTTAACAGGTGTGCCCTAAAACCACCTCCTCCAGATGGGCCACAAGAATAAATGATGTGTCTTTATTTTGGGATACCAAAAATATAAAGTGCCATGTTGCGTACCCCCTCCTTCTGCCTATAACTAATTCAGTCTTTGTCTTTACTAAAATATATGCACATCAATCCACCACTAAAAACCATATGCGGGTTATGACTCACTTAAAATGGCAGGCAATAAGACTAGCCTACATTTTATTACTTCTATCAGGGAACATCCACCCTAACCCCAGACCCCTATTGCACTCTCAGAGCACCACAATAACATCACCCTGGACTAACTATAGCCTGCATAAATATCTGCAACTTGCAGGTCAAATTTGACTTGCTTCAAGTGTGGACCACCCAACACCAATCTGATGTCCTCGCTGCAGTGGAGACGTGGTTGAACCCATGAATCCCAGACACAGCCATTCAACTTCCAGGGTACACCATTTTAAGGCATGACAGGCTAGAAAAACATGGTGGCAGCTGTGTAATATACTTGAAATGTTGCCGCCAGTCACTGCCAGGTGTAATACCCAACTTCTGCCTCTTAAGATACTACTCAGCAAAAATGGGAAAACACTCATGGTTTCATCCATCTACATTCCACCAAAGGTACAAGACGCAGGTTTCAAAGTTGCCACTGACTACCTCACTGGCAACAGTCCTAACACTGAATCTATACTGTTGGGGGTTTTCAACATCAACTGGATCTCCCAAGAAGTAGGTCCCTACAAAGATGCACTGTCTTCAATAAATGTCACACAATTAGTGAGTACCCCTACTCAGATAAATTACCGGTCAGGCACAAGTACCTCATCGACTGGCTGGTCACTTACAGCCTGGAAAGAATAAACTACCTTCCCTTAGTGATCACTCCCCTATCCTTTTTACCTGGTTCAATAAGTCACCTATGGTCCCAATGAAAATAGCCACTACTAGACTACAAAAAAAAGAGAAGCTGGATGCACTAAAGGTGCATCTAAGCAGCCATGACTGGAGCTTCCTAAACACCAACACTAATGTTAATGTTGCCCTAGATCACTTTATCCTTAAATTCAATGAATCTTGTGATATATACAGCCCAATCACTTAACAGAAGATTGGGTCTCCCAAAACTCATGGATCTCCCTGCAACCAATACACCTCATGAAACACTGTGACAAACTATGGTACAAATCAAGAAGTACAGGCTCAGCCACCAACATCCAGATGTACAAGGCCACCTGTAATAGATGGACATGGGAAATCCAGAAGGCCAAAATCCAGCATTTCAAAACTGAGCTGGAAAACTCCTGGGGGGAAGCAGATATTTTTGGGATAATATCAAATCCCTATCTGGTAAACCAAACAAGTTGCCTTCTTTGCTACTTAATGTTGATGAAATTCTTACCCAGGACCATTGCCAAAACATTCAATAAGGCCTTCACTAACCTCACCAATGTACTACCCTCCGACTGCCTCCTTCCTCTGAATAAAAATAATCTCAAACAACACTTTGGTCCAACTAGGCTCCCCACCTCCCTTCTACCTTAAAATAATCACCCCATCTGAGGTCAAGAAATATATCTCAAAGATACTCTGTAAATCAAGGACCAATGGTGGTAGGCTTGATCTTAAGGTCCTAGAACTAACACTTGCCATTATCCTTTATCCCCTCACCAAAATCCTAAACTTTATCTCTCGTAACTGGGTGGTTACCATAAATCTAGAAAGCAGCAGTGGTCACACCAGTTTACAAAAATGGTGATAGAACTAATTACACAAACTATCGCCCCATCTGAATACTTCCTCCTATGTCGAAAGTGCTGGAGCACATTGTTTCCAGTCAATTAGTTGATTACCTCAACAACTATTAACTGCTATGCCGGCAACAACACGGCTTCCATAAACACATTCTGGTCAGATCCACCATGGCTGCATAATGAAGTTAGTGAAGTGGTGTGAAATTGTTCAGGAGGTATGGAGAAACAACACAATGATTTGTAAGTAGTAAGATTTTAATTTTTAGTTTCTGTTCTAAGGAAGGCATACACATTATTAATAAAATATATGGAGGTGTACATTTTAATGGGAGGAATAGGAAGCTTACAAAAGAACCCCAGAGCAAATGCCACTGATGTACAATATGTGTTACCCCAGATGATACTGGCCAGACAGCCACATTTTAAAGAAAACACAATTGCACATACCCCAAAATTGCGAGCATTAAGGGAAACGTGTGCAAATCCCCATGATGGTACAGAAGGTGCCAGTACATGAAAAAGTAATGGCTGGCATATGTTCAACCTTGGGATTATTTACACAGTTTTTTTGTTGTTGTTTTTATTTGTTAGATAACAGGATTTTTGTCCATGAGGTCATATAAGTTATTTTTAAGCATTGTGTTGATGTCAGGAAGTCAGGTGTAATGATGATGGACTGTTAGAGAAAATGTGATATTAACTGTCAGAGGGGGTTGCTTTTGATAAGTGCAAGGTAGTTATGCATGTGATAATGGGAATATTAGGAAAATATGAGGTCTATGCAGAAGTGGAGTACAAATATGCACAGTTTCATAAGTATGTGATCAGTGTGCAGGCAAATGTGATATGCAGGCTTGTTTTAAAAATAGGTAAAAATAGTGATACATGCAATTGATAGAAAGATAATTACATAGACATAGAGATAGATAGAGATAGAGAGAGAGAGAGAGAGAGAGAGAGACAGGCAGAATATGAATGGCAGTGAAGAACTGAAGTGACGCCAACCCCACCCCCACCCAACAGACATGGACAGGCATTGGGGTGTGCCTTTGAGTCATTGTCCATAACGCTCACACCATTTCACCTCACCCTACCTGGCAGACACAGACAAGAGTTGAAGTGTGTCTTGGGGTTTTCAAACTTTACACTAACCCCATTCCATAAGGAACTATGCTGAAATGGGTCCAGTATAAGAGAATGGAGTGAACTTTGGGGCAGAAGAGTCAAAGGCACACCTCGATGTCGGTCACTGGCTGCAGGGTGGGGATGGGGGTGGAATGTCTTGGGCATTACTGTTGACAATCCCAGGTCACATCCCTGATGTCTGTCAGTCCCTACAGGGCAGGGTGTTATAGTCAGAAACCCTAATGCTCTGAGTGTTTCTTAGTATTTTCACTCCACATTTTCAGCATGGGCTTGCTGTGACCCCACCGCATGAACAGTGACACTATCAGTTCATTAACCCAAAGGTGATTTTGCACAGCGACTGAGCCATTTGGTACAAAAATGCATTTTGAAAAGGATGTAAAAAACAAGCATTTGTCAATGCCAAGTATTGCTTGCTGTCATTAGCAGTGGAAGTGCAGGAGTTAGGCAGATGCAGTATAGGAATGGCAGTGAAGTATTGAACTGATGCCAACTCCACCCCCACCCTGCAGAGATGGACAGGCAATGGAGTGTGCCTTTGGGTCGTCGCCCATAACGGTCATGACATTTCACCTCACCCTACCCTGCAGACACTTACAAGTACTGAGGTGAGCTTTGAAGTGTTCGGGCTTTACACTCACCTCATTCCATAAGGAAACATACTGAAATGGGTGCAGTATAGGAGAATGAGGTGAACTCTGGAGCCAAAGGGTCTAAGGCACACCTGATGCCTGCCACTGGCTGCAGGGTGGGGGTGGAATGGCATGAGCATTACTGTCGACAATCCCAAGTCACACCCCTGACACCTGTCAGTCACTACAGGGTAGGGCATTAGGTCAAAAACCCTAATGCCCTGGGCATTTCTTGGTATTTTTACTCAAAGTTTTCAACATGGGCTTTTTGTCATCCCACCGCATGAACAGTGACACTATCAGTTCATAAGCCGAAAGGTGATTTTGCACAGCGACTGTACCATTTGGCACCACAGGTGCGAAAACACATTTTGAACAGGATGTGAAAAATGACAGCTGTACTGTTCATGAGGAGGTGCAAAAAATGGCAATGCTGAAAATCTGGAGTGAAAATATAAAAAAACTGGTGAAGTCATGAGTGTGCATAAAAACTGCACAACGCACATCCATAATGTAATTAGTTTTGGGATTTTTTACAGCAGATTTTCAACATAGGAATTTTGGGACCTTCGCTCATGAACAGTGTCACTGTGATTTTCTTAATCTATCCTGAACACTGATTTCCCACAGTGACTGTGCTATTCTGCTCCAGAAGTGTGAAAACACATTTCGGCCATGTTGTGAAAAATGACAACTGTACTGTTCATAACGAGGTGTAGAAAAATGCCACTGCTGAAAATCTGTACTGAAAAGATTATGAATTCATGAACTTACGAGGGTGTGTGGAAATTGAAAAATGCACGCTCATAACAGTCATTTTATGGACTGTTGTCACCAAATTTTCAGCATAGCCAGTTTAAGACCTCTGCTCATGAACAGTGTCACTGTGATTTTCTTAATCTGTCCCGAACACTGATTTCGCACACTGACCGCACCACTGTGTGCTGCATGTGTGAAAACACATTTCGGGTGGGATATGAAAAATGACAATTGTACTGTTCATAATGAGGTGTGGTAAAATGGCAATGCTGAAAATCTGAAGTGAAAATAGAAAAAATGCTCGAAGTTATGAATGTGTGTAAAAACTGCACAATGCACGCTTGTAAAACAATCATTTTTGGGAATTTTTTCACTCAATGTTCAACATAGGATTTTTGGGGGCCTGCTTCATGAACTGTGACACTGTTGTTTCATTAATCAGTCCCAAAAGGTTGTTCTGTGCAGTGACTGCAAAATCACCTTTCGGGACCAAATAACAAAATGACAGTGACTGAGTTCATGAGGTGGGGTCCCATGAACCCCATGTTGAAAATTTGGTGAAAAAATTCCCAAAAATGTCTGAGATATGCACTAAAGTTGAAAAAAAACATTTATGCCACTATACAGCTTACCGGCATTTCTTCAGTTCGCAGTCTGCTTTGAAGAGTGCAGACATGTTCCTGGTCCACCAAGGATCATCGAGCTGGGCTCCAGAGATAAGTATGGGGTGAGGTGGGTGTGGGTGGTGGGTATGCAGAGGGTGGGTGCGGTTGGGGAGGGGGCAAGAGAATCAACAAGGGACTTTTTTCTTCTAGGTCTTTTTTTAAAGACAACGGGGGACATTTCCCACACTGGGGTAGGCTCCTAGCATTTCACCAAGCATTTTGGTTGGGGGGGAAGAGAGCTGATGGGGGATTGGGCACCCCCATTGACCAAGGAGACTTCTGCCATGCTGCGGTGGGCTCCCAGCATGGCAGATGGAAGTTTATTTGGGGGGGCGGTGGAGCCAATAGGGGATTTGGCACCCACTTGGCCATACAGTATGCTGTGGGGGATGCATGAGTCGGAGGGGTGTATTATGCAGACGGGGATTGGGCTACCCCATCGGCAAATAAACTGGGGAGGGGATCATGCTGACAGGGGGATTGGGTACCCTGTCAGCTTTTTTTTTTAATTTATTGAAATGTTTCACCAGGAAGGTGGGCATCGGCTTTCCATCGGCTTCCTGGGGACTGTGACAAGCCGACAGAGAAGCCTTTGCTATGGGGACACCATGCAATCAGCTGTTTTGGCAGCTTGTAGTGCACCAAAACAGCTGAGTGCCTGGTGACGTGGTCAAATTTCTTGACACATTGTGGCCTGCTCCCTAACTGCTGACTGACACAATGTGTTTCTTGCACATGCATGCAAGCAACATAATGACAACTGTACATTTCTTGCTTCAGTAACTGCTCAGCGCATCTGTTGCATGACTTGCTTATTGACATTTTACATCTGCTATGCAATGTACTGGTGCTATGGCTGTATGGATGAGAGGGACCTGGGGGTGATGGTGGATGTCAAGATGAATAACTTGGAGACTTGTAGGAGGGCAGTGGCCAAGGCCAACAGGATGCTGGGAATGCATTGCTAGGTGGATCACTCCAGAAGGAGGGAAGTGATACTCCTTTTGTATAACTGTTTGGTGAGGCCGTACCTTGAGTACTGAGTGCAGTTTTGGAGGCCACACTGAGAGAGGGACACTGAACTCCAGGAGAGGGTCCAGAGGAGGGCAACCAAAATGATCTTTGGCTTGGGGGAAAGGACCTATGGGGAGAGGCTCGAAGAGCTAAATATGTACACATTGGAAGAGAGAAGGGACAGGGGGCATGATAGAGGTCTTCAAGTACATGAAGGGGTAAATAGGGGAAGTGCAGTCACAGTGCTCTGAAGAAAGGGGGCATCTATAGGGCATGGGTGAAAGCTGGAGGAAGGGAGACTCAGGGAAGAAAGGAGGAGGTGCTACTTCACTGAGAGGGTGGTAGAACCATGGAATGCACTTCCCAGGGGGCTGGTGGAGGCAGACACTGTGGAGGGGTTCAAGAGGGGGTGGGACAGATACAGGGGAAGGGTTGTGGAAGCAAAGTCCAATGAAGCAGGAATGCCCTGGACTGGGAAGGGAGAAGTCCGAGAGGGTGGGCAGAAAGGTCAGCTCCCAAGGTGGGGGCTGACCAAACGAGCAGACACGAAAGATTGCTAGGCCTATTCCGCTGACCTTTTAGTATGTTAGTATGCTTACTACACCAACATCATGAACCATAAAACAGATGACTGCCACAACTAGGGAGACAGTATAGCACAGTGGTTTAAGGCTCTTAGCTGCAAATCTGGAGATCTGGGTTTGAATCCCACAGCCCCCAGTTGCATACTGAATGACTCTGAACAAGTCACTTCACTTCCATGTTCTTCCTGGTTGCCCCTGTAAACAAGCTTTCAGCTTAGTGTGCCACTCCTGGCTAAACAATTGAAAGAAAAAAACACAATATATTATTTTTCTTGCTTTATTTTGCTACAACAGGCTTTGACTAATACATCCATCCTTATTTATAGCTTATGTGTCTGTGAGCTAGGCAGAACTATACTTAAAATCTCACACGGAAATAAATAAATCATCAGAATAACATTTATTTTAGTAGTATTTCCTTGCTTTTCAGGTTCCCATGACACTATGTGTACATATTTATATGTTTTAACTTCAAAGCACTAAACCTATTCAAATGCAAAAAATACAAGACTTTATTCTCTTCACACGTTACTGTTAAACTTTAGATCCCAGAATGGCCAAGAAACAATTTAGACTTCACTCTTGCATGCCACTGTCATGGCCACTTCTCATGAAAACAACAATCAATTTCAGAAACCTTTTCATTTCTATGCTATGCACTCTTACATCAGATAGACATAAATATTACAGAACTGCTTAAAAAACTAATTTCTCAAGACTGGATTTCTGAGTTAAAACCTGTAGTTTACAGTGTGGGGGTGGCTCTTACTCCCCCAAAAATAATGCTGCCTCCTGCTACTCAGGTTCCAGTACCTCCCATTTAAGAAAGAATATAGTACCCTGCAACCATTGACTAACATGAACCTGTATTTATTTGAGGGCAGAAAACATTTCTTGGAGGAGGGTAAGGTGGAGGAGACTATTTACACCTTCAGTCAGTTCCACGGACAGAAAACATGACATCACTCCTTTTGTTCATGCAAAACATCTGCAGGCTCCGTCCACTGCAGCCGTAAAAACATAGCACTTCCATCACTTTCTTGGAATTCACTGGGTTCATTCATAGTGCTCTTGATCAGGGGCTCTTGGTGGGGGGTACATATATTGACCTCACCAAGGCCTTCGGCACAGTTAATCATGAACTTCTGCTCTACCAATTATCCACTACATGTCTCTCCTAAGAATTTGGTGGCCTGGTTCAGAATCTATCTCTATGGGAGAGTACAAAAAGTAAAAATAAATGATGTTGGCACTGAAAATAGATGGGTCTCCAAGGGCTTGCCCCAAGGGTCTATACTTCGGCCAATGCTTTTTACTCTTTTTATTAATCAACTCCCCCTAGCTGCTAGTGATCCGGTGCTGCTCTATGCAGACGCTGCTGTGCTTTATTCGAGCCACTCTGACTCTGCTGAGTTAGAATGCCAGATGCAGTCCAATTTCCCTGTTTTAGAACAATGGTTCTTGGACTGTAAGCTTCTCCTAAATTATAAAAAAATTAAATGCATGTATTTTGCCTCCAATCACAATATCCATAGGAATTACCAGCTACATATTGTCAACAACCAAAACTCCCCTTGAGATGGTAAACCATTTCAAGTACCTAGGAGTAATGTTAGACAGAACTCTGCCCTACTCTCAGCACATTAACTTAGTTTCTAAATCTGCAAATATTTGACTGGGTCTGCTTTATAGAAACAAACACTGCTTTACTACCGATGCCCTACAAATCACAGTGTCCAGCTCTTTGCTGTCAGTCATTGACTATGGACTGGTTGTATATGGTTCAGAAACTCCCATGGCTCTTAAAAGACTCAAAACAACCCTCAACAAGACCTGCAGGCTTGTGTTGGAGGTGCACCATCTCACGCACACATGTGAGCTGTACACCCAAAGTGGTTGGCTTAACTTAAGTTGCTGTATCAGGTACCAAACATGCTTGCTCGCCAAAAAATCAATAATGTTTCTTACCCCAACTGGAGTACAGAACCTCCTTATACTATTTAACTCACCCAGGTGCACCGGGGGTCAGAATAACCAAACCCTGAAAGTCCCTTTCTGTAGAACCTCACAAAGCCAAAGGACCTCTGAATAATGTGCACCAATATGGCTCAAATCCCTCAGTGAAGAATTACTAGTGGAAATCAAGCTTGGCCCATTTAAAACTAAACTTCGATCTCTACAAACTCTGGCTAGTACCTGCAACAGTGACACCTAGCATCCTCCTCATGCCCCTTCTTTGATCACATTCCATCTCTCTCTCTCTCTCTCTCTCCCTTCCCTTGTTTCCTCTCCTCATCCTCTTTAACCTTTTGAACCTTGTTCGTCACCCTCACATTTCCCTCCTACCCCACACTTTCCTCTGCCCCTACCTCTCCTGACCAACCTTACCTCTGCATTTACTGCCATCAACTGCCCCCTTTGTGAATAAACTCTTTCTAATGCCCTACTTCCCCCTCCCCCACCCTGCTTCTTCTTCACACTGCCTTCCCTCGGCTCCCACTACCCCTACACGCACCTTAGTTACCTCCCTCTCCTTACTTCTTTCCTTTCCCTCCATCACCCACTCCTAACCTACCTCTATCGCAAATCTCCTTCTTCCTGTATAACCTCACATCTCCCCTGCCCCCCTCCACCACCTCTCCTCTTGTTTGGACCCGTCCATACCTCCTGTAATGGACTGCCCCCCAGTTTAGCACTTTCTGAGCTCTAGGTTAAATCTCTAGTAATCAGTTTGCTGTACTTTGACAATAGAACTGTTCTTCAAACATGTCTAGCTGTTGTACTGTAACTTCTGTACCAAATCCTGCTCGAATTATTATATACTTTCTGTTTGATATCTTATGTTGCTTACTACATTCATTCATTTGTATTTTGTTTTCCTCTGTTTATGTCTTGACATGGAACCCCTTTAAATGAGTCCCTGGCTCAAAGGTTATTCCAAGACTGAAATAAAAAAAAAAGTGAATACTAGAGCTGCCAGTGACAACCCTGGGTTAATATTAGAACTTGCAGTAGATCACCATAAACTGTTGGAAATGCAATTAAAGTTCTCTGTGAAATGCATTATGCTGACTGTCCTGTATTTTAGGAATGGTACAGCCTATCCTATAGTGCACAGTTCATCAGTACAAAGCAGTACATGCAAAACAGTGAACATTTTTGCAACTGGATCACTTACCAGGGTCAATAAATGTAATGCCTGGGGTTCAGTCCTCGATCCTGATGCTTGCTGGTTCCTGCCTTCCCTCACCAGTGACCACAGGGGTGGCTAACTAGACAGGGAACTTGAAGCGCCTCATGCTATTCCTGGTATGCATATATGATTCATTTAATCTACAAAAAATGTGGGTTAAAAAAATATAAGAGGCAGTGATCACTTGAACCAGCCATGATTGGTGCAGGTTCACAACTAACAGAGACTTGTTTGCTTTGTTGGCGCAAAACAAAAAGTGTCTGCCAAGTGCTTGACTGCTAATGTGAGTTTAATGAAGTATAGCACTAGCCTAACAATAGCCCCCTTACAACACAGGTTTTAATGATGAGTGTGCAGAAGCAAGCCTTCTGAAATTCCCACACTGGCATAGACTCTAAAAGGAGGACAGTTCCCTCTCATGTTGAGCAGGCTGCTGAGGTGTTAAAGCAGCAACCAAGTGCATTTTAATTCTGTTTTACTGGTACTTTTTTTTTTAATCACTACTTTATTTCTCCTCGTTCCATGTGGCCACCATCTGACCGACTCCCCCAGCTCCGTCCCCCAGAATTACTGGGGCTTACCTTACACCCAGTCTGAGAGCGGTGCCTGCAGAGAGTCAGTCACCATCCTGCTGCCAGCTGCCTTTTTTCGTTTTCCTCCCCTTATTTCCCGATGACCACAGGAGAAGGATACATTCATGTGGAGGCATGTATGTGCCTTACAGCCCCGGTACTTGCCCTCCTCCCCCCACCCCATTGGTCTGTCACCGGCACCCTCACTTACGCAGCCCCTCGGCCTCCACCGGGGGGGTAGCCGTGAGTGAGGGATGCCACCCCACCTCCCCGGAGAGGAGAGCTGCCTTGCTTCTACTCCATCCTGCTCCACCCACCCCCCCCATGCTGACCTCTGATGACCCGGGCTCGCTCCCGAACCCAGGTCACCCACGTGCCACGAGGTGAGATGTCCAGCACCTCAGCCTCTGCACCACTGGGCCAGCATGTTTTGCTGGTACTTTTAACAAACCTGCAGACTTTGTTGCAGCCTACATCAAGGTGATGCATTGTTAAAATTTTTGTTTTTAGTAATAATATTGTATATTTCTATCAAAGCAGAAAAAATATTTATCTGATTTAATTTCATTTCTCTCCTGAAATAAGAGATGGGGTTTCAAGTTTTGAAACTCATTTATTTCTGGTCACATCAAATAGTATTAGATGAAGCACACTGCTGTAGGGCTGTGCTGATTACCAGAAATGTGTGCTAGCACTCTCATAACACATCCATAGTATGAAAAATCCATGTATTTGACAGTTATGGCATGCTTCTGCACAAACATTATATAATCAGAATTTTCCCCAAGTCAGTTCAAATTGCTGACAAGTGGTAACAATCCATGAATCCCTCTGCCCTTAAATAGTGGAAACACTTCTTTATCTTGGATCTAATCATGCTAAGCAGTCAAAGGAGATGATTAATGGGTACCCACCAATATGAGTGCCTTAACATCCCTGTGTTACTTTGTCAAAGTTCCTCCTCATATGCCATTCCACTAGGTCATGTTCAAGCTGTAGCAAAAGAGACTTGTTGGGGGCTGTCTTGGTGCCTAAATGGTGCTGCTGGGAGGTGGTTTCATTGTCCTGGTGTAAAGTTCTTGTGCCACTGCCATTACCGAGGGTTGGGCTGGTTCAATGCACTGGGTTGACCACATGACAGAAGGTGACAAGTCTGGCCTCTGTTTCCCAAGACAACTTCTACAAGTGCAGTTCAGTCCCCAGGCAGCTCCTTGAGGTAGTCATGACTGTTGCAACATGCTGACCTGTGGGATTGCATTATACACTTAAAAAAAAGAGAAAATATGTCACCAAATAAATAGGTAGATTTTAATAAATAAATATGAGAGTCGAGATATGGGGTTATATTAAAAAAGGTATTGAACCTTGGAGGAACTTTGATGTGAAGCCTGACTGCAATGGCAAGGCCCTCCCCGTTTACCCAGATTAGACAATAAAATAACGCTATTTGCAAGAGACTCACAAGACCAGTACTAACATATGTTTTATTGTTGTGCACAGAAGCTTTTTCTTGTTTCAATGGTTCCAGTGGTATGAATAATGGCCAAACATCCAGCAATCCAAGACTGGCTGGGGCACTGGAGGAGTAGCTGCTGGTGTACGAGAAAAAGGGTCTGGCATGGATAGGAGCTTACTTGGTGAAGACAGTGACACCCAAGAAGCCAATGGTACCAGTGGGTAATGTAACTACAAGGGCAGATGGCCTGAGAGGAAAGGCATGTAAGGGAAATGGTGTGTTGCCCAGAGGATACGGCCAGAGAATCTAGATGACTGGGTAGATCCTTCCAGTTGTTGGGGCCCCTCCCAGCAGGGACCGTTCCCCCATCTGGGACTCAGATTACTGCAGACCCAGTGCAGCCAGGGGCAGATGTGTTAAGCATAATGACCTACCCTCTATACTTCAACTTTCTGGGGCTTTTCCCATCAGGCATGCAGGTACAGTTGGGTGTAGTGGCCCAGCCAGTGCCTCTGGCAGACCAGCTACCATTGGACTGGGTGGATAAGTTTATTGCCTCCTCTGACACTATTCGCAATGGGCATAAGGTTGTTTAGAGAGTTTCACAGGTTCTCTGGGTCCTACAGGTACAGAGGTGGCTCAGGGTGGGCAGTACAGTATTGGCACTGTGAGTCTGATACTGGTGATGGCAGACTGACTTAGGTCAAGGCCTAGAGCATGGACAGGAGCAGTCTACAGTTGGCCTGGTAGGAGCTCAAGATGATTCATCTCCTTTCCAAAACACCCCCATCACTCATGCTGCAGAATCTCCCTATTCTCTCTCTGCATGAGAAACAAGAGCCATAGATGGAGGGGACAGGGGCTGCTACTCCTCTCATCATTCTGGCTACACAGAAGGAGGGGAATGTCTCTTTTTGCCCAGATTCTACTGGACATGGTGCACTGTTGGCAGGGAAGGGGAGTCTGGCCTGAGAGTACTCATCAGGGGAATCCAGTTAGGGGCACCCAAGAGAACTCTGAGCTTCCCAGATTGGGGGTGGTACAGCTATATTGGTTATAGTCTGGATCTTTTGCTCTTCGCTAGAACACCAGAGAAACTGAAATGCAGAAGCGGGTCCTGGGGACACTCCTAAGTAGCTGAGCTCAAGTTCTTCATGGCGTGGCCCAAGCAAGGAGGAGTCAGTGGTACCAGGTCACCCTAAGTTTGGGGTGACTGTTCTAGTTATCACATTGTTCCTTTGTGTCTATCAGATCCTTCTGGTGGATTCAAAGTGAATGAGTCACCCTAAACTCCTTTTTCTGCCTTATTACATTGTTCCTTTGTGTCTTTCAGGTTCTTCTAGTGAAGACAGAGTCAGTGAGTCAGTGAGTACTCCTTCGACAAATGGGCAGCATGGGAGTAGCATGCAGACAGCATACCAATGACAACAGATCTGAGCGCAGCCTTGGTGCAGTGGTGCACTAGAGGGATGAGCCTGAGGAGACTGCACCTCTCACTGGCATTTGGGCAGCCATGTCATGGCACAGTGACTGACCAGCAGTCAGATATAGTCCCTGGGCAGTGAGAGGTCCAATGGGTTTGCAGTATTTGAAACCACATATCTTTAACCTTATACTTTGTGTCCTCTACATCCTCCAAATGGATCCAGCAGGTGGATTTGTGGATACTTCCTTCATGCACTGAGTGGCGGGAGAGTAGGGTGATGACCTGTGGAGAGGAACCTAACTATTCCTTAATGAAGCACACGCACCAAGGCTGGGTCAGTAAGATGTGCACTGGGGGACCTGCTCCCCACGTTGGAAATCAAGGTTCACTGAGGAAGTTCTCTGGAGTTATTGTTGATTCCCAATGGTGGAGCATCCTGGGACTTGGACAGGCATAGACCCACCACTGAAGGCAAAGGAGGTCCTGCAATCCATTCATGTGTGTTAGCCAGGGTATTGCGATGAAGGTGCACCATACGGCATTCATTTTGGGTTCATGACATAACTCAGCATCATTTTCATGGTGTTACAAGGGCAGTATGCTAAGGCCAGAGTGTACATGATGACCAATGGTTGGGATTTATGATAGACTCAATATGATACATCTTTGAGGTATATTTAGAGTCAGCAGCTTGGGGGTCAGACTGCATCTGTTCTGTGGTGGTTTGGGAGTCTCACATAATGATGATGCAAGAGGTAAAGGGAGGGAGGGAGTTGCTTTCTACCAAATACCTCCTTTCCATGGTCAGCATGAAGTGGGGGCCACAAGACCTGGTTTCCAGTTCAGAGAGTCAAGGCCAACTTCATTGGCTTGCCTGAAGGTGCAGCATCACCAGATGGGGTGGTCACTAACCTCTTGACCCCTTCCCCCACTTGAAGAGGTTTTGGTTCCAACTCAGAGAAGTTACATCATTCCTTCAGTCTGCACCAGAGTATCGCTGCTTGCAGCAAGGGGTATGGAGGTTCTGAAGTTGGCTTGGTGAGACTCCTGAGATGTGCATATCACTCAGATATGTATTGTCTTGGTGATTTAAAAGATATATAGTTGCAGCCATTTTCTGCAGGACTTGCATGGGGTAGACCATCAAGCTAGTGAGTATGGAATGATGAGCAATCAAAACGGCACACAAATTACAGCGAGTGCCGTATCAGTGACTGGCAGTTCCCCCTTCCCCCAAAGTCCACTCCTCCAGAGTTATTAAGAAAGGGGGGATGCTCCCTGCTAACAGAAAGGTCACTGATAATGCAGTCACTGTAATGTAGTGTCATTTTGTACCTCACTGTTCCTTTATTCGCTATCTTGATGTGGAACCCTTGCATGGTATGATGTTCTTCCAGGGCAGGGGATGTACAAAGTAGGGGACTTTCAAGAGAATAAGAAGTCTGCACAAGCATTGCAGCAGGCAAAGTATTTTCTGTGGCTCCTTCCTCCAGATCTGGCTAGCAGGTAGGCAGGTAGGGTTCTGCTCACTGGGTGGGGAATTACTCTGGCACCCTCCAGGAGAAGAACTTCTTTGACTATCCATAGAGTGGGGGAATTCAGCTAGGGGAGGAAAGTAAGAGGTTACAAAAGAGCCTTCACCTGAGGGATCACTCTCATTCTCTCCCCCTCTAGTTGAAGATTAACCATTTGCCCACCTTCATAAAACCAGGCTTCTGGGTTGGCCAGGCTAGCATAGGGAGCCATTTGATCCCATATGGAGGACTATGCTTGGGATCATGGGGGAGTTTTTCTGTTTGTTCCCTCAGAGGATTTTTTCTGTGTTTGCTGCCTTTTCTAAGGGGCTGTTATGAGAGTAGGGTAAGTTTTTCACTCGTTAAAGTCACTGTAATTGGGTGCAGCTTGGGAGTCTCACAAGACGATGGTACAAGGAAAAAGAGAGGGAGTTATTTTCTTTCAAAGGGCTTCTTTCCTGTGTCTGCAAGAGGTGGCAGGCTACAAGACCTCATTCCCAGTTCAGGAGTCATGGCCAAATTCATCAGACTTGCCTGCAGGGTGCAGTGCTACCAGATGTCAATTGCCACCCACCCACATGCCCCCCCGACTTGCTCAAGTTTGGGTTCCAAGAAATAGAGGTCCATCATTTCCTCAGTCCTCATAAATGTATGGCTTTTCTCTGGAAGGGGTGTGGATGTTTTGAGGTTGACTTAGTGAGATTCTTGAGCTGTGTATGTTGCTCAGATAATTATTGCATTGGGTTGGTGAATTAATAGATATATGGCTGCCACCATTTCCTCTAAGACTTGCATGGTGTGTTGTTTGGCCAGGGCAGAGCATGTAGGGGCCTATCAAGACAATAACTTTGTGTTAACCGAATCTCATTTTATCATTGTACCAATCCTTTATGACAGAAGGTAACAGTCATAGAAATAAGATGAATTTAGATAAAAAGCTTAGCACACATGATAAAAACATGTGTTGCCTGGTTTACTAGAAGTGTATTCATTCAAGTTACTCAAATACAGTGCTCCCTCACTATATTGGATTCCCACTTATTACGACTGGCCCCCTTGGCTCCAGATATCAACTGCTCAGTCTCTGTATTGTGTTGTTGATCTTTTAAAAAACTGAATATAATCTGGCAGCATGGTCCCAAGTGTTCACTCTCTACAGAGACAGCATGCTTCAGTATGGGTCACCCTTGATTACTGAGTCACAATGAAGTCAGGCGAATGGTACCGCATCAAGATAGTGGGTAAATATGAGCAAGTCAATAACAGCACATGAAAAACAGCACACATCATAATAGAGACATGGTGTTTTTAGCACTTGCCGATTTCAGTGATATAGGCAGTAATTTATGTTGGCAATGTAAGCCAGTGGGTGGTGGAAGCCTTGCTGCCAGTGTAGCATAGTCCTTAGAGACACCACTTGTATGTGCTTGCTACCTCTAGCAGGCCAGTGGTCGATATCTGTGGTCTTCTGTTTTTTATGTTTAACAGTTGCCACCAGTTCAATATCCCCCCTCATGACTTTGTCCCCCTCCTCAAGTTGCATCCTCCCCATGATGATTAAAGGAGGGTGCGGGGAGCAGAGTCCCCACAGAAAGTCACTGCAGGTACATGAAGTGAATGTGGTGGTTTTCGTGTGGCTGCTCATCACCCACATCCTCCCCCTCTGCAAGTTCCAACCCCCCCATTGCATAGCAGAACACCTGGTCAGTGAATCGGTCAGTAGTTTCAACTTTTTGGTCCCCACTGTTCGGCTGGTCATGTTTATTCTTTGCACTGTTTTTCCCTCACAGTTCTTTGTCCACAATGTTTTGCCAGTGCTGATTTGACATTGAACCAGGCAAACCACCATATGTTTCACTCTTACATTGCTCAATGTTTTCTTCATAAAGCCGTAGCAACTCATAAGATGCTTAGCAGCAGCAGTATCAGCAAACCACTTTCTCGCTCACTGATCCTCATTAGCTCTCCCATGCTCACGCTTTCATCCTCACAGGAAAAAATAATAAAATAATGAAAGAACTAAGTGTGGTCAGCTCACTCTGCCTAACCGTAACAAACTTGCTGATGGAACCCAAAAAATACTCTTGCACTGTTATTTTATTGAAGTTAGACGAGGAGACAGAATGGCTTTTTGGCTTTTAGGATTTCTCTGTACTGTACTTACTATAAGAAACTAAGAACAAACATAATAAAACATACAACAGTGTTCTCTGTATGCTTACAGACTACATAAACTGTAGATACAGCTTTACTGCAAACACTATACCTCATACTCTATTCGCAAACAGTGTCCCTCAATATAATGAACAAGTTACTACAATAAATGTGGTGGCTGGCTCCCAAAATGTTCATTATTATAGAAAGGGAGTACTGTACTAGATTAATGGCACTACATATTTAGAAGGTGAAGAATCCCACATGTGACTATCTGTGCAAACCAAAGCAGGGTTAACCGAGCCTAGAAAATGTTGAAGACCCTTTGATTTCTTGATCACTGTTGGTTTTACATGACTCTTCATACAAAGGTTTCCCTAATGTAACTGATTGCCACGTGATGCTGCCTGCTACTCTATACACATGGTACAGCTCAGTCATGAGGAATTTGTCTATTGATTTTTTATGTTTGCCTATGCGCACAGTGCAAAGTGAACATCTTGTTATGATAACAGCATTTCAAAGATATGTCACTGTTTGCTCAGGCTGCAATGGACTCAACCGTGACAACCCAATGATCAGTGAGGCTGGTTATGATGCTGTTCGTAGCTAGGTGGGTGGAAACTTTTGTGTAGTTGAAAGGAAAGAGCTGCTCTAGTCCAGAGCAACTGTGTCCTTTCATCGCTGTCCAGCAGCCAGGTGAGTGGTGCTACAATCAACCTGCTGGCTATCTGCTTGTATTTTCAGTGTCACCACAGTCAAAGGTGACAACTGATGCCACCCAGTGAGCAGATGAGCAGCGTCAAGGAGACTGAAAACTCATTTGTTTTTTAGCGGCTTAGCTCTGGTGATTTTACCTTGTAACCACACTCCATATGCATGCTGAGTTGCATTCTTTTCATCCAATTGAGCTGTTGTTTTTTTCCAGCTCCTGTTGTTGCTAAGTACAGTCTCTATACTGCGATTAACAGCTGTAGCAAAAAAAGGAGTCTCAGTTCTGAACAGTAGTGCCCACCAGCTCTCCTTTCAATGCTCACCAAGCAAGCACTCTACACCGCCATGAGCAGCTTCTGTCACCCTCCCCTGCAAACTGGCTGTTGTCTTATCCAGCTCCCGTTTCAACCCTACCAAGCTGGCTCCCTTTAAACTTCTGCAAATGGCTCCTATACCCCTGTGACTGGCTTCTGTCTGTTTCCAAAGGCAGTATGCAAGAAATGTATTTTTATAGTTCTGATAGCCTGGGGTGTTTGCTGTAGTTCCACCCATTCAGGATGCCAGTGCACCTGTTAATTAGGGTGCCACGTTTTGAGGTCATCGGCACCTCTAGTTGCAGTGGCTACACTCCCTGTGCCCCACATGTGAGGGGTTGCACCCCCCATGCCCCCCCTTTCTATATATACTAACTCAGGGGGTAAACCTCATGGAGGCAGAGGGGTGGTGATCTCCAGAAGTTGGCACCATAATGAAGGGCACACAGCCTCTGGCACACAGAAGGCAAGAAGGTGTTTGCTGTAAGCTGCAGCTGCTTGTTGTGTTAGAGTTGTAAACATAGGAGACTATGCTTCTATGATGGTGTTCATGAAGAAGTCAAAGTTGAAATGCATTCTGTATCTGTGGCAACAGAGATACAACACCGCAATCTGGGATTTGCTAATGGTCAACAGAATGTGGTAGTTTCTGTTTTGACAATAGAACAATTTTTTCCAGATTAGATAAGTATGTTGTGACTGCAATGATTCATTAAATCACATCAACTGAGGATGAACAGTAAGTATTTTATGTTTAAAAAGCACAGTATAACACTGACTCAGAAACTGGTTGTATAATTTTGGGAGTTCAGATTAAAATCTACAGGTAATTTCTTAGTTGGTATCAGTATGAAGCACCAGATTATTTGGTTTGTGCAATATAAATTCAAGTGATGTGTTTTTAGATTTTGTATTCAGGATGTTGGTTGTAAATTAGCATAGGAGATGTCATCCTCTTGCTAACCCATTTCCATGCAGGCATTCATTTTATATCTGCCCCATTGCTTCATAATGCTTGCATCATATTGCTTATTTACAAGGTTATTCTAGGGTTTTGTCTGCAATGTTTGAATGGCAGAATGCTATGCCCACCAGAGACATTTTTATTTTGGTGAGCAGCATTCTATTTTGGTACTTCTCGTCTGTTTGATTGGCTATCCCTATGCAGAATTTTTTGCTTTCTTTGGAAGAGAGCTGCTATTGATGATACTTTAAAGCAGCAGTACTGTACTTCTGTAGATATCGGAAAGGAAATCTTCATATATGTTTTTAACAGCAGTGTTGGCATTTGTAGGTCCAATTCAGTGGAGCATTTTTAGTTGTTCAACTATCTTTAAATAGTTTTTATTATTACTTTAGTAGTTAATGTAATCTGTAGAAAAAATGTCACAGGAGCTTTTAACAATCCACTGTGCTGCTGAATTCATTTGGCTGTATCAGGGATGTTGCTATCATGTGTTTGTGATGGCCAAGAATACAACACCACCCTGATCTAACATATACAGTATTTACAATGAAGGGCTGTGAAGAAATAATGAATTAAAAACTATATATAGAAGCTGCTTGTATCTTTCCAGAATTAAATAAAACAGAAAAATATCTGTATGTTGTTATTTGTTC
Organism: Neoceratodus forsteri; assembly: GCA_016271365.2. NCBI lineage: Eukaryota > Metazoa > Chordata > Ceratodontiformes > Ceratodontidae > Neoceratodus > Neoceratodus forsteri. The sequence goes on along the minus strand of CM057450.1, from coordinate 867,396,724 downwards.
AGTAAACTGCCAACTGTATTATAGTAGATTATTTCAGAATTTTTAAGTAGCATTTCTGCTTTAAAAAGAAAAGATCTTCAGGTGTCATACTGGATGAAGCTCCTCAGGTGACACACTGGATGTGTCCTTGTTTTACAAGCAAAGGGTCACGTGTTAGATTCTAGATGAGGGAACGTAAGTGCTATCTTACCAAGGATATTCATGAATTATCACTATACTCAAGGTTTCACCATGCTCTTCCCATTTTGGTATCACCAGCAGGAAAAAGGAGGTCATAATGCCATTATACAGGACATTAGTGAGGCCACACCTTGTGAACAGTGTCCCGTTCTGGAGACCTTACCTATGAAAGGACATAAATAGGGTGGAGGCAGTCCAGACGAAGGTAACCAAGATGGTGCAGGGATTACATCACAAACCCTACGAGGTTAGGCTGAAGGACCTGAATATGTACTCCCTGGAGGAGACGAGGGAGAGGGGTCATATGACTGAGATTTTTAAGTACCTTGCAAGGAAGAACAAGGTGCAGGGAAATACAGTTTTTCAAAGAAAAAAAGCTCAAGGACAAGGGACATAGGATGAAACTGGAGGGAGGAAGTACTTCTTCACAGAGAGGGCTGTGGACAAATGGAACAGCCTGCCAGAGGAGTTAGTGGGGGCAGAAATGATTACAGGATTTAAGAATGCTTGAGATAGGCATAGGGGGATCCTGGCAGTCGTGGGAAGGGGGAAATCTAGATGAAGAAGAAGAAGAATCAGCATTTATATAGTGCTTTTCATACACAATGTATCCCAAAGCACTTTAGAAGCAATGCTAGACTGGTAGTGAAGTGACTGAATGTGTAATGGTGGCCATATTGCATAACAACACCCACACACAGCCTGAAGAATTGTATGAACCAATTTTATGGGAAGGGGAATATTGGCCAGGACACCATAAATGTTCACTACTCTTTGCAAAGAATGCCTTGTGTTCTTTTACTTCCACCTGGACAGCCACCAAGACAGGACCAGGATGGGTAGAAGGGACCTCAGTTTAACGTCTCATCTGAAAGATGGCACATCCCAACAGCACAGCATCCCCCTAATGCTGCAGTTGGTGCCAGTATTTTAGGTACGAGTCCAATCCCAATGTGGGATGAGAAACCATGAACTTCTGGTCTAGAGGCAGATATGCTATTAACTGACCCATGCTGGCACTTAGTTCCAAGGAAGCTTGAAGAAGCACGGTTACTAGCATTGAAGGGCAGACTGGGTGGGCCAAAGGCCCTTATCTGCTGACAACATTTATGTATCTATGTATCTTGGTTCATGCTGTGGACCTAACCCTTTGTTCAGGACTGGTGGAGTCTAGGACAGGTGGCAAGTTTAGACTCTTGGAAGGGGTGCAGACCTGCCCACTATAGTAGCTTAGTGCTGCTTGGAGACACGGTATTGGCTGACAGAACACATTTTCAAGGTATGTCCAAATTATGGGAGAGATATAGCCCTCTGAGCCTGCAGGATAGTGCACCTAACAATTAAAATGTTACATACGTACAGCCAGCTAGACCCCACCTGATGCTGGAGGCATCTCAGGCAGCAGAGGGAGAAGGCTGGAGGCAGGTTATAGTGAAAAATAGGCATGGTCATGCAGATGAAATGACTGTTTCCACCTCACTTGATGAGGGCTGTTCTGGCCTCCCACCCTTCTCCCTGGACTAGAGGAGCTTGCCTTCCATTGATCTGCTTGTCTTCAGAAAGAGAAGCTCATCCAACTACCTTTAGGAGCTGGGAAGTAACGTAAACATTTGATGGTGTTTACCTCTGTGAAACTCACCTGACTATGCTGATCCAATTTGGGGGTGAGGTGGAGTATATAGTAACAAAGGAAAAATACTTGTCAAATAGTGTTTAGGAGTAGTAAGTTAACCCAGGTAGGTCCTAGTGTCGGGGAGTAGCTAGCTATGGCTAACCAAGTAAAGAAGGAGATATGGCAGGTAAAAAATGAGGGATAAGGAAGGGAAAGGGAATTTGTTACAACATGTTATAGCATATCACTTTGCAATAAAAGGATTTGGAACAGTGTTTTTATTCCTAATTTTGGTTGGAAACTAAGCATGGGAAGTTATGGTGTTAGGATTAGGAGCAGAGATTCCCACCGACAAATTAGCTGTAGGATAGCAAGCAATTTAAAAACTCAGAGGACTTTCATATCATCAGCTATTCACTGACCATATCTGATTGAAGCAGCATGGGCCACATTCAGTCTAGTCAGCAGTTAATAAGTAAGCAATAAGCAATGTCAGGAAATTCATTAAGGGTTAATACACACCCCAGGGGAATGAGACATGAGGTTAATGGCAAAGTGTCCTTATGCCCCTATTGAACACATTCAAGTCCTTTAATGCACATCCTGGAGTGGCTAATCAAACTTACTTTATAACATGGTTTACTGCTCTTCTGTAATATAGGAAAAGTGATGTTTTTAATATGATCTGTTTGAATCCTAAGGGAAAAGAATGAAGGGTAGGAGAAAAAAAATGGAGATCAAACAGGGTCTGCTGGGTTACTGTAGGTACTGTAGGGTTAAATGGGTAGACGGGGTGGAAGAAGTGATGCCTATCTGCTGATAAAGCCTATGTTTCAATAGTTACAGAAAATCATGTACTTAAATACATTTTAAATGGAAAAAATACATACATAAAATAGTCCCTAATTTTATAGCTAACAAGGCATTGTTGTCTTTAAATGAGATCTGCATCTGAGTATGCATAACTAGCTTTCAAACATACTGTCAAGTATGTCTCTCAGTCAATGAGGTTTCAGGATATTTCATTGCCATTTTATAAGGGAGCATATTTAACCCCTTTTTCAACTAGACAGCAGGAACAATTTTGCTTACAATAATTACTCCGCACAAAAAAGAAAAAAACATTTATAGGCCCCTTAGTTAAACCTCACTGATTGAGAGGTTGGACTTTCTTACTCTTTGTCGTCATACCTTGCAACCCTTCCACACCAAAATGCTGGACAGTGTGTGGGAAACAGACAAACCGTGGATCACCTAATCATATTGTTGGACTAGCTGCTCAGAATGCAGTGGAAATGGTGATTTTGTAGTTTTGGACATTTGCTGTTAATTGAGCCACATAAGTATGCATTTTGCTGTAAAATGTCACTGTACAATGTGATGCACAGGCAGTTGGTGGTGCTGTGCAACAAGGCATGATGGCCTCAACTGTGGGGAATCAATAAAAAAAGAACACACACACACACACACACACACACACACACACACCCTACCACCGTAAGGTGAAAGCTCACACTAAATCCATAATGTCCCAAAAAGTCAAATAAGTTTCAGTTTGTTACACAAGTACCATCTGAGGAATACAACATATCATATAGAGAGAGACTGACTATGGGAATCTATCACTCGCTCTCTCTCCCTTTCTCTATGGCTTGTTGTGTTTTGACACTTTTCCAATAAGTGGAAACTTTTATGACTTTTTGGCACATTATGGATTTTATGTGAGCTTTCACCTTTTGGGGACAGATGCATGCCTTCTACTTTCATTGATTCCCTACAATGTGGGACATCAGAGCTTTTGAGCTGTAAAATTAGAGACACTACTCCTACCAGGGAACAGTAGGAGAAGTGGGCTATTTATTTTATAATGGTTGGATAGGGGTCCAAATATATCTTTGTCTTTTTAAAGAAAGGGGGCATATGTGGGTGATAATAATGTGAGAAGGCTGACCTTTGAAGTGGCTGGACTAGTGTGCTGTCCCATAATCCTTAATATAGTGCCCAGCATAAGATACTGGAAATTGATGGCACTTCAAAAAAAACAAAAACAAGAGGTATCCCTATAAGGTATCATTACATTCTGCTGTGTTTATTTTACAACCTTTGTGGGATGTCTAAATAGATTTATCCATCTCCAGAAATAAATACACATTTGGCATCATCTAAACTCAATTACACAAAAATGACCCAAAATTTGACATTTCAAACCTTCTACTGTTTTTATTATGGAAGATATTTTTATTTAAAAGGATCCTTTGCACATAGAATGTATCTGTTCCGATGGCTTATACTTCCTATGAAGTCATCTTCTGCTTGTGACATCACAGCCTGTTGCCGTGGAAATTATTCTAATGACACAATCAGTGGATTATGACTTCAGAGAAGATAAGGCAGCAGGAACCAATGTAGTCTAATGGGGAAAGATCCTGTTTTTATGCAAATGTGTTCAGTAATAAGAATTGAAAGTCCAGAAATTCAAATGTTGGTAGAATCTTATAAGATTTGAGTCCTTCCAGTGCTAACAGTAAATTTTTTTCAGAAACCTGGAAAATCACATTAAATAAAGGAACTGATTATTTATTCTTCAGTGGATATGGGAGGTGAATTTTGGTACATGAAGCATGGGTTCAATTAGGAGCTTCAGATAGTAAATATGAGATTATACAGGGCCTTCTGCTGGGTGGATCAGGTCTCCTTATGGCCCTTATAATACAAAAACAGTTGTTTTTAAGAATAACCAACACAAGCTGCTAGTATTTTTGGCAGTTTATTTATCCAGAAGGCATTTTATGTTATTTTATTCTGGTATTGAAGAAAGAACCATTATGCAGATGATCATTTCCAGTGGGGTCATTTACAGTAAGATTATATATTATGCACACATACAAATGTGTTACAAGTTAACACTAGCAATAGAATTCAACAAATTACAAACATGAACATCAAGTGTGACATACACTACAAGTTTTTGCTATGTATTATTTAAAAAAAAAACATACGGACCAGGGCTTTCATTAACACTAGTAAAGTGTTAGTTTGATCAACTTCTTCTATTTTGGGAGTTAACAAAGAAACTCTAGGGGTCAGAAAGATGCAGTAGTGTATTTGTACAACATTACCCAACACTTTTTCTGATAATGATACAGGTACAACTTTCAACATACAGGGTCAATGTGGAAGAACAACTTTTATTTTTATGCTTGAAAACACTTAAAATCCCCTTTGGGGACTTCAATAAGACATCAGTGCAAGCCCTGATGAACAGTTATTCTCCATGGAGGTTTCTCTGTGAAGTTGTGGAACTCCTCAGTGAGAGTGTTCCACACTGCTGGACACATAAAGCTAACAAGTTGCATACCTTTTTCACTCTTAACTCAAAGAGACTAGCAACCTGCAAGTGCCTGAAGTGCGACACAGCTGGGATGCAACACCCGCTTTGAAGCGGAATCCTACTTCTCTCTTACTTTACAGCTGGGTGCATTGAAGCACAGGGAGATTAGGTAAGGTACACAAAGTCACAAAGTAATTTATTGGCTATGTGGGATTTGAAACACAGTCTCCTTGTTCAGTTCTGCAGTCTAGTCACAAGGCTGCCTTGCATGCTATCATTAATGCATAAATAAAATGCCACTTTTTGTTCATGGGAATGCAATGGAATTATGAAGAACAAAGAAATAAGCAGTCCAGCAAGGAAACTTGCAAAACGTAGTTCTGTTATAGCTTTTGACATTTTGCTGACCACAGCAAATACCCAGCATTTCTGGACACAAACTTCACTTCCTCAGGGGTGTAATCCCAGTTTTCCTTTGAGTGTGGCTCATTTCTTCTTTCTTTGTTATTCCTGGTTGTTACCCTGAACACATCCTATAGCCTGAAAAGGTCAGTCTGTTCTAAAAGGGAATGGATTTCCTGGAGCACCACCTTCTCTGACACCAATACAGTCAAACTATTACCCAGGCACAAGTACTCTGATGAGAAAGGTTGTGCTATATTTAATTTGTTGTATTTTGGTCCTCTCTGACAACAGTAAAGTATTTTTATTGTTCATGTTTATTTTTCTTTAGGATATAAAATAATTTGTAATAAAAAAGAGCGAGTGGTATTTTTTGATGTTATGAACATACAGATCCTTAAGAATAGTAATTGCTATTCATGAAAAAAAAATGAAACAATGATTTAAAAGGTTTTTCTTTAATCTTTCCATTTTGTGAAACTACTAATGGGGGTACTAAAAAGAACAAAAATGGAAAGGGACCTGGAATGTGAGAAGACAGTAAGGAGGGCTGGGGGGATACTGGAATGCATAGGGAGAGGCATCACCAGTAGAAAACAAGAAGTTGTTATCCCTTTGTAAAGACAGTTGGTGAGACCCCATGTGAAGTACTGTGTGCAGTTCTGGAGACCCCATCTTCACAAAGACATAGACAGGATACTGGCAGTCCAGAGGAGGGCAGCTAAAATGGTGCAGGGTCTGCACCAGAAGCCATATGAGGAGAGACTAAAGGAGCTTAATATGTATACCCTCGAGGAAAGAAGGGAGAGGGGGTACATGATAGAAACTGTCAAGTACCTCAGTGGAATCAACAAAGTCCAAGAGGGTAGCATCTTTCAGAAAAAGAGATGTGCGAGAACAAGGGAGCACAATTTGAAGACAGAGGGGGGAACGGCTCAGGGTCAAAGTGAAAAAGTATTTTTTCATGGAGAGGCTGTTGGATGCATGGAATGTCCTTCTTCATGAGGTTGTGGCGTCAAAAACAGTGGGGCAATTCAAGAATGCATGGGACCGGCAGAAGGCAATTCTAGTGGGGTGTAGGAGGAAGTAGGCTGTTGGTTAACTAGGATCTGCAGCTTATCGAATAGGTAGGGAAATGGGCAGACTGGGTGGGCCATGGGGTCCTTATCTGCCATCAAAATCTATGTTTCTAGGTTACTGTACTTTGGGCTTCTCACCAATAACGATGTAATGAAATAGGCAACTCACAAGTGAAATGTGCAGTTACAGGCTGATTAGGTCCACCAAGTCCACACCACCTCTCATTAACAGGGACCAACAAGTATGCTATATAAATGTACTAATTTATTAAATATTTTCCATCCACCATACTACCCAGGGTTCCCTGTGTTTCCCTTGGTAAATAGAAGTTTTATCCAGGCTTACCTTGAGAGATCTCACATCTCACCTCTACTGTCCTGGGTAAATGCAGTATAAAATGTGTAAACTTAGGACACCATTACAAACGACATTATTACATCTCATCTGGTCTATCTTGGTAAATATATAGTGAAAATGTGTACAAACAGGAGCCATTTCAGCATGCAATCAAACATTCAGCATTGGCAGATGCTTGTTCTTTTAGTCGTAGGTTCACAATGAGACCATAACCATAAGGAAGGCAAAGCTCTGTTAATTATAATGGTGAGTGAGAGCATCACGCTCATGGTTTTTGAAAACCTTGCTCACTTTAGTCTTGCTACTTTTATCTCTGTATGGTTTGGTATTTAATTATAAGAAATGAATGTATTAATTTCAGTTATATGGCCAGTAGTATTGTATTCATTTTGACTGAGGTAGTCTTTGACTGCCTACCTCTTTTAGTGATTAGATAACCTGGTGTGTCTGCAGATGTGTGCAGTGTTTTGTTAGTAGAAAATGCACTATGATTATGTTGTAAAAAACATTATTTTATTCTTGCCATTGTTGTGAGAAGTAACTATTTCTCTTTTTCCACAATTGAAATTACTGACAGCAGATACAATTATGGTCAGTTCGTTATAATTTGATATTGTTGACATCCACATTATAGCTGGAAATAAAACAAAAAGTGGAGCCAACCCCCGAGCATATATTATACTGTTACACTAAAATCAGAGTTTTGGGGCTTACTGTATAGTGCTGTGTCAAGGGAAGCTGCTTGTCATCACAGCAGTATTGCTTCACCCGTTCTTATAAAATGGGTTGGAAATTTTCTACTTACAGATTGGCTAAAGAGGTTCCAAGACCAATATCTTAATTCTCCACAGCTGCACAGGTTTAAACAAATTCAGGCAGTGGTATTTGAAATTTGGGCATCTCACATAAATAATTTGTGACTCACTTCACTTATTCCTAATTTACACCACAAACATGGCTGCCACCTTTACTCATAAACAAAAACCTTTATTTAAGACTTAAAAATAAAATTCCCTCAATTAAGCAAAGCAAATGATTTTTTTTGCTGTTAATTTCTTTATCCGCCTGGTCCCTGGTGGCTATACATCCCATCGGATTCCCCCAGCACCGTCCCCCACTCGCAGTCTACCCTTCCAGCTGCCCCACAACTTACCCTCCATGGTGGGATGGCAGGGAACCCCTCAACCCTTCTAAATCCAGATCCCGTGCTGGAAGTATTACTGCCCATTGTGGGAGTGGCACCTGCAGGGACCAACAATCACTATGCCTCACCAGTACCCGTTTTCCTCCTGTTTTGGATCCCCTAGACCAGGTGTGCAATGACGCCCAAGAAGCAAGTGCACACGCTCCCGTACATGCTCCTCAAAACATCTGCCTGGTCTACCCCCACGTTGTAGCTTTCAGTGTGCCAGTCCCTTAGCCTCCACCAGGGGCCAAGCACTGAATCGCTAGTGTCACCCCTTCCTGGAAAAGGAGAGCAGTCCACAGATGCTCGATCCTTCTCCTCTCCTGCCGACCCCTGGTGGCCCGTGTTCATTCCCAAACACGGGTCACTGGCATAGCATGAGGTAAGGCAACCAGTGCCTCAGCCCTCAGCGCCACCGGGCCAGCCAAGCAAAGCAAATAATTGAATGTTCTTTCTACTTGTGAGCCCTTTCTTACATACATGATTAATTTTAAAATATCAGGTGCTGTTCAGTGTTTCCATTTCTTGTGTTTCATTGATAACAATGAAAAATTCCCATCCTATCCTTACCAGTTTTCCAGAGAACTCCCTGCTCCTTATGCCCGCATATGAAATTTATGTTCTGGCTCCACTTGCAATCTCTGTTAGTGTCTGTATGTGTATACCAATGGAATTCTGCACAATTTTGAATTCATGTATTCCATGTTACTATTCCATGTATATGTAGTGGTGGGAGGAGAGGAGGGAGCATTGTACTAGTGGAATACTGCAGAATTTGGAATTCTTGTATTTTTCTATGGCAAAAAAAAAAACGCACAATATATTGAATGTGTAGAAAGACAGATGACTGTCAGGTGGAAACCATCTTTGGAGGGACTATTTTACATTGTTATAAATATAAATATTTTACTTTTTTTCTAGCTTTTAAAACTTATAAGGTACTGTATTTGTTTTTTAAATGTTGGCTACGGACCCATTTGGGAATGCTGATTCCTCCCCCTGATTTCCCACAGTGATATTCCAAGTAAGCAAAAAGACTCTTCAGGGCATTGGTTATTCTAGTTTTAACACACTTTCAGGGGCTGAATTTCTGATTACCTCTCATCCTTCAATTTCCTCTCTCCCTTGCATTCTGGTTTCTGGAATCACCATTCCACTATCTCCTCCCTGCTGTGTTGCAACGATTCCATCTTCTCTGGGATAGATCAGGGGCACATTGTGGCTGCCATTTTCATTGATCTGGCTAAAGCCTTTGACTTGGTGCCAGTTTCCTCTTCCTGGACAAGATGAGTTCTACTGACCTTATAGTTCCCACTGCTGATTGCCTCCATTCCCACCTAATAAGCCATCAACAGTTGGTACAGGTTGGAGGTGTCCTGTCACCTCCACCACTTATCCAGCCTGGAGTCCCACAGGACTACATCCTGGGTCCCATTTTCTTCTTCATTTTCCTGAATGACCTCCCCTCTACCTGTTCCAGCTTACAATTTACACGTATGCAGTTGACACTTTCATCTTCACCTCCACTCCCTGTACCACAGCTATAGAAACCTGCTCCAGCAGGACTTTCACAACATACTGCAGTGGTTCCAATCCAGCTAACTCTTGGTCAAAGCACAGACACACACACAAATACACACACCACCACCAACAAAAACAGTGTCTATGACCTTTAGTACCAGCCAGAAACTGGTCAGACTCCCAACTTTCCTGGTCTTCTGCACATTGAAGGGCACCCCCTTGAAGCAGTGCAGTCCTTCAAGTACCTCAGATTGTGGCATGACAGCAAGCTTGACTTTCCAGCCCACTTTGATACCAACAATGCAAAGCTCCACCCCAAGCTTAGTACTTTGTACTGCAACAAAGACTGTTATCTCTGCAGGTCTGGTGGGAACTTGTTACCAGAATGGTGCTCCTGGTCTTTGACTATTCAGATGTGGTCTGTGGCACTGCCCCCTCCAATTCCCTTGCCAGGCTGGACAACCTCTTTAATGCCTTTTGCCACTTTGCTACATCCCCCCCCCCATATGCACCCCTTTACCCTCTACTCCCCTCTATCCATTCTCCCGGTATCCAGTGATATGAGAGAAGCATTATGGGCTACACAATATGATTGAAGACATAGGGTTCTGTTCACGAAAAGGGGTTACCAAACTGTGACATGAGAGTCAAATTTTCAGATTACTTCTAGATTACATTTGTGATGCATTTCAAGATATTATGACCCAAGTATGAAAAAAATGACATATTGGGAGATAAAAGCCTCACAGGATCCTGAGATAAAAGAACTGTATTGTGGTGAGTGTAACAGGTGACACCACACACCATGGTGAATGTAACATCTGTCTCAAGACATTTGTTTTAGTAGTAAAATCTTTAATAAACATGTATAATGAGCTATAGTAAAATATGAGAAACAAATATTTGCAACAATTACATTACATTAATTGCAAATTTGACCACGTACCGTGGTGAAGTAACAAGTGACCACACACTTATGTTTCACTTACTAAAACTACTAAAAAATGGCTAACAACTAACACACAACTGCTACTGACTGACTTACTGCTATAAAACATGAAAAAAATTGACAATTACTTTGCTGGCAAATGTGATGCTTAACACCACATACCATGGTGAATGTAAAGAGTGACACCATACATTTGTTTCAGTTTTACAAAGTTTGCTGAACATGCCTAAGGGCTAACATGCTACTATTAATAACTGACATAATGCTACATAACCTGGAGAAATTTTACAATAATAATGTAACTGACAGGTGTGATGTTTGACTCTACATACCGTGGTGAGTGTCACAAGTGACACCACACTTATATTTGACTTGCTAAAACTGTACTAAACTTGCCTAACAACTAACATACTACTACTACTGGCTGACATACTGCATTAAACATGACAAAATTAAACAGTTACATTGCTGGCAAGTGTGATGTTTTGACAGCACATACTGTGGTGAATGTAACAAGTAACACCACACATTTGTTTTAGTAGAAAAAAGTTTACTGAACATGCCTCATGGCTAATATGCTACCACTAATAACTGACACAGTGCTACAAAGTCTGGAGAAATTTGACAATAATAGCAGTACTGGCAGGTGTGATGTTTGACACCACATATCGTGGTGAATGTAACAAGTGACACCACAAAGAAAATCTATTTAACCCCCCACCTAATATACACAGTATAATCCCGTTTACAACTGATGCCCAGCATGTTCCCTAGACATGCAGTTCTCACTGGAATTTGCTCTCTGAAAATTTGCCCCATGATCAGTAAATGATGGTAACTGAAGCCTACCTGTGGTGAATGTAACTGCAGCCCTCGTTGTTGCATGCAGTGCTTATCTTCAGCTTCCTACCATACACTTCATTTGTAAAAAAAAACAAATAAATGCTCATGTCACAGACCACAATCAGCACTAACTAATAACAGAATGCTGATACCTGCATTTACAATTTAGCAAATACTTGAAATCTAACTGAGTTGGGTTTCTGTAAAAAAGCAAATAGAGTCTGTTAAATATAGCATTTTATGGCATTGATGATCTGGGCAGTTAGATCTAAGTTTGAGTCCCACAGTTCCACAAAAAAAAAAAAGAAAATTTTCTTACAGAGCTAGATGCGTGTCCAGGTCTCCTTCTGAGGCCCCAGGTGGCTCTGATAATCATTTGTTCCAAAGGATTTTTAAGTCAGTTTGAAGTTATTAAATATCTTATGTTCTGTTCTCCACTGCACAGGCATGTCTGTTGGTTGATAAGGTCCCAAACTAGTGTATCAGGTTACAGCATGCTAGAGCTATCTCATGCTCCTTCCACATGAATCAGAAAAAAAGTTTGGAGTGGAGGTGGAAGTGGATCTGACTCCAAAAAATAACTAATGCTGCCTCCCATTACTCAGGTTCCAGTTCTTGTACCACCCATTTAAGAAAGAAATTAGTACCCTGCAACCATTGACTAACATGAAAGCATATTTATTTGAGGGCGGAAAACATTGCTTGGAGGAGGGTAAGGCGGAGGAGACTATTTACACCTTCAGTCAGTTCCACGGACAGAAAACATGACATCACTCCTTTTGTACATGCAATACTCCTGCAGGCTCCGCCCACAGTCGTAAAAAGGGAGTTTCAGTGGAGACACACTGATGATGTCACAACTAGTACTCACATACTAGTCCTCCCTGTCAGCAACATTGTAGGACCTATTTCTCTGAAGTTGTAGAAACTGTAGCTGTAGTAATCATTTTAAAAACAAACTGTGGTCAGAGCCTACACATCTGCATGAAGCTATTAAGAGAGCATGGAGGTGATGGTGGAATGGGTCTCCATGGGAGTTTAGGGTGTAAGTGTCTGCTCTACTATATATATATATATATATATATATATATATATATATATACACACACACACATATATATATATGTACTATTTTCTTGGCCCCTCCACCCTCCCTGGTTAAATTTATTACACTTTATTCAAGGGAGTGATTTCTGATAGAGTTGCTGTTTCAGAAAAAGAAAACAATAATTAAAATCAGGAGCAGCAGTCTGGCACACCCTTTATTCTGAATTAGAAGTTAGTGATCAGTAAAAAGGAAACTTAAGGAAATAAGATCAAATCTACAGATAGAGGAAGCTCAATGGGCAGCTAGGAGTTGGTGATGTCATTGTTGCCAGGTCAGACACAAAGCTTGGATAACTGCCAGAGGGGTTTGATTCATTTAGCATCTAATTCATTGACTTGCTGTTGGCTTTGGTATTATAAGCAATCAACCAAGCAGCGGAGCTTTTCAGAAGTCTTTTCTGCTATTAAGTGTCTGCTGTGTGCTAGCTCTATGCATGTACTGTGTGAACTGATTCTGAACCAACAACGGTTTACTCTACCCTTTCTTAAAGGTATCCAGTCTTATCTTTTGTAGATGTCTAGGTCGCACTTAAAAACTTCTAGGGGTTATGGACATGCCAGTGTATGTAACCCCTAGACACTAAATGGCATTTATTTATTTATTTATTTATTCATTCTTTCGGTAATCTGGTAAGGCCCAGTAGGCACAGGTGCCTGTTTTCAGGGGTGACCCATGAGTTGCTCAGCGTCACACAGTAGGCAAGCAGAGGTTGTGGGAAAACAAACCCAGGTCTGCCTGAAGTAAAGCTCATTCACAGCTTCTTACTCTAAACCTCTAGGCTATACTTCCAGATCCAGGGTTTATCACAGCTCATGAGCAAGACATCTGGCTAATGTATAGATATTGGGACATACTTGCAGTCTCCAGGCTAATTACAGTCATAATAATGTTCTATAATGTAAGGAGAGAAGCTTACCTTATATGATTAGGTAATCACATTGTGAGACCACCATACTTTCTGGAAAGAGGTGAGCTTAAAATTTGATTTTTTTAGCTACCTCCCAGGGACAGTGAGAAATACACATTAAATGTACAAATGTATATTGTATATATAGCTTTATTTTGCTGTCTTTATAACATACAGCACTTTTTCATCCCATACAATCCATCCTCTGTAACCCTCCCTTCCCCCAATCCCCAAGGACACCTTTGGAAATGAGCAAATTCCTCAGTACTCTTCCTGGTAAAACATTTCAATAAATAAAAAAAAGTAGATGGCTAGTAATGGATTGTTGTTCCTCTGAAACTGACAGATGTGATGCTGTGAGAACCTGACTAAATCTAAATGTCAGCAAGACTGCTGGAAAGAGCAATGTTTACCTTTAAACGTGAGTAATGTGTTTGATGGTGCTGTTATGTTAAAAAGAAAGAAAATAAGCAGAACTTTTATGTCAGGACTCCACCGCACAACAATTACTGACAGCTCCCATACCCACAGATACATGACCAGCTCTGCATGACAACTGTAATAAAAAAAAAGCATTTGTCAATGTCGAATGTTGATTGCATTGGTCCATTGAGTTCGCTCACTGCCCCTCTGTCACTTGCTCATTCTGTTTCTCCCAGAGCTGTAGGCTGCAGTTTTGTACTGGGCTCCTGCCTGCATAGGCACCCTTTTTCTGTCCACAAAGAAATCCGCAGCTGTCCCGACAGAGTTCCGCTGAGGTGGCTTACTCTCCCTGTGTCACTCGTTCATTCTGTTTCTACCACCGCTGCAGGCTGCCCTTTTGTACTGGGCCCATGTGAGCATTTCTGCCTTTTTCTGCCCACAAAGAAATCTACAGCAGTCCCAACAAAGCTTTGTTGAGCTCACTCACTCCCCCTTTCTCAGTGGCTCATTCTGTGTCTTCTGCTGCTGCAGGCTACGCCTTTGTACTGGCCTTCTGCCTACATTGATGGCTTTTTCTGCTCACAAAGAAATCTGCAGCAGTCCTGACAGAGCTCTGTTGAGCTCGCTCACTCCCCCTCTCTCACTCACTCATTCCGTTTCTGCCGGCGTTGCAGGCTGCCCTTTTGTACTGTACTCCTGTCTGCATTTGCACCTTTTTCTGCCCAGAAAGAAATCCACAGATGTCCCGACAGAGTCCGTTGAGGTCGCTTACTCCCCCTGTGTCACTCGTTCATTCTGTTTGTCCTGGTGTGGCAGGCTGTCCTTTTGTACGGGGCTCCTGCCTGCATTGCTGCCATTTTCTGCCCACAAAGAAATCAGCGGCAGTCTTGATAGGGCTCTGTTGAGCTCGATCACACCCCCGTCTCTCAGTCACTCGTTCTGTTTCTCCCACCGCTGCAGGCTGCCCTTTTGTACTGTGCCCCTGCATGCATTGCTGCCTTTTTCTATCCACAGAGAAATCTGCAGCAGTCCCAAAAGAGCTCTCTTGAGCTCACTCACTCCCCCTTCCTCAGTGGCTCGTCCTGTATCTCCCGCTGCTGCAGGCTACCCTTTTGTACTGGGCTCTTGCCTGCATTGGAGGCCTTTTCTACACACAAATAAATCTGCAGCAGTCGCGACATAGCTCCGTTGAGCTTGCTCGTTCCCCCTTTCTCAGTCGCTCATTCCGTTTCTGCTTGTGCTGCTGGTTGGCCTTTTGTACTGGGCTCCTGCCTGCATTTTCTCCTTTTTCTGCCCACAAAGAAATCCACAGCAGTCACGAAACAGCTCGATTTAAAGGTTGCTCACTCCCCTTGTCTGACTCGCTCATTCTGTTTCTCCTGGCACTGCAGGCTGCCCTTTTGTACGAGGATCCTGCCTCTGTTGGTGCCTTTTTCTGCCCACAAAGAAATCTGCGGCAGTCCTGACAGAATTCCTTTGACCTCACTCATTCCCAGTCTCTCACTCGCTTGTCCCGTTTGTGCCGGCGCTGCACGCTGCCCTTTTGTACTGGGCTCCTGCCTGTGCTTGCACCTTTTTCTACCCAGAAAGAAATCCACAGCTGTCCCGACAGAGCTACATTGAGGTCGATTACTTCCCCTCTGTCACTTGCTCATTCTGTTTGTCCTGGTGCTGCAGGCTGTCCTTTTGTACTGGGCTCCTGCCTGCATTGCTGTCTTCCTCTGCACACAAAGAAATATGCAGCAGTCATGATAGAGCTCTGTTGAGCTCACTCACACCCCCTCCTCTCACTCGATCGTTCTGTTTCTCCCGCTGTTGCAGGCTGCCCTTTTGTACTGGGCCCCTGTTTGCAATGCTTTCTGTTCTGCCCACAAAGAAATCTGCAGCAGTCCAGACACAGCTCCATTGATCTCACTCAATCTGCCTGTTAAAGCTCCGGTAAACCAGAGAATTGTGACTTTTACACCTGGGGCAGTGAGTGGGAGGAGAACCAGGGTCCTGCTTCAGAAAAGAGGAGGGGCAGAGCACTATAAAAACTTGCGCTGCTCACAGCCAGGTATGCTGCAAATTTACATCTGCTTCAGCTGTTTTCTATCTCCCTTTTCATCAGAAGTTTAAAGCCTGCAGTTTGGGAACAAAAAGATCATCTGCCTTTGAACTGTGTGCTTTGTTTCACCTTTTGCTGTGTGCTTAATTTGTGCCAGTGCTCCACTCTCTGTGGGTCAGCCTTGTAACCTGCCTGTTAAAGCTCTGGTAAACTGGAGAATTGTGACTTTTACACCTGGGGCAGTGAGTGGGAGGAGAACCAGGGTCCTGCATCAGAGAAGAGGAGGGGCAGAGCGCTATAAAAACTTGCGCTGCTTACAGCGCGAGCTCTGTGGCGTGATCGTGAGTGGCATGAGCGCCACTCCGTAGAGAAAAAGGTTGCTTCTAAACTGGGAGACTTTTAGGATAAGATTAGTTTGGTAATTTGGAAATGTTTTTGCTTTAAAATGTTTTGTTAGAAGTATTTTATGTTCAAGTCTAGGTGATATTAGGATAATTTCTTTGTAAATTAGAATAGGGGTTCTAATTTAGAAAAAAATTTAGACATATTTTAGTTGTGGAAATTTCTTTGAAAAATGTTGATGTTTAATTTTTTAGGATGTTTATTTCTTTGCTGTCTTTTGAGTGATGTAACTCAGAAAGAAGTCATCACAGCAAAAAAATCTGCAAGCAAAAAATATTTGGTAAATTGGTTATTTTTATTTAATCAATCACAAAAAAAAATTGTAACAAACCAAGAAGGAATACTTTTCAGAGAATATTAAGAAATCAAACTTTGGGAGGATGTTATAGGCCTCTAAATCCTTGTAGGCCTAATAATGCTATATCAAATTTATCTGGGGCAAGTTGTTTTTTACTAATACTGGGGGGGAGATATTGAAGTGAATCCAGGGCCTTCAAATTTAGAACTTAAAATCTTTCATGATAATGCATGTAGCATTAGTTCTAAATCTGATCTTCTAGCAACTTTACTGAAAGATAAAGATCCATGTATATTCGGGTTAAGTGAAACATGGCTCTCAAACAAACATCAAGATGAAGAATTTGGCACTCAGGATTATAAAGTATGGAGAGTAGGTAGAAAAACTAGGGGGGGTGTGTGATGCTTCTTTTAAAATGAACATTAGGTTTTTCAGAAATTATAATACAGGGTAGTGAAAATAATATAGAATTTTTAGCTGTATACCTGGGACACTTAGGATTGGTAATTTCGATCATTTATTCACCCCCAAGGGTAAAAATAACTGACCTGGAGATGATTCTAACTAAGATAACAGATAAAGTAGGAAGTAGACCATTTATTTTGATGGGAGATCTAAATTGTGATTGGAAAAATATTAGAGGGAGACAATTAAAAGATATAGTAACTAACCTAGTATTAAAACAACTCATAAAAAAACCTACCAGGTACACATCAAATATGACAACTGGATCCATATTAGATTTGATTTTGGTATCTACTCAAATTGAAATTGAAGCAGTGGGTGTTTTATCACCATGTCTTGGAGACCATAATTTGATCTGGGCTACTTTGCCCAGGTTTCAGTTTAATCAAAATCGGGTATATGAAAATAAAAATTGGACAAGGGACTTCAGAAGATTTTCAGAATCTAGGTTTTTAGATAGTGTTAGTAAAATAAAATGAGATAAATGTAAATTAATTCCAGATATTGACACTTCAATTAAATATTTTAGCCAAACTTTTGAAGAAGTATGTGATGTTCACGCACCAAGAGTTAAAGCAAAGAAGAAATTCAATAAATTACCGTGGATAAATGATAGACTCTTGAAACAAATTCGAATCAAAAATAGAATTTGGAAAAAAGCATTGAGATCAAAATTAGAAAAGGATTGGATTTCTTTTAAGGTTGCTAGAAATAAATGTAAAAGGTTAATTAAGGCTTCAAAAATTTTATTTTACAAAGGTAAAATAGACTCAAGTATAGATCCAAGACAGTTTTGGAGAGTGGTCAAGAAATTAACTAAACCAGGATGCAATTCCTCAGAGGAGATATTAAGATTAAAAAATGGGGATATCATTACTGAAAATCCAGAGGAAATTTGTAATGTCTTAAATAATTTTTTTGTAGATCTCCCAAATTGTGAAATTCCTTCTAGTTTAGACTTAGAACAAACTAATGTAGAGTTTATACAAAATAAATTTCCTCCATTTAGATTTAAAATTTTAACAGTCACTAAAGTATATAAAATTCTTCAAAATATAAATGCTCATAAGGCTTTTGTAGTGATTGTCTGAAGGTAAATTCTAAAGCTACTGCTTTTCATATAGCACCAATTATCACTTATTTATTTAATTGGAGTCTTCAAATTGGATATTTTCCCTTATCTTGGAAAGAGAGTAGAGTAAAACCTATTTTCAAGGGGGGATGCGGTAGAAGTTAATAATTATAGGCCCATAGCCTTATTACCTCTTTTGTCGAAATGTTTTGAAAAACTTGTCTCTAGCCAGATAATGGAATATTTGGACAGATACAGTTTGTTGACAACTAAACAATCTGGTTTTCGAAAAAACTATTCTACTACAACAGCTCTTTTGGAATTTTATGACCAAATAAATAGGTCATTGGGGGAAAATAGGGAGACAGCTATAATTTTTGTAGATCTTTCAAAGGCTTTTGACCTGGTGGACCACCCCTTACTAATTGAAAGACTTCATGAAATAGGCATGAGGGAAGATCCCTTAAACTGGTTAAAATCTTATTTGGATGATTGTTCCCAGAGAGTCGAGGTACAAGGATGTTTGTCAAAAAAGAGGAAAGTAAATAGAGGAGTTCCCCAGGGATCAATTTTAGGACCTCTTTTGTTCCTAATATTCATAAATAACTTGCCATCGACTATAGAAAAATCAGAGATTCAACTTTATGCCGATGATATGGTCATAATTGCGTCCGGAAAAATGGAAGAAATATTACAAACTAACTTGCAGTCTGATTTTCAAAGAATTGAGGGGTGGTTCACCAGGTCAGGGCTGATAATGAACACAAAAAAAACAAAGTGTATGAATTTCCCATTGAAAAAAAGTGGTGAACTTGTTTATGATTTATCCATTTATACAGGAAATCAAACTAAATTAGAACAAGTTAAAGAATATAGTTATTTAGGGATAATATTTGATGAACATCTGTCCTTTTCAAATCATATTATTGCATTGATTAAAAAAATAAATATAAGGGTAGGGGCGTTAAGAAGAAGTACTGATTGTTTATCTTTTTTAGATAGAAAAAAACTGGCAGATCAGTTAATTATTCCAGTGCTAAGATATGGAGAATTAATATATAGAAATGCAAATAAAACCCTATTGTCTAGAATAGATAGAACTTATTATCGCATAGCAAGATATGTATTACAAGGAAACTATTGGATTCATCATTGTTTATTGTTGAAGAAAGTGAACTGGTCATCCTTAGACATAAATCAGAAGTGTCATTGGTTATCTTCAATACACAAAATAAAATATGCATCTGTAAATCATCTAATTTCTTTAATATTATTTACAGTGAATAACTATCAAAAATGGATAGACAAGACCAGTTCACTTCAATAAGACAGTTGTAGGTAAACATTATAATAAATATTGGGACAGGTCTTTGCTGTATCAGGCTGCTAGTTTTTGGGATTCTCTTCCTGATGAGGTAAGAGAAATTCCAAATTATTCATTGTTTACTCACACTATAAAGGAGCTATATGCTCACATTTGTGAGTGTTAAATGTTTTTGGTTTTTTTTCTCTAAGGTTCCTTGGGATTTTGAGATTTTATAATCCAGCTATTGTAAGTCTTTTAGGTATACCATGTTGTTTGTATATTGTGGTGTTTGTATTTATATGTATTTAACATGGAACTTATTTGTATGTAACTAGTTAGGAATTTACACAGGTCTGTCTTGTAAACTGGATTATGTCCAAATGACATGTATTACCTGTATAAAAATAAATTTTACCTACCTACCTCTGCGCCTCTCACTCGCTCGTTCCATTTCTACCGGCGCTGCAGGCTGGCCTTTTGTACTGGGCTCCTGCCTGCATTGCCACCTTCTTCTGCCCTCAAAGAAATCTGTAGCAGTTATGATACAGCTCCGTTGAGCTCGCTCACTCCCCCTCTCTCTCAGTCGCTCGTTCTGTTTCTTCTGCCGCTGCAGGCTGCCCTTTTGTACTGGGCCCCTGCGTGCATTGCTGCCTTTTTCTACCCACAAAGAAATCTGCAGCAGTCCCAACAAAGCTTTTTTGAGCTCACTCACTCCCCCTCCCTCAGTGGCTCGTTCTGTGTCTCCCGCTGCTGCAGGCTACCCTTTTGTACTGGGCTCTTGCCTGCATTGGCGGCTTTACCTGTCCACAAATAAATCAGCAGCAGTCGCGACATAGCTCTATTGGGCTTTCTCATTTCCCCTTTCTCAGTCACTCATTCCGTTTCTGCTCACCCTGCTGGCTGGCCTTTTGTACTGGGCTCCTGCCTGCATTTTCTCCTTTTTCTGCCCACAAAGAAATCCGCAGCTGTCCCGACACAGCTGCGTTGAGGTGTCTCACTCCCCCTCTCTCACTCACTCATTCTGTTTCTCCTGGTGTGGCAGGCTGCCCTTTTGTATGGCGCTCCTGCCTCTGTTGGTGCCTTTTTCTGCCCACAAAGAAATCCGCAGCTGTCCCAACAGAGCTCTGTTGAGGTCGCTTACTCCCCTTGTGTCACTCGCTCATTCTATTTGTCCTGGTGCTGCAGGCTGTCCTTTTGTACTGGGCTTCTGCCTGCATTGTTGCCTTCTTCTGCCACAAAGAAATCTGCAGCAGTCACGATACAGCTCCATTGAGCTCGCTCACTCCCCCTCTCTCACTTGCTCATTCTGTTTCTCATGCTGCTGCAGGCTGGCCTTTTGTACTGGGCCCCTGCATGCAGTGCTGCCTTTTTCTGCACACAAAGAAATCTGCAGCAGTCATGATAGACCTCCATTGAGTTTGCTCACTCCCCCTCTCTCACTCGCTCATCCCGTTTGTGCCGGTGCTGCAGCCTGCCCTTTTGTACAGGGCTCCTGTCTGCGTTTGCACCTTTTTCTGCCCAGAAAGAAATCCACAGCTGTCCTGACAGAGCTCTGTTGAGGTTGCTTACTCTCCCTGTGTCACTTGTTCATTCTGTTTCTATCACCGCTGCATGCTGCCCTTTTGTATTGGTCCCCTGTGTGCATTGCTGTCTTTTTCTGCTCACAAAGAAATCTACAGCAGTCCCAACAAAGCTTTGTTGAGCTCACTCACTCCCCCTCCCTCAGTGGCTCGTTCTGTGTTTCCCGCTGCTGCAGGCTACACTTTTGTACTGGCCTTCTGCTTGCACTGGTGGCTTTTTCTGCCCACAAATAAATCTGCAGCAGTCATGACACAGCTTTGTTGAGCTCGTTCACTCCCCTTTTCTCAGTCGCTCATTCCATTTCTGCTCACGCTGCTGGCTGGCCTTTTGTACTGGGCTCCTGCCTGCATTGCTGCCTTTTTCCACCCACAAAGAAATCCACAGCAGTCACGATACAGCTCCATTGAGGTCGCTCACTCTCCTTGTCTGACTCGCTCATTCTGTGTCTCCTGGTGCTGCGGGCTGCCCTTTTGTATGGGGCTCCTGCCTCTGTTGGTGCCTTTTTCTGCCCAAAAAGAAATCTGCAGCAGTCCTGACAGAGCTCCGTTGAGCTTGCTCACTCCCCCTCTCTCACTCGCTCATTCCGTTTCTGCCGGTGCTGCAGGCTGCCCTTCTGTACTGGGCTTCTGTCTGCGTTTGCACCTTTTTCTGCCCAGAAAGAAATCCACAGCTATCCCGACTGAGCTCCGTTGAAGTCGCTTACTCCCCTTGTGTAACTCACTCATTCTGTTTGTCCTGGTGCTGCAGGCTGTCCTTTTGTACTGGGCTCCTGCCTCTGTTGGCACTTTTTTCTGGTGACAAAGAAATCTGCAGCAGCCCCAACAGAGCTCCGTTGAGCTTGCCCACTCCCCCTCTCTCACTCGCTGGTTCTGTTTCTACCGGCGCTGCAGGCTGCAGTTTTGTACTGGGCTCCTGTTTGCATTGCTGTCTTCTTCTGTACACAAAGAAATATGCAGCAGTAATGATAGAGCTCCATTGAGCTCGTTCACACCCCTTCTCTCACTCAATCATTCTGTTTCTCCTGCTGTTGCAGGATGCCCTTTTGTACTGGGCCCCTGTGTGCAATGCTTCCTGTTCTGCCCACAAAGAAATCTGCAGCAGTCCAGACACAGCTCCACTGATCTCACTCACTCTGCCTCTCTCACTCGCTCATTCCATTTCTACCGGTGCTGCAGGCTGGCCTTTTGAACTGGGCTCCTGCCAGCATTGCCACCTTTTTCTGCCCACAAAGAAATCCACAGCAGTCACGATACAGCTCCATTGAGGTTGCTCACTCCCCTTGTCTGACTCGCTCATTCTGCTTCTCCTGGTGCTGCAGGCTGCCCTTTTGTACTGGGCTCCTGCCTCTGTTGGTGCCTTTTTCTGCTCACAATGAAATCTGCAGCAGTCCTGACAGAGCTCCATTGGCCTCCCTCACTCTGCCTCTTTCACTCACTCGTTCCGTTTTTACCGGCGCTGCAGGCTGGCCTTTTGTACCAGGCTCCTGCTGCATTTTCTCCTTTTTCTGCCACAAAGAAATCCACAGCAGTCACGGTACTGCTCCATTGAGGTCACTCACTCCCCTTGTCTGACCCACTCATTCTGTTTCTCCTGGTGCTGCAGATTGCCCTTTTGTAAGGGGCTCCTGTCTCTGTTGGTGCCCTTTTCTGCCCACAAAGAAATCTGTAGCAGTCCTGACAGAGCTCTGTTGAGCTCGATCACTCCCCCTCTCTCACTCGCTCATTCTGTTTCTGCCGGTGCTGCAGGCTGCCCTTCTGTACTGGGCTCCTGTCTGCATTTGCACCTTTTTCTGCCCACAAAGAAATCCACAGCTGTCCCGACAGAGCTCCGTTGAAGTCGCTTAATCCCCCTGTGTCACTCGCTCATTCTGTTTGACCTGGTGCTGCAGGCTGTCCTTTTGTACTGGGCTCCTGCCTCTGTTAGCACTTTTTTCTGGTGACAAAGAAATCTGCAGCAGCCCCAACAGAGCTATGTTGAGCTTGCTCACTCCATCTCTCTCTCACTCGCTCATTCCATTTCTGACGGCGCTGCAGGCTGGCCTTTTGTACTGGGCTCCTGCCTGCATTGCCACCTTCCTCTGCCCACAAAGAAATCTGCAGCAGTCATGCTACAGCTCCGTTGAGCTCGCTCACTCCCCCTCTCTCACTTGCTCATTCTGTTTCTCATGCTGCTGCAGGCTGGTCATTTGTACTGGGCCCCTGCATGCACTGCTGCCTTTTTCTGCACACAAAGAAATCTGCAGCAGTCATGATAGACCGCCGTTGAGTTTGCTCACTCCCCCTCTCTCACTCACTCATCCCGTTTGTGCCAGTGCTGCAGCCTGCTCTTTTGTACAGGGCTCCTGCCTGCATTGCTGCCCTTTTCTGCCCACAAGGAAATCAGCAGCAGTCCCGATAGAGCTCTGTTGAGCTGGCTCACTCCCCCTTCTCTCAGTCACTTGTTCTGTTTCTCCCACCACTGCAGGCTGCCCTTTTGCACTGGGCCCCTGCATGCATTGCTGCCTTTTTCTACCTACAAAGAAATCCACAGCTGTCCCAACAGAGCTCCATTGAGCTCACTCACTCCCCCTCCCTCACTCACTCATTCTGTGTCTCCTGCTGCTGCAGCCTGCCATTTTTTACTGGGCTCGTCTCTGGCTGCTGGAGCCTGCCCTTTTGTACTGGGATCCTGCTTGCATTGGGGGCTCTTTCTGCTCACAAAGGAATCTGCAGCAGTCCTTACACAGCTCCGTTGAGCTCACTCACTCCCCCTCTCTCACTCACTTGTTGTGTTTCTCCTGGCACTGCAGGCTGGCCTTTTGTACTGGGTTCCTGCCTGTGTTGGCATCCTTTTCTACCCAAAAAGAAATCTACAGCTGTCCTGACAGAGCTCCATTGAGGTTGCTCACTCCCCCAGTGTCACTCGCTCATTCTGTTTGTCCTGGCAATGCAGGCTGTCCTTTTGTACTGGGCTCCTGCCTCTGTTGGTGCTTTTTTCTGGTGACAAAGAAATCTGCAGAAGCCCCGACAGAGCTCCGTTGAGCTCGCTCACTCCTCCTCTCTCACTCACTCATTCCATTTCTGCCGGTGCTGCAGGCTGCCCTTTTGTACTGGGCTTCTGCTTGCACTGCCATCTTCTTCTGCACACAAAGAAATCTGCAGCAGTCATGATAGAGCTCCATTGAGCTCGCTCACTCCCCTTCTCTCACTCAGTCATTCTGTTTCTTCTGCTGTTGCAGGCTGCCCTTTTGTACTGGGCCCCTGTGTACACTGCTTCCTTTTCTGCCCACAAAGAAATCTGCAGCAGTCCCAACACAGCTTCGTTGAGCTTGCTCACTCCCCCTCTCTCACTTGCTCATTCCGTTTCTGCCAGCACTGCTGGCTGTCCTTTTGTACTGGGCCCCTGTGTGCACTGCTGCCTTTATATGCACACAAAGAAATCTGCAGCAGTCACGATAGACCTCAGTTGAGTTCGCTCACTCCCCCTCTCATGCGCTCTTCCCATTTCTGCCAGTGCTGCAGCCTGCCCTTTGGTACGGACTTCCTGTTTGCTTTGCTGCCCTTTTCTACCCACAAAGAAATCAGCAGCAGTCCTGATAGAGCTCCATTGAGCTCACTCACTTTCCCTCTCTCTCAGTCACTCGTTCTGTTTCTCCCGCCGCTGCAAGCTGCCCTTTTGTACTGGGCCCCTGCATGCATTGCTGCTTTTTTCTACCCGCAAAGAAATCTGCAGCAGTCTCAAAAGAGATCTCTTGAGGTCACTCACTCCCCCTTCCTCACTCACTCATTCTGTGTCTCCCACTGCTGCAGCCTGCCCTTTTTTACTGGGCTCATCTCCTGCTGCTGCATCCTGCCCTTTTGTACTGGGCTCCTGCTTGTGTTGGGGGCTTTCTCTTCTCACAAAGAAATCTGTAGCAGTCCTGACACAGCTCTTCTTGAGCTCACTCACTCACCACCACTTGCTCGTTGTGTTTCTCCCACTGCTGCAGGCTGCCATTTTGAACTGGGCCTCTGCATGCACTGCTGCCTTTTTCTGCCCACAGAGAAATCCACAGCAGTACCCACAGAGCTCCAGTGAGCTTACTCAGTCCCCCTCCATCCCTCACTCACTCATTCTGTATCTCCCTCTGTTGCAGGCTGCCCTTTTGTACAGGGTTCCTGTCTGCGTTGGTGGCTTTTTCTGCCCACAAATAGATTTGCAGCAGTCCTGACACAGCTCCCTTGAGGTTTCTCACTCTCCCTCTGTCACTTACTCATTCGTTTCTGCTGGAACTGCAGGTCGGCCTTTTGTACTGGGCTCCTGCTTCTGTTGCCACCTTTTCCTGCCCACAAAGAAATCTGCAGCAGTCACGATAGAGCTCTATTGAGGTCGCTCACTCCCCCTTCTCTCACTCACTCATTCTGTTTCTCCTGGTGCTGCAGGCTGCACTTTTTTACTGGGCTCCTGCCTCTGTTGGCATCTTTTTCTGCCCACAAAGAAATCTGCAGCAGTCCTGACACAGCTCCCTTGAGGTTGCTCACTCCCCCTCTGTCACTCACTTATTCGTTTCTGCCAGTGCTGCAGGCTGGCCTTTTGTACTGGGCCCCTGCATGCATTGCTGGCTTTTCTGCCCACAGAGAAATCCACAGCAGTCCCAACAGAGCTCCAGTGAGTTCCTTTGAGCTTGTTCACTCTCCCTCTCTCAGTTGCTTATTCCATTTCTGCCACTGCTACAGGCTGCCCATTTGTACTGAACTCCTGTTTGTGTTGCTGCCTTCTTCTGCACACAAAGAAATCTGCAGCACTCATGATAGAGCTCTGTTGAGCTCACTCACTCCCCCTCTCTCACTCGCTCATTGTGTTTCTCCCGCTGCTGCAGGCTGGCCTTTTGTACTGGGCCCCTGCATGCATTGCTGCCTTTTTCTGCCCACAAAGAAATCTGCAGCAGTCCTGACACAGTTCCATTGTGCCACTCACTCCGCCTCTCTCACTCATTCATTGTGTTTCTCCTGGCACTGCAGGCTGCCCTTTTGTACTGGGCTGCTGCCTACATTGGCACTTTTTTCTGCCCACAAAGAAATCCTGTAGCTGGCCTGACAGAGCTCCACTGAGGTCGCTCACTCCCCCTGTCCTACACGCTCATTCTGTTTGTCCTGGTGCTGCAGGCTGCCCTTTTGTACTGGGCTCCTGCCTCTGTTGGTACCTTTTTTGGGCCACAAAGAAATCTGGAGCAATCCCGACAGAGCTTCGTTGACCTTACTCACTCCTCCTCTCTCACTTGCTTGTTCCGTTTCTGCCAGCGCTGCAGCCTGCGCTTTTGTACTGGGCTCCTGACTGCATTGCTGCCTTTTCCTGCCTACAAAGAAACCTGGAGCAGTCCTGACAGAGCTCAGTTGAGCTCAGTCACTCCCCCCCATTTGCTGAATCATAAATTGTCCTAAACAATGATTTCCAACAGCGATTGCGGTATTCTGCGCCGGAAGCATGAAAACACATTTTGGCCAGGATATAAAAAATGACAGCTGTACTTTTCATAAGGAAGACACCAGGAGAAAGGACTGCTGTGTGACTGGACTTCTCTGCTGGGACTAAAGTAGAAGAACTTTTGTACTTGGACCTTTAATTTAGGGTAAAAAAACCAACATACAAAACAAAAAAAATAGTGTGTGTGTGTCTGTCTGGGTTAACTGAACTGAGTGGGTTAACTGAACTGAATGGGTATCTGAACAGTTATAGGTGTAAATATCAGGTGATTGAAAGGACTTAACTGCTGTGAGGTTTAAATTACTGGTAGAAAGATCTAGTACGTAGGGGGAGTGGCTTAGCTAGAAGGAAGCTACATTTAAAGACTGCCTTAGAAAGATTCTGCTAATATCTTGGCAGAAGACACCAGGAGAAAGGACTGCTGTGACTGGACTTCTCTGCTGGGACTATATTGCCCTCCTTCCCTCCCGTCCACCCCCCCACCCAAAGCTAGTTCTATTTTTATAGGCAGAGGATTTGACTGACAACAGGAACTTCCTGTTTGGGAGCAGGAAGTGAGTGATCACAGAACCACCAAAGACCCACCATCCTGGAAGGGCAGAAGTAGCTCTCCAGCACCCTCTAGCTGCTGGAGGTCTGCCTCTGAGCAAGAAAGTGGTCCACTGAGAAATATAGGATATTCTTGTCTCAGAACAGGACAATCAGGAGCTTAAAGGGCACACAGGCAGAAAGTAAGGAGAGAGAGAGAGAGAAAAAAAACAGAGGAAAGAGTAAGGATTGAAAACAGTTAAGGGGCCAGAAATAAGACATGATTGGAGTGGTGCAGTGCAGTGGCTGTGGAGCAGCAGTCTTCCAGGAGACGTTCTGGAGGATGCGGTGTTGTCCCATCTGCAGGCACCTCTCTGGGCTGAGGGAGGAGGTTGCTCATCTCCAGGCTGAGTTGACCAGGATTTGTGGGACCTCCTCTTCCATCCAGGGACCACCAGTGCCACTGCCATTGCCTCAGAGGCTGCCAAGAAGAGGGCGGTTGGACCACAGTGGGCTCAGGAGGGGTGAGGGTGGTGGAACAGAGGTGCATCCCTCCAGTTGTACCTCTCCACAATTCCTATGCCATTCTGGCAAAGTGTGGTTCCTCTATGGAGGCACTCACAGTGGAGACCAAGGAGGATGTGGAACCTCCACAAAGGAGACCCACAGGAGGGTGGCAGGGGACCCTGCAGGGAAGGAAAATCCTGGTGGGGACTCCATTGTAGGAAGATAGAACTGGGGGAGGAAGGGAGAGGGAGGTAAGGTGCCTGCTGGCGCCATGGCTTGAGGGACAGGGAGCGAATCTCAGGATTGCCAGAGCAGCTGCACAGGGGAGCTGGATGTCATTGTCCACCCAGGGACAAATGACCTAGCTAAGAAAGGGATTAGAGAAGTGCAGGAAGAGTTAGTGAACTGGGGAGGGGCCTTAGTCAAGCTCGCACGCACGGTAACCTTCTCTGAGGTGCTGCCCATCTATGGCATAGGAGAGCTAGGTGTTCCACACCATGGGATTCAATCAGTGGTTGAAAACTGGTATGGAGCTCCAGGGATTTGGCTTCATTGGGGACTGGGGGTCCACCTGGAGTGATGCAAGCCTATACTGGCATGATGGGCTGCATCTGTCCAGGAGGAACCAGGATCCTAGGTGATAGGTTTAAATGCTTCATTGGAGCTTTTAAACTAGCCAAGGGAGGCACTGGAAATGAGCAGGAAATCCTAACCCCAAAATAATCATGGTAGTAAGTGGCAAACACCAACACAGAGGTGTCGATAGGAGAAGAGCAGGTGTAAATGGAGAAAGTGACAAAGGCAAGAAGGACAGGGATGGGGCAAAGGGAGTAAGGCCATCAGGAAATGGAGGGTAATGAGTGACCAATGCCCGTAGTCCTGGGCAACAAGCTCCCTGGCTGGTGGCCTTGATGGAAGAGGGATGCCTGGATATCGTAGCAGTCACAGAAACATGCATGAGAGAACCATGACTGGGATGTTAACATACCAGGCAGTAATCCTACAGGAGAGACAGGCAGGAGAAGAGGGGGAGAAGTAGCTCTCTATGTAAAGGAAGGGATAAAAGCAACTGAACAAAAGAGTAAACAGGAGGAGAGGAGGCACTGTGGGTCACCTGGAGACTGGAAAGGGCACCACAATCCGCAGGGGTTGTGTACAGACCCCATGTCAGGGGAGGGAATGGACAAGGATATGATAGAAGGCATTCTTAGAATGGCAGAGAAAGGGAGATACCATTGATGGGAGACCTGAATATGCCAGATGTTAACTGACCACATTTGCTGCAGCCACATCCAAGAGCAGGGCCATTCTTGATGCCCTACAGGTGGCAGGCATTAGGCAGCTTAGTTTCAGAACCCACTCGTGAGGGAGAAATCTTAGACCTCATACTCTCAAACGAGGGCAGTGAGAGGATCTCAGATCTGAAGTGGGTTGCCATATGGGACAAGTGACCATCAAACAGTGTGGTTCACGTTAAACTCAGCTACAGAGTCAAGCCATACAAAAGTGAGGTACTGTACTTTTAGGAGAGCTGACTTTGGCAAGATGGGAGTGCCTCAGAAAAGCACTAGCAAACAGGCTAGAAGGAGGTGTGGAGCAACAATGGGGAATCATCAAAACTGCCATCACAGAGGCAACAAGCCTTTGTGTGAAGCAAATAAACAAATCAAAATGAAAGAAAAAGCCACTTTGGTTCTCAAAGAGGTGGCTGTGAAAGTCAGGAAGAAAAGATAGCATTCGGAAGTAAAGGAAACACAGAAGGAGCAGGACAGAGAGCTGTACCAGTTAAGGCAGAAGGCAGGGAGGGAAGTCAGAATAGCAAAAGCCCAAACTGAGGAAAAGATAGCCAACCCAGTTAAGAAGGGGATAAAACCTTTTATAGGTACATCAGTGAGTGAGAAAGACAAAGGGAGGGATAGGTAGGCTGAATAGAATGAACGGTGGGTGGGCAGAGGGGGACAGTGAAAAGCAGGGATACTGAATGAATATTTCTGCTCAGTATTCACAAAAGAGGAGGGGAAGTGCCTAATCCAATTAACAGAACACTTTGATGGGGTCGATCCCAGTCCTTTCACAGAAGAAAGGGTTCTGCAAGAACTCCTAAAACTGAAGGTGGACAAAGCAAGGGTCCTGATGGAATCACCCCAGAATTCTAAAAGAATTAAGGAGGAACTAGTGAAACCACTGGCTACTCTTTTAATAAATCATGGGAGGATGGTGTGGTACCAGGACTGGAGGAAGGAAGCGGATGTGATTCCCCTTCACAAAGTGGGACCAAGACAGAGGCAGGAAACTACAGACCTGTCAGTCTGACCTCTGTGGTAGGGAAAGTGATGGAGTCACTTCTGAAGGAAAGAATAGTTGAGTACCCAAAGGCCAGTGGAGCACAGGACCCAAGGCAGCATGGATTCACAGCGGGAAGGTCATGTCAGACAGAATCTAATAGATTTCTTTGGCTGGGTGACCAAAGTAGTAGACCAGGGAGGGGCTGTGGACATGGCTCACCTAGATTTTAGCAAGGCATTTGACACAGTCCCACTAAAGATTAATAGTCAAACTAACCAGCCTGGGAGTAGGTCCCAGGCTGTAGCCTGGTAAAAACACTGGCTGCACAACAGGACACAGAAGGTAATTGTAAATGGAGTCCACCTGAAGAAAGAGAGGTTACTAGTGGGCACCGCAGGGTTCAGATTGGGTCCAGTCCTTTTAATGTCTCTATCAGTGACATTGCAGAGGGACTGAAGGAAAGTATGCCTTTTGCAGATGACACAAAGATCTGCAACAGGGTTGATATACAAGGAGCATGGAAAGGATGAAAAGGACTGGCAAGGTTGGAGGAATGGTCAAGTATGGCAGCTAGGATTCAATGCAAAGAAGTGCAAAATAATGCACCTGGGAAACAAGAACCCAGGGGAAGAATACACAATGGGGGGGAGGTAGCAACAACAACAAAAAAGGAAAGGGACCTGGGGGTAATCATATCAGATGACCTTAAGGTTAGCAAGCAATGTGAGAAGGCAGTAGGGAGGGCTGGGGTATACTGGGATGTATAGGGAGAGGCATCAGCAGCAGAAAACAGGAAGTTGTTATCCCTCTGTACAGACAGTTGGTGAGACCCCATCTGGAGTACTGTGTCCAGTTCTGGAGACCCCATCTCCACAAGGACATAGACAGAATAGAGGTAGTCCAGAGGAGGACTAAATAATGTGTAGGGTCTGCAAGAGAAGCCATATGAGGAGAGAGACTAAAGGAGCTTATATGTATACCCCTTGAGGAAAGAAGGGAGAGGGGAACATGATAGAAACTTTAAGGACCCCCATGGAATCAACAAAGTCCAAGACGGTAGCATCTTTCAGAAAAGAGACTTGCAAGAACAAGGGGTCACAATTTAAAGATAGAAGGAGGGCAGTTCAGGGCAATGAGAAGCAATATTATTCCACAGAGAGGGTAGTGGATGCATGGAACAGCCTTCCTGAGGAGGTTGTGGGGTCTAAAACTGTGGGAGAATTCAAGAATGCATGGGACATACATAAGGCAATTCTTGGTGGGGGGTAGGAAGAAATAGGCTGTTGGTTAACTAGGATCTATGGCCTATCCTGTAGGTATGGAAATGGGCAGACTAGGGGCCAAGCGGTCCTTATCTGCCATCAAAGTCTATGTTTCTATGTTTCTATGAGGTGTGGAAAAATGCCACTGTTGAGAATGTGGTGTGAAAATATTACTAATTTGTGAAATTACAAGAGTTCATGGAAACTGCAGAATGCACGCTCATAACAGTCATTTTATGGAGTTTCATCACAAAATTTTCAACATTGCCATTTTAGGACCTCTGTTCATGAACAGTGTCAGTGTGATTGTCTTAATGTGTCCCGAACACTGATTTCCCATAGCGACCACGCTATTGTGCACCGGAAGAGCGAAAACACATTTCGGCCAGGATGTGAAAAATGACAGCTGCACTGTTCATAAGGGGGTGTGTAAAAATGGCAATGTTGAAAATCTGGAGTGAAAATATTGCAAAGTTGAGAAGGTACGAACGTGCGTGGAAACTGCGCAATGCACACTCATAGCACTCTCATTTTATGGACTTCCGTCACTAAATTTTCAACATAGCCATTTTAGGGCCTCTCCTAATGAACTGTGTCACTGTCATTTTCATAATGTGTCCCAAACATGGATTTCCCACAGCGACCGTGCTATTCTGTGCTGAAGTGCAAAACACATTTTGGCCAGGTTGTGAAAAATGACAGCTATACTGTTCCTAAGAAGGTGCAGAACAATGACAATTTTGAAAATCTGGAGTGAAAATATTATAAATTCACGAACTTATGAGCGTGCATACAAACTGCATAATGCATGCTCATAACACAGTCATTTTATGGAATATCAGCATCACATTTTCAATGTAGTCATTTTAGGACCTCTCCTAATGAACTGTGTCACTGTCATTTTCATAATCTGTCCTGAACACTGATTTCCCACAGTGACCACGCTATTCTGCACTGGAAGTGTGAAAGCACATTTTGGCCATGATGTGAAAAATGACAGCTGTACTGTTCACAAGAAGGTGTGGAAAAATGCCAATGTTGAAAATCTGGCATGAAAATATTGCAAATTTGCAGTTATGACGTCGCATGTAACCTCGCAATGCACACTCGTAAAACAGTCATTTTTTTTTAATTTTTCCACCAAATTTACAACATAGGCTTTTTGAGAGCCCGCCTCATGAACACTGGCACTGTCGTTTCATTAATCAGTCCTGAAAGGTGATTCCTCGCAGTGACTGCAAAATCACCTTTCAGGACTGATTAACTCCATGACAGTGTCAGAATTCATGAGGAGGGTCCCAAAAACCCCATGTTGAAAATTTTGTGCCAGAATTTGTCCAAATGCCCGCGATATGCATCAAAGTTGAAAAAACCCTATTTATTGCATTATACAGCTTACCAACATTTCCTCAGTTCATGGTTGGCTTTGAAGAGTGCAGATGTGTTCCCGGTCCACCGAAGATCGTCGCGCTGAACTCCGGAGGTAAGTATGGGGTGAGGGGGGGGTGTGGGGAGGCAGGGTGTGCAGTGGGTGGGTGCGGGTTGTGGAAGGGGCCAGGGAGACGGCGAGGAACCATTTTTTGTTTACAGGGACAAAAGAAAAACAACATTGCAGGACTGTTTTTCCCCTTTCAGGGAATGTGGCATGCTGGGGTGGGCTCCCAGCATGCCAACTGACTCTTTGGGGGCAGCTGCAGCCACAGGATTGGGCACCCCATTGGCACATAACAAAAGGGGGGCACATCATGCCGATGGGGATTGGGCACCCCCCTCGGCACACAAGAAATTGGGGGGAGAGACATGCTGATGGGGAATGGGCTTCCCGTCAGCAACAGCCCTGCAATGAGGGTCACTTCCTCATTGCAGCGGATGATGCTGCAGTGACGAGGCGGCCCCTGATTGCAGAGGCTAAAATGTTAGAAAGTTGTGGCACACTGGCTGAACTAGTGTCAGCAGCAGTGTGCCACGGCAATGGGGAAAGGTGACCAAGCCTTTAAAGGCTGTGGGGGCATTGGCCACAACAGTGCCGTGCCTCCACAAGTTGCTGTTTGCAAAAGCTGCCGCAACATGTTTCTTGCACTTGAGCACAATCAGCATAAAAATGGAACAGCCCTGGTATTTTGCACTTTTTTTTGTTAGATATGTGTGATATAAAACATTGTAATGGAGTCACATCTCGGACAGTTACTTGGGGAGTAGGGGTGGTGTAACTTGACAGCTCATTGACACATGGTTTCAAAAGCAGCTAACCCTGAAGTGAAAACCTCCCTATCTTTACTTTAAAAAGAAGGAGACATTTAACCATTCATGTGCACTTGATCAGTTACTGAAGTACTTGAATAATTAATTTGTTTTCCGCTGGTTTAATTACCAAGCATGGACATTTATCTGTCAGTATCTGATCGCAAGTCCCATAATGAAATGTATCTAATGGCTTGCTTTGTACGTCTTTTCTTTCACAGTACTACATTTTGCAAGTGTGATACGACAGTAAGAATTACAGCATAGTTGTAATCTGTTTCTACTATTACTTGAATGCAGATGTTCTTATTTTGGTGATCATTTGGGCTCCTATAATATTTGGTGCCAAAAACGTTCTTTTTCCCCATAATCCTGTTATTTGACCCACAGCTTGATGTGTAGATTGTTTGTGGTTAAGCGGCATTGGGAAGTATTAAGCACTAACTTTGCATGGTGATAAGAATGATGTACTGCTCTGTTAATGCCATTATTTACTCCACAGCCAGATTGGAATGCTATTCTTTTTATCTATATTGAGTAACTTATATTTATATAATCTTTATATTGTGGTTGAAAAAGAACCTATAAAGCATTGTGTGTATAGACTGCTCAGAGCCGTGAATCAGGCTGAGTAGAGCCATCGAAGTACATAAAGAAGTTAAAATATCAGAGAGGGCTAGTTAGTCATAATGTCAAATTAAAGTTCCCACACTCACCTTCAGAAAAAAGACCCTAACCCAAAAAAGCAGTCTTGCTAGACTTCCAAGTTATTGCTAGTATTCGGGCGTTCTGCACTGAATCCAAAATCAGTACAAAAATAGCACCCTAGGGATTAGGTAGAAGTACACCTTCTGATTCTGAAGACACCCCCATCACTCTCCATTTGAATGTCATTAAGCAATTCACTGAGAGTTTGTTCCTTAATCTAGCTCTGAAATCATGAAAATAATAATAAAAAAAACTGAAGCCAATCGGAAATGGGTAATTATTTCATTGAACCCCATCTGGGGGGATTCCCTCTTGATGTTGCGCATGCCTCCTAAGGGCAGTAATGCGCTTTAACAATTCCTTGGACCTCCTTCCCACATCGAGGATGTTAAAAAGAAAAAAGAAGGGGAAAGCCCAAATCTCATCAACTCTCAACTGGGAAGGCAAAACTAGCACTATTGATAAGTTCTAAACTATGCTTGGAAAAAGTTAAAAAGCAAGATCTCACCCTTCCCTACCCTACTCAATCACCCCATAACCAGTTGAGGTGACCAAAACTGCTCTCTGGAGCTGATCACCTTATGATGGGCAGGGTTTACTTATTCCACCCTCCCCCTTCACTCATCCCAACTCACCATCGATATTTGGAAAAAGAAAAAAAACACTACGATCTCTAATTCTGAGCCGGAGCAAGATTGCCGACCATGAATCCAATAAAAAACACACACCCCACATCCTTGTGCACTGTTTACTCAGGAGGCTTGATGAAGAAACATTGTTCCAGAAGTTTCAGGAGCAGAAACCTGTCCCCATCAATAACTGTCTTCTGTCAACAAACAAAAAGATGTGGAGCATATTGGAAAGAGAAGAGAAGACAGATCAGGGTTTAATCTGATTAAATTAAGAAAAGTAAGTCGTGCCAGGGGCTAAAGAAAGAGAAAACGGGGAAGGGGTAGAGCGAAGAGATAAGAAGTGAGACAAACAACCAAGAAGAGGAGAGAAGAGAACCGTAAAAGGGAAACCAACCAAGCGAGAAAGAAAAAACAGGAGAAGATAGAAACAAAGTAAAAGGGACAGACCCAAGAGAGATTAACACAGAGTAAGGAGATGCAGAATTACAAATTTGCGAAGCAATAGGGGTTGAGAGGAATTTTAAAAAGCTAGAGACAGTATTGCTATAAAATAAGGCACAATTTCTACGGTAACAGATAGTATCCAAAGAGGCATCTAAATGTCCACCCAGTCTGCACAGCAGGCTTAAAAAAATTAGCCAAGATGAAATGGACTGTATAAAGTAACAATCCTCTCAGTGAACGGAGAGTAAAAGCACAAAATGGGTATCTGCAAAATCAAGTGGAATCTTCTCTCCGATAGGCTTGCAGCATGGTCAGCAAAATACAGTGAGTGGTGGGGGATGGAGTTAGGGGCGAGTTAACCATACTCTCTGGGGGAAGGGACCTCTCAAGACTTCAAGCGCCGAGAAAAATGCAGTGAGTGGTGGGGGGGTGGAGTTGGGGCGGGTTAACCATACTCTCTGAGGGAGGGAACTCTCAAGACATCAAGTGCTGAGAAAAATAGGGCTCTTCAACTACCTCATACAGTCAGCGTAGTAACTGGGCTCTCCACAAAAGAAACAATTTTAACACTTCTTCATGTTGTATGGATGGAAAACAAGACGTAGGTCCTTTTTGGATGTAAAAGTCTGCAGGCTATGCCCACTGCAGACATAAAAATGACAGAGGGTTGCCTGCAGTGCTTGCTTTTAGAGAATCTTCAGATGCATGGTACTGTATTTTAGAACACATCAGGAGGTTGTTTTGGAATGCAGCGCTGAACCAAGGCATAGCATGTCAAAATGGTGCACAATTTTAGAATGTTGTGGGGGGGGGGGTACATGCAATCTCAGCATGTGGTAGGGTTGTGCCATCTCCCAGTGTGGTAGGACACTCAATATCAGAATGTGACAGGGAGACACATCTGGAATATACAGCAGTAAGGATATGCACTGTTATAATGTGACAGGACACACCATTTTATTTTAAAACTGTTTGTTCTTGCTACATTCCAGACATGTATGCACCCACCACTTGTCAAAACTGTGCATTATAGCCCCACTACAATCTGACACTGTGCGTCCCACCCATATTCTAAGATGTCACATCTCTGCCACATTCCAAAATTGCACATCCACACCACATTCCAAAGTTGTGTTTCAGTGCCACATTCTGAAACTGTCACCATCACATTCCAAAACTGTGTCATTACTGCATTCCAAAATTGTGTGTTACCGCCACATTCTGAAACTGTGCGTCACCGCCACATTCCTAAATTGTGTGTCATCACCACATTCTGAAGTTGTGTGTCACTGTCACATTCTGAAATTATGCATCACTGCCATGTACTGAAACTGCATGTCTCCTCTGCATTCTAAAATTGTAACTGACTGCCACATTCTGAAATTGTGTGTAAACTTCAACATTCCAGTATTGCCTATCATTGTCACATTCTGAAAATGTGCATTCCCACCATATTCCAAAACTGCACATCCACACCACATTCTGAAAATGAGTGTCACTGCCACATTCAAAAATTGCATTCCCAAGTCATATTCTAAAATTATGCATCCCTGCATCATCCTGAAATTGCATGTCACTACCACATTCTGAAACTGAGTCACTGCCACATTCTGAGATTCTGAGTCCACGCCACATTCTGAAATTTAATGTTGCCACCACAATATGAAATCAAGCATATCAATCACGCTTTGAAATTGTGCATCACTACACCACATGCCAAATTAATGCATCCAAGACAGATTACAAAATGACATATCCCTACCACCTTCCACAACTATGGTACATGACTCCCACATTTCGAAATTGTATATCTCTGCTACATTCTAAAATTATATGATGCTGCCATATTGTGAATTTTAGCATCCCTGTCACTTTCCAAAACTGTATGACCCAGCTACTTTCTGAAATTGCGTCATTGCTGTATTCCACAGTTGCAGTCTGGTGGCATTTCAAAATTTCATCCCGGCAGTATTATAAAAATTGCACACATTTTTGTCATTCTAAAGCCATGTTTGCCCCTGTAATCTAACCCCCCCCCCCGCATCTGCACATTATGGAAATGCATGCCCTGACCCACCTAGTGTCAGCTTTCCTTTTTCAGTTGTTTACTACAACAGCAGTTTTATGGTGTGAAAGAAGTAAGTATTATAAGGTAGTTTTCAGGAAGGACTGGGCTGAAAGTTCTGGTTGTGACATCATCAGTAACTCTTTACTGAAATTGGCTTTTTTGAACAGGCAGTGAATTTAGGGTTACGTAATGACTTTTAAACAAAGTAACTTAGAGATTTCATTTTTGGCATGAGGCTAATTGGGGATATGCTGATCCAAATTTTGAATTTATTGACGCTAGACATTTTGGCCAAACTCCCTCTTCAAAAAAGTGGGAGACAAAGCCCAAGGGGTTGTGTGGGGGGTGAAGCCCCCACAACAAAAACCTTTGTTCCCTGTCATCACACTGCAGGATTTGTGCCCTCTTCACTGGTCGCCATTCTGCAGTCACCATTGTGACATGGAACCATCCCACATCTGGCCCAACTTAGGAACTCCTATGATGTCCTGGAGGAGAGGGCAAGCCCCACAAGGAATCCTGAGGCTCTGACCAGGGAGGATAAGTAGGTCCACCAAGAGGGGGACTCAGGGGCAGAAGATAGAGGACCCCACAGTAAGAGGAAGCTACTGCTGGTGGGGGACTCAATAGTCTGAGGAATGGAGCTGAGAACAGGTAGCAGAGTGGAGAAGGAGGAAGGTTAAGTGTCTTCCAGGAAGCACAAGTCGGATGGAAGGGAGGAGAATCCAGAGGATCACTACAGCAGTAGCAAAGAGGAGGGTCATTGTACATCTGGGGACAAATGACCTAGCCAGGAAGAAGGTGAGCTTAGAGCAGGTGCAGGGGGACTGCAGGGAGTCGGGTAGGCACCTTGGAGAGGTAGCAGATTCCGTAACATTCTCAGTGGTGCTGCCAGTCCATGGCAGGGGGAGGCTTGAAATCTCCACCTCAGTAAGTTCAACACTTGGTTGAGGGACTGGTGTGGAGAAAATGGTTTTAGCTTAATTGGGGACTGGGGACCCACCGGAGGGATGGGGACCTTTATAAGGGAGACAGCCTTCATCCATCCAGACAGGGGACTGCGGTCCTCAGTGA
This sequence comes from Neoceratodus forsteri, assembly GCA_016271365.2. Classification (NCBI taxonomy): domain Eukaryota; kingdom Metazoa; phylum Chordata; order Ceratodontiformes; family Ceratodontidae; genus Neoceratodus; species Neoceratodus forsteri. Next base: position 867,358,462 of record CM057450.1, on the reverse strand, counting down.
ACAGTTTAAATGCTTAATCAGCAAGCATTTAAGCTAGCCAAAGGGGGGCAGTTTGGAACAGGGATTCTTAGACAGCCCAAACCCACAGGCTAGAGAAGATAGGGAGGAATAGGAGAAAAAGTTGATAGAGGTACAGGACATCATTATAAGGGGTAAGGCAAAGAAATGAAGGCAGCAAAATACGACAACTAGAGGTAGAAAAAGGGAGCAGGAAGGCAAAAGTAGAAATTCAAGATGGACAGGATGCAAAATAGGGACAGATATTCTTGAGCCCATTACAAAGGGAAAGGTAGAGGATGGGAGGAAGCAAAGAAAAAAAAAAACATGGTGTGAAAGAGGGAGCAGGAAGGCAAAAGTAGAAATACACATGGGATGGGCTGCGAAACATGGGCAGCCATGTATACAAATGCACACAGTCTAGAAAATAAAATTCCAGACTTGGTAGCCTTAATGGCAGAGGCGAATTTGGACATAGTGTCAATTAGCAAGACATAGTACCCTGAAAATGATGATTGGGAGGTAAATATACCAGGGTACACTCTATTCAGGAGGGATAGGGAATGTAAAAAAGGGGCGAGGCCCTATATGCCCGGGAAGATATTAAAGTGACACCAGTACAGGGAGGACGGTGAGGCTGAGGCACTGTGGGTCACCTATGAGCCAGGCAATGGCACTGCAATTCACACAAGTGTGATCTACAGGCCTCCAGCACAGAGGGAGGTGGTAAATACAGCAATGAAGGAGGATTTAAGAATGCATGGGATAGACATAAGGGAATCCTGGAGGTCAGGAGTAAGGGGTAACAGACTTTTAGACAAATTTAAAGTGATCTGACAAGCTCAAATGGGCAGACTGGGTGGGCAATAGGCCCTTATCTGCCAACAGTATCTATGTATCTATGAAATAGACAGGATGGCAGCAAAGGGCAAGGTCCTGCTGCTGAAAGATTTTAACATGCCATACATGAAATGGACAACCCCAGCAGTTGCCACAGCCAGGAACCGAGACATCTCAGAATCTTTCTAGTGGCCAGGCCTCAGGCAGTTGGTGTAGGAGCCCACCAGGACAAGACAATCTGGACTGCATACTGACCAATGGAGACAGAATCAAACAAGTCATGGTGGATGAGCACCTAGGGTTCTGTGACCACCATACAGTGTGGCTTAATATTGGTACAGTGTTACAGGTGAACCACACAAAGTTGAGGGTCATGGATTTCAGGAGAGATGACTTTGCTAGGATGGGGAAAGGGATCAAAAAAGCACTGGCAAGGAAGGGGGGTTGAGGAGCAGTGGGCACACCTAAAGGTAACCATATGGGAGGTGACAAATCAGTGCATCAGGCTGAGTAATAAGGGCAGAATAGGGAACACATCACTATGGTTTACAACAGAGGTGGCAGAGAAGGTGAGAGACAAAAAGGGGGCTTTCAATAAATACAAGGAGACACAGAAGGATGAGGATAGAGCAGTATACCTGGAGAGACAGAGGGAATAAGGGAAAGTGGTCAGGAGTGTAAAGGTGCAGACAGAGGAAAGATTAGGAAGAACAATCAAGAAAGGGGACAATACATTCTACAGTGTCTATACATTAGTGATAGAAGGAAGGCCAGGGGAGGGATTATAAGTCTCAGAGGGGAGGAAGGGAGGTGTGAGGAGGAGAACCTAGAGAAAGCATCAGTACTGAATGAATACTTCTGTTTGGTATTCACAGAAGGGGGGGTCAGGGGTCACAACTAGCCATCAGGAACAATGGGGAGGGGGGAGTACATACCAGTTCATTTACAGAGGAAAGAGTCCTGGAAGAACTCACAAAACTAAAGGTGGACAAAGAAATGGGGCCAGACGATATTCACCCCATGATATTAAAGGAATTACAGATGGTGCTAGGAGCATCACAGGCAAACCTGTTTAGTGAATCACTCAATAAAGAGGTGGTTCCACAGGACTGGAAGGGGGCACATGTAGTCCCTCTTCACAAAAGTGGAAGCAGGGAGGAGATGGGAAACTATAGGCCAGCCAGCCAGACCTCAGTAGTGGGCAAGATTACGGAGGCATTGCTAAAGGAAAGGATTGTGGAACACTTGGAAACCATGGGAGCACAGCATTTGAGGCAGCATGGATTCACAGCAGGAAAGACATGTCAAACAAATCTGATAGACTTTTTTTGACTGGGTGATGAAGGAGGTGGATCAGGGAGGTGAGGTTGTTATCACCTACCTAGATTTCAGCAAGGCCTTCAACATCATTCTGCACAGTTAGGTAGTCTATGGGTGAGCCACAAACTGGAAACTGGGTTGGAAACTGGTTGAGGGACAAAAAGCAGAGGGTGGTGGTAAATGGAATCAAATCTGAGGAGAAGAGGGTGACCAGTGGGGTGCCTCAGGGATCAGTCCTGGGACCAGTCCTTTTTAATGTTTTTTATCAGTGACATTGCTGAGGGGCTAGAGGGGAAGGGTTGCCCGTTTGTAGATGACACCAAGATCTGCAACAGAGTGGACACCCCAGAGGGGGTTGAAAGAATGAGGAGGGGTCTGGGAAAGTGGAAATAATGGTCCCAGTTGTGGCAACTGAAATTTAATGCTGAGAAGTGCAAATTCATGCAACTGGGACAAAGAAACCCTGTGGAGAGTTAGACAGTTTGGGGGGGGGGGGAGTTGCTGACAGTTACCAGGGAAGAAAGAGAACTAGGGATAATCATCTCTGATGATCTGAAGATGGCCAAACAGTGTAACAAGGCTGTGGGAGGGCCAGTGGAATGCTGGGGTGCAGAGGAAGGAGAGTATTAATAGCAGAAGAAGGTAGGTGGTGATGCCACTGTACAAAATGCTGGTGAGGCCCCATCTGGATACAGCGTACAGTTCTTGAGGCTGCATCTTTGCAAGGACATAGACAGGGTGGAGGTGGTCCAGAGAAGGGAGATGAAGATGGTGCAAGGCTTGCATCAGAAAACATATGAGGAGAGATTAAAAGACTTCAGTATGTATACACTGGAAGAGAGGAGGGAGTGGGTGGATATGATTGAGACCTTCAAGTATCTCAAGGGCCTGAACAAAGTTCAAGTGGGTGACATCTTTTTGTTCAGTACAGGCACATTTGAGACTGGAGGAGTGCAGGATAAATGGGAATGTGGGGAAGGGTTTTTCTTCACAGAAAATGTGTCATGGATCCTTGGAATAGCCTACCCCAGGTAGTGATGGGAGCTAATACAGTGGGGGTTCTAGCATGCATGGATAGACATAAGGGAACCCTCGATGTGAGAAAGCGAGGCAAACTCCAGTTACCAAGTAAGGTTAGCGGCCACTGAGGCAGGCATGGAATATAGGCAGACTAGGTGGGCCTAGCAGTCCTTATCTGCCATCAACTACTATGTTACTATGTATTAATCACAGAGCTGCACAAGTGTCGGATAGCAGGGTTCTGAAAGGTTTCCCAAACCCACTCATGACCAGGTGTTTGCCTATCCTGATGTTGTGGTTGCCCAAAATAGGTTGGCTAATGCCACTAGGTCTACCCACAAGAGCTTACAGGTTTGTTGGTGAGCTCTAAGGGACCATCAGAATGGTGTGCTCTGGAGGACTTTGGGACCTTGGCTGGATTGGTGTGTAGTAAGGCACAGACTTGTTTTCTATAAGAATGGCAGAGTTCTGTTTCTCTCTGTAGACATTGTGATTCATATCCTGAGGCCTCTTCATTGAGTGTGATCTTACCCCATAAAAGGTACTTACTCCTCTGCACAGCTAATTAATATTGATACAAATTGGGCAGCCATAACCTCCCTCCCCATTTGCTTGGGATTAGCTAGTTTCTGGCATGTTCTTCCAGCTACCATCCCCTTCCTGAGAAATTTCATGGCAAGCTTGTGTAGGTGTACAAACCACTTCCGGGGAATGACCACATTCAACATCTCTAGTGGATTGAGCAACCGGGGCAGAACATTCATTTTAATAATATTTATTCTGGCCCAGAGTGTCAATGGTAGTTTGGCCTATCTGTTCAAGTCCTAGTTAATCATAGTTATTAAGGGGACTAAGTTATTTTTCTTTAAGTCAGAGAAGTGTCTGAATTCTTGCATTCCCATATAGGTCAAATGATGGGGTGCCCATTTCAGGTCTGTCAATTATGTCTTGCTTGACAACCATGGAATTTACAGGGAGGGCACTTGTTTTGTTAACATTTAATTTGTATGCTGAGACCTTACTAAAGTGGTCTATTTCTGTCAGAGCCTTCAGGATCAAGGTGCTGAGATCCTCCATATGCAAGAATGCATCATCTGCCAATGGAGACGTTTTATTGCTGTGGTGCCCCAGAGATACAGTATTACTGTTATAAGTGGGTTACTCTTAATGTGATATGTTAATGGTTCAAAATATAAATGAAACCACATTTGGGATAGTGGGCACCCTGCCTTGTACCCCGCTTAAGCCACTCCTTGTCTGATAGTACCCAATTACATTGCACCTATGCTGATGGAAAGTGATATAGAACTTGCACCACTATGCAAAGTCCTCAGTTATCTGATATTTACATAGCATTCTGAAGGGATAGGATGACAAGACTCTATCAAATGCCTCCTCTGCTTCCAGGGAGACCAGAGTCGTAGGTGCTCCAAACCTCAGATGCAGAGACCAGATAATGGAGCTGTCTTAGATGATCACTTGCTACTCACCCAACCATAAAGCCTACCCGTTTGAGGTCTATTATGCCCACCCAAGACTTTCCTCAACTGGTTGGCCAGCACTTTGGCTAAAATGTTGATGTCATGATATATAAGGGATAGGAATCTGAAGCTGCTCACCTTAGTATCATCTTTATCAGGCTTGTGAATAAGAGCAATGCAGGCCTTTGTCAGCACCTTATCTGAAACCTCAAATCTGAACATGTGGTTGAAGAATGTGGTGAGCAGGTGTCAAATCAGCACTATATTGTTAAAAGAATTAGATGAAAAGCCATCCAGCCCTGGGACCCTGTCTAGATTAAGTTGTTTGACAGTCTATGTCACGTCAGACTCCTTTATGGCCCCTACCAATTCTGTTTGCTGTTCTGGGGAGAGTAGGGGCAAAGGCACATTCTGTAGGTATTCAGTGATTTCTTGGCCTAGCTGTGGTTTAGAATGCTCATCCTGCTATAGGGTTTTGGTAGAAGTCTCTGAAAACTTCAGCCATCTTTCTTGGTTTTATAAGTAAATCTGTTTGCCCCTCTACTCTCAGCCCTTTAATGAGCCAAAGGGTCTCCTGCTTCCTCACTCATAAGAGTTGTAAGGCCATCGATATAACCACCTTTTCCCTCTCATTGCTGTACTTCACCTTGGCTTTCACTACGGCTAATTCTGCTTTTTCTCTCATTAATTTGCCATTCTGATCCCTTAGAGAGTTAAGCTATAACCATACCTGCTCCTGTGTAGCTGTTTTTAGGGCCTTCTCCATACTTCTTATTTTGCCAAGGAATTCTTCCACATTCCGAAGTCTACCTTCTTTCCGCTGTGTAGCTAGCCTGATGGCCTCCCCTATGAATGAGCACTTTGATGCTCCCCACAGGACATCTAAGTTAGTAATTGAATTTTCCCCAACAAAATGCTGGATACACTCCTTTAATTTTGGTGCTGTCTTTGCCCTTGAGAACTTGTGTGTTGAGCCTCCAGACTTTAACAAGTTCAGCTCCCCCTCTGATGTTAATTCTTAGGCTAAATGGTGCCTAATCCAATAGGACCATTTCATGTATTTCACATGACAATAGCCCTTGTATGTTCTCCTGGTTAATGGCAAAAAGGCTAGGTGGGAGTACAACTGATGCACTCTAGAATAAAAAGCATAATTTCGTTCTGAAGGATGAAGGAAGAGGAGAGTTTCATCTCTCGAAAGCTAGTCTCAGAAATAATTTTGTTAGTCCAATAAAAGGTATCACCCGCAACATATTTGTTGTTTTTTTCCTCCACATTGTTGACTGGACTAATACAGCTACCACAATTCTTTTGTTCTGAAGGATGCAAAAGCCTCCACGGGTCTACAAGGCCCAGTGTAAATTAAGTCTCTTACTCTCTTTGTCCAGGGGACAGACCTCTCATTTGTGACCTCAACTTATGCAAGTCCAGCTGGTAGGCAATGTTACAATTCCCTCCATTAATAATGGTAAGTAGGTATAATCTGCCAATTCAGATACCAGTTTCATAAAGACATAAGGAGAATCTATATTGGGTCCATATATCATTCCCAGCAAGATCTCATGCTGTCCCAGTTTGTGATGGAGGTATAGGTATTCCCCCCCATCCCAGATTTCCTGGATCAGCTGGATGGCCACCAGGTGGGCAACAAGAATGGCGACTCCTCTCTACTTGTTGATATCACTCATTCCATATGCATGCCCCACCCATTCCCTTCTGAAATAATTAACCTGCTCCCTTTTATGGAGCATTTCCTGTAGCTGGAGAATTTTGACCTGCAGTTTTCTTAGATGCCTCAACCCACAACAGTGTTTCACTTCCATCTGGCTCCCTTGGTGTTCCAGGAAATAAAATTATATGCGCTACCCATTATCATGTCACTGTATTGTATCCAGCCGTGTGTGCCCATCCCCAAACCACCACTAGAGAAGTATTACCTTCTGATAACTGATCCCCTCACCCCACCCCAGTTCCCCTTTTAGAAATTCTAAAGCCCTTAAAATAGGTAACATGAAACACAAAACAGTGAACATTCAACTTTACTTTCATTTCTTCTTCCTGGTTATTGTGACCATACTCCATCCTTAAGGGTACATTTGGGCTGCTCTCTCTCAGACCCTCTATAGAACCGAAATTTGCAATCCAATTTTACATATCATACAACAGTATTTAGTAACCCCCCCCAGTGGCTTCTGGGAAATCAGTCATAAAACCTCAGGTGGCCCTTAAAGATTTGTTGCACGTAGTCTCCCCGCTCAGTGCTCAATCTGTACCCTATATTGCTAAATTAACTATAATGGTAGAGGCACACCTACACACATGTAAGACATTTCATGAGTCCACCAAAATGACCTGTGATGAAAAAGATTAAGAGTCCCAACCCAGACAATTGCCCTCTGGTTGCTGCCAAATTGGTTCATTGTCCCTTCATGCATTGCACAGGTCTCAGCCAGCTACAGTACTTCTTTGTCCCCCGCTGTCAGTAGCTAAACCTGGGACATACTCAGCATGCCACCCTCCTCTGAACACAACCTACTCCAAACTGAGTGTGAACTGTCCCATTAATTGTGCCAGTCTTACCATTAATCTTGGCTGTGTGCAGTGTGGGTCTGTAGGATCTTTCCATAGTTCTTCACTAGGGACCATCTGTATCAGCAGTGTATAAGCTGACTCCTTCCACATCCCCCCCAAGTGATTGGCTATACTTCAAGAAGGCACAAAAAAAATGATCCACACAATCCAAAGTAAGTCACCGTGTAGCCCCTCCTACCCCCTGGTGTGTGAAATTCAGACGTAGGGCAGACTGCACTCAAAAGCCTGACTCAAGGTTTGTGGGAAGACAAGCACTCCCAGGTCGGTCATCCTGAAGTGTCTCATGCAATCCCCTGACCACTGTGGGGAAGCAATGTAAGTTACTGTCTCCTCTTGGCATTTAGCCCCCTTTAAGCATGTAATTTATGAGTGGAAAAGTCATAGAAAGGGCTGCAAGGGACAGCATGTGCAGTACAAAACTTGATTAAACACACAACTTAAAACTGGAAACAGAGTAGGGAGAGAACCTGCTTCAACATGGAAAGAGCAACCTATGCGAGCTTCCCACTCACTCTCAAATGTGCACAGCACACCCAGTACTTACACTGAGTAACAGTGTTCAGAGTCCACACCTGCTATAACTATTCATAGAAACATAGAAACATAGACTTTGACGGCAGATAAGGACCGCTAGAGCCCATCTAGTCTGCCCATTTCCCTACCTACAGGATAGGCCGCAGATCCTAGTTAACCGACAGCCTATTTCTTCCTACCCCCCACAAGAATTGCCTTATGTCTGTCCCATGCATTCTTGAATTCTCCCATAGTTTTAGACCCCACAACCTCCTCAGGAAGGCTGTTCCATGCATCCACTACCTCTCTGTGGAATAATACTTCCTCACACTGCCCCTGAACTACTCCTCCTTCTATCTTTAAATTGTGTCCCCTTATTCTTGCAAGTCTCTTTTTCTGAAAAATGCAACCCTCTTGGACTTTGTTGATTCCACTGAGGTACTTAAATGTTTCTATCATGTCCACCCTCTCCCTTCTTTCCTCGAGGGTATACATATTAAGCTCCTTTAGTCTCTCCTCATACGGCTTCTCTTGCAGACCCTGCACCATTTTAGTTGCCCTCCTCTGGACTGCCTCTATCCTGTCTATGTCCTTGTGGAGATGGGGTCTCCAGAACTGGACACAGTACTCAGATGGGGTCTCACCAACTGTCTGTACAGAGGGATAACAACTTCCTGTTTTTCTGCTGCTTGCCTCTCCTATACATCCCAGTATACCCCCAGCCCTCCCTACTGCCTTCTCACATTGCTTGCTAACCTTAAGGTCATCTGATATGATTACCCCAGGTCCCTTTCCATTTTTGTTGTTGTTACTACCTCCCACCCATTGTGTATTCTTCCCTGGGTTCTTGTTTCCCAGGTGCATTATTTTGCACTTCTTTGCATTGAATCCTAGCTGCCATACTTCTGACTATTCCTCCAACCTTGCCAAGTCCTTTTTCATCCTTTCCATGCCTCCTTGTGTATCAACCCTGTTGCAGATTTTTGTGTCATCTGCAAAAAGGCATACTTTTCCTTCCAGTCCCTCTGCAATGTCACTGAGATGAAGACATTAAAAAGGACTGGACCCAATACTGAACCCTGCGGCACCCCACTAGTAACCCCAGGTCTTTTTGAAGAAGTCTGGGAAGAGTCCTGGCAGTTCATGTTTCGCCTGCTCTGCCAAGTCGTATTGTTTCTGCCCCCCCCCCCCACACACACACAACTGGATAAGCAATTTTGGCCAAGTATACTGAAATTTAATGTAGGCAAACTATAACTTGGATTTCAGCTCCCGGTAAGCTGCCTGCATCTCTTGTACTTGTGTGCAGAGGTCTTCAAATAGCAACAACTTTTTCCCTTCCCAGAGATATCTTTCAGTTCTCTAGTTTTGTTCAAAATTTGGACCTTATCCAAGAAATTAAGAAGCTGGAATATCACAGGTCTTGGCTTCTCCCTAGCTGGAAGACTGGGGCGCTGCATTCGATGTGTCCTCTCTGTCACACAGGAGGCACCATTCAGGAAAGGACCAGCTAGTTTCTTGCACAATTTTTGTGTAAACGTGATTGTGTTGACTCCTTCTGCACCCTTCAGGAGAGCAACAATAACAATATTGTTCCTGCGGCACCTACCCTCCTGATCTTCATGGTGCTCCTTCAGCTCTACCACTTTCCTCCTTAATCCCATTACCTCAAGGCCTTGAGAAAGCCCACAATCATGTGGGTGAAATGTTGGCAGATACTGCTGGGGTTAATTAGGAACATTTTATCTATATCAATAAAATACTTTTAAACTGAGAACCAAGGTATGGGTATCTCTTTACTGCCATGATGCACACTAGTGCCTGTTAGCCACTTGTTTGCTGTTCACTTTGGTTACTATTTGAGTGAGCTTCAGACTTGGACTCCCTTAGCTAATTAGTTCCAAACAGAGCGTGTACCTGGTGTGGGGTGCTGAAGACAAATGACTGATAACAACTCTCAAGAACAGTTTCGCAATCACCGCAGGCTGCAAATCTGCCCTTTTGCTGCCAGGTGCACCCGCATGGTCACATGCACCATATTTTGGTGCCAACCCACTACAATAAATTGTGACACCTGTTACCTTGTTACCATCCCACTTATCTGCCCACCGTATTGTTCCCGGAATTTCTGAAATGCCCGCCACGATGTTTCATAAGCTCTATGGGTCCTGGGGGCCCAGGAGTTATGGAACAGTATTTCCGCTACCTCCATCCAGTTGTTCACACATGCTCCAGGATGGTGGTCCCCCTGATGTCTGCTCCAGGTGCGACGGTCCGAAATTTGTCCATCTGCAATCGGGAGAGGCAATCAGCAATCACATTGTCCACTCCATCAATATGCTTCGCCCTGAACTACATATTCAGGGTCAGTCCCAAACATACCATCCTGCTTAGCACCCTCATGACCTTCTCCGTCTTTGTCTTCTTTTTATTCAGTACCTCTACTACCACTTTATTATTGCTCCAAAAGGTTAATTTCTTGTTTCTTATCTGCCCTCCCCATACTAGAATTGCCACCCATATGGGAAAGAGCTCCAGGAAAGTGATGTCTTTTGTCACTCCTTCCTTCACCCATTCTCCTGGCCACTCCACTGCAAACCATTTGCCTTGGAAATAACCACCCATTCCCTTGCTGCCTGCTGCATCTATATACAGTTGCAGATCGGTAATGTACAATCATTCTTCCTGCCAAAAAGTCTGGCCATTGCACCTTTGCAGGAAGTGTTCTCATACTCCCATGTCCTCCCTGGTCCCTTTATTCAGGTCCACCCAATGGTGGGGCTGCAACACATCCCTTGTTGCCCATGCCAGCTGCCGTGTAAATGTGCATCCTGGAGCAATGGCCCTACATGCAAAATTCAGGTGCCCTAAGACCTGTTGTGCCTGTCGTAGCTGTACCCTCCTGTGGCCCCCCATTTTCTCTAACAATTCCCTCAATTTCTTTACCTTACTACTTTGTAACCAGTAGAGTTCCTGCACTGTATCCATGTCCAGCCCTAGGAACTCTATCACCCATTTAGGACCTTCTGTTTTGTCCTCCGCTAGTGGGACCCCCAGTTCGTGACATAGTTCTTTGAAATCCCATAACATCTTTCTTGCCTCTTCTTCACCCTCCCCTATAAATAAAAAAAATCTAAGTATTGTACCACTGTTCGATACCCATACTGTTTCTGAAATGTCCATTGCAACCACGTACTGAACATTTCAAATGTGGTGCATGCTATGGAGCACTCCATTGGTATGGCTTTGTCGAAATAATACCCTTCCCCTACTTGAAACCCCAATAAGTCCCAGTCCTCTGGCCGAACTAACAGCAGGCTGAAGGCAGACTCTATGTCTGTCTTCGTCAGCCATGCCATCTCCTTGGCCCTGATGAGACGTACTGCATCTTCCAGTGTGGCGTAGGTGACCCTACTGACTTCTTCGCCTATCGCATCATTGACTGATTTTCTTTCGGGATAGGACAGGTGATGTATCACCCGGTATTCACCCACCTGTTTCTTAGGGACTAGGCCCAGCAGGGAAATCCTTAGGTTAGGCAATGGAAGGGATGTAAATGGCCCCTCCACCCTTCCTGCTGCCAGTTCTTTTTGAATTTTTTGTGCCAGAGTGGCATCTTTACCCTATGTGGATTTGAGGTTCTTCGGCCTCATTGCTTCCTGCTTTCCTTGCTACTCTAAACTAAAACCCGCACTAAAACCTATTCTTAACTTCCTGGCTGCCTCCCTATTAGGATAAACCTTTAACCATCTTTCCATTGCCTCCACTGTTATGGGTGTCCGTGCCATCCTAAAACTTCCCCTCTCCATTTCTCCAATTGGCTTGATGCCAAGTTTGATAGCCATGGCCTCTCCCCCCCATTTGGCCTCCCTCTGTTGCCCCTCCTTCATTGCTGGCCCCTAAAGGAGCCTGCCTTGGCCCGAAAGGACTGCTGATAAGTGGCATCCTGGTTCCTGGTCCCTTTTTCCCCAATTGTATCTGCACTTGGTGGCTGGGTGATAACAACTGCACTTAGTACAAACGTGCTGGAACCGACAGTTGGGCCATGAGCAAAAGACTCTATTGTATCCCCAGCATGCTTTTGCCCTGGCCCCTTCCCATCTGTCCACCTCCGTCTCCTTTTCTGTTGGCTCTGTGTACATCTCCAATCACAGGTCTATCTGCCTGGCATCCCACTTTATGTCTCCAAAATTCTCCATTCTCTTCCTAAATTTCTTGTTGTACCTCAACCAGCTGTTGCCCCCTTTTTTAATATGCATTTTTTATTATGAGGGAATAGGTGAAGAGCGAGGTCGCTAGCTCCGGCCATTTTTCTATGATTATGGCTGTGAAATAAGTAAACCCTGTGGACCAATTGTCCCAGGTTTTCCCTTTTCCTGCTTTATCATCCACTCCTTTCCCTAGTAGCACCACTGCTGCAGCCATATCCTTCTTTTCAAAACTATCTTTCTCTTCATATTTCTCCATTGTATCAACATTCGCTAGTGCGAATATATCCACATATTCCCCTTTCCAAATCTTTTCTTTTACCGCTGATGGGACATGATCCACCAATCGGACCCCTGGAGCCCCCACCTCCCGCCTGACTATGGTAGTCGAGACCGTCACCCCGACATTACTGCCACCCCAGTGCCTTTAATTTCCCCCAACGCTTTCTCTAGCTGCCCCAATCCATTCTCCCCCATGTTCTTAAGCATTTGCTCTACATATTCCTTCACACTACTTTCCATTGTCACCACCATATTACCTGTTGTGCCCGGATTGTTGGACCCTGGCTGGGGCACTCCTGAAGGACCTGGTATTATCGCTGGGGACTGTGGTAGTCTGCCTGGTTCTGGTTGGGGCAATGGTGCCACAGGAGTGGGGGGGTTCTGGCTCCCACTCAGGGTGAGGCTTGGGTATGGGTTCTCCTGGAGAAGGGCTCCGTGGGGCTGGCTTCTGTCTCTCCTTTCCGGGTTCCGGCACCCCTTGCCTTCTGGCCCCCCTTCTCCTCTTCTCCTGTTCCTTCCTCTGCCTCCTCTTCTGCTTAGTGCGTCTCTCCCCCTCATCAAGCTCCACCACCTCCAGCAGCTGATTTGCTTTCTCCACCAGGTCCATCACTGCCCGGTACCATTCTTCTTTGTTGGGCCTGACCTTCTTTGGTGCCATCCTAGTATCTCCACTGTACCTGATGAAGAAGCATATCATAAATGTTAGTTTTGTGCCACCCTCTTGTAGGCCCACCAGGTTTTTTTACTATGATGTATATATATATATATATATATATATATATATATATGTATATTAGAGCAAAAACTCCATTTAATGCATTGGTTAGGGTTGTTCCACAGCGACACAAGTGAGATAATTGGTGTGGGGTTGAAACCCTCTGGAACCCCCCAGCCCATCCCCAACCAGCATTGGCAGGCGCATTGGGGTCATCTGCCCTAACCTCATCCCATCACATGTGTAAACAAGCAGAGGTATAGGAGAATGGGGTGAGAGTTAGGACCAATGACCCTAATGCGCACCCTGATGCCTGTTGGGGGGCTGGGGGGTCAAGGGGCTTTAAACCTAACACCAAATTTCATCACTTTTGTCACTGTGGAACAACCCTAACTGATGCATTAAACATACTTTTTTGCCTCTAATTTATCTTCTTTTTGAGAATGATAACAAGAAATAGTGAATGTAAGGCGGCAGCGGGAGCGCTGGGCCTGGCTCCCGCCACGTGATGTCTTGTCACATAGTAACATGGTGCCCACAAATGCAAATGGTAATGCGCATGGTGATGCAAAGTAAAACAGGAAGGGAAACAGTACTGTAGACACAAATGGTAAAAATAATGCAAACACAAGAGCAAATGAAAACGCAAAGGGTAACACACATGGTGGCATAGACGGGAACAGTAAGTGAAACGGGTACAGAACCGCAAGCGGAAGTGATAACGGTACCAGTAATGTAAGCGTACAGGCTGGTTTTCCCCAAAAGCTGCATAGAGAAAGACAGTGAGTACAAAGAATGTATCCATAATAATGGGGCTCGGAGCACAAAATGAGGAGTTGGAATACTAAATTGCATATATCTCAGGAACCGTATGACGTAGAAAAAAAATATAAAAGTCATATAATTTATGACTTAGGGGGCTAAGGATTTTTCTGACGAAAAGTCCGTATCTCACACCGTTTCCGAGATACAGGCCCTGAAAGGCGGGGCAAACGCCGTAATGTTATCCTATGGGGAAAAAAGAGAAGTTCAAAGTGCCATAACTTTGGCTTCCTGTAATATTTTTTCACCAAACCACTGAAAGGCACATCTGTGGGATGTTGGCTTTCTTCCCTTCAAATCTCAACCCAAAAAACTAAATCATTATTTTGCAGCAGGGCGGCAAAAGATTCCTGTAATGCGGCAGATGCCGTAATGTTATCCTATGGGAAAAAGCATCAACTTTGGAGTACCGTAACTTTTGCTGCCCTGTAATATTTTTTCACTGAAATACTGAAAAGCACATTTGTGAGATGTTGGCTGCATTCCCGCCAAATTTCATCCCAAAAGACCAAACTGTTCTTTTGCAGCAGGGTGGCAAAGAATTGCTGTCCTTTTCCCACAGCCTGGAAAAGTACTGTCGAACTTTGCGAAAGCTTTTGCAAATTTGTGTGACACTGTCACAGATACAAAAGTACTTTGCCAAAGTACTTTTCCCAGAAATCTGAAAAACGGATTTCTCGGGTGTTTTACCCCAAAATAAAGACATGCCTAGCATTCTCAGGGTCCGACTAGGTGAATACAAAAAGAATTAGGTTGCTAGAGGGTCCCAAATTTAAATGCCAAGCATTTTTCTGATGACCAACTGAAAACAAAATTGCAGATCTGCGACAGTAAAAGGGCCATTTGTGAAAGTAAAAACTGCATTTGCGACACTGTCAAACTTTTTGTTAACTTTTCCCATTGACTTATAATGGGAACTTGTTTTTTGAATAACTTTTGAACCGTTTGATATTTTTTCACAAAATTTTCAAAAGGCACATCAGGGACACCGGCCGCACATTCCCTGAAGATTTCATACCAGTCGCGCAAACCATGCGACCTGTAGAGATGACCAAAGAATTGCAAAAAAGGGTAAACACGCACGCAGATCACGCTTAATAACTCCACAGCCGTATATCCGAACAGTACAAAAGTTGGCAGATCCCAAGATGTATGGTTCTTAATTGTACATTCTAAATTTCAGGCAAATCCTTTGAACGGTTGCAAAGTTATTAAGGTGCAAAATTGTAGGTTTAAAATGTAAATGGCTCCTCAACCCTAACTATGGTAGCACTACTGTGCTACCATAATATATATTTATATCTATATTTTTTTTCCCACTCTTTGATCTTGTCATATGCCCCCTTGAACACTCCCGCCTTTTCATCTTCTGGCCTGTATAACGTGGTGATGACAAAGGTCACCTTCCCAGGAGATAGGCCCTGCTTCCCCTACCCTCCGGAGGGCGACCCCACCCACTCGAGCCAGCCCCAAATGCCCCCCCATAACTTGTTTCTGAAAAGCCATCATTCTCTTCTCCTTCCTTAGGCTACTTTGGCCTAGCCTGTTCATCTGTCCTTCGGCCTGTTCCGTGGTGGTGGTAACATCAGCTGCCCTCCCACGTGGTAGGCCCTGCTCGTCCTAAATATTGCACCGTTTCATCTTAAAAAAACCCTGACTGGCTTCCTATGATGAGCAAATCTGTCATTCTACCCCTTCCTTTCAGTCCTGTTCTTTCCTTCTTCGGCCTGTACCACGTGGCGATGACGTAAGATGCCATCCCACTTGGTAGGCCTGGGCCTCGGTCCCCGAATCCCTTGTATTGTCCTTTTGCCCCTGTTCATCCCCGAGTAACCAGTTGCTGACACCCTTCCCAGACTTGCATGTTCTTTTTCTTTTCTCATCACTCACTAAGTATCCTCTCCCTCCCCCTCTCCCTCCCCTCTGTGTTTTCTCCCTTGACCCAGCGAATCCATATGCCAGAATTACCGCAAACCTTCTCTGTGTTGCTCCCTAGAATATATGTCCTTCTACAACCTCCGACAACAGCAAACACTCCTTTACCCCATCACCTCACTCACTCTTAGTCTCCCTTGACCACTACTGCGTGGCAATGATGTCAGATGCCATCCCACACGGTAGGCCCTGATTTCTGTCCCCTCTGGCTGAAAGGCTCATTGCTTCTTTGTGACCATCCCTATTTTCTCACTCTGCTCTCCATGTTGAATGGACCCTCCACCTGCACCCCAATCAGCTCTTTTGTTGAAACCTACCCACAGGGCATGGGGCACTCCTTTCCTGTTATTGCAGTCTCCCCTTTTGTTCCACATTCATCGGTCCCTCACAACCTCCATCCAGTCCCCCTACTGAAGACCTGCCCACCTAGAACGCTCTGCTTAAACAAAGGAAAATTCTCTTCTCATCCCCCACTAAGCACCACCAGCTTTCTCTTTCTCTCAGAGGGCCTTATTCCCTCAGACTCTCACTGGACTGCTTCTCATCTGTAAAGCGAGATACGACATAGCTCTGCTGGAGACCTGTCCACATCAATCACTCTCCGCACACCAGTCTAAAAAACCATGACAAGGCCATTCACCACCAGCTGTTCCCTGCTTCATCATACATTCCTCTCCCTTGTTTATGTATATACCACCCCAGACTGCAACTAACTTCGTGTCTGTGCTGGCTAAGTGAAACTGTACAGTATTTGCTGCCTGCTCCTATGTTGCCAATCTAGCAGCCCTATCTCTGGTAACATTTAAAACATATGCCTGATCATGTGCTATGACCTGCTGTTTCCTCCTGCATTCCTAGGCAGTCCAAGCAGAAAATTGAATCAGGGACCTTACCTTGTTTCCACGATTTGTCTTTTTACTCACTTGCAGTGGCCTCTTTCCCACTCAGTTCTATTGTAATAATTTACTTTTACTGGTATTTCCTTTTTTAAACTCAGAATACTATTCTCAAATGCCCACTGGCTCCAGATTCTCACCAAACTGATGTGCTTCTAGATAACAACTTTCTCAGAGCCAATTTGTGGCATTCCCATGCTGTGCAACCCCTTGTGAGGGGCCCCTTTTGCCCCTTCCCTTGGTCTTTGGTCCACTCTTTGGTTGCCACCTCACTACTCCCACTCCTCCACTTTACCCGACCCCTTTGGTGACACCACCCATCCTTCCCCTTTTCTGGAGGTTGCTGCTTTCTTCAGGAACCCCCAACCTCTCCCCTCCCCTCCCTTTCCTTCTTCTATAGCCTGAGCTTACCACACTTCTTTGACGCTGCCTTGGGACAATGGGGTCTACCCTTTTACAGGGGCAACCCTCTTTATCATTAAGTTCTGTGCATACAGATTATTCTGTCTGAGGCAGTGTGAGTGTGCCAGAGGTCATCTGACACTTGTCATGTGCTGTCACAGTGACTGATTGTTTTTGCCATGCTAACAATTTCTAGAGTTGTCCTTTATTCCAATGTTTTATCAATTTTATGAAATATATGAATTTATCAGAATCATCTAAATAATGTTGAATTTATGTTTTTGTTGATGAGTGACTGTATGTGTGTGTGCATATGGGGGAGGCGTGGTTTTGACCATCATTACTACATAGAGGATAATGGATTGGCAACAGTGAACAACAACGCTGTGCTCACTTCGAGAGGTTGTAATGACAACCTTGAAAACCTCGAGAGTGACGTGCGAGAGGTTTTTGGTTGTCTGACAACCTCGAGAAGTGAGCTCAGCGATGTTGTTTACTGTTGCACATCCATTATCTTTTATAGTGTATGAGCACCAGTAATTTAAAAACTGAGCACTTCTTGTATGTTATTGGTTGCTGCAGTGCTTTCAGACTTTGCTCCACCTGATGGCAAGGAACTGATCCTCGCCACGCTGCCTGAGTACATTTTTCTGTTGTTTTTAAAAAAAACAACTACAGGTAACACTTTGTAAAGGGCGACATTTAAAAAAAAATTTGATCTTACTTTTGTAACACTGCCCTGCGCTGTTCAGTTCCATATGAGCACTCACCACCGCGGCCGATTCTCTGCTAACCGCGCAGGTGCAAAGACATTATAGCCTGTTGTACTATCAATGTGATGTGTTCATGATGCTACAACAACATCGTGACATCATATCGATGGTACAACAAGACTAGTAAATGATAGATTTTTGGGGAATACAACGTTCTACCATACACTATGAAGTAGTATTCCTCCATTCACCATGATATTTGAGTGTCTATAGTTAGTATGTCTGCTTTCACTTGTGTTTTTTCTACCCCATGTTCTTTTTTTTTAATTATTTGATGCTTTCTCTGATTGCTCATGATTATCCACCTGGTTCTTCTTTGAGCAATAGTGTGCTTGAATTATTGCCAAAGTACCCTGACCGTTACCCCACTAATGGTGTATACCTCAGAGACTAAGTGAAGGTGTGTGTGTGGGAGGGGGGGGGTCGATCCGCATTACTGTGAGGCTGTATTCCACCATTCTCCACATTCTTTGATTGAACATAGTTAGTAGTGGCTCCACCCAGCCCACACATGGAGTCTTGGCAGAAGTGAGTTTGCAGGCAGGGCAGCTAAGTAAATAGAAATACAATGCAAAACACTGAGTTTTTCCCTTTCCACAATAGTAGTTAGTTTTCCTGTTTTTGCTTGAATTATTTCTCCACCAGTTATTGTTTTATTATTTGATATTTTATCTGATTGCTCCCCATTAGCCACATGATGCTACTTCAGTTAGTATCTAGATGTAATGAGTGCCTAAGTACCCTGACCTTCACCAGCTAAAAGTATATAAAGTTCTTTTTGGTCCTCACCTCAAACAGGAAAAGTTTGTGAACACACAATTACCTAGAGATTCGAGGAAAGTGGCAGGTCAGTCACCTCTATCAGAAATAAACTAGAAACTGATGACTAAAGAAAGGATATGTAGAAAGCCAGCATTTATTTAGCAGCATTTATTTAAAATACTTTACAAATCAAAGGCAATAAGCAGCACATCAGCTCTTTGTATAGAACGTTTGGGGCACAGACATGAATGAATAAATAACTTTGGAAAAAAAGAAGCAACCATTATTTAAAGTGTTGAAGAGAAACAATGCAAAAATAGTGAATGAGGCCTGGATCTGAAGTGTTTGAACATCATTCGAGTGATAAAGTAGCTTACAGCTCATAAAAAATTGTGGATGCAAGATTATGAGTAAAGTCCACCTCCCCACCAATAGAAAGAAAAAGGAACCTAGGGATTAGGTCTCAAACCACAAAAATGTTTACTGCTACTACTTATGGTGCCTGCAGTTAGCTAGAGTATATTTTTGGAGACTGTGACTAAATGATGGCACTGATCAGCTTTTCAATTAACGGTGCTTTCACACGCTTCAAAGCTAATGCTGCTGATTGATTGATTGATTGATTGACTGATTGAATTTTGTTGACCAGGGTCACTCACTAAGACTAGCAAACCATTTTCAAGAGTGACCTGGAGTTAATCACAGTCAGTACATTCAATATCGTTAGGAAGAAAGAGAAAAAGCTGATTTTCTGACAACTGCATGAATGCGTACCCTGGAAGATGCAGTTAAGAATGTGCAACTGCACTGGAGTCTAACACGTGAAGCTCGAGTCTGCTTACTGTAACTGACATCAGTGTGACTTGGGCTTTAACGTGCATCAGAGCTTTTTTAAAAATTCTTGGTCCTGATTATGCATGTAGTGAGTGTATTTGTCAGATCACCAATAGAGCAGAAATGATTAAAAATCAAACAAGACAGTTTTCAGCTAAATATTTTATTAACAAAGGGTGAAAAATACATTTGAAACCTCTGTATTTTAATTACCTGTAGCTACCTGGTCTTTAACATTAAACAGCCTACTCAACCCTGTTTTAAGTGATAAAGACACATCACATCCTGCAAACGGGGTCTTATTTTTTTTTTTTATCTTCACATTATTTTACCTGTTTGATTTCAGTCCTGGCCCCATGCTTAGACAGATGGTCACTCTACCAGTCCTTGCCTTCACAGCATTTCAGTTCTAGTATTAGTGTTTTAACTGCATGTCCTATGTGCATTCCCTTGAATAAGAACACTGGCTAACTCAGTTTGTGTTTGAATACTGTTGAAAATTGAAAGAAATACTGATAATTTAGGAGCAAAGCAAGTGGATGGTCATTTACCTAATTCAGATTTGCATTCTGTGGATATACATTTATTTGATAAATTACAGTGTAAGGTGTTCAGCAGGTTGTACACTTGCCTTTGATGTCTGGAGATCAGAAAGTAGTGAATTCTACCACCACACTATGAACTCGGTCTAGTACCCAATAAGGATGCTGCATTGGTGCAATGGTGGATGCTGCAGTGTTTACATGCCCTCCATTAAATGTCTGTCCAGTTGTTTGTCTGTCTGTCTAGTTATCTCTCTGCCTGTAAAAAATAGAAAAATTATAATTATTAAGAAATGTTGTGTACAGTGGCATTGTGAGCTGAGTTTGTGGGTGAGCTCAGTGACCCAGCTACAGTACATGGGGTGAGGGTGCTGGGATGGCACTGTTATGCAACATCCCCTTCCAAACAAGGAATGAAAGCTGCAGAGTTTCCTGCATGGGCCAAGGTACCGTATAGTACAGCTGTTCTGTTGGCATAAGACCTTGTACCTCTGCACCCATGGGTGGCAGAGGGCCTGTACATTGGCTGACAGATGGACTGTTTGCTCTGTGTGTTTGCATCTCTGGCCACATACAAGTGCAGGGACTAGAAGACCCTGTGCTTCTGCAGCCCATCAGACAGCCCCATGAATTCTTCACATCCATTGCTGCACTTCTGTAGGTGGCCACGGTAATCCTTTGACACAGGGCACATTTGCATCTAATCACGCAAGTCCCAAATGGTCCTGTATGAATGAGGGGTATCCAGTGATGATGGTGACTGAATATGAGTGACTTTCAAAATGGCGACTCATATTCAACACTTTCCTCCTGGGCTACACTGGAAGGATAGTGACCCTATGCAAATACAAGGGTATGACAGGTGACAGGAAGGGGTAGATAATGAGGGGAAGGGGAGGGACAGGGAAGGGGTTTTGGGGGACTGGTGTGCCTGCTGCCACTGAGCTAGCCATTTGGGTTTGTTGGTGTGGGTGGCTAGCTCAGGTGTAGCAGGTACAGGGTTTGGGATAGGGTGTGGGAAAATTTTGCTGCTGCCTGTGGCTATGACACTTCATTTTGTTTGATGCAGGGATTTTGCCACCTCCCCAACATGCAACCCCCTGGAGTTGAGAATCCTTATTCAGGGGGGTGTGGGGCACATGTGGGCATAGCCCACCCTGCAAAAAACACTTTTTTCTTTTTCCGGATGTCAGGTAGTCTGGGAGTGTATATCGCCAATTTGCTTTTCAGCAATATACTCTCACCATAATAGCGATCACTATTTTGTGATTGCTATTATCACATGGAACCTGAATGAGGATGTGATTCCAATTTCTCAAAAACAAAGGAAATTCTTTACAAAAAACTATGTTAATGTACCAGTTAGGGTGACTTAGTGCCCAAAAAGTCAGGAAATGGAACATTAGAGTTTTCTACTCTAACTCCCACCACCTTTACCCAAGCAGCAAAAAGAAAAAAATGTTAGGGTTTTGAATCTTTGTAGTCATGGCGAATCAATGTTGGTGTCTTTCTTGGGGTTGTCAACCCTAATGCCTACCTGATTCTCTGAATGAGTAATGCCAAACATGATGTATTTTCTTCACACAACAAAGACCCCACCACTGATTCACCAAGACTTTGGAGATCCAAAACCCTAATGTTTTTTTTCCTTTTGCTGATTGGGGGGTGGGGTTGCCGAGTTAGGGTTGGAAACCCTAATGCCCCATTGCCTGACTTTGTTGGTGTTAAGTCACCCTAACTGGTACATTAACATAGGTTTTTGCAAAGAATTTCCTTAAATTTGTGTAATATCACTGCAGCAATTCCCAGCCTTTCTGGAGTACCACCGTAGGGCCACAAGAAAGAGATTTCATTTAGAAATAACACAGAATATCCAGAAGTATCCAAACAATTTGATGGCTGCAACTGTAATTCGTAAGTTTCCTATATTGATTTACCAGGGGTACTGTATATTGATGTACAGTAACTGAAAGACTACAACCATTGGGAATGGACAAGTCCCAGCACCATAAATATCAATGTGCTAGCTCACCGTTACCATTTTTGTAATAGCTGTTCTTTTTCTCTACTGCATAATTTCAATCTCTTTTTTTTATACAGTTGCAGCTATAGACATGGTCTTCTATTTACAGAAACAGATGAGGATTCCAGTTTTCTTTTTTAGACATGCGAGACGTGGCTTCAAGGTAACAGTCACAGGTAGCCTTTCTCTTGTGATCTACAGGAGTGTTGCAGGTACAGCAGAACAGTATTTCTCCTGAAACATGAAAAGTCCTTCTCATACTGAGATGATTATTGTATAGCCAAAACTTTATCTGTTTTTGATGCCGGAGACAGCTTCGTTGTAACCGACATCTTGCACAGGACCAAAGCGCAGCAAAACCGAGTATCTGAGCAGGCTAAACCCCAACACCAAATTGAGTGTAATTATTTTACCAAATTGCTTTATCAGATGCATTCATTTAAGTACTAATTGACTGGCCGTTCAATGTTAAGGATTACTGACTGAGTCTGTGATTCATGACATGCAGTCATTGACAGCTTTGTCAGGTGATAATATGTCTCAATTATCAGACTGCCAGTGTGATAGCTGTTTAATCTGACTGCAGCTCAGAAACCTTGACATTTTGGTAGCACAGCATGTGTTAAAAATGTGCTTTTTATGAGTTACTGATTGCAAAAATGGTCCAATATGCAGATTCATGCAAATTGAGCGCTCCATGCACAGCGTGAATTAATTACAGCCCTACTTAAGGTTGGTCTAATAAAAAAAATAGTGATATCACAATAAATTCAGGAAATATCAAGACATGTTAATGACTGCAACTGTACTGTAAAAATTAGCCAGCTGAGGTGGATGAGGTGGCTGTACTAGTTGCCATTGGCTGTCAGCACACCCAAGGTGTGTTAAGAGTACCGTATATACTCACTCATAAGTCAGTCTGCTTACAAGTCGGGGGGGTTGATTTTTGGATGCTGAAATTGAAGCACTTTTCTTTGACCCACTTATAAGTCGGGGGTACTGATGCGGCATAACGACTGTGTGTGAGTGTATACGGTATCTTGACAGAGCAAGCAGCAAGTTCAAGTTCAAAAAATATATTTTAGTAGGACAAACAACAAATGAAAAGAAATATATTTTAGTAGCTCAGTTTATTAAATCAAGCTTTCAGCTTCAAAACAAGTTAGCAGCTCAGTTTATAGTGTCTGGGTTTGAATTAGTCCCTGTCACTAAAACCAAAGAACTCAGTGTCATTTTTGTCATTGGAGGCAAAAAGAATGTGTAGCTGCTGCTCAGAGAGGGGGCATGTCCTCATGCACATCCTAAGGATCTGCAGTAGCTGTCTCCTCCTCCTCTACATCTTCAGGACATGTGGCATCAGAACCCATCAGATCCTCATAAAGGAGATGGTCCTCTGTGCTGTCCATAGTGTTTGAAATGCCACATTTTTTAAATGATTTTATGATGGCCTCAGCTGGAATGGCATCCCATGCATTGCGGACCCACTCACATGACATGCCATAGCTGGGCTTTTTCAAGTTTCCAACTGCCATGAACTCTTTTGTTACCTGCAACCAAAAAAATGAATTTCACTGTTGGAACAAACCAACCCCGCCCCCCTTAACAATTAGCTGAAAAAGCAAAGGCAAAACAGCAAGTGTGTACCTGTGATCATCCATTGACGTCTGTACTCCTGCATTTTCACCTTTAAGGGTTTGTTCAGGCTGACATTGAGTGGTTGCAAAAGGGATATACAGCTCCCTGTAATCACAGCTGTGTGTGTCATTCTCATTCATAGATTCTGTTTAATCAAATCTACAAGGTGCCCCCGAAACATGTCCCACATAAGAAGCCTTAGTTTGTGGATGAGTGAACCAGGTTTTTTGCTCCAGATTTCGTCCATCCATTTATTGACCAGTGCCTCATCCATCCAGTCCTTTCCATGCACTTCTACAAGAACACCAAGTGGCATTTTTCCTTTTAGTATAGATTTTCTCTTAAATATTACCATGGGCTTAAGCTTACTCCTATCTGAAGGCAAGAGAGAACCACTGTAAAGTTTTTTTTTTTCTTGGCTCCACAAGTGTGGACTGTGACAGTCTTCTCCCCTTTAATGTGAACAGTTCTATTTGAGGGGAGGCTGAAGCTAACAGCAGTCTCATCCATGTTGCCGATGGCTATGAGGGGATAATTATGCTGTTCATCTCATTCAAAATGAAGTTGTGGAAACTGGCCACTTTTCTATTTATGTCTGCTGGCAGTTTTTGCTCAGTATGAGTTCTCTGCCTCAAAGATAAGCCATGGTGTCTCAAAAATGAGTACACCACCCAGCTAAAGACTGGAATTTCTCAATGCCATGCAATCCAATTTTGTTTGAATTTGCCAAAGCCTGTAGCCGAATAGCCATATGGTTTATGATATACAGTATCCCCTTAAAAATTTCCCAAAAACAGACTTATGAGCAAGTATATACAGTAGATCTATTGCAAAGTTAAAACTGGTGCACAAATTGTGGAGAATTTGTGCACTATGCACTATGTGGATTATTTGTAAGATGCACACTACACAATTTTGGTGTGAATTGCAGTAAACTTCCCCACAAAGTAGTGAACTGCATCAATTGACGTAGTTAAATTTGTGCAGAAGCAATGAATTGCGTAGGATTTTTTTTTCCTTTGAAGTTGTCCACTGTTAGTTAAGAGGGTGGTATCAGTTACTATGTAGGCTGGAGAAAAGTTAATATGTTTACAGCTGCATAGCATTCGATCTATGCTGATATATTGCAATCAGAAGAAGGGGTCTGACTGGAATTCCTAATGCAGCACAGCTGTGCTGTTACGGAGGAGTGGAGTCGAATACAAACTTCCTGCAAATCTGTCTGCATCCTTCCCATTCATTAAATTGTGTTTCCTTCTTCTCCCCTCCCCACCACACTATTTCCTTGCTCCAAACAGTAAAATTTCTAATTTTTTGCTCCCAGCAGAACCTTACTCTTGTGTGCCTACCCCTGTCCTGTGCCACTGTGTTTCTTCTCTTTCTCCTCTGCCCCGCACATATCTGGTCCCCAGGGAGCTGCACTGTTGTGGGCCTTCCCCCACCCAGTGCCTGTATGTTTCATCTCTCTCTCTCTTTCTCCCCCTTCCCCCACACTTTTTATGGCTGCATAGCAGAACTATGCATGATGTCTTGCTATTACACAGAGAGAGAAGGGAACTTGCACGTCGGTGAATTCCGAATGTGCTCTCTCTGTCTCTCTTCAATATATAGCCATTGTAAAAATCTATGTTAATACGTCAGTTAGTGTTGGTATTAAAGCATCAAAAGCTGGGAAATTCAACATTAGGGTCTCCAACCTTAACTCCCCCCTCACCCCCCCAAGCAGCAAAAGGACAACACCACAAAATCAACCACAGACAGCCATCATCAGGTAATACCAAAAACATGCAGAAGTTGTCACTGCAGATAGAAATCTATGATACTAGTGGATGCCTGGAACATACTGCCAGCATAGGTGGTGGGAACAAAAACAGTAATGGGATTCAAGAATGCATGGGGTAGATAAAAAGGAACATGAGTGTTAAGGAAAGGGAGAGCTGGAGATCAAGTAGGGTCTGAGATTTTACAGCAGGTAGGAATATGGCAGACTAGGGGTCAAAGCAGTCCTTTCTTCCTTTCTGTGGTCTTATCTAGCCATGGACACTGAAAAACATACACATAATTGATGGGCCGCCACTTCTGCAGCTGCAGGTGTAAGACATACACACTAACCTCTGGGTGCAGAAGAGCAGATACCACAAAAACAATGATACAAAAAGTGCAGCAGTACTTCTGTCTGCAGAAGCAACATCCCCTGAGGATCCTGTGTCTCTTCAGAGGGTTTCTATATATTAGGGGCCTGCTCTTCTGGAGCCAGAAGTTGCGTTATGTATTACATCTCTGGCTGAAGAGACACAGCACCCTCTTTACTACAGAAAAACTGACCACATAGGGGCATAGAGAAAAGAAGTCTTGTAATTTGGATATAATGGGTTTGTATCAGGCTGGAGGGGCCTGTGCATCTGTATACAGAAGCAGTGTGGTGATTTCAGTATAGAAAAACAGAAACAGATTTTGGCAGCAAATAAGGACTGCTTTGCTCACCTAGTCTGCCATTTTTCTACCTACTGTAACATCACAGACCCTACTTGATCTCCGACTCCCCCCTTCCTTACCAGTATGGTTCCCTTATGACTACCCCATACATTCTTGAATCCTGTTACCATATTTGTCCCCAACACCTACACTGGGAGGATGTTCCAGGCATCCACCAGTATTGTGGAGTCATAGCTGCAGTGACAAGTGTGTGTGTGTATATTTTGCAGTTTGAATGGTGCAGATACAAACCTATGAAGGTAGCACATCAGTGCAACTGAATTTGTGTCATCTGGAAACAGTTGTATGTTGTTTGTCCTACCTGATGATGGCTGTCTGTGGTTGCTTGTGTGGTCTTGTCCTTTGCTACTTGGGGGATGGGGGTGGGGAGTTAGGGTTGAAAACCTTAACATTGAATTCTCTAGTTTTTGATGCTTTAATTCCAATACTAACAGATGCATTAACATATTTTGTTGCAATGAATTTCCTTACTTTTGAGACTGTATAATCATAACCTTATTTGCCTGTGGGAGTGCAAGGCCCTCTGGGCTCTCCACTCCTGCCTATGTATAGTTTTTGAGATAGAGCAATCATATCCTTGTTTGGCGAGAGAGCACAAGGCCCCCATCCCTCCATAAATGCATATATGTATGTAGCTGTGGATGGGCCCTGCACTTCCATTTATAGGACAACAGTAACACAATTGTCAGCATAAACTTCTGATTACCCCAACTCATGTTTTCAAATCCCCAGCAAAATGTAATTCTGTCCAACTACAATGCCATTCTGTGCCACAAGTGAGAAAACACATTTTGGGCAGGATTTGAAAAATGACAGCTCTCACATACATGAGGTGGGGGTAACAAAAAGTCAATGTTGAAAATTTGGGGTCAAAATATTGCATATTTCCAAAGTTATGGGTGTGTGTAGTGAAATTGCAATGAATGGTCATAACTCTGCCATTTTTACACATGTTGACCATAAATGTTCAACACAGCTTTTGTATGACCCCACCTCATGAACAAGATAGGAAAAACTGTCAAATCCCACCCAAAAGGTGATTTTGCAAACTGACTGTGAAATCACCTTCAGGCAGGAGTTGTGTGATGATTGTCTTTTTGGTCATGAGGTGTGGTCCTCAAAAGACCATGTTGAAAATTTGGAGTCAATATGTCAAAAAATGGATGAGTTATGCATTAAAGGGACATTGTCAACCTTTTCTGCATCATACTATTTCTAGTTAAAACCCACCTTCTATGTTTGTTTACCTTCTCTGAAATTCACTGATGTTGCTGGTTGTTTTATCTGCCTTCTTTATTAGTAGAACTGAAATGCATGCAAATGCAATAGTACTATCCAGCCTTGTTTTGTTTCAAATCCTTGCTCTACTGTTATTGCATACTTCCTGGGGCTGAGTAAGTAGATTCAAGGTAGAAGGAATCTAGTACTATGAGAAGGGAAATCTGGGAATTTGAAGCTTATTGGGTAATAACTATGACTCTTATACCATTGTAATAATAAAGAGGGCTAGGGCAGCATCATAGAAGGAAAATGGAGCAGGACAGGGAAGGATGTACTAGAGGGGGATATGGCAACATGTGGGGTGGTTGGGGACAGCAGAAAGGTAGGTGGTCCAAGGGGAAGCAGGACACCTGGATGGCAAACATGGGTAGAATAGCTGTGGGCAGGGAGCAGGGGGGCACAAAGGAAAGAGGATAGAATGGATAGGGGAAAATGATTGGGGAAGTCAGTGGAAAGGACAGGGAAGGGTGATGCACCAGGCGGAGGGACAGTGGCAGCATAAGGGAAGGGGGTGGGTGGCAGGAGGGGAGTAGTGGATATGGAAGAGGGAAGATCATGGGGTGTAATAACTGTGGATTAGCCATATTCATGAGCACCCTGTGGAGGCTGGGGTAGTCCCCATTTTGTCAAAGGCTGGGAGGTTGGAAGGATGAGTTTTTAAGGTTAAAGAGGGAAATGTCTTGGACAGAAACAGAAGAGGAAATGGGAAGTACAGACTGTAACCGGGTAAACAGAATAAGGGACAGGGGTTGGGAATGGAGATGGAGAGAACAATCCACATTGCAGACAAAGGGGGAGATACAAGTACAGGAGATAGGGGGCCAAAAAGAATGGGGGCCAGAGTTACTGCACATAGTCACACAATAGGCTCAAACAGGTACTGGCCATTGACGGGAATGACTGATGGGGGAGAAAGTGCTGTGGAAGAACAGTCCAAGGTAATAAAGAGAAATAGGATGGGGGTGTGTGTGTGAGAAGGGAAAATAACCTAATGTGCGTCAATACAGAATGAGCACAGGAGGAAGTATTGGTGAGGGTAGTATAACAGGGGCAAAAGGGGGGAACAGTGTGCAGGAGGAAGAAGGAGTTAGGACAGAGAGGGGAAGGGAGGACAGAAGGGGTGACAAGGGAGAAAGGGGTGGGACCTTAGTGTTAGGGGACTCAATACTGAGAGTGGTCAAGCAGGGTAGGAAGGAAGAGAGGTATACTTGGGTCTGGGTGGAAGCCATGCCAGGAATGAAGGTGAAAAGAGTGGGGCAGTCAGTACTAAAATATGCTAGAAAGGACAGGAAAATACACATCCAATTCTGCACCTGGGGACAAATGACCTGCCTGATGGGATGGTAGATGAGGTGAAGAGGAGGTCTGAGGATTTAGGTCCAGTTTGCGAGGGGACAGGAAGATTAGTTACCTTCTCAGAGGTACTTTGAGTCCCAAGAGCAAGTACGGCAAGAAAATTGAGGATTCAGGAGTATAATGAATAGCTGGTAAACTGGTGTCAGGAAAATGGGTATGGGCTGGTAGGACGGTGGGGGGTGGGGTGACCTGGGAGGGCAGCAGTCTATATGCTAAAGATAGACTGCACTTAAGCAAAGAGGGGAAGAAAGTACTGAAGCAAACGTTTGGGGAGTATATTGAGGAGAATTTAAACTAGAAGAGGGGGATGGCAGAAGCGAGCAAGGTGATCAGAGGCTTTGGGATGGGAAACCATATGGGCTTACCCCCCCATAAAAGTGAGATAAGGTGAGGGGCAAACAATACAGGGAGGGCCATAAAGGGAGAGAAGGAAGGAGGGGGAAGAAAGAAAGGGGATGGAGGGTGGTATCTTTAAATGCTAGAAACCTGGGGGATAAAATGCAGAACTACAGGCTTTCATGGCGGGGGGGGTGGTGGGGGGGTGGACATGGCTGCCATCACTGAGACATGCTGAGTGCTAGACTTTAGAAATGCTGACTTCAAAAGATGCTTGAAGTGGTGCAACAGTTCCTGGACAGTATTCAGCCTAATATAGACACAAATCAGAGATGGGAATTTGTTAAGCTAGGGATAGTGGAGGCAACAAATTCCTGCAGCAAGGCCAAAAGTAAAAAGGCTAGAATGAAGAAACCTAGCTGGATAAGCAGGGGTGTCATAGACAGGGTGAGGAGGAAAAGAATCACCCATAGGCCATCTAAAACCATGACTGGAACCTGGCAATTCCAGGTTACAGACTATTCTGCAAGGATAGAGTTAAGGGGAAAGGGGGAGGTAGGGCTTTATGTGAGGGAGGGACTAAAGTGTGTTAGGGAAGAGGGGGAGGAGAGAGATACAGAGGTTCTATGGATGCAAATCCAAGATCCAAAAAATAGGACACTACGGTTGGGGCTGGTGTACAGACTGCCCTCCCAATCGGAAGAGACAGATAGGGTATTGGTGGAACAGATCCAGAGGTACTGTGGGAAGGGTGGGGTTGTGATAGTAGGTGACTTCAACCTGCTGGGAGTGGAGTGGGGGACACCTGCCATCAAGTGTAGAAGGGAACAGATAATGCTAGATGCCTTCCAGGATAACTTCCTGATGTAGTTGATCAGCGAACCAACTAGGAATAGCCTTGACCTAATACTGTCTAACGGGGAGTGGGTGAGGGATCTGAGGGTGGAGGAACCACTGGCAGGGAGTGACCACTGGACAGTACGGTTACAGTAGCAGCTGGGCAGTGGGGGGCTGGGGCAAAGATGCTAGGCTTTAGAAATGCTGACTTCAAAAGATGGTTGAAGTGGTGCAACAGTTCCTGGACAGTATTCAGCCTAATATGGACACAAATCAGAGATGGGAATTTGTTAAGCTAGGGATAGTGGAGGCAACAAATTCCTGCAGCAAGGCCCAAAGTAAAAAGGCTAGGGTGAAGAAACCTAGCTGGATGAGCCAGGGTGTCATAGACAGGGTGAAGAGGAAAAGAGTCGCCCATAGGAGATACAGGAGAACTGGGAGTGGGGAGGACAGGGAGGAGTACCTGAAGGAAGCAAAGGAGATGATCAGGGAAGTAAGGGCAGCAAAGGTGTTAGGGAGCTCAGACTGGCAAAGGGAACTAAATAGGGGGGAAAAGACTTTTTCAGGTACATCAGGGAGAAAATGTGCTGTAAGGAACAAATACTAAGGATTAAGAAGGAAGGGAAATGGTTGGAAAAAGGGGGCAAAAAGGCAGACGTGCTTAATGACTACTTCTGCTCAGTTTACAAAAAAGAAATGGGGGGAAATACCTAAGGTTGGAGGGAGGATAGGATGGGGGAGTGACGGATGGGGAAATCACAGAAGATAAAGTGCTAAAGGGGTTAAGGGCACTGAGGGTGGACAAGGCACCGGGACGGGATGGCATATACCCCAGGGTACTGAAAGAGTAGGCAGTGGTCCTGGCAAGCCCATTAGTGGGCCTACTTAATACCTCTCTGGACTCAGGGTGTGTACCTCAGAATTGGAGGATGGCTCACATGGTTCCACTCCATAACAGTGGTCCTAAAGACTAACCAGGGGACTATAGACAAGTGAGTCTCACATCCATAGTGGAGAAACTGATCAAAAAATCTTGAAGGAGAGGCTGGTGACCTCGCTAGAGGTCAGTGGGGTGCAGGACAGTCAGTAGCATGGCTTTGTCAATGGCAGATCTTGCCAGACCAACCTAGTGGATTACTATGACTGGGTAACTAGGGAAATGGACAAAGGGCATGCTGTGGATGTCCTGTACCTGGACTTCATTAAGGTATTCGACTCGGTGCCACATGGAAGACTAGCATGTAGTCTAAGAGGCACAGGGGTGGGGGCAAAATTGGTGGGATGGGTGGAGAACTGGCTACAGTTATGGCAGCCAAGGGTGGTGGTGGGAGACTTATCATCCCCAAGAACAGTGATGAGCAGGGTCCCACAGGGGTCAGTGCTAGGGCCAGTGTTGTTTTGGGTATTTATTGCAGACATCTTGGTAGGCATAAATAGTAAGATCAGTCTATTTTTGGATGACACCAAGATGGGAGCAGTGGTGGATGACCAAGGGAGGTGGCAGGGATTGCAGGAAAATCTAACAAGGCAGGAGACAGTGTTTGACACCTGACAACTTGGTGTCAATGCCAAAAAATGCAAGGTGCTGCACTTCGGGACAAAGACTCCAAAGAGGAGCTACCATCTTGGGGGGGTGCAGCTAGCTGGGACTGAGGGGAAAAAAGATCTGGGGGTGCTCATTGTGGGAGCAATGAACAACTTGGCACAGTGTAGGAAAGCAGCAGCAGTGGCCAACAAGATATTGGGTTGTATTGCAAGGGGTATAACCTCTAGGAAGAGGGAGGTGATTCTGCCATTATACAGATTGCTGGTCAGACCCCGCCTGGAGTATTGCATTCAGTTTTGGCTCCATTACCAAAAGAGGGACATTAGATTCTGGAAGGGGTGCAACGCAGAGCAACAAAGATGATCCAGGGCTGGGGGAAGTCACATATGAGGTTAGACTGAGGGAGTTGAACATGTACTCTCAAGAGGAGAGGAGGGACAGGGGGGGATATGATTGAGACCTTTAAGTACATGAGAGGAATAAACAGGACAGGCCCTGAGGGACTGTTCAAGTGGAGGGTGGGGAGAGACACTCAGGGTCATGAGATGAGACTGGAGAATGAAAGGTTTAGGATGAAAATGAGGAGGCATTTCTTTATGGGAAGGGTGGTAGCAGAGTGGAACACATTACCAACAGAGGTGGTGGCCTGTAAAACAGTGGGATGCTTCAAGAGGGGCTGGGATAGGGCAAAAGGGAGGGTCATGGGAAGGGAGTAGGTTAGAAGGGGCAGCTGTAGAGTAGGGGTGTTAGCTGCAAACTTGAGCAGACTCAGTAGACCAAATGGCCTTTTTCTGCTGGCAGTTTCATATATTTGTATGTTCCTGAACATTAGTAACACCCCCGAACAGTGCAGTCACTCATGATTCATTGTATCCTCTACTCCCATTGCATAATGAGTGACTAGACTGTGTTGGGGATGTTCCTAAGTCCAGAAAGGATGCAGTGGGAGTTGATCAAGGAATGTAAACAAACATACAATCAGATGAACATATGAATGTGCCAGCAGAAACAGATCACCTGGTCTATCTAAGTCTGCTCGAGTGTGCAGCTAGCACCCCTAGTTTGCAGCTGCCCCAGCCCCCTCCCCTTTGTCATCCCACTGCCACCCCCACCTCCCCCCCCTCACTCTCCCCTGTTCCCTGTCCCATGCCCTTTTGAAGCTGTTCACAGATTTACATGATACCACCCATTCTGATAGGGCTTTCCATTTTGCTACCAACCTCTCTGTGAAATAGTGTCTCCTCATTTCCTTCCTAAATCTTCCCCCCTCTGTTCTTAGCACATGCCCCCTGGTGACTCTCCCCCTCCTTAACTTAAAGATCCCATTTGCCCCATCCTTATTGATTCCCCTCAGATATTTGAATATCTCTATCATGTACCCCCTGTCCCTTCTATCCTCCAGGGTGTACATATTCAGGTGTCTCAGCCTGCTGTCATAGTCTGTCTCTTCCATTCCACACATCATTTTTGTTGCCCTACTCTGCACCCCCCCCCAGTAGCTGATATCTCTCTTTAAGTATAGCCTCCAAAACTGCACACAATACTCTAAGTGCAGCCTTACCAGCGGCCTGTAGAGGGGCAAGATCACCTCTCTTCACCTGGATAAAATACCCTCGCTATGCACCCCAGCATTTTGTTCGCTTTTGCAGGCACTCTCCTGCACTGTGCAGTGTTGTCCATCATCCCTGTTATCATTACCTCTAGGTCCTTCTCCTCCTCCTCAGTGATCCCCAGCTTAACCCCTCGCAGCCAGTATTCTTTCCTTGGGTTCTTCACCCCAAAGTGCATAACCTTACACTTCTTTGCATTGAACCCCAGCTGCCACATCTCTGACCACTCCTCTAGCTTGCTTATGTCCTCCTGCAGCTGCTTCCATCCCTCCTCTCCATTCAGCACCGCTCCAATTTTGGTGTCATCAGTGAACAGACTTACCTTGCTCACCACCCCATGTGCAATGTCTGATATGAAGAGCCCAAACAATACTTGCCCCAACACAGAGCCCTGTGGCACCTGACTCATCACCGGCCTTGGAGTGGAGAGCTCCCATCTCACCACCACCCTTTGCAGCCTCCCACTCAGCCAGCTTGTAATCCAGTTCATCATTTTTGCCCCTACCCCTACACCAGTTAGCTTCCCCCCAAGTTGCTAATGAGGCACAGAATCGAAGGCCTTTCTGAAGTCCAAGTAAAGAACATCCACTGCATGACCGTTATCCAACTCACCTGTCACCCAGTCAAAATATTGTATCAGGTTGGTTTGACAAGACTTTCCTGAAACACTCCCACGCTGCCTCACATCCTGGAGGCCATTGTCCTCCAGGTATGACACCAGTTTTTCCTTTAGTATTGTCTCCATGAGTTTGCACACTATGGAGGTGAGAGTTACCTGGTGATAATTACCCAGTTCATCCCTTGGTTCGCTCTTGTGTAATGGTACTACATGTGCCATCCTCCAGTCCAGTGACACATATCCCAACTCCAGTGAGGTGCTGTACAGATTCACCAGTGGCTCTGTCAACACCTCCGCCATCTCTCTCAGCACCCTGTGGTGGATACCATCCAGCCTTGGTGCCTTGTCTACCTTCAGTGCCCTCAGTCCCTCTAGGACTCTACTTGCCTCAGTTCTTCCATCTGTTGCCTCCTCTCCCCTGTCCCCACCCTCCCAGCCCATGGTGGTAGCGCCCCTTTCTTCCATGAACACTGAGAAAAATATTCATTCAGTGCTTCTGCCTCCTTCTCACCCTTTTCTGTCCATTCCCACCCCTGTTTATCTCACTATTGTCTCCTTGCACTTCCTTTTCTCCCTGATGTATCAGAAAAAGTCTTTCTCCCCCCCCCTTAATTTTCTGCACTAATCTCAGCTCTCTCTGGGCTTTGGCTTCTCTCACTTTTCTGGTCACCTCCCTGGACTGTCTTGCATACTCCTCCCTGCTCACTTCCTTCTCTGTCCTTCTATACCTCTGGTGCACCTCTTGTTTTGCTCTCACCACCTCTACTACCTCGCTGTTCAACTAGCATGGTTTTCTTGCTCTGTTCCTCTTACTCTGTGTCTTGTTGTAGGTGTCTGTTGCCTCTGTAATCCCCCTTTTAATAATATCCCATTTCTGCTCTGTATCCATCTACTACCTTATGCCCTCTAGTTTCCCTTTCAGTACTTCCTTCATCCTTCCAAAGTCTGCCCCCCTGAAGTTTACTACCTGAGTAACTGATTTCTCTGGCACCCCACACATCGTGATATTAAATCACACTGTTTGGTGATTGCTGTCAGCTAGTGGGTCCTCCACCTTTATAAACAGGGAGGAGAGGAGGCACTGTGGGTCACGTTAGGGACTGGAAATGACACCACAATCTGCACAGGGATTGTATACAGATCCTCCATGTCGAGGGGGGAATGGACAAGGATATGATAGAAGGCATACTTAGGATGGCAGAGATAGGGGAAATACTGTTGATGGGGGACCTTAATATGCCAGATGTTAACTGGAGCACTTTTGCTGCAGCCACATCCAAAAGCAGGGCCATTCTTGATGCCCTTCAGGTGGCATGCCTCAGACAGCTAGTTTTGGAACCTACTCATGAGGGAGCAATCTTAGACCTCATGTTCTCAAATGGGGACAGTGAGAGGATATCAGATCTAGAAGTGGATAGCCATTTGGGAACAAATGACCACCAAACAGTGTGGTTCATGATAAACTCAGCTACAGAGTCAAGCTGTACAAAAGTGAGAGTTCTGGACTTCAGGAGGGCTGACTTTAGCAAGATGGGAGAGTGCCTTAGAAAAGCACTAGCAAACAAGCTAGAAGGAGGGGTGCGGCAACAATGGGAAAATATCAAAACTGCCATCACAGAGGCAACAAGCCTTTGTGTGAAGCAAATAAACAAATCGAAATTAAAGAAAAAGCCACTATGGTTCTCAAAAGAGGTGGCTGTGAAGGTTAGGGAGAAAAAGATAGCATTTAGGAAGTATAAGGAAACACAGAAGAAGCAGGACAGAGAACTGTAACAGTTAAGGCAGAAGGAAGCAGGGAGGGTAGTCAGAATAGCAAAGGCACAAACTGAGGAAAAGATAGCTAACTCGGTTAAGAAGGGGGATAAAACCTTTTATAGGTATATCAGGGAGTGTAGAAAGACAAAGGGAGGGAGAGTGAGGCTGAACAGAATGGATGGTGGTTGGGCAGAGAGTGACAGTGAAAAAGGAGGGATACTGAATGAATACTTCTGTTCAGTATTCACAAAAGAAGAAGTGGTGGAGGTGCCTGATCCAATTAACAGAAGCACTCTGGAGAGGAGGGTTGATCCCAGTCCTTTCACAGAAGAAAGGGTTCTGAAAGAACTCCTAAAACTGAAGGTGGACAAAGCAATGGGGCCAGATGGACTTCACCCCAGAATTCTAAAAGAATTAAGCAGAGAACTAGTGACACCACTGACTACCTCTTTTAACAAATTATGGGAGTATGGTATGGTACCTGAGGACTGGAAGAAAGCTGATGTGATTCCCCTTCACAAATGTAGCACCAAGACAGAGGCAGGAAACTACAGACCTGTCAGTTTGACCTCTGTCATAGGGAAAGTGATGGAATCACTTCTGAATTAAAGAATTGTTGAGTACATAGAGGCCAGTGGGGCACAGGACCCAAGGCATCATGGGTTCACAGCGGGAAGGTCATGTCAGATGAATCTAATTGTTTCTTTGACTGGGTGGCCAAAGTAGTAGACCAGGGAGTGGCTGTGTACATGGCCTACCTAGACTTTAGCAAGGCATTTGACACAGTACCACACAAAAGATTAGTAGTCAAATTAACCAGCCTGGGAGTGGGTCCCAGGGTGGTAGCCTGGGTAAAACAGTGGCTGAACAACAGGACACAGAAGGTAATTGTAAATGGAGTCCACTCTGAAGAAAGAGAGGTTACTAGTGGGGTACCGCATGGTTCAGTACTGGGACCAGTCCTTTTTAATGTCTTTATAAGTGACACTGCAGAGGGACTGGAAGGAAAAGTATGTCTCTTTGCAGATGACACAAAGATCTGCAACAGGGTTGATGCACAAGGAGGTGTGGAAAGGATGATATGGACTTGGCAAGGTTGGAGGAATGGTCAGAAATATGGCAGCTTGGATTCAATGTAAAGAAGTGCAAAATAATGCACCTGGGAAACAAAAACCCAAGGGAAGATTACACAATGGGGGGGAAGTAGTAACAACAACAAAAAAGGAAAGGGACCTGGGGGTAATAATATCAGATGACCTTAAGGCTGGCAAGCAATGTGAGAAGGCGGTAGGGAGGGCTGGGTGAATACTGGGATGTATATGGAGAGGTATCACCTGCAGAAAACAGGAAGTTGTTATCCCCCTGTACAGACAGTTGGTGAGACCCCATCTGGAGTACTGCGTCCAGTTCTGGAGGCCCCATCTCTGCAAGGACATAGACAGGATGGAGGCAGTTCAGAGGAGGGCAACTAAAATGGTGCAGGGTCTGAAAGGGAAGCCATACAAGAAGAGACTAAAGGAGCTTATTATGTATACCCTTGAGGAAAGGAGGGAGAGGGGGAACATGATAGAAATGTTTAAGTACCTCAGTGGAATCAACAAAGTCTAAGAGGGTAGCATCTTGCAGAAAAAGAGATGTGCAAGAACAAGGGGACAAAATTTGAAGATAGAGGGGGGATGGCTCGGGGCAATCTGAGGAAGTATTTTTTCACAGAGAGAATGGTGGGAGCATGGAACAGCCTTCCTGAGGAGGTTGTGGGGTCTAAAACTGTGGGAGAATTCAAGAATGCATGGAACAGATATAAGGCAATTTTTGTGGGCAGTAGGATGAAATAGGCTGTTGGTTAAATAGGATCTGCAGCTTATCCTCTAGGTAGGGAAATGGGCAGACTAGGTGGGCCAAGAGGTCCTTATCTGCCATCAAAGTCTATGTTTCTGTGTTTCTATGTTTCCCTTACTGCCTCCCCATTCGACAACACCAGTTCTTTAGCCTAGTAGGTACACTAACCAACTGTGTTAGGAGACCCTCCTGGCTTGCATCCAGGAGCACTTGCTACCTAGCACTGGAGGTGACTGTAATGCTCCAGTCAATCCCCGGCAAGTTGAAATCCCCCATGATGACCACCTTCCCTTTTCTAAATACCTTTCTGATTTGTCCAGCTAATTCCCTGTCAAGCTCCTCAGACTGGGACAGTGGCCTGTATACCACCCCAATCCTCAGTTTCCTACCCCTTGATGCTAGGAGCTGCAGCCAATTTGCCTCTGCTCTCCTTTCTTCACCCTCATCCCTTGTACATTTGATCCCGTCCCACACATAGACTGGCACCCGACCACCCCTCCCTTCCTTACAGTCCTTCCTGTATACTTTGTATCCTGGGATTGCCAGATCCCAGTCCCGGTGCTCAGTTGCCCATGTTTCTGTGAAAGCTGCAATACCCACCCTCTACGCTGCTAAGAGTGCCTGTAGCTCAGTAGATTTGTTGCCTAAGCTTCTTGCACTCAGGGAGACCACCCTCCATCCTGCCCCCTTCCCTTCATTGGCATCCATTTCCTTTCTTCTACTCCCTCCTTTTTCAGCTGCCCCAAGTCCTTCCCTGCTAGACTGGGGGGTAGGCTGTGACTTCACTCTATCAGATGCCTGCCTAACTGCTGTCCACTTGCCACCCACCATCTAGTTTAAATTCACCTTTGTCACAATATACCTCTCCTGTCTTTGCTTTAATACCTCCTCCCCCTTCCCACTCAGGTGTAGCCTGTCCCTTGCAAACAGATTGTTATTATCCCAGGTACTGCCCCAGCCACCCACAACCCCATATCCCTTAGTTTGACACCATTCTACCAACCATGTGTTCAACTCCCTAATTCTCTCCTTTCTCACTGTGCTTGCACAGGATACTAGAAGCACTTCAGAAAATGCCACATACTCCCCAGTCTCCTCACACAACCTTCCCACTTCCTCAGTCCTCTCCTTTGTTACCGCCACCATTTCCCCTGCTAAGTCATGTGTCTCCACATGTACCACAATGTATGGTTTCCTCCTACCCTCCTTATGCAATTTAGGATTGCCTGTCCTGCCTTGTCTGCCTTTAATCCTGGTATGGTCTCCACCCATGTCTGACTGTGCCTCTCCCCTTGCTGCACCATCTGATCCCCTTGAGTATGGAGTCCCCCAACACTAGTACACCTCCCTCCTCTTTCCTTGTGCCTGTCGCCACCCCCCACCCAGGTTCTCATTTCTGGGGCCACGCAAGATGGTGCTTTTACAGTGTGTCCCAGTGTCTTCCCCCTGCCCTTATCAATTGAGACTCCTCCCCCTCCTTCTGTTTGACTGTCAACCTTCTGCTCCCTCCTCACCTCTCAGTGTATTATCCCTCCCCCTGCCACACCATACTCAGTCTCTCCACTAGTAATGCCCCTCTCTCCCTTCTCCTTGTGAGTACTATCCCTTGTGTAATCTCCTCCTGCATCCTCTTTTCCATGTGTTGCTAGTACAGCAAACATGTTCCCTCCTCCCTTTGCCTCATTGTGAGTTTCCTCCTACCTCCTGCCTACTGCTGCTCCTCTTTTTCTAGGTCTTGCTGGAGTCCACCCTTCATCAACTGGCTTCCTGTCTACTGTGCCTCCTCCCCCTGATCTCTCCCTTGCACCCCTGTTCCTTCTCTGTGGTGCCCCCACAATACTCTTAAATGTTAGCCCTCCTACCGACACAATCCTCCCCTCCTCCCTCAACCTCCCCAGCTCCCTGCCAAGCCACTGAACCTCTTTTTCAAGCCTTCTTAGCCTGTGGCACATTAGGCACCCTCCCAGCCTCCACAGTATGTTAATCTGCATTTCTGCCCCATAGCCATTGCACCCTACAATCCTACTCATGGTCCACACTACCTATACAGCCTCTCCACACCACTCTCCCTACAGCAAGTAGAATTAACTAATTCTAGCCCAACCTCTAACATAAATTGTTATCCTAAACACCCTTGCATGCAGCATAAGACAGTCAACTACAGTACCAACTGGAAACCACAATCCTACTTATAAGGACTATAGATCTAGTCACACGTTTTATATATTTATATGTCTTTAAGACTTAACTGATATGGCTGTTCCTTGTTTCCTCCTTCCTGGTCTGTTCTGAAGGCTCAGATCAATTTGTAGCTCCCCAAGCTCCTCCCTCACAGCCTTCAAACCCAACCCCCAGTGGTATTTCAGTATTTAAGAATACAGTCACTCCAGCCACAGAAGCCTTTAAGCTAAATTCTACTTTAAACTAAATTAAAAAGAAATCAAACAATATCAAAACTTACTAAAAATCCTCAATGCATTAACCCCCTCAACAGCAAGTAGAATTAGTAGTGGGCAGCATTATGGAGGCACTCCTTAAGGAAAGGATAATGCAACACCTGGAATCCATAGTAGCACAGGATCCAATACAGCATGGGTTTACAAAAGGAAGATCCTGTCAAACTAATCTCATAGATTTCTTTGACTGGGTAACCAGAATGGTGGACCAAGGGGGAGCAGTTGATGTCACCTACCTTGACTTCAGCAAAGCTTTTGATACTGTTCCACATAGAAGATTGATTAATAAGCTGGGTAGGCTCGGGGTGGGTCAGAAGTTGGTCAACTGGGTGCCAAACTGGCTGATGGGCAGAAAACAGAGAGTGGTGGTAAACGGTATACAGTCAGAAGAGATGCAAGTCACAAGTGGGGTACCTCAGGGATCAGTCCTGGGGCCAGTCCTCTTCAATATCTTCATCAGTGACATTGCAGATGGACTGGAGGGTAAGGTTTGTCTGAGTGCAGATGACACCAAGATCTGCAACAGAGTAGTTGATCCAGATGGGGTGGGCAGAATGAGAAGAGATCTGGATAAACTAGCAAAATGGTCAGAAGAGTGGCAACTGGGATTTAATGCAAAGAAGTGCAAAATCATGCACATAGGGAAGAGAAACTCTGAAGCCACCTATGGGTTGGGAGGGGAGTTGCGGGCAGTCACAAGGGAAGAAAGAGACTTGGGCATCATCATCACCGATGACTTGAAATCATCCAAGTAGACCACTAAAGCAGTTGGCAAGGCTAGGGGGATGTTAGGGTGTATTAGTAGGGGTATCACAAGTCAGAAGAGGGAGGTAATAATCCCTCTTTACAAGACTCTGGTTAGGCCTCATATGGAGTACTGCGTGCAGTACTGGAGGCCACACCTTCACAAGAACATTAACCAAATTGAGGCAGTCCAGAGAAGGGCAACCAAAATGGTGCAGGGAATGCATCAGAAAACATATGAGGACAGATTAGTGGAACTCAATATGTATACCCTAGAGCAAAGGAGGGAGAGAGGTGATATGATCAAAACATTCAAACACCTTAAGGGCATTAACAAGGTGAAAGAATCTAACATGTTTCAATATAAGAAAAATAGCAGGACAAGAGAACACAGAATGAAATTAGAGGGAGGCCAATTAAGGGGTAATGTGAGGAAGTTCTTTTTCACAGAAATAGTGGTGGATGCATGGAACAGCCTACCTCAGGAAGTCGTGGATATGAACACAGTGCAGGGCTTCAAACAGGCATGGGATAGGCATAAGGGAGCAATACAGACGAGTATGAATAGATAGACCATTGACAGAGTAAAAGCTGATGGCACATTTATAAGGTAGAAAAAGAAATGGGCAGACTGGATGGGCCTTGTGGTCCTTATCTACCATTAACTTCTATGTTTCTATGTTCCTAATTAAGTAAGCCTTCTCTCCTGTAGTTTAAAAAACAATAGCAAAACTTACAGAAATCTTCTCCACAACCAGCAAGCAGACTTAACCAATCCTTCTCCCCTGCAGTTTGCTGGCTTAGTCATAATTTAAAGGCTTTGTGGGTGAGCAAGTCTGGACATGTCCTGTGCAGTCACTCCAGCCACAAGCAGACTTAACCAATCCTTCTCCCCTACAGTTTGATGGCCCAGTCAGAGTTTAATGGCTATGTGGGTGGGCAAGTCTGGGCATGTCCTGTGCACTCACTCCAGCCATATAAGCTTTTATGCTAAATTCTACTTTAAGCTAAATTAAAAAGAAACAAAACAATATAAAAACTTACTAAAAATCCTATATATATTAACTTCCTCAACAGCATGTAGAATTAACTAATCCTTCTCTCCTGTAGTTTAAAAAACAATAGCAAAACTTACAGAAATCTTCTCCACAACCAGCAAGCAGACTTAACCAATCCTTCTCCCCAGAAGGTTTATGGCTTAGTCAGAATTTAAAGGCTTTGTGGGTGGGCAAGTCTGGGCATGTCTTGTGCAGTCACTCCAGCCACAAGCAGACTTAACCAATCCTTCTCCCCTGTAGTTTGATGGCTCAGTCAGAGTTTAATGGCTATGTGGATGGGCAAGTCTGGGCATGTCCTGTACACTCACTCCAGCCACAGAAGCCTTTATGCTAAATTCTACTTTAAGCTAAATTAAAAAGAAAATAAAACAATATCAAAACTTATAAAAATCCTCTATATATTAACTCCCTAAACAGCATGTAGAATTAACTAATCCTTCTCTCCTGTAGTTTAAAAAATAATAGCAAAACTTACATAAATCTTCTCCACAGCCAGCGAGCAGACTTAACCAATCCATGTTTTGATGTGGTAACACCAATATGGTGGGCAGTCTCTTTTTCATTTTTTTAAAGAAAAAAGCAATCAGAATCAAACTCCCAGCTACAATAGTCTTCAAAGAATGTGTAAAATCACAAAAAATTTTTTTTTTAAATAGGGACACTTTGAGGCCGAGGGGAAGGGGGTTGACAGTGTCCTTTAAAGTTAAAAACTCAATGGAAATACATTGAACTACATTTACCTTACTTTCTCGTATTGCAGTCACCAGTTCCAGCAGT
This sequence comes from Neoceratodus forsteri, assembly GCA_016271365.2. Lineage (NCBI taxonomy): Eukaryota > Metazoa > Chordata > Ceratodontiformes > Ceratodontidae > Neoceratodus > Neoceratodus forsteri. The sequence continues at coordinate 867,316,160 of CM057450.1, read as the reverse complement.
TCCATGTGTCTTCAGTCAGAAGAGTGGATCTTGAGCATTGGACCTCTTTAGGTGAGTGAGGATATATGGGGTGTACTGGGGGTATGGGGTGTGAGTGCTGAGTGGGAGGGAGGGGTTGGGGCTGATTGGTGAGGGACCATTTTGTTTTTGTGGGCACACAAAAAAAAACATCCAGGGACAATTTTCTTTACTGCAGGAACGGACTGGGGGGTCTACTAGACACCAGGGACAAAACCTGCATGGGGGAGCTGAACGGACAATGGGGAGAGCAGAGGGACCACTATTTCTTTTTATGATAGCCCGTTTATGTTCACCCACTCTTTCCTTCAGCTTGCACTTAATTCTGCCCATATAGTAAGCTCCACACAGGCATGTACCCAAATAAACTACATAAGCGGAGTCACAATTTATAAATCTACTGGTATTGTATTGCTTACATAGAAGGGTTAACAAAAGTGTCAGTACTTTCCATAGCAGGGCAGTATTTGCTGTGCTGACATTGGACGCAACCAGATGGAAGAACAAGTAATCCATTAGATGTTGAAGAAAAAAATAGGTTGCAGGCTATGCATTAACCAGTTGGCAAAGTTATGTGGGTGACGATGCACCATATGAGGGGGTTCTGTAACTAAAGGTGGTAGTTTCAGATCTGCCCATAAAATGTGGCAATTCTTTTGCATAATATTACAAATCTTTTTTGCCTGAAGCCCATATGTGGTTACAAAATTTAGCCTATTATGATTCTGATTTTTTGACACATTTCCCAGCAATAATGTTTCTCTGCTAGTATCAGTAGCTCTTAGTCTAGCCCTGGAAATAACATCCTGTCTGTAACCCTGTGCATATAATCTGCAACTCAGCTGTTTAGCATGCTGTTCATATGCAGTACTGGTACTACAATGTTGCCTAATTCAAATGAACTGGCCAGTTGGAACACCCTTTATAACATGGCATGAATGACATGAATTAGCTAACAATATTGCATTACGATCTGTAGATTTATGAAACAGATCGGTCTCTGTGCTCATGTCACTACCTTTACAAATAAATATATCCCAAAATGAAGCATTTATTTTACTGTATTGTACAGTAAACTTTAAATGTGGATCTGATTTCTCCAAATAATTCACAAAAGAAAACAATTCATCTTCCGCTTCATGCCATATCAAACAGTAATCATCTATGTACCATTTATATAAGGAGCTCTTACTAAAGAAGGGACTAAATTCTTCATTATAAATAACTTACTCCTCTCATTTGCCTAGGTACAGTTTGCAAAACGTGCCACTGATCTGCAAGTAAAAGTTAAATAGAAATTTTGGCCAGTAAAAATCTGACCAGTTCCAATAAAATTTCAGTAGGTGGAGAACTTGTTTCTAGGCATTCGTTAAGAAAATATTCTAGTGCCCCCAAATTCCCAACATGGGGTATATTAGTATGCAGATCTTTTATATCCATTGTTATAAGCAATTCGTCAGGTCTGATTACTAGACCATATAAAACAGTAAGCATTTGTGTAGTATCCTTAATGTAGGACCAAAGATCTACTACCAAAGGTTTTAGAAAGGAATCTACAAACTGGGATAGGTGTTCTGTAATCAACCCAATTCCAGCAATGATTGGTCGACCTGGTGAGCTATTTAAACCCACAAAAGGCAAGACAAGGTAGCTTTGAGAAAGAAGTAGTCAACTGTGAAATGTCAGCTGTGATACTGTGTGTGGCAGTGCATGCAGCGCAACACACCTGACCCCGTGCAGGGACAAACTGTAATTTAAAGTCTAGTAAGGAATATTGCAGTGAAAAGCAAGCATTGGGAAACTCCACTAGGAAAAGGAAACTGAGCCAGAAGATAGACTTACTGCTTGATGGACTGTAGTATCGGCATCTTATCTGTTTGCATTATATGGACTGTGTCTAAACATTATTGTAAAAAAATAAATGAAAATCAGGTAAGGAAGTGATGATAGACTGTATATAATGTCAGCCCTGTGGTTGAATCTATACCTTATACTTTGATTTCCAGTCTATTATATATGTATGGGGTATGGGGGACAGAGGATACGAGGAGAGGCTGAGGGGATCTGAACATGGACTCCCTGGAGGACAGAAGGGAGAGGAGGGTCATGATTGAAACCTTCAGATACCTTAGGGGCATAAACAAGGTTGGTACAGAGAGCATCTTCATCTTAAGAAAGGAGGGGGCAACTAGGGGACATAACCTGAAGTTGGTGAGGGGTAGATTCAAGAAAGAACTGAGGAGGCACTTTTTCCATGAAAGGGTGGTGAAGGGGTGGAATGAGTTGCCAGAGGAGATAGTAGCAGCAAAGACAGTCATCAGCTTCAAGAGTTGATGGGGCAAGGTGAAGAAGAGAATTAGGACCAAAGAGGACACTATTGGGAGATGGATAGCAGAAGAGAAGGGGATGGGGGGGGGTTGACTTCAGGAGAAGTTGCGGAGGGGAAACAGCTTTCAGTGAATTAGCTGAGCTGCACATTTGAGCAGACTAGATAGGTCATTATGGCCTGTTTCTGCTGGTGAGTTGTTTTTGTTTGTATACAATGAACTGCATTTACCAAAGTTTTTCATATTGCAGTCTCTAGTTCCAGTAGCAAGACGTGTCTTTGATCAGAAGAGTGGGTCTTGAACATGGGGCCTGTGCAGGTGAGTGAGGGTGTGTGGGGGTGTTTTGGGTAGTGTGGGGTGGAGGGTGCTGAGTAGGGGTAGGGGTGGGGGCTGATCAGCGAGGGACCATTTTTTTTTCAAAAAAAGAAAAACATCAAGGGATGGTTTTCGTCTTTTCAGGGAAGGACGGTCACGGGGTGGAGGGGTTTGGGGATGCCACTAGACACCAGGGACATAAACATCAACATGGGAATGGCTATCAGACATCATGGGAGGGGAAAAGAAACACTGGGGTGGCAATAAAAATATAAAGATATGGGGCTGGCAATCAGAGAAGGGGGAGGGACCACTGGACTACCAGGGAAACATTTGTTAGCCACAGTTGATTGATTGGACATCACAGGAGGGGAGAAGGAACACTATCCAAAATGAAAACAAACATTAAAATATTGGGAGGGCAATCAGAGAATGGAATGGGGGAGGGGGAGGGACCACTGGATTTCCAGAGCTTAATTGTTTATTACCTGGGACAGTGATTAGAGAATGGGAGAGGGGGGAGGGACCATTGGACTACTAAGGCTTTATTTTTTATTTCCAGAGACGGCAATTGGAGAATGAATGAGGGGGAGGGACCACTGAACTACCATTACTTTATTTTTTAATTACTGGGGAGTACGATCAGAGAACAGGGAGTGTGGAAGAACCACTATACTATCAATGAGAAATACGGGACAACCAGCAACTATGGACATTTAAACTACTACAGTCAAGTTTGAATGGTAAATAACCAACCAAATGGTAATTACTTAGCGAGGGACAGCAGGCATTAATTTCAGTTAGAAAACACATATTTACCATGGAGATATAATGCTTTTAAGGCACACATCGAACTAAGCATATCACTGATACCTAAATACAGGTGTTGTGCCCTGTTTACCATGAAGTGGTTATGTGCAACAGTAATTTGAAAATTGTTAGAAAAACAAGAACAAAATGGCTGACATCTTGATCAGTATTTGTATGAGAATCCACAACTGTTTGAATGGCTATTTACTATTTGATCTGTTTTCATTTACCTGCCTGTCTAGCGGCTGTCACAAAAAATGTTATAATTCTAAAATGGTAATGTATTTTTTCACAAAACCATCCAAAGGCACACCCTTGGCACACACCCCCATCATTCATATAAATCAAAGATGAATTTTTCTTTCCATGGGGGCTGTAGATGGTGGCAAAAAATCCCATGCTAACCCGTGGGACAAAATGTAATTTTTACTGTTTTTCACCACTTTATATCATAAAAACCATACAAGATGTCATCACAAAACTTTCCAGATCTTGCAACACTGGCAGAATGACTTTGCATCCCAATTTGTGGGTTTTTTCAAAAAAAAATGCCAACGTTATTGAGGTGCAAAAATTGAGATTTAACATTGAAGTGTTATACTAACCCTAACTATAGTGGTGGTACCATGCCCCTATAAGATATCTTTAAGTGCATTTGTAGACATCACTGTGCCATGATTCTGAGAGTCTACAAGTGACATATCACATTTGTATGTCAAATTAACCCGTGAAAACACACACACACACACCATTGACTGAGTCACAGTGAAAACACAATATTTAAATTATTAATTATTAATCAATCAATCAATCTTTATTTAACTAGGTGAAACACCATTGAGGAAAAGCTCATTTACAAGGTGGACCTGGGTAGTTAATACAATAAGAATACATAGTGCAAATAAAAGAGTACTATTGGAAAAATAATATACAAAGAAAGTGCAGGCACAGCATTTTTTCAGGTTAAATAAAATGCAGGACTTTACAACCAGTGTACACAAAAAAATACAGATCATAGAGTAAAGGAGAAAGGAGAGGGGAGACCAACAGGCAGAGGAAGGCGGGAAGACTGGAAAATTAGGTTTTGAAGCATCTCCAGGTTTCAATAAGTAGGTTACTAAGAAACATTTTGAAGGTTGGCATGTTAACAGGTTTTGAGAGTTTCAGAGATTTTTGAGTAGTGTTCCAGATGGAGGGAAGGGCATGGCCTAGGGAAGATGAGCCATACCAGGTTCTGAACCTAAGGATGTCAAAGGTAATGCGGAAGTATCTTCTCAGGGAGTAGGTTCCTGAAGAGTGGACCAGGAGCTTGGTGATTACTGGGGGAACTTTCCTATTATGGCTCTGTAAGGTCATATGGTGGCATTTATCAGTCTCCTAGTGTTTAGGGAGTGCAAACCGAGTTCAGCTTAAAAGGGAGCAGTGAAGAATATTGTAGGGAGAGTTAGCGATAAATCTGAGGGCTCTATGATACAGAGTGTCTAGTTTTGACAGGAAGGTGAGGGTGCAGTGCTTGTAGAGGATGTCACTGTAGTCCAGGAGAGGAACAAATGTTGACTGTACTAATCGTGTTTTCGCCTCTAAGTTAAGGAGGTGCTTGATCCTGTAGAATACGTCTAGTCTCTGTCTAAGTTTTTAGTTAATTTATCGATATGAAATGTGAAGGAAAGCCTACTGTCGATCCAGAAGCCAAGGTTTTTAAACTTTTCAACTGGTTTAAGGGATTCACCCAAGAGGGTAATAATATGGGGTCTGGCCCCAGATGGAATGGTACCTGTAGTGGCAGCCTGGGGGGAGAAGAAAATAATTTTAGTTCTGTTTGCATTTAGCAGTAGTTTTTGCTGCAGCAGGCAGAAATCTTGTTGAAGGAGTGAGCAGGCTGTATCAAGGGAGGGGTGTGCTATATAGAGAATGGTATTGTCTGGGAATAGATGTATATTAGCTGATGCAATGTTGAGGTCGCTTTCATGGATATAAATCATGAATAGCAGAGGCCCCAGTATCAAGCCCTGCTGGACTCCTCTCAAGAGATACTTGAGTGGGGAGACATCACACTGGGCTTTAACTTGCTGCTGCCTGCCTACTAAATAGAAGGTGAACCATTTGAGGGGAGGATGATCCCGGCCAATATTATGTAGCATAAGGAGGAGGAGATCATAGTCAACAGTGTTGAATGCCTTACTTAAGTTTAAGAAAAGGGCACAAATGTGGTTCTTTGCGTCGAGCACTGTTTGCCAATCGTTAGGTACTTTGGCAAGAGCAGTGATGGTACTGTGATTGGGTTTGAAGCCAGACTGAAGCAGGTTCAATAGATTATGAGTTTCAAGATAGTCCCTGAGTTCAGAGTTCACCAATTTCTCCAGAAGCTTAGAGAGAGTCAGTAGAAGGGAAATGGGCCTATAATTGTTCAGGTCACTTTGGTCACCTGACTTGAAGAGTGAAATGACATGGGCTACTTTCCAGTCAAGGGGGAAGAACCCTTCAGAGATGGACTTATTGAAAAGATGAGTAATAGGAGAAGTAAGTGCACAGAACCCAAGCTTTAGGAAACAGGGGTCAATTTGTTGTGCCCCAGCACTTTTAGAGGCATCAAGGGTGTGTAACAGGTCTTCTACCTGTCTGAAGGTGATAGGGGCAAGACTGAAGGAATTCGGGGTTGGGGGTGCCTTTGTTGGGAGGTTAGAGGAAGAGGGAAGAGTGAAGAGCATTAGCAGGGGAAGAGTCGAAGGCAAGACCAGCCATTGTGAAGTGGTTGTTTAACAGGGTCAGAATGTTGCTTTTGTTGGTCGTTACGGTGTCACTGGTGGAGATCTTTACAGGGAGTGTGTGTGTGTGGGGGGAGGTGGCCTTGAATTTCCCTTAGGGTCTTCCAGAATTTGATGGAATTCTTAGAGGAAGAATCCAAGGCTGACTGAAAGTATTTTACCTTTTCCGCTCTAATTTGTTTTGTACAAGTGTTCCTAGCAGCATGGAACACCGTCCAGTCTGAAGGATTTTTGGTTTTATGCACCCTTTTCCAAAGGGCGTCTCTTTTGTGTAAGGCACACCTGAGAGAATTACTGAACCAAGGACAGGATTTGGACCTGGTCCTGACCTTGACTAACAGGGCATGCTTACAGTAGTTATGTTCATGCTGTAGACAAGTCAAAGTGAAAATACATTTTCAGGGTTCATTCATGCCTTTAGGTTTTCCTACATGGACTACCCTTTCATATACATATTTTGAAATTAAAGCTTTCACTGAGCCAGACAGAACAGCAATTGCCTTCCATGAATTGGTATGTTGAGGGAAATAAACCTGTCCTGACTTCAGTAACTTGTTTTGTTTCTCCAGTGTAATGCAAGCAACAACACAAGTTTGTGCTCAGTAGTACAGTAGCAAATTTAACCAGAACATTTGCAGCAACATGAAAGGAGCATCTACTGTCCCAAGTACAGCATCATTCATCAAACATAACTGTATATATTTATTTATTTAGTTTTTGTTTACTGGGTAGGTGTGCTAGCCATAGAGATGATTATTTTCAGGCATGACCCGGGAGGTTACAGGGTAACATTACAAAGAATATAACTGTAACATTGCAGAGACTACAACAGAAGGTAGATACAGCAAGGTATACACAGTGGTATTCTACAGTAGGTTATGCAGCATAAATAACATACAAGGTATTGAAAGCAGGTTACAGGACATATATTTACAGTAATAGCACTGGGATGAGGTACTGTATATTGGCAGTATAGTAAAAACCGTACTGTTGCAAAATACAAGGGATAACTCAGAGACACGTGGTCACAAATTCAAAGGAAAAAATAGACATACAGCAGCTGTGACCCTGGAGGAAAAACAATTTTCTACAGACAAGGGAAATATGGGAAACAAAACAAGTAAGTGCCAAGGGGTTAGATGCGGGGATAGGAAAAAGGAGGTTATTCATGTTTGGAGTAGGGTAAGTTTCAGAGATAGGATCCAGGTAAGTAGTGGGTGAGGCAGGGGAACAAGACGAGAGAGAATTTACCCCGCGAGGGTAAGAAGACAAAAATGTACTGATGCAGAGGTCAGGGGAACAGAACAAGTAAGTGCAAAAGGGGTTAGATGCAGGGGATAGGAAAACTGAGATAGGTTATGTTAGGTACAGGGTGGCATTAGAAGTGCAGGCCTGTCGGGTAGGGGGTGTATCTGGGGACAGGGTAAGAAATGGTATTTTGGCAGAAGCAGGTTAAGAACTGCAGTCAGGGATGGGGACAGGGAGCTAAGGTGGTTTAAAACAGGAGCATTGGTTAGATGATATGAGGTAATGACAGAGAGCTTTTTTAAAGGTGTCATGAGTGGGTGCTAGGTAGACATCTAGAGCAACAGTTCTCAAACTTTGTCATAGTGAGCCTCCCCTAAGCCATGGAAAAGACCTTGAGCCTCCCCCAAAATACTGAAATATTTTTGGGCCTCCCCATAGAAAAATAGCCTACTTTTCACAGATACATCAGAATAAATTGAAACCTCTTTGCATAGCTGGCTCTCATGTTAAGCTTATTGTAACCCCTCCCAACAGGACAACCTACTTGCTCCAATATTTTGGCTCTCGAACTATTGTTACCCCTTACTGCCATACCTTCATGGATCAGATTGCTTTCCATTTGCCCTCTAACTGGAATAACCTTCCTGATGACCTCTGCCTCCCCTGCCCTAAGCAACTTCTCAGGGATCATTTGCTCCTCCTGCTCTTATTCCTAGTATCTGTATGGTTAACTCTTGTATTTGGACAGTTCTGCTGCCAGTCTAATTGATCAATTGTTCCTTACATTGTTAGTTTATTGTTAATTTGTTTGCACTTTTATTCATTTTGTATTGTTTGAGTGTTTTGCAGTTAAATTCTGAACTGTATTCTCTCACTACCCTTCTCTGGTTACACCTGATATAAGCCATGGCTCAGTGTACAGTACCTTCCCTGGTCACAGACTTGTGAATAAATACATACATTCACCTACTATTATCCTCTTTCAGTTTGCCTTATCCTTTCACACAAAATCTATAAAGTTCAAAAGTGATATATAATATTTTTTCAAGACTTGTTCGAGCCTCCCCTGGAACAGGTTGGGGCCTCCCCAGGGAGGCTGGCCTCACCATTTGAGAACCCCTGATCTAGAGGGAAGGAGCTCCAGAGCTGAAGAGCATAGTGGGCAAATGCACTAGAACCTTTGGTGGTTGAGTATTTCGACACACTTAAGAAGAATTTATCAGCTGAGCGCAAACCAGAGTTGGAAGTCTGTGGCACGGAGCAGTACCACCAGTGATTTAGGAGTTTGGGACCTCATAATACTGTCTATATCAATGTCTTTATATGGAAAATAATTGCAATTAAGCTCCTATTGCATCAATTTGGTAAACGAATGATAATTTTAAAAGGCGAGAGCTCTGAATTTCTGTTTAGAAGCTTAAGGCACAGAAAAAGTGTAGAGCTGAGCTGGGTATTGTATCCTTTAAATGCAAATCTGAGCTTTAACTTCCCCAAATATATTATAGCAGGTTTTCATACAAGAGTTGTTTTCCGTGATACTATAGTTATATTGCTTACATCTGAAAGTCATTCACTTTAAACTATAATAGAGATCAAACTGTTTTAATTCTTCTTTCTGGGTCTGAATATTAAGCAATAAATATATTTTATGTATTGCTTATTTTATCCAGTAAACAGAGCCAAGAGGACAGTTTCCAATTGTGAGAGGGGAAGGGACACACAGAAGAATTAACATACATTATACAATGGCATAAAAAAATCTTGGACCCTGATTGGTCTGTCTGGGACTGGAGCCGTGATGTTATCCCAGGACAACATCACGGCTCTAGTTCCAGCAGGACCGCATCAAATGTAAAAATTAAAAATGAAATGAATCATTCCACTTCTGCAATTGCTTGATTGTGTCATTCCCCCTTAGCACCCGACCTTACTGTCTCAGATTCAAAAAAATAAACCGACAAGCCAACAACTCAGCAAACATCCCCCCAAATCCCAAAAGATTATATCCCATTAAAAAAAACTTAAAACTAAAACCTATCATTAGTGCATGAGAACAGCATGTGGCTGTCCGTTTCCGTTAGTGCTCGCAGCTTCGAGCACCTGCTCCTCAGACTCTTCACCCCTGACATTCAGGCCAGTATCAGATTATTTTACCAACTTCTCCCAGTACACAGCCAACAGTCGGAAAAGTCCGTGTGTAGGAAAACTGTTGAAAGTGGAGCTTAACCCTCATTGTACACCATCATTTCCTGCTCCATGGTCTGCTCCCTCGCACTCTTGAAATCCCTCAGTAAACTTGTATCTGCAGCACAGACTGGGAGTGCGGACATACTCTACCACATTTAAAATGAATTTCTCGCTACTCTCCGCTCCATGGTCGGTGCCCTCGCATTCTTGAAATCCCTCAAACTTTTATCTGCACCACAGATGAGGAGCGGGGACACATTCTACTACATTTAAAATGAATTCTCTGTACCAGCCACTTACAATCACATTGTAAATGCCGAAAGTCCCACTCCTCTCCTCACTCAATGCTAAGGTTCTGTGTCACAGAAATCACCTGATCCCATGGCAGGCAGTGGGACAGTTGAATTAACTTTGTGGACTCTGAAGATACACACACACACACACACTCATTTACCAGCAGCACTACCTACTGGCCAAAAAAGAACAATTTTTTTCCTATGTACACATCCACAATGATAAATGAACTAAAAAGTACAAAAACAAAATTCTTCTTTAATCTTTTTTTTCTTTTATGTAAATGAGCCATTGTATAATAGCAATAATGCACTCCAGGGTGTGTGTTGTGCTGGGATAACATCACGCCTGGGGTGATTAGTCACACTCGGCCTGCGGCTTTGTGCCTAATCACCCCAGGCATGACGTTATCCCAGCACAACACACACCCTGGAGTGCATTATTGCTTAAATAAATTAGCGGTGTGCACAAGAACAGTAAGCTACAAAACAGTCGACTAACTAACCTAACTGCATGACTTATCTAATTACTCCCAAATATATAACTGAGTATGCTTGAAGAAAAAGGTATTTTCTTTATTTTTTATTTATGACTTTTTGGGCCCCATCCAGTACTGGAACCTCTGCCCATGTCAGGGCCCTTGCTGACCCTAGCTACCCACATGAACCGCTGCTCCACTCGATACCCCCTGGCTTTCCCCTCAGGGCAGGACTGTGGCACCACAGACTATGGGATAGGTTGAGGGGAGTCAGCCTTGCAAATTGTGGGCACAGCGAGTCGGGCTCCATCAAGGTGCTGGAGCGGCGAGTTCTTTTTTCCCCATGTAAGGAGGGGCAGGAACATGCAATGATGCCTGCATGCATCCCGGCCCTCAGGAACTTACCAATGCCAGCTGCTGTGGCACCCCTAGCCTCTGCCAGGGGTCCTTACAGTGCCAGACATACCCTGCACCCTCCCCCCAGAGAAGGAAAGCAGTCCATGGGACACTCAATCCTTCTCCCCCAGCCGGCCCTCTGATGACCCAGGTCCATTCCCGAACCCGGATCGCTGGCGTTGCAAGCGGAATTCCAACCACTGTGCTGGTGGGCCTGCCAAAGACAAAGGTATACTGTTTCAGGTCAGAACTAGTTTTTTTTATGATTATTATCAATATTTTTGGAGAGCTTCATTTCCTTGAGCCCGATTTGTATCCTGCACCCTGCAGGGAAGAAGTGCAGCTGGATGTTGGAATACTTGCTTGAATAATGGTGTTTGGACAGCAATCCTGTACTTTGGTCCCATGAAGGCTTACAGCAGATACATGCACAGACACACGCACACATATGCACATGCATGCACACAACACACACACACACACACACACATTATCAGTTGTAATTCTAAGACATTACACTGCAGTCAATGTGCATTATTTGTGTATATGATACAATCAAGCTGGGATCTGTGCTGCATGTTACTGAGGCAATGCAAAATGCATCTCATATGAACTGTTGCTGTAAAAAGTAGAAACTTCTTCTGTACTCCTGTGTGTGTGAGTTTGTGTGTGTGTTTGTGTGTGTGTGGTGGGGGAAGGTCTTAGTCTGGCTTTTGCTGGACTACTACAATGTAGTATAGTACATTCAGTTGTTCAGTGAGCTGTGTTTGCTACAGGAGATGTTTGTCGATGGGGACTGAAGTCTGACAAAAATAATAATTATACTGAATGGTTGAGCAGTTTGTGAAAAACAAACAAGTGATCTGCTGCCGCTATGTGCATGTTGCTTCTTCTATTCGTGTGACAGCAACAGCAGCCTTTGTTGTTGGCATTCCTTTTAGCACGCTGTGATCCAGGACTGTGTCAAATTTCATGGTAGTTTTGCTGCTGGCTTTGTTAGGGAAACCAGTGTTTATAACTTTAAGCGGTTCCTGATTTTGGTCATTTTTATGTTGGCTTGCCATGCTTGTGTGCAAGTCAACATATTGGAAGAGTGCAGATTTGGGGGCATGGCCGCTGTTGGGTGAATGCAGGCACGTGACAGGTGCGCCCTCATTCCCCAATCAGACTGCATGCCGCGCCACACCATGCATACATAATGGGTGAGCAATATCTACAAAGGTCCGCTGCAATCCGAGCAAAGCTTGTCATACGCAGTGGTCCTTGTTTGCCGTGCTCTGGCCACATAATGAGCATGATCAGCGAGTGGGTGGCTGCCCCACATCTGCTCGACATCAGGGTGCCTAATCCCATGTCGGTAACCCTCCCGCTGTCTCTGTGTGCAGACAGGGAGCCCACTCCCATTGGCATAACCTCCAAATTTTGAATGCCGGAGGGGTGCCAATCCCCCTCAGCTCATGGCCCCCCACTGTCTTTTGTGTGCTGATGGGGACCCACTCCCATTGACATCACCCCCAATTGTTGAATGCCAAGGGGTGCCCAATCCCCTCGCTCACGCCCCCAGCTTTCTTGTTTGCATCGGATGAACAATCCTCGTCGACATCTTCTCCTCCCCGTGTTGTGTGCCAAATGAGGTTGCCCAATCCTCCGCTGTCAGCTACTGACACCCCCCAAAACAGTTAGGTGGCACACTGGGAGTCCACCCCAGCGTGCAAATACCCTGGAAAATGAAACTGTCCTGCAATGTTTTTTCCTTTTACCCTGTAAATGAAACCGCCCCTCGTAGTCTCGATGCCCCTCCCACCCGCACCCACCCACTGCGCGACCCATCTCCCTCACCCCTCACCCCATACTTATCTCCGAGTTCAGTGCGACGATCTTCAGTGGACCAGGAACACGTCTGCACTCTTCAAAGCCGACCGCGAACTGAGGAAATGCTGGTAAGCTGTATAATGGAATGAATAGAGTTTTTTCAACTTTGCTGCATATCTCAGGCATTTCTTGGAATTTTGGCATCAAATTTTCAGCATGGGTTTTTGTGGTCCTTCCTCATAAATTCTATCACTGTCATGGCGTTAATCAGCCTTGAAAGGTGATTTCGCAGTCACTGCGCAAAATCACCTTTCGGGACCCATTAATGAAATGACAGTGCCAGTGTTCATGAGGTGGCCTCTCAAAAAGCCTATGTTCCAAATTTGGTGGAAAAAATCCAACAAATGCCTGTTTTATGAGCGTGCGTTGCACAGTTGCTACGTAGGCTCATAACTTCGCACATTCGCAATATTTTAATGCCAGATTTTCAGCATTGTCATTTTTGTATACTTCCTTGTGAACAGTACAGCTGTCATTTTCCACATCCTGCCCGAAATGTGTTTCCGCACTTCCGGCACACAGTAGCACAGTTGCTGTGGGAAATCAGTGTCTGGGCCAGATTATGAAAATGACAGTGACACAGTTCATGAGCAGAGGTCCTAAAATGCCTATGTTGAAAATTTGGTGATGATACTCCATAAAAGGACTGTGTTACGAGAGTGCATTGGCAGATTGCACGCACTCTCATACTGTTGTGCATTTGTGGTACTTTCACTCTGGATTTTACCATTGCCATTTTTCCAGACCTCTTGATAAACAGTACAGCCATCATTTCACATATCCTGCCCAAAATGTGTTTTCGCACTTCCGGCACAGAATAGCATGGTCACTGTGTGAAATCACTTCTTGGGACACTTTGAGGAAATAACAGTGACATTGTACATGAGCAGAGGTGCTAAAATGCCTATGCTGAAAATTTGGTGCCAAACGCCCATAAAATGGCAGTGTTGCAAGTGTGCGTTGCATATTTCCCACACACCCTTGTAACTTCGCAAATTTGGTATATTTACATGCCACATTTTCAACACTGGCATTTTTTTACACCTCCTTATGAACTGTGCAGCTCTCATTTTTCACATCCTGCCCAACATGTTTTCCCGCACTGCACTACCAAACACCCAAAGGGACACCCTAATGCCTGTCACTCTCCGCAGGGTGGGGGTGGGTTGGCATCAGTTCAATACTTCATTGCCATTCCTATGATGCATCTCTCTAACTCCTGCACTGCCAATGCCAGCAAGCCAACATTACGCACTGACAAATGCTTGTTAAGCACTGCTGCACCTAGTTTCTGAGGCAGGAGGCTGAAAGTTGTGTGCTATGGTGTTGTAAATATAGCCAAAGTACCTTTATTTTATGGTTTCTCATGAAAGTGCATCAGTGTTGTTTTAGGTTTTGCTTAGAAGTTCTTTTTCAAATGTTCACTTGTAACTAGTTCCTGGACTGGGTTTGAATAGAACATCAGTAATCAAGTCTCAGACTCATGGGACTCAGTTCACAAAGGTCAGCACAAGCTGCGTCTAAGGCAGCTTGCACCGACTACTGGTGTGCCAGTGACCCTGCGCCCAATTCACTATCAGGTAGGATCCCAGCAGCAAAGTCCCATGGATTCCAGCAACCCTGGCCCTGTCCAAAACATACAGCACCATAGAAAGCAGTCCCTGGTGGCTATCACTCCCCAGCCCCGATCCCCAGTAATATATTAAAAAAAAGCACTTTCCTGGTGGCTAGTGGACCCCAGCTCCAATTCCAGTTTATGAAATAATAAATGGAAATGCTGATATTATATATTATTAGAATTTTGGTAACTGGGCAAGCCCACTGAGACCATGAAGTCCCTTTTTCATGGGTGACCTGGAAGACAAATACAATACAGAACAATGCAATACAAAACAGTATTCACTTGTGGCTAGCAATCCCTGTTTATGAAATAATAAAAGCCCTTGGTGGCTAGCGGACACCCCCCCCAAGCCCCGATCCTCATTTATGAAATAATAAAAATCCCTAGTGGTCAAGTGGACCCCATGCCACAATTCCAATTTGTTACATAATACCAACATCTCTGGTGGTCCAATGGAACCCCCCCACCCCAACTGGCAGTGTCCCACCACCCAACTCCCCCTTCCCATCCCAGAGCCACGGACCTTCACAGTCCTCCACTAATGACCATGGCAGGGTGCTGACAGAGCTGTAAATAAGCTACTGCACACAGTACACAGCATGCATACTGTATTCGGTACACTCACCGACAGCTCAGTTGGTGCCTGGCCATGGTGGTAAGCAGAGGGCTGTACCAGGCATTGATTCTGGGATGGGATGGGGGAGCAGGGTGGTGGAGCACTAGTCACCAGGGACTTTTATTATTTCATAAACAGGGATCAGGGCTGGGGGGGCTGCTAGACACCAGGGACTTTTTTTTATGCGCCCACCCCGCACCCTGGACGATCCCTCATTCAGGCCTCTCAAGGACCTGCTCACCTGGCAGCTTCCGACCCCACTGCCCCACATCGCAGCCAGCCTAGGTAACCCCAATGTATCCCTTCTTTGGGAGGGTCTCTTACCTTCATAGAGGATAAGCATTCCGGCCATACCAATGATCCTGGGTGCTGCTGAGATGGTAGATGGAGGTCTGGGTGCTCAGTGATGAGGCCATCACCCAATCAGCCAGGGTGTCATTTTCATGTTTTCTCCCCAGGGAGTGGCATGCCATACATGTCAAGACTTACGCTGACATCCTCCAGTCCCACATCATCTGAGGGCCTGACGTCTTGCTGTGCACCCGGACTCTGCCATGGGCCACATCCCCCCCCCAGAGAAGGTGAGCTGTTGCTGGATGCTCCAACCTTTTCCCCCCAGCCAGCCCTCCAGTGACCTGGGTCCATTCCCAAATCTGGGTCGCTGGCATTGCAGACAGAAATCCAACTGCTGTGCCGACAGGCCACCCCAGGGACTTTTATTATTAAATAAGCAGGGATCAGGGTTGGGGGAGGCCACTAGCCACCAAGGACTTTTATTATTTCATAAATGAGGATTGGGGATGGAGGGGTCTTCTAGACCACCAGGGACTTTTATTATTTCATAAACAGGGATCAGAGCTGGTTGAGACTGCTAGACACCAAGTAATTTTATTATTTCATAAACGGGGATCGGAGTGGAGGGGCTGCTAGCCACCAGCAACTTTTATTATTTCGTAAACAGGGATCCAAGCTTGGGGGGGGAACCATGGCACAGTGCCACAAATGTCAAAACCCTCCCAGAAGACACACATCTAAGTACCCTTACACCAGCACTGGCTGGTCTAAAGGGTACTTGGAATTTTGCCCTCTAGGAGGGTTTTGTGAATACCGACTTGGGGGATATGGCAGTCTGCATCTGCTGCAAGCCCTCTAGCTCCATGTTGCAGCCCATTCTGTGGTGCAAGGCTGGTGAAGCCCCCTTTGGCACAGGGAGCCTACATTTGATGCAGGCTGACTTTGTGAATTGCTCCCAGTGCATCTTTTGGCACAAGCCACATCTTGCACCATTCTTTGGAGCACAAGCCCCTTGTGCCATTCAGGGGAGCTTTCTGAATTGAGCCCATGGAATTGAAATGCTGTTGAGTAATAATATGTTTTTGTAAGGATGTGTGTGTGTATGTCTGTGTGTGTTTTAAATTGATAAAGATACTGTGTTTTTATATTTTTATAAGATGGTTTTGTTTCATGCACTCTTTATGGTGGGGAATTATTTACCCAGACATCCTCATTCAGTCTTAAAAATAGGTTTATTGATGAGTGAAACAAATAGAACAAGCATTTGTCAATGCCGAATGTTGTCTCGCTGGCATTGGCATTGGTAGTGCCGGAGTTAGAGACACATAATAGGAATGGCAGTGAAGTACTGAAGTGACGCCAACCCCACCCCTACCCTGTAGAGACTGACAGGCATTGGGGTGTGCCTTTGGGGCATCAACTATAATGCGCATACCATTGTACCTCACCCTGCCCTGTAGACACTGGCAAGTGTTGTGGTGTGCTTTGGGGTCTTTGGGCATTATACTTATCCCATTCCATAAAAAAATACACTGAGGTGGGTGCAGTATAGGAGAATGGGGTGAATGTTAGGGCTGAACACTCCAAGGCAGACCTTGATGCCTGTCACTGGCTGCAGGGTGGGGTTGGGGGAGGAACTGCATGAGCATTACAGCCAATGATCCCAAGTCACACCCCTGACACCTGGCAGTCTCTACAGGGTGGGGTGTTACAGTTGGAAACCCTAGGCATTTGTTGGTATTTTCACTCCAAATTTTAAACATAGGCTGTTTGTGACCCCACCTCATGAAGAGCGGCACAATCAGTTTGTTAGCTGAAAGGTGGTTTTGCACAGCCGCTATGCCATTTGGCGACACCGGGATGAAAACACATTTTGGGCAGGATGTGGAAAATGACAACTGTATTGTTCATGAAAAGTGGTAAAAAAATGGCAACGCTGTAAATCTGCAGTGAAAATATGAAAAATTGGTGAAGTCATGAGCATGCATAGAAACCGCACAACACACGTCCGTAACCCAAATTTTTGGGAGTTTTCTAGCCACATTTTCAACATAGGAATTTTGGGACCTCCCCTCATGAACAATGACACTGTGATTTTGTTAATCTGTCCCAAAAGTTGATTTCCCACAGTGACCACGCCATTGTTCTCCACGGGTGCAGAAACACATTTTGGGCAGGCTGTGAAAAATGAGAGCTGTACTGTTGATAAAGAGGTATGAAAAAATGCCAGTGTTGAAAATCTGGCATGAAAATATGGCAAATTTGTGAAGTTACAAGGGTGTGTGGAAACTGCGTAACACACATTTGCAACACAGTCATTTTATGGACTTTCGGCACCAAATTTTCAACATAGGTATTTTAGGACCTCTGCTCATGAAAAGTGTCACTATAATTTTCTCAAACTGTCCCAAAAATGGATTTCACACAGCGACCGCACTATTCAGTGCCAGTGGCTCAGTAGGTAGCACACTCGTCTCTGAGATTAGAGGGCTGTGGGTTCAGTTCCCACATCTGGCACTTGGGTTAATATCCCAGTACTGACACTGTAGTGCAGCATGAGAGGGGTGCTGCACTTCTGAGGTGACGTCCTTTGTATGGGATGTTAAACAAAGGTCCCAACTGCCTGGATTGGTGGTAGTTCAGGTGGATGTTAAATATCCCATGGCACTTATCGAAAAGAGTAGGGGAATTTTATTAAGAAATGGACTTCAATACAAAGAAAAAACAAGAAAGAAGAAACATAAATCAGATACAGACAATATAGAAACAATCATTTAGCCCATTCCATACAATGTATCCAATAGCGTTTAAAGTGTTCCAAGGGAGTATGAGAAAAGTCATGATCCATTAGTCTTTTCAGAGCTTTACCAGCATTGGCAAATAGGTCCTCATGAGCAACATGCTTCTGCTGTAGAATCCACAGACACCTAGACTGCCAAACATAAAAATGTAAGCTGCAAAAAATAACATAGAGATTATCACTATCGTATTTTACAAAGGTATTCGGAAAAGGCCCAAACAAAATAGTAGGATAATCAATAGTCCTGAACTCTGGCTCCTGCCACTATGCAGCCAAAAAATTCCAAAAGGGTTTAATGTAGGCACATTCTATAAATAAATGACATTGAGTCTCCAATAGTTGAACACAAGTAGATCGAGGACAAAATCTTTCAGACAATTGCTTATGCGTACTGTTCCCCTTATCCCCTAACTTCCCATAATTACATAACCATAAGCAGTCTCAAGCATAGGGTGGGATACGTTTATTCAGTAAATATTTTAAGATAACTACCTGCCTGTCCTCCGGGCACTCTGGAAAAACAACATCAGTTGTGCGCTCAGCTAACAAGATGGTCCTATAGACCGTCTTTCTGTCATCAGTCAAAAGTTGATGAGGGGTAATATCCCATTTAATAAGCTGTTTTATGCATTCTTTAATACCACAAGGTAAGTCAGGAAGTCTTGACAAAAGTCTAGAATTACGAGCCAGCCAACTGGGCCTACATAAATTTACCCAGTGATCCAAAAAAGGTCTCCAAATGAGATACCCCAGTTTCAAAACCTTGCCTAAATTATACATCACAAAGATACTATAAAAAAAAGCAACAGGATGGAGCATAGAAACACCACCTTCTGCAATCGGCAGATAGGTTATTTCCTGTTTAATAGGGTTCAAATGAGACCCCCAAAATGCCTGAAAAAAAGACACTAAAAATCTGTGTCCAAATACCAAATGGGGGAAGAAAAATATAACAAATACATGAAAATATAGAGGTAAGGATAGTTTTGATCAACAGCACCCTTTTCTTTTTGGAAAGCTGCTGCCCTTTCCATTCTCCCACTATCTGAGAACCCCTAGCCAAAGCCATATCCCAGTTCCGCTTAGCCATATCACCAGGGCCAAACAATATTCCTAAAATTTTAATAGGTTCTCTAGAGATAGGGATCCCAGCAATAACTCCACTGAGAGGTACAGGGGTGGAGCCAATAATAACCCACTTACTCTTATTGTAGTTAATTTTAGAACCAGAGAGACTTAAAAAAAAGGTGAATAGAGTCTCACAGAGCAGAGACAGAAAAGTGAAGGGGTAAAAGTAGCACCAAATCATCAGCATAAGCCAGCGCCTTGTGTTGTGGCAGAGAGGGAAGCACATCAAGACCCTGTAAACTAGTGTTCAAATGTAATAATCTGATAAAGATATCAATGGTAAAGGCAAAAAGTACACAACTGAGTGGGTAGCCCTGCCGTACCCCTTTAGAAATGGCCAACCTGTTCCCTAGCCATCCATTAACATTAGGGATAAGAACAGCCCCTTTGTGCATCGCTGAAAGCCAAAAAATAAACTGGTCTGGGAACCCAAAGGCTTTTAATACCAAAAATAAAAAGGAATGAGCCACCCGATCAAAGGCTTTTTCTTGATCCAAACCAAAAACAAACCCTTGTAATGTACCAACATCCCCCGGAAAACACCTCTCAAATAGATCAAGTTATCCTATTGCTTATGCCCCGGAACAGCACAGGTCTGTGCCGGATGCAGAAACAGTGGGGTAACTGTAGAAAGCCAGGCCAAGAGAATTTTACTGAGGATTTTCAAATCAGAGTTTAAGAGACTAAGGGGACGCCAATTATTTAAATCAGTTGTATCACCTTTCTTATATATGAGAAGTAAAATAGCCTCAGACATAGAGGGAGCATATTTCCCAGAATGTAAAATAAAATTCAGGAGGATCACCAGAACAGGGCCAAGGGACTGTAAGAAGGATTTGTAAAACCCTGCACTGAGGCCATCCGTACCCAGGGTGGACTGAGAAGGCAACTCATGGACAGCTTTAGTGACTTCAGCTAAAGTAACATCAGCTGTCAAAGCTTGCTGTTAGGCGTCAGACACTGTAGGCAACTGTAGCTTATCCAATATCTGAGAAACAACCCCGTCTGCTAGAATAGGGTCCGTGGCCAGGGTGGCCGCCATATAGGTTTCTACCACATCCAACAGCCGGTGTGGATCACTTACAGTGTGGCCATGCATATCAGTCAAAACTGAAATCAGCCTAGAATCTATCCATTTTTTGTTTTCTGTAAAAGGGTCCAAAGAGTGTTTGGACATATTCGTGACAAACCGCAATTCCTGGTCTAAGGACTTACCCCGATTATACTGCAGGTCCATCATTTTTTTTTAATGGGAGCAATAAGCCCACTATAATCCTGTGTAGTAGTTTCAGTGAGATAAATAAGGTGTTGCAACTGGTGTCTCAACTGCAAGTACCCCATGTATTCAGTAGTAGATTTAACATGTGCCAGATGTTGAAAATCATCTTCCAACTTTGTTTAGAATCCTCCCACCAGTCTAAGATGGAATCATAGCATTCCAGCACAGAAAACTGAGCATCCCAGTCCCTCAACAATAACTGTCGAATGTGAGGATCTTCTAACAGGGATTCATTTAATCTCCAACCATTTTTCTTACATCTGGGAGCCCCCTCCCAGGAAATAGTAACTGTAAGAGTGGTATGATCAGAAAATTTGATAGGCCGAGTAAAAGCCTACACAACCTGTAGAACCGCAGATATAAAAACAAAATCAATCCGTGTCCTAAAAGTTCCCCGGAAATATGTGTAACCCCCTGCAGGATGTAGTACCATGTAGGCATCCTACATGTGTGCTGTAGAAATAATATTTTTTAAAGCCACGGAGTCACAAAAAAGTTTATCCGTAGAAAGGCCCCTATCAGTGGTAGATAATCTACAATTAAAATCGCCCAACCAAACAACCAACCGGGAGGTATGCAAAAAAGGTTGCACTTCCTTACAAAGAGCTATCATTTGTGCCTTGGTTTGGGGAACATAGACTGTAATAACCCAAAAACGTTCCAAACGAAAGGAAATATCCAAACACATAGCCCTCCCTGGGTGTATATCCACTAATCTGGAAACAGCTAGGTTAGAATTAGAAAAAAGGATGCCCAAGCCATCACAAGTGTCGTCCCCCACAGACCAAAAGGAAGGCCCCAAAGTCCAGCAGTGAGAGGAATGTTGGAGATCCCGATGAGACTTCAGATGGATGTCCTGCAAGCAAATAATGTCAGATGTAATAGTTTTAAGGAGTGAAAAAAAGCCAGTACGTTTCCTCTCACCCTTAATACCATTAACATTTAAATTAGAAAATGTTAAGGAAGACATACGAGGGAAAAAAAATTAGGCATAACCATGGAAAATCCTAGTCCAGAACAAAAATCTCAAGGGGATTTCCCTGCCTGTCTATGTCTAGTCCATTTGGCTATAGAGTCCTCAGACTGACTTTCAGTGTCTGTAATGGAGACAACAGAAGAGGTATCAGTATCGTCTCCAGAGTCCCCACCAGTATCCTCTTCTAAAGGAGCAAAAACATTCCCTACCCTCACAGCATCCTTCGGAGGTATAGGCTTCTGGAGAGATTTGGGCTCAGACATGGTTTTACCATGCCTATTCCATTTCTAGGGGAACCACCGTGAAAGGGACTTCGGGGGGGGGCATATGGTCTTCAGGACTGACTACAAGGGGGGCAGAAGGGACAACAGCACTGTTAGAAGCTAAACCTACTTCCAAATGTGTGGAAGAAGAGGCAGCAGCCAGAGGCACAGGAGGAGTGACCTGAGGCGTAGTGATCGGAGCTGAAACTGGTACAGTATCTGCAGGTACAGGTGTAGTAGCAGCAACCTGTGTAGCTAAGGCACACTGAGCCTGATTAATAAGACCTTCATGGGAGGAGCAGTCCTCATGATTGTGAGAGGCCCAAGGACAGCAGCCATAGGCATGACCGGTTTGCTGACATAAATTACATTTAAAAAGATTCAAACTGGTCGAGGCCAGATGGACGTACTCCAAACAATGATTACATCTGGTCGTGTCACAGGCCGAACTAAGGTGTGAACGAGAGCCACATTTAAAACAAGATTTAGGCTGACCAATATAGAAAATAGACCCCCTATCCCAACCCAAAAAGAATACACTAGGGAGGTGTACATGTCCAGAGTTAGTGGAGAAAAGTTTAACCTTCACTTTCCAACCCCCATCCCAAATCTGATCGCTATCCATAGTAGGGGTAGGCCTTCCCAAAATCTCACAATGCTGTCTCAACCAAAAAAGTATATCTTCAACATTAACCCCTTCGTTCTTAAATAAGACAGTAATAGTTTTAATCAAAGGCTTAGTGAGAAGTATTGCCTGAAAAGGCACCCATAAAGGGTCATTTTTAAGAGAATTATATTGAGCCCAGAACCTATCCAAATTAGACACATTTTTGAAACTAACGTCATAATAACCATTCCCTAAAGAAATCAAAGCAAAAATCTCTGAGGAAAAAAACTTCATAGACTTTTTAAAAGAGTTTTAGCAACAAGTAACCTGTCAGGAGTGTGTTCCAAGCCCCCTTTGTACAAAAGCCAAACTGCATTCCTCCTAGGAGCAGGTTCCCCCATGGAGTGAAACAAATCAGCAAGTTTAAACAAAGGAGCCAGGGAAGACTTCTCCTGGTGCTCAGCCAAGGCCTCTGGGCTAGGCCCCATTCTACTCTCAGCAGGTAAAGAAGGAACAATCACAGCTTCTGGTGTGATACCAACACCAGAAGTACTAGCATTAGGCACAGTAGACAACAAATTTTCAGAATTACCCCGGGGTATGGTAGAGCTTGCTGCAGAGTCCGCATTGGTGGCCACAGTAGAAGTCGAAGAACACAGCCTCCGATATGATGGGTCAGAAGGGTCCGAAGTCCAGTGGCCGGATGCCGCTGGGACCCAACCAGCCGCAGAGACGGCCCTTTCCAGAGACCAGGAAGCATCCTGAAAAGCAACAGGAGGCGGCGCAGGGGCCAAGTCACCCCACTTTGTAGCTTTACGTCAGTCCAGGAAGGAGAAAGTTTGCTCCGAAGATGATGGAGAAACAGGCAGTTTAGGAGGGGCATCCAGGGCTTTACCGTGCATTCCCAGTCTAGTTTTCTGCAAAGCACCGGTCTCCACAGACATAGGTTCAGGAAGAGGGTATGAAGGCTTAGGGCACACGGGAGCAACACCGCATGAACTGCCAGCCTTGTCAGCAACCATAGCATCCACAGAAGAAGGAGGAACCTCTGCCTCAGAACAGGCGTCCGACCGGAGTGTATGCTCTATCCATTCCTTCACAATACTGGCCCCAGGGGAAACCAGAGACACCAGCGCAAGTTCCACTGCCAATTCTCCACCTAATCGGAGCCATTCCCATTGACGGAGAAGGAGATCCTGATGACAAGAAGACTCCTGCAAGCTGGAGCCAGCACAAGAAACAGTTCCAATCTGCAAAACAGGTAGGTCAATAGAAACTGACCCAATTTCCATACGGTCTTCAGCAGCGCTATTGGGAGAGAATTCAGCAGCTGCCATAGCAAGGTCCAAAGCCTCCTGTGTCGACAGGACAGGAGCAGAGGCCAGAGCTCCCATCCTAATAGCATCCTCACCCTCCACAGAGCCCGGTGAAATGGCCATCATAGCAAGATGGGCAGCAATTCCCCCAGTGGAGAGTAGGGGAGTTTCCCCCGTGTCCTGGCCAAATTTCCCTCATTCACTAAAAATACCACCAACAGCTTAATCTGGTTCAAGGTCAGTTGGCATTCATCTGTATCCCTCTCCCCCGGGTCGTGCCTGAAAATAGGCAGGATTTGTCCAGTGCACTTACCCGGTCAACAAAAACTAACTAAATAAATAAATAAAATACATTAATAATAAATTCTGCTCCGGACGTGCCAAAACACATTTTGGCCAGGATACGTAAAATGACAGCTGTACTGTTCATAAGGAGGTATAGAAAAATGCCACTTTTTAAAATCTGGAGTGAAAATATTACAAATTCACAAAGTTATGGATGTGCGTGGAAACAGCGCAACATATGCTTGTAAAACAGCCATTTTTTTGATTGTGTGGTGCATCTACCTGCACATATCGGAGATGTGCCACAAAGATGTGCCCAAAGTTAGGCATGTAAAAACACACCTGACTGGTAGCCACCCACAAGTGGGCTGCTGTATAGAACTTTGCGAACGGAAGTGTCCAGTATACTCTGCGAGCCCATTGGTCGACAAGCCGCAAGCTGTCAGTCGGCAGGCAGCCATAGAGGTGTGCATGTGGGTTTTGCTGCCCGCTGACATATGGCCACTGCTGAGAAGGGGGGAGCGAGGTGGGATGAGGGTCCTGTGTGGGTGGGAGGGTACTACTAGACCACCGGGTTTTTCTTCTTTTGTCATTTATGGGGATCAGACTCAGGGATGGTCATAGAGGGTTACAATTGGACTACCAGAAGTGATTTTAATATTTCATTTATGGGAATTGGGACTCATGGATGGGAGGGGGGACCACTAGACTACCAGAGATTATATTATTCTTACATTTATGGGGCTCGGCCTTGGGGATGGGAGGGGGGGCCACTACACTACCATGGAGTAATATAATATTTTATATTAATGGGGATCGGATCTCAGGGAGATGAGGGAGGCCACTAGACAGCCGGGAATCAGTACGATATGCATCAGCAGGGCAGCTGGCACATTTCACTGGGCCAGCCCTGCACAACTCATGCAAATGGGGCAATAATGACATACAAATGGCCCCATTTGCACCTTGCATGCATAATGGCCCCATTTGCATGTTTGGGTTTGAATATCTTTAAATTGCACCTTGCACATCTCCAAATGTGCTGGTACATTCACAGTCCAGGTATTCTGACCTGTCTTGGGGGCTGCATTGGGGCATCATAGTTGCACCGCATTCATTTTATGGTATATTCAGCCAAGAAGTGCCATTGCGCATCTCATTTGAATATATCACTTTTGTGCTTGTGCGCAACTCAGTTGCACGGAGCAACCACTTGCGCCATAGCTGGGTGCAACTTTGAATACTGGGGCCCAAGTGTATACAAAGAAAAGCAAAGATTGATATTCTTCACCATGTTCCTATACAAAACTGCTCATTCTGAAAAAACAATCTGTTGATTTTTGTGATAACCGAGTTTTCAAAATTTCCCAGCACCAACACACACACACACAGTAGTTGATCATGTCCATCTAAATGCTACCCATGATCTTTAGAGATGGTCAGGAATCACATGTGTAACTTCCCTAAAGTTGATACCTATATGATCCTTGGAAATGTTAAGTGTTACTCTGTTCTCCTCCCACCTCTTTGAGTATGACACTTCCATGGACTTGAATGTGAATTTTGCACTGCACAAATATTTCTGGACACCTGAGGTGAGTGAATAACCTTGCTTTAACTACATATAGCTAGCATAGGTTTCCTGCTCCACACGAGAAATTCAAAATAAGGTAGAAGACTATAGTACTCACCACAAAGAAAATGATTCTGAGGTGCAGTGTGCATGAGTTAGAAACACAGATCTACAGGGAAGGTTAGGTATCCGAGTCTATGCAAAAATTAAAATAATTATTTCTTAGTCTTTAAAGGAAAATGCAATCAAAATATTTTGACACTGGCTTGACACTCCCCCCAACACCCACTCACACATACACAGTGATGGAATAAGTACTTATGTTGCTATCAGTTCTCTGAGGAGCAAGTGACATTTGTAACAGCAGGTGGAACCAATTATTTTCACTATCTGAATCTCATTTTCTAATCTGTGAGAAATACATCTGTACAGCAAATACAGTCAGTGAATTCTGTTGGGGGAGGTTAGTAAAACTAAATTGAATTCATGTCTGTGCAGCCCTCTTTTAGTTGATGCCAAGAAGGTTTCAAGATAACTGATTCAATATCTTATTGAGACTCTATGTTCTTTTAATCTGCAAATGCCAATACAACTATTTTTTCATAAGTGCAACTTCTGAAGGCTACCCTGGGATCACTTTCTCCTCTTTTATGTTCCTAAGTGTAAATTGAATTTTGTCTACAAGAAAAGTGAGGGACTGATGACTGTAAACTACGGTAACATTTATACACAAGCAACGTGTGCTTCAATGGGTGGGTAGGAGTTTTCTCTGTACTGTGATAAATTTAGTACTGGGGAGATGACAAACTGTCAGCATTGAGACTAAAAAGTATTATTTTCCCAGCAAGGAATGTGGCTGCATTTCTCAGACTTTCTTACGCTGATGAATTTAATATTGAAAACTGAAGAACTGATGGCGCTGGTGATAGAGATCCTCTACTCACATTCAAAGTATAGCTAAGGTGCATTGCAGACTTCTAGTCAGAGATGAGTTTTAGAGCTGAAATGAAAAGACAGGATATATTTTATTTACATTTTATTTATGCAGATTAACCCAGCTGAGATGTAACATCTCATTTCCAATGGGGTCCTGCTTGTATTCATTTCCGCAGCTGGGTGGACTGGAGAGTTTGGATTTTTTGTGACTTGTCCAAAGTCACACACTGAATAATAGGCATTTCATTATTTGACTGAGGCAGGGTTTCAACTTGCAGTCTGTAGACTGATGCTGTCTGTTAGTGTCCTGGACTGATACGGTGCAAGTTTGCGAACACTGCCAAACATTAATTGTTGTGAACAGTGAGGCTCTGAGAGCACTGAAGACCTAAGCCTTCTGTTGATCAGCAGCCATCCAGTCCCTGGGAAATTGGAACACGACCTATATTTTAGTTTCACAGACTCTGTCTCATGAGACAACACATGATGCATCAATAAGGTTGCTTAGCATAGTGGCAGCAGGTTTATTATCAACACGCTGAGACGTGATCTGACAGGAACTGGGAACTCAGATTTAGACAGCAGGCATAGGGTCACCCCAGAAATGTGTGGGACAGAGGGTTAAATATAATAACATATCCAGGAAAACCTCACACATACATCACCAAAGCAATGGCCAGCACAACCAAATATACTGCAGAGTGAAATATATTTGTGCATTCAAGCGCATACACAAAGCGCTGGGCATATCGCCCCAGGTGCTCCTCCATAACCTACAAGCAAAGAAGCACCCAATGCATGTTTTACTGTCTCCAGATCACTTTAGCCAGGTTTTTGATAATGAGCCCAGGAGGCAGCACCGAAAACCCCGGGGGCTTCTTTGCTTGTAGGCATAACACCTCCTGGTCCCCTCAGCATAGTGTGAACCCATCAACACACCCTACAGTGTGGGGGGACATCTTTTGGTTCCCTTCAGGAGAGGGGGACATTGCAAAAAATACAACAAACAGGACAGCTCTTTTCCTGTTCTCTCTCAAAACAGAGGAAGACTGTTCACACTGCTGCCAATATCGTGTGACATCACATAGTCTCCCTCAGCAGAGAGAGGCACCGCAACTACAGCAATGTGTGTGATGTATAGGGGAGGGTAAAAGGGAAAATTTCCACTGTCACGGAAGTTCTGCGAAATTTTGAATATTTTGTGGGATTTTCTGCTCTTTCGCCTGTGGTGAAATTTTGAACTTTCGCCAAATAACTGCAGATTTCTGCCTAGTACTGCGGCATTTAACTACGAACTGCAAACTTTTTACGTGATATGTGGAAATAAAGTCTCTTGCTTAGTATTGTGCCATATATCATGTAATTATCCATGGTTTGCATTACTTCTGTGGGTTTTTTCCCCACAGTTTAATAGATTAACCTACATTTCTTACATTTATTCTGCAGTTTTTTGGTGGAATTTCCATGAAAGTTGGTGAAATGATTTCTGAACTTTTACTGAAGTGAAAATCTGACTTTCGATGAAATTCCGCTGGTGGAATTTTTTTTTTCACACACCCCTAGTGATGTGGCATCTCCCAGTCCCCTCAGTAGGGGGAGCCCAATCAAAAAAGTTTCCATTGCAGGATATTACTTGCATCTCCTCAGGAGAGAGGAAAACTGTAAAACCTGTTACCTGCATGGCAAGTCTTTGATCTGTCCTCTCAGAAAAGCAGACACTGGCCACACAATTGTTGGCACAGCAGAACATCTCATATTCTCCCTCAGTAGAGTGAGGCACATGCAATTCTGGATATTGGATACTCTGAAGTGGCTACTGGTTACTATGCTTCTCTGTATACAGTCCAGCTACTACTAGCATCTTAACCAATGGATGTATACTGGCTGCTGTGTTTGCCTGCATACAGTGTCTGCACTGCCTGTATATAAGCCTCTTGGTGTATAATTACTGCTGTGTTTGTATACAGTCCCTGTACTTACAGTATTAAACTCATTGGTTAATATTACCTGCCATGTTTCTCTGCATGCAATCTCTGCACTACCGGTATCAAACTGCTTAGTGTATATTATCTGCCACGTTTGTCTTTGTACAGTGCCTGAAGTACTAGCATTGAATTCATCAGTATATACAGTACCAGCTGCCATCTTTGTCTGTATACAGTCCCTGTACTACCAGTATTTTCATCATCAATGTAAACAGAAATACAAAATCACATCAATGTAATGTCTGCTGTTTTTGTCTGCGTACGTCACCTACACTATCAGTATAGAACTCAGTGGTGTATACTGGCTGCAATATTTGTCTACGTACATTCCTTGCATTACCAGCTATTCATTATTCAGCTGCTAGAACAGTGTGTGAGACCTCAAGATTTCATGAGATTTTCTGTCCAGTCAGAGGCCACAGTGGAAGCTCACTGAAGGCAGCTCATATGATCCAGTACTTGCAGAAGCTACAGGTAAGACAGTAAGACAGCTGAGCTGCAGTGAAAGAGCAGTCTACCTCAATTCACTCATTAAAATTAACTCAAAAAAACAAAGTTTGACAGCTGGTGATCCATTTTTAAATCCCACACTAGAGAGGATAATTTTTTTCACTCTTTTGTGTGATTATTTTTAGTGTTTCTCAGGAGAACTAAAAGGGGTGTTTTTTTCCCCAAAAGTGAAAAAATGTAGTATTACTAGGCCTATTTCTGCTCCTCAAGCAATCAGCAACTGGTGCACATAAAAAGAACATAGATTTGGACAGTTTCCTTTTGCGCACTTTGTCCTCCTCAAGAAATCCATCACAAGTACACAAAAGAAAACACACAGGCATTTTTGTGCACTTTCCTATTAAGTGGCAAGTGCCAAGCTAGAGTTCAGAAATAAATAAAATGGGCTGCTTTTTTGTCAGATGCTTGTTTGATACATTCAGCAGTTTAAAGGAGGGTCTATTTGCTATAGAGCTTTTTTTCTCCCCTTGGTGATATCTAGTGGCATCCCACCCCACCACCGAGCCCTGACTCTAACGTTTTCAGAGCCATACAGGTTATCCCCCAATTAACTAGGATCACTATGTGGTGGGTGGCCACTTGCCAGCCATGCTGGTTGTGCAAGAACCTGCTGGAGGGAGGTGATTGTTCTCTAAATTCCTGTTCTTTCCCCCCTTGATATGGTATACAAGGATGAGCAGCTATAGCCAGCCTTTGTGGGTTAGGAAAAGTGGACAAGAGTGAGCAGGGTAGCGGCACCAGTAAGGTGTTCTTCTGGAAGCATAATGATGTAGTATGGTAATTACTTTCACATTGTGTGATCGTGAGCAGTGCAAGTTCTTAACCACCCTGTTATCCCTAGACAGACCTGAAACTAGCTTCAGCTCAAGGTCCCTTTCCCAGAACAAAATTGTAAAATAAATTAAAAAAGGGCACACTGCCACCGGGAAGAAGACAGACTGGTTAGTTAGGGCTTCTTCTGTTGATGAGATTCTACATGTTTTGTTTTTCTGACACAGGGCAGTGCAGGCGATTGCTATTTGCCACACCTGATGTCTGTTGCTTTTCATTCTTGAGTTCTACCTCTTGGATTCTTTAGTTCTCTCTCTCAGTTCCCTTGCACTGAGTTATTTGTATTTGGTTCTGTTTTAGTATGCCGTATTTAAAAATACTATATACAGCATATGCATACAGCATAGAACACATATTATATTGTTGCATGGTGCTGTTTCTCAGTGTAAGAAGATTGTTCCCCTGACAACTGGTCTGACACCAGTCTGGTCTGAGACCAATTTCCAAGCAACCTGATTTGAGACCAGCCTGGTCTGAGACCATTTTCTCCTTCCAGCTGAACTGGTCTGGGATAGGTTATTGTCACTTATGTCAAATCACAGGCTTACTAGGCAGCAGTCAGCATAGTGCAGTGGTTAGTGCACTAAGCTATGATCATAAAAGTCTAGGTTTGAATCTCACTTTACTGTAAAATTCTTTTGAGCCCAAATTTCCCTGGAGTGGTGATCCATGGTGGCGTGGAGTTGGTTATAGTAAATCTACACTAAAGGGAGTTGGTGCAGGAAAAAAAAACTAAATGCCACAAAGACAGCTCCTGTACAGTGGTGAAAATGGTCCCAGGCCAGGTGGTTCAGAAACTGGTCTTAGACCAGGTTGCACCGAAACTGATCTCTGACCAGTCATCAGGGCAACAAACTTGCTGCAGCCTGTTCCTCTCATTTCAGAATTATTTTGATCTGCTGGGAGTTTATGTTAGAAAAGTTAAGGGACTGCTTGTAGGCAATGACAGGCTGTTCAAGGAAATATGTATCACATTTTATATTTATTCTGCTGGAACTCACAGGTAGATGTCTGATATTAAATTTAAATTTTATTATTATGAAATATAGTCAGTGACTGCGACGATGTCCGTGAGTGTACAAGTCACACTCACTAATAATGAAGCCTAACTAAAACAATTTCTATTATAAAGTTCTTCTTAATTGGCACAAAGCCACACACTTAGAACAGTGTATTTCTTGAATTCACACCATGCACACGCACATAACCAAGTGGCAGCTAGCTGCCCAGAAGCAGTGGGAGTCAGTTAGTTAGTTCCACCCTACCAGTCAATAGCTATATATGGCAGTGCACACACAGTTGCACAAGTGCCCATGGGGACCCGAGCCCAGGTTTTCCACAGAATGATGTCTGATATTAAATTTAACTTATTAAGAAACACAGACACTGAGTGCAACAAGTGAGCTACCAAATCTCTCTCACTAATAGTCAAGCCTGACTAGAACAATTTCTTTTTTAAATTTCTTCTTTGGCACCAAACCATGAACAAATTGAGTGAACAAGTGTGCATGGTACACACTGCTGCTCACAAGCACAGGACAAAACGTCAGCCACACAAATGCAGTAGTGTTGGGTGTTAGCCGACTCTGGTGTTTTTACAAAATAAATAAATTGATATATAGATAGATGGATAGATAGACAGACAGACAGATGATAGGTAGATACATAAATGTATTTCTTCAGTGCAGTTATGTCAGTCATTGCACTTAGACTACTATGAATATAAATCCTTAGTTTGCCTTGTTTTTTGTTTCAGTCACCAACTATGTTAAAACAATAACCTTAAATTTCTATTCAATAAATAAACCCCTTCATAATCTCACTTATTCACTCAAGATGAAACAAGCTGTTTAAAATACATCAGCTTTAAATCTGATTTGGTTTTAGTACACGCACAAGCTGTTTGTTTGTTTATTGGGCCCTGCCATTCTCTCTCAGTACACACACCTACAGGGAGTTTAGTTTCCCTTTGTTCTCACTCTAGCAGTTCTCCTGAAAAAAGGCCTAATTTTCACACAAATGTTAAAAAAAAATACCTTCTCAGCTTGGAATTTAGAAAAGGAACAAAAACTATCAAGATTTTTGCTTTTTGGCTAATTTTAACAAGTGGATGGAAGTAGATCACTCTTTCACAGTAGCACAGATGCCTGTCTCTCTTGTCTGTAGCTTGTAGGGCCACATGAGCTGCTTTCAGTGAGCTTCCAAAGTGGCTTCTGAAAGGACAAGAAGTGTCATTAAATCTTGAACTGATGCCAAATAGCAAAATGCCAAATTGCCCAGAATAGCGTTGATTATTTATTTTTAGTAATGAATGGCTTTTTTATGGTAATCCAAAAATATATTAATTACTTGCTCACCCTACTACTATATATACACTCCCTGCACTACCATATCAAACTCACTGGAGTATTTTGTCTGTTGCATTTCTCTGCATATACTGTAGTCCCTGCTCTACCAGAATCAAACTCATTTGTATATATTTTCTGCTATGCTTTTCTGCATACAGTCCTTGCACTTCCTTTGTCAAACTAATTAGAATATATTTTCTGCTATGCTCTTCTGCATACAGTCCTTGCACTTCCTGTGTCAAACTATTTGGTATATATTGTCTGCCATGCTTGCCTGCATACAACTGAGTATGCTGGCTGCTGATTTTGACTGTGTATAGTCACTGCAGTACCAGTATCAAACTCATTAGTGGATATTAGATGCCCTGCTTGTCTGCATACAGTCCCTGCTCTACCAGCATCTAACCCATTGGTGTATATTGGCTGCAGCATTCCACTGCCTACAGTCTCTGCATGATCAGTATATAATCTATTGGTGTTATGGCCATGTTTGTCTGCATACAGTCTATACCCCACTAGCATCTAACCTGTTGGTTTATAATGACTACTGTGTTTGTCTGCATATAGTCCTCGTACCAAAGAATGGTTGGGATGGGACTAGGAAGAGTGGGTGCCTCAATATACAGTGTGTGCTTAAGAAAGTAGGGTGGGGTACCTGGGAATCAATCAATCAATCAATCAATCAAATCTTTATTTATCCAGGCGAACATCGTTGAGCATGGCTCATTTGCAAGATGTACCTGGTAAGGTCAAGGTTCAATTTACATGAAATATAGCATTCAGGACATTTACAAATAGAAGAATACAAAAATGTGAATAGTACAACTGATCACAATAATTAATATAACAATCAAATTATACACCAAATTGCAGAGACAGGAATAAAACAATAAATCAGATATTGGACACATTAATTTGACATGTATAACAAGGATATATTACATATATACACGATTCATAAGGTTCATAAGGTAGCCAGCTCGCTAGGATGGGTACTAGGGGACAAGTGAGTGTTTTGTGGCTGATGGAGTGGCAGATTGGTACCCTATAGTAATGGTAAGGGGTAGTGAACTGGGTGGGGAGGAATCCTAATAGTTAATGCAATAAGAGGATCCAGAGTAGGTATAGGAGGAAGAGGAGGGTTAGGCACTGGATCTGAAAAGGCACTGGATAGTAAGTTATAGTCATAGTTTCACAGTAGGTGCTGGTAAGCTTGTATGTGTATCTACATATCTACATATGGAGGGTTAAACTAGTGTTGATGGAAGCAGCTACATTTTTCTTTGAAAATCCTATTGTATAGGTATTTGAAGGCTGAATTAGATATAAGCTTTTCAATTTCAATGTCTTCTGCATTGTGTTCCATAAAGTGGATAACACATGGCTAATTGCATATCTACCATGTCGAGAGTGGAATTTAGGCACCTTGAGGGTAATAAGGTTCATGCTTCTTAATGCATAACTATTTGATGTGGCTTGTAAAAACAGTCAGAGATATATTTTGAAGCTGCTGCGATATTGCTCTGTAGGTCCATAATACCGCATTTCTATCTCTTCTGGCTTGAAGCGACGTCCATCCCACTGCAGAGTAGAGCAGACAGTGGTGAGTGCTATAGGGTAGGTCTGTGATGAACCTCAAGGCTCTGTGATATAGTGTATCTATCTTGTTCAGACATACAGTAGGGCAGCGACTGTATAAGAAGTCAGCATAATCTAGTACTGAGAGGAAAGTGGCCTGGACCATCTTCTTTTTTGAATCACTTGTAATGAAGTGCCTTATTCTGTAGTACAGTCCAAGTCTTTGTCTGAGTTTTTTAACAGTTCTTCCAAATGTTCTAGGTAGTCTAACCTATTATCTAACCATACCCCAGGTATTTGAATTTTGTGACATAGTCTAGGTTTTCACCAAGGGCAGTGGTTAATTTCGGAAGGTTAAGAGGGATACTGTATCCTGACTGCACCTGAGGGAGAAAAACATAGCCTTGGTTTTCTTTGCATTCAATAATAGTTTCTTTCCCAGCAGTTGATATTGCAGCAGGTCGAATTCTGTTTGTAGATCTTTGCAGGCTGTAATAGGTGAAGAGTGACTGACATACAGTACTGTATCATCAGCAAACAGGTGTATAGTTGCTTTGGATAGTTTTAAGTCGATGTTGTTGATATATATTGCAAATAGGATAGGGCCAAGGATCGATCCTTGTGGTACTCCTCTTTGAAGTGGTCTGAGTGATGATATATCACCTTCGGCCTTCACCTGCTGAGTTCTTCCTGAAAGATAATCATGAAACCATCTAATGGAATTGGTGTCAAGCCCAACTGACCTCAGTGATGAGAGGAGCAGGTCGTGGTCAGCGTGTCAAGGCCTTACTTAGGTCTAAGAAAACAGCACTAACACAATTTTTTATCCAATTCAAGTTGCCAGTCATTGGTGACTTTTGCAAAGAGCTGTGATGGTACTGTGATTTGTTCTGAAACCAGATTGTGCTGGATTTAGAAGATTGTTAGCTTCTAGGTACTCCCTTAACTGAGTGCTCACAATTTTTTCGAGTAGTTTGGATAGTACTGGGAGAATGGAGATTGGTCTGTAGTTATTGAGGTCTGTGGGATCCCCGGATTTCAATAGTGGAATAACTTGAGCGGTTTTCCAGATTGACGGGATGCCTCCTGTCTGTAATGAGAGATTGAACAGATGTGTCACCGGTACTGCTATAACATGTAAGGCAATTTTTATGAAGTAGGGGTCAAGGGAGTCAGCACCTGCACTTTTTTTTGTATCCAACTGTAATATTAGTTCTTCAACTTGTTTCAGTGTGGTTGGTGTGAAGAAGAAAGTGGAATCAGTCACTTTACATCAGAGTTCTTAATCCTAGTTGCAATCTCAGAAGGTTGGCAGGTGAGAGTCAAATGCTAGCCCAGCAGTAGTAAAGTGATTATTAAAAGCTTCCAGTACTTCTATTCTGTCAATGATGGTTCTATTTCCACTATGTACCTTTTTGGGAGTAGGTTGCTTGTGACATTGCCAGTTATATCTTTTATGGTATTCCAAAATTTGGCAGGTTATGGTATGATGAATCTAATTCAGCCATATAGTATGCAGCCTTTGTGTCTCGACTTTCTTGGTGCAGAGATTCCTAGCTTTTCTGAACTGCTCCCAGTCAGTGTCTAACTTGGTTTTTCGAGCCTTCTTCCAAAGTTTGTCCCTGTTGAGCAGGTTGGATTTAAGATCTGAATTGAACCAACGACAATATTTATTTTTGATCCGACGCTTAGCAACTGGTGCATGGGTGTTTAGAGCACTTGTAATAATATCATTTAAAATACCATTGCAATCTCCGTAGTGGTCGCTAAATAGAACTCTTGCCATCTTATGGAGTGTTTGATATCATCCAGGTATGCATTGATGTTGAATTTCTTTTTCGATCTCCTCAGCATGAATTTTGTCGGGGGCAAAGGCTTACATGCAGTTCTAACTGCTGCAATAGTACAATGATCACTGATGTCATTGAACAGTACTCCAATATGTGAGAAGAGGTGAGGTTTACTCACTAGTAATACGTCCAGTAGTGTATTGTTTTTAGGGTTCTTTTTGTTTATTCTAGTAGGTTCATTTATAAGTTGTGTAAGCCCATGCATATCACAGAATGATGATAGTGGTGCTGCTGTCTTAGAAAGCCAGTTTAGATTAAGGTCACCTATGATTATGGTTTCTTCATTTCCTGCTGAGATCAGATCCCCCCAAATGGGATAGAATTTTCAGGCCAGCTGAGGGAGGCCTGTAGCAGCCGATCAATTGTAGCGAGATAGTGTTGGAGAGGTCTATTCTGAGGGATAGGCACTCGAATTCTTTTTTCATGGAGGACGAGTCAAGACAAGTTGTAGGTAGGTTGGCCTTTACATAGATTACTACCCCACCTCCTCTTGAATGCCTATCAGCTCTGAATGTTTGATAGTCAAGTAAGTTAATGTCTCTGTCAGCTGTATCGGGCCTAAGCCACTGAACCATAACTAATAACTAATCACTGAACCAGAGCTCTTGGGAGTCTCTGTGTAGGGATAGGATCATGGAGTTCCTTTATAAACTACCGTATGTTCAATGCTGGCAGTATAGGCAAGCATGAAATAATCCTGAATTTGAATCTGGTCACTGTGCTAACATTCGGTACTTTTACCTTTGGTTTGGCCCAACTGAACTTTTGACAACTTCCAGATCACATGGACCTTTAGATAGTTAATTTAAAACAACCAAACAAACAAAAAATTTAGCTCTTCCATGGTGGATTGACTAGTCCAGTAACCACCTGTTTGCCCATCCCAGTCATGTTTTATCCTCCTCCTCCATCCCCAGACATTTTTTGTCAAGAAAACATTTATGGCTTCTGCCACTGTGTCAGATGCTGAGTTTTTAAAAACAAAATATGACTGGAGGATCAGGGAAGGTGCAAGAGGTTTCAGATGACTGGAGTGGGTGAGACATGGTTAAGGGATGCTACTTACTCCTATTCATAGCCTGCTAAACTCCAATACCGAGGACATGAATAGACTTTGGCTGAAGTTTTGAATTATAACTGAAGACAATGGGTCCAAATCTAAGCCAGACTAAAGTTACCAATTTTCCATTTACTCACCGTTAGTGTATGGATTTTATGCAGACCAGTTGACTCATCAGTTTATAATGATTGCTGCTTTTGTCCACATCCAATCCCGGCCATGCCAGCATCTAATTCAGAAGTGCATATTGGTTGCTGTGTTTGTCTGCATATAGTCCCTTCATTACCAGCATAGAAACACAGAATTTGTTTGCAATAAGGACTGCTTGACCCACCTATATTAAACATTTTCTCTGCCTGTACTGTCACTGTAGGGTCTACCTGATTTCCAGCTAACTCCCTCCTCACTGATTCCCAACTAAGATTTCCTTGTGCCCATCCCAGGAATGACTTGAAGTCACCACTGTTTTCACCCCACTATCTCTGCCTGTGGACTGTTCCAGGCATACACTAATCTTTCACTGAAGTAGTAATTCTTCACATTCCTCTTAAACTTTCCCACAGTACTCAAACCCCTCCCCCAGTTTTCTTGTGCTTCCATCACTTTGATACCCTTACATACAGCACCACCCCTTCCCTTCCTCCCGACCCCATCCATCCTGAACTAATATAACCTGGTATGGCCATGTACTAATAATGATTGCTTGTGCACCAAGACTCAGTAATGGCCACAATATCCAGGTCTGCCTCTGCCAAGATGGCCTCTAGGTCTGTAATTTTGTTTCCAAGACTCCTTGCATTTGCACACATGGCCTTCTAAACCTTGTTCCCAATCTGCTTGCAACCCCAATTTTCCCTTTTGCCCCACCTCATTTTTCCCTTCTCTATTTGGAACTCTTTCTGAGCCCACTTGTCCTCTACTACACTGTTGTTTTGTTTATCCAGCTCCCTGGGGATTATCCTCCCCTTGGGTTCTCCATTCTTACTGCTTCACTCTGTGGAGGGGCAGTTTATGCCTCCCTTTTCACTTCCACCACTCCCCTCAGCTAGTTTAAATGTTCATCACAGTAATATTTACACTATCCACTGAGGACTGTGGCTCTGCTCTGAGACGTATGCAGGCCATCACCCCGGTATAGTCTCATATCCTTCCAGGTTAGTCCCCAGTTGCCCATGTAGCCAAACCTCTTTCCACTACACCATTCTTTCAGCCATAAGTTGAAGCACCTGGTGTGGAGTATCCTATCCTCCTTCTGCCTGTATGAGCAGCATTTCAGTAGCACCTCTATATTAAATCCATCAGTGCATAATGGCTACCATGTTTGTCTACATAACATTTCTGTAACACGGAGAGACTGAGATTGGGCTAAGAAAAAAATAACCTCTTGATAAGTGGAAAAACTTGACAAAGGGTGGGTGGGGTAGTGACATTGAAGATTATGGACTGCTAATATACTGTACAGATAGGGTAACGGATGTAATTTATACACCAACATGTTTAATACTGGCAATGCAAAGGCCAGCATCTAACTCATTGGTGTATAATAACCACTGTGACTATCTGCATACAGACCCAGCACTACCAGTATCTTACTCACTAGTGTGTACTGTCTGTGAGCATGTCTGTATGCAGTCCCTTCACTATGAACACTGAACTCACCACACCATATTGGTTGCTGTATTTGCCAGCAGATCCTGTACTATAGTCCCTGTACTACCAAAATCTAACCCACTGTTGTACTGTATACTGGTTGCCCATAGAAACATAAGAATAAATATAGAAAAAGACCAAATGTCCATATACCAAGCCCAGTTGCCCTACAATATATGAATCTGAATTAAACTCCCCCTCATACTGTAATTTTACTGCCTGCTTCCTCCTTATTTGTTTCAGTCCCTACACTACCAGTTTGAAACTGATCAGTGTACAAAGCCTGGCATGCTTGTCAGCATACATTCCCTACACTACCAACACCAGTTCATTGGTGTAGGATAACTGGTGACCCCTAAATCATGCTGATTATTGGAGTAATTAAATGCCATAATAACAAGGTATGACATCATACCCAGTAACTACAGTGACGGGAACACTCACACGTCACATTCCCTTACTACAGTTCAGCAGCGGGAAACTAGACTCACATGGATCTTCCTGATTGTTTTCCTTTTTTTGGTGCTTATGTACATGCACCAGTTATTATGAAAAATGAAACATAAGTGACTGTGTACTGAAAGTAGGAAGATTTTTTACACACCCTTGGTGTGTGATGTCCACATAAACTTCCCAAGCTTTACTTTTGAGGTTTATGGGACACTGCACACCTTGGGTGTGTAAAAAAATAAACCTTCATAATGCACAGATGCCTATGCATTATTCTCAATATATTACCTGTTATGTATATCTGAATGCAATCCCTCTACTAGTGGTATTGAACTTACATGTGTGGATTGCCTGCCATAGAAACATAGAAGATTGTTGACAGAAAAGGACCACTAGGCCCAACCAGTCTGCCCAATGGTTCCCAGTTTATTTTGCCTCTGCAGACCCTAACTGGCCACCTTTTTTGTGTGCATATACAGTATTCACTACACTACCAGCACCACATGGTTCTTATTGGCTGCTGTGTTTGTGTACATACAGTCCCTGAACCAGGGAAAGCTTGGGATATATAGAGAGAAAGGATGTTTTGATGCCAGATAGTGCTTGGCACAAGCTAGAGTAAGGAGGGTAAGTGCCAGTAAATACAAATTAATGCTTGTGCTATGGTATGGATAGGGTCGCATATGGCAATTATACACCAATGAGCATAATATTGGCAGTGCAGGAACAGTATGTGCTCTAGCATCTAACTCATTGGTGTATAATAACCATTTGGGTGTTGTCTCCTATATAACTTTAAATGCACCTACATTTTTATAGGGTCATTGGTAAAAAGCAAAGGCAACCATTGGTGGCTGTAGCCAGCTCGTACCTTTTCTAGGTTCTACTTTTTGGCTGATGGTGGTTTATATCAACTCCAGTACATTACAGGGTTTCTCCACTGCTCCAGCAATGTGCACATGCCAAATGTTTACTTTGAATAAAGGTTCAGGCATACATGGAACTGGAATCACATGAAAAGGAGTGCTATAGGAGAGAAAGCAATCAATTGGTTATCTTGTATATATAAGCAAATACATAAAAATGCACTCATGAGTACGCTAATTGCACCACATAGACAATTCCATGAAAAGATAATATGGAAATCAGGAACATGACCCCAGAGTATATTCTGGTTCTAATGTAGTACAGAGAAAAATTCAAGAGATTTTTCTGCTAAAGGAATTACAATAACTGCAGTAAGCAGTAAATTAACAATTCACAAGGAAGGGGGACAATGGGACAAGAGAGATCCTGGATACTACAGGTCAGTTAGTCTAACCTCTATCATGAAGAAGATACTTGAATCTTTCTTCATGGAAAGTCAGTAACATTCCTTGAAGCTAGTGACCTACATGATAAAAGGCAGTGTGACTTTGTTAAGGGGAGGTCACAGCTGGCCCAGTGGCACGGTGGTCTGAAGCCCCAGCTGCCTCACTAGCTGACACACTGGTGGCCACATTCAGCAGTGGATGCAGGTTGCTTGGGGACTGGCCAAGGAAAGGAGGATTGAACATCCCAAGGATGGTTCTCATCCCTTGGAAATGGGGGATCACATGCCCCAGGGGCTGGCTGCAACCAGAAGGAAACTGGGAGGTAGTGCCAGAGGACTGCAAGAACGGAGGGGGTCCCCATGCCCAGATGCTGGGAGTGTCTCTGTGGAGATGGAGCATGCACATTTTGTCAGTGCAGGAATCTGGCTCCTAGGTGAAAATGAAGGAAAAACCTTCAGATCACTGTGCAATGGTGGCTCGGACAGTTGCATGTGCCGCACTGATGACTGGACCCCTCTGGTAAGTCCTGCAGCAAAGGATACCATGGAGTAG
The DNA here is from genome assembly GCA_016271365.2 of Neoceratodus forsteri. Classification (NCBI taxonomy): domain Eukaryota; kingdom Metazoa; phylum Chordata; order Ceratodontiformes; family Ceratodontidae; genus Neoceratodus; species Neoceratodus forsteri. The sequence goes on along the minus strand of CM057450.1, from coordinate 867,275,629 downwards.
GTAAACCTCAGAGAAGATTGGTGATGGAGCCAGGGGGCCAGTCCAGATGAAGACCAGTCAGAGAGACCAAGGGGATAAAACATTGATTAAAAAAACAAAACAGGGGTGCTCATGCCAGATGAATTCTTTGACTCAGTGTTGCAAGCTGGGATCAGGTGTCATAGTTACTCCACTTTAACATCAGTAATTCCTTTAACTCTTTGCTGCTAAGAAGGCTTATGAAGAAAATGAGGGTCCTGGGAATAGGGCAGAGCTTTTCAAACTGGATAATAAACTAGCTGAGGGAGAGGACACAGATGGTGGTGGTAAATGGAACTTCCTCCATTCTGCTTGTTGTGGGGAAATGGAGGAGGGTGACTTTTGCTGTTGATTTGAGATTAGTTTAAATCTTTATTTAACTCTGCAACAGATTTTTTGTAAGTTTAAGATTAGCCTAAATCTTTATTTAAACTCTGTAACTTATTTTCAGGACTGTTGCTGGCTGGAGTAAAAGCTCTCCAGAAGCCACCCCCTCCAGCAGTCTGTCTTAAATATTGGAAAGCCACTGATGGTTGGGCTTGAAGGCTGTGAGAGAGGAGCTTGGGTAGCTGCAAACTGTCCATATGAACGAACTCCTAAAGCTAACGGTCAGGTGGTGAAAAGTTCTGTCACTTAAGCTTTTACTAGTTGGATTTTAGGGTTTAATTTGTTTTGTTTTTATGTAATGTGCAGGTAAGACTGGCAGAGGTTTAGGGAAAAGAGGTCAGTACACACTTTGATGATCTGAGTAACACTGGATAGTCAAAGAAAGGCACTGTACATTTTGTGGCTGAGTATAGTGAATGAGATAGGGGGCATGGCATGAGAGGGGAGATGCAGATACCAGGGGTACACAGGAGAAGGAGGAGGAGTTTGTGGTTGGCAGGATGGAGGTGGTGAGGTTGAGAGAGAAGGGGTCAGGCTCCAGGGGAGTGGAGACAGAAGTAGGAATAAGGGGGACAGACTAGTAGTCTGCAACAGATGTGGGTCAGCAATCTGGATGGGCAAATTATGGAGGCCACAGGAGTGTTCCATATGTCGAAGGATGAGAGACCTACAGGCAGAGATCCAGTGGATGGAGGTGGAGATAGGGAGGTTGAGGAACATGGTCAGAGAGGGTGGGGTAGTAGCCCTTGGGATAGTGCCACCTAGGGGTTACATCTTGGAGGCACTGCTGGGATACTATCCCTGCCTGTTTGACTACGGACAGGTTGAGGGGCCTGGGTCCTATGGCGGGTGCCTCCACCCAGAGGTCAGGGTTTGTAGTGGTTAGACTAGCTTGGTCACAGCCCTCTGGGACACTGAGATCCCCTTTTATTCCCTCTAGTGGCTCACACAGTACCCCAGAGTTACAGCCCCAGTACCTCACATATACACACTGTTCATGCATATAGATACCACTTACCCTCGAGACTAATTCTGCAGCACGTCTCTGAGGACCCCCTGTAAAATAAGACTAAACAACATACACATCAAAACACAATACTGTTTCCATAAGTACCAACACCACAGACAGTATATAGTATAACAACAACAAATCTGATTTATTTAGGGGCAGTATCACGGGAAGGGGAAATCAGGTTAATTGGTGGCATTAAATCACAGTACTGTGCACACATACAGGGTCTGAAAAGTCACACTCTGGGTACACAGGTTGGGGGGGGGGCTAGCCAGGTCCATTGCCTGGGGTTGGCCGGCAGGTGCAGATGGATGGGGCCCTGTAGAATAAAATACATGCACAACACCCAATTGTAATCCGGAGCCGGGTAGCTCGGTCCATGAAGCAGGGAAACAACAAGAATTAAATGACACTCTTGTGATTGAAAACAGACTGCAAGGGAATACCCTGATTTGTACTCACAATACCCAAGCTGAGGACCGGATGGTAGATGTTCTTCTGGATTGACAGAACAACAGGGCATGGAGACAAGGTCCTTGTAACTGGACCTCACTGCCATTGATAGCAAATGTATTTAGTCCAAGCTAAGCTGGGGTTTGCTTCCAGCTTCAGCACACAGCACACAGCACTGGGGATTAGAAATAACGATTCCCCACAAGCACTATGCACATTCATATGCAAAAAGGAAGGTACTATACCAGGCAGGCTGCTCCTTGATTCTATCACAATTACTGCAAAATACCCGGGAGTACACACAGCAGCTTCAGTTCCTGACAGACCGAGCGCGATTCAGCAATTTCTCCCATCTTCTACAGGGTGAGCCTGGTTTCCACTCTTCAGACTTCCTTCTTTCTCCTCACAATCGGACTCAGTCTGAACTGGCACTTGCAACGGCTGCAGGTCGAACCTCAAGGCCTCACACGCGCTTCTCGCACTAAACTATATACCGCAGAAGTGCAGAACTCCTTCTTTCTTCACTGCCACAACTCATCTGAGCTTTCCAGTCACAGGGCATTTCCTTTAACTCCACATTATTTTGTTGGCTGATTCAGCTGTCACTCACAATAAGATTCCCTCTGTACACTCCCTCTGTTGGTAGAAAAAGGCGCCAAGGTCAAAACTACATTTCCCAGAGTCACTGCCCATATAATCCCCTTGTGGCTGGCTCAAATTAAGAGTCCAAGTTCTGATTCGTCCACAGGCTTCATTTTAGGGCTCCCTTAACCCAATTGGCCCAGTACAGCAGTTTAGGTCCAAAATGGAGAGGTAACACACACAGAGTCTCAGCTGCAATAAAGGCAGGTTAGACAAACTACAATTTTGCTAATGCTTTAAATGATTATAGGCAAACAGTTACAGCTTTCAGATGGGCTCCCTTTGCACCTTCAGCAACCGCAAAATGGAGCGATTTCTCTGCAGCTCAGGGAGAGTCGAGCATTAAATACTCAGTCCCCCCCATACAAACTAATTAAGTCTGCAAGCAGACAGCTCTTAAAGAGACAGTATGTGGAGGCTCAAATAGCACTCACTTGCAACCACATTTAAGCAGCTCAGACGCCGAACACCGCCCAGACTTGAAGCATTCAGGCAAGCTCCTGGAAGACTTTTGGGAACCCCAATTTGCAGGGGGTTACATAGAGCAGGAGCGAGGACACAGCAGGGAATGGGGTGGGGACAGGGGTCATGCAACACATACGAGGTACTGGCAACTGAAGTATAAGAAAGGAGTGAGATACTTGGGAGAGGAGAAGAGGGAGCACAGGGGCCAGCTCTATACAGGGGGACATTGGTATATCAGTGAGAGGGGGCAATACCATGGTAATGGCAGAAGGAAGCACCCAGGAGGAAGGGGACATGGTTCAAGGGGGATGAGGCAGACCACAGAGGAGAACAGATGCTTAGGAGAGAGGGTGCAAGTGTGGACAGCTTGCTGGACAAGAGGGGAGGAGAAAGAGTAAGAAGAACAGCTCCAGAAGTTAAAGAACAGGGAAGGAACAGAGGCCATGAGATGGGGGGGTGCAGCCAAAAGGGGAGTTTGGAAGGGGGGGGAGTCATACTTATAGGAGATTCTATCCTGAAAGGGATCAGGTTGGGATGAGGGGGTGAAAGATGCAGTCAGATTTGGTTGGAACCTGTAAGGCTCTAAGGAAGTGTGTTAGGAAAGGATGGCAGGAACCTCACATGGTGGTACTTGTTGGCAGAAATGACCTGGGGGGCTGCACAGTGGAGCTGGTAAAGGAAAGGTTTGAGGAACTGGGGAAGCTATGCTTGGAAATAGGGAGGTCCGTGGTATTGTCGGAGGTGCAACCGGTCCCAAGTGTGAGAACGACAAGAAAGGAAAGGATAGTGGAGTTCAACTCCTGGCTGAGAGACTGGTGTAAAGCACAAGGGTATGGGTTTGTAGGAGGATGGGAAGATACATGGACTAACAGAGAACTGTATGCAAGGGATGGTTTACACCTGAATGGGGCAGGTAAAGGGATGTTAAAGAGCAAATTAGAGGATTATATTGTTTCAAGAGGGTATTTAAACTAGGTAAAAGGGAGGCGGGTGTATAGTTAGCATGCAGGGTCACCAGGTTGGAGTGCAAAAAGTGCTGTCCCCTGGGGACCACTGAGGGGGGGGGGTGTAGACTAAGGATCTGAGGGAGAATGGATGGGAATGGGTGGTGCATGGTTAGTAAAACAGTGGAGCTTCAGGTGCTGCTTGAAGAGGGGAGTCTGGATGTCGCTGCAGTGACTGAGACTTGGGCCATCTAGTACCATGATTGGGATCTGGAAATCCCAAGGTGTAAAATTTACAGGAAAGACCAGGGAGTTGGGGGGGGGGTAGCACTCTATGTGAGGGTAGGGATCAGATGTATGAGGGACAAGGGGGAGGAAGGAGGACAGAGGCACTATGGATGCAGCTTCTGGACCCCAAGAGTAGAAAGTTGACACTGGGGGTGGTATACAGACCACCAGCCCAATCAGTGGAACTGGACAGAGAGTTAGCAGAGCAAATAAGGTGGGTGTGTAGAAAGGGGAGTGTGGTGATTGTGGGTGATTTCAATCTGCCAGGGGTAGATTGGAGCACCCCTGTCACTTCCAGTGCCAGGGAGCAGGTGTTCCTGGATGCAATCCAGGATGATCTCCTGACATAGCTGGTCAGTGGGCCAACACAACTAGATAGCACACTGCACTTGGTACTGTCAAATGGGGAGGCAGTGAAGGAAATAAGGGTGGAAGAACCACTAGCTTGTAGTGACCACCAAACAGTGTAGTTCACTCTCAAGCTGAGCAGGGAGTCTAGTGGCATGGCAGGCAGACTTTAGGAGTATAAAAGAAATACTGCAAGGGAGACTTCGGGGTATTAGGCCAGAGATGGATGCACAGCAAAAGTGGGAAATTATTAAAACTGGGCTAACAGGGGATACAGAAGCTTGCACCAGGATTAAGAGCAAGAAGTGCAGAGCCAGGAAACCATGCTGGCTGAAGAGAGAAGTGTTGTAGCGGGTGAGGGCGAAGAGAGCTGCGTACCAGAAGTTCAGGAGAATGAGGAAGGAAGAGGACAGGGAGGCTTATGTGAGTTGGTCCAAGGAGGTGACCAAGCGAGTGAGAGTAGCCAAGGCATCCAGGGAGCTAAGGTTAGCACAGGGCATCAAGGGAGGGTTGAAGAACTTTTTTAGATATGTCAGGGAAAAGATGAAGTGCAGAGACAATATAGTGAACATAAAGTGGGGATGGGAGTGGGTGGAAAAGGGAATGAAACTGGCAGAAGTACTAAATGAATACTTTTGCTCCATTTTCACAAAGTAGAAGGATGGTCCACTACCATCATGGACTGGGAGGGTGGGGGTGGAGGGAAGGAGATGATGGATGGAACGATTGAGGGGAGTAGAGTACTAGAGGGTCTGAGGGCATTAATGGTGGACAAGGTATCAGGTTCTGATGGCATCCACCCCAGAGTGCTGAGGGAGATGGCGGAGGTGTTGGCTGAGCCACTGGCGGACCTGTTCAGCACCTCCCTGGACATGGGATGGGTGCCTCAGAACTGGATGGTGGCCCATGTTGTGCCCATACACAAGAGTGGCCCTAGGAATAAACCAGGACATAATCAGCCTGTCAGTCTCACTTCCATAGTTGGTAAACTTATGGAGACGATACTGAAGGAGTTGCTGGTGTTGTTCCTCGATGGTAATGACCTTTAGGATGGATGGCAGCACGAGTTCATCCCAGGAAGGTCTTGTTAGACCAATCTAATAGAATATTATGACTGGGTAACAATAGAGCAGAATATGGGTCATGATGTAGATGTCCTGAACTTGGACTTCAGCAAGACCTTTGATTCAGTGCCTCATGGGAGAGGCTGAGGGGAATCTTACTGCTGCGGGGTGGGGAAGAAGCTGACAAGCTGGATAAGGAACTGACTGCAGGGTAGGCTGTAATAGGTGGTAGCAGAGGGGGGAGCTCTCGACACCTAGAGTGGTGATGAGTGGTGTGCCGCAGAGCTCGGTGCTGGGCCCAGTGCTATTTGGGCTCTTTATCTCAGATATTGCACATGGAGTTGGGAGCAGGGTTAATCTGTTTGCAGATGATACCAAAATGGGGGCAGTGGTGGACGAAGAGGATGGATGGAAACAAGTACAAGAGGACCTAACCAAACTGGAGAAATGGTCGGAGAAGTGGCAGCTAGGATTTAATGTGAAAAAGTGCAAGGTTATGCACTTCAGGGCAAAGAACCCAAGGAGGGACTATTGGTTAGGAGGGGTGAGGCTGGGGATCACTGAGGAAGAGAAGGATGTAGGGTTTTCGGTAGTAGGGAGCATGAACAACTCTGCCCAATGCAGGAAAGCAGCAGCTAAGGCAAACAGAATGCTGGGCTGTATCACAAGGGGTTTCTCATCCAGGCACAGGAAGGTGATCCTGCCCCTCTACAGATCTTTGGTCAGGCTGCACTTGGAGTACTGTGTGTAGTACTGACGTCCGTACTTGTAGAGGGACATTAATTTACTGGAAGGTGTGCAATGGAGGGCAACAAAAATGTTACAGGAGATGGAGGGCAAGGCTTATGAGGACAGGCTGAATGAGCTGAATATATACTTACTGGATGAGAGGAGGGATGGGGGGACATGATTGAAAAGTTCAAGTATTTGAGGGGGATAAACAAAGCTAGCACTGAAGGGGTATTTAAACTGAGGAAGGATAGGGGCACAAGGGGGCACAGACTAAGATTGGAGGGCAGAAAATTTAGGAGGGAGATGAGGAGTCACTACTTCATGGAGAGGGTGGTGTCTAAATGGAATGCTCTACCAGAGAGGGTTGTATCATGTATGACAGTAGGAAGTTTTAAGAGGGTGTGGGACAGAAGAAAATGGAGGGTCCGGGCTGAGGCAGCTGCAATCTATGGGGTTAGCTGCACATTTGGGCAGACATTGATAGACTGGGTGGTCTGTTTCTGCTGGCAGATTCATATGGTCTTATGTTCACATGGGGGTCTAGAAGCAGAACTCTTGAATATGCTCATCTGTGATATAGTAGAGGGTATACAAGGAAAGATCAGTTTATTCACAGATGACACAACAATATGTGTCATGGTGGACTCACATGGGGGTATTAACTAACTTTTGCCTTGGCAACAATTTTGTATCAGGGTTTAGTAATGGAAAGCCCAGATTTCAAGATGACTCCAGGTAGTAGAGAGTTAAGGCAATAAAAAGGGATCTGCAGGGACTAGAAAATTAGTCAAAGTCTGTAAGCTCAAATTTAGTGTAAAACAATAAAAGGTTATGCACCAACTGTCAAAACAAGCCCGAGAAACATATTGGGTCAAACACTGGAGAAGAGAGACCGTGGAGTAATCATTAGCAAGAACTTTAAGACATCATTCCAGTGCAATAAGACATATGCTAAGGCCAACAGAATGCTGAGCTGCATTGTCAGAAGCTGCACCTGCGGAAGGCAAGAGATGATTCTACCCCCCCCCCCACAGGTACCACGCAAGGCCACAACTAGAGTATTGTGCACAGTTTTGGGGCCCTCATGTTAAGAATGATAGAGATCATCTAGAAAGAGTACAGAGGAGGGCTACCAAAATGATACATGGTATGCAGGAAAGGCTTTATGAAGAAAGAGTAAGCAGGCTGAAAATGGCTTGAGACTAGAAGAGAAAGGGGACATACAGTATGATGAAAACATTTAAGTACTGTACCTCAAGTGGATCATCAGGACAGATTGTCAAATTGTCTTTTTAGTTTTTGTTCACTGGGAAAGGAGGACTAGACAATTCTGCCGATTTTCAGCTTTGTCCTGGGGGAGGGTAGGGATACAGATGGATGCTAACTGAAATTGAACCAGATTAAGCTGTTGGTGGTATTTATAGTGAATGGGAGAAATTTGGCCAGGATACCAGGGCATTTCTCCTACTCTGTTGTAGGGGAAGCTGCTGTCCATCCAAGAGGATGGCTAGTCCAGCTGGAACACTGATGGAGATGGATGAGGAGAAGGCTGGGGGTGAGGTCTCGACCCCGGTCTCTGCTCTGAATGAGACCGAAAATTTCTTTGATGCTGCAGAACCAATGGATATTAACCGAGACATCAAGAGCCTAGAACAAGGTAACAAGAAAGAATTAATACAAGCTAATGATAATTTTCAAGAATCTTCCATGACTAAAATGGTTGCAAAATTACAAACGCTATTAAGCAAGGAGGAAGCTTTGTGCAAGGAGAAAAAAGACTGACTCCAACAAGCTTTGGCTCTGTTGCAGGACTGTGGTAAAAAAACACCCCATTGAAGGCCTGCAGGACAATGCCACCAGAGGTAGCAGTGCTACCATGACAACAGTGGTCTCGCTGACAGAGGCATCCAACATGTATCAGGTACAACACTTTCTCATTATTCTTCAAACATCAGATAATGATCAAAGCACTGCTACTGTATTTACCTTTTCGGGTAGACATAAAACTGTTATTGATCCTACGAGTAGTGAACGGATGCTCATCAGTCTGCCAGGAATTCCTTTAAAGCCAAACCTTGGGCAATAGGTCACACTGCACAGGTCCTATCCAATGGTATAAGAGAGGAAAAGAACACTGTAAATCAAGAACTGCTGGAGATGTCAGTACACACAAAAGCCCTGCAGGGACTCGGAACAGTTTGCAGTCTTTTCTTGCCAAAGGGGCCCTGAATCAGGATCCTAGCATAACACAACCTCAGATAGGGGCTGTGGACACTCAAAATGAAGTGAAGACTGAGTCTGGAATGGCAAATACAGGGGTTCTTGTCCCTGGACTAAGATTCACTCACAATTAGCAGAATTTAAAGAACTCAGTAGTACAGATATTAGCTCAATCTCCAAATCACGCTTCTACAGTTCTGTAACATGAATTATCAGAAAAGAAAACTGTCTTATTAAAACTTTTGACAGAAGAAGAGTGTGAACAGAAACAAAAATATGATAAACTTAGGAAAAAGAGAGATAGTGTAGTTCTACAACATAGAAACATTGTGACTAGGCAGATGCGTAAAGACGGTCATTTACCCAATACCTCAGTTCAGGATGGGATTCCGTTTGAATTTACACAAATGGAATCAACAGTTACAGCTATCAAAATAGCTTTAGGGATTACATCTCATAATGCAGCAGACAAACCATTGTCGGATTACGCTTTCCAAGGTGCAGTTTGGATGCAGAACAGTACAGGAAACTGGGTGCCAGACCCCAAGTGGGACAGTGCTTCCTTCTTGCAGTCCTCCTTAACCCCTGAATGGTGCCCCCCCACTGGACAAACGGGAGTCAAGAGCTACAATGTGCTTAATTCAAACTCCTACAATGAAGGTATCTGCACTAATATCTCCCACTGAAATAACTCCTCTGGACATTGCCACAGGGCACATAACAGTACTCCAGATGGCAGACAACAGTAATGTTGGTTTAACTAGGCACACTCTATTTGTGCAAATACTTCATAAATCCGATGACACAAGCCATTACAAGGGAAATGTAGTCACCTCCTCACCAAGTACTCCAGACTCTCTGGAAACAACCCTTGGGATGCAGGAGATGACAGAATCCCAGAAATACACCTCTCCAGACCTGGCCTCTAAACCAGAACAAACAGAGACCACTGTTATCAGAATTTCTCAAAGCAAATAAGACAGAACCACTCCCTAGGAGACATGTAGTACAACTAAAATATAGAGGTGGCCTAGACCCCCACCCAGACAGGTAATACATGGGAAAAACATTGATTAAAGAATCTCTAAGTTTTTATCCAGCAGTTGTCTTTGCATTTATATACATATCGGGGGAAGATGCATTTGGCTTCAGCTTCTGCTCTTCCCCTCTCTTGGAGACCTGCTGGTCATGGTACAATCAACTGAAATCTTCCCCCCTTTGGCCCCCCCTTCATAGCTATACATCTGACAAAATCCCTGATAAAATCAGTCACAATTATGTTCCGAAACTAGAGCATGCCGGTGGGAGACATCTACCATTGGCTCTTGCAAAAATGCAAAGTATTAAGTTCACCTGAAGCAATTTTGGATGAGGAATAATTCTGGACAGGAGAATGGCACTTTAAAGTAAAATTACACTCGACAGAAGAGTGGATAGTATCCATCTCAAATTGTTTCTTTCTGGGGAGGGATCGAGGGGTTTGCTTTTACCTTGGATAGCCAAAGGCCTGTTATCACTGTGGATCTGAGACACATTTATCAAGTGTTTATGTTAAGCTTCGGTGCAGCCTCTGCAACAAAACTGGACACAAGTTCACAATGTTCAAATCATACTTGCTGTAACCTATGTGAGGAGTATGGCCACTTATAAAAGGAATGCCCTTGGGCGTCAGTGAATAAATCACAGACCTTGGACCTGGAAGACCTAATAAATAAATCATAGGCTGATCAGAACTCTGATCCTGAACCCCCCCCCCCCGACTGTCTAAGAGCTGATCTCCAGAATGTCAACTGGTCAACTGTGTATGGGACTCCTGATGTGGATAATGCATTGGACCACTTCATCCTCCTTTTTAATACTATCTGTGACACCTATGACCCCATTAAAAGCAGAAAATCAAGGGCCATTACAACCCCTGGATGAGCCCTGACATCTTGGGTCTTATGAAAAAACGAGATCATCTCTAGCATATAGCCAGAGCCATGGGAAAGCAGTTGGACATCCTCAAGTACAAACAAGCCAGAAACAGCTGCACTAGGGCCATCCATATAGCCAAGAACCTCTACTACAAGGTGGCCCTGTCCAAATACTGGAATGATGTTAGTAAATTCTGGGCAAACCTTGAAGAGGTTACTGGCAAAGAGCCCAAAACTGCTCCTGACATGATCAGTGCAGATGGTCACCCCATTCTTTACCCAAAAACTATAGCCAACACATTCAACCTAGCCTTCACGGACCTCAGTCATGTCCTCCCCCCCTTACTTGTTCCATCCTGGCAACCCCGTCGTAGGCTCACAACCATCTGCATATCCCCTCTTTTGGTTCAAGCCCATTCCTATTGGGGTGCAAGGAAATACCTATTGAAGGTATTTGGTAAGGGGAGATTTAATGGGGACAACCTTGATCTGAAATTAATCTCACTCTTCTTGGAAGAAGTCCTGTATCTACTCACCCAAATCCTCAACTTGTCACTTCGACTAGTGGTATTCCCTCAAAACTGTAAAGCTGTGATAGTCACTCCTGTACAGAAGAGTGGGGACCTTTCCCTTACAGAGAACTATAGACCCATCTCCTTGCTACCACCACTGTCAAAGGCCCTTGAACGAATAGTTGCGGACCAACTGGTCAAATACCTTGACAAGTACAAACTCCTCTGGCCTGAGCAGCATGGCTGTAGAACGGGGGATAGCACCACCACAGCTCTTTTAGAGTTCACAGGTCACATCCACAAATCTCTTAATCATGGACAACTTTCCAGGGCAATCTTTATCGACCTGACTAAAGCATTCAATACTGTTAATCATGCCCTCCTAACTGAGCAACTTGCCACAATGGGCCTCACTCCTGAGGCAGTTTTTGTGGTTCTGCAGCTACCTGGACTACAGATCCCAGCAAGTTAGAATCGGCTCAACCTTCTCAGATAGCAAGCCTGTCTGCTTGGGTGTCCCTCAGGGATCTATAATGTGTCCCCTCCTATTCAGTATATTCCTGAATAGTGTCCCTTATGCCAGCCTGTTCTGCATTCTTCTTTATGCTGATGATGCAGTTGTCTTCACACATGGCTGAAATCCTGTTGAACTTGAGCAGCAACTTCAAAGTGACTTTACTAATCTTGAGAAGTGGTTCAGAGATCATAAATTAATCGAGAACTATAAAAAAACTATAAAAAAACTAAAACCATGCTGTTCTCCAGCCCCCCTAAACAAGCATCGTGGCTACCCATTATCAATACTAATGTTGCTGGGACTTCCCTGGATCTAGTCCAACATTTTAAATACCTTGGGATCACTATTGACAACTTGTTGTCCTATACTGTCCATATTGACAATACGGCCAAAGCGATCAATAAATGTATTGGGCTGCTCTATCGTCATAAGCACAGTCTGACCCCTGAAACCCATAAAATAGCTGTCCACAGCTCTGTGAGCTCATTCATTGACTACAGTCTGCCCATCTATGGCTCCGCCACTGACACTGCCCTCAGGCACTTGAAAACTACCTTAAACAAAGCCTGCCACCTAACCATAGGGGCACCTTGGCTGACTCATACCTGTGACCTGCATACCAATGCACAATGGCTCCCACTCAATGTTTGGCTTAAATTCCAAACCTCCTTCTGGCAAAAAAGGTCAGCCTTGGAACACTCCCTACTGGGGTTAGTCAACTCCTGGTGCCTTGCATTAACCTGCAGCGCACATGTAACTTTGAACGTCAGACCTTCATTACACCTAAATATCGTACTCCCCAAGGCCAAAGGTCTTTTGCGCACCACGCCTCACTTTGGTTCAACTCCCTTCAGGAGGATCTTGTGCATATGCCTACATTGGGTGCTTTCAAAGTCCACCTCAAGCAGCTATTACTAAATGCAGCCTGTTGAGACTGTCACACATAGCTTCGCCTCCCTTTCCCCTCGCCATTATTCTCTGCTCTTTCTGTACTAGGATCAGTCCCATGATACCCCCATTAATAAGACTTGGTGTAAACTTAATACACTATCCTTGACAGATTCAGTTATGCAGACTCCCATAAAACAATTACTTGCGGTAAGAGCATCAGTTCTTGACTTGTATGATGATATAGGAGGTTGGTGGGAGCACACCAAACAGGACATCAGGCAAAGCTTTCAAAAACATGGAAAGATGAAATCCTAATCTCAGTATTTTAAATATCTAACATTAAGAAAACAACTTCAATATCTACTCTCCAAAACTACTATAGAAGGTTGTATAGCACAGTGGTTTAAGGTTCTGAGCTGCAAATCTGGAAACCTGGGGTTGAATCCCACAGCCCCCACATGCGTACTGTGTGACCCTGAGTAAGTCACTTAACTTCCCTGTGCTCTCAGGTCACACCTGTAAACAAGCTTTCAGCTTAGTGTGTCACTCCTGGTTAAACAATTGAGGACAAAAAAAAACACCCACGGTTGGGAATAACTTTGCCTCATAAATCGATAAAACACAAATTGAAATGCAGACATTTCAATATGATAGGGCACATTCAATCAGGGCAGAACTATCTTATGGAACCCAAAAATCCCCAGTGTTTGATTCATGTGCAGCACATAAAGCTAGAAGGCAAGCCTCCACAATTTCCACTCTAATGAACAAGGAAGGTAACTCGGTTACATCAGTACCAGAACTTTTTGGTATAATCACAGACATGGTAGAAGTAGAAGACCCCCTTACCTGAGATATGTTAGCGTATCTTTCCCAGATCCCTAAATTTACTCTGCCACAAGATTATTCCTGCTCTCTTACCCAAGCAATAACAACCCAACAGATAACCAAAGTAATTCAAAACAGGAAATTGGGGGAAGCCCCTGGTTTGGTTGGCTTACCCTTTGAATTTTATAAAATGTTTCTTACCAAAATAGTTCTTTGGAACAAGTATTCAACCTTTTCTTTTCCCAAAACTCAGTCCGAGGACATTTTTCAAAGAGTCTAATAATGTATTTATATAAAACTGGGGATAAATCACTTATTCAAAACTGGAGACCAATAAGTTTACTAAACATGGACTTCAAAATTCGCTCACAGATTCTACACCTCAGGCTATGACAGATACTAGCAAATATAATAAATCCACTCCAATATTGTGGATTACCAAACAGAACAATTCACCACCCCCTCATAATGTTATGGGAAATTTGGGAATATTTTCAAAAACAGCAACAAAAAGAGTTGATCATGTCTCTTGACTAGAAAAAAAGGCTTCTGATAAAGTGAATCACAACTTCCTATTCCATACTTTAGAGGCATATGGCATCCCTCTATCTTTCATTAGTACAATTAAAATGCTATATAAGAACGCAACATGGTGCCCATATATTCAGGGAGAAATAGGCCTAGAATGTAGTATAAAGCAAGAAGTAAGGCAGGGATGCCCCCTAAGCCCATTACTATACATGTTTTCCCTTAACCCACTTTTAGAAAGAATTATGGGGAACCCAGTAGTACAGGGGTTGAAATGCAACATCCAGGGGATGAAATTAAAATTTTAGCATATACGGATGACGCATACTTATTATGAAAAGACACTAAAAGTGTATTGGAGGCTAATAAGGAACTTCAGTTCTTCTTAACTGCATCAGCAGCACAGATAAATCTAGCAAAATGCAAGGCTGTTCAGTTAGGTCCTAGGACAGAAGACCCTATGATGGTGGTGAGCTTTCCAGTACCTCAGACCCAGTTAATATTTTGATGATCATAATTTCAATGCAAAATCTACCCTAACCAATTGGGAACAAGTTTTAAAAAGTTGTGAGGCCAAGGTGAACTCTTGGAAGGGCTGGAAACTGTCCAAGTTAAAACAAATACACATTATAAAACAATTTTTGATTCCTAGCCTAATTTATATAAAAACAGTATTTCCATTACCGTTGTCCCTCGAGACAAGTTTGTACAGTATTTTTTTCAGCATGTTATGGGGAGCCGGCTCAATCCTATAAAGAGAGGTTATACATACTTACCTAGAAATAAAAGAGGCCAGGGAAAGATAGACCCACCGGCTTTTTTTCATTCTGATTTGGTATCATTCTCTAAAAATACCATGGAAAATGACAGAGTCCCTGTCAATAAATGGCTGAGGAATGGGACTTTGGTGCGACAGCTGCCTGCTGAGAAAAACTTCTGATCGGCTCCTCTATCCTCTCTCTATGTGCTACCACTTAGCCACCACTATTCCTATATTGGTGATGAAATTATTACTTCTCTTTGTTTCCTGACTGCCTAGAGTGATTTGAATTATCACTTACCCGCGATTTGTCCATGGTAATAGATGCGGAGATGAAGACGCCACTTCCCCGACACAGACTCCACTGTCAACTCCTGCTAAAGAGAAGACAGCAAAAAGAGCTAAAACAGGAGGTCCTGAATCCTTCCCTGCAGCCAGACAGCCTGTTGCTCTCACAGAGGACAGGTTTCTAGAGGAGCTGATTCCAATGAAGGAGACCCTTATTGCACTTGTTTCCGATTTTAAATCCATAAAAGTGTCTCTTGACCAGCTCAGCATGCATACTAGGGACAATGAAGTCTGTATATCTTTGTTAGATGACTGAAGAGGCAGGCTGGACCCAGAAGTCACTGCGATAAGCCAAAGGCTAAAAAAGATGGAGGATCATCTTGAGGATCTTGAGGGACGTTCGAGACAAAATAATTTAGTGGTGCTCGGTCTCCCTGAAGGGGAAGAAGGCACTCAGACTATACAGTTTGCCCAAAAGTTGTGCGATAAGCTAGTGGGGCCACCACCTAATGGCCCCATCTACATAATTGAGGGAGCCCACAGATCTCTTTGCCCCCATGCCTTTGGCTGGATCACCTCCACGCCCCTTCATTTTCAGGATGTTGAACTTCTTGGACAAGCAACATGTTCTAACTCGCCTAAAGGATGTGGCAGAACTTCAATGGGCTGGCAAGAAAATCTGCGTGGTGCAGGATCTGCCATTTTCTGTCAGGCAGAAATGATCGGCTCTCCAACCCCTGGTCTCTAAATTAGTGTCAGCTGGCATTAAATATAGAGTTTGCTATCCTGCTAAGTTACAAATAAATCGCGATGGACAGTGGCAGTCATTTGAGATGGTGGACTCTGCTAGGGAAGCTTGCAAGAAGTGATATCCAGAACTAATTAAGTGATTAATACCTACTTCATTTTGAGGAGAACAGTCCCATCTAGTGGTTGGCTTTGATATTGCAATTATAATTACCAACACATTCTGTGTTGTGATGCTTGGCCTTTCTAGAGGTTGTATTCAATAACTGAATTGGACATACCTAAGACTGTTGGGAACAGTTCAGATATTTTGTTTTGTTATTTGACTGCATTATTTATCCTTGCCCAACAGATCACAAAGTGACTATCTTAGAGTTTTGCAACTTTTTTCTTTTTGTGTATCTGCTTAATGGATATATACACTTTCCATAGCCAGTGTTAGTTTAGAGTTACTAAGGAAAATCCAGGGAAGTAATGGCTATGGTTAATTATAAGACCCTGGCAATTTCAATATTTTCATTAGTCCTCATTTTGGGTTTCCAGTTAGGATGCCCTATTGCATTTCTGCTATTGTTTTATATTCAATCTGGTGAATGTTTTCAACCTCTTACATAAGTAAAGGACTTACTTCTATAGAGCTGACATTTACAATAGGTAATTAGAAGTGTATGGTTAAATGTGTTTCTTATAGGCTTAATTAATAATGCATAGTTAATGTTAAATAACGTAGCGATGGAGAAGGCTGGGGGGGAGGGAACTCAAGGGCAGCATGATACTCATTGTACTGGGCAAGATTTTTGTGGTTCAGTCACCAGGACTGGAGGTTTGCAAAATGTGTCTTACTACAAGGGCATACTTAGGTTAGATTTTTTGTTATGCCCAATAGGGGGATAATGTTAAGGGGAAGGAATATTTGTCTGATTTTGACTGAAATCTTAGAATTTTTATTTGCATATAGGGGTGTGAAGTTAGGGAGCCAATCAAAGGATTATTCTGCTAGCTTGAGTTTAATTGTAGTGTATTTAGCCCCATTGTATATTACTTTCCTGAACTGCAGTATCCATCAACCTTACTATGAAAATTATATCATGGAATGTTGAAGGAGCATGTGCTAGGTTGAAATGACACCAAATATTAAAGCATCTTGCTCTACTGCGTGCGGGGGTTGCACTGTTGCAGGAGATGCACCTAAAATCTACAGAGAATACCTTCTTTCATAGAGAAAAAATTGGGAGTGTCTATGTAGCTGGTAACTCCTCTGTGCAGAGAGGAGTTGCAATTTTAATTACTAGAGGGACTCAATTTCAGTGTTTATAAGAAATAGGAGACCTACTAGGTAGGTTCCTATTTCTAAGATGTCTTATGGAACACAGAGAAATGATCCTGGGTAGTGTGTATGGCCCTAACTGCCCTTCTCCTGATTTTCTTTTTTAATTAGCCCTTCTTTTAGCCCCTTTTAAGCAATTACTAAGGCTGTAAGTTTTTCACGATGCAAATTTACATTTTTCATGGCTGCTTCATGGCTAAAAATGCCAATTTCATGAAAAATACATCCACAGATATAGATGTAAAACATTTTAAATTTCATTTAGAATCAGGTGAACCACTAAATGCAAAACGTTCATCGAATACTGCATTAACAATGAACTATTTGAATAAATAAACAAATTAGTTTAAAATGTAGTTTTAAATGTCAGTTTTGTTGAAGCATAGAATACATGCACAAGTTAAATGGTTTGATGCTGTGTCTGTTGTCTTGGAGCATCGCACTGTAGCGAGAGAATGATCTCTCCACACCGGCTCTATGTACTGGAACACTGAGGCAAGACAGAAAAATATTGGACAGGTTCAGGAATCGATCCCTGCAATCTAGCCAGTACTTTAAAACATCTCTGTCTCTGTTATTTTCGTTTGTCTGTGTTTAGTTTATGTACGCTATCAGTTCTGCTTTTGCAGTTAAATTGTCCTCAAACCAGGGAATGTAATTTGAGATGTCAGTTTCAGTCACTGTAACTGTTGCCAGTCTGGATGGATTTAGATTGCGTACTCCAGCAGATAATTTTGTGGCATACTGATGGAACCTGCCACACTCTGTCATGCATTCTTTAATTTTCTTAGTGCAGGAGGACAGAGTAGATTTAGTAAAAGGGTATTTAGCGGCTTCAGATTTAACTTCGAGAAGAGTAGCAAAGTCCATTAACTTGTCATATACTAGGTGTGCTTTTGTATCATCACCTT
Organism: Neoceratodus forsteri; assembly: GCA_016271365.2. Classification (NCBI taxonomy): domain Eukaryota; kingdom Metazoa; phylum Chordata; order Ceratodontiformes; family Ceratodontidae; genus Neoceratodus; species Neoceratodus forsteri. The sequence continues at coordinate 867,257,831 of CM057450.1, read as the reverse complement.
CATATTTCTGCAACATCTGGACAATCAGGGGTGCATTTGAGGCTACTTCTTTCATTTCAGTACGAGTACTTTCAGATGCTGACATTGAGACCACCCCCTCATAAGCTGTGCTTTCATTCTTAAAAAAATCTCCATACTCCTCCAGGTGAGAAACATGGTAAAACACTGCAAGGAACCAGGTGTTCCACCTTGTAATTACTGGCATAGGATGTAATGCATTTGAGAGTCCTTTGGCTGCTAAATATTGCTTAAACTGGGCTTTTCAAGCAGGACATGCAGTGAATGATTTTTTAACAGCAACTACTAAATTGTTAACTGCTGGGAAGTTCGTGTGCCAAATTTCAGCAAGCAAATTCAGCAAGTGAGCAGTGCAGGTAACATGCACACGATTTAAAAGGACATGCTTAAGACTTTATTCCCAACACTGGTTCATATGCATTGCGTTGTCTGACACAAACACTGAAACATTTGTATATGGAATTTCATACTTCTGCAAGCAATGTAACGCAGCCTGGGATACTGTTTTGAAGTTAGTCGCATCTAGTACAGTGCAGTCCAACAACACCGGTTCTAATTTTGTAATATTTGTGGACAGTACAGCACAACTGTGAATTGAAGGAATTGCCACAATATTGAGAATGTATCGATCTTCCACATCTGTTGTCTCATCACACACTATTGAGACAGACACTACATCTAGCATTTTTTTTTTTACTTCTACCACATGGAATGCGTAAACCTTAGGCAAATATTCAGTCCTTAGCCACTGAGATGACGGTATGACACTGACAGACTTTAAATTCTCCTCTAAGAAGCAGTGCAGGACAAGGTTATCGAGAGCATTGAGAGGAATGTTTGCTGCAGTAAAAGCATCTACAAGATTAAATAAAGATACCTTTCTGCTTTGTTGGTTTGCGGCTTTCGCAGTGGACAACTCTCTTACTGTGACTTGCTTCTCCACCACTGAGGTAGATTTCTCCTCGAGTTTTCTTTTTTTTTTCCTTATGTGTATAGATAACTCTAAATGTCTGTCACAGGTGGCTTTGTGTTTGTGGTCTATTGCAACACTACATCATGTGCAAAACATCACATCACCAGAAACATGAAATACCCAGTTTTCATATTGCTTGCAGCGTTGTCTTGGAAACACATTGCCGGTTTTGGATGCTGAAAGTGGTTTCGGTAGCACTGACATTGTGGTTTGCCTGGCATCTTACAAAGTGGTCTCAAGCAGAATGAATAGCAGCAGTTACTGCAGCTCATATTCAATGAGCCAATTTGTAACTCTTGGTGGTAAGACTAATTGATTGATTGGCAGGTGATAGTTGTCAGGTAATTTGTTTCAGTGATCTTTCATTGATCTTGTAATGCAACCTTGTAATGTGATACCCCACATCAGTCACAGCAACAAATAGTACAGAATACCTGGCAACTATGTTTCTTTAATTTTATTAAAATAAGACTTTTTGTTGCAAAAAAATATATTATTTTACTTTATTGCAAATTTCACAATCTGTTTCCATTTTCGTGGGATTCATGAAATCTGCATGGTCCAAAAAAAACTTACTGCCTTAGCAATTACCCATAATCTTAGCAGGAGATTGGAACCTCACATATGATTTATCACTTGATAGATCCACTCAGAGAGGGCACAGTTTAACTCCTGCACAAAGATCTTTACATGGGATGATGGAGGGGGTGGGGCTCTGTGATCCCTGGCATCTCCTCTACTCCAAACTGTGGGAATTTACATTGTATTCTGCTTACCATAAATCCTATTCCCATATTGATTTCTTTTTGGTGAACCAGGCCATGCTGATAGGTTCCATGAGCTGTGTTATCTCCACCAGAGTGATTTCAGATCACTCTCCAGTATGGTTTGAAGATAATATACCTCAAGGGACTCTGAAAGTTACCTCATGGAAACTAAATGTTCACTTGTTATCTTCTGAAGAAATAGTTTGGCAGGATTAAAACACTGATTATGCAGTTCATGGAACAAAATAATAATTCTATCCCAGCTTATGACCAAATCTGGTGTTTCCTAAAATGCTTTCTGAGGGGAGAATTTATTAGGATAGCTGCTGCTCAGAAATGAAAGAGGGAGGCTTCTGCAAACTTTCTACTACAGTCCATCTAGCAGCCTGAATTGATGGTCGCTACCCATCCCTCAACAGAGGATATGCATCGTCTTGCAATCCTTAAGGATCAATATGAAGATATCCTTAAGGAACGGGCTGAATTTGCTCTGTTCAAGATGCATGCTGTATAAAAAGACCAAGGAGATAAGGCTGGACATCTCTTGGCCGCAAGTTGCGTCAAAAAGAAGAGTCTAGACTGGTCACCTCCCTCTTCCCCACCACAGATGGTGGAAGTCCAATAACAGCCCCAAAGGCTATAGTAGAAGAATTTGAGCTATTCTATAGGCAGTCGTACATGCTTCCAGACAATAGCCCTACATCATTGGAGATAAGGGATTACCTACACAGACTCCCCTTTTCTTCTCTTAGGATTGACCAGCAAACCTTGTTTACCTCATCAATATTAGCATTAGAAGTTACCACTGCTATTCGGTCTCTCTCTTTAAACAAAGCTCTGAGGCCACATTGATACCCATCAAATTTTTATTGAACCTTTGAAAAAGAGCATACTCTATTCTCCAATATTTATTTAATTACATTTGTGCCCAAGGTATTACTAACCCCACTTTGTTAGAAGCAATTATTATTGTCCTACCAAAACCTGGTAAACCTAAAGATAACGTGGCAAGCTACAGGTCAATATCTTTGATGAATTTTGACATTAAGATCTTGGCTAAAATACTAGCTTCCAGAATTTCTAATTTTTGGGAGGACCTGGTCAGTCCCGAGCAGATTGGGTTTGTTAGTGGTAGGAATCCTTCAGATAATTTCCATAAACTGTCTCACATTTCCTCCATGTCCAGGGGGGTGGATCTCCCTTTGGCCCTTGTTTCCCTGGACGTGGAGAAGGCATTTGACAGAGTTAGCTAGCTCTTCTTATTTTAGACTATGGCCCAATTTGGTTTTCCCCTTGAATTCATATCCTGGATTAAGCACTTGTACTCCAAGCCTAGTGCTAAGATTTATTGCAATGGGTTTTTTTTTCATGAAACTTCCGACTGCTCTCAGGTACACAACAGGGTTGCCCACTATCATCCTTACTATTCAATTTATACTTGGTGTCATTGTTTCGTAGGCTACAATCCTCTCCACACCTAGCTGGTATTACAGTTGGTCCAGTTGAACTTAAAATGTCAGTTTATGCGGACGATATCCTGTTACAAGTTACTGAGCCAACCAGGTCTATCCTGACTGCACTAGAGAGAATTGAGGAATTCAGCCAGTTTTCCAACTACAAGTTGAATTTAAATAAGACAGATGTTATGCCTCTAAACTCCCAAGTATACAAAGAAGACATAGTTACCCTCAATTTGGCCTGGACCACTAGGCTTAAATACCTAGGAATTATATTAGCGCCCTCAAGCTTCCTCATGAAGCAGCTCAATTTGGACAGCCTTCTCCTAACTATCCAGCAAAATCTAATTAGATGGGCTCCCCTTTACCTTTCCCTCCAAGAAAGAATTAATGTTATCAAAATGAATATTTTGCCCAGATTGTTTTACCTCCTCAATATGTTGACTATTTACCTCCCCTTAACTTGGTTCCGTAAAATCCAAAGAATGATTAATAAGTTCATTTGGCAGGGGAAACCCCCAAGGAGATCTTATGCCCGCCTATGTGCCCCGAAATCCACAGGTGGTCTAAAGCTCCCCAACTTTTACCACTACTATTTGGCGAGTCATATGGCCAAGTACCTGCACTGGACAGTGCCCCCTTTGTCATCAAAATCAACCCCATATATTCCTCTGTGGCTCCAAATTGAAAGGAATATGATTGAATGCTCCAGACTGACCCCCTCCAGTCTCTGGTATATACTTTCTCAGAAGCTGCCAATCCCTTTACTTTCTACCCCATATTCACTTCAGTTAAAGTTCATAATCAGCTGTGCAGGTCTCTAGGGGTTACACATATCAAAGATATCTCTCGACCACTGTTTGGCAACCCCAGTTTTAAACTGGGAAAAGATCCTGTCCTCCCCAACAAATTGGAAATACCTGTTCATACTAGGGTCATGGACCTATTGGTCCAGGGGAAAGTATGCTTGGTCCCAGATATTTTGGAGTTGTTCCACATACCACCAAAATACTCCTTCTTTGTCTATCAAATCAGACATGTGTTAATCACATGGTTTGGGCTAAATTTATGGGATAACCACTTTGAAGACACTTTCTTGGAATTCCAAGCAATGGCTTGGCAACCACATGCTATTTCCTGCCTTGTAGCTGCTTTATACAAGAAAATATACCCTGAGCATGTGGAAAAATCCCAATATTGGATGGGTTCTTTCCCCAATACTCATATTGATTGGGAACCTTTATGGCAGGGAATTTATACCTACTGTGCTAATTATAGGCTTTGATTAACTCAACATTATCTACTGCATGCCATTCACCTAACTCCTGTTAAATTACATGGTACGGGGAAGCTTCCAGATGACACATGTTTTAGGTGTGACCAGATGCAAGGGTCCTTGCTGCACATCTTCTGGGACTGTCCTTTGTTAGCTCCCCTATGGTCTATAATTAAGGCTAAGATGGATCCCTTACTGGGTCTACAGGATGTATTTACTCCACAAATTTGTTTGCTTGGAGCTTACTCATGGTGGATGTGAAAGAAAGGAGATACTATATTAACTTAATCTCACTTACGGTCAAGCACTTAGTATTAAGGCACTGGAAAGACCAACAAATTCTTACCTATCAAGAATGGTTCAATGACCTACTATATAACCTAAGAATTGAAAAAACTAATGCTAGTCTTAGGAATGCTCTTCCCTGTTATAACACAAAGTGGGAGAAATTCCACACTTTATGGTCAATCACTCCCACACATTAAACTGAGTGTTGTGGTCTCCATCCCTTGTTTGGATTACTACACTGCCCTTTGACTTTAGTGGTTTCAACTGATAAACTTTTTTTGTTTTTCCATTGTACTCACTCAATTAACAGCTAGCACAAGACTACTGATATGGCTCTGGGGGGAGGGAAGGGGTTTGGGATGGGGGTTTAAAGGGAATAATTTGAGGGGGAGGGAAGAGTGAGGGGTTAGCAAACAGTAGTTTAGTAGTTTAGTAATTAGTTTATTTGATTTGTATATGTTTAATATACACTGTCTTAATTGTTGTAGTGAGTATGTATTGGGTGGAAATAAATGTTTATTCAATAAAGCATATTCAATTTCAAAAATAAATGGCTAAGGAATAATTGGCAAACATTCTTTTCTAAGTGGGAGGATCTCCCTGAAATTCTCAAAATTCTTATTAATTCAAGAGTTTATGAAATCCACAACTCAGAAATTGAACAAATGGAATAGTTCAAAGTAATTTTTCGAGATTTCATCTAGGAAACAGTTGTACCAACAAGTACTGGATACAGTGGGCCCTTTACATCCAGAATTTAAAAACTCTAGACACAGAAACAAGAGAACATATTAGCACTTCTAAATGAAAAATGCATGTGGAAAATCCAGTGGTTGAGTGCATATGGAAGGTTTGACACTATAACAGCAGGTGAGTCAAATTACAACTTCCTGTTGCTAGCCTTTTTTCTTACTAAATGCCCTCCATCCCACCCCTGCACCCACCCACCCAAAGCCAGTTCTACTTTTATAGCCACTGGATTTGACTGTCAACAGGAACTTCCTGTTTGGCAGTAGGAAGGAATGGATCATAGAGAAACATTGGTTTTGTCAACCCTAAAGTAGAAAAAGTAGCTCACTCTCCCCCCCAGCTGCTGGTGGTCTGATAGTGAGCAAGGAAGAAGGAGGCTACTGAAGAAGATAGGAAGTTGCTGTCCCAGAACAGGAAGGGTGAGAGTTGTAAGGAGAGGAGAGAGTAAGCATCCAGAGAAACAGTAGAGGGGACACAAAATAAGACATTATAGGAGTGGTGCAGTGCAATGGCTGTGGGGTGGCAGTGTTCCAGGAGACATTCTGGAGGCTGTGATGCTGCCCTATTTGCAGGCACCTCTCTGGTCTGAGAGAGGAGGTTGCCCGTCTCTGGGCTGACCTGGCTAGGATTTGTGAAACCTCCTCCCCCACCCAGGGACCACCAGGGCCAATGCCATTACCTCAGAGGGTGCCAAGAAAGAGGAGAGGCTAGACCAGGGTGGGCTCAAGGAGGGAGAGGGTGGTGGAACAGAGTTGCATCCCTCCAGCTGTACCTCTTCACAATTCATTCACTCTTCTGGTGGATAGTGGTTCCTCTATGGAGGCACCTGCAGTGGAGACCAAGAAGGATGCTGGAAACCTTCACAAAGGAGACCCACAGGAGGGTGGCATGGGACCCCACAGGGGAAGGAAACAACTCCTGGTGGGGGACTCAATCATTAGGAGGGTAGAAATGGGGGAGGAAGGGGAGAGGGAGGTAAGGTGCCTTCCTGGCACCACAGCTTGGAGGGACAGGAAGCGAATCCTCAGGATCGTGGGAGGAGCTGCACAAGGGGGGGAGCTGGATGTCATTGTCCACCTAGGGACAAATGATCTGGCTAGGAATAGGGTCAGAGCAGTGCAAGAGAAGTTTGTAGAGTTGGGAAGGGGCCTTAGACAAGTAGCGCATACGATAACCTTCTCGGAGGTGCTACCTGTCTATGGCAAGGGAGATGCTAGGGCACTTGTCACCAGGGAATTCAATGAGTGGTTGAAAAACTGGTGTGGAGCTCAGGGTTTTGGCTTCATTGGGGACTGGGGAGCCACCTGGAGGGATGTAGACCTATACTGGTGCGATGGTCTGCATCTGTCTGGGGGGGAGCCAGGATCCTAGGTGAGAGGTTTAAATGCTTCATTGGCAAGCATTTAAACTAGCCAAGGGGAGGCACTGAAAAGAAGCAGGAAATCAAGCCTCCCCACAAAACATGGTGATTAGTGAGGTAAACACCAAGGTACAGAAGTTATTAGGGAGCAGAACAGATTTAAATGTAAAAAAAGGCAAAGGCAGTAAGGACAGAAATGGGGCTAAAAGGGGTAAGGCTATCAAAAAGTGGAGGGTGATGAGTACCAATGCCCATAGTCTGTGTAACAAGCTCCCTGAACTAGTTGTCTTGATGGAAGAGGGTTGCCTGGATATTGTGGCAGTCACAGAAATATGGTACACAGAGAACCATGACTGGGATGTCAACATACCAGGATACACAATCTACAGGAGGGACAGGGAGGGTAAAAGAGGATTAGGAGTAGCTCTCTATGTAAAGGAAGGGATCAAAGCAACAGAACTAAAGAGTAAACAGGGAACAGATGAGGCACTTTGGGTCACCCTGGAGACAGAAAATGACACCACAATCCGCATGGGGGGTTGTATACAGACCCCCATCTCAGTGGGAGGGAATGGACAAAGAAATGATAGAAGGCTTTCTTAGAATGGCAGAAAAAGGGGAGGTATTGTTGATGGGGGACCTGAATATGCCAGATGTTAACTGGAGCACCTTTGCTGCAGGCACGTCCAAGAGCAGGGTCATTCTTGATGCCCTACAGGGGCATGCCTCAGACAGCTAGTATCGGAACCCACCCAGGAGGGAGCAGTCTTAGACCTGATACTTTCAAATGGGGATGGAGAAAGAATCTCAGATTTTATTTATTTATTTATTTATTGAAAATTTCGGAATTACAACCTTTGAGTCAAGGACTCCTTTGCAAAAGGCTCCACGTCAGTCATGACAGGACAATTACAACAAGACAGTATGGACAATGTTCTCAAAACAGAGAAATTACAATTCGACAAACGTTTAAAATCATAGCATAAGTCAAAGGCTACACGTCAGTTGTAATATTGAATTTTACACAGAGACAAGGCTTGTAAAGAAATTGCCAGGACATTACAAGAGTTTAACAATCACAGTATAGGGTATTGCCAAGACTGAGATAATATCTGAGAGTTGAGAGTGTTTCTAGCGATGTGGTGGCCCTGGTGCCTGACAACCTATGCAAAAAGATGGAAAGCAGCTACAGGTCTCTGAGTTAAGCAGATACTTATTGATCTCTGTTTTGAATAGTCTTAGACTGGGGGCAAGTAAGATGGAAGATGGTAGATTGTTTAGCCAAAGTGGAGCACGGTAAAGGAAAGATCTTTGCCCCAGAGAGGTTCTGCAGTGGGGGACTGCGTAGGAGGTCCCTGCCAATCATCTAGGGGTGCCCCTATTGGGGGCTGGTTGGATGAGGCGATGCAGACAAACAGGTGCGAGTTTCATAAGGATTTTCTTGGCTTGGAGGCAGGTTTGGTATTTGAGCCTCCCTTCAAAGGTTAGCCAGTCCGCTTGATAATAGAGCAGACAGGTATGCGTTTGTCTATTGCTGCTGGTGACCATGCGGCAGGCTTTGTTTAGTGCTATATTAATGCTGTTTAAGGCTGATTTGTCAGCAGTGCCGTATATAGTTATTCCATAGTCGACCAATGAGAGGACTGTGCTAGTAACAGCTAACGTAGAGTCTGAGGAGGAAGGCAGTGTTTGTGTCTGTAAAGAATGCCAAGTTGGGTATTAACTGAGGAGGAGAGAAGTTTAATGTGATGGTGGTAGGTAAGGGACATGTCCAGAGTGATACCTAGATATTTAAAGTGGGTGACCTGCTCAATGTGGTTACCCTGGAGGTTTGAGATTGAGAGCTGGGAGTTATAGAGGGGGTTTTGTCGATGGGCAAACATCATGGATTTAGTTTTGTCATAGTTAAGTATTAGACAGTGGTCAGTGAACCAGTATTCAAGCTCCCTAAAACAGCCTTGAAGGGTGTTTTGGAGATGTAAGAGGTTGGAGTGTTTCCAGTATAGCACGGCATCGTCCGCATATAGTAATAGCTTTCCACTACATGCTATTGACCCTTGAGGGACACCCGCAAGAACTGGTAGTTTGGAGGAGAGTGTGTTTCTAATTTTTACTTCCTGCGTTCTGTCAGTCAGATAGTTCTTGAACCAGGAGATAGCTTCAGGAGCAATATGGAGGGCTGCAAGGGCATGAAGAAGAAGCTCGTGATTGACAGTGTCAAATGCCTTGGTCAAATCAATATAGATTGTACTGACTGCTGACCCCTGTTCCAGGGCTTCATGAATGTATGATGTAAATTCTAGGAGTGCTGTGGTAGTACTGTGCCTTTTCTGAAACCATGTTGCTCATGGCAGAGGAGACCATACTTGTCAAGGTATTCTGTGAGTTGGTCAGACACAATTTTTTCTAGAGCTTTTGAAAGAGAAGGAAGGATCGTAATGGGCCTATAGTTGGCAGGGGTAGTTGGATCACCCTTTTTCAGGATAGGTGTGATAATACCCCTCTTCCATAGTGTAGGGGTTTGGCCATGACACAGTGAGTAGTTGAGGAGTTTGGTGAGATGTGGCAGAGTCTCATTAAGGGTGAGCCGAAGGATTTTAAGGTCGAGGGAGTCACTGCTATAACTCGAGTTATGCAGTGCTTTGGAGAGGTAGCTTTTAGCCTGATTGCACGAAATTACACGCAGCCTGAAAGGAGGGTGTGTAGGGGAACATGGGGAAGTAGTAGGTGAGTGGGAGATGGGATCAAAGAAGTTTTTAGAAGTGGGTAGCCATCTGGGAACAAACGAACACCAAACAGTGTGGTTCACGATAAACACAGCCATACAATCAAGCCATACAAAAGCAAGAGTACTAGACTTTAGGAGGGCTGACTTTGGGAAAATGAAAGAGTGCCTCAGAAAAGCACTAGCAAACAGGCAAGAAGGAGGGGTGGAGGAACAATGGAGAGTGATCAAAGCAGCCATCACAGAGGAAACAAGCCTTTGTGTAAAGCAAATCAATAGAACACAACGAAGGAAAAAAACGCTATGGTTCACAAAAGAGGTGGCAGGGAAGGTTAAGGAGAAAAGGACAGCATTCAGAAAATATAAGGAAACACAGAAGGAGCAGGACAGAGAACTTTATCAGTTAAGCAGAAAGCGGCTGGGAAGGCAGTCAGAATAGCAAAGGCCCAAACTGAGGAAAGGATAGCCAATTCTGTTAAGAAGGGGGATAAGACCTTTCATAGGTACATTAGGGAGCGAAGAAAGACCAAAGGAGGGATACTGAAGCTTAATAAAGGGGAGGGAATGTGGGTAGAGGGTGACATTGAAAAAGCAGGGATACTGAACGAATATTTCTGCTCAGTATTCACAAAGGAAGAGGAGATGGAGTTACCTAAACCAAACAAGAGAAACACTCTGAAGACGGGGTTCGATAACAGTCCATTTACAGAAGAAAGGGTTCTGAAAGAACTAATAAAATTGAAAGTGGACAAAGCAATGGGGCCTGTTGGGATTCACCCAAGAATTCTAAAAGAACTAAGGGTAGAACTAGTGACATCACTGACTACTCTCTTTAACAAATCATGGAAGGATGGGGTGGTTCCCGAGGACTGGAGGAGGGCAGATGCTATTCCTCTTCACAAATGTGGGAGCAGGACAGAGGCAGGAAAATATAGACCAGTTAGTTTGACCTCAGTGGTAGGGAAAATGATAGAATCACTTCTGAAGGAAAGAATCATTGAGTACCTAGAGGCCAGTAGGGCACAGGACCCAAGGCAGCATGGATTCACGATGGGAAGGTCATGTCAGATGAATCTAATAGATTTCTTTGACTGGGTGACCAAAGTAGTAGACCAGGGAGGGGCTGTGGACATGGCCTACCTAGATTTTAGCAAGGCATCTGATACAGTCCCACACAAAAGATTAATACACAAGTTAGCTAGCCTTGGAATGGGTCCCAAGGTGGTAGCCTGGATAAAAAATTGGCTAGACAACAGGACACAAAGGGTAGTAGTAAATGGAGTACACAGTGAAGAAAGGAGGGTTACTAGTGGGGTACTGCAAGGTTCAGTACTGGGACCGGTCCTTTTTAATGTCTTTATAAGTGACATTGCAGAGGAACTGGAAGGAAAAGTATGTCTATTTGCAGATGACACGAAGATCTGCAACAGGGTTGATACACAAGATGGAGTGGAAAGGATGAGAAGGGACCTGGCAAGGTTGGAGGAATGGTCAAATGCATGGCAGCTCAGATTCAATGCAAAGAAGTGCAAGGTAATGCACATGGGAAACAAAACCCAGGGGAAACGTACACAATGGGGAGGTGGAACATTGACAACAGTAAAATAGAAAGGACCTGGGGTAATTATATCAGATGACCTAAAGGTGGGCAAGCAATGTGAGAAGGCAGTAAGGAAGGCTGGGGGATACTGGGATGCATAGGAAGAGGCATCAATAGTAGAAAACAGGTTGTTATCCCTCTGTACAGACAGTTGGTGAGATCCCATCTGAGTACTGTGTGCAGTTCTGGAGACCTCATCTCTGCAAAGACATAGACAGAATGGAGGCTGTCCAGAGGAGGGCAGCAAAATGGTGCAGGGTCTGCACCAGAAGACATATGAAGAAAGACTAAAGGAGCTTAATATGTATACTCCTAAGGAAAGAAGGGAGAGAGGGGACATGATAGAAACTTTCAAGTACCTCAAGGGAATTAACAAAGTCCAAGAGGGTAGCATCTTCCAGAAAAAGAGATGTGCAAGAACAAGGGGGCACAATTTGAAGATAGAGGGGATGGCTCAGGGGTAATGTGAGGAGTATTTTTCACAGAGAGGGTTGTGGATGCATGGAACAGCCTCCCTGAGGAGGTTGTGGAGTCAAGAACAGTGGGGACTTCAAGAATGCATGGGACAGACATAAGGCAGTCCTAGGGGCGGGTATGAGGAAGTAAGCTGTTGGTTAACTAGGATCTGTAACTTATCTATTAGGTAGGAAAATGGGCAGACTAGGTGGGCCAAGTGGTCCTTATCTGCCATCAAATTCTATGTTTCTATGTTTCTATGTAAGGTTAAACGTTTGGGGTAATAACAAGCATAAACCCATGGAGGAACAGACATGTCTATACACAGGTTGATGAGCCACTGAAAAATCAATGGAACACTTCATCCTCCATTGTGTTTTTGCCCAAATGTTATGGGGATTTTTAGTAAGAGTTTGGAATTTACCCTGGCTTCAAAATTTTACTTATGAGGCAGTGATTTTGGGGGACTACTCTAATAGATTACTCAAGTACAGTGCTGGTTCCTTAACAGTATTTTTTGCAGTATTGAAGTTCTATTTATGGGATGCTAGAGTACAGTGGGTAATTTGGCAAGAATGTATGCCTTATGCAGTTTTCACAGAGATTTGTGAGAATGTATTAAATACAATCTACAATGCAGAAGTAGGTTAATATGGGTTAGATGTGATTACGCAATGGGATGAGATATGAGATGATGCTTGTGTAACTTGGTTTACTTTGTGGCTTTCTGACTCTCCATCCATGGGATATACCACCCTGTAGGGGTACAATGCAAGGAACCCTAGAGGAGGGTTCACCCCCCCCCACAGGTGCCATGGGAATGATTGTGCCTGCTAAAGGTAGGTTAGGAAGAAGCCCACAGGGAAAAGAGATGAGCCACTGGAGGAGGAAGGGTGGATGGTGGGCAACAAAAAAGAATCCTGAAAGACTCCAGGATGAGTGATCTTCTAAGCCCAATGGGGGAGTGAGGTTGTTGCTCCACCCATCGAACCTCAGGCTTAAAGCCCTCCCATTTGAAGTGCTTACACAACTGGATGAGATATGAGATGATGCTTGTGTAACTTGATTTACTTTGTGGCTTTCCACCTCTCTATCCATGGGATATACCACTCTGTAGGGGTATGATGCTAGGAACCCTAGAGGAGGGTTCTCCCCCACAGGAAAAAACACTATGGTTCTCAAAAGAGGTGGCAGGGAAAGTTAAGGAGAAAAAGGTAGCATTCAGGAAGTATAAGGAAACACAGAAGGAGCAAAACAGAGAACTGTACCAGTTAAAGCAGAAGAAAGTGGGAAAGGTAGTCAGAATAGCAAAAGCCCAAACTGAGGAAATTATAGCCAACTCAGTTAAGAAGGGGGACAAAACCTTGTATAGGTACATTAGAGAGCAAAGAAAGATGAAGGAAGGGATAGTGGGGCTTATTAAAGGGAAGGGAGGGTGGGCAGAGGATGACAGTGAAAAAGCAGGGCTACTGAATTAATACTTCTGCTCAGTATTCACAAAAGAAGAGGAGGAGGTACCTAAATCAAAGAATAGAAGCACTCTGGATAGGGAGGTCAATACCAGTCCATTCACAGAATAAAGGATCCTGAAAGAACTCTTAAAACTGAAGGTGGACAAAGCAATGGGGCCTGATGGGATTCAACCAAGAATTCTGAAAGAACTAAGGGTAGAATTAGTAACACCACTGACTACCCTTTTTAACAAATCATGGGAGGATGGTGTAGTACCGGAGGACTGGAGGAGGGCAGATGTGATTCCCCTTCACAAAAGTGGGAGCAAGGCAGAGACAGGAAACTACAGACCTGTTAGTTTGTCCTCAGTGGTAGGTAAAATGATGGAATCACTTCTAAAGGAAAGAATTGTTGAGTTCCTAGAGGCCAGTGGGGCACAGGACCCAAGGCAGCATGGATTCACAGCAGGAAGGTCACGTCAGATGAATCTAACAGATTTCTTTGATTGGGTGACCAAGGTGGTAGACCAGGGAGAGGCAATAGACATGCCTACCTAGACTTTAACAAGGCATTTGACACAGTCCCACAATAAAGATTAATATACAAGTTAGCCAGCCTTGGAGTGGGTCCCAAGGTGCTAGCCTGGGTTAAAAATTGGCTGGACAATAGGATACAGAGGGTAATAGTAAACAGAGTTTACTCTGAAGAAAGTGAGGTTACTAGTGGGGTACCAGCGTCCACAGGGTTCAGTACTGGGACCAGTCCTCCTTAATGTCTTTATAAGTGACATTGCAGAGGGACCGGAAGGAAAAGTATGTCTCATTGCAGATGACACAAAGATCTGCAACAGGGTTGATTCAGAAGGTGGGTGGAGAAGATGCAAAGGGACTTGGCAAGGTTAGAAGAATGGTCAAATATAAGGCAGATTAGATTCAATGCAAAGAAAGTGCAAAGTAATGCACCTGGGAAACAAAAATTCTGGGGAAGCGTACATAATGGGGGATGAGATATTAACAACAACAAAAATGGAAAGGGACCTGGGGAAGTCATATCAGATGACCTTAAGGTGGGCAAGCAATGTGAAAAGGCAGTAAGGAGGGCTGGAGGGATGCATAAGAAGAGGCATCACCAGTAGAAAACAGGAAGTTGTTATCCCTCTGAACAGTTTGTGAGACTCCATCTGGAGCTCTGCATCCAGTTCTGGAGACCCCATCTCTACAATGACATAGACAGGATGGAGGCTGTCCAGAGGAGGGCAACTAAAACGGTGCAGGATCTGCACCAGAAGACATACAAAGAGAGAGTAAAGAAGCTAATATGTATACACTCGAAGAGAGGACAGGAGAGAGAGAGAGGAGAGGAGAGGAGAGGAGAGGAGAGAAGAGGAGAGGAGGAGAGGAAAGGAGGAGGGAAACATAATAGAAACTTTCAAGTACATCAAGGGAATCAACAGAGTCCAAGAGGGTAGCATCTTTCAGAAAAAGAGATGTGCAAGAACAAGGGGCACAATCAGAAGATGGTGGGGGGGATGGCTCAAAGGTAATGTGAGGAAGTATTTTTTTCATGGAGAGGGTTGTGGATACATGGAACAGCCTTCCAGAGGAGGTAGTGGACTCAAAAACAGTGGGGAAATTCAAGAATGCATGGGACAGACATAAGACAATTCTAGTGGGGGGTATGAGGAAGTAGACTGTTGGTTAACTAGGATCTGCAGCCTATGCATTAGGTAGGGAAATGTGCAGACTAGGTAGGCCAAGCAGTCCTCATCTGCCATCAAATTCTGTGTTTCTATGTTTCAGGTGCCACACAAATGATTGCGCTGGCTAAAGGTAGGTTAGGAAGAGCCCAGAAAGAATACCCACAGGTGTCAACCTTCGAAGAGGCGATGATGATGAATGAATTCTGAGAAGATTAGAGCTGACTTCCTAAGGAGAGAGGGGAAAGCCAGGGCCACCATTCACCTCCATCCAACAGCAGAACCTAACTAACTAATCGAGAAAGCACTAATTCTAACTAATATTATGTCCATTGGCACGGAGGAGAAAAAAAACCCTTTAAGGAGGAAACCTCTGGTGATCCAAGGCATAGATCGCCTTCCCTCCAGGTTGATGATGTTTAATTTGAGGACATATGTCAGTAAAGAGAAAGGTTCATTAGCATTGTTGAAGAGAAGTGCATAGTGACAAGAGGAATATGAGTAAGGAGGATGATGATGGAATAGGGAAATTCCCCAAAAGAAAACACAGATCGAAGAGGGAACATGAGGCAGTGCACAATAAGAAGAAGGAACATGAGGCAATGATGAATACTGATGGTGATAACCGCAGGATGGCGGCAGATCGATGAGGTTGCATAAGATCCAATGATAGGTATGCTGGATTGAGCGAAGTATGTAAGTAGACACTGAGGCCAAAAAGGCATGATTATGTGACTTGAACGATGAGACCCTGATGTTGTAGTCGATGAAGAATAGGAGTCCATAGGATTCAATGATAGGAATGTTTGAGTAAGCAATGTCAATAGATGAACCTTGAGGTAAGGCTGAGTGAATGATGACGAGTTATGAACTTGATACGTGCAGCAGGATGGCCATGGGTTGATAAGGTGGCATAGGAGTCAGGATAGGTATGCCCAAAAAGGAATATTAATAGCAGGCCATGAATGAAGTGAATCCTGGATGGCCAGATGGAATTGGAGGAGGAGGAGACAGGAATGAACTTGAAAATGAACTTGTACAAATGAAGTAAAAGGAAGTAGGATCCTCAAAAGGAGGAGCAAAACTGGACGATGTATGATGAGGAGCGAGCTAAAGAGTGGAGTGAAGCCAAGATCGCTGGCACTAGAAAAGACACTAGGACATGGAAGGGAAAGTGAAGGAAATGGAGGAGGTATGATGATGAACTGAAGCCAGAGGCTGGTACAGAAAAGTGAGATATGAAAGGACAAAGGACAGTAGGGAGGGCAATGGGGTAGCATAGGACCCAGCCGATATGGGAGGAGAACTGCAGTAGGACGAGCTGGATGAGGTGAAGAAGGAGTGGTAGGGCAGGAAGCCACAAAAGAAAACACTGACAGTAAGCTGGCCTAGGCCAGCAAACCAGGGGTGGTATGCACTGCAAGGTAGTAGGAGTAACCAATTTTCTGTTGTGTCCTAGAAATGAAATCAGGGTGGGGGAACTTTGAAAAATGCAGCTATGCCCGATCTTGCAGGTTCAGCAGCTGCTACAAATTTAAAATGGAAGTCCTCACAGTAAGAAGTAACCAGCCAGAAGAGAGAGATACTGGCATGAAAAAGTCAGGCAGCCACTGTTTGATATCGTAGCAAGACATGATAAGCAATGGAAACCATTAATGGAAACAATAGTAGACAAGGAAGATGGGGGTGCAGATGAGGTCAGCAGCACCGGCAGCTTGACAGCTGCCACAGTAGGGAAACTCAAGTCCCAGAGGGAGCGCTGCACTACACGGAGCAGCATCATGCTTCCAAGATTCAAAAGCCATACAATAAGGGTCCCCAAGCAGCAGTCCGAGTCCCAAAACCCAAAGTCTCCTGTTTTTTTTGTTTTGTTTTTAGCACTAAACAATGACAGACAGGAAAGAGACTGATCAAACAGTTGTCAGAATGAACTGGAAATAAAGCCCCAGGAGACTACCAGCGTCCAGACCAGAGAATACCAACAATGAAAGTGTGGTTCTGATGGTGGTCCTTTGTCCCCGAGGGGCAGCAAGCCACATCCCTGATTGAAGATGCAGGTGGCTATAGGGTTTGGGGACCACACTGAAAGGCGAGCAAGCAGGGAGAGGTACGAGCAGCAAACCGGCAGTTGCGATGGAGCGCCCAGCGATGATGAAATGACTAGGTGCACAAGGGGAAGAAAGAGTGGTGGGCAATGAGCTGAATATCCACCAGAAGATGCACCTTAGGGATGAAAGGAGACAGAGGTAGGATGGACACACATGGTATGGAGAAGGGGAGAGATAGGGAGAGCCATGGCAGAAGCGGCATCAAAATGAGGGGGCAAGCAGGACGGGAGGGGGAGATGCAGCTGCAAGGAAAAATGACCTAGACATGGCCATGATCAGCAGTGGCTAGAGAAGGGGCAGGGAAAGGTGGAAAATGGGAGAGAGAAGGGGCAGTAGGGGACGCTGCAGGA
Source organism: Neoceratodus forsteri (assembly GCA_016271365.2). NCBI lineage: Eukaryota > Metazoa > Chordata > Ceratodontiformes > Ceratodontidae > Neoceratodus > Neoceratodus forsteri. Next base: position 867,240,555 of record CM057450.1, on the reverse strand, counting down.
GCCAACCAAGAAGAAACAAAAAATGAAAGGATGGAACAGGGAGACAGACGTGGGAAAGGCAGTGAGCTGGAAGGCATCACAAAATGCAGAGAGCTGAGAGGAAGGAGGACCAGGTAGTAATGAGGAATGACAGTGCCTCTGGCCACAGTGAAAAAGAATCCTGACAGAGTCCAGGATGAGTGACCTTTTAAGCCAGATGAGGGAGTGACGTTGTTGCTCCACCCATCGAACCTCGGGCTTAAAGCCCTCCCATTACAAATTGCTAAATCTTGATGGAGACACCTCTCCTTTTTCATAAAGTACAAATAAATTCTTGAATAGGACAGAATGTTTAAGAGATCTTGTACCTGAATACTAACAGATAAAATAAAAAATTATACTGTGATTGTTATTGATTTCTCTGTATATTTTTTTAAACCTTTTGTTTTTGGTGTTCTTTTCTTTAAATCACTTGGTTCTTCAATGTGTAAATATGGTATTATCGTTGTTTTTTCATGCACATCTGTTCTTTGTATATGGTATTGCATCCTTCAATAAAAAACACCCCTACTCTTTTCGAGACATGTCATGGGATCTTTAACATCCACCTGAACAACCACCAGAACAGACAGCTGGGACCTCGGTTTAACATCTCATCTGAAAGAAGGCACTTCAGGAGTGCAGCACCCCCCCCCCTCATGCTGCACTACAGTATCTGTATTGGGATTTAACCCAAGATGTGGGGATATAACCAACATCTTTCTGATCTTGCAGCCTCAGAGGAGAGTATGCAACCTGCTGAGCCACTGACACTGCTTCTGTTATACAATGGCAAGAAAAATTCTAGCAATGTGATTGTTCAGTGCCCAGCTTAAACAGTGATGTGATCCCAGCACATCACTGTATCAAGATCCGGCACATATGTCTGCACCAAAAAGTAAACCCCCACTCCTTGTGAAATCACTCATCAGCTTTACAGCCTCTGCTCATCAAAATCACAAAATAGCCAATAATCTAGATGGCAATGTAAATAGGCAGGGTTTTCCACAGAAAATGAATGCATAGCTATGATTTCTCCCCGCTCTGCATGCTGAACAGCGAACAGCACCACTGCATGTGTTTTCACAGTTTCTTTCTCACTAGTCTTGTTGGGCATGTATTTGGCCACTCGTTTCTTTGAAAAGCCTCACACAGAGGTGATTTGTCTCAGCACTTTCAAAGTAATTTTCTCTAAAAATACAAAACTAAACATCAACTGTGGTGCCGAGTGACTTACTGATGACATGTGAAGCAGACATCTATTGGTCCCTACAAGTTCCATGCACCTCTCTGTACATTGAAAACATTCACCCAGGCCCAGTGAAGACAGATGAACTGGTCGAATTAAGCTACTCTTGGGGGGAACGAGAACATAATTGGTGCTCACAGGTGTTCATTTAAAAATTGGCACTTAACTATTTGAGTGCTGAGTATGTTTGAATGTACTGTATATAGATTCTGGACAAACGTATATGCCTGCAGTCTTCTAAGGGTTAAAGGAGGTAGTACATACAAAATCAAATCTAAACATTAAAAGTGATGTTAAAAATAGTGTTGATCACAAACAACCTTGTACCAAACACAAAACCATGAATCCCAACCAAAGTGTAAATTCATCCTATGCCCATACTTTGTGCAATTAAAATGTTACAGAACACCCTGGCCATATAGGTTGACCTATTAGGTTCACTCATCAAGAGACTATCAGCTTTCTTGATTTGCAAACTACTAAAGATGGCACTTCAGAAATGGGCATCCACACTTTTTTGCACCATAAAAAGACAGACAGGAATGCTCTATTACTGTTTACAAGCTGTCACCCAAGGCCCCTAATAGAAAACATTCCATACTTATTTGGGAATCCATACTTTCAGATTTCTGGCAAAATCCTTTTGAGGGACAAGTTTTGGCCTAATATGGGAATTGAAAAGGTGGAAGAATTGACAAGACCAAAAAAAGTAATAACCTTCCAGGAAGCTTATTTGTGGCTGGCCCCACACCTACTGTTTAATTTTTTCAAAATCACTCATATGTTAAATGCCATACTGGGCAATGGTCCATGGACAAAACCTCTCCATATGGTCATCTCCCCTTACCTGAGCTCATCCCCAAAACTCACCTAGTCTCATACTTATATCAAGTCCTACAATCCCTTTTTGATAACAGGGGAAGCTTGCAGTTTTATTAGTGGGATCAGGCACTCCCTCACACCTCTCCCTTAAGAGACTGGACTCAGATATGGAAACACTTGTACTCTGTGATACACTGGAACTGTTATCGTTTCATGCAATTTCAGATCAACCATAACCTCTACTATACCCGCATCAGATTGTGTAAAATGGGCTGTCTACCAATGGATAACTGTTCAAAATGTGGAAAGGAACCTCGTTCCCTGCTACACATATTAGGGTCATGTGAGATGGTTGCTCCTTTCTGGTTCGCCATCTAGAACAGACTTAATCCCCTGTTAGGTTTATCCCAGAAATTCAACCCTGCAGCCTGTATCATTGGAGAATATATGGACCAACTAGTAGGTAACCAATGGCCACACCTAGCAGTGATTTTGGCCTGTGCCAAAAAAGTGATCTTGAGACACTGGAAAGATCAAATCACCCCAGGATACATAGAATGGTATAAGGAAATAATGTTTGCACTACAGGCAGAGAGAATGATAGCGAGTATGTCTAACAAAATGCATAGATTCAACTGCATCTGGGAACCCCTGTATACTCTTCTGTCAATTCAATTATCTATACAGAATTATTATATATTTGGTAAGCTCTCTAGTATATCAGGGAAGGACTTCCCTGTTGGCTTAAAATAAAAAGGGAGGATATCTTCCATAATGTTTCAACAGGAATACCCCTTCCAATTGAACTCTATATATTTCTCTGGTGGAGGGCAGTGGGGGGGGAGGGCTTGGGGGATCAAGTAGGTTAGACAGTTTTGATTGTTATTTAAATTATCAATGTATCTTATGCAACTGATTTAATGTAAATGTACAAAAATTACGTAGTTGTATGAAGTGTCAGCTGCTCACTTTCATAATATCAAAGTGTGTTAAATTAAAAAGTAAAAAGAAAACATTCCATACAGTACAGTCAATTTACTAGATTGAAACAAAACAGCTCTGAGGAGAAAGAATTTGAAATGGGTGCTAATAGATGACACAATTAAAATATAACAGAGACAGAAATAGAAATGAGACTAGAACTGAGAATTGAAAATTTAATGGCAAGCAGAAACAGTAAAATTTCATTATTACCTTTTCCCTTCAATCAAGCACGGTCAGAAATATAATTCTGAGGCATTGCCACATTTTGCAATTGGAGCCTAAGCTCAGAGAATAGATTCAAATTAATCAATGCTTTACATATAAGAGGGGGAAAATGTGGAGGACAGTGTGATGGAAAGTGAATATACTGTATGCCAAACTCAATGCAGAAAAATAACACACTACCCTGTGGAAACTTTAGATACAGTAATTGCAATTTTTGTAAACACATGACGTTGGGCAATACTTTTGAAAACCTGCACAATGAGAAAAAATTTGAGATAAAAATATGTATTGACTACAACATGCAAATGTAATATACAAAGCAACATGTACATGTAATTGTTTCTACCTTGGTAAGACCACTAGAAAGCTAAAAGTTAGAATAAGTAAACATCTTAGAGCTGTAGAGAGAAGAGATAAGAAAAATGCTACAGCTGTGCATGTTATGAATAAAGGTCCAGCACATGTTTTTAAATTTCAGGGCATAGAGACAATATCTATGCCATCTAGAGGGGTCAGTATAGATAATATACTATTACAGCATGAAAGCTTCTGGCAGTTCACACTAGGTGCCACACAAGAGAATATGAGAGGATTGACCGATAAATTTCAATTGGGACCATTTCCAAAAAGATGAATTAGTTTAAATTGTCTTGAACATGGGTAGGTCCTAGAACAGGTCCTATTTATGTATCTTGTTGAATTTAGCTTATTACTGTTATCATAACTCCATGTGATCTATGTGTTTACTGTTCTCCTGTTTTCCATCCCCCTTTCCTTTTTCCTTTGTGTGAGATATCTGTATGTAGTTAGTATCTTTATGTAGTGTTAATCTCTAGTTCATTTCTTTGTTTATTCATCCCCTTGCTCCTCAATTTTGTGTGCACCATGCTTTTCGGGTATGAAGTGCATCGACTGAGAAATGGTGACCGTCCATGCGGCAGGTCAACCGATATGGCCAGGATGTTCTGTAACATTTTAATTGTACAAAGCATGGCCATAGGATGAATTTTGTAAAACACTTTGGTTGGGATTCATGGTTTTATGTTTGGTGCAAGGTTGTTTGTGAGCAACACTATTTTCTTTTTAATTTGCACTTTTTCCTCCTCCACAGAACCGGCAGAAGCTCTGGCTCTTCCTTGAAGGGACTAGTCTCTAACCTGACTGGCCTCCACTCAGCCAGACTCCCTAATTCCACTGCAGATTTCCCCCATGGTGGAGCCAAGTAGAGGAGCAATGGCTTACTCCCCCCAGAAAACAAATCCAGATGTCGGGGTGGCATGTTGTGGGGCAATGCATTCGGTCATTATATACCCTGTTTGTTCCGGGTTTTCCACCTGTTTTTCCCCAGGCCAATGGGCGGATCAGCTGGCCCCTACCTTCTTGGAAGCAACCATATTCCCTGGACATGGTCCCTCCCTCTTCTGGGTGGCATGCCTGTGCTGACACCAAGCCACCACTGGGTGTCACTCTACAGCATGCAGCAGTGTCCCCCCCTTCCCAAGGAAGGAGAGCTGTCTATGGATGCTCAATCCTTCCTCACCCCTGATGACACCTAAGCAGTCTGAGTCCATTCCCAAACCCGAGTTGCTGGCATGGCATGAGGTGTGTCATCCAGGGCCTTAACCCTCAGTGCCACCAGGCTGGCCCAATCAACACTATTTTTAATGTTTAGATGTGGTTTTATTTATACAGCCCCTTTAAGTGGTAATTTTTTTAAATGAACACATATGAGCACTAATGCATGCCTTGAGAAAGAGCACAGGGCTAATGCTTGAAAACGTTGGCATTTGTTTGGAGGAGCTATTCCATTTGAAGCAATAAAAGTGGTATTTGAATCAGACAGCTAATCATTTTTGGGTCTCTATTCTGGTGGTTCATGAGCTGGACTCTGTCCTCTTTTTGTAAATTAAAAATACAGCTTACAGCTTGGATTTATGATCTGGTTTCCATTTTCTCCTGTCCCATTGTATAAAAGTAATAATGCACTCCAGGGTGCATGTCATTCTGGGATAAAGACACTTCTCGGGTGTTGGATGCACTCGGCCTGTGACCTTATGTCCAACCACACAAGGCGTGATGTTATCCCAGCACAACACGCACCTTGACATGCATTATTGCTTAATTTAGGCACAGCAAAGGGATCAGCACTACTGGTCATGTATCAAAATTGATCAGGGAACAGTTCAGGAGAAGTTGTGAGAAAGTACTCTTCTACAGAGAGGAAAATGGAGAAGAGGATTAGTTTTCCAAGGGAAATACTGAAGGAAAAGACAATGCAGAAATTCAGAATGGAGGGAGACATATATAAGTAATTGATAGTGTGGAAGCTAGGGCAATGTGAGAAACTAAAACTACATTGATAACAGACTAAGTTGCTTATTGGAGGATCAGGTTAAGACCACCCATTGATAGACTGGGTGGTAGTACTGTAGGTAGAGCCAGAGCAGGCTGTGTGGGTTTCTAGCCTTTTTCTGACTGTAATTGCTTCTACAGTATGCTTCTAAAAAAATACTGTTTCAATCCACACAATATACTATGGGCCAGATATTCAGAAATGCACCAAAGTCCGGCACAAGTCCAGTGCAGCGCAAATCTGATGTGCCATGGTGCAACAGGAGCCATATTAAGAGGTTGTGCTGGCTGCACAGCACCAGTGCAATTTGACTGAATATGGCACAGTTGTGCCATGGTGCGCCTATGGATGCACCATGGCACAATCATGGATGCGCCATAGCACAACCACAGGTGCACCATGGGCAGACACAGAAGCCCAGGGCAACTGTGGGAGCAGAGCACCACAGCAACAGAGGGGGGCATGGCACAGAGAGGAGACCCAGGGACAGAGCCAGGGAAGCAGAGTGACAGGCTACAGGAGGCCACCAAAAGCTGGGCACAGCAGAGTGCACACAGGCACCCAGACCCCCACCCCAGAACACAACAGTGGCACAGACAGTAGGCTACAGGGGGTGTCAATGGGGGATGGAGGGCCACCAAGGGGGCATCCCGGAAGGTGGTGGGCCATGCCCTCCCTGCACATCCAGACCAGGGAAGGCCACACCCAGGACCATGCAGTCAAGCAGACACACCCATCATACAACCCTGACTGCCACCCCAAGGGCACCCCAAGGCACAGCCATCAACCGAGGGGAGGGACACTACCACCATGGGACATACTGCAGCACAAAGCAGTGATCCACAGAAGCACAACACACACCCCAATGCATGCACACCACATGGACAGACACTGGTCCACTGCAGCATGGCTCCTCATGCCACCTGCAAAGCAGACACAGGCAGGTAAGTAAGAAAAATAGATTAACTCATAAACTATATACAATAACCAGGGGAAAGGGTAGGTATAGTGAGGGAAGGGGACAGGGAACAGGGACTGGAGGGAGAGGTATGACTGGGGAAACAGAGGAACTCAAAGCTGGCCTTGCGGCGGCCATGGTCTGCTACACCCTGCTGACATTGGTGCCTCCTGACTGCAAGGAGCAGTCTTTGGACCTGGAACATAGCCTCCATTGTCATAGAGGTAATCAAGATGAGTTGCCTCAGAAGCCAGCAGTACAGGGGCCTCCTACACCATCAGTGGACCCCTAGGACAAGGGACAGGACAGGTGATCAGTGCAATATCCCAAGGAACCCAGCCCAACCACAGCGCATACCAGGCAGGGGGATCACACACACCCAGAGGGACCATACAGGTGACCCACAGGGGCATGGGCCAATGCCTGCTGGCAAAATTGCACACCACATCAGTGCACAGCAGTGGTCCCTGCCGCACAGTGGCCATATGATTGTGCTATGGCAGTTACATGGCACAGTGCTCAGGCAGCACCACAGTAACATCGGTGGTGTCTGTACACACACCCAACCCACTGGCAGCTGCCACACATGACCAATGGATGTGTCACAGGGTGGGCACCACACACAGTGTGACACAGACAGCTACCATGGCACATGGCACAGGTGGCCATGCCCACACCCATGCCCCTGCCACCCCCCAATGATGGTGCACAGTACAATGTAAGTGCCTACCTGCCCTCTGTTGCCCCACTGGAACCGGAGCCGCTCCTCCACCCTGGGCTGCTCTGGCCTGGCATCCTGCCAGTGCCACCCAGCATCTGTCCTCAGGTCCTTGGAATGGAACAGAAACAGGAACACATCAGTAACCAACCACATCAGCTGCCCACCACCCCCACTCATATGCACAGTGTAAGCCCCTACCTGACATGACCTAAAAAGTGGCAGCGCAATGCAAGTGGCAGAGGGTGATGCCACCCCGCAATGCACATGATGGTAGTACTCCACCCTGCAGGACATGCCAGGCAGCCTAGCCAACACCACAGTACAGTACCAGGGAAAACGTGCATGATGGGACTACCCACCTGGCTGTGGCCCAGTCCCATGCCTGATGTGTGCTTCCAGCCTCTGGAGGCACTCTGGGTACCTCCACACCAGGTCCCCGTATCTGTGGTGACACTGCTCACACGTTCTGGCCACCCATGTGCGTTGGGTCAGGGAGGTAGCAATTGCCTGCCACACAGCAACCTAGGGCTGCTGCAGTGGTGCCTGCCTGAACAGTTGGGGTGCATGGGGCAGGACTCAGGCCACCAGGTTTGCAAGCTCGACCTGCATCCAGTTTTCTTCTCATCTCTGTCTCTGCTGCACCATGTCACCAGTTGTATCTGCAGAGCAAAATAGTGGTAGGAGTCGCACGTGGCCACTGCATGCACCAGATGCACAGGCTGTGGGGACATGCACTGTGTCCACCCATCATGCAGCCACGAAGATGCAAGGCATGGGCATGGCTAGGCAGAATCACAGGTGCGGGGGTCACTCAGGGGCAGAGGTCACAGTGGGAGTCAGGAATCAGCCACCACACAGTGCGCATGTGTACAGTAGCAGGCATGGCATACTCTGCGCCATGCTCCCTATTGTGCAGTGGGTGCACAGTGTGCAGTAGGTGACAGCACACCATCAGGCACATATGCACTGCAGTTCTGTGCACTGCGCTTGTATGTGCATTGAGCCATGACTTGCTCTGGAGCAATTCCATTGCACATGGAGCAAATACACGATATTCTGCCACCACATGCAAATGAGCTCATCAGTCAATGTGTGGCACACTGGGGAAATTAGTATGTCATTGCCATTGCACCCAAGTTCATTTGCATGCAATGAGCTATAAAAGTGCCACAGTGAGGCACAGGCCATGGACCGGTATTGCATCCTTTTCAGGTAAGCTGCACATGCTGCTGGAGCACAATGAGCACAGCCAGCACAGCAGGGAGGACAGAATAGTGTGCTGCTGCCACTGACACACTGTGCCCTCCTTGTCCACAGGAAGCATCATGTCGGAAAGAGAGGAGGAAGCAGAACATGTGCCTGCTTGCAAGCGGAGACCCAACTTCACAAAGGCAAAAACAGAGGCACTGTTTGAGGCCTACCTCAACATGGAGCCACTTTTGAGTAGTGCCATGGGCACACCACAGGCCAGGGCTGGGGCCTGGGAGGAGGTGGCGGTATGTGTGAACCAGCAGGGCAGCCACCAGCATTCGGTACAGGAGTGCCGCAAAAAGATGGGCACGGACAAGCGGCGCATTAAAGAGAAGGTGATGGCCATCCGTGCGGCCTGGACTGCCACTGGAGGGGGAGGCCTGCAGATGTGCCACAGTTCATGGTGCAGGAGGAGCTGGTGGCAACCACCATGTGCCACAGCACCGTGGAGGGTGTGCCTGGTGGAAGATTTCAGACAGGTGGCAGTCCATCACTGCATGGTACGTATGTTGGTCACACACAGCATGCAGTGGCTGTGTTGAGGGGGGGCATGTGTGGACATTGCAGCACTAACACACCTGTTTTCTCTTTCTGCACTGGCATGCCTGCGTGTGGAGGATGGGGCACTGGCAGCAGCCTTGGAGGCAAAACCAGCCCTGGACGTCCAGCCATCCACCTCCACATGCATCCGGGGGCCTGATCAGCTGCAGCACACCACCACTGTCCAGACAGATGTCCTGGGCATGTGGTGGAACAAGGTCCTGGATGTGTTTCTCCAGGATGCCAGTCTCTGTGTCCTGTGCATGGAGACACAGACCAAGGCGGGGTCTGACGCTGATAACAACCTCACCATAATCCTGGACAGCATGGGTGGTGTAGTGGTGGAGATGCCCATACCTGACTCAAACACAGGCGGTGTGTCCAGTGACCTGGCAGCGGAGGAACATCTGCCAGCCACCACTGCAGTGCAGCTGTGTGCACTGCCACAGCTGTGCCGTGTGGTGGCAGTGGTGCACCTGCACAGGCGCTGGGCAGCAGTCAGCAGCAGGAAGCGCAATGGCAGCAGGCTGCAGGTGCCAAAGGGTAGCCAGCCACAGGGTCTGCTGCCAGTGCACCAGCTAGGATCATGACCCATGAGAACCCCACTGTGCAGCGTCCACCTGAGAGGGGATCTGTACAGCATGACCGGTCACCACAGAAGGGTTGGCTTCCTGCCAGGAAACCCAGTACACTGACTCACAGGCAGACCACACCTATTTGCTGAGGGCCTCCATGGAGCAATAGGTGCTGCTTGTCGCTGGGGTATGTGTATTGCATGCAGAGGTGTTCCAGGTGGCCAGGCAGTGTGAGAGGGGCACTGTGCAGCTCCTAGCAGCAATACAGTGCATGCAGGAGGCCACGACTGCATCCCAGGATCAGATAGCCAATGTGATCATGGATGGCCTTGCACTGCTGGCTACCACAGGGTGTGGCCAGCCACCACAGACCCCATGCAGTACACTGTCCACCCCATGATCCAGGTGTTGGGTGACACCCTCACTCTCAATACCAGGCTCTGCTGTTGGTATCCCAGGCAAGCCTAGGGCAGGCCTGTTTGGGTGCCTACGCACCCCTGTGCAGATTCGGTCATGATCCCACAGTTCAACCCCTGGGGGGCTGTTGCTGACACCCCCTGCAGCTGATGAGCAGCCTATGGCTGCTGATCAACCCCAGCATGGCCACCCCAGTGGCCACAGTGACCATGGTTCCACATGGCAGCCCTGATGTGCATACTGCCCAGACCACTGCCTGCAGCTGCTGCCCTGTGCATGCATGGGCAGTGCATGTGTATGCATACCACTGGTGTTGTGCATGTGTGTCATGCTGCACACTGCATGTGTGTGTGCCTGCCCAGCCACTGGCCGTGTGGCATGGGCGTGATGAGGGTAGTTCAGCACCATTTGCACCTGTGCACCAGTGCATTGCATCTGATCCCTGCCACATGCCAGTACCTGGGGGTGTGAGTGTGTGTTGCTGTGTGATGCTGTGTGCAGTTGTGTGTGGTTGTGTGCCACTGACTCCACCACCCCTGCACCATGCCTCTGTGTGTGAATGCCCATTGCCATGCATGCCCCTGTCTGTGTGCTGTACCTGTGTGTGGGGCCTTTCCCTGAGTTTGGTGTCATCTACCTGTGTGCACTATAGTGCTCCTGTGCGATGGTGTCTCGATGCTGCCACACCATCATTTGCAGCCAGGGATCCCTGCACCTGGGGGAGGCTGTCCTCCGCCTTCCATCCCATTGCCTCTGTTGTCCCCACTACTGTCACCCTCATCAGCCTCGACAACAATCCCACGGTAAATGGCCATGTTGTGCAGTATGCAGCAGGCCAGGAATAGGCCACAGGCTTTTGAGGGGCTGTACTGTAGGGTGCAGCCAAACCTGTCTAGGCAATGGAACCGTGCCTTCAGCATACTGAATACATGCTCAATGATGTTTCGCATGCTGGCATGTGCGTCATTGTAGCGTTCCCCTGCTGGGGACGATGGGCACTGATAGGGGGTGAGCAGCCAGGGCATCAGTGGATAGGCACTGTTTCCTGTGTGGATAATGACATGGTTAGCCCTGTCACATCCTTTGCTGTGCCCCTTGCCTGTCCCTGGCACCCCCTGCCAGCACACCCCCTTCCCCCATCCCATGGCCTACTCTGCCTGGCACCCTTGCCAATCCCATACTCACCCACTAGGTGACCCGTGGGGATGTCCCTATGCTTGAACCTGTGGCACAGTGCAGAGCTGTGCTAGATGAATGCATCATATGCACTCCAGGGGGTGGCACAGACATTGGTGATGCACCCCTTGGCATCCCACACCACCTGGCAGTTCATGCTCAGGAACCATTTTCTATTGATATAAGCCACATCCCAGGGCCAAGTAGTATGCAGATGACCATGTGGGTGCAGTCAATGGTTCCAAGCATGCCAGGCATGTGTGCTACCCTGTGGAAGTCCTGCATGGTAGCTGTACACTCTGTCTGTGTGCTGGGGAAATGGATGTAATCCGAAGCATGTGGCAGCAGAGTGTTGAGGAACTGTGTGAGGAGGCATGATGTGGTTGACTGGGTTATGCCTGTGGTGTCTCTGTTGGTCTCTGAAAGGTGCCAGTTGCTATCAGGCACATGACAGGTGTCACTTTTGTCTCCACACACATCGAGTGGCTCCGTCTTGTGGGTGCCTGCATCTCCTCAATGTACCACTCACAGAGCTGCCTCAGAATGGCCCTGTTCAGGTGGCACCATCCCACAATCTCTGTGTTGGTGTAGTTCTTGAAGGTGGTGTGGGCATGGTACCACCTGTTCTGGGCATACTGCTGACAGGCTCTTTCTTGGCCACATCACTGTTCCTTCTGCCCCTTCGCACCCCTCATTACAGCCTCCATCAGGAAGGGCACACTATCCATGGCCCCTGATGTCCTGTCTCCCCAGGTGGTCAGCCTCTGTGGGCTGTGTGCCACTCTGGTGCTCTGCCTGGCATTGTGCCTGCCTGTCCCTCTTGCTCTGTGTGCCCCTGGCTCCCTCTTCACTGCCACCTCTGTTCCTCTCACTCTGTGGCTGCCTCTGTCAGTTTCTTTGTCTCTCACTTGCTCCGTCTCCCTTGGTCTGTCTTTCTGTCTGTCTGTCCTTCCTTCCTTCTTACTGTGTTTTGCCTCTCTCTCTCTCTCTCTCTCTCTCTCTCTCTTCCTCTCACCTGGTGCAAGTGCTGTCTGTGTGCTTGTTCCCAGTATTTATAGGCTCAAGTCTGCTCGGCACATCCAGGTTTTGCTCCACACTTGCACCATGGTTCACCGGTTAAATATTGCACTGCACCAGATATTCATTGGCACGCCCCCTGCTCTTGCTCCTGCATTCATTATTGTTGCACATTGGTGCAATGGGATTTGCACTGCACCATCACTCCCACTAAATATCGCTCCTTGGTGCATGTCCACACTTGCACCGACGCAACTCAGTTGCACCATGTGTAACTGCTTTGAATATCCTGACCTATATGTAATTACGAAATCTGTAGCAATTGAGATTATGATAGTCTGTCATAAATCCTTTTGGGAAGGAAAAGACTTACTCTGCCCCTGAAGTCTAAAACCAATATACAATTCCATACATTTCATTGGTGTTACTAGATATCCTGACCTGGTAATTAAAATAGCACCCTTAGATGAGTTTACTTGTGACTGAGAGGTTATATCTTCCTCTTGTGGTAGACTTAGTGTATGTCATTTCTTTTATATTCTCAAATAACACTTGTCCCTGCTGTGCCTGTATAAGGTTTTTCAGTTGGTTGAGGCCGTCCTTGGTCTTGATCAACCAAATCAAGATGTCTCTTGTTCCTCCATTGAGTGTCGCCTCATTCTGTTTGAACAACAAAAGAGTGGGGTATTGCACATTGTCTTTGTTCTTCTGCTGTAGTGCTCCAGCCCTTCTAGCTGTCCCCTTTTACTTGAACACCACAACCAATGTATAGTTTGAGAAGAGGTATGGTGGAGTGTCTTAGATTATGGAACTTTTCATGTAATAGTTTTAATGTTCCATCATTTATCACTACTGCTTCTAAATAAGGTAACTCATTGTATCAAATTTGTTCAGAGTGCGAGATAGTATGGATAATGCAACTGTGATGGCCACTCTCCAGCTGACTCAATAAGTGTTGCACAATAGCTCAGAAAAATAAGATAAGGATCATTCTGTTTCATTACCCCTTTTGCTGTTTTGACTGTCTTTACAACTATACCATTAGTAGAGATGTAGCAAAATTGAATTTCGCTGGCAAAGTTATGATGAAATCGAGAATTTTGCCCCAATTAAATAGTATGCAAATTTTGCACATTTCACAAAATATTTTGCAGGTGCAAAATGAGGAGTTTCACCCACGAATGGTGTAATTTTGCTGTGAGTGGTGAAATTGCACCATTCTCAGGTGAAATTCCACATTTCACTGGCAGAATTTCGCACCCATGAAATATTTTGCAAAATGTTTGAATTTTGCAAAATATTTCATGGAGCAAATTTTGAGGATTTCACCCATCTCTGTTTAGCTTGCAGGTAGTAAGGCATGTGGTAACATGCTCAAAGTTATTTTTTTTTTTAGAAACTCTCTAAACTGATTAACAGTGAACTATGTACTTTATTAGTGGCTAAGTCGCTGGTACAGTAAATCTAGCAAATATGCTTTTCAGCTTTGCAGTCAGAATTTCACTAGTGTTATTGGCAAATATAAGCTTCCTAACTATCTAGAAAGGTAGTCTATGCAGCTAGAATTGTTTCCCCATTTTGTTCACTAAGATCTTTGACTAGCCTTTGACATGATAAATCAGGTGACTTGTTTGTAATGAGAGATTCTTGCTGGATTAATTCACATTGCAGCACTAGCATTACAAAACTTTTTTTTTTGTTTCTTTCCCAATGTTTGGCCACTAGAAGGAAATCCTAGCATTTGGTTAAGCCCACATGGCCAATATGTAACCTATCCAACAACAATTATTTGCTGGGAAAGTTGCATCTTTAGTTTATGCAAACCACCATGTCTCTCATGCACATTAGTTAAGTACAAATTGTTGCTGACTATCAATCCATTTTGCCTGCTTTTCCTTGGATGTCTAGACAGAGCACTGGTTACAGTCGTTTATTTCTGGCACTCGGTAACATCCTATTTATCTGAACTCACGTTATCTGAAAACTTCAGTTATCCAAAGCTGAGATGTGTCCCTGCCCCCTCATTTTGCTGTCAATGCCTGTTTTTAACTCCTCATTGGCACATAGCCTTTCTCAGCATCAGTAAGAGTACATGAGCAAAAGGCTACTGGTTTATGCTGTCAAACATCTTTCTGTAATAAAACCTCCTCCTATACTATAAGTACAGAGGAGTCAAGCCAGTATATAATGCAATACTTTGCAGTATTTCTGCAGAGTGCTGTAGTATGCTGCTGGGAACATTGCAGCTTAATGGCAATTAAGCTCAATTAAACTTTTGTTATGCAGGATTTTGCTCTAAATCCAGTCTTGTGGTATGAGTAGCCAGGCTTTTCTCTCTCTGAATATCTCTGACTACGAGAAGCAAGGTTTTTCTCTCTCTGAATATCTTTGACACCAATGTTATTAAGAATGGTAAACTTTTAAAGCAAAACCTCCCTAGCAATGAAATCAAGGTTGTCAATTTGGTGCTTTCTTTCACTAAAGGGATTTGTCAAAACCGACTTGCCACATGTAAGCTTGACAATATAGTACACCTGCTAACTTTGGCAACATTTCTTCTAGGGTTTATAAAATGTACTTCTCTCTTTTAACATTTTCATCCAGTTTCTTTAAATCTACACAGACTCATGTTAGTCCATTTTTTTACAACAGGCACTTTTCTGGCACATTATTCCACACATTATGTTAGCTTTTCAATTATCCCAATAAGGTATTCATTTTCGTTTGTCTTTAACAGTTGGCAGTATGGGAATGGAATTTCAACTAGGAACAGCAATACTATAAGACTGTATGGTCTCTTTTAGATTAATTGAAACAGGCTCCCATTCAAGGATTCTCTCGGTCTCCAACTACTCTTTCTTCCTTAAAATGATGAATATGACTTAATTATACTCTGACACCTAGCGTATGCTTAGTAAATTATCACTTCTAGATTTGGCTACAATAACCCTAAATAAGTAGTTTCATACATTACAGTACATTGTAATTTAACTTGGATCTTCATAGTTAACTGTCCCTCTGTCTGAAAAGTGCAGTGTGAGCTTCTCATGTAGTAAATCACATTTGCAGGCATCAGTAGTGGTTTCTTACGTAAACTGTAAACTTGGTGATGACTGATATGTCTACCCAATAATCTATTTTATAACTTATAGGGGATCCTGCAACATTTCAAACTGTGTACCAGGCCAGTTCATAAATTATAATAAGTAAATAGATATGGTTATCCATAACAAAGCCTAGAAAAGCAAATTCTTTTCATTGTGTGTAGTCACTTTGTGCACTGATTTAGTGCAACCTACTGCTGCAAAATGTTATAACTTATGGAACTTATTTCATCTCTACACCATAGCTGACCATGGATCTGCACTGGTGTAACTACGTTGACAGTCACCAAAGTTTTTTTTTCCAGCTCACTAGCTTTTACTGTTGCCTCTGCAATGGCTGCTTTCATGTATGGGTTTGTAGCTACCGCTTTTCAGTGGGCATAGTTTACCTCCAAGATGCTCTCAACATGGCAGGGATGATGAAGACTACAACAGCTCCATGTATGGAATCTTGAAACAGGCTGAGAACAGACTATTCAGATCTTTTTTTTTTATAAATTTCTTTTTTATGTTTTTATATTTTTAACATCAAATTCTGTATTCTGAATTTTATTTAATTTGGAATGTCTAGCCATCTATTTTGCTCAAGGGTATGTTTTCTCTACATCTGCATTTTTTGGGGTGGTTGTTTTTTTCTGATTACCAGCACTACCTTGTCTCATATTTATTTTGTCTGATCCCAAAAAATTATATTTTTGAGGCAGTATACAGCATGTACAAATGATGCTGATTAAAGTTCACATAGGCTCTCCAATATGATGATTTATTTAGCAATATCTAGTTTTAAACAGTCTATTCAGCTTGTTCCAAAATTCATCACTTGAAGATGCTCTAATCTGTCTACCTATTCATATTTTAAATGTTTTCAGCTTGCATTGTTGAGTGCTGTTATCTTAAAGTATGTCATGCATATTGCAGAATGTAATTTATTGTATTATATATATTTGTAATTGTAAATTGTCTTACTAATTGTGGTTGCTTTGTACTGTGGATCCGGGTCATACCTGAAAAAGGGCTCTTGGCTCAGTATGTCATCCTGGTAAAATGAAATGAAATATTTTCTGTTGTGCTTGGGTATACAATGTCCATTATAGTTCTTCAGTATAAAATCATACTTGTTCTTCTCCACTTTATTTTTAACTGTAAATGAGCTGGGATGAGTCATTAAACTGTGGTCCATTTCATCCATCTCTGGTCACTGCCCATGTTGAAGGTAAAGATCCCATGGCACTTATTGAAGAACAGTATGGAGTTTGTTTTATAGTCACAGATCATGTACAATATCACTTAACTATATGGCAAGCAAAATTATAACCTCAAACCCACCACCAACACAACCAGACAATTAGAACTGAAAAAGAAAGAAAGTAGCAGACCTGTTGTTGTGGGAGTTTGTAGGAAGTTACAGAGCTCATGAAGAAGTAGAGGGGAGAGAACCCCCAAATGACACATTATAAAATGGCAAAACAAATATCTAGAAATCTCATTGGCCTAGACAGAACAGCTGACCATACATTAATTCTCTATATACACACAGTCATCCTGGTCCTAAACCACATTACACAATGAGCAGATCAATCCTCAAACAACCAGAACTATCTTCCATCGGTCTCCCTACAACCAGAACTGATCGTCCATCACAGACATGGCTGCTACCTTTACACTGTAGAAACCTTCAACTGGGCCCTAAAATTAAAATTATCTTAAATATAAAATAAATCAAATAAATTAAATGTTGTTTACTAGATTGTCACACTCTCCTTACAAACATAAGCAAATTAGAAACATTAAGTATTGTTTATAGTTTTCATTACAACTGTTTGTTTTCTAACAGTGAAAAATCCCCATTCTATCTTTGCCTGCTCATCAAGGAAATCTCTTTTGCTTTCCCTGGCAAGTGATATAATTGAGTCTCTGGCTCTAAAATGGGCCTTTGTTGTCTGTGTGTACAGTATGTTAGTAGAGGAACATTCTGCTAGTAGAACTGAGCAGAATTTTTAATCCCTGTATTCCATGGTAAACATTCCATGATAAACATTCCATTTCTTGAATGTGGGGAAACACAGAGAGGAAAAAAACAGAATGAAGAAAGTAAACAATAATACTACTTAAACAAAGAGAAAAGGTGGTAAATGACTTACCCTGCTGTTTATCTTTTAGAACAGACCACACAGTTCATGATGCTTTCAGTGAGTGTAGCAGTTTTGAGCCACGCTCATGCTTGCAGCACTGGGGAACTGAAAAGCCTCTGTTATGGCTTCCTTTTAGTTTTGTCTACAGAGTGAGGAGAATGAAATAAAATAAGGGGGCTATGTGTCATACTTAGAAAGAGAAAAACAGCATTTGTGAATTGTTATGGCTGGTAGGGGAATATGAAGCTTAATTGGACAGAGAGGCACACACTGTATAACACTACTTTAATCTAGCACCAATAGGCAGAAGAAATATTTTATGTTAAAAGCACAGATTCACTTACAGTTTTACTTATTTAAAAATGTGTTTAAAAATAAAAAAAAACTGCTTCTAAAAATAAAGGGACATTTTATAAGCACAATAAGACACTCCAGGGTTGTGCATTACGGTATGCTAACTGCACTCCTAGGGATGACTGGCATGGCATGAGGTGTGGCATCCAACGCCTCAACCCTCAGCACCACTGGGCCAGCAGTTTGACTAAAACTAGCCTCATCTACTTTGTGGTAACAGAGTCTAGAAAGTCTAGTTCCAATGTCCTGAGTAATGTTGTCCAGTAACCTTGCTGCAATGTCCTGAGCAATGTTGTCCAACAACCTAATATTCTAATGACAGCCTGCTCTTAGTAAGTAAAACATCAATTTCAATGTAATGAAAGTTTGTTGAGTGCACTTTGTAACTGACAAAAAAATTCTGAGGAGGAATTCCGAAATTTTTCCTAAGGCTCGAAATTGAACAAGCAGTAAAGTTCCATACTTCATATCTGATTTATGAATCAATTTTTATTGTAAATACATTCGCTCTAGGGCTTTTTGTGAATTAATACCACCACGATTGAAGTTAAACTTAGAGCTTCTTTCATATAGCTCTCACTGGAATGTTGTTTAACCAGTTCAGATTTTCTGTCAGACTCATGACCAGGTAAGGCTACTTTGACAATGGTTCCATCTTCTGGTTTTGTAAAAAGCAAGAAAAAATAAGAAGGCATTCTTCCAGTATGATAGGATATCACTCGAATGAAAGCATTTTATTTGTACTGTTGTACCTCTGCATTAAAATGTTGCACCATTTATGTTGTATTATCTTCCTTGTACCTTTCCCTTGAATCACATCTGGAAAAGAACCTTGACCCTGTGTGCCTTTCCTGATCACCCATTTGACATAATGAAATAAAATAAGAGGCACTAACATTTGTTCCCTGTTTAGTTGCAAAGCATATATCTTATTAATTTTATGCTGTATCCATATCTGGGTAGAATGGATTAAGATCAGGTCATCCACACAAAGAAGCATGGGAATCCTTCCATCTCCCACTAGTAGGGGATGGAATATTGGATCCTTCAGTTCTATTATAAACTTATTTATTTGAATAAATTAATTAAAAATGGGTTGATATGCAGACTTTTCTAAACCCCTGATTAGAAATCATCAGGGTGACAGTTCTGAATTTAGGAGAGCACAGATCCTCACCCAGGTACTTTCATGAAAATCTATCAAAAATATTAATAGGTCTTTATCCAGTTCATCAATTTTATTTACACAATTCCTCTTGAAACCAAATTAAAAGCCATTTTAACACCTCTAAATGCTAAATCATGATCAGGAACTCTATCATAGTTCTCTATCGAAGCAGGTAGCATTGGAAGCAAAATCAGGAGTCACAACATACTTAAAGGCACAAGCAAACAAAAACCTGGGCTAAGAAAGGGCATCTACTCCAATAGCTTTGGACTTGAGGAGGGGGGGTTAGAATGGTGGACTGCTTGCCCACCACCCAGCAATGGCTGTTAAATAAATAAGTAACCTGTAAATACAAAACCCTGCTTGGAAACTAGACAATTCTTATCCAATAACTGAATTCTCCTTGGCCATCATTTTAAGTTGACTAGCAAAAATCTGCCAAATACTTTTGCAGGTTTCCAATCAGGTTAATGGGCTTGTAGTTCATTTGATCAGCATGGATCTGCTCTTTGCATGTTTGCTTGCCAAAAGTAAAACATAGTGGTATCAGTTTTAGGGGAAATAGGGGGCTTGCTTAAGCCAACTATTTAGAGAGCTGCATTTGGGCATAATCAACCTCATCCAGTCATCTTGGGAATAGTTAAATGTGCTACTTTAGAACTACTAGTCAGCCTTTGCTGCATTACAGAGCAAGGATTTCCTTGTGTGTTTCATGTGAGTTGGAAGCAATATAAAGGCATGTCAGCATGTCAAAAAAGGGCTTTTGGAAGCATTTATGTGTGGTAGTGTTTTTATCTCTAAGTCTTGTACATGTTAGTTGCAGGTGCAACATAGGCCATTGCTGCTGGCTGCTAATGTGCACATACAATAAATCTTGTGTTAATAGGATATTTATATTAGCAGTCATTCAAAGAGGAGGAAAATGACAATCTGCCTGTCTGTGGTTGCATATCAGTCTAAAAAGGCCTTCTGCTCATGAAGCATCATACCCAAAGGTCTGTCAAGCCGGCATCCACTGTGATTGCAGGGCGTATCAGCTGCTTAAGGCAATTAGATGGTTTGCTGCTCATGCTGCAGCATGCTTATTGGTCTGCCATGTTGCCAATCACTGTGTCTGCAGAGCCCAACAACTGCTTCAAGCCAGTGAGAAAACTTGCAGCCTGTACTATAACATGCCTACTGATCTATCAGACAGAGATCAACAGATACAGCAGTTCCTCACTCCCCACCCCTAATGACCAGCAGTACCAGTTTTAGGTTAATAGGACACTGTCAGGTTTTTCTTTCTGCATCTTATCACATATTTAAAAGGGGCCCTGTAGCAGTGCAATATGAGCTGGGTTGTAATTTGATTTGAAACAGTCATAGATGGATTGTAAAACAGGTTTTAGAGTTCCAAGCAGAACTGGCATTTTTCAGCACATAACAGAAACATTGCTTTTGCTGCACCCTCTACCCACTGCTCTTCATCCTTGCCCTGGATCCCTTACTGCAAGGCCTACAACAACATCCAGGTATCCATGGTATAGAGCTGGGAGAGGAACACAGAGCATTGGCCTATGCCAATGATATCTTCCTGGCACTTACTAACTCCGAGGACTCAGTCCTTGCAGTACTGTACCTCTTACATCAATTTGGCTCCCTCTCTGGTTATAAAGCCAATGTGGCTAAGTCCCTAATACTGCCACAGCAACTGTAGGTCAGACAAGCACCAGGCTTCACCTGGGTACTACAGGCAACACGGGGTTCCTTGGCATACTTAGTGTTCATTTCTCCTGACACCTCAACACCCTGGGCAAAGTGACCCCCTCCGATACTTAACTGTTTGTCTTAAGACCTTGCCAGATGGAGATGTCTCCCACTCTCTCAGTGGGGTAAGGCTCAAGCATATAAAATGATGGCAGCAGCCAGAATACAATATTTACTTGATAACCTCCCTGGATAATCAAACCTGAGATATTTCACAAAGCAGACCGACAGATGCATAATTTCCTTTGGCGATCAGGCCCAAAATGCATCAGCCATAAAAAGCTCAAACTCCCCTGGATAAAGGAGGGCTAAGTCTCCCTGACTTTGAGTTAAAGTATGCAGCTCATCTCTTTCTGCACATGTCCTAGGCCTAAACCCTCTCCCTACATCCTTACTGACTGAAATGGGATGCCAGTGAAACCCAGCCTCTTTTGGGGTGATCTTCAAAATAAGATAATGTACGATGGCCTGCCATCTAATCTTTACAACCACCCCATTATTGGTCATACTGCAAAGGTATGGGGTAGAGTCACCAACTGAATAAGAAGAAAAAGAATAAATTGGAAACCAGGTGCCACCCGTAATTTCCTCCTATGGAAGAACCCAATTCTTACCATTGGTGGATCCTCGGTATATTGGCCAGCCTAGTCAGCGAGAGGCATTACACTACTTTCTCATCTGGTGCATGGCATCTTGGGTTATCTAAAATCATTCAGCCAGTTACAAAGTATAGACTTGAGAGACAGAGGTATTGGCAATACCTCCAGCTTCATTCCTCAGTGGTCTCTCTCCTTGGCCCTAAACTCCATGTGAGGACCAATACTGTCCTTGAAAAGCTGGTGACCCCTGAAAAGGGTACACCACTGAGAGTCAGTCTCATTTACAAAAGCTGTGTCTTATGAATGCAGCAGTCATGGAGATGCTCCAGGAGAAACAGAACACAGAATTCGGCATTAACATGGACCATTCTGCATGGGATCTCTGCTGGATAAACATCTGACCTAAACTAAGAAACACCAGCAGTTGCTCTACCCAGTTTAAAATATGACAGTGATAGCACAGAACCCTAGCCAAATTTGCACAAATGGGGACACGTACTGTAGGTGCTCTACTGCAAAGGCAGATAATTGACATATACTCCCATCCTGCCCCTTACTACACCCCTTTTGGATTGACGTTCAAAAAGTTATTAAGATTGTAGTAGCTACAGGGCTCACTCTTACTCCTGCCCTGGTAATACTAGGACACCTGCCGAGGGAGATGGTGGCCTGTTAATGCCAGCCCTGGAAAAGCACCGGACTCTGGGTACCCTAGTGATAGCCAAAGAGAATTATACTCATACATTGCAGAGAGTCCACTCCCCCATCCCAGCATTGTCTGAATGGTTTCTGGAACTCAGGAAGGTAGCATGCTTTGAGAGGGTCTGGTACTCCACTAACCATAAACTTGACCTCTGTGAGATACACTGGAACCCTTTTCTATCCTCGCCTTACTGTGTTATCCCACAAGGCTGTTACATGTGCCTCCAAAAGGCACCTTCACCCTCACTGGGGATAAAACAAGTGCAGAATTCTGGCATATAATCCCCCATTGCCTGCTCTAAATTGTATTGTACTGTGCATGTTTATGTATGGAATCATCTTTATTACTATATCCTGTATAACCCCTTCCCCCAGGGTGCATCTGGAATTGAGTGGAACACTGCTCAGTATGCCTTCCTGGTGAAATTCTTAAATAAATAAATAAACTTTCCACTCACTGCCTTCCTAGAACAATATATTCCCCCTTCTCCCCCTTTTCCCTAATACGCACTTCTTCGTAGTTGTATAAGACTTTTTTTCCTGGGTTACCTTCCATTTATAATATAATAAATTGCAACAAACTGCATTAGTGCTCTAGTTAGGGATAAAGCCACAAAAGAAGGGAAATATGGCCTTAAGATTTTCAAAGCTAACACCCTACACTGCACACAAATAGACATCAGGAATGTGCCTTTGGGTCATTGGCCCTAACACTCACCCCATTCCATAAGTAAATAAGCTGAGATGGGTACAGTGTAGGAGAATGGGGTGAGTGCTAGGACAAATGAACCAAAGGGACACCCATGATGTCTATTTGTGTGTGCAGGGTGGTTGAGAGATGTTAGCTTTGAAAACCCTAATGCCACATTTTCCTACTTTTGTGGCTTTATCCCTAACTAGAGCATTAATGCAGTTTTTTGCAATTTATTTCCTTACTTTTTGAGATAGCATAATCATATCCATATTTGCCTGTGGGAGTGCAGGACCTTCTGGGCCGTGCACTCCCATCCCTCCATAGATGCATATATGTACTGTATGTAGCTGTGGAAGCACTGGGCCCTCTGGGCCCTGATCTTCCATTTATAAGACAACAGTGACCAAATTGTCAGTATAGCCATCTTCTTAGCCCACTTCATGTACCCAGTAAAGAAAATGTTCAAATCTCTGCCAAAATGTAATTCTTTTTTCCATATTTAGTAAGCTTTATTAAGTTTACCATACAGCAAACAAGTCCAGAACACCATTACATAGCATGACATATTACACAACAGCAACAACCGAAACCCCTTATCCCTTTATTACAAATCCATAGCCAGTATTTGGAGCCATGAAAAGGAAAGTAAGTTATGCTGCTGTTCAGAACTTGATGGTGTAAAAAAAGAACAGACAAAGGGAAAAACCAGTAAACCACCCCCTCCCCCCACCCTCATTTCCCCTTTACCACCAGGAGAAGGAAAGAGAAGAAAAAAATAAAAAGTAAACCAAGGGGAAGTAGTGAGAGCCAGTGGGAATGGCCACCTACTTCCAGCTTTACTCCATGTATTTTAGGGCATATTCTGCAGTACAAATACGGGGGATGTCAGATACATAACAGGGTATGTAGAGGGGCCCAAAACCTCTGATATTTTTTACTATTTTTGGAATAGCTTGCTATGGCATATTCTGCTTGCAAAGCAAAGAGAATTTCACAATGCCATTCTGTGTATGTGGGAGTCTGTTGATCTAGCCAATGACGCAATATCACTTTCTTAGCACATAAAGAGATTAACATCATATATTTCCTTTGGTTTCCAATAAGGGTATTACCCGAGTCCCCTAAAATGCAAATTTATGGTTGGAAGGCATTTTGTAATCCCAATAGTGGGTTAAGTCTAGAACTAATACTTTCCCAGAGAGGGGAAGCTTTATCACATTCCCACAAGATGTGGAACAATGTGCCCCGCTGCTTCCCACATCTGGTGCACAGATCCACCTGGAGCTTACCCATTTTACAAAGTTTTACAGGAGTATAATATAAATCCTGTATTATCTGAAACTGAAGCAGTCTGTAACGATCCCATCTAATATCCTTGTATAGCCTTTTGCAAATTTGTGACCACTGACAGGGACCCTCGGAAGTTGGGGGGAGAATCCTGTCCCATGTATAATGGGGAGTACCTTCTAAATATATAACTCTGTTACACAGCTCTTTATAATAAAAGGAGATTAAATGAGAATTAGGCCTTATTTGCAATGTGCTGAGAATAGGTCCAGACAGATAATGATCCCATTGACCACTACCAAAATGCTTTATTAGGACCTGGGAAATTTGGAGATATTTAAAACAAAAAGTAACAGGCAAATTATATTTAGCCATTATCTCTGGGAAAGTTAGTAATCTGAAGTTCTCTGTTAGATCTATAACCTTTTTTTCCATCCCTCCCGCCCAAAACATTTGATTAATAATCTTTCCCCCAATTTTAAAATTAGGGTTACCCAGAATACACTGTGAGGTGTCTTTCTCCATGGAATCCCTTATAATATTATTTAGTTGTTTGTGGATATGAAGGGTTCTTATAATGGGAGTGCTTTTAAGCTGTCTAGGGACCTTATTAGAGGGAAGATATGGTAATGCCCTAATATCTATTCCGGCTGAGGTACAAAGCGACTTCTCTATCTGCAACCACAATGGAACATAGGTTTCCGAGCTGGGTGCTGGAGCAGAAGTCAGCCATTGTGAAATGACTAGACAGTCAGTGGCGAGATAGTAAAGATATATATTAGGAATTTGTAAGCCCCCTAACTCTTTTGGTCTCTGTAATTTGGATAAAACCCTACAAGGAGATTTGTGCTTCCAGATGAATTTAGATATAATACTATGTACATGAGTAAACCAAGTCTTAGGTAAATATTGGTGACATAATTGAAGGGGATATAACAACCGAGGCAAAATATTCATTTTAATAATGTTGATTCACCCCCATAGGGAGATAGGAAGCATTGCCCAGTGATTCAGGTCAATTTTAATACGTGTTATTAACTGATCTAAATTATATTGCTTCATTCTGGAGTTAGTGATAAATATATACCCAGATATTTCAATTTATCTTTTATCCATGTGAGCCCAAGGTGTTGGATATCAGCCTTTAAGGTCCAGTTATTTAGAGGCATAACCTCTGTCTTAGACAAGTTAATTTATAATTGGATAAACATCCAGATTCCTGAATAATATCCAGTGAGGCCAGGATAGATTTAGATGGATAGGTTATATGAAGTAAAATGACTTCTGCATACACTGATATTTTGTATTGGAGATGGTTGATATGAATGCCCATAACTAAGGCAGAAGTATTCAATTTTCTGATTAGGGGTTCTAAAAATAAGTTGAACAGATAAGGAGAATGCGGGCAACCTTGGTGGGTGCCCTGATGTAATGTAAAGGGAGAGGAGAAAACTCCATTACAGAAGATATGGGCTGACGGGCAGGAATAAAGGACTTTAATCCATTTTAGAAACTGTTCCAGAATTAGATATTTCGGAAGCAGATTAAATAGATAATCCCATGACACTCGATCAAAGGCTTTTTCTGCATCCAGGGACATCAAAGCTGATGGTATGTCGGAGTCCCTGGCTGCAGAAATGAGATGGGAAATTTTCCGTAGATGATCTGCCGACAGGCGTCCGGCCATAAATCCCACCTGTTCAGGACTTAGCAATGTTTGCCATACTTGAGTTAATTGGCTAGCTAGGATTTTTGCTAAGATCTTCAAATCAACATTTATAAGGGATATTGGACGATAGCTTGACAGCATTGTGGGATCCTTATCTGGTTTTAATAGAACCACAATGGTAGCAGAGGTAAGGCTGTAGTCTGAAAGACCATTTTTATAAACATAGTTATAGAATTTGAGGAGTTTAGGGCCTATTTGGACTTTGAATGATTTATAAAAATTAGATGTATAGCTGTCAGAGCTTGGCGCCTTATCTGCCGGTAGAGCGTTAATAGCTTGGTAGACCTCATTTAGTGTCAGAGGGGCTTGTAGAGTAGAAATTTGATTCTGGGCCAATTGTGGAAGCTCTACATCTTGAATGAATTGGTCCAGTGCTGTATGATTAAAGGGCATAGGGGAACATGAGTAGAGCGTCTAGTAGTAATCCTGGAAAGAGGAGGCAATACCCCTGGTGGAAGTATGAAGGGTGCCTGAGGCATCTCACATGGCCAAAATAAGCCTATCAGCCACCTGTTCCCTAAGTCTCATGGCAAGCAATTTCCCAGCTTTGTCTCCTTGATCAAAGTAGGTGATTTTAGAACGCAAAAGGAGGTGCTCAACTCTATCACTGAGAAGGGTGTTATATTGAAAGCGGAGGCTTTCTAGTTTTTCTAGGTCATCAGGTTTAGAATGGGGTGTAAGGACTTGTTCTAACGCTCTAATTTGTTGTAGTAATAGGGAGGATTCAGGGAGATTTTCTTTTTTCTTATTGAGGCTATACGGATAGCCTCTCCTCTTAATGAGCATTTCATAGCCCCCCATAATATATCCATTTTTGGCATGGAAGGAGTATTAAACTCATAGAATTTATCTATAAAATTACTGAGCTGCCCCCTTAAGTATTCCAATTTTAACAGTTGGGAGTTAAACCTCCAGGTCTTGTCATGGGTCATCGAATTAGGTAGTACCCATTGCAGTAGAGTTGGGTGGTGATCCGAGAACACTTTTGCTAAGTAGTCACAAGCTTGGACCCCTGGTAAGTGCTCAGTCCCCAACAGAAAGTAGTCAATTCTCAATAGTAAGTTATGCGGCAGAGAGTGAAACGAGTAGTCTTTTGTTGAAGGATGGAGAGTCCTCCAGGGATCAACAAGGCCTAGGGAATCCATCATTTCCCTCAATGCCCATTGTGCAGGGGTAAGGGAGGGAACTCTAGAGTTGAATCTATGCATTAGATTATTAAAAACTAGGTTCTAATCCCCACCAATTAGCACGGGAAATGTAGACCAGTGGGCCAATTTAGTCATCAAGTTAGTGAAAAATTGTGGTTCATCTCCCACTGGACCATAAACAGAGCCCAGTATCAATTCCGTGTGAAACAAAGTTGCTCTGAGTAGAACATATCTGCCGTGGGGATTAATAATTGAATCTAGTAGTTTAAAGGGTATCTGTCATGCTATCAACACCGCTACACCCCGTTTGTGACTATCAAACCCCGCCCCCAACACTGTACCTACCCATGATCATTTAAAATTGACGATCTGTGCTGTGTGTAGATGTGTCTCTTGAAGGAAAGCTACATCAATATTAATCTTCAGGAGGTGCAAGAGAATCTTGGCTCTTTTAGTGGGAGACTAAGCACCTTTGACATTCCGTGAACAGAACTTTAGGGACACAGCCATAAGCGGATAGAATAAGTCATGAGACACCACTTGAGAAAAACATCCCCATATCTATAGAATTCAATAACCCTGTAAACCACAGTATCTATAC
This sequence comes from Neoceratodus forsteri, assembly GCA_016271365.2. Lineage (NCBI taxonomy): Eukaryota > Metazoa > Chordata > Ceratodontiformes > Ceratodontidae > Neoceratodus > Neoceratodus forsteri. Next base: position 867,212,982 of record CM057450.1, on the reverse strand, counting down.
CCGGTGGTGAATAATATTTATCCATTTTCTCATCCCCTTCTCTTAGTGTAGACTCCCAATTCCCGATGGCTACGTCCCCCTTCCCCCAGCCTTCCCCTCTAATTGTCCTTCCTACTGTTACAGAAAATACAACAACATATATAGGCATATAAGATACACAACATATTATCAGTAAATGAGAAGGACCGTTAGCTCTCATCCCCACTACCCATAACCATTTCCCTTCCCACATAGTAGGGTAGCCAGCATACTTATTGCCCCGTCTAAACACCTGGTTCTTGATACTATACAATCCCCAAGGCATGGTTACTGCATCCCAAAGACGTCAGGTTGTACCCACCACTATGGTGTCCCCCCCATCCTGTGCCAGAACATGGTGCACTGAATGGACTGCAATAATCTCCAGACCCTGCCCCCCACCCTAGCCCTTCCCCTAGACCACATAACTAACATGAGTGTACATTATCTTGATTACTTAACTTAGCCAACAATACACTGAGCTATCAGGTTCACCTAATGGCATGTAAGAATTAGGTAAAAAAAAAAGGGGAATGGGAGTTATCCTTTGCTCAGAAGCACTAATATTTAGAGTCATGGATGTAGAAGTTCAATCCCTCAGCAAATTAGGACAGAGTCATATGCCTGGTAAAACCTCCACTTTTCTTAAATTGAAATGCAGGAGATGGCAGTATCACACAACCTCTTCACAAAAAAGAAAGGGGTAGCCAAGACTGTGTCAAGAGTCAACCATCCACAAAAGAGGGAGAGGAAAAGAAAAAAAAAATGGTGGGGGGGAGCCCTGTCCAAACGTGTATCCTCCAGTCTCAAGTCAGGTTCATTTACTAATCAAGATGTAACTAGGCGACTGTCCCCAAGCACGCAATGAAGTGGCTGATTGATGTTCTTAGGGGTGACCATAGCTTCTTCATCTCAAAGACACGGTCTTTGTTGCCCTCTTGTGGTCAATTAATGGAAATAAACTCCTTTAGACAGCAGGAACATCTTCTTTTTGGAGTGAACGAAGTGGGAGCAAAAAGAAGTAAAGTAACCTCAGGGCTCTCATCCAACAACCTCAGCGGAGGGTAAATAGGTTGGGGAGTAAAGACTGTAATGCTGTGTTGGCTTGCTGTGCAGTATCGTAGGAAACCTATTTTCCCTCATGCTGCACTGATAGACGCGACGGGTATTACACTTTGTATTTAATCCCTGCAGTGATTAACTTTGAGACAAGGGGGTGGTATTCCGATCTCCACTGCCTTACTGTGGCCGGCAGGTCTTGAGCAAATCTCAGAGGGTGGTCTTCCCATAACACCTTTTGTAGACTTTTAACTTGGCCAAGAATATATGTTTTATCCAGGAAGTTAAGAAACTTGATGATCAATGGTCTTGGGGGTTTACCAGCAACAGGCTTAGGGTGTAGTGAGTGGTATATAGGTTGTGTTATTGGTAGAGGGGCCAGCAATTTTTGTAAGTAGCTTTTGAAGGAACAGGATGGGCATGGAGCCCTCGGCATCCTCCAGAAGGCCAAAAATTATTATATTGTTCCTATGACTACGGCCTTCTAAATCCTCCAGTTTGGCTTCAATTTTGTTTAGGCGCTGTCTTATAGCCGTCATCTCTGGCTCCATCCTTTCTTTCCAGCTTTCGAGAGACGTGGTGCAAGCTGCAACATTTGAGATGGCTCGGTTAGTTTCTGTTAGTTCGCCCTGGTTATCCTTAGCTCACTAGTAATCTCCTTTAAGGCCTCCTTGAAGGACTGTATCTCTTCCATGAATTTTTGCTCTGAGAGAGGTGTCTGCGTTGGCGTGGTAGCATTGGAGGCAGCGGGTTTAAATGGAACCCCGATGTGCCTTTCGAGCATTTAGGGCCCTTCTCTGGGGTTTGCAGGAGGGGGGTGTGCTTAGGCAAAGCCTGGCGCATCTCCGCCTCCATGCTTCCAGTAGGCCCCGTTGTCAAAGGTAAGCCCGTATTATCTATTTGCCCAATAATGCGGTATGGTGATGTTTACCGGTCACTCCTGGCACCTTCAGAAATGCCTTCCACAAACAAGTGAACAGGAATCAGCAATCGGTAGGTAGCTTTAGTGTTCTTTATAGGAGCTGGAGTGGGAGCTTGGTCTGAGAGCTGCGTATCCTACAGAGGCATCACGTGATCTCGCCAAAATGTAATTCTGTGCAACTGCAACACCATTCAATGCTAAATGTATGAAAACACATTTTTGGCCAGGATTTGAAAAATAACAGCTGCAACAAACATGAGGTGGGGTAATAAGATGGTTATACTGAAAATATGGGGTGAAAATGTTGAAAATGTCCAAAGTTACGAGCATGCATAGCAAAATTGCAACACATGGACATAATATTGGAATATTCACATATTTTGACTCCAAATTGTCAGCATAGCTACCTTATTACCCCCACCTCAAAACCAGTACAGAAAATGTTTGAATCCCAGACAAAACTTAATTCTGCACAACTGCAATGCCATTCCACCCCACAGGTGTGAAAACACATTTTGGGCAGGATTTGAAAAATGACAGCTGTGACATACATGAGTGGGGTAATAAGAAGGCTATGTTGAAAATACAGGCTTAAAACATTTAAAATTTCCAAAGTTATGAGCTGGCATAACAAAATTGCAATGAATGATCATAACTTTGCCATTTTTTCATATTTTGAGCCCAAATTTTTAACATCTTATGACTTCACCTCATAAATTCCATAGCTGAAAATTTTCAAATCCATGCTAAAATGCCAATCTGCACCACAGATGTGAAAATACATTTAGGACAGGATTTGAAAAATGGCAGCTATATTGTTCATAAGATAGTGTGAAAAATTGGCTATGTTAAAAATTTGGAGCTAAAATATTGAAAATTACCAAAGTTATGCATGTGCATAGGAAATTTTCAATGAGCACACCTAACTCAACCATTTTTAGTAATTTTTTCAGCAAATTTTCAACATTGCATTTTTGGGACCCCACTTTATGAACACTGGTGGTCAAATGTTATTGTTCAGTCTCAAAAGGTGATTTTGTGCCGTGACCGTGAAATCACCTTCTGGGCATGATTAATGAAATGACAGTTGCAGTGTTCATGAGGTGGGGTTCCAAAAAGGCTATGTTGAAAATCTGGTACTAAAAAATTCAAAAAAAAATGGCAAAGAGATCAACATAAGTTCAAAACACCATTGAAATACATTATACGGCAGTTGCCTTGATTCCCCAGTTTGCAGTTCAGCTTTGAAGAGTGCAGATGTGTCTCTGGTGACAAAAGATGACAGTGTTCGACATCCGATGGTAAGTATCGGGTAAGGCAGGGAGTGGGGTGGTGGTTGCTCATTGGAAGAGTTGGGATGGGGAGGGGTTGATAGGGATGACGAGGGACAGTTTTCTTTTTTTCAGGTTAAAAAAAAGACGTTGGGGAACTGTTTTCTTTTTTTAGGTGAAAAATAATATTATCACAGTATTTGGGTACACTGGAACTAGGATCTCCAGTGTCCCACACTGCAGGAGGGGGGACTTGTGAATGTTGACATGGGAACTGGGCTCCTGCTACAGTATGTTGGAAGTTATTAGAATGATGGGTGGGATGATGGGGAAGGGCATCCAGCACAAGGGGAAGGCATCCTGGTGTTGGATCATTAGAAATAGAAATAAAATGAAAGGGAGATGGTGATCAGTGGGTAGTGGCACTCCGGAAAAGGGCTGCTTATAGCTGAATCTGCAGCCAGCAGCATGAGTTTGAGCTGCGGCTGCAGAAGTCAAGAAAATTCCACTGTTCTCATACAGAGAATGCAGGGAAGTTCACCTCTCACTATGCCGGGCACCTGGAATTTTGGGTGCCTAGTAAACATATATGTGGGCACAATATTTAAAAACAAATATCAGAATCTAGCTAAACGGGTCCCGTTTTGCTAGGTTCTGATTTTTTTAATTAAAATCACAGCATTTTTGTGTTTTTTCCAAGTTTGTCAGTTTGTGGAAGAAATCACAAGATAGCAGTTGGAGCAAAACCAAAAACCAGCATTTGCGGCATCAAATATTTACTTTTGTACAAAACGTTATCTCAAAACCCCTACTGCGCATGCGCAACTTGGAAAACACAAAAATTTAAAGCCTCATAACTCTGGAACCTCTTGAAATTATTTCACCGGACCTGTCAAAGGCACTGCCTTGGGACATGACACATGTTCCCTTCAAGTCTGAGGCAACAATTCCTTTCCATGTTGGCTGTAGGCAAAAGCAAAAAAAAATGTTAAGTATAGGAAAAAAATTTAGTTTTTTTCTAGAAATGACATGTATATGCTAGAAACCGCACAAGCTGCTATCTCAAATATGTCCACACAGTTAGACCTTGCATCCTAGGCAATACATACAAAATTTCAGCTCATTTTGTCAAAGGGAACCAAAGATATTAATGTGCAAAATTTGATGTTAAACATTAAACAGGCTACTCAACCCTAACTATAGGGGTGCTATAGCACCCCTATAAAAATACCTAACCTTTGTTATTTTAGTTTTACTTGTTGTGCTGTTCCTTTTTATTTTATTTTTAATAAGCTATTACAATTTATTAGACTTCGAATCTGTAACTACTAATTTGCATATACTTTGGACCACGTTTAGTGTTGTACTTCCAAACGGTCTCCCAGGTCAGGTCTGTTTTGTTTATGCTTGGTGATCCCTATTTGTAAAATCTTATCTTCCTGAAACATAATAAAATTTGAATCACAAAAAAAAAAATTCAGCACGTAACAGAACCATTGCTTTCTCTCTTTTTTTTGCACTTGATTTGTTTATTAATTTTCCATTTTCATACACTTGAACAGAACCAAAAAACATAGATATTAACAGGCCTAATGAGGATTGTTGTTTACAGATACAACTTCACATCACTTGTATGTTACAATATTCAGAAAGCGTAAATCATGCACTCGCCCTTCAAGTATGCACTCCTAGTGTAGAACGGGGGTAGGGATACCTGGAGAGTCAAGGCATCTGCACTCCATGGGGTTCTGAGTCAGGGTTCATAGAAACTGGTGAGTTTAAGGTAGCTGTCACCCTAAATGAAAAAAAAAAAAACACAAAGAACCACTATTTCATCTAGACGTATTGTCCAACTACTGTATTTACACCCACGGATACATTTACCACATATTGTATATACAGTCACTGGACAATATGTACTTTATGTTATGACAGAGATGGGGTAGGAGGGAGCAGGGGTGAACATGGCTACCTGTGCCCCTCCTCCTCTGTTCACCGTATCCCAGTTCTGGGGGTAACATACCTATAAAAGGGGGCCCAACATTTCTCAAGTTCAGTCACTGTATTTCCAGCCACATGTGACAGGCAGTCTAGAGACGTTATTTAGACCAAGGATGCCAGGACTTAAAATCTCCATCTGCACAGGAGGAGGAGGAGTTTGGCCTGCATAGCTAGAAGAGCTAACCGTTTCTGCTCTTTGTCCTGCAGGTGGCAAGCTTCTGACCTCATACTCAGGAGTAATAGTGATGCTGAGTCAGGTATGGGTTTCTCGAGTACTTGAGCCCCTTCCCTGTGTATGTGTCCCCATAACTCTTGGACTTGGGGCATGACCAGAGGATGTGTATAAGACTTCCTGGGTGTGCCTGGCATCTCCAGCACAAATCTGAGCCAAGTACCCCTGCGGCATGTAACACTATGAGAGTTCGATAACAGGGGTACAAGACTTTATTCTGGAACAACCTGCTTCTGACATCCGTGAAATGTTTGTGTGCAGCTTACCAACACTCCTTCCACTCCTAATCTGTGAATCTTCTGCTGAGGGCCTGTTCCCATTTGGTCTGGGAGTTTCCCACCTGGTGTGGTGTTGAGTATATCTTATTGGCCATCCCCCTTTGACAGGCCAACCAGACATGGGTTAGGGTGGGGGGCCATTTTTTGGTCATGTTTTGGTATATGCCTGGACTGCACTGCTTATTTTTAAATACCTCCAGAAATATGATCTGGGTATACCCTGTCATGCTTGAAAGATTTTGAAATGTGTCTGTTACTCCCGTGGTAAGTGTCAGTAGGTCCTCAACTCTTTGTATGCTTCTGTCCTCTCATGTTCCCCAGTGTAGTTCCTGCTTCCCTATGGTGAGATTGTTGTCCCCCCAAATTGAGGTCAGCATGGTCAGGGTTAGTGTGAATCCCAGCCTCTGCTGCACCTTTGTCCAACATAGCATGGAGTCCCCAGTAGTGGAGTGTACTCTTAAGTGTGTTGTGGGGGGTTGTTGTATAATAGCAGGGCTGGGTTATATTTTTAACTATACCAGGTTTCCATGCCTACCCACAGTGGTAGTACTCCCCCTCCTGTCTTGAACCACTGAAAGGTCTGTCCCACCTGAGATGCTCATTTATACCCCTCAAGCCAGGGGAGACTCCAGCCTCCAACCTCCCAATGAAATATCAGTTTGTTCCTACTGAGCCTGGGCAGATTCCTTTACCATAGGAACTTACCCATATCTTTATCTAGCTTCTGACTCCAGTACTTGGGAAGGGCTAACAGGATATAAAAAATGTTTGGGGCTACAATCATTTTGATAGCTGCAGTTTTCCCTGCCAGCATAAGGTGCAGCTTGCTCCACATACCTAGTTCATCCACCACCTCTAAGATTAGAGGGTGCAGAGGGTTCTTCCATAATTTGGTGATCTTGGCCATATATTTAATCCCCAGGTATGTAATATCTTCCCCAGCCCACCTGAGCCTGGATGCTCCCAGGCTCTATGGTTGACACCTGCCATTCAGTGGTAGTACCTCTGTCTTGGCCTAGTTGATCCGCAGGCCTGACAAGCAGTGGAACCTCTGCAGTGTGCCAAGCATGTGTGGCAGGTTTGTGTGCAAGTCAGATGTGGTCACTACCAGATCATCCACAAATGTCAACATGGTATACTGCTCCCATCTGACCTGAATAACCCTTATCCCATCATCCTGTCTAAGCCTTGCAGCCAGGGGCTCTATGACCAGCATAAACAGCAGCGGTGATAGGGGACATCACTGCCTATTCCCTCATTCTAGCTGGAATGGGGGGGAACAAATAATGTGGAGTTGATGAGGAGTTGGGCAGATGGCATGTTATACAGAGCACTTATCCACCTTCTAAACATTGGTCCCAATCCCAGGTGCCCTAAGATCTCATGGAGTTAGTCCCACTCCAATGAGTCAAAGATCTTTTTGAAGTCTATAGCTATAACCACCGCTGGTGCGTCAAGGTCTTTGACTGCATGGGTTAGGTTGATCAGGGTCCTTATGTGGTCAGCACTATACCAACCTGGGACAAAACCTACCTGGGAGGGGTGAATAAGCTGTGAAAGAAGGGGGATAAGCCTGTGGGCCAATGCTTTCATGAAAATGTTGCAGTCCACATTCAGCGGGGATATTGTCCGATAGTTACCAGGGTTGATGGTGTCTTTCTCTTTCTTGGGCAGAACCGTAATCATGGCCTGTCTCAGAGAGGGTGGAAAGGTGCCTATCTCCTGTGCCTCTTTATACACTTTTTATAAGATTGGAGACACAGTGTTTGCCAGAGACTGCCAGAATTCTGCTGTGTACTCATCTCCCCCGGGCTTTCCCCTGCCGCAGTCCCATTAACACCTTTATTTCAGGGGTGGAAAGGGAAGCATTTAGAGCTGTTGCCTGCTGCTCTTTTAAGTTGGGGAGGATGATGGAGTCCAGAAAATCTCGAATCTCTTTACGATCCCCCACTCTAGAGGATGTGTAGAGGGAAGTGTAATAATCCATCATTACCCTATTCAGCCATTCTGTGGTTGTTAGTGTAGTCCTGTCTTTGTTCCTTAATCCTGCTATGTGCATCTCCATCTGCTGCTTTCTGAGCCTATATCCCAGGACCTTGCCCCCTTTCTCTCCCCTGTCCCAATATTCATGTTTTGACCTCAGGATTGCGATTTCGGCTTTATGGGATAGGAGAGTGTTAATCTCCATTTGGAGGCCTGTGATTTTCAGGTCTAGAGAGGTGGCAGGGGCTCCAAGATGGTGTTTTGTTGGTTTTTGTTCCTCTTCAGCCTCTTTTAATGCATTTTCTAGTTTCTTCAGCTGTTCTTTACATTGCGTTCTTCTAGTTACAGCATAAGCTATAATTCTTCCCCTCATGGCGGCTTCGGAGGCCTCCCATATGTTACTTGCAGAAGTATCCAAAATGGGGTTTTCTCTAAAAAAGGTCTCAGCCTCCTCCTGAGCCCATGGTGTGAACTCAGTTCTCTCATCAATAGGGGGTCTAACCTCCAGGAACTCGAGGTGTGAGTGGACGGACCCCACATCATAGTCATTTGAAACGGGGCAAGGTCCAAAATTTTTATTTATAATATTTCTGAGTCTATAACCAATTGGGTGATCTGTGGGGAGGTAAGCCAAAGGGCATTCTGGTTGTATGATTTGTGCACCAGGAAGAAGTAGGAATAGTCTCTTCCTCAGGGATGTAGCACCCTACACAAATCCATTAGGCCCTGGTCCCTCATCAAACTGCATAAGGCTACCCGGCCTTTTCCATGGGAATCCCCCTTCCCCGAACTCCTATCCATTAGCGAGTCTGGGGCCAGATTAAAGTCTCCCCCAAAAATAGTTGGTGTCCCCTGTGTGGTCATACACAATAGGTTTTGTGCCACCTGGTAAAAAAAACCCTGGGCCATCCTCATTTGGGTCAAATAGATTACCTTCAAGCATAGGTCCCATGGGGATGTTATACAGGCCATATACTTATCTGAATTGGGGGTCACTTTTGTTTTTGATGCCGGACCATTTAAGCTGCTTGTGGAGCAGAATTGCCACCCCCCTCATTCTGGTAGGTGCGGATGCATATATTGCCTGGCCCAACCATTCCCTTTTAAGCAATAATGCCCTTTTTTGTCAAGCTTAGTTTCTTGCAGGAAGCCCACCTGTACCTTGGCTTCCATTAAGTAGACAGCATCTTCTTTCTCTTGACTGGGGTGTTTAGCCCCCTCACATTCCATGTGCTACATGTAATATCAGTCATTTTTGTTTTTTTCCCCTGAAGTAGTGATATGAGGATAAAGGTCCTAACATGGTGCCTGGTCTTCCCTATTGTGGGGGTAGAACACATCTGCAGCTCTGAGTTACAACACCACTCCTGCCCCCACCATCTCTCCTATGCCATGTCTGCACTTTTTTTTTTTCAGTTATTTTCTTTCTGCTGCCGGCTGTCATCCAGAGTGAGCCCCAAGCCCCATCCACCGAAGTGTACAATCTGGCACTGGCCTGTACTCCCAGGGTCCCCCCCCCCGATGTGGCCGGGGGGGTTCCCCAACCCCCACCGGAGACTGGATTCAGTGTGGCCAGTGTTATGGCTGGCCAGGAGTGGAGCCTGTGAGGCACCCCCCACTATTGTGCCATGGCATCTTGTTTTTTCCTGTTTTTTCTCTCCAGGAGTTGAGGCATGCAATGACTCCTGCAGAGAAGAGCTTGCACACATCTGCACGTGCTCCCTTCAAGCATCTGCTCCAATTCCTCCCCCTTCTACAGCATGGCACCCTGTCTCTCAGCCTCTGCTAGGAAGCTGGAAAATGCCAGCCACTGAGGACCCACCTCCATGGAGAAGGAGAGCAATCCATTGGGTGCACATTCCTTTTCCTCCCATGCCAAACCCTGCTGGCCCATGCTCATTCCCGAACACAGGTTGCCAGCATAGCACAAGGTAAGGCATCCAGCACCTCAGCCCTCTAACATACTAAAATGCCAGCAGAATAGGCCTAACGGTCTTTCGTGTCTGCTCGTTTGATCAGTCCCCAACCTGGGTGCTGACCTTGCTGTCCCCCTCGCCTTCTCTGGCTTCTCCCTTCCCAGTTCCGGATATTCTTGCTGCATTGGATTTTGCTTCCAGAACCCTTCCCCTGTACCTGTCCCACCCCCTCTTGAACCCCTCCACTGTCTCTGCCTCCACCAGCCCCTAGGCAGTGCATTCCATGTCTCCACCACCCTCTCAGTGAGTAGCACCTCCTCCTTTCTCCCTGAATCTTCCCCCTCCAGCTTCCAGCCATGCCCTCTAGTGGCCCTTTCTCCTTCCTTGAGCGCCCCGACTGTTCCTCCCCTATTTACCCTCTTCATGTACCTAAAGACCTCTATCATGTCCCCAGTCCCTTCTCTCTTCCAATGTGTACATATTTAGCTCTTGAGCCTCTCCTCATAGGTCCTGTCCCCAAGCCCCAAATCATTTTGGTTGCCCTCCTCTGGACCCTCTCCAGGAGGTTAATGTCCCGCTTTAAGTGTGGCCTCCAAACTGCACGTAGTACTCAAGGTGCGGCCTCACCAAGGTTACAGAGGAGTATCACCTCCTCCTTCTGGAGGTGATCCCCTAGCGATGCATCCCAGCATCCTGTTGGCCTTGGCTGCTGCCCTCCTACAAGTCTCAGAGTTGTTCATCTTGACATCCACCACCACCCCAGGTCCCTCTCAGCCATCGAGACTTGTAGCATTTCCCCCCAGGGTGTACACTTGACCTGGGTTTCTGGCCCCCAGGTGGAGTACCTTGCATTTCCCTGCATTGAACCTCAGCTTCCACTTTCTAGACCATCTTTCCAGAGCCTCCAGGTCCCCCTGTAGGGCCACCCTCCCCTCCTCCCCATCCACCACCGCCTCCAGTTTCGAGTCATCTGCAAAGAGACTCATCTCACTCCTGATTCCTGTCCTTATGTCCGATACATAGGCGTTGAACAGAAGGGGCCCAAGGACTGATCCCTGTGGGACCCCACTAATGACCCTCAGTGCCACTGGGCCGGCTATGTCTGGACTTTTAATACACATACCATTCTGTACAGTGTCATTGACTCGCCTGCACTTTCCCTGGTTAAAAACACACACACATAACAATAAAATAATTATACAACTTGAATGCAGTTTGCACAATAGTGCTCTTTTGGAGGCATCTGGTATATCTGGCCACATGCTGCCAGCTGTAGGACATGACCCACCAGTCGCTTCCTTGGGTAACGGTGTGAATATATTGCATATACATCTTATATCTACCAATTCTCATTCCATTTGTTGGTTCTAATATCTCAGGGTAGTGATCTGCCTTCCCTTGTGGAACAACATAGGGTGCTATTGCTGGTTGCACTGGGGTTATACCGCCACAATCATATTATCCATCAGCAACACCCATATGTCTGAGCATTTCTAGATCAGAGCCTGCCCTCCCCAATTGTATACTTATGGGTGGGTGGGGTTAGAAAGACCTGTCTTCCATACATCCAGCTATAGGACAGGGGTGGAGGTGCGGGGATCTGAGGGGCTCTGTGTCTGGGCCCCCAGTCTGTGTCAAGTTGCAATATGCCCCCTGTGCAATTCCCCCCTTGCCCATCCATCATCATTTAGTGGACTTCCTGAACAGTGTCCCAAGCTTGGGCGCCATGGTAGGGTCAGACTCCCCACCTAAGACTCGCCTTTTGCCCCTCTTGCTTAGATGGGTGCCCATGGAAGATCAGCCCTGGCCCCTGGTGTTACCTAAGAGTGTGTTTCTGCCACCCCCTTAAACAACCCCCGCTAGTCACGCAACTGCCTTTGGTAGGGAGGGTGGTTGAAGGAGGTCATCCCCTTCCCTGTTGTATGGCCCTACATTGATTCCCCCTTATGGGCGTTTCCACCACTTTTTGACATGGCCTGGCCTGCTGGGGGTGGGGGCAAGGAGCATGTTGGGCCCTGGCTCATTTTCCTCCTAGCCTTTGAGTTAAACATTCCTTATTACTCAGCCTATTGTCCTCCCCTCCCTCCCTCCCTCCACCCTCTGACCCTGTTGCTTCCCATTATACAGTTTACTTATCTGAAGCAGTCCTTAGGTGTGGGACTTGTCTCCTTCAAGCTCTGATTGGTTCGTGTGGCTCCTTCAGTCTCTCTGAATTCTCCTTCCCTCCTTTGAGGTGGTTGCAGATCTTCCTCCAGCTCTGGTAGTTCTTCTGGTGACAGGCACTGGTCCTCGTACTACAGTGCCTTTTATTCACGCGGGGTGACTGTTTTGCTGCCCTTCCTGTTCAGTCGGGGAGTTGGGTCACAGTGCTGAGTATCTGTTCATCATTAAATGCTGAACCAGGGCCATGGATTCTTCTCTTTGTTGCTCCCTGTCAGTAAGATAACTGTGGGGTGGTGCCTTCAGTTGCGGGTGTTCTCTTCTGGCATGGGAGGCCTTGGAGGGTCACTTCCTACTGCGTCTAGGGAGAGCCCATGCATTGGCACCCATGGCGCCATCTTCAACGTCCATGTCCTCTGGCTCCTTCTCGGGGGAGTGTGATGAACCAGCAGGGTTCCCAGGGATATCGTGTCCAGGCATTTAGTGTAGAGGGGTCCCCGACCCACTCAGCCAATTTTTGTCTAGAAACTGTTCAAGTGTTTCGGGGGAGGAGCGCAACAGTGGGGCTCCACTGTGCATGACCCTCATGGTCGTAGGATATCTAAGTGAGTACTGCAGGCCCAGGCTCTGCATCATGAGCTGGGCCTGTGTGTATTCCTTGTGCTTCACTGAGAGCTCCTTCAAAAAGTCCTGATATGTGTATAGCGGATGGCCCTGCCATTTGAGCCTACCTACTTCTCTCACTCTAGTTAAGATGAGTTGTCTAGTTGGGTAGCATAGCAACTTGAAGAGGATTGGCCGGGGTTTCTCCCCCTGTCTTAGCATCTGTGCAAGGGTTCTGGGGGCTCTCTCTACATTCAGGCAAAAGTCTTGTGGCAGTTCGAGGATCTCCGGCAGCATTTTTTTGAGGAATTGGGCTGTGTCTGGCATATAGGCCCCCTCCAGAATGCCTATCAGCCTCAAGTCATTCCTCCTTCCACGATTCTCCAAATCATCCACTTTACTTAGCAGTTCCTGGATCGGAGTTTGCTGCCACCTGTTTTCCACCCAGACTTCTTCTAGGCCAGACTCATGCTCAGCTACTTTTTGTTCCATTGTGGATATATAGCACTCCAGGTTCTGGATTGCTGCAGCAGTAGAGTAGGAGGCCATGGTAACTCCCTCCATTTGTTTGATACATTTTTCAAACATCATGGCTAAACCATTAACTTAGTTCACATGCTTTGGGCCAGCATTACTGGTGTGATGCATCAAGAGACCGAACCATCATCGAGCAGTGAGAGAACTGTAAGGACTGAGGCTCAGACCATACTTTACTAATATCTTTCAGCCTTGAGTTGTTTTACCACATCTCATGAGCAGCTTTTAATGATTTATCCATGTAGAGAAATAGCCCAATTTGCTTATGCGATCATCTTATTTCAATGCTAAGCCATGCCCCAGAAACATTGCTTTCGCATCAGTTTTAAGATAAGATAAATAGAAGCTTTCTTCAGTGAAAATAAATACATTTATTAGTTGCTGCTAGTTTTTGACAGATGAGAATCTTGTCTACAGAGCAAGTAACAGCTGACTAGAACTGCAGCTTTTCTAACTGATAAATCACTTCTATCTCAGCAGGAGCCAGTGCCTGTTGGGATTAAGCAAACAGATACTTTATTAGAAGCAGGGGGTCTCATTTAAGTAAAAAAAAAAGAAGTAAGTCACTATGTGTTTCTCTGTTTGAGGAAGGGGTCTGTATGAACTTAACTTGCTGAGTCAGGAGCAGAAGGGGGAAGCTAATTGGGGGTGTGGCTTGAGCAGTAGAAAAGCAGCTGTCTCTATTTATAGCTTCCTGCTGCTATTTTTTTGCAGACAAGAATCTTGCTTTCAATTCAAGTAACAGCTGACTAGAGCTACAGCTTTACTTACTAATTGCCCTCCTTCCCACCCTAAGTCAGTTCTACTTTTATAGCCACTAGATTTGACTGACAACAGGAACTTCCTGTTTGGCAGTAGGAAGGGAAGGATCACTGAGACACATTAGTTTCATCAACCTTGAAGGAAACTAAAAAATTGCTCTTTTGCCCCTTCCCCCCAGCTGTTGGAGGTCTGAATCTGAGCAAGTAAGGAGGAGACTATCCAGAACAGGAAGGGAGAGAATTGTAAGGGCACATAGGCAGTAGGAAAGTAGGTGTAAAAATTCATAGTGGGAGGAGACAGTAAGCATACAAAGCAACAGGAGAGGGGACACAAAATAAGGCAAGATGGGAGTGGTGCAGTGCAATGGCTGCAGGGTGGCAGTGTTCTGTGAGACATTCTGAAGGCTGTGATGCTGCCCTATTTGTAGACACCCCTCTGGTCTGAGGGAAGAGGTTGCCCGTCTCTAGGCTGACCTGCCTAGGATTCATGAAACCTCTTCCCCCAACCAGGGACCACCAGGGCCACTGCCGCTACCTCAGAGGTTGCCAAAGAAAGAGCAGTGGTTGGGCCAAGGTGGGCTAAGAGAAGGAAAGGGTGGTGCAACAGAAGTGCATCCCTCCAGTTGTACCGCTCCACAATTCATATGCTGTTCTGACAAAGAGTGGTTCCTCTAGGGAGGCACCTGCAGTGGAGACCAAGGAGGATGCTGGGAACCTCCACAAAGGAGACACACAGGAGGGTGGCACTAGACCACACAGGAGATGGAAACAACTCCTTGTGGGGGACTCAATCATTAGGGGGCAGAAGTGGGGAAAGAAGAGGAAAGAGAGGTAAGGTGCCTGCCTGGCACCATGGCTTGGAAGGACAGGAAACAAATCATCAGGATTGCAACAGCAGCTGCATGAGGGAGGGAGCTGGATGTCATTGTCCACCTAGGGACAAATGACCTGGCTGTGAATGGGATAAGAGCTGTGCAAGAGGAGTTTGTTGAGTTGGGGAGGGGCCTAAGACAAGTAATATGTACGGTAACCTTCTCAGAGGTGCTGCCTGTCTATGGCAAGGATTATTCTAGAGTACTCTGCACCATGTGATTCAGTGAATGGTTGAAAAACTGGTGTGGAGCTCAGGGTTTTGGCTTCATTGGAGACTAGGGAGTCACCTGGAGGGATGCAGGCCTATACTGGTGCGATGGTCTGCATCTGTCGGGGGGGGGGCAGGATTCTAGGTGATAGGTTTAAATGCTTCATTGGCAAGCAGTTAAACTAGCCAAGGGGGAGACACTGAAAAGGAGCAGGGAAATCCCAACCTCCCCCACAAAACGCAGTAGTTAGAGAGGTAAACACCAAGGCAGAGAAGTCAGTAAGGAGCAGGACAAAGGCAAATGCAGAAAAAGGCAGTAAGGACAGGGATCGGGCTAAAAGGAGTAAGGCCTTCAAAAAATGGAGGGTGATGAGTACCAATGCCCACAGTCTGTGTAGCAAGCTCCCTGAACTAGTGACCTTGATGGAAAAGGGATGTCTGGATATTGTAGCAGTCACTGAAACATGCTACACAGAGAACCATGACTGGGATGTAAACATACCAGGATACACAATCTACAGGAGGGACAGGGTGGGTAAAAGAGGAGGAGGAGGAGGAGGAGCTCTCTATATAAGGGGAAGGATTAAAGCAACAGAACTAAAGAATAAACAGGAAGATGATGAATCACTATGGGTTACCCTGGAGACAGGAAATGGCACCACAATCTGCAGGGAAGTTGTGTACAGACCCCTATCTCAGTGGGAGGGAATGGACAAGGAAATGATAGAAGGCATCCTTAAAATGGCAGAAAAAGTGGAGATATTGTTAATGGGTGACATGAATATGCCAGATGTTAACTGGAGCAGGGTCATTCTTGATGCCCTACAGGGGGCATGCCTCAGACAGCTAGTGTTGGAACCCACTTTGGAGGGAGCAATCTTAGACCTGGTACTCTCAAATGGGGCCAGGGAAAGGATCTCAGATTTAGAAGTTGGTAGCCATCTGGGAACAAGTGACCACCAAACAGTGTGGTTCACAGTAAACACAGCCATATTGTCAAGCCATATAAAACCAATAGTATTGGATTTTAGGAGGGCTGACTTTGGGAAAATGAGAGAGTGCCTCAAAAAAGCACTAGCTAACGGGAAAGAAGGAGGGGTGGAGGAACAATGGGGAATAATGAAAACAGCCATCAAAGAGGCAACAAGCCTTTGTGTGAAGCACATCAACAAAACAAAATGAAGGGAAAAACCACAATGGTTCTCAAAAGAGGTAGTAGGGAAGGTTAAGGAGAAAAGGATATCATTCAGAAAATATAAGGAAACACAGAAGAAGCAGGACAGAGAACTTTATCAGTTAAAGCAGAAGGGGGTAGGGAAGGCAGTCAGAATAGCAAAGGCACAAACTCAGGAAAATGCAGCCAACTCTGTTAAGGAGGATAAAACCTTTTCTCAGTGCATGAGGGAGTGAAGAAAGACCAAGGGAGGGATACAGAGACTTAATAAAGGGGAGGAAATGTGGGCAGAGGGTGACAGTGAAAAAGCAGGGTTACTGAATGAATATTTCTGCTCAGTATTCACAATGGAAGAGGAGGGGAGGTACCTAAACCAAACAAGAGAAACACTCTGGATGGAGGGGGTGATGCCAGTCCATTCACAGAAGAAAGGGTTTTGAAAGAACTCTTGAAACTGAGGGTGAACAAAGCAATTGGACCTGATGGGATTCACCCTACAATTCTGAAAGAACCAAGGGTAGAACTAGTAATACTACTGACTACTGTCTAACAAATCATGGGAGGATGGGGTGGTACCTGAGGACTGGAGGAGGGCAGATGTGATTCCACTTCACAAAAGTGGGAGCAGAGCAGAGGCAGGAAACTACAGACCAGTTAGTTTGACCTCAGTGGTAGGGAAATGATGGAATCACTTCTGAAGGAAAGAACTGTTGAGTACCTAGAGGCCAGTGAGGTACAGGACCCAAGGCAGCATGGTTTCACAGCAGGAAGGTCATGTCAGACAAACCTAAAGTTTCTTTGACTGGTGGTAATGATAGCGGAGGGGCTGTGGATATGGCTTACTTAGATTTTAGCAAGGCATTTGACACAATCTCACACAAAAGATTAATATACAAGTTAGCTAGCCTTGGAGTGGGTTCCAAGGTGATAGCCTGAATAAAAAACTGGCTGGACAACAGGATGCAAAGGATAATAGTAAACAGAGTCCACACTGAAAAAAGGAGGGTAAGTAGTGGGGTACCGCAGGGTTTAGTTCAGTACTGGGACCAGTCCTTCATAATGTCTTTATAAGTGAATTGGAGAGCACCTGGAAGGAAAATTATGTCTCTTTGCAGATGACACAAAGATCTGCAAGAGGGTTGATACAAGTGAGGTGAAAAGGATGAAAAGGGACTCGGCAAGATTGGAGGAATGGTCAGAAGCATGGCTGCTTGGATTCAATGCAAAGAGGTGCAAAATAAGTCACCTGGGAAACAAAAACCCAGGTGAAGATTACACAGTGTGGGGGAGTAACAACAAGAAAATCAAAAGAGACCTAAGAGTAATTATATCAGATGACCTAAAGGTGGGAAAGCAATGTGAAAAGGCAGTAAGGAGGGGTGGGGGGGAGGTTACTGGGATGCATAGGGAGACTGATCAACAGTAGAAAACAAGAAGTTACTATCCCTCTGTACAGACAGTTGGTGAGACCCCATCTGGAGTACTGCATGCAATTCTGGAGACCCCATCTCCTCAAAGACATAGACAGTGTGGAGACTGTTTAGAGGAGGGCAACCAAAATGGTGCAGGGTCTGCACCAGAAGACATGCGACGAGATACTAAAGCAGTTTAATATGTATACCTTTGAGAAAAGGAGGGATGGGGAGACATGATAGAAACTTTCAAGTATCTCAAGGGAATTAAAGTGCAAGAGGGTAGCATCTTTCAGAAAAAGAGACGTGCAAGAACAAGGGGGCACAATTTGAAGATAGAGGGGGGATGGCTCGGTGGTAAGGTTAGAAAGTATTTTTTCACAGAGAGGGTAGTGGATGCATGAAACAGCCTTCCTGAGGAGGTTGTGGAGTCAGGAACAGTAGGAGAATTCAAGAATGCATGGGACAGACATAAGGCAATTCGAGTGGTGGGTAGGAGGAAGTAAGCTATTGATTAACTAGAATATGCAGCTTATCCATCAGGTAGGGAAATGGGCAGACTAGACATGCCAAGCATTCCTTATCTGCTGTCAAATTCTATGTTTCTGTCTCTATTTCCACCAAGTTCAGTATGTCTTTTTCCTAACAAGGACTTAGCTCTCCACTGCATGGGTTCTCTCCTTTTCCAGCCTCAGAACTGTAGCTTTCACATTCACACTGAAGGTCACCCTCTGCAGAATCATCTGTTCCACCTGTTCCAGTCCCACTGATTAAATAGGCTGGGCTACACTACTAAGTTACAGTAGCCCTAATTACCGTAGCAACAGTCTGCTAGGATGTTGTGTATAGTACAGACCCTGGATGTTCTCTTCAAGGGCCTAATCCCTGAAAATATTGGCCTTATTACCACCACCAAAGCAATGTCTTGTGGTGATTTGAGGGGTTGATGAGTGTAAGAATAATACACACCATTAGCTCAATATTTTACATAGTTTTATGATACTGTACATTAATAATTTGCTAACCAGCTATAGAATGCCCTATACCTCTATTTCCATCACCTGCATTACTATTAATGCTATTTGTTTTTATTTCATGGTGTTCTTGGTTGTTTGTTTTTTTTTGCATAAAAATAATTTTATTCAACTTTTATGCACACATAGTCAGTTTCATACAGAGGTTAATTTATAATCAGGTACAGCAACCATATTCCACAATTCTTCCAAAATCAGTTACAGTCTTGCATTCTATATCCGTATCCACATACATAGCAACACATACCCCCATACTATATATCAAGCAAATCCAAAAACCTCCTAAATCAATCCCTTATCCTGTAAAGAAGAGGTGCTAGCTCCAAGGTCCCGCAAGCCATTCCACATATTTTGTATATCTAGATATCTATATATCTATACCACCCCACAGAGCCATATTCTCCTGTTGGGACAGATCCACCAGAAAGGGGGTCCATTCCCTGACTAATGGGTCCAACCTGTCTTTCACCAGAAGGGAGAGTCGCTCCAACACAGCGTGTGCAGTGCGAGCATTCACCATCCTCTTACTGTGGGGACCAGACAAAAGACCCAGGTATTCTGTATACAATGCCTGGCTAAAATCAATAGCACTCTGACCCATCTCAGGAGAGGGTGCCAGTCACCCTCCTCATCAATCTCCACCCCAAACAAACATACCACATGTGTGAATGTGACTGTCCTACCCCACATCCTACCTATTTCCAGCACCACTGATTTCCAGAATTTCTGTAGTATATTAAATGCCCCAAAACAGTGTAAGTAGGTGCCAATCTCCCTCCCACATCTCCCATAATAAGGCGAAATAGTTGGGTGAAATTTATGAACCACAGCCAGAGGTCTATATAGTCTATACAAAAATTTAAAGAATGCTTCCTGGAATCTATTACAGATGAGGATACCCCTGTGCATTGTCAATAGTTGGCCCCAATTCTGATCCCCTATCTGCACGTTCACATCCCATTCCCAGAGTCTCCAAGTTTTAATAGTCAGGTCTGGCAGCCCCTGTCTAGTATCCTGCACCATTCTCCCAATAAAGCTCTTAGAGTCCAGCCTAGCTGATTAAATTATTATCTCCATCCTTCTCAACTCCCCTATCCCTGGTCCCTCTCTCTTTAGTTTTGTTACATATGCTCTTACCTGGAAATATCTAAATCTATGTCCTTTTCCCAAGTTTAGCCTGTTCTGTAAATCTGAGACGGTACAAAGCCCCCTCCCACTGTTAAGATCCTCCAGACTTCTTATTCCTCATACTTCCCACCTCCTAAAGCCAGGGTCCTCCCATCCAGGAAGAAAATATGGGTTCCTAGCTACCGGGACCAAGTATGTGTCTACTCCTTTCACTCCCCTATGTTTCTTAATTCTACTCCAGCTATTAAGTAGATTCCACCAATGGATTTCGAACTTCCCATCTTTCATAAGCTACACTCCCCCTACTTTCTAGATAGGCTGATAATCTAGCCTCACATTCCCTCTGTTCTAGATCCACCCACTGCACTGTCGGGGGGCTCATGTACCCAGTCACTTATATACTTCAACTGAGCAGCCAGGAAATACAACTCAATATCTGGGAAACTTAAACCACCTTTCTCCATGGCCATTTTAAGCCGTTGCAGGCCAACTCTAGGTAGCCTCCCCCTCCAAATAAAAGTAGAAAACTTTCCTTCCAGTCTTTTAATATCCTTCCTAGTCATTCCCACATGTAACATCTGTAATAAATACACCAACCTGGGGAGTATATTCATCTTAATTAAGTTTATTCTTCCCAACCACGAGATTGGTAGTGCGGACCATCTTCTCAGGTCCATTTCTATCGTCTTCAGAACTTTACCACAGTTTAGACTGTATAAAGACCCCAGGGATCTTCCTACCCGATCCCCAAATATGTGAAAGACTCTGCCACCTTTCTAAAACCTCAATCCTGATTTGATCCTAACAATTTGGGGATCCTCATAATCTCAGACTTATCTACATTTAATTTGTAGCCAGAGAAAAGTGCAAAGGTCCCTACCAGTAGCAAAAGGGGGGGGGGCATAGATCTCTCAGGTTCTGTGATAAACAGCAGCATATCATCTGCATACATTACAAGCTTATGTTGCTCTCCCAAGGAGCCCCTTACTCCCTGAATCTCTCCACTTTCCCGAATGGCAATTGCCAAGGGCTCTGCCACTAATGCGAACAATAACGGGGAAAGAGGGCATCCCTGCTGAGTACCTCTACTTAGCTAAAAGCCCCCTGAGAGAACCCATTCACCAATACTTTTGCACTTGGGGATCTATATAACGCTTGTATCCATCCCACAATAGTGTCACCCAGACCAAACTGGGCCAACACCTCAAATAAGTAATCCCACTCCACTGTATCAAATGCTTTTTCAGCATCCATTGAAATAATACAGTTATCCTCCTTCTGACTTTCTGCCCCCCCATAGCACATTCAGAAGTCTCCGCATATTATGACAGAAGAGACGCCCCTTAATAAACCCAGTCTGGTCTGGGTGAACCATATCAGGGAGGACCATCTCTAAACATCCCACCAACACCTTCGTAAATATTTTAGCATCGCAATTTAAAAGCAAGATGGGGCGGAAAGATGCACATTCTTATAGATCCTTCCCTGTCTTGGGGATCAAAAGATCACTGCCTCGGAAAACGTGTCCGGCAACCTCAAAAGCTCCTCCGCCCTCTGCTGAAAGACATCATGCAGTGGTCCAACCTGCTGCCCTGCTAAACATTTATAATATTCTACTGGATATCCATCTGGTCGACTAGCTTTCCAATTCTTAAGTTTCCGCATCGCCCCAAGAACCTCCGACCTGACTATAGGGGCATTTAGTAAGTCTCTTTGCTCCCTTGTCAGTTTGGGTAAATTCAACTTCTGTAGAAATACTTCTGCGTTTCCACCTCCTCCCTCCTTTTTGTATAGGGTTTCATAAAAGGCCTTGAAGCAATCCCTTATCTGCTGAGGAGATTTACACAACACTTCCCCTCTATTTTTAACAGCTGCAATATGGGTTGCCGCTTTCCCTCCCTTAATCAATCTAACCATCATCGGTCCTGATCTATTTCCCCATTCATACAGTTTCCTTTTACCAAGTGTCCATGCATTTCTGGCCTCTCCACTAAACAATGTATTCAACGCTTCCCTAGTAACTCTCAGTTCCTCCTGGACCACGTCCTCCTCCCCATTTACAGCCCTCCTCTCTAAGTCTCTCACTCTAGTTTCCAGTTCCTTTCTCTGTTGTTGCTTCTGTTTTTTAACCCTGGCTACAATTGTATGATCATCCCTCTCTTATACGCTTTCCAGGCTTCCCAAATTATTGCCTTACTAGTCGGGGTATTAATATTTGCCACAATATAATGCTCCCACTGCTCCCTAAGGTACACCTTAAAATTCTTGTCCCCCAGCAGATAAACCGGAAGCTTCCACGGGGGCGGAACCTCTCTCCGCCTATTCATTACTAGCGAGAGAATCACCATGGCGTGGTCTGAAATTTGAATAGGGCCATGTTTGACCTCCCTCACCCTTCTGTGCCACGCCTGCAAAAGGAAGACATAATCAATCCGAGAACATGTACCATGCGGGTTTGAATAAAATGTATACTCTCTCGCAATGGGGTTATATTCCCGCCATCCATCCACCATCCCAAGATCTACCATCTCCCTTTGCCACTGATGGATTGCTTCATGCTGTTGACCCTTTCTCTGGGAGTGGTCCATCACAGGATCCAACGTGCAGTTTAGGTCACCCCCTAGTAGTAGACCCGGAAATTGTTCCTTAACCATAAGCGAGAGCAGAGTCTCATAGAAGGAGGCTTCAAACACTGCCAGGGCATAAATTGAGCCGAAGGTGACCTGCTCCCCCCATAACTCACCCACCACAAATATATAATCGCCCTTCCGCCTGGTCTTTAACCACGCGTTTCACCTGAAAAGGAAGATGTCTGTGCAGAAGGACAGCGACTCCTCTTTTATGCGCCTTAAATGACGCTGCAAAACATTTTTCCACCCATCCCCTTATCAGTTTCCCATGTTCTTTCACAGTGAGATGTGCTTCCTGTAACAAAGCTGCATGGATTCCCTTTCTCCGAAGCGTGGTGAGGAGACTGGTCCACTTAACTGGGGTCACTATCCCTCTGACATTCTAGGAACATATATTCAGATCTTGTATATTAGCCATTAATAAAAAGATAAGTTATGTTCAGGTAACTCCCCACAGGACTCCTTAGATTTCCTCTTCCCTCCATAACCCACAAATCTGGTGGTTTCTGATAACAGAAATCGTCCCTCAGAAATGACCTAAGCACCTCAGAACAGCATCCATGACCTTGTGTGCAACAGTATTGAAACAGTAAAACTAACCGGACTGCAAAAATAGCCCAACTACTAGCCATATAGGCAAACATGTCCTCCCCAACTTTAAACATAAACAAAATATCCCAGTCCCCAACTCCCTTATTTTCTCTGCACCAATTCCTTGAGTCAAAGGACATTCCCCATGACCCTATTGTTGACACTAACTGCCAACTCTGCATAAGTGTCAATACCCTCCCTCTATGCAGCTGTGCCCAGTCCCCCAACCCCCCACTGAGGTATGTACTTTAGCACCCACCTACCTCCAATCCAGACCCGCCATTCACCCGATACAGTGTGATTCACCTCCCATGCGTGTTCGCACCTTCCATCCATGCCCCACTAACTAGATATTTTATTTAACACACGTAGATCGAGCTCCCCCATATTGTATTGTTCCAGCCCTACCAAACAGCATGCTCCTCTGCCCAAATAATCCCCCTTAATCCATCCTAAAACAAGATAATAGGGAGAGATAACGTACTCCTACATGATCCACTATACCTCTTCCTCCTTTCCCTTCCCCCTCAATCTCCATCCCTTCCCCTCTGATACATCAGCCCCCATCCCCACCAGAACTTACCCCATTTATCCTTTCATACTTAATATGCAACACACTAACCCCTCCAACAGGGAGGCAAAAGATTAAACAACTGATTTTCAGAGGTGTCCTTATATGGCCTTGATGATATTTCCTGGTAGCCCCATCTTGCATACCCTGCACCTCCGTATACAAGAGAATGGGAGGGGAGTCCATCTAAGTCCTCGCACTAAGGTGAAATTGAGCACACACATCTTTGTCCCGAGATTCTCACTTAACTATATCCACGAAAGTCCTCCATACCAAGTGTCTGCTCCAGTATCAGTCCTCTCTTCCCCAGAATCCAGTCACACAGCTCATCTCGCCTGTTTGCATTAATCCTCCACAAACTTCATTGCTTTCTCAGCATCCAAGAATGAATGTGTGACTCCTTCGTGTTTCACTTTAAATGTGGCTGGGTATATTAGATAGTTCTCTATCTTAAGTGAGGGCAGGCTAGACATCGATTCATTGTATTTCTTATGCTGGTTCTGGAGTCGCGCTGAGTAATCCTGAGACAGATACAGATGACAATCTTCCAGTATAATCTGCCCTTTCTCTCTGTAAGCATGCAGCACCATCTCTCGGTCCTGGAAATGATGAAATCTCATAATGATTTGGAGGGGTGGTTGTCCCACAGGGGACCTGGGCATGACCACCCCGTGCGCTCGTTCCAACGTTATCTTCCCATTCTTAGGCATTAGGCCTAACAATTTAGGCAAGGTCTCTGAACAGAAACCAGGGCATCACCCCCCTCCAACCCCTCATGCAAACCTTGCAAACAAAGATTTAATCTCCTATGATAGTTCTCTTGATAATCTGCCGCTTCTTTCATATCCTCCAATTCTCATTGCAGTGCTAAGACCTGGGCTGGCAACCCCTGCAACTCATCTTCTTGCTGTGAGATTCGGTCCTCTGCCTCTGTTATTCTGGATCCCTGAGCTGCCTGCTGGGTCAACACCTCCTACAGTCAATCATCAATTCTAGTTTCAAGTTTGCAAAGTTGAGGCTTCAGAGCTGCCAAAACTTGTCCCATCAGCTCCCGGCCTATTGCGCTCACTTCTGCGGCAGATAAGGAGACTACCTGATGGCTTTCAGCTTGATAGAAGGCCGCATTCTTCTTTGTAGATTTATTAACTGCCCTCTGACTTTTATCCACTCCCGATGTAAGAAATTCCTCCATATCAACTTCTCAGACAGTCTTGTCACCAAATAAACTGTTGTTGTAGGCACTTTTTAAGTTTTAATAGCAATTTTTCCCTAGGCAAGGCGGAGTGAGGTTTAGGCACGTCTGTACTCTTCAAGTGCTCATTAGCGACCCCGGTGTTGTTGGTTTTGAATGAGACCACCCACTCCAATTTCATCTGTTGAGGATGGCAACATTCTCATACATTGTGAGCAACCTCAATTGGGCCCCTTGTTGCTCCCACATTTGTCTGATATGAGCACACTCACATACCTCACATCTCTCACTGCTAATAATCCCACTTAACACAGAGGAAAGCACAAATGCTGTCATAGCCTCAGCTTGCTGTCTAAACACAGATCCTATAATACACTGACATCAGACTGCTAGCAGTTCTACCAGTACACCTATTTAATCTATTAATACAGTATCACCTGAACTGCAACTCAATGACAATGACATATTTTCTCATTTACATAAATGGCACAGAAACAGTACATCCAGCTGCCATGCAGGTGACCCAGATTCTGGAGTGAACCCAGGTGGTCATGTCAGGAAGCAGGCCAGGCTAAGGATGCTGCCACAGCTGGGGAGGGTTGATGGAAAGCTCCAGTGTAGGCCATGGAGATTGCACCTCTGCGGGGAGCGTGCTTCATGTGTGCAAGGCAAACTGAGGCTGTGCTCAAATCGGGAAGGTGGGACAAGCCAGAAAAGAAAGAAAAACCCACAGTTGTTTGAATGATGGCCTGGGCTCTGGCCTCTCCTAGTCCTAGTATCTGCTGTCGCTTGATCCTAGTCCACATGGAAGAGAAAACCTCGGAGGGAGGATGGCTCTCCCCCTGGAGCCCTGGCCATGGAGGTCAGAGCTATGGAGGTAGTCAGGAGGCTACTGAGACTGGAGTGCCAGGAGACACAGGCCCAAACAAGGTATGTCCCTAGGACCAGGGTACATTAATACATAATGGGCATAGCAATGTAGGAAAATTTCTATGGAAAACAATAAATTGCCTTATTCAAATACTTGTTTACATTAAATATTCAATTTTTCAAGCATCCCTCTGTCTTTAACACCTGCTGTCTGGGAGAAAAAAACATTCCTTTATTGTACATAGAGATTCAATTGGGCAGGAACCCAGGGGCTCTCCATTCCAGCACCTCTAACAAAATTATATGAGACAGTCTCTTTTAACACCTTACTCCAAGCTTGGCCAGCTCACCCCCTGTTCTTTTGAGGGTTGTCCACACAGCTAGTTCACTGAATAGTGCCCACCTCCCTGCATGGATCTGATGGAAAATAGAGTAGTCTGGGCAGGACCCAAGAGTCAAATTCTTCACTGCATTTATCTTGATGTCTGGGTATCTTTGAACATACCCTCATTATAATGGGTGTTAGCATGTTCAATGAAGAGTTCCTCCCCCATATGAAGTTTCATGCAGTCTATGGCTCACAGCACATCTCTGTAGAAACGCACCACATAAGTCACCTCTCTTTGCCTGCTGCAGAAAAATTGCGAAGGACGCGGATTTTCATTTTTCCAGAAAATCCAGAAATATTACAGAATTTTGTCTTTCTATACACTGGTAAAAAACAAAGCATTTCATGGAATATTCCTTTTTCTTTACCAGATCAGTGAATCTTCAGAAATTGTATTTTCTATAATTTTTTTTCCTGTACTATTTTCATTTTGCTTTGTTTAAAGGGACACTGTCAACCTGTTTTGTACCATATTAGTTCTAGTTAAACCCCTACATTTTATGATTGTTTAACTTCTCTATAATCCATTGATGTTGCTGTTTGTCTGTCTCCTTGTTTAGTAGAACTGAAATGCATGCTAATATATATTTATAAACACATTTGTTTTGTTTCAAATCCTGAAGTCTAGTCTTACTGAATACTTCCTGAACATTAGAAGCACCCCCAAACAGTGCAGTCACTCAAGAGGCAGCAGCCACCTCAACTCCCACTGCATCATGAGCGGCTAGACTGTGTTGGAGGTGTTTCCAAGTCCAGGAAAGATGCAATGGGAATTGTTCAAGGAATCAAAATAAACGTGTTTGTGTGTGGTAATACCAGTATGGTGGGCAGTCTGTTTTTCACTTTTAAAAGGAAAAAAAGAATCAGAATCAAACTACTAGCTACATCAACAATCTTTACAGAATGTTGGCAATCATAAGTGTGTTTTTTAAACAAGGGACACTTTGAGGACTATGGGGGTTGACAGTGTCCCTTTTAATTTGATTTATACCTAACCTCCTTTTATTCTGAATATTTATATACATATCAAAAGGGTACAAGGATAGAACACTGATATAAACTGATTTTGGCATTGCAGACACCCGTGACAGTACCAGTTTTTCCCACCTGCAAAAATGGAATTTGCCCTTTATCAATAACAGTAAATCAGTGTCCCTGAAAGTTAGATGCATGCAGTGTATCCAGCCAGGAGATACAGGGCTAAAGCATGCATTGTTGCTTTACTATCCACACTTACATGGAAAGTCTTCTAAACAGACTTCACACACATGTGCTGTTACCATCCACCCCCGCATGCACTGTCACCCTAAGACCCTCACACACATGGTCCCTCACCATCTCATCCACAAACATATTCTCTGTCCCTCACAATCCCCATAGACACATGTACAATCATCCTCAGATCCCCAAACACATGCATTCACACTCCTAAACTGCCCAAACAGACACACAGTTGCCCTCAGACCCCCACAAACATTTATTGTCAGCTACAGAACTCTGTATATGTGTGCTGTTGCCCACAGCCCCTCCACATAAGTAAGCTGTCTCCCTAAACCCCCTCACTCATATGCTTTCATCCACAGACCATCCCAAGCATTCACTGTCACCCACGTACTATGCTTCACCATACATTTAATGTTACCCTTACACCCCCACTTCTATTACTGTTTAATTAAAATGTTCTCTTCTACTTGATAGAGTTCTGCATCAGCTACAAAAACAAACAATACAACAATGAAACCACACAAGCAAGCATTGTTAGCTTTTGCCAACTCTTTTTAAATATAGTTATCACTATTTCACCCTTCCATCCAGCCAGGAAATGGGCAGATTGCAGTATTTTATTAAGTAGTTTGATAATTAGTAGGAGATGCCAGTTAATAAAAGAGCACTACACCTCTGCAGCAATTCCCTATTTCCTGGTGATTTATTATTAACTTGGGCCAGAAGATGCCTCGTGCTTCTGATATATAAGCACATAATGGAATTAGAGAGGTAGTAGAACAACTTAATCACTGATTTTCTTAATTTACAATACTTTTGTTGTAATAGCGTTTTGAAAAATGGGAGAACCAGGAGTCTATTAAAATATTAGCATTCATAAATCTTTTTAAATTGTTTGTACCAAGATATACAAAAGACCAGAAGCATTCAGACTCTGTAAAGCAGATTGATTTAATCTTTTCTGTGTTTTTTTTCTTTCCAGTGAAATATAATCTTGCCTACACAACTAAAGATTGTCAATGTCAAAGGGCAGTGCAAGCTAGCAGCTGTGGCAATATAGGCAATACCCAATGGAGGACACAAACCCTTTTTAAACTTAAAAATTCTCTTATACTTGGTTAACTGATGTCTTTAAATTATATTCTGACTTGAAACAGTTTTCCAGCCTTGAACGCAAGCTGTTGTTATCTATCTATCTATCTATCTATAGATCTCTCTCTCGCAATTTATTTATTTCTTGTGTTCGGAGGACATTTGAGCTCAAGGAGCCCTTTTTCAAAGTTGTCCAAGGAGCCCTTTTTCAAAGTTGTCCACATCTATCAAATTACATACAACAGCAGAAGAAGTTACATTCAATAGGAGACCAAAATAATAAACAACAGGCATAACAAGAATCACTGTATTATAAGAAGCATTGAGTTAATAACTGATTTCTGCAATAACAAGAGGCATCAACAAGGGGTGCAGGCTAATGAAACTAGCAGATATGGTCTAGGTACACATTCAATGCATTTTCTGGAAAAGATTGGTGGTGATTTGGGTCTTAAAGGTGGGGGGGGCGGTGATGGCTGTGGGCAGAGAGTTCCCTGCTTTGCTCTGGTTGCAAATGAATGTTGGCCAAGATTAGTTTTTCTGAAAGGCAGGAAGAGTTTTTGTTCTCCCATCGACTGAGTTCAATATTTGTTCATGATCGGTGAGAAGAGGTTGCAGACACCCAACAGTATTTGACCAAGAAGTGCTCTCTTGCTTAGAAGGGCTTCATTGAGGTTAACTCAGAGGTGTAAAGGAAGCCAGCTGGTGGAGAGGTATAGGTCACAGTCATGATTTCCTGCTGAGTGCAAATCTGCAGGCTCAGTAGATCACAGCTGAAATTCTTTTGAGTACAGTATTATTGGCTGCAGAATAGATGACTGCACCATAGTCCGTCCCCAAGATGGTGAGGCTAGATATGAGGATTGTGGCTCAGGGCCACCCTTCAGAGCATGGGAATTCTTGAACAGAAGAGATTTGGTTTTATTGCTATAATAGACCAGCCTGTTAGATGCGAACCAGTCACAGACCTTGTCAAAGTCAGATTGTAGGCTACATTTCAATGTCTCCAGGTTGCAGTGTGAGGTGAAGATAACTGTCATCTACATACAGTAATGCTTTGGAGTGAACACAAACTTCTGGGACTTTGGCGATGAACAGGGCACATAGCAGGGGGGCAAGGACTGACTCTAGTGGGACTTCAGTGGTTACAGGTTGCAAGCTGAAAGAGCTTCTGGTTCCTTACTGCCCCAGGTGATCATTCCGCTAGGCTGACAATGGGGTTGCTAGAGATTCCAAAGGTTTCTTTAAAATCCTCAGGGGCACATTCATTTATGTATGTGACCCCAGCCCTTTGGAATTCTCCACCCCATCAGCTACAGGAGTGCACGACCATGGAGGGATTTAAACAGGCCCTAAATACCCATTTGTGGTAGCGAGCCTACTCAGTATGATGTATTTTTATTTAAATTTTAAGAAACACTGTATTTTATTGTTTTATTGCATCCTTTTTATTTTATTCTTATTGTAAAGGCACTTTGATTCCTAGAAAGGCACTTTATAAATAAAGAATTATTATTATTATTAAGCTGAAGAACACCTCTTCACATTTAACCTTTTGTAGTCTGTGTGCTAAGTAGTCAGAGAATCACATTCCAGCCTCATCCAACAGACCTATCTCCTGGAGCTTTATGATTAGGCAGTCATGGCTAACTAAGTCAAAGCTCTTGAAGTGATCAATAAAGGCTACACCAACATATTCACCTTTGTCTAGGGCCTTGTGGAGTTCATCGGATAGCTCAGTTGGGGCAGTTGTCATGCTGCATAGCTTTCTGAAGCTGTGTTGTTTTGTCACAAATCTTTAATAAAGACAAGTAAAGGTGGATAACATGCTCTCTACTTTCTTAGCCTTTTGTTCCTTAGTATGCCCACTTGCCAGGCTTTCAACTACATTTCCACTGTCCATCAGCTCTAGCCAGTTCTTTTCTAAACTCTGGCTAACTGAGAAACTTAAATGTCTCTAGACAGAAACCTGCTCATTTCTCAGCCAAGGCAAAGCAGCAACCACAGGAGCACACCAACTGGAAAGGACCTCAGTTATGTAGTCTGCAAGCATCTTGAAAAAGTTCTTATTGTCAGCAAAAATAAAAACAGAATATGAGCACTGTAGTCCTGACAGTTATTCTGGCCTATACCAATTCAGTACTATATTTTGACAAGTCCCTTGGTCACATGGTCTCAGCCATAGGCCTCATATAATACTGTACTATGCAGCTGGGATATGCATTACTTCAGCATACAGTACATCCATGGCCTGATGTGACTTACTGAAGATGTAGTTTACTTTTAAATCAGATACCAACTCTTCATTGAAAGAGCATAGTCCCGAATGAGTAGCTCAGTATTCCTCTTTTTTGCCCTGAGATATTTACGTTATACCACTAGCTGATCTTTTGAGTTAAAATGGAAGTAATTATTTATCTCACCCATTTCCTCTAGAAAATTTTACTTTCAAAAGATGGAATTAAAATCCACAGCTCAAAAAATAGCTGCTTATGAAGATGATTCCTGAATTTCTGCAATTACATCTTTTTGTTGTGAGCATACAAAGTCCAAGCAAAACTTAATGGAACTAGGAGCATTAAAAATGACTAGACATAGTTTTGGAAATAGAATTGTGTGTGGCTAGGCAACCCTTCAAATTATAATTAAACATTTCTAAATTACAAGTGAGGTATGATTTAATAGAAAATATCTTGACCGCTTAGTTTTATCTATAATTTGTACTTTCAAATGTATGGTGATATAGTATATGCACAGTTGTGCTCAGTGACAGGTTCTATTATGTTGCAACATGCCAATCAACAACTCTCAGTAACTTCAGTTAATAATGGTTAATCAAATCAACTTGATGCCTGTGTAACATAAAGGACCCCATATTCAAAGATTCATGTTAGTGCCAAGCAAAATCACTTCTTCTGGTGCTACGTTTTTTTCTATAAATTGATAGTATATTGAGATTTTACAATATAACAGGTTCAACAGTACACAGGGTATATACCACCTCATATCTTGGCCAGTGTAGAAATCAGCTCCTTGGATTACAGACTAAAGAGCACACTGAGGTTAATACAAATATGCACAAATAATCATGCAATGCTCATACAGTACTGATACCCATTGTGCAAGGTAACATGCCACTCCTATTATAGTCTTTACCCAACAGCTGTGCATTGCTAGTGCTACTTTGTGTAATGTACAAAAGATGGTATATTTGTACACACACAGTGCACACTGTGATGCCCAAAGCATATATGAATATACCACAAGAGTACAGCATAAAACAATGCCCTAAATGATTTGAACAGTCACACTGTACAAAAACCTGATGGCTATTGTAGAGAGTTATATTGGATAGAGAATAAGCAGCCCAAGCACAAAGTATGGTATCAGTTAGCATTTCACAAATGTATTATCACTGTTGTGTTAATATACTCCATTCAAACATCCCCATGCAAATAATACCATTCCCCATTCAAGTCACTAAAGTGCCACTACAATCTTATTATGCAGCCCTCTCACTCTCATACTGTAGACTTTGTTCCTTAGATTGTATGGAGGCTAGGCCTGACTGGTAGAATCAACAAATGGTTAGATAGATAGCTAGATAGCTAGACAGACAGACAGACAGGACAGACAGGACAGACAAAAAAAACTGCTGCCAGAAAGATACATTTTTATTCCTCTGGATAGTAGGGCACTTTTACAGGGAGGTGCCAACCGTATGCCAAAGATGGGCTTCACAGAAGCATAGACAATGACAGCAGAAAAAAAACAAAGGTCCATCTAGTCAGCCAGCAGTTTCCTATCTGCCCAACAACATAATTTGCATATGGGGCTTTATCCCTCCTGGTCCACCCCTTGCTCCCCTCCTGCCCACTACCAACCTAAGCAACCAACTGTACTCTGCCTCAGCCATGCTTGAACACACTTATGATTGTATTTTGTTTATTTATTTGAATTTTGATGAGCAGGTGAGCCCACTGGAACTAACATGTCCCTTTTTCAGGGGTGATCCAGGGAATAGACATTCCATAAATAACAGAAGAAATAACATTAGACAGGTGGTAAAACAGGAACAATCATGATAATACAATGGTGATCATCCAGTCATAACAGGAGACAATACAGTGTGTAAAGAGTTCCCAAAGCAGTCCGTATTTGGGTGTGGGTGCATGGCTAACAATTAGGACTTGTGACTGTTTACAGATATACATACAGCATAGTACACTATAATACAATATAATCAGTCGATCAGTCAATCTTTGCTGGTAGGAGGTGGAGCTGCACGCTGCAGAGCTGAGAAAAGAACTCTGAAAACAGGATCTGTTATACACATTTTTTTAATTATAAAAGGTATGCCACCATTAGCTTGAAAAAATAACAGATCTTACCAGGCTATCTTGTGCTGCACCTCAGTCAGTGGTCGCCTCAGGCATTTCTTGTTTTTCCCTAGTAGGAGATCCTACAATGGAGGTCAGGCTGCAGAAAAGCAAAAGGACCCTTTGGGAAGGCTCAAACCTGAGACGCCTGCCAGGAGAAATCTAGTCGTAAAATTTTGAACACAAGATTGTGACTGTGACTGAGACTGTGCGTAAAACTGCAAAATTGAGAATTTTTTTCTTCTTTTCTTTGTTGTTGTTTGTAAACATTGACTTGCAGTTTTACTTTTACACACTATTGTTTGGGTGAGTCCATTTGTCATGTGTGTTTTATTAATTTAAACAGACTGAAATTATTGTTCTGTGCATTGAGAGAGTGTTGGAGTGTCATTTGAGGTGTTCGGGCACTGTTTAGGTATCATGTATTTTTTTGGCTTTTGGTGTTTGTATAAGTCAGCTCACTGTTGCTTTTTTTTAAGCATCGTATTACATTGCACTGCATTTTGCTTTTTAAACTGTCTTTTTTTGAAAATATATAAATTTTGTGCCAGTGCATAGAGTGTTATCCCTCTATTGGCCACATTGTTTAAGTGGGATCTAAGTCTAAAGCACATGCATGGCATGTTCTGATCAGTTTCACCGTTTTCCTTCGACTGTGGGGGTGAGGATCTGTATGACTACTGATTCCTTGTAGTAAGTGTGTTGAGAATGCACTGAAAATGAGGTGGGGAACTAACAGAACTGAATAGTTTTTAAGCTGTTGCATTGTTGGAGACTGCCAGTGTCAGTTGGAGTATTAATCAGTCCACTTTTGCCTTTTTTTTGGTTTGGCCAGGTAACCAGCCAGTGATTGTATCAAGTGCTTGTGACTGCCTCAGTGCTCATGCTAGCATTATTTTCTGACAGAGACTGAGAGTAAATTTCGAGATGCAGTGAGTCTTTCTTGTTTGAAATCTTTTGAATACTTATTTGGAGCATTTAATTGGAAATTCTTTTATTTTTGTACTATTTGTTCCTGTTTTTTCATGGATATTTATAAGTGTCACATTTTTGTTTATAAGCACCTGACTCTCTGATCATGGATGTTTTTTGTTTTGGTACAATAACCTGCAATGGCTGCATTTTAAGCTGTATTTTTAGAGCTACAAGCCATTAGTCATTAGTTTTATTCTTCCTTTAGCTTTGTTTTGCTTGCTTTCTTTTAGGACATCGTTCATTTGGCGATGTAGAGGGTACTCACAAAGCTATAGGGGCCATTGTGTATTCGTTCTTCTGAACATTTGCCTAAGTATCGGCCTTACTTGAAAAAGTGGAGGAGGTGGAAAAAGCGAAGAGGACAGAATGGTTCTCCATGGTTCCCTCTATGGTTCCCTCAGCCAAGGGTTTCAGGTTTTCATAAAAGGCCATTATTATAAAGTTCTTAAGACTTTTAACTTTTTTAAAGGATTGACCTTGATTCCACTTTGTGATTTGTGAACTGCATCTACATTTACTGGTGAAGTGAACGGATTGTGCAAGAGCCTTATCACTGAATCACTCTATATATACACTGTCCTTTATATATCAACTTAGATATTAAGTTGTACAACAAGAACACCTGCCATTATCTGAAGTAAAAAAAATGGGTGACGACGATAATGGCTGTACAGTAAAAAAAGCTTTTAAAAGAGAGGGAGCAGAAAATGGCAAGGCTAAAATACCTTTTTCCTTGAAGCACTTGCACTGAAAGCTTTAAGCAAGATGCAAAATAAAACCCTCATGTACAAGGGTAAGCCTAAAAAAAAAAAATAATAATAAAAAAAAAATCTTGAGCAAAAACATAATTGGAAAAAGTGTAGCATTATTGCATTCTTCAATCCCAAATTGGGATATTTTTAAAGTTTTTATTATATACATACATACCTGCATACATAGAAAATCTAGCAAAACTGACCCTTTTGTTAATATTAACAAGGAGGGTGAGGAAGAATTTAATCTGACTAAACACAATACAAAGGGCCAAGATTATGATGAAGGACAGACATCTGATGCTAGAATTGACATTTTGGAGATTTTTACAATCTATCTGTATTAGATTCAGAGTTTAGAGGCCTGAGAGAATCTCTAAGGGCTGATAGTAAAGACCATAATTTAACAAATGACACAAATGTGATAAATGACAAATTGATCATAATCAGGGAAAGAGGGGAAAAAACACTTACTAAAGGGCTCATTAAGGATAGATCTGCTGATGAGTTTAAAGAACACAGGCATGGATCCTGTAGTAATAGCTCATTATTGATGAGCCCTACAAGTATGAAAATGCTTGATTTAGAAGGCATAACAAGAGATATAGCCGTATTGAGATCCCTTGAATTCAAATGTGGTTTTATTTAAACAGCTATTAGATAGTAAGCAGAATCTTGTCTTCATTAAGGGGTACATATAGAAAACAGATTAAAATTAGAGACATTAACTTATAATGACTCTAGGAATAAACTCCCTGATAATCTTTTAGGGGAGAATCCAACATCTTTGCAGGGTTATAAAGGACTTATACATGCTGAAACATTAAACAATGATTCAATCCCAGATATTAGTAATGCCATATTGGAGGTTTCCTGGGAATTAGCAGATGGTATAGATAATCATAGTGCTGATGAACATGGTGTTGATCTGACAGAGTGTATTATGCTGCCCAATAAAAATTTAAGAGAGAACAGCATCTGTAAGGAATGGGCAGCAAAATATCTTCTGTTACAGCAAAATGAGAAGAACAGGAAGCAGCCAAAGAGATTCAAATGGAAAGTCCAAGACAGCAAAGAATCAAGAAAGACAGGAAGGGTAAACAACAGCAGAGAAAGCTTTGAGAAATTCCAACACACTAAACTTGGTTAAGGAATATTGTCAAACTGAAAAACAGATCACCATTGATGTATTAAAGCAAGAAGGAGTAATTAGAGCTGACAAAAGTCAGCCTTTAGCCAATGTTAAAGAGCATGCACAAAAAAGGCAAAACACTGAAGTACATAAGAGGAAAGAACAAAAAGAGGCCAACAAAAATCAAGAAAGAGAATAACAAAAAAGTAGAAACCAAGGAAACAAAGAAAATAATCACCCTGGACTCTAAAGCTACTATATATGAAGAGTATAAAAATCGAACAGATAGTGCAGTTCCTAACTCATTATGGGGGTTTCCTGTGATGTGGGCACATTGCAAGTGGACACCTACTGAAATGGCAACCCACTTGCTGTAAGTACCCACACGGCGAGGAAGGAGGGAGGGCAACTGGATGAGGAGGGTTCATGAATGACAACAGGGTGATGCTATACCTACATGCATGTGGGGTGGGAGCAAGCATGTTGAGCAATGGGCAGGAGGGTTTGTGAGGGGTTGTGTCACAGACCTCCACTGTGCTGGCTCCATGGTGTTGTGGGGTGGGCACTGGCCTGGGGTGGATGCAGTATAGGGTTCAGGTCTGGGTGCAGGTATATTTTATTGAGCCTGGCCCGAGTAGGGTTTTTGTATTTTTGCCCCACTGTTGCACACCCTCTAACATGTACCCCCATGGAATAAGAGTCTAGTAGGAGGGTGGGTGCAAAGTCTGTAGTGGGCAGGGGCACAGCCTCACCTAAAAAAAAAAACACATTTTTGCAACTGCTTTCACTTGTTGTTGAGTTGCACATCACCAAAATTGAATTTTGACGATGTACACTCGACATAAGGACGATTGCCATTCAGCAATAGCTCTTATGACATTGAACCAATTATGGACAGACCAGGATGAGGGGAAAATAACCTTAGAATTGAGTGATAGAAAAACTGTGCCAGATAACAGTACACTTGAATAGGAAAATGAACAGTTTAAAACATTTTTGCAAAAAACATTGGGTACAGATTTTGTACTACCATTATACAAGGTGACCTGTATTCCAAATGAAACACAGGAAAAATTGTCAAACATGATAACAGACTTGCTAATACCCCTAATGGAAGGCTGCAGACAAGTGAAGGACTGTGTAAGTATTATTAGACCAATACCAGGTTCGGAATTAGTGTTGCTGGTGACAGATCAGTTTTACTCCTTGAATGCTGTTGTTCATAGAGTAAAGGATCTTGATAAAATGGGAATTATGGTTGGGGAGATGACTTCCTTAAGAGAACTCTTTCCAGAATTCTATACAAGAAATGGGACAGTAAGATCAGATCAGATTGAAACACATGTTTCGATCTTTGGGCTAAACAAATACATAAAAATAAATGTAATTTAAGGGGCAAATTAATCAATGTCCTTAATACATTCCTAAACTCTCATGTCAGCAGCTATGACATAAGTAAAGTCCTGAGACAAGAATCGGATGGACAAATAATGTTTTGGGTTAACCAAGAGAGCGCTGTAAATGAATTAAGGAAGAAACAAAGTATTTTGGATTAATTAGATATTTATGTTTGTATAGAAAATGAAAAAGGGAAAGAAAAATGTAATCAGTCTGGCACCCCAAAATGGTTTTGAAATGGGCAACACTGATAGAAACCTTTAATAGGTATGAGAGCCTGTCCTCTTCTGATCAATGACAGCAGGATTTTCAGGAAGGGAGGCCAAAGGGATCAAATACTGTGTCAGATACTCTAAAAGTTAATCAATCTCTTACCAATGAAAGAAGTATAACAAGAGATAGGGAAATATTCAATATCTTGTCTTGGAACCCTTCAGAACTGAACAGAAAACTTGGAGATCCTGAGGATAGCAAGTATTTGAAACAATTTCACCTTATGTGCATATGGGAGACATGGGCATTGGGCAGTCTACATATGGAGGGTTATAGAACCTACTGCAAAAAAGCAAACACAATGAAGAACTATGAGAGAGGTGCAGGTGGATTAGTTATATTTTGTAAGCTTGATGATAACATCAGTACAGAGGAACTTAGCACTCCAAGTAGCAGTGTATTACCAATTAAAATTGTTGAGAAAGATAGCAAGGAACTGTTTATTATCAATGTGTATTCCCATCTAGCAGGTAGTAAGTATGGAGACAATAATTATCTCCAAACTCTGGAAGAATTGATAGATAAAATACAATATGATAACCCAGATGGGTATATAATTATAATGGGTGATTTTAATGCTAGGCTGGGGAACCTACAGGGCTGTTCAGCAGACACAGCAGATGCCCTGATTTCCTTTGACCTAAACAATATTGGTTCTTCAAGGAGTGTGAGAGAAACCACAGTTAATAAAAGGGGAATTAAGCTACACAAAACTTTGAGTAACAGGAACTTTCTTCTCCTGAATGGAGGAATTATCTGTGACCTACCAGGTGAATATTCCTCTATGGGTGGAAAATGGATCCTCCATTATTGATTTTGTTTACGCCAATATACATCTTATTAGACAGTCCAGCTCCCTACATATGACAATAACACCAGAAAGTCAGCATGCAGCTCTGGAGTTAAGGATTAAGACCAGAAAACATCTCCAAAATAAAAATAGGAAAGTCATGCCCATTCAATTGAAAATAAGTTGTATAGTATAGAGAACAATAGAGGGTCACAATTTTGAAGCCATTCTGGAAGGGAAGGAATATTAAGCAAACTACTGGACTTAGCTGATAAGGAACCAGATACTCTGATAGTATCAGAATATAATTCAATTATAGGTCTAATAGCTTGCACAATTTCAAAAGAAATCCAGACAAAGAAAAAGGAGGGACACACATGGTACAACTCTGAGTATAGACAGGCACAGAAACAACTAAATAATCAATTTAGAATTTTAAAACAAAAATCCATTAAGAATAAGAATAAATTAATGAACCAGAAGAGGAAGGGATACAGAAGAATACTAAAAGACAATAAGGAGAAAAGTATAAAACAATTATAGACAGATTTGGAAAAGGCAGTGGCGACAAAAAATGATGAAACATTCTGACGGATTGTTAACCAGGGCATGAAAAACAATAATCTACTTGGGACTTGTATTGAACTGGATGAATGGATAAAACATTATAAACAATTGTTTTATAGGGAGGATCCTGAATATTGCCGTAGAATGACTGAAAGTCAGTGCAAAGAAAGATTAAGTAAACCAGATAACGAGATCACCCTAACAGAGATAGAAAATGCACTCATTTCTTTTAGAAAGAGAAAAGCACCGGGACAGGATGGTGTTCCCCTTGATGTAATAGTCAGGACCAAATTTTATCAGATCCTTTTTTTGTCTAGATCATTTAACTATATATTGGAAACAGGTGACATACCTAATAGTTGGAGATTAAATATGATTGTGCCTATTTTTAAAAAGGAGGATAGAAAAGACCATGAATGTTACAGGCCCATTAGTCTACTGGACATGGTAGGGAAACTATTTATAATAATATTAAATAACAGATTAACTTAATGGACTGAGATTCATAATATAATAGATGAAGCACAGGTTGGCTTTAAAACTAGACACTCTGTGATAGACCAGTGCTTCACGTTGGCACACATAATTTATAAATATAAAGTGGTAAAAAAACAAAAAAGTCTACTGTACTTTTATAGATTTAAAAGCAGCCTTTGATAAGGTTAATAAAAATCTTCTGTGGGAAAGACTATATGATTTTGGGGTTGAGTCCTGCCTATTGGAAATGATCAGACTATTATACCACGACAATTACAGTAGTATCCTGAATAGTGATCAGAGGGATCTGAGTAGTTGGTTTAAATCAAATATAGGGATAAAATAGGGCTGCACACTGGCACCCCTGTTATATAATCTTTACTTCAGCACTGAATTAAAAACAATTTACAATGATGATTTTCATATGCCCAAAATAGGAAATAGGGCATTGCCATATTTGGCATATGCCGATAATGTGGCATTACTGACAACTGGCCACTTAGGCATGAGAAGGATTCTTGAAAAATTCTATATGGAATGTAATAGAGCTGATCTGCAGATTAATTATAGTAAAACAAAGGTTCTGGTCTTTGCGTAAAATAAGAAAGCTTATAAATACTTTATAAATAACCATAAATTAGAAATTGTATCAGAGTTCTGTTATCTAGGAATAATGGTTAACCATAAAGGGACTTGGGGCACACATGTGAGGGAAGCCAAATTAAACGCAAAAAAATTTCTTCCAACTCTGTCATCTTTCTCTCATAGACATGGTGGGAAATCTATAGAAGGAAACATAATGAGAGCAAACGCAAAACTCAGAAGTCAATTGTTGTATTGAGCTGAAGTTTGGGGAATTCAAACAAGAATAAACTTAGATCCCTGTTTCAACAAATTTTACAAGAAACTGCTGGGTCTCCCGAACAGTGCTTCTTCTGCACTAGTGCGGGCAGAGCTTGGTCAGTTGTCAAGTTGAATGCTATATCAAACAAAGAGTAATAAACTATTGGATTAAAGTTTTTGGGATGCAAGAAGGCAGACACCTTCAAATCTGTCTTGATGAAGCTATTATGTATCAACATTTAAATATAATGTTTCTTTGCATGAGTGTAGTGGAAGATTTGATTAAGACATATGGACTTCAACAGATCACTGAGGATAGTCTTAGATACTCTTTTGTCCAAATAAAAGATATAGTGAAAAAATAGGTTAGAGATATATACTTTCAAAAGGACTAAGAGGCATGCAGACAATCTAAGGCCTGTGTCTGATTTGTCAAACATAAAAGATGGCATAAAATGGAAAAATACTTGCTGACTGTCCGAAACCCATTTCATAGGAAAATTGTAACAAGATTTAGATTTGAATGTTTTTCCAGCAATTGGAAGAAGGGGCAATATGACAGAGGGAAGAGCAATAACTTGTTCTGTGGATGCAAGTTAGGGCAAGATAATTTGCTCCATTTGGTTATATTGTTCCTGCTTCATGAAAAATATAGGGGCCTTTTACTGGGTGGCATACTGGAACATCTATCATATCAACCTCAGCAACTGTTATCTTATTTTCTGAAATCTCAGGACACGAGAGTATTGTTCCCTCTGGTCTCCCTTCTCAAAATAATTGAAGAATGAGGTCTTCACCTGAAATCATGATGTATATAGAGGGAATATGAACAAGCGAAATACCGATATTACATAATATTTCATCATTGTGCTCTTTGCACATTTTCTTTCTTTTAAACTTCTGTATAAATAACAAAAAGTGCAATATGTGAACTATATGATGTGCAATTATGCTAGAGGTTATCTGTTGGGAATCTGTTTTTAAATGTATGTAACCATTTGTTTGTAGAGTACTATGTCTTTTCTGTTATTGTATTTTAATGCCTGTCTCTTTTTTATATTGTATGGCTTTTAAGCAGAACAAATAAAATAAATTGATTGATATATTACATAATTCATTGTGGAGAGAAGGAGAAGAGGCAGGGCAGGGGAAAGGGAAGGGGTGCCAGGGATAGAACATTGAGTAGAGAGGGAGGCAAGGAGAAGAGGAGGGGATTAGACACAGGTAGAACAGGTGAGGAATTAGATGCAGTTTCAGATGAGGAGAAAAGAAGATTTCTTTGAAGCACCTCTTGAACAAGGGAAGAGATAGGCATGAGAGAAGATTATGGGGAGGTTGTTCCATTTTTGTGATGCTGCTATTGAAAAGGATCTCCTACCTATGGCTAGTTGGGTTTTGGGTATGGATAATATAGGGAGATGGAAGAATCTAAGGGTCCTAGAGGAGAGTTTCAATGTAAGAAGATTGGAAAGAATGGGAGGCGAGGGATGGTTGATGTGTTTGAAGACTGTGCATAGCACATGGAAGTCCATATTGGCCTCAAAGGCTGGCCATCCTATGGTATTGAGCACATCACAGTGGTGGGCCCACGCAGATGCCTTGGCAACAAAACATGTGACTCTGAGATAGGCCTGCCTGAGTTTGTCCAGGGAAGAGGACTTGACTGAGTGAGTTATGGGGGTCCCATAGAATAGGCCGGGTAGAAGGGTAGCCGATGTAATAGTTTTCCTGGCTCAAGGAGTGAGGCAGGGGCAGTGTGATATAGAAGACCTAGCTTTTGATTGGTTGTTGTAGTAACATTAGACACATGCAACTCAAAGGATAGATGCTCATCAAGAGTCATGCCAAGATCTTTGAATGAGCCCACTCCTTCTATGAGCACACCAGAGGAGGTATATACTACCAAGAGGGACTGGGAGGAGACATCATAGGAGGTATGTTGGAACAACATGGCTTTAGTTTTCTTCATGACCATACCAGCAAGTTCTCTACCTGAAAGAGCTCCTGGTGCCTTACTGCTCTGTCCTCTCACTACAATCCTCTGATGAGGGATTGCTAGAGATACCCAGGGTATGTTTAAAGACATCTGGAGGAAGATCATTTGCCTATATGGCACCTACACTGTGGAATTATCTACCTCATCAGATACAAGATTGCCTGACTGTGGAAAGTTTTAAAAAACAGTTTAAAACTTTTCTCTTTAACCAAGCATTTGCTGGAACTTAATAACTAAGGGTTATTTCTGGTTATTGTATCTATTGTTTTTATATGGCATGTTTTTAAAGTGTTTGAATTATTGTAAAAGTGCCCTGAGCTTGGGAAGAGCACTTCAAATAAATAAACTTTTGCTTACTTACTTACTTACTTCTCCCTGGACCACGTTTCAAGTAACTGGAAGTCTTTTTCCAGTTCCAACCTAATGGTGGAGACATCTCTGTTGGATCTGTATTATGGCATCATCTGCACAGAGTTGAACCATTGCCCCCCCCCCCACAGTTCAGCGGTAGCTCATTGATGAAAACTGAAAATAGCAGTGGCCCAAGGACTGAGCCCTGGAAGATGCCATCTGGGATGGGTGATATGGAGGAAAAGGCACAAGCACATTTGACACACTGAGTTTGATTCATTAAGCAGTCTGAGAACAAGGAGAGAGAGAGAGAGAGAGCTGAGGTCATGGTCAAGAAGTCAGAGTGTTGAGATAAGGAGAGAGTGGTTCACAAGATCAAAGGCCTTTCAGAGGTCAATTACTATGGCTCCAGTGACCCAGCCTTGATCCATGGCATGAAATATGTCGGAAATGACTCTCAAAGAGCTGAATCAGTCCCATGTGCCTTCTGAAAACCATGCTGATTGATGGTGAGGGCATAATTAAGTTCAAGGAAGGAGTATAATTGATTATAAAGAATTTGTTCCTGGATTTTGGCAATCAGACATAATGTGGATATTGGTCTGTAGTTGTCAACGAGGTTTGTAGGGCCATGTTTGTGCATTGTGATGATGATTGCAGTCTTCCATTTGTCAGGGACAGCATGGGTATAGAAGGATCTGTTCATCAGTTGTACGATTGGA
This sequence comes from Neoceratodus forsteri, assembly GCA_016271365.2. Lineage (NCBI taxonomy): Eukaryota > Metazoa > Chordata > Ceratodontiformes > Ceratodontidae > Neoceratodus > Neoceratodus forsteri. Next base: position 867,170,199 of record CM057450.1, on the reverse strand, counting down.
TGAGCTAATTCAGGTGCTCTGATCTTAACGAATTTGAGCAGTAGGGAGTCAAATCCATAAGAACTATCTGGTTTAAGACCCAGCAAGAGCTTAAGTACTTCTTTCCATGAGGTGGGTTTTATGTGGAAGAGGGGTGGGGGCTTCAGGGAGATAGTCTTGTGGGGTAGGGAGATTAGCTGATAGACCAGTCTTATACACGTTAATGTCTGTGAAGAAGTTATTTTTCATTCCTGTGGCAATTTCTGAGGGGGAGGTTAGTAGATGGCCTTTCAAGATCATATTCTGAGGATTAATTTGCTCTTTGCCCTTGAGAGGAGCATTAATCTGAGTCCAGAAGTATGTGGGGTTGGAGAATTGTGTTTCCTGCAAGGATTGAAGATAGACACACTTTGATCTATTGGTATTGGCTTTACAAGAGTTATGCAGTTGGCAGTAGGATTGCAATTTGACTGGAGCCCGGGTCCTTTTAAAGGTATACCAGGCCTTGTGACAGGAACGCATTTGCTGCTGTAGCTCTCGAAAGAGCCAAGGAAAGTGGAGCCTTTTTGCTCGTCATAAATTTGTAAGGGGCATGGGTATCGAGGATGGTGGAGAAGGTGGTAAAGAGGCATTTCAGAGCCTGAATTATATCTGGAAGAGCGGTAATGGGTGTCCAGTCAGTGGTAGCAAGACTTTGCCGGAATGCTGCAGCCAGCGTTAAAGTTATGCAGATCTCTGGATCTGATGATTTTTCGGGTGGGGGTGGGGATGGTTATTCTTCCAGACACAAAAAGTGGGGAGTGATCACTTAGTGCATCGGGAAGGATTCCCACAGCCTTAATGTGCAGTTTGTTATTTGCCAACCATCCAGTCCAGGAGGCTGTGGTTACCCTGTCTTTATGTTAAGTCTAATGGGTTGGTCAATTAATTGCTCGAGCTTGGCATCAGACAAGGCTGTTTGGTATTGAGACCTATTGGGTCCAGTCCAATCTAGACTGAAATAGCCACAGAGTATGGTATCTCTGAAGGGGAGAGTATGAGTTCAATGAAGGAGAAAGAAACTAATTTAGGGGGCAGGTAGACACATCCTATGGTTAAATGCTTAACTTGACCAAGGGTGACTGTGATGAACAATTGTTTGTTGTCAGTGTTAGTGTCATGGACAGGGAGTTCACTGATGGCCAAGCTGGCCCTTGTGCATAACAGAACCCCCCTCCTCTCTTGTTGGGTCTGTCGCATCTATAGAAGGAGAACCCAGGGAGAGCAATTTTGTGAGATTGTATAGTAGACGTTAGCCAGGACTCTGTAATGCATAGGAAATCTGGCTTGTAGCGCTTTGTCCAAGCTTAAAGTTCTGCAATTATGCACCTGACACTTTGTATATGCATATGGGCTATTGTAAGCCCCTTTATGCCGGACCAGGTGGGGCAAGATGTTAGAAAGCTGGGTGTCTTTCTCTTTGTGGAACCAGGATTTAGTTTGAGGTCACCTGATAGAAGGAGCAGAAACATGTAGGACCTGATAGAGGGTGAGCTAAGGAACTTAGTTTTATAAAACCTCTTGGCACGTGATGTAGAAATGATAGTTTTTTCCATTGGGTATATGCTAGATCTCCATGGTGGGGGGTTGACAATTTAGGTGTGTGAAGCAGGCAGTAGAGGGGACATAGTAGGGAAACATCAGAGGTAAGATATACAGCAAGTGTCTGTGTCAAGGCATTTGTATTCCAAAGGAGAGAAGTCAGGATGGAGCAAAACATGAGGAGACCTTTAGTTAGGTAGAATGATATTATAATGGCTAAAAGAGGTTGCATAGAGTGGAAATGGCTAAAAGAGGTCATGGAGAGTGGTACAGGAGAGTGGTCAGACAGTGATTAAGGTCAGTAGGGTGCACCAATGAACAAAGAGAGAGAAAAAAGGGGGTAAATGGGCAAGTTATTATGAAGCATACAAGTGAAGTTAGCAAGTGCTCTAGGTTGGGATTAATGTTATGTAGCCCACAAATACAAGAACTTAGGTTGAGAGTGTAGTGCTGCCACTAAGTGGCAGGAGAGTTTAACGTGCAGATGGAAAAGTAGGGAGACAGAAAAACACTACAGAATCCAATCACGCATGCCTGAAGATTCACAACACTGTATAGCTAAAGCCAGAAAAGGGTGGAAGAGGTGGTGGGAAGGTGGGGAGCCTCCACAAAGAGGTGGCTGGAACACACAGCAGGAGCAGAGAGTGCATGTAATGGCAACTGCCCTGCTACAGGAGTCCCTCTCCACTTGCTCTCCACTTGCTCTACAGCTATGGTCAGGACAAGCAGCAGCAATGGTGAGTGCAGGCTGTAACAGGTGATAGCCATGCTACAAGAGTCCCTCTTCAATTCCTCTACAGCTGCGGTCAGGAGCCGCACAGAACAAAGCTGGATTTTCTTGACAAAATAAAGCAGGATTTGCTGGATTTGAATTTCTTTTTTTTAGGGATCCTGGGGTTTCAGACTGGCAACATGCTCAAATGACTAGGGTTGTTCAAGCATATAGCAAGGAGTGGTTCCAGGAGGCTGGCGAAAAGTCTGCATAGGCACAGAGACATGGGCAGTGCTGCACTAAAGTCTCAGTTAATTTAGTGAGACTTAAAAGCAGCCATGATTTTTTTTAACGGCAGGTAAGATTTTTTCTCTTTTCCTATATCTCTTTTTAGATATGGAAAAACTGAATTAAAGGAGTTTTGAATTAATAGAAGAAGAGAAAGACTAGCTCAGGTGCTCCAGGCAGAGTTGGTTGATGACCAGTCCAATTCAAAAAAAAGCACCAGAAATCAGACAATGCAAGTCCAGTGGGGTGCCATCTTCTACTGGAAGTTCAATGGCATGCCTGGAGTGGTGAGTTGAGGGTTGAGAGAAGCTTCTGTGGCCACAGCTACTTGATGGGATTACCCGGGAGGGGGAGGTGATTACTGTGGAAATAAAGGGGAGAATAAGATTACCTCTGGGGGTGGAGATAAGGGGAGGAAAATATTAGCTTACGGGTGGGGGAAGACAGAAATTGAGAAGGGAGGGTGGGAGGTATTAGAGGACAAAGGTAAGAATTGACTTAAGGGTAGGGAAGTGGGGCAGGTACAGAAGGCAGAACAAAGAAATGAGATGGGGTGAGGGGTATTACGTGAGCAGATGATCAGGTTTAATGAGTGCAGGACAGGATGAGGGAGGGGTAAGTAGGGGGAATAGAGTAGCAGAGATTAGATAGTAAGTGAGGAGAGTGAGGTAGAGGTGCAAAGAAAAATAAAAAAGGGTTGGGAGAAAAAAAGAGAATTAATTACAATTCAAAAAGAGAACTGCATCAAACTGCTAAAAAATCCAGTTTCAAGCATTAATCACAACTCTGATTCCCAAACCACAGAATTAACTCTTATTCAAATGGAGAGTTGTATCAAACTTGCTAAAGAAACTGTGTCAAGCATTGCACAAATATCGGAACCACAGATCAGAACTCCAAAGGCCTAAGCCGATATGAGCTGAGCTTAAAGGTGCAATAGCAAAATCATGACGGAGATAGAAGCTTGCCTATTCTACAGATAACAAAAACTGTTTCAAACTTAATATAAACTTAAGTAAGCTTTGACAGATATTCATAGTTACACAGCAAATTTGAGTATGGGTCAGGCAAATTTTAATAAAATTGGGCAGCATAAAATACAATCAGAATAACAGGGCAGTTCTTCTCAGAATGGCACCAAAACTGATTTATCTGAGGGACACCTGAAGTTAAAGTGCAGTATCTAACAGCTCATTTGTACAAGGAAATGCTCCAAATTAATTTAGCAGGGGACACTTGATCAGAGCCAACTTCACAGAAATCAGACTTCAGCCAACTCAAGCAGCAGCAGCAGTAGTATGTGCAGGCTGTAGCAGGCGATTGCCCTGCTATAGGAGTCCCTCTCCACTTGCTCTACAGCTGCGGTCAGAAGCCGTGCAAAATAAGGCTGGATTTGCTAGACAAAATAAAGCTGGATTTGAATTTTTAGGGAGTCTGGGGTTTCAGACAGGCAAGCTTGATCAAATGACTAGGGTAGTTCAAGCATACAGCAAGGGGTGGTCCCAGGAGGCTGGAGAAAAGTCTGCATAGGCGTAGAGACACGGGCAGTCTTGCACTAAAGTCTCAATTAATTTAATGAGACTCAACAGCAGGCGTGATTTTTTTTGAATAGCAGGCAAGATTTTTTTTTCTTTTTTCCTGTGTCCCTTTTTAGACCTGATAAAGCAAATTAAAGGAGTTTGGAATTAATAGAAGGAGAGAAAGACTAGCTCAGTGACTCCAGGCTGAGTTGGTTCACGACCAGTCCAATTAAAAAAAAAGGCACCAGGAATCAGACAATGCAAGTCCTGAGGGGCGCCGTCTTCTTCTGGAAGTTCAAGGGCATACCTGGAGTGGTGAAGTGAGGGCCAGGAACAGCTCATGTGGCCACAACTGCTTGATGGCATTGCTCAGGTGGCGATGCAATGACTGGAGTGGTGAGTTGAGGGCTGGGAGCAGCTTCTGCAGCCATAGCCACTTGATGGGATTGCCCAGGGGACAAGTGAAGACTGGAGTGGCTAGTTGAGAGCCAGGAGCTGCTCCTGCGACAACAGTCACTTGATGGGATTACAACACACACATCCTTCACTCGCAGATGGTTCCAAAGCTCCACCACCCTTTCTTTAAATTTGAACTTCCTCACATCCCTCTTCAATAGAGATGCAGCAAAGTATTATTCCGCTTGCGAAGTGGACATGAAGTCCACCATTTCGCATAGTTGGACGTTATGTGAAGTTCATTCAGAAAAGATGGAATTTTGCCTTTTGCAGTGCTCTTTGAGTTGTATTGTTTCACCTTATTCCATGTTGTGGTAAAATAAGGTTAAGTGAGTGATAAATGGGCCACAGATCACATGGCCCATAAAGTCTCACAGTCTTTAGGTCACAGGCTTCATTTCTGGCTACAGCAGGAAGTCAGGAAGTGAAACAGTTTCACTTTTACCTTGCTGTAGCAGTAGAAGGAGCTAGCAGAGCTGGTGAAAGCTGCAGGAAAGCAAAACAGATATAAAATTTGATTTTTTGGTCCTTATTTGCTAGGGGTTTTTTTTGTGGAGTATGAAAGGGTACGTGTATGTGTTTTTTTGTAGTTTTGTGTGAATTTTCTTCTGTGAGTGTGTGTCTGTGTGAAATAAACAGAGAGAGGGAGATAGAGAGACAGAGAGAGAGAGACACTAATGGAGGGTGATTGAGGAAGAGGTGGTTTTAGGTGTGGTGCAGTGGGGGATCATATCAGAGTCCGCACACGTGGTGGCATTCTCCAAATAAACCGCAGCACCATACGTAGAGGTCCTCCACCTTAAGCAGTTTGTCCTGGGCTGGCAGTACCACCTCTGGGCATGGCACATAACAGCGCCCGCTGTGCCACCACCACCTGCAATGGCCCTTGCACCAGCGCCACGTGCTTCGGCCCCCCTGGCCCTAACTGGGTAGCAGCAGCAGGTGGCAGTAACACTTACCCCCCCATGCCAATGCCTGGTCCTTCTCGCAGCTCTGTGGTGTGGGAGTTTTTCAGTACACTGCCTAGGGACAGAAGTGTAGTTAAATGCAACATCTGTGATGCTCTGGTGAGCCGTGGCCCTAGGGGCACTCACCTGGGAATGGGGGGACAGTGCACCAACATGCTGAACCACCACAAAGCTGTGTGGGATGCCAAGGTGGCAGAAGTTGGACAAAATGCACCTGTTGGCCCTTCTGGAAGTTCTGGCCAAGATATTGTGGCACGTTGTGCACCTGCACCTGCACAACATGGTATTACGCAGGGGAATGCAAGCGGTGATGCGGCTGCTCCACCACAACCTGCTGCAGTTTTAGGCAATGGTGGTAAGCCATTCCAACTCCCTGCCACACAGGGCAATGTGGCTATGTTGTGAAGTGAGTTGGATGTGGTTAACCACTGTCTCAATAGTATGCAGCAGCAGTTGGATAGAACCGAAGGTCACCAGCTCCAGATAATGGAAATGCTCCAACTGCTGCTCTCCAACCAGAACATAGAAACCTAGTTTTGTTTAACATGTTTGCCCATTCCTCCTGATTCCTTGCACCCACCACCCTCTCTGTGAAATATTACGTCCTGGTGTTGTCCCTCAATCCTCCCTAATTTGTGCACATCTTTTTTTCTGTATAATGCTATCCTCTTGTGCATTGATTATTCCTTTTTGGTACTTCTTAGTTTCTATCATCCCCCCTTTCCTTCTAGGATATACATAATGACATTTAACGTTTGTTTCATTTTTGGACTTCATTTTAATGTGATGGTTCCCAGTGTATCCTAGTATACCCTGTTCCCCAGCTCTCCTTATTTCCTTCTCACATTTCTTGCATACTTTTATGTCATCTGACACAGGTCACTGTCCATTTTTGTTGTTGTTATCCCCCCCTCACTTTGTGTACTGCTATATGTATAATGTTAAGTGTGTGTTCCATCTTTCTTTTACACAACTTTGTTTACCTCCCCAAAATGGTAAGAACCATGCCCAAAAACAACTGAAATAAAATAAAGTACAAAAGTGGTGTCCTTGCCCTCATTATATTCCTACTTAACAAATCCATAAGTACAGCACTCCAGATGAATAAATTCCAAGAAAAAAATGTTCACTGCTAGTGCAAATGTATTTATAGGCAAGCAAGGAACAGAAATGACCCTTGCACTTCATGTGTTAGGGCCTCTAATGCTGCTGCCCAAGTACCCCATCTTCGCAGGGCTATTTGTGTGTGGCTTGTTTTGCCATCAATATATTTGCAGTACCAGTGAACATTTCTTCTTTGCATTTATTCTTCTGAAGTGCTGGTTTTCCAGTTTTCTCTTGGACTTTTAGAGCTAACTGCTCTCTACCAGCAGCCGTCCCTAGTGTTAGTGCAGCATGCTTCTGGACCTTGTGTATTCCAACTTAATGTCTGTTTATCATGAATTAGAAAATGGGCTTTTTATTTCCTGGGCTTTGATTGGCTGGTACTCCTGCCAGGGGGGTACATTAACTTTCAATAGATGCCCAGGAAGTAAAAAGTGCCAGCCCAAGTGCCCCTTCACCTAGTCAAGTATCCTAATGCCTACCCTGCCTGTTCATTGGCTGAAAGCACCCCATTGAATATGAAATCCCCATGTTTTTCTCTCACTTAGTGAGAGAAAGTGCCCCCTCAACATATTTGTTGTGGTACAGTGAATTACCCTGACATGAAGCAGTCTCTTATTCACACTTCCCTCGAAAGAAAAGCGCAGAGTGAGTAATCCCAGCACACATACCAAGAAACTGTCACTTTTTCAAATGGGTTCAGTTAAATCCAGAATTTACTACCCCATTCAGCAATTGTAACCTACATTTATGTGAAACGGGCTCCTTTCGGTCATGCAAATCTGGCATAGTAGCCGTTTGTACTCTCGCGCCCCTCTTCCGCTCCTCATTTCTAATTCATTCAGGCAGCCCTCCTCAGGAACACAGCTCAAAACACTAAAAATATACAGGAAAGTCATGAAAACATACCACCGGGCTGTTAAGTACTGGCTACTGTGCAGTAGGAAATGACTCTAACTGCAATCAGCGCCGCTCACTCTCACCTCACATGGTCCGGTAAATGCAGAAAGTCCCACTCGGTGCGGTGTTGAAGTTCCCCATGGTCGCTGCTGCTACTGATCCTTGCTTGTATTCAGCAGCCAAAGAAATGAAATAACCAAGGCAAACCTTGCCTGTATTTTGGAAAATTAAAAACAATTTTCCTTTCCATTATACTTCCGTTTTCACGCATGCCCGACGTAACGTCTCATCTCCCTGAGGTAACAGCTCCACCGCTACAGTAAACAAGAAAAAGAAAAGTACAACAAACAGGCTGCAAACATTAGAAAAAAAAAAAAAAGACCCCAAAGAAATTTAAAACGCTAGCCCTGTATGCCAGTAGTGGGTGGGGGGGAGAGGGGAGGTTGCCATGACAGCCAACAATAAAAGCAAGACTCCTTAGTTCAAAAATGAAAAAAAAAAAAGCAGGTGGAGGAACTATTTTTTTAACACTACAAATAAAATACTTAATTTATTAAAAATCGTTATGCAAACTTGTTTATTTAAAGCACATAAAATGCAGTGACCATTTTCTAAGCACAATAATGCCCTCCAGGGTGGGTGATATGGGCAATACCAGACCGCCCAAGGGCTATAAGGCCCTCCGCCTGCAGTATCAGGCCTCATTACGCCCCTGGCCGGTCCAGTATTGCCAATACTGCCCACCCTGTCGGGCATTATTGCTTACATATTTTTTGTGCCTTACCAATGTCTCCTTTCTGTCACGATTTGTTCGTTGAAAATCAGGAGTGAGCAGTGTAATAATATGCTAAACAGCATGTGTGCAGTGTCAGAAGCACACTGCCCAGACCCCTAAAAACATATATGCTAGCTGACTTGTTCCAGTAGTGGTGGTATAAAGAATACAGAATATATAAGGTTATTTTATTTGTACCATCACTAACTATGGTCCAACTCATATAATATGTTTTCAGGGGGCTGGGCAGTGTGTACCTGACAGTGCACACATCACATGCTGTGTAGCAGATTATTGCACAGCTCACTCCTGCTTTTCCACAGAAGCACACAGCAAAACAGAAATAAAACACTGCTGAGATCAGTAAAAAAAAAATGTTTTGGAAACAGAGATTATTAACTTGGAATATAACAAGGAAAGGAAGGACACAACTTTTTTGTCTTATTTTCTGAAGAATGTGTTTGGCCACTGTTCGTACAAATCTTGGGATGCAGTCTTATGCCCAGAAAATTCCTGACCCCAGATGAAAAGAAATGAGAGCTGAAAATGCATTTTCATGTAAAGCTTCTTGACCTTATTGGCTGAGGCACAGTGTCTTGCCAAATGATGTGCTAGAAAGGTGACCCTACCATTGAGTTAACTGTCCATGATTGCTGTTGGTTGCCCAAAGTCTGCTGCACTGACCACAACAGGAAGGATGCCCTTTGTGTGGACACGAATACTACCCTTGGTAAGATAATGTAGCTTTCACCATTATGGTTTTCCATAGAACCTGGCTATATATATATATATATATATATATATATATGCAATCATTGCTTTTTGTATCACAGGTCATATAATTGAACTTGTGGTGCACATTTCTTGGCTTGAAGAGGAATTTTGTCAAGCTAGTGAAGGTAAGTATTTTTTTTGGGGGGGGGATCATTTGGAAGCAATTTTCATTAATGGTTTCTTTTTTGTTAATTCTTCACAGGTTTTCTGTGCATCCTCCAGTCCAGTACTTATGGTCAGGATTCATTCTAGCTCTTGCGTGTGTGTCCCAGGGTGTGATGTTGAACTTATTATTTGAAAGGATCAATGGCAGTACACATCATCAAAACATTTCCTGCAAATACAGATAAACAAGAAATTATTAGTACTTGATTGCAGTAACACATTCTGTTTAAAGTGTGACTGTTGCTGTCATTTATCCAAAGTAACAGATAGCAAGTTGTCAGACAGCGCCCACAACAAGGCCACATTAATTTACAGTCACAAATTTAGTACAGGTAACCCATACACTGTCCCAACTCCCAATGTCTTAACTGAAGTTACATTTTACAAGATGTCTCTTGTCATGTCACAACCTGTAAAGAACTTTGTTCAACATCGCCGTGGCTGCTGCAGCAATACAGTGTCAGACGTGCATAACAAATTTATTATGTGACTTACATGTCACCTATGCAATATGATTTGCACACTTTTGAAAAAATGAACTATAAAAAAGAAGTGATGAAATAAAACTGATGTACTTACTGGAAATGGATATTCTATAGGTGGCTGTGGATAGTACTGCAGTACTATAGTCCTTCAGTCCAGGAGAGTGCTTGAAACTTTTAACCTGTCAAAAAAGAAAATAAGTTGACTGTATGTGTTTCTCAACTGCATCTCAGAAATGCAACAGGAAGCATAACACAGCTCATGGAAATTCCAAAAAAGTAGTAAACATACTCTCTGTAAAGTATTGGTAGTAAGAAGCCTTGCAGCTGTGGTTGTTGGATGCTGTCTTCTCTCCATCTGCCATGGCAAAGGCAGGGCACAGGATGGAAAACAATCACAATCCCTCTAGAAACATAGAATTTGACGGCAGATAAGAACCGCTTGGCCCACCTAGTCTGCCCATTTTCCTACCTAACAGATAAGCTGCAGATCCTAGTTAACCGACAGCTTACTTCCTCTTACCCACCCCTAGGACTGCCTATGCCTGTCCCATGCAATCTTGAATTCCCCCACTGTTCTTGACTCCACAACCTCCTCAGGGAGACTGTTCCATGCATCCACAACCCTCTCAGTGAAAAAATACTTCCTCACATTACCCCTGAGCCATCCCCCCTCTATCTTTAAATTGTGCCCCCTTGTTCTTGCACATCTCTTTTTCTGGAAGATGCTACCCTCTTGGATTTTGTTAATTCCCTTGAGGTACTTGAAAGTTTCTATCATGTCCCCTCTCTCCTGTCTTTCCTCAAGAGTATACATATTAAACTCCTTTAGTCTTTCTTCATATGTCTTCTGGTGCAGACCCTGCACCATTTTGGTTGCCCTCCTTTGGACAGCCTCCACTTTGTCTATGTCTTTGCGGAGATGGGGTCTCCAGAACTGCACACAGTACTCCAGATGGGGTCTTACCAACTGTCTGTACAGAGGGATAACAACTTCCTGTTTTCTACTATTGATGTCTCTTCCTATGCATCCCAGTATCCCCCAGCCTTCCTTACTGCCTTCTCACATTGGTTGCCCACCTTTAGGTCATCTGATATAATTACCCCAGGTCCCTTTCTATTTTTACTGTTGTTAGTATCTCACCCTCCATTGTGTACGCTTCCCATGGGTTTTTGTTTCCTGTGCATTACCTTGCACTTCTTTGCATTGAATCTGAGCTGCCATACATTTGACCATTCCTCCAACCTTGCCAAGTCCTTCTCATCCTTTCCACTCCATCTTGTGTATCAACCCTGTTGCAGATCTTTGTGTCATCTGCAAGAGACATATTTTTCCTTCCATTTCCTCTGCAATGTCACTTATAAAGACATTAAAAGGATCGGTCCTAGTACTGAACCTCATGTACCTTCACTAGTTACCCTCCCTTCTTCACTGTGTACTCCATTTACTACTAACCTTTGTGTCCTGTTGTCTAGCCAATTTTTATCCAGGCTACCACCTTGGGACCCATTCCAAGGCTGGCTATCTTGTGTATTAATCTTTTGTGTGGGACTGTATCAAATGCCTTGCTAAAATCTAGGTAGGCCATGTCCACAGCCCCTCCCTGGTCTACTGCTTTGGTCACCCAGTCAAAGAAATCTATTAGATTTGTCTGACTGAGACTGAGAACCTCTGAATGAGATAGTCTCTTGTGTATTTGTCTGGCAGCAGTTCACTGGTGGTGGTCATGGGGAGGACACATGATGACATTCCCTCTTATTATCTGGTGGCTTTGGTTAACAGCAGTTTTCTGGTGGTGATCATGGGGGGGCACATGATTGGGTTGCACCTGGAAATGAGCCTCGGCTCAGTGTGCCTTTCCCAGTCATCAAAATTTTAAATAAAAATAAAATAAAACATGATGACATTCCCTCTTATTATCTGGTGGCTTTGGCTAACAGCGGTTTTCTGGTGGTGGTCATGGAGGGGCACATGATGACAATCCTTCTCACTATCTGGTGGCTTTAGCTAACAGCAGTTTTATGGTGGTGGTAATGAGGGGACACGTGATGACGTTCCCTCTCACTATCTGGTGGCTTTCGCTAACAGCCGTTTTCTGGTGGTGGTGGTGGCCAATGGTCATGGGAACAGCTGCAGCCTGCAACACATTCCCTATCACTGTCAGGCACACATGGGTGGGTGGTGGGCGGGATATAGTGTGTATTGTGTTACAGTATTTCATTCTCAGAAGTAATACAGAGGCAGGGAGGATAAAATAGAAGGATTGTGAATTTACTTGCTCCAGATTGCCAATTTGACATATGGAATTTGAGTCATTCTGAGTGGGACAGTGATTTAACGTTATGGAAAAAAATGTTCCATAGAAAAAATGTGACAGCCTTTTAACCACTTCACTTAAAACCTACCAACATCAACCTCATCATCATCCTCATACAGGAAGCTGCCCTCGCAGTCATCAATGTCTGAATTGTGCCCACTAGGTAATTCTTTCTCCATGATGTCATCATCTACCAAAATGGAAGGCTGTTTCATGCTGCCAGTGCCACCAGGATGGCCCTTTTCTCCCACATTACCACAACCATGACCATGCCGGGGTACAAATACAGAGGTTTCAGTTCCAGCTGGTATGTGTCCCTCATTCATTTTTATGAATGTCAGCAAGCTGACATTTGAAGGAAAGAGGTTTGTATGATGATCCCAAACTATTGCACCCACAGAACTGAATACCCTCGACACTTACACTGGAGGGTGGGCATGTCAGCTACTTCAGTGCCGCTGAAGTCAGCTCTGGCCATTCACTGACCTTTCCACTCCAGTATAAAAATGAATCATCAGTTACTGACACATACCTGTTTTCAGCCAAATATGAGTCAACCTTCGCAGTGCTGCACAATGTCTGGTGGTGGACTCATCATCCTGTTCTCCTGATTCATTGATGTCACAAATTCTGAATTGGGACAAAGCACCCCAAAGTGGATTAATGGCAACCAGTTTTGAAGACAGACCACCTGGAACAGCAGCCACCTTACAGGATGTGCTTGACACTACTCCAAACTGATTTTGAGCCTGGTTGTGCTGCTGATGTTTGCTGACCTTGCCACGTGACGTCTGTGCCCCATGAACCAAGTGCACCAGTTCCCCACTGACATTTTTAACCTGTTCAGGCCTTCCCTCCAGGAGTGACGCAATTCCACATTTGTATCATGGGTCCAGCATTGTTGCTATTGCAAAGTCACCACTGTGCTGAATGCTCAAGATGTGCCCATTGTGGTCGAATAGTGTCAGCATGCGTTTCAGCAACACACTGCTAGCACAGTCTCCGGAATCATCATGGCTATGTTGTAGATTCAGCAATGTCTGCCTCAAAACCTACAGCAGTGGAATTGATTGGCTGATGGAGGCAGACTTGCCACTCACTGCCTGTGTGGTGTGTTCAAAAGGCCTCAAAATTGTTATAATAGAGTCCATGAGGTGCCACTGTTCAGTGGTGAGAGACATGGAGGCCCCAGAAGTGTCATGGCTAATGTGCATGACCAGATATTTGGAGATTGCTTTGTATTGTTCATACAACCTCTCTGCTATGTATAAAGTGGAGTTCCACTGGGTGACAACTTCCAGCTTGAGGCAGTGCTGTGGGAAGCTATTTTGGATCTGCAGCTACTGAAGTGTTTAAGGGCCTTTGCAAAGCATGAAAAGTGCGAACAGATACGGCGTGCAACTGTCAACATTTCCTTTGTATCATGTTGCTGCAGAAACTACTGGACCACCTGATTTAAACAGTGGGTCATGCATGGAACCTGAACAAAGCCACCATTCATGATGCATTTAACCACATTTGACCCATCGTCACATGCTATAAATCCAGCTTTCAAAGACAGGGGGTTCAGCCACTCGTCATTTTCGTTCATTAGCAAGTCCAGCATGTGTCACCAGCATGGGAACAGGCCACACTGTGCATTGCAAGTGTTGTTATGCTGTTGAATTCTTGCAAGATTGCTACCATGACAGTCCACCTTATTACACTGATTAGTCACACTACCTCCAGCACAAACAACCCCTGGCACCTGTGCCCAGTGTGCAGTTATACACAAATATGAACTCCCTGCTGTTTTGCCACTTGTCCACATATCAATACTTAGATGGAGAGGAGGAATGTTGAAGGGCATGCCTTACAGAGTCAGCCACAGTACAGTATAACTTGGGGACAGCACGTGTGGAAAAGTATGTCCTGGATGAGACTTTCCATGTCTGACAGGTGCGTGCATCAAACTGCAGGAATTAGAAATTCTCCATGAAGGAGAAGGCCAAAAGATCAATTGCCAGCATTTCAGCTACAGCAGCATTAAGTTCTCGTGACACTGCATGATTGGGTGAGTACTTCAACTTATGGGCAAAAACGCTTTCCAACGTGGACTGACTTACACATTTTGCATGGGTGTGACAAATGGCTCTGCTATGTGAATGGCCGGGGCTGGGGTGTGGACAGGTGATGAAGAGGTTGTGCAAATCCACAAATTAATTTCTTTTCCTCATTTTACATACAGGGGTTGATGTACACTTGCACTAGACATACTGCATTGACCACTACCACCACCACTGCTACTCTGACCACCACTTGACAAGATCTCAAAATCATTATCCTCCCCCTCTTCATGCCTGTAGTAATCCTCTGATGTTATTTCATTGCTACTGCAGAGATTCCTACTTGGTCTTATACTCACGGAAGGGGATAACATGCTCAGTAAGGTTGATGACGAGTGAGAACACCTCACTATGGCATTAGCTGCCATCTGGTACTGGGTCCACAGTGTCATGTGACTTTTCTTAAGATGTGTATGCTAGACCCCCATGCCCAGATTACTCCCCTTTTTACCTCAGCTCACACACGCATGGCAAACCTGGCAGACTGCAACTGACTCATCATTTGCATCTTGGACAAAAAAAATCCCAAACAAGGGATTGTGATCCCTTACTTTTAACATGTCCCTGATGCTGCTTATTGGACTCTGTTTTTTTAACCCCTGAAATGGGGGGGGGGTGCTACATGATTTTTCAAGCTGGAAACACTTGGGCTCCAACTGATCACCACAACTACCTATGATTATTACTGGGTCATCATCATCATCAACTGGAACTGCTAAATCACAGCTTTTTTGAGGAGAGGGGGATTTAATGCCAGCAGATCCAGACACAGTCACCTTGACTTTCTTTTTCTCCAGTTCTCTTCAGGGGTCACTGACATCATCATCATCATCATATTCATCAACATCATCTGCATCCACATTTTCAGCTTAGATGCTGTCATGTGGAGAACATGTTCCAACCAAAGCAACATTATCATCACCCACTATTTTTGCAAAACACTTTAAATCTTTGGATGGGAAAGGCATGACCTCAACCACGGTGGAAGAAATGTGACATTGTGAGTTATCGTTGCCATGATCAAAATCATGTTCAACTACCATGGGGATGTTAATGGGGAGTTTGACATCATCTACACTGTCAGTCACAGCCATACCTCTCAACCTTTCTTCACCAAAATGTGTGACACAATGTGTGACAAATGAGCAAAATGTGTGACATATCGTCTAACATGGCATTGCAAGCTCAGAACACTACAGCTATCAGTGCACTAATGTTCATAATGTTTTTTTGATAACTGAGCATAATAGATTATTATGAATTTCTGCTTTAAAGTTTCAGTGGAGAATGTGGACTATCACCTTCCCCATGATGAACAAAGGGTTTCTGAGAGGTAAAATGAGTGATGTACCACATAATGTGTGACAGTTGAGAGGTGTGGTCACAGCTTTAGACTCAACTACATCTTTTGAAATGGTTAACTGGTCAGAAGTGGAACTTGAGGCAGCAATACTCATGCCAAGAGAAACTGCACTAACACCACCAGCTGGGACAACATCATCTCCTCCAACTAAGAGTGAAGCTACAGATTGCACTGTAAAAAAGCATTGATTGAGAAATCCCTTTACTGACATCAGCAGTTATGCACTTCTGTGTACTATGACAGCCAGAGACAATCTTGCCACTGGCAGCAGCAGTGCCATGACCAGAAACAGCTTTGCTTGCACTTCCCTTTGCAGGCATTTTGGGGGATCACCAAGAAAAGTGTAAATAAGTTTAGATTTTTGAACTTTCAGTCTGGGCTGGTATGTGAAGCCAAAAAAAACCAAAAACAACTGTGGCTTGCAGGTGGAGATTGGGCATTAAACAGATGCCAAAGCACAGACAGATTAAGATTCCACTGCACAATCAAGAAGAGATGCAGATGCAAAGTCACAACAACACCTTAATCACTGCTCACGTCACAATACAATCTGAAAAAGAATACCTTTTTCCGGTTGGGGGTGGGGAAGCAGTGCACTGCAGTAACAGTCCAAAACTAAGATACCCCAAAGCAGTACAAAATCATGCAGGTGCAGTGGATAGCAGGTTCACACTGCTGCAATTTCTTTGTGGATAATAAAAGATGTCTGATTTGATGGCACACGTCGCACATGCACTCACACAAATCCACAATACAAGTAATGTGTAGCAAATTGAAAACTTCAGTAATATAACCAAATATTTTAAATAAAGTGAAATTATGCTCTGTTGCACCACACAACAGTCTGCAAAAAAATTCAAAAATTACTGGAAATATTATTGTGTGTACATCACAGTTATACAACAAAAATATTACCAAAACAGAAACACTGCACTTTTCTCTCAATCTACTTACATCATAGATGGGCCCCTTCCCCAAAGCACAATTCTAGTGTCTGTCAGTATACAGACTGAATGTTCTAAATTAACATTCAAAATACACACACAAACAATAAACACTTAATGATATGAGCACAGGAGGGTTTCCTACAATCAATGTACTAAATTTTGAGCAAATAAAATGGCTCAAAAAGGCTTTTTAACAGCTTTTGGAGGGTTTGAATCACAGAGCTCTGAGAGCAAACCATCTCTGGCTACAACTACATACAAACTGCATAGAACTGAGGCAGTACCGAACAATCTAGAGCCTGTGTGACCCGCAATCCCATGAATCTGCAAAATTCACCTTTCAGCTCAATTACAAGGCAAAGTGATGCAAAGACATTGGTTTCTATGTACTCCACATTAAAATTGGCACACCTCCTCGGCTGGATGCCATCTGACAGTTACAAAGCATGATCATGAGTACTGTACTTGGTCACAATTGCACCATTTGACTGTCAGCCAGTGGGCAGCCAAGAAGGTGAAGAAAGCACTGTGCCTACTGCTAACATTGTAGGCCTTTGGGTAAAGGTTTACCTACATGAGGGGGTGCAGGGTGAGGGGTCCACAGTGGGTGAGTGGGTGCTGGCAATTGGTCAAGGGGAGGAAGTCCACTAGACACCAGGGCATTACATACAGAACACTGACAGGAGAGATTGGGGAAGGGTCCACTAGTAGAGATGTAGTGAAGTAAAATTCTACCTGCGAAATGGACACGAAGTGGCCACTTCATGTTATTATTCTGCTATGTGAAGTGCCCATTTTAAACCCCCACTTTGCCACTTTTCATTGTAATTATGACTTTGCATTGTGCGCTCCACCTTATTCCACTTTAATGAGGTGTGAGAATTCACAGGCAGCCCACACACATCATATGGCTTACACAGTGTAAGTCACATGCTTCAGGAAGATAGGTATAGGTTATGGGCAAAAACACTCTCCAACGTGGGCTGACCTACATATTTTGCACAGGGTGTGACAAATGGCTCTGCTCTCGAATGACCGGGGGTGGGTTGTGGATGTGTGATGAAGAGGGGTGCATAGGTGACAAGTCCACAAATGAAGTTATTTTCAACATTTTATGTACAGGGGTTGATGTACCACTTGCACTAGACATGCTGCATTGACCACCACCACCGCTAATCTGACCACCACTTGACAAGATTTCTAAATTATAATCCTCCCCCTCTTCATGCCTGTAGTAATCCTCTGATGTTATTTCATCGCCATTGTAGACATTCCTACTTGGTTTTACACTCATGGAAGGGGATAACATGCTCAGTAAGACTAATGATGAGGGTGAAAGCCCCACTATGGAATTAGCTGCCATCTGGTGCCAGGTCCACAGTGCCATGTGTCTGTTCTTGAGATGTGTATGCTGGCCCCCAATGACCAAAATGACTCCCCTTTTTACCTCAACTCATATGCGCATGGCAAAGTAAGTAAGTAAAAAGTAAGTAAAAATGTATTTTAAATGCTTTTCCAAAGATCAAAGTGCTTTACAAATAACAATAAATAAAAACAAATACAATGTTAACAATATAAAATCATACGCCATAAGCTTTTGCAAATAAAAACGTTTTTAACTCCGCTTTAAACTCTCTACAGTCAGGCAGCTTCGTATCCAACGAGGTAGAGAATTTCACAGGGTAGGAGCAGCATATGAAAATGCATGAGCTCCAGATGTCTTCAAACGAACCCTGGGGAATCTCTAGCAATCCCTCATCAGCGGGTCAGAGTGAGCAAGAGGGACAGTAGGGAGTAAGGAGATCTTTCAGATACTGCGGTTCCTGTTCATGTAGAGCTTTATAGGTCAGTAACCCGACCTTAAAGGTGATTCACCATTGTACCGGCAGCCAGTGCATCCCATGCAGAACAGGTGTAATGTGACTATGACTAGATGACCCAGTCAAAAGTCTGGCTGCTGTGTTCTGCACTAGCTGCAGGCAATGACTATCAACCCCTGGTAGCCCCAAGTAAAGGGAATTGCAGTAATCAAGGTGAGTGGTCACAACAGCGTGGACCAGAGTGGGGAGGTCAGCCAGAGGAACCAGGTGTTTCACCCAGACGATATTCTTCAATTGGTAAAAAGAGGACTTAACAACGGCTGACACCTGGGATTTCAAAGTAAAACTGCTGTCAACAATAATGCCCAGGTTATGCACCTGGCCTGAGATCAAGAGCTGGGCACCACCAAGCCAAAGGCCTGATGGTACTTCAGCTCTATGACCCACCTCAGGTTGACCTGGGTCAATGACCAACAGCTCAGTCTTATCCGGGTTTAACTTCAGCCATCTGGCACTCATCCAGTCATTGATTTCGGTTAGACAGCTGCTAAGAAGAGGGATTACATCATCCTTACTCGGAGTAAAGGACAAACACAGCTGGGTATCATCTGCATAGCAGTGAAAACCCAGACTGTAATGCCTAAAGATAGCTCCTAATGGCAGCATATAGACAGCGAAAAACATGGGTGCCAAAATGGAACCCTGCGGCACCCCACAGGACAGAAAGATGGTATCAGAGGAATAAATCCCCATAACAATCCTCCGAGACCACCCTGTGAGGAAGGATTGAAACCAATGTAGGACTGTACCAGACAGTCTACATAGAGAGTGCAGGCGCTCCAACAGCACAGCATGGTCCACAGTATCAAATGCTGTAGAGAGATCAAGAAGGACAATAATAGTATGAGCCTATCGATCTCTCGCAATTAGGAGATCATTTAAAACCCAGACAAGAGCAGTCTCAGTGATATGTCTTTTCCTAAACCCTGACTAGAGATCTTCATAGATGTTGGGATTCATAAGACGGTCGTCCAACTGTATCGTAACCACCTTTTCAATAACCTTACCCAGAAAAGACATGTTAGAGATAGGTCTGTAGTTAGCTGGGATGTCTGGATTCAATGAAGGTTTTTTAAGGAGTGGTTGAATGACCGCCTTCTTTAAGGGGGGGAGGGAAAACCCCTTGCTCCAAAGACTTCCAGACAATTTCAGCAAGAATTGGGCAGATAACATCTACGTAACCTATTAAAAGTGGCGTAGGGCCCGGATACAAACTACAGCTGGTTGGTTCTACAGTCTGTATAATCCTCACAACATCCATGAATGCTGGCCTACTAAAGTCAGACCAGGTGACACAAGGGCTTGCTTCCTCTCACCGATCGCTGCAACTCCCTAGAAAGAGAGCTGGATGGATGCCCAATCTGATGCTGCCAATCTTATCTGTGAAGAATCGAGTAAGCTCATCACACTTCATCTGTGAAGTCTCTTCCAGACTGCAGACAGAATGGATTGCACAATATTTTGACAATCTGAAAGAGCTGAACCGGTCAATTCTGTGCAGCAGCAATCTCCCTGGACAGGAATTCTGCCTTCTTATGGGTGATTACTGATTGATAGACTCTATGATGGTCCATCAAGCTAAGCCTGTCAGCATCCAGGCTGGACATTCACCAAGCTCTCTCTAGCCTTCACCCTACTCTCCTTAGCTCCTTCAAAGAACCATCAAAACAAGGTGATCTTAGGCACTGAGTGAGTGGACAAACATGAAGGGGTGCAATGTAATCCAGGGCATCACCCACAGCCTTATTAAAGACAAGTGCAAGATCCCTTGGATCCATGCACTCACTCGAAATACCCTATAAGTCCAATACCACCAAAAGACCTTCTGGGGTAATTCCCTTTAAAGAGAGATATTGCACCAACTCTGTAGGGCCAGGCCTATTTAGGGGTGCCCTAAAGCTAATCTTATAGTATGATGGTCAGTCCACACATTTGGTTCCACCCCCAAATGTGCGACTTCCAACTCCAGTAGGAACACTAGATCCAATGAGTGATCTCCTACATGGGTAGCAGAGGTAACCAGCTGTGTAAGGCCCAACATTGTCATAAGTTGGAGGAGGTTTTTCCCAAAAGGCAAGAGTTCATCGTTGACCCAAGCACTGAAGTCGCCCAGTATTAACCACCTGGGCAACTCCAATGGTACATCGACGATGAAGTCCACAAACTCCTTCAGGAATTCGCCACCATCACCAGGTGATTGGTAGATGAGGAGAATCCTGAACCCTGCACTTGCTCACAGGATACAATCAAAGGATCTAGTGAAACCCACTGGCACATCCACAAGACCCAGCTCCACTCTAAAAAAGATGGCTACACCACCGCCCCTACGATCCAACCTTGGACGGTGAATCATCGAGAACCCGGATGGAGCAGCAGATGCCAAAATAGGGCCTGCATTCTCATCCAACCACGTGTCGGTGATGCATGCCAGGTTATATGTTGCAACAAGAATGCAACTGATTCATCATTTGCATCTTGGACAAAAAAATCCCAAACAAGGGATTGTGATTCCCTACTTTTAACATGTTCCTGATGCTGCTTATTGGGCTCCATTTTTTTAGCCCTTGAAATGGTGTGTGTGCTAAATGATTTTTCAGGCTGGACACACTTGGACTCCAACTGACCAGCATGACTACCTATGATAATTACTGGGTCATCATCATTATCATCAACAGGAACCACTAAATCACAACTTTTTTGAGGCGGGGGGATTTAAGCCCAACAGACCCATACACAGCCACCTTGGCTTTCTTTTTCTCTGGTTACCAACAGGGGTCACTGACATCATCATTATATTCATCAACATCATCTGCATCCACATTTTCAGCTTGGATGCTATTATGTGGAGAACATGTTCCAACCACAGCATCATCAACGGATATTTTTGCACCACACTTTAAATCACTGGATGGCAAAGGCATGATCTCAACAGCGGTGGAAGAAATGTGACATTGTGAGTTATTTTTACCAGGACTAGAATCATGTTCAACTACTATGGGGATGTTACTGGAGAGTATGACATCATCTACACAGTTCGTCACAGCTTTAGACTCAACTATGTTTTTTGAATTGGTTAACTGGTCAGAAGTGGAACTTAAGGCAGCAGTACTCATGCCAGCAGAAACTGCACTAATACTACCAGCTGGGACAACATCATCTCCTGCAACTATGAGTGAAGCACTGTAAATTACATTGAAGGAGAAATCCCTTTACTGACATCAGCTATGCACTTCTGTGTAATACCACACCCATGGACAATCTTGCCACTGGCAGCAGTGCCATGGCCAGAAACAGCTTTGCTTGCACATCTCTTTGCAGGCATTTTGGGGATCACCAAGAAAATTCTAGACAAATTTAGATTTCTGAACTTTCAGTCTGGGCCGGTATGTGAAGCCAAAAAACACAACTGTGGCTTGCAGATGGAAATTGGGCACTAAACAGATACAAAATCACGAACAGATTAAGATTGCACTGCACAATCACGAAGAGATGCAGATGCAAAGTCACAACAACACCTTAACTAGTGCTCACAAGTCACAATCCAATCCGAAAAAGAATACCTTTGCCAGTTTTTTTTTTGGGGGGGGTGCTGTGCACTGCAGTAACAGTCCAAAACCCAGACACCACAAAGCAGTACAAAATCAGTGGTGGATAATGGATTCTCACTGCTGCAATTACTCTGTGGCACAATAAAATGTGTCTGATTTGATGGCAGTCATCGCGCACACACTCAGACACACACTGCAAGTAATGCGTAGCAAACTGAAAACTTCAGTAATATAATCAAATCATTTAAACAAACTGAAATTATGCACTGCTACACCACAACAATCAACAAAAAAAATTCAAGAATTACTGAAAATATTACTGTGTGTACATTAGCACAGTTATACAAGAAAAATATTACCAAGATAGAAAGACTGCCTTTTTCTCCCAGTTAATCTACCTACACCAAAGATATGCCCCTCCCATAAAGCACACTTCAAGTGTCTATCAGTACACAGACTGAATGTTCTAAATTAACATTCAAAATCCACACACAAACAATAAATACTCGATGATATGAGCACAGGAGGGTTTCCTACAATCGATGTACTAAATTTTGAGCAAAAAAAAAAGGCTTAAAAGGCTTTTTAACAGTTTTTAAAGGGTTTGACTCATGGAGCTCTGACAGCAAACTGTCTCCAGCTACCACTACACACATGCTACACAGAACTGATACTGTGTAGAACAATCTAGCGCCCATGTGACCTGCAATCCCATGAATCACTGCAAAATTTGCCTTGGAGCTCAATAACAAGCTGAAGTGATGCGAAGTACATTGATTTTGATGTACTTCACATTAAAATTGGTGCAGAAGTGGTTGGGGGAAGGTGGAGCAATGCAAAGTCAATGTTATCAATGGACTTTGCATTCCTCATTATGATGCAAAGTACTCCACTTTGCGTTATGGATTACTTCACGTATTCTGCATTACTATGCAAATTGCTTCGAGGAGCAAATTTTAGCCACTTCGCCTACCTCTATCTAATAGACACCAGGGCATTACGTACAAAAACACTGGCAGGTGTGATTAAGGAAGTGTTCCACTAGACACCAGATCATTACATGATAAACACTGATTGGATGATTGGGGGAGAAGTCCACCAGACTACCATGAGTTTGTCTCCAGTACAGTCACCCTGCCTTTGGAGGTGTTGGGTGCAACCTTAGTGCACAGTTAAGGTCGGGTTTTGGTGCCATTAAACAGCACCTCAATGGTGGCTGTTTAGCATTACCAAAACCTTTCAAATATACTGCTGCAATGGTATGCATGAGGGAATCCCTCATTTGCATAAATACAGTGGTATCATTGGCACAATCATGCAGCTGGGTTTGGGCGGTGCTGCAAGGGCCTCTAAATATGGCCCAGCCTGAAGTACTAACCCAATGAATGCCATGCTAACCTTTTAAATCTTGAGAGACAGAGTTTTGTGATATACTGTATTAGATGCTGCAGCCACAGCAGACATTCTAAAATCATTGCACATTTATATAGGGTATACATGTGACTGCATTTAGATTACAGGTCACTGTTTTGGGTACCTTATGAGCAAAGTGATATCATAAAATTGAGATAGTTCAAAGGAGGACAACAACATTGATTGAAGGCCTGGAAAATCTCCATCACAAAGATTTATTAGACCCACTCAATCTTATGTTCTTGCACAGAAGGAGAATTTGGGCTGATGTGCTTTTCTTTAAACTTAATCAGTAAACCTTACCTAAAGCATCAATTAAATTTGGATTCTAAACTTGATACAGCAGGAACATGAGGGAATCCAGATCCAAAGATACTCCTTCAAAACTGGCAAATGAAAATTTTTCTCCCAAAGGATAAATGGACTGTGGAACACTCTTCTCCTGTCTGAAATAATTAGTAAAATCAAACTAGAATATAATCAGTGTATTTTAAGGTACTGATCAGAGCAAGGGCATGGATGTTACATTTTTGCACAATAAAGAACATCTATACCATGGGGCCAGCCATGATGCAATGCAATAACTTGTAGGAAATATGTCACAAAATACTGCATGACAAAAGGGCTTAATTGCTTTTGAATTAAATTGTTTCCTGCAGCGTACTGCAGCATTTTGTAATACAGTGCAACATTATGGCATTGCATCTTGACTGGCATCACTAATATTATAATCAACGTACATACAGATGCAGCACAATTCAGACACACACTGTACATGAATGCACGCACACAGATACACTTCAAAAAATAAACAAAAATAGCCCAATCAACACCACCAACTCCAAATTGTTCACCTGATTTGTTACTGCATTACTGCCTCTGAAATCATAATGATCTTTTGAAAAAAAGGTTGTTTGAGCTCTGATTGATGATCCTTTGCTACTCACTATTGCGTTTGATTAATCTTGATGGAGTAGGACAGTTATGTTATTCATGATCTTTGTTACTGGGTCATGAACAGTTCCATGGTATGAAAACCTACTCCAAGCCCTGAAATTCCTATCACTGATATGACCAATGACACCTAACAGTTTTTCCTCATATGATAGATGCCTGCTAACATCAGTTGGGAGAAGGAAAACCTGTTCAGAAATAGAAATCAACCCCAAGACCCCTTCCAAATAATAGCTAGGTGCTCTACCACTATATTGTCATTCCACATAGGGAGACAAAAGATTTCTAGAAACAGAGATGCTTGCTATCAACATAAATTGTAGTAAGAAAGGCAAAAATGTCCACAAATGGGAGTTGAACCCAAGCCCTTACCAACATGTTTCAGACTAAGAATTAAACCCAGGCACCTCCAAACTACTGCCTTGGTCTCTGCAACTGTGCTATTGTGAAATAAAAGTATTATGGAGAGATATGCATGCCAACAATAGAAATTGTAATTCAAAAGAAAAAAGTTCCAAAGTGGGAATCAAACACAGGCCCCTACTAACTACTGTCCTGGTGCTCTGCTACTGTTGTATTGCTCCATGCTGTGAAATAGAAAGTTTCTAGAGAGAAGTACATTGTAACATCATACATTATAGTGAGATAGAAATAAAATGTTCCAGACTGGAAATCAAGCCCAGGTCCCTTCCCAACTACTGTCCTAGTGCTTTGCCATTGTGCTGTTGTTCTACAATGTGAGACAGAAGGTTTCTAAAAAGATGTGTACTAACAAAATAAATTGTATTGAGAAACAAAAAATGTTCACAACTGGGAATAAAATGTAGGTGCCCTCCCATCTGTTGTTCTGGTATTCTACCACTGTACAATTGTTCCACACAGTGAGACAGAAGGTTTGTAGAGAGTGATTCATGCTAACAAAATAAATTGTATTGAGAAAGAAAACATTTTCCAGAACAATAATTGACCTCAGGCCTCCTCCCAACTACTGTCCTTGTGCTCTGCCAGTGTGCTGTCATTCCACATTGGGAGACAGATGATTATAGAAAAGAAATGCATGCTAGCAAGATAAATTGTAGTGAGAACTCAAACATGTTCACAGTTGGTAACCAAACTCAGGCATCTTTCCAGCTACTGTCCTGGTGCTCTGCAAGAACAGACAAAACCAATTGCTCTATGTCCTGAATACCCTGGCTCCAAATGGTTTAAACTATGAACTAAACTTTATTCCATTCACATGATATTAATGATATAATTGCTCTGTGCCTAGAATATCTTGTGAAAGAAAATAGTCTGTGATGTAAAGCTAAGTATGTTTGGGCATGTTTTTCATGCATTCACTTAAAACAAATCTGAAGCAGCCTTAATTTATATGCCGCTATTATTTGTAATTCAGTGATTCTATGATGAGAATACATGTTTGGAAATTACAAAAACTGGGGAAAAGCCTGCATAATCTAAATCAGCCCCTTCCCTACCTTTACTTTGTATCCTCACTTCTTTCCAAAGATGGGTAATGTAATGATTAGTTTGTCTAGTTGATCAAGTTCTCTGTAAGTACCAAATGAGTTATGTAAACCAGAGGGGATGGATACAATTGCTCCATACCACAGAATGCCTATCCAAATGGTGGCCTTTGTTTTTAAACGGTAGTATTTTTTTCACATTATTCACATTTGTACATTGTTTACACCCTTTCACATTAATGAATCTATTTACCATATGTACATTTAATTTGTTTATGAGTAATAGTTTCCATCTCTTGTCTTTTGAATTTTGGCTTGTTGGCCAATTCTGTGGGACCCTTAAGTAAAATAATCTCAAATATATAAATTTTGGGAGAATATTGATGCTTTGTTTTCTCCTAAATCTGAGTCAACTATTGGTAGTATGTTAGTTGATAATGTTAATGTCACTAATCCTGTAGACATAGCTTATTTACTAAATCAGAAATGTTCAGATTTATCCAAATATAGAAGGATGGGTCATCAGACAAGCTGTAGGGAAGTTCAGAGGGACCCTAAATTGATTGGTAAGCTTTTTTTTAATTTTAGGAAGATAACTGAGGAAGAAATGCTGCAGTTGGTTTCTGGGAAATTCATTAGTTTTAAATTCAGTTAGGACTAAGTCTATGGTTTTTGGGACTAAGGGAATGCTAAGTTCAAATCCAGCTTTAAGTTTGACCAATCAAAATGGACAGGTTATCGAACAGGTTTTTCTTTTCAAATATCTTGGTGTTTTGTTAGATCCTAGTTTGACTTTTTCTTTTCAAGTTGATTCAGTCACATGTGCAATTAATCAAAGGTTAGGTTTGTTATATAAATATAAGTGTTGTTTTCTTTTGAGTTTAGGAAGACCATAGCTGTAGGTTCCTTGTTACCAGTTTATGATCATGTTTCTGATATTTATTTGGGGTTGGTAGTACAGAATTGTAACTTCTGAAGGTATCTTACAGTATAATTGTATTTGTTGATTTGTTTTATTAGATTCCCCTTGATTACATAATTGTTTATTGTACTCTGAGTTAGGCTGGTTGTCTCCCCTTGTACAAATTGAATATTTTTTTGTTGTATGATTTTTAAAAGTGTGTTTTTTGAGTCTAAATTTCCACTTAGTAGTATAATTATTTTGAGAAATGTTACCCCTAGTTTGCATTCATCAGCTGGTATAATATTAGTTATTGAATTGTCTGAATTAAAAATTGCTTCTTGTGCTTTTTCTGTTACTGCCCCCTTCCTTCATTGGAATGCTCTTCCTTTGACTATTCAATAGGCTACATCAATTGGCAATTTTAAGAAATAAATTGATGGAATTTGTTTTGATGAAGCAACAGTATACTTGTAATATTTAAAGTCTGCAAAGTCTATGTATTGTTTATATTACAAAGTATTGTATGTTTTGTATTGATTGTCCTGGGTCTGACCTAAAAAAGGGCCTTTGGTCCAGTGTCACTTACCCGGTTAACAAATGAAAAATTAAAAAAATAAATAAATATCTCTCAATCACTCTGTTATAATCCAACTTTCATTTAGGAGGCCTTATGGTAACTTCTGGAGGATTGCTTTCCCTTGTAAGGCTGAGAATTCAGGACTTGGTTAGTAACGGTCAGATTGGCAATACTCCAGAGTTTTTAGCTAAACTTCAGCTTCTGCCAAAATGTACATTTGGTATTTATCAGATTTAGCATTTGATTATTAGTTGGTTTGGTACATCCCCTTGGTCTACTGATCAAAACAAGCTCTTCCATGTGCTTCAAACCTTAACTTGGCAACCACACCCTGTATCCAGAATTTCATATGCTTTATATCCTAAGTTTTATCCTGAAGGGTTGGGACAGTCATCCTACTGTTCCTCCTTGTTTCCTGAGTTTTTCATTGGGACAGAATATGGCAAGATCTTTATAACCATACTTCTAATGATAGGCTTTGCCTAACACAATTCTATGTTCTACATAATATATATTTCACACTGGCTAAACTGGTGGATATTGGGGAAATACCTTCCCCTATGTTTTTTAGGTGTGGTCAGAAGCCAGGATAATGTTATGTGGGAATGCCCTGAAATTATTCCTTTCTGGGCCCAAATTAGAACCAAGATGGATCCCCTACTTGGTTTGGAAGATTTATTTATCCCTGAAATCTGTCTGATGGGGGACTATTCACAGATAAGGGTAAAAGAAAGGAGATATTTTATATCCCTTATTTCCCTCTCGGTGAAGCATGTAGTGTTATATCACTGAAGACACTGGTCAACGATTTCATATGCTGAATAACAGAAACATAGAAACATAGAATTTGATGGCAGATAAGGACTGCTTGGCACACCTAGTTTGCCCATTTCTCTATCTAATGGATAAGTTGAAGATCCTAATTAACCAACAGCCTGCTTCCGCCTACCCCCGCTAGAATTCCCTTATGCCTGTCCCATGCATTCTTGAATTCCTCCACTGTTTGAGTCAATGACCTCCTCAGGAAGGCTGTTCCATGCATCTACAACCCTCTGTGTGAAGAAATACTTCCTTGCATTACCTCTGAGCCATCCCCCCTCTATCTTCAAATTGTGCCTCTTGTTCTTGCACATCTCTTTTTCTGAAAGATGCTACCTTCTTGGACTTTGTTGATTCCCTTGAGGTATTTGAAAGTTTCTATCATGTCCCACTCCCTCCTTTCCTTGAGGCTATACATAGTAAGCTTCTTTAGTCTTTCTTCATATGTCTTCTGGTGCAGACTGTGCACCATTTTGGTTGCCCTCCTCTTGACAGCCTCCACCCTGTCTATGTCTTTGTGGAGATGGGGTCACCAGAACTGTGTACAGTACTCCAGATGTGGTCTTACCAACTGTCTGTACAGAGGGCCAACAACTTCCTGTTTTCTACTGGTGATGCCTCTCCCTATGCATCCCAGTATCCCCCAACCCTCCTTACTACCTTTTCACATTGCTGATCCACCTTTAAGTCATCAGATATAACTACCCCCAGGTCCCTTTCCATTTTTGTTGTTGTCAGTATCTCACCCCCCATTGTGTACTCTTTGTCTGGGTTTTTGTTTCCCAGGTGCATTACTTTGCACTTCTTTGCATTGAATCTAAGCTGCCATACATTTGACCATTCCTCCAACCGTGCCAAGTCTTTTTTCATCCGTTCCACCCCACTTTGTGTATTAACCCTGTTGCAGATCTTTGTGTCATCTGCAGAGACATACTTTCCCTTCCAGTCCCTCATCAATGTCACTTATAAAGACATTAAAAAGGACCAGCCCCAGTACTGAACCCTGTGGTACCCCACTAGTAACCCTCCTTTCTTCACTGTGGACTCCATTTACTATTACCTGCTGTGTCCTGTTGTCCAGTCAGTGTTTTACCCAGGCTACCACCCTGGGACCCATTCCCAGGCTGGCTAATTTGTTTATTAATCTTTTGTGTGGGACTGTGTCAAATGGCTTGCTAAAGTCTAGGTAGGCCATGTTCACAACCCCTCCCTGGTCTACTACTTTGGTCACCCAGTTTTATGAAATCAATTAGATTTGTCTGACATGACCTTCCAACTGTGAATCAATGCTGCCTTGGGTCCTGTGCCCAACTGGCTTCTAGGTATTCAACAATTCTTTCCTTCAGAAGTGATTCCATAATGGTCCCTACCATTGAGGTCAAACTGACAGGGCTGTGGTTTTCTGCCTCTATCTTGCACTCACTTTTGTGAAGGGGAATCACATCCACCCTCCTTCTGTCCTCAGGTACCACACCATCATCCTATGATTTATTAAAAAGGGTAGTCAGTGGTGTTACTAGTTCTTCCCTTAATTCCTTTAGAATTCTGAGGTGAATCCCATCAGACCCCATTGCTTAATCCACCCTCAGTTTTAAGAGAATTGCTAATGAACTTCTGTCTAATCTTTGCCTTGAAAAGATGATAGCCAGCATCAGGGGCAGATTATCTATAT
This sequence comes from Neoceratodus forsteri, assembly GCA_016271365.2. NCBI lineage: Eukaryota > Metazoa > Chordata > Ceratodontiformes > Ceratodontidae > Neoceratodus > Neoceratodus forsteri. The sequence goes on along the minus strand of CM057450.1, from coordinate 867,140,529 downwards.
ACCACAGGAGATGGGATAAGTTTTGCACACTACTTTCAAACTCATCTCACTCCTAATAGCAATGTGAGTCCTTTCCCTTCCTTCACCCTTTACTCATTGGTATTATTCATTCAGATATTACCTGAGTTGGGGCACTTTGGATGTTATGCCAGTAGGGTACAAGGCGTCTGGAACACATGTCTCTATTAGCATAGGTTGCTTAGTCTTCTTGCCACTCATATAATAGGGATGAGGTCAATATATTCTTATTGCACAGAGGTTCTCTGGGGGGAGAAAGGGGATGTATTGTGTTGTGGGGTAGGCATTGGTTTTGTGGTTTGGGGCTATTTGAACTATATAGTTATCGATTGTTGGTGGCTGTATTTGCTTGTTAATTGTTTAACTGTGATAAAAATTAATAAGGTATACCGAATAAAAAAAAAATGTTAGCTTGTTGGTTAAGTAAACTCGAGTTTTTTTGCTGTTGTATTGAATATACAGTAGAGCTGGGCAGAAGTTGCAATTTGCACTTTTGCAGAACTTCGAAATTTCATAAATTTCACAAAATGTTCCAAACTTCCATCTTTGGCAAAATCAAAATCTCCAGAATGTGTTTGATGAATTTTCACTCAGTTCCACAAAATCTTCTGGCTGAATTGCAGAATACACTTGAACTGTGGAATGACAGTTCTGAGGAATTCCATTCCGCAGTTTAATTTATAAATCCACAATATATATAATTATTCCTCAGTTCAGTGACTCACTGAACTACAGAATTAATGTATGAACTGCAGATTAATGTATTAAACTGCTGAAAGAAATTTCACAGAACTGACCACTGTCAGTGATCAGTTATGCAGAATGTCTTTATAGTGTATGGTAGAATGCTGTTCCGCATGGAAATCCATGCCTGGAACAGCACTGTTTTCCTGCACTCGGTGCATCACAATCTTGTTGTGCTGCACTGAGTACGTCACCAGTGCAGCCCAACAAGATCGAACACATTCGCGCATGCGCAATTGAGCGGCGCATGGCAACGTGGAAGCAAGCATGAGGCGGCAGAAACAGAAGTAAGCCTTTTTTTTTTTACAAAAACTTGTTCCTGTGTTTACAGAGTACTGCGTATGGTTGCCCATACACTATAAAAGATTGTGTATGAGCAATCATACACAAACAAAACAGTTGTTTGATCTTGAGGTTTCCGTGGTAACGGACCTCTCGAGCTACGCTCTTGAGGTCTCTGGTTACCACGACAACCTCTCGATCACAACTGCCTTGTTGTGTATGCTTGCTCATACACAATCCTCTATATGCAGTTTAATACATTAATCCATAATTCATACATTCCCTCTGCTGTTCTAAGTCACAATTTCCATGAAAACTGTGAAAGTGCATTCTGAAATTTCACAAATGTGAAATGCCAACTTTCGCCAAAATTCTGCTGGCAGAGATTTGATTTCACACAGCCATATTTAAATATGAACAGCTACTCTGTGGCTCTTTTTAAAATACTATAGATTTACATTTTGGGGACAGTGTCTGTCCACTTTGAGACATAGATTTATTTTCATTGGTGGCAGATTACTATAAAAGAGCCCTCCTCCCCTGATTACGTTACCCCAACAACATTATTTTTTATTACAGACCACTGGGTCAGTCATCTTACCACTTCTGTGCTGCACAACTGTTTGCCTGCTTCCACAAGATATCCAAACTATCAACCCTAAAGTGCATGGAACTATGTGAGTGATACTTTTGAAACACCTAAGAAAGCGTGAGCTTTGTGACATTGAGCCTTAATAAAATAATTTGTATTTGTGCAACATAGCATCCTGGTGTAGTGTGCTTCTACTTTTTAGGAGGGTCAAAGTTGATTTGTTTTTGAGTGGATTCACCCCTTACTTTTGAGTGTGAAAAGGGAGTTCCCTCTTGGAAAGTGGTGCCGGTAACAGTGCTCTGCAACTATGCTATCAAAGTTAAAACATCTCTTTCAAATATGATAATTTATGTAGTGCAAAACTACCCTTAGTGCTGTCACAATACTTCAAACATAGCTAAGCACACTATATGCAAGCCCCCCACTCATTTGCAAGTATGCAGACCCTACCTTTGTACCACTACATAGTTGAATTTGTGCCATGCAAACTGATGCTTGAATATGGAAGTACTGCACAAAGTTCAGACTCAAGGCTCAAACTTCAGTTTGTGTGGCACAAAGACCTGTTATGGGTTCTAAACCTTTGAATCTTTGGCACATAGTGATTCTGATAATGATGCAAGGATATCTTCGGTTTCAACAGAACCTCTCACTGAAGACCACTGCTTAGTCTGGAGGAAAACTGAGTTTTTCCTAAAAAGGTTTCGTGTAACAGCAAGATATCATTTTTCTTGAGCAATGGAATAAAATCACCCACCATCAATTTTTTGCTTGGGCAGTGGCATTTTATAAAAGCATATGAACTACAGAGTTCTTTTTCTAAGTCTGTTAATTCTGTTTAAATTAGTTAATAATTGAAATGATTAATCTAGGTACAATTGTAGTCCTGACTATGGCCATAACTGTCCCTATGAAACTACTGTACATATTAGGTTGTATGGCACTGTACCCATAATGTGGGTTCCCATGCCTGGCACAATAGCCTTCATCAATGGTGGGATGACTGCACTTATCCATGCAATGTTTTCTTACAGGGCCATTGTATGTCCAACTGCTGGTACATCAGGAATGTGCTGACACTGTACAGAATTAATGCTCCTTCAGTATGTGGCATGGTTATTGCCAGGAGGGGTAGAATAGGGAACTGATTTTTCTGGTTGGCATTTCAGGGAAACCACCTACTGTACTGTAGGACTGTGTTGAGGAATGCAAACATGTTAAGGTACAGGTGATGCTGCAGCTATGGTCTATTGTGGGTGCAACTACAGTTGTGAACATGATGTAGATGTCAGGGGCACAAAAAACATATTGGGGATGTTATGGGTTGCACATGACATGCACTTACTTTGTATTGTTCTATTCTGTATGTTGAATCTCACAATCACTCACAGTTTCTACTCTGTCTGTAGACGACTGCACTGAGGAGTGATCCTGGATATTCTTCAACATTTAGTATATGCCATTGATTGTAGTACACCTCCTGCATTTTCATGGAATGGTACCACTAGAGGTTTTTAAATGTTATTTCTTCCACCACAGGGCCCCTGATGACTATATGTGTGCAGTTTGTAATGTTCAAAACATGAAGTATGAAGTTCGCTATGGCATAAAATCATTGCTTTACTAATTCTTGCTGATGTGGATCCCTTGGTAGTGTGATTTCAAGTATTTTGTATGCTCTGCATATCAGTGCATCCAACAACTGGTGCAGGAAGTTTGACATGGATGAGTGGCATATTCCCATAGTATCTCATTGGTGTTGGTAATATCACTGTTGCTAGAAAGCATAGTGCAGCTGTGACCTTTACTGCTACAGTTATTGCTTGGCTGAGTTGCATGTGACTCCAGAGGTCTTGTTATAGCTTATTGCATAGGTCTGTAATGACTGGCTTGCTCAATATGTACCAACCAAGACACTGCTCATCTGGTCCTGTCATTGTTTGTATGCTGTGCATTGGCTTTATTACTGTGCTGTATGTTGTCTATATTGACGTGGTTGTGATACCAATGGTAGTGCTTCTATCTATCTGCCCTTCTACTATCTTTTGCCTTTTGCTTTGCATGCCTTTACCTGTCAGCTTCCTGTACTGTCTGCAGCATTGTTAGTGTACTATATCCAAACATTGTGTGGGTGGCATTGGTTTTAGCAGGGGGTTCATGCCTTTTGTACTTCCAGGTGTTCACTGTATCCACTAGGAGATTTGTTTTTATAAATTCTTTTGTTTGTGTGCCTCATATGGGTATCACAGCTTCTCAGACCAGCTATGGCTGCTACCACGTGTCAACAATCATTGACTCATTGCTGATCTCGCTTATTCGAATAATTGCAGTGATGGGTATGTTGTCACATTTGGATACAAGTTAAGTGCATCTGATCCACTGCTATTTGATTTTGATGCAGCATGGTTTAAAAATTACATTTGAATCAATGAATGATATAACGCCCATGCTGCATCACCAGTGTTTGATGCATGGACCTCTTTTCATTCTTGAATCTTTGAAATCCAGTGTGCCATCAGCACAGCAAAACCCCTACATTGACAGCAGTGTGGGTGCAGCAACCTGATTGACAGTCATTATGTCAACTAGGATTTTGCAGCACCTGCCATCTTTCTGCCCTAGGGGTGTTGCAGTGTTTCCCCCTACACCTCCGATATAGAGGTAATTATATTATTTTTCAGGGGGTGGGGCATAGCCCTCCACAAACAGCTGGGATGTGCCCTGGTGCTTTCACATGACTGCAGTTGGATGGCACAATTGTCAGGCAACATGGTCACCATCAACATTTTGTTGTTGATGTAATGTCAGTTGACAATATTGTTGTCGAATCAACATAGCAAAACCTCGAAATCCTGCCCATGGTCTCATATATATGACTGTCTCCATTATCTAGATTGTAGGCTTTCAAAAGCATTTTCCAGATTTCTGTGCAGATGGATTTTACAGATCAGAAAAAATGCACAAGTCCTTGAATTCCCCCCTTTGGGATGCATTTGCCAGTTCTGTTGAGAAAAAAATAGCATCTCACTTTAAAAGTGTTTTACAATTTGTCTGACTTTAAACTCTACCACAACCTAAATGTTAGAAGGTAAAGAATTTGATGTGCATTTAGTTATCAGTTTGCACACTTCAAAAATCTGAAAAGAAATCACATGTGATCGACTATCCAATATATGGTTAATCATCAGATCTTTCAAAATAATTGCATATTTATATTTATCTACCTGAGTAGAAGGTGGTAGGTGTCTACTCTCAAGTGCAAATGTGTAATAAGAAATGGAAATTTAGAAAATTTTACAAAATTGCTTTTCTGGACAAATAAGGCCTTTTGATTTGGCTGTAGTTGTTTTGAGATCTGAACTCAGGATTCCTATACCAGTTTTAGTTGCTATGAAACATCTGAAAAAGAACATTTTTTCAACATTTCCTTCTGCAGATGGTCATGGCTGCATGTTGCCCATGGCCAGGGCTAAACATGCCACTTGAATATTTAACTGAAAATCTAGCAGTGTATTGTCAGCAGAATTATTGAGTAGCTCAAATGATGTATCTGTACAGCTAAACATTATTCTGCAAGTTCTGTCAATTTTATTAAAATATTTATATTTGCTTGCACTAAAAATTCTACTCTCTGACCTTCCCCCAAGAGACTTCTGGAAACAAGGTGCACATTAACTCAAAAGACCTTTCCCAGTGAAAACTTTGTTAATAAAATAAAAAAAAGATGAGAAGCTGACCTGGTGGCTCTGAGAGCTAAGGTGCTGTTTGTGCAATTACATTACATTGGCAACCCGAGTTCAGCAATGAGTTTGGGTTGCAAATGGATTGTGTGGGGGTGGGAGAAGGATCAAGCAAGTCATCAGGCAGCTCTCCTATCCAGGGTCAGGGTGGCAAGCAGTCCACTTCTAGGCTGTCACCTGGTGGAGGCTAGGTATAGGATCACAGACAAGGGAGGCTGACATAATGTCGGAAGGGTGGATGATGAAGTGGACCAGAAGAGCATGTGCACCTCTATGTGTACTCCATGTGCCCACCACATGCTATGACCTGGGGCCAGGGAAGAAAAGCCAGTGGAAAATGGATGGTATGGCTGTGCTATATGACACCCGCTCTCCACGCCTCTTCCTACCATGTCACCAGGGCCTGTGGAGATCTGGATTGTGTTTGGTGGGAGGACAGCCTACCCCTCCTGAACCTACAATAGTGGGAAATCTGTGGGGGACTGTGCTTGCAGGTAAGACAGGGGATTGTGTATGGTGGTGAGAGTGGTGGCATAGACAGAAGGGAGCCCTCCTCTGTTGTGATCAAAGATGAGAAATAGAATATGGAAAAAAATACAAGGCAATAATTTTATTTTCTTAATTCATATTTTTGGCCTCTTCTGCTGACCTCTTCAGCCCCATCACCCAGCTTCTCCAGGACTTACCTGTGCCTCTGTCACCCATGGTTTCTACTCACTGGCAGGGCCCTCAGGGTTGCCCAAGACACTTCAGAGACTGAATTCAGTAGAGGGAAAAGGAGTGATGGCTAACACAAGTAGGACTCTGAGGATATCAACTGCTAGAGATGCTAAGAAGGTCATGTCTAGGGTGTTAAGTCCAAATTTCAGGAGCACAGGCAATAACATCAGTGAGATCTAGTCAGTGGTGACAAAGGCATTCCTCAGCATTGTGGCTGTAACAGAAACATGGGTATCAAGGAATGAGTAGGACCTCACAGTCTCAGTTCACATCCCTTTCAGGAAAGACAGCAGGAAGGGTAAAGCTGGAAGGGTGGCCTTGTACATAAGAGAAGGCTTAAAGGCCACAGAAGGCTCTGCAGTTAAAGAAATGGAACGAATCCAAGTGCAATTAAAAACAGTGGAGGGGAAAATGATTAGGTTGGAAGTTATTTACAGGCCACCAGGGATGAAAGAGGAAGGGGGTAGAGATTTGGGGCTAGTAGCCTGGTGCAGATATAACTATGGTACCACGTTCAACCATGGTTGAAATGGTTGACCATGCTCTGACAATGTTTTGTCTGTGGTTGATGACTATGGTTAAAAAACATTGTCAGTCCAGTATAGACAGACTACGGTCAACCACTGCCATGCTTAACCATGCATTTTTTTATTAACTATTTATCTCCTGGTGCAAGTGGGGGATGTACCCCCTCTCAGTAACCAGACCACAAACATGGCATCCCCCCAGGTTTCCTAGATTGGGGAGGCCCACAGCTTTCCCCTTGCAGTGAGGCTTCTGAAGGGAGTGACCAAGATTAACCAGAGACCCAGCTGAGGCTAGCACCTGGGCATTATTTGGGTAGAATTCCAGTGATGTCACAGTGAAGCCAGCCAAGGTGTTTTGCCTGTAGATTCCCAGAGGTGCATACATGCAATGACATCGGGGAAGGTTGGGCACACTCCCGCACTTTACCTAAAGACATCTACCGTTGCCTCCGCCACTGAAAAGTGGCTCCAGCTGCTGCACAACCAGCCTCCACTGCATGTCACTGGCATGCCAGAGTGCCACAACCCTCCCCCTGAAAAAGGAGAGCTGTCCATGGGATGCTCATCCTACCTCTCCCCCACTGGCTGACCATCTGATGCACTGTGCTTGTTCCCAGACATGGGTCATCAGCACCACAGGCAGCAGTGCTACCTCTGCACCAGTGGGCTGGTTTTAATCATGATTTACATGGTTAAAGTTCCAAGGCCTTACCCCCACCCCCCCATTTTGCTGCATCAAAGTCTGTACTTTTTTCCAAATTAACTCTAATAGTCTTACTTTTCAGAGGGGCTCTTCACTCTCATCATCCAGCTGAACCATGATTAAGCCTGACCACTTCAGCAAAGTGACCACCTCCATTGGTCAGTTAAAAAGCATCACATTTTAACTTGCCTTATCAGAGCTGAGGTGTCATTGCTTCTTCTACATTTTTTTGAAGAGACCACTCTCTAGGCTTCATAACTTATAGTGTGCTCTGGCCAATGAAATGCTCACAGGTGTCTAATAGGGAGCTTAACAATTAGAAGAAGGCCACAATTCTCCTACATTCAAATTAGTACAACAGATTTGCAAGCTCAACCCCTGTATTTACAATACAATTTAATAAATTTAGTGGGATGGCTCCTGGTGTGTGAACAAACAGAAACATATGGCTAAAGTTCCAGGGCCTTACCCCCCCAACCCATTTGCTGCATCAAACCCTGTACTTTTTCCAATTTATCTCTAATATTACTCTAACCTGCAGTTAAACCATGTTTGACCAGGACTTGTATTGACCATTGCTGACAATTGATGATCATGGTTATTTAATGATCTAAGGTCTTGTTTTGACTATTGTTGACAATGGTTGACCATGGTTTGTGTCTGTTGCATGTTCTGGCCATAGAAGACCATGGTTTCGTGTGGTGTCATTTTACAGCCATGGTTAACCATAACCAAACATGTTCAAAAGCATGGTTTTAAGTACAGTCGACCATGGGTTCTGGTCATGAGGAACTTATGGTTGAACCATGTTTGACCATGTTTCAACCATGCTTTTCTCACTGAGGTAATCAAGAGGGGGGGGTTGCAAAAGGGAAGGTGACGGTAGTGAGTAATCTGAATCCACTACCATCACCTCCCATTTTGTAACCCCCCTCTTGATTACCCCAGTGAGAATAGCATGTGGTTAGAAAAGGATGGGGGAGCTGGAGATCAAAAAGGGTATTCAGTGTTACAGTAGGTAGGGAAAATGGGCAGACTAGGTGGGCCAAGTGGTCCTTATCTGCCATCAGTTTCTATGTTTCTATGAACATGTCAGACATGTGGGCAACTCCTACTGCCAAGAATATGAAATGTCAGTCAATACTGAACATTATGCAGGACTTCTTATTATTGTGGATCAGGGATCCAACCAGACAAGAGGTCATGCTTGATCTGCACAGAGACTGTGGAAGGGGGTAGAGGTTAGGGAGCTACTGAGTTGCAGTGACCATAGCTCAGTGTGGTTTGAGATAACCACATAAACTGTGGATGGGCATCAATGGCTGTGATACCGAACTTAAGAAAGTCAGACTTCAGAAAGATAAGGGAACTGATCTGGGGCAAGCTGGGGGGAGGTAGTAGGTGTTGAAGGTAGCAGGGAAGAGTAAAAAGGGCCACAGCAGAGGTGACATATTCATGAATAAGAAAAGTTACCAACAGGAATAAATACGGTAAGTCAATCTGGTTTTACAAGGGGTTGGAGAGGCAGTGAGGGACAATGGAAAAGCCTTCAAGAGGTATAGGAAAGCAGAGAGAGGTGGAGTGGAAGGACTATCACAAGAATTTAAGGAGACTAGGTACCTGTCCAGGAAGGCAAAATCAGTAATGAAACTGGCTTCAGTGGAAAAAGTAAAGGGGGGCGGGGGAGCAATGACTTTTCTTGGTACATCAGAAAAAAAGGAAGACCCAAGGGGGTATCATTTGGTTAACTGAAGAGTGGGTGGTTATTGGAAGATGATGGCAAAAGGTGATGTACTGTACTGAATAACTTGTTTTGCTCTATATTCATGATGGAGAAAGTAGGGTCACTACCTGAAGCCATATATAGGCTTTCACTAGAAGGGGTTCAGCTGGGTGGATTGAGAGTCTGATCTCAGTGTAAGAACCCTATTCAATAGTAGGTCAATGGATAATAGGCAGAAAAACCTGCGGAGACTGGATGTACCTTGGGTGATTTTCTGATATAATTTTCAAGGATTCTATAAGGGATTGCTGGTGTGGGACCTGTGGGAGACCAGCTTCATCCTGCATCAGTCAAGGTGTTTTTGTTTTTTTTCCCTACTGCCCAAGGTCATCGGTAGTGAGGGTGCACCTGCATGCACACACACAAAAGCATACCAATGTGCGACACCAACTGACATGTCACCTTCCTTTAGCAGTGCTGCCTACAGCTTCACCTGTGGTCACTAAAGTAGCACTTATGGCAGCAGCCATAATCCTTCCTCCATGGATTAGGAGAACATCCATTTTGATGCTTAGTCCTCCTCCTCCTCCTGACTGGCCCACACATGCCCCAGACTTGTTCTGAAACCTGGGTGTCTGGCATCACAAGCTGTAGCTCTACCACTGCTCTTACAGGCCATACAAAGCAATAATGAAGTCAAAAGCCAGGTGCTTTATCTCCATGAGTCAATCAGATTATTGCCAAGGACAGGCTTTACATTATTAGATTATCACTATTTTGCTACATGTGTAAAACTCTTTAAATGTTTAAAAAACATTTTAAGAATGAAATAAATGTATTTATGATTGGTAACTGACAGCATCCCCCCATAAGGAACTATTAGTGCCATCATTTTGAACTCTCCTCCTTCAAAAAAACTGACTGCTTTACTGTTTATTTCGCTTTACATGTACTGTACATACAATAGGTGCCATCAGTACTAACATTTCTAATTCTGCTTTACATACTGTAAGTTCAGTTCAGAATGGCATCTCTGCCATCCTGCCCAATGCCCCTGACTCCCCCAAAACAATTTCTGTTTATTTTTCTACATGATCTTTGTTTTCCTTGCAGACAACAGCAGTGATAGTCAATTAGTTATTATAAAAAATACATATCATTCATAGGGCTTGAAAAATAATGTCCTGATTGTCCAAAAGGCTGCCTATACACAGGATAGAACATTATGCTGAACATGGTGAGCCCTGTGCAACTCAATAACACTCCCTAATTACATACAGAACATCTTCTCACATCTGTTGTTAGAACGTTAGCTCACAAGACCTGCTCTAGACCCCTGTGCCCTACTTGATAAATTGAGCTGATAATTTCCACAATAACACAGTCAGTGGCTCCCTCAGTTTCTATCACAGATGCCTGGCAGTGTGGAACTCTCTGTCAAGCAAATGTCCCTTGTCCTCTAGTATAAAAATAATGACTGGTTCTTTTCAGTTTCTTCTGGCCGAAGACATTGCTGTTGTCACTCCAGTGGTGTAACATACAGTAGATAATGCCATCCTTGTGCTTACATCCTTTACATTTTACATACACTAGGATTTTACCCATGAATTATTAACTATACAAAGCCTCTATACCTTGTACTTAGCACTGTCTGTCAGAAGAGTGTGAGCCTGTCATCAGAAGCCGACCTTACCAGGTCACCATTTAAAATGTGCTTTGCACAAGTACTCTATACCTTGAATGAAACTGAATTGAAATGACATGAAAAATGCCTTTTCAATTTTGTGTTGGAAGAATTAAATTTGCTAGAGATAGGCCATGCTCTACAATCTTTATATGAAGATGACCTCAATTTTGAATTCTGCATCCATATCACAGCATTACTTTTGCCAAATGGAATTTCTAAAGAGTGTCTACTAGCAATGTGTACAGCAATTGAAGCAAGAGGTTATTTGCAAGATTACATAAGCTGGGTAAATTGTGGAGAAAATGTGTTCAAATAGTGTCTGTAAGGTAAACTGAGACCAGCCCCAGTAGCCACATTTAAGGCACAGTATTAAAGAGCTCTTTCCCTACATTTTGGGTGCTGGGTGAGAACCATCTGCTCGGGGCCTCAGCTAGGCAATAACTTGAGGAGGGACTAAGTCACATGACTGAGTAAAGCTGGGTTTTATATTTTGTATTTAAGTTTCAGTTCTGCAAGTGACTGCTTTAAAACAAAAGTCTACTAATAGTGGGTAAAGAAACTGAAGCAAGGGACTATGCTTTAAAAAAGAAATAAATTGGATAAGTTGTTGGGCAAACATTCTGAAACAGTGTCTATAGGGTAAATTCAGACCAGCCACTGCAGTCATATTTAAGATGCAATATTGCAATATTAGAGTTGTGTCTTGCTTTGCATTTGGGGGATGGATGAGAATTGTTTTTTGTGGGCCTCAGGTGATAATTAGAGCAGTGGCAGATATCCTGTGTCCAAACAGAGATAGTGCAAAGAGGCAGAGACAGGAAGAAGCAGAGAGAATCTTTGTATTGTAAGGTACCCGGAAGCATAAAAGGAAATATTCCTATGTGAAGCAATGATTCAAGTAGTCAATCAATCAATTAATCAATCAATCAATAATCTTTATTTTACCAGGCAAAACACCTTTGAGTTAAGGCTCATTTCCAAGGTGGACCTGGGCAGAGTATACATAACATAAATAACATTTCTGAATAACAAGAAATACATTATTGGGGATGGGAACATAGAATCAACATAAATAAACACTGGAATAAAACATATTATACATAAGGTTACAGCAGGTTACCTTACCAGAGAAAGGTAGTAGCAGTTAAATATAGCAAGTATAGAAAGAGGGATACACTGGGGCAGAGACAGACCATGGTAAGTGGACTGGGAAAGACAGGAGAGATAAGGAAATGATACCCTGGGGTAGTGAGACACAAGAGAGTAAGATACGTGTGGCAATGCTAGGTTCAATACATCAGGAATTGCACTTGCACGACTCACTGAAGCACAGTCTAAATAAGGTTTTAAAGGTGGAGAGTTTTACATGGAGAGCCGATTTCAATGTTTTTTGAAGTTGGTGCCACAGGAAGGGCAGATCAAAACTAATATATAATCTGCCAAATCTGGGTCTAACTTTGTGGATAGCGAGTGTTATATATGATAAACTTCTTAAGGCATAGTTACCAGGCACACTGATTGGCAGGCAGTCAGAGATAAATTGAGGGAGCAATTTGGTAAAGGCTTTGAAAGTTCATGTAGCTGCATTTTTTGTTGTCTGAATGACAGGGATGTCCAAGCAAAAAGGGAGTGGTAAGACCAGTGGTGAGTAAAGTAGGGTGCACCAGTAATGAATCTTAAGGCACAGTGATATAGGGTGTCTAGCTTGGTTAGGGCAGTGTTAGTTCCCTGTCCATACAAGATGTATGAGTAGTCCAGGCAAGGGAGGAAGGTGGCTCGGACTAGTGTAGTTTTTATAGTAATGTTCCCAGTAGTGTGCTCATTCTAGAATATGGCCTTTTTACTCTTGCTGTGTCACCTGCAACTGAGTGCCTCCCTCACCCTCCTTCCTGCTTGGGGTATTTACTTTCAAGAGGATGGTGGAGGGTGGGGAATATCAGTCATGGTTTATATGGACAGATTGGAGAGTTGGGATGAACTTGTTTTTTCAGGCAGGGGGAAGAAGTCAATGCTCATAACATCCTTGGGTTCAAGAGGGCACAGAGAGAGGTGGGGGCCCAGTGGGATGATGGCTAGGGTATATTATTTTAAACCATGTGACATGGGGAGAGTGAGTGGGTGAGTATGACCTAGAGGGTGAATGGTTTTCTTTGTGTTTTTCCACACAAAAAAGTAAACTCCACTTGAGTAGTTCTTCAATATGAAAGTGTTTATTGCAGTACAAAAGCTATACATAATGGCACTTCAAGAGCTAGTGTACTGCTTAAACTAATATTAGTTTTCAAAAGCAGTCAATCACTACCTTTAATGTCTGAGGTACTTTTCTTTCAACTTTGGTTAATTAGAAGATTGTTTACCTGATGTTAGCAGGTGTGATATGTGGAACAGCTCTCTGCCTGGCAGCTAACATATGTAAGCAATAATACCCAACAGGGTGGGCGGTATTGGCCTATATTGGACTGCCCAGGGGCATATGAGGCCCCTATGCCACAGGCGGAGGGCCTTATAGCCCCTGGAAGGTCCAGTATAGGCCAATACTGCCTACCTTGGAGGGTATTATTGTTCTTAGAAAATGGGCACTAAAAAAATAAGTTGAATAAGAAATAGTTCATAAATAATTTAGTTAAAATTAGTTTTGTAATAAAATAGTTCCGCTGCCTCCTAGAATGATGAAATGGTTGCCATGGTTTCACTTCCCCCACCACAGTCCTCTACACACACACACACACACACACACACACAGACATATTTATCTTGCAGAATAGTAAAACAAATACATCAGTTGTGATTGACTCAGAACTGTAGCATTCTGCCATGTGAAGAGTGATGAGAGCTTACCCTTGGAGCAGGAACTGAACATTCTTGAAGCTGTGGCCCGAGAAGTGTTTGCCCAGTGCTTTCAGCAGTTTATTGTAGTTGTGACCGGGGCTGCAGCATTATTTGGGACACTGAGAGGGCAGTTAGTCATAGGATTCCTGTTCCCTGTAGTGTTCCCTTAAAAAATGAAGGATTTCTTGTTTTGTTTGCGCTAAAGCAAGACTGCCCTTAAGACAAAAAGGGTATCTCTGAGCACGTGACATGCTACCGCTACTTAACTGTTTCAGTCTTGTGGTTAATGGTCTTAAACATGAATTATGTGACACTTTTCTTAAGAAAATGTTTGGGTAGTAGTTTTTTTTTCGGTTTAACAAGCAGTGCTTGTATGCTTGTACAGTTTTACACTTGGGACAATGGTTATCTCTGATAGGAAGAAGTTCATTTTAGTGCTTCGTGTCTTGGTCACACTGCATTAGGGATTCATGTGATTGAAATAGAGCAGCAGTCTCAAAAGGAATGTAATTTGAAACAGAGCTCTGTAATCTATTTATTAAGTGAATGAGACAGAACAGTACCTGCAGTGCCACTAGTGTGTTTATCAGGAACGATATTTTCTTCATTTTTAGTACCACAGATGGACGTCCGTCTGCGATACAGAAAATCTAGAAAATACTGGTCCTCTCATGCAGACTAGCAGTTCTGGAGGTGCCGCTGTCTCTTGATAAACACCGTTTACAGTGTAGCTTCATTCTAAAATAATTGTCGATTTTTTGGGGAGGAGGGTCTTTTTGGAAAGAGGATCTTGCTTGTTTTGGGTGATCATCTGTGTTTGAAATGACTGTTGAAGTGTAAGTGCTGGTGGTAGTACTATGTGCACAACACTGAACAGTCTAGAGGTAGTTTCTTCATTACCTGCCAGCAGTGGAGTGGGTAGGCATCTTTCAAGGAGGCAGACTTACTTTTTAGGTAGGGAAAGAAAGTTGTATGCAAACTGCATGTACAGGGGCAGCTCTTGCTAAGCACTGCCTTAGCAATGAAGTATATTGGCTGCAAAAATGGAACCTGCTTTGAGAGAGAAAGCATTATCTCCATTAACACAACTATGTAGGACAGGAGCGTTCTCATACACAGCAGGGCCTCCAAAGGTAGTACTCCATCTCACACAAAAGTCAGTCTGATTTGGCGGTCGAGCTTCCTTTTCTACACAGCTATGCTTTTGCATTTTATTGTAAATTCTTGAGTCTGTTGCGGGTGGGGAGGGGGGAGATTGGCTGACAGTTTAAGGCTTGCTCAGCAAGGCTATCAGCATGGTGGCAGTTGCTTTTTGAACATTCCAGCTCTGTACTATCAGAATGAAATGAGGCAACAGAGACTGGGACTAGTAATTTCCCAGTCTCTGGTATCTCATACTCAATCGACAGATTGCTATGTTCAGCCAATCAGGATTAACTTTTCCTTTCTCCCATTTGCTAACTAGTTCTCTTCCACCCATTACATATACAGCATGGTGACCTCACAGACTGTGGCTTCACTGCTGCTTAGGAACAGCCACTCAGTAGCTGCCAGATCAATCACCTGTGATGCCACTGTCAGTGAGACCACAATATTGATGGAGTGTGGGGAACAGAGAAAGATACTGTATGTCAGTTGCCATGTTGAGAGCTGTTCGACAAATCCAGCACAACACTCTCACTTAGAAAACTTTCTAATGAGGAAATGGAAAAAGACAAATACTTCAGAAATGAACTGACTACTTCTTAAAATTTGCATAATTTTCCTGTGTGTCTGTTTTGGTTCCACTAGCTCATTCACCAGCTCAATTTGCTGGCATAGTGTCACTATGCATAATTTTTGCTGGGTGTAGTATGCACTTTGCTGCATGAAGAACTATGAAAGTTGCATTTCACACTTTGCTATGTCTGGAAACTTCCCAAAGTATTTTTCAAAGGGAAGTTTCCCAACTTTGCATACCTCTAGTATACAGACTACTAGATCAAATGGTGGATATGGATGAAGCTCTGGAGAGGGAGATAAGGAAAATGGCAGGATAATGGGAAATTGTGTTAATGGGTAACTTCAGCCTTCAAGACATCATTTCTGACAGACAAGCTCCATAGCACTAAGAAGGATTTTGAAGACTATTTTTATTGAACATTATGTATCAATTCTCTTCACAGTGACCCTGAATATATGAGTTACAAAAGCACTCAAAGTATTGGGGCTTATGGCTACATTTTCTTTGCTGCTTTGTTATAAAAAAAACTTCTACCATTAATTTCAGAATTATCTTGCTACTGGAGTGTGGTTATTCATGTTAGAGAGCTACACTGTTTTGATCCAGCATCCACCTTTACAAACTGGAAGTGCATGACACCTTATGCTCTCCTCCTTCAAGACATAGACTGGATGATGCCAGTGGATGGAGCCAAAGGGGAAAAGATTTGTGGATGTTACTTAAGGCTGCATCCTAACGTAGTGGGTAAGTGAGAATCACAGGGGACAGCAGTACTAGACCTAGTGATGTTCATTCAGGACTTTGAGAGACATTACATTAGAGGCCCCATTTCACTAGCGTAACCATTAAATGATGCTATCCATTTTACAATGGCAAATAAAATTCCTGTTCTCTGATTGTTCAGTCTGTACCTGGAACAGTGATGTTATTACATCATAACATCATTGTTTAAAGTCCAGGCACACACGTGACCACATTGCACAGTGTAAAATCACTCCTCCTACCCACAGATTAGCACATCTCTGAGTCAGAGCTGTAAACGGCTTCAGTTGCACCTGCTCTCCCCTGACATTCCATGCTTCTAAGTGCTACCCCCCCAACACACACAAATTCCCTGGCTGACCACTCCTTCAGGCAACTTGTATAATTGCTGTCAAATTCAGTCAGCTTCACTGAAGAAGTGGCAGTCGTCCGTCTTGTGCTTTTTACTGTAGCTGCCTTCCTCTGTCAAACTGCGTGTGCTCACCGTTTCCACCAAAACATGACTGGAGTAGATATACCTTTTGAAACTCTTATACATTTGTCAGTAAACCCACACACAAAAGCAGTTTATTAAAATAAAACAAAACAGTTTTGTAACTTACACTTTGCGATTGATGTCCAGTTACCAAGTGGAGCCTGAGCAGGAAACTGGAAGTTTCCATTGGGCTCTGCTGTATCTTTACTGTCTGTACAGTTTTCAAAATGGGGAAGCATCTTCAGTGGGTCCCAGGACAAACAGTGGGGCAACATCCATTAAATTTCAAGGTAGACGTAGACCAAAGGTTACAACACAACAACGAGTGGGAGTAGGTGGGTGTTGACTGTGTGCACTAAACTCACAGTATTATAAGCAGCACCACCTACTAGATCACTTTTTCTAATATTTCTAAAATATGATTCCCATACAAAAAAGAATAAAAAAGTTAACAGAAAGATGAAAAACTAAAATAAAAATTTTTCGTTTTATTGCTATTTTAAAATGAGCCATTGTACAACAGCAAAAAGGCACTCAATGTGTGTGTTATTGTATTATAACATCACACCACTGGTGGTGGATGCACACAGCTTCACTTCGTGCTTCAACTCACCAGAGGAGTGAACGTTATTACACAATAACACACACCCTGTCATGCCTTATTGCTTAAGCATGATGCTGGCATTGTAACAAAAGGCTATTAACATGTGAGTGCTGGACTTAAGGTAAGTTGGTTTCAGGAAAATTGTGGAGAATATGCAAGAAAGATTCAAGAACTTCCATACACTCACGTGGATGGAGAAGTGGGCAACATTAAAGGTGACTATTACAGAGGCCATCAAAAACTGCATTAGAACCATAAAATAGGTTAACATATATATAAGCAACCCATATGGTTAGGTGGGCAAGTAAGGCAAGCTTCAAAAGACAAATGGGGGTGTTCAGAACATACATAAAAGAACAGAGTGTGGTTAATAGAAATACAGTATAAGGAGAACCTGGGAGAAAGTGAATAACCCATCAAGGATGTCAAGACAAAACTAAGGCTAGCCAAAATGATTAAAAGAATGATAAATCCTTATCAAAGTAAAGCAATGAAAATAAAATGTCTAGAGATAGCATAGAAAGAATAAGGAAGGACTGCATGAGTACAGAGGACAACATGGAGAAAATGGGTATAATAAATAGGCTCTTTTGTTTAGAGTTCATGGCAAGAAGGTAGACCTACTCCCTGACAGCAGGAGAAAACACAGGAGTGATATAGGTGAGATATTTATGATTGGGAGGATTACAATGGAGTGGGTAATAATGGGACTGGAGAACCTAACAAACAATAAATCACCAGGGCCAGAGCAGATTTACTCTAGGGCATTAATGGATACTAGGCATGTGCTAGCTGAGCTGTTGGTAGTCCTCTTATTTGTTTTATTTATTTATTGTATTGAATTGCAACCCTTTGAGTCAAAGATTCATTTACAAAGGCTCCTCATCGTAAAGAGATGCAAGATGGGGCAGGTAATTCATACAGTGGGTGGAAAGACAGTCAACAGTGCATGAAACAAAACAGAAATTTACATTCTATAGGGGATCACGTGATGAGCTAGCAAGGAGTAGACATCCCCGGCAATGCTCCCGAGTCCCGATGTTAAATAATTATAAATCGCAAAAGTTCTGAGAACCCACACAATCAGAGAAGGGAAGAACTTTACGGAATAGAAATCGCTGCAGTGGGGAAACCGATTTTAGCTTCTGCATGGTGGGTGAAGATATTAGCGCACCGCCCGCGAACTTGGAAGGGGAAAAGGCCGAGATGGAGCAAGAAAGCCCCAAGCCTTTGGCAGCAAGAACCCCGGTGATTAAGCGCCCAAAACCCCACTCGCCGACTTCGGAGGTACCGGAGGACTGGAAGGTGGAAGACCAGGAGGGGCAATCACCCGCGGAGGACATCATGGAAATCAAACAGCTCTTGAAAGGACTGGTCACTGATTTTTCAGTCCTGAAGCCAGCCTTGCATGCTCTTACACAACGAGTTGGTGATGTGGAAGCCAGAGTGGCATCACAAGAGAGAAAAACGGGCACTATGGAACAGGATATGGTCAATCTGAAAAGGCAGGTGAAAAAATTGGAAAACCGGCTGGAAGACCAAGAAGCGAGAAGCCGGAGGAATAATTTAATATTGGCAGGGCTTCCTGAGAGATCGGAGGGCACAGATTGAGTGGCCTTCATGCAGGATTTTCTTATGAAGCTATTCGGGCCCACGCCGTTCGATTCATATAACCTCGAGAGGGCACATCGTGCATTGAGGGAACCCCCACCTGGAGCTCGACCCGAGTTATTATAATGCGATTTCTAAATTATAAAGAAAATTTATATTCTGAATAAAGCTAAAGCTAAAGAAATCTGCACTGGCAAGGGCCTCTCTCTGGCTGTTTCAAGATTTGGTTCCCTCGGTGAAGAGAAGCAAAAAGCATATAATGATATTTAAAAAGCTGTACATGGCAGGGCTGAAATTCAGGCTCAATATCCAGCCACCTTGGTGGTAAAGCTGGCGAAGGGACAGAAGGTATCTTACAGCTGAAGAAGCCCTGGAAAGCCTCAGAGTGGAGCTACCAGATTTGTTCAAATCGGAGACCTGAAGGGAAGGAAGGACTGGGAAACCGTCAACAGGACAGTGAGAAAAAGAATTTTAACAGTGTTGCGGACAAGTGACATCACTGAGAAGAACTTTATGTTGTTGTGAAGCTCTCCTTTTTGACCTTCCCCTTTTTTTTTCTCTTCTTTCTTCCAGTATATGGGTAATCAGAGTATTGGCTAGGCTGCTGCAGCAGACAACCACAGTGGTAGAGGCGTAAGTTAATGGAAATCAGGTTCCCCCCTCAATAAATCAAAGTTATTGGAATGGTAGGGGGGTCTGAGTCTGAAATTAGAGGGGAAGAAGGGTTCTGCGGGTTAGTACTGGGACTCGGGGGGCGTTTGGAGACATCTTGAGAGCTGACTCATACACGTCTCGGGCAGATTAGGGAGGGCGATCGGAGGATCGGGGTAGTATGAAGGGGAGTTATGGGGAGAAGAGAAAGACCAAGACTTGTGATGCAAAAAAAGCAGAAAGTATGGGAGAGAAGGTCAAAGGTGAGGTCGTAGTAGATGGGATTACTTAGAATCTTATCGTGGAATGTGAAAGGTCTTAGGGGGAGGAACAAAAGACTGGTTGTACCTAGATACATTAATCAGATGGGAATACACATTGCTGCACTTCAGGAAACCCACTTATTGACTGAGGAGTTGCACTTACTTAGGAAAGGATGGGTAGGTAATGTAATAGGAATGGGAAGTGCGAAAGCCTCGGGTGAGGTCGCGATATTAATTAGGAAAGGTTGTCCTTATATAATTGGGTCCACTCGAATGAGAGAGGATGATAGGAGTATATATATGATAGGCTCATTTCTGGGACATCCATTGGTGTGTGCTTCTATTTATGGACCCACACCGGCTAAAGCAGAATTTTTTGCCTCACTGGAGGCTGACACTGTGCACTTCCAGGGCTCATCCGTCTTGGCAGGAGACTGGAACATATGTGCCGACAATAGGATCGATAGGAAACCCTCCTCCAATAAGTGCTAGCCCCTCACAAGTAGCACTACATAGATTTTTGGAAGCTACTGCATTAGTTGACCATACAGGATTTATAGAACAGGGAGACTGAGATGACTTTTATTCTGGAGTACATAAGACTTACTCTAGGATTGACTTTCTTGGTTAATAGGGAAGTTTTAAGGGGGGTCGTAGATACCTATACTTATGAAAGAACACTCTCCGATCATTCCCCGATACAACTGTTATGGAAGATGGACAGCATTCCCCCTAAGCCATACCGATGGCATCTGGATGATAGGATACTAATGATGGACAATATGGTAGCTAGCATGGAGGGTAAACTTAAGGAAATTATTCAGAATCAAATCCCAACCCTTGGGGATAGGAATTTGGCCTGGCCCGTATGCAAAGTCCTGTACACGGGATGGGCACAGGAATATACAGCCAGGTGGAATAAACTAAGTAGGGCTCGGGAGGAATTCATAATGGGGGCTGTTAAGTCCTTATCACCTCTAGAAGGATCCTCCAAGGAGATAGATAGGGAGCTAAGAGAACTGAAAGAGGAATTTAGAGGTATGTTGTACTACAGGGCAGATTGTTGGCTGGAGAGGTTGAATGCTAAATATTTGCTACAGGGAGACATGCCGGGTCGGTTACTGGCTCATAGGATTAAGGAGCAGGAGGCCGAGAGAACAATAGTGGCAGTGAAGTTTGGAGATGAGTTTTTTTCGGAGCCCCAAGGATTGGCAGATGCCTTTGCGGATTATTATGCTGCAATATACCAGGAGGGGGCCCCTAATTCGGTGATGGATATTGGGAGGTTCCTAGATCAAGTACCGCTACCCAGATTAGGTTTAGAGCAGGCCCAGGCCCTAGCTGCCCCAATATCAGAGTTGGAAATACTAGAGGTAATTAAGGATCTACCAAATGGGAAGGCACCAGGACCTGATGGTCTCCCGGCCAAATTTTACAAAGTTCATGCAGAGACAATAATACCCCTATTGAAAGAACTCTTCATAGCCATTATGAGTGGTGGGGTCCTCCACCCTCCACTGTATCAGGCCTACATCACGCTGATTCCAAAACCAGATAAACCCAGGCACCTACCAGGTAACTATAGGCCCATAGCCTTAATGAATCAAGACATTAAGATACTTACAAAAATTTTGGCTAATAGGATCTTGAAGGTTGCTCCTTTATTGATTAGTCAAGAACAAGTCGGGTTTATGTCTGGGAGGGGGGCTCAGGATGCGTTAAGGAAACTTCATCATATTCTAGAGAGAGCGGCTGTTTCAAAGTCCGCTATGGCTTTAATTGCATTAGATGCCAGAAGGCGTTTGACTGGGTTTCCCACCAATTTCTTTTCTTACAATGGAAAATGGGGTTCCCAAGAGAGTTTCTGGGAAGCCTTAGAAATTTGTCATGAAGCCCCTACAGCCGAATCTTATGCAATGCTTATCTCTCTAAGTTGTTTTCTTAAGAATGGAACAAGGCAGGGCTGCCCTTGTCACCAATTTTATTTAACATCTACCTGGAACCTTTGCTAAGATTCTTAGTGATGGATCCAAGAGTACAGAGGATTGAAGTTTTGGGGTTAGAGCTTAAGCTATCGGTGTTGCCGATGACATCTTGCTGCATAACCAATCCGTCCGAAAGCTTTCAAAGGACACTGGAAATTATTGGGAACTTCTCGAGGTGTCTAATTACAAATTAAACTTGTCTAAAACTCAGGTTCTCCCACTCACAGTTCACACTCATAGGGCAGATTTTGAACAT
Source organism: Neoceratodus forsteri (assembly GCA_016271365.2). Classification (NCBI taxonomy): domain Eukaryota; kingdom Metazoa; phylum Chordata; order Ceratodontiformes; family Ceratodontidae; genus Neoceratodus; species Neoceratodus forsteri. The sequence continues at coordinate 867,118,634 of CM057450.1, read as the reverse complement.
TTCCAGCTTAACTGGGCCCGGATAAAATTAAGTATCTGGGGATCTGGATTTAGCTAGGTCCGCAGAGGGGTGGATGAGAATGTGAGGCATAGTGGCTAAAATTAAGCAAGATATTGAAAGGTGGAGGAAGCTTCTCTAAACTTCACTGCCAGAATGGGACTAATCAAAATGAACCTCCTGCCTCGACTGCTGTACCCGATCTGTATCTCTCCTATAGTATCCCGAAGAAGGTTTACTAATATCAAAGGATTATTTCAGAATTTCTATGGGACGCTAAACTCCTAGGAGGAAACATGCTGTTTCGCCTCCCTCACCAGAAGGGTGGCATGAAGGTCCCTGATTTAATGTTATATTATGTTGCAGGACAATTAGGGTGCATGGGACGCTGGGTCAGGCAATGTGGAAATGAGGCATACACCCCAACATGGCTGCGATTGAACAACTCATCCTGGAGGATTTAAAACTTTCCCCAACTGCTCTATTATATATGAGCCCGGAGACATTGCGGGTATAAGAAAGCAATCTCCGATATATAAATCCAGTTAAGGCGTGGTGGGAGTGGTTATCTCCACGGCAAAGAGAACACATAAGAGGAGCTGGGGAGCAGCCGATGGTGGGAAATCTTAATTTTGGCTTAGAAATCGGGTGCTGAGAGGTCAATGGGCATCATTGCTATCGGATTCCAAAGTGGCGGACTTTACAGCGCAGGCAGGTGCTCCTGCCAATACAATCTCAGGAATGGGACTTCTCTAAAAGATTCAGTTACTAAGCTGCTACAAAAGTTCATGTGAGAGCATTATAAGTGGGGAAATAAGGTGTTTACTTAGGATCATAAAGGAATTGGATCTTTTACAACATCCCTGTCTAAAGTGTATAAGGTCCTGTTAACTATGCTTGCATAGACCCTGAAAGTAGGGTTACATATTGGGACAGAGCATTATCCCCCTGAGACCTGACTGGATAGAAGTGTGGAAACACATAAAATATCTGCCTATACCAAGTATATTACTAGGCAATTCTTTATCTGTTCAAATATCTACTACACCCCTGCTAAGTTGTGTTCTAGAAAACTCAGACAGACAGATTGGTGCTTTCGGCTGTGGCATGGAGTCAGGAGACCTACTACATGTACTGTGGTGGATGCTCTCGAATTCAGCCACTTTGGGCTCAAATCAAAGTAGAAATGGACCCGATATTAAATTATTCGGAGTACATTAGCCCTGAATATGTATACTGGGGACATGGGTAGGATACCGACGAGCCTAGCTAAGGGTCATGTGTCCCTTATATCAGCCCGTGGTTAAAGCTTTTGTTCTAAGACACTGGAAAGAGGACAAAACCTATAGTTATGACCAATGGCTGGGGACCTCCTACAGAATCTTGGAGACTTAAGCAACATATCTGGTGGAAGGAAAAAGATTATTTGACAGTAAATGGGGGCTTTAGAGGCAGTGTACTCATCACAGGTGAAAGGTCCTCAGGTTGGATTGTCTGTCTGAAGAGGAGTAATTGGCTGAATTCATATAGGACAAAGTCTGAGGGTTCATTATTGAATGCAATTTTGTGACTAGTACTAGAAAATTTCTATATCTGCTTTTACATAACTCTCATATAATATTGGATGTCTAAGTAATAAGATAGGTTTTGTTTGGCTGGGCATGCAGGATTCTCTCTCTTTCCTAGGGACACAGTTACTCAGAATGTCGGAAGATGTGCACTTTGGGAATATAGTAGCAGTTAGATATTATAATCCGGACTATGGCTAAAACCAAGCAACTTCTGAACCTGTATAATGGATTTGAAGATACCTGAATGTAGAATGGAGTATTCAGTTCAGGGACATTCAAATGTAACTGTGATTGTATATAGTTGGGGGGGTGTACATAGTTTCCACATCCAGTTTAGGGATGTGGGCCCGGGGGTGTATCCTGGGATGTATGTGTGTCTGTCATCGTGTTGGAAATAATGACAAAATTTCAATAAAGAAGGTTATAAAGAAATTTACATCGTATACAGAAAGTGTTGGCAATAGTAGCGAGACAAAAGGGATTTTTTGCCAGAAACTGGCCTATACATGGTGGTAGCTAGGCAGGAAAGAGAAACCACTGATACTTATTTTGCGTTATAAACAGAAAAAAATGTAAACAATAGAAGCGAGAAGAAAAGCTCAATTAGCAAGTACTGGCCTATGCATGATTGTAGCTAAGCAAGAGGGAGAAGCCCATAGATACATATACAGTGAGGATGGTAGAGGTCACTCGGTTGGGGCAGGATCAGCAAGGGGGCTGCGTTATTTGCAATTGCAGCTATGGGAGTTGAAAAGGTCTTTATGGAGGGCTGATTTAAATGGCCTGATTCTGTGTTCGGATGTGATACTAGAAGGGAGGGTGTTGAACCAAGTGGGGGCTCTGTGCCAGAAGGACCTCTGCGCAAGGGACATCCTGAAACTAGGGACTAATAGAGTGTTTTTTGTAGCACTACTGGTGGAGACAGTAGGTAAGGAGGTGCTGACCAACTAAAACAGACCAGGGGAGTCTGTCCGGAGTGGATTTTTTGGGTGAGTAAACTGGTCTGGTAGAGTAGTCACTCTTCAAAGGTGAGGAGGTTTGACAAGGAATAAATCATACAAGTGTGGGTGAGCCTGTCAGCCCCTGTGAGTAGCCAACAGGCCTTGTTAATTGTAAGCTGGATATTGCCCAGTGCAGTGTTGTCTGCTGCACTGTATAGCAAAAGTCCATAGTCCACAAAGGATAGGACTGAGGAGTAGATGGCAAGTCTTAGCACTTCTGGGGGGAGACAGACTCTGTGTCAGTAAAGTAATCCTATGCATGTATTAATTGCAGTGCAGAAGGTATGGATGTTATCATGAAAGGTGAGGGCAGAATCAAAGACAATGCCTAGGTATTTGTATGAGGTAAACTGCTCAAGAGGGTGGTGGGAGAGGGACTGAACTAACAGTGCTGAGCCCTTAAGTTTGTTCTGGTTGTGGGTGAAGAGCAGGGATTTTGTTTTTTTAAGGTTAATTATGAGCCTGTGGTCAATGAACCACTGTTCAGTCTGCACAAAAGAGGTTTGTAGAGCAAGCTGGAGTTGGGCAGAGTCAGGGTGGGATGCAAGGAGGACCTCATCATCTGTGTAAAGGAGTATGTTTTCTGAGGAGGCACTGGACAGTGTGTTTAGGTAAAAGGTAAAAAGTAGTGGTCCAAGAATAGAGCCCTGGGGGACTCTGGAGCAGACCTGACAGGGGCTAGAGAGGATATTGTTGATTTTTACACAATGGGTTCAGGCAGTGAGGTAGTTGGTGACCCAGCTTACACAGTCTGGGGTGAAACCAAGTTGTGTGAGGGTGTTAATGAGAAGAGTGTGGCAGACTGTGTCAAAGGCCTTCAACAAATCAATGAAGACTGCACCAGTGAGGTGCACTTTGTCCAGGGCTGAGTGAAGAAAGGTGGAGAACTCTATGAGGGCAGTTGTGCTGCTGAAACCATGGGGAAAACCATGCTGCTCCATTCAGAGGAGGTTGTGAATGGTGAAGTAATCCATTATTAGGTCTGCAACAATCTTTTCCAAGACTTTGGAAAGGTGGAAGGATGGAAATTGGCCTGTAATTTCCAGGGTAGGATCAGTCACCGCCCTTGTGTATGGGGGTGATGAATGCTTTTTTCCAGGCTTGGGGAACTGGTCAAGGCAGAGGGAGTGGTTGACAAGGTTGGTGAGGGGGGCAAGAACAATGTCCAGAGTAGAGTGGAGGAGATTGAGATCAAGAGAGTCAGTAGTAACTAGTGTAATGACTGAAGACTGGAGGGTATAAAAAGGGATTCCATCACACAAAAGGGGAAAATCCAGTTAATTAAAGGCTGGTGAAACTGGCATCAATAGTGAGGAAACTTCTGTAGACCTACAGTATATTAAATAGTGTCTAATCACATTCTTAGAGGTAAAGGGCTTTATGGCTAGGAACCAGCATGGTTTTACTAGGGGTTGATCAGGTTAGACTAACTTAACTGACTTCATTAATGTACAGTACTGACACAAATGGCAGTGAGGGTCCAGGCAGTGCATGTACCATGGAGAAACAAAAAGGCCACTCCACAACAAAGACTGTACCTCCTACAAGGAACACACAGGCAAAACAAAGCAAACTGGCACCAGTCACAGATACAAACATCAATGTGTTAAGGTGTAACAAGATAAGTACAATATGGTACAACTACAGTAGATATTACTAATGACTGGGTCCAGCTCAGGAACAACGCAAAGGTCAGGTGTTATGACAAGGTTGACTTCAATGAAATTAAACAATTAGTTGAAAATGGAGGATGGAAAGAAGAGTTTAGGGGTACGTCAGTTGAGGCTAAATGGAATAGATTGGTTGACGTGCTCAATCATTGCATCCAAAACTATATACCTATTGGGACAAAATACAACTAAAATGAAAAAAAAATCCACCCTGGTTCAATAAATCTATTAAAAACTGGTTAACCTTCATCAAAAAGCATATTACAAATATAAAATTAATCCAACACCTAACAATTATGACTATAAAAATAAATGTAAACATTGCAAGTCTAGTATTAGGAAAGCAGAAAGTAGATTTGAAATGAATTTGGCTACTAATACAAGGGATAACAAAAAAGCCTTTTTGGGGGGTATGAAAATAATATATGTAATGGACATGCAGCACCTCATCTTCTGGGAAGCAATGGTAATTTGATGAAAGATGATAAAGGAATAGTAACCATATTTAACAAATACTTTGCTAGTATCTATAGACTGAAAAGCGATATGACACCTGATAGAAGGGATCAACTAGTCAAGAGATTACCTAATAATGACATCACTATCTCAGAAAGTGATATTTTGTCAAGATTACATAATTTAAACCCTTATAAAGCTCCAGGTCCAGATAATATACACCCTGCTTTATTATAGAAGCTTGCAGATGTCCTTGCTAGCCCCTTGACAGACATCCTTTATAATTCCTTCAAAGAGGGTTTTATAGTACAGGCCTGTAAGAATGCTTCTGTGACACCACTTCACAAGAAGGGATCCAGAGTAAACTGTGTTAACTTTAGACTAATCAGCTTAACGTCCACTGAGAGTAACATTTTTGAAGGTGTAATTAAAGACCTAATTTGCATGCATATGGCCGAAGAAGGATTCATTGACATAAATCAACTTGGCTTTCAGTCAGGTCATTCTTGCTTGGCTAATTTATTGCACTTTTTCAACCCAATGACCAGTGCATTCGATGTGGGCTTATCAGTAGATGTACTTTAATTTGATTTTTCTAAGGCCTTTGATACCCTTCTGCACAATCTATTGATTGAAAGACTTATCGATGTTGGACTTGATATAAAAATTGTTAATTGGGTTAGTGCCTGGTTACAGGAGAGACAGCAGAGGGTAATAGTGGCATGACATTCATCAAACTGGGTTGAAGTTACCAGCGGGGTTCCCCACAGGTCAGTCCTGGGCCCATTTTGTTTAGTCTCTTTGTAGCTCCATTACAAACATCCAAATTTTGCTGGATGACTAAGTTCGCTGACAATGCAAAAATAGGAAGCATACTGAATAATGATTTAGGTGCCTATAACATGCAAATGGAACTAGATAAGCTGGTAACTTGGGTTACTGAAAATAATCTTACTTTCAATTTGGATAAATGAAAGATAATGCATATCGGGAGTAAGACTATTAGGGCATTCCATCACATAAATGGTCAGCTAATTGCTGTATCAGAGATGGAAAATGATCTAGGGGTTCTTGTAACATCAAATCTTGCAACATCTGATCAACGTAAAGCTGCAATGAGCCAAGCTAGTAGGATGCTGAGTTGCATATTTAAGAACATAATAAGTAGGGATATGAACTTAACACTTCCTCTGTATGCATATTTTGAGTATCCACATTTAGAGTAGTATGTGCAGTTCTGGGCACTGCACAAAGTTAGTGAGATAAAAATGTTAGAGAGCATGCAGAGAAAAGCAACAAGATACATCAAGCAGGTAAAGAACATGAGTTATGCAGGTAGACTAAAAAAACCTAGGATTATACAGTCTAGAATATTGAAGACTGAAGAGGAGATCTGTGTCTGCTGTATAGAGCAACATTTAATTCTGCTCTTTGGGAATCCCTAGGACTCACCTTGTTTACAAGTAGAAACAGTAGATTCCATCAATTTCAATTAAAAGGAGAATTTTTTAAAACAAATCTTAGAATATATTGTTGTAGTCAGAGAGTAGTTGCAACTTGTAACAAACTACCTGAAGAGGTTGCAACCAGCTCTACTATTGACAGTTTTAAATCATCCCTGGATAGTGTTATGGGGAATAAGAAATAAGTTTTTCTAGATTAACATTGGCCAAGTCTTAAAAGGCCTTTTGGCTTATGACTCATATTTTCTATGAACCTATGAATCCATGAAGTACAGAAGTGAAGTGCAGATTAACTCAATATTCACAGCATCAGCAGTGTATCACAGCATGAGCTGCATGGTCAAGAGACACGACTTGGTAAATGTCCCTTGATCATTTCCGTGGAAACCTTGAGTGAAACTGGTCAAGGGCTGCTTAGTGTGTTTAATCCCTTTTGGGACCTGTGCCAAGAGAACACTAAAGTGTATGGCCTTAAAGATGTAGCTAGTAAGTCTTACTGTAAAGGACCCTGTGACACCGGATCCCTGGAGTACTTCCTGGGTCTGACCCAAGAGGAGTCCTTAGTCTTGCAATCCCACGTGTATAGAGTGAATCAGAGGTCAAGTGACTGCAGAAAGCAATGCAAATACACAGAGTCCGATTTCACTTTATCTGCCCCACTACACATGTTTTTTGGGGATTTTTTTGGACAGAATAGCAAGGCAGGCTGAGGAGGAATGAACTGTGCAGCAGTTTGCTTCTAGAGCAAGGCACAGTTGCTGAAAGTAGGAAACTGAAGATTTAATTGTCCTAAGGGACATTTTTAGTGTTTTGTGGCATGTTTTGGTAAGTTTTATTTAGTTCAAAAACTTGCATCAGTCTGTGCTTATTGGCACATTTAAACTTAACACCCGATCATGACTCCCTGCCATTACTGTTTTTCTATTATTATTCTAAGTATCCTCCCACAGGGCTGACAGACAGCTCTGGCCCCCTCTCAGAGGGCTTGTCCTCCTAGCCAGCAACTCCTGATCCAGCTCAGCCCAGGCAATTCCCGAATGGATTCCATCCATGGTGGGGCTGGAAGGAGGAGTGCTGCCTTGCTCCCCCCCAAGATCACAATGCAGAAGTCAGGAATGCTGGAACCAGGGACATGGTCAGTCCATCATGGTGCCAGCCAGCTCCTTTTTCCCAGGTTTTCTCCCCACCCCTAGCTACAGGCTTGCACATGCACACATGGAGGTGCATGCAAGCTGCCACCTGTAACGTCCTCCCTTCATGTCACACCCCTATCCCATGCTACCATTCAGACCTCTACCTGGGGGCAGTCATTTGGTGGGAAGCAGAAATCCACCCCCAAGGAGAGGAGAGCAGTCCCTTGGATACTTAATCCTCTCCTTCCTCCTTCCATGGCCAACCCCTAGTAACCTATGCTCATTACCGAACACTGGTCACTGGCATAGAGCTAGGTGTGGCAACTAGCACCTCAGCCCTCAGCGTAACTGGGCCAGCCCTGCCATTACTTTTTATAAATGGTTTTGCTGGTGTTTATAGGAATTTTGGTTTTGTGTAGTGCTTTTCATTTACTTAACTCCTGAGGCCAGAACCTGCATTGTACTGATAAACCTTGTCTCATCATTCAGATTATGGATTGGTTGTAATTGATGCTGACAGTAAATCCACACTACAGCAAAGAGACAATCTATATCACAAAATATGTAAATTTGCCTTAGGTTGCAGGTCTAAGGTTCACAACTGTACGGCTCTCAAAATCCTTGATTGGTTTCCTCCTGACATCAAATCCAAGCTAGCTGTTTCAACACTACTCTTCATACTATCTACTAGTTTAAGTGCAGTAGTTATACTTGAGTTACTGTAACCCCTCTGCTTAAATTAATATACTTGTTCTATTTTCTTTTGTTGATACTCATGGTGCTCTGTGCAGTTTCTAAGAGTTCTAATAAGTTGTCCCTTAGGAATATTAAAAGTGGCATGTGGAGGATGACAGCTGTTATAAAGTAACAAACTGGTTCTGTACGTTTTGTTTTGAAACAATGTGGTGCATATGTCCCTGGCCACATTCCAGAACATACACAAGTCAAGAAATCTAATTTTGTCAGAATGGATGTTATATTTAAATGTCAAACACCCGCTAGTACTTTCAAGCCAAGCTATAAATGCCTGAAATTGTTGAACTGTGCCCTCCATATAATTAACACATTGTCTATATAATGCACACCAAAAATCCAGATATTCGAAAAATGAATTCCAGCCCTGGCAGGATGATGAATCAGTCTCTCACAGGCCCAGCATCAGCTATGCTGGCCCTCCGGATCCAAATCGAAGTGATGGTAAGTCTGCAAGAAGTTGGGTGATGGGACTAGAAAGGAAGGGATCAGGGCTGGTGTTTAGGAATATAACTAGAGTTACACTGAGCTACAAGCCTGTAGACCTAGGTTTGAATCGCTCAGCTACCACTTGCATACTATGTGACCCAGAGCAAATCATTTAACTTCCCTGTGCTCCCACAATGCATCTGAAAATGCACTTTGGCTCAGTGTACCTTTCCTGGCTGAAAATAGTACAATAAAATAAAGGAGGGGAGAGAGGCAGCAGTGCTGCTGCTGCTGTATGCAGAGTAACACCAAGATAAATAGATACATAGATACATAGTCAGTGTCAGCAGATAAGGGCCTATGGCCCACCCAGTCTGCCCATTTGAGCTTGTAAGTTCAGTTTGTTTTCCTAGAAGTCTGTTGCCCCTTACCCCTGACCTCCAGAATTCCTTTATGTCTATCCCATGCATTCTTAAATCCCGTGATTATTTCAGCTCCCACTTCCTCTGGCAGGGTGTTCCACTTGTCCACCACCCGTTCTGTGAAGAAATTCTTTTCATGTTTCCTCTGAATCGTCCTCCCTCCAACTTCATCCCATGCCCTCTAGTCCTGGAACATCTTTTTGCTTAAAAATAGTGTTTTCCTGCACCCTGTTCCTCCTGTAAGATACCTGTATGTCTCTATCATATCCCTCTCCCTCCTCTCCTCCAGGGAGTACATGTTCAGTTTCTTCAACCTGTCTTCATAGGACTTGTGATGCAATCCATGCACCATCTTTGTTGACCTCCTCTGAACCTTCTCACCCTGTCCTATGTCCTTACCTAGTATGGTCTCCAGAACTGTACACTGTACTCCAGGTGAGGCCTCACTAGTGTCTTGTGTATGGGAATTATGACCTCCCTTTTTCTGCTGGTGATGCCTCTGCCTATACGTCCCAGCATCCTATTTGCTTTACCTGCTGCCTTGTCATACTGTTTCCCTACCTTGAGGTCATCAGAGATGATAACCCCAAGATCCCTTTCCTGCTTGGTGCATGCTATAACCTCACCCCCCAACTGATATATTGTGCCAGGGTTTTTGTGCCCCATATGCATTATCTTGTACTTCTTTGCATTGAATTTCAACTGCCAAACCCCTGACCATTCTTCAAGTTTCTGCAGGTCGCTTCTCATTCTGTCTACACCCTCTGGTGTGTCTACTCTGTTACAGAGCTTTGTGTCATCAGCGAACAGTGAAATTCTGCCTTCTAGGTCCGCATAATGTCACTGATGAAGATGTTGAATAGGACCGGTCCCAGCACTGATCCCTGTGGTACCCCACTGGTCACTCTTCCCTCTGTGGAGTGACAGCCATTTACCACCACCCTCTGTGTCCTGCCACCCAGCCAGTTACCTACCCACCACTACTGTCCTGCCCACACCCATATTCCCCAGTTTGTGTAATAGTCTTCTATGTGGCATGGTGTCAAAGGCCTTGCTGAAGTCCAGATAGGCCATGTCCACCGCCCTCCCCTGATCCACCTCCCTAGTCACCCAGTCAAAAAACTGAACGAGGTTGGTCTGACATGACCTCCCCCTGGTGAAACCATGCTGCCTTGGGTCCTGTAGTCCATTGACAACCAGATGTTCTACCAATCTCTCCTTCAGTAGTGCTTCCATGATCTTCCCCACTACCAAGGTGAGGCTGACTGGTCTGTAGTTCCCTGCTTCCTCTTTGTTCCCACTTTTGTATAAGGGGACTACATCTGCTGTCCTCCAGTCTTTGGGTACCTCCCCTGTTTCCAGTGATCAGCTAAATAGGATAGCCAGAGGTTCAGCCACCACCTCTCTTAGTTCTTTAAGGACCCTGGGGTGCACCCCATCTGGCCCCATTGCTTTATCAACTCTTATTACTTCCAGTTCCTTCAGGACCCTTTCTCGTGTAAAGGGACTTGTGTCCATTTCTGCACCATTCTCACCCTTGTGCTCCCTTCAGACCCATTACTCTCCTCTTCCTCAGTAAAGACTGAGCAGAAATACCTGTTCAATATGTCAGCTTTACTGTTGTCATCCTCCACGTGGCCCCCATCCTCCCCCTTCAGTCTCACTATCCCTCCCTTTGTCTTTCTTTTTTCACTTATGTACCTGTAAAAGGTTTTGTCCCCTCTACCCACTGATTTTGCAATATGCTCTTCTGTCTGAGCTTTGGCTTCCCTGACTGACCTCCCTGCCTCCCTTTGCTTCTCCTGGTACTTCTCCCTATCCCCTTCTGCCTGTGTCTTTTTGTATTGCCTGAATGCAATCTTTTTGGCTTTCACTTTCTTTGCTACCTCTTTGGAAAACCATAATGGTCTCCTCTTCCTTTTCCTCTTGCTAACCTGCTTAATGCATAATTCTGTTGTTCTTGTAATCCCCATTTTAAATACTGCCCACTGTTCCTCAATCCTGATTCCTGTCCCATTCCCTTAATGCCTCTTTCAAGTATCTCCCCATTTTCCCAAAGTCTGCCCCCTAAAATCCAGGATACGTGTTTTGTGTGGTTTGGTTCTGCTCTTTCTGTGATTTCAAACCACAATGACTGGTGACCACTGTTTCCCAGGTGCTCCCCACTGTTACCCCATCACACTGTCCCTGTTTGTGAGCACAAGGTCCAGTATTGCCTTCTGCCGAGTTGGTTCCATGACCAGTTGCTTGAGGAAGGCACCCTGAAGGAGTCCAGGATAAATCTGCTCTAGTTGATGCTGCTGCTCAGGATGCTCCAGTCCACGTCTGGAATGAGGGTCTCAACCAGTACTACCTCACCCTTGTCTGCCATCCTTTGGATGGCTAGCATCAACTCCGATCTGTTTCTTCCTCCTGTGCTGGTGGTCTATAGACCACACCTGTGTGGATGGCTGTCCCCATTTTCCTTTCCAGCAAACCCACAGTATCTCTCCCCATTTTGTTCCTCCTGGATCTCTGTGGCCCTTATGTCATTTTTCACATACAGTGCCACTCCTCCTCCCTTCCTGCCCACTCTGTCTCTTCTGAATATGTTGTAGCCAGGTATGGCCATCTCCCAGTTGTGGTTATCATTACACCAGGTTTCAGTGATGGCCACAATGTCCAGGTCTGACTGCACCATGACAGCCTCCAGATCTTCCATCTTGTTGCTAAGGCTCCTGGCATTTGCACACCTGGCTTTCCATGATTTGACCTCCCTAGACTGTTTCACAGTTCTACTCCAGCCCTTTCCTTGGTTGTCATTTATCCCTGGTTCTCCTTGCTGTCTGCCCTTCTGCTGAATTTTGCCCCTTTTCTGCTTATCCACCTCTTGGGCACTAATCTCCATCTTTTGCACAATGCTTTGCAGAGATAGCCACTCCTCTGGTTCATTGGTTCCACTGCTAGCTGTGAAGAAAGTGGGACTAGTGTGACATGGACTCAGGTTCACTTTTTGTGTTTATCCAATTGGGAAGCTGAGATAATAGCCACCTCAGTGAGTATGTGGTAGTACTGGGATTTGAACTTGGGGCTACACATTTTAGAAGTGCACTTTAACTGCAGTCCAAATCTTTGGTTTCATAGCGTGTCACTCATGCAAATAATCCCATGGTGCTATCATATCAGTGGGGAAACAAACATTGTTTGCATTTCAGCTGTACAGGTAAGTTAAAACAGTAAAGTAACAGTGAGGTATTTAAGAGGGGTTAAATGTAAAGTTGGTGAATATGTATAACTTACTGTATATGACAGTGCAGTGCAGGATGAAGACAGTCAATAAAAGCACAAACAAGTGCAAGCATTTGCCACAGCCTGATACCGAATCCTGGTCAGAGTAAGAACCCCAGCTCCCCCCAAAAAATGGATGAGACCTTGGAACAGTTTGGGGGAGCCCGGTTCCTGACCATGATAGACCTGATAAAGGGCTGCTGATGGGTGCCCCAAACCACTGCAGCCAGGGAGAGGTCTGGTTTTGTTACCCATATGGCTTATTCAAATTCTGAGTAATGCCATTTTGGATGAAGAATGCACTCGCAAAGCTTGTGGATCACATTCTGGCTGGGGCAGGTGAATATGCACTGGCATACATGGATGACAACTCCTTTAAAAGCCAGACATGGGAGGATCATGTCAGGCACATGAGTAAGGTGATCCACAGATTGAGGGCTGCTGGACTGACAGTTAAGGTGGAAAAATGCCAAGTAGGCATGGCCAAATTGTCCTACATTGGACACCAGGTGGGCAGTGGAAGCATTCATCCAGAACCAGTGAGGGTCAATGCCATCTAGGCCTGGCCACCCCTGTCACAAAGAAACAGGTAAGGGCATTTCTGGAGACAGCTGTGTACTACAGGAGGTATGTCCCTCGCTACAGTGATGTGGCCAAACCCTTGGCAGACCTGATGAAAAAGAAAATGCTAGGAAATGTTCTCTGGATGGAGGATTCTGAGACTACCTTCTGACAATTAAAGAAGGCATTATGTAGGTCATCCATGCTTGCTAGCCCCAATTATGACCTAAGGTTCACAGTGCAGTTGGATGCTTCTGACAATGTGCTAGGTGCTGTCTTGAGCCAGGTTACACCAAAGGGGAGGAGCACCCCATACCGTATCTGAGCCAGAAGCTTTTGCCCAGGGAGGATGCACATGCCACAGTTGACAGAGAAAGTCTGGGGATAGTGTGGGCCCTTCAGAAGCTGAAGTCATATTTGTACTGGAGGGAGTTCACTGTGGTCACAGATCATAATCGCTTGACATGGCTCCATAGGACTAGTGGGCAAAACACAAAATTATTGCACTGGAGTTTAACACTTCAGTCTTATAATATGACCATCCAGCACTGAAGCAGGGTGCAGAATGTCAATATGGATGGACTGTCGAGACAGGGCTGAGAGCTTGGCAGGTGTCTTTAGGCACTTTCCAGTCCCTACATGAATGTCAGTGTCTCTTGGGAGTCATACCAAAGAGACAAATCTTCATTTCTTGTGGGGGGGGAGGTGATGTGACAGGAAAGGGGACCAGAGCCATGTATTCTTTTGATGTATTTATTCTTTTCTGAATATGCATCTGCTTCAGGTTCCATTTAGACTGGGTCAGTATGGGTACTGGATCACATGAACATGCCATATTTGACAGCTCATTTCACCCAGGGTGGAGGTAGTGATATTCTTCTGGGAAAGCTAACAGGAAGGCTAGGGGGAAGGCAATAAAGCAAAACCCCCAGAGAGGAGTCTTTCCTGGAGATATTCCCATGTCGAACAAAGGATCCAGGTGCATGTCATAAATTTAGCAAGGAGGTGCAGAAAGAGGGGGTCTCACAGACACACACACACACCCAGGAGAGCTTGGACAGCATGGAACTGCCACTCATAGGGAGGGGCCACTCCCCACAGATAAAGCAAATAAATTATGGAACTGAGGTTCAGCTTGCCTTTTCTGGAACACTCAACACCTGGTAGAAGGGGGCCCTACTGCACAAAGAGGTACAGCTTAGGGAACAGAGTCTTCTATAGGCAGCAGTAGGTAAATAGGTTGTAAGTAAAGATAGCTCAGATGTTTCTGTCACTGCCTGTTTAACTTAATTTATTTTCATTTCTAGTAAACTTGTAAACCTTTTTTAAATATATACTGTTTGTATATACTTGTAGATTTCTAGTAAAGCAACTATTTTTGATAAGTCCAGTGGCTGACTGTTTATGTTAAAAAGGGTAGTTTTTATTATTTCTGATGGGCTCTGTTTTCAGACCATCCCTGAAGGGCACTCTACCCACAGTTACTGTGTTTACCTTCCTGACCTTGTGCAATGAAGAGGTAAAAAGCAGGTTTCCTGTTTCCTGTCCTGGTAAAAACCTGGTGGTGGCAGTGAAGTAGATGTCCCTGGTGTGGGATTTTTGTCATAGATCTGTTAAAGCCTTTCACATTAAATGCCAACTGGAGAAGAAAAAAGGGATTTGGTTTATATTGTGCCTCTAAGAAGGACTGCTGTATCCCAAAACACTTTGTAGTCCATTAACAGGTGGCACTGCAGCCACAGCTGTATAAGGCACACTTTGAGAGGTCAGGGTAACTTGTTGGAGCGTTAAAGAGCTGCTGACACCTCAAAGAAAACTATGAAAAGCATGGTATTTGGATAAAATTAAGCCTGTATTACATATATACTCTATAGATTTGTCCTCCCTATTATTTATTACTGAGGAAATATGCAAGAATACATTATATTTATACCTTAGAGTTCTTCTGCCTCTATAGCTTACTCCCTACTTCAAGTCATAATCCTCTGTTGTGACATCACAATCTATTGGCATGACAGTAAATATGATGTCACTAGCAGTGCATTATGATCTCAGCTAGGGAGAAAGCAGCAGAAAAAGATGAACTCTTTAGGAAAAAATATCCTGTTTTCATGCAAATTACACCAATAATAAATAGTGGGAGGAGGATTACAGAACTAATGTGAAATACAAGCCAAACTGTGTCTATGTATTATGTTTTGTTAAAGTTCTTCTGAAAGCGTCAGCTGCTCTTTAAGAAAAGCTCTGGGATGGCTAAGCATAGAGAAAGAGTGAGACACTTGCTTCATGTCACAAAGCAAGGGGAATTGGTGGGATTCAGACTTTTGTCTCCAGGTTCACAGTGCTACATTTTAATCAATAACCTATGTATCCTACAAAATCACATCTAGCTGATGCAAATGAACAGACTCTGCCCTACAAATGGCACAAATCAGGAGTCACATTAACACTGCTGAAGATTAAAGGAACTGCTGGAGTCAGGATGTCCACTTACCAAGCTACTATAAGCAGTTTAGCTAATAACTGGCACACATAAGATAGTACTCAATATTCAAGTTCAACTTCAAATTTATTTGCAAGGAAACTCAGTTGAGCATACTCATTTACAAGGAGGTCCTGATAGGACAAATTCAATACATAGAATAATACATGGAAGATACAGAGTAATAGTAGGACAAATTCAGCACATAAACATTGTGATACATGGAAGGTACATTGGAGGGGTCAGGGCATTTTTGACAATTGCAACACATGGGCAGAATAATACAATGGAAGGTACAAAGCAGGAGGCAGGTAATTTCCATACATCATTTTGACCAACAACAACTGTAGAGAGGGTGCTGTATTGGGAACCATGGGAGTGCAAGGGGTATGTATGGGGACAGGTAAATTGGGCTAAGATGAAGAGACAAAAGGTAAGATGAAGAGACAAAATGTGGAGCCATGCTCTAGTTAGAAGAACATGACAGGGGGACAGCAGCGATGGACAGCGAGTCATTATGGTGGTATCTAAGCTAAAAGAAGATATAGGGCAGGGTACTGGGGGGATGGGAAAGGCCAGTGGTGGTGAATATTATTATATATTAATACAATATGACGAATCTGGGGTATAGTAATGCAAGGCTCCACAAGGGACATCTGATGGTGGAAGCAGTACTTGAGTAAAGCTCAATAACAATAAAAAACGTCATTGTCATTCACAAACTAGAGCTAAGAAAGATGGTACAGAAGTGTCCAGAACAGCAAATATTATAATCTAGGGAACATATTGTGTTATTAATAGGTGCAAACCCTGCAATGGTCAACCTATGCTAAAATATTTATATTCAATACAAAAAACCTGACATGGCAGATTTTTTTTTTAATTTGTTCTTTTTATGGCTCCCCCACAGAGTTGATGGGTTTCTCCGGCTCTCCCTTGGAGGGACTTGTACTCTGACCCGAATGTGTTGGGTCTTCATTGACCCCATGTGCTCCGGGCCAATTTTTCGCTTTCTCTACTCCAAGCACCCAAACCAAGCAATGGGCAAGACAGCTTCCTCCACCTCCATGGAAGCAGCCATTGGCCCTGGATGGGTACCCTCCCTTGGTCTGGGTGACACATCTGTGCCAACACCCAGCCATCAGTCTACAGCATGCCATACTGTCCACCCTCCCCAATGAAGGTGAGCTGTCTATGTATGCTCAATCCTTGATCCCCCTGCAGACCACCAAGTGACCCAAGCCCATTCCTGAATCCAGGACATGGGAGATTTTAATCATGTTTCATTGTAACCTTGTGCTGCTGCTGCCCATTGCCTCAAGGCTCCCTCAACTAAACTCCTTATCCTCTGATCTCTTCCTCTCATCTGACTGCTCCTGGTAACTACTAGGCTAGCTGTGCTGCCTGAAACTCCAAGTCAGCAGGGCACACTGCACATTCCCATCCTCTGACCAGAGACCTGTGCTACACCAAATGTGGCCCTCAACCCCTCCATACATGGAGTCAGTTCTGTCTCAGGCACACCATCACCATTATTATGACATGGGCACTTGAGCTCCAGCCTCCACTCAATCTCATATTGATAAAGACCATTCTCTCCTAGTCAGCCTGACTGTGGCTCCTTCTTCTTCTTCTTCCCCCCACTCCACACTTGTCTCCACAGGCTCTTGACACAAACTCAACCTGTACACTCACCACAACCAGAAAGTGTCAAGATGCAAGTGAATAAAAACACCCAATCCAGACTGCTACACATCACTCTGCACAGTCGCGAGTGCCAACTCACAACTTGCTGGATGCTTATTTCTACCTGTTTTGCTGGTTCATCCTAGATTGCTGCTGCTGTCACCCTATTAGAATGAGAGTTGAGGGGCACATGACAACAGCCATACCCAGCAGTGACCAGTTGGAATACAGCAATGGGGTTTGGTGATAAACAGCAATGCACTGCAGCTGCATATATAATTTTGTGATATGTGGCAAGTTGATGGCACATCAAAGAAAATATCACCAGTCAAGTGAAATTTAATGGCTCCCTGCAATACACACACACCATCACAGGTGGCCACATTTTGAAGTAATAAGAGAATCACCTTATAGTGATATGAGTTACTTATAAGAAAATGTAATCAGTGCCCTGTCCACACATTCAAGGCTTCTGAGTGGAGTTTTTAAATGCCAGTTCCAAATTATGGGGACAGATCATCAGTTGGGATGAACCCCTCTTTCTTTTAGATATAGAACAGCTCCTCCAGCCCAAGAACTCATCACTGATGCTCTGAGTAGCAGCGGGGAGTGTGGTAGACAAGCACCTATTTTTACGGAAATGGAGATCTTCTGAAGTCCCCACGTTGGCAAACGGGCTAGTAAAGATGGGTCAACTTGCCTCTTTAGAATGTTTCTAATATAAGAACATGGGCACATTAGAGCAATACCACCAAATATGGGGATGAACCTAAACTCAGATTTGTGAATACCCTTATGATCCCCTTACCATGCTTGTTTTGGGGTGCCCTTTGCAAAATTGCCAAGCAACAAAGGGGGGCAAAGCTGCCACAGGACACAAAGAGAAGTCTCCTATGCAGGAATATACTCCGTTCTTCAGTATTAATTTGATGTTTCATTACATGTGTAGTATTTAAATTATTTTTCTGCTGATAGGTTAGTCCCCCCAACTCTGTCGTTCTTACCTGTACATGATTTGTAGAGTTCTGCATCATAATTTAATTTTTTCTCTTGTATTACTCTGGCATTCATAATATGTATGCTGAATGCTCTCTGTTGTGTTTTGTTGTTTAGTGTTTTTTTCTTCAATAAAAAGATTAACTGAAAATATAATCAGTAACTTCCTAAGATTACATTTTTTATTACATTTTCTTGTAAGTAATCAGTGACTACTGTACATTACAGGGCAAAGTAATTAGATTACAGTAATGTGTTCCTACACAACACTGCTTATTCCCTAGGCCTGAAGGGTGATTTCGTGCAGTGACTGCACAGTGACTGTGAAATCACCCTTCAGGCCTGAATACTACCATGACAGTGACATCATTCATGAGAAGGTGTCCCAAAAACCCCATGTTGAAAATTTGGTGCAAAAATTCCAAAAAATGCTTGAGATATGCAATAAAGTTAAAAACCCCTTACCTAGCCCATTATACAGCTTACTGGTATTTCCTCAGTTCACGGTCGGCTTTGAAGAGTGCAGGCGTGTTCCCAGTCCACGAAGATCATCGCGCGAGCTCGGAGGTAAGTATGGGGTGAGGAGGAGGTGTGGGAGGCAGGGTGCGCAGTGGGTGGGTGCGGGTTGTGGGAGGGGGGCCAGGAGAGACTACGTGGGACCATTTTTTCTTTACAGGTTTGTTTTTTTTTTCTATGACTATGCGGGACGTTTGCCATGCTGGGGTGGGCTCCCAGTGTGGCACAAGAGCGGTTGAGGGGCTTCAGCCGGCCGGGAGTTAGGGCAGCCCCATCGGCCAAAGCATCACTCGCCATGCTGGGGTGGGCTCCTAGCGTGGCACCTGTACTCGGGGGTAGTGAAGCCGACTGGGGATTGGGCACCCTGTCAGCGATAGCATGGGGAGGAAAGACAGTGAAGCCAACAGAGTTGGGCACCCTGTCGGCTCTCAATTGACTTGCCGCGCTGGGTGAGCACCCAGTGTGGCATTTGGGAGCTTGGAGGGAGCACACAGCCGACGAATTAGGCACCCGTCTGGCTATGCTAGTGTGTGCATGGGGGCAGCATGCGGTATGCGTGTGTGTGTGTGTGTGTGTGTGTGTGTGTGTGTGTGTGAGGGGAAGCTGCGCATGGGCAGGCAGATATCTTATCGCTGCTCACTGAAGCATAGCTCCCCCTTTCAACTGTATGCCACTGCATTTTGGAGCTTGTCATAGACAGCTCCAGCATGCATTGGCTTACAGGAGCCGTGCCTGCCAACACACTGACTGAATTGGAGGAGGAGGTGACACACCTCCGAAATCTCGGATGATGACACTATGTTTCTTGCACATGCGTGCAAGCAAACATAAAAAAAAACATCTACAGCAGTTGTCAGATTTGTTCCCAGCTGCAGGATTGCGCAATACCAGAAAAAGAATGTATGTCCAGGGAGAACACAGGCCAGACTATATGCCATAGATTAGTGGTTAAGAGCACCGGGATGGTATTCTGGGGGCATGGGTTCCGCTGTACTCTGGGAGAAGAATATTTAAAGAGTACATTCCTCTGAAACATGCCCGTTACGAAGTTACAGTAAATTGTACAATCTTTAAAACCTAAAATGGAATGAAAGCAAGGTGTAGCCAGAATGACTAAACAGTATTGCTGCAGAATAATCCCATACACTGGAAGGAAGGTTAGACCCCCAAAAAGACAGTCTGCTTCAAACAAGACATTAGGAGAAACTCAAGGTATTGCTTTCAACAGCATTCTATAGAGCCGTACCTGTGTTAGGAGGATTGCTTTTAGAAACCCAATACTAAGCTGATTTACTGGAATGACTATTAGCTGGCACAGATGCACATTCTATATGGGAGAAGAAGACCAGCAGTCACTTTTTAGGTTTAAAATATATCATAGTATCATAGTAATGTGTCAGTAGAAAAGGCCCATCCTGGCCCACCTAGTCTGTCTATTTCCCACCCTCCCCTATGTGTCTCCACTTCCCAGGAATATTTTCTTCTGCTCACCACACAACCACTTGTGGCTGTCCCATGCCCTCTTGAATTCCTCCACTGTTTCTTCGCACACCACCTCATTAGATAATCTGTTCCAGTGTTCCACCAACCTCTCAGTGAAATAACATCTTCTTACAATGCTCTTAAATCTTCCCCCTTCCAATCTTCTATTATGACCCCTTGTTTTAACTTCTACTTTCATTCACTTTATTTATTCCTTTCATACACTTAAACGTCTCTATCATGTTACCTCTATCTCTTCTAACCTCCAGTTGGTATAGCTTTAATTATCTCCATCTAGTCTCAAATGGCGTCTTTTTGCATGCCTTGCACCATCTTTGTTGCCCTTTATATTGGGGCAGGTTACTATTTTACCCATCTGAGCATCCATAAAACTTTGTTCAGGGAACCCCAGGCTATGGTTTATAATTTATAGAGTACATAGAAACACTGAAAAATAGAAATTAATGGCAGATTAGGACTGCCAGGCCCATCCAGTCTGCCCATAAGCCCTACTCTTCTTTATGTATGGAATGCTCATCTTTCTGTATGGGAGGAGCAGACCACCACTGCCACATGATATGATGTGAAAAATCTTTAGGGTCAGGTTGTTACTTTATCTATCTCAGCAAAGGGGAAAGGAGTTATATGCAATTGTATAAGTTTTAAGGTACTAAATAGGTCCAGGATATTAAGTGTTCAGTAATAAAGTACTTCTGTGGCATGTAGACACCAAAGATAATACGTTATTATAGGAAAAGTATCTATTTTCTGAAACTGCAGAAAATAAATAGTTCAAGACATGGGTGATATCCCCATCCAAAGATCTGCTACCCATAATCATCCATTTAATTGTGCACAATAACATAAATCACAGAAAAAGTGCAGTTTTCACTCTTCTTCAACCTACATGCCTCATTATTTTATATTGCATGGTCAAAATCACACTATTTTTGATTTTTCCAGGGTATTCTGGCAACACAGGTGCCAAGTACATGCAACATCACCATTGAATTCTGTCCATACCTACAGGATACCTATAACTATATGCCTATGTACTAATTTTGTAATGCAGTGCATTCCTGCCCACATTTCCCTCCCCCAGAACACAGGGGCGTCATTTCAGCAAAATCATAGGGGTAGCAAGGTGGGGCAGGCATGATGTGGGTGGGGCCACAGTGTGGGTGGAGCCAGAGAGGGTGGCATTTGTCAATATGACATAGAGCTAGTTACCAAGTAATTTAAAAACGGGTATGAATTGGATAGTAAAGTCTGACTATAAATCTGAATTGGGTCATTACAGATGTTGATTCAAATTAAATAGCTAGTTTTCATCAAATTATGGAATCATCAGTATAGTGAAAGTCCCATTCCTCAACTGTACAAATATTAAACAATATTATATTAATTCATGGTTAGCCCTTATTACCTATTGAAATCAAACAGATTACAACCTTGTAATCCCACTGTTGTGATGTCAGAACCTTATAAACCTCACTCTCTATGTCATAGCAGTGGGTTTACAAAATGGAATGCCAGTGTTATTCAGTATTCTACATACCCAGAATGTGATTGTTAGTCTCAGTGCAGTATTCAAATAACATTCCAATTGTCACAGTTTATTGTCTAGCAATCACTATGTCTGATAGAGTTTTAACTCTGGTGCTATTTTGGCCCACTGTCATTCAGTCCGTGTATCCTAATAAATTGTTTTCCTAAACAATCATGTGGGTGTAGTGCAGATTCATTAATAAGGTAAGGCTAAATTACTTATGTTGGGGGACTTCATGTCGAGTTCCATACACTGTAAATGACAATGCATGATGTACAGGTGATAACCAGGGTGTAATCCTCTACGTGGTTGCTAGGGGCAATTGTAAACCTCTCAAGTTGTGCACTCTAGGTTTACCAATGCCCTAGCCAGCACTCGAAGTGATTATACCATAGTTATCACCTGTACATCAGGCATTATCCTCTACATATTACCACATTGTCTGTGTCCAAAAAAATATTACCACACTGTTCATGTCAAATGACTGGTACTATACAAGCTAAGACACACATTACTAAAAATAATGAACCGTCTCTATACCAATACCTTACAGTACATAAAAAATACACATCAAAGCATGAGAGAAATTATACTGTTATGAAAGCATACTCTGAACCTTGAACCATGGAGAGAACTTTACTTCTTCTCTGTTAAAACAAGAGCTTAGTAAAAGAAATGATACAATGAAACCTGTAAAAGAAGTAATAAAAGGAAAACGAACTGATGAAAAAAACAACAAAAACCTGTAAAGAAAAAAATAAAAGGAAAAAGAACCGATTAAAACTCACTGACCAAAAACCTGTGAAGAAAAAAGTAATAAAAGAAAAGATCCTAGTAAAATTGTACACCAAAAAAACTGTAAAGAAAAATTGTAATAAAAGGAAAAAGAACAGAGTCCCAGGGTTACATAAAAGAAAGTCTTCCAGACTTCCAATCACTGTAGCAAAGCAAATGAAAGTACTCTTTAACTCTCCACACCTAGGCTACTACTCCCTCTTACAATAATGTAAAAGAGCATAAACTCCATCCCAAACACCCATGAAAGTGGTAAAGCAAAGTACGTAGGAGTGTTATTACCTGCCTGGAGGCTGGAGACACTGCTGGCACACTGGAGATTGGGATGGTAGGTGACTGGAAGTGCTGGAAGCTGACTGGTGACTACTGGCATCTGGCACACTAGACTGCTGACTAGTCGGGGACACTGCTGACAAACTGGACTGGTAGCTGACTGGAGACAAAACTGGCAAACTGTCTCTGGACTGGTAGCTAAGCTGACTGGAGACACTGGCTGCTGGCACACTGGACTGCTGGCTGACTGGTGACACTGCTGGCACACTGATATCTGACTAGAGACTCTGCTAGCACACTGAATTGCTGGCTGACTGAACTGGTATCTGAGTTGAGACTGCTGGCACAATGCTGGCTGACTGGAGACACTGCTAGCACACTGGACTGGTATCTGACTGGAGAAAAGGCTGGCAGACTGGACCTGCTGCTGACTGGAGGCACAAGTTGCAAACTGGACTGGTATCTGACTGGAGACACTACTGGCAGACTGGACTGCTGGTTGGCTGACTGGTAACACTACTGGCACACTGGACTGGTTGCTGACTGGAGGCACAAGTTGCAAACTGGACTCATTGCTGAGCTGACTGGCTGGAGACACTACTGGCAGACTGGACTGCTGGTTGGCTGACTGGTTGCTGACTGGAGGCAAAGGTTGCAAACTGGACTCATTGCTGAGCTGACTGGGACAGAACTGGCACACTGACTGCTGGCTGACTGGAGACACTACTGGCAGACTGGACTGCTGGTTGGCTGACTGGTGGTAACACTACTGGCACACTGGACTGGTTGCTGACTGGAGGCACAAGTACGAAACTGGACTCGTTGCTGAGCTGACTGGCTGGAGACACTACTGGCAAACTGGACTGCTGGTTGGCTGACTGGTTTGCTGACTGGAGGCACAAGTTGCAAACTGGACTCATGGCTGAGCTGACTGGGACAGAACTGGCACACTGACTGCTGGCTGACTGGTGACACTACTGGCAGACTGGACTGCTGGTTGGCTGACTGGTGGTAACACTACTGGCACACTGGACTGGTTGCTGACTGGAGGCACAAGTTGCAAACTGGACTCGTTGCTGAGCTGACTGGGACAGAACTGGCACACTGACTGCTGGCTGACTGGAGACACTACTGGCAGACTGGACTGCTGGTTGGCTGACAGGTGGTAACACTACTGGCACACTGGACTGGTTGCTGACTGGAGGCACAAGTTGCAAACTGGACTCGTTGCTGAGCTGACTGGGACAGAACTGGCACACTGACTGCTTGCTAACTGGAGACACTACTGGCAGTCTGGACTGCTGGTTGGCTGACTGGTGGTAACACTACTGGCACACTGGACTGGTTGCTGACTGGAGGCACAAGTTGCAAACTGGACTCGTTGCTGAGCTGACTGGCTGGAGACACTACTGGCAGACTGGACTGCTGGTTGGCTGACTGGTTGCTGACTGGAGCACAAACACAAGTTGCAAACTGGACTGCTGGTTGGCTGACTGTAGATGTAATGTTACTTCAGTAATGGGTATCTTCTTGAAACCATCTGAGGCAAATCTGTCTATGCTACTGACAGGTCTAGCTGCTTCACCTCCAGTGGCTCACATGCCATCATCATTAAGTTACTGAGTCGTCTGTCACCACAACTGTTTCTTAAGTAAGTTTCACTCTTTTCATGCATGAGAAGAAACGTTCATTTGAAGCTGTGGTCACAGGGAGTGCCAGCACCAGGTTCAAAATCTCAGGACTTCTGAAAATGCATTACAAAGGCATTGCAACTGTTGTCTGACACAATGAATACTTTGCATATTTTTGTTCTGTAGGTATGCCTTTGCTGATTCCAGCTGTGACTCTAACACAATTGTGTCTATATTTGCTCCTGGGTAAGATTCTGCTAGGACCTTTAAAACAGAGTAATTCAGAAAACTGTCATCCTTTGGGTTGAGAACAACAATAGCTTTTAAGAGGTCCAGATTACTTGTGAAGCGTGAATCAAGTTCAGTAACAAACCTGTCAATGCAGGCCAGGTATATTTCCTGTTTAAGCCTATCACTGTTAGATCTTGCAGAAATGTCCTGAATTTCTATATTTGCAGTCTGTTTCCCCAAAGTGGATGAAACAAAAATTCTGTCAGTTTTGGCTCAACTGATGTTTGCAGTGGCCTTCCTGTGGCTGAGTGGCTTCTACATCATAATCAAAGCCACAGTGATCAGCGGCTTGTTGTGCCTCCTTGTAAATCTTCTGCCATGTGAATCATTATGTAGAGACAAGAGCCCACTTTTCGAAGACTGAACAAGATTACAAGCACTTGGCAAATCCAGATCTTTTCTCTGAAGTTCCTCAGACACCGATTGTATCTTCCTTAAAATTGTTTCTAGGCTGTACAGTGTTACTACAAGGTGAAGTTCTGAATTTTAAACAGATGACCTTTTGCTTCACTACTTGCCTCTCTTGTCAGTGTTTTGTGACTGAATAGCATGAAGTGTTATAATAATGGACTCTAGACAACTGAAATTTCTTGACACAGTTGTACCAGTAAAACCACCGTGTACCACACAGTCGTTCCAGTTCCAGAACTTGTAGACCTTCTTCTTTCTGAGCTTTAACAAACAACTCATGTCTTGGTGAACTGAGAAATAAATACATATACAGCCTGTAAGATACTGAAAAATTCTTTTCACTTCTGATATATTATTAATTGTTTGCACCAGACAAGATTCAGATCTGTGTGCATGACAATGAATATAAACAGCTTGAGGAGCAATCTCTTATTCTTGCTTGTACTCACTGAAGCACCCACTCATGACAGAGCTCCATCATAGCACTGTGCCACACAATGCTTCCACTGCAGTCCAGCCTGACATACTGCCTGATTGATTGCACCAGCCAAACTACCAGCATCTAGTTTATCCATGTGGTAGCAGCCAAGTGGTTTTCACAGAATATTACCATCTCGTGAACAAAAGCGGATTACAAGCTGAGCTGCTCTTTGCGTATACATCCTTAGTTTCGCCATTTTAAAACAGAAATATTTTGTAACTTTACTCACAATTTTCTCTCGTATTAATGTTGCAACTATGTTAATCAAATCATTTTGATACTCTGAAAGGTAGAATGACCATATCTCTCTAGACATTTTTCTTTTAATTTTGAGTCATGTGCAGAATAATGTTTCCAGAAACTCAATAAAATTGCCTTTGTTATCAGAATTTGTCAACTCATCATCACCTCTAAAGGCAAGACCTTGCCGTCCCTAGATAACACACCGTAGCAGTAGTAATTCAACATAAGCGTCTGTTTTCTTCAATTTCAATGTCCTATTTTTTCAAGCCATCTCAACAGACTGATGTCCTGATGAAGACAGTATCAGTTAAATCACACCATACAACAGATGCTTTGTGTTTCTCAGACTCACTGTGCTTTCTGAAACACGACCAATTTTTCCATTACAGAAACCAATATTGACAAAGGAATGTTTCCCGTTCACGACCTCCACCTCCAGGTGCAGTAGAGTGCTAGTAAAATGCCTGCATGCAAAACAGTATACAGCATCTCTCTGTACTGAATATTCTACCCACTTATGAGTTTGTAATCACCATTAAATTTGCGTGATTTTGTCACAGGAAAACACACTTTGGCTGAACTGGAGCTTGATAAGGAGTAGCAGATATGTCACTTGGCACAGTATACGTGATCAACACACTCACCCACTGAAAATGAGTGGCCTTCACTAGATGGCAATGACGTGCTTTCACATGCATCAGGATGTGGTTACAGCCATCAGAGGTGAGGGTGAAGCAACAATAATGGGCATGTCGCCTTAGAGCTCGCTCTGAAACTATACTACTACTATCAGATTCATGCATACCAGCTGATAGAACACTATCTTCAGGTCTTGATTTCTTCACTGTATGTTCAGCATGTGCAATATCTGCTGGAATTCTTTTCTTAGCAAATAACTGAAGCACGATGGTTGCTTAGGATCACTGGATGCCTTCTTCTTAGACAGAGACATTTCAGTAATACTTATTTAGCAGCCAACTTCAAAGAAATTTCAATCAGTGAAGGCTACTAAAGAAGAAATTTAGCAATGTACAGCCTGCCAGCAGCTATGCCCAGTGATTAGCAAATCAGATATCAGTTTTGAAACCCGTGAAAAACAGCTATGAATTCAAATGTGCACACAGTCTAAAGAAATCACCAGTGTGCGTTACGAAATCTGCAAACAGTGATGACATCAGGGAGTTAAAAACATTAACATATGCCTGGGTGTAAATTTTACATTTAACTGTACCTATGAACCTAAAAAAAAGGTCTATTATAATTCTGAATTTTAAAAGTAATCTTATAAATGCAAAGGCATAAAAAACATTTCTGTTATAAAACAAAAGTGGGATGCATACAAGTGCTGTAAATCTGTCAAAAATGTTACTTTTGAATCAGCAGTTATTACGATTTGAAGCACTATTCTTTGGCCTGTGGAGTATGTACAAATGTTGAGGCGAGTACTAGGTAATACTTAAAAACATTTCTGAAGCGTATTTCCTCAAATGAGGACAGGTGAGTAAAATAGGAGGTACAGACATTATCTGGAGCCCTGGCCCGCTCTTTAAGCTACTTTAAGATTCTTAAAAACCTTAATGTTTCCAATTGCCCTTGGCAATTAACTGTGGCCAGTTTGGGAGTACTTATTGTAACCAGTGGAGAAGGGTTATGTTTAAAGATGTTGATGTAAGATGGTATCGGACCGGTCTGTGTGGTTTGTTTTGACTTTCGAGTCCTTGTCAACTGTACAATGCCTTCAACCTCATATGTTTTAAATAAAATATCTATTTATATTTATACAATAGGGTGAGTGGTCAAACCATTGGATAAATGCATATATTCTCACCACTGTAGATCTGAAGAGACATTGAATAAGTATATTTGTCTACAGTCATGATGTCACAGTAGATGGCATTTACCCAAAGTCGTGACCATGGTTCCAGATAAGGTGTGTACGAGTCTTTTACACTCACCTCATTTTAGGAACTACTCTCTAGAAATCTTTTTAAATGAGTACCTGTACTCACCCAACATTTGTAAATAGTCCTCCACACGCCAAAGAATAGTGCTTCATAACATAACTGGTGATTCAAAAGTAACAGTTTTTTGCCAGATTTACACTTGTATGCATCCCACTTTTGTTTTACTCACTATGTTTTAAAACTAGTGAGTAAATTGCCAACATTATTTGGAGCATTGTTGGCACCTGAAATTCTTATCTAGGAAAAAACAAAACAAAAAACAAAACACATTTTTTAAATAAATTTAGTCCTCAGTCCACTCTACCAAGACATTTGTACACATCAGTGTCCTATTAATAAATGGTCAGCACAGAGTGGTTACAAACTACCAGCATCCAATTTGTTTGAACGCAGCTCAGAACTGCAGTTTGTTTGGACCCACTGGGTTTTAAATAGTGCCTTTCATGTTATAATGTTGCTGCCACTTTAAGCACACAGGAGATTGATAGACAGAGCACACAGAAAAACAGCGAGAGACCACTAAGCAGAGGAGTTAACTGCTCGCTCAGGGTCGCACAGCAAGTGTCAGTTCAGGATTCAAACCAGGGCTCAGGATCATATTTCTGTGCTCTAACCACTGGGCCACTGACTGTCTCCCAGTAAGTCATAAAGTGCATCAGTTTCTCAACCTCTTCACCAGTGAGATTTGTTTTTCTTCTTTAGTTTTTTGGGGGCATCAATGCTGCCTGCCTGCCTACAGAATCACTCTGAAGAAATTTCATTTTCAGAATATAGTTCATGTAATGTGATAAGAGTACATGAAGCACCATTAAGCTAATTCCTCAGTTTTATTAAATAAAATTATAACAATTGTCTGAGAAATAAAGCTTTCTGATTGGCTGTAAACATTCTAACAGCCTTTTATTAATCTTTTATTATACAATGGCCACAAAAAAATTCACACAATCCTGCATTTTGATTGGCTGGCTGGCACCTTTTCAGTGTTGCAAATCCTCCAGTGTACCTACTGAAAAAGGTGCCAGCCACCAGTCAGCCACAGCAGAAACCCTTGCAAAAAATCACTCCGACTGCCAGAATTCAAACAGTGGCAAACACCCAATCCTACGCTTACTTCCGTAAGTGCTCACAGTACCGTCTAAAAATTTGAACTTGTATTTTTTGAATCACCTCCTCCTCCTCAGTAGCCCTTCGTAACAACAACTTTCCTGTGTCAGACAGACTGCCCCATCGCTTCCAAAAAGACTCCAAACCCACATAAAACAACTTAAAAAACAAAATATTCTCCAGTCTTGCAATAATTTTACGCACAGTAACCGGAAGCACGAGGTCGCAGATGACAGCCCTTTAGAATTCCCACTATAGGAAGACGCATGAAAAACAACAACTCAAACTGAATCTTAATGCTCACAGTAAAAAAAAAAAAACAACAAAAACCACACACACAATTCAGTTCAGAGTGTTGACAAACGAGATAAAGAAAAACTAAGAGGGGGCATCACCACTACTCTGCCTAGCAACAAGGAACTATTTCACTAATACAGTAACACAAATGATGATTAAAAGAAACAAAAAGTATTTCTATATTTTTAGTCACCCAAAATGTAAGCCATTGCATAATAGCAATATACCCCTCCAAGGAGTGGGTATACCGGTGGATTTACCTCTTCTGGTGGGGTTACATCACTCTGCTGTGCCTCGTGACTG
The DNA here is from genome assembly GCA_016271365.2 of Neoceratodus forsteri. Taxonomy (NCBI): domain Eukaryota; kingdom Metazoa; phylum Chordata; order Ceratodontiformes; family Ceratodontidae; genus Neoceratodus; species Neoceratodus forsteri. Next base: position 867,089,407 of record CM057450.1, on the reverse strand, counting down.
AACCACACCAGCCGTGGTAAATCCACCAGTAAACCCACACCTTGGAGGGGTATATTGCTTTATTATACAATGTGGTAAATCGAATGAGCCAAATCCTGCAACCTGACTGGTTGGCTGGTACCTTTCCCAGCATGGTAAATCCTCCAGTGTAGCCATTGGAAAAAGTAACAGCCAGTGTTATATCGTGCCAATCCGGTCACTTTCATTTTGATTGAAACTGTAGCCATTTGTCCTGTCGCTGCTTCGCTAAAACACTGCAGTAAATATTACAAAAATTACATCCTCCTTCCACCGTATGGACTTCAGTTACTTACAAGATATCTACAAAAATTAAAATACATTTCCCATTGTATAATATAAGCGTATCCCTCAGGGTGTGGGTATACTGGAGGACTTAACACGACTGGTGTGGTTCGGTCACTCGGCTGTGCCTCGTGACCGAATCACACCAGCCCTGGTAAATCCTCCAGTATACCCACACCCTGGAGGGATAAATTGCTTAATTAACATTCTTGTACAATTTACCCATATATTGAACAAGGTTTAACACTGTTTAAAAAAAATGTCCCCGTGGTTAGAGAAGAGCACAAAAAAACTTCAGGTTCAATTCCCACTACAACTCAACATCTAGCTTGGAGTGAACCCTTGAGCAGGTCAATTGGCCTCCTTATGCTTTAAATCTCTCTCAGATGTAAAACTGGTCACAAAGGAGTGGGGGACCCAAATGTTGTTAAGATGTTTCATAGCTGAACTACTATCCCAGTGTAGGCAGGCATACTCCATGTACACCATGGTGTACACTTGTATTGAAGGGGGGTAGTATATAGGCCCTGAACAGCTTCCCTAGTCCATGGACACAACACAAAACCAGCAAAACCTTTCTGTATGTTTATATGTCTCAGCACCAAGAAGGATTGGCCACTGCTACTGTCTTTGCAGCCCAGGGGTATACAGCTTTACAGGGTCTGGGCTGGTATGTTGGTGTCCCAAGGAACAATGCATGACATCTGCATATACCCACGGGGGGCAGCAACCAGTATCAGGAGTACAAATGTCATTGATTGTGCCATACAGGCACACACACACACAGTCCTGGTGTACATATGTATATTGTCTGGCTACACCTACACCCTGCCTGGGGCAGCATACTGTACCACAAAGAACTAAGAAGGTTCAGGTTGCACTTGCGTGCAGCGTCAGTTGCTTGGGCCCCCACATCATTCCACAGCTCAGTCCAAACAAACACAAGTGACAAGAAAATGTCCTAGCCTGCCAGCAGGCAGCTACTTACCTTACCACCTTTGCTGGGCGATGCTGGCTGGCTGTCCTGATGGATGCTCTCCTCCAAAGCCTCCTCTGCTACTGCAGCTTCTCCCCTCGCTCACTCCTCCGCGGCTCCACTCCAGCTCCACAGAAGAAAACCGCTTGCTTCTGCTCCACTGTCACCTCACTTGCCTGGTGCCGTGCTAAGTGTGCCACTGCCTGGACTGAAGACTACGAGGACACAAAACTTACACGTCCACCACGCCACCCAGAGAGTCTGTCCACTTAAGTTTTAGCCTGCCTTAGCTGCCTAAACCAACCTCCTCCTCCTTCCCGACCTTAACAGCAACCCGTGGGTGCAAGATGATGGAGCCAGTGGCTATCAGACGCCTAAATCCTTTAGCACCCTCCCCCAGCTGCGTGCAAGTGTGGCGATCAGACCTCAGGGCAAGGGCAAAGGATGGGGACTACTTCAGGTCAGGCCTGCCTCAACAATAAAAGAGGAGTTCCACCATTCCAAATTGCTACTGAGCACTGCAGCTCACTTCTAAAAGCCAAAGCCCTCTCCCCCAATAGCAAGTCAGTGACTGTCTGACTGGCTGCCTCAGGCTCACTCAGCCTTCCTTATTAGCTGCCTAAAGTACCAGGCTCCTCCTCCCTTGGCTCCTTCCCGACCTTAAGGGCAACAACCCCTGACCCCACCTGGCAGCAACACCACCTGCACTGCAGAGTGCTCCAATGAGCAATGGTTATGATCGTTGCCTGCCTCCTCCTCCTGACTCTTGCCTGGCCTGACCCACACCACTCACTCCAACTCTCCTCCCCAGGCTCCAGTGTCATCTGAGTGTCACCTGCTGAGTCCTGACCCCTGCAGCTGCAGCAACACTGGAGTGCCTGGCTGGTGGCCTGGTGCTCTCCCGAGTCCCAACTGGCACTTTCTCTGGCCTGGGGTCTTACTCTTCTTGCACTGCACCGTGCACGCACCCCACCTATCTACTCTGACTGCCCGGCTGGCCTGTGCCCGCTCTGTCTGCCAACTGATGCTGAAATTAATGGATTGTGATTGCGTGCTGTCCGCGGATCGCCCAATTCACCCCACGCAGTCTCTTCTTCTGTTCTGTTTAGCTGCAAACTGCCTCTTGGCTTACTTTAACAGTGACTCCTAAATGACGCCCGTCGCCCCTGCTAACATGAAGTTGAGAACACCACCGACGGTCGACCACCTTCCGAACTAAACTGCTGCCTGCCACGATGTAAACGGTGAAATCCTGCCAGCCGCTGGCCAATCCCCATGCACGCGCGAATCGCGCGATACCTAAACCCTCCCAATCCTCCCAGCAGCCAATCACAGAGAGCACCACAGCACAAGTGGCACTTATAAGTGAAACCAACATGAATGATTTTGGGGATCGGACAAACTAAGTTGCAGACAGTCTGCCGGCGCCATCCGTCCCTGACCAGTCCCGTGTCCCAGCCTCAACAAGTGCAAGCACGTCCACCACGAAGCATGTTGCCCTCGCCCACTCGCACTTGCACTCGCCAACTTAAGGTCCCTCCATTTCCAAGCCAGGGCAGCAGACAGCACAGCAGGCAGGGGTCTCAAGCCCTGTCATAGGGGTCGCATAATTTTCATAGGGGTCGCGAATGCGACCCCTGGCGACCCCTAAATGATGCCCCTGCTAGAACACCTCAAAGCATTACATAATCCAAGGAACAATATAGATTGTTTTAAAGGATACAAACTGAGGACTTCAAATATGTGTGAAAATGCTACCTCAGTAAATGTTTGCTACCCATAATCTTCCATTGAATTAAGCTCCACAGACAAAAATACTGAAAAAATGCAATATTGGCAAATTTATGCCCTAATTATCTGATTGTCTCATTTTACAAGGACAAAATCATTCCATGTTGGCTTTCTAATGATACGCTGATGTTGTAGGTACTACATCTCCTTGGCATAACATGCTCTAAACTGGCTATCACTGCATTTCTTGAACAATAACTTAAAATACACTTAGAAAATGGGTTTTAAAAAAACTAAAATTTGATTGGCTAATACACCGTTGCACACATACATTTATTTTTCAACAACACACTCTAAATAACTAGTCCCTCATGACAAAACCCATCTTCAGGTGATATCCTTGTGCCTTCTTTACACTGGACTTTCACCTTGAATTTTCACAGTTGATCTGCCAAAAATGTTTTTCTCTTGCTTAGTGAGAGAGAGAGAGACACACACACACACACACACACACACACAGTCCTCAGACCACACTGTTTTTCAAACCCTTCCCCACTCTGCTCCATTCCATTCCATTCTGGTTTTTTTTTTTTAATACAGCACTATCACACCACCTTGCATGCTCTGTGCAACTGTAGGAGTTCAGTAAAGTATGCCCCTAACTGGCCCCGGCTCCCACCCTGATTGACGAAACATTCCCTGATGGCACTTACTCTGTTCTAAACATTAAAAACACAAAAATGCACTGAACCTTTTGAGGGAGAGATGTTATGGACTGTTGCTCTTCACACTTTCAAATTCTTTCGATCCTGCTGTAATGTAACTGCAGTACTAATGGTCTGTAAGATGTAACAGGCTGAAAGTGGATTCCTGCCCAGCACCACAGATGAGAGAATAAAGGAAGTGATATCACGTTCCCATTAGGCAGTATGGGGGAGCAAGAGAGACATGCGCCTGAGTGACTACAGCAGCAGCCACCTCTACTGGATACTATGCTAAAGGAACTACTTTACAACAAATCTGACTTGTAAGTCCTTTTTAACTGTATTTTTATCATTTTTTTTTTAAATATTACAAAACTGTTACCCATAGCTCATTTTCTAATCACAATAATACCCACCAGGCTTGGTGTTATTTGACTATAGCGGACCTTCCAGAGGCTTGATTTATTACAACATCATGCTAAAAAAAATGCCTTCTGACAAGCACTGCATGAGCACCCAGCATCTTCACCTTCAACAGTGAATGCAAATATTCTACTGTTTTTTTCCTTTTTTCACAATAACAGGTTTCATGGTTGTGATGTGCCATTTTTTGTAGACTTGCTGATATTTAGGTTTGCTTAGTCGCAGTGTCTAGATATTATGAGCTGCCAGAGCAATGGGGGGTGTAAACCTGTGGCATGATAAATGGAGCAAAGACGTGCAGCCTTGTGATGTTTAGCCTAGGAATTTTGAACTAAAACCGGTTTGCCCAATGAGATCTTTGCTCTAACACAGTGGCTACCACTACAAGGTGGCCTCATTTATCACACCACTGCTTTCTACATGGTTACAGTCCCACTGCTGGAAGGTATCAGGGTTGTTTATGCCAATTGTCTCATTATGGAAAATGTTAGACTGAATGGCTCTGGTGAGGTGTCATTGCGCTGGGTGTCCTTGTACCAGTTGTGACAGATAAGGTGTAAATCACTGGCCCCACCAGTTTGAATATTTCTTTGATCTGTAGAAAATGAAAATGAGTGTGTACACATAGATTTCAGCTTTCAGCCTTCTTACTAGGGTTTGTCAGTTAGTCCCCACTTAAGGGCTCCTCAGCTCATTCCCTTCTCCTAAGCCTTTTCATAGGTATCATCACCTTTTCATTTTCCAGATTCTATTCTTACCTTACCCATTACCACTTTTTTCCTATAGCCTCACCCTATTTTCTTTCCTAACATAAATTTCTCTTATTTCCCATATCTGCTATTTTCTCTTTTAGATAATTCCTGAAGAGCTATGGTTGAAACATTGATTCTAACTCAAGTGTCCATTTTCAGCACGCATTCAATACTACCATTTTGCTCTATATCTGTAACATGTGCTGTGTAAATGAAAGTCAGAAAATACAATTTTGTTGGTTTATTATTAAATGTATCATTCTATAACATTTGATATACAAATTATACTACTTATGCACAGCTACATGGTACAGCTAAGAATAACTAAAGGAAAGAATCTAATTTGTTTGAGGGGACAACAGATTGGCCAGTTGATGTACAATTTGTAGATAGATAGCTACACCCTTGCATGTCATCAGTCTTGGCCCTCTATAGTAGCCATTGTGAACCCTGAGGAAATCGAGGCCAGTCTAGCCATTGTAAGGAAAAAAAAAACACAAGTAGTCCTTCTGCAGGCAAGGCTCAGGGTCTATTTCCACAAACACCACATGTGCCAAACTGCCACAGCAGGTGGTTTGATCATGTGTCCACGCGCCCACCTGCCAGGTTTATCACCATCACCCAACCCATCTCAAAGCAAATGCTCATCGAAGGGGTATGTACTGGAGTGCAACAAGAACAAGTGTGTTGTGCTGTGTGATAATTTGATTGTAAGTGACACTGTCTGACTTCAGTTGTGGCATACTGGCAGTGGCATAATAGTCATGGCAGACTTAATTACAATTATAACTGTCTGAGTGGCAATGGCAAGTCAAGGTTCAGCTGTGGGAAAGAGTGTTTAAATTGTGTGCTGGGGTAAGCCAGGTGTGTGCTGAGGGAATTTATCATATGTGATGTGGATGGATCTGTAGCTGGCAATAGCAAAGTTAGGATTCAGGCTGCTTTGGGGAAAGGAGAAAAAATTACCAAGACTAGGAAGGACAGTAGATCTGCAAGGTGTATGTTTGTGTGAGAGTGTAGGGGGAGCTACAGTGGCATCCCCTAGGACAAAACACAATTCTGCAGCATTTTTGAAGCGCTCTGAAGTATGCTGCAAAAGACTTACTGAATAAGCAATTTAATTTCAATAGTAATTAGTCTCCTTTGTCATTCAGGAAAATGTGACACTGCCCCCACATGTTCAGGCAGATGCTCAACTGATGCCTGAATATGGTGTGTGATTGCTTTAGATAAATTCCTTCTGGCCAATCAACCCCATATTCTTCAGTTAACTAGGCCATCTATCCCTCAGTCAGCCAGCATCCCCTTAGAGCAACTATACCCCTTGTTGCTTTCACTCTCCTGTCATTTATTAGTCTCCCTGGGGGCCACCACCTATTAGGTTGCCCTCCTCTTTCTCCCTCATGGTCTTGTTTTACCCCCACTAACCTCTGCTTTGTCCCCCTCCATCACTCTCCTTTTCCTGTATCATGTTAAGTTCTAGTATTTGCTAAATTGCCTGTGTGTCCATTCGCCATCAATGTTTAATCTTTAATGCTTACTGACTTTCATTTTGTATTACTGTGTATTCATGTTGGTCTTACGTTAATTGTAAAGTTCTTGTTATTGAATGAGTTCTAAGTGTCCAGGACCATCTTGAAAATGATGTAACTGCCTGGTTAAATAAAGTTTGATTGATTGATTGATTGATTGATTGAAGTGAATGCCACAGCTTCCTGCATGATAAAGGGGACTACTTGCCTTGCCTTGCCATCAAAATTACATTGCTTTATTCAGTAGGTCTGCTGCAGCATATTGCAGAGTGCTTTGAAAGTGTGTTTCATCCTGGTGGACACCACCATATGTGAGGCTGGGATTTTATTATGGAAATTTAAAGGGGTAGTTGTGACTCTTGTATAGTCAAGTGGAGAATACAGGCTAGATGTGAGAAGGATCACTGAGTGCAGAAGATACAGCAGGGTGTGACAGTGGGGTAATGGTGGGATGTAAAGGGGTAGTTGTGGCTGGCATTGTCAGGATATACAGCTGTTTGGGAATGATCACCAAGGGCACTGGCAGTAGATGCAGGGGGTGTGTGTTGGGGGCTGATAGATTATTGGCTTACTCCTCACTGAAGGTTCAGGTTTCAGCCATCTAGGTGGTCTGGGGCCTTCTTCCCAGAATAGGTCAGATTGGGGCACACCTGGATGTGGTTCCATTGCTCAGGGTGGTGCAATTAGCCACCCCTAAGGTGAGGCCTAAATGTATGCCTTGGCAACTGAATTTGGTCTTGGAGGCTCTGCACAAGCCCCCCTTTGTTCCTCACTCCCCTCGATGGGTGTCTGTATGAACGGTGTTCCTCACCACCCTGTGTTTGGCAAGATGAGTGGGTGAACTATAGGCTCTTTCTTGCTGGGAGCCCTAGTTCACTTTTCATGCAGACAAGGTATCCCTAACCCCTCTTCCTTCTTTCATCCCTAAGGTGGCTTCTGCTTTTCATTTGAAGCAGCATATCTAATTAGTGGTGTTGCTTGAGTCTACTCAGCAGGGGGATACTCCCCATGCTCCTGATATGGTCTCAGTCCTTAAGGACTACTTGAGCATGACTGAAAGCTTCAGGCAAGTGGATCAGCTGTTTGTGTTCTTTTTGGGATGGAGAAGGGGCATGCATCCTCGAAAGAGGCAATTGCCCACTGGATCAGAGAGGCCATTGTTGTGGCCTATAAAGTGGCAGGGCATGACCTGCTGCAAGGTATTCAGGCTCATTGCACTAGAGCCCCGTTGGCTTCTTGGGCGGAGAAAGGAGGTGCTTCAGTCCAGGACATCAATGCCACAGCTACCTAGTCTTTTGTCCATACTTTCATTTGCCATTACAAGATTGACATGGATTCAGCTGACAGAGCTTCTTTTGGATGAGCAGTGCTTCAGGCTGCAGCTGCACTGGGTTAGGTTTTTTTTTTTGTCTCACTCTGGGTTTTTCCTGATCTTGTTGGGGCACTGCAACGAAGTCCCATTTGTGAGGAATTCCAGAGCACTATAAAGATTGCAGAAGATAATGGTATTTACTCACCTGGTAATGATGATTATACCTGCAGCCTTTAGAGTGCTTAGGGTCCCTCCCAGGCTTTACCAAAAAAAAAAAAAAAAAAACAGTTCTGCTGGAGCTGGAATCATAGTTTAGTTTCCCTGACGTTTCGCATTTTGGGGGTCCAGCATGGGTACTTGTCAGTGTTTTTTTTATCTACTTTATTTATGTGGGTACCTTAAGGAGCTGTATATAGACTCATATGCTTATATTTGCATGTTTTGGGCTTGTTAGCTTGCACTATGTTTTTATGTTCTGCTATCCACGTAGTTGACGGGATAGATTTTTCCACTTGCTACATGGTGGGACTCCCATTGTGGCTAGATGTTATCCTTTATCTTTCTTAAAAAAAAAACATACAAACAAAAGAAAAAAAGATTGATCTTTTGCTGATAACTTTTGTCTTTTTTTCTCTGGGTTTGTTTTTTTCTTGTGCCTTGTGTTTTCTTTGTTTGCTGCTAGGGGATTTACCTAACTGGGATCCTAGAGACGTAGCCAGAGAGTTTGGTCTCTGGCTGTCAAAAAATAATAATTTTTCTTGCATCAACGAATAGGATAGATGGAGGAGAATGCATTTGTGAGGAATTCCTGAGCACTCAAAAGGTTGCAGCTATATCACTTTTACCAGGTGAGTAAATACCATTATCACTCTATTTGTTTAGGACTTATTTCTACCAGACCTCTGTAGTTAAGGAACATAAATGTGGTACCCATGTAACTGGTACTTCTTGTAGAAACCAAAAATGTGGTCTTTGTGTGCTGGCTCTAGCTTACATAGACTTTTGGTTTGCTAAAGTGTGAAAAGTATGCATATTTCCATTATTTTTCATAGTTCTACCAAATGTTGAGGAGGATTATGGGTAGAAATCAATTAGGAAATGGGCAATGTTACCATATTTAAAACCAACATTTTGTGCAGATTCAGAAACTATATGCTTTTCTCATGGTACCATTTTGTCCTGAATATCTAAAAGTCAGAGAATCGATGCTGTGCAGTTTCCATTATGAGCCGACATTTTCTCTGCTAAAATATACGTAGTGCCTTATATGTTTAGGGCTTATTCCTACCTGAGTTTTGTGGTATGAGTATATAAATGTGATGCTGGTGTAACCGTTCCTCTCTGTAGAATCCACAAAAGTGGTAAGTGTGTATGTGCTGTTTACGTTTCATAGACCTTTGGTTTGCAAAAATGTGAGAATTATGCAAATTTCCAATATTTTTCAGAGTTGTACCAAATGTAGAGGATGATTATGGGTAGCAAACATTTAGGTAGCAGGCAAGGTAACTTAGGTTGAAAAGCAGTATTTGGGGCAGTTTCAGAAAATATATACTTCTCCTATAGTAACATGGTGCCCTGAATGTCCATAGGCAAGAGAATCATTGCTATGCATTTTCCATTATGAGCCCACGTTTTCTCTTTTAAAGTACACTTACCACCACACTGGTTTAGGGCTTATTTCTATCAGATCCCTTCTGTAAAGGTACATAAATGTAATACTGTTGTAACTAGTGCCCTCTGTAAAATCTAAAATAAGGGTGCTAAGGTACCTGCCACTTATGTTACCCTGGCATTTGTTTTGATAAAATGTGAAAATGATGAGAATTTCAGTTTATTTGTCATAGTTGCAGCAAATATAAAGAATAATGGGTAGAAAACATTTGGCTAGTCAGCTATGTTACCCATGTCTAAAACCAGTATTTTAAGAAGTTTCAGACAAAACTTACTTTCCCTATAGAGACATGATATTCTGGGTTTCTACAAGCCAGCGTAGCAATGCTGTGCATTTTTCATTGTGGACCCAGATATATCCCCTACAACTTAGCACCTTATTTATTTAGGGCCTATTTCTGCCAACTATCCTTGGTATATAGGAATGAAGTCCATTTACGTATTTGTGACTGTCTAGTACAGTATGTCCTGCAAGCCTATTGGTCCACAGTATGGACCAATAGGCTTACAGCACATACCGTAAGCTGTCATTCAGCGGGCAGCCGGGCAGTATGAGGGAGGGTAGCAGCTGCCCACCAATGATGGTGGGGAGCTGGTTGGGCAGGGTTCCTGTGTGGGTGGGGGGAGCACTAGACTACCACAGAATCATGTTGTGCAATTCTACCTACTGACAAGACCCATAATAATAATTGTGTCATAGACGTCAGACAGAATTCAACATAATGAACGTGAGGCTTTGCAACCACCTATTGTGCTGTACATTTTTTGTGGCCTGAGGCATGTAAAGCTTGAAGCCACAGCACAGATTAACGGACAGGAAAGCACACCTTTCATCAGAACAGTAATAATGTTGTTGAATTCCTCTGTGCATTGGTATTTGGGCTGAGGGGAGGGGGTGCACTGACATCATAGAATGTCTAATACACCAACTGTTGTACACAGTGAAGGGGAGCATTGGGAGATCTATTCAGTGACAGGAACATTTAGGGGATAATATTTTACTGATCATGGCTACAGGAGGGAGGGGGTATCACTGGATTACCAGGGACCATGTAGGTGCTTAAGGATGGTGTTCTGGGTTGGCAGTTGGCTACCCACTGCTGGTAGCTGCTGTGTTGCACCATGTAGTACAGCAGCCCGCCTGTGGTTGGCCAGCATTTGAACAGTTTTTTTCAGACTCAGCTCTGTGCCTCAGTATGCAGTGCCTCTATGGATTGTGCCAGTGGATGCACTGTACATTCCGGGCTGAATATCAGGATGTGCCACATATGCATGGGCATGCCCTCTTCTGATGCACTGCATACATTGCCATTGTGCCTCAACGCATTGGGACTTGCACTGTGCAAGTCCCCCTTTTGAATATTGGCCCAGGATGCATTCCTAGGGTTGTGCCGGCATAACTCGGTTATGCCAGGCACAACCCCTTTGAACATCTGGCCCTATATGTACAAACCAGTACAAGGGATGTAAGGTAAGTAACCTAAAATGCCATGTATCTACCTTAGACACTCAGTATTAATGCAAGAATTATTTTAAATAACTACAACAATATATACAGACTGTTAGTCTTAGAGAGGTCTAGTGCTGTAGATTTCAGAGATATAAGCTTTTGTATGATTATTTATAGTGACAGCTTTTTAGCCTGCCCAAAACATCAAACTGTTTGCATCCAAAATAAAAAATGATAACATTAATGCACAGCAGTATACTCCTGGAAAATCTGGGTCACTGGGAATAATTTAAAGATGTTTGCATAATTAGACAGTCTTATAGAAGGAGAATTTAAAAATAAATATTGCTGGATTTTTTAGGTTCTGATAGTGCGCCACACTCTTTTGCCTCCTTGCCATAGATTCCTCCTTCCTTCTCCCTCTTATCCCCTATGGAGCTCCTATTCGCCACTCCTCTCAGGTCTCCCCTGTTCCTAGGCTGAAACAAACTTACCACAGGATAGCTCACTTTGCCCTTGGTGCTAATGCCAGGGAGAACCACTGCTCAGTCCTTGAATCACATGGCTGGCTTCCCGTGAAGCTAGATTTCAATACTCAGCCCTTTGCCTGACCTTCAAACTAGTTCACACTTTCGCTCTTCCCTGCATCAATTGTCCAATGGAAAACTGTGAGAAGTTCCTTAGGCTCAGCTGACCTACCACTGCTCACAATCCCTAAATCCTGCCTTGCGGTGGGTTTGCGTGCCTTCGCCTACTCTGGGCCCTCTCTCTGGAACTCGCTTCCATCTGCTGTCTTGTCCTGTCCTTCTATATAAATGTTCAAGCATTATCATAAAACACACCTTGCCTCCTCCCAGCTCTGCATCTGTTCCTGGGTCCTCCCACCCCTTGCCTCTTGCTCACTCTCCTCCTCTCCTACCCTCTCTCATGGGCTACTTATGCTCGTCTCTCATGTTCTGCACATGCTTTGCTGTGCTTATGTGCTACACAGGCCTTGTTGTGATTTATTTGTGCTACAATCAGTTGTATCTTTATTTATTTATTGAAATGTTTCACCAGGAAGGCACACTGAACAACAAGTTGCTCATCTCATGGTGTGACCTGGGGGGAGGGGTTACATAGGGTTGTGAAGGATGAATGAGTTACAATAGTATGTGGATAGTACAAACAATACAACATTGTAAGATTGTGAAACAGTTGGAACACAAGGTATTGTACAATAAACAGTAGTGGAACATTGGGTAAATTACAATACATGTCCAAAATCATACAAAAGAATATATGAACATTCAAAACAGTAATAATGCTATAGAACTATTTATAGTGCATGAGTGTACCAGGAGCAGACTCGAGGTAGTACACAAGTGCTGTTGGAGTAAAAAGGATGGGGTTAGGCTGTGCACACTGGTGACCCAGAAGGGCAGGTGGAGAAGGAGGGGGGGAGAGGCAAGAACTGAATATGAGGAGAAGAGGTAGCCATTTCCTGATTTCCCTCTTCAGGATGTTGAGAACCCTGCTGGGGGGGCATGGTAGGAAGGCAGAAACTGGGGACAGGTATTAACGTGGGTTAAAACAGGAATAGCTGAGGGAAAGGTAATTGTGTAGGGCATAGGTTAGGGAGTAGTTGGAGGAGGAGTGTCGTATTTCAGGGAGGAATTCCAGATTTTAGGGAAACGATGGGTTAAACCAGTCTGACTGATGAGAGGGGAGCAGCGAGGGACTGTCAATGTGTGGGCATCATTTGATCTGAAAGAATGGGTGGGGAGAGGTGGAGTGGACAGAGAGGATGAGCGATAGGAGGAGCCCTCCAAAACAGAATTTGGAGGTTAGTTTGGCACAGTGAGAGATTCATCTGTGAGATAGTGAAAGGAAGGTTAGAGAGCAATAGAGTTCACAGTGGTGGGAGTGGGAAGGGGAGTCGACAGCAAAGTGGCAGAAGGAGTTAAAGAGAGTGTCCAACTTGGTCAGGGAAGATTTGGGAGCAGCACCATAGAATACATCGCAGTAGTCAAAGAAGGGGAGTATCATCTTCTAGACAATTTCATGCCTCTCAGTTAGTGGGATGTAACTATGATTCCTGTACAGAGCACCAGTCTTGGAGCACAGTTTCTTCAGGACACCATTGATATGCACAGAGAAGTTGAAGTGCTGGTCCAGTCAAACTCCCAAATATTGAAATGAGGAGGTGTCCTCCAAGGTGGTCCCATCAAGGGTGTGGAAGATGGGTAGGGCTGGGAGCCTAGAGAGTCTCTGCCTGGTGCCAAAGGTCATTGAGACTGTCTTCTTGGCATTTAGAAAAAGCTGGTGAGAAACAAACAAGAGCTGAACTTGGTTGATGTAATGCTGTAAGCTGGTTTGCATGGCAGCAGGGTTTTTGCTGGAACTGTACAAAACAGTATCATCAGCGTACATGTGGAAAGAAGAGGATGAGCAGGCTGTGGGAAGATCATTAAGGAAAATGGAGAAGAGTAGTGGACCAAGCACTGAGCCCTGATGGACACCAGTGTTGATGGGGAGTGGAGGGGAGATGGAATCAAGGATTCTCACTGACTGGGTCCTGCCAATGAGGTAGGATATAAACCAGCTGGTGGCAGATGGAGCAAGGCCAGCTGAGAAGAGTGAATCAAGAAGCAGGGGATGGGAAACAGTGTTGAAAGCATTGGCTGGGTCGACAGAGATGGTCGAGGGAATCAAGCCATCATCCATCCCTGAAAGGATGGAGTCAATAAACCTGAGGAGGGAGGTGGTTGTTGAGTGGTTCTTCTGAAAACCAGATTGGAAGGGGGTGAAGAAGGAGGACTCAGAGAGGAATGGTGATAGTTGAGAGAGAACTAAATGTTCTAGAAGTTTGGCAAGGGTAGGAAGGAGAGGAAATGGGCGATAGGTGCCAGGAGTGGATGTGTCACCACCCTTGGGGAAAGGAACGACTACTGCATGTTTCCAGGGCGAGGGTACTTGGGCAGAAATAAATGACAGGTTAAGGATTAAGGAGAAGGATAAGCAATTGCAGGAGCAGAAAGGTAGAGAAGTTTAGGATCAATCTCATCTGGTGACGAGCCTTTAGAGGGGTTGAGGGATAGGAGGGCATTAAGAGCTTCATCAGGGGAGATATTAGAAAAGGAAAATGGGGGAGGGGTAGACACTGGCTGAGGTGAAGGGCTTAAGTTAGTAGGTGGCAACAGGGACAGGGAATTTGGAAGAGATGTGGCGCACGAGGTGTAGTAGGCATTAAATTCATTGGTCATGGAGCCAGGGTCAGAAACTAGGGAGTTATTTATTTTGAGAACTGGAGGGGAGGGGGAGAGGGGGGAGAGAACAGGGCATGAACTACCCTCCAGAATTTAGATGGAGAGTTAGTGTTAGTCAGGAATGAGGAGGTGAAATAATCAGACTTAGCCAGTCTAGCAGCTTTAGTACAGTATTTGGCATAGTCATTTGGATGTTAAGTAGATTTGTGTTTTCTCCAGGCCTGCTCACACTCCCTGAAGCATGCCAGTAGTTTGGGAGTGAACCAGGGGAGGTGAAGCCCATGGACTCTGGTCTATCTGAAAGGAGCAAAGACATTCCACTACTGTTGTGTCTGTATACTCTGCATCATTTGTATCTGCTGCTTATGTACCTTTTATATATCCCATGCATTGTTATATGTAGTGCTTTTGCATTGAGTGACTTGTAACTTTTTTATGCTCTATTTTATTTTCATAGTATGAACTATTGTAAAAGTGTTATTACACACTTACAGTATCATGTTATCATTATATTTCTGTACCTCCCTTTGTACCCTCCCCCTGGTTACCCCTGGAAAAGGGACATTCTGCTTCAGCGGGCACACCCGGTTACCAAAATTTAGCTAAATAAATAATCTGCACCGAATTTTACAATCTCAAGCGACAGTTGGAATAGTTTCTGTGATTTACGTCAGCTTTCTCCAAATATCTGACACAAGCTCCATAAAAAATGCTCCCAGGACTGCCACAACGTAGACTACAAAAAGCTGGCTAACATGCAGCAATTGGGGCCTATAAAATTACAGAAAAAGAAACATTTTTTTTAAAATAAAGACTGACAAGGTAAAACAAACTACAAAATATGTGAATACACAAATTATGTTATGAAAAAGACATTGATTAAAATAACGTTATGTTTGTGGGATTTGAAATATATTCACTGTTTCAATACAAGGATGCAGATGAAATATATTGTAAGACATGGATTGGACAAATAGGTAATTGCTGGTATGAGAGTAACATAGAAATTGTGAACTCTAATTATCTTTTTTAAATACATTTATAGGATGTGTTTTGGAATCAAACAGCCTTATTAGAAGGAGTTTATAATTGTATCACAGAGTATTACGTTAGTGGCCCACATTGCTTAGTAAAAGAGAATTAGTGTATTTAAAATTAAATGTATTTTGAAAGGTAGGCAGAATATTTATAAACGTATATTTATATTTTTGAAGGTTTATGAAGGCACCTCCTGATGAAGCCAATATTGTTGGTGAAATGTAGAGGAAATGGGCCAAAAATAAATAAAGAAACAAGATTTTGGATAAAAAAAAGTCCTGTCTACACATGTGATTTTTGCCCCATCTTTGGAAAGAAAGAGTTTTCAGGTTAATAAACCTACCTTGAAGGTGGTTCGCCACTGAACTGGCAGCCAATGCAGATGGCGCAGCACCAGGGTAATACGAGATCTCCTAGATACCCCAGTCAAAAAAACGTGCTGCAGCATTCTGCACTAGCTGCAGGCAGCAGATATCAACCCCCAGGAAGCCCTAAGTAAAGGGAGTTACAGTAGTCAAGGCATGAGGTCATAAAAGTGTGGACCAAAACCGGTAGTTCACTGGATGGAATGAGATGCTTGATCCTAGCAATGTTTCTAAGATGGTAAAAGGCTAGCTTGATGACTGCCAACACCTGGGGATGGAGGGTCAGCCCATCATCAAGCATCACTCCCAGGTCACGCACCCGCTCAGAGGTAAGAATCTCAGCACCCCCCCCAAGACTAAACCAGAGGGCAGATCAATCCTCAACTCCTCTGTCCTGTGACCCGGGTCCACCACCAAAACCTCAGTATTTCCTGTGTTCAACTTTAACCACTAGAACTCATCCAATCTTGGATTTCAGCAAGGCAGCTGTTAAGCACCAAGATAGCACTAACCTGGTCAGAGCAAAATATAGGTAGAGCTGGGTATCATCAGCATAGCAGTAAAACCTCAGCCCATACCATCTTACAATGTCTCAGAGGGGCAGCATGAACACTGCAAATAACACAGGAGACAGCACCGAGCCCTGGGACACCCCACAAGGCAGAGGGAAAAACTCAGAGAAAAATACTCCCGAGACAGCATCCTGAGTTCTTCTGGCGAGGAAAGATGAAAACCATCTGAGTACTGTGCTCAACATTCCACAGATATCCCTCAGGTGTTCAAGCAGGACCCCATGAACTACAGTGTCAAAAGTCGAAGACAAATCAGGGAGAACCAAGATGGAGAGATTTCTCCAATTTCTCGCCATCAAGAGATCATTGAGCACCCGAACCAGAGCAGTCTCAGTACTATGCCTCTTACGAAAACCCAATTGGAGAGGTTCATAAAAATTATGGATAGTTAAATGGTTCTCTAGTTGAGCAGCCACAACTTTCTCAATAACCTTTCCCATAAAAGGAAGGTTAGAGATAGTTCTGTAGTTTGCTAGGTTCTCCGGGTCCAAAGAAGCTTTCTTCAGGAGAGGTGTCACAATCGCCTCCTTCAAGGAGTTAGGAAACTCACCCGATTCCAAGAAGCACCGGACAATCTGAGCTAGAACCGGGCCAATGATATCACTACAACCCAAAATCAGGGAAGTAGGACCTGGGTCTAAGCTACAACATGTGGGGTGCATCCCCTAGACAGTCCTCATAATATCAACGAACTCCGTCAGGTCAAAGGTACTCCAGGAAAGACCAGACTCAGTGACCAAGCACCGACCAACAGCATCCCCCCTAGCACACTGCTGATGGAATTCCTGCCTGATGTCAGCCACCTTATTCACAAAGAATCGTGCAATCTCATCACACTGTAGTTGTGAAAAAACTCAACGGAGCTGCAGATAGGCTGGGTTGCACAACCTGTCCACAGTTTGGAAGAGCTGAGTTGGTCGATTCCATGCAACAACGATCTCCCTGGACAGGAATTCTGCCTTCTTATGAGAAATTGCTGATTGTTAGAGTTTATAATGCTCTAACAAAATAAGGCAGTCAGCATCCAAGGCAGATTTCCGCCACTAACCTACACCCCAACCTCCGCAACTCCCTCAGTGACCCATCAAACCATGGGGTCCTGGGGTGAAGCAGAAGGGGGCGAAAGTGACAGGAACAATCAGATCAAGATCTGAAGAAATAGCCCTATTATAGGCCAAGACTAACATCTCTGGATCCATGCTGGTCTCGACGAACACTGAGAGGTCAATCACCATCATCAGGTCTTCAGGGACTACATCCTGCAACGGACAGTAACTGACCATCTCCAGAGGTGCTGACCTACCCAGGGGTGCAGAAAAATTGAACCCATTGGTGTAGTGATCGGACCAACCAACAGGTTCCACCACCAAATCAGAGGCCTCGATCCCCAGGAGGAAGACCAGATCAAGAGAGTGACCACCATTATGGGTAACTGAGGAAACAACCTGTGTGAAGTCCAGTGAAGTTATCACCTGGAGGAAGTGTTGTCCAAACAGCAAGGATTCGTTGTTGACCCAGGCATTGAAGTCACCCAGAAACATCAGTCTGGGCGACTCCAATGTCATGTCAGCAATGAAGTCTGCTACTTCCTGCAGGAACAGCTTCTCATTACCTGGTGGATGGTAAATGAGTGCTATCCTGCACATCACACCAGTTACCACAGTACACTCAAATGTTGAGGCCTCCTCAACTGTTACCGCAGTTAGGCCCAGTCCAGTCTTGAAACAGACCGCTATCCCACCCCACGATCCAACCTCGGGGGATGTAGAACTGAATACCCAGGAGGAAACGCCACCTCCAAAATTGGGGCAGCATTTCCATCTAACCAGGTCTCAGTAATGCAAACCAGATCTGACGTTCCAACAAAATCTGCAACAAGTGCAGTTTTGCTCCTAATGGATCTGGCATTGCATAACAGCGCCCGGGTTGGACGATGTTCATGATCCGTCCCAGCTACTTGCCCTCCCAAAGAGGAGGTGCCCTTGGGTATGGGGACCAGACATGGATCACAATGTTCCAGGCACCATTTTTCCCCAGGGCCTCTTCTGGTCCTAACCACCCCTATGGGAAAGTGCCGCTCATTTAAGCTCCGCTGTCTGCATCCCAACGCCTACCACTACCCCCCGTCGAGCAATCCCCAAAGCCCAACATCTCTGATAAGTATAAGCAGTCAGGGGGGAGAGAACGAGTGGAAGGCACAGAGAGAGGAGGCTGAAGAGTACAGGACTGGGGGCAAGCAAGCACATTCCACCAATTACTACAAAAACAGAGCAAAGCGCAAAACTTCAATTTCTTAACACAATAACGAGCGAAGCTGCAATTTAAATTTAAAAACCAAAATAATAAAAGAAGTAAAACTAACAAAACCAAAATCAAATTTAACATAACTTATAAATAAAATTAATAAAAAACAGTTTTAAACCATAAATTATAAAACCAGTCCCAAAAAAGTCTCTCAACTGGATACTTTAGTTCAGGGAGCTCCCACCTTCATCGAATGAATGTCCAAAAGAGTCTGTCTGCACTATCTCTCACATAGGCAAGCAGAACCTCAGACCTAATAGTGATCCACAAGGGGAAGCATGCCATATATACTGATCCACAAGGAGCAAGGCACCTTGACAAAGCAACCATGATGTGGGTGTGAAACACTGGGCATTTTATGGATCCTCATTCATGAGGCTGGCTGTAATATGGTATTCCTTTTTATGTTGGTGCACTTGCGCAGCCAGCATCTTGCAGTAGTGCAGATTTGGAGGTGCAGTCACTGTTGGGCGAATGCAGAGCACGCACCAGTAGATGCATCCTGCATTCCCAATCAGCCAGCAGCAGGGGCCGACACCCTGCCTAGCTAATAAGGTGATGACATCAGAGAAAAGGTCTGCTGCAATGAGAGTGAAGTTCTCATGCAGTGTGACCACAACACGCCTCCCCCTACATGCAGGCAACATGGCAGCAGTGACTGCCGCTGTTGCCTATCCACACCCGTTTATTGTGTGCTGGCGGGGTGCCCAATCCCATTGGCATCATGTAACCCTCCTTGTTTTGTTTGCTGAGGGGTGCCCAACTCCCCTCGGCTCCTGCACCTTTCCTTGTTTGTCGGCCAGGTGCCTAGTCCCACTGGCTAAACCACCCACCCACACACACACACACACACACACATACTCAGGTGGCATACTGGGAGTCCACCCCAGCTTGCCAAAGCACCTATTAAAATGAAAATGGTCCCCCGATGTCTTTTTTTTTTTTAAACACCTGTAAACAGAAAATGGTCCCTATTAGTCTCCCTAATCCCCCTGACCACTTGCACCCACCAACTGTGCACCCTGTCTCCCCACACCCCCCTTCACCCCATACTTATCTCCGGAGCCTGGCGCAATGATCTTCGGTGGACCGGGAACACGTCTGCACTCATCAAAGCCGACCATGAGCTGAGGAAATGCCAGTAATCTGTATAATGGAATAAATAGTTTTTTTTTCAACTTTGATGCATATCTCGGGCATTTTTTGAATATTTGCACCAAATTTTCAACATGGGGTTTTTGGACCCCTCCTTATGAATTCTGTCACTGTTATGACATTAATTGGTCCTGAAAGGTGATTTCGCAGTCACTGTGTGGAATCATCTTTTGGGACTGATTAATGCAAGGACAGTGGAAGTGTTCATGAGATGGGATCTCAAAAAGTCTATGTTGCAAATATGGTGGAAAAAATCCAAAAAATGGCTGTTTTACTAGCGTTCGTTGTGCAGTTCCTACGCACGCTCATAACTTCGCAAATTCACAATATTTTCATACCAGATTTTCAACATTGTCATTTTTATGTTGCTTGCATGCATGTGCAAGAAACATAGTGCCATCATCGGAGATTTCTGAGGTGTGTCACCTCCTCCTCCAATTCAGTCAGTGAGCTGGCAGACGCGGCCCCTGTAAGCCAATGCATTTTGGAGCTGTCTATGACACACTCCAAAATGCAGTAGCATTCTGATTGAAAGGGAGCTACGCTTCAGTGAGCACCGATAAGAGTGTAGTCCCCACATGCAGGCGTGCGCGCCCCGCACGTACTGTGTAGCCAGCAGGGTGCCCAATCCCACCAGCTGAGATCGTCGTCCCGAGTTGGTGCCATGCTGGAGCCCACCCCAGCATGGCACTCAGTCCTGGCTGTGACGGGTGCCCAATCTCATCGGCTAAATGGTCCCCCGATCCTTGTGCCATTCTGGGAGCCCACCCCAATATGGCAAGCGGTCCCACTATGTCTTTTTTTTAAACCTGGAAAACAAAACGATCCTGGCGCATCTCCTGACTCCCCTCCACAACCCGCACCCACCACTGCACCCAGCCTCCCACCCCCCTCACCATACTTACTTCCGGACTCCAGCGCAAGCGATCTTGGGTGGACCGGGAACACGTCTGCACTCTTCAAAGCCGACTGCGAACTGAGGAAATGCCAGTAAGCTGTATAATGGGCTAGATGGGGGGCAACTTTATGCATATCTCAGCCATTTTTTGGAATTTTTGGACCAAATTTTCAACATGGGGTTTTTAGGACCCCTTCTCATGAATGATGTCACTGTCATGGCATTATTCAGGCCCGAAGGGTGATTTCGCGCAGTGACTGAGAAATCACCCTTTGGGGCAGAATACTGCCATGACAGTGAACTCATTCATGAGAAGGGGTCCCAAAAACCCCATGTTGAAAATTTGGTCCAAAAATTCCAAAAAATGACTTTTACGAGCGTGCATTGCGCAGTTCCTATGCAGGCTCGTAAGTTTGCGAAATTTCAATATTTTCACTCCAGATTTTCAACATTGCCATTTTACCACACCTTCTTATGAGTAGTACAGCTGTCATTTTTCACATCTCACCCAAAATGTGTTTCCGCCTTGTAGTGCACAATGGCGCAGTCGGTGTGCGAACTCAGTGTATGGGACACATTAAGAAAATCACAGTGTCACTGTTCATGAGCAGAGATCTTAAAATGGCAATGTTGAAAATTTGGCAAAAGAATCTAAAAATGACTGTTTTATGAGTATGATCTTGCACAGTTCCCTCGTGGGTTTCGCGAGATTTTCAATATTTCACTCCAGATTTTCAACATTGCCATTTTACCACACCTCCTTATGAGCAGTACAGCTGTCATTTTTCACATCCTGCCCAAAACGTGTTTCCAGCCCATGTAGCGCACAATGGCGCAGTCGGTGTGCAAACTCAATGTATGGGACACATTAACAAAATCACACTGACACTGTTCATGAGCAGAGGTCTTAAAATGGCTATGTTGAACATTTCGTGAAAAATGTCCTAACAATGACTGTTTTACGAACGTGCGTTACTTATGCGCTAAATGAGATTCGCAAATTTTCAATATTTGCACTCAATGACTTCAAATACCTGAACAGCACATAAAGCAAGCAACATTCGGCATTGACAAATGCTTGTTCTACCCTCCTTGTGAACAGTACAGCTGTCATTTTTCACATCCTGGCCGAAATGTGATTCCGCACTGCTGGCACACAATATCGCGGTTGCTGTGGGAAATCAGTATTCGGGGCAGATTACAAAAATAACAGTGACACTGTTCATGAGCAGAGATCCTAAAATGCCTATGTTGAAAATTTGGTGATGATTCTCCATAAAATGACTGTGTTACAAGCATGTGTTGCGCAGTTTGCACGCACGCTCGTAATGTTATGCATTTGTCATATTTTCACTCTGGATTTTCACCATTGGCTTTTTTCCACACCTCTTGATGAACAGTACAGCTGTCATTTCACATATCCTGCCCAAAATGTGTTTTCGCAAATCCAGCACAGAATAGCGCGGTTGCTGTGCGAACTCACTTTTTGGGAAAGTTTGAGGAAATAACAGCAACACTGTACATGAGCCGAGGTGCTAAAATGCCTGTGTTGAAAATTTGGTGCAGAACGTCCATAAATCGACTGTGTTACTAGCGTGCGTTGCACATTTCCCACGCACCCTTGTAACTTTGCAAATTTGCAATATTTACATGCCACATTTTCAACACTGACATTTTTTTACTCCTCTTTATGAACTATACAGCTGTCATTTTTCACATCCTGCCCAAAATGATTTTCCGCACTGTGCTACCAAAGCCAATGCCATTGTGACAACATTCTGCATTGACAAATGCTTGTTTATTTTTCTAATAAATAAGAAGTTTACTTAGTACACTGAGCCACGGTTTGTAGTGTCTCCTTCTATGAACTGAGTGTTGGGTCCTGCCTGCAGTCCTTCCTATTCACCCCAGCATCCTAGATTCATTGCTATAAGCTTTGTTCCACCAGCTGGTTTGCTTAAGTGAGTCACTAATGAGGGCTCCCAAATCACTTTCCTCTACTGAAGTGGCCAGCATAACCCCTCCCATCCAGTACTCCATGCATGGTTGGACATGGCAGATCCTATGAAGATCAGCTTAAGGCCCCAAACATGTACTCACAATAGACCAGAATGGAGAGTGGAGATATAAAAGAGGCAATCAAGTCACTGAAAGGAATGAACCTGGCAGACTTTGGGGAAATATTAAGCAGGACTGGTGAATCAAGAACAAATTACCTCCAAAAGCCATATAAACACTACAAACAGGTATCTGCCTCTATCTCTGAAATCAAACAAAGAGGCAGAAGACACTGCAGAGCAGGACACACTGCAGTACAGGAGCTAGCACAACAAAACTCTCCAAAATCAGGAACCAAAACAAAAAAAGCAAAAAGGAAATCCAAAAAACTTCTGATCATAGGAGACTCCATGATTCAGGGAGTTGATACCCATCTCCAGCCAGGGGTAATGGTCAGATGTCTCCCAGGTACATCAGCATGGAGAGACACTGACTGCATTGCTAAAATTGTTCACAAAGCAGGAGAAAACATTGATGTCCTAGTACACATAGGGACTAATGATCTTGCCAGCCGATCAGTTGTGGAGACCAAGGAACACCTGACCAGGCTGGGTGAAAAACTATCATCTATTTCGTCCGGCATCTCCTTCTCTGAGATCCTGCCAGTCTGGGAGATGGGAGCAGATGGACGGAAGGTCAGAGAAGGGGAGATAGGGGATCTAAACACGTGGCTCAAGGGCTGGTGCCAGGAAAAAGGACACAGATTTATAGGGAACTGGCAACAGTTCTGGGAGTGAACGTTCTTTAAATTTGATGGACTGTAGCTGACTAAGGAGGGAGTCAGTGCATTGGGGCAGAAGTTTGACGTCTTTGCAGAATATTTAAACTAGCAAATGGGGAAAGGGGTGCAGCACCCCATACGTCGAATGAGAAGAACACCCCTCCCCCCTCAGCTAGTGGTCAAACAGGGATTCAGCATGTTTGCAGTTCATTTGCATCACCAGGTACGAAAAAAGGTTTGTCTCCCCATACGACGCACAGGGATAATGCCAAACCTCGCCCAACAAATAACACACCAAAATCTGGCCAATGGAAAATCATGTACACAAATGCTCACAGCCTAGGAAATAAGATCCCAGACCTGCAGGCAATAATGTCAGAGGCTAAACTGGACATAGTAGCAATTAGTGAGCGTGGTTTACCAGTAACCACACTGGGAGACTTCAGTACCTGGCTATGTATTGTTCAGAAGAGACGAGTGCAAAAAGGGGGAGGAGTGGCCTGTATGTCAATAAAAATATCAAAGCTGCAGAAATTCAGAATACACATAAGGAGCCAGAAGAACTGTGGGTCACCCTGAAAACAGGAAATGGGACAGCCATAAGAACTGTGGTTGTCTACAGGCCCCCAGACCAGGGGGAGGACATAGACACATTACTGTTAGAAGATATACAAAACATGACAGCTAAAGGGGAGGTTCTGATAATGGGAGACTTCAACATGCCGGATACAGATTGGTCAATACCAGCAGGAACATCTGCCAGAACTAGACACATAGTGGATTCCCTGTAGAGGGAAGGCCTCAAACAACTGGTACAGCAACCCACAAGAGACAGGGCTATCGTAGATCTTGTACTGACTAACAAGGAAGGGATCACAGATCTCCAGGTAGAAGGTCACCTGGGGGGCCAGTGACCATCACATGGTATGGTTCAATTTGGCTACTACATCTAAATCATCCCATTCAAAGGCAAAAATATGGGACTTCAGAGGAGCTGACTTCAATAAGATGGCCAACAGAGTTGAGCTAGCCCTGGCAAAAAGAAACACAGGTGAGGGGGGTACAGGCAAAGTGGGCAAGCATTAAGGATGCAATACATGAAGCAACATCCCATTGTGTTAGACAGAAAAGGAAGAGCAAAAGAAGAAGGAAACCACTTTGGTTCTCAAATACAGTAACAGAAAAGGTCAGAGCCAAAAGGCTGGCCTTCAGGAAATATAAGGGAACACAGCGGGATGAAGATAGGGAGGCATACCAAACTGCCATAAGAAAAGCAGGGAAGGCAGTAAGGCAGGCAAAGTCCCAAACTGAGGAAACACTAGCACGAACAGTAAACGAAGGTGACAAGACTTTCTATAGATACATTAGTGAAAGGAGAAAGTCCAGAGGGGGTATTGCTAAGCTTAATGGAGAAAAGGGAGCATGTGAGGAGGACCCTGTAAAGGCATCTATCCTAAATAGATACTTTTGCTCAGTATTTACTGAAGAGAAGGTAGGGCAGGGCCCACAGCTCAGCATCATGGACACAGGGGGGAAGGAGGTGAGCACTACTCCCTTCACAAAAGAAAGGGTCCTACAAGAGCTTGCTAAGCTCAGGGTGGATAAGGCAAAGGGACCTGATGGCATACATCCCAGGGTACTTAAGGGTGGAACTAGCAGAGCCATTAGCAGAACTGTTTAGTGAGTCTCTGAGCACAGGAGAGGTCCCAGAAGACTGGAGAAGGGTTCATGTGATCCCACTCCACAAGAGTGGTAGCAGGGAGGAGGCGGGGAACTACAGACCAGTCAGTCTTACCTCAGTAGTGGGCAAGAATATGGAGGCACTCCTTAAGGAAAGGATAGTGCAACACCTGGAATCCATAGGGGCACAGGATCCAAGACAGTATGGGTTTACAAAAGGAAGGTCCTGTCAAACTAATCTCATAGATTTCTTTGACTGGGTAACCAGAGTGGTGGACCAAATGGGATCAGTTGATGTCGCCTACCTTGACTTCAGCAAAGCTTTTGACACTGTTCCACATAGAAGATTGATAAATAAGCTGGGTAGGCTCGGGGTGGGTCAGAAGTTGGTCAACTGGGTGGCAAACTGGTTGACGGGCAGAAAACAGAGTAGTGGTAAATGGTATACAGTCAGAAGAGATGCAAGTCACAAGTGGGCACCTCAGGGATCAGTCCTGGGCCAGTCCTCTTCAACATCTTCATTAGTGACCTTGCAGATGGACTAGAGGTAAGGCTTGTCTGTTTGCAGATGACACCAAGATGTGCAACAGAGTAGATGATCCAGATGGGGTGGGCAGAATGAGAAGAGATCTGGATAAACTAGCAAAATGATCAGAAGAGTGGCAACTGGGATTTAATGCAAAGAAGTGCAAAATCATGTACATAGGGAAGAGAAACCCTGAAGCCACCTATAGGCTGGGAGGGGAGTTGCTGGCAGTCACAAAGGAAGAAAGAGACTTGGGCATCATCATCACTGATGACCTAAAATCATCCAAGCAGACCTCTAAAGCAGTAGGTAAGGCTAGGGGGGTGTTAGGGTGTATTAGTAGGGGTATCACAAGTCAGAAGAGGGAGGTAATAATCCCTCTTACAATACACTGGTTAGGCCCCATCTGGAGTACTGCATGCAGTATTGGAGGCCACACCTTCACAAGGACATTAACCAAATTGAGGCAGTCCAGAGAAGGGCAACCAAAATGGTGCAGGGACTGCATCAGAAGACATATGAGGACAGATTAACAGAGTTCAATATGTATACCCTTGAGCAAAGGAGGAGAGAGAGGTGATATGATCGAGGCATTCAAACACCTTAAGGGCATTAACAAGATGAAAGAGTCTAACATGTTTAAATATAATAAAAATAGCAGGACAAGAGGACACAGCATGAGATTAGAGGGGGCGATTAAGGGGAATGTGAGGAAATTCTTTTTCACAGAAAGGGTGGTGGATGCATGGAATGGCTTATCACAAAAGTGGTGACTATGAATACAGTGCAGGGCTTCAAACAGGCATGGGATAGGCATAAGGAGCAATACAAATGACTATGAATAGATAGGTCACTGACAGAGCAAAGGCCGATGGCACATTTATAAGGTAGAAAAAGAAATGGGCAGACTGGATGGGCCTTGCGGTCCTTATCTGCTGTCAACTTCTATGTTTTTATGTTCTATGTTTCTATGATGGATGCTGGATTGGAGGAGATTCAGGAGGATATGAGTAATTATTATTTTACAGAGAGAGTTGTTGAGCCATGGAACAGCCCATCAGCTGAGGTGGTGGGTGCAAGAAGTATTAATTGTTTCAAACAAATCTAGACAGAGCAAACGGCTTAATAGTTCCACAGGTGGAAAGCAGTAAGGCAGGTGGCATAGGGATGGAGGTGAGGGCAATAACCCCAATGAGATGCTAGGTCCTGGAGCAGGATAGTGTAATACAGGGCAGACTGGATGGACCAATGGTCTTTTTCTACTTTTTTTTTTTTTTTTTTTACACTTTCTAGTTTTCCATATTCCTGCTCCCTTAGTGCATCACTGCACACTTCTTGCATTGAATCTTACCAGTCAGACCAAAGACCACCTCTCCAGTCTTTGTAGATCCCTGTAATGCTTCCTCACACCATTATCACTCCTTCCTCACTGTCCAGCCTGTTGCAGAACTTTGTGTCATCATCAGCAAAGAGACACATCTTACCCTGGACACCTTTTCCTATGTTACCAATGAACATATAAAATACGACAGGTTCCAAGTCTAATCCCTGCTGCACCCCACTCAAGATCCCCATCCTTAGATTTGACCCCATTTACCACAATCCTTTGCTGCCTTTCCCTAACCAGTTTTCAGCCCACTTGACTAGCCCTTTGTGTAATCTTAAATCATGCATCTTTTTGAGGATTCCACTCTACAGCAAGTAATCAAAGGCCTTGCGAAGGGCTAACAGAATGTTGGGGTACATACAGCAAGGTATTACTAGCAGAGTAATAGAGGTGATATTTCCTCTGTATAGATCAATAGTGAGACCACATCTGTAATACTCTGTCCAGTTTCAGGGTTCACACCTAAAGAACAGTGATAGATTAGTGACAGTGCAACAAATGGCCATGAAGATGCTTCATGACCAGCAGGGCTTGGCATATAATGAGAAACTGAAAAGTTATGTATTTCTTTATTCATTTACTTGTTCATTTATTTATTTATGTATTTATTTTAAAATTGGTGACCAGGAAAGGCACACTGAGCCAAGGCTTGTTTCCAAGAGTAACACGGGGGAAGAGAACATGGGAGGCAAATTTGAAGTATGGTCACCGTACAAGAAAAGTATCACCCTACATTCTTTGGTGGACAGAAGAGGGAGAGAGGACATGACTGAGAATTTCAAGGTCATGAAAACATTTAACAAAGTGGACACAGCAAGTCTGTTAAAACTAAGAACAGTGAGACCATTGGGGGCTGTATGCTTGTTGCAGTGGGATGTTTCGACAAGTGTATTAAGAAGTATTATTACACAGGAAGGGCAGTGGACAACTGAAACAAATACCCTAACAAAGCTCTGTAGGCAAAGACTTTAATGGGATTCAAGAGGAAAAGGGATACATATAAAAGACAGATGGGAAGTGGAGGGAGGAGGGGTGACTGGGAGAGAGGATGGAGACTACAGCATCTCTATGTAGGGAATTTTTGAACAGGCTAGATGGACTGTTCAGATCTTTTTCAGTCTGTGGTCTCCAGAACAGGGCACAGTACTCCAGGTGAGGCCTCACCAATGATTTATACAGCGGTATCACCACCTTCCTTTTCTGCTGCTTATACCCCTCCATATGCAGCTTAGCATACCACTGGCTCTCTCCACAGCCTTGTCACACTGTTTGACCACTTTTAGTTCATCAGATATTATTACCCCAGGTCTCCTTCCTGTCTGGCAGTCATCAGTACCACTCCCCCATCTTGTACTTTCCCTCTGGGCTTCAATGCCCTTAGTGCATGATTTTGTACTTCTTCACATTAAAGCTTAGTTGCCACATTCATGACCACTCCTCAAGCTTTCCTAGATCCCTATTCATTTTTTCCACACAGCACCCCCCCCAGGAGTGTTGACCCTATTGCAAATGTTAGTGTCATCTGCAAAAAGGCACACCTCTCCTCCCCTTCTAGTCCCTCTGCAATGTCACTAATAACAACATTAAAGAGGACCAGTCCCAGAACTGATCCTTGTGGCACCCTTCTGGTCACCCTACCTTCCTCAAAGTGAAATCTGTGTACCACCCTCCCATGTCTATCCCTCAACCAATTCCTTAATCAGTTTACTACATTTGGCCCCACTCCCAGGCTGTCCAACTTGTTTGCTAGTCTCCTATGTGGAATGGGGTCAAAGACCTTACTGAAATCTAGGTAGGCCTCATCCACTGCTGCACCCTGATCTACTTCCCTGGTCACCCAGTCAAAGAAATTCATCAGATTTGTTTGACATGACCTCCCCCTTATGAATCCATGCCACCTCTGATCCTGTAAATTGCTGGTATCAAGATATTCCACAATCCTTTCCATCTTGAACGTGCACCCACAGAGCTGTGTGGCACTCTACTGGATTGCTCAGTGCTTTCTCCACTGTAACACCAAAACTGACAGTTTGTATTTATTTTGTTTTTGTTTACCAGATAAGTGCATTAGCCAGAAACTGACTATTTGCAGGCACGATCCGGGAAAGTACAAAAAAAAAATACAGACAGGTAACTTTTCATAAATACAGGACAATTACATATGGGGCTGGTCAAAAACAGTTGATAAGAGATGATACAATCAATCAAAAACAACACTACATAAGGCAATGAAATCATATAAGGTTATATGTAGAGTAGCAAAACCAGTTTGTAGAAGAAATGCCATTCAGCTAGAAGTAAATTACATGATTTTTTAATTTTATTTATCAAGTCTAGGATTACGAATACCTTTGAGCCTTGGCTCTTTTACAAAGGTTCCACATCAGAGAAATACAAATTATGGGGATCATCAAGACAGACATTACAACAATATGGACATTGCAAACAGAATACAGATTAATACAATTCAAAGATAGCATTGTAACAAGGCAGCCAGCAGCATTTGTCAGAGAAAATAGACAACAGATAAAAAGTGCCAGAGTCATAGGGAGAGGGAAGGGGGTGGAGAAGGAATGTAGGAAGGGTGGGGAGAGGGTGTAAAGTGCAGCATTGGGTATACCAAGATGTGAGGGTAGAATCCAGTGAGGAGGGGAAGGGGGATCACTAGAACAGGAAGGGAAGTGGAGAAACAAGGTTAAGTTGGGCAGTCACAGGAGCTATTGGTAGTGAGATAGTCCTGGAGCTTAGTTTTAAACATACCAATTGTTGGGGCAGAGGAGATGGTGGGGCTGAGGCCATTGAACCAGAGTGGCACTCAATAAGCAAAAGAGTGTTGTCCCTGTGAAGTGTGACAGTGGGGGACTTTCAGTAGCTGTAGCGTGGATCTCCTAAGGCACCATTTGTTAATTCGGTATAACAGAGTTGAGACCCCAGAGGGTGCAAGACCAAGGTAGATTTTTTTCACCATGGAGCAGGTGAGAAACTTTATGCTGTTTGATAGTTGAAGCCAGCCGGTCTGAGAGTACAGTTCACCTGTGTGGGTGAGATGGTGAGCACCAGTGATGAGCCAACATGCCTTATTTAAGGCAGTTGAGAAGCGTCTAAGGGTTGTGGTTGTAGCCGAGCCATAAATGATGAGACCATAGTCTATTACAGAGATCACGGAGCTCAGGACTGCAACCTTCAAAGCTTCTGGCATGAGGTGTGGTCTGTGTTTGTAGAGGAAACCAAGCCGTGTATTAGCAGCTCTAGCTACATTATCTACAAGAAGTCCGTAGGAGAGATTAGGATCAAGCTGTATCCATAAGTATTTGAAGGACCCCACCTGATCTAGAGTGTTCCCCTGGGTGGTGGAGATAGCCAAGTGGTGTAGCTTGTGTGGGTTATGAGAGCTGCAGAAGAGCATAGATTTCATTTTCTTGTCATTGAGGACCAGTTTATGATTAAGAAACCATGTCTCTACAGAACTGAAACCAAGTTGAAGGTTGTGTTGAAGAGTTGCAGGATCTTTGTGAGTGGAGAATACAACAGCATCTTCAGCATACAGTATGATCTGCTCAGAGCAGTGGTAAGGGAAGGAGTTTAAGAAAAGGCTAAAAAGGAGGGGGCCCAGTATGGATCCCTGTGGGACACCCGAGCAAACAAGCAGGGTGTCAGAAAGAGCATCCGCAATTTTTACTCTCCGTGACCAGTTTTCTGAGTAGCTTTTAAACCAGAGAGAGGAGTCAGGTGATAGCCCGGCATTCAGTAGTTGGTGAATTAGTTGTCCATGGTGTACTGTATCGAAGGCCTTGGAGAGGTCGACGAAAATGGCCCCTGTGAGAAGGCCGTTGTCAAGGGATTTGTGCAAAGCTCCACTGAAGACAAGAAGGGCTGTGGTGGTGCTGTGACCTTTCCAGAAGCCGTGTTGTTGTGGACAAGGTATATCGTATAGATCCAAGTGGTCGGTAAGTTGATCAGCCACGATGCGTGCGAGTGCCTTAGAGAGTTGGGGCAGAATGGAGATAGGGCAATAATTTGAGTGATTTTTCTTATCCCCACTTTTATGGATGGGTGTCACGGTGGCTGTTTTACATAGGTCTGGGAATTTTCCACAGCTGAGAGAGAGAGGTTTAGGATTTTTGTTAATGGATGAATTACCTCATCGAGGGTGAGCAACAAAAGCATAAGGTCCAGGGTGTCACTACTAGATCTAGATTTAGAGATAGCTGCAGTAATATAGCAGCAAGCTTCATTCAGCCTTACTTCCCTGAAGTAGAAGAGGGGATGGTTAGACTGAGGGGCTGAGGTATTTGAGGAGTGGGCCCTGTTTTCGAAAAAGTCATGGGGTAGAACAGCACTAAGGTCTGAAAAAGCCGTGTTAAAGATGTTTGCGATCACCTTGGGGTCGAGGGTTGAGGATCCATCAACCATTAACATGGCCAGAGAGGTTTTTGGCTGCTTCCCTGAGACATCCTTGATATTGTACCAGAAAGCACGACCATTTCCCCATGTATTGGTGATGTAATAATATAAAGAGGGAGACAGTGTAGGAGGGAACAGTGAAAGTAAGTACAGTGACAACATGGTAAGTAAATCCAGATTGATAAGAACAAATAAGGGCTTACAAGGAAGATAGTGGGGGCAAGGAGTAGTTTGAAGGAATGATAGGGACTGGGGGGGAGAGGAGAGGAGAGTGGGTGATTGTGGTGAAAGGAGTAAGGTGGTGTATAGTAGGATTGGAGATAAGTGAAAGATAAGTGAAGTTTTAATCTTAATACTTGCGCTCCAGTCCCCCAAGGTGCTTTCTGAGGAATTGTGCTGGTCAGAGATTCACTACAAGCTCTTTACTCTGAGAAGTAGAGTAAAGAAGCAGGGGAGCAGTGCTTTTTGCTGTTTATTTAAAGGCATGCCACCATTGCCTTATTGTCTGCTTCCTTTCCAGGAAAACTTATTGTCACTGATCGTCAGCATTGTGTATTTTCTGTTTGTGTTTGCTCTATCTTGCAGCGGCAGCTGGGGGATCCTATGCAGTGGAAGCCTCCCGCGACTGCGACCATGAGCTACAGTTCTTGGCCACTGGCTGTTCGCGTCTGAGAAGTGGAGAAGAAAGAGAGCTATGAGACTGCAGGGGTGTGAGAGCTGCAAGAGTGAGAGTGGGAGCAGGAAAGAAGAGCAAGCTGGTAGGAACGGAGTTAGCAAGCAGAAAACCAATGCCTAAACAAGTAGTGTTTTCTATCTCAATGCATTCTATGGAGTTTTGCAAAACCTGGAACTTCTTTTTAGTCTGTCTTTTGAATTGTGTTTGATACTGTGAATTTCTTATTTTTGTGAATTTTAAAGAATATTTTAGTGCTGTGTTTTGCTACTAGACTGTTACTAGACTTTGTTATTGAGAAGGAGAACTTTGGGGCGTGAGTAAGCAAGATAACTTGAGTGCTTAAAAGCTGTCGTTATGGCAGATTTTATTTGCTTTGCTATTTTAATGCAATATGTTTATTAGTTTAAAAGCATAAAGCTTAAAATTTTAGATTATTTTAACTTTAGCTACAAAAATGTGCCATATGTAAATTAGCCAGTGACTGTTGAGGATAAAAGGCGCATGCGTGAACAGTTAGGCAGATCAGTCGTACTCGACACCTTGAGGAGAGAGGAGCAAAGATATAGAGCTCCTGCTTTTGCATCTTTTACTTCTTCACTAAAGCTTTTTTTTTTGTGCTTTTAGGAATTGCTATTTGTGAAGCCTTTCTACTTTTAATTCCTTTTTTGCGACTTTTGCACATAGCCACTTGCATGACATTTTAATGTTATGCCTCAGTCTTTATGAATTGTTAAGCTATCTGCTGCCTTGTATGAGCTTTTGTAAGAAATCTGGAAACCTTTAGCCATGTGTGCTCCCTGTAAATTTGAGATTCGGCATCCGTGGGCTATACTATAGGCTACAACCAACTGATTAGAATTGATAGAACTGGAACAAAGTAAGTAGCATTAGACTTTAGAAATATTCTAATAAACTGTTTTAGCAAAAATTTGCCTTATCCATAATAGAGCAGTCATTGGTAAATTCTTTGGAGATGAGATTTTTGTAGTTGCAATTGTGTAACTTAAGCTACTCTAAAGGAAAGGAGGTTTTGTTTGTCTGTTTTTTGGGCCTTAATTTGTTATTTCCAAAGTAGGGATTTATATTAACTTTATATGCTTATCTGCTTATACCTTTAGCTGGTTGATTTATTTGAAAATTTATTTTCTCATAGTGGATGTGCTCCAAGTGACTAGGGAGTGGATCTTAGGATTCTTTTGGGGTCTGGATTCAGAAGCTATCATTATTATATATTCCTGTGAAGATAAAGGAAGAGAGAAGGAAAGAAGCTGTTTGCTAGCCCTGACTCTTTCTTTGCACAGATTGCAATTCCATAGGATCTATCCCTCGACTTCAATGTCTCTAAATATACATCTAAGCTTCTATTGTCTGCAAGTGTGACCCTGAATTGGTGCAGACTTGGAGTGGATCTGGCATGTGGTGATACCTTGCAGCTACTTCGGGTCTCATGGTAAACAAGAACCAGAAAGGAAGAATAAAATAGATTGAAAGCTACCTAGGATATTTTGATTTGTGTTTATTTTTATTTTATTTATTTGTGAGAATCAGTTTACAACCTTTGAGCCAGGGGCTTGTTTCCAAAGGTACCTCGTCACATTGAGGACATACATAGCATTTTAGATTACATAGTACAGGTTTTCTACAAATATGTATTTGTTAGAGGCACCACGTCACACTGTGGTCAAACAACATACATTTGAGTTACAGGATATAGGTAATTGAAATAGGTCTTACACAATTGGTTTCATATGTTGAGCAATCAACTGGCCTTACCATAAGACAGCAGGCTCTGGCCAGGTTATACTTAGGTATGGTGTGCTGGGAAAGGGTGGAGGGGTGGGCTAGGTGAGGAGCTGCCCGGCGGGCATTGTCACGAGTGGAGAGGTCGAGGTAGGGCCTCATTCAGAGACAGGAGCAGCTACGAGTGTTGAGGAGTTGGCTTCGAAGGGTGGTTTTGAATTTGGAGATTGTGGTGGCTTTGGAGATGGCGGCAGGGAGAGAGTTAAACCAGAATGGGGCTCTGTAGCAGAAGGACCTCTGACCATGAGTGGTTCTTGATCTGGGGACCAGTAGGGCAGTTTTGTTGGAGGACCATGTAGCAATTCTGGGTGGGATCCGGTGGATGGATATAGTCACCCCCAGTGGGGAGATTCCGAGTAGGGTTTTTTTAGTGAGGAGGCATGTATGATAGCGAAGCCATTCATCTAGGGTCAGGAGTTTAGCATGGTTATACAGTTGACAGGTGTGTGTGAGCCTGGGGGCACCAGTAATCAGTCTGCAAGCCTTATTTAGGGTTATGTGAATTTTTTTGAGGGCAGTCATGTCAGTAGTACCATAAACTGGTAAGCCATAATCTACAAGGGACAGTACTGAGGATGTAACAGAGAGCCAGAGAGCATTTGGGGGGAGGCAGTTTCGATGGTGGAAGAGGATGCCAAGCTGTATGTTGGTGGCGGATGCAAGGGCATCAATGTGGTTGTGGAAAGTGAAGGCTGGGTCGAAGGTAATCCCGAGGTATTTGTAGGAGCAGACTTGTTCCAGAGGTTGTTTGGTACTAGTAAGAATATGGAGTGGGTGGTTGCTAGCTTTGTTTTGGGGGTGGGCCAAAAGCATAGCTTTGTTTTTTTTAAGATTAATGATAAGTCTGTGCTCCTTAAACCAGGCATCTGCCTCATTGAAAGACTGTTGTAGGGAATCCTGAAGGGAGATGGGATTGCAGTGGGTGACAAAAATGACAGCATTGTCAGCATACAGAAGCATTTTGCCAGAGCAAGCACTGGTCAGGGTGTTTAGATAGAGTGAGAAGAGAAGGGGGTCCAGGATGGAGCCCTGGGGAACCCCTGAGTGTATGGGATGGGTATCGGAGAGTGTCCCATTGATTTTAACACACTGTGACCGAGTGTCTAGGTAGCTTGAGCACCATGCTAGAGGGCCAGCTGCAAGACCAGTGTGGCAGAGGGTGTGCAGCAGAAGAGGGTGGGAGACAGTGTCGAAAGCCTTTGATAGGTCAATGAACACTGCACCAGCTAGGGAGCTGGTGTCCAGGGAGGAGTGAAGAAAATTGGAGAATTCAATTAGCGCAGTGCTGGTACTGTGGCCAGCAT
This sequence comes from Neoceratodus forsteri, assembly GCA_016271365.2. NCBI lineage: Eukaryota > Metazoa > Chordata > Ceratodontiformes > Ceratodontidae > Neoceratodus > Neoceratodus forsteri. The sequence continues at coordinate 867,054,417 of CM057450.1, read as the reverse complement.
GGAAGCCATGCTGCTCTGGGCATAAGATGTTATGCTTGGATAGATATTCAGTGATTTGAATGGCCACCACTTTTTCCAGGGCTTTTGAGGGGGGTGGAGTATGGAGATTGGTCGGTAGTTATTGGTTGAAGATCTGTCACTACCTTTATGAATGGGTGTGACTATGGCTGTTTTCCAGGCAGTAGGAAATTGTCCCAGGCAGAGCAATCAGTTTAGCAGGCTGGTGAGCGGGCCAAGGACTTCATCTAGCACCAACCTGAGGATACTGGGATCCAGTGAGTCGCTGCCGGGACTGTTGCCATTTAAAGCTTTGATAAGGATGGGTCTGGCCTCCCGGGCAGATACATTGTGCAGGTGGAAGCTGGGGTGGTGGTGGATGGGGGGAGGTTGGTTTTGGGGAGGTTCAAAGAAATTACTGGGGAGGACTGAGCTAAGGTCGGTGAAAGTGGTGTTGAGGCAGTTAGCTATGAAGACAGGATCGGTGGAGGTAGTACCATCACTAGTGAGCTGAGATGGGGGAAGGGAGCGTGACTTACCATTTAACTGTTTAATATTATCCCAGAACTTCTGGGCCGAGCCCCAGGAAGAGGTAAGGGTGGCCTGGTAATGGTCAGCCTTGCTTTACTTGACCGCCCAAGAGCACTTATTCCGGCTGCATTGTAGGCTTGTTCATCAGGACAGCTGGCCCATTTCCAGTGGCATGGTGCCAGAGGTTATCCCAATTTCTAAGCAATTGTAGGAGGACAGGGCTGACCCAGGGTGCATTCTGTTTTTTGGATTGGATTTTTGTGAAGGGTGCAAAGAGATCACAGGCATTGTTGAAAGTTTGGGAGAATAAAATGAGGGTAGTGTCAATGTCGGGTGCATGCTGAATGGGGGACCAGTTTATCTGGGTGAGAAACTAAGGTTTTTCAGCCCACCGGGGCAGAGGCATCTGTGGAGGGTGGTCTGTGCTTTGGGTTTGGGATTGGGGACTGCCCAAAGAAATAGGATAGGGGAGTGGTCACGTAGGGAGTCTGGTAGGACCTGGATGTTTTGGATTTTTTTGGGTCAGTTGGTGATGAGTACATCCAGTAGGGTGCTGGTTCCTGTTTTTGGGTTTATTCTTGTGGGTTGGGTGACGAGTTGCATCAGGTCTTGGGTGGCAAAAGTGTCTCAGATTGAGGAAGAGGAGGTGCTGAGCCAGTTTATGTTAAGGTCACCAACTAGGATTTGCTCCGCCATATGGTGAAGGGTGGTCATATAGTCAGTTAGTGATACCAGAGCTGGGTTCTGGTTTTTTGAGGGAATGTAGGCAGTGGTGAGATAGAGAGGGCCCCTAGAGGGGTCAAGGGTGAATTTGAGGGTGAGGGCCTGGGCCCCATTTACAAGGGCAGGGGTAGGGAGTGCTTGTCCAATAATTGTGTCCCTAGTGTGGATTGCACAACCTCCCCTCGTTGTTTCACTGGTCCTCCTGTATAAGGTAGCAGCCAGGGAGGAGACAAATGAGTCAGGGGTGGATTTGGACAGCCAGGTTTCTACCAAGGCTATGATGTCCAGTTGATGTGCCATGGCTCAGCACTGGAGGGCATCAAATTTTTTCAGCAGGCTGCATATGTTCATAGAGGCTATTTTAAGGCCAGTGGGCCAAGTTAGTGGATGAGAAGGGGGCTGGGCCTGGGTTGGGATGTATTTTTCCAGAAAGTAGTAGCAGGAGGACCAAGGCTGTGGTCTGGGCATGGCAGCAAGTCAACTTCCTTGGGGTATACTGGGATGGAAAGGTGGCCATGGTGGTGCAAGAAATGGGCAGGGTTCAAAGGTTTGGGAGGGCAAGGCACCATCAACCATGGAGAGTCAGGGTAGACAGTGGGGGTGGGGGGTGGATGCCTGGGCCAGGGTGCATGGTCAGTGTAGTGTGATCGGACTAGGTCAGGAGATTGGGGTACTGGGACAAGGGCCTGTGAATATGCTTGGCTGATGGGATGTGTGTACTAGCAGGACAATGAGGGGAAGACATTTGAGGAGAAGGGGTGCAAACATAATGCCTATGTAACAGCAGGGCAGGAAGGGTTCAAGTATCTTGTCTGCCCCCAGGAAAGCATGGATACCACTTTAGATTAGTGGTAGGGTCACGGACTCTGGTGGACAGGGTACATGGTTCTAACCCCTGGTAGGGCAAGAGAAAAAAGGACCTGGGCAGGTGCAGGTTCCACTATCCAGGTGGCTCAAAGCTGGCTGGTACTGGGCCAAATCCAGGGTGAAAATAGTGACTCCTAGTGGTCACTGCAGGTTACCGTTAAGCTAGGGTAGCATCTGATGGTTGGGTCAGACCAGTGTGCCAGGCTAACTTGAAGTCTGGGTATAGGTATGTGGATTGTTCAGAAACAGGATTGGGAGTAAGGGGAGAGAAGTACTGCGTGTGGGTAGAGGGGTTCCAGGAAGTAGGAGGAGGGAAGTTCAGATACTGAAACTGATGTGCGTAGTCAGGGGTCCCTCTGGTGGCAGGCTGGTATAAGCTGCTAATGGGAAAGTGGAGACTTAGTAAAATAATGCACAGGATGTGATGTCATAGGTAAGAGACTATATAAGTAGATCCGACCCTGGTTGGGCGGGGCAGTCGATGCACACAGCACGTCGATGGGCTAACACCCCTCCCAAGGGTGCACTGCAGGAGGTAATTTAATTACTTCCATGCCCGTCACCCTAAATTAACATCCTCTTCAGTTGGTTCACAAGAAGAAGGCACTCAGTCCTCTTCACATTCCTTTGCTAAAAAGAGTTAGAAGTCTGAAAGAATTGCCAGCAGCTAATCAGCTAGGAAAGATACACAATTCTAATAAACAGGAAAAAGCAGAATTAAACAATGTAACTAACAGTACTGGCCCAGATCATTGTCGGTCACATTTGACTCACCCAGTAGGGGATTTAACGAGTTGTAGAAAATGTGGGTCTCCACAAAATATCAATAGCTCAAATATGAATGATACTGGTAAAATTGTGGAGAAAAGATTGAAGGAAATAAAATTGTACAACCACTTCCAGGAGCTACAGTAATTCCCCAAGGTATTGACTTAAGTGTCCAACAAGAAGTACAGACCTCTAATAAAGGTTCATTTCTTAATGATTTTGAGTCATTCTTGACTCCATTTGTGAATGATCACAATTTGAAGGAGATACCTTCAAAATCAAAATGCTTTAGTGAAATTCTGCCATTTAGGGCAAGTGCTAATGATGTTATGGCTCAGTCTCATGATATAAGAGAAAGAGGATTTAAGGGGCATGGGAATAATAATAAAAAAAGAGGTTCTATTAACAGTAAAATTAAGTGAACTTAAAAAGGAAATAGGCTTTGGGAATGATCAGCTACTTGAACTGGTTGCACTATTTAGATCATTTGTAAATTTATATATGATGGGCAAAGAAAAATGTACCTGTAATAAACAACATACAGGGCAATTTAAGGCTGATAAGGTTCCTAGTCCAGTACTAGAGCATGAAAATCATAACTCACAATCAAAGTGAATAAGAGGAAGGGAAAAAAGGAAATTAGATCAGCAGCAAACAGAAACTGATGAAGGTACTAGAAGTATTAGAACTATAACAGAAGAAGTGGCCAATAATGAAGCAAAGGAAATTGATTAATTAATAAGAGAATTAGAGGAAAGAAAGAAACAAATTAGCAATGCTGGAAGAGGGAACAAAAAGCTGAATAAAATAAAAACTAGTGAGACACAAAAGAGTCAGCAAGATGTGAAAATATCTCAGTCAGAACAGAGAACAAAGGATAAAAAAAATTGAGGATGGGTGAAAGCAAAACAAAGGGGAAGATGTACAGAAGGAAAGCAGGATCAAAAAAGTTAAATTCAGAAAAAACCAAAGAATCAAGGCCTAAGGAAGTTAAGGGAAAGCTAGTAGAGATAATTGAAGAAAGAAAGGAGTGCTTAATTGCCTCAGGAGAAATGCTGCTAACCCTTTATATAAAAGGTTTGCATAAAGTAAAAATCAGAGAACAACTACATCCTGAAGCTTGCTACGTATAACTTGATTAAAGGTACAGCAGGCTCAAAAATTGGATTGCAGGATATTAAGTCCACTTACAGATATAAGGATGGCCCCTATAAAGGATGGATATGTGTGGTACTTAAAAATGAAACTATGAGATCTAGGATCATTACAATAAAGGACAAACTTATGGATATTGGGATTACATTAGATGTCACAATAAGGAAACAAATAAAGGATCAAAAGACTAGCCCAACTAGAAAATATATTGTGCTTATAAGAAAGGAAATGAGAGGGGCCACTACACTTAAACAACTTTGTATAACAGCATATATGAAACAAAGTGAAATAGTATATAACTTAAATGGGGATGCTGAGGAAACCTTAGTTAGAAGAGGGAGGAAGCAACTGGGCACAAGAAATAATAACAGCCTTGTAATGGAGGATGAAAACAGTGCCTCTATTCTCAAATACTCAACTGAGAAAATTTCAACAGTGAGTGAAGAAAGTACTAATAGTAAAATAAATTTGTCGGATGAATCTATTTGACTGATAGGACAGTGAAAATATATAGGAAAAATTGATATCTTTACAGGAATGTAGCTGAGTTAAAGGGGAAATTAATGGATGAGGAATGCCTACAGTGGATGAAAACTTTTATGACTTTACTTATGCAAGAGACATGGTTGAAAAGCACAGCTAAGCAACTATTTGAGGGCTATAATGCTTGGGTATCCCCAGCATATAAAGAAAAATCCTATGGTCGATTTAAGGGTGATTTACTAATCTATGTTATCTCAAATCTGGACCTGAGAAGAGTAGAAGTGAGCTCATATAATGAATTTTATATGTATATTGTTATAATGAACAATAAGACCAAATGGGCTTTCTTTAATATCTAAATTCCACCAGGCCTAATCATGTTGAACTACCATAAGGCTATTGAAATGATTGGAAGTAGTGCTGCATCAATTAAATTGAGATTCCCGGGAGTAAAGATATTTATAGTTGGTGACTTTAATGCTCATATAGGAAGCTTAATAGAAGAGCAAACAAGTGATTGGTGCATGGATGATCTCTTGAATATACCTATCCAACAATCAGCAGATAAAGTGTCAACAAAAAATTGGGAAACTGTCCTATGATTTTTTGAAATGCATGGACTTAGAGTTCTTAATAGACGTACTAAGGGAGACTGGGAGGGTGATTTCACATTCCCAACTTTGAAGGGTAGCAGAGTGTTGGATCTTTGTGTTGTGGAAATGGCTGATTACCCAGTAGTACAAAAATTTAAGGTTATAAAGTAGTGAGATAACAACCATTTTCCTGCTATGTATACACTTTCTACAGATTTTAATAGACATATAATGGATAGGGTAGCAGAAGCTAATGCAGATTTGCACATGTGCATTAAAATATGAGAAAAGAATAAAATGGGACACATACACAAGAGGTGACTGATAATATAATTACCAATGAACAAATACAATTTAAGACTAGTATAGTCTTAAATAACAGTCAGCTGAGTTTGGAATCCTTGTTTAGGGAATTTGATAGATCTTATCTCAATAGAACTAAGCAGGAAGGAAAGATCAAAAAAGGCAAAATGATATTGGATCTGACAAACCATGGTTTGATGCAGAGTGCTTTGTTATGAGGAAGGAAATTAAAAAAGTGGGGAAGTTATGATCTAAGATGTTATCTTGCACCATTTTAGGAGCTCTCAAGCACCTAAATCAGAGTATAAAATTATATTAGAATATAAAAAAATGAAGCTATAAGCATAAATTGTGGAAAAAGCTACAGAATTGTATTGTGGCAAAAGACACAAAAAACATTTTGGAATATGGTTGCCTATGGGTACAATGAAAGTAATATCTGCTATAATACAACTGGTATGATAAGTGAAGAAATGTGGGTTAAACATTTTAGGGAGAGTTATAAAATTAATAATGAAACAAGTGTGGTAATGTTGGAAAATTTTCGTTCAATCCCTCCTTTCCCACAAAGTAATATGGTTGAATTGTCAACTAGCAAGGTGAATGCAGCAATTCTGGCACAAAAAAGGAATAAGGCAGCAGGAGTGGCTGGCATGCCTGCAGAGGTTTCCTTCACAACCCAGATTTCTGGGTCTCTGTATGCATTCCAGTCTTTACAGCAGTAAGTAACCATCTAATTCTGCCACAGAAATGGTATAAAGGAATTATTATTTCATTATTTAAAAGGGGTGATAAGCAGAACCCAAAATGCTATAGGCCCATTATGCTTCTACCTGTGGTTCAGAAAATTTATTCTAGATTAATCTTGGATAGATTGATGGCCTGGGTAGAAGCAAATGTGCTGCTCTCCAAATTCCAAGATTTTTTTTTAAAAGAGATCATAGTACACTTAGCTTGATATTTACCCTAAATTTCCTGGTAGACAAATATGTCTGTCTTAAAAAGGGGATTTTGTATACTGGCTTCTTGGACATAAGGTCATCTTTTGATTCTGTTAATAGATTTCAGTTTTGGAAAACATTGGCAGAGCTGAAAATTGACCCTCAGCTTTTGGAAAATCTAAAGTTACTACATCAACATACCACAGTTGAGGTGAGGTATGGAAGAGACAGTGCGTTATCAAGGGAGCTGGGTATAAATGGTAGCATCAACCAGGGTTGCTTGTTGGCACCAATACTGTTTAATTTATATATAGAAAAGTTTGTTAAGAATATCAGCAATATTGACACCTTTGCACCATCTCTAAATAATGAGGAAATAAAATGGTTACTTTTTGCAGATGACACCATTGTCATCTCTTGAACATCATTAGGTCTTAGAAGAGGGATGACTAATATTATTAACTCTCTAAGGGATATGGATTTTGAACTGAATGTGGAAAAAATCAAAAATATTAGTGGTAGGGAAAGTCAAAAAGCCAGAGAAATCTTGGATGATTGATTGGTGCCATTTTGAGGTAGTAAAGGAATATAAATACTTAGAATTGACAATTGATAAAAATATGTAATGGAGCCAACATTTGGAAGAAGTTAAGTGTAATTCTTATAAAACCATGGGGGCAAACAGAAATTTTGAAAATAAGTTTGCCAATAATGCCTTTGTTTCTTTGAAAATAATTTTTGAAGCTAAATTAATGAACCAACAGCTTTATGGCAATGAGATATGGGGCCTTTATCTGGAAAAGGATAATGGGGAAAGTATACAAAATCAATTTGAGAACTACATTAACTATACCACGGGATTGCCCATCATGTTTTCTAAGAGTAGAAACTGGTATGATCTCTATTAAAGTAAGAATAATGATCAGAGCAATCAAATACTGGGGTAAGATGATGAAAATGAATAACGATGGGCTACTAAAAGCTTGTTGGGAAGAATTTAAGATTAAATTAGCAGGGAAAAGCCAGGATAAGATTTTGTTTTGTAAACTAATTGGAAGATTAAAATTGTTTGGTTGTAGGGATTTGTGGAGCAGTTTTGCAGTCAAAAATCCAGAAGCCTACGTGAGCGAGGTGGTAAAAAAACTTAAAGATGTTTCTGTCCAACATGATTTTGGTAGTATACATGAACTAGATATCAATGACCTCTATACTAGTATTAAAACTAATTGGGGCTTAGAAAATTACTTGGTTAAATGTGAAAATGGGCACATTGGAATATTTTGTGCAAAATAAGATTGGCCTGTTTAAGTAATCTATATTATAATCTGAACAAATGTCACTATGAAAAATCTAGGGGTATGTGCAACTGCACAAGTAAAACAGATTTGGATATTATGCATATGCTGTTTGAATGCAAAGAATGGGCTGAACAGCTGGAAAAAAAAAACTCTCTTCTCTAATTCCAATGCACTTTGTCTTACAAGGAGTTGATTATAAAAAAACATCTATTAAAATTAGATTCAGTGAAATTGATGTATGGGGTGGCTAAATTTTGCCTAACCTAAGGGAACGTTTTTTTCTATGTGATGTGATATCAAATGCTATGTTAAATGGAATTTTTTTGTCAAACTGGCTGCATAAATTTGCTGTATGAATTATAACTTATTTATGGTGATTGTGAAATGTATTTATATGATACATATTTTTTAGAATGTAACAAACACTTATTTTTTATATACATTTTTCTTACATAAAAAAGAACTTGAACTTGAGCAACTCAGTCCCCCAAGGATTGCAGGCACACCAGGGCCAGCGGGAGCAACAAAGGGTGCACCACTGGACTGGGACTGGCAGGACCAGACAGCTGGGATGCAGACAAGGTAAGCCCCACTTGTGAGGTGGGGAGGTGTTACATTCTCCTCCGCCTAAACACCTGGCATCCACACCAAGTCCATACCAAGTACCTGGCACCAATAATGTTAACCATAGTAGTTTAGTATGAACAGTCTAACTAGACAATTGATTCCTAGCTAGCATAGGAAACCAACACATCCTAATCTAGACAAATGTTAACTATCTAGATAGTAGCAGAAACATTTACTATAATGCCCTTTAAATTTGTAGACAGCTGTCATAACAATAAATGGAATTATCATATTAGTACATACTTTGCTTGTGACCATAGGAAAAAAAAAAAGATTAAGACTTATTGGGGATGGATATGGTTCACATTATGTAAGGTACTGAGTCATGACTTTCCGTTCGATCCAGAAACTGCTATATTTGGATTTTCAATAGATGTTCGGGACTAGTCAAAAAATGATAAAATTCTCTGGAATATTGGTAGTTTAGTGGCTAATAAAATCATCCTTCAGCATTGGAAAGATATAGAACTCCCCACATATGCTGAATGGATTGAGAAAATGCTAGATCAAGGTAAAGTTGATAAATGTATCTACCTTTTAGAGGAGGATTATTGTAAATATGAAGAAATTTGGCTTCCCCTTTTAAACAGTTTGGCTAATCTGGCCCTGTAAAACAATTTGGCTTTTCAGATAAAGTAGCGATGATGAAAGAATAAAGTCTTCAGGAGTTGTTAGGATGATTGAAGCATCCATGCTCTGAGATACAAAAAAAAAGAAAAAGAAGAGAAGAAAAGAAAAACAAACAAAAAAAGAAATAAAAACAAACAAACAAAAAAAGATCATAGGAAAAACTGCAGTTATTAGCATATTAGCTGGCCCACCAGCACAGCAGTAGCGCTACCGCTTGCAATGCTGGTGACCCGGGTTCGGTAGCAAGCCCAGGTCACTGGAAGGTTGGCTGGGGAGAGAGGATTGAGCACCCGATGGGCTGCTCTTCTTTTCCGAGAGGGGTGGGCTGCAGTCTTCACTGCCATACCACCACCTGGGTAACCACAGGTGGTGATGCAGCAGAGGAGGCAGAATAGCAGGGATGGGAGGGCATCGGCAAAGGATCGAAGTGCAGGCATGCCTCTATGTGCCTCAGTCTCATTGGTCCACCTTGAGTGCTGACATTTGTAGGGGGTAGGGACCAGAACACAGGAAAAATCCCACATCTGGCCAGGTGATGAGTTTTCGCACTGGTGATTGGGAGGAGCCAGGGGCTACAGCTCCAAGTGCATGCTCCCCTAAGGTTTGGAGGAGAGATGAGGGACTCCTCTGTCCCACCCGAGGAGGTCATCTGGGGATACCTAGAACACTGGAGCAGGGCACTAATGGAGCAAATGCCTCCATTCCACACGGTGCAGCCTGGGTGGTGCATTGGGAGAACCTGAGAGAAGGACCAGACAAGGCGGCGAAGGGGCATAAACAGTAAGTAAAAAAAAATGTTTTAAACAATACATATTGGCATTTTCTAACTTTCCCTTTTATTTTTTATTGCATTACCCGCTCTTGGTGATTTGAATTTAGGTGAGCACACAATAATTCTACAGCTGGGCATATTTGGAAAACTGGTTAGTGACTACCAGAACATTTGAAATGTTCTTGGAGTCAGGTTCTAAACTGAGAAAGTCTATGTACACTAATTCCATGAGTGCATTTGTCACAATGTTGACCAGAGGGATGACCCTCTGTTATAAGGCTTTCTGCTGAATACATCTGCTGCAGCTCTTGCAGTACTATTACAAATTGCTCCCCATATGTTGCCAGTAGAAGAGAGCATGAGCCAAGTCAAACATGTGCTCTCTCCCCAAATGTCCAATGTCATTGTGCAATGCACAGAGTACCACTCTTTTGAACTTTGTTGGCAGGACTAATTACAGACAAGGAAACCCATGCGAATCTTGGATTTCTCTGTACAACAGATAGTCATTAAGTTTAGGTTTTTGCCAATCTCACAACAGCAACTTCACATTTGAATACTGTATGATTACTTGGGTAACATCACCCCTTTCTGCAGAGTGTTGACAATGTCTTTAATACTTGGTTCAGGATTTATTCTTTTTGCAAGTCTTGCTGAGTCAGTTGGGGCATTGTATTTAAGTCCAAAGCAACTGAGTTGCAATAGGTAGTTGGGAGACTATCAACTGAACCTCCAAGGCTGTCCACAAAATGATTGGCATTTTCTGTAGCAAGCTGCTAGTCTGCGTCAAATGTTTTGCATAGGGCTTGTACAGTCTGTCCTGGAATGCATACCCAGGCTTGTTTGTCTATGCCATAGGGTCTATGCGAGAGTGCATCAGCATTTGTGTGATTCAGTCCAGGCCAGTATTCCACACAATAATCATAAGTGGACAATGCTGAAAGCCACCGGTGTCCAGCTGTGTCAAGCTTTGCAGTAGTTTGCACATACATCAGCAGATTATTATCAGATTTGACTGCAAGGTACGCCTAATAAAGATATCTGTGGAATTGGTCCAAAATATCCCACTTGAGTGCAAGAAAATCTAAAATGTGCACTGGATAATTTTGCTCAGCACTGTTAAAAATTCTACTTGCAAAGGTGACGTGGCACAGTCTTTCTGGATAGCTTTGGTAAAGGACTGCCTCAAGGCCACTGAAACTGCCATGCATATGTAGAACATAAGGCTTCTGGGGGTCTGCATATGCCAAGACTGTGACTTGAATCAGATGATAAATTATTTTCCCTATAGACCTTGCCATATTCAGCATTCCATCTCTATCTGAAAGGTTCAGAAGGTTTAAAAATTGTTTATCTTCAGCAGAAGTAGCTGAGGTCATTTTACTTTTGTTGGCGGGCAGATAAGTCTTGGATCAAACTCAGTAGATGCCTCACCATTCAGGTATAATCTTTAACAAGTCATCTGTAATACCCACAGAAACCTTGGAAACATTGCAAGTCTTTCAGGTTGTTGGGTTTGGACCAAGCAGTTAAGGCTTCGATTTAGCTTGGATCCGTCTGAATGCCTTGAGCTCTTACAATATGCCCCACATATTTGACTGAGCTTTGAAAGAATTGACACTTGTTGATGAAGAGTTTGAGCCCAAACTCTTCCAGTCAATCCAGAACCTTTAACAGTTTTGCCTCATGATCCTCCAGGGTCTTCCTGAACACTATACCATCATCAAAGTAGACCAAACATTCCAAGCGATTCATGTATCCAACAGCTCTTTAAATTAGGCACTGAAAGGTTACTAGGATGCTAGATGTGCCTTGCAGCATTCTGAGAAATTCATAAAAATTGAGGTGGCATATAAAGGCAGTTTTCTCCCTGTCTTGTGGAGCCATTGGTATCTGACAGTAACCTCTTCTTAGGTCAAGCACAGAAAACCATTTGCTCCATTAAGGCAATCCAAGGCATCTTGAATTCTGGGCATAGTGTTTCAGTCTGGGATTGTCCATTTGTTAAGAGTTTGATAGTGTATGCACATGTGCACAGCTTCATTTTTCTTGCACACTACTACAATTAACAAAGCATATGGACTTATTGATTCCTGAATAATGCCTGCAGCTAACAGTTCCTGTAAGTACTTTCTCACATTGTCAATATCTGCTGGTGCCAATCTGCGGGGTCTCTCACAGAAAGGGCATTCATCATGATGCCTGATGTGGTGCTCTTCTCCAGCTTCTCATCTCACATCCTACTCTTGAAGTGAAAACACTATGTTCCTTTCAGCTAATTTTCAGCAGCTGACTCAGGTCTTCCACTTCTCTGGTATGGGTGAATCTCCAAAATCAATAGGTTCAGGGTCAATGCCAGGTTGGGCGCTATCTCTGGTTGGGGTAGGTTGCACTTTGTATCCATGTAGTACACAAGCTAAGTGCATCTTTTCCTGACAACATATCTGTAACATTTTTTACCTGGTCGGTAACTCATTTAACGTAAGCATGAGCTCTCACTGGCAACACACTAGGCTTTACCAGTAGGCCTTTTGGCAGACCATTTTTATCTGGAGCATCCAACAACAGTATCTGGTTTTTTACATCTTTCTTCAAGCACACCACGCCACTGATACTGCACTTAGGATTATGTGGCAATACAAGTTCTTTAGAGTCATGATGCCACACTATGCCCACAGGGTCATCTTGTGTTTTGGTTGTGGTCTGCATCTGTTTCTGGTAGGTCTTCTGTACCAGGGCATGCACATCCAATACCTTTCCCTGTTGTTTGGCCTCCCTCTCCTGACAAAGAAGATCCAGGTAACCAAAGAAGTGAGCATTAGTGCCAATCAGGATGGGCATTTCATCATACATTCCAGACTCCGGACACACTAATGCCAAAGTTTCCACAGGGTCTCCCACTCCAATTACTTTAGAGGGAAAGCAATCTATACTTTAAGGTATACTAGGTACAGGTAGGATTTGTCACTTAATCCCCAGATATTCAAACCTTCCATAGGCAGTAGCTTGTGATGAGACAGGTGCTGGTTGTACCAGTTTTTGGATATAATTGTCACTTGGGAACCGCAGTCCAAAACAGCTCGAACAGGCACCCTTTCAATAGTGACTGTAGGTTCAGTGGAAAGTCCAACAAGTTTGTCAAGTTCAAATGGTGTAGTTTCAAGTGCTTTGAATGATGACCTGGCTACAAGTGAGGTGGAGCTAGGCTTAGCCAGGGATCCTTGCTGCTGCTTCTGGTTGATCAGTCTTACAACCACTTTGCATATGTGCTCTGTGGATTGGCACATTTGGAGTTCTGATGGGGGGGGGGCAAGTTGCTGTATGCTTGCACTCTGGGGTTCTTTCTCTTGACTAGGACATAACTTATGACTGACATCCCTCTAGGTCGGTTACTCATTTCAGCAATGTGTCTACCTTAGCTCTAAGATCACAGACCACAGATGGTGTCTGAGTAAGTACCCCTACACCCATGACAGAGAGGTTCAGGGTGGTTGAAAGAGCAGACTGGTTCTGGTGGGTGACTTGACCTTTACTAGGAGATGCAGTGGCTTTATCCAACACCTCCTTATATCAATTAAGAAACTCCCTCCATTCTTTTGTCTGTACTGGGGATGTACTTATTATAACTTGTGTAATAGCCGCTGAGGCAGGGTAGGGTCCACATTGCTCTTCTTCCTCCTCAGCCATTCGGACTTCTCTCATAAGTTCTCTGTAAGTCAGAGGGTCGTTCCTTCTCTCAGCCAGGCATAGTTTAAGAATCAACACTGTAGAATGCCAGGCAGCCTTAAGCACATGTTCCAACCTCACTCAGTTCACATCATGGAAGGTCACACCTCCCTTTTGAAATAATCCTTGCAATATCCTTTTAATTCAGTTTAAAAGAGAGACAGGGGCTCTCCTTTTCATTGCCTGGTCAATTTGAATCTCCACATCAGGTCCTTGCTTGACTCACTGCTCCCTAAAACATCCTCTAAAGCAGTCAAATACTCATGGGCAGTAGAATTAGGGTTCGCGGACCTCAGTGAATGGATAGTCTCTAGTGTAGAATGTACAGTGATATGGGTGAATCAATCTGAGTGACTCAATATAAGTGACTCCGTCTGAACACCTGCAAGTAGAGTGAGTGGAACAGCATAGCGAGAGGTGATAACAGCTCAGATTACAGGGCAAAACAGCGAAGGGATACATGCAGCAACTCTGCTAGGGAGTTGTCTTGCACAAGGATATGGGACTGCATTTGCCCAGGCACTGCAGAACTGGCCATATGATGTAGTGGAGTCAGTGAATGCCTCTGATGCAGAAGGACCCAGGTTCGGAGCCAGGTGAAGAGGAATACTGTTTTTGTGTTGCTGTACTTATGTTTTCTTTTTATAGATCATGTTCTTTGAGGTCCTGAAATGTGTGACCCTCTCTTGACTATTCCCCTGTATCCCAGTGTCAGGCCCCCCTCAAAGTTTATTATTATTATTATAATGGGGGTGTGGGGTGCAGAGACTCCTTGGGGGGTGCGGGAGGCACAGCAACCGCCCACATAAAAATAATTAAAATGTTACCCTCGTCACTGTTTTTGGTTTCTTCATAGTACACATTGCTGTTGTAGTCAGCAATGTGCACTCGCTGTTATTGTAGCCACTAAAAAAAACTTTCGTTTTTATCACATGGAACCCTAGTGCAGGGCATTAGATGCTTTCTCCAAGTTGTTTTCTTTTCTCAGCTTCAGAGCATTGCCAGTTTTGCACTAAAGAAGCAGCATAGTTCATCCATGTCTCTAAATCATCCTCACCTGCCAGGGTGGGCTTTACTCTGGAAAACATTCTGAACCTACGCTAAGACTCATGACCAACTGATATCACATAGGCTGGTCCTCCTCCTGAGGTCTGTAATGGGACACCCCGTTGAATATAAAATACTTCTTGAACTTCCTCACTTGACTTCCATTGGCCTCACAACTATTTGTTGAGATTCTCTTTGAAGCCCTCAGACTTGAATGAGGCTTCCCTGTTGGGAGTCACTCTTGCCTGCTTCACTATAGTCCAGGAAGTACTAGATCCTTCTTGGGTCAGTACATCAGGCACTCAAGTAGCATCAGCAACATTTTGACATTCAGTTAACACAGTTAGAGTCTTAGTAGCAGAGTCCATCTGCTGCCCTCAGACTGCAACTGGGCTAAGGCATTTAACTACTGACAGGGAATCTTCCATTTTCTCCCTGTCTATCCTGAGTGGGACTCCTAGGAGTAGAATGGTTTTCTGAGGATCCCGCTCCTAACCTTCACACAACTCAGTTAGTCTATTATAGGCCTTAGTGTCAGCAACAACTCGGGGTTTGAGGTCTAGAACACTGCTGCCGTGAGCAATGGCCTCCATGTTGGGCCCAACTGGTAAATAGGAGATCCCAGTGGTGCCTCCAACATGTAACTGGGTCACCGTGTATACAACAGTTACACCCTGTCTTGTGGGCTTAAGCAAGGTTGAGGGGCCTGGACTCTGTTTTGATCTGACAGGGGGATTCTTTCCTGAAAGAAATGAATTAGTGTTGTGCCTCCACCCAAAGTTAAAATATAGTGGACCAGCTATCTGCATGGTACAACCCCGAGATGCTGTACCTACCCACCTTCCCTTGTAGCCATTCCACACATGGATTACCAGAAAGCAATACAATGTTTCACTAAGCATGAGCATGCAAATATTGACATTATCTAATAATATGCTCATGAAAAATATCCTCATGAGACAGGTTAACAACAACAGTAAACAATTTATTAAACAAAGAGGTAGGGGAAAAGGGGATGCAGGGATAAATAGCTATTGAAATATTTGATGTAAAGACATGGTCAGCAGCAATAACAGTGCCCACCCCCCAAACAGCAACTCAACAGTACAAAAGACCCACTTCCCCACTGGCGCCAGTATTCCTCAAAGTTCTGACTGGGTATTCAGATGGTGTGTGGTGCAGGCCCAATGAGGTGAAGCTGGGTGGCCGGGGTTGGGGCACTTATAGATAAAACAGTAACTTGTTGGCAAACTATCTGCAATATCCCCTAGGTCAGGGCAATCCCTGATTTTACTCACGGTCCAGGAGATACACATCAAAGTGGCTGTTCAAGCTGCAAAAGGATATCATCTCCCCTTCTGCAGTTTTCAGGGGCTGTTGGCAGATGTGTAGATCTATCTGACTGGGTTGCAGTTCTGGGTTCTCCTGCAGCTCTCCAGGATGTCTTGCAGCTCTCTGGAATGGACCAGTCTGAGGGCCATTGGCCACACTCTCCACCCACCCATCCATCCAGGCATCCAGCCCTAGAGTGATGTGATAGGCAGTGCCCAGCTGTGACACTGCCTTGCCAATCTCACCGGCTGTCCACTGTCTGGTAACCTTCTCCTGGGGCTTAGAAACACAGGCTGTAAAGTGCTTCTACCATACTGCAGGTTTGCAGCTGTGATGTAACAGTCAAACTTAAGCAACACAGTTTTGGAAATCTTACCAGGTTGAGAGTAGGAATCTGCCTCACAGCTTCAGGCTCTTAAATGCACAGGTTTTGTCTCACAAACCAATTTTCACTGTAATGTTACAAAACACAGTGCAGCAGTGGATGCCCAAACACACACAGCAGGAACTAGAAGGTAAGACTTTAAAACACCTTGAACTACTGATTGAGCACTGTATAGAGAGATTTGGCTTGATACTGACTGGCACATTTTTCTAAAATGCAGGAAGAAAACCTGCATGCACTACATGGACAGAGCCACACCTGAAACTGGGTGAAGCAGTAGCATGACTAAGAGTGAATACATTGTCCTATGTCACACAGTCTAGCAATTAAACCTGCTGTAATAAAGAAATGCTTTCAGGCTAGAAAAACAAATTAAATATATTCCCGTATTGTTTACACATTGGCTTACATACAGGTAGAGAATTTACCTACCCAAGAATCTTTATAGGAAGTCAGAGGAGAGTGATGCAGTTCCTACAGACTTGTGAGTTCTCATGTAATTAGTAACTTGCTTCAGGAAAAAAATGGCTGCAGGCTTTTTATAAAAAGCATTGTTTAAAACGGACATCATTGTGTTGCACTTTCTTTATTGCAGCTGGGTGCAACTATAACTGTTAATTTAAAGTTATGAGAATTCAAGAAAGGTTAGAGGCATATCATTACTGAATACACTCTGCCACAGCAGCACCACTGAATGTTTACTTTATGCAATAAAAAACATTTCTTGAATTGAACTCCAGACAAGAAAAGTTTATTTAATCAGAGCCTAATACCACTAACAGTGGTGAAACAGAAGAAATAACTCTAAGGTCAGTCAGGACTGTTTATTTTACCAATTTATACTGAAAATAAGAATTAAATGCTGAATATAGAACTTTCTATTTAAATACATAGGATAAATTCCAACTGCATACAAGGAAATACTGTGAAAGACTGTGCCACTATATCTATTTATTTTAAGGTATTTGTGTTTTACAAACATGTAAACAAAGTGGTAAATAAGATTTTAAATAAAATAGAATCAGGGTGAGGGGCAACAGATTTCTAGGAAAACATAAAGTGAACTTACAAGCTCAAATGAGCAGACTGGGTGGGCCATAGGCCCTTATTTGCTGACACTGTCTATGTATCTGTGTACTGTATCTACACTAAGTTTCCTTAGTGTTGGGTGTTTAACGTTGTATCCAGAAGGAATATAGGGGGGTCATAAGACATTAAACTTTAGCCAGTGTAACTGCTGCATAGCTTTAATTTAATTTATTTTACATATATAATGCTTTTACATTAAAGGATTCTGAGCAAGTGAAACCAGAAGAATGCAATACATGAATCAGTGGCTCTAGGCATCCACCACCTAGTAGCATGAATTAAAATTACATGAAAAAATTGTTGAAAAATGTCAAATAGAAATTATGTTATAATGTATAATCATATAATAAAATACTTTATATGTTTAGAATTTGAATTTTTTTGATGGCAGATAAGGACCGCTTGGCCCACCTAGTCTGCCCATTTTCAAACCTAACAGAAAAGCTACAGATCCTAGTTAACCAACAGCTTACTTCCTCCTACCCCCCACTAGGACTGCCTTATGTCTGTCCCATGCATTCTTGAATTCCCCACTGTTCTTGACTCCACGACCTCCTCAGGGAGACTGTTCCATGCATCCACAACCCTCTCTGTGAAAAAATACTTCCTCACATTACCTCTGAGCCGTCCCCCCTCTATCTTCAAATTGTGCCCCCTTGTTCTTGCACATCTCTTTTTCTGAAAGATGCTACCCTCTTGGACTTTGTTGATTCCCTTGAGGTACTTGAAAGTTTCTATCATGTCGCCTCTCTCCCTTCTTTCCTTAAGGGTATACATATTAAGATCCTTTAGTCTTTCTTTGTATGTCTTCTGGTGCAGACCCTGCACCATTTTGGTTGCCGTCATCTGGACAGCCTCCATTCTGTCTATGTCTTTGCGGAGATGGGGTCTCCAGAACTGCACACAGTACTCCAGATGGGGTCTCACCAACTGTCTGTACAGAGGGATAACAACTTCCTGTGTTCTACTATTGATGCCTCTTCCTATGCATCCCAGTATCCCCCCAGCCTTCCTTACTGCCTTCTTACAATGCTTGCCCACCTTTAGGTCATCTGATATAATTACCCCAGGTCCCTTTACATTTTTACTGTTGTCAGTATCTCACCCCCATTGTGTGCTTCCCGTGGGTTTTTGTTTCCCATATGCATTACCTTGCACTTCTTTGCATTGAATCTGAGCTGCCATACATTTGACCATTCCTCCAACCTTGTCAAGTCCCTTCTCATCCTTTCCACTCCATCTTGTGTATCAACCCTGTTGCAGATCTTTGTGTCATCTGCAAAGAGACATACTTTTCCTTCCAGTTCCTCTACAATGTCACTTAAAGACATTAAAAAGGAATGGTCCCAGTACTGAACCCTGCGGTACCCCGCTAGTAACCCTCCTTTCCTCACTGTGTACCCCATTTACTACTACGCTTTGCGTCCTGTTGTCTAGCCAATTTTTTATCCAGGCTACCACCTTGGGACCCACTCCAAGGCTGGCTAACTTGTGTATTAATCTTTTGTGTGGGACTGTATCAAATGCCTTGCTAAAATCTAGGTAGGCCATGTCCACAGCCCCTCCCTGGTCTACTACTTTGGTCACCCAGTCAAAGAAATCTATTAGATTCATCTGACACGACCTTACCATCGTGAATCCATGCTGCCTTGGGTCCTGTGCCCCACTGGCCTCTAGGTACTCAACAATTCTTTCCTTCAGAAGTGATTCCATCATTTTCCCTACCACTGAGGTCAAACTAACTGGTGTGTAGTTTCCTGCCTCTGTCCTGCTCCTACTTTTGTGAAGAAGAATCACATCTGCCCTCCTCCAGTCCTCAGGTACCACCCCATCCTCCCATGATTTATTAAAGAGAGTAGTCAGCAGTGTCACTAGTTCTACCCTTAGTTCTTTTAGAATTCTTGGGTGAATCCCATCAGGCCCCATTGCTTTGTCCACCTTCAATTTTATTAGTTCTTTTGGAACCCTTTCTTATGTAAATGGACTGGTATTGATCCCCGTCTTCAGAGTGTTTCTCTTATTTGGTTTAGGTACCTCCCCTCTCTTCCTTTGTGAATACTGAGCAGAAATATTCATTCAGTATCCCTGATTTTTCACTGTCACCCTCTACCCACATTCCCTCCCCTTTATTAAGCCTCAGTATCCCTCCTTTGGTCTTTCTTCATTCCCTAATGTACCTATAAAAGGTCTTATCCCCCTTCTTAACAGAATTGGCTATCCTTTCCTCAGTTTGAGCCTTTGCTATTCTGACTGCCTTCCCAGCCTCTTTCTGCTTTAACTGATAAAGTTCTCTGTCCTGCTCCTTCTGTGTTTCCTTATATTTCCTGAATGCTATCCTTTTCTCCTTAACCTTCTCTGCCACCTCTTTTGAGAACCATAGCGTGTTTTTCCTTCATTGTGTTTCATTGATTTGCTTTACACAAAGGCTTGTTGCTTCTGTGATGGCTGTTTTGATTACTCTCCATTGTTCCTCCACCCCTCCTTCTTGCCTGTTAGCTAGTGCTTTTCTGAGGCACTCTCTCATTTTCCCAAAGTCAGCCCTCCTAAAGTCCAATACTCTTGCTTTTGTATGGCTTGATTGTATGGCTGTGTTTATCGTGAACCACACTGCTTGGTGGTCACTTGTTCCCATATGGCTACCCACTTCTAAATCTAAGATTCTTCCTCCATCCCCATTTGAGAGTTTACAAATATATTCTTCCCCTGAAGAAGCCTATTAAGGTGAAACATTGGGTTCCAAGGATCTTATTGAAAGAAAAAATAAGAAAAATAAAAGAAACAATTTTTGGAACTTTTGCCAGGTGTGGCTGGCCATGTCTTTTAATTTACCTACTATGACTGTTCGCCCACCATCCCCTAACAGATAGATGCTCTACTGGGAGGGAACCCACATTTTCTGGATTGTGAAAGCCCCAGGTAGGCCTTCAAACTTTTCTTAGAGCATGCAGCAGAGCCTCCTCTCACTCAGGAAGCTCTCAGACAAGTGACACTAGCTGGATCTGCCCCCAGGTTTCAAGGGATTAGATCAGAATCCCAATTTGTCAATTAGGCTGTCATCCTTGAAATTGGTATACAGAATGTTCAATCAATGCCTGATGGAGGAAAGGTGCCAATGCACATTTCTCTCCTTTTCCTAGAAGGCCCCTTTCTGTAGTTCTGGGCTCCTTGAACTCCCTTTTGACTGCAGCGCATGTCAGAGGTTGCTAAGATGGCTGCAAGTGAATCTGGCAGTCCAGTTTAAAACACAGTCCCAACTTTAAAGTCTTTTTGCAGGCACACAGTAACACATTAACATTAACTGCCACCAGAGTTTAATAGCCGCTCCTCTGCCTTACTCTCCAGTAGCAGAGCGAGGTATAGCAAAGTCTCCCACTGCCTGTTGCTGGTGCCACAGCACTGTCCCCTAGATGGCAGGCAGAGCATTTAGGTACAATGCAGCCTTGGCTGCTCCTAAAGAGACAATGCTCAATAGCACTGTTGCAGTTTAATTTGTTTTCTTTCTCTTTCCCCTGCTGTGTGACTCCAGACCCCCCACATGTGTCTTTGAGGGTAACAAGGGGGACTTCAATATGAGCCATGGGGTGGCTTTCACTATTGAGTGCCGTAGTGCTATTAGGATCTGCAAGCAGATCACAGCAACACACACATTCAAGCAGGAGCCTTCTTGAACGAGTCACATGGAGCTGTCTGGTGCTGTACTGGATTACAGAGTGCTTTCTGCACTGTACCACTGCAACTGGTGATTTTAACCTTAATGCCCGCTCTTCAGATCATTCAAAGTACTGCAAGAACAGAGGAGTTGGCAGGACAACAAATGGGGCACCACTGGATTGGGACTGGTGGGACCACATGGCTGGGAGGCAGACCAGGTAAGCTCCCACTGGTTGGGGGGTTTCACTAGTGAAACCCAGTGGAGGCTGGGTGTCCAGTAGCTGAGACCACCTGACTCTGCAGAGTCATTGGCATATGTCTGTAGGACTAGTGCAGGAAAGCACCCTTCCCATGCCGACATCATTGCACATCCTCACTCCTGGGTAAACCAAGGAAAAACCCTGGTAGCAGAGCTCTGTGATGCCGCTGGATCACTTCCCAAATGATGCCCCAGGCGTAAGCCACAGCTAGGAATCTGGTTGATCTTGGTCTCTCCTGAAGCCCCCAAGGGGCTCCCCATCATAAGGGGAAAGCTACAGGCCACCCAGTCAGGTGGCCTTGAGGAAGATTCCTGGAGAGAAGTTTGGGCACTTATTAGGGGGTATATTCCCTGCCTGTTGACCAGGAGAATAAACAGTAAAAAAAAAAGATGACATATATATATAATGTATATATTGTTTTTCTGTTTATTTATGCCCCCTTCTGCCACTGGCACCTAAGCCCCCCATCACCACTTACCTCAGAACTTCCAGGGCTGTCACAGTGCTGTGAATAGTCCCCCAGGTGGGGTCCAGGGTTGGGACACTCATTAACAGGATCTGTGTTGCAAACCTTTATCAGGTCAACTGGATCTAGTGTAGGGGGGCCATATATACTGGCGCTACTAGCCCCATTGTCAGTGCCCATTTTTCCTTTTCCTTTCCCCTCTTTTGTGGCAGTGCATGAATTGACATCATGACATGCGCATGCCAAGTATGTCAGCATATCAAAGACTGACTCCATCTGCTCCTGGAATGTTCCTCCAGCCCACTGCCTCATGTGGTCACCCAGGTGGCAGTATTGTAGTACAGGAGACCTTCCCCTGACAAGAGTGTCCTCTGGGATGCTTAATCCTCCTCCCTCTAGCCAGCCCCTCATGACCCCAGATTACTCCTGAGTGCAGATCCCTAGTGTTGTGTGTGGCAGTGGTACTGCAGCACTGACAAGCCAGTCAATTTAACATATTTAAATCTATATAAACTGCTGTTTTGACATTTGTTTGAAATTTAGTCAGTATAAAAATGACTGTGAAGATTATGGATTATTAGTTCCATGTGCCGTCTAGCAGATAATGCTGCTACCTGTCCACTACCTGCATTGACTCAGTTTTCAGTCTTTTTGGAAAAGAAGCAGCAGGATTCTAGTTATCCAGCCAAACTAGCATTTGCCATCTGACTTTTTTGTTTGCACAAGATCTGGACTTACATAGTCAGTTTTCACAGCAAATAGCATTGTTGCTTTCATTTGTGTCACCAGTACTGATAAATTCAGAGTCCTAGAGAGAACTGAAGGGAAGTGTGTTGTGTGTTATTGTTCTAGTGTCTAGACAGAGAACTTCATATACTATGCTACAGAAGCTCACTTTACTAACAGGCTAAACACAGAAGGAGACAATCAAAAGAAAGTTAGATTTCAGGGGCCCTATATTCAAATCTGGGCAAAGCAGAGGGCAAAACTTTGTGCTGCCCGCTGCTGTTGCCCGGGTGTCCAAAATCAATGTGTTCAATAGAATAGTGCATCTGCCCTATTGCTCTGAATATAGGGTCAGTGAGACACAGTGCAAAGCCTCCTAGCACCAGGCAGACACCACCCCAAAAACAGGGTGACACAATGGCTTGCACCTGTGATAAAATCTCAATATTCAAAGGAACCTATGCAAATAAGCCCACTAGGCATGCAAGGCACTAAGGGACCATTTGCATGCCCATTATGGGTCATTTACATAGGGAGCACACTGGTGCCACCCTCCCCCCCTCCCGATTGCATGTTTCATGAGAGCTATCCCCAGTGCTAGTGGCACCCTTTCCCCTCCTTGGTTCACCATCCTGCTTACAAAAAAAATCCTGAGTAATTACTCTGTTTGTTTGCTTTTTTTCAGCCAGACAGCAATCAACAATGGAGAGGGACCACTGGACCACCAGGGCTAACTCAGTTATTTTTAACATTTGTGCCCCATCCTGAGATGGAACGATGTTCTCCATTCAAATGGCATTGACCGTCACTCCGTTACCTCAGAGTTCACATCCCTGGAGTGTATTATCTATGCGGCTCAAAGATGAAGGTCTTGAGATGGATCTGGTCAATTGGTTAATCCAGAGTGTAGGAGCCTAACTATGACACTATAAAACAGCATATGTGTTGCTGTGCTGGCATCCAAGCTGGAGACAGGACATGCTACCCAAGAAGAATCAAGCAAACTCCTCACATTTAGCAGGTGAAAAAAACTCTCACACACTCCAGACAGATTGGATGACGTTACCTATCTACAATCCAAAAGGCCACCAACACCTCCTCTGACCTCACAGCACATGCTGCCATCACAGTTGAGATAGCTAGTACTGCATGCATTCCTTCTGGCAGAAAACCTCCTAAAGGGCAGCACCAAATGATCTACAGTGGGGGTGGACTACAAGGTGAGGCCCTGAAGGAGAACTTGAATGTACAAAGATCTGGCCAATTGGCCAGATTCATCTCAAGACCCTCATCCTTGAGCCTCATGGATACTTCTAGGCCTAAGGTGTGACCATGTTGGTGAGTCACAGAAATAACTACTTGTGCAAGGACAAAGCATTCCATCACCAGAAAGAAATCTTGTGCAAACTGTGAGAGTTGGTCATCAACCCAGACATTGAAGTCACCAAATATTAACTATCTGGGCATCTCCAACACCCTGTTGGTAATAAAGTCTGTGATTTCTTTAAGGAACTCCCCCTCTTGTCCCAGAGGCTGGTACACTAGGAGAATCCTACAACCTGCACCTGAACCCCCACACATGGTTACGCATTCAAATGATGTGGTATCTCCCACTGGATTCACCACCAACTTCAGCTGAGATCTAAAACATGTGCCCCCATTCCCCCCTCCCCAGTGATCCTTCATTGAGCACTGGACTATGGCAAATTTTGCTGGGACTGTTGCTTCCAACAGTGGGCCTGCATCATCACTCAGCCAGGTCTCCATGATGCAAGCCAGATCGACTGAGAAATTAGATATAAAATTTGCTGTAATAGCTGTATTATTCCATATCAAGCTGGCGCTGTATAACAGTGCTCAGAGAGGATGAGTAAAGGTAGTAGGCCTCATGGCTACCTGGCTATTCAGTCCACTGGGTAGTCTGAGTAAGGGAACTGAATGCATCTGGTCTCTTTGTGTTGTCTCCTTGTCCTCACTATCCTAATAATGCTCTGTCTGGCAGTACTCCCTGAATCCCACCTCCAGTCACCATGCCTCCTCACAGTCCCCATCACACTACTTCGATGGTGCACCATATCTGGCAGGGGGGCACTAAAAATGGCACAGATCACGGAGGAGGAGTGGGGAGCAGCTGAGCCTAGGGGTCTGCTGCTCAGGACACATCCCAGCTACAAATGCACCCCAACTCCCACAAAATTACCCACCCAGCAACTCTCCTATAATCCCACCACCACAACCTGCAATTAACCATCCTCACAGTTTAACAAATATCTGCATCTTTCACACTCCACACACAATATATAACGTCTTACTAACACAGACAAATTCGCATCAATGTATAATTACACATAACGATAAATTACTATAACAGTCAACTGATACACTCCTAACCTAATCATACACATCCCCACTCACTCCAAAAAGAGCAGATAAGCAATAAAAGAATAGTATAATTAAATCAGTGTGGTTGAAGAGCTGTTGGTGGCAAAGTGTCAAAAATGAAATAAAAAGCAGTCTCAATGCAGTCTTACTCCATAATCCATCACCTCTCTTGCAGAAGATTCAAATATCTCAGAGTTTACAGCTTTTTGTTTAGAGATGAAAACAGTTTCCCTCTCACCATAGCAATTTCCACCATAGTTTAAGTTTGCAGTTTACAGATGAAAGTCAGTAGCCCTTACTATTGCCACTACAGAGAATAGCTAATACACCTGACTTTGTAGCAGCTAGGAAATGAACATGGATGCCCCAGATGTCTCTTTCGCCACCTCTGGTCTCAGATGTTAAGGTCCTTCTGTTTCTCTCTCGGGTGCCTTTCTTGACCTTAGAGCCCCCTTTGATGCCAGTCGAACACACAACCACTGAGTGGAGTTGCTCCTCCTACTGTCTGACTTAGGCCCCGACTGGGCCCCCCTACGCTTGCATTACTAGTTGTTGCTCTTGACCAGCTCCTTGAAACTTCAGGCAGCCAATTCATGTCCTAGTTAATGTTCAGATCTGCTATCCTCTCAGCATCAGCAAACCAGGCCAATCTCCCCAGATTCCAGCACAGCAAGGAAAGCTGGGAGCCTAGATGATTACCTTTACTGGGCTCCAGCAGCCTCAACACACAGACAAATGCCCCACAAAGTCTCTCTGCACTCCACTCCAGATCCACTCCAGTGCATGAACAAGAGGCAGAGGTACAACAGTCATTTTTTAGCCAAGTTTTGAATGCAGACAAAACCATGGAAGAACCACTGCTGAACTGAAGCATCAGTCAAAGTCAAAGTGCAAAATGTAATGGCACCAAGCACCACATTGAACTCTAACTAGAACATAAAAATTGCACTCTTACACACTACAGTTTCTAACAATCTGACTATAAATAACCATACCACTACTCTAACTTAAAACAAATAAACTGGCTGGCCCGGTGGCACTAAGGGTTAAGGCGCTGGACGCCACACCTCGAGCCACACTGGTGACCCAGGTTCAGACACGAGCCCAGGCTGTCAAGGGTCAGTGGGGGGATAGGATTGAGCATCTGGAGGACTTCCATCCTATCTCTTGGGAGGGATCCAGGGTGCCACCACTCCGTAGCAGTCTCCGGTAATGACCGGTGGCACTGATAGAGTCGGAGCAGCAGTATGGAGTGCGGCAGATGTCTGTACATACATGCCATGATGTCATTGCATGCTCTCACTCCTGGGGCTACCATAACATGGAAAATGGCAGCATAGACTGCGGCAGCTTGATGGCCGCTACTCCATTGGCCAACAATGCTTGGACAGCATGTGCCTGTATTGGTTCCTTGCCCAGCACATGGGCAATAGGGGTGCCCCTCTCAAAGGTATAGCTGCATATGCCAGCTGGGCATGCAACTTCAGGGTCGGTGGTGGAGTTGGAGCAGTGGCTGGAGTATGAAGGCAGGTCAGTGGCTGCAGGGGTGAAAATTGTGAGATGATAAAAAAATAAAACAGATAAACTGCAAGCACACAGCTGCAGAACCTAAAAAATATATTTTTAAAACTTAAAAGGAGCTAGAAAACTAGCAATCTCCCAGAGCAAATGACAGCCTGCCCTACCCAGACCAGCAGCCATCTTCATCACAAACAATTGAGAGTATTATGTGATGGTCTGCTAGGGTATGTAATGTTAAAAGGAGTCACTTTCTGACTTCAGCCACAGAGTGGCCGTCTCTTAGATTTATGTTCTGTCATAAGTTTGACTTTCCTAATTCTTAAATTAATTTTTTAAATAAAATCATCTTTATTTTTAATTTAGTTCTGAAATTAAAATTTACCTCTGGAAAGTATTTGACTCTCCCCATGCAAGGGGCCTATTATTTGCATAACTTTAATTCCTTACCAACCATCCTCAGATATCTTAAACACTTGAAAATCACCAAGAATGAATACATAAACATAAACAAATAAACAATAAAAGATTAACTTGGAAATATAAATAAAATAGCATCTACTATACCTGTAATCCAATGCTGCTGGACTGAATTCACCACTACCTGGCCAACTTATGAATTGGTTGAGTTTTATTCATTGTTCTGAATGTTTGTACTTTGATTACTTTTATAAGGTATAAATGCACTAACTGAATAATTTACTTCTCTGTTATGCACTATTGTGGGCTAGGTACATGCGATTTGTGTGTACCTGGCCTGCGTAGCTCTGCACCTGGGAACAGGTGCAGGATGAAATGTATGCACAACTTGTCCATGGCCCTGTCCCCTGGCATGGTGCTGTGTGTGTGTGGGGGGGGTGGAGGGACACAGGTGGACATCCAATCAGATGCATGTCCTGGGTTCTAAAGTGGATCCTCTACTTCCCATGAGTAGGGGATTCTGGGTAGGTGTGGGTCCACTGCTGTTTTGTAAAAGTATGGGCAAATGACTGCATGGATGCCCCCAGCCCTCCCTATCTGCCACAGCCAGCAGGTGCCATTGGGGGTGCACAAAAAATACAGCAGGCTCCCTATTGCCATACTTTGTGCTCCCCTTGCCCGGCCCTCTGAGCCTTTGTGAATGATGTGGAGTGTAGGCATGCTCCCAGACACATCCCTGGACAGGCAGCACATGTAACTGCAAGAACAGCTAAGGGATCAGGTATGGAAGGAACTTGTGTCCGTTCTGTGCTTGCCATACCACTGGAGAATTGGCAGGACTCCAGAATGCATGGCTCAGGGACTTAGGGTTGCCTATGCGCTGCCGATTTATGGCATGTAGGCAATCCACACATTAATGCATAGGGACCATTGTACACAATACTGTAATGTACTTATTAAGAATAATTGTTTGTTTGCTATTTCTTTAGGAAATATTATTTTTATATTTATTTTTTTTCTCCTTTGTAACAAGACTAAGCAACATGGGTATCTATTTTAAATAAGCTTATGATCAAAGGGAATTTGTCGTATTCATGTTGCTGAATAACATTTTACTACTACTACTACTTATGAAGATAGTGACCAATAATACTTCTTGCTAACTATAAAAGTGCACATTATTTAGAAGCAGAACCAGAATATAAGAAATACAGGGAAGATTTATCAAGTTAAACAGTGTTTGAATACTGAGTATAAAAAAGAAAAATGAAGTTTAGAGTACCATTACTAAAAAAAGGTGAAATAATTCATAAGTGGCAGTTAACACAAACTCTTGCCTTAAAACACATTCAGTTTCATAGCACATATACGAGTTTCAAATGTTTTAGGTTTCACCTTATTCAAAATGGCTACCTCAAGCTGATTAGTTCTGGCTCTAAAATCTTCTGTAATAACCAGAGATACTGAGAAATACTGTAGGTGATTTGTAGTATAAAATCTTTATATACGGTCTGCATTTTTAATTAATTTATACTGGTCTTATACTTGGTAGTAGGGCAAATAGGCAAATCACCCATTATGGGTGGGCAAGACTTGACAATTGACCCTCCCTTATCAGGGTATCCAGTTTACCCTTAAACTCCTGAAAACTCTTTGCACAAACAATGTCTTGTGGTAGCCTATTCCATATCCTGATACCCTAGGGATAAACGCGTGTTTCCTAATATCCTTGTGTGGGGTGGTTTCAACCAGTTGTAATCTGTGTTCTTTCAAGTTATGTGACTAGATTGTTTGAAATGCAATCCCACATCAATGAACAACTGTTCATTGTTCAGGATCTGTAACAGAGTAATAAGTCTCCCCTTACCATTCTATCTCTCAATGAGAAAAGACCCAGATATGTGAACCTATTCCCATAAGTCTTGTCCTTGTAGTTAGAGACAAGCTTTGCATACCTTCTTTGAGGCCTCTCCACAAGATCTACATCCCTCTTTAACAAGGTCTAGCCAGAGCTGATAGGGCTGTGAAAAGCTACCAAATGACCAAAGTTACACATGTGCATAAAAATTATTCAACACCCCGGTGTAACTTGGCCATTTTTTGCAGGCATTGCACCAGATTTTCAACATGAAGAGTGCCAGTGTAATTTTATTCACTTGTCTCAAAAGGTGATTTCACAGAGCAAATGTGCTTGTCTGCACCAGAGGCACAAAAACACGTTTTGGGCAGGTTGTGAAAAATGACAGCTGTACTGTTTTGGAGGAGGTGTGCAAAAATGACAATGTTGAAAATGTGGAGTGAAAGTATTAAAAATTGGAGAAGTTAGGAGCTTGCGCAGAAATTGCACAATGTGCGCTCATAACACAGTCATTTTTTGGAATTTTTTCACCAAATTTGCAAAATGGGCTTTTTGGGACCCCACCTCTTGAACAGTGGCACTTCATGAATTAGTCCTGAAACGTGATTCCATGCAGTGACTGCGAGTTCACCTTTTGTGACTGAGTAACAAAATGACTCTGACAATTTTCATGAGCCAGGGTCCCAAGAACCCCATGTTGAAAATTTGTGAAACAAATTAAAAGAAAAGGCTGAGATATCAGCATAAGTTGAAAACCCCATTGGATGGCATTATAGCTTACCTTTGATTCTTCAGTTCGTGGTTCGGCTTTGAAGAGTGAAGACGTGTCCTGGTCCAGAGAAGATGACAGCGCTGACCTCCAGAGGTAAGTATGGGGTAAGGGGAAGGGTGTGGGGAGATGGGTGCTCAATGGGAGGATGGAGATAGGGAGGGGGACTGCAGCGGCAACAAGGGACTGTTTTGTTGTTTACAGGGTGGGGAAAAAAAAAGACCGGAGCAATGATGAGGGACTGCATTCTGTATTACAGAAAAAAAATATATATCTGGGAACATTGGGGTGGGCTCCCAGTGTGCCACATGACCAGGGGTGGTGCACATAATGCCAGCATGAGGACTGGGTACCCCGATGTCGGTGGGAGGGTGGGAGAAATAATTAGGCACACTGGGGTGGGCTCCCATGTGCCACATTACTTTTGGGGGGCACAGAATGTCACAGATCTAATGGCAGCTGACATGGGGATTGGGCACCGCAAAGTTGGTGGGCAAAATTAAAAACTTTGGGTAACACTGGGGTTGGCTCCCAGTGTGCCACAGGAGTTTTCAGGGGGGGCCACAGAATGCCATGGAGCTGGTGGCGGCGATGCAACTGTGCATGCACAGCACTCATGCATGCACAGTGGAGGTGAATGACATAATGGCATTTGCCATTCATTATGCCATCAGCAGAACTACACATGTGGATGAGTTGTGCATGCACAGTTCATGCCATGGAATGTGGAAGTAGCAGCTGAAATAGTGTTGCTGTTATTCCCTAGCAGCCAGTCATGGTGGAGGGGTTTAAGCTCCATTGGACTTTCAGAAGAATACTTCCAAAAGTCCAGCAGAAGGTTCCACAATCAGCTGTTTTAAGAGCTACAGAGCACTCACAAAATAGATGTAGGCTCAACCCACAGCCCTGAAACGGGACTCCACTTCTGTGAGCAATAAGCAAGATGGGGGTGTATGTATGCCCTATAAAGTGGCATAAATACTAACTCCATTCTGTTAAAAAATGTACATCTAAAACAGCTGGCTAAGTGGTTGGATTTAACAGACACTAATCTATAGTGTTCACTAGGTTTGAGTGAGTTGCTAACAAGAACTCCCAAATCAAACACCTCATGGAACGATTTAATCCTAACTCCCAATTGACTGGTTCAGTGAATGTTGGAATACTTACTTAATCTAGATTTGGTTATTCTTACTCTTTGACTATGACTAGGACTATGATCCTCACACATTGCAATTTAACTGGCTTATATGACAAACGAAACTGCCATCCTACTGAGAGTTCTGCCCCTAGCTGTACAAAGACATAATCTCATAAGGATAACTGTACCTTAGGAGAATGCATCACAAGATTTCCATAAGGAGAGGGAACAGCCCCAATGATGCATGATAACACCATCCAGGTCCTATACATGGTAACATTGTATTAACTTTAGCATGGAGGAGAGGAGAAACTCTGGATAAAACCTTTGAGGATGCAAGACCTTAAGTGGCCACCCTTCAGGGCATGAACAGTATTTATTATTATTTTTATTATTACATCCCAAGAACTGCTGTGTCAAAGGTACTGAAAGCTCAAAAAAACAAACAAAAACTCACTGAATTGTATACCCTGAAGAACTACACAGGACATTTTGGAGAACTGCTGAAAACAAATGATGGGTTGCTTCAAAAACAATGTTGCTAAAAATGTTTGTCTGTCCTCTCTCTGTCTCATAATTGATAATTCCTATACATGGTACTACTGGGCTCTGGCCTATAACTATTGGAATTCCCACCCAAGAGTATTCCACCCCTGGTGGCAATAGAAGGAATTTTCTCTGATTATTAAAGAGAAATTTGAAATATGACTGATCATCACAAGGAATAACAGGTCCAAAGTTCAACCCTAGAGTGGCTTGGCTGGACCTTCTCTCTGATTTGCAGTCAAAACTACTGCTACTAATATAATGTGTCAGCAGTGGTTAAACTGGAAATGTTTGGGTGGAGGAACTCTCACATATAGTGTTCTAGGTGCTAGAGTTGTTATTTCTATGTGGTGGCACTCTCCTATATAGTAGCCAATGAAGACATATTACAAAGGTGGTGGGACTGTCATACCATTTTTTAAGACACAGTGGAACTGAGTTCCTGTAGGCTCCTTAACCCCTGTGTGTCAGATGTCATAGGCTCAGCTACATAACTAAAGGAACCTAGGCAATGCTGGCTCCATCCTTAGAGGTGCATAAGGAACTCAGTCCAA
This sequence comes from Neoceratodus forsteri, assembly GCA_016271365.2. Classification (NCBI taxonomy): domain Eukaryota; kingdom Metazoa; phylum Chordata; order Ceratodontiformes; family Ceratodontidae; genus Neoceratodus; species Neoceratodus forsteri. Next base: position 867,022,859 of record CM057450.1, on the reverse strand, counting down.
GTGAAAGGTACATTTAGGGCGTGCATCTAATACATGCCACCAAGAAGACAGATATATTGTAACTGCCACCTGTGACAGGCTAATGGACTTAAAGGTGACAGGTTAGCACTAATAGATCAATACCCAATTTACACTGTGTGCATTTTTTTTTAACTTGATGTTTACTGCAGTATCCTGGATTGTACTAGGCTGATTTTGCTGGCTTCCATGCTGCCATTTGCTGTAACCAAGAATCCCAGAATCCCCTGCAGCTGACATCAGAGGAGGGCTACAGCTGTGGGAGATTAAATAGCCTGCAGTGCATATTAGAGTTTCATAAGCTATGATATGTATTTGCTGATCCCACTGTCCTCCCATGGCTATGTACAGTCACAGAGGACTGTACTTATATCTAAGTGAACAGCAGCACTGGCTAACATATGTATCTGGGATTTCTGGTTATGGCAAATATCAGCATGGAAACCAACAAAACCAGCTGGATACAATCTATTACACTGCAGGAAACAGTAAGTAAAAAATAATGTTTTTGCACTCAGTGTAAATGGGGACCAGACTCACACTTAGGTGTGGGACTCTTAGTACTGTTCCCCTTTAATTAAATTGATCGAATTAGCAATCCTTAAATAGAACATACAGAGTTGTTTCCCAGTCAGTCATGAGAAACAGAGTCTTGTAATTCATTTGACATAGAGCCTTTATCGTTCCCTTAGCATGGAGCCTTGTATCTTTGTGGAGTGAAGCCAAGCCCAGAAACTTGCAGCAAGGAGGGATTGCACAGAGACTCATATGGAGCCCTCCAACAACAGAAGAAAGTGAAGTTTTAACCAGAAGTGCAGCAGCAGTTGGCAAGGATGAGGTGAGTTGCCTAGGGAAGCAAATCAAGCAATATATAACTGTCAGAAGCAGCAATGTCAGAAAAGAGAACAGCGCTAAAGACACAAGTAGCAGCAGGTGTTCAGCAAGGGGGCAGAGGCACTGATGCTCTACAGAGTGAAGTTCTAGGATGGTGGTTGGGTGTGGATGACTTAGGGATGGTGAACCCCCAAAACAGAGATAAAAGCATGGACAACACTGAGAAAGGATAGTGCTTCACATAGTGCAGAATCATCAGAATAAGAAAGAAAAAGGATGGGAGGCAGAAACTGGCTAGAGAGAGAAGCCCAGCTGCTAATAATAGAAAGAATGTGAAAGAGAAATGGCTAACAGAAGGTGTGGCAGCTATGGAGAGTAGTGGACAGCATTGAGATAAGCAGGAATAAAGCCAGCCAGTGCATCCTCAGATAGCATGGCAAGCATGGAATGAGGAAGACGTGAGAGCTGGCAGTTGAAGGGAAGAATACAATAAATCATACCCCAACATGGAAGTCAGCAAGGAAACCAGAAGTGGACAGTTGGTGGTCAGGTGCACTAAAGGAAGCAGACAGTAGGAATAGCAAATGTAGAATCAGGAGTAGTTAGAGAAGAGAGCCTAGGAATCAGGTGGAGCACAGTACCAAAGCAAAAGAAACAGCATAGAGCCCTGTACAGTGGCAAGATAACCTGATAGAGGCTAGCAGAGCACAGAGGTGATGAGGATGGTTCACCAGCAGGGCATCAGACAAAGTAAGAGCAACAATGAAAAACTGCATGCAATGGACACCATATTATGCACCTTAAATAGCTTTTAGTAGGGGACAGAGCACATGTTGCCTGCTGTCCCAGATAACTGTGAGTATAGCCATTTAATGATGGTGTTGCTGGAAATAAAGACAGATTTTCAAAAGGGTTGGATGCAACTGCAGTGATAGTGTTCAAGCTGCACTGCTGCTTTCCTCAAAATGTCCAACCATTTGTGACCAAAAGCTGTGATTTGCAGGGAAAAAGCTGATGTACAGTAAATGTGATTTGTGTTATTTTTGATGCAAATACATCTTTTTGGAAAGTGAGTGCCCTGCTACAAATTAAAATAAATGTGTCTTACTAGTTAATAAAACCCAATATCTAAAAGACGGCATACAATAAAAAGGACATTGCCTCAATCATAAATTTTACATCAGTGTCCAGTAAACAGATGGGCATAGCTACAAGCCAAATTCTGAAGTGTAGACATGCCAACTTTCTTTCTCCTAGAAATCCTCCATTTGCCAGTATCCATTTAAACAAAGATTATATTCAATTATATTATTATTATAATAATAATAATAATAATAATAATAATGGCACCAATAAATACGGTTGTATTAATCTAATTTTGAATGTCCAACAAAATTAAAATAACTTGCATTTAAAAGGCAGGAGGTGGGTGAGTTCAGTGAATAACCTCTCAGGGATGCATATTAATAGATACAATGCAGTACCTCAACCTTTAGGAGGGCTGACTTTGGCAAAATGGGGGAGTGCCTAAGGAAAGCACTAGCAAATGGGCAAAAATGGGAAAAAAATCATGGCTGCCATCACGAGGCAACAAGCCTTTGTGTGAAGCAAATAAAACAAAATGAAGGAAAAAACACTATAGTTCTCAAAAGAGGAGGTGGGAAAGGTTAGAGAGACCAAGATAGCATTCAGGAAGTATAAGGAAACACAGAAGGAGCAGGACAGAGAACTGTACCAGTTAAAGCAGAAAGAAGCAAGGAAGGTAGTCAGAATAGCAAAGATCCAAACCAAAGAAAAGATAGCCAACTCAGTTAAGAAGGGGGATAAAACTTTGTATATGTACAATAGGGAGTGAAGAAAGACCAGGGGAGGGATTATGATGCTTAATAAAGGGAGGTGGGTGGGCAGAGGGTGACACTGACAAAACAGAGATACTAAATGAATACTTCAGCTCAGTATTCAGAAAAGAAGAGGAGGGTGAGGTACCCAAACCAAATAATAGAAGCACACTGGATGGGGGGGTCGATACCAGTCCATTCAAAGAAGAAAGCGTCCCGAAAGAACTCCTAAAACTGAAGGTGGACAAGGCAGTGGGGCCTGATGGGATTCACCCCAGAATTCTAAAAGAACTAAGGGGAGAACTAGTAGCACCACTGACTACCTTTTTTTAACAAATCATGGGAGGAGAGTGTGATACCTGAGTGCTGGAGGAGGGAAGACGTGATTCGTCTTCACAAAAGTGGGAGCAAGGCAGAGGCAGGAAACTATGGACCTGTTAGTTTGACCTCAGTGGTAGGGAAAATGATGGAATCACTTCTGAAAGAAAGAATTGTTGATTATCTAGAGGCCAGCAGGGCACAAGATCCAAGGCAGCATGGATTCACAGCAAGAAGGTTATGTCATATGTAATAGATTTATTTTACTGGGTGACCAAAGTAGCAGGCCAGGGAGGGGCTGTGGCTGTGACATTAGCAAGACATTTGACACAGTCCCACACAAAAGATTAATAAGCAAGTTAGCCAGACTGTGAGTGGGTGCCAGGGTGGTAACCTGGGTAAAAAAAATTGATGGACAACAGGACACAGAGAATAATAGTAAACAGAGTCCACTCCAAACAAAAGGGGATACTAGCAGGGTACTGCAGGTTTCAGTACTGGGACCTGTCCTCTTTAATGTCTTTATAGGTGACATTGTAGAAGGACTGGAAGGAAGAGCATGCCACTTTGCAGATGACACAAAGATCTGCAACAGGGTTGATACATGGGGGGGATGGAAAGGATGAGAAGGGACTTGGCAAGGTTGCAGGAATGGTCGAAAATATGGCAGTTAGATTCAATGCAAAGAAGTGCAAAGTAATGCACCTGGGAAACAAAAACCCAAGGGAAGAGTACACAATGTGGGGGTGGAGGGGGAGGTATCAATGACAACAAAAATGGAATGGGACCTTGGGCTAGTCATATTAGATGACCTAAAGGTAGGCAGGCAATGTAAGAAGGCAGTAAGGAGGGCTGGGGGGATACTGGGATGCATAGGGAGAGGCATCACCAGTAGAAAACAGGAAGTTGTTATCCCTCTGTACAGACAGTTAGTGAGACCCCATCAGGAGCACTGCATGCAGTTCTGCAGACCCCATATCTGCAAGGACATATACAGGATAAAGGTAGCCCAGAGGAGGGCAACTAATTGGTGCAGGGTCTGCACCAGAAGTCATGCGAAGAGAAACAAAAAGTGTTTAATTTGTATATCCTCGAGGAAAGGGGAGGGGGGGACATGATAGAAACTTTCAAGTACCTCAGTGGAATAAACAAAGTTTAAGATGGTAGCATCTTTTAGGAAAAAAAGATGTGCAAGAACAAGGGAGCACAATTTGAAGATAGAGGGGGGATGACTCAGGGGCAACGTGAGGAAGAATTTTTTCACAGAGAGGGTGGTGGACGCATGAAACAGTCTTCCTGAGGAGGTCATGGGGTCAAAAATAGTGGGGGAATTTAAGAATGTATGGAAAAGACATAAGGCAATTCTAGTAGGAGGAAGGAGGAAGTAGGCTGTAGGTAAAACTAGGATCTGCAGCGTATCCAATAGGTAGGGAAATGGGCAGACTGGGTGGGCCAAGTGGTCTTTATCTGCTATCAAAATCTCTGTTTCTATGGTTCTCTGTTTCTATTTCAGTCAGCACCTTCTTCAGAAACATCTGCTTTTTCAGAATTTGCCTCTTATTTACCCAGCAGTCACTCTGACTCTCAATTCCAAAACATGTAAATATGACCTCTTACCTCCACATAAAGATGAGCTGCCAACAAAAGTGCAAGAAGGATAGAAAGTCCCTCAAAACACTGCTAATCAGATTAAATTATTTGCAGCGTTGTCTGTCTGCAAATGCAGATCTGGAAATACATGAACCACCACTTCCCGAACCAACAATTCTGACAGATGGCAAGCATCATGAAGTGCCTGCTTGTGACAACTGGTCTGTCATAAGATGACCATCTGAGTGGGTGGTAAATGGGAATTTTCAACTGCCTTACATGGATTTACTGTACCTGTTACACTCTTCCCACCATGCCTACAGAAGTTGTTTTAAGTTGTAGGAAGTTTGGACAAACCACTGCTCCATTAACCCCATTGGATCCTCAGTTTCTATGTCCCTAAGGAAAGTACCACTTCTTAAATTGTTATCCCTGAGGGATATTTCAGCTGCTTCCAGTCACCTCCTCAATAGTGACATTTCAGTAAGCACGGTTGCTGTATTAGCCATCAGTTTTTCAGCTGGTGAGGCAGCTGTTGCCATTCTGTCTGATAATCCAGTAAAAGTCAGTTCCATGACCTGCATATTTATAGCAAATTTGTTGAACCTTCTTTCAGCTGCTTACATAGATACACACATAGTTTGTAGGAATTGTTAGCAGCTTCAATGATGCTCTATTATCTGGTCAAAAAATCCTTCAAAACACCTGTGGCTTAATGTTTCAACTAAAAAAAAGTCACTTGAGTTTCACTGTTGGCCCTTAATCTTACAGGTTCTAAGCCAAAGTTCCAGTTATACCCAGATGCCTCCAAAAACTGAAGGTTTCCAAAATAAAATGTATAATTTTTTTATTTCAGCATACAGGGTTTGTCAAGCTCAACCCATCGCATTTACAATACATCTTTATAAGATATATAGGGGTGCACCTGGTGTGATTGATTTGTAGTTGCCACTTTCCAGACTACTCCTCCAGCCTGGTCAGATCCTACCTCATCCTCCCCCCAGTGTGTCCACCCTGTTACAGATCTTCGTGCCATCTATGAACAGATACACCTTCCCATTCAGGCCCTCTGTAATGTCCCCAATGTATAGTTAAAGAGTAAGGGTTCCAATATGCACATCTAGGGAACCCCACTCACCACCCCTCCTTCCTTTGAGTGCACCCTATTTATCACCACCTTCTGAGTTCTCCCCCAGCCAATTCTCCACCCACTTTATTATTTTGCTTCCCACCCCTAAGCTACCTAACTTGCTTATGAGCCTCCTGTGGGGCACAGTGTCGAAGGCCTACCTGAAGTCCAGATAGGCCACGTGCACCGGCCCCGATCACATATCTCCATTATTCCCTCAAAGAATTCAGTCAGGTTGGTCTGAGATGACCTTCCACCCGAGAACCCATGCTGTTTGTCATTTATGAGGCCCTCCTCCTCTAGATATTGTACCAGCCTTTCCTTTATAAGTGCTTCCATTGGTTTTCCCACCACAGAGGTACTAAGGCTAACCAGGTGGTAGTTGTCTGGCGCATCCTTTCCTTCACTCTTTTGTAAAGCCACCACATCAGCCCTTTTCCAATCCCATGAGACTCTTCCCTTGTCTAGAGACAGTTTAAATAACCTTGTGAGTGGTACTGCCAGTTTCTCTTTCAACTCCTTTAGTACCCTGGGGTGGATTGCATTGGGGCCCACTGTTTTGTCTATCTGCAGTTTTCCTGATTCCTCCAATACCTTACCCTCTGTAAAGGGGCTTGTGCACATCTCCCTACCCACCCTTCCCCTGCTTCATAGTTCTGGCCCCTTCCCTTCCCTTCCTCCTCAACCGTGAAGACTGAGTTGAAGTAGTTAGTCAGCAGATTTGCTTTTTCCTCCTCCCCACCTCTATTTGAGTTCCCCCTTCCCCCTTGAGTCTCATAATCCCCTGCTTGCTTCTCCTTATGTCACTCACATACCTGAAAAATATCTTGTCTCCCCTTTTGGCATTCCTCACTATTTTCTCCTCTGCAACTGCCTTGGCCTTCCTGACTGTTTTCCCAGCATCAACAATTATAAAAAGATGTAGGGGGCCCTTTAAAGTCACAAGCTTCACATCAGATTATGTTTTTCAAACTTCCTTTATTTTAAATTACCTACATTTCACTCTAGAGTAGAGCTTGATCACAGGGTTTTTTCTTTATCTGTTAGAAATATAGTTACATGTTAGAAAGCAAATCAAGGTAAGGACAGGAACAGTGGTGCTTGCTGCTTGGTTCCTGAATTTGAAAGCAAAATGAGCAGCAACACACACCAATCACGCTGGTTTCCACAAAGAAAAAAATGGATTCAAGGATCAATCCATCACCAGCCTTTATTACACCTTTTTAAACATGGTTAGACTAGGAAAGGACAGCAGCAGAAGCACACTGCTAGCTTACAGTATGTATCACCCTCTTTCTAGGGCTTCTTCTGCGCTATTAGATCTTTACAAACACAGGAGCCTTAATACATTTTCTTGATTAATCACATGATAATCATGGATCACGAAAACCCCAGTCCTCCCTGACTCACTCAGTGGCCACTCTCCCATCAGCTGTACCTGGTCAAAAAAATTCTATAAGCACCCTCCAAAAATCATCACCAGCAGAGTCCTACCCCATGGTCAGCTACCCCCACCTCAAATCGCACCTCTGTCTGCAGGACTGGTCCCCCATTTTCAAGGAAACAGATACTAATACTGCACTGGAGCAATTTACTCACATTTTCAGTGAAGCCTGTAATAAATTTGCCCCCCTCAAAAAGCATAAAGTTAAATCGCTCAGTAACCCTTGGCTGTCAGGATACCTCCTAAAAAATCTTAAATCCAGGGACCACCTCTGGGAACTGGCTAGAAACTCCGGTAAGCAACTCTACATCCAGAATTATAAACGGGCACGGAGCGACTGCACCAAATCCATTCGGCAACAGAAATCTGACTACAATAAAAATGCCCTTACTAACTCCTGGGGAAATGGGAGGGATTTCTGGAAAAACATTAAAGATGTCACTGGGAAGCAGTCAAAATTTTCACCGAACATACTCAACAAAAATGGACACACTACACTCGACCCTAAAACTATTGCGAACACTTTTAACATCGCGTTCACTGACCTTAGCAGTGTTCTCCCCTCTGACTTCTTCCAAGATGTGTCAACTCCCATCCCCCCAACTCCTCCACCCATGCCTGTCACCCACCTTTCTACTTTAAAGCACTAAAGAAACATCAAGTCCGAAACTGCGTTGCCAAAGCCATCAGCAAATCTAGAACAAGCAATGACACATTTGACCTTAAGCTACTGGCCCTAATGCTTGACAAGGTACTTGAGCCCCTCACGAAGATCTTTAATCTCTCTCTCTCTCTTTCCCATAGCCAATTCCTGGACAAATGGAAAATGGCCACCATTACCCTGATTCACAAAAGTGGTGATAAGACTGACCATGTGAACTTCCACCCTATCTCCATTCTGCCTCCCCATCGAAGGCACTGGAACGTATAGTAGCGGACCAACTTACCGAGCATCTGGACAATTATAATATTCTCTGTAAACAGCTACATGGCTTTAGAAAAGGTCATAGTACATCCTCTGCCTTACTCGAATTCACCGGCTTCGTTCACAGCTCCCTCTACAATGGACAACTAACTGGTGCTATTTTCATTGACCTGACCAAAGCCTTCGATACTGTACACCACTCCCTCCTGCTGAGCCAACTAAAAAATGCTGGTCTCTCCAATGACTCAATCTCTTGGTTCAAAAGTTATCTTGAAAACCACTCCCAGCATGTAAAAATCAGGGATGTGCACTCTGATTCCAAACCTGTCCTCTCTGGAGTCCCCCTGGGTTCAATATTGGGCCCCCTAGTCTTCAGCCTGTTCCTTAACACCCTACTGGACTCCTGCACTGAACATATCACCCTGTATGCCGAAGATGCAGTAATCCTTGCCACACACCAGGACCTGAAGAAATTGCAAGAAAATCTCCAGCTCGGCTTCTCCTCAGTTGAGAATTGGTACACAAAGCACAAACTGATCCTTAATCAAAAAAACAAACAAACAAGGCCATGACCTTCAGCAGCTCCTGTAATAAACATAAGCACTTCCAACTCTCCATTATCACCAGACAAGGTGCCGCACTGGAACAGGTCAAAAACTTTAAATACCTTAGGATCACCCTTGACCCTCACCTCTCCTACACTGCCCACATCGACCATGTTGCCAAAGCCATTAACTCCCAGCTAGGCCTGCTATTCCATCATAGGAAACACCTGACACCCAATGCCCTCACTGTTGCTGTCCAGAGCTCCATCATATCCATCACTGATTATGGCATTATCATTTACGGCTCTGCTACAACCACCACACTCAAATGTGTATCCACCACCCTCAACAAGGTCTGTCAACTTGTCACTGGCTCCCAACACCTAACTCACACATGTGACCTCTATTCTCAAACTGGATGGTTGAATCTTGCCAATTGAATAAATCACCAAAATTGTATTACTACTAAGAAAATCTTGCTGGGCCTTCCCTTCATGGAGTCTGTGCCCTCATACAACCAAGAATCCACACCCGTCATAACAGGGGATCGAAACCTCAGCTTCTGCAAATCCTGCATTGCCGCACAACACAAGGCCAAAGACCATTTGCTTACCTGGCTGCTAGTTGGTACACAATGGTCTTCCCAGCGACATCTCATCTTCACTATCGCTCAGCACTTTTAAGACTCGGCTCCGCCTAACACTCACTGCCTCCAACCTCTGTGACTGTTGTGGCCAAACATGTCTTTTGGTTCCATACCTGAAGATGCCCTTTTGGATCCACATCTGCTCCTGCACTTTGCCAGCACCCCCCCCCCCATCTTCACCTCCTCTGCTGGCCCATGACAAATGCTACCCAGCTGCACTGCCTCTATTCTTACCCATCTTACACCTCTCCTCTTTCTGTTCTCCCCACCTACCTCCCCTTTTCTCCCATCCACTTAGTCTCCCTGATTTCACCCTCCTCCTTTCCCTTTCTCCTCCCCAAAGTTTCACCTTATTGTTCTTTTTTCCTCTTCAAGGCTATGTGTTTTTTTGTTTGTTTTTTTATAAACTGTTATCTTTGCTTATGTCTGTCTCAATTGTACCAATGATGTGGAACCTTTGTAAAAGAGCATTGGCTCAAAGGTATTTGTAATCCTAGAACAAATAAAATAAAAATAAAAAAATTAAAAATAATTAAACAAACTAACAAGATAAAACAAGTATAAAGGCAATTTTTCATTAACCCCACTTCCTTGTGATACCAATCAGAATCATAAAGACTGAACTTCTGTACTGGGACTATCTTGCCCTCCTTCCCTCCTCTCCACCCCCCCACCCAAAGCTAGTTCTATTTTTATAGGCACAGGATTTGACTGACAACAGGAACTTCCTGTTTAGGGACAGGAAGTGAGTGATCACAGAACCACCAAGGACCCACCATCTTAAAAGGGCAAGAGTAGCTCTCCGGCCCCCTCTAGCTGCTGGAGGTCTGCCTCTGAGCAAGTAAGTGGTCTACTGCGAAATATAGGATATTCTTGTCTCAGAACAGGACAATCAGGAGCTTAAAGGACACACAGGCAGAAAGTAAGAGAGAGAGAAAAAAACGGAGGAAAGAGTAAGGATTGCAAACAGTTAAGGGGCCAGAAATAAGACATGATTGAGTGGGCAGTGCAGTGGCTGTGGAGCAGCATTTTCCGGGAGATGTTCTGGAGGATGCGGTGTTGTCCCATCTGCAGGCACCTCTCTGGACTGAGGGAGGAGGTTGCTCATCTCCAGGCTAGGTTGGCCAGGATTTGTGGGACCTCCTCTTCCATCCAGGGACCACCAGTGCCACTGCCGTTGCCTCAGAGGTTGCCAAGAAAGAGGAGCGGTTGGACCACAGTGGGCTCAGGGAGGGTGAGGGTGGTGGAACAGAGGTGCATCCCTCCCGTTGTACCTCTCCACAATTCCTATGCCATTCTGGCAAAGTGTGGTTCCTCTATGGAGGCACCCACAGTGAAGACCAAGGAGGATGCTGGGAACCTCCACAAAGGAGACCCACAGGAAGGTGGCAGGGGACCCTGCAGGGGAAGGAAACAATGCCTGGTGGGAGACTCCATTGTTAGGAAGGTAGAACTGGGGGAGGAAGGGGAGAGGGAGGTAAGGTGCCTGCCTGGCGCCATGGCTTGGAGGGACAGAGAGCGAATCCTCAGGATTGCCAGAGCAGCTACACAGGGGAGGGAGCTGGATGTCATTGTCCACCTAGGGACAAATGACCTAGCTAAGAAAGGGATTAAAGAAGTGCAGGAAGAGTTTGTGGAATTGGGGAGGGGCCTTAGTCAAGTAGCACTGAGCGGTAACCTTCTTGGAGGTGCTACCCATCTATGGCATAGGAGAGGCAAGGGTGTTCCGCACCATGGGTTCAATCAGTGGTTGAAAACTGGTGTGGAGCTCGAGATTGCTTCATTGGGGACTGGGGGTCACCTGGAGTGATGCAAGCCTATACTGGCATGATGGGCTGCATCTGTCCTGGAGGAACCAGGATCCTAGATAATAGGTTTAAATGCTTCATTGGAGAAGCTTTTAAACTAGCCAAGAGGAGGCACTGGAAAAGACAGGAAAATCCTAGTCCCCCAAATAATCATGGTAGTAAGTGTGCTAAACACAAACATAGAGGTGTCGATAGGGAGAAGGGCAGGGTAAAATGGAGAAAGTGACAAAGGCAAGAAGGACAGGGGATGGGGCAAAAGGAGTAAGGCCATCAGGAAATGGAGGTAATGAGTACCAATGCCTGTAGTCTGGCCAACAAGCTCCCTGAGCTAATGGCCTTAATGGAAGAGGATGCCTGGATATCATAGCAGTCACAGAAACATGGTACACAGAGAACCATGACTGGGATGTTAACATAGCAGGGTACATAACCTACAGGAGAGACAGGCAGAGGGGAGAAGAAGGGGAGGAGTAGCTCTCTATGTAAAGGAAGGGATAAAAGCAACTGAACAAAAGAGTAAACGGAGGAGAGGAGGCACTGTGGGTCGCCTTGGAGACTGGAAAGGGCACCACAGTCTGCACAGGGGTTGTGTACAGACCCCCATGTCAGGGGGAAGGAATGGACAAGGATATGATAGAAGGCATTCATAGAATGGCAGAGAAAGGGGATATACTGTTGATGGAAGACCTGAATATGCCAGATGTTAACTGGAGCACATTTGCTGCAGCCACATCCAAGAGCAGGGCCATTCTTGATGCCCTACAGGTGGAAGACATTAGACAGCTAGTATCGGAACCCACTCATGAGGGAGCAATCTTAGACCTCATACTCTCAAACAGGGGCAGTGAGAGGATCTCAGATCTAGAAGTGGGTTGCCATCTGGGGACAAGTGACATCAAACAGTGTGGTTCACGTTAAACTCAGCTACAGAGTCAAGCCATACAAAAGTGATGGTACTGGACTTTAGGAAGCCTGACTTTGGAAAGATGGCAGAGTGCCTCAGAAAAGCACTAGCAAACAGGCTAGAAGGAGGTATGGAGCAACAGTGGGGAATTATCAAAACTGCCATCACAGAGGCAACAAGCCTTTGTGTGAAGCAAATAAACAAATCAAAATGAAAGAAAAAGCCACTATGGTTTTCCAAAGAGGTGGCTGTGAAAGTCAGGAAGAAAAAGATAGCATTCCGGAAGTATAAGGAAACACAGAAGGAGCAGGACAGAGAGCTGTACCAGTTAAGGCAGAAGGAAGCAGGGAGGGAGGTCAGAATAGCAAAGGCCCAAACTGAGGAAAGATAGCCAACTCAGTTAAGAAGGGGGATAAAACCTTTTATAGGTACATCAGCGAACGTAGAAAGACAAAGAAAGGGATAGTGAGGCTGAATAGAATGAATGGTGGGTGGGCAGAGGGGGACAGTGAAAAAGCAGAAATACTGAATGAATATTTCTGCTCAGCATTCATGAAAGAGGAGGGGGAAGTGCCTAATCCAATTAACAGAAGCACTCTTGATAGGGGGGTCGATCCCAGTCCTTTCACAGAAGAAAGGGTTCTGCAAGAACTCCTAAAACTGAAGGTGGACAAAGCAATGGGTCCTGATGGAATTCACCCCAGAATTCTAAAAGAATTAAGGGAGGAACTAGTGAAACCACTGGCTACTCTTTTTAATAAATCATGGGAGGATGGTGTGGTACCCGAGGACTGGAGGAAGGCGGATGTGATTCCCCTTCACAAAAGTGGGTCCAAGACAGAGGCAGGAAACTACAGACCTGTCAGTCTGACCTCTGTGGTAGGAAAGTGATGGAATCACTTCTGAAGGATAGAATAGTGGAGTACCTAGAGGCCAGTGGACACAGGACCCAGGGCAGCTGGGTTCACAGCCAGGAAGGTCATGTCAGACAAATCTAATAGATTTCTTTGACTGGGTGACCAAAGTAGTAGACCAGGAGGGCTGTGGACATGGCCTACCAAGACTTTATAAGGCATTTGACACAGTCCCACACAAAAGATTAATAGTCAATTAACCAGCCTGGAGTGGGACCCAGGGTGATAGCCTGGGTAAAACATTGGCTGGACAACAGGACACAGAAGGTAATTGTAAATGGAGTCCACTCTGAAGAAAGGGGGTTACTAGTGGGGAATGCAGGGTTCAGTATTGGTCCAGTCCTTTTAATGTCTTCATCAGTGACATTGCAGAGGGACTGGAAGGAAAAGTATGCCTTTTGCAGATGACACAAAGATCTGCAACAGGGTTGATACACAAGGAGGCGTGGAAAGGATGAAAAGGGACTTGGCAAGGTTGGAGGAATGGTCAGAGTATGGCAGCTAAGGATTCAATGCAAAGAAGTGAAAATAATGCACCTGGGAAGCAAGAACCCAGGGAAGAATACACACAGGGGGGGAGGTAGTAACAACAACAAAAGGAAGGGACCTGGGCGTAATCATATCAGATGACCTTAAGGTTAGCAAGCAATGTGAGAAGGCAGTAGGAGGGCTGGGGTTATACTGGGATGTATAGGAGAGGCATCATCAGCAGAAAACAGGAAGTTGTTATCCCTCTGTACAGACAGTTGGTGAGACCCATCTGGAGTACTGTGTTTAGTTCTGAGACCCAATCTCACAAGGACATAGACAGGATAGAGGCAGTCCAGAGGAGGACAACTAAAATGGTGCAGGGTCTGCAAGAGAAGCCGTATGAGGAGAGACTAAAGGAGCTTAATATGTATACCCTTGAGGAAAGAAGGGAGAGGGGGGACATGATAGAAACTTTTAAGTACCTCAGCTGAATCAACAAAGTCCAAGAGGGTAGCATCTTTCAGAAAAAGAGACTTGCAAGAACAAGGGGACACAATTTAAAAGATAGGAGGGCGGTTCAGGGCAATGTGAGGAAGTATTATTTCACAGAGAGGGTAGTGGATGCATGGAACAGCCTTCCTGAGGAGGTTGTGGGGTCTAAAACTGTGGGAGAATTCAAGAATGCATGGGACAGACATAAGGCAATTCTTGTTGGGGGTAGGAAGAAATAGGCTGTTGGTTAACTAGGATCTGCGGCCTATCCTGTAGGTAGGGAAATGGGCAGACTAGATGGGCCTAGCGGTCCTTATCTGCCATCAAAGTCTATGTTTCTATGTTTCTATAAAGTGAAGCATAATAATTACATTTAATACTATAACAACTGGTATCCTAGTTTCCTTCATATGTCTGGCCTTCATTTTTAAGGAAACCCAGCAACCTAGGACAAAAGCATAAGATGGTTAAAGACAATCCTCAATGTATAATTAAACTTCCACATTTATTTATACAATATTGTTATAAATATACATATACACAATATACTGACAACTATTCACTTTATACAAGGGCAGAAGGAAAAGAGGAAGAAGGAGTTTTTGATTTAAAAAAAGGGATGGAAATTTCACTATTAACTTTTTACTTTTTACCCCTCATTAAAAAAGGTGACATTTCAAATTTGCCATTAAGGCCAGGATGATACAGAGTACTAGTTTTATAAATCCATTCTTGTTCATGGCAATTCAACATGTTATCTAAGTTCCCACCTCGCACATTCTTAGAAATGCTCTCTATATCAGTCATTGAAATTATATGGGTGACTCTGAGCTGGCTGTGGACATGCATTGCCATGGCATATGTCAAATTTTTATTTTTAATTGCATTCATATGCTCATAACTCCTGTGTCTGAATTTCCTTTTCACTCTGCCAATATAAAAACAGCAACACAAACACTGCAAAAGGTAAATGACACCCTTAATCTGTTCTGTCCTGCCTTTGAATGAATTATGAAAACTTGATTGTTTTTTCAAATCTTGACAATCCTGGCAAAACCCACAGGGTTTATTACCCCATTTTTCTTTCTTTGGTTTTATTCTGTTAGCTGTCTGGTAGCTATTGACCAAGTGATCTTTCAAGTTCCTTCCTCTTCTGTAGGAAACACGGATAGTTGGCCTGTACTGCTACTTAACTCTGGTACACATCTTAGAGTGGCAAGATTTTGTTGTACCATGTTCACCAATTCTTTCATCCCTCCTTCAAAATTGATAACAAAAGTCAAGGATGAGTCTACTGACTTATCCTTTTTGTTCTTTGGAAAAAGTAATGACTCCCTTGCCCTATGATCCACTTCTGTCTTTGATCTCTAAAACCTGCTCTTTGTATTTCTTGTTCAGAAACTTATCAAACAAATCTTTACAGCATATCTCATATTGTTCTGACAGTACAATTTCTCTTAATGTGCATTAATTGCCCCTTTGGTAAGTTTCTAATCAAATGTGGGGGATGACAACTGCCTGCTCATAGCAAACTGCTGCAGACAATGGGCTTTGAGTAAAGGTCAGTATTCAAAGTGCCTCAGTGTATTTCGTAATAAGTAAGTCTAAAAAGTGAATTTTATGTTGATCTGAATTTGTTGAAAACCTAAGATTTGGATTTGAATCTTCCAAAAACTTAACAAACTCTTACAGTTCCTCTTGTGATCCCTTCCATACAAGAAAAAATATCATCAATAAAGCATTTGTACACATCTATTCTCTCATAGAAGGGAATTTTTGATCTGTCATATATCGCAGTGTCCTCCCATTTAGACAAATACAAATTAACCAAGCTGGGTGCCAATGTTACACCCATAGCAGTTCCCTTTGTTTGTTTGTACAGCCTATCTTCAAACATGAAAATATTATTGCTAAGTACAATATTTGTAAATTCTACCATCATATTAATTCTAGGTCACGTCACGGAAGAGTATGTAAGTAGTGAATATTCTATAGCCTGAAAACCTCCTTCTTTTGGTATGTTAGTATATAGGGTATTCATATCCACAGTAACAAGTGATCAATCTGGATCTAACTACAGGTCACCAATGATTTTTAGCATACGCGTTGTGTCTTTAAGATCGTTTTTAGTCTTTTCAACTAGTGGATTTAAATGACTATTCACAAATCTAGAAATAGGTTCAGTTAACCAGCCTATCCCTGACACAATGGGACGCCTGGGGTGGGGTGAGTTATAGGATTTTTGTGCACTTTTGGAAGTGTGTAAAATGCAGGTTTTACTGGTTGTTGAACTGACAAATATCACATTTCATCAGTGTCAATCATTCCACTTTCAAACTGTTCCAATAAATATGTTTCTATTTCTCTTTTTATAGCACAAGTGGGATCAGAGTATAGGCTTTCATGAAATTCACTATCAGATAGTTGCTTATATATTTCAGCCCAAAAAATCTTGGTTTCCTGCCCCCTTTGTCTGCAGCTTTTATTGTGATAGTAGGATCCAAAGCAAGGCTATCAACAGCTAACCTTTCCATTGTAGAAAGATTACAATAGGGCAAATGTGGAGGATTATTACAGATTTCTTTTAGATCATGAATACAGCAATCTAAAAATGTTTGTACTGGTACTGAAGAAGCCCTAGAAAGAGGCAACACGTAAGCCAGCAGTTTGCTTCTACTGCTGCCCTTTCCTGGTCTTACCATGTTTAAAAAGGTGTAATAAAAGCTAGTGATTGATTGATCCTTGAATCCAGTTTTTTTCTTTGTGGAAACCAACGTGGTTGGTGTGTGTGCTGCTGCTCATTTTACTTTCAAATTCAGGAACCAAGCAGCAAGCACCACCGTTCCTGTGCTTGCCTTCATTTACTTTCTTGAATCTTATCCTGAGGTGTAAGCATGGTTCAACAAAACCACCACGGAATACTCCAGTTGCCTTATCATCATGGAAGCACTGACCGGTCGAGAAGACGCCACTGCAGGAGTGATCAAGGATACCATTTGTGGCTCTGTGTTTCTGGACTGTGAAGGCATGGGAAATCCTTTTCTAACTCAGAACCAGGACAATACTACAACCATCGATATTTCAACAGCAACTGATGCAGATAATGACATTAGGGTTGCATCCTATAATTTTGAAAACGTATCTACAAAAGCAAGATGCTTACATTGGCAAACTCTTTCCATGTAAGTATATAGAACTGTGAAACGTGTATTAAGGGGATTACGTATTTTAAAATGGCCAGCTTCAGAAGTAAGAATGTTTATTTTCACAAAATAGAAATAAATAATGGAACAAACATCCCAAAAATCAATAGACCTGATTATTGAAGAGGAACAGGAACAGAGTCATGTGATGCCAGCTAATTGGTAGCAGCCTTCTGAAGGAGCTCTCTTCCTCCCCTTCTGCATCCTGCCCAATCCTTCTTTTCAAACCACAGCGCCAACTTTATTTTGCTGTACTTACAAGCCTGCCTACCTGCTACTGCCATCTACTGCTTTCTCACATCACTATTGGTAATTTTCTCGCCACAATGGATGTCAAAATGCGGCAAGCCCCACCTCACCACACGCCTCCCACCTCACCTATGAAAGTGCCGAAGAAGTCCAAGGCTCAGGGGCCCCAGCCTGCTTGTTACACCTCTTAATCCTCCTCTTCTTCTGGCCCCCTTACAGATGATCACTTCTTACAAGATCTGCTTCCCTTTAGGGAAGACTTAGCAGATATGTCTTCCAAGATTAAATCTCTATGCTCAGAGATGGGGGACCTCGGCCTTAAAATCAGCAATGTGGAGGCTAGAACCTCATTGCTGGAAACATGGAAGGACCGAATGGAAACCAAGCTGACTAGACTATGACAATAAATTTCTAAACTCCAGGCAAAATCCAAGAATCTTGAAGGAAGGAGCCAGAGGAACAATATGCTCATTTTCAGCTTGCCTGAAGCAGAGGAAGGCCCCAATGCCATTACCTTCATTCAAAAACTGCTAAGGTTGTGGGACCTTCTCCCTTCAACCCCAGCTACCAGATAGAGAGAGCACATAGGTCGCTGAGGCCACGACCTCCGGAGGGTGCTCCACCGAGACCTATTATCCTTAAGTTTCTTAGCTACTTAGAAAACAGCTTGTTTTAGCTAAAGCCCATGAGTTACAAGATATCTTGTGGGAGGGCAGACCTCTAAGGCTTATCCAAGATCTGCCTTCAGAGACCCAACAAAAATGCATCACTTTTCACCCGATTGTGTCAAAGATAATTGCTGCTGGAATAAAATTCAAAATAGTGTACCCAGCTCACCTACAGATCTAGATCAATGACAACTGGGCCTCCTATGATAATCCCAAAGTGGCTAGGAAGGATCTACCTCAGAAGCTGCCTGACTTGTTTCCCACTACTTGACTATTTTAAGTACTTTACTGTGAAATATCAGCTGCTTTATTTTGCAGCTGTTGTTGCTGTGTAGAGGGCTGAGGTTTGGGGGTTGCTCAGTGGGAGGGATCAGTGTTCCTCTTCTGGTTCTGTGGGACTGGAGAGGAGGCGCTGAGTTGGGGTCCTGGGCAGGAGGTGCTGGTCCTCTTTTTTTCCCTTTCCCTTCTTTTTTTCTCTCCCCCCTTTTTCTGTTTGTTGGTCTTGGAGTGGCTGTTGGGGACCTTGTGGTTCTGGGGGTGTGTTGTGTGCTCCTGGGGTGGCATGCGGTCTCTCCCTGACACAGAACATGCATTCAGGTGATGGTTCCCTGGAGAGCTATTCAAGGTGCACCGGTCTGGTTCTGTTTTGGTTCTCCTAAATTCTTGATCCCACCATGTGGAGCAGTTTTGTAGGGGTCTCTTATTTCCTGATTAACTACCCCCACAGACCCTCTTCCAGCCTATCAAGCACCCTAGTGACTGGGCTGGCAGTGGCTATAACTACACAGCCCACATGGAGGCTTCACTTTCAACCAGGGATGTACAGTTCTTTGACTTTTCCCAGTGCCTCCTGTGCCCCCCACTTAAGCTTTGAAATGGTATGGCTCACTCCTTTAGGGATCACAGAGCTCATGGGGAAAGTATTGGGACCTTATTAGCAATGTTCTGTTTGCCTCTGTCAGAGCAGCAGTCTGGCATGCCCTTAGTTGCTGGAAAGTAAGCTAGCCACCTTTTCCTTTTACTTTCCTTGTGTGTGGAAGGTAAACTATCAACCTTTTCTCTTTTTTTTTATCTCATGGAGGGACCCTGTAATTGTAATTGGTACCTAGAATCCTGGGGAATGGAAGCTCCTGGGGGCTTGCTGTTGATTGGTGATACATCATGAACTGGTATGGGGGGGGGGTTGTGCCTGCTCCTACTCACAGGGTACATTACCTGATCTGATCTGACCATTTCTCACTCTTCTTTCAAAAGGAGTAGAACCAGGTGCAAACAGCTTTTTTTTCTCCCACAGCTATTTGTTTTGGTTTGGAGCCAAACATGGTTAATTGGGGAGCTTACTGTAAACAGTTATTTAGGGAGGGGTTTGGGGAGATATTGTTCATTACAATACAAGTCTTACATAGGTTATGTTCAAATAAAGGGGAGTGGGGAGGCTGTTGGGAGGGGAGAGCTGGGATGTTTCTTCCAATGTTTTGTATTTCTGGGCATCGTCTTAATAACTGCTTGGTGTCCTAGGTTTGGGACTAACTTGAACAGTGCTTTTCCACGGCTTCCAAGGTTTCATAACTTTTTTGAGGATGGATGGGTATGGTGGATTGGAGTGTGCCTCAGAGGTTATACGTGATTTCCTATCAATTTAATACTCTAGACAATTTTCATAGCAACTGTGATGAGTCAGCCATTTAAAATTGTTACTTGGAATGTCAGGGGAGTTAGAGATCCCACCAAGAGATACCAGGTCTTGAAACACTGTGCCCTGCTTCTCGCTAATATTATTTTTCTACAGGAGACTAACTTGTTTGCAAAAGAGGCTACATGGTTGCACCACCAAGGGGTCTCTCAGGTTTTTGCTTCAGGGGACTCTACCTCAAGTAGATGTGTGGCCATAATGGTAATGGGTAACACTCCTTTTCCAAGTCAGCTCTATCACTGTGGATCCAGGGGGCAGATTTATCCTGGTTAAGGGTTCCGTCTCATCGAAGTTGTTTTAAGGCCGCCTATATGGCCTGGTAAGGGGTGACCCCTCATTTTTTATGGACTTAGCTAGTAGACTCTCATCTTTTTTACCTATCCCTTTTATTTTAGAAGGGGATTGGAACATCCCACCTACACAGAACTTGGATAGATCCTATACACTGCTAAACCCCCCTCTCCTTCTCAAAGAGCCTTGAGAGATTTCACAGACCTTTTAGATCTGTGTGACCCTTGGCGTATTCTTAACCCCTCTCATTGTCTTTACTCCTACTATTCTAATATCCATCAGTCCTGATCCAGGCTTGATTATGTATTAATTAGCCTTCCTCTCCTGAATGGTCTTTGCCATGCCGGGATTGAACCAATCATTTTCTCTGATCATTTGGTAGCTTGGTTAATCCTCTCCCCTGATCCTGACATTCAAAGAGTCACAGTTTGGAAGTTGAACACCAAACTTTTGAAAGACAATTCTGTTATCACCAATGTCCTATCCCTAATACAAACTTTCACTGAAATCAACAGAGGTTTTCTTCCAATAGAGGATCTGGAGTGGTGTGTACTCAGGTGTCACCTCTGAGGGGAATTTATTAAGCTTTCCTAAAGGAGGAAGAGACAGAGGGATGCTGAGGCTCTATCTCTCCTAGCCCAAATCAGGGCAGCTGAACTCTCTCTTTCCTCAGCTACCTCACCCCATGCACTAGAAACGCTACTTTCTTTAAGAAACACATACACGGAGTTATTAAGGGATGAAGCAGAATATGCCATTTTCAAAACTCGAGCTAAGTATGTCGAATAAGGTGAGAAAGCTGGTAGGCTTCTGGCTCTCAGTCTGTGCAAATTGGAAGGCTCTAGGCTGATCTCCTCCATCCATGCCCCAGACAGCTCTACCAAGACCTCTCCCTGGGAAATAGCCCTAGTGTTTGAAAACTTTTACCTCTCCCTTTACGGCAAGCTGCCTTCTCCTCCATCTTCTCAGGAAATAGAGGCCTACCTAAACTTGATTGATCTCCCATGTCTTCTCGCTCACCATCAGGAAGTCCTTTCCTCTCCCATCTCCCTGTTGGAAGTAGAGGAGGCTATCGCCGGCCTAACATTGGACAAAGCTCCAAAGAGGTGGCTTTCCTCTAATTTTTATAAAACCTTTTCCAAGGAACTGCCCCCTTTACTACTCAGGCTATACCGATATATGCACTCTGTTGATATCCTCAACCCCTCTTTGCTAGAAGCCACCATCGTTCTTCTCCTCAAGCCTGATAAACCCCATACAGACCCCGAAAGCTATCGTCCCATTTCTCTTTTAAATTATGATGTCAAGATTCTTATCAAAAATACTCTCCTTATAGATCAGGAAGGTCTGGCTGCACCTCTTGAGTCCAGAGCAAGTGGGTTTTGATCCAGGCAGATCCCCTGCTGACCACTTAAGGAAATTGGCACATATATTCCAGGCCGCTCGGTCCTCCCCTTCTTCCTTGGCACTGATCTCCCTAGATGTGGAGAAGGTCTTCGGCAGAGTGGACTGGAAATTTCTCTGGTCAACTCTATGGAAAATGGGCTTCCCGACTACTTTCCTCCAATGGATCCAGGCTATATACTCTTCTCCCTCAGCTAGGATATATTGTAATGGGGTTTTCTCTACTCATTTTTTTTCCACTGGTACCAGACAAGGCTGTCCCTTATCACCTTTCCTTTTTAATCTGTACTTGGAGCCCCTACTGAGACATATCAAAATAACCCCCCAGATACAAAGCATTCCTATACATGACTCTACCTTAACACTCTCAGTTTATGCGGATGACATTCTTCTTCATTTAGAGCAACCCGTACCTCCCTTTAGCATACACTCAATGTGATTTCACAATTCAGCAACCTCTCTAATTATAAATTGAACCTTAATAAAACTGAGATTTTTTCCCCTCAAGTCACTGTACTCACAAGGCCAATGTTTCTCAATTCTGCATGAAATGGGCCCCAAAATCACACAAATATTTGGGCATAAGCTTGACCACAGATTCTGCTTTCACTAAGAAATGAAACCTGGATGATTTGGTGGCTGACATTCAATGGATCTCCACAGATGGAAATCGCTTCCACTATCCTTATTGGGACATATTAACATTATAAAGATGAATGTCCTTCCCAAGCTTTTTTATTCTCTCAATATGCTAAATCTCTGGCTTCCTCTCTCCTTTTTCCAACATATAAATTCCCTTATTTCCAGTTTCATCTGGTTAAATAAACAGCCTAGACATTATTTATTCAAGTTGAGTTTCCCCAAATAAGTGGGAAGCCTTCGCCTTCCTAACCTTGTTCTATACTATTGGATCAGCCACCTTTCCAAATGTGGTAGGTGGCTTTTGAATTCTGAAGAGGAGCACATCCACACTTGGCTACATATCAAGAATCTGATTCTCAGGTCCCTCAACTTAACCATCCCAACTGTCTTTTGTCTCTCTTTGAGATCTCTACCACTTTTGATACATCACTCAGTGACTGGCACTTCCTTAAAGGTTTTTTCTCAGTTTTGCACCTTTCATAAACTCCTACCCCAAACCGACTCCACTCAATCTATTATATTAAATCCTAATATCAAGATGAGGGTACGTGTTTAACTTCTGGTTGGCTACCACAGTTAAAAGATGTCACAATAGCTCACTTGTACTTTCAGGACTTTCTCCTCTCTAGATATCCTTCAGAAATATGGTATAAATCGAGTACACATATTTAAAATTTTCCAGCTCAGACATCTTGTGGGTCAATTATTTGGTACATCCCCTAAGCCCTCTATCCTAGGTCCCATCCTGGAACAATTTAGAGTATTAGCCCTAAAACCACATGCAATCTCCCTTCTATACTCCTGCCTTCTAACTATTAATCACCCTGAAACCCTTCCAGGTTCCAAGGTTTGGCAATTTCTCTTATCTGAGGTATATTTTGACTTACCAAGAATTTGGAAGGCCCTATGTATTTACAACTCCCAGGACAGGTTTAGACTTACCCAATACCATATTCTAAATGATATGTACTATACCACATTAAACTTCCCAGAATGAGCCATCTCCCTTCTTCCACATGCTTGAGGTGTGAACTCTCTGTAGGTAACCTCTTGCATATATTTTGGCACTGTACTAAGGTTTCTCCCTTGTGGCAATCAATCCAATCTACAATAGACCCCTTGCTGGGTTTGGATGGATTCTTCACAGCAGAAATCTACATTCTAGGCTGTTACTCTGACATCCAGGTCAAAGAGAAAAAATACCACATGGTCATTATTTCAATGGTAGTCAAGAAGCTGGTACTTAAGCACTGGATGGATCAACTTACTATAAATTATAGCAAATGGCTGAACAACCTTTCACTATGTTTTAAGACCGAAAGTTTAATTACCAGCTCCCATAACAAAATCAAGCTGTTCAATAAAAAGTGGGGCAAACTATATGCTCTATATTTGCATTAATTGTATTAACCTTTATTGATTCTCCATATGTCTAATCCTTTAGTATATGCTGTATCTGGTTATGAATTGGGGGCACACTCCAGGGGTGGATTGGGTGTGGGAGGAAGGGTGCGTTAGTTAGTACGTTATGCCAAGTATGTTAAATCTCCGGTTTATGCTCTCTGTAAAATGGTTTATTATAAAACAATAAAAACTTTAAATTTCAAAAAGATGAATGAGAACAAATGAAAGAAGTGGCCATAGAATTACAAATGCATGAAAAAACGGTGGCTAACTACCGCACACATGAGAACTTTGCCTGCTGTCAAGAAAAATACAAAGATTACAAGACATTTTATGACAAAAACTTTGGGCAGAGAAACAAAAGAAGTTTGTGCGAGATACAAACGACTATCTTTTAAACCACATCTTCAATTGGAAAAAATCTAAGATGGTGTCAGAAACTGCATGGGGTCAAAGTGGGGGAATTACATCAAAAGCAACATCTACTGAAACAGACCAGCTGTATTTTGAAAACCTCTACATCAACTGCACTGATTATAGCACTGGGTTAAGTACATCAGAAGTTGAAAGTGAACCAGAGATTGATCCTTTTTTAGGACATGGCCTTCCTGGACAGATTCAGCCCAGGAGGATCAGCAGGCAGACCCACTTTGTTTTCAACACCCCTATCGAAGACAACATCATAAGAGGACGAGGAAGGGTAAGAGGAAAAATTCAAAGAAGAGGCAGAAGGAGCCGAGGGAATCACTATTGAATGTGATTAATCAATCTAGTTGCACTCTAACTGAAATAGAAGTACAGGTACTTTCAAAAGCTTTATCCTTTGTTCCCAGTTATGTAGTAGAAGAATTTGATATGTTTATGGACATACAAAGATAAATGTAAAAGTATTTTTTCACAAAAAAGATGTACTAGATGGAGGGCACAGTAATGTGGGGGAAAATGTTTCTGAAAATGTCCTTGCAAATGATGTTGCAAATGAACCACATGATGAGACCCATTTTGGCCTACTTCAACCTTGTGCCCTCCCTTTTCTGTACCAGTACTATACACACATTTTTAGATTGCTGTATTCATGACCTAAAAGAAATCTATAGTAATCTTGCACATTTACCCTATTGTAATCTTTCTACAATGAAAAGGTTAGCTGTTGATAGCCTTGCTTTAGATCCTACTATCACAAAAAAACCTGCAGACGAAGGGGGCAGTATTGTGATACAGAATACCAAGATTTATAATGCTGAAGTATATAAGCAACTATCTGATAGTGAATTTTATGAAAACCTAAACTCTGATCCCACTTGTGCTGATGAAAGAGAAATAGAAACATATTTATTGGAATTGTTTGAAAGTGGAATGATTGACACTGATGAAATATTTTATTTGTCAGTTCAACAACCAGTAAAACCTGAATTTTACACACTTCGGATAGTGCACAAAAACCCTGTAACCCCCCAACCCCACCCCCCGGGGGTCCCATTGTGTCAGGCATAGGCTGGTTAACTGAACCTATTTCTAGATTTGTGGATAGTCATTTAAATACATTAGTTGAAAAGATTAGAAGCTATCATATAGTTACTTATATACTTCAGCATTATAAATTTCAGTATCCTGTATCACAATACTGACCCCTTTATCTGCAAGTTTTATTGCGATAGTAGGATCTGAAGCAAGGCTATCAACAGCTAACCTTTCCATTCTAGAAAGATTACACTAGGATAAATGTGAAAGATTATTATAGATTTTTTTATCATGAATACAGCAATCTAAAAATGTGTGTATTGGTCCAGAAAAGGGAGGGCAAAAGGTTGAAATAGGCCTAAAATGGGTCTGGTCATGTGATTCATTTGCAACATCATCATTTGCAAGGACATTTTCAGAAACATTTTCCCCCACATTTTTGTGCCCTCCATCTAATACATCTTTTTTGTGAAAAAATACTTTTAGATTTATCTTTCTAGCAAGTCTTTGTATGTCCATAAACATATCAAATTCTTCTACTACATAACTGGGAACAAAGGATAAATCTTTTGAAAGTACCTGTACTTCTATTTCAGTTAGGGTGCAACTAGATTGATTAATCACATTCAATAGTGATTCCCTCAGCTCCTTCTGCCTCTTCCTTGAATTTTTCCTCTTACCCCTCCTCATACTCTTATGATGTTGTCTTCGATAAGGGTTTTGAAAATGAAGCAGGTCTGCCTGGTGCTCCTCCTGGCTGAATCTGTCCAGGAAGGCCATGTCCTAAAAAAGGATCAATCTCTGGTTCACTTTCAACCTCTGATGTACTTTACCCAGTGCTATAATCAGTGCAGTTGATGTAGAGGTTTTCAAACTAGATCTCAGGTGGTCTGTTTCAGTAGATGCTGATTTTGATGTAATTGCCCCACTCTGACCCCATGCAGTTTCTGTGACCTTCTTAGATTTTTTTGCAATTGAAGATGTGGTTTAAAAGATAGTCATTTGTATCTCACATAAACTTCTTTTGTTTCTCTGCCTGAAGTTTTTTGTCATAAAATGTAATGTAATCTTTGTAGTTTTCTTGACAGCAGGCAAAGTTCTCATGTGTGCAGTAGGTAGCCACCGTTTTTTTGTGCATTTGTAATTCTATGGCCACTTCTTTCATTTGTTCCTGTTCATCTTCAATAATCAAGTCTATTAATGGGCTGGTACTCCTGTATCCCTTGCCCTCCCTCCTTCTCCCGACACCTCCACCTACCCCCTCCGGTCGAGAGCAACCCCTGACCACCTGGTTCCCAGAACCCGTACCTAGGCAGGCGACCAGGCTTTTGCCGCCTGCTCCCCAAAAATCTGGAACTCGCTCCCTGCCTGTACTCAGTCCTCCTCCTCCCATCTGGGCTTCAAATCCTCCCTATGGAGTTACCTGAGGGGTCTCTCCACTTGTTTATGCTTCTCGGTCTAACTCGCACTTTGACGTGTTGTGACAGGCCCCACCCTCCCAAGGGGTACTATTAATAGTATCTAATCCCTGGCACCCGGGCCCTGTAACTGCAACATGTCTCACCTGAGCCTGCTATACCCTCGGGTGGTTATGGTACCCCCCCCTTTGGCACTTGTACTCTGTTTAGATCTACTGTGTGGCGTAAGGTCAGTCTCCCCCCATGCACCAACCTGCACTGTGGTATATCCAAACTTTGTTTCCCCTGGTTTACTTACCCCTCGGGGTACTGTATCTCTGATATTTTGCACTATAGGTTTTCCTGCACTGTATTGTCTCCACATGTTAGCTTTCCACGACAGTCCTGTTCAAGCTGTCATGTATACTGTTGTAAACTTTAGCATAAGACTTACTGTTTGGTGCACTCAACTCTCTCTCCTCTGTGTATGCTCATCCCACTTCTCAATGTAAACTTCACTCATGATTGTATGTAAACTCTCTGTAACCCAGTTTTGTAACCCTCCCGGGTCTCACCTGAAAATAGGCACTTGGATGTCTAGTGTGACCTACCCGGTTAACAAAAGCAAATAAATAAATAAATAAATTATCATTGTCTGTTTTTAAACAAACCCCAATCTTACTTCTGAAGCTGACCATTTAAAATATGTAATCCTCTTGGTACACGCTTCACAGTTCTATATACTTGCATGGAAAGAGTTTGCCAATGTGAGCATGTTGCTTTTGAAGATAGTATTTCAAACTTATAGAATGCATCCCTAGTGTCAGTTTGAACGTGGAATGATTGACACTGATGAAATGTGTTATTTGTCAGTTCAGCAACCAGTAAAACCTGCATTTTACACACTTCCAAAAGTGCACAAAAGTCCTGTAACCCCCCGAGCATCCCATTGTGACAGGGATAGGCTGGTGACCTGATCCTATTTCTAGATATGTGGATAGTCTTTTAAATCTATTAGTTGAAAAGACTAGAAGCTATCTTAAAGACACAATGCATATGCTAAAAATCATTGGTGACCTCCAATTAGATCCAGAATGGTCATTTGTTGCTATGGATGTGAATGCCCTATATACTAACATACCAATAGAAGGAGGTTTACAGGCTATGGAATATTCACTACTTAAATCCACTTCCATGATGCAGCCTAGAATTAACATGATGGTAGAATTTATAAATATTGTACTTAGCAATAATATCTTCATGTTTGAAGATAGGCTGTACAAACAAACCAAGGGAACTGCAATGGGTACAACACTGGCACCCAGCTTGGCTAATTTGTATTTGGCCAAATGGGAGGACACAGTGATATATGACAGATAAAAAAAATCCCTTCTAGAGGAGAACAGATGTATACAAATGTTTTATTGATGATATTTTTCTCATATGGAAGGGATCACAAGAGGAACTGTCAGAGTTTGTTAAGTTTTTGGAAAATTCAGATCCAAATCTTAGTTTTTCAACAGGTTCAGATCAACATAAAATTCACTTTTTAGACTCACTGAATATGAAAAACACTGATAGCACTTTGAATAGTGACCTTTACACAAAGTCCACTGACCGCAACAGCTTGCTATAAGCAGATAGTTGCCATCCCCCATATTTGATTAGAAACTTACCAAAGGGGCAATTTATGCATATGAAGAGAAATTGTACAATGTTATAACAATATGAGATATGCTCTAAAGATTTGTTTGATAAGTTTCTGTATAGGGAATACAAAGAGCAGGCTTTGGAGAAAGCAAAGACAGAAGTGGATCATAGGGCAAGGGAGTCTTACTTGTTCCAACGAACAAAAAGGATAAGTCAGCAGACTCATCCTTGACTTTTGTTATCAATTTTGAAGGGGGAATGAAAGAAGTGGTGAATATTTTTTTTTTTATTTTAGTCTTTGGTAACTGGATAAGGCCCACTAGGCACAAGTGCCTGTTTTCAGGGGCAACCTAGCACTGGGTGGTTAAGTGACTTGCTCAGAGTCATACAGTATGCAAGTGGAGGTTGTGAGAATCAAATTCAGGTCTGGTATGCTGGATGTATCAAGCTCATTCATACCTCGTTCCTCTAACTACTAGGCTATAATGCCTATGTACCATAATATGGTGCAACAAAATCTTGCCACTCTTAGATGTATACCAGAGTTAAGTAGCATTACTCGCCTACCTATCCATGTTTCCTACAGAAGAGGTAGGAATTTGAACAATCGCTTGGTCAATAGCTACCAGACAGCTAACAGAATAAAACCAAAGAAAGAAAAATGGAGTAATAAACCCTGTGGGTTTTGCCAGGCTTGTCAATATTTGAAAAAACAAGCATGTTTTTATAATTCATTCAAAGACAGTACAGAACAGATTGAGGGTATCATTGATTGTAACACAGAAAGGGTCATTTACCTTTTGCAGTGTTTGTGTTGCTGTTTTTATATTGGCAGAGTGAAAAAGAAATTAAGACACAGGAGTTATGAGCATATGAATGCAATTAAAATAAAAATTTGACATATGCCATGGCAATGCATGACCACAGCCAGCTCAGAGTCACACATACAATTTCAATGACTGATACAGAGAGCACTTCCAAGAATGTGCGAGGTGGGAACTCAGATAACATGCTGAATTGCCATGAACAAGAACGGATTTATAAAACTAGTGCTCTGTATCATCCTGGCCTTAATGGCAAATTTGAAATTTCAATGATTTTAATGGGGGGAGTAAAAAGTTAATAGTGGAATTTCGATCCCTTTTTTTAAATCAAAAACTCTTTCTCCTCGGCCCGTTCCTCCTGCACTTGCATAAAGTGAATAGTTGTCAGCATATTGTGTATATGTATGTTTATAAGAATATTATAATCACAAATGTGAAAGTTTATTAATTATACATTGAGGATTGTCTTTCACCATTTTATGCTTTTGTCCTAGGTTATTGGATTTCCTTAAAAATGAAGCCCAGACATATAAAGAAAACTAGGCTACCAATTATTATAGTATTAAATGTAATTATTGTGCTTCACTTTATCAATTGTCTTTATGATTCTGTTTGGTATCACAAGGATGTTGGGTTAATAAAAAATTGTCTTTATACTGATTTTATCTTGTCAGTGTATTTAATTATCACATGTGATTAATTAAGAAAATGTATTAAGGCTCCTGTGTTTGTAAAGATCTAATAGCTCTGAAGAAGCCCCTTAAAGAGGACAATATGTAAGACAGCAGTGTGCATCTACTGCTGTCCTTTTCTGGTCTTACTATGTTTAAAAAGGTGTAATAAAGGCAGGCGATGGATTAATCCTTGAATACAATTTTTTCTTTGTGGAAACCATTGTGGTTGGTGTGTGCTGCTCTCATATTGCTTTCAAATAGTTACATGCTATTTTTCTTGTTTTTCAATTTATTCTTTTATACATTCTTATTTTTTGATAATTTAAAGGACCCCCTACATCTTTCTATAATGTTTACAGTATTGGAGCCTATTACAGGGGCTGAAGAAAAGAAGACTGTATCCATTTCCCTCTAACTTAATGTTATTTGCTATTTCCCAGCTTTTCTAAGCTTCTCCCTATAAACGTCTTTGTCTGCCACCACCTGTGGAGCTTTGTAGGCCCCAAAACCCTCCTTTTCTCTCTGACTGCTTCTCTGTCCTCTGTTGTAAACCAATGTGGTTTCCTCCTCTCTTACATTTACTCACCCTCCTGATGCATTGCTCTGTTGCCAGTAAAATTCCCCTTTTAATTGCCCTCCACAGCTCCTCCATGCCTTTTAGGTTCTCCTTCCCTTCCAGTTTTTTTTTTTTTGTAAAAATTCTTTCATTTTCTTAAAATCCATTTTCCTGAAGTCCAGTACCATAGGTGGACCTGCTTTTTTCTTACCCGGCCCGAAGGCTAAACCTTACCATCCTGTAGTTGCTACCTCCTAGATTTTCCCCAACCTCAACATCCTCCACACTATCCCCATTTGTCATATCCAGGTTCAGTATGGCCCCTCCCCATGTCAGTTCCCTGACAAGCTGGTGGATAAATGCTTTCTGCATGGACAACGACAGCACTCTACTCCTTTCTGATGTTGCTGTCTGGATTTCCCAGTCCACACTGGGAAGATTTAGATCTCCTGCCACCAGGGTTTCCCCTTTGCTGGCAATCCCTTGTATTTCTCTAGCTATCTTCCTATCCTCCTCCTCCTCCTACCCCCTGATTTGGCAGTCAGTACACCACATCTATCCTTACCTACCTCCCCCATCCTGTTACTTAATGTGGCCCAAAGGATTTCCACTGATCCCTGCTCATCAATCAATCAAACTTTATTTAACCAGGCAAAATCATCCTTGAGCAAGCTCATTTGCAAGATGGTCCTGGGCAAGTAGGACATATACAACTACAGCAAAATTACCAGAGAAGCAGTGTACACACAATGAGCAAATAAAAGACAGTTACAGAGAAACAAATAAGATCAGGGCTGGGGAGTACATATGGTGAACACTAACTGGGTTGATAATTGAGTGTATATATAAAGGATTCCCTCAAGATGTGGGATTATTCAGACAAAGGTCAAAACATTACAATAAGATGAGGGATACCAGGTAGGGTAAGTGAGGGAACAACAACTAAAGGTTTATGGGCAGTGAAGAAACCAAGGAAAGGGTCGGTGAGGGGTGAAAATAGATGTAGTTAAACAAACAGGTGGGAGTTGGCAGAAGAATCCCAAGGTGGAAAGAAGAAGAGAAGTGCTAGGGAAATGCTTGTAAGTGGCAAGAGTTTGGGGAGCCACAGGAAATACATAGATACATAGATACATAGACAGTGTCGGCAGATAAGGACCTATGGCCCACCCAGTCTGCCCATTTGAGCTTGTAAGTTCAGCTTGTTTTCCTACAAGTCTGTTGCCCCTTACCCCTGACCTCCAGAATTCCTTTATGTCTATCCCATGCATTCTTAAATCCTGTGATTGTTTCAGCCCCCACCACTTCCTCTGGCAGGGTGTTCCACTTGTCCACCACCCGTTCTGTGAAGAAATTCTTTCTCATGTTTCCTCTGAATCGTCCTCCCTCCAACTTCATCCCATGCCCTCTAGTCCTGGAACATCTTTTTCGCTAAAAATAGTGTATTCCTGCACCCTGTTCCTCCCTGTAAGATACTTGTATGTCTCTATCATATCCCCTCTCTCCCTCCTCTCCTCCAGGGAGTACATGTTCATTTCCTTCAACCTGTCTTCATAGGACTTGTGATGCAATCCATGCACCATCTTTGTTGCCCTCCTCTGAACCTTCTCTACCCTGTCTATGTCCTTACATAGGTATGGTCTCCAGAACTGTACACTGTACTCCAGGTGGGGCCTCACTAGTATCTTGTATAGCGGAATTATGACCTCCCTTTTCCTGCTGGTGATGCCCTGCCTATACATCCTAGCATCCATTTGCTTTACCTGCTGCCTTGTCACACTGTTTCCCTACCTTGAGGTCATCAGAGATGACAACCCAAGATCCCTTTCCTGCTTGGTGCATGCTGTATCCTCACCCCCAACTGATATATTGTGCCAGGGGTTTTGTGCCCCATATGCATTATCTTGCACTCTTTGCATTGAATTTCAACTGCCAAACCCTGACCATTCTTCAAGTTTCTGCAGGTCGCTTCTCATTCTGTCTACACCCTCTGGTGTTTCTACTCTGTTATAGAGCTTGTGTCATCAGTGAACAGTGAAATTCTGCCTTCTAGGTCCTGCGCAATGTCACTGATGAAGATGTTGAATAGGACCGGTCCCAGCACTGATCCCTGTGGTACCCCACTGGTCACTCTTCCCTCTGTGGAGTGACAGCCATTTACCACCACCCTCTGTGTCCTGCCACCCAGCCAGTTACCTACCCACCACACTACTGTCCTGCCCACACCCATATTCCCCAGTTTGTGTAATAGTCTTCTATGTGGCACAGAGATTGAGGAGGTGGTTATATGTGGCATACACACAGGGCTCTCAGTTTGAGAGTGAGCAGCCGCCTGAAAGAGTGAGGTCCCGGGAGGGAGGACAGCCTGAGTGTTTTTTGAATGACATTCCAAAGGGTGGACAGAGAAAAGATGGTAACCCCTGAGCCATGTTGTGTCCTTATTTCAGGTGCTTTAAGACAGACAGGAGACAAATTCCTTAGACCATACGTTCCCTCAGTACAATGAAACAGCGTAGAAATATAGGTCAGTAGTTTATCAGATAGGGCCCAGTAGGTCCACATGAGGGCATTTTTTTGCCTCCTCAGAGTGAGGGAGGGCCAGTCTAGCACCTGATAGAGCAGGCAGTGGTGGGTGCACAATGACATGTTTAGGATAAATCTCAGCACATGATGGTAGAGGGTGTCAAGTTTACTTAGCACATGACTAGGACAGTGACTATAGAGAAAATCAGCATAATCAAGCAGCAGTAGAAAAGTTGTTTGGTCAAGTTGTTTCCTTGCTTCAAGAGTAAGGAGGTGTCTTATCCGATAAAATATGCCTAGACATTGTCTTAGCTTTTTAGATAGTTCATTAAGGTGAACCAAGAAGTTGAGCCTGTTATCCAGCCAAACACCTAGGTACTTGAATTTTTCTACAAGTTCCAAGGCTTCACCAAGCAAGGTATAAATCTGGAGGCTCGAAGATGGTCCTGTGTAGTGGGAAGCACAAGGTGAGATAATAATAGCTTTGGCATTAAGCAGAAGCTTGAGCCTTATTAAGTTGTGTTGAAGGGTGTCAAAGTCTAACTGAAGCTCCTTGTGGGCTACGTCTAGGGAGGTGTTAGTAGTATAGAGCCTGGTATCATCAGCGAATAGATGAACATTACTTGTGCGTGTACAGGAGTCTATATGGTTTATATAAATAGCAAAGAGAATGGGGCACAAGATGGAGCCTTGTGGCGCACCACATGGCAGGGACTTTAACTGAGACAGTTCCCCTTGATCTTTGATTCGTTGCATTCCGTTGGTGAGGTAACAATCAAACCACTTTAAGGCAGTGTTGTTTACCCCGATGCTGCTCAAGACGTCAAGTAGAATACGATGATCCACTGTTTTGAAGGCCTTGCTAAGATCTAGAAAGAGGGCGTAGATGTATTGCTTATTATCCAGGGTGGTTTGCCATTTGTTGGACACTTTGGCAAGGGCTGATACAGTACCGTGCTTGGGCCTAAAACCTGATTGGACAAGGTTTAGGATGTTTTCAGTGTCTAGGAACTCTCTGAGTTGAGAGTTAACATTTTTTTCCAGGGTCTTTGATAGGATTGGGAGAAGGGAAATCTGGTGGTAGTTGTTCAGGTCAGTTGGGTCACCAGATTTAAAAAGAGGAATACTGAGCGCTATTTTCCAAAGTGGTGGCAACTCACCATGAGCCAAGGAACTATTAAAAAGGTGAACGATTGGAGCTGTCAAGTGATAGCAGCCAAGTTTCAAGAAGAACAGTTCTAAGAGTTCAGCACCGACACACTTTTTAGTGTCCAAGGCTAGCAGGAGGTCCTTCACCTGTTTAAAGGTTACTGGATGAAAGTTAAAGGAGGAGTGCCCTGGGATAGCTGTGGTGACAGGACTAGGGCCATTGTTGTCGTCACTGCAGACACTCACTTTACTGGTGAGTGAGGCATCAAATGCAAGGCCTGCGGTGGCAAAGTGGCTATTTAGCTTTCCTAGGATGTCCACCCTGTCAGTGTAGGAAACATCTCCTACCACAATCATGGCAGGCAAAGGTGAGGCTGACAAGTGACCTACTACCGCTCTAAGAACTTTCCAGAATTTAGTGGAACAATTTTTTTTTTCTTCGAGAGTGGACTGGAAATAACATGATTTTTAAGTTCTAACAAGTTTGGTGCAGGCATTCCTGGCAACCTGAAAGGCCAGCCAGTCAGAATCCAATTTTGTTTTCCGTGCCCTTTTCCACAGTACATCCCTGTCCCTCAGAGCTTTCTTTAGGGCGGCTGTAAACCAGTCGGGTGACCTTTTCCTAGATTTGATTTTTCTAAGCAGTGCATGTTTATCAATCACCTTCAGTACCAGGTTTTGAAAGATATTATAGGCTTCTGAGATAGAGGGTGTCAAGTAAAAATCCTGCCAGTTAATATTCCCTAGGTCTGCCAAGAAGGCAGGATGGCAGAAGTGTTTTAGACTTCGTTTTAGCTTAAAAGTGGAGGTAGGAGGCTGGTAAGAGGAGCTTCTAATACAGGCAGTAGCACAGTGGTCACTCAGGTTGCTGTGGAAAACCCCTGTGTGAGAGATATTGTGTGGCTTATTAACCAGCATAAGATACAGTAATGAGCTGCGGTCAGGGGATTTCTTGTTAGGACGGGTTATTTTCTGGGGTAATCTGGGTTAGGCCATGCTCATCGCAGAACTCCTTAATTTTGTTGGAGCAGGCATCATTCCAAATGAGATTAAGGTCCCCCATTATTATGCATTCTGAGTTTGTTTTTTCTAACAGGGAGTGAACGTGACCCAGTATGCCAAACCCCGCAGAAGGGGGCTTATAATAAGCAGATATTAAGAAGGCCACTCCAGGAGATAAGGTCAACTGCACAGCTAAGCAGTCAAATTCCTTCTGTATAGAGGTGCAAACAATATCAGAGATAGAGAAATTGGTTTTGGTTTAGATGGTAACTCCACCGCCCCTTGTTGGCCTGTCGCACCTGAATAAATTATAACCGTGGATATTAACAGTTTTGTAAGGAATGTTGTTTGTGAGCCATATTTCCAAAAAAACATAGTGATATCTGGAGCCATATGTAGTACTAGGCTTGGACCATGTCAAATTTTATACACAAGCTACGGATATTCATAAGTAGAAAGCTGAGACCTTTAAGCAGAGGGAAGTCCGAGGGTGCATCTATAAAAAGGGATGGACCGGGGTTTAATTCCACACTCCCTGAGCAGAGTAGAAGAAGAATTAATAGTTTCCTAATGCAGTTTATAATAGTTTTTAATGCAAGTTTATTCCGACACTTAATGTGCAAAGTTTTGTGGTTTGCATTGCTGGGGGTAGCAAAACAAAGAGAGTGGGGCAGGGCATAGATCGCCACTCTAACTGGGAGAAGGAAAGATAAGTGGGTATGGATGGAAGATCTGGGCTGGAGGGGAGATACAGTGAGTGCGTGGAGGTCAGTACCTTTGGATTAGGACAGATAGTGAACTAACTCCATACCATGTAGCTCTGTTACTTGAGCATGTCTTGCAGGACTGTATTCTCTGTATGTTTAACAATGAGATCATAACAGAGGAGTAGGAAGCAGCTAAGGACAAGAATAGTTGTCAGTGGGGACATTAGATTAGAGGTGAAGCAGTAGGCAGGGAGGACAGGCATGCAGTGCCAGTCAAGTACAGGGGGGAAAGAGTATCTCTGTAAGAGGGGAAGTGGCTTATAACCTACACCAACTCAGTTTGGCAGTGACCTAAAAAGGAAGATATCTTTAGGAGGATGACAGGACAAGTGTTAGGCCTAATAGCTGCACTCTGTATCTTTAAGTGTTGCTGCAATGTTAGTGAGAAGGAAGGAAGGAAGAAGATGCATAGGGGTGGTGCCAAGGGGGGAGGGAGAGTATTTAATGAAGGCTGGAGGTGGGGGATGGGGGTGGGCATAAAAATTCAAGCAAGGAGGAGACAGTAGGAGAGAAAGTTAAGCAGAAATTGGATTATTTGCAGGGCAATGCTTACAACTGTGACCGAAATGAAATCTAGTCTAAACAGAAAAAAACTGTAACACTTTAAAGTTAGTTTCTGCTCCAGGGTAGGTTAGCACTGGACCATATAACAAAGAGAGCTATAATACTTTTTAAATCTACAAACCTGCATCCTAAAAGAACTTGCAAAATTGCTGTAAACAGGCTTAGGTTCACATATAGATTAGGATTCACAGAACAATTTGGAGAGGCTTAACCAGTACCACAACCAGTACCATTAGCTTAAAGTCCAGAAGGAGATGGAGTAGCAAAGAAATGAAAGAACTGCAGCAGCCTGTGAGTAGACAAAGATGATGATTCTGGCTAGTCAAGTTTCAGCAGTGTACCTTTGGTCCGGTGATTGGAAGGCAGTACAGTGAGGAAGGCAGCCGGCGGACAGAAGAGGCCCGCCCGGCTGCTTACAGTAGCAGAGGCACCCATGTCAAGGGTGAAGCTTCGGTCTGGTGATCGGAGGCCAGTACAGTGAGTAAGGCAGCCAGCGGACAGAAGAGGCCCGCCAGGCTGATTACAGCCACAGAAGCACCCATGTCAAGGGTGAAGCTTTGGTCTGGCGATCAGAGGGCAGTACAGTGAGGAAGGCAGCCCCACCCACCATTGCTGTTATCCAGTCTCTTTCTTATTTATTTATTTTTTATTTATTTACTGAAATGTTTCATCAGAAGGGCATGCTGAGCAACTGGTTGCTCATCTCCCAGTGTGACCTGGGGGGTAGGGGAACATGAGGATAGTATACAGTGATTTGGTACACGACATAAGATTTACAATTGATTGCATTCATATACAAGTGAGTAGACTGTACAGAAGCAATGAAATAGAGGAATGCTAACAGTGTTGAAGTAGATAGATACAATGCTAACAGTTTTGAACTAGATAGATACAATAGCACAAAAATAACATTTAAAGGCAAACACTAAGTGACACATAACTGTGTAGCTAGAAAACGGCTGAGTAGAATTCTAGTAGTTTGATCTAGAGCAAGTTAGTGAGGAGTAACACAGACAGTACAAGTTAGCTAAGGTATATCAGAAGTGCAAATTGTCTGCAAGTGCAAAAGATATTAGGGTTAGCCATAACTAGGGCTAAGTAATGGGGGGGGAGATGGGGAGGGGAAGGGTGGTGAGAGGCATACAGTATATGTAGGTAAGCAGAGAACATGGTGGATGGAAGGAGGATGGAAGGAGTAGGGGAAGGAAATGGGAGGGGAAGAGGGGTCTGCAGAAGGCTGATCCCCTCCGGTATGCTAAGGACCCTGCCTGCACAAGGCAGAGGTAGAGCACCAGAGGAGGGAAGCAGGTTGTAGGCAGTGAGGGGAAGTAGGCTTCAGGAAGGCCAGAAGAGAGGGTGAAGGTGAGAGAGAAGACAGGCTGAATCCCAGTCCTTCAGGATGCAGAGAAACCCTGCAAGGGGACTGAGATAGCAGGAGAATTGGAGGGGAGAGTTGGGTTGTGGGTGTAGGAAGAGGGAAGGGACAAGCCCTTAGTTCAACTCTGGATTATTGAGACTCACAGTAAGAGAGTAAGAGAAGACCTGTAGGGAAAGGAATAGGGGGAAGGGGAGGAGTGCTGGTATTTAGGTGGGAGGGAGGTGGAGGTACAACAGGGGCAGTGTGTGGGTACTGAAAAAGGGGTAGTATTTGTCAGGGGCTTAGAGGGGTGAATTAGGGAGGGTCATAGCAAGAACAGCTAGGTGCAAGGTAGTTTTTGAGGGCAGAGCTGATGGAGTAGTAGGAGAATGAGTGATAAATCTTAGGGGGGAATGAATTCCACATTTTTGTGAGGTGGTGAGTGTAACCAGATTGGTCGATGAGGATGGACCTGCAGGGGAACACCAGAGCATGGGAGTCGGTTGATCTAAGGGAGTGAGGGGGGTGTAATAAATGAGGAGGAGGAGAGGTAGGAAGGGGGTTCTCCCAGCCAGTGCTTGGAGGTGAATTTAGTGCAGTGGGAGAGTCATCTATTTGTAAGAGAGGGAAGGGATAGGGCATGATAAAGATTACAGTGGTGGGTGCAAGAGGGAGCATCAAAGGCAAAGCAGCAGAAGGAATTGAAAAGGTAGCCAGTCTAGCCTGGGAGGACTTGGGAGCAGCACTACAGACTATGTCACAGTAGTTGAAACTGGGCAGGATTATCTTCTGGACAAGTTCATGCCTAGCTGTAGAAGGGATGCAGCTACTGTTCCTGAACAGGGCATCAGACTTGGGGTGCAGTTTTTTCTGGATAGTGTCAATATGTCTGGAGAAGATTAGGTGTTGGTCTAGCCAAATGCCTAGGTACCTAAAGGAGGATGTGTCCTCAAGTAAATTCCCATCAAGGTGTGGAAAGTGGGCAGGGATGGAAGCCTAGAAAGTCTCTGCCTTGTGCCAAAGGTCATGGAGACAGTCTTCTTGACATTCAGGAAAAGATGATGGTTAGCAAACCAGAGCTGAATCTTGTCAAAGTATTGTTGCAAGTTGGATGTAACCTCAGCTGGGTGTGAGCCTAATGCATACAGGACTGTATCATTGGTGTACAAATGTATGGCACTGAAGGGGGAGCAGACGGATGGAAGGGCCTACATATAGGGCTACCCCTTCCCCTTTTTTCCTTTCCAGTCTCTCCTAAAGAGACTATACCCCGGTAATTCCACTTTCCAACTGTGGTTTTCAATCCACCATGTTTCAGTTATCACTATCAGATCTAGGTCTGAGATTATCTGTCATAGCTGAATTACATTCAATGGATCTGAATCCTGTTCCTGCAGCCACTCAAGCCCTGTTTCGTTTCAAGTGCTGAAACAATCATTTCACTTGGGGGTCAAAGAATCACAGAAATTTGATGGCAGAAAAGGGCCACACTGGCCCATGTAGTCTGCCCTTATATCAACCCCTTCCCCCTCCACCGTTACTGGCTCTTAAATTTCCCCCTTCCTTTCAACCTCATATGTCTGTCCCATGCCCTCTTGAATTCCCACACCATTCTGGATTTCACCATCTCCTCAAGTAGCCTGTTCCAGGACTCCACCACCCTTTCTGTGAAGAACTTCCCCCTCACATTGCCTCTGTATTTCCCTCCTTCCAGTCTGAGGCTATGCCCCTTGTTACAGCTCCCTCCTTCCTTCTGAGCCAGCTCCCCTCCTTCACCTTATTTATCCCCTTCCTATACTTCAAAAGTTTCAGTCATGTCCCCCCTCTCCCTTCTAGTCTCTAGTGGGTATTGATTCAGCTCCCTCCACCTCTGTTCATATGTTTTTTTCCACATCCCATATACCATCTTGGTTGCTTTTCGCTGAACCCTCTCTATTCCCTCAATGTCCCTAAGTAGGTTGCAGCCTCCAGAACTATGCACCATACTCCAGGTGAGGCCTCACCATTGTTTTATACAGCAGCATTAGCACCTCCATCCTTCTGCTAGTTATGCCCCTTCCAGTGCTGGCCAACATATCATTTGCCTTTCCCACTTCCTTGCTGCACTGGTTCCCCACCTTAAGATTGCTCAATATAATAATATCCAGATCACTTTCCTGCTCTATTTCCTTGATTTACTGCCCCCAAGGGTGTAAGCTGCTAGAATGTTTTTCTGCTCCAGGTGCATCACCGCACACTTTTTTGCACTGAATTTTAGTTGCCAGGTTTCTGACCACCTCTCCAGTTTCTCCAAGTCTTGCCTCATGGCCTCCACTTTGCCTTGAGTGTCCACCCTATTGCAGACCTTTACATCATTTGTGAATAGGCACACCCTACCCTCTAGTCCTTCTGCTTGATCACTGATGTAAATGTTAAAAAGTAGGGGTCCCAGTACTGACCCTTGAGGCATCGCACTTGTCACTCCTTTACCCTGGAATGTACCCGATTTAGTACCACTGTTTGGCTCCTTCTCATCAACCCATTTTCCACCCACCTAGTTACCTTCTGGCATGCCCCTAAGCTCTCCAGCTTATTTACTAGCCTTCTTTGTGGGACAGTGTTGAAGGCGTTACTGAAGTCCAGATAGGCCATGTCCACTGCCCCTCCCTGGTCCACTAACTACATGACCCAATTGAAAAACTCTATCAGGTTGGTTTGGCATGACTTCCCATTCATGAAGCCATGCTTCCTTTCATCCTGCATACCTCTGGCCACCAGGTAATCTACCACCCTTTCTTTTATTAACATGTCCATTACCTTTCCTGCAACCAAGGTGAGACTGACAGGGCAGTAGTTTTCAGCCACCTCCTTGTTTCCCTCCTTGTGTAGTGCAACCACCTCCACCCTATTCCAGTCCCGAGGCACCAACCTTGTATCTATGGACAAGTTAAGCAGTGTTGTTAAAGGTGCTGCCAGCTCCTCCTTCAGCTCTCGGAGTACCCTTGGATGCAAGCCTGTTGTGTTTTCAGCTCCCTTATCATCAGACATGTTAGACTCCTATTGTTCCTGTTCTTGCTACAGCACTGTTATGATGATGTCTGATTCAGTCATCTGCTTGTGGGTTTGCAGTGTGTCATGAACAGACAACCAGTGATCAATCACATCTGATGCTACAACTCCAGGCTGTATTGACTGTAGTTCTGTAGCAAAGGGAGGGATAGTGAGGCTGAATAGAATGAACAGTGGGTGGGCAGAGGGGGACTGTGAAAAGCAGGGATACTGAATGAATATTTCTGCACAGTATTCACAAAAGAGGAGGGGGAAGTGCCTAATCCAATTAACAGAAGCACTCTTGATAGGGGAGTCAATCCCAGTCCTTTCACAGAAGAAAGGGTTCTGCAAGAACCCCTAAAACTGAAGGTGGACAAAGCAATGGGGCCTGATGGAATTCACCCCAGAATTCTAAAAGAATTAAGGGGGAAACTAATGAAACCACTGGCTACTCTTTTTAATAAATCATGGGAGGACGGTGTGGTACTCGAGGACTGGAGGAAGGCAGATGTGATTCCCCTTCACAAAAGTGCGACCAAGGCAGAGGCAGGAAATACAGACCTGTCAGTTTGACTTCTGTGGTAAGGAAAGTGTTGGAGTCACTTCTGAAGGAAAGAATTGTTGAGTACCTATAGGCCAGTGGGGTACAGGACCCAAGGCAACATGGGCTCACAGCGGGCAGGTCATGTCAGACAAATCTAATAGATTTCTTTGACTGGGTGACCGAAGTAGTAGACCAGGGATGGGCTGTGGACATGGCCTACCTAGACTTTAGCAAGGCATTTGACAGAGTCCCACACAAAAGATTAATAGTCAAATTAACCAGCCTGGGAGTGGGTCCCAGGTTGGTAGCCTGGGTAAAACATTGGCTGGACAACAGGACACAGAAGGTAATTGTAAATGGAGTCCACTCTGAAGAAAGAGGGTTACTAGTGGGGTACTGCAGGGTTCAGTACTGGGTCAAGTCCTTTTTAATGACTTTATAAGTGACATTGCAGAGGGACTGGAAGGAAAAGTATGCCTCTTTGCAGATGACACAAAAGATCTGCAATAGGGTTGATACACAAGGAGATGTGGAGATGATGAGAAGGGACTTGGCAAGCTTGGAGGAATGGTCAGAAGTATGACAGCTAGGATTCAATGCAAAGAAGTGCAAAATAATGCACATGGGAAACAAGAATCCAGGAGAAGAATACACAATGAGGGGGAGGTAGTAACAACAACAAAAAAGGAAAGGGACCTGGGGGTAATCATATCAGATGACCTTAAGGTTAGCAAGCAATGTGAGAAGGCAGTAGGGAGGGCTGGGGGTATACTGGGATGCATAGGGGAGAGGCATCACCAGCAGAAAACAGGAAGTTGTTATCCCTCTGTACAGACAGTTGGTGAGACCCCATCTGAAGTACTGCATCCAGTTCTGGAGACCCATCTCTGCAAGGACATAGACAGTATAGAGGCAGTCCAGAGGAAGGCAACTAAAATGGTGCAGGGTCTGCAAGAAAAGCCGTACGAGGAGAGACTAAAAGAGCTTAATATGTATACCCTTGAGGAAAGAAGGGAGAAGGGGGACATGATAGAAACTTTTTAATACCTCAGTGGAATCAACAAAGTCCAAGAGGGTAGCATCTTTCAGAAAAAGAGATGTGCAAGAACAAGAGGACATAAAATAATTTAAAGATGAGGCGGGCGGTTCAGGGGTAATGTGAGGAAATATATTTTCACAGAGAGAGTAGTGGATGCATGGAACAGCCTTCCTGAGGAGGTTGTGGGGTCTAGAACTGTGGGAGAATTCAAGAATGCATGGGACAGACGTAAGGCAATTCTTGTGGGGGTAGGAAGAAATAGGCTGTTGGTTAACTAGGATCTGCGGCCTATCCGGTAGGTAGGGAAATGGGCAGACTAGATGGGCCAAGCGGTCCTTATCTGCCGTCAAAGTCTATGTTTCTGTGTTTCTGTTTCAATGTTGAAAATTTCAGATATGTCCTCTAGCTCCAAGTTGTAGTCTGATTGCAACAACTCACCAAATACTGCCCCAAAGGAGTTGAGATCCAGCAACAATTTACAGTCTCATCTGAAACATTGCACCAAGTCTCACTAGCCAATGTCAGCACATTCAGTAAGTTTACTTTTTTTTAAGAAAGTCAGTGAGTTTTGTCATTTGCGTAGTAGACAAGATCTCTTAAATGTCTCTTTCTGTATTGTCTTTTAAAAGTTGCAGTGATGCCTCTTTTCATCAGTT
This sequence comes from Neoceratodus forsteri, assembly GCA_016271365.2. Taxonomy (NCBI): domain Eukaryota; kingdom Metazoa; phylum Chordata; order Ceratodontiformes; family Ceratodontidae; genus Neoceratodus; species Neoceratodus forsteri. Next base: position 866,980,239 of record CM057450.1, on the reverse strand, counting down.
TTGTCTGAGATGTAGGTTTTTTGAGTAAAAACATGGCTTTGATTTTACCATCACATGATTTCAGTTCAGACTCTGCAAGGTGGGCATGGCATTGTTCCAGTAAGACTAGGGCTTTAAGTGGCAGGAGTTTATTTCTTAACTGACAGCTCACACTGAAGGGACAAACATGTTTAAAAAAATGTTCTTAAAAATCATGCTTGTCATCCAGCCATGGCTGGTTTCATATTCAACAGCTATGGACTTCATGTTAACATGGTAAAAGTGTCCCAGTTTCTGAAACTTGCCAATACAAAGGGGCATCACCTTATGAGTACCAGAGGAATTACTGGAGAATAAAAAAGTTACACAGTCTTTAGAAACCATAACCCACTTGCTAACATTGTGTTCTATTTTGCTAGCCAAAGTAACATTGGGGAGAACTGCCTGAACAGGTCAATTAGCTATGCCAAAGTTTGTTATAGTGAGGGTGCGCTGTATCTATAAATCGGCTGCTACTGGGAAAATGACTTACAGGCTCACCACAGTTCATTTAAAAAATCGTTATGATTTTGTGTATCTTTTGAAGACTACCTTAAGTTTGCTGCGATAGCCTGCAACAACAACAAAAAAATCTACAGACACTGAAAAAAAAGACATATTTTTTGATTAGAGATGACAAGGGATGACTTTTCAAATGGCTCTGAAGTGGATCCATCTAGCGTCATTAGTGATGGGTGACATTGTTATTATGCCTGCAAATAGTCAGACATATACATTTCTGTGCAAATTTCAAAATAAGAGGGCCAAAATGTCACATAATTTACCCATGCTGTTTTATTCAGTTAGCAGCTAATTCCGCTAACTTGTGTGTTTTTAAAAATTTGCAGTTTCTTCTATTAATACCATTTTTCTAAAATTAGTGTTTTTATAAATGCTATTTGTAAACAAGCATTTGTCAATGCCGAATGTTCGCTTGCAGGTATTTGCAGTGGTGTTTGGCATGTATGGTGCTTTACCCTAATGCCCTCTGCGATTGCTGGTATTTGCACAATAAATTTTCAGCATTACCTTTTTGTTACCCCCATTGTGCGCTACATAGGTGGAAATACATTTTGGGCAGGATGTGAAAAATAACAGCTGTACTGTTTTAAGGAAGTGTGGTAAAATGGCAATGTTGAAAATCTGGAGTGGAAATATTGAAAATTCGCAAACCTACGAGCATGCGTGGGAACTGTGCAACGCACGCTCGTAAAACAGTCATTGTTAGGAATTTTTTCACCAAATTTTCAACATTGCCATTTTAAAACCTCTGCTAATGAACAGTGTCACTGTGATTTTCTTACTGTGTCCCATACATTGATTTCGCACACCGACTGTGCCATTGTGCACTACATGGGCGGAAACACATTTTGGGCAGGATGTGAAAAATGACAGCTATACTGCTCATAAGGAGGTGTGGTAAAATGGCAATGTTGAAAATCTGGAGTGAAAATATTGAAAATTCGCAAACTTACAAGCGTGCATAGGAACTGCACAACGCACGCTTGTAAAACAGTTAATTTTAGGAATTTGTTCACCAAATTTTCAATACAGCCATTTTAAGATATCTGCTCATGAACAGTGACACTGTGAATTTCTTAATGTGTCCCATACACTGAGTTCACACAGCGACTGTGCCATTGTGCGCTACATGGGTGGAAACATGTTTTGGGCAAGATGTGAAAAATGACAGCTGCACTGCTCATAAGGAGGTGTGGTAAAATGGCAATGTTGAAAATGTGGAGTGGAAATATTGAAAATTCGCAAACTTATGAGCATGCATAGGAACAGCGCAATGAACACTCATAAAACAGTCATTTTTAGGAATTTTTTCACTACATTTTCAACACAGCCATTTTAAGACCTCTGCTCATGAACAGTGTCACTGTGATTTTCTTAATGTGTCCCATACATTGAGTTCGCACACCGACTGCGCCATTGTGCGCTACATGGGTGGAAACATGTTTTGGGCAGGATGTGAAAAATGACAGCTGTACTGCTCATGAGGAGGTGTGGTAAAATGGCAATGTTGAAAATCTGGAGTGAAAATATTGAAAATTCAAAACTTAAGAGCGTTCGTAGGAACTGCGCAACGCAGACTCGTAAAACAGTCATTTTTAGGAATTTTTTCACCAAATTTTCAACACAGCCATTTTAAGACCTCTGCTCATGATCAGTGTCACTGTGATTTTCTTAATGTGTCCCATACATTGATTTTGCACACCGACTGCGCCATTGTGCGCTACATGGGCAGAAACACATTTTGGGTGGATGAAAAATGACAGCTGTACTGTTCATAAGGAGGTGTGGTAAAATGGCAATGTTGAAAATCTGGAGTGAAAATATTGAAAATTCACGAACCTCTGACCCTACGTAGGAACTGTACAACACTGCCTTTCGTAAAACAGTCATTTTAGAATTTTTGCACCAAATTTTCAACATGGGTTTTTGAGCCCTTCTCATGAATGATGTCACTGTCATGGCATTATTTGGGCCCAAAGGCTGATTTCATGCAGTGAATGTGCAGTGACTGCAAAATCACCCTTCGGGCCTGAATAATGCCATGACAGTGACATCATTCATGAGAAGGGGTCCCAAAAACCCCATGTTGAAAATTCGGTGCAAAAATTCCCAAAAATGCCTGAGTTACGCAATAAAGTTGAAAACCCCCTCTCTAGCCCATTATACAGCTTACCGGCATTTCCTCAGTTCGCGGTCAGCTTTGAAGAGTGCAGACGTGTTCCCGGTCCACCGAAGATTGTCGCGCCGAGCTCTGGAGGTAAGTAAGGGGTGAGGGGTGTGTGGGGAGACTGGGTGCGCAGTGGGTGGGTGAGGGTTGTGGGAGGGGGGACTGGGAGAAGCGCCGTCAGACCGTTTTTGCTTTACAGGTGAAAAAAAAAAAACAAGACTACGTGGACGTTTGCCATGCTGGGATGGGCTCCCAGCATGGCAGAAGAGATAACTGGGTGGGCGAGGCCGACGGGGTTGAGACTACCTGGCCGGCGAACAACCTGGGACGTTTGCCACGCTGGGGTGGGCTCCCCAGCGTGGCAGCAAACCCAGGGGGCAGCGTGATGCGTGGGGCGGCATGACGTGGGGGCAGCGTGATGCAGTGCTCTGTATGACAGCGGTGGTTTTCTTTGGTAGAGCCACTGTTTCATACTACACTCCTCGCGATCCATTGTGCAGGACCGCCACGCCTGCTCAACTGAGCAGTGGATTGAAAGGGAGAGGCACACCTCCAAAGTGTGCTACTCTCCCAAAACGTTCCTTGTGCATGCGCACTAGCGATCGTAGAAAAAACACACTTCAAATGGAAAAGTGAGCATTTGAAGCAGACTGTTCTGATTCTAGAAATTGTGCAAAATTACAGTACCTGAAATTGGTGCACATTTAGGAACAGTGTACAAAACAAAAATGTCCAATTTTGCCCACTTCTCTTCATTATCTTCCCAATCAGATATCACTCTGAACTATTACACTATCTATTAGATGAGCTTACATTTCATTGTACCACTCTGAATTTTGGGTGAATTTGTATGGAAAACAAGTATTTGTCAATTCTGGATGTTTGCCATGGTGTATTGTGTGTGTGTGTGTGTGTGTGTGTGTGTGTGTGTGTGTGTGTGTGTGTACTGGGAGGGTGATCCTGGCTGTCAGTTCCTGTAATGCAAACTGTGTGACCACATGTGTTTATGGACAGGGTCGAAACTGGCACCAGTCCACTAGCCAAATGCTGTTAGATTTTCTTTTGGACTAGTCAGAAATCTTTTTAAGTAGCCAGAAAGGCTTGTACTGGAACATTAGGCTTGCCAATAAAAGGCAGGTCAGCTTGTCTAATGCTCCCCTGCCAGAAAAGCAAAGGGGGGAGGGGGATATGAAAGGGGAAGGGGATGGGACTTCAGAGATGGTCAAAAGGCTAGGAACAGGAGATCTTCTCAATTTGTCAAGGGGAGGGGCTGGGGGCTGGGAGGTGTGGCCTGTGTGGGCTATGTAAGAGCCTGCAGAGCTTGTGGTCTCCCTCTCTTTTGCTGGGATAATGATTCTCAGCACAGCTTTGGCAGCTTAGGGTAAGGCACTATACAGGGTACCTAGGCCTTAGGCTTGGTAGGTTCCTTGGTTTTCATTTGATTGGGAGAATGTAGTGGGGTTGGTAGTTTAAAAAAAAGAAAGAAGAAAGATGGAAGGGAAGAGAAGGAGAAGAAGAAATGTGGGATATTTAGGAAGGGAAACTATAGCCAGGTTATGTACTGGGGGGAGGTTTATGGCTCCCATGTTTGGATTTAGGTTGGAGGATGGTTTGTCAGTGCAGGGCAAGTTCTTAGATGGAGTTGCATGCAGTGCGAATGGGTCATACTTCACAGCAGGACAAGATGTGATCTCCATTGATGCGAGTAAAGCTTGGGTTGCTAGTTTTTTAAAATAAAAAGTGGGAACGAGTTAGGGCTTTTGGGCAGGCAGAGGGGACAGCAGGTGGGCCACGAGGAGCAGGATCGAGGTGCATGCACAGGACGTTTCGATTGGGCGGCAACCACTATAGAAGGGCATTTGGTTTGGCCACATGGGGGCATTGGAGAGGGGGACATGATGGTTGGGCATCAGCGACTTTCAGGGGGGGTGTGAGGGCAAGGTGCAAGGTTTGGAAGGGTGGTGCCTGCTACGGGATGGCAACCAGTCTGGCAGAAGCTCTTGGTTACAGTGTTTTAAAAAGAATGAGAACGTTTTGCAGCAGTTGGGCAAGCGGAGGGGGAGCAGGTGATCCACGAGGAGCAGAATCGCAGTGTGAGCATTTGTGCAGCATGGGGCCTGGGATAAGGGACAGGGTTGTTTGCTTTGATAAGAGAGGCATAGTCGGGGCTCAAACCATAGAGCTGTTGCTCTACATTGATGAGGCTGCTGCAGATGGCTGCAAGGCATAGACAGTAGCGAGTGAGCGGCTCCAATGTAGAGTGGGCAGTTGCAAGGGAGGAGTGGCCCCAGAAGGGTGTGGGCATCGCGGATGGCCTGGGAGACTAGGCGGAGGTCAATTTGTGGGCTTTTGGAGTGGGGGCAGAGTGCCAAAGGGGGTCACATGCCAGATGCTTGTGTAGCTTTCGGAAATCTCAGGCCATGCAGGCCAAGGGAAGGGTCATCATGGTGAGCAACATTTTAAGGATGATATCAGATGCAGTGAGGCAGAAGTTCATGGTGGCGTGATGGGTTGGGGCCTGGCAGGCTTTCAGGCTCCTAGACAGAGGCTGGACAATGTAGCCAATTTTACTCTGGGCCTGCCGGTTGATTTGCTGGTGCGGTGGTGAGCAGGAGTCAGTTGTGGGGACAGTCTTGGCAGTGGGCATATATGGGAAGGTCGGTCCGGGCTGAGGACCATTGAGGAAGGGGGGGCTCAGACAGCAATGCAGAATGAGAGAACCTCTGTGAAACCAGGCCAGATATTGGGGGGACCTGGGAAGATTGTTCTCAGTAGATAAAAGGTACTGCACTGCATGGTATTGAACTTGGCTATGTATTCACACAGGGGGGTGCTATGTATTCACATGGGGGCCAACATGGAAATACATTAGGAAGACCACTAGTTATATCCACAAAGGTATGGTCTGCAGTCATATTTAGGGGATACTTTTCGGAATATATACTGCTCATGCAGGTTTTGGTGCTGTTCAGCATGAGCATTTGAGTGATGGTAGCACCACAGGGGGACATTCCTTGAGATGGTTTAAGGCAGGCTAGTATGGCTACAGGGCCCAGATGGCACAGTGCTGGGCTCTGGTTAGAGGTCAGTGGGTCATATGGGCAGCAGATCAAGCCAACCAGTAGAGATGGGGTCTCTGTTCAAAGAACTAATAGAAGGGGGTTCTGATACAGATGAGTTACACAATGGAGACATACAAGGGTAGGCTGTGTCAGGTGGTACACTCCCACAAAAAATAAAATAAATAAAATAAAAATAAAAATCATAAGGAAGCATGCCGGTTATTGGAGGTCGACAAAGTTTTTATTGATTTATTTTAGTCCTGGGGCAACCGGGAAGGCCCACTAGGCACAAGTGCCTGCTTTCAGGGGTGACCTGGGAGCACTGGGTGGGTAGGTAACTTGTACTGGGTCTCACAGTATGCAGGGGGAGGTTGTGAGAATCAGACTCGGGTCTGGTCTGCTGGATGTGCCAAGCTTGTTGGCACCTCATTCCTCTAGCCTCTAGGCTATATCATTGCTAAAGGGGCTGAACTGTAACGGGTGCACAATGAGTGCATGAGAAGGTTTTGCTTTTATCCTTCCTCCAAACCAGGATGGAGGGGTGTTCCCTCTGAGGCCCCCTGATGCATATGTAATAGCTCTGAGGCAATGCTGCTGGGGGTGGGTGTCACAAGAGACACACTAAAGGGGGAACAGGCCAAAGCTAAACAAAGGATGACTTCCTACAGCTAGGGGTAGTTTCGAATGGTGGTCAAAAAGGTAGCAAGTGGGTTTATTCAAAAAAAAAAGAGAGAAAGCAAAATGTGTGGTGCGTGTGTGTGTGGGGGGGTTCAGTGCCAGTACTGCGGTGAGTTGGTTGTGGTGGGGCAGTCAAAAAGAGGGTAATACATGCCCCTAGATTAAATGTGAGGAACACAAAATCCTTTAATGGGGATCAACCAAAGATGGAATAAGGTGGCGGTTGGGAGTTCAGCTCTGAGGTGGGGGTTCAAACGGGGGAGAAGAGGGGCAAATTTCAGCAAAGGAATTTTTCTCCAGCAGGGGCATATTAAGGACAAGGGAAGTGGCAGGGAATTTCAAGCTGTTATGAGTCCTAACAGTCGACAAGGAGCAATTTCTCCAGAGGGGGCAAACTAGGAAAGGATGGAGCATCCAAGTGATATCAGGACAGGTTTAGGAGGCTTAATGGGTTTTTCAGCTGTTAGCAGCTGGGGGGATTTGGTCCCCAATCTAATGCGGACAGGATCTGGTCACAAAGCACAAGGTTAGGGGACACTGGGGAGGAGCACATACATGGCTAAGTAGCATGGTCTGGGCTCCAAGGCCAGGCAGGCCTGCAGTACGCAGGTGGGGGAAAAGGGAACATACCCATGGCACCCACTGGACATGGCTGTAGCATATCTTGCCATAACCAGTTAACAGGTAGTGGGCAAGAGTCTTGTCAAAAGAAATAAAGGGAAGAAAATCTGACAGCAATGATTTCCAGAGATGACAGGGGAATCCATTTGGGGTGGTCGTGGCCCAGGAATGGGGGACTGGGGTATGGTACAGAGAGATGTCCCAGAGGGTACCCAGGAGCCTCAGTCACACCAGCAAGGTCTGGAGGGATCTGGGGGGGGCAGGGTAGGAAGGCTTAATTCAGCTGGGAGGGATTTGCAGGAGGCGATATAAATCTCAAGAATTAATTTCAGGAGGCGATGTGGCACAGAGGTCAGGGGGACCAGAGTGGTGAGACCTGAAGGGGGATGGCACTGGGTTTGGAATCCCATGGTCCCCTCGTGCACCAGCGCAGCCTCAAGTGAGGCTCTTAGTTAATAAAGATCCCCCCAAGGCCAGCCTTGGGAGGTATACCCAGTGCAGATGTAAGAGCTGGCACAAGTGAGGAGTGGGTCCTGGGACCCCATGGGGGCAGAGCTTAGGGGGAGGTGAGGGCACAGAGATGGATAGGGAGTTAGGCTGGGGGAGTCCACCCACAGTGTTGTTTTATGGCAGTGAAAGCATGCTGAGGGAGGGACACAGGCCAACACAGTGTAGGAAGACCAGGGGAGGATCCCCAGGTCTGCCATGGGCTGACACCAGCCAGAGGCATGGCATTTTCAAGGCCCCAGGAAAATGCAGCTTATACAAGGTGGGGTCCAGGGGCAGGAAAGAGGGGGGTGCACCTGGGAGGCACCCTGCAGGTGCCTCTGTGAACACGGGCCTCGACCGGGTCTACCTAGCCCAGGTGTTGTGGGGGGCACCAGCTCAGCAAGAGGGGGAGGATCTTCAAACTATGAGCTAGGCAAGCCCAAAGGGGCCTGGGATGTCCCCCCCAAGGAAGGTGGACTGATCCCAATGGGGATATCCAGGATCCAGAAGTAGTGAGGGTGTACCAGAGAGCCAGTCTGGTCTGAGAATGAGGATTTGATGGGAGGAAGGATGGCTGAGCAACAGCAGGCAGAAGTGAAGGCTATCAGACACAGATCCAGAAGGTGCAGACCAACTGGAGGTTGAAATGCTAGCCCGGGGGGGGGTGGAGCTGGCCACAGCAGTACAGGTAGGAGGGGTCCAGCGCCTGTGCCAGGCAGTTCCCAGATAAGCTGAGGAAAAGGGTGGTTGGGCATGGGGTGCCAATTCTGAGCCTCAGGCTTGGGAGCCATGGGGGCCGAACACGGAAGTACACTAGTAGTGGGGGCCCAACAGCACGAGGCTTTTGGAGCAGCACAGCAAGGACAAGCATGGAAGCTAGGACAGTGACAAGCTATGGCAATCATTCTGCGGGAGCCATGAGGGCAGCCTCAAGGGAAGAAAGAGGGGTGTGTGGCACATGGGACCCTGAATAAAGGAAGGAAAATGGACAACCTGTCCAGTGGCACGAGGGCTACAAGGAAGGGACAGGATATGGGTCTGGAATTTTCCTAAGTCCTGGTGGTAGGGACAAGTGCAATCAATGAGCCGAAACCCAGAACAAGATGAGAAAGGGCCACAGAGCTGGATAGCCATGGATGGGGGACAGAACAAAGAGCTATGGCCACTTTGGGGGCCCAGCAGCAGGCATACAAGGGCAGGGGGATAGTCATGGGATGGCTGCAAGGGTATAGCCAGGAGAGCAGTGGGCGACCGCAAGGGACATGGATGACGGGTGAGAATAAGGATGGAAAACAACACATTTGGGTTATAGGGGGCTAGAAGGGCCTGGCAAAGGAATTTCTGAAGGAGGTGGGGCAAGTGCCAAAAAGCAGGGTCACCCTGCCAGGGCCCAAAAAAGAGGAGGGGCATTCTGGAACAGTGATGTAGCCTCACTGGGACGGGCTGGCACAGGGATGCAAGGGAGAGTCCAGCCAGAGGTGTGCAGAGCAGGCAGGATGCTGGGTGGCTGGGGCTACGGGGGGGTCATGAATGGGCAGGCCCAAGGAGCCACAAAGGAGGCACTGGAGGCCAAGAGCAGACTGCAGGGGATTCATGTTTTTCCCCTCATCAGGGAGAGGCAGCAGCTGCCCCAGGCAGAGGGCCCAAGAGGGCCAGGCCTCAGCCACAGCAGTGCTAGGACACAACATCAGAGGCATGTGGGGGCCCACCCTCATCCCTGCAGACTCGACAAGGTCATGGTGGGTGTACCTGCATGTATGGCCAGCCCCGTGGTGGGGCTCCTAGGGGGCGGTGTGCCCCTGGGTGGGCGAGGGCAGGTAGCAACAGGCTAGGCAGCAGTGTGCAAGGCTGATTAGAAGGCATGGGGGGATCTAGGCCCATCCCAAGGACATTTGGTATGGGTAGGGGATGCCTACAAGGGAGAGGGAGCAGGCCTGGCATGGGGCAAGTGCCCCTACTGAGGGCTGCAGGTACTGTGGGGGTAGGGGTGCTAAGGAAGAGGGAAGGACCAGGTTTTTTCTAGCCCACAAGGGGGAGTCCCATTGTCCTTCACAAGCTGGAGATGGGTCAGTGGAAAAGGGGTAACAAAAGTGAAAAAGGGGGCAGGAGATGGGGAGGGGGTAGGCAGCATGGGATGGGGACAGAGGAACCCAGGCATGGAAGTAGAGGGGGAGGGGATAGATACTAGGGGCTAGATCACGTGTCCAGACCTAGTGGAGTATGGACTGGGAACTGACCCTGTACGGGTTGAGCCCGGGTAAATGGTGGTACCTGCTAGTGGTACTAAGTGTTGGTGGTATCAAGGGGGAGTACCTGGTTAGTGGTACCTGGCTCTTGTGATGATGGTGGGGCCAGATCAGACAGTGTCTGGACCCCTAAGTGCTACAAGCAAGGAGGAGAGAATCAGGTTGGCAGAAGGTTTCAAGAAAGAAGAAGCAGAATGAATTATTGTGGTAGTACTGTACTGTACTGTATACTGTTGAAATTGAAGTTGGGAATGTAAATATAATTTGCGTGCCTTAATAAATATTGCCAGCATGCATCCAACAGAAACAGTTGTGGAGAGATTTATTTCTGGGAGGGGAATCAAAGGGCAAGGTGATATTTTAATAAGTAGATCAGCTGGACCAGTAGAAAAGTCTGTGGGGCTAGTGGATTTTGCAAGTCACTACCCCTGCTGGCTAGTAGCAACACAACTTAATCTGACCCCTGCATTAATTATTGCAGACATAAGGCTGATTGTTTGAAACATAAACAATGTTTCTACTGCAGCAACTAAATAAAGAGATACTGCATGCTACTAGATACAACTTGGAAGTGCATAAATGCTGTTACAAATATAAATATATAGCATGGATGTTATTAAGGCATGCAAAAATGTAAAGGTTGCAGGGTTAATCACCTTTACCAGTGAAAAAATACCATTTGCCAACAGTGAGAGAGAGAGAGAGAGAGAGAGAGAGAGAGAGAGACAAATACACACATTACTTTTAACAGCTGCTATCTGAAACTGTGCTGTTGGATGCTTGGAATGCCATAGCCAGTCTGATAAGGAAAGGTTAGCATGCTGGGCAACTACATCAGAGGAAACCATAAACGCATAATTGGGTCACCTTTTTGTTTTGAAGTCCATGTAGTTTCCACCCACCAAGCTAAAACGCTATCATAAAATCCACTATCATAGGAAGATGTTTGCTTGCTGTGCACAAACACACATGGCAAACAAAAATACATTTGTGTCATCTTTTCAATGTAGTTTGCTTCAGATATTTACTTTGTGAGGAAATGCATTGATACTTTAACAATAGGATACAAGGACAAACAATGAGAAGGACAACACCACACTCGCATGTGTGACAGTGCTGAAAAGAGATACAGGAAACAACAATATAGATAATCAAGCACCCAGAACCCACCGAGTTTTTCAATCGAAGATGGCATGTTGTCTTTTGTTCAAAGCTTAATGCACACACTTTTTATTCAATAATTCAGTAAGAATATTTTTTTTTTCTTATCGTCTTTTCCTTTTTAGTTTCAGGGAGCTTTGATTTTTTTGTTTGTATTACTGTAATAACAGGATACACAGCTTTGAACATAAGTGATCAGATACAAATGCAGTCATATCCCATAGCTCTTATAATGGTGTAGATACTTAGTATTGCTTCATTGTTTCATGAAATACTTTAGATTCTCTATTTCTTTTTCTCTCACAGTCTCAGTCTCAAGTCTTTGACTTTCTTCTTTTTTATGTATAGTATCTATTTACACAGACAGGTTTTAGGGAGCTTTGACACATTTTCAATAGATTATTACTGCTGTGATATTTAAAGTTGGCAGCCACTTAATAAGTAGCCATTCCATTTTGATTCGCTCTTTGTTCTTTTTAACAACAAAAAAACTTGGCAGTGTTGTAGAGTTGAAATTTATAAGTGACAAGGCTTCAAGTTCAAAGAGAAAATTGAAGCTTTATTGATTCCAGTTGAACTTATACGTTTATACTTTTGAAAAATGTGCCTACTTAAGTAGCTACAATGAAGCTAAGCCACAACCAATGATAACAAGGCAGTTAACCATGAAGAGCTGGAATGTTGGTGTCCAGACAGATATTGCAATAATTTCACACTCTGTTTAGAATTTAGTTTGTGCTGCTTTGTTTGCATTCTTCACATGAGCCTTTGAATTAACAGCAGCAACACAATATACAGATGTGCAAGGTTCATTCTTCGTTTGCATCAGTGTCTGACCCTTTAGAAAATTCCCAATGCCACTGTAATTAATCTTTGTATTTAGAAGTGTTTTAGCCTTCCGAATGTCTCGTCATCAGGTATGCTATATTAGCATTTCTCGAATTAAGTCATTGGGACTACACATGACCGCCAGCACTAATGTTTATGTCCTCAATTAAACATGAAGTGCAAGTGACAGTTCATAGGGGGATATGTTATACTTCAGTGGATAAAGCAGTAGTCTTGTGTGCTGTGTAAGAAGAGATTTGTATCAGTGGATATGGGGAGAAAAAATAAAAGTGAACCCACAAGTGAGTTCTGGTGACTGCATGTTTAGTCCACCAAGACCTTAGAATTGTGAACCACTCTTTTATACAGCCAGAAAGTTTCAGATGTATAAAAGGCAAATTGTGTCTGCAAATTAAACCAAACTGTGTTTCTTCTATGTATTACCAAGTACAGTACCTAATGAAGAAATACTATGCTCACTATGAATTTTTTCTTTTGCCAGTATAGCTCGTGTGTCTCTGTCCATCTTCTGTTGAAATGGAAACTCCTATGGTTAAGTGTAGACCGCTTTGATCTACTAGGCATTTGAATGTCATTATGGAGAATGATTATCTGATTCTGAGCATATCATTTACAGTACCCTCCCTTTAAAGTCATTTACTGTAAAATTGGGTATAAGTAGATCCTACTACAAAATGTTTTGTTTCAGTTGGGTTATGCTGCTAAGTAGGTAGGTATGTAGTTAGGTAGCTAGGTATATAAGAAGGCTGGCAGTTAGTTACTGTAGTCAGACAACATTTTATTTAATAGTGCATTTCCACACGAAAAAGTCACTACAAAATAAACAGAACAAAAATATCACCCATCAATACAAACACAAACCAAGCAAAAACAACAGCCATAAAGCAGAATGGCAAACAATTCATATCAAAACAGAATAAAATTATGGCAAGCTTAAAATACTGCAGTCAAATGGAACTTCATCCTGGGAATACCTATCTGAAATGCTGGGTCTTTAGTGTTGATTTTATATGCTGTAAAGTAAGAGTTTCCTGACTATTGCTTGAAAGCTAAAAAGAATACATGATCCTGATTTCATTTCCAAAGTAATACGAGAACTCATAATAGATCTTGCACTCAAGAATGTAGCTTTCTAAATCCAGGATTTCATTTGGGAGGGTAACTAGCAGGTCTCCAATATGTGGAGGGCCTAGTCAATTTAGGGCCTTAAATATCAAAAGTCAAATCCTGAAGTCAACCTGCCACTTATCAACAGGCACTGTGGCTCACAATGCCATGGGACTGATGTGTTCCAACCTCTAGCTGCTGGTCAAAAGGCATGATGCTGCATTCTGCAAAAAGTGAAAGCTGCAGATCCAGCTTTCAAACATGTCCTCATAGAGCAGGTTGCAGTAATTCAGGGAAAATGTCATTAAAGCAGGTATCAGTGTTGTGAATAAGACACTGTGTATACCTTTTTCTAAACACTTGTCAAGTATTCATATTTGGGGCTCCAGGTATTTGGCTATTTAGAATCCAGTGCTTAGGCCATAAAAATGATTTTGGACAAAAATACACCAAAGACATGTTTCACAATGCTAAATGTGTCCTTCTCTAAACCTGATGTAGTGTGTACACTCCTCCATGCCCCTCTCAAAGCCTGTCACTAACCCAACAGCTACTTGGGTTATACTTGATTGACTTGAAAGTCTGGACTGCACTGCCTGCATGACCAAGTAATGTACCACCATTTCACTTTAATTTTCAGTTCTGCTAATATCAGAATCAACAGCCTAATGATTTTATACACATATACAGCAAATGTATGCAATAACACACAATGGGGTGTGGTTGATTCTGGATAAATGCATGCCTAGGGGTAAAGTGAGGCATAAGATCACAGGCTGAGGGACTTACTGCCCTAGAAGTGCATTTATCCAGAATAAATAACACCCAGGAGTGTGTTATTGCACTTATAAAATGGGTATATGTTGACACATATTGTAACTTTTTAAACAAATTCTGGTCAGAGCTGATATGGCTGTGGAGAGCTTTTGGAATGTTTTTACCCATTATTTCTAATGAATTTGCACAATGCAGCTCTACTGAGAGGCAGATTCAATGTTGTCTTCCTTTTATTCATTTTTACAATGTATTTTCCTAGAATTGCTTGCTGATTGCCATATGTTTGGCCTGGGTAGTTCACAGAAGAAATATCATCTTGTTTTCGGGTGATGGAGCACTGGTAGTAGGACGCTGGAATGTGTCATACACTGGCACAAGCTGTGTGAGTGTTAATGCCCAGTGGCCATACACCTCAGGCACTTGCATGTAGAGCCATCATTCTGGAGCCATTGCACTACTCAGTGCGGGTGACAGCAGATGCTGTACCCACTCACACAGGTTCTGGAACAGGCATGTTACAGCCAACCTCTGATTTGTTTGTACAGTTGGGGAACCGCGGATGCACTATCCATAGCCTGAAGTATACACTGCAAATGTCATTGAAGGATATTCACCCCATGGTACCAAGGATACCTCAGAAGTCCAGAGGGTGGCATGTTACACAGGGGAATGGGGGAGAGTGTGGGCCTGCAATGGTGTATGACAGCAGGAAGATACAGCATCAACAAGGCATGCATTGGAGGTATGTTAGTTCCCTCTTATGGTTTGCATGGGACACACACATGGCTGCATACATTGGTGGATCCATAGCTTGTGTAGTGCTCCAATGCATGGTACTGCCACAGGTCATTCTGGAGTGCAGGTCCCCAGCTCGGGTCCAGTGCAGTCAGTGGCTGGCTGTGGCAGGGTGTTGAGGACAGTGCCAGTTTCCACAACAGGTCAGGTATGGGGGGAGCAAGGATGTCTATCTACCAAGGTGGTGGCTGGGGTTCTCTATGCTATGGATATTGACCATGGTTTCCTCTGGTGCAATTGAGTCCAGGGAGGGCCCAACACTATGGAGCTCTTTGGGGATGGAGTTGGATTGATCGGGGATGGGAGGGGGTACCTCTAGTCCACCAGGGATGCCAGGCTGCTGTGTAACTGGGTGCACTTCTGCAGCCCACCTGTGGGTAGCTGGCTGGCTGAGTTAGGCCAGCTATTCATGGCTTAACTGTGTGCTGCACTGCTCTGGACTGTAAGGGGTGCATTCCCACTGAGTATGCTGCAGAGTGGCATATGCATAGGAACACACCCTCTTTAGAGGTTAAAAAAACAGCAATGTAAATTATAGATTTGTTGGGAAAGGGAGTATATTTTTGAGGTATGAATCTTTCTTGAAAGACAATACATTCCCAATTAAAACTAGCAGTAAAAAGTTGTTTAAATGGTAAGTATTTAAATGTGCAAGTTGTTGCATTCTGAATGGGGTAAACAAATCTCCAATTTAACAGGCAACCGATATGTAGTAAATATTTAACAAGATGTTTCAGGTTCCTAATTGCATCTGATAAGCAGCTTGGAGTTATGTCTCTAACATTCTTAACGGAAGGAAGGGAGAATTTTATTTCAATTGGCATGGAAGGATACATTGAAAAGTCCTAAACATGTGTTCCACGATTCTACATTTTCCAGCTACAGATGGCAAGATAATATTAATAATAATAATGATTATTTATTTATAAGGTGCCTTTCTACAACCAAGGCACCTAACAAACAATTAAAATTCAATAATACATTTAAAACATCATAAATATGTTAAATACAGATAATACAAAAAGCATGGGTTAGATCAGACACCATAAGCTTATTTCCATAGGTAAGTTTTGAGATCCTGTTTAAATCCCTCCACAGTCACACACGTCCATATCTGATGGGATAGAGAATTCCAAAGGGTAGGGGCAGCATACATAAACACTTGGACCCTAGAAGATTTTAAGCATACCCCTGGAACCTCTAGCAATCCCACATCAGCTGAATGGAGTGGTCACCCAGGGCAGTAAGGGACTAGAAGCTCTTTCAGGTAGTCCAAGCCCTGTTCGTGTAGGGCTTTGTATGCCAGACATCTGACCTTAAAGGTGATCTGACACTGTACTGGCAGCCAATGCAGTCCGTGCAGCACTGGGGAAATATGACATGGCCGGGTAGCTCCTGTCAATAACCGGGACACCACGTTCTGCACCCACTGGAAGAGTGGATATCCACCCCAGGTAGCTCCACCCTCAGCAATAAAAATTAAGAAATATGGACAGTTTTTCTGTTTTGAAGTAAAATAATCCCTCTGCTGCATTGAGAGGAACTTGTGAAAGCCGTGTGTAGGGTAGAGAACTTGTTATTGCTTACTTAAAAGTCTACTAGAATGCTAGTAAGGCAATGTCATCTCAGGACCCCTTGGTGTGTATAAAATGGAGAAAAAAGGAGGCTATTACAAAATTCAACAAGACGTCACCAAAATTGATGAACACTGAGTCTCAACATTTAAAGTCAGTAATCCAGTGGCAAGAACTTTCCTTAACAGGTGTTTCACAAAAAGTGACAGGAACACTGATAGTCAGGAAATATTTTTCCAACATGATTTAATATAACCCAGCTCTCCCCCACACAGACAAAAACAGACAGCAATTCCGTCTCTCACTGCAGCATTCAATTTTATTTTCATGTCATGCCCCCCCAAAACTGAGCAACTTAAGTAAACCGCGCAGACCATAGCTATCAATCGCACAGTTCAGGGAAGCTGCTCGGTTCAGGAACAAAATGCTGTAAATAAAATGACATTTATTATACAGAACTGCACCACCCATTGTATTGTACTACCATTATAAAAAACTTGTTGGGTCTTTGTGAAAGTGCTGACAGTCTCACTCTCTGAGGGATAGAAAGATGAAACTGTTGGCAAGTTACAGAGAAAACAAGATGGCCGTTATTGGTTATGTGAAAAAGGGTGTAACAAGGATATGTTTTGGAGGGTGCTTGCCATTTGGAGGGACTTATTTTATAGTATGGTATAAATTAAATAAAATATATGGCTATATATATATATATATATATATATATATATATATAATTACATATATTTATGTACATATTTATAGCATGGGTTGACAAAAGGGGAACATCTTATTGGCCCAACAACCTCACCTGACCATGGATTAAATTCTCTGTTTAATCCACAATCAGGGTGAGATGCCTGGCCAGCAAGATCCCTGGGCAGAGAGGGACTTGTTATGTGTGGGAAAATGCAGCACTGACAGGCAGCCATTAAAAAGGCAGCTAAGCAAGAGAGAACTCTACTGGTAAGATGGTGGCTACCTGTTAGTAGTGTAAGCAATTCCCTCCTTGTTTTGTAACTACTGACAGGAAGCAGTATTGCCAACTGTACCCCCACCTCACCTGAAGTCCAAGAAATGGAACTTTCTATGTGCTGCTTCTGTGACCCCCCCGCCTCCATGACACTGCAAGCCACCAAAGGCCCTCCTCACCAAGATAGAGATTGAGACAGCGAGTGCTTACCTGAGCTGTCATATGGGTGTCAGTCACTGCTGTAGACAATTACCCTGTCTTGTGTGCCTGATCCTGGTAATCTTCATGAAACCAAGGCTCGGTCTCTGCAGCAGGAGACTGCCAGAGGAAGGTGATGCTCATTGCCATGACCCCCCCACCCATATATATATCACTGAGTGAAGAGCTCCCTGGATAGTGGTCATGGGTGAGACAGAGTGAGAGATCAGATACACACACAAACGGAGAAGTGCAGTGCACTGCAGCTACTGAGAGAACGAGAGTGACACATAGAACTAACTGCATGGTAACACAAACCCAGTAAGAAGTTAGTGTACAGTGGTCGCCAGTAGCACAGAGAGGCACATACAGAAATGGAGCTGTGTATCACAGTGGCAGAGCAAGAGAATAGGTAGAAAGCTATGCTGCCTAACACAGAAGAAGAAAGCAGTTTTTGTATAGTGGACATGGGTGGGAGAGAGACACATAGATGCCCAGAAATGGAGCAGCGCACCACAGCTGCTGAGATTGAGAGACACTGTAGCAAGGCATGATAACAGAGAGAGTGCTAGACCAGGCGGAGTATATATGAACTGACAGTGTGGTGTGTACAGAGACAGTGAGAGATCTAAAGCCATGGTGAGAGAGAGAAAGGTAGAGATTCACAGTGACTGACTAGACTGTATATTCACTGAGAGTAGCGGAACGTTCTTGGTGCCCCCCCCATACAACATGCCTCAGTGAAGAAGAAAGAGAGACATTGACAGCCAGATGGCCACATATCATACAGAATTGCTGCAGCATTCTATCTTTCTTTTTCTGACTCTCGATTTTGTGTCTTTTTGCCTGTTCAGTTGAATAGAGGCCCAGTGTCCGTGCACAGAAATAGAAATGTGTGAGTAGAAGACACCAGGAGGAAGGAGTGCTGTGTGACTGGACTTCTCTACTGGGACTAAAGAAGTAGAACTCTTGTACTTGGACCATTAATTTAGGGTAAAAACACAAACTAACAAACAAAACAAAAAAAATAGCGTGTTTGTCTGAGTTAACTGAACTGAATGGTTATCTGAACAGTTATCTAGGTGTAAATACCAGGTGATTGAAAGGGTGTGATAGCTGTGCAGTTTAAATTACTTGTAGAAAGATCTAGTAAGTAGGGGGAGTGGCTTAGCTAGAAGGAAGCTACATTTAAAGACTGCCTTTAAAAGATTCTGTTAGTAGCTTGGCAGAAGACACCAGGAGGAAGAAGTGCTGCGTGATTGGACTTCTCTACTGGGACTATATTGCCCTCCTTCCCTTCCTGCCACCCTGCCACCCAAAGCTAGTTCTACTTTTATAGGCACATGATTTGCCTGACAACAGGAACTTCCTGTTTGGGAGCAGGAAGTAAGTGATCACAGAGCCACCAAAGACCCACCATCCTAGAAAGGCAAAAGTAGCTCTCCGGCCCCCTCTAGCTGCTGGAGGCCTGCCTCTGAGCAAGTAAGGGATCTACTGAGAAATATAGGATATTCTTGTCACAGAACAGGACAATCAGGATCTTAAAGGGCACAGAGGCAGAAAGTAAGTAAAGATAGAAGAGAAAGAAAAAAAAAACAGAAGAAAGAGTAAGGATTCCAAACAACAGTTAAGGGGCCAGAAATAAGACATGATGGGAGTGGTGCAGTGCAGTGGCTGTGGAGCAGCAGTCTTCTGGGAGACATTGTAGAGGATGCAATGTTGTCCCATCTGCAGGCACCTCTCTGGGCTGAGGGAGGAGGTTGCTCATCTCTAGGCTGAGTTGGCCGGGGTTTGTGGGACCTCGTCCTCCATCCAGGGACCACCAGTGCCACTGCCGTTGCCTCCGAGGTTGACAAGAAAGAGGAGCAGTTGGACCACAGTGGGCTCAGGGAGGGTGAGGGTGGTGGAACAGAAGTGCATCCCTCCAGTTGTACCTCTCCACAATTCCTATGCCATTCTGGCAAAGTGTGGTTCCTCTATGGAGGCACCTGCAGTGGAGACCAAGGAGGATGCTGGGAACTTCCACAAAGGGGACCCACAGGTGGGTGGCATGGGACCCCACAGGGGTAGGAAACAACTCCTGGTGGGGGACTCCATTGTAAGGAAGGTAGAACTGGGGGAGGAATGGGAGAGGGAGGTAAGGTGCCTGCCTGGCACCATGGCTTGGAGGGACAGGGAGCGAATCCTCAGGATTGCCAGAGCAGCCGCACAAGGGAGGGAGCTGGATGTCATTGTCCACCTAGGGACAAATGACCTGGCTAAGAAAGGGATTAGAGCAGTGCAGGAAGAGTTTGTGGGATTGGGGAGGGGCTTTAGACAAGTAGCATGCATGGTAACCTTCTTGGAGGTGCTGCTCATCTATGGCGTAGGAGAGGCTAGGGTGTTCTTCACCATGGGATTCAATCAGTGGTTGAAAAACTGGTGCAGAGCTGAGGGATTTGGCTTCACTGGGGACTGGGGGTCCATCTGGAGTGATGCAAGCCTATACTGGCATGATGGGCTGCATCCATCCAGGAGGGGAACCAGGATCCTAGGTGATAGGTTTAAATGCTTCATTGGCAAGCATTTAAACTAGCCAAGGGTGGAAGCACTGGAAAGGGGCAGGAAAATCCAAGCTCCCACAAAAAATCATGGTAGTAAGTACAGAAAACAACAATGTAGAGGTGGCGATAGGGAGAAGGGCAGGGGTAAATGGGGAAAGTGACAAAGGCAAGAAGGATAGGGATGGGGAAAAAAGGAGTAAAACCATCAGGAAATGGAGAGTAATGAGTACCAATGCCCGTAGGCTGGGCAACAAGCTCCCTGAGGTGGTGACCTTGATGGAAGAGGGATGCCTGGATATCGTAGCAGTCACAGAAACATGGTACACAGAGAACCATGACTGGGATGTTAACATACTAGGGTACATAACCTACAGGAGAGACAGGCAGAGGGGAGAAGAGGGGGAGGAGTAGCTCTCTATGTAAAGGAAGGGATAAAAGCAACTGAACAAAAGAGTAAACGGAGGAGAGGAGGCACTGTGGGTCGCCTTGGAGACTGGAAAGGGCACCACAATCTGCACAGGGATTGTGTACAGACCCCCATGTCAGGGGGAAGGAATGGACAAGGATATGATAGAAGGCATTCTTAGGATGGCAGAGAAAGGGGAGATACTGTTGATGGGAGATCTGAATAAGCCAGATGTTAACTGGAGCACATTTGCTGCAGCCACATCCAAGAGCAGGGCCATTCTTGATGTCCTACTGGTGGCAGGCCTCAGACAGCTAGTTTCTGAACCCACTCATGAGGGTGCAATCTTAGACCTTGTACTCTCAAATGGGGGCAGTGAGAGGATCTCAGATCTAGAAATGGGTTGCCATCTGGGAACAAGTGACCATCAAACAGGGTGGTTCACGTTAAACTCAGCTACAGAGTCAAGCCACACAAAAGTGAGGGTAGTGGACTTCAGGAGGGCTGACTTTGGCAAGATGGGAGGGTGCCTCAGAAAAGCACTAGCAAACAGGCTAGAAGGAGGGGTGGAGCAACAGTTGGGAATCATCAAAACTGCCATCATAGAGGCAACAAGCCTTTGTGTGAAGCAAATAAACAAATCAAAATGAAAGAAAAAGCCACTATGCTTCTCAAAAGAGGTGGCTGGGAAAGTCAGGGAGAAAAAGATAGCATTCAGGAAGTGTTAGGAAACACAGAAGGAGCAGGACAGAGAGCTGTACCAGTTAAGGCAGAAGGAAGCAGGGAGAGAAGTCAGAATAGCATTGGCCCAAACTGAGGAAAAGATAGCCAACTCGGTTAAGAAGGGGGATAAAACCTTTTATAGGTACATCAGAGAGCGTAGAAAGACAAAAGGAGGGATAGTGAGTCTGAATAGAATGAATGGTGGGTGGGCAGAGGGGGACAGTGAAAAAGCAGGGATACTGAACGAATATTTCTGCTCAGTATTCACAAAAGAGGAGGGGGAAGTGCCTAATCCAATTAACAAAAGCACTCTTGATAGGGGAGTTGATCCCAGCCCTTTCACAGAAGAAAGGGTTCTGCAAGAACTCCTAAAACTGAAGGTGGACAAAGCAATGTGGCCTGATGGAATTCACCCCAGAATTCTATAAGAATTAAGGGGGTAACTAGTGAAACCACTGACTACACTTTTTAATAAATCATGGGAGGATGGTGTGGTACTCGAGGACTGGAGGAAGGTGGATGTGATTCCTCTTCACAAAAGTGGGACCAAGACAGAGGTAGGAAACTACAGACCTGTCAATTTAACCTCTGTGGTAGGGAAAGTGATAGAGTCACTTCTGAAGGGAAGAACTATTGAGTACCTTGAGGCTAGTGGGGCACAGGACCCAAGGCAGCATTGGTTCACAGCGGGAAGGTCATGTCAGATGAATCTAATAGATTTCTTTGACTGGGTGACCAAAGTAGTAGTAGGCCAGGGAGGGGCTGTGGACATGGCCTACCTAGACTTTAGCAAGGCATTTGACAGAGTCCCACACAAAAGATTAATAGTCAAATTAACCAGCCTGGAGTGGGTCCCAGGGTGGTAGCCTAATTAAAACATTGGCTGGACAACAGAACACAGAAGGTAATTGTAAATGGAGTCCACTCTGAAGAATGAGGGGTTACTAGTGGGGTACCACAGGGTTCAGTACTGGGTCCAGTCCTTTTTAATGTCTTTATAAGTGACATTGCAGAGGGACTGGAAGGAAAAGTATGCTTCTTTGCAGATGACACAAAGATCTGCAACAGGGCTGATGCACAAGGAGGCATGGAAAAGATGAGCAGGGACTTGGCAAGGTTGGAGAAATGGTCAGAAGTATGGCAGCTAGGATTCAATGCAAAGAAGTGCAAAATAATGCACCTGGGAAACAAGAACCCTGGGGAAGATTACGCAATGGGGGGAGGAGGTAGTAACAACAACAAAAAAGGAAAGGGACCTGGGGGTTATCATATCAGATGACCTTAAGGTTGGCAAGCAATGTGAGAAGGCAGTAGGGAGGGCTGGGGGTATACTGGGATGCATAGGGAGAGGCATCAGCAGCAGAAAACAGGAAGTTGTTATTCCTCTGTACAGATAGTTGGTGAGACCCCATCTGGAGTACTACATCCAGTTCTGGAGACCCCATCTCCACAAAGACATAGACAGGATAGAGGCAGTCCAGAGGAGGGCAACTAAAATGGTGCAGGGTCTGCAAGAGAAGCCATATGAGGAGAGACTAAAGGAGCTTAATATGTATACCCTTGAGGAAAGAAGGAGAGGGGACATGATAGAAACTTTTAAGTACCTCAATGGAATCAACAAAGTCCAAGAGGGTAGCATCTTTCAGAAAAAGAGACATGCAAGAACAAGGGGATACAATTTAAAGATGGGAGGGGGCAGTTCCGGGGCAATGTGAGGAAGTATTTTTTCACAGAGAGGGTAGTGGATGCATGGAACAGCCTTCCTGAGGAGGTTGTGGGGTCTAAAACTGTGGGATAATTCAAGAATGCATGAGACAGACATAAGGCAGTTCTTGTCGGGGTAGGAAGAAATAAGCTGTTGGTTAACTAGGATCTGCGGCCTATCCTGTAGGTAGGGAAATGGACAGACTAGGTGGGCCAAGTGGTCCTTATCTGCCATCAGAGTCTATGTTTCTTTGTTTCTGTGTGTGTCTCTCTCTTTGTTGTGTCCTGTATGATTGGGACCTATGATCTCTGTTTCAGCTCAGAACTGCATGTGTCTGTGTCAAGGGGGGGGGGCAACATTTCATGATCTTGCAAGTGAAAGAAAGCATTTTATGCACAAACAATGTCAGAAATCATCTCAGCAGTGTCTTTCAGACATTCTCTGTGTGTAAAAGCAATCACATATGCATTAGTTGTTGGAAACTGTTTTGCAATGTGGCAGGATACAATAACTTTCTTGCTGTTTAAAGAGAGCAAAAAACCCTTTCTGTGTTTTTTTTCCCCTTGTTTTACACATAACCCATGTTATAAGCACAATAACCCACTCCAGGGTGTGGGGTTATAGGGATTTAATTTACAACTGGGGCACTGTGAGGGCACCTGGACTGCAGACTTGTACCTTACAATGCACACCAAGCATGGAATAAATCCCTATAACCTCACAACCTGTCGTGAGTTATTGCATATATATACAGTATATATATTATATATATATATCTATATATATATATATGAATATATATATATATATTATATATATATATATATATATATGCATGCAATAAAAGCTATAAAACTGCTGGTCCATATCAAGTTCTTAATTTCATCCTATCTCTGGGGCCAAAAATTGAAATCCTCAGTGGCAGTGTTCCATTGTTCCTGATTTTTTTTATGGCAGACTTTTAGAAACTAAGGGGAAGTTTAAAGCAACAGTATTTGTTAGTAACCATATAGTTTTTTCAGCAATAATCTTTGTCTTGCAAAAATATCATGATGTACATTTTTCATTTTGTCCCCTTTTCTTCCTAAACAGAGGTACAGGATTTTGAAGTTTTTAAAAATTTCCTCTCCCGTGCCATGCCAACCATGAAAACATGTAAATTGGTACAGTGGGTTGCTGTTAGGCATCAGAATCATATGGTAGCCTACTAGCATCATCTGAATACATCTACACTATGAAACTAGCATGTACATTCAACAAGGAACTGCAGCAGAAGAGATTTGTAAAAACTGTGAGTGGTGGCCATCTTTAAAGATGTGAGTCATTAAAGAGCTGGTGTACTGCCTAAAATTAATACTAGTTTTTAAAAGTAGTCAACAATGAACTTTTCCTGTATATCTGAGGGGCTTTTCCTTTTTCTTTTGGGTAATTAGAACATTCTTTACCTGATGTTAGCATGTGTGATCTTTGAAACAGTAGTTTGCCTCGCAGCTGAGATCTGCATTTCTCGTCTCCCCACTTCTTCATCAGCATTGTGACCTCACTGACTGTGATATCACTGCTACTCCAAGAGAGCCACTCAGTTGCTGACAGGTAAATCATCTGTTAAGTCACATTCAGTAAGGTCACAATGACAATGATGTAGTGGGATCAACTGCCAGGCAGAGTGCTATTCAACTTATCCCACATAATACTGTCCCATAGAAAACACCGTAATGAACAAGCAGAAAAAGAATAATACTACAGAAATAAACATTTTTCAGTTGACTACTACTAAAAATGTGCGACATTTTCCTGTCGGCAATTTTTGGTTCTATTAGCTCTTTAATTAAAAAAGTTTAGCTGTAAGAGTGGTAATAACAATATCTGTGAAAACTAAAAGTATACTGAGCATAAATCTTAGGTTGTCAGAATATACCGTAATTTTGCTAAAAAAAAACTGTATGATGACATTGTGTGCTGACTGACAAATACTGCTGCTTTTATGGTTAGTATATTTTTTGCTGATCTCACATGATGTTGAAATCCATTACTAATGTTCACCTGTCCTATACGTGAAGAAAAGCTTAGCAGAATCTATGAGCACAGCACAGCATTTTGATGATGATGATAATGAAGTGGTCCTCAAGGCAGAAAACAGTCATCATGGGCCATGTCCATGCTGTGCTAAAATCACCAGTGTCATCCAATATACACACCTAAATACTGGAGAGTGAAATAATGAAGTTAATAAGCAATTAGATATATGATGCCTATAAGGTTTCAAAATAACAAAACATATCTTTCTCATCCAGATCTGGTCACACCGGACTATTAGTAAGTATTTTAATGTGTTTTCATTTCCTGGCTCTGGCTCTGAGTTGTCCAGCTAAGATTATCTACTTACATTTTGTTTCTTATTACAAAATATTTATTTGTCCTCAGAACCCATTAACATTCATCAGCTATCATACTACTGACCTTGGCCGGAACTGCAGAATGCAGGACATTATAACTTCTTTCAGCCATATTCTAAGATGACCTTCAATGGCATAGAGGGAACATACTATTCACACAATTTGTGAATCTTTCACTGATACAAGAGCACTTGGCAGTGCATTCCCACATTGAATCCATCCCTCTCCCCCAAAGTAAAAAACAAGCCATATGGCAGTTACTATAGCTGTACTTTTTTTGTACTGTCTTCCACATGAATTGCTCATCGCAACAGCCCATCCATTAAATGTCACATATTAATATACTGCACACATTAGCCATCATTTGTATCTAGGCCAGAGCTACACAACAGCAGCATCTATCACCCACCTGAAACATACCTGCAAGAACAAAAGACAGAAACAAAAATGCTTAGAGATGGATGAACACACACAGCTGTATATTTCCTACCTGTAGCCCTCCCCTTCACAAAAAAGAATCCCATTGAATACTGGTAGTATAACACAGAGATTAGAGTAGTGAGCTGCAAATGAGCTTGGCACATCAAGCAGACCCAGGTTTGATTCCTACAACCTCCACTTGCATACTATACAATGCTGAGCAAGTCACTTAACCTCCCCAGTGCTCCTGGGTCACAACTGAAAATAGGCACATGTGCCTAGTGGGCCTTACCAAGTTACCAAAGAATAAAAAAATGTACCTTTGACAGAATGACACAGCATGTTACTCAGAGACTGTCATCATCCGTATCAGGTCTTCTGAGAATAAGTTTCTGTGTCTTGGATCAGTGTTATCCACATCAGTTTCTAGCCACCATAAAATACAGTAGCACTGAGTAAAGGTAGGCAGAAAGAGACAATGGGTCCAATTCTCAGTGAGGGCTTAGAATAGCACAAGCTGTGACATTCAGCAGCTTGTGCTGATGCCTAGTACCCTGTACCAGATTCTGGTACAGAAGGGGTCCCAGAGCTTAAGTCACCACACTTGCAGCAGCCTCTCCCATGCAGCAAACAGATGGCACATGGAAGGGTTTACTGCAGGCCCCTTGTGGCAAGACAAGTGGTCCCCCCAACCCCGATCCCATGTTACATATCTGAATTACCCATCACCGGTGGTCCAATGGACCTCCTCCCTTTCCTGAGTCACGTGTTAGAAATATAATTCTGAATTGATCCCTGGTAGTCTAGTGGATCACCCCTCCCCAATCTCTGATGTGCCCATATAATAAATAGATATAAAGAACCCCTCACTGGTAGCCTAGTGGTCCCTTCCTCTCCAGTCCCCAATTTGCCTGTATAATAAATAGATATAAAGAACCTCTCCCTGGTAGTCTAGCAGCCCCCTCTATCCCAATGTGCCAGTATATTAAAAAGATCAAAATGATCCCCTCCTGGTAGTCTAGTGCCCCCATCCTGATCCCCATGTGGCCCAGTGTAATAATATTTAATAGTGCCTCCATCCCTGATGGTTAAGTGGCTCTCCATCCATTAGGAAGTGTCCACCACCGCACTCCCCCATCCCAAAACAGTAGCCATTAGCACAGCTCTACTCTCACCTTCACGGCTGGCCACCATCTGAACTGTCACAGAGCATGTACTGTAAAGTGAACGTACATATCGATGAACGCGTACACTTCACAGTACATGCTCTGTGACAGTTCAGTTGTTGGTCAGTCATAGAGGTGAGATGAGGGTTGTGACAGTCACCATCTCTTTTGTGAGATGGGGAAGAGGGGTGGTGGGCACTACCTACTGGGTGGGGGTGAGGGTCACTTGACCACAAGGGATGGGGGGACTATTAATTATTATTATACAGTACTGTACCACATCAGGGATTGGGGATGGGGGGTGATAGACTACCAGGGAGGGGGGTCTTTACATCTATTTATTATAAAGGCACAACAGGGATTGGGGAAGGGGGATGGCTAGACTACAAGGGAGAGGTTCTTTATATGTATTTATTATATGGGCACATTGGGGATTGGGGAGGGGGACTGCTAGACTACCAGGGAAGGGTTCTTTACATCTATTTATTATATGGGCACATCAGGGATCAGGGAGGGGGGACCACTAGACTGCCAGAAAGGGGTTCTTTATATCTATTTATTATATGGACTCATCAGGGATCAGGAAAGAGAACCACGGCATAATGCCACAAACAGGCAACTCTCCCAGAGGAGAATTTTCTAAGTATCCTTAGACCAGCTGTGTTTGGTGTGAGGGCACTTAGAATTTCTCCTTCTTGGAGAGTTCTGTGAATGTCACATTCGGGGATGTTTATTTATTTATTTATTTTGTTTCAAATTGACACCTATGAGCTGGGAGCTCTTTTACATAAGTACCATGTGAGGATACATCAGCAAGGTACAATGAAGAACAATAGCAAGAAACATATAAAACTTAAGCATTCAAATGTCTAGACATGAACAGTACTCTACTAATAGTAATAATACTAAGCATAGCTTACAGAGTAACAGTTGCAAAATTCAATGGGGAGAAAAAAAGGAAAATAAGGCAGCCTGGGGGCGTTGTCCATGTAGGTGGTGGAGGAGGGGATAGGGGGCTGGAGGTAAAGAGAGAAAGGGGTTGATGGGCGATGGCTACTGTGCGCAATAGGAGGCAGAGGATACCTGGTCTGTGGAGGTTAGGTGTGGTTGGGAGTAGGAGAAGAGGAGGGGTGGAGGGGCAGGGCCACTAGGAGGAGAAAAGGTGGGGTATGGAGGAAACAGGAAGTGAGCAAGAAGGGTAGTACTGGGGATGCATAAATAATTGGGGAACAGGAAGGGGCATAGAGGTAACAAGGAGAAAGCATGAGAGGTTTGGAGCAGGAGAGGTGGAGAAAAGGAGGGTATAATAGTATTCGGAGGGAAGATAGCATCTGCTACATGCCCCTTAGCACCATGTTGCAGCCCATTCTTGGACTCACAGGCAGCACAAGCCCCATTTGAGACAGGCAGCCTGCTGTTGATGCAGGCTGCCATTGTGAATCAATCAATCAAGTCAATCAAAATCTTTATTCATCCAGCTGAACATCGCTGAGATCAACTCAGTTACAAGATGGATGTCATTAGAACACAGGCAGGATATACAGTTTATAAACAAAACAAAGTGAAACATCTGAATAAAACTTTACAATGACAGTAACACAATAGCATAACAATGGCACAAATGATACTTTTAAAGAGCTGCATTTCAATACCTACATGCTGTCAGGATGTATATACAAGTAGCTAGGAGAGCTATACATGAATAACAGTTAAGTGAGCTGTGTTACATATATTGTCTTCTGAGACAGAGCAGTCTGTGAGTTCAGATTAGGAAGGAGGAATGTAGGGGGAGGGGGAGAGTGAGTGCGGGGGGGCTGAAGGGGGGTACCAAGGGGGAGAGGTGGAGGGCCATAGAGAACACTGAACAGGGGCAGTTGGCAGAGGCAGATAGGAGACAACCAGAATGATACAGGAGCTAAAAAGAGGGTTTCAGAGCTGTGTCAAGGGATAAACTTAATAGAGAGCAGCCCCATGCAGCAATATCCAAATAGTGCTGCAAGGGGAGAGGATCACTTCCAAAGCATCATTTGATGCAACGGGCACTTTGTGCCATTCACTGTGGCACAAGCCCTTTGTACTGTGCCTGGAGCTTTGTGAATTGAGCCCAATGTGGTGCAGTATGATAGTACCCAGTATAATATGTTGTGGGCTATTTGGAACCACTTGGATGCTGATTTTCCTGTGTGGAGTGTGACTAGAGGCCAGCAGTAAGTTTGCATATCAATGATGTTTCCACAGGATTAGTTTTGCTTTTCATGGACTTTATTATTTGACCTCTTCATCTGAAGTTTTTACTGAGTTGTATTGGTATTTTTGATCTTTCTTTTGCTGATCACCATCCGGTATTTGCTGAAGCTTGGATTTCTGTCTACTACTGTCATCTAATTAGATATCATACATTTTGGGAAATCGATCTTTGTTTGCTTTCTGCTTTGTATTTGTTCAAGTTTTGAAAAACTTGCTTCAAGAAAACATCCTATGCATCATGTATGGAATCTTATGAGAATCAGTCCACAGCAACTGGTTGTTGACAATAACATAAGAGAAGTCGGACAGAATTTGAAATCTTCTGGTAAGCTAAATTCTAAGCTTTACCTTTATTACTGAGATTGCATTTCTATAATTATTACATAGAGAATAGTGGATGGCTAACTATACAGACCCAATGTGTTCTGCCACAGAGGCATTCAGATTCCCAAAGACCTCAAAAGCGAAACTCTAGAGGTCTGTGGGAATCAGAAGCCCAAGGTGGCAGAACACACTGGTTCTGCATAAAGATGGTCATTCACTATTTTTTATAGTGTACAGTGACACTGAAATACAATTTTTCATGGATTGAGTATTTCTTTTTTAGCACAGTCTCTGCCATTTGCATGTAATTCATATAGTTACAGCTGGTCCCTAGGGCAAGGTCATTAGGGATCAGATGTCCCTACATTTCTGTTTCACACTCCCATTGATTGAGAATGGGGTTTGGGAAGGGTTTTTAAGAAAAATAAATGGCTGCTGTGTTTCTCACATAGCGAGAGGTCGTGGAGCAGCCAAGTCTTTTTTTGGTAAGTAATTGGAAATATCTGGTTGATCCTGCATTTATATTTTTTAAAGAGGTAC
This sequence comes from Neoceratodus forsteri, assembly GCA_016271365.2. NCBI lineage: Eukaryota > Metazoa > Chordata > Ceratodontiformes > Ceratodontidae > Neoceratodus > Neoceratodus forsteri. The sequence continues at coordinate 866,950,535 of CM057450.1, read as the reverse complement.
AAGTCTAGTTGATCCTGCCTGTATTTAATTTTATCTGGTTGATCCTGTATCTGTGCGGTAATGCGACTGTGTGTTCATGTTGTTGCCGTTTCCGTTAATCTGTTTGATCCTGCGTTTTTAGTTACTGAGGCTTCTGCACATGACAGGTTAGCTGGAATGCTGTTGTACCACAGAAGGAATGAACATCATTCAATGGCCTTTGAACTGTGGTACAACAGCATTTCAGCTGTGATGGAAATTGAGGTGGAACAATTTTCCACTATACACTATATAGCATTTCTTTTTTCTTTGTCATAGGAATCTATGTACAGTTTATCTTTGAACCTGAATTCAGAAGGGCAACATTTTGAAGAGTGGCTTGATAAGCTTTGAAATCTGTTGAGCTAAAGTAAACAATGAAGGGTTACCCTGTAACCTGCTTGAGTGACATCAGTAGTGTGGTGGGGGAGGGAGAGTTAAATACCCAGCATTTGGTAATTAACGGGACTTTACTGAGAGAAGGCAGAAGAGTTTATTGCTATCCAGAAGTTCATTAAGCCAGGGAATTTGTTGCAGCAAATGTAGTACTGCTTATAGTTAAAAATCAGTTTGCTAGACTATGTAAAGCCAGTTTTCAGTCTGCTGATTTAACCTTTTAACTTTAATTAAGGGTACAGAGAGTTGAGGGAAAACTGGTTAGTATCAGAAGACCAAGGTTTATTGTAAGAAGCTGTATAGGGATGAGTTTTAGCAGAGAGAAAGTCAGTTGCAAGGACCGTGGGATGCTCTTCTCCAAGGTTATGCTGTGGAGAAAGGGACACTTTCCCTTCTGTAGGACCTTTGCAGAGTTCCATGCTCAGGAGGTACTGTAACAACAAGGGAAGATATATCTCTCCTATGTCACCTGCTCCGTTAGAGCCCACGGCCCACATCTCCACTCCCCCCAGAAGCCCACTTGTCTGGGGGGGTAGAAAATGATGGAAGGAGGTCAATGAAACCAACACCATCCCAACTGCAAATCACTTTGTACCCTTGGAGGAGACCCAGGTACCTGACTTTCACCAGGGAAGGGGGGCAATTCTGAGTCAGTCAAGGGAAGTGGAGTGATGATCTGATGGCACCCAGGGGTGAGAGTAAGATGAAGGCAGCAAGGAAAGTCTTAGTGGTTGGGGATTCTATGATCAGGAGAGTAGAGTGGGTGGTGGGTGATGGGGAGGAGGGGTGGGGGATGGTCAGGTGCCTTCTTTGGGCATCAGCCATCTGGGCCATAGAACATGAAGGGTAGCAGAGAGGGAGGGGGGAGATGGGGGTGCTGGTACACTTTGTTACAAATGATTTGGTGACCCAGCCTGTGGAGTAAGTGAAGCAGAACTTTCAGAGGCTTGGGGACAGATTGTAGGTACATTCGGCCTGTCTGGCCATTTCTGAGACCCTTCCCTTGTGGAATGGGGGGAAGAAAACAGAATAAGAAGGGAGCAGAGAGGAAGAATTAAATGGGAAGTTAAAGGGATGGTGTGAGGAGAAAGGGTACCACTTTGTGGGGGACTGGAGGGCTTCTGGGACAGGAGGCTCTCAAAAGAAGAAAGCCTTCACCTGACAAGACAGGGGATCAGCACACTGTGGTAAACATTTACATCAACATTAGGCAGTTAAACTGACTGCAGGAGACACTGAGGTTAGGGGAACCACAGTAAAGGGAGTATGGAAGGTTAACCTAGACAGAGCTCCCCCTATACTGGGGTAGAGATGCAGTGAATTTAAATTCCACCGGTGAAATGAATGCGAAGTGGGCACTTCGCGTTGCCACTCTGCTTAGTGGAGTGGGCAATGCAAAGTGCTCAATCCGCCTTGTCATTACCATCCGTGCGTTAAGGCAGAATGGCAACACGAAGTAAGATGGAGTCATTGTTTTTAATGGACTTCGCGTCCCTCATTATAATTCTAAGTGATCCACTTGGTGTTGCTGATGACACAAAGCTCTGTAACAGAGTAGACACACCAGAGAGTGTAGACAGAATGAGAAGGGACCTGCAGAAACTTGAAGAATGGCCAGGGGTTTGGCAGTTGAAATTCAATGCAAGGAAGTGCAAGATAATGCATATGGGGCACAAAAACCCTGGCACAATATATCAGTTGGGGGGTGAGAATATAGCATGCACCAAGCAGGAAAGGGATCTTGGAGTTATCATCTCTGATGACCTCAAGGCAGGAAACAGTGTGACAAGGCAGCAGGTAAAGCAAATAGGATGCTGGGATGCATAGGCAGGGCATCACCAGCAGGAAAAGGGAGGTCATAATTCCACTATACAAGACACTAGTGAGGCCGCACCTGGGTACACTGTGCAGTTCTGGAGACCTTACCTACATGGACATAGACAGGGTAGAGAAGGTTCAGAGGAGGGCAACAAAGATGGTGCATGGATTGCATCACAAGTCCTATGAGGACAGGTTGAAGGAAATGAACATGTACTCCCTGGAGGAGAGGAAGGAGAGAGGGGATATGATAGAGACATACAAATATCTTACAGGGAGGAACACGGTGCAGGAATGCACTATTTTTAAGCGAAAAAGATGTTCCAGGACTAGAGGCATGGGATGAAGTTGGAGGAGGGCGATTCAGAGGAAACGTGAGGAAGAATTTCTTCACAGAACGGGTGGTGGACAAGTGGAACACCCTGCCAGAGGAAGTGGTGGGGGGCTGAAACAATCACGGGATTTAAGAATGCATGGGATAGACATAAAGGAATTCTGGAGGTCAGGGGTAAGGGGCAACAGACTTCCTGGAAAACATATACTGAACTTACAAACTTAAATGGGCAAACTGGGTGGGCCATAGGCCCTTATCTGCTGACACTGTCTATGTATCTATGTATCTATGTGTTTCAGATTTGACAGCCCCCCACACATCACATGGCTTACAGCACTGTAAGTCACATGGTCTTTAGCCAGGCATGAAGGAAGTGAGTCATACAAACAGACACTTTCACTTCCTTCTGTGCAGATGGAGAGAGGAGTGTGTTTTGTGACTGCTGATACTTTGAGATCAGAGTGAGGAGAAGATTTAAACTTTGATTCTAACCCAACAGCTTTTTTAAAAGCTACATTTTTTTTGTCTTTTCTGTACTATTTTTTACTTAATTTGTTCTTTCTGTAAATTTTATTTTTCTTACCTTTATAAGTAATTAGTTGTTTGTCTATGTGACTGTGTGTGTGTTTTGTGACAGTGTGAGTAGTGATTGCTCGGACTGAGGGAGTGCAGTAGGAGAGATGGACCAGGGTGAGGGTATATCTGGGGTGGGGTAGCTCTGGGAGAGTATGGTAGGGGTAGTGGACAGCATTGTACCATGTGCATGTGTGTGGAGCATGGGCGCCCATTCCTGTTGGACCACCCGAAATGTCTGAGTGCCCCCCCGGAAGCAGGACCAGGACTGCCTCCTGACTCTGAGGCAGTTGAACCACCACCACCACCACCAAGTCCAGCACCAGGTCCTCTGGAGCAGGATGTGCCTGTTACCCCGGGCCCAGGTGTGAATCCCTTCCCTATTCAGCACCATGACCAGCCAGCTGCCAGTTCATCTGGCCCTCCCCTGCCTGTGCTTGATCCTCCCCGCACCTCCATTGTTTGGCAGTTTTTTTACTATGTTGGGGGGGCAGCAGTGTGGCCAAGTGCCACCTATGTGAGGCGAAGGTGCACCATGGCCCCCAGGGAACCCACCTGGGGACTGGGGGCCAGTGCACCCATATGCTCAATCACCACCAGTTGGAGTAGCAGGCTGCCAGAGAATGGACCATACCAGCACCTGCTGGCCATTCTGTGGCAGAGGGTGCAGCTGTGAATGGTGGCATCCATAAGAAAAGGAGGGCCACAGCAGCACCTGCTGCTCCACCAGCACCCCCACCACCACCACCACCAGCAGGTCAGCCTGTAGAACATGTAGACCCCAGAGAACTGCATGTAACACAGGCTGACTTGGCAGTTCTCTGGAGTGCTGTCGAGGATAACATTGAGAAGGTGAGTGCTGTGGAGCAGCGGCTGGATCTCATAGAGGAACATCAGTTGCAAATTATGTCCATGCTGGAACTGCTAATGGATCACCATGGGATCCCACATTAGTTTTGTTTCTTCATACCATGTGCCCCCCAACACCTTCCTTGCTGTGTCATAAAATGTATTCCTCCACCATCCCCAACCCTTGTATGTAATTATGCCCTTTTTTTGTTGTCTCCCGTATGTGTAAAACATTGTATTCTGGACCCCTTTCCTTCTGTTAAGTGTCTGTGTGTGTGTCAAGTGTGTGTGTGCGCGCTGTTTTGGTGCCTCATTTTTCTGCATCTCCAAAATGCATCTGTCTTGTGTCTAGAAAATTGACAAGTGGTAACAAATTGAATTGGGAGCATTACAGCACATACAATGTCCGCCGGAATTAATGGTGCACTCAGTCATGCGCACAATGGTTACACAGAGTCCCCAGATTTTTCTGCATGCCCAAAATGCATCTGTCTGGTGTCCAGAAAATTGACAAGTGGTAACAAAGTGAAATATGAGCATTACAGCACATACAAAATCCCCCAAAATTAATGACGCACTCAGTCATACACGAAGTGGTCACACAAAGTCCCCAGATTTCTTCTGCATGCCCAAAATGCATCTGTCTTGTGTCCAAAAAATTGACAAGTGGTAACAAAGTGAAATTGGAGTGTTACAGCACATACAAAGTCCCCCAGAATTAATGGTGCACTCAGTCATGCGCACAGTACTCACACAGAGTCCCCAGATTTTTTCTGCAGGCCCAAAATGCAACTGCCTTGTGTCCATAAAACTGACAAGTGGTGATGAAGTCAAATGTGAGAATTACACCACATGCAAAGTCCCCCAGAATTAATGGTGCACTCAGTCATGCATGCAGTACTCCCACAGAGCCCCCAGATTTTTTCTGCATGCCCAAAATGCATCTGTCTTGTGTCCAAGAAATTGACAAGTGGTAACAATGTGAAATGGAAGCGTTACAGCACATACAAAGTCCCCCAGAATTAATGGTGCACTCAGTCATGCATGCAGTACTCACACAGAGTCCCCAGATTTTTTCTGCATGCCCAAAATGCAACTGCCTTGTGTCCAGAAAATTGACAAGTGGTGATGAAGTCAGATGTGAGCATTACACCACATGCAAAGTCCCCCAGAATAAAATGATGACCATGAGTGAACTGTTGCTGGTCCAGTGTGTGCTGCGATTCCAAAAATGCAATGTGATCATCTCAACCAGATACAAGGATGCCCTTTGTCTGTACACTAATAGTAGCCTTGGTGAGTTGATATATATAGATATATATTTGTGTATTTTGTAGGTGGGGGGTTGACATGGACATGTACTCATTGTATTGTTTTGTATCACAGGTCACAGTTACTGTTGGTGTGCACATTCCAGTGCTCGATGAGAACTTTTTGCGTAGCAATTTTAAATGGATAACTCTCAAGCAAATGAAGGTAAGCATTTTTTTTGGGGGTGGGGGAAGCATATTTGCAGGTTTGTCTCTAACGGTTTCTTATTTGGTTACTTCTTCACAGATTTCATCTGCATCCTTCTCGAGTCTGGTTGTTAAAGATGGTCGTGGTCATCGAATGAAATGACTTCTGTGTGTTGCATGTCTGCCCCAGTATGGGGGGTGGGGCCTAATGTTGAAGAACTTCTTTGGATAAGGCCACTTTGACACAACAACAAACATCTTGAAGTTTCCTAAAAAAAGAAATGAATGACTTTTTACAACTTGAATGTAATTTGTCCCTCTGCCTTGGCATGGTAAATGTAAATGTAATGGGGAAATATTGTTTTAATGACACTGGTGGTGGGTGCTCGACTGGTGGTGATAGCTGCGGCACATGATGACATTCTCTGTTGTATCTTCCTGCATCTGGTGGTGGTGGCAGTGGCTAGCATCAGTCCCGGTGTTGGTGGTGGTCCAGGGGGGTGGACAAACACATGCTCAGTGATGGCAGTGGCTAACATAAGTCCTGGTGGTGGTGGTCCGGGGGGGGTGGACAAAATCATCCTCAGTCAGTGGTGGCATTGGCTAACAACAGCCCCAGTGGTGGTGGTCTGGGGGGGTGGACAAACTCATGCTCAGTGGTGGCAGTGACTAACATCAGTCCCGGTGGTGGTGGTGACTTTTTACAACTTGATTGTAACTTGTCCCTGGTTCTCAATCTCAAGTCAAGTTACATTTCGAAACATCTTGTCAAGTAACACAAGCTGTGTGCAACTGTTTGAGCACTGTCATGGCCATGGCTGCACAGATGCAAGTTCAGAATACATTGCATGATATCTTACAGAAATAGTTTTGGTGACATACACATGTCACCTAGTTTATGATTTGCACTCAGTCACATTTGCTGCAGTCTTTTAAAAAAAATTGAATGGATGAAATAAAATCTTGATACTTACCGGTATGGATTTCAAATGGATATTCCATAGGTTCCTGTGTATGGTACAGCTGCAGTACCATTCACACCGACTTTCAGCAAAGGAGAGTGTTTTTGTGAACCTGTAAAAAAAATAAATAAATAAGTTTACCGTATGTATTTGACCACTGTGGCTCAGAAAAGCAATAGAAAATAAAACATACAGCTAAAGGAAGTTAAATAGCATAAAAAACATTATTATACATACTCACTTTATAGTTTAAATATTAAGAAGCTTTGTGCCTGTGGCTGATGAATGTCATCTCCTGTTCAACTCCCTCTGTCTTGGCATGGTCAATGTAAATGTAATGAGGAAATATTGTCTGAATGACACTGATGGTGGGTGCTGGACTGGTGGTGATAGCTGCGGCACATGATGGCATTCTGTTATATCTTCACAATTTGAAGATAGAAGGGGGACAGCTCAGAGGTAATGTGAGGAAGTATTTTTTCACAGAGAGGGTTGTGGATGAATGGAACAGCCTCCCTGAGGAGGTCGTGGAGTCAAGAACAGTGGGGGAATTCAAGAATGCATGGACAGACATAAGACAGTCCTCATGGGGGGTAGGAGGAAGTAAGCTGTTGGTTAACTAGGATCTGCAGCTTATCTGTTAGGTAGGAAAATGGGCAGACTAGGTGGGCCAAGTGGTCCTTATCTGCCATCATATTCTATGTTTCTATGTTTCCTGCATCTGGTGGTGGTGGCAGTGACTAGCATCGGTCCCGGTGTTGGTGGTGGTCCAGAGGGGTGGACAAACTCATGCTCAGTGATGGCAGTGGCTAACATCAGTCCTGGTGGTGGTGGTCTGGGGGGGTGGACAAACTCATGCTCAGTCAGGGGTGGCAGTGGCTAACAACAGCACCAGTGGTGGTGGTGGTCTGGGGTGGACAAACTCATGCTCAGTGGTGGCAGTGGCTAACATCAGTCTTGGTGTTGGTGATCCGGGGGGGTGGACAAACTCATGCTCAGTGGTGGCAGTGGCTAACATCGGTCCCAGTGGTGGTGGTCTGAATCCAGAGGGACACACCAGCGTTTAAAAACTTCAATTAAAACCTGACAACATTAACCACATCATCATCCTGATAAAGAAAGCTGCCCTCACAGTCATCTATGTCTGAAGTCTGACCACTGTGAAATTCTTTCTCCACTGTGTCATCATCTATGTCGCTGGTGGCCCTTTCATGTTGCCACTGCAAGTGCCACCAGGATGATCCATTTCCATATCACCAAAACCACCATGACTAGACTGGGGTATGAATACTGAGGTTGCAGTCTGTGCTGGTATGTGCCTCTCATTCATTTTTATGCGTGTTAGCAAACTAACATTTGCAGGAGAGAGGTTTGTTCGATGATACCTGACGTTTGCACCTGCTGATCTGAATACCCTCTTGACGCTTACACTAAAGGGTGGGCATGTGAGGTACTTCAGTGCCACTGCAGTCAGCTCTGGCCATTCACAGACCATTGCACTCCAGTACAAAAGAAGATCATCAGTTATTGTCAGATGCCTGTTTTCAGACAAATACAACTCAACCATTCTCTGTGCCACACTAAGTCCAGTGGTTGATGCATGATCCTGTTCTCTGGAATCATTTATTTCACAAATCCCTACTTGGGACAAAGCCTCCCAAAGTGGGTTGATGCCAGCCACTTTGGATGTCAGACCACCTGGAACTGCAATTCCCTTCCCCTTGCAGGATATGCATGATGGTCCTCCAGGTACACCTTCAGCCAGATTATGCTGCTGAGGTTTGCTGACCTTGGCACGTGACTTCTGTGCCCATGAACTAAGTGCACCAGTTGTCCACTGATATTTTTCACCTGTTCAGGCCCTCCCTCCAGTACTGATGCAATTCCACATTTGTATTGTGGGTCCAGTACTGTTGCTATGGCAAAGTTGCCACTGCGCTGAATGCTCAAAATGTGATGATTCTGGTCGAATACTGTCAGCATGTGTTGCAGCAACATACTGCTGCCACCGTCTCCGGCTACATCAAGCTATGCTGTACATTCACCAAGGTCTGCCTCAGCACCCACAGCAGTGGAATTGATTGGCTAATGGATGCAGACTTGCCACTCACTGCCTGTGTGGCATGTTCAAAAAGCCACAAAATTGTTATTACAGAGTACATGAGGTGCCACTGTTCAGTCGTCATAGACATGGAGGCCCCAGAACTGTCACGGCTAGTATGCATCACAAGATATTCTGAGATGGTTTTATATTGTTCATACAGCCTGTCTGCCATGTATAAAGTGGAGTTCCATCGAGTGTCAACTTCCAGCTTCAAGCACTACTGAGGGAGGCTGTTTTGCATCTGCAACTGCCGCAGTTGGTCACGGGCCTTTGCAGATCATGAAAAGTGAGACCAGTTATGGTGTGCAATGGTCAGCATTTCATTTACATCAGGGTGCTGCAGAATCTCCTGCACCACAAGATTTAAACAATGGACCATGCATGGAACATGAAAAAAACACCATTCGTGATGCATTAAACCACATTTGACCCATTGTTACTTGCTATGAACCCAGCTCTCAGGGACAGGGGTTCAGCCACTTGTCAGTTTCAGTCAGTGCCATGTCCAACATGTTTTCACCAGTGTGTGAACAGGTCACATTGTGCATAGTAATCATTGTATGCTGTTGAATTCCTGTAAGATTGCTACCATGACAATCCACCTTACTGCACTGATTATTCACACTATCAACATCACAAACAACCCCAGGCACCTGCACCCAGTGTGCAGTTATACACAAATATGAACTCCCCTCTCTTTTGCTACTTTTCCATATATCCATACTTAATTGGATGAATGGAGAGGAAGAATGTTGAAGGGCATGACTCACTGAGTCGGACACAGTACGGAACAACTAGGGGACAGCATGGGTTGAAAAGTGTGTCCTGGATGGAACTTTCCATTTTGGACAGGTATGTGCAGCAAACCACCAGAACCCAGAATTCTCCGCAAAGTAGAAGGGCAAAAGATCAATTGCCAGCATTTCAGCTACAGCAGCATTAAGTTCATGTGATACTGTACTCATTGGAGGGGGGTACTTCAGTTTGTGTGTAAAAACACTCTGTAACATGGGCTGACTTAAACATTTTACATGGAGTGTGATGACAAATTGGTTCTGCTCTGTGAATGGCAGGGGGTGGAGTGTGGACGTTTGATGAAGACGGTTGCACAGGTGATGATGACAAACCCAGAAATGCAGTTATTTTGCCAGATTTGCCAACCAGGGTTGATGTACCACTTGCACTAGACATACTGCATTCACTACCTCCACCACCACCAAAACTGCTACTCTCACCAGCACTGGACAGCATTTCAAAATCATTATGCTCCTCCACCTCATCATGCCTGTAGTAATCCTCTGGTCTTATTTCCTCACTACTGTACATGTTTAATTTCCTACTGGACTTAACACTCATGGAAGGGGATAACATGCTCACTATGGTTGCTAACGAGGGTTAAAGCCCCACTGTAGTATTAGCTGCCATCTTGTGCTGGGTCCACAGTGCCATGTGCCTCTTCTTAAGATGTGTATGCTGTCCTCCTGTGCCCAGATAGCTCCGCTTTTTACCTTGACTCGCATGCACATGGCAAACCTGGCAGATTGCAACTGACTCATCATTTGCACCTTAAACAAAAAAATCCCAAACAAGGGATTGTGATGCTCTATTTTTAACATGTCCATGATGCTGTTATTGAACTCTGTTCTTTTAAGCAATAAAGTGGGCGGGGGGCTACATGACGTTTCAGACACTGCACACCTGGACTGCAAGAGACCACAATGACTACCTCTAATTATTACTGGGTCATCATCATCATCATCAACTGAAACTGGTAAATCACAGTTTTTTATGGGGGGGGATTATGCAAACAGACTCAGACATAGCCACCTTGAATTTCTTTTTCACCGGTTCCCAGCTGGGGTCAATTACATCATCATCATATTCATCAACATCACACACAGCCACATCTTCTGCTTGGATGCTAGCATGTGGACTGCATGTTGCAACCACAGCAACATTATCATCATCATCACATTCATCATCATCATCAACACCACCATCACCTGATATTTTTTCACCACACTGTGAATCACTGCATGGAAAATGCGTGACATGAACTACGGTGGATGAAATATCACATTGTATGCTATCATTGACATGATTATCAGAATCCTCAGGTTCAGTTACTGAGATGTTACTGGGAAGTATGACATCATCTACACTGCCACTTACTTGCACTGCTTCACAGTCCACTATATTTTTGGACATAGTACACTGGTCAGAATTCAAACTTGAGGCAGCAGTACTCATACTACCACCACCACCAGCAACTGCACTAACCACCGGCTGGGAAAACATCATCTCCTCCAACTATGAGTGAAGCTGCTGATTAGGCTGTAAAAAACATTGCAGGGGAAATACCTTTCCTCACATCAGCAATGCACTTCTTCTTCTGCGTACTACCAAGCCCACAGACTATCTTACTGGCAGTAGTGCCATGGGGAGAACCAGCTTTGCTTGCTTGTCTCTTTGCAGGCATTTTGGGGGATCAACAACAATATTCTAAACAAATTTAGATTTTAGTACATTCACTATCTGATTGGGGGGACGCTGGATGTAAAGCCAAAAAAACAACTGTGGCTTCATCAACAGAGACAGTCACCCAAATTCGCAAGTGAAAACACCTTGAGTAACCAGTGGTGCTGAAGTCACAAGCAATCCGATCTGGAAAAAAATTCTGTTTGCTGCTGGGGGTGGGGGGGAGCACTGACTGCAGATTTTTATGGCAGTACACGCAGCAAAACAAAGAACAGATACCACAATGGCAGTACAAAATCAGGCAGCTGCAGTGGATAGCAGGTTCACACTGCTTCACCTGCAATTACACTGTGGCACAACAAAAGGTGTATTATTTGATGTTACCCAACACTGCACACACACTCACATACATACACTCACACACACAGAACACTTTGTCTACAGTGGTGAACAAGTAATGCATAGCAAATTGAAAAGTTCAGTAATATGCCACGTAGTGTAAACAACCTGAAATTATGAATTGCTGCACCAGATCCACACAACACGCAATCAGCAAGAAAATTTCAACAATTATGGACAATATTACTGTGTGTACATTAACACAGTCAGTTATATGAGAAAAATAAAACCAAAAAACAAAGAAATCCCTATTTCTCCAACTTAAATCTATCTACACCGCAAACATGCCCCTCCCCCAAAGCACACTTTCACTGTCTTTTACTACACACACTCAATGTTGTACATTAACATTCAAAATCTATACACAAACAAAAACGCTCTATGATATGAGCACAGGAGGGTTTCCTACAATCGATGAACTAAAGTTTGAGCCCCCAAAAAAACTCAAAAATGCTTTTTTAACAGCTTATAGAAGGTTTGAATCACAGACAGCTCTCAGAGCACACTGTCTCCTACAGCTTCCTACACACGACCCTGAACTGAGGCTGTGCAGCTCAATATAGAGCCCATGTGACCTGAAATCCCATGAATCAGTGCAAAATTCACCTTCAGAGCTTAAAAACAAGGTGAAGTGAGGTGAAGTGCATTGTTTTCAATGCAGTTCACCTTCAATTTGGTGGAGTAGTGGTCTCAGCTAGTGACACACCTGATCATATCAACTTTATTAGTGATGACAATGTAAACATTTTTGAAGGTGTCGTCCAGACCACTGCTGGAAATGGTGAAACAGACTGTACTGTCAGTGGGAGAAGTACAGGGAGGCTAGCCATCAGGAAGTGTAGCAATGGGAATAGTAGTACGGTACTGTAGATGTCCCTTGTTGGACATGTGAGCAAACAAAAGAATAGTCCAAACTGTGCCTTGGTAAACTGGGCTTGAAAAACCCTGAGAATTTAATATTCTCACAATCTAGCCTTGACACAGAATCAGCAGAAGAGGAGGAGGAAGAGTATGACCAGGAGATTTGTACATGCACGCAAATCATTGCTGGTTATTCAATATGTCTTTGCTGCTCCACCATAATTGTGTGTGAGAGTTACTGCTTTATTTATAGTTAATGCTTCCATGGGGAATTACCCCATCGCTTATATTAGATATCCAGCAGTTATTTCATGCCAAATTACTTGTCTGTGATAATGGCGTCAAACCTGCCTACATGTTGTGTCAGAAACATCTCTGACACTTCTCTAGTTTTAGCAGGAGGAAGAGAAGACCCAGATGGTGTCACCTCCCCACCTGCTACGGTGAAGAATACCAGCCCTACTGTATCATCTTCTGTGCAGTGTGCAGGGAAAAGGGTGGTGTTACCCTCATTGCACAGTAATGCATGACAAGGAAAATGTGATTCATTATAGAGGGAGGAGGACAAAGATGAAGATGATGCATTGTTTTAGAACCTTTTGATTTGCTTGATTTTATTTTAATGTAATTACTATTGTGAGTTATTGTTCTTAAATTTGGCTTTAATTTCATGCCAAAAATGTGATTCATGGTGAGGGAAGGAGGAAAAGTAAGAGGACGATTTGTTTTCAGAAGCAAGGCTCAAACAATTTAACTAGCTGAGAGGCGGTGGCAGAAAGACAAAGGGAGGCATAAACAGCTCCCCCTCCCCACAGACTAAAGCAGTAAATCAAGAGGATTTGAGGGGAGGGAAATTCCTCAAGGAGCAGGTTAATGAGAACAGCAGAGAAACAGAACAAGTGGGATGGGAACAAAAGTAGCAAAAAGAGAGGGGGAAATTAGTCCGGGCACAAGTGTTACAGGTAGAGTGGAAACAAGATGTAGAGGGCCATGTGTGCAAATGCAAGGAGTCTTTGAAATAACATTTTAGACCTAGAGGCCATTATGATGGAGGCAGATATGGATATTGTGACCATTGTAGAGTCATGGTGCTTAGGTAATAATGATTGGGACATGGCCATTCCAAGCTACACTCAGTTCAGGAAGGATATGGAGAGGAGGAAGTGAGTAGGGGTTGTGCTGTGTATATGAAAAGGTATCAAAGCAATAAAAATACAAGGGATCCAGGGGAGAAGGAGAGTTCGGAGGTACTGTGAGTCACCCTAGACACAGGATAAAGAGCCACCATTTGCAGTGGAGGGATATACAGACCTCCAATACAGGGGGAAGAACTGGATAAGGCAATGAAAGAAGCCATCAGCACAATGGCAGAACAAGCATTTATCAATGCCAAACATTTGCTGCTGGTGTGCACCTGTTGTTTTAATTGATTGATTTTTTTTACTTTTGATATCAAACTTTGAAAATACTGATGGAGTCACATGATGCCTGCTCAAGACTAGCTTCTCCTTTGCCTTGATCCCGCTCATCCAACTCAATTTTGTTATATTTCCACAACTTTCCTACTTACTACCAAACAAATTATATTCATCTAACTGCCAGATATTCCTAGGAAACAGTGTGGTGGTTATTTTCCTTAGAACTTTGCTGCAACATGGATTCCAAGATGAGGCAGAGCCTGCCCCGCCATATCCCACCACAGACACTGGACAAGTTTGCAAAAAAATCCAAAGCTCACAATGCCTCAGCCAGGCAAGGGACTACTTCTACCCCAGACGCAACTTCCCTGTCAGATGAACAGTTTCTGCTTGAACTTCAATCTATCAAAGACTCCTTATTAAGCCTTAACACCGAGCTTACTTCCATTCGACAAGAAATGGAAACTAGTAACAAGATAATCGATGATGTTGAAGCTCAATCAGTTTCAACTGAAAAATGGCGCGACCACACAGATCACAAGATGACCTCCCTGAGACAATGGCTACATAAGATGAAATTAAAAATGAAGGACCTAGAAGGCAGGAGCTGGTGGAAAAATTTAGTTATCCTTGATCTCCTCAATGATGTCAAAGGGTCCATACCAATTCTTTTCATGCAGAAATTGTTAGAGAAGTTGGCAGGGCCATCGCCCAGTGGCCCACATTACATTGTGGAATAGGCACATTGGGCCCTTCGCCCTATACCTCTACCTAGCTCAACTCTTCGCCCTATCATCCTTAAGCTCCTGAATTTCCCTGACAAGCAACACATTTTAACTAAGTTACGAGAACTCCAATTCATTACCTGGGAGAGCAACAAGCTCTGCAAATCACAGGACCTTCTCACATCTGTGAGGTAAAAAAGGGCAGCGTTTCATCCAGCCATATCTAAACTCATTCCATCCAGCATCAGAGTTAAACTGTTTTATCCAACTTGTCTACAGGTCCACATTCAGAATACCTGGTGTTCATTTGAAGATCCAGTCCAAGCTTCAAAGGACCTTCAGTTACTTCTGCCTGACTAATTCAAATCTGACTGAACTGTCCTTTCCAAGCCTGTGCTCTCAGTTATGGGAGAATGTCTTCTGGTGTGGACTTTAAAGTTTTGTGGCCACTGTTTTATACCATCTTGGCTTTCCAGGATCTAGTTCTGTCCTAAATTGACTATTTTATTGCTGTGGTAAGTGACTACTCCTTGAATTTAATTTGACTACTGCTCCCTAGTTTGGCTTTATTGTCGGCTCCCTGTAAACTCCTCGCTTAGTGATTTAATCTTTTTGGTGGCTTGCACTCAGCTCCTGGTGAGGCTGTGTGATTTCAGTGACTTCCTGGCTACTCATGGATTATTTGGGAGCATGACAGGTTGACCTTCCCAGTTTCTAACTTATACCCTTATCCAGTTGCACAATTACAAAGACTGCCCTCCCATGAAGGATGTTATGGTTTATCACACTCTGCTGACAACTGTACTTGAATGGGCCATTTGATTCAGAGCTCCCAAATCAATGTTTGACCGGCTACACCTCTGCATCAGCTTTTCAATTTTGGACTTCTGGTGGCACCTCAGGACCTTTCTTGGGAACTCAAGATCTTAAACTCCACTGTTCAGTGCTACCTTCTATTTCATGCTGAATCCCTTCTTTCACTTGTGAAAACATGGTGTCTATTGTCTGAGAGAACTTTCAATTGCCTTCTTTTATTGATTTGTTGATGGCACATCTGTGGCTATCTAGACTCTCCTTTATACTGTAGCTTAGACCCAGGACTTCTATTTGAAATATCACCACTGCAGTCATATGAAGGTTCCTGACTGCTGGAGGCAATATAGTGACAATGCTGCACATATTAAACTTTGTTTTTTTCTATTTTCCATTTTCCTTTTCTTGTAGCCCCATTGATGCTACTGTTAAGACTGCTGGACTATTAGCTGTAGCATTTTTTAACAGGGGTTTGAAGCTGTTTAATGTGGCTTCACTATAATATAATAATATAATGTGACCGCGATAATATTGTTGATTAATGTTATATTATTTTTATAGGTTTGATTGAGGGCATTATATATGTGGCTGGGTGGGTCGGTGTGGGGGAGGGAGAGGTTTTCTGGTAGAGTAGTAGAGTGGTTTGCTGGTAGAGTGGTGCTGGTACATGGTGGGCTTACTATCCAAATCACTGGAGGAGTGAGGATTGTTCACCTTCTTCTGGAGCACCTCACAATGGCTGGGGTATTTTTTTTTCTATTAAATATTCTGGTTATGGGGTTGTAGTAGGGTGGGGTGGGTACTTTTCTTGGCTTTATTCAGAGAATGTAGGGGGTTGGGTGGCATGGGAGGTTCATATTGGCTTTGGATGGGGAGTGCGGGGATCATAGTTTCTGGGGTTGTTGGTTTATGCGTCTGTTTTATATTACTGTGATGTTAGTAAGGGGGTAGAGGAGGGTCACCAGAGGACTAAGTTATTCTAAGGCATGCTTCAAATCTCCTATGGTCAAAACATGTTAGTCAATTGTTGATTAAATTGAAACAAACAGCTAGCTCCTTAAATTTGTTCAATAAAAAATATGGTGGCAAATCAATTCGACCATTACAACAAGCAGTTAAATCAAAATATAACTCACAACTTTTATATAATACAGAAGTGTGGTATACTGCCAGATCTAATTCCCTAGAGGTTCCACTAATGAAACTGTTTAGAACAACTCTAGATTTAAGCCCTGCCACTTCATCTTCTTTAATTAGAGCTGACCTGGGTACTACAGCCTTATCGACTCTTATCCAGGCCAGGAAGGTAAATTATTGGATAAAATTATCACATATGGATCAGAATTGTATACCATTTTTCTGTCTTAAGGAGAAGTATTCTTGGTTTAACCAAAACCTTCAGCAGTCAGGGTGGCTGAAAACTATACTATCTTAAAAGAAAACAGCCTGTTGTTTCTGGAAAAGTATGTATCAAAAGGAATTACCATCAGCCTTAAATATCATAAATTTGTTACTAGGAAAATTTCAGATAACTACAAACTGAAAGATCTTGAGAGTAACCAAAAACTTCACATGTCAAATTGGTTCATTAAGTTTGATGCAAATCATTATTATAGGTATTATTTAGCTATCTTAACTGATTTTAATCAAAAGAGACTCTATACTCTATATGGCATTGAGTTGTTTCCGAGTGATGTTATCAAAGCTAGATACACTAAGGCCACTGATAAATGTGTGAGATATTGTGGCTGCAATGCTCATGATATTGAAGACTTTAAACATGTCACTTTATACTGTGGATAGTATGCTGAAGCTAGATCTAAATGGCTTACTCCGCTTCTGCAAAATATTCAGACAAATGACGTGCTACATATTTTACAGATATTATTTACTAGTAATGATGAATCCAAGAGCAAACTGAGTGGAGCACCAGGAATATGCAGTGGTGCTATAGTGCAAACAGCAAATGTACATGGATACAAAGCACCCACTGCCCCACAAGGGAAACACATAGACCATTTGTAAAGTTTCAATAGTCCTTCTTTATAAAAAATAGGCACATACAGGTAAAAATCCAGTGGAGACAATGAAAATACACTGACGTTTCACTCAGCTGCCTGCTAAGATTCCCCACTCTGAGGAAGCTTAGCAGGCAGTTAAGTGAAATGTCAGTGTATTTTCATTGTCTACAATGGATTTTTACCTGTATGTGCCTATTTTTTAAAAAGAAGGACTACTGAAACTTTACAAATGGTCCATGTGTTTGCTTTGTGGGGCAGTGGGTGCTTTGTATGTCTCTACATTTAGTAATCATGAACTAGTTATTAAAACTACTACACTTTATCTAGAACTGATATGTAAAGCATGTCTAAAGAAGGGGTTCTCGATCCGTTAGGGGCTACTTCATCTTTTCATAGACATTTTTTATTATAAATTACTAGAAATGTAAGGATATAGTTATCTATTTGCACTGATTGTATATGTAGGACCTTGATTCTGGAATTATTGTATGAGCTGCTTTTTATGCTTTTTTATTTGCTTGTACTATGACTTTGAACTTTGTATTGGAATTTACATTAAAGGTCTGTGACTGAACAATAAAATGTTACGACTACAACATTTAGCTTATGTGTTTTTGTTATGACCTACCCAGGTCCAACTTAGAAACATAGAAGTTGATGGCAGATAAGGACCGCAAGGCCCATCCAGTCTGCCCATTTATTTTTCTACCTTATAAATGTGCCATCAATCTTTTCTCTGTCAATGGCCTATCTTGCAAATTAGTCTGTCTCAATGGTGTTTCACCTGGTGAAATAAAGACAGATGATTGATTGATTGATTGATTGATTGAATTCAAGGGACAGGCATAAGGAAGCCTAGCAATAGGAACAAGGAGGTAAAGCCAGAAATCAAGCAGGGTCTGCAGCTTTTACAGTAGGCAGGGAAACTAGGCAGACTGGATGGGCCTAGCGGTCATTATCTGCCATCAATTTCTGCTTCTAGGTTCCTAAAACATTCAGAATTAGCAAAGTTATGAGTAAATGCTGAAACAGTGTAATGCTCAGTCATAATCTAGACATTTTACTGTATATGTACACCAAATTTTCAGCATAGCCTTCTTATTACCTCACCTAATTGACCCAGCAGGTGAAGATTTTCAAATCCTCACAAAACGTCATTCAGCACCACTGAAACATCATTCCATGCCACAGGTATGAAAACACATTTTGACCAGGATTTGAAAAATGACGGCTGCCAAATTCATGAGGAGCTGTGAAGAAATGGCTATGTTTAAAATTTGTGGTCTAAATATTAAAAATTACCAAACTTACAAGCCTGCTTTCATAAATTTTTAATGTAAGTTCATTATTTTATTGCTTTTTAATATTTTTGCCCCACATTTTCAACTTAGCCTTATTATGATCCTGCCTCATGAACAAGTGCAAAGAAAATATTCAACTCCTACCTGAAAGATGATTTTGTGCAACGACTGTGAAATCAGTTTTCGGGGCACGAAGACACATTTTGGCCAGGATTTGAAAAATGACTGCTGTCACATTCATGAGATACTATAAAGGAATGGCTATGTTGAAAATTTGAGGTCAAAATATTGAAAATCATCAAAGTTACAAGTCTGCAATTGCAAATTTCAACATAGGCTCATAACTTTGTTATTTTTACAATGTTTTTATACCACATTTTCAACATAGCCTTCCGATGAGCCCACCTCATGAACAAGGGGAGAGAAAATGTTCAGCTCCTGCCCAAAAGGTTATTTTGCATAGTGACTGCAAAATCACCTTCTGGTACAGATTTACTTAAGAACACTTGCTTTGTGCGTGAGGTGGTGTCCGAAAAAGCCATGTTGAAAATGTGGGGCAAAAATATCAAAAAATGGCCAAGTTATGGCAGTAAGTTCAACCCCCCATTAAAATACATTGAATGGCATAGCTGATTTCTTCAGGTCAGGGTCTGACATTGAAGAGTGAAAACATGTCTGCAGTCCAGAGAAGATCATAGTGTTGGACCCTCAGTGGGTAAGTAAGGGCTTGGGGGTGGTTGGTACTAAGTGGGAGGGTTGGGTGGGGTGATAGTTACATGGGCACCAGCAGTGGACATTGGGGATTGGGCACCCCCAGTGTCAGCATTATCTTTGTTGGGGAGACGGCACATGGAGAGGTGTCAGCATGAAATGGAGGGTCAGGTAGGGAGAGAGTTACAGTTGTGCCAGCAACAGACATCAATGGATTTTTTTTATTGTTATAGCATTGATGTAGCAGCTGCACACTGGTAAAGTATGTAGCAAACTTGTGGTGTGCAGCTACAACTGTTCTGAAAGCCAATTGATCAGCTGTTTGCTGACGTGGCTTTATGTATCTGTAAAACAGTTTGTGGGGGGAGGGAGAGAGAGAACTCAGCTCATCTAGCTAAACGCTGATCAGCTGTTTGCTAATGCATCTTGCACATCAAAGGACCAAAGCCCTCTCTTATTGGAGCTGCTTCAGTCCTTTGAAGGTCAAGAAGTTGCAGCCTGAGTGATGTCAGGATCACAGTGTGTGATTATTGGTGCAGAGTGTTGAGTCCCTTGGAGTTGCAATGGCAATGGGTTCAACAGTGACGCATCTCCCAAGTCCCATAATACTTGTCCCAAGATGTTTGTATGTGCAAGTGCAGCAAATGCAAAAAGGTGATGAGCTGCTGATGGGGACTTCAGTCTGCCAGATGTAGACTGCAGCCTCCCAGCCATACCCTTGGCTAGAAGCAGGGACTTCCCAGACTGTCTGCATTTGGTGTTTTTCAGGCATCTAGTCAGGGATTGCACTCATGATGAGGCAACACTGGACCTGGTCCTCATAAACAGGGACAGAACTGCAGACATCTGGATGGATGCCACCTGGGGACCAGCGAACATCATACATAGTGGTTTAACATAAGGATGTTACTAGAGGAAAACCACACAAGGACAAGGGTCCTGGAATTCAGGAGGGCATATAAAAAAATGGATGATTTCCTCAGAGATGACCTAGCAGGGGGAAGTGCCTGGGTGGGGCTGAGGAACAGTGTGCCAAATTAAGAGATGGCATAATGAAGGCAACAGACCTCTGTGTGAAAGGAATGATCAACAACAGGATAAAAAAGAGACCACTGTGGTTCTCAAGGGAAGTGGCTGTGAAGAGTAAGGCTAAAAGGGTAGCATTCAACAGATACAAAGAGACACAGAGGGACAAGGATAGGGAGGTGTACCTGGAAAAGTAGAGAGAATCAGAAAAGGCAGTAAGGGATATATAGGTACAAACTGAGGAAAGGATAGCCAAAGGGACAAGACCATTTTTAGGTACATAAATGATAAGTGGAAGACAAGGGGAGGGATTGTGAGGTTAAGAAGAGCCGAGGGAGACAGTTCCATGTCAATACAGTGAATATATTTCAGCGAGTTCAAGTTCAGCGAGTTTTTAATAGCGAAGCCCATTTCAGGTATTGGGAAATTCAGCAAACGTCTGTTCAGCGCTCATCTTTAAATGTGCTATTGCGAACTAAATGCCACTCCTTGCAAGTAATCCTACTGTGACTGTGTGCTGTACTCCTGTACAACTCCTAACATGTGGGCAGTTGAATCACAACTTCAGACATTGGGAGCAGTTACAAGTGCTATCCGAAGTGCACTTACAATAGGATAGTAAAATGGTATGGACTAGTATTGCAGGGGGGCTTTGCCCCCCTTGCACCCCCTGCGACTGCACCCCCGAACCCCCTCATTTCTAAAATAACATCCTCCGAGGCACACCTGAACCTTGGAGGTAGGCTATTACCCCATAGTTACTGAAACTGTTCCGTGCTGTAATGCAGCGATCGCTATTATTGCAGTCACTATAATAGCATCACTGTAATTGACTCGCTGAAACTGCAGTGCTGAAATGACTTGCTGCCAAAGGGAGACTGTGTAGAGGAGAATCAGGAAATAGTATATATCCTGAAAAGATATTTCTGTTCTGTCTTCACAGTGGAAGAGGAGGATATAAAACACATAAATCCAGCAGGAAAACTAAGGAAAGGGAGGTAGACACAAGTCCATTCATATGGAAAAAAGTCCTGAAAGAACTTATGAATCTGAAAGTAGATAAAGCTATGGGACAGGATGGGATTCACCCAGTGGTTCTGAAGGAGCTCAGGGAGGTACTGGCTGCACCTCTGACAGCCCTATTTAGCAACTCACTGGAAGCAGAAGTGGTTCCAGAAGACTGGAGGAGGGCAGATGTAGTCCCACGTCATAAAAGCAGCAGAAGGGAGGAGGAGGAGGAGGATGGAAACTATAGGATGGCCAGTTTGTCAGTGGTGGGGAAATTAATGGAGATGCCTTTGAAAGGAAAGGCTAGAGGCAGCACAGTTCATGTGGGGGGTCATGTCAGATGGACCTGTTTGATTTCTTCGACTGGTTGACCAGGGAATTTGATCAGGGTGAGGCAGTGGACATGGCCTACTTAGACTTCAGTAAGGCCTTCAATGCCATACCACATAGGAGGCTTATGAGGAAACTGGGCAGCTTGGGGGTAGGTCCCAATGTGGTAAGAGGGAGAGAGATTGTGAGGCCGCTTGGTGCCGCTATGATTAGGATATAAGCAACACCATGTATAGATTCACTACTGACCATAAAAACTTCAGGGCACCAGCACTGCATAATACTGATGCTGTGGAAGTTAAGAGGATATAGGGAAACAAGTAAAATTTAATAATGCTAGTGTGACAGACCTTAGAGTCCCATAAATTAAAACATTTCTGAAACAATGTGACAATTTGGTAAGCTCAGAATAGAGTTAGCCAAGTTAGCACATATGGTCAGTACTGCTGGACATTAAGGTATATCATTTAATGTTTCACAATACTAGTACTATACATCCTGATGCCTTGACATATTTATAATCAATAGTTAATCAGCAGTGTCTGCATTGATTACATCCTGCTTACAGCCACAGAACATTTGCACAATTCAGAGAACATGGAAAACAAGTTGGTCCCTGATTGTTCCTGCAGTCCCCACCCCAAATAAAAACTAGCCTATGTAAGTAAACAGTGCCTACAGTGAAGCATAGAATATGCTGACCTCCTTATTCCAAGCCCTTAGTTTGCACAGCACAAGGTCAATATCCTGCATGCAAAATAGCTCAAGGCCCTACATTGACTACGGTATATTAAAATATGTTTGGTTCAAATTGACTGACCTAAAGATGCTTAATATACAGTAGCCCTCCTAGAGCAAACCCAAATTAAGGCAATAAAATGTACCCTCAGCGCTATGCAACACCCACTATTGGCCACAAAGAGGCACGTGCCTATACTTACCATAGGCTGACAAGGAACAAAACAATTTGGGTGTCCATAAGCTGTTAGCACTTGTGTTCTTTTTTTTGCAATTAAGTAAATTTTATTAAAAGGTTACATACAATAACAAATACAGTAGTGACATCCAATACAGTCCATGAATACAGAACAATAAAAAAGGAACCAATAAAGAAAATAAAACTTAAAGAACAAAAAGAACTAACCCTCCCATCTAACATACCTGATGGTTATCGAATAGAAAAAAGAATCACTACATCCACACCATCATCTCCTTTAAGTCCCATACCCCCACCTTCTCCCCCCATGTAAGGAAGCTGAACCTTATAGATTTAATCAAGAGAGGCACAGCATATTCGTCTAGTATATAAATACCTAAAAAAAAATATATATATCTACAAAAAACATCCACAGGGTATCCTAATTCGACCTCTAGGGGGGAAAAGAGAAGTTCCGTCCATCCACCATGTTTACCTCCCTGCCAAGAAACTCGAAAGAGGTTCCCAGTAGTTATGGAACTGCATAAGGTTATGGTTTTGTATCACAATAGCTCTTTTCTTGTAACCAATCTTTCTGAGATGTGATAGAATCACTAATCCAATGTCTAAGTAAAAGGAGTCTGACTACTGCCGAAATGAAAGCCATATAACCTCAATGATTTTGAGATTTAATGGCTGCATAATTGCCAATCATGCAAACTGATAGAGAAAAATAATCAGTGCAACCAAAAAAGAGTAACAAGAATTGTTTGATCTTATTCCAAAAGGAAGCCACACCTGGACAGGTCCAAATCATAAGAATGAATGAGCCATCCTCCTGAGAGCATTTTTGGCAAGTGGCTACAGAAGGATGCTCATACTGTACAGTCTTAAGTGGTGTGTAATACAAATTATATAAAATATTGAAGTGGATCAAATTCAGTCTATCTTGTTTAATATATTTATAAACATCCAACTATATCAATCTCCACTCAGCTGCACCACAAGATATTTTCACAGCCAATTATCAATAGAACGCAATTGGGGAGCAGGAGGACCAAAGTCTATCTCCCCTTTCCCTATAAAGTCTGGACATCAGCCTATCCTTAAGCACCAGAGAAGCCAAGGAAGAAAACCATCTGGAAACCTTTTCCGACCATGGTGGTGCTCCCAAAAGTGAGTAAAAGCAATGTTTCAGCTGAGCATACTGGAAAACAGGAAATGCAGGGAGGTGGAAAATCTCTCTAAATTGTATCAAGGTGAGAAGACTCTTCTTTAAGAAAAACTAGGAGAGATGATTCCATAAGCCCCTTCCAGTTCACAGGCTCAAGAACTTTATGACAAATCAAAACACTGAAATTGTGAAAGAGAGGCAGTCCAGAACCTTTCCAACTTTTAATGTCAAAGAAATTACACATTTGTTGATGTGCTCTGACCAACCAACCAATAGAAGAATATTTCAAATGGACAGGAAGCTTGCTAAAAGGGGCATGTAAAAGTGAGGGTAATGCAATTTTAAAGCTTTTGGCTCTAACAAATGTGATATTCCACCAAGCCGGGGGGGGGGGGTGGAGGAACCATCTCTCATAGTACTTGTGTCCTAACTTGCTATATTTAAAACTCCCCATGCAAATCACCCTATAAGCAGTACAAGGTGCTAAGAAATCATTTGCATCCCATTATGGCCACATAAACTTGTAAAGCCCTAGCTTTCTCTCCGCCAATTAGAGAAAGGGCTGCACCCCACCCCCCAGCACCTATGATGCTGTTTATTTTAAACAAAACAAACCACCACTTTGTACCCTTCTCTCACCCCATGCCAATCTAATTTTGTTGATAAGAAGTACCTCCCTGGTAGTGCAGAGGACCCAAATCCCTCATTCAATGCCTGCCAGATTTTGTTGATAAAAAGAAATACCCCGGTAGTCTAGTAACCCTCCCCTCACCTGACATCCATCTGATTTTGTTGAATAAAAGAATTACTTCCCTGGTAATCTTGTTGCCCACCCTCTCCTTGGAAATCCTCCATGCCAATGTTCTTCCCCTCACTGTGGGCCTAAGACAGTGATTAGCAGTTATCCTCCTCTGACTTCCATGGCAGTCACTCATCTGCCGCACACAAGTACTGAAGAAAAAACTACCAGTAAGTTGTACAAAAGGCATACGAAAATGGGTCAACAAAGTTATCTGATCTCCAGGTAACAAAAGAATTTTAGAAGAAATCATAGTATTATGGATAACATCCTCAATCTGAAATTCATTATTGAAAAATATGTGTTAGAAAAGAAAGATAAACTATACCTTGCCTTCATACAGTACATATTGTGTCAGCCTTTGATAATCTAAATCGACATACCGTTTGGAAACTTTTGGTAGCACTAGGAGTTGAACCTAGACTTCTAGCTGTTTTGATAAATATTGCATAAAGATACATTAGCCAGAGTAAGGGTCTCATTGGATGGCTGTGTAACAGACCTATTAAAATGAGTAGAGATGTTAAGAAGGGTGCCTATTGGCACCCTTGCTTCTTAACACATACATAGATACCCTGGTGGATGTAATGGACTTTATTGATATATTTTGTCCAAATATTAATTATGTGTCAAATTATTAATGTATGCCAATGATGTAGTGTTGTTTGCCACACCATTAGGACTTGAAAAAATGTTAAGGTAGTCATAAATCATTTCAAGAAATTAGACCTGGATGTCAACATAGAAAAACTTAAATTATTGCCATTGGAGAACAAAAGGTTTGTTCAGAAGATGTTTCCTATAGACAAGTATGAATTTGAAGTAGTATAAGAGTATTGTTATTTAGGAGTTGTCTTTGATCAAAAATGCTGTTGGGGTACACATTACCCACCTCCCCCTTAAAAAATGTCATAAATACTTTGGAGTAGTAAAATTTGCAAACTTCTTTGCTGGGAATTCGTTTACAGCCTTAAAGAGGGATTCAGGCCAAAAGTATTACATTGCAGAATTAGTATTAGCATGCCCCCAATAAATCATATCCCAAAATTTAGGTTTCAACATTATTTCATTTTAAATTTAAAGTTATGAGCTGTTTTGTAGCCTGATTTTATTCAATGTTCAATAAAGCCAGTTTTCAGTGAAGAGTCACTGATGATGTCATAACCAGAACTCGCAGCCTAGTCCTTCCTGTGGGCAAATTATAGGACCTGAAAAATTACTTCTCAGTACACTCACCTCCTTGAATTATTACTTAATACACTTATACAGAGGCAACTTTAGCTTCACAGTGTCACTTTTTCAGGAAAGACCTGATCTGTTTTTTACATATGCATCTAACAAAGAATGCCAATCTCCATATTTTTGTATCGTGTCACATCCAAAACAACTATCAAATTCAAACCCACTACCAATTGTATTAATACAGCTTACATTTCAACTGTCTGTATGCCTCTGAAGAAACCGTGCTATAATGAGGTGAAATGTAAGGCTCCTTTTTTGCTTGTAAGTCGGCATTGCTCTTGCTGTACGTGAACTGTCATTGTGTGTGCTCTGATTACGTTTGAGTCACTTGTTTGTAAACCTTTTTATCCTTTGAATAAATTATTTGGACTGTAAGTATTGGATGTCATTGGTTTTTCCAGAAAAAGTAACACTATGAATCTAAGGTCTCCTCTGTATCAGATGAAGTGATGATTCAAGAAGGTGGGTACACTGAGAAGCTGTTTTTCCTTTCCATTGATTAAGTGAAGGAGCACCACCTCCAGTATTTCTCAGAGATAGTGGAAATCCTAGATGAACTTTTTTGCTTAAATTATAGGACCTGTTTTGCCAAAGTTTGAGACTGTAGCTGTACACCAGCCCACTGGCATGGTGCATTGAAACATCCATGCCTCCCTGCTGCCACACAGGTGACCCAAGTTCAGAAATGGACTCTGGTCACTCAGAGGCCCAGCCGGGAGGGGGAAGATTGAGCATTCACAGGACTGCTCTCTACCCTCAGGGATGGGTAATCCTGTGACTCAACTGCCACCTGCCAGAAGCCAAGTCATGGTGGGTGTGAGTCCCATAACTAGGGGAAGGGCTGGTGTACAGAGAGCTTAGAGTGCCTCATTGGAGGTGGAGTGGACATGCACACTCATTGCACATAATGCCGTGCCACAGGGAGTAAACTGGAGGAAAAAAGAGGTTGAGTTTACAGAAGCTGATACCAGCTAACCACTGGGTACTGGATGACCTTAGACTCAGGATAACAGTGGTGCTCTGGGACAGGGCAGATGCAGCTGCCCAGCCTCTCATGGAGTAAGATAAAAAAATGTATTGAAAAAAAAAGCTAGCAGTACCAATCATTAACAAAAAAATGGCATAGGGTTGGATACAGAACTTGTACTTCCAGAATGTTCAGCTGCATGGTACTGTACTTTACAATGTGTCAGGAGGTGGTTTTGGAATGCAGCGCTGCTCCAAGGTATAGAATTTCAAGATGGTGCACATTTTTAGAAGGCTGGGGGAGGCATGAAGTCTCAGAATGTGGCAGAGATGGGCCATCTTGAAATGTGGTGGGACACTCAGTGTCAGAATGCAGCAGGGACACACATCCAGGAAGCTGGTGGGGACTGGCAATTTTAGACTATAGTAGGGATGCATACTGTTCAAATGTGACAGGACACACCATTTTATTCTAAAATTGCTCCTCTCTGCCACATTCCAGAATTGTACACATCCACCACGTCTCAAAATTGTGCATCACATCCCCACCGCAGTCTGACATTGTGCATCCCTGCCACATTCTAAAATTGTGCATCCCCACCTTATGCTGAAGTTGTGCTTCAATGCCACATTCTGAAATTGTGTCACCACCACATTCCAAACTTGTGTCACTGCAACATCTGAAATTGTGCATCACCAACACATTCCAAAACTGTGCAGCACTGCCACACTCCAAATCTTTGCATCCCTGACGCATTCCAAAACTGTGCATTACTGCCACATTCCAAAACTCTGCATTACTGCCACATTCCAAAAGTGTGCATCACCACCACATTCCAAAACTGTGTCACTGCCACATTCCAAAATTGTGCAAGCACTGCCACATTCCAATATCTCACTGCCACAGCCTGAAATTGTGCATCACCACCACATTCCAAATCTGTGCTTCACTGCCACATTCTGAAGCTGTGTCACTGCCACATTCCAAAGCTGTGCATCACCACTACATTCAGAAGCTGTGTGTCATTGCCACATTCTGAAGCTGTGTGTCACCACCACATTCAAAAACTATGCGTCACCACCACATTCTGAAATTGTGTCACTGCCACATTCAAAAATTGTGCATCACTGCCACAGTCCAATGCATCACCACCGCATTCTGAAATTGTGCATCACCACCACATTCTGAATTTGTGTGTCACCACCACATTCTGAAACTGTGCATCACTGCTACATTCCAAAGCTGTGCATCACTGACACATTCTGAGGCTGAGTGTCACTGCCACATTCCAAAACTCTGTGTCACCACCACATTCTGAAACTGTGCATTATCACCACAATCCAAAACTGTGTGTCTCTGCCACATTTCAAAACTGCAGTTTTATGTAACATGGGAGAAATAAGTCCTGCAAGGTAGCTTGCAGGGAGGACTAGGCTGCAAGTTCTGATTGTGACAACATCAATAGTTCTTCACTGGAACTGGCTTTAGTGAACAGACTGTGAAGTTAGTGTTAAAAAATTAGTTGTAACTTTTAAGCAAAGAAACTTAGAGATATCCTTTTTTGGCTCAAGGCTGATTGGGCATATGCTGGTTCAAATTTTTAATTTAGTGAAGCCAGAAATTTTGTCTGGACTCCCTCTTTAAGAAAGATATTCAAAGCAGAGGCAAATAGACACTTTATGTAAGCGAAGTCTGTGGAGTCAATAGTAATTTAAAACATCTGAAGTCTACTCAAAATATTTTTATTAGAGCAGTATTAGGTCTTCCAGATAACACACAGAGTGCAGTCCTAAGCATTGAATTGGAAATGAAGGCATTGGCATTATATATGTGTATAACGGCACTGAAATTTTGGAGAAAAAATTATAAAAATGGAGCACTAGCAAACACCTAATTTACAGTGGCTCAAATCTATGAACTCATATTCTATAATTGGCTGGTTCTTAAAATTAGATACTGTACATGACAATATGTGGTCTACAACACTGACATGTAAATCCCCAGCCCACCTGACCCATCCAAGACTGCAGTCACTGGCAGTCAGTCCCCAACACTGCTGCAAGTACCCAACATGTTGCCCTAGCTGTCCCCTGATCCCCAACTGCAGGGGCTCATGTCCCCAGTTCAATATGTAAACCTGAATATAGATTTAATAACCTTTGGACTGCTTCAGTGTTGACCAACTACTCCACATAGCGGCATATTGCATGTATTAACTACCAGCCTGATCCTCAATGATATGTATACACTTTACTTGGTAGGTATGTCAGTGCAAAGCCATGCCTGTATAGGCCTGTAGGACCATATTCGGCACAAGGTACTGCATCCTGTATATTTCCTTTCCCCCCACCCCATCCCCCCTCTATCTACTTCCCTCATCAGCTAAATTTTGACAAGGCCTTCTTGGCTGCTCCAGTTCTCCCCTCATCCCCTCTCTTAATCCTTCCTTCACTATCCCTCTCCTCCCGTCACCCCTGCTACCAGTCCCTTCCCATTCATGGTCCTATCTCCTTTTCCAGCCTTGCAGTTTTAGTGCACTTATGTTACACAGGATTTTGTTGCTACATATACTGTACCATAATAGCTGTACATTTATAATTCTACATGTTAAACATCTGTATATGAACTGCCTGTTTGTTTTCTTTGTTAACTCTGTTTTGACCTGTATAATTTAACTACTGTATCCCTGTTTTGTCATGACATGGAACCTTTGTAAATGAGCTTCCAGCTCAAAGGTTGTAATCCAAGAGGTCAATAAATAAATAAATAAAATAAGCTAACTGCAGTACATGTAAATAACTCTGGCACTGTGCACATACACTGTGCCTGTCTGGAAGCACGTAGTTAAGGCTATGGTCTGTGAGTGCATTTCTCCTGGCTGTCATTCAGATGCATTGCCAATACATTAACATAAATGCTGTCAGGCTGTGACAGTTGCTGTCCCTCAACCATACACAGGCTGTTCTTCGCTCATGTTGAGGTTTGCTGCATATTCATTATAAATTAGATACTCTATGTAAACAATATACAGCTTGATGTTTCACCTATTTGGGTTACTTGTTGCTAAACAAGCTGTAGTGGATCTAGATGGGTATATACTACACCACCCACCTGTGAAATTATTCACATGATCAATATAGTAATTGTGGCATTTGTTTGCTAACATAGAATACTGACAGTTTATCATAAGTAGAGTGATAGCCTTGATTTGGAGAGTAGCAACACTATTAGGCATGTCTTGATTGAATAAGTAAAAAAGATTATGGCACTATGCATGTGTATGAATGTTTCTGACATTCATTTATATTACTAGAACTCTAATTGTCCTATGATCCACCACAGAAATAAAACTCTTGCCACACCTGCTAGATTGGATGCTCGTTGGCAATAATTTATTTAGGCACACAGATAATATTTACAATCCCAGTCTTTCATAACTCAGAACAACAACCAATACAGTGAAATACATCAGTCCAATTCTTAATCTGGAACTTCTCCTTCTTGCGTGCTGTGCTTCAGGGTCCAGACACTCTGATCTGCCCCCCCCCACCATCACCAGAACGGGTACCAAAAACTTACCAGGGTCCCCCTATTCTATCCCTTCCCTCCCCATTACTAACATGCCTGGGTTCCTTTGCCCCAAGCCCATGCTGCCTACCTCTCCCCTTCTGCCTCCCACTCCCCTTTTCTCTGCCCCCCTTCACTGGGCAATTTCTGCCCCACCAGGGATCCTCCCAGGCCCCAGAACCATGATGCTTCCTTCTGCAGCCCCAAGAACCCTACCAGGGCCTGCCAGGGCACCATCCACCTGTCATGTTTCCTCTGATGTGCCAACCAGATTTTGCCTACCCTTGCTGTATGGGTGGGTGGGTGGGAAAAATTACCCAGCAAAGAGGGCTCTGTGGGGTTACCAGCCCTTAAATACCCCTTAAGGATCCCTGCCTAGGACCTCTGCAAGCTCCTCCCACCAACCAATGGCCATCTAGCCCCTAGCCCTGATCATCTGACACTTCTCTGATGTCACTACCTAACCTTCCTCTTCTTTATCTCTTTCTGTCAGGGGCCATATGACAATTTGGCCTGCCTTTCAGTGGCAACCTTATTTGTCCTATGATCCCCCACAGAAATAAAACTCTCGCCACACCTGCTAGATTGGATGCTCGTTGGCAATAATTTACTTAGACACACAGATAATAGTTACATCCAAATCTTTCATAATTCAGAATGACAACTAATGCAGTGAAATACATCAGCCTGATTCTTGATCTGGAACTTTCCTTCCTTCTTGATCCTCTTCTCCTTGCACGCTGTGCTTCAGGGTCCAGACACTCTGGTCTGGCCCCCCACCCACCATCACCAGAACCATGTACCAAAAAACTTACCAGGGCATCCCTTCTCTAGGTCAGGACACTGAGATTCAACCTCTAGATTCTATCCCCTCCACCTCCCCCATTACTCACATGCCTGGGTTCCTTTACCCCCAGGCCATGCTACCTACCCTCTCCCCCTTCCTGCCATCCCCACATTCTCCCCCTCCCACTCCCCCCTTTTCTACACTGACCCATCTTCAACTGGTGAAGGGCAATAGGGCTCTCCCCTTGTGGGCTAGTACCTTAGGCCCTTCTTTGCTATCTCCCCTACTAGATCCCCAATAGGTCTCAGGAGTGGCACATGCTGAATTCTGACAAATGAACCCCATCCGACCTATATGCATCTCCCTGCTCAAAAGAAATGTCCCTGTGTTATATGTGTACCCCTCCCATCTCTATCACTGCTCTTGGCACTTTCCTGTTAAGATGTTTCCTCCCCTTTTCCACTGCCCTGACCTTCTTGCCACCCCTTCAAACCCTATGGGATGTAATCTCGGACCAGTCAATGACCACCCCCATCAACCAGCCTTTCACGCTCTCCAGATCGGCTGCTATGGCCTTCACCGGTGCCCCCCCATGGTAACCAGCTAAGTTGTTGCCCCCTAAATGTATTATTATACAGTCCAGCCTGTCCCATCACACCCTCAGTTCTTTCACCAGAGGCATCAGCTAGGCCCACCTCATGCCCCTGTTGCCCTTCCACTGCACTCTTGTGTGCTCCATGTCTGGGCTTAACTGCATCCTGCTGCTCCTGGATGCTGCAAACCTCTTTGCCCAATAGATGAACAGCTGTCCCACAATCCACACCCTTCATTTCGCTCCTGCCACAGGGAAAAACAAACAAAGTGAGTCATTTGGGCATCATTGCTTTACATACCTCTTGTAACAACTGGATCGCCAGTGCCCCACCCACTTCACTTCAGCTTCTGATTCCCCTTGGCTGCTGCCTCTGACACTGGAAAAACAGGTAGAAAAAACTAAGACAGTAACTGACACAAACATAAAATATATAGCGAAGAACTCTAGAAAATGAAATAGCCCCAAATAGTTAAACCAGAAAATTAAAAAGTAAATTAGACTTAAAAAAAATATATAAACACCTGAGACAAAACAAGATCAGTCATCCTGAATATAGGGAACAGCTAAAGAAAGTGAAGAAATCAAATAAAACTGCAAAAGCAGCCTTTAAGGAAAAACTGGCCAAAAATAGTATAGATAACTACAAAAATGTCTACTCCTTCCTAAACAAGAAAAGAGGAAACAAACAGGGTGTAGGCCCTTTAAAGGATGTAAAAGGGAAATACCTGAAGTCAAGGACATGGCCAATGTTCAAAATAACTATTTTGGTACTATACTTAACCCCAAAGATAACCCCACTAATGATAACAAGCACATCACTTCAGTAAAAAAAACAAATAATAAGGACATCAAAGATGTGACAACTAGATTAATACCAATAAATAAAAATAAATCCCTAGGACCAGACAACATACACCCAGGACTTACCTCAGAGATAGCAGTGGAAATAGCCCTACCCATTGCATTTATTTTCCAGAGATTCCTAGATAGTGGGGAGGTGACCATAAAATGGAAAGAGGCTCATGTGGTTCCCATCTTCAAAAAAGGAAAGAAGGATTCCCCCAAGAACTACAGATCAATAAGCCTGACATCAGTCTTGGGCAAAGTGCTGGAAGGTATAATAAAAACTCATACTCTTATCCCAATTAAATGAAAAACACCAGTTGAACCCATACCAACATGGATTCATAAAGGCATGATCATGCCAAACAAACCTTCTTCACTTCTATGAAAAGGTAAGTAGAGCTTTAGACTTGGGGAATTCAATCAATGTAGTATAGTTAGACTTCTCTGAGGCTTTTGACAAACTTCCGCATCATGAATTAATAGATTCATTATACGCACTACAGATCAAAACTAACATTAAAAACTGGATATCAGCCTGGTTGGACAGCAGAAGACAGAGGGCAAGACAATTAATGTGGTGTTATCTGACTGGATATCTGTGATGAGTGGGGTCCCTCAGTGGTCTGTGTTGGGACCTTGTTTGTTCAATACATATATATATATATATATATATATATATATACAGTATATACTGTATATATATCTTCATAACAGTGCAATACCGAGAACATATAGGTAACAAAGTTTGCTGATGACTGCCGAGTAGGAGAAGTTTTAAATTCAATACAGGATCAGATAAAGCTCCATAACACCCTTAACTACAGGTACGTAGAAGAGTGGATGAATAATCACAAACTAAAACTAAATGGAGAAAAGTGCATAGTTCTGCATATGGGTAGGAAAAATCTAGAACTACAATATAGCATAAATAAAGAAATACTTAAAACATCTGTAGAAGAATGGGACCTGGGAGTAATTATCAAAAATTATCTTACTTTTGGATCACATTGTGACCAGACAGTAAAGAAAGCAAATAAAACACTTAATTGCATCCTTCAGCATATTGCAAGCAGAAGTGGAGAGGTTCTGACACCTTTGTATGGGTCGCTGATGAGAACTCAGCTACAGTACTGCTCTCAGGTTTGGGCACCATATAAAAAGGGTGACGTGGCAAGACTGGAGAGAGTACGGAGGAGAGTGACCAGATTAGTCCAGGGACTGGAAGTGAGGCCCTATGGGGAAAGGATGAGGGCCTTAAATCTATGCTCACTTGCCTAAAGATGATGGAGGGGAGATATGATCATAGTATATAGAGCTTTTCATGACCAGAAGCTTAGAACAGATCTTGGCCTGGAACTTAAATCAAAAGAGTATAATACCAGAATGCACAAGTTGCAACTAAATCAGCAAAAGTGGAATCTACTTAAATGGAAGTTCTGGTTCAGTCAAAGGGTGGTTCCTCATTGGAACTCCCTCCCTATCATTGTGGTGAAAAGTCCCACTTTGGAAACTTTTAAATCCAGACGAGATAGTTATAGTCAAAACAAAACTAAAGAATTCTAAAAACACACTTTCAGATTACTTTTGGGGAAGTAAGCAAGCAAAATGTACGAAAGTCTAAATACATGCTTTGTACAAACTATGAGACTATGAGCAATACAGATGAGTATGAATAGATAAGCCATTGACAAAGTAAAGGCCTATGGCACATTCATAAGGTAGAAAAAATAGGCAGACTGGATGGGTCTTGCGGTCCTTATCTGCCATCAACTTCTATGTTTCTATGTATGTTTCCCTGGTGTGTAGTGGCACCCCCCCCACCCTCCAGTCACCATCCCCATATTTTTTTTTTCATTTTCCTGGTGTCT
The DNA here is from genome assembly GCA_016271365.2 of Neoceratodus forsteri. Classification (NCBI taxonomy): domain Eukaryota; kingdom Metazoa; phylum Chordata; order Ceratodontiformes; family Ceratodontidae; genus Neoceratodus; species Neoceratodus forsteri. The sequence continues at coordinate 866,916,172 of CM057450.1, read as the reverse complement.
TGTGGCACACCCACTCTCCAATCACCATTCCAGTCTGAAATAAAGAAAAGCATCCCTTGATATTTTCTTTTTTTCTTAACCTGAAAAAAAGAAAACAGTCCCTTGCCAATCTGACATCCCACCCTGACCTCCCACTGAGCACCCACAATCCTGCACCCCCTGACACACCCTCACTCACATGAACAGATACCAGGGCAAAGATCCTCTCTCCGATGGACGACACGTCTTGCTGCTGAAACTGGACTGGACTGCAATATGAGAAACTATGGTACGTGTGGTTCAATGAATTTTAATGGGGGTTTGAACACTGATGTATAACTTTGTCATTTTTTAATATTTTTACTCCACATTTTCAATATTGCCTTTTCCAGACCCAGCCTCATTACCAGTGGTGGTGGAGTTATGCAAATCAAGGCAAAATGGTGATTTCATTGTCACTTAGTGGAATCACATTTTTGGCGGGATTTGAATATTTTCACCACCCTTGTTCATGAGGTGGTGGGTCATAAAAAGGCTATGCTGAAAATTTGTGAAAAATTATGTGAAAATGGCAAGGTTCTGTACATTCATTGAAATTTTGTGATGTTCACTTATAACTTTGGTAATTTTAAATATTGTCATCCTAAATTTTCAAAATAGCCATTTTTTACACCACCTCATGAACGTGGCAGCTGTCATTTTTTAAATCCTGGCCAAACTATATTTTTGCACCTATAGCATGGAATTATGTTAGTGGAGATTTTAACATTTTCAGTACTGAGTTCATGAGGGAGGTAATAACAAGTCTATGCTGATAATTTGGCTACTGTTTTGTTACAAATGCAAGTGCAGGGCCCAGAGGGCCCTGTGCTTCCACAGCAACATGCATGTATGCATCTATGAAGGATGGGGGTGTAGGGCCCTCTGGATCCTACACTCCCACAGGAAAATAAGAATCTGATTATACTATCTCAAAAACATACATTTATGCATCTATAGAGGAATGGCAATGCAGGGTGCAGGGGGCCCTGTGTTCCCAAAAGCAAATGAAGATATGATTATACCATCTCAAAAAGTAAGGGAATTCTTTGAAAAAAAAACTGCGTTAATGTACCATTTAGGGTTTCAACTAAAGCAACACAAGTAGGGAAATTTGGTTTTAGGATTTCCAAGTTTACCCCCCCCCCAACACACACACCTCATGCAAATCAGAGATGGACTGTTCCTTTGAGTTATCAACCCTAAAGTTCACCCCACAGTGGTAGCAAGAAAATTTAGATGTGATGGACATAGGTGTGTATGTTTCAGGGGTGTATACAATGGGGTGAGCTTTAGGGTTGGCAACCCCAAGGAAGACTCCATCCCGAGTTGCTTCAGGTATGGGGCGGTTTAGGGATGAAAACCCTAAGACCACATTTCCCTACTATTGCTTTAGTTGTAATCCTAAATGGCACATCAACAGAGATTGATAGATAGATAGATAGATAGATAGATAGATAGATAGATAGATAGATAGATAGAGTGGTAGTTTTACAAATGTTGCACGGTAACAAGGAATACCCCAGTAAATGTGGTACACTGAGCCATACTGAGAAATACCTTGTCACCACGCAGTAATGTGGCAAGTATGTGGCAATATGGTAATTAATTGGGTCCCCATCATTAGCAGTTGAAATGTGCCAGGTGGTGCTGTTCATGGTTAAATTTACCTGGATGAGTTTCAATTTTCCAGCAGGTGGCCACATAGTACACAATCCACATCAGGACCTCCCTGTTTCAGCCAAAGTAGAATCAAAACTGTACACATTCTGTGTAACTCACTTTTCCAATATTAGCTACATTTAATTCTGTGAAACTAGATTTAATTATGTAAGACTGGATTTGCACTTTCTGGAGTTGACAATTCATCATATCTGTCTTTATAAGTTTATTAGCCTCCAAAGTACTATAACATATTGTTTATGCTTTCCCTTAGTGACGTCATATCATAGCCTTGTAAATTATATTACTACAAGTGGACTGCAATCAGGCAACAAGGGAGTGAGAGGGATCAAAAAACTGTCAGGGAATGGATTTTACTAATAGGGACTGATGGGGGGGTCCACCACACACACACACTGTTGCTTGTCAATTTGCCTGTGGTGCAGGATAGAGTCTCACCAGTGACTATTAAGATGCCAGTTTGCCCCATGAGGTGAAAGGTGAATGTGATCATCTGGTAGAAATCTGTTTTACACATTTGTTGTTGATTGCACCCTGATACTGATTTGGCCACCATTATAGTATCAACCTAGTTGATAGTGGTCCCTCTCCCGCCGCGATTCCTATTTTGATTTATAAATATAGATTCTCCTATTGCTGGTGATCCATTTTCCCACCTAACCCTCTTTAGATATATTAAGTTTTATCACCTTCACATATGTGGTCTTCTCCTCACCACTCCCTCCCTCCTCCCTCTGCCAGATGACCAGCCCCATCCTGAAATATATTGTGGTTGGAGTGTAATGATCTCTCCAACCTCCCCCTTTGCCTGATTGGAAATTATTGGCAGTCCAGTGGTCCCTCGCTCCTCCTCAGGTCTCCTATTATATTTATATGTATATTCATGTAAATAACCCTGGTAGTCTAGTTGTCCACCCCCCACACTCACAGATCCAATCCCAGCAACACTCAGTATACAAAACCCATTGGCCTAGTGCTTCAATAACAGTCCCCCCTACCAAAACACTAATTCCTGACCTTACACAGAATTGAAAAGTACCTTTTCCTTTGTGGTCTATTGCATCCACAAACCCCCACCATGCCAGTTAGTATCCTACCACTATGTTCCCCCCATTCCCCACCCCACCACTACCACCAGGGCTAATCTATTCCACAAGGTTTACTTATTAATAAGCAGATAGGGGAATGTGGCTGCCTCTGTTCCAGTCCGATATCACTGTATTCACGGAGAGTACAGTAATCTCAGGATTTAGCATAGTTACTAATAGTTGACTTCTTCATAAAGCGACTGATGTAAAACTTTTATGGCACAGATAATACATCTACATGCACTGCTGATGGACTGATCCCAAAAGAAAATGTATTTTTGTTATGCAGACTGGTCTGACAGCACACATATTCCAAGTAACGTACTATAACTCATACATACATCTCTATTTCAACAATGCATTCAATCAGTACATATCATAGTGAAATGATGCTAAATGCAGAGTGGAATACTGTGACGTGAATTAACTAAATGTGTGCATTAGGGATAAGCATTGGCATATGTTTACACACCAGCAGGGCAAAATAAAAAATGATGACCACACACAGTCACTCTTGTAATAATGATACAATCAACCACAAAAAAAAATGTATATGAGACAATAAAGAATGACAGGTAACTCTCACACCCCCACACCAAGACACACCACCTAATTTAAGCATAATTTCTGACTTTAGTGAAAGACAGACGGCTCCAAGAGAATACACAGGAACACAAAAAAATAAAACACTATCACAATGATAAACTAAATGCAACATCATTATTAATGGCATGAGAAGACTGTGTGTCATCACCAAAACCCTATTTAAATTAACAGCAGCAGTAAATTATCATAAACTACAAAGCAACAATTGACCTCCTTGATTGACATGATAAATTGACGCAATGTAGAGAATGTAAAGTTTAATGTCGTGTAACAAATCAAATTCTGATCGCCTGTATTTGTAGTGAGCAGGACTGAGAATTATGTTTTTTTTACCTACACTTTTTATTTTTTTACATGGTTATGTCAGGTATAAGGCAATATATTTTACATAATAATATAAGCACTACATGTTTTGGGTACATTACGATATACGTAAAAGTAGATCATAGAATAAAACTTTCAAAAGCAGAACAAGATGTACCTGTATTTCTAAGGTGTGCAGCAGCAGACAAGTTACAGTAAAGCTATGCACAGAATGACAGCATCTGCCATAAATGTAACACATTTTAAACAGAAAAGATGGCAGACAGCATAACATTAACTGCCCCAAAGTCATATACAGTATTTCAAAATTTATTGGTAACTCTGTCATCAAAAAAATGGTCAATCAAATGTCTTCTGCACTGGCAAACTCTATTCTATTCATGGAAAAATGCATTTTGGAAAAACTCTCAGGTACTGAGGTGTGCTGAGGAGGTATGAGGTAAAAAAAATGATCTCAACACATCAGGCAGAATTTTTGAAAGGATGTGTGCTGATCTATCTATCCATGTTCTCTAATGGGGATTTATAAAATAAGGAATTAATTTTTGTTATTTTCCAGGTGAACCATTTTTTTTAATCAGTCATTATTCATTTCAAAAGGGATAAAATTTAAAGCTGTGCAGTCCTCCAGAGTTGTCTCAGCAGTCACTCTGATCCAATGAAGGAAAGATAGAATTCCCAGAGTTAGCCTTGACAGCTCTGTGAAGTGTGTGTTTAAAAATTGGAGAAATTCAACTGCAATGCTTCATAAATATAATAGCTTTGAGAGGAAGATGATACCCCACTCATGTTATATTATTTTCAGAGTTCATATAGTAAAACTTAAATAAAAAGAAAAAAAAATGTAAACCAATGCTTTAAGGAGTTTGTTACTGTACATGAATATGCCATTACAAATATGTGTTGGATTTGATGTTAGTGTGTGTCATCAGGTTCAGTTTGGCCACTAGAACTAAATCATCCATTCCAACCCAAAAATAGGAGCTGACTTTAATAAGATTGCCAACAGAGTTAAGCTAGCCCAGGCAAAAAGAAGTACAGGTGAGGGGGTACAGGCAAAGTGGGCAAGCATTAAGGATGCAATACCTGAAGCAACATCCCATTGTGTTAGAGAGAAAACGAAGTGCAAAAGAAGAAGGAAACCATTTTGGTTCTCAAAAACAGTAGCAGAAAAGGTCAGAGCCAAAAGGCTGGCCTTCAGGAAATATAAGGGAACACAGCAGGATGAAGATAGGAAGGCATACCAAACTTTCCTAAAGAAGCAGGGAAGGTAGTAAGGCAGACAAAGGCCCAAACCAAAGAAACACTAGCACAAACAGTAAAAGAAGGTGACAAGACTTTCTGTAGATACATTAGTGAAAGAAGAAAGTCCAGCGGGGGTATTGCTAAGATCAAAGGGGATAAGGGGGCATGTGAGGAGGAGGACCATGTAAAAGCATATATCCTAAATGGTATTTACTGAAGAGAAGGTAGGACAGGACCCACAGCTCAGCACCATGGAAACAGGGGGCAGGGAGTTGTGCACTAGTCCCTTCACAAATGAAGGGGTCCTACAAGAGATTGATAAGCTCAGGGTGGACAAGGCAATGGGACCTGATGGCATACATCCCAGGGTACTAAAGGAGCTAAGGGTGGAACTAGCAAAGCCATTACAAAACTGTTTAGTGAGTCTCTGAATACAGGAGAGGTCCCAGAAGACTGGAGAAGGGATCAGGTGGTCCCACACCACAAGAGTGGTAGCAGGGAGGAGGCAGGGTACTACAGACCCGTCAGTCTTACCTCAGTAGTGGGCAAGGTTATGGAGGCACTACTTAAGGAAAGGATAGTGCAACACCTGGAATCCATAGGAGCACAGGATCCAAGACAGCAATGGTTTACAAAAGGAAGGTCCTGTCAAACTAATCTCATAAATTTCTTTGACTGGGTAACCAGAGTGGTGGACCAAAGGGGAGCAGTTGATGTCACCTACATTGACTTCTGCAAAGTTTTCAATACTTTTCCACATAGAATATTGATTAATAAGCTGGGTAGGTTGAGGGTGGGTCAGAAGTTGGTCAACTGGGTGGCAAACTGGTTGATGGGCAGAAAACAGAGAGTGGTGGTAAACAGTATACAGTCAGAAGAGATGCAAGTCACAAGTGGGGTACCTCAGGGATCAGTCCAGGGGCCAGTCCTCTTCAATATCGTCATCAGTGACATTGCAGAAGGACTGGAGGGTAAGGTTTGTCTGTTTGCAGATAACACCAAGATCTACAGCAGAGTAGATTGTCCAGATGGGGTGGGCAGAATGAAAAGAGATCTGGAAAAACTAGCAAAATGGTCAGAAGAGTGGCAACTGGGATTTAACTCAAAGAAGTGCAAGATCATGCACATCGGTAAGAGAAACCCTGAAGCCACCTATAGGCTGGGAAGGGAGTTGCTGGCAGTCACAAGGGAAGAAAGAGACTTGGGCATCATCATCACCGATGACATGAAATCATCCAAACAGACCACTAAAGCAGTAGGTATGGCTAGGGGGATGTTGGGGTGTATTAGTAGGGGTATCACAAGTCAGAAGAGGGAGGTAATAATCCCTCCTTACAAGAAACTGGCTAGGCCCCATCTGGAGTACTGCATGCAGTACTAAAGAACACACCTTCACAAGGACATTAACTAAATTGTGGCAGTCCAGCAAAGGGCAACCAAAATGGTGCAGAGACTGCATCAAAAAACATATGAGGACAGAGTAACAGACCTCAATATGTATACCCTAGAGCAAAGGAGGGAGAAAGGTAATATGATCGAAACATTCAAACATCTTAAGGGAATTAACAAGGTGAAAGAATCTAACATGTTTCAATATAAGAAAAACAACAGGACAAGAGGACACAGCATGAGATCAGAGGGAGGCCAATTAAGGGGTACTGTGAGGAAGTTATTTTCACAGAAAGGGTAGTGGATGTAAAGAAAGGCCTACCTCAGGAAGTGGCGGATATGAGTACAGTGCAGGACTTCAAACAGGCATGGGATAGCATAAGGGGGCAATACAGATTAGTATGAATAGACAGGCCATTGACAGAGCAAAGGCCGATGGCACATTCATAAGGTAGAAAAAAAAATGAGCATACTGGATGGGCCTTACGGTCCTTATCCACCTTCAACTTCTATGTTTCTATCAGTGGCTGGTTGAAATACACTTTAAGAGGTTTCTGATCAGCAGGCTGAGAATCTATTTTTTTCTCACCAGAAATACTATCGTATATAATGTCAGTCTAATCGTTCTGATGAGTTCTACTGCTAAGCCAGTGGTCTGACTCATATATAAAACTCTTTCAAAGGCAGTAATGGGCTTGAAAGCCATGAATTTGATTGGGTCCACTGCTCGAGCCAGTTCTCCCTCATTGGTCAGCTGCTACTTCTTTGAACTTTTGATTTCTAGAGCCGTATCTGAGCTTGGCACTCTTGGTGGCTTGGCTCCGCATAATATCTCTGTTACCTGAACATTTTTTTTTCCCGTCCCCCACCCCACTCCAGCCTGGACCTCTTTTTAAATACTCTAGTTCCACTGTGAGCCTCTGTTCCCTTTCTCCTACTGGTGAACTCCCACTTTCTGCACTCCCATTTTGAGTGATTACACACTTACCAAACCTCTGCTTGGTGAGTACTTGAGTGACTGGAATTGCCCACTGCTGGTGAGTGGATAAGTGACTGGACAAATTGACTGGAGGTGCAGTCACTTTCCATCTGCACTCATCACTATCCCACCCCAAGACCTCTATCATGAACTGTTTAGCTTCTCTGCCCCTTCAGGACACTATACTGCTAGCACTGCTCACCCTCACAGGAGTCTTTCCTGGTAATCTGACCACGCTGGCCCTCCTGACCATCCCGACACACTCACTTAATGTTAATGGCACCATAACCTCCTACCTTAACTGTACAACTGGAGTACAGAAAACTCTTGGGAGCTTGTCCATTCCAATCTAGGAACTGACACTTTCTTCCCAACCAAACCGGCAAACCCCCCTGGCATTTGTTACTGGAATCTCCTTCCAGCTAAGTACCTACATACCACATCTTACCTGCAGTAGGAAGCAAATCCTCACCAATAAACAATTGAAGGACTACATCAGAAGAACAAGAATACTGTTACTACTGCTTTCAGGCAATATACATCCCTGACTTGTCTACCCCAAAACCCCAGCACTCCTTTAAAAAACATGAGGGTGCTTACACTGGCATCTACAAATATCTGCAGCCTTCTACCTAAACTAGACAAGCTACAATTGTGGGTCACTCAGCATGATCCTGATGTCATCTCTGTTGTTGAATCATGGCTCTCCCTGAAGATACCTAACACTGCAATTTTGTTACCTGGCTATGTCTTCAGACAAGACTGAATTTCTAAGAGAGGTGGCAGCTGTGCTATTTATATAAAGGGCACCTTGCAGGGTCTCATCATCCCATTACCTAACAGTGATGACCTTATTCTAATGCTTTCAATCAAACTGCTTCAAGGTGCTCTTAATAAAGTGCTTACTGTGCTTCCAGTTTATATCCCACCAATGTATACTGTATCTGGATTTGATTCATTATTTTGTGGAATAAGCAGCATGAGCATGCGCACTGAAATAATAATGCTAGGTCACTTTAGTGTCAACTGGCTCTCCCCGGACACCTCTTCACAAAAGGATGCTGTGTCAGCCATCCACTTCTCACAACTTGTTGAGGCTCTTACAAGGATGAACTATCATACTAGGGCAAGTATCTTGGTGGACTGGGTGTTATCTAAACATCCTGAGCATATCTCAGATATCGCTGTCCTCCTGGACAGTATAAGTGACCACTCCCCCATCAAGTGCTATTGGTCTCATAAATTTTGCAAACCCCCCCGATAGAACTATTACTATCAGGTCCTTATCAATGGACACCTTGAACAACTGAAAGATGAAAGATGACCTTTGATACTATGACTGGTCAAAACTTTATGTGGCTCAGTACGTTGACACAGCACTTGATCTCTTCATTAGCCATTTCAATGCTGTCTAGACTGTGACAAGCGTGCCAACCCCTCAAAATATGAAAAATCAAAGGAAATTGCATCCCATGTATTACACCTGACCTTATAGAGCTCATGAACTTAAGGGGCCATCTCTGGCATAAGGCACAAGCCTTGGGTATACAGTCTGACATCCAAAACTACAAAAAAAAACAAGAAACAAATGCACTAGAGCAATTCACTCTGCTAAGAGTCATTATTACAAAGATGCCTTTTCTAATGCTTGGAATAATTGCAGGTCCTTCTCGAAAAATATTAAGGATATCACTGAGAAAGACCCTAAATCTGCTCCCAACATGCTTACTATAGATGGCACCCCTTCCCTGGACCCAAAAGTAATCACCAACACTTTTAATAAAGCATTCTCTGATCTGAGCAATGTTCTCCCCCTAGACTACTTCAGTAATACCCTTGTATGTGATGTCCCCGTGTATACTATCTACTCCATTGCAAGCCATCATTTTACTTCAGGACAGTCTCAGAGGGTGAAGTTAGACATTACCTCAAGAAGGTACTTGGCAAATATAGATATAGTGGGGATACTCTTGCTCTCAAATTCATCAGCCTTACATTGAAGGAAATCCTATCACATATTACCAAGATCTCCAACCTTTTACTTAGTCTTCTACAATTTCCGCAAAGATCAAAATCAGCAATGGCGACCCCTGTGCATAAGAGTGGGTATTGGGTACTGCACGGGAACTATCACCCCATTTCCATTCTCCCTCCACTTTCAAAAGCCCTAGAGTAGATTGGGGTGGATCAGCTTATAGACTATTTGGAGAAGTATCAATTGCAATGTGCCCAAAAGCACTGCTTCAGACATAGGCACAGTACCATCACAGCACTATTGGAATTCACAGGATATATCCATAACTCCCTGGACCAAGGTTTTCTGGTTGATGCTACATTTATTGACTTAACCAAGGCCTTTGATACTGTGAATCATGCCCTTCTAATCGACCAACTAACCAGCACTGGCCTCTCCACAGACATTGCTAAATGGTTTTCTTGCTACCTCAGCAACCGTTCTCAACAGGTAAAAATTGGAGATGTCCATTGAGAAAGGCATCCGGTCCATTCAGGAGTTCCACAAGGCTCTATTCTAGGCTAGTTCTGTTTAGTATTTTTCTTAATAAGCTCCCAGATTCCTGTCATGGCCTTATCCTCTTATATACTGATGACTCTATGATCTTTACTAGTAACTCTTATCCCAAACTTCTTGAAGACCAGCTACAACTAGGTTTTGCAACTGCTGAGAAATGGTTCCATAACCATAAGCTCATAATCAATTACAAAAAGGCGAAGACCATGGTGTCTTCCAACCCCCAAAGCAAACATAAGGCATTCCTTCTCACTATCACTAATAATGTGGGCTCCCCCTTGGAACTTGTACAGCAGTGTCAGTGGCTCAGTAGGTAGCACACTCACCTCTGAGGCCGGGAGATCAGAGGGCTGTGGGTTCAGTTCCCACATCTGGCACTTGGGTTAATATCCCAATACTGACACTGTAGTGCAGCATGAGGAAGGTGCTGCACTTCTGAGGTGCTGTCTTTCAGATGAGACATTAAACTGAGGTCCCATCTGCCTGGATTGGTGGTAGTTCAGGTGGATGCTAAAGATCCCATGGCACTTATTGAAAGAGTATGGGAATTTCCCTGGTGTCCTGGCCAAATTTCTCCCATTCACTAAAAATACCACCAACAGCTTAGTCTGGTTCAATTTCAGTTGCTTATCATCTGAATCCCCCCTCCCCCCCGGTTGCCCTGAAAAAGGGACTTCTAAGCCCAGTGGACTTACTGGGTCAACAAAATTCAATAAATAAATAAATTTTAAATACCTGGGTGTAACTATCGAGTCCACACTGACCTACTCCCTGCATACAGACAACATTGTTAAGGCAATTAATATGCGCATTGGGATGCTATATAGGCATAAACACAATCTGTCCCTGGGAACATTAAACTTGGCTATACATAGCTCTGTCATCTCTCTTGCTAACTATGGTCTCATCATCTATGGAGCAGCCACAGACACAGCCCTCCTCCGCATTAAGACAGTCATAAACAAGGCATGATGCCTTCTCATTGGTGCTGGACATCTGACTCACACATGTGATCTATATGCCCAGTCTAGCTAACTTCAATTCAACAGCAGACATTGATATCAAACATGCCTGCTTGCTAAAAAAGTCAGCAATGGAATGATGTTCCTGGAGTTCTAAACCTACTTACACCATCTTTAAAACCACATAGTACCAGAAGTTCTGGCATCCAGATTTTCTGTACTCCTTGGTGCCACACCTCCTTGGTCAACGAACATTTGCCTACAGAGCCCCTCTCTGATTCAAATATCTTCAGTCTGATATATCCAATGCAACTAGACTGGGTTCTTATAAATGTAGAGTTTGGCAACATCTTGTGTCCTTGGCCACTTGCAACTGCTACCATTAGGCCCTTCTGCTCTCTTCCAAATTGGACCCTTAGCCAGCCTCTTCTGTCTCCTATTAACTCTACCTGACTATTTATAGCACTTAGTCACACACTTCCCCAATGCCTCACCTTTTCCCTCTCTTCTTTTCGCTTTTCACTAGCCAATTCTGCCCCGGCCCCTTTCCTCAATGCACTCAACTCCTCCTCCTCCTCCTTCCCCCTCCTTCTGACCATTCACTCCTTCTCTTTGCCTAGGCCACACAGGCTCCTCTCTTCCTCGCTCCCAAGTTTTTCCAAACCTACCTCCCCTTTTCTGCCTCCCTGCCTCCCCACTTATCCATGCATTGGGATGACTAACACCTCCTCCCCCCAAGCTTCTTGCCGTACCTAATTGTTTTTATATGTCAATGCCAATCTAATATTGTCATGCTTTCCTTTGTTACTTGTGAAAGTTCCTGTCTTATGGCTTCATTTATTTCCTGGGTTAAATGTGTTTACTGTTGTTCTACCACTCACCTACTCTGTAATATTTTTTAAGTGGACTGCCTGGAGACACTTGCAGTGCAATCCTGATACTTGTATTGTTTCCTGTTCCCTGACTATGTTATCTTTTGATGTGGAACCTATGTAAGGAGCTCCTTCTGAAAGGTATAATCCTAGTTTTCAATAAATATATAAATAAATGAATGCATGTCTTGGCAGTTGAGATAAATATTTCTATGTGAATCAGCCATTTATTACTTTTCAAACAGTAAATAAAAAGAATGCAGTGTGGTACTACTACAAAGCCCTACGTATTTCCGGAAGAATTTTAGTTATATTTCTATTTTTAAAAATAAATTATATACACTTCATTCAATTATCCACTGCACATTTTATATCTTTCTAGTATTGGTGTCCATCTGTGCACTTTTACAAATCAAGTGGAATAATCAGCATTAACAGCCCCACACCCAAATGTGTGACTGTTCCTGGTTTGACATTTATAGGCAAAAAGACAATAACTGTAATCTCTCTATAGTTCATAGTTGTAGATTATACCTGGTTGATGAAGGAGATTGACTGATTGGTGTGTATGTGTGTGGGGGGAGGGGTCAACATTTTTTTAAGTCATTAAATAAATAATATTCAGCACATTTAAAAATGTTTAAGGCAGCAAACACCAAACTGGCATACTCATATAAAGTGTTTTTATGTTTTTATTAGGAAAGATCACCAATAGACTTTGTGCAACACATGTCTCAGTAAAGCAATAATTATGGATCCATTGTAGGCAATAGCATAAAGTGTAAAAAAAGAATCCAAACATTAACAAGCCAGTATCTAAACAGAATTGCTAAAATAATCACTATTCATTATACATGGGAAAGACAAATTCAAACATGTTTAGGGACAACCAATTAAGGGACAGATATTCAAAACTTTTGCACCTGGTGCAAACCCGTAGCACTGGAATAGTGCTGGAATTGCACTGGACTGCAATATTCAAAGGCATTTTAGAGCCGGTGGTGAGTGATACCTCCAACACTGAAAGTTAATGTATGCATGGGATGGAGTGTGGGGAGGGGTCATGAATGCCAGTGCAGTGGCATATTCAAAGGTTCAGTGCCATGCTACGGGTTTTAGCCACACCTATAGTGCTGTGCTAAACACCTCCTGCAAAAACCCTGAGGTAGTGGGGCAGTAGCAGAGTTCCAGTAATTAGAAGTGTAACTTCTCTACACTTCAAATTATCGGTATGTTACCCCCTGGTAGTCAAGTGGCCCCAACCCACCAGCACGATCCCCCGCTTCTGTTGTCCCATTAATTCCATGAAATCCCTGGAAGTCTAGCAACCCTCCCACCCCCTGCATGATCCCTGCCCCCCGTGGTTATGTTACTTTCATTAAATTCCTGATAGTCTAGTGGACTCCAGCCCCAGCATGATCCCCAACCACAAAACAATTACTTCCCTGGTGGTCCAGTGACCCACCCCACCCAATAGTGATAACCCACCCACTCCCCCACCAACCACCCCGAATGGAGATGGTGACAGGCTCAGCCCTCCACTCACCTCCACGGCCAGCCATTGACTGAGTTATGTATGAGTGGTGCTGTAATTATTGAGTATGTCCCTGTGTGAGGACATGCCCATTCAGTACACTATCAGCTCATACACAGCTCAGTCGGTGGCTGGCTGCAGAGGTGAAAGGAGGGCTGTGCTTGTCACCAGCTGCATTCTGGGTGGTTGTGGTGGAGGGGGTCATCACTGTCGGGTGGGGGGCCACTGGACCAGCAAGGAAGTGATTGTTTTGAGGTCAGGGATCATGCTGGGGTTTGGGGGGCCACTAGACTACCAGGGCTTTAATGAAAGTAATGAGACAATGGGGGTCGAGGATTTTGTAGGGGTGGGGGGCCCCTAGACCACCAGGGACTGAACCCTACAGAGGCATAGCCCATGATGGCAGATAAGGTCTGCTTGGCCCACCCAGTCTGCCCATTTCCTTACCTACTGGTTAGGCTGCAGAGCCTAGTTACCAACAGCCTACTTCCTCCCACCTCCCAACACCTGATGTGCCTTATGCCTGTCCCAGGCATTCATGCCACTGGTGTCTGGTGCTTCTGCTGGTGTTGGGGGGGTGCCTACCAAGGCACCTGTACCCCCCCTCCCAGGACATTCTTTGGGATGAGCAACTTGTTGTACAATTTATATATTCCTGGTGAGACATGTCTATTCATAGCTACAGTACATAACGGGCCACACATGACCACGTGCATTTTCTGTGTTTGTGTGAGTATATATATATATATATTATATATATCATTTAATTTAATGCTAATTTTAGGCTATTGGTAACCAGATAAGGCCCACTAGGCACAAGTGCCTGTTTTCAGGGGTGACCTGGGAGCACCGGGCTGTTAAGTGACTTGATCAGAGTCACACAGTGTGCAAGTGGAGGCTGTGAGAATCAAACTCTGGTCTGGTCTGGTCTGCTGGATGTATCAAGGTCATTCACACCTAATTCCTCTAACTTCTAGGCTATACTGCCAACCCAAATATATATTCAGTTTTTTGGATGAGACGTTAAACCGAGGTCCCATCTGCCTGGATTGGTGGCAGTTCAGGTGAATGTTAAAGATCCCATGGCACTTATCGAAAAGAGTAGGGGAAAGTTTTATTGAGACAAAAATCGTACAATAGTACACAAAGCAAAATACAAAACAAAGGAAACACAGGATAAGTATTATACAATCATTCAGGTAACTGCAAAATCAGAGTCAGTGATCCAAGGAAGAGCTTTCCAAAGTTCCAAAAGTGTTGTATCTGAGTATAGGGTACATTCATGCTCATAAATTTCTTTTAAATCTTGTACAATCTTTTTTTCAAGCTCCAAATAGGTGCAGTCCTTTTGCTGTAAAGAAAACATGCAATGCACAATCCAAATATTCCATTTAATACAGACAAAAACAAGGTTTAAAGTGTCCTGGTGCCATTTTGACCACTGGGGAGAAAAAACCCCATATACAAGATTCAAATAAGTAACCGACTGAAGCAAGGGGGTATCCCATGCCTGTGCCAAAAAGGACCATCAATTCTTAATAAAGGAACAGTCAAAAAATAAATGAGGGATAGTTTCAAGTTCTGCAATACATAATAAGCGAGAACACATTCTATCTTGGGACTGCTTATGTTTTTGATTTGATTTTACATTAATCTTTTCATGGCATGAAAGCCAATGAAAATCCCACATTTTGGCTGGAACCCTCTTACATTTCCACAATAACAAAAGGGAAGGGAGGTGTTGACCAGGACACGTATCAAAGGGTATTGATACAGCAGAAACCGACAGGAGTAATTTCTTATGTAAAACTTTATGGGAATGATTTAATAACATCTGAACAGACACCTTCCATTGTTTGAGATGTAAAAACATATGTTTAACGTAAGTTGGTATACCATCAGTTTGTCTTAACACAGTTAAGGAATTAGTTTCCCATTGATGAAATCAAATCCTGCAAGAGTCATAAAACCAAGGTTCCCACCCCCTTTGGGAATGAATCAATAAAGGCCTAAGGTTTGCAGTAAAAAAATACAAGAAAAAAATAACAAAGGGTTAACCATACAAACGCCACCCTCAGGGATAGGTAAATAAGTAATATTCTTCTTTATCGGGTTTAACCTACTACCCCAAAGAGCCTGAAAAAACAGGCTAAAGACAGCTGTTTCTAGCTGTCATGGAATAGGGAATACATAACTCAGAAAAAGGAAAGTAGAGATCAAATAGTTTTTAATTAAGAAAACAAGTTTTCTTTTTCCTATCTGCCCCCAGTTCCAGGAGGCCACCTGAAGTTTACCTTGTTGTAGTTTAACATTCCAGTTAAACAAATCTGAGTCCTGTGTCCCAAATAAAATTCCCAAAATGCGAATAGGACCCTCAACTAAATGTAACGGGCCAATACGGTCCAAGGGGGAGGTTGCTGTACCGACCCAAATAACCAAACTTTTAGTGTAATTTAAAACAGCACCAGAGAAGTTTCCAAAAAAAGAGCACTCGCGGAGAGAATGAAACACTGAGGCTACATCAGCTACAAGAAAACAAACATCATCTGCATATGCAATCGCCTTATAAGGCAAGCATAAGGCACAACTAGAAATAGACTGAATCTGAGAATTAGTATTCAGCCGACGGAGCAAAACATCAAGAAAAAATACATATAACAATGGGCTTAAAGGACAGCCCTGACAAACCCCCCTTTTTATGGGGATCATGGGTCCTATCCAACCATTTACTACAGGCACAACAGTCGCCGTTCTATAGAAAGCACGAATCCAGCGTACCATAACATCAGGTACATGCAGAAAACAAAGTGCTTCCCATAAAAAATCATGCCGAACCAAATCAAAAGCCACCTTCTGATCTATAGAAACAACAAGCCCCGAAGCCAGACCTGCATAGCCTTGAGAAAATAATTCTCGTAAGAGGCTCAAATGATCAGAAATTCTCCTTTGAGGCACAGAACAGGATTGGGCAGGATGCAAAACCACCTCTGCTATCCTCAGCAAACGCTTCACAATAATTTTCGTTAAGAGCTTAAAGTCAGTGTTCAACATACATAAAGGTCGCCAATTCTCTAGAGAATGGATATCACCTTTCTGTTTATAAATTTAAATCAAAGTACCTTAGTAAATTCCAAAGGGAGAGATTCACATGTTAACAGAGAATTAAACACAGATGTAAGTTCTGAGGCTAAATGGTCACCCAGCACCTTATATAAGCCAGCAGGGAGACCATCTGGACCAGGAGTTCTCTGTACAGGTAAGGAAGAAATAGCTAGTGTCAAATCCTGCTCTGTGATAGGAGAACAAGCCTGGTCCTGACATAGCTGTGAGGGAGCTGGGATATCAAGGCCACTATACAAAGTCACATTGTTACCAACCATAGCAGGAGGGAGAAAAAGGGCTGTAGTATACTTTGTTACAATGACAAATCTCAGTTTGTGAGGAACACATGGTCCCTTCTCAATTTAGAAGACATGTCATATTTTTTCGGGCGGACTGACGGGAATTATATTCAAAAGGACAAATAACATCACGTGTTCCAACAGTACAAAATTTATGTTGGTTATAAAGTTGTTGTGATTGCCGCAATTGGAAAGTCAACATATCATTCTGTAGGACTTTTATTTGTTGAGTAAGGTCTTGCCCTGTCATGTATGCTATGGTTAATATTGACTGAAAATGTACTCTCTTCTGCAAATAGTCTAGGTATTCCCTCCTACATTTTAAACGACTGTAAGTTTTTAAAAAAGTGACCAGATCATGTTTCGTGTCTAACCACCACTGAACAGGATCTTCATAGCAAATAAAAACAGATTTACGGGCTTGTATGGAGGACAGGAGGGACTGCATAAACATTGGAATCTGCAACAAAGATGTGTTGAATTTCCAAAGACCTGGACCTTTACAGGAAGAGACAAGAGAACCAAAACCAACAGAAAGCAGCTTATGATCAGAAAACTCAAGCGCTTGAACTTTGGCAGAAATAATAGGTACTGTAGGAGAGGAAAACACATAATCAATACGTGTGGCTAGTTTACCCTTTTGGAAGGTAGGGGTGTGTTGAGTAGTAAAGGAGCAATAAGAGTCTGTTAAGTGGGCAACTCGAACCAATTTACCCAATTCGTGGGAATCACAAAACAGTTTCTTTGTAGCAACAAAGGAGCTCTTATCCTGAAGACTCAGGCCACAATTAAAGTCACCAGCAAACAATACCTGAAAGGAAGTATGCAAATAAGGACGAAGCAAAGCAAATAAAGCTATGCGTTCGGTTTTAATTTGAGGGGCATAAATGTTAATCACCCGGTAAGGACAGGACCCAATAACAAATCTATAATAAGCACTACCAGGGGCTACATCAAAAATTTTAGCAACGGAAGTCTGGGAAATTAATTAATATTCCCAGTCCCGAACAAGAATCCTGACCAATTGACCAAAAAGAAGGACCCAGTAACCAGTCCTGTTGTGCTTGTCGGATCTCATGTGCAGTATGAAGTCTTGTATCCTGTAATAAAATTATACCCAAAGGCAGAAGCCTTAGAAAGGAAAAAATCAGTCTCCTTTTAGCCATAAGCTTCATACTATTTACATTAATAGTATGGCAAACAAAGTGAAACATAGCAACAAAAAACAAGGAAAACAGACAAAAAATGCATTTTACAATTTCCTTTTCCCAACCACCTTCTTCCCTTTAAGTTTTACTCTGGCCTTTAGCTTCAGAAAGGCCGTTGTCAAGTTGCAGCTCAGGGTCAGTGGTACCGTCTGGGAGAAAAAGCAATGGAGGAAGAGTCCGACTCACCTCCAGCATCATCAGAAAGGGGTTGGAGAAGTTCAAAAGAATTAGATAAGGGCACTGGGGAGGTTCGGACCACTCACAGGAGATGGTGCAACCGAGGTTGTTTCTCAGTGATCTTCTACTTATAACATTGTAAGCTCTCGGGGGCATAGTACTTGGACCTGGGACCGGGTCCAGAACAGGAAAATTAGACTGGGCAGGATCAGGAACAGGAGAAATCTCAGGCAAGGGGTCATCCGTGAAGGAAACCATCTGAGGTACGACCTCAGAGGATACAACAGGCACTGAAGCCCGCAGTAAGGGCTGGGCTACCCTAGGGGGAGGTACAGCCAAGGTGGTCCGGAGACGGGCCTTCTGTGCCTGTGTAATAATAAAGCGCTGGTCCACACCACCATCATGAAATTCCTGATTATGTGCAGCCCATTTACAATTCTGAAAGGTATGCCCCTGTTCATCACATAGGTTATATCTACATTCATTCAAGCAGTGTGCCCCTACGTGGCCCAATTCCCCACAGACATTGCATTTCATTTTATCACAGACATTACTAAGATGTGCAGGATCACCACACCGATAACAAGCCTTCGGCTGACCCGGGTAGAACAAGACCCCCCTATCTAGGCCTATGAAAAAAGAGTTATGCATATGTACAACCCCAGAATCAGTGGATCGTAACAAGACTTTAAACTTCCAACCCCCAGTCCAAATGTTCTCGGTATCCAAAATGGCTTCAGGCTGTCCCTGGACGTCACAACGCTGTTTCAGCCAATACACAACATCCTCCACCTCAACTCCCTCATTACGAAACAGAATAGTGATTGCCTTAAAAGTGGGTTTAGAAAGGGGAATAGCCTGAAATGGGGTCCATAATGCAGTAGTCCACAGAGAATTATACTTTAACCAAAAATGCTCCAGTCCCCTAGATGTTTGGAAACTAATGTCAAACATGGTTTCACCAGAGATATGAATTAACGCATATATTTCATGGGAAAAAATTTTTAAAGAATCCTTTAACAGCGTACGTGCCACGTAGACCCAATCAGGTGGCTCAGGTAACCCCCCCCCCCGATATGCCAAGCGAACCGCATTGTGTCTCTTAGCAGCCTGGATTGGAAATTTAAAGAAAGAAGAATATGAGCGGCTCAGTCCAGAAATTTGGGGGCTGTGGTGGTGAGGGAGCCAGAGTCTCTACAGAAATAGTAGAAAGAGGAATCTGAGGTGGAGAGCTCTTCAGATAATTCAACACAGGGTTCTGTGTAAGCTCCAGTTCATGAGGGAGACACAAGGGGTCAGTAGTGATGGTTGAATCACCTATCTTGCTTTGTAGCTCTGGAAAATCTTCAGGGCGGGGGTACCGAATTGGAGACGGACCAGACTTCCAACTTCCAGGGACAGTACCCTGGACCCAGCCAGCACCTCTCCGCGCCGATTCAACAGTCCAAGTAGGTTCTTTATTAATATTTACTGTAGATGATTCTTGTACATGTAGGGAGCTCTGTGATGAAACAGAAGCAGGTAGTGAAAAGGAAAATGAATCTGTTTGTACTGCAGGTAGCATGGGAGTAATAACTGTAGATAAGTCTTGTACTTGTGAGGAACTCTGTGATGTAATGGAAGCAGGTTGTGAAAAGGAAACCAAATCCATTTGTACTGCAGGCGGCAGGGGGAGCAGGCAGTAGGGCTTCAGCTCCCGACACACTAGTCAGGTCAGAGCCCGACACAGCAACAGGTAGTAAAGGAGACAAGTCAGGAGAATCTTCCAGAACTTCCACCTGAGTGGAATATGCACCTGTGCTGTCAGCTCGCAGGCGTTGCATATCTCTGTGCATTTTCAGTTTTGCACTAGCAAAACGGCACTCCGCTGCTGCAAAATGTTCCTGGATCTCTTGTGTTGTCAAACAATGGTTTTCAGAATCAGTTGAAGTAAAATCCTCCAGTAA
The DNA here is from genome assembly GCA_016271365.2 of Neoceratodus forsteri. Lineage (NCBI taxonomy): Eukaryota > Metazoa > Chordata > Ceratodontiformes > Ceratodontidae > Neoceratodus > Neoceratodus forsteri. The sequence goes on along the minus strand of CM057450.1, from coordinate 866,896,210 downwards.
GTAGACAGCAGGCACAGGGGTCAGCAAGTCAGTTCCATAAGAAGTAAGCAGAGGGGCTAGGTATAGCAGCCTGAGTATGAGCAGCAGAACTAAAAGTTGAAGCAGGAACAGCAACAGGCAAAACATCAGTAGTTAGCATCGTGGTCTCCATTTGTTCAGAGGTAGGACCAGAGACCAAATCTCCCACCTCCATAGCTCCCTCCTCAGAAGGCAAGGGTGCATCCGCCATCTTGGACAGAGGTTCCCCCTCTGAAGAGTAGGGGAATTTCCCTGGTGTCCTGGCCAAATTTCTCTCATTCACTAAAAATACCACCAACAGCTTAATCTGGTTCAAGGTCAGTTGTCATTCATCTGTATCCCCCTTCCCTGGGTCATGCCTGAAAATAGGCAGGATTTGTCTAGTGCACTTACCCGGTCAACAAAAACTAAATAAAAATAAATAAAATAAATATTCCCAATAGGGGTATGCTATGAGCATGCCTTGGCCTGCAGCTTCCATTCTGACCAAAAGGTGGAGCTGTGTGTGTCATGCAGTAGCACCGGTCAAGCTACATGGCAATGTATGCTAAGCAGCACATAATGAGATGCAAATGTGACTGTTTGCCCACAAATTACCTAATTAGGCTCATTTGTATGTGATCTTTGAATATAGCAAACTTTTGCCCTGGGCTAACCTGTTTTCACCAGTCTAATGTGTTAGCACTGTGCAACTGGGTTAGCACCAGGCAAACCTCTCATCGACATAGCACAGTTCTGCAGTGTGTGACCTGCATTGTTGTTTGCAGCTGATGTGAAACAACTCTTTGCAATCACATACACTGTCCTCCATCTGCAACCCTGCCTTGCTCTTCCTCTGTGTCCACTGAGCAGCCGCTGCAATTTGCACTTCCCTGTTGTTTATTCAGAGCTGTCTTTTTTCCCCAGACTAATTTAGCAATGCACTCCCAGCCCAGTTTTCCTGCCTTCCTTTGCATGCTATATTCAGCAGGTTTAGTACGGGGGCTATTCCTTTTGAAAATAGTGGGCTATTGGTTCTGGGCTAATTTAGCAAGCCGAGCAGTGCTAATTTAGCACTGGGGCAAAGTTTTGAATTTTTGGCCCTAAGTGTCTAGTATCAAAAAATCCCATTACTATAACTTTCAAAAGTGTTCTGTCATGTCAGACGAATCTAATAGATTTCTTTGACTGGGTGACCAAAGTAGTAGACCAGGGAGGGGCTGTGGACATGGCTTACCTAGATTTTAGCAAGACATTTGATACAGTCCCACACAAAAGATTAATACACAAGTAAGCCAGCCTTGGAGTGGGTCCCAAGGTGGTAGCCTGGATAAAAAATTGGATAGACAACAGGACGAAAAGGGTAGTAGTAAATGGAGTCCACAGTGAAGAAAGGAGGGTTACTAGCAGGGTACTGCAGGGTTCAGTACTGGGACTGGTCCTTTTCAATGTCTTTATAAGTGACGTTGCAGAGGAAATGGAAGAAAAAGTATGTCTCTTTGCAGATGACACAAAGATCTGCAACAGGGTTGATATACCAGACGGAGTGGAAAGGATGAGAAGGGACTTGGCAAGGTTGGAGGAATGGTCAAATGTATGGCAGCTCAGATTCAATGCAATGAAGTGCAAGGTAAAACAAAAACCTGGGCAAAACCTGGGAAACAAAAACCCAGGGCAAGAGTACACAATGGGGGGTGAGATACTGACAACAGTAAAAATGGAAAGGGACCTAGGGGTAATTATATCAGATGACCTTAAGGTGGGCAAGCAATGTGAGAAGGCAGTAAGGAAGGCTGGGAGGATACTGGGATGCATTGGGAGAGGCAGCAATAGTAGAAAACAGGAAGTTGTTATCCCTCTGTACAGACAGTTGGTGAGACCCCATCTGTTGTACTGTGTGCAGTTCTGGAGACCCCATCTCCGCAAAGACATAGACAGAGTGGAGTCTGTCCAGAGGAAGGCAACCAAAATGGTGCAGGGTCTGCAGCAGAAGACATATGAAGAAAGACTAAAGGAGCTTAATATGTATACCCTTGAGGAAAGGAGGGAGAGAAGGGAGATGATAGAAACTTTCAAATACCTCAAGGGAATCAACAAAGTCCAAGAGGGTGGCATCTTTCAGAAAAAGAGATGTGTAAGAACAAGGGGGCACAATTTGAAGATAGAGGGGGGACGGCTCAGAGGTAATGTAAGGAAGTATTTTTTCACAGAGAGAGTTGTGGATGCATGGAACAGCCTCCCTGCGGAGGTCATGGAGTAAAGAACAGTGGGGGAATTCAAGAATGCATGGGACAGACATAAGGCAGTCCTAGCTGGGGGTAGGAGGAAGTAAGCTGTTGGTTAATTAGGATCTGCAGCTTATCTGTTAGGTAGGAAAATGGGCAGACTAGGTGAGCCAAGCGGTCCTTGTCTGCCATCACATTTTATGTTTCTATGTTCCCATCTCACACCACTGGCAGCAGTTGGTGGGCTTTTATGGATCAAGTGGAGCAGTCAGCATTAAGAGTCCCACACCCTGGTGTGTGACTGTTCCTGATTTGACATTTATGGGCAGAAAGAAAAAAACTGTGTACTTTCTTTATAACTCATGGTTTTAGATTATACCTGGTTGTATCCTGCTGACACTGACTCAATTGTTCTGAACCAGCAACCCCAGCAACAGGCTACAGACATGGAAGATTCAGTGGATGACTTTGATCAGTTTATCATCAGCAAAGCTGTCCTCTTGGGGCTAAGTATGATCATAGATGCTGTACTTCACTCCAAGGGGACAGCATTTATATTTACTTTGTTTTATTTACAGAATATAGCCTGTGACTGTAACCGTTGTCCCGTAATACAGTATCTACCTGTAGCTCCTGGTTCTCATTGTTGCTGCGGTTGCAATACTAACTGAGCTAGAGATCAACAGAGAACCACAGAAAAGATACTGGCAAAGAACAGTTTCAAGCTAGAGAATGAGGACAGCTGGACATTGATCCAGACCAGGACTTAATTCACTCCGTTGCAGCTAGCAAACATAAGATAAGCATAGTGGAGTGCTATACAACATTAGATGGTGTAGCCGTACATTGTTATAAATGTAATCATTAATATGGGAATGCAGAACTTGGCAACGATCACAAATCCCTAGCATTCCCTATTCCTGTCAGTGGGTCCAGTTCAGATTGACTCCCACAGTGTCACGTGGTTTCTCAGTGGATGGTGTACATGAAGACCATCTTCAGACAATTTTTTTGTGGAGAAATAGAGAATTAGAATTCCTTTCAGAACAAATAGACAACAAACTTGGTACCGACTGTCTTTATTTCTGCATAACATTGTGTATCTATTTCTTTATATACCGATCAGTGCACAAACACCAACAGTCTCATCTTTTTTTGAGGAAAGTCAGTCTGTCAGTATCTTTACACTGTACAGTGATTGGTATATTCAAAAACAGATATACAGTACTATATGGTGTTATGTTGAAAAAAAAAATTTCAGTTCGTACCCAGTTTACTGCCGATTAGTTCAGAAATGAATTTTTTTACTGACTGTGTTTGTGCAAATTTACATCAGCTCATTACAATGTCCCTGTTTATTGTAAGAATGTGCTCCATTTGCTCTGTTCCATAAGAATGCATCAAGTCAACATTCCTTGCATGTCGTATATGAAAATGATGGCTACCTCCCTTTAGAGTTAAAAAAGCTATAGTCAAAAAAGCCTTTAAACAGTAGTGGTGCACTAACATTATATTGAGGTGCCCTTCCTCATAGTTAAAATGCAAATGCAATTATACAATCAAGCAGAAACTACTTAATGCAAAGATAAAACTATCTGACTTAATAACCCCAAACCAAAATGCTAAGGACCCTTAATTACGCCACAGCATATAAGCTACATTACATCAGGATCCAGGTAATGTCCAAGTAGCCAATTATGTATAGCATTTCAATTCCTCCAGAGTCTTGAAAAGGCACATCACATCTTTCAGTTCATAGTGGCTTCAGATTTTATGTTAGTATGGCACAATATAGTGACTTTCATATACAATAGAGTTGCGGAGAATTTAACATTTGCTGGTGAAGTGGCTGATTTCATCATGCAGAGTTATCCACGAATTTCTCCTGTTTAAACCTGATTTTACCAAGGCAAAATTTCACCTGAGGATTGTGAAATTTAGCCTGCGGAAAAGTGAAATTTCACCTTACAAGGCAAATTTTCGTCATTCTGCAGGCAAAATTTTCATGGTGAAATTTTACATTTTTTTTTACTCTGCATCCCTTCTGACATCCTCCCCCCCATACCTGCCACTGGGTATGAGATGCCCTCCCCTAGACCGCATGACTTACCCTTCATGGCAGGGGGCGGGAAGTGACTCGACCCACTGAACCAGATTTAGTGTTCAGGGAGGTGCCTTCCTGGGCCATTGTGGAGGGGACCATCATCATCCTCACAGAGGACTCCCCATTTTTCCTCTTTCCTTCCCCCGAGGTCTTGGCATGCAATGGCACCAGCGGCGACATGCACACTCCCGTCTGCATCCTCGCCAAGCACCTGCCACAGACTCTCGCCCACAGATTCAGTGCTAGCGTGCCACCTCCCAGCCTCTGCAAGGTGGCAGGCAATTGTTGTGATCACTATTCTGACGTGATACTGTGATCCCCCCTCCCTGGAGAAGGAGAGCAGTCCTGGGGATGCTCAGTCCTTCTCCTCCCTGCCAACCCCCAGCACCCCATGTCCATTCCTGAACACAGGTCGCCGGTAAGATGCGAGGTAAGGAGTCAAGTCCCTCAGTCCTCCATACCACTGGGCTAGCTGAAATTTCACATTTTGCTATATGAAATGGGCGTAATTTGCAGATTTCTCTGCATAGCAAATGTTTGTCACTTCACCCACCTCTACTTGCGTAAGGGCACCACAGCCTGATTAAGTGATTTTCCCTCCCTCTGCCCCTTCCCTTTAATTTCAAATATTCAACATGCACACAGCTAGCTGCATAGACTTCTATTCAGTGTGCAAGGCTCCCTGCATGAGATATTTATTCAGTCTATTAGCTGGTGGCCATTAGCCATTAGACTGTTGTTCCTATACTGTGAGAGGCACCGCTTTTTTTTTTCTTTAAAGGAGTCTTTGGGACACTGTTTATGTTGGGTTTGTTGTACTAAATACTGTAGATACAGTACAGATACTGGTATTCAAAATAATGCATCACAGTTTCATATTATAACCTATGGTGTTGTGCACTGTGCAACAAAACCTGAATTTTTAGTTTTGGTATGAAATGTACAACTAAAAAGTGCAGATAAATAATTAAATTTATTAAAAATGTGATCCCACATCTTTAGGTACAGTATGTATCTGATGCCTTAAAATACAGGTACATGAGCAGAAATATTAAAACATTTTTCAACGTGTGTTTGTGTCTGGTTGTACTGAATAATGATTTTGGTTGCATAATATTCATGTAAATATTGTTCGGGTACAGTGGATTTGAAAACAAATCTGTTTAGTGCTTTCAGCACAAATATGACGAAGTATTAGAAATTTCATGCAAAAAATTCACTAAGTTCACTAAGTTATTTCAGGAGCAGAAAAGGCATAGCCCACGATTGCTCCTTAGGACAGCATGTAGTAGCTCATATTTCTGTTTGATGTGATATATTTATTCAGATTAGTCTTAAAGTTTTCTTTTCTGATACTAGAGATTACATCAAAAAGGAGTCTGTTCAGAGGTTAGCTGTTCTCAGTGTATAAAAGTATTTTCTGTTATTGGTTTTAAACCTTTCAAGTTTAATCTGCAGTGGGTGTCCCCTTGTATATAACATGCCATCTTTATATTTGATATTTAAATCTACCATTAGTAGTGGGTCATGCAGGATGTCAAAGTAAAAGAGAACATCCCCTCTCTGTCTTCTTGTCCCCTTTCACCATTTGCTAGTTTATAACCTGATAAAGCACTGTAAGATGGGGGCAGTATCTTGCTGTGCCATCTCGGGGAGGTTTGAGTGTGTTTGTATGAAGGGGCAATAAAAGATGACTGACTTGACTAAGTAACAGGGTAAGGACAGATCAGTTCATTTGCTCGGATGGAAAGACGGCTGTAAAGAAAGTGCTGTGCCATGATAAGGATTTGGGGCATGAGAATGCTGAGCCGACTAAGTTCGGATTCCAGGTGACAGCACCTTTCTGGCATTCATTATTCAGAGCCACAGCCGGGTCTGTTTCAGGAAACTCAGGAAATGTTTATTACCACCACTATATCTTATGAAAATGGGCAGCTGACCCAGTTAACATAGTTCTATGGCCGTTGTTAATTGCATGCACAGAGTTTAATGACTAAATTAAGTATCCCTTGAATGAGGAAAGAGACAGTTGTTTCTAAAACTGCCAAATGCTAGATAGGCAGATATTTTCTAACAGCTGCAGATACTCTATAATGCATGTCCTGTATAAGATTAGTTTTGGAGAAACATTTTTAATGTTAATGTGAAACAAAGGCACATATTTCATGAACTACTATATAAAAAACTGTAGCAAATTTGCAAAACATTTTTCATGAAAATTTACTAGAAAGCACAATGTCATTCTCAGGGGTGCAGAGAGTGTGTATGCCCTACAAACTTTGAAAGCTAATGTATGAAATCTACTAAATAGCAAATACTTTCAAGGCTTATAGCTTGGAAGAAAATACATCAAAATATGCACTAACTTTTCAGATTTTAACACAATCAGTTTCTATTTATGTATAATAAAAACTCTGAACAGTTAATTTTAAATGCTGTTAAGAATGTCTGATTACTGAAAAATGGTACTGTACTGTATATGATCCAATAACTGAAATGAGCATAGAGCTATCAGGGAAGGCTCTGGGCTTCAACACTATTCTGACTGAGGTATATAACTTGGCAATAATTTTCTGGACAAAGGTTTGCCTGAAGTTATTTAATAAAATATTAGATTTAACAGAAGTCCCTCAATATTGGAAAGTAAATATGTTAATTCCAATCCATAAAAATGAAAACAGAGAAGATCCAGCTAATTACAATCTATTCAGCCTGAGTAATATTATTATAAAGATCTCTGAGAAAATAATTCTGAATGTATTACTCTTGTAGGTAAAGTAGGCTAGAATTATTTCTGAAATGCAGGCAGAATTCTGAGAAACACACTCAAAAATAAATAATTACGTTACTTTATTTTATTTATTTTTGATATACAGTACAGATATTAGCATGCAAGCTGCCTTCATAGAGTTGAAAGGTGCATTTGATGTCAATAATGGAAACTGACTTTGGCACAAATTATTCCTTCTTAGTTTTAATAACAAGCTTTTAAAAATGCTAACCTCATTGCACCAATACACATTGACAGAAACTCGGTGCAGGTCAAGTGGTGAATTAACACAAAAAAGTTAAATGAATTGAGGGGTCATGTGTGACACTAAAGTTATGAGATATGAAGGAGTCAGCATAGTGTACTGTTTTTTTGGTTTTTTTTTCTTTTTGTTTGTTTAACCAGGAGAGTCACATTAAGCTGAAAGCTTCTTTACAAGTGTGATCTGGGAGCACAAGGAAGTTGTGACTTGCTCAGGGTCACACAGTATAAAGGTGGGGGCTGTGGGATACAAACCCAGGTCTCCAGGTTTGCAGCTCAGAGCCTTAAACTACTGCACTATACTGCCTTCTGGCTAAAGGATTTGAGCTGAAAATCTGAAGACCTGGGTTTGAATCCCACAACCTCCACTTATGTACTGTGTGATCACAAGCAAGTCACTTAACTTTCTTGGGCTCCCTGGAAACAAGCTTTGGCTTGGTGTGCCTCTCCTGGTTAAATAAATTCCCTTTTCCTTTTCCTATATGAAGCAAGGACCATACTACATGAGGATTATATTATTTTAATTGCTTGGTCATAGGTGGGTCTTTAATAAAAATTATAGTAAGTAAGCTGGATTGCTGGTACAGTGAGGTATTTTTGAACCCTTGTGCAGTGTTGTACCTTGCAAATTTTTGATACCAGTTCCACTGTCATTTGTAGTCTTTGGCAAACTTTTTTCCTATTGCAGCTTTGTACATTGCATCAACTGACATGCTTGACAGTTTTTAGCCCCATGAATCTGTTAGGCCTGTAACAATAGAATTAAATATTTTTTTTTCCATTACAGGTGCCAGTTTAGTGTCTTCAACCCTTTTATCACAGATGTACAGTAGGTCCTGCTGAAGGCACTTCGGAATTTTCCTTGTCCAACTGCAAATATTTGTTTAGCTAAGATGAAGGAAATATACTCCCAATTTTAATTGCGTCCACTATTTCTGTCTGTGCCCATGACACTGAGACCAAAGAGTGATTGAGCTTCTGCTGTGTAGAGTAATTAGGGGTTATTAGCCTTTTGGGGTGGTGCTACTAGGTCAGAGTTGTATCTTTTAGTAGGTAATTTAAACTTAATTGTATAATTGTTATTTGCATTTTAACTAGAGTGCACCTCTGCTTTGTAACTTTTTTTTGCACACACACTATAGCCCTTGATATAGCTCCCAGTAGGGGAACAAAACACCATCTGGCTTCTGCCACATTTCTAATGTTAAAAAATTATAATTTGATGTGGTTGAAACTGGCCATACTCATCCTGACTGAGCAGAATGACTCTCCCTACTTTAACAATTGGCACCTTAGATTTGTTGTTCTTTTTTGCTTAATCAGGAGTATGGTGTTGGCAGCTAGCTTCATGCTGTCCTGCCCCTGCAGATGTACTAATATTGAGGGGAGGTGCTCAACGTGCCCACTGAGTGCCAGGAGGAGCTGTGAAGCACACAGCCAATTTCTGACAGATATTGCTGCTCTCTTCACTCAGTCTGATCCAGAAATGCATGACAATTTGCAGTGAATAAATGTAATAAATACTCTATTTCTGAAAAAGATGACCCCTGATTCCCACCAGCCTCCTCCCACACTGGGTTGTCCCCTGTATATTTTTATTATTTAAGTACTGTACAAATCAACTACATAAATCAGCTGCAGACTGAGGCAGATGCTGGCAGCCACCCCTTCCTCATCACATCCCACATGACGAAAATCATTACAGGGAGACGGGGGGGGGGAGCACACATCATTTAAGCAGACAAACTACCAGCTGACAATAGCTGGCTGATCTGGAACAGAGCAAGTTAGAACATCTCATTCACAGCCTATTATTTTCAAATCAATGCTTGCCCTCCTCCACTCAGCCTGGCTATGGTGGGCTTTTATGTGGTAATGAAGCAAATTTCATGGATACATAGATACATAAAATGTGACAGCAGATGGGGACCATTTGATCCATCTAGTCTGCCAGTATCCTACCCCCCTCACATGGCTTAATTCCTGATGACCCCCTTGTATTTATCCAATGCATTCTTGAATTCTATAACTGTCTTTGCCCCTACAACCTCCTGGAGCAAGTGGTTCCAAGCTTCCGCCACCCTCTCTGTATATAAGTACTTCTTCACATTGCCCCTGAACTTCCCTCGCTGCAATCTCATGTCGTGCACCCCTGTTTCACATGCCGTCTCTGACCTGAAAAGTGTCCTGTGTCTGCACTCTATTTACTCCACTGAGGTACTTGAATGTCTCTATCATATGGACCCTGTCTCTCCTTTGTTCAAGGGAGTACAAGTTACATTCTTCTTGTCTTTCCTCATATGGCTTTTGGTGCAGACCCTGTATTATCTTTGTAGCCCTTCTCTGCACTGAGTCCAACCTGTCTATGTCTTTCCTGATGTGAGGCCTCCAGAACAGGACACAGTATTCCATCTGAGGTCTCATCAGGGACCTATACAGTGACAGTGCCACCTCTTTCCTTATGTTTGTTATGACCCTCCTGATGAATCTCAGCATGCCACTAGTCTTCAGTGCTGCCTTTTCGCACTGTTTGCCACCTTTAAGTCCTCTGATATAATAACACCCAGGTCCCTTTCCTGTTTGATTGCTGCTAGTTTCTCCCCCACTTGGTAGTACGTACTTGCTGGGTTACCTCTACCTATGTGCATGACTTTGCACATTTTCACATTGCATTTCAGTTGCCATGTTTTTGACCATGTCTCCAGCTTCTTTAGGTCTGTTTCCACTTTCTTCACCCCCATTAGGGTATCTACTGTATTGCAAATCTTGGTGTCAACTGCAAATAGACACACCTTCTCTTCCAGTTCTATGGGGATGTCACTAATTAATTAATTTATTGAAGAATAGAGGTCCCAGCACTGACGACTGAGGCTCTCTGCTGGTTACACCTTTTTTTTCAGGCAATGTACTGTTCAACTGCACCCTGTGTCCTTCCACCCAGCCAGTTTCTTATCCACTTTATCACCCCATGATCTACTCTCATGCTATCCAATTTATTTATCAACTGTCTATATGATACTGAGTCGAATGTTTTGCTGAAGTCCAGGTATACCACAACCACCGCGCCACCCTGGTACACTATCCTGTTGACCCAGTCGAAAAATTTGATTAGGTTAGTTTGGCATGATGTGCCTTTTGTAAAGCTGTACTGCTTTGTGTCCTGCTGCTCACTTCCTTCCATAAACTCTAACTTCCTTTGCATAAGTAGCAACTCCATCAATTTATCCACCAGAGAAGTGAGGCTGAATGGTCAGTGGCTACTTGCCTCTGTCATGGAAAAAAAATATATGTTTTTACACTTTAGTTTAAAATTAGACTCAGGACCACTGCATAGTAGAAAGAACGGTTTATTACATATGCATATGGGAGTCTGCTTTCCAAAAATCATGCAAGGCTCCCCAAGCTTTATTAGTCAATCACTTATATACACTTATTATTAAGGCGTTGTTAATTTTTACTGAAAGGAGTGTCTTATTTCAAAAACTGCTATTTCAATACCAAGAACTGCTGTCAGCAGCTTCCTAATCTGGTTTTGATGCCTGACGATGCCAATGTAAGAGAAAAACAAGTTGATACCAATGTATGGGGTACTTTTCCACTGCTTATTTCATTTCTTTTCTAATACTTCTTGATACATATGCCTGGGTCAATCTGACCTGAGTGAAACAATGAGTTTCACTCACACCAAACAAACGTACAGCTTGCCTTCAATGCCTCAATGTGCTGTTATCTTATATTTTGCCCAAGCATGTTGTTATTTTATACTTTGTCCAAGCCTGTTATTCAGGCTGGTACAAGACACAACCAGTTCTATCCAGTTTTATTTTGCTTTCTGCTTCTACAAATGTACCTCAAGTAACCTCAGTGACATTCTGTAACCCTGTAACAGCATATACCAGTATGAACTCAAAAATTTCTACTACATTCTCCCCCCTTTTGATACTTTGTATCAACTAACCACCCCCCTTTTCATTTATATGATTTAAAACTGGTTGCCAGCATACAGATAGTTAAGGCATTTATAAAAAACATTTTGTTCTGGAGTTGATACAGAGGGAGTTACAGATGGAACACAAATGGTGAGTTTGTAAAAAACAATACAGAACTGAGGGATGTCAACACCACAATTTAAATATGTGAAAAAAAAAATGCTAACATGTGATACCATATATAACACAATATAACATAACAATTTTGTCGATGAAAAAGAGTTTATGGAATCCACTTTGAGACTGAATAAGGTAGATGCTACCTTGTGTTGAGGTGTGGCACACCCTTGGAGTTTGATTGAAGAATTTGTTGATAATGCCTCTTGACAGATAAGTCCTTATAAAACATAACAGTCCATAAAGTTAACAGTCCATAAAGTTCATATAAGTAAGCACAGGTTGGTGTAACTACAGTACAGGTGAAATGTCATTTGCAGAATGGTGGTAACCCCACAAGGCACATGGGGCAATGCAGACAGTAATTTAAAAACAAACACCAGCACAGTAGAAAAGTCAATGTTCGTGTTGCTGGCTGCTGGATGGCTGATTGGCAGACACATTGGCCAGGGGTGCATTAGATTATGCATTGAGTTCATTGAGTTTTTTTAATGGAGCCACACACACACACACACACTTGCATGGCATTTGTGTCATGATAGTTGATTACACTCCGGCACAAAGATTAACAGTTTATAAAAAGTAACAGTTTACAATAAACCAGAGTAATAGGGTTGTATAAGGTACCAGCCATGTTTCAAACAAGCAGCAGTGAAGAAAATGCATGTCTTGCATGAAGATTAGTTGAAAAAATGTTCTTGCTGAAGTTAGGGGATTGCCCCTACCCCAGACTTAACTTTATAGTATTATACTGCTGTGGAATGTGGAGATTTTATGTGTGCCACACCATGGAAACCTGCAAACTTGCAAAGTGTGTGAGACACTGAATTAAAAGCACATAAATAACAATTTTGTAAACCATTTGGCTTTTTTGTTTTGTAAAGAGTGGTGTGACAGAGCCTAAATTTTGGCACTTGGAAAGAGAAAAATAAAAATGGAACATTAACCGGACACCCTGGGGGTGCAGGCCGAGGTTCAATTATACCATTTGACCATTTGTAAATTATGACAATGCTATGGTTACACCCCTGCTTTCAAATCACAGAAGCAGTTATGACAGTGATAAACATTATTTTCCTGTCTGTTGCAAGCAGGCCTGACTGAGACCTGAGTCATAAAATTTGTTACAATAACGTGCTTTAAACATATAGTTCATAGCAATATGCCTGATACACTATGCAATTAGCAGGACAAATACATATGTTGTTGGCCTATGCCAATTTAATAACAATGCCTATTGCACCTGTGAATAATAAGACAAACGGAGCATTTATTTGTCTGGGGTTTTGCTTTGGAACATATTGTAGGGGTGGGTCAGCAATGCTGGCCTCAGTATTTAGGTTTGGTTATGAGCTTTAAAAACGCTATACATGTGGAGCACTTTTCTGAATACACACATGATACAGTGTAGCAAGATGTATATTAAAAATTATAACATAAAAGTGAAACATTAGTGTTTGCAATAGAACAATTTTAATATTGAGCATAATGCATAACATACATTTTAAAGAACAAATATAGACTCTAAACTTAGTTTAGAGTCCAGGAATGTTAGATTATTGTGAATTTACTGGTTTAAAAAGATGCATTTATTGCTGTAAGGATATGACAAAAGTTGTTTTACATTTGTTTTGACAGGATAAGAAAGCTGAAAAGACAGTCAAAAGAATGAATATGTGTGGACATACATACACAACTTCACCCTCCAGCGTAACTGATTACTTGCTGAGGGCAGAAGCACTTGTACTAATAATAGGTGTGAGATTTAACTGTTTGCACTAGACAAAGCAGAAGGGCTTGGGCTAGGTTATGCTGTCAAAATACCTTGGGTCTTTTTAAAACCTGTAAATAAGAAACAATTATTGGCAAATGCAAATTTTTTTTATTTACCCCTTTGGGGGAACAGTGATGTACCTTGCAACCTTTGTGGGTACTACACTGGAAGGGAGGAAGGGTAGCTTACCCCCTCCCCCTGAGCTCCTACTGGTGGAAGAGACAGCTCAAATACTGTAGCAATAAAAAGGTTAGCTGTGGATGGTGACATGATCCCCACCTACTACACTTTAAATTATAACTAGATAATATTACAATTAGTTTAGTAAGTTTCATACCTTACTATAAAGATGGGGAACTTCTTTTTCTCTAGAAGAAAGAGAAGAAACACAGACAAACAACAAAAACAAACACACACCAGTTTAAAAATAAAACAAGATTATTTTTATAGGATAAAAGAAGCCAAGCGTCCCTGGGTTCCCTTATCCTAAGCATGACAAAATGTCAGCTGAATTTATAAGATCCGGATTGATGGTAATACTGTACGTACGTATTTTTAGAATGCATTTTAAAAAGACAAAAAAATTATTACACCATGGTCACACATAAAAACCAAAACCATTATTTTTTAACTGTAGATGGTAAACTCTCAAAAACAGCTGTAATAGTCCTTTTTTCAAACGAGTACTGTATATATATAATAAAAATATGGGGAGATGATGAATAATTCTCCCCTTCCAGCTGGAGTATTGCTTGTGTTGGCTGCAAGTCAGAAGCAGTGAGAAGAGAAGAAAAGTGTGTTTCTCTTTACTTAGAATACTAGTTTTGCAATAAAAAGTAAATTACATGATTTACTCTTGGTGTGCTTTCATGAAAACATACATTTTGTGTGAAAAGTTGTGCTTTAGGTATGGAATACACATCAAGTTTGAACTGGTAGTAACATAAAATGTTGAAACACAAGAAGGTCAAATAATGTGCAAAAGGTCACAGTGTGCATGCAAGGGTCATTCAAACCCAGTTATTTTTGTAGTGTCCTTGAACACTACTAATATTAAAATATTTTTAAATAATAATAGAGCACACAATAAAACTGCTGGCCAAGACAGTACACACACATACACATACACAAAAAGAAATACTTAACACAAAATAAGATTGACATTATTTGACACCAATTTGCTGAGGTAATGCCCATAGTTTTATTAGAAAACTGTACCTGTTTTAGATATATGTGCTGCCTCCTGCCTGTCTTGTAACACTGATAATTTTTAAACCAACACATTTATACATATTTTCATGCCAAATCTTTTTAGAACAAAACACTTTTTAAACACATTCTAACTCCTTTAAAATGCAGCACAACATACCATCTGTAAGTGAACACATTTAGTATAACATGGTTACACCTTTTGGCACATAGCCAAAATATGGCACTCTGACATTTTGCAAAAAGTTTTTGGTTTTAACTAGAAGTATGATAAAGCCATTTATAGCTGTTAACACATTACATTTTTACCTAGCAGTGGCTTGGCACGTTGCTTGCAAACTACAAATTTTTCTGCACATTGCAATTTATGATGTCATATTTCTTTACCTTTAACACTACCTGCTCCAACCAACAACTACATACAGAAGTTCTTCACTGACCCTATTTAGGCAGCACTAATGTTTTATTAAAAATAAAACCAATTAAAACAGTCAGATATGAGGCAAAGAAGCTTTCTCTTTTTTTTTTACTGTAACATGTTGTGCACCAAAGGCAGTCAATCCTATCTCGCAACCTTGACAACAGAACATAATTACAGAACACAGATATACGCTGGAAAATACGCACAAGAGAGATGGAGCATTACCTTGTTTAGTACATGTATTACAGAAATAAAACAGACATAAAAAAAACTTTAAATAATAAAACAATTCAGACTTACCAAGGTATTTTCCTTTTTTTTTTTTATACACTGGTCCGATTGAGAAAACCGACTGCAGGACCTTCATGATAATTTTCAAACGCTGCAGCTATTAACCCTTTCAAAGGTTTTAACCCTTTAAAGGTTTTTTTAGCCATTTAGTAACTTGCCAAACCAAGTCTTTTTCCAGAGCTCTGGGTTGCAGTTTAAAACAAAAACAAAAATCTCTAAGAGTACTAGGTTGAGATCCATTTGGTAGAGGTCCCCAGTACTTGGGTTTGGGATTAAATGTTTCAGCCTCTATAGGAGGCAAGGGAACTTGAAATTGATACAGAAAAACTTGAAACTACACAGATAGGCAACATGGGGGATTTTCAAATCATCCCATCTGTAGTCACCTACTGTGCGTACATTCACAGTAGTTTATTTTCTTTCTCTAAATGTTGCTTATCTAATGTTACTTAATCAGCCGCTGCTTTTCTACTAAAAACAGCCTGAACTGTGAAAGCCATTATTGGCTCTAACAGTATATACTTGTAGCAAGCACAAATTACAAGGGCAAAGGGCAGTTGCCCTTGCCTGTTTGAGAGACTTTTCCTTAATACATTTCTCCACATATTTTTAAACCTGGAGTCCTTAAACCCTCTCTTTCTACTTTTATTATTACTCTCCATACTTTTCAAGCATGCATTTTACGGGGCCGGAGGCAACCCATGGAGACTACTTATTTTCCTGCTTATGTTTGCTGTGCCCCCCATTTTAACCAATATCTCCTGATTTTGTACCCCAAGTAAAAGAAACCTGCACAAAGAGAGCAAATCAAAAAGGAAAAGATAAAAAAACAACCACCGTGAGTTACTGTTGCCTGCCTCCTCCACAGTTTTAAGGCGCTCAACCCACTTAAGGGTTTCTTGCGAGGGTGCTCAACCCACCTAAGGGTATCTTGCCAGGGTGCTCAACCCATGTAAGGGTATCTTGCTAGGGCGCTCAACCCACCTAAGGGTATCTTGCTAGGGTCCCCTTGCTCAACCCACTTAAGGGTATCTTGCTAGGGCGCTCAACCCACCTAAGGGTATTTTGCTAGGGGTGCTCAACTCACCTAAGAGTTCTCTTGCAGGTCCCCCCCGGTTTTCCCTGTCCCCCTTCTGCCTTAAAGTCTCATACTACTAAAACAGGCTCAAAACTTCCCCATTTACTTGTTTACTTATTCTTTATGACATGCAGCCTCCCAAGGCAAAAAGACAAGGTAGGTACTTATAGATCAGTGCTGCTCGGAGCCCAAGGGAAACAAAAATCCGTCACGATGGGGGCCGTCCCATTTCAATCTCCCCCTGGCTGTATCTTTGAGATTTTCCTTCAGCGTTCCCCTCAGCGTCAGGACTTCTCCTCCAAGCGGGAGACCTAGGAAGCGGTCCCCAACCGAGCCGACCGAGGTCCGAGCATGCTGATCCTGCCGACTACGCCAAATTGTCGTGGAAAAAAAATATATGTTTTTACACTTTAGTTTAAAATTAGACTCAGGACCACTGCATAGTAGAAAGAACGGTTTATTACATATGCATATGGGAGTCTGCTTTCCAAAAATCATGCAAGGCTCCCCAAGCTTCATTAGTCAATCACTTATATACACTTATTATTAAGGCGTTGTTAATTTTTACTGAAAGGAGTGTCTTATTCCAAAAACGGCTATCTCAATACCAAGAACTGCTGTCAGCAGCTTCCTAATCTGGTTTTGATGCCTGACGATGCCAATGTAAGAGAAAAACAAGTTGATACCAATGTATGGGGTACTTTTCCACTGCTTATTTCATTTCTTTTCTAATACTTCTTGATACATATGCCTGGGTCAATCTGACCTGAGTGAAACAATGAGTTTCACTCACACCATAGCAATGTACAGCTTGCCTTCAATGCCTCAACGTGCTGTTATCTTATATTTTGCCCAAGCACGTTGTTATTTTATACTTTGTCCGAGCCTGTTATTCAGGCTGGTACAAGACACAACCAGTTCTATCCAGTTTTATTTTGCTTTCTGCTTCTACAAATGTACCTCAAGTAACCTCAGTGACATTCTGTAACCCTGTAACAGCATATACCAGTATGAACTCAAAAATTTCTTCTACACCTCTTCCCTGCTTCCTGATTTATGGAGAGGCACAACTGTTGCCCTCCTCCAGTCTTCCAGGACCACCCCACTATTAGGTGCCTTGGTGAATAATTCAGCTAAAGGAGACACTAGTTCATGTGCCAGTTCCTTCTGTATTGTTGGGTGTATCTCATACTGTATGTGTCCATGACCTTATCCACCTATAGTCTATTTAGTCCTTTTAATACTTGTTCTTCTGTGAAGGGGCTAGTATCCACCCCTCATAATGTTATGTATTTCTTTATTAGTATGGGTCTATTTCCCTTGTCTTCCTTTGTGAGAAATGAGCAGAAGTACTTATTTAGGGCATCCGCCTTTGCACGGTCCTCCTCAACTAGCTCACCCCCCTCTTTTGTGAGTCTTACAATTCCCCCCATTTCTTTTTTTCTCATGAATGTATCGTAAAAAAGGTTTTGTCACCCCTTTTTACTCCCTGTCATATTCTTTCTTCCATTTCTACTTTGGCTTTCCTTATTACTTTACCTGTCTCTCTCTCTCAGTTTCTTCTTACTGGTTTGTCTTTTTCACATCTAGTTTCCTTGAGTTTTCTGAAAGCTATCTTTTCCTCTCTCACGTTGGTTGCCACTTCTCTTGTGAACCACAGTGGGTTTCTTCTCTTTTTTGCCTTACTTTTTTTCCTGGTGCCTTGCTTCATGACCATTGATACTGATTCTTTCAGGTTAGCCCATGACACCTCATCCTACCCTCCCCCATTGGCATTCAACGATACCTATCAGGCTGCCCCTCATTGTTTGAAAATCTGCCTTTCTAAAATTAAATCTTTGTTTTTGAGTAACTGGTGTCCACAAATGTGCTTACGTCAAACCATACTGAGTGGTGATTGCTAAAACCTATTGTAGATGGTTCCTCATGCCTATGTCATACACCATATTGCAAATAGTAAGTATCATATTAAGGACAGCTTCCCCCTTGTTAGTGTGCTGGTGAGGTTCCTCAGGCCCACCTCCCACATAGCTGCCAGAATGTTCCCGCTCCTCACTAATGTTGCTGTATGTTGGCCCCAATCTATATCTGGCAAATTGAAGTCCCCTACTAAAATAATTTCACCCATGTCTGCCATTTTATGTATTGTTTCCATTAGTTCTATATCCTCTCTTACACCCTGTTCTGGGGGTCTATAGACAATGCCCACCCTGATTGTACTACTATTTCCAGTGTTAATTGTTATCAACAGGGTCTCCTACTCACCTTGGGATATGTGTCCGTCTGTAGCATTTGTTCCCCTCTCTGATGTAAAAAGTGGCCCCTACCCAATTTTTTCCCTGCCTGTCCCTCCTAATTAGGTTGAAGCCCAGGATGGATGTCCCAGCCATGGTTTTCTGAAAACCATGTTACTGTTACAGCCACCAAATCCAGCTTATCAACCTCCATTGTTGTCATGAGGTCAGGGATCTTGTTGACTGGGATCTGTGCATTTGTATCCATTACCTACCATACCTGTCTCTCTCCTCTCTTGGTGTATGTTCTTCCCCCATGGTGTTTCCCCTCATTTTGTACTGAACATTTTTATACAGTATGTTCTCCTAGGCACGTGTTGCTCCACCCCACTTTAATTTTTTTTACAACTTAATAAACTTTATTGAAGTTTCAATACATCAACTTGACACTAAATAACAAACCAACATATAAACAAGTAAACATAGCTAAACAAAAAATTAAAACAACCCACTCCCAAAATGCACCCCCACAGATCCCAGCAAGAAGATGAATTGGCTAAAAAGGCATAAAGCTCTTTCCAACAAACCTTGTCTCTAGATGGAGCAGAGGTAAAGTTACCAATAGCTTCCTCTGCTGAAAGGGAAGTAAGGCACTATTGCAGCCATTTTGCTAGTGAAGGGTTCCAAGGGCCCAACCAATGCCTGGCTATCATAAGCTTGGTTAAAGACGAAATAAAGGCCGTATGAAATTTAAACTTGGAAATACTCTGCAAATGTTAGTTTAATTATTCAATATGCAAATCTCCAGGGTAAAATACTTATCAGATCCAAATAAAGGAGACATTTTTGAACTAACTATGGTCTATAGCTGTCTACCAGGCAGCCATTCCTGCATTTATGGTATACTGTACTTTCTGCCATTGAACAATTGGAGCATAGTGGTGAAGGTAATTTTTTCATTCAAAATAAAGCATATGGGGTAAGATAAAGGTTATGCAATATATGAAATTGCAGTTGTCTGAATCTGTCTTGCTTAAGATAAAAATAAATTGTAATAAATAAACTCCAGATTGAGTGCAACTGTAAGTAAGACCACTCAAGCCCAAAAGGTTTTGCCAATAATAGGCCAATGGGGAAACTAGAGCACCTTTGTGGAGTAACAGAGCTTTATACATGTAGGAAATGGCTTTTCTCCAAAAAGCTAAGTGAACATAATCTTGAAAAGAAACCCTAGATGGATCTAACCAAGGGGAAGAGCCCCAAAACTGCCTAAGACAATTGTGTAGCTGCATATACAGTACTTGAAATAACAGGTAGATGGAAGTTGAAAGAATCTCATCAACTTTGGAAAAGAAAGCACTGTATTGTTATCTACCAGGCATACCTCTCAACCTTTTGTCCCCCAAATGTGGAACATTGCCTCTAAAAATGTGGAACAAATGAGCAAAATGTGGAACACTTAATCAAATCTTTACCTAGGAAGCTCAGAACACTGTTAAAATGTTTGCATTTATGTTCAGAAAGTCTGTTATTAATTGAATAATATCTTTTTTGCACCATTTACTATAGATTTTTGCTTTAAAATGTTAATACTGAATGTGGGACAGGTCCTCACAATGTGGAACAGGGAGCTTTTGTGAAGTAAAATGAGGAACGTTCCTCGAAATGTGGTACAGTTGAGAGGTATGCTACCAGGTCACCAACTGTGAGATGTGATAAGACAGGACAAAAGGAAGTTGGAATACGTTTACCAGCTATGCATATGTTCACATTATTAAAAAGGGGTTGCAACATTATTTTAGTATTCAATATTTTTAAGGTTTGGCATAACTGAGAATGAGCTCTAACACACCATCCTATAGGGGAGACACAAAGAATTCCAGGTAACTCAGCACAGGGAGTAAAGAAGGATATAGCACTGCTGGACAGAGTCCAGAGGAGAGTGACCAGGATGATTCAGGGCATGGAGGGGAGGCCCTATGAGGAGAGACTGGAAGAGCTTGGGCCGTTCACATTGGAGGAGAAGAGGGATAGTGGAGATATGATAGGGGACTTCAAGTATGTAAAAGGAATAACTGAGAGTGGAACCAAGGAGCTTTTTAGGCTAAGGGGGGGATAACTAGGGGGAAACGAGTGGAAGTTGGAGGGGGGGGGAATTACAGGGGGGAACATAGGAAGCATTATTTCACTGAGAGGGTGGTGGAGCCATGGGATGTGCTGCCTAGTTGGCTGGTAGAGAAGTGCACAGTGGAGAACTTCAAGAAGGGGTGGGACAGGTACAAAGGGAAACTAAAGTCATAGATGATCCTCTCTGGGGGCTTGGGGGGCAGGGAAGCGAGCACCCACTAGGTGACTGGCTACAAGCAGACATGACAGACCATTGGTCCTATTCTTCTTGATTTTAGTATGTTAGGGTGTTAGAGAAAGGATTGTAAGGAAATATTATGTAATTCAATGAAAGAACATTCTATTTCCAACCAGCAAGGAAAGAAGAAAGAAGAATAGGTATCCTCCCCACATCTGAAGTATTGCATTTAGCACCCTGTAAGGCTAAGTAATGCTTGTAGAAATCTGATATTTGAATTCCACCATACCTGAATAGCCTACAAAGTTTCCCATATGCCCTGTGAGGAGGTTTATATAACCACAAAAAGGACAAACATAGGGAAAATACCTTTTGAAACCATTATTTGGAAAGGTAAATATTTAAAATACCTAGGGGGTGCAACAGTTTGGGGAGGAAACACATTTTAATAAGATTAGCCCATCCCCACAGGAATAAAGGCAAATTTCACCATCTGGTAAGGTCTTTCTCAATTTGCTGAATCACTGGATGCAGATTATAAACCTTCAGTTTGATGATATCCTTAGTAAGCTTATTACCCAGATAGTTCAGTGTCAAAGTCTCATACTAGAAACCTAATTGTGAGTAAAGGGGTTTAGGATTTAAGGCATTAATGGAATATATGACTGTTTTAGAAGTATTTAATTTATAGCATGAAAAAGTACTAAATTTGGAAATAGTTAGGGCCTCAGGTAGAGATACTGACCAATTGGATAGGTGTAAGAGTATATCATCTGCAAAGGATGATAATCTGTAGGAACCTTCTCCCACTGTTATTCCTTTAACTAAAGGGGATTAGTTCACCATTCTGGTTAGGAGTTCTAGATAGAGATTAAAATGATAGGGAGAGAGGGGGAAATCCTGACAGGTATATTTGGACAGGGAAAAGGTTTGAGATACCTCATTATTACACACAATATGTGCGGAGGGAAAACTGTAGAGAACTTTGATAAAATGAATGAATTCTTCTGTAAAGCTATAGTCTTCCAAGGCCCTAAAAAGATATGATCACGATACTTGGTAGAAAGCTTTTTCTGCATCCAGGGAGACCAACATAGATTCACTATGAGCTTCTATGGATGCAGACATAAGATGAAATATTTTTCTAAAATGCTTACTCAATCCTGGACTGGCCACAAATCCTGCTTGTTCACGGCCAAGGAGGGAGTTCCAGGCAGAGGTTAATCTAGCTGCAAGAATTTTAGCATACAGTTTAATATCATTATTAATCAATAATATAGGATGGTGACATTCTGGTTCATTAGGGTCCTTCCCAGGCTTTGGAAGCAAAACTATGTAGGCCTCTAAATGGAATTTATCAGAAGGGGTATGAGTACTCCAATAATTATAAGGAGTGGTAAGAATAGGAACCAATAAGTTCTTACAGGTTTTATAAAAGAGAGTGGTAAACTCATCCAGGCCGGGAGCTTTCTCAAAGGGCAGAGAATTAAGAGCCAAAACTACCTCTGGTTCCTTAATGGGGCCTAGCAATGATTGAATTTGGATATCTGTAGGGTGGTGAAGTTGAGCAGCTGCCAGAAAGGATTCTTGCACCACTGTACCACTAGGGCCCATTGGGGAAGCCGCTTAGAGTTTTTGGTAGAATCTAGAAACTATAGTTGCCATCTGCTTAGGGTCTGTAATTGGTGATCCAGTCTCTGGGTCATCGACTGGAAGCACCCATTAAGAACTGGAGTGTTGTTTAATTCTAAGAGCCAACCGTTTCCTGGCTTTATTGCCTTGTCCAATATAAGTGGCCATTAGTCTGGCGGCTGACTTCTCCACCTTGTCTAACAGATGTTCTGCATATTGAGCCCACTGCTGCACCGGTTTATCTCAGACAGAGTCTAGAGAGGAAATAAACAGATCATGTTCTAAGGCTCTTATTTGTCGAAGAAGATCTGTCAATTGGGCTTGCCGTTTTTTCTTACTGAGAGCTGCTAATTGAATAAGTTCCTCCTTCCAGGTGACTTTAAGACTACCCTATATAATGTCAAAGGACAAAAGGACCTCTTGGTTATATTGGATAACCGAATCCATAAACTGTTTAAAGTGATCAGAGGTTTCTGGATCCTGTAATTGTTTAAAGACCAGGTATGCATCCGCTGAGGGGTAGATGGGTTAATTAAAGCTAAAGTAACAGGGAGTGATCTGAAATTACTCTTGTCTGTATATGGCAGGACTGAATGCTAGATATCAAATGCCTGCTGATTAAGAAAAAATCTATTCTTGAAAATATGTTATGTGGCAGGGAATAAAATGTAAAATCCCAGGTAGAGGTGTGGAGAATCCTCCAGGGATTGACCAAACCTAGGAGGTCTAAAAACTCAATCAATGCTCTCTGCCCTGGGGACATTCCTGCTTTAGTCCAGTATGTACAATCTAGGTCATTGGACTGGACAATGTTCCAGTACCCCCCAAATGATTAGCAAATAACTCTAGGGAGCCAATGTTGTGGCCAGGGATGGAAAAATCTTGTGTGAATCCAAGTTAGGGCCATAAACAGCCCTCAATACCAATTCCCAGTTCCCCAGAATGCCATGCACGAAAATGTAATGCCCCTCAGGGTCCCTGACTTTGGACAAAAGTGTAAAAGGAACTAATTTGGCAATACCTATCACACCCCCCTGGTGAGAGCTGTAGCCAGCCCTAAATTCTTTATTCACCCAAGATATGACCTGACAGGATATTTGAGTTTCTAATATATGGGTTTCTTGCAAAAAAACTACATAAGGAGAAAAACGCTACAAATGTCTAAGCAAAACATACTTTTTTCTTACTGTCTTTGCCCCTTTTGATATTCCATATAACAAATAACAATAAACCTGCAATTATATATAAACTGCTATCACTAGTTATAAGAATGGCAATGCAGAGGCTGATGCATGAGGACCTCCTCCCCCCAACCAAAAAAACACCCAAAAAGGCAAATAAATGTCAAGTACATCAAAGCACACACAACAGGTGGCATCTTATAAAAGGAAAAGTAACATAAGAAAAAATTACTAAACTATATACACTTGAATATCTAAAGTCCCAGGTCTATTGCCCACACCACAAAATGTAATGTTCTGAGATGGGGCAGAGCCAGTTCCGCAACATTGCCCCTGAGCCAAGGATTCATATAGAGCCCCAACTCACTCTATATATCAAGTTAATTAACATGATTATTAAAAACCTGATTAGTCATTGACTGATGCCAACAAAATAATAAATAACATAATCAGAACCATTAAACTGGTTAATAATATATAAGAACCAAATTAGTGACCAATGCAGTCCTGATAAAAAAGGTAAAAACTAAAGGCAAGAAAAAAACGTATCTGCCACCTCAGTCACTAAAAACCTATTCTTCAGAGAAATCCTTAGCATTGTGGGGCAAAAGAAATGTACATATAACCACACAATATTCATTGACATGTGGCAGGCTGAGCTAATAGTATAAAGGTACTTAGACCCCAGCCTAAAAACAAATAAAAGCAGTCACTTTACTATAACCTTTTAGTGTAAACTTAATGCATATCAGGTTTGCTATAGCGTCTCCAAGAACGCACAGACCTGGAGTATAAAATTAAGAAGGCTAGCTGGGTTCTAAACCTTCTGCTCCAAATAAATCATAAAGCTCAGGTTCGTCATACATAAAGTTATTTTTAATGAATTCCCCAAAGCCTTAGAGGAACCTCTGGCTATTCTTGAGTCTACAATAGAATAACTAGAACTCTTAAACACTTATGTACAGTAGTAGTAAACATAGATAGACTATTTATATATGTATTGAAGGGTTTTACAAGGAAAACACACTGAACAACAAGTTGCTTGTCTCCAGGTGCAATCGGGGCAGTGAGTACATATAATTATATACGGGCAGCAAAAGAGGAAACTCTTAGTACAGTAGCAGTAATATGAATTAACTATACAGAGTAGCTGGAATAAACACCAAAAATATTGCAGCAAAAAACACAAGGATCAAAACAGCTAAATATTGTAGCTAAGTACAGGAATAAAGTGTGTAGCAATGAAATGAAGCAAGTAAAGTGCAATATAGAAACATAGAAACATAGACTTTGACGGCAGATAAGGACCGCTAGGCCCATCTAGTCTGCCCATTTCCCTACCTACAGGATAGGCTGCAGATCCTAGTTAACCAACAGCCTATTTCTTCCTACTCCCACAAGAATTGCCTTATGTCTGTCCCATGCATTCTTGAATTCTCCCACAGTTTTAGACCCCTACAACTCTCAGGAAGGCTGTTCCATGCATCCACTACCCTCTCTGTGAAATAATACTTCCTCACATTGCCCCTGAACCGCCCTCCTTCTGTCTTTAAATTGTGTCCCCATGTTCTTGCAAGTCTCTTTTTCTGAAAAATGCTACCCTCTTGGACTTTGTTGATTCCACTGAGGTACTTAAAAGTTTATATCATGTCCCCCCTCTCCCTTCTTTCCTCAAGGGTGTACATATTAAGCTCCTTTAGTCTCTCCTCATACGGCTTCTCTTGCAGACCCTGCACCATTTTAGTTGCCTTCTTGTGGACTGCCTCCATCCTGTCTATGTCCTTGCGGAGATGGGGTCTCCAGAACTGGACACAGTACTCCAGATGGGGTTTCACCAACTGTCTGTACAGAGGGATAACAACTTCCTGTTTTCTGCTGCTGATGCCTCTCCCTATACTTCCCAGTATACCCTCAGCCCTCCCTACTGCCTTCTCACATTGCTTGCTAACCTTAAGGTCATCTGATATGATTACCCCCAGGTCCCTTTCCTTTTTTGTTGTTGTTACTACTACCTCCCCAACCACTGTGTATTCTTCCCCTTGGTTCTTGTTTCCCAGGTGCATTATTTTGCACTTCTTTGCATTGAATCCTAGCTGCCATACTTGACCATTCCTCCAACCTTGCCAAGTCCCTTTTCATCCTTTCCACGCTTTCTTGTGTATCAACCCTGTTGCAGATTTTTGTGTCATCTGCAAAAGGCATATTTTCCTTCCAGTCCTCTGCAATGTCACTGATGAAGACATTAAAAAGGACTGGACCCAATACTGAACCCTGCGGTACCCCATTAGTAACCCCCTTTCTTCAGAATGGACTCCATTTACAATTACCTTCTGTGTCCTGTTGTCCAGCCAATGTTTTACCCAGGCTACCACCCTGGGTCTCACTCTCAGGCTGGTTAATTTGACTACTAATCTTTTGTGTGGGACTGTGTCAAATGCCTTGCTAAAATCTAGGTAGGCCATGTCCACAACCCCTCCCTGGTCTACTACTTTGGTCACCCAGTCAAAGAAATCTATTAGACTGCTCTGACATGACCTTCCCGCTGTGAACCCATGCTGCCTTGGGTCCTGTGCTCCACTGGCCTCTAGGTACTTGACTATTCTTTCCTTCAGAAGTGACTCCATCACTTTCCCTACCACAGAGGTCAGACTGACAGGTGTGTAGTTTCCTACCTCTGTCTTGGACCCACTTTTGTGAAGGGGAATCACATCCGCCTTCCTCCAGTCCTCGGGTACCACACCATCCTCCCATGATTTATTAGAAAGAGTAGCCAGCGGTTTCACTATTTCCTCCCTTAATTCTTTTAGAATTCTGGGGTGAATTCCATCAGGACCCATTGCTTTGTCCACCTTTAGTTTTAGGAGTTCTTGCAGAACCCTTTCTTCTGTGAAAGGACTGGGTTGACCCCTATCAAGAATGCTTCTGTTAAATGGATTAGGCACTTCCCCTCCTCTTTTGTAATACTGATCAGAAATATTCGTTCAGTATTCCTGCTTTTCACTGTCCCCTCTGCCCACCCACTGTTCATTCTATTCAGCCTTACTATCCTCTCTCTTTGTCTTTCTCGCGCTGATGTACCTATAAAGGTTTTATCCCTTCTTAACTGAGTTGGCTATCTTTTCCTCAGTTTGGGCCTTTGCTATTCTGACTTCCCTCCTGCTTCCTTCTGCCTTAACTGGTACAGCTCTCTGTCCTGCTCCTTCTGTGTTTCCTTATACTTCCGAATGCTATATTTTTCTTCCTGACTTTCACAGCCACCTCTTTTGAGAACCATAGTGGCTTTTTCTTTCATTTTGATTTGTTCATTTGCTTCACACAAAGGCTTGTTGCTTCTGTGATGGTAGTTTTGATAATTCCCCATTGTTGCTCCACACCTCTTTCTAGCCTGTTTGCTAGTGCTTTTCTGAGGCACTCTCCCATTTTGCCAAAGTCAGCCCTCCTAAAGTCCAGTACCCTCACTTTTGTATGGTTTGGCTCTGTAGCTGAGTTTAACGTGAACCACATTGTTTGATGGTCACTTGTCCCCAGATGGCAACCTACTTCTAGATCTGAGATCCTCTCACTGCCCCCGTTTGAGAGTATGAGGTCTAAGATTGCTCCCTCACGAGTGGGTTCGTCAAACTAGCTGTCTAATGCCTGCCACCTGTAGGGCATCAATAATGGCCCTGCTCTTGGATGTGGCTGCAGCAAATGTGCTCCAGTTAACATCTGGCATATTCAGGTCTCCCATCAACAGTATCTCCCCTTTCTTTGCCATTCTAAGAATGTCTTCTATCATATCCTTGTCCATTCCTTCCCCCTGATATGGGAGTCTGTAGACAACCCCTGTGCGGATTGTGGTGCCCTTTCCAGTCTCCAAGGTGATCCACAGTGCCTCCTCTCCTCCCTGTTTACTCTTTTGTTCAGTTGCTTTTATCCCTTCCTTTTCATAGAGAGCTACTCCTCCCCCTCTTCTCCCCTGCCTGTCTCTCCTGTAGGTTATGTACCCTGGTATGTTAACATCCCAGTCATGGTTCTCTGTGTACCATATTTCTGTGACTGCTACGATATCCAGGCATCCCTCTTCCATTAAGGCCATCAGCTCAGGGAGCTTGTTGCCCAGACTATGGGCATTGGTACTCATTACCCTCCATTTCCTGATGGTCTTACTCCCTTTTCCCCATCTCTGTCCTTCTTACCTTTGTCACTTTCTTCATTTACCCCTGCCCTTCTCCCTATCGACACCTCTATGTTGGTGTTTGCCACACTTACTATATAATTGTACAAGTTACATGGGGAAGATTCCAGGTATCTGTATGACCCAAACATAAGTGCTAATTAATTGTGTAGTGACTGCTAAAATATAGGAGTGGTCTTAGATGATGGGTGGGGAGGACAGAGGGTGAGGTGGGTAGAAATTAAGAATGGGGGAAGCAGGTACAATTAGATGAAAGGAAATTATGGAGAGCAGAGGAGGAGGAATAGTATATTTTAAGAGGAAGGGAGTTCCAGATTTTGGGGAATCAGTGGATGAAGGTAGATTGTCCTGCAAGAGTTGAACAATGGGGGATTGCGAAGGTGCGTGAGTCGGTGGATGTAAGGGTGTGAGTGAGAAAAGAAGTAGTAAGAAATTAGGACAGGTAAGAGGGTAGAGAGCTAAACCAGTATTTTGAGATACATTTGGCACAGTGGGAGGGGCAATGGTTAGTAAGAGAGGGGAAAGACAGAGAGTGATAGAGATCACAGTGATGAGTACTTGTAGGACAGTCTAGGGTGAAACAACATAAGGAGTCAAAAAGGACTCTCATATCTAGAAGCTCATATCTGTGCTGTAAAGTCAAGTCTAAAAGATCATTCTAGGAATGAAACCCCTGTGAAAAAAGAGACCACACAGTCAATAAACATGGAAAGACCCTTATTATAGATTACAAAGTCTCTCCTTAGGTGTGAGGAATAGAGTCCATGCAGTAGTTCCAAAACATATAACAATGCAGTAAGCATTATAGGGCATCAAAAGGCAAATCTAAACATATGGAGCTGGCACCAAATAAAACCAAGTAGCATCCGCTCCCTTGCAATGTCATCGAAGTAAGAAGTAAAACATAAAACTCAGTCTCCAAGGTAAAGCTTACCATCTTATACTGGTGAAAAAGCACTGTATTCGCAGTATCCTAACCACCTATTAAAATGTCTAAACAAACCTGAGTCACCCCTCAGCTTTCTACTTTAAGAAAAATAACCACAGATGTGGTTGTCATAACTCAGATGCAGAGGAAGGTCTGTTATTCTGAGGCCCTTTCCATTAAAGCATTATCAGGTTTTAGTAGGAAACCAATTGGGGAAAAGCTGAGAAAGAGCTGCAGCCACCTGATCCATTGCATCAAACCTGCACTGACCTGAATCAGTAGTTACCGCCAGCTGTGAGGGATACATTAGTCTATGCTTGATGTGTACAGCCCAAAGTTTATTGTGTAGAGGGCAATGAGTAGCCCAGGCTTGACGAACTTTGGCTGTGAGGTCCTGCACTACACAGATTCCCTACCAACCCACTGTATGGTCTCCAGGGCTCTCACTTTCTTTAGAATGTGGTCCCAGTCTATAATGTTAAGTAATTTAAAAATGATCAGTTGAGGAGGGTCCTCCAGTGGTGGCTTGGCATGCAGGACTCTCTGAGCACGCACTAGTATGTAGCTTCGGTCATTAGGTGAAGGCCCTGCTAGTTATACACAAATGTTTTAAACAGAGTCCAGCATATTTGGACCATCCTCACCTTCTGGCAGACCCAGGATCACTAAATTATTACAACAATTCCTGCCTTCCAAGTCATCAACTTTGGTTTCCCAGTGCTGCTAGTGATCTAAGGAGCTACACCAACTCAGGATCCATTCTAGCTTTGTGATCTTACAATGATGATATGTGGGCTTCAGCATCAGTCAAGCAGGTTGATAATTCCTGCAAGGTAGACTTAATCTCTTTCATTTCATTAATTAAAGTGAAAACAGCTTGTTTGATCACTGAGAGCTCTGAAAATACTTGGCTAGGCAAGAGATCTTCCAGCACTGAGGGAGCGGCTTGGAGTGGAGAAGTACTCCAATGTGGATGTTTGGCCTCCAGGGCTACAGACAAGTCATCCTACCCACTGGAGGACAGCAGCCAAGTTTGTGGAGCTGCCTCCTCCATCAAGACTTCTGTCACTGATATAAAAGGCACAATCAGTGCCCTGACACAGCGACTGCAGAATCCAATAAATCAATTGGCAAAAGTTGTTGTTTTTAGCTATTTTTAAAGGCGATGCTGGGGAACTCAAGAGAGGCAGCTCTAGTTCATTGCCAACGTTGCGTGATTCTTCCACCCTACTTATATAGCTGAGCTTGTGCCTAATAGTTTGGATGCTTTGTTGTTGAGGGATTGGTGACTGGCATGCTAGCATGCACAAGTGCTGCCACCATCTGCCAGTCCTTGGATGTGTTGTTGGGGCAGTGGTGACTGGTATGCTAGTGTGTCCAAGTGCTGCCACCATCTTCCAAGTCCTCAGTTGGAATGTCCCACCTAGACATCAAATTTCTGGCATACTGCCCTCAACATCTCCTTTGTTAGGTGGAGGCCATCGTTCCTAAAGAATCCTTTCTTCCAGAAGTCCTGACAGTCACCGATGAAGTGATGACCCTTTGATTGGCACCACCCACAGAGTTATGTGTTAAGTTTTGCTATTTCCTTCTCTCTGATATTCTGTGTATTTCCTTCTTTTCCCAATACTGGCAGTACTTCTGAGAAGGTGAGTGTGGATGAAAAACTGGCCAACCTGTCATCTAGCTCAGCACCTCCCTTGCAGAAACAATCAGCTGTGTCTGGGTAAAAGAGATGCTCCTACATTCAGAGCAGGCTACCTAAGCTGCTTCTGCTGCCCTCCAATGCATGCCATGTGAGGAAGGGTAGAGTAGCTGCCAGTATTTAAAGCTCCCAACCCAATTTTCAAATTAAGCAGCTTTGTAAATGCAGCTACCCAATAGGTTGCTTCCTCATGATGAAGTCCTAATGCTGTGGCTGTGATCCCCGGTGCTCACAGAACAGAGGTAAGTCTGTTTAGAAAATAAAATGAAAAGACTGCACCCTATGCGTAACTATTCAATGTTCATGGTCCTGAAAGGGAAAGGGAAAAAAAACTATAGTTGTACACAAGCACCTGCCTGTTCAAGTGATCTGCTTTCTAATGCGGTCTCCCCTTCAATCAGACGTCAGTTTGTGTAATGACTGGATGAAAAATGGCTTGTCTCTGCTGCTCCTAAGTTCAAAGCAGGCTGCCTAAGTTTCTTCTGCTGCCGTCCGATGCACGCCATGAGAACACTCAGTTCACAAGGTGTGTATCCTTAGTGCAGAAGGAGAGAGAGAGAGAGACAATTTGAATTTTGGCCAGGTTCACTGCCAGCTCAAAGAGGGATCTACTGTGGCTTGCAATATGATTTTTGAATGGACAGGGGCATGTGTCCTGAGCATGAGAGACATGGCTGACAGAAACTGTGTGTGATTTTATGATTATTATTTGACAATATATTTGGAAATTATACACCAAGGGTGGGATATTCAGACTGTGCCAGGCTGTGGCACAAGCCTCGGTGCAGCTCAACTGGGATGTGCCAGGGTGCTGACTGGGTGATATTCAACGGGCTGTGCCACAGCTCAGCACCATTGAATATTGCTCTGTGGCCACCCGCATTTTGCATAGCGCAGAGGCACTGCACCAGCGCAAGTGGCCAGAGAGGGGCAGGGGGATGCGTTAGCACAAGTGCCGTTGTGCTAGGTGCATCAATCACGATATCCAAAGGTGCACATGCAAATGGGGCCATAATGCATGCAAGGTGCAAATGGGGCCATTTGTATGTCATTATGGCCCCATTTGCATGCAGGTGTGCCCATCCCTGACTACTTGCGCCTGGCACCCTGCTAGGCTGCAGCCGTAGAGGACTGACACCCCCTGCACAAGTGGCAAAATGCCCCACAGCCCAATCGCTGTCATAAGTATATAAATAATAATTTCCTATATCCCTGGTGGTCCAGTGGACCGCTCACAGCCCGATCATGGGCAGAAGTCTGTAAAAAGATTAGAACCCATCCTTGGTGGTCCAGCAGTACCCCCCTTCCCACACTCCCACTGAGCCCCACCACCCCTCTCCCTCACCAGGTCAGCGGCGGATAGCAGCTGCCCACCTGCAAGCCACCTGACACTACCGACTGCGATACAGTGTTGCCAGGCGCCGAGTTGGATGACAGCATGGGCCACTGGCATGCAGACCATAACAGACCACACAGTCCAGATATGTGAATTAATCCATTGACATATCTGGACTGTGTAGTACAGTATTGGTCTGCACGCCAATTGCCCATGCTGTGGACCAATGGGCTGACATCTGTACGGCCACAGTCAGTTGGGCGGGTGGCCGGGCAGCTTGTGGTGGGAGCTGCCCACCGCTTGACCAGGGGAGCAGGGTGGTGGGGCTCCAGTGGAGGGTGGGATGAGGTACTGTTGGACCACCAGGGATGGATCTAATCTTTTTTTAGACTTCTGCCCACAATCGGGCTGCGAGTGGCCCACTGGACCACCAGGGATATAGAAAATTATTACAGTTATACTTATACCCACGATCGGGCTGTGAGCGGTCCACTGGACCACCAGGGATATAGGAAATTATTATAATTTACTTATGCCCATCATCGGGTTGTGAACAGTCCACTGGACCACCAGGGATATAGGAAATTATTATAGTTTTACTTATGCCCGTGATCAGGCTGAGAGCGGTCCACTGGACCACCAGGGATATGGAACTGTTCCTACTTCTGCCTACGATCTGGCATGGAGGGGCGCTACCCGATGAAGGGTGCCACCGGAGCTTGGGTGGCCACCCACAGCTGGCAGCTGCCATGTTGCGCCCTGCAATATGGCAGCTCACCTGTGGGTGGCCGGCTGTTGCTTCTTTATTTTTTGGAACAACTGTATGCGGCGCATGTAGGGGTTGAGCCTGCATGGGCTCCGCACATCCCGAGCTGAATATCCAGATGTATGGAGGTATGCATGGGCATGCCCCCTACTTGCACTGCATACATTACTGATGTGCACTGGGATTTGTGCCACGCACTTTCCCCTTTTCAATATCGTGCTGGGGCGCATCAGTGGATTGCTCATGGTGCAACTGTGTTGCACCATGCATAACCCTTCTGAATATCCCACCCCAACTGTACAATACAGTATTCTTAGATCATTTTGGTATTTCTATATTAATTTCCTGGTTTTCTATATTATCCATATTTGAGATGTCATCTCCAGCAGAGTGTGACCATATAAATGTAATCTTTTTTGATTCAACCTGTATGTGGGGAATCCATCTTGATCTGTCAATATAAGTTGTGAGAATGTCCTCAAATTCATTCAAACTTACTGGGATATTAACTAAAAATGTTTGAGTGTGGCCACTAAACACTATTGCACCAAGCATAAAACATTATATTCAGTAGGCAAAAAAATAGGAGCTAAACAGATTGTGTGGGACAAGCATACAAAGGTAGTAACTAGAGGAAAAGGAGGCTGGAGGGATGCCGGTTATGAAATGGGGTCCAGGTTGTCAGAACAGACAGGAGAAAACAGGGCAGAATGGTCAGGTCTACTGGTCATTTTCTGACCACAAATTCTGTATTTCTGTGATTCTGTACACTTTTGCAGCTCCATTTTAAATTGAGAAAGCTAGGTGTGTGTCTCCGTATCTCCTTATTTTTGAAGCGTTTAGGCCTAGCTCAGCATATCAGGCAATATGTTTTAAAAAACAGAAGATGTTAACTGTTCTTAAAGAGCCACTGATGAAGTCTGCTGTCTGTGGCAGATTCTGGTATATTCAATGTTGTTTTATTCATTTCTTTTTTTGTTTCTATCATAATCAAAGTTTTTAGCTATTTGTGCTAGCTTGGTTCCTGACACCCTCACTGCCTTTATATTTTCCCGCTGTTTGTTGATTACTAACAGTCCAATTAAAGTGTGACATCATATGTAGTTGGTAGCCCTTCTGCCAACTAAAGTACAGTACACAGAATGCTAGCATGGACTCCCGGTGTAATGCTTTCCCGGCTTAGTTTTCATTTTATAGGGAGTACAGCGACAATGAAATTATTGAGGTACATTACTAATATTAGTTGCCAATGTGTTAATTGGTTCACTAGTGTTTGAAACACTCTGTACGCACTGACATTTTAAAAAAATCAGATCTCTCTGCAGTTGTTTTGTACACATTTGAGGGGGTTTATTTATTTATTTATTGCATATTCAGAAAATACCTTTGAGTCCAAGACTCATTTACAAAGGCTCCACGTCACATATAGTAGAACATTACAGCAGTGATCACAAATCATACCAGTTATACCTAAGCCTGACTGTTTTGTAAAATTATGGCAAAATGTATTTTTATTTTCGCAATGTTAACTGTCCCTATTAAATAAACAGTATGCTTCCCTGGTGTTTATTATAAGGGTAGATTGGAGAAAGGGAAGAGGAACCATTAGACAAGCATAGAAGCATACTGAATATTTGATGGGGAGAGCTAACAATGGGGAAATAAAAAGACATTTTGCCTAATTTTACAAACAGTCAGAATTAGGTATAACTTCCTACCCCTCAATCGTGTACCAAAACAACAGCAGAGATGTGATTATTTTTGGTTCCATGTTATAATAGCGATTGCAAAACAGCGATCGCTATTATGGCGAGTGTATACCACTGAAAAAGCAAATCAGTGATATACACATGCCGGTGACCAAATATCTGGTAACTAGAGCAAGTGTTTATGTGGGCTCCCCCCACATCCCCCTGATTAAGGATTACTAACTCTGGGGGGGGGTGCATGTCGGGGAGGGGTCAGCACTCTGGACTGGAAAAAAAAAAGATGGCAGCAGCTGCCAGCGGCAGAATGTTTCTCCCTGGCCCCCAGCCCCAAACCCAGTACCTGCTGCACTGGAGCTAGCCACTCTCACGGCCACACCCCATGGCTAGCTCAGCTGCTGCAGGCACACTACCCCCCTCAGAAAATCTCTTCCCTATTCCTCCCCTTCACCTCGCTATTCTCCCCTTCCAGTTGCTCTTCCCTACAGTCGCCTTCACATACGCTCGCTGCCCTTACAGGGTAGTCCATGACGGTAGAGCTGTTATATGTACCACCATTTTGATGTTCACTCAAATTCAGTCACTATCCTTACATGATACCTTATATTTTAAATATCAGTGTGCACAGAGTGCTAGAATCACACGTAAACCAATTAACACATTACACACTACTATTAGTAATGTACCTTAATAATTTCTCAGTCACTGTACTCCCAATAAGATGAAAACTATGCTGCTGAAGCTGCCTTACATGGAGAATCCATGCCAACATTTTGTGTACTGTACTTTAGCTGGTGAGAGGACTGACAACTACAGTACGTACTGTCTGATGTCACACTTTCATTGGACTGGTAGCTACTGACAAGCATAGGGAACACATAAAGGCAGTGAGGGTATCAGGAATCAAGCCACCACAAATAGCTAAAAACACTGATTTTGACAGAAACAATTATAGGACTGGATACAACAGCATCAGCTATACCATAATCCGCCACAGACACCACACTTTGTCAGTGGCTCTTTAACTAAAGTGCAGGTTTGCTAAATTAAATAAATTCCAGTTTGAGTGCTATGCAGTCTTTGCAAATAATGATTTTGCCTTCAAAACCAATTGCCATAAGCCAGACTTTTGATTGCAGAGTGTAAAACACTAGCAGGATTCAAAGCTTCTCACTTACAAGGTATAGAACTCGATTGCTTTGCAGGGATATTAAAGCTGTTTGAGCCACTGTTCTAATGCTCTTACTTGACTTTTTTTGCTTCATCAATGCTCTCCCAAAAAGGGGCATGTAGGTGCAAAAGCATAGATGCCTTATGACATCAATCAATCAATCAATTTTTATTTATTTGAGGTGCCTTTCTCAAACCAAGGCCCCTTTACAAATGACATAAAACAATAAATATTTAAAACATGATTTAAACAAGATTAAAATTAAATAATTAACAGTCATTAAAAGCTTTGTTAAAAAGGTAGGTTTTCAGAGCTACTTTAAAGCGCTGGACAATCGGGCAATTTCGTAACTGGCGAGGTAGAGAATTCCACAGGGCCGGGCCATAAAACTAAAAGATCTTGCCCCTGAAGTTTTTAAGCAGACCCTGGGAATCTCTAGCAGTCCCTCATCAGTGGATCGGAGTGGGTGGGAGGGACAGTAGGGATGCAGGAGATCTTTCAGGTAAGCAGGTCCCTGATCATGTAGGGCCTTATAGGTCAGCAAGCCGACCTTGAAGGTGATTCGTCAACAAACTGGCAGCCAGTGCAGTCCACGGAGCAGAGGCGTTATATGACTGGACCTAGAAGAACCAGTCAAAAGCCTGGCTGCCACATTCTGGACTAGCTGCAGACGGCGAAGTTCAGCCCCCGTAAGCCCTAGGTATAGGGCATTGCAATAGTCCAGGCGGGAGGTAATGAAGGCATGGACCAAAGTTGGAAGATCTTCTGGAGGAACCAGGTGCTTCACCCTGGTGATGTTCCTCAGATGATAAAAAGAGGTTTTGATAACTGCTGACACCTGAGACTTAAAGGTCAGACAGTCATCAAATGCAATGCCCAGGTTCTGCACCCGGTCTGAGACAGTCAGCTGGACATTTGCAAGCCATCAGAAGACATCAGAAGCCCACAACAATTTTAACCAAAAGAAAATCAAAACAAATAAAAGATTAAATAAATACTTTAAAATGCAAACACTGTTCAGTCCTATATTTAGAATGTTAGTCCACTTATGGAAAGTATCAAGTTGGCTGCATTCTTAGGAAGACCAGTACTGTATATACAACCACACGGAATATGAGAATTTTAATTAGTGATAAAATGCTGCATTTGTTTTCCCTAAACTCCATTAATCAAAACCTTTAAAGACTTTGTAACGATCCTAATTCAAATGATACCTTTACATATAACACAGAGGCTAATTATCTTCATAATAATCCTAATCTGAATGATGCCGTCACATGCTGTACAACACAGAAGCTGATTATCTATAAACACAGTGCACTGCCTTACAGTCCTCATACTTTATATCTTATGCGAGTGCACATACAGTAAATACTGGTTATTGAGTTAGTATCAAATTCCATTTATTCCCACTGATCACTAGTTCTACTAAACATGACACCTGACTCCTGCCTGCCCCTTCCTTCATTGGGTTGTCAGGTGTTCTATACTTTGCAAATGAAAACCCTATCTAGCAGCCTTTACAAAATAAATTACTCAAACAAAAATGAGAAAATTAAAAAAAATAATAATTTTGTATATCATTAAAAGATCTTTGTTAAGACATTGCAGTGCTTTTTATGTTTCTGTTTAGTTAAATAAAAGTTACACTGTCATAACAAAAAAAATCAAACTATGTGGGATATTTTAGAAGTTTAAAACAGAACATCTGCCAGTGAATGTAAAATTCAGTTAAAAAAATGGACACATTCGCACTCCAGGAATGTAATCACTGTGAGATGTGGTGATTGCCATCCTGTGGATAACTCAAGAAGTGCATTTAGGCAGCTAGCATACTGCTGTTATACTAGGCTTTGAACAAAGTGATACTCCACCACCGCCTCTATAATGAGCAATATGAAAGGGGTACTGGGCAACTTATTCATAACTACTACTGTAGATAGATATGCTTTTCAAAAAATGTCATTATTGCAATAGTTCAGGTTCAGATTAAAGCAACAAAAATAGAGAACTGTATTGTTAGGCTTCCCAACCTTAGCACCCCACACCCACCATGCAGGCAGCAAAAGGAAACATCATTATGACTTCACCTCTCCTGAGGCTTCCGAAATTGGGCCTGGGGACTTCCCTGAGGTTGACAACCCTAATGCTCACCCCATTCCATCACCAAATAAGGCAGATGTGCAGACTATATCAGTATGTGGTGAGCATTAGGGTTGGCAACCTCATGGAAGACCTGAGGCCCAGTTTCAGAAGACTCCGGAGAGGTGAAGTCATAATGGATTTTCCTTTTTGCTGCCTGCATGGTAGTGTGTAGGCCTGTATTATTAATGCCACATTTTTCTGCTTTTGTGACTTTAATATGAACCCTAATTGTTGCATTAGCAGACCTTTTAGCAAAGTATATCTTTACTTTTTGAGATAGTATAATCTTATCCTCGAAGGGAACTGCATGAACATATCCATTTGCCTGCAAAAGTGCAGGGACCTCTGGGCCCTGCACTTCCAACCTTCCAAAGATGCATTCATATTCAATGGCACTTCCCTTTATCCAAAAAATCTATTTATTTTCTTAGTTGAATTGCTTCTTAAACTTCCAATGTTATCTTATGGGAATTTAGATTTTTTTTTACATTTAGTGTTTTGTTTCATATGGTCCCTATATTTTTTGGGGCATGATATGCTAGTCTTGTAGAACTCATTATGACCTTTGTTTGATATATAGAGTGTCCCTTAACTGCAAATATTCAGGGAGCTATGGCATGTTAAAATGGAAATGAGGAAAATAAATTAAGTCCAAATTCTTTTTTCATATGAAGCAATTTTTTTTCAAGAGTACAACACAATCTTGTGAAATAAGAATCCTTCATACAAAAAAAGAATCAGAAAAACAAGTCCACATTTTTTTTTTCATAAAGGCATCTTCTTTTGAGAGATTGTGTCATAATCACGAAAAAGAATGCTTCACACGAAAAAGAATTTGGACTTAGTTTTTTCCAATTCTTTTTTCTTATGAAGCACTCTTTTTTCATGAGTCTGCATCATACTCATGAAAAAAGAATGCTTCATGCAAAAAAGAATCAGGAAAAAAAACTAAATCCAAGTTCTTTTTTCATATGAAGCCAATCTTGCTTCATTTAGCTGGTTCTGTTTTCTTATGGCCACACAAAAAAAACAAAATCAAGCCATGAAAAATAAGATTTTCAAATGTGTTAAAATACATTTCTGGATTATGATTTTTCAAAACAAAACTGCAGAATCCACCTAATGGGGCCCTGATTAGTATGATACATGTATTGATGTCTTTACCATCTTTATGGGATTTGAATTTGTTTGGAAAATGAAATGGAAACAAGATGGTGGCCATATGAGAACATCATTTTTCCTCACAAAATAAAAATAGCCCAATTTGAAACAGAATATTTTTTTGCATGAGCCAAATTATTCTTTCCATTTCTGAAAGCTATCCAAAAGATTGAACTGTGCATGCTTGGAACCACATTTTTAAATCCTTAGAACATTGGAAGGGATTAATATGTTTTCACTACACCAGTGAAATGCATCACTCTGGTCAAATACGTGTTTACCCTGACAATTTCAGTTGAAAATTCCAAACCATCTGGGTGCTAGGTGATGATAAAATAAAACAACAAAACCCCAATGTTTTCACTTTTTAGGCTATCCAGATCTTGGAATTCACATATTCAGCAAGAATGAAATGTGGTACTTCAACAGACTTTGCCCCCAAGACAACACATGCAAAATTTTGTATAAATCCATTGACAGGTTACAAAGTTATTAGAGGCAAAGTCTGGGGTTTAACACAGAAGTGCATACTCAACCTTAACTAACATGGCGCTATTGCACAACAATAATATACAGTATGTACATATATATATATATATATATATATATATATAATCAGTTAGGGTTAAAGTGAGAAACATAGAAACAAAGACTTTGACAGCAGATAAGGACAACTTGGCCCACCTACTCTATCCATTTCTCTACCTACTGGATAAGCTACAGATCCTAGTTTACCAATAGCCTGTTTCTTCCTACCCTCCACAAGAATTGCTTTATGTCTGTCTCATGCATTTTTGAATTCTCCCACAGTTTTAGACCACACAACCTCCTCAGGAAGGCTGTTCCATGCGTTCACCATCCTCTCTGTGAAAAAAAAAACTTCCTCACATTGCACCTGAGCCGTTCGCTCTCTATCTTCAAATTGTGTCCCCTTGTTCTTGCACATCTCTTTTTCTCAAAGATCCTACCCTTTTGTACTTTGTTGATTCCACTGAGGTGCTTAAAAGTTTTAATTATATCCCCTCCCTACCTTCTTTTCTCAAGGGTATACATATTAAGCTCCTTTAGTCTCTCCTCGTACAGCTTCTCTTGCAGACTCTGCACCATTTTAGCTGCCCTCCTCTGGACTGCCTCTATCCTGTCTATGTCCTTGCAGAGATAGGGGTCCCCAGAACTGGACACAGTACTCCAGATGGGGTCTCACTAACTGTCTGTACAGAGGGATGACAACTTCTTATTTTCTGCTGGTGATGTATCACCCTATACATCCCAGTATCTCCCCAGCCCTTCCAGCTGCCTTTTCACATTTCTTGCTGACCTTAAGGCCATCTTTGATTACCCTCAGGTCCATTTCCATTTTTGTTGTTACTACCTCCCCCCCATTGTGTAGTATTCTCCTGTTTTTTTTTGTTTCCCAGGTGCATTATTTTGCACTTCTTTGCATTGAATCCAAGCTGCCATACTTCTGACCATTCCTCCATCCTTGACAAGTTCCTTATCATCCTTTCCATGCCTCCTTGTGTATCAATCCTGTTGCAGATCTTTTGTGTCATCTGCAAAGAGGCATACTTTTCCTTACAGTCCCTCTTCAATGTCACTTATAAAGACATTAAAAAGGACTGGACCCAGTACTGAACCCTGTGGTACCCCTCTAGTAAGCCCCCTTTCTTCAGTGTAGACTCCATTTACAATTACCTTCTGTGTTCTGTTGTCCAGCCAATGTTTTACTCAGGCGACCACCTTGGGATCCACTCCCAGGCTGGTTAATTTGATTGTTAATCTTTTGTGTGGGACTGCGTCAAATGCCTTGCTAAAGTCTAGGTAGGCCATGTCCACAGCCCCTCCCTGGTATACTACTTTGGTCACCCAGTCAAAGAAATCAATTAGAGTCATCTGACATGACCTACCCACTGTGAGCCCATGCTGCCTTGGGTCCTGTGCCCCACTGGCCTCTAGGTATTCAACGATTCTTTCCTTCAGAAGTGACTCCATCACTTTCCCTAACTCAAATCGACAGGTCTGTAGTTTCCTGCCTCTGTTCTGCTCCCACTTTCATGAAGGAGAATCACATTCACCTTCCTTCAGTCCTCAGGTACCACATCATCCTTCCATGATTTGTTAAAAAGGGTAGTCAGTGGTGTCACTAGTTTTCCATTTAATTCTTTTAGAATTCAGGGGTGAATTCCAGCTGGCCCCATTGCTTTGTCCACTTTCAGTTTTAGGAGTTCTTTCAGAACCCTTTCTTCTGTGAAAGGACTGGGATTGACCCCCCATTCAGAGTTCTTCTGTTAATTGGATTAGGCACCTCCCCCTCCTCCTCGTTTGTGAATAATGAGCAGAAGTAATAATAATAAATAACAATAATAATAAACTTTATTTGTGTGTCTCCTTTCACATACCAAGGCACCTTAACAATATTAAATCACAAAACAAATAAAACAAACATCTCAACTACTACAAATATACTGAACTGATATCAGTGAATAGATAGTCACCAAATGCTTGGTGCCATAAAAAAGGTTTTAATGCCTGCTTAAATCCTTCCATGGTTGTGCAGTCACATAACTGGTGGGGTTGAGAATTCCAAAGGTTAGTGGTGGTGTACATAAATGCTATAGACCCAGAAGATTTCAAACATATGCTTGGAATCTCTAGCAATCCTCATCGACTGAGTGGAGCAATCGCATAGGGCAGTAAGGAACCAGGAACTCTGTCAGGCAGTCCGGGCCAGGTCCGTGTAGGGCTTTAAAAGTTATAAGACAGACTTTAAAGGTGATCCTCCACTGTACTGGCAGCCAGTGCAGTCCATGTAACACTGATCAAATATAACAGGACCAAGATGATCCCATCAAAAGCCGGCCACTGCATTCTGCACTACCTGCTGGCGATGGATTTCCACCCCTGGTAGCCCTAAGTACAGGGAGTTGCAATAATCTAAACATGAGGTCGCAAAGGTGTGGATCAAAGTAGGAAGGTCACCAGATGGAACA
Organism: Neoceratodus forsteri; assembly: GCA_016271365.2. Classification (NCBI taxonomy): domain Eukaryota; kingdom Metazoa; phylum Chordata; order Ceratodontiformes; family Ceratodontidae; genus Neoceratodus; species Neoceratodus forsteri. Next base: position 866,854,537 of record CM057450.1, on the reverse strand, counting down.
AAGTGCCCAATCCTGGACATATTCCTCAGATGGTAAAATGAGGATCTGTTGACAACTGACACCTGTGAATGCAGGGTCAGCTCTTCATCATAAATTACCCCAGGTTATGCACCTGTTCAAAGGTTAGGAGTGACACACCCCCAAGGAAAAGTCTGGAGGGCAAACCAACACCCAACCCCTCATCCGGTGACCTGGATCCACAACCACTACCTCAGTCATATCAGAGTTCAACTTCAACCAACTGGCATCCATACACTACTGGATTTCAGTGAGGCACCTATAAAAGACTGAAACAGCTCCATCCTGGTTGGGTGCAAAAGAAATTTAGTGCAGGGTATCATCAGCATACCAGTGAAACCTCAGCCCATACTGTCATACAATGTCTTCAAGGGCAGCACAAATACTGCAAACAACATGGGGGACAGCACTGAGCCCTGGGGAATCCCATATGATAGAGAAAGTAGATCCAAGGAATAAACCCCAGACACCACTCTTTGGGATCTTCCTGTGAGGAATGATGTAAACCACCCGAAGACTGTACCTGACAGTCCACAGATGAACCTCAGATGATCAAGCAGAACCCCATGGTCCACAGTGTCAGACACTGATGAGAGATCTAGGAGAACCAGAATGGAATGGCTCTTCCTATCTCTAGCCATCAGGAGATCATTGAGCACCTGAACCAGCGCTGTCTCAGTACTATGCCTCTTTCAGAATCCAGACTGGAGGGGTTCATAGATGTCATGGATGGTCAAATGGTTCTCCAGCTGAGTGGCCACTACTTTCTCAATCACCTTCCCTAAAAAGGGAGGTTAGAGAATGGTCTGTAGTTTGCATACCAGTCTGGGTCCAAAGAAGCTTTCTTCAAGAGTGGTGTCACCTCCGCCTCTTTCAGTTAGCTTGGAAACTCACCTGTTTCCAAGGAACACCAGACTATCCAAGCTAGGACGGAACTGATAGAATCAATACAATCCAAAATCAGGGAAGTAGGTCCTGGATGCAAACTATAGCATGTAGGGTGCACACTCTGGACAATCTGCATGACATCCATGAAAGGTGGCCGGTGGAAGGTACTCCAGAAAAACCAAGGGACAGAAGCCCCGCATTGATCCAAAGCAATACCTAATGAGTGTGTAGGATGGAGAACCACCCTGATGTCAGCCACCTTAGTCACAAAGAATCAAACTAGCTCATTGCAGTCTTCTTGTGAAAAAGCTTTCTGGACTTTTAGACAAACTGGGTTGCACAGTCTGTCCACAGTTTGGAACAGCTGAGCTGGTCAGTTCTAAGCAGCCACAATCTCCCCGGACAGGATCTCTGCTTTCTTATGAGTGATTGCAGATTGATAGACTTGATAATGGTCCATCAATCTAAGGTAGTCGGCATCAAGGGCAGATTTCCACCAGAAATGCTCTAACCTTCATCCTAGTCACTGCATCTCCCTCAGAGTCCCGTCAAACCATGGGGATTGAGGACTAAGGGAGAGAAGATGAACACTGACACAGCAATGATATCCAAGGCTGCCACAATGGCCAAGTTATAAGCCATCATGAGGGCCTCTGGGTCACTGTTTTCCTCTGGGAGGGACAAGAGATCAAGCACCACCACTAGACCTTGAGAACTTATATCTTGTAAAGGGCAGTACCAAGTCATCTCCACAGGGGTAGGCCTATAGAGGGTGCACTAAAACTAAACCCCACCGTGTAGTGATCAGATCATCCAACTAGTTCCACCCCCAAGTTGGAGGCTTCAATCCCCAGGAGGAAGACTAAGTCAAGAGAGTGACGTGTCTGTGAGTAGCAGTGGTAACTATCTGTCTAAGGCCCAGAGATGTCATCAACTGGAGGAAGTGCTAACCAAATTGTGAGAGTTCGTCATCGATCCAGGCACTGAAATTGCCCAGGAACATCAGCCTGGGTGACTTAAATGCCACGTCAATGGCAGAGTCCGTGACTTCCTGAAGGAATCGCTTCTCATCCCATGGTGGACGGTAGATGAACACGATCTGACAACCTACACCTGCTACTGCGGTACACTCAAATGACTCAGTCTCCTAAACTGGTACATTCATGAGGTTAAGTTCAGTCTTAAAATAGACTGCTACCCCCCACCCCCATGATCCAGTCTTGGGTGGTGTATCATCAAATGCCCAGCCGGAGTTACAGCCTCCAAGATGGGGCAGAGTTCTCATCCAGCCAGGTCTCGGTAATGCAAGCCAGGTCCACCAATTCAACATTAATCTGCAATAATCACAGTCTTGTTTTTAATGGACCTGGCATTGCATAGCACTGCCCAGGTTGAATGAACCTTTCGGGCCACCCAAACTATCTGCCTACCAGAATTGAAAGTGCCCTAGGGTATGGAAACCAGACATGGTGGGCCATGTTCCAGATTCCATTGCACCCCAGGGTGTCTTTTGGATCTCACTACCCCAATGCGGTGGCCTAACTCATTCACCCTCCACTGTTCGCAACCCCCACCCTCCTCCCACCTCTATGCACAATACCCATTGCCCTGCAGTGCTAGTAGGTAGTAAACTGAAGTGGGGGGATGGGCAGAGAGCTCGAAGGGCAGAGGGTGACTAGCACACAACCATGGGGGCAGGTCTCCAACACATTTTGGTAACCCAAACAACACTCCGCAACTATCCAATTAAGTACCACAAAACCAATACCCAAAAAGAAAAAAATTACATAAAATAAAATAACGTACAAAATCTTAATCAAGACAAATAAATATCCTTTAAACTGACCCCGAAATAAATAACAGTAATACAAATCTCTCTAATATCACATTCGTAAAATCAAATAACAATACTTAGTAAAAATCCAAACAAAAATAATAACCCAAAAGGAAAAAAAAAATCCTTAAACCCCCCCCGGACCCTCTCACAGCCTCGAGAGTGAGCAAAACAATATGACACAAAATAAATACACAGAATAAAACACAATTGGTATAGACAGACAGGGATAGCTGACAATTCATTAAAACTATTTAGGGAAAAATTCAAATTATCCAAATCCCAGTGGTCCTCTCACAACCAGCAGGATTGAACAAACCCCTCAAGAGCTGACGCCTGCCTGAAAAGACAGATGAAACAATCTTTAGAATTTTCCCAAATTAAAACCAAAGCATTGCTCAGTCCTCAAAGTACTCTCACTACCAAAGTCTAGGGAGATACTGTATGACAATTTCACTGCCGACAAGATGAATAAAATAAACAGTCTGACCATGACCCAGGATAGAAGGGCAAAGTTCCAATAGTCCTCTTCAGAACCAGCCAAACTCTGAAACCAGGGAAAGCCCTGACAAAACTGACCTGGTGGCCAGCCCCAGTCCATAACAGCTACCTCGGGAACCCCTGACAGAACCCACCAACCGATTGGTCCCCAGGAAAACTCTAGGGATCGAACTCCCACCACCAACTCCCTGGTGGATAGGAGTATATACAGTATACTCGAGCTGTCACAGACCGATGCACAGCCTACCAGACAGATTGGGTCAACTCCACCTGTTTCCAAATCAAGCTGCTGATATCCCCAAATCCACTGACACAAATCCAGCAACAGTTCCACCACACTCCAACTCCAAATTCCACTAGTTCAGTGTCCTTTTGGTCTCAGAATCCAAGCCCATCCAGGTACTCCACAAAGTCCTCATACAACTCGACCCCTCAGTCCATACAAAATGTGTGACTTCAGGCATTCAATAAATCAGTCAATATCAAGAGGAAGACAGTCGCAATGAACACAAACAGTAATGGGGCTGGGTAATACAACCCCAATGATCACTGCAAGTTTGTTTGAATCATGCCCCAGCCCCCAAAAGCATTATCCAGCTCACCACACTCCTCAGCAGGTGCAGGGCAAACAAAGGGCGATAGGCAGTGCACTCATTCCACTGGTCAGTGTGACTTCATGCATTCAATAAATCAGTCAATAACACAAGGAAGACAGTTGCAATGAACGAAAACAGTAATGGGGCTGGCTAATACAACCCCAACAATCACTGCAAGAACATTTGAATTACGCCCAGCCCCCAAAAACATTATTCAGCTCACCACACTCCTCAGCAGGGGCACAGCAAACAAAGGGTGATAGGCAGTGCACTCATTCCACTGTTCAGTCCATTCCACCAAATGCACAACAAAAAAGAATAGAAACAGAACAAGGAACTTAACAGAAATTAGCGGAAAATACAATCAAGCTCTAAAAACTTTGAAAATCTTTAACTAAATTGCACAAGACTGCAGAGTAGCCAACAGCACACCCAGCCTGGTGGCCATCTTGGTCTCTTACTGAGATCCCCATTTCCTTAATTCAGTATCCCTGCTTTTTCACTGTCCCTCTCTGCCCACCCACCGTCCAGTCTATTCAGCCTCACTATCCCCCTTTTGTCTTTTTGTATGCTCACTGATGTACCTATAAAAGGCTTCATTCCCCTTCTTAACCGAGTTGGCCATCTTTTCCTCAGTTTGGGTCTCTGCTATTCTGACTTCCCTTCCTGCTTCCTTCTGCCTTAACTGGTACAGTTCTCTGTCCTGCTCCTTTTGTGTTTCCTTATAGTTCCTAAATGCTATCTTTTTCTCCCTATCCTTTCCTGCCGCCTCTTTTGAGAACTATAGTGGCTTCTTCTTTTGTTCTGATTTGTTTATTTGCTTCACACAAAAGCTTGCTGCCTTTGTGATGGCAGTTTTGATGTTTCCCATTGCTGCTCCACCCCTCCTTCTTGCCTGTTTGCTAGTGCTTTTTTAAGGCACACCCCTTTGCCAAAGTCAGGCCTCCTGAAGTCCAGTACCCTTACTTTTGTATGGCTTGACTCTGTAGCTGAGTTTATCATGAACCACACTGTTTGGTGGTCACTTATTCCCAGATGGCTATCCACTTCTAGATCGGAGATCCTCTCACTGTCCTCATTTGAGAGTACAAGGTCTAAGATTGCCCCTCAGAAGTAGGTTCCAAAACTAGCTGTCTGAGGCATGCCCTCTGTAGGGCATTAAGAATGGCCCTGCTCTTGGATATGGCTGCAGCAAAGGTGCTCCAGTTAACATCTGACATATTCAGGTCCCCCATCAACAGTACCTCCCCTTTCTCTGCCATCCTAAGGATGCTTTCAATCATATCCTTGTCCATTCCCTCCCCAACATGGGGGTCTGCTTACAATCCCTGTGCAGAATGTGGTGCCATTTCCAGTCTCTAAGGTGGCACACAGTGCCTCTTCTCCTCCCTGTTTACTCTTTTGCTTTGTTGCTTTTATTCCTTCCCTTACATAGAGAGCTAATCCTCTCCCTCTTCTCTCCTCCCTGTCTCTCCTGCAGGTTTTGTACCATGGTATGTTAACATTCCAGTCATGGTACACTGTGTACCATGTTTCTGTGACTGCTACAATATCCAGGCATCCCTCTTCCATCAAGGGCACCAGTTCAGGGAGCTTGTTGCCCAGACTACAGGCATTGGTATTCATTACCCTCCATTTCTTGATGACCTTACCCCTTTTTGCACCATCCCTGTTCTTATTGTCTTTGTCATTTTCTCCATTTACCCCTTCCCTTCTCCATATCAACATCTTTATCTTGGTGTTTACCTCACTTACTACCCTGATGTTTTTGAAGGGGCAGCTAGGATTTCCCTGCTCCTTTCCAGTGCCTCCCCCTTGGCTAGTTTAAATGTTTGCCAATGAAGCATTTAAATCTATCACCTAGGATCCTGGTTCCCTTCCTGGACAGATGCAGACCATCACATCAGTATAGGCCTGCATCACTCCAGGTAGACCCCCAGTCCCCAATGAAGCCAAATCCCTGAGCTCTACACCAGTTTTTCAACCGCTGATTGACTCCCATGGTGTGAAGCACCCTAGCCTCACCCATGTCACAGACAGGAAGCACCTCTGAGGAGGTTACCATACATGCTACTTGTCTAAGACCCCTCCCCAACTCCATAAACTCTTCCTGCACTGCTTTGATCCCTTTCTCAGACAGGTCATTTATCCCTAGGTGAACAGTGACTTCCAGATCCCACTCCCATGCAGCTGCTTTTGTGATCCTGGAGATTTTCTCCTTGTCCCTTCAAGCCATGGTGCCAGGCAGGCACCTTACATCCCTCTCCCCTTCCTCCCCCAGTTCTACCTCCTAACAATGGAGTCCCAAACCAGGAGTTATTTCCTTTCCCTGTCGGGTCCTATGCCACCCTCCTGTGGGTCTCCTTTGTGGAGGTTCCTAGCATCCTCCGTGGTCTCCACTGTGGGTGCCTCCATAGAAGAACCACACTTTGCCAGAACAGTTTATGAATTGTGGAGAAGTAGAACTGGAGGGATGCACTGTGTTCCACCACCCTCACCCTCCCTGAGCCCACTGTGGTCCAGTTGCTCCTCTTTCTTGTCAACCTCTGAGGCAATGGCAGTGTCCCTTGTGGTCTCTGGGTGGGAGAGGAAGTCCCCCAAATCCTGGCCAACTCAGCCTGGAGATGAGCAACCTCCTCCCTCAGCCCTGAGAGGTGCCTGTAGATGGGACAACACTGTATCCTCCAGAATGTCTCCTGGAAGACTGCTGCTCCACAGCCACTGCACTGCACCACTCCCATCAAGTCTTATTTCTGGCCCCTTAACTGTTGTTTGGAATATTTACTCTTTCCTCTGTTTGTTTATTTTTTTCTCCCTACTTACTTACTGCCTCTGTGCCCTTTAAGCACCTGATCTTCCTGTTCTGAGACAAGAAGTTCCTGTATTTCTCAGTAGTCTCCTTACTTGCTCAGAGTCAGACCTCCAGCAGCCGGGAGGGGTGGATAGCTACTCCTTTCCTTCTAGGATGGTGAGTCTTTTGTGGCTCTGTGATCACTCACTTCCTGCTCCCAAATAGAAAGCTCCTGTCGTCAGTCAAATCCTGTGCCTATAATAGAAGACCTGGCTTAGGGTGGGGGTTGGAAGGAAGGTAAGGAGGGCAATATATTCCCAGTAGAGAAGTATAGTTATAACAGCAGCTCCTTCCTCTTGGTGTCCTCTGCCTGTTCTTTGTAAGAAGCTATATAGGGCAGTTTTTAAATCTTGCTTTAACATGGCTTCCTTCTAGCTAAGCCACTCCCCCTACTTTACAGCTCTTTCTACACTTTTAATTGCACAGAAAACAAGTCCCTTCAGCCACCTGAGACAAACACCTCTATAACTGCACAGATAGCAATTCACTTCAGCCAATTCAGACAAACACATTCACTTTTTTTTGTTTTGTTTTGTTTTTACCCTAAATTGAAGGTCCCAGTTGTAGAGTTCTAGTTCTTTAGCCCCAGTAGAAAAGTATAGTTATAACAGCAGCTCCTTCCTCTTGGTGTTCTCTGCCTGTTGAGAAAAGTATGAAAATTTGGCATTAGGGTTTGCAACCCCCCCCCACTGCACACACCAACAGCCATAGAGAATGTGTCATGAGGTTGTCAGCCCTAACACTGACCCCATTCCAAAAGTGAATAAGCTGTGGTGGGTACAGTATAAGAGAATGGGGTGAGCATAAGGGCTGAGGACCCCAAGGCACACCCCGACAGCTGCTGGCATGTGCAAGGTGGGGTTGGGTGTTGGAGTTGGAAACCCTAGCACCACATTTCCCTACTTTTGTCATGCTAACCCTAACTGATGCAGTAACAGAGTTTTTTTTGCAACTAATTTCCATACTTTTTGAGATAGTATATTTGTATTCTTATTTTTCTGTCCCTACATAAATGTTTATATGTATACAGCTGTGGAGGTACAGGGCCCTCTGGGCCCTGCACTTCCATCTATAGGACAACAGTGACCAGATTGTTAACATAGCCATCATATTACTGCACCTCATGTACCTGGTACATAATATTTTCAAATCACACTGCCAAAACATAATTCTGCACAAGGGGAAATGCCATTCCATACTGCAAGTGTGAAAACACATTTTAGCCAGGATTTGAAAAATGAAAGCTGTGACATACATGCGGTGGGGTAATAAGAAGGCTATGTTGAAAATCTGGGGTCAAAATACTTAACATTTCCAAACTTATGAGTGTGCATAGTGAAAATGCAACTAATAGCTATAACTATAACTATAACTAATAATAATAACTTTGTAATTTTTATATGTTTTGACCTCATATTTTCAACATAGCCTTCTTATGGCCCACCTTATGAACAGGTGGAGAAAAAAATGTCCAAATCCCACCCAAGAGGCAAATTTTCAATGCAACCACAAAATCACCTTCTGGCAGGAGTTGCATAATTACAGACACATTGTTCAATAGGTGGGGTCCCCAAAAGGTCATGTTGAAAATTTGGGGTCAAAATCTCAGAAAATGGCTAAGTTATGCATAAAAGTTGAAACACTCATTGAAATACATTGAACCACATTTACTTTAGTTTCTTTTTTTATATTTTATTTTTATTCAGAGAGATATTTTCATTTAATAAAATATAATAAGCGTCGCAATACTTTTTCTCAAAGCATTAAACAAAAATAAATTCTAAAAAGCATAAAAGTTTTTCTTATTTTTGAGGGGGTCAGTTAGTATTAACTTAAAGTCAGATCTTATAGGAATTCTATTTTAATTCAATTCTAATATGTTGAAACAGCTGTTAGCTCCAAGCATTAACACCCTATCCAAAGCACTTTATTTTACAGTAATCACTTAAAACCAAAACAAATCTCATATTTCATACAAAAGAAAAAAAAAACACAATTTTTAAAGTACAAAAAAATAAAAATAAAACTTGTAGACAACTTGTAGACAACTGGAACCTGGGCTGTCCCAGAACACATTACTTTTTCTCAAATGCACAACCCAATAGCAACATAAATATTTACTTGTAACAATCACACAGGAGTGTGGTGTGCTTATTTATGGAACACGTAGAAAATGAAGTGAGAAAGAAGTAAGTGCCTCAGCTGGGATTTGAGCCCAGGCCACCCAAAATACCATATGGTAATGTGCTAGAGGGACAGCCCAGGTTCCAGTTGGCTCAGTGGCACAGCTGGTTAGTGCAATCAGAATGGTATTCTGGGCAGCCTGGATTCAAGTCTCAGCTGAGGCATTTACTTCTTTCTCACCTCTGTTTGTATGTGTTCCATAAATATGCATACCACACTCCAGTGTGATTGCTATTGAAGCTATAAAAAAATACTAAGTGAAGTTTGTTGGCTCCCGATGAGCAAGATACATGTTTGTATGTCTGTAAAAAAACATCCCTGAACATTGTTATGACAATTTGTTGTGTGAAAAATAAAACAAGATGGTGGCTCATAAAAACTTTATTTTCTGTAAAAAAAGGATTGACTCCTCAAGAAAAGAATCCTTTTTCATGAGTGGTAGTCCTTGATGTGGCTGAAGACAAAATAGCAACCATGAAAACAGCGAGTGTTTCACAGCAACCGGAAAGAAGGCAATATTTATACTCCCCCTCCCCAAATAGCTACAGCCTCAGAGTTAGTATCACTAGAAAGGGGGTGCAGGAGGCCAATCCCCCTGCAATAGGGAGTATGCAGGGCATAGCCCCCTGCAAATACATCTGTTGTCCTCTTTCCAGTCACTGTGAAATACTTGCTGTTTTCACAGTTGTCATTGTGCTGGATATTCAAAAGGGTTGCGCCATGCGCAATAGGGTTGCACTTGCGCAGGTCTGAAATTGCGCTAATCTGCCATATTCAGCAGGAGGCAGTTGCACCCCCCAAGTCATGCTGAGCAACAGCGCAATGCTAATGAAGGCATGCTCAACCAGAGGGGGAGGAACCATGCATAAACTGCACAGCCCGATATTCAGCCGGACTGTGCAGAGTTGTGCAGGCGCAACCCCCAACCTGTGCCTGCACAACTTTGAGCCAAAAAAAAAGGAGTAAGTCAAGGGCCACCCACAGGTGAGCTGCCACATTGCAGGGTGCAACACAGCAGCTGCCACCTGTGGGTGACCCTCCACTTCTTCCCTTTTCCCCCCCTGTAGCCTGATCATGGGCATAATAGTAACCCCCCCGTAGCCTGATCGCAGGCAGAACATAACTGAACAATCCCCCCACTGGCCTGATTGTGGGTAAAATAGAAATGAAACCCTCCCTGACTGGCCCGATCGGGGCATAACATTACACCCCCCCAACTGGCCCAATCGCGGGCATAACATTAGTAACCCCACCCCGACTGGCCCGATCACAGGCATAACATTAGTAACCCCACCCCCCTGACTGGTCCGATCGTAGGCAAAACAGAACTGAACCCCACCCTCCACTAGCCAGGTCGTGGGCAGAACAGAGTTCAACCCCCCCAAAGACCAATATTTCTGGTGGTCCAGTGGACCGCAAAGCCCGATCATGGGCATTAGAGTCAACCCCCCCAGGTCCAAGTACCCTGGTGATCTAGTGGCCCCCACCCCACCCCACCATCCCATGGAGCCCCACCACCTGCTCCCCTCCCTGTCAGCCGGTGGGTGGCAGCACCCCACCTGTCTGCTGCCCCACCACCCACTGACTGACTGCTCGGTAGGGCTGCACACCCATTGGTTCAGATCAAGAGCCAATGGGCGTGCAGCCCATACCGTACAAGGCAGAAGGACAACCAGGGACACTGGGAATGGGCAACCCAGTGCCCCACACTATCAGGTGGAGAGAGGCTACTGCTGAGATGGGGTTTAGAAACCCCACTGTCAGCAAAATTACATTTAGAAAAGAGGGAACACTGCTGGGGGTAACATACTGGGGACACTGGGGACACTGTGAGTGGGCTACCTAGTGTCCCACACTAAGGAGAATGGGAGGCTACTACCAACATGTGGAATAGGCTCCCCCATATCAGAAAAATACATAGATTCAGAATCCTGCATTGAACTGCCATGCTGTTTGGTAAAGAATGGCAGTTTGATGCAGGATGGTGCATTGCACCTGTGCAACTTAGGAGATGCCAGGGGACTTGTTTAACATGTTAAGTTGGGTACCATTGGCATCAGGACACTGGGAGTGGGCTACCCAATATCTCACACTGTCAGTTGAGGGAGGCTTCTGCTGACATGGGGATTGGGCACCTCATTGTCAGCAGTGATTAAAATAAGAAACAATAATATTCATCATCCCCCATCCCCTTAAAAGGGGGGCAATCAGGAAATTATTAGGTAAACACTTTAGGCCCAATTCTAGAAGGGTGGTGCAAGTTGCCGCTGAACACAACTTGCACCACCAGCAACTGCAACATTGACCCTGCACCCTAGCCTATACGGGCCAGGGTCTCTGCCACAAAGTCCTGTGACTTGCAACATGCGGCAAGGTACACCCCACTGAGTGCGTACCTGGCTAGCGTGTCGCAACCCACTGACGCAGGTCACAAGTGCACCCCCCAACCCGTGCCCTGACTCCCAGGACACCCGCTGAAAATGCGGCACATCACCTGCCCTGATAGTTTAGTGTCCCCCTCCCCAAACTGTATATTAATAAAATAAACAAATCCTCTTTTCCCTGGTAGTCTATTACCCCCTGAACTGTACATTAATAATATAGACAAATCCCCATTTATCTGGTAGTCTAGTGGCCCCACACCCCCCACCCAGCCATGCCAGCCCACCCAGCACCCACCACCTGTCCCCAGCTGATGACTGGCACAGCCCACCTCTCACCTCCATGGCTAGCCACCGACTGAGTGCAGTATTAATGCTACTGCACAGACACACTCAGAAATTGTTGTTTCATTACTCTGTCCCAAAAGATGATTTTTCACAACAACCTCAAAATCACCTTACAGGGCTGAGTAACTAAACAACAGTGACAGTAGTCATGAGGTGGAGTCCCCAAAAGCCCATGTTGAAAATTTGGTACAAAAATACTTAAAAAATGGCAGAGAGATCAACATAAGTTCAATACACCACTGGCAGCCATTATATGGCACTTACCATGATTTTTAAGTTCATGGTTTGGCTTTCAAGAGTACAGACCTGTCCCGGTCCACAGAAGATGACAGCTGATGATCTCTGGTAATAAGTATAGTGTAAGAGGGTGTCGGGGGTGTTGGGTTGCTCAGTGTGAGGTTCAGGATGCAGGAGGGAGATGAGGGAGACGATGAGGGACTGTTTTCTTTTTTGCAGGATGTAAAATACAAAAAAAGACATCGGGGACTTTTTTTGTCAGGCACACTAATCAAGATTTTGGGAGACTGGGAGATGGCTACCCAATGTTCCACAGTACTGATGGAGTTTTGGACACAACTGGGGACACTGACTGTGGACTAATCAAAGTCCTACACTGGTGGAGGGGATGGTTCTAGTGCCAACACAGGGTTTGGGCATCCTAATGTCAACAAAAAAGCAACAACTTTTTTTGCACATAGCAATATTTTGGGACTCCAGGAGAGGGCTACTCAGTGTCCCACACTAGCTGGGGGGGAGGCAGCACCGGACACTGGAGTAGGCTCTCCAGTGTCCCACACTAGCAGGGAGTGTGAGGGGGACTTCTATCTGGGACACTGGAAGTAGGCTCCCCAGTGTCTCATAATGGTGGGGGCCAGGGTTTTCTTTTTTTAATAATTTAAGTTTTATTAATATTTGTTGCATCAACCAACCACAAACAGTAAAGAAGCACTATGAAGCATAAAGATAATTCACAAACAATACAGAAACCCCAAACTGTCAAAAAAGCCACCCCCTTCATCACCCAATCACCCCAGAGCACACATTCCAACAACAAAACCAAACAAAAGGAAAAAAGCAACCGGGGTTCAAACTCCAAAGAAAAGGGTCACAATCCTCCCATCACCATGTTCAATCAGGCAGCCTCACAATAAACAGAAGGGTATAAAACTGCTCCCATCAATTCTGGAAAAGATCTGGATGCTGATGAAGTCTGGTGATCTGCTTTTTGACTGCAAGTGCCTGCATAATTTCACTATACCATTCCCTAAAAGGTGGAACACAATCAGCACACCACTGATGAAGAATGATAACTTTCACCACCATGGAAATCAGCACCATATGGCCTTTGAGGTTTCCAAACAGGGAGGTCAGAAATTCCCCTAACAAGCAAATCTCAGGGGTAAAAGCATCCTCCAAACCCAATAGTTGGTCAAGCGAAGCCTTGATTTTTGACCAAAAAAGAGCTACTTTAGGACCTTCCCATACCATGTGATAAAAGTGACCTTCTGCCGACCCACACCAAGTACACAGCGAAGTATCAGACTGTCCCATCCAAAACAGTTTAAGAGGGGTGTAGTAGAGATTATGCAGTATACAAGACTGGGTCCACCGATAACTATCTGTTTTCATAAACTTATATAAGTTATGCCAGACACATCTTCAGCATCCAGAATCAAGTGGCCATTGAAAAACCTGCTGCCAGTAGAACCCAACACCCGACAGAGCTTTAGGATCAAGGGACAGTAAGCACACATATAACTGAGCTACAGAATGGGAATGGAGATCCAAGGAAAGCAGCTGGGAGATAGCAGTTTCTACTGCCTGAATCCAAGAAGCATGACCAAAGACTGAGGTCAGGGCAGTAACCATTTGCCAGTATTTATAGGTGTGAAATGTGGGACTGGAGATGAGTTCCTGTACCCGCCGATGGGAGAAAATCCTCCCATCATTAGCAATAGAGAAAACTGACAAAATTCCAAGCTGGCGGCAGAAGGCAACAGGAATCTGATGGCCACCAATCCTAATATTGGGATTTGCGAGAACAGGTAAGGATAGGGAAAGGAACCAATCCTCCTTCAGAAATTGTTCCAATTGTAATCTAGCTTTAATTGACCAGGATACGGGAAGAATTTTAGAGTAGCTGGGAGGTTAGAATTTAAAATTTAGAGTATAAGTGGCTAACACTAGAAACACCTGTCTTCGGGCATAAGCCTGATTCAATATGGAGCCAGAGCAGAAAGTAACCCCTCAGCCCCTAATCATCTGGGGGAGATCCCCATCACACTAATTTGACACCACCTAGGGCCAAATCATAGAGATAAAAGTGGGGAAGGAAAAAAACGCCCTGATCCCAGGGAAAAGTAAGTTCAGAGTAGGCACAATGGACTGCCCCCTCCCTCCAAAGAAAGCAGTTCAGAAGCCTTTGCAATGAGGTAAATCAGACCTTGAGGATATACATCCCCACCATGCCCATCGGATAAAGTAACTGGGGAAGAATATTCATCTTAAGAATATTGAAATGACCACAGAACATCATAGGAAGGGAGGACAATCTAGCCAGATCGACTTTAATAGTCTGAAGCAGGGGCAGAAAATTCAGGGAGACTAAATCTGAGAGTTGACAAGGCAGCAAGACTCCCAAATATTTGAGAGCCTTGGGTCTCCAAGATAAGCTCAAGCTGACAATGTCCTGCTTAAAAACATTGGTATTAAGGAGCATGACCTGAGTTTTTTCCAGGTTCAGCCTATAACCCACCAATCTGGAAAATGACTCAATCTCAGCCCGTGCAGCAGGGATGGAAGAGACTGGATCTGTAATATGGAGGAGCAGTTTATCCATGTAAGTGGAATGTTTGTATTGCTTATCCCTGACTAAAGTACCATGAATGGCTGGGGAGGTCTGTAAACACTGAAGAAGGGGCTCTAAATATAAATTAAACAGAAAAGTGGAAAGGGGACATCTTTGCTTCATGCCTATTCCCAAAGGAAAGGTGGCAGAAGAAAGACCATTACAGCAAATTCTTGCTGAGGGTCTAGTATATAGCACTCACATCAAGGAACAGAAATGATGGGGAATCCCAAACTTGCACAAAACCTGAAAAAGTAAAGGCCAGGAAACACAATCAAAAGCCTTCTCTGTGTCCAGAGAGACCAGAGCCACAGGGGTCCTGCTCTCACCTTGTGCAGAGATTAGATACAGCAGCTTCCTCACATGATCGCTAGAATGATACCCCTCCATGAAACCCACCTGCACTGGTGAGATAAAAGAGTCCCAGGCCAATTTCAATCTATTCACCAGTACCTTGGCAAGAATCTTCACATTTCAATTCAATAGCAAAATTGGCTGGTAACTAGCCGGAAGGAGCTCATCTTTACCCAGCTTCCAGAGGAGCAATATCCAGGCCTGAGTAAAGGAGTAATCCTGTTGGTCATCCATCGGGAAGAAATTAAACAGCTGGGTAAGTAAGGGTGCCAAATTGTCTGAGAGAACCTTGTAAAGATCATTACAGACACCATCTGAGCTGGGTGCTTAGTCTAGGGGGAGTTGGCTAATAATAGCCTGAACCTCTGCCAATTGAATCAAGATTCCTGCCAAGGTACTGGTGAATAGATTGAAATTGGCCTGGGACTCTTTTATCTCACCAGCGCAGGTGGGTTTCATGGAGGGGCATCATTCTAGCGATCATGTGAGGAAGCTGCTGTATCTAATCTCTGCACATGGTGAGAGCAGGACCCCTGTGGCTCTGGTCTCTCTGGACACAGAGAAGGCTTTTGATTGTGTTTCCTGGCCTTTACTTTTTCAGGTTTTGTGCAAGTTTGAGGTAAATGGAGAAAGTGACAAAGGCAAGAAGGACAGGGATGGGGCAAAAGAGAGTAAGGACATCAGGAAATGGAGGGTAATGAGTACCAATGCCCGTAGTCTGTGCAACAAGCTCCCTGAGCTGATGGCCGTAATGGAAGAGGGATGCCTGGATATCGTAGCAGTCACAGAAACATGGTACACAGAGAACCATGACTGGGATGTTAACATACCAGGGTACATAACCTACAGGAGAGACAGACAGGGGAGAAGAGGGGGAGGAGTAGCTCTCTATGTAAAGGAAGGGATAAAAGCAACTGAACAAAAGAGTAAACAGGGAGGAGAGGAGGCACTGTGGGTCACCTTGGAGACTGGAAAGGGCACCACAATCCGTACAGGGGTTGTCTACAGACCCCCATGTCAGGAGGAAGGAATGGACAAGGATATGATAGAAGGCATTCTTAGAATGGCAGAGAAAGGGGAGATACTGTTGTTGGGAGACCTGAATATGCCAGATGTTAACTGGAGCACATTTGCTGCAGCCACATCCAAGAGCAGGGCCATTCTTGATGCCCTACAGGTGGCAGGCATTAGACAGCTAGTTTTGGAACCCACTCGTGAGGGAGCAATCTTAGACCTTGTACTCTCAAACGGGCAGTGAGAGGATCTCAGATCTAGAAGTGGGTTGCCATCTGGGGACAAGTGACCATCAAACAGTGTGGTTCACGTTAAACTCAGCTACAGAGTCAAGCCATACAAAAGTGAGGGTACTGGACTTTAGGAGGGCTGACTTTGGCAAGATGGGAGAGTGTCTCAGAAAAGCACTAGTAAACAGGCTAGAAGGAGGTGGAGCAACAATGGGGAATTATCAAACTGCCATCACAGAGGCAACAAGCCTTTGTGTGAAGCAAATAAATATATCAAATGAAAAAAAGCTACTATGGTTCTCAAAAGAGGTGGCTGTGAAAGTCAGGAAGAAAAATATAGCATTCCGGAAGTATAAGGAAACACAGAAGAAGCAGGACAGAGAGCTGTACCAGTTAAGGCAGAAGGAAGCAGGGAGGGAAGTCAGAATAGCAAAGGCCCAAACTGAGGAAAAGATAGCCAATTCAGTTAAGAAGGAGGATGAAACCTTTTATAGGTACATCAGCGAGCGTAGAAAGACAAAGGGAGGGATAGTGAGGCTGAATAGAATGAACGGTGGGTGGGCAGAGGGGGACAGTGAAAAAGCAGGAATACTGAACGAATATTTCTGCTCAGTATTCACAAAAGAGGAGGAGGAAGTGCCTAATCCAATTAACAGAAGCACTCTTGATAGGGGGGTCGATCCCAGTCCTTTCACAGAAGAAAGGATTCTGCAAGAACTCCTAAAACTGAAGGTGGACAAGGCAATGGGTCCTGAGGGAATTCACCCTAGAATTCTAAAAGAATTAAGGGAGTAACTAGTGAAACCACTGGCTACTCTTTTTAATAAATCATGGGAGGATGGTGTGGTACCCGAGGTTTGGAGGAAGGCGGATGTGATTCCCCTTCACAAAAGTGGGTCCAAGACAGAGGCAGGAAACTACAGACCTGTCAGTCTGACCTCTGTGGTAGGGAAAGTGATGGAGTCACTTCTGAAGGAAAGAATAGTCGAGTACCTAGAGACCAGTGGAGCACAGGACCCAAGGCAGCATGGATTCACAGCGGGAAGGTCATGTCAGACGAATCTAATAGATTTCTTTGACTGGGTGACCAAAGTAGTAGACTAGGGAGGAGCTGTGGACATGGCCTACCTAGACTTTAGCAAGGCATTTGACACAGTCCCACACAAAAGATTAATAGTCAAATTAACCAGCCTGGGAGTGGGACCCAGGGTGATAGCCTGGGTAAAACATTGGCTGGACAACAGGACACAGAAAGTAATTGTAAATGGAGTCCACTCTGAAGAAAGGGGGTACTAGTGGGTACCGTGAGGGTTCAGTATTGGGTCCAGTCCTTTTAATGTCTTCATCAGTGACATTGCAGAGGGACTGGAAGGAAAAGTATGCCTTTTTGCAGATGACACAAAGATCTGCAACAGAGTTGATACACAAGGAGGCGTGGAAAGGATGAAAAGGGACTTGGCAAGGTTGGAGGAATGGTCAGAAGTATGGCAGCTAGGATTTAATGCAAAGAAGTGCAAAATAATGCACCTGGGAAACAAGAACCCAGGGGAAGAATACACAATGGGTGGGGAGGTAGTAACAAGAACAAAAAAGGAAAGGGACCTGGGGGTAATCATATCAGATGACCTTAAGGTTAGCAAGCAATGTGAGAAGGCAGTAGGGAGGGCTGGGGGTATACTGGGATGTATAGGGAGAGGCATCATCAGCAGAAAACAGGAAGTTGTTATCCCTCTGTACAGACAGTTGGTGAGACCCTATCTGGAGTACTGTGTCCAGTTCTGGAGACCCCATCTCCGCAAGGACATAGACAGGATAGAGGCAGTCCAGAGGAGGGCAACTAAAATGGTGCAGGGTCTGCAAGAGAAGCCGTATGAGGAGAGACTAAAGGAGCTTAATATGTATACCCTTGAGGAAAGAGTGGAGAGGGGGGACATGATAGAAACTTTTAAGTACCTCAGTGGAATCAACAGAGTCCAAGAGGGTAGCATCTTTCAGAAAAAGAGACTTGCAAGAACAAGGGGACACAATTTAAAGATAGAAGGAGGGCGGTTCAGGGCAATGTGAGGAAGTATTATTTCACAGAGAGGGTAGTGGATGCATGGAACAGCCTTCCTGAGGAGGTTGTGGGGTCTAAAACTGTGGGAGAATTCAAGAATGCATGGGACAGACATAAGGCAATTCTTGTGGGGGGTAGGAAGAAATAGGCTGTTGGTTAACTAGGATCTGCGGCCTATCCTGTAGGTAGGGAAACGGGCAGACTAGATGGGCCTAGCGGTCCTTATCTGCCATCAAAGTCTATTTTTCTATGTTTCTATATTCCAATCACCACCCCAAATTATTGGTAAGCGAGGGAAGGTGGTGAGGTAAAAGTTGAGGGTGGAAACAAAGGAAGATGAATCAATGTTAGGGCCATAAACAGAATCCCAAACCACTGCCCTAATACCTAAACAGCCATGCAATAAAATAAAATCACCCTCAGGATCCCAAAATTCTCGGATAACTTGAAATTGTGTACCCCTGGAGACCAAAATTGCCATGTCACCCCTTGTGGAATGAATACTGGCACCTGAGCCTTGTGCCACCCAGCATCTACGTAAACAGGCCAGCTCCTCCCTGTTCAAAGGAGTTTCTTGCAACATAAACATATCCAGGAGCAACTTCTGAAGATGACCCAAAATCATATATCTCTTTTTCAAATTAATGGTCCCTTTAATATTCCATGACACATTTGCAACTAGTCCCCATAAAGTAAAAAAAAAAAAAAACACTCAGAACAAAAAAGCTATAACTGAGAAAACCCAAACCCCAGCAATGTGCTCTGGAAGAGAACCCTCACACCCCCCAAAAAGCCCTAACAATCCTTATCCCCCATAACTGTATACAAACACCTCCCAACCCCTTCCACCAAAAAAGAGTGACAAACCCACACCCCAAAACCACACATATCATAAAAATAATGCAAAACAGTGCTCAAGAATCAGACCCCCCATTAAACCAAACAAAACAGCAAGGAAGGCAAATCTGTATTGGACAGTAACAAGTTGCAGAATTTTTTTTTAATTAAATAAACTTTATTCTTTTACCATCAGGTACAACATTTCAACTTTAGTTCTACATTTTGTATAAAGACATGTAATGGTACGAGGGCATGAAAACTCCAAAATACAAATGCCATACGATTATAATTCAATTACTTGCTTATGACACATAATTCATGAAAAGCAAAACGAAAACCTTTACATGCCCACGAAACAAGTAGTATATAATTCCTCCCCTACCTACCCCACCCCCTTACCCTTCCCACCCCTATCCCCCAGAGCCACAAATACCTCCCTAAATGGTGCCCACCCTCAAATAACCATGAGCCTTAAAATGATTTCTCTTAGAGTTACTAAAGGGCGACCCGTTGGGACTTTATCCTTCCTACACTACTACCCTAGTTCCAACCTGCTTCTTTAGGGGGGAAGGAAGAGAGACAAGTTGCAGAATTGTAACATCCCACCACCCAACATCAAAGCTATACATTAAATGTATAAACCAATCTACCCATAAACTCATACCCAGCTCCAAATAACCAATTGAACGAAATGCTGCATGTGCAGTCTCATGGGATAGATCTCTCAAGGTGCCAATTTTTTGTTCCAGTGGAATGTGCAGAGTTCAAAGATTCGAATAGAGCAAAACCGTAAAAAAAATGTTTTTTATGTTTTTTTTGTCATCACCTTGCACCCAGGCACTTTGGAATTTTGGTCCAAAATGTTCAGGGTAGAAAGGCATTAGCCCACAGAAGGGTCTTGTGCTAATGTGATAAAAAAATATTAGTCTATTCTAAAGTTATTAAATTTTTGGAGTTCTTTTCAAAATAGTTGTATGAGGTTTTCATATGGGAATCCTTTTTCATGAGATTTTTTGTATCCCACAATTTTGTCTCCATTTTTTTTCAAGAACAATTATTGGAAAGCTCACAAAAATGTTGTGGTACACAGAGACCAACACATGTACCTTACTTATCAGGACACCATTAGCTGGATTCTGCACCTAGCTGTTGGAAAAATGCCCTTGAAATGTTGTTTCTTTAACATTATAAATCTTTTTTCATGACTTGTGATATGAAAAAAGATTCATTTTTCATATCACTAAGTCATGAAAAAAAGATTCTTTTTCATGTGGGGAAAAGCCTTGCTCCTGTGTTGACATCTTTTCCCTGGTCTTCAGTGGCACCCCCCATTTTCTGATTGCCATCCCCATAATAACACTGCATTTCTTGGGTGTCTAGTAGTGCACCCGCCTTCTAATTGCTCTCCTCATATATTTTTTTTAATATTATATATGTTACATTTCTCCCTAGTGTCTATTGCCCCCCCCCCTCCAATCACCATCCAGGCATTATTTATTTCACGGGTGTCTACTGCCACTCCCACCCTCCAATCACCACCTCATGATAATTTATTATTTCTCTGGTGTCTAGTGGTGCCCCCCACCCTTCCATTGCCATCCCAATAATATTTTTTTCCTCCTGGTGTCCAGCAGACCCCTCACCCTTCGATACAGCTATGCTGTCTTTTTTTTTTTTTGTACCTGTAATAAAGAAAATGGTCCCACAATGTCTTTTTTACCTATAAAAAGGTTCTCTATGCAATCTGTCCCCCCACCCTGACATTCCACTGAGAACTCACCATCCCCACACCCCACACTCACTCACCTGAACATGTCCCAGTGTGAAGATTTGCTCTCCCACTGAAGACACATCTGGCTGCTGGAACTGCCGACTGCTATACGAAAAAGTAAAGTGCAGTTCAATGTATTTCAATGGGGTTTTCAAAACTGATGCATAATTTCATCATTTTTGCATATTTTGACTCCCAAATTTCAGCATGAGCTTTTTGAAACCCCACCTCAGGAACGTTGTCAGTGGAATTATGCCAATCTGTTCCAAAAGATGATTTTGTGGTCACTTGGTGAAATAATTGTTCGATTTTGACTTGAAAAATGTCACTACCCTTGTTCATGAGGTAGGATCATAAGAAGGGTACAGTATGTAGAAAATTTAGACACAACATGTGTAAAAATGGCAATGTTATGTGTATATGTTTACCTTTTTATATGCTTGCTCCTAACTTTGGCAATTTTAATTATTTTGACCCCCAGATATTCAACATAGCCTTTTTTTTATACCACCACATGAACATAACATCTGTTATTCTTCAAATCTTGCTGTGGGGTCATATTTTATCGAGATTTTGAAAGATTCTGTACTGTGTATGTGAGGTGGGATAATAAGAATGTTATGCTGACAATTTGGTTGGTGTGTTAGAAATAGGAGTGCCCTGCACTTCAACAGAAACATGCAAGTATGCATTAATGAAGTGATGCAAGCATAGGACCCAGAGGGTCCTGCATTCAAATAGGCAAGTAAGAATAGAATTACACTATGGCAGTGAGCCCATTGGCACAGCGGTTGGATTTCTGCTTGTAACGCCGGCAACCCGGTCTCGGGAATGGACCCGGGTCATTGGAGGGCCGGCCAGGGGGAGAAGGATTGAGCATCCCCAGGACAGCTCTTCTCTGGGAGGGGGGCAGGACAGTGATCAGTGCATTAGTGGCACCTAGCGGAAGCTGGGTAGCCACAATGCTTCGACACTTACAAGGACTTCAGGATGGGACGGACGCAGGTCATCATTGTACATCCCCGCCCTGCTTTAAGGGGGAAAAAAGCAACCCAAACCTTTGCTATCTCCATGACACTCTTCTCCCAGTGCCTCTATCAGCCTCTGGAGCCAACTCCCCATCCAGTCATATGTACCATGGCCCCGATATAGGGGGTCGATGCCGTGGCCCCACTCTTTTGGGGGAAGCTAGGGATAACTGGGGAGTGCAGGCATATCCAGAGGTGAAGGCAAAGGGGTCCATGACCAAAGCAAACCTCGATGGTGGTAGTAGGGACCAAAAAAAAAAGGAATTACACTATGTCAAAAATTATGGATGGAAGGGAGCACAGGGCCTCTGACAGGGAAATAAGAATATGACTACACTATCTCAAAAAGTAAGGAAATGTATAGCAAAAAACTTAGTTAATGCATTTAGAGTGAAAGGAAAATAGTAAGAAAATGTGATATTAGGGTTTCCAACCCTAACACCCCACCCCCAGTCTGCAGGAAGAAAACCAGGCATGGGTTCTGCCTTGTGGTTCTCCAGCCTGACACTCACTCCATTCTCATCCACTGTACACATCTCAGCTTCTTTAGTGATGGAATGGAGTGAGTGTTAGGCTTGAGAATCCCAAGTCACACCCCAATGGATAATAGATAGATAGATAGATAGATAGATAGATAGATAGATAGATAGATAGATAGATAGATAGATAGATAGATAGATAGATAGATGGAAAGACAGACAGACAGACAGACAGGTGACAACACACGTACGCACGCACACACATGCACATTTTTGTATTGAGGGTGATTTGGTAAGCATTGGGCCAACCACTTTACTGCTCTGCTATTGTTAACCACAAAGTAAAATTTTAGGATTTATTACCACCTTAATTGCATAGGATTCTGTTTCTTGAGAATTTGGATGCCAAGGGTGACTTGGATGATTTAGAAATATTTTGAAATCACCAATTTGTTTTTCCAACAGTTGGACTAACAATGTTTTTTTAAGATAATCCTTTTTTAGGTGCTCTTTCCTACACTGAGAACACAGACATAGTAGATAGTAAAATGGACTATGGCCAGATGTCCCTGGTTACATGTATAAAAATAGCAAATAATGAAACAGAAAAAAGGATAGCAGTTAACAGAAACAGGATTTCATACTGATTGAAATATTAGGGGGTTCATTTGACCGAGCAATTGACATGGCTGCTTGCAACTCACAACATCTAATATGAAAGTATTATCTCTGGGAGTGCATGGGGGTGACTGGCAAGTCTCCCGTATGCAGGGAGACACAGAACACAGTGGTCCTTGCTTGGGATGCATTAAAATGCTGTTTCTTAGCATCAATTGACATGCACCAAGTGGACAGGCAAATACAGATGCTGATATCACAGTCATGTCACTGACAGTCAGCCTGTGGCACTTGTTGTTTGGTGCTTGTCACTTCAAACCCTCAGCTGCACACTACAAAAGCTTCAACCCTCTAGGTGTCAAACATAAGGGGTACCCTGCTGCCAAGAAAGCACTGAGCTCCACATATGGTGAGTACCATATAAGGCTATCCATTTGCCACAATCAGAAAATAACATAAGTGTAACAAAATAATTATTTGTGTACTATCCCTACAGAAGAGGTGAAGTCCTTCAGTTACTATTTTGCAACTTCAAAGATAAGGTGAAAGAGTTTATAAGAACGCTGAGAGTTTATTAATCACTTGTGTATTTAGTAGCACTACAGTATATGGAATAGTTTTGGGGACAGCGATAAAGGGCTGCACTAAAATGGATATGACACACACATTTCCCTCAGCAACTGGCAATCACCCCCCAAGCACACACACTCACAGAGTATTGTAATGAAATATAATCAGATGGGATTGTTTGCTAAATATGAATATTTATAACCAAGCACTGTAGAAACTGATCAAATGTCTCTGGTCAAAACTACATGATTCTGCACAAATTAAGTGCTCTGAACAAGTGTGGATACACTACCCAGGCTTAAAAAACGGATACTAAATTCTTTGTAATTACTGGTGGCTTTATGTATCAATTTGATTACTATCACTAACAAATGCCGCAATAACCAGATTTTAGGTTATTATGTATCAAAAGCCATAATAACCCCAAATCTGGTTATTATGGCATTACACAAACTGGCATTCCATCTTAGGTTGGTTGCACGGCACCGCCAGCGCGAGACACTTTAATAGGTTACTCGTGGTTGTCTCTTCAGGCACCTGAAATACTTGCACCTCGCCTCTCTCTGTGGAGTGTGCTCTGCAATGACAAGAGACAGCTTCTTCTCTCTGTAATACCACACCAAAAACCCTGATGCACAGAAATGCAACACTGCCTGTACTACCACAAACAAATCCTGTATTTATGTTTCAGAGTTCATAGTTCAAACTGTTGCATTGTAATGAAATATAAACCTGTTCCCACTGCATTATTATCTTGTACTCAATGATTCAACATAGTTCTTCTGCACAGAAATTTGTCCAAAAATAAAACTGCATTCTATTAAAAAGTGTTTTTCTTTCACAGAAACATAGACTTTGACGGCAGATAAGGACCGTTTGGCCCATCTAGTCTTCCCATTTCCCTACCTACAGGATAGGCTGCAGATCCTAGTTAACCAACAGCCTATTTCTTCCTAGCCCTCACAAGAATTGCCTTATGTCTGTCGCATGCGTTCTTGAATTCTCCCACAGTTTTAGACCCCACAACCTCCTCAGGAAGGCTGTTCCATGCTTCCACAACCCTCTCTGTGAAATAATACTTCCTCATATTGCCCCTGAACCACCACCCCCCCTATCTTTAAATTGTGTCCCCTTGTTCTTGCACATCTCTTTTTCTGAAAGATGCTACCCTCTTGGACTTTGTTGATTCCGCTGAGGTACTTAAAAGTTTCTATCATGTCCCCCCTCTCCCTTCTTTTCTCAAGGGTATACATATTAAGCTCCTTTAGTCTCTCCTCATACGGCTTCTCTTGCAGACTCTGCACCATTTTAGTTGCCCTCCTCTGGACTGCCTCTGTCCTGTCTATGTCCTTGCGGAGATGGGGTCCCTAGAACTGGACACAGTACTCCAGATGGGGTCTCACCAACTGTCTGTACAGAGGGATAACAACTTCCTGTTTTCTGCAGCTGATGCCTCTCCCTATGCATCCCAGTATACCCCCAGCCCTCCCTACTGCCTTCTCACATTGCTTGCTAACCTTAAGGGCATCTGATATGATTACCCCCAGGTCCCTTTCCTTTTTTGTTGTTGTTACTACCTCCCCAATGTGCATTTTTCCCTGGGTTCTTGTTTCCCAGGTGCATTAGTTTGCACTTCTTTGCATTGAATGCTAGCTGCCATACTTGACCATTCCTCCAACCTTGCCAAGTCCTTCACATCCTTTCCACACCTCCTGTGTATCAACCCTGTTGCAGATCTTTGTGTCATCTGCAGAGAGGCATACTTTTCCTTCCAGTCCTCTGCAATGTCACTTATGAAGACATTAAAAGGACTGGACCCACACTGAACCTCATGCGGTACCCCACTAGTAACCCCTCTTTCTTCGGAGTGGATTCCATTTACAATTACCTTCTGTGTCCTGTTGTCCAGCCAATGTTTTACCCAGGCTACCACCCTGGGACCCACTCCCAGGCTCGTTAATTTGAGAATTAATCTTTTGTGTGGGACTGTGTCAAATACCTTTCTAAAGTCTAGGTAGGCCATGTCCACAGTCCCTCCCTGGTCTAGTACTTTGGACACCCAGTCAAAGAAATCTATTAGATTCATCTGACATGACCTTCCTGCTGTGAACCCATGCTGCCTTGGGTCCTGTGCCCCACTGGCCTCTAGGCACTCAACTATTCTTTCCTTCAGAAATGACTCCATCACTTTCCCTACCACAGAGGTCAGACTGACAGGTCTATAGTTTCCTGCCTCTGTCTTGGTCCCACTTTTGTGAAGGGGAATCACATCTGCCTTCTTCCAGTCCTCGGGTACCACACCATCCTCCCATGATTTATTAAAAAGAGTAGCCAGTGGTTTCACTAGTTGCTCCCTTAATTCTTTTAGAATTCTAGGGTGAATTCCATCAGTACCCATTGCTTTGTCCACCTTCAGTTTTAGGAGTTCTTACAGAACCCTTTCTTCTGTGAAAGGACTGGGATCGACCCCTGTAGTGATAGTATAATATGTTGATTATTGTTACTCCATTTTGTATGCTATTTCATGTAATGTATGTCATTTCATACTCCATTTTGTATTGTGTGACTCCATTTTACATGCTGCTTCATTTAATTGGTGTTTTGCTCTTTAGATAGCCTCATTATTATGTTTTGCTTTAGACAGTGTATTTTGCTGACTTGAAGGTCGCATACAAGATGTTGTGAGAATCTCTGGCATTGTTTGGCTCATGATGTTCTGGACACCTGGCCAGTGCTTGAGGCATGATGATCTAATGAATGCCAACTATTTATTATGAGAATAAGTGGTGTTTGTCATGCTGAACTCGTGATGTTCTGGGCACCTGGCCAGTGCTTAGGACATGATGGTTTAGCATTTCTAAATATCAGATAAAACATATAAAATGGGACTTTCCAGATGCCTGGTTAGAAGCCTCTCCTGCAGGGTGGATGCATTGCTGTGGGGCCAGTTCCCAGTTCGAGAGACTCCTAGCCAGGCTGACAAGGGGGCTTCCCAGCCATTGGAAGAGGGCTTGGATGATGCTTTATTGAATCGGTGAAGTATAACCTTTTGTATTATATTTTGTTATAATAAAGCTTTGGCTTGCTGTACTTATTGTATTGTTTGTGTGTATGTGAGTGTGAGTGAGTAAATAGCTGCCTGGTTTGAGTTGGCAGAACATTTTTTGAAGTAGTCGGCAGGATTGAAAATAAAATGTCTATTTTTAGAAAAAGGATGAGTTCTTTTTTTAAAGGTGTATTAAGGTTTCAAACAAGCAAGGCAACTGCCCTTGTACTTGTAATTTATGCTTGCTGCAAGTATATACTGTTAGAGCCAATGATGGCTTTCACAGTTCAGGCTGCTTTTAGGAGAAAAGCAGTGGCTGATTAAGTGAAGTTAGATAAGCAACATCTAGAAAAGAAAAATAAACTACTGTGGATGTACGCACAGTAGGTGACTACAGATGGGATGATTTGAAAACTCCCCATGTTGCCTATCTGTGTGGTTTCAAGTTTTCTGTATACATTTGATCCTAAACCCAAGTACTGGGGACCTCTACCAGATGGATCTCAACCTAGTACTGTTAGAGATTTTTGTTTGTTTTGTTTTAAACTGCAAACCAGAGCTCTGGAAAAAGACTTGGTTTGGCAGGTTACTAAAATGGCAAAAAAACCTTTGCAAGGGGTTAAAACCTTTGAAAGAGTTAATAGCTGCAGCGTTTGGAAATTATCACGAAGGTCCTGCAGTCAGTTTTCTTACTTAAACTAATGTATCGGAAAGAAGAAGAAAATACCTTGCACCGGGTAAGTCTGAATTTTTTTATTCAAAGTTGTTTTATGTCTGTCTGTTCTCATGCATATTTTCTAGCTTATATCTGTGTTCTGTAATTATGTTCTGTTGTCAAGGTTGAGAGATAGGATTGACTGCCTTCAGTGCACAACAGGTTACAGAAAAAAAAGAGAGAGGAGCTTCTTTGCCTCATAGCTGACTGTTTTAATTGGCTTTGTTTTAATGGAACATTTGTGCTGCCTAGATAGGGTCAGTGAAGAACTTTTGTTTGCTTGGAGCAGGTAGCGTTGATGGTGAAAGAATTATGACGTCATATAGATTGCAATGTGCAGAAAGAGTTGTAGTTTGCAAGCAACATGCCAAGCCACTGCTAGGTGAAAATGTAATGTGTTAACAGCTATAAATGGCTTTATCATACTTCTAGTTAAAACCAGAAACTTTTTTCAAAATGGCAGAGTGCCATATTTTAGTTATGTGCCAAAGGTGTAATCATGTTATCGAGATGTGTTCACTTACAGATGATGTGTTTAAACAGTGTTTTGTTCTGGAAAGATTTGGCATGGCAATATGTATAAATGTGTTGGTTTAAAATTATCAGTGTTACAAGACAGGCAGGAGGTAGCACATATATCTAAACCACGTACAGTTTTCTAATGGAACTATGGGCATTACCTCAGCAAATTGGTGTGAAACAATGTCAGTCTTATTTTGTGTTAAGTATTTCTTTTTGTGTATGTGTATGTGTACTGTCTTGGCCAGTAGTTTCATCGTGTACTCTATTGTTATTTAAAGATATTTTAATATTGGTGGTGTTCAAGGACACTACAGGAATGGCTGGGTTTGAATGACCCTTGCATGCACACTGTGACCTTTTGCACGTTATTTGACCTTCTTGTGTTTCAACATTCTATGTTACTACCAGTTCAAACTTGATGTGTATTCCATGCCTAAAGCACAACTTTTCACACAAAATGTATGTTTTCATGAAAGCACACCAAGAGTGAACCATGTAATTGACTTTTATTGCAAAACTAGTATTCTAAGTGAAGAGGAAAACTTTTACAATTTTGAAAAAGGACTATTACAGCTGTTTTGAGAGTTTACCATCTACAGAGATACGTACGCATCGACGGTATTACCATCAATCTGGACATTTTGTCATGCTTAGGATAAGGGAACCCAGGGACGCTTGGCTTCTTTTATCCTATGGAAATAATCTTGTTTTATTTCTAAACTGATGTGTGTTTGTTTTTGTTGTTTGTCTGTGTTTCACAGCTAACCTTTTTATTGCTACAGTATTCGAGCTGTCTCTTGCACCTCGAGCTGTGTCTTCCACCAGTAGGAGCTTGGAGGGAGGGGGTAAGCTACCCTTCCTCCCTTCCAGTGTAATACCCACAAAGGTTGCAAGGTACATGTCATATTTATACTGATTCATGGTCTGTAGCCAATGGTTTAACAACCTGGCTGCCCTTGGCTAAGGATGAGTGGAAAATTTATTGAAAGAAATATGGGAAAAGAACTGTGGCAGGAAATATGGACTATGGTGCAAAATACTCAGACCGCTGTATTTCATGTTGATGCTCATTGTGCTTCAGATACACTAGAACGATGGTATAATTCTATTGCAGATGAAAAAGCTAAGATTCTTCCAGTGGATATTGAAGAAACTCAAAGTCAGCAGTTATCAGGGCTGGCAAAAGGGGCACATCAAAAATGTGGACATCTGGGAGAAAAAGCCACTTACAGGTGGGCATATAATAGGGGTGTACCCCTAACATTGGATTTGGTTAAAACTGTTATTGCTCAGTGTCCTATATGCCAACATGGGCAACAAAGACCAATCCCTCATATTGTGAAACGACAATTGGGGGGGGGGCCTACGAAAATGGAAAGAGAATTTGCATGAAGCATTACAGATTTTAAAAAATAGACCAATTGGAGAATCTGAGACCCCCTTAATGCGAATGATAACTCCTAATTTGCAATTGCAGGCTTACTCAACTACAGAAACAGTGTTATATTGGGAAATTACACCAGGAGCTCTGTCTCCTTGCAGGGCAACCCAGAAGCTGCTGGACTTGATTTACATGTCCTTCAAGAATACAGAATAAACAGCAGAAACATTCAAGTGATAGAAACTGGTATTGGAATACAAATTCCACGAGACATTTTGGTTGGATAGCACCTAAATCAGAACTAGCCCTCAAGGGAATACAAATTTTGGGAGGGTGATTGATTGTGATTATCAAGGAGAAGTGAAAGTAATTTTGTTGAATAGTAGAGAACAAAATCTGTTAATTCAACAGTATGACAGAGTGGCTCAATTGTTAATTATTCCAGTTAACAAAGTGACCCCTATAAAGGGACAAGCCCCCACACTCTTAACAGCAAGGGGGATAAAGGTTTTAGATCTACAGGAGGTTTTAACAATGGTGCCAAAATATGGGTTACAAACCCAAATGGCCCTCCTGAACCAGCTGAGGTGATAGCCACCGGACGAGACAACACAGTGTTAATTATCAGATCAGGGAAAGAAAAATGGGAATACGTGCCTGCACATAAATGTTATCTTGAGAATAATGAAATTTGTGTCTTTCTAGGTCCAGCAATGGATTTTAAAAGGAATGCTGGTGTGTCTTATGGTCCATTTGGCAGAGCTAGTTACCCTGGAGGAAGGATTCAAAGGGTTAACTGTAATGACACTGGTTGTAAAGGAACCTGGAGTTGGAAAAATGATACCAAAGATAGAACCCAGGGAACTTTAGCTGCCCATCCGGACAGAAGTGTGTGGTACTGAACATGACATTTCACCCGGGGTCAATCTCTGGATGACAACTGGTGGCCCAGGACAATATGCCTACAGAACAGATGAAATCTCTTTGCAGAATAAGACTGCTATTAAATGCTGCAACTTACCGAATAGTTGCATGGTGACTGTACAACATAGACTTGATTGCTGCATGAATCAAACAGACATTTTCAATGCAAGTATTACTTTGATTGACATAGACACGTTATTCTGCATGAATGCTACTGCAATAACTAATAGAACTACTTGGGCAGATCACATTACAGTGTTGAAAAATCATCCTGTAATTAGCAATGATAGTATAGTTAAGGTTCCATCCACATGTACATCAGTAGCGCAGCAGTATCAGAAAAATGTAATCCATTTTAACATAACGTTTATGTTTAGTAGAAAATGCAAATATAAAAGAGCTTGGTATGATACGCTATTAGGTGGAGCAGGGCAGGCATGGAATTTTAAATAGTGTTGATATAGAAACACTGACTAACAGGCTTCAGGCAGTGAATTGATGTATTTAGCTTAATTAACTTACAAGCTCAATGGATGCCAACTGTTTTCTTACCCCAAAGATTAACTTTGAATTATGATTTTGAGTTCTTGCAGTTATTTAATGCTTCACAGGTATGGGGAATGGGAGTAGCAGAAAATATTTCGCAATTTATTGATTGGACAGAATGCACAATGCGACATATGTATTCTATAATGCAAAGAAATAAGGCCCAGAGTGATTTAATGAGTAATAATGAATATGTGTGGAGGACCGTGTTCAAATCATGGATTCCTAGTAATCACTGGATTGTAATGTCATCCACCACAGTAAAATGCACAGGTCCCTGATAATGAGCAGAAGCTTATTTTGTATTGGCAGCCCAATATTTTAGATCAATCAAGATTGAATATCTCATTAAATAAAATTAAACAGATAATTCAGGAAACAGATGTAATGCAGGCTCATTTGGCAATAAGAAATAAATCATTAGTGCAAAGTCAGGTGCAAACTACGATAGTTAAAAATAAAATGATTGATTTAAGTTCCAAGATTCAACAAGAGACTACTCATTATTGGTGGGATATTTTACAGGATGGTCTCCATCAGCTACAAAAGTGTTAAATATTCTGATACATCCTATCATAATCATTGCTGTAGTGACAATTATCTTGCTTATTTGGACTTGTTACTTTTCATGTTATATTCGTAGTAATTTTGCTATGGTACCAATATCATACAAATCGTATTCACAATAATCAAAGGACTGAATGTAGTGATAGTATAATATGTTGATTATTGTTACTCCACTTTGTATGCTATTTCATGTAATGTATGTCATTTCATACTCCATTTTGTATTGTGTGACTCCATTTTACATGCTGCTTCATTTAATTGGTGTTTTGCTCTTTAGATAGCCTCATTATTATGTTTTGCTTTAGACAGTGTATTTTGCTGACTTGAAGGTCGCATACAAGATGTTGTGAGAATCTCTGGCATTGTTTGGCTCATGATGTTCTGGACACCTGGCCAGTGCTTAGGGCATGATGATCTAACGAATGCCAACTATTTATTGTGAGAATAAGTGGTGTTTGTCATGCTGAACTCATGATGTTCTGGGCACCTGGCCAGTGCTTAGGACATGATGGTTTAGCATTTCTAAATACCAGATAAAACATATAAAATGGGACTTTCCAGATGCCTGGTTAGAAGCCTCTCCTGCAGGGTGGACGCATTGCTGTGGGGCCAGTTCCCGGTTCGAGAGACTCCTAGCCAGGCTGACAAGGCTTCCAGCCATTGGAAGAGGGCTTGGATGATGCTTTATTGAATCGGTGATGTATAACCTTTTGTATTATATTTTGTTATAATAAAGCTTTGGCTTGCTGTACTTATTGTATTGTTATTGTGTGTATGTGAGTGTGAGTGAGTAAATAGCTGCCTGGTTTGAGTTGGCAGAACAACCCCCTTATCAAGAGTGCTTCTGCTAATTGGATTAGGCACTTCCCCCTTCCTCTTTAGTGAATACTGAGCAGAAATATTTGTTTGGTATCCCTGCTTTTTCACTGTCCCCCTCTGCCCACCCACCGTTCATTCTATTCAGCCTCACTATCCCTCCTTTTGACTTTTTATGCACTCTGATGTACCTATAAAAGGTTCTATCCCCCTTCTTACACGAGTTGGCTATCCTTTCCTCAGTTTGGGCCTTTGCTATTCTGACTTCTCTCCCTGCTTCCTTCTGCCTTAACTGGTACAGCTCTCTTCCCTGCTCCTTCTGTGTTTCCTTATACTTCTGGAATGCTATCTTTTTCTTTCTGACTTTCACAGTCACCTCTTTTGAGAACCATAGTGGCTTTTTCTTTCATTTTGATTAGCTAATTTGCTTCTCACAAAGACTTGTTGCCTCTGTGATGGCAGTTTTGATGATTCCCCATTGTGGCTCCACACCTCCTTCTAGCCTGTTTACTAGTGCTTTTCTGAGGCACTCTCCCATCTCGTCAATGTCAGGCCTCCTGAAGTCCAGTACCCTCACTTTTGTATGGCATGACTCTGTAGCTGAGTTTAATGTGAATCACTGTTTGATGGTCACTTGTTCCCAGATGGCAACCCACTTCTAGATCTGAGATCCTCTCACTGCCCCCATTTGAGAGTATGAGGTCTAAGGTTGCTCCCTCACCAGTGAGTTCCAAAACTAGCTGTCTGAGGCCTGCCCCCTGTAGGGCATCAAGAATGGCACTGCTCTTGGATGTGGCTGCAGCAAATGTGCTCCAGTTAACATCTGGCATATTCAGGTCTCCCATCAACAGTATCTCCCCTTTCTCTGCCATTCTAAGAATGCCTTCTATCATATCCTTGTCCATTCCCTCCCCCTGACATGGAGGTCTGTACACAACCCCTGTGCAGATTGTGGTGCCATTTCCAGTTTCCAAGGTGACCAACAGTGCCTCCTTTCCTCCCTGTTTACTTTTTCGTTCAGTTGCTTTTATCCCTTTCTTTACATAGAGAGCTACTCCTTGCCCTCTTCTCCCCTGCCTGTCTCTCCTGTAGATTATGTACCCTGGTATGTTAACATCCCAGTCATGGTTCTCTGTGTACCATGTTTCTGTGACTGCTATGATATCCAGGCATCCTTCTTGCATCAAGGCCACCAGCTCAGGGAGCTTGTTGCCCAGACTATGGGCATTGGTACTCATTACCCTCCATTTCCTGATGGTCTTATTCCTTTTTGCCCAATCCCTGGCCTTCTTGCCTTTGTCACTTTCTCCATTTACCCCTGCCCTTCTCCCTATCGACACCTCTATGTTGGTGTTTACTGCACTTGCTAACTAAAAATGCACTGTGACTCCCTGCACCAGCAATTATAAAAAATAAAGACTAGTCAAATGTGTATTTATGGATTTTTTTCACACACACTTTTTGTGTGAAATGACTACATAAACCTCTTGAGCTTCATTCTCAAGGTTTATGGGTCATCACACACCTTGGGTCTGAGAAAAATCCATAGCACACACATCTATCCCTTATTCTCTATTTTATGTAACTTTATACATTTTATCTGATATCCTGTAATAGCTAACATGTAATCTCAGGGCATTGTAGAATAGATAATAACTAGTAAAACAATTGCCAAAGGACTAGCAACCCAGAATTTTGTATAGAAATAGAATCATGTCTGTGATCATATGTAGCTGGAGTGGGGGTGGGGGAATGGTGAAGATATTTTTGGTAAACAGATACCTCATTTAATATGTGAGCAGAGGTAACAAAAATAACAACTATATGTGTTCACATTAAGAGTGCAGGTTACAGCAATATTATACTCTCACTGGGCATGATGGTGATATAATCAGTGTATCTGAGGATATTATTTCTGTTCAGGCTCAATTCCTTGAAGACGTCAACAAAGCAAAACATTGGACGAGATTACTGGGACCATGCACCCTGCAGAATAAACTATCTATTACTGGAAAAGTGACTTTGGGTGTCTGATGTATCCTGTGGGGACTTCTTTTGGATGCCCAAACAGACACAATTTTTGGAACTTAAGTAGCCTACACATACTGCAAGATGCTGCACTGCAGTTTTGCATCTTCAGTTTGCAATGCTAGGTGGGTATTGTTTGGGCATACTGGCCATTCATTCAATGTATATACAGACTTGTGCATGGCATAACAGGAAGTGTCTATCTTTGGCACTATCCCAGCGGACACAACGTTTGGAACATTAGTAGCCTGCATATAGTGGTATGCCATATTATTCATTTATGTCTTCAGATTACAATGTTTTGAGGGATTACATATAGTAGGACTGATAATTTTGGGGGGCAATATTGGTCATGTGACCTATATGTACAACACCCATGCATGCATGCATACCAGGGAGTCTTGTCCATATTTTGAGCTGTCCCTGTGGGCACAATGTTTGGAACTAGTATCCTCATTATTGGCCACTACATCATCCTCCTGTTCGGGGTGCTTCATTGGCAGTGTACAATATATAATCTGATTTTATACTTGTTTGCCAGCTATAAGAGAACTTTGGTGAACTTTACCCTACTCAAATACCAGAAAATTACCCCTACATAGACTGAACACACAACAAATTGTTTATTAGACAGGGTATAATGAAATACCAGAACACAGCCCCATCAAAATAACAAACAGTAGCTAGAATCCTGGGGCATCTCAAATAGCAATGTGCTACCCACAAAAGGATTCAAATAGAGTCTGCTTAAACAGCAGAGCATTCACCTCACCAAAGAAAGGGGTATCAACCAGAGGCTACATAAGCACTGAAGCATGACTCCCAACAAAATGGGTATTAACCAGTGGCTGCTGAAATACCATAGCACTACCAAGACTGCCACCCCTCCAAAAAAAAGCAAAAAAACATGGAGGGCACAAGCCAGAGGTGTCTCCAATTCTCAAGCATATACCACAGCTAAATGTTTGTATTTAATTGAAGTTTCTTAACAAAATACACTTTGTTTTGCCTGCTGTATTAAATGACATCACACTTTTTTGGCAGTTTTTCTTAAGTTTTCATTATTAATATTTTATTCCCCCATTGAAATGAAGGTGAATGCTTAATGCAAGCCTTCCAATCATGCCAGGTCAACATGGTTAAACCCCCAACATATAGCATGGATTGGACATAAATCTGCCTGCCTGACTTCCTATTGTTTGTTGCCCTTTTCTTCACTATAGACTTGAGACTTCTGGCTTGATTTCCCCTTGCCACTTTATCCTTTTCTTCATTATATACAGTACATGAGTCTCCCTGCCTGAGTTCTTCTTGCCCCCTTACCCTTTCTCCACTACTGACATGAATCTGCCTGCCAGATTTCCACTTGCCTCTTACCCATTTCTCCATTATGGACATGAGACTATCTGCCTGATTTCCACTTTCCCCTTTTCTCCATTATGGGCATGCTGCTAGCTGCCTGATTTCCACTTGCCCCTTTCCTCTTTACTCCATTCTTGACATGAGTCTGCCTCCCTGATGTCCCTTTGCATCTTTATCCTTTCCTCAGCTTTGGACATGAGTCTACCTGCATGTTTTCCCCTTGCCCCTTTCCTCTTTTCTCCATTATGGACATGAGACTATCTGCCTGGTTTCCTCTTGTCCCTTTCCTCTTTACTCCAATATCAACATGAGTCTGCCTGCCTGATTTCTCCTTGCACCTTTACCCTTTTCTCCACTATGGACATGAGCCGACCTGCCTGCTTGCCCCTTGCCCCTTTACACTTTTCCCCATTATGGACATGAGTCTGTAGGAACAAAACTGTTATTAAAATATTTTATTATATGATTTATCTTATTATTTACATTATTTTCCTACACACACACTACGCCAAACTGAGGCTGTGCAGAACAATCTAGAGCCCATGTGACCTGAAATCCCATGAATCACTGCAAAATTCTCCTTTGGAGCTTAAAAACAAGGCGAAGTCAGGCGAGGTGGAAGGTGGAGTAAAGCAAAGTCATTTTTTTCAATGGACTTCACATTACCAATTATAATGCAAAGTACTCCACTCCGTGTTGCAGAGCACTCCGCCAATTGGCCTACACTCTGCAAATCATTTCACGGATCAAAATGGGGCCACTTCCCCCATCACTATAGAGGAGATGACAATTGCTTATTTGTCCAAGTTTTACCAATGCATCTACTGGGAAAAAGAAGATATTTATATCAATATTTTAGAACAATATGATTTAAAGTAACTTCTTCAAGTCTAATATCAAATGAAAGCTAACACTGTGACAAGTATGAAGATATAACTTTTGAACATGCAGTCTGTTGCCATAAGGGAAAAAAACATCTGAAAGATATTTAGTACACAACTTTGATTTATGGTCTCTGGACAGAACAAGGAAACCATTTGCTTGTAAAGAACTCTACTGTTTTAAAGACATTCCTGAAGAATAATATAAACAAACCCTATATTATTCTAAAGCCTAGAAAATGTGCAATGAGACTATCACTTTGTTTAGAGAAATGTTGCTAAGAAAATAAAGTTATGACTCTAATTAGCCTAATTCAGGAAATACTAGTCCTAGAAACATGGGGAATGCTTTAAAAGACTGGTTTCAATTAGAGAAAGTCACAAATGTTTGTTTGAAAGTTGTAGTATTTTACATAAAAAAGCAAAAAGGAAAAAATGATTTTATGTATAAAAGTGAACTTTGAGAAAGTGGGAATTCCTTAAGAAGGGACATAAAACAACATTTCCATAGTCTACATAAACCAGTTAGAATCTGGTGATGTTGTCACTCAACTTAAAAACATATTATGTACATTTGGCAAATCTTATGGTAGATTTGCTTGAACCTTGGATAAAAAGGAGACCTAAACCAGCCTGAGAATTTTGGTTGTTTTTAAGACTCTGGCTTTGCCAAGAGCCTTAGAACATGCCTGCATGGAGGTTGGAGACCAGTTCTTAGTTAAGCCATGCTGTATCCATCTGTGGTGCTGAGGTGAAGTCTGCAAATTGACGAAACTGAAATGAGGTCCAGCTTCAAGAAGTGCTTGTTACAGGACTTTTTCCAATATTGAATGGAGCAAAGAACATGGTTTGCACTGGATATCCTGACTGTAGTAATGTTTTGAACTTCTGCTCAAGCCAAGATCCTGAGGGCCAAGTGGAAATAAATTGAAACAGAAAAAGTAATAAATCCAGTTACTAACCAGAGATGTTGCCATCAATGAAGGAATTATTTTCTGTAAACAACTGTAGTTGGGAAGAAGCTTATCATTGTGCCTTAACAAATGGAACCTTATTCTTGATGTTCCTGCCAGAATACTGATGAGTGACTTTTGATGATTTGTGATGTCAGGCAAGGAAGATCCACCCAGCACTGCTTCACTGATGCCAGAAGAATCTACAGTCCCAGATTCAAGGTGGAGAAAAGACAAAGTAATAATGTCAAGCCACTGAAGGACTTTCAAGGTCCGGAAGAGGCCATTCTTGCAAAGATTTTTAAAGCTAAAAGGGAAGAAAATCCATCCCCTACAATTATCCAGAAATTGAAGCATTATTTTAATTATCCTAATTAATAAGCTTACTTTTTTAGTCTGGCTTATCTGGGTAGATAGAATAGGTAACAGGATAACATTCAACTACAAAACCTTGGGTTTATAGTTAAGTTTGAATTGGAACAAAATAAATACATTTTGCATGCTATGAAAAATGAAAGCAAGTTTTATACTGAAATATAATCTGAGACACTAATGCAATGAGTTTGCATGTTCTTATACAAGAAGGTTATGCTAACTACAAAGCATGCTGAAAGTGTAGTATAAGTTTAATACCTTTTATGGTGTTGAACCTTGCTTATTTCTTGATTGCATTATTTGTTGAAATATTCATTTGTTGGTTTATTTGTTTTGTTTTCTTGGTGTTTCATTTGATTTTCTGAAACTTCTGTTGTTTACAGTTTTCATTATGTTTACAAGGCATATTTATAATAATTAGGGATATCTAGAATGTGTGTATATGTGTTAAAGTTTATTTTTCATATTTCTAAGTGTGGCAGTAATGTTTTTCATCATTATCTAGAACTAGGAGGATAGGAATGATATCATATTTTTATTTATGATAATTGTGAAAATATTTTGGGGGTAAGGCCAGAGGTAAATCCAAGTGCTGTAATGTACAAATTGATATTATGACCTATTGTTACAACAAATTTAGGGGTCTCTCATCTGCAGGAAAATTGTTAGTGAATAACAGTCCACACCTTGAGTGTATAAAAAATAAATATTATTTTTATTACTTAAAAAGTAACTGAATTGCAGAAATAATATTTTTCTGTTTTGCTTTTCCTATATCTGATGTTACCTTAAACAAGAAAAGGGAGCTAAGGCCTGAATATGAGCAGAAAAGAATCTCTAAAAGAACAAGCTGCAAGAAAAAGAAAAAGACTTTTGAAACATCATAAGAAATGATTTAGTTATTTGGTTTGAAATTGTTGTGTTATACAAGGTTATTGCTATTTTAACTATTGTTTAAAAAGAAGACTAATTGTTGTTAACATTGGGGATCATTAGTGCATAGCCATGACAACCTCAACTGTAAATGCAAACATTCTTAACATTGAGAGAGTATGGTAATTTATACTCCAGCACAGCTAACTTTTATTAAAAGTAAAAATGAAAGCATAAACCAGCTAGAGAAAATGTTGGAGGAAAAATTGTTTGAATGTGGTAGACTTCCATACTAGGTGGAAATATTGCAGAAGCTGTTACAAGAAAGCAAACATAACTGTATGCTATACAAAGTGATTCATTTGAAGCTAGACAATGGCAAAGACAGTGTTTAAATTTGGAAAAAGGAAAAGTTGGCTTAGCAAATGCTTATGAACAGGTTAATAAATATTTGAGTGAATTAAAAAAAAATAGGGGGGTTTACAGAGTAAAAGTCAGGTTAAGAAATGTAAAAGCATTTAAGAGGTTAGACTGTAAGACTGATTCTGGTATTTCCTATAAAGAGTCAACTGATTTGGAAAGTGAATTACCTCAGCGCAAAAAGAATACCCCTTGACTGAACAGTAGTTCAAATTCTGATTCAGAACAAGAAAGATTTTGGAAATACAAGAAAAAGCACAAGATAAGGTGAATGGAGGATTCCTCTGTACTTCAAGCTAAAGTGTTTGAAGCTACCATTTCGGAGACTCTGGCAAAGGGAGGAGAGATTACCCATGTCTAAAAAGAAAGAAATACAGTCAAAGCCCAGGCTAGACTCTTCTGTGGCTCAGCAACCATAACCAGACTCATTGCAAGGCCAAGACTGGAGCTCTGGATGCCTTTGCACCAGGCCATATGAGACCAAAGCTTCTCACTTGAGATCTCCCTAGTTTGAAAGGCATCTCAAAGTGATGAAGATCAAGGGTAGGAAGTTGGAGCACTGCTATGGAAGACCCTGCTGGTGGCTGACAGGCTGGCCCTGCATGTCCACAATGTTGAGTACCAGGGAGCAGTTTCTCATAAAAAGGCAATATTTCAGTCTAAGAAAATTCCTGCAGGGAAATACAGATCATCGCAGTTGTTTCAGACTGTGGACAGGCTCTTTCATCCAGGCTGCCTATAGCTGAAAAAAGCATTGTCATCCCCTTTATGTGAGGAGTTTGCTCCATTTTTCTCTGACACAGTGTTGGCCATCCGGTCGAGGTTTCTGCCAGGGAGGCATTCACTTGCAGTGGTCAGGCCAGGGGGCTCAAAGGTACTCCACCTGTCTGGGAGGAGTTTAGTCCAGTTGAAGTGTCTGAAGTGACTAACGTCATCTTAGAGCTGAAGCACACTTTTTGTGAACAGGACTCAGACCCGATGCATTCTTAATGGGATGTGTCTAGGCTGTTGGCTTAGTGTTCATTGGGATTGCCAGATGCTCGATTGTGGAGGGGGTCTTCTCATCTGCTCTGAAAGAAGTGTTGGTAAAGGCCCTCCTCAAGAAATATTTCCTTGACCCAGACGTCTTGGTGAATTACCGTCCTGTCTTCAACCTGCCCTTTCTGGGCAAGGTTGTTGAAAAGTTAGTGGCACAGCAGCTCAAGGATTGCCTGGTGTCTTTTGACATCTATGAGCTATTTCAGTTGGGTTTTTGTGCCAGACACAGCACAGAAACATCTCTAGTGAGGGTGCATAATGATCTGCTCAGGGCTAGAGATAGAGGAGAGAGAGAGAGATAGGTCAATTCTTGTGATTTGTGATCTATCCTCAGCTTTTGATGCTGTTGATCATGGCATGCTTCTTGATCAGCCCTGTGAGTTTTGTGGACTCACTGGGACTGTCATCAGGTGGTTTGAGTTCTACTTCTCTAACAGGGTGCAGCGGGTGGTGATGGGGAACTTCTCCTCTTCCCTTTGGAGTGCCACAGGGATTGATCTTGTCACCAGTGCTGTTCGCAGTGTTCATGCTGCCCATGGGTGAGATCATTTGACAGTACAGGGTGGAATTTCACTGCAATGCAGATGATACCCAGCTGTATCTGTCTTTTGCCCCTGCAACATTAGGAACTGTCAATGTGCTTAACAACTGTTTGGCTAAAATCAATGAGTAGATGGTTTCCATCTGGCTGAGACTTAACCTGGCCAAGATGGAGGTACTGGTGATTGAGCCTGGTCACAGACATGATGGGTTGCTACCTCGGGCTGATACAGGTCTCATCCTGGGATTGGCTTCACTGGTGGCTTCCTCAAAGGTGCAAAATCTGGGCGTGATCCTTGATAGCAGACTTACCTTTGAAGATCAGGTGACATCTGCTGTCAGCAGTGGTTTTTACAACTCACGGAACATTGCCTGGATTAAGGCCCCCATTCTGCCCAAGGACCTGCCAACACTAGTACATGCCTTTGAGACCTCTAGGCTTGACCACTGTAACTCTATGTACTTTGGGCTCGTGGGAGAGTGCCTTCTCAGACTGCAGCATGTGCAGAACACAGTGGCCTGGTTACTGACGGGCCTTTTGCAGTCC
Source organism: Neoceratodus forsteri (assembly GCA_016271365.2). Taxonomy (NCBI): domain Eukaryota; kingdom Metazoa; phylum Chordata; order Ceratodontiformes; family Ceratodontidae; genus Neoceratodus; species Neoceratodus forsteri. The sequence continues at coordinate 866,813,594 of CM057450.1, read as the reverse complement.
AGTCATGTGACCCTGGTCCTGCATGCTCTGCACTGGCTGCTGGTCAGGTGGATGGTCCTTTTCAAGCTGGGTCTTCTCACCTTTAAAGCCTTATACAGACTGGATCCCGGTTGCCTGTCAGAGCTTCTGACACCAGCGACCTCTGCTTCTTCCCTCTGCTCCTCTACAAGGGCCCTCCTGGATGTTCCTAGGGTTCAGATCAGGATCTCAGGAGATCTCTCTTTTAGCATCTCTGAGCTGATCCTGTAGAACTCATTACCATCTACAGTCTGTGAGGCCCCCTTGATTGAGGTGTTTACGTGGCGGCTGAAGGCCCACCTCTTTGCCTTGGCTTTTGCAGACTGCTGAGCCCATCAATGTCCAGCCCCCGGGTGTTGCATTGTGAAGCTTTTTAATTTATTTTTAAAGCTGTGCTCTACATCAACTGTTGGTATTTTATACTTTTTTCTTGTGTTTTAAACCTGTGCTTCCTGTACTGATACCTGTTTATTGCCCAGACCCTCTGGGATTGGGCACCTTATAAATAAAATTGCCTTTCCTTTCCTGTGAAGTGGGGGTGGGACCAAGATGCAACGTATGGAAGTGAGCATAGTGACAAAAATGACCACATACGGCACCACTATTCTGACTATGATCAGCAAAATGATAGTGTTCCTCAAGACAAGCCTAGGCATAGTACTCCAATTCTAGATGAAAGGATTAAAACATCACTTGAAGAGGAAATGCAGGAAGTGAAATAGTTATTTGGAAAACAAATGGAGGAGTTAAAAGCTGTTGCTCAGAGTTATTTGCTCCAAGTTGCTCCTGACCTTCATTTTCCTGTGCAAAATAATTTTTTGGGGTGGGGCTAGTCTCATCCCCAATGAGGGTCATTAGTGAGGTCCCTCAGAGATTGGTCCTTGGGCCTCTCCTGTTCAACGTCTATGTCTCTGACATAAGGAAGGGTATCAGGAGTGAGATGAATCTCTTTGCGGATGACTCAAAACTGGGGGCAGTGGTGGATGGGGAGGAGGGGAGGATGGCCATACAGGGGGACCTGGAGCTCTATAAAGGTGGTCTAGAAAGTAGAAGCTGAGGTTCAATGCAGGGAAATGCAAGGTACTGCACCTGGGAGCCACAAACCAGGACCAGGTGTACACCCTGCTGTGGGGGGAATGCTACAAATCTTGATGGTTGAGAGGGACCTGGAGGTGGTGATGGATGTCAAGATGAACAACTCAGAGACTTGTAGGAGGGCTGTGGCAAATGCCAACAGGATGCTTGGATGCATCGCTAGGGGATCACCTCCAGAACGAGGGAAGTGATAGTCCCATTGTATAACTGTTTGGTAAGGCCGCACCTTGAGTACTGCTTTTAGTTTTGGAGGCCACAATCAAAGAGGGACATTGAACTCCTGGAGAGAGTCCAGAGGAGGGCAACTGAAATGATTTGGGGTTTGGGGGATAGGACCTATGTGGAGAGGCTCAAAGAGCTAAATATGTACACATTGGAAGAGAGAAGGGACCTGGGGGACATGATAGAGTTCTTCAGGTACATGAAGGGGGCAAATAGGGGAGGAGCAGTCACGGTGCTCTAAAAGAAGGAGGGGGAAACTACAGAACATGGGTGGAAACTGGAGGGGGGAGCTTCAGGAGAGGAAGGAGGAGGTGCTACTTCACTGAGAGGGTGGTGGAGCTATGAAATGCGCTGCCTAGGGGGCTGGTGGAGGCAGAGATGGTGGAGGGGTTCAAGAGGGGGTGAGACAGGTATAGGGAAGGGTTCTGGAAGAAAAAATCAGTACAGTAAGAATATCCCAGACTGGGAAGGGAAAAGACAGACAGGGAGAGGGGGGCAGCAAGGTCCGCTCCCAGGGTGGGGGCTGACCAAATGGGCAGACACAAAAGACCATTAGGCTTATTCTGCTGGCATTTTAGTATGTAAGTATATAACTCTACCTAGTACAGGTGGGGCTAGAAGGGCTATGTGACTTGTAGATTCTGCCCACAGTATTGCTGACATGGTAAAATAAATTGTTAGTGTTAAAAGGGATAATGAGACTAATGCAATTTAAAAGTGAAATGCCAAGTGAAAATGCTATCTCTGTGCTTAGCCTTTCTCAAAAGGGATCCAGAGTTAGTTCCAAATAACAGTGTAAGGTGTTATAGTAATACTGTTGTGTTTCCAGAAAAGAAAGACAAATTCTACCTGGGCAATGTAATCCCTAAGGGGGGAGCAGAAAGATTTTACTTTGACATAAACATTGAAAACAGTCTAAATCATGAGGCCTTGTTTGATTCAGGAGTGGAAGCAACTCTGATAGCCAAGTGTCTATTTGATAAGTTGACTGATGCCTTAGGTGAGTCAAGGAGACTGAAAACCCTTTCTAACAACTTACAGATTGTAAATTATGGAGCGGAAGCTCAGAAGACCTTAGGTGAAGTTTCATTGAAATTGAAATTTGATAAGATGTTGATTAAACATCCAGTGTATGTAACAAACAATGCTGGTAATGATTTCTTTATTGGAAATGACCTTCTAAAGAGGTTTAAACCTATCCTAGATTACTCTCAGACAATCTTGTGGCACAGGTAAAAAGGCCTATTCCATTTAGAAAGAGTCGTTAAGTTTCTAAACAATGAAATCCATGCTACTTTCAGGAAAAAAATCATCATGTGTCAAAATATTACAGTACAAAACAAAGTGGGCAAAACATTGCAGCCTAAAATGTTGGTTGGAAAAATCATCACCCATCAGAATTACGCAAGCAAGTGGCAGACAGTAAAATGTACAGACCCTCTGGTGTCCTGTGGGTCCCCCAGGCCACCCTCCCATTCCCAGTCCCAGCAACAGTAGGTGCTGCACACCTTGTAGTGATCCCCACTGCCCCCCCACCATCAGCAATTGCTGATCTCTGCCTACCAGCACTACTTTAACAGTATTCAGTACAGTGCAATATATCCCTGGTGTCTAGTGGACCTCCCTACCCCAGCAGGTAGTCCCCCACCACCCCATTCCCACCCGCACCCCTAGTGAGTGACCAGCACAGCCCTCCACTCACCATCATGGATGGCCACAGACTGAGCTGCAATGAATGAGTGGTATGTGCTCATTCATTGCAGCTCAGTCAGGAGGCCAGCAATGGTGGTGAGTGGAGGGCTGTGCTGATCACTCATTAGGGATGGGGGTGGGAGTGAGGTGGCGGGAGATTACCTGCTGGGATGGGGGTCCACTAGACACCAGGGATATATTGCATTGTACTGAATACTGTGAAAGTGGTGCTAGTAGGCAGCGATCAGCAATGGCGGGGGTGGTACTGGGGTTCACTGCAGGGTGTGCAGCACCTACTGTTGCTAGGACTGGGAATCAGAGGGTGGCTTGGGAGACACACAGGACACCAGAGGGACTGTACATCTTATTGTCTGCCACTAGCTTGCATAATTCTGAGTGGTGATGATTTTATTAGACAACATTTTAGGCTGCAATGTTTTGCCTGCTTTGTTTTGTACCATGATGTTTTTTAACACACAATGTTCCTTGCCAGATCCGAATTTGAATTCTGTAGAGTCTGTTTTAATGTTTCTAGTTTTGATAATTCAAAAAATTGGCAAAATGAAGAAGTAAAGCTTATGTGGTTTGTTTGGCAAAACAAGATGTGCTAAATTTGTAGTTAAAATAGAAGCCGAACTTTCTTCACAAAGAAAGTAAATCCCTTTTTTCTCAGTGCCATCCTGTTTCTTACAAAAGCACTAAACTCTTAGTGTAAGGCCCACCGAGGACTGTGGAAAGGAAGTGCCACTAAATAAAACAAGAGGTAAATTCTGGATGCTGGATGGGTCTATGTGATAACGGCGAATGCCTAAAGGCGATCACTGTTATCGCTCAGTCAGAGTGCAGAACACATTTTCAGCACTCTGACAACCCTGGCGCACCAGCACAATGGTGCTAGGACATATTTTTACTGCTTTCTGTGGGGGGGACTGTGACCCTCACACCCCCACTCCCTGCACCTCCCTACTTAAGGATTCTCAACTCCAAGGGTGTGCATGTCGGGGGTGGGGTGAAAGCAGTAAAAATAAAGAGGTTTGGGCCAGGTGCAATAAAAATCACACCAGCGCCCGGACCTGAACCCAGTATCTCAGCCACCCCAGCCGCTACCCAATCCCTGATGCCATGATGCAGCTAAACCGACAACTGCAGTGCCACCCCTACAGTCTCTCCACCCTCTCCCAGCCCCCATGCTTTCTCCCACCCCCCCACGCATGTACATATAGCGACATCCTGTCACCTAGTTCACCCACCCCCTCATCCGGTCGCCTTACCTTTCCATCGCTGTGAGTGGATTGTGCCAGAAAGGTGTCACCGTAATGGACGTCACCCTTCCTCATGTGTCCACTTCACGGGTTACCATGTTAGACAAAACAGAACCTGTAAAACCAGTTCTGCATTGTCCAATCAGTGCACAGGTTTACCCAATGTTAAAAAGAGTGACTACAAAATGTCCCAAACCACAAAGAAAGTTTGAAAAATATAGGCACTAGCCTTGAACCTCCAGAGAGGGAAAAATATATAACATCCTGTACATGATACAAGATTTAAAATCTCCCATGCCTTGGGCTAGATGTACTTGTACAACTGGATGTGTATATAAACATATCCAATAAAATTCAGTGGTTACAAATAAGGGGAAACCTTTGCCCAATAAAAGTGACACCACAGGACCCTGAGGTCTGGACAAACTATTTCTCAAGTGTGGCAGGTGGTGATTGTGTGCACTGCAACAGTTTCAGATAAAACAAAGAAATTATCTGTTATGGTTAATGGAAAAGGTGCCTAATAAAACTGTATTCTATGTGCCTAACCTGTGGTAGTGATATGTATTTAAAGATCCATTCCACACCTGGCCTGGATGTGTGCACTAAAAGGAATGCATGTTTGCCTAGTACATAGATCCAAAAACAGAGCCTGTCACTTTAAAAGCTAACTGTGGATTAGACATATAGTGATGGGGGAATCCTTTATATTTCAGAAATTAGTTGTTCCAGTTACTATATTAGGGGAAGACTAACAGAAGGTATTACCTAAGTAGAAATGAAACAAAAGAATTTTAGAGAAGTGAACATTGAAAAACTAAAGTTAATGATAAAAAAATTGAAATGATAAAAAATAAGGTAGATTTGAGTAAAACTTTACTTTTTCTAATTTTAAGCAGCAAGTTAACCAAGTGTATACTTCTAAAACTAAATTAGAAAAATTGTTTGTAAAATGTTTTTTCTATTAAAAGACAAGTTTTCAAAAGATGCCATCATTGTGGGGTAAATGACCTTCAGGTTAACATGGCACTCAATCCGTAGTAATTGTCCAGTTTATGTACTCCAGTACAAGAGACCACAAACATCTTAAAAACTCAAACAAAAAAATGTTAAATAAGCCTGATTTTGATTTTAACTTTGATTGAAAAAAATGTATCAAAATAGTAAGAATCTAATTTTGATTTAGTAAAAGTATAATAAGGTAACAAAACAGTAGAAAATATTTGTAATGCCATTAAAGAATCCCAATGTAACTATCAGCTAAAGATGTAAACTACAATTGCCCATAAACTAAGATTCACGTATTACCAAAAAGATAACTTCCAATCAAGAAATTATGTTCTGGTAAATACTGATAAAAGTTACAAGGGCCCAAACAGATAGTACCTTCAGCACATAGGGGAGACAGAAATAATGAAATACAGCAAAACGTAGCCTACTAGCCTTACATGTACTATAACATGAAAGATTAAAAAGAGGTACAAGATTATTTAAAAGGGAAAAATAATGAACAAGAGTCACACTGAAATATTAATTGTGATACTGATCTCCATACTTATGAATAATGAGTTAATTATATTTGTATAATGCTTAAAACAATGTAAAAGATTGTTGCAACAGTTAAAAGAAAAGTGTGCATAATTATCATGTTTATTCATATAGTACTATACATATTTCTATGCAAAAAGCACATCTCCAATGATGTCATCCAGTGATGTCACATGTGATGATGTCACATGTGATGATGTCATGCACTGATGATGGCATGCTATCACATGATAATGCAACTTTGTGTTCTATGTTTTATTTTCCCTATAATGCTTACACTGTATACCCATATAGTAGGATTACAGTTTTGAATTAAAAAATGCATTGGTGGAGTGCATTTTAGTTCAAAAGGGGGAATTATAGGAACAAAACTATTATTAAAATATGTTATTATTTTTCATTATTATCATATTATGATTTATATTATTTTAATTACTATTTTGTATTCATTATAAATGTTTAATTAATTAATTAATTGAAGTAATTGGAAGCCATATTACATGCATTTGGTCAGAAGTAATATCCACATAAGTTATAAAGCAAGAAAGAATATTGTTTAAAAAACTGCTTAAGTGAGCACAGGAAAAGGGGGATGATGCATTAACATTTCAGCCATGATATTAAAGGACACCTTGCAGTTCACCAGTCTAAAAGAAGGGAACCTTGCATATCTATAAGGTTAAATGCACCTTAATGATGTCACAGCCTGGTACAAGCCATGCTCTGAAGGAAAAAATGCAACCTCTTCAAGAAGTGGCTTTCATAGAAAATACTTTGCAAATGTATCTATTGGGAAAAAGAAGTAATTTATATAAATATTTTAGAGCAATATCCTTTAAAGTGAATTCTTCAAGTCTAATATCAAATAAAAACTAACACTGTGACAAGTATGAATGTATAACTTTTGAGTATGCAATCTTTTGCCATAAGGGAATAAACCATCTGAAAGATATTTAGTACACAACTTTGATTTATGGTTACTGGACAGAACAAATAAACCATGTGGTTGTAAAGAAATCTAATGTTTTAAAGACATTCCTGAAGAATTTCATAAACAAATGCAATATTATTCTAAAGCCTAGAAACTGTGCAACAAGACTATCACTTTGTTTTGAGAAACTTTTCTAATAACATAAAGATATGACTCTTATTAGCCTAATTCAGGAAATACTAGTCCTAGAAACATGGGAAATAATTTAAAAGACTGGTTTCAGTGAGAAAATTCAAAAAATGTGTGTTTGAAAGTTATAGAATTTTGCATAAAAAAGATAGAAGGAAAAAATAATTTCACATATAAAAGTAAACTTTGAGAAAGTAGGAAATCTTTAAGGACAGACAGAAAGTGACACCTCCATAGTCTACACAAACCAGTCAGAATTTGGTGATGATGTCACTCAATCTAAAAACATATATGTAACTTGGGCAGGACCATGGTAGATCTGTTTGAACCTTGGATGGAAGAGGACCTACACCAGCCTAACTGAGAATTTTGGTTGTTTTTAAGACTCTGGCTAGGTTGAAAGTCTGAGACCATGCTTGCTTGGAGGTCAGATATTAGTTCTTATTTAAGCCTTTCTGTATCCATCAGTGGTGCTGAGGTGGAACCTGTAAACTAACAAAATTGCAACAAGGTCCAGCTTCAAGAACTGCTTGTTCCAGAAGGACTTTTTTCAATATTGGACAGAGCAAAGAATATGGTTTGCACTGGACAGCCTGACTGTAGTAATATTTTGAACTTCTGCTCAAGCCAAGATCCTGAGGGACAAGTGAAAATAAATTGAAACAGAAAAAGTCATTAATCCAGTTACTAACCAGGGAATTTGCCATCCATAAAGGAAACCTTTTCTGCAAACAACTGCAGCGGGGAAGAGGCTTATCATCATGCCTTGAACTGTTAGTACCTTACTGTCTGATGTTCCTTCCAAAATCATGATAGGTGACTTTTTGATGATTCATAATGTCAAGCAAGGAGGATCCATCCTGCACTGCTTCATTGATGCCAGAAGAGTCTTCAGTCCCAGGTTCGAGAAGGAGAAAAGACGTAGTACTACAGCCAAGCCACTGAAGGACTTACATTGTCCAGAAGAAGCCTTTCTCACCAAGATTATTAAAGTTAAAAGGAAAGGAAGACCAACCTCTACAACTAATCAGAAATGTAAGTATTATTTAAATTATTCTAATTAATAATCTTAATTTTAATTTGTCTTATCTGGGGAGGTCATATAGGTAACAGGCCAACTTATCGTTTAACTGGGTATATAGTTAAGCTTGAAATAAAACAATAAATATTGTACATTTTGCATGCAGTGAAGAATGAAAGCAAGTCTTATACAGAAGAATAATCTGATACACTAATGCAATGAGTTTGCATGTTCTTATACAAGAAGGTTATGCTAGATACAAAGTGTACTGAAAGTATAGTACGTAGCTAATGCGTTTTATGGTATCGAACCTTGCTTATTTCTTGATTGCATTATTTATTTGCTGAAATATTCATTTGTGTTTTGTTTTGTTTTCTTTGTGTTTCATTTGATTTTCTGAAACCTTTGTTGTTTTTTACAATTTTTATTGTTCATGCCTGATTTCCCGTTGCCCCTTTACCTTTTTCTTTATTATTGACACAAGTCTTCCTACTGATTTCCCCTTGCCCCTTTACCCTTTTCTTCGCTATGGACATGAGTCTGCCTGTCTGATTTCCCCTTGCCCCTTCACCCTTTTCTCCACTATGGACATGAGTCTACCTGCCTGATTTCTCCTTACCTCTTTACCCTTTTTTCCATTATGGACATATGTCTTCCTGTCTGATTTCCCCTTGACCCTTTATCCTTTCTCCACTGCTGACATAAGTCTGCCAGCCTGAATTCCCCTTGTCTGTTTCTCCTTTTCTCCACTATGGACATGAGATGGCCTGCCTAAGTTCCTCTTGCTACTTTCCCTTTCCCTTTCTCGCTACCAACATGAATCTGGCTGCTTGAATTCCCATTACCCCATTACCCTTTTCACCTCTATGGTTAACAGCCAGGCATAGCTTTTATATTTTTTTACTAGTTAGCCTGATATGGTTAACTAGTCTACCCCCCTACCAGTTGTTGGTCCCAACTAGACCTATTATGTTATGTATGATCAATATTACAGGGTGGCTGCACTTAACAGTGTTGTATATGTTCCACTGGTGCATGCATGCTCTGTCTCACAGATTGAGTGATTAAAGACAGTACAGTATTTTCTATGATCAGGAATCATTTTTGAACTGTTTCTTGCAGTGTGCTGTTTGTGCAAGGCTGTGGCATCCATGTGGTTGGGTGCTGGGGCCTCATGTCAGGAGTAGAAAGGAATATGCAGCCCAGTCACATGACTGAGGTGAAGGAGTGGAGCAGTATGCTATCAAGCTGCATAATCAGCAAGCACTAAAGCCAACAGGCAGGACTATTTTTAGAGAGAAAAAAAACTAGGTCAAATCTGAACCATATGTCCAAAGTTCAGCTTGGGTCCTAGCAAAAAGCAACCTTCCAAATTCTGGAGGCCTCTATTTTCCACAGTAAAGTTCTACTCACCTCTACATATACTACACAAAAGTGCCAAGGAAAAGTACTTAAGATACAAAAATTAACAGTGGATGACTTGTAATAGTTATTAGTTGGTTAAAAATCTATTCTTATTTCCTCCAGAGATAATGGTCATACTGTCAAAGAGATTAAATGGCCATAGGCATGAGAGTATTGATGACCTAAAAGCAGTACACATGCCTTCCTTGTGTGCAGTAGGCAGTCTGGGAGAGGAACCTTCACTATTTGTTAGGGAATTTACACATTAGACCCCTCCCAATGGGGTCACTCAGTTGCTCCTTCCTACGACTAGTAAGGAAGGTGGAACAAAGTGCTGCCTCACTGACCTGCAGTAGTAGGAAGAAATCACAGCCTACCGTACTAGACAAAGTGTAGTGACATCCTCTCCCTTTGCCATGGTGCTGGAGCATATCATGATGAGTGGTGCCCCTCCTCTACCAGAGTGAGCTTGAGCTCTTGCAGTCCACGCATGACATCCACACAACCTGGACTTCCTACTTGCTTACAATGGCTATGACTGATTTGTACCACCTACCACACTAACCTGAGCTCCCTGGACCCATCTCTGATTAGGGCAAAAACTGAGGAAAAAACCTGATAAAGGAGAAACACTGGGAAAATGTTCCTTATGACCCCTGAATCATCCTCACAAGCAGGGTTGCATAAATGTTGCTCTTCCTTTGCCTCCCCATTCTCCTTACCCCAGTCCCTTACCCCCTCAGACTCACCCTTCATTACTGGACTTCCCCTTTCCAGGGTGAATGGGCAGTTGTCTAGCCAGCCTCCCTGGTATCCCAACCAGAAAGGTTGGGTTCATGAGCTACTAGTGCCTACCTACCTGCTATATAGCCCTCCTCTTCCCTAGAATCCTGCTCTGTTATCTGTTCCCTATAGGCTTCCTGACCCATGAATAGCTAGCCCCTGTCACCCTAGCCCTTGACCAGCCACTTCCAGCTCTGTTTCCCATCCCAGCTGAGGTCTGCTTGGACTTCTAACCATTTGACCATGAATGTGGCATGGAGGGGGATGGGAGTTTCCTGATCAGCTGAGGAAAGGGAGGAGTCCAACAGTCAAAGTTCCTTCCAGTTCAAATTCTCCTGAAAGAGCCGTTATCTGGTTATGAACCCATTCTTTTTTCCACATAAAGACAATGAACACGTCATCAAGTGGGTTTATTGGCTTTTGCCATACGTTTATTGAGACGTAAAAATAGTACACATGCATGCATCAAGTGCAGGGAGACTGGGAGAGGAACCCCCACAACTGGTCCTCCAGTTGCTCTTCCACACCATCGGTAGAGAAGACAGACCCAATAGCTATACTTGGGGTGGCAGTAGAGTGTGGTGGTTAAGAACAGTGAGCTACAAACCTGGAGAAATGAAAGTGTGCTCCCAGGACACACCTGCAAACAAGACTTGGCTTAATGTGTCTTTCCTGGCCAAAAAACAGTAAACAAAAAAAGCTACCCTGAAGACCTCTGGGAGTAGGGAAGATTCACAGACCACCATACCAGCAGAAGTGAGTGATATTCCCTTCCTCCCTCCACATCCACTCCATCTCTCCTTCACCATGGTTCATGAGCATGTCATGCTGGGCTATGCCCCTCTCCTCATAGCACCAGCCCGGGCTGTCCTGCACCACATGTGGCCTCCCAACAATCTAGACACTCCATCAGCTTCAGGACAGGTCCTTCTGTTGGACTTAACCCTAAGGTGCATCACTATGGGTGGGTACTCAGGGCTGCAGCTCAGAATCTTTCAACTGTAGCTCCAAATGATTTAAGAGACACTAGCTTTTTTCTTCTGTGCATTGAAGAAGCCAGCTGCCCATCTGTTCTGATCAGCTGTGTTGTTTGTTGGCAGAACTCAAACGTCTACTATTTAGAGCACCCTGTGTGACTGTTTTTTTGTGATAAGCACTTTAACTGAGAGGGATGGGAAGAGAGCAGGAGCCAGGGGAGATCATCTTGGTCTGACTTACATACATTCACTATGCTGCCATGAGTTGTTTCTCTGTCAGTGAGTACATTTTTTTTTTACTTTTTTTCACTCAGATGTGTGTCTGCTGGAATCTTGAGGACTGACATGATAGTGCTGGGTTTCAGACTGGCAGCTACATGTCAGGATTCTAGCTTATTATGAAACAAGCAAACAGAAGAAGGATAAATAAATTGAAAGCACACACGCATTGACTCATCTGAGCCTTAAAACATTTTCTAGTGTATGTATGCTACTGCTTCTTGGTTTCAAGACCATTGACTACCAGAGGCAAGGCAAGGCAAAACAGCCATTAAAGTTTTAATGATCTGGTCACTGTGCTTTAAAATCACTTCAGCCCACATTTGTTTGTTTTAGCAAATGTCACAATTCACAACTGCCATCAATCATGGACAGCATTCAGATTTGGATATTTCCCTTTGAATACAACCTGAACCCCCTACCCACAAAAACAAAGTGTACACTGGAGAAGAGTAGCTCACCTCACCTTGGTGAGGTGAAAGTTATATTGTTTATTAGTGACAACAGTCCACACTAAGCCCCACTGCCCCTCACTCACTCACTAAGTAGTCAGATGAGCTCTCCTCCCTCTACTCTGGTCTATCCTTGCATACTAGTCACACTGGATGGAGCTACTCAATCTGCACACTGCATGTCCCTTTTTTACAATAAATATAAAACCCTGTGGCTTGGATGGATTACTCAGTAAGACTCACAGAAGTATTTCTGATCTTATTGTGAAAATATTTATAAGAAATAACATGTCCTTCAGTTTGGTTTTGAACTTTGATCTGGGTGGGCAGCTTGCTTTAACTTCTGATGAGGTGGTGGGGTAGAAGGCCACATGCTAGGACTGAAAGGGAAAGAATAAAGATAAAAGAAGCACATCAATATACATCAGTCTGTTTAAGATGAGAACAAGAGAGAGAGCGAGAGAGGGACAGAGACATACTTCTCAGAGAGCAGCTGCACATGTGATATTTTTGAGTGCAAGTTATTGAATTTGCCATCTTTCACAAAGATAATAGTTGTTTTATCTGTGTGAGACCAAGGACAAAAATTACGCAGACTTAAGCAACGAGTTGGACAACAACCCTGACTAGATAGTAGGTCCCGGATATGGAAGGGTAAAAGAGGGCAGACTGGAAGGACCAATGGTCTTTTTCTGTCAACATTTTGTATTTTACTGTGACAATTTAATATATTTCTTCACTAACAAGAAAAAGCAATGAAGGAAAGAGTCTGATGCTGAGTTGTGTAGAAGAGACAGAGAGAAAGAGAAAGCGGGGGAAGCCAAGCCTGGCCACTGGCCACTAGGGATGTATCATAGCCATTTACCAAGCAAGCAGCAGTCTGCAGTGTCAATTCATACAGACTGAGGAGAGGTGGCATACCTGACAGACAACTGACTAGGATTTAATTACCAGTAGAAATTAAATTCTTAATGTTTATCAGCTGAGCTGCAGATGTTTTATGAAGACTGTACAATAGCAATGGTTTTATTCTTAAATTCTGTGTGTATAGTATAGCAAAGACTGCATATATGGCCTAGATTTTAGAGCAACAAGCTGTGAATGAGCTTGTTACATTCAGATCAGGGTTTGATTCCCACAACTTCCACCTGCATGCTGTGTGACCCTAAGCAAGTTATATAGCCTCTCTGGCTCCCTGGTCACCCCTGCAAATTGGCTTTGCACCCACTGGGCCTTACCTGGTTGCCAAAGAATAAAAATGTAAAACTAAACAAATGAAAAATGACAGTGTGTTTGACCTGTTGTGTGCTCATCTTATTACCTGAATCTGAATTGGCCTGTTGGGCGTAGGAATGTAAGTCATGTACAGCCAGTGCAGGAATGTACTGAAAAAGTCATAGCAGCAGAGCCAGAATACAGTATATTACAAGAAAGAAAATTTAGTTGACAAACATCTTATGATGACCAACAAGCTAAAAAACATGTTTTTACCTTTTTGCTTAAAATTACCCTACGTGCTTTGAAAACGTGTAGCATATTTGTAATGCAAGAAGGTTTAGAATAAACCTCAGAATGCACAACAGAGCATCAAAACCCCCAATGCTTCTCAGGGTCTGGAGGGCCCCCAGATCTTCAGCATATTGGTTAGGAGTTTTGGGGATGGGCTTAAGCCTCTAATTTATTCAAATGCTAGAAATACCCCTGCTAACCCCCATAGCAACATACTAGGCATCACCTACCTTTGGGAGCTGCTTTAGAATTAGGCTTACCTCCCTCCAATTGCTAGGTTTGTCTTGTCTGAGAAAAACCTTGGTGTCCAGTGTCATGCCTCATGTGCAGGCTGCTGCCCCCCCCCATTGTCCAGATGAAAAATATTCCCATGCCATTTTTGACTAGCCTGTGGGTGTTTTCCAACCCTCAATCACTCCTGCTTCCTTCCTGATGCTGGAGTTTCTGCAGTGAGGCATCCACTGGGTGCCCCACACCTCATTTCCTAATTGGGACCATGTAGGGTAGATTTATTTTAATTTTTTTAATAAAGGCCTTGGCTGCATTACTGCCAGAGCTAGTCACTGACTGGCACGGGAAGTGAGTGAACACTGGTATTGCTATGTTGTGAAGTCTTCTGATCAGTGGCCAAAAAGAAATGTAAGCCCTATTATCTCAGTCCTGCCCTCCATGCTGTCACTAGCTCACCACAGCTACTGCTTCAGATTTAGGCCATGTGGGTGATCCCCCCCTTTTTTTCTATCCTATGCTTTGGTTAGCTTGTATGGTACCCCCTCACTCAGCCTTTGAAACTGGCTACTATTTGCTAGGGCCCGAGAATGGTGAGGTCAAGCTGTGTCTTATTGGGTGTATCCCAACTTTAGTGCCTGCCCAGTGGCAAGAGAAAGATGCCAAAGGGAGGGTTTGCCGCTGCCATGCACTCACTGTTTTCTTACTGAGGGTGTCTCTGCCCTTGATGAAGCAGCATGTTGAGCAAGTGAGTCACATTTGTATAGAGTGGCAACAGCTGAAAGATGCACTGTTAGCAGCTGTTTTGCCAGACATGGCCCTCCCCTGATATGCCCTCATGCGATTAATGATCAGACCAGTTAACATGCTCTTGAAATGAGGGTCAACCTTTCAGCCCAAGCTTGAACCTCCCAAACAGCAAAGGCACCCTGTGGAGACAAGGGTACATACCAAAAGTCCCCAGCACTGACTGCAAGCATGGGGATGGCTAGAGGTTGCAATTGTCACAGGTATGTGGGTTCTGTATTAAACTGCTGATGGTTCAGGATCCCTGCCAACCCCCCATGACTGAGAACTACCTGCAGGCCCAACTGAAGAATTGACCACAGTGTTGGGGTGCCTCAGCAATGACTGACCTTATACAAAAGATTCCTACCACCATGTCCAGTATTATCCTTCCCAGAATGTAGCTAATAGTACTTCTGTTGCCACAGTTATGGATATAGCCAGTGTCATCTCTCTGAAATGAACCAGCTGCCACACTTTAAATGTGGGCAAATTCTCTACTATACAGAAGACACCACAAAGTAACCCTTTTATACAGCTGACTTGCTAAAGGCACAGTAGATGCTAAGAAGTTTCTAAGCTGACTAAAGCCCTAGGGATTTACCTTGAACTCCTAACCTCCTGTAGCAATGGCTGGTCCTGTTAGTGCCTGTCTCCTCTATCAGCTATTGATCTGTGTGTGGTAACATAAATGATGATTAAATGATTTCAGGGAAGCCAACCCAAAAATACACCTCAAGCTTTTCCAATATGTCCATAATGTGCTCCATCAGTCATATGATAGACTGACAGAGCTGGTGTTACTGTGGGTTAAGTATTGGGTCAGTTGAACATTTTGGTTTTCCTACGATTGACACCCCAAATCTTTGTTCAGGTTCAAGGGGAAAACTTTGGAATAATGCCTATTTGGGGATTGAGATGGAGGCAGATCTGTATATTGTGGCCATTACCAAGTCATGATGACCAGGAAACCACAACTGGGAAATGGCCATGTCAGCCTGTACTCAGTTC
This sequence comes from Neoceratodus forsteri, assembly GCA_016271365.2. Taxonomy (NCBI): domain Eukaryota; kingdom Metazoa; phylum Chordata; order Ceratodontiformes; family Ceratodontidae; genus Neoceratodus; species Neoceratodus forsteri. The sequence continues at coordinate 866,798,187 of CM057450.1, read as the reverse complement.
AGGAAAAATAGGGTGGAAAGGAAGGGGTGGCGGTGCTGTACGTAAGGGAGACTAGCAAGGTGATGGAGATACAGAGAATCCAGGGAGAACTGGAAGGGCTGTAGGTACTGTGGATAACCCTTGAGATAGGAACTGAAGACACTATTCACACTGGCATGATCTACAGACCTACATCACAAGGGGAGAAACTGGATAGGGTACTGGAGGAATCTATTAGCACAATGGTAGAAAATGGGGTGGTGCTGCTGGTGGTGAGGGACTTCAATCTGCTAGATAGGAGCCTTCTAACCACAGCTTCAGGTAGAAGCAATAACATTCTAAACTCCCTGTAGGTGGCATTTCTCAGGTAGCCATGGCTCCCAGATCTATAGAGATTCCCATATTTTACCAGGATTTGGAGCCATCTAGAGGGGAATTCTTCCTGTAGACTTGCATTGGTTACACAGGAAAACAGAACAATTCCACTTCCGTAAGAAATAATGTAATCTACAGGGAAACACAGGAAAATCATTGGAGTTACACAGAAAATGCCAATACAATCTGGAAGCACTGGGCAGCCAGTCAGGGATCTCACATGTGATGGGGCAATACTGGATCTGATGCTCACAAACAGGGCCAGTATTGCAGACATCAAGATGGGAGGCCATCTGGCAACCAACAATCACCATGCAGTGTGATTCAACATATGGATGGCAGTGGAAGCAAACCATACAAGAATGAGGGTACTGAACCTCAAGGGGGCAGAGATTTAAAAAAAATGGGTGACTGTCTCAGAGATTACTTAACAGGGGACATGACCTGTTTTGAGTGAAGGAACACTGGTCTAAGCTAAGAGAAGACATAGTTAAGTCAACAAACCTCTGTACAAAGGAAGTAAGCAAAAGCAAGAGAAAAAAATAGATTGCTATGGTTCTCAAAAGATGTGTCTGAAAAGGTAAAAGAATTAGCCTTTAGGTTGTATAAAGAGATTCAGAAAAGAGAACAGGGGGGTATCAGGAGAAGCAGAGGAAAGCAGGGAAAGTGGTGAGGAGACCTTTTATAGGTACATAAGAGAAAAGAGGACATTGAGGGAAGAGATTGTGAGGTTAAGAAGGCTTGGGAGGGACTGTGCAGAGGGGGATCAGGGAAAATCATATATCCTGAAGAAATACTTTTGTTAAATCATCACAGAGGAAGGGAAAGGGGATGGGTCACGTAAAATGAGCAGTAGCACTGGGGGAGGGGGAAGGCAGACACAAGTCCATTTATGGAAGAGAATGCCCTGAAGGAACTCACACATATGAATGTGGAAAAAGCTATGGGGCCAGATGGGGTATACCCAAGGGTATTGAGGGAATGCGGGGATGGTGCTGACTGCACCTCTGAAAGCCCTATTCAACAAATCACTGGAAACAGGAGTGGGTTTTGAGAACTGGAGGAGGGCAGATGTAGTCCTGATTCATAAAAGTGGTAGTTGGAAGGAGACTGGCAACTATGTGCTGGTCAGTCTAACATAAGCGGTGGTGAAGTTAATGGAGTTGCCAATAAAGGAAAGGATTATGAAGTACCTTAAATCCAGAGGATTACAAGACAAAAGCAGCTCAGATTCATTAGGGGGGGCGGTGAATGGGGGACATCATGTCAAACAACTCTAATGGATTTCATTGACTGGGTGACCAGGGAAAATAAGCAAGATGGGAGGTGGATATAGCCTGCTTAGACTTTAATAAGGCACTCAACACCGTAACATATTGGTGACTCATAAAATAATTAGACATCTTAGGGGTGGGTCCTAAGGTAATAAACTGGGTAAGAAATTGATTAGTGAATAGGTGCCAGATGGTGGTGGTAACTGAAGTTCCCTCCAGGGAAGCAAAGGTGACCAGTAGGTTCCTCAAGGCTTTTTACTAGGACCAATCTGCTTTAATGTCTTTATATGTGACAGAGCAGATGAACTGGAAGGGAAGATATGCCTCCTTGAAGATAAGACTAATATTTAGAATTGGGCTGACACTCCACAGTGGGTGGAAAGAATGTGTAGATACTTAAGGAAACTCAAGGAGTGGTCAAGGGCATGGCAGCTGGGTTTTAGTGCAAAAAAGTGAAAAATCATGCACAAAAGGTACAGAAACCTACAGGCAGAGAACAAAATGGGAAAAGGCTTATTGACTGTCACCAAACTTGAAAGATACTTGGGAGGTGAGCATATCTAATGATCTCAAGGCAGTGAGACAGTGTGACAAGGCAGTGGGTAGGACCATTGAGGTGCTGTGGTGTATATGTAGGTGTATCACCAGCAGAAATATGGAGCTGGTGTTGACACTGTATGGATTGCTGGTGACACCCCACCTGGAGTACTGTGTCCAGTTCTGGAGACCACATCTCAGGAAGGACATAGTCATGGTGGAGGCTGTTCAGAAGAGGGCAACCAAAATGTTGATGGGCCTCCATCAGAAGCCCTTAGAGAATTGACTAAAAGACCTGAATACGTACACCTTGGAAGAGAGAATGGAGGGGGGCATGAGAGAGACCTATGTATAACTCACAATGTTTGATAAGGTGCAGGAGGGGACCATTTTTCAGAGAAAGGACACACAACATGTAGGGGACATGCAGTGAAGCTGGAAAGGGGAACATTTAAGAGAAGTGTGTGGAAGTACTTCTTCACTGGAAATGTGGTGGATGCCTGGAACATTTTTTGAGTGGAGGTGATGGGGGTGAAAACAGCAATGGGCTTCAAGCATGCATGGGATAGGCACAAGAGAACCTTATCTTGGTAGCAAGGGGAGGGGGAGCTGGAGATCAAGAAGGTTTTGTGGTTACAGGATAGAATAGGCAGGGAAATAAAGGCACTGGGTAGGCCAAGTCATCCTTATCTGCTGTCATATTCTATGTTTCTAGGGAAGTAGGCTTGAAAATATGTTGTCAGTATCTGGCAAAGTACTAGGAGATATATAAAAAGATTGCTATTGATGATTACCTGCAGTAGTTTTATGTTTTGTGGAAAATACCAAGAGTTGAAATTTCATTTTTAAGAATCAATCTGAAAGGATGCAACAGAGAGATGAGGGCTAGAGATGACATGTGGTGGGGAAGAGGTGACTGGCAGACTAGTCTTGGCCACTTACGTAGGGATAAGAAGTAGAGATACAGGTTTCTTTATTTTTGTTTTTTTAATTTTCCATCAAGTACCCACCAGTTATTTGAAAAAGGATTTTCGCTCAACTCTAGTTCTCTCCATCCCTATCAACTTTAACACCGCATGCACTGTTTTCTGAGGAAAGTTTCAGTGTTTTAAGAATTTATGCAAAGTTTGTCAGTGACCATTTTCAATGTATTTTATGAAAGTTTTGGTCTAGTGATAACTAAAGCACGGGCTTCAGGCTTGAGAACTAGCAGATTCAGGTGACAATCCCAAAAGAGCTACATATTCACTTTCTTGCCTTGGGCATTTTACTTGAAATATCTGTACTAAATTCCTCTCAGTTGTAACAATGGGTAAACTAAAGACCCCACTGAAAACATGTGGTTGCACATCAGCTGGGCTATCATGGGTAAATAAGTTAAAAAAAATCTACACATGCAATATGTGTCTTAAATCGTACTCAATATAACAGATTCTAGCCTGGCTTATCACCCTTCAGATTTCAGCACTTAGCTGACATCTGAGACCTAGTTCAGTGCTTAGTTTCTCATACATGTTTCATCTTACAGAAACCAAGCCTCCCCATATACACAATATGTGGAGAAAATACATTAAAATCACAGAAGGTGCTGTGAAAGCCTAACTTTTATTTAGGCCACTTGACTTAAAAGGGAAGAACACCACAATGCAGCTGTTTCATCTGCTTTGACTGATGTTGTCATAGTAGAACTCACCTGCTGGAAAATAAGATAAAATGGTGGTATGATTGCCAAGAGAACTCATCCTTGAGGTATTATTACTGATAAAAGACTGTCCCTTTGAGTAGGCATAGTCATTTACAGAGCACAGGGAGGGGGAGTGAGATTAGATTTAAAGAGATGCCCCCCTTGTAGATAGTAGATAGCCTACAGGCAGACAGGTTTATTACTGAAATAATTGTATAGGCTTAGCTGTTTCAGAGTACCTGCTCTGTTGAGAATTTAAAAATATAGACTCAATACTTCCACAGTTGAAAAACAAACTTTATGTGGATCCTTTTTTAAATGTAAATTGTAAACCTTTAACTTACTTGGGGAGATTGTTGTGTTCTTTGCTGTTAATGTCTAAGAAAACTGCATGATTATTGCACAACATGAATAAGTCAATCGCAACATACATTATTTTCGCTAGCTGAGCTAAAGAAAATCTTATATCTTAATTTTCTATGAAAGGAACAGACAGTAACTAGCTATTTTCACCTGTTAGTGACATTACTGAAATGTCCCAGCACTTCATAATCGTTCATAGGTATTTCAATGAGATGCCTAACATGTTAACTCCATATCCTGGAAACAATGTCAGAAATACTTGCAGTTTTCCAACTTATTAAGTGCAAATTTAAAAAAAAATGGTTGATTTAAAAGATGAAACAATGGGGAATAAATGTATCTGGAGGGACAGAATGCAAAGTTACGTGGTGTTGGACATGGTTGAAATATGCCTACAGTACACAATTCTACACCCTACTTGTTTTATGATACCTTTGGACTTGAAAACTTGGGCAAAAGTACTGCCACATATGGTTTCATATATCATGTATGCTTTAAAGGACATGTAAAATACCAAAAGCAAAACAAGGTCTAAATAGTGGCAAAATCTTGTATCAACTTATTATGTGGTACAACATGAGTATATGGACAACCTCAAAGTCAAATAGCAAATGAAGAAGACATATACATAGGCTGGACAGCTGGCACAGTGGTAGTGCTACTGCTTGTGGGAACTGATGACCCTAGGTCAGCAACAACCTCATAACTCAGAGAATCAGCCGGGGGAGGAGGATCGAGTGACCCAAGGATTGCTCTCCTCCATTGTGGATGGGTGGAGCCAGTGCCCAGTGCTAGCTTGGCCCCTAGCGGTGGCTGAGAGTTGACACACTGACACTGTACGGGGGGGGGGGATAGATGCAGGTCAGATGCCTGGTTTGTGGCATATGGGGGAGCATGCTCAGCTCAGCCATTGGCATCATTGCTCCCCTCTTCCTCTGCACTGGGGAAGAAACAGGGATAAAGATGCTGACTGGCAGGGTGACACCAGTCTTCCACTAGCCCCACACTCAGCTATTTTGGCCATGTCTGTGCAGACTAGAACCTGTTCCTGGTGAGGCTTAAGAGGAGGCCCCCACCCTGCCAAGGGGAGCAAGCCCTGGATGAAAAGCTGGATGAGGTAAGTCCCAGAAGGCGCCGCGGTGACAGAGCTGGGGAGACCAATGGATGGGGGCTGGTTGGTATGGGAAAAAGAAATTAAGAAAACAAAAAGAAAGAAGACATATACAGTTGTTCTGGTGCAATATAAGTGTGACACACCAGACTGTAAAAGATATATGTAATGTTTTAAAAACACGCTTTTGTTATCATCACCATAAAAAGGACAGAAGTAACAATCTTCCAAGGAAACATTTCACAGTCCTGCTCTGACTGCTGATTCAATAACTTCACAGACTACTGGAGGACATTCAATAATTAAAAGGCTTAGCCTGTGGTTCAGAAGTGCAGTGGGAAACACATGTCATGCCCCCCACCATGCAGTAAAATCCACGCATGTCCAACTGTCCCCCAGACACTTGGAAAATGTTGTTGGCCACTGTGCAGCTACTTCATTTCCTCCTGCTTCCCTCACTGCCTTCCACTTTTGCCATGGCCTGCATCCCTCCTTGGCTCCTGGCTCTTGTTCCTGCCTACTCTTGTTCTCCTGTGCATGCCCATCTGTCTGGTTGCTCTCATCTGCTCCCCCCATCATGCTTTTAGTTCTGCCTTTCAGGGTTCAGCCACAACTCCTTTCAGTCTTACTGCCCTAGTTGAAGGGGTGGCCGAGTGCCTGGTCACTGCTGAGCCCTACTTCCTTCTAGTACTGCTATCTATTGGGAAAAGGAGACAGGCCAGGCAGTACTACATCTGGCTGAATTGAAGGTGGACCTATGCAGCGTCCTAAAGGTCTTCCTGTTTTTTGCCCAAACTAGGGAGCAGCTCATCTGTTAAGCCTTCTCACTTAACAATGCATGCCTGTTTTTCTTCTGCCTCTGCCATATCAGTTAGCAGCACACTGTACCCCAGTTTTCAGTGCACCAGCCATGGTCACTGTTCTTCTCAAACAGTTTTTATTTTCAGTTGTATCCTGTCACAGCCAAAATAACCTTTATTCACAACTACTGTTCTTCTAATCCTAGCCTGGAGGGAAGCGGTGACCAAGTCCTTTGATCCACAGATGTTTCCTACTTTGTAAGGGATTCTTCCCCTTCTCTGGATTAAAGAATTTAAAAATGAGGTAGTTTCTGCAGCAGTTGGAGTTAGTTTGTGGCTTTCCAGTTCTGGGCCTCAGTCTGGCTGTTTCGCTCTCCTTGTGAAGAATGTGTTTGTCTGTCTTCCTTTGTGCTTTTGGGCCTTCTTCCATAAGTGCCTTCTGTCCTGGGATGATTGTCTCCCATCCAAAGGGGTCTTTTGTCCTTGGATGATGTTCCCTGATGACCCCATGAATTAAAAGGCTTAGCCTGTGGTTCATAAGGGGATCAGGTGGCAAATCTCCACTGCCGCTGCACAGTTAAAATCAGTCATGTTCAAGTGTCCCCTGGATGCCCATATATGTTTGTTGCTAGCAGCCTTTCCTCTTCTCCCCCAGTAGCACCTCTCTCTCCTTGGAGCAGGGCCGTCTTCCCTAAAGTGGCTTTAGTCTTGGGACCCTGTCCTTATGACACCTCCAAGGGGGTTGGAATCCTTCTTGGTTCCACATCTTTTTCACACACTGACAGGGTAGTAGTTCCAGTAGCAGGGACACAGAGAGTGTAAACCAAAGTTCACAGTTGCCCAAATACCACATACTACTCAGTCTCAATCCTTATCCTACTGAAGACCCTGATGACCCCATGAATCTTTTTACTTCTTGTATTGGCAGAGAACAATAATCCCTAATCCTATCTAATTAAGGACCTTAGTTGAGGGATGAGGTAGGAGTGAGGGCTGACAGTACCACCCACAAACTGTGTAAATACTCTGGTGACAAATGGAGTGAGTACTGATTAGAAACTTTATGAAACATTAGAATGTGACTATTATACAATTGTCATCCTTTTAACAGAACATTAATCTATTATATTGAAACCTTCACTTGAAAATAATTGAATACACTGCTTTTCTGTTTTTAGTCTTTTGTTATTGTCAGTGTTCCTCTGGCCTTTCATAAACTCACAGTCCTGCAATGTTCAAAAAAGAAGAATATTTAGCCAAGCTTGAATAATTCATAAGCCTTTTCAACATGTAAAATGTTTTTGAGCCTCAGGACATTTACCAACAAGTCTACTGTACTGTAGCTACTCAGTTTTGTATATGTGTGTGTGTGTGTGTGGTGTTTATTTGTGGTGCCAGAGAATCACACTTACCCACTAGTCACCTGTACTGTAACTACTCAGTTGTGTGTGTGTGTGTGTGTCTGTCTGTTTGCACGTGCACACACGTGTGTATATATGTGTGTGTGTGTGTGTGTGTGTGTGTATGTGTGTGTGTGTGCATGCGTGTGTGTCTGTTTGCACATGCACATGTGTATATATGTGTGTGTGCGTGTGGTGCTGGAGAAGACACATAAAATGTTATACAATTCAAGCCCATTTATCATAGTGTGTGGGTACCCATACACTCCACTGCTATTAGGTATGGATAGCCCCTATTTTGTATGGACTTCCATACACATAATATACTTGTTAAGGTACAGTTTAAAGGTCAGTAAAGTTGTTCTGTGAGAATTTTGATGTCAAAACGATACCATAAAAACAGTTCAGCCTTGTGTGGAAATCTATATACAAGGGGGTAACCATACACTGTAAGGTATTTATAAATCCCATAAAATGTATGGGTCATCTCTTATGGCTCAGAATTTACTAATGGTGACTATGTACAGTACAGTGAAGATGCTGGTGATTACTGTATTTTAAGCCATACATGACTGAGCCACATCAATCCTTCTTAAAGCATGAGAGTCAGAGTTCTCATGCTATTAGTAGCCAAGTTTTCTGCGCTTATAAACAAGGTGCGCCACGTCCAGTATTCAACAAAGTTTATGGTGGTATGTTCATATCACTGAAAACAGATGAAAGCTTTTTGCTTCTCTGCAAGTAACACACTACTCCAATTATTTTTTTTACTTCACTACTGTCTTTCAACAGAATTCAACAAAAAGCAAGTTAATCAGATATCTGTAAACAGCTGAAATTAGGCATACATGGAATTAGTGTAAAACAGAACCCAAAAAGGTTAAAAAGTATATAAATCTTAGTTCATTTTCAAACATCCTTTTAGGAGGGAAAACACTTTTTATCAGAAAAAGGTCTGCAACTCCCCCCCAAACAGACATAAACAGGACGCCTCCTCCTCGTACTCCACACACACACACACACACACACACACACACACACACACACACACACACAAACACAGCTGGCATGCATAACTATGAAGGAAAACCATAATTTGCCCCTGAAGGAGTAGCCAGATGATCCCTTTCCCCTTCCTGACACCCTGATCTTCCTCCCACACTCCAACATTTTGTGACATTTGTATGTAGCGAGTGCAGGGGCTCAATCCATTGAAGTGTGAGGAGCATCATTGTCAAACATTGTTTTTGGCAATTTTAGTGGACACTAAGTAAAATCGGAGTAAGAGATCAACTAACAAGGCTCTTGTTAGTTGACCCCCAACTCTCCTTTTAACTAAAGTCCCTTAATCAGCTTAAAAAATGCTTGAAAGTAATGTTCCACAGACTTCAGTGGATCTCACCCCATGCTACAGAGAGGTTATAAAATGTCAGAGCACAGTGGTAGAGTGTGCTATTTGGAAGTGGAAGGAAGTGGAAAGAGATTGTGCAGAAAGCCCCTCAGGGCAAATTATGATCCCTTCCCTTCCTTGTGTACTTTCTTAAAAATAAACAAGTTCCTCAGGAGAACTTCCACTGAGGTAAGGGAGCTTCCTATTTGTTGTTTTAAAATTCAGGAAAGGTGCTTTTTAAGTTGCAGGGGAGTAAGGGCCGAGATATTCCACAGTACTTATTTGGCCCAGAAGGACAGTGGATGGGAAGTTGACTGGTTCTGAATCCCATTGTTAGTCAATATTAAGGATTAAGAAGCCTTGTAGGAGTTGAATTTGTAACTGTAGTTGTGAGTAGTGGTGGATTTGTGATTGAAAAGCTGGATTTAGGATAGAATGGCATATTTGTGACTTTGTGGTGGGTTGGAGATGCACTACTGAATTATAGTGTATGGTGGAACGTAGTTCAGCAGGGATTTCCATGCTACGTAAAAAGTCATTCTGCTGCATAAGTGACATCCGTACTGCAGCAGAATTACTTTCATTCTGCTGAAGTAGGGACAATGGCAGACAATGCTCCTAAGCCATTCATCACTGGCTTTAAGGAACTGATGACTAATCAAACGGAGTAGCACAGGATCTAATGGACACCAGAAAAAAGGCAGGATCAACCAGATAAGCTAAACACTGTGGTGCAGGATCAACCTGATATATAAAAAAAATGCAACACCTGGTCCTCATAATGAAAGCCCTCTCGTTAAGAAAGAGGAACAGCCACAATTGTTTTAAATTTCAAAACCCTGCCCAAACCTGAAAGTCAACGAATCAAAATGCACTAGGTTCCTAACAACCAAACAGTGCTCCCTGGCAACCAGGGGTAACTCTCAGCAGGAAACAAGTTAAGAAAAACACAAACATTTAGTATCAAACTGTATTTTTATTTGTTTTGGAGGACATCATACACTATGTAGAACAGTGTATGGCTCACTATACACAACAAGGCTCTTCTCAACCTCGTGGTTACTATGCTGACTGAGAGACACTCAAGCTTCACTCTTGAGGTCATCCAGTCAGCATAGTAACTACTCAGTTGCAAATAGCCTTGTTGTGTATAGTGAGCCATACAATATCCTACATGTGGAGGCTGTCTGGGACTTAACCTACGTCACTGATAGTATTTAGTGTATGTTGTGTCGATACTATCTGCATGCATTTTTGATAAGCTGTAACAGCCAATAAAGGATTCTGAAGATTTTGAACTGCCTGTGCCTGTCATGTCTCAGTACCATTTTCAGCTTTTTCTCTGAAGGAAGAGACCTGGCTCCTGCACACTCTTCATTTAATTTCCAAAGTGGTAATTTGTGAACAGAAAATGTTATAAATCATTGGAGATTTATTGTGAATGAGAGGTGTGCATTCACTAGTTCACAGCATTTAACTGTAGTTTCAGACAGGTAAACCAGTGAAATTGTTTACTGCAGTGGAGGAGAGGAGAGTGCAGTGTGCTTGCTGCAGACCTGCAGCTACAGACACTGCAGCAAGGCAGTGAGTGACTTCAGCAGACAGGTTAATGTGCAGGGGCAATTTTGAAGGATTTGACAAATCATTTTTATTTTACTGTCTACTCGTGGTGCCTGTCTGTGTGAGCCTGCTAGCCAGTCAGTGGGCATCGAGTGAATAGTGAAGTAAGCTGCTGTATGAGAATAGACACTAGCTGGGGTGGTATGGGTGGCGTGGTGTGAGGGTCTGTCAGTTTTAGCCTAGTTTTGCACTCTTTCATCTCATCCAGTTCCCTGTCACTCCATGAGTTGTGTATCTTGAGCATGTCATTTAGGTATGTACAAATTATGAGTGACTATTGTGAGTGACCATTGTTAGCAACATGGTGGTAGCTGCATTGCATCATCATCTCTCAAGCATGTGTTTTTGATGTATGAAGAAAATATAAGGAAACTAATGAGGAGAAAGGATGCAGGAAAAGAAAAGAAACAGAATCAGCACAGAAACCCAGGGTTGGAGCACAAAATAGGTGAAGTGGTATTAAAGACAACCAAGCAGGAAAAAGGCCTAGGGGTAATCATATCAAATGACCTAAAGGTGGCCAGACAGTGTGAGAAAGCAGTCAGGAAGGCTGGTGGGATATTGGGGTGCATAAGAAGGGGTATCACCAGCAGAAAGAGGGAAAAGGTATTGCTCCTGTATAGATCGCTGGTAAGATCCTACCTTGAGTACTCTGTCTAGTTCTGGAGACCACATCTCCTTAAGGATATAGTCTGAGTGGAGGTGGTCCTGAGGACGGCAACCAAAACGGTGCTCTGTCTGCATCAAAAGCATTATGAAGAGAGACTATGGGACTGCAACATGTAAACCCTGGAGGAGGGAGGGATATGACAGAGACCTTTAAATAACTCCTAGGATCAAATAAGATACAGGAGAGAAGTATCTTTCAGAAAAAAGGGGCTCAAGGACATGAGGACATGATATAAATCTGGAAGGGAGTAGATTCAGGAGAGATGTGAGGAAGTCCTTCTCCACTGAAAGTGTGGTGGACTCCTGTAACAGCCTTCTAGCAGAGATGGTGGAGGGAAAAACAGTGGTGGGTTTCAAGAATACATGGGATAGTCCCAAGGGAATCATAGAGGGAAGGGAGGGAGGGAAGAAGGGAGAAATACCTGATTTTCAAGTAGGTCTGCAGTGAGAATGCAGGTAGAGAAAAATGGCAGACTGAGTTTGCCAAGCGGCCCTTTTTCCTGCTGTCAGATTCTACGTTTCTGTGTTTCTAGTAGAGAAAGGTTTTACCATGCCGGTTCCACCAAGTAGAAGTTCTTAAAGTGGTAGCGATGGAAAAGGAGATGGTCATGGTAAGATAGGGGCTGTCAGAATTACGGCTGCAAGTGTGACAATATGGCCAAGAAACCATGGATCATTAATCCACAGAAGTCTACTCCAACTCCAAACAGCCTGTCCAGCCAGCAGTACAGTGCATCTGGTGATGAAAGCACCATAAGCAAATTAGAAGTGCATTGGTTTCACCTTTTCCTCCTTCAAGTGCTTTCAGTTCCAGTTTCCCAACACACAATAGAAGTGATCAATCTAGAAATCTAAAGGAAAGCCCATAAAATGTCCATGTCTTACAAACAACATAACAACAGATGCAGAATACACCTGTCCATGGGTGTCAATAATTGCCACTCCACCTCAAACCACTATATGGCATACCCTGTCCCCAAAATCGTATCATGCATCATCATCAGCAGCAGCAGCACCATACAGCTCAGTGTTGCTGCTTGGTCAATATGTCAGGATGGTGACACTGAGTATGGGTTTGGCATGGACACTACAGTTATCTTGTCATCCAAGGAAAAAGTACAGATTCCTTATGCAAACAGGGGGCAGGGTGTTATTTACTGATGCCAGAACTCTACAAAAGCAAGTGAGTAGGTCAGCCACCAAAGCAAGCTGTAAGGGAGAGTGGCAGAGAGGATGCTATCTAATTGAAGCCTTCAAAGTAGAGGCATGAAACTAAGCCTGAAGAGGAAGTTCAAAACAAAACCCCACATTGGCCACTGCAACATGACCAGCCCCATAGTACTGTACCACATTATGTTGCTGCTCTACCTGACCATTCCCAGACATATCATTCCACAGTAGTAAAAAAAAAGAAATCATCCTGCAGTCAATTCCAAACTATTCCTAAAGTTCCACCAAGCACAACCACCAGTCCACTGTGCCTAAATAAAAATGAAAGGGATACGCTGTCATTTGGGTGTCTTTCATAGCTGACACCACAAATCTACAGAAAGAATGTTGCAGTCCATATGATAGAAAGATCAGTCAGGGTCAGAAAAGTCTAGTTAATCTTCGGGAACCATTGTTGTGGTTAATCATTTAAAACATGGGCATGACAACCAGCTAACAGTCACGTCCACCCCCAATCCCCACTTAGGTCATCCTACATAGGCCAGCAGAAGCAGCTGCAGGGAAAGTCAGGTTTGGTATGAGAAGTGCTGCAATAAGATGGTTTATTCAAATAGTCTAGCCACCATGGCAGCTGCTTGAGCCAACCAATGCATATCCAGGCATGGACAGCTATACCGTGGGGGCCAGACCAGCCATGACCTCCCCATTGTAAAATCAGGGTAGGCTTGCTTGTCATCACCACCTTATTGAACCTTTTGGGGGCTTTTTTTATAAACTGAACAGGCTTAGCTGGTGCCACTTAGCTGGTGTCATACATACAGATGGGGATGGGTTGGTATTCCATTTATTCCACTCCATTGCAATTTTTCTCACTAGGGCAAAGTTTCAGTTGCTTGGAATGTTGTAGTCATTTTATGCTTATTTTTTGGTCTGCTCCACCACCTCCAATGGGAGCTCAGCCTCCACCCACTCACTGCCCTCCCATGCCCAGGCCACACAATCTATGATAATATGCCCTGGCTTACCTCTAAGGGAAGGGCCATGGCAAGGGGATCCCACCAGGTGGACACTGTTGGCAGCAGGGGCAGCAGCAGAGTGGGCCTTCATACTCTGGGCTGGGATTTTGTGTGCGGCTGTACCTAGAGGCAAGGACATGCAATGATGACCCATATCCACCCTGCCCCTGCAGGTGATGGCACCAGCACAATAGATCTTCCCTGCCTCAACCAGGGGTCCATGAAGTGCTGTTCACACTACCTCCTCCTTCTTCCCCCAGAAAAGAAGAGCAGTCCCTATGATATTCAGTCTTCTCCCACCCCCCCAGCTGGCCCTCCGATGTCCTGAGTCCAATTTCCAAACCTGGGTCATCGGCGTTGCAGATGGATGAACTGCCTCTGTACAGGCAGGCTGGATCTCTATGCTGTTTTCTACATTATGACTCACAAGTTGCATACGAATACAACTAAAATACAGGATCTTCTAGTTCATATGTGAAGTCATTGGTTCCTACTACTGTCTTGGGCCACCATAGTGCTGTTGTCACTGTGCTAAAGCAGGAGTACAGAGCTGTTTAGCTGCAGTTCAGGAAAATGTTCTATTCCTGCATCCTCAAGTTGCCAGCTGCATCTGCAAGGAAAAGGATTAAAGTTTTGTGGTGATGATGATGAGTGCCTTGACTTTTCTGCAGCCTTTCCCTCCTTTCTCAAAGTCACTGATTCTGAGTAAATATTTCAGAGAGAGGAGGGCATTACTCAGTGCATTATGTGTGTTTTTTGGTGTTGGGGCTGGTGCAGGGGGGGTGGTGGGGGGACAGGTGTTTTATCAGAGAAGAGAAGCCTGTTGCTCCTTTCTACAAGCATAATCATCAGGGGCTCTATTATTGCCAACTTCTCCAGATACAACTTAGGTACAGTACATCAGGGTAAATGTACTTTTGTGCCCTTGACATAATATTTACAATTGTCTGGTGTCTTGTTTATGGCTGTGGGTAGAGCCTACAGACATCTTGTTTTAGCTAAAGAAAAATGGCATACCATGGAGCACATTTTTGGACTTTTCAGTGTATTCTTCTTTAACTGCAAATCACTATGGCAGTTAAAGAAATACTCCCTTCTTTCTGTTTAGAATGTTGGGCACAGAACTTCCAAGCTGCTTTTCTCTGACAGCAAATGTGCACACATTCCAAACAAATCTAAATATCTTCAAAACAATTCAAGGTGCACAAAAGCAACCAGCATGAGAGTTGTTCAGAACATAAAGACCTTTCACATGAGGGTAGTCACTAACCTGAATTCTTTATACTTTGTAAAATATGGTCTTCCAAACAGTCTCATTTTTTTTTCACTCTCAGTGAACACAGTAGAAGTCATGCCAAACAAATGAAATTTTTCGGAAAGTATACAAGTTACCAATACACAGCCAACATGAAAATTATTCAGGACAAAACAACCTTTCAAATGTGGGTAGTCACTAATCTGAATTCATTTGATTTTCTAAAATATAGCCATCTGAAAGGTGACAATTATGAAGAAAAATCAAAATGCAGGTGATTTGATTGCCATAGTTTAAAAATAAATAATTAGTGCAGCTTAATGAATAGGTTTTATGGAAACATCTTTTTGTCCTGAACAACTTTCATGCTGGTTGTTTATGTGTGACTCACATACTTTTACAGATATTTAGATTTGTTTGGCATAACTTCTATTACACTTCCAAACAACCTCATTTTTGCAAACCACTCTGCCAGTTAAATAAAATACTAGACCAGACCACCTAATCTCTTGCCATGCCTAATTTAAAGTGGACAGGAATTGATTTCTTAAGTGCAGCTGTTTGAAATGTCTTTATTTTCATAAATTACATTTATACCTCTAAAGGATCCCTATTTAATTGTGCCTGAATAAAAGCTAAAGCTGTCAGTTGTGTTTTGTATTGTTTTATATGTATGGACACTAGTCTGTGCAGTTCCTTTCATGGAACTAAGAATTCTGCGTTTTGGCTATGTCACGTCATGGTTTCAGAACCATGGATATTGTACTGATAAGTTCATGCTCAAATTTCTGAAACCGTGAAGTGACATAATCAAAACTCAGAATTCTTGGTTCCACGAAAGGAACTGCATAGAATCTTGCACATACAAAGAAAACAATCCAAAACACAACTGACAGCTTCAGTTTTTATTCAGGCACAGTTAAATAGGAATCCTTTAGTGGTATGAATATATTTCATGAAAACAGAGACATTTCAAACAGCATCACATAAGTAATAAATTCCTGCCCCCTCTAACAGGGTGACCTTGGTAGGAAGACTGAGTTCTTTTCCCTAACCCCCCTTGCACTTTTCTTGTTATTGAGAGAGAGAGAGAGAGAAAGATTTTTTACTGTTAGACTGGCCACCCACAGCACACTCTATACCCTGTGCTGTCCCTTCTTCTGTGTCCCCTTTTTAGGCTCTGATTGAATGTAAGAGAAAGAAAAGTTATAAAGTGCCAGGTTGTGCGCTCAACATGCAGAAACTTGAAGTGCCTTAAATAAAAGACCCTGCACTTAAAAGGAAGAAATTGATGTGCAAATCCTAGCAAGAGATATAAGAAAAGAGGTACAGTCTACTGTGCATACACAAATGCATAATGTATTTTATATATATATATATATATATATATATATATATATAAATACACACACATGTATATTTATACAGTATGCACACACACACACACACACATATATATATATATATATATATATTAGTAGCACTACCATGCCACTATAGTTAGGGTTGAGTACCCCATTTAAGGTTAAATCTGAAATCTGCCAGCTTAATAACTTTTCCACCATATGATGGATTTGACTGAAATTTGGAATGTACAGTCTGGTACCATAGATTTCTAGATCTGCTGTGTTTTGTAATGGTCGGATATACAGTTGCGGTGCTACAGAGCGCCAAAAAGCGCATAAATTATGCATTTTTGTGCATTCCTTGCTCATGCCTACAGGTCACATGGTTTGCTTGACCAGTCCAAAACCTTCAGAGGACATGCAGCCAGGGTCTCAAATGTGCCTTTTGAAGATTTTGTGAAAAAATATTAAATGGTTCAAAAGTTATTCATAAAACAAGTTTCCCATTATAGTCAAAGGGAAAAGTTAACAAAAGTGTGAAAGTGTTGCAAATGCAATTTTTAGTGTCACAATTGACCCTTGTAGTGTAGCAAAACTGCCATCTTTTTTTCAGTTGGTGGTTACAGAAATGCTTGCCATTTAAATTTGGGACCCTCTAATGACACAATTCTTGCTGTGTTCACCTAGTCGAGTCCTGAGGATGCTAGCCATGTCTTTTTTTTTTGGAAGGGGGGTAAACACACCAGAAATATGTTTTAAAAATGTTTGCAAACAGTAGTGTCACAAAGTAGTGTCACACATTTGACACTTTCATGATTTTTTTTGTGACAGAGTCGCAAATCACAAAACTACTTTGCAACACTATACCCAAAACAATAGGAAATATTTGCCACACTGCTGCTAAAGAACGATTTGGTCTTTTGGGCAGATATTTAGAGGGAAGAAAGCCAATATCCCATAGATGTTCCTTTTTGTAGTTTCATGACAAAATATTCAAGGGCTTTAGAGTTACAGCACTCCTAAACTGATGATTTTTCCCCGTAGGCTAACATTACAGCATCCGCCGTGCCTTTTGTGGCCCATATCTTGAAAACGCTTCAAGATACATACTTTTCATTGGTAGAAATCTTAGTCCCCCAACTAGGGGGTAAGTGCAAAACCCACAAAGAAAGTCTTAAATAATATGAGATTTTAAATTCTTTTCTACATTGTACAGTTCTTGAGATATAAGCAATTTAGTATTCCAAGTGTTCATTTTCTGCTCCGAGGACCATTATTATGCATACATTCTTTGTATTCACTGTGCTTCTGAATGCACCTTTTTGGGGGAAAGTGTGTGTATTTGCATTACTGTTACAGTTTGCATATCCGCTTATGTTTCCATAACCTTTTGCATTACCATTTCCGTTTATGTCACCGTGTGCATTACCCTTTACATTTGCATTTGCACTTGCGTTTGCATTACTGTTACCATTTGTGTTTCCATTATTGTTTTTGCCTGTGTTTCCCTTGGCATAACCGTGTGCATTACCATTTGTGTTCGCATAAGCGCTTCTGTCTGCGATCCATTTGTGTTTGTGTTTCCTTTGGCATCATCGTTGCTGTTTCTGTAAGCATTTGCAATTCCAATTGCATTACCATGGTCTTGCACATTACCATTTGCATTTGCATACTCACTGGCATCTGCATTTGCTTTTTGTGTTACTGTTCTCTTTGGTGTCATTGTTGGTGTTACTGTAACTGTTTGCATTTCCAATTGCGTTACCATTATTGTTTGCATGTTCGTCACCATTTGCATTTCTTTTTGCCTTAGCATTTGCATTTTTGGAAGCATGTCCATTGTTAATTGTGGTACTGGTTTCCTTCTGCATTGCCATTGCCGTTACCATTTGCATTTCTGTTTGTGTTTGTGTTACTGTTTGCATTTTTGTTACCGTTTGCGTTTCCATTGTTGTTAGCATTTGTGCTACTGTTTTCATTAATGTAAGCATTTCTGTTGCCGTTAGCACTTGAGTTACCATTTCTGTTTTCATTTATGTTTGTGCTTGCATTTCTCTTACAGTTTGCATTATCGTTTACATTTGAGTCACCATGTGCATTACCATTTGCGCTTGTGTTTGCATTACTTTTAGCATTTCTATTTTACCTCACTATTTCCATCACTGTTTATGTTAACATTACCATTTGTGTTTTTGCGTTAGCTCCCAAACCCACATTCCATTCATTATTTATAGTGTACATTCTCAAAAAGAAGGGAAATTCATGCCAAAAAAAACTCTGTTTAATGCATCAGTTAGGGTTGTTCCACAGTGACAAAAGCAAGGAAAATCATTGTTAGGGTTGGCACCCCTTGCATCCCAAGCCCATCCAATCCCCACCAACAGGCATCGTGGTGTTCGTTTGGGTAGTCGGTCCTAACTCTCACCCCATTCTCCTATACTGCACTGCCTCAGCTTATTTACACATGAAATGGGGTGAGAGTTAGGGCTGAAGACCCCAACACACACCTCAGAAATAATTTCAGAGCACCTCTTTGCATTAGCACTCGTAATTCACACAGTCGGCGGCTGGCCGTGGAGGTGAGAGGTGGGCTGTGCCAGTCGCCAGCTGGGGAAGGGTGGCGGGTGCTGGATGGGCTGTCACGACTGGGGGGTGGTGAGCCACTAGACTACCAGGAAATGGCAAATTCTTATATATTTCATTATAATAGGCGGGCCGCTAGACTACCACAGATATGAATAATAATAATAAATACAGATCAAGGGGGGTCACTAGACTACAAGGGATATCAACAAGAAGTATAAATAAATATACATTAGGGGGGCCACTAGACTACCAGGGATAAAAAAAAATATTAATAAAATACACATGGGGGGGCCACTAGACTACCAGGGATACAGAGATCATTATCTATATTATCATGATTGGGGGGCACTAAACTACAAGGGATATTGAAAACATATTTTTTATTAAAAGGCAGCAGAAAGAAGCTCCTTGAGCAAAACCCACCCTCGTATAAGCTTCAAGGGCAACCCGGGCAGAAAAAATCTATTTTAAAATCTGCCCATCTCGTCCCTCACTTTTTGTTCATGAGCGAGCAATTTCTTTGATCATGAGTCTGCAAATTCTTTGATCATGAGATTCTTTGATTGCGATCATGCATCGCAAGCAAGGATCAAGATGGCCAGATAAAAAAAACAATTTTCTCAGCCCAGGGGTCTCCTAGGAAGACAAATGAGGTTGGGTTTTACTCAGGGGTCTTCGTTCCAACGAAGCATGGTGGTGATTTACCGCATTTCTTTGAATTTTTTAAATTAGAACAGTTTTTATTCTTTGTTCATGAGCCTGCAAATTCTTTGATCGTGAGATTCTTTGATCACGGGGAGGGACAAGATGGCCAGATTTTTTTTATAATGCAATAGATAGGGAAATTTTACCAATTTTTAAGATTAAATATCTCAGAAATGGTTTGGTTCATACTAAGGTTCATACTAAGGTTAGAAGAAAGAGCTAGTAGGCCAAAGCCCATAATGCTCCTATGCAAGGCCATAGAGTAGAATGTTAAGACATACCCAGACATAATTAGTGTCGAGACGGTGTTTAAAAATCTCTTTAGTATTACTTGGTACTACATCAGATGGAAGTCTATTCCAAGTCCCAATAGTTCTTACAGAAAAGAAAAACTTACGATTATTGTATTTAAAAGATTTACCAGTTAACTGAAGGAGATGACCTCTAGTATTACGTATTGATGACTTAAAAGAAAATCCTAACTCAGTCATGATATTGGGGTCATGAATAATGTCATTTAGGAGGAGAAGGTCACCTCTAATGCATCTGATAGTAAGAGGCATTAGTTTCAATGTATCCAACCTAAACTCGTAAGATGAGGATTCAAGACCAGATTTTTTTTAGTGTATTTTTGCTGAACCCTTTCAAGAGAGTGACTATCTGATTTTTTAAAAGGACACCACAACTGTGAAGCATATTCAAGATGGGGACGGACATAGGACCTGAATAGAAGTAACAACACCTCCTGATCTTGAGATCTATTATTGGTCTTTTTACTTGAAATTTGGAGGGAGTTTACGGCATGTCCTGTAGATGTGAATTATGGTATTTACATGTTGGAGAAAAACATTTTTGTGCAGATATTGCGTGATGCACTCTCTGTGTTGCGGACAGTGTTTTGGATTCTGCTGGTGGCTTGAAATTGATAGGGTGCCTAGCCTTAGTGTCATGGATGCAATTTTCAGTTGTTGTGTGTGTTAAATGTCAACAGGTGTGGAACTGTGTCACTCTGACAAATAAAAATTTTAAATTTTTACATGTTATATCTCGGACACGGCTTGGTCTTTTTACTTTAAATTTGGAGGGTGTTGATGGCATGTCCTGTAGATGTCAATAGCGGTGTTTATGTGTTGGACAATATATTTTTTGTGGAGATATTAAGTGGCACAGTTTATGTTTTGTGGACAGCATTTTCTATTGCTCTACTACATTAATATTTGTTTGGTGGGTGGCCTTGGTATTCTCAATGTACTTTTTAGTCATTGGGTGTGTAATGTGGCCCAACTGGGCCCCACACTCCCACCAATGTGTGCAACATTCTACTTTTCTATTCTTTCTTAAAAAGTAAGGAAATTCTATGCAAAAACTTTGTTAATACATCGGTTTGGGTTCTTCTAAAGTGAAAAAAGTGAGGAAATTCAATTTTAGGGTTCCCAACCCTTGCACCCCACCCCAGTCCACCCCCACCAACAGGCGTCGGGGTGTGCGTTGGGGTCACTGGCTCTAACTCTCACCCCCATTCTCCTACACTGCACCACCTCAGCTTGTTTACATATGACTTTTCATCAGTATTTAATGTAGGAAAAACTTCTGTTGTACAGAATCAACCACCTAGGGGGTCATCAGATCTAATAATACAGATTAAAGAAGTCAGAACTAGACTAAGAAATCTAAATCCAAATAAGGCTCATGGACCTGATGGTTTACAACCAAGACTATTGAAGGAATTGGCAGATAACCTGGCAGGGCCTGTAACGCTGATCTTTCAAAAATCCTTGGAAACTGCCCAAATTAGTCCCACATGAACAACTGATACAAACTATTTTTAAATTAGGGATAAGCCATAAACTGGTACTTCGGATAGAGGATTGGCTGAAGGATCGGAAACAGAGGGTATGTGTCCTTGGGGAATCTTCTGAATGGGCCCCAGTTATGAGCGGAGTCCCTCAGGGAACTGTTCTGGGACCATGCTTATTTAATCTTTATATTTCTACAATGCAGGTTACAACAAATGTTTGGTTGTCCAAATTTGCAGATGACGCACGCATAGGTTTCCCAGTAAATAGTCAGATGGATGCACTAAAACTACAGAAGGCCCTTGCAGAATTGGAAACATGGGCAACAGAGAATATGGCATCTTTTAATATTAACAAATGTACAGTAATGCGCTTGAGGAAAAAAAATCCAGAGGTGGATTATAGCTCAGATAGGCAGTTACTCAGGGTAGTAAAGGAAGAAAGAGATCTGGGTATCAAGGTTAGTAATGACCTCTAATCCCATTTGCACTGTAATCATGTGGTCAAGAAATCAAATAATATCCTTAATTGTATACATAGGCATATTAAAAGTAGGAAAAAGGAGGTTTTGCTTCCTCTTTATACCTCCCTGGTGCGCCCTCATACAGAGTATTGTTCACAATTCTGGGCACCAGGCCATAAGCAAGATATAGATGCACTGGAGAGGGTTTAGCACAGGGCTACAAAAAGAATTAGGGAAGTACAGAGCGGGAATTACGTGGAAAGATTGAGGAGTCTGGGCCTTTATTCTTTAGAGTATCGAAGGTTGAGAGGAGATATGTGTCTTATTTACCAAGCACTATCTGATAATGAGCTTTGGAAACAACTAGGATTAACTTTGAGACACCAGTCTTATAATACACATGCCCATCATTTACAACTTAATATGGAAAAGTTTAATACAGAGGCAAAAAGGTACTGGTTTTCACTAAGAGTTGTTAAAATTTGGAATACATTACCAGCTGGGGTGGTGGGTAGTCAAACTGTGTTAGCCTTTAAGCAGTCACTTGATTATTATCTGAAGAGTAAGAATATAAAAGGGTACTAATTTGTATTGATTAATTTATTAAAGTAATAGTATGGCGAGCTAAATGGACTTCTTGGGCCGGATATTCAAACTGCGCTATTTTGTGGCGCAAGCCCTTGCGCTGCACAAAATAGTTGCGCAGGGGTGTGGCCGGAGCAATAGTCAAAGGAGTTGCACTATTGAGCAACTCTTTTGAATATCAACCCCCGGCCACAGCCACTGTGCATGGCGCAGTGGAACTTGCACCACCACAAGTGGTCAGAGTGGAGCATTCAACTTGCGGTGGCACAAGTACCATTGCACCATGCACACATTTCCGATATTCAAAAGGTGACATGAAAATGGGGCCATAATTCATGCAAGGTGCAGGGGGGGCCATTTGCATCTGTTTATGGCCCCATTTGCATGCCATGAGCATGCAGGTGCACCGATCCCTGAGGACTTGCTCCTGGTGCCCTGCCAGGCAGCAGCCATTGGGGACTGATGCCCCCTGCAGCCCAATAGCGGGCAAAAGAGTAAAAAATCTCCCCAACCCCCCACTGGCCTGATTGTGGACAAAAGCATTAAACTCCCCCCTTCCCCGACTGGCCCAATTGTGGGCAAATGCTGAAATAACCCCCACCAGCCCGATCACGGGCAGCAAAGTGTCCCCTAACATATCCCTGGTGGTCCAGTGGACCGATAAGCCCGATCGGGCTGCAGAGTTTTAACCCCCTCCTCCTGAATATATCCCTGGTGGTCCAGTGGACTGATAAGCCTGATCGGGCTGCAGAGTTTTAAACCCCCTTCGAGCGTATCCCTGGTGGTCAGTGGACCGATAAGCCCGATCACAGGCTGCATTGGTTGCGACCCCCAAGACCACATCCCTGGTGATCTAGTGTCCTCCCACCCACCCACCCACAAAGCCCCACCCGCTCCTCCCCCGCGGCCCGGGTGGCAGCATCCACCCGCCTGCCACCCGCCGCCCACTGACTGACTGCCGGTAGGGCCTGCACACCGATGGTGCAGAGGAAGAACCAATGGGCATGCAGCCATGCCGTACAAGGCAGTCAGATTTGTGAATGAATTCATTCATTCACAAATCTGAACTGCTGCTCTGACTGTAGACTACATGCCCGTGGCTTTACTCTGCACCGGTGAGCATGCAGCCCGGGAAGTCAGAGGCGAAAGCGGCCGAGGCGGCTGGGCGGGTGGGATACTGCCACCCGCCCGGCTGAGGCGAGGTGTGGGGCTTCATGGGTGGGTGGGGTGGGGACACTATCACCAGGGATGTGTTGAGATCACAAACTAATGCAGCCCAGATCAGCTTATTGGTCCACTGGACCCTAGAGACATGTCTCGAGGACACTTGCTGCCCGCGATAGGGCTGGTTGGGGTGATTTCCAGCTTATGCCCACAATCAGGCCAGTCGGGTGAGGGCTTTTCTGCTTTGCCCACGATCGAGCCAGTCAGGGGGATGTTTTATACTTTTGCCTGAGATCGGGCTGCAGGGGGCACAGGAGTAGGTTGAGGGCCAGCCACAGGTGGCAGCTGCTGTGTTGCACCCTGCATTGCGGCAGCTCATCTGTGGGTGGCCCTCGACTGATCCTTTTTTGGGCTCAAAGTTGTGCAGGCACAGGTTGGGGGTTGCACCTGCACAACTCTGCACAGCCCGGCTGAATATCAGGCTGTGCAGTTTATGCATGGTTCCTCCCCCTCCAGTTCAGCATGCATTCATTTGCATTGTGCTGTTGCTCAGCATGTTTTCAGTGGTGCAACTGCCTCCTGCTGAATATCGCAGAATGGCACAATTTTGGACTTGCGAAGGTGCAACCCTTTTGAATATCTGGGCCACTGTCTTTAAAGAGTTCAGGACAACCTATGAAACCTATGGGATGGGGTGAGAGTTAGGGCCGATGAAAAATAGCAGGACAAGAGGACACAGCATGAGATTAGGGGGGGGCTGATTAAGGGGGAATGTGAGGAAATTCTTTTTCACAGAAAGGGTGATGGATGCATGGAATGGCTTACCACAAGAAGTGGTGGCTATGAATACAGTGCAGGGCTTCAAATGGGCATGGGATAGGCATAAGGAAGCAATACAAATGACTATGAATAGATAGGCCATTGACAGAGCAAAGGCCGATGGCACATTTATAAGGTAGAAAAACAAAATGGGCAGACTGGATGGGCCTTGCGGTCCTTATCTGCCGTCAACTTCTATGTTTCTAAGTTTCTGTGTTTGTTGGTGGGAGCGGGTTGGGGGTGGTGTGCAAGGGGTGGTAACCCAAAAATTGAATTTCCTCACTTTTTGTGCTGTAGAAGAACCCTAACTGAAGCATTAGCAAAGTTTTTTTGCATAGAATATATATATATACACACCCACACACACACACACACACACATACATATATAGAAACAGACAGTTTAAAATGTGTGTAAACTGTATAACATAAAAAAATTAATTGCAGGGCTGGTATAATAGTTAAAAATGATATATAAAGTGCTTATAGTGTTTTCTGAAGAGTATTTATACATCTCACGCCCACCCCATCCTCACCAACAGGCATCGATGTGTGCATTGGAGTCATCGGTCCTAACTCTCACCCCATTCTCCTATACTGCACTGCCTCAGCTTATTTACACATGGAATGGGGTGAGAGTTAGGGCTGATGACCTCAACACACACCCCGATGCCTGTTGGTGGGGACGGGGTGGGCATGAGGCGCAAGGGGTAGCAACCGTAACACCAAATTTCCTTGCTTTTGTCACTATGGAACAACCCTAACTGATGCATTAAACAGAGTTTTTGGACATGATATATAGATAGATAGATAGATAGATAGATAGATAGATAGATAGATAGATAGATAGATATTTA
This sequence comes from Neoceratodus forsteri, assembly GCA_016271365.2. NCBI lineage: Eukaryota > Metazoa > Chordata > Ceratodontiformes > Ceratodontidae > Neoceratodus > Neoceratodus forsteri. The sequence goes on along the minus strand of CM057450.1, from coordinate 866,773,224 downwards.
TATACACACATATAGAAACAGACAGTTTAAAATGTGTGTAAACTGTATAACCTAAAAAGCTGAATTGCAGGGATGGTATAGTAGTTAAAAATGATGTATAAAGTGCTTACAGTGTTTTCTGAAGAGTATTTATATCTTTAAAATCTTAATTCTGAAAAGCCTGCAGTGCTTGAATTAAGGACAAAAACAGCCAGCTGGATGCAAACTGGAACTTAATGAAAAGAATGTGCATGATAGAAAAATATGCCATTAGTGTTGTTGTTTTATTTTAGTAGGGCTGTGCAGCACTTACATGGGTTTTTGTGACAGAAATGCACTAGTGAAGTCCTAGACTGAGGGAGGCAGCTGGTTCAGTATTGGAAGGGAAAGGGTTATAGGGGTGAGGTTTTTTACAGCAAAAACAAGTAAAAGGGTCATTACTAAAATGTGCAGACAAGCATGTGGACCACCTTTTTTTTAGAACATGCTACCACCAGCAGCTACCACTTCAAGTCTACTACTACGCCCACCTAATACAGTCTGGGGAAAACCAGATCTAGTCTACCAGCACTGAGATCAATATGGTTAAGGAACATTTATCAGAAATTACAGCTTAGAAAAGAATGAGAATGTGACTGTGGTGATGATGAGCAAGTCCCAGACCAGATCTCTAGTTTGTTAATAGACTCCTCCTGAGTCTAATTTTTAAGGCTGCATGGGCCAAGTTCCACAGATGTTATGCCATCATCAGATTTGTATAAGAGCACTGAGAATGCATGTAACTGGACCACTGTCTGATGTGCTGCCACAGTATTCCAGCACAGTTTCCAGTGCTTCTGTTTATGCAGCCCTTCCCCTTTGCAGGCCGCATAAACATACTCACTTTCTGGCACACTACTTTTCCTTTCCACAACTGCAAAAGTGATGGCAGCTGTATACAACATGGTAGTGCAGACTTAAACTGTGCATGCACAAGTATCATGCATATGTAGTTATGTCAGCACCACCATGTTGCGCACGGCCGACTCCAGGGCAAACTGCACATACGGCTGTGCAGTACTGTAATTGCTGCAATATTACTTGCATCTGACTCTGGTGCAGCAATAGCACTGCATATTCTTTTCATCACTCTTGCTGCTCCTAAAAGCTCTCCACAGCCATATTGGCTCTGACCAGAGCTTGTATAGTTTTTCAGTAAGTGGATGAAAATAGAATGTGACCTTGCTGCTGGTTCTGCCAGCTTTCAGGACAGGGCTTGATGGGATGACTCTTTTAATGGTAAATAAAAAAAAGCTTGCTATTTAAAAGCAGCAGTGCATTGAAACATGCCCCCCTTCAAAAAAACTGGTTTCAGCTACCAATAATAAAAATATGAGGATCCCTATCAGATCTTCTTTTCCAGGTACCTCCTATGCTGCACATCATGTTTTTTTTTTTATTTTCTCAGTCCTAACCCTTGCCATATATAAAATGCTATTTCTAAATTAAATGTGGCAGCCATATTTTTTCTTGAGAGAAAACTAAATTAAAACATGTATAAAATAGTCAGATTTTGTTGGAACTAGAAGATGTTACCACCAATAAATCTGGAAGATAACTGAAAACTTTTTTAGTGAAAAAAAAGTTAAGGCCAATTTTGTTGCCCAATTTCATTGCACTGCTGCTTTGATGATAAAGGCAGATGCTCATATCAGCATTCAACCAAGTGGGGAGAGGAGCTTTCAGTTCCCTAGATGCCTCACACAGGTGGGTATTGTTCCCTTCTGGATCCAAGTCTCCTCATTTCTCATCAAGCTGCTTTTACTTTTTATATAAGGTAAATGAATTAGCATATGTTGAATTCACTCTGCCCCAGTAGCCTTAGAGGACAAATATTTTAAATTTTCAGTGACCCAAACTTCTGTTTTTCCCAGATCTGCATGGAACTGCTGTTGGAATACTTAGACTTCTTCCATGATTGTGTCCAAACTTGGGTCAGTTGAAGTTGATGAAGAGTTTATGGCAGCTATGGGCAATACGTTGAAATCATGGAAGCCCTGTATATCACAGGTCATTTCCAGTGAGAATCCAGGGTATATTCTCTCAATTTCTAAGATATAACATCTGTGACCAAGGTCATCTGCAGCATATTAGTTAAACAAAAGTCATCATGCTGTTTTGCTCCAGCTTCCTTTTGCAGCTAAGTCTAAAAGCCTGTCCCATCTCTCACTGAGATATTTATTCTGTGCAATTCTGCATTTTTATTTATTTTTGTATTTTTTTTTTGTTGTTGTTGTTGCTGGGGGCACTAGTTGTTGTGAATGGTCCCACAGCAAAAGAAGTGCAGGATCATATTTATTGTGTGCAGTTCCTTTTCTTGGTACTAATGATGCAATGAGGCTTGATTAAAGGTGATAAGAAACAGGTTTTAAACCTGTAGAAGCCCTTTAGTTGTTCTTTTATTGTCTACCAAGTATTCCTACATGATTTTTACTTTTTGTTTAATTAATAATCTAATTTGGTTGCATTTTTAAGGACCCTGAATCCCTTTCTCCTCAGCAGTTGCTGGTGTCTCTTTTCATACTGACTTAACATTCTATGACATCACAAACAGTTTTCCAAGCCATTCAGATGAATAGCATGGGATTGGAGTTTCTGATGTCATAGAATGTCTTTGAAATATGAAAATCAAGAGAAGTAGGTGGTGAGGAGAGTAGAACTCAATGTAAATCTGAGAGCATCCCAAACCCTAAATTATTTATTTCTCAAAAAATCATCAAAACATATCAGAATACATAACTGGCATGCAGAGATGTGTGAAACTGGAAAATTTTGCTTCACTAATTAATCAGTGAATTCTGTGGAATTTTGAAAATTCTGCATTGCAGAGTTCTACTGTGAAGTGTGGAATTCTGCCCCAAAGTGCAGAATTTCACCTGTGAATTGTAGAATTTCACCAAATTTCTGCTGTTCTTGGGTGAAATGCCACATTTCACAGGTGACATTTATTGATCCAGTCAGTACCATCATGGAACAAAATAAAGTGGACAAAAATAAAGCAGCAAAAACAGTGTCAACATCAATATTGGCAGCATATAATGTAGCATGCCAGAACAATGCAGGCCATATGTCATGCAGGTAGCAAACAATGTCCACCACATGGAGGCACTGCACTGGAACCAAAGGGGCCAGGAGCACAAGCCAGTATGCCATCTCCCCTGTCCTGTGTGCTGTGTCTGTTGGTGGGGAGATGCTGGCTTCTGCTTCTGGCCCTTTGTATTATACATGGCAATCCACATGGTGGCCATGGTCCACCTGTCCTCCAATGGTTACCCCGGTGCACGTTCTCCATCATTCAGCATTCTGGATGGAGGTACCCCACCACATGGGTGCCTGTGCCATTAGATTGCCATGATAGGTGTCCAGTGGCCTGCTTCCCCCAATGGTGGTTGCACCCTGCCCTGTTCCATCTCCCTGCACCCCTGTGCTGTTCCTGTGTATAGGTGTCTGCTGCTGTGTGTTCTAGTGCAGTGCCTCCATGTGGTGGACATTGTTTGCTACCTGCGTGTCATGTGGCCTGCATTGTTCCGGCTCGCCATATTTTGTGCTGCCAATATTAATGGTGACACTGTTTTTGATGTTTTATTTTTGTCCACTTTGTTTTGTTCCAGATGTTACTGACTAGAACCAATTTATTTATTATTTATTTATTTAGCTTTTGTTAACTGAGTGGGGTACACTAGGCAGTCATTTACCTATTTTCAAGTATGACCCAGGAAAGATGCACTACAGTACAAATATAATGCATTTCAGAGATACAGTACAATACTGATACATTGCCATTCAAAAACTATACAATACAATGAGATGCTATGTAAACAAAAAAGGACAAGGCAGCGAATCAAGTAAGAGAAGGATTGTACAGTTTCCTAGTACAGTTTTAACCAGGGCAAAGCAGTAGGGGATAGAAGCTAAAAGACAGTAGGGATCAGTACATATTATTACATAGAGAGGCAACAAATATTGTAGTGCACAATGGCCAGAGCAGCCAAGGATTGCTAAACAGCAATGTTGGGCAAATTCCACAATTTGCAGCACAGCTTCACCATTTCAGAGTTTCTGAATGTGAGAACAACTTTGTAGAGCTCCACGGAGGTGAATTTTGCCTGCTTTGCAGCACATTTGCTGACAAATTTTAACTTTGCCCCATCTCTATGGCATGGAAAAGAAGATAGAAGTGAAGTTAGCTACAGTATGTACAAATCCTTTCCTATCTCCTTTAACACTGATGATATCGTAAAAATAGCTGATTAGAAGATTTTATTTTGTATCTGCTTTGCTACATGTTTGTGTTCTTCCACAGTTTTATTTTCAAATAAAATTTAACACATGACTTGACTAGTAACTACAATTCTGAAAGGCTGTGTAAATGCACAAAACCATTTAAAAACACAATTTTCTGGGGGCTCAGGTGGTCCCCAGCCACTTACCATTTGTTAAAGATTTTTGCCCCCCACTCACGTTAAAGTCACTTGAGCTACTCCTGTACTCAGGTACCAGTGCTGATTTACGAGGAATTCAGAAAACACCAGCCAGAGCCAGGCCCAATATATGCACCTCAACACCAATGATGGATTTGTTATAAAACAAAAACAAACAAAAAGTGTCCACTGCTTCTGTCATTACATGCTTAACCTAAATGACCAGCTACTTACCCAAGTTCCATCCACCTTGCACAACTTGTTGGAAAAATGATGGCACTTGATCTTTGCCATTTTCCATGATTAAAGACATTGGCTTTCAAAGTCATTTTACAGGAAGTATGGAAGGGGCAGTGTGTGCAGGACACCAGGGAACCAGCATTGTTTGATGCTTTGTGGGGGCTTTAGCAGGAAGAGATGCACACAGGGCTGTGAGCATTGGAAAGTGCAAAGGTGAATGGGAGGGCCTTGATGTCACTGTCCTCCTGGGGACAAGTGATTTAGCTAACAGATCCTTTGGGGAGGTAAAAAATGGCTTTAGGGAGCTGGTGCAGTACAGCAGGAAAGGGGGCTTTGGGTTTATGGAGAACCAGGGACAATTCTAGGTACACAAAAGTCTGTACAAATGGGATTGCCTTCATCACTTACCAGAGGGAATTAAGGCACTGGGGCAAAAGCTAGATGCATTTACAGAAGGACATTAAAACTATTTAGGGTTGAGGCTGTAACTGGTGATGAACAAAAGTGAGCAACTATGGTATGTTGAGCCTGGCACCAATACGTGCCCAGTAAACAGCACTGATAGAGACTTGTTAAGCAGTAATAGAAGATGTTTGAAAGCCACCATAATCAAACATTTAAAAGGGGCTATTAAAGTAATGGGACATAATGAGAACAAGATTTTATTCATTATTCATAAAAAGAAAAAAGGTCTGATACATGTGAGGAGCATTGTACCATGGTGACATGACATTTGCTGATAAAATGTGGAAGTACAGGCCAAGGATCAATAATATAATCTTTTTTATTTAAATAAAACACATTTTTCTTTTACAGTATTACTCAAAGGGCTCAGAGAGAAATTTAAAGGAGATAGAAAATTATTTTTATATCGTTAACTACCCTTCCATCTTCTTTCCCATGCCAGTTATGTTTTTTGGTATGCCTTGATGATATTTTGATAAATAAATAATATAGCTTTTGGAGTGCCCTCAGATCTTCATAGAGTTCCACTCACCTCACCAGCTGCTGCTCTTGATTTACATATTTATAAGACATTCTTTGGCATCAATAACTCCAATTCCATGCTATTTATCTGAATGGCCTGGAATGGTGTTATTGATGTCATAGAATGTTCAGGCAGTATGAAAAAAGAGATCAGCAATTGCTTTTGGAGAGAGGGATTCAGTGTAGTTACAAAGTCAACACAATTTGATGATTAATTTATCAAAAACATATCGGAATACTGGGTATCCAATAACAGAATAACTGAAGGGCATCTACAGGTGTAAAAACAGTTTCCTATCACCTTTGAGATGGAAATGTATCATTTTGGTGTTGGTCTGCCACTAAGACCCTTACTTTTTCTTCAGGTCCACTATGCCCATTGCTCACTGCTCTGGCAGACATAATCTTGCTGGCATGTGCAAATGGAGGAACAGTAGGGAAAAATCCAACCTGCCATCACAGAGGCAACAAGCCTTTGTGTGAAGCAAATAAATCAAAACGAAGGAAAAAAAAAACACTATGGTTCTCAAAAGTGGTTGTGGCGAAGGTAAGGGCAAAAAAGTTAGCATTCAGGAAGTTTAAGGAAACACAGAAGTAGCAGAACAAAGAATTGTACCAGTTAAAGCAGAAGGAAGTGGGCAAAGCAGTCTGAATAGCAAAGGTAAAAACCTAGGAAAACATAGCCAACTCAGTTAAGAAGGGGGATGAAACCTTTTATAGGTACATTAGGGAGTGGAGAAAGACCAAGGGAGGGATAATGAGGCTTAATAATGTGGAGGGTGGTAGAGCAGAGGGTGACACTGAAAAAGCAGGGATACTGAATGAATACTTCTGCTCAGTATTCACAAAGGCGAGGAGGGGGAAGTACCAAAACCAATCAATAGAAGTACTTTGGATCGAGGGGTCAGTACCAGTCCATTCACAGAAGAAAGGGCCCTGAAAGAACTGAAGATGGACAAAGCAATGGGGCCTGATTGGAATCACCACATAATTACTTACTTACTACATACTACATGCCAGCAGAAACAGGTCTCATGGTCTATCAAGTCTGCTCGAGTGTGCAGCCAGCACCCCACTTTCTGCACCTGTCCCTCCCCCTTGGCTCCTCTCCAATTACCTCCCACAGATGAATGCCGCTTGACTTTGAACCAGATTAAGCTGTTGGTGGTATTTTTAGTGAATGGGAGAAATTTGGCCAGCACATCAGGGAAATTCCCCTTCTCTGCCAGCAGGGGGCTTGACTTCCTGTGAGCAGAGTGGAGGAGCTCAGTTTGCAGTCAGATAGCAGAAGAGGAGGAAGTGCTGATGTGGCAGTGGTGTGGACTTGTGAGAGTAAGGAGCTGGAGACTGAGGAGCTGGTCTCCTCCTCCACCTTTATGAAGCAAGTGGCTGAGAGAATGGAGGAAATGGAGGAACATAATGTGCATTTAAGAAAATAAATTGATCCTGGAGATGGAGAAGAACTCAAGCAATCAGAGAATGTGAAAGGAAAAACAGCAGCTTCTTCCAAGGAGATGGAGGAAGGAGGTACATTTAAAAATATTAATTCCACAAAATTGTCTCAAAAGTAAAGATAAGAATGTGGGAAAATGAAGCACCAGTTGTAAAAACAGGCCTACAAAGCCAGATGACAGAAGGGCGGAGTCCTGTCAAAATCCAAAGCAGCAAGATGACGTGGCAGTAATGGACCTGTCAGATGAAACTGACTAAAAACCTTCTGGTATAGAAACTAAACAGACCCTGAAAGGCAAAACCACCAGGAGTCAGAAATGGCTCAGTTTAAGAAGGGTAAAACAAAAGAGCCAAAGTGTGAAAAAAAAGCAGGAGAAAATAGTAAACAAAATGTTCCTAGAAAAAAGCCACAAAACAAAAAGACATAAATGAAAGAAAGGCTGAAAAACCAAATAATTAAATAAGTAATGAAACAATTGAATTTTCTGATGCACCACAATGGATAGCACAGGCCATCATAGGTGTGGGCTGAAAAAAAACAGATGGGAAGGGGTAGAATCCAAACAGCGAAACATCATCAAAAAATAATGAGCAACACATAGAAAAAAAGGATGAAGAGTTAGAAGGAGAGCAAGAGGATATAAAACAGAAAATGAAACCATCAGAGGAAAAATGCAGAGGAAGATAGAACATCAGAGGAGGCTCAAAACATGGTTGAACTGATCCTGAAACTTCTATGAAAGTAGAAGAAAAAAACCATAAAGGCTAAAAAAGAACAGAGTTACCAGAAAAAAAACAGAAAAAAGAGTGTATGGGGAGAAAATGTAAGGGGGAAAAACTATTTCCAGATGGTATGAATAGACTAAACGAGCCTGGTAAGAGGAGAAATGCAGTGCTTTTAAAGTCTAAGGGGCTAGCAGCTGATGCCCCAGATAGATTATTCATGGGAAGGCAGTTGATTAAAAACAGCATGAGATTCTACGATTATGAAATTTACGCTTTGATACACGTACCAGGGGATGTTATGTACAATGTTAGTTTTAAGCACCCAACAGGCCTTGAAAGGTTCTGGAAACTATATTACTTGCTGAAAAATACCTCACTGCAGAAAGATTTTACAGCAATACCATTGATAATCCTGCCTTTAAAATAGTAACAGTGCTATTTAGAAATGAAGGGGTGAATGTTGCCAATATTTCCTTCTGGTTGAAACAGAAATGCAATTAAAAGGGCCACCTGATCCAATACCAGACGAGAAAAACTTATGGGCTGGAGAATGAAGGTTTAAGGTGGTGTTGAAATAACACCTCCTAAACAGTTTTTTTAGGAAGAAACAGAGGAATTGTCTTCTATGTGGGCCAGCCACGGGTATGTTACCATTGTGGGGACAGAAAGCACTTAAGAAATGCCTGTGAAAGGATAAAATGTGGCTTATGTGGACAATTAGGCCACTTTGAAGCAGCATGTCAAAACCAAATGCGATGTAGTTTATGCGAAGAGTCTGGGCATTCTTCAACAACTCTTCTTGGACAATCCACAACAGCCCAGACACAGGAGAGCAAGGGGAGCAGGATGTGTATCTTGCGCTAGCAAAAAAAGAAGAAAATAATACAAGAAAAACTTGTAGCGGAAGCCCAGAAAAGAGATGAAGAGGAAAAAGAAGTAGAAAGGGTAGAAATTGATCCAAAGTACAGTACATCAAACCCAGAAATAGTGCAAGCAGAAAAAAGTGGGACTATTGTGGAAGTAAATAAAGAACAGAAGGAAGAAGAGAGCCATGAAAAGGGAAAAAAGCAAGAAGAATTCACTGTGGTGACAAGATCTAGAAATAAAGGATTGAAGGGTGCAGGGGAACCAAAAGTGGTTGTGCAGGAAAATGAACTTGTATCTCTAAAAATAAATTTAAAATACTACAAAACATAGAAGGAAGGGTGGGAGAGGAAGATGAGTGGAGTGAATCATTCTCAGAGTGGGGGGAAGAGGGTGAAGAGGAGGGAGAAATGTCAGAAATGTCAGAATGTGGCTCAATTGACACCCAAGAGTCAAAAACAAAGGAAAAAAGATAAAATTGGATAGGGGGAGTAGAAATTTGGACCTATGGCACAATTGCATTGCATTACGTGCAACATAAATAGTATAAGAAACAGAAGTAGGAGACTAGTAACTTTTGAAATACTGGGAGGTTTAAAAGGGGATGTGGTGCTACTACAAGATACCCAATTATATACATTAGAGGAATTGACTAAAATACAGAAAGATTGGAGATGGGGCCCTTCTGTATGGTCAATAGGGGTAGATAAGTGTTCTGGTCTGGGTATTGTCTTTGGTACAAATTCAAAAAAATAATAGCTATAGCCACAGGGAGGGCTTTAATGATAGGTGCAGGAATAAAAGGAAAATAGGTAAGAATTATAAATATGTATAATCCACAAATGAAAGGAGAAAGAATGTCACTTATGAGATTAGTAGAGCCTTATTTGCATAAGGCCAAAATGACCATGGGGGGGTTTTAACTGTGGAATTTCAAAACAAGACTGGGGAAGAAAATCAAAAAAGGTTTTTTGTGACTCACTTTTTCTAAAGAATACTTTGAATAGGGCAAGGATGGAAGATGTGTATAAAATTACTGGAAAGAATCTGAAGCATTCCTTTTTCAAAGGTTAACTATCTTCTAGGACAGACTTTTTGTTTGCACCCAAAAATACAGTTATTTTAAAAGCAGATATAACACCACTGGAAACAACTGGTCATGTAGCTGTAAGTGTTAAAATAAATACCAAAGAAACCATGCTCTGTGGGAAAGGTTGTTGGAAATTGAATCTGAAATTATTGGAAGAAGAAGAGGTGCAGAATGATTTAAAAGATATGTTTGCAGCAAGAGGATCAGTCTTGGGGTTATATGAAGATTTAATGAAGTGGTGAGATGATGCTAAATATGATATTAAAGATATTACGATTAAAAATGCTAAAAAAAAGAAAGATCAAGGTATCAGACATACTTAGGATTGAGGGCCAAATTATATAAAGAATTAATAGAGCAACATAAAGATGGGAAGAACCGTATGGAAAAAATAGAAGTTCTAAAAAAAATTGATGTGGGAGTATCAATACAGCAGAACTGAATCATTATTACCGGAGCAAAAGCGTGAGTCGCAAGGGACCAATGCTCAAACAAATCTGTTAGATGATAATAATGACAGGTAGAGAAGACAGTCACATACGAATTAGTAGATAGAAAAGGGGGAAAAACATCAGATATTAGGAAAATGAAGGTAATTGTGCAGGATTTTTTAAGGCAGAAATTTCAAGCTCAGGGTAAGGAGAAAGAGGGAGACAACTTTTTAGGCAGACTGAGTGTCCCTAAGACTAAAGAAAATGAGAAAACAATTTTAAAAGAACTAATTACAGAAAATGAGGTGAAAGAAGCTATCAAATCCTTAACCAATAATATGTCCCCTGGGTTAGATGGGATCCCTAATACCTTTTATAAAAACTTTGAAAAAGAATTAGCCCCAGTACTGACATTAATATACAATGAAACCAAAATTCTGGGGAATTGTCAGAATCTATGAAGCAGGGGGTTACGGTGTTTATTTTTAAAAAGGGAGATAGAACTGAGATAAAAAATTGGAGACCAATCACCATACTAACAACTGATTATAAAATGTTAGTCAAAATTATACATAGAAGGATAGTAGAGTGTGTACCAGAACTAATAATGGAAACTCAGACATGTGCAGTGTCCGGGAGGAACATAAGAGAAAATCTGATTTTAGTGAGAGAAATAATAGATAAAGGGGGCAAAGGAGAGTTAGAAGGATATTTGTATGCTTTAGATCAAGCAACAGCATTTGATTCAGTTAAACATAGCTACATATCGGATATATTGGAGAACTATAATTTTCCTAAAGAACTAATAAGATTAGTTAAAGCTTTATGTAATGAGGCACAGGCTTGTTCAATGTTAAATGGCCATGTATGAATACCAATGTATGTTCAGAATGGGGTGAGACAGGGCTGCCCTTTGAGCCCCCTTTTCATACCTTCTGGCCTGCATATTCAAAGGGGTTGAGCAAGGAGCAATATAGTTGCACCAGCACAACCATGCATTGCGCCCCAGTGGGATATTGAAAAGGCTGCCCAGTGCAGTGCAAATCCCAATGTGCCTGGGCGCGGTGTTAATGTATGCAGAACTGATGCAGGGGGTGTGCCCATGCATATGCGGCATGTCCTGATGTTGAGGCCGGAATGTGCGGTGCAAACGCTGGAACAACTCTGCATTGTGCAGCATTGGGGTGCTTTAAGTTGAGCCTTTGATTTGGTGGAACAACTCCTGGCCACCCGCAGGCAGGCTGCTGTACTGCAGGGCACAACACAGCAGCCGCCAGCCATGGGTGGCCACCCGACCACCCAGAATACAGTCCACAAGCACCCACAGCTCCCTGATAGTCTAGTGGTATGACCCTCCCTCCCGTTACTCTGATTACCAGTAAATGTACTGTAAATCAATCCATGGTAGTCTAATGGTACCCCACCACCCCTTGCCCGATCACGGTACATCGCTGTAAAAAACTTCCCTGGTGATCCAGTGGCACCTCCAACCTTCCCACCACACAGGACCCCTTGCCCACCCTGCCCATCCATCATTGGTGGGCAGCTGCAACCTGCCTACATACCACCCAGCCACCCGCCGAATGACAGGTACAGTATGGGCTTGCAGGGCATACTGTACTAGACAGGCCCAAATATGTGAATGAAGTCATTCACATATTTGGAACTGTCCAGTACAGTATGCCATACAAGCCCTTACTGTACCTGTCATCGGTGGGCAGTGGGTCAGTATGTGGGCAGGTTGCAGCTGCCAGCTGATGACGATGGGGGAGTGGGTTGGGCAAGGGATCCTGTGTGGGTGAGATTGGTGGGGGGTTCCCTGGACCACTAGGGCATTTCTTGTGGTGTACTGCGGATCAGGACTAGGGGAAGTACCCACTACCCAGGAATATTTACAGTACATTTACCAGTGATCAGAGTAACAGGAGGGAGGGGAATACCACTAGAAAACCAGGGAATGTTTTACAGTACATTTACCGGCGATGGCATCTACAAGTTGGGGGATGCCATGGGCCCCCACTGTGCACACATCATTCTGTGCAAGGTGCAAGGTGCAGTTCGCCAGACTGCCCTGCACAAGGCATGCAAATGGGGCCATAATGACATGCAAATGGTTCCATTTGTGCCTTGCATATAGTGTGGCTCATTTGCATGCCCTCTGCTGAATATTGGTGGTGATGCACCCAACGCAACTGCATTTGCACTGGCGCATCTCTGTGCTCCCTATCTGTGGCTTGTGCTGGCACAGTGCCACTGTGCTGTGAGCAGAGCCACTGTGCTGTGTGCTGCCCATGCCATATTAAACAGTGCTGTGCCATGGCACATCACCATTGAATATCACCTGGTCCTGGCCCTGGGGCATCCCAGTTGTGCTACACCCATGCTTGAGCTACTGCCAGGCGCAGTCTGAATATCCAGGCATCTGTGTTTGGATTCTTACTGAGATTAATAGAAATTGATCTGTACATAAAAGGAATACAATGGGGAGATAAAATTATTCCAAAAACATGTGCATACGCAGATGACTGTATAACTGTAGTAGAGATTCTGGAAGCAGGGGAAGCAGCAGTTCAGAAAATAGATGGACAAAAAATGTACACAGGAAAAGAAATCAATAAAACAAAAAGTAAGATCTTTTTATTGGGGAAGGTAGGAAAAGAAAGGTTAAGTAGTACAGTATTGGAATTGTAGAAGACAAAAGAGAAGTATTAGGTGTCATTTTTGGTGGGAAGGACCCCATGAGGGAAAATCTGGAAAGAAAGGGAAAGAATGGAATATGACAAGGAGAAAAATAATTTTTATGTTAAAAACTTTAATAGTACTGATTTTCTTACATATTTCATATATATTTCCAGTGCCACAGGGTTTGCAAGTTAAACTTTTAAGTTTATGTTTTTCATTGTTATGGGGAAATAGGTTGAATCCTGTCAAGAAAGCACACACATTAGACCAGAAAAAGAAAGAGGATTAAACATGTTGCACCCTATTGTTTTTTTCATATTAATATTTGTGTATGCAAATGTGAGACCAATATTGCAAGGGGAAAACATATGGGGTGGGATATTCAAAAGGGTTGCGCCATGCGCATTAGGGTTGCGCCTGCGCAAGACCAAAAGTGCGCCATTCTGCGATATTCAGCAGGAGGCAGTTGCGCCACCGAAAACATGCTGAGCAACAGCGCAATGCAAAGGAAGGCATCGCGCAACCGACCGGGGTGGAGCCATGCATAAAGAGCATCACGCACTAAAGACTTGCGCATTGCTAAGAGCGAACTGCTGAAATTGCGGATTAGCGGAAATGAGCCAAAATAAAAAGGCTCAAGGAAGCGGCGCAAGAACGCTATAAGGATGCCAAGTGGGGTAGAGAGAGAGAGAGAGAGAGACAGACAGACAGACAGACAGTGACAGGCTAGGACAGGCAAGGCAAGCATTGTGGGCCATAGGCTGCAGAGGCCAGTGGGGGGTGCCCGGTGCAGTGGAAGTTGCAGTCAGGACAGCGGGGGTAACACAGCAACACCAGCCAGGGGGAGGCAGATGCCAGGGAGATGGACAGTGCCAGCTTCCACATGGAAGCTGTAATGAGGGGGTGAGAATGCAAGCGGCAGGGAGCGAGGGCATTGGAAGGGCCGTCGTGATCGCCCAACAGGCAGATACCGTGCCGCATCAGCTATGAGCTGTTTACAGATGTGAGATCGTGGGCGGTACTGCCTGAACAGGGCAATACTGAGGCAGCTTTGTGAGCTGTGCAGTGATGTGATGCAGGCACCCTCACGACGGAGTCATGCTCTGTCAGTGGAGACCAAGGTGACAGCCTGCATGTGCCTGCTCACCACAGGCACCTTCCAGAGGCCGACAGGGGACACCACAGGCATCACACAGTCGGCCACGTCACGCATCCTGACCCAATTCCTCAGCGCACTGCTGCCACATGCTGCTGAGCACATCCATTTCCCCAGCACCGCAGCAGAGCGTACAGCAAACATGTGGGAGTTCCACAGGGTAGCATGCATGCCTGGCATGCTAGGGGCCATAGACTGCACCCATGTGGCCTTTCACACGACACCTGGCCCCGATGGGGCAGCGTATAGGAACTGAAAGGGATACTCCAGTGTCAACTGCCAGGTGGTGTGTGATGCCACTGGGCGAATAATCAATGTCTGTGCCACACACCCTGGTGGAGAACATGATGCCTTCATATGGCATCAGTCCTCACTGTGCCATCGATTTGAGAGTGGGGACATCCCCACAGGACATCTAGTGGGTGAGTACGCATGTATGGAATGCAAACTTGGGGCAAGGGTGGGAATGCCACAGGTGCCATGGTAATGGCACACAGGGATATGGGCAAAATGGACCTGAACATGACACTGATCTCCACTATCTCCACACAGGTGACAGCGGGTACCCACTCCGTCCCTGGCTGCTCACACCGTACCGGTGCCCCATGACCCCATCGCAGCAACACTATAATGAGGCACATACTGCCACACGCAACATCATAGAGCGGGTGTTTGGAATGCTCAAGGCATGCTTCCGATGCCTAGACACCTCCGGCGGTGCCCTACAGTACAGCCCCCCAAAGGCCTGTGGGATATTCCTGGCCTGTTGCATCCTGCACAGCATGGCCAAGGACTGTGGGATAGACGTACAGGTTGAAGAGGCGGACAGCGATGGGGATGCCAGTGGTGCCAGTGTTGATGTCGATGAGCAACCCCCCCTAGGATGGCAGGACCCCCGACTGATCCGGCAGGCCCAGCTGCACCGGAACACCATCACAGAGGAGCACTATGCACAACACAGGTAAGTCAAGGGGACATGTGCAACCAACACTGTCCATGCGCAAACCACAGGCACACAGGGTAACACACCAGGGGTGCATGGCCCAGGGGAGTGGAAGGGTCCAGGCATACAAACACACCATCAGGGAGGTGAGCACTCATATGGACACACACACACCAGGCACAGGCGTACATGGGCAGATGCACAGCACAGCAGAACCAACATTGCTAACACACAGCACCACCGACCACCCACCACCTGTACTGTCCAAATCGTGTGTCAGATGCTGGGCACCCTTGCACCTTGGTGTACAGTACAATGCAGGCATCATCATGCATACGCACCTGTGGGCAACAGTTGGGGGGTGTGCAGGTGGTCCGTGTGTCAGCGTGTTGAGCAGAGCATCCAGCAGTGCACTGCCCACCATGACACACATTGCACACAGGGCAGCACCAGACAAGGCCCTCACTGGGAGACAGGTCAGTCATGTAGCACTGTCCCATGGCCACCACGGATGCGTGGGCGGCCCCGCCATGACCCAACAGCACTGGCAGGCTGAGCAGGGGCCACATGGGGTGGCAATGTTGGACCACCAGGGGTCCCACTGCATGAACGCGACCTTGCCCGCACAGGGGTCTGCAGCATGCCGAACACACCTGCACCAGGGGTGCTCGGGATGCCCACAGCAGAACCTGGCGTCGACAGGCCTGGTGTCGCACAATGCGGGAATGGGGAGTGGAGCGTGAACTGTGAGGGGAGTGCGGTACAGGGTCACCTGACTGTGTGCCCAATGCGTCCACGACAGAGACCACTGCCTGGGTCAGCCTGTCAATGGCGGCAGTCACATCCATCCGTATGTGGACCATCTCTGCACAGTCCAGAGCACACTCCCAGCTGTGCCACTCCACAGCCACAAACAGTGCCTCCACGGACATTGCAACCCGCCTCTGCTGCTGTACTGATTCCCGCAGCAGGCGGGTGTGCTCATCCAATGGGTACTCTTCCACAACAGCAGCCTGTCCCCCAGGGTGTTGTAGGTCCTGATGCACAACACTCCTTGAGAGTGGGCGCTGTTCGCCAGGACCAGGAATGGGTGTATCACAGGGTGGCGGGCATGTGCCACCGCTGGACACTGTACCCCCATACCTGGTGGGTGACTGCTGCTGCTGCCCCTCCAACCGCTGTGCCACAGAGTCCCTCGTTCCACCGCTGTGGCCGCAACAGTGCCAGACATCTGCACAGCCACCAGTGCTGCCCCACCAGTGCTGACAGGCACAGCCTGGGACTGTGCCAACATGCTGGCGCACAAGTTGGAACCAGCAAGGCCCAGGGGCGCGTGATGGCCTGCTGTGTGCCGTCATGGGACATACACATGTCACTGCCCATTGCAGTCCTTGCATCATCAATGGTGCAGAGTCGTGCTACAGCCACAGTCACAGCATGATGGCATGCTTATGCCAGACTGCTGAGACAAGGCTATGCACCCCACCGAATCACCGACACCAGGTTGGCAGCCCAGCGTGCATGCTGGTGCAGTGCATGCTGGCTGGTGACAGAGGTGGATGGACCCTCCTCCATGTCCAGCAGGTCATCCTCACTGCCTGGTCCCACCACCACCGTCTCCTGAAGATGAACAGGATCTGCAACAGAAAGAGAGGACATGTGAGTGCATGTGAACAACCTTCCCCAACACCACCACCATGTCATACCGTGCAGTGATGGGCTTCCACCTGTCTGGAATCCACCTCCTGGTATGCCCTCAATAGCACTGCACTGCATAGTTGCAGCCAGTCGGTCCTCAGCCGGAGTCAGCTCCACCACCGCTGGCTGGCCCCCGCCAGTGCCAGCGCGTGCTGCCCTGAGGGCTGCCACCTTCTCCTTCACCCTCCTGCGGTCTGTCCCAATCTTTTTCTTGCATTCCTGCATGGAGCACTTGTGGCTTCCATGCAGGTTCACTGCCCAGGCTACCCCCTCCCATGCAGCCGCACGGGCCTGAGGGGTGCCCCAGCTTCCACGCAGTAGTGCCTCATCCTCCAGGTAGGCTTGGAAGAGGGCCTCAGTCTCTGCCGTGGTGAAGTTGGGCCTCCTCCTTTGCCCACCATCCTCACCCTCACCTTGTCTCTGCTCGGTCATGGGGATCTGTATGGGTGTAAGTGGACACCTGTCACTGTGCAGTCTACAGCATTATCCCATGCCCATTGTCCAGAACATCCCACAGCATGCAACTCACCTCTCACCTGCAGTAACCGACTCTGTCCAGCACAGCCCACTGTCGCACTTTTATAGCGCAATGCATGCAAATTAGGAGAGGAGCAACTGTAATGAGATGCAAATCGTGCCACTGCGCCTTTGAATGGCTGATCAGATGATTTGTGTAATCGAGCTGAATATCAGCGCTATTGCGCTTTTCACAAGACGGTTGATCCAGCTGAGCCAATAGCGCAGATCTGTGACTGTGCGGTACACTGCATTGCGCATGCCCAGGTAGCTTATGCAGGCATCTGCTGCGCTGATGATGTGCTGTGCGCGGTCGGCAATTCAGGCCATGGTCACCATTGTGCCAGTGGCACTACAGCACTGGGTACTATATGGTGCTGTGGCACTACTCTGCAATAGTCCACTGTGGCACTGGCATGCAGGTGGTCGGTCGCTCAGGATGCATATACGTCAGATGGCGCTGTGTGTGGCCTTGCGTCATAGACCCCTGACCTGGTGTCCGACCTTTGCCCCCTGGCGCTGTTCGGCTGCCATGTGTACGGCCCTATTGCGCTGTCTGGTGACAGTGCTATGTGGACTGATGGCGCTGTTCGAACAGCGCAATTGGAACCTATGGTGGTCTATTGCGCAACATCTCCACGTGGGGTTGCCGCGCAGCGGGGTGCCATATTGCCTGCTGTAAACTTGGTAGCATGGCACGCAGGAGGGCAGTGCAATGGAGCCCCGTGGAGGTGGCCAACTTGGTGGCCCTGGTGGAGCCCACTATGGGGCACTGTATGGTGGTGCCCCTCACCATGGCTAGGACCAGGTCTGGCTGCAAGTGGCCAGTGACCTGGTGGGGGTCACTGGGCAGCTGGTCTGCTGAGCAGTGCCGGCACAGATACAGTGACCTCCGCGGGAGGAGCCTGAGCTGCATGATGACTATGGTCACATGCCAGGAGGGCGTGGTGCCTAGGCCAGGTGGGTGTACCGTCTATGCACCTGTATTCTCTGTAGGGGTGTGAGTGTGTTTGGTGGCTGTGCATAGGTGATGGCTCTGACATGGTTGGCTGTGTCAGTGTGTGCAGGTGTGAGATGCATGGGGCTGGCTGTGTGGGCAGGCACTCTCACTGGGGCAGGGGCAGTCAGCTTTGGAGTCACACTGATGTTTTTCTCAACATATGTCTCCCACAGGCCGGGATGTGAGGATGCAGGCACATGCTAAGGAGGGCCGTGACAGGGCCCCAGTGCCAGTCGGTGGTGCAGCAGGAGGTGGGCCACAACAACAGCAGCAGCAGCAGCAGACACACCTTCTAGCGGAATGTGAGTATCATTACATCATGGATGCTATTGCATGCTGGAGGGGGTGGGCATGACCACCAGCCATGCACAACACAGCCATGCATGACACAGGCGACATTCATCACTGTCCAGTGTCACTGCACGTCTGTGTGTGCATCACTGGTGGTCCATGCATGCACTGGGCACATGGCTGTGTAACTGGCATCGCACCACATTGCCACGTCACTTGACAGCCTTGTTTGTGCTGTGATGGACATGGGCAGTGTGTGTGTGCAGTGGTGCACATAGCTGGTGCTGCCTGTTTGTGATGGCCATGTGCATGTTCACTGTGGGTGGGTGCATGCCATCACAGGTGCGGAACATTGGGACATTGGGCTATATGGCTTGCAGGTTGGGTGGTGTTCAGGGTTGTGGTCAGTCACAGCCATTGACTGTGTTCCCATTTTCCTAGGCCTCAGTGTTCTCAGGAGGATACAGCGGGAACTGCATGGGCTGATGCAAGTGTCCTTGGACAACCAGGCTATCCTCAGGGACATCCAGAGCCATGGCCTGCGGAGGAGGCATCGCCAGGCACAGCGGCACCGGGCGGAGGAGGAGGACTAGCCTGCTGGGCCTTAGGCCGGATTCCCCTTCCCACTTCACCCATCCCTTCCACCTTGTCTTCCCTCTCCAAGTTGTTCATCCCTACCCCTTGCCCACCCCTACCTTGTACCCCTACCCCCCCTTGTAAATAGTTATGGTGTTGATTGTTTTGTGATTTACATTTTTATAATACATTTATATTTTGTTATGAATACTGTGTTGGTCTCTGATTTGCAGCTGGCTATGGTTGCTCAGTTGCAGTGGTGTGCATGCCATCTGGGGTGGTATGGTCCTGGGTGTGTGTGTGTGTGTGTGGTGTGTGTGCATGTGTGTGTGCATGGGAGGTATCTCCAGCATGGCAGTGACTTTCTGTTGGTCTTGCCATCTGCTGCCACCACTGCTGGGTGCACAGGGTGGGTCTGGCTTGTATGCTTCTCTGCTGCAGGGTTGGCGTGTGCGGGGGATGCATGGTGTTTCCTGCAGTGCGGTCACTGCACATGGGTGGTGTCTTGGGGTCACGGTGCAGGGTGTGCTTTCGTATCGGGGGCTGATGTGCACTGTGGTTGTCAACCCCCTGTGTGTGGCACTCTCAGCCTGCCAGTGGTTGTGCTGGGGCGTCATGGCTCTGCTGTGCTTTGTTGGCTTGTCCCCATGGGCCAGTAGATCATCCATCCCACCCCCAGTGATGCTGTGCTTGGGGTGTGCAGGTGTCTTGTTGGTTCTGCAGTGTGTTCCTGTGCCCATGTGTGGCATGGCTGGTGGTGGGCCCCAGCCTGCCTCCCTGGTTGTGCACTTCCATTGCTCTTCTGGGGGGCACTGTGCTTGCGCTATGGCACCTCTGGACTGCTCAGCTGGGCTGCCCTTGTTGCATTATGGCGCAACCCTACTGCTCAGCTTCCTCTTCCTGGTTGCGCTATGGTGCAGTTAGTGCGATATTCAGATGTTGGCTGCTTGCGCAATTTGTTCTGCTCCATGTTTGAATATCGCGTCTGTTGTGCATATGCGCAATTGATTTGAGCTTGCTCCTGCTGTTGCGCACATTTTGAGTGCCGTTTGAATATCTGGCCCATGGTGTTTCTTGATAGAAAAGTGGGAAAGAATCTGTATGTGTAGTTGGGGGAAAAAGGGAAAATTGTTGAAGTGAAAGAAGCTACCGTGTTATATGAATGAATGTAGGAAATATTTGACTCAAAGGGAAGTATCTAAGGATGAAATATGGATAAGAAAAAGGAAAGTGTTATATGGTAAAATTATAGAAAAAAAATACTATGAGGTGCCACTACTTAAAGTAAGACAAGAGGTAAATCTAAATGTGTTGATAGAAGCAATGTTAGAAAATAGAATATTGAAGAAAATGAAGAAAGTAATATGGATGTTTAGTCATGGAAAAATAAATGTAAAGGGAAATTTAAAACATAAAAACATTGAGGAAAGAACCTGTGCAGAAATGCAATGTGTGGAGAAAGAAAAAATGATAGAACATATGTTGTTTGAATGTCCTTTTATGAAACCATTTTTGGGAATTATTAGCAAATATGTGGAGAATGGAAAAATGTTAAAATATGACATATGAAATATTGGTCTATGGACAATCACCAGATGAATGTTTTTTTGGTTTTTAAGAGTACAGTGTATGCAGTTTTTGCCATAATTAAATGGTCCATATGGCAAGTCAGGTGTCAGAGGTTTATTCAGAACAAGGAAATGGCAATGGAAGATCTAGTGTTTAAAATACAAAACGAAATAGATATGGTGTTTCTGGATGAAAGCAGTAAATATGGAGAAGATAGAGGGAGACAGTTATGGAGGAATTTTGAATAAGTAGGATAAAATGATTAATGAAGTATTTATGGAGTAAGATATAAATATTTAAAACTATAGGAAAAAGAAAGCAGTAAAATGAACTTAGCAGGGAAATTTAAGGAGGGTATGAATGTAAGAAAACAGAAGTATGTGAACAAATACGTTAAAGGAAAAAGGAAAAAAAAGTGGTATAAAAGAGGAAACATGTTTTATTTAAAATACATGTAAATAGACTGTCTATTATATTTGTTTTTGGTCTTGAATAAAAACTTCCCCTTCTCTTTTTGACAGGTGGCACTGTTTCTGTTGAGAAGAATCTCTGCACAGTGAAGGATGATAGTGGAGGAAGCAAGGCTGCAGAACGCCCGCATCTTGTTCAAGGCAAGGGGAATGGTATAGTTGGGAGGTACCAGAGTTGTGGCCAGCACATCGTACCCCAACCCTCGTTGTCTGTGGTGATGTCTGACAGTGCTGGAGTCACTGGTAGGAACGTGATGTCTGAACCCCCCTGCTTTAGATAACCACCCGGTACACTTACCAGCGACCATTACTGCTACCGGACCAGCAGAGAATGCAGAATCTACCTTGGAGGAGAAAAGAAATTTGCAAAGAGTGGTAGAGGAATTCCAATTAGCACAACTTTGTGCTGAGGACAAAATTAAAGAAAGGAAATGTTTTGAGCTTGACTCACAGGTTGTTACTCTAGAGTTGCCCCTGAAAGTCTTCATTTTTGCTGCTGGAACAGAAGAACTAGGTCATTCTACAACTGTGCCTGAGTATAAACAGCAACCTGATGGGGAACAACAATGGTCCCTGAAGGATGCTTTGGAATGCGCTCTCTGGCTAAAATTGGATTCAGATCAGTGGACTGCAGATCCTGGGATCCCGCTTCTGGGTTCTTCAGGTTTGGGGAACATAGTTAATCCTGTTGTTAATACACAGAATGTGCTACATGCTCAACATCAGGGGGAACTATACCCTGATACAGATAGTACTGTTTTGCCACTGATAGAGAGCCCCATCATTACTCCTCCCCCAGGCAGCCTCATCAAGATTTTCCAAAAATACAATCTGTGCAACCAGAACCTGTACCATTAGGCTCCATTTTTTCCCCCCAGTGAAGTAATGTCTCAGGATGAATTTACTGATGCACGTAATAACACGGACACCCCTGGCCTCATGTGTTAAGAGAGATCTGTCTCCAGATCTTCCTATGGAGGACGAACCCCCATCATTGACAGAGACAGTGCCTACTTATGGCAGTCTTTTTTCATAAGCCTGTTTCACTGGCTAAATGCAGAAATGCAGTCTGTGTGTGCTATTTGGGACCCACAGACAATATTTCAGATCACTTCTATGTGGGGAAAGTTCTGTTAAAAAAAATATTTGGTTTTTCCCCGATTGAGGTGTATGCCCTAATACATGCCCCAGGAGATAATACCTATGACGTCAGTTTTAGAACCCCTGATATTCTTAATAGGTTTTGGATGTAATATGCACTTTTAAAAATGAACCCAGCATGGTCCCACTTTCAGGCCATACCCTTTACTAAACAGGCCTTTAAGGTGATTACTGTTCTTTTCCAGAATGAAGGTGTGAATGTAGTTGACATTACAGCTGTTTCTATCTGGGCCGGGACAAAGGTTTTATTTTTTACCTTGGGCAACCATGCCACTGTTATAAATGTGGCTCCAGTAGACATTTGAGTAGGACTTGTGACACACTGAAATGTGCTGAGTGTGGAGAGTTGGGACATATCATGTCCGAATGCCATCACCCAACTAAATGCATTATATGTGATGACAGCCACTCTTTCTCAGATTGCCCATGGGCTGCCCACAACACTACCAATGGAGATTTCTTCATACAGGATTTCTATATCAACACAGCTGTGAAAGCTGCACAGCGTCAATGGGCTCCCCCCATTTTGGGAGAAAACACTTGGTGGTTCCATTGGGTCACACCATTGTGACTCCCACTGAACCACAACCTACAAATCAGCCTGAGAATGAACCTCTACACCCTCCCCAGGGTAGATGGAACTCCTATCACAGCACCTGCTACTGATACATTAACTATCCCCCCCTCCCCTTTCACTAGAGGACACTTTTGCCATTGTCAACAACAGAAGACAGAGTTTACAGAAAAGGAGTACCACCCCTCTGACCTCTGATACCCCCTAACTCTTGTAGGGACAGAATCTGACTCCACTTCAGTCCAATCCTCTCAGGCTGAAGATGCAGAACAGAAGATTGAAGATTTCAATAAAATCCCCCCAAAATCCAGAAAGGGCTCCCAAAAGTGGGTTAAGAAAAAATAGTTCCTCTATCTAGTACTGTTTCTGGAGATGTATTTTCCCCCGTAGGTAATTTGTGGCCTACTCTGCTCTGATGAATGGTTTATATAACATTACTGTTGCATCTCTCAATATTGACAGAATCCAGTCAAAGAGAAAAAGGCTTTTGATTTATGCTTTGTTCGAAAATGGACTGCATGATATGTTTTATCTTTAAGGCATTCATTTACATACCTGTTTGGAGATGGAACAGGCCACTTTAGGCTGGAAATGGGGAGTGTCTTATTGGTCAATTGGGGAGGATGTGCGTAGTGGGGTAGGTATATGTGTTAACAACCCTACTGTTCAACTAGTACAGACTCTGGATATAATTCCAGGATGTGTTCTTATGCTCGATCTTACTATCTGTGGTTTACAGTGTTGGTTCATAAATGTTTATGCACCTCAGTCAAAGGTTTCTAGAACAGAACTATTTCATGCCATACAGCCTTACCTTTTTACTGCTAAATATTTGTTTTTTTCAGTGAAGACTTTAATTGTAGCCGTTACCTTACTGATAGGGGTTTGAAGATGCAAAAAAGATATGATGTAAATTGTCTAAATGCCCTTATTTCTCAAACTGGCTTAATAGATGCACTAACACTATCTGTGACACATGAGGACACCTTTTTCCATGGTACTCAGGCCACCAGAATAGATTGTTGGTTCCTTTCCTCTTCCCTGTGGATAATCCACACCAAAACTCAGTTGGTGGCACCTTCAGACCAAGCTATCATAGAAATCACAGTATCTAATTATGATAGTATGTACTATAGTCCAGAGAACTGGAGGTTGAAATAAGAGTTGTCATCCCTTCCAGCCATAAAAGAAGGTTTCTTATCCCTACTTGAAGCTCAAAAGACTATGACATTTTTGTATGACACCTCCCAGGAGTGGTGGGAAGATACAAAAAGAGACATCATGAGTCACTTCCAAAATATTGGCAGACTTAATGGGAAATATAAATCCGACATGTATCAGACCTATAGGTCTAAATTTCAGGATTTTTTTATCCCAGGCAGTCCATGGAAATGATCAGGTTCTCCCAGAATTATCAGAAGTTGGACAACAACTAAATGACATACAGTATAATAGATTAAAATCCTTGGATCAGGAATGAAGATTTGAGTCTCAAGGGAGTAAAGATTTTATGAACCCTTACCAGTTTTGTGCACAGTAATGACACCAAAAACACACGTCATTCTTGAAAGATCCACAGAGTGCTACTAACCACTAAAACAGATAACTTAAATGCCGTTGACAGTCACATTAAAGCTCTTTTTTGTCCCAAGACACCCCCACACACTGCACATACTATGTGGCTTGAAGGCAGTACATTGTCTCAGGCCTCACTACCAGATTCAAAGGTGTGTACTTCTCCTATCATGCCCTTGGAACTATTGACTACCCTATCTCAAACAAAAGCTGGTACAGCCCCTGGAAAGGATGGAATTCCCTAGGAGCTTTATAAAATTATTTTTTTAGTTTTACTACAAGAAGTTTTAGAATTATTCCATGACATATTTATGTCTGGGACTCTAGCTGAGAGTATGGGTGAGGGCTTGGTGATTTTTATGTTCAAAACCAGGGATAGAGCTCACTTGAATGATTGGCACCCAATTACTTTACTAAATCCTGGTTTTAAACTCCTTACAAAACTTCTTAATAATAGATTAATAACTTGTGCCACTTCTTTGATTCACTTATCCCAAACTTGCACAATCCTTGAATGAAAAATAACTGATGGACTTATTCTGTTGTGGGAAATATTGCATAGGGGACACACAGAAGAACTTACAGGGCTTGTTTTAGACTTGACCAGGCAAAAGCCTTTGACAAAATCAGTCATGATTACCTCTGGGAATGTCTTAGATGGAATGGGATCCCATCCAGTTTTAACCACTGGATACAAACTTGTTATGCTACTGTTACAGCCCAAGCCTTTTGCAAAGACTGGATAGTCAAAAATGTAACATTAAAAGGGGGTTCGACAGCAATGTCCATTTAGCCCACTCCCATACACATTTACATTGGATCCTTTGATTAGATGCATAACCAACATGGCCACTATCCACGGGGTTTCTTTTTCTAGTACGGATGCAGAAATAAAGAGTATAGCATATACTGATGACATATGTTTTTTTGTTGGCAATTTAAGTTCTGCAATGGAATTAGGACAAGTCCTGCATGACTTTACTAGCCTGAAAGGGGCCCAGGTAAATTTAGAGAAGAGTAAATGTCTCCCCATAGGCATGGAAGGCTTTCTAGAACTAAATTTTATTGGTATTCTAGTAGTTTGGAAGTCCTGCAGTATTTTAGGTTTACAGCTTGGTGCAGGAGACTTAGCTCTTCAGAACTGGTCCTGTAAACTTCAGCTGGTACATGACAGATTGGCCTTATGGAATAAATGGAGGCTGTCTAAACTGAAAATGAGTTTATATGGTGAAAACTTTTGTATTGCCTATGTTCCTTTATTTAAGCACTATTTAATGCACCACCCCCCAAAACTAAAAAACAAAATTTATTGTTATTTCTTTTCTTGTATATGGGGCAGTAAGCTAAATCCTATTAAAAGGTGCCTAGTATTCAGAGAAAGAAAACACAAAGGAAATAAAATGGTGCAGCCTATTGTATTTTTCTTTTCAATGTTTGTTTCTACCAATCTTAAACCAGTATTGTCCAATCACACTGACAATTGGATTCCCTGGGTTGTGGACTCCTTAGCTGTGATTCTACCAGCCTGACCTATACATACACATATCCCAAGACAAAAGTCCTTGCAGCTTCTTCCAGATACCTTTAAGGAATGTTTCTGAAAAATTAAACCTTGCCACTTAGCTAAAGATCAAATAACTAGATTTAGTAGGAATGCTACAATGTTATTTTACAGAACATTTTCCAAGACTCAGCACACTTCGATTTACACACACCACTAGAAAAAACTTTAATTGAGAAAATGTTGTAATCTTCACGCATACTGACGTACATGTGGGATGTTATGTTGCTCTCCCTGCATGGAAAATTGAATGTCGTGAAATTTGAAGCAAAAGAGACTTGAGAACAGATAGTGTCCTAGAGAAACATGTCATGACAATGTAGAAACTATGGAACATTTGTTTTTAGACTGCCCTTTAATACAAGAATTTTGGCAGACTTTACGACATAAATGGACTACATCGTCCTTTTACAATCTAACTTTAGAAATATTGTGTCTTGGAATTTTGCCTTTTCTTTGGAGCAAACAGGATAGGACAACACTTTGGTTATTTATGGTCTGTTTAAGTTTCATATCTGGTATGTTCACTGATTGATTCAACATCTTTATTTTAATACAGAAGAGCTGTTACATGTGATTGAAATTACTGATAAGAAACAAAAATCTTATGAGTATGCTTTGGTTTCCCCTAGGATATTTCATGGTTGGTGGAATAGTGTAGACTGGTTGCCTTGAGTCCTCCAGATATATTCAGAGAGGGTTTTTTTTTTTATGTTGATTCCGCACAGTGCAAGAAACATATTGGCACAGCTTGCTGAGAAGCAGGCTGTGGAGGTACGGCACTGTTGCGGCCAATGCCCCCACAGCCAGAAAAGGCTTGTCCCACTTCTCCCAATGCCATTGCAGGCTGCTGGTGACATAAGTTTGGAATGTTCGCACCAACTTGTGACAAATCCACCTCTGCAATTATGGGCCGCCTCGTCAGTGCAGCGAAAGCCATCTGCTGCAATGAGGGAGTGACCCGTCATTGCAGGGTGGATCTAGCAAGCCTGATATTGTTTGTGAACATGGCAGAGGGCTGCTGCCCAGTTCATAAACAATATAACCCTTCCACAATGTTTATCTGTCGATGGGGGAGCCCACTACCTGTCAGCATAATGTGCCCCCCCATTTCAATGTCTGCCAGTGGGGTGCCCAATCCCCGTCAGGAAAAAATAATTATCCCCCCCTTTGTTATTTGCTGATGGGGTGCCCAATCTCCATCAGCAGAAAGGATTTCCCCCCTTTGTTATTTGCCAACGGGGTGCCCAATCCCCATCAGCAGGAAGGAATCCCCCTTTTGTTGTTTGCCAACAGTATTTCCCAATCCCCCATTGGCTACAGTGTCCCCCCAAAAGTGAGACTCCAGTGGCACACTGGGAGCCAACCTCAGCATGCCAAATGCCCCGTGAAAGTAAAAACCATCCCACGTTGTCATTTTTTTTTACCTGTAAAGAAAAAACGGTCTCTCATGGTCTGCCAGAACCCCCTCTTGCAACCCACACCAACCCAATGCACACCCTGCCTCCCCACACCCCCCTCACCCCATACTTACCTCTGGAGTCCAGTACGATGATCTTCGGTGGACCAGGAACACGTCTACACTCTTCAAAGCCGATCGCAAACTGAGGAAATGCCGTTAAGCTGTATAATGGAGTAAATAGGGGGTTTTCAACTTTGCTGCATATCTCAGGCATTTTTGGGAATTTTTTCACCAAATTTTCAACATGGGGTTTTTGGGACCCCTCCTCATGCGTGCGTCAACTGTCATGGCATTAATCGGCCCAGAAAAGTGATTTTGTGGTCACTGCACGAAATCACTTTTGGGGGGCCAATTAACAAAACAACAGTGCCAGTGTTCATGAGGTGGGCTCTCAAAAAGCCTATGTTGCAAATTTGGTGGGAAAAATCCCCAAAATTACTGTTTCACAAGCGTGCACTGCACAGTTGCTATGCACGCTCGTAACTGCGTGAATTTGCAATATTTTGATGCGAGATTTGCAACATTGGCATTTTGTCACATCTCCTTGTGAACAGTACAACTGTCATTGTTCACATCCTGGCAGAAATGTGTTTTTGCACTTCTGGTGCAGAATAGTGAGTTTGCTGTCAGAAATCAGTGTTCAGGACAGATTAAGAAAATGACAGTGACACTGTTCATGAGTAGAGGTCCTGAAATGGCTATGTTGAAAATTTGGTAATGATACTCCATAAAATGATTGTGTTACGAGTGTGCATTGCGTAGTTTGCATGCACACACATAACTTCGCAAACGTATAATATTTTCACTCCAGATTTTCAACATTGCCATTTTCCCACACCTACTTCTGAACAGTGCAACTGTCATTTTTCCCATCCTGGCCGAAATGTGTTTTCGCAGTTCCAGCACAGAATAGAGTGGCTGCTGTGGGAAATCACTGTCTGGGACAGAGTAATAAAATAACAGTGATACTGTTCATGAGCAGAAGTCCTAAAATGCTTATGTTGAAAATTTGGTGATGATAGCCCATCAAATGACTCTGTTACAAGTGTGTGTTACACACCTTCCACATACCCTTCTAACTTTGCAGATTTATAATATTGTCATGCCACATTTTCAACAGTGGCATTCTTTCATCCCTCCTTATGAACAGAACAGCTGTCATTTTTCACATCCTAGCTAAAATATGTTTTTGCACTTCTGACAGAGAATAGCACGGTCGCTGTGGGACATCAGTGTGGGATAGATTAAAATGGAACAAGTGAGAGGGGGAGTGACCGAGCTCAACTGAGTTCTGTTGGGACTGTTCTAGATTTGTTTGTGGGCAGACAAAGGCCCCAACACAAGAGGCTAGTACAAAAGGGCAGCCTGCAGCACTGGAAGAAACAGAATGAGAGAGTGAGTGAGGGAGGTGGGGTGAGCGAACTCACCGGAGCACTGTCAGGATTGCTGCGGATTTCTTCGTTGGCAGAAAAAGGTGCCAATGCAGGCAGAAGCCCCGTACAAAAGGGCCACTTGCAGCGCCATGACAAACAGAATGAACATGTGACAGAGGGAGACTGAGCGACCTCAATGGAGTTTTGTCTGTGCAGCTGCAGATTTATTTGTGGACAGACAAAGGTGCCAATGCAATCAGCAGCTGCGTACACAAGCGCAGCCTGCAGCGCCAAGAGAAACAGAATGAGTGAGTGACAGAGCGGTAGTGAGCGAGCTCATTGGAGCTCTATTGTGATTGCTGCAGATTTCTTTCTGGGCAGAAAATGCAGCAACGCAAGCAGGAGCCCAGTACAAAAGGCCAGCTTGCAGCGCGGGCAGAAACGGAATGAGTGAGTGAGTCGGGGGAGTGAGCCAATGCAGGCAGGAGCCCAGTACAAAACAGCAGCCTGCAGCACCGGGAGAAAAAGACTGAGTGAGTGACAGAGGGGCAGTGAGCAAGGTCAACACACCAGCACAATCAACATTCGGCATTGACAAATGCTTGTTACTACTGTTTTGTGCCATGAACACAGTGCAAAATACTAGCTTCCTTGAATATCGGACCTAGTTTCAGGGTGGTAAGACTTGATTTCTACCCATTTCCGGGGTGGGGGGTTTTTTTGTATCCAGTCTCTCTTATCGTATTCTGGTTTTACACATTTGTCACTTGGTTCTAGATGTGGGCTGTATTAATTAATTATGTCATTCTCATTACTCTGTCATTGTTTTTGAGTATTATACCATTCACATGTATGCACTTTTCTGTTCACAGAATAATAAAAGTTGCCCTTGTTCTTTTAGTAGGTGGGGTGGGGGGGTTTGAATTCCATTTTTCTTTCTCTTTCTTTTTTCCTGACCAAATTTTGTGGTAAGCACTTCAACAACTTGTTTATTGGTGTACCATGAAATACTTATTTAGATTGTTGTTTGTTATCCTGTTATGCTTTTGTGGGTTGTACCAGTAGTATGTAAGTATGTCATTTTCTGTTTATGATATAATAAAAAATTCCTCTATTCTTGGCAGGGGGTGCTGTTGGCTTCCTATCCAAGATGGCTGACACCAAGTCTGAGGAGGAGATGGAGGAGAATTTTCATCTGGCTGGTGAAAATACAATGGACGTTGAAATGGAGGAGACTTCTGTCATAATACCAGAAACAAGGAAAGCTGAAGGAGAATTAAACTCATGGGTTGCTCAGTGAGCGAGTGCTCAGGCACATCCAGGTCCGCACAGCATACTTTTCCAGTAGGTTTTTGAGGGAAGCTCCTCACAGCAGAGACTTGCGGTAGATGCTGTATTAGAAGACAAGCTCCAGGGTTTTACAGAGCAAGAGAATGCCTCATGGCTGCATACTTTGGCGGTGAGTCAGTAGAAATGTGACACTGACAGCAGAGCTAGGGAGAGGCCGGGTAGTACCCGATTGTGGCAAGTGCAACATCAGCTGGTTCAGCTGCAGGCTCTCCTATTGCCATCACAGAGCAGGACAGACCTATAGACTTTAAAAACTGGTCACCCGAACAAGCACTTCAGAATGCTGGGTGAAAAAAAAACACAGAATGAAGGTGGTTACCTGATTCACAGTGGATGGATTTTTCCGGTGCTCAGCTAACCGATAATGCTGGGGAAACATTACAGGACTCAAAGAGTGGTGCACAAATGCCTGTACAGAAATCTACAAAAGAGCCTGTAACATGAGGTGCAAGTTTTCCAGTCATAGCACATAATGTGACTCTAAATATGCATGAACAGGGAGGTGATTTGCCTAGTACTGCTAAGGCTATATTATCTGAAGGAAGTAACATAGCGGGTACTGACAATATCGAAACAGGGTCTAATAGTGGGCCTGAACACCCCACCCTGATTTATTTATTTATTTAGCTTTTGTTGACCGGGTAAGTGCACTAGACAAATCCTGCCTATTTTCAGGCACGACCCGGGGGGAGGGGGATACAGATGAATGGCAACTGACCTTGAACCAGATTAAGCTGTTGGTGGTATTTTTAGTGAATGAGGGAATTGTCAGGACACCGGGGAAATTCCCCTACTCTTTTCGATAAGTGCCATGGGATCTTTAACATCCACCTGAACTACCACCAATCCAGGCAGATGGGACCTCGGTTTAATGTCTCATCCGAAAGACGGCACCTCAGAAATGCAGCACCCCTCTCATGCTGCATTACAGTGTCAGTACTGGGATATTAACCCAAGTGCCAGATGTGGGAACTGAACCCACAGCCCTCTGATCTCCTGGCCTTAGAGGCGAGTGTGCTACCTACTGAGCCACTGACACTGCTAATTTCTGATGAGATTCCCTCCACGTCTGCTGCTCCTGGGCCAGCACCACCACCTCGGGTGGAATCAGATGAGGAATTACCCTGCCCTCCCTGAGGACCACCCTAGGGCATGTAACAGAACAGGACTAACATTTTCAGAATTATTCCACAACAAACTGACTCAGGCCCATAGGAAAAATGCTGCTCACCTCAGATACAGAGGGGGTTTATCCGAACATCCAGAGCGTATATAGCAAAAAAAACATCTTACGGAATCCATGTTATTTCAACCTTCAGAGATTTATGCTCTCATACATGTGTCTGGGGAGGACATTTATGACAATTTTTGTACTCATTCTGGTTTGGGTGGATTCTGGACTAAATACAAAATGCTCCATTCCTCAACACTCTGGACTAATTTCATGGCAATACCTCTCACGAAACCACTCCTTAAAACTGTAACTATGACGTTTTGCAACAAAGGAGTAAATGTGAATGACATTTTATTTTGGTAAGAAAACCACTGCACAGTCCTGGGACAGTCTGATTCTATTATCAATTCTGACTGTATATGGACTTGGGGGTGGTGGTTCTGAGTTAAAATGTTCCAAATGAACTCTGAGATACACCACATATCTAACAGATTTTTCTTGGTCATGACATGGGGGTTTGTTTTTATGCAGGCTTGCCTAAGGTCTGCTACAAGTGCAGAGCACGCACCCACCTGAGCAGGTCCTGTGACAGAATGCGATGTGCACTATGTGAAGATTTTGGACATGTTAGTGTAGCCTGCACAAATGTGTACAAATGTAATTTGTGTGAGGAGATGGGGCATGCCTACCGTCAGTGTCCTTGGGCTGAGCAGAACAGATCAGATTGTTTAAATCACAAAAACCTACTTACTTTTGTGCAGGGACAGCCTAGGCCACAGCAACCACAGAACCTGAACAGCAGCAACAAAATAGGACTCCACCTCTCCCTTTGGAACAGACAGATAGCCCAGTGCAGGAGAACCAGAGAGACCAGAGTGGCACAGAACAGACAGATGGTACACAAGAGTGGTCCCAGTCTGAGATAGGGACAGATGAGGCAGCATAAAATAGCATGGGCCCAGAACCTGAAATCCTACAACCAGGGCCTTCAACTGAAATCCCCCCCAACTTTTAGTACCCAAAAACTGGATGAATCACAAGATCATCTGTCAAGACTCCCACAAAACAACCCCTAGTGCCTCTACAGAATCCATATCGGGTACTACAGAAAAGTAAAGATGACGACTCTGATCTCGAATCAGATGTTTCTTCTAAGTCAGGTTTGGTTTCAAATATGGAAGATGAACATCAGCCTGTTACCCTCGAAACAAAAAAGGAAAAGAAAAGAAAAAAGAGGAAAACTTTAGAGAAGGGTGGGAGCCCTGATTGAACATAGTTTGTTATTTTTTTTTCTTTGGTGTGGACATAAAACCCTTTGATGGCAACCCTACAAACAGCATCACTGAATGTGTGTAGCATGAAAAATGACAGGAGGAGACTTACAGCTTTGTATTTTTTTTCAACCTACTACACACAATATCATAATGCTACAGGAAACCAGGCTTAACTCTTTCTTTTTTATGGAGCAAGCTAAAAGGGGTTGGATATGTTATTTATTTATTTATTTATGACTTGATAACTGGGTGAGTGCACTGATCCCAGGGACCGTTGTCAGGCACGACCCGGGCCATAACACATGGCGCAGGGTGACAGTGGAGTACAAGGTAACAGTAATACACATGAAGCAGATATGATACAAGCAACAATAGTAAGCACAATATACAGGTTTGATGCATAGGTCCATTTGAGAACAGTGAATACAAGGTTTCAATATCAGACATGAGAAGACTTGGTACAAAAAAATCATAGGCAAAGTGTACAATGTGAGACTGCATCATCCAGTGAGCAAGTAATACACAGAATACTCAGTTAAAAATGTGTATACAATACCTACAGACAAGGAAGTCAAATATTACTGTGAGAAATGCAATATAACAGTTGTAGGCAAGAGAGTTGACTAGTGTGGGTAGGTGGGTAATCCCTGGGCTGGGGAGTTGACTAGTGTGAGTTAGTGTGAGACCCCTGGGAACATCGGCAGGATGAGTTTTCCAGGAACCAGACTTTAAGGTGGGACTTGAAACTGCAGTGTGTGTCAATGGAACGGAGTTCAGCCAGTAGTTTGTTCCACTGCAAGGGTGCAGCTGCAGACCAAGTTCTGCTGCCCATGTTGGGGGATACCCAAGGAACAGCTAGAGGAGGAGTACCATTTGAGTGGATGATATGGAGGAGTGTCTGAGTTTTCAGAAGGGCAGTTAGGGGGGATTCTGGAGCTGTGTGGATGACATTGTCCACCATGCAGCAGAGGGCTAGGTCAAAGCGACCTTGCAGCGGTAGCCATCCAAGGGTATTATAGACGCTACAGTGGTGGGTGGAGAATGGGGCCAATAAAACAGAGCGGCAGGCACTGTTGTAGGCAGTGGAGAGTTTAGCCATAGCAGTAGCTGAGATCCTGGCATAAATAGGGGAGCAGTAGTCAAGAATAGGGAGAAGATTACCCTGGACAATGGCTAGTCTAGCTTCAGGGGTAAGGTATTTATTGAATCTATAGGCAGCACCTTACTTTTGATGGAACCTTCCGACAAGGGAATTTGCATGCTCAGTGAAGATGAGGGAGGGGTCGAACAGTACTCCTCAGTATTTGTAGGTGTTGACATCCTCCAGGGCTGTTCCTTCTGGGGTGAGAATGTGTAAGGGGGCGTGGCTTTTAGTTTTGGCCAGGAAGGGCTTAGATCCAAACAGGATGGATTTAGTTTTTTTTTGCATTTACTAAGAGAAGGTTTTTTGAGAACCAGCTGTGGGCTGCAGCATAGTTGTGTGAGAGAACTGAGGGAATTGTGACTGTGGATTTGTCACTGTGGAAGAGAGCAAGGTCATTGGCATACAAAAGAGAGTTACAGTTGAGGCAGTCAAAGGGAAGTGCATTAACGAATAAGGAGAAAAGGAGGGGACCCAGGATTGAGCCTTGAGGTACCCCCACAGAGACAGGCAGGGTTGGGGAGCAGGTTTGACCAATACACACAAATTGTGAGCGATCAGTAAGGTAGCTAGTGAACCAGCTTGTGACTTTCTGAGAACAACCAAGAAGGCTAAGCTTGGAGGTAAGGAGAGCATAATTAACCATGTCAAAAGCCTTTGAGAGGTCGATGAAGGCAGCCCCAGTGTCTTTACCATTATTCATGTTAGAGAGGATGTGGTCGGTCAGTAGAGTGAGGGCAGTGGCGGTTGAATGATTCTTGCGAAAGCCATGCTGTTGGTCGTATAAGAGGGTGTATTTGCTTATGTACTCAGTGAGCTGATTGTGGACTGCTCTCTCAAGTAGTTTACTGAGATGAGGGAGGATGGATATTGGACAGTAATTGTCAGAGGATTTGGGGTCACCGGATTTAAAAATGGGGATAAGCTTAGCTATCTTCCATGGGTCAGGCATGGAGGAGGTTGAAAGGGAAAGGTTAAAGATGAAGGTGAGTGGCTTGGAAATTGCCAGAGAGATCAGCTTAAGAAAGGCTGGAGACAGGCATCAGACCCAGGTTAGGTAGATGTTTGAGTAGCTTCACTGTATCATGCATGGAGAGGGCTTTAAAATAGAATGGAGGTATTTGCAGGGGAGTGGCAGAGCTGGAGGAAGATGGCAGTGTGTCAGATATTAGGGCCGGGCTTTGAGGTTGGGCAGTTGGCAGCTTATTTAGGTATATGGATAAGTTGGTGAACTTACAGTTGAAGACACTAGCCACATTGTGAGGGCTGGTCAGCAGCCTATCCTGGGAGTTGAGATGTGGTACAGTGTAGCTGGAGCAGGAGTTTAGGAGGGAGCTGATTGAGTCCCATAATTTTCTAGGGTCTCCAAGGTTGGCCTTTTGCAGGTTGTGGAAGTGGGTCTGTTTCAAAAATGTGGCCTGTTCTTTACATTTGTTCCTCATATGCTTGTAAGCATCCCAGAGGGCAGGACAGGGGGTTGCTTTGAAAGTGGACCAGGCATGGTCTCTGGCCTTCATAAGGGTAAGGAGGTCTTTAGAGACCCAGCATGAGCATCCACCTCTGACCTGTCTGGTAGTGACAGGGAAAAGGCAGTCCTGGAGTGTTAGCAGAGTCTGGGTAAATGTGGAAACTGCCATGGCTACATTGGAAAGGGAAAAAAGCGTGGACCAGTACAATAACTGGGCTCCCTCAAGGAGATTTGTGGACACTGGGCAGCTGAAATTTCTTAGAGATAGGTATTTGGGTGGGGGGTCTTTAGTTTGGAAGACCAGAGGAGATAGGTCAGTGAATGATCACTTACAGAGTCAGCCATGGTTCCAGCATTTAATGCTCGGTCCTCCCTGTTTATGAGGATCCAGTCTAGGATAGTCTGGGTGGCTGAGCGTGGATTAAGTTTGGTGGGAAGAGTGATCACCTGCACCAGGTTGTGCTGCTTTAACAGAGATACATAGTCAGGCTGGTGGCAGCTCAGCCAGTTTAGATTAAAGTCACCAAGAAGGATAGATTCCCTATGGGGAGTTAGAGAGCTCAGGCCTTGGAGGAGGCTGGTTCCGTTTGTGGGGGGTTGTAACAGCAGCCAATATAGAGTTTCTTGCAGGATCACAGGGTCAATTCAGAGAGCAGCCATTCACTAGATGAGGAAGGGTTGGAGTGTAGGAAAATGCTAGCTGAGAGGAGTCCCCTTAGGAGCAGGGCCACACTGCCACCTTTTTTCCTGCCTGGCCTGTCAAGATGTAGGTAAGAGTAGCCAGGTATTTTGAAGGTGTTTTCGGTGTGGTGTGGCTTGGCTTTAGCCATGTTTCAGTGAGTCCCAGAATATGGGGCTTGTGTAGCTCAAGCCAAGCCTCAAGGTCAGTGAATTTAGATGGAAGGCTGTAGACATTGATACGTGCAATTTTAAGACCAGGGGCGTTCGTCCAGATGCTGGAGGTGAGGGTGATATGGGAGTTTGTTGGACCAGGGTTGCATTCATTGTCCCCAGCAAGGGAGAGTAGTGATAGTAGGAGAATGTATGGGCAGGAGGGAATAGAAGGAGACCAGGAGAGGTTAACCAGGTAGTGGACAAGAAGGTAGCATTCTCCTTTAGTGAGTAGGATGAGAGAGATGTAGGCCAGGGTAGACTTATCCCTAGTGGTGAGTGAAGAGGGTTGAAACAGGGGAAAGGGAGAATGAGAGGAAGGAGAGACGCTGTTGATCGCAGGCCAGCACTGTCACACAGAAGTCGGTCAATACCAGTGCAGTAGTTAGGGAGATGGCACATAATATAGGTAGTGCCAGTTTCATCTTTCCAAGGGAGAGTGGGGACAATGGAAAGTAGTAGGAGGGAATTAGCTTGGTTTACCTTATGAAGGGGGAGAGGAGGGGGTGGAGAAGGGGCAGTTAGAGATGTAGTTCTCTGGGGCAGGAACACACTCTAGAAGGTGTTCTGTAGCTTTAAATTTGTTTTTGGCAAGATGGGCCAAGGGGAGAAAGGTGCAGAAGGGGATTGGTTTAGGTGTATTTAACAAGTCGTGGGGTGGGGAGGGAGAATAAATCAGGTTCCAATGGTACCAAAATCCAAAAGTCAGGGCTAGTACCTTGCAGTATAGAGGATTTCTGAAAAAACTGTTTAGGTTCCAGAAATTAAAGGGTCTGTGGCCTGGTCAAGGCACGCTGGTTCCCTGAAATAAAGTAGAAAAACAGAATTTTTAAAGGCTGGAAGAGGAGGCTTTTTACATCAGAACAAAGAGAATAATAGAAGTGGGCAGGGTCAGAGAGCACAGCACACTGTTTGGGAGTTGGGGAGGAGACAGAGTGCAGGCCACATAGCAGAAGGATTTACACAGTCAAGGCTCACAATTCACTTCTAATATCAACTCCGAACTTAAAATGACTGTAAGGATTAAACAAATTATTAAACCCTGGTACACAAATTCAACTAGAGAGACAGAGAGAGATACAGTAGTTAGAGATGTGTTCAGCAAAAATCAGCTTCCACTGGTACCAAAATCCAAAAGTCAGGGCTAGTACCTTACAGTATAGAGGATTTCTGAAAAGCTGTTTAGGTTCCAGAAATTGAGGGGTCTATAGCCTGGTCAAGACACACTGGATCCCTTGCAGTATAGAGGATTTCTGAAAAACTGTTTAGGTTCCAGAAATTGAGGGATCTGTGGCCTGGTCAAGGCATTCTGGATCCCTCATGGATATGGGGGTCATCATTCTGGACATTCAGGACAGACACAGTAGATAGCTTAGGAATACTGGTTAAAGGGACCAATTTTTCTCTACATAGACTGGTAGATATTTTATGTGAGAGAGCCTTGCTTCTGGTCTGTGCATGTCAACATTATTCATTACAAATAATTAACATGTTCACACCCCAGACAAAAGCAGCGTGGACAGAACTGTTTGAAAATATCAGACCTTACTTTTACACTGCAAGACACATTATCTGGGGAGTTGATATGAACTGTGGGTTGGAAGTTAAAACCAAAGATAATACACAAAGAAAGGCGTTCTGTGATTCTCACTCTCTAAATAACATAATTCAGACAGCTAATCTTTCAGATTCTTACCGCAAATTACATAGGGATCAGGGATACATATATTCTAAATGCAGATTTACAACTAGAATAGACTTAATTTTCTGCTCTTGGTTACTCAGTCCGTACAAATGCGTCCTACACCCATGTGAATTTTCTGCCCATGTTCTACTAGACTGTACTTTGTTTTTAAGGAATATCCAACCATGTTATTTTATCTGCTCCTAAACACTGGAGGATGAATGTTTCAAGTTTGGAACAGGAACAATCGTATTTGGAAACTGCACATTTACTTAGGATTAAAGAATCTGTTAGATGTTTGTATGATAGCCACTGGAAATGATGGACTGACACTAAGCTAGATATAAAACATCTAATAATTAATCTAGGCCATGTCACATCTAATACAGACTATATGCAATATTTAGAGAATAGAAATAGACTATATATATATATATATATATATATATATATATATATATATATATATATATCACTATCACATGATGACAGACATCTCCTTTTAACAAATATGACAGAATTAAAGAATAAAATGTTTAGCTTTCAATATGACAGGGCCTCATCCTTGGAGGCAGAATTAAGATATGGCATGGAAACACAACATGGTGCAGATCCATTTTCAGCCTTCAAACAGAGGCTAGATACCCTATTATGCATAAACTCCAGGATGTGGATGGTACAGTAAAAACTTAGACATAGACATTCTGACAGTAGTAAACAAACAGCTATCTCACATGGGATTACAGGTCACATGGGCTCTAGATTGTTCTGCACAGTCTCAGTTCTGGATAGTGTGTGTAGTGGTAGCTGGAGAGAGTTTGTTCTCAGAATTCTGTGATTCAAAACCTCTTAAAGCTGTTAAAAAGCCTTTTTGAGTAATTTTTTTGCTCAAAATTTAGTACATCTATTGTAGGAAACTCTGCTGTGCTCATATCATCGAGTGTTTATTGTTTTTTGTGTGGATTTTGAATGTTAATTTAGAACATTCAGTTTATGTTCTGTGAAGTGTTCTTTGGGGAGGGCGTATCTGTGAAGTAGGTAGATTAACTGGGAGAAAAAGGCAGTCTTTTTGTTTTGGTTATATTTTTCTTGTATTACTATGTTAATGTACATACAGTAATATTTTCAGTAATTCCTGACATTATTTTGCAGATTATTGTGGTGCAGCAGTTTATAATTTCAGTTAGTTTAAAACATTTTGTTATATTTCTGAAGGTTTTCAATTTGCTTTGCATTACTTGTAGTGTGTGTGTGAGTGAGTGCGATGCATGCCATCAAATCAGACACCTTTTATTTGTGCCACAGAGTAATTGTAGCAGTGTGAATCTGCTATCCACCGCACCTGCATGAACTTTTTGTACTGCTTTGTGGTATCTTTACTAGAAGTTGACTGTTACTGCCATGCACTACCCCTCCAACTGGCAAAAGTTATTCTTTTCCAGATTTGGATTTGTGACTTGTGAGCACTGGTTGGGTGTTGTTGTGCCTTTGCATCTGCATCTCTTGAGTGTGCAGCACAATCTTAAGTTGTCTGTGCAATTGCAGTGCACCATTAATTCTGGGAGACTTTG
Organism: Neoceratodus forsteri; assembly: GCA_016271365.2. Classification (NCBI taxonomy): domain Eukaryota; kingdom Metazoa; phylum Chordata; order Ceratodontiformes; family Ceratodontidae; genus Neoceratodus; species Neoceratodus forsteri. The sequence goes on along the minus strand of CM057450.1, from coordinate 866,733,835 downwards.
CATTTCTTGTTACATTCTCTTTTCACTTCGTCAGCACAGGGAAATTTTCTGGACAAAAGACAGTAGCATTTTGGGGCTGCACATTAATTCTGGTGACTGTGTGTGACCACTGCGAGCATGACTGAATGTAGCATTAATTCTGGGAAACTTTGTATTTCTTGTTACACTCTCTTTTCACTTCATCATCACTGGGGAATTTTCTGGACAAAAGACAGTAGCATTTTGGGGATGCACATTAATTCTGGTGACTGTGTGTGACCACTGTGCACATGACTTATTGTGGCATTAATTCTGGGAGACTTTGCATTTCTTGTTATGCTCTCTTTTCACTTGGTCAGCACTGGGGAATTTTCTGGACAAAAGACAGTAGCATTTTGGGGATGCACATTAATTCTGGACTGGTGACTGTATGTGACCACTAAGTGCATGACTGAGTGTGCCATTAATTCTGGAAGACTTTGCATTTCTTGTTACGCTCTCATTTGCACTTCATCAGCACTGGTGAATTTTCTAAACAAAAGACAGTAGCATTTTGGGGATGCACATTAATTCTGGTGACTGTGTTTGACCATTGCACACATGACTGAGTGCACCAATAATTTTGGGAGACTTTGCTTTTCTTGTTACACTCTGATTTTACTCCATCAGAACTGAGGAATTTTCAGGACAAAAGACAGTAGCATTTTGGGAATGCACATTAATTCTTGGACTGGTGACTGTGTGTGACCACTGCATGCATGACTGAGTGTGCCATTAATTCTGGGAGACTTTGTAGTTCTTGTTATGCTCTCATTTCACTTCATCAGCACTGGGGAGTTTTCTGGACACAAGACAGTATTTTAGGGATGCGCATTAATTCTGGAGACTCTGTGTGTGGAGGGCTGTCAATATTGTTGTCACTTTGCCTTACTTCATGTTAAAGTGGAATGACAATTCAAAATAATAATTACAAGGTGAAGTGAGCATTTCATATTGACCTCTCCACGCAGTAGAATGACAATGTAAAGTGCCCAGTTCATGGGCACTTAGCAGGCTCCAATACACAAATCTGAAATTGAGATAGCAATTAATTCTGTTAACAGAGGCTCTTCTCCTGGCCCTTACAGGCTTTCCAGTGCCTTTTATAAAAAAATGTTCTACAGAGTTAACAGTTCTTTTGCAACTACTTTATAATGAAATGCTGCAAGACAAATTTGATACAAATTCCTTTGGTGAGTCAATTATGATATTTTTATTCAAGAAAGGTCAAAGGAAATTGCTGGGTAACTGGAGACCCATTAGTCTCCTAACCTCAGACTATAAAATAGTGTCCAAAATGTTATGCAACAGACTCCAAAAAGTAAACAGTATTTTAATACAGCAAGCATAAAAATGTCTCACTTTTAAGAAACATTTTTGAATATGGCAGACAGAATAAATTACAGGGCTATTTACTTTCAATTGATCATGCAAAGGTCTTTGACAGGGTCTCACACTCTTAATTTTTCCAAGAATTACAGCAATATGGCATCACAGGGAACATGTCAACATGGTTAAAAACATAATATAAAGGAGCTAGCACAAGGCCATACATCAGTGAGCTACTGGGAGACTCAGTTTCAATGAATATAGGAGTCTGACGGGGTGCCCAGTCAGCCCACCACTCTACTTTGTACTGGATACTTTAATCCCAAACGTTATTGCCTACCACAGAATAGTGGGACTACATCCAGGGTTTGGGTTGGGTGAACTAAAAGTAGCTGCATACACAGATGACTTATGTTTTTTTATCAAAAATCAGGAAGAAGGATTGGCATTACAACAATCTCTGGTACAGTATTTACAAGTATTGGGAGCTCAAATAAACAAAGAGAAAAGCTGGGTAATATATATTGATACACCTATAAATTCAGGCACAGAAACAGAATTTATGGTCATACAGTACCTATAGCCCCCTCAACAATACCAATTTTAGGTATTCACTTTGGGAATGGAAACCTACAGGTTCTAAACTGGGAGAATAAAATTAAATTGTGTGAAGCAAAAGTGCAAATCTGGAAAAAGCTGGACATTTTCTAAAAAGAAAAAGGTTCTAACCTAAAAAAATGTCTGCTACCAATTTTTACATATTTGAGTTTTGCGTACCCCCCCCCAGTCTGCTCTGAGATGAGATTGTTCAGCTGCTTCCTTCAGATGCTCTGGGTAAGCAGACTCAACCCCACATAATTACATACAAAATATGGAGGTATGGCTATGATTAACCCCGTTTTTTGTTGTTTTTTTTTACATTTCCACCATAACAATTGGATGGAGGGATAACTTAGCATCATGGCAGAAATGGACTAAATCATTATTTCAAGTTTTTTTTTTTTTGAGGAATGGGAAACATACACACCTAAACTACTGCAAACATATAACATACCTGAAATACATGGATTCAACTCTTAGGAAACGTAGGCAGTGGAAAGTATGCAAGAACTATTTACTTACTTTCTCTAGAAAACAGTTGTACGTACATACCATGTCCACACAGAGTGCAGGACAAGTTGAATTTCCAAAATGTTTTCTCTCTAAACATTCAATTACAACAGCACTATTAAATAATAAAAAAACTTTGGATGTGTTATGTCTCAGTTGCCACAGAGGTTGTGGGCTAGGGGCAACTTAAAAGCATAAATCTACAGATGAGAGATTATGTTCTAGGGCAGATTGCCAACATATAGAAGAACCTCAGACACATTGGGCCAGATTTTCAAAGGCCAGAGAATGATGCAGGATGCTTGCATCAAAAACAACTGATGCAAGGAGCAGGATGTGTAAAACTTTGACACCAATTCTGATTTTCAAGTGGTGCTTGAGTCAAAAACAGGTCTGCATGTGCCAGAGTGGCTTGCCCCATGCTTGCATCAAAAAATGTCTGTGCCATGTCAGAAGGGATGCCTGCTTCACTGAAATGATGCACCATCCCCTTATTTGGCATTTTCAAAGAATGTAAGTTCTGTCCTTGTGCCTAAAATGCCTGTTACTGTTAGACCAGCCGGAGCTGGCTTAAGGGACACTGGAGCATATAAAGAGACCCAAAGCAAAGCAGGTAGTCATAATTGTCTATGCTACTATTAAGGGCCAGTATTCTCCAGCAGGACTAGTTTAGAACATTTTGGGGACTTAGTTTAGGCCATTTTATCTGCCATTTTGTTTTACTTAGCTTGTGTCATTCTTGTTCTTTACATCAGTTTTTACTCAGCTTGCACAATTTTTGAGACTCAGTTTGCATCATTTTTATGTTGCTTGCACACATGTGCAAGAAACATAGTGCCATCATCGGAGATTTCGGAGGTGTGTCACCTCCTCCTCCAGTTCAGTCAGTGTGCTGGCAGGCATGGCCCCTGTAAGCCAATGCATTTTGGAGCTGTCTATGATAAGCTCCAAAATGCAGTGGCATATGATTGAAAGGGAGCTATGCTTGAGTGAGCACCGATAAGATATCGGTGCTCACGCACAGCCCTCCCCTCCACAGACATTAGGCAGGCGGCGTGCTCTACACGCACTGTATAGCCGACGGGGTGTCTAATCCCTGTCAGCTGAGCTGCATCCCCTCAGTACTCGGTGCCACGCTGGGAGCCCACCCCAGTGTGGCAAGCACCTTTGCCAGACGTCGTGCCAATCCCCGTCGGCTGAATGACCTCTAACGTCTCTTGTGCCATGCTGGAGCCCACCCCAGCGTGGCAAACGTCCCACAACGCCTTTTTTTTTGAACCTGTAAAACAAAAGGGTCCTGCGCGCCTCCCAACCCCTGCTACAACCCGCACCCACCCACTGCGCACTCAACCTCCCACACCCCTCACCCCATACTTACCTCTGGACTCTGGCACGATGATCTTCGGTGGACGGGAACATGTCTGCACTCTTCAAAGCCAACTGCGAACTGAGGAAATGCCGTAAACTGTATAATGGGCTAAATAGGGGTTTCAACTTGCTGCATATCTCAGGCATTTTTGGATTTATGCACCACTAACATGAGTTTGGGGACCTTTCTTGATGTCACTTCACAGACTAGGCCTAAAGGGTGATTTCAATGAGTGACTGTGAAATCACCCTTTGGGCCTGAATACCACCATGACAGTGACATCATTCATGAGAAGGGGTCCCAAAACCCATGTTGAAAATTTGACGCCAAAATTCAAAAAAATGACTGTTTTATGAGTGTGCATTGCGCAGTTCCTACGCAGGCTCATAAGTTCACGAAATTTAAATATTTTCACTCCATATTTTCAACATTGCCATTTTACCACACCTTCTTATGAGTAGTACAGCTGTCATTTTTCACATCTCATCCAAAATGTGTTTCTGTCCATGTAGCGCAGAATGGTGCAGTCAGTGTGCGAAATCAATGTATGGGACAAATTATCAAAATCACAGTGACACTGTTCATGAGCAGAGGTCTTAAAATGGCTATGTTGAAAATTTGGTGAGAAAATTCCTAAAAATGACTGTTTTATGAGCGTGCGTCGCGCAGTTCCTACGCACGCTCATAAGGTCGCAAATTTTAAATATTTTCACTCCAGATTTCCAACATTGCCATTTTATCACACCTTCTTATGGGTAGTACAACCGCCATTTTTCACATCTCACCCAAAACATGTTTCTGCCCATGTAGCGCACAATGGCGCAGTCGGTGTGCTAGATCAATGTTTGGGACAAATTAAGAAAATCACAGTGACACTGTTTATGAGCTTAGGTGTTAAATGGCTATGTTGAAAATTTGGTGAAAAATTCAAAAATGACTGTTTTATTTAGCTGCAGTGTACAGTTCTTGCGCACACTGTAAGTTCAAGGATTTTCAATATTTTCACCCAGATTTCCAACATTGCCATTTTGCCACACCTTCTTATAAACAGTACAGCTGTCATTTTTCACATCTCACCCATAATGTGTTTCCGCCCATGTAGCGCACAATGGCGCAGTCAGTGTGCGAAATCAATGTACGGGATAAATTAAGAAAATCACAATGACAGTGTTCATGACAAAAGGTCTTAAAATTACTATCTTGAAAATTTGGTGAAAAAATTCCAAAAAATGACTGTTTTACGAGCGTGCATTGTATAGTTCCTACGCACGCTCGTAAGTTCGCGAATTTTCAATATTTTCACTCCAGATTTTCAACATTGCCATTTTACCACACCTTCTTATGAATAGTACAGCTGTCATTTTTCACATCCCATCCAAAATGTGTTTCTGCCCATGTAGCGCACAATGGCGCAGTCGGTGTGCGAAATCAATGTACAGGACAAATTAAGAAAATCACAGTGACACTGTTCATGAGCAGAGGTCTTAAAATGGCTATGTTGAAAATTTGGTGAAAAAATTCCCTTCAGATGTTCTGCAATATTACTAATGAAGACATTGAATAGAACTGGCCCCAGGACTGATCCCTGCAGCACCCCACTAGTTGCCCCCTCTCCCTAGACTGCATACCATTTACCACCACTCTCTGCCTCCTGTCTGTTAGCCAGTTTCTAACCCAGTTTACCACCCTTTCCCCCATGTCCAGCCTACCCAGCTAGTTTATCAGCCTCCTATATGGGATGGTGTCAAAGGCTTTGCTGAAATCAAGATACGTGTTGTCCGCTGCCCCACCCTGATTCACTTCCTTTGTCACCCAGTCAAATAAATCACCCAGATTTATCTGACATGATGTCCCCACTGTGAATCCATGTTGTCTATGGTCCTGGGTTCCAATGGCATCTAGATGCCCCACTATCCTTTCTTTAAGCAATGTCTCCATGATCTTCCCCACTACTGAGATGAGGCTGAATGGCCTATTGTTCCCTGCCTCCTCCCTGCTGCTGGACTTGTGTAGAGGGACCAGATGTGCCCTCCTCCAATTCACTCATGTTGAATGACTCAGTGAACATGGCTGCCAGAGGTACTGCTATCTCCCTTTGCAGTTCTGTTAATATCCTTGGGCGTATGCCATCTGGTTCCATCGCTTTGTCTACCTTCAATTTAGTGAGCTCCTGCAGGACTCTTTTGTCCACCTCTTCACCCCCTTGGCAACTGCTGTACTGCTGTGGCCCTTGCCCCTCCCACTCTTCTGTGAATACTGAACGGAAAGACACAGTGGATGTCTTGGGAGGAAGGCATGAAACTGTCACTTCCAAATACCTAAACAGCACATACAAGCAACATTCGGCATTGACAAATGCTTGTTACTCAGCTTGAGTCATTTTCCTTCCTTGAGTCATTTTTATGTTGCTTGCACGCATGTGCAAGAAACATAGTGCCATCATTGGAGATTTCGGAGGTGTGTCACCTCCTCCTCCAATTCAGGCAGTGTGCTGGCAGTAGCGGCTCCTGTAAGCCAATGCATTTTGGAGCTATCTGTGCAGCTCCAAAAATGCAATTACATAGTTGAGAGGGGAGCTATGCTTCAGTGAGCAGATATAAAGCCCACTGATGCGTAGCCCCCCACACACAGGTGTGCGCCGCCCCGCACTCTACTGCGAGCCAACGGGGTGCCCAATCCCCGCCAGCTGAGATACTGTCCCCCCAGTTGGGTGTCACGCTGGGAGCCCACCCCAGCATGACAATGAGTCCTTGGCCGACGGGGTGCCCAATCCCCTGTCGGCTGAACACCCCCCCAATGTCTGTAGCCAATGGGGTGCCCAACCCGCCAGCTGAGATACTGTCGCCCCCCTGTTAGTAGGTGCCACGCTGGGAGCCCACCCCAGCGTGGCAATGAGTCCTTTGCTGACGGGTGATTAATCCCATCAGCTGAACGCCTCAAAGTCCAGCATGCTGGGAGCCCACCCCAGCATGGCAAATGGTCCCACGTTGTCTTTTTTTTTTAAACCTGAAAACGAAACGTCCTGCTTGAGCGTATCCCACCCCCCACAACCCGCACCCACCCACCGCGCACCTAGCCTTCCCACACCCCCTCACCCCATACTTACCTCCGGACTCTGGCACGACGATCTTTGTTGGACCGGGAACACGCCTGCACTCTTCAAAGCCGACCACTAACTGAGGAAATGCCGGTAAGCTGTGTAATGGCTCAGATAGGGGGTTTCAACTTTGTTGCATATTCAGGTGTTTTTGGAGTTTTCATACAATTTAATATGGTTTTGGGATTCTTCATGAATGATGACACTGTCATGGATAATTTCAGCCCGAAGGTGATTTCCGCAGTGACCGCGCAGTGACTGCAAATCACCCTTTGGGCCTGAATACTGCCATGACAGTGACATCATTCATGAGAAGGGGTCCCAAAAACCCCATGTTGAAAATTTGGTGCAAAAATTCAAAAAAATGACTGTTTTACGAGCGTGGGTTGCACAGTTTTTACGCAGGCTCGTAAGTTCACGAAATTTCAATATTTTCACTCCAGATTTTCAACATTGCCATTTTACCACACCTTCTTATGAGTAGTATAGCTGTCATTTTTCACATCTCACCCAATATGTGTTTCCGCCCAGGTAGCGCATAATGGCGTAGTCAGAGTGTGAAATCAATGTACAGGACAAATTAAGAAAATCACAGTGACACTGTTCATGAGCAGAGGTCTTAAAATGGCTATGTTGAAAATTTGGTGAAAAAATTCTAAAATGACTGTTTTATTTATATGCGCTATGCAGTTCCTACACAGGCTCAGAAAGTTCAAATTTTCAATATTTTCACTCCAGATTTTCAACATTGCTATTTTACCACACCTCTTTATGAGCAGTACAGCTGTCATTTTTCACATCCTGCCCAAAACGTATCTCGCCATGTAGCGCACAATGGCGCAGTCGGTGTGCAAACTCAATGTATGGGACACATTAACAAAATCACAGTCACACTGTTCATGAGCAGAGGTCTTAAATGGCTATGTTGAAAATTTGGTGAAAAATTCCTAAATGACTGTTTTGACGAGTGCGTAAGCGCAGTTCTTTAATACTACAGTTTGCAAATTTTCAATATTTGCACTCCAATGACTTCCAAATACCTAAACAGCACATAAAAACAAGCAACATTTGGTATTCACAAATGCTTGTTTTGGTTCAACATGCACTATTTTTGACTCAAATTGTACCTTTTATTTTGGTGCATCTTGTGTCATTCTCATTCCTTACACCATTTTGTTGATGAAGTTGTCCTCTTGCATCAGTTTGGGAGACTTTGCTGCAAAGACCACCTTTCTTGCAAAATATGGTACACAGTATTTGGTGCAACTAGATCTTACTCAAGCTGGCTGTTTAGCGCTGCTTGCATGGATCTGAGGGCCCTTTGAAAATTCAGCCCCCTTTTTCTTGGAGTGTCCTACAACTAAATCTTTACTAGGCAGTCTGGCCACTAGATGGCATTGGCCAGATCTCAGGAACCTTACGTATGAATCATTTATCCTTGGAGACTATACAGGGTATTTAAAGTACTAGCACCTTAGCACGCTTAACATTATTTTTGACTGCATTAAGTTTTATCTCTGGCAAGCCAGATGTCAATTTCTTTAACAACAACTGAATGTCATTCCATTGACTTTTGCTCTGATGATAAAGAACTGCATAAAACAGATTAAAGTCCAAGAATATAAAAATTTACCATCAGGTAGGGCTGATGTTCTCTGGTGAAAAATTGCTTGGCTGCATTGATTAATTATAATATTTATGTGTATTATGTATTAGAACATACAGGTATAACCTTTTTTTTGGAATTTAGGAAGATGTGAACTCTTTTATGATTTGTGTATATACTATATATAATTGTTTGAGAAATTATATATATATTTTTCCTTTAGGATTATTGGTTATAATATACTAAAATGTAAGATGGCTTTCTAGGGGGCTTTCAGGAAATTTTAGAAAAGGAGCTTTTCTGTGAATTAACAGTTTTTATTTTCTTTTTATGTATTCTCACCCTTTTTTTGTTTATTACTGATTTTCTCTGTTTAAAACCACAATATGTGTTACTGTATATAATTTTTGTATTTGTTATATTTATCTTTGTAATGAAATTCCCCAACTCTTTTTGATAAATGCCACAGGATCTTGAACATCCACCTGAACTACCACCAAAATAGGCAGATGGGACCTGGGTTTAATGTCTCATCTGAAAGACGGCACCTCTGAAGTATAGCACCCTCCTCATGCTGCACTTCAGTGTCAGTTTTGGGATATTAACCCAAGCGCCAGGTGTGAGAATTGAACCCACAGCCCTCTGACAACCCAAATGTCAGATGTGGGAATTGAACCCACAGACCTCAGACAACCCTCTGATCTCCTGGCATCAGAAGCAAGTGTGCTACCTGCTGAGACACTGCCACTGACAATTCTAAAAGAACTAAGGGGAGAACTAGTGACACCACTGATTAACCTTTTAAACAAATCATGGGAGGATGGTGTGGTACCTGAGGACTGGAAGAAGGTGGATGTGATTCCCCTTCACAAAAGTGGTAGCAAAGAAGAGGCAGGAAACTACAGACCTGTTAGTTTTACCTCAGTGGTATGGAAAATGATGGAATCACTTCTGAAAGAAAGAATTGTTGAGTACCTAGATACCAGTGGGGCACAGGACCCAAAGCAGCATGGATTCACAGTGGGAAGTACATGTCAGACAAATCTAATATATTTCTTTGACTGGATGACCAAAGTAGTAGACCAGGGAGGGGCCGTGGACATGGTCTACAGAGACTTTAGCAAGGCATTTGACACAGTCCCACCCAAAAAAATTAATAAACAAATTAGCCAGCCTGGGAGTAGGTCCCAGGGTGGTAGCCTGGGTAAAAAAATGGCTGAACAACAGGACACAGAGGGTAATAGTAAACTGAATCCACTCTGAAGAAAGGGGGGTTACTAGCAGGGTACCACAAGGTTCAGTACCAGGACTGGTCCTTTTTAGTGTCTTTATAAGTGACCTTGTGGAGGGACTGGAGGGAAAAGTATGCCTCTTTGCAGGTGACACAAGGATCTGTAACAGGATTGATATGCAAGGGGGGGTGGAAAGAATGAGAAGTGACTTAGTAACATTGGAGGAATGGTCAAAATTATGGCAACTTAGATTCAATTCAAAGAAGTGCAAAGTAATGCACCTGGGAAACAAAAACCCAGGGGCAGAGCACACATGGGGGGGAGGGGTACTAACTTTAACAAAAATACAAAGGGACCTGGAGGTCATCATATCAGATTACCTAAAGGTAGGCAACAAATGTGAGAAGGCAGTAAGGAGGGATGGGGGATAATGGGATGCATAGGGAGAAGCATCACCAGTAGAAAACAAGAAGTTGTTATCCCTCTCTACAGACAGTTGGTGAGACCCCATCTGGAGTACTGCATGCAGTTCTGGAGACTCCCTCTCCACAAGAACATAGGATGGAGGCAGCCCAGAGGAGGGAAACTAAAATGGCACAGTGTTTGCACCAGAAGCCATAAGAAGAGAGGAAAGGAGGGAGAAGGGGGACATGATAGAAATTTTTAAGTACCTCAAGGGAATCAACAAAGTCCAAGAGGGTAGCATCTTTCAGAAAAGAGATGTGCTAGAACAAGGGGCACAATTTGAAGATAGAGGGGGGAGGGCTCAGGGGCAATGTGAGGAAGTATTTTTTCATGGATAGGGTGGTGAATGCATGGAATGGCCTTCCTGAGGAAGTTGTGGGGTCAAAAAAAGTGGGAATTCAAAAATGCATGGGACAGATATAAGGCAATTCTGTTGGGGTGTAGGAAGAAGTAGGCTGTTAGTTAACTGGGATCTGCAGCTTATGAAATAGGTAGAGAAGCAGCAGACTGGATGGTGCCAAGCAGTCCTTATCTGCTGTCAAAGTCTATGTTTCTATGCTATCTGCTCTTTGCTGCATTTTGGCAGTTGTCAGGGAGAGGGCAGATGCAGAGGATGTGAGAAACTCGGCTGAATGCAGTAACTGAGGATTTGTGCTGCTATTGCAGGAGCATTTGGGGCAGCAAATAGGTGCTGTATGAGTGTCTACAAGAAGCATATCTGTGGGGTGGAAAGGAAGAGCTTCTAAGCAAGATTCTTTGTCTGTTGAGGGTGGTTCACAGAGATGCTGTTATCGGTTACTGCCATCAACAGTGGAGTGAACTTGGCCAGGTCTGTATTCAATTTCAGAGTTGTAGCATTGCAACATGGCAAGCCATTGGGCAAACTTGTCTACTGGTTCCATATTTTTGAACAACCATCTGAGGACAGACTGAACAACAATAGCTATGAATGGGAAATAGTGATGGTAACAGTCACATTTCTTTATGGCAAATACCATGGCTAGACATTCTTTTTTCTGTGATGCCATGGTTGTGCACAGCTAGGGAAAGAGAGTTCCTGGCAAAAGAAACAACTCATTCTGTTCCAACTTGCACTTAGCATAGCACTGCAAAGGAATTAGAGTCTGTGTAGTGTTTGAAGTGTTGGTCAAACCTTGGGCAGGCCAATACTGGAGCAGAGATTAGTTTGTCTTTTAAGGTACCAAAGGCCTCTTTGCACTTGGAAGTCTGGGTATATTCACATCCCTTTCTGGTGAGAGTATACAGTGGAGCTGCAATCTTGGCATAGTTACTGAACTTGCTGTAATATCCAGATAAGCCTAGGAAGGCTCAGAGGTTTTTAAATCCTGGACAGTCTTGATTGGTGAAAGCTTGTCAGGGTCTGGAGAGATGCCTGGAGAACTAACAGCATGTCCTAGGAAATGAATTTGGTGCTGGGTGAAACAACACTTCTCAGGGTGAAGCTTGAGGCTGGTTTGCTGGTGGCTTTCAAATACTTCTTTGAGGTGTTGGAGGTACTCTGGAAACTTCTGCAAAAGACAATAATATCATCCAGGTAGGCTATGCAAGATTTCCAAGACAACCCATGCAGTATGGCTTTCATAGCACACTGTAATGTAGCAGAACTATTCAGATGTCCTATAGGCAGTCATTTAAATTGGAAAAGTCCCTAGTGATAGCACCAAAGTGTGTAAGGACAAAAGGCTGGATCAATGGAGACTTGGTAGAACCCACTTTGAAGATCAAGAGTGGTGAAGTAAGTTGGGCTGGCCATGCCAAGACTCTCTAATGCATCCTCTATTGTAGATAAGGGAAAAGCATTCAGCACCATGCAGGTACTGAGCTTTCTGTAGTCCACCACAAAACAATACCCATTGTCCTTCTTTACCACCAGCAGGCATGGTGCACCCCAGGGATTTGTAGATTCCCCTATCATGTCTTATTCAAGCATGTCTTTGATCATGTTCTCTAGGACTTGTTTCTGTGTGTGTCCCGCTTTATGAGCTCATTGATGGATTAGCTCCAGACTGGTCTGCACCTCAATGGTGTGTTGCAGGATATTACAACATCTGAGCTTTTTATCTTTACCAGCAAAGACATATGTGTAGTACTCCAGGAAATTCAAACACAGTTGCTTCTCTGCTCTAGATGCTGGGAGTTTGGAAGAGTCGTCACTTACTGAGGAGTATCTCTAGTGAGGTTGGAGTGGTGGCTCTAGCACTGACAGGAATAGAGTTGGTGGAACCAGGCTGAGGCTCTTGCATGAGATGGAGCTGGTCCCCAGTAGATAAGCAGATAAACTTTCCAACACAGGCACCCTAAGAGATGACATGGGGCTCATCTGTAATGTTGCAGCATTTTTAGAATACTGTGCCATCACACACAGCAGACAATGTGTTTGCCAGGAGAAAACCTAATGAATGCAGGGGCGGGGGGATCCTAGGATGATGCCAGCAACACCCTGTTTGGAGTGGTTCACCTCAAATCTTGGCAATCAAAGCCATTTCTGTCTTAGGAGGCACAGTGACTGAGTCTGTAGCTTCAAGTTGCCTCCATTCACAAGTGACTGTTTGATCCAAAGTCTAGGATGGTCTTACGAGATTTGAGAAAGTCCATGTCAAGAATCACTGATGGTTGTAGATCAGGCACTAGGTACTGTAGAACTTCGAAATGGCCTACTGTGAGCGAAATTGTAGCTTAAGGTGGACAATGCCTGTGTTAAGTATTGTAATGATGGGTATCCCACTATGTGGGTGACTCAAATTGAGTGACTAAATTTTAAGAGACTGAATTTGAGTGCCTATGAGAGGAGAGACCCAAAATGAATAGTGAATGGGTAGGAAAACGGTGAGAGAGAGTGAATAGAGAGTGGTGTATGCCAAGGGAAAGTAAGATTTGTAGGTTAATGGGGGTGTTGTTGTGTGGGCAAGTTCTGAGCCACTCCTGTGGTTTGGTGGCTAGAGCTACCACCAATGATGCTGCCAGACCCGGGTTCAGAGCTGGTATGAGGTATTATTGTGCGTTTTATTTAGGAGGTTCTATTTAAGTTTTAAATATGTTTTTTATTTTTGACATCTTGTCCCCCCGACTTCATTCACCCCCTGCCACAGTTCTTCCCCTCCTGACATTTGTCCCCCTCCACAAGTTGCATCCCACCTGATGTTTTTCCCCTCCTTCAAATGCACCCCCCCCAGAGTTGGTTATATTAATTTTAGTGTGTGTGGGATTAAAGTAGGTTCATATATTGGCATCAATGGATAAATATAGGAGCTGGTCACTGTTGTTTCCTTGGAGGTAGTAGTGCACATCACCCTTTGTAGATTTTGGTGATGTGTACTTGCTGTTAGGTTAGTCACTGTTTATGTTTCGCTCTTATGATAGAACCGTAATGGCATTTGCAACACTTTAGATCAGCTGGAGAGACATTAGGTGACTGACGAAGAGCTCTGTTGTTCAGAACATTAGTGTTGATGACTGAGATTTCTTTTCCAGTGTCAATCAGGTCATGTGAGGACCAATCTCCAATGGTTACCAAGACATAGTTTGCTCGAAGTGGTGCTCTGACGATTGGTACATTTGCCAGTGTAAGTGAGATGGTGCTAGAGTTAATTCTTGGAGTCAGAGGATGCTACAGGTGTGAGTTGCAAGAGTTGGAGGGACAGCCAGTTGAAGTGTTCTCCTACCCAACAAAAGCACCTACTTTTTTGGGCAGTGTTCATTTCCTGATCCTGGAAGTAGTTGCATTCATCTTGTTAATGATGTAATGATGCAATGGTGGACGCACCTGGTTCCTATGAGTTCTGTTGTCATACTTTAGCTGTCTGCAAACTGCAGCAGTGTGTCCTCTGACTCCACTGAATCCACCAATGGGCTCTTGAGAAGGTGGAGGTGGATCAGGTGGCTGTCAAGGTGGTTGCAGATCATTGATAGAGGTGGCAGAGGAAGCAGTGGAGCTCAGTTGTAAATTTTTGATAGATATGCTGAGATTGTCCATCATTTCTTGTCACTGCTGGACACATGTGAGTGCAGCTATTGTCATGACTCCTGCACAAGTCATGCAGCTTGGATTGTGTTCATCTATGTTCTTGGCTTTTGTTGGACCATATAAGGCAGAAGTCAAAGGCTGTGATTTGATCTTTCTCTGTTTTCTGCAGACATTTGCAGCATGACTCAGTGTCAGCTATGAAGGCTCCGAAAGATTGAAAGGGATACCGTGTGCACTCCCACAACTGTTGTTCCAGTAACCAGGGTGGATGTACTTTAACAAAATGGTCTTTAAAAGTTGCATACATTGTGACAGTATTTCCTTTCAGTTGTTCTGGAAGTGTGCAAAACCAAGACATAGTAATTCCTCTCAGAAGCAAGCACGAGGCATTGGAAATGCAAAGGGGATCAATCTAATTGTTAATGGTAATTCAGGGTTCAAATTACTCGAGCCAGTTGACAGCATCTTCATGAGGCAAGGCTGAGAAGAGTGCTGACTATAGGCTGGTATGGACCGTGGACTGAGGTTAGATAGTTTTAATGTAGGCAAGGTCATCCTGAATGGCTTGCATAGCTGACTTAGCCTGGGACATGAAGGAAGACTGAATGTCCTGTAGGAGTGTTTCCATTTTGTAGCCTCACACCCTCAAGGTGAGTGAAGGTAGACCTTAGGATGCTCCTGCATCTGCATTTGCATCTTTTCTGAACATGGTGATTGGAGAAGAGCTGTGTTTGACAGAAGGAAAGTTATAAGGATGAGAATGAGTTATCATCATGTAGGATACAGGACTTCGTAGAATACAGGGAGTGTCACAGAGAAAATTTTGTCATAGGCAAAGGCATACAATTATTTGTGAGCAGAGTCCATCTGGTGATATATTTAATAAACAGTTCTAGCTCACATCCTTGTTGTTCTGTTATTTAAATAAAGATTTCTTTGTAAAATAGCTTTTGTAACAGTAACCATTCATTTCAATAGGTTTCACCCTTAACAAAGACAGCCACCATTGAATCCTATGGAGTGAAGCCCTACTGAACAAGCGGTACCCCTAAGAAAGAAGGTCGCCTGAACTTTAACATGGAGTTGGGAGCTTCCTATCTGGTTAGTCCCTTCCAAAGTGGCCACCTGCAGGGTTTGAGTGGTGCACTTCCCTTTTACAGTTTTTACCTGAACAAAGATGGCTGCTGCTTACCACCAGATTGTCTGGGGCCATTACAATGTTCAACATGGTGATTCCTTCATGGTGTCCTCCTCCCCAAGCAGAGAGGGAAAAAATGGTGGACTCCATTTTGGGTGAGTGACACAGCTGCTGGGGTATTTATCTTATTAAACTGCTCCCCTTTGGTTTATTTTGTTGATTCATTTTTTACCCTTTTCTGTATTTTCTGGTCATGTCCCAGGGCAGTCCCCCTGTTTATTTTATGTACTGCCACACTTATATATTCACTTATTGCTGTGCCTGCTTGGATTCCTGTGGCACTTTGTTATTACTATTTTATTTGTTTTCCTGTGGTATGGCCGTTGTTGCATGAATGAGCAGGAAGCAGAGGATCTGTGTGGCAGAATCAGCATGGTGTGTCAGGGAGAGTGCAGGGATGTGCCATGGTAGAGTGGAGCAGGAACAATGTAGGATGGAGGGCAGAGTGGCATGAAGTAGTGCACTTGATCAAGATACTGCATGGTTGTTGGCTGCTGTGTATAAGGCAAGCAAGTGAAGTGCCTCCTGAAGTAAACAGCCCCCCCCAATGCAGTCAGCAGGTTGTGTGGCTGTATTAGCTGCAGAGGCCATATTGGAGGTGAAATACATTGGAACAGTGAAGGACAGAGTGGCAATTGCAGCAGGAGGAAGTGAAAGTGAGTTGTGGAAAGGCAGGTGATCGAGGCACAGAGATTTTAATTTAATAGCAGTCTCTGTACTGTGGTCTGGAGTGTCCATGAGTGTGAGGAGGGAGAAGACTCTGCTTCAGACAGCCATTTTTTCTTTGGAGGGCACAAACTGTTAGCAAATAATATCTGGGGTGGTAGGATTCAGCCTTATGGAGCTGCAGTCCAACTGCCTTGGACATTGAAGTGGAGCCTTGTCAATGAATCCAATTAGAGGCACAGTGCAGGGAGGTGCAGAAATTCAGTAGCAGTGGTTTGAAACTGGCAGGCAGTCTGATGTATGCCGCTGCCATGAGGAGAATGCTAAAAAAAGGGGTGGGTGCAGTTGCTCAAGGGCTCTGATACTGCATGCATCTGATAAAAGCAGTAAAAGGCAGTTTGTTTATTTTGAAGCTGACCTAGGAATGCAGTGGTGGAGAAGAGTACAAAAAAGTGTGTGTGTGGGGGGTTAGAATTCATAGAGATGTTCCAGAAAGTATAATACTGGTTGTCTGGCTGTACAATGTATGTTGAGTAGCAAGAGGTGTAAAATCAGCCTCCCTGCAATCACTGGAATCTAGATTTAGTATTTGCCACATTGATCCTTGCAAGAACAGATCCAGAAGTAAATGATTTGATACCTTTTAATGGACCAACATATATGTAACAACAAGCACAAAGTGCTCTAGCTTTCGGACCAACCAGTCCTTCTTCAGAAGCCTAATGGCCGTTGTTTAGAAAAAACAACACTTTTAACAGCTAGATCATGCAGAAAAAAACAGAAAAAAATTCCCATTGGTTTAAAATATTAAATTAAAAATACAGATGCTGATTGCAGATAAGCTTAACAGTACCATATTACCTTCAGCCAGGAGGGTCCCAGGATCAAAGGTGCTTGGTGCAAGACACGTACAAAGAATCCTTCTGCATATAAATTTAATTGACATAAGAAATGAATCCCAAAGATGTCGGAACAAAGGCTTATAATATCACTTTTTATAATGATGCACTTGGATTCACCTCAGGCCTTACCCAAAAATTATTTCATAAATTACCAGACATAAATATTCATATGTGATATTATCGTATGCTCTCCAGTTTCAAAAATGATGGTGAAAAACACTGTTGCCACACTTTGGATTATATAAGAGATACATATATTTTATTCACATATGTACAAGTCCTAAATATTCATAACTAGCATAAGTATCAAGCATAATAAAAGTAATGTAAACATAAACTGTAATGTAAACAAAACAGATTTCAGAAAATCAAGTAAATCATATAAAATAAATAAAACACATTTCAGCAATAAGCAATGTAAATAAATAAGCAATATTCAGCATAATAAATGACAGTTTATACTATTTCTTTAGCATACTTATGAATTGCATGACCTTTATGTCATTTAAATTTATATGCAGGAGGATTCTTTTTATGTGTTTTTCACCAAGCACCGTTGACCCTGGGAACCTCCTGGCTGAAGGTAATGTGGTACTGTTAAACTTCTCTGACATCAACATCTGTATTTTTTAAATGAGTATTTTAAACCAGTGGGGACTTTTTCTGTTTTTTCTGCACAATCTAGCTGTTAAAAGCATTGTTTTTTTCTAAACAACAGCCATTAGGCTTCTGAAGAAGGACTGGTTGGTCCGAAAGCTAGAGCACTTTGTTCTTGTTGTTACATCTGTGTTGGTCCATTAAAAGGTATCAAATCATTTGCTTCTGGATCTGCAGTCATTGGAGAAATCCAACTAGCTTCATGTTAATGCTTCTCCACTGATTCAAATGAGGGGGTCAGGATTCATTGTCTGACCCACAGCAACAAAAGTGAGGGGTCTGCTGACCCCCTGACCCCCTGGCTCTTCTGCCTATGTAGGAAAGTCCCACAGGCTGTTCTTCATTGCAGTCCACTAGCTCAGTAGTGTAGGAGAGCTGCTGTAGAAAGCAGAAGACAATTTATATTTATGTTTCTGCATCCAGGGGTGTAGGGAAGGTGCCTGGGATCCAGATGTTCTAGGTGCTAGACCAAGGCGGTAGACAGGGTACCCAGTGATGCCCTTAGCGATAGCGGGTTGACGCAGGCAGGCGAGATAGGGTCAAGGCTGAAGAAGGGCTGCATTCTCCACCATGTGTGGTGATTTGGTGTTTGTCTGCCACTAGGACCCTTGTCTTCTCTTCATGTCTGCTATGCCCATCTTTCAATGCTCTGGCAGACGTCATCTTACTGGACCATGCAAATAATTGGGGTGGATGCAAAAATTAAAGGTAGAATACTCTTTATTCATCACAAAAGACATTTGTACACCATGAGGTTCTACCTCAGACCAAGGGGTTTCCCAGACTTCCATTGGCACTCTGACAGGACAACACTATCTATGAAAAACAGTGTTCGGAGTTTTCTTAAAGGGGCAGCAGCTAAACATTAAACCCCTTGTTAAATTGCATACTTCACAGAAAGAATCCCTTCATATTTACTGATCCATTCTTATATCTGCTGTCTGACCCATTTTTGTATGCACGCTCCTATGCTGTGTGCATTCAAATTAGCCTACATGCCCCAGAGAGTGCATTCACTGCTGCTGCAGCATACATCATGGCAGGTAGTTCTCAGCCCTAGATTAGTATCATTGTCCTGTATCGGATTGGGGTGTGCTGCTGACAGTGGGCTGAATACTGCACATGATTCTGACAGGATTTGTTTCTGCTTTCAGCAAATTATACCACAATTGGTCACTGCTAAAATTAAGATAAACACACTATTTTGTTTATCTGGCCTGAGAAAGGCCACAGCAAAACATTGCAAAATGTATATGAATGTATGCTACCTTTTCTGTGCTGTACAATAAACATTCCAAGTGGAGTCACTGTAGGAAGTTCAAGATGACATTACCTCAGATTTAGTGGTTAAACTTTTTATTAAAATTTCATAAGAAGCATGCAGCACAATAATATATATATAACCATGCAGTCAGGAACCATACCATAGTACAACAAGCTGGACATAAATATAGAATAGCAGACCGGAGCCCAAAGCTGAACATACCTGCAATATGAACATGTAATTTTGATAGTAGTGATGGCAATAGTTAGCATGACACGGTGCTGCAATCTCAGGATTTGTCAGAACCCCAACTTCTTTTTTCAGAAGGATATAACTAAACACCAAATTAAGAAAAAATACAAACTGCTTCTTAACTTGTCTCTGTGATAATGGTGTTATCGCTCATTCAGAGTGGTGAACACATTTTCAACACTCTGACAACCCTGGTGCACCAGCACAATGGTGCCAGGACATATCTTTACTACTTTCTGCACCCCCACACACACACCCTCGCAGGGGGCTTCGCCCATTGCCCCCTACTTATGGATTCTCAACTCCAAGGGGTGCATGTCGGGGGGGGGTAAAAGTAGTAAAAATAAAAAAGTTCAGGCTGGGTGCAATAAAAATCACACCAGCGCCCGGACCTGAACCCAGTACCTCAGCCACCCCAGCCATTGCCCTATCCCCAACGCCATGCGGCAGCTCGACATATGACCACAGCATCACCCCCTACAGCCTCTCCATTCCCCCAGCCCATGCTCACTGTGCTCACTCCTACCCCCCTCATGCATACATATAGCAACATCCTGTCACCTAGTTTGCCCACCCCCTCATCCAGTCGCCCTACCCATCGGTCACCGTGAGTGGATTGCATGAGGAAGGTGTCACCATAATGGATGGTGCCCTTCCTCATGTACCAACTTCATGGGTTACTGTTTATAACTAGACAAATTAATGACTGATGTGCACTCAGACTGAGTCTCCTATTTTTTGGTATACCTCTCCTTGGAAAGCCCTAACTGCTGCAGGGATCAAGGGGGTGCCCTGTGTCAATCAATCAATCAACCAATCTTTATTTATCCAAGTGAAACACCATTCAGACAACTCATTTACAAGGTGGACCTGGTCAGGCACAGATCATTACAGTACAATAAAAGATAACATGTGCACAAGGCAGTCAGTTGCAGAGTGAGCGGAGACAGATAATACATATGGTAATAAGATATACATATATTAGTCAATTCCATAGAACAAGGTTCTTTAAGAGGGTAACCATTTATAATAGAGAGTAATTTGCACAATTTACACAATTAATACAGCTTCATTTATGTTGAAGAAGATGAAGAAGGGGAGAGGAAAAAGATAAATAAGGGACAATAAAGAAAAGACAAGCAGCCGTAGTCAGTAAGGCGCAAGGTTAGAGTCTTGTTAGCAAATACAGTCGCACATTTCTTTGAAGGCCTGAACAAGGAGTTCTTTAAAGAGGATCAACTTCACAGAAAGCACAAGTTTTAAAATTTTTTGTACATTGTTCCTGAGAACGGGGAGAGAGTGACTTATAGCCACTCTACCAAAATGCATTCTAACCTTGGGGATAAGAATGGAGGTATATGAGAGACTTCTTAGGATGCAGTCACTGGCAGGACAAACAAGGATGCAGTCAGAGATACATTGTGGAAGCATATTTGACAAGGCTCTGAAGGTCCAGAGAACTGCAAAATTTCTCCAGCATCTGTTGGAGATATACCTGGAAGATGATACTGCTTTTGGCATGGTCCTCACACGTGCAAAGGCGCAGTGATCACTGATATCATTAAAGAATACACTCGAACGAGTAAACAGCTGTGGTTTATTAACTAAGATTAGATCCAGTAAGATTCCATTAACAGGGTTTTTAATGTTAGGCCAGGTCACTTCAGATACGAGATGAGAAAGCCCATGTGCATCACAGAGCTCTTTTAAAGGCTTCGATGTTGCAGAGATCCAATCCATGTTGAAGTCACCCACAATGATAACTTCAGAGGATAAGGTATTTAAGTATGTCATTTAGGTGATTCAGTAAATTTAACCCTGCAGAGGGAGGTCTATATCATCAAATTATGTAGAGAGGGATTGATTGGGCAAGTTCTACCTTTATGGTAAGACATTCGAATACCTTGTTTATTGTGGTCAAGTCTAATACTGATAAAGCATACCTGTCCCAGATGTAGATTGCTACATCCCCTTCCTTCATCTGTCTGTCTGCTCTAATTACACTATATGAGGGGATATTGATTTCATGGTCCTGCATAGTGGGCTTCAGCCACATTTCTGATACCACCAGCATATCAGGGCAGGTGTGGTTGATCCCAGTTTGAATAGCATCAAATTTCCTGAGCAAGCTGCAGGCATTGATGTCAATAAGACTCAGCCCTTTCAATTGGCTGAGCTAAGAAGGAGATGTATTGGTGCAAGAGAGTCCAGGGTTGAGTTCAACATTACCTGCACAGATAAGTAGTAGTATGAGGATTTTTTGAGAGCTTCCAGGAGCTTCTTTGTAAAGTGATTTTTTTCTTCTTCTGTGGGGACTAGGTTCAGAGGTTGGAGGTGGCGGTGCTTGAGTAGCCAAAGGTCCCAATCACGCATATAGGAGAGTTTTAACTGATAGGGTGAATATGTGTTCATGGGTAAGCAGTGTCATGAAGTGCTTATTGTAGCTTATGTAAGATAAGCTGGTGTACCCTGTCATGCATAATAGGGTGACCTTCTCAAGGGAAGGTTTTTGGGCCATCTCTGGATATAATGGGCAAGGTTGTTATTGCCTGGATGCCTCATAATAGTAAGGTTGTCAGTGTGCTGATTGAAAGAACATTTGAGTGATAGCACTAGGCACAGAAGTATGGAAAGTGAAGTCTGCATTTTACACAGAAGGCTAATTAGTAGCTAAGGTGGTGCTAGTGTGAGTAAATAGCTATACTGCTTTCTTTGCCAGGCTATCAAAGATAGTAAGGGAGGGTGATGGATCAGTGGGTGAAGATAATAAGGGAAGGTGATGGATCAGTGGGTGAATTTAACCAGTTCCTACCCTAGGTTACTGGGAAGCTGCAGGAAAGATTTGGATTGGCTTACCTAGAAACCTTAGGAAAGGGACCCAGGTGTCCCAGTACTTGGCTAGTGTACCAGAAGCCACATGGGCCAGGTAATCAAAATTTGCCAGCTGAGCTATGCAGGCTGTAAGTTTACCAGTTGATAGGACCTCTGGTGTATGCCACTGATGAAGGAAAATGCACTTGACTTCCAAACTGGCCTGCAGCAGCCACTGCAATTACTCTGGCTGAAGTTTAGGGCATCCTGGGGGGATCCTAGGGGTAGGAAGGTGGGGAAGTCAGCAACCTTATGCACAAGTACTTCACTTAGGAGGTGTCAGACCTATGTCCAATACTGTTGAAGACATAGACACAACCAGAAGATTTGCAGCATGTCAGCTCCTGACTGCCCACATCTCCAGCAATTACTATCAGGAAGTGTCTTACCTTCATGTAGGACTGTTGAGGCATGATACCAGTAATGTAACATTTTGTTTTGAATCAGTCTGCTTCTGGAGTCTGAAGTGGCATGTATGCTGGTTTCCAGAATGCTTCCCAGTCTTTTTGTAAAAGATAGTGGCCTAGGGTCTCAGCCTGAGCGTAGATTTTTTGGATTGGTCTGGGATATTATCACTAATAAGGCAATATATTTTTTACTATTTCTAGTGCTCTCACAGTCTTATGAAGAACTACAGGTCATGCTTTGTGGCATGAGTTCAGCCAGTATGTGGATGCCCTTAGCTTGCCACTGGAGCCAACAGACTCAGTTGCTGCCTATAGTTATAGTTGGGTATTACCCAAAAGGAGGTCAGACTCTGGTGGGACAATTCTATGTCCAGCAATCTTTGGAGCTACATCCATGTCTGGATTGAGCAGCCAATAGTCGGGTGGGTTCTAGAGGCCCTGTTAGATGAAGTATAAAGACAGACTGTGGGAGAAACGCCTCCCAAATAACTGTTACATAAATAAATATATGACATTTTTTATGCTGCACACATAAAACTACCCATTGATATGCATGCTGCAAGCGTGATTTAAATGTTAAATTGGAACTGATTGCATGCATGTGGCATGTGTGCAGCAAGCAAGTGTGGAAAGCATGCTTTTTTTGTTACATTGGAACAGACTGCATGCATGTGGCATGCATGCAAAAAGTAAGTGGTCACTGATAACTGTACACATAAAAGTTTAGTGACTTGCTCAGGATCACACAATATACAAGTGGAGGTTGGTGAGATTAAAACTCAGATCTACTGGTCTTCTGGCTTGCAGTTCAGTGCCTTTAACCACTAAGCTGTACTGCCTGCATGCACATGGCTCATTTGTACTTCAGTAGAAATCTGCATACATCTGCACCCATGTGACATGCTTATAGCCACTGATATACTTTTTAGTTTTCCTTTCCCCCCTCATCACAGCTGCACAGCTGAACTGTAACACACATACCAATGGAAACACATTTGGTTCTTCTCACCCCCAATACACACACTTACCCGCAAAACTACTTAATTAGTTCTGTCTGGCCTGTACTCCTACTATTTTCACTCCATAGTTCTGAATGCTTCTATACAAACAGACTTTAAGGGGCAAACACAAAAGTAGCAATAACTCGACACCCACCCACATGGCCAGTCCCCCACCCCATTGCACACATACACTGTAGTGGGTGCAGCCACTCTGCTAAAGACAACCCACCGAGTATAGCTATAAATTGAGAGGCCCTTACCTGAGTACTTTGGAGCCAGAGGTAGGAGTCTTTAAGAGATGATGTCCATGGGTCAGAGTGCTTTGGTGTACCTTCTTGAAATGAATGGAGTTAATTTTTATTCCTATTTTATGCATTATGATGCCGAGTTGGAGAATAGTGAAGACCACTCTTCTACAAACAAGGCCCTTGTTCGTCAAGCAGTGGCCTTCATTAATCTCTAACTCTCCATCAAATAAAGTATATAAAAAAAAAATAATAATGAAAAAATACCCTCATTCAATTCATTAGGGAATGCTCCTACACTCTCCCTTATCCTATATTCATAATGTGCCTGAGCATGGGGATATGAAGGTTATCGTCACTGGTGGTGGGGAGCATAAGCCTGACTATAGTTGGGCTCCAATAGTCTGTGCATACCATACTGCTCAACAGTCCCTGAATGTAAGAGACAGTCCTCATTTTACCCCTGAAAACTGCTCTGCCCCTCATCATCCCACATGGAAAACATGCTGCTCACACAGAGGATGTCCTGTAAATTTAGACTTTATGGTAGGGGTGCCATTTCAGATTTCAGCAGGGGAAGCCAACAATCAGTGGAGGCCAAGTGCTAGTTAGCCTGTAGGAGCCAAGCTCTGGAATGTCTGGAATGTCTCTAAAAGGTAAAACTTATTTACTGTGACTGAAAAGTAATATGTAAATCACTGCTGCTGTGAGGCTTAGCTTGCTGCTTGGGGGGCACACCATTTTTATTTTGAGGCAAGCCTAGTAGAGTAAGTAGGTAACCTAGTCTTGAGTTAACTTCTTGCTCATCCCCAGCCCTTTCAACCACTAAGGGAGACAGAGACTCACTAAGAGTAGATCAACAAAAATATGCTGTCATAACACTGCTCTTGAGAGTTCAGTGCTCACTGACTCCATGCTGTAATGTGCAGCCTGTCTACTCTGTGGTGGGAAAGACAGTGTCCCACTAATGTGACTCACATGCTCGTGATTGGCTGGAGCTCCTCCACATCACATGTGATGGCTCCACCACTAATAGATAGAGAGAGTGGATATCTCAATACAGACACAATCAACTCAGGATTGTACCTACAGCATGAGCAATACACAGGCTGGTGGGGGGCACTTTTTGTGTAATAGATTGATTCCAAATGTAATGCCATTATTGCCACTCCATAAGAAAAACCTAGGCTCAAATGTGGGTGGGGGGCACTGCCCCTTCTTCTTTGCCTAAATGGCACTCCTGCTTTCTGGTAGAAATGGATTATCAGGGGCTAACCTCAGTACAAGTAAATAAAATGGTTTCCACTGTGTTCTGAGGCACTGAATCTCCATGTTTCAGGGTGTTTGTGCTGATCATCATGACATCTTATTGTCCCTCATTTTGAGTTCCCATGTCCCTCATTTAGTGACACAATGTGAGGTATGGTGCATGCTTCCAAGGCCCTACTCAGCACAAAGAGTGCTGAGCATGGCTATAGTGTATATACTCCATACAGAATGACAAAGGGAAAGTAAAAGTGAGCCGTAACAGTCATGGAAAGACATTTGTAGCACTAAATATTCATAAGGGGATTTGCATGGACCAAAACAAAAAGGTCAGGCTTCACAACACAGAGGCCCCTCTTCGCACATCTGGAATGGGGGATGTTGGCTGTCTAGATTGTAGTAATAATTGAACTGGGTGGGGGGGCTGAGTGTTTCTATGCTCAAGTCCCGCCCAGGCTGCCAGATAATCACTCCATTTCTGCCACCGCTAATTGTGCTGAGGGAGCCCTGTTAGAAGATGCAACTATTTGCTGATTATTTATTAGAACGGTAAAGAAATTGTAGTTTATCTAACCTGCCTTCTTTGCAGCATGGACTGTTCTGTTCATCACCACCATTTTGGACCTAGACTGCTGAATTGGACCAATCAGTACCTTTGGGATTCTAAAATGGAGCCTGTCTACAGGGGCTTGGTTGGGGCAATACTTATAGGAACTGTAGTTTTGGGCTTTTGGCACCTAATTGAACCTGGAGGGGGAGCCCTTGTTGTGACTGACAGACAGATCTGCCAACTGAACCTTTTGGATTCTGTGGAAAGTCCCAGACTGCATGCTGTTTGAGGCAGATCTAAGTTGGGAAATGAAGACGCAACAGCTCAAGACAATTGAGCAGCCGTGTGCTTAGTTTTACAAGGGAGAACTGTGGAAAGGCTTAAATTTGGCCTGCTTGTATGCCCGTGGCCCCCTGAGAGGGAGAAGAGAATTATTTTGGACTGAATCTGAGTTTGTGAGAATAAAGTAAGCCACTGAATTGTGACCAGGCTCATACCTGAAGAAGACCGAAGATTTGATGAATGCGATTGACCTGTCAGGATGTCCAGCCACCTCTGAAATTCTGGATTGTGCAGATACTCTATAATTGTGACCGGGGAGACATAGGCCTGGTACAGTGGAATTTTCCTTACATGTAAATGTGCTGTGCACTGATAGTGGGTCGTTACCTGGTTCCCCACTGCATGTTGAACTGTGTTTTGCTTGCTGGAGGCTGCATCCAGCACCATGGCCTGAAATCCGTATTCTTTACCAATTAGCCTGGGCCTTGCTGCGCTGGCCCAGCCAGACTACCCGCTGCACAGAGACAGCCATCGATGAGAGACCTGTTTTGGGATCAGCCCCTTACTCTATGCTTGAACAGAAATGATGCCTTGGTGATTCATGTGGGCCCTGCTTCTCCTGGCACTCCAGACCAACCACCTGGAGTCTCGATTTTTGTCCTGCCTGTGTCCAGTATTGGGTATCATGAGTAAACATTGGGGTAGCACCCTGCAACAACAGCTTAATCTAAGTGTGTCATCTTATTGTCCTGTTGCCGTCTCTTTCACGAACTGAGCCCTCCTGCTCCAGATTACAATTAGAGTGTGTTGTGCATGTTGTTTTTTCCATCACAGGGCCCCAACCAGCTGCAATGCCTGCCTACTCTGGGCAACGGTCCTGGCTAGCCCATCGTCTTCCTACCTGGGTACCCAGAGGTGTGACTGTGTGGGGACATAAAGTGCATGCATAATTGTTTGATTGATATAGTCTTTAAGCCAATTAACCTGATTTCACCCCTCCCTTGTTCAAGTCCCTTGAATAAATCAGATCTAACTTTTTCCTGCATTTAACATGACTGTGGTTCCAGTTTGTGCCAAAAGTACTGTACTGTTGCTATTTGCTGTGCATAACCTTGTTTTACAGGTCATCCCCAAGGTCGAGCCAGAGGAACCCGCTCTGGTGGTAAGTGCAAACAATGTGGGTACTTGTATGGTGTACCAGGGGTATTGTGAAAGTGATTACTGTATATTGTTCAGGCCACTAGCAGGAAAAGGGTGGGGTTACAGTGTCCTGGAGGGCTGGGCCCAGGTTAGCTTGACCACTAACACCCTGACCTCTGGGTGGAGGCACCCATTTCAGAACTCAGGCCCCTTAACCTGCAACTAGCCACCAGGCAGGGGTAGTAGCCCTTGGGATAGCATCACCTAGGGTTTACAATAGAAGTTACTGCTAGCTTTTAGCAGAAAAGAATCTTGCTTTCAGAGCAAGGAGCAGCAGACTAAAAGACTAGAACTTTTCTTACTACTAGAATGCTTCTACAGTATTTCAGCAGGAGTCAGTACCTGTTGTGATTAAGCAAACAGATACTTTATTAGAAGTGGAGGGTCTCATTTAGGGTAAAAACAAAAAAAAAGTTAGTGTGCTTTTCTGTGTTAGGGAAAGGGGACTGTATCAGTGAGGAGAGAAGTTAATTGGTGGTGTGGCTTAGGAGTAGAAAAACAGGTGTCTCCAGTTACAGTTCCCTACTGCTAGCTTTTGGCAGAAAATAATCTTGGTTTCAGAGAAAGGAGCAGCAGTCCAAAAGACTAGAACTTTTCTTACTGATTGGCCTCCTTCCTACCCACCCTTAGCCAGTTCTACTTTTATAGGCACTGGATTTCACTGACAATAGAAACTTCCTGTTTGGCTGTAGGAAGGGAAAGATCACTAAGACACATACATTTCATCATCCTTGAAGGAAAAGAGTAGCTCTCCCTCACCCCCTAGCTGCTGGAGGTCTGACTCTGAGCAAGGAAGAAGGAGACTACCGAAGAATAGAGGAAGTTTCTGTCCCAGAACAGGAAGGGCAAGAGCTGTAAGGGCACAAAGGCAGTAGGAAACTAGGTGGAAAAATAAACAGAGGTAGAAGAGAATAAGCATACAAAGCAACAGGAGAGGGGCCACAAAATAAGACAAGATGGGAATGGTGCGGTGCAATGTCTGTGGGGCAGCAGTCTTCCGGGAGACATTCTTAAGGCTGCAATGCTGCCCTATTTGCAAGCACCTCTTTGATCTGAGGGAGGAGGTTGCACTTCTCCAAGCTGACCTGCTAGAATTTGTGAAACCTCCTCCTTCACCGAGGGACCACCAGGCCACTGCCACTACCTCAGAGGTTGCCAAGAAAAAGGAGCGGTTGGACCAAGGTGGGCTCAGGGAGGGAGATGGTGTTGAAACAGAGGCATATCCCTCCAGTTGTACCTCTCCACAATTCATATGCTGTTCTGGTAGACAGTGGTTCCTCTATGGAGGCACCTGCAATGGAGACCAAGGGGGATGCTGGGAACCTCCACAAAGGAGACCCATGGGAGGATGGCACGAGACCCCACAGGGGAAGGAAACAACTCCTGGTGGGACATTCAATAGTTAGGGGGTAGAACTGGGGGAGGAAGGGGAGAGGGAGGTAAGGTGCCTGCCTTGTGCCACAGCTGAGAGGGACAAGGAGTGAATCCTCAGGATTGCAGAAGCAGCTGCACGAGGAAGGGAGCTGGATGTCATTGTCCACCTAGGAATAAATGGCCTGGCTGGGAATGGGATCAGAACAGTGCAAGAGGAGTTTGTAGAGTTGAGGAGGAGCCTTAGACAAGTAGCACGTATGGTAACCGTCTTGGAGGTGCCAGCTGTCTATGGCAAGGGGGATGCTAGGGTACTCCGCACCATGGGAATTGTTGAAAAAACTGGTGCTGAGCTCAGAGTTTTGGCTTTCTTGGGGACTGGGGATCCACCTGGAGGGATGCAGGCCTATATTGATGTGATGGTCTACATCTGTCTGGGAGGGGAACCAGTATCCTAGGAGATAGGTTTAAATGCTTCATTGGCATTTAAACTAGCCAAGGGGGGAGTCACTGAAAAGGAGCAGTGAAAGCCCAGCCTCCCCCCACAAAACACAGTAGTTCGTGAGGTAAATACCAAGGCAGAGAAGTCAACAGGGAGCAGGACATGGGTTAATGCAAAAAAAGGCAAAGGCAGTAAGGACAGGGATGGGGCAAAAAGAGATAAGGCCATCAAAAAATGGAAGGTGATGAGTACCGATACCCATAGTCTGTGTAACAAGCTCCCTGAATTAGTGGCCTTGATGGAAGAGGGACACCTGGATATTGTGGCAGTCACAGAAACATGGTATACAGAAAACCATGACTGGGATGTCAACATACCAGAGTACACAAGCTACAGGAGGGACAGGGAGGGTAAAAGAGGAGGAGGAGGAGGAGAAGCTCTCTATGAAAGTAAAGGGATTAAAGCAATAGAATGAAAGGATAAACAGGGAGTAGAGGAGGCACTGTGGCTCACCCAGGAGACAGGAAGTGACACCACAATCTGCATGGGGACTGTATACAGATCCCTATCTCAAGGGAGGCAGTGAACAATGAATTTGATAGAAGGTATCCTTAGAATG
Organism: Neoceratodus forsteri; assembly: GCA_016271365.2. Classification (NCBI taxonomy): domain Eukaryota; kingdom Metazoa; phylum Chordata; order Ceratodontiformes; family Ceratodontidae; genus Neoceratodus; species Neoceratodus forsteri. Next base: position 866,704,431 of record CM057450.1, on the reverse strand, counting down.
GCAGATAAAGGGGAAATATTGTTGATGTGGGACTTGAATATGCCAGATGTTAACTGGAGCACCTTTTCTGCAGCCACATCCAAGAGCAGGGTTATTCTCAATGCCCTACAGGAGACATGCCTCAGACAGCTAGTGGTGGAACCCACTTTGGAGGGAGCAACCTTAGACCTGGTACTGTCAAACGGGGATGGAGAAAGGATCTCAGATTTAGAAATGGGTACCCATCTGGGAACAAGTGACCACCAAACAGTGTGGTTCATGATAAACACAGCCATAGAGTCAAGCCATACAAAAGCAAGAGTATCGGACTTTAGGAAGGCTGACTTTGGGAAAATGGGAGAGTGCCTTAGAAAAGCACTAGCAAATGGGCAAGAAGGAGGGGTGGAGGAACAATGGGGAAAAATTAAAACAGCCAACACAAAGGCAACAAGCCTTTATGTGAAGCAAATGAAATAAACAAAATGAAGGAAAAAACACGATGGTTCTCAAAAGAGGTGAATGGGAAGGTTAAGGAGAAAAAGGTAGCATTCAGGAAGTATAAAGAAACACAGAAGGAGAAGGACAGAGAACTATACCAGTTAAAAAAGAAGGAAGCGGGGAAGGCAGTCAGAATAGGAAAGGCACAAACTGAGGAAAAGATAGTCAACTCATTTAAGAAGGGGAATAACACCATTTATAGGTACATTAGGGAGTGAAGAAAGATCAGAGGGGGAATAGTGAGGCTTAATAAAAGAAAGGGAGGGTGGGCAGATGGTGACAGTGAAAAAGCAGGGATACTGAACAAATACTCCTGCTCAGTATTCACAAAAGAAGAGGAGAGGGAGGTGCGTAAATCAAAGAATAGAAGCACTCTGGATAGGGAGGTCGATACCAGTCCTTTCACAGAAGAAAGGGTTGTGAAAGAACTCTTAAAATTGAAGGTGGACAAAGCAATGGGGCCTGATGGGATTCACCCAAGAATTCTAAAAGAACTAAGGGTAGAACTAATGACACCAATGACTACCCTTTTTAACAAATCATGGGAGGATGATGTGGTACCCCAGGAACGGAGGAGGGCAGATGTGATTCCCCTTCACAAAAGTGGGAGCAAGACAGAGCCAGGAAACTACAGACCTGTTAGTTTGACCTCAGTGGAAGGGAAAATGATGGAATCACTTCTGAAGGAAATAATTATTGAGTTCCTAGAGGCCAGTGGGGCACAGGAAACAAGGCAGCATGGATTCACAGCAGGAAGGTCATGTGAAACAAATCTAATAGATTTCTTTGACTGGGTGACCAAAGTAATAGACCAGAGAGGGGCTGTGGACATGGCCTACCTAGACTTTAGCAAGGCATTTGACATAATCCCATACAAAAGATTAATATACAAGTTAGCCAGCCTTGGAGTGGGTCCCAAGGTGTTAGCCTGGGTAAAAAATTGAATGGACTGCAGGAAGCAGATGGTAATAGTAAACGGATTCCACTCTGAAGAAAGAGGAGTTACTAGTAGGGTACCTCAGGGTTCAGTACTTGGACTGGTCCTTTTAATGTCTTTATAAGTGACATTGCAGAGGGTCTTGAAGGAAAAGTATGTATCTTTGCAGATGACACAAAGATCTGCAAAACAGTTGATATAGAAGGTGGGGTTGGAAGGATGAGAAGGAACTTGGCAAAGTTTGAGGAATGATCAAATGTATGGCAGCTTGGATTCAAAACAAAGAATTGCAATGTAATGTACCTGGGAAACAAAAACCCAGGCAAAGAGTACACAATGGGAATGGTGAGATAATAACAATAAAAATGGAAAGGGACCATGGGGGTAGTCATATCAGATGACTTAATGATGGGCAAGCAAAGTAAGAAGGCAGTAAGGAAGGCTGGCCGGATACTGGGATGCATAGGAAGAGGCATCACCAGTAGGAAACAGGAAGTTGTTATCCCTCTGTACAGACAGTTGGTGAGACCCCATCTGGAGTACTGCATGCAGTTCTGGAGACCCCATCTCTGCAAGGACATAGACAGGAAAGAGCCTGTCCAAAAGAGGGCAACTAAAATGGTGCAGAGTCTGCACCAGAAGACATATAAAGAGAGATTAAAGGAGCTTAATATATATACCCTCAAGAAGAGGAGGGAGAGGGTGGACATGATAGAAACTTTCAAGTACCTCAATGGAATCAACAAAGTCCAAGAGGGTAGTATCTTTCAGAAAAAGAGATCTGCAAATACAAGGGGGCAAAATTTCAAGATGTGGGGGATGGCTCAAAGGTAATATGAGGAAGTATTCTTTCATGGAGAGGGTAGTGGATACATGAAATAGCCTTCCTGAGGAGGTGGTGGAGTCAGAAACAGTGGAAGAATTCAAGAATGCATGGGACATACATCAGGCAGTTCTAGTGGGGGGTAGGAGGAAGTAGGCTGTTGGTTAACTAGGATCTGCAGCTTATCCATTAGGTAGGGAGATGGGCAGACTAAGTGGGCCAAGCGGTCCTTATCTGCCATCAAATTCTATGTTTCTATGTTTTTATGAGCTAGAGAAGACCCCAGTTTGGGGACTAATTAACAGGGTCTAGTAAGAAGGCTGAAAGGTGACAAATGTGAGGGAAGGAAACAGAAATGGAGACAGCTGGTAAAAATGAAAATAGATGTGCACAGATTCAAATAGGTTTAGGGAAAACAAGGGGTTGCTGAAAAATGTTGGTAGAAAATAAGTCTATCATCTAAATCGGAGGGCTACTGGGAGTGAAGGCAGATGATCAGTTTGATTTCCATGTTTTTTCTTTGGTCATAATCCCAGAAGCCCTGCTGAAGGACACAAACAGAGAGATCATTGAAACTGTGGTCCCTAGAGATAAAGTGGGGTACAATAGTTTTATCAGTGTTTCCATTTCTGACAGTCCTGTAATGTTCAGTGAAATGGTCAGCAAGGCATCTATCAGTCTCTCCAATGTAAATATCTGCACACTTCCTGCAAAGAATACAATCCATTCCTGACTGCCCTGTGATGTTCCCTGAAACAGTCAGGAAGGTGTTTACCAGTCTCTCTGATGTAAATAGCTGTACGCTTCCTGCAAAGAATACAATATACCACATTAGTGGAGGTACAGGAGAATTTCTTGGTGATGTGAAAAACACCTGTGGGATCCTGAATTTCAGTCACATTAGAAATAAATTTGCAGGTGTAGCAGTGAGTTCTGTTGCAAGATTTGGTGCCTGGTAAGTAGGAACTGTTAGGAGTAGGTAGGCTGCTTCTTACCAAGAGATTCCTCAGGTTGGGTGGCAGACGATAGGAGTCAATAAGTGGCTTTGTAAAGGAAGCATTAATTTTGGGGTCAGTTTGCAGAATAGGAAAATTACTGGTGAAGATCCTGTGAAGAGAAGGTATACTCTGATGGAAGAGAAGCACTAGTGGAATTTGTTGTTGTTCTTGTGTGACAGTATCCTTCCTACGGGGGTCAACGTTACAGGGTATGTTACTGACCCAGAAGAGTGCTCTGTCCACTGTGCTTCAGTAAAAACAGAAACAATGTAGTGCATGGACACCCCTCCAGGACGTTTAGATGCTGTGGATTATTTTGTTAACCAATGCATGGAAAACACAACTAACTTAAATTTTCATTGCAGGCAAAACCACTCTAACCTCACAACTGGCAAGCCTGCAGCCCTCAGATCTCTGAAATGCAGGAATGACATGGTTATTAAACCAGCTGATAATGGAGGTGTTGTTTTGATCTGGCAAAAGGAGCTATACATCACTGAAGCCACGCAGCAACTCTCCAACACCAGGTTTTGCTCTTCTATTCCCCAGGACCCGACTACTGACTATCAGACTGAGGTTACCACCACTATCTCCTCTGCTATTGAAAACAAAGAGCTTCCTACTTCAGCTAAGAGTCTCATAGTTCAGCATCCTCTGGCATCAAGGTTTTATCTCCTTCCCAAAATCCACAAAACAGGTAACCCTGGTCATCCTATTGAGTTCGAATGCTCCTGCCTCACATCCCACATCTCTGCATTTTTGAACAGTCTCATGAGTCCACTCATTGAGTCCCTGCCCTCCTACAGTATGTTAAAGACAATAACATTGCTCTCCAGTTATTTAACAGGTTCAGATTCAGTGGATCCCATCAGCTGATCTTCACCATAGACATCAGATCTCTTTACAGAGTGATCCCACACAATGATGGCCTGACAGCTTTGCAGCATTTTCTGAATAAGCAGAAAGTCCAGCAGCCACTCACACAGACACTAACTGGTCTGGCAGAACTTGTTCTTAAACTCAGTGCTTTTTCTTTTAATAACAGTTTTTTTCAGCAGGTGAGTGGCATTGTCATGGGTACCAAGATGGGTCCCAGCTTTGCCAGTCAGTTTGTGGGTTGGGTGGGGGAACAGTTGTTTTCTCTCATTCACAGGTACTGTGCCTGAACTCTACAAACGTTACACAGACAACTGTGTGGGGACTACCTCCTGCTCCAGGGAAACCATCTAAGTCTTCTAGGACAAGTTTACCATGTCCCATCCTTCTCTTCAACACACTGTTGAAGTAGCCTCCTCTACAATACCTTTTCTGGATATTAAACTGTCAGTGTAGAGGAGGTCTGAAGACATTAATTTATTACAAACCCACTGACTCACACAGTTTCCTCCTTCACAGCTCCTTCCATCTTAAACATGTCAAGAATGGGCTGCATTATTCACAATTTATTAGACTTTGCAGTTTATGCAGTGAAGATGATAATTTTGCTGAACAGGTCCAAATAATGCATAGTTTTTTTATTAACAGGGGATACCCTGAAAGCACAGTGGACGGAGCACTCTTCTGGGTCAGTAACATGCCCTGTAACCTTGACTCCATCAGAAGGATACTGCCACACAAGAACGGCGACTAATTCCACTAGTGCTTCCCTTCAGAGTATACCTTCTCTTCACAGGATCATCACCAGTAACGTTCTTGTTTTGCAAATTTACCCCAACATTGGTGCTCCTTTACAGAACCACTAATTGCCTCTTACCACTGGTCACCCAACCTGCAGAATCTCCTTGTAAGAGTCAACCTACCTAATCCTATCGGTTCCTCCCTACCGGATACCAAACCTTGCAAAAGAACTCACTGCTACCCCAGCCAATTTATTTCTAGTGTGACTAAAATTTGGGGTCCCACAGGTGTTTTTCATATTACCAAGAAGTTCTTATGCACCTCCACTAATGTGGTTTATTGTATTCTTTGCAGGAAGTGGGCAGATATTTACATCAAAGAGACTGGTAGATGCCTTGCTAACCATTTCACAGAACACTACAGGGCTGTCAGGAATTGAGATACTGATAAACCTACTTTACCCTACTTTATGTACAGGAACCACAGTGTAAATGATCATTCTGCTTGTGTCCTTCAGCAGGGCTTCTGGGATTATGGCCCTAGAAAAAACATGGAATCCAAGTTGATCACCTGCCTTGGCTCCCAGCAGCCCTCCAATTTAAATGATAGACTTATTTTCTACTAACATCTTTCAGCCACCCCTTGTTTTTCCTAAAGTCTGTTTGTGTCTGTACACATCTATTTTCATTTTCACCAGATGCCTCCATCTCTGTCTCCTTCCCCCACATTTGTCACCTTTCAGCCTTCTTACTAGGCCCTGTTAATTAGTCCCAACCTGGGGACTTCTGTAGCTCATTCACTGCTACTATGCCTGTCATTCCCATCATCACCATTTTGTTTTCCAGATTCTCTCTTTATCTTGCCATTTATCATTTCTTCTCCCAGAGCCTCCAGCTTTTTGCTTTCCACACATAAATATCCCTTATTTTAGCCCCCCTCCACTAACTTTGCTTTTTTTTTGGTTTAGATATTTCTGAAGAAGACCTACGGTCAAAGCATTGATTTTTAACTCTATTTTCTATTATCAGCGTGCATTTAATATTACCATATTGTTTTGCTTTCAGACCACATGCTGAGACAGCACCTTGTTTTTGTTTTTACAATTTTAGAAAGCTGCAGGGATGCCCAATTTTGAAATGTGACTGGGGCACACAATTTCAGAGTGTGGCAGGGAAATGCAATCTTGGAATACAGAAGTGATGCACAGTTTGTAATGGGGCAGGGATGCACAATTTCAGAATGCAGAGGTGACACAATTTTGCTGTCAGATGGTGACACAATTTCAAAATGTGTCATTGACACAAAACTTTGAAATGTGGGGAGCATGTGCAGTTTTGGAATGTGGTGGGGACATGCACTTTTAGAATGTGGCAGGAACGCACAATGACAGAATGAGAATGTTGGAATGAGGCAGAGACACAGTGTTGGGATGAGGTGGGGGTGCTATGTGCAATTTTGAAATGAAGAGAGAGCACACAGTTCTGGAATGTGGCTGGGGCATGCAATCTTAAAATAAAATGGTGTGTCCTGTCACACTGTGCTAGTGTGCATCCCACCGCATTCTGAAATAGTCATTCCACATCAAATTCCTAGATGTGCTTCCCTGTCACATTCTGAGACTGTGTCCCCAACATATGTTGAGACTGTGCATCTCTGGAACATTCCAAGACTGCAGGTTCCCCAAACATTCTGAAATTATGCACCACTTTGATATTCTACAGCTTTGTGCAGCACTGCATTCCAAAACCACCTCCTGCCGCATGCTGAAGTACAGTACCATGAATCTTAACACTTTGAAAATGCATGCACTGCTCCCAAACCTGTGCCAGCTCCCCTTCAAATTATTACTACAACTACAGCTTCTCAAACTTTGGAGAAAAAAGTCATACAAGGTTGCTGATCAGGAGGACCAGGCTGTGAAGTCTGGCCGCACCACAAGAAGCTCTTCCCTGAAACTAGCTCCCCTAAATTGGGGGAAATCAGGGTTACAAAATGGCTCCCAACCTTCAAATGAGGTACCCTAGAGAGCCAATCTCTGATATGAGGTCCACTGGAGACACACCAATCTAAATTCAGTAATGTAGCACTTTTGGCTGGACTCCCTCTTTAAAGTCTGAGCTCAGCTTCCCCTTTTCGTGCAGTTTGACAACTTTATTAATGACTACCACACACTGCATCAACATAATACATACGTTGGCAACTTGACTTTTATTCATTTCTATGGCAGAGTCCATCAGCAGGTGTGGCACTTATTTACTGTTGTTCGTAGTTATGTCTCTTTTTCTTATGATCTTGTTTATTTCTGAGCCAGTAGTGTAGCATGATCAGCACAGATATGGTCACACAACATAAGTAACAAACATTCACATCTGAACAAGCTTTTAGTGCAGTCATTTTCAAGCTTCACATCAATAAGGAAACAAAACGTGCCTAGAGTGAGATCCAGCAATCTGCAGACTGTTGTTGGTTTTCATTTTAAACAGAGGAAAGTATAATATTTACATGGTGTGTATGACATATCACCACGGGAACAATACATACAATTATGCAAACACATAGACGTTCTCTCAGGACAGATACTTTGGTAACCACTAACTGTTTTGTTTGTTTTCTCTGTCATTGAAATTATGTGGTATGTCTTGCCAGGTAGTGCCTTAACAAAAAACAAAATAAATACCCCACACAAAGATAATACTGCTTCTTTCTTCACTGCTATTAACACTATAAGTGCCATACAGCTGCAGGCAGACTGGCAATTGATAAATGCTACACAGTTACGATGGGCTGATGGTCACAGACATGTCGCTAGAGTATAGAAAATGCCCCCCCCCCATGGTTGAAGAACTCTCCTTCACAATAAAAAAATATAGCCAAACATTATCTTGTCATTTAAACAGCAAATCTTTGATCCTCTTAAGATGAATTTAACTATTTACTTTAAAAGAGAGTTCTGTAATTTTCTTTTTAAACTTGATTGCGTAATATGGAGGGTGAAAACTCAAAAACTATATTGCATAACACTAGGCTTATTTTTTTATTGCACTGGTAATTTTGAACAAACAAAGCTCAAATCATTTTTTTATACAAAAGCAAATAGAAATATTTATAGTTAACACCTCCACAGAAAATGTTTTTTCCTCCAATATGTAGAACGCAAGTTAACGTGATTTATAAAGTTATTTGTCAGTTTCCTGCAAATAAATCACTGCTGTCATTAATCAGCTAGATTTAAATCTCTTTTAAATCTCTGAACATTCCATACTCTGTTTAGTAAAGAATGTTATATGGCACCAGGCTCTGTGCCCCTTTAGACTGATATACAAAATGCCATAGACAATGTCAGTAGATAAAAACCTGCTAGTCAATCTAGTTGGTCCCTTCTGCTTTTTCTGCCCTGAAAATCATGATATTCTCTCAGCTTGTGATCACACAATCATTTCTGTGGCATCATACTGTGACATCATAAACGGAGGAGTATGACATCTTGACAGGACTAAGCAATGTGATCAGATGAAATTGAAGGGAGAAAAGATCCTGTTTCACTGCCAGTGCCCACTATCCATGTTATCCCCATCAACTTTTCTAGGCCTACCAGTTATGGAGGAATCCACATTTGTCATCCAGGCCATAAAGGTGTTGTTGAGCTTACTAAAGGATCTCGAGCCTCAAGCAAAAGATAGGTATCCAGGGGATGGGGCAGGAAAAGGGATTGTGAACAAGTGACTGTAAGTTAGCCATGACGATGCCAATTTGGGGGAACGTGGTATGGTAAGTTAAGCATGCCTGAGCAGTGCTATAGGTATTAGGAATGGGAATCCCACACCTAGTATGACTTGCTTACCAGGGGCCCATACAGCTAGGCAAGCAGTGTCAGAGTTCCTTTATTGTCAGAATGTAGGCATATTTTAAGCTGTGAGAAGCTTCCAGCAGGCGATGCATCCCATAACTACCCCTGAACTACTGTATAAGGTGCCATGGGCGAAGCTATATCTCTCAGTGTGGTGAGCATGGCCAATTAGACTGGTTATGCTTCCCGGCTAGGCAGTACGAGTCCCACAGTTGCTACTTGCATGTCAGCCGATGAGGTGCCTGGAACTAAGGCTGTTTTCCGTAGGACACATACTTATTAATTAATTGGACAGTTTGAGCTGCCATAGTGAATACAGGCCAGTTCCATTATTCAGACCCATGTGGTTGTGCTTGTATGTTGCTGAGAGTCAATGCCCAGTTTACACTCGAGTTGCTACACCATTCAAGGATTGGGGACAAGGCAATATGAGGGGTTTATTTAATGCTCAGCTAAGCTTGTAAAATAGGGGAGGAAGGTAAGCCTGGATCAGTTCTGGGGTAGTTAAGATGTGATGGCAGGGAAAGCAGGCTGTAGAAGAGATCATTTTCCTTCAGTTTCCTTACACACAATCTGTGTGTTCAGCACAGTCCAGGGCCTGGAAGCAGTGGGGTGAGAATAAGCATTGCTTCAGATGATACACCCATCTGGGTGATGTTAGAAGAGGATGAAGCTTGGAAAGGGGGCTAAAACACTAATGGGACAGACATTGTGGGGGCAGCGCCTATTGTCACTCATGCTGCTGAACTCCTGGGGGCAAATTGCATCATATCTTTATAAACAGCAGTTAAAGCAGCCAGTTATATCCATATACAATTGAGCAGTAGGGATACCCTGAAGCAGCTGTCTAGATGGGAAAAAAAGACACACAGAGGAAAAAAAAATCTTGTGGCTAAGTATAATAGCTCGCTGCAGTGCATAGTTGCTGCTACTCATAACTTAGTTCTTTCAAGGTAACACCTCAGTAAGTGCCAGTAGGCTTCACACTAAACAGGCAGATGGGGAATGGGGAGTGAATCACTGCTACAAGGTGAGCAAGACCAGGTGGAAATAGTTAAAAGGTTTTTCAGACTGTGTGAGCAGTTTCTATGCTCAACCCCTTGACCTTCTCCCCCATTCAACAAGCATTTGTCAATGCTGAATGTTTGCTTGCTGGCATTGGCAGTGGTAGTGTAGAAGTTACAGAGTTGCGTAATAGGAATGGCAGTGAAGTCTTGAACTGAAGCCAACCCCACCACCACCCTGCAGAGAGTGACAGGCATTGGGGTGTGCCCTTGGGTCGTCAGGCATAACGGCCCACGCCATTTCACCACACCCCACCTTGCAGACACTGACAAGTGTCACGGTGTTCCTTGGGGTCTTTGGCCCTTATGCGCACTCCAATTCCATTAGGAAATATGGTGAGATGGGTGCGATAGTAGAGAATGGGTGAACTTTGGGCGAAGAGTCCAAGGCATACCTCGATGCCTCTGGCTGCAGGGTGTGGAATGGTATGAGCATTACGGGCAAGAATCCCAAGTCACACCCTGATGCCTGTCATTCTCTACAGGGTTGGGCGTTATGGTTGGAAACCCTAATACCTCAGGCATTCGTTGGTGTTTTCACTCCAAATGTTCAACATGGTTTTTTTGTGACCCCACCTCATGAACAGGGGAAATATCAGTTTGTTACCCAAAAGCTGCTTATGCACAACGACTACGGCATTTAGCACCACAGGTGCAAAAACATTCTGAACAGGATGTGAAAAATGACAGCTGTACTGTTCATGGGGAGTTGTAAAAAATGGCAATGTTGCAAATCTGCAGTAAAAATATTTACAAAAATGGTGAAGTCACGAGCGAACATAGAAACTGTGCAATGCACACCCGTAATATAATTAGGTTGGGAATTTTTTTACAGCAGATTGTCAACTCAGGCATTTTGGTGCCTCCGATCATGAACAGTGTCACTGTCATTTTCTTTATCTGTCCCGAACAATGATTTCCCACAGCGACCACGCATTTCTGCACTGAAAGTATGAAAACACACTTTGGCCATGTTGTGAAAAATGACAGCTGTACTGTAAATAAGAAAGTGTGGAAAAATGCCACTGGTAAAAATCTGGACTTAAAATATTACAAAGTCATGAACTTACGAGGGTGCGTGGAAACTGCGCAATGCTCACTCATAACACAGTCATTTTATGGACTTTTGTCAACAAATTTTCAACATAGCCATTTTAAGACCTCTGCTCATGAACAGTGTAACTGTGATTTTTTAATCTGTCCCAAACATTGCTTTCGCACACCAACAGCACCATTGTGTGCTACATGTGTGAAAACACATTTTGGGCAGCATATGAAAAATGGCAGCTGTACTGTTCATAAGAAAGTGTAATAAAATGGCAATGTTGAAAATCTGAAGTAAAAATATTAAATTCGCAAACTTATGAGCATGCATAGGATCTGCGCAACGTACGCTCATAAACCAGTCATTTTTAGGAATTTTTTCACCAAATTTTCAACATAGACATTTTAAGACCTCTGCTCATGAACAGTGTCACTGTGGATTTTCTTAATGTGTCCCATACATTGATTTCAAGACATTGGATCGCGCCATTGTGCTCCATATGGGCGGAAAACATTTTGGGCAAGATGTGAAAATGACAGCTGTACTGCTCATAAGGAGGTGTGGTAAAATGGCAATGTTGAAAATCTGGAGTGAAAATATTGAAAATTACTGAACCCACGAGCATGCGTAGGAACTGCGCAATGCACGCTCGTAAAACAGTCATTTTTAGGAATTTTTTCACCAAATTTTCAACATAGCCATTTTAAGACCTCTGCTCATGAACAGTGTCACTGTGATTTTCTTAATTTGTCCTGTACATTGATTTTGTACACCAACTGCACCATTGTGCTACATGGGCAGAAACATGTTTTGGGTGAGATGTGAAAAATGACAGCTGTACTACTCATAAGAAGGTGTGGTAAAATGGCAATGTTGAAAATCTGGAGTGAAAATATTGAAAATTCGTGAACTTATGAGCGCATGCGGAACTGCGCAACACACGCCACAAAAAACAGTCATTTTAGCATTTTTTCACCAAATTTTCAACATAACCATTTTAAGACCTCTGCTCATGAACAGTGTCACTATGGTTTTCTTAATTTGTCCCATACATTGGTTCAAGACACCAACCGCGCCCATAGCGCGCTACATGGGCGAAACACATTGTGGGTGAGATGTGAAAAATGACAGCTGTACTACTCATAAGAAGGTGTGGTAAAATGGCAATGTTGAAAATCTGGAGTGAAAATATTGAAAATTTGCGAAACTTACGAGCGTGCGTAGGAACTGCGCAATGCATGCTCATAAAACAGTCGTTTTTGGGAATTTTTCCACCAAATTTTCAAAATAGGCTTCTTGAGAGCCCACCTTATGAACACTGGTAGTGTCATTTCATTAATTGGTCCCAAAAGGTGATTTTGTGCACTGAGTGCGAAATCACCCTTCGGGCGTGAATAATGCCATGACAGTGACAGCATTCATGAGAAGGGGTCCCAAAAACCCCATGTTGAAAATTTGGTGCAAAAATTCCAAAAAATGGCTGAGATATGCAACAAAGTTGAAAAAACCCTATCTGTCCCATTATACAGCTTACCGGCATTTCCGCAGTTCAAGGGTCGGCTTTGAAGAGTGCAGACGTGTTCCCGGTCCACCAAAGATCATCACGCGAGCTCTGGAGGTAAGTATGGGGTGGGGAGCAGGGTGAGCAGTGGGTGGGTGCGGGTTGTGGGAAGGGGGCAGGAAGACTCACGTGGGACTGTTTTTTTCTTTACAGGTATTTAAAAAAAGATATGTGGGGCGTTTGCCACGCTGGGGTGGGCTTCCAGCGTGGCAGAAGGACAGCTTGGGGCATGGAGCCAATGGGGTTGGGCACCTCCGTCGCCTATGGTGAGTTTGCTGCCACGCTTGGGGTGGGCCTGCCGCGGCACCCTGTACTGGGAGACAGTGAAGCCGACAGGGGATTGGGCACTTCCATCGGCTATACCATTGAGTTGCCATGCTGGGGTGGGCACCTGTAAGGCATTTGGAAGGCTTTGGGGAGCGCAGCACAGCCAAGGCGGATTGGCACCCCCATTGGCTATAGAGTGTGCGTGGGGGGCATGCAGTATGTGTGTGTGTGTGTGTGTGTGTGTGTGTGTGTGTGTGTGTGTGTAGGGGAGCTGCGCGCATGAGCAGGCGATATCTTATCGTTGCTCACTGAAGCATAGCTTCCCCTTTCAACTGTATGCCACTGCATTTTGGAGCTTGTCATAGACAGCTCCAGCATGCATTGGCGACAGGGGCCGTGCCTGCCAACACACTGACTGAATTGGAAGAGGGGGTGACACACCTCTGAAAACTCGGATGATGGCACTATGTTTCTTGCACATGCATGCAAGCAAACATAAAAATACATCAATCCCTTCAAGGAAGCTATGAAAGTTACCATGCAAGCTGTGTGCTCAGTGTGGTATCTTAATGATCTCACTGGGCAGAAGAGATGCTGCAGGCTGTTCAGCTCTGGTGCCCATGAAACTTGGGCTGGAGGAACCTGAGGACATCTGGGGAACAGTAGCTTCGCCAGTTGTATCCCAAGAGGTAGCCATAATGTTAAGTTGTGTGTGGTCCTGCAGTGGGATCATCAGTTGTTGTGATGGTTGCTTGCCTTATGAAGGCTGGAAAGTGCTGTTAGGTTCTGCGGTGCCATCCATGGCCGGCAAGAGAGGTTGAAGCACTGCATTAGAAGTCAGTAGTCCTGACAGACCTTCCTCCTTCTCAATGGAGTCTCTGCTCCAGCTGTGACTTCTGGAGCATAGCACAGGCAAATCTTCTTTGCATGCTCAGACCCTGTAGCAGTTTTGATATTTGGCTTTCGAAGACAAGAGACAAGCATCATCTTCCTCAGGCCTCTGGGTTGGTGAACTGGTAGAAGTTGTATGAGCTAGGGTGGTATCCATAGGCATATGAAGTGAAACGTCTGGTATCATGGCTTAAGGGTACTGGAGATGAGGTCCAGTTGCATACAGCAGTGCTTTGCAGATAAAGTCCAGGGCTGTGTCTGTGGTACTGAATGTTAACAGCACAACAGATGTTATCTGAATCTGAGCTTTGCACTACCCTAACCTTGCACTTCCACCATTCCAACCATCAGATCTTTAGCAGGAAAGCCAACCAGGTCATGAAATTAAAGAGAACATTAAAGACCATAAACACAACAAATTTAGAAATAACTTTTTTAAATGAAACTGCAAGTTAAAAACACCTTTTTTAAAAAATGAACATGCAAAATAGAGATGAAATTCCCTGAAAATCTTAAGTTCTATTCTCTGTCCCTATCCTAAGTGAAAGCTCAGTGTTGTGGGAGTGAAGTGTTAGTCTGGTGAGGGGGTCTCAGTTTCTGCACTTATGAAGGTAATTTAAAAATGTTTAAGTAGGAAAGTACTAGATTTTTGTCAACTTTTTTCATTGTTGTGTGTGCCCAGGCTTCTTTGAATGTTCTCAGAATGGCCACCCTGAAGGGCAAAATCCCTAACTTAGGAATGGAATGACCAGCCAAATGTCAGTGTTGTCCATCCAGTGATTGTAATTACTACCCTGGTGGCACAATCTTCACCCTTTGAGGCAGCATGCCCCTGGGGGTAGAATGACTACTTTCAGAGCTGGAATCACCACCCTGGGTGCATAATCACCAACCACTGGACAGGATGGCTATTTTGAGGGCTAGAATAACCACCCACTTGATGGAATGAGCACCCACAGGATGAAATGAGCACCTGGAGGGTTAAACCATGCCAAGACTCTCTGAATCATGATACAGTGATTGGAATTGTCATTTTGAGGGCACAAACGGCCATGATAAAGTTTGGAATGTCAACTCTGAAAGCTTGAATGACCACCCACTTGCCAGAATGCCCACCCTGAGGACAGAAATGGTCAGGATGTAGTCTGGAATGACACCTCAGGGAAGCCATTCCACCCTTAAGTTGGCCAGGCCACTGATTGGGTGGCCATTCACATCCTCAGGGTGGGCATGCTGGCCCCAGGGATTGCATTCCAGCCCCCAAAGTGGGTATTCTGCTTTACAGTGTAGCCTTTCTGTACCTAGCATGCATCTGTACCCCTCAGGGTGAGTATTTTGGCTCTTTGGTGGACGTTGTGCCATTCAGGTTGTGTATTCTATTTGGAAAAAGGTCATCATAGAGGCAAGGTGACCATTTCATTGGTGGAGACAGGCAGTTCTGGGGACAGGGTAGGTGTTCCTTGGGGTGGCAGTTCCAGGGGAAGAGTGGGTGTTTCATAGATATGGGAGTCCATTCTGCATGCATTGTTAGGGTTCCAAAGAAGGATGAGGTCATTCTGAGGACAGGCAGGTTATTTGGCTGGCTGGTGGAGGGAGACAATTCTGTTGATAAGGGAAGACATTTTGGGACAGAGTGGGCATTCCATGTGGAAAGGAGGGAGGACAGTCTGGGTACATTGCATGCATTTCATAGGTAAAGGATGCCTTTCTAGGGGGCAGGGTGAGCTTCCATTGGATGAAGGAGGTCATTCGTGGGGCAGGTTGCAGTGTACTGGCTGAGGCAAGTAAGTTTCGGAATGTCCCTAGCTGGGCAAGTGGGATGGGAGTGTTCCGACAGGGGCATATAGGTGTTTGTGTAAGGGGTATTCTGGCTGGGGTTTATGATGGATTGGAAATGTTTCCAGCAAGAGCAAGTATATGGGGTGAGCATTCTGATGAGGCCAAAGACTAGGGAAGTCATTCCAGGCAGTGCAGATTCGTCAGTAGAATGCTCCAGCATAGTCAAGTAGGTTGGGGGTGTTTGGACTGGTGCAGACAAGTTGGGAGGGTTCTGGCATCAGCAGGTAGATAATGGGGTCTGAGGGTCCAGCAGGGTCAAGGGAAGGGATGCCATTTAGGCATACTTCAGGCTGGGGTATGTTGGTTAATGTGGTGTTCCAGCTATTACATTTAGGTTGGTGGGGTGTTCCAACACTGGAAGAAAGCTGTGGGGCAGGCAGGGGCCAAAGGTAGAGGAAACCATTTCTGAGGAAGGGTGGGCATTTCATGGTAGGTTTCAGGCTGTTCCAGGGGTAGTTTGGCATTACATGGAATTCGAGTGGCCACTGCTGGTGTAGACTGGGTATTTTGTTTGATACAGATCTGAAGTATTTTTTGCATTTCCCTTTTGCTAATAAAAAGATCTTCTACCTGACTTAGTGCGTTGTGTGAAACTGTACTCTACCCAGAGGCTGACATAGCTAGCTGTATTCCTTAATACATCAGCATTGTGTTCTTTGGTCTGTGGCATCACAGTTGACCAAAAAGTGCCAAATATCTTCTGCAAGACTGGTCACTTGTGCTGTCACAATGAGTGAGGTCACAATGCCAATGAAGTGCAGTATGAGGAATAATAGAACTACAGTATATCCTTATGTTAGTCTCCAGGTAAAGGACTGCTTTTTACATCCCATCTAATGCTACTGTTCCAAGCAGAACATTCTCTAATGAGCAAATGAAAAAAAGAAAAGTCTTCAGTAATAAAAAGTATCAGCTGTCTACTTTCATAAATTAGGCACATTTTCTGCCTGCTATTTTTGGCATTAATATTGTATCTCTTTGATGCTGAAGTAAGCAACTAGCAGCAAGAAACCATGAAAAAGACCTTGCATTCATCACTGATGGGAAACTGAAACAGCAAACAGTATGTTTTGTTGGTCTGCATTAAAGGGATGAGCCAGCCCAGGAATGAGGCTGGAGCACTGGGGCTAGTGCCATATCCAGCATGGCCCCTTGAAATGACTGTCCTGCTTCAGCTAAATACAGTACCTGCATGCCAGAATTCACCATTAGCACCTCAGTGCCACTCCATTAATTCTTGTTTTATGGGCATTCTAGCAGGAGATCGAGGCATTCTGGTTGTGGAGGCATTCCACTTTTCACCCATACCAATTCCTATGTAAGAGCCACCTTTTTCCCCCCACAGAAACAGAAAAATGGATTAAAAATGGAACTTGCCATGTTTAAACACTACATAGAAATAATTTTTATGAACAGAAACCTGTTTGCATGGGCCAACTGATGACTCAGCAGCAAGCATGTTGCACTCCCACAACAGCAACTCGAATTCAGGAACAACATGGCAAAGCTGGTGGGTGGCCGAGGCTAGTTGACAGCACTGCAGAGTGGCAGCGCTCCCAGTCCAGGGAGGCTGGGCATCACATTCTGGCACTTGAGTGACCCCCTGTGGCCCAGCTAGGGAACTATTCATTTTTGGGGGAGACAGAACATTATAAGGAGTGAGGTGACTAGTTGTGATGGGAAGAGAGGTGGGTTGGAAGAAAAGCAAGGTGCAAAATACTGCAAGGCAGGAGGATACCTACCTCTGCAGGCCTTACACCACTGACCAGGCCCTGGCTCAGGAATCTGGTTGCATAATTGGGGGGAGGATGGTCCCCCTGGCACTGCCTGGGGTGATCCATGGGGACTACACACCGAGCCAGGTAAGCCTGGAAGATGTGGATGACAGGGCTTGGAGACAACAGCGTGCCAAAGGGGTCATGCAGTGAAGGGGGCATAAAACCTTTATATAAAAAAAACTGTTTGCACTGCATTTACCAATGCACTTGCTGCTAAATTTGTGTAAGACACCCACTTAACACCACATTTTCAGTGCAAAACATGCTGATTTGCACTAAATTTGGGGACAATGGAAAACACAAACTTTTTTAAGATTTTGAAAATGGAATTGCACATTTTTGAAAACAGAAAATCAGTGGCCCTACTAGTTGGACCTTCTTTAACTTTCTCATCTCCTGAAAATCTGCAGTTCACAGGAAGCGGCTTGTGTTCTATAGTCCCTCAACAGTGCTACCATATGGGCAGGGAAAAGAAATAACTCATACGCGTGCCAAGACTTTGAAGCTTGTCACTTGTAGTCTTAATTTCAGCAGCGGTGAAAGCAACATACTGACTCTCTGTGCCAGAACCTCAACATTTTGTGCCAAGCGCTTTGTCAAGTGATGTGGTAACACTCTAATGCCAATACTTTTATACATTTTTCTTAAAGGCACAATACATAGAGGTAAACCAAAACCATAGTGACTAACACAGACAGTTAAAAACAACACTGTAAGTAATATTGCTTAATGCTAATAATTTCAACAACCAAAGCTGCTCAAGGTGCATCAAAACTTGAAATGGAGACAAAAAAGAATGGTTAGCATTGCAAAGATAGAGACTTCTACCCCCACCCCCAAATGCTTACCCTTTGCTTAGGCAAACAGTCTCCTCCCATGCACTCAATAATTAGCTTATCCCGCTCTGTATATTCCTGCTTGCCACGTTCTCTCCTCCTTCCTCAGCTCCCTTCTCCCTTACCTAATTCCCTTTACAACCCTCATCAATCTATTTACCACTTTGTATTGTACCTGTAATCCATGTTCTATCCTGATAAATTATTTTAGCATTGTACTCAGTATACCAGTTTCAACCTATGTATTATATACCTCCCAAAAACCCTTTTCCCGTCAAACCTAGAAATGACGATTAGCTCAGTGTGTGTCTCCTGGTTAAGAACTTGAAATAAATAAATAAATAAATAACCAGCCCTCTCACATGAATGAGGCCAGTTCAAATTTCTTGTTATGACCCAAAGCTGTCATAGCCCCTAACTGGAAAATCCAAAACCCCTTGCTTTGTTAGAGGGTTTTAATAAATTCCCACTCCTGGGGCCAATTTTGGCTTTTTCAATGCCCATAAAACATCATTTATGTGCTGAAGGATCCATGACCCCAAGTGTGTATACAGCAGTTGTGTATTCCAAACTGCCCTGTACCAAAACCCTAAGATGGTCACTCACCATCCCCTTTAATTTTCACTTAACGCATCACACATAGAAGCTAGAACAACAAATGGCCAAGTACACCACAAATGTAGTGTCACAGTTAATAAACCTTGTCACATGAAATACCACTTTTGTGGTGATATGCTGTTGCTTGCCAGCTCATGCCATCCCAACCACAACAATGATAATATCCCATGAGGGAGTTCCTATGTGTTCGTAGGAACTGCAATTAAAATTAAGACTACGTAGCAAATGCAAATATCATGCTTAAGAGGTTTTAGAACAGGGGCTACTCATGTTTGTGACATAGACAGCCAGTGCTGAGTGCTGTATAATTTTTTTTAATATAAACTGTATTAATGACTATCTCTGTTGGAAAAATCTAATGCTCTAGGAGTGACTTCACCCCCTTAGTTTTCAGCTGACAGATGCAAGCTAAGAGAAATGCTGACAGCATGTGTATCACACACACTCAGTTTTTAGATACAATGTGTTACATGGCAGACCAGGAGCTAATTACAGAGTTGTTTAAATGAACTTTGTTAAGAAGGAAATCATAAAAAAAGGTTTATGACATTGAAGAGAAAAAACAGGTTATTACACAGGGGTGTGAGGTTGTAAATGCTCTTATGAAGCCTGTGTGAGGAGGATGCAGCATGGGTCAAAAGAGATGTCATTTGAAACATGAGTCATGCTGAAGGATTGCAAAATTAATACTTTAAAAAGCCTACTTTTTTTTATTAGATATATTTTTAAATATAATCTGTCAGAGGAGGAGCTAGCTGACATCACCAAAAATGGGTTGGCCAATATAGTTGTTTAAGGAATAATTCTGTTTTATGGAGACACATTTTTACCTAGACTCTGACCAAGCAAGATAGGTGAGCACATAAGCAAGTATTTAGAGACTAAGTACTGAAGTAGGAATTTGCACTGTTTAAACCTTGTTTCTTTTAAAAGATTTGTATGTCTTTTGATATAAGAGTTCTGTATTTTGTGTTTCACATATTTTTAACTATTTTAGTAAAATTCTTCTTAGAACTTATTTGGTCAATCTTTGACTTCTTTTTATTTTGTAAGAAAAGTACATGGTTATTGCAGATACTAAACATAAGCTTGAATGGTGGTACCAAACTGGAAAGAGAAGCATTTTAAATTTGAGGTCTTTATTAAAGTTTTTAAGGGTTCATAACTGTATACCTGGTTGGGTGCCCATAGGCAAAGATATCTGGCCTCCCAAAGACAGAAATATCTGAACCTGTGAATTGGGTATGCTAGCAAGAGGTTAACAGTTTGAAACCCTCCAGAACTTGAGACCAAAGGTTGATCTGAACTCACAAAAACAAACAAGAGGGTTACCTTGTCTGTTACACTGTTCACAAAACTGCACTCAGAGGTTAGCACTTTGGGAGTAGAGGGCCTGACCTGCTGAGTGGGTTTGTGACAGATTGGTTGGCAGCGGTGGCATAATTTTGGTATATCAAGCTTATTGTTCTGTGTCAGCTGAGACCATAGGCTCTCACAGAAAGAAAGGAAAAAGACAGTTTTATTTTAAAAAGGAAACAGAACTATATATCACTTGGTGAACAGTTGAGTTCCTACCAATTTTATTTTTTTCTCTAAAGTGCAGTCAGAGTAGCCGTAGTCAGGGAAGAAGAAGATGGCTTCTGACTACAGCAGGCATACTGCAGATTACTTGAAGCAGTTGTGCAGGGACAGAGGAGTCCTGTTCAAGGTGACAGCCAAAAAGCAGAACCTCACAGAGGCCCCGATGGTAGCAGATACCCAGAGTAGCGAGTCACTGACCATGACTAAAAAAGACAGCAGGGCCACTGTCAGTGAAGGGCCACAGCAGCAGGGGATGGTCACCAGTATCCTGAATCCAGAGGTACTCAAACTGCAAATTGAGTTGTGCAGGATGGAACTGGAGGAAGAGCGAGAGGAGCAAGATGCAGCATGAAAGGGAGAGTGAGAACAGAGAGAGAGGCAGATCGAGAGGCAGAGTGACAACAGAGGGAGGCAGAACATGGGGAGCATAAGAGCCAGCGAGCTGCAGAGGAGAAAAGAGAGCAAGAATGCAGAGAGGCAGAGGAGAAGAGAGAGGAGTGCCAGTGGCAACACAAACTGGAGAAGCTACGACTCCAACCAGCAGCACCAGAGCAGGTAAGTGGCTTGGGTTTAACTGGACTGCAGGACTCAGTTACAAATTGAACTCCAAATTAATAGCTGAGTTTAAGGAAGGGGAGGACATGGACACCTTTTTAAATTCTTTTGAAAAAGTTTGTGTTCAGGCTAAAATTCTTAGAGAGTCCTGGAGCTTCCAGCTATCCCGGCTACTTACTGGGAGAGCTTGGGATGCATTGGGTCAAATGGACAATGGAGACATCAATGATTACAGAAAGCTAAATGCTGCACTGTTAAAAAAGTTTGAATTAACTGCTGAAACATACAGAGCTAAATTCCATAAGCTCAGGAGAGGTCCTCATATGAACTACTGAGGAGTTAGCCACTTCAGTTTTTAAAACGTTGGTGGGAAGGAATTGAGGAAAATTATGTTGATAAAATTGAAAATGTGATTTTATTAGAACAGTTTAATTGGGCTTGTCCAACAGAGCTAAAAACCTGGCTAGAGGACTGAGATCTCAAAACAGTGCAAGAGGCTGCTGAACTCTGGGACCACTATGCCAAAAGCATACCTACTCTGAGAGTGAATGGGGTGGGCATGGCAGTGCAGAAAGGGAATAGCATGCCTTCAGGGCAGCTAAAACCCTCACTGCCTCCACTGAAACCAGTTAGCTCCAGGTTTCAAAGAAAAGATTTCTCTGAAGTAAGAAATGCCTGTTGGTTGTGTAAGGAAACTGGGCATATTGCCAGACAGTGCCCCAAACAGACAAGCTAAAATACACAACAGGGTGCTAGAAAAGAAGTGGGTTGTTTGTGTATCCCTGAGAGCATGCCAGTGAACATGAGGGAACACATGCACCCAGTCATAGTAAATGGTGTACAGATGCAGTGGTTAAGGGACACAGGGGCATCCCTGACACTGGTAAAGGGGGATCTGGTATAGCTTGGTCAACTTATACCCCATAAATACGTAACTGTACAAGGGTTTACTGGTAAAGAGAAAACATTGCCACTCACTAGTGTTCTCCTTGACTGGGGTGAAATGGGAGAACTGTGCAACAGGTGGCTGTAGCCAACACATTATCAGTGCATGTGATCCTGGATAACAATCTCCAGCAGGGTATGGTATGTGCAGTTACCCGTAGCCAAGTGGCAAGGGAAAATAGTAGTTCCATGAACCCCACAGAAACCAGTGTGGAAACCACTGAGAGGCTGGTTCCCCAGCCTGTGTCTCCTGATGGAGAGACTAATAAAAAGGGGGTAGAAATTTCCCTGGTAGCAAGTGACCACACAGCTACAGAGGGTTACTCTGAAGAGGGAGAGGTGACCCCTTGTCAGAGGGTTAGGACTGACAGTGATCCTGAGGGCCCTGATGCTAGTACTAGGGACCCAATTTAGTGACTGAAGAGGACCTGTACCATGCCTTGGGACTGTGTGAGGGGTTTGTAGCTGCTCAGATGGGTGACTCTAGTTTAGAGAAGCTGAGGGCTTGGGCAGACTTAGACAGCACTCAGGGAGGTGAAGCAGACATAAGGTTTATTGGGAAAATTGACTTATGCATACACAGGCAGTACAGACAAAGGTAGGAATGCTAAGCAGGCAGCTTGTTGTTTCCCAGGGGTATCGTGAGCAGTTGCTCAAAATTGCACATGATATTCCCTTATCTGGTAATCTGGTATTCACACAAACTATGCAGCGGTTAGCCCAGAACTTCTATTGGCATAACTTCACCCAGCAGGTGAAGGAGTATTGCAGGTCTTGTCACCGGTGCCAAGAAATAGGGAAGGCGGGCAAGAAAACCCAAGCCATCCTGATCCCCTTGCTCATAGTGGAGGAGCCATTCCAGAGGGTGGGAATGGATATTGTGGGGCCTTTAAATACTCCCAGCTCCCCAGGGAAGAGATCCATCCTGACTGTGGTGGATTATGCCACCCGGTACCCAGAGGCAGTCACCCTATCCTCTCTGAGGATGGACAAAGTGGCAGATGCCTTACTTGGGATTTTCTCCCATGTTGGGTTTCCACAGTAGGCAATCACTGATCGAGGGGGTTCCTTCATGTTGGACCTGATGAAATGTTTATGGGAGAAGTGTGTGGTGGTGCAGAGAGGCACAACACTGTATCAATCACAAGCCAATGGGCTTGTGGAACAATTCAGTGGTACCCTAAAGTCAATGCTCCAGGCATTTGCTGAACAGCATGGGAGGGACTGGAAGAAATACCTTCCCCACCTGTTGTTTGCATACAGGGAGGTGCCCCAAGAATCAACAGGATTTTCCCTCTTTGAACTCTTGTATGGACACCGGGTACCCCTAGACTTGATCCAGGAGGACTTGGAAGGCAAGCACGCCACCCTGGGAACTCCCCTTGTGGATTGCATCCTTAGGTTTAGGGAAAGGCTGAAGGAGCTTATGGGGACAGCCCAGAGCAACCTAGCAGCTGCCCAACAGAAACAAAAAGAGTGGTATGACCACAGAGCCAGAGCTCACTCATACATGGTGAGTCAGGAAGTCATGGTCCTTATTCTGGTCCAGAAAGACAAGCTGCAAGCTGAGTGGCAGGACTGTACAAAGTGGTTAGGAATGTAAATGACATGAACTACATTGTGGAGTTACCTGACAGAAGACAGACTGAAAGGATGTACCATGTCAACGTGATGAAGCCATATGCAAATAGGGCTGACATGATGTTTGCAGTGTGTAGTCATGGGGAGGGGATGGACGAAGGAGACCCCCTTCTGGATTTGCTGGAGGAAAGTAAGTGGGAGTCCTCTGTGGAGGCAGTAAAATTGTCTCCCTAGCTGGTCCCAGACCAGGTGCAGAAATTAAGGGAGGTTTTAGCAGACTTTACCCCCTTGTTTAGCTCCAAGCCTAGACTAACCCCCTTTACAACACACAATGTGGAGACAGGGACACAGACATCCATTTGGCAGACAGCATATCGGTTGTCAGAGGCTGTCCAAATGGACATTATGAGGGAAGTGGAGGAGATGCTGTATTTAGGGGTAATCCAGAGATCCCTCAGCCCCTGGGCCTCACCCATAGTCCTTGTGCCCAAGCCAGATGACTCAACTCATTTCTGTGTGGACTATTATGGACTGAATGCAGTCATGAAGTCCAATGCCCACCTGATGCCCAGATGGACGAACTCCTGGACAAGATAGGGGGGTGACCTACCTTATGACCATTGACCTGACCAAGGTGTATTGGCAGGTAGAATTGACAGACAAAGCTAGGGAGAGGTCAGCCTTCATCTCTCCGATAGGCTTATTTGAGTTCAAAGTAATGCCTTTTGGAATGAAGAACACCCTGGTCACTTTCCAAAAGTTGGTGAATTATGTGTTAAATGGTGCTGAGGAGTATGCTGTGGCGTACCTGGATGACACTGCCTTCTTTAGTACCAGCTGGGAGGAACACTGTCCCACCTTAGGGAAGTGCTGGGAAGGATACAGAGGGCCGGGCTCACTGTCAAAGCCAAGAAGTGCCAGGTGGCCATGGAGGAAGTGGCATACCTCAGGCATGTGGTGGGCCCGAGGAAAGCTCCGTCCTAACCAAATAAAGATAGAGGTGATCCAGACATGGCCCAGACCAGAAACTCAGAAGCAAGTCAGGAGCTTTCTAGGGACACCAGGATACTACAGGAAATTTGTACCCAATTACAGTGCCTTGGCTGCTCCTGTATCTGACCTGTCAAAGAAAAATATGCCAAAGAAAGTTACCTGGGGCCCAGCCTGTGAGGAAGCCTTTACCAGATTAAAGGAGGCACTGTGCAGTGCTTCTGTTTTGACAAGTCCTGACTATAGCAAAACCTTTATAGTTCAGACGGATGCCTCAGATGTGGGTATTGTGGCAGCACTGAGTCAGACCTCCAGCCAAGGGGACAGATCACCCAGTTGTGTACCTGAGCAGAAAGCTGCTTCCCAGGGAGCAAGTGTACTCCATGGTGGAAAAGGAGTGTCTTGCCATAGTGTGGGCCCTAAAGAAGCTAGAGCCATACTTGTATGGGCAACATTTTGTGGTGCAGACTGACCACAATCCCCTGGTTTGGCTGATGCAGATGGGGAAGAACAATGGAAGACTACTAAGATGGAGTCTTGCTTTACAAGGGTATGATCTAAAAATTGTACATAGAGCTGGAATGAAGAATCAGAACTCAGATGGACTGTCTAGGGTCCATGAGGAGTGAACTGATTTGGGAAGCTCATCCCATGTAGTGGATAGATCCCCCAAATTCAGTCTAGGTGGGGAGGAGTGTGATGTAGACAGCTAATTCTGATTGCTGTATAATATTTTTTCAATATAAAATGTATTAATGACTATCTCTGCTGAAACAGCTAATGCTCTAGCAGTGACCTCAACCCCCCAGTTTTCAGCTGACAGATGCAAGCTAAGAGAAATGCTGACAGCATGTGTATCACACACACTCAGTTTTAGATACAGTGTGTTACATGGCAGACCAGGAGCTAATTACAGAGTTATTTAAGTGAACTTTGTTAAGAGGGTAATCATAAAAAAAGGTGTATGATGTTGAAGAGAAAACCAGTTTATTACACAGGGGTGCGAGTTTGTAAATGCTCTGATGAAGCCTGTGTGAGGGGGATGCGGCATGGATCAAAAGAGATGTAATTTGAAACATGAGTCATGCAGAAGGCTTGCAAAATTGATACTTTAAAAAGCCTACTTTTTTTGTTAGATATATTTTTAAATATAATCTGACAGAGGAGGAGCTAGCTGATCTCACCAAAAAATGGGTTGGCCAATATAGTTGTTTAAGGAATAATTCTGTTTTACAGAGATACATCTTTACCTAGACTCTGACCAAACAAGATCGGTGAGTACTTAAGCAGGTATTTAGAGACTAAGTACTGAAGTAGGAATTTGCACTGTTTAAACCTTGTTTCTTTTAGAAGATTTGTGTGTCTTTTGATATGAGTTCTGTATTTTGTGTTTCACATATTTTTAACTATTTTAGTAAAATTGTTTTTAGAACTTACTTGGTCTGTCTTTGACTTCTTTTTATTTTGTAAGAAAAGTACATGATTATTGCAGATACTAAACATAAGCTTGAATGGTGGTACCAAACTGGAAAGAGAAGCATTTTAAATCTGAGGTCTTTATTAAAGTTTTTAAGGTTTCATCTTTGTATACCTGGTTGGGTGTCCATAGGCAAAGATATCTGACCCCCCAAAGACAGAAATATTTGAGCCTGTGCATTGGGTATGCTAGCAAGAGGTTAACAGTTTGAATCCCTCCAGAACTTGAGACCAAAGGTTGATCTGAACTCACAAAAACAGACAAGAGGATTAGCATGTGTGTTACACTGTTCACAAGACAGTGCTCAGAAGTTGGCACTTTGGGAGTAGAGGGCCTGATCTGCTGAGTGGGTTTTTGACAAGGTTCATGTATTCAGAATCTCCTTGCCCATGCCAGACAAACTCCTCGTGAGGAGTGACCACTCATCAGGGTGCACCAAGAGGAATTAACTTTATTACGATGGTGGTTGGAAACTGCACGGGAGTATAAAATACCTACAGGAACTTCTGTCCTGCATGTAAGTAATGCTTTACAAACTTGACATTAAACCAGAAAAGAGGAACTGAATGCAGCTATGAAACACTAGTAGGACCTGATAAGAATATTTTGTGCTATAGGAGTAAGGTAAGAGACACATTTTCTAAAACCACATAAGTGTTCAGTACATAGAAAAATAAACTTAAGGATTATAAAGTGAACTTAATATTCATTTTTATTCACTGCCTGACTGCTAAGATTAAACAGCCAAGAAGTAAGATGCATTATGAATACAAGATAAGATGAGTAAGAATGTGAATTTATACTATATTTCAGATTTTAATTCACCAGTTTATTTTAAATCCTCACTGTTCAAAAAACAGAGTACATTTATCTTGTGTCTCTAGACCAAACAAACTTGATAACTATTCACAATTAACAGTGGGGATATTGCAGTTTAAACAAAATATGGAAACATATTTAAAAACAGGTTACCTTAAATCAAATCTTCCTAATGTAACCACCAAGTCCCATGGGGTTACTAGATGCCCATCAGCTTAGCCCTAGAAAGGTAAAGAGCTCATTAGGAGCTCTGGGGAGATGACACCATTGTTTATTCAGCTTGCCTGGGGAGAGAATGGATTATGTCATTTAGAATTCTCTTAGCAGCATAAGCCACTTTGGAACCAGCTGAGCTGGGGAGTGTTAGAATGTTCCGCTCGTAGAGCAGTCAGTCTGTAATTAGCAGTGGAACAGAGAGGAGCTCTGAAGTGAGGTTCCTGATGGGCAGTTCAGTGGCTGACTTGGTGAAGGACCTTGGTAGTTTTTCTCACCCTTGTTTGGAGAACAGCACCATTGCCAACTGAAGTGGTGGAGACCTGTCTGAATAGGTTGTGTTTCAGTGGTGCCAAGGGGAAATCCCCTGAAGATTCCAATGTGGTTCAGCTTCAAAGAGAAAAGGTGTGCAGTTTGGGTCTCTGAAAAGCTACCTGGAAGAAGGGAGTTTTTTCCTTCAAGTTCTCCATGTCTGTAAAAGAAAGAAACCAAGCTGTAAGTACAGATTTATGAGACTGAGTTTGAGAGTTGGTCTTAGGTGTGTGTGTGCCCTAGATAAAGCTAGATCACACTGGTCAGGACTCCTGTTTTACCATAACAATGTGCTGAATGTTTAAAGTTAAAGTTTCAGATGCCTTTTAGCATTTCATGGGAAATGAAGGATCCAGTTTGGTGTAACCCAGAAGGAAGGACAGAGACTGAGCATAGGGTAGGATTGGGCATAACCCCAGTTTGATTCCCTGGTCACGGCTAACTGATTCATGTACAGGCACCATTTTACACGTGGAATGTTAACGGAATTCATTGATACTGAATAAATGCTTTTCATAAAGTGTATCAACTCTCACAAGAATTGCACTTTGCTAGGAAGTTGGAAATGTGTGTATTAAAGTGTGGGCAACTCCCACAAGAAATACACTTTTGTTGGGAGAAAAGTTCAAGTATTCCTAGTACAGAGGGATGGACAGTTCAAATTGTGTGAGGTAAAAAATTGTCTGAAATTGCCCTAACAAGTGTTGTTCTGGAACAAAAGAGTTCTGTTTCTGTGTCTGTACAGAACCAAATCTTGGGGGTCCACCCTCTCTGCAATTTAACATCTTGTTGTCAGAATAAAGCCCTACTTCACAATTCTAATTTCTATGTGGACATTAGATCTCTGCCACCACTGTGGATGGTTACTAGGGCCCCTGTTGTGATAGTTTTAAACCTAGCATATGCCTGGCACCTCTCCCCAGAATCCGAAATAAATTTAAATATTATTTTGTATCCTGAACGGCCGACCCCTTTAGACTGCTGAGTCAGTAATCATCTCAATGCTAGGGGTGATGCCGTTTTGTTTATGTCATCTGGTGGCCTGTTTGCCCTGTTTGTGGCATGGATAGGAGGGAGGCCCGATTGTCACACGCTGTTGGTAACTGGGGCATGGGTTGCACTAACACTAATAATTTAATGAAACACGTTAAAAGCCTAGCACTTTGTATAAATACAAAACTAATACAAGTTTTTTATAATTTGTTTAAAATTAGCCCCACAATAAAGCATTACAAAACAGGCACCAGTGAATTAAATGAAAATGCAGGTCAGTTCTTCCTGTCTTATGATTTATTTTGTTTAAATGAATATTTCAGTACTACTTAAAAAATTACCTTTTTTACTGACATTGATATCAATAACTAAGATTGGGGATATACTGTAATTAATGTAAATATGGAAAACAACACATATGATACAAACAATAAATAAAATAAATACTAATTGCAACATTTCGAATTATATTCATCACCTGTTTGGTATTGTCTTATTATTTCCTTCTAGCCCACTGTTCTGGTGAAGGGACCCAGGCTAGTCCTGAAACATTAACAAGGCTAAAATATACAGGCCAACAGGAGCATGAATGAATAAATGAATGATGTATATGGAAGCTATATGAAAGTACAAGAATAGTAATAAAAAAAAATAGAGCAATACATGAACAGTGGTGAAGGCCATTCTTTTTGGAACACAGGTCTGATAGGGATTTGTTTGAAATCCCTACACTGGGATGCCCTATATGAAAATGCCCCACTCCAATTTCCCATCCAGTATTCAAGCCCACCCTAAATTTTGCCAACATATGAAATCCTGACATTAATTGAAGTTTGAACATGTTACTTGCTGCAAAACCTTGAGTTTTTATATTCTTATATTCTTTCTCCTACCTCTCCTTTTTTTTCTTAGGCTGGATTGGTCTTTGCAGCGTGGGACTTTTACTTGAGAGCATTGCTACTCCTGGGATAGATTTCTGAGTGACTTACTAATGTTTTTAATCTATTCATAGTGTTCTAATAGGCTGAAAGGATGGACCCCGCTCAGTTGTTTTTCCTTTTCTCTTTGCACTGCTAATCTTGGAATCTTTATTTTGGTATCTATTTGTTACCAGAGTAAAGTAGGTTATTTACAAACACCGGCACTATGGGTGGGCTTTAGATGGCAGTAAGCAACATGTGGTTTTATTGATGGGATTTCATGTGTCAGCAAATCAAACCTGACGGCAAGATGAAAGTCAGTATTTAAGCATCAGAAATATAGACATCAGGATTGTTGGGATATTGTACCAGACCCGGTTTGATAGCCATACCAGCAGGATGGTTTTCACATCTACTGGTGAGGTCTCCCAAAGGATTATAAGTACTCTAACAATAAAAAGGAAATGGAGAAGTATTATCTGGAATGTAATATTTGTGAGTACCGACCTTGAGGCCAGACATAGTCTTGTGCTCATTAATAGCTATTGCCCAATGTCTGATAGCCAATACAAACAGCAGCCAAGACAATGAACAACCCTGGCATGTGCCTCTAGTCAGGAGAAATGGAGTGCAAAGGTGATTATTTGTAAGAACCTTCACAGACAGGGAGGTGTACAAGGTTACAATCCATCTTTTGCAGGACCAAGTGGAGGTACTTCCACACTACGGAGTTGAAGGCCTTTTCACAATTAGCCACCATGGCTGTAACAGGAATGGGTGATCTATTTGAGGCTGAAAGAAGGAGAAAGACACAGAAAGCCTCTTACAGAGCAGAGTCCTGTCAGCTTTGGCAGGAATAGAGAGAAGTATAAAAACTTAACATCCCATCATTATTAATCCCTACTGGGTTTGTTTGAGGTATGTTCATCATATTCAACAAGGCCGGAATAAAACGTTCAATCTGCTGTTTACATAAATGATGGAAAAGCAGTTTGCTAATCTTTTCACCCCATCCCAGTATTTGTGGTTCATGTATGTGAGAGTAAGCTCCACTTTTTGGGGAGTGAGATTGTGTAGTTGCAGTCTTAAACAAGCTAGGTTGGCCAAGAGAGCTTGGGTATGGGGAGAATCTGGGAAGGAGACTTTATACTCAGCCTCTGTATACTTCATCTGTTGCTCTAGGGTCTGGAGCTCTGCTTACTGTGCTTTTCAGCACCAAGTAGCAAATTGCATAATCAGATACAGAAGGATGGCTTTAAATGCCACCCAAAGTATAAAGAAGGAGATTTTGCCCATGTTATTGCACGTAAAGAGGTCCTTAACATCCTCATGCATCTATTGAGGGAAGTTTTTGTGGTGAAGGGGGAGTGTGCCCAGGTGCCACAAGGATGATCAGGGATGTTTAGGACCTCATAAAGTGACAGGAGAACTGGAGCATGGTCTAACATATACAGTGAGTCTATTAGGCTGAGAGTTGGCTGTGAGAGACAGGGGAAAGTGACTAACAGTCATGCCAACATGAGATCCAATATGTGACAGAGAAAAAAAGAATAGTCCATAGCAGAGTGATATAGGACCCTTCATATATCAGCTAGAGCAACTTCTGACATTAATGCCTGCACTGCAGCTGCTACCCAGGGGTGGGGTTCAGGTGTTGCTAAGTATCAGTTTCTAGCAGCATTCAGAGTGAGGTTGAAGTCGCATCATATTAATTGGGGGGAGCTCTTCCTAAGTTAAAATGGGCCAAGGCCTACTCAGACCTGTGGAAAAAGTATGGGTCATTGCAGTTGGGACAATAAACAATAATCAGACCTAAGGGGCTCTCTAGAGTGGAGAATCACAGTAGCACCCAAGGGCCTTCCCCATCAGGCAGCTGATCCAGCAGGGACCAATATAGGGTCTTGTTCAGAAGTAATGAGATCCCTCTTTTGGAGAATGGGGCACAGTTGTATGCCTCCAGTCCCACCCATTCTTTCTGGAGCATCTGGGCTTCATGGGGCTTAAGTTTAGTTTCTTGCAGGAAAGATGACCATTGTTTTCTGGGATTTAAACTGGGCCAGGAGACACTTCCTCTTGAAGGGGGAGTTAAGACCCCTGACACTCCAGGTCACTGTAGTTATGTCTGTCACAGCAGGACCTGGGAAGTAAATGCATAAATAAAGAGCCCTTCCAGCAGAGAGACACAAGCCTGTGGCAAAAAGGCACACCAGCACACTGCAATGCCAATGGGTTACCACAGATTCTAGGTGTAAGGAGACTCTCCCATAGTTCACATTACCTAAGCTTTAGCTGCACCATAGCAGTGCTGAGAAACATTTCCTACAGGACAGAATTACAAGTTAACAGTAGCTACAAGCTAACAGTTGCTGGCTGAGCACTGTGGCTAGTTTGGCTTTGTAAGTTTTGCTGGTATTTTTGAATTTATATCTTAAATCTGTAATTAACAGTTGCTGGCTGAGCAGTGTGTGTGGTTTCGCTTTGTAAGTTTTGCTGGTATTTTTGAATTTGTATCTTAAATCTGTAGTTAACAGTTGCTGGCTGAGCAGTGTGTGTGGTTTGGCTTTGTAAGTTTTGCTGGTGTTTTTGAATTTGTCACTTAAATCTGCAGTTAACAGTTGTTGGCTGAGCACTGTGGCTGGTTTGGAAAAAGCCCCCCCCACCACCCGCCACCTTCTCCACCAGACTTTCTTTAATACTGAAAAGCTACTGGGGGTTGGACTTGAAGGCTATGAGGGAGGAGCTTGGAGAGCTTGGAAATAGTGCTGCCAACAAACAGGGTCAAGATAGAAGGAAGAGGAACCTTGGGAGGCAGAATGGAGCACAGGGAACAAAGAATAGTAAAGGGTAATGGGGCCAGTCCGATGGCTTGATGTAGTCTGGGAAGGGGACAAGATAGTGGGGCAGGCAGGAATGAGGGTCAGTGGAAGGATGGGGAGCAGAGAAATCAGGGACAGGTGGGAACAGAAGTCAGAGGGGAGGAAGGATCATGGGGTGTAATAACTGTGGAGTAACAGTATTCATGGAACCCTTGGGAGGATGGGGGGGTGCCCAGTCTGTATAAGGCTTGGGAACCTAGAGAAGGAAGTACTAAGGCAAATGGGGGAAGTGTCAAAAATGATGAAGGGGCATATTAGGTCAGATGGAGAAGGGAATGTGGAAAGCTCAAAAGACATCCAGAAAAAGACAAAAGATGGGTGGGACAAGAGGGATGGGGTGATCAGGACAAGGGGGTGGGGGTGACACAGATATGGCAGACAAATGTGCAAGGAGAACAGAAGAAGGAGTACAGGGAGTTGGTAATGCAGTAAGGTCAAATGGGAACAGACCTCTAAAAGAGGAGTAAAAGGAGGGGAAGGAGGAAGGGGAAGCACATTACATGAGTACAAAGAACAAAATGGCTGGGGAGGGTGATGGAGAAATAGGTGAATTAGGGCAAGAGGGGTTGAGTACAGGGGAGAACATGGGGAGAGAAACAGTGACAATAGGAGGGAACACTGTGCTGGAGAAAGAAGGAGAGGAGAAGGGGAAGATGAGGAAGGGTAGAAAGGAGGTGTCTTGGTGTTGGGGGACTCAATACTAAGAGGGATCAGGTGGGACAGCAAAGGGAAGAGGAACTGTAGAATTTGGGTGGAAGCCATTCCAAGAATGAAGGTAGACAGGGTGTGGCAATCTGTGCTAAGGTATGCAAACAGGGGAAGGGAAAAGCCAACATCTAATAATACTCTTGGGGATGAATGACCTGGTTGATGGGATGGTAGAGGAGGTTAAGAGGAGGTTTGAGGAACTGTGACTGCTGCGTGATGGTGCAGGCAGATCTGTCATCTTCTCTGAGGTACAGACTTCCCATTCCCAGGGCAAGTATGGCAAGAAAAGGGAGAATTCAAGAGTTTAATGAATGGATGGGGGCCTAGTGTAGGGAAAAGGGAAAAGGAGTAGGGGCTGATAGGAGGGTGGGGTGGGGACCTGGGAGAACAGCAGCCTGTATGGAAAAGATAGACCGCACCAAAATGAGGAAGGAAAAAATGTACTGAAGGTAAAGATGTTGAAGCACATTGAGGAGCATTTAAACTAGGAGGGGGGTAGCAGGATTGATAGAGGTGTTCAAGGGACTAATGATGTGAAACCAAATATACTTACCTCCCATGATAGCAAGGTAAGGAGGAATGCAACTACTAAGTGAGCAGAAAAAAAGGGAGTGAGGTGGGGGGCAAGGATAGAGACAAGGGTTGAAGGGTGATAACACTAAATGCTAGTAGTCTGGGTAATAAGGGGTGGAACTGCAGGTTCTCCTAAAGGAGGAGGGCATGGACTTGGCAGCTATAACTGAGACATGTGCCACCCAAATCCATGACTGGGGCATGACAATTCCAGGGTACAGATTATACCAGAAGGATAGGGAAAAGGGGAAGGGGGAGGGGTGATGGTGCTGTACATAAAAGAGGGATTACAATGTGTAAGGGAGGAGGGAGATGAGAGAGAGAGATACACAAGCACTGTTGGTGCAACTACAGGATTCCAAAAATAGATCACTAAGACTGGAGGTAGTGTACAGGCCACCCTCTCAGTCTGAAGGGATGGACAGGGTACTGACAGATTAGAGGAAGTGCAGGAAAGGGGGGAATGGTGATAGTAGGGGACTTTAAACTTCTGGGGATGGAGTGGGACACACCTACCACAAAGAGCAGAAGGGAGCAGGTAATGCTGGACACTTTTCAGGAAAGCTTTCTAGTACAGTTGGTCAAGGAACCAACTAGGGAAAGGAACACCCTTGACCTCATACTGATGAATGGGGAGTTTGTGAGGGATGTGAGGTTGGAGGAACCACTGGGGGGAGTGACCACTGGTCAGTATGGTTCCAGTTACAGATGGCTAAAGAGAGGGGGGCATCTGGCACAAAGGTGCTGGATTTCAGGAACATCAACTTTAAGATGATGAGGGAAGTGGTACAGGGGTTGCTGTGCAAAATTCAACCGGTGATGGACACATGACAAAGGTGGGTACTGATAAGACAGGGGATAGTGGAAGCAACAGAAACTGGCTGTAGGGCCCAGACTAAGAAGACTAGGGGAAAGAAACCCAGCTGGATAAGTAAAGGGATGCTAGACAGGATGAGGGAAGAAAAGGGCAGCTTACAGGAGATATAGAAGATTGGGGAGGGAGGGAAGAGGATAGGGAGGAATATCTGAAAGAAGCACAGGAAGTGACCAGGGGGGTAAGGGCTGCCAAGGCAACAAGGGAACTCAGGCTGGTGCAGGGCATAAGGAAAGGGAAGAAAGACTTCCTTAGGTAAATCAGGGAAAAAAGAAGCTGTAAGGAGCAAATTGTAAGAATTAAGAAGGGCAGGATGGGTGGAAGAGGGGGGTGAAAAGGTGCAAGTGCTAAACAACTACTTCTGTTCAGTCTTTATGAAAGAAAAGGAGGGGCACTACCCATAGTAGGAGGAAGGATAGAAACAGATGGGGAAGAGGTGAAGGAAAGAGAAATCACAGTGGGAAGGGTGATGGAGGGGCTAAAGGCATTGACAGTAGACAAGGAACTGGGACCAGATGGAGTACATCCAAAAGTGCTGAAGGAGCTGGCAGAGGTCCTGGCAGGACTCTTGGCAGACTTATTTAATTCATCTCTATACACAGGATGCATAGCGCAGGACTGGAGACCGGCTCACATGGTTTCCTTCTACAAGAGTGTACCAAAGGACAAACCGGGGAACTAGACAATCCTAAAGGAGAGGCTAGTGGCACTACTGGAGGTGAAGGGGATGCAGGATGGGAAGCACTTTGGCTTCATCAAGGGCAGGTCATGCCAGACCAACCTGGTGGAATACTATGACTGGCAGACTAGGCAAATTGATGGTGGCTATGTGGTGGATGCCCTGTACCTAGACTTCAGTAAGGCCTTCAAATCAGTATTACATGGGAGAGTTGGAAGTAAGCTACAGAGTACAGTGGCAGGAGCAAAACTGGTGGGGTGGGTGGAGAACTGGCTAAAAGATAGGCAGCAGAGGATGGCGGTATGTGGGGAATATTCAACGGCTAAGCCTGTAACAAGTGGTGTTCCACAGGGGTCGATGTTGGGCCCAGTGCTGTTTGGCATATTTATTGCAGACATCTCAGATGGCATCAGCAGCAGAATCAGCCTATTTGCAGATGACACCAATATGGGAGCAGTTGTGATGACCGGGGTGGCAGGGGCTACAGGAGGATCTGGCAAGGTTGGAGGCATGATCTGACAAATGGCAACTGGGGTTCAACAGAAAAAAAATGCAAGGTGCTGCACTTCTGAACAAAAAATCCGAGGAGAAGCTGCCATCTGCCGGGGGGGGGGCATTGCAGCCTGAGGTAACAGAAAAGGAGAAGGATCTGGGGTGCTCATCATGGGACCAATGAATAATTTGCACAATGCAGAAAGGCAGCAGCAATGGCTAACAAAATGCTGGGGTGCATTGCAAGGGGCATTACCTCAAGAAGAAGGAAGGCTATTCTACCGTAGTACAGATTGCTTGTTAGACCTCACATGGAATATTGTCTGCAGTACTGGTGCCCGTACCTACAAAATGACATTAGGCTGATGGAGGGGGTGCAGCGTAGGGTAACAAAGATGTAACTTAATGGAAGCTTCAAGAAGGGGTGGGACAGGGTAAAGGGGAAGGTAAATGGAAATAAGTAGAGTGGGGTGCAGCTGCTGAACAGGGAGCTAGCTGCAATCTCGAGCAGCCTAGATACACCATGATGGCCTTTAGCTGCTGGCAATTTTTGAATGTTAATAATATTTGGAAAGATTTTGCCTGGAGTTCATTGGCCAAGCAGCCAGTCACTTCCACTTCCTGAGCTATATAAGCAGTTCCTTTCAGCCTCATTGTGAAGTACTTTTTCTTTACAGCCAAAGGCTCTGTCAATCAGTCCTCTGAGCTGTCCTCTAAGTTAGTTGGGCACCCCCCTTGCTGATCCTGCTTGTCTGTTGGATTTCTGTTGTTTCTTTTCTGCTTCTGGTTTGTATTTTGCCTTCAGCTGTGTGTGCTTCTTCTGTCTTTGTTCCCTGTTTTCTGTGTTTGTGTGTCTTTGATTTTGTCTTTCTGGGGAGGGCATTGTCTGTGTTTGTGTGTCTTTGGTTTTGTCTTTTTGGGGGGCTTTGTTTCTAAGCTCCTAGCATATCGCTTCAGAGCTCCTACTACTTGCTTTCAGTTACTCACAACTCTCAAATTACTTGTACTGCAACTGCAACCATTATCTGTGTGTTTCAGCTCAATCATAGCTGCTTCCTTGTTGCTTACTTAATTGTTTTTACCTGACTTAGGCTTACTTATTATCTATGTCTACCTTCCTACAGTATGTGTCTGTGGACAACTGAACTGATGTTT
Organism: Neoceratodus forsteri; assembly: GCA_016271365.2. Taxonomy (NCBI): domain Eukaryota; kingdom Metazoa; phylum Chordata; order Ceratodontiformes; family Ceratodontidae; genus Neoceratodus; species Neoceratodus forsteri. The sequence continues at coordinate 866,668,090 of CM057450.1, read as the reverse complement.
ATTTTTAAGAATGTACAGTAAATTGTTATTTTTCTCTGAATCAATCAAGGGTTGTAGGCTATCTTGTAGAAATATATATTTCTGAAAGTGCCTAAAAGTAAGCTTCCATACATGGATAATCCCAAGCTCCTACCTAAAGGTTTGCTACCCATAACCCTCCACTGAATTGAACACAATAATGTAACAAAAAATGCAGTCTTTACTATTTTTATTATTATTTATTTACTATTTTTCATCCTGCATATCTGGTTTGCCTCAGCACTTTGTTACACAATTTAGTAGCAGAGTTTAAGAAGCTATGTACACTAGATTTGCCTAAGCTGAAGTAGTGTGGCATCCAGTATTATCAGACCATCATGGCTCAGGATGGGAAGCTTTTGAAATAGAACTTAATTTACAGGTAGTAAGGTTTAAGTCACTGATCAGATATCTCACAAAGGCAATAGATTTTTTTCAGTAACAGTATGGGGGAACACTGGGTTTTGTAAAAACATAAGGGCACTACTGACTGACTAAAAACTGCTTTGTAGATTTTTGTTATCCTTCCTAAGTACTATGCTTGTATTCGGCTTTGATTTTTTATTTTAGTTCCTTGCTTTGATCATATGCTTAATATGATATCAAGCATTCACAAGTGCTCTAATTCTTGGATTTCACCCATGCAAAATTATAAGCAGTTATAACGATTGCTTCAAGTAAGATTTTTCAGACTTATGGATAGTTGATAATGTGTAGAAATGTATACCTAGAGAAGGACTAAGATGTCTATTTATACAATAACATGTCTTATGCTAAATAAAAGTCCTATCTGTACCAGAGAACACCAACTAGCTAGATACATTTTTTTTATCCTCACATTTGGGTATGTCACAAAATTTAGCTTGCAAGTTGTGTATACCACAACAAGCATCTCATTCTGCAATCTGTGCTATCCATCAATGGAGCCACACACTCTAGCCAGTGTGAGCTACTAGAAACTGAAAACATTTATTTTTTAGTAAAATGACACTAACTTAAAATGCAAATGTATAATGCATTAACAGAACATACGGACATACGAAATTGCCAGTAGAAAAAGGCCCTCAGGTCTATCAAGTCTGCCCGATTATGCAGCTGTTTCATATTGCTACAGCTGCCCCACTCCCAACTAAACCCCTCCCTTCCTCTTCTTTCCTGGTCCTTCCCCTCTTTTGTGTTGTTGGGCCTAATCAGAGTAGCATCCAAGATGTGCTGGATCACATAAACTGTCTGGTAAGAATAAAAGTACCAGGTATGATGCATGATCCTACTAGAAAGAGTATGGGTGATCTCCAGAAAGTGATATGGACATAAGCACACCCATATATCCCACAACAATAGTGCCCAAGGACATTGGAAACATTTGCCACCTTTTTGGCTGATGGGGTGCCTCAGGCCCCAACTCAGCTTAACCACCGTTGCAGAGTAAACATCTGGTTAGCCAGTTAGACAAGAGCAACAAGCTTTTCTGACACCCACACCTGGGGCTGCCATTTAGTTATTTATTTCTTTGAAAATTGATAACTAAGAAAGGGACACTGAGCTGAGACCAATTTCCAAGTGCAACCTGGGAGAAAGGGGAAAAGGAGTACAGTATTATAGCAAACACAGCTCTAATGGAAAAGTACAAAGCAACATTTATAACAGTGTACAATTAATAGGATTCAAGTCCTATGACATTGGAAAAACCATAAAGTAGTACACAATGAGCAGCATTCATGTTGCCAAGAGCAAATAAAGTGTGCAGTGCTTGTAGTAAAGTAATAGTGCAAGAGCTGTGGAAAAGGGTCTATTATGGGCAATAATGATGTGCCAGTAAGAGCCTAACATAGGAAGGAGGTACCATGTAGAGGAGGGTCATGTAGAGGGTTAACAGGAGTAGGAGGGAGAAGGGAGAAGTTTTATCTAGTGTCTAAGGGAGAGCTGTGAAGGGCAGAGATAGAGGGGAGCAAGTTCTAGAGGGAGGGGATTCGATAGGAGAAAGCAGACTGCCCAGCAGAGGAGTAGGGGTGGGGAACTTATAAGGTGTGAGAGCTTGTGGAGCAAAGTGACTAGGAGGTAGAGGTGTTGGTGGAGGGAGTGGAGTGAGGATAGGTATGAAGGGAGTAACCTGAATAGAGATTTTGTGAAGTTTTAATCCACTGGTGAAGTTAACATTGTACCCAATAGCTCTGTATGAAGTCCGAACTATCCATTGAGTCTCCTGATACAAAATGGCCACCCAGGGTAGAATGATTAAGGCAAATTTGCCAAATTTGCATTAATGATGAATTCATGATTTTTTTCTGTTTAATAGCAAATCCACTTTGGCAACTTCACCTGTAACTTCACCTTTGGGTTACCCCAAGGAAAAGGTTTTGTCAGATCACAGCTACTGGTAAACAAGTGTCTCAAGGTCAGCAGCCTCTGTTTACCCCCTCACTCTGTAGCAGCCTGAAGCCTCTGTACCACCCCATATTACCTCTACCACCACAAGCTGCATCAGTGCATCAATCTTAGTACAAAACAATTGTAACGTTTTCTGATCTATGTGTGACCCTGTTATACTCTTCATTGCCAGCGTGGCATGCTGGTGAATACCTGGATTGTTGCTACCCCGCAGCTGAATTTAGTATAATTTTTCTCCCAGCCAGAGTCAGCTACTACCCTGAGTACTTTTGCCCAATGTGCTGTAATACACAGATAGACGTTACCAGTTGTTTGCCACTGGTCCACATATCCATACTGATATTTATGTATTGGGATGCTGAATGCAGCAGGGCATGGATTACCATGCATGGCACTGTGCCATAATGTTCAGGAACTGTATAGGTGGAGAAGTACATTTTTGAGGGAATCTGCCATGTGGTACAGGCATGTGCTCTCAGCCTTCTAAATCCCACATTCTCCACAAAAGAGAATGGCAGTAGGTCAATTGCCAGCATTTCAGCAGTTGCTGCATTCAGTTCCCTGCAATAGCACAACAACTGGGTGGGTATTTGGCATGATGCTCAAACATGCTATGCAGTGTAAGCTGGACCATTTCTGGAGTGTTGGCTACCAAACAGCTGGACTTGGCATGTGCGCATGGTTGGTGGGGTAGCATTTGACTCAGGGATTCATGGATGCTGCTAAATGAAAGCAGTGATTTGGTGTTTTCTGAACTGGGGTTGATGTGCTTTGGTGCCTCTGGGTGCTAGTACTCAACCCACCACTGCTACTATGACCACTACTAGACAATCCCGCAGACTCTTCCTCATCTCTGTAGTAGACTTCTCTTAGTCAACCCTGCCTCCACATGACTGTTTCCTGCCACTTTGAGAAGCCTTAGCAAATTGAAGCTGATAAGGAGAGAGACCCCTGCACTGTCCTTCCATTGGTGCTGAGTCCAGTATACAGGTGTCTGGACTTGAGGGGTGTGTTGGCTACAGTGCCTAGGTGGCTCCCATTTTCCATGACTAACTCTAGCTTGACACAGCTGGCAGATAGCAACTGTTTCATCAGCTGGTCCAGTATGTAAAAATCCAAATAGGATTTTGTACCTATTAATTTTACATGGTGTGGTACTGGGACAGAAGAGAGGGTAATGGGTGTATTTTGCGATTTCTTCACTGCAGCAGTGAGTGACTCATGTGGTATAACAAGCTCAATAGTGGAAACTGGAGCAACAGTTGTAGTATTGGGGGTTGGTAATTCTGAGACATAAGCGTGGTGTGCAAAACACCACAGGTCAGCAGCATCACCTTACTTTTTCTTTCCTTTCTGGTTCCCATTGGGGGTCCAAATCCTCATCCCCACTGAGGCTGATAACCTCCTCTTCTTGAGCCCTGTCTTAATCTTCACTGTGTCTATATTCTTTCCTTCTCATCATTAGTGAGAGAAACATTGTCAAGTCTAATCTTTTCTGACTGAACAACAGTCATATCTCCCTTCTGAAACTCTGACTCATGGTCTAGCTCTACACTCTCATTTGGGAAGGTGAACCTAGCATCCAGATGAGGCTCAGCACCACCACTTCCAGCAGTCATGGGGACACCAGCAACCTCCTCCTCAATGACTGTGCCTGAGCCAGAGATTTTGCTACCTCTTGGACTGATTCTCCTGTCACTGCCTCCCCCAGCACCCACCACCATGGATGCCACAGATGTGGCAGACAATAATTTGGCAACAATAATGCCACCACCGCTACCACCAACTATTCCTTTACTACTACTATGTGCTCCAGATTCCATGGATGAAGCTACTGCAGATGTAGTTTTTTTAGTTGCAATAACCTTTTGCCAATAGAACCCATGCACTTCTTGGTTGCCTCACCAGCATGTCTCCCTTTACTCAACAGTCTCTTCCAGTCTTCTTATATATTTAGATTTTTAATATTGCAAGGAAAAAAAAAAACAATTAAGCACTGCAGTAAAACCATGTATCATATGCAGCAGACAACATGTCACCAGAGTGATCAGCAGTGTGCTCTGAATTAGAACAGGATAGTTTGCTGAGTTAATAGTAATTACAGTAAAAGCATCCAAAATGTTTTATTTATTTATTTATTCATTTTTTAACATGACTGGGATTAACAAGACACACAAAATGGGGTAATTTAAAATAAATATAGTGAAACACCTTCACTTCAAGAAATTAATGCATTTATTTATTTAAACAGCAGTTTGGAAAACCTTTGAGCCATAGGATCATTTACAAAAGTACCTTGTCACAGTAAGACAAATGAAAATACACAGTATAACAGTACAACACAGTATAACAATAACTTAAGACATAGATACAAACAAGCTGGTACAGGTAGGAATGAGGCAAACAATACCAGAGTTATGTTGTCCTTAGCAGCCTAGTAGTAAGCTTTGTCATAAGTATTGAATATGGCTTTGACTAATGGCAATTACAGCATCGGGTGTTAATAAGGTGGTTACGTAAGGAAGTTTTGAAGCACGATATAGTTGGAGCTTCGGAGATGGAGGGGGACAGTGTGTTGAACCAGGAGGGGGGCCTAAAGCTGAAGGCTCTTTGGCCGTGAGAGGTCCTAGCTTTAGGGATAACAAGAGAGGTTTTCCCAGAGGTCCGAGGTATGAACTAGTGGGACAGAGGGTTATGGTGGTGGTCAATCCTGGTGGGGATAGCCCAAGGAGGGTCTTTTTTGTAAGTGTACAGGTCGGATATTTGAGGCGCTCATCAAGATCAAGTACCAGCGCTTTAGCATACAGTAGACAGGTGTGTGTTAGCCTAGGTGCCCCGGTAATTAACCTGCAGGCCTTATTGAGAGTAGCGAATTTTATGGAGTGCTGTCTGATCAGCAGCACCATACACTGGCAGTCCATAGTCCACTAGGGACAGGATAGAGGAGGTGACTGAGAGTCAAGAGGCCTCCGGGGAGGCAGTGCTTATACCAATGTAAGATGCCCAATCGGATATTAGTGGCAGTGGCTAGGCAGTGATGTGTCCATGGAAGGAGAGGGAGGGTCAAAATGGATCCCTAGGTATGTATAGAGCAAATTTGTTTGAGGGAAAGAAGACCCAGAGTGAATGAGGAGTTTGAAGTTGCAGAACTTGTTTTGAGGATGAGGAAGAACATGGTTTTTGTTTTTAAGATTTATCACCAATCTATGTTCCTTGAACCAGCCCTCGGCTTCAGTGAAGGACTTCTGCAGTGAGTCCTGGAGGCAATAGGGTTACGACTTGAGGCAAAGATGACTGCATCATCAGCGCACAACAGAATGTTCCCTGAGCAAGAGCGTGGAAGGGTGTTAAGGTAAAGGAGAATAGTAAGGGGCCCAGAATGGAGCCCTGGGAACCCTAGAAAAGATGGGACAGATGTCTGAGTAGGTCCCATTAATTTTACATGCTGTGAGCGGTCAGACAGATAACTGGTGCACCAGGAGATAGGCCCACAGCAAAACCAGAGAGACTAAGGGCATCAAGAAGGAGGGGTGGGAGACAGTGTCGAAAGCTTTAGAGAGGTCAATGAAGACCACACCAGCCAGAGAACCAGTGTCTAAGGAGGGTGGAGAAAGTTGGAGAACTCTAGGAGGGCTGTGTTGGTACTGTGGCCCACTCAGAAGCCATGCTGGTCAGGACATAGGACATTGTAGGTGGAGAGGTAGTCAGAGATTTGAGAGGCCACCACTTTTTCCAAGGCCTTGGAGAGAGGAGAGAGAATGGAGATTGGCCGATAGTTTCCAGCCACAGTCCTATCACCACCTTTAAAGATAGGGGTGACAGTGGTGACTTTCCAGGTAGTAGGGACCTTCCCCAGGCAAAGAGAGTGGTTGATGAGGCACGTGATCGGGGTAAGGACTGTGTCTAAGACCAGCCATAGGATACATGGATCCAGGGTGTCACTGCCTGTACTATTACTCTTGAGGGCAGTGACAAGGTGCGCCAAGTTCTTGGGCAGAAACACGGATGGAGGAGAAAATAAGGGTGAGAAAGATTTATGGCAGGTGCTGGGGAGGAGGGTCAAATAAATTTGTAGGGAGGATAGGGCTAAGGTCAGTGAATGAGGTGTTGAGGTGGTTGGCTATGAGGGCTGGGCCTGAGGAGCTCACGCCATTAATGTTGATCTGGGTGGGTGGGGGCGAGTGTGCACTCCCATTTAACTGTTTAATGTTATCCCAGAAGGTTCTGCGGTTCCCCCATGAGGCAGTGAGTGAGGACCGTTAGTGCTCAGACTTGGCCTTTCTGATGGCCCGAGTGCACTTGTTTCGGGCAGCAGTATGTAACTGCCTGTCACTGGGCCAGCCAGTCTCAATGACACAGTGACATAGGTTGTCCCTATGTTTGAGTTGGTGGATCAAAGCTGGGGTTACCCAGGGGGCATTCTGCCTTTTAGAATGGCGGGTCAACATTGGGGCAAAGGTATCACAGGCATTATTAAAAGTTCGGGTAAAGAAGGAGAGAGCTGTGTCGATGTCAGGAGTTGCCTGTATAGGAGACCAGTCAATTTGGGACAGAAGTTCCTTAAGTTTTATCAGTCCACCAGGTATTAGACGCCACTGGCATGTGGACTGTGAATGAAATAACTACAATCAATATAGAAACAGACTAACAAAAATAATTTACTTAACCACACACAAGTGTGCTACAGCAATAAAATGACAAATCACAGACAAAAATAATTAGCAAGAAAGACCGAGGGAAACACATTAGACTAGTTTTCCCAGGATTGCCTTACTTGCTGGCTGAAATATTCCCATCTCCACACAGCACTGCTTTACTAGATATAACCAAACCACTACTTTCAACAACTGTAAGTAAATGTGCTAAACCACAAATAAACAATGGTAATCTAGCTGTACAAGGCACTCTAGATATTTTGTGAGAGATTTGGTTCAAAACACTCTGCTTTTAGAGTAGTTTTAAGAGTTTCTTGTAAAGACAAGCAGGAACAAACTTCTCTCCACCTCTCTCCTCATAAGACTGCACTGAATACAGCCACCACATGGCATACAGCATTGTTCAGTATCATGTGACCTCCAGTCCAATGGTACATTGCAAACTTTGCCTGTGGGCCCCACTTCATCAGTGAAATTATCAAATTTGCCATTCAAGAAGTTTGCCCTATACTATGAATTGGAACTTCGCAGGGCAGATTAACTTTGCAAATTGTGGCAAATTCACAAATAAATCTACAAAATGAAATTAACAGTCTTCACACACCACTAGATCTGAACCAGTATTGGGAGATGAATGAGGTACAGTGGGAATGGTGACATGACGGGAGAGGGAGGATGGATAGATAGGAGTAGAGGGAGCAATGATGAGTTTGAGAGGGAGAGTTATTAGCAAAGTGATGAAAAGATTTACAGAAGGTGTCCAGTCTGCCATGTCCTCAGAGGAGCCTTTTCCACAGGACATGGGCTTCTAGTTGGAAAAAACTGTCAGACCCCAACAGTAATCCAGTCAGTGCAACAACTAGGGATGTTCTTTGGGATCAGACCAACCCATGTATAGTCAGATTATGTTTATGCCTGGATTGTGCAAGTGACATAAATAGTTCCAGAGCCACAGTATTGGGAGGCAGCAAAGATGGCTTTTCCTAAAAACAGGATTGTGCATGCATGCATGATGTTACCACAATGATGATATCACCCATCAAAACCTGATTCAGTGTTGCTTAGCAGCTTAATGATCAGACTCGCTCCATATTGTGCAGACTTGGTAGATTATAAGGCCTTCTTCTGCTGACAAATGCCAGATGTTAACTGGATGACATGGACTGCAGCCACATCCAAGAGCAGGGTCATTCTCGATGCCCTACAGGGGGCATGCCTTAGACAGCTAGTGGTGGAACCCACTCAGAAGGAGCAATATTAAACCTGGTACTCTCAAATGGAGAGAAGATCACAAATTTAGAAGTCAGTAGACATCTGGGAACAAGTGACCACTGCACAGTGTGCTTCACAATAAACACAACCATGGAGACAAGCCATACAAAGACAAGGATACTGGACTTTAGAAGGCTGACTTTGGCATAATGGGTGAATACCTGAGGAATGCATTAGCAAATGGCCAGAAAGGAGGGATGGAAGAACAATGGAGAAAAATCAAAACTGCCATCATGGAGGCAACAAGCCTTTGTGTGAAACAAATAAAGAAAACAAAGCGGAATAAAAAACCACTATGGCTCTCAAAAGAAGTGTCAGGGAAGGTTAAGGAGAAAAAGGCTGCATTCAAAAAGTACAAGGAATCACAGACAGAGCACAACAAGGAACTGTATCAATTAAAGCAGAAAGAAGTGGGGAAGGCAGTCAGAAAAGCAAAGGCCCAATTTGAGGAAAAGATAACCAACTCAGTTAAGAAGGGGATAAAACCTTTTATAGGTACATTAGGGAGCATAGAAAGGTTAAGGGAGGGATAGTGAAGATTAATCAAGGAGAAGGGAGGTGGGCAGAGGGAGACAGTGAAAAGGCACAGATACTGAATGAATACTTTTGCTCAGTACTCACAAAAGAAGAAGAGGAGGAGTTACCTAAACCAGACAATAGAAGCACTCTGGGTAGGCAGGTTGACACCAGTCCATTTACAGAAGAAGGAGTCCTGAAAGAACTCCTAAAACTCAAGGTGGACAATGCAATGGGGCCTGACGGGATTCACCATAGAATCCTAAAAGAACTAAGGGAGGACCTAATGACACCACTGACCACATTTTTTAACAAATCATGGGAGGATGGGGTGGTACCTGAGGACTGGAGGAGGACAGATGTGATTCCCCTTCACAAAAGTGGGAGCAAGGTAGAAGCAGGAAACTACAGACCTGTTAGTTTGACCTCAGTGGTGGGGAAATGATGGAATCACTTCTGAAGGAAAAAATTGTTGAGTACCTAGAGGCCAGCGGGGCACAGGACCCAAAGCAGCATGGATTTACAACAGGAAAGTCATGTCAGATGAATCTAATTGATTTCTTTGACTAGGTGACCAAAGTAATAGACCAGGGAGGGTCTGTGGATATGGACTACCTAGACTTTAGTAAGGCATTTGACACAGTCCCGCACAAAAGATTAATAATCAAGTTAGCCAGCCAGGAGAGTGGGTCGCAGGGTGGTAGCCTGGGTAGTAAACTGGCTGCACAACAGGACACAGAAGGTAATTGTGAATGGAACACATTCTGAAGAAAGGGGGATTACTAGTGGAGTACCTCAGGGCTCAGTACTGGGTCCAGTCCTCTTTAACATCTTTATAAGTGACATTGCAGAGGGTCTGGAGGGAAAGGTATGCCTCTTTGCAGATGACACAAAGATCTGTAACAGAGGATGAGAAAGGACTTGGCAAGGCTGGAGGAATGGTCAGACACTCCTTCCGGAAGAGGTTGTGGAGTCAAAATCAGTGGCGGAATTCAAGCATGCATGGGATAGTCATAAGGCAATTCTGGGAGGTGGGGGTAGGAAGAAGTAGGCTGCTGGTTAACTAGGATCTGCAGCTTATCCAGTAGGTAGGGAAATGGGCAGACTGGGTGGGCCAAGCGGTCCTTATCTGCCATCAAATTCTATGTTTCTATGTTTCTATGGCAACTTAGATTCAATGCAAAGAAGTGCAAAGTAATGCACCTGGGAAATAAAAATCCAGGAGAAGAGTACACAATAGCGGGGCAACAATAATGGAAAGGGACCTGGGGGTAGCCATACCAGATGACCTAAAAGTGGGTAAGCAATGTGAGAAGTCAATAAGGAGAGACAGTGGGATACTGGGATGCACAGAGAGGGGCATCACAAGTAGAAAAAGGGAAGTGGTTATCCCTCTGCACAGATAGTTGGTGAGACCCCATCTGGAGTACTGTGTGCAGTTTTGGAGACCTCATCTAAGCAAGGACATAGACAGGATGGAAGCAGTCCAGAGGAGAGCAACTAAAATGGTGCAGGGTCTACATCAGGAACCATACAAAGAGAGACTGAGAGAGCTTAATATGTATACCCTTGATTAAAGGAGGGACAAGGGGGACCTTGATAGAAGTTTTTAAGTACCTCAAAGGAATCAACAAAGTCCAGGAGGGTAGCATCTTTCAGAAAAAGAGATGTGTAAGAACAAGGGGGCACAATTTAAAGATAGAGGGGGACAGCTCAGGGGTAATGTGAGGAAATTTTTTTTCATGGATAGAGTGGTGGACGCATGGAACTGCCTTTCTAGAGAGGTTGTGGGTCTAAAACAGTGGGGGAATTCAAACATGCATGGGACAGACATAAGGCAATTATAGTGGGAGGGTTGCAGGAAGTAGGCTGTTGGTTAGCTAGAATCTGCAGCTTATCCAATAGATAGGGAAATGGGCAGACTGGGTGGGCCAAGTGGTCCTTATCTGCCATACAAGTCTATGTTTCTATATTTCTATGTAACCAGAGTCTATAGTTAGCAGGTAGATTACTGTGCATGACATCACCTAGTGTAGATCCTAACAAACAACAGCAAACCTGCATACACAATCAATTTATTGTATAAAAAGACAAAGAACCTCTGTGCGCAAACACTGAGGCAAGGGTTACCCCAAAGGGCATTTGGTTGGGAAGCCAAGTTTCAAGAAAATACAAAATCACACATGCCCACAATTTATTGTATGTTCACTAATGGCTTTTGTGACAACTCATTTACAGTACTGCTTCATATCTCATTCAGTGGTTACTGTTATAACTGTTCTGTTCATAGATCTTCGCATAATGTTTTATTTAGCTCCACTGGGCATTGGAAGCCTTCTGTACATCAAATGCCTCGCTCTATGGATAAATTCCTTGGTTACCCTCAGGCACCTGACTTTTGACAGTTTTGTCAGGAAGAGTGCTCAAGATCCATTTAATACATAACACATCTAGGATGTTTTCAGAAAAGTTGATGCTTTTACTGTTTGCTATCACTAAATGAGTGTTGCAGTATATGCTTCTCATCTAGATATTGAACTGTGAGTAACAGAACTATTGGTCAGTACATTCTAGTTTCAGCAGTTACAGTAGGTGAATACAGCTTCTTTTGTACCTTCCTTTTTATTTCTATGTGCTTAAGCAACTTGGTATGATATATGCTTGTGCGACTTAGATACATTGTGGCAGTTCTCCTCTCTATCCATGGGATATACCACCCTATAGGGGCATGACAGTGAGGAACCCTAGAGGAGGATTCCACACCTACTGGTGCTGAGGGAATGATTCCCTTGGATAAAGGTATCTTAGGAAGAAGCCCACAGAAAGAGAAAAGAGCCATTGGAGGAGAAGAGGAGGATGGTGTGGCAATGAAGACATGTATCCTGAACAAGCCAGGAGGAGTGGCCATTAAATGCCAGATGGGTGAGTGATTTGTTGCTGCACCCATTGAACTACAGGCATAGCCTTGCAATTCGATGTGCTTATGCAACTTGGTATGATATATGCTTGTGCGACATTGATATGGAGAGCAATAGATGTAGATGGGAAGGACAGGAGAGGAACGGGAGATGAAGAGGAATATTGAGTGGAATGGCAGCTGACACAAGGCAGAAGGGTAGGACTTTCTAAGGAGAGAGGGAACAGCCAGACCACCATCCGACTTCATCCAACAGCGGACCTAACTACGGAATCTATGAAAGCACTAACCCTATTTAAATATTATTACCTTCAGCACTGAGGAGAGGAAAAACACCCTTTGAGGAGGAAACCTCTGGGGATCCAGGACCTAGGTCACCTTCCCTCAAGACTGAAGGATGTTTTGGTTAGTGATGGCTCAGCTACTGCAATTTAGAGTTGATAACATGAGAAGAAGAAAAGATTACAATTTAGATGAAGCTTGAACCCTGTCCTTCTAACAGGAATGCTGTTGAGGGTTGCAAGTGACATCCCTGCAACTAGATGCTCAAAAGCAAAGGAGGAGAGAAATGACCACTGAGGCACACAGCCAGCTTACATGAGCTTACAAAACAGACCAGGTGAACCAAAGGTGGTCAGATGGAGAATAGCATAGAGGGTGCCCACAAACCCACTTGGGAAGCTAAAGGGGCCCTGCTTATGAGAGCCCCACCCCTCATGGCTGGAAGTCATAAATTCTGAATTCAGAGGTGTCACTGAAATGAGAGATGACTGAAGGGCCACCTGGAGAAAAAACATTCTGTCTATGGGTTAGGGAGAAGGACTCCACCCTGAGCTTCACATGCTCTAGATGCAGACAATACAGACTCTGTCAGTGCAGAGTGAGACTGTCAGCTACAGGCTAGCCCTGAGCTATGGAGAAATGGACATGGGAGGCACATCTCCAAATGGAGAGCAGGTCAAGTCAAGGTAGCAAAGGACCCGTATGAGAGGTAAGCTTGATTAGTTGATGTGAATGAGTAGACTTACAGAGAGGTTGGATGGATTGAAGAAGACTCTGACATGGGTTCGGAGGAGGCAGGTCACAGAAGCAACCATGGGACTGCATCCCAACTGGGTCCATTGAGAAGCCAAATCAGGAGATGAGTGAACTTCATGAAGGTAGGAACTAGAGCAGCCGGGCAAAGCTGGCAGCCAATGGGGGAGGTACTAAGTACCAGGAGTAGTGAGGTTGCAGCTACAAAATGAAAAAGGACAAATGGAGGTTTGGGATGGATATACGAGGTAAGCTGATGGGGGGAAGCCTGAAGACTGGCAAGGACTGCAGAATGGGACAGAATGGTATGAAGGGGGATAGACAAAGATGGCCAGGCAAAGCCCGCAGCCTATGATGAGTTGAGAAATCGATATGGGAGGAAAGGATGGTTGAGAACAAATGAACAAGAATGATGGCAGGGAGTAAACGATATGAGGGGGAGAGATGATGGTGTTCGGGCAAAGCCTGCATGAATGGAAAAAAACAAAGTGATGTGTAGGGGCTGAGGGGTCAGAAAACCAGAGCACAGCAGGGAAAGTGGTGGTGATCCAAGCATGGAGAACCCAAAAAGAAGGACGCAGTATAGGGGCAGTAGGCAGAGGGATGAGGCAGAGATAGGGTCGAAAGTGGGGAAAGCAGGAGGGCAGGTGAAGAGTGCAGCCAACAGTTGAAGTAGGAGAACCTGAAAGAAAACAAAGTATGATGGTAGTGAGGAGAATACCAGATGAGAAGTGACACTAGGAATTGCAGGCCCTAAAGATACTGACTGCCTCTTGAAATGGGAGCCATGAACTAATAAAGGAGATCAGGATCTGAACACAGCGTAATGACAGAAGATAAGAAAACATACTTGCTTTGAGAAGTACATGTCCAGCAATGATATGCATGCACAAACTAGCAACTTAATATGGTTTGCAGTGCAGACTGAATCCGCCAGTGACAGCCAATGATGAGTATGGATTTGAGAACAAGGAAAACAAAACAAGAAAGAGTAGAGTAGACCTGGCGAGTTGGCACCAACATGGTGGTAGCAAGGTGGATGATTCACTTCCTAGGTTGTAAAGAGTGGAGCTAGAGGAAGGGAAGTCAAAGGAAGCAATTGATTTACAGAAGCAGGAGACAAAATGCACACATTCTGCAGTACAGACAGATGAGGTAGATAAGCCACAGAGAAAAACCAAGTTAAGGTCCAACACTTGATGGATATCCAAAAATGTATGCGCACTGCACCACCACACCCTACGATGTCGGGGCACCTCAGAGTTGAGGCAATGCATCTGTTCCCGAGGGGCCAAATACTGAGGGCCTAAGCACCCAGAACCTTAAAATGGCAGTGGTTTAGAGAAATAGAAATGGGAAGCAGGGGTGGTAAATGGAAACCGTAATTGAAGGTGCCAGCAATAGAAACCAGGGCCATGAAAACCTGTAGGAACAGCAAGTGCTAGATAGGGGTTGAGAGTGGTGCAGTGCCGGAGTATTAAAAAATGAAAAGAAGGAAAGGAAGAGGGGAGTGAGGAGGAACTACAGGAGGATGGGGGGGAGAGAAGAGTCAGGGCACTCATCGAGGAATACACACCCTGGAAGCACCATGGAAAATAAAGCAGTGGACTGAAAAGGAGCTGAAGTACAACAAGAGTGGCACAGGATGGAGCCTGTGGTACTCCGGGAAGTTGGAGTGGTGCAGAAGAAGACAGGAAAGAGCATCAGAGTGCTTTAGGGGAAAGGAGCAATGGAGAACCCCAAGGTACAGAAACATCACAGGGGGAGACCAGAGACACAAGCAGAGGAAATGGCTGGCAGGAGAAGGGAAGAACAGAATGGGGAGAGCGAGGGGAGGAAGGGGAAAAGAACTGGGGAGCCAGTGGCCATGGGATGAAGGAAGTGAGGGGGGAGAAAGAGATTAAAAAAAACAGGCAGGCAGCCGAGGGGAATGACCAGAACAGTAGGGACAGAACACTGCAAATGAATGAGGGATAGTGAGGCAACCTAGATGGGAGATTGAGGAGGCAACTGGAGGCAACTGCAGGGATGGAAGGAGGTGAAGCTGGGAGCAATGGAGAGCACCGCCTCCAGCCGCAATGAAGAAACAGATCCTGAACAAACCAGGAGGCGCATCCTTTAAAGGCCTGGTGGGGAAGTGGTTTGTAGCTCCACACATTGAACTACAGGTATAGCCTTGCAAAAATTTTGAGATTATCTAGAAATCTTAGTTGACCATTTTATATTAGATTAATATAGTATTTCTAGCTGGCCACTGAGGTTTTCAGCCCCCACCTAATTAAATAAGAACTGTCTAAGTTAGTACAGTGATGCCCAGTGTTAATTTCCCTCATGTCTATTTATTTATTTATTTATTTATTTAAGTCTAGGATTACAAGTACCTTTGAGCCAAGGCTGTTTCACTAAGGTTCCACTGCAGTTTGAAGACAGTACAACAAAACTAGAACAATGCAAGATTATACAGTAATATACAGGAATTAAAAGAAGTATAAACAGGATAAAGTAAGTTACAATCAAGTCCCAGAGGAAGATGCATACAATATTGGTAACACAGGTCAAGGGCAAATGAGAGATTGCAACAACATTACAAGACAAGGGTAGGATATGGGGAGGGTTATGAGCTGCCAGGGGCATTGTCGCAGAACATGGAGAAGTGCAGGTGATGGGGTTAGAAGGGGGTGGTGAGGGGTTGGAGGTGGTGGGGTGGTGAAGGGGACATGGGGAAGAGAAAGTCAAGGGTAAGAGCAGTAAAGTGGTAGCTAGGGTGTTGAGGCAGCATTGAGAGGATTGCTAGGGTTGCTGGCTAGATGCAGCAGTCGCACTTAATGGAGGCAGAGAGTGACAAGTGGAGCTTAGATTTGAAAGGTCCAAGCTTGGGAATGGAGGAGATTTCACTGTTGAGATTATTTAACCAGCTTGGTGTTCTGTAGCCAAATGAGCATTGATCCATTGATGTTCTGCAGTGAGAGGTCAGCAGGAGTTGATAATCAGATCCCCTGGTATGGCAAGGATTTCTATTTGGGCTGAGGAGGGCTTGGACACCAGGGGGAGCAAGCCCCAAGGTTATCCTCTTTGCTATGATGCAGGTTCAGTATTTTAGATGGCTTGACAGTTGCAGCCAGCCAGTTTGGGCGTAGAGGTCGCAGGTATGGGTAAGGCGGTAGGCGCCAGTTAAAAGATGACAGGCTTTGTTTAGGGCAGATGAGACATGTCTGAGGGCTGTTGAGGTAGCAGAGCCATATATCATGAGACCATAATCAATAAGAGAGACTACAGAGCTTTGGACAGCGACCCTTAGTGATTCAGAAGTAAGGTGTGCCCTATTCCTGTAGAAGAGGCCAAGTCACATATTAGCCTCCTTAGCTACAGTACACTGTCATTGTGGGCTCCATAGTCCAGGTCATTTTCCAGAGTTATCCCCAGATATATAAATGAGTGTACCTCTTCAACGACCACTCCAAGGTGGTTTGTAATGGTTAGTGGATGTTGCCTGCTCTTGTTGTGCGAGTTACAGAAGAGCATAGATTAGTTTTTTTTATAATTAAGGATGAGTCTGTGCTTGCTGAACCAGTTCTCTATAGAGGTAAAACCGAGCTGGAGTTTGTTCTGTAGGGATAGTGGGTCCTTATGGGTGGCATGAATAATGGCATCATCAGCATAGAGGATGAGATGTTCCAGGCATGATTTGGGGAGGTTATTTAGAAATAGACTAAAAAGAAGGTGCCCCAGAATGGATCCCTGGGGGACTCCAGAGTGGACAGGTCACGCTTCAGAGAGGACACCTGCAATTTTCACTCTTTGCAATCTGTTCTCTAGGTAACTTTTAAACCAGGCTGAGGAGTCTGGGGAAAGCCCTGCATGTATGAGTTGTTCCAGAAGTAGACGATGGTGAACGGTGTCAAAGACCTTAGTTAGATCTATAAAGACCGACCTGGCTAGGTACCCATTATCCAGAAAGCTGTGGATGGCCCCGGTGAATTCTAAGAGGGCTGTTGTAGTGCTGTGTCCTTTCCTGAAGCCATGTTTCTGTGAGCATAGGATGTTGTGTTTGTCCAGGTAATCAGTGAGCTGGTCAGCAACTATGCGTTTGATGGCCTTGGATAGCAGTGGCAGTATGGAGATTGGTCTGTACTTTCCAGGGTTGGTCCGATCACCTGATTTATGGACCAGAGTAACGGTGGCAGATTTCCATTTGTCTGGGAACTGGCTGAGGTTGAGGGAGAGGTTCAAGATCTTGGTAAGGGGGCTAATCACCTCATTTAGAGTGAGGGACAGCATCTTTAGGTCAAGAGTATCCCCAATATGTCTTGTTTTAGTGATTGCATTTGTGACGTATTTCCAAGCTTCGTGCATTTTGACAGCTTTGAAGTAGAAGGGACGGTGAGTAGTGGTGGGTGTAGTGGTAAGCTTCATCGAAGAATTCTGGGGGGAGGACGTTACTTAGGTCAATGAAGGCCGTGTTGAATGTATTGGCAATAGTAGCAGGGTTGAGGGCAATAGTCCCATCCATGAGTAACTTAGTTGGGGAGGTTCTTGGTTGTTTTCCGGATACTTCTTTAATATTATTCCAGAAAGCTTTCCCATTTCCCCATGTGTTGGAGAGTGCATCTTTGTAGTAGGTGCTTTTGTGAAGCTGGATTGATCATGTACAGGCATTATGGACATGTTTGTAGTTCTGAATGTTGGTTTCCATGCCGGACTCCTAAGCCAGGAGCCAGAGGTGGTCCCTTACTTTCAGTTGTGTGATTAGGTCGGCGGTGAGCCAAGGATTGAAGAAGGCTTTGACTTTACACTTTTTTAAGGGGGCATATGAGTCACAGTCTGCATTGAAGGTGGAGATGAAGAAATCCATGGCTGAGTTCACATCAGATGAATTGTAAATAGGAGACCAATCTTGTTGCCTGAGGAGATATTTGAGTATTATCAGCTTTCCTCAGGGAAGGATTTTGCTGGTGATGACTGATGGTGGTGGTTTGCTGAATTTATTAGACCATTCACAGATGACAGAGGAATGGTCACTAAGAAAATCAGCGAGGATGGAGATATTGGAGATCCAGGTGGGGTGACAGGTTAGGACCCAGTCCAGAAGGGTGCTGGTTCCTGTTTTGTAGTTGCGATGGGTTGGGGTGGTGACCAGTTGTGTGAGGTTTACAGAGGTGAGGGCATCCTTGTAGATCCCAGTATCAGGGGCAAGCCAGTTTATGTTGAAGTCACCAAGTACGATTAGCTCAGAACCCAGGGGTTGCATACGTGTAAAGTCCAGGATGGCTTTGAGGCCTTTTACTTGCTCTTTTGGAGCAATGTACACTGCAGCAACTGAGAGGGCTTTTCCATGGGCTCCTAAGATGATACAAATGGGAAGGATCTGAGCAGATGTGTCCGAGAGAGGGTTGTTTAGGGGCATCTTTCTGAGTTAGATGGCACGCCCCCTCCTCTTTTTGCCTTTCAATCTAGTTGGAAAACATTGTAGCCAGGTAGGGTGATTGCAAAGCAGGGACTTTCAGAGATAGCCAGCTTTCAACTACAGCTATGACGTCCGGCTTGTAGTGGCATTAGAAGATTTGCAGGACATCAAGCTCCAGGAGAAGGCTGCAGATATTGAGAGAGACTAGGGAGAGTGCCCCAGACTGTGTAACTTGATTGTTCAATCCTTGACCAATTGGGCCAGAGTTAGGGTGGATGTTGCCAGAGAGGAGTAGTAGGAGGAGCAGTAGCTTCAGGGTACACAGGCACAAGTCCCTGCTGGTGAGTTCACAGGAACGTTTCGTACCTGTGGGTGGAAAGAGCAGACTGTGCTGATCCCAGAAGGATGTCATATGTAGCATGAGAGGGATGGGAGATGACATAGTCAATGGCCCTCGGTTATGGATATCGATGATTAGCCATTCAAATTTTGTGGGAGGTGAAGGGAGGGAGCGTGGCATAGAGTGTAGAGTACATGTGTGCTAGTGGACAAAGTCAAAATAAAAACAAACTAAGTTGAGGGGAAGGGTAACAAGCTCCAGGGGGATAGCAAAGGGGAATATAGGCCAGGAGGATAAGTAGAATTAAGGCAGGGTGGGACATACTTCCAGTGGTTGAGGCTGGCAGAACAGGGTGGGGAGCAGAAGGGGGAATGGGAGAAAGATGGTCAACAGAAAATGGTGCAAGAAGGAAGGGTAGAGGAAGAGTTAGATAGTTGTGTAGTACTGCAGTGAAAGGGAGAGAGAGAAAGAGAGAGAATGAGAAGGAGGGCAGGCTGAGAGAGTAATGGCTAGGCAGTGGGAGGTACTTACCAGAGATTCAATCAGTGTCTAAGCAGGGAGGTGACATAGGCAGGGGAGGGATTTACAACTATTTAATAGAGGTCGGAGGGGGGTGGGATCAAAACTCTGGCTTATCCAAGTAGTTCTGAAAGCATAGAACAGAGGGTGAAAGGCCGGACCAATCAATGGCAGAAGCATAAGGTGCCGGTCCATTCTGTGGAGGCAGCAGAGAGCGCTGGCCAGTAAAAGCTTAGGTCGATTCACTGGTCGGAGCTGTGGTCTTACCCAGCTATCAGAGCTCCTGGTCAGCTGCAGGGATGGAGTGGGCGGGTGGCTGGCTTCTCAAGCTGCGGCTGCTCTGGTGGCACAGTCAAACCTGGATTTGGGGTTGGAGATCTGAGGAAGAGAGAGAGAGAGAGAGAGAGAGAGAGAGAGATGAGAGACTAAATGAGCAGTCAGAACCAGGAGAGTGATGCAGCTGTAGAGTTGGGGGTGGGGCGAGACAGCAGGGGGTCAAAGACAGGGAGCAGTTCAGCACAAAACAAGAAAGAGCTGGGATAAAGAAAAAGGGGGGAGTGGGTGGCCAGAATAATCAGCCCTGGCACCACAGGAGAACAGGTGATAGACAAGAGGTGGCTGGAAAGGAGTGCACAGAGGGAAGGAGTTATAAATAACTTTAAAGGAGGCTAGTGAAAGGAAAAACAGTAAGTGGGCTAGGGGTGAGAGAATTGAGAATACAGTGCAGTCAAAATTTAGGCAGTGCAATCAGTAATCTAGACAAATAACAGCAAAATTTAGGCTAAGGCAATAAAAATGGCAAAACTACGGCTTTTCCAAGCAGTTCTGAAAGCACAGAACAGAGGGTGAAAGGCCGGACTGATCAGTGGCAGAAGCGTATGGTGCCAGTCCAATCAGTGGTGGCTGAAGAGAATGCTGGCCAGTCGGAGCTTCTGTCAGTTCACTGGTTGGGGCTGTGGTCTTACCAGGCTATCGGAGTTTCTGGGCAGCTGCAGGGATGGAGTGGGCAGGCGGCTGGCTTCTCGAGCCACAGCTGCTCCAGCAGCACAGTCAAGCCCAAATTTGGGGTTGGAGATCCGGCTATCAGAGCTCCTGGGTGGCAGCAGGGATGGAGTGAGCTGGTGTCTGGCTTCTTGAGCTGCGGCTGCTCCGACGGCACAGTCAAGCCCAGATTTGGGGTTGAAGATCTGGCTATCGGACCTCCTGGGCGGCTGCAGGGATGGAGTGGGTGGGCAGCTGGCTTCTCAAGCCATGGCTGCTGTGGCACCACAGTCAAGCCTGGATTTGGGTTGGAGATCCAGCTATCAGACCTTCTGGGTGGCTGCAGGGATGGAGTGGCAAGGCGGTGGCTTCTCGAACCGTGCCTGCTCCAGCAGCACAGTCAAGCCTGGATTTGGGGTTGGAGATCCAGCTATTGGATCTCCTGGGTGGCTGCAGGGATGGTGTGGGTGGGCAGCTGGTTTCTCAAGCCACGGCCACTCTGGCAGCACAGTCAAGCCTGGATTTGGGGTTGGAGATCTGAGTTATGTTAGTCAGTACATTAAAGAGCTAGTATAGTCAAAACAGGACAGGAAAATGAAACCAATTTTAAGAAGTTGTCAGCTGTAACTTTTTGTTTCTGAAGAATTGTTCTTCTTTCTTTTGCTCATCGAAAAGTCCTCTATGTGATAATATTGTGATGGATGTGTGGAACAGTTTTTAGCCATGGCAACTTTGGGGGTTGGGGGTTGGGATTCAAGGGCAATGTGAGAAAGTACTTTTTCACTGAAAGGGTGAGGATCTTTTGCACAGACTCCCAAAAGAGGTGGTGGGGGAAACAACAGTTGGGGAATTAAAGAGTGCCTAGGATAGACACAAGGGTACCCTAGGGGCAGGACAGAAAGGGTGATATGCAGATCAACTAGGATCTGTGGTTAAAAACCGTAGGAAAATGGTTAGGCTGGGTGGGCCATGCGGTCTTTGACTGTCATTAACTTCTATGTTTCTGCATCTAGCTCTACTGCCCTCCACTACATTGTCAGCATTGTGATCTCACTGACAGTGACATCACAGGTGAATGACCTGGCAGTCACAGATAGCTCTTCCTAAGCAGCAGTGATGACACAGTCAGTAAGGTCACAATGCTGATGATGTAGTATGGGGGGGCAGAAGAGCTAGATATGTCAG
Organism: Neoceratodus forsteri; assembly: GCA_016271365.2. NCBI lineage: Eukaryota > Metazoa > Chordata > Ceratodontiformes > Ceratodontidae > Neoceratodus > Neoceratodus forsteri. Next base: position 866,646,860 of record CM057450.1, on the reverse strand, counting down.
CTGCCAGACAGAGTAATGTTCCACACATCACACCTACTAACATCAAGTAAGCAATCTTCTAATTAAACAAAGGGAAAAGAAAAAGTACCTCAGATATCAAAGGTAATGGCTGGCTGCTTTTAATATCTAATATTAGGTTTAGGCAGTATACTAGATCTTTAAGTGAAGAACCATTAGAAACAATCAAGGCCATTACTCTTCACTTATCTGTCTCTTTGCAATGTGTTATTTGATCACAAGCCAAAGGACCTGTGGAAGTTTACAAATGCACAGTACTGATTCTGTACAACAGTGCCTTCTAACTCTATAATACCTCCACAGGTGATGATGTCTATTTTAATGCATTTAGAAACAATGACACCAAGCATCACAACTAGTTGTGAGTGAGGACATGACCAGGGAGTCATATCTTTAGTCATTGTTAAACCTGATACTGGGCACCACTATATTTGTTTCGAACATACTGTCATTTTCTTTGTTATGATTTTTCTGAATGTTAATGTTTACAATATAATTTTCTCTACTCTCTAACAAAGCCTTGTTAGTAAAATTTTGATTCACTAGGGACTACATTTTTAATCTGTTTTTCAGCACTGATTTAAATACTCCTAGCCTTCGCACCTTACTCTTTTTTCTTCTATTTGTCTGTGGTAGCCAACCAAAATGATCCCTGCATTTGTCCTCTCAACTCTTCCCTGCCCTTTCTTCTTTTCCCCTAGGTTATACCCCCTCCATTCTCTCTAACCCTCTCATTTTCCCCCTTACCCTCATTTCGATATATATTTTGGCTGACCCCGTATCTTTATCTTTCTTCTCTTTATCAGTTTGCTTTCCCCTCCCCACTTCCCTCCCAGTACCATAACCCCTAACCCTCCTCATGCCCCCCTTTTTCTTTACTTCTTAACTTTCCCTTCTTATTATTACTTCTCTCTTCTGTAGTCTCTACACCCTCCACTGCTAATTATTTTCCTCCCTCAGGTTTTTGATTCTTCTACTACATGTCAGGTACTATCTGATTATTATGTAACATATGGATCTAAACCGCAGTTTGACTTACTGTTATGTCTATTCATTATATGTATTGTATATTTGACTGTATACATGTCCCAGGTCCTCCTTTTGAATGAGCTTGCTCAATAGTGTTTTCCTGCAATAAACTTAAATTGAATTGAAATAATGGAAGTCGATTCATACTTTGTGAGTGACTTATTTGTACAATTAGCCAGTTCTGTTAATTTAAAGTCCTAAATTGGAATAAGAATCTTCCCATCCTTCTTTACACATTGTAAGGCTGGTGATCTCACTGGGATAATTTTGGGGGGAGATTATGAGGCCATGTCTTAGATTGCCTTCAGGGCCCTGAATGTTTTCAGGCCAGGCACAATTACCATGCTGTACCTTGCTATCCTAGCAGTGATGTTTGGGAGCACAGACAGTGCTACCCAGGTCCTGATGTGTTTACACTCCACTAATAATAGAGCAGGGAATAAACTATCAGGCTGTCTAATGCAACCGGAGCACTGAATCCAGATGGCCTAAAATAAGGAAGGCTTCTCCTCAGGGACACAAGTCATATTCTGGTGGATCATATTTTACAGGGAGCTAACAACTCCAATCTGATTCTTGTCAAGAAATACATACCTGGAGGACTAGAGGAACAATTTACCCTCTTATGTTAAGTCAAATCAGGAGGTAAAGAAACACAACAAATGAGAGGGCATACTACAGGTCCCTAAGTTGCCAATGGTAGCAGCTAGTCCAGAGGATTGAGATGATAAACTTCTATGGATGTAAGAGCTAATGCATCAGGCAAAGCACTTAAATGATTCGATGGATGCATTCCAGAGGGTGCCTACTGGGCTGTCATGAATGACTGCTTCATCAACATGACCAGACCCTGCTGAATATTACTGTAGAAGTCCTCAATGAGAACTAGAGCTTTCTCATAAATGTGTAGTTGAGGGCCATTTCTGATGAGACTGTGTTGCTCCAAAAGACCTCATCAAGGTAAATGGAATACTACTATCTAAGGGCAAGCAACAGGGAACCTTGTCCAAGGCCCACTGATGGAATAAATTGTGGTCCTTGAAGTACAAGCTCTGTAAAACATATTGTTTGTTTGTTTGTTTAAAACTTTATTTTTATACAGGAACAAATGATTAGTGCCAGAGACACTGTTTACAATCAGGTCCTGTAAAATAATTCCATAAATAAACATCAACAAACTACAATACAAACACCATTAACATAGTAATTAACATTATCCATAACATACACATTCATTCTGCAAATATTCAAATAGTTTACCTTTAAAACTAGACAGGCTAACTATTTTTTGTAGGTATTTAGGCAATTTATTCCATGAAGAAGCAAATTTATTTTGTAGCTTCATTCCCCCTATATTACTACAATATTTAAGTATTGGAATTCTATTTTCTGAATTTCTTGTACAAAGACCTTGGTTGTCTGAAAACTGTAACATAACGTACTTAGCTAAAGGATGAATGCTTTTTGCATATATAATCTTATGACAATTAATTAGCCATACATAATTTCTTTGAGCCTCAGGATGCAACCAATTTAACTGATCATATAACTTATAGTGATGCATTTTATATTCACCCTTAAGAATGAATTTATCTAATCTATAAACTGTTTGATTAACTTTTTTTAACAATCTCTGAGAGGAATTCATGTAGATCAAAGCACCATATTCAAGTACCGGTATTAGCATTTGCTTAACAAGTTTCCCTCTAGCTAATTTAGGCAAAACACCTGTTAATCTTCTGAGGGCACCCAATCTTTGGTTAACTTTTTTATCTGTATGTCAACATGATTTTCAAATGTCATACCAGAATCTATATACAATCCCAAATACCTGTAACCTTTTACTTCCTCAATTTGTACACCATTAGTTAAGCGAATGTGTAACTGTGGTATAATATTGTAATACTCCATCTGTTTCCCCAGAGATGGGAATAAGTAAGGAATTTATTGGACCACCAGTTACTTTCTCTTTTAGAATCAGTGGATCTGACTGTCAAGTGTTATTGGATAGTGACTTTAAGGTGACCTTTCTGTTCAAGAGTGGTACAATCAGCAATTAAAACAAATCATCTACCATGGATCTTAGAACCAGGGTTAAAGGGTCAAGGGTCAAAATGGGTAGCCAATCGGGGCACAAGGTACCAGTGAGTAGGGATAGTGATGCCCAGAGTTGCTTTCTGGAAGTCAGGGCACTGGAGGTTGCCCATGAACATGCAGCCTGCCAGAAAAAAGGAATCACTATCAACCCACAAAATTCCAAGGGACTGGCCAACTGGTGATGCTGGGGCTTTAAGGTGCTTGAGCTGTGGCAAGAAGAGATTCAGGAAATCCACTTCTCTTTAGCGTGGACATCTGTATGTCTTGCACAGTATGAATCAAGAGAGTTGACAGAGACCCATGAAGGTTTGACAGGGACAACGATACAGGGCATGTGTATAGGGACATACAATTTGTAAAGGAGGATTAGCTCTGGTATGGAACTGGAAAGAAGAAAGGTGTGAGTATTTGGATTGGAGAATCTGCCCTCAAAGACTGTTTCTGATTGAAGCTGTATTTTCCAAACAGCAAAGACTGAAGTTTATCAGGCCTATGCTTGCATAAAGTATATTTCAGGCAGAGCCTGAATATCAAAGACAAAGCAAAGGCCTGTGTTAGAGTGACTGCTTCCAGCCACTAGCAAAATTCATTGAGGAAGTCCCCACATGGGACAGAAGTGGAAGAGGAAAGATTCCCTATCAAAGGGTGAAGCTACCATTCCCTATATGGAGTAAAGATCAATGTGACTGAGGCAACATCTTTTACAGCTTGTTCCTACATGCCCCTCATGCTGCACTGTCTGCTCTGCATACTGTTTTCAAATCCAGTATCTGAGGAGCAACAACCACATAAAAGACCTGTATTCTATAGCTGAGGCCTTCTGGGATCGGAAAGATTAAGAGAACCATGAACACCAGCTCAGGGCCTTGGCTTTGTATAATAGTGTACTCTATGAGAGGGATGGTACGATGTCCTCTTACCTCAGTTTGAGCTGTAACTTGAATGACAACCTTGGCAGAAGACCAGAATTAATCCAGTGAGTCTACAGTGATATCCACTGCCACATTCAAAGGTGGCACACATTATTGTGTGACATGCCTCAATATCATCATGAAAAGCTGGATTCATCTGAATACAGATTTTCTGGTATTGAGTACTCGCTGTGTTCCACTGTGGTGCGCCACCACTGAACTTGGCAGTGGCTACCACTGTAGGTTTACAAATAGTGTAACTTGCTTGCTTTTAGGTCACTAATGCTGAGGCTATACATTCACAATTCATGTCTTTTCATATAGAGGTTTACAATTATACAACTACTGAGTATATTAAATTGTACGGGATCTCCCTAGGCACTCTGTGTGTCTCCTGTTGCGCCAGATAGTGGAACGTTGTGAATTGACAGAAGGGTTGTACAGTACAGTATTGAGGAACTGCTTAACTATGCAATACTGTTCATTGTTTATTGCCCAGCCCTTACTCTTCAAACCTCAGAGATGTTTTCCTCCTATCCTATTGTTTGTTAGCCTTTTACTCTCTGTGCTTCTAACTTTAGGTTTGCATTGTAATTGATACATCACTAGGTGGGAAAGTGTGGGACTACTCAGCTATTGTATTTCTTGAGTCAAACAGAAAACACTCTGCACTCGTGGAGTCTGATCAGTGAAAAGTAGACACTAAATTAATTCATAGTGTTTATTCATTGGCACCAATGGGGACACCCAACATAAACCCTACTGCCCCTGAGTTACATTCCCTGAGTAGAAGCTTGTGCTGAAAGGTGCTTCCCCACGTAAAGCCAATATGTTACTTATTATTTCAACCAACTTTAACACATGAATCCAGGCCCAAGTGCTCAAAGGTTAAAAGGTGACCTCATCAGTACAGCGGATGATGGAGTCATATGCCTTGTGGGATTGACATGAGGATGCCTTAAATATTTTAGGGGTTAAACAAAAGTGTCTCTCCTACAGTGATTGTTAATTAAAATGTTCTCATCTAGAATAGGTACAATGTCAGTTTCAGCATTACTAACTGAGGTAGCAGCTAATTATTGTTTCTTTGTCTTTATTTACAGAAATGTCAGCCTGTATAAGAGAAACTGAGAATTAGCAATGATTCAAAATGTATCTCTTTGTATGATGTCCCTAGTGATACTGTATTCCCAAATTTAGTTGAGTCATTCTGAAGACAGTTTATATTAAAGTCACCCAAAATATAGTCTTAATATTGTTGCTCTCCATGTATCTGCTGAACTGGTTGAAAAATCTAGAGCAAGAATTCATTTGAAAAGTCTGCCAAAACCTATTTATGCTAATGAATTACATTATTAATTTACCATTAAGGCAGTTGCTATTGTGGGTGGAACATGTGCTCAAGAAAAGTGGGGGGAGCAAAGTTTGTATTCACCAGTGCTATGCTTAATGTGTTACATTGAAAGGGTCATGTGACCTCCCCAAGATTTAGACCTCTCAGCTGTAAAATTGGGAAGAAGCATGACTACACTAAAAATGAGATGTCACTTCTCTTTTAGGCTGCCTTGGGTAAATGAATTGTAAAACAAACTGAATTTAGTACCTCCTGCAGAAATGTGTGACTCCTGGGAAATGAGCTGATGTGTTTGAATCATCTAACCAGGGGTTAATTTTCAGAGGCCTGTAGTTTAGGAGCAGTCTACAGTAATGGGTATGGCAATATTGATGTGCATCCTTGACAAATGTATTTTTAGATGTGGTTAATGGTGAGTCAATAGCTAGATTAGTGGCCTCAGAGTTCTTTAAGATATACAAATCTTTTTTACACACTACTAGGAATTATCAGTATGTTCTCCAAGCCTCTACTCTGATGGCCTGTGATCTATTTGCAACTCATATCACATGCCCAGCTGGTAATATCCACTCAGTCTGACCCTGACAAAGCCTGTGGTAATGCTGCATGCATGCCTATACATTCTGTGTTTTAACCAAAGCTTGTACTGCAGGTCATGTGTATGCTATATCTTTATATTGCATGCCATTTTTTACCAATACTCTTTCAACAGAAGTAATCAGTAGTATATTTGCAGAGTGATATGTCAGTATTGGTAAATAATGACTTATAAATGTAGTAGAAACAGGAAGAAGCCACACTATTGCTAATATGAGTACAGGTTAAAACACAGAGCACACTACCCTCTGCACAGCATTGTTGGAAGTATGATCAAGATTTGCTTGGTTTCAACATCTGGGTAGGAGGTATCAATAGATTATGGTAGCATGGTAGTGCTACCATAGTTAAGGTTGAGTAGCACTTTTAAGGTTAAAGGTTGAAACTCTGTACCTTAATAACTTTGCCACAATTCAATGGATTTGCCTGAAATGTGGCATGCATGGTTGGGCATGGTAGATCTTGAGATCTGCCAACTTTTGTACCGGTCAGATATATGGCTGCGGAGTTATTAAGCAACATCTGAATGCACAATTATGCAAAATCTTTCACAAATTGGACACTACTGGTGTCAGTGTGGCTCAGTTGGTAGCACATCCGCCTCTGGACCAGAAGGTTGTGGGTTCTCGTCCCACACTGGGATTGGACTTGCACCTAAAAATCACTGGCATCCGAGTGCAGTATTGGGGGGTGCTGTACTGCTGGGGTGTGCCGTCCTTCGGATGAGACGTTAAACCGAGGTCCCTTCTACCCATCTTGGTGTTGTCCTGGTGGGTGTCCAGGTGGAAGTAAAAGAACCCAGGGCACTCTTCGCAAAGAGTAGGGAACATTCCCGGTGTCCTGGCCAACATTCCCCTTCCCATAAAACCGGTTCATGCAATTATCCAGGCTGTGTGTGGGTGGGATGATGTGCGATATGGCCGCCACCACACATTCAGTCACTTCACTACCAGTCTAGCATTGCTTGTAAAGCGCTTTGGATGTATGAAAAGCACTACATAAATACTGATTCTTCTTCTTCTTCTTACCATTTCCGTTTCTGTCACCATGTGCACAACCATTAGTGCTTGTGCTTCCCTTGCATTTACCATTACTATGTCAGAAAACGTCATGTGGTAGGAGCGTGGGGCCCTCCCACCACCACATTCTATTCTCTACTTCTACTGCACATTCTTAAAAAGAAGGGAAATTAGAGTCAAAGAACTCCATTTAATGCATCAGTTAGGTTGTTCCACAGTGACAAAAGTGAGGAAATTTGATGTTAGGGTTGAACCCACCCTTGCACTCCACCCCTGTTTTCTGCCTCTCCCAGCCAGTATCGGTGTGTGCGTTAAATAAGTGGGGGTCCTTGGTTTTGTCGCTGTGGAACAACCCTAACTGATGCATTAAATGTTTTTTTGCTCTAATAAATACATATATATATATATATATATATATATATATATACACACACAATATATATATATATATATATATATATATATATATATATATATATATATATATATATAGAGTGAAGCCCATCAGGATGAAGTGCAGAGTTGCAGGTTTTCTGCATGACAAAAGGGATTACCTTCCATTGAAATTGCATTGTTTGCTGCAGTAACTCTACTGCAGAATTCTGCAGAGTTGGACTTCATCCTGGTGGACTTATATTATAGTGATGCAATAGTGCCGCTATAGTTAGGGTTGAATAAGCAGTTTAATCTTAAACCCCAAATTTTCCACTTTAATAACTATGCAACAGTTCAATGGATTTGCATGAAATTTGGTATGCGCAATGCATGGGATAGATTTCTTGATGTGCCAAGTTTTGTTTCAATTGGATGTGCATTTTTTGTGCAGTGCATAATGCTATTTTACAGGGATTAGGAGTCATCTACAGGGAAATTGTTTTTATTTGGAACCTCAAGCAGCAAAATATTACTTTCAAACTGCTAGCCAATAACAATAGCCACCTGTGATTGCTGGCCCTGTTAAAGTTAATACATTCTCTGGTGTCCACAAGTGCATCCCACCCTCTTACCAAATGGATAGTCACAAGAGAAAGACATACATGTTCATCTTTTATTGTGAAGCTAGTGAGTTACATTGAACTTTGAAAAATGGCCCACATTCAAAGCAATGGTAATTTTGGCAGTTTTTATATGCAGGTACCTCTCAAAGATATGGTTGTTCATGATAACTTTGAGCCACATCTCCAGTAACAAGAATTGATTCAACAATAACACAAAGTAGCACAATCTGTGAACTCTGTCTGTGACTATCATTTGGTGGTCTGGCAGACCAAACTTCAAAAAAAAGTGTTCTGGTGTCAATGGCTGTGGCTGTGGAGGTTTCAGAAAGTAATCACACTTCTGAATGGATTACATTGTGAACTGTTGTTATAAGGTGGAAGTATGAAACAATGAGATTGGTCTTATTGCATGATAATGGAACACGACCACTGAGTTATGCAGCATGTGGTGCTTGCACCAATAGCAATTAGCAAATAGTAATTGATCTATTGGGGAGGAACAGCTGACCATCACCGAGGAAGACAGAGATCTGGGGTTTATAATTTCAGATGACCTAAAGGTGTCTAAGCAGAGTACAAAGGCAACAAGGAGGGTCAGTGGCATGCATAGGCAGAGATATCAATAGTTGAAGGAGGGAGGCAGTGATGCCACTGTATAAAACACTAGTGAGGCCTTGCCTAGAGTACTGCGTACAGTTCTGAGACCACATATTCAAAAGGATATTGACAGGGTGGAGGCAGTCCAGAAAAGGGTGACAAAGATGGTGCAGGGCTTCCACCAGAAAACATATGAGGAGCGACTGAGGGATTTCATTATGTACTCACTGGAGGAGAGGCAGGATCAAGGTGACATGATGGAAACATTCAAGCACCTTAAAGGTGTAAACAAGGTGCAGGGGTGCAATATCTTCCAATCTTGGAGGAGCACAAGAACAAGGGGGCATGATATGAAATTGGATGGTGTCTGGTTGAGGGGGAATATGAAGAAGTTCTTCAAGGAGAAGGTTATGCATACATAGAATAATCTGTCACAGGAGGTGGTGGGAGCAAGCAGCATGGATGATTTAAACATGCATGGGACAGACAAAAGGAATCCCAGAGGCAGGAGGGAGAAGAGAAAGCCACTGACCTAGTAGGGTCAGAATAAACAAACCTAGGTAGGCCCTTATGGGCAGACTAGATGGGCCTGGCAGTCCTTATCTGCCGACGCTTTATATGTTTCTATCTAGTGCTCACAAATGGGGAGCATGCACAGGAAATAACGGCCAAGGACCCCCTCAGTGGGACTGACCTTTGGACAATGTGGTTCCAGTTGGATCTGGGCATTGAAAGCAGCCCAATCAAGACCAAAATCTTTCATTTTCAAAGGCTGGACTTCAGGAGGATGGGCAAAGTGTTATGATGAGGAGAAAACTGGCAGGCATCAGAGATGATCTGGGAGTGAAACAAATGTGGTTCATCCTCTTCCTCCTACTCACTGCCTACTATCACTCCTCCTGCCCCTAGTGATACATCCTCCCCCTCTTTATGTCTGTGTTCAACCTGCTAGCACTCCTATCTGCACTGTAACCTGTCTTTCCCAGTCTTCTCCCTTTCCCCTTGTAATCTATTGTTCTCCAGCTGCCCTTTGCAATTAACTGCAGCAATCACCCTACACAGGGCCCCGTATGCTGCCATAACTTCCAACTTCTTTTGCTTTCCAGCTTCTCCATCCTGCATTTCTCCCCTCCCCTAACTATGCCTTCCTCACCTATGCATTTGACAGCCTTAGTGTATCTCTGTACCCCCCTGGTATTATACTTCCATGACCTCTTCTTTCATGTTGTCCTCCTCACCTGTAGAGCCCTTAGCATCTATCTCCTCCATTGCCTCTGGTCTATGAGCACCTCCAGACATGTATTCCTGTTCAATTCAATCTGACCAGCAGCTGACCAAACCTTTTGTGCCACCACCCTTCATAGTAGTGCCAAGTAACTGATCTGCTCTCCTACCACCCCTTCCCTTTCTTCTTACTTCCTGCCACTCCTCAGTCATGACGTCTACTGGTCTATATGGGCACTACGTACTCTTGTACCCTTTCCTCCCCCCAGTATCTCCCTTGCTGTCGCCACCCATGTGTTCACCACCTTTTCAACCCTGCTGTTTTCCACATTTTTACATACTTCCTCCTCTGCCCTCCTTTCTATATCCCTTCTAAGCCTGGCCATCCCTGCCCTTAACTGTCCCTAGTACCTGCGTATGTGACAGACCCCTGTTCTCCATATTACATCAAGGATTATTGCTTTCATACTTCCATTACAGTGTACTACCCTTCACCTTCCCTCCTGACCCCTGTACCTTCTCTGCTGATCCCCTCTGCACCACCCCTCCCTTGAACCCAAGATACTCTGCCCTTGTCCTGGTTCACACTTCATCTCTGGATCTTTGAATGTGGTTCCTTTGAACCCACTTGGCCCTTGTAGTAATCACAGAGCCAGGCCGATGTCAGCCATCATGTCTCAGTGTCTGTCAGAATCTGCTACTTGAAGGTAGTAAACAGTGGTTTGGCTTACTAATTTACACCTACTTGGGTTCCCATCACATCTAAAGTAGTCCAGTAGCAGAGAACCAGTATCAGTTGACACAATACAGCATGTAATGTTATCTTGAATAGAACAAAATGCATTTTTATATGGTACAGTTCAGCACTGTCCTGTAGTACTTTAGCACCTTCTTGTTCCTAAGCAGTAGAAGCAGCTACATAGAAAACATTAGCATTTGAATCACCACCCATGATTTACTTTAGCACCACCCGGTAATACTTGTCACACTATTTGTAGGTAATGGAGATCCTGTACTATACACTGCTGCTTACTATATGATCAAGTGATACTGTGTACTCTTAAATAGTTACCACGCAACTCATAGTTAAAGTACAGCCAGTGCCATGGACTGTTGCCTGCTAATTTGTGGGTAAGAGAAAGTGCTAAGTACTATATAGTATCATAAGACAAATCATCTGTTCATAATAATTTTGAATGCTTTTTGATAAAAAAGGCAGCCACTAGGATCAGACTAATATAAGGAAGCCCTCACTGCATTTCACTCCACAGCATGACAGATCCTCAGAGTGATTGCCAAACTGATCCAGAATAGCACATACTTATAATTGCAGTGGAGGAGGGGCAGTCAGCATAAAAGGGTGCTTGCAGCTACTGTTTAAAAGGTACCTGACTTTTTTCCATTCACCACATTCTGCCTGCAACAAAGCTTTACTGTGTGTGTGAGAGAAGCTGTTTTTGCTGGACTTTACATCGTTATATAAGAAGCTGTTTTGGGCTGGACTTGAAACATCTTTGTGCCAAGGCTCCCCCAGCAATTAAGAACTTGAATCAGCTGTAGAAGCTAAACCGGCAGCCAATGAGAGGGGTGTGGACCTGGAGCTTGTGCTTTTTGCAGTGGAGGAGGGGCAGTCAGTATAAAAGGATGCTTGCAGCTACTGTTTAAAAGGTACCTGAATTTTTTCCATTCACCACATTCTGCCTGCAACAAAGTTTTACTGTGTGTGTGAGAGAAGCTGTTTTTGCTGGACTTTACATCGTTATATAAGAAGCTGTTTTGGGCTGGACTTAAAACATCTTTGTGCCAAGGCTCCCCCAGCAATTAAGAACTTGAATCAGCTGTAGAAGCTAAACCGGCAGCCAGTGAGAAGGGCGTGGACTGGGAGCTTGTGCTCTTTGTGGTGGAGGAGGGGCAGTCAGCATAAAAGGTTGCTCGCAGCTACCACACGAGCGTGGTATTGTGAGCGTGAGTGGCGCGAGCGCCACTAGGCATCAAAAAATTTATTTGTAGGTTTAGTGAAGGGCTGAGTTCTTTAGCTTGAAGTTTGGATTCATAGATTGAGAACTATCTGTGGTAATTACATATTCAAACTCTCACTCAGATTTAAAAGTCCAGGCTTGGTGAGTGTTATACTGAATTCCGATTGTTTTAATTATTAACCATGCAGAAATATGTAATGTACTGTGTCCTAATTATGATACTTATTAATCAATGGAAAAGATTGACTGTTGGATTGGGGGGTCACTCCATCAGCTGCAAGGCAGCAAGAAAAAAATATGTTGTGGCATTTATTTATGTCATCAGGTTCAGAACTTATTCAAAGAACCAGAAGAAATGGATTCTCTAGGCAGTGGAGATTATTTAATCACCTTAGATTCCAGTGTTTTTCACCTAGAAAATCCCACTTAAAATTAACTACACTATTTGTTTGTAGCATAGTAATACTGCTTTCAGGTGATGTGGAGATAAATCCCAGCCCCAAAGGAGTCAATAAACAAAATTTAAAAATGTCACTTGAAAATGCAAGAAGTTTTATAAACAAGATGCATGAATTTCAAATATGGAATAAAAGTTATGAACCAGACGTGATAGGATTAACTGAAACATGGTTATCTCAAAACATACAGGATAAGGAAATATTAATGATGGTTATAATATTTTTAGATTAGATAGGGGAAAGAGGGGTGGTGGGGTTCTTATATATCACAGAGAAACTGGGTTTGGGAGAAGTTGTTTTTCAGGGTAATTTAGAGGGAATTGAATGTCTTTGTGTTAAATTTGAAAGATTGCAGCTCTTAATTAGAATAGTATATTCCCCTCCAAAAGTAAATACTACCAAGTTTGAATTATTGGCATCTAAATTAGCACTAGTGTCGATGGTAAATATTTAGTACTAATTGGTGATTTCAACACTGCTTGGGCAAGCCAAGGGGATTCAAATTGGAACAAAGTTTTGAGATACCAAATGTCAATCAAATAATAAATTAAAGTACTAGGAAAAGTGGGGTTAAAGTCAGAGGAGTATTTTGGACTTGATTTTTCTCTCTAGGAGCTTGAATGTTGAAAAATGTTTGATTTTACCTCCAAATTTGGGGGATCACAATCCAGTATATTGTGCTGTAAAAGATTTAAATCAAATAATTGGGGAAGAAAATATTACCCTCAAAATAAACTTTAAGAACTATCACACGAATCATTTTGTTTATGATTTAAATTTTATAGAGTGGGGAAGATTAAATTTAATTCCAGACGTAAATTTGGCAGTTGAAGAATTTTCAAAAACTTATTTAGAGGCCTGTAATAGGCATGCACCATTTAAAAAAATTAAAACTAAGAAAATACATCTTCCATGGATAAACGAATATTTGAAAAAGAAAATTTGTATCAGAGATAGAATCTGGAAAAGAGCAAATAAAGCAAAAAGGCAGGAAGACTGAGTTAATTTCAAAATTAAGCAAAATGAATGCAAAAGGTTAATTAGATCTGCAAGAAAAAAAATTTACAACATTAAAATTAAGACAACTCATGATCCTAAACAATACTGGAATATGATAAAAGAACTGGAAAACCCTTTGAGAGCTAAGTCTTGCATAAAAATGTTTAATAATAAGGGTGAGCTCCTTGACTCAAAGAAAACAGCAAAGTTTTTGAATAAATATTTCTTAACATTGCCTGATATTACCATCCCAGCTGGTTCACAAGTACAAACAGGTTTAGTAAATAAAGAAACTAATAATGAAAATTGTCCTCTTTTTTATTTAAAAAAAAATCTCTGAAGTTAGGTGGGAGATCTTAAAATTAAATAAAAATAAATCATATGGTATGGACAATATTGAAGGGAAATTTATTAAAGATGCAGTTGAAGTCTTATCACCAATACTGACTGAATTATTTAATCAAAGTTTGATGGAAAATGTTTTTCCCTCTATCTGGAAAATAGCCAAATTAGTACATATGTTTAAGGGGGGGATTAAAATGACCCCTCAAACTATAGACCAATAGCAATCCTCTCCATCCACTCTAAGTTAATGGAACAAATGGTGTTTGGATAGTTGTATAGTTACTTATTAAAATATTCAAAATTGACTAAATATCAACATGGCTTTAGGGCAGGTTATTCAACTTGCACTGCACTTGTGGATTTTTTTGATAAAGTGGCAGTGGCCTTGGATAAGGGAGATTCCATGGGTGCAGTGTTTGTTGACCTGTACAAAGCCTTTGATTTGATCGACTACCATATATTGTATGAGAGGATGGAAAGGACTAGTATAGCCCCTAGGTCATTATTATGGTTTAAATCATATTTGAGTCAAAGAAAACCGCACTTAGTAATAAATGGTCAAATTTCTGAAGTAGGTAGTATGCTAAGAGGTGTCCCTCAAGGTTCAATTTTGGGGCCATTATTGTTTTTGTTATACATTAACGAATTACCTACCAAAATAAATAATACACAAATCAGGTTGTATGCAGATGATACAGTGTCAAATCTCAAAATGAAATGATGGTTAAATTACAGATGGATTTTGATGTTCTACAGGATTGGTTTTTCAGCTCTAAATTAGTGATAAGTGATAACCTGAGGTTTTTTTTTATGTTTTTCAATAAAAAAAACAAAAGTTAATAAAAAACAGATCAGAGATAGGGAAATACTAATGAGGAATGGGAAAAAATTGATAATCACAGATCAATATAAATATTTAGGTGTAGAGATTGATTATACTTTATCTTTCTTATCTCATATTAATAATACAATATATAAAATTAATAATAAGATGGGGCATTATGTAGGTCTTCATGGATATTAAATCTACAAACCCAGAGGTTAATTGCAAATCAATTAATAATGCCTGTATTCGAATATGGAAATATGGTGTATAATTTTGTGGGTCAAACACATTTAAATAAATTAGTCATATCATATAATCGATTGACAAGATTTATACTGAACTGTAGCTATAATAAACATCACTGCATTTTGTATAAAGACCTAAACTGGGACAGTTTATCAGTATGATTTAAAAAAACAATATTCAGTATTTATCTATAAAATAATAAAAGGGATGATTGATGGAAACATGGAATTGCATTCTGTTAGTAAATATTATCCATATCTTTTAAGGGATGTAAAGCACAGAGGTTAAATTTTTCCAAAAACTAATACAAGATATGGTACTATGACACTTGAGGCTCAGACTGCAAATATTTGGAATAATATTCCCCCTGAATTAAGGAAAGCAACTGAACTATCCCAGTTTAAATTAGGATTGAGCACTGTATTTTATGATGAATGTACTTGTTTTAAAATGTGGATAAATGTGTTAGTTGTTGGTCTGATTGAAGATTTTTGTATTGTATAATGTCAAAAATTATTTATTAGTTGTTTTATGTAGTCTGAATTTTTGTATGTTATATTGAATGTAATTTGTTCTTGACACAGGACAACTTTAAAAATAGGTCTATGACCTAAAGTTTGCTATCCTGTATAAAAATAAACATTTTTTACTACTACTACTACTACTACTACTGCTACTACTACTACTATTGGCAAATGACTAGATGAAAACATGACTGCATATTATCAAATAGTAGATTTACACACTAAATGCACACTGCGCACACTTCTGTTAAAAGAACCCTTAGCTACACTTCACTCCACAGTATTCCAGACACACAAAATGATCAGATGCAGTACACGCTTCTGATATAATATCTGTTCAATGCAGAAATGACATGAACCCACCAAATCAAATTCCAGTTTACTGTAATTTGGCCGGGAAGAGGAAGAGGAAATTGTTCAACCAGGAAAAGCACACTAAGTTGCAACTTTTTTGTGCTGCTACCTAGAAGCCCAAGGAAGTTAATTCAATAGCTCAGGTTCACAAAAGTATGCAAGTAAGGGCTAATGGGATTCAAACCCAGGTCTCAAGGTTTGCAGTTCAGTGCCCTTACCACTGCACTATACTGCCTCCTTGAAGGTAATATAGGTATATATGGTATCTATGTTATGCTAATATATTACCAATAAGGGTAATATAACCCTAAAATGTCTGTACGTCTTCATACACTATTTTCATTTCATGCATACCTAATCCCTTGAAATGCTGTTCATTATACTAAAAGCACAGACATCAATATGTGGAGACAACTAGTAGCAACCCAAGCAGAACTAGTACTGTTAACTTAGAAAATGCATAACATTGTGGGTCATTAACTACTATATTTCTGTGCTGCTAGAGACTTGTCTGTGAATTCCCTCAAGAATCCATCTTGAACTCAGTGGTGAATTGGTTAATTTACAAAGGAATGTTGCTAACAGTGGGTGGGAACATTTGATATGCTCCAGAGACATTTTAATGAGGTCTGTGGCTCCTACATTTTGCTAGTTCTTATATAAGCAAGAGAAATGAGTTCCTTTGTTACTGGTACAAGGGAAAATGCTGTTTCAGTTCACTGAATTGTATTCTTGAAAGCCTAATCCACTGCCATCATCTACTGGCAAAGTGTCACAGAGTATTTTGCTGCCAGTCAGCTGAAAACAATGATTATATCCTGTGTTTTTAAAAATCTGAGAGAACTATTCCTTCAGTACCCCTGCAATAGGGGGGATGAGGGGGGTAGTGAGGTCCTCAGAGGGGAGGTGCAGTGCAGAACCAATGCTGTAAATATGACTGCAACACTGTGGATGTACACATGATAGCTGTTTGGTTAAGTCCCTTTATTTCTACTTTACAGCAATACATCAGCATAGCTTTGCCCATGCAGCCTTAAAAAGTGTTTTTTTTCACTTTTTTCACCAGTTTTTGCTGATTTTTGCCTATCACGCTGCAGCCGCACCATGAGGATGTTTGATCTGAAATGTTCAGTGTAGGAAATGGTTGCCCAAAAGAACAATCCAGCATTAGTTTGGTGAAAAAATATTAATCCGTTTCAAAGTTATTACATTTTGAAATTTTGGGTTCTGAGCATGCTCAGTTCAGTCTTTTGGATAGGTGTATAAATTGCGAACAAGGATTTGCCTCACAAACAGGAATTCTGACAGCTCATGAACAGGGATTCATAGAATCCCTGTTCATGAGAAAAATTCCCTGTTCACAAGCCACCATCTTATTTTCACTTTTCCTCATCAAACAAAACGTTATAAGTTGACTCAGGGAAGTGTTGTGAGGTAAACCAAGCATGGGTTCTGTTCAGGGCAATGTCCTCTGCAAAACTATGCCTTTGGTTTACTTTAGTTCAGCCCCAAAATGTGCTTTTGAAATTTTAAAAATCCTTGTTTGTGACTTGATTCCTATTGTCGTGTCGCAATCCCTGTTCGTGAGCCGATCCTTGTTCGTGAGCTGTCAAAATCCCTGTTCGTATATGGACAACCAAATGGCCTTATCTCATGAACAGGGATTTCTCTTGAACAAGAATTTTGACACCTCATGATCAGGGATTCTGCTGATGAACAGGGATTTTGACAGCTCCTGAACAGGGATTCTGAAAAGGAATCCCTGTTCGTGAGGTGTCAGAATCCTTGTTCAAGAGAAATCCTTGTTCATGAGCTGTCAAAATCTCTGTTAGTGAGATGATGACCAGATGGCTAATAATACCTGTTCATGAGCTGTCAAAATCCTTGTTTGTGAGGTGTCAAAATCCTTGTTGGTGAGCTAATCCCTGTTCGTTAGCTGTCAAAATCCTTGTTCGTGAGAGGATGACCAGATGGTACTACCTCATGAACGGGGATTGGCTCACGAACAGGGATTTTGACACCTCACAATCAGATTCAGCTGATGAACAAGGATTTTGACAGCTCACAAACAGGGATTTTTAAAGGTTGCTGTTTCTTTGCCACTTCACTGCAAAGAAACAGGTAGGACTTTTGGCTTGAAATTCACAGGGTAGAAAGTGGGTGTCCCAGAGATGTGACTTATGCTGGTTTGGTGTGAAAATGTGCATTGGCTATATACAGTCACAGCCAAAGGCATGATGAGATATTTTCTGAAAGTTCTGTGATATTTTTAGATAAATCTCATGCTTTCTGAATTTCCACAGTAGGGGCAGCAGAGAGAAACTCTTTAGACATTTTGCAAAATATCTGGAAATATATGACCGTGTCTGTGGCTACTACTGTAGTTCTGGCACTCTGAAGTTGAGAGATTTTCCATAGGACAACACTGTGGTGAACATAGTGCCTTTCGGTTTGAGATACAGATTTTTCACTAAACGCAGCTTAGTACACCTTTAGGTATACTAAGTATGCGTGCAGGTTACCAGTCCATGATTACAACTGCAGTGGAATTGTTTCCAAGGTTGCTACGGTTACTGAGATATTGCACTATTTGCAGCACAAGGGTTTTCTGGAATGTGTCTAGGCCTGTGCTGCATCTCTAAAATTATAGATAGGTGGGAGAGCGCAGGGCCTGGGCCCTGTGTTCCCACAAATGGATAACATTATGCAGTAATGGGACTGCTGGGCCATCCATTATGTAATACGGAGAGCGCAGGGCCTGGAGGGCCCTGTGCTCCCACAAGAAGATGACAGCTCATTACAATGTCTGTGCACTTATGGATAGATGAGAGTGCAGGGCTGTTATAGGTAGATGGGAGTGCAGTGCCTTACATATGGATACTATTATGCAGTAATGGTTCTGCAGGGTCTACCATTATGCAATACTGGGAGTGCAAGGTCTTGCACTCCCACAGGGAGATGACAGTTCATTACAAAAAAACTGATAGCATGGGAGTGCAGGGCCCTCCCAAAACCATATAGGAGTACAATTACACTTTCTCAAAAAGTAAGGAAATTCATTGAAAAAAAACTTTGTTAATCTATCAGCTAGGGTTGCAGTGACAAAAGTAGGAAAATGAGGTGTTAGGGTTAAGAGTCAAACACCGCCCCACCTAACCACCCCATTCCACCCCTACCCTACATGGACCAACAGGTGATGGGGGGTGCCTTGGGGTCATCGGGCCTGACTCTCACCCCATTCTCCTATACTGTACCATGTCAGATTTCTTACACATGGAATTGGGTGAGAGTTAGGTCTGACAACCTCAAGGCACACTCTGTTACCTGTTGGTCTGTGGAGGGTGAGGGTAGGGTGCAGTGGTAGGGTGGGGGGTGTTAGAGTTTCAAAGCTAATGCTTCCTTTCCCTACTGTTGTCACTTCAACCCTGACTGATGCATTATCAAAGTTTTTTGCAATGAATATATATATATATATATTTATACAATGTATGTTGACAGATAAATGGCAGTATAAAACATGATATCTCAGATGGCCAGTGAAGATAACATTGTTATCTCTATGTCCTATACGCCATATGTTATCTCCACGTTCCTATACGTCATATCAAATTTATCTGGTTGATCCTGCCACTTCTCACTTTCCCTACAGTGAAGTGATCGAAGGCTATGTAGATCGACGATTTGCTGTTAGTCTTTCAGAGGTTTTGTCAGTAATCAGTGCCATTATTTCTGTGTTAGCATTACTTGAGTTTCTTTGTAAAATTTCATCTGCAAGATGAGTCAAGGTGTTTTCAGTAATGAGCGAGCGCTCGTTGCTCTGGCAACAGACGCCAGGTTCATTTTACTGTTGAAAGCCGCCGCTCGTTACTGCTGCACTCTATGTGCAGTTCCAAGCTTTTTACAAGGAAATACAAGTAATAACACAGAAATGACGGCATATTCTGAGTTACTGACCCAGGGAACCTCCTACAAAAGATTTTCCAATATACAAATCGCCAGTCTGCATAGCCCGGTCACACTGCACTTTAGTGAAAGTGAAAGTACTAAGAGTGGCAGGATCAACCAGATAACCATTTTAAAAATAACGTTTCACCAAAATAATACCAGGATCAACCAGATATTTTAGTAATTTAAATTGACAGGATCAACCAGATATTTGAAAACTCTATGTAATCTGTTATGTTGGGGGCATGTGGACCTCTGTTGGGGGGGAGGGCATGGCAGGATGAACCAGATAAGACTTTTTAAAACTAACCATAAATAGCAGGATCCACCAGATATTTTTTAAACAATAAATGACATCTGCTGTTTTGCCAGCTTTTCTGTAAGTGGGGTTGTATTGCTAGGGCCATCACCTTAATATCACCCATTGCATTGAGAGGGCATGTGGTGAGTTGTATTGCTGAGGGGTAAGGGGCAAAAGCATACATTGTATAAACCCGAATATGGCATGGCCGACTAGAATATCATTTATCTTCACTCGAGGCCAGTGATATCATGATATCACTGGCCTCAGTGAATAAATATGATATCTTCAGTCGGGCCATGTCATATCCCCTATATATATATTCATTGCAAAAAAACATTGTTAATGCATCAGTTAGTGTTAAAGTGACAAAAGTGGGGAAATGAGCTGTTAGAGTTGAGCCCCTAACCCCACCACCACCCCACCACCCCACTCTACATGGATCAACAGACATCAGGTTGTGCCATGGGGTTGTCAGACCCAACTCTCACCTCATTCCATGTGTAAACAGTTTGATATTCTACAGGAAAGGATAACTGGGTGAGAGTTAGGCCTGATGACCCCATGGCACACCCTGACATCTGTCTCTCTGTGGAGGATGGGGGTTGGGGGGTTAGGGGCTCATCCCTAACATTTAATTTCCCCACTTTTGTCACTTTAACCCTAACTAATGATTAACAAAGTTTTTTGCATGAATTTCCTTACTTTTTGAAAAGTGCAATATAACTAGTAAATGGTGTGTGTTAGTGGGAGCGCGGGACCCAAGAAGCTGCCCACTTGTGCTTAATGATATACATCTATGGGAGCATGGGCCCTCTGGGCCCTGCGATCCCACTTACACATCAGTAAGGAACCATCCAACATCCCTGTATGGATAGGAACACTTGTAACACTAATTTACCAATATATCAGGCACTGTAGCAGCTATGAAACAAATTCAAGTGTTGTTGTAATCATGACAGCAAGACCTCAATGCTAGATAGGCAGACAAAATCTGTATCTCACATCATTTGCAAGATACGGACACAGAAAAAACCCTGAAAAGGCACCCTAGGAACCCTTGGAACACATTTTTGTCAATATCTTCATAACCATAGTAAGAAGGAAAACAATTCCACTACTGGTATAATCTATGATTTCCAAACTTGTTTCTATAGCCTAGATTAAGCTGTGGGTAGAGAAAAATCAGTTTCTCCCTTAGTTTTTGAGATATGGGCACCAGAAGTCGCTATGGGCATCACAATGTTAACCTATGGGAAAAATGTCTACTTCGTGATGGCATGTCTATGGACTCAATTAACTTTTCAACACCAAAGCAGTATAATTCACATCTCTGGGGCATCCCCTTAATACCCTGCAAATTTCAAGTCAAAATGACCAAACAGTTTATTTACAGTGCAGTGGCAAAGTTTTTAAAATCCTAATACATAAGGAAGCAAAATCCCCATTTGTGAGGTCAATCCCCGTTTGCGAGCTGTCAGAATCTTCATCTGTGAGAAATCCTTGACCATAAGATTTTGGCTATCTGGTCCCTAAGGGACGGTCAAGAATTTTGCTACCTCACAAAAGAGGATTGCTTACGGATTGGGATTTTGTCAGCTAGCGGACTAGGATTTTGCCAGCTCATGAAAGGGGATTCAATAACCCAATCCCCTTTTCCAAGCTGACAAAATCACAGTCTGCAAGCTGATCTTCTTTCATGAGGCAGCAAAATCCTTGACCATGAGTCAATCTTCATCCACAAGAAGGGCCATCTGTTCCCTAAGTGATGGTCAAGGAGTTTGCTACTTTGTGAAAGATGATCAGCTCACGGACTGGGATTCTGTCAGTTCGCGAAAGGGGATCGGAAGCGAGTTGCAAAAGAAGAATTTAAAAATTTTAAATGTCAATTTTTTGGTCAAAACAAAGCAAGCCAAAGGTATAGGTTTGTAGAGGGCATCACCCTGGACTAAAGCCATGCCTTATTGCCACAAGAAGTCACCCATGGAGGAAAAAAATTAAAACAAGTTGGAGGCTTGCGAAACGGGAATTTTTCCCTCACTGACTGGGATTTTTTAAATCCCCTTTCATGAACTGACAAAATCCTTGACTGTGAGCCCAATGCCCTTTTGCAAAATATACATATAAATATTGGCGTGAACTGAGTATGCTCAGAACCCAAACATTAAAGATTAAATAACTTTGGCATAGGTTAATATTTTTAACCAAACCAATGCTGCATTCTTCTTTGACCAAATATCTTTCTACCCTGAAAGTTTCAGACCAAACGACCAAAATGCTGTGGTCACAGCATGATGGCCAAAAAAGTGACAAAAGTGGCAAAAAATGCATTTTTTCAGTGCTTTTCTGCGCAACAACTGTAATTCTGACTAAAACACAGCAAGAGATCTACTATACCAGACCTCACATTCCAAATGTTGTGCACATCTGTTAAACGATTGCAAAGCTATTAATGTGCAAAATTTTGGTTTTAACATTAAAGTGCCTACTGAACCTTAATTATAGTGGCATAAGATATACAGTATATAGATAGATAGATAGATAGATAGATAGATAGATAGATAGATAGATAGATAGATAGATTTTTTTTTATTGCAAAAAATCTCAGTTAATACTTCAGTTAGGGTTGTTTCCACAATGACAAAAGTGTGGAAATGTGGTGTTATGGTTACCACCCCACCACCACACCCACATCCTCAAACCCATAAATCTGCATTCCCCCCAACCCCACAGACACAGTCATGAAAGCAGTACAAGACACATCCATCGTCGTGATATAGCAACTGTATGAGTACTGCTGTCATCAGAGTGCCTTGTGGGTACATACACATGCTGGGCAACCATGGGAGAGAGCCCACAGTTAGCATTTACTGTTACAAACATGAATAACAAGATTTAAGCATATGCCTATATTTCAATTGTTAAGAAATGATGAAACACACAGTATGTTATCTATAGATAGCTGTATTGGAAATAAGAGTTTGAATAACCCTAGCAACAGTCAGTGGATGTTAGCATATTTTTTTTCTGATAGAGTGAGTCAGTCTTAATAACAAATGGTAATAATAATAAAAGTAATGTTTAATAGTATAGGTTACAAGCAACATGTGACAGCAACAGTTGTAACATCCAAAGCTAATGAGTATTTCCAGTTAACACAGCAGTATTACAACATGTGATGGTGCTAGTTTTATATCTGAGCAGCATATGAAAAGTACTATGTATGTGTCAGCTATGTCTGTCCTGCTACCACATGCCTATGTAGTGGCAGTGATACCTGCAGTGAGCCACTCGTTGAATTATGACATATAAAAAGCAATATTTAGAATGTTTGTGCAGAACTAAGTTTCACTTTATGAAAAAGATATGCCAGCACTAATGTGTCATCACACTGTACAGGGTGGATCATGCTATATTTGTTTTCCATTACATAGTGTTATGTGAAAGGAGTACAGTGTCATGATTAATGTGACTGACTGGTATAGTGTCTTACAGTCTTGCATGTGTGTTTGTGTGTGTGGGGATGGGGGAATGCGGACTTAGGGGTTTGAGGATGGGGGTGTGGGTCTGGTGTGGTGGGGTGGTAATCCTAACACTGCATTTCTGCACTTTTGTCACTGTGGAAACAACCCTAACTGATGCATTAACAGAGTTTTTTGCAATGAATTTCCCTTCTTTTTGAGAAAGTATAATATGATTAGTAAATGGTGTGTGGTGGTGGGAGTGTGGGGACCTCCCACCAAGCTGCCCATTTGTGCATAATGATATGTGTTTGTGGGCGTGCAGGACCTCCAGGCCCTGGGCTCCCACTTACACATAGGCATGGAGCCATATAGCAGCCCTATGGGGCAAGGAACCCATGTAATGCTAATTTATCAATATCTGGGGAATGGTAGCAGGTAGAAAAAAATTAAAGTGTCATTGTAATCCTAAAAGTGAGTAGTTTTCACACTATAAGATTATCAATTCCATATCTCACATTATTCCTGAGTTACGGGCACTGAAAGGCACTGTGAGTGCTAACTCGGAAGGCATAATACTGGCCTATAGCCATGAAAATGAGCAAGTGGAACTGCAAATCCACAATATCTCAGAAACTGTACAAGGTAGAAAAAAAAATCAAATGTCATGTTATTTATGGCTTTCCAGCATACTTTTACACTTAGTCCCCCTGTAGGGAGACTAAGAAATGTTGTTACTAAAAGTCCATATCTTGAACCATTTTCAAGATACAGGCCCCAAATGCATCACAGATGCTGCAATGTTATCTTATGGGAAAATTTCTGAACTTTGGAATGCTGTAACTTTGGGCCCTGTAATGTTTTGCCACCAAACCACCAAAAAGCACATATGTGGGGCCAGGGCTTGCCACCATGCAAATTTCAGCTGAGAAGACCCAAGCCTTTTGTTTCAGGAAAAGATTTGCAATTATTTGTGGAATATTTTCACAAATGACTTTCGCAAATCATGAAAGTTTTCTCAAAACAAATCATGAAACCTTTGCATTTGTGAAAGTATTTTGCGAAATTATTTTAAAAAAATTGAGAAACGCATTTCAGGAGGGTTTAACCCTCCCCCCCCAAAAAAAAGACATGGCTAGCATCCTCAGGACCTGACTAGCTAAACACAACAATCAGTGTTTACCTAGGTGGTCCCAATTTTAAATGCCAAACATTTTCTGTCACTAACTGAAAACAAGATGGCCGAATCACAAAAGTAAAAGGGCCATTTGTGAAAGCAAAAATGTCCATTTGCGAAAGTTTTGTGATTTTTACTAACTTTTCCCCTTGACTATAATGGAAAATTTGTTTTTTGAATAACTTTTGAATGGTTTATTATTTTTTCACTGAATCTTTGAAAGGCACATCGGTGACCAAGGCTGCATCTTCCCTGACGTTTTCGGACCAAAAGGACAAACCTTTCAGGCTATGGGTGTGAGCAAAAAACAGCACAAAAAGTATTTTTTTTGTGTGTGTTTTCTGGTGTTCTGCAGCTCTGCAAATGTATATCCAACCATAATGCAACTTGTCACATCCAGATACCTGTTGCACCAGACAGCACGTGCAAAATTTCAGGCAAATTTGTCATACGGTGGCAAAGTTATTAAGGTGCAAAATTTGAAGTTTAACATTAAAGTTCTTACTCAGCCCTAACTATAGTGGCACTACCATGCCACTATAATAAATATAATACTGGCACAGTCACTCCAGTATAGTTAGGACTGAGTAAACAATTTAATATTAAACCCCAAATTGTGCACATTAATAACTTTGCAACCATTAAATGGATTTGCACAAAATTTGGAATGCACAATCTTGTATGGTAACTATCTTGATTTGCCAAGTTGTGTTTCTGTTTGACTTGTGATTTTTGTGCAGTGAAGCTCTGAAAAATGTGTTTTTTGGTTTTTTTGGTCAATTGTTTGCTGATTATTTCCCTTCATGCTATGGGCACACTGTTTGGTATTTTGGTCTGACATTTTCAGGGTAGAAAGAGGCTTGGTTAAAGAACAATCCAGCATTAGACTGGGGAAAAATTATTAATCTGTTCCAAAGTAATTTAATTTTGAAATTTTGAGTCCTGAGTATGCTCAGTTCACTCCGAGATCTATATGTATATTTTGCAAAAGACGATTGGGCTTGCGATGAAGGATTTTGTCAGCTTGTAAATGGGGATTTATAAAATCCCCATTAGTGAGGAAAAATTCTTCATTTGTGAACCACCATTTTGTTTTCATTTTTTCTCCCAAACAAAAAATGTTGTAGCTTACCCCACAGGTGACTTCTTCTAAAAATCAGGCATGGGCTTTGTTCAGGGTGATGCCTTTTACAAACCTATGCCTTTGCTTTCATTTGTTTTGGCCAAAATATTTCCACTTTAGATTTTTTAAATTCTTCATTCACGACTGGCTTCCGATCCTCAATCACAAGGTGACAAAATCCCCATTCGTGAGCCAATCCCCTTTCACGAGGTAGCAAAATCCTTGATCATGACATAGGGATCAGATGGCCCTATCTCACGAAGAAGGATTGGCTCATGAACGGGGATTATGACAGCTCACAAAAGGGGATTGGCTCATGAACAGGGATTTTGTCACCTTTCAAAAGGGAGATTGGATTTTTGAATCAACCTTCATGAGCTGACAAATTCCTTTTTCACAACCTGTCAAAATCCTTGTTCACGAGCTGATCCCCTTTTGAGAGCTGACAAAATCCTTGATAGTCATTTCATGACCAGATGGCACTTCTCACGAATGAGGATTGGCTTTTGAATGGGGATTTTGACACCTCGCGAAAGGGAATCAGCTTGTGAACAGGTATTTTGTCAGCTTACAAAGGGGATTATTTTTTTAATTCCTCCTTTGTGAGCTGTCAAAAGCCCCATTGGGGAGCCAATCCCATTTAGCGAGCTGACTAAATTCCCTGTCATAACTTCCAGACCAGATGGTCAAAATCTGATGAGCAAGGATTTCTCATGAGCGGGGATTTTGACAGCTCACAAATGGGGATTGACCTCGTGAAAGGGGATTTTCCCACCTCGAGAACTAGGTTTTTAAAAACTTTGCCACTGCACTATAAATAAATGGTTTGGTCTTTTGGCTAGAAATTTGCAGAGTATGAAGCAGTAGTCCCAGAGATTTGAATGATACTATTTAGGTGTAAAAAGGTTAAATGGTTACAAAGATATGCCATCACGACATTGAGATTTTTCCCATAGAATAACATTGCAGCACCCACAGTGACTTTTGGTGCCTGCATCTCAGAAACAATGTAAGATACAGATTTTTCCCTGCTGGCGGAGGTGGACTAAGCACATGTGGATGTTCTGAAGTTATGACTACAACTGCAGTGGAATTTTTTTTCATAGCTTGTATGGTCGGTGACATATTGGCAAATTAGTGTCACAAGGGTTCCCTTTCTGACCTATAGGGTTACTGTATGGCACTGTTGTTATGTGTGAGTGGGTGTGCAGAGCCCAGAGGGCCCACCCTCCCACACACACATATTGTTATGTGCAAATGGGCAGCTTGGTGGGAGCGCAGGGCCTGGAAGGCCCGCTCTCCCACCAATGCATACCATTTACCAGTTACATTACACTTTCTCAAAACATAAGGAAATTCTTTGGAAAAAACTTTGTTAATGCATTAGTTAGGGTTAAAGTAACAAAAGTGGGGAAATGAGATGTTAGGGTTGAGCCCCTAAGCCCCTTACCCTACCACCCCACTCCCCCATCCTCCACACATTGACAGATGTTGTGGTGTGCCACGGGGTAGTGAGACCTAACTGTCATCCATTCTCCTTTACTGAAGCATCTCAACCTGTTTACACATGGAATGGGTTGAGAGTTGGGCCTGATGACCCCATGGCACATCCCATCATCTGTCAGTGTGTGTGGAGGATGGGAGAGTGGAGTGGCAGGGTGGGGGCTTGAGGGTTGAGGCTCAACCCTAACATGTCATTTCCCCACTTTAGTCATTTTAACCCTAACTGATTCATTAATGAAGTTTTTTGCAATGAATATATATGTGTGTATATATATACACATATACACATATACAGACACACAGATGCATACACACAGCACGCACACACACACACACACACACACACACACACACACACACATATGCACACACTGTACCTCTGTAAATAAAATGTTGTCAATTTGTACAGCACCAGATTGAGCTTTTGAGAAATAGTAAGGGTCTTCTGGAGTCCCAGTTTTCCAGTTTTCTTGGTGTTGCATTTAGTACTGCAATGGAATGGTATTACAAGTGGCCTTGATTCAAATCTCAGTTAAGGCATTTCTGTCTCTCGTCTGTCTGTTCGTGTCCCATATATGCACACTGCATCCTTGTAAAAAAAATGTAATTAATGTGTGCAGCACCAGGTTTTACATTTGAGAAAACGTAATATGCTTCTGGGAGTGACAGATTTATAGTTGTCTTGGTGGCACAACTGGTAGTGAAACAGAATGGTATGCTGAGTAGCCTGGGTTCAAATGATAGCAGCAAAAGCATTTATTTCTTTCTCTCTTCTGTCTGTGCCCCACATGCATGCACACTGCACCCTTGTGCAGTTAATATTTTCATTGGCGTATGACTTTTCAGGCACCATCATACAACGATATCATGTTAATATAGTGATCACAGTGATATTGCCACAAGTATGAAAAATGACTTAGTTGTGTGGTACGATTATCTATGTTCATGTTATGGTGTACTTGAGGGTATGCATATTGGCATAGTGTTGCAGAGACATTCCTACAACAAATCAAAACCAAAATAACTATTTTACAGTCAACTATAATTCAACAAACTCATAGAAAACCAGATGTAGTGCATATCTACTCATGGATTCCCACCTCAGCATATATCTATACATAGATGGAGTGCCAGCTGTATAAAGTCAGCCAACTCCAGGTCTAGGGCACAGGTATTGGAACTAGGATTGTCAGCAGGCATAGTATTTCCTCATATTGCTGGTGGTTAAATGTGTTAAGTGGTCAAAGGAAGTGATCTGAGTTAGACTTGTCAGAAACTCCTGTTAAGTGAGGAGTTCAGTGGTATGCCAGCAGCACTGAATTAGCTTCTTCACCTGCATACAAAGGAATGCTAGACATCTATGTCCCTCGGGGGTAATGTGAGGGTCTTCCCCTGCAATGACCAATATAAGGAGAGCAGGTGATGAGGGAACTGTGCAGGTGTGTTGAGTGGTCCAGGCAATGATCAATAAAACACACTGGACTCCTTATCAAGCTAAATCAGGTTCATTATGCTAACACATATGCTATATTAGCATCATCAGTCTAGTATACAGAGTCAAATAATGATCAGTTACCTTCCTCTGGGAGAGTGAACAGGACTGGCATGGAGGCTGCAGCAATGTATTTCAATGTTCCCTCCTACTCACTACTCTAAAACTTCTACATATATTTATACCCCATTTGTATCTATATTTGTGACCAACAAGAACAGTTTTTGCAATTTACTACACCCATTCGTTTATCAAATTTGGAGTTATCTTTCTTATTCCAGGGTCTAACCATGTGTTTTGTATGCTTGGTATGCTGTCAAGCCCTCCATCATGTATTGTTCTTCTCAACACTTCTCAGAATAAGTGAAGAAGTATAAAAAATGTGTCTCACAGAAAACTGAATTTCGTACAACTGGCAAATTCCTATATATGGCTACAGTAAACGATTCTTCCGCACAAACATATAATGCCATTCTCCTACAGGAGTCAAGTAGGCAAATCTGTGCCCATAAGGGTTGGGTAAGGGCACAGGACAATAGCTCATGTAGTAGGTCCCTACCGGGAGCTGAATCGCCAGCAAAAGTCATCAGGTATTAATTGCATTCTGTGTGGTGCTGCTGGTGTCCTGTATGAGGAGTGCAGAATTTTATTTGAATTAATTTAGTGCATGCATCTCTGAAGGCCTTATGCCACAATGCCCAGCAAGCCTCCCAGTCCTATTCCTGAACCTGGGAACCTAGGAGCTCATCCCATTTATCCTTGGAGAGGGAGGATTGATCTTGGATAGTATTTCTGATCGCTTTGTAAAGTTTCCCTACGAATCCTTATCTGTGCATTAACAATTGGAAGGTAGGAAAGGAAGGAAGGGCAGCATTTCAGGCAGATTGCAGTATCTTCTGAACAGTACTGTTTAATTGTAGATATCTCTAGAAGTCAGCCTGAGGGTATCCCAAGTACTCTGCAATACCTGCAAAATGTCTGCCACCATACTGCTTCCAATATCCAATATCCTGTACTATAGCAAGTCCCTTCACCTGCCACATAGACCAGGATAGGAGTTTCTTATCTATTGTAATGTCTAAGTTGCTCCAGACTGATGTGTGTATATAATGGGTTTGGGGATTAGTCCTACCCACTTGTGCATTTAGCACCAGTACTGAATAGATGATGTGATTGGTGGGTGTCCTTTTAGCTCTTTAGAAGGAGATGAAAAAAGGAAAAGGGATGGAGCCAGTCCTCTGTTTTGAGCGTTTTCCACATGGATCCATTGAGGGGGTTTCTCGGTGACTAGTCTGAACCACTGCAGTGTTTAGATGGCCCTGAAAGCCCAAATGTAGCCTGTAATCCAAGAGAGACCCCACCCTCCTATAGATTAGGGTGCCCTTAGTTTATTGCAACTGTATCTGGGAAGTAAACCCTCTCAGATAAAGCTGTCTATAAGTTTATCAACTTGGGAGTCCCAACTTGGATGTAGGTGTAGTGGTAAGTGAGAGATAACAGAGAAAAATGAAGGTACAGAGACCATTTTGACAACTGTAGGTTTACCTGCCAAAGTGAGCTACAATAACCTCAACTTGTTGAATACTGTCTTGAGCTCATACAAGATAGGAAAGATAAGCCTTGCACATCTTGGACAACTCTGAGGTGACCTTAATATCTGAAAAGGTAATCACTGTGGGCAACCATCTGAGTCCAAAGGACTTGAAAAAGGATGCTTGATAGGCTGGATTAAGGGTGAGATCCTCTGTTTTGGATTGATTTACTCATTGTCAAGATAGACCATTAAAAACAGCCAGCTAACCTGGCCCCATGGTTCTGAGTGATGGTGTTCATTCGGCACACTGGTGACCCAGGTTCGTGAACTGAGCCCAAGACATCAGGAGCGGGTGCAGACAGGGAGGGAATTCAGGGTGTCCTTTGGACGCCTCCCTTCTGGGGGAGCAAAGATGCTTTGCTGCCTCTCTAGCAGCTCCTGGTGTCTCTGGGGTGGTGTCACAGGCAGTGTGGGTGACCACACACTGCTGAACGTCCCCACTCAGGACATACCCTGTGGCGCATCTATGGTGGGTGTGTGGGGCCAGAAAATAAGAAAAAGCTCCCTGACAGACCGGATGATGGCCAACAGTCCCTGGCACCTTGGTAGCCTGGAATAGCTAATGCTAACCCCCCGCTGGCCCCTGGGCTAATTGTATGTGCCTCGGGACACTTCTTCCCTGGAAGGGAGGGACTCATTAGAAGGAAGGGATATATCAGGTCACCCGGGGACAACCTGCAGTAGCAGGGCAGTGGATGGCGACTGAAGGAGAAGTGGTGGCCGGGGGTCCTGAGTGTGTGTGGCCCAAAGGAGTGGCCATTCAGGGAAGGGTGAGAGATGCAAAAAATAAAAAAAGAGTGAGCAGATCCATCAGGGGCCATGTGGATGAAGCTGTATCCCCCAATAAAACAACTAAATCGTTAGCATACATCATAATTGAATAACAGGTCTGGCAAATGTGAACTCCAGTGATCTGGACATAGAAACATAGAATGTGACAGCAGATAAGGGCTGCTGGGCCCACCCAGTCTGCCCCTATTTTTTTATCTTTGTTTTTTGCTGCAGACCTAACTTGATCTATGATGTCATCTCTTCCCCTTCCTTCCTTACCCCTTCAATTCCCTTGTGTTTGTCCCAGGAATTTTTGAACTCCACGACTGTTTTTGCCTCCACTAAATCCACTGGAAGGCTGTTTCAGACATTTACCACCCTTTCATTGAAGACGTACGTCCTCACATCCCTCCTGAAATTACACCTTCCAGTTTCATAGCATGCCCCCTTGTTCTAGAGTACCTTTTTTCTGAAAAATACCCACCCCCTGTACCTTAATTACCCCTGTGATGTATTTAAAGGTCTCCATCATATCCCCTCACCCTCCTGTCCTCCAGCATGTACCTGTTTAGCTCCTTAAGTCTTTTCTCTTAGGGCTATTGATGCAGACCCCACACCATTTTGGTAACCCTCCTCTGGATCACCTGTAGTCTGTCTGTCCTTCCAGAGATGTGGTCTCTATTAATGAACACAGTATCCAATGTGAAGTCTTAACAGCAACCTATATAGGGACAGCACCACCTCCCTTTTCCTCCTGGTGATACTCATTCCTGTGCACCCCAGTATCACACTAGCCCTTCCAACTGCCTTGTCACACTGCTTGGCCATTTTTAGGTAATCTGATATGATAGCCTCTAGGTCTCATTCCTGCTTGGTCTTTGTCAGTATCACTCCATCCAATTTGTACTCCACTCCTGGGTTTCCATGCCCCAAATGCATTACTTTACACTTTTTTGCATTAAAACCCAGCTGCCATACCCTTGATCAGACCTCTAGTCTTTTCAGATTCCTAACCATCCTTTACACACACACACACACACACACACACACACACACACACACACACACACCCCAGGAGTGTCTACTCTGTTGCAGATGTTGGTGTCATCCACAAAGAGGCAAACCTTTGCTTCCAGTTCCAATGCTATGTCACTTATAAAGACACTGAAGAGGACTGGTCCCGGCACTGATCCCTGAGGTACCCTACTGGTCACCCTCCCTGTTGTAGCCTGATGGGAGCTTCACTGTGAGCACAAACAACAGAGAAGACAGCGGGCATCTGTTGTGAGTACATCTGCAGATGGCGAAAGGAAACTCTAGGAGAAAGTAAGTTAACACCCTTCCAGTGAGGGTGGAATACAATAGTTGAAACAGGATAGAAAGCAGACACCCAGAATCAGATGGGTTAAAAAGTTGATGTGAGTACACCCACTCCACCCAATCAAAGGCTTTTTAAAAATCTATGGCCAGAGTGGCAGCTAGTGTGGGGTACTTTTCACACATGCATAATGTTAAAAAGAGAGCAAATGTGATCTGAGCTAATTCTACCTTTTCTAAAATCCACTTTGGATTGGTGTATCAGCTGGGGCAGGATCAGGTCAAGCCTGGTGGTGAGGGTTTTAGCATATATCTGGCTATCAATTTTTATCAAAGAAATTTCCCTTCGCAGACTACATGGGAACACCGAGGAGCAATGGGGGTTACAGGATTGCTCTTTGTAAGCAGCCAGCATCTCTTCCCCTGCATCGATTAGCATTTGATGATTTCAGCTTCCATCTCTTGGACCAGAGTGCTAAAATCTCAAGTTGGCTCCTCTACCAGATCGGAACTAAATTCCTAGACTTGTGGGGCTCAATCTTCACAAGTCTTCATCTTGTACAGAGATCCCTGACAGAAAAAAAGAGCTGTGGGGAAGCACCAGTCACTTCCCAAACTACCCAGCTTTATAAGTTTTCACAAGTTATATCCTGCTGCTGTGCTCACTTTCAACCTCATGACTTCAACCTCTCATCCTCCTCTCTGCCATCTATCATACCTTACAGTTGCTACCAATTTCTTGCTCTGACATGTGGTGCTGTTCTCCAATTTTGCCCTTTGTATTAATTGCCCCAGTTACCTAACTTATAATATGTACTATTTTTTGTATGCTTGTTCAATATCTGTACTTTGTATTTTGTATTTTGTACTGTTTTGCATCCAGTCATAAGTTCTGTGCCTCCTGTCCCAGGATTGCACCTGGAAATGAGCTTTGGTGCAGTATGCTTTTCCCAATTACAAATTTTAAATAAATAAATAAATGAAAATCTGAGCGCTGCAGGAAAAAAGCACCAATTTTTAAACCTATTGGAAGGGCCTTTGTACCACTACAATCTCCAGCCCTTCTCAGACTATGTGGGAACATTGAAGAGCAATAGGAGTTGAGGGATTGCTCTTTGAGGCAGCTGGCATCCCTACCCCTGCATCGACTAGCTTTTGACTTTCTGCTCCCATCCCTTGGACCGGAGCACTGAAACTTCAGGTTGGCTCGTCTACAGCCCTGTCATTGGCTCCTCAGATCACTCTTCACACCCCAATTATCGGAACCACACCAGCTGAATGGTGGCCACTGCATAGACACCGATAATGGTGCACCTGTTATATTTCAAGAATGTGGAAGTGTTTACAGTAGGGACATGATTCAAGAAGCTCTGTGATGAGTTAGCTATTACCTTTATCTTCCAAAAAAATTGATGCTAGAAAGGACAATAGCCTAGGTGTAAAACTGGTGTAATACCACACAGCTGTACTGTTTGACTGAAACCCACTTAAGCAAGTGGACTCACTATGCTTGCTCCCAACCTTCTATCCACAAACTCAGGGAACAGTGCGGAAAATGCAACAGTTCCTTACAAGGCAGCAGTCCTATGGCTCCCCCCACCTCCATGGGCCACACATAATCCACACTCTTGTGAAATAGGAAAGAAAAGGGGCAGAGACTGCCTGCATAGTACCCCAACAGACCTAAGGGACAACACTGAGAGTGGGAGCAACCCCCACTCCACCATCCTGGAAAAGGGACCGCAGAAGGAAGTAAACCCTGGGCTCAACCTCTCATGGCAGTGAAGAAAGGCAACTAGACTCTACCCAGAAAAAAAACAGTGAACAGCCAAAACAATCAACAAGTGGGGGGGGGCAAGATAGTTTCCTAGTTACTATACCATACTATTTTGATAAATGATGCAGCTCTGCAGTTCTTATGGGCTCAGTTTCCCACATCACATATAAGGGCAACAGATAGGACATCAGTCCGCCATTCCACACTGCTAACTGGTGTTGGAGCACCTTGCTCCAGTGTATGCGTAGCCTTTTGTGTCAGACTTTGGAGTGGAAACAATCAGCACACAAAATCCCCAGCACGAGTTTAGTCCCTGATGCAAGCAGGCAAGGTCATTTCTAACGTAGCATCCTTCCTCCTTTATTGGTAAATGAGTTATTTGGACAGCTCACGCCTTCAGCTCTCACTTGTTTGTTTCCTTTGATCTACTGTCATGGACCAGAACACATTCATGAGAGCCCATATTGGACCCAAGGTACAGGCACCCCACCCTTTCTGGAAGCATCTCTCCCCGAAAGAAGAGGAGGGCTCCTGCTCCAGCAGGGTCCATCCCCACACTTCACAGCACACAAGGTACAAGCAAACACCAGTTTTACTAGGTTATAGAATGCTTAGGCTAGCTGTAGATTGTTTTAGGGCATGTTTTAGAATAACTGCTTGTTTTTTACTACCAGGACCCTTGTATAACTATTACAATTTTTCAGAACAAAATATCCTCTGGCTGGAGCTTGCAAACCTGTTCTGGAGTGACCCTGAGATCCCAGGAATCTAGCTCAATTGAAGCTAAGACTATACACACACTGAATATACGAGGGGAGCAGACAAAAGAAAAGTATTACGAAGTCCTTAGGCACCTCAACAGAGAAAGAGCAAACATAGCCTTTCTCCAGGAAACCCACACCCTCTCCACACAAGCTAACCTATGGCTCAAGGAATGAGTAGAACAAGTATATACCACAGGAAAGAGCAACAAAAGAGCTGGCATCTTAATTTTAATCCATAGAAACACCCCTTTTCAACTAAGGCAGATCAGGTAGGACACAAATGGCCACTACATTATTGTCGAGGGCAGTCTAGACAAGACAGAACTAATACTGTCTTCTGTATATGGCCTGAATGAGGACAACCCACAATTCTTCACAACACCGTTAGAGGACTTTTCCAGTTCAGGCACCTGCTCAATGTACTGGCTGGGGACTAGAATACAATTCCAGACACAGCCCTCTATAGTTCAAACTCATGCCAGAATGGACTAAACTCTAAGCAAACAGCACTAATTGAACTACAGGACTCAGGCCTCATACAGGCCTGGAGATCTCTCCACCCAGGGGAGAGAAGCTATACTTTTCAGTCACCAGTCCACCATACCTCCTCTAGACTGGATTACTTCCTATTTTCCACAGCTCTCTTCACAAATATTCACTTTTGTGAAATCTTGCCCAGGGTAGTCTCGGTCCAATCCCCAGTATCCCTTTCCGTGTTCCCCAACACCAGCCCACAGGGGTGGGACAAGCTATGGAGAATCAATAACTCCATGCTACAATACCAAGGCATAAAAGAAAAAATAGCCAAGAGCATCACCACCTTCTTTTAAGAAAATGTCTACATGGTTCACAGCTACCACAATGTATGGGGCACATTTAAATGTACAATACGGATAGAACTCATTCAGTTAGCAACAACCAGGAGGAAAAAAAAAGAAGCCAAGACCAAACAGCTCCTAAATTACATCAGGAAACTAGAAAAATTCCTCTCCTCCTCCTCACCTGCCGAGGACTGGCTACTCCTTAACACCCTGGCAGCCCAATATGGCGAAACCCTCAGAGAACAGGCAGAGCACAATTTCCTCAAGGCACATACCGGATATGTAGATCAGGGAGAAAAGGCCAGAAGGCTCCTAATGATAAGGTTAAAGCAACAGGAGACTTCTAGATTGATTAAAGGAATTCTAAGAACCCCAACTACCCCCCGATTACAAATCTCAGAGATTGCCTTTGCTTTTGCAGATTACTTTCAGATCCTCTAACAGTGGAAGAGGCAGCTCCAGATGATCAGGTTAATAGCTTATTAGAAACTGCCCAACTCCCAGACAAAATAACTGATCTCGACACAGATATTTCACTACACGAAATCCAGAAGGCCCTGAGGGAGCTACCAATGGACAAAGCCTCAGGACCAGATGGATTCTTGAACAATTTTAACAAGATCTTCGCTCACCAGCTGACCACCCCACTAACTACCCTCTTCCAATCAACTCTAGGCTCACAACTCATGGACCCACTTAACAAGAAGCCCTGATCACACTGCTCTCCAAACCCGGGAAAGACTCGGAATGCCTGGACAGCTACAGGCCCATATTTCTGCTAAACACAGGCATTACAATACTTGCCAATACACTGGTATCCAGAAAAGGGAGAGTATGGGAGTATTTCATAGGCCCAGAACAAGTGGGGTTTATGAAAGATGGAAGATCAGCTGACCACTTACACAAGTTAGTCCATTTGATCTCAGCAGCAAAAGACTCTGATCAGGCAGCAATTCTACTATCACTGGATGCCAAAAAGGTGTTCAATAGGGTATCCTGGTACTTTCGGTTCCACACCCGCTGACACTTCGGATTCCTGGAGAAATTCATCGGATATGTTAAACTTCTATACTCACATCCTTCTGCATGCATTATATGCAATGGTAATAACTCAAGAGCATTCTCCCTCCACAGAGGAACTCGCCAGGGCCGTCAGCTTTCCCCTTACATATTTAATGTATACCTGGAGCCCCTAACCTGCAGAATCCTCCTGGAAGACAGAATTAAGGGAATTCTTGTAGGGGAACTCAGGTCCAAACTCTCCAATTACGTGGACCACATCCTATTACACCTCAAAGAACCCACCTCCTTCATCCCGGCCACCTTTGCCCTTTTGAGGGAATACGGATCATCTCAGTGTATAAGCTGAATCTAGATAAAACCTGTGTCATGCCACTCAGCCATCGAGTGACAAAGAATCATGCACAGGAATGGGGAACCAGATGGTGCTGAACTCAATAAAATACATTGGGATCCACATCGCCCTTGGCAAACATCAAACGTACACACATAACATAGAAGCCCTCCTGATAACTATCAAAAAGGACTTACCATAGTGTTCGGCCCTCTCCTTGATCCTCTGGGCCAGAATCAATACAATTAAAATGAACCTCCTACCGAGAATACTTTATTCACTCGAAATGACAGACCAGTATATCCCCAAGAGTTGGTTTGTCAAATTGAAATCAATACTTAATACCTTTCTCTGGGCCAACAAAAAATCATGCAGAGCATACAGGAAACTCACACTGCCCAGTAGGAGAGGTGGACTCAGACCACCAAATTTTCAACTCCTCTACCTTGCTCTCCATGCCAGGAAATTCCTATTTTGGTCCACAGCAAACTCAGCCCCCCTTCACACAGGGGGTTACATTACGCAGTGGCACCAGATTGAATGAGACCTCTATAACCTGGCAAATACCAACATCGAATCACTACTCTACATTGTGCACTCAAATGTATTGGCAATACTTAAGAGCACTCCAATGGGTACCTCCCACCCGGCCAGCCACCAACTGCACAATCTCTTAAAAACCCAACCCATCCTAGTAACTAATCAACCAATCTGTGGGAATCCAAACTTTAAGATACAGCAAAACCACATCCCAGTCAAATTCCTCAAGTCCCCACAATCAGTTCTGCTAGGTCACATGGTTCAAAACGTCTCTTTCATAACATACAAAGCCTTCTGCTCTCTCTTCCTCCTGATGCATGAATGTCCCCATTTTCCTTCTTCCAACTTCTTCATTCCATTGCTGCAGCCCTCCTGCCTAGACCCTGGTGGTTCTATGACCCCTGTGCTTGGGAAGAACTAACCTTACTTGCCACACAACAATGTTCCATATCAAAACTGTATAAGAAACTTTTGGAACTATCAGCAACTGCCCATACTTGTCCAAGGTGTTCCCCAATCTCCAAAACCCCACACTAGAAAAGCAGTATGGGAAGGCACCCACAGATACCTCAGGACTGACAGTCTTAAGCTAATGCAGATAAAGATTATACATAACATGTATACCTCTCAACCTAATGTGGAACAAATTAGCAAAATTTGGAACACTTAATCAAATCTTTACCTAAGAAGCTCAAAACACTGTTAAAATGTTTGCATTTATGTTCAGAAAGTCTGTTATTAATTGAATAATACATTGTTTGCATCATTTACTAAAGATTTATGCTTTAAAATGTTGACACTGAATGTGGGACAAGTCCTCACAATGTGGAACAGGGAGCTTTTTTGAAGTAAAATGCAGAACGTTCCTCGTAATTTGGTACAGTTGAGAGGTATGATAACATATACTTCACTCCTCAGAGACTGCATGAAATGGGTCACCTGCCTTCTGCACTCTGCTCGAAGTGTAGCCTAGAAACAGGCAACCTATAGCATATCCTGTGGGATTGCCCTAACACAGCACCACTCTGGTCCTCCATCCAGCAACATCTAGACCCTCTTCAGGGCCTCGACTCAGCCTTTGTTACCAAAATTTGCCTGCTGGGTATGGGCCTTGACCAATTCTTTGGCAATCAAAAATTCCATATCTCCCTTACGACTGCCATAGCAAAGCAGACTACTTTGAGGCACTGGCTTGATGACACAATTCCATTTTATCAGGAATGGCACAACACCTTTCTCAACGCACTGAGAATAGAAAAGATGGCCTGCTCACTCCAGAACTGCTTACACTAATATGAACAAAGATGGAACATAGTTCAAACTCTATTACTCAGTCTGGCCTGCTGGTGCAGCAGTTGAATTTCTGTGTGTGACACCGATGACCAGGTTTGGGAATGGACATGTGGAGTTGGGGGGCCGGCTGGGGGAGAAGGAGTAAGCATCCGACAGATTGCTTTCCTTTTTCAGAGGAGGTAGGAGTAGAGTATCTGGTGCCTGATGGACCCCTGGTGGAGGCTGGGGGAACCAAAGGTGACTGGTTCCAGTGCGCAAGGGGGGGCAGGGCAGATGCTGGATGTCATTCACATCCCCACCACTGGGGCAGCCCATAAAAACTGCTGCCCACTACAGATGAAGCCCGCTCGGCGCTTGGCCTCCATAGCTCCCTGCCTCCCTGCCGATCAATTACTATTCTGCAGCATCACCAGGCCCTGAACCCCACCCTGGGAGGAAAGCTAGGAGACAATGTCAGTCCTCCAACACCATCTCCCATCACAAACAGGCCTGCACTGTGTGCCCTAGCCCCACCCTGGGGTAAGCCAGTGGGTATCTGAAGTGGCAAGGCGATCGGGGAGTGAAGCAGGTGCTCTGGGGCTGGCACTGAATGGATGAGCCGCTAGCAGCAAAAAGCATAATAAAAAAAAAAAAAAAAACTCTATTACTTCTTGAACTTCCAGTTCCACCTCAGTGGGTGATGGCTGCCTGAACTCTAAGCTCCGCTGTTAGTCACTGGGTTTTGCCTCACCAACTGCTAATTTGCAAGATCGACTTTGAAAGATTTAATTGTGAGGCATCTACTTACTGGTCGGGCTCACTGGTAAGGGGGAAATTTTAGTTTTAGCACCAAACATCTACATACTTTTCACATGTGCGTCACCCAACACAGGTTCACCAGCAGCAATGGCCAAGTCCCCTACACCACAGTTGTACTCCACGGATCCTGCAATTCTGGCTATATTACAAGAGTTAAAGAAGTTCAGACTGGAATCCTGCAAAGTGTTTGAAGAGCTTTGAGCTTCAGTGCAGTTGCTAGATACCGAAGTTGCTGATCTTATTACTCATGCAGCTGACTTGGACTCTCGACTGGACTGGGTGGAATGTATTCTGGGCCGAGTCCTCCATGATTGCCAGTCCCTCGCCGAGAAGTGTGAGGACTTAGAAAGCAGGTCTTTGAGGAATAACGTGCGCATATATGGCATTCCAGAGTGGGCTGAAGTGATGGGTGGCATGATTCCTTTTCTCCATCAGCTTCTTCTGTCTCTGTTTAATATCACTGACTTAACCCCTCCCCCCAGTCGAGAAGGCTCACAGGGCTTTGGGCCAGAAACCATCTTCCCCCTAGCAGCAGCCCCATTTCATTGTGTTCAGGCTCTACAATTATGCAATCAAGCAGAAACTCCTTCATCGAGCCTAGTGTAGTGGACCTCTGAGCTATAAAGAGGTCTGGATTTTTTTTTGAAATGAATATTCCCAAGCAGTGCAGGCTAAGAGCAGAGTGTATGCTCGAGTTAACAAGGTGCTCCGGAGTCGCCAGCCCGGTGGCACTGAAGGTTGAGGTGCTGGATGCCTCACCTTGCGCCATACTGATGACCCGGGTTTGGGAAAGGACTCGGGTCATTCGGGGGTCAGCCAGGGCAGGTAAGAATTGAGTGTCTGGAGGACTGCTCTCCTTCCTCAGGGAGGGGGGTTCGTGCTGCATGCATCTGCACAACAAGAGGGGTTCGGCCTGTGTCCAGGGTGCTTGACTGCCTCTGCAGAGGTGGAGACAGCTGCTGCACCCATTGCACAGGTGCAGGGGAGAAAAAAAAAACAGAAGAAAATACTAGGCCCTGGCAGGACCCATGATGGCCGCAAAGTGTGCTGGAGAACGTATCCCGGGGTTGTAGTCCCTGGCATGTCTGTGGAGGTGGTGACAAAATGATGTCATGATTAAAAAAAAAAGGTGTTCCAGAGCCATAAAATTAAGTTCAATACTCCTTTCCTGGACAAAACTTATATTCACTTTCCTGATAGCATCAAAATATTTGATGAACCAGCTGATGCAATTAAGGAACTGGAGCACTGACAGTTGCCCACCCCAGAAGATTCAATGGAAACAGATGAGGTTCAGGATAAGTGTGCCCTTCAGAAAGATAAATGGGTTAAGGATTCTCCATCCAGTAGAAAATGTCGCACTGAAGCAACTGTGAAGTTGATGAAGGAGATGCTGCAGGCTATCTGGAGAAATGAGTCTTCTTGATTTCCCCGAGTTTGTATCCCACATTTCAGCATTGGACTGCTAGAGTGCTCTCATTTTTTTTCGGCAGCCTGGCTCAAATTGGAGCCATGATCTCAGCCAGCTGTCTGGACTAATAATATTGTTCATTTTTTGAATGAACTTTCTTTTTTATTGGTGTGATTATTTTGCCATCTGTCTGTTCCCTATTTTCTTGGACAAAATAATATTGTATATTCTTTTTTCTTTTATTTCTTTTTGGGTTGTTTCTTCTTCTTCTTTTTACCACTGTTGTTGTACCTCTTTTCTTTATTTTCCCTGGTCTTCTCTCTCGTTTGCTCCCCTCCTTTCTGTTCCACTACCTATTCTCTCCCCTATTACTCTCCTCCTGTTAGTCCTATATTTATTCCCAGTACTCTCTTTTTCCTTTTTCGAACCCTTTTCCCCTCTTTTCTTGATTTTCACTCCTTTTGTGCTTCCCTTTTGCCATCTCCTTTCAGGCTCCCCTCTGGCTTATTTACGCATTTCCTTTTGTAACCCCCTCTAATATCTTTATTATTTTTCTTTCCTTTAGGCAGTGGTTGATAGGGGTGCTCAGCTTCTTCTCCTGCACCTCTGGAACACCTTTCTTCAATGAATCTTCCAGTCGACCTTTGCACAGCAATATTGCTGACTAGGGTTTTTCCCTTCGAGCTAACCTAGGTGATCCTGTTTCGAACAGGGATTGCCTGCCACCAGCAAGGTTGTTCAAATGAAGCAGGGTGAGTTCCTCATAAATTAAGTTTTCCTAACCTTTTCCAGTACTCGGTTATAATTTGGTGGGACACCCTCCTGGATGCGGTATTAGCAGCTCCGTAAGTTCAGTTGCCTTAGTTCCTAATGGGCATGAGGGAACCCCTGTGACTTTTGTATCTCCTCGTTTTGTAGTTAATAGACTTGAAGCTTCCTTTCATATTTCATATGGGGGGTAATGGAATAGGCTGTTTTTTTTTACCCTGTACCTTTTCTGTTTTTCTTAAATAAGCTGCTATGGGATTGGGAAGTTTGCCTTTCTCTATTTACTTTTATTTAACTTTGCTGTGAGCCACTGAAGGATAGTGAGAGCATTGGGAAGTTGGGACTTAGATCTTTCCTCCAGCAGTAGTTCATACCTGGCAGGCAGGAGACCTCAGGCACGGAAGTAAACACGTCTCTGTAGCGTACTTTTGTTATATGTCTGTCTGTGTTTTATTGAAGCATAGTAGTCCTTTAATATATGACTGGGAGAGGGTGGGGGGTGTCAGCTTTCTGTCAAGCTATACAATTTTGGGGGGAGGGGTTACTATTTTCATTTTTTAGCCTAGTAAGTACACCAAGGTTTTCCCCTTTCAGTACTCCATTTATTTCGATGACTAGGCACTGCTGGATGTGCCATCTCTGAGCAGTCTATTCCCATGATATTTATTAGGTTCTTGTTGAACACTGGGGTGTTGTTTACCATCTTGAATTCCCCAGTAGTGCATCACCGAAAATTTGCACTACACAGAAGCCAGTCTTTTTGCTAAGCTCTCCACCTTGGAAGCCCATCAATTCATCAACCAGATAATTGTGCCGACTCCCTGATTAGGGTGTATAGCACGGTTATCTACTTGTATAGGATGTGGTTATCTTATTGTTCAATAGAATTCTATTATATTGTTACACTAGTTAATCATTCTATTGCCCTACAGATTTCTCTTTCATATTCCTTACACTCTACTGGTATGGTACAATGTTTGTTGAACCTTGTCCATTTCTGCCCTGCTGGCAGACATTTTTTTCAGCTATTTAATGCTATAGTTATTGTGATACAATCTTAATATTTTTGTTTATTACTGAGTATTTGTTATTTGCTACTACTTTCCCTCCAGTATTGTTTGTTAATGTTTAACGTCTTGGGTAATAACCTACAGGTGACTGTCCTGCAAAATCATGGTTATTTTGTTCCCTTGTCTATAGCTGAAGATTATTGACTACAAAAGTGGAGCCCAGTGATTTTTAGGGGGGATTCTATTGCTTCTTGCTTTATATTTTTCATAGATTTCTTTCAACACCTTTTGTTTTTAACCTATTTTCAAAAGGCCAGCCCACAAATCTATTTCTCGCTCCTTCCCTTCTCCTTTTCTGTGAGCAATTACAAGCACGGCCTTCTCCTCCAGGGGCTTTATCAGTAGTTCCATCCCTTGTGAGTATTTTTTATCATTTTATTAACATTAGTTCCCTAGGGGTTCCATATTTTCAAGCTTATTCTCCCTCCTTTATTGCCCTAATAGATGGCACATAATTTAAGACTAGTGTCCTGTAATGTTAACGGTATCACTAGCCCTGTGAAAAGATAGAGACTTTTCCACTGTTGTTGCCAGCAAAAGGCTGACATAATTTTCTTCAAAGAGATGCACTTACCTCCTGGGGAGCTGAAAAGTTTTCAAAATCCAGATTCGAAAAGGTTTTTCATGCTTCTTCTCCTACAGATCAGCATTGAGATGTACTCATCTAATGCCGTCAGGGCCTGCCTGTGGACATTCATGATATCGTGTTGGACTCAGAGAGGAGATATATTCTTGTGAATGGTCATTTGTTCAGGAAGGAAATTACCTTAGTTAATACTTATTTTCCACCTGGGACTAAAAATCCATTTACCAGTCATTTTTTTTCTTACTAACTTCTAAATTGAAGGTAGATTGCTTTGGGTGGGCAATCTAAATATTGCATTGGACCCTAATCTGTACGTTTCTAAAACTTCTGTGTATTGTCATTCCACAGCTTCTAAATATGTCCTCCATACTCGTTAACATTTTGGCCAGATTGATGTCTGACTTTGCCTTCATGGTAAAGATCGTGCTTATTCACATTACTCGGCCAGGCACGGTAGTTTGGCTAGGTTGGACTACTTTTTCACCACTAAAGAACATGTTGGTGATGTTATAAGTATTGAAATGGGTCTAATTCTTTTTTCTGATCATTCTCCACTTGTAGTATTGATTGGCCTCTTGCTACCGAAATCTCACTCCTTCTGGCACCTGCATTTAGCGTACTTAAAAGATCAGTCTTTGCTTCGAGAGTTAATGGGTCATGTTAAAGAATTTCTGGACTTTAATGATACCGGTAACGTTTTGGAGACCCTATTCTGGAATGTGTTAAAGGCTACTTTTATTGGTAAATTGATTTTATATGCTGCTGATAAGAATAAAGATAGAGAAAAGAAACTCTCTGATCTTTATTAATAAATTGCTTCCCTACAGCAGGCAGTCTCCTCGGGAGACCATTCTGCGTGACTTTGGTTATTGCAAGCTAAGGTGGAACTGCAAAATTATGTGGATCAAAAAATTGAGCATGCCATTACTACTTAAAGAAATGTTTCCATCTCGGTGGACCCAGAGGTTCGTGTTATTTGGCATGCCGCCTTAGTAACATCGGGCAGCTGCGACGGTAGTTAAATTACTTGACCCTGAAACAAAGAAGTCCACCCATTATGCTAGTGATAGTCTTACTATTTTTTTCAAGTAACTATAAACAATTAAACATAGAAACATAGAATCTGATGGCAGATAAGGACTGCTTGGCCCACCAAGTCTTCCCATTTCCTTATCTAATGGATAAGCTGCAGATCCTAGTTTGCCAACAGCCTACTTCCTCTTACCCCCCCACTAGAATTGCTTTATGTCAGCCCCA
Organism: Neoceratodus forsteri; assembly: GCA_016271365.2. NCBI lineage: Eukaryota > Metazoa > Chordata > Ceratodontiformes > Ceratodontidae > Neoceratodus > Neoceratodus forsteri. Next base: position 866,602,162 of record CM057450.1, on the reverse strand, counting down.
TGCATTCTTGAATTCCCCCACTGTTTTTGACTCTACAACCTCCTCAGGAAGGTTGTTCAATACATCTACAACCCTCTCTGTGAAGATATACTTCCTCACATTACCTCTGAGCCTGCCACTCTCCAACTTCAAATTGTGCCCCCTTGTTCTTGCACATCTCTTTTCTGAAAGATACTACCCTCTTGGACTTTGTTGGTTCCCTTGAGGAATTTGAAAGCTTCTATCATGTCCCCCCTCTCTCCCTCCTTTCCTTGAGGATATACATCTTAAGCTCCTTTAGTAATTCTTCATATGTCTTCTGGTGCAGACCCTGAACCATTTTGGCTTCCCGCTCTGGACAGCCTCTACCCTGTCTATGTCTTTGCAGAGATGGGGTCTCCAGAACTGTACACAGTACTCCAGATGTGGTCTTACCAACTGTCTGTACAGAGGGATAACAACTTCCTGTTTTCTACTGGTGATGCCTCTCCCTGTGCATCCCAGTATTCCCCCAGTCCTCCTTACTACCTTCTCACATTGCTTGCCAACCTTTAGGTCATCTGATATGACTACCCCCAGGTCCCTTTCCTTTTTTGTTGTTGTCAGTGTCTCACCTCCCATTGTGTAATCTTCCAACTGGGTTTTTTTCCCAGGTGCATTACTTTGCACTTCTTTAAGTTGAATCTAAGCTGCCATATATTTAACCATTTCTCCAACTTTGCCAAGTCCCTTTTCATCCTTTCCACCCCACCTTGCATATCGACCCAGTTGCAGATAGTTGTATCATCTGCAAAGAGACATACTTTTCCTTCTAGTCCTTCTGTAATGTCACTTATAAAGACATTAAAAAGGACCAGCCTGAGTACGGAACCCTGCAGTACACCACTAGTAACCCCCCTTTCTTCACTGTGGATTCCATTTATTATTACCCTCTGTGTCCTGTTGTCCAGCCAATGTTTTACCCAGGTTACCACCCTGGGACCCACTCCCAGGCTGGCTAATTTGTTTATTTATCTTTTGTGCAGGACTGTGTCAAATGCCTTGATAAAGTCTAGGTAGGCTATGTCCACAGCCCCTCCCTGGTCTACTACTTTGGTCACCCAGTCAAAGAAATCAATTAGATTTGTCTGACATGACCTTCCTGCTGTGAATCCATGCTGCCTTGGGTCCTCTGCCCCACTGGCTTCTAGGTACTCCACAATTCTTTCCTTCAGAAGTGATTCCATAATTTTCCCTACCACTAAGGTCAAACTGTCAGGTATGTAGTTTCCTGCCTCTGTCTTGCTCCCACATTTGTGAAGGGGAATCACATTTGCCATCCTCCAGTCCTCAGGTACCATGCCATCCTCCCATGATTTATTAAAAATGGCAGTCAGTGGTGTTACTAGTTCTTCCCTTAGTTCTTTTAGAATTCTGGGGTGAATCTCATCAGGCCATATTGCTTTATCCACCTTCAGTTTTAAGAGTTCTTTCAGAACCATTTCTTCTGTGAAAAGACTAATATCAACCCCCTATCCAGAGTGCTTCTATTGACTGGATTAGGTATCTCCCCCTGCTCTTCCATTGTGAATAATGAGCAGAAGTATTCATTCAGTATCTCTACTTTTTCACTGTCGCTCTCTGCCCAACCACCCTCCTCTTTATTCAGCCTCAGTACCCCTGACTTAGTCTTTCTTTGCTCCCTAATGTATCTATAAATGGTTTTATCCTACTTCTTAACTGAATTGGTTATCTATTCCTTGGTTTGGGCCTTTGATATTCTGACTAATTTCCCCGCTTTCTTCTGTTTTAACTGGCACAGTTCTCTGTCCAGCTCCTTCTGTGTTCCCTTGTACTTCCTGAATGCTATCTTTTTCTCCCCAACCTTCCCCACCACTTCTTTTGAGAACTATTTTTTTTTTGTTTTGATTTGTTTATTTGCTTTGCACAAAGGATTGTTGCCTCTGTGATGGTGGTTTTGATGATTCCCCATTGTTGCTCCACCCCACCTTCTTGCCTGTTTCCTAGTGCTTTTCTAAGGCACTCTCCCATTTTGACAAAATCAGCCCTCCTGAAGTCCAGTACCTTCACTTTTGTATGGCTTGACTCTACAGCTAAGTTTATCGTGAGCCACACTGTTTGGTGGTCACTTGTTCCCAGATGTCTACCCATTTCTAGCTCTGAGATCCTCTCTCTGTCCCCATTTGAGAGTGCGAGGTCTAAGGTTGCTCCCTCCTGAGTGGGTTCCAAAACTAGCTGTCTGAGGCATGTCCCCTGTAGGGCATCGAGAATGTCCCTGCTCTTGGATGTGGCTACAGCAAAGGTGCTCCATTAAGATCTGGCATATTCAGGTCCCCCATCAGCAATATTTCCCCTTTGTCTGCCATCCTAATGATGCCTTCTATCATTTCCTTGTCCATTCCCTCCCCCTGAGATTGGGGTCCATATACAACCCTTGTGTAGATTGTGGTGCCATTTCCAGCCTCCAGGGTTACCCACAGTGCCTCCTTGCCTCCCTGTTTACCCTTTAGTTCTGTTGCTTTGACCCCTTCCATTACATAGAGAGCTCCTCCTTCTCCTCTCCTCTTCTACCCTCTCTGTCTCTCCTGTAGATTGTGTACCCCAGTATGTTGACATCCCAGTCATGGTTCCCTGTATACCATGTTTCTGTGACTGCAATGACATCAAGGCATCCCTCTTCCATCATGGCCACCATTTTGAGGAGCTTTTTACCTAGACTACGGGCATTGGTACTCATTACCCTCCTTTTTTTATGGCCTTGTTTATTTTTGACCCATCCCTGTCTTTACTGCCTTTGTCTTTTTCTCCATTTATCCCTGCCTTTCTCCCTATCGACTGCTCTATCTTGGTGTTTACCTCACTAACTACCCTGATTTTTTTTGGGGGGGGCAAGGGTTTCCCTTCTCCTTTTCAGTGCCTCCCCCCTTGGCTAGTTTAAATGCTTGCCAATGAAGCATTTAAACCTATCACCTGGGATACTGGTTCCTCTCCTGGACAGATACAGACCATCACACCAGGATAGGCTTGCATCCCTCCAGGTGGAGGTCCAGTCCCCAATTAAGCCAAATCCCTGAGCTCTGCACCAGTTTTTCAGCCTGGCATTGAATCTCATGGTGTGGAGTATCCTAGCCTCATCCATACCACAGACAGATAGCACTTCTGAGAAAGTTACCATGTGTGATACTTGTCTAAGGCCCCTCCCCAACTCCACAAACTCCTGTTGCACTCCTCTGATCCCATTCTCAGCCAGGTCATTTGTCCCTAGTTGGATAATGACATTCAGCTCACTCCCCCTTGCAGCTGCTCCCATAATCCTGAGGATTTGTTTCCTGTCCCTCCCAGCCATGGCATCGGGCAGGCACCTTACTTCCCTTTCCCTTCCCTCCCCCAGTTCTACCCCCTAACAACTGATTCCCTCACCAGGAGTTGTTTCCTTCCCCTATGGGGTCCTGTGCCACCCTGCTGTGGGTCTCCATTGTGGATATTCCTAGCATCCTCCTTGGTCTCCACTGCAGGTGCCTCCACAGAGGAACCATGCTCTGCCAGAGTGTCAAATTAATTGTGGAGAGGCACAACTGGAGCAATGTGCCTCTGTTCCACCACCCTTACCCTCCCTGAATCCACTGTGGTCCAATCACTCCTCCTTCTTAGCAACCTCTGAGGTAGTGGCAGTGGCCTGGGTGGTCCCTGGGTGAGGGAGCAGGTTTCCCGAATTCTTGCCAGGTTGGCATGGAGACAAGCAACCTTCTATCTCAGACCAGAGAGGTGCCTGCAAATAGGGCAGCAATGCATCTCCAGAATGTCTCCCAGAAGACTGCTGCTCCACAGCCAGTACATTGCTCCACTCCCCACATGTCTGTCTCCCTTTCTGTTTCAGATGTTTTCTTTTTTTTTTTGTTCTTCTTTTAGTGTGTGCAAGCTTGTGAGTGTCTCTACCCCCTATTCAATGTGCTGTGTCTTTAAGGATATGAACAGGCATATGCTGTTAGCAAGTTTGAGGAAGTTATGTCAGAACCCCTTATATAAAGGAAATTATGCATTTGGGACAGGTGGAGTGAGGGTCAGGGTGAATGGGAGTAAACCTGTGCCTTCCAGACATAATCAACTACATATCCGACCCTCCACCCCAGGGAGTGCCTTCCATCCTTTCAGATGCCTATTTCACAGAGGTTAAGTAACAGGTCTAGTCACAAATGACTGTAAATAACTCCCAGCTAGAGTTTCTCTGTGGCAAATAAAAGTTAAACTAAGAAAAGTCAACCCCCAAAACAGAGAATCAAAGCTACTTACTTACACAGGCCCAAAAATTAATAATTCAATTCATTGTAGTCTATTAAATTACCTCCTTGTACCCTGAAGACTCTCTCACTCTCTCCCCAATTGTATTTCTTTTTTCTGGATTGTTCTAAGCTTCCCAAACTCCTGTAGAGCTAGAAGGGTACCTTGATGTCTTCAATTTCTTATTTAGAACTGTTGGCTGCTATTAAGTGAGCTAAAACCAGGAAAAGTCCAGGAGTGGATGGTCTTCCCTTCAGTTTTCATAAAATTAAAGACCTTCAGTAGGTTTTATCTCATTTGCTTCTATGGGCCATTCATAAGATACAAGAAGAAAATCTTCCTCCTCCTCCTCCCTCTTGGAAATTTGCTATCATGGCAGCCCTTCTGAAGCCAGGTAAGGATCCCCTTCATCCAGAATCATATCGCCCCATTTCCATGCTCAGTGCTGACTATAAATTCTTTATGTCTATTTATGCCCACAGGCTTGAGAGCCTTCTCCCCTCATTGGTTGACCAGGACCACTGTTTTTGCTTTTGGACTATGCACATAAGTGCTCTGTCCCCCTGATTCTGGACAGCCTTGACACAGAGAATTCTTTCGATCACATTTTATAGCCTTTTCTCTGGTCAACCCTGCAGGCATTTGGCTTTCTCCCACTTTTCATTAGTTTGCTACAGCAGATCTATTTTAATTCCAATGCATATGTAAGAGTCAATGGTTCTGTTTCCTCTCCTTTTTTGTTGGGGCAGGGCACCCATCAAGGCTGCCCTCCCCCCCTTTATTTGCCTTGCATGTTGAGCCTTTGGCTGCTCACATTTTGCTCTGGCAGCATATTGAAGGTATTCCAATTGGGGTGATTATGAGGTGGCATTATTTGTGGATGACATTTTGTTAACCTTAACAAACCCTAGTTCCTCTCTTTGAGAACTTTTTTGTCTTTTTTTAATTCAAATTTTATTAACAAATTGTCCACATTAAGAGGCAGTTAACATGAAAATAATACAAGAATACAGCAACTTATTATGTTAAAGCTTCCCCTCACTCCCCTCCCCCATACAGCAGTAACATATCAGTGTGTCATATAGGTTCAAAGCCATTATACAGGAGTATACAAGGCTATTTGCTCTGGAACACTGCTACGTCTGAGCAGCGAGAATTAGAGAGTGAAGGGGATCTCATATTTGAGTGTAAACAGATAATCTGTTGTGAAGGCTGGCAATTGCTTTTTCCGTTCACAGGTTAGCAAGGATTTCATTCTCCCATTCCTGTAACTTTGGAATAGACTTGTCTTTCCAATGATGTAAAATAAGTTTCTTGACTGATAGAGCTATCATAGAAATATAAAACATTCTCACTTTGACTCTAATAGAGGATATGTCCCCTAGGAGACAGACGTCAGGCATGAAGTGCTCCTGCAAACCCAGTATAGGATCAAGGGAAGCTTTGATAGAGTCCCACAAAAGGGAGATTTTAGGACAGGATCAAAATATGTGAAAGAGTGTTCCCTCCTCCTGAGAACATCTAACACATATGTTTGAGTCCAGCAGACCCCAGTTCTTTAACTTAACTGGAGTATAATACATATTACGCAAAATGTGATATTGCATAAGATGCAACCTGTCTTGGGAGACAAATTTATGGCAGGACCTCCACAAAGCCTGCCAGTTAGGGGAATATTGAGGAAATAAGTAGTTCTTGAACCTTGTTGGTCCAAAAGAGTCTCCATATTTTTTGTGAAACAAAACCTGGTATAATTTGGATACAATACCCAAAGACCCAAGTAGAGAAGAGAATTCTGGGATCAGAGCCCCTACTGTCTGATTGGGAGGAGTATTACCAATCACTATTGTGAGTTGGTGTCTTATCTGCACTAATTTAAAATGTGAGAATGCTGGGATACCAAATTTCCGAATAAGATCACCTACAGACAGCCATTGCCCCTCCTCATCCATGAAAGAAAATACTATCCTATCGCCCAATTGTGGCAACCAAGTGTGTGGAATCTTCTGTTTGTTCATAGTGAATGATGGGGAGTTCCAGATGGATTGTACCAGGTCTAACTGAGTGGTATATCGAAAAAAGGAGCAAAGTTGTGCATATACCCTTAAAGAAGTGGCAACTGTGGGACACTTCTCGGCAACATGCACCTGAGAAATTTTTACATAGAACAGAGTTAGGGGATCCAGATTCATAGACCGAATTGAGTCCAACTCTATTCTAAGCCATGTCGGCTACACCTTTTCAGGACCCAGACTTACCCATTTCAGACCTGTTGCCAAATGGCTAGCCCAATAATATATAGCCAAATGAGGAATCTGCAGGCCCACCTCAGATTTTGGAGCAGCCAACTTATAATAAGTCAGTCAGGGGTATTTGTCAGACCAGATAAACTTGGTAAAAATACCATGCAATTTCTTAAACCAGGATAACGGGATAAAAGTATTGAGGCGAGAGAGAGAGGGTAGAAAATCCTTGGGAAGATATTCATCTTGATTTTGTTAATCTGGCTGCAAAGTGAGATAGGGAGCTTAGACCATCTGTCAAGATCCTGAGTTATAAGCCAGAAAAGGAGATCCAGCTTTTCCCTAAACCATACCAAGGGGTTACAAGTCAGTTTAATGCCCAGATATTTTAATGACCTGGGGTACCAACATAAATCTAAGGGGACAATATCAGTCTTAAATGTCTTGTGGTTTAAAGGGAAAAAGGAAGATTTGTTAGCATTTAGTTATAGTTGGATAAGGCACTAAATTTAGCAATTTCACCCAGCAGAACCGGGACGGAAGATACCAGGTGGGATAAGTACACAAGGAGATCATCCGCATATGCAGTGATCTTGACCTCATGACGCCCCACCTGGATGCCTTGTATTTCTGTGTTATTGAGAATTTTTGAATGAGAGGTTCGAGATACAGGTTAAATAAAAGGGGAGAAAGGGGACAACCCTGTCTGGTACCTGAATGTAATGAAAAGGAATTGGAAAATGCACCATTTCCAGAAATCTTGCTGTAGGGGTTTTGTATAATGCAATGATCCAGGACATAAAGACAGGAGGAAACTGGAAGGCCTCAAGAACTTGGAACAAAAATTTCCAGTTCACCCAATCAAATGCCTTCTTGGTATTCAGGGAGACTAGCCCAGTGGGAAATGCAGCATCCCTGGAGACCGAGAAGACATGAGAAAGGGTACACAAATGGTCTGATGACGAGTGTCCCTTCATGAATCCAACCAGGGCCATACCTTTTAGATCAGGGAGGACTACAGTTAACCTGTCAGCCAATATCTTTGAAAGGATTTTAATATCTTGATTTAAAAGAGATATGGGCCTGTAGCTTTGGACTAACTCAGGATTCTTATCTAGTTTAGGGAGAAGAACAATCAGGGGTTCAAACAGGTAAGGGTCCGCCTTTACCCCAGATAAAATGTACTGAAATAGGCGATAAAGTGCTGGCAATAAGAGTTCATGAAAAACTTTGTAAAATAAAGAGGAGAACCTATCCAGTCCTGGGACCTTGTCTGAGGGTAGCCTTCTAATGACCTCGGAGATTTCCTCCTGGGATATAGGAGAGGCCAGAAAACCCTTGTGTTGCTCCAATAGGGAGGGTAGGTGGGAGTCTCTTAAGTAGTCCTCAAGAATCTCTGGACAAGGAGGACTCTCCATGTCCCTGTACAATTTTTCATAATATAGAGCAAACTCCTGCACTATCTCAGTAGGAGATACTCTCAGAGACCCATCTGCCACTGCCCGAATTGGTGGGATAAATCTTGTGGATTCCTGTTATTTTAAGTGCAATGCAAGCAGGCACCCTGCTTTCTTTCCCTGATCTGTATAACTGGCTCTAGTTCAGATTATAGCTAGTTCTGCCTTTTCCCTTAACAGCTCTAGATATCTATCTTTGACTGCCAGGAGTCTCTTCTTGTCCTCATTAGAGGAACTGACAGAGAGATTCGCTTCAAGGGACCAAATTTGGGACAATAATGATAGTAGCTCTTCCTTCTGTACCCTTTTCCTTTTAGCTGCTATACTGATAAGAACTCCCCTCATGTATGCTTTAAAGGCCCCCCATAGAATGTCCAGCTTTGCACTGTCTAATGGGTTAGATGAAAAAAAGTACTCAATTTGCTCTCTTATAAGCTTACAATACTTGGCATCCTTAAGGAGCTGCTCATTGAGCTTCCATCTGGTCTCCTTTTAGGTGAGTTAAGGAATGTTAAGTTACATACCACAAGGGAGTGGTTGGAAATAGGACTAGGTTGGAGCGAGGTGGACTTGACCCCAGGCAAGAGACCCTGAGAGATAAGTATGTAGTCAATGCGAGACTGCGAGCCGTGCACCATTGAATTGAAAGTGAACTCCTTGGAATCAGGATGCAACATGCGCCAGACATCACAGAGCCCACACTGATCTACCAAATTCTTAAGTGCCCTCTGCCCCGGGTACATCCCCCTCAGCCCACTACCTGACCTGTCCAGGTTAGAGTCTATGACCTGGTTGAAGTCACCTCCCCCATAATGATCCTGATGGGAAGCATTGGAAGCAAAATAGTTATCAGCCTCATAAAAACCCCGGGTCATCAATATTTGGGTCCATATATACTACCAAGTAAAAGTGGCACTGACCAGAGAGTGCCTTTGACTAAGACAAATCTGCCCCCCAGATCCTTGATAACCTGCATGGAAACAAAGGGAATGCCTCTATTAATAATTAGCATGACCCCACAACTTTTAGTGGAGCCCTGAGCATCATAGACCTGACCCACCTGTTGTCTCCTTAATTGTAAAGCTTCAGATTCTAGTAAATGGGATTCCCGTAAAAATGTTATCTGAGAACGAAATAAACTTAAATGTTTAAGCACTTGATATTGTTTGGATTTTTTCCTGATCCCCTTAACATTCCAGGTAGCAAAAGTCACATCATTAGTCATCCAACTAAGATTAATGAGCTTAATATCCTCAGCCCTGTATAAGAATATCGAGAAACATTTGACCAGATTCCAAATATTACTGCTGTATAATCCTCCCTCCCACCCACCACCCCATCCCCCCATGATTATCCCTTCCCCCTCCCCCCACAAGATCTCCCCTTCCACTTGACATAAAACACACCAATTTAATAACCTCATCCCCTCCACCTTGCTGTCACAAGCAACGTTTAGCAAAGTACTGCGTTCCTTCTTCACCCCCCAGCCTCCCAAGATAACCCCCTGTCACAAGCATAATGACAGTCCTCCCATGTGAGTGAATGCCCTCAAATTCTGAGGAGAAAAAAACAAAATGAAAGTACATTAACAACCCCCAGTAGCTTACAAGGAGTGTTAGGCCATAAACAAGAGCGAATCTCACTTGTGAGATCGTAAGATCGGGAGATAAGGCACCTAGAGAAGCATGACCAGATGCCCAGAGACCCCAAGAAGTGAGAAGGGAAGTGGGTCTCTAGTGCCTCTATAGAGAGGACTCTTGCCCAATAGCTGACCTGACGAAAAATCGTACCGAAGGAAAAGGGAAATTGCCCTTTCAAACCAGAGTTCAGTGGTCTGCTTAACAAATTGGACCCCAACACCTTGGACCTTGTGCGTTAAGTTTGGCTTTGGACATCGTTACATTGGCACTGTGTCAGACGTAATGCCCAATAAGGACAAAATAAGGATATATGATGTACCCAGCCAAAACAGGGAGCACAATCACCAGGAGGTCATCCCTATGTTTCCTCTATCATTGTCCTGGCATTTCTGCACGCTGAGCTCCCTCTTGTGGATACTAAACCACCACACCACATACATGTCTGAGAGCGAGGGGTTAGCCAAGCATAGGCCAAAACTCAACCTTTTAAATATGATAATTCTCCATTAACAATTCAGAGTATTCCTTCCCTCATTCATAAAGGCCTGCCATCTGGCAAAATTAAAATATGAGAAACCCCCCTTCCCCCAACTAGCATAATAAACATTTCCACCAAACATTAAACAAGGTTACAGACACGGTTCAAACAGGCTAAGGCTTGAATGTCCCAAACAATTGACTCCTTAACATATAGGTATGTCTGTTTAGAAAACCAGAGTTTCTAGAGGCAAACCATCATTCCAGGAATCTTGAAAATAACTAGATGACAGTTCCCACACAACAGCATGAGACTCCTTTTACCAGAAGAGTAAGTCTTGTCATGGATCCCGGAACAGATCAGGAATAGCGAGCTTCAGACCAGAAAGAGCAGATTCAGGATCATTATAGGTGAGCCAGGAACCATTCACAAACGCATGCAGCCTGGCCGGGTACCCCATCCTGAACTTTAACCCTGCAGCAATAACTTTAGACGCAATGGGGTGAAATGCTGTACGTTTCAGCCTTACTGATCCTGGCAAGTCCTGTGCAATTCTCAGCTTGGAATTTTCCCAATGCATCTCTTGTAACACTCTCACTTTTACCAGAAAGTGTTGCCTTTCTAAGAAATTCAGGAAGCAGCATATAATGGGACAGGGGGCAGCCCCTGGTGGTGGCTTTGGCTCCAACGATCTATGCACTCACTCGATAGTGTACGCAGGGCCGGAGGGAGACGGACCAGCAACCTGCTCCACCAGCTTCTGCATGAAAACCACCGTATTTTGGCCCTCTTCCCCTTCAGAAAGCCCCAAGATAACTACGTTGTTTCTGCAGCTGTGGCCCTCTAGATCTTCTAGTTTGGCCTCCACCCAGGAAAGCTTCTGCCTGATCGCTGCTAATCTGGGGTCCTCCTTGTCTAAGCATTGCTCCAGGGAGACTATGCGAGTGGTGTTATCTGAGGTCATCGTCGAGACCTCATCCAACTTTTTAGATAGGGCATTAAGATCAACCGCCACCTCTTTCACTTCCTTCCGAAAAGGCTTGAACTCTTCCAGGAACCTGTTTAAGGTTAGGGGCTCCTGCTCCATTGCTTGACTGAGGTAATCAGGTCTATCAGGCCCACTTGATGCCCGGGATTTCTTTGGGGCCTTCTCCGGGGTGGCTGGAGGCGTATGTTTTTGTGGGGCTTTTTTCATATAGGCCTCCATCAGTACTTGAATCTTGCTCTTCAGAGGGTCAGGAGCTTTAGATAACCGAATCCTTGCAGAACAGAGGGTTTTAAACAGTTTCGGTGTCAAAAAATACCGATTATAAAATCAGGAGGCTGGAGCTACGCGGAGGAGCTACTACTCAGCACTCTGCATCATGTGGTCTCCCAACTTTTTTTGTCTTTTGAAAGATTTCTAGTCCCTTTTTGGTTTTCATTTGAATTAATTAAAGATGGAGATCATAACCATTCATTATTTTCCTCCAACTGAAATCCTTCAGTTATTTCCTATTCATTGGGATAGAAATCATATTAATTATCTCTGGGTTGGCCTTATGAAGTTTCCCGAGCATGTGGAACTCTTGAACTTTGATTCTCTCACTCAGGTTATAAAAAAAGAATTAGATACTTGGTCTATGTTGCCGCTATCTTTTTTTCAATGTGTTGAGGTGATATGGATGATGATTCTCTCCAAAATACTGTTCCTGCTTCAAACACTCCCAACTCCCCTCCCCCATGCCTACTTACTTGACTGGCACCATTCCATTGTGCAGTTTGTTTGGTCTGGTAGATGTCCCCAAATATGGGCAGCCCTATTATTCTTGTCCCCCACTCAAGGTGGCATAGGCCTCCCAAATTTGTATTTGTATTCTAAAGCCGCCCAGCTGCAGATTCTCTTTTAATGGACAAATTTGGCTTATAAGGCCTATTGGAAGGATATAAAATTCACCTTAAATGACCTTTACAATCTAGGTCACATTATGTGTTCAGCCCCTACCTTTCCAATCCCTAGTCACATTTTCATACGTATACAGCTGTTGTGGTAAAAGAGTGGTGTACTTATATGAAATCCCTTTCCTTTTCAGAGCACCTTTTAGTAACAGCAATGGCACTCGGGACAATCAAGCAAGTGAAGCAACACAAGCAGCTCACCTGAGTAGCTGAGGAAGCTGAATCTCCAGCCTGATAACTTTCGAGGCAGCTCCCCCCCTCAAGCTAGGCACTCGGGACAATCAAGCAAGTGAAGCAACACAAGCAGCTCACCTGAGTAGCTGAGGAAGCCGAATCTCCAGCCTGATAACTTCAAGGCAGCCCCAAGCTAGGCACTCAGGACAATCAAGCAGACGAAACAACACAAGCAGCTCACCTGAGTAGCTGAGGAAGCAGATCTCAACCTGATAACTCAGGGCAGCCCCCCCAAGCTAGGCACTCGGGACAATCAAGCAACTGAAGCAACACAAGCAGCTCACCTGAGTAGCTGAGGAAGCCGAATCTCCAGCCTGATAACTTTCGAGGCAGCCCCCAAGCTAGGCATTCGGGACAATCAAGCAACTGAAGCAACACAAGCAGCTCACCTGAGTAGCTGAGGAAGCTGAATCTCCAGCCTGATAACTTTCGAGGTAAAGAGAGCCTCTTCTCTTCGTCTGGACGCCTGCAGAGGGGTGCTACCTGATAAACACTTATATTTTATGAACTTTGTTCCCTGTTCACCACTGGGTGGGCTTGTTATTTGCTTCTCTTTGTGCTACTAATGCTGAAGTGTAAAGCTAGGGACTCACTGGTTTTCCTAGAGTTGCCTTGCTGATTACACCTTAAAGCCAGATATACCAAGCAGCTAATATAGATCAGACTTGTTTAATATGGTGGTATTTGGAGCTAATTGCTGATTACCTTAAAGCCAGATATACCAAGCAGCTAATATAGAGCAGACTTGTTTAATATGGTGGTATTGGAGCTAATTGTGCTTGTAACTGAAGGCATTAGGTTAGCTGGGTCCTAGTGTGACCTCATTTTGGAATAGCCCTGTTTGCTTAGAGTGGAGCTCCTTTGTAAGTCACAACATATTCTCCGCTGCATAGTAATGAGAGGCTGTGTTTTCTCCACTACATAGGCAGCTCCCACCCCAAGCTAGGCACTCGGGACAATCAAGCAACTGAAGCAACACAAGCAGCTCACCTGAGTAGCTGAGGAAGCCGAATCTCCAGCCTGATAACTTTAGAGGTAAAGAGAGCCTCTTCTCTTCATCTGGACACCTGCAGAGGGGTGCTAGCCCGACTGCACTTCGAGCCGTCTGCCCCGCCCGCCCCAACCACCCTCCCACCCAGGGGTGGGTGTCAATTTAAGGATCCACCCCGTGACATCACATCCGGTGACATCAAGTCCTGCTGCCCAGAACTCATCTCCCACTTTCCTATTTGCAGGTTATACCTGTTGGCCACTAGAGGGACCTATGCCCTCACTACTTCCTACTCCTACCTGTACAGCACTACTTCCTGGGATCTTGCTCACCACAATGTATTGGCCTGCCTCACACTCTGCCTGTGCCTATCCCCACTAGCAGTGCACTTACCCACTTACCCATCTGCTAGTCCACACTGTGCCCTGGCACCCTCCCTCCCCTTGCTCCTGAACCTGCTCTCCTGCCCTTAGGACCTCTGTGTTTCCCCGTCCTCCTGCCCTCCCCTAGCTTTCTTTCACCTCAGGCACATCTGGGTGTCTTCTTCATTCTTGTCTTCCCTCCTGTGTACCTCCCTGCCCACCCTCTGCCCCTTAGCCTCCCTCCCCCATGTCAATCGAGGAAAACCTCACCATCTCCCAGCCAGGGTGTTAGTCATGCTACTACTCCTGTCGGGGAACATTCATCCAACCCCGGCCCGGTTCCCAGGAGCTCCCCAACTCGCACTCACAGGCCTATGCATGGTCTCCATGAATATCTGTAGCCTCCTAAAAAGTTTGACTCACTAGAATGCCTGGTCACATCAATTAACCCTGATGTCATCACCCTGGTTGAGACTTGGCTGTCAAAATCCTCCCTGACTCCTAGTCTCCTTCCTGGTTTCACCCTTTTCCTGTCCGGACCATGTTGGGAGATAGGTGGCGCGGCTGCACTATTATGTCAAGGAATCTCTCCCATACTATCCCTGCTCACTCCTATCTCTGACCTGGGCCCAGGTGCTTACTCTGAAACTAACCCCTGACCCTTTAAAAGGGACCCTTTATCTGACTACTGCATACGTGCCCCTTGAGGGACCAAACGCGTTTCATTGCTCTCTTACAGAAATACCTCCTCTACCTCCTTCCGCTGATCAAATTCTGGTGGGTGACTTAAATGTCAACTGGCTCAGCCCCTCCTCCTCCTCCCTTCTACCCGAGACTCCTTTTCAGCAATAGACCCATGCAACTAGTTACCCACCCTACCAGGACTAACCCCAGAGAGAGTTCCAGTACCCTGCTTGATGTGGTACTCACCAACCCGCCCTAATTGGATCCCCAATGTACAAGTCCTCCCAGACCTCTCTCAGCGATCACTCCCCATTCTATTCCACTGGTCATCCTCAGTCTCCAAACCCATAGCACAGTCCACATGCCGTATGCCTAATACCTAGTGGACTAATAAAACTTAAGGAACTTCTGTCCCAAATTGACTGGTCTCCTATACAGGCAACTCATGACATCAACACAGCTCTCTCCTTTGCCCAAACTTTTAATAATGCCTGTGATATCTTTGCCCCAATGTTGACCCATCCGTTCTAAAAGGAAGAATGCCCTCTGGGTAACCTGTAGCTTTGATCCACCAGCTCAAACATAGGGACAACCTATGGCACCATGCCATTGAGACTGGCCAGCCCAATGACAGGCGGTTATATGCCGGCAGGCAAATTACTCGGGCCATCAGAAAGGCCAAGTCTCAGGCACTATCGGTCCTCACTCACTGCCTCATGAGGGAACCCAGAACCTTCTGGGATAACATTAAACAGTTAAATGGGAGTGCACACTCCCCCACCCACCCAGATCAACATTAATGGTTTGATCTCCTCAGACCAGCCCTCATAGCCCGACCACCTCAAGCACCTCATTCACTGACCTTAGCCTCATCCTCCCTACAAATTTTTTTGACCTCCTCCCAGCACCTGCCATAATCTTTCTCACCCATATTTACTCCTCTGCCATGTTTCTGCCCAAGAACTTTGGCCGCACCTTGTCACTGCCCTCAAGAGTAATAGTACAGGCAGTGATACCCTGGATCCGTGTATCCTATGGCTGGTCTTAGACACAGTCCTTAACCCGATCACATGCCTCATCAACCACTCTCTTTGCCTGGGGAAGGTTCCAACTGCCTGGAAAGTCACCACTGTCACCCCTATCTTTAAAGGTGGTGATAGGTCTGTGGCTGGAAACTATCGACCGATCTCCATTCTCTCCCTCTCTCCAAGGCCATGGAAAAGTGGTGGCCTCTCAAACTCTGACTACCTCTCCACCTACAATGTCCTTTGTCCTGAGCAGCATGGCTCTGAGTGGCCACAATACCAACACAGCCCTCCTAGAGTTCTCCAACTTTCTCCCTCCTCCTTAGACACTGGTTCTCTGGCTGGTGCTGTCTTCATTGACCTCTCGAAGCTTTCGACACTGTCTCCCACCCCTCCTTCTTGATGCCTTAGTCTCTCTGGTTTTGCTGCTGGGCCTATCTCCTGGTGCACCAGTTATCTGTCTGACCGCTCACAGTGTGTAAAAATTAATGGGACCTACTCAGACATCTGTCCCATCTTTTCTGGGGTTCCCCAGGGCTCCATTCTGGGCCCCTTACTATTCTCCCTTTACCTTAACACCCTTCCACGCTCTTGCTCGGGGAAAATTCTATTGTGCGCTGATGATTCAGTCATCTTTGCCTCAAGTCATAACCCTATTGCCCTCCAGGACTCTCTGCAGAAGTCCTTCACTGAAGACGAGGGCTGGTTCAAGGAACATAGATTGGTGATAAATCTTAAAAAAACCAAAACCATGTTCTTCACTCATCCCCAAAACAAGTCCTGCAACTTCAAACTCCTCATTCACTCAGGGGTCCTCTTCCCCTCGAACAAGTTTGCTCCTAAATACCTAGGGATCCATTTTGACCCCTCCCTCTCCTTCCATGGACACATGCGCCCTAAGCCACTGCCACTAATATCCGAGTTGGCCATCTTACATGAGATATAAACACTGCCTCCCCAGGTGCTTTTACGACTTCATGATCACCTCCTCTATCCTGTCCGTAGTGGACTATGGACTGCCGGTGTGTGGTGCTGCTGATCAGACCGCACTTCATAAAATTCGCACTACTCTGAATAAGGCCTGCAGGTTAATTACTGGAGCACCTAGGCTGACACACACCTGTCTACTGTACGCTAAAGTGCTGGTACTTGATCTTGACGAGTGCTTCAAATATCTGACCTGTACCCTTACAAAAAAGACCCTCCTTGGGCTATCCCCACCAGGATTGATCACCACCATACGCCGCTCTGTCCCACTAGTTCATACTGACCTCTGGGAAAACTTCTTGTTATCCCTAGAGCTAGGACCTCTCATGGCCAAAGAGCCTTCAGCTTTGTGCCCCTCCTGGTTCAACACACTGCCCCCTCCATCTCCGAAGCTCCAACTATATCATGCTTCAAAACTTCTATGTAACCACCTTATAAACACCCAATGCTGTAATTGCCACTAGTCAAAGCCATACTCAATACTTATGACAAAGCTTATTACTAAGCTGCTAAGGACAACATAACTCTGGTTTTGTTTGCATCCATCCTACCTGTACCAGCTTGTTTGTATCTATGTCTTAATTTACTGTTATACTTATGTGTTGTACTGTTATACTGTATATTTTCGTTTGTCTTACTGTGACAAGGTACCTTTGTAAATGAGCCTATGGCTCAAAGGTTTTCCAAACTGCTGTTTAAATAAAATAAAAAAAAATAAATATGACACAGCCAATCCACTTAGTCAATCTGATATCTTTCTTAGGAACTGGGTGAAGTTGGGGCTGGAATTTTATCACCAACTCTTTGATATGTGGGGAAGGTTCTCTTTTATACAACTTCAAGCTCGTTTGGACTGTCGAGTATTGACCTTTTGCGCTGTCTTCAACTTGTGCTTTATTTAGATTTGCTTCCTAATTTGGTCTGCCTACTAATTTCTTTAAATGCTCTTGTAGTAAGACTAATTATTACCTTGCATTGTGGTGAACCTACTGAACACCTGATTGGGCCTTTGTACTCTGATCTTCATGCCACTAAGTCAGAGGCAGCTGAACCATTTTTCACTAGTTGGTTGCAGGATCTGAGTGAACTCTGCACTTTGGAGGAGTGGTCCTTGACAGCATTGCCTAGTTATAAAGCCTCAACTTCTCCATATTTACAGGAATTTTCTTGGAAATGTTGTTCTAGGTTTTTTCTAGCTCCTCTTAGACTGGCCAAGTTTGGGGGTCCGCAGTTTGCTTATTGCTGGTGACATTGTGGGGTCCCTGCTGCTGATCATGTTCATATTTTCTGGAGCTGCCCTGAATTACAGCTATTCTGGGAGTCAGTTTCTTCTGCCCTCCAACACATTCTGAGTGCCCCAATTCAGCTGATGTCCAAATTAGTCTTGTTGATGATACCACCAGGGGCACCAAAGCTCCCCAAGCATAAAGTTAAACTACTTTTGCTCTTAATCCTCTGTGCTAAGAAGGTTTTAACAAAGCATTGGCTTAAACCTCAGGCCCCTAGTCAGACATGTTGGTATGACATTGTGAATTTTATCTACAGTATGGAGAAGGGTTCATCACAACAAGCTACCATAGCAAGTGCTGGTCAGCAGAAATAGAGGCCTTGGATTTTTTTCCAGCTTAAAGTCAATCCCTCTTTTGTTCCATAAATTGATTATATTTTAGCAGATTTATTCCTTTGTTTTTCTTTTTGGGGCTCTGTTTTTGGTTATTATTTTTGCTGTTTTGCCTCTTAACATAAGTTGTTGTGGTCTTTCCTATATAATCTCCTCTCTGTGATGGTGACTTATTTTCAGTTTATGAGCTTCAGCTACTGTTCTCTTTTTTTGTAAATATGTAGTGTGTTGATGTTTTCAAGTGGTTCGTATTTATTCTTTCTTTAGACTTGTTTTAATGAAAATAAAATGTGATTATAAAAAAAGAAACTCTTACTCCTTAACCAAACATCTCCAACAAAAAGTGAAAACAATGCCATCAGCACAGACAGCCAAGACCGCCCCACCATCCCACCACCCCATAGCTCCAGGCCAAGGGGCGATGGAGGTCTGCATCATCGGACCCACCAGAACACAACCATTCAATGATGTGCCACAGGCTGGAAAGGTGCTAGCCCCCTCTGCACTTGATCCTCTCTCTTCAAACAAGGATGGGACAGGACAAGGGGGAGGGTTAATGAAGGGGAAGGGTGGAAGGGAAGGGCAGCTGCAGAATAAGGGGTGCTAGCTGCACATTCGAGCAGACTTGATAGACCTCTAGGCCTTTATCTGCTGGCAAATTTTGTATGTTCGTATGTTCGTAATAGTCTTAGACACATGATGCATGAATTAGAAGTGTGGATAAATCTGTACTCCCCCGGTATAGTAGCTATATCTGAAACCTGGGTCAAGCCAGATTTTCAAACACATGAGGTTGAGCTTAATGGGATCAAGACCATCAGGCAGGATAGGTGTGGCAAAAAGAGTGGTGGAGTCTTTATTTATTTTAAGTCCTCACTAAAAGCAGCACAGGTGGCACTGCTGATCCTAGCCAAATCTGACTGTGAGGCTATATTTATCAACCTGCTACTAGGTGGGCCAAAGTTCTTACTGATAGGGTGTGTCTATAACCCCCCTAAGGGAGCATTAAACACCTTAAAATCTCTAATAGCTGCACTCCCAAATCTGCCACCGGGCAAGAAGATAATGCAAGGGAATTTTAGTTTACACTGGGGTAAACACACCAGTGGTGATATAAAATCCATACTGCAAGATGATAACCTGGCCCAGATAATTAATAAGCCCACAAGGATGAACATGAAATCTGGCAACCATACCACA
This sequence comes from Neoceratodus forsteri, assembly GCA_016271365.2. NCBI lineage: Eukaryota > Metazoa > Chordata > Ceratodontiformes > Ceratodontidae > Neoceratodus > Neoceratodus forsteri. The sequence goes on along the minus strand of CM057450.1, from coordinate 866,583,045 downwards.
TTGGATTGGGTCCTTGTTTTCAAACCAGAAAGAGTCAGGTTGGCAGGCGCCTTTGCTGATTCCTTAAGTGACCATGCCCCCATGTTCAGGATCTTGAAAAATGATTTTCCTATCCTTCCACCTAACACTGAAATGTAGAAGTTGATGGCAGATAAGTACTACAAGGCCCATCCAGTCTTCCTGTTTTTTCTACCTTATGAATGTGCTATAGGCCTTAACTCTGTCAATGGACTATCTATTCATATTCATCTATATTGCTCTCTTATGCCTATCCCATGACTGTTTGAAGCCCTGCACTGTATTCGCATTTTTTAGGCTTGGGATTTCTCGAGATTTGATAAGGTTGCCATTCTCAAAACACTTGCTTTCAAATTAAGCTTGTCCCCTGCATAGACTCAGCCCTTGATTTCTTTACTAGGAACTTCGTATCAACTGCAAATAAACATGCTCCCTTAAAACACATTAGGGTAAAAGGTCAGCAAACCAGTTTGCTGTCATGTGAGTTAAAAAATGAATGAGAGAGAGAGAGAGATAGGGCTTGGGGCACAATCAAATCCTTTAACTAGAATAAGGACTGGCAGAAATACAAGGAGTTAAGAAACAAGTGCAAAAAGGACTCTAAGCTGGCTAAAAGACAGTATCTAGAAAGTTTACAGAAAAAAGAATCTCTCTGATCCTAAAAAAATTTGGTTCCAAATTAATACTCTTCTTAAGGGGCACCATACACAGGATAATTGCGACATAGTATCAAACTGTGTTCACCTTAAGAACCCAGAGGACTCTGCTGAGGCCATAAATGCATTTCTTACAGATCTGGATACATTTTAGTCATTACACTCAGAGACACCCTTCCCTCCTCAGAATTGCAGCAATGTCACCCCCCAACACCTAATTTCAGTTTCAAGTTAGTGTCAAAATATGAGGTCCTCAAGTCACTTAGGAAAATAAAAGCTTCTGGTTCTGGTGGGTATGATAAACTTGATAGACAATGGTGCTTCCCCTCGCATTCCACACTCCTGGAGTTGGGCCTGAGTACCCTCCACTTCCTCCTCCCTTTCCAGCCCGGTGGCTTAAAACTATAAGATAGAGTGCCTTGGGTGGGGGTGACCCTTCCCCAGAAGGCAGACCTGGGGGATGCCTGTTGCTGGAGAGGAGTGGTGACAGATGCTGAGCAATGCAAGGAGATAGAGAATGCACCAGGGAGGTCGCTGGAGAGAGTTCAGCCATGGTGGGCGAAAAACTAGAATTAAAAAAAAAATCATGGGTTTGCACAGGATGCAAGGAATTCAACCTGCTTCTGGGATATGCTCTGGGGCCAGTCCTCTTTAATATCTTCATCAGTGACATTGCAGATGGACTGGATGGTAAGGTTTGTCTGTTTGCAGATGATACCTATATCTGTAACAGAGTAGATGATCCAGATGGGGTGGACAGGATGAGAAGAGATCTGGATAAACTAGCAAAATGGTCAGAAGAGTGGCAACTGGAGTTTAATGCAAAGAAGTGTGTCATCATGCACATATCAGTAATATGGAGTTGTTCTTTGAAAGAAATCCTTTACTAAACATGTACTTTATATATCACAGGATACATACAGGATCTATTGGAAGAGGTAGTGAGACGTACTAGTAACCATGAGCAGGAGTACATTGACATTGAAAACAGAAAGGCATTACCCCCACCACTGGCATCACCATTCCATCATCCAGAAAAATGTGAAGCATTTGTTACTCATGTGTCACAATTTAAGAAACAAACTGACTTTCAAAAAAGTGACAATTGACACAATTGACAAACAACTGTCAAGTGATGCACAACTAAAATTGATGAATGAAAATGCTAACAAACTCAAGTAATAGTTCAAAGTTTACTGAATAATAATATGACAGTCATGTACTTGGTAACAAGTAAACAATAAATTGAACATTGTCTACATGAATACAATGAATGAACATGACTTGAAAGTGGCAAGTACATATATTAGTGTAAAGAATATTTCATTCTGGTTTATTACTTGTTTTCATGAATAACAGTTGCAGTGCAGTTTGTTTTTGATTCTTTATGACTAATGCTAATTAATGAAAGCATTACTAAACGTTACTGTTACTTGTTTATTACATATGCAATTTAATGAAATTAGAATTGAACTTTATTTTTGATTGTTCAATAGATATGCAGTACAATAAAACAGTTATGGAACTTTACTTTAGATTGCTTCTTACGTATGATTGCTAATACAATCTGAATGAACTTTCTTTTTCATTGCTTATAACATATGAAAATAAATAAAACTTTTTATCACTCATCAAGGTCTGGGTACTTAAATCCATAGTACTGTTCTGATGGGAATGTGTACCGTATTCTGGTCACTGTACACGATGGAATCGGCACCCTCACATGCTTACCAAGGTACCACTAGCACCAAAGCACAAACTGATGGTACACAGTGTACTGGTAGCGCCTGGAATAATAACAGACTTGTATCACTATGGTTGACTAACAGAAGTATTACAAAAATTATACTGGCTATGAATGATAATGAAATGAATATGTTGATGTTGCATGTGTCACACTTACCCTTGCATAGCCTGACCATGGTATCCACCATGGTACTGATGGAAACTGAAATACACAGCCTGAAGAACCCATAGGTCTAAACAAACAGTCTGAAATCCTGGGTGAGAGGTAATGCAGATATTGTCTGCTGATCGATGAAGTACCTCATCAATCTCACGGGCAGCAGACAGACTCCAAAACTGATTCCATTGGCACACAGTTCTAGCAACTGCAACTGATAAATGACACTGCACACCTCTTAAAGTCACATGAACCATTTACTTATATGTGAAATGTAAGTATACAGTGGGATGATGTCAACAAATTCTATTTATGATCAATTTTTATTGAGCATACCCGGGGCGTAGTATGGCCTACCAGTATGGGGAGAAGGGAGGAGAATTCAGTGTCGAGTGACTGCTCTCCTTCTTCAGTGGGGGTGGGCAGTAGACTGTTTGGAGCTGTGTGGACATCTAGCAGATGCTGGGTATATGACATGCGCCTATGACAATATGTAGGAGTTATTGTGATGACACCAGGAAGATAAGTTACACTGCCTGCAGCCGAGATAGCACACACATCACCACTATGATTAGGTACTAAACAGGCTACCTGTTCTATAAGGTCATTTACGGCACTTAGAAAATGGTAACTTGAGCCTACCACTAACCCTGTAGTGCTCCCCAGCCACCAGTTAAATGAAACAATGTGTAATATCCGAAATAGGGATTGATGCTCATACACTACATAGATTACAGGATGTGCAACTTTGTGTACTCTGCACAAGCGCTGTGTTATGTCACCTTATGGATCTGATTCACAGTGACCTCTGAAGCTTCAATGTTAAGGTCACAGGGTATCAGACCACCTCAGTTGCACAACACACTGGCTCTGCATACTTGGACATCCACTATCCTATATGGCATGTATTAATTCGTTGCAGACTTATGCATGTTATAAGCTGGTATTTAGTTGAAGCATGGCCATGCTTACAAAATCATTATACAAACAGTCTCTCAATGCATATTGCCATTCTTCATTCATAGATGCTAAATAGATAACAGTTGATCAAGAACTATGCATAAACACTGTGTGCTGCCACTGATGTGTTCTGACTCCCTCTGATCTTGAGAGTGAATCTCGAGAGGTCCATTCGAACCAGAACACTGAGCTGGCAGAAAACACTGGTTGTGCATTTAGCTATTCATTATGTAATTTTCTGTACTGTATAGTGCATTGTTGTTACGTTTATAATTCCATCCATCTCAAAATACTGTTCAACCACAGTTCAACATTTATGAACTGTGATTCTAGCCTGCTGTGGCAGAACAGCATTCCAGAACCTCTAGATACTGTATGACTCAGTTTTATCTTGAAAGCAAAAGAAGTCACAAAACACATATTGCACACAGTACTATGCACTATGCAAATTTCAGGATGAGCAACTATGGGCACAACCAGTATGTTTGCCACCTCAGGGTTCTGATCCCAATGCAACTCTTGAGCTTAGCTGTCGATGGTCACAAGGGATCACAAAGCCTCTGTGGCAGAACCCACTGGTTCTGCTTACTTGCTGATCTAGTATTCTGTATGTAATGTATAATTCAATGTGAAGTATGTGTTAGTGACTTTGCTTGTTTCAAAATGACAGTGAATTATTCAGTTTACTGAGGGTCCACAATGCTGTTGTACCACAGTGGGTTACAATCACATTCCATGATATTTGAAATGTAATACAACACCATTATCAAATGAATGGAATTCTATACAGAACAACAGTCCACCAGATGCTATAATTACTTTATGAATCATGCAAATGGCATTATGATGCAGGACTGTCTGTTATGTATTGATGTAACTGTATAATTGCTCACCAAGCACTATTGTTCAATCTATGAGTTTGATCATCTTCAGCCTGAGGCAGGGAATTGTTGCTCTGTGCCGCGTTCTGTTACTGAGTCATATAGGGCTCAAATCGGTAGGGCTCTATATCTTGGGAACAATTACCACTAGCCTGTGGTGCTTCCTCAGCATCATCATCATACTCCAATGATGAGTTGTCTGATAAGTATTCAACTATACTTGATCTATCCAATTCACCCATACCTTAAAGATAATAATGAGAGTATGTAGGCCTACTGAAGACAAACTCATTCTAACATTGACTTAAAATAAAAATGTAACAGCATATTTTCTACATGAAATATAAAACAGTATATGGCTATCACACCAATGACTAACATCCACCATGATGTGCACAAAGCTGACTGCTAGAATGACCAAACCACAGTGCATTTTTGGATAACAGTAAGGATCTGCATGCCAGCTTCTTCTGAACACACACACACACACACACACACACACATATCTTCACCTGCAGTCATGAGCGCGTATACACACACACACACACACACAGATCCATACAGCAGAAAGCAGCATACCTCACAGTTGCACACCTACCAGGATTTGAACCCAGTTCTAGCAGACCACCAGAAGGACTAAACCTCAGTGCATTTATGGCTAAACAGTGAGGATCTGCATGTCAGCTGCTTGTCAATATACAGACCCACTTAACACACACACATCATCTGCATCCACTGCCAATCTCACATTCAGCCAGACACACACACACACACATACACAATCTACATGTACTGACAAGCTCACATGCCACATCAGCTGAACACACACACACAAAGCTGTCCATATAGCAGAAAGCGACATACCTCACAGTTGCGCACCTACCAGGATTTGAACCCAGTTCTAGTGGACCACCAGAAGGACCAAACCTCAGTGCATTTATGGATAAACAGTGAGGATCTGCATGCCAGCTGTTTATCAATATACAGACCCACTTAACACACACACGTACGCCATGAGCATCCACTGACAATCTCACATCTGGCCACACAAACACATGCATGCACGCACACACACACACACACACACACACACACACACACACATATCCATACAGTAACCTTTACATTTTGACATTCATTACAGCATAATGTGGCAGTACATTGAAACACAGTAACCCTCAAATACAGTACTGTGCTGTTGCTTCACAACTCTTTATAGGATTGGAGATACCACAACTTGAGTACTGTCTGCTACTATGGAGACGACATAGTATATAATATCATACAAGGTGGAGAAAAGGAGCTAGACAGCAATGGTGAAGGCCAAATCAAACAGTGGCACACAGTTATCTCCAGAAATTTATGTGATGGCAGTTTGAAAGTTCAGAAATCATATCAGGAAGGGATCAGCCAGGCAGAGTGAGTGGACCAAGAGGAAATAAAGTATGTAGATAGAAGGTAGATGGATCAGATGTTATAAAACATTTTTTCTTTTACAGATGCGGAGGTGCATGCCTGGAATGGCATACATATTAGGTGTTAGGCCATCACAACATCACACTACCACAATACTGAACATGTTTTGTGTTTCAATGGACAATTAAGGGGGTATTTATTTATTTGGTTTTGTTTACCAGGTAAGCACACTAGACAACAAGTGCCTATTTTCAGGCGCAACCTGGGAGGTTACAGAGTACATAAGAAACATAATACAGAGTCAGGGTAACATACAGACCCATGTATAAGTGGGTGAGACAGCAAACAGTACACATGGCAATATACAGTAAAGTAGGCAGCACATCAACAGGGTACATAACATTGAGAGGTAGAATGACGACAGGTAACAACATGTCAGATAGAAGGCAGAATGTCAGCAAGATATATAATAGTATTGAGAGGTAGAATAACAGCAGGAGACATTGTGGCAGTGACTACCTCAATGAAAAAATAACATACAGACATGCATTTGCATGACCTGAGGGCATATCATGGGATAGAGTAGGCATCGAAAGTGCAGCTAGAATGGGTACTGATATGTCAGGAGTGCCTCTCCAGTAAAAGGGCACAAAAGTGCCTTGGGCTGGATTTCAACAGAAAGTGACAGTGGCCTGTGAGTCAGCTCACAAACTCCCAAGGTGAAATGGGGTCGGGGGTAAAGGAGAGACTACTCTGGGTCTATATGGCACATAGACAAGCAGAAGCCGCTTTGAGGTATTGCAGAAAGCACAGAGGCACTGTGACTATGACATGGTTACAAATCTCCGTATGCAGCCCTTGTGTCTGTCCCATGCATTCTTGAATTCCCCCATTGTTTTTGACTCGACAACCTCCCCAGGAAGGCCATTCCATTTGTCTACCACCCTCTCTGTGAAAAACTACTTTCTCATGTCACCCCTGAACCATCCCCCCATCATCTATATTCACATTGTGCCCCCTTGTTCTTGCACACATGTTCTTCTGAAACATGCTCCCTTCTTGGAGTTCAGTCCCTTGAGGTAGTTGAATGCTGTCATGCTTGTGTGGGGTGGAGATGGGAGACATTAAACATGATATTAACATGGAAAATGCAGAACAAACTGTTTGTGTCAATACATCATTCTGAAGAACACAATTATGTGTATTCTTGAATGCATACTACATTGTCCAAAATCATGAATGGATGGAAGAAGAAAGGTTATGAGGAATGCTTATGATGCTAACTTGATGGGTCACAATGGACTTGGCACTGCATACATAGGAGAAACACAATAGAATAGACACAGAAGACTACTACAGTGTGCATCAGAAACATCAAATGATAACATGGAGTTTTACAGACAAACTGGCACAGTGAGATTGTCAACCATTTCCTTGTCACAATGCCTCTATGTTACTGCAGTTCTCTCTGTATTTGGCCACTCACATGTGTAACAGTTCTATACCTGCTGATAGAGACAGTATTTCTTTCTCAGACACTAACTGTTACTTTGCTATGCCTTCTGAGTGATTCTAAATGTCTTCACACTGGCTCAGGGCCACATTCACTGACAGGGATACAGGCGCTGACAGACAGCCATGCTCTCCCCAACCTGACATCACACTGCCACTGACTGCAGATCAGAAAACCGGAGGATCAGCAAGCAGATGCGCAGTCATGACGAGTGGTGATTGATGGACAAAATATATAATTTCTTTTCCAAAAAATACCAAAAACATTGAAGATTACAAGATAAGGCATCAGGGCAGCATTACAGTACTCGGCAGTCAGTAGGTAAATGATGACAGCAGCTCTTTAAGGTACCCATTGATCTGCTAACCAGGACCATGAATCAGAAGTTGGGTCTCCTATACCACCTTAGCCCTTTCCTCAAGAAGGATTCCTGCCTAAAGGTAGCTATCCTCCTATTCTTCCTGCTACTTGGGTCCCCTATCCTATACTCTGTCAGAAGCACCAAGATGCAAAGGCTGAGAAGCTTGTATCACAGCGTATTTCACTTCGCAGCAGGTGCCTGACTTACGGAGCATTATTGCAAGGTGCTGCAAACCTTAAACTGTCCCACATTTGAGGGTAAATTAGCATATCCTGCCTTGTGCATTGCCTACAAAATCAGGACCAACAAAGCCCCCCCAAGCCTGACTGGTTCACTGACAAACAAATAAACAAACAAAATAGCAGGACAGTGAGATCTTCAGATGGCATACTCTTGCAAGACCTCAGAGTAGGGAATTCCCAAGGGTCCTGAATGTTTGCCACCTTCACCCGATCCTATAGAATGCTCTCCCTGGTAATCTCCAGGACTGTACTTCCCTTGGGGGGTTTTCAGAAGGGAGTCAAGGTGCACCTTCTGGAGCTGAGCTGCTGCACCTATAATTGCTGATGCCTAATATAATATCATAATGCTAGTGTGCTGACTTACAGTTGTTATGGATCTATTAACAAACCACTAATGAATTAGTGTATTCACATTTCTGTCACAATGTGTTACCCCTGTGATGGAACTGCTTGTTTTGTAGTATATATATCCCTTGTAATGTATGATGTTACCCTCTGTCTTAATTGTCCATTAAGCTGTCTACACTTAATTGGTACTTGTTGATTTTGACTGTTGTTATGTTACTGCTGCACTCTGGCATTTGTAATGAGTATTGTCCTATCTCAATATTTATTGTTTTATTGGTAATTAATCCCGCGTCACCCCTGAAAAAGAGACTGTTATAGTCTCAGTGGGCCTACCCAGTTACCAAAATGTAAATAAAATAAAAAAAACAATATTTGGAGGGTATGGTGGGATCTTCCCTTTCTTGGGAAGGACCATAATTGTGGCCTCCCAGAGTGTGTGTGTGGGGGGTGGACCATTTTGCTGTGCCTCTCAGTAGACTTGGCACAAAAGGGAACACAGCATGAAGGTGAGTGGTTTGAAGAATTTCTCCGGGTACCCATCACCAACAGGGACCTTACCAGCATTTAAGAATAAGAGAGCACTGGTGCAGTCCTATGTCATGAGTGATACATTAGGCTTGGTTGCCTGCTCTGGAGTGAGTTTAAGGAGAGAGACGGAGAAGAGGAACACTTGCATCTTGCCAGGGTCCTAGGAGGTGGGGGAAGTCATACAGTTTGACAGAGAATTGGCGCATGATAGAGTTAACAGCTTCTGGAGACATTTTAACTTGCCCAGAAGGGTCTTGTAAACCTGCAATAAGCCTTTCTGCTTGGTGTGTATGTAGGCAATATGCCAGGACTTTACCCCCTTCTCCTCCTTCCCAGTACTTGTATTTAGTCGATAAATGTTATTTCAGCTTTCTGGAACAGGAGAATATTTTTATAATGATAAATATTATTGAAGAAAATATTCAAGAAAAGCATCACAATGTACAAGAACACATGAACAAGAAAGTAAGAAACAGTGGATGTGTTCCATTTACATAGCAATGAAACAGAAGGCAATAAATGGGACAAGAGAATATTGATCTCCTTCCACAAGCTGAGGATAGATCTATGTAACTCTGGTCTCAAGTCATGATGGGGGTTCACCTTCTATTGCACCTCTTTGATTCAAACATCCTGTTCCAGCATGTGCAGTTTTTGCTCCTTGAGATGCATGTGATTAACAGCAAATGAAATAATTTTACCCCTGACCATGGCCTTGTAGCCTTTCCACGTAGTCCCAGCTGAGGTGACCTTGTGGTTATTTTCAGCTAGAAAAAGGGCACTCTCTTTCTGGGCCCTGGTGATAAATTCTGGGACTTTGAGGAGCAGTGGTTCCAAACTCCAGGAGGGGGATTTGGGAGTAATGTCACCCTATATGAAATGAAGTTGGACTCAGGAATGGTTGGGGATTATTAAGGGTATGATCATTGAGCTGACTGCAACCTGTGGGAGGGGAGGAGAGGCTAGTTAAAAGTCCAGATAGTTGTACGTGCTATGGACTGCAGGATAGCAAGTGTAGTCCCTGTCCTGTGGATGAAATGGGCACCAAATATTTGCCAGGCTCTGGTCCTGCATAAGAAGATGTACAGCCTATGCACTCTAGATTGGAGTGTGGCTCTAGATTGGAGTGGATCTCATCCAAACTAGGTGACAGAGTGATATAGAAATCCCCCCCCAGCTAATACTGTTGTGCTGGTGGTGGTCAGATGTCCTACCTTCTGTGCTATATCATGGAAAAATGCTGGGTCATCCTTATTGTGGGTGTATATGTTAGCTAGGAGTATAGGGCCTGAGGGTATATCCATAAAGGCTACAATCCATCAGCCTTGAGGGTCTTGATCCACAGTGGTAGCTTCCCATTTTAGTGATTTTCTGACTAGTATAGCCACCTCATGTGTCTTAGTATGGGCAGAGGAGTGTAGGACTTGTCCTACCCAATCCCTGCATAATTGAAATCTTATAGTAAAGGTTTCATCTCATGCAAAAAAGCAACCATGGATCTGAGTCTTTTTAAGAGTGATAGGGCCTGTTTGCATTGGATGGGAAGTTCAGCCCCCTAACGTTCCACGTGTGCCAGATTATATAACCCATTCTCAAATAAGGAGTGTTCAGTAGTTGATTATAGGGCCCTATGGTAAGGGTTTGAGATGAGACCTTCATAAGGGGGTTTAAATTCTCAATCTAAATGCAAATATTCACAAAGGGTAGGATGGCACCTAAGAATGAGGGGCTGCAGTGTCCCTGTAGTGTGTGGTACACTGGGCATCCTGAAAAGGATGTAAGGAGTAATGAGAACATCTGGGATAATACATGAAACCAACAATGGTAAACATCAAGAGCAACAAGAAGAAAACAATAAATACACTCTTTAGAGAAGCAGAAGATATGCATTGGCCTCGTACTGTGACTGGGGTCTCTCCTGTAACTTCTCTGAGTCTTGGCATAGGTCTATAATTAGTCCCTATATTGTATGAAAACCAGCAAGCAGCCACATCAAGAAAAATACCTGCCTTTGGCAGCCCATTCCTCCCGTTAAACATACAAACATAGAAACATAGAACTTGATGGCAGAAAAGGACTGCTAGGCCCACCCAGTCTGCCCTTTTTCCCAATGTGTTGCAAAAACCACAGACCTTACTTGATCACTGGCTTTATTCTCTTTCCTATCACTAGGGTTCCTCTATGACTATCCCATGCATTTTTGAATTCCCCTATCAAGTAAGCCCCCACCACCTCTGCTGGGAGGTTGTTCCATGCATCCATAACCCTTTCAATGAAGAAATACTTCCTCATTTTACCCTTAGTCTACCCCCTTCCAGTCTCATGTCATGTTCAGTTGTTCTAGAATATCTCTTTTTCTGAAAGGTGCTACCCTCCTGTACCTTATTTATGTCCTTGAGATATTTGAAGGTCTTTATCATATCCTCCCTCTCTGTCCTCTAGGGTATACATATTGAGGTCCTCAAGTCTTTTCTCATATGACTTTTGGTGCAGACCATGCATCATTTTTGTTGCCCTTATTTAAACTGCCTCAATTCTATCTATGTCCTTATGGAGATGCAGCTTCCAGAACTGGACACAGTACTGCAGATGGGGCTTCACCAATGATTTGTACAGTGACATTACCACCTCCTTTCTTCAGTTTCTGATACCTCTCCCTATACACCCCAGTACCCCACTTGCTCTCCCCCCCCCGGCTTTGGCACATTGTTTGGCCACCTTTACGTCATCTGATATGATTACCCCCTAATCCCTTTCCTGTTTGGTGGCTGTCAGTATCTCCTTCCACCTATCATGTAAGGCTTCCCTGGCTTCCTGTGCCCCAAATGCAAGAGTTTGCACTTCTTTGCATTGAATCTTAGCTGCCTCACTCTTGACCATTCCTCTAGTTTACCTTGGTCCCTCCCCATTTTTTCCACCCCTCCTGGAATATTTACCCTGTTGCAGATCCTAGTGTCATCTGCAAAGAGGCACACCTTCCTTCCAGCCCCTTCACAATGTCACTTATGAAGACATTAAATAGGACTGATCCCAGAATTGATCAACGTGGCATCCTGCTGGTCACCCTTCTTTCCTTGGATTAAACTCCATTTATCTCCACCCTCTGTGTTCTGTTCCTCAACTAATTTCTAACCTAGTTTCCCACCTTGGAACCCATTCCCAGGCTGTGTAGCTTGTTTGCAAGCCTCTTATGTGGAATGGTGTCAAAGGCTTTGCTGAAGTCTAGGTAGAGCCACATCCACTGGAACCCCTCATCCATATCCTTAGTCACCTAGTTAAAGAAATCTGTCAGATTTGTTTGACATGACCTTCCTGCTGTGAATCCATGCTGCCTCAGATCATGTGCTTCACTGAATTCAAGATCTTCCACAGTCCTTTCTTTTAGCAGTGATTCCATTATTTTCCCCACCACCAAGGTCAGGCTAACTGATCTGTAGTTTCCAGCCTTCTCCCTGATCCTGCTTTTGTTTAGAGGGACTACATTGGCTCTCCTCCAGTCCTCTGGAACCATTCCTATTTTCAGCGATTAACTGAACAGGGTTGTCAGTGGTGCTGTCAGCACCTATCTAAGCTCCTTTAATATTCTGGATGCATCCTGTCTGGTGTCATTGCCTTATCCACTTTCTGTTTTGCAAGTTTCTTTAGAACTCTCTCCTCCTTAAATGGACTTATATCCACCTCCGTCCCCTTATTGCACCTGTCACTTAAACAAAACATTGCCAGGTCATTACCTGTGATGTCACTGTCAGTGAGATCATATTGCTGATGATGTTGTGTGGGGCAATGGAGTCCGATATGTCAGCTGCAAGGCTAAGAGCTATTCCACACATCAAGCACAGTATTATCACATAGAAGGCTTTCAGATGAGCGAAAGGAAAAAGGAAAATACTTCATAAATAAAAAAGTTACAACTGACTACTACTTCAAATTTGCATTATTTTCCTGTCTGTCTGTTTGTTTTGGCTCCACTAGCTCTTTAATGTCCCACTTATGTGAGTTCTTTAAGCTGCTCCTGATGAGAGGATTGCAAAATATAGGCCTAGAGCCATTACACTAAGGGACTGCATGGGATACCAAGAAGGGCAATCCAATGTAGGATGTTGCACAGTCTCTGCAATGCTCCACAACTGGTCGTTGAAATGGTGCAGAGGCTTCACAATGTGAACAGCATTGGGAAAGGGTGGGGGGAGCGTTTTCCAAGCTAAACAGGGATAGAGGATGTGGAGAAGGGTGAGGGGAAAGGTGGGAGGAAACAGCAAGGTGGAAGCCAGAGCCAACTTCATATCAAACTTGCTGCCCTAAAGGACCATCCAAGCATTATTTGCTCTCCAGCAAACAAAAGTTACAGTGCTGTGCTCAAATGGATGTAGAGGGTGCTGAAGAGAGGATGCTACCCCAAAGTTCACTGAGCACACAAAAAACACTCCTGCACTCCCACAGAGCAAAAATGCAGTGGCTTTTCTCAAAAGACTAGTCAGGCAGATGATAACTTTAAACTGTTTTATTATTACTGAGATCCAAAGATAATCACCACTTGTTACAAGAAATTCCGGAAGTATGCCACACGTTCCTTGCTCCTGCTCTTTCTCTGTTAGGTATTTTTTAAATGTCCTTTCAAGATCATTACCAACATATCTGAGATGGAATGATCAGTCTGAAAGAAGTGATGCCCCACTGGCTTTTCAGTCATCTTCATATTAATAATATGTCTGTGAGTTCACTCTAGCGTGGAGAGATTGCCCTGTCTCTCCAACATACCCTGTTTGTGGACATCTCTTACACTGAATAAAATAAACAACATTCCATGATGCATATGTATAATTCCCCTGTATCCTGAATCGTCTGTTTTGTGAAGTAACTACACAATCTGAAGTGGAAATGTGCTCACAAATCCTACATCTGGAATGATTGCAGGGTTGTGTACCATTAAGTGTTATGGTATTCTGTTCTGGTGCAAGTTTACTCCTAACAATCAGAATGGCTAAATTAGGTGGAAGTTTAAAAGATAGTAGCGGTAGTTCTTGAAAAATACAATTAGTGTCTCATCCTCATAAATATTGGGTAGAGGTCCCTAAAAATTTTACATGGACATTCAAGATCAGGATGATATGTGACTACTAAGGATATTCTGTTGGTAGTGGTCCTTTCTTTATACAGAAGTAGTTGTTCTCTTGGTACCTGTGTTGCACGTTCTACTGCTCTGTCAAATTCTCTGGAACAGAGACCCTACTCAATACAGTTTTTTTCAATATAGCCAAATGTGTATCTCTGTCTTCCTCACTAGAACAGATGCAGCGATATCGAAGTGTTTGACTGTACATTACAGATGATTTTGTGTGGCTCGGGTGACTACTATTTCTATGCAAGTATCTCTGTTTGTGTGTGTGTCAATCTGGCTGTCTGTTGGTTTCCTGTAAGGTTCAGTCCTTGATAATGACAGTGGTGCCTGGAAAATTAACACCGGTGGCAGAATATTCCAGGGAAAGCATTATGGATGAGTGGAGGTCATTAAGTTCCTTATGAAAATCCTTAAGAATGTCAGTGCCCTCTGTTCAAATTAGGAACAAATCATCAATGTAATGGAAATAAGCAAGTGGTTTGTGTGTACAGTGCCTTAACAATTTTTCCCCCAAATTTGCCATAAAGAGATTACCCTCCCCCCCCCCGCACCACCTTGATTTAATATAATCAGCTCCACGGTGGTGCATGTTGGGGAGGGGGAGATAATCAGAAAAAAAATTACAGCAGCAGTAAAATGTTCCTTGGTCACCAGCCCCAAACTCTTAGCCTGCTGCACCGAAGCTAGCCACCCTCACCGCCACACCACACAGCTAGCCTGGTGGCAGCACTGTGCACTACCCCAGACAAACCCTCTTCCCTGTCCCTCCCCTTCCAGTCTCCCTTCCTCGCTCATCCCTACTATCACTTTTACATTCTGTCACTACCCTTACAGGGTAGCCCAACAGGGTAGCGTTGTAAATGAGTCACTCTTTTGACAGTCACTCATTTACAGTTGCTTTCATCACTGGATACCATATGTCAGTAATGGTCATAAAAGGACATTTCAAAAATATGCAACAGAGATGGGCTTTTGAGGTCAGGCTTATTTTTATTCTCAGTATGGTAGAAGATGGCATGAGCATTGATTTGGGTTTTATGACACACTACCCTACTTGAACTTACACCATCCTTAAATACAGAGGATGGACATATAATGAGACTTCAGTGGGTCTTTGTTTTTTTGTTTTAATATTGTATGGTCATAAGGTCCCTTTTAACTGGTTATCAATATGTTGGTTTCTCTCTATTAACTTTTTATGGGGGTTAGGGTGATAGTGTGTTAGTTTGGGGGGGTTGTGTGTGTGGGTGAGGGGTTAGGGTTGTGGTTTTATGTGGTAAGGCTTATATTCAGGTATATGACATTATGATGTTAAAGTGTGTTAGGACTCTTGGTTCACCTACATAGTGAATTTATATTTCCTTCCTACTAGTTATCTATAGTATGATGTTACCCTGGGGGGTATGTTACCGGGGGGGGGTTAATTGCTTTAGTTTTTGATTCAGATTCCTAAGACCATTACTGTACATATAGTCAGGGACACTGGTTTACCGGGATTGAGAAAGGGCATATTCTGTTTTGCACATTGTAAAAAAACGGTATTGTCACTGGTGTCTGCTAAGCCAAAATCCGGTTTTACCAGTGTTTGGTTTTGTGTACTTTATTTAACAATTTTTTAACTCTTCTATTGTGCATTTTAGCAATTTTGACCTCCGCTATTATACATCCTTCCATCCTTGTACCAATTTAAAATTATTTTAGGTACAAGATGTGATGGCAGCAGCAACACTACAGCCCCCATCCCTACTGTGTGATGGAAGCAGCACTACGGCCCCCATCCCTCTGGTGTGATGGAAGCAGCAGCACTATGGCCCCCATCCCTTAGGTGTGATGGCAGCAGTACTATGGTCATCATTCCTCATGTGTGATGGCAGTATCAGCACTATGAGCCCCATCCCTCAGGTGGGACGGCAGCAGGTCTACATTCCTCATCCACCAGTGGTGATGGCAGAAGCACTACAGCCCCCACCCCTTCAGTGTGATGGCAGTAGCAACAATGCAGTACACATACCTCTGGGGTGATGGCAGTAGTGACAGCACTATGATCCCCTTTCAACACTCACATCTCTCATGCACAAGTTACAAATGACTTGGTCTCTTTGCTTGTTAGAACTCAGATGTGAATTAATCTGAACCATCACCACTAAGGTGGACTACCTTTGTTTTTTCCTATCTATAATTTAACTGCCTGAATTGGATATCTGCCTGTGACACCGCTGACCAGTGTTAGGGAACAGACTTGGGTGTTGGAGGGCCAGCTGGTGGGTGAAGGCTTGAGTGTTCAAAGACCACTCTCATTCCCCTGAGAGGGAGGGTGGATTCATGGCTCAGCATTTGCTGGCCTATGGTGGAGGCCAGAGGCACAACAATGCGTCAGTCCTCACTGCGAGAGGAGTGTGACGGATGTCGGCTTGTGCCTTGACATCATGTAGCCTGTCACGCTCTCAAGAAAATGGGAAAACACCCGCTGGCCAATCGAAGGATGGCTGCTGGTCCCGCCTTATACCAGAAGCCCCAGACATGTGTCCGTTCTGACCCCGACGTGCCCAGGATACAAAGGGAAGCTCTTTTAGTACCCTCTCCCTGGTAGGCTCCTACGGAGCAGGGGGCCTCACTCAATGAAGGTTTACTTTGGGTTACCTGGTAGCACAGCAGTAAGGGTCAGTGGTTAGTGGTCAGGACTCAGCAGCAGTGGTAGGGGGCCTTGGCAGGCCTGAAGGAGTGGATGGCCAGGGGCGTAGGAGAAGCAAAAAAAAAAACTGCTTGAATTTGCTTCTTTGAAATAAAGTGTTTTCTCCTAAAAAATCCACAGGTGATTAGTGGAGGACCTTCAAATGGATTCAAGCATCTCCCAGACACGTGGATGCTTTTTTTTTCTACTTGGTGTCCATGAAAAGGGTGTCTCCCAGTTTTCATGTCTTTGTTCAGATGTGAATTGAGCTCTACTCTACCCACCAGCATCATAGAGCCCTGGGGTCTTACCTTTAAGTACTCTTAAATACTTAACATTTGCTTTTTGTTGAAGTAGTCTGTCAGAAAACATTTTGTTGTCACAGAGACAGAACCAGCAGGTGGAGAAAAGGTGCAAATTATCCAATTCACCTAAATGGGGTGCTAACTGTGAAGTCTTTTCATAAGTAGTAAGGCAGTTTCTTCTTTGTGAACATACTTTCATTCAGACTAGTTTTCATTCAAACAACTGAGGATTTTGGATGGCCCTACTGATTATAAACTTGAATAAGTTAGTTGGTAACAGTGGTCCTGCATTTAGCAATCTACAACCTAGATGCTTATATGCAAAGAATACCTGACTAAAATCTAAAAACAAGCTTATAAAATGTATCTGAATATTTATCTTTACCTATACAAAATCATTGCAGCCCAAGTAAAACTCAAGTAAATTACATGGTACCCTCATTACTATTCTATGATGTAGTAAACATATATTGATATATTTTTTTTATATTCTTTGTAAAGCAGGTAAGGCCCACTAGGCAGAACTGTCAATTTTAAGGAGTGACCTAAAAGCACATGGGAAGTTAAGTGACTTGTTTGGATGTGAGTGAAGGTTGTGGGACTCAAACCCAAGTCTACTGGATGTACCCAGTTCAATCACCGTTTGTTACTCTAACCACTAGGCATGGGTGGTTAAACTGAATGGCTGGTTACAACAAAGCAGTGCGGGTGATTTCCTTACTGTTTCTATACACAGCAAAGCAGAAAGAATGCAAAGTACAGCAGCATTCATTTTAAGATGCTGAAATCTGGGTCGGCCCACTGGCACTGCAGTAGCACTATTGCTTGCAATGCCAGTGACCCAGGGTCAGAAGCAAATTTGGGTTGCTGGAGATCTGGCCAGGGGAGTAGGATAGAGCACCTGGGGGACTGCTCTCCTCCTCTGGGGAGGGTGGACAGCAGGTCCTGCTTCTTTACCACCACTGGTGTGACCACGAGTGGTGGTGCAATGGTGCTGCAGAGTGATCAGGAAGGGAGGACGCTAGCCAGGATCTGGAGCAGTGGCATGTCTCTATGTGACCTACCTCCTTGGATCTCTAGTGCCGGTGCCCTCAGGGACAGAGACCAGAAAACTAGGAACAATTTCCCACATTGGCAGAAGGGACCCGGGTGCCCCAGACTTCATAACCAGGCTCCATGAGGGACTCACTGGGCTGCCTGACACACACACTAAGGGAGTGTGGAGGGGTGACCTAGGGTCCCCTCCCTTCCCACCTGGGGAGGTTGCAACCCAGGCAGGATAGGGGCAGGCCCACAGGAGCTCCTGAGCATTACCTGGGGGTGAAGCTAGAGGATACCAATGCTGTGAGAAGGGGACATAGAAAGAGAAAATAAAAAAAAAATTTAAAAGATACTGAAATCTTAGAGCTTCTGTGCAGTGACATGCAATTTCCGTGAGGCACCGGTACAAGAATTCAAAATCCGCAAACCAAGCAGGATTCCGTGATTGTTACCGGTGTTTCCGGTAAAAATGGAAAACCAAGGTCCCTGCATATAGTAGATTGATTGTTTAATGACACAGCATTAAACACTAAACATATTATTCATTTGTTTTTTGTTTACTGGGTAAGCACCATAGCCAAGACATGACTATTTTCAGGTACGACCCTGGCGATTACAGTGGATTGGAAAACTTAGAGAAAACAAATATTTGTAATACATACATTTTGCCAAATCAACAATAACTACATAGATACAGCACAAGATCAAGTTACACGATTTGCAGACATAGACAGAATAGACAGGGGTAAACAGGGAAGAATACATGCATTTTGACTTTAGTGAATTAATCAAAGACACAAAGATTTCATTATTTGCTAGCATGTGTGGACATATAGGCATAACAGTAGCACACATTTCATGACTATAACTCATTCCTTCTATCAAAACACTGGGTTGAGAGCAGTTAGACACAACTACAAAACATACTACATAAGTGCTTATAACTTAAGCTAGAAGAGCTAGCCAGAGAGTAATATGTAGCAGTTGGGGATAAAAGGGAGAGGGAGATAGATAATAGTTTCAAGGGGGTTTGAAGCAGGCACAGGAGACTTGGCTAAAGAGGAAGGCACGGAAATTACTTTTAAACAGGGCATGTGTAGGGGCTAGGTGAACCTCAAGAGGCAGGGAGTTCCAGAGTTTGGCCATTGAGTAAGAAAAGGCAAGGGCGCCTGTGTTTGATTTACATCTTGGTAATTTCAACAACGCTTTATTAGCTGAGTGGAGACCATGGAAGGGGGGCAGCAAAGTTAACAGGGAGACCAGCAGGACTAGGATGTTGGTACTGGTGACATTATCGGTCAGTGATCCAAGTGCAAGAGTACAAGCATCAGAAGGGGGCAGCCTGTTCAGACCTGCATAGAGCAGACAATGGTGTTTCGACCAGGGAGAGGCCAAGGCATATCTACATATGTAGTTATAAGTGGTATCCCACTTTCTTAGGAGAGTTGCGGATGCATTGAGATAAGTAACTACCCCATAAGATAAAGATGAAAGTAAGATCTCTTGGGCTATGGCTAATCTACCAGGCTGCATTAGGATGTAGCTGGTTTTGTAGGCTTCACCAATTTTAGCATTAACTGATTTACAGGTAGTCATTATATGCTTGTCAACATGTTCTTAAGTGGGTATTAATCTAAAGGTATTGTGTTTAATTAAGAGTGTATTCTCATAACACTATCACTGTTTCATAATGTAAGTTAGGATACATTATCTCATTTTCTAGGAGGTCCTTGGTAGGTTTGTGTTTTTACTGGGTTCTAATTCTGACAATTGATATTTCTTGTAAAAAAAATCTTGTTAAACCACTGAAGGTTTTAATTTTTATAGAATTTTTATCTGGTAGAGTATATACACTATTTGGTAAATTGTCTCCAGATGTGTTTAATACAGTATGAATGTGAGAAACAGTCCATTCACTCTAGGGAAATTTTTCTTTTTACTTAATTAGTGCCATAGATAGAAAATTTCTGTTTTATAGTTTTTAACATGGAATACCATTACATTTTTAACATGTTCTTAAGTGGGTATTAAATCTAAAGGTCTTGTGTTTAATTAAGAGTGTATTCTCATAACACTATCACTATTTCATAATGTAAGTTATTGTAACTGCTTGGCCTCTCAAATGATTACTCTTAGCTGCCTCTGTTGACATTTGACCTTGGAGGGCTTCACAGCAGCCAACTGAGTTAAACTGATTTCTTGCATTTAAACCTAAGTTATGTTTTTTTTTTTTGAAGGTATTTTAAACCAATGAGGATTTTTTTTTTATGTATGATCTGGGTGTTAATAAAACGTGTTTTTACAAACAACTGTCATAAGATTCCGAGGAAGGACTTGGTTGGTCCAAAAGCTTAAACACTGTTTTCTTTTGTTACATCTATGTTGGTCCAATAAAAGATATCAAATCATTGTTCCAAAATCAAGACTAAAGAAATGTGACTGGTTTGTCAGAGGATGACTGTATCTGTTTTCTGCAGGTATGGCATAATGTCATGTTACTGGTGCTATGCCTCATGCAGACATCAGTGTGGATCTCATGTCAGTATTGTTAGTGGATGCAAACACCACTATCAGCCATTAACATCTGCTGACCTCACTGGCAGGGTGAAATAATTGCTGGGGGACTCTTCTCTTCTTCAACTATGAACAACATTTGTGTATAGACCCAATACACTGGCTCAAGGTCAATTTTGTTTTTTTGCCCTCAGCATTGTCCTGAGGGCAGCCCTTCTCTGTGGGCAGTGTGTTTGTCCTTCCCCCTCTTCATGCAGATTGGATGTAGCAGATCACTCATTGTCTTTTATTTGGCCCACAAATGCCAAAATGATATTGGCCAGTCACTCACAGCTCTACAGTTCTACCCCAATGGGCAGAAGGTCCATGTGTCCTGAATGCTGAAATCAAGTGACATGATTGCTGAGCGCTTTTTCATAGTCCTTTTAGTTCTATATAAAGCACACTATCCACTCCCTGTCAATTCTCAGTTTTTGCCTGTCACACCTGTGCTGCTCTACTTGCTGTTCTCCTTCACTCCCAATTGTCATAATAGCCTAGTATTAAAAACGTTAAAAATATAAATATTTTTAATTATATTATTGTGACCTTATTAACTGTGGTTGCCACTGGTAATCATGCAGGTGGCTTTGGTTCAGCGATTGCTCCATTTTCTGTTTGTGCTGCACCCTAATACCAGGTTGTCATAAGTGCTTACCCTGGGGTACTAGTTCCCCACTTGGCACAGTGCATTGCCCTTGTGACACTTGATGGGCATGTCTAAAAAGTAGCTGCCTTCAGGGAAATTGTCTGTCATTTGTTACGGCCCTGAAGTATGCATTTCCCTGTTGATACACTCCAAGGACATCACATAGTGCACTGCACAAGTGGTACCCCAAGGACAGCATGTAGTGACAACTTTGCAGCAACTAAAAAAATAAGGTTCTCCACCAGCATGTTATCTGAAAACAAAACAAATTATATACTGTATATTAAATGTACGCTAAAAAACAAAATTGAGTTAGAATAATGTTTTGACCATAGGTCTTTTTCAAGAATGATCTAAGTGAGAAAAAAAAAAAAAAAGAGAAAACCCAGCCCGGTGTTGTAGAGGGCTGAGGCACTGGTGCTTTACCTCGATCCACGCTGGCGACCCGGGTTCAGGAATGGACTCGGGGCACCAGGGATTGGCAGGGGGCAGAGAGGATTGAGCATCCGGAGGACTGATCTCCTCTCCAGGGGTGGGATTAGGGAATGCATGAATCAGCAGTGGCTCCCAGTGGAGACTGGAGGCACTATCTGAGCATGCAGTGATGGGGACAGAAAACCAGGGCAAAATGGCACCTGAAATGAGTGGCTTGATGGTTGTCCTCAGTTTCACCGTGGCACCTGCCAGGATCAGTGTTCCATGGGGAGTTGGGGGCTGCCTGCTGCCCCACTGTGGGGGGGAAGCTGCAGGAGTCTGGGTGTCCATGGTAGAGGTGGTTGGCAGCTGGATGTCTCCGAAGTGGAACTGCTAAGGTGGCCAAAGGAGCAAAAAATAGATACAAAAAAAAAAAGAGAAGGCAGCAAAGTTAGTCCAGTAACTTTGTTTTTTTCTCTTTTAGATAATTCCTGAAGAAGGCTTATGGTTGAAACATCAATTCTAACTCTATTTTCTATTTTCAGCATGCATTTTATATTGACATTTTGTTTCAACAATAAGCACCCTATGGACAGTATATATTGTCAACAGGCAACAGAACAGATAACCATTCAGTATCTACCCTTAGGGTATCTGTTGTCTGGTTTTCATTAGGTGATGCTCCAGGGATTAATACTTGTGGCATGCTACCCTTAGGATAATTGTTGGATGTGTGTGCAGCCCTTGGCATACCACTTCTACAAAGTTCAGCTAGTTCTGTCCTGTGGGTATAGCACTGACTTTGGCTTGTCTCCTGTCTGTTCTCTTGCCTGTTGACAATAAGTGCTGCACATGGAGTCCTTGTTGTTAAGTTGTCACTACATGCTGCCCTTGGGGTATGCCCTTTGCAGTTTGCACTATGTGATGCCCTTGGTATGTATCAAAAGAGAGCCTCATACCCCAGGGCAGTAACAAATGATAGACCATTGCCCTGAGGGCAGCAACTTCTTAGACATGCTTGGGGTGTAGCACAAACAGAAAACTGATCAATCTTTGAACAAAAGCCACCTGCAGGATCAACAACAGCAAACAAAATTATTAAATGCACAATAATATAATTAAAAATATTAATATTTTTACCATTTTTAATACCGGCTGCTATGGCAATCAGAAGAGAAGGAGAACAGCTGCCAGAACAGCACAGGTGTGGCAGGGAAAAATTCAGAATTGATGGAGGGAAACAGCACGCTTAACATACTGTAAAGACAAGCATTTGTTAATGCTGAATGTTGGCTGCTTGTTAAACAATTTGTTTTGTGGTTTTTTGCAATTCTGACACCATTTCTGAAGATACTTGTTTTAGGATTTGCATTATAGACATGATATATTCCATTTGTAGTTTTTTGGCCAAAATGTCATTTCGCACCAGAGGTGCGAAAACACGTCTTGTCCAGGATTTTAAAAACAACACGTCACATTTATGAGGTGGTGTGGAAATATTACTATGTTGAAAGGTTGGAGTAAAAAAAAAAAGAAAATTAGAGATGTTATGAGTCAAATTTGAAATAGTGTAATGTTCAGTTATAACTTATGCATTTTATGGCATTTGTACACCAAATTTTCCCCATAGCCTTCTTATTACCTGTCCTAATGAATACAGTAAGTGAAAATGTTCAAATCCCCAGCAAAATGTCATTCCATGCCACAGGTAAAAAACCACATTTTGGTCAGAATTTGAAAAATGACAGCTGTCACATTCATGAGTTATTGCAAAGAAACAGCTATGTTGAAAATTATGGTTCAAAATGTTGGAAGTTACCAGAGTTATGAGCCTATGTTTCCCCAGACAGCCTGATGGCAGTGCTAGACCTATCGTGTTTTCCGAGTGATTGCATGGACCCAGGGGACTTGGTACTTGCCTATAATAAGGCGGCGACAGGGGCCCTGGATTCCATTGCTCCTGTTCGTGTTTGTGCCCTCACTGTTTGCCCTAGGTCTCCTTGGTTTGATGAGACTCTAAGGGAGTTGAGGAGAGTTGGATGAAGATTAGAGAGACGTTGGCGGAGGTTGGGCTTGGATTGTGACAAACGTAGTTTGATGGACCATTATGTGGTCTATCAATCAGCACTCTCTCATAAGAAGGCAGAATTCCTGTCCAGAGAGATTGCTGCTGCACAGAATAGACTAGCTCAGCTTTTCTGGACCATGGACAGACTGTGCAATCCAATCTGTCTTCAGCCCAGAAGAGCCTTTTCTCAAGAATGGTGTGAGGAGCTTGCTCAATTCTTTTCAGATAAGGTTGCCAAAATCAGATCTGATGTCCGCTTGACTCTCTCTAATGGGAGTTGTGATGGTTGACAGGAGATGTCGGACACCGGTTTTGTGTGGTCCGACTTCAGCCTTCCCACAATCAATGACATTGTGACGGTCATCCGATTATTGCATCCGACCAACTGTGGTTTGGACCCAGGCCCTACACGTCTCCTAGTGGGCTGTGTAAATTAAATCAGCCCGGTCCTGGCTGAGATAGTCTGGAGGTCTTTGGAGAGGGGGAATTTTCCAAATCCTCTGAAGGAGGCTATGGTTCAGACCCTTCTTAAGAAGCCCTCCTTGGACTTGGACTGTCTGGCTAACTACAGACCCGTCTTTAACCTACCCTTTGTGGGAAAGGTTATTGAGAAGGTGGTTGCATCACAGTTGGATGATCATTAACCAGCCACAATATCTATGATTCTCTCCAGTCCAGATTTAGGAAGAGACATAGTACTGAGACAGCTCTGGTCCAGGTACTAAATGATCTCCTGATAGCGAGAGATCGAAGGACCTGTTCTATCTTGGTCCTTCTTGATCTATCTGTGAAATTTGACACTGTGGACCATGGTGTGCTGTTGGAGTGCCTGCAGTTTATCTGTGGGCTGTCTGGTACAGTCCTCAGTTGGTTTCGATCCTTCCTCGAGGGTAGGACTCAGAGGATGGTGTCTGGGATTTTTTCCTCAACATCATTCCCCCTACCCTGTGGGGTGCCGCAGGGCTCCATTTTGGCACCCATGTTGTTTGTGGAGTACATGCTGCCATTGGGATCGATCATTAGGTGGTTCAGTTTAAGTTTTCACTGCTATGCAGATGATACTCAACTGTACATGTCCTTTGTATCTGGCCAAGATGCTGCCTTTTCAGTTTTTAACAATTGTCTTGCCAAAATCCAGGACTGGATGAATGTGAGTTGGCTGCAGTTGAATCCAGAAAAAAACTGAGGTGTTGATCGTGGACCCAGGTCACTGGGAGGTGGGCTTGTTGGCAGGATCTCCCTTTGGCTTAGTCTCGGGGGTGTCCAGTTAACTACCTCATACTGGGTGTGGAGTCTGGGAGTTGTTTTTGATAGCTGTTTAACACTTAAATCATAGGTGTTGGCAGTTGTCAAAGCCTCTTTTTACCACCTGAGGAACATTGCCCGGGTGAAGCACCTGGTTCCTCCTGACGATCTTCCTACTCTGGTCCACACCTTCGTTACTTCTCATCTTGACTACTGCAATTCCCTTTATCTTGGGCTACCGGGGGTTGATATTCGCCACTTGCAGTTAGTGCAGAATGCAGCAGCCAGACTATTGACTGGTTCCTCCAGCTCCAGTCATATAACGCCTGTGCTCCGCAGACTGCATTGGCTACCAATATGATGGTGTATTCACCTTCAAGGTTGGTTTGCTGACCTATAAGGCCCTACATGATCAGGGACCTGGCTACCTGAAAGATCTCCTTCATCCCTACTGTCCTCCCCACTCTCTCTGATCCACTGAGGAGGGATTGCAAGAGATTCCCAGAGTTCATCTGAAGAACTCTGGGACCAGATCTTTTAGTTTTATGGCCCCGACCCTGTGGAATTCTCTATCTCATCAGGTACGAGACTGCCCGACCGTCCAAACTTTTAAGGGAGCACTTAAAACATATCTTTTTAAACATGCGTACAATGATTTTTAGATGTTATTAAGTTTGGATAATGTTTATTGCTTTTAGTAATATTGTTTTATTATGTGATGTACCATCACCTTGGTTTTAGAAAGGTGCCTTTTACAAATAAAGTTTTGATTGATTGATTGATGTTTGTAAATTTCAACATAGGCTCATAGCTTTGTTTTTTTTTGTTTTGTTTTTTTATATTTTTACACCAAATTTTCAACATAGCCTTTTTATGACCCCACCTCTTGAACAAGGGCAGAGACGGTTTTCAACTCCTGCTCGAAAGGTGGTTTCATACAGCAACTGCAAAATCACCTTTCAGGACAGATTTCCCTAATGTCACTGTAACTGTTCATGAAGCAGGGTCCAAAAAAGTATGTCAAAGATTTTTGGGAAAAATATTAAAAAATGGCCAAGTTAAGACACTAAGTTCAAAACCCAATTGAAATACGTTGAACTGCATACCTGATTTCCTCAGTTCATGGTCCAGCTTTGAAGAGTGAAAATGTCTGTGTGGTCCAGAGAGGATTATGGCATTGGACCCCCGGTAGATAAGAAAGGACTTGGGGGGTGGGATGGTGGTTTCTGAGTAGGATGGTTGTGTGGGGAGACTAATGGCACAAAAGACAATGATGGACTTTTTTTGTTTGACAGGGTTAAAAACAAACAAACAAAAGGATGAGGGACAGTTTTCTATATTTCAGGTGATGACACTGGGGGATTGGTCACCACCAGTGTCAGCATGATGTTTATGGGGGTGTGGAGTGGTGGGTCCTGAGAGAAAGGGTCAGTGGGGGGCAGTTATTGGGAATCTGCAACAGACATCAATGGATGGTTTTCTTTGCTACAGGTGATCTATATCAATACAATAAAGTAAAAAAAAAACTATGAGGCATGACACTAGTAGATTGGGCATCTCCCTTGCCAGTGCTATGTATGTTACGGAGTGGTGGGTGCTCACAGGGAGGGTCAGGTGAGGGGAACAGTTACAGGGTTGCCAGCTACAGATATCAATGGACATTTTTCTGTTACTGGTTACATATACAAAAAAAAAAAAAACTACAAGGTGGCAACACTCTAGTGTCAGTGTTATGTTTGGTTGGGGTTGGTTGGTGCTGAGAGGAATGGTCGGGTGGGGGGCCAACAACAGACATTGATGGATGGTTTTCTTTTTTACAGACTGACAGGCTTCTGATGTTGAAAGCTGCTCAAATGTTTGCTGACCAGCTTCATGCAAATCAAAGGACCAACACCCTCTCTGATTGGAGCAGCTTTGGTCCTTTGTAGTACATTAAGTTTCCACCTAGCAAACAGCACATTATGTCAGGACCACAGTGCATGGTCATTGGTGTGGACAGCAGAGCCCCTTCTTTGTGAACTGTATTGGGCTCAGCAATGACACCCCCCACCTCTGAAATCTCCTATCCTTACCACAAAATGCCAATGTAATAAAATTATTATGAATAATCATTCAGTAATTATGCCATTTGATTTCTGCATTTGGGGGTGTATGGACCCTAGCCAGTAGCACTTCAGTATTCATGGACCAATGAAAAGATGAGTTGGGTGATCTGCTGTATCCAGTTGGCACAAAGAAGGGTTGGGAACACACTGCCCACAGGGCAGCATTGCCCTCAGGTCAACACTTAGGGCAAAATATGACCTTGAGTTAAAGAGCTCAAGGAATAATAGGGCCATTGTTTGCTCCTCATATTGCACCTCCACACTTGTCGACTGAGTATTAGACGCCAGACATTTAGAAGGCACAGATTTGCTTTCATACTGGACACACATTTTTAGTTGTATTGTCCTGTGTTAAAAATGTGATTGCTTTTTAAAGTGTTTTCATAATTAGTTTTCAAAACAACCATTCAATTGTTAGTACTGTAGTAAGAAGAAAAAATATTGTGTCTTGGATTTAGATCTGCAGTTTGGAGAAGTGAAGATAGACATTAGCTCCAATGAACTGTCAAGTCACTGGGATATGAAAAAATCTTAAGGTTCACTTTACTTACTTCAGGCAAAACTTAGTTTATATTATGTTTTCTCTAATCAGAAAAAAAAAAATCAGCAGTATTACAAAGTTAATAATTAACATTAAGCCATTTTCATGTAAGGGCTCTTTTGTGTTGTAAAGCTGTTTCTTACTAGTTATGTAACATTAGATGTATTTCTCATTTAGACACAAGTAAAAATGCACTGGTGCAAAAGCTTAATAAATTGTGCATTAAATTTGCATTTTAATATTTTAATTAGAACAAACATATTCTAAAATGTTTTTGTCTTTGAGGAAAAAATAAACACAGTAAAGTGTTAAGGGCCACCTAGCACATTACTTGTTTGATTACTATACTTCTCTGCAAAAGTAGTAGAATGTGTTCTGATAACTTTTTCATTTAATTAACTTGGGATGCCTGTAGGGTTTCTCACAACATGTTTATATGGCACAGAGGAAAGTCAGTTTACTGATCTCAAATTGTTTCAAATCCCTACTAATAATCATACATATTTGATGATCAGACTGGTTTTGCTACCTACTGTAGATTTCTGTCTTTTTAACTTTGGGTATACATCCATTGCTTTATATCTGATGCATTCAAGTTGCTGTCTAGTCTACAGTTTGGCCAAGAAAGACAGATGTTCAGGATTCTATGACTTTGTACAATACAGAGGTGTACATTATTAGCTCTATGGTAAAGACTTTTGTTAGTGCCTTCAAGATCAATGGCACAATGACATGTTTCAGTTCATTGTATGTGTAGTTTAAATTAGTGATAAAGTAACATTTCTGAGAAAACCAAAGGTCCACTATGTTTACCATAGTACCTGATCATTGTGCTTATTTTCTTCTTTTTTTTTTTTGCAGTTTAAAGTTTAACATTATTTTTCATTTTACAGTCAAGGCAGATATTCATACATAAACACAGTGTACATTAGTCATAGATTACACCTGAATCCACCCCTCCCTTTACCACCCATACCCTTCCCTCCTCCCCTCTGCCCCCATCCCTTTTTTACTAGAGCAACAGGTGATATGACATCTGATGTTGAGCTCTTATTATAACTAGGTTAATCTTATGACAAACTAATTCATACTTAATGTATCTCACCTTATAGTGAATATAGAGCATAAAGGGGGTTCCATATTTTTATAAACCTACTCATTGTATTATTCAAATTAGTAATGGCTTTTTCCATATGTAAGTTAGCCAGGATTTCTGTTAACCATTCATTATAGGAAATTCCTGTTGATCAAGCCAACATTGTAATACCAGTTTCTTGACTGACATGGCAATAAGTGTCTTATAATACTTCCAATTATGATCTCTGATTCCTGAGAGGTCACCCTAGAGACAAATTTCGGGGGTGAATAGATCCTTAAGACCTAGAAGGGGATCCAGAAATTGTTTAATATTATGCCATAGTAGGGAAACTTTAGGGCAAGACCAAAATATATGGTATAATGTCCCTTCCTGTTGTTGACATCTGACACATAATGGGGTAGGCTTTAAACCCAACTTGACCAGTTTGCAGGGTGTATAGTAAGCATTATGTAAAATATATAGTTTATTTACAGTATTTATTTTTTGTTGACCAGGTAAGTGCACTAGACAAATCCTGCCTATTTTCAGGCACGACCCAGGCGTGGAGGGATACAGATGAATGCCAACTGACCTTGAACCAGATGAAGCTGTTGGTGGTATTTTTAGTGAATGAGGAAAATTTGGCCAGGACACCAAGGAAATTCCCCTACTCTTTTTGATAAGTGTCATGGGATCTTTAACATCCACCTGAACTACCACCAATCCAGGCAGATGGGACCTTGGTTTAACATCTCATCTGAAAGATGGCACCTCAGAAGTACAGCACCCCTCTCATGCTGCACTACAGTGACAGTACTGGGACATGAACCCAAGTGCCAGGTGTGGGAACTGAACCCACAGCCCTCTGATCTCCCAGCCTCAGAGGCAAGTGTGCTACCTACTGAGCCACTAACACTGCAAGTTGCATCAGTCTTAATCTGTCTTGTGTAATTAATTTGTGGAAGTATGACAGATAGCTGCCCAGTCAATGTTATGGTCTGGGAAGAAAGACTCCCAAAGACGGGTTGGTCCAAAGCTATGTGGGAATTTTCAGAGATATAATGTATTATAAATTTTGGAGATTGCATTGGGGCCTCCACTGAATTCTGGTAGTTCCTTTTGGAAGGGGATGGGTTGAGCTGTCCAAGATTTTTGGCCAAAGGATTGTATTAAAATATGTTGGAGTAGTGTGCTTATTTTCTTGCCATCCATTTCAGACAACATTATGTTGATGTTATTTTAGACAGCAGTCCTTAATCACAGCCTGTACACACCTACCTAACCTAGCCCATGATTAAATGTTATTTTTATAAATTAAGGAGATATCTACCAGCAGACAATAATTACTTACTTCATATTTTTATTTTATTTTACCAGGTGAGACACACTAAGCTGAAAGCTTGTTTGCAGGTGCAACCTGGGAGCACAAGGAAGTTAAGTGACTTGCTCGGGGTCACACAGTATGCACCTAGGGGGCTGTGGGATTCAAACACAGGTCTTCAGATTTGCAGGTCAGAGCCTTAATCCACTACGCCATATACCAAGTTCATGGGGTTAAATTTGTATCTTGTTTAATCAGAGGGAAGACTGTGCTATGACTAAAATGGTATCATGCTACTTTCTACAGAATGTTGTAGTATTGAAAATTTGAGAATACAGATAGTGTGAACAACACTGTAATATAGAGGTTCATTCTAATTTGCAACATTCTTGATTTAGCAAACACTATTTGGTTATAAATATATCTTATATATGTGTTAAATGGAATACCAAACAAAATTCATGAAATATGCCAAATTCAATAAAACCGCCAACAGCTTAATCTAGTTTAATAACAATCAATCAATTTTATTTTATACTGGAGAGTATGTGAGCACAAAATCCCCTTTTTCACAAATGCCAAGTTAAACAAATAATTACAAACAACAAGTCTACATTCAAAAGGTATATACTAAGGACAACTGGATCAGACAGAGAAGGTTTCACATTATACAAAGCGGTGGGAAAATAAATATAAGGAAATATACAGATGGATTATATGCAGAGTGGAGAGAATAACATTGGAAAAAATATGTACATTTAAAACATTTGATTGTATCAGTTTGTTTGCAATTGTATTCCCTTCCACCAGGGACATGGTTGAAAACAGAAAGTATTCCATAGCCCTCATAAATTACTGGTCAAAAAATAAAATAAATAAAAATGTTTTTTATATTGCAGATGATCTGTAAGTATTTTTAATAAAAGAAACATGCTTGTGTTTTGCTATTTGTATGTGTGATAACACACAGGCAATCCAGTTACTCCATTACAGCTGCCTTTGGAATACGAGCAAGTGAGAAGACTATGAGAGATTTCAAGTAGCCCAGTCCATGCCCTGCTTGTTTTAAACTAGTGAGATAGTGCAGCCATGAATACCTTAGCTTGAAGAATAGTATGTTAATATTTCAAGTGCTGAAATCATCAAGCACAATTATCTCTATGTCAAAAAAATATGTCATAAAATAGCTAAGTGTCAATAGCAGAATGCACAAGTAGAATGGCAGTAGCTTAAAATAAAGACAGAAATATTTTTTTAATTCAAAAATATGTAATTGAGCAATTGTCTTGCCATAACAGATATAGCCAGCTGATGTTATTAATTGCCTTAGTTTTTTTTTTTATATTCTTTCTTCAAGGTTGCACAATTTAATGGATGTCAGCTAATTTAAAATGAAGGCTTGCTGTGAATCACTTTGGTTCCACTGATATCTCTGTCTCTCTCTTCCTGTTTCTCTCTCTCTCCCTTTTGACCTCTCATACGTTTGAGTAATAGAAACACAGTGACCTTGGCCTTCAGATGTCAGGACCACTTTACTACTGTATTCAGTATCCTGTGCCCAAAGTCCATTAGTGTTTAACACTCAACCAATGTGAAATGTGTAAAAGAGGCACATAGGAAAATGAAAAATAAAACATCATAATCCATTAAATGTAAGCCAAAGAAAAGATCTAGTTTCCCCCCAAATCATGATAAAAGTTGGGTTACAGACCACTTATAGAATATGCAGTATTAATGTTATCTGTGCTGCTTATGGTAATAGCCATTACTTTCATTGCTTGAAGTCTACCTAAGCATTTATACTTAATAATAAGATCCTTGCATATCCATAATCATCTACACATCCAGATTTACTGTTGAATGCATTTGCACATGCATAACCATAGCAACACAAACATAAATCAGAGGAAGCAATGCATGTACTATATATTAAAACATCCTTTGCCACACACTGTACAAAAACACACTAAATAATCAAACTGCACTTAAAGATGACTATACAGTAGCTATAAACAAAGTCTGCTAAATTAACCACAACAAAAGAAATACATGTACATGCATATTGATGATCACACAGTCTTTAATTCCTAAAATCAGAACATGCTGTATTGTATGTACATGTGCACTATATGAGCCATGGTCAAATACTAGACATGCACATATACCTAGCTTATCATGATGTGTCATGTCCCTAGCAAAACATGCAAAATAACACCTGAGTACATCCTCACCTGAGAGACTTGAGAAAACTAGAGGAGTGGTCAAAGGTATGGCAGGTAGGTTTTAATTAAAACACGTGCAAAGTAATGCACTTATGGCACAGAAACCCAGAGGTGGAGTACAAAATGGGTGTTGTGGTACTGACAACCAGCAAGCAGGAAAGAGACCTGGGGGCTAATCATACTGGATGACCTAAAGGTGGACAGGCAGTGTAATAAGTCAGTAGGGATGGCTAGTGGGATGCTGGGGTGCATATGGAGGGATATCACCAGCAGGAAGAAGGAGGTGATACTGCCTCTGTATAGATCAATGGTAAGACCCCACCTAGAGTACTGTGTCCAGTTCTGAGACCACATCTCCAGTAGGATATAGACAAAGTGGAGGCGGTCAAGAGGAGGGCAATTAAAATGGTGCAGGGTCTGCATCCAAAGCCTTATGTGGACAGACTAAAGAACCTTAATATGTACACCATGGAATAGAGGAGGTAGTGTGGTAATATGATAGTGACCTTTAAATAAGGCACAGGAGGGATGTATTTTTCAGAAGAAAAGGTGCTCAAGAACAAGGAACATGCTATGAAGCTGGAGTGGGTAGATTCAGGAAAAATGTGAGGATGAACTTCTTCAGAGAAAGAGTAGTGTATTCCTGGAACAGCCTTCGAGTGGAGGTGGGGTGGGTGAAAACAGTGGTGGGGTTCAAGAATGCATGGGATAAACAAAAAGGAATCATAGTGAAAATCAAAGGAGAGAGAAAAAAAGTTGTGGATTGGGCAAGGTCTGCAGTAATAGTGTAGTTAGGGAGCAATGGGAAGACTGGATTGGTCAAGCGGTCCTAATCTGCCATCAAATTCTGTTTCTGTGTTTCTGTGAATGCTATACACATGTTTTAATAATCACACCAACTTCAAACATATATGCACATACAGTATAACAACTATCATACTTTAATTGACAGTTAGACACACAACACACACACACACACACACACACACACACACATATACACTGACAAATGGTAAACTGACAGTGTGACACAAACCAAAAGTAGCTGTTCTCCTTCATCTGTCATTTTCTAAAGCAGTCAGTGCTCATGGGAATGTATAATCAGGATTTTTTTCTCATCTATAAGGCGAGAATGAGTGAAAGTGATTTTAAATTGAATTCCATGCAGCCATCCCACGTGGGTTGCCTAGTGATATGTTTCAATGGAGCAGTTCAAAAATAGATTTTATTGTATCGTTACTTTGTCCTTTACAAGAGATTGTGATGGATGCTGATGTAGTATTTGAAAGGTATGCGTGCCAATGTTTTCATTAAGAGACAAGAAGAACAAATATTGATTCTTCATAAAGTACATGTACAGTATATATTTAAATCTGTATTTGTAATTGAGTATGGAGTGCTATTGAATAAATTAGGTAGAATTCAGGAAGCTTACAAACTGGGATGTTTGAGATTTTGCAGACAAATTGGTCATGAGTTTCACTGCATGACAATGTTGCCTAGGGAATGCATACACATTGTATAGCTGGCCCAGAGCTATCCTGCAGTCTGACAGTACCTCACAGAAAGCTATGGAGGTACTCCATGGTATGTCTCAAAATGAAAGAATGCTGGAAAGCATCCATAGTTGAATCTGTTCCCATGATTTACCATTAGTGAATTGATCTCAGTATTTTTCAAAACCTACCAAAATTCCCAGCTCTACAAACATAGTGCAAGTACTGTAAGCAGAGACATGTACAGCAAGTCCAGGGGTGAACAGGAAAGAGGTAGCGTACACCTCCCTGCTGCAGCCACAGAATACTTGCAAGCCCATACTTCAGACAGCTGTCACATCTTTATCTCTGGACTTTTTATCAGAGCAGTTATTCAGTGGCAGCAGTCGGAGGTTGTGAAATGGCAGCGATGACATACATGCACAGTAAGTGAAGGTTGTAAATTCTGCATTGTCTGCAACCCTACTAGTGTCAGTTACTCCAGAGATCCACTGATCACAACCCAACTATTTCATTGCTGTTACGTCCACCTACCTTAAGATCAAGCTACCAACCTCTTTTTCTCTACACATGTTCATGGCCCCTGGAAAACAGTGGTACACCATCCCACTCCCTGATGAATGTGCATGCCTCCATGGTATTTGACAGTACCTTTCACTCTCCCTTAAGCAAGTCCAGGCCTCCCCCATACCTAGTGCTACTCCCATCCTCTCTCAGACTCATGTCAAGGGCTTGCATGCATCTAGCAGTAGCCCTTTATCTCTTTCTTTCTCACTCAGACCTGTGTCCATGACTCCACAGCTAAGAATAACTCCTGTCTTTTCTGGACCAGTGTAAGGACTCCCAGGGGTCTAGAATAACTAATGCTTTACTGGACCATTGTCAAAAATATCCTGACATCTTGCAGTACACCTCCATCCCTCAGACTAAAACCCATGATTCCCTGGTCTCTTGCAGTACTCCATCCCTTTGTCTGGTGCATGACCATGTCTCCAATTTGTCTAAAGATATCCCTCAGTTATTCTCCTTCACAGGGTCTCAGCACATCATATAAGGGTCTCAATGCATAGTACATGTGTGGGGATCAGCACAGCAAGTGACAGTGCTGTGGGTGGGTTAGAAGACATCAGCAGTAGCTGGTATTGACTAAATTCATTAAGTTCTGTTTAAACATGGAAATATATAGAAATGTAGAATCTGTCAGCAGATAAGGATCACTTGGCCCACCCAGTCTGCCCATTTTTTCCTATCTACAGTATCACTGTAGACACGCCAATTCCAAGTCCCCTCAATTCCTTTCCAGTAAGTTGTCCTTATGCCTATCTCATGCATTCTTAAATCCCACCATTGTTTTCTCCTCCAATGCCTTGACTGGCAGACTGTTACAGGAATCCATCACTCCTTCTTGGAGAAGTACTTCCTCACACCCCCCCCCCCCGTAAATCTACCCCAACACCAGCTTCCTAGCATGTCCTCTTGTTCTTGAGCACCTTTTTTCCTGAAAAATACTTTCCTCTTGTACCTTATTTACCCTGGTGAGGTATTTAAAGGTCTCTGTTATAGCCCCCTCTTCTCTTCTCTTTCAGGGTGTACAAATTAAGTTCCTTTAGTCTGTCCTCATAGGGCTTTTAATGCAGGCCCCTCACCATTTTAGTTGCTCTCCTTTGGACTGCCACCACTCTGTCTGTGTTCTTCCAAAGATTTTTTTATTTTTTATTTTAGTCTTTGTGAGGTAAAGCTTACTAGGCACAGGTGCCTATTTTCCAGTGCAACCTGGGAGCACTGGAGAGGTTAAGTGACTTGCTCAGTGTCACACAGTATGCAAGTGGAAGTTGTGGGAATCAAACCCAGTCTGCTGGATGTACTGCACCAAGCTCATTAACAGCTCATTACTTCAACCTCAGGGCTATACTGCCAGCCCAGATGTGGCCTCCAGAACTGTACACAATATTCTAAATGAAATCTTACTAGCAAACTATATAGAGGTAGTACCACCTCCCTCCTTCTGCTGGTGACACCTTTTGCTATGCACCCCAGCATCCTACTGGCCCTTCAAACTGCCTTGTCACACTGCATTAACACCATTAGGTCATTAGAGATTATTATCCCAACGTCTTTCTCCCTCCTGGTGGTTGTCAATAAAACTTCCCCAAGTTTCTATGCCCCAATTGTATTATTTTGCACTTTTTTGCATTGAAACCCAGCTGCCATACTCTTGAACACACCTCAAGTTTTCTCAGGTCT
The DNA here is from genome assembly GCA_016271365.2 of Neoceratodus forsteri. Lineage (NCBI taxonomy): Eukaryota > Metazoa > Chordata > Ceratodontiformes > Ceratodontidae > Neoceratodus > Neoceratodus forsteri. The sequence continues at coordinate 866,547,147 of CM057450.1, read as the reverse complement.
CCACTCATCCATTCCACCCCCAACCTAGAGTATTCTCTCTATTGCAGATTTTGGTGTCATCTGCAATGAAGCAAACCTTCTCCTCCAGCTCTTCTGCAATATCACTTATAAAGACATCAGAAAGGACTGGTCCCAGAACTGATACCCGAGACACCCTGCTTGCCACCCTCCCCTCCTCAGAGTGAACTCTGTTTACCACCACCCTTCATCATCTGTCCCTTAACCAGTTTCTTACCCAGTTTACCACCTTTTGACCCACTCCTAAACTACATAGATTGCTTAATCATCTCCAGTGTAGAATGGTATTGAGTATATTACTGGAATCAAGGTAGGCCACATCCACTGCTCCACCTGGATCTAATTCCTTGGTCACCTAATCAAAGAAATCTATCAGATTAATTTGACATGACCTCCCATCCATGAATCCATGCTGTCTAGTGTCTGGTCTATAATTACAAGCCTCCACCCTATTTCCACTTTTGTGAAGGGGGCTATTTCTATCCTCCTCCAGTCCTCTGGAACCACTCCTGTTTCAAGTGAACTGTTAAATAGGACTGTCACTGGAGCAGTCAGCACCTCCCTGAGCTCCCTCACCACCTTAGATGTACCTCATCTTGTCCCATTGCTTTATTCACCTTCAGATTATCATGTCCCTTTAGGACTCTCTCCTCTGAAAAATGACTAGTATCCACCTCCATCCCCCCAGAGCTCCTGTTACATTTTTGTGTCTCTTCTCCATCTCCTTTCAGTGTAAATACTCAAGCAAAGTATTTGTTCATGATGTCTGCTTTTTCCTGGTCCCCCTCAGCAGTCTTATCCATCCCTTTTCAACCTTACAATCACTCTCCTCATCTTTCTCTTTTCACTTTTATGCTTCAAGAACGTCTTGCTCCCTTTCGTTACTGCTTGGGTTATTTTCTTTTCAGTCTGTGCTTTGCACTTCTAGCTACTTTCCATGCTTTCTGCTGTGTTGCCTGGTACACCACTCAAGCCTCCTCACTTAGGCATCTCCTTATATCTTCTGAATGTGATCATTTAAGCCTTTAACTTGTTAAACACCTCTTTTGAGAACCATGGCAGTCTCTTTTTCCTTTTACTTTAAGAACTTGTTTGACACAGAGATGTGTTGTCTTAACTGTGCCCCCATTTAGCTTCACTCACTGATCCTCCTTTCCATTCAGGACTCCCCACCCCCCAAGTCAGGTCATCCCACTGGCATTTACTATTCTTTCTTGAAGTCCATGACCTTTGCACTTTTGTGGTTCAATTCTGCAGCCATCTTTATATTGAATAACACTGTATGGTGATCATTGGTTCCCAGGTGATGTCCCACCTTGACATCTGCACCACTGTCCATGTTGGTAAGCACTAGGTTCAGTATTGCCCCATCACAAGTGGGTTCACTGACCAGTTGTCTGAGGAATCCCTCCTGCAAGAATTTTGGGATGTCCCTGTTTCTAGTTAAAGTGACTGTTGGGAGGCTCCAATCTACATCTAGCACATTGAAATCCCCCATTAAACATAGAAACATAGAATTTGACGGCAGAGAAGGACCACTTATCCCACCTAGTCTCTCCATTTCCCTACATAACGGATAAGCTGCAGATCCTAGTTAACTAACAGCCTACTTTCTCCTACCCCGCATTAGAATTGCCTTATGTCTGTCCCATGCATTCTTGAAGTTGTACAGTTCTAGAGACCCCATCTCCGCAAAGACATAGACAGGGTGGAGGCTGTCCAGAGGAGGGCAACCAAAATGATGCAGGCTCTACATCAGAAGACATATGAAGAAAGACTAAAGGAACTAAAGATGTATAGAGACTAAAGGAACTAAAGATGAAAGGAGGGAGAAGGGGGACATGTTAGAAACTTTCAAATACCTCAAGGGAATCAACAAAGTCCAAGAGGGTAGCATCTTTCAGAAAAAGAGATGTGCAAAAACAAGGAGGCACAATTTGAAGATAGAGGGGGAACAGCTCAGAGGTAATATGAGGAAGTATTTTTTCATGGAGAGGATTGTGGATGCATGGAACAGCCTTCCTGAGGAGGTTGTAGAGTCAAAAACAGTGGTGGATTTCAAGAATGCATGGGACAGCCATAAGGAAATTCTGGTGGGTGGAGGTAGGAAAAAGTAGGCTGTTGATTAACTAGGATCTGCAGCTTATCCATTAGGTAGGGGAATGGGCAGACTGAGTGGGTCAAGCGGTCCTTATCTGCCATCAAATTCTGTTTCTATGTTTTTAAATTTCTGTTTCTATGATCTCTCTGCAGCTCCTTGAACTCCCCCTGCACCATCCCAGCCCCATCCCCAGCCAGGTCATAGTCCCCAGGTGGACAATGACATCCAGCTCTACCTCCCTGCCTGCTGCTCTAGCAGTCCTCAGGATCCACTTCCCAACCCTCCAGGCTGTGGTGCCTCATTGGAATCTAATCCCCCACTCCAATTTTTCATTCCCGGATCTATCTCCATCACAAGTGAGTCCCTCAGCAGAAGCTGCTTCCACCTTCTCTGGGGTCCTTTACCACCCTTCTTGGCATCTGTTTTATGAAGGACCCTCACATACTTGCCAGTCCTTAACATGGGTGCCTGCTCCCTGGAGTCCAACCCCACCAGAGCAATGTAGGAATTATGTAGTGGTAACAGTTGTGGAATATGCCTCTGACCTCCCACCTCAAACAATTCCAGAGCCCACCATAGTCCAGCCTCCTCCTCCTCCTCCTCCTCCTCCTCCTCCTCCTAGGTGTTCTCTGAGGTAATGTTCAGACTTGGTGGCCCTTGGGTGTGGGGAGAGGTTGACTGCATCTGAGCCAACTCGGCCTGGAGTCTAGCAATCTCCTCCATCAACCCAAACATGTGCATGTAGATGGGGCATCACAGCAGTTTCTAGACGGTCTCTGAAAATCCTGTCCACCAGGCACTGCATTGCACCACTCCCAACATTCTCATTTTCTACCTTTCCTTGTGGTATTTGGAAATTGTTATGTACCCCTACACCTGATAGGGTGCTATCAGTTTTTCCCTTTTTGATGTTTGTTATGCCTCTTCTACACCTACAGTACCCTAGATAGAGTGTTGACCCTGTTCCCTATTTAGTCCTGCCCTAAATATTCCACCCATCCCTTATGTACCTTTATCCCTTCTGCTGTTTGTTCTATTTGATATGCTTTTACACCAAACGTCTTGGCACAATAATGGAAAATGAGAGATGCGTCACTGCCAAGCCAATTACAGCTGAAACTGCAATGGGTTTAGCAGTGCACACCAATGACTAGACACTCTGCTCATGACAGCAGTTCAGCATTGCTGATGCGGTGTGTCCTGGACTTAAAAGAAATGAGCCTCTCCAATGGATTCATTTCTTTCTGAAGCCCAAACTCTGGCCATGCACATCAGACTGCACAGTAATGTGCATGGCCACAGTTATGGCCCAAGTTTGCTCCCTCTGACCCTCACCCCAAAAGCTTAAACATTAGCCATGGTGTGGCTTTCTATCCCGTGCTTGGTTGTCTGCACCCCCTCCCGCTTCAACATTAGACATGGTGTGACTTTCTGTTAAAGCTGACATCAGGGTGCCCAATCCCTGTGTCAGCATGTATTCCCTCCCATTAGTGTGGCATACTGGGAGGGCTCCCAGTGTGCCAAAATGTGCTATTAAAAAAATTAAAAATAAACCTGTGAAAAAAGAAAACGGTCCCCTAATGTCTTTTCTTTGATGCAGAATCCTACATCAAACATGTTTGCTCCTCAAAGTCTTTTGCCGAAGTGGTTGCCCATTTCCAGAGTTGACATGTATTCCCCACCCATTAGGGCACATTAGGAGCTCACCCCAATGTGCCCATATAATTGTTTTTTTATATTTATTTATCTTTCTGACACTGGGATGCCCACTCTCTGTGTCGGATGCCCCCACCCTCCAAGCCCACTTTCTTTGCCATCTGTGGTGCTCAATCCCTCCTCCTAACTTATGTGGCACACTGGAAGCTCACCACAGTGTGCCTAAAAGTTGTTGTTTTTTTTTACCTGTAAAGAAAGAAAACTGTCCCCTGACAATTTGTTTTAACCTGCAAAAAAAAAAAAAAACAGTCCTTGTCATCTCCCCATTCCCTCCCCATCCCCACCTCCCACTGAGCACCTCCTCCCCACACCCCCCTTTCCCCATACTTACCTCGAGGTCGCCACTATCATCTTCTCCAGATCAGGTCATGTCTGCACTCTCCAAAGCCTACTGGCAAACTGAAGAATCAAAGGTAAGTGCCATATAATGCCAGTCAATAGTGGTTTCAACTTATATGTTGATATCTCAGCCATTTTATAGATTTTGGCCCCAAATTTTCAACATGGGGTTCTTGGGCCCCACCTGTGAACACTGTCACTGTCATTTCTTACACAGTCCAAGGTGATTTCCGCGATCGCTACATGGCATCTCATTCGAGACTAATTAATGAGACAAGCAGTACTACTATATCATGGTGAGGTCCAAAAAGCCCACATCACAAATTTGGTGAAAAAATTTAAAAAGAAATCTGCATTTTTTTTTTAGCTGTTAAACCAGGAGTAGCACACTAAGCTGAAAGCTTTTTTACAGGTACAACCTGGGAGCACAGGGAAATTAAGTGACTTGCTCAGGGTCATACAGTATGCAAGTGGAAGCTGTGGAATTCAAACCTAGGTCTTGTTTGCTGGATGTCACCAGATTTGCAGCTCAGAGCCTTAAACCACTGTGCTATACTGCCTCCCAAATGAGTGTGCATTGCGCAGTTTCTACACATGCTCTTAACATCACTCATTTTTAATCTTTTCACTCCAGATTTTCAACATTGCCATTATTTCACACCTCCTTATGAACAGTATAGCTGTCATCTTTTGACATCCTGCCTGAAACATGTTTTTGCACCTATTTCACAGAACGGCACGGTCACTGTGAGAAATCAACTTTCAGGATGGATTAATGAAATCACAGTATCACTGTTCATGAGGTGGGGCCCAAAAAGGCCATGTTAAAAATTTGGTACAAAAATATCCAAAAATGCCCGAGTTATGTGTTTTCATTGAAATTTTGCTATGCATGCGCATAAGACTGGCAAATGTTTATATTTTAACTCCAAAAATTCAGCATTGCCAGTTTTTCACACCACCTCATTAACTGTATAGCTGTGATTTTTCACATCCTACCTGAAATGTGTTTTCACACCTCTAGCACTGAATGGCACAGTTGCTACACAAAATCACCTTTCTGGATTGAGTAACAAAATAATAGTGCCACTGTTCATGAGGTGTGGTTCCGAAATGCTCATGTTGAAAATCTAGAGTGAAAATACCAATAAACACCTGGAGCATTAGGGTTTCCAACCGTAATGACCCACACCCCACCCTCTAGAGACTGACAGGTGTCGGGGGTGTGACTTGAGGTCATCGGCCATAATGCCCATGTCATTCCACTCCCACCCCCACCCTGCAGCCAGTGACATGCATCAAGGTGTGACATGGGGTCTTCAGCCCTAATTTTCACCCCTTCTCCTATACTGCACCCATCTCAGCTTATTTCCTTATGGAATAGGATGAGTTTAAGGGCTGAAGGCCCCAAGACACATCATGATGCCTGTCAGTGTCTGTAGGCTGGAGTGAAGTGAAATGGCATGAGTGTTATGGACAATGACCCAAAAGCACACCCCAATGCCTGTCAGTCTCTACAGTTTGGGGGTTGGGGTTGGCATTAGGGTTGGAAACCCTAATGCCTCAGTAAGGAAGTAGATCAGGGAGGGGTGGTAGACATCACCTACCTTGATTTCAGGAAATCCTTCAATATCGACCAACATAGAAGGCTGATTAACAAGAAGGTTTGTCTGGCCACAGGGCACAAGCTGATAAACTGGGTTAGAAACTGGCTGACTGACAGGAGGCGGTAATGGGATCAAATCCATGGAGAGAATGGTGATCAGTGGGGTACCTCAGGAAGGCAACCAAGATGGTACATGGCTTGCAACACAGAACATATTAGGAGAGATTAAAGGACCTGAATATGTACTCGTTGGAGGAAAGGAGGGAGCGGGGGAACATGATAGACATGTTCAAGTACCTCAAGGGCATAAACATGGTACGAGGTGGACTTCTTCCAATGCATCAAATGTTTGACATTGACAAATGCTTGTTATTTCCCTTGAGCATCTACCCTAGATAGGTAGACACAACACAGCTTGAACACTCACCCTAGATAGGATGTTGCCTCAATTCCCTGTTTTGGCCTACCCTTTATCTTTTATCTTTATGATATAAAGGCACCTAAACATACACCAAACTGTGGTGTAGTCAAGGGTGGCACCCCAGGGGTGTAGTGTCTCTTGCTGACTGCCACCCAGTGTGGCCACCACAAATGTGTTGCTCTTATGCTACAGCCCTTAGCTTAAGGACAGCAACGGTTGACCGCTAGGCAGCAGACTTAAAATACAGTATGTGTGTCCTGCCCTCAATGCAATAAACAGCTCCTGAGTATAACCAGGGGCAGTGTTTTCAGGTGAAGGAATCCTGCACTAAATGTAAGCAGCAGGCAAATCAGGCACAATTGTAGACTGAAAGTTCCACTGCTGCCTTTATGATCTTCCAGCGCACATTCCCTCTCAGCCAATTGGTCAGCTGATATTACCCCTGGAAGACAGTGGCAGAGTTTAAAAGCTACCTATTCCTTGAATGAAGTAGCCATGACCACGCTTCAATAGACAACTCCCTGTTGGCTCAAGCAGTATCCTGGGGCAGTGTTTTCTGGAACAGGAAGCTTGCACTAAATGTAAAAAGCAGAAAAATCAGGCAGAGTTCACAAATAAATGACAGAGTACAGTACTCACTGCAAGCCCATTGGTCGATAGGTTCCACCAATGGGCTTTCAGTAGTACAGTAGCTGTTATTCACAGACAGCTCTGTTGGTGGGCAGCTGTGGTGGAAAGCAGGTGAGTTGTCCTGCCTGCTGATTGGCAGAACCTGCTGGGACAGGGGGAGCAGGGTGGTTTGGGGGTGCCTGAGGGGGTGGGGGGTCCACTGGACTACCAGGGAAGAGGGGTGTCTCTTGGATATGTTTTGATCGAGCCAGGGTGGGGATTCGGTACAACTCCTCTACCACTGCAGTGTGTGGCATTCCTAAAGTGTCTACAGGTAGGGTGGGGGGTTCTGTGTATTTCATGGTACTGCCACAGTGGCAGCTTCACTCAGGGGCTATGGGCAGGGAGGGGATTAGCAATCTCCCAACAGGATTGCTAGGCTGGACATACAGCTGCTCATGCAGGGCACCCAGTGCATTCCACCGGGTGCATCCCTTCAATACCTATGCAAATGGGGCCATAATGACATGAAAATGGCTCCATTACACCTTGCATGCCTAATTGCCCCATTGGCATATTTCTGGCTCTGAATGGCAACTGTAGGTGCAGTGCATCTGGAGATGCACGGCCCCAGTGCATTCCCAGCCCAGCCATGGGGTGTGAAGGCACATCCAGGACTGGGCGCAACTGTGGTATTCACAGTGGCGATGCACTGGGAGCATCCCCCAGCACATCTTTGTGAATACCACTGTTGTTGCTTGGCGCATCTAATCTGAGCTGGGGCATCTGTGATGCACTGAGCGTAAGTTCTTTGAGAATCCTGCCAGTACTGTTTTATATAGCATATTGTTTAAAAACAAATGACATACAACTGTCTGTTTCTTCCCCACCTGCCCACACACACAGATAACCCAGTGATTGAGTGCTGTGAACACCCTTTTTATTTTTATTCTTTGGTAACTAGGTAAAGCCCACTAGGCACAATGCCTGCTTTCAGAGCCAACCCAGGAGCACTGGAGAGACTAAGTGACTTGCTTAGGGTCATGCAGTATGCAAGTGGAGGTTGTGGGGATCAAACCCACAAGTGATGGATTTACCAAACTTATTTATAGCTCTTTACTCTAACCTCTAGGCTATACCATAAGTCCCTTTCATCACTGGACCTCCCCTTGCTTAGCTATCCTAACAGGTTTCAACATTTTTCTTTAATCTATGGCTTACCCCATGTTGAGTGCTTTTTTTAAACAGCTGTGGTGAAGCTTTGTTTAGCGGCTCATTACAGCCATTGTCAACCAACAACCCACTTCCATGAATTTTTAACTAGCCCTCAGGGCATTTATAGATTATGAGTGGCAGAACAAGTCAGTGGAGGGAGGTGCTCTTGCCCTAGACTCCCCACCTCACAGCAATCTGCCTTTCTGATCCATGACCACTGCTCTGACTGCCACCACAACCTCTCCTGTGTTGTTTAAACCTGCAGCTGCACTATTTAGTTTCATGGGTGGTGCAAAGTAGAAAAGCTGTTGCAATATCACTGGAACATCATGAACAATACTACAGCAACGTTTTGTGACCATTGAACTATCCTACAATATTACTGTATGCTATGTATGGATTTCCATAAATAAGGGCCAACCATATATTATACATTCTTTTGTGTACATGTTGGTTATTGTTTATGGGCAGAACCATGCACTGCTTGAAAATATGGATCCAGAGGCATATTCATTCTACTGTTAAGAACAAACTGAATATACCACTGGGGTTATGTTTCTTTAATGAACTCAGATCAAATGAAGGGGTCCTGAGGTTCATGTGATTAGAATGGGTTCACCCAAGAAAAAGGTGGTGACTGGCTAAAGATATTATTTCAAAAAGAATGTGGTTGGATCTACAGACTTACTTGTGTGAACTCCAGTGGTGTGAATGAAGAAAAGGAATGTAGATATTTCACACTGTATGATAACTTTACAATAGCACAGGCCATCGTTGATGTTATTATAATAAACTAAGATTTCCCTTCTACCAGTTCTATTCTGTTCCAACTCACATCATTCCCTTCCCCTTTCTCCCCATGACCTTCTATGCCTTATAGATCTCACTTCAATTCAATTTTAATTTTATTGTGTGACTCTAGGTCAGTACCTACAGGAGCCTTAGCAACAAGATGGAAGATCTGGAGGCCGTCATGGTACAGTCAGACCTGGACATTGTGGCCATCACTGAAACCTGGTGTAATGATAACCACGACTGGGAGATGGCCATACCTGGCTACAACATATTCAGAAGAGACAGAGCAGGCAGGAAGGGAGGAGGTGGCACTGTATGTGAAAAATGACATAAGGGCCACAGAGATCCAGGAGGAACAAAATGGGGGAGAGATACTGTGGGTTAAGCTGGAAAGGAAAATGGGGACAGCCATCCGCACAGGTGTGGTCTATAGACCACCAGCCCAGGAGGAAGAAACAGATAGGGAGATGATGCTAGCCATCCAAAGGATGGCAGACAAGGGTGAGGTAGTACTGGTTTGAGACTTCAATATTCCAGATGTGGACTGGAGCATCCCAGCAGCAGCATCAACTAGGAGCAGATTTATCCTGGACTCCCTTCAGGGTGCCTTCCTCAAACAACTGGTCATGGAACCAACTCAGCAGAAGGCAATACTGGACCTTGTGCTCACAAACAGGGACAGTGTGATGGGGGCAACAGTGGGGAGCACCTGGGAAACAGTGACCACCAGTCATTGTGGTTTGAAATCACAGAAAGAGAACCAAACCACACAAAACATGTATCCTGGATTTTAGGGGCAGACTTTGGGAAAATGGGAGATACTTGAAAAAGGCATTAAGGGAATGGGACAGGAATCAGGGTTGAGGAACAGTGGGCAGTATTTAAAATGGGGATTACAAGAACAACAGAATTATGCATTAAGCAGGTTAGCAAGAGGAAAGGAAGAGGAGACCATTATGGTTTTCCAAAGAGGTATAGAAAGTAAAGCCAAAAGATTGCATTCAGGCAATACAAAAGACACAGGCAGAATGGGATAGGGAGAAGTACCAGGAGAAGCAAAGGGAGGCAGGGAGGTCAGTAAGGGAAGCCAAAGCTCAGACAGAAGAACACATTGCAAAATCAGTGGGTAGAGGGGACAAAACCTTTTACAGGTACATAAGTGAAAAAAAGAAAGACAAAGGGAGGGATAGTGAGACTGAAGGGGGAGGATGGGGGCTGCGTGGAGGATGACAACAGTAAAGCTGACATATTGAACAGGTATTTCTGCTCAGTCTTTACTGAAGAGGAGCAGGGTAATGGGTCTGAAGGGAGTACAAGGTGTGATAATGGTGCAGAAATGGACACAAGTCAGTACGAGAAAAGGGTCGAAGAAATGGAAGTAATAAGAGTTGATAAAGCAATAGGGCCAGATGGTGCCCAAGGGTCCTTAAGAACTAAGAGGTGGTGGCTGAAACTCTGGCTATCCTGTTTGCCAATCACTGGAAACAGGAGGTACCCAAAGACTGGAGGACAGCAGATGTGGTCCCCTTATACAAAGTGGGAACATAGAGGAAGCAGGGAACTACAGACCAGTCAGCCTCACCTCGGTAGTGGGGAAGATCATGGAAGCACTACTGAAGGAGAGATTGGTGGAACATCTGGTTGTCAATGGACTACAGGACCCAAGGCAGCATGGCTTCACCAGGGGGAGGTCATGTCAGACCAACCTCGTTGAATTTTTTGACTGGGTGACTAGGGAGGTGGATCAGGGGAGGGCAGTGGACATGGCCTATCTGGACTTCAGCAAGGCCTTTGACACTGTGCCACATAGAAGACTATTACACAAACTGGGGAATATGGGTGTGGGCAGGACAGTAGTGTAGTGGGTAGGTAACTGGCTGGGTGGCAGGACACAGAGGGTGGTGGTAAATGGCTGTCACTCCACAGAGGGAAGAGTGACCAGTGGGGTACCACAGGGATCAGTGCTGGGACCGGTCCTATTCAACATCTTCATCAGTGACATTGCACAGGACCTAGAAGGCAGAATTTCACTGTCTGCTGATGACACAAAGCTCTGTAACAGAGTAGACACACAAGAGGGTGTAGACAGAATGAGAAGTGACCTGCAGAAACTTGAAGAATGGTCAGGGGTTTGGCAGTTGAAATTCAATGCAAAGAAGTGCAAGATAATGCATATGGGGCACAAAAACCCTGGCACAATATATCAGTTGGGGGTGAGGATATAGCATGCACCAAGCAGGAAAGAGATCTTGGGGTCATCATCTCTGATGACCTCAAGGTGAGAAACAGTGTGACAAGGCAGCAGGTAAAGCAAATAGGATGCTGGGATGTATAGGCAGGGGCATCACCAGCAGGAAAAGGAGTCATAATTCCGCTATACAAGACATAGTGAGGCCCACCTGGAGTACAGTGTACAGTTCTGGAGACCATACCTCGTAAGGACATAGACAGGGTAGAGAAGGTTCAGAGGAGGGCAACAAAGATGGTGCATGGATTGCATCACAAGTCCTATGAAGACAGGTTGAAGGAACTGAACATGTACTCCCTGGAGGAGAGGAGGAGAGGGATATGATAGAGACATACAAGTATCTTACAGGGAGGAACAGGGTGCAGGAAAACACTATTTTAAGTGAAAAAGATGTTCCAGGACTAGAGGGCATGGGATGAAGTTGGAGGAGGATGATTCAGAGGAAACATGAGAAAGAATTTCTTCACAGAACAGGTGGTGGACAAGTGGAACACCCTGCCAGAGGAAGTGGTGGGGGCTGAAACAATCACGGGATTTAAGAATGCATGGGATAGACATAAAGGAATTCTGGAGGTCAGGGGTAAGGTGCAACAGACTTCTAGGAAAACAAACTGAACTTACAAGCTCAAATGGGCAGACTGGGTGGGCCATAGGCCCTTATCTGCCGACACTGTCCATGTATCTATGTATCTATGTACAATGTATCAAGTTTAAAAGAACATAAAATATACAGTAATATGTATATTTTTTATTTTTTATTTTTTATACTTGTTAGCAAGATGAGCTAAAAGCCTGTTTTCACAAGCGACAATTTACAATTAACAATCAGTAAACAAGGATATACATCATTAATTAATACAGTAACTAGTAACAATTTACAAACCAATATACAGTATCAAAAATACAAGAACAAACAATTCAACACAATACAAATATTCAAATATTCATTTACATTTTCTTAAAACACAAACACTCACTAATCAAATTAACCCACTTTAAAATTTTTACCTTAAAGGAATTCATTGTTTCACAATTTACAACCTCTTTTGGTATCTTATTAAAAAGGGTTGTAGCCCTATAAGACACACAACTCTGGCCTATCATTTTTTTTTTTTTTTATAAAAAGTGTCCTTTAAGGGACCCAAGGCTAAGGACCTTGAGATTTTTTACCACTTAATCCAACAAATAGAGATTGAATAGGAAAAGGAAGTAAGCCTTTCAAGCTTTTAAATACAAAGTCAGATAATTTAATGCTAATTCTATCCTGAAATGAGGGACATTTTGCTTTTATTAACAGTTCACAATGGTGTGTTCTTTGAGTAAGGCCAGTCATAAACCTCTGAATTGAGTGATATTTTGTTTGTAATTTTTTAACACCCTATCATTGGTTCCTGAATAAATTACCAATCCGTAATCCAATGTGCTCATTAAAAAGCTATGTGCCAATAATCTACACTATTCTGGCATTAAATATGATTTTATTCTAAATAACATTCCCAACCTTTGATATATCCTCTTGATTAATTTCTTTACATGAAATTCAAAGGTGAGATTAGAATCCAGTGTGATCACTAAATAACAAAAACTATCAACCAGCTCAATTTTATTTCCCCTAAAATCAACAATTGATATATTCATGTCTCTGGTTTCTCTTGAGCCAGTAATAACCATCACCTTTGTCTTGGTTGCATTGAGCACAAGTAGGTGCTTCAACAGTCACGTCTGAAAATTGTCAAAATCTCTTTGAACCCTTGATAATGCCTACTCTGGATTTGGACCCGTCGGATATAGAACTGCATCATCTGCATATAATGTTATCTCAGATTCAGCTCAAGATTGTAGTGCTGAGTTCATACATAACAAAAACAAAGTGGGCCTAAAATTGAGCCCTGTGGTACACCTGAGGTACATCAAAGGTAATCAATCCCAGGTCTGAATATTCCCATTCTATAGCTATTCTATACTCCCTATGCAAGAGATACCACTCAATCCAAGTTATCACTTCTCCTGCAAAGTAAAACTCATGCAGAGAATCCAGTAGCAAGGAATGATCCACAAGATCAAAAGCCATTGAGGTCCACAAACACCCCAGCAACAGAGTACCGTTAATCAAGGGCACCCTGTATGCCATCTGTGAACTCCACCAAGGCTGTCTCTGCATTATGTTGTGATCTAAATCCATGTTGTGAACCAGTTTGTGAGTCATATTTTAACAGAAATTCTTGAATTTGATCAAATACCACTATCTCCATAATCTTTGATAACGGTGAAAGATGAGAAATTGGTCTATAATTTGAAACAATATTTTTTGATCCAGATTTATGTATTGGCCTTATAACAGCTGACTTCCAACAACTTGGAAATACCCTATAACAAAGTGAAACATTAAAGATTGCTGTTTGCGGCCTAACGAGGACATCTATCCCTGTTTTCACAATTTTAACATCAATTTTGTCCTGGCCCACTGATGGCCTTGGGTCATATCTCAAAATATAATCTTTTACCAGTTCCACAGTGACCACTCGAAAATAAAATTTGAGATGATTCACCTCCAATTCAATATCAGTAGATTTTTTTTTAAATAGGAGTATATTTTATTTGAACCCTAGTTATATCCCCAAAATATTAATTAAAAATGTTTGCCACCTGTGATGGGTTCCTTATCAATTGGTCACTGTCCATTAAAGAAATTGTGTTATCCTGTACCCCTTTTGTTACCAGAGTATTTATTGTGTGTCAAATCTTCTCTGAGTTGCCTGATGCATTTAGCTGCTCATTTTTTTTAAAAATCCCAATTTTGCATTTCTAATCAAAATCTTGCATTTATTCCAAAGTGTTTTATATGCCTGTAGCAAACACTGACCTCCAACTTTTTTATATTGCTTCCAAGCTTTGTCACTCTGTCTCATCCAATTCATTACATCCTTAGACACCATTCATTTTTATTTGCACTAATCCTCATTTTTGCAGTGGGGCCAATTGATCTAGTACATTATTTAATAACCCCCCAAATGTTTCCAACATCATATCTAAATTAACTATTCAGTCTAATATGGACCAATCAGCTTTCTCACAGGCCATATTAACAATTTCCTCTGTTAAGGACATGACTTTCTGGTTTCAGTATACCGTGGTTGACTCTTTGCTTGTTTTGCAGACCAATTACAATACACGAGACAGTGATCGCTTATCCAATCTGCTTATACTCCTGAGCTCAACATTTTTTCAGGATGAGTAACAACTATCATGTCCAGCACCATTCTCCCACCTGATTTATAATTATGCCTTGTTATATGATTAATCACTTGTTGAACACCCACGTCCTGAAAAAAAATCTAACATGGGATACTTTTGATAAGACTCCCAATTTAAATTAAAATACCCATTATAATCCACTCCCAGGTCAATGGGAGAGATCTCTTAATAATTGAGATTATATCCACCTTGTTTTATGTATCCTGGGGGAAAGTATACTGAAGTGACTGAAGGGTGCTTACTCTGCCCCCAGATAAGATTAATTCAGACAGCATCACAATCATATAGACTGAGATAAGACTTCAATTGCTTCAAATTTTGATTTCACATAAATTATAACCCTTCCTCCATTTCTACCAACCCTATCACTTCTGAACATATTATCGTTTGCTAGCCTAACCTCATTATCTTGATTCTTCCCAGTCAACCATGTCTCAGATAAAGTTATATCAAACTCATGTTGCATAGCCCAAACTTCAAATTCCACCCAGTTAGAGATTAAGCTCCTAATATTTAAATGTGCAACTGTAATAGTCGATTGCTTCTTACTTAATGCCCCCATTAAGATTTTGCTACTCACTAATTAGTGGCCCAGGATTTGGGTGGAGTGACCCAGACAATAGCAGCAGTAATAAAATGATTTTTCTCATAAACTCAGATGTCAGTGTCTTTTTGATCCTCCTGGTATTCACTCCCATTCCTAAGTTCCTATTAGGGGGGCCAAAATGAAACATAATTAATGTGTCAAATTGAGTCCATTTAAAAAACACTTCAAGCAAGTCCCATTTTAAAGTGCATTCCTTTTCACATATTACCATATCCCCTTCATGTGTGGTCTCCCTGACAAGATGATTCCAATTTAACCAATTGTCTTTAATGTTTCCTGGACTTAAAGCCACGACTTTATAAATAGGCAGGAAGACTCCAAACATTACTAAGGCCAGTAGTACCTGAATCATTGTCAACTATTATCAGATAAAAACAATAATAAAAAAAACAGTTAATAAAAAAACAAATATATCCCACTTCCTAACCTCACATCTACAAATGTACTCTAGTGCACCCTATTTAATATTCTATCCACCAACCATCTAATATAACTTAGCAATTTAATTATTAGACATGCCAGTATATCCCTGTTTCTAAAATAGCACCAATCCACCTCTATTTCCTATCCTTCACTTAAATCAATACCATTTTTTCTTACAATATATTACTTAAAACCCACCCCGCCTAACCCCAATGCAGAATACTTTTTTCTTCTGACAAGTGGTGCAGCCACTCATGATCACATCCGAGTGCTCACTCCTTGGGCCACCACTAGCATTTTAAGTGCTGAGGCCCCAACCCCTCTTGCTCAGGATTGGCTGTACAGCTTGCCACTGAGCCCCCTCCAGAAGTAATGCACCAACCAAACCTTAAGCACAGGGACACAGTCTGGTGATATAGCCAGCTGCAGTTTTCAGATTCAGCATCTCACATCAGTTGTTAGAACAGATCAGGTGAGACTCACTGTCACAATTCACTTCTCAGAAAATGGATGGATTGGTGCAGTCAGCTGCAATTTCCAGATTCAGCATCTAGCAGCAGGTGTTAAAGCAGTTCAGTTGAGATGTGCTGCCACAGTTCACTTCTCAGCAAATGGGTAGATATAAGCTGGTAACAAACGTTGATTCCTATTTGGGCTAAAGAGGAATCAGTGACAGTATGGACAGCGCAAAATACCAGCACAACAGTGAGTATCAAACAGTAGTTAGGCAATATACATCCCTTGTTAAAATAAGTTAATATCAGGCAGAAAAACAGTCCAACATAGCTTTTAGTTTGGTCTTATAAAACTATAGACTCCTAAGAGTAAACCCATACCGACTAGGGCTATTCATCAGAGGGAAGAGGGCACTACAACAAAATGCCCATTATCCAGGGAGAGACACTCCTTCAGACCCACTGCCTGTTTCTAAGACACGTATAACCTTTCAGGTACTATCTGGCATCTACTCTGTCCCATAGTCCATATGTACACTAATGGGATTCCACCCATCTTATTACCATTGTATGATGAAAAGAATGGCATCCCTATGAATTCCCATTACCACTGGGTGCAATTGTACCATTGTTTTACATATGTATTAGTCAACCCTGGCTAAAAGCCTAGGTTGCCATTCCATCTGGACCAGTTTTGGTCCATGGCTAGCAAACTCAGGTGTAGGGGTCCTAAGGAACCAAAATATCATCAAAGTGCAGGATGAGAACTAGTTCTGTCCACACATACACCCATGCACCACTGGTCATTGTCCAGCCCCTGAATTTCCATACTGTACTGGACATTCGTGAATGTAACTAGCAGAGTTATCTAGAATAAATCTCTTACCTGTTTCAGGGCAGAATTTATAGAACCACTCTAAGTTGATCCAACTAAGCCCAAGCAAGAAAGGGAAAAACTATTCAGAAGGTTGCATCAAAATATGCTGGAGACTCCCACATGTGGTTGAGACTATTAGAACACACTGCCCCTTTAAATAACCAGTGTTCCGATAAGTACACCCTCTACAGTCACCACATCTGACAAAAGTCATCCCCATTGGAGGAAAAGTCATCCTAATTACCAATGAATATAAAATAAAGATAAATAACAGATAAGAGTATATCAACATGTTCCTAAAAATAAAAAAAAGTTTATAAAATATTTACAAGCCCTAACAAATGTAAACCTTATTACAATTACAATTCTAATTATGCCTCATCAATAAAAGGAACATCATTTAGTTAATGAGGGACAAATTAATATACATAAAACAATATTGTAAAACTTTAAGGAGAATTATTCGATAAAATCTGTGAAGCATTCTACTTCTCACACTTTCACAAAAGCACTGCACACTAGGGTCAGTTCCAGAACCTGTAAATAAAATTTTCTGCATTTCAAATTCAAAGCTGGCCTGACAGGCCAGAAATCGAAGGGCTTACCTTCACATCAAAGGCTTAGTAAAAGTCTTCTTAAAGGTTCTTGAAATTTCAAAGTACATGCTGCATTAAAATTTTTTATTTCAAACACAACAGCATTCCAGACAGTTTTTAACTATGCCTGATTTTAAGGCTATCAGGAATCAGTTGACTATAGAACTTAATTAGAACATAGCTGATGATCTGATAAACCTGTATGCAGTTCAAAAGTTGAGGTTTCTAACAGGTTAGCCACCTGTTTAAACTTTTTATAGATCTGGAAAGCCTCATAAAACATTTCAATATGAGGTCCATTAGGCTGTCTAAATTAATTTTATGTCTGCGCTCAGAAGCATCCATGTGAGCCATTTCCAACAGTTCATTGGCGGTTCACTTGCCATGGCCTCTTCTTTTAACAGGTGAAAGCAAAAATACAATTAAAGGATGTACCTCTAATAGTACGGGGCATTTTCCATCTCAGTAGTAGAAAGCATACCATACTAAATGTAGAATAAGATCAAGAGGTACCTAATGGTCAAAGAGTTTCATAAAAACCTTCAAATGGAGCATGACAAGCAGAACGCCTTCGGTCTCAGTGCCAGCGGCAAGGGCCAAAGTGCAGGCAGAGCTCCAGGATACACAGTATGCAAATATACACCCCGTTCACACTGAACACTCCAAAATGAGTATCTGTACTGAGTTTCTAGCCCTCAACAATATCCACCACTGCATCCTTCATAATGTAGACCTTGTTTTGTGCTCCCACTTGGTGAAACTCCAAGACTTCAGAGCTGCTCACCTGAAAATAAAACATAACATTGCTCCACTGAGTGCAGCAACTTGGGTAACATGAGGCTTAAAAAGAGAGTTCCCCTATCCCAGACAATGATAGCATACCTTACATAAGTTGAAAGAAAGCCCCTCAGCACATTCAGTGCAGTCCTGCTTTAGAAACATTCTCTCAGGGAACATCCTAAATCTGGATGGGAGGGTGTTTATCCTTGTTTCATCTGGAGCAACTGAGCTATCTTACTTGGAGAAACTAATATATGTTTCATTGTCATCTTTTAGCTGGTGGCATTAAACATCCTGTATTTCTATAAGTTCATTTCTATTCACCAGGTACATAAATTTGAGTTTACTCTCCAAAGGGATACATACAGAAAAAAACAAGTAAAAACTAAGCAAACGCTGTTCAGACTTTGAGTGGCAAGGAGTGGGAAAGCACCACAGCCATCTTGCTGCTCCACCTGTCCCTCCTCCTAATCCTTCCCCATAGATCCCCATTCACTGTCATTTGTTCAGACTTTGAGTGGCAAGGAGTGGGAAAGCACCACAGCCATCTTGCTGCTCCACCCGTCCCTCCTCCTAATCCTTCCCCATAGATCCCCATTCACTGTCATTTGTTCAGACTTTGAGTGGCAAGGAGTGGGAAAGCACCACAGCCATCTTGTTGCTCCACCTGTCCCTCCTCCTAATCCTTCCCCATAGATCCCCATTCACTGTCATTTTTCACAACTCCATTCCCACTAACCTTTCTACTTCCCTGATATTTCTTTTTTCATTCCCACTTTTTCTTTAGGACCCCTAAATGAACTGTTGAAATGTTATATGGGAATACCTATGTTTACGTTTTGCAATTTATATTTCGTTTCTAATATGTCTCATTCTCTTTTTACAGATCCTCCATGGAGTGTTGCTGCACTTGTTCTATCTTTGCTCATCTCAGTTATATCTGCTAATGTTTCTTGTTCCAAATTAGAGCCCCATGGGTTAGGCTAACCTATTTTATAAGCAATGGAGCTAGAAGGTGACCATGTGTCAAGGCCTGATAACCTCTTCATTTCTTTCATTAGTCTTTGTCATAGTCACTAGAGCTCCACTGTATAATATTAGTCGTTGGCATTGATTGTTAAGTTTTTATCAATTGGTACTTAACAAATGTAGATCTCTCATTTTATGGGTTATCCTACATTGCTAATAATTATGTGACATTGGCAACACCAGCTGGAATTATTGCCTAAGAAATGAAATTGAATTTGTATTTGTCTTGTTTTGGAAAGTTTTGCAATTGATTTGTCTTCACATGTACTGTTAATCTCAGGTTATAATGTTTTTTTTTAGTGCTTTGGCATGTACAGTGGCCCTATCACCAATAATTATGGTATGGAATTTTAGAGTTTAGTTCACCAGTTCCCTGGTTGCTATTTCATATGGGCCTACTTTGCAGTAAATCATGGTACTTATGTGCAGTGACATGCACCATCTGTGGGTATTGAAGTGCACTAGCTCCATTCCCTGAGGAAGCTACTTACTGAGTAAAGCAATGGGCATTTGGGTTATGTCCTACCTGTTTTATTTTACTTAGACCTCTTTACTAGTCTGCTATTTTTGCTAATCTGTTCAGATGTCTACATTGTAAAATGATTTGCTGGGTGTAGTTTGTTCAGACACTACCAAAGTTTACAGTTTTAAGCTGAATAAAAAGTTCTCAGCCCTCTTTAATTTGGAGTGCAACCAACCGTATGTTTTTTTCTGAGTTTAAACTAGGGGCTGGCCACCCTCTACTCACATATCCTGCACCGACTGCTTATGATCTTACAATTCACTAATTCAGTGAGCAAATAAGAGTGGATTAACTACTGCAATTGTTTACTTGTGTGCTGAACTGTAGCGCTTCTGCAGCTTGGACTGGATAAAGCTGCTGAGTACTGCTGGTAGCTGAAAAGTGTTATTGAGGTGACTGTCTGAAGTACGTTGGATGGACTGTGATAGGTGGTAAGCTGTTGTTATGTATTTGTGGCCTTTCCCACTCTCTGTACTCAAAAAGAATATCACCTTTTTCAAGGTACAGAGAGTACAGGAATCCTCTTGAGGATCGCTCCACCCTAGTGGTGCTGCAGGACCAAGGGTCCATTTGGCTAAAGGTACCTTAAGGAAAAGGCCATCAGTTTGATCTGAAGGTGTGGGTAGAATGGTCAGAACATCAATATCCACTAAGAAGAGAGGGCAGGCCACAAAGCTGAAGCAACCAGTTGATGAAATGTATGAGTGAATGACCATCTGATAAGTGAACCACCATCCTACATCCCAACTCAAGTTGTGGAAAATGAAATCAACTAACAAATCTCAACTAACTATTTTATGACTTACAGCATGGAGAAGAAGAAATGAACAATTCTGAAGCAAACCTTTGGTGATTCAAGACATTATGTTGCCATCCTTACAGGCATCACACAGTACTATTAAACCCCAAGTGTGAAGTCACATACAACAAGCCACTAAAGATAGATCCAGTGAAGAAGAAGAAAAGTTAGACAACTTGAACACAGTCTGAATTTTGGTACAATCAAAAGAAGGGAATGTAAGTGGAAATTCTTAGAGTGTTTATGAACTCACTTCATCCTTCAAACAAAATGATCATCCTCTATGTTGTACTAGAGTGTTTATCATATGCCTAAAGAGACCTTAAGCAGAAAGTCTGCCCTTGGAGACATGATGCCCAGCATCCTTAATAAAGGACAGTTAGCCTCCTGTGAGGGGCTGGACCCTGCTATGGAAGAATGTCCCCTCTGGCCCTTAAGGAGGGCTAAACATAGATGGGGCATGAGGACCCAGCCATGAGTAAAAGGTTGAGGGATGTAATCCCGCTAAAGGAAGGGGAAATGTGTAAAGACCAGGAATAACAATAAGCAGGATTAGTGGACCTTTCAATGTTAAGCTAGAACTCCTGAGTCTAAAAGATTGAAGGTGTCACACAATTGTTATTTTATGTAAGCATATGTATATGATCATTTATTAAAAGTGTGCAATTGATATCAGGTGCTACAGAAGCTGGACAATGATCACAAGTCCTCAAGTAAGTAGGAAGGGTCAGAGCAAAAATTAAATAGGGAGAAGGTAAATTGCACAGAAACTTGGGATTTTTGGAAAGGAACCAAAACCAGAAATATAGTAGTGCTGGGTGACTCTATATTACAATTTATGGTTAAGTTATAAACTTGTAATGGAAGTTTACTGATCAATAAAGAAACATGAACTCAAACTTGACTCAATTTTACAGTATGTCAAAATAAAAAAATGGAAACTACAGTGTGGTGCTTACCTGGAGCAAGGGTTAAGGATATTGATAGTCTAAGTAGACAATCAGAGGGGGCAGGACAAAACCCTGTTGTAACACTCCGTGTGGGAACAAATAATACAGGTTATCAGGCTGATGAGGACTTTAAAAATTACTTTGTGTCAATAGAAGGAATGCTTAAAGATAAAGGACGTTCTGTTGTTATTATTTTTAAAATCTTACTGTTACCCAGAGCTGGATGTTGGAGAGATGTGTCAAGCAACAAAACAATGTATGTCTGAGGAGCTGGACAAAGAGAAAGGGGTTTTGCTTTCTAAGAAACTGAAAGAGATTTCAAAGAGATTCTGATTCATATACAAGAGACAGACTACTCCTAAATAGAAAAGGAGGAAACAGAATCAGGAACCCAGTCACCCAACATTTAAACTGAAGCAATTGTACCTGCAGAGACAGGGGCGCCACTGTGATAGATTCTGCCATAGGTTTGTAAAATCAAGTACTCAGTGGTAAATAAAGGTCTGCAAGGAAGTAAAAATGTCTTATCAAGAGAAAGATAAAGTGGAAATGTGTGCTTTCTAATGCTAAGAGTTTAAAAAACAAAATGGAGCTATTGGAAACGTTGTTGTTAACAGAGGACATTGGTGTCATGAAAATAACTGAGATGCGGTGGGTACAAGAGGGTGAATAAGGAAAAGACTGCAGGTTACAAACAGTACAAGAAGGATAGAATAAACAGAAAAGGTAGGGTGTGGCAATTTTATATTTAGGAACATCTCCGGTCAGAGGAAATTATAAAGATTAACAGCAATGATAAGAACTACTTTGGATTCTCTTGGGAGTAAGTAAACACAACAGCTTAGTTCTGGGCATATGTTATCAGCCTCTCACTCAGAAACTGGAAATGGATAGGGAATTAATAAAATATATAATAAAGTATCTGTGAAAGGAATTATGTTATACTGATAATGTATGTTAAACTATACAACACTGACCTGGAAGAACAAATTGGCAGGCAATAAGGCAAGAGACATTGTCCATGCAAACTTTGAACGATTTCAATTTGGAACAGCTTGTACAGGATCCTACAAGTGGAGACAATATTCTAGACCTACTGTAGTAATCAGAAACACTGGCAATTGTATTGAGGGGTTTACTACTAGGGAAGCTCTAAGCAACAGCGACCACAATATGATTATGCTCAAGGTTAACAGGGGTTACATCAACGAGAGGGGAGCAACACAATGTATGAACTTTGTTAGAGTCAAACTTTCTGGGCATAAGAATCACAATTTTGAACTGGGATGGGTGCAATGAATTTAAGGAATTAAACATAAAACAAATGTGAGGGTGCATCATAACTATGATTATGAAAAGGGAGGATAAATGTATACCCATTGTAAGCAAATGCAGTAATGTCAAAATACCAGTTTGGTGGACAAAAAATGTGGAGAAGAAATGTTGGAATTAAAACAAATACTACAAAATGGCAATGCAAATAGAAAGATGGCAGAAATGAATACCTTTGTGTCCCTTCAAAAAGAATTACAAGGTAGAAATCAGACTGTGAATGTCACCTTGGGATCATGGTAACAAATACTGTAAAAACTGTAAGAATGCAAACAGGCAAACAATCTAAACAACTATAAGAATGCAATCAAAGTTTAAAAATGTAATAATATTATCGAGTGCGTCAGGAAAATTTTGTCAGCAAAGACAAGGATGATAAGTTGTCTCTTCACAAATGCATGCCAGGCCCCATTGGGAGTATTGTGGGCAGTTTTGGTCACCAGAGAATAGGATGGATGTGGCAAGGACTTGGGGCAGGATTTTCAAACAGATCCACTCAAGATGTGTCTGCTGCTATTTTCTAAGTGGTAATGTCTTTCATCCTCCTAGGCCATCTATTAGGTGGCCTAACAGAGTCCAAAGTTTTCATCCAAAAGATATGACATTGCATTCAGTCTGGGAGCAATTAATTCAAAACTAAATGCAACTCACAGTTGTGACTGTTATTTGCCTCAGATAGTGACTTTTTGTCATAAAAGGAGTCAACATCTGGAAATAGCAGCAGGGCTGCCTGGACACAAGTGCTTGGATGTAGGTGAAGCAACATTTGCATTGGCATCAAGCCCTTTGGAAAATCCCCATAGACTTTTCAGTGACAAGTGACTAAAATGATAAAGGGTTTCAAGGAGAAAACATATCAGTAGAGATTGTGTAATCTGGACCTCCTTTGTTTAAAATACAGGATAGAGGTTGTGCAATCTGGACCTTCTCTGTTTAAAATAGAAGACACTAAGAGGTGCTCTTATCTTACTATTTAGGGCTTTAAGGGTTAAGAACTTTTGTCAGAGATTAAACCTAGTTTTTAGGGATACTACTTTTAATGGAAGATGTCACATGTGACAGCTTAAGGGAGGTACGGAGGTCTTTTTAAATCTGGGAGAGGAGGGAAGGCATTCTTCACTTCTACATACACAGGTTGGTGAACTATGGAGTTGATTACCAAAGAAGATAATGGACAATGGAAACCTTACAGAGTTTTTAAAATGTCTGAAACATTATATTGGTATGAAAGGAATAATTTATTGCAAATTTAGAAGTAGTGGACAATCGGCGCATCGCCTCTGGTTGTCCATATTTTTTCCAGTTTCTTTGCTCTTATGTGAATAAAGGAACCCCAACAGAGGATTCTAACCCTGAAAGGTATCACCCACCTACAGGACAAGCCATGCTATTACTCAGGTAAAAGAACATCTCTGGCTAGACCTACGGTAGACAGAAGAGAGTGAAAATTTGACTCCCACTGATTCTTAATAATCTATGCTCTGAATATAAACCCAAAACAAACCAGGTACTAAGCTGAACTCATGAGAAGTAATGGTAAAACAAGGAAAGAAAAGATTGAATAAACAGGGATAGAAAGAGAACATAGCAATGTATCATTCGGTTACTTGCAATATGAAGCCCTGGGGTGAAAGTATATTAAGTTCTTGAGGGGAAAGAACAGTATATACGGTGTGTGCCTGATTGTCACAGGAGTGTATGCCCAGTTTTTCTTGAGGTGTGCACTTACTGTACTCATTGTTTGAGTGTGTGCCTAATTATTATCAGGGAGGCAAATGACTGTAGAGTATCTGAAATGGCCACTGACAATGGGCATCAAGCTGTGCATAGGTGGCTACATAGTGTGAGGCAGAATAGAAACCTAGGCATGGCAGGTAAGCAGAAAAAGGCAAAAATGAAATGCCAACAACTGCAATTAAAGGGAAGCATGACTGAAGCAGCCAGCTGAGGAAGGAGGCAGCCAGTCAAATCCACAGGGGAAGGTCAAACCAGCAGCAGCTTAGAAGCCCAATTAAGCAGCAAGCCAACAAAGGAGGTTACTTGTAGTAACTGTAAGAGAAAATCAACTTGATAATATTAAACTTTCTATTCCACCTTGCCTTGATGCTACTGCTTATCTCTGGTAATATTTACCCTAACCTCGTGGTGGTGGGTGTGCTATCTATATCAAAGATGACATCAGGTGCGATGCCTTCCTTCTAATTGAAACTAGGACCACTGCACAGGCCTTAGCTGTTAGGCTGCTGCTAGGTTCTCAGACGAAATCATTAACTATAGCCTCAGTTTATATTCCCCCCTCGAGATCAATCAACTGGTTTCCACAGAATTGTAGAGTTCATCAAAGACCCTAAGCAAAACTGGGAGGTGGTAGTCCTAGGAGACTTTAATATAAACTGGTTATCTCCTGAAGCCTCCCAATATAAAGATGCTCTGTTTTGTATTAACCTCTCACATATGGTTGATTCATCTACCAGGGTTACCTACTGAACAGGCTCCAGTTCCGTACTTGACTGGATCATTATGAACTGTCTTGACAGGATCTCCAAAAGAGCGGTACATGCAGACTTGCTTAGTGATCTCTCTCCAGTAACTTGCTACTGGGCCAACAAGACCTCTAAGCCTCCCCCCAAAATCATTCTGAGTCATAACCTCAAATGTGGGCAGCTGAAGTTACTCAAAGCTTACCTGTGGTGCACTAACTGGTCTGCACTATACTCCACAGTAGGCAAATACCAGGCATTACAATATTTTATTGCTAAGTTTAATGATGCCTGTAACATCTATGCTTTGGTAAAAAAGTGTAAAATTAAGGGAATCCACAACTCATGGGTCACCCCTGGTCTTCTGCAACTCATGGTTACCAGAGACTATCTTTGGCACATCGCCAAGGCCACTGGTACAAAGGCAGATGTGCAGAAGTATAGATCTGCCAGAAACAGCTTCACTGATAAGATCAGACTTGCAAAATCTCAATATTTTAAAGAATGCCTCACTCATTCCTGGGGTGATGACAGAAAATTTAGGGAAAATATGAAGGACCTTACTGGCAATAATAGAAAAGCCTTGCTGTTCATGCTGTTGATGAATGATGAGATTAAACAGGACCCTAACACCATTGCCGATATCGTTAATGATGCTTTTACAGATCTTAGCAGCATACTACAAACCAATCCCCCTGAATCAACTGTTGAAAATGTGCCAGGCGCTAAGACCACACACAGTGAGTCCCTCTCACATCCCCCCTTTCTAACTTAATGCAGTCTCCACGCCCAAAGCTAGAAACTACCTTTTGCATGTATTTGGCAGAACCAGACACAGTAGCGACACACTGGACCTTAAGTTACTGGCCCTTACCCTGGAAGAAGTGCTCCTCCCACTCAAAAAACTTCTGAACTTATCTCTTCAACTGGGACAATTGCTCCTGCTTTGGAAAACCGCAGTTGTCACCCCGGTCCACAAAAGTGGTGACAGAGCAATAGATGCAAAGCACCAGCCATTACCTATACTGCCCCCCACCCAAGGCATTAGAAAGGATAGTTGCAGACCAGCTGGTTGTCTATTTGGATAAGTATGGAATACAATGCCCATAGCAATATGGTTTTTGCAATGGGCATAGTACCTCAACTGCCCTACTAGAGTACTTAGGATTCCTGCATGGGGCTTTTGACAGTCATCAAATGGCCGGGGTGATTTACATCAACCTCTTCAAGGAATTTGACACTGTCAATCATAAAACAGGTTTCAACAAACTCCTCTCTATTGGCCTCTCCACTGAAGCAGTAGGATGATTCCAGGGCTATCTTAGCAATCGGTCACAATGAGTTAAAATTGATGGTACCCTTTCCAATAGTCGGGAAGTACTCACAGATGTTCCCCAGGGTCAATTCTTGGCCCACTCTTGTTCAGCTCTTTTATTAAGAAACTTCCCTCTGTCTGGAAGGAGCGCATCCTTCTCTACACAGATGACACTGTCATAGAAATGTAGAAGATGACAGCAGATAAGAACTGCAAGGCCTAACCAGTTTGCCAATTTTTCTACCTTATAAATGTGCCATAGGCCTTTACTCTGTCAATGGCCTATCTATTCATACTCATCTGTATTTCTCCCTTTATGCCTATCCCATGCCTGTTTGAAGCCCTTCACTGTATTCGTATCCACCACTTCCTGAGGTAGGCCATTCCATGCATCCACTACCCTTTATGTGAAAAAGAACTTCCTCACATTACCCCTTAATTGGCTTCCCTCTTATCTCATGCTGCGTCCTCTTATTCTGCTGTTTTTCTTATATTAAAACATGTTAGACTCTTCCACCTTGTTAATACTCTTAAGATGTTTGAATATTTCGAGCATATCACCTCTCTCACTCCTTTGCTATCGGGTATACATATTGAGCTCCTTTAATCTATCCTCATATGTTTTCTGATGCAGCCCCTGCACCATTTTGGTTGCCCTTCTCTGGATTGCCTCCATTTTGTTAATGTCCTTGTGCAGGTGCAGCCTCCAGTACTGCAAGCAGTACTCCAGATGGGGCCTATCCAATGTCTTGTAAAGAGGGATTATCATCTCCTTCTTACGACTTGTGATACACCTACTAATACACCCCAACATCCCTCTAGCCTTACCTACTGCTTTAGTGGCCTGCTTGGATGATTTCAGGTCTTCTGTGATGATGATGCTCAAGTCTCTTTCTTCTCTTGTGATTGCCAGCAGCTCCCCTCCCAACCTATATGCAGCTTAGGGTTTCTCTTCCCTATGTGCATGATCTTGCACTTCTTTGTGTTAAACCCAGTTGCCACTCTTCAGACCATTTTGCCAG
This sequence comes from Neoceratodus forsteri, assembly GCA_016271365.2. Classification (NCBI taxonomy): domain Eukaryota; kingdom Metazoa; phylum Chordata; order Ceratodontiformes; family Ceratodontidae; genus Neoceratodus; species Neoceratodus forsteri. Next base: position 866,519,636 of record CM057450.1, on the reverse strand, counting down.
GTTTCCAGATCTCTTGTCATTCTGCCTACCCCATCTGGATCATCTACTTTGTTGCAGATCTCGGTGTCATCTGCAAACAGGCAAACCTTACCCTCTAGTCCATCTGCAATGTCACTAATGAAGATATTGAAGAGGACTGGCCCCAGGACTGATCCCTGAGATAACCCACTTGTGACCTGCATTTCTTCTGACTGTATACTGTTTACCACCACTCTCTGTTTTCTGCCTGCCAACCAGTTTGCCACCCAGTTCACCAATATCTGACCCACCCCGAGCCTACCCAGCTTATTAATCAATCTTCTATGTGGAACAGAATTGAAAGCTTTGCTGAAGTAAAGGTAGGCAACATCACCTGCACCCCTTTGGTCCACCACTCTGATTACCCAGTCAAAAAAATCTATGAGATTAGTTTGGCAGGACCTTCCTGTTATAAACCCATGCTGTGTTGGATCCCTGCACTATCCTTTAGTTAAGGAGTGTCTCCATAATCTTGCCCACTACTTTTTTTGTTTTATATTTTCTTTATCCTCCTGTACCCAGCTCCCTTCTGTCCAGCCCTCCCAGCCCCATCATCCAGCGTCCACTGGACTTACCTCTCTTTGCACTTGCGAGTTGCCAGCTAGCCAGATGCAGAGCCTGCAAGGGGTCAGCTTCATCCTGCTGGCTGATGTTTTCTGCTCCATTTTTTGGTTTCCCTGTTCACTGAGCTTGGCAGTGTGCAATGACACCAATGACTGAGGCACGGACACTTTCGTTCATGGCACACTGGGCATCTTCCCCCTATGTGTGGGCCCACTGTGCCAGCCCCCAACTACCACTAGGGGTCAAGGAGGCAGCTGACGCTGTCCCCACCCCTTCCCCGGAGAGGAGAGTCGTCCTTCAGACGCTCGATCCTTTCCCCCGTCAGCCGATCCACGGCGGCCCATTCACACCATGAACACAGATCATTGGCATGGCAGGAGGTGAGGCATGATGCCTCAGCACTCCACACCACTGAGTCAGCTAATGTTTCCCACTACGGAGGTATGACTGACTGGTCTGTAGTTCCCTGCCTCCTCCCTGCTGCCTCTTTTGTGGAGTGGGATAACATACGACCTTCTCCAGTCTTCTTGGACCTCTTCTATGCTCAGAGACTCACTAACCAGTTCTGCTAGTGGCTCTGCTAGTTCCACCCTTAGCTTCTTTAGTACCCTGGGAAGTATGCCATCAGGTCATTTGCCTTGTCTGCTCTGAGCTTAGCAAGCTCTTGAAGGACCCTTTCTTTTGCGAAGGGACTTGTGAACACCTCCCTCCCCCCTGTGTCCATGGTTCTGAGCTGCAGAACCTGCCCCATCTTCTCCTCAGTAAATACTGAGCAGAAGTATCTATTTAGGATAGATGTTTTTCCTTGGTGATCCTCCACACACTTCCCCTAATCCCCTTTGATCTTAGCAATACCCCTTCTGGACTTTCTCCTTTCACTACTGTATCTATAGAAAGTCTTGTCCCCTTCTTTTACCATTTGTGCTAGTGTTTCCTTGGTTTGGGCCTTGCCTGCCTTACTGCCTTCCTGCTTTCCTTAGGGAAGTTTGGTATGCCTGCCTATCTTCATCCCACTGTGTTGCCTTATATTTCCTGAATGCCAGCTTTTTGGCTCTGATCTTTTCTGCTACTGTTTTTGAGAAACAAACTGGTTTTCTCATTCTCTTGCCCTTGCTTTTCTCCCTAACACAATGGGATGTTACATCCTTAATGCTTGCCAACTTTGCCTGTGACCCCTCACCTGTATTTCTTCTTGTCAGTGTTAGCTCAACTCTGTTGGCCATCTTATCAAAGTCAGCTCCTCTGAAGTCCCATATTTTTGCCTTGGAATTGGATGATTTAGTTCTAGGGGCCAAATTGAACCATACCATGTGATGGTCACTGGCCCCCAGGTGACCTTCTACCTGGAAGTCTGTGATCCTTTCCCCATTAGTCAGTACTAGATCCAAGATAGCCCTGTCTCTTGTGGGTTGTTGTACCAATTGTTTGAGGCCCTCTTCCTGCAGGGAATCCACTATGTGTCTAGTTCTGGCAGATGTTCCTGCTGGTTTTGACCAATCTGTATAAGGCATGTTGAAGTCCCATTATCAGAATCTCCCCTTTTGCTGTCATGTTTTGTATATCTTCTAACAGTAATGTGTCTATGTCCTCCCCTAGTCTGGAGGCCTGTAAACAACCCCAGTTTGTATGGCTGTCCCATTTCCTGTTTCCAGGGTGACCCACAGCTCTTCTGGCTCTTTATGTGTATTCTGAATTTCTGCAGCTTTGATATTATCATTGACATAAAGGGTCACCCCCCCTTTGCACTTTGGTCTCTTCTGAACAGTACATGGCTGGGTACTGAAGTCTCCCAAGTGTGGTTACTGGTGAACCATGTCTTGCTAATGGCTACTATGTCCAGTTTTGCCTCTGTCATTGTTGCTTCCAGGTCTGGGATCTTGTTTCCCAGACTGCAAGCATTTGTGTATATGATTTTACATTGGCCAGATTTCGGTGTGTTAGTTTTGGGGTGAGGTCTGGCTTATCCCCTGTGTGTCATATGGGGAGTTGGACCTTTTTACTTAATTGGTGATGTAAATGAACTACGAACAAGCTAAACTTCTGTTTCATCACTAGCTGAGGGGGGAGTGGTGTTCTTCCCATTTGAAGAATCAGGTGCTTTACCCCTCTTCCCATTTGCTAGTTTAAATATTCTGCAAATACATCAAACGTCTGCCCCAATGCATTGACTCTCTCCTTAATCAGATGCAGTCCATTGAATTTAAAAAACTTTCACTCCCCAAAGTGTTGTCAATTACCTACAAATTTGTATCCTTTTTCCCTGGTACCAGCCCTTGAGCCACATGTTAAGCTCCCCTATCTCCCCTTCTTTGATGTTCTGTCCATCTGCCCCCCTCTCCCAGACTGGCAGGATCTCAGAGGAGGAGATGCTGGATGAAATGGATGACAGCTTGTCTCCCAGCCTGGTCAGGTGTTCCTTGGTCTTCACAACTGACCATCTGACATGATCGTTAGTCTTTATGTGTACCGTGATGTCAATGTTTTCTCCTGCTTCCTGCACGATTTTAGCAATGTGGTCAGTATCTCTCCACACAGATGAACCTGTGAGACATCTGACCCTTACCCTTGGTCATAGGTAGGCATCATCTCCCCCAATTATGGAGTATCCTATGATTAGAAGTGTTTTGGATTTCCTTTTTGCTTTTTTTGTTTTGGTCCCTGTTTTGGGTGAGTTTTGCAGTGCTAGCTCTTGTGCTGCAGTTCCTACTCTGCAGTGTCCTCTGCACCTTTGTTTGATTTCAGAAATAGAGGCAGTTACCAGTTTGTAGTTTTTATGTGGTTTGTGGAGGTGATACACTGGAGAGCATTGAGTGATGGGACACCTGATTTGCCCCTTCTAACCAGCTGTCAACCTCCTGGACCACTACCCTCTATTGTTGAGGTGCTTCAGTTGGATGCGAGCAGTTCTTGAAATATATTTCCTCCTGAATATGCAGGTTTGAGGTGCCCAGTCTTTGCCCATGCTGCCCAGAGTTGATCCCTTAGATCTCTGAGGGTCCAGCATGTAGGACAGTGTCCTAAATCCTGTATAACTGCCCTTTTGAATAGTGTCCAGCAGTAGCTGCAGTTAATAATGTCCATTCCAGTTGTGTTGCCGAGTTTATAAAATGGTCCAAGTAATTAGAAGGAAAATTAAAGCAAAAAAAATTTTTTTTTAATTATACTTTTTTGTTTGTTTGTTTGTTTCTGTATAACTTTTTATAACAAGTTAACTTAATTGTGCCTGTGTAAGTGAGGTCTCTGTGTGGATACCCCTCTGATCCTCCCTTTTATGCTTTGCTACAGGAAGTATCATGACTGTGCTGCTCTATAAAAGGAGTATAACAGGGAGTGGTTGGGGATGAGGTGGGTGGGTGGGTCCTTCCCCTTCTGAGAAAGAAGAACCATGGATGAAAGAGAGGTGAGAGCAGAAACAATCAACAAGCAACAAATTCCGTCGTTGTCCCTCAGTCTGTATCTTGTACGTGCTCCTGTAATTAGCCCTGAAAGTTTAGCCTAATGATAGAAAAAACTGTAAAATATGTAAGCGCCACCTGTAACAATTTCACAGAAGATATAGCCTGCAAAAAAAAACACTTTGCTACAGAGAAAAATAAAGCAGGAAAAAAGTAACAAAACCTGTTAGCACAACCTTCAGAACACTTTAACAGAAGATATACCTTGCAAAAACAGTTTGAATCAGAGAAGATACAGCAGTAATCCATAAGCACAACACAGTAACACACCTGTAGGCACACCCTGTAACAATGCAGCAGAAAGTATACCCTGCAACAGCAGTTTGAATCAGAGAACAATAAAGCAGTAAAATGTAAACAAAAAAACAGTAACAAAACCTGTGAGCAAAAAAGAAAATCTGCCTTTCCAAAAGAAGCCTTAATTTTCTTCTTTGCTTTGATAATGTTGTACCTTGCTCTGTCCTTACAAGAAAACCTAGAAGAAAAGAGCTCAGGTGAAGCTAGGTGCCTTTGCCAGCAAACTTAGTCTTCCACCTCAAAAACACAAACTAATCTGACATTTTCTAAAAACTCTGACCCACACCAACTTGAGTCCCATCTACAAAGTGATTTCACTGCAGCAGAAGCTTGTTTCACCAAATACAAGCTCCTAATGAACTATAAAAAATTTAAACCAATGTTATTTGTGAACCCCCACAACAAGTATAAAGACTTTCAGTTGACAATCCACAATAACCTTCTTACCCCAATAGGACAAGTTCAAACCTTCAGATATCTTGGCATCACCCTGAACAGCTCTCAATCATTTACTCAGCATACAGAACAAATTAAACAGGTAGTCAAGCCTAGAATTGTCCTACTATACAGGAACTGTCATTACCAGTCCAAAGATGCCTGGTCTCTCACCATATAAAGCTCTATACTGGCTGGCCCAGTGGCACTGAGGGTTGAGGCTCTGGATGCAACACATCATGCTATACCAGTGACCTGGTTTGGTGAAAGACCTTGGGTAGCTGGGTGCAGGCGGGGGAGGGTGGGAGTAGGATTGAGCATTGGCTCTCCTCTCTGGGAAGGTGTGGGGTCACCCACCCATAGTCCCACTGTCATTGAATGGAAGTTTGGTGCTAGTGCAGGCAGTCAGTGGTGTGACTGGAAGAGAAGAGAATCCCGAACAGCATGTGCGTGCATGCCTCCACATGCACCCGCTATGTCGGGGACGTGTGGGAGTAGCAGCCAGGAGAAAACCCACAAAAACCCAGAAATTACGTATGAAAAAATATAAAGCTCTATACTATCTGTCATTGATTATGGTTTAGTGCTTTATGGTGCTGCCCCTGACTCCACCCTTAAAAGGGTTTCTGTTGCCCTAAATAAATCTTGCTGACTGCTCCTAGGTGCTAACTGCCTAACCCACACCTGTGACCTATATGCACAAACTAACTGGCTAAACTTTCAAGGCAGAGTACAATACCAAGTATGTCTTTTTGGGGAAAAAAACCCTGTCTAGGACTCCCCCCAGCCATCCTGATGATCCTCATTATAGCCCCCAACCCCCACTGCACAAGAAGAAAAAACAGACAATCTCCTATTGTCCCCTTCTTTCACACTTCACAGGTGCAAAGGACATTTGCATACCATGCCCCTTTTTGGCTTAATGAACTCCCCTGGACATAATCAATGAGCCCAAGCTGGGGACATTTAAAAGAAAAGTACGCCAACACCTCACCAGTAGGAGCAGCTGTGATTGCTAGCCAACCAGAGCAGCTCTAACTGCTTACTTTGTTTTTGGTTTTTCCTTACCTTCCTCCTGCCCTTTTCTCCCTCTCCCCTCCTACCTTCCACCGTCCCTGATGAGCCCAACCATATCCCCTTCCTAATCTCCTCCCTGTACTCAGCTTCTTATTTACCCTTTAATGCACTTATTTCCATCTCTACATCTCTCCTCCCTCCCTGTCCCGCCCTTTACTTTGACAATGAAATGTTATTCTGCTTAGTAGTTCAAGTGCTGCAGCTCTATTCTTGCATTGTATGCAACCCTATACTCACTGGTTCTATGTGATAATGATGATCACAAAACAGTGATCACTGGGTGAGGGTACATCACCGAAAATGAATTTCATTTGTTAGGAGGTCTAAACCTCACTTTCAGATTCTTGACGATATTGGGAATGCAAGTAATCACAGACACATTGCATTAGAGTAATAAACAAGTTTAGTACTACCAAAGGGATAAATCACAGATGCCCTAAGCAGTTCTTACCAATACGAACTCGGAGCCAGTGTTAAGCGTTCCCTACACCTCGAGGTTTCTCTGTGTCTCTTGGGGTCTCTCAGGTCTCCGAGGTATAAGACTTGTGCATTACATTATATACCTATGATAATTACTATGGTTACCAAAAGATAGAAACATTTCTAGTTATAGAGATGAGCCCTATTGGCTAAATTACAGGTGGCTCCACGGTCCAAGATAACATTATACAATTCTGTAAAGTCATCAGTTTGGAACAAAAGAGTTCTTATACAGAGTCTTACATAACTCAGAGTAGTGGTACAAATCACCAAAAGGTGGCAATGCCGTCTTACATATTATAATTACTCCAAGGACACAGATGTCTTGGCATCTTACAAGTAAGAAATACACAGAAAAATACATAGCAGAACATGTGTATTAGCAAGAAAAGTGTATTACAACAATATGCATTCATATCTGGACATCTACTCTAGTACGGTAGATGCCCTTAGCCCTATATGTTAGTGTAACATATACTTAAGTGCTAGCTGTCTATGGTATACCTCTAAGGGTACCAACTAGGGTGCAGGGACCTCGTGTTACATTCCCCCCTTGTTGCATCCAAGGGCAACACAGGCAGATGTCTCAGGAAAGGACAGGAGCAGTGGTCGTTTACAAACCCGACGCACAAGCTTTGTAAAGGAACTCAAGCTGCTCATGGTGTTGGCACAGTGTGCGCCATAGGCAGCAGCGCATAATAATCAAAATAAAAATGAAAAATGTTTGTATAATAACAAAACCTTTAAAAGTAATCTCTAACCAGGCATTAGTTAATGCATTATTCATATCACCATCATTAATCAGAGCGAGAACAGCTTCATTGGCTTTGGTCATATTATTGCTGATGTGGATGAGGTGTGTGCCTTTCCTGTCTAAAAGTGATTTTAATGTAAGTGTAAGTGGGTCTATGTGTACATTAAAATATGGCAAGTATTCAGACAGTGTGAGCAGATAATCGAGGTTACCATCAATAATGTCTGCATCTAGGAGGGGGACAGGCGTTATAACAGTATGTCCAATGACAGTCTTCTGGTGGGGGACAAAACAGAAAATGGGGTAATCAATAGCACATGTAACAGATCCATAGGTGTAAGACTTGTAGTTTGTGACCATGCAGTACTCGCCATCGGAGTTATACTGTGAGTGCACAGTAGGGAGTCTCCACTTTTGCAACTGGACAGGGCAGGTGTAGGTCATCTTAGAAATCCATGTCGACAGGCGATGAACCTCCTCACGATAGGATTGGTAGAGTTTATCTGGAGCCAGAGTTGAGTCAAAGGAGTCGGTGCCATTCGCAGTGATGTCATCATCCATGGTGAAAGTCCAATCAATTCTGTCTGGAGAGTAACCACAAACAGGTTGAATAACATCAAATACATCACATCGGCACAAGTAAATATATTGGTTTTTAACACTGCTGTCCATGTGCGGAGCCACCCAGGCATCCAGGAAAGGATGGTAAACCAGTAGAGGCAGTAGATCCAGGTGTTCTCTGTAGATGTCTTCATCTAAATGCCCAATAGAGTGTACCAGTGCAAGCTTGTCGAACAAAGCTGTAGTGGGATCAAAGCGTGGTAAAGAGACAGTAAAGGAAACAAACATGGTATCTGTTATAGAACACTTCTTAGCAGTGAAACAAGGACCAGTATTAGAGTGTCTGGTCACAAACCCAAAATTCCTAGCTGTAGAAAGAGATATAGTTAAAGTTTGTTGCATGCACATGGAAACACAGCTAGTGGTTTTACATCGTGGACAGTACCATTTGGAGATGTGAATATCATGTATGTCAGGTATCCTTCCAGATTCTAGATCACAGAAGAGGTTGTTGATGGTAATGATAACGTAGGAGCCATAGGCAGAGCAAAGTATCTCTCTAGCAATGTATTGCTTATCTGCTTCTTTGTTGTTCTGTTGTATGAGTGTGTTAATCTTATCTTTAGAATCAGTGAATGCCTTAGCAATGTTGTGCAAGTTGTATACAGTGTATCTTTTTTCCTGACTAAGGCCATCCACACCATGCAATAATGGGGGTAGTATGTTGTTGACCAAACCAGTGGAGAATTTTGCAGAATGAGCTTTGATAACATCAATGTCTGCTTTATTCCAGAGAGACATAGCTGTACCAAAAAGGCCTGTGACAGTACCTGTTGCACCAGTGACATCAGAACTGTCAATTTCACATGTTTTACATTTATGAGTTAGTTTGTCAGGAGAAGGCTTCCTCCTGAAGTTGCATCTATGTTCAGTAGAATGGACCCCGGCAATAGGGTCATGCGTACGAATCTGAAATGCAACTAAACTATCAAGCAATAATGTACTGTAAAATGTTGATGTGTTAGTATTGTGACACATACCAAATTCTTTCATATTCCAGTAAGTTAGATTAAACAAAACAGGTATATGCATAAACTGTAAGTTATTAATCAAAGAACCTGGGAGGGCAGTGGCTGTTAGACCACTACGGGGACCAGGGGTATGCTTTGGACATTCCAAAAGCTGTTTATCAGTGGGTGGTAACACAGAGGGATACATGGCTGCAGAAACCATGTGATATATAGCACAAAAGTTTCGAGCAGAATCTCTGGACAAAGAATTATAGTATGAAGGATCAATTAAGGCAGTTATGTCTTTATACAGTTTGTAACAAGGACAGTAAACCATTTGGGGATAATTTAGCACTGGACCAACCTTGGAAAGTTCCTTTGGAGAGTTTGGCCACAGGGAGAATTTGTCCTTGTGATGTAGTTTGCCACTCAATTTTAAGGGTAGATTTATCTGGAGCAACAACCGAGGCAGTGAGGTAGGCATTGGAACCTTCCTGGACAGTGATCATACTATTTGGTATATTGATGGATACTCCCTCTGGAGGAGGTGCTGGAGGATTGATGTGTCGTAGGAGGTCCGGTACCGTGCCTTGGATGCAGGGGATAACTCCTGAGAAGAGGAGATATTGGAACAAGATAGCCATCTTGTCGGTGTATCTGAAAAGGAAGATCAAAGATTAGTATGCTAGTACTATTCCACCCAGTTGGGTGAGGAAAAGTAATTTAAGCTCCTTTATACAGTTTCAGCTGGTTTGCATGTAACCATTTGTCAGTCAACTTGTTGTTATAGAGGAGTCTAACTTGATAGACTGCCAGACTGAGCTTGTTGACAATGGGGTATGGGCCTTCCCACTTGTTGGAGAAGAAGTGGGTGGGATGTGCAAATCAAAGTACCATTACCTGATCTCCAACTTGCCAATCCACTTCTTGTGCGTGTTTGTCAAACTGTATTTTGGATTGTTGCTGGGACTTGCCCATGCAGTTGGCAACATACAAGTGTGTGTCTATGAGGTCTTTTCTTAGTTTTTCCACATACTGGTCCACAGATACATGGTCTGCAGTGGGGGTATGCAGGTCAAACAACAGGTGTTCAGATAATCTCATCTGTTTGCCAGTCATCACCTCAAAGGGTGTAAGCTGGGTGGTGGCTAAGGGTGTGACCCTAATTGCCATAAGGAGAAACGGCAATAGGGAATCCCAAGTTTTGGTATTATCCTCAATGAATTTGGAAAGCATTTGCTTAATCCATCTGTTGGCTCTCTCTACTTGACCTGAGGATTGAGGGTGGTAAGGCATGTGGAACTTCTGCTGAACTCCAATGAGTTCAAGGGATACATTCATCAACTCACCTGTAAAACTGGTTCCTTTGTCAGAGTATACCTTGAGGGGTAGACCCTACTTGGAGAAAATCTGTTCCACCAGGATTTTGGCAGTAGTTTTCGCTGTGCATGTCTTAGTGGGGAAAGCTTCTACCCACTTAGAGAAGAGATCAGTTACCACAAGAGCATACTTGTTATTTCTGCTGGTGTTGGTCAGAGGACCAATGAAATCAATCTATATGGCATGCCAAGGGCCAAAATGTCATTGTGGTAAGAGTTTGGCATTTCGATTGATAGGGATGGGGTTATTTTTCACACAAACAAGACAGTTGTCTATGTATTTCTTGACATCTTTGGTGATACCAGGCCACCAGGCAGTGATCTTGAGTCGTTGGAGGGTATTTTCTGCTCCCTGGTGTCCACCAGTGGGGGTGTCATGCACTTGGTGCAAGAATTCAGATCTTAAATGTCTGGGGAACACCCACAACTTGGTGGTGGAGTCATCTGGTAAGAACCAGATGAGCTTGTCATCTGATGACAAGCGTAACTTACCTTTATGCCTCCGATAGTGGTTATGTGTGGGAAGTTTCTCTTCAGTACCTTTATCAAGTAATCTGAACACCTCTTTAAGTTCAGTGTCAAAATGCTGGGCTGCAGAGAGGTCCAAAGGGGAAAAAGGTTCAGGTTTCTTCCTGAGTGCTGCAATGTGTACAGTTGCATTAGCCTCTGGATGGTCCATCATCCAGACATTCCCCCCCTCAGGCCCCTTCATAGCAAGAGTGTCTACTGTGTCATTGAAGGCATGGTAGGGGTCATGGAGAGAGTATGCTTTGACTTTGTGTACATACAGTCTGTGTGCAAATTTTTGTGCCAATGAATGTATGTATGTTACCAATTCCTTGTATTTCACTGGGCTGCCATCAGAGGAAAGAAAGGAGTTCTTTTGCCAAAAGGGAAGAAATTCTGTAAGAGAACAACAAACCCAGTTAGAGTCTGTAAAAATGATGGCATCCTCGGTTCCATGCTGGATGAACTCGAGGGTACAGGCCACCACTGCCATCTCTGCATATTGTGATGATGCTACACTACAGCGCTTAGATATTTCGACAGTGTTCCCATAAGGGTAGATTGCTAGAATACCCATCCCTGCAATTTGTTCTCCCTGATAGTAGGATGCTGAACCATCAGCAAAGGCATGGCACAAAGAAGTGTTGTCAAGTATTTGTGGTGTGGCAGGGAGGAAAGGACCTCGATCTGGAAGATCAGGTGACTGTAGTGTACAGTCATGGGGTTTTCCCTGGAAAAGGAGGCTATGAGCTAACATAGATGGAACTTTAGTTGGCTGTACCTGTATGTCTCTATCCTGGTGAAGAAGTGACCAGTGTGTCAGTCTGGTGTTAAAGACTGACCCATCCTTCACGCTATCTGACAGCAGAAAGGTGGTTGAGATGTGTTTGGTGTTGATGAACAGTGGTGAGTACCCAATGATATACAGGAAGTTCTTGACAGCCCAGTATGTGGCCAGAAGGTTCCTTTCACAAAGGCCGTACTTCTGTTCCACGGGGGTCAAGAGCTGTGAGGCATATGCAATGAGTCTCAAGGTGCCATGCACTTCTGAGCCAGCACTGCTGACATGACAATGTCAGAGGTGGCACATTCCAGATGGAATGGTAGTGCTGGATTGGGGTTGACCAGAGCTGGGGCAGAGGCCAAGGCCTGCTTCAGTGACATCACAGCCTGGGTGTGTATAGGGACCCAAGTCCATGGCACATCCTTCATGAGTAACTCATACAGAGGAGCAGCTTTCTGAGCAAAATTACAAATGAAATCTCTCGATTAATTCACCATACCTAGAAACCTTTGAAGAGTTGCCACACTGGTGGGTAATGGCAAGTCTTGCAATCCTTGTACCTTCTTCCAGGTAGGGCTTCGACCTTGGTCAGTTATTTTAAGACCCAGAAAGAGTACTTCTTTCTGACATAATTGTGCTTTTGCTGGGTTACATTTCAAGCCTGCTCTCTGAATGAGAGTCAGCAGTTCATCCAAGAGATCCAAATGTTGTTCCTGTGTGGCTGTTGCATATTGCAAGAGACATTGGGGAGTAGAGAAACTCTCGAGGGCATCCATCACGTGGAGATGGAACAGGGATGGACTGTTATGGAATCCTTGTAGCAAGCAAGTCCACGTGTACTGTCTTCCTTCAAAGGTGAAGGCAAACTTATATTGACTCTTAAGGGCCAATGGCAATGACCAGAAACCATTGGAGATGTCCAGGGCACTGAACTATTTCAAATTAGGGGTCAGAAGTTGTAGCATATCTGGTGCTGATGCCACAGTTGGAGAACAACTGGGGGTGACCTGATTCAGTTTCCTGTAGTCAATAGTAAGTCTCCAGGTGCCTGTGGGTTTCTTCACGGGTCACACTGGGGAGTTGGCAGTGGAAACACAAGTTTTGATTACTACTTTGCTTGAGGAGTGACTTGATCGTTTCTCTGAGGGAAGGCAATGCCTCAGATGGGAAAGGATATCGCCTTGGCCTCTCATGTGCTGGGCCTGGCACTTCGATGACAGTGTGCATTCTACCACAGTCATGCTGGTTGATTGCAAATGCATTCAAATGTTGTTGCAAAATAGGGAGGAGCTTCATGATTCTTGAACAAATCTATGACGTCATACTCTTTGTTATTTGCAGATAACGTTGCCACAATGTGTGAATCAGGAATCAAAATGGTATGATATTGACACTGAATCTGTATCAGTAGCATGTTAGCTAGGTCCACCACACAGCTGTGCGGTGCAAGGAAGTCAGTCCCTATGATACTAGGATGATCATGCAGTACCATTAGTTGGAAAGTGTGTGAGGCCTTTAGATGGCCTAACTCCACCAATAGGGTAGAGAACAGTATGAAGGTAGCCTAGTACCATCAACTCCTGACATGTTGGTCCTCCATCCGTTGGACCAAGGGGATGTGTCCAGGTGTTCATCATGTAGCACAGATACAGCTGCACCTGTATCTAACAAAACTATGAGTAGGTGGCCCCCGACCTCAGCCTTGGTGCAGGGCCTTCCGTTTGTAATCAAGACTAGCTTGTTTACAATCCGGACTGGGGCCTGTAATTGTCAATCTGTACTGCCAGAAGCATGTAGAGGTTGGGCCTGTATTATGTGAATCACTTAACCATGTTGCATTGATGCTATATAGGGAGGAGCGTCTGGGTTCAGGCCTGAATGGGCCTGAGGGCCTGTACCACCGGTGTCCCTATGACCGGTTAGGGCCTGGGTTGCCGGTTGTACTGCCACAAGTGCCTGTGCTGGAACAGCATCTGCCACAGAGTGTACTTGTCCCAAGAGCTCTCTGAATTTCTGATTCTCTTCAGCTATCTCCCTATATGAAGGGCCTGTCCTTTGCTGTTGTGGTTTACCTCTACCCTTATGCTTCCAATTCTTATGCCAATTCCGGTTCCCACCCCATTGTTGTTGCTGTTGTGGTTGCTGTTGATATGCCTGTTAGGGGTGTTGATTATCAGCTGGAGGGGCTTGCTGATGTTGGGCCTGCCCTTCCACTTTGTAGTGCATTGTGGCATCTGGAGTGGACTCCACGGAGGTTAACGTTTTGGAACTGGTGCCCGAATCACGGATATAGAGTTGGTATGCTCTTTTGGTTTTCCAAAGGATGTCAGCAAGCCTATCCATATTGGGGTAGGTGGTTGGCTCTACCTTTTCTCTTACTGCTGGAATCATGTTCCTAACGAACAAGGTCTTATATTCAATAAGATGTACATCCACAGCTTCTTGTGCCGAGTGCTTTCCTGCTCCGTAGGCCATCCAGAGTCTCTGGTGGTAAGTCACTGGACTTTCCTTTGCATTCTCTTTCACAGAATATGCAAGCATCACTCCTACTACACCTGGGCTGTGAGCAGAAATGAGCTCAACTGCGGCCTAGTCAAAGGTAGCATTCCCATCCTGGTGAACAGCATCGGGGAGTTTGGCCCACAAACCAGGATCGATGGTCTGGCGTAGTATTTGGACCTGATATTCAGCAGTGAGGCTAAACATCTCACATTTAGAATGCACCTTTTCCAAGTGACAGCTGAGGTTGTCGGACGGATTCATCCGACCGATGCTGTCAGCAATTTGCTGAACAGAGTAGGCCATTTGTAGGGGATTACTGGGTCAATCAGGTGGAGTTAAATTGTCTCGAGCACCATCCTGGGCAGCCCGAGCAGCAGCTTTGGCTGCAGTGCGGACAATACCTTCCTGAGTGCGAGCCTCTTGTAGAAGCGGCCTAATCTGAGTTTTAATAACCCGTTTACTTCTCTCAGGAAGAGGTACATTGCCTATCGCAGTTTCAATCATGTTTTCTATCTCCTGCCTGTCTTCCACATTAATAACAGCTACCGGAGATGCCGTCGGGACCAGGCTTGGGCCTGCTCCCCCCCATCATGGGGGCCACCATGTTGGCATCTCCCATGATGAGCATCACGACGTTGACGACGTATGACATGGGGAGTTGGGGGTTGGGACCTGCCATGTTGTGGATGGCTGAGTGGGGTCTCTGGGCCATAGTAGGGGTATGACTGGGCATTGTACTGTGAAACGTCATCGTCAGATAACTCCTCTTCTGATGACGAATGAAAGGCAGGGGATACGCCTCTCATTGCCTTAACATGTTCAGCAAGAACCTCTCGCTGATGGCGCAGTTTCTCCATCTTAGTTCTACATTCATTGTGACTCACACTTACAACATTCATATCAACCTCATCTTGCTTTTGCTTTTGCAACACTCGATATGCGGCGCTCAATTTGCGATTGTCCCTGATAGACACTTCTAAATCATTACATACCTGGTTTATCTCCTCCTGCAGCTCACCCATTTCATTACTCAACTGAGCATTTGCTGCACTCAGCAAATCATTCATTTGCACTGCCTGACTCTTATCCTGCCTCAAACTTTCACACTCCTGCTTCAACATACACAGTTCCTGTTCTCCAGCTTGAGCTGAATGATGCAATAGCGAATCCTTTTCATTTTGCAGAGTTTGGAGTTCAGAATCCAAATTCTGCTGCAGTCTTATACATTCTGTTTCCTGCAAACCCATCTGTTGCTTAAGAGATGAAATCTGCAGATCAAGGGTTCTAAACCTTGCTTCGGAGGCTTCCAAAGCAGCGTAGAGAGCCACGACCATCAACCCTTTAGCGTGACGCTTATTGGCTGATTGTCTCATTTCTGTATACTGGGTTGAAATCCCCAGTATAGGGTTTTCGGATTGACTTGCGTTGCACACAAAGTCAGCCCATCCTCCATGGGAGGCAAGGAAGTTCGAGACATCGAGTCTCAGTTCTGTGCAGATATTTGATACGGTGGCCATTGTGTGGGAGGGAACGAAAATTCAAACTGTGAAAAGAGCACCGTGCTGCATATCGATCCACAGCACGAGCACTTTATACAGATCCGAGCTACTGTATAAGTTGTAGGCTTGCAATTCAAAGCTGCTGTGGAGTGAGTCGAGACAGCATCAACTACACCCGAAAAGACAGCCAGACTTTGCAAGTTACTACAATGTGGTTTTAAAATGGGAGAGGTGATACGGGACTCTACACCTACTGTCCCCGTGGGAAAGGGAAACGTTTAAGCAACAAGTGAAAACTTACAAACACCAAGTATCGCCTGCACACGGTCGCCAATTTGCTAGGTGGTCTAAACCTCACTATCAGATTCTTGATGATATTGGGAATGCAAATAATCACAGACACGTTGCAATAGAGTAATAAACAAGTTTATTACTACCAAAGGGATAAATCACAGTTGCCCTTAGCAGTTCTTACCAATACGAACTGGGAGTCAGTGCTAAGCATTCCCTACACCTCGAGGTTTCTCTGTGTCTCTTGGGGTCTCTCAGGTCTCCGAGGTATAAGGCTTGTGCATTACATTATATACCTATGATAATTACTATGGTTACCAAAAGATAGAAACATTTCTAGTTACAGAGATGAGCCCTATTGGCTAAATTAGAGGTGGTTACACGGTCCAAGATAACATTAAGCAATTCTGTAGTCATCAGTTTGGGAACAAAAGAGTTCATATACAGAGTCTTACATAACTCAGTGTAGTGGTACAAATCACCAAAAGGTGGCAATGCCGTCTTACATATTATAATTACACCAAGGACACATATGCCTTGGCATCTTACAAGTAAGAAATACACAGAAAAATACATAGCAGAATATGTGTATTAGCAAGCAAAGTGTATTACAACAATATGCATTCATATCCGGACATCTACTCTAGTATGGTAGATGACCTTAGCCCAATATGTTAGTATAACATATACTTAAGTGCTAGCTGCCCACAGTGTACCTCTGGGGGTACCAATTAGGGCGCAGGGACCTCGTGTAACAAGTTGACGCATACTCATGGCGAACGGCAAGAGGGCACCTGAGATCGATGCGTGTCTTTTTAATGTGGAAGGCTGTTGCCCCTGCACCCCTACTAAAGGATTCTCAGTTCCTGGGGGTACATATGTCGGGGGGGTGAAATACTTAAAAAAAAACAAGCCACCTCCTGGCAAAAAAAGAAACACACCACGAAAGACCAGAAACCTTCTCCCTGCAGCTTCAAACTGACCATCCTCCCCACCATGCTAGTGGACCAGCTCAGCAGCTGCCCAACACCCCCTACATACCTTCCCTCCCCTTTCTCTCCCCCTTCCCTCCCCATGTGTGTGCATGCATATATGCAAATACACTTCCTATCGCCCTATCTCTCCTACCCAGGTATACAGTCATTACCCTGCCAGGTAGCCCTGAACACAGGTGATGTAACTGAGTCACCATTTTTGTAAGTGTTCAATTGTAGTTGCCATGCTCACTGGATACCATACTCACCTGTAATATTATTCTGTTTAAGATTTTCACTGAGCTTATTTTTTTGTATAGTCACATTTCTCAAAATTCATGTACTATCATATGTTTCTGTTTGAATTGTCTGTAATTTGTTATTTCCTACTGATGTAGAACCTTCACAAAGTAGCTTCCAGCTCAAAGGAGGAAATAAAGAAAAAGAAAGAAAGAAAGAAAGAAAGAAAGAAAGAAAGAAAGAAAGAAAGAGAGAGAAAAGGAGGGGTTGGAGGCTTCAGCAACAGCAGGAAGAGACCTTTCCACTGATACAACAGAGCAGCAAGACAACAGGGGAGACAGTAGCAGAAGCAGAATACCCCCGGAAACACAACAGGAGTCACGCAGGAGCCAACAGCTGCAGAAGGAGAGAAAGGAGACTCCCAAGGAGATGGCCACCAGTGGTAAGAGAGTGGCACCACCAGTGGACAGTGGAGGTCAGCAGAGGCCGCAATATTTATTTATTTATTGAACTGATTCACCAGGAAAGGCACACTGAGCAAAAAGATGCTTGTCTCCCAGTGCGACCTATGTGAAGGGTTAAAAGGGGATGATAATGTGCAGGTTATCACAATAACAATTATTCAGATATACAGAGGAAAATGCAACAATTTTGCCACATAGTTTAACAGTCAGCTCAAAATAAGATATGCAGAGGAAAATGTAAGAATTTTGCCACATAGGTTAACAGTCTGCTAAAAGCGTATACCAGACGAATACATACTTACATACATACATACGTAGAGAAGAGCTTGCTGCAGCAGATAGCAGCAACATATTTTATATAAGCCAGCTTCCAAGGGCAGGGCATAGCCGCTGATCAGGCAATGAGAATTTTGAGGGGTGGGACAATCAGAGTTATTGAGTGTAGGTACAGTTTATCGTGAGGTAGTTAGCCTGTACGTTTGATAGGGAATGGGTGGAGGAAGACTGGTGAATCTGAGGGGGGAGAGCATTCCAGATTTTGGGGGGAATCTGTTCAAGAAGGCTGTCTGTCCAACAGAGGTCTTTCATCAGGGGGATATTTAGTAGTCAGTTGTCAAGGGACCAGAGGGCATGAGGTGGAGTGGGAGCCGACAACAGTGTAGAGAAGAGGTAGGAGGGGAAGGCACCAAGCCAGAATTTTGAGACAAATTTGGAGCAGTGCAGTTGTCGGTGATTTCCAAGAGATGGGAGGATGAGGTAGCGATAGAGGTCGCAGTGATGGGAAAGTGGGGGCATCGAGAGCAAAACGGCAGAAGGCGTTGAAAAGGGGGTCTAGTTTAGATAAGGTGGATTTAGGTGAAGCTCTGTAGACTATGTCACAGTAGTCTAAGGAGGGAAGAATCATCTTCTGCATTAGTTCCCACCTAACTGGAAAGGGGAGGCAAGAGTGGGTGCTGTACAAGGCACCTAGCGTGGGGAGCAGTTTTTTATGATTGCATCAATGTGGTTAGAGAAGGTAAGGTGATGGTCAAGCCATACCCCTAGATAGTGAAGTAATCAACATCCTCCAGAGTTGTCCCATCCAGTGTGTGGAAGGAGGGGGAAGGAGTAGAGTTGGGATAGCCACTGTCTCATACCGAAGGTCATGGTGACAGTATTTTTAGCGTTGAGAGAGCAGATGCGAACTGAACCAGAGCTGAACTTTATTGAAATTGGACTGGAGATTGGATGCTACTTCTTCTGGTGAGGAGCCAGAAGTGAATAGGATGGTGTCATCCATGTACATGTGTATAGTTGTGGTTGTGCAAATTTGTGGCAGGTTGCTAAGGAAAATGGATAACAGGATGGGCCAAGTACCAACCCTTGGGGGACACCAGTAGTCACAGGGAGAGGGGAGGAAGTGGCATCTGCAATTTTTACTGATTGCGTTCTTCCTGAGAGGCAGGCACTGAACCAGTTAGTGGCTGAGATAATGAGGCCTGCATTCGAGAGGCTTGTTAACAGCAAGGGTCGGGAGACAGTGTCAAATGCTTTAGTAAGTTCGACAAAAATATTGCCAAGGAGATCTGCCCACTATCCATTCTGGAGAGGATGGTGTCAGTGAGTCTTAACAAGGAAGATGCAGTAGAGTGACCCTTTCTGAATATAGACTGAAATGGCATGAACAAGTTAGAGTTGGAGAGAAAGGAGGTAAGTTGGATGAGCACCAGGTGTTCTTGTAGTTTAGCAAGAACTGGGAAGAGTGAGATAGGCAGTAGTTTGAAGTGGAGGAAGGAGGGGCCACCTTTAGGGAGGGGAATGACAATGATGTGTTTCCAGGCCAA
Organism: Neoceratodus forsteri; assembly: GCA_016271365.2. Lineage (NCBI taxonomy): Eukaryota > Metazoa > Chordata > Ceratodontiformes > Ceratodontidae > Neoceratodus > Neoceratodus forsteri. Next base: position 866,500,522 of record CM057450.1, on the reverse strand, counting down.
TGGGACAGCAGCAGTGGTAAAGGAGAGGTTTAAGAGATTGGCAAGAGGTGACGCTATGGCTTGCACAGAGAGGTGGAGGTGTTTGGTGTCCAGCCTGTCGGGGGAATAATCTTTAGATGGCTTTAGAACCAGTAGGACCTCAAGGGCTTCAGTTTGTGTGATAGCTGTGAAGAAGACGTAGCATGGCCCTAGTGAGTTCAAGGCTCCCTTGGCAGGGTCGGGTGGAGCAGTGCGGGGCATGGAGGAGAGGAGAGTTGAGGCACAAGAGGTAAAATATGTGTTGAACTCAGCATCTACCACCCCTGAGTCAGAGAGGAGTGAGTTGTTTACTTTTAGGAGTGTTGTGGGATTTGCAGCTGGAGGGGAGAAGAAGGAATGGATGAACTTCCAGAATTTGGGTGGGCTATTTAAGTTTGACTGGAGGGAGGAGTTGAAGTATTCCTCTTTAGTGAATCAAGTTGCTCTGGTGCACTTGTTACACAGCATACAGTACATGGTGAAGTGTTGTGGGAGGCGTGAAGATTTATGTGCTTGCCATGCTTTTTCACAGGCATGTTGGCAGGCTATAAATTCTTGGGTAATCCAAAGCAGGTGGTTACTGCATACCCTTGCGAAAGGAACATGTCTTGGCAGTGTATGAGGGCATCATCTATGGAGCAGACAGTAGAAGGTGTGGTCCGGTTAGCGAGGGCTAGGTCTTGGAGCACGGTGGCTAGGTTAAGGGATTTATAGGACTGTTGGATGAGAAACTTTGGAGCAGATGTGAGGTGGTGGATTTTTCTGACTAGGTATATAACGTGGTGGTCATTCAGGGAGTCAGGAAACAGACCAGCTTGGATGACCCAGTGAATGTGGGTGGTGAGTGCCCAGTCTGTTAGTGAGTGGTTCCCTGATTTAAGGTTTAGGCGGGTGGGCTTGGCGATGGATTATGATAGGTTTAGTGCTGAAATGTCAGCATGGATTTTGCTGAGAGAAGGAGATAACCAGTTGTGGTTAAAATCCCCCAAAATATAAAATTCCCCCATTAAAGTTAAGGAGGAAATTTGCGTGAGTAGGTCAGTGACAGATGATGCTGGGGTACCCAGCTGACAGTATACCCTGGCGATGTAAATAGGGAGTGATAAGGGTAGTTCCAGTGGAACCAGTATAAGTTCATGGGCATTAGGTTCAGACTTGGCTATGACTACAGAGTAGTATGGTTTGGAATTTATGTAAATGGCCACACCACTGCTTTTGGCAACCCTGTCCTTGTGAGTCATGGCATATCCTCAGATTGAGACCGAGGGCTCAGAGATATTTTTGTTTAGCCAAGTCTCAGACAGGGCAATGATGTCGGGGGCATAGTGGGCCACTAGTACCTTTAAGGAGTCAAGTTTTTGGGACAGGCTTCTTATGTTTAGGTGCAAGATGCACAGGCCACGTGGAAGGGGGCTGCCACATTGGTTTGTGGCAGTAGGTGAGTTAGAAGAGGGTCCAGGAGAATTTAGTAGGGTAGTGGTGTGGTGGGGACCTGGGTTCAGATGTATATCTCCAGCTGCGAGGAGCAGGAGGGCAATAGTAAGGTAATGCCCTATAAGGTGCAGCCACCTATAAGTGGTTGAGCGCTGTCTTGTATGTGCCCATGGGTGGCTGTAATAGGTTAGATGGGAGGTAAGAAGTTGGAGAATTATCCAAGTGTGTGATGGAGGGAAAAGGAAGGAGCAAGGGTGCATGTTTGAGTGGACCAATGTTTGGCTGAGGGGAGTGGTGGTCGCAGTGCATGGGGGGGTAGTAGGACCCTATTAGATCAGGCAAGATAGGGGGTTAAGGTTTATTGGATATTTGTGGTAAGTTGAAGAGGAGTGGTGGGTGGCAGATGATTAGGACAGCAAGAAGGGGCAGGTAACCTAGCAGTAGGGACATGGCTACAGGCACGCAGGGGGAAGAGCACCAGCAGTTCAAGTTGTACCAGTATAAAGTGAACTAACTGGCTGGAGGAGAGAGAGGATGAGAGAGGTTTGAAGGAAAAGAAAGTCTTGGCAGTACTGAGGCTGAGAGATAGTGAACCAGAAGCTAATTGGTGACCTCTGGTTGCCAATTAATATAAGGAGCAAACGGGAAACCAAGGAGATAGTAAACTCCATCTTGTGAGAGGAAACAGAGAACAGTCACTATAAAAGTAATCATAGAAGAAAAATTCCAGCTAAGGGTGGAAGGGTATTGGGGGGTAGGCAGGGAGCAGTCAGAAAGCAATTGCGGGGATCAACTACAGCTGCTTTCGACCAGCATGCTGTAACAGCTGCCGGAGCTCTTGCATACCTTTTGTATTTTGGGGGGTTGGGGAGGGCAGATTCTGCACAAGTCTCATGACCTGACCTGGAACCCTCGGTTGATCCTGAAGCTGTGGAAACAGAAGGGAGGTGAGAGATTTTTATATAGACCAGTAGGAAATGGCTTAACACTATAAGCATACGAGGCAAGCTACCAAGGCAAGCACCTGAATTCATGTTCAGCTGAGCAGCATGAAAAACACAACAGTAATACAACTCATATTTCAAGGCAAGTAAGATGTGAAAACTAAAATGCAAAGACAAATCTCGTAGGCTACAGTGCTTGTGGATGTAACTCCAGAACTAGAATTCCTAAAAAGCACTGAGTCAAACTCCTATTGCATTCTGGCACAGTACATTTTCACATGAAGCAACATTTTTACATTTACTACATACCCAGGACTGAGGTTCATAAAAAGCAGCATTCAAAATCATTTAAATGCCCATAAGGAGAGTATCATAATTAAAGCAGCGTTTAACATAAATTTATTTAATTATTAAGGCTACCTTCGGAAAGCACTTAAAGCTATGCAAGGTGCATATAAAATCCTTGTTAGTAAGGCTTGGGATAGAGGTTCTTAAAGCAACATTTAAACTTGTTTAAATGCCCATATGGAAACCCTGTGACCTCTTAAAGCTCCCTACTAAAGGTATTTAAAGTTATGCAGAGTTTATAGAAAGTCCTTGTAGAAAAACTACCGCCACTGTTATGGTGACACAATTCAAATAAAAAATGGTGCTAACAGCTACAGCTGTATTTGACCAGCATGCTGGAACAGCTGCCGAAGCTCTTGCTTAACTTTTGTATTTTGTGGGTGGGGGTGGGCAGATTCTGAGGCCTTGGACACACTATAGAACTGTTTTGAAAACCATTTTTAAAACCAGTTTAGCTAAACCATTTCAGTGCAGCCACACTTGATAACGGTTTAGTGTGGCCACACTGCTAGTGTTAAACATGTTCTCCTTGTAACTATTTTGTGTTAAGTCCTACACATAGGACTGTGCTTGCCTGGACACACTGCATCTAGAACTGTTTTAGTTAATCCATTACAGCTTAAAACACTTTTACTCCTGGACAGACCTGTGAATAAAAGCATGCTAGCTCCAAAACATTTTTAAAAATGGTTTTAAGACTAGGTATCTAGCAGGGTTTAAAAACACTATTGTTAAAACGTTTTAAAGGACTTGTAGTCTATCTGCAAACAGTGCTACAGGGATTTAAACTGTTTTAAGGAACTTAAACCGTTTTAAGTTACCCAGTGTGTCCAGGGCCTGAATGGCCTTGTGACCTGACCTGGGACCCTCAGTGGATCCTGAAGCTTCTGTATTTTGGGGGGTGGGGGGGCATGTTCTTCACAGCTCTTACGACCTGACCTGGGACCCTAGGTGGATCCTGAAGCTGAATCCATAAGGAGAGTGGAGATGCAGAGCCAGAAGCAGGAGTCAGAGGAACTAGTGGCAAGAATCAACCAGAGGAAAGGAAAGCAAAGCAGTCCACAGAACAGGAAGGAGAGAATCAAGAACCAGGACACAGCAGAAGGCACATATCTGATGGGCACCTGGATGTCACTAGCTATAGCTGCAGAGAAGCTAGGTTGTTGGAGGGAGGCCAGGAAAGGTGGGAGAGATGGGAAATGAGCATCCAAAAGTCACTTGTGGCTAGTGCTATTAAGTAGCACTCAGTGGGGTGGCATGGAGTGAGTGAGTGATTCTCCAGCTGCCCTATTAATCCCCATGCTACAGCCCTACAATTCATTTTATAAGTAGTATACTGTCAAAAAATAAGGTAACATTTCTAAGTTAAGAACATATTTGGCTCCCAAAATTAAAAAAAAGAAACTTGGATGACTAGTGGCAGCTAAGGCACCAATGCACTCTAAACCAATTCTGTTCTACAGTCTACCTAGTGTTAGTCATTGCTGGAAGTTAGAACTCCCCTTTTCCATGGGTCCATTGATGAAGAGGCACAGCATCCTCAAAGAGCTAGGGCAGTTTGACTTTTATAGTGAGGTTTGTTTTATTTGAGCCTTAATCCATTGGTACTGCATCTTTGTTTGCTTTGAACCTTGTCTGTTTCATACCTCTGAGTTACAGTTATTACTGACTATGATTAAACTTTTTCATTGTACTTTGTCTACAGCAAGCCTGGTATGGATCCTTATTGTGTGATGTTTTGCCTTCTCTTTAAAGGAAAACTAAACCCTCATATCTTGTATATTTGATTTGTTTCCTTGTCAAAAGACAACTCTTTCCTGCAGCTGTTAGGTCTATAAGTGTTTGCTTTAGTTTGTTTTCACTGTTCATGGTAGCCCCTTGTGACTACCTTGGGGGTCACCAGTGTATGATTGTTGAACTCCCCTTGTCCATGTGAGCTACATAGTACATGAAAACATGATGTCACATTGCCCATTTATACTGTGTATCTCTATGCTGAAAGAACAAATACTCTGCAAAAACTCTCTGGAAACACATAAACTGAATGCAGTTTAAAGGGAAAATCCTGTATTACAACTCAGACAGCTTGCAAAGCTAACTGAAGGTAAGTGTGGTATTTCACACCTTCTTGCAACTTGTTTCTTTCGAGTCTAATTATGCACTCAGACATACTGTGGAGTCTAAAGGGTAATTATACCTTATGTTCTCGCGTGCTAATGCAGCTCTCAGGGACAATGAGATTTCAACAACCAGCAAATGGAACCCCCCCAACCCCACCCAGAACAGTTGCAGGGCCTAGTATGAAGTGTAAAAATAAACTGAACGATTGTCCAAGTTCCTTAAAATCGGACTTTTACTTACAGTTTTAGTACCCTTGCCGAATAGTTTTCATATATTTTTTCCCAGCATCTAACTCTGCAGAAGGAATCATGGAAGGGCCCCAATGAGGTAGCCAACTGATCCCTTATGTTTCCTGAATGATCTGCCATGCCCTTTGCTCAGGCACATTTTGATGTGTGACCAGGGAGAGCGTGGGGAACGCACCCCATTGAAGTCAATGTGGGTCATTTTCATTTACATTTTAACACATAATAATGGTCAGTTTGTGATCTGTAAAGACCACTGCTTAACTAACTAGGCCTTTATTAGTCGAGCTGAGGCCTTCATTGATCATCAACTGGCCATTATTATGTGTTAAAATGTAAATGAAAATTAACCCATATTCACTTCAATGGGGTGCTCCCACATATTCTCTCCCTGACCACAAGTCATAACATGTCTGAGTGTGGGGGCGTGGCAAACCATTCTGGAAGTGGAAGGGATCAGCTGGCCACCTCCTGAAAGCCACACTATGATACCTTCTGTAGAGTAAGAGGCTGGAAATAAAATTATGAAAACCTTTGGGAAAGACTCACCAGCATAAGGGTACTAAAATGTAAGTAAAACTCAGATTTTCAGAAACTTGGACAATCACTTGAAACAATTGTATACATCTATAACATCTACATGAAAAGTGGTGCCTGTTGACATGGAAACAAAATTTACAAGATATGAGGGTGTAATGTTCCTTTAAGTGCCCCTTTCACTTTTGCTGAGCTTTACAGGTGGGTGGATCACCCAGAGACAGCACTGGTTCTGGCACTCTGTGACCCCATGTTCCTGTATCTCCATGCCCATGACACCTGGTGTCTTGCAGTCTCAGTGCAAGTGCCTTTGTAAGGAAGCTACAGTATGTTGCACTCTGGAACCTGAGGTGGTGCAGAACAAGCCAGACATCCCAAAGTCACAATCTGAAAAGGGAGTAGCTCTGTACTCCTGGACCCAAGAAAACAAACATCCAGGTAATAAAATATTAAAGAATTTTATTGCTGCATCAAGTTAAAGTACACACTGAATAGATCCCTCAGGCCCCAGCACTTCAACCCTGTATGGGTCTTCATGCAGTCAATGTCAGTGTCCAGCTGGGGACAAATGACCTGGCTGTTAGACCCTTTTAAGTGGTAAATGACAGTGCTATGGAGCAGGGTGGGAGGAACTGGTAGCATGCTGAGTATTTTTTCCAAGGTTCTTCCAATGTGTTTAAGGATGAGATAGGACATATCCTGATCACTCTCTTTGACTCATAGATGAAGGAGTGGTATAAGGAAGAGTGTTTTGGGTTTGCAGGGTTCTGGGGCCTATTCTGGCAGGACAGTACACTGTACAAGTTGGATGCCTCCTCTATACAGGTACACTAAAGGGAGCTACAGTCTTGGCACATAGGTTAAATATTTGTATCACTTGCCATTTAAACTGATTATGGGTAGTCTGCAACTGAGGAGGTCCAGGTTACATTACCAGTTAATGGCAAACAGGCAAGCTCTCCCCATTTGAAGGAGGTGATCATGTACCATGAAAAGAAAAAGGCATAGCATCCACTGAAGAAAAGGAAGGGGGACCATTAGTAGAAAAAAAGATAGGTAGGGGGATACTTAAGGACATTGCTTTGAAAGGTGGCTAGCTTGAATGCCAGGTGTTTGGGCAATAAGATGGGAGTCATAAGGCAGAAAAGGGACAGCTAGATGTTATAGCAGTCACAGAAACATAGGCAACCTCTATTACTGGGAGTTGTAACCTGTCAATTCCAGATATGTCATATTTAGAAGTAGTAGGAAGAGGAGTGGTGGCTCTTTTTATGACTGTGGGCGGAGCCTACTGTCATCCTGCTTTCATTTGAAAAAGGCATTTCCATGGAACACATCTTTTAGGTGTTTTCAGTGTATCCTTCCATTTTGCAAATCTCTATGGCAGTTAAAGAAATACTCCCTTTTTTCTGTTTTATTAGAATGATGGACACAGAACTCCAAGCTGCTTTTCTCTGAGAGCAAATGTGCACACCTTCCAAACAAATCTAAATATCTTTAAAACTATTCAAGGTACACAAAAACAACAGCATGAAAGTTGTTCAAGGCAAAAAGACATTTCTCATGAAGGTAGTCATGAATCTGAATTCTTTATATTTCGTAAAATATGATCTTCCAAACAACACATTTTGTTTCTGTCTGAGTAAACACAGTAGGAGTCAAGCCAAACAAATGTAAATATCTCAGCAAGTATATAAGTTACCAATATACAAATGACAAAATGACCTTTTAAAGTAGGGTAGTCACTAATCTGAATTCAACAGATGTTTTAAATATAGTCATCTGAAAGGTGAAAATTCTGACAAAAAATATTAAAATTCAGGTAATCAGATAGCCATACTTAAACATATGATTAGTGCAAATTAATGAATAGGCTCATTTGAAATGTTGTTTTGTCCTGAACAACTTTCATACTGATGATTTATGCATAACTCATATAGTTGTAGAGCTATTTATATTTGTTTGGCATAACTCCTATGAAAATGAAAATTGAGGCAATCAGATGGCCATAGTTTAAAAAATATAATTCATGCAGCATAATGAATAGGCTCATTTGAAATATTGTGTTGTCCTGAACAACTTTCATACAGGTTTATTATCTGTAAGTTGTATACTTTTAGAGATATTTGCATTTGCTTAGTATAACTCCTACTGTACTTCTAAACAGCCTCAGCTTTGCAAATTACTACACCAAGACAGGATTAGTTCCATCAAAAGAAAGCTATCCCAAGGTCAAATTTCACTGACTTGAATGTTAATTACCTGACACAAGCTATAAACCAACTGAAGCTTCATTTTAAAACCCTCTGTGTGTGTCTGTGCTAGTATTAGTAAATGACAATGATTAAAAACCCAAGGAAAAATAAGCATAAAAAGCAGCTGACACCTTCAAGAGAACTTTAGCAAAACATAATATTTAGATATAGCTCAGCTTGTATTTCACATTAGTTCTTTATCCCCCCCCCCCCATTATTTATTGCTGAGGTCATTTGCATGAAAACAGAATTTTTGTTCCTGAACAGTTAACCTGTTTATGTTTCTGTCTCCCTTCCTGAGGTCATAATACACTGCTTGTGACATCACAGTTACTCTCATGCAACGGATTGTGATGTCACAATGGAGCATTATGATTTAAAGTAGGGAATAATCTATTGAGGCAGATTAACTTTAAAGTAACTTCAAGGGATAAAAATCATGTATTCATGCACATTTTCTCAGCAATAAATAATGGGGATGAGAAATCTAGAATATATATGGAATACAAGCAGAATTTTACCTAATTCTTATGTTAGTCAAAGTTTTTTTTTGAGGTGTCCATAGCTCTTTAAGCAATACACAGTAAATCATGTTAAAAGTCTTATAAATATGAAAATATATCTGTGTTAATAAAACAAAATAGGTTAGAAGACAATTTTCCCTACAGTAAGTTAAGCATTCACCAGCTGTTTCACACAGTGGTGTCAATCAAATTTTACATAGTGTACTTTTCAGATACATTTTTTCTTAAACTCTGTGTACAATAGGTCCATATTACTCATGAATAGTCAGATTTTTAATATCTTAAACATGATATGTCTTCAATCCTGTAACAAGTGACTAGTGTGTGTGTACATTCAAAACCCAAACCTAAAACAGACCACCTTGTAAGTGAGATACTGTTCCCTTAATATGTCCATGTATTAGCATGTGGCCATATGCACCTAATCTGCTGTTGTATTAAATAACAGTTCTGTAAATCTAAAACCAAAACATAACACAACTGACAGTTTCAGCTTTTATTCAGGCACAGTTGAAATAGAGATCCTTTAGAGGTATTAATATAATTTATAAAAATACAGACATTTCAAACAGCTGCACATAAGTAATCAATTACTGTTCCCTTTTACTCAAGGGGCCATTTCTAAAATGTGCAGCTGACCATGGGGACCACTTTTTTCAGAGAATGCCACCACTGGCAGCAACCACTTCAAGACTGCTACTACCATCTGTTAATATAATCACTAGAAAATCAGAAGTATTCTACCAGCACTGAGATTAATATGGTTAAGGCACATTTACCAGAAATTACTGCTTAGAAAAGAATGAGAAAGTGACTGTGATGACGAGCAAATCCAAGACCAGCTCTGTAGTTTGTTAATAGTCTCCTCTTGAGTCTGATTTTTACGGTTCTGTGGACCAAGCTCCACAGATGTTATGCTATCATCAGATTTATAAATGAGCACTGTGGAAGAACATAACCAGACCACTGTCTGATGTTCATCCCCAGTGCTTCAGCCTAGTTTCCAGTGATTCTGTTTATGAAGCCCTTCCCCTCTGCAGGCTGCATAAACATACCCACTTCTTGGTGCACTACTTTTCCTTTCTGTAGGTGCGGATGTGACAGCCGCCTTATGCAACATGGTGGCACAGACTTAAACTGTGCATGCACGAGTATCACACATAAGCATGTAACTCCCACACCACCTTTGGCTAGCTGGCATCCCCCTTAAATGAACTACTGACAACTACATGGCATACAATTTTCCTTTGGCAGAGCTACACTCATGGTGCCACCCATAGCATTAGAGTGTATACCAAGCTCATTATCTAGACGATGGGGTACATACTAAAATGAATCTTTTTATTTACAACCAAGCACAGGGGAGAGGATGCTAGGCATATGCTGGACCTAACTGCTGACGAGCCCCAATAACGTTCAAACTAGAAGTAATAAACGGAATGTCCAAAGCAATAACTGGGATTTTGCAGCATGGCTTTATTTACATATGTTACTTAAAGCAAGGTTGGTCCCTCACATGTTTATCGTTGCAATACAGACACACTTTCTTTTGCAGAACTCTTTGTTAGGCATAAATGCTTTCCACAAAAAAGTTCTCTGTCTCTCTCTTCCAAAGTGTATATCTGTGGGACGTGCACACACTTTAAACATTTTCCACACATTTCCATTTCGAAAGTGTATATCTGTGGGATGTGCCACACACTTTAAAATCCCCCTGGTGCATGGTCATTGCCCATGGAACACTGGTGCCCATCCACAAACCACTTAGCCTGCCTGAAACTCCAGATGGTGTTCCTTACCCTTTGACCCCAAACAACATCTGCCATTCCTGCAGGGTTACACCAAATGAGTCACCCATCCCTAATGAATTGCTAAATACTCTAAACTTTAACTTTAAATTCAGCACAGTTGTGTTGAAAGGGGTACTGACTGGTGTAATCTAGCCTTATCTAGGGCACACACACCTTAGACAACTCCCTCAGAGAACAGTCTCAGATTCTGTACTTACAGGTTAGTTGTTCCTTCCTCCCAGTTATGGAAAGAACAAAAGGCACCTTTCTTTCTCTGGTAGCTATCAGATTCTACTCATTGTTCTTCCTTAAGGCAGCAGTGAACTTCAGGAACTTAAGAGGTTGCCCCTTGGATCCACAAGAATTGCATTCCCTCTCATTCCCCCTGGAGTGAAACTAAAGAGTCCTGCAGACAAACTGAATATTTTGCCAAACTAGGGTAAGAAATACCAGGGCTCCATTTGACAGACCCCCAATGGCAGATCTATTGCCAGTCTAACTACCACACTGGAACTTACTGATGAACATTCTAAGCTCCCCAAGAGCAGATGACTCTAAAATGGTTGTACTGCTATGTGAGTTCTAAATAACATAATCATCCTTCTCTCAGACTAGCTGAGTAAGCAATGATGTCATTATGTAGAAAGCCCCTAATGATCTCCCCACTAGCTGCCTTTTCCTACCTGCCTAAGACTAGCACTAATGGGATTCTAGTAACCTGAGGGGACTGGGTCATTACACATAGTTATGTCAGCACAGCCATGTTGTGCAAGACTGACTCCAGGGCAAACTGCACATGTGTGAGTATCATGCACACACAGTACTGTGATCACTGTAGTATTACAGCTGACTCCTGTGCAGCAAGAGCACAACATATTCTGTTCAGCACTCTTGCAACTCTTAAAAGCTCTCCACAGCCATATTGGTTCTGACCACAGTTTGTTTTATAAGGGATGATATCACAGCACTACATAATAGGTCAACTGGTGGGGAAGCAGATGTTGAGTCAATGTGGGTGCAACTGTCAGATGACTGGAACAAAAGCTTCTTATTTTGGGGTAGTATATAGGCCCACAAACCAAATGGAGGAGAGCAAGAAAGCCTTTTTTGCTGGAATGGCAGTGGCACTGGGTAACATAATCTTGCCAGAGGATCTGAACCTGCCATTTGTTAATTGGAGTGTACCTGGGCAAAAGTGCCAGATGTCATTCCCTAGTGGGCACCATCTGGGATGAGTTCCTCCACCAATGTATGAGGGAACCACACTTACTATAAAGTTCATAGCACTCACAAACCTTGTATAAGGGATGCCACCACACAGGATTTCTTCATCAATTCATTTTATTTTCCAACAGGACACAAATAACTGACTGACATGTTTTGGACATGGTTGTCCTTTAAACCTGAGGGCATATGCCACCATTTCTAGCTCCACAGGACTATGGATCCAAATAGATTGTTAGAAGCAACTCCCAACCTGGTTTTCATGGATCAGGAGAGGGAAGCATCGATTAACCGAGCATATACTGACCACAGCAGTGACTGCAAACCCATTTCTCAGTGACGAATCTATGGCTGCATCCATCCCAGCAGATTCCCAATCCTTACACAATGCATTTAAAATCTTGGAGAAATTGACACACCAGATAAGGATACTATATTGGAATAACATTAACTTAACTTAGAGGCTTACCTGAAGGTGAAGCACATACTGAGAGGTTTGTGATTAACACAATCTCAAGCCTGTGAACTGACAATACAGAGTTTCTATGAGAATGGGAAGAAATATTAATTGATTTGAGTCTCAGATTAAAAAGAGCCTTTTAAGAAGGACAGCCATGTCCAAAACATGTCTGGTAGTTGTTTGTATCCTGTTGGAGAATAAAATGATTTGATGAAGAAATCCTGTGTGGTGGTGTCCCTTATACAAGTTTGTGAGTGCTAGAAACTTTAAAGTAAGTGCATTTGTATGGTTCCTGTAACACCACTATCCTAGTGTGCACTCTGTTGCCAAGTATGAGGGAACTAACCAAGGGGTGGCTATCCTGGAGCTGGTACTATTGAGCCAGGAGCTTATTTAGGAGGAGATAGTCAAAGCACCCTCCTTCAGAACAAGTGACCACAACTCACTGTGGTTAAAAATCTTTCTTAGGAGCAGGCATCTGAATTCCAGAACAATGATTCTGGACTTTAGGAGGGCTGTTTGGGGAAATCCTTGAGGCAAAATTCAGTGGGGTGAAGTGGATGGAAGGCGGACTAAACTGGGAGGCCATAAATTGAAGTAAAGTAAATCACCAAGTGCTATCTTTGGGTGGAATGAACTGGAGAACAAAAAGGTCATTGTAGTTCTCTGGAAAAGTGAGGAAGGCAGTTATGGAGAAAAAGCTGACATTAAGAAAATACAAGGGGAACAATTAGAGATCAATAGGTTGAAGTACTGAGGAAAACTCATGGAGGCCAGTGTGATGTTGAGGAGGATAAAGGATAGCAGAGGGAGTGAAAGTCAATAGTTAGACATTCCTTCAGTACCTCATCTAGAAATATAATAAAAGAAAACAAAGAAGGACATTAAAAAGCTGGTATGGGAAATTGATAGGGTAGAGGATGACCAGAGGGAGGCTAATGTCCTGAATGACTATTTTTCTTCTGTTTTCATAAAGAAAAATGATAGTCCACTGCCAGATTATGGAGTACTTAAAGCACTGGTCTGGAGGCAGACGTGGAACATGTGCAGATGACTGCTGATTGGTCTATCAATGGACTTCACCTATCCAAGTACAGATGGATTACACCTCAAGGTGTTGAATAAATTGGGAAAGATGCTGGCTTACATCTTCAGTTGGTTGTTAGAGACAGGATAAGCATGTCCATTGTAGGCAAACTGCTTGAGACATCTTGAAAGAGAAAATTGTAGAGTTCCTTGGGCCTATGGCCTGCAGAGCTTGAGGTAATATGACTTGATAAAGGAGACATCCTGCCAACAAACTCTATTGAATTCTTCACTGTATTAACTTAGGTACAGTACAACTCCAATTTACGAACCTCTTCAAAACTAAAATCCCTATCTAATGAACTCAGTCTGTCACCCGAGTTTGTCACCAATTTATATGGCAATGTTTAGCCAGTGTTGGTACAGTTCTGTGACCAGATGTTTGTCAATCAGTCACCTAATCACTTAAAAAAAAGCTGTTAGTTTCAGCCATATAGTTCCTTACTTATGAGACAACAGCAAGATATGATAGAAAAGGAAGTGCAATGTCCTGAAAGTAGCCACGACACTTTGCATTCTCAAATGACTCAAGAATGGTGATTATCTGGCTGCACTGGCTGCTGAATATGGAATCAGAAAATCCACCATAACTGATATAAAGAACACCAAAGGAAAGCTTAGATCCTTTGCCATGACAATGAAGGGGATCTGTGGAACCAAGCACAAGAAGATTATGAAAATGTGTACTGAGGACCACAAAGATGACATGATCTACCTATGGTTCAGACAAGAAAGGGAAATGGGGGCTCCAATATCTAGACCACGTCTTAAGGAAAAGGCTATGATTCTTCATCAGAAGTTGGAATGCTAGTCTCCATTTGTAGCCATTTATGGGTGGCTTGATCAATTAAAATGGCAATATGGCATAAGGCAGCTGTGGCTCTGTGGGGAAAAAAAATGAGCATGGCTGAAGATAATGTTGCCCCATTCACAGAACTGCTTCTCAATGTCATAGCCTGTGAATCATTGACCCCTGATCAGCTTTATAATGCTGATGATACTGGGCAGTTTTGGTGTTGCTTGCCCAACAAAACCATAGTGAGTGGTCATTAGAAGGATGCTCCAGGTTTCAAGAAATGGACAGATAATGTTACAGTCCTTGACTATACACTATATGTATGCTACTGGGAATCACACACAGAAATCACCGTTCATTGGCAAATCATAGGCACGTGAAAATGAAACACTTGTCTATTCTGTATGAGTCTCAAAGGACTACCTGCAAGAATGGCACAATGTTTGTTCGGTAGTAAACAGATTAGTTTGTACCACATGCCAAACACTTTCTGCATTCCAAAGGGCTGTCTTTAAAAACAGCATTACTGCTTAACAACTCCTCTCTGTATCACAAAATTCCTGTTGTGTGAACAAAAAATGATAAAATCAGCTGTCTGTTCCTGCCACACAACACAACTTCCAAGCTCCTGCCTTGTCACCAAGGCAGTCTTGAAATCTTCAAGAGAAACAACAGACAAATAGTTTTAGATGATAAAAGTCACAAACGTAGACTACAGAACGTCATCAAGTCCTTGACACTAAAGTTCCAAGATGTCCCCTCTATGTGATAAAGTTATCTTTTCAATGCCAAAGAATCTCAAGGTTGGGATGGTGTGCCCTGCTGCTTTAAAGTGTCTTGCTATAGGAGAATTCAAATTTGCATTTCTTATGTCACTTCTATGTTCTCTTATTCTTTTTTTAAGCTCTTTCCTTGTTTTACCTAAATAGATCAAGTCACACAGGTAATTATCTTCCAGAGAATGTTTACTGCACAGTTTTTCACTTCGAATAGTTGAAACATTTGAATTTATTCCATCCCCCTTTCATGCTTTTAAGAAATTTCTAAGAAAGACATGCTCAAAGAAGTAATGAACCTAAATATTTAGCCATAAGGCATGCAACTTGTTGTTTATAAAATTGGTGATTGTGTTCTGGTATAATTTTTGGTTAAAATGCTTGATACTTAGAATAAATGTATTGTTTTGAGTTTAGAAACACCACCATCCACCCTGAGAATGGGGCACTGTGAATACCCAGAAACATTGGTAGGCTCTGGGGTATTTTTTTGGCATAATTAGATCTTATGTAGTTTATGAATTTATAAATTGGTGAGTGGTCTATTTGTTCCTATACACTTTGTCAATTATCTGGCAGCTCTTGTTCTATGCCAAAAAATGCAAAGTGATGCATGTTGGCAAGAACAAGCCAAGATCCCAGTACTACCTTGAGGGTATCAGAATAACTGAGACATCAGAGGAAAGAGTCCTGGGTGTGCTCAAAGTGGATAGCTTTAAAGTCATGGCACAGTGAAATATGACATATACAGTAGTAAGACTAACAGAATGCATGGATGTATAGGGAGAAGGTTCCCTTGCAGAAGAGGGAGAGTAATATTGCATCTGTATAGATCACCGGTTTGGCCAAACTTGAAGTTCTATCAGAGTTCTAGGACCTTCATCTGAAGAATGACAGAGACAGGCTCATTTCTGTGCTATGTAGAATTATAATGGTGACTCGGACAGATCAAATGAGCTTATATGAGAAGCGTTTGGATAGCCTGAATGCGTCCTTGCTATAGAGTAGGAGGAGTAGGAGAGATGAGGTGACAAAGTGTCTCAGGAGAATAAATTAGGTTAATAGACAGACACTTTATAATTGTGAGGGGTTTACTACAAGAAGTAACAAGTATAAACTGGTAGCAGCCAGGATCCGGGTAAGATCTGTGGATCTGTAGAACTATTTCTCCATGGAGAGATGGTGGACACACGAAACAGTATACAGAGGAGCACAAAAACAAAAAAGGTAGAAATGCCAAAGAAAAAAGTTTCAAGTAAACCCATAATCATTAAATCCATATAATTTGATTCTGCGTGTACTAACTGTTGTTTCTTACTGTTTAACACGTGTCTCTCACACTGGTTGGGCAGGCAGAACTGCTCAGCTTTGCTTTACACTAAACCAGCACAAGAGGCACTTAATAAATATTAAGAAACAACAGATAATATACCCATAATCATAGAGTATGAAGCTGATGAGATATGACAGGAGCAGTGGGAGGGGATCAAGCTACCACTATAGTATTCAGCAGTGTGCACACATAGCACTAGGCTGGTGGGCCAAGTTAATGAGGACCGAGGCAGACACAATGAACTCAAATCCTTTCCTTCCTGTAAATGGTGCATATTTTTAGTACTTTATCCCTCTTCCTGATGCATGTAAATAGTTTCTAGATGTCTACAGGTGTCCCTCACCCCCCCGTCTGCACTGATTCTCAGCATATACTGTAGAATAGTATATGTGGGGGGGGGATCTGCACATTTCACAAGAGCATCATGGGTGTGTTAGCAGGGTTCTATGTCATAATAGTGAATATTTTGCAGTGAGCTGCATAAGAGCAAGTACATTTTTCTGAAAACAAAATCAGCTCTGGAAAATCACAGCAATTGTCAAGACAGTGATGGCACTATACAGTGCAATAGGGGGACCATATACAATAACATTGAATGTGGGGACTATGCCTCCCACACACCCTTTTTTAAAATAATCAACATGAGAGTGAGCAGTTTGGGACAGGGGAATACAAGGGAGGGGTGGCTACTGTATACAGCAGGATACCGCAGCTGGGGGCAATGCAGTCAGAAGAACCAGAGGATACAAAACAGAAAAATAAATTGTAACACTTGCAACACTTTAAAAACCACTTTCCTAGAGGCAGTCCTGAACCCGGGACCATGACATTCCAACTGGTGACAATATCCACTACTCCAGGTGGCCAGCTCAGCAGCATCAGGCTACATTACTCCAATTAGCCCACATGACTAAACACTGTCCCATCATTCACGCTCGCTATTCTGTCCCTCCAAACTCACTATTCCCTCCCTTCACTATTCCCTAATGGTCACTATTCCTTCAGCCATGCAATTCGATCCACTCAGATTTGAGTCACTCAATTTGCTTCACCTATATCATGGGATACCAGTTAGCAGCCAAAAGCAGCATGTAGCATTTTTCCCATTTGTGTAGTTTGTCCATGGAGTTTTGTATTAAAGATACATTGTGAAGTCTTGCCTCACTGGTAATGCTTCCAATTTCATCAGGACCAGCTCTTTGTGGATGCAACCAACTCTTGATGTAGCCAAGACTTAAATTTATTTATTTCTAAGAGTTTCACCAGAAAATGCCTACTGAACTGCAATAGCTCATTTCCAGATGCATCCTGGGGGGCTGGAGAAGTCAGAAGTGCAAATGCTGAAATACAGAGCAAGGTTATGAAATTATGAAGAAGGGAGGAAAGCGAACAAAGGGACAAGCCAGATTGGATGGCTGAAAGAAAAGAGTTCCAGAGGTTAGGGAAGCGGTAAGAGAAAGAAGACTGGCCTGAGGCAGAAGACCTAGTATGGATATCCAGGGTCCAGCAGTCATAGTTATGGAGGAATTAGGTGGGAGGAGTGGGAGTGGAGAGGACAGAGGAGATGTATGCAGAGAGGGAGCCATGCCAGTACTTCCCAACAAAGGAGGAGAAGTGAGTGATTTTCTGGCAGGCCAATAAGGGGATGCAGCCACAATGTGTGAACAGAGCACCAAATTTAGGGTGCAGTTTTTTTGTGGATGGCATCCACATGCCCAGAAAAGTCGAGGTGACAGTCTAGCCAGAGCCCAAGGCATTTGAAGGAGGTGACATCTTTTACTGTATGTCTGTCAAGGGTACAAAAGGATGGTAAGGCAGACAAACTTGAGAGCTTTTACCTGGTGCTAAAGTTTACAGAGACTGTCTTCTTTGCATTTAGGGACAACTGATTTGAGTGAAACCAGGACTTGACTTTATCAAAGTCTAGTCACAACATCAGAGGGGGAGGCACCAGATGTATACAGAACCATATAATCTGTATACATGTTAGATGAGGTAGAGGCACAGGCAGCAGGGAGATCATTTAGGAAGATTGAAAAAAGTAAGTAGACTAACACTGACCCTTGGGTGACACCAGTGTTGATGGGGGGGGGTAGAGTTGCTTATTCTGACTGATTGAGTCCAATCCACTAGATAGTGGCAGAACCAGTTAGTGGCTTGGATGGAAAGACCTTCTGCTGCAAGCTTATCCAGAAGAATGATGTGGGATATGGTATCAAAGGCTTTAGCCAAGTCAAAAAAGATGGCAGATATGATGAGGCACAGACCCATTCTGGAATAAATAGAGTCAGTGAACCAGAGAAGGGTGGTGGAGGTGGAATGGGACCTACAAGGGCCCTACAAAAACCAGACTGGAAAGGGGTAAAAAAGGAAGATGAGTCAAGGAAAGAAGAGACCTGAGAGAGTACTAGGTGCTCTTGAAGTTTGGAAAGGATAGGGAACAGGGTGATAGAGTGTAGTTTCCTGTGTTGGAGGAGTCTCCATCTTTGGGGAGAGGTATAACCATGCAATAGGGACAGATTCAAGGGAGAAGGAGAGGTTTAGTAGAAAGGAGATTGGCAGGGCGATGATGGGGGCTAAAAGATGAAGGATCTTAATGTCAAGGCCATCGAGACTCTTTCCTTTGTGAGTGTTAAGGGCAAGGAGATCCCTCAGGGTTTCTGCTGGCATGATAGCAGAGAAAGAGAAAGTGCAGAATAATGGGAGCGAGCATGGAGGGGAGTGGGAATGGATGAGGGGAGGGAGGATGGAAGGGAGGAAGTACAGGTGGGAAAAAAAGTGTTGAATTCAGAAGCCACAGAAGGGGGATCAGAAATGGTAGTGTTTCTCACCTTGATGACAGAGACTGGGGACTGGG
Source organism: Neoceratodus forsteri (assembly GCA_016271365.2). Classification (NCBI taxonomy): domain Eukaryota; kingdom Metazoa; phylum Chordata; order Ceratodontiformes; family Ceratodontidae; genus Neoceratodus; species Neoceratodus forsteri. The sequence goes on along the minus strand of CM057450.1, from coordinate 866,481,774 downwards.
CAGGGGATAAGAACAGAACATGGACTGCCTTCCAGAATTTTGAGTAGCAGTTAATATTATCCTGGAAGGTGGATGAAAAATACGTGGCCTTAGCCAGTCTGATGGCCCTTGTGCAGAAATTTGGGAGGACACAGTACATAGTTAAATCTGCATAGGAACCGAAGTCCTTGTGCATCTTCCAAGCAAGGTTGCATGCACGCTGACAGGCCAGTAATTTAGCTGACACCCAGAGGAGGTGGGAGTCTATTACCCTAGATTTATTGAAGGGAGTGTGTTTCTCCCAGATTTTAAAGAAAGTGGCCTTAAAGTAACTGAGGACAGAATCAAAGAGGAGTCAATGGCCATTGGAGACCAATCAGAGGAGACTAAGTCCTCATGTAGGGAGGACAAGTCTATTGACTTTAAAGAACAGACTGTGACAATGTTAGGTGGAGATTTAGGGCAGTGAATTTTGTGCACACAGAAAATCAATTGGTGATCACTAAAAGCATCTGGATGGATGCAAGCAGCAGTAATACGGTGGAGGTGAGAGGCAAGAACCCAGTCCAGAAGAGCATGATTTAGGGATTTGTGGTTCAGGCAGGTTGGTTCTGAGATCATTTGTATGAGATTTAAGGATGAGATGTCATTGGAGAATTTGGTTTGAATACCGGAGAGCCAATTTATGTTATAGTTCCCAAGGATAAAGATTTTGCCAGAGGAGGAATGGGTAGTCAGTGTTGAGATGAGGTCAGAGATTGAAGAGGCAAGGAGCCTTAAAATGGCAGTAAACTCTGGCCACAAAGACTGGGAGAGAGAGAAGGAGCCAGAATTTTAAAAGTAATAGTTCATAAGCAGCAGGGGAAGAGATAGAGAGAACTGTAGTGAACTGGATGACTGAGAAGAGGTATATGGCCACCCCTGCATGAATGATCTTGCCGCACAATGGAGTAGCCATGGATGGAGATTACAGTATTTGAAATTTTAGAGGAGAGACATGATTCAGAGATGATGAACACATCAGGTTTCAGATTAATCACGAGTGGCTGGAGCGAGTCATTCTAAGGGAGGAGACTCATAATGTTAAGATGGGCCAATTACCGACCTTTGGGTAGGTTGGTCATGGATGATTGGAGTGGGATGGGGTTAGGTTCTCCATCACCTGCAACAAGTAGCAGCAGATTGATGAGCTTGGTGGGGATAGATATGTTACTATGAGGCAGGGGGTAACAGAGTGGGACTGAGAATGAGTGTAGTGTCAGGTGGCAAAAATGGAAGTGAAGGAAGCCAAATGGAGGCAGGGAAAAGGGAGGATAGAGGATTCTGTGGGGCATGGGGAAATTTCCAAGGAGAATTGGCATGAGGAGAGAAGGGTGGGGAAGGAATATGGATGGTTGTAAAGGAATGAGGAGAGGTTTTGATGGGAATAGATGGATGGGGGAGGGACAGCAAAGTAGAAGGCAGGAGGGACACCAGAGTGAACAAGAGAGGAGGGGTGGAGATGGGAAAGAGGAGCATAGTGGTGAGAGGGGTGAATACCAAAAAGGGGGGGACTGAAGAATGGAAAGTAAAGACAGGTAGTGATGTAAAAGATTTATTAGCTTGAAACAGTACCAGTTAAACTATTAAGCATGAAAGACAGTAGGCAGGAATGCACTCCAGAGGATATGGTATGTAGCTGAGCCCTTGGAAAACCTTCTGACAGAGAGAGAGTTCTCATCAACTTTGAATGCTGTCTAAAATCCCATGTGAGAGACACTATGGATATTCTGAATAAACTTAAAAGACTTTTCTTGGGAGAAATAATATAATTGGCTCACAATAGATATAGAATCATTATATACATGTATCAGAGATACTGATGGGGTTTTGGCATGTGCACATTACCTTATGAAGGATCCTCTGCACAGTATTTTACATGTGGAATTCATTACTGAAGCACTGGCCTTTATACTTGCACACAATCTTTTTGAATTTGATGGAGAATATTTCTGCCAGAGTTGTGACACAGTGATGGGGTCTCCTTGATCCCCTCTTGGGTAAGTGGGTCCAAAGTGCTAATCCATTCCGTGGACACATTATTCATTGGTATCATTTTATTAATGATATTTTGTGTATATGGAATGGAACAGAAGCAGAAGCAAATCCATTTCTGAAGTTGCTCAATAGTAACAACAGAAATTTGAGATTCACATGTAATTTTCAGGTTACTTCCATAGATTTTTTGGATGTAACCCTCACTGCAGACCCAAATAACAGACTAAGCACAAAAGGTTTAGGAAAATCACAGCTACAAAAAATTTTTTGCTAGCAACTAGTGCCCATCCAGAAAAGTTGAAGGAACCAATCCCCTTCAGCCAGTTTTTAAGGCTGAGGAGGAATTGTTCTGATATGGATGTTTTTTTGAAGCAAGCTAATGAGTTAAAAACTGTTTTTAGATAGGGGTTACAGTTTAGTAATGGTAGAAAATGCATTCAGGAAAGCTAAAAACACTGCTAGAACTGATCTGCTCAGCCCCAAGATCAATGACCTAGGAGAGAATGAGAAGATTTGTTTTTCTACTAATTTTAATCATTTAGCAGGACAAATAGGAAATATTGTTACTAAATGTTGGCCCATTCTCTCTGGTGATGAATCTCAGGCAAATAAAACTGGTAACAAACCCAGAGTAACCTTCAGAAGAGGCAGGAATTTGAAAGATGCACTGGTCAAATGTCAGCTCCCAAAATCTATACCTATCACAACTTGGATCCCACAAAGATCACATGGCAATTTCAAATGTGGAAACTGCATCTATTGTCCTTCTAGTGTGCAAGGTTCGGTTTTTGTATCACCTACTAATGGACAGAGAATTTCTATCTGTCAGTTCATTTCTTGAGTGACAACATCTGTCATATATGTATTATGGTGTCCGTGCAGAAGAACTTATGTAGGTAGGACCACCAGACAATTAAAACAATGCATGCAGGATCATGTACGTGATATCCCCTCTGGTTTACTGTAGTGCACTGCCCCAGAGAGGAACACAGGGGTGGTGGTGGTGTAGCCATTTGTTTTAGATCTGACCTGGGCTTCACTGTGCACCCAGTGGGAACCCCAGGTTCTTTTGAATGTGTGGCTGTTTGTGGGGGTTCAGGCGTGGGTTGCAGGATTTTACTTGTCTATCGCCCTTCTGGTACAGAGGGGAATTTCCTACAGGAGGTTGCCGAATTTGTCGCCGGCGAAACATTGGAAGCCCCCAGATGTATTTTTCTGGGGGATTTCAATGTTTGGACCAATGACAAATCATCTTGACTTGGTCATAATCTCCTCCAAATTATGTCATCTTAGTGCCTGTCACAAGCTGTTTCTGCTGTGACTCATCAGGGCGGCCATATGTTGGATCTGGTGTTCTCACTGGGGCTTGAGATAAGTAATCTTAGGATTGATTGGGTGGTTTGGTCCGATCATTGCATGGTGCAGTTCATGTTTGGAGCTCCCACCAGATGCCCTCCCCCTACAGAGATGAAGAGCTGTCACCCTTTATGGGGATTGACCCAGGAGGGCTTTTTGGTGCCATTTCATCTATCTGAAGTAGGAAATGTATGCATTGGAAGCACTGGTCTCATGGTAGACTCATATAATAGAATTCTATCAGATGCCATTGACTCCTTCACACTTGTCTGTGTACGACCCAAATATTCATACCTCAAGTCCCTTTGGTTTGATGGGGACCTCAGGGAGTTGAAGAGAAAGGGTCGGAGGTTAGAGCACTGCTGAAGGAAGTCCAGTCTGGATGCTGAGAAACTGGTCCTACGTGTGCATTATAATGCATACCAGTGGGTAATCAACCATTAGAAGGCAGTGTTCCTGTCCAGGGAGATTGCCACTGGGAAGAACTGACCAAATATACTTTTTTGGACTGTGGACAGGCTACTCCATCCTGCCTGTCTGCAGTCAAGGAAGGTTTTTTTCTAATTCTAAATGTGAAGAGTTTGCTTGGTTCTTCTCGGACAGAGTGTCCATTATTCGGCAGGAAGTCTCTCCAGTCAGCAATGTTATAGCTGGCAGTGGTTGCCAGATGGGTGCAAAGGTTTCTCCACCTGGTTGGGGGGGTTTAAACCAGTGGATGCAAGTGATGATATTGGGGTGACAACCAATCTGAAGCACACTTTTGTGACCTGGATCCGGTGCTGACACATTTCTTGATGAGATGCATTGACACCAATGGCCCGGTATTTGCTCTGATTGTCCAGTGTTCCTTGTCTGAGAGGATCTTTCCCAATGCCTTGAAGGAGGTAATGGTAAGACCACTCTTAAAGAAACCATCTTTGGACCCAGAGGTCAGGGCAAATTAATGACCTATCTCCAATCTTCCCTTTTTAGCGAAGGTTGTGGAGAAGGTAGTGGCTCTTCAGGTGGAGGAGCATCTCATGACTCATGATCCGTACAAACAATTCCAGTCAGGGTTTTGAGCGAGGCATAGCATGAAAACCGCACTTGTTTGAGTGCAGAATGACCTCCTCAGGGCTAGAGATTGAGGAGAAAAGACAATTCTTGTTCTCCTTGATTTCTCATCAGCTTTTGACACTGTAGACCATTGTGTGTTGCTTGACAACCTCAGTTAACTCTGCGGACTCATCAGCACTGTTATCTGCTGGTTTGAGTCCTTCTTAACCAATAGGAGGCAACGGGTTGTGATGGTGAATTTCTCCTCCTCTCCTTGCCTCCTTTCTTATGGAGTTCCTCATTGTTCAATTTTGGCCCCAATGTTGTTTGCAGTGTATATGCTGCTGGGGTCATTAGGAAGTATATCTTGGGTTTTCAATGCTATGCCAATGATACCCAGCTATACTTATCCTTTGCCAAGAACATCCAATGCGGTGAATATGTTAAACAGCTGCCTTGCTGAGATCAATGATTGGATGGCATCTAGCTGGTTGTGACTGAACCCATAATAAGACAGAGGTATTGGTGGTGGAGTCGAACAGAGTGCATGATAGGTTGGCCTCTGATTCAGAGACTGGACTTGTTCTGGGCTCTGTCTCATTGAAGACCTCCTCAAAGGTGCAAAATCTTGGCATTATTCTTGATAGGAGTTTGACTATGGAGGCTCAGATTTCCTCTGTCGTCCGCACCTGTTTTTACCATCTTAGAAATATTGCCAGATAAAGCCCCTTGTTCCACCTCTGGACCTCCCCACTTCGGTGCATGCCTTGGTTACATCGAGGCTTGACTACTGTAATGCACTCTATCTCGGGGTCATGGGAGGATCTCTCTGCAGACTGCAGCTAGTGCAGAATGCAGCTGCCATGCTATTTACGGAGCAACCAAAGTTTTGCCATGTTACACCAGTGTTGAGTGAGCTGCATTGGCTGAGAGTCAGGTGGATGATCCTCTTCAAGGTGGGGCTTCTCACCTATAAGGCCCTACATGGTCAGGGCCCTGGTTACCTGTCAAACCTCCTTTTTCCTGCTGTCTCGGTTTGCTTCCTCCGTTCTTCCTGTGGAGGCCTCCTAGCAGTTCCTAGGTTGAGGTTGAGATCGGCTGGTGCTAGGACATTCACTATCACTGCTCCTGTCCTGTGGAACTCGCTTCCCTCTGGGGTTAAAGAGGCCCCCACCTTGGAGGATTTCAAGGCCCGTCTTAAAGCCCTCCTATTCATCCAGGCATTTTTAGATTAAGTTATTGACCTATGATTATGATTTGAGTAGTATGGTTGATGTTTTGTTTTTATAAATATATGTATGTTTATAACTTTTTTCTTATGTTTTATTGATGTACTAAGAATATGTGTTTATTTATCTGTACAGTGCCCAGAGCCTCCGGGAACGGGCATTTTTAAATAAATGTTTACTTTACCTTAACTTTACCTTACTTATGGACAACCCAGTTGCTGAACATTTCTTTTTTGAACATAACAGTGATTCTTCATTGTTAAGGTTTATGGATATTGAGAATGTGAGGGTGGGGTCACGGAGAGGATAGGAGACAAATTACAGTGTCTCCTTCAGAGAGAGACATTTTGGATTTTCTCACTGCAAGCCAGGCAACCAATTAGCCTTAATACAGAAATTGATTATAGACCTTACTTGTAGTAGAGATTTCTTTAGAAAAAATATTTTGGTCCTAGGTAAAGCAATGACTTGTCTGTTTTAAATTAAAAATTTTGTTAATGTCACCCCTTTCCCTCCCCCCACACTTTTTACACTTTGACACAATATATAATATGAAATGTACCACGCGAATTATGCAAGTTTTAACATAAAGAGTAGGAATCAATTGGTGGTTATGTTCCCATTTATTTTCTTCACTGCCTTCCCCTTCCCCTTGTCTCTCTATAGAGTATTTGACAATTTGTCACTGAAATTTATTATATAAGCAATTAGAGGGACAAGAACCTAATAGATTAATTTACATTTAAATTTAATTTCTGATGTGTGAATGTTTTCCACTTTCTTCCATTTCTTTCTTGCAGTCTTGAGATGTGGTGAGCGCAAGACTCCCTGCACAGTGGATTCTAGGAACCTGGCTCCCTCTCTATTCTTGGTTTCTGTAGTGTTTTTCCAGCTCTCTCTAGTGATCTATATACATCATTTGGACTTCAGTATAATTAAATGCATTATTTTATAAGTAAAGTACACCTAATGTGAAGGACATGAGTGTCTGAAATGTGTTTATTATCATTTAACACATTTTCTTTGTTTCTTTATCACATAATATTTTTTGGAGTAGCACACAATTATAGATTCTGTTGTACAAGAAAATTCTAACAAAATGTGTTCAAGTACTAGATTTTGTATTATTATTTTTGTATAAAATTAATAAGGTGTGAAATACCATTATGATGTGTTAATTGAATGTGCTATAAAAATACCCACAATACCCATGCAGTTTGCCTCCTGATGAAGCTCATATGAGTGAAACGCCGAGGCTGCTGGGATCGGTGACACCAGGTTGGTGGTCACTAGCATTGGAGTAGCTGAGAAAATTAAACAGCATTCAAAGTTGATGAGAACGGTCTCTGTGAGAATTTTTTCCAAGGGCTTTCAGCTACGTACCATATCCTCTGAAGTGAATTCCCACCTACTGTCTTTCATGTTGTTAAGGGTCAGCCAGAGCTAGGATTTGCACCCTGCTCTTCTGGTGAGCACTGTTGCTGGTTTGGTTTTGCTAACCTATCAAGCAGCCAGCTGAGCACTTATGAATCTCTAGAAACTTACAATCACCAAAACAGGAAAACACAAATGTATTGCCAGTGGTAGAGAACAGATAATGAATAACGGTACCATTAGTACTGTGAGCATAATTATATTCTGAAAGTAAGTTATAATCACTTGCTTTTACTCTATTGATTATTATTGTAATGCTAGAGCTCTGTGTGGATTAACTGAAATAATAGCAAGTCTAAAATGAGCAGTACAGAAGAGATGACTAAAAAGCATCAATCAATCAATCAATTTTTTATTTGTAAAAAGGCACCTTTCCAACACCAAAGCGCCTGTACAATAAAACACATAAAAATTACATACATTATGTAAATTCCAACAAAACAATATAAAACCGCATAAAAGAATAAATCTTTCAATTAGCAAAAGCCAGGTCAAAAAGGTAGGTTTTTAATGCAGTTTTAAAACTCTGGACAGTTAGGCAATCTCATAACCAATGAGGTAGAGAGTTCCACAGGTACAGAGCAGCAAAGCTAAATGCACTTGCTCCCGATGTCTGCAAACGTACCCTGGGAACCTCTAGTAATGCCTCATTGGTGGATCAGAGAGGATGGGAGGGACAGTATGGACAAAGGAGATCTTTCAAGTAGCTCGGTCCCTGGTCATGTAGGGCCTTATAGGTTAGCAAAGCAACCTTAAAGGTGATCCGCCACTTAATTGAGAGCCAGTGCAGATTATAAAGCACAGGCATTATATGACTGGCTCTTGAAGCATCAGACAACAGCCTGGCAGCCGCGTTCTGCACCAGCTGCAAGTGGCAGATATCAACCCCTGACAGCCCTAGGTAAAGGGCATTGCAGTAGTCAAGGCAGGAGGTAACAAAGGTGTGAACCAACGTTGGAAGATCATCAGGAAGAACCAGATATTTCACTCAGGTGATATTTTTCAGATGGTAAAAAGGAGTTTTAACAACTGCTGGCACCTGTAATTTCAAGGTCAGACAGACATCAAACATAACACCCAGGTTCCGTAGCCGGTCAGAGGTAGCTAGCTGGACACCTCCAAGCCACAAGCCCGAAGGTGAACCTGCCAACACACCCGCCTCATGACAACCCGGGTTCACAACCAACACCGCAGCTTTTTTTGGAGTTCAACCTTAGCCAGTTCATGTTCATCCAGGCCTGAATTTCAGTCAGACAGCTTTTGAACACCGAGATGGCATCATCCTGTTCAGGGACAAAAGACATGTATAGCTGAGTATCATCTGCATAGCAGTGAAAACTCAAGTCATACTGTCTAATAATCACTCCTAATGGTAGCATATACATGGCAAACAACATGGGCACTAAAATGGATCCCTGCAGAACCCCACAGGGCAGGGAGAATGGAGCTGAGGTACAAACCCCAGACACCACTCTCTGAGTCCTACCCATGAGGCAAGATTGAAACCATCTGAGAACAGTCCCCAATAGTCCACAGATAAGCCACAGGCAATCCAGCAGCACACCATGGTCCACAGTGTTTTGATTGCTGCAGAGGGATCAAGAAGCACCATGATGGAACGAGTCTTTTGATCTCTTGCTATCAGAAGGTCATTTAGTACTCGAACAAGAGCTGTCTCGGTACTATGTCTCTTCCTGAAACCAGACTGGAGAGAATAATAGATATTGTGGCTGGTCAAATGGTCATCATCCAGTTGTAAAGCCACCACCTTCTGAATAACCTTAACCAAAAATGGAAGGTTAGAGACAGGCCTGTAGTTTCTAAGACAGTCAGGATCCAAGGAGGGCTTCTTAAGAAGAGGCCAAACCATGGCCTCCTTGAGAGGAGCTGGAAAAATTCCCCCCTCCAAGGATAGCCTGACTATCTCAGCAAGGACTGGGCCGATAACATCAATGTAGCTAACAAGCAAACGCGTAGGGCCCAGATCCAAGCTACAGTTGGTAGGATGTAAGGGCTGGATGACCATCATAATATCACTGATTTTAGGCTGATCAAAGACACACCACTCAAACCGAAGGTCCCACATCTCCTGCTGACCATTGCTACTCCCTAGAGAAAGGATGAAGTGGACATCAGACCTAATTGTGGCAACCTTGAAGAATCGAGCAATCTCCTCAAACTGCTCTTGTGAAAAAGCATTTCTGGGCTGAAGACAGAGGGAATTTCACAATCTGTCCACAGTCCAGAAAAGCTGAGCTGGTCGATTCTGTGAGGCATCAATTTTCCTGGACAGGAATTCTGCCTTTTTTATGGGAAATTGTTGATTGATAGACCAAATAATGATCCATCAAACTAAGCCTGTCACACTCCAGGCCGGATCTCCGCCATCACCTCTCTAGCCTTCATTCAACTCTCCTTAACTCCCTCAGGTCCTCATCAAACCATGGAGACCTAGGACAAAGGGAGAGTGGATGAACACGAACAGGAGCAATGGAATCCAGGGCCTCTGTCACTGCCTTATCCTCTGGATCCGTGCATTCCCTCGGCATGCCTGATAGGTCAAGTTCCACCATCAGGCCATCTGGGGATACACCCCTCAAAATGTGGTACTTGACCATCTCCATAGGAACAGGCCTCTTAGAGGGGGGCCTCAAAACTGAAGCTGATGGAATGATGGTCCGACCACCCTACTGGTTCCACCACCAAGTCAGATATCTCCATCCCCAGGAGGAACACCAAGTCCAATGAATGACCACCAATATGGGTTGAGGAGGAAACAATCTGTGTGAGGCCCAGTAAGTTCATTAACTGAAAGAAGTCTTGTCCAAACTGTGAGAGTTCATTGTTGACCCAAGCATTGAAATCCCCAAGGATCAGCCATCTATGGGGTCCCAATGTTAGGTCGGCAATGAAGTCCGCGACTTCTCACAAGAAAACGTTCCCATCACCTGGTGGATGGTAGACAAGAAGAATCCTGCATCCCACACCCTCTCCATGATATAGTCAATGAGTTGGTGGTTCCCACTGCGATTTCCCTCAGGTTCAGTTCTGATTTAAAACAAAGGGCCACACCTCCACCCCTACGATCGATCCTAGGGCAGTGCATCACCAAGTACCAGGGTGGACCTGCTGAAGCCAAAACAGAGCCAGCATTTCCATCCAACCAGGTCTCAGTGATGCAAGCCAGGTCGACTGAATTAACAAGATCCCCAATTATGGCGGTCTTTTTCCTAATTGACCTGGCATTGCATAACACCACCTGGGTTCTATGAGCAGCTGGGGGAGACTGAGTTTCCTGTCTGCAGTATGCAGAGCCCTTGCATATGGGAACTAGACATGGAGGACCCCTTTCCTGGACCCATTTTACCCCAGGGTGTCTCCTTGTCCCCACTATCCCAATTCATCCACTCCTCTCCAATCCCCCTGTAGGCCGAGTCCCTGCCCAAGCCCTCCTTGCTATTTCCAGACCCCTGCAATGCCTATACACCTCTGGAAACAAAGGGGGGGGCAAAAAAAAGGGTGACAATCCCTCAGCCTGGAGGGGGAGTAATGTCTAACAGTCAACCCTGACCAACACATTTTCTAAAACCAAAACCAAGCAATATATAACTACCCAACTAACACAATCAACAACAAATAAACCCCCCACCCCTAAAAATGGCAGCAGAACAATCTAAACCAACAATTTAACTCTAACATTAAAGTTCTTACACAATTAAACTTCTCAAACAGTATCTCTCACATATTGTCGAAACAGAGCTTTAAATGAGGTGAGATTTTGATATTTTCACAATCTGTAGTATTTTTTTTTTGCAAAAATAAAACTTAAATGAAACTTAAGTACACTCCTCTCTCACTGAGGTGTACCAAATAATATAAAAAAACAATAAAGTAATAACAAGTGAAGTTCAGATCCCCAGACCCTCTCACCACCTGGGAAATCCATAATAAAACAGAGGCAGTCTCACTGCCCAGGTAGGGAAAATGTTTAAAGTCTGACCAAAATTTCTGTAGAAATCCTCAAATTCCTTATTAGTACTGTTCTTTTAGATCATTAAGTCTCCCGATGATCCTCCAGTACTTGCACAGCAATACCAAAACTCCAAGGCCCTTTAGACTAGAAGGGGAGGGGGAGACCACTGGAAATATCTGCCCGTAACCTCAACCTCTCGCTCAGACCAATCCACTGATCGACCCAGCGAGGAGCTTTGGAAACACAGCCCCACAGGCCGACTCTCAGCTTGTCCAGGAGGTCCTTCCGCTGGAAACAGATTCCAGCAGCCAAACCACCACCCACCCACAAGCACAGGGCCACTTTGAAAAAGGCAGACTGGATTCCCAAATCCACTTAAAGGTCAGTTTAAATCAGCATATAGTCAGATAAAATAATAGTATCCAGGAAAGCAACCAAGACCAGATCTAGCCCCACCAGTTCACTGGATAAAGCCCACCAGTTCACAAAGTCCTTGGCCACAGCAACTCTCTCTGGAATCCCAACATTCCACCAGAAATAACTTGGACTCACCACCTTCCCCTCCACTCCAGTCCTCAAACATTCATCAGCTAGCTCAAGTTGTAACACACTGGGGAATTATCCATACTCCACAGCTCAAATCTGATCATACTGTGGCTCCTCTATACTCCGAATTCCCAAGCTACAACTACACAGTGTGGAATGTGGAATGCCGTAATACTTTGTGATCGCTAAAAGATCCAATAGTTCCAGTGGATCAGCATCCAGAAAACACATCCAAAATACCACACAACACAGCACTAATCGTGCCTGGTCATTTTCTAATCCCAAACTTTAATAAAAATAAAATACAGATTATATTTTCTTAAAAAGAATAACTGCTGCTGCTACTGCTACAGCTGACTGCTGCTAATGACAGCTAGTCCAGCATGGCTGCCATCTTGCTCACTGGACAGGTACTGACATGAATGTTTACATACCAGTAGGAACTGTAAAACTATAATAAAATGAATTATGATTAACTGCTAGTATCCATACAACAGTTAGTAAATGAAATATCAGTGAAACCAGGTTTCAGTAGGTAACTTGACAGTACTGGCTCCTACACATTATTTGACCTATCTCAGTTAATGTAAGTCTTATGTTTAGCAAAAATCATAAACATTGGCAGTAAACTTTGTGTAAACAGCTGCATTGGATGTTTCAGACCAGAACATATTATGGGACCACCCTGTTGTTGGAAAACAACCTCCTGATTGGCATGTGGGAAACTGACAGTGCTACCTTATTCAATGTGACCTAATGATGTTAAAAACAAGTTCAGCAGTCAGTCACTTTAAACTCTAAAGGTAACTGGACAGGTGGGGGTGTGTGGAAGGGAGGGCCAAAATACAGTCACTGTGTGATTGTTTGTCCCATGGGAACTCTACAGTTTTTAAGCACAGTTAAAAGTTCAAAAGTACCCTGAAAACCTTATCATATACAGAAGCGTGACTCAGTATTTGTAGGGGACATTCTGTGAAAATCGGCTGTACCTCATATCAAGAGCAGGCCTCAGAAAATTGTCAGTGAGGTAGAGACAATATAAAATGGCCCCTGGAATTGCTGTTGGACATCATGTGATTGGCGAGACCTCTTAGCCGCAGCAGGACTCCTGAATCTGTTTAGTGATGCTGATATTACTTTAAAACATCCCCAGATCAAAATGTAAATATTTTTCTTAATTTCTTAGTAGCGGTACAGTGCGAGGGCTAAATCAGAACAGCTGAGCCCTACCAATCCCTGATGTAAGCAACAGTGACAGATGGTGACTAGAAATGCTGGACTCTAAGGTATTTGAAAGGGAGCCCTTGTTTATTTAAAAATGGGGTCACAGTGCCACAGGAAGTAGCTTTCTTTTTTAGGTAGTATAATGCCACAAAATGAGGATCACTTTCAAAACCAATGGGTAACATATCTGGTTCCCAAAAAACAACCACAAAAAAATTAGCTGAATGGTGACATCTAATGCATCAATGAACTTCAAACCAGTTCTCTATGAGTCTACCTAGTGTCATTTATTACTGATAATTAGACTTCCCTCTCCTCCTCCCTTGCACCTCAGAAGCAATCAATAGCATTCACAGAGTGGGATTCTTAGTGAGCAGATAAGCTTTGACCTTTGGCCTCATCATGAATTGGGGTCAATACAGGAGCCTCTGATATGTAAAGTATGGCACTTTGGTCATAGACATTACCCATACACTGTGATAGATCAGGTTTGGATGGGAGAAGAAGATATGAAAATATGGGAATGAGTGGCAGGACAAAGGATATATACAGTACATGTCAGTGTTTGATGAGGTAAGAGTGAATACTACACCTGGTAAGATTTTAAAGCACAAGGAAGAAAAGACAGGGAGATGACTGCTAAGGTGCTGTAATCTATGAACTAGTTCTGGCTGAATGGAGAGGTGAAGACATTTGTTTCTATTTTCTTAGTTCTATTAAGGTGGGATGAGACTGCTATAAATATCCACCAAATAGATCTGATATTCAAGATTAAGAACAAGAGTTGCTCAGACAGTGTCTAAATGATGTTGCCACAGATTTCTGAGTAATCCAGTGGTAAACTTTACCCAGTATATATTGATTGCAGGCCACATTTCCAATATAACTATAACATAGGAATATATTTATAACATAAATATGTAGCCTTGTTGGGAAATGATTCTGACATTCATCAGCTTGTCAGACTTGATTAAAAAGGTCACAAAAACAGTTTAAGTTGAAAGAAATGTCATATGAACATGCAAATATACAAAAAGAGTCAGCAAAAGAGGACTACCTGGACTATCATGTCTGTTCATAAATGATCAGGGTGTGGTTTTACTTACGCCACTGACCCTGTGCCCCCCCCCCCACCATTGTAGGACAGGACTTTGTTTTAAGGGGTGGTTTTCCATTCAGGGCTACAACAAAGGACCTCTGTGATGAGTGGATTCCTATCTGAGGGAGTGGACCCAGAAGCATTGGGCATGAACATTTATTGTTACCATTTAAAAAGGGCTATCTAGATGAGAGCCACACTTCTAAGGAACTGTGCATGGTTTGGGGAACCTTATGAAACAATATACATGGCTAGGTCTTCCTCAGTAGCAAAAAAGAAGCCAGTATAATTGACAAGCCAGCTGGGAGAAGCAGTTCTGATCCACAGATTCAAGCAGTGGAGACCCCAGCTGTGGCTGGGTTGCCTGCAGAAGGTGTGTGTGCCCTAAGGAAGGTCAGACATGAGGAGCTTGGCAGAGCTCAGTAAGCTGATTTGTCCCTGCAAAAAGTGATGAAACAATCAACAAGTGGTGAGAATGATAAGGATGATTCTCAAGGAGGTAAAAGGAAGTTTGCTGGGAAAATGAGCTTCTGTACAGAGTGAGTATCTAGGAGGATCAGAAGAAGGAGTAATCCAGCAGTCGAGAGACCCTTGGGGAAACTGAAAGCAGCTCTTGGCCCTAGCCCATGACATCCCTTTTTAAGGACATATGGGTGTAAGTCATATAAAAAGGTGTCTTATGGTACAAACAATGGGCCCTATGCACAAATGGGTGGGTAATATGAGCCAGAGATACGTTATCAGCCACCGAGTTCTGCACCTGTGGACAGGTGTGCACCAGCTGGTATTCACTACCGGCTGCCACCTTTCTGCATCCCCACCTCCCTGACACATAGGACAAGGCAGGGCAGCTGGGGGCAGGGTTGCAGACCCTGCTGGGTATCCAATCGGATGCCCTGACTGGGCCTGAGTGGCTCCCCTGTCTGAGTGGGGTGTGTTGGCAACATACCTGTGGAGACCAATGGCCAGAAGCTGTAGTGGTGAGAGGGGGGGAAAGCTGCCAGCCCTCCCACGATGTGACTCCAAAGTAGGTCACAGTGACAGAGCGGGTGGGGGTCTGTTGGTGGTGTCAGGGGGCCCCGTACCACATGACATGCCTGGGGACCTGGGGGTGACAGCATCCATGGGCCAGTGCCCCTGTGAGGTGTGTGAGACTGGTGGGGGGGGTTGCCTGGTAGGTGCCATGCACTGCTGTGTTCAGGGTGACACAGGGCTGCCATGGGGTGGTCTGGCCGCAGTGGTCCCAGTGGCAGTGTAGGCATTCCGCCCATCAGAGTGGAGAAAGGTTGTGTGGGAGGGGTGGTAGGAACTGACAGCAGGGTTCTCCCTGTCATACCCTCCACCCTCCTCCACACCCCTGCAGCAAGCAGTATGCACCATTGTGCATGATGTGTAGTGCTGGCAAGCCCCTAGCCTGACGCCTGCCTGGTGTGGTCTGCAGCCTTTAGGAATCGTATGAATTTTATGTCTTCCCTTATGGCCAATCTTTGGGAGAAGTGTGAAGTGTGGCAACAGAGATGCAAAGTCTGGAACTTGGCACTTCCCAAACCTGTCTGCTCACTAGGGTCCCCTTACCTCATCCTCATGAAAAAAAACACTATGGTTCTCAAAAGAGGGATGGGGAATGTTAGGAGAAAAATATAACATTCAGAAAGTATAAGGAATTTAAAGCAGAAAGAAGCAAGGAAGGCAGTCAGAACAGCAAAGGTCCAAACCAAGGAAAAGATAGCCAACTCAGTTAAGAAGGGGGGATAAAACCTTTTATAGGTACATTAGTGAGCGAAGATAAGAAAGACCAAGGTAGGGATAGTGATGCTTAATGGGGTAGGGGTGTGGGGACAGAGGGTGACAGTGAAAAGGCAGATATACTGAATGAATACTTTTGTTCAGTTTTCACAAAAGAATAGGAGGGGAACGTACCTAAGCCAAACAATAGAAACACTCTGGATAGGATGGTCGATATCAATCCATTCACAGAAGAAAGGGTCCTAAAAGAACTCCTAAAACTTAAGGTGGACAAAGCAATGTGGCCTGATCGGATTCACCCCAGAATTCTAAAAAAACTAAGGGGAGAACTAGTGACACCACTGACTACCCTTTTTAAGAAATCATGGGAGGAAGGCATGGTACCTGAGTACTTGGGTAGGGAGGTGTGATTCCCCTTCACAAAAGTGGGAGGAAGGCAGAGGCAGGAAACTACAAACCTGTTAGTTTGACCTCAGTGGTAGGGAAAATGATGGAATCACTTCTGAAAGAAAAAATAGTTAAGTAACTGGGGGCCAGCAAGGCACAGGACCCAAGGCAGCATGGGTTCATGGCGGGAAGATCATGTCAGATGACTCTAATTGATTTCTTTCACTGGGTGACCAAAGTAGTAGACCAGGGAGGGTCTGTGGACATGGCCTACCTAGACTTTAGTAAGGTATTTGACACAGTCCAACACAAAACATTAATAAACAAGTTAGCCAGCCTGGGAGTGGGTCCCAGGGTGGTAGCCTGGATAAAAAACTGTCTGGACAACAGGATGCAGAGGATAATAGTAAATGGAGTCCACTCCGAAGAAAGGTGGGTTACTAGGGGTACTGCAGGGTTCGGATTGGGCCTGTCTTCTTTAATGTCTTTATAAGTTACATTTCAGAGGGACTGGAAGGAAAACTATGCCTATTTGCAGATGACACAAAGATCTGCAACAGGGTTGATACATGGGGGGTGGAAAGGATGAGAAGGAATTGGCAAGCTTGGAGGAATGGTTAAAAGTATGGCAGCTTAGATTCTATTCAACAAACTGCAAAGTAATGCACCTGGGAAACAAAAACCCAGGGGAAGAGTACACAGTGTTGGGGGGTTACTAACAACAACAAAAATGGAAAGGGACCTGCGGGCAGTCATATCAGATGACATAAAGGTAGGCAGGCAATGTGAGAAGGCACTAAGGAGGGCTTGAGGGATACTAGGATGCATAGGAAGAGGCACCACCATTAGAAAACAGGAGGTTGTCATCCCTCTATACGGACAGTTGCTGAGACCCCATCTCTGCAAGGACATAGATGGGATGGAGGCAGTCCAGAGAAGGCAACTAAAATGGTGCAGGGTTTGTACCATAAACCATATGAAGAGAGACTAAAAAAGCTTAATATGTATGACCTTGAGGAAAGGAGGGAGAGGGGGGACATGATAGAAACTTTCAAGTACCTCAAGGGAATCAACAAAATCCAAGAGGGTAGCATCTTTCAGAAAAAGAGATGTGCAAGAACAAGTGGGCACAATTTGAAGATAGAGGGGGGGATGACTCAGGGGCAACAAGAGGAAGTTTTTTTTTCACAGAGAGGGTGGTGGACACATGGAATGGCCTCCCTGAGGAGGTTGTAGGGTCAAAAACAGTGGGGGAATTCAAGAATGCATGGGACAGACATAAGGCAATTATAGTGGGCGGTAGGAAGAAGTAAGCTTTTGGTTAACTAGGATCTGCAGCTTATTCAGTAGGTAGGGAAAAGGGCAGACTTGGTGGTCCAAGTGGTTCTTATGTGCCGTCAAAGTTTATGTTTCTATGTTTCATACCCGGCAAAATTTAGATATAACAAGTTATGTGAAGCTCTGCTATCCCTTGCCCCACCCACAAATGCAAGAAGCCTCTTATGAGGCTATATGTAAGGGTAGCTAGCCTGGCATCCTGGACATTGTTGTGCAGAAAAATAAGTGTATAGCTTTCATGTGTGAGTTTGATGTGTTCTTTACTTTCTTTCTTATTGTTAGAATACTAGTGGGCTTGCAGTTTTGTGACTGCACTCTGGGGTCTGCTTAGCAATTGTAAGGCTTCTTATCACTAATTTTACAAATTTATATATACATATAGACTGTAAGAGCCTAGCTCTCTCTACTGGTGTACCCTTTCTGGGGTTTTTGGTTCCATTAACAGATTTGCACCTCCCCTTCTGATCTAGTGCCAAATTTCCCTGGAGTAGTAGTGCCACCTTCTCTTTTATAAATATCAAGTGGACCTAATTTTTCAGGTGCAGTGGGCTAGTTCAGCAGTAGATGACCCAGGTTCACACAATGAGCCTGGGGCATCTAGCATCAACCGCCAAAATGGGATTCTGGCATCTATCTTGGATGCCAACTATGCCTCAGGGGATGGATTACTGAGACATGGTGGCAAGAAAATGATATATGAGACAGACAAACTCAAGGCTATAATTTATTCAACAAACACAGGAGGGAAAGAAAAGGTGGAGGTGTGGCCCTATGTATTAGAAATGACATTAAAGCAGTAGAAATAAATACTTTCACTGATGCAAAAACAGAGCAAGTTTGGGTCAAGATCACATATAGAAATGATAAAAAAAAATATTGCTAGGATTAATGTACAGATCATCATCTCTCACGGCAGAATGAAATATGGAGCTAATAGCATCAATAAACAAATATAAAATGGAGGAAAATATTGAATTAATGGATGATTTTAATATGCCTACAATAAACTGGAAGAAATGGAAGGTAAAACAAATCTAGAAAAAAAGCTATAGATAGCAGCCTGGCATTAAACCAGGACCAATATGTAACCCAATGCACCAGAGGGAAAATATTCTTAATTTAGTCCCTAGTAATATGGCAAATGAAATAACTGAGCGTAGCGTAAAACAGGCAGTATGTGGCAATGACCATAATATGGTCTCCTTCACTATATAAAAAGGCAGAACCAGAATATCAGGAAATACCAAAATGAAATGTTTCAATAAGGCAGATTTTGTTTGAATAAAAACAGCTTTATAATATTGGCAATGGGGGCTGCCTGATGGCTCAGTGGTAGGGCTATACGCTTCAACACCAGCAACCTGGGTTCCAGGCGAGATCATGCCTGTACAGGTTGGGCGACCAGGCTGGGGAGTGCTCCCAATGGGACGGCATGCCAGCTGGGGAGGGCGACGGCTAGGATCCAGCATAGTAGTGGCCCCTTGCAGTGAGCTGGGGAGTTTTCTCCTTTGGGAGGAATGGCTCATGCACAGTGTATGCTACTGTGTCTGTTGCCACTAGAAGCAAAACCACACATCTGGTGCTGTGGGTGGGACCAAGAGAAAACACAGAGGAAAAAACATGTACACAGCAGCCATGAGTGACAACCCCCCCGTAGTCCTTTGGTCTTGCATAGAAATGCAGCAAAGTTTTATTTCAGAGGTGAAAGTTTAGCAAGTTCACAAAATTTGCCTCCATGGATCACTTTGCAATGCTGTCCCCATTTAATGAAAATTCACCATTTGTAACTTTGCCTTGCTTTGTTTTTTTTAAGTGCACTTAAAAAGACCCAAAGCAAGGAGAAGTTAGCACATGACAAATCCTCCAATTCCCTGGTGTCTGGTGCCCTCCCTCTGATAGCTGGTCACAGTGTAAAAAAATATATATTTATTTGAATCTCTGGTGTCTATTGGTCCCCCCACCTGACAATCACCAGCCACTATGTAAAAAGATATGTTTATTTAAATCCCTGGAGTCTAGTGGTCCCTACCCCCCCCCCGCCAGTTGCCGGTCACAGTGTAAAAATATACATTTATTTAAATTCCTGCTGTCTAGTGTCACCCTCTCCACCATTCACCAGCCACAGTGTAAAAACATATATTTATTTAAATCCCTGGTGTCTGGTGGTCACCCCACCCCCCATTGCCGATCATTGGCCACAGTGTTGAAACAAAAAATTAGCAAGTTAATTAAAACCCTATTGTCTAGTGGACCCCACCGCCCCATTAGGTAGAACTTTACTACCCCCCTCTTCCTCACACCCCAAGCCCGAGTTGGCGACCAGCAAAGCCCACCACTCTCCACCATGGCTAGCAACCCTATTGACCTGGAATGAATGAGCGTGTACTTGTAAGTATGCATTCATTCATTCCAGGTCTGTGGGGCAGCCAACCGAGGTGGAGAATGGTGGTTTGTTCTGATCATCTGCTTGGGCTTGGAGTGGGGTGAAGTGGGGGCACTTCCTGATGGTGTGGGGATGAAGGTGCACTTGATACCAGGAGTTCATTTGCTGATTGTAATTTTTTTTTTACACTGTGGCTGGTGATCAGTGGGGGAGGGGGGAACACTAGACACTAAGGATTTAAATAAATATATGTTTTCTCACTGTGGCCAGTGATCAGCATGGGGGGGCAACTACACACCAGGGACATAAATAAACATATTTTTTTACAGTGTGGCAAGTGATTGGTGGGGGGTCACTAGACACCTGGGATTTCAATAAATATATTTTTTTTACACTGTGGCTGGAGATTGGCAGGAAGGGACCACTAGACACCAGGGGCAGGATATTCAAAATGGTTGTACCATGCGTAATGGGGTTGTAGCTTGCGCGAAGTCTGAAGTGTGCCATTCTGCCATATTCATCAGGAGGCAGTTCAGCCCCCAAGTCAAGCTGTGCAACAGCCAATGCAAATGAATGCATGCTGAACTGGGGGAGGAACCATGCATAAACTGCACAGCCCGATATTCAGCGGGCTGTGCAGAGTTGCATGGCGCAACCCCAACCTGCGCCTGCACAACTTTGAACTAAAAAATGAGTAAGTCGAGGGCAACCCACAGGTGAGCTGCGTATTGCAGGGTGCAACACAGCAGCTGCCACCTGTGGTGGCCCTCAACCTACTCCTGTGCCCACCCGCAGCCCAATCACGGGCATATAGTAACCCCCTCTTGACTGTCCCAATCGCGGGCAGATGTGAAAATACCCCCCCTCCCCAACTGGCCCGATCGCGGGCAAAGTGAAAATAAAACCCACCCCCACCAGCCCGATCATGGCACCAAAGTGTCCAACCCCCAAGACCATATCCCTGGTGGTCCAGTGGACTGCTAAGCCCGATCGCAGGCTGCATAATGTTTAACCCCCTAAGAACATATCCTTGGTGATCTAGTGTCCCCCACCCCACCCACCCACCCACGAAGCCCACCACCTCCTCCCGGCAGCCGGTGGGCGGCAGCATCCACTCGCCTGCCACCTCGCCACCCACCGACTGACTGCCAGGTAGGGCTGCATGCCCATTGGTGCAGAGCAAGAGCTGACGGGCGTAAGTTATACCAGACAAGGCAGTCCAGATTTGTGAATGAAATTCATTCACATATCTGACTGCTTGTACGGGGATGGGTCTGCACACCCATTGGCTCTTGCTCTGGCACCAATGGGTGCAGCCCACTGGGCAGTCAGTCACGCGGCGCGGGGCGACAGGTGGGTGGGATGCTGCCACCGCCGCCGCCGGGGAGCAGGGTGGTGGGGCTTGGCTGGTGGGTGGGGTGGGGGACACCAGATCACCAGGGATATGTTCTTGGGGGTTTAACATTATGCAGCCGCGATCAGGCTTCAGCGATCCACTGATGACCAGGATATGGTCTTGGGGGTTGGACACTTTGCGCCGCAATCGGGCTGGTGGGGTGGGTTTTATTTTCACTTTGCCCATGATCGCCAGTCGGGGTGGGGGGATTTTTACACTTTGCCTGCGATCGGGCTGCAGGGGGCATCGGTCCCCAATGGCTGCTGCCTGGCAAGGCACCAGGCGCAAGTCCTCAGGGATCGGCGCACCTGCATGCTAACGGCATGCAAATGGGGCCATAAATAGATGCAAATGCCCCCCCTGCACCTTGCATGAATTATGACCCCATTTACATGTCACCTTTTGAAAATGGGAAATTTGCACATGGCGCAATGGTACTTGTACCACCGCAACTTGAATGCTCCACTCTGACCACTTGCGGTGGTGCAAGTTCCACTGTGCCATGTACAGTGGCTGTGGCCGGGGGTGATATTCAAAGGAGTTGCTCAATAGCGCAACTCCTTTGAATATCGCCTAGCCACAGCCCAGCGCAACTATTTTGTGAGCATGGCTTGC
Source organism: Neoceratodus forsteri (assembly GCA_016271365.2). NCBI lineage: Eukaryota > Metazoa > Chordata > Ceratodontiformes > Ceratodontidae > Neoceratodus > Neoceratodus forsteri. The sequence goes on along the minus strand of CM057450.1, from coordinate 866,459,997 downwards.
GCAACAAAATAGCTTAGTTTGGAATATCCAGCCCCAGGAATTTAAATAAATACTGTATATGTTTTACACTGTGGCCAGTAATCAGTGTGGGGGAAGGGACCTTTAGACATTAGGAATTTAAATAAAGATATTTTTATACTCTTTGGCCATGATCAGGGTGGGGGTGAGACCACTAAACATCAGGGATGTAAATAAATATATTTTTTTACACTGTGGCTGGCAATCAGTGTGGGGGGACCACTAGACATAAGGAATGTTTTTACCCTGTGGCCAACAACTGGCAGGGGGAAGGCCACTGCACACCAGGGATATTTTTACACTGTGGCCGGTGATCAGTGTGGTGGGTTACCACTAGACACCAGGGATTTAAAAAAAAATGTTTTTTACACTGTGGCCAGGGATCGGCTGGGGGGGAGATGGTTCCATTTATAATAGTGATCACAAAACAGCGATCACTATTATGGCATGTGTATATCGCCAAAAAGCATATTGGCGATATACAATTCTCTGAGACTCCAGTTCCAGAAACACTTACTGTTTTTGTGGGGGGACAGGCTGTGCCCCCACCCCCTCATGTGGGGCTTTGACCCCTGCACCCCCCTGTTTTTAGATTATCAACTCCAAGGGGGTGCATGTCGAGGAGGGGGCCAAAGTCGGTCTAGGGAAAGAAAAATGGCAGCCACAAGCTGCAGTAATATATTCTCCCCGGCTGACCTGAACCCAGTGTCTACTGCACTGTAGCCAGCCACCGTCATCACCACACCACAGAGCTGGCTCGGCTGCACCAGGCTCTCCTCCTACTTAAACCCTCCTTCCTATTCCTCCCTCCACCTTCCTATCCATCCTCTTCCAGTCACTCTCCTTGTTGTATCATCGCTACCCTGTAGGGTAGCACATGATGATGGCACTGAAAATGAGTTGCTGTTTTTGCAGTCACTCATTTTTAATTACTGTCATCACTGGATACCAGGGGAGACCACTAGACAACAGGGATTTAAATAAATATATTTTTTTACACTGTGGGTGGTGATTGGTGGGGGGACCATTAGACACCAGTGATTTAAATAAAAATATTTTTACACTGTGGCCAGTGATCAGTGGAGGGGGTGTGGGGAGAACACATGACACCAGGGATTTAAATAAATATATTTTTTACATGATGGCTGGCGATGGGCGGGGGGGTACCACTACACACCAGGGATGTTTTTACACTCTGGCTGGTGGTTGGTGGGGGGAACACTAGACAACAGGGATTTAAATAAACTAGTTTTACACTGTGTCTTGTAATTGGCTTGGGGAGAAGACCACTAGACACCAGGATTTAAATAATTATATTTTTACATTGTGGCCAGCCACTGGAGGGAGCATCTACTACTGGGAACAGGGGGGGTTGGAGCTATGTATGGAATTTCACCTGTGAAGTTCCACTCTTTTCAGATGTCAAGTGATCTACAAAATAGCAAATTTTGCAAATTGCACTTTCATGAATTTTGCACCATTTGCAAAATAATTTGCAGAGTGAATTTTGCCACCTTCACAGACATATCTCTAGTCCACACCATGTGGATGCCCTCCAGCTTGATGATGGGGGAGTGGCAATGGAGATGGTGGTTGGCAGCTGGAACTGATGGCAGAAGTACATGGCAGTCGGGGCAAAACTGCTCTATCAAATAAAATCAGCAATGGCGTTAGATATTTAGATGAAAAATTGAGTATTTTGCAGTATAAATTAAAGATCTTAAATAGTATTGTGCACCACGAAGGACTAAATGCAGTAAACATGGTATAACACCAGACTGGCTTAATTTAAAAATCAAAAGAAGCTAAGAGGAACGAAGAATGACTACAGATCAGCAAAAAAAAAAAAAAGCTTGGCACAGGAAAATGCAATATATTGGTGAAAGAATACAAAAGAGACTGAGTGAAATTGTCAATAAAAGTAAAAGATAATTTCAAATGCTTCTATAATTATAGAACTAGCAAAACAGGTGGAAAAAAAACAAGTAGGACATCTGGTCTAGGAGGAAAAACAGCACCTACTGAGGAGCAAATGGTGAAAATATTCAATAAATTCTTCTATTATTTATACAGGAAAAGATGAAAATTAAGAGCAGGAATAAAGATCATGGAGAAAAGACAAAAATATAATTACATGAAGGGGATATGAGAAAAAACTAAAAGACATAAATCCAAACAATGCCTTTGGTCCTCATGGTATCCACATAAGAATACTTATGGAACTAGCAGATGAACTAGCAGGACCAATAAGTAGGCTATAACTCATGACAGGCCATGGGTATACTAGGCATAAATGCACACTGCAGGTGCATTGTGAGGCACGAGGGCAAAGCCCGAGTGACCTCCAACCAACTGGGAAATGCATCAATGCCTAGTACACCCATGGGCCTGAAGTGGGGTTTTGCACTTAAAAATTAAAATCATTTTTACAAGAATAAAATCCAGAAACATTATAAAATGAATCTTCAATTGCTTTTATTACTCCACAACAGAAAGTAGTTCCACCTCCAAATATGTTCCGATATTTATTTTTAGTATTGATTTTTTCTTCTCTTATTGCTGGTTACAGGTATGTACTTTGCTTACTAATTGAATGAATGTTTTATTAATAAATCATTAAAAATGGAAACTAATTGGCTAATGATGTGAGCCATCAATCAAAGTTAAATACAGGCAACCTTTTTTTCCTGCGGCAGCTCCAGTTTGAAAATGTTGCCATGCTGTCAATTTCTTACATCCCAGCAGCTGAAAACAAACTCTACTCTTTGAGTTTCAATTAACGTTTGTCTGTATTACATAATTGTTTTGGCTTTTTTTACTTTCAAAACACCGGCAGACAGAATAGTTGGTTCTCCAATCCTACGGATGACACCTTGTATTGCTAACTACTGTAGTTGTAGCTTTTTACAGTCTTTCAACTTTCCTCAGAATTGTAAGTACACTGTGCTTGACTTGTTTAAAAGCAGTATTACAATCATTGAAGTAAATATAAATTAACTGGCACTTCAATGAGAAGTGAGCTACAGCTAAAGCAGCTGTTATAGAAGAAAATAAATGTCTCTGCCTGTGTTTAATTTGAGGCAAACAGTTAAAGTTCATGACTTAAGTGTTAATGCAGCTATTGGAAGTTTTACATTTTAATCAAGGCTAGAAGCAGAGCTGAAGCTAGGCCAAATAACATAGAATCAAAAAAAATGTTGCCTCTGCCTGTTTTACTTTTGTCAAAACTGCCATAGAATCACAAATAAAATAAAAAATCTACAGGGTTTTTTACTGTTATATTCTGTCATGTCAATTTATACGTGGCTGTCATCTGGATCCAGTTTCACTTTCTGACCTTACTTCAACTTTCCTTTTCTTTTTATAAGGCTTTGTAAGCTGCATTCTGATCCACATTTCTACTGTGAGTCCATTTAATTGATCAAACTGCGAGGATAATTCTGGATTCATCTTTTTTTCAGTATGCTTTCCCTCACTAATCTTTATTTTAAATATGGCACTTAAACTGTTTATTTGCCTGTCAAATGTCAGCATCAAACAGCATCAGTCAGACTGATTTATGTGATATACTATTGAAAGATCAGTAAGCCAAATATGCATTTCTAGGGCATTAATCAATGCCTACCTGACATGTCTTGCTCAATGAGCTTACTCTATTTGGTTGCTTCAGTTAACATTTTATAACTCACATTTTCAACACTCAATAGACATTGGGGAAGTGGTTGATAGGTGAAGACAAGCTAATGTTGTGCCATTATATAATAACCTTAAGCAAGAGCCAATAGAGCTACAGAATAATGGTATAGTGGGCATTGAGAAATGAGTAAACTAGCAATTGTTGCACTAACCACTGAGCCACATAACTTCATTTTCTAATTGGTGTGATACACACACACACACACACACACACACACACTCTGACATATATACATAGTCCATATATCCTCAGAATGTTTAGTATGCAAGGAGCTCCAAGCATGAGCATACAATAAGTTAGCTATAACCCATGACAGGCCAGGGGTATACTAAGCATTAATGCTTGCCCCAGGTGCATTGTGAGGCATGAGGGCATCCTGAGTGATCTTCACCAACTGAAAGTACATTAATGCCCAGTATACCATGGGCTTGGAAGGGGTTATTGCACTTATAAAATAAAATCATGTTTACAAGAAAAAAAATCCAGGAACATTATACAATTAATTATCAATTGTTTTTATTACTCCACAACAGAAAGTAGTTCCACCTCCAAATATGCTTCGATACATTTATTTTTAGTATTCATTTTTTTGTCTCTTTTAGCTGGTTACAAATATATACATTGCTTACAAACTGAATGACTGTTTTATTAATAAAATGCTAAAAATGGAAACTATTTGGCTAATGATGTCAGCCATCAATCAAAGGTAAACACACAGGCAACCTTTTTTTTCTGTGGCAGCTCTGGTTTGCAAATATTGCCATGTCATCAATTTCTTATATCCCAACAACTGAAAACAAACTCTACTTTTTGAATTTCAATTATCTTTTCTCTGTATTGCATGATTGTTTTGGCTTTTTTTTTTTTGCTTTCAAAACACCGGCAGACAGAATAGTTAGTTCTCCAATCATATGGACGACACTTTGCATTTTTAACTAGCTGCAGCTTTTTATAGTCTTTGAATTTTCCTCAAATTTGTGAGTACACTGAGCTTGACTTATTTAAGCAACAGTTTTACAATCATTGAAGTAAATGTAATTAACTGGAGCTTCAATGAGAAGCTAAGCTACAGCTAGTGCAGCTGTTATAGAAGCAAAAATGTGTTTGCTTGTGTTTTAATTTAGGCAAATAGTCACAGTTCATGACTTAAGTGTTAATTCAGCTCTTGGAAATTTTTCATTTTAATCAAGGCTAGAAGCAGAGCTAAAGCTAGTGCAAATAAAATATACAGTAAACAAAAAAAGTCTCTGTTTTACTTTGGTCAAAACTGCTGTAGAATTGCAAATTAAAAAATCACGAGGGTTTTACTGTTGTATTCTGTCATGTCAGTTTCACTGTGGCAGTCATCAGGGCCACTTACAGTTCCTGATCTTACTTCAACTTTCCTTTTCTTTTATAAGGCTCTGTAAACTGCATTCTGATCCACATTTCTCCTGTCAGTACATTCAATAGATCAAACTGTGAGGATAATTATGCTCTCCCTCACTAATCTTTATTTTAATTATGGCATCTAAATTGTTTATTTGCCTGTCAAACTTCAGCATCAAACCGTGTCAGTCAGACTGATTTGTGTAATATGCCTTTAAAAGATCGGCATGCCAAGAATGCATTTCTAAGGCATTAATCAATGCCCACTTGACATGTCTTGCCCAATGAGCTTTCTGTATTTGGTGGCTTCAGTCATGACAATTTTATAATGTAATGTGGAGCTCAGCCAACATCTCCCTCCTCTTGTGTCCCCTGCTGTACTGCCTCCTGTGTTCCCCAGGTGGCAGTGTTGCAGTGAAGATTACCATCCTCACTCACTGAAGGAGAAATGTTCTCTGGAATGTGCAGTCCTCCTTCCCCTGTCCAGCCCCTAATGTCTCAAACTCATTCAGGATCTCAGGTCACTGGACTATATGTTGTTTGTTGAAATCACCTCTGAGACACTCTTCCAGTTGTAAGAGTGGTCACACAAACATTAATAAGGTATGAGAACAGCAAACCAAAGGTGTGTGCTTTTGATGCCCTATGAATGTGAGACCACACTTACAACTGAAAGAAATACAACTTTCCAGGCCTAGTATTGTTCTGGTCACAAACAAATTGTAAGCAAAGTCCACCCATCCTGATGAAGTCAATTTTATGTGTTCATGTGGATCTCTGAGATGAGGCAAGTATTTACCAGTGTAAAGGTTTGGAAAGGTCTAGCAGGCCTAAAGAAAGACAAGGCTCTGTGGCCAGATGGGCTGAATATGATGATACTCAGGGAATTGGCAACAGAGCTAGCTGAACCACTGGTAGGGCTATTCAATGCCTAAGTTCAGGTAGGGTAGTTCCAAAAGACTGGAAGGTAGTGGACATAGTTCAGCTACATTTTGGGGGGGGGAGCAAACTGGTAAATATAGACATGTCAAGTCTTACCTTAACTGTGGGTAAACTGATGGAGACCCTAGTTAAAGATGACCTAGTCAGTGGACTACCTGAAAAGCAATGGAGGTTAACTGAATGGAGACACTAGTTAAAGATGAACTAGTGGACTACCTGGATAGCAATGTACTTCTGGATAAAAACCAGCATGGGTGCATTGTAGAGAGGTCTTGGCAGATCAATCTGATAATATTCATTGACTAGGTAATGAGGATAGTGGGTAAGGGTCACACTGTAGATGCACGCTACTTTGATTTCAGCAAGGCTTTTGACTCAGGGTCTCACAGAAGGTTGATGAAGAAGCTAGAGTATCTGGGTTCAGCAAAAGACACAGTTATGTGAATGAGTAACTGGTTGGAAAGGAGACAGCAGAGGGTTGTGGTTAACAAAGTCAAATCAGAAGAGAGGGAGTTCACCCGCGGGTGTCACAAGGATTGGTCCTGGGCCTGTACTTTCAATATGTACATCAGCAACATGGGAGAAGGAATCCAGGAAAATGTGTCTCTTTGCAGTTGACACTAAGCTCTGTGGCAGGGTAGACAGTGAGGATTGGGTTAGGGAGAAACAAAGAGATTTGCAAAGGCTACAGAGGAGGTCAAAAGTTTGACAGTTGAAAGTCAATGCCAAAAAGTGAAAGGTGATGTGCCTAGGGAGCAAGAAGCCAGGACAGAGTACTGGATGGAGGGGGAAAAGCTGGGCAAGATCTGTGAGGAAAGAGACCTAGGGGTCATCATCAGTGACTCCCTAAAACAATCCACCCAGTATAACAAGGTCTAAGGTAAGGCAAACAGGATGCTCGGGTATGTTTGAAAGGGTATTAACAAGAGAAGGGAGGTATTACTGCCTCTCTATGGATTACTTGTGAAGCCACACCTGGAATACTGTGCTGAGTTGTGGAGTCCTCAGCTAATGGAAAACTACACCTTCATGTCTTGGAAATTGTATTTGTTTCCATATCAACAGACAACTCTTTTCGTGTAGCTCTAAGAGATGTATTCCATTGCTTCAGGTCGTTTTCTCACTGCATACTAGGCCCTGTAACTATCTTCAGGGATCTTCATTTGCTGATTGTTGAAATCTCATTGTCTCTGACAGCTGTATTAGCATATGAGAACATGATGTGTAATCATTCTTTAGACTCCATAGTATGTCTGTCTGCCTAATTATACTTCAAAGAAATGAAGTGCAAGAAGGTGTGAAATATCACATTAACCTTCAATTAGCTTTGCAAACTGTTCGAGTTGTAATGCAGGATTTTTAACTTTAAACTGCATTCAGTCTATGTTTCCAGAGAGATTTTGCAGGGTACATCTTCTTTCAGCATAGAGGTACATGGTATAAATGGATGATTTAACATTATGTTCTCCTATGCTAGTGTAGCTCTCATGGACAATGCGATTTCAACAACCACAAAATGGAGACTCCCAGGGTAGTTACGAGGACTACCATAAACAGTGAAAACAAACTAAAGCAAACACATATAGCACTAACAGGTACAGGGAAAAAGTTGCCTGTTGACATAGAAACAAATAAAATGTACATGATATATGGGTGTAGTTTTCTTTCAAGAATAGGCTGGAGACAGTGCACTGTAAGGTTACCAAAATCATTCAGGACCAGCAGGGTAGCTCTTATGAGGATCACCTCAATGTACTGACCATGTACTTTCTGGTGGCCAGATGAGAAAGGGGAGATCTTATACAGAGTTTCAAGTTCCTGAAAAGAATAAACAAGGTAACCTGCAAGGAATCATTTAGCAAAAGTAGAAGGTCAAAATTCAGGGTCACAAGTGGAAACTGATGAGGGAAGGTTCAAGAGGGAAGTGAATATGTTTTATTTTACAAAAAAGTTGGGGACTCATGGAACAACATTTCACCTGATGTGGGTGCCAAAACTAATAATGGTTTTAAACAAAACTGGGACAGAGTGAAGGACTTAATGGTTGCCCAGATGGTAGCGGTAGGGTGGGGAGCATGTGCGTGGATACAGTGGATTAGAACCCTATATAAACAATAGGTCCTGAGTTTGTTAGGGTTTTATGGTCAGTCTAGATCATCCAATGCTCTTTTCCTGCTTTCTTTGTTTATTTTTCTGTGAGTATACTATGGAGCTCCAAGGGTGTTAAGGACTGTGAATTAAGACTCAGGACAAACATCAAAACCAAAGCAAAGTTAATGGATCAGAGAATGAAACTTGGAGGTCTGGTGAAAATAATCAAGAGTTGGAAGGTAGAGGTTGAGAGGCTGTGAGGGGATACTGGTGTCTGCCAAAGCATTACTAAGTAATTAGAAAGTTCACATGATAATAGAATATATCTACACTTCACTGCAATTGATTTAAAGTTAGCACTGAACAGATGGCAGTAGGAGGGAATGGGGAATGAGAAAATCTTTATTTAGAAATGTTTTACCAGGAAAAGTCTACTAAGCTGAACACAGATAGGTTATTAAAGGGGTACTGGTAGAAAGGATACTTGGGAAATGGTGTAAAACAATATAATATTAATAATATACAGTGGCGTGAAAAAGTATTTGCCCCCTTCCTGATTTTCTCTATTATTGCATATTTGTCACACTGGATGTTTTCAGGTCTTTAGACAAAATATAATATTAGATAAAGGGAACCTGAGTGAACAAATAACACTTTTTTTTTTTACTTATTTCATTTATTTAATGAAAAAAGTTAACCAACACCAACTGGCACTGTGTGAAAAAGTAATTGCCCCCTAGTTAAATCAACCCAATTAAAGGATAATTAGAGTCAGCTGATTGAACACAGCCAGGCTTGATTACAGCCAGCCCTGCTCAATATAAACCTCACTTATTTTGACCCTACCATCAGAGTCACGTTGCCAGCACAAAGATTCAACCAGCACATTATGCCATGATCAAAGGAAGTTCCTGAAAAGATCAGAAAAAATGTGTTGCCCTCTATCAGTCTGGAAAGGGTTACAAAGCTATTTCTAAGGCTCTGGGACTCCATCAGACCACAGTGAGAGCCATAATCTCCAAATGGAGAACACTTGGAACAGTAGTGAATCTTCCCAGGAGTGGGCAGCCTGCCAAAATTACTCCAAGGGCGCAGCTAAAATCATCCAGGAAGTCTCAAAGGATCCTAAAACAACATCCAAGAACTGCAGGCTTCTCTTGCCTCAGCTAAGGTCAGTGTTCATGACTCCACAAGCAGAAAGAGACTGGGCAAAATGGGCTTCATGTGAGAGTAGCAAGGCGAAACCACTGCTAACCAAGAAGAACATAATGCTTGTCTCACATTTGCCAAAAGCACCTGGATGATCCACAAGCCTTTTGGGAAAATGTTCTATGGACAGATGAGTCCAAAGTGGAACTTTTTGGATGACATGGATCCCATAATGTCTGCGTAAAGCAAACACAGCATTCCACAGTAAGAACACCATACCAACAGTCAAACATGGTGGTGGTAGTGTGATGGTGTGGAGATGCTTTGCTGCCTAAGGACCTGGATGACTTGCCAAAATTAAAGGAACCATGAATTCTGCTCTGTACCAGAAAATTCTTAAGGAGAATGTCCGGTCATCCTTCCGTCAGCTGAAGCTGAAGCGTAGTTGGGTCATGCAGCAAGACAATGATCCAAAACACAAAAGCAAGTCCACATCAGAATGGCTAAAAAGAAGTAAAATTAAAGTTTTGGAGTGGCCTAGTCAAAGTCCAGACTTAAACCCAATAGAGATGCTGTGGCAGAACCTGAAACGAGCAGTTCATGCTCGAAAACCACCAAATGTTACTGAATTAAAGCAGTTCTGCAAGGAAGAGTGAGTTAAAATTCCTCCACAGCGATGTGAAAGACTGATATTGAATTATAGGAAGTGTTTGGTTGCAGTCATTGCAGCTAAATGTGGCGTAACCAGTTATTAAGTCTAAGGGGCAATTACTTTTTCACACAGTGCCAGTTGTTGTTGGTTAACTTTTTCATTAAATAGGTGAAATGAAAAAAAAAAAAACAAGTGTTATTTGTTCACTCAGGTTCCCTTTATCTAATATTACATTTTCTCTAAAGACCTGAAAACATCCAGTGTGACAAATATGCAATAATAGAGAAAATCAGGAAGGGGGCAAATACTTTTTCACGCCACTGTATACTACAATAATAGTAATAGCAAACAATTCAGTGGTAATACTACAAGCTGTAAAACAAGCTGTTAAGATTGAAAATATGCCTTTCCTGGTAAAATGTGAAAAATAAATAGTGTGAATGGCAGTGTTACAGAGCAATACTATACCTGGCATAAATGCAATAATACACAATGTTAAAATACTTTAAGATACAGGTTAAGAAAATGTATAAAACAATACAGTAATTAAAATTAGCAATACATATAGATAATACATGGGAGGTGCTTAATGAGAATTTATACACACCGAGATGTGAATGTTAAATAAACCCAGAGGGCAAAACCCAAGTGGTTTCTCAAAGGATCCCACACTGTGAGTGTGCATAAAATTTGAGTTAGGTACTCCTCTCTATATGTTGATTTACTGTAAGTAATTGCTAGGGACAGTTTCTCCCCCCTACAGCACTGTAAATAAAGCAGTAAATATCCAAAATGTGTGTCGATGTTTAATTTATTCCATTAACATTCCCATGCAATTCTGTAAACACTGTTTTTTGTAATCAACACAACACATTGCAATAAGTTTTGAACTGCAGAAACTGAATATCATTCTTAATTTTGGCAGAATTATGGTTAAGAACTGACTTGCAAAAGTGAAACAGCACAAAAGAGCAACAGTCAGAGAGCCGCACTAGTTGAAATGCTAGCATACAGAAGTCACAATGAACTAGGTATTACTGGTAACTATTGTATACTGTCTAAAATGTCCCCAGACTAGGAGTTATGTTGAATATTTGAAGTTCATTTCTACTCCGGTCTGATGCTGGCAAGGAGATATGTAAATCAGGAGTGTAATTCTGAGGGAGCATGAGATGTACAGTTGAGGTGACATCTGTTGCATTGCAATGTATTGAATGAAACTTGTTCTGTCTTACAAATGTATTACTCATGTCACTTATTTTTATCACCCTAGAACTGCACCGTGTTGCAAGGTCTCTGTGGGGCGGATGAGCATTTCAAAGTTTTGCACTTTACTCTGGTGGCAGGTGGTGGTGAGCAAGCAGTTCAGTTGGGTGGGTGGGGAGGGAGGGCAGGACTGTGTATATATTTAACTTGTTGTTAACTTTAGCTTGTGGTGCTGGGTGACCAAGCAGCTGAACTGGCTTGGAGACAGGGAGGGAAGAGTATACATTTCTCTTAACTGTTTTCTGCTTTACTCTGGTGGCTGGTGAACACGTGGTTAAACCAGCTTGGGGGGGGGTGCTTCATACACAGTCAAGCCTTATAAATTTTGACACACAGGATAACATCACAGCTCAAATTTTGCAGTCGATGCATTTTCTTCACAATTTTTTACCATTATAATCAGTTATTGTAACAACTTCTGAAGTAAATATTTACAATTCTTGACAGTGGCAACCTAAATGTACCAATTTGTCCCTGAATGTTTCAACTCCCTATTATTGGACGGGGGTTGAAAGATATGACTATGGTGATTGCCATTTATTCAAAACCAGTTGCCAATAACCACATGCTGCAACCTCTAAAACATCTTGTTCTCGCTTTCATTTTCCTTAATTTGTCGGCGAGAAATTAGTTGACACCCATTTCCTTTCTTTTATATGGGTGTCTTATTTCTCAAGTGATTCAAAAGTAATACATGGTCCAGTGTGTTATCACCTTACAATGATGGTGTAAGTGTATACAGTTCTGTTTTGAACTGTCTTGACCTCTGTAGCAGTGGTGTGTATTATGAATATGTCAGTCGTGCAAGCTGCCAAATCTCAACATTTATAACAAAGAAATATTTTATACAAAATATCTGAAGTGCAGTACCTATTGTAAAATACAGTCACTGTAATGTTCTGTGAAAAAATATTTTTGTACTGTGAGTCTATACGTCCTGTGTGAATTATGTGTGTAAGAATTCCAAATAAAATGAATTATTTGAACATGGCTATGCTGGGTCTATATTCATCCTGCCAGAATATGGAACATATGTCTTACATTTAGAGGCAGTTGGCAACAGATGATGTTCTATATTAATGAGGTTGCTGCAATAGAAGCTTTGATTGTAACCAGTTCAGAACTAGCTATAAGTAATGAGGGCACAGCAGAACACGGCACTGTCCATTGTGTTCAAGATGGGCACGGAGTTCCTTGTGCATGCACAAGACTCGCACTTGTGTACAGAATGCAGGTGGCCGTGTTGAACATGGCAGACAGTGCCATGTTCCACCAGTGACCAGTGGACAAAATATTGAGGTGGATGTGCAGTGGTTGCCATCCACCTCCACTATTTAAAAGTTATTCTGGTATCCAATAAGCTCCCTTTTAGTCTACTGTGCTTACAAGATGTCTGCAGTGCTACACCTACTGCAGCCACAGAAAGGGGGAAAATTAAAATCATATACATTACAGACCCATTAGCTTAGCCACTTTCTTGGGGAAAGTCTTAGAATCCATTATTAAGGAAGAGATTGAAAGTTGTATAACTGCAGCTAACCTAAGGGATGACTCACAGCATGATTTCAAAACTGGAAGATAATGTCAGAAGAACCTGATAAGCATTTTTAAAAGAGCTAGCAGGGCAGTGGATATGGGGTTACCGGTGGATGTGCTATTTGTTGACAACAGCACAGATTTTGATAGTGTATCACATTTGGAACTTATTTCTAAACTAAAGGACATGGAAATTAACTGCAGGATAATAAGTTGGGTAAGGTCTTAGTTGTTAAACAGAAGGCAAGGAGTCATCATAAGAGAACACAGAGTAAGTCAAAGTGGGGAGCTGTGACAAGTGGGGTAGCACAAGTGTCAGTTCTTGATCCCAAGTTATTCAACATATTTGTAACATCTATGAATTGTGAGGGCAGTGTATGGCTAACCAAATTTGCCAATGACACAAAAGTGGGTACAGTGGTGGATACCAAAGAGGCAATAAATACATTTTTTTGTTAATCTTTTTCTCCCTCCCTAGCTGGTTGCACTCTCCTCTTCTGACCTAACCCCATCTTCCAACTTCTCCTGGACGTACTTGACTCAAACTTCCCCATGGCTTGCCCCTTGTGGCAGGTTGGCAGAGTGCCATTGATCAACCCCACAGACAGGATCTAGTGGGAGCCATGGCTGGTCACCAGAGCAGGGCCTGTGAAGGGTCAGAGGCTCATGCTTGCCAGCCAGGGTGATTTTTCTTGTTCTCTGGTCCCTGTTGTGTGGAGCAGGAAGCATGAAATGATGCCAGTGGCCGTGATGCTCATGACTCTATATGCAGCCCATCAAGCATCTGCCCCTGCCTCCACCTCCCCACATGTGGAGCCAGTGTTCAGACCCCAGTCACTGCTAGTTGCCAGGTTAATGCCAGCTTCCAGTCCCAATCCTCTATGGAGTAGGACAGCAGTCCTTTGGATGCTTGTTTCTCCTTCCTTTAGCGAGTCTTCTGACTCCTGAGTTAGGTCCTGAATGCTGGTAGTCAGCATTTTGAGAGGTAGCTCTACCACTGCACTGGTGGGCCAGCTGCAGTAAACTATTTTAAAAGGGAAATAAGCAAACTGGAAACATGGGCAAACAGAAGAGGGATCCCAACTAAGGCACTTATTTCTTTCCCTGTTCTGTTTAGGTTCTATATGTTTGCACACTGTACCTTTTTGAATGAAAATGTAATTATCTGTGCAGCACCTCATTGTGCATTACAGAAAGAGTAAGATGCTTCTGGGAGGTCCAGCTTTGCAATTGCCTTGATGGCACAGTTGATAGCAACCAGAATGGTTTCAGGTGGCATAGGTTCAAATACTACCTAAGGCACTTATTTCTATAACTCTTCAGTTTGGGTGCTGCTAGTGACTGTAGTACTTACTGAGCCTCAGAGAATGTATTGCCACTAACAATAGGGAGTTCTTCACAGAACTGTGAAATTCTGCTCCCAGTGCAATTTGTGTAATTTAGTGTTTGAGGAGTAATTTGTCAGAACTCTGTCCATACAAAGCATGTAGAATTCAATGGAACATTGCAAAATTCCACAGTTCACACTGATGTCTATTCTATTTGTTAGAAAAGCAGTAGAAAAAAAATCTGTAGATAACATTCAGTGTAGTAAAAGCTTTCATAGCTTACATGAAAATTCCACAGTTCACCTATTTGCAGAATTATGTTGAGTTAAAATATTCTGTGGAACATGTCAGAAGTGAGATGGCACTTCTGCCTGAATTCTCCTGGTAAAATGCATCATGTGGTACATCTCTATAGGAATACTATTGGTTCCAGTAGCAAATGAGAATGGGCAAACACATAGGTGGTGGTGCCAGTCTATAAAGCACATGATGGTTAAATTCATAATCTAGACCACACATACCCCTCTTAAGGTAGGAAAGCAGGATGCTCAACACTCTGTAACTTCAATAAGTTTTTATTCTACCATATCCAAAAGCGTCGATACAGAAAAGCTCAGTGGTGCTCTGATGAGCACCACACCTTATATTTACCCATTAAACGAGCTTCATCAGAGATTCTCTGATGAAGCCCCTTTAATGGGTGAAACATAAGGTGTGGTGCTCATCACAGCTCCACTGAGCTTTTCTGTGTTGATGCTTTTGGATATGGCAGAATAAAAACTTATTGAAGTTACCGTGTGTAGAGCCTCCTGTTTTTCTGCCTTAAGAGGGGCGAGTACAGACTAGATTATGAATCTATACTATAGGGTCCCCATGGCTTCATAACTTGAGCTTAGGTTGCCCTTCTTCTTCCTCTAGCCAATGCCAGAATGTATAATTAAGGTGGCTAGGTCAGTTGCTCAATCGGAAATCAAAAGCAGAGAGAATGCACTGGGCTGGGATGCTGGGATAAACCAGTCAATCACAAGCAGAATAGATCCTGCACTCACCACTAAAGTAAACAAGCTGCTGATGTATTTTGATAAAGGCATTGTATTCTGTAAAATGTCAAGATGTGTGTTTTACTGTCACTGGCACTCTAATAAAACTTCAGGGCACTTTCAGACCTTTCTGAGCAGCCTTTTTACTTTGATGGTAATTGTGGGATTTATTCCACTTGTAGTTGCTCAATCTCGTCAGCATCTTCGGCAGACTGAAAAGCCTTATTTTGTTTGCACTGGTTGTGACAGGCAAATTGAACCCCACACTGGCTTTCATGTTCCTCCTTTCAGTGGATGGCTAAGAAGCATTCTCTCCTATAATTTTCTTCTAGTTCCCTGCTCTGCTTGTTGATTCCAAAATACCAGTACTGTGGTTCCAGGGGTAAAATATTTCTTCATCCACTATTTCAACCTGAATTATTCCCATTGCCACTATTATCTTGTTGTGTTTTATTTCTTCTCTCACTCTGTCTTGTTTAATCCCATTTTCCATGTTCACATTCATTACAGGCCTGGCATGCTTTCAATACTGTTCTTAGATGCAGCTATTGAGGAGTTCATTATTATTTTTTTCATAATAGTCTGCCATGACATGGCACTTGTCAAAAACTAAAACAGAGGAAAAACATGTCCTGAGGATAACCGAAAAAATAAAAAAGAAAGTTGAAACAAACAAAACAAAAAGAAGGCTGTAGAAAATTGTTAAATCTTTAATTGTTGAAGATTGGGAGATACTTAAAAAAGCCAGAAATACATTAACCCATAATATCAGAGCAGCAGCCAATCAACACCTTCTCAGTGCAGTTTAAAGAGGCCACTGCAAGGCAAATTTAGATCATGAATTACAATGAGAAAGGCAAAACGTGAACCACTAGAAATTGAATCTAGGACCATAGCATTCTGTGCTAGTACTCTAACCACTGATCAATGGTTCACACAGCTGTAGCAGCTGACCCAGATCTTCTTTCAAAGTCACATTCCCCTCCTCTGGTGTTGCGTAACTTTGCAACATCAGACATACATCAGAACAACAGCCAATCAACTCCTTCTCAGTGCAGTTTAAAGAGGCCATTGCAAGGCAAATTTAGATCATTCAAGAATTACAATGAGAAAGGGGAAAATGTGAAGCACTAGGAATTGAATCAAGGACCCTAGCATTCAGTGTTAGTACTCTAACTACTAAGTTATGATTCGCACAGCTGCAGCAGCTGTCCCAGATCTTCCTTCAAAGTCAAATTCTTCTCCTCTAGTGTTGTGTAACTTAGCAAACTCAGAAATAAATCACAACAGCCAATCAACCCCTTCTCAGTGCAGTTTAAAGAGGTCACTGCAAGGCAAATTTAGATAATGAATTACAATAAGAAAGGGAAAATGTGAACCACTAGGAATTGAACCTAGGACTATAGCTTGCTGTGCTAGTACTCTAACCACTGGGCTACTGAAAATCACACTGAAAATCAGGAAAGTGATAAAAGAAAAATATTATCACAGTAAAAAAAAACTAAAGCAACTATTAATCTAAAAAATTATTGTGCTCTTATTAAATTATTTGAGAAACCAGTAAATAATTCTCCCCCATCCAAATGGAAAAGAATGTCCTATTACAGAACTCTAAGAACTCTGTGAACATACCAAACGACTACTTCATAGACCTGTCTGATACTGAAACACCACCTATTATTAAGGTAGCACACTTAGTAAAAAAAAAAAAAAAAGGAAAAGAGAAAAACATTAAAACATTAAATTTGGAGGTTCCTAAGTTAAGGTTTAAAATCATCACTTGTAGGAAAGTGAAAAAACACATGAAAGCTAAATTTTAACAAATCACAGGGATTGGATATCACTGAAGTAAGATTTCTAAAAGACTATCTCTCAACTTTTTCTCACCAGTACTGACCAGTGTGTTTTACAAAAGCGTTTGGTAAGGGTGTTTTCCTACTAAATGGATGGCAGCCAAGATAGTGCTAATTTAGTTTTAGGGAGCAGAATCAATCTCACCTTCAGACTTTTGTCCAATTGCTCTCCTATGACTAGTTACAGAAAATCTTGAGAAACTTGCACATAGATGACTTTATGATAGCCTTGAAAAGTATTCTCTCATAACCAACTTCAGTCTGGTTTCAGAAAAGGGCATTCCACAAATACAAGACTCACAGACCTAATAGATCTGGTCACCTCCCCCTTGAATGAAGAATGACAGTGGATGCAGTGTTTGTGGATTTGTCAAAAGCTTTTGATCTAGTAAACCATCATATCTTTCTTGAAAGGTTGCTGGAAATAGGCATTTAAAATGAGGTTTGCTTATGGTTTGAACCTTACATTTCAGGAAGATCCAAGCTGGTTTCTGTGGCAGGGTGCCTATCAGATTGGACAAAGGTGACTAGGGGAGTACCACAGAGCTCAGTTCTGGGCCCTATGTTATTTTTAATCTATACAAACCATTTACCAAGTTACATTGTAAAATCTGAGATACATATTTACGCAGATGACATGGTCTTAGTGTCCTTTGGTAAAGATTATGAAGACGTGAAATTGAAATTGACTTGATTGACTTGAGAAGTGACTTCTCAAATTTAAACACATGGTTTGATAATTCTAAATTGGTTTTAAACAGTAAAAAGACTCATAATAAGGCATTCTTCACAACTGAATTTTGTAGGAGAGACAATGTCTGAAAACTAACCATCAGGACAAATGAAAATCAGCATTTCTCCTAGGTAATGGAATATAAATATGAAGGAGTCTGGGTGGACCAGCAACTCAGATCTGAGCACCATATCAAGGTAACAACAAAAAGTTACAAAACTGAATACTAGGATATGATGGAGCACTCAGGCACACTACATATTGTACAAAGAAAAGTATGTGACTAACTGTTGTTAATCAACATTTAGCTCCTGTACTTGATTATGCAAGCCATGTCTCTGGCTTAGCAAATAGCACTAATTTAAAAAAAGTTAAAGTCACTGACAATCATTTACAGTTAGCAAGGTTTGCACTACTCTGTGATTACTTGCTGCTGCAACTGCACATAATCCCCACCGGCCCCTTACCTTCACCCCTAGACTGGATCAGCCCTGTTTACTCTTGCTGTATATACCTGGGGTCTCATGCAACATCTGCTGACTAATGTAATAAAATACCTCTGGTTGCTACCTGATGTGGTACTTGTGTATCTATATTATTTACTGTGATCTACCGACAGTGTTACCAAGCATGTACCACCAGTGAATGCCTGTAACACTGGTTGCTTTTCAATCTAAGCATTATGTACTGTACTGTTTGTTTGCTGTGATGTATTGCTCTCTTGATGAGGGCCTTTGTAAATGAGTCTATGACTCAAAGGTCTGTAAACTGATCATCTAATAAATAAATAAAATTACAAAACACATCATTGCTTGATATATGAGAAGTTAGAGAGGTCATTGCTTGATAATAGAAGAAAACTAATATGGTAAAACCAGGTGTTCAAAATAATATCCAGAAATTAACCTCATGTATTTGGTAGAAAATTAGTCAAACAGATCTTAAGTATTGACTGACAAAAATAAAACAAGAATTCCAGGAATAAAACATATCAAGCATTAGGGTAGATGACCTTTCCTGTGGTGCTGTTTGTATATGGAATAAAGTGCTTGACAACATTAAAACTTCTGCATTAACTCCCAGGATGTTCAATATTGCCATGAAACAAGAACTGACCCACCAATGTATTAGTTTCACATGAAAATTGGGCTTGATCAACTCAAGACTTGCAAACAATTTTTTGATGTGTGGGAAGTATGTTTTGACCATATGTGATTTATTTATTTACATTGTTATGTGAGTCTGTTGTTTTGCCTTTAATTTTAATAGCATAACCAATGTACAGTACTTGGAAAAACAGAACCACATTGTAAACAGGGCACTTTCTGCCATAAATGTGTATTGTCATCTTAATCCTATCAAAAAAATAAAGATTTGTACTACTAATTTAGCAGCTACTGTGTGCAGCTATCAGTGTGATTTTGTTTCCCTTTATTAGCTATGCTGCTATCTACAGTAGCTCGTCTGGGTTGAATTTCTTTCTCTTATCAGCCCTCCCCCCATCCTGACACCCCTCTTTCTGACATACTTAGTCCTACCTCCATCCCTCATTGCTTGCCTTCCATAATGGCACTTTCAAGGGTATGCTTCTCGGAGTGTCTAAATCCAGTGGAGGTGGGCACCTCATTGGTGGTGCAGAGCCTTCAATGAGCTTACCATCATCTGCATAGCCAGCTTTTCCCCCTCCTGCTTTTTATTTTCCAGAATCATAGGCTGCACACACACACACACACACACACACACACACACACACACACACACACACGTGGGCTGAGTTACCATGAATGCATGCAGCATGATCCTGCCAGGAAGCAATATCCTGGATCTACCAGCAGGAGCCACTGCAGCACTGGAGTATCCCCCCTCTGACTTGGAACATGCTGCCATTGGTAGAGCTATCTCCCAGCCTGACAGCTGAATCCCCCTGCTCCTGAATTTGAACCCATGTCATTAGCACAGAAGTGCATTGCACATCTTCTGGGTTAATGGGTGGCCACATGAGGCATTTTCTTAACAACTGTGCCTACTTTGCTATTAGTTTGATACTATTTTTAACTATTTTAATTAATGGAATCATGGATTAAATATATAAATTTGAAAAGGAAGATGCAAAATACCTCTTTCTTAATTCCAAACTATTGAGTGCTGAATTTATAAGTCTGGCACTTCTCATCTACATGTACAGTATGAAATGGAACTTGTCTGGAGATTTACACCTTCAGATATTTTGAGTTTAATCTTTTTCCTCACTAAACTACTGCTGCTATTCAAAAAAAAAAGAAATAAATTAAAATAATAATCAGATTCCTTTAACTTGTGAGAATGAGTTAGAGTTTGTGTCATAAAAATTGTTAGCTGATTGACCTCAGCACGGTGTGGTGGTCATGGTATTAAGACTTCTTCTGCTGATTGTGAATCTGTTAGAGAAGACTCAGTTTTACTCTCAGAGGACAGTTACTGGATACTGGCCAGAACAGGCAGTGACAGATAGATAAACTGTCCTTGTGTAATAGATGGCAGACTGCATTGTTCTTGATGGTTTGCACATTTACTAGCATGACATCCCAATGGCCATGTATCTACAAAATTGGACTTGGGCCTTTCTGCAGACACTTCTGTGACATTTCATTTAATGCTTAGTATACTATTCATTCCAAATCAATCCATTCAATAAATGACACAGCGGTGGGGAAGAAATGCTGGTGTAAAACATTACCTCACTCACTTTGCTTATAGCTCTGACTTAGAGTTTCAGACAAGGAGGATATCAACAAGATTACAAGCTACTCTGTTTTCTGTCCAGTAGCCACAGAGACTTAAAGCAACAAATTAGAAACATGATGTATGTGTAATGGATAGATCTATCAATAGCACATGGAATTAGGAAAATAAACATTCAGTGGATAAATGTATACCATCAAGTTCTTCATAGAAAGCTGTAAAGATGTTGCTTTCCATATATCTTGTAAGTGATTGCATGTATTTATACAAATGTTTGACCTTAGAATTTATATTTTAGCACATTGTAACATAGGACCATCTTGAAAATAGTGCCATTGGTCCTAATGATATGATTTTCCAACAGAACCTGTATAAAAATAAACATTTTTACTACTACTATTACTATATTGCTACCACTTGAAGAGTTTTATTAACCCATTGCAAAATCAGAAAGCTCAAGTCCACAATGAAATTTAAAGCACACACTGAAATCTACAGAAACATAAAAGCAATACAATTAAATAAATATATTTTTCAGTGCTAAAACAATAATTAGAGCTCAACAAATGCATAAACTGTTTCCTATACAAAATACGTAGTACAACAAGTATTTGTCAATGCCAAATGTTGTCTTGCTGGTGTTGGCTCTGGTAGTGCAGGAGTTAGAGAGTTGCATAATATGAGTGGCAGTGGAGTATGGAACTGACGTCAACCTCACCCCACCCTGCAGAGACCGACAGACATTGAGGTGTACCTTTGGGTCATTTGCCATAATGGCCATGCCATTTCTCCTCACCCTACCCTGCAGACACCAACAAGTGTTGAGGTGTGCCTTGGGGTGTTCAGGCTTTACACTCACCCCATTCTATAAGGAAATACACTGAAATGGCTTCAGTATAGGAGAATGGGGTGAACTTTGGGGCTGGAGCATCCAAGGCAAACCTCGATGCCTGTCACTGGCTACAGGGTGGGGATGGAATGGCATGAGCATTACTGTCAACAATCCCAAGTCACACCCCTGACACCTGTCAGTCACTACAAGGTAAGGTGTTATGGTAGGAAAGCCTAATGCCCTGGGTGTTTGTTGGTATTTTTCACTCCAAGTTTTTAACATGGGCTTTTGTGACCCCACTTCATGAACAGTGACATTATCAGCTCATTAGCTGAAAGGCGATTTTGTACAATGACTATGCCATTTGGCACCACAAGTACAAAAAAACATTTTGAACAGGATGTGAAAATGACAGCTGTACTATTCATGAGTCGGTGTAAAAAATGTTAATGTTGAAATGTGGAGTGAAAATATAACAAAATTGGTGAAGTCACAAGTGTGTGTAGAAACTGTGCAATGTACACCCATAACGTAATAATTTGAAGATTTTACACCAGATTTCCAACATAGGCATTTTGGGACCTCCACTCATGCATAGTGGCACTGTGATTTTCTTAATCTGTCCCAAACATTGATTTTGCACAGTGACGGCACCCATTGTGTGTGCCACAGGTGTGAAAAACATGTTTCTGCGCAGGATGTGAAAATGACAGTGGTACTGTTCATCAGGGCGGTGTGCAATAATGACAATTTAGAAAATCTGGAGTAAAAATACAAAAAATTGGAAAAGTTACAAGCGTGCATATAAACTGTGCAACACAAGCAGGTAACACAGCCATTTTTGGGAATTCTTTCACCAAATTTGCAACATGTGCTTTTTGGGACCTCTCCTTATGAACACTGTCACTGTGATTTTCTTAATCTGTTCCAAACATTGATTTCACACAGCTACCGCGCCATTGTGCGCAACTTGTGCGAAAACACATTTTGGGCCAGATGTGAAAATGACAGCTGTACTGTTCAAAAAACTGAAAAAATGTCAGTGTTGAAAATTTGGAGTGAAAATAGCAAAAATTCTTGAAGTTACAAGTGTGCATGGAGAGCAGCACAAAGCACACTCATAACACAGTCATTTTAGAATTTCTTCACCAAATTTGCAACATAAGCTTTGGAAGCTACCTCATGAATTTTGACAGTGTCATTTGTTAATCAGTCCCAAAGATGATTTCACACAGTGCACAGAAATCACCTTTAGGGACCCAATAACAAATGACAGTGGCTGAGTTCATGAGCTGGGGTCCCAGAACCCCATGTTGAAAATGTGGTGCCAACATTCACAAAAATGGCCAATATATCTACCTAAGTTGTAAAAGCCCCATTCATGCCATTATACAACTTACCAGCATTTCTTCAGTTAGTAGTCGGCTTTGAAGAGTGCAGACGTGTTCCCGATCCACTGACGATCATCACGCTGGTCTCCGAAGGTAAGTATGGGGGTGAGGGGTGTGTGGGGATGTGGGGTGTGCAGAGGGTGGGTGCAGGATGGGGGAAGGGTAACTGACAGCGAAGGACAGTTTTCTACTTCACAAGTAAAAAAAATGCTAAACTACGCTGTAAGGTTTTCCTTTTTTACAGGTGCATTTGGCACACTGGTTTGGGGAGCAAATATACTGGAGCCAATGGGGACTGAACCCCCCATCAGCAAATAAAAAATGGTCTGTGTTGGGGGGAGACATGATGCTGAGGGGGATTGGGCACCCCCCTCAGCAAACAACTTGTACGCAGGACATTATGCCAATGGGGATTGGGCTCCCCTGTTGGCAAATGAACCTGGGATCGAGGCGTGCCAACAGGGGGATTGGGCACCCCCTACATCAGCTTTTATGGGGACTGTGAGGCGGATGGTGACAGCCGCCACCATCTTTATTGAAATCTTCCACCTGGGAAAGCAGGCCCTGCAATGAGGGTCGCTTCTCATTGCAGCAGTGAACTTGTTTCAAGATGGTGGCATGCTTTTCAACTGCTGTCATATACAGCATGTGCATTTACTGGTGCCACAGAGAGAGTCCCAAAACCAATGGGGCATTGGCCACAACAGCACCAGTCCTCCAAAACCTGCTATTCCAAGCTACCACAATATATTCCTTGAACATGCGCAAGACACCATAAAAAGGGGGTGAATGTTGTTTAAGAGCACCAAGCAGGATACAGACCTAGGAGTAATCATCTCTGGTGACCTAAAGGTGGCCAGGAAGTGGAACAAAGCAGTTGGGAAGGCTAGGAGGATGTTGGGGTGCATATGAAGAGGTATCTCCAGCTGAAGAAGGGAGGTGGTGCTGCCTCTGTATAGAATGCTGGTAAGACCTCACATAGAATATTGTGTACAGTTCTGGAGGTCACATTCATGGAAGGACATAGACAGAGTGGAGGCAGTCCAGAGAAGGCAACTAAAATGGTACAGTGTCTGCATCAAAAGACCACTAAGGCAAGACTAAAAGAACTCAAAACATACATTCTGGAGAGAGTAGACAGACGGGGAATATGATAGAGACCTTTAAATACCTCACAGGGGTAAATAAGGTACAGTAAAGGTGGATAGTATTTTTCAAAGAAAAGGTGCTCACGGACAAGGGGACATGCTATGAAACTGGAGGGCTAGATTCAGGATAGTTGTGAGGAAGTACTTCTTCACATAAAAGTGGTGCATTCCTGGAGCACCAACTGAGGTGGTAGGGCAAAAACAGTGGAGAGGTTAAAAAATACATGAGATAGGCATAAAGGAATGTTAGTGGAAAAGAATGGGGGATTGAGAAAGAGACGGAAATCAAGTCCAGTCTGTGGTAACACTAGGTAGGGAAAATAGGCAGACTGGATGGACAGGGAGGCTCTTATCTGCCAACACATTCTGTTTCTAAAATGACCCACTCCTGCACAGTCAACACTCTCTTCCATTAATAAGCTAAGCAATGTATGAGTGTATTTGTGAAACATCCATACAGTACTTAACCATTTGTTCAAGAGTTTGGGAGTGACTAGAATAATCATCTTAAAAACAAAAGACTGCATTTTCAATGTCCTTAAAACTCCTTTACTCCTGCCAGCAACTGTGAATTAAGGCTGACAAATAGAATATTATCATCTTTGGAAAATTCTCCACCAGTCTGGAGCTGTGGCAGTGAAACCGGAGAAGAAGTCACCTCTGAATAAAATCTCTCAGGGATCTGAGCAACAGCAGCAGAGTTGTGCAACTGAAAGGCAGCAGGAGTCAACAAGACAGCCCTGGAGCCAGGGCTAGCCACTGTACCTGAGAATTCAACAGACTAGTAAGTACTGGTAGCTGCCTGATTTTACTGCATTTGAACATTTGTGCATACTGTATTTGGTGAAGAGTTTTAACTAAAAAGTCATGTGAAGAAACTGAGTGTTAGACAGCCCTGAACATTGTTTTTCTTACTTTGTTAGGTATCATTAGCAAGTTATAGACCCGGGCTTGATTTTCAGAGCCCTGAGAATGCCACAAGCTCCTGATGCGCCAGTCATTTGGCACATGGGGCTTGCAGCGTTGTCCCAGCTGGTGATCAGAATTTTCAGTTCCGAGGATCAAATGCCAAAAGTTAGATCAGCTTCTCCCTGCCCTAATGTGTGCCATTTGGGGGACCCTTTTTGTAGGACTTGTGCCAAATATTTGGCACAAGTTGCCATAAAGTGTGGAAAGTCTCACAGCTTTGCCCAATGTACTAAAACTGAGTGCAGTTGTGTCAAAGGAGTTTGGCACAGCTGCACCTAACAAGGGGCTTCATGCATGGCTCTACACAAGCCCTGCACCCCCCTTTGAAATTTGAGCCCTGTTCCCTGGCCAGTCACATAATCTGGGTTATTTGGGTACTAGTGTACTTAATCTGAAGTTTACTGGAATAATAGCTAATTTAGCCAAAACTGGGAATACATGTGACAAGATGGAAAAACTTACAAAACTGATTTACATTTCAAACATAAGTAATAAGGACGAAAGCAATCCCCAGGAAACCAGAAATGGTGTTAATAATATATAGGAGTATGCCAGTGCTATATGACTTAATTTGAAAATTAAGAAGAGGCAACAGCCCTCAATTTTCAAAGTAAAGGTCTAATTATTTTATTACTGTCACAGTGTGGGGATGTTAAAATCAACCCTGACCCTAAAAGTAACTAAAAAATAACCATTGGGCATGCATGTAGCATTGCAAATATATATATATATATATATATATATATATATATATATATATATTCAGTAAATACACATATATATCTTGACATTCTTAGACTATCAGAAACCTGGTTAAATTGTGGAGCTGAAGATAACAAAATTAAACTACATGATTAAGGATGTATTTGACAGGGCAGAGATAGTAGAGGAAAGTGAACCTATGCATAACACATTTTAGGCTATTATCAAACTTTAATTTCAGATGTTTTTTGTTGAATGAACTGTTTCACAATATATATTTACTGAATAAAGCTGGGACCTTGACCACTTAGCCCCAAGTGGGTAAGCAGTCACACTGTGAGAGAGGTCACACTAACCACCATGTTGGCATAGTATGTTGTAACCAGGTACTACAATAGTTATAGTTTAAGTTAGTAAAGCTCTTGAGTAAAGTAGAAAACATGTACACATAGTACCCATATTTTTTTTTAAGTTTGTTTTCTGCAACTGGGCCTTGTCAGACTATGCTGATGTTAAATACTGAAAGGATTCCTTTGTGCTTTTGTGTTTTTATCCTAGATGAACTTGCTAGTCATAGGGGCGTATGTACATCTCAACTCAGTTTAGGAGGGTGGCAGTAAAAGCCAACAGGATGCTAGGGTGTACTGCAAGGGAATCTCTTCCAGAAGTAGGAAAGTGATCCTACTCCTGTACAGGTCACTGATCAGGCCACACCTGGAGTACTGCATGCAGTACTGGCACCCATTCCTGAAGGATATCAGATTACTGGAAGGAGTGCGGCACAGGGCAACAAAGATGATTCAGGGATTGGAGGGCAAACCCTATGAGAAAGGCTGAGGGAGTTTAGTATGTATTTCCTGGAGGAGAGGAGGATAGGGGATATGATTGAGATCTTCAAATGACTTGAAGGTAGGGTGGGCGAAAGTTGTGATTCCACTTTAAGCTGAACTTCCTTGATTTGGAAATTTAAATAGAAATTGTGGAACTCCATAATTAATAAAACTAGGATTTTCCACAGATTTTGCGAGTTCTGCTGACATTTTGTGAACTGCAGAAAATTCATATAAACTGCGAATTTATTCTATCCACAGTTTATTGAACTGTCAGTGAATGAACACCTGCTTACACAACATGCGGTCACTCACTAACAATTCAGTGGTCCACTGGTAGTGGAAGAGTGAGGAGTGCTGCTCTGCTAGCCTGCTCAGGGCAGGGTGGGGTGGAGAGTGGGAAGTGGCAGATGAACTTATCAGGGGTAGTGGTTAGGGGTCCAATAGACACCAGGGAACTGGGATTATTTTTATTATAAGGGATCAGGGATGGGGAGGTCCACTAGACACCAGGGAATACTGGGAATAGAGGGTGATGAGTTGGTGGACTTCTGGCTGTTTATTTGTGGATTAAGGAATCCAGGATAAGGAGGGTGGTCTTCTAGACATCAGGGAAACAATATGTTTTCAGGGACATGATCAGTAAGTGGGGGGGCACTAGAAACTAGGAGGGTCCATGGAAGGGATTGAGGGTATTTGCTGAGACCCCTGATCAGTGGGGGGGTGGATTAATGAATTAAACTGCAGATAAAAAAAGCCTTAGAACTGACCACTGGCAGTGATCCTTTCTGTGGATTATTTTTCCGCAGTTTAAAAAATTAACCTGCAGTTTTGTATATATTTTTTCCGCAGTTTTAAGGTGGAATTTCAATGAAAGTTCTGAAAAGATTTCTGAACTTTCACAGAAACAAACTTTGCACTTTGCCAAAATTACACGGCGGAAATTTTTGCACATCCGACTGAAGGAGATAAACAACACTAGTACAGAGGATTTTCAGTTGAGTGGGAGGGACATGGGGGGCATGGTCTCAGATTGGAGGAGGAAGATACAGGAGAGACATGAGGAGACATTTTTCATGGAGAGGTGATAGCTAAGTGGAACACTCTACCCAAGGATGTGGTATCCTGTAAGGCGGTGGGTAGTTTAAAGAGGGATGGGACAGGGTGGAGGGGTGACAGTGCGGAGGGATGCTGGGGCAGCTGTAATGTGAGGGGCTAGCTGCACAATGGAGCAGACTCAATAGACTATGAGGCCTGTTTCTGCTGGCAGATTTGTACGTTCATATGTTTGTATAAGACTATTATAAGCCTAGTAAGGTATTACCTATACTAAAACGCAGTTTAAAACTGGTGCATCAGCTGTCTTCATGGGTCAATCAGGGAATGCTAGCGAGAAAATTCAAGATGGTTAAAGTGCCATTGATGTTATATCCTGTAATTGTCTAATAACTGCCATCAGTAACACATCTGGTTAATATCAGGTTTGTATTGATTGTAGTCATGAAGACAATTTTAGTTTCTTAACAATTCCAGGAGAGGGCTTATGTGGGCAATATAGTCACAAATTTTCAGATCAAGTTTGAACTTGAATTATGGGCCTGGTTTACTATCTCTGCTAAAAAAGCCAGCCTGTCATTTCTGTAGATTAAAATGGTTGTATAGTTTTTTTGTGCTTGTGTCAGATTCAGTGCCATCTCAAACCTTGTTTAGGAATGAACCAGATAAGAGAACTCAATCGCCCAGATATTCAGAGGAGTTGCACAATGTGCAACTGAGTTGCACATGCGCAACCACAGAAATGCACCCCGGAACCCTATTCAACCAACGTGAATGTGCTGCACAAAATGCAATGTGCAGATGTGCAAGAGTAATGTATGCGGCGCAAGTATACCGGGGTGTTCCCATGAATAGGCTGTGCAATGGCGTATTCAGCCAAAAATCATAGCGCAAGTCAGGAGCAACCCACACAATGCGCCATACAGAGTTGAGCCTATAAAGAGGCTCAAACACACAAACAGCAGATGCACAAGCCACAGAAACTGAGATGGATGCTGGGCGTTTATGATGGAGGCAGTAATAAGAGATGCGAGGAGGAGGAGGAACAGCAACATGGCTGAGGAAGAGCCATCAGAGGTATGCCCAACACAGACAGTACGGTGGCCACCTCACCTTTGAGGACTTCGGGGATGCGAGATTGTGGGCTGGTACTGGCTGAACAAGGCAATTCTGAGGCAGCTCTGTGAGCTGTGCCATGATGAGTTGCTGGCACCCACCAGAAGGCGCCACGCCATGACAGTTGAGACCAAGGTGACAGCAGCAATGTGTCTGCTCACCACTGGCACCTTCCAGAAACCAACAAGGGAGACCACTGAAATAACCCAGTCAGCTACATTCCTCCTCCTCACACAGTCCCTCAATGTCCTGGTGCCACACGCTTCGGAGTTCATTCAATTCTCAAGCATGCAGCAAATATGCAGGGCTTCCACAGGGTGGCATGCATGCCAGGCATGATTGGGGCCATATGCTGCATCCACATGGCCATACGCACACCACCTGGCCCAGAGGGTGCCACCTACATGAATAGAAAGGGGTACCCATCCGTCAACTACCAGATGGTGTGCAATGCCATGGGGTGCTTCATCAGTGTCTGCACCACCCAGCCTGGGAGTGCACATGACACTTTCATCTGGCACAGCTCCATCCTGTGCCAGAGGTTTGAGTGTGGAGATCCCCATGGGTCACCTGTTAGGTAAGCATGGCATGTGATGAGGTGGTGGGCAGCCATGCAGGGCCAGAAGCCCATGACACACACAGCAGGAGCTGAGAGGGTGGCCATAGGTGGCAGGGGTGAGGGGAAGGTAACAAGCAATCCCATGTGCTAACCTGCATGTCTTACCTACACAGGTGACAGTGCCTAGCCCCTGCACCCCTGGCAGCTCACCCCCATCCAGCACCCATCCAATGCTGCAGAGGACAGGCACAATGAGGCACACATCACTACATGCAACATCATTGAGCAAGTCTTTGGCATGCACAAGATGCATTTCCGTTGCCTAAACAGGTCTGGTGGTGCTCTACAGTACTGCCCTGCAAAAACCTGTGGCCTTTTTCTGCCCTGCTGCATGCTGCACAATATTGTCATTGACCATGGGGTAGCTGTCCAGATGGATGAGGGTGACAACAGTGAAGAGGATGGGGATGACAGGCTGGATGGGGGTGTGCAGCCACCCATGCAGAGGAGGAACCACAGGATGAAAACACGGGCCAGGATGCACAGGGCAACAATTGTACAGGAGCACTTTAGGAATCCCAGGTGAGTACCAGACATGCCAGATGTGCATGCATGGAACACACACACACACACACACACACACACATACACACATGTGCATGGCCAAACAGGGGCATGCAGGACACCTGCACATACACAACATGCACAGGGACAGCATACATAGCCACACACACCCACAGCACAGTGCACAGGCATGAGTGCATGCACACACACATGCAGGTCCTGGGATGGACACAGAGCTTCCTGCAACATGACCTGCACATGTAACTCCAGCACCATCATGAGGCACACAGCTTGGCACAGTGGGGCATGTGTGTGGCACAGTCAGGAGCATTGGGCGCTGTGGCAACATGCACACACACACACACACACACACACATGCAACTGGATGTGGCATGGATCAGAGTGAATGCACCAGCAAACAGGCAAGGCTGGCACAGTGCTGACCTCATCATGCACACACCACAAGGCTCAGCAGCACAGCATGCACGCGTGGATGGTGAGCCACACACCACATATACATGCTACCACATGTACAAGTTCATGCCCAGCCAAGTGAGCACAAGGAAACAGCAGTGGGCAGCAGGATAGGACAGCAAAACCAACATGCCTACCATGCAGTTGCACGGCTGCCACAGCCATGTGGGTGGCCACGCCTGGGTTGTGAGGCAGCCACAGGCTGCTCAACAGCCACTGGAGGTGTACGCAACACACTCATGGGAGTAGAGGCCTGAGAACATAACCAGGTCCTCACTGGCATGAAAAGGACAGCAAACAGAGTACAGTCCACTGGATGCCAGGGATGCAAATCCGGCTGTGATGGTACAGGCAATGTGGTCCAGCGATGTGGTCATGGCCTCCCACAGCTGCCATATCTCACCAGTCAGCTGGAGCACGTCCAATGTCCACATGCATGGAGGCGGGCTGCAACTCTACCTGCAGTGCATGGAACTTGGCTCAGTGTTGCCTGGCTGTCCATTAATGACCACAGCCGCCTGGTGTGCTAGTCCAGCCTGTCAGAGCCTTGCACATCCTGGAACTGATGCAGACCTGCTGGGGGGGTGGTGATATGCCCTGCAGCATCCCCTGCCAGAGGACATGGCAAAGAAGACCACGCAGGGGGTGGAGAATGTGTGGGTGCCCCATCGGTGCCCAGCTGCCTGCTGGTCTGTCCTCATGGCACCAGTATCCATGAAATCATCCCCCCCACATCCAGTGACAGCAGCAGCGCCACACACCACTGTATGGAGATGGACAAAGGATGGCTGCGTGGGTGCCGTACCACCACTGGAGACAACTGCTGCCTGTGTACAGACCTGTACCCTCAGCAGCATGTCCAGTCCCATGCCACCAAGGCTCAGTGTCAGGTCATCATTGGTGTCCTTCCTATGTCCCCGGTACAAATACTGGTAGGGCATCGGTGAGCAGTAGGTAAGTCAGGGGTCATTGTCACCAAGACCCAGGAATTCCACAACCCATACTGCCCGTCATTGATGGTCCATGGCCCTAATGCCTGTGGACATAGATGGCTCTGCCTCATCAGATACAGCATTGTTGGCAGCATCCTGCAACTCACCTCTGAGGTGTGATGGTGCTGGAAGTCACAACAATGGTATAAGTTTTGAGGATGGCATTGTGCACACAGAGCTGTGACCATTGTGTGGGTGGCATGTGTGCCAGCACAGTTCTGGCATGCAACAGGATATGCCCATGAAGCACCACACAGAAGGGTGGACATGCCACAGACAGTGCATATGTCAGGTCAGCCATGTGCGGTGGATGCAGCACATAGTGTGGCAGCAACAGATGGCTGGCACATGTGCTTCACCCTCAGGGCTACACCACCAGTAGTATGCCATGCGGCTGCCTTTGCCAGTGGACCATGCCATTCCACTAGTTGGCTGAGCAGGCAGCACTGTGGGTCTGGCCAGCAGTGCTGCACACCCTGGCGCAGGGGCCTCGGACACAGTATGGTGCCCATGCTGCTGCACCACCGCACACAGGCAGACATTGCTATGCACGGTGGTCACCTGTGCACCATGCACTGCTACATGCCACACATGCAAGGGGCTTGCATCAATGCTGCTGTCTCGCCTGCATGCTGCTGGGCAGCACACACCCCCACACCCACATATGACACCCACTGACTCACATTGCTGTGAGGGGCTGCCATCAATCTGGAATCCTCCTCCCGATATAACCTCAGTGGTGGCACAGTTGATGGTCACGCCACCATCTCCTTCCCCTGCAGTCAGTCAGGGCGGTTCGACCCACCCATTCTGCTATGAGATATGTCCTGGTTGATTCACCTTGGTCCATATCCATCCTTTTCTTGCACTCCTGTGCATTCCTATGTATGTCTGCCATGGCATTAACGTAGGTTGCCACCTCCATCCACCAGGTGGCACATTCATGCTGGGTGCCAGTGGCCTCACTCAGCAGTTCCTCCTGTTCAGAGTTTGCCTCAAACAGGGCCTGCTGCTCATCCTTTATGAAGTTGGGCTTGCGCTTCCATGCAGACCCTGCTCCTTATGTTCCTCTATCTTAGACATGTTGCTACCTGTGGACAGTCATACAATGGCCTAATTAGAGGCATGGCAGGCCAACCTGGAACAGTGCAGCACTGATAAAATGGCCAGATATTTCTAACGTGTGTTGCTCCTTACCTCAATGACTGCAATTATCTGTCAGTGTCCAGTGCTGCATTCGGCACTTTTATGGCTCAAAGCATGCAATTGTAATGAGATGATAATGTGCTCAACTGTGCCTGGCATTGGTTCATGGGGCTATTTGCATATGCCAGCTGAATATTGTGAACTTGAGCCTCGCGCAATGTAGACATACCAGAGCAACTGACTGGTGCATTCCCAGCACATGTGCTGTGCGCTGCTACACAGTGCGCATGTGCACCATGGCAGCACCTGCCTCGTCCTGTGTGTCGGCGCAGCTATGTGAGATGTGTGATGTTCCCCTATTGCGTATGCAGCAATGTGCATATGCCATGCATTCAGGTAAACTGTGCTGTTTGTCTCCATTATGCAACTGTGTCAGATGCACTATGCCACTGATCACCCATTGCCGGACAATACTTGAGTGGTGAGTGCACGATGTTGTGCAGGGTAACGCTTGGCATATACATGGCTCATGGATGTGACCCCATACTCCCGCCTGGCTGTGATGTGATGTGCATGCATGGTAATGTACAATAGGCCTCCACTGCGCACATTTATCACACATCACCATGCTGCACAGCCATGGTCCATAGCCCCCTATTGCACATCATACCTGTGCAGTTCCATGTGCACAGTGTCTGCTACCATTACGGTATGTCGGGGTCCAGGTCCTATTCACGCCATGCTGTCAACTGGAGTAAGGTTGAGATGTGCAACCTGGTGGCCCTGGTGGACCCTGTGGCTGACCAGCTGTTTAGGGTGGCAGACCTTCAAGCGCCATGGTCCCAGGTATAGGACAGGGTGGCAGCAGGGTGAGAGTGCTGTATGGGTGTGCTGCACATGTGGGAGCAGTGCCGCCACTGTTATGGGGACCTAAGATGGCATGATCCAGCACACCTATGACAGCTGCAGGCAAGATCACAATGGGTGGCTGTGCCACAGCCAGGAAGGTGTCCACCTCCACTGTGTATGTTCACATTGTCCAATAACTGTGCTGACAGGTGTGCTGTGTGTGTGGCTGCCTGGGGGGGCAGCGCTGGTGGGTGCTGTGTATCCTGTGGTGCTGCAACATGCACCCCCGCAGTGTGTGGTGCTGTTGGCCAGGTGCCAGTTCCCACAGATGGGTCAGTGTACCTGCTTATGCTGTGCCAGCAGTGTGAATGGTGTTGGTGATGGGGGAAGGGGCTGTGCATGGCATGCCACTCATATCTGTCTCTGTATCTCTGTTCTATCTACAGGATCAGAGGACCACAGGAAGGCCAGGGCAGCTGCAGGGCAGGACAGGCAGTGGCATGATGGTAGTGGTGCAGCTGCACTGGCTCATGGACAGGCAGGTGAGTGTGTGTGCAGCATGGTGTACAGTGTGTGTGTGGGACTGAGTTGAGTGTTGTGGTCCAGCCTTGGGCACAGCCTTCATTCATGGTCTCTGCTTGGGTAGGTGCCTGCCTCTACAACCAGTGCCATGTTGTGCAGTGTGTGCCAGCACTGTGCACGTGATCTCTGTGTGGTGGCACCCCAGTGCTGATCCTGGTAGGGTGGGTCTGTGCACACATCCCCCAAGGTGTGTGACTGCTGCTGGGTGTGTACAGCCCACCCAGGGAGGACTTGCACCAGCACTGTTGGGTATGCTGGGAGGTGTCCGTGCTTGTTGCCCCAAGGGGGCCTGACATTCTGGCTGTGGGGTGCATCAGGGTTGGCTGTTTCTGTCCACCATGCACGTGCCATTATGGGTTCCATCCACCAGTGGCTGCATCAGCTGTCCAGTGCGCACATGCAGGTGGGCCTGGCCTCTTTGTTGCACATTACTTATTGGCTGTTCCATCCCTTCTCCTAGATTGGGCTGGGCCATGGTCCTGAAGACAGAGGCCGGGGCTAATCCTGGGGGCCCGCTGATCCTCCACCAGCTGATGTGGAGGAGCATTGGCCGCACAACTATCCTGCTCAAAGTGGGATGACACCAGGTAGAGGCAACTGAGACGTTGATCCATGAGATGCACAGGCTATGGACAATGCTGCGATGGCAGTGGCCTTGATTTTGTTACCCATCCCTGCTGCTTCATGGATTTCCCCACCATCCTCCACTTTGATTGTTCCACCTTCCCCACCTCTGTACTTCTTCCCAGTCCCATTCTCCTGTTGTCCCACTTTGCCACTCCCTGTATTGACCCCTTTCTATTTGTTACTGTGTGCCCTGTTGTCCCTGTCTGCCTGTGCTACCCTGCTGTCCACCCTACCGTGCTGCCTTGCCAGTGCTAGTGTGCACTGCAGTGCTGTGTAGTGTCCCTGCCTGTTGGCATGCCAATTTCCTCTTGTTCCCCTGTGCATCACTGTCTCCTTTACTTCTGTCCACTGTGCATGCCTGGTGATCATGCACCATGGTTGTGACACTGTCCCATAAGGTGCAGCCTGTCAGGATTGTAGTAGTGGTGCACTGGCATGGGCCTGCTAGTGGGCGTGCCTTCAGGGAAGGTAGGTTGGTGTGTTTTGCAACATAAGTTGGTGTTGGCAGCTAGGCATTCTGCGTGGTCCTTGGCCCAGTGCCTCTGCAGTGTTTTCTGGCCACTGTGCCCTTGTGGTTTGGATCTGCCACTGCTGGCCTGGCACTTTGCTCTTGTGCAGCCCTGCCTGTGCTCCTTTTGCCTGTTGTGCTTGCTCAGCCTGCTGGTTTCTGTATACTAGCATACTCATCGCATAATTCTGGTTGCTCCAGTGCATGTCTGTTTGTGCGGTGGTGCAGCTTTGCTATATTCAGTGTGCTTTGTGCCAGCACATGTCACTGACACATCTTTTGAATATGGCATCCATTTCCTATGGTGCATCTGCATTGTGCTGCGCATTCCAATGTGCACATACTGGGCACACTTATGAATATCTGGGCTAATATGCATAACATTTTTATTAAATGCTTCTAACTGAAGTGTAAGCAAAATTCAGCTTACCCGTCATGTCTGATAACGTGAGATGAAAAATTTTTACTCTGTAAAATGCACTGTATAAAAGCATGACTATTTCTCAAGTGAGATTATGATATTGCTTAACATCCAACAATGTTATCAACAATGGTATTCTGAACATGTCCTGCCATCAAAAGATGTGATAGTTCTGAACAACGATATCATCAAGATGGTGTTTCAGCATCTACTGCCAGCAAGAAATATGGTATTTCTCCATATCTAATGCCATCATCATGTCACGTGTAGGGCTGTCATGAAGTTAAACTTCACCCATGAATTCTACACAGAGTGCCAAACATCTGTGCTTTGCAAAATTCATGGAGTTCTGGCCGGAAACTTGAAATTAACTTCACATGGACTTTTTTTAAGTTTTTGATGAAATTCGGTGTCCTTAACAGTGAAGAGTGAAATTTGCAGGTGAAGCCCAAAATTTGAGCAATCCATGCCTAAAAATTTTGTGAAATCACTCCACAAATTTTGTGACCTCCGTAAATTAAATTATGGAGTGAATTTCACGGTCTTCACTCATCTCTAGTCACGTGTAAGCAGCAGGTTTTTCTACAGCAACTCAAAGTTAAGGGACACCAGCAGAAAGGTAACAGCATGTAGAATCCTGTGCCATCTGACATGACTCAAAATCATGTTGTGACAAGTTATTCAGGAACAAGACTCTCACTAGCTCCAAACATCTGCACTGGATCAGAACATCAAGGGAGATAATGCTAGCAAGCATCACTCCCCCTCCTCCCCACGAACCAGGAAAAAACAAGTGCTACTCAGTGACTGTAAGCCCTTGCCAAATAAACTCTCTATATAATGTCTCATCTTTGTCATGAGACTAAAAGAGTTGGGAATGAGATTTTAACTGCAGGGTTGCGGATTTTTCAAAGAAATTGTTGTGAAAAGGTAAAAGCATTCTGTTGTTTCCTATGTAGCTTCCTCCAGATACATTGCAGGAGTAAAAGAAGAGATAGCATGATTTATTAACACCGCAGTTTGTGATTATATAAGGGAGATTATGTAGCTCTAAAATATCCCTGGGAAGTCCCTAATATCTCTAAACAGTAATGTAAATATAAAACTAATATTACCTTTAAACAAAGAATGTTAAAAAAAGCATGCAACATCCTGAAATAATATCCTTAAGGCAATAAATAACTAATGTAGTGCTCAACACAGTAATGACATTACTTAAGCCATCATTGTCAGTTTTTACAGTTAAAATGTAATTAGGCAATCCTTTCAAATTCCTTGGGAACAATTGTTGTCTGTAATGCAATGAGTGAGAACAGGCTAAGACCAACCTAGAAGTGAAAGAAATTAAATTACTCAAAAAGCAAATTCTGGTCAGATCCACCATGACTGCATAATGAAGTTAATGAGGTTGTGTGCAATTGTCAAGGAAGCATGGAGAAACAACACAATGATTTGTAGGTAGTAAGAGTTGTTTTAAAATATAAAAGTGTAAGCTTGCCTAAGACAGTTTATTGGTGAGTCATACCTTCTCAGTTTTAATAAGAATAAAATTATCTAACCTGAAAATAAGACCTATTTG
Source organism: Neoceratodus forsteri (assembly GCA_016271365.2). Lineage (NCBI taxonomy): Eukaryota > Metazoa > Chordata > Ceratodontiformes > Ceratodontidae > Neoceratodus > Neoceratodus forsteri. The sequence goes on along the minus strand of CM057450.1, from coordinate 866,423,258 downwards.
GGTCATATAGACAAGAAGGTGTTCCAAAAGCAGGCAATGCTTTAAACAGCTGAAACAAATACAAATAATATCTGGCATTATCCTTCGAATGCTGGTATGATCATGTGGCAAGGAAGGCTAGCAAGTTTCAAGAGAAGCAATCAAAAAACAAAAACTCGGTATGGCACAAATATTTAAATGAAAACAAAGCAATAAGGGATTTGGAAAGACATAAAAACAGAGGAGAGAAAGAAACAAGTGCCTCAGCTGTGACTTGAACACATGCCACCGAAATACCATTCGGTTGCACTAATCAGCTGACCCACAAAGGCAACTGGAACCTGGGCTGTTGAAAAGATGTTAGAAAGTAAAACTATTACAGGATGAAACACAAACTGTCTCTGAAAATCACAATAAAAAACAAACTACAAACACTCCTGGTCCTCATCAGAAATGGGCTTGGTAGCTCAAGGAATTAACAGAAAACCAAATAAAAACAAACACTGTATACAAATGATAACATGTAGTAAGGAGAGCAGACAGTCCCAATGGGATCCTGAATATCTGTTTCTCTGGATCAAGTCTGCCAGAAAACAGAATGTAGTTTCTTCTACAACTATTTTTAAGTGTACTACAACTACTGCTCTCTACTCATGGTCTCAAACATGCTCCATATGGGATTGAACGTTATTATTTGCAAACAAGGTAATCCTAGCTATTTGGTTTGGATGTAGCTTTAGAAGATGCTCATTCTAGGAGCTGGTCAGCATCCTAAGAGACTCTCACTACAGAGTTAATCTTCATTATACAATGGCAAAAAAGAATACTGGCCTATGACTGGTCAGTCTGGGACTGGACCTGTGATGTTATCCCAGTAAAACATCACTGGTCTAGTCCCAGCATACAGATAACTGCATCAACTTTTTGTGGAATCTCTCCACACAGCCTGCCTCTGTGATCCCCAATTGGTAAAGCCACTTCAGTAATCCCACTCGCAAGCCACTCTACAACAGTTGCAATTTAGAAAGTTTTGCTTTAGCACAGACAACACAATAAACTTCTGCCACAGTGACAGGGTGGGAATGACTATTTCAAATGTGTGTCCTCATGCTTCAAACTTAGAGACATGGAAATGTAATAAGGTAATGACAGATAAAAATAGGAAATAAATCCAGTCTACCCTGGGACCTTACCTTCAACTATTGTCTCCACCCTGCAGATTCCTCCCTAGGACAATTACCCCTTTAAATCACACAAACCAGCATTGAACTCAGGAATGGTACCTGTACTGATTACTGTATTTACTGTAAATAAGTTTCTCACATCCTGTTTGATTTTACCACCAAACTTAAAATGATGCCCCCCTGCGGTCAAATTCCTTTTCAAGTTGGAAACGTTCAGAAGAGCTCCCCTATTATACTCACATAGAAACCTGAAAGGCTCTGTACACCACCACCACTTTCCCTCCAGTGACTATATACTGTACTTAGATTCTACTGCGTTCATTCCTATGATTTTCCTTGATGCCCCTAAATAATTCTGGTGACCCTGTGTTGGACTGTCTCCAGTCTATCTTTATCCACTATATTAGGTGTAGGCACCAGAACTGAACACAGTTCTGGAGGTGTTGCCTCAGAGACCTGTTGAGGTAATCACCTGCTTCCACGACTAGTAAAGCTCCGCACAATACACCCTAGCATTCTGTTAGCTATTGTGAGGTGGCCTTCAAATTTTCACAGATAATTATCCCAGATCCCTTTCTTCAATATAGTGCTCCACAAATGCACTATTGAGCCAGTATTCTGTTTTTGGATTCCTGTCACCAGTGTGCATAGCATTCAGAAAAAGCAAAGCTGCACCAGACCTCTCAGGTGCTCAGTGACAATATCAACCATCGAAAAGAACAGTCACGGCACTCCAACCACACAATTGTGCTGTCCAGCACAAGCTGAGGTTGACAAAGTGAATACAGTTTATTTTCTCACCGCACTGGAACAATTTGAAATACAGCCTGCATGACTGTTACAGGAGCCACAGATAAAACCTTTCTTCCCTAGATTGCTCTATAATACATCATTGAGCCAGTATTCTGTTTTTTTTATTCCTGTCACCAGTATGCATGATATATAGAATAGTAGATTGCAGATCATCTACAACAAGGCTGAGTTTCCATAGAGAAGCTGATGGCCTCATAGAGACCTCAAGAGTGCAGTCAGAGTGGTCTGGATGAAGTCATCAACTACAGAGATGGAAACTCAGCCTTTGAAATCCCATCTACTGTTTTTTGTAGTATAGAGACATCTGTTGGACAACATGATTACTCTTAAAGACTGTGCTTTTTATGTCATTTCATGATTGTTCCTGCTAATGCATCTGTCAGCAGCTGTAAATGAATCCATTGTCTATACTTTCATTCCTGTGCTGTTGCTGGGCTTTTTTTCTTTATTTTCCTGCTTGGCAATAAACTGTTCCCTTTTAGTACGAATGTCAGAGCTTACGAAGACTGTCAGTTTGGTCATTTTGACAGTTTGTTAAGGGCTATTTTAAAACAGACAAATATTTTTTTCTGATGACCCAGTAGTCAGTGCCACATGTGTGTAATGTCAGCTTGCTGTTGTACCATTGATCTGATGTCACATTGATGGTACAACAACTGTGTGACATCGGATCAATGGTACAACAAGGTTCATGAAGTGTCAGAAATCCAGACCACAGACGTTGTCTATATACTACTGCATTTCTTGACAATGAACTTCAATTAACAAATGACTATTTTACAGCCTATCTACATCCCCTTTCATTTATTGCACACCCTCCACATTAGTTATCCTCCCACATAACATGAAGTCATCTGGAAATAAACACACTCTGCCCTGTAAGCCTTTATCAATGTCTCTGATGTACATGTTGAAGAGTGCATACGTGTTGAAGAATGCAGGGCCCAGAACAGACCCCTGTGGAACTTCATTGGTAACTTTACCCTTGAGAATTTATCATTTAGGACCACTCTGGGTTTCACTCCCAACTAATTCCCTATTTATCTGGTTAGTTTACCACCCCTTAGATCTTTCAGCCTATTTACCAACCTCTTGTGTGGAACAGAATCAAAGGATATACTGAAATCCAAGTAAGTACATTGACCTCCTGGCCTTAGTCCACCACCTGTGTCACCAAATTAAAGAAATATGTCTGATGTGTTTGGCACAACCTGCCCTTCAGCAACCTGTGCTACACTAATCCGGTAGCCCATGAGCTTCCTGGAAGTCCACTGTTTACTTATTGAGCTGTTATTTACCAGGTAAGTGCACCAGACAAAGGAATTGCTTATTCTAAGACACAGTCTTGGAAGGTTATAATGAGGCTAGCTTGTTGTGTCATTGCATTATTATATTTTGAACCATCTCCACAACTTGTCTGGTTGTTTATCTGATGCTGTTCCTGACTGCTTACCTCACTTTCAAGCTGTCACATTGATCTAGGAATTTTGCTTTTGATGGTAACTCTGTTTTGCATGAGGCAGCTTTGGCTTTGTAACAGAAATAAGTTTTTTCTGTTTCTCCCTACTGTGACTGATTACACTGTATTTGTTGTTCTTGTGTTGTACTATCTTTGCTTCCTTTTATCCACCACACCCCTCTCCATTGGACATGAGAAGACTTTGGTCTTAATATGTTAACCAGGGTAATTATATTTAAAATAAAGAGAATGTGTTCTTTAACAATAGTTTCCAATGATGCCCCTGCTAATGATGTCAGACTTACAGGTCTTGCAGTTCCCCAGGTCCTCCCTATTCCCACCCTTGTGTCATTCCATGACACTGGCCCTTGCCATCTCTCTTACTATCTGTTGTACCTCAAGTGATCTTCCCCATACAGTGCAGCCATTCCACGTAGATGTCTGATCAATCAGCAAAGTCCAGAGCTGCCAGGAAATGGTGGATTAGTGATCCACCATGCCCCTTCTTAAGAAGGTTAGCAGCTATGTTCCCCCTCTTGCATGAGCTCCATTCTCCCTAGAAATATGCAATCAATCAATCAATTCTTTATTTTAGCAGGTGGAACACCATTGTAAAACCTCATTTACATCCTATGCCACCCCTATAAACCTAACCCACCCATATAAACCCATTTTTGTCTGCCCTACCCAATCTTAGCATTGATAGTCCCCTGGTCGCCTTCTCCTTTTAGGGCTTAGGGCTCACCTCTGGCTTTCACCACCCTAACCTTAGCACTAATAAGCTTCACTGCCCCTTCTTCTTCTTCTTCCCTGAAACTGCCCCTAGCTACTCTACCCCTACTTCCCTGGACCTTCTCTCTCCCTTTTGCCTTGCTTACTTATCACCCTGTTTACCCTCTCTCCTTCCCCTCCATATTTTCTGATTCACAACTGTTCAGGTAATCTGAATACCCTGTTCCATCACTCTTCCCTTTATCTTTTTCAGCTAAATGTCATGTATACATTGCCTACTATTTATAGATCATCAATATATGTACTACTACATTATTCATGTATACCTTGTCTGTAAACCCAATAATATCTGTACAGTATATAAGGTGTTGTATATCCTCCTAGCTAAGTAACAATGCATTTATGCACATGTAATATGGCACTATGGTGTTAATTTTATCTGTGTTTATATGATCTTATGACCATGAGTGGCTGTAACTATGCAATGACACTGATTTTAGTTAGACATCTGGTAGAATGTGTTGCTTTGTATTATGTTCAATCTGTTAGTAATGCTGCTATGTATTATGAACTATGTGTTGTGTGTCTAATCCCAGGTCCAACTTGTAAATGAGTTTTCCTCAGCAGTGTTCTGCCTGGTAAAATAAAGAATTGATTAATTGATTCATTGATTGATATGCTATGACATGGGGTGCATGTACAGGTGCCGGAACCTATGGGCATGAGGGGGATGTAGTGCCCCCACTTTTGCCAGCAGAAGTGGAGATTATCATGAAAGCTTAATGCTATGCAATTAACCCTGATATGATAATCTCCACTATCACCAGAAAATCTAACTGAACGGGGACCTTGCAGCTTACACAGCATAAAATAAAAACAGCAACTAGTTTGAGGCAATACTGCAGGTTGTATTCATGAAAATTTATGCTATGCAAGTAACCCTGATCAGATAATTTCCACTATCACCCTTTTGCCCATAAGCATTCAAAGTTCCCTTTTCTTTGTACTATTTTACTCTGTGCCCTTCGAACTTCAGCACATCCACTTTTCCCTATGTTTTGGCACCCACTTGTACATGAGCACAAAGAACAGTGATATATCTGGTTATATTAATCTGGTTCAAGGTCATTTGGCATTCATCTGTATCCCCAGGTCGTGCCTGAAAATAGGCAGGATTTGTCTAGTGCACTTACCCAGTCAACAAAACTAAATAAATAAAATAAAATAAATAACAGCACCCAATGCTTTCTCCACCTTTCTTTAATAATCACAGCAACATTATGCTCCCCTTGGTCACCATGGATCTTGGTTTAATTTAACCTTAGTATCATAAAACTCCTCTGTGCACAGCACAAACCACTAAGGTTTGTTTGAAACATATACCATTTAAACAAAAACCTCATTTACTATAAATCTTAAATTATGTATTAACTATACGCAGCTTAACCAGTCTATACAGCACTGCACAAAATGAAGCATTAAGGCATAATCTAGGGTTGGGTTACCATCATTTGATCTAACACGGGAGGGATGAGACACGAGACATAACCAAGTATCTTATGCCCATGGGGTGAGAAAATAGACGTAAACTAACTCCTGATTTGTCTTACTGCATTTAGTAAACGATTTTTAAATGAATGTTTTGATACTTAGTATTCTAATTCTTTTACTGTGCATGAGTATTTACAGGCGTTGACATACCTTTATCAAATAAAATGTTCCATTTCCAGGCACTTTATATAATTATTATTTTACCTACCAGTTTATCTTGCTGTACACCCAACAGTGCTAAACTTGTAAAAGCACCCCTTCCCCTCAACACACAGCCCATGCCACTGGCAAAGTCAATGTCATTATAGTGTCCTCAAAAATTGTTATCACAGCCGGCCCAGTGGTGCTGAGGGCTGAGGTACTGGATGTCTTACTTTGTGCTACACCGACAACCTGGGTTCAGGAATGACCTCGGGTCATCAGGGAGATGGCATGGGGAAGGGAGGGATCAAGATTGAGCAGCTGTCCCCTTCCGAGATGGATGCCCACACCATCTGTAGTTTTGCTCTCTCCAGGTGGAGGCCTGGTGGGAAGCGTAGATGTAAGTGGTGGAAGCAATAGCCAGAAGTGGGGTGGAAGGGGCCAAGTCAGTACCCAGCATGTATGTGCACCTCCACACACATGCACATACGTGTCTGTCAGGGTCCCGGGTCAGGAGAAAAAGGAAAAAATCCATAAAGATACATACAAAACCCCCCAAAAAAACTTATCACAGGCTTAAGCTCAGCCAAATATTAGGACCTAACCGAAGCCTCTTTGGGGGACTTAAAATTCCTGTTCTTAACAACAGTAGTTCCAGATTCTGTGTTTCCCATTTGTGGGTAGGGCATGGCAGCGAAGGTAAAGGATCCTGTCTGTTCCTATGGCAGGCTGCTGTTCAGTAAAATGCTGCTCTGGGAGCCAGATACCCAGGCCATGTGACTCCAGATGATGAAGGATGGGGTGGGGGTCCTCTAGAAGGATGGCACTCAAGTGGTTAGTAATAACTGCAGGTGGAGGGTGTTTCTCAGTTGTACTGCAGTTTTAACTGAAACCTAAGTTTCACTTTCAATCAGTGCATTTGTCACGTGTATTTTCTATGAAATGAGAAAAACCGGATAACATGAAAATCAAGAACATGCGGGTTAGTTATGTCAGTGATTTTGGTCTTTGAATTGTACTTAAAATTGATGCATTTTACTGCTGAAGTTTCTGTAAATCTTACCACTGTAAATATATATGAATACAGAATCTCAAGACCCATATGAACAGACACAAAGAAACATAGAAACTTAGAAGTTGATGGCTAATAAGGACCTCAAGGCCCATCAAGTCTGCCCATTTCTTTTTCTGCCTTATTAATGTACCATCAGTCTTTGCTCTGTCAAAGGAATATCTATTCATACTCATCTGTATTGCTCCCTTATGCCTATCATATGCCTGTTTGACGCCCTGCACTATATTCAAATCCACCACTTCCTGAGGTGGGCCGTTCCATGCATCCACTACCCTTTCTGTGAAAAAGAACTTCCTCAAATTACCCCTTAATCTGCCTCCCTCTAATCTCATGCTGTGTCCTCTTGTCCTGCTATTTTTCTTATATTGAAACATGTTAGACTTTTTCACCTTGTTAATGCCCTTAAGGTGTTTGAATGTTTTGATCATACCACCTCTCTCCCTCCTTTGCTCTAGGGTATACATATTGAGCTCAGGTAATCTGTCATCATACTTTTTCTGATGTAGTCCCTGCACCATTTTGGTTGCCCTTCTCTGGACTGCCTCAATTTGGTTAATGTCCTTGTGAAGGTGTGGCCACCAGTACTGCATGCAGTACTCCAAATGGGGACTAACCAGTGTCTTGTAAAGAGGGATTATTACCTTCCTATTCTGACTTGTGATACCTCTTCTAATACACCTTAACAAACCCCTTACCTACTGCTTTAGTGGTCTGCTTGGATGATTTCAGGTCATTGGTGATGATGATGCCCAAGTCTCTTTCTTTCCTTCTGACTGCCAGCAACTCCCCTCCCAGCCTACATGTGGCTTCACGGTTTCTCTTCTCTATGTGCATGATCTTGCACTTCTTTGCATTAAACCTCAGTTGCCACTCTTCCGACCATTTTGCTAGTTTATCCAGATCTCTTCTCATTCTGCCCACCCCGTCTGGATCATTCACTCTGTTGCAGATTTTAGTGTCATCTGCAAACAGACAAACCTACCTCCAGTCCATCTGTAATGTCAGTGATGAAGATATTGAAGAGGACTGCCCCAGGACTGATCCCTGAGGTACCCACTTGTGATTTGCATTTCTTCTGACTGTACTGTATACCATTTAACACCACTCTCTGTTTCTGCCTATCAACCAGTTTTCCACCCAGTTGACCAACTTCTGACCCATCCTGTGCTTACCCAGCTTATTAATCAATCTTCTATATGGAACAGTATCAAAGCTTTGCTGAAGTCAAGGTAGGCAACATCAACTGCTTCCCTTGGTCCACTACTCTGGTTATCCAGTCAAAGAAATGTATGAGATTAGTTTGACAGGACCTTCATTTTCTAAACACATGCTGTCTTGGATCCTGTGTTCCTATGAATTCCAGGTGTTGCACTATTCAATTTAATTTCAATTCAATTCAATCTTTATTTATATAAGGTGCCTTTATGAAACCAAGGCACTTGTATAATACATGATAAAACAATAAATAATTAAAACAATATTAAAATTAAGCTAAACAACAGTATTCAAAATTCATTGTATGCTTGGCTAAAAAGATACATTTTTAAAGCTTCCTTAAAGTTTTGGACAGTTGAGCAGCCTCACACCTGATGAGATAGAGAATTCCACAGGGTTGGGGCCATAAAACTAGAAGATCTGGCCCCTGAAGTTTTTACATGAACCCTGGGAATCCCTAGCAATCCCTTGTCAGTGGATCGGATATAGCAGGGGGGACAGTAGGGACAAAGGAGATCTTTCAGGTAAGCAGGTCCCTGATCATGTAGGGCCTTATAGGTCAGCAAACTGACCTTGAAGGTGATTGCCAGTGAATTGGCAGCCAGTGCAGTCTGTGGAGCACAGGCGTTATATGACTGGACCTAGAAGAACCAGTCAATAGCCTGGCTGCCGCATTCTGCACTAGCTGCAGGTGGCGAAACTCAACCCCCGGTAGCCCAAGGTAAAGAGTACTGCAGTAGTCAAGGTGGGAGGTGATGAAACTGTGGACCAAAGTAGGAAGATCGTCTAGAGGAACCATGTGCTTCACCCAGGTGATGTTCCTCAGATGGTAAAAAGAGGTTTTGACAACTGCTGACACCTGAGATTTGAATGTCAAACAGTCATCAAACACAACACCCAGGTTCCGCACCCGGTCTGAGGTAGTTAGCTGGACACCCCCAAGTCATAGACCCGAAGGGTGATCCAACCAACAAACCCACATCCCAGCATCCCTGGTCTACAACCAGCACCTCAGTTTTATTTGGGTTCAACTGCAGCCAACTCACATTCATCCATTCCTGGATTTTGGCAAGACAGTTGTTAAAGATCGAAAAGGCAGCATCTTGGCTGGGCACAAAGGACATGTACAGCTGAGTATCATCTACATAGCAGTGAAAACCCAGACTGTACCACCTAATAATTGCTCCTAATGGCAGCATGTACACCGCAAACAACATGGGCACCAAAATGGAGCACTGTGGTACTCCTCAGGGTAGGGAGAATGATGCCGAGGAAAAAATCCCAGACACCACCGCCTGAGTCCTACCCTCGAGGAAAGAATGAAACCAACTGAGGACAAGCCAGACAGCCCACAGATAGACTGCAAGCGTTCCAATAGCACACCATGACCCACAGTGTCAAATGCTGCAGAGAGATCAATAAGGACCAAGATGGAACAAGTCCTTTGATCTCTAGCTATTAGGAGGTCATTTAGTACCCGGACAAGAACTGTCTCAGTACTATGCCTTTTCCTAAATCCAGACTGGAGAGAGTCATAGACATTATGGCTAGTCAAATGATCATCCAGCTGCAAAGCAACCACCTTCTCTATAACTTTACCCACAAAGGGTAAGTTAGAGATAGGCCTGTAATTTTTCAGACAGTCCAGGTCCAAGGAGAACTTCTTAAGAAGGGGCTGAACCACAGCCTCCTTTAGAGGATTTGGAAAGATCCCCCTCTCCAAAGACCTCCAGCTATCTCAGCAAGGATGGGACCAATTTTATCCACACAGCCCACTAAGAGACGTGTGAGGCCTGGATCCAATCCACAATTGGTCGGACGCAGTGATTGGATGATCATCACAATGTCACTTATCGTGGGAAGGCTGAAATCAGTCCACACAAACTGGGTGTCCCTACATCTCCTGCTGACCATCACAACTCCCGTTAGAGAGGTCAAATGGATATCAGACCTGATTGTGGCAATCTTATCTTTTTTTTCAATTTAAAGTTTATTGATACATTTTCCACAATAAAAGGCAGTTTAAGTAACATTGGCAATGACCCTCTAATACAATGTGAAGGAACAACTGCCTAACCCACCATGCCCTCCCCTTACTGCAGTAACCCAGTCTAGTATCCATCAATGCCAAGCTCCCTACTTAAATTCTTACAAGAGCATGAAGCCTAACATAGATTTAGTCTTGAACCAGAGAGAGTAATGAGTGGAGGGAATCCCAGATTTTAGTATATGCTGCCAATCTATTATGGAGACTAGCAATCACTTTTTCTGTGCGCAGATTAGACAAAATTTCTTTTACCAATTCCTGGACAGAGGGGGAGGACCTGTCTTTTCAGTGATGAAGAATAGGCTTGTTAGCTGACAAGGCAATCATAGAGATATGGAACTTTCGTACCTTAACTCTGATAAAAGACAGGTCCCCCAATGGCAAATCTTGGGAGTAAAGTATTCATGAAGGCTCAGCAGCGGTCTAAGAAAGTTTTGATTGAAACCCAAAAGGGGGAAATTTTTGGGCAGGACCAAAACATGTGGAAAAGTGTACCCTCTTCCTGGAAACATTTATTCCACATGTTAGAATTCAGATAGCCCCACCTATGTAATTTGGCTGGGGTATAATAGAAGTTATAAGATATGATATTGCATGAGATGCAGTCTGTCTTGAGAAATAAATGTATGACATGAACTCCAGAGAGAGTGCAAATCCAAATAAAGTTGAGAGAAAAATTATTCCAAAATTTTGAAAGCCCAAATGGACCCCTGTACTTTTATGAAACAAAACCTGATATAATTTAGAGATTACACCGAAGAACCAGAGAGTGGGAAACCTTGGGTATCAGAGAAGAAATGGTCTGGGATGGAGGAGTATTACTAAAGGTAATTACAAGTAAATGCTTTAATTGTAAAGATTTAAAATGGAAAGAAACCGGATGAAACATTTCTTAATCATATCTTCCACCAATAACCAATGCCCTCACCATCCGGTGAAAGAAAGAAGCCCTCTCTCCCAATTGAGGCAACCAGTGATCTAAAATCTGATTCTTATTAATAGTAAATGATGGAAAGTTCCAAAACAGACTGGGCCAGGTCCAGATGAGGGAAATATTGTAAAAAGGATCACATTTGAAAATAAATCTTTAAAGAGATTATTATTATGGGGCACTCTTTGGTCATGCATACTTGGGAAAACTTTAAGAAAAATAATGCAAGAGGGTTGAAATTCTTGGCCTTAATTGCATCCAGTTCTATTTTAAGCCAAACCGGTTGCTCTTCTTCTGGGCCGGGAGATACCCATCTCAAGCATTTCACAAGGTGATAGCCCAGTGATATATGGCCAGATGGGAAATTTGTAAACCCCTCCAGTTTCGGCCTGCCAATTTATGATAAGCCAAACAAGGACACCTGTCAGCCCAGATAAATCTAGTGAATATACAATGTGTCTTTTTAACCAGAGTAAAGGAATAAAGGTGTTAAGGAGAGATAATTGGTAAAAGATTCAAGGAAATATGTTCATCTTAGTTGTGTTAATCTGGCCCCATAGTGAAATAGGAAGTTTAGACCACCTCTCAAAGTCATGGGTAATCACCTGCAATAGGGAATTCAGATTTTCTTTAAATCATGTTAGAGGGTTACGAGAAAGTTTAATACCCAAATACTTAAATGACTTAGAAGTCCAGCATAAACCAAAAGGGCTAATGTCACTTTTGAAAACTTTGTGGTTTAAAGGCAAAAATAGGGATTTACTGGCATTCAATTTATAATTGGACAAATCACTAAATCTTGCTATTTCCCTTAACAAAGCCAGAACTGAGGATACAGGATGAGACAAGTGTATTAACAGGTCATCCACATATGCAGTAATTTTAATTTCATGTCGCCCAATTCTCACCCCTTTTATAGAAACATTGTTAAGGATATTTTGAACAAGAGGTTCCAGATATAAATTAAATAACAGAAGAGATAAGGGGCATGCTTGCCTAGTACCTGAATGAAGCGAAAAGGGCTTAAAGAATGCCCATTCACGAGATCCTTGCAGAGGATTTTATAAAGTGTGGCAATCAAGGAAATAAACAGAGAGGGAAAATGAAAAGCCTCCAGAGCTCGGAACAAAAAGTTCCAGTTCACTCGATCAAATGCTTTCTCTTGGCATCCAGGGACACCAAGCCTGCAGGGAACTCAGTGTCCCTGGTAGCCGAGAAGACATGTGACAGGGTGCATAAGTGATCAGAAGATGAACGCCATTTCATAAATCCTACCTGGTTATTACCTATTAACTCAGGAAGAACTACTGTTAGCCTATTAGCTAATATTTTGGAGAGAATTTTAATATCCTGATTTAAAAGTGAGATGGGTCTATAACTTTGAACCAGCTCAAGGTCTTCATCAGGTTTGGGGAGCAGAACGATCAAAGCCTCAAAAAGGTGTGAATCTGTTTCCGCCCCAGCTAAGATATGTTGAAATAAACGGCCGAGTATTGGTAATAGAAGGTCCTGGAAGACTTTATAGACTAAGGAGGAGAATCCTTCAGGGCCTGGGACCTTATCTGCTGGTAGTTCACTAATAACCTTGGCAATTTCTTCCTGAGAAATAGGAACAACCAGAAAATCTGTACACCGATCCGAGAGAGAGAGGTCAAGTGAGAGTCTTATAAGTAACACTCTATATCCTCAGGGCAAAGGGGTGCTCCATGTCACTGTACAAGTTTGTATAGTAACTAGCAAATTCTTGAACTATTTCAGTGGAGATATTTTTAAAGACCCATCAACCATTGTCCTGATAGGCGGGATAAATCTCATTGATTCCTGTTGCTTAATACGCAGTGCCAGTAGGCATCCCGCCTTTTCCCCCTGATCAGTGTAACTAGCCCTTGTACGGATAATAGCTAGTTCTGCTTTGTCTTGAAGTAACTCCGAGTATCTATCTTTCAACACTAGAAGTTTCCTCATATCCTCACCTAGAGGATTAATCGAGAAATTAGCTTCAAGAGATCTAATCTGGGATAATAAAGATTTTAATTCCTTCTCCTGTGCCCTTTTCCTACCAACCGCCATACTGATAAGGATCCCTCTCATGAAGGCCTTAAAGGCCCCCCACAAAATATCTGGCTTTGCACTATCTAATGGGTTACGTGAAAAAAAGGATTCTATTTGCTCCCTTATAAGTTTACAGTATTTAACATCCTTAAGAAGTTGATCATTAAGCTTCCATCTGGTTTCCCTATTGGGTAAATTAAGCAGCACCAAATTGCATACTACTAATGAATGATCAGAGATTGGGCCAGGTTAGATCGAGGAGGACATAACCCCAGGCAGTAGGAACTGAGAAATGAGTATGCAATCAATGCGGGACTGCGAACCGTGAGTCATAGACTTGCAGGTAAACTCCCTAGAGTCACGATGTAAAACACGCCAGACATCGCAGAGCCCGCATTGGCCCAATAAATCATTGAATGCCCTCTGCCCAGGGGGTGGCCCCTCCCAGACCTCTACCTAATCTATCTAAATTAGGCTTGAGCACTTGATTGAAATCTCACCCTAAAATGATCCTAATGGGAAGCATTGGAAGAATGATAGATATGAATCTCATAAAGAATCCTGGGTCGTCCAAATTGGGACCATAGATACTTCCTAGTAATATTGGAACAGACAAGAGAGTACCTTTAACAAGGATAAACCTTCCCTCGGGATCTTTAATAACCTGTGTAGAAACAAAAGGAATACCCCTGCTAATCATGAGCATGACCCCACAACTGTTTGTAGATCCCTGAGCGCTATAAATTGATCCCACCTGCTGCCTCCTTAACTGTAAGGCTTCCACTTCTAATAAATGGGTTTCTTGTAAAAAGTTATCTGGGAGCTTGTTTGAGAACCTGATATTGTTTATGCTTTTTCTGATCCCTTAACATTCCAAGTCGCAAAGGTTATCTCATTAGCCATCCAGAAATAGTAGTTGAGCTTAAAAATTCAGCTCAGCATGCAGGGTATATCCTGCAAACATACCCCAGGGTTACTGCATTAAAATCCACCCCCTCCCTAACCCCCAAATTTAGATCCTCTCTTCCTGCCCCTCCAACAATACCCTATAACCCGCTCCCCTCCACCCTCTAAACTGTCACAAGTGACATTCAGCACAGTACTGGTGCTTTTCCTTCTACTCCCGCCCCCTTATAGTGTCCCCAATTACTAAAAATTATTACATTTAAATATCTTGGTATTGAGAACAAAACAGTGCTGATTATACCCAACAAAGAGAAAACAATCCTCGGCTTTCACCACAATCCCACCGAAGTGTGAACTTGATGGAAGTCTATTTGAAAGGGGCCTCAGCGAGATCCATGCACAACCCAGGTGGTCATGGAAACTCAAACAAAACCGAGAGAGAAAGCAGGATCCGTACTTGCCTCATGAAGCGACCCTAGAGAAAACAAGACCAAAACAGGAACCCAGTGAGGGGGAGTTACCTGCAGTGCAGATTGAGAACAGGAATTGACAGAAAGAAAAATTGTAATCACACCACCGGGGGGAGGGCATACTAAGCGCCTCTACCCAGAAATAACCCGCCTCCAAATGCACAGGCTCTCAAATGAGAGTTAACGATTCTGCACTCAGACTGAGTGAAAAGAGTCGGTTAAATCCCTCTTGAATTGAGGACTTCGTCCTCGCGAATCACCTGTGCTTGGAACATCCTCTGGTGACCAGTTCAAGGTCATAACCGGGTGAGAATTAATGATACAGAAAGCCCCAAACCGTCCTAATACCAATCCAGATTAAAAAAAAACTGCAAATCTGAATCACTACAAAGCTTACTCCCTCTCTGCTATGTCCGTCACACAAAAGCTACTAAAGCTTGATACACAGAGCCTCCCATAATCAGGCCCGAGACCCCAAGTGTCCCTTGCTCCAAACCAGCATGGGCTCTCTACAAATGGAACCAAGAAAACTGGAAGCCAGCACAGCCTGTGATGATCCTCCCAGTCCAAACCGATAGGGAAGTTTCCATGTCTTCGCATTAAATAGTTTCTATCAAGAGGAAAAAAGTTCCAGCTCTCCACTTCATATCTCTCTCAATCTATGAGCTCAACATCTCAGGATCCTTAAATAATTCTGGCAACGAGACTTAAAGCTTGTCAGGGCCACTGCAGGATCATCATAGTTTAACCAGGATCCGTTAATTAGAATCTGTAGCCTGGCCAGGTATCCCATCCTGAACTTCAAGCCTGCCACAATTATCTTGGAAAAATAGGTGGAACGCTTATGTTTCATGCAACCAAGCCAGGCAAATCTTGAGAGATTCTCAGCTTCATATTTTCTCAGCGAACCTCTTGCAAAGCTCGTACTTTCTGCAGAAAGTGCTGCCTCTCCAAGTAGTTCAAAAACTGGCAGATGATGGGGCAGGGGATCCTCCGGGGGTTAGGCCACAGGAACCTGTAAGCTCACTCTATGATATAACCAGGGCCAAAAGGAGATGGTCCGGCCACCTGCTCCACCAGCTTCTGAACGAATGCCACAGCATTTTGGCCTTCCTCTCCCTCTGGTAGCCCAAGAAACACAACGTTGTTTCTATGGCTCCGGTCCTCTAGGTCTTCGAGCTTAGATTCAAAATGAGATAATTTCTGACTCATAGAGACCAGATCAGGATTGAGACTTCAGAGCTTTTTCTCAATATAAACTATTTGAGCTGTATTATCAGAAACAGGAAGTGAGACTTTGTCCAATTTTCTGGAAAGAGATTTCAAATCCAATGGCATTTCTTTCATTTCCTCTCGAAACGGCGTAAATTCTTCAAAGAACCTGGAAAGCGTTAAGGGTTCCTGCTCACCACATTGACTCAGAGGATTAGGCCCAGGCCCACCCGAAGCCCTGGATAACTATAGAAGCCTTTTCAGGAGTAGCTGGAAGGGGTATGCTTCTGCAGGGCTTTCTTCACGTAAGCCTCCATCCGCTGAAATTACACACAAACCAGACTTCCAAAATGTTTAGACAGCACTGAATAGTGAAACTAGGAGAAATTAAGAAGTTTGGACATCCAAAAAAGATGATTTAGTGATCAGGAGGCAGGAGCTTCTTGAAGGAGCTTCTACTCAGCACTCTGCATCACGTGATCCCGTGGCAATCTTATCTGAAAAGAACAGAGCAAACTCCTCTCACCATTCTTGAGAAAAAGCTCTTCTGGGCTGAAGACAGACTGGATTGCACAATCTGTCCACAGTCTTGAAGAGCTGAGCTGGTCTATTTTTGCAGCATCAATCTCTCTGGAGGAATTCTGCCTTCTACGAGAGATTGCGGATTGATAGACCACATAGTGGTCCATCAAACTAAGTTTGTCACAATCCAGGCCTGACCTCCACCAACACCTCTCTAACCTTCATCCAGCTCTGCTCAACTCCTTCAGAGTCTCATTAAACCAAAGAGACCTGGGGCAAAGAGTGAGAGGACTAACACAACAGTAGCAATGGAATCCAGGGCCCTGCTGTCACCTTATTATAGACAAGTACCAGGTCTCTTGGATCTATGCAATCTCTCGGTAAGCCTGATAGGTCCAGCACTGCCATTAGGTCATCTGGAGAAACACCCCTTAAAGGGCGATACCGGACCATCTCCATAGGGGCTGGCCTACTAGGGGTGGCCTCAAAACTGCACCCAATGGAGTGATGATCAGACCATCCAACTGGTTCCACCACCAAATCGGATATCTCCATCCCCAGAAGGAACACCAAATCCAATGAATGACCACCAATATGGGTCGAGAAGGAAATAACCTGTGTCAAGCCCAGTGAAATCATTAACTGGAGGAAATATTGATCAAATTGCGAGAGTTCATCATCGACCCAGGCATTGAAGTTCCCCAGAACCAACCATCTGGGGGACCCCAATGTCAGGTCGACAATGAAGACTGTGACTTCCCACAGGAAAACATTCCCATCCCCTGATGGACGGTACAAAAGAAGTATCCTGTGCCCCACACCCTCACCCATGATACATTCAAAGGAGTTGGTAGTTCCCACTGGTACCTCCACTAGGCCCAGTTCTGATCTAAAGCAGATAGCAACATCCCCGCCTCTATGATCCATCCTCGGGCGGTGTATCACCGAGTAACCAGCTGGAATTGCTGCCACCAAAACTGGTCCAGCATTCTCATCCAGCCAGGTTTCAGTGATGCATGCCAGGTCAGATGGCCGAACAAAATCAGCTATAATAGCCTTCTTGTTTTTAATAGACCTGGCATTACACAACACCACCCGAGTAGGATGAGCATCTAAGGATGACTGTGCTACCTGCTGGCTACAAACAGAACCCTTGGGTATGGGAACTAGACAGAGAGGACCCCTTTTCTGGACCCATTTTGTCCCAGGGCGTCTCCTTGTCCCCACCATCCCTATCCGCCCACTCCTTTCCATTCCCTCTCTAGATCCAGCCCTCGTCCTGCTCCTTCTTCCAACAATCCCCAAAGCCCTGCACCATCTATAAACTTCTGGTGATAGAGGAGGACAGGAAAAAGGACGAAGGTCTCTGAGCCTGGAGGGGGAATAATACCCGACTGCCCTTGTGCCATCCCAACACATATTTAGCACCCTAAATAAATAACAAAAAATAAACAGTCCCAAAATACAAAATTAACTCCACTCCACAAAACTAAATAAATACAAGACCCTATATAATGATTTAACAACAAAATAAAAGTATAAATTAAAACACAGAATAAATCTCAAAATATTGATTTAAGGGCTCTCACCCCTCCAACCCAAACACAGAATACAACAAAATACAACAAATAACTAATTAATTCCCCCTCCCCAACCAGTCCTCTCACCACTGGGGAAGAGAGGCAAAAATAATATACACTAAAATAATTAATTCCTTCCCCACCCAGTCCCCTCACCACTGGGGAGAGAGGGCAGCACTCACAATGCCAAACAATAATAGTAACATAAACTACAAATCTAATAAACAAAATAAATAAAATAAATGGACACAGGGTCCTCTCACCACCTGGTCGTCCAAATAATGAAAATTAATAAACCAGTTTCTTCAGACCAATTCAAAATATATACTGGAGAGCTCACCCCAGTAGATGGATGCTGCTGGGCATAACGCCAGGAATCCGCAAAAGAGTACAGAGAAGTTGTAAACCAGTTCAGGAAAAACAGCATTCTAATGAACTGAGAGATTTTAGGAGCAAGTCATAGGTGTAATTCTAAGATCAGGAGCACTGAAAGTTCAAATTAACAGCATGAGATAAAATGACCACCTCTCCAGGAGGTCACTGCCCCCAGTCAGGTCCTCAGCAATGGCCCCCCGAACAGAATCCACTCACCAGTGGGTCCCCCCGGTGAACCTAGGAGACATCAGTTACTTGGGGCCGCCTCTTCAAGGCCCTAAACTGGCACCACCTGCCCTCGAATCCAGCCAGTGTCAGCGACCACCCAAGGCAGCTCACCCCAGAATTCTCGCTCCAACACACACTCCCAAATCCACGTTCCAAAACAATGAACAGTCAGAAACACTTCAGAGAATAAATAAACACAGGCTCCTCTTTCAACTTCAGAAGATCTCCCCACACCAAGGGATCAATGAGAACTGGCTTTTCCTCCCAGACACTCCTATAGTCCCAACCACATCGGCCGAATCAAACTCGGGATACAAACACCCACCCAGTCCTGGCAAGGAGTGACGACCGCCAAACCATAGAGCCATCAGATTTCTCAAAAATAGTCCAAATAAGGCATGGAACAGCACAGGAGTCAGTAACTAAGAGTTAGTAAACGGCGGTACCAGTATCAAATCCGGCATAACACACAAAAGACAGGATGCTGTAAAACTTTAAAAGTGCCCACACGCTCAACTCCAGCAGGTGAGCACACTCAGCGAAAATGGCAAAACAGGAGAGTAACAGCGATGGCAAAATGAGAGAGCAACAGAAACAGCAGTGCGATGGCTAGCCCTGCGTGGCCGCCATCTTGATCAATGATTCCTTAAGAAGTGCCTCCATAATCTTGCCCACTACTGAGGTAAGACTGACTGGTCTGTAGTTCCCTGCCTCCTCCCTGCTGCCACTCTTGTGGAGCAGGATCACATGAGCCCTTCTCCAGTCTTCTGGGACCTCTCTTGTGTTCAGAGACTCACTAAACAGTTCTGATAATGGCTCTACGATTTCCACCCTTAGTTCCTTTAGTACCCTGAGATGAATGCCATCAGGTCCCATCGCCTAGTCTACCCTGAGCTTATCGAGCTCTTGTATGACCCTTTCTTTTGTGAAGGGACAAGTGCTCACATCCCTCCCCCTTCCGAGTCCATGGTGCTGATCTGTGGCTCCTGCCCTACTTTTCTTCAGTAAATACTGAGCAGAAGTATCTAATTAGGATAGATGCTTTTTCATGGTCCTTCTCCTCACATGCACCCTTATCCCCTTTGATCTTAGAAATACCCCCTCTGGACTTTCTCCTTTCACTACTGTATCTATAGAAAGTCTTGTCACCTTTTACTGTTCGTGCTAGTGTTTCCTCAGTTTGGGCCTTTGCTGGCCTTACTGCCTTCCCTGTTTCCCCTTAGGGAAGTTTGGTATGCCTCCCTATCTTCATCCCGCTGTGTTCCCTTATATTTCCAGAAGGACAGCCTTTTGACTGTGAGCTTTTCTGCTACTGTTTTTGAGAACCAAAGTGGTTTCCTTCTTCTTTTGCACTTCCTTTTCTCTATAACACAATGGGATGTTGCTTCAAATATTGCATCCTTAATGCTTGTCCACTTTGCCTGTACCCCCTCACCTGTATTTCTTTTTGCCTGGGCTAG
Source organism: Neoceratodus forsteri (assembly GCA_016271365.2). NCBI lineage: Eukaryota > Metazoa > Chordata > Ceratodontiformes > Ceratodontidae > Neoceratodus > Neoceratodus forsteri. Next base: position 866,403,326 of record CM057450.1, on the reverse strand, counting down.
CTTAACTCTGTTGGCCATTTTATCAAAGTCAGCCCTCTGAAGTCCCATATTTTGCTTCAAATGGGATGATTTAGTTGTAGTGGCCAAATTGAACCCTACCATGTGATGGTCACTGGCCCTTGGTGACTTTCTACCTGGAGATCTGTGATCCTTTCTCCATTAGTCAGTATGAGATCTGGGATAGCTCTGTCTCTTGTGGATTGTTGTACCAGTTGTTTGAGGCCTCCCCGCAGGAATTCACCACATATCTAGTTCTGGGAGATGTTCCTGCTGGTATTGACCAATCTGTATCTGGCATGTTGAAGTCTCCCATTATCAGAACCTCCCTTTTGCTGTCATGTTTTGTATATCTTCTAACAGTAATGAGTCTATGTCCTTCCCTGGTCTGGGGCCTATAGACAACCCAGTTCTTATGGCTGTCACATTTCCTGTTTCAAGGTGACCCACAGTTCTTCTGGATCCTTATGTGTATTCTGAATTTCTGCAGCTTTGATATTTTCATTGACATACAGGGCCCTCCACCCCTCTTTTGCACCTCTGTCTCTTCTGAAAAGTACATATTCAGGTACTGAAGTCTCCCAAGTGTGGTTACTGGTAAACCACGCCTCGTTAATTGCTACTATGTCCAGTTTAGCCTCTGTTTATTGCCTGCAGGTCTGGGATCTTGTTTCCAGACTGCAAGCATTTGTGTACATGATTTTCCATTGGCCAGATTTCAGTGTGTTAGTTGTTTGGTGTGGTCTGGCATTTCCCCATGCATTGTATGGGGAGCAGGACCTATTTCCTACCTGGTGATGCAAATGAACTGCAAACATGCTGAACTCCTGTTTGACCACTAGCAGATGGGGAGGGGTGTTTTCCCATTCCACGATGGAGCGTAATCCTCTCTCCCATTTGCTAGTTTAAATATTCTGCAAAGACGTAAAACTTATGCCCCAATGCACTGACTTACTCCTTAGTCAGATGCAGTCCATCAAATTTAAAGAAATTTCACTCCCAAAACTGTTGCCAGTTCCCTGCAAATCTGTGTCCTTTTTCCCGGCACCAGCCCTTGAGCCACATGTTTAGCTCCCCTATCTCCCCTTCTCTCCCCTCCCATCCACCTGCCCCCTCTCCCAGACAGGCAGGATCTCAGAGAAGAAGATGCTGGATGAAATGGATGACAGTTTGTCACCCAGCCTGGTCAGGTGTTGCTTGGTCTCCACAACTGACCAGCTGGTGAGATCATTAGTCCCTATGTGTACCAGGATGTCAATGTTTTTTCCTGCTTCCTAAGCAATTTTAGAAATGTGATCAGTGTACCTCCATGCTGATGTACCTGGGAGACATCTGATCATTACCTCTGGCTGGAGATAGGTATCAACTCCCAAATCATGGTGTCTCCATGATCAGAAGTATTTTGGATTTCCTTTTGCTTTTTTTGCTTTGGTTCCTATTTTGGGTGAGTTTGTTGCACTAGCTTCTGTGCTGCTGTGTCCTGCTCTGCAGTGTCCTCTGCCCCTTTGTTTGATTTCAAAGATAGAGGCAGATGCCTGTTTGTAGTTTTTATATGGTTGGTGAAGGTAATATGTTGGAGATCACCTAGTGATGGGGCACCCAATTTGCCCTTCCTAACCACCTGCCAACCTCCCAGACCAACTACCCTCTGTGGTCGAGGTGCTTCTGTTGGATGTTGGGGAAATGGCGGGTATTTCTTATAATATATTTCCTCTTGAAAATTAAATTTGAGGTGTGCAATCTTTTCCCATACTGCCTGGAGCTGAGCCCTAAGATCTCCAATGGCTCAGCATGTAGGACAGTGCCCTAAATCCTGTAAAACTGCCCTTCTGAAAAGTGTTCCGCAGTATCTCACTTCCCTTTCTGCTCTAGTTGTCCCCCCCCACTGGATTCTACCCTCACATCTTGGTATACCCAATGCTGCACTTTTCACCCTCTTGCCACCCTTCCTACATTCCTTCTCCCCCACCCTCTTCCCTCTCCCTATGACTCTGGCACTTCTTATCTGTTGTCTATTTTCTCTGACAAATGCCCTGGCTGCCTTGTTACAATGTTACCCTTGAATTGTATTAATCTGTACTCTATTTGCAATGTCCACATTGTTGTAATGCCTGTCTTGATGTTCCCATAATTTGCATTTCTCTGACGTGGAACCTTTGTAAAAGAGCCATGGCTCAAAGGTATTTGTAATCCTAGACTTGATAAATAAAAATAAATAAAATAAAACCTGCAATTAATGATATCCATTCCAGATAAGTTGCTGGGTTTATAACCTGATCAGAGTAATTAGAAGGAAGAAAATGAATGCAAAAGTTTGATTTTGTGTTGTGTTTGTTTGTTTTTGTATAACTTGTTATAACAAGTGAAATTACTAGTACCCCTGTAAATGAGGTGACCGTATGGCTTCCCCACTGATCCACCCCTTCCTGCTTTGCCACAGGAAATGTCACAACTATGTTAACCTGTAAAAGGAGTGTAGTGTGCGGTGTTTGGGGATTGGGGTGGGTGGCTGGGCCCTTCCCCTCCCAAAAAAGAAGAACCACAGCAGTAGCGTAGCAAATTTCCAGAGTGCCTGGGTGCAAGGCCATGTTACAGAGCCCCTCCCCAGTTTTGAATGAACATCAAAATGATGATTTGGGCCCCTCAAACCTTGTGGGCCCAGGTGCCACTGCACCCCCTGCACCCTTGTAGCTATGCCCCTGAACCATGGATGAAAGAAACAAGGAGGTAAGAGCAGAAACAATCAGTCAGCAACAAATGCAGTAACCCTTAAAGCTTATCCTAATGATAGATAAAACTGTACAACCTTTAAAGCACCACTTGTAATAATTATACCCTGTAAGAAACACTTTGTTACAGAGAAAAATAAAGCAGTAACAGAAGATATACCTTGCAAAAGACAATTTGAATCAGAAGAATACAGCAGTAACCTGTTGGCATACACCTGTAGGCACACCTTGTAATAATGCAGCAGAAGGCATACACAGCAACAACAATTTGAATCAGTGAAAAATAAAGCAATAAAATGTTAGCAACAATCAGTAACAATCCCTGTGAGTACAAAATAAAAATAACAACACACAGTATATCTGCCTAGCCAAAATAAGTCTTAATCCTTTCCCTTGCTCTGGTAAGGTTCTTTGCTCTGTCCTTTCAAGCAGCCTAGAAGGAAAGAGCACAGGTGAAGCTATGTGCCTTGGCCACCAAACCTAGACCCAGGGCAGGAGGGTCAGCAGCAGCATGAAGTAGGGAGACCAATATCCAAAAGCCCCCATGAGCAGCAACGTTGATGTTTTGGTCAGTTTCACACTAAATGCAAGGTGCCTGTGTCTCCCCTCCTTCCCCAGTACATTATGGTAGGTACTCAGCCAGGGGATTAATTTAATTCCTATTGTGTTGGACACCAGCAACACAACTTTGCAAGCATTCTGCTAAAATTATTACAGCACATTTAAAGAACAGTCGAGGGAGGAAGAACTCAGAGACAGCACTGACACAAGTGGACATTTAAAGCATTTTGCCCTCTCTCCCTGGGCTGCCTGCCTGTCACTGGCTTCTTGCATCCATTCAAAACAGAGTTACACACACCTCCTCCTCACCTAGCATCATGGTTTTCTCAAGTCTGGGCCCAACCAGGCAACAGACAAGCTAAATGCAGATCTATGGTTCCCCCCTGTAATCTATGCACTACCTGAAAGCTTTGCTTTGTAGAGGGATGAGGGCTGAGACTGACCAGGGCAGAAGCGTCAGCAGCAGCATGAAGTAGTGGGGAGACCAATATCCAGACAACCTTCCCCCCTCTGTCCAGCTCTCTTGGGGTTGAGCAGAGACAGCTGGGTGGCGCACACAGATGGACCCGGCAACTCAGCACCACTCACTTACCTTGTACAAATCTGTGGCTAACATGATGTTGATGCAATCCTGCTGCTCCATCTTTGTGCAATTCCACCATCACAGTAGCCACCTGAGTATTTCTTGAATGAAGAAATCAACTCCACACTGCTGGTTGTTGGGCTACGTCATGGGGTGGGCGGGGTGTGATGATGTGTTCAGTGAGGAGTGGTATCCTGATGTCATCCCTGAACAACTGGAGGTAACCACCAACTTTGGGTATGTTGTAATACTGAAAGGAGGGTCAACTGGGAGAAACAAAGCTCAAACATAAGCCTTGTGCTGTAGTACAGTACAAAACCTGGAAGGGAGGAGGGTGAGTGTTTTTATTTATAGGGCAGTCTGCAACTTGCCAGCACTTGTTTCACTTGCTAATGTCCTTATGTTTACTTGCCCACATACCACTCAACCGTCTGCACTACAAATCAGTGACAAGGCTTAACAAGTGCTGTGTCCAAGATGGCCACAGGAATTCAGAGCACATGTGTGAGTCTTCGCACATGTGCAGAGAACTCACGTGACCATCTTGAACACTGCAGCCAGTGCCGTGTTCCACTGATGACCGACAGACAGAATAGTGTGGTGAATGTGCAGTGATTTCCATTCTCCACCACTGTTAACAAGTCTTGCTGGTATCCGTAAGCTCCTTTTACTCTACTGTGCTCACAGGATGTCTGCAGGGCTATAACCACTACTACTGTAAAATTAAGGTGTTGTAATTTTTTTCTTTCTTGCCTATGAATTTGGAACAGAAGTTTCACTCTGCATATATGTTTGTCGTTATGCCTGTTTCCTTCAGCTTTGTCTTGGCTGCAATTTCTGTAATACTCCATAAGAAATCTTCATTGAATACTTAGACATTGCATGGACACAAAAAGAAACAAAAGAATATTACATGTTTATGCTTTGTTGGACCATGTTTGGACTATATTTTACTGTATAGTAAGAGCCACATGCAGACAAGTCAATGTGCTTTAGGGTCAATGAGTCTCTGATTAAGTAAGTGTATTACAAGTGTATTAATTAGTGGAACTGAGACTTTAGTATCCTTTTTAAATTAACTTTATTTATCCTGTTAGACTGTAGCATCTGCACTATATATACTTATTTATACATGCACTTTTTTCACATATACATTCAGCACTTTATTCTTTGTCATGCACTATCACTTTTAACTGCTAGGTTAAATTACTGTCTGAAACTGCAATACCCATCCTCCTGCAGATGCACTATGTGAAAAACTGGTCAGGAAGTTTGCACCCTCGGCACATCTATTTGGCAGTTGCTGTTTCTCATATGACCTTTTAAAGGTAAATAAAGTTTGTTGTTGATCAATTTGTCTGGTGCCATTTTTTGTTTGTGGTACAACTATAAGTCACTCGCAGCCATGCCAGGGGCACAGCTTTGGATTTACTGTTTAAGGAATCTGATCAGTCACAGGCTGTTGATGCTCACAACATCTTCATTCAGTTTTTTTTTTAGACAGGTCAAAAGTATGGTGTGCTGGCATAATGTGTGTGAGCACAGAAAGCAGCCTGAGGCCTTGCTTGGGGGGAGGTGAAATTGAAGAGGTGCACAGACTAAAACCACATAATAACCACAGCTCACTGTGCTTCAGAAAAGTGCAGGGGTTGCAAAAACTACAGTACATAGGGATCACAGAAATTTCCCCCTGGTTATAGGGTGTCAGTGTGGCTCAGTTGGTAGCAAATCTGCCTCTGGCCCAAAACGTCATGGGTTCTCATCCCACACTGGGATTGGACTTGTACCTAAAACGCTGGCATCTGAGTGCAGTATTAGGGGGTGCTGTGCTGCTGGGGTGTGCCGTCCTTTGGATGAGATGTTAAACCAAGGTCCCTTCTACCCATCCTGGTGGGTATCCAGGTGGAAGTAAAAGAACCCAGGGCACTCTATGCCAAGAGTAGGGAACATTCCCAGTGTCCTGGCCAACATTCCCGTTCCTATAAAACAGTTCATGCAATTGTCCAGGCTGGGTGTGGGTGTTGATGTGCGATATGGCTGCCACTACACATTCAAGTCACTTCACTACCAGTCTAGCATTGCTTGTAATATGCTTTGGGATACACTGTGTATGAAAGCGCTATATAAATGCTGATTCTCCTTATTATTATAGAAGTAATTAGCAAGGCATGAGACTGAATGTCTGCAGCACAGCAGTAGTAAGAGAAATGAAAACTACTTCCAGAAGCATGGTGCTAGCAAATAAAGTCACATATAGGAAACTAGAGAAATTTTGGCAATTGCCATGAAAAGCAGCCAGTCCATACACATTCTGTAGCATAAATCATCGATAACATTGCAAAAAAAAGGACTTGGTCAATGACCAATTCCACTGATATAACTGGCCTACCAAGAGGCTTATCCAGGCACTTACATACTTTAGGGAGAATATACATATGAGCCCTCAGTGGCTATTCAGTTTACAGAAGATGGAAGGAAATAATGCACCAGACATCAGTGCAATCAGTGCAGCCTGAACTGAAAGACTCTGATAAACTGTACATGGAAATAACTGAACATCTGAAAACGAAATAAAGTAATTTGAAAACATTCAAGGGTATCGGACTTTAGTGAATCCTAAAAGGAATTGCAGGAGGTCATAAAGAGTAACAGTGAAAAAATCAGGGCAACACAAAAGGAAACATTTGCATTAAAGAAAAATGACTACAAATCTGGAACCATTTTTCAGCAAGGGAAAGGGGGAGAAAGAAAACAGAGTGCAGTTTGAACCAAGGTTTATTTAAAAAAATAAATAAATGAAGTGGTAAGTGACACAGACAACAGTTCATCAAGTGACTCTGAGGGTTTCACAGCTAGCCTTTTTAAAGTGAGTCACAAACCACTCCAGTCCTTCAGCAGAGTACAAAAGCCTCAAAATACAAACACCGTGAAAGAGGTACAAGTTGAGGGAGATGAAGATTAAGGAGACAAGTGGAAGGGATACAAACAGTACCAGAGCAGGAAACAATCAATGAGATACAAGACAATGTGATTAATCTGCCCTCATATGGGCTCATGGAATCAGAATGAAATATTCTAAATAAAGAGTGATGGGGATCTTTTTGAAATGGCTGTTGATCATTGTAATTGCGGAGGAATTTAAGTCTTCACTGCTTTTTCAACAATAACATGATCGGCTCTACTGCACCAGATGTACAGTCCACACAAGATACCCTCACAGTCCCCTCTGAACTTTTGGAGAAACAGAGTATTGACACCTAGGAAGTGGGGCTGGAATATCAACTAATCACCACAGATACTGTAACAAAAAAGATTGTAACATTTTGTCCTCCATCCCGTCCAGCAGTAAATGTTTTTACAGCTTTGTAAGCAGGACTTGAATAATTCACTGCAAAAAGATTTTTGCAATACATTTGTGAACATTTAAAATGGAGAAATGAATGGAATTGTAACCCCGAGGTGGCGCTATCCCAAGGGCTACTACCCCTGCCTACTTGGCTAGTGGCAGGTTAAAGGGCCTGAGTTCTGAAATGGGTGCCTCCACCTGGAGGTCAAGGTTGGTAGTGATCAAGCTTATCCTGGGCACAGGCCTCCTCGGGACACTGTAACTACCTTCTTCCTCTAGTGGCCTGAACACTGTACAATAATCACTTTCACAATACCCTGGTACACCACACAGGTACCCACACTGTTTGCACTTACCACCAGGGCTGGTTCCTCTGGCTTGACCCTGGGGACCCCTTGTAAAACAAAGTTTTGCACAGCAAATAACACCAGTACAGTACTTTGAGCACAAACTGGAACCACAGTCAGATTACATGCAGAAAAGTTAGATCTGATTTATTCAGGGGACTTGAACAAGGGAGGAGCAAAATCAGGTTAATTAGCTTAAAGGTTATATCAATCAAGTAGTTATGCAAGCACTTTAAGTTCCCCCACACAATCACACCTCTGGGTAACCAGGTGGAGTAGAGATGGGCTAGCCAGGGCCATTGCCCAGGGTAGGCTGGCCTTGCAGCTGGTTGATGCCCAGTGATGGAAAAAAACAACATGCACAATACACACTATTTATAATCCGGAGCCGGAGGGTTTAGTTCATGAAGAAAAAAGAAACAACCAGTCAATCAGATGACACATTTAGATTAAGCTGTTGTCACAGGGAGCTACCCTGATCATTACGATACCCAAGACTGGACACAGGCTGGACGAAAATCGAGACAGCAGGTGGTTGATCTATAGAGCCAGGAGAAGCAGGGCCCACACTATTCACTGGGGTTGATCCCCAGGCAGGTCTCTCATCGATGACTTCTCTGTGCAGCGGGTAGTCTGGTTGAGCCAGTCTGGCAAGACCCAGACTGCATGGAAACAAATTCAGATGTAGTCTGTTTTGGGCTGGATATAGCTTTCAGCAAGCAGAACACAGTTCACACAGTGGGGGACCACATCATGACCCACTTGCAGCTCACAGCACATTTACATGTAAAGGAATGCTACTGTACCAGGCAAAGCACTCCCCGGTCACAATCACAAAGTCTCTGCACACACCGGGAGCTTGGGGGTAGCTGGAACTCCTGACAGGCTGATCGCATTCAGCAAAATCTTCAGTTTTCTTCAGGTTGAGCCTGGTCCCACTTCAGTAGCTTACTTTAATCACACAACTCAGATTCAGTACGAAAACAATTCTCTTCTTCCTCTCAGAGTAGTAGACAGACATGCAGGCAGAAATCAGGCCTTTCTACAGTGCTCGCACAAATACTAAACAGACGGCTACTCTAACTATATCAAGCTGTTGCTCCTTCAGCTTGCAACTTAGATCTGACTTAAACAGCAGGCAGCTTGGAGATTTCACTCAGATCCAAAAGGTTTGGTTGGCTGATTCAGCTGTCAGTCAAGCAAGGGCTCCCCCTTCAGTTGCAAAAAGATGTCAAAAGACCAAAACTACAATTACTACAGATTTTGATTCCAGACAGCTCCTGTAGTCCAGTTCCATTTTAGGTCCCACCAGAAGTGATTGGTCCAATTCGCAGTCCAGGACCAAGATAGTGGGGATAAACAAAACAGTCCTTGCTGGAAAGAAGGCAGGTTAGACAAACTACATTCTCATTATCACTCTAAATGATTGTCAGCAAATAGTTACATCTGTCAACAGAGCTCCCTCTCAGATTACTTATGACTGCAATCCAGGCAGCTCTTAAAGAGACAGTACAAAGAGGCTATACAGGCACTCTCTGGCAATCACATTTAAACTGCTGAAATGCAGGACACCAGCCTGGCAGTGAGCATTTAGGCAGCTCAAGGAAGACTTTTGGGAAACCCCATTTGTGGGGGTTACACCATGAATAGCTTGAATTCCAAGAATCAAATCACAGTCAACCAAGCAGAGATTGGGGAATGTGTGGTGGTTATGGACAAAGTTGATTGTATGGTAGATGTAGTTAAGCCCCACATTGCCTCTAGTAAAGTGGATTGATGAATTCATTGTGTGGTCCTTGAAAATAATTTGATCAAAGTGTGAGAGAGGGATTTTGTTGTTAAATAACGACTGAGGGCTCATATGTATGTACTATCTAAGGTACCTAAGTACCTGGATAACTCTCCAGGTAGGCCAGTTATACTGGTGGTGGGGTCATAGACCAAGCCTTTATCAAAAGTTATCAATGTCTCCATCAAGTTATTAGTTACAAACTTTCATCATTCATTAATTTTGAACACTGGAGGCATGATCTGAGTAGAGATGCAGCGAATTTAAAATTCACAGGCAAAATGAACGTGAAGTAGCCACTTTGCATTATCATAATGCTACGCAAAGGGTTCCATGTGAAAATCGCGATTATAAAATCACGACTACAATTTCAGCGCCTCCTTATCGGCGACTGCATTAATAGCACTCGCAAAGTTCAGCGCCCCACAATCTCAGCTACCAAGTAATAATAGCGCCGGTCGCTGATAGAGCAGTAGCGATTTTTTTCCTGGAAAAAGGTTACCTTTTTCATTCCCCTTGTTTACAAATTTAATGTATTGGGACACTAGGGGTCCTACGAGGGTACCAGTCAGGCTGTGCTGATGAGGGGCGATTTACTAGATGGGCTCAGCATGTCTCAGGGTTGATGCAAGGGTCATCTGTTTGCTGTTTAAGTTGATATGTGACCCAACTGGGTCAGGTATGGGGGTGCTGTGGGATGGCTTATCCTTCTTCATCTATGGCGCCCCCACCATTTGGGAGCATAACAGCATAACAGTTTGAAGGGTTTGAAGTATGCCCAAGTGCAGTGTATTGATCGCCCTCACCAGAAATTCAGCTACCATGTAATAATAACGCTTGGTGTTTACTTACTATTTAAGGAGTCTGTGTCTAGTAAGCTGCTCTTCTGATAGTTTATCAAGATATATTATGATTTATATTACTTCCTATTTCGATCCCACAATGCAATAGCCTACCTCTTAAAGGTACCAATATCATGTCGGTACCAAGATCGAGGTTACAATGGACGTGGAGTTTATTGCAAGCCAGAAGGGAAAGCCACTAGCCTTATTTTCTGGTTTCCTTTACCGCCGTGACAAAGAAAAAGGAGGAAAGGTGTATTGGCGATGTGTGGATGCACACCGCTTCAACTGCCTTGCACGTATCCACACAATAGAAGGCAAGGTAACTGCTCAATTGAGAGAACATACTCATGTTGTGGATGCTGGGGGAGTTGGTGTACGTAAAGTCATGGCTACTGTAAGAGAGCGTGCAAGAGGTTGTTTAGAGAGCACTTCACAGGTTGTAGTGCAATGCACTTCTACTGCACCTCACTCGGTTGCTGGTCGATTGCCAGATGCACAGTTAATTAAAAGAACTGTGCAAAGGATACGCCAGGTAGAACGCGTTGCCCCGCTACACCCAGCACAGTGCAGGACTTGGTCATTCCACCTGAATTTACAGTCACTGAAGGTGGTGAAAATTTCCTGCTGTTCGAAGTGGCAAGGAGCAGGACAGGATTCTAATGTTTGCAACCAGTGCAAATGTAAGATTTCTCAGTGAGTGCACTGATTAGCTGATGGATGGCACATTCAAATCGTGTCCCACGCTATTTGACCAACTGTACACCATACATGGTGTTAAGTCAGGAACAGTTGTCACTGCTATTTTTGTACTCATGTGTTCATGCCGAACTGCAACATATGAGAGGGTATATTCCCAACTTAAATCACTGTTGCCAAACCTAGCACCGCTTACAGCTATTCTTGACTTTTGAGAAGTCTGCATGGAAAGCATTCGCCAATGCTTTTCCATCTGCAGACCTGCGTGTCTTTTTCCATCTAGCACAATGTATCTGGAGAAAGATTCAGAAGTTACCAGATATACATGAGCGTTATAGTGCAGACCCTGATTTTGCTTTTTACACATTCGCATGCTTCTATCACTTGCTTTTATACCACCAGCTGATGTAGCTAATGCATTTGACGATATGCGTCAGTTTGAATTTTTTGAACACAACGAGGAAGTACTGTTACCCTTACCTGAATATTTCAAGAACACTTGGGTCGGAAGGCAATGGGGCCATTCTGGACGTAGGAGGGCAGCATTCCCCCCTCATCAGTGGAGTTGCCACAGTGCTACAATGTTGGGAATTGCACGAACAAATAACGCTGTAGAGGGCTGGCACAGGGGATTCAATTCCAGATTAGGTGCCTGTCATCCCAGCATCTGGAAGTTGATTCAATCGCTTAAAGAAGAACAGAGGCTCACTGAAATTAGATTAGAACAAATTGTGTCTGGGGCATATACCGCGACTGGAAAAAAAAAATACAAGGACAGCAACACTCGCATTGCAGCTATCGTGGCTTCTTATGGAACAAGAAGCTTGTACGATTATCTCCGTAGTCTCGCTTACAACTTTCAGTTTCAGGTGTGAATGCACCTAAGAGCACCTGGCACATTAACTGGCTTTTTGAATTGGTCTGTTTCCTTGATTTGGCTTTTTGAATTGGTTTGTTTCCTTGATTTGGCTTTTTTTAATTGGTTTGTTTCATAAATAAATTTTTTAATTTTATTCGTCAGTCGCTATTATGACATGCCGCCTCACTTTGAACTGTCAGTCGCTGACCCTGGTAATACAGGAACATGCATCCCGAACTTTAAACTGTCTGTATGAGCTACGTGTTATGCTCATTGCCCCAATCACCAAAGCAGAATTACAATCTGTAATCTGTTAGTTGCTGACTTGGGTGATGAACTAGTGGCTCTGTATAATGCTGCCTTGATTAATGGATCAATTCTGCCATCTAGAAAGATTGCGGCGAATTTCACAACATGGAATGTTTTGGTAAGGCATTTTATTTGTTCGTGCAATTCCCATTTATTGGCTGCCCTCTTTGCATTGTGCATCCTCTCAGCTTACTGTTATACTGTTAATCTTGTCAGCAGAGTCGCTGAATTTGCCATTCGCTATTATGTGAAATAACTTTCGCCCTAATTGTAAAGTCGCTCAATTGTGCTGGTCGCTGAAAGAGTAGTAGCGATTTTTTAGCCTCGCATATTGCGGTCGCTCATTTGTAGTCGCCGTTTTCACGGGTAACCACGCAAAGTGACCATTGAGAAGTGATCCATTCACCTTGTTATTATGACTTTGCATTGTTATTCCACCTTAACATGAAGTAAGGCAGAATGACAACAATATAAGCACTTTAGGCAGCCCCCCCACACATCACATGGCTTACAGTACTGTAAGTCACATGCTTTAGCCAGGCAGGAAGGAATTGTATCATACAAGTAGATACTTTTGCTTTCGCCTTTGTGGAGGTAGAAGGAGGAAACATATTGTGTAGGAGAGGAGAGTTCATTTTTAGTTTCTTTCTTTGTTGTACTGTTTTGTCAGTTCTTTTTGGTGACCGATTTCTTCATTTTATAAGTTTTGTTTTGTGTGCGTGTGTGTGAGACACTGTGTGTGTGAAGTTGCTCATCGTGTGACGAGTCGGAAAGGGAAGTAATGTTTTGTGCGATGGACCAGGGACAGTCTGTGGCCCATGGCCAGAAGGGACTGCACATGTGTGGGGGTTGTCATAGCCGGGTGTCTTTGGACCTTTCCAGACTGTATGATCCTGCCTCCTCCTCCGGAAGCAGCAGCACCAGCAATGCCGCCACCATGTTGACCAAGTCCACTACCACCACCACAACAACCAGTAGCAGCTGCCGGCTCCTGCAGCACCACCTCCACAGTAGCAGATGGAGCACCAGTTGTGTGACAGTGCTGCTGGCACTACATCTGCCCTTCTGTGCCTGGTCCCCCTGCAGCTACACAGTTTTGCAGTTTTACAACTGTGTCAGGGGGACAGCAGCATTGTGGAGTGTCAGCCTTGTGATGTGCAGGTGCGCTGTGGCCCATGGGGCACACATGTGGGGACTGGGGCCAGAGCACACATATGCTGAACCACCACAAGGTGGAGTGGCAGGCTGCCACTGAACAGGCCAGGCCTCCACCTACTGGCCCTTCTGTGGCAGTGGCAGAGGGTGCTGCTGTTGGGCAGCACTGCAGCAGGAGAAGGGCCACAACAGCAGTTTCTCCACCACTACCCCCACCACTACCACCAGCACCACTCTCACCACCACCACTACCTGGTTTTCCCCCCACACCAGTGGACCCCGCCACAATGCCTGCAACGCAGGCAGACATAGCACTTTTGTGGGCTGCTGTGAAGAAATGTAATGAGAGGGTGGGTGCTGTCCAGCAGCAGGTGGAGCAGATCGAGCAACACCAGCTACAGATAGTGTCGATGCTCCATCTGCTGCTGGAACATCATGGGATCCCCCATTAGCTTTTTTTTTCTGCACAGTCTCCCCCAAGTGCTGTAGTGTTTTGTTTATGTTTAATAACAGAAAGAGGGAAGGCCACACAGTATTATTTTAAAGGGATGCAGTCAGCAACAGGCGGTACCACCCACTGCACGGCTTACCCTCTAGTTAAGCCTACAAAGTATGTTGCAGCATTTTTCTCATGCCGCAACAGACTTTATTTAAATAAAGAAAATTCAGTGACCCAGAAGTGTGACGGACACTATGGAGGCTCCATTATGTGTAAAGGTGCAACAGCAGAGTGCCATGTGCTTCAGTACAAAAGTATTGAAGCACATGGTGCATCTCCACCACACCTTTCCTTTACACATAATGGAGACTCCATAGCATCCACCATCCTTCGGGGTCACTGACTTTTCTTTATTAAAATAAAGTATGTTACAGCATGAGAAAAGCTCTGCAACATACTTAAAATGTTTAACCAGAGGGTAAGCCTTGCAGGGGGCAGGAGCTGCTGTTGCTGACTTCTTTCCTTTAAATATATACATACACATACAGTCATACATGCTCCTTATTGCCCAACTATTATAATCCAGTGCCTCAGTAATATTTATTTTCTGTTGTGAAGTGATTTTGGAAAAGCTGGTGTGAGCAGTGCTAGTATGATGTGATAAATTGCATGTGTGCAGTCAGTGTTGTTCCCTGTGTGTTTGAGTGTGTGTGTGTGTGTGACATCAGACATTGTGCAGCTTCTTGCAAACATATATTGCTGACTTGTTGCAGTGTTTATGGTATAAAGAATAGCAAACAGAATAACATATATTTTATTGTCACTGTCATCATCAGCGGACGAAGAGATATGATACTTTTTCAGATGTGTCTGGCTAGACTGCACCTTAGTCACATACTGCACACATGACTTTTAGGAGAGCATGTATTTTTTGTGTTATGATCTCTGCAAAGTCATGTGTGCACTGTGAGTGACTGAGGTGCACAGTGACCTGATACCTCAGAAAAAATATCATATCACTGACTCCGCTGGTGCTCATGGTACAAATAAAATATACATCTTGTACTCATTCTTAACTTTATTCTTGAGATACTGCAACAAGTCACACCATATATATGTTTCCATGAATCTGAACAATGTCTGCACACACAGGAAAGAACACTGATGGCACACATGCAGTTTAGCACAACATACTTGCACTGCTCCATCATGCTTTTTATAAAACACTTCAAATCATGAGTCTTGACACAAAGTAAACATTACTGAGGATCCAGAAATATTTCTCTTTTGAAACAGACATTAAAGAGATTCATCAAGTTACAGTATTGCACTCGATATATGGGTGCCTTACCTTCGGGGGAATCTTTCTTGCTCCACATGTCCTTACATAGTGCAATACTTTTCTGGCAAAAAAGCTTGTAATTTCATTAAATCGGGTCCTGGAGGACTCCCCATTCTGAAGAGCCACCCAAGTTCCTCCCCCACGCTCAGGAACATTATGACATGATGCCAGGGAGTGCACAGGAGCACGCTCCATTTTAGTGAATGGCTGGCAGCTTTCTGAATGTTTATTTATGTTATAATGGTCAGTTTGTGGTGAAACGTGGGCATGTTTCCACTAACAAGGCTCTTGTTAGTCGAAACATGACCATGTTTCCCCACAAACTGACCATTATAATATAAAAAAATTCAGAAAGCTGCCGGCCATTCAGTATAATGGAGCACACCCCTGTGCTCTCCCTGGCATCATGTCATAATGTTGCTAAGACTGGGGGCAGAACTTGGGCGGCTCTTCAGAACGAGAAGTCCTCTGGGACACAGTGTACTGAAACTACAAACTTTTTTGCCAGAAAAGTATTGCACTATGTAAGGACATGTGGAGCAAGAAATATTCCCCTTGAGGTTAGGCACCCATATATTGGGTGCAATACCATAACTATGTAACTTGGTGAATCTCTTCAAAGCAGCAGTGCAACAATCTGTTGAAAATTTTGACCTATACTTTTTCATGCTATTTTACATTGCCACTTTACTTACATACTGACTTGAATGATTCTATTCTTTCCAATATTTGAGTCTGCTTTAGTACTTTTTTTCATGTCTGAAACAATAAAAGAAGCACTCCTTTTAATAAGGTGTGGACCATGTCTTTGTCAGTATTTTCTACTGTTTTTTTCCATCAGTTGTTATATATTACTTCTGTTGTAAAATTAACAGTTATGCAGCAGGCATTATTTTATGAATTCACAGAACAATATTTATTCAAAACCAGCTGCAAATAATGATGAAAACCTGGTCAGACCCATATTAAAAGGCATGCTCTTTTTTTATTTCAGACATAAGAAAAAGTAGTAAAGCAGACTCACTTTGTGAAAAGAAGGGTATCATACAAGTCAGGAGGTAACTAGTGGCTGGCAGTGTAAAATAGCATAAAAAAGTATAGGTCAAAATTCTCACCACATTGTTGCACTGCTGCTTTAATTTATAATTTAAGTATGACATTATGTGCTCAAAGTCACAACACCCAAAATGCATCTGTCTTGTCCAGAAAATTGCCATGTGCTGACAAAGTGAAATAGGAGGGTTACACCACATGCAACATCCCCCAGAATTTACTGTGCAGTCACTCAAGCGTGCAGTGGTCACACAGAGTACCCAGAATTTTTCTGCATCCCCAAAATGCATCTGTCTTGAGTCCAGAAAGTTTACATACTCTGTGATGATGATGTACTCAGGATGCACAGTGTCTTGCCAAACCAAGTGAAGGAGGGATAACATGACATGAATCCACTCAGTGTTCCGTCAGACATGATGACTGAGAAAACTGTTGCTGGTCCAAATGTGCTATGATTCTGGCAAATGCAATGCAATCACCTCAACCAGATGGAAGGGTGTTTTTGTGTACACTAATAGTAGCCTTGGTGAGTTGATATACATATATATATATATATATATATTTGCATTTTCTAGGTGGGGAGTTGACATATATTGACATGTACTCGTTGTATTGTTTTGTATCACAGGTCACAAATATTGTTGATGTGCATTCCAGTGCTTGATGAGAAATATTTGTGTTGAAATTGAAATGGAATACTCTCAAGCCAATGAAGGTAAGTATTTTTATTGGGGGTCAGCATATTTGCAGGTAGGTCTCATTAACGGTTTCTTATTTGGTTACTTCTTCACAGATTTCATTTGCATCCTTCTTGAGTCTGGTTGGTAATGATGGTCATGGCCATCGATTGAAATGACTTCTGTGTGTTGCATGTCCGCCCCAGCCTGGGGGGGGGGCTGATGTTGAAGAACTTCTTTGGATAAGGCAGCTATGACACAACAAAACATCTGGAAGTTTCCTAAAAAGAAATGAAGGACTTATTCCAACTTGATTGCAGCAGTAACACATTATGTTTAAGCCGTAGCTGTTCCACAGGTATATGGATTAACACAGATAGCAAGCTGTCCCACTGCAATCAGCAGATCACAGCTTAATTTAGTACCAGGCTGTGTAACAAATATACAGTGTCAGTATCCCTGCATCTCAACTCAAGTTACATTTCAAAACCACATTTGTCAAGTAACACAACCTGGGTCAAACTTTTCCAACACTATTATGGCTGCACAGCTGCAAATTTGAATACAGTGTTGCAGAAATATTTTGTGACTTACATGTCACCTAGTTTATGAATTCTCAGTCAGATTTGTTGAACTCTTATGAAAAAAAAGGAACAGATGGAATAAAATATATATGCTTACCAGTATAGATTGGAAATTGATATTCCATAGGTTTCTGTGGATAGTACTGCTGCTGTACCATTGATATTGACCTTCAGCAAAGGAGAGTTGTTTGTTGTTAACATGTAAAAAAACAAAATATGTTTACTGTATGTGTTTGACCACTGTTGCTCAGAAAAGCAACAGACAACAAAAGACACAGCTAAAGGAAGTTGAATAGCATAAAAAAACATTAATACACATGCTGACATTATAGTTTTAACAGTAAGAAGCCTTGTGCCTGTGGCTGAGGGATGTGGTCTCCTGTTCGACTCCCTCTGCCTTGGCATGGCCAATGTGATGGAAAAACATTGTCGCAATGACACTGGTGGTGGGTGCTGGTGGTCATAGCTGCAGCACATGATGACATTCCCTCTGACATATTCCTGCATCTGGTGGTGGTGGCAATGACTAACAGCGGTCTTATGGTGGTGGTCTAGGGGGCACAGAAAGTCATTCCCACTGGTGGCAGTGGCTAGCAGTGGTCTTCTGGTGGTAGTCTAGGGGGGCACACAAAGTAATTCCCTGTGGTGGCAGTGGCTAACAGTGGTCTTATGGTGGTGGTCTAGGGGCCCAGGATATATTGTGCTGTCTCTTACAAATGTGACGTGACATATGGAATTTGAGTCACTCTAAGTGGGACACTATTTAACCTTATAAAAAGAAAACATGTATCATAAAACAAATGTGACACCGTTTAGAAACTTAAGTTAAAACCTGCCAACATTAACCTCATCATCCTCAAAAGAAAGCTGCCCTCACAGTCATCTATGTCTGAAGTCTGACCACTGGGAAATTTTTCTCCATTGTGTCATCATCTACATCAGTGGTAGGCATTTCATGCTGCCACTGCCAGTGCCACCAGAATGGTCCATTTCTACATTACCAAAACCATAACTAGGCTGCGTATGAGTACTAGGGTTGCAGTCTGAGCTGGTATGTGCCTCTCATTTATTTTTATGAATGTTAGCAAACTAACATTTGCAGGAGAGAGGTTTGTATGATGATCCTGAACTATTACACCTACTGAGCTGAATACCTTTCTCGACACTTACACTGGAGGGTGGGCATGTCAGGTACTTCAGTGCCACTGCAGTCAGCTCTGGCCATTCACTGACCTTTCCACTCCAGTATAAAAGAGGATCATCAATTACTGACAGATGCTTAGTTTCAGACAAATATGACTCAACCATTCTATGTGCTGCACTAAGTCCAGTGATTGATGCATCATCCTGTTCTCCAGAATCATTTATGTCACAAATCCCCACTTGGGACAAAGCCTCACAAAGTGGGTTGATGCCAAACACTTTTGATGACAGACCACCTGGAACTGCAGTCCCCTTCCCCTTACCGGATATGCTTGATACTCCTCTAAGTTCACCTTCAGCCTGATTATGCTGCTGAGGTTTGCTGACCTTGGCATGTGACCTCTGTGCCCCATGAACCAAGTGCACTAGTTGCCCACTGACATTTTTTACCTGTTCAGGCCCTCCCTCCAGTACTAAGGCAATTCCACATGTGTATCATGGGCCCAGCATTGTTGCTATTGCAAAGTTGTCAGTATGCTGAATGCTCAAGATGTGATGATTCTGGTTGAATACTGTCAGCATGTGTTGCAGCAACATACTGCTAGCACTGTTTCTGGCTACATCAAGGCTAATCTGTACATTAACCAATGCCTGCCTCAGCACCCACAGCAGTGGAATTGATTGACTAATGGAGGCAGTCTCACCACTCACTGCCTGTATGGCATGTTCAAAAGGCCACAAAATTGTTATTACAGAGTCCATGAGGTGCCACTTTTCAGTCGTCATAGACATGGAGGCCCCGAACTGTCACAGCTAGTTTGCATGATAAGATATTCTGAGATGCTTTGTATTGTTCATACAACCTGTCTGCCATGTATAAAGTGAGTTCCATTGCGTGACAACTTCCAGCTTCAAGTGGTGCTGAGGAGGCTGTTTCAGATCTGCAACTGCAGAAGTTGATCACGGCCTTTGCATATCGTGAAAGTGAGAACAGATACAGTGTGCATCTGTCAGAATTTCTTAACATCAAGGTGCTGCAGAAACTCCTGCACCACAAGATTAAAACAGTGGGCCATGCATGGAACACAAACAAAGCCACCATTTGTGATGCATTTCACCACATTTGACCCATTGTCACTTGCTATGAACCCAGCTCTCAGGGACTGGGATTCAGCCACTTGCTAATTTCTGTCAGTACCATGTCCAACATATTTTCACCAGTGTGTGAACAGGTCACATTGGGCATAGCAATCATTGCACGATGTTGAATTCCAGAAAGATTGCTACCATGACACTCCACCTTACTACACTGATTATTCACACTACCAACAGCACAAACAACAGCCGGCACCTGCGCCCAGTGTGCAGTTATACACAAATATGAACTCCCCGCTGTTTTGCCACTTGTCCACATATCCATGCTTAAATGGATGAATGGAGAGGAGGAATGTTGAAGGGCATGTCTTACAGAGTCAGGCAAAGTACAGTACAACTCACGGACATCGCGGGTCGAAACATATGTCCTAGATGGGATTTTCCATTTTAGACAGGCAAGTGCAGCAAACAGCCAGAACCCAGAATTCTCCACAAAGGAAAAGGGCAAAAGATCAGTTGCCAGCATTTCAGCTACAGCAGCATTAAGTTCATGTGACACTGTATGATTCAGGGGTACTTCAGCTTATGTGCAAAAACACTCTGTAACGTGAGCTGACTTAAACGTTTTACACAGTGTGTGATGACAAATGGTTTTGTTCTGTGAATGGCAGGGGGGGCGGAGTGTGGACGTTTGATGAAGATGGTGGCACAGGTGATGACGACAAACCCACAAATGCAATTATGCTGCCAGATTTACTAGCGAGGTTGATGTACCACTTGCACTAGACATACTGCATTCACCACCACCACCACCAAAACTGCTACTCTCACCAGCACTGGACAACATTTCAAAATCATTATGCTCCTCCACCTCATCATGCCTGTAGTAATCCACTGCTCTTATTTCATCACTACTGCACACATTTAATTTCCTACTAGATTTAACAATCATGGAGGGGATAACATGATTGTTATGGTTGATGACGTAGGTGAACGCCCCACTGTGGTATTAGCTGCCATCTTGTGCTGGGTCCACAGTGCCATGTGCCTGTTCTTAAGACGATATGCTGTCCTCCAGTGCCCAGATGGTTCACCTTTTACCTCAACTCACACGCACATGGCAAAGCTGGCAGATTGCAACTGACTCATCATTTGCATCATGCACAAAAAAATACCAAACAACGGATTGTGATGTTTTAGTTTTAACATGTCCCTGATGCTGCTTTTTGGACTCTGTTTTTTTTAAGCCATGAAGTGGGGAGAGTGCTATGTGATTTTTCAGGCAGGACATACCTGGACTGCAGCTGTCCACCATGACTACCTATCATTATTACTGGGTCATCATCATCATCATCACCATCAACTGAAACTGGTAAATAACAACTTTTTCTGAGGGGGGGGGATTAATGCAAACCAACCCAGACACAGCCACCTTGAATTTCTTTTTCTCTGTTTCCCAACTGGGGTCATTTACATCATCATCATATTCATCAACATCACCCACATCCACATCTTCTGCTTGGATACTGGCATGTGGACTGCATGTTGCAACCACAACAACATCATCATCATCATCATCAACACCACTATCACCTGATATTTTTTCACCACATTGTGAATCACTGCATGGCAAATGCATGACCTGAACCACGGTGGAAGAAATGTCACATTGTATGCTATCATAGACATGATGATCAGAATCCTCATGTTCAGTTACTGGGATGATACTGGGAAGTATGACATCATCTACACTGCCACTTACTCACACTGCTTCACACTCCACTATATTTATAGACACGGTAAACTGGTCAGGAGGAACTTGAGGCAGCAATTCTACCACCACCAGCAACTGCACTAACACCACATGCTGGGACAACATCATCTCCTCCAACTATGAGTGAAGCTACTGATTGGGATGTAAAAAACATAGCAGGAGAAATACTTTTTCTCACATCAGCAATGCAGTTCTGCATCTGCATACTACCACGCCCACAGGCAATCTTACCACTGGCAGCAGTGCCATGGTGAGAAACAGCTTTGCTTGCACGTCTCTTTGTGGGCATTTGGGGGGATAAACAACAATATTTGAGCTAAATTTAAATTTTGTAATGTTCACTTTGGGTGGGAGGACACTGGATGTGAAGCCAAAAAATAAATTTAGATTTTGGAACGTTCACTTTGGGTGGAAGGACACTGGATGTGAAGTCAAAAAAAACAACTGTGGCTTCAGCAACAGACACAGATACAGACACAAAGTCACAAGTTCAACAACACCGTAACTAACCAGTGGTGCTGAAGTCACAAACAATCCAATCTTTAAAATAATTCCTTTTCCCAGTGGGGGGCACTGACTGCAGATTTTTATGGCAGTGCAAGCAGCAAAACAAGGAAAAGATACCACAATGGCAGTACAAAATCATGCAGCTGCAGTGGATAGCAGGTTCACACTGCTGCACCTGCAATTACACTGTGGCACAATAAAAGGTGTATTATTTTATGTCACGCAACACCACACACACACACACACACACACACACACACACAATTTGTCTACAAGTAATGCATATCAAATTGAAAACTTAAGTAATATACCACATATTTTAAACAACCTGAAATTATGAACTACTGCACCAGATCTACACAACAAGCAATCAGCAAAAAAATGTCAACAATTACAGACAATATTACTGTGTGTACATTAACAAAGTCAGTTATATAACAAAAATATAATCAAAAAATGAAGAACTCTCTATTTCTCCAACTTAAATCTACCTACACCACAGATACGCCCCTCCTCAAAAAGCACACTGTCACTATTACTACACAGACTCAATATTGTACACTAACATTCAAAATCCACACAAACAATAAACACTCAATGATATGAGCACAAGAGGTTTCCCTACAATCGATGAATTAAAGTTTGAGCAAAAAAAATTATTCAAAAAGGCTTTTCAACAGCTGTTACAAGGTTTAAATCACAGAGAGCTCTCAGAGCAGACTGTCTCCAACAGCTTCCTACACACACTACCTCGAACTGAGGCTGTGCAGAAAAATATAGAGCCCAAGTGACCTGAAATCCCATGAATCACTGCAAAATTCACATTTGGAGCTTAAAAACAAGGTGATGTGAGGCAAAGTACATTGTTTTCAATGCACTTCATCATTAAAATTGTTGGAGTAGTGGTCTGGGAAGGCAGAGTAATGTGAAGTCATTGTTTTCAGTGGACTTCGCATTACCCACCATAATGCAAATTTCTCCACTTCGTATTGCAGACTACTCTGCAAATTCACCTTCACTCTGTGAATCACTTCATGGAGTGAATTGAGCCCACTTCACCCACCACTAGCTCCAAGTACTGAGGGATCTCAAAACTTGTTGGTGACATTATACATTTATTGTCTCTCTACACCAATATCCCCCACTGGGGGGGTTGGAGGATATGCATTTTTTGAGGGGGTAAACAAAAAGGGAAGGAGGTCAGGCCATGCACAGTCCTATTAGTGGAGATAGCAAGCTTAGTCATGGAGAGCAATGTCTTCATATTGCTTTGGCATTTGTATTCACAACTAATGGGTATGACAATGACAGCCAGTTTTGCCCCAAATTACATCAACCATTATGTGGGTCTTTGGGATAACCTTGTGATAAGGGATCCTGACACCAATCCTTTCTTTTGCAACATAGCCATTTTAAGGTGATATATTGATGACATGTTTATCATGAGGTGGGGTACATGGAGGAAATGAAACAATTGTTTGAGTATCTCAGTAGTACAAATAGCTATCCTTATTTCCCTTTAAGCTGTGACCAACACCAGATGTTGTACCAGTACATACTGATTATTAAGGGTGACTATATCAATATAGCCACTGAAAACCTACTGACAGAAACACTCTGTTGTTGACCAGCAGCTGCCACACCTTTCACACTATAAGCAATGTCCCCAAGGGTCAGATTTATACAGCATGCAGAAATTGCAGAAGCCTGAAGGAATATGAGAGGTAATCTAATGTGTTACAGAGTAGATTTGTAACCATGGTTACCAAAGAAGGTAATGGCACTCTGGGTAGACAAAAGCTACTCTGCCCAGAAAACAAACAG
Organism: Neoceratodus forsteri; assembly: GCA_016271365.2. Lineage (NCBI taxonomy): Eukaryota > Metazoa > Chordata > Ceratodontiformes > Ceratodontidae > Neoceratodus > Neoceratodus forsteri. The sequence continues at coordinate 866,379,672 of CM057450.1, read as the reverse complement.
AAAAATGATTCCTGTTAGTTAACTCAGTGCAACCATCTAGGCAGCAAAGCACATGATTTCCTCCACTTCCCTCAGATTATAAGAAATGTGATAGGTGTAAGTACTGCTTGGTGGTTCATCAATGCACCAATTTTCAGAATCAAGCTACTGTTCACAAAAACTTTATCAGGACCTTCATAAATTGTGACACAACCAATGTGATATACAATGTATGGCTAAGTGTTCCTATGATATGCTTTACTTGGAAAGAACTACACATAAACTTAAAAAAATGAAAGGCAGTTACATCTCTTAGTAAACATATTGAGCAATTTATTGAAACCATCCTCTACTCTGTTTCTCGACCAGATTTTATCTGGGGTGCATTTAAAGCTTTAATCAGGAGGATACTAATTAGTACAGCTTCCCAAAGGAAAAAATTAAAGGAAAGAGAGCTTAATACTCTCCTTTCTCAAATTCGGCCTGTTGAAGCAAGCCTATCTCTTAATTTTTCAGATGTCTTGAACAAGATCTTGCCAAATGAAAGGATGCTTATCTTGAGATTTTGAGAGATAAGGCAGAATTTGCTATTCTCAGAACTAAGGATGCTTATTCAGATCAATGAGAAAAGGCAAGTCATCTATAAGTGCTTTGAATTAAACAACAGGAAGCCAATAGATATATCTCATCAATCTGTTCTCAATAAGAAGGCACCCTAAAAACATCCCCTACAGATATAGTGTCAGAATTTAGTAAGTATTATACACAGTTATATAATTCTAGGATAGACCCCACCGACAGAGCAAATTTGAGATGCTTATTTAGATGCATCTGACTTGCCTTTACCCTCTGAATGTCAACAAAACTTGTTTATTTCCCCAATCTCTTCCAAGGAAATCATCTGTGTTATTAAAAACTTACATTCTGATAAATCACCAGGGCCAGATTTTTTTTGACTAATTTTTATAAAGTATTTCAAAAGCAATTATTGCCCCTACTAGTCCCCTTATTTCAATATATATTGGCAGGTGTACCCACTGACCCTACATTATTAGAGGCCTTAATAGTTCTTATACTTAAACTGGATAAGAACCCAGAATTAACCACAAGCTATCATCCAATATCCCTCATGAACCAAGATGTTAAGATATTAACTAAGTTATTAGCAGACCGAATTACATTAGTTTTGCCCGATCTCATTGGCCCTGAGCAGGTCGGATTCATGAAGGGTCATTTCTTGTTTGACCATCTTTGAACCTTTTCACATGTCCTTTTGGCATCCAGGGATGCCACTTTTCCAGCAGTTTTGATTTCTCTGGAGGCGAGAAGGCATTCGATAGGGTTGATTGGAATTTTTTGTTTCGTACTCTTAATGCTTATAAGTTTCCCTTACAATTTCAAAATTGGATTAAGGCCCTTTATAGTACTCCTTCAGCTCGTATTACAGCTAATGGAGTCATATCCAACCTCTTTATGTTACATTCTGGAACTAGATAAGGTTGCCCTCTATCCCCTTTACTTTTTAATTTATACCTGGACCCCCTTATTTGCCGCTTAATGCCTTCTCTGATGATTCACGGTATTACCATTCAGGGACATGATATTAAGGTCTCGGCTTATGCTGATGATCTTTTGTTACAACTATTGTATCCAAATACGTCAATCCGACCATGCTTACTATTATAGAAAAATATTCCCAGCTATCAAATTACAAATTAAATATTGAAAAAACACTTGTCTTTCCTCTTAATCACAAGGTTATTAAAAGCACCATCATGGACCTGGGTCTTTCTTGGACACAGAATTCCTTAAAATACCTAGGCATTCAAATTGCCAGAAACCTAGCTTCACTTCAAAAATTAAACTTAGATGCCCTGGTGAACACTATTGGCGCAGATCTAAATAGATCTAAATAGGTGATCCAAATTATCCACCTCTTTATGGGGACGAGTTAATTTAATCAAAATGAATATTTTTCCCAGGCTCTTTTACCTCCTGTACCTACTTAATATCTGGTTACCTTTGACCTTGTTCAGCAAAATCAATGGTTTGATTATAAAATGTACCTGGGCAAATAGGCAGCCTAGGATTGTTTTTCACAAATTAGCGGCACCCAAGGATAAACAAGGCCTCTGTCTCCCTCATTTAATATTTTATTTTTGGTTGAATCATATTGTTAAATATATTAGATGGTTAGGACAAAAAGAAGAAATTAATACTTAGGGTTTTGTTTCTAATTGGCTTAAAATTGAATTGTCCTTCATTCAAGCAAATGGTCTAGCACTGGCTGCTTTGCTCCATATTAAACCCTGTGCTCTCCCCTTAAATTTAAAATCAACACCATCACAGTTTCTGTTAAAGTATACACTCAGATATGTGCCTTTATCAAGTATAATCACATTTCTGATTTAACACAACCTATTGGGGTAACCCAAATTTAAAAATTGATAACAAGCCAATCTCACTTGCTTGGCTTCCCCAATTGGAGGACATCCAACTTTCCTATTTTCTCACAACGGATAATTCATGGTCTTCTTCCATTGAGATATTAAAAAATCTTAAGATTCCCCACTAAATTTACTTTTAAAATTTTCCAGTTAAGACACTTAATAGTGAAAGTATTTGGTGTGACACATCCCCAAAAGGGAACTAGAACTTTCCTGGAAGAGCTGCCCTTACAGGCAACTCAACACATTCTGTATCTAGTATTTACAAGATCTTATATAACTGAGCATATCCAAACTGTTTTGCACCTGTGCAGTACTGGACTTTGTTTTTTTCCCAAGCAGGAAATTGATTGGAAAACCTTATCGCATAATTGTCATAAATGTATCACTCAGGATAGGGTACGGGTTACTCAATTCCATATATTACACAATATATATTACACCCCTCAAAAATTATATAAATATGGTCTTACTGATCCACCCACATGCTCTTATTGGCAACAGGCAGAGGGTTCTATTTTTCACATATTCTGGGCTTGTCCTAAAGCCTCAACTCTCTGGGCTGACATCCAGCAAAGGACGGATCCCCTGTTAGGTTTATCTGATGTTTTTAACCCTGAAGTATGCCTTTTAGGTGATTATGCTACAATTTCAGTAACTACCAGACGATACCACATAGCCATGATCTCCCTGTCAGTCAAAAAGGTCATTCTCCATCATTGGAAGGACAGTAATGACATTTCTCATTCTGAGTGGCTAAAGGAATTACTTGCTAATCTAAGAAAAGGAAAAAATGGTAGCAAGCCTCAATAATAGGCTGGACAGATACAGAAAGATATGGGGGCCTCTTCACATGCTGTTCTCCATTTAACTTACTTTATATGATATTTGGTTAATAGCTTGATGAATATGTTTACGAGTAATGACTGTTCTGAATGGAGGGGTCGTTATGTTTATAGGGGGAGGGAGAGGGTTGGGAGGGAGGGAGGGAGAGGAGAGGGCAGTTTCAGAGTATATTACTTTTTCTGGTTTTATGTATAGCTCAGACTGTTGTATCTGGATCTGTTCTCATTATCCTTAAAAAACTAATAAACTTTGATTTAAAAAAAAAATGAAAGGCGATCAGTTGAGGGTGGTCACAAATTTAAATTTGGATTAAATTTTAGCCATTCATATGAAGGGTGCAAAAAATTAACAGGATCATATATCAATTTTCACAACCATTGAACAGGTCAGACTGGGACCAAGGGGAGGAAATAGGGATCTGGCCTTAGCAAAGAGGGAGTCCTTCTGGATCTTAAAGTTAGGTGCATATAAGTAGCCAGGTCTTAATTACCAGTTGCAGTTAGCTCCTTATCTTTTAATAGTTAAAATATTTTGGAACTGTATGAAAGATATGCGACTAGACAGACCTTTGTGAGTCTTTGGACTCTGTTGTTTCCTTTTCTCTCTTCAACTTTTCGTCTTCCCCTTTCCACTGTTACCCATCCCTTTCTGTATAAATAGGTAAAAAGTTGCAATATATTTCCTTTTCTCACCCTGATTATTTTGTTTTGATTGTTTTCTAGTTATCTGGGGACTTTTGACTGCTGTAATGATGCCTACTATGGAGGGATTATGAAGAAAGGAAAGGGATGGGCACAGTTTGCAATTATTTCACTTATCTGTGTTCTACCTATAATGCATTTTAATAGGAGACATATTTTGGGATTTGGGGCAATTTGTTACATTGAAATGTATGTATCTTTATTTTTGAAATGCCTCTGCACTTTTTATATCCTGCATTTTATGTATGCTTAGCTGGGAAATTTAGACACAATGATATTTTACATTTTCCAAGTATTTATTTGGTCACCATTCCTGCATGACAGTCCAACATGTTATGCTAACTGGTGTACATTTTTAACTGAAATGTCACTTTTAATAAAAATTGCCATTGCACTTTTGACTGTATAAATGTACACCATGTGTTGCCTAACCCTTGAGAATAGGGCTGCATGAACCTCTAAAAGTTCTACCTCATGAACTTTCTGAGTAGAACCAAAAAAAGTTCTACCTAGTTCTACCTGGTTCTACCAGGTAGAACCCAGTAGAATTGGGTTCTACCAGGTAGAAGTGGGTTCTACCATTTACAACCATGTTCTACCAAGTAGAACCAGGTTCTACCAAGTAAAACTAGGTTCTACTAAGTAAATAAACAGGTTCTACTAGGTAAAACCTGGTTCTACATGGTATAGCAAGGTTTGATAATATATAACACAAAATTAAAAACATTTTGCCTGGTTCTACTTAATTAAGAAATCCACAGAAGTATTGTTTTTGTTTTCGAAAGTATATGTAGTACTAAGAATGGTATGTATAGTTAAGTACTGCAAAGCTTTGGTGCATAGGATTCTGTCTAAGTGCTTGAAAGCTTTGCATAACTCACCATCCTTAAAGTTAGAATCTTAGTAATACATGTATATTCCCAAACATGCACAATAAAATATTTGGATTTTTTTATGGTTAAGTTAAGTAGAACCAGGTAGACTGTGGTTATATGTTGTAGAACCACCTAGTTACCCAGTAGATGCTCTAAAATAGCATTGAAACAGATTTAGCAAGTGATAAAGATCAGGAATGATATATGACTCATATATCATCCCTGACAACTTTTGTTTATTAAATCTGGTTGCAGTCCAAAGGGTTAACCCCCAGAGCTACACCCTGTTACAATAATTTTAAATCTTCCCCCACTGTTAGACGCAGGTACTAGTAGAGCTCAGTTCAAAATGACTGGCACTCCTGGTATCTATGGCCTCAGCTGCTATAGTACCAAATAAATACATGGACAACAGCTTAAGGTAGAAAATGAATTTAATCCAAACAATGTGGTAAAGTAAAATGCCACACTGCACCTTACATTCCTCAGTGCCCCCCCCCCAGGAAGGCAAGGTGCTGAAGTGCTGGGGCAGTGTGGATTTTTGCTTTACCGCATTGTGTGGATTACATACTTTTTCTACTTTAAACTTTTGTCCATGTAGTTATTAGTACTATAGCAGCTGAGGCTATAGGTGCCAGCTCCCACTTGAAGCTTGGCACAAGTAGTAACCCCCTACTGAACTACTAATAGAGCCCAATGGCTGTGGCCATGGACCATAAAGAAATGCAGGAGTGTTAGGCATCTAGTATCAGTCTGGGGTGTTCTGTTATTGTGAGTAACTGTCAATATTAGTAATATGTTACCCATCCTCGTTTTCTCCTTTCCCTCTAGTATACACTGGACTTGCCGTTTAGATTAAAATCACTTGCAGTATTTTTTCCTGTGTCCTGGAGTGCTCATTACCTTGGCTTTTGAATGAATTATTGAGGTTTGCACCTCACACTGTGAGCACCAGCTCGTAGTGTGTGCTGTTTATCTGTTGGATTCGATAGTATATTCTCCTGCCCTGATCCCTATACCTTTCTTAGGTAACTATGTCAATATTACTTCATTTGTCCCACCCTCCCAAACACCTGCTCCTTCCTCATCTTTACTCAGAATAAGTGAAAAACCCATAACAGTATACCGTCTGTAAATTGTCTTTATGATGCCAGGTGTGTGGTTTGGGGTCTAACAATGGAGGGTGAATTGTATTTGTAAGAGGGAGTGTCCCGTGGGTATGGACTTGGAACTGGGGGTCGGGGCTAGAGTAAGATCAGGGATTTTTTATTGTCATGACGGTTAATTAGTGCAGTATGTGGGAACAGCATTTCTTAAAATCTATTCTTTTATTTTCATTTTATAGGTTATGATGAAAACAGTTTCTTTCTGGTGGATGGCTCCTTCAGATCAAAACACTGGACGTGTCATTGGGTGCAACACTGAAATTGGGAATATATTATAAAGTTGACATTTTACAGCAAAAAAAAAATATTAAAATTAAATCCCCATTTATAGTAGAACCAGAAGAACAATTATTTATTATTTATTTGATTAATGTTTTTATTTGTTAACAGCCTAACAAATATTTTTTGAGTGTGTATTTTGTTATAAAAGTCCAATAAAAACAAATGGATGAAGAGCTGTGTGACAATGTTTAGTCATTTCTGGTTGTTTTAGCTTAACCACCGTATGCAGTGGTCCTTCAATTTCTGGTGTTAGCCAGATTGGGCCACAGTGGCACATGAAAACCAGCAGTGGATGTCTGTTTCTGAAATTAATGGAAGTCAAGGAACAGAATGAGGACAAGACAGGAGGACCCACCAGTGGAGGACAGACAGGTGGAGAGGCTAATGGCTACAAGTGGCAACAGAATCCCTCACCAACATCATCATCAACATCAGTGTGGCATGCCATCCGGGGGTTCAATGTCAATATCAAGCATCTATAATAGCACACATCATTACAATGCATTCATATTCACGTCTGCAATAATAGTGATAGAGCACTACAGCTTGAGCCACAACAGTGATTTTTTCAATAATATCTGAGGCTTCCCATACTCTGTACAGTAAATGCAGCTGGCTCAAAAAAGTATAATTGTTTAGCCCCTCCATTGCAGGTTGCATTACAAATTACTGAAAGAGCTGTAAGTCCCATGACATTACACTGCAGCACTTCAGGTTCAAACACATGAAAAATGCAATATTGCATGCACTGCAACACAATCTGAGAGGAAGTGTCATGACCTCTAGTTCTACTACTTTTTCTGTTTTTGTTTTATCATTGCCTTATATTCGTGGCCACATTTTAGCAGCATTTGTCAGTTGGGAGGGTAGGTATATACAGTACGTATGCGTATGGGTGTGTGTGGGGTTGGGGGGATTGACGGGCTATCAGTATGAAGAAGGCTGACAGTCTAAAGTTATTTTTGTGGCACACTAAAGTAGTACAGTTCTATTTCTTTTACATTGACTATGATCGCTGCAAACAGAAAACCAGGAAGTGCTACTAAACGGTCAGAAATGATGGTTCCTTTAGCAATGGGAACACATAGCAGACTAAAAAATTTTTCTCAATACAAATCATCACTGCAATTATAATAACTACCTCTGCAGACTGTCCCTTCAATATTAGTGACAATGCAATGCTGCTTTTCCAGGCACTGAGAAACAAACTTTTCCCATACTCTCCTTCCCTAGTACAGAACAAGAATTGGGGGAGCAAAGGCATTTAACTTATATAGAAAAAATGTTAACTAAATTAATCTGGAAAAATAATCACCCGAGATTAAAAAAAAAACGTTACCTTCCATACAATCATTTGGGGTTTAAACTACCTAATTTACAATATTATTATGATCCTATTAAGGAATATTACTCTGTCAATGCATGTTCCCCCACCCCCTGCTGTTTGAATGTCTCTAGGGAGAAAATGCTGCTTTTCAGGGTACAGAGAAAAAATGTTTTCCCATGCTCTCCTTCCCTAATGTAGAACAGGAATCGGGGGATTGAAGGCATTTAACTTAGATGGCACCACGCTATTTAATCCTTGCAATTGTTTGCATTGTGCTATTTATACCTTGTGCTGAGATGTACACGCTATATTGATAAGCACTATTACAGTTACTCGATTGTGACCATGTACCCCATCTGGGTGCTGTCAGCCTGCATAAATTTTAGACAGTATATGTTTTTGAACTGTGGCAGGTTCATTTTAAGAAACGTGAGCCTTTCTACATTCTTTGTGAAAAGACATGTTCTTTTGTCATTCACTATTGCTCCAGCAACACTGAAAAGTCTCTTGGAATATGTGCTTGTGGGTGGGCAATTGAGGAATTCAGTTGCATTCTCAGCTAAAGAATGCCACATAGATTTTTTCTGTTGTCAATACAGCAATGGTTTATCACCTGTGGTGAGATGTACAGTCTTCTCCATAAAATCTTTCACAATTTTTGCAGCAGGGACTTCTGGTATCACAATAGTTAGCTGAGCCATTCAAGCTGTCTTTATTAGACCAAAGTCTGACAGCATGTCCCACAGTGGTTTGTCCTCTTGTGGTGTAGCAGCAGTTCTGGTTGGTGTTTGATGACAAGGAGCATCAGTAGTGGTGGTACACCAGCAGCAGCAGCAGCAATGGCAGATTGTTCTTCATCCCTCTCCACCAGATCTTGTTCAGAATTTGAATGTTGCCATAAGGACAACTGATGATGTACTACTTTTCTCAACTATACGTGCTGACACTTTCTCAATTAACAGTTTTCGATAGTATTCCAGGTCTTTAAAGTTGTGTGGTTAGAAGAATGTCTCAATTGTATCCTTAAACTGAGGATCAAGAAGTGTGGCCAAAATGTAATGTTCTGCTTGGCACATATTTACAATGCACTCATAAGCCAGGAATGTTTTCAATATTTTTCCCACAAGGGATGCAGCAATGATGTCATCAGTGTCAAGCAACTGTAGCTCAAGACACTCCAGTCTCATTCTGATGAATGAGATTAAGGGTAATATCTGGCTTAGCACTGCACCATCAGAGCTCACCACTCATGTAGCCTCCTCAAAGGGTTTAAGAATACACGTAAGATTCTCCACCAGATGCCACTGATTGGGGCTGATATTCACATCTCCTTTCCCAATGTCATGTTGGACTGCATATTGATGGATGGCATTCTGTTGCTCAGGCATTCTCTGTATCATATAGTAGGTGGAATTTCACTTGGTTGGAACTTCCTGGATCATCTGATGGAGAAGGAGGCTGTTTTCTATTTGAATCTGCTGCAACAACTTTCTGGCTTTAACAGAATGGCTAAAGTGGGTGCACACAGTGCGGGTAGCTGCAGTCAAGTTCAGAACATTTCAGTCCTCACTGATAAAGTCTTTCACCACCAAGTTGACAGTGTGTGCAAAGCATGGTACATATGTAAAATTATCAAGCCTTACTGCTTTCACAATATTAGAAGCATTGTCAGACACTGTAAATCCTGGTTGAAAGGACTTTGGAGTTAGCCACTCAGCAAACTTTTCTTCAAAGCCCTCCAAAAGATGTTTCACTTTGTGATCTTTTTCAAAACCATAAATACATAATACTGCCTGCCTGAGAACAGAGAAATACCCTTGTTTCTTGCTGCTGCTTTTGCTGCTACTGCCACCAGTGCCACTACAAGATGATGAGGAAGAGGGAGGAAAGTTTACTCAATGGCCAGTCACAGCCATATAGTCAGTCATCTGGCCACTGGTCCACATATCTGTTGTGCCATGGATTTTTTTGCCCACTGAACCTTTAAGAGCCTCAGTCGCGCTGTTATGCACAGTGTCATACAAATCTGGGATGGCAACAGTTGAGAAATAAGTCCAACTGAGGACTTGATATTTGGGCACACGATTTCCATTAGTGCTTGAAAACCTGGGTTAGACACAAAGGGGAATGGTAGTAAGTCGGTGGCTATCATCTCCCCAGTTGCCTTTGTTAATCACCTTGCCTCCGGCCTGTTGGGTTTATATTTCTGTGACTGCTCAAAAAAGTATTTCAGCGAAATTCAATGACTGTTACACTTGCTGTTATCAACAGATTTTATGGCTAGCTTCCCTTGACCTTTACCACCATGAGGGGTGGATGCTGTGGACATGGATGGTGTATGACTCCTGGCAGGCTGTGGTGATGGAGTCAGAGGGGTAAAGAACCACAACATTGAAGATGTTGTGCTTTGGCTGGAAGTCAAACTTTCATCATTCTCTAGCTCTGCATCAATTACATCATCACTGTAACCTTGGTAAACATCCATATCATCATCATCCTCCTCAGCAGAGTGCAATAGTGGAACAACTTGTGTGTGATTCTTTTGTGCTTTTAGATACTGATAAATGTGAGACTTGTTCATATGTATTATCATTGTTGATGTTCCCAGTCAAGTATCCACTTTAACATGACTTAATTTTGTTTTGCATAATTTGCAAACCAAATGGCTGCCAGATGATTTATCTTATGTGAAAAATCCCACGCGACAGATTTCACAGATTTTGTTGCATTGTTGCTTATAGGGAGGATATGTTCATTACTACCACTGCCACCACCACAGCCACTACTACTTCCACTATCTCTTTGAGGTCTTCTCATGCCCATCTGCATGTCTTTTTGATGCACAGCCTCTCTGACTGGTTGAACAGCATTTTTTCCCCTCACGAAGACTGCCCATCTTCTGTTCTCTGTTATTTCTCTGCACGCGTGGGTCACTGACACTCCTAATGTTTCACTATCATGAATGTTTTTTTTAACACCACCACCATCCTTCTGAGAATTCTTTTTTGTTCTTATCTGCCCCTCTATTTCTCCTCTTCATCCCACGCCACAGAGCTATTGCTACTTGACATACTGACTGCTGCCTTATCTGCTACAAGCTCAGGATCTGTTCCACTGATTTCCCCCTCACTCTCATCTGTCTTCTTCTCCTCTCCTTATCCTCATCCTCATCATCATCCATCACTCTGCGTACTAAGACTGGCTGCCACACTATGATGGCTCTTATGCTCATCCTATGAGTACCACTATGGGTTACTACTGCAAGGCCCTGAATTTTCTGTACTGTTGTCACTGTTGCCCAGATTGCCTGAGAAGTGCTGCTGTTTTTTTTTACCACTCATGGCTGTGTCGAGTCAAGTACTTTAAGTAGTAACACACAGGGATATTTCCTCCGTAACAGGTAAATACAGTACTGGCTGCATCGAGTCAAATACTGTAAGTAGTAAGACACAGGCATATATGTTCCCAAGCAGGTAAATATAGCACTGCTGGCTGCGTCGACTCAAGTACTTTAAGTAGTAAAACACAGGGATATTTGTTCCCTAGCAGGTATATACAGTACTGCTGACTGCGTCAAGTCAAGTACTTTAAGTAATAAGACACAGGGATATTTGTTCCCTAGCAGGAAAATACAGCACTGCTGGCTGAGTCAAGTCAAGAACTTTAAGTAGTAACACACAGGGATATTTTCTCCCTAAAAGATGAATACAGCACTGGCTAAGTCGAGTCAAGTACTTTAAGTTATAAGACACAGGGATATTTGCTCCCTAACAGATCAGTACAGCACTAATGACTGTGTTGAGCCAAGTACTTTAAGTAATAAATCACAGGGATATTTATTTAATCCCAAATCGGTAAATAAATACAGCACTGCTGGCTGCATTGAGTCAAGTACTTTTTTTCCATACATATTTTATTGTATTTTCTATTTCTAATTCCCTTCCCCCTTGGGGCCACACTGTACACATGCGTGTACATGCATAGAGGCATACACATATGCAAGAATCTGGTGGCCCCTTCTGCCCCTTCCCAGACATACGTTGCCTTTCCTAACTGCCTGCGCTACCCACCAGATCTCCACCTGGTGGGAGCAGGACTATGGCAGAGCGGGCATCCACCCCTATGGAAGGGAGAGCCAGAGCTCAATCCCATTCCAACCCTCCCCCCGAACTGGCACCCCAAAGGCCAGAGGTCATTCCTGAACCTGGATTGCTGGTGTGACTCGAGGTAAGGCGACAATGCCTCAGCCTCTGCCCCACTGGGCTGGCTGAGTCAAGTACTTTAAGTAGTAAAACTCAGGAATATTTAATAATCTCAAATAGGTAAATACAGCAGTGCTGGCTGCATTGAGTCAAGTATTTTAAGTAATAAAACACAGGGCGATTTGTTCCTTAATAGGTAAATAAAGCACTACTGGCTGAGTTGAGTCAAGTACTTTAAATAGTAAAACACAGAGAGATTTGTTCCCTAACAGGTAAATGCAATGCTACTGGCTGCATCTAGTATTTGTGAAAACAGGGTATTATTATCCAAACAGGTCAATAAAAAAAATACTAAAATTACTAGGTGTGTTGTGTGTACTTGGGAACACAGGAATTTTTTTCCCTAACAGGTCAGTAGTACAGCGGTGAAAACTTTTAAAACACAAGGAGAGTCTGACTGAGATTTATTCTATCAAACAGGTCTGGAGGACTCAGTCAGAAACAACTCACTGCTCGGCTGCATGGAGTGAGAGAGAAGTCAGTCAGAGACAGAGAGCAGAGCACTTTATTTTTCATATTAAGCGAGCACTGCACCAAATAAAAGCCTTACTTTTTAATTTTTTGTCTCATACATTTATTAGTAAAGAAGAAGACTGCAGAGACTCATGTCCCCCTCAGTACAACTTGTACAGATTCAGAATTATTCAGATTGTTAATAATAGTACTAGTAAATACATTATAGGATGTTGGGGAAAAAAACAAGTAGTACATGTGACAAACTTTATTTTTAATTTTTTGCCATAGTCCTGACTTGTTTTTAAATCAAAACTTGTCTGTTATACTGAAAATGCAATTATCTACATAGACTAAACTATGTGTTAACTGATTATGTAGATGTGGGAGTGATGCTCTTTATCTGATGAAATTGTCCTGCTCAATATGTCAAAGTTATAAAATTTACTGTTACTGTTTGGTAATGAATGGGCTACATAGTATAGTAGCCTATACTATTATATGAACTTGTATTAAACTTTGCTACTGAATAAAGGAAGTATAAAAAACATATATATGATCCGATTCCAAGACTGATTCCCAACTAAAGAAAGGAATTTAGAATGAAGTACCAGAGCAGAAAACTGACATTTCAGTAAAACATGCTCCTCGAGGTATCCTCCTCCTGATCATGGTCAGTCACTAACTACTCAGTCTCTCAGTCCACTCAAGTGTACCTTTTTTTTTATAGGTAATGAACTGAAGAATAAGATATGATTTTTCTTTCTCAAACACAAACAAAATGAATGACAAGATTGATTAGATGCTCTTTCTCTGGTGATCAGATTTGTTTGTGTTCAACTGATGATGAATGATTCCAAGGCTAAGCAAGCATGCTACTCACACCACCACACTAAACACTATGACAGGGAAAATGTGGAGCAGATCTAAGGCATTGTGATGTTCAACCACGTGTTTGTGTGACCTGCCCCATCAATGATTGCTTTACTTTCTTCCCTGTCTGAAGAGTGGGTGGTGGAGAAATCCTCCTTCCTCCAATCAAAGAATTTCTTACTGGAGGAAGACTGGATGACAGACAAGCTTCAAGACTGTCTCATGATCCTCCTCCTGCTGTACCACAAGGGGTGGACTCTTGGAGAAATACAGAGCATGTGCTGCAGCTAGGATGAATTGCAAGGTATAAAAAAAAAACCTTTTTGAATTGGGAGAACCGCAACCTAAAGTTTGCATTTTTATTAAAAATGTTTTCTACCTGCTGACAAGCACAAACTCAGAGAGTTCGAGCATTTCCTGGACTAGGGCGAAGTGAACTTGCAGCCCTACTTGAGAATGCTCCACACTGGTCTGTCCTGCTTCCACATTAAGTTTGTTTCATTTGAGACAATAAACAGTCTAATACAGCAAAACAACAAGCCTCATGTTGATGACAGTTCTGGACATCAGTAGGGCAAATTTTAAGGAAATGGCAGACTGCCTCAGAAAATGACTTGAAGGCAGGGTTGCCACAATGGAGTACAGACACAGTGCAAAAGAGTAAGGGAGGTTGTCACCATAAGTTATAATACATCAGGAGGGGTAACACCAGCAGAAAGAAGGAGGTAGTGATACTGCTTTATAAATCACTGGTGAGACTGCACCTAGAGTACTGTGTCCAGTTCTGAAGACCTTATCTCAGGAAAGACATAGACAGAGTAGAGGCAGTCCAGAGGAGAGCAACTAAAATGGTGAAGGGTCTGCATTAAAAGCCCTATGAGGAAAACCTGAAGGACCTCAATATGTATGCCCTGGATCCCCATATGGAAAAGAAACATATTTTAAATATATTTGAAATAGTGTTTGACGTTTATCCATAAATTGATTTTCATAGTGGTTTTCAAATATATGCATTATGTATCAGATTGGCTGGTTTTGTAATATATGAGATATAACTAAAGCATAGTTTTCAGATATACCTTAGATACTATTTGTGTATATTTCATAAACATATTTTGTTGATATTCTGTGAATTTGTATTCTCCCATATGGAAAAGAAATATGTTTTAGATATATGTTTGATCATATGTCTGAAGCATATGCATATATCTATATATCTAGCTATCTCTCTATATATAAACTATATATATATATATATATATATACACACACACACACACACACACACACACACACACACACACACACACACACACACACACACACACACACATATATACATCAGATTGGTTGGTTTTAAAATATATGATTTATTTGCAGAATACATGACAGATATATTTAAGATAGATCATAACTATATTTCCATGATATATTTATTATAGGTGCATGATATATATATTTTATGTATCAGTCATATATTTTGAATATTTAATAGATATACTTTTTATGTAGTTGACATATATCTAAAATAGATTTTTTTAAATATGTGCATTGTAAAACTACCCCAACAATCGATTAATCTTGATGTCACATATTCTCAACTGTAAGTTTGGAATTTCTCTTATTAGCAATCATTTAGATAACTATACTACACTTAGCATTTAATGACGTACCATTACTACAAATTTACAGAGTACACATTTATACTTACACATAGAACTTACCTCTTGATCTAATTAACGTGTGAGGCTCAAATTGGTATTTATATCGCTCCTGTTTGGTTCCTTTTTCTGTCAGGTGAGTTCTAACATGTACTTGTTTTTTACTCTTTACCTTTCCTCTGTTCTGTAAGCTAATGCTGTCAATTCAAAACTATTTTAAAAATATAAATTGCCATGCTTTTGGTTGATAAACTATGCTTTTGAAATATGCAAATTAGTTATGCAAATCCGTATACAGCACCATAGTAAGCATTTGCAAAAATATATTTGACATATATACAAAACATATTCTGCATATAATCTACATATACTGTATCTTGCAAGCAAACAAGATTCATTTTTTACTGACAACAGAAGTTAGGCACACATGGACCAGGAGCTCCAGAAAGCACTTCTTGGATTTTCCATCACAAAATGTATTTGTACAGTAAAGGAAAAATTGAAAAAGCACAAAAACAGCACAAAATGCCAGTCCTGTGGGGAGGTCTGACTTTTACTATTGCTACTTTTGGCTTTCGTTGACAACATTATCTATCTATCTATCTATCTGTATATATATATATATATATATATATATATATATATATATATATATATATATATATATATATATAGAGAGAGAGAGAGAGAAAGAGAAATTTAGTCTATTTATATTTAAAGGTATATGTAACATATAATCCAGTCATATTTATAAACTATAAAACATATTGATTTGCTATGTAAAACACCTATTTAAAATGTATTATCATTATACACTCTCTCTCTATATCTATATCTATATATATATATATATATATATATATATATAGTGATAAATAATACCTATATTACAGATACTTTCCAGATGTGTATCAGGCCAAACTTATTTTAAAATATATGAAATATATCTCAGAATATACATCTCTAATATTATGAAAATATATGTTTTCTAACATACACTTACTGTAGAAATTACAGGGTAAAATTATACTTGCATAAAACTATAATGATCTTTCATTAGGGACCATAAAAACATTTTTCTATGACTTGCTGAGGTTCTCTCTGGGATTATTGGGACTGTTTCTTATCAAAGTGGATCCTCTTTTCATCCTTCTGTCCTGAACTGGTGCACTGGCTTGGTGTCCATTCTGACCCAGTAGTTTGTTTTCATCTGGAGAGCATTGGCTTGGGGATTGTGACCAGTAAGAGGGGTTTACCAATTTTTCTATCTGGTTTCCACTCATGAGAGGGGTGAGATACCTTTTCGCTGAATCTGTGTTTTGAATCATCTATGATTTGGGACCTTGTGACAATTAAGACCTTTGCTGGAAACTAGCAGTCTGAGTGCCTTCTCTTTTTCATCTTGAGACTTTGGGCTGGTTTTTCCCGGCTTGTTTATTTGGATTTGGACTATCTGATAGTTTAATTCAACTAATGTAGTTCATGTGTTGGTTTGCATCTTACATGTTTTGATTGTTTTCCTTTTTGGAGAGAGTACTTTCTCAGCACATTGTACTTTATTGATATTCTCCCTTTTATTTTTAATTTTTTGTTCTAGTTACTTTAGGGGTGGGTGGATTGTGTTTTGGCACTTTAAATATAGTGTATTTGGGTGGGTTATTTTGGGAGGGGGTAGTTAAGGTTCTAAGTTATTGAGTGAGTGTGTGTGTGTGTGTGTGTGTGTGTGTGTGTGTGTGTGCGTGTGCATGTGTGGAGTGTGTGGTGTAGAGTGTGTTTGTGGGTTGTGTATTTTGGGTTAGGGTTTATGTAGTCTGGAGGGATGTGTCTGGGAAGGTATGAGGGCCTGGGATGGGCTAGGATAGTGTATGAGGCATCCCAGCTGTGTGATCTATGGCCTTTTTTCAGCCTCTCAGTGTCTGTTAGTACAGTAAGATGCTGTAGAGAAGTTGGAATAGGGAGGAAGCATGTGATTCAATCAGGTTGGTGGTAGGATTGAGGAAGTGGGGAGCAGAAGGCGCCCTGGGATTAGACAGGTCCTAGAGAGAGGCCAGATGTGCTTAGTTCCCATCACCAGGGTTCCCACCCGACTGATTGGGCAGGTAGCCAGAGTGGCTGCACTGTCCACCAGTCCCCCGAGGGTTGTACTTTATAATGCCAGATTGGTCAGAAACAAGACTGCAATTATAATGGATTTGGTTTCTTTGGCCAATCTGGCTTGCATTACAGAGACCTGGATTGGTGATGAAGCTGGCCTGGTTTTAGAGGCCATGATCCCATCCAGATGTACCATAATGCACTGCCCCAGAATGGAATGCAGGGGTGGAGAAGGTAGCCATCTGTTTTAGATCTGAGCTAGGCTTCACCCTGCACCCATTGAGAGCACCACATTCATTTGAATGTGTGGCCATCCACTGGGGTCCAAGTGCAGTTTGCCTGATTCACCTCATTTACTGCCCTTCTTGGGTGGCGGGAGACTTTCAGCAGGAGGTGGCTGATTTCATCATCGGGGAAACATCGGAGGCCCCCAGATATTTAATGCTGGGGGACTTCAACATTTGGGCCGATGACGAATCTTCTCGGCTTGGTTTCAACTTCCTCCAGATGATGTCACCTTTGGGACTTGTGCAGGGTGTTTCCTCTGCAACCCATCAGGGTGGCCACATGTTGGATCTGGTGTTCTCATTTGGGGTTTGAGACCAATAGTCTCAGGACTGATTGGGTCTTTTGGTGTGATCATTGAAAGGTGAAGTTCTGGTTCAGGGCCCCCCTTGATAGTTCTCCCCCTGCAGAGATGATCAGCTATTGCCCCTTGAGGAGGTTGACCCCTGAGGGTTTTCTGGTGGTTGCTGATCTATCCAGTGTGGACAGTGCATGAATTGAGGGTGTGTGCATGGCAGTGGATGCCTATAATGAAGTGCTGGCGGGTGCACTCGACTCCCTCGCACCAGTCCATGTATGACCCAGGTCTGCTCAGTTGAGGGCTCCTTGGTATGATGGTGAGCTCAAGGCAATGAAGACTTTGGGTTGGAGATTAGAGCACTGCTGGTGGAAGTCTGTCTTGGAGGCAGACAAACTGACCCTACGTGTGCATTACAGTGCATACCAGGGGGCAATCAATCATAAGAAGGCAGAATTCCTATGCATGGAGATTGCTGCTGGGAGCAACCAACCAACTGTGCTCTTTCAGACTGTGTACAGGCTTCTTCATCCTTCCTGTCTACAGCCAAAGGTAGCCTTTTCTAATGTATTGTATGAGGAGTTTGCTCCATTCTTCTTGGACAGGGTGTCTGCCATCAGGCAGTGGGTTCCGCCAGTGGGTCACAGTTTGGCTGACAGTGGTCACCATGGGTGACTGGACAGCACTTTGCCTGATTGGGGTGAGTTTATACTGGTGGAGGTGATTGAGGTCATTGGGATTGCGGCCAAGCTTCTCCACACCTTTTGTGAACTGGACCCGGTGCCAACTTGTTTCTTAATGAGATGTGTTGACTCCATTGGCCCAGTGTTTGCCTTGATTGTCTGGTGTTCCTTGTCAGAGGGGGTCTTTGCCGATGTTTTGAAGGAGGCATTGGTGAGATCCCTTCTGAAAAAACATGGTTGGACCCTCACATCAGGGCAAATTACCATCCCGTCTCCAAACTTCCACTTTTGGGTAAGATTGTGGAGAAAGTGGTAGCTCTTCAGCTTGAGGAGCATCTCGTGGCCCATGATCTGTACAAGCCACTCCAATCTGGGTTTTGCATGAGGCATAGCACAGAAACTGTGCTAGTTTGGGTGCATAATGACCTCCTTAGAGCTAGAGATCGAGGGGATGGGACAATTCTTGGTCTCCTCGATCTCTCTTCAGCGCTTGACACAGTGGACCATCAAGTGTTACTTGATCCCATAAAGGAATTATGCTCTCGCCAGCACTGTCATCTGCTGGTTTGAATCTTTTTTTATCTAACAGGAGGCAGAGGGTAGTGGTGGGGAATTTCTCCTCCACCCCTGGCCACCTGTCATGTGGAGTTTCCCAGGGTTCGTTCTTGTAGCCGATGTTGTTTGCTGTGTATGTGCTGCCCTGGGAGAGCTCATTGGGAAGTACAGTCTGGGTTTTCATTGTTATGCTGATGTTAACCAGCTGTGTCTTTACTTTGCCCCTGGAACATCTTGCGCAGTGGAAGTGCTAAACAGCTGCCTCACTGAGATCAATGACTGGGTGGCCTCCAGCTGGTTGTGACTGAAACCTGATAAGATAGAGGTACTGGTGGTTGAGTCAAACAGAGGGCGTGATAGGTTCACCTCTGGTGCAGAGACAGGGCTTTTTCTTGGCTATGTACCATTGAGGGCCTCCTCTAGGGTGCCTGATCTTGGTGTTATTCTTGACAGTGGATTGACACTTGAATTTCAGGTGGTGTCCATTGTCCATACTAGATTTTATCATCTGATGAATATCTCCAGGATAAAGCCCCTAGTTCCACCGCAGGACCTCCCCATCTTAGTGCATGCCTTCATGACATCCAGGCTTGACTACTGCAACGTACTCTATCTCGGGGTCTCTGGGGGTACCCTGCACTGACTGAAGCTAGTGCAGAATGTGGCAGCAAGGCTATTGACAGGACAGCCTAAGTATTGTCATGTTACTCCGGTGCTACGTTGACTGCACTGGCTGCCGGTTAGATGGAGTGTTCTCTTTAAGGAGGGTTTGCTCACCTTTAAGGCCCTACACGGCATATGCCCTGGTTACCTGAAGGACCTTCTTTCACTGGCTGTCTCAGTACACTCCCTCTACTCCTCCTCTAGGGGCTTTCTCATGATTCCCAGGATGAGGTTCAAAACGGCTGGCGATAGAGAATTTAGTATCACTGACCCCGTCCTGTGGAATTCAATCTCTCCAGCTGTTGGGAGGCCCCTTCTGTGGAGGTATTTAAAACCCACCTCAAGTCCTTCTTATATAATCATGCCTTCCCAGACTTTGTCTTATAGTCCTTACCTGTTCTCAGAACCTTATGTTTAGTTAGCCTTTGGCTTTTTAAGTAGTAGTTGCTGCTGTTGAGGATATTATTTATATAAAATGTTGTTTACTTGCTGATATATTGTATGATTATGTTTAATAGTAAGTTGTTATGTATTTATTATGATTTGTTGTATGCATTTTTAATATGTTTGGCACCCAGAGCCTCCGGGATGGGCATCTTTTAAATAAAATATGCCTTGCCTTTCCTTGCCATTTGTCAGAAAATTAAAATAAAATATTTTATTTGATAGAATAGCAAAACATATACATTTAGTATATAAATGCCAAGTTTAAGACATACCTCATTGAATTTTGCAAATATCTAAAGTATAACTGGAAAAATGCACATATATTGGAAATGTGTGATGTATTTAGGCATATTTAAATATAGTCTAAACATTAACAAAATACAGTGTAGTTCTTCTCCATATGGGTAGAATTTAGAACTACGGGCCTGATTCTCAAAAGGTTACATCTGTCGTAACTTGACTTGCACCAAAAAAAATGGTGCAGGTAGCAAGTTATGCCAGCAGTTGCGACATGCGGTATTCTGCAAAGTGGCTTGCAATATGCCACAGGCCGCTTGTGCCAAAGTGGATTTATGCCACCAGTTACATCTTAAAATCCCTCTGACATGGTGCTAAGGGGTTTATGGCAGCAGTTCCACCCCATTCTGCAAGGGAAGCAAGAAATTCCCCCAGGGTGATGTTCTCCAACCCCCGGGGAAAAACTGTCAACATAAGTTACACCAGTACATAGCTTGCATAACTGTACTTATGCCCTTGGAGGTTGCCTGTATGTGCAGCCCTCCCATCCCACTGATGGTATGCCACCCCCCCAACACTGCACTGACCCCAAGCAACATAAAAAGCCCTGTATGGCTAAAGCTGCCCCACACACCACTGTCCCAAACCAGTAACAGCATGGTAATGGCCCATTGGGCTATCCATGCCCCGCAAATACCACAAAGCCCCGAAGGGCTGCAGCATGGCACTGGTCCCAGTACTTGAAATATAGCCCCATAAGGCTACTGAATGCCCCCAACCTCCATTACTTGCAATATAGCCCCACAGGGCTATTCATGGTCCCCCAAGCCTTGATCCCCAAATGCATTAATGAAATCCCTGCAGGGGTTCACACACACACCCAAGTCCTGATGCCAGCTGCCCACAAATGGCACCTTCCTGCACAAATATTAAACAATAGATAAATCCTTACTTGTAATCCATGGTAGTCTAGTGGCCCCCACCCAACATTGTCAAACCACCCTGCACCCCCTTCACAGCCAGCCAGTAACTGGCACAGCCCACCTCTCACCACCACGGCCAGACTCCGAATGAGCTCCATCTGAGTGCATGCTGTTTATACACACTCAATGTATGAATGACAGTTCTTTCATTGAGGGCGTATATATAGTACATGCTCAGATGGAGCCCAGCTGGTGGCTGGCCATGGTGGTGAGAGGTGGGCTGTGCCAGTTGCCAGCTGGCTTAAGGGGGTGCAGGGTGATCTGGTAATGCTGGATGGGGGATGGGGACTATATGGGATTATGGGTAAGGATTTGTCTATTTTTTAATATTTGTACAGGAAAGTGAAGTGCCATTTGTGGGCGGCAGGCATTTGGGCATGGGGGGGCATGAGTAGCCCTGCAGGGCTATAACTAAAACATTTGGGGATCAGGGCTTGGAGGGCCAAGTGTAGCCTTGTGGGGCTTTACCCAATACATTTGGGGATCAGAGCTTGGGCGGGCACTTTTGCCCTTCACTTCTGGAGTTGTGGCTTGTGATAAGGCCCTCTGATACACCCTTCATTTTACGTACATGTGGGTTTGTCACAGGTCATGGGACTTAGCCACGGGGACCTTGCCCCTTACAGAATTGGGTGCAGGGTCCATGTCACAATTGTAGCCCTTGCATATCACAACTTTTGACATGCATAGGGGTGCTTCTAGAATCGAGCCCCATGTAATTAATATCTCCCTTTATATATATATTTAACTTCTTACAAGAGAAACCAAAAATGAAAATGTGTAAGTAACTCAGAATATATATGTTAGATGCATTCAAAATATATGTTTACCTAGAATGCAAACTGTATAGAAACTGCAATGATGTGTATGCACAAAAAAGTATTTTTGATTTTATTCAAGAACAGAACATTGAAAGAACAAAAACTTTAATTTTGAAATAGTACAGCAAAAATATGTTTCAAATATAGATAATCAAAGCTGTATTCCAAATATGATACATCTTCAATCATTCTGCGAATATCTAGACTACATTTTGAAATGAATTAGCATAATATTCTGTGGTGATTTGCATATGCAGCCCATAGTGCTTTGCATTGTAGGAACATGTGTGATTTTGTATTTATACATCTTGAAATATATCTGAAAAGTGTAAATGTATCTGACATATAATTGAAATATATTTGGAGATACAAGGATATATTTCAGATATTAAAAAAATATAGATCTTTTCTGTATGGAGGAATGGCCAGTGAGAGAGAGAGAGAAAGTACAATAGATACTTTCAAATACCTCATGGGCAAAAACAAGGTTCAAGAAGAAAGCCTTTTTCAGAGCAAAAGATGTTTAAGAACTAGGGGCCATGTTATGAAGATGGAGGGGTGTAGGATCAGGAGAGAGGTAAGAAAATAATTCTTCATGGAATGAATGGTGGATACGTGGAACAGCCTCCCAGAGGAGGTGGTGGGGTAAAAACTGTAATAGGATTCAAGAAGGCATGGGATAGACATAAAGGAACCTTGTGGCAGGGGAATGGGGGTAAAGTTGGAGAACAAGTAAGGTCTGCAGTGTTACAGTAGGGAGAGAAAATGGGCTGACTGGGTGGGCCAAGTGGTCCTTATCTGTCATTAAATTCTCTGTTTCTATGTTATCATTAGGGCAACAAACCTCTCCAAGGAAGAGGTAAGCAGAAGGAAAAGGATACCATTAAGGTTCTCAAAGAAATAGCACCAGTCCACTCCAGAAATATTTATGAACCACATTAACCTCCAAGGGCATTGTAGATGTGTGGAGACATTTTTCCCCATCCAGAATAGGATATACTTATTTTAATCTGAGAACAATTGGTTCAAATGCAATAAGGACAGGGATGGGGCAAAAAGGGGTAAGACCATGAAAAAATGGAGGGTAATGAGTACCAACGCCCATAGTCTGGGAAACAAGCTCCCTGAACTGGTGACCTTGATGGAAGAGGAATGCCTGGATATAGTAGCAGTCACAGAAACATGGTACACAGAGAACCATGACTGGGATGTTAACATACCAGGGTACACAACCTACAGGAGAGACAGGGTGGGGAGAAGAAGGGGCAGAGTAGCTCTCTATGTAAGGGAAGAGATAAAAGCAACTGAACAAAAGAGTAAACAGGGAGGAGAGGAGGCACTGTGGGTCACCTTAGAGAGGGAAATGGCACCACAATCTGTACAGGGGTTGAATACAGACCCCCATGTCAGAGGGAGGGAATGGGCAAGGATATTATAGAAGGCATACTTAGGATGGCAGAGAAAGGTGAGATACTGCTGATGGGAGACCTTAATATGCTGGATGTCAACTGGAGCACCTTTGCTGCAGCCACATCCAAAAGCAGGGCCATTCTCGATGCCCTTCAGGTGGCATGCCTCAGACAGCTAGTTATGGAACCTACTCATGAGGGAGCAATCTTTCTTAGACATTATAGTCTCAAATGGGGACAGTAAGAGGATCTCAGACCTAGAAGTGAGTAGCCATTTGGGAACAAGTGACCACCAAACAGTGTGGTTTATGATAAACTCAGCTACAGAATCAATCCATACAAAAGTGAGAGTTCTGAACTTCAGGAGGGTTGACTTTGGCAAGATGGGAGAGTGCCTTAAGAAAAGCTCTAGCGAACAGACTAGAAGGAGGGGTGGAGCAACAATGGGGAAATATCAAAACTGCCATCACAGAGGCAACATACCTTTGTGTAAAGCAAATAAACAAATCAAAATGAAAAAAAAGCCACTATGGTTCTTAAAAGAGGTGGTGGTGAAGGTTAGGGAGAAAAAGATAGCATTTAGGAAGTATAAGGAAACACAGAAGGAGCAGGACAGAAAACTGTACCAGTTAAAGCAGAAGGAAGCAGGAAGGGTAGTCAGAATAGCAAATGCCCACACTGAGGAAAAGATAGCCAACTCAGTAAGAAGGGGGATAAAACATTTTATAAGTATGTCAGGGAGCATTGAAAGACAAAGGGAGGGATATTGAGGCTTAATAGAATGGACGGTGGGTGGACAGAGAGGGACAGTGAAAAAGCAGGGATACTGAATGAATACTTCTTTTCAGTATTCACAAAAGAGGAGGTGGAGGAGGTGCCTAATCCAATTAACAGAAGCACTCTGGAAAGGAGGGTCGATCCCAGTCCTTTCAGAGAAGAAAGGGTTCTGAAAGAACTCCTAAAACTGAAGGTGGACAAAGCAATGGGGCAAGATGGAATTCACCCCAGAATTCTGAAAGAAATTAAGCAGAGAACTAGTGACACCACTGACTACCCTTTTTAACAAATCATGGGAGGATGGTGTTGTACCTGAGGACTGGTGGAAAGCAAATGTGATTCCCCTTCACAGAAGTGGGAGCAAGACAGAGGCAGGAAACTACAGACCTGTCAGTTTGACCTCTCTGGTAGGGAAAGTGTTGGAATCACTTCTGAAGGAAAGAATTGTTGAGTACCTAGAGGACAGTGGGGCACAGGACCCAAGGCAGCATTGGTTCACAGCAGAAAGGTCATGTCAGACAAATCTAATTGATTTCTTTGACTGGGTGACCAAAGTAGTAGACCAGGGAGGGGCTGTGGACATGGCCTACCTAGACTTTAGCAAGGCATATGACACAGTCCCACACAAAAGATTAATAGTCAAATTAACCAGATTGGGAGTGGGTCCCAGGGTGGTAGCCTGGATAAAACACTGACTGGACAACAGGACACAGAAAGTAATTGTAAATGGAGTCCACTCTGAAGAAAGAGGGGTTACTAGTGGGGTGCCACAGGGTTCAGTACTGGGTCCAGTCCTTTTTAATGTTTTTAAAAGTGACATTGCAGAGGGACTAGAAGGAAAAGTATGCCACTTTGCAGATGACACAAAGATCTGCAACAGGGTTGATACACAAGGAGGCGTGGAAAGGATGAGAAGTGACTTGACGAGGTTGGAGGAATGGTCAGAAGTATGGCAGCTTAGATTCAATGCAAAGAACTGCAAAATAATGCACCTGGGAAACAAAAACCCAGGGGAAGATTACACAATGGGGGGAGGTAGTAACAACAACAAAAATGGAAAGGGACCTGGGGGTAATCATATCATTTGACCTCAAGGTTGTCAATCAATGTGAGAAGGTGGTAGGGAGGGCTGGGGGGGATACTGGGATGAATAGGGACAGGCATCACCAGCAGAAAACAGGAAGTTGATATCCCCCTGTACAGACAGTTGGTGAGACCCCATCTGAAGTACTGCATCCCGTTCTGGAGACCCATCTCCACAAGGACATAGACAGGATGGAGGCAGTTCAGTGGAGGGCAACTAAAATGGTGCAGGGTCTGCAAGAGAAGCCACATGAGGACAGACTAAAGGAGCTTAATATGTATACCCTTGAAGAAAGCAGGGAGAGGGGGGACATGATAGAAACCTTTAAGTACCTCAGTGGAATCAACAAAGTCCAAGAGGGTAGCATCTTTCAGAAAAAGAGACGTGCAAGAACAAGGGGACACAATTTGAAGATAGAGGGGGGATGGCTCAGGGGCAATGTGAGGAAGTATTTTTTTCACAGAGAGAGGAAGAAGAATCAGCATTTTTATTGTGCCTTTCATATACAGTGTATCCCAAAGCACTTTACAAGCAATGCTAGACTGGTAGTGAAGTGACTAAATGTGTGGTGGTTGCCATATCGCACATCATCACCAAAACACAGCCTGGATAATTGCATGAACCAGTTTATGGGAAGGGGAATGTTGGCCAGGCCACTGGGAATTTTCCCTACTCTTTACGAAAAGTGCCCTGGGTTCTTTTACTTCCACCTGAACACCCACCAGGAAAACACCAGGATGGGCAGAAGGGACCTCAGTTTAACATCTCATCCAAAGGATAGTACACCGCAGCAGTACAGCACCCCCCCAATACTGCATTCGGATGCCAGAGATTTTTAGGTACAAGTCCAATCCCAGTGTGGGACAAGAACCCACAACCTTCTGGTCCAGTGGTGGATGTGCTACCAACTGAGCCAAGCTGAGGGTGGTGGATGCATGGAACAGCCTTCCTGAGGAGGTCGTGGTTTCTAAAACTGTGGGAGAAGTCAAGAATGCATGGGACAGACATAAGGCAATTTTTGTGGGGGGTAGGAAGAAATAGGCTGTTGGTTAAATAGGATCTGCAGCTTATCCTCTAGGTAGGGAAATGGGCAGACTTGGTGGGCCAAGTGGTCCTTATCTGCCGTCAAAGTCTGTGTTTCTATGTTTCAGAATACATGATATTTTCACTACTGCTGAGCACCTGGACACCCTGCAGGATATTCAGCATGGTGCAGCAATTCTTTCTGATCATCCTCCCAGAAATGCAACGTTTTCTTTAGGAAAACCTAACAGGGTATCCCACTGGTGCATGAACCTTATGCATCTCCGTGATCCTGAATTTTGCAATTAATTAAAGATGCTTGTCTCTAGAATTCTAGTAGAAAACACGCTCCCTGAGATTTCATCTACAGTACTTGT
The DNA here is from genome assembly GCA_016271365.2 of Neoceratodus forsteri. Taxonomy (NCBI): domain Eukaryota; kingdom Metazoa; phylum Chordata; order Ceratodontiformes; family Ceratodontidae; genus Neoceratodus; species Neoceratodus forsteri. Next base: position 866,353,064 of record CM057450.1, on the reverse strand, counting down.
GACACTCTTAAAACCATCCTGGTAGGCAAAATTATAAAATAATTCAACTCAAAAGAAAAGAGATTGCGAGGCCCAAGTTAAGGATCTGCATAGCCAACTTAATACCCTCTAGAACTTCCTATACCAAGGAGATACAACAGTAAAAACCTAAATACAGACTATTAAAAATTACAGAAACTGGCTGACCCAAAAACTGAACAGCTGTTTCTATACTTAAAACGCTATTTGTTGAACCCTATTATTAACAGAATATGCAGTCAAAAGACAAATATCCGTGACCCTTCTTGGTTTAGATGCAGAAAAGACTTTTGACAGGGTGGCCTGGCCATTTCTCTGGGCCACCCTATAACACTTCAGCTTCCCAGAAGAATGTACCAGACAGCTCCAAAATATTTATCTATCTCCCTTAGCCTATTTAAAATTAGATGGATATCTTTCTGACCCATTTCTGTCATCAAGAGGTACTAGACAGAGCTACCCCTTTTCACCCCTGCTTTTTGTGCTATACCTAGAATCCTTAGCCACAGTTATTAGAAGCCAACCAATTATTGAGGAATTAACTATTGGTGGTCGCATACATAAGATATCGCTGTTCGCAGATAATATACTGCTCACATTAATGGCACATTAACCTCACCAGAGGTTTCCATTCCATTAGAATGGGACCAAGTCAAAACCTTTGTTCAAGTTCAAGTTCATTGCAGGAAAGCTCCATTGAGCAAGCTCATTCACAAGGAGGTCCTGGGTGCATGGTTACAACAAATATACAATGCAGGCAATAACATAACAATACATAAATGGTGGACCAGGTCCTACAAGGTATATGGGTAAACAGTCCTGGGTGAAAAACAAAAACAAAAAAATAATTAATACAAGTTGTTAAGGAAGGAAGTGTAGTGAGAACAAACTAAGGAAGTAAGGAGAAAGCTAGGGAGAGAGTTTAGAAACAGTTACAGGTGTCCTTTGGGATGCTTGTTGGGTACAAACTGAATGAGCAGAAAATAGAAGTTCTCCTATATAGCTATACCCCTCCTCCCCTTTAAAGCACACATTCTCATTTAGGTGGCATAGGACAGAGATGCATTTTCTTGTGATAAAGTTAACTAAAAACTTGTTGCATCTAGAACTGTTGAACTATGAGGCTCTTACCCATCAAATTGCTGCAATTTGTCATGCTGGTCACAGCAAACACTTGAGTTTGTGAACAGAATTGAAGCTGTACAACAGACTATACTGTTTTGATTTTTTTTTTTTTTTACAAACCCTACCTATCATGTCCAATAAAGTTTATTTCCAAGCATGGGATGAATTAATCTCACACTTTGTGTGGAGGGGAAAGCCCCCTATGTTGAGATACATCATCCTCCAACTCCTTAAAAACAAGGGTCAGGACTAAACTTGTCAAATATGCACACATACAGTATGCCCAGGTCTCTCAAATACAAACCCTGCTATTTGGCTAACTCCAACATAAAAGGCACATTAAAAGCTTATAGAGCAAACTCTTAATGAATTATTTGATCTAACTACTTTTTGGAAACCTGCCTACATGCTTACCTATCACCAAATTCTCCCAATATACAGCTGAACCCTTTCGACTGTGGTTGAATGTATTGGGCTGATTCTTCTCCTCAGCAAAAAAGACTGTGATTGAAGGCACTGGACAATGAAATAACTTTTCCACCAAACAAGTTGGACAAGTCTATTAATAGGTGGTCCAGGTACAGCATTAGATGAGTTTACTAGTTGCTGGGGCCCATAGGCCTGCTCCAATTTTTGTTGCTGCAGTCTATTTACAAATGATCAAACTCAGAGTTTCACAGGTTTCTATAACTAACATCTTACTTACAGCTGTGTGAAGAAGCACTGACAAGCATAGTAGAAAAACCCATCCCACTAATTGCCCTTATCCTATCCTATCTTAAGGGTAACACCATGGACCATCTCATCAGCACAATTTATAAGACCTTAAGGACAGAATCTTCTGAATCAACAGAAATTATACAGGTATGCTGTTCACAGGATTTAAAAACTGAAATTGACCCTGCAGCCTGGACTGCCTATGCCCTTCCAACTTTCAAAGTGTTGGTGGCCACTTACTGGAAAGAGTATGCTTGGAAGTCTAGAGTTACATTTTTTCATACCTCAGCAATTCTGACCAAATACACTAATCCTAAAGTTGGAGAGTGTTGGAAGGGCTGTGGCTTCACCTCAGTAGATCTTGAACATATCCTGTGGTCTTGTTGCTCAGCAGGTACCACACACGCCTCTGAGGCTGCAAGATCAGAAGGCTGTGGGTTCTATTCCCACACTAGGCACGTGGGTTAATATTCTAATACTGACACCGTAGTGCAGCATGAGGGGTAGTGCTGCACTCCTGAGGTGACTTCTTTTGGATGAGATGTTAAACCGAGGTGCCATCTGCCTGTTCTAGTGGTAGTTCAGATGGATGTTAAAGATCCCATGGCACTTTTCAAAAAGAATAGGGGAAATTTTTATTTTGAAACAAAAACAAATACAAATCAGGAAAACAAAGAAAAAAGTCATTAACAGCAATACGGAACTTAAAACAAAGGCAAAAACAAAAACAAACAACCGAATAAGTACCACAGTAGAGGACAGTAATGAAAAAACAGTAACAAACATAGTCATGATGGAATGCCTCAACACAAAATGCAACACCTTATACTGCCTAAAACCCTACAAAGCTGAGAAATACAAAAGAAAGAAAAATAATACTTATTAGTGTCCCAAAAAAGACCATAATACAATGAAAACCATTACCCAACCCATACTACCCCTTCCAAAAATGCTGACATACTACCTCCCCATAGTACAAAATTCATAATGATAAAGTTTATCTAATTCCTTCTGTACTTGGCATAACATGTTCCACACAGTGACTTCCTTTTGTTGCAAAACCCTAAGGCATCTAGCATGCCTGATCACCAATTTCAAACAAGCAAATATTACCCAAACCATAATCTTCTGCCATTTTCTTCATCCCATCCCCAATTGTCCCAATATCAAAATGTCGTAAGTCATCTGTGCAAACAGATCTTCACCCCATAATTCAGCCAAAGAAGCCCAAAATCCTTGTATACAGGAACAGTCAAAAAATAAATGTTGCATGGTTGCAGCTTGACCCAAACATGTCCCTGCTAAACAAACCTTTCATCCAGCATTTTATGTTTCTGATTTCCCTTTAATATTTAATTGTTGATGCTCACACAACCAGACCATATCCTGCATTTTTAATAGAATTCTTGGTTCAATAATACTGTCCATTACAGTCAACAATCAAAGTGAGCAGAAAAATTAAGTATGGGTTCTTCCAGATAACTTTGTGCAAGAACAGTTTGATAAAATGTCCTATCAGTGTCCACAAATCAATGAAGTACTATTTTCCACAACCCAACATATTTCAACAAGGTCTGTATATAGGAAGGCAAGCATTTATCAGAAACATGCCATTTTCCTCTCTCCCATGCTTCCAAAAACTGAGGTTCCCAGTGTTTCATACTATCGACACCAGATCCTGTACTCCTTAACATCAGTGGATAAATATTACTGTAAAAAAAGTTACTAAACAAATAAACAAACAGCTGAACCATATCGAGTCCACTTTACTTTTGAGCCCTGTAGGTATGTGCCCGTTTTATGGGATTCAGGTGACTGCCCCACAAAACAAAAAGAACAGCCCATCAACTTAGCATGCATACAAAAGGGTGCTGGATATACATGGGAGACATACAAAAAAACAAGCAAAATATAGACTTTCAATAAATAAATCATTTTCTTCATCATTATCTTCCAAGCTTTCCAAGACATAACTTTTCTGTGTGCATCATCATATACCAAATCCCAATTCATTTGTTTTGCCCTTCTAGTGCCAAACCACAACCCTAGTATTTTAATCTCCTCATGTTCAACCAGGATGGAAAATTGCAAAGGTATAGATGTATTACCTAAAAGCAGTAGTTTACACTTAGAAAGATTAAGTGTAATCCCTGTAAGATCTTGTATATCTGCCAAAACATCAAGTACACCCTGCCCTGATTCTAAATCTCGTATAATAACCACACAATCATCTGCATAAGCAGACACCTTCGTATACACCTTACCAGTCCTATCACAAACAGGTCTTACCACAGTTGCATATTCTATAAGTCATAATAGTGGATCAATCGCAAAAACATATAACAGCAGACTTAATGGACAACACTGCTGTACACCATTCCACAGTTGAACTGGAGTCCCCAAGTGCCCATTTAGCAATGTTATCATCATAGCCCTTTCATATAAACACTGAAGTACACTAACAAATTGATGCAAAACCCCATACAGTAGGAGAATATCCCATAGATGACCATGCTGTATGGCATCAAAAGCAGTTTCTTAATCCGAAGACATTAAGTATTCATCTAGCTGCATATTTAAGCCTTGTTCAGCAATTTCCCTAACAAAAATCTAATTCTGTTGAATATGTCTGCCAGGGATTGCACACATCTGATGAGGCAAAATCACATACGTCGCTACCCGTGCCAATCATGATGTTAACATTTTGGTAAATATCTTATAGTCAGAGTTTAATAGACTCAAAGGTCTCCAATTCTTGATATTCTGTGGATCACCTTTTTTATATAAAAAAGTCATTACTCCCTCCTGCATACTAGAGGTCAAACTCCCACCATCTAAAATCTCCTGATACACTACCCGTAAATCAGTAACCAAAGCAGTTTTAAAATGTTTATAAAATTCATTAGAAATGCCATCCAAACCTGGGGCAGTGTGAGCTGATAAATGATCAATTGCTATACCAATCTCCACCTCATCTACTGAACACATCAATGCTTCTACTTCATATTCAGGAATCTCAGATAAAGGCCCAACATTCAATGGAACAGTCCTATGTGCACTCTCAGCTTTCTGATAAGTATGATCTGTAACTACTGTTCGGATACCAGAATGCGTATCATGCACTATCCCATCTTGTCCAATCAAAGCCCTCATTGTCAATTTTGACACTCCCTGTAATTCAGTCTCATAGGAATTAACTAACTCCTTTTTCCCCTGTATAACAAATTGTTGACATTTAGCAGTCTCTCCCTTCCTCCTTTTATGATATTCACACATTTGTTCCTAAGCACCTGTAATTGCATCTGATTCTCATCACCAGTCTCCCAAGCTTGTGTCAAAAGTTTTAAATACCGTGCTCTCAGATGTAAGTACTCTAAATATTTTGAACTAGCCAAAGACCCTGACGCCCGTTTCAAAAAATCCCTAATATCCCTCTTTGTATCCTCCCACCACTCTCCCCAAGAGTCATATAAAAATCTAACATCTTGTTGGACAAACAATAAATCACGTACCCCCTGCTGTTCTGCCTCCTATTGTAAAATAGATGCATTCAATTTCCAATAACTTCTACCAAAAGTAATTTTATGCTCTAAACCTATCTTAGCCTGGACCTGCACATGATCAGAGGTTTCTAGAGGTACAATGTTAACTATTGCACCAATCAACCGAGGAGAAACAAACCAGAAATCAATATGGGTTGATAGTCTGCCTTTACAGAATGTATGTTCCTGAACTTTTTCCACAAGATCATAAATATCACATAAGCCTGCAGTAGACAGAATTTCCGTCAATGCATTGGTATCGCTATACCCTTTTTGAGTTTGCTGACCCCAATCCCTAGGTGATAAACCACAATTAAAATCTCCCCCCACAAAATCAACTTAGAGGTAGAGAGGAAAGGTTCAATAATATGAAATAAGGCCACTCTATCAACCTTAGTTTGTGGCGGATACATATTAATCAATCGATATGCTAAACCACCAATAACTACATCCACAAGCAACACTCTGCCAGGGGAAACATCCACGACTTTCAAGATTTGGACAGGCAAATCAAAAAACAAAATACCCACACCTGAGCAAGGCACTTCTCCCACCGACCCTAAGGATGGCCCCCACCTCCAATTCTTTTTGCCTGTTCTATCTCAGAAATTGTGTGCGATCTAGTATCCTATATAAAAGTAATTTGGCTTAAATTGTTATGCAGACTAACATAGGTAACAGCACACTTCTGATAATTATGAATACTATTAACATTTACAGTAGAGATAAGAAGACAGCATGAGAAAAAAAAAAGTCAGAATGTCCAAACAGTAAATCCATATAATTTCCTTTTTTTCTCTTTTTCAGCTTGGGTTTCTCGAGCTTTCCAGTTCCAACTGGAGTCTCAAGTTGTGACAAAGTCACCGATGAGCCATCAGACTCATCACCCCCATCACCATCAGGTACATCTGTAAGAATGTCAAATGGATTCTGAACCACAAGTTTTTCCCCCTATAGGGGTCCCCTTTTGTGCTGCTGTAGACCATGTGACACTTCGGAAGGGTAAGTCCTCCCCTCTCCCTGGCAGGGGCATCACCACCTCCTTCACATCCTGAACCACAACAGAGACAGGCCCAGCAGTGTCACCCTGCAAAGCCTGCACATCCAGCTCATGGTCAGACAACATCCTGTTCCAAAACCTGAGGGAGTTCTAAATCCACTTGATCCTGCAAACAATCCTGAGAGGGTACAGAATGAGCCTGAGTACAGCCAGGGACATCCACCGGCAGTACAACAGGATCAGAAGGTGATCTTGAACCTGGGTCAGCAGCAGGAACCTGCTCTCTGTCAGTCAATTGATCCATCAAATTACTGACTCTCATTTTCTCCTTTTGTGCCATAGCAACATAGACATCATGCTCAGCTCAGATAGAGTGATCTATAACATTACAGTAGAGATAAGAAGACAGCATGAGAAAAAAAAAGTCAGAATGTCCAAACAGTAAATCCACATCATTTCCTTTTTTTCTCTTTTTCAGCTTGGGTTTCTCAAGCTTTCCAGTTCCAACTGGAGTCTCAAGTTGTGACGAAGTCACCGATAAGCCATCAGACTCATCACCCCCATCACCATCAGGTACATCTGTAAGAATGTCACCGATGAGCCATCAGGCTCATCACCCCCATCACCATCAGGTACATCTGTAAGAATGTCACCGATGAGCCATCAGACTCACCACCCCCATCACCATCAGGTACATCTGCAAGAATGTCACCGATGAGCCATCAGGCTCATCACCCCCATCACCATCAGGTACATCTGTAAGAATGTCACCGATGAGCCATCAGGCTCATCACCCCCATCACCATCAGGTACATCTGTAAGAATGTCACCGATGAGCCATCAGACTCACCACCCCCATCACCATCAGGTACATCTGTAAGAATGTCACCGATGAGCCATCAGGCTCATCACCCCCATCACCATCAAGTACATCTGTAAGTATGTCACCGATGAGCCATCAGGCTCATCACCCCCATCACCATCAGGTACATCTGTAAGAATGTCAAATGGATTCTGAACCACAAGTTCTTCCACTGTAGGGGTCCCCTTTTGTGCTGCATGTCCCTGGCTGTACTCAGGCTCCTTCTGTACCCTCTCAGGATGGTTTTCAGGATCCAGTGGATTTAGAACTCCCTCGGATCAGTGATAGGGAAAATGATGGAATCACTTCTGAAGGAAAGAATTGTCGAGTATCTAGAGACCAGAGGGGCACAGGACCCTAGGCAGCATGGATTCACAGTAGGAAGGTCATGCCTGGCAAATCTGATAGATTTCTTTGACTGGGTGACCAAAGTAGTAGATCAGGGAGAGGCTGTGGACATGGCCTACCTAGACTTTAGCAAGGCATTTGACACAGTCCCACACAAAATATTAATATAGAAGTTAGCCAGCCTGGGAGTGGGTCCTAAGATGACAGCCTGGATAAAGAATTGGCTGGAGAATAGGACACAGAGAGTAATAGTAAATGGAGTCCACTCAGAAGAAAGGAGGGTTACTGGTGGGGTACCGGAGGGTTCAGTATTAGGACCGGTCCTCTTCAATGTCTTTATAGCGACATTCGCGGAAGGACTGGAAGGAAAAGTATGTCTCTTTGCAGATGACACTAAGATCTGCAACAGAGTTGATGCACGGGTGGGGTGGAAAGGATGAGAAGGACTTGGCAAAGTTAGAGGAATGGTCAAATGTATGGCAGCTTAGATTCAATGCTAAGAAGTGCAAGGTAATGCACCTGGGAAAGAAAACCCAGGGAAGAGTACACAATGGGGGTGAGATACTAACAACAACAAAATGGAAAGGACCTGGGGTAGTCATATCAGATGACCTAAAGGTGGGAAAGCAATGTGAGAGGGCAGCAAAGAGGGCTGGGGGATACTGGATGCATAGGAGAGGCATCACCAGTAGAACACAGGAAGTTATTATCCCTCTGTACAGACAGCTGGTGAGACCCCATCTGGAGTACTGTGTGCAGTTCTGGAGACCCCATCTCCGCAAAGACATAGACAGGATGGAAGCTGTCCAGAGGAGGGCAACTAAAATGGTGCAGGGTCTGCCCTGGAAGACATATGAAGAGAGACTTGAGGAGCTTAATATGTATAGCCTTGAGGAAAGGAGGGAGAGGGGGGACATGATAGAAACTTTCAAGTACCTCAAGGGACTCAACAAAGTCCAAGAGGGTAGCATCTTTCAAAAAGAGATGTGCAAGAACAAGAGGCACAATTTGAAGATAGTTGGGGGCACTCAGAGGTAATTTAAGGAAGTATTTTTTCACAGAGAGGGTTGTGGATGCATGGAACGGCCTTCCGGAGGAGGTTGTGGAGTCAAAATCAGTGGTGGAATTCATGCATGCATGGGACAGTCATAAGGCAGTTCTGGGGGGTGGGGGTAAGAAGAAGTAGGCTGTTGGTTAACTAGGATCTGCAGCTTATCCAGTAGGTAGGGAAATAGGCAGACTGGGTGGGCCAAGCGGTCCTTATCTGCTATCAAATTCTATGTTTCTATGTTTCTATGTTTCTATTATGAGATGCCCAGGGACAGTTTCTAAAATTATGAACCCTTTCTTCACATAAATTACTTTTCTGGGGCTGTCTGCAATGTGCACCAGTATGCCTAAAATCCCCACAGAGACCACATTTCTGTTTTTTGCACACATTACTTATGTGTCCAAGATCTCCATACTTATAGCAGACTCTGGGCTAACCCTGATAAAATAACACTCTCCTATCTCGTCCCCAAAAAAACAATTAAGCAGAACCTGCCAAAGTGGAGAGCAATCCAGAGATTCACCACAGCCTCCAAGATTTTTCCATGGCTACCTCAGCCGCCAGAGTAGCATCCACATCCATATGTGCAATGGTAATGTCGGCACGGGTACATCCGACCATCACCACACCAGTCCTGGTGCGCTCCAACAACAGCAACTCTAGTTTCTACTTTCTACCAGTAAACTGGCATTCCATAGCAGCAATCAGCTCATGGATATCCACCACATTCATCACTGCTCATTCTGAAGTCATAACTTCCTGCAGCAATTCTTGTCCAGGTAGGGAAACCTCTTGAAAAGAACTTCCAAGAATGCCTATAGCAGGATTGGCCTCACTAAATTCTGAGAACAGGGAATAAGCCTGTTCCCCGGTCCCCTGCACATCCGTTCTCCATGAAGTCTCAGGTAGACTGGCCATAGCAGCACCAGTCACAGCACCATCTACCGCAGAGTAGAGGAATTTCCCTGGTGCCCTGGCCAAATTTCCTCCCATTCACTAAAAATACCACCAGTAGCTTAATCTGGTTCAAGGTCAGTTGACATTCATCTTTATCCCCCTTCCCCTGGTCGTGCCTGAAAATAGGAAGAATTTGTCTAGTGCACTTACCCGGTCAGCAAAAACTAAATAAATAGATAAATTGTAGGCTACTTACCCAACATTGGTGAGATGTCCTGGAGGATCTAACTGTAATATATGATTGTTGTGCTCTTCTTACATCAATATATGTCCTTACACCTATGTTACCACAGGGGATAAAAATTAGCAAAGATACCTATAAACACACAATCCTACTCTGACTAGTAGCTAAAAAGGTAATAACCAGGCTCTGGCACATAAAAACAGTACCCACTCGAGAGATGTGGCAAGACCATGCCCATGAATTATACTCACTGGAGATACTCTCTCTCAAGTTGCAGGAGCGTACTAGTCCCTTTGAGATAAAGTACTGCAAATGGGTACTGTATCAGCTGGAACACTGTGCAGACTTTGTACCATAAGGGAAATGCAGGTCTGGCCTTCCACGTATGATGGGGGGGTTATGCTCTTACCTAAGTCATGACTCTGTAGTTTACAAAAGTAACAGCTCTGTATTGATCTTAACGTGGTCTATCTCTTGCTTTCTTTCTTCCATTTTTTGTACTGCCTTATTTACTCCTTCCTATGACTACATTATGGGTATCTGTAATGAGCTAAATCATAAGAACTGTTTATTCCTATTAGACTTACCCTTTTTTCTCATTTTTAACTGTTTGCCTGCAGCAGAAAATATCTATTGAAAGGTTCCACTGATATGGGGAATCAAAAGAAAATGAAAACAGGATGGAAAATGAACTACTAACTCTAACTTAGTTGAATGTAAGGAATACCGGTCCTTGTATAACAAGAGTAACTTTTTTCTCCCTAAACCTTTCCCTACTGGCTTATTAATTTTTTAACCTCAAATGTACAGTGAATAAAGCAAGAGTAGGAACCCTGTAACATATATAGGCTACAACTAAGCTTCCTGTAGCAGATGTATTTATTTTCTATATTTGATGCGACCCTTCTTTGTGATGTGATCTTTGTGTACTTTATCAATAAAATGTTCAATTTAAAAGAAAGGTTCTCCAAAGAACTGGCAAGGTTAATGAAAGGAAAAAAAGGTGGCATTCGAAGAATTACAAAGGAACACAGAGGGAGAGCACAAGGAGGTGTACCAAGCTAGGCAGAATGAAATGGGTACGGTGGTTGGGGGAAGAAAGACACAAACAGAGGAAAGGATTGCAAGAGGAGGGGTCAAAGGCTGACAAGACTTTTTTTCACATTTGTAAGTGAGAAAAGAAAAGTAAGGACATGAAAATGCACAGGGGTCTGGGGAAACTTAAGGAGTGGTCAAGGACATGAAAGTTTATCAGTATATAAGCCATGTTACGATATAAGGAGTGGTCAAGGACAAAACACTTTATCAGTGTAAAAACCATGTTATGATATAAGGAGTGGTCAAGGACATGACAGTTTATCAGTGTATAAACCATGTTATGATATGTTGTATGTATACATTCTAGAGTTGTACAGTACATCCAAGAGACAAGTGCCCTGGCTATGCTAATTGTTTATTTCATACTTTGTATTAAATGCTTACACAGTGTTTTTTTTAAACAAAATCAATAAAATATTATACACACACAAAAAAAAAGACATGGCAGTTGGGGTTCAATGCCAGAAAGTGAAAAATCATGGACCTAGGGCACAGGAATTGTGGTGCTGAGTATAGAATATGGAGGGAGACATTGACAGTCACTAGACAAGAATGGGACCTTGTGCTTATTGTGCATGTCAGAGGACCTCAAAGTGGCAGCACAGTGTGACAGGGCTGTGGGCTAGTGGGATGCTATAATGCACTGGGAGGGGTATCACCAACAGGAGGACGGTGGTGATGCTGCCACTGTGTCACTCTCTGGTAGACCATGTGTATTTCTGAGACCACTACTCAGAAAGGAGATAGACAGGGTGCAGGTGGTCCACAGGAGGGTAATTGATATAATGCAGCAGTTGCAAGAGAAATCTTATAAGGAGAGACTGTGGGGCCTCAACATGTACACCCTGGAGGAGAGGAGAGAAAGAGGCAACATGATCAAAACCTACAAGTACTTAACAAGGATGAACAGTATGCAGGAATGGAACCTTTTCCAAATGAAGATCAGCTCCAGGACTAGGGGACATGTTTAAAGCTGGAAGGGAGAAGTTCAGGAGGGATGTGAGGAAATATGTCTTCACTGAAAGGATGGTAGATGCATGGAACCAACTATCAGACAAAGCTGTGGAGGCTAGAATGGTGGAGGTCTTCAAACATACTTGGGATAAACATATTGGTATATTCGAACAGAAGCAGGGAGTGGGAAGTGTTGAAAGAGGCCAGATACAGTATGTGGAGGTAGATTAGACAGAGTACACTTGTGCAGACCGGATGGGCCAAGTGGTCCTTTTCTGCAAACAGATTCTATGTTTCTGCATTTCTAAGACTTGCTAAGTACTGGCTACTTTAATTTGTGGTATGTGCCAAAGTTGTCCTCGTTTCCTGTCTACACCTAAACCTTTAAACAGTGTTCCCCTGAGGCTGAGAGTTGTTGCTGATTGAAAAGTGGCTTTGACTGCAATGAAATGTGAAAGATTTGCACTGTATGTGGATAATGGGTGAAAATACTGAGTTAGACACTGTTTGAAGTATTATATTACCATACTGAAACATTTGCCACTGACTGGCTTAGTAAAATACTGGCTCTGCCAGTAACAGCAGAGGGATGGAAGAGTCCAAGTGGTGCTGAGGGGCTCAGTGAAACACAGGACATGTTGGTAATTGCAGGTGGGCTGGGAGTGCATGTGCCACTGAGTGGCTTAGTAAAGCACTGGGTGTGCAAGTAATTCTGGGAAAGTAGGTAACCTGGAAATATAAGTGCTGACAATTGGCTTAGTAAGGTGCAAACCTGGTAGTAATTGAAGGATGTCAGGTGGTGAGTCCAAGTGCCACTAAGCAGCTTAGTAAAATACAAGGCATACAAATAATTGTGGGTAGGTGGGGGAGTGACTGAGAGGCTTAGTCAAATATGGATGTTCTGGTAATTGTAGGCAGGCAGGGATTCTGAGCAGCCTAGAGAAATACTGGAATTGCCGGTTATTATGTGTAAATACTGGGCAAGACAGTAATTGCGTATGGGGAGTCTAAGTGTTCCTGAGTAGCTTAGAGAAATCCCGGCCATGCCAGTAATTGCAGGCAAGTGAATGAGAGCTCACATTCCACTGAGTGGCTTGGCAAGATACCAGGCGTGCAAGTAATTGCAAGTTGGTGGAGAATCCAAATGCTAAGTGGCTTAGGAAAACACCAGCCATGTGTGGCTATAAGAGTAGGTTCAAATGGAATAACAGTGGTACAGATAGTGTACAGGAAGAAGGGGAGGAGAGGGAGAAACACAGTGACTGCAACAACTGAGACACTCCCTGCCTGTTTCCAATAGACGCTGGAGTGCTAAAACGTCGATGGAATCAGAGAGCACTACCCAAGCTGTCGCTGTTGCATAACATTTCTACTAGTCCCACAAGGCAGAGAAACAAGCTGTTTATCAGCACCATAACAGAGAAATGCAAATAACAAGAAACGTTTCTATTAGGAACATTAAAGTAAAATATGAATGCAGGAGCATTGTCTTGCCATTTCCCCGCAGTGTAATGGGCTATGTGCTTTGGGAAGTAAAACCATACAGGTGAAGAGTGCGCAGAATTTGGGCAAGACTGATGATATTAGGGCTGTAATAGGTTAAGGATGGCCAAGCCTTTTATGGCCCTTCTCTTGGTGTGATACAAATGTTTGCTATGCTTTTGGCAAGAAAATCTAAATAAGACGGAAAATTAAAAATGAGGGTAAAATGTCTCCGGACATTTGGCAAATCTGTGATGTGCTGTTTCACAGGGTTTGAACAATTGTGCAACACAGTGTTAGTGCTACCTGAATAGCAGCACTGTCTCATCAGACAAAATAAAATAGTGAGACAGTAAAGTTTGTACACAGAGTGTTGATAGAATGAAAGTGCCAGCAATGCATCACATGTTCATTAAAACAGTGATATGTCAAGTCATGATGACTGTGACAGTCATCTCACTCTGCGACAATTCACCCCGGACTATTAGCTCTTGTGTGAATTCGGCTCCCTGCTCAAATCAACCCCGATCAATTAGCAGTATTCCATAATAACAGTGACTAAAAAAACAGTGACAGTCAATATAGTGATGTAATAACAGTGAACAACAGTTACAGTGCATGTACATTTCACCGACTTGTAAAAATAGTGAATAATGTGTACAGACACATAGATAAGTGGAGTGGGGAAACGTAGATGGTGGAGTACAGTGTGTTCTAAAAAATACACTTGACACTAGGCATGTAAAGGAGCAGTATTGTGTGCAGACTTCACTCCTCTGTGGTTAATATGGTAAATTCATGTGGTAATACAAGGGCTTCAACAGAGGCTGGAGTTGCAGGACACCCCCTTTCCTACTGCCTTATGTGCTGTACAGTGCACTTAATAAGGCTAATTCCAGGCAGCCTACCACTGACGGCATCTGAAGCATTTGCCGTGCATCCCCCAATGACCTGCAAAGTGGTCTCTACAGTACTGAATGCTTGAGACCTAATGTCAGCCATTACCTGATGCCTGATGTCAGCCATTACCTGATGCCTAATGTCAGCCATTACCTGATGCCTGATGTCAGCCATTACCTGATGCCTGATGTCAGCCACTACCTGATACCTAATGTCAGCCATTACCTGATGCCTGATGTCAGCCACTACCTGATACCTAATGTCAGCCATTACCTGATGCCTAATGTCAGCCATTACCTGTTGCCTGATGTCAGCCATTACCTGATGAGCACCAATGTCTGCAGCATCAGCAACATGATTGTGCTTTGCTATTGATGCAACCACTGTTTCCCCAGAAATATGCAGTCTTGCAAGACATTTGTGCTTGTGATAGTCAGCACAGTGCCAATACACTATTGTCACCTCGTTCCTTATCCTTTCAGAATAAGAAGTCAGAAAACAACACCACAGGCTTACCTTTCTGGCTTGCTATGTATTGGATTGACATCCTGCTGTTTAGTTTGTGTATCCGTATCCGTAAAGTAACAGACTGAATGCAGCAGTAAACCTGACATTTTAACAGGACTTTGACCAATAGTGTCAGTAGCTGCACATGATTGGCAGAACATGCAGAATGTGCATTGCAGGTGAAAGGTGTAGTGTTGTTGGGAAGCAAGTTTGTTTTCAGTATACCAGCAGAGATCATCGAACGAATTGCAGCAATATAATGGTGAGCAGCATTTCGCTATATTGACATCTGTGATTATTTCTGCTGTCGCTATAAAGTCAGTCGCTTAAATGTGTTTGAATGCCATGTTTTTTTTTCGCCATTATTACATAAAACCCAATTAGCCCCCACTGTATATCATACTGTACTGCAACTATAATTACTGTATGACTTCCAGTTCTACAAGCCTTGACCACATTACCTCATCTCGCGGCTGAATTGTGCCCACCTGGAGTTAATTTTATTGTATTTATGCTCAGGGAAAGTTGTCCAGGAAAAAACTGAGCAGGAAGCCCATTCACGCTGGAGCTAATAGTTCAGGGTGAGTTCACATGGAGCAAGATGACCACAATGACTTCTCATGTAGTCCATTAAAATGCAGAGGAGAACCACACAACAGTGTTTCATTTCCCTACTTTTTATGCTTTTCCTGAACCCTAATACCGACAATGAAGTCATTTTTGCTATATGTATATTTATATGTGTGTATATATATATATATATATATATATATATATGGATATGACATGGCCTGACTGAAGATATCATACTGCATTTATCTTCATAACAGGCCACTGATACTATGATAAGTCATGAGTGGCAAAGCCACGAGTGAGATAGCTTACTATCAGTGGCCTCAAATGAAGATAATATGATATCTTCAGTCAGGCATTGTCATATTTGGTTTATATAGCATGTGTTTAAGTGGTTTTGTGATAAACATGGTAAAAAGTTACAAATGGAAAAAAAGCACAAAATATAATCTGTGCTCCTCTGTTCAATGGCTCAGCATTAGGAATAGGGAATGAGCTTGATCTCTGCCAAAAGATATCATGGATCTCACATGTTAAAATATATTTCTGAACATGCTCAGTGAGCAACTTTATATATCTTTCTGTGCTGGGTCAAAATATCACTGTATCT
This sequence comes from Neoceratodus forsteri, assembly GCA_016271365.2. NCBI lineage: Eukaryota > Metazoa > Chordata > Ceratodontiformes > Ceratodontidae > Neoceratodus > Neoceratodus forsteri. Next base: position 866,337,136 of record CM057450.1, on the reverse strand, counting down.
TGTTTCTTATCAGTACACATGTTGAAAAAAAAAAAATATATATATATATACATGTATATATATCCCAGTGCATACTGTATATCTATATAAAGTATACACAGTAATGACTTCAGAAAAATAATTTGAAGTTTGGAACCTTGGAAAATTCATGGTGTAACATTCTTTAGAGCTTCAATGTGCAATCTGGGATTAGCATTATCCTAATATTGTCACTCTCTGTGCAAAGATTATAGTATAATTTACTTTGCATGACAAGACAGTGTCGATATTATGGTAATGCTAATCCTACATTACAAAATGACTGAAATACTGAGGAACAACACCCCACTGATTTGCTAAGGTTCCAGCCTTCCAAATCTAATTTTTCATTTCCTTACTTTGTATGCTTTGCATTTCAGCCTTAAAAAATGAATTAATGGATTAATTGGGGGGGGGGGTGGCTGTGGATCAGCAAGATGGCAGCCACTTTTTGAGACATCTCCAAGATTAATACTGAATAAAGTGCTGGGAATCTGAGTTCACATTACATAAATAACCCTTAAAAAGTTACTGAATAGCTATCAGAAGCTCCCCAGTATGGAATGGGACCAAAGAAAGATCTGAAAAAAGCAACTCATAACCTGGAATCCTTTGTGTCTCCTGTGAGCTCTGCTGCAGGTTCTGGGCCTGCTACATCTGGAGGAACACCTTCGCCAGACCTCCCAACTACACAGATTTTAGCAATGCTTGTCAAGATACAGAGCAATGGCGAGGAGACAAATAAGCATCTTGTGGCAGTCGAGGCGAAACTCACGGACAATGAGTAAATTAGTCATGACAATGCAGCAGCAATAAAAAACCTTCAGGAGTCACAGAAGTGACAAGCTATTTGTAATGCAGCCTATACCAGGAACTTCTCCTACCTCAAATCAAAAATGGAATCTATTGAAAATATGCAGAGGCAAGCTAACATTCGTATAGTGGACTTTCCCCCACAGGTTTGCTGCAGCAACACGGATCTTACCAGCAGTAATGAGGCTCATTTTTGATGACAAACACCTCTTGCCCAGGGACTCCGGTTTGAAAATTGTACGTGTTTTTGCCATCCCCCAGTGATCTAAGCAATGGAGAGGGGACACAGCAGAGACCACTCACAGCAATTGCCATGTTGTCAGTCTCAGAGGCTCAGATGTGCTTCTACAGGCTGCTAGATCAACAGGAGAGATCATCTGGGAAGGCAGTTGCATTAGGTTCTTCTCTGACATATCTGCTCACACCCAGGCATGGGATAAAAAGCTACAAATTGTGAAAAAAGATCTAGTGAGCCATGGCATTGAAGCTAGCATAAATTATCCTTCTCCTCTTCATGTTAGGCATGATTCCAAATCCTACATGTTTCTGGATCCTACAGCAGCAGCTCAGTTCACAGAAAAACTCTTGCAAAAGTTGAATCCACCGGATTCCACATCTGATGAAGATGGGTCAAGTGTTATTTGTATTTCTGGAACTTAAATTGCACCAATTCAGGTATGGGGTTGTACTTATGGACCTTTAGGGTTTTAAATATTTTTATCTAAAATACTCAGGTTGCTCACTAAAGCCTATTTCGCTGTTGTTTTTAAGATGCAAGTTGAATTTTGATTACTCCTGTCTTAACTCCTTAATTGTTCAAGAAAGAGCCATTGACCTTGAGTAGATCACCTAAATTGCTGTTCCTTTAAATAAAACTTCTAGTAAGCTACCGTTTCAACTAACACTATAGTTGATGCCATTATGGTGAATATGATCACCACTCAGTTTGTGAACTTGAGATATATTCTGAGTTGAATCCTGCACCCCATTAGGTAGGCTGCCTTGTTCTGCCATACACTAGAGGTTTCTTACTTAACTTAACTGATCTCAGGCTATCGTGGTTAATTTATGTCTGCAAGTGGATATGTCACTCAGCCCACCACAATACTTATTTTCTATGAGAGAACTACTATTCTGATTACATGGGCTTTTTGAGACTAGTTGTGTGGTGAGAACTTTATTGCCCTACATGGTAACTAGTTCATGCTATTCTCATGTTAGTAATTTTTTAGCAGTCCTTGGTAGTGCTGGAATTTATAAAACCTGTAAAATACAACATCTTGTGTTAATCCTGTCCTTGCACTGCTGAGGTCTGCATACCTTGTTTTTTATTTGTATCTATATCACAGCTGGCTGTAGTAACATAAAATCTTTTCATAAATAAAAAAGTTCAAAAAATGCATTAATGTTGTTTTCTGTAATTAATTTTCTTGTCTTTTGAAAAGATATCTAAAAGCATCTTCAGAATGATGCTCAGAGTGCCACACCTGAAACTTGCTTTGTCAGTGGCCCTGACAGCAACTCATGAAACAGTTAAGTGGTGATGCTTCCTGTGACAGACTGTAGCTGACCTTGTGCTTGGCTTTGCAGGCCACTCATGATGTATCTGCAAGGCAATGCACACTGCATTAGACCTGGAGATTACTTTGCATGTAGCCCTGCTGGCCACTTCCAAAGCAGCTGTATGGTGATGCACACAGAACCAGATCTGTAGCTTGCTTTACAAGTGACCCTGTGGGCTACTCATGAATCAGCTGCATAGTGACACACACTGTGCCAAACTTGCTGTTTCCTTTATGCAAGGCCCAACAAGCCATATAGGAAACAGCAGTGCTGTCGAGCAGGGGGCTGGACATTAAGCTTGTATCATGCAGGACCCTGCAAGTTTTATGCAAAGCAGCACACCCCCTGGGCACAGCCACATACCTATAGCTTACTTTGCTTTGGGCATTGTGGGCTCATGCAAAGCTGCACACCTGTTTGGATGGCTGTGAATCTTGTCAATTGAGGGATCATGAGGAGATGATACTAAGTATCCCATCTCTTACACTTGAAAAAAAATATTAAAAATGTTGCCTGCTGAAAACAAAACTCATAAAAACTAAGGGCGTTATCCTAAAAAGGTGCAGCCAAACTACACAATGTTGTAGTGGAGGCAACCTTTGAGATGCATGCAGAAAATGTGCATATACCCCCATATGCTGTTACCAGTTCACAGCATGCTTGACAGAAGTGCACAGGCCAGCTGCAGAGGCATCAGAATGGGGGGGGGGGGGCTTGTGGAACACTGACACAGGGCATGGTACTGTACCTGCCCCAGGTTGGGATGCCAGTCCACAGCCTTACAGGTGCCTCTGTGTGGGTGAAGGGCAGGATTGTGACCCTGTATGAACCAGGAGGCTGCTGTAAGGGAGACAGCCACGCATCAGAGAATGTTCAAGGATGCACACATTGTGGGCATTCTGCTGCACTAGCACAAGATACATCAGGGCCCCAACCCCACCCTCAACCCACTGAAGGGTTATGGTTACCATGCATCCAGTACTCCTGTGCGCTGCCCCCCCATCACCCCCTCCGGAATCAATGAAGGAAATGGGAGTGCACACATACAGGCATGTACTATACAAACAAACAGAAAGTGCAGTATGCAAGTACAACACAGAAGTGCCTCAAGGTAATAGGCCATGGAACCATCTGTAATAACCATCCCTCACTTCTGTCACAACCTGGCATGGCGATATCCCGTGTTTGCCACACTCAGTGGCACATCATATCCTGGCATCCTCATTAAGGTTCACCGGTCCAGTTGCCACACATCCTGTTAGCTCAACATTGTGTCTGTTGCCATACAACCTGTTCCAGGCACTCCAGCTCTCTGCTAGCTCATTCAGCGCCCTGCACTATCCCCATCCCAATTGTCATCGTCATCCTCAATGTCCACTGGAGACCAGTCTTCAGATTCCAGTCCTGGGTGGGCTTGTAGGTGGATGGTGAGTCCCTTGGTCTCCTTGTCTGACCCAACCTCATCATTTGTTTGCTGACTGGGTCCATCAAACCCTGAAACAACATTGGGAACAGCAATCACTGCTCATCAGGACACACAAAAAAATATGACATGGCAGAGGGAAAGCATCACTGTAAATGCAGTGCAGCTTACCTGAACAGGCTCCATGTGCAGGTCTTGGTCCCATACTTTTGGTGTGTGGTGGTAGCTCCTCAGCACAACAAATGCTGTTCCATACATACAGGTTCTCAACTGTGGCTCCATGAGGTTAAATCCATCAGATCTGTCCATGCCCAACTGACATTAATTGGGCCTTCAGCCTGCATTTATAGGGCCCACCAATGGCTGGCCAGGTGCTTGGATGGCACAATACAGGACAGGCTCACAGGTGCAGAAATGGTGCAACAATGTGCTCCAGTATCCTGATGAACATGTCACTACTACCAATGGACCACTAGGCAGGAGAGCTCTGCCAGTATGGTGCACATTGCCAGTGAATATACTGGTCAAGGATAGAAACAACTACGCTGATGGAGCTGCAGTAGTTTGGCAGGTATGGCTTCAATACATATACTATAGGGCAGCTCTGCCTGCTGTTGGAGCCCTGGTTCTAGATAACGGCATGCTGCAGCTATGCACTGGATGTCAGGTCATGCATGCTAATTGCCTTGGCTTACTATGGGACTGGCACCTTTCAACTCATGACAGGGGCCATGGCTGGTGTGAGCAAGTTGTCCATCTGCAGGTGCCTCTGGCAGGTGATGGATGCACTACTGGAACACTGTGATGACTACATTATGTTCCTGTACAATGGGCAGGAGCTGGGGAAGATCAAGGTGATGTTCTAGGTGGTGGTTGGTGTATCCAATACCATCAGTTCCATTGATTGCACACATGTAGCACTCATCACCCTGACCCAGGTGAAGGAGGCATACAGCGACTGCAAGGCATATTGCAGCATGAACATGCCAGACATGTGCAGTGCTGTAGGTGTAATTATGCATGTCTGTGACTAGTACCTAGGCTTGACACATGACTCCTACATACTGGAGAACTCAGGACAGTGAGCAGTGCTGTGTTTCATGCCAGATAAGCAGGAGTGGTTCATCAGTAAGTGTACATGCAGGTGGTGACAACTACGGGATCCACGTAGGCACACGGTAACTGTCCTTCCCCTGTACAAGTGACAGCAGATACCTATTATGCACATTCCTGATGATCCCATTCCTGCAGCCACAGACCACAACAGAGCAGAGATACAATGAGGCACACTCCTAAATTAAAGGGCCTCACTGAGAGGATGTTTTTTGGCCTGCTGAAGATGTGCTTCAGGTGCCTGGACAGAACGGGGGAGGGGGGCGCTGCAGCTGTCACTAAGACAAATGTGCAGGGTGTTCTCTGCATGCTGCAACCTGCAATACTGTCTCCAGTTCTGGAGGCCGGCTATATGATACCGGTTCAACAACTATTTTGTTGACCGACATCACTGTGATGGATTTATGTTGACTTCAAGTTGCGGTCGACATAAATCCATAAGGAAACCCAGTCCATTTTTCTACCAGGGGGACTTCACCCCCAAACCCCTCATGCAGAGGTATATGCCTCCCCATCCCCTGAACTAAATATAATCAACTGTGAATCGGAGTTGATTCAGGGAAGGGGTGCAGCTCCAGGAGTCAGAGTGCTGGGGTCTCAGGCGCACCATTACAGTGAACTATCAATGTTTTTGGGATCGACATTTTTCACTGTAAAGGTGTCACTGTTGGGTGGGCATGCCTTGGAGGCCACACATCTGCAAGGACCATGAAAGGGTGGAGGTGGTACAGAGGAGGGCAAAAAAAATGGTGAGACCAAGAAACCATACAAGGAAAGGCTGCAGGAACTCAACATGTACTCCCTAGAAGGGAGGAGAGTGAGAGGGGACATAATTGAAATGTACAAGTACCTCACAGAAATGAAGAAGGTGCAAGTGGAGGGTCTGTATCACAGGAAAAAAGGCACTAGATCAAGGGGGGGCATGCAATGAAGCTAAGAGGGGGAAATTAGGAGAGATGTGTGGAAATACTTCTTCATGGAAAGGGTGGTGGATGACTGGAACAGCTTGCCAGAGGAGGCACTGGGTTCAAAGACTGTGGGAAACTTCATGCATGCATGAGATAGGCACAGAGGCATATTAGGTAGAGGAAGGTGGGGGGGAGGCAGTGACACCTGTGACCAACTAAGGTCAGAGGTGATGGAATAGGCAGGGACAAGGAGCAGACTGGGTGGGGCTAAAGGTCCTTTTCTGCAAACAAAATCTGTTTCTATGGTACATGCTGCAAAACATAGCTGTTCTGAAGTACCTTACTGTACCTGAGGATATGGAACCACCTCCCTTTGATCAGGCTGGTGATGAAAAGATTACCCTTTCCAGTGGTGGTGGCCTTGCAGGTGGGCATACCTCAGCCAGATCATTCAGAACTACTTCACACACTGATGGGGATGATGCCAGAAGAAAGGGGTGTGTGATGGGGCTCTGCTGGACTCCAATAGAGTGGCATGTGTATAAATGTGAGAACTGTCTATTGTCACGTGATCTGTGTGCTCTGTGGTGAGCACCCTGTGGGACAGTTGTCTTCACTGCTGTGCATCTTTATACAGGCATGCACTGTGCTCCCTACTTCCCTGTGATTTTGCCATCTATTTCTCCTGTGGCTGGAGGGGGCTGCTCTGGCCAATGTTGCCCATGGATGTGGGACTGGGTTTGGGTGCCACAACATCTGTACCCTTAAATACTGGCATGAGGCCAGTAGATTGGGGGGAGGTGGATAAGGGTAGGTGTCTGTGGGCTCTGTCATGCCTGCACCATGTATACCAGGACATCAAGGCCCTGACTGAGGATGTCAACTCTAAGTGGTGGAGGCCATGTTCCAGAGACAGGTGGAGGGCTGCTAGCCCCCCCCCCCCATTTGCCTGTTGCCTCAATGCACAGGTCATACAAGATGCATGCCATGCAATGTAGGTGTTCATGGCCAGCTCTTATCTGGCAGATCCTCTGTTGCTCCAGCCCCGAACTCCATCATACATGCCGTGCAGGAACTACCACCTTTGGTGGTATGCAGGTGTGGACCATGATTTACCCTACATGGTGTTGGTATCTGTTTCTGGTGACCTGTTCAATCCAGGCACAGTCCGTGAACTGCTGTGTGACTGTGCCTGTCCCATGTAGTAGAGTGTGGTTGGCATGGCAACCACTGGTGTCCCCTGTATGTCAGTACCAGTGGATGTCTGTGTTGTGGATGGAGGGTCATGTGGCTAAAGGGGACATGGGGTATGGGGAGTGGCACATGGCCCAGGTGTCCAGTGATGTAGGTGTGCATTGCATGTTCCATGTATGACTTCATCCCTTGTGTTGTCCATACGAATCTTATCTATGTCTGGGGTGTCCTGTGTGTCAGAGGTGTTGAGGATATCCGGGTAATGTTGGGTCGGGTACCAGTGTGGGGAGAAAAAGGTGGATGTTAGATTGTCTAGGAGTCTGCAGGGACCCAGTATCATCACCATCTATGACTCTGTATGCTGGGTCCAGCACCCATGCCATTCCTGTTGATGGACTACTGTGGGGGTGCCCCACCACCTAGGAATGCTCACACCACCAGAAAAAGTGTAGGCATTACCTACACATTATGTGCCCACTACATAGAGGGTTTCACCATGTGCACCTCATGCCTCCACCCCGTATGGCAGGTTGTGCAGCCAATTTCAGTCCTATTTGTGTCCTGTGTCTCATAAATGTCCATGTCCTTAGCTGCATCCAGTGCAGGGAAAGGCAATACATCGCTTGCCTGGGATGTTCAGCACATCCGGTTAGTTATGGTCCATGGCTATGCCTTGCCCAGCTGGGGGACTCATGCCTGTATTCACCCACTAGTGTGTCGAGCTGCTTGTCCTCCCCATCAACTGCCTGCTGGCTAATGGTGTTGGCCACATTCCTCTCCACCTCTGTGAGCTCTGATTTCTCTGATGGACCACCTCCTTTTGTCACCAGTTGTGCCCAGTGGTGCTGTGCCATCCTTCACTTCACTGCTCCGCTGCAGACATTCTTTATCAGACCATAGAAAAATTGTACTGCAAATACAGTATTTTTCAGCCCACCCAGCTCTGTAAAGACATTTTTTATCAGCCTGTGAAACTATTTACTTAGATTCTGCCTCATCCCACAGAACTATGTAATGAGGTTCCTTATCAGCCCACAAAATTATTCTGATTCATTATTAGCCCACAAAAATACGTAGAGAGATTCATTATCAGTCCACAGAACTCTGTAGAGATTCATCAGCCCATAGTACTATGTACTGTGATTATTTCTCAGCCCACAGAACTCTATACAGACATTGTTTATCAGCCCACACAACACTGTACAGAGATTCATTATCAGGCCACAGAACTCTATACAAAAATGTGTTATCATCCATCCACACAACTCTGTAGAGGTTTGTTGTCATTTCACTAAACCTTATACAAAGACTCCTTATTGGCCAACAGAACTATGTATTGGTATTTGTTATCAATCTATAGAACTGTGCACAGAGATTCCTTATTAGTCCACAGATCTCTACAGAGATTCATTATCATTAAAACACAACTCTATGCAGACAGTAAGGCCCTGGACACACTGGGGAATTTAAAATGGTTTAAGTGCCTTAAAATGTTTTAAATCCCCCTAGCACTGTTTACAGACTGACTACAAGCCCCTTAGAACATTTTAACAAAAGTGTTTTTAAACCCTGTTAGATACCTAGTCTTAAAACCATTTTTAAAAATGTTTTGGAATTAGCATGGTTTTACTCACAGGTCTGGCCAGGAGTTAAAACATTTTAAGCTGTAATAGTATAACTAAAACAGTTCTAGCCACAGTGTGTACAGGCAAACACAGGTCTGTGTTAGGCATAACACAAAATAGTTACTAGGAGAACAGGTTTAACATTAGCAGTGTGGCCACACTAAACCGTTGTCCCGGACTCCCCCCTTTTCCCTCACAAAAGACAGAGACCATTGTTTGTTGTTGTGCTCAGATTGGCAATTAATTTATTTATATTCATAAAATCCATGTTCCATTTCTCATTTCTTTATCATATTTCCATAATTTTCATTTATTTCCATCCATATATCACTCTCTCTGATTATCCATTCCCCAGGCGAAAACCTGGGTGCCTTCTTCTTCTCCTTTTCTGTTAGGTAACAGTGAAAACCGAGACCGCTTTCTCCTTCATCTTCTTCCTCCTCTTGTGTTATTCCTTTTTCCTCCCTCCCATCCACCCCTCCTTTTTCCCCTGCCATCCACCTTGGCAGTCCATAACCATATTATCATATGCCCTCCACTTTTTGGGCAGTCCATAAGCATTTATCACCTGCCATCCACCTTTGGCAGTCCATAACCATATTATCACCTGCCATCCACCTTTGGCAGTCCATAACCATATTATCACCTGCCATCCACCTTTGGCAGTCCATAACCATATTATCACCTGCCATTTACCTTTGGCAGTCCACTGTCCTACCGGATGCATCTGTCATCCACCTTGATAGACCCACCATACAGTCCCAAATTGACTGTCTTCCCCTCTTACTCTGTCTAGTAGGGTGGGTGGGAGGAATCAAAATTCCAACAAAAAGTGGCTGACGCCTCCTTGTGCTGTCCCTTATGTACTTCCCTTCTCCCCTCCCCTTCCTGCTACCTGCCCATTGTTCTGGCCCTTGGCTCCTCCCCTTCCTTCTCCCCTTCCCTTCTGAGCACAACCATTCTATGCAGGAGGGAAGGAGTGCACCAGGACAACATGGTCTGCCCCTTAAAGGGCAAACTCCATTGTCCCGGATTCCCCCCTTTTCCCTCACAAAAGACAGAGACCATTGTTTGTTGTTGTGCTCAGATTGGCAATTAATTTATTTATATTCATAAAATCCATATTCCATTTCTCATTTCTTTATTATCATATTTCCATAATTTTCATTTATTTCCATCCATATATCATTCTCTCTGATTATCCATCCCCCAGGCGAAAACCTGGATGCCTTCTTCTTCTCCTTTTCTGTTAGGTAACGGTGAAAACCGAGACCGCTTTCTCCTTCATCTTCTTCCTCCTCTTGTGTTATTCCCTTCCCCCATCCCCGCCCCCCTTTTTCCCCACTAGCCAGTCTCCAGCTTGCTTTGGATGATTGGCTTCCCCCCAACTTAGGGTATCACTCTCCCTTACCTCAGGGATGATACTTCCTTCCTTTTTTTTTTTTATATACCAGTTTTTGTCTGTTTTCTCCATTCCTCTATGAAACCCATTGTTTCCTCATTGAACATGTCTATTGCTATATCTAGAAGTCCTCCACCCATTCTTCTACTCCCCGCAGTATCACCTGTCCCCCCCGTCTGCCTTATCAATGTCCCCACCCTTCTATTCATCTTTCTCCTGGCCCTCTCCACCACTCTGTGGCTGTGTTCCTGTCTCCATACCCTTTGTGGTATTATATCTGACCAAGCAAGGCATACTTGAGGCCACCACTGTCTTATTGACACTAGGTCCCTCTTTATCTGTAAGTATGTGTGTACCCATGGTCTGCCTGCCAGGTCATTGCCCCCTAGGTGTATAATGATTAGGTCTGGACTGGGCCGATGTCCCTTGAGTTCTTTCAAAGCAGGCAGGAGCTGTGCCCATCTCATCCCCCGTAGGCCATGCCACACCAACCTACACTGTTCTACATCCTGGTATAATTGCTTTCCCCCAGCTTTTTTCTCTGCTCTCTTACCAGCCCAGTAAATATAGGAAGGCCGCAGATCCAGACTTCTGCGCTCCTCCCTCTACCTATGGGGTGCAAAGAAAATCAATTAATTTACACATACTCTCAGTGCCCTCATTGTATTATCCCCCCCACCTTCTTTTCCTGTTTCCTGTGCTCTCCGTAGAACAATCATAATTCCATCTTCTTTTTCCTTTCTTTTTTTTTTTTTTTTTGAAAACCACACTGCTCCTTCCCTCTCCTTTTTTTTTTTTTTTTTTTTTTTACTTCAGTGCTCTGATGTATCTTTTATAACTGGCTGACCGCCAGTGCCCTTTTTCCAAAATGTCCTTCATGGGTTCACCCATTGCTGCCCACTGTGAGGCAGCCCCAATCTGTAGGGAATGGGATGAGTAATTAGCTGGGTCCTCGCCCAGAAAATGCATGACCTTTTTCAGCACTGCTGTAATTTGATAGCCGGTGACCCTTTTCCCATCACCATGCACAAACAGCTTCCCCGTCCTGGTCACCTGCTCTGCGGTGAAAACCCACAGGGCCTGCACTGGACATATCACAATCTCTGACCGCCCTTTCAGTGTTACCATGCAACCTTGCCCTTTTTGGTCTGCCTTTGACCTCCTTAGCTTGATCCGTATCTCTCGTATCCCCCAACTCACATCCTCCCATTCCACACCTCCTTCCTTGTCATCTTTTCCATGGCCTACCACTTCACTCACTCTCATAGCCCCAGCAAACATAATCACATAAATTGTGTGAAATAGCTGGGCCTCCCCCTTTGATCTGCATATTGCCGGGAGCACCTCTTTTAGCTTTATTAGCCACTGCTCACCTATTGGCCTCCTATTATCCCCTGGCCCTCATTTCAACCTGCCCCATCCCTGCATCATTCTCCTGATGAGCATTGATTTTGTTGGGTCATTCCACCCTTTTAGGCTGCAGATCACACTGATCCCTGCCAGAAAAACCCCCATTGTGGTGTGAGCAGTCCCTTTCTGTCATTGTTCCATGGTGAACATTCCCAACTGTTCCTCAGAGAGCGGCCCACTTACCTCCATCTGGTGTTCTGCCCTGAATGTTTGAAAAACTCTCCAGGCCCCATCATAGGCCCTCAGAGTCCGAGGCACCCACGAGCTGCGAAACAGCAGTTCTGCTCCTTCTTGCCAACATCCCAGATGTTCATTGGTATGGGCGTTTTTTGTTCTTCCGCTGCTGGTGCCAGCCTCCGGAAACGGTCCAGCTGCAGATGGGAAAGGCTGTCAGCCAGGGTATTGTGTACCCCTTCTATGTGTTTTGCTCTGAAAAACATGTTCAGTTGCAAAGCCCTTAACACTAACTGTCGTACTACCTGCATGACTGTATCCGACCTGGCTCCCTTGTTGTTTAGTACATCAACCACTGCTCTATTGTCACACCAAAATGTCACCTTCTGATCCCGTAATACTTCCCCTAAACCAAAGTGCATGCCCATATGGGCATGACCTCCAGTAGTGTTATATCTCTCACTTTTCCGTCCCTCACCCAACTGGCCAGCCATGGTTCTGCAAACCACCTGCCCCTCAGGTAACCCCCCATGCCCAGCCCTCCAGCAGCATCTATGTAAAGGTCAAGGTCTGTGTTGTACAGCCACTCCTCCTGCCAGAACGAACACCCATTGTAATCCTTCAAGAATTCTTTCCATATACTAAAATCCTCTGACACCTTGAGTCAGATCAACCCAGTGATGTGGTCTGGTGACCCATGCTGTAGCTCTGGCTAATCTCCTTGTGAATGCCTTTCCTGGTCCTATGGCCCTGAAGGCGAAGTTCAGGTGCCCCAGTACCTGCTGGACTAATTTTAGTTGTACCCATCTCCTGCTGGCATGTACCTGGATTAGTTCCTTCAACCTCTTTACTTTTTTGTCCGGTAGCCTAAACACTTCGCTCCTGGCATCTATCTCTATCCTAAGGAATTCCATAACCTTGCTGGGCCCCTCTGTTTTTTTCTGGTGCCAATGGGACTCCCAGCTCCCGGCACAATTCCTGAAACTTACCCATAATTCCTCTGTGTCTCCCTTTCACCCTTCTCAATGAGGAGAAAATCATCCAAGTAATGGATGACTGACCTATAACCAGTTTTTTCTTGGAATATCCACTGCAAACATGTGCTGAACGCTCAAACGTAGCACATGCTGTGGAACACCCCATTGGCATTGCTTTGTCAAAATAATACTGTCCCTCACTTTTAAAACCCAAGAGATCCCAGTCTTCCCTCCTGGAAGCAGTCTGAAGGCGGACTCAATGTCTGTTTTTGTCATCCATGCATCTCCTGTGGCCCGGATTATCCGGACTGCGTCCTCTAGTGTCGCGTATGTCACCCTACTATGTTCCTCACTGATAAAGTCATTCACCTACTCCCCTTCCGGATAAGACATGTGGTGGATCACCCTGTACTCCCCTTCCTGTTTCTTGGGTACTAAGCCCAAAGGCGATATCTGCATATTTTCCAATGGGGGGGTGTTAAATGGGCCCTCCACCCTGCCTGCTGCTTTCTCTTTCTCAATCTTTTGTCTTAGTATTTTCTCTTTCCCTTTTACAGATCCCAGGTTGCTTGCCTCCCTTGCTTGCCTGGGTCCCCTGGACTGAAATGAAAACCCTGTGTTAAAACCACTTAAAATCATATCCCACATGCTCATGTCCGGATATCTGTCCAGGCAAACTGTCCATGCTGCTAGGTTGATGGGGGTTCTGGCCATACCAAAATGCTCCTTGTTGCACCACCTGTCCCCCCTCCCTGACCCCTCCCTTCCCTCCTGTCTAACCTTCCTTGCTTCAGTGGTTCTGACCCCCTCTGCTCCCATTCCCCTGCCCCTCCCTCCCTTGTTCCATGTTTGCCCTTTAAACCCCTGGCAATCTCAAAATAACTGTTGGTCTGATCCTTGCCCCCCATGCCCTTGTGCTCCCTGTATCCCTGTTGTTCTGCACTTGCTTGCTGGGTGCCACCCTCCGCATCTTGAACAGGCATGTCGAAAATGACACTGAGGCCATGAGCAGAAAGCCTTGTTATAAGCCCAGCAGCCTTTCTGTGATGTAAACCCCTTTCTGCCCCACCCTCGGGTGTGAACTGATCTGTTACGTAATCCGTCCATAAGTCTATTTGCTTGGTGTCCCATCTTATATCCCCAGAATGTTGCCATTCTCTGCCGAAAACATTCATTGTAGTATATCCATCCTACCCTGCCTTTTGATTTTGCTCTCCGTATTATCAATGAATAGGTAATGAGTGGGATGCCTAGCTCCGGCCTCTTTTCCCGAATGATGGCTGAAAAAGTGGCAAAACCTAGAAACCACCCATCCCAAGTCTTCCCTTTTGTGAACTTGTCGTCCTCTTTTTTTCCCTAAGAGCACTATGGCCACTGCCATCTCACTCTTACCTATGCTTTCAGTTTCTTCATATTTTGCCGCCACCTCCCAGCTCACCAAAGCAAATATATCCACATATTCCCCTCTCCAAATTTTTTCCTTCATGGCCAATGGCACGTGTTCACCTATTCTCATCCCCGGCACACCTATCTCTCTTGTACCTTTTCCCTCTCTTTCTGCTCCCTTTACAGTATCTCCTGGTACCTCTTTTCCTGTCCTAATCTCCACCTGAATCGATTCCATCTGTCCCAGCCCCCCTGTCTCCAGTGCCACCACAATTTGCCCTATATATTCTTTTACACTACCACCCACTGCATTGGACGTGTTACCTGTAACCTTGTCCTGGCCGAGCTGCCTGGAGTCCTCCAAAGGTCCCCTTGCTTCTTCCTGTGATTGAGGTGGAGGTAGAGGGTGAGTTACTGGGGTCTGTGGGCAGGACCTCTTGTCCTGGGCTTCATGTCCAGGTTCCGCCGGGGAGAGTCCTCTTTGATCTGGGATGAGTACTGGCATCACCGGGTCCACCGGCCACGTGGGTACTGGATCGGCTGCCTTGGTGGGTCCCACTATCACTGGTGCTACCCTAGTGGGACTGTGTAGACTTTCGGCTGGCCTCTTCCCCTTGCCTCCTTTTTCCGTACCCGCTTTTCTCTTCTCCCCGGTCCTCCCCGGTTCCTCCCCCTCCACCAGTTCCCACATTTTGTTTGCTTTTTCTGCCAATTCAATTATAGCCTTCTAGGTGGCTTCCTTCGACGGCCTGCTCTTCTTGGGTGCCATGTCTGTCTTATCTTTTTCTCTGTGAAGACAACTATAGGAAAAGAAAGACAGGGTTATTCGTATCTCTGTACCCCCCCGTGCATCTTCCTCCTGTCCGTCGCACCCCCCATCATGCAAACACAAACCGATCCAATCGTAAAAGAAGGGAAAAACAGGATTAATTGTACTTATGTACCTGTTTTAGCACCCTCTCTCTGTCCCTTGCACCACACATCCCCTAGTCCCCTGGCTGCTCCCAACCGTGCCCATTGCGGGAGGCCCGACACCACCCGGGCCCCTCTCTCCCTTTGTCTCTTCTTCAGGCCCTTTAGGCCTTCTGCTGTGTGCTCCCCCTCCAACACCTGTTTCTTTCTGGAAAAAATTCTCGTGTCTGGGCTGACCAAGGGCCATGCTGCCAGCCTCCCCACCATAGCTCCCCCTGCAATGGTCTTGTCACACAGTCCCTTTTTCCTCCTTCATGCCTCTGCATAAAAAGGGGGTAAAAGAAAGCCAAAACACAGCAAAAAAAAACCAGTGGGTGGGGGCCCAGCTTCCAAACGTGGTCACCTTGTGGCGTGTGACGTCACCCGCGAGGTCCCTGGTCGCCCTGTCTCTCCTTCCGCTCAAGGCCTCCACACAGATTCACTGCTCTCCCCCTAGTATGCCTCCAGGGCCTCCAAAAACTGTGAAATTAAATAAAACAGCCCGAGTACCCAGGCGCAGCTTTTCCCTGACACCTCCATGGCATGTGACGTCACGCCACATGGCCCTACACCGCACGTGCTCTCCCCTGTTTCAGAGGCCTTCCCCAGGCCTAATATTCATGTTAAAATGTGTCCTGCCCCAGGACCCAAACCTGGGTCCACTGGTTTCATAGGTGGCAGCTCTGGCCACTACACCAAACAGCCAGCTCTACATCCAAGGGGAAAAGAGAAAAACTTCATACCAAACCAAACCCCCCAAAAACCATCCATCCACATCAAACTTGGGCCTTTTGCTTCTAGCACTGCTGTCATAACCTATTATGTCCTAGTTCTAGCTAGCACCCCGCTAGGCAAGTGCCTAAACCCCCCCCATGGCATGTGACCTTACACCACTCGGTCCAGGCAATGGTTCCTCCTCCAGGGCTTACCCTTTGTCCCCAGGAATCAAAAATGGCCATTCACAGCCACCAGAGCCCAAAACAGGAAAAACAAAGGGGGTTTACCATCCCCTAAGCAGCATGTGACATCACGCCACGTGGTCCCGGGTCACGTTCGTTCTTCCCAGCACCACAGACTCTTCTGGGCCTCCCAATCTTAGGATTATCATCAAAACAGTCAGACCTAGCCACCATAGTCCGCTACCCAACAGCAGGTGCTCTCCAGCAACCCCCACCTGGCGTGTGACGTCAAGCCACACCAACCCGTGCCTCAGGCCTATTATTCATCTTCCAGGCATCCAGCGCACCACTATCACCACCTCAAAAGCACCCAACAAGGACAAGGTGGGTTTGTTCCCCCCCACGCAGTGTGTGACTTCACCATGTGGTCTGGCTTGCGCGCGCTCCCCCCCACAACTTCCCGGCCTCTTCCCAGCCTATTGATGCCCACTGGCATCCCCAAGGGTGACAAACTGCCATAAAAGCCAGAAAACAAGGAAAAACCTTGTTAAACCATGCCACAAATGGTGTGTGACGTCACATCATGTGGCCCCAGCTCGCGCTCTCTCTCCCCTGTCTCAAGGGGTTCCTCCAGGCCTACAGCTTTTTCAGTCAGCAAAAACAGGTCATAAACAAAAACGCAAAGCATCAAAACCATTAAAAAGCTTTTCACAAAACCCCCCACACGGCGTGCATCGCACCACGTGGCCCTGGGTCACTCTCACCTTCACAATCTGCCTCCCATCGCCATTCATGGCCCCCATATTTGCTCAGTCATAAATTGCAACCTGTTTCCTCTTAAACCTGTCTATCTATATATATAGATATATATCTCCCTCTTTTATTTTGTCCTGCAAATCAATAAATCAATTGCTAGTTTCCTTACCTCTCTCTCCTGATAAAACAAACCTCAAAGAAATTGCCAATCCAACATGCTGCAGTTTGATGTAAATCAAAATTCCAGCAAAAAGTGGCTGAGGCCCCCCCTTGTGCTGTCCCTTATGTACCTCCCTTCTCCCCTCCCCTTCCCTTCCTGCTATCTGCCCATTGTTCTGGCCTTTGGCCCCTTCCCTTCCTTCTCTCCTCCCCTTCTGAGTACAACCATTCCCTAAAGGAGGAAAGGGGTGCACCAAGACAACATGGTCTGCCCCTTAAAGGGCAATCTCCATTATCAAAATGCTTATCGAGTAGTTGTGGATGCACTGAAATGGTTCAGCTAAACTGATTTTAAAAACGGTTTTCAAAAATTGTTCTGTAGTGTGTCCAGGACCGAACTCTTTAGAGATCTGTTCTCAGTCCGCACAACTCCGTACATACATTATTTGGCAATCCACAGAACTCTTGAGGTTACCAGAGGTCAAATAGCATTTGTGTAGATAAATCATTTATCTGACAGCTCACCATTGTGTATTTCATGTATGCAATAGGGATGTTTTCTGTCAGTGCAAGGACATTTTGCTTTTGATTGTTTATCTTTTTTGCATATGTTTGTCAAAAAAGTGAACTAAAAATTGCATTTGCTGCTCTTTTTTGCTAATTATAAAAAAATCTATAAGGTATCTATAAATGAAATACCACTCATTTTGTAGATAATTTTGTGCTACACAACTTTCATGCTAACGGCATTATGCTATCTTTTTTCATTTTAAAGTTATTTGTATTTGAATATAGTTAGTACTGGTACTGATGCTGAACATTCTAAATGAGTTACGGAGTGATTGTGACGTATCTACTATGTATATAAATCTGTGACACTGATGATGCATCTACTATGTGTATAAATGTAAAATTAAGCAATATACCATGACAGGGAGTGGGTATATTGGTGGATTTACCACGCCTGGTGTGGTTCGGTCACGAGGATTTATATCCATGCCTATTGCATAAATATTAGTTGTCAATCCACAGAACTCTGTAGAGATTCATTCTTCATTCACAAAACTCTTGACTTTCATTCTTAGTTCACATAACTTTGTAGAGTGATTTATCAGTCCACAAAACTCTATACAGAGACTCTTTCTCAGTACACAAAACTCTGTATAGAGATCTATTGTTATAGTCCATGGAACCCTGCAAAAAGATTTATTATCAGTCCACAGAAGTCTACACAGAGATTCATTATCAGTCCACTGAACTCTACAGGGAGATTTATTATCAGTCAACAGAGCTCTGTACAGAGAATTATTTTTATTATTCCGGAGAACTCTGTGCAGAGAACTACAATGTTTACTCACAGGTGCCTTTCATGCCACTGTAACACAGACTACTATACAAAACCTCATCAGCACACAGAGGTAAACACTACCAGGTTGTGCAAGACAAATTTAAATATATAAATGTTACTTGGCTTGCTTAGCCAGAGGGTATAGTTTGGTCAACATCCTTAAATGACTTTTTTGTAACCTCCAAAATGCCTAATACTGATGTTTAACTGAAATCTGTTCATGACATTGTACAGTGGTGTTCTTCTAAGACACACAATCAAATTTTGCAGCACAGGGCTAAGAGAGACCCTGGAAAAGAATATATGTACTTCTGGCAAAACTATGAGATTGAAAGAAGTCTGTCACTCTCAGATAATGATAAAGGATGCAGGGCATTTGCAGACATTTAATACAGGGCAGGATACAGGCATGAAGGGAACACATTTTGTGCTAACTGTACACGCCTATGAAGTGCTATGGCAAAAAGGCAGAAAATGAAAATGCTATTCAACTGTAAAGAGTGTTGTCACATACAGACAGTCACTGCTGTCTAAAACAAAAGACAAAAAGCCTAACACATGTGGTACTCAGTCAGACTTTGAGGCTATTACAGTGAAGTGCTTTATTTCTTATACAAACCACAAAAAACATGAAGAGTGCTTATCCCACTCAGCAGCACCTACAGTAGCAGATAAATGCTCCAGTGTTTTACATCACACTGGTACTGCTACAGGAGGGGATTGATTGATACATATTTCATTTATATAATGCCTTAATTATTGTGACATTATTAAATATTGTTAGCACTTCATCTGTGCCCTAAACTGGCACTATACACAGAAATATTGTGCTAACTATAAAATATACATGTGACTGTGAAAGTTAAAACTACAGTCATCATAAACCTTATGGCCATCAGTACATATCTCTTCAACCCCCACTTGACAAGCCTCCCCGAGCTGCTACTTTACATTTCCACTGGGCCCAGGTCACCCTCTTCTTTCCCTTACTAGTCCTTAAACACTACCAACTGTTCTCAATTATGGAGCTCCACTCTAGCTTTACTGCCTTCTCCCCCTCCCCCATTGCCCACTAACCTCCTCCTCCATTCCTACAACTATTGAACTACTTTCAGACCTTGCCCCGCCCCAAGACCCACCTAATAACTTCTGAATTTCTCCATAATTATAGCACTTAATATATTTCATTAGACTAGTACGTTAGTTTTGTTGTTCCATGTTTTTATATGTATTGCTCCTAGTACAATTTGTAACATTTAGCACTATAGTTTGTTGTCAAGCTATCCTTATGTTGTTTTCTCATGCAATGTACCTGTGTTTATTATTTTATCCTCTGTATAATTCATTTCTGGATGTGGAACCTTTGTAAATGAGCCCATGTCTCAAAGGTCTTAATTCTGAGATTCAGATAAATAAATAAAATAAATAAACTCAAAATTTATTTGGAAAAATATTATACAGTATTGAGATAATTTACATATTTATGTATATTTTATACTGAATATCAAGAAATGTATTTAATCAGAGTGAAAATATACAAATATTAAATGACAAACATTTATAAATTAAATAAATTTATATAAATGGCAGGCAATATTTTAGCAAAAGAGAAATATATTAAAATATACAACATGCCACTCCATTTCTTGAGAAGAGATTTCTTTTTGTTCTTCAATGTTTCTTTAACCCTGAATAGCTATGCCAGTGAATATACACCTTGTCTATGATCTGGATTGGGCCTTCATCCAAGGGTTAAAGAAACAATGAAGAAAAAGAATAAAACAAATAATATATTTTCAGGACAGTTAGACACTTTTTTATTCCACTATGTGCTGCCAAGTAGGATATGTCATATTTCTGCACTTTTCATGACAAATAAAGCAGTTTAATATCTTCAAAACCTGACTGAATGTCACATTTGTCACATTTTTCTGTTCTTTAATAAAGTGTTGCATCTTCCCTCTTTGACCTCCCTTGTCAACTGCAGAGATAATGTTCAGATAATATATAGCTGGCCATTTAATACCATGGTGAATGACCATAGTTTGCACAGATCAGATAACACGGCTAATTCTCAGTTGAACTGTCTACCAGTTAAACATTAAGTCATCATGACCAGGGATTGAGGTTCCATCAGTTAATCTGACCCTGCTGAGTTCATTAGGCTCAAGGAAAGCTAAGTGCATTATGTCTTTAGGTTTTATTTTATTTGTGCTTTGGTAAATCTTTGAGCTATGTGCTCATTTGCAAAGGTTCCCCATCAAGTATTATAACATACAGATCTGGATACAGGCAGCTCAGGTTAGCATTTGTCAATACAACCAGAAACCAATGTCCTATACATATTATGTTGGCCAAACATGGCAGGGATGCCCATAATAAATCAGTTGATAAAATAAATGCCGGAACTCCTAAACTAATGAAAGAGGAAGGTGAAGGATAGGGGAAAGGTAGAAGACAAGGTCATAATTGGGCATAGGTGGGCCTTGGTGGGGGGACAGGGAAGGGGTAGACAAGGTGAGCTTTATCTAAAATGTTAAGGGTTTGGAGAGGCATCTGCATGAAGATTCACAGGTGAGCTCCTTCTTGAGGGCATTCACGAAAAGTGATACTTTAGGTAACTCTGAGACAGAGGTACAGTAGGAAGATTGTTTAAACATTGTGACAGTCAACAGTCAAAAGATCATTGACCTTGGCTAGTTCTCTTTATGGGGACTAATAGTGTGTGTCTTGCCAAGCTCCTGGTAGTATACTGATTATGGACAGGGCAGAAAAGTGAAGCCACAGTTGGGGGGGGGAAGGCTTGCAGGTAATTTTTTGGCCAGTAAGATACACTGGTACTTTAACTGTTCACACAAGGGAAGCCATCCAGTGAGGGAATATAGAGTAATTGCAATGTGTGAGCCAGTGACGAATTAACAGGCCTTATTGAGCAGTACACTGACCCTATCCAAGACAGTATCAGTGGCTGCCCCATAAACAGAGAGATGGTAATCAATGAGTGGGAGGTCAGAGCTGGCTATGGCTAGGCATTTGGCCTCATGACTTAGGTTCAGACGCCACCTTAAAAGGGTCCCTAGTTTTCTGTTGGCAAGGCCAACAATGTTGTACACGTGCTCCATGAAGGTGAGGGACTCACCCAGTATAACCCACAGGTATCTGAAGGAGGACACATGTTCAAGAGGGTCTCCCTGTGCATTTAGAATGGTCATGGGGAGAATGTTGCTCCTTAGGTGGGACCAGCAAAGAGCATGGTTTTATTTTTTTTATAATTACGGACAAGCTTATTCTGCTTGAACCAGCTTTAAAGTAACTCAAAGCTGCTTTGTAGCCCACTAGTGGGGACCACATGCTGGGGACTGCTATTGAAGATGACTGCATCATCAGCTTAAAGCAGAAACCATGCCTAAGAGCATTCTCCATGGAGGCTAGTAATAAAGATACTGAAAAGAAGAGGTCTGAGTAAACCAACAGAGACATGTTGTGTGTCTGACAGCATCCCATCAACCATAACCCTCTGGATACAGCCCAGAAAATAGCAGCGGAACCATGACACTGCCTCAGGAGAGAGAGAGACCAAGGCAGTGAAATTTTAGCAGTAACAGAGGGGGGATCAACAAGGCAGAACACTTTGGTAAGATCCACATAGGTGGCATTCACCAGACAGTCTCAATCAAGGGCTTCATGTATGTAAGTACTAAGTTCAATAAGTGCAGTAGCAGTACTATGCAGTTTTCTAAAACTATGTTGTTAGCTGCACAACAGGCTGTATATATCGAGGTAAGAGATAAGCTGATCAGAGACTATTCTTTCAAGTGCTTTAGAGAGGGGAGACAGTATGGAGATGGGCCTGTAGTTGGCCACACTGGTACGATCCCCACTCTTATGAACAGGCATAACTATGGCAGCCTTCCTGATCTGTGGGAAATGGCAGAACTGCAGGGAGAGGTTAAAGATCTTTGTCAGAGGCAATGCCACCTCTTCAAGGACATAAGACATGTTAGAGTAATGAGGGTAGCCCAATCCCTAGAGTGTCTTAATGGTGTTATTAAACTAAACAGTTTGGCTTAGATATTCAAAGCTGGCTGGTAACACTGCACAACTTATAGCACTGTGCCAAAAAAGTGCATGCCTGCTTCTAATCTATATTTCACCATTTACTGTGCACTAATGGAGTGCACTGACTGAATATCCTGCCATACTGGCACAGCCCTATGTAGCGATGGGTGGCACCAACACAGCTCAAGCTGCTCAACTCCTTGGCCAGCCACAATCTGATAAGCACTGCATATGAGCGCGAGTACAGTAGAAACAACTGGAGGGAGGGTTGGGGGATTGCACTCAGTTGAGGGAAGGGGGATCTGCTGGAGCATGAGGGAACAGGACTTAACATACAACATGGGTGATTGGAGGATGGGGATCTACTAGATGCCAAGGAAGTGGACAGACTCATAAGACATGGGTGATCATGTCACAGTATACCCTTTACAATGTGATATGAAGTATTTTATCTGGAAATAGATTATAAACAAAGAAACAGTAGTTACAACTCTGAATCTTCTAAAAAGCTATGTGGTATTTGACACTACTTTAGTCACAAGTTATCTGAAAGAAAAGGTTCAGAAGATCAGGTAGCTTTCAGATGCATATCAATAATTCAACACTCAAATGTGGAATACTAGCTCTCAAATTACATGAAAACCCAAAAATACTGTATGTAGGAAAGTAATATCTCTCTACCTTCTATCACTAAATTGTGAAACACTGACACTCAAAATGGGGGAACATACAGAACACTGTCCATAAAACATGAGACAAATAGAAATGCAACAGGCTCACAACAGGATGAAAACTAGTGATTTATTTGTCAGAGATTCAGCTTTGATTTGTCAGAAGAGTATTTTACATTTCTACTTTAAGGCCTGAAGTTGCACCTTATGTGGATTTTGATAATTGTACTGTATACGTTGTAACGTAAGTTTGTTGTGTTTATTCCCTACCCTCCTCCCCCAACTACTATACTCCTGAAAATGAACCTGAGCTCAGTGTGTTTTCCTGATCAAAAACTAAATTAAACATATAGTGGTAGCTAACTAATGGTGTGGATAATACACCATTCAATCATCTCTAGTTGACTGCTGATTAGAACTGAGCAAACCAGTGCTGTGTAAATTATTTGTTTTATGTCCAATAATTTCAGATATACAATAACCATTCATGTCTAGTGAGAGGCATTGAAATCTATCATTTGGAAAATCTTATTGAGGTAGGGAAAGGATAAGTAGAAGTGTAATTGAAGCCTGTCACCTGTAACAGTTGAGCAGATTTATATTTGGTAAACAAACATGCATCATCAGTTTACTGTAATAGCCAGGGACCGATTTTACTGGCCAATGCATTTGTCACTGGGAGACTGTCTGGAGCACAGGCATAGATTTGATGGATGAATACTGATTGCTTTTGCTTTTAATGGCTATTTTCTGTGATCTGATTACAATGCAATTACCTCCCAAGCTCATCTGTCGTACACTTGTTTTTATATGTGCTAATTTTAGACCAGCGATCAGACTGCATTATGAACCTTAGCAACTAGAACATTTACAGTTTCTGCTTACTGTATATTACTCATCCCCTGCTTTTTCATTCTAATTTTGCTCTGTTTTCCCAAAGTGCTACAAAAAGGCAATTGTTTGACTGGTTTGCCCCATTTTTATTTATTCTGGATATGATTGTGTGTTTAACTCCTAACTGGTAAAGGTAAAGTAATAATCAAACAATGTCCCCAAAATACCAGAACTATCATGCTATGAGCTTATTATCAATCATTTGTATGTTGCCAGCTAGTATGGACTGACTGAGGATAGCAATGGTTGTGTGGTTGTCAGGTAGTATCTGGTAGCAAATGAAAAATGTGTTATGCTGCTCCATACCAGGCTTTACTCTGTGTATTCTTCCCTGCCTGCTAGTAACCATCTCCTGTCAGTGGCACTGCCTCCAAGGCTAATCTGTCCTGGTCTTTTAGAGGATTACACCAGAACAGACTCTGTTTCCTTCTCTAAGGGAAGGCCCTCACTCTTTGGGTGGATGCAAACATGAGGAGATAATCATGCTTTTGTTGAATAGGAGTGGTTTGGGACATTGACCTAGACAGAGTAGCCTGGGAGGCTGTACAATGTAGTGGTTAAGACCACTGAGCTGCAAACTTGGAGAACTCAGTTTGAATCCCACACCCACCACTTGCATACTGTGTGATAATGAGCAAGCCACTTAACTTCACTGTACTCCCGGGATGCACCTGTAAAAATAAAATAGCCAGTGCCACTCACCATGCAAATAATACAAGTCACATTCAGGAGCGGCTGCATAAAACTCTTCTATTTCCTTATGGATGTAGATAATTCTGCAGTAAACAGGTGCATCCAGTGTGGTGAAAGGAGTGGTTCTGGGTCTTTTTGTTCTTGTAATTGATTGCAGGTACCGGTTGCACCACACTCACTCCACATGACCCTGTTTTATTTTCTCCATTCACCTGGAAACAAGACTGGGCTTCATGTCTTTCCTGGACAAAAATTGTAAAATGCAATAAATAAATTGAAGGAGGAGGAGGAGGTCCATGTTGAGAATGGACTGCCTGGCATGGGTGGGCAAATCGGTCATCATCTAGCAGAAGGGTCCTTATTTTCATTTTTTTAATCCATCCATCATCTTCCCATGATATGGAACAGTGACAGCAATGTGCCACTCTGAGCCCTAGAAGTCTCTTGGCATCCCTCCACCTCTCTGCCTGAAGCAGGCAAGGCAGGGATCAACAATACTGCCTATACAATCTCTATAGGGAAATCATACTGGAAAATTAGCAATGGCAATTGTAGCTTAATGAATACCAGCTGTTGCATATGTTCTGTATCAGTGGTGAGACTCCTTAAAGTTGTTGACCAGAAGGCATATCTGCGGGAAGGCAACTAATGTACTTTATTGCTAGTTAGAAACATAGACACAAAGAACATGGAATTTGATAGCAGATAATGACTATGTGACCCAGCTAGTCTGCACATTTTTTCCTGCTTATACTGTCACCGCAGACCCTTTTTCATCTCCAGTTCCCTGCCCCTTGCTTTCCATTAAGATTCCCTTATGCATATCACATGCATTCTTGAGTCTCATCACTGTTTTCACCCCATCACCTCCACTTGAAGACTATTCCAGGTATCCACCATTCTTTCAGTGAAGAGTTACTTCCTCACATCTCTCTAGTATGCAATTTATTGCAGCTTTTGTTGTCATCCATAAAGAAGCAGACCTTCCCTTCCAGCTCATCTGCATTGTCACTTATTAAGACATTAAAAAGGACTGAACCCAGTACTGGGCCCTGAAGTACCCCACTGGTCACTCTGCCATCCTCCGAACTCCATTTATCATGACTCTCTGTTGCCTATCCCTAAACCAGTATCTTACTAAGTGTGATGGGAAATGTGGCCAGATTCATTTAATCATTTTTATGTTGGCTCGTGCTTGCGTGCCAGCCAACATATTGCAGTAGTAGCAGATTTGGAGGTGCGGTCACTATGGGCTAATGCAGGGCATACATCAATAGGCATGTCCCTCATTTCCCAATAAGGCAGCTGCAGGTGCTGAGACCAGCAACATGTAAACTGGCTACCAGAGCTAAGAAAAGGTCTGCTGAAATGACATCCAAGCTCGTCATGCAGAAGTGTGCCTTTCCTGGTGAAGCAATTCAATAAACATGGCGGCATTGACTGCCGCCATTCAGAGCGCCGACATCAGGGGTGCCCAATCCCCCTGTTGGATGCCCTGACCCACTTCATTTGCCAATGGGGGAGCCTACTTCCTGTCGGCATAATGCCCCCTCCTTCCCATTTCATGTGTGTGCCAAGGCGGTGCCCAATCTCCCTCAGCATCATGCACCCCCAAAGTCTTTCTTTGCCGACAGAGCCCTCCCGTCTGCATAATCATCCACCATTTGTTGTGCACCGAGATATACAATCCCCCTGACTCTTGTCCCCCCTTCACTTTGGTATGTGCCAATGGAGTGCCCAATCCCTCACCAGCTACAGCACCCCCAAAAACACTCAGGTGGCATGCTGCTAGACTACCGTGTGTGCCCGATGCCCCTGTAAAAAAAAGTAATTTGTTTTTAAATCTGTAAATCAGAAAATTGTCCCTCATAGTCTATCCTGCTCCCTCCCTCAACCTGCACCCACCCTCTGCATACCCCACCTCCACACACACACACACACACACACCCCCACTCCATACTTACTTCTGGAGCCCAGTGCGACGATCTTCGGTGGACCGGGAACACATCTACGCTCTTCAAAGCTGGCCACAAACTGAAGAAATGCCGATAAGCTGTATAATGGCATAAATAGGGGTTTTCCAAATTTGGTGCATATCTCGGCCATTTTGTGAAATTTTGCCACCAAATCTTCTACCACGAATTCAGTCACTGTCATGGCATTATTCGGTCCTGAAAGGTGATTTCACGGTCACTGCATGGAATCACTTTTTGGGACTGATTAACAAAATGACAGTGCCACTGTTCATGAGGGGGGCTCTCAGAAAGCCTATGTTGCAAATTTGGTGACAAAAATAAAAAAAGGCTTTTTTATGAGTGTGCTTTGCTCATAACTTCGTGAATTTGTAGTATTTTCACTCCAGATTTTTAACATTGCCATTTTCCCACACCTCCTTTTGAACAGTACAGCTGTCATTTTACATATCCTGGCTGAAATGTGTTAGTGCACGTCCAGTGCAGAATAGCACGGTTGCTGTGTGAAATCAGTTTTCCGGACAGTTTGACAACATGACAGTGACACTGTTCATGAGCAGAGGTCCTAAAATGCCTATGTTGAAAATTTGGAGATGAATGTCCATAAAATGACTCTTTTACAAAAATGTGTTGTGCAGTTTCCACACACCCATGTAACTTTGCAAATTTGCAATATTTTCATGCCAGATTTTCAACACTGGCATTTTTTTACACCTCCTTATGAACAGTATAGCTGTCATTTTCACATCCTGCCTGAAATGTGTTTTCGCACCTGTGGCATACAATGGCGTGGTCACTGTGGGAGATCAACTTTTGGGACAGATTAAGAAAATCAGTGCCATTGTTCATGAGGGGAGGTCCCAAAATGCCTATGTTTAAAAAAAAAAATAATGGGGTTATGGATATGTGTTGTGCAGTTTCTATGCATGCTCATGACTTCACCAATTTTTCATATTTTTGCTCCAGATTTTCAACATTGACATTTTTTTACACCTCCTCATGAACAATACAGTTGTCATTTTTCACAGCCAGCCCAAAATGTGTATACATACCTGTAACACCAAATGGCACAGTCGCTGTGCAAAATCACCTTTTGGCTAACAAACTGATACTGCCGCTCTTCATGAGTTGGGGTCACAAAAAGCCCATGTTGATAATTTGGAGTGAAAGTACCAACAAACGCCTACAGCATTAGGGTTTCCAACTGTTACACCTCACCCTGTAGGGACTGACAGGCATCAGGGGTGTGACTTGGGATCATCAGCAGTAATGTTCCTGCCATTCCACCCCCACCCTGCAGCCACTGACAGGCATCGAGGTGTAACTTGGAGTGTTCAGCCACAAACTCCACCATATTCTCCTATACTGCACCCAAACCTCAGCATATTTCCTTATGGAATGGGGTAAGTATAATGCCCAAGGACCCCAAAGCACACCACAACACTTGTCAGTGTCTACAGGGTAGGTTGAGGTAAAATGGCATGAGCGTTATACCTGACAACCCAAAGATACACCCCAATGCCCGTCAGTCTCTGCAGGGTGGGTGTGGGGTTGGAGTCAGTTCAATACTTCATTGCCATTCCTATTATATTGCACTACCAATGCCAATGCCAGTGGGACAACATTCAGCATTGACAAATGCTTGTTTAAGTTCATCATGCGCACAAGCACAGACAAACTTGTTGATATGAAAGTTGCTAAACAGGGGAGTGAGAGGTGCTAGCCCAATGACCAGCAGTGCTGCAGGGGCCGGTCTGTGGCTGCCAAATCAGTAGGTAGTGTCCTGATGACATTGTTTTGCTGATGGGGCTGGTGTGAGCAAACATTTCAAACGACAGAGCCGATGCTGCACATGGCACTGTCCTTTGAAATGCGAGCCCTTCAACTGCAGCTCAGTGTGTCTCTCAATCTTTCCTGGTTAAACAAGTTTCCCCATCTCTGCAACTCAGCATGTCTCTCCTGGTTAAACAAGATCCCCCATCCCTGCAGCTCAGTGTGTCTCTCTCCTGGTTAAATAAGTTCCTCCATCCCTGCAGCTCAGTGTGTCTCTCTCCTGGTTAAACAATTTTCCCTATCCCTGCCACTTAGCGTGTCTCTCCTGGCTAAACAAGATCCCCCATCCCTGCAGCTCAGCATGTCTCTCCTGGTTAAACAAGATTCCCCCATCCCTGCAGCTCAGTGTGTCTCTCTCCTGGTTAAACAATTTCCCCCATCTCTACAGCTCAGCGTGTCTCTCCTGGTTAAACAATTTCCCTCATCCCTGCAGCTCAGTGTGTCTCTCCTAGTTAAACAAGTTCCCCAGTCCTGCAGCTCAGTGTGTCTCTCCTGGTTAAACTAGTTCTCCCATCCCTGCTGCTCAATGTGTATCGACTGGTTAAACAACCCCCCGGTCCCTGCAGCCCCATAGTGTGTCTTTCCTTGTTAAACAATCCCCTGTTCCCTGCAGCCCCATAGTGTGTTTTTGCCTGGTTAAGCAATTTCACTTTTCCCTTTCTAGCACCGAGGTGCCCACACCCAGTGTCGGATTGCCCTCCCCTTCCCCGGCTATATCTGTAGCTGACATTAGGGTGTCCAATCCCCTTATCGGCATCCCCCCCCACACACACATGCACACTATTGTATTTTGTGGCACACTGGGAGCCCACTCCAGTGTGCTTAAATTTATATATATTTTTTTGTTTTTCCTGTAAATTAAGAAAACCTTCCCTCGTGGCCTTTTTTTTTTTTAATTTCACTTGTAAAAATCAAAATGGTCCCCCATCCTATCCTGACCCTCCCACTGCACCACCACCTCTCCACACTTCTCCTTACCCCATACTTACCCCCTGAGGTCAGTGGATGTGATTTTCTGTGGAGCAGAACATGTCTGTATTCTTCAAAGCCCACTGGCAAACTGAAAGAATTCAAGGTAAGCCATATAATGGGAATCGGTGGGGGGTTCAACTTACCTTGATATCTCAGCCATTTTTAGGAATTTTTGTCCCAAATTTTCAACATGGGGTTCTTGGGACTGCAACTCCTGAGCATGTTAGTGTAATTTTGTTCCTCAGTTCCAAAAGGTGATTTCATGGTTGCTACACAGAATCACCGTTTTGCGACTGAGTAACTAAACGATAGTGCCACTGTTCATGAGGTGGAGTCCCAGAAAGCCCATGTTGCAAATCTGGTGAAAAAATTCCAAAAAATTATTGTGTTATGAGTGAGCATCGTGCAGTTTCTACGCACTCTCGTAACTTTCCAATTTTAAATATTTTCAGTCCAGATTTTCAACATTGCCATTTTTTTCACACTTCCTTATGAACAGTACAGCTGGAATTTTTCACATCCTGCCTGAAATGTGTTTTCGTACCAGTTGTGCAGAATGGCACTGTCACTATGCGAAATCCACTTTCAGGATGGAGTAACAAAATTACAGGTCCACTGTTCATGAGGGTAGGTCCAAAAAAAGACCATGTTGAAAATCTGGTGAAAAAAATGACAACAAATAAGACCAAGTTACACTCATAACTTTGCCAATTTTTCATATTTTCACTCAAGATTTCAACATTGCCATTTTTTTCACACCTCCTCATGAACAGTACAACTGTCATTTTCCACATCCTGCCCAAAATGTGTTTTAGTACTGTAGCACCAAATAACACAGTCACTGTGCAAAATCACCTTTTGGGTTTGTGTAACAAAAATATAGTGCCACTGTACATGAGGTGGTGTCCCAAAATGATCATGTTGAAAATTTGGAGTGCAAATATCAACAAACATCTGGGGCATTAGGGTTTCCAACTGAACCCCCCCCACCCTGTAGAGGCTGACAGGCATTTGGTGTGTGCATTGGGGTTGTTGGCCATAATGCCAGACAATTCCACACCCACCCTGCAGCCAGTGACAGGCATTGGGGGTGTGCCTTGGAGTCTTTGGCCCAAACATTCACCCCATTATCTATTACTGCACCCATCTCAGCTTATTTCATTATGGAATGGGCTGAGTGTGAAGACCGAAAACTTCAAGGCACACCATGATGCCTGTCATTTTCTGCAGGGTGGGGGTGGAATGGCATGAGCATTATGGTCGATGACCCAAAGGGACACCTACAATGCTTGTCAGTTTCTGCAGTGTGGGGGTGGGTCATTAGGGTTAGAAACCTTAACGCCTCATTAAGAAAGTAAATCAGGGAGGGACATTTGATGTCACTTACAGTACACTGATTTCAGCAAAGCCTTCGACAATGTTCAACATAGAAAGCTGATTAACAAGATTTCTGGCAATGGTGCACAAGCTAATAAACTGGGTTAGAAACTGGCAGATCGACAGGAGACAGAGGGTGGTGGTAATGGGGTCCAATCTGGGGAGAGGGGGAGGCCAATGGAGTACCTCAGGGATAAGTTCTGGGACCAGTCCTGTTCAATGTCTTCATTACAGACATCGAAGAAGGGTTAGAAGCAAAGGTCTGTCTACTTGTTTACAGATGACACCAACATCTGTAACAGAGTGAATACTCCAGATAGGGTGGAGAAATAAGCAGGGACATGGAGAGGCTTAAAAAATGGCCTGAGGAGTGGCAACTGAGGTTCAATGCAAAGAAGCCCAAATAATGCACCTGAGAAGAGGGAAACCTGTGGAGAGTTACAAGATTGGGCGGAGGTGCTGATGATCACCAAAGAAGAAAGGGACCTAGGAGTTATCAGTTCTGATGACCAAAAGGTGTCAAAACAGAGCATGTATGTTGCAAGAATGGCCAGTGCCATGCTGGGATGCATAGGCAGAGGTATCACTAGCAAAAGGCATGAGGTGGTGATGCCATTGTATAATGCACTAGCGGGGCCTCACCTACAGTACTATGTGCAAATCTGGAGGCTGCAAATGTACAAGGCCATAGACAGAATGAAGGCAGCCCACAAAAATGTAACCAAGAAGATACATGGCTTGCAATACAGAACATATCAGGAGAGATTAAAAGGACCTCAACATGTATTTAATGGAGGAAAGGAGGGAGCGGGGGAACATGACAGATACATTCAAGTACCTCAAGGGCATAAACAAGGTGTAGAGGTGGACATCTTTCAATACATCAAATGTTTGGCACTGACAAATTCTTGTTTTTTATCCCCCCAAAAAAAGAAAACTGTCCATCATTGTCTGCTGTGTAACCCCCTCCCTTAAACAGTATACAGACACTAAGAGTGCCCAATCCCCCAGTGTACTCATCTGTATGTCCATTTTTGTGTGCTGTGTAACCCCCCAAACAGTATGCAGACATGGGGGGTGCCCACTCCCCCCCCATGACACCAGTGTACATGATGAACTTTCGGCATTGACAAATGCTTGTTTTCTGTTAGTTTAAATATTCTTCTGTTATAAATTCTGTTTGGGATGGACACCCACAATATCTTCCAGGTCACATGTTCAGGCAGCTCTCAGGAGAACATTCTGGCCCACTGCTAAGTACTAAGTTTCCCACCCACAAGATCATCTAGTTTCAGACCCTGGCAGATGTGAGGGCACTATTCCCAACAACTGAGACATCCTGAAAAATAAGGTTGTAAAAGCTGGAAGAAGATTGTCATATGTGTGAAGGATGCCAATTGGTCTAGATGATGTCACACATACACACACACACACACACACATATGTCCACACCCACACACACACACACACACCCGCACACACCCCTGGGAGTGGAATTGTCACTCAAGGGAGAGACCACTCCCTCACAGCCCTGAGCTCATAAAACTGGGGAGCTAGACACTCTCTCTCTCTCTTTCTCTCTCTCTCTCTCTCTCTCTCTGATTCTTTATATCAGGAAGAAGGAGGGAGCCTTTCTGGAGCTAGACTATCTAAGTGAAGGAAGGGCAGACTGCCCTGTAAACTGGTACAGTCCAAAGGGCAGATTGTCACAAACTGGTGTCAGTGGTGTGGGATCAGTGTCACAAACTTTGGAAGGAGTGCAGATCAGTGCACACATTTAAAGCCAGAATTTGTGTGCAGTTTACTTTAGTAGGAAACTAGGACCTCTGTGATAGAGGTACAAGCCTTACCTAGCAAATGGGGAAACAGATAGTGCCAAAAGAAAGTTGCCTTAACAGTCACGAAACAAGATATACAAAAGGATTACATTGTTTACTACTGTTTTTTTTAAAGAAATGCAGCTTAGTGCAGGGTAGCTAGAGAGTATGTCTTCAACATATGGCAGATGCAATGTGTATTGGCTCTGTGAGCTATGCAAAGAAAGAGGGATTGTCTATGAGGGCCTGACAAAAAATGGATGCATAGAAGCCCTGGAGGAGCAGGACTGAGTGCAGGGGAGGCAGCCAGTACCTGGAGCATATGACCAAATGCCTGTGGAGCAGGTAGTTGCTGAGAACAGTGACCAGAACAGCGAGTCTGAGAGCACAGAGGTTGGGCCAGAGGGAGACTCCATGCCATGAGCTGGTGAAACAGTGCAGCCTGAGCCTGAACTGAGAACTGAGAAGCAGAGATGCAGAGGGCAATGCTTAAGGTCATGAGGGAGAAGCTTGAGGCCGAGGAAAAAGAGAGGGCATGTTAGCACAAAATCTTGATGCAGTGGAAGAGAGAGAGAGCATCAGCATGAGATTCATATACAAGAAGCAAGAGAGAAGGAACTCCAGCAGCAACAACAGGAAAGAGAGAGGGAACTAGCAGAAAGAGAGAAGGAATGACAGCATGAGAAAGACATGGCAAAACTGCAGCAAAAAGCACCACAGCAAACTGTAAGTAATGGTGCAGTGGGCCAAACCGACAAAGCCACAATTAATTCTAAAATGTTTTCTCAATCGTGGGTCAGGGATAATCTTGATTTGTTTTTAAATCATTTGAAAGTGTATGTGTGCAGTTTAAATTGGACAGGGCTCCCTGGCTAACACACCTAACACCATTGCTTACTGGCCGTACTTTGCATGTATTTGCTAGAATGAATAACAAAGTATGTATGGACTATGATAAAGATAAGAGGATGTTAATGAAACATTTTTAACTACCTACTGAGGCTTATAGGATAGTGGGAGACAGTTATGTAGAACTGCATGTTCAAATGTGTATCTGCAGTATCTAGACTGTTGGGTAGAGGGGGCCAAAGCCAGAACTGAAGGGCAAATAAAAGATTTGTTTGTAAAGGAACAATTTATTAAATTTGTTCCAGTAAACCTGCATGTATGATTACTGGACTGGGCATGCAGTACCTCGAAGAGGGCAGCAGAAAGTACTGATCTGTACATAGCCAGCAGACCACACATGCAGCATAGGAACAATGGGGGGGCAGAACATAGTTTCAAGGGGACCCCAGGGAGGGCAGCCTGAAGTAAACCATCCTGCAACCGAGCCCAAAACAAAACCCACTGGTCCTAAGTGGAACAAGGAGCCAGGGGCAAATAAGTGCTTCATTTGCTGGAAAGAGTGGCATCTGTCCTATGACTGCCCTAAAAACATAAATCAAAGGGCAAAATCCTGGGGGGAGGGGTGACCAAGACAGTACACAGCAGAAGGCAGCCTACCCACAGACTGTAGTTCCAGCTAACTCATCCAAGCATATGTACCCTATCCTATTTAATGGGACAGTAGTTCAGGGACTAAGGGACACTGATGCCTCCATCTCCATGGTAAGGCAGGCTCTGACCCAAGTGAAGCGGATTCTGCCAGAGCAGTTTTCTCAGATTCAGGGAACCACGGGTCCAGAGGTCCAAGTACCAATGGGGTAGAGGAGGTGGAAGTCGTACCTGATCTCCCTGTGGATGTGACAATGGGGAATGATTTTGACTACAGGGAAACATTAGTGTGGGTTACTACCAGCAGTCAGGCCAAAGGTCATGCTTCTGAGTGAAGGAATGGATTACACAGCCTGTGCTAACACCTCCCTCAGCAGCTGAACAAGCAGCTAGTGTGGGTGAGGGGCTAGCTAGGAGTAGCAGAAATGAGCTCCAACTGCAAACAGAGGAGGTCTCAACTATGGGCGGATTTCCTTTTGAAGGGGAGTTGGGGAGAGTCAGATGGGAGGAGCTGGACAGAGCTCAGCCTGCTGAGCCTACCCTACAGAAACTGAGAGAATTAACAGAGAGTGCTGAGGACTCTCAGGCGAGTAAACAATCAGTTTACGGGATAATGGCCTATTTTACTGTTTTACAGAGAGTGTACAGCACAGAGAGGGCTAGAGGTAGAGGTACTCCAGCAGCTGGTAGAGGCTTGTTGTAAGCATCTTTTGGCCCCAGCCCATGACATCCCTTTTTCTTTTTTTTTTATATTTAAAGTTTATTAATACAATAGAGCACATTAATAAACAAGCACAGCACACCATGAATGATATGCACTTCATGAAAACAGAGTAATAACAGGATTTGTTGCCTTTTATAGTTTGTATGTGAAGGAAATGAAAAGAAGAAATGAAACAGTAATAAAAGGCAAGAAATCCATGGTCTTAAATATGCAAGAAGTAGGGTCCCAATAGGGTTGGGCTCTCTAGCACAGGGCAAGCAACTATTACAATCAAAGGAAAACAGGGAGCGCAAATGAATGCTCACTGTAACTATCTCTCAACAAAGAAAAAGGGATCAAATGGGCCAGAACAGCTTATTAATATTTTTATAATTAATGGGTTCCATTTTTTTCCCCATTGAAAATCCGTAGTATAATTTGCCATAATAAAGGAGTATTTATTACAGCAAACACGCACCGGGTTTCTCTTCTGTTGTGCATTTGCCAGTGCCAGTTGCCACTCTTCTACCGCCAGAAGCCAAAAAGACTAGAACGCCACTCTCACTTGGTGGTAAGTACATTTAAAAAAAAAAGAGAAACAAAAGGCTGCACAAACACTACTTAAACAGCCTCCAAATAACCAAACAGCCAAAGAGGAAAAAAGCTACCCTTTCTTCCTGCAGCTGCATCCAGCCACTGACCCTGCTGAAACCCGGTCGGACCACAGCTGTAGAGAGACATCTACTCTTTATTTTATATAATTGCTGTGGTGAAAAAAAAGGAACCCAGCAATTATATAAAATAAAATAAGGGGTGGTGTGTAAACTCAAATTTTATACACACCACCCTATACTTTATTCTATTTATTAATATTACATGGTCCAATGCTCATCTCTAAATGCATAATAAAAGACCCAGGACCTACAAAGTAACTCAAATTACTCCTGGCATTTCCATTGAGTGGCCGTGAATGTTTCCATAGCGTATATGCAACAACACTAGTGTTGGCAGTGCAGGTATCATCCATAGGTGAGAAATCGGGCTGTCAGAATATAAATCCAGATCAACCACTTGTGGGACAAGCGGCAAATGGGGGTGGGTACTGACATCAAAATAAATTCAGGAGTCACCCTAAAAGAGTGGCCAGTCAGTATGTCAATCTGAGACACCACTGACATCCAATACGACTGCAAAACTGGACAAAAGTAAAAAATGTGAGTTTGATCAGCCAGGTTGTATCCTCAACCCTGCCAACAATCTCCAAAGTGGTGTGGTAAAAAATTTGTAAGAGTAGCAGGGGTGCAGAAATACCATGAGCAACAGTACCATATAAACTCCTGTCATAAGGGTGAAGATGTGATTTTGAATGCTGGGACTGTGTATTTCTCCCAGGAGGAGTAATCTAGTCAAGCTTTAAGTTCCTAGTTCCATTTATCCAGGCTCGACCAGACTGATTCTGTATTGAATTCTTGCAGTCCCTTATACATGTTGCTGACAACATGACCTCAAGGGTGATTGTTATGTAAATTGATTTTCATGGCCAAAAGTAAAGGGAATATGGTAAGGAGTTTTGTATATAATTTATGTTTATGAAGCAAATATGTATGTACTTGCAAGTATCGGTAATGCTTCCTACCAGTAAGGCCATAAGTTTTTTGAAGTGTCTCAAAGAGAACCACCCCACGTTCATCCAAAAATTAATATATAGATGTGAGACCACTGTGCCTCCATCTGTGTGTAACCTCCCTGCAAATGGGGGTTCCCCAAAGTCTTCCAGGAGCTTGCCTAAGTGCTCCAAGTCTGGGTGGTATCCGGCATCACAGCCATTTTAAACGGCATTGTAGTGAGTGCTTTTGAAGCCTCCACGTACTGTCTCTTTAAGAGCTGCCTGCTCACAGGCATAATTAGTTTGAATGGGGGGGGGGACTGTGTGTTTCTAAGCCCGAGTCCCACCCAGGCTGCTGGCTAAGCGCTCTGTTTCTGCAGTCGCTAAGTAGGCAGAGTGAGCACTCTTGAAAGATGTAACTAATTACTGGTGACCTGTTAGTATAGTAATGAAAATTTAGTTTGTCTAACCTGCCTTTCTTGCAGCATGGACTGTTTCTGATCTGCTTCACCATTTTGGTCCCAAACTGCTGAATTGGACCAATTGGATTGGGGGAACACTAAAACTGAGCAGGCTGTGGGCCAGTCAGGACTGGAACTCTGAAGTGGAACCTGCTGAAATGGGGCTGTGTGAAGAGATCCTCTGGGAATTGTAGTTTCTGGACTGTTGGTGCCTTTTTGCACCTATAGAGGGAGCCCTGTTGTGACTGACAATTGAACTGACCAACTAAACTCTTTGGATCTGTGTGAAAGACCCTGAGCTGTCTGTGGCAAGCCATATTCAAGTTGGGAGTGAAGAGTGAAGGAGCTCTGCTCTGCTCTGTTCCAGCAGCATGGTAGATCATGCAGGAGGCGCGTGTGAGGCCCAAATTCCGGCCCGTTTGCCATTGTGGAGGAAGAGAGAGAGAGTCAGAAAAAGGTGTTTTCTGACTGAATCTGAAGTTTGTGAGGAAAAAGCAAGCTGCTGCTGTTGTGAGACCAGGCTTACTCTGTAGAAGACAGAAGATTTTGCTGAAAGTGATCTGCCTGTCAGGACTTTAGCTACCGTAGTGTTCCAGGGTAATTGCAGTGATTTTTGCAACTGAGACCTAGGGAGTCACCTGCCTGATACAGCAAACTTTTGTTTACATATGAATGTGCTATGTGCTGGAAGGGGATCGCGATCTGGTTTCCCCATTTGCTGTAAACTGTGTGCTAGTGCTGGAATAGTTTTCCCAGCAAGAACTGTACAGAATTCGTGCTTCCTGGCACAGATAGGCCCTGCCACAAGGGTCTTGCCTCACTACCTTGCTGCACAGACAGATCCATCATCAAGGGGCCAAGCTTCTTCTGGCAAACCAGCAAGTCTGACAGCAGCCTTCCTGTGTTTAGGCTGGGTATCATGAGTAATTATCAGGGTAGCTCCCTGAAACTTTTGTGTAATCAAAGTGTGTCAGCTGATTGCCTTGTGCTGTTCTTTCCACAAACTAAGCCATCAGGCTCCGGATTACAAATTGTGTGTGCATGTTCTTTTTTCCATCACAGGGCCCCAACCAACTGCAACGGACCTGGCTAGCCCCTTTGTTCCATCTTAGGTACCCAAAGAATGTGACTGAGTGGGACTCTAAGTGCATGCACAGTACTGTGATTATTAATGTGTTTAAGCTAATTAACCTGATTTTCCCCCTTCCTTGTTACAGCCCCCTGAATAAATCAGATCTGTTTGTTTCTGCAATTTACCTTGACTGTGGTGTCAGTTTATTCTGAAAGTATTGTACTGTGGCTATTATACTGCATCACCTTGTTTTACAGTGGGTCCCAAGAGTTAAGCTGAAGGAACCAGTGCTGGGGGTAAGTGCCAAGTACCAGTGTATGTGTTTTGCATATCAGGGGTATTGGGAAAGTCACTGTTGCATAAGGTGTGGGTCACTAGTGGGAGGAAAGGGGGTCACAGTGTTCCAAAGGGCTGTGACCTGGTTAGTGTAACCCAAACCAACCCAGACCTTTGGGTGGAGGCACCCATTTCAGAACCCAGGCTTCTTAACCTGTTAGTAGCCAAGCATGCAGGGGTAGTAGCCCAAGGGATAGTGCCACCTATGGGTTACATGCAAAAGTAAGATAGCCAAGGGCAGAAAATCGCTTTCTGTTGCCAAAACTCTACAGAAACAGAAAATCAGGGCAAAATTGGGGTGATTTGTAATCCTATTTCAGACCTTCAATGCTTGTGCTATAAAATAAGTGAAGTGGGTAAGGGAAGGAGGGATGGCCCAGGCCGAGAAAAGGATAGGACCCAAATCAAACAGATCATTAACAGTTAATTCTGTATTTTCCCAGGCAGGAGTAGCTTGGGGGAGAATATAGGTAAAAATTATATTCATGTGTGCTGCCTGTGCATAGTTGAAAAGGTTCAGAAGATTCATGCCACCTTTCATCAAGGGTGTGTGTGTATTTCTCCTTCAAACTAGTTATACCCCCCACCACCGCATTATGGAGATGTGGGGTTGGGTAGGATGGGTTGTGTGTGTGGAGAGGAGGAGAGAATTTAATTTTTATCTCTTATTCAGATTCCTTAGACACTTTCGGTACATCAGGTTGTTGTACACTGAGACTTTATTGACATCAGTACATATCAGGCTGCATGGTCTTAATTCCTTGGTGGTCCTTGACAAGAGTTTTTTGTTTGACACTAATACTGTCAATTTATAGTTATATTATCATTTATAAAGTCTTGTTACTACACTAGAGGCTCTTGAAGTTTATGGGGCATATTATCTAGCTAGAGAATATAGCTGTGTAATGGGTCCAGCTTAGTTTTACACATCATACAGTGTGTACTGATCTTTGTAAGACAGCTTTACTGGTAATTTCTTGTCTGTAAGACATACATTGAAACTTCTTGGAGTCTTAAGACAATCTTAGTGTGTCTTTAATCCAGGTGAGGGTTGTTTTTCAGTAATTGCATTCTTATACACATTGTGACATTCATAGATGATTTAAGAGCCATCTGTCTAAGTAATGTTATCTCATGTCAATTGAATTTATATGCAGTGGAATTCTTTATGTGTGCTTTGCACCAAGCACCTTTACCCTGGGACCCTCCCAGCTTAGAATAATTAATCAGTGGGCATCCCGTCCCAATGGAATTGGGAGATCTATTAATTTTTTATTTATTTTTTTTATTTATTTTGTTAACCGGGTAAACATATGAGCCAAGGCCCTTTTTCATATGTGACCTGAGACTATAAAATAGTCACAAGATGTTATACAAACATAACTTTTACATTCACTTAATACAGGAATACAAATACATGACATATAAGACAAACAATATAATACAAATTATTTAAAATAGCAGTGACATTGCAAACTATTCAATAAATGATGCTTAAATTTCTTTTTGAATAAATTATGACTACTCATAGTTTTCAATTCAATTGGAAGATCTTTCCAGTATTTTGGTGCTTGGATAGAAAAAGCTTGAGTACCCGTTTTAGTTTTAGTGACTTTCAATTTTAAACAAGAAAAAAATTTGATCTCAAGTTTCTCGGAGCTTCCCTTACAGATATCAGAGAATACAAGGGAGAGAGACTTTTTTTGTATCAATACATTATCCATTTTACAACAAAAAGAGTATATGGAACTCAAGTTAGGTGGTAGAAACCCTGAAACTTGATATAAAGTACAATGATGTGTACTGTAAGGCAATCTATAAACAAATCTACAAATACTATGAAAAGTCATTGTTAAGTTATTTACCATATGTTTAGACAAACTAG
The DNA here is from genome assembly GCA_016271365.2 of Neoceratodus forsteri. Taxonomy (NCBI): domain Eukaryota; kingdom Metazoa; phylum Chordata; order Ceratodontiformes; family Ceratodontidae; genus Neoceratodus; species Neoceratodus forsteri. The sequence goes on along the minus strand of CM057450.1, from coordinate 866,297,168 downwards.
TAAACAAAAATGAATTATAATTCAGTTGAGAAAGTAGTATACTTTGGGCTATATGTTTTCTGGCTTGTAAAGTTAACACATTCTGTAGTCTGACCCACATTTTTGATTTACTGATTTTGTTAAAGTCAATATATGATTTGAAAATGTTAAATTTGAGTCCAAATTCATTCCCAAATATCTAAAACATTGCACCTGCTCCAAATTAATTCAATTTTTACCAAAAATATTCAGTTTCCCTAATTTAACCAACTTTTGTTTCATGCAAATATCATACTCTTGGTTTTTGAAATATTCAATGATAATTTTAAAGAGCTAGTGTACTGCCTGGAAACTGTACGCAATTATTTGTAACTTTCAGATGTAGTCAGCTATCACTTCTTATATCTCAAGCATTTATTCTTTTCTGTTTGCTAATTAGAAGATTTTCCACCTGGCAGTACTGGGGTGATATGTGGAGCAGCACTCTGTCTGGAGGGGGGAAAAGTCAGTTCTGTTCCTCCCACTACATCAACATTGAAGCTGCACTGACTATGACATCACTAGTAACAAATGAGAACCATTTCTCACTGCCAGGTTTCACTTTCACATGAAGCAGCAGGAACTGGCTCTCCCTGGTTACTAGCGATGTCACAATTTCCTGCATTTTCATAGGTAGCTTGTGAAAATCACTGCTCAGGCTGCAAGGTAGTGGGAGGAACAGAACTGACTTTTTTGTTTCTCCAGACAGTGCTGCTCCACACATCACCCTAGTTCTGCCAGGTGGAAAATGTTCTAATTAGTAAACAGAAAATAAAAAAAAAATACTTCAGATCCTGGAAGTGATAGCTGGCTGCATCTGAAAATTACTATTAATTACAAGCAGTACACTAGCTCTTTAATTCCAACAGACAATTTTCTAGACTCTGAAAATCTACAGTCAAATCTTGGGCAATTTTATCTAATGAATTAGAGCTATTATATAATATTATATCATCAGCATATGAGATTTTCTTAGCCTTGAGAATTTTACTTGGTATAATATCCATAAATATGGAAAACAATAGGGGTCCCAAGACTGACCCTTGAGGTACACCCTTTTCTAAAATTCTACTCTTTGATACTGAACCCTTGTAGAAAATGTATAGTTCCCTACCTGATAAATAACTCTCCAGAAGAAAAATAATGGGGCTCTAGGAATATTGGGAAGGTTTGGAATAAATATAATAAACAGGGGAGAAGGGTCATGCGAATAGTTTCTATTATACAGGAAAAGAAAAGAACCAGTTTGCTCCAAGAATCCAGATCTTCATTAAAGTGCTCCATAAGCGATTCATAATTTAAGAGGCCTAGATTATGCAAGTACTGTGGGATAGTAATCCCTAGATATCTGAGTTTTGCATTATGCCAACACGGGAAGGCCACTTGCACATGAGGGAATGGGGAATAATTATAAAATAAGATTTCAGTCTTATGTAAATTGAGCCTAAACCCTGAGAGGTCTCCAAAGGTTTGTATAAGAGACAAAGTGCCTGGAATAGAACAGTCTGGGTCTATTAATGTTAAAAGAATATCATCAGTAAATAACACAATTTTGTATGAAACACCGCCTGGGGAATACCTTCTACCTGCTCACTAATATGTATAGCTAGAGCTAAGGATTCCAGAAATAAAGCAAAAAACAATGGTGACATTGGGCACCCTTGACGAGTACCCCATTGTAAGAAAATGGGATACAAGTAGTAACCATTATTGCATATATATGCTAAGAGGAGGGAATATACTGTAGCTGTTGCAGCCAAATCAAAAAAATAATCTGGAAAGGCAAAGGCAGGCAGGGTGCCCCAGAGAAAATCCCAGGAGACCCTGTCAAAAGCCTGTTCGGCATCTGAACTAAGTAAGCCCTTGCTATCTGATGGGAGATGGCATGTTGGATGAGGAGTAGGGTACGCCAAATACTTTTCAGGTTATGATGCTTGTGAATAAATCCAGCCTGCTCAAGGTGATGAATGGTGGGGAGAATTTTATCTAATCTATCTGCCCAAATGGACATGTAAAGTTTATAATCCATATTTAAAATGCAGATGAGTCTGTAAGAAGATGGGTCTGAGGGGTTCTTACCCAGTTTCTGAATTGCTTTAATAGTGGTATATAGCCAAGAAGGGGGAGATTCAGCTACTGCTACCTCCCTAAAAACTTGAAGCAAGTGAGGAAGGAGAGAATCAAAAAACAATTTATATCATTCATTGCTACAGCATATCTGTCTGGGCCAGGACATTTTCTTGTTTGTGAAGATTTTACTTAGGCTAGAATTGCCCATTAATAGGAGCTGTAAGAAGCTCTTGCTGGGCTGTAGATAATTTAGGGATGGGGAGAGTATTGAGAAAACAGCTAATATTGATTGGATCAACTAGGGAGGATTCCCAATATGTCTACATGATCATTTTTAAAAATGTGCTGAATTTTAGATTTCTCGTGCATCAGATATCCTGTAGTAGGCTCTTTAATTTGTAAAATATATGCAGCTCGGTGTTGAGCCCAAAGTTTACGGGCCAACAGGCAAGATCGTTTACCCCCCTCCTGCATGATGCTATTAATAAAGCTACTCAAGGGATTATTGAAGCTTATAGTCCATTATTGATTGACATGAATGATTCACCATTTTAATCTGAACATGTAAGGTGGTATAACCCTCTCTGTAAAGGGCTTGTAGGGAACTGAATTGGTCAAAGAGCATGGTACTCCTGCTCCAAGCAGTGTGTTTTATGAGAAACATATGAAACAATTTCTCCCTGTAACACAGCCTTTAATGTGTCCCACAGTATGAGGGCTGAAATCAAAAGAAAGAATAATGTTCCTCCATTATATGCTGTATACAAGTATTGATAAGCTGAACAAATTGGTCATCGTGCAATAATGATTGATTCAAATGCCAAAGGGAATGGGAGGGTCTTTATCTACATTAAGTTTAAGGAGCAACGAATGATGATCAGAAATCATTCAAGGTCCACAAATTAGATCTTGAGCCAAAGAGAAGTGCTCACATGTGGGGAAAAAATAATCAGTCCTCAAGCAACTATGATAGCGGTGGGGGGAGTATAGGCATGCTGGAAGGGATAAAGGGAAAGGGAACATTGTTTAACCAGGAGTAGCACACTAAGCTGAAGCTTGTTTCCAGATGCGACCTGGGAGCACAAGAAAGTTAAGTGACTTGCTCAGGATCACACAGTATGCACCTAGATGGCTGTGGGATTCAAACCCAGGTCTCCAGATCTGTAGCTCAGAGCCTTAACCCACTGCGCTATACTGCTAAAGATGGCACCAGATATCTATACCTTAAAGGGTATATTCATATGAAAATACTTTTGCACCATAGACAATTGATGTCTGCTAGGATTAGATCTATCCATGTCTACAGACATTATGTGGTTCAAGTCCACACCCATGATTAACATACCCTGGAGATCGTCCATCGGAATACCCAAAGAGCAGCACAATGTAAAGTGGCGCAACTTGTACTAGAGGGGTTATATGGTATATCTCCTTAATGGGGCCACTGTTAAAGAGGCTTTCCTCAGTTTGTAGCTTTACAATCCTCACCATTTTCCCTGCTACCCTCTGCTTCTCCTGATGCACCTTCCTGTCCTCTTCTCCCTGTGTCTCCGTATACCTCCTAAATGCTTATTATTTTTGCCTTTAACATTTCAGCCACTTCCTTTGAGAACCATAGCAGTCTCTTTTTCCTCTTGTTTTTGCTCACTTCCTTTTAACAGATGTTGGCTGCCTTTACTATGCTTTCCTTTTGCTTAACCCACTGTTCCTCCACTTCACTTAAATCACCCCCCAGGTTGTGATTAATTCACCCATTTTTAAAAAATTCTATGATCCTGAAGTAAAGGATCTTCATTCATGTGTGCTTCCTCCACTGTCGTCCTTATGTTGGACTACACTGTATGGTGATCATTGGTCTGCAGTGGCCTTCCCTGATGTTTGCAATACTGTTCCTGCTAGTGAGCATCAGGTCCAGTACTGCCCCATCACGAGGGGGCTTCCTGACTAGTTGCCTGAGAAATACCCACTGCTGGGAGTTCAGGATATCCCTGCTTCTCACTGAAGCTGCAGCTGGGATGCTCCAATCTGCATTAAACAGATTGAAGCCCCCTTCCAGCATCAGCTCCCCTTTTTCTGTCATTATGCCATTGGTTTCCACCAATGACTTATCTAACATCTCCCCTTGTGCTGAAGGTCTGTGGGTCATGCCAGTGTGAACTGTGGCTCTGTTTTTAATCTCCACCGTGACCCACAGAACCTCCAACCCTTCATTCTCCCTGGATTCCCTGTGTCTCTGTTGCTTTGATATCATCCCTTACATATATCACCAGACCTCCTCCCTTCCTTCCCACCCTATCTTTCCTGAACTGAGTATAAAATAGGATTGTTTCTAAAATTATCTTATGTAAAAGCTTTTTTATGCACCATATATTGTTGCTGAATTTCACTGTTTTTTTATTTAATGACCTGACAGTCGAGCAATAAATAAATCTTGATCTGAGTATCACCTGGTATGGCCATATCTCAGTGATGGTTTGCTATGCACCACAACTCAGTAATGACGATGATATTCAGGTCTGCCTCCACCATGATGGCCTCTATATTCAGAATTTTATCTTCTTGACTTCTTGCATTTGTACACATGGCATTCCACATTTTGTTACCACTCTGCTTCCTACCCCCCCGTTTTCCCTTTTTGCTTGCTTTATTTTGCCGTCTCTTTTTACAGCTTGTGTTCTCTTTCCTTTTAATTTCTGCCACGCTAAAATCACTACATCACTACAAACACTTCAGTTAATCCCTACTGTTATGCCCACTGCAGGGATTAACTGAGATTTTTATCCCAATATCCCAGTTTTATGAAAATACTCCAGTCCATCAGCAAAGCAACAGTTCAGCAAATGTTAAGAAAAAATATATATATTTCGGCTCCATTCTCTTGCATTCTCCAAAAGAAATAATGAACTGAGCGCTGCTCACTCACTCTTCTCACTGCTGACAGCAGCTGATGGTGTATTAGTAGTAATGTGTGTTGGTTACTCTGGTTCCTGGCATATACTATACACTATGGTGGAGGTCAGTGTCAGGTTCCTTCTTGTCTAGTTAAGTCAGTCAGCACCTTTGGTCACAAACGTGCAAGAATGGAAGAAACTATCTCAGTTACTTAACTGATAGGTGTTTCTATTATTATATGTAGTTATTACTCGGGGCATTGTGAGAATAGTGTTACAACATCACTAGAAAAAAAGAAACCTGACACTGAGCAGCATGGTAGATGTTAGCCTGGTCATCCAAACATGCTGTTCAAAAAATATTGAGTTACTGTTGTCCAATAGTTTTTCAAACAACTTCTTCAGCTCACTGGCAATGTGACTAATCAGATTAATCTCGTGCAGAATTGACCCAAGCATTTTGTCAGCCAGTTCACCACATTTCTTTGACAATTACTGCAAAATCTGCACTGACAAGAACAATTGGCTAAGGGATGCTAAACAGCACTAGTGTAGCAGACACAGTAGTCCTCCCGGACAGAGTCAGAACCTCAACCTTGACCTTCATGACTAAACATTAATGGTGTCCTAGGGATCCCCTAATCTCTGACTCCCCTAGAATGTCATGCAGGGTTCACATCTGCCACAGAAGATTTGTTTTTATATTAGCTGTACATTTTATACCCTGTGGCCTCTACCGGACTACCATCAGTCCTACCCACTTACCCAGCCCCGTCACCCACATTCTCTTGAACTTCACTCTTCTGCATTCTTCACTCACTCCCCCATCTCCCCCCCCAAAGGCAGGGTCACAGGGAAATATACCCTCTGCAGAGTTAGAGTCAAGTGACATAGTAGTGTGCAGCCTGCAGTGAGGATTAGATGTTCTTCAGATACCATCAAGATACAGAAGAGTCACTTGGTAGAACACCATGCGGTCAAAACAATGTGCATGGCTCAAAGTTTATTTATAGATTTTTAGCATGGTTTGTGATCATGTGCTTTTCTGTGCTCTGCTTTCCACCATGCTCACACATGGGTAATCCAGTGTCCTCTATGCTGCTGTTGGGCAGTGTTTCCATTTTCTTCCCTGATTCCCTTCAGATGCTGTTGAAAGGCTCCTTTTTACATCTGCATGCAGAGGCATGCCGCACATGCCAGCAGATGACACTTTCCACCCTCCCTTAGTTCCTGCCTGCACTGCTAGTCATGGGCACCCAGGCAGTGGTACTCCAGCTAAGACTAGATCCCTCCCTTCTGCAAGGTGGACAGCATTCATTGGGATAATAAATCAACATCTCCTGACTGGCCCTCTGATGATCCAAGCTCATTTCCAAACTCAGGACATCAGCGCCATTACTGACAGTGTTATCACTGTGCTGGTGGACCAGCCAAGCAGATTGGGGAGAATAACATACAGTATGATAAGGGTGAATTGATGCCAAATTGGAGCTCAGCAGAAGAATAAAAACAGTACTTTTGGCACCAGCAAAGCTGGTCAAGATGGGTCACAGGTTCAATTCAGCATATCATAACTTTGATGTCATATTTTTTCTACAGGGAGCCCACACTGAGCATGTACACAATTTTGCCAGCTACATGAAATGTAGCAACCAATCAGTGACACTGGAAATTGAAAACTACTTGCTGTGCTTTAGGGGTGGGTGAATACCTTATTTTGAATATTCAGCTGAATATTCATTTTTGAGGCACAAATATTCAGAAATTCAAACTTCAGAGTTGTAATTCATGTGCCCGTGGATAAAAAAAAGTAAAAGAAACAGCCCCACACTCTCCCCCAGCCCAGTCATTTAAAATACAACCCCACCATCCATCGTCTGCTACAAGTCCAATCCTACCCCCCACCACCCACAATTTTATGTTTGAAACAAAAAAACTCCCACTATGGGCAAGTGGCACTGCCCACCTGCCTCCACATTTAGCTGCCATGTCATTGTTAGTGATTTTCTCTCATGTAACTCAAGATTTCCTCCTGGCAGCACCCAATTCCACCATCCCCTCCCCCAAGCTCTCAAATTTTCCTTTAACAGAAACTTCCAGGCATGACAACGAAGGTGACTGAAACAACCCACTCTCCACCATGGCCGAATGCCTTCTAATGAATGAAAGCACTTCTGTGCTTGCTTGCATAGTAAAACAGCTGATCATGTGATCCACTCTTTGATTATGTGAGCAGTACAGGACTGGTTTCATTTATGAAGGAGGGAGGGTTGTATAAGTTGCATTTGCTGTTGCATCTGGGGGCCTTCTGTTTAAAGAAAAAGTTGGTGTGAAGGGAGGAGGGTGGAAGGTTGGTGCTGCTGCCAGGGATGGGGTTGGGAGGAAATATTGAGTTATAGAAGAGAAAAGAGCTAAAGACCAGATGGCAGCTGGCTGTGGAAGCAGGTGAGTTGCACTGGTTGCCCACTGTGGGAGTTTTTTTTTGTTTGAGACATAAAATTGTGTGTTGGGAGAAAGATGGTGGGATTTGGCTTGTAGCAGAGGGTGGGGAAGGTGGGAGATTATTTTATAGGAATGGGCTGGGGAGGAGGGTGTAGGGCAGTTTTTTTCTTTTTTTGTTAATATTTCCCAAATAGGAATAGGCATTGATAGTGCCAGAAATAGGCATGGATAGTGCCACTATTCATTATATGTATCCAAATAAAGAAGAGTGCATTATTTGTGGTATTCGGGAAATACTGTTTTTTACTCCCACACTCCTGGTGTGCATACCTCAGTGCCATTTTGCAACTCCCTCTTGGTGGCCAGTAGAGACGTAAAACTCTGCATACAAATTTTGCTTGAAGCACCAAAAATGTGCACGTTGTGGAATTTGCAGAGTTCTGGGTGACCCACAGAAATTTGTCGAAGACGAATTGCGCAAATTTTGTGGTGAAATTTGTGGGTGAAATTTCGCACTTCACAATGAAACACGTATAATTCATGGATTGCGGATTGTGTGAATTTCGTGAAATCCGTGAATTCATTCATGAAGCAAATTTTCAAACTTTTCACATCTCTAGTGGAGAGGTATTAGCCTCCTGAGTGTCATAAGAACATAACAGGATGGCAGATGAGGACCATGTGATCCATCTAGTCTGCCCATTATTTGACTTACTCACCCTCAAATATATTCCCTTATTTCAATATTCCGCGATGTCTCTCCCAAGATATTTTGAACTTCTTAACTGTCTTGGCATCCACAACCTCCTGCGGCTGCCTGTTCCATGGCTCAGCCACCCTTTCAGTGAAGAAAAACTTCCTAATGTTGCTCTGAAATCTCCCTCCTGTTAGATGCCTCTTGTAGCCTCTAGTATGTGCCTCCTTATTTTCTTGGAAGAAGTTCTGATTCTGCACTGAGTTGATACTCTTTAGGTATTTAAAGGTTTCTATTATGTCTCCTCTGTTTTGCCTCTGTTCCAGTGAGTACATGTTTAATTCTTTAAGTCTTGTCTCATAGGGTTCATGGTGGAGATCCTGAACAATCTTTGTAGCTCTTCTTTGCACAGTTTCCAGATTGTCTATATCCTTTTTAAGGTGGGGTCTCCAGAACTAGACACAGTATTCCAGGTGTGGCCTCACCAAGGATCTGTTAAGTGGGATTATCACTTCATGCTTTGTGCTTGTAAGCCCTCTTCTGATGCAACCAAGGATGTTACTTGCTTTCTATGTCACCTTCTCACATTGACTCTCTACCTTTAAGTCATTGGACATCATAACTCCTAGGTCCAGTTCTAGGTTCATGATGGCTAATTGTTCACCCGCTAGATAGTAATTTTTTCCTGGGTATCTTTTCCTTTTTTTTCCCAATTGTTTAACCAGGTGAGACACACTAAGTTGAAAGCTTGTTTACAGGTGCAACCTGGGAGCACTGGGAAGTTAAGTGACTTGCTCAGAGTCACACAGTATGCAAGTAGGGGCTATGGGATTCAAACCCAGGTTTCCACATTTGCAGCTCAGAGCCTTAAACCACTGTGCTATACTGCCTCCCTAGGTGCATGATCTTACACTTCTTGGTGGTGAACTTCAACTGCGAAGTCCTGGACCATTCTTCCAGTTTTGTTAGGTCTGATTTCATCACTATGGCCCCTTCTTGTGTGTCTACCCTGTTACAGAACTTGGTGTCATCTTTAAACAGTCATACTTTCCCCTTCAATACATCTGCGATGTCACAGATGAATATGTTGAAGAGGATTAGTCTAAGCATCAAATCCTGCAGAACCACACTGGTCACCATTCCCTCTCTCAACAGGGTGCCATTCACTACAACATTCTGGGCCCTTCCCTGAAGCCAGTTTCTCATCCAATTAACAATTTTCTCTCCTACACCTGTGTTTCACAGCTTGTTAATAAGCCTCCTGTGGGGGACGGAATCAAAGGTCTTACTAAAGTCTAGATATAAAACATCTACTGCCCCACCTTAGTCTACCACTTTTGTCAGGCAGTCAAAGAATTATATCATGTTTGTCTGGCATGACCTACCAGTTCTGAAACCATGCTGCTTAGGTTCTAGCCTCCCACTGGTTTCCATGTATGCCACTATCCTTTCCTTTAGTAATGATTCCATAACTTTAACCACAATTTAGGTGAGGCTGATAGGGCTGTAGTTCCTTGCCTCTTTTTTGATTCTGTTCTTGTGTAGGGGTGCCACAGTGACTTCTTTCAGTACTCTGATAACTTTCCACTCTCCAGTGATTTATTAAAGAGTTTGGTCAATGGAACAGTGAGTTCCTCCCTAAGCTCTTTCAATACCCGAGGATGAATTCCATCTGGTCCCATAGCTTTGTCTGCTTCAATTTATTTACTTCTTCTTGGGCTCTCTCTTTTGCAAAGTGGCTGGTGTCTGCTTCCTAGATTTGGAGCCCTGTAGCTAGTGTTGGGCCATTACTATTCTGTTCTCTTGTAAAAACGGAGCAGAAGTATTCATTTAATAGTTCTGCTTTTGACACATCATCCTCCATCTGCTGTCCTTCCTTGTTTCTTAGTCTGACTATCACCCCCCACCAGGTCTTTCTTTTTTCCTGAATATAATTATAGAAGGTTTGATTGCCCCTTTACATTTCTGCACAATATCCTCTTCAGCATGTGCTTTGGCTACCCTGATTGCCTTCCCAGCCTCTTTGAGCTTGGTCTTGTATTCTTCCCTATCAGTCTTTCTTTCTTTCTTTCTTTCTTTCTTTCTTTCTTTCTTTCTTTCTTTCTTTCTTTCTTTCTTTCCTTCTTTCTTTCTGTCTAAAGGTTTTTTTTCTTTTGTTTTCAATGCCACCTCTTTTATAAATCAGAGAGGTTTTCTCCTTCTTTTGGTTTTACTGATTACCTTTGAGTATTTTGCTGTGACAATGTTTAATGACATCTTCAACTCTGTCCATCGCTCAGTGACATCTCCATCTTTTATGTTTTCATACAGGCTTGAAAAGGCGGACTTCATCTTGTTGAAGTCTGCATTTTTGAAGTTTAGATTTTTAGTTTAGTGTGGTTAGTGACTTCTTGTCTGTTGACTGTGAACCATATTGATCTGTGATCGCTGGAGCCCAAATTGATTCCTACTTTAACGTCAGATATCCTTGTGCTGTTTGTTAGCACAAGGTCTAGGATTGTATCTTCTCTTGTTGGTGAATCTACTAGCTGTGTTAGACCTGCATCTTGCAGAGCAATGATGAATTCCTTGCTCTTTTCTGATGAGGCTGTGTAGGAGACCCAGTTCACATCAAAGAGTTTGAAGTCTCCTGCAAACAGTAACTCAACTTTATTAGCCATTGTAAGGATTGTTGCAAGACATTCCTTATCCCTTTCTATTTCTTGTAATGGGGGTCTGTAAACTATTCCCACCCTTAATGGAGTTTTATCTCCTGTGCTGAGGGTTACCCATAGGGACTCAGTATTGTAGCTAGTCTCCTGGATCTCAGTGGCATTTATTTCATTCTTGACATAGATTTCTGCACCTCCGCCCTTTTGTCTTCTCAGTCCCTCCTAAACATTTCATTTCTTTGCCAAGAGAGGGATATGTAATCAGCAAATGTTATACATTGGAACTGAACATGTACTCCCTGGAGGAGAGGAGGGAGAGAGGGGATATGATAGAGACATACAAGTATCTTACAGGGAGGAACAGGGTGCAGGAAAACACTATTTTTAAGCGAAAAAGATGTTTCAGGACTAGAGGGCATGGGATGAAGTTGGAGGGAGGACGATTCAGAGGAAACATGAGAAAGAATTTCTTCACAGAACGGGTGGTGGACAAGTGGAACACCCTGCCAGAGGAAGTGGTGGGAGCTGAAACAATCACGGGATTTAAGAATGCATGGGATAGACATAAAGGAATTCTAGAGGTCAGGGGTAAGGGGAAATAGACTTCTAGGAAAACAAACTGAACTTACAAGCTCAAATGGGCAGACTAGGTGGGCCATAGGCCCTTATCTGCCGACACTGTCTATGTATCTATGTATTGTTGCAGAATCATGCATTATCATTCAGGTTAAGTAGCTAAGTAAGCAATAATACATGATGAGGGTGGGGTATGCTGGGATACTCTCACACCCAGGGACATAGTAAAGCACAACACCACTGACAGGCAGTCTTACTGCCCTGGAAGTGCAGGTATTCTACCACACCACACATGATGCAAGATCTTAATGTGCTTAGAAAATAGGCTTTATGACAACCTTTAACAAGAATTTGTCAATACTGAATGTTGATTGCATTGGTCTGTTGAGCACGCTTACTGGCCCTCTGTCAGTCACTCGGTCTGTTTCTTCTGGTGCTGCAGGCTAGTCTTTTGTACTGGGCTCCTGTCTCTGTTGGCACCTTGTTCTGCCCACTAAGAAATCTGCAGCTGTCCTGACAGAACTCCGTTGAGGTGGCTCACTCCCCCTCTCTCACTCGCTCATTCTGTTTCTCCTGGTGCTGCAGGCTGCCCTTTTGTACTGGGCTCCTGCCTCTGTTGGTGGCTTTTTCTGCCCACAAAGAAATCTGCAGCAGTCCCGACACAGGTCTGTTGAGCCTTCTGACTCCCCCTGTCTCACTCACTCATTCCATTTCTGCCAGTGCTGCAGGGTGGCCTTTTGTACTTGGCTCCTGCCTGCGTTGCCACCTTTTTCTGCCAACAAAGAAATCTGCAGCAGTCATGATACAGCTCCATTGAGCTTGCTCACTTCCCTTCTCTTACTCACTCATTGTGTTTCTCCCGGCGCTGCAAGCTGCCTTTTTATACTGGGCTTCTGCCTGCATTGGTACCTTTTTCTGCCCACAAAGAAATCCACAGCTGTGCCGACAGAGTTCCGTTGAGGTAGCTCACTCTCCCTGTGTCACTCACTCATTCTGTTTCTCCTGGGGCTGCAGGCTGCCCTTTTGTACTGGGCTCCTGTCTCTGTTGGTGCCTTTGTCTGTCCACAAATAAATCTGCAGCAGTCACGACAAAGCTCCGTTGAGCTTGCTCACTCCCCCTTCTCTCACTCACTCATTCCATTTCTACCAGCGTTGCAGGCTGCCCTTTTTTAGTGGACTCCTGCCTGCATTGCCGCCTTTTTCTGCCCACAAACAAATCTGCAGCAGTCCAAACAGAGCTCCATTGAGCTCACTCACTCCCCTTCCCTCACTCGCTCGTTCTGTGTCTCCTGCTAATGCAGGCTGCCCTTTTGTACTGGGCTCCTGCCTGCATTGGCAGCTTGTTATGACCAGAAAGAAATCAGAAGCAGTCCCAACACAGCTTCATTGAGCTCTCACTCACTCATTCCATTTCGGCCAGCGCTGCAAGCTGGCCTTTTGTACTGAGCTCCTGCCTGCATTGCCGCATTTTTTGCCCACAAAGAAATCCACAGCAGTCACAATAGAGCTCTGTTGAGCTCGCTCAATACCGCTCTGTCACTCGATCATTCTGTTTCTCTTGGTGCTGCAGGCTGCATTTGTGTACGGGGCTCTTGGCTGCATTGGCACCTTTGTCTGTCCACAAACAAATCCGCAGCTGTCCTGACAGAGCTCTGTTGAGGTCGCTCAGTCGTCCTCTCTCACACACACTCATTCTGTTTGTCCTGGCACTGCAAGCAGCCCTTTTGTACAGGACTCCTGCCTGCATTGGTGCCTTTTTCTGCCTGCAAAGAAATCCGCAGCAGTCCTGACAGAGCTCTGTTGAGCTCACTCAGTCCCCCTGTCTCACTCGCTCATACTGTTTCTCCCACCACTGCAGGCTGGACTTTTGTACTGGTCCCCTGCCTGCATTGATGCCTTTTTCTGCCCACAGAGAAATCTGAAGCAGTCCTGAAAGGGCTCCGGTGAGTTCGCTCACTCCCCTTCCATCACTCGCTCTCTTGTTCGGTTTCTCCCAGTGCTGCAGGCTGACCTTTTGTACTGGGCTCTTGCGTTGGGCTCTTTCTCTGCCCACAAACAAATCCACAGCAGTTCTGACAGAGCATGGTCACTCCCCCCTCTCACTCGTTCGATCTTAATGTGTCCCAAACAGTGATTTCCCACAGCAACCCTGCTATGCTGCGGCAGGAGTGCAAAAACATATTTTAGCCATGATGTGAAAAATGGCAGCTGTACTGTTCATAAGGAGTTGTGGAAAAATGCCACTGTTGAAAATGTGGCGTGAAAATATTACAAAATTGCAAAGTTACAAGGGTGCGTGGAAACAGTTCAACGCACTCTTGTAACACAGTCATGTCATGGAGTTTCGTCACCAGATTTTCAACATAGGCATTTTAGGACCTCTGCTCATGAACAGTGCCACTGTCATTTTCTTAATCTGTCCCGAACATTGATTTCCCACAGTGACCACGTTATTTTGCGCCGGAACTGTGAAAACACATTTTGGTCAGGATGTGAAAAATGACAGCTGTACTGCTCATAAGGCGGTGTGAAAAAATTCAACTGGTGAAAATCTGGCGTCACAATATTACAAATCTGCCAAGTTACAAGGGTGTGTGGAAAGTGTGCAATGCACACTTGTAACAGTCATTCAATGGGCTATTACCACCAAATTTTCAACATAGGCATTTTAGGACCTCTGCTCATGAACAGTATCACTCTAATTTTATTACTCTGTCCCGGACAGTGATTTCCCACAGCGACTGCTCTATTCTGTGCTGGAAGGGTGAAAACACATTTTGGCCAGGATGGGAAAAATGACAGCTTTACTGTTCACGAGTAGGTGTGAGGAAATGGCAATGTTGGAAATCTGGAGTGAAAATATTATAAATTCACGAGGTTACGAGTGTGCATGCAAACTGCGCAACTCACGCCCGTAACACAGTCATTTTATGGAGTATCGTTACCAAATTTTCAACATAGCCATTTTAGGACCTCTACTCATGAACTATGTTACTGCCATTTTTTTAATCTGTCCCGAACACTGATTTCCCACAGCAACCGCGCTATTCTGCGCCAGAAGTGCGAAAACACATTTCCACCAGGATGTGAACAATGACAGCTATACAGTTCACAAGAAGGTGTGTCAAAATGCCAATGTTGAAAATCTGGTGTGAAAATATTGCAAATTCACAAAGTTACAAGCGTGTGTAGCAACTGCGCAGCTCACGCTCGAAAAACAGTAATTTTTTGGATTTTTTCCACCAAATTTGCAACATAGACTTTTTGAGAGCCTACCTCATGAACACTGGCACTGTCATTTCATTAATCACCCCCAAAAGGTGGTTATGCGCAGTGACCTTGAAATCACCTTTCAGGGCTGATTAATGCCATGACAATTCAAGAATTCATGAGGAGGGGTCCCAAAAACCCCATGTTGAAAATTTGGTGAAAAAATTCCCAAAAATGCCTGAGATATGCAGTAAAGTTGAAAAAACCCTGTGTATTACATTATACAGCATTCCGGCATTTCCTCAGTTCGTGGTCGGCTTTGAAGAATGCAGACATGTTCCCGGTCCACCGAAGATCATTGCGCCAAGCTCCTAAGGTAAGTATGGGATGAGGGAGGTGTGGGGAGGCAGGGTGTGCAGTGGGTGGGTGCGGGTTACGGGTGGGAGGCAGGGCGAGCGCCAAGGGATGGTTTCCTTTTTTTCAGGAGAAAAAAACAAAACAGATGTCGCAGGACCATTTTTTTCTTTGCAAGGGCATCTGGCATGCTGGGGTGGGCTCCCAGTGTGCCAGCAGAGGCTTTCTTGTTGGGAGGCAGCAGTAGGTGATGGCTGATTGGGCACCCCCATCAGCAAATGGGCGGGGGGGTATCATTATGCCGACGGGGATTGAGCACCCCATTGGCAGGAAAAAAGGGGGGGTTACAGATTGCCAATGGGGAGTGGGCTCCCCTGTTGGCAACAAAAGAAACACAGGAGCACCAAAGCCAACAGGGATTGGGGTCCCCGTCAACAACTAAACATGGTGGGGAGATTATATTGTTTGTGAACACGGCCGCAAGCCGCCACCATGTTCACAAACAATATCAGGGGTTTTACATCCCACCCTGCAATGATGGGTCACTCCCTCATTGCAGCAGATGGATGATGCTGCAATGACGAGGTGGCCCCTGATTGCAGCGGCTACTTTTTTAGAAGGTTGTGGCACACTGGCTGAACTAGTGTAAGCAGCAGCATGCCACGGCATTGGGGGAAGCGGGATAAGCCTTTGCAGGCTGTGAGGGCATTGGCCACAACAGTGCCGTGCCTCCACAACCTGCTTCTGGAGAAAGCTGATGCAACATGTTTCTTGCGTATGCACGCAATCAACATAAAAATGATATATGTAGATATACATATATATTGTATATTCTTTTCAAAAAATGTTGTTAATGGACCAGTTAGGGTAACTTAATGCCACAAAAGTAGGGGATATTGCATTAGGGTTTCCTACCCTAACTTCCTACCCCCCTCCAAGCAGCAAAAGGAAAAACATTAGGGTTTTGAGTCTTGGGAGTCTGGGCAAATCAGTGATGAGGTCTTCCTCGAGGTTGTCAAATGTAAAGCTCTCACCTCCCTCCAGCTCCTTGCATCCAGTCTGAAGGACAAGGTACAGCTCCAGGCCAGCACCTCATAGTGATATGCTCTTCAAAAATAGTGAAGTATGTCTTGCCACATGTTGCCAATACAGTTTGTTGTAGATTTATTCATGCTGGGCCCTGTAACCCCAGCATGAAGAAAGAAGATCATGTGTGATGTTGTTTGCTCATGGAAGGGGGTGGGAATTATGGTTGACAATCCTTAGGAAGGCCCCACCACTGATTCATCATGACTCTGGAGACCCAAAACCTTACTGTTTTTTCCTTTTGCTGCTTGGGGTGGGGGTGGAGAGTAAGGATTGGAAACCCTAACACCACATTTCCATACTTTTGTGGCATTATGTTACCCTAACTGGTGCATTAATGACATTTTTGCAAAGGATTCACTTTCTTTTTGAGATTGTGGAATTGTATTCTCATTCATGCAGGTGAAGATGAGTAGGGCTCTTTGGGCCCTGCACTATAGGAAGACTCCATCCACCTACAGAAGTGCAGGGCCATATATATAGATATATATATGAAAGTGGCCTGGTAGCACCATTATAGTTAGGCTTGAGTATGGTGCTCAGTGTTAAACCCCTAACTTTTGCACATTAATATCACTGGCAACGTTTGACGAAATTAACTGATATTTTGCAGGCTTTGTCTAGGAGGTGAGGTCCTGATCTGTGTCGTTTCTGAAATCCACAAGTGTCATTTTTTTGTAAATGCCTAACTTTTTTCCTATACATAACAAGTTTTTTTCCCTCTTCCCTACAGCCTACATGGAATGGAATTTGTATCCCAAACTTGCAGTGTAAATGTGTCATGTCCTAAGGAAGTGCCTTTGACAGGCCTGGTGAAAAAATATTAAAAGGTTCCAGAGTTATAAGCCTTTAAAATGTAATGGTTTTGACATGCACATACACAGTAGGGATTTTGAGATAAAATTCTGTGGCAAAAGTAAAAATGTGATGCCACAAATCTGCCTTTTTGATTTCATGTCACTTGCCTGGCAGGACACTAAACATTTTTTGTGCCATGCCAACTGCCATCTTGATGATTTTTTCCATGAACTAACAAACGTGGAAAATACATAAAAATGCCAGGATTTTAAAAACAAACATCAGAATCTAGCTTAACGGGACCCTGATGTTTGTTTCTTAACATAATGGCCACAAATACCTTTTCTGGGCACCCAAAATCCCAGGTACCCAGTTTAGCGATAGGAACACTTCTCCTGTGTTCTCTGTATGAGAACAATGGGAAGTTCTTGACTTCTGCAGCCACAGATAAACTCGTGCTGATGGCTGCAGTGTGAGCTGTCAGATGTCATTTCCCTGCTGCTTGGTGATGCCTCCCTACTCCATTGCCATCCCTGGCAATGTGTAATGTTCCCCTGGTGTCAAGTGGCTCCAACCCACACTTTTGATCAGTGTCCCCTTTATAACATTAACTTTCCCTATTGTTTAGTGGCACCCCCCACCCACCAATCACTGTCCCACTATTAATGTATTTCCCTCATGTCTAGAGGAACCTCTTAGCTGCTGATAGTTGTCCCCATAAATAAAGACATGCATTCAGTGTCTTCAGGGTGGGGGTGGGGTGTTAGGATTGGAAAACCTAATACCACATTACCCTGCTTTTGTTGCTTTAGTAACAACCATAACTGATGCATTAACAACGTTTTTGCACTGAATTATACAGTGTATATATATATATATATATATATATTGCTAGTATAGTGCTAATCTTGTCAAACACTGCCAAAGATATTAATGTGCAAAGTTAGGGATTTAACACTGAACATTCTACTCAACCCTAACTATAGAGGCACTACCGCACCCCTATAATACATATATTTAAAAACATTTTAAAAAGCTTCTAATGTAAAATAGTCCTTCCACTGGTAAATTGTTGCTTGAGGGCACTTGCATTGCCACTAGACTGCACTTGCATTGTTGGGTGTGCGAGTGCATGATTTACAACTTTTCCTATGTAATGTTAGGCTTGTGCTGGTGGATCCTTCCAGTGTCTTCTGCTCCCAACCCTGATATTCAGTTGAATATTCCCACCACTCCTGCCCACTTAGCACCCTGTAGCTGTTTCTAGGGTAGGTGCTTGCTCACTCACTGTCACTTAGACAGCGGCCAGATAAGGTGGTGAGCAGAGGAACTGTGATGGTTACTGTCCCCAGGCAGAGGCAGCAGTTGATTTTTCTACTTGATAGTTAGTGGGGGGCCACCAGGGAGTGGTGTGGAGGGTGCTAAGTGGGGTGTATAGGAGGGCATGCTGGACCAGAGATTGGGAGTGGGAGGGCCCCTACACTGCTAGGGATGAAGGGATAGCCACAGTAGAATGATTGAACTAGTCATTGGGGGTTGGGAGGTATACTAGACTGCCAGGAATTAGGGTATAACAATAGTAGGAAGATTAGACATGCAATCAGGAGGTAAAGAGTGCAGCCACAGCTACACACAATGCTTAGGTCCAGTCCTGAATGGGTAGAATTGTGTAAAACTGTTACTGAGCTCAAAATGGCATGCAAATGGTCACTCAGTGCCTTACATGCCATATGTGCTTATTAGCATGCCGGCCACTGACATTGGCTCACAGGGTTGAAGATGCTGTCCCACTTCTGACAAGCCATCTACCTTTGCTTCTTTGAGTCAATTTCCTGCAGGATGCCATGTTGGTGCAGCACAAAGTCATTGTGCACTGGGCTCCCACAGCTTTCATATTCAGACAGGCAGCAAAGACCAGTCAGAACACACTGCTTGTCTGAATATTTCCCACTGGCTGGCAGTGCACAATCTTATGTGTACAGCTACTTGATGTGTAGTCCTAATGGCCGGCTCTGAAAATGAGGCCTGTGAACACAAAACTTGCTAAAGCAGGAAAACACAAAGTTTTATTTCCACGAAGATATACAGTATATTAAGAAGAGTTTCATAAAATACATTTTTTCAGCACAGGTTATATGGAAATGCAAATATTATCTTTCTGAAGTGTCATATGAAAATATATGCATTATCATTCCAAAGTTTTTAAAGGATGTTCACCGTAACATTAGACTATTGTCCATGAGACCTTTTTTTTGTTACACAACCTTAAGCTGTAATGATCTCATTATCACAGGTGAGATGATCATATATTTTATCTTGTCATCATAAATGGATGGTGTTTAACAAAAGAAAAATGTTAACTACCTTGTAAATGTAAACGGGTCACCATGCAAATGTTACAGATGTTACTTTTCGGATACCACCCCTGCCTTGCATTTGTGAGTGCAAAGCGGGGCTGAGGCACCTCAGGTTGCTAAATTTTTCACATGGAGGGTTTAGTTGGGAATGGTAACAAAGTGTTTAGCATGTGTGGTGTCTCCACTGAGAGAAGGAAATAGATGGCCAGGTAACAAATGAGATACTGCCCCCTGGGATGCAGTACCATCCCAACTCCCCAGTAACTCATGAACACCACCCTCAGACCAACCAGTACTCATACTTTATTTTCAACCCAAACCATTTCATACCAATTAGTGTAGATCCCTAATAATATGATCACACACCAAATTATCAGAAACTAACAACAGTATTTCAGTTTGTCTTTTTCTAGAATACAGGTCCTGTGAATTAACTGGGATTAGGCAATATGCAATTTGGCAAAGATTTCTGTCAATAATCACAAAATAAATATCTTTAATATCTTAGTGTGCACCCCAAGCAAGCGGTCTCCAGAGTTCATCAGGCCTCTCCACAGAGATGGTATGTTAGGCCTCCCTGTACCCACACACGAAGGTCTCAGGCAGGACCTACTGTATTCTAAGGCCACCTACTACCCAAAGTAGCAGTTCCACATGGGTTTACTACTTTCAGCACTTTTACTTTTATAAACTGTGGTTTCATTTTAGACTTCTGAGTAAGGCAGAGCAAAATTCCACTTTCATGGGATTTTCATGAAATTCAACAAATTTCAAAAAATGTTATGGCATTTTTTTTAAATGTTTACTAGGTCATAACTCATTCATACAGCTAAATACTTGAAAATTGACATGCTTGTTTTTCATACTATAATGGGTCCTAAGGGGATGCCAGGATTCATGGCATTTGAATGAGGGATGTGGAACTTATACCTGCTCAAAGTCTGGTGGTTTATTATTTTTGTGCAAATTTTTGAAAATATGTCTCTGCTTACAACTTAGCCACCTTCACAGCTAGAAAATTCAATAATGACATGCAGTCTTTCTTTGAAGAGTATTAGAAACTGCTAAACAGGGAGTTTTTTAGTTAAGTAATTTGCAACTTACAACTGTTCATAGTTTCACAATTGAATTATTTGATAACTTGTGTGACATTGTGCCAGTTGATGGTGAGGAGGGCTGAAGCACTGGACATCTTACCTCCTGACATGCCGGTGACCCAGATTCAGGAACAGATCGGGGTCCCTCAGGGACTGGGAGGGAGAAGGAGTATTTATCATCCATTGATTGCTCTTCTACTTCAGGGAGGGGGCAGCAAGTACTGCTGCTTTGTTGCCACCTAGTGGAGGCTAGGTGGCACAGCAGCGGTCACAAACCCAGTTGATTCGGAGCAGGTGCAGACATGTGATGCATCTTAATGCAGCATGTGCACATTGTTGTATGAATTCCAGCCTGGTTCAGGGAGAAAAACAAAGAAAAAATACAGCTACTGACAGGACGATGGCCGTAAACCTGTTACTCTGCGTTTCTTTGCACCATTTATTAAGCATTAATTTGCTTCTGAGCCAGTGTTGTGCATGCTGTTTTTCTTTTGCTGACACCCTTAAACCTGCAGGTGCCACACCACCTCCTGAGGCACCCACTCATTCATGGTGGTATGAAGCAGCAGATGTGGTAGACATGGGATTTGCTGGGTGATGATAGGCTGGGGTCATCTGACAGAAGGGGGTTGGTGGGGGGATGGAGGAAAAAATATGTGAAAATCTTTAAAATATTTGGTTGTTTTTAGCTCCACTGGTATTGCAGGTACACACCTAAAAATTGTCATGCATACCCAAATGAAAATAGGCCCTGAAATCAAATAAAATTGAAGAAATATAGTAGGTTAGTATTTACTGTGGAAATTTCAGAAATTACTCACTGGCGAAATTTGTTCAAAAATTTATGGACACATAATAGGTAATGCCATTTTAATTAATGCATCGTGTTTTTTCCCATTGAAAAAGCCGTGTATTAAATGCCGTAATACACATATGTGTATTACAGCATTTTTTAATACACAGCACCTTTCAATGTAAAAATGCATGAGCCATACTGTGGCTCTCGACTGCCACAAAGCACTTTCCCTCATCAACTTTCTCCCACAAAAGCACTCACCTCAGGAGCCGGTAAACCGGAAAAGATTTTTGAGTGATACTTTTGGTGGTTCCGAGAACAGCGAGCAGTTGGGATCCGTGCTGTTGCCATAACGTTGCCCTGCTTTTTTGTTTTTTTAAAAAAATACTTTGTGACTCTCATCTGCGGTCTCCACAAGTGGAGCCACATACTGGCACTCTGTGTCGGGCCAGCTCAGAGAGGAGCGTCAAGAGCAGCAAGGCCCCCAAGTAGTCCCTCCTACTGCCTGTCTCCAGCGCCCATCGTCAGCCAACATCCCTTGCCTCCTCGGTGAAAAAACACGACCCCTTAAATTAAACAAAATAAAATATGGGATGCAATGTGTTAACTCGAATTTAACACACACCCTCATTGTTGGATGGCTACCATAAACCCCTTCGGCTTTGCCCTTGAGGTTTATGTGCCATCCAACAACTTGGGTGTGTGTTAAATTCTCTTAACACACTGCACCCCATACTTTATCCTATACAGAATTCTAATTTTGGAAGGCTATGCCTGTAGTTCAATGGGGTAGAGCAATTAACTATGCCCCTGCTCAGGCCATAAAGGGGGCTCTCCTCCTCACTTCTCCCTTGATCATTTTTTTGCTGCCCCTCCATCCACCCCTCCTGCTCCAGTGGCTCATTTATCTCTCCCAAGGGCTTCTTCCTAAGGTACCTTTAGCCAAGGGAATCATTCCCGTGGCACCTTTATGGGTGGAACTCTCCTCTAGGGTTCCTTGCCTTCGTACCACTACATGGTAATATATTTCATGGACAGAGATGTGAACAGCCAAAGATTGTATACATTACACAAGTATGACACTATGCCAAGTTGTGTAGGCACATTGAAGTAGAAGTTAACTTTCACAAAGTGCTTATTTTCACTTAATCCATTTAGCTGTGTGAAGTGGTTTACATTCCTGTAGTTGCTTTCTGGGTGACTATTTTGACCCCCTCCTGCTTCCTTTTCCATGAGCTTGATCAGATGTACTCTGTGGATCTGCTTGTCACACTGATTTCCTCTGTGTTTTTCACAATCTGTCTTCAAAAGAAAGACACCCTCTCTTTTTCCTGTTGGACTGTTCCCATTGGAAAAGACAGAATTTCTCCTTTTTTGGTTCCGCAGTAATTTTCTTCTCCCACCATGTCCCTGTGAGTTACTTTATGTTCTGGACTGCCAAGTGTATTTAGTGGTCAGATCAATCAGTTTGGTGGGATGTTATTCTCATATGTCCTGAAGTCAAGTGATAATTGTTTTTGTATGCGTTCTTGTGCCAACTGGCAGTGTACTATCTTTTGATACTTAGCCCAGCTGCCATTCCCTTGGTAATCCTGTGCATCTAGCTCTTGTCACTTGCGACTCCATGCACTAGCTGCCTCTCCTTTCTTGTATTTCAAATCCATTTAATTTCTCTTTCCATTGACACAACAATACCCTACCCCTTGCAGAACATCAGTCCATCTTGGGTTGGATATTGATCGCACTCATTTAACTTGTACTGCAGATAGGCAAACAACCTCACCTGTACAGTACTAGCATCATCACCCTGCAATGCCTCTCCAACACTTCTGTGATAGTGATGCCAGCATTATGCTCCATTATGAGTAAAGGTATCCAAATGCTTCTATCACAATGCCCTTAGTCACAACTAGTTGTAATGCTTGGTGTCACTGGGTGCCACTGTTTCCAAATGCTAAAAATGTACATTGTTATCTACAGGGTTATTAGGGTTAGCAGTAGAATTGTACAGCAATGATGCTGCATATGCATGTGCTTCCATTACTCAGTTAGTCAGGGAGCTTCTTTGGTTAGCTGGCATATTACAAGAAGACAGGTTTGTGCACAGTGACGTACATGACTATTCTTTATGGTTCTACATGCAAGATACTGATCTGATGCTTGGCACTACTATACTTTTACTATGTAACCTCCTAAACATGCTACCTTATTGCCGCTTATCATTCTTTCATTCCTCCAGAACAGCAGCTTACATGTATGGCTAAGCAAAATGTTTGGTTATGGCTTTGACTGAAGTATCACAAAAGTCCACAATCTTCACACAAGCTGATTAAATTCAGCTTTAGTTACTGATGTTATTTTGCTGTCTTTGACTGCTTATAACTTGACAAATCTTTAAGTAAAAGATCAGAGAGCTGACAGACATATACAGTCTGGTTTTTAGGTCAGTGATGCTAACAAAATTGGTGATGTTTTGTTCTCTAGTTTTAACATTATAGGGGCTTAACATTTTTCAGTTTACATACTTGTGACAATTAATTTCAATATTTCCCAAGGTTTTAAGGCTTCTATCTCGAGTACCTTTAAAATGCTTTCTTTGTGAAAGTGTTTTAAAGTTATTAGTGTTGAAATATCATACCTGTAATGACATTTGCAGCCTTTATCTTCATATTGATTATCTTGTGAAGGGGTTTGAAGCGTTGATCTTTTAAAGTGTTTTTGTTTTTTTTGTGAGGACATGTGCCTTTATTTGGTCTTATTGCTGTGGAGTTGTTTATTGTGTGATGTGTTTTTGTGTGGTAATATGTGCTTCTTTGGTTTGGGTGCTGATTATCCTTCCATCTTGGTGTAGTCAGTAGAGTAGGGTGCAAGGTAGGTAGGTAGGGTCATTGTTTCAAAGTTCTGCATTGCATTGTGTACTGGGTTTGAGTCCAGATTTGTTTGTCTGTGTAGTTGGATTATTTCTTGTGGTTATGCTGTAGTGGTGAACTGTTATCTAGTTTTTGTTTTGCTTTGGTGATTAATCGGGTGTTGGTCTATTTGTAGTGATTGTGTATTCTGTATTGGGTAGCTTATTGTAAAGAGATACGTTTTGGAGCACTGAAGCTGTGTGCTTATTGTATATATTTTTGGGGGGTTGTGTAGTTGCTGTTTTGACATTCAGTGTTTTATGTATTCACTGTTTGGGGCTGCACTATTGTGTATTCGCTTATATGGTCAGCACTGTTTGTTTTTTTTCACCATTATAACATGGAAACATTAGTAAATTTGTCATACCTAATATGGTGAAATTTGGACAAATGTTTTTTAAATTAGATGGGAATAATTGAAATTACAATTTTGGCAAAATTTTATGAAATTTTCCTGAAATTTCACAGGACCAAAATTGTAATATTGCCCAAATTCTGCTGTAAGAAGATACATTTTACTCAACCCTACTACTGGGTACCCAGATATAGTACAATACACACTGTTGCAGGCCAGATTTTACGGTGTCTGGAATCTTGCTTTATCCCACCTGACAGACATTTTTGGCCAACAGGTTTTAAGCAATAAGATATGACCAGAGGTTATGTCAATGCTCTAGTTAATCACCCCCTGATTAACAAGAACATTAACGTAGTCCCTGGTCATACCTTATTATGATGATAACAAATGGGTTCAGCATTTTTTTTACCTGATTTTTTTGTTTTCTCTTGGATTTTAGCCCCATCTAACATGAAATAGTTTCTCCCCTGTGCTGCAGGTCTTGCTCAGTGGTCACATGCTGTTCTAAAAGAATTATTGTTTCTGTGGTAAACTGCATTCTGTGTTCAAATCCTGAGTGCAGCACATGATCAATGGATGTGAACGTGACAGTCACAGTGAAAGTGAGATTATAATGTATCCCAGTAATCGTTGTAGTGCTATTTTAGTGCCAATGTAATGCTAAGCTACAATCCTAGTAAATGAAAGGGCAGTAAGAGGCTTGTGTGCAGGACTGAATGTGAACACTTGCCACTGTTGCCATGGCAACGTTCCACAATTCTGATGACCTGGGTGCTTTTTTCTTCTTTACTGGAACTGAAAGTTTTGTATCAGAATTCAAATCCATTAAACAGATACCAGCTCCTATTGCGGATTCAGTAGTGTCTTAGTATGCTTCAAATGAACATGTGCATTTTGTCTTATCTGCACATTGTTTTGAGTTACATGCCTGCTCTAGTCACAGTCTGCATATATTGTCAAAATGGTGATAAATAAAATGATGAAAAAAACTAAAATTGTTACCCATAACAGTGTATAATGCTGCAATACTTCAAGCAGCTTGCTCTTCTCTAGTTTGTGGCATCTCTTGTAGTCAGGTACATGTCAGTTCTCGTGTGGTCACAGAGAAGCCCATCATCACAGGCTCCACAATTGAAAACAAGTTGTGGTAAGACCTGTGTTGGATAACAAAGCATAGAAATAAAGGATGTGTCTCTTAATCTTATATGCTAATTTTCACTGGATGCTATGAGGTCTATCAATAAGTCTAATCATGGCTGTGAATTCTATAAGTGGAATTTTTAGAAATATAGGCCCTGGCAAATCAATACTTATATGATCAGGCTGCACAGGCATATTAATTAAAGATTAATGTCGGGGTCTCAGAATGCTGACAACCAATCAGATAGCAGCATTTCTGAGACCCTTTTAATAATAATGAATACATTATTTGTATTCCTAAAAGGAATCCAAAAGAGAAATTATCATCCAATTGGAAATTTTGCAGCAGTTTGTTTTCTTTTTTTTTATTTAGTATACTTTATTGTAATTTTTCAAAAAACAGTGCAAAACCAGAAAAAAGAACAAAATCCCCATTACATCATAGGTATCATAGGTGTATACAAGCTGGAAGATAATATTCTACCTTATAAGGCTTGCCATTCAATCTTAAAATAAGAATTTCCTATTGCCAAAATGATTGTCGATCCCATTCTTAAATTCAGTTATAGTAGTACTATTAACAAGTTCAGTCGGCAAGGTATTCCAAACCCCAACTACTCTACAGCTATACCATTGTTTCTGAAAATTATGAGCCCATACTGGTTGGAAAAATTGTTTTGCATGCTTCCTAGTACTAATTCTACCAGTGTTTTTGTAAACCCCATTTCATTAGAGCTGCATCATTCATGTTTTATATAAAAAGCACAGATCTCCTTAATCTGTATAATATAATGAATAAAGATTAAGACTAACTAGTCTATCATAATAACTTTTATTTGTTATATCTTTTATTTGCTTTGTTAATTTTCTCTGGACACCTTCAATTGAAAGAATGTCTTCCCGGTTTTGAGGTGACCAAACCTGGGCACAATACTCAAGATGAGGCCTCACCAATGCACTGTAAAGGGGGATCAAAACCCTTCTGTCCCGGCTTGCTATGTGTTTGAGGATACAGTTAAGATTTTGAATAGCCTTCCTAAGTTGGTTTCTACAGTGTGATCTAAATTTCATATCATTTGTAACTGTAATCCCCAAATCCCTTTCCTCTTTCACTACCTCCAAGATGTTATTATCCAATAGATATATTTCTTGATTATTATTCTTACCAAAGTGCATTACCTTACATTTAGTTTTATTTAATACTAACTTATTTAAGATAGTCCACTCATATATTAAATCCAAGGCACGTTGTAGGGTGGCTTTTTGTTGAACATCATTGACAACTAAGCCCAATCTACAGTTATCTGCAAATTTATACATCCAAATATTGTTATTTCTAGTTGTTAGTGAAGCAATGTATATATTAAATAAACTGGAGCCCAACACTGAGCCCTGGGGAACCCCGCTAGTTATAGGAGCCCAAGCAGAATATTCCCCGTTGATGACAACTCTCTGCTTTCTATCCAAAAGCCAGTTTGAAACCCATTTGCAGATATTAATAGGCAAATTAATGTCTTCCATAACTGTCAGCAATTCTTTATGGGGCAGTTTGTCAAAAGCCTTGGCAAAATCAAGGAAAACCACATCCACGGAATTTCCCCCATCCATCTCCCTATTTACATTTTCATAGAAAGACAATAAATTTGTCTGACATGATCTATTTTTAGTGAATCCATGATGTTTGGGATCTATTATATCCTGTCTCTCCAGATGTTCTAATAGGATAGCTTTAATTAATCCCTCCATTACCTTTCCCAGTATTGAAGTCAGGCTGATAGGTCTAAAATTTTCAGGTGATGTTCTGGGGCCTTTTTTTAAGATAGGCACAATATCAGCTAATTTCCAATCGCTAGGAACCAGTCCCGTATCAATAGATACTTGGAAAATAAAAGTTATTGGTTCAACCAATTCTTCTGCCAACTCCTTCAGAATCCTAGGGTGCATTCCATCTGGACCGGGGGATTTGTTTACATCAAGACTAGCCAGTTGTTTATAAATAGTATTGGAGCTAAAACTAATTGAACCAGGGACAGAAGCTCTACTACTTACGCATGGATCTATATCTTTGTTATTGTATACTGAACAAAAATATTGATTCTGTATGTTAGCCATTTGTTGGTTAGAATAAATAAGTCCTGACTCAGTAGTGAATGGGCCTATATTACTAGGGGCCCTCCTCAATTTATTGATGTATGAAAAAAAGATTTTTTGTTGTCCTGTACCTTATCCGTGAGGTTAACCTCACATTGGGCTTTGGCTTTCCTAATACTCACCTTGACTGACTTGAGGCATTCTTTATACTCAGCAAGTATTTTTGGTGATTTAGATGTTTTAGTATTTTTATATAATCTATTTTTCTTATTAATTATTTTTTTAATTGTAAATGAGAGTCAAACAGGTTTTATAGCCCTAGTTCTATTATATTTTTTAATAACAGGAATAAACTCATTGGTTAAGTCATCAATTTTATTTTTAAGGGATTCCCATATGTTTTGTATAGGCTTATTTACAAAATCAGTTTCCCAATCCCAGCTATTTAGTTTAGTTTTTATTTTTTGGAACTCTGCTTTACGAAAATTATATATTGAAGTTGCTCCAGTGGGTTTAGACAGTTGAATTTCCCTAATATTAAATAGGACAGAACTGTGGTCACTATTTCCCAAAGGAGCACTAATTTCAACCGAATTGATTGTATCACCCATATTTTATATAATCTATTTTTCTTATTAATTCGTTTTTTAATTGTAAATGAGAGTCAAACAGGTTTTATAGCCCTAGTTCTATTATATTTTTTAATAACAGGAATAAACTCATTGGTTAAGTCATCAATTTTATTTTTAAGGGATTCCCATATGTTTTGTATAGGCTTATTTACAAAATCAGTTTCCCAATCCCAGCTACTTAGTTTAGTTTTTATTTTTTGGAACTCTGCTTTACGATAATTATTTATTGAAGTTGTTCCAGTGGGTTTAGACAGTTGAATTTCACTAATATTAAATAGGACAGAACTGTGGTCACTATTTCCCAAAGGAGCACTAATTTCAACCGAATTGATTGTATCACCCATATTAGTGAACAACAGATCCAGAATTTTATTACCCCTTGTATTATCAAGTACCATCTGTTTAAAACCCCCATGATCCATAATGTCAATGAACTGGTTCTCGAGGGGAGATGAACCTAAACCTTTACCCCAGTCAATATTGGGTAAGTTAAAATCCCCAGTTATCAAGAGCCTATTAGTGGGATCAAGATTCCCGAGAATATCCAACAAGGCCTTGTCATCTTCCCGTGACATAGAGGGGGGCCTATAAAGAAGTCCCAGAATAATTTTGGGACTATTTATAGGCATCAGTTTAACCCATAAGAGTTCAAGTTGACCTGTGTCCCATTTAATATCCTCCAAAATTATATCTTCTTGAATATAGATAGCCAGCCCTCCTCCCTTGCGATTTTTCCTACAACGGGAGTATAGCTTATACCCCTCAAATTCTTTATCCCAATTATCGTATTCATACCACCAAGTCTCAGTTATAAGGGCAATATGTATTTTATCTTTATGCAATATAATGTTAAGCTCATCATATTTGTTCTGCAAGCTACGGGCATTAAGTAGGATTACCTTCCATCCGAGGGAGTTATGATCAGAAGTTGAGGGACCAATTAGATTATTGTTAACTGCGTCCCCAACCCCCGGGCCGGTTTAAATGGAACTTAATAACCTCCAAAACATTTTTACCCATAACCCTTGCTCCTGCATAATTCAAATGGATACCATCCTTTTTGTATAAAGAAATTCTGTTAAAAGTTCTTGAATTATCCATAAAGCCAATCCCTTCTTTAGCACAAAACTGTCTAAGTTTGTAATTAATGTCAAGAACTTGTGTATTTCTGTAGGCTTTGTGACCATGCATGGGAAGTACGCTGGATATAATAATTTCCCCTCCATGCTTTATAACT
The DNA here is from genome assembly GCA_016271365.2 of Neoceratodus forsteri. Classification (NCBI taxonomy): domain Eukaryota; kingdom Metazoa; phylum Chordata; order Ceratodontiformes; family Ceratodontidae; genus Neoceratodus; species Neoceratodus forsteri. Next base: position 866,267,761 of record CM057450.1, on the reverse strand, counting down.
GAATCAACTATATACTTATCATCTCTATGCATACAGTACAAATTTGTTTTCCCTACATCGTTAGCCCCCACATGAAGGATAACCAAGGGGGTAACAGTGTTGTCAAACAGTCCTTCCATTAGTCCCACTATATCATGTAGTTTAGCTCCAGGCAATGAACTAACTGTTGTATGTTCTCTATGATTAAAACACACTAGAGTATCAATACCCCTAATTATTGAATCTCCTATAATCAGGATATCTCTTTCCATAGGTTTAGGTACCCTTTGTTCCTTAAAAATATCAACACCAATGGTGTTATTAGATTTAACAAGATTCAAGTTATTTGAAACCCCTAATTCTTGGTTAAGAACGCTGTTATTATTGCTTACTACTTCTTTGTAATCAGGTATTTTGGGGGAGTCATGTGATTGTTCCCAATTACCATTAGCCACAGGTGCTTTTACTAGTTGGAGAGGGTCAACAAATGTTTCACAATTGATTGATACATCCAAGGTGTCAAGTGGAACAGCATACAGACATTCAAATCTATTATTCAATTCCAAAGCTGGATTGGACTGCTTTACTGTATTCTTATCATGGAGGTTTACTTCAATATTTTCTTTTGATCCATTTAAATGTTCTTGATGCTTCGATATATTTACAACCAATGATTGTCTATTACTGATGTTGCAAACTGCCTCATTAATATATTCCTCCAACCTGGAAATATCTTTATATGTTTGTAACCTTGTTTCTAACTCATGAATCTCTTTAAGTAAGGCAGAATTTTTAATACATTTATCACATGTGAAATCAGAATTTGAAACTTCTTCTGTAAACATCAGGCATTCACAACATGATTTCCTACCTTTCAGCTTTCTTTGCCTAGTATGAGCCATACCTGTATTTAATTTACTCACCAACCGATTTTCAAACTGCCTCATAGTATGAAATATATGCTATCTGTATTTTTAATAGGCGTAGCTGGTCCCCAGTGAATCCCAGTGTCCCCAGCGGACACAGCAGACACGCTGATGCACGCGGTCTCTGCGCGGCCTCCACTCCGCAGATCGCCAACTTTGAGCTCGCCTCCCGCCGGCCGATGGAGTGATTTAAGGAGCTGAGACCGGAAAAGAGCTCCGTGACACTCGGGATGCTTATAGTCCAAACTGGTGCCAAAAATAACCTACAGTGCCCTACTAACTATGTGTATCACTGGAACTAACACACAATTTAAATTAAATTAAAAAAAAAGAGAAACAGATAGTTTGTAGTTCCTGCTACTAGCCCACATCAAATGGTACAATGCATACATTAGAAGGCTGAAGTGACACAAAACCAAAAAATAAAATAAAATAAAAGGAACCAATGCCACCACCCACAACCACCCTCCTCCCATCATCTGTGACCCTGTGACCCACTAAAGTCCAAGACAGGATAGGCACTTTCCAAGATCAGAGAGTGGCACGAGGCTAAAGAATGTGGGAGGGGTCAGATCGAGTTCTAAGTACCCCAAAGGGACAGTAAAGTGTAAAGAGACTCCCACAGGCAGGAAAAAGCAGTTTGTTTTCTGACTGTCAGGCCAGTATTCATGTGTCCTGTATAGTTGTGAGAGCAGCTACAGATGGGTTTGAGCAGGCAGTCTTTTGCATCAGCAGCTAGATGGTTAATGCAGGCCTAAGCTGGGCCTGGTCACTTGCTTCACAGCTTTCACTCTCTCTATCTCTCTCTCCCATTCTACCTGCAACACATGGCATTATTGCAGGTTCAGAAGGGACTAGACCAAGGAGCTCCCTGTCTCACTTCAGTGGGCAGTCACCTGATCTAGGGCATAAATACCCAGAGAAAAGCTTTGGATCCCCTCTTCCATTTGTACAATAGACAGGTTAGAATGGCCAGTTCCTACCTCTGAATACTGCAGTTCTGCAGAAGGCTCAGCAGATTTGTTTCTGAAATACAGTAGCTTGAACTCTTACAGCTTTGCAGGATTCACCAGCACTCTCTTTCAGTTTGGATGAACTCTAGCAAACAGATTCAGGCTACACCAGGATCTCTGGCTTTGAGACCTAGCAATGCCCTCAGCTGTCCTCATTAGTCCTTTTCTACTTTTCAACTGCCTTGGGAAGGACTTACTCTAACCCATTCTAAGTTGAGGGAAGGGTTCAGCTTAGTGCACTCCAATTTGATTTCTCATTGGCTGTGGCCTTGTCACTCACAGTTCTGGCTCCCCTAGTGACTGGAAAATGGTGTCAAACACTCACATGTTCCCCTCCAAAAGTGCCTGAGTCTCACCCAGGATCCCTTGCATTCAGATGGCTGACTGCAGGGGTCAGAGGTTAACAAAATGGTGATGTCCATGTGCTTAGATTCTGGATACAGTACTCACTGCTGTTTCACTCACAGTTTCTTTTGCTGCTCATTGCTTACTTTAACTTTTAAAACACATTAGTCAGCTGAGGTTGTAGTCTGGTTTGCGGTGATGACATCAGCAGTTCCTTCAGTCCATATTCGGCATGGGGCAACCCCTTTGTCGGCTGCACAGAACAAAACAGAGCACAAGTCCTCTTCACCTGGCCTCCAGCACCATTTCCAGCTGAAGGAAACAGGCACTGTCAATGGACCCACCCCAAGCCTTCTGTGGCTCAAGAAGCAAGCTCCACCTTTGAGGGAGGGAACATAAATATAGTTATTCTAATGTATATATACATGTGATTCTCATTTGAGTAGATGCTGTACATGTGATCTGCCCTGATATGTTTCACCAGATTTTATGTGAGCCTGAACTATGTACTGTACCCTGTTCTTGCACTTCCAGCTGTCCAATAGTCAGATCTCTAGCAGAAAGCCAAGCAGGTAATGAAACCAAAGATAAAAATAAAATCATAAATACAACACATTTAGAAATGACTATTTTTAAATGCAACTGCAAGATACAAACACCATTTTTAAAAAATGCCCATACAAAACAGAGATGAAAACTCCAGAAAATCTGAAGTACAGATCCCTAGACTAAGGGAAAACTCTGTGTCCTTGTGAGTGAAACACTGGATTTGTCAGGGTAAAAGAGGAGGTGGGTCCTGGTTCCTGCATGTAATGAGGTAATAAGCTATTGTCATTGTTTGTGAAGTACCTGCATTTGGCCACCTTTTTCATAATTGCATGTAGCAAGGCTTTTTGTGATGTTCTCATAATGACCATGCTGAAAGGCAAAATCCCTAACCTATATATGAAATGGTCACCCAGATTTGAGTGTTGTCCACCGCATGTCTGGAACTGCTACCTTTGTGACACAATGCCCACTCTGTAAGGCAGAATACCCAGTCTGGGAAAAGACCAACAGTCCATTCAGTCTCCCCATATTACAGTATCACACCTTGGGACCCGTTACCTCTGCGGGGTCTTCTGTTACACTATTCTTCCTTCTTTACTTTGTGTTTCCACCTCCCTCTTCCTACTGAGGAGCTTTTATACCCTTTACTCTAGCTCAACCATGTTTAAATCTGTTTATGGTTTTGGCACCCACCAGCTCTGCCAGCAGACCATTCCATAGCTCTATCACTTACTGTAAAATTATACTTTCTCACATCCTTTTTGAGCTTTCCCCCATTAACCCCAATTCATGACCCCATATCCTAGTTTCTCTGCTCATGGTAAGTAGCTCCTCACAGTTTACCTTGCTAATTGCTTTCATGAACTTGAAGGTCCCTATCATACCCCCCTCTCACATCTGGTTTAGAGTGAATATATTTTTAGTACCCTTAGCTGATCCTCAAAGGATCTGCCCTCTTGGTCCTTAATCTTCTTAATCACCCTGCATTGTACAGTACCTTCTCTAGCCTTTCCTATTCCTCTGTTCGGTGGGGACTCCAGAACTGGGCACAGTATTCCAGGAGTGGCCTCACCAGTGACCTACAGTATATAGTAGTGTAACAGTCCTTAGACTCACCTGGGCTGTTTCCGTGGCCCTCAGGTCTTGCCTGGACACACCTCCAAGGGGGCCGACTGGGGTTCATGAGTGAAGAGAAGAAATGGAGTGGTGCCTCCATCTGGGGTAATGGCAGGGAACAACTGTGAACAGATTGCTGGTTACCACCCACTAAGAAATATACAATAGCTGTCCCCAAAGACCATCCCCCACATAATAATAATTCCCCCTTCTTGCAATGATTCAAAGTAACAGAATATAACATTAACAATTAACAGCATTTATTTTGGGGAGGGGAGAAAATGGAGGAAAATGGCACAATAACATTAACCACTAGCTGAAACGGTTTACCTCACGCAATCCCCACCTCCCACCAACAGGTGCACCCGGCTTTCCAATGGCAGCTGTCTAAAATGTCTTTAGAGTCCCTTTGGTGGGTACTACACCTCAGCGTAGATGTCGCTGGGCATCTTTTGGTGGGGCCCAAATAACTTTAGAAAGTAGACCAATGAAACTTCATGTCTCGGTTCAGTTTTCTCCTGCCCAGGATCTAACACCCTGATTTTAACCTAGCTAGCTACCTAGCTAAAGACTCCCCAAAGCTGCAGCTAAGGGGTACTTAAGGTTCAGAATTTCAAAGGAAGGTGGCAGAAACTTGAGTCACGGTACCTTGGAGGTATCTTATTGGTGGTGCACCACAGCAGCAGGGTGGACTGAAGAGTTTGGAGAATGCTGGTCTTCACCTGCCTGGCCTTGCCAACTTTGCCTCTGAGACCTTTGTAAGTGGTTTTCAACAGGCAGACCTCTCGCTGGCTTCCTCCCTGGTCGCCATCTTCTCTGGTCTAGGGACAGGGCAGGCTTAGTCCCCTAGAGCCCACTGTTGCACACCCTTTCAAAACACACAGAGTGGCTGAGCTTTGGCTCTGTCTCTGACCCCAGCACATTCTACTCTTTCTTTGTGAAAAGCAGTGACTGGACTTTGGCACAATCTCAGGCCTCAGCACACTCAATCTCTTAGCTTGCAGCAATTTACCCTTTCCACAATTTATCCCATTGAGGGGGAAACACAGTGGCTCCATCTTTGTACACAGCTGCAGTTCTTCAACTCAAAACTGCTTAGAATGTGCAGTCTTTGCTCTCACACTGCAGCTCCAGGCACTTAGGCTCTCTCAGCTTGCACAGAACCAAATCTCTTATTGTAGCTAGAAATCCCCAAATCTTCTTTATTTCTCTATGCAGCAGAAATTGGCTCTCATGGGCACTTTGCATCTCTGGACCAAACTGTGACCGAATAGGCTGTTGGGGTCAAAATGCAGTAGTTGGGCTGGATAGCCCACAGAAGTGCCTTCTGCACTCCAACTGTAGCTGATCTCCCCTTTCTGTGGGCTGGCAGTGCCATTTATTCTTTTTTCATTTCCCCCCCGATAGGCTGCCACTCTCCCATTTCTTTCCTCTGTGACCCAGAACCTTTCCCAACAGCCCCAGCTCTGCCAAAGTCCATGGGGGCCACCATATTTATTTACTTTTCAGTCCGACACCATTCTTGTCCCCTTGTATTTAATACATGACCTTAAGAGGGCAGAAAACACTTCCCCGAAACTTCAGTGGCATTCTGACCCAGCTCCGCTGCCTACCCTTGAGACGGGGATATAGTTACAGTAAATATCAGCTGTAGCTGAAACACATCTTTGGGACTGCAGCTCCTTTAAATTTTGCTGCTGGGCAGCCGTACACGCACAGAGGGCCATGGGCTGCCATCTTTTTTCTTTTCATTTGTGGTCCGGCTTGTCTATACTGCTGGGACCACTATCAGCTTCTTAACACACCTGGAGGCACAAGAAATAACGTCCAGACCTTGGCTCCCCTTGCTACATGAGTCAAGGTCACAGGAATTAGTGGCTGCAGTTGTGGAAGCCTAGTAAGGGCACCAGTGTCTGAATCCTACAAGGGACCACTTAATGGGATGCTGGAGGGACAGTGCTGGGGCCATAGCTCTACAGGTAAGGCCATTTGGGGAGCTTACAGTGTTAACAGTACCTCCTGCATACTACCGTTGAACCCTCTCCTGATGCCCCCTAGTATCCTGTTATTCTTGTTGAAGGCCTTGCTACATTGGCTGGTTTGTTGAAGAGAGTCACTAACAATGACTCATACAGTAGGTACCTTTCCTCTAATGCTGTGACCAGCCCAACCTCTCCCATCTAATACTCTTTTCAAGGTTTTTTTTCCCCTAATTGTAACACTGTACTTCTTGGAATTGAATTTTAGCTGCCAGACATTAGATCAGTTCTCCAGCCTTTGCAGGTCTCTCTGCAGATCTCTTACCCCCTTTACATTATCAATTCTACCACAGAGTTTAGTGTCATCTTTGAATAGACACAACCTGCCTTGGATTCCCTTTCCTATGTCACTGATGAACATAATGAAGAGGACTGGTCCCAAAACAGATCCCTGTTGTACTCTGCTGGTGACCTCTCTTTCTGCTGTTCTGACTCCATTCACAACTCTCTACTACCTCCCCTCCAACTGACTCCTTACTCACCTTACTATTTCCTCAGCTGTTCTCAGACCCTCCATCTTCTTCAGCAGCCTTTGGTATGATACCTATTTGAATGCCTTGCTGAAGTCCAAGTGGAGTAAGTCTTCTGCAGGTTCCTTATCAATTACACTGGTTATCCAATCAAAGAATACTACCAAATTTGGCTGTCAAGACTTCCCTGCCATGAACCCATGCTGCTTATTACTCTGAAACCTGCTTTTCTCCAGGTATTCCACTTTACCTCATGTTTCATCAGTTTTCAAACCATGGTGATAAGGTTGACAGGTTTATAGTTTCCTGGCTGCTTGTTGTCCCCTCCCTTGTGCAGTGGAACTACATCCGTCATCCTCCAGTCATTGGGAACCACCCCATGCTGCATAAAGCAATTAAACAGACCCACCAGGGGTTTGTGTAACTATGATACTAGTTCTCTTAGTACTCTGGGATGCATCCTATCTGGCATCAGGTCCTTGTTTATCTTCAGGACTGATAACCCACCCTGGAGTACTGTGTCCAGCTTTTAGATTTCAGCATGTACACACTGGAAGAAAGGAGGGACATAGGTGACATGCTCGAGACCTACAAGTACCTCACAAGGGTGAACAGAGTGCAGGCAGGGAGTCTTTTACAAATCAGAATGTGCAGCAGAAGTAGGGGGCATGTGATGAAGCTGCAGAGGCGGAGGTCCAAGAGAGATGTGAGAAAAGATTTCTTCACTGAAAGGGTGGTTGAAGCCTGGAACAGAGTGTTAACAGAAATGGTGGAGTCTAGAACAATAGGAAACTTTGAGCATGCATGGAATAAACATAGGGGTATATTAGAAAAGAGGCGGGGAGTTAGGAAGGTTGCCAGAGACTAGATAGGGTCTGTGAAGGAAGGATAGGCAGAGAACATAAGGGCAGGCTGGATGGGCCAAGTGGTCCTTTTCTGCTGACAAATTCTATGTTTCTATGTAACCCTTTTCTGAATCTTATGCTAGTAAATTTCTGTAGCCTCATTTCCATGACCCCTCTATCAACTGCCTTTATGCCATCTCTGGCAAGGGCCTACTGTTCAACCTACTGAATACTAAGCTAAATTAGTCATTCATAGGGCTGTAATTTTATCACAGCAAAATCTGCCTATTTTCACGGGCACTGCATGGTAAAAATACAGATTTTACATGGAAATATGTTGAAATACAGGGCACACATCAGCTTGTATATAATGGACCAATTTTAGTGTATTTCAATCGTATAAAATGTAAAACTCATTTGCTCAGTATTTAAAAATTACAAATATATAAAAAAAAAAGAATAAAAACATTTTAAAATCCTTCAAGCTGTTCAAGAAGTTCTAATAAATTAAGCCGCCTCACAGCATCACAGCAAACTTTTTAAACTCATTTAACATGTGTTCTCAACATACATTATTCTGCTGCAACAGCAATAACAAATACATTTTTAGGCTTAATGCTTCTTTGATTGTCAGTTAACAGTGCCCCATACTTTGAAAAAGAGCGCTCAACACTAGCACTGTGTACAGGGACACTAAGGTAACTAAGTGCAATAGCAGCGAGATTGGGAAACCGATCTTCAATGTCCATCCAATATTGCACTACACTATGCTTATTCAATGTAACCCTGTTGCACTGTATGTGGATCTCTGTCTCACCACAACATTACCAGTTTTGGATGTGGGGGACGGCTTAGAGCTTATCAACATTCGCATGGTTCAGGACGACAAGTGCAGCTACCGAATGCGTACACAGCAGAGACAAGCTGGAGGTCTGTGCTGAGGTAAGTGCTAAAGAACTCAAGTAATCTGCCCAGATTTAATTAGTAGCAGCTATAAATACTTAACAAATTAAGTGGGGAACTCAGTTACCTAAGGTGTTCAGTGGGCCTTTGTCTGCCAGTGGATCGCTAAGCTTTAATCACTTAACCACTTCACCACTTAACAAGTGATTAATGTTTAGTGCTGCACTGACATGCAAAGCAGGCTAACCACACTGGAGTGATTGTTCTGCACAGAGGTGCTAATTAAGAGAGTCAGTAAGTCAGTGATGGATGATAAAATGTATGCTACACTTTGTAATTCTCATTTTTATGTTTTTACACAGAACTTTACTGTTTTTCGCAGAACTCACGGAAACAACCTTTTTCATGGGAATCGTGAAACCTGTGCAGCCTGTGATTTCCTTACAGCCCTAGTCATTCATCACATTTGCTTTCTGCCCATCCTCCTCTATTACCCTGGTCAGTTCCATTAGTCTGATGAGTCCCCCTCCTTTTTCCCCTAATGTATTTAAAAATAATGTTTTTTCACCTTTCCTTGACCCCCTCCACAATGTATAGATTTGTGTCTGCCTTTTTAATCCTGACTATCCACTTGGCCTCTATTTTTTTTTGATAGTCATCCCATTCTTTCCATTGCTTTTCTTTGTACCTTATAAAGCTTTCTGTTTGGCCCTTATTGACTCCTGGATGCTATTAAGGATCCCGATCAGTTTCCTGTACTTGTTCCTCTTGATAACTGTTGTTATGCATGTTTTTATTGCCTCAAGAATGGCGCCTTTTAAAACCCCCATCTTTTCTCTACTCCACTGATGCTGTCTACCCCAGTTAACCTCATTTGGTTGAAATCTGCCCTTTTGAAGTCTAGCACTTCAGCCTTAGATGAGGGCTTATTGCTGCCCAGGGCCAACTCAAACCATATGGTATTGTAGTAGCTGGACCCACGTGGTTCCCCAGCCCACATTCCACCTATTATTTACAAGTTGGTGACAGTCAAATTGAGAATGGAGGATTGTCTTTTGGAATCCTTGACCTGCTGTAACAGCATGCAGTCAAGCAAAGCTTTTTTTTTTTAACTTTGTTTTACCAGGAGAGACACACTAAGCTGAAAGCTTGTTTACAGGTGCAACCTGGGAGCACAAAGAAGTTAAGTGACTTGTTCAGGGTCACACAGCATGCAAGTGGAGGCTGTGGGATTCAAACCCAGGTCAACAGGTTTGCAGCTCAGAGCCTTAAACCACTGCGCTATACTGCCTTCTTGGCAGGCATCAGGCAGAGCCTGGCTTCTGGTGCTCCTGGCTGCTGGTATGTCCCAATTGATGTCTGGCAGGTTGAGATCTCCTACTACTGCTACAGCTTCCCCATTTGCTGCCCCATTCCTTGCTTCCTACTTGTTCTTATCTATCTCATCTCCTTGCCCTGGTGGCCTGCAAACAACCCCTACCTGATGAATGTGAGCTGTACCCAGACTGATTCAACCCCCCCTTTGCCTCCAATGGATGCATCCTCTACTCCCTCAATTCCTTCCCTGACATAAATGGCCATACCTTTACCTATCCCTCTAGCACACCTATATAAGGTGTATTCAGGGATTTGCCAGGTCTCAGTCATTGTTCTTGTTGGATGAAGTTTCTGTAACAGCCACTAGCTCTATCCTACAGTCATCCACCAGTGCCTGGAGCTCACTAATTTTATTATCTAGACTCAAGGTACTGAGGCACACCAATCTCCAACTTGTGCCCACACACCTTGTGGTCCTTGGATGTCTCCACCTCTCACAATCCGATATCCTTGGTGTCCCGTGTTTTTTCTGTCTTGCTTGTCTATTTGGTCTACACTCCTGAGAGACCTTAACTTATTCCTTACTGTTACTATGTCTTCTACACCTTCACCTATCTGGCAGAAATCCTTTCTAGGTCCTCCTGTTACCTTCCTGAACTGTAGAATCCTTAGCCCCAACGTCCCCCACAGTTAGTTTAACTGTCTTCCAGTGCAGATATCAAACATCTGCCCTAAGTCACTAGTCCCCTGTCTTGTCAGGTGAAAGCCATCAACTTTGAAGAGCCTCCTGTCCCTGAAGCCCCCTGGTTCCATAGAAAATTGAACCCCAGCTACAGACACCACCCTTTTAACCACCGATTGAACTACTTGTTCTCCTTGTTCCTCACTCTATCCTCCCCATCTCCCTACCCTAGACAGGGAGGACTTCAGTAAATGCTAAGGAAGCTGAGTGCTTCTTCAGTGTTCCCCCAAGTCTCTGGAAGTCCCGCTTCACATTATCCACAGGCTGGTTCACCAGAGTGTAGGTACTGAGGTGTACCAGCACCCTCTGCTCCCTGTCCTCCCATGCTATTCTCCCTATCCTCTCCCAAGCCCAGATGGCTGATGCTCCAGGAAAGCATCTGATCCTACCCCCTCTCCCACTCTGCCAGCCACCATTTCTGCACCTCTAACCACAGAATCCCATATCATCCCATATTACTAGAATCCTCACTAGAATCCTCCTTACTAACTTCCACTTCCCATTGCCCCTGGAGTCACTCATTGCATCCTCCTTCACCTTAACACCAATTGATTTAAGGCCTCCCCCCATTAGAATCAGGCATCTGTGCCTCCTCCATAGTTGCAAAGTGATTTACAAATTGAAATCTTGACTGCTGTGTGACTGCCCCTGCCCCGATCTCCTCCCCTCACCCTTCTCCACCACCCCGACTCACCCAAGATTCTGGGCCTTTGGGGTGATGGGTGGGGAGTGGGTACCAGCTTAGTTGGAGTCTGGAGGATCCCAATAGATCAAATCAGGAGATGACTTTGTAACAGGCTTGTTATTTTGCAACATGCTTTGTATTCTCTTTATTTTATGTAACTAATTTATTTTGCATGGTGTTTGCATTTACTTTATTTGTATTTATGTTTGCCTAAAGAGTTTGTAATAATTTCTGGGTTATATTTTACTTTTTCCTTTTCTCCATTCACAGGCTTTGGTCCATATTAACAGTTTTATTCCATTGAACCAGAGGATGCTGGAATTGAGACCATGGGGTTGGGGATGGGAGCAGCTGTTGCTGCAGAGCTACATCATCCTGCTCCACTGAATCATGGGGTATTTGTGGCCTGAAGTCGCATTCACTTGTAGCACATATCTGCCCCACTGTTCATCTGTTTAGACTGCTGTTTGGCAGCGTCTGAGACTGTGGCTCCAGAGCTTGATTTATATTATTATTGATTAGATCCCCATACTAAAGCTCACGAACTGGGAACTTAGGAAACAAAGGGTCAAAGATGTTGTGGCATAGACAAATAGCCAACTAAGTCAAATGAGCAAATTAAAAGCTACATAGATATTTAAACACACAGAAAAAAATATTGAAATACCTTCACTAGTTTACAGAGGGCTTTGTATAGGATCTTTTTACCTGCTGAGGCTTGGCTGCAATTTGGAATTTTTAAACTGTATATTACATATAAGCTTGGCTATCTGATGGTTATTTGAGGACATGCTCTTTTGAGCTTTAAGATAAAATGGAAAACTTAACATGGATAATAATAGGTGCAGTTTTGAAACCTGGGGACATTCTTGGATTCCATGTAGAAAAGCATTGGTGTCTTCCAAATATGAGCAAGAAACTTACAGCTGAATAACAAGTTGTTGCTGTCACTACATACTAGTATAAAAGCTCCCACAGTGCAGAGGTCACATAGTCTTGGCAATCAAGTAGGGAGCAGTTGCATGTTTGGAGCATGGATGCTGGTGTCAGAATTGTAATTCTTAATTACGAACATACAAACATACAAAATTTGCCAGCAGATAAAGGCCTAGAGGTCAATCAAGTTTGCTCAGATGTGCAGCTACTGTAGCACCCCTTATTCTGCAGCTGCCCCTTCCTTCCACCCTTCCCCGCCATTGATCCCCCCCTTGCCCTGTCCCAGCCCCCTTTGAAGCAGTCCACTGTTATACTGAATACCACTTCTACCAGAAACGCATTTCACCCAGCTACCACCCTCTCTGTAAAAAAGTGTCTCCTCATCTCCCTCCTGAACCTTCCTCCCTCTAGTCTAATATCATGTTCCTGGGTGTCCCTCCCCTTCCTTACTTTGAACAGCCCCTCTGTACCAGTCTTGTTTATTCCTTTCATGTACTTAAAGGTTTCAATCATGTCTCCCGCCCCTCCTCTTCTCCAGTGAGTACATGTTCAACTCCCTCAGCCTCTTCTCATATAATAAGTCCCCCAGCCCCTTGATCATCTTTGTCACCCTGTGCTGCACCCCCTCCAGTAACTTAATGTCCCTCTTCAGATACAGGTGCCAGTACTGCATGCAATTCTCCAGGTGCGGTCTAACTAACTACCAATACAATGGCAGAATCACATCCTCCCTCCTCAAAGATATACCCCTTGCAATTCAATCCAGCACTTTGTTGGCCTTTGCAGCTGCCTTCCTACCTTGTGCTGAGTTGTTCATTGACCCTGTAATGAGCACCCCCAGATCCTTCTCCTCCTCTGTCTGGGCTAGCTGCACTCTCCCAGCTGGTAACGACTCCTTGGGTTCTTCACCCCAAAATGTTGCACCTTGCGCTTTTTGGCATTAAACCCCAGTTGCCAGTTGTCTGACCAGGTTTACAGCTTTGCCAGATCATCCTACAACCCCTGACATCCCCTAGGTCATCCACCACCACTCCCATCTTGGTATCATCAGCAAACAGACTTATCTTGCTCTTGATGTCCAGTGAGATGTCTGCAATGAATATCCCAGACAACACTGGTCCCAACACCAAGCCCTGTGGAACACCACTCTTCACTATCCTTGGGGATGAGAGCTCCCCACCCACTACCACCCTCTGTTGCCTTCCCTGAAGCCAGTTCCCTACCCATTTCACCAGCTTTGCCCCTGCCCCTGTGCCTTCTAACTTACTTCCCAGCCTCCCATGAGGCATCGAGCCAAATGCCTTACTGAAGTACAGATACAGGACATCCACTGCAAGGCCACTGTCTAATTGCCTAGCTACCCAGTCATAGAACTCCACCAGGTTGATTTGGCAGGCTCTGCCACGTATGAAGCCATGCTGCCTACTGTTCTGTAGTCCTTTGGCCTCCAGGAGGGCCACCAGCCTCTCCTTCAGGATAGTCTCCATTAGCTTACCCACGATGGATGTGAGGCTCACCAATCTGTAGTTCCCTGGTTCATCCTTGGGACCACTCTTGTGGAGGGGCATCACATGAGCCATCCTCCAATCCTGAGGTACACACCCTGAGTGCAGTGAGGCATTAAACATGTCTGCCAAAGTTTCCACATGGACCTCTGCCAGATCCTTTAGTACCCTGGGGTGGATGGCATCTGGGCAAGGCACCTTATCCACTCTCACTCCCTTCACACCCTCCAGAATGCTGCCCTTCATGATTTCCCCATCTGTCACCCCCTCCCCCCTGTTTCTGCCATTCCTCTCCCCTTGGGTATCACCCCCATCTTCTCTTTAGTAAATACCGAGCAGAAGTAATCATTTAGCACTTCTGCCTTATTGCACCCTGCCTCCTTCCAGCCCCCCTCCTTCCTAATCCTTATTATGTTGTCCTTACAGTTCCTTTTCTCCCTGATGTACATAAAGAAGCCCTTCTCCCCCTTCTTAATGCCTTGTGCCAGCCTGAGCTCCGTAGATGCCTTGTCTGTCCTTACTGCCCTTGTCACCTCCTTTGATTCCTTTAGGTGCTCCTCCCTGTCCTCCCCCCCTCCCTGTTTTCTTGTATCTCCTAAAGGCAGCTCTTTCCATCCTTACCTTTTCCATGACCTCCTTGCTCACCCATTTTGGTTTCTTAGCCCTAGCCTTCTTAATTTAATTTAATTTAATTTAGTTTTTGTTGACTGGGTAAGTGCACTAGACAAATCCTGCCTATTTTCAGGCACAACCTGGGGAAGGGGATACAGATGAATACCAACTGACCTTGAACCAGATTAAGCTGTTGGTGGAATTTTTCATGAGTGGAGGGAATTTGGCCATTGTTGCCATTCTTGCTCTGGGCTTTGCTGCAGGTTCTGGTTGCCTCCACTATCCCCCATCTTTATGAGCTCCTACCTCTGGTTAGTGCCAATACTAGGTTGAATTCTGGCCAGGTTCCCTTTTACCACTTCCCCCATCCTCCCAAAGTTGGCCTGCCTGAAGTCCAGCACTCATGCCAGATTCCACTCCTTCCTTGCCCATATCCAATGTGAGCTATACTGAGTGGTGGCCACTCCCTGACTGTGGTTCTTCCACCCTCATTTCCCTCATAAGCTTCCCATTTCCAGCACAAGGTCAAGAGTATTCCCTAACCTGATTGGTTCACTGATCATTTGCATCAAGAAGCTGTCCTGGAAGGCATCCAGCAGTAGCTGCTCCCTTCTATTCCTGGTGGTTGGGGTACTCCAGTCCACTCCCGGCATGTTGAAGTCCACCACAATCACCATACTACCCTTCTCGCAGATCCTTCTGATCTGTCCCACTAGTTCCCTGTCTAACTCCTCCGTCTGAGAGGGCAGCCTGTATACCACTCCCATTTCAAGAGTCCTATTCTTGGAATCCTGGATTTGCATCCAAAGTGACTCTGTACTACTCTCCTCCTCTTCCTCGCTCACACACTTCAGTCCTTCCTTCACATATAGTGCCACCCCCCTCCTTTCCCAGTCACCCTATCCCTATGAATTAACCAAGCATCCAAGGCTGATCACTCCTAAGTAGCAAGGCTTTTAAACTTCAAGGAAAGAAACATATTTATCCTGCTCACCCAAATTCATACTTGGTATAACCGAGCCTGAGTAAATCTCTTATCTGAGTTTATACAATAGGAGTGAGCAGATAACTCATTAGATAAAAACATGCAGTGTAAATACTCCAGACATCACACTGTGGTGAAATAATCATAGTGTGATAACTCCAGATATCACACTGTGGTGACATTATCAAATAAAAAAAAACAGCACAGAACACAGTCCTATTGTATAAAAAGCATACTTGATGGCTAGGTGTGTGATTCAGAATATATCTGAACTTGTGGCAATTGAGCTCAGGGAACCATCACTCATGGCCCTGCTATGCTTCACCACTCATGATATTCTCTGAGCTCACTTGCTACTCTTTCAGATATACTCTGTATCACACACCTAGCCATCACATATCCGCTTACTATCTCAGACTAAAAACTCAAGTAAGTTTTTTCTGATAGAGGTGGTGTAGCTTTGTAGTAAATTTTGTGGCTGGAGGCCTGATGTTTAGAGTGGCTGGTGATTTACACCCATGGAACCAGTGTTTCTTGGGACTTCTCACTAGCATCAAATTTTACTAAACCAAAAGTTTTACTTGAAACTTGATAAACAAATTAAAAAGAAAATAAGTAAAACTAACTAAAATTTATTATGTATTACAATTTATAATTTCCTTTTCCTCAATCCTGCATTACTAATTCTTGCCTGAAATGGAAGTAATTTAGGCATAATTCAGCAGCCCTGAAAGTAAAATTTTACAACATGATATGATCATAGATTAAAAATGTATTTACTAGAAATCAAGGTGTATAAAACTCTAAATATATTTTATGAAATTATATTAAATAACTAATTTATGCTTTAATTATTAAACACCTAATTAAATATGTAAGTTATATAAGCATAGTTCTTAAGTTGATCAAATCATTTATATAATAATTTTACTTTTCTTTCACTGTTAAAAAGGGTAACATGCAAATAGCAGTGCATAAAGTGAACTTTACTGATAAGATAAAATCAAATTGCATGCTAAACTAAAAAGGAAAACGATTACTGAAATGTTTGGGTAAATATATTGATTTATTAATGTATTTATATATGTATTAATGACATTCATTGATTGATATTTATTAAGGATGTTTATTGATTGATGCATTAACGTATGTACTTATTTATTTATTCATTCATTTTAATTGCCAAAATAAGCTTATTGCTGATCACCCTGCATGGGACTGAAATAAGAAGGAAACTGAAACTAGTCAAACATGAAACTATAGCTAAAAACTTATCAATGTTTCGGGTTAGAAATATTTGAAAACTCTGAGCATCTTGACTGGTGAAGGTGTGTGTGAATTAGTAATTTATTTTAAAAGTAGTCTCAAAATGTTATGTTGCCAATTGTGTAATAATCAAGGTTTTTATAACAGATTCTGGTTTAAATCTAATTCTATTTACCATTTTTGCATTTCTAAGTAAGGCCTAAGAACATAAAGCTCAACAAAGTATTGCTGACAATGTCAGATTTAGCCAAAACAACAACTAAGGGTAATAGGAAAAAGTTACAATCATTAGAAACAACTTGACTTGTGGATCGAGGTGGGGGAAGGGGAAGCAAAGAACCTAAAACAAAGAAATAGGGTACAGAGTAAGGTAATTTAAAATTTGACCCTGCCCAGGCTTAAATAATGGATTCTGTCAGAAAAGTTACATCTACACCTGTTCCCAAAAGAGAACATGGTCTAAATTCACAAAACTTTGCCCCAGAGCAAAACCAGTCTGCGTGGTGCAAACCGGGTTTTATGTGGATGCAGTATTTTACTTATTTACTGAGATTCTGGATTACAAGTACCTTTGAGCCAGAGGCTCATTTGCCAAGGTTCCATGTCAATGGGTTGATGGGAACAACAAACATACTCAGGATGATCACAATGCAATAACATACACAGGTTACTTAACAAACAATAGATTACTGGGTAGTACAATAAGAGTGATTATTGTTTACAAACAGTGGTGATATTATAAAAATCAATATAGCAAACAAAAATGTTCTTATCAAACTATTATCAAACTAAACCTTTGAAGGCCAGAAGTATGGCAGCTAGGATTCAATGCAAAGAAGTGCAAAATAATGCACCTGGGAAACAAGAACCCAGGGGAAGAATACACAATGGGTGGAGAGGTAGTAACAACAACAAAAAAGGAAAGGGACCTGGGGGTAATCATATCAGATGACCTTAAGGTTAGCAAGCAATGTGAGAAGGCAGTAGGAAGGGCTGGGGGTATACTGGGATGTATAGGGAGAAGCATCAGCAACAGAAAACAGGAAGTTGTTATCCCTCTGTACAGACAGTTGGTGAGACCCCATCTGGAGTACTGTGTCCAGTTCTGGAGATCCCATCTCCACAAGGACATAGACAGGATAGAGGTAGTCCAGAGGAGGGCAACTAAAATGGTGCAGGGTCTGCAAGAGAAGCTGTATGAGGAGAGACTAAAGGAGCTTAATATGTATACCCTTGAGGAAAGAAGGGAGAGGGGGGACATGATAGAAACTTTTAAGTACCTCAGTGGAAACAACAAAGTCCAAGAGGGTAGCATCTTTCAGAAAAAGAGACTTGCAAGAACAAGAGGACACAATTTAAAGATAGAAGGAGGGCAGTTCAGGGTCAATGTGAGGAAGTATTATTTCACAGAGAGGGTAGTGGATGTATGGAACAGCCTTCCTGAGGAGGTTGTGGAGTCTAAAACTGTGGGAGAATTCAAGAATGCATGGGACAGACATAAGGAAATTCTTGTGGGGGTAGGAAGAAATAGGCTGTTGGTTAACTAGGATCTGCGGCCTATCCTGTAGGTAGGGAAATGGGCAGACTAGATGGGCCTAGCGGCCCTTATCTGCCGTCAAAGTCTATGTTTCTAAGGCAGTAGAGATGGCTGGGGGAATATTGGGAAATATAGGGAGAGACATCACCAATAGAAACCAGGAAGTTGTTATCCCTCTAGGAGACCCCATCTCCATAAGGACACAGACAGGATAGAGACAGTCCAGAGGAGGGTAACTAAAATGGTGCAAGGTCTGCAACAGAAGCCATACAAAGAGAGACTAAAGGAGCTTAATATGTATACCTTTAAGGAAAGGAGGGAGAGGGGGGACATGATAGAAATGTTTAAGTACCTCAAGAGAATCAACAAAGTCCAAGAGGGTAGCAACTTTAAAAAAAAGAGATGTGCAAGAACAAGAGGACATAATTTGAAGATAATGGTGGGACGGCTCAGGGGAATGTGAGGAAGTACTTTTTTCACAGAGATGGTGATGGACGCATGGAACGGCCTTCCTGTGGAGGTTGTGGGGTCAAAAACAATGGGGGAATTCAAGAATGCATTGGACAGATGTAAGGCAATTCTTGTGGTGGGTAGGAGGAAATAGGCTGTTGGTTAACTAGGATCTGCAGCTTATCCAATAGGTAAGGAACTGGGCAGACTAGTTGAGTCAAGCAGTCCTTATCTTTCATCAAAGTCTATGTTTCTATGATTCTAGTTATCTTAGCAACCAGAATGGCTTTGTCTGTGGACATGGGGGCCAAGGTGAGAGGGAGGCCAGAGGAAAGGGAGGAGAGTTAGGTGAGATTAGGCATATGATAGGAGAGGTAGGTGAGTAAGGGTGGGTTGTTAAGGTCAAGAGCAGTGACGGGGTAGCTCATAGCTACTTGGAGAGTAATGGGATGGTGAGATGAGGTGCTTGAGAGTATGGGTTGGAGAAAGTAGCAAGGAACTTATAAACGTAAAAAGTGCCACCAACAAGAGTGTCAGGTAAGACTACCAGGTAACTGAGCTTAGGTCTGACAATCACAGTAACTGAGTTCCATAAGGAATGCTTTCAGCTTCCACTTAAAGGAGCCAATTTTGGGTTCAGTTAGTACTTCCATGCAGAAGGAGTTCAGCCAGTGGGGTGCTCGGTCCTCGAACGATCTCTGTCCTTGTGAAGTGTTGCAGAAGGGTACCTTAAACAGGATATTTTTCATCTAGTAGGGTTGGTATTAGCTGTCACACTCAAGAGTCTTTGTACTCCAGGAGTAAGGTACATGGTAGTTTTTTCGGCAAGGAGGCAAGTCTGTTACTTAAAGCTGCAAATGAGGTTGAACCAGCCCAATTCGGTATATAAGTTGCATGTGTGAGTGAGTCTGTGTGTCCCTGTGATCAGCCTACATGCCTTGTTCAAAGTTATTGTAACTGTTTTGAGGGTGGAATCGAATGCTGCACAGTACACAGCCAGACCATAGTCTATAACGGAGACTACTGAGGAGTTAACTGCCAGTCTTAGATCTTCAGCAGAAAGGCATTTTTTATGCCTGAAAAGTAAACCTATTCTTGAGTTGACTGCTTTAGCCACATGGTCTGTAAATGATAAGTTGCTGTTGAGTGTCACTCACAGATATTTAAATGTTTGGACAAGTTCTATCGAGGTGTTCACATTGTGATGGATGGTGAGATGGTATGTCCTAGATTTGTTTTGAGTAGTTGAAAATAACATGGTTTTGTTTTTTATAATTCATAAGTAGTTTATTTTCTATGAACCAAGTTTAAACTTCTGTGAAGTTCTTCTGCAGTTGGTTCTCCAGTGACAAAGGGTTAGGGTCACTAGTAAATAATACTGCATCATTCGCGTTTAAGAGGTTATTGCCTTGGCAAACCTGGGACAGGTGGTTTATAAAGTGGCTGAAGAGCAACAAGCTTAAAATAGACCCTTGGGGAACCCCCAGGCCAACCTGACAGCTCTCTGAGTGTACACCGTTAATTTGCACCTGTTGACTCCAGCCCGTTAGGTAGCTGCTGAACCAGTTAACAGTTTTAGAGGAAATTCCAATGTTAGACAACTGTCCAAGCAGTACTGCAGTTTATGGTTTACAGTGTCAAAGACCTTTGTGAGATCTATGAAAGATGCATCCACCATTTTCCAGCAGTCTAATGCCTTGTGTATAAACTCAGTGAACTCAGTAAGTGCCATGATGGTACCGTGCTACCTTAAAAATCCATGCTGTTGAGGGCATTATAACTGGTACTTGTCAAGGTAATCTATCCTCTGGTCAGATACAATGCACTCAAGTGCCTTGGACAGAGGGGAAGAACAGATATGGGGTGATAGTTTGTATGAGAGGCCCTGTCATCGCTTTTATGGACCGGAGTAACCAAGGCTGCTTTCCACTTATGGGGGAACTTTGCAAGCCATAGTGAAAGGTTTATTATGTTTGTAAGAGGCGTGAGTAATACATCAAGTGTGAGGGCGATTAACTTTTGATCAAGAATGTCCCCTCTGTGTCTAGATTCCCCCAGCACACGTGTCAGGTACTTCTCCACTTCCTGCTCGGTAATGATTTTAAAATAAAAGGGTTGGTGGCACGGAGGTTGGTGTTCACCACCCTAACTGTGGATTGTGTCAGTTTTCACCAAGTATTCGGGGGAAGTACTGCATGTTACTCAGGTCAGAGAAAGTGTTGTTAAAGGTATCAGCAATTTTTTTCTGATCCTGTGTGATGGTACCATTTAAATTTTTAGCTTGAGCTGCCTGCTGACTACAGCGGCGAGACCGGGAGCCCTCCTGCTGCCACCCGCCCACCGATCTCCAAGCAGAGGCTTGTTGCCCACTTCAGGCAAACACCTCATCCTCACAGCTGCTTTTATGTTTGAGCTGCCCGCCGACTACAGTGGCAAGACCAGGAGCCTGCCTGCTGCCACCCGTCCTCTGCTTTCCAAGCACAGGTAATTGCCAAAGCCAGATCTTCAGCCCTCAGCTGCTCTTGCAGCGAAGATCCTGGATTTTTTTTTCTGAATTCTTGGTGCCATCTGACTGCAGTGCCCCCAATGGCTGCTCACCATCTTGGTGAACTCCTTGAGTGGCTAGCTCTTGAATCCAGTGTGGATGCTTTCCCAGGACTGTGCTGCCAAGTTTGAAACAACTTTCCCTTGATCAGGTACAGCGACACGCAGTTCTTGCCTAATTGCACGCCTGGGCACAAATTTTGTAGTCTGTGCTGCCTGGCCTCCGCTACTAGTGTGTGTACATAATACCAATTACAGCTAAACTGAAAATCGGGATTCCTACTGCTGATTTTTTGTTTGTTTAAGGACTGTTACTAGCCTTTATTTACTCATTCTGGTAGAAAAAAAAACGAGAGTAAAATACTGTGTGTTTGCTTTGCTAGTTTCCATGTTTTAGCCTATCCAGAGCACTTAATCTTCCCATTCTCTCCTTTGTGGTGTCTTTGTGTGATTTTTTCACCCTCCCCGCCACCCCCTCCTCCACAAGTTCTTAAATACACCTAAACCACTCCCCCTTCTGTGCACCTCCTCCCATTGGCCATCTTGCCCTACACAAATTTAAAGCTGCAGAACACCTGCTAGAGTGTGGTACTGCCCCACAGAACTATATTTCTAAAAGCCCCTTGCCTCACCACTCCCTCCTCTCCTCCTTCATAAGGCTGACCACTCTAATTCTCTCCTACTGCTTCCCCTTGTCCCCCACTCTCCCTCGGAAAGATGAAGCTGGCACTGCCTATATTATGGGCCATCTCCCTAACTACTGCACTGGTATTGACCGACTTCTGTGCTACGGTGCTGGCCTACAAACAACAGCACCTCTCCTTCCTCTCATTCCCCCCCTCTCCCCTGTCTCAACCCTCTTCACTCACTACTAGGGATAAGTCCACCCTGGGGTACATCTCTCTCATCCTACTCACTAAAGGAGAAAGCCGCCTCCTTGGCCACTACCTGGCTAACCTCTCCTGGTCCCCTACTATTACCTCCTGCCCATACATTCTCCTACTATCACTACTCTTCCTTGCTGGGGACATTGAATGCAACCCTGGCCCAACAAACTCCCATATCACCCCCTCCTCCAGCATCTGAACAAACCCCCCTGGTCTTTAAATCGCACATATCAATGGCTGCAGCCTTCCATCTAAATTCACTGACCTTGAGGCTTGGATTGAGCTACACAAGCCCCATATTCTGGGACTCACTGAAACATGGCTAAAGCCACACCACACCGAAAACACCTTAAAAATACCTGGCTACTCCTACCTACGCCTTGACAGGCCAGGCAGGAAAAAAGGTGGCGGTGTGGCCCTGCTCCTAAAGGAACCCTTCTCAGCTAGCATTGTCCTACACTCTGACTCTTCCTCACCTAGTGAATGGTGACTCTCTGAACTGACCCTGGGATCCTGCAAGAAACTCTATATTGGCTGCTGCTACAACCCCCCCACCGTGATCGGACGACTGGACTCACCAGCCTCCTCCAAGGCCTGAGCTCTCTAACTCCCCATAGGGAATCTATCCTTCTTGGTGACTTTAATCTAAACTGGCTGAGTTGCCACCAGCCTGACTATGTATCCCTGTTAAAGCAGCACAACCTGGTGCAGGCAATCACTCTCCCCACCAGACTTAATCCAGGCTCAGCCGCTCAGACTCTACTAGACTAGATCCTCATAAACAGGGAGGACAGAGCATTACATGCTGGCACCATGGCTGATTCTATAAGCGATCACTCACCGACCTATCTCCTCTGGTCTTCCAAACTAAAGAGCCCCCCACCCAAATACCTATCTCTCAGAAATTTCAGCTGCCCAGTCTCCACAAATCTCCTAGAGGAGGCCCAGTCCTTGGACTGGTCCATGCTTTTTTCCCTTTCCCATGCAGCCACGGCAGTTTCCACATTTACCTGGACTCTACTAACACTCCAGGACCACTTTTTCCCTGTCACCACCAGATGGGTCAGAGGCGGGTGCGCACGCACAGTCTCTAAAGACCTCCTAATCCTTATGAAGGCCAGAGACCATGCCTGGTCCACTTTCAAAGCAACCCCCTCTCCTGCCTGTGGGATGCTTATAGGCACATGAGGAACAAATGTAAACAACAGGCCACATTTTTGAAACAGACCCACTTCTTCAATATGCAAAAAGCCAACCTTGGAAACCCTAGAAAATTCTGGGACTCAATCAGCTCCCTCCTAAACCCCCACCCCAGCTATGCTGCACCACATCTCAACTCCCTGGATGGGCTGCTGACCGACCCTCATGATGTGGCCAGTGTCTTCAACTGTAAATTCACCAACTTAACCATGTACCTAAATAAGCTGCCAACTGCCCAACCTCAAAGCTCAGCCCTAATACATGATACACTGCCATCCTCCTCCAGCTCTGCCACTCACCCACAAATACCCCCATTCTATTTTAAAGTCCTCTTCATACACAACACAGTGAAGTTACTCAAAAGTCTACCTAACCACAGCTCTTCCTGATCTAGTGGGCTATCTCCAGTCTTACTTAAGCTGATCTCTCCAGCGATTGCCAGGCCACTCACCTTCGTCTTTAACCTTGCCCTTTCCACCTACTCCATGCCTGATCCATGGAAGATAGCTAAGGTTATCCCCATTCTTAAATCTGGTGATCCCAAATCCTCCGACAATTACTGTCCGATATCCATCCTCCCTCATCTCAGTAAACTACTCAAGGGAGTAGTCCACAAACAGCTCACTGAGTACATAGGTAAATACACCCTCCTATGCAACCAACAGCATGGCTTTCGCAAGAATCATTCCACTGCCACTGCCCTTGTCCTTCTGACCGACCACATCTTTTCTAGCATGGATAATGGTAAAGCCACCGGGGCTGTCTTCATCGACCTCTCAAAGGCTTTTGACATGGTTATCCATGCTCTCCTTACCTCCAAGATTAGCCTCCTTGGTTGTTCTCAGAAAGTCACAAGCTGGTTCACTAACTACCTTACCTGTCACTCACAATTTGTGTGTATTGGTCAAACCTGTTCCTCCACTCTGCCTGTCTCTGTGGGGGTCCCTCAAGGCTCAATCCTGGGTCCCCTCCTTTTCTCCTTATTTGTTAATGCACTTCCCTTTGACTGCCTCAACTGTCACTCTCTCCTTTATGCCGATGACCTTGTCCTCTTCCACAGTGACAAATCATTGGCCACAATCTCCTCAGTTCTCTCGCCCAACTATGCTGTGGCCCACAGCTGGTTCTCAAAAAACCTCCTCTTAGTAAATGCCAAAAAAACTGAGTCCATGCTGTTTGGATCTAAGCCCTTTCTGGCCAAAACTAAAAACTATGCCCCCTTATGCATTCTCACCCCAGATGGCCAGCCCTGGAGGATGTCAACACCTAAAAATACTTAGGAGTACTGCTCGACTCCTCCCTCACTTTCAGTGAGCATGCAAATTCCCTTGTCAGAAGGTTCCATCAAAAGTTAGGTGCTGCCTATAGACTCAGGCAATACCTTACCCAAGCCAGACTAGCCATTGTCCAGGGCAATCTTCTCTCTATTCTTGACTACTGCTCCCCTATTTATGTCAGGACCTCATCTACTGCCATGGCTAAACTCTCCACTGCTTACAACAGCGTCTGTCACTTTGCTTTATTGGCCCCGTTCTCCACCCACCACTGTACCCTCTATAATACTCTTGGATGGCTACCGCTACAAGGTCACTTTGACCTAGCCCTCTGCTGCATGGTAGACATGGTCATCTACATGGCTCCAGAATCCCCCCAACTGTCCTTCTGAAAACCAGAATGCTCCTCCACAACCTCCGATCTAATGGTACCCCCCCCAGCTGTTCCTAGGGTATCCACCAACATGGGTAGCAGAGCTTGGTCTGCAGCTGCCCCTTTGCAGTGGAACAAACTACCGGCTGAACTCAGTTCCATTGACACACACTCCAGTTTCAAGTCTCGCCTTAAATTCTGGTTCCTGGCCAACTCATCCTGCCACTGCTCCCTTGGGTCTGACACCAACCCACACTAGTCAACTCCCAGCCCAGGGGTTACCCACCTACACGCACTAGTCAACTCCCATGCCTACAACTGTTATATTGTATTTTTCACAGTAATATTTGATTTCCTAGCCTGTACATATTGTATATATATTTTTTACTGAGTATTCTGTGTATTACTTGCTCACTGGACGATGCAGTCACACATTGTACACTGTGCCTATGATTTGTTTGTTTTGTACCAAATCTCCTCATGTTCGATATTGAAACCTTGTATTCACTATTCTCAAATGGACCTATGCATCAAACCTATATATTGTGCTTACTATTGCTGCTTGTATCAAATCTGTTTCATGTGTATTACTGTTACCTTGTACTCCACTGTCACCCTGCGCCATGTGTTATGGCCCGGGTCGTGCCTGAAAACATTTCCTGGGATCAGTGCACTCACCCGGTTATCAAAGTCATAAATCAATAAAGAAAATATTTAGCACAGTGAGTGGTGCTTTATTAGTTTTTCCATTTAGCGCTTTCATATTTTCCCAGAAGTTTTTTTCCCATCATCCCAAGTGTTTGTAAGTTCCTCTTTGAAGCGGCATCTTTTGGCACAGCGTATGGCTCTAGTACAGGTGTTCCTTGCTTTTTTGTAATTTTGCATAACTGTCCGTTTGTCTGTTGCCCATGCCTGGTGCCAGAGATTATCTCTGCTTTGCATTAGTTTGATTAGTTGAGGCATGAGTAGGGATTTTAGGTTTACAAGTTGCCAATTCTTTGGTACTCTTCCTGTTATGGTTTTGGCGTGTGTTTTGACTGTTACGTTAGGCCACGTGCGTACTATCAGGGAGTGGTCACTAATCGAGTTTGGGAGAACCATAGTTTTACAGATTCTGTCCAGGTGGCTGGTGAGAACCCAGTCAAGTAATGTGCCAGTTCCAGTGCAACAGTTTGTTCTGGTGTTGGATTCAACCATTTGTGTTGTGCTGATGGCAGAGATTGTATCTCCGTAGGGAGCTACCTCAGGTAACAAACAGTTAATGTTAAAGTACCCCATAACTAGGGATGTACGTTTGTCATGGCAGTCATACACATCATTGATTCCATGATGTTTGATCTTCTTTCAGGACTTCCATGACTTTCACTAGTGTCATCAGAATGTAGCAATGATGACAGTGCCACAAGATTTACTACTGTTTATTAACGATTTCATGAACAATGAGTCATTAAAACCTCATTCATGACAAACTCACATCCCTACCCATAAATATAACCTCAGTATTCTTAGGTAATTTGTTAGTATAATCTACAATTGCCTTAAAGCCATTAGTCTGTCCTTTAGGAGGGATATAGGCTGACACCACTGTGAGACCTTTATTGAGATTTCCAAGTAGTAGTTTAATTGCCAGCGCAGGTATGTTTTTACCCTCACTATTATTAGGAAGGGTGTGACCCTGTAGTGTGTCCCTGATATAGATGGCACAGCCCCCACCCTGTTTACTGATCCTATCTTGCTGGAAGAGGCTATACCCTACCAGGGAGATTCATGAGTCCAGTACCTTGGGAGCTAGACATGTTTCCATGACTGATAGCATGTCAGGCCTGTGTTGTGTAACCCAGATCTGGAGTTCATCATACTAGGAGAGTAGACTACAGATATTGAGTGATGCTATTTTGAGGGGTCCTGACTTTCTAAAGTGGTAATATGTATTTTGCTCTGGGCCAGGGTTCGGGTGTATGTGTCCTGACAATAGTAGCAGCAGCATTGTGACCTGAATGACCCGAATTTTCAAGAGTTTCAGATTAGCTGCATGTTTACACTTGTCATTCCCCAGTTTTAACCTGACACAGACAATGGTCAGACTGTGGGTTGAGAAGGGGAGAGGGAAATTATTGTAAGCGTCTCATAGAGGCCCCTCCTTGGAGTGGAGAGCCACGTAAATTTTATTGGAAATAAGGGTGTGCAACATTATGTACAGGAGTGTCATAGGGGCCCATATCTAGTGTGATACTTTTGACAAGCTAGGACTTTCCATCGCCTACTGAATATATAAGTATTAGTAAACTTAGTGTTATGCATACAGCTTTAGGTGCAATCATTATTGAACTGGCTACTCAGGATGGGAAAAAAGATTCTAGCCTATCACATGGATCAGTTCCATTTAAGCAGGGAGCAGTAGTGTCTATGAGTCATACACTGCAAGAATATGGAGGGGGGACATTTGGTTTAAAGTTATGGTAAAAACCTTAATGAATGGGTGCTGCCCTGATAACTCAGCAGTAGTGTTGCCATCTCTGGTGCAGAGGGTTAGAGGTTTGAATCACAGCTCTGCCTAATGGAGAAATGTGTCAGGCTGGTTGATGATGGAGGCTGACAGTAGGGGGCAATGGTAAAACAAGGCTTAGCACAGAACATGTGTTCACAAAAGCCTGGTTTGCACCCGCAGACCAGGTTGTGCCGGGGTAAAGTGTGGAGGGGACAGCAATGCAAATGGGGGGGGACCTGCATATTGATGCTCTCCCATCCACAAAGTGTTTGTTCCATGCAAGGGCCTTTTCCTGGGTCCCCCTGAGCCAAGCAAACACCACCAAGGAAAACCTATTCTTAACTCTGCACAATCCACAATCCTAGTGCTTGGCAGGGGTAGTGCAAGGCAGCCCCCACCAACCCACAGCAATGTGTCTCTGCTAGTCTAGCAGTCCCTTGCCCCACTCTGACACTCTTCCCATTATGTAGTTCAATGTCCCTGCTGGCTAGCAGTCCCTGCCCCCAGCTGAAACCCAGCCAGATATACAGTAAGTATGTCCCTGGTGTCCAGTGGTCCTACCCCCCCACTCGCACCCTTGGCCAACCCATAGTAAATGTTCCCTGGCATCTAGGGATCCCTCCACCTCCCTGTCCACTGATCACAGGCCCCATGTATTAACAAATTTTACCCTGGTAGTTTAGAGATCCCTTTTCCCACCACTGTCCACTGATCACTGGCTCATTGATGAGAATAAAGAAATGTCCCTGATGGTCTATTGGTCCATCCCACTCTCCCATTTGTTGATCACTGGCCCGTTATATCAGTACAAGATTTCCTGATGGTCTAGTGGTCCCTCCCCCTGCCCAATATAAAATGGAATGTCCCCTGATTGCCAGTGTAACCCCCCCCATTCCAAACCCCTGTATAGCAAGGAAAACATTTGCCTGGTAGTGTAGTAGATCCCCTCCCTAATACTGATCCCCTGTAAATGGATTGGAACCCTGTCCTTGGTGGTCTAGTAGACCCCCCTAGCCCCCCACCCTGGCAGTTAGTGCCCCACCATCTTGTTCCTCCATCCTGAAACTGAGCCAGCGACCAGCGCAGCCCTCCTCTTACCACCACGGCTGGCTACAGACTGAGCTCTCAATGAGCACGTCCTGTATACAGTACATGCTTAATGACACTGACTGACAGCTCAGAGTGAGCTGTCATTCATTGAGTGCCTACCATATACAGTATGTGCTCATTCAGAGCTCAGTCGGGGGCCATCCGTGGTGGTAAGAGGTGGGCTGTGCTGGTCCCTGGCTTGGTTTCGGGATGGAGAGAATGGTGATGGGGCACTACCTGACAGGGTGGGGGGTATGGGTCCTCTAGACCACCAAGAACAGGGTTCCATTCCATTTACAGAGGATCTGGATTAAGGAGGGGGTTTCACTACATCACCAAGGAAATGTTTTCTTCACTATACATGGGATTGGGATGGGGGGGTTAAACTGGAAACCAAGGGACATTCCATTTTATATCGAGTAGGCGGAGGAACAGCTAGACCACCAGAGACTCTTTTGTTATTATAATGGGTGTGTGCTCGGGTGGAGGGAGGGACTACTAGACCAATAGGGAATCTTTTTTTCTTATAATAGGTGAGGGATTGGGTGGGGGTAGGGACCACTAGACCACCAAGGAATCTTGTATTAATATAATTGGCCAGTGATTGGTGAATGGGGGAAGGGGGGAGGAACCACTAGACTATCAAAGACATTTTTTTATTCATCTAAATGGGCTGAAGATTGGTGGATGGGGTGGTACCACTAGACTACCAGCGACATTTCTTTATTCTCTTCAACGGGCTGGTAATTGGTAAAGGGGGAGGGGAGATGGACCAATAGACCACCAGTGACATAATTTGTCTTATGGCACAGATGGTGATCAGTGGTTGGGGAAGAGGAGGGATCATTAGACCACCAGGGAGACAGTCTTTTTTTCTCTTGGCCAGCTATCAGTGCTGGGGAGCACTAGCTACCATGTCTGTGTGTCTGCCATGGTCTGGGGGAGCATGCTATGTCACCTGCAGCTTATGCAAATGGATTCATAATGTGCATGCAAATGACCACCTAATACCTTGCATGCCCAATAGGCTCATTTTCAAAGGTGTTCTAGTGACTTGGGAATAGCGCACAGACACTATCCATTGCGGGGCCATTCACTTGAGTAAGTGTCGGGGTGCCACTAGTGGGGTGGTACCAGTTGTACAAGGGTTACCGCCAATGCTACCTAGCCCCATTCACAGTCAGATAGCACAGTACGCTATCCAACTGAGAATAGCGCATTTTTACAACTGGGCAACCGCAAACAGCAATGTAAATCTGGGTGCTGAATTTGAGATTTTTTTGTGAATATGGCCCTTTATGTTACTGATAGGGAATTCCTATATGAAAGGTGGAGAAACTGTAATGAATGGAAATGGTCAGATTACAAATAACAGCCGTAGGTCATAGCAGTGAAAATAGGCACACTTATAGGCTTGTAGAGATGTACCAAAATTTATTAAATATAATTTATTAAAATGTAGCAGCAGCCGGCCAGGTGGCGCAGAGGGCTGAGGTGCTGGACGGCACACCTCGAACCACGCCAGTAACCCGGGTTCGGGAATGGACTCAGATCGTCGGGGGCTGGCTGGAGAAGGAGAAGATTGAGCATCCAGAGGACTTCTCTCCTCTCCTGTGGTGGGTTGGGTGGGAAGCCTCGCTCCTGTAGCGGTCCCTGGTGGAGACTGGGGGCACTACTAAGCAGCGGCATAGGAGGGACAACCAGGAAAGCTGCAAAACAACTTCAGCACCCACCAGATGATGATCTCTGCATTCTCCACACCTCCATAACCTCTGGGAGCCTGCTTCTCCACAGCAGCACCCCCGAGTCAGTAAGGAAATAGAGTGATGGGGTTTCCCCCTCCCCCGGTGCCTTCCCCCTAGGAGGAGGGGGACCCACCCAGAGATGGGTTACTCTGGGATGACTTGGAGGGCTGGCTGCAATATGTGGTATGAGGGCAGCACTCGACAAGAGGATGGTCCGGGAGTGGAGATGCTAGGAGGGCCCGAAGGAGAGGGGGACGCCGGAGGATCGCAGGAGGTAAAAAGATAATACAAAAAGAAAAATGTAGCAGCTATAGTGGAAAAAGACTCAATGTTTCACACAGAAATGTATGCTTTATCAAAGGTAAAAATCAGACAGACTACATACTTACATAGTGCTACCCACTGAAAACAACACATCCTCATGCAATTCAGTAATATACAAGTGAAGTGCAAATTGACAAAAACATCATCCCCCAGATGAATGAAACATTATTAACATCTAATTAACAACAGTACAGATGGTAATCACAATTACATTTTATATTAGATTAAATCAGCTTCCCTAAGAACTACATATATCATGGATAGATTTCCTTACAGTATTGCTATCATATTTATTTACATTTATATATGATATTATATAGTGTGCAAGGTATATTCCAATTGTTGTGATGACATATTGCTGGTACGAAACCGGTCGGGAGTTAGTGTTGCTTTTCCTGTTTTTGGCTGATTGTAGTGTCTGCTTTTTGTATTTAATAAATTTATGTCCTGTCTGATGCCAAGTGGAGGTGTACTGATTTTCGTGGTACACTACTGAATTTCAATTCGTGCACCCTCCTTTAGCAGTGGAGCTGTTTTTGTTTTCTTCTCTTCTTCTATATTCTTCTTCTTCTTCTATATTCCAATCTCTCTGATAGAATGCAGAAAGTCAAGGTAGGCCCTGTCCTATCACCTCGCCTCCCTATCCGATCCGGTGTCCCACAGGGCTCCATTCTTGGCCCCCTACTTTTCAGCATATACCTCAACTCCCTCCCATCCGCATGCCCTGGAAATCTGCTCCTTTATGCGGATGAAGCAGTCCTGTTCACCTCTGACCCGGCCCCCCTTAAACTCCACCAAACCCTCCAGCACTCCTTCCACGAAATTGAAAACTGGCTCACCACCCAGCATCTTATTATCAACTATAATAAGACTAAAATCATGATATTCGCCCACCCTCAGAACCCACTCAAAAACCTGTGCCCCAAATTTCTCACTACAAATCAGCCCCCAGAACAAGTATACAACTTTAAATACTTAGGATCACACTAGACCCCGCCTCAGCTTTAATCAACATATCCTACACCTAACAACTGCCCTTAGCTCCAGACTTGAGTACTTTCCATGTACAACACTGCCTCACCCCTGAAGCACTACAGCTTACAGTAAACTCCTTGATCCTCTCCCTGTTAGACTATGGCATCCTAATATACAGTGCCACACCCTCCACAACCCTAAGTAGACTCTGGCTTGTGCTCAACAAAGCCTGCCACCTCATCCTAGGATGTGATTGTTTCACTCACTCCTGCTTCCTTTACAACAGCACAAACTGGCTAAACCTGGATAGCAGAATCAGATACCACACCTGCCTTATGACCAAAAAGGTATTACTTGGCCTCACCCCACCATCCCTACACCAAATTATCCTCCCATCACCACCAGGCAAAACAACCCGTAGCACAAGCAAGCGGCTACTATGGGTACCCCATGGCCAGACCTCCGAATACCAACACACTTTCAGTTTCAGAGCCCCTTCCTGGACAAACTCCCTCCCTATCCATGTAACTGATGAAAGAAGGCTGGGCCCATATAAATCAAAGCTGAGGGAACACCTACAGGGTTCAAATAGATGTGACTGCCCTTGATACCTGATCTGCCACTACCTCCTAACAAACAATATACTAGCAGGTCAATGTACAAAAAAAAATAAAAATAAAAAAGCATTTACGAAACATGACAATCAGCCTCCTACAGAATCTCTCTGTCTTTTTCTTCCTCCTGGCTGTGCTAAAGTACCTAAATCTCTGTTAACCCTCCATGAAACAACCATGTAACCTGTTTTTTTGTATTATTGTTGTTACTTTGTTATGTACTGTATTTCTATATCATAAGTCCCATCCCTGTTCAATTTATGTATGACGTGGAACCTTTGTAAATGAGTCTCAGACTCAAAGGTCTTTCTGAATATCACAATAAATAAATAAATTATTATAGCAGCCACTGACTAGAAAACAAGCTGCTGCTGAGTTACCTTGAAATGTATGGAGCTAATAATAACAAAATCGTGTTATGCCTGTATGCTGACCAAAGTCTATCATTGTACAGTAAGTAGATAATATACACAAAAAACAATTTTATGCATAATACAGCCTATAAACGAGGGGTGGGAACATACATGAATGGAGCATGAAGAAGAGGAGGGGGAGTTATGCAGAATATTTTTTTTTTTAATTTTTTTAATAGTGTATAGTGATTGTGTATACTTAACTTTGGCCTTTCTCTATTCCCACCCTTGGGAGAGGTGCCAGGCAATGTTAGGGAAATGGAAGGCCCAGCACTAAGGGTGGGAAGAGTGCCAGAGAAGGAGGAGGTGGGGAGGCTGGTGGGTGTTTGAGACTTGCTAAGCATGGGCTGCTGGCAGAGGCTGGATTTTATTTGATTTGTGGGAGGAGTTATTCCCCACATTGAACCTCTGGTGAAGACCTACCATTCAATGTTTGGTGAATAGTGTATAGTGCTTGAGTATACTTAACTTTGGCCTTTCTCTATTCCCATGCTCAGTGGAGGTGCTGGGCAGCTTACATGAAATAGAATGCCCAAAAAGTGAGATTAACTCCTTCAACTCAGAGTGTGAACAGTAGCATGCAGGAGAGCCCCCCCCCCCAATGTGAAGGAAACCATCTGAGGAACCATGGCTACTGAACTGCCCATCCTCTAGGCATACTAGAGGAGATGATCCTAAATGCTTGACTGAATTAGGGAGGTCCATCTTCCAAATCCCTAGGTGATATGAGCAGGAATGTTTTTTTTTGGATGCTGATGATGCTGCTTCGATCTGAAAGGAATAATTTGAGAAAGCATAAGGATTAAGACTGACCATTGAAGGAGAGTCCTTACATGCTTCATAAGCTATTTGGTAGTCATTGCTACACAATTGTCATACGAAAAGGTTAGGAGGAATGGAAGCAAACATGATATTGCACGAGTTGATCAAAAAGTGATACAGGGCTCCAGTTATAATGAGTTGGGTAATACATTATCTGAATTCCTTTGTGCAATCTGTTGGTCTTAAACGTGGACGCAAGATGATGTAATGATCTGCTTGTTTTATGAAATTGGTGACTATGAGAAATTTAGCAGTGGAGGCTGATGATATAGTAAACTTCCCAGGAAGCAGGAAACCATGGAAAGCTAAATAGATAGCTGATGAGACTGTAATATTCATGCTAGGGACAAATAGAATATAGAGCTGTGTGTGTGGAAAGAGAAAATTGTCAATTTGTAGAATTTCAATGGAATTCCATGAGATTCTGTGAACTTTTAAGAAATGTCAGAATTTCACAGAATTGTTGAAATGTATTAATTTTGTTATAACTCAGCTGTAAATCAAGGAAGAAATCTAAGATTTGACATGGTTACTTGCTGTCAGGTTCTCTAACAGTGAACAAAATATCATGACATTAGGACACATCATATCAAAATTATACATCCTCTGAGTATGTCATGTTATTTTTTGTGGGAAATTTCATGAATAGTTTGATATGC
The DNA here is from genome assembly GCA_016271365.2 of Neoceratodus forsteri. NCBI lineage: Eukaryota > Metazoa > Chordata > Ceratodontiformes > Ceratodontidae > Neoceratodus > Neoceratodus forsteri. The sequence goes on along the minus strand of CM057450.1, from coordinate 866,234,134 downwards.
ATATAACTCGGGCACCTTTGGATCTAGAAATCTATAACTAGGTATATATATATATATAAAATCTTTATACTTGCAAATGTGTATAACATTTCAATGAACACTTTGAAAATTATACTAAAATAACTAACACTGAAATGTTGGCAAAATGTTTGGCTATCTGCAATATGGTACTTAAAGCTTGAAACTTAAAACTTGGTGCACATAACCATGTTGTACATTTCTCTAAATCCTGACACTGTGGAGAATTGTGGATAAGAATTTTGAAAATTAAACTTTAATTAAATGTTTGTCTACCTACAACTCAGTCCTTTCAGTCAATTTGATGAAATTTGGTAGAATTTTTGAAATGTATTAATTTGGTCATAACTCAGTCTTCTACTGAACTAGACAGCAGTGATTCCTTGGTGATATGAGATCTAGAGGTGTTCCAAATATCATGACATTATGATACATTGTCTCAAAATAATATTGCTCAAAGTTTCTCATTTTAATTTTTGTGTGAAAGTTTTTGAAAATGTTTTCATGCATATACTTTAACTCAGGTACCTATGGACCTAGAAATCTTAAGCTGGGTACATATATAAATGTAGTAATAGCCCATATACCTGTAAAATTTTGTAACATTTTAATTAATGCATTCAAAATTGTATTAAGTTAAAATCTACATTTTGGCAAAATGTTTGGTTACCTATAGCATAGCCCCCTTTAAAGTTTGAGACATAAATCTTGGTGCACATACCCATGTTTTAAGTTTCTGTAAATCCTTCAACGGTGGAGCATTTTGGATAGAAATTATAATATTAGATGAAAAAAAAACTAAAGATTAAATTCTGATTAAATCTTTGGCCACCAATAACTCAGCTTCCTTTCAATGTAGGATACATACATTTGCTACCCTTATGCAAGTCATACATACCTGTACACCTGATCACATTTGGTATCATTCTGATGCATACCTTAAAATCTAGATCAAAATAACTGCAGTTTAGAATTTGGCAAAATTCTGCTGAATTTGTGTGCACATTCCACAAAATTCCATGGAATTGGAATGCAATTCCATGGCCATTCTGTCAGCATAGTTTTATATTCCATAGAACTCCAACAAAATGTTTAGCAGCAAGTAAAACAGGTTTCTGAATACAGATCCTTGATAGGGTGTTTAATAATAATAATAACAATAATATCTTTATTTATAAAGCATCTTTCAATTGTCAAGGCACTGAATTGTAACAATAAGTAACAGTAAAATCACAATTTAGATAAATAAATACAAAGCTAAAATCGATTTGTGTAAGCTTGGCACCATAGCTGAGTCTTTAGGGCCTTCTTAAAGCCCTCCACAGTCATGCACTCCCATAACTGATGGGGTAGAGAACTCCACAGGGCTGGGGACGCATACATGAATGCACAGGCCCACAATGTCTTCAAAGATACTCTAGGAATCTCCAGCAACCCCTCATCAGCTGAGTAGAGTGTTCACCCAGGGCAGTAGGGGGACAGGAGCTCTTTCAAATAGTCTACACCCAGTCCATGAAGCTAGACCTTGAAGGTGATCCACCACTGAATAGGCAGCCAGTGCAGTTCGCACAGTACTGGTATGATGTCACATGCCTGAGGAGTCCCCATCAACAACTGGGCCACAGCATTCTGCACTAGCTGCAAGTGGCAGATATCAACCTCTGGAATCTCTAGGCACAGGGAGTTGCAGTAATCAAGGTGCAGGGTCACAAAGGTGTTGATCAGCATAGGAAGGTCACCAGATAGAACTAGGTGCTTGACCCTGGCGATGTTCCTCAGATGGTAAAAGGAGGATTTGACAACTGCTGACACCTAAGAGTGCAGTATCAGCTCATTGTCAAGAATCACCCCCAGGTCCCGCACCCATTCAGAGGAAAGAAGCTTGGAAACTCCCAGGCAAAGTTTGGAAGGTTGACCAACCCACAACCCCTCTGTCCAGTGGTCCAGATCCACAACCATCACCTCAGTCTTTCCTGAGATCAACTTCAACCAGCTGGAATTCATCCAATCCTGGATTTCAGTGAGGCAGTTGTTAACTACCAAATGCGCATGATCCTGGTTAGGTGCAAAAGACAGGTAGTGCTGGGTATCATCAGCATAGCAGTGAAACCTCAGCCCATACCATCTTGCAATGTCTCTGAGGGGCAGCATGTACACTACAAACAACTTGGGGGACGACACCAAGAGCTGAGGGACCCCATATGGCAGAGAGAATGGGTCAGAAGAAAAAATCCCCAACACCACCCTCTAAGTTCTGCCAGTGAGGAAGGACTTAAACCACCTGAGAACTGTAACGGACATGCCACAGATGAACCTCAGGTGCTCGAGGAGCACCCATGGTCCATGGTGTCAAAAGCTGAGGAGAGATCAAGAAGTGCCAAGATAGAATGGCACTTCTGATTTCTTGCCATCAAGAGATCATTGAGCACCCGAACCAGAGCAGTTTCGGTACTATGCCTCTTACAAAAACTGGATGGGAGAGGTTCATAAATATCGTGGATGTTCAAATGGTTCTCCAGTTGTAGCACCACAACGTTTTCAATCACCTTCCCAATGAAGGAAAGGTTAGAGATCGGTCTGTAGTTTGCAAGGCATCCAGAGTCCAGAGCAGCTTTCTTCAGGAGGGGTGTCACCACTGCCACCTCCTTCAGGGAGCTGGGAAACTCACCAGACTCAAGGAAGCACCAAACTATCCTTGCAAGGACTGGGCTGACGATGTCACAACAACCTATAATCAGGGAGGTTGGGTCTAGATCCAAGCTAGAGCACATTGGGCACATACCCTGGACAATCCGCACAACATCCCAGGACTCCAGCCAGTTGAAGAAACACCAGACGAAGTGAGGAGGAGTGACCATACACCAACTACTAGCAGCTCCCATAGAGTGTGCCAGTTGGATCTCTGCCCTGATTCTGGCCACCTTTTTCTCAAAGAACTGAGTGAGCTCATCACTCTCAACCTGTGAAAAAGCTCTTCAAGACTGAAGACAGGCTGGGTTGCACAGTCTGTCCACAGTTCAAAAGAGCTGAACTGGTTGGTTCTGAGCAGCAGCAATCTCCCCGAACTGGAACTCTGCCTTCTTACGGGTGATTGCTGATTGGTAGACTTGATAGTGTTCCATCAATCTAAGATGGTCAGCCTCCAAGGCGGATTTCTGCCAGCAGTGCTCTAACCTTCATCCAAGTCATCTCTACTCCCTCAAGGTCCCATCAAACCATAGGGACTGAGGGTGAAAGGAGAGATGATGAACACGGACAGCAGTGATAGAGTCCAGGACCATAGTAATGGCCTTATTATAGGCCTGCACCAGGCTCTCTGGACTTCCACTTGCTCCCAGAATTACCTATAGGTCAAGTACCACCGCTAGGCCATCAGGGCTCATATCCCATAAAGGGTGGTATCTGACCATCTCCACAGGAGTAGTCCTATGAAGTGGGGAGGCTCAAAAACTGAACCTCACAGTGTGGTGATCTGACCATCTGACTGGTTCCACCACCAAGTCAGAGGTTTCGATCCCCAGGAGGAAAACCAAGTCAATAGAGTGACCATGCTTATGGATAGCAGAGGTAACCACCTGTGTAAAACCCAGTGATGTCATTAGCTGGATGAAGTCCTGTCCAAATCGCAAGAGTTCATCATCAGTGTAAATGGCCCTAATGTTTTTCTCCTCAGACAGAGGAATTGCTACTTCCTGGAATAGATAGATGAGTTCAGTAATGTCAGCTGCAGGAGGTGAACCAGGAGGCTCATTGAGAAGGACGTCATCTAGAAGATGGATGATGACTGTACAATGGCTGACACTGAGTAATAACCAACAAAGCATCTTATAAAACAAGTCAAAAACTTATGGGCTCTTTTTACAGTCAAAGCTTAGCCAAATGGCAAAGTAGCAATGATCTTCCCTGTTAATGCCATATAGATGCCACAGATATGGGTGAATGGGTAGCAACTTAAATGCATCAGTAATGTCCACTTTTGAGAGCCAAGAGCTGGGGTCAAACTTTTTAATGTTTGTAATGACATCATTGGCGTGAGCATAAGAGAGAGAATAATCATCAGACGAAATGAATGAATTGATGCTTGCAATGCACATTGATAGAGAGGCAGATAAGTTCATGATTAGGCACTTCTTGCTAGGAAATGTTCTGGAGGTGACACTGATAGGATTGATCTGATGGGTGGGAAATGTTGGATGCAGAAAAGTACCAAGGAGAAATCTTTTTTGCAGTTCTTTCTGTAAAAGCTGCTGAATGACCTTGGGTTCCTTTATAGCAGAATGTAAATTATGACATATGAAGGTGTCAGAGGGAAGCACCGAAATGCCACATGGAAACCTTTGGAGAAGCCAGAAAGGAGATAGTCCACAAATGAGTGAGAAAGATGAGAAGTTAGCACTTGAGACAGGACTCGTAAATTGATCAGAATTGAAGGATGAAGTGATTGTCATAGTTTCAAACAAGACATGTTCAAACAAATGAATTGAGCATAGCATCACCACAAAAAATGCAGATGTGAAGAAACTGACAGCCAGAACCCAGACAGCCTTCATCATTAAAGTTATTGCAAATCAGTTTCCTTCCTGAATATTTAATATGTCTTCATCATCTAACCAAGAGGGGATGGAAGGAGGCATTAGGATGTGGGTCAGTCTTTAAGAGGAAAATGAAGCAGGAATTGATCCAGCTGATCTAGCTCTCCTAGCTGGAAAGGTAAATGATAAGACATAGAACACTGTTAAAGGACAAAGAGAAGCAAAATATACAAAGGAGCTGTACAATGGGCAGGATTATGCTTGCTGCCCAGTAATGTGAAAACAAAACAGCTCAATATCCAGGATGGCACAGTTCAGTTTTGTTTTAAAATGAGCCAACGCAGCTGCAGCTTTTGTGAGGAAGGATCAATGATAATCATAGAAATGTGTCCCTCCATAGCACATGCCTAGATTGACCAAGAGAAGAGTCCATTTCCTCACATCTAGAATGCTATACAGGTCAAAGCACATCACAATATAAGCTGAAAGAGAGAGAGAACAAATTCTGGCATAGTCAGTTTCTTCATGAGTTAATGATCCTTCAACTTCAATATGACAGAAGCATATCAACAAAATACTATCCTGTTTTTGATGGTATCATGGAATGAGATGAGAAGGGATATCAGGTTTACATTCTTCCCCTCTATCATGTCTTTGTAGATGTGACCTGGGAAAAGGTGAATAGGGCAGATGAATGGAAGAGGAGTGGTTGAGGAGGAAGTAGTACCTCAATGCTGTCAAGTTGGCACATATGAAGTAGATGGAGTGCTTAAGGTTGATATAGCACTAGTAGAAGCATCATTCTCTTGGGTATGGCTGGTGAACAGAGGGACAGCAGGTATCGCTAAGCTTGAGGCTGGAGTAGGTTGCGAGGGAAGATGAGCTTTGAAGGAAGCAATATGAGATTGTAGCTCTGCTACAGATGTAACAAGCAAAGACATAAATTCTCGAATTTCAGATAAAGCAGCAGGAACCAGTGGAGAATGAGCTGGCCAGGTGCAGGATCACTGGCAGAACGAGATTTAGTAGCTATGAATAAATCAAGCATTTCCTGTTTCCATGCTGAAGCTGAATGTGAAATATGGAGTTTTTTCAATTCAGACATAAGGTTGGGGATAGACCAGTCCTTTATGGAGTAATTTAATTTTGAAAGTCTTTTGAATTATGGTTATGTATCTGAAGAAGTCCAAGGAAACCCCAAAGGACCTTCCTGGGGATCTGGAGATGGATTGCCTGTAGGAGTGGTAGAAGCCATAGTGCCAATACACCAGTTCATTTCACACTTCAGAGGAATGAATCCTGGTGGAGGAACTTGAGCCTTTTAGGAACTTCAGAAGAATAGGGGAACAATTGACTCTCACCAGATTCATGGGGAAGCATTACCACCTGTGGCGTTGAGAAGGAGAATGAACCCCAGGCAGCTAGATCTAGTTACTGGACACTGTCATGAATGAAACAGATCAAGTGGGGTTGCATTCACTTCACAGCTTGGCAGGTTATGGAATTACACTTTTGGTGGACAATGTGGAGCAATTTATGCATGGGTATTAGTTTATGGACTGATAGCATGAGTATGTGAGATTTGAGTCCAATAAGTTGCTGATGGTGTGAAAGTTGCAGACTCCTGCCTCTGGCAGATGAAGTTGAACCCTACCTGCACTCAAAGACCTCCAAAAGGTATGAGTTAGAGTGATGGAGTCCAGTAGGGCTGCCGGTGATGGTTGTTTAAGGACAGGACAGGGAGTAGGCTGGCTGATTTAGGTAGTTGACATAGAGGCAATGAAAAGGAGTATAGAGGACTGAGATGCTAGGCTGAGCAGCAGAATGATGGGGGAGCATAAAGTTAAGAGAACTGACAGCAGTAACTTAGATGGGAAAAGAGGGTCTGTAGCTTTAATCCAGGCAGTGACATCAGCCCTTGTCATTAACCCAGAAGAATGCATAAGGCTGTGAGAAAAGTTCAAAATGGAGGAGAAAACCCCCAAAAGAAAAGAGACAACCAGCACCAATGAGGACAAGTGCAGACCTAAGGGAGGAGAAACACGAGCAAGACTGGAGGAGGAAGGAGAGTAATGGGCCAACAACGGGGGAACTGCCAACTGAAGCATTGTAAGAGTGGCAAAGCAACAGAAAACAGCAGGAGAGAAGAGTGAAGGGCAGGAAAGAAGGGACAAGAAACATAGACAGAGAAGTGGAGGAAGGAAAAAGGTGGTGGGGCAGGGGGGTGGCAGGCACCGCTGAGGAAGGGCTGCAACAGCAGTGGAAATCCAGCAGAAGAAGTGAAAAACAGGGAGGCAAAAGGAGGCAACACAGAAATACAAAATAAGCAAACAGAGGAAGGCAGCATAGCCACAAAGACCATGCAGCAGCTGAGGCATTTGAGACAAGCTAAGAGTGTGCTGCTGGGAGAGGTTGGATGTTATTTTATTTGTGGGAGGAGTTATTCCACCACAGTGAACCTCAGGCAAAGCCCTCCAATAAAACACTCATCCAGCCTTACTACTGCTATTAAATTTTAAGTTACTATCAAAACAAAATCAAGTGAAAGTATACTGTTGATAGAATCTGCTGCTTCAAAACTTGTAGCAACCGTTAAGTGTGGGCTGCTGAATTTCTTCCCCTTGCTCATCCATAGTGTTTGTAAATGAGAAGTTACAGTACTATCAGGCTTAATTATAAAAATGGAAGACACACAGGAGAAAAGAAAACAGAGGCAATAAGCATTTCATTTGTACACTCTGTAATTTGAGGTACATTACTTTCATTACAATGGTTCCCCAGGCAAATAAATATCCAAAGGAACCACACAAGGATATAGATATGAACAAAAGCAGTAATACAGAAAACACCCATTCCTGGCATTGGTGATCTCACACATGTAAGCTATATACAGTAGGTCAGATAAAACATGGGTGGGTTGGGGGAGAGGAAAGTAATTGTGATTACAATCTATGCTGTTTTTAATTAAATCCTAGTGATGAGGGGATTGTGGGGATGTATTTCTCAGTTTGCACTTCACTGATAAATAATTGAATTGCACAAGGATACATTGTTTTTTGATGGGTAACACTATGTAAGTATGAAGTTTTACATTTATTTTTCTCTTGTGATGGAGCACACATTTTTGTATAAAATGTCAAGTCTTTTTCCAACTAATGGCTGATATATTTTAATAAACTATACTTAATACATTTTTGGTGCAACTCTATAAGCCTGTAAGTGGGCCTATTTTCGGTGCGGTGAACTAGGGCTGTTTTTCTATAAACAGACTGCTTGCTGTTGTCCTTGTGCTCCAGGCTTCCTTTTGAGCTTCCTTTCTACTCTGGGGTTAGCTTTTTAGTTGTGCTTGAAAGAGCACCGATAGTGGAGAATAAGTAATAATTCTAAAGCAACAAGCAGCGTGAATAGCAGCTCAGTAAGTGACGAACAGACATATTAATTTTATTGACTCACTGTTTCACCGGACAGGCAATGCAAACCCACTGCTACAAGATAATTATGTTAATGATTCCACAGTTGCCGTGGGTAGTAGTAGTTTGGACGTGGCTACTGTTTCAGTTGATGAGGCTTTCATTAGCCTTGAACATACTGCTCTCTGGCACAACACCTCTGTTGGCAGCATATCTTGTTAAAGGCATACCTGGGTGTGGTTAGGATTCCCTGTGGGCTACAGGTGACCAAGCAACCAAGATGTACCATGGACAGAAAAAAAAAATTACCGACAGTGCAATCTCAGGGCCAAAAAGTGAAGAGGGGCAAACTTAAAATGTAACTACTGAAAACAAGTATACTGAAGAGTCTAAATGCTCTGAAGAGTGACAAACCAATTGGTTAAGATGGGTTGCACTTGGGTTGCACTCTAGAGTGCTATAAGAAATGTGGCTGGAGCTGTCCACACCCTTGCAGAGCCCAATTGTGCACTGCAAACAGGAGTGGTGTCAATGGATCGGAGGGCACCTGATGTGGTACCCCTGCACAAGAGTGGGAGCAGGGATGACAGTGGGAACTCCAGTCAGTCTGATGTCTGTAGTGGGCAAACTGCTTTTGCTTAAGGCCATAGTAAAGGAGAGGTTGGTAGAGCAGCTGGATGCCAGAGGATTCCAGAACAAAATACAGCATGAGCTACATGCTACATGTAGCATGATGCTACTCTAGAGACCAGAAGGAAGAGTGGACATGACTGCAACTTTTTTTGGTTTTTCATGGGATAAACAAGGTGGACATTGGGAAACTGTTCACAGTGGAGTATGTGCAGCTATGTGCTAAAGACACATATCCTGGCAATAGAAGCCCACAGATGTCGACAGCAAACTGGTCCAGCTGTCCCTGGCCCCCCACCACATTGATGTAGTAGCAAAGAGGGGCTATGGGGCATGGTGGAAATGGCATGGTGAACACCAGTGGGCATTCAGCTGTATGTCCTACATACTGGTATACTGAATCCTCTGCTCCATGTGCAGCAAGATACAGTGGAATGCAAAAGTTCATTTTTTAAGTAAATTGAACAATGGGCTATTGCCCATATGGTTGCTCAAAACCCTCACTGCAAGGGCAGAGGACTTTGGGCAGCAAGACAGTGGGATCACCTGCCCTGCTGTGACTGTCCACCACTGGTTGGGGGGGTGTATGGAAACTATGGTAGGGCTCCTGTCTGCTTAGTCTGTGTCCCCTCCACTGGCACTTCCTACTAAAGATGTGGTTATTAGATGGTGCATAGCCATGTCCCCCCAGTGAGTCCCCCTGTTTATCAACATGTGCAATGCTATGCAAAAACAGGTGATTTGCTACAGAAAGGGTGGGCCTGTTTAGTGAATGCAGCAAATGTCCAATGGGAAACCTTATGCACTGCTTTGCAAATTAGGGATGCCAATGTGCCATCTATCTGCAGAGTATAAGCAATGAGCATAGGGCCCTTGGTACACAAGGGGCCACCCCTTTTGTGAATTCTCCAGGCATCTGATACAACATCTGGTGTAAGGTTTTGCAACATGGGGATGCCTATGCAGTCGTAAACATAGTACATAGGTGGTGATCTGTGTCAAAACAGTGGAGGTGTTTGAGAGAGGGTAAGATGGACATATGAGGCAGATAGGGATAACGTAGGAGGCTGACATGGAGCAAAGTGATATGAATGATCAGGAGAGTGTTAACATTATGCCATTGGTAGGGCCAGGTAGACTGGATGGGCCAGTGGGCTTCATACTGCAGTCAATTTCAAGATTTCTCTGTTTCCACTGTATCACAGTATAATCGGTGACGCTAGCAGTGCTATAGCAAGAGTACTTCCTGTTAATACATAAGCTTGCTTTAGCCATTCATGACCATGCCTAGCTTTCACAAAAGGCCCATTACATTTAATTGAGGCCATGAAAGCTGACAGAAAGCAGATTGCATTACTGAATCATAAATAATACATCCATAAGGAATGGGAGCTTCTATGTTTAATTCTGTCCATGTGTCCAAAATATATAAAGTGCAAGCTGATAAAATAAATCCCTGTTTCAGATTCCTTCAGCACTCCTGCCAACAACTTCAATCCCTCCTGCCAATGCAAATGGTATTCTTCCAGCACTGTATAAGTTGTTTCAATACTGCCCCTTCCTGACAGTCTAGTATTATTTCTAAGCATTTAACCCCCCACACACACCTACTCATACACACACACACACACACACACATAAGAATTGTGGGGGTATATAGGCTCTCATGGGCAGAGTTGATGGACCATTAGTCTTTTTCTGTCATCACTCTCTATGTTTCTATGAAATCAAATGCAGGTATCTTTTTTTCCGTATTCTTTCTCCCAGTGGACCTGGAGTTTTTTTATATATATATATATATATATATATATATATATATATAGATATAGATATATAGATATATATATATATCTCCTCACTATAGGACAAAAAGTGCTTAAAATCTCCTTAATTTTCCATTAATTGACCCCAGAACTTAGAATCTGCCACTTAATTGAAAATCAAGGATGCCATAAAAAAAAATAAGTTTGTAAAACCCAAACCCCTTAATTATCCTTAATTACTTAAACAGAATATACTGAATTAAAATTAAGGTATTAATTAATGAAGTCTTTTGTGCTTAATTTAAAATAATCAGAAGAGTAAGAATAAGAAATATGCTGAATTAAAATGCCCTAGGAAATCTTCTTTCCCCTTAATTTTAATAAATGGTTGCATTACTAAAACAATTATGCTGAATTCAAATTAGTGAAAGTATGCATACAAAGAATACCGATATATATTAATAACAAAGGTGCCAATGCACCAACGGGTGGAAAGTATGCACCAGAAGCACGTACCCTGCCTGTGCAGCTCAGCAGCCGAGGTGTGCACAGGCTGGTATTCACCAATGTCCACCACCTGCCCACAGACCAGCCTGCCCTCCCATACATGGCAAAGCACCCCCCCCAGTCCCTGATGTCTGCCTATTGCCTTGGAACATAGCAGAGCCACATTCCCAGCAATGCAGCTCCCCCAAAACACATATAGAGGCACCAGCCCAGTGAATGCAGACACCCCACAACACACATAGGGTCACCAACCCAATGAATGCAGACATCCTCAACACATGTAAGGGCCCTGGACCTGTGAATGCAGACAACCCCCAACTCACAAAGAGATACTGGCCCTGTGAATGCAGTAACCCCTCCCCACATACACATACAGTTGCTCCTGACCACATTATCCTTATTCCCAGCCCCAGTACCCCACTCCCTCATTGGTGTTCAGTGGCCTCATCCAACCTCACCCACCACAGCATTGACAACCCTCCAACCTCTGTACCTGCCCATCCATGCCACAGCAAGGGATCACCAGCAGTTCAGCCCACCTCACACCTATTTGGCCAACAACCATCCAAGTGATGCTGGGAGTGTGCTGCCTATATATAGGGGTGCACTCCCAGCATCACCTGGATGGCCGAGGAGGTGTGAGGAGGACTGTGCCTCTGGACATCCCATGCTGCGGCTCCAACGGGCAGGTACATGGTTCAGGGGGTTGTTGGTGCCGTGGGGAGGGGGGTTAGGGGAGACCACTGAACATCACTGAGGGTGTGGGGGTGCCAGGATCAGGAGGTGTATGGGATGCTCTGCACTGCACCAAACAAATCACATTGGAGCTCTTGTTGAGGAGGGATTCAGGTACCTTGGGAACGGGGCAGTGATGTGACTTTGGGGAGGAGGGGTGGGTACCACCACTGCAGGACAGGGCATGGTTGTATGGTGAGGGGGTTCCTACACAGTCATGGTAATGGGGCAGAGCTGTGTGGTGGGGAGGAGGTGCCTATGTATGGTAGGGAATAGGACAGTGATGTATGGCAGGACGGGGTTGCAGCTCACGGATGGGGATGGTGTACCAATTTGTGTGTGGGGGGGGCTGCCAGTCCGGAATGGGGCAGGAAGATTGGCATGTGGGGGGCCTGTACTATATGGCCAGGACTGGACCAGTGTCCTATGTGCCACAGGCTGGGTGCATTGATTCATTATGGTAGGTTCCCTCCTAACGTAACCGTCACCCTGTTATGCCCGCGGTGCACAGCACTACACGCCTTAGTGAATGACACATAGTATTGGCCCACCCACAGCGCATCACTGTCCACATAGCCAGGAGATTGGTTGTGCATGGGATGCATGACCCTGTCATGCATCCCATGCAGGGGGCGCAATGGGTGTGGGGAGCCTACTTGCTGCAGATCCATGACACATAGTCACTCCACACAATTGAGTATAGCACCCAAAGTGTTTATTTAAAATTTAGAAAAATTGTATAGGAATTATTTACATAAGTATTAAAAATGATAAAAAGTACACAGTTGTGAACAGTTAAATCAAGAATGTTCAATGTGCCCAAGTTACCACAAAACATTTCAAATATTTATTATATGGTCACATACAGTATATACATTATCAAATATTTTATTGTAGTACATTGAGACACACATTACCAAAAGCTAAAAATAAAACCTTGTGTATCAAACACAATACAATGGTTAATTTTGTTTAAATGGTTGCTTCAAATTTGAACTGATCATTTTAGTCATTGCAGTACTTTTGAATAAAAAACTGATGAAGAATTCTTGCACAACGATCAGGCTCATGACAGTGTAAATGTCAGTGTCAAGAAATTTTTCAAGGAGGCAGCATGGTGCAGTGGTTTAAGGCTCTGAGCTGCAAACCTGGAGAACTAGGTTTAAACCCCACAGCCCCCTCTTGCATACTGTGTGACTATGAGCATGTTACTTAGCTTCCTTGGCACCCAGGTTGCACCTGTAAACATACTTTCAGCTTAGTGTGTCTCTCCTGGTTAATAAAAAAATAGAGAGTAATGTAGGCTTTTGAAATGCCAATCAGAATGTAACATTTTCAATACCATTTTTTAAACTTTTTTTCATACAGTTTTTGTCCTCTGCTGGTCTCTGGTTGCTGTCTCTCTCGGAGATCCCAAAGTACTTACTGACTCACCTCTCAATGCCAGCTCTTGCATGCCCCTCTATGGAGCAATGGTTTTCCCCCCACCCCCATTGCAGAGTCGATAGCAGGGAATGTATTCCTGAATTCTCACAGGTTTATCAGATGGGCAGTGTGATGAATGCCACGAGGGCCTAGATTACCAAGGCCTCTCACCTATGGCTTCCAGGGCTGTTCTTTTAACTCGTTTCCACCCCACTGGAGGATGGCATGCAAGGGATCAGTTGTACTCACTCATGATGGCATGTGGTGTGCAAACCAGCCATCATCCAGACCCTAACCTGCTTATCTCCATTGCTCCGCCACCCATGGTCACCTAGGTGGCAGCAGTTCAGTGGGGGGCAGTAATCCATCCTCCCTGGAGGAGGACAACATCCTCTGGGATGTTTAATCCCCCTCCCATGGGGTGGCAGCAGTGCAGTGGGGGGCAGCGACCCACCCTCCCCAGAGAAAAACAGCATCCTCTGGGATGTTTAATCCCCCTCCCATGGGGTGGCAGCAGTGCAGAGCGGGGCAGCAACCCACCCTCCCTGAAGGAGGACAGCATCCTTTGGGATGTTTAATCCCCCTCCCATGGGGTGTCAGCATTGCAATGGGGGGCAGCGACCCAACCTCCCCAGAGAAGGACAGCATCCTCTGAGATGTTTAATCCCCCTCCCATGGGGTGGCAGCAGTGCAGTGGGGGACAGCGACCCAACCTCCCCGGAGGAGGACAGCATCCGCTGGGATGCTCAGTCCTCCTGCCCCAGCTGACCGTTGATGCTCGGGGCTTGCTTATGAACCCGGGTCACTAGCATTATGAATGGTAGCACTATTGCTGCACAGCTGGGCTAGCTCCAAGACCATTTTTAGCATTTCTTTGCTGTAGTATGTTCATCTATCTGGAAACAGTATTTCTCTGTTCTCTCACCACAAAGAAGTTCTCAGGTCAATTGGCCCAGTAGTATAGAGGACTGAGGTGCCTCAGGCCTTACCTCTTATCACGCCGGTGGCCAGGGGTCTGGAGAAAGCTTGAGTTGCTGGAGGTTGGTCGGGTAGGGAGAGGATAGAGTATCCAATGACAGCTATCTTCTCCAGGGTGGAGTGGGTTGTAACTCCCTGCCACCAGCGGCTCCCAGTGGAGACTGTGGGTGCAATGGCCCGGGTCACATTGGATCTGTGGGGAGGCTGCAGATGTCCATGGGTTGGGGCTAGAGTGTGCCATTCCATCCTGGACATCATTTCATGTCTGGTGGTCTGTTTCTGCTGGAACATTCGTATGTTCGTACATATGTTCATATGTCCTCACCTCCAACAGGAGGGAGGGGCCATATTCATGCTCATGCAAGAAGGAAAAACCCTGGTTCCTGAGAAGACAATACAGCAGCCCCAGCCCAATTATCTGACCTGGTCCTCCTTGGTCCTAATATCTTCTGGCCTGCACCATGCCTACAATGACTGGATTCAAGGAGAGCCCAAGGTAAGAGGAGGGTGGCCTTGCTCTTGGGGCACAAGCCACGTGGGTTCTGGTGGGATGAGGTGTCAGGATGGGGTTCCAAGGGAACCTAGGTTGTGAGGGATCTCAGGACAGGTGGGACAACCAGGCGATGTCTGAGGGATGCCTCAGGACTGGTGACTGGAGAAAAAAAGAAATAAAAAGAAGTTCTTAGTGGCTGTAAAGAGTGAAAAAGGGTGACTAGCATTATCAGCTTGGCTCTGCAATATGGAAGGTAAGCATTCTCACTTTTGGGGAATTGCAAAAGTGGAAGGTACACATACTGTAGTACATCTCTGTGTATTCTTTGCAAGTGCAGTGGAAGCATTGTGCTGCTGCCTCAGTGTTGGAAGGACAATCAGACGATAAAAGGCTGGGTCTGTGCAGGATCATGCTTGCTGAGCTCAGACCCTGCTCTGATGAATTTGGTCTTCAAAGAAGGCCCGCAACAAACTTACAGCACTTATGGAGGGTGTCAGAGATGGAGGTAGGACCCAGAGAAGGTGGGAATGGTACTAGGGTAGTAGTTGAAGGGGGTCTGGAGATGTATAGGAAAATAAAAGTAAATATAAAAGAACATGTGAGGCACAGCACTACTACCATAGTGTCCACCCACCCACATGACCCTCAAAATTGTAGCTTCATATTTATAGCTACAATAATAAACCCTGGAATCTACTTCTGCATTACTGTAGTTCTCCAGCATTTTAGTATTACGTATTTCGATGAAAAGACTGCATTTCTCTATTTTCGTGTCATCCTTTATTGACATGTTTGTTACAATGTTTACAATTACATAGTGTGGTCCCAATTGGTATACTTATGCTATATCTCACTATCCCAACACTGACCTGCCTGTGCAGTACTGCCTGACAGGTGCAGTATCTGGATAGTGAGAATCCCGGTGTAACCCCCCTGCAAATGGGGGTTCCCAAAAGACTTCCAGGAGCTTGCTTGAATGCTCCGAGCCTGAATGGTGTTTGGCATTTAAGCCATTTATCTGTGAGTGTTTTTAGAGCATCTGGTACTGTCTTTTTAAGAGCTGTCTGCTTGCAGACATAATTAGTTTGTATGGGGGGACTGTGTGTTTCTCTGCTTGAGTCCCACTCGAGCTGCTGCCAATTCACTCCATTTTTGCAGTCACTAGGAGTGCAAAGGGAACCTATCTGAAAGATGTAACTGTTTGCCAGAAATCATTTAGAGTAATAATGAAAATACAGTTTGTCTAACCTGCTTTTCTTTGCAATCAGAACTGTGTTTGCCTAGTTCCCCATTCTAGTTTTGAACTGCTGAACTGGTCCAATCAGTGTGGGTTAAGGGAACTCTAAAATGGAGCCTGTGGACGAATCAGAACTTGGACTCATAATCTGAGCAAGCCACAAGAGGATTGTAATGGCAGTGACTCTGGGAAATGTAGTTTGGACTTTGGCACCTTTTTGCACCAACAGGGGGAGGCTACTGTGAGTGACAGCCAATCCAGCCAAGAACTGGGAGGAACTCAAAGGAAGTGCCCTGTTTTGTCTACTGGAGTTTCAGTTGAGCTCTGGCAGTGAAGAGGGAAGGAGCCCTGTGCTCCTTCGGTGCGCAGTTTTAGTCGGGAAACGTGTGTAAGGTCCCAAGTTTTGGGCTGCAGCTTGTGCAAGTGCTTGCTTGGACTGAATCTGACCTGTGAAGAGAATCAAGGAGATCTGAAAAGTAGAAACCAGGCTCACCCTGTAGAAGACTGGAGAAATTGCTGAATCGCGCTCAGTCTGCACGAAACTGAATCTGCTGTGTGTTCTCCCGGGTATTGTGCAGTAATTGCAATTGGGATAGAGAAGCAGCCTGCCTGGTATAGTACTTTCTTTTTCCATATAAATGTGTGTAGTGCTAGTGGGGACTCGCGTTTCAAATCCCCTGTACAGTGAATTGAGTGCATGAAGCTGCAAGTAAACCCCAGCTTAATCCAGACTACATCCATTTGCTCTGAACTGCCTTGGGTCCAGTCACAAGGACCTTGTCCACATGGTCTGCTCCCCTGGCAATCCAGGACAATCTGCCTTCCATTCAGTTTCAGCATTGAATTTGTGAGTACAAATCAGGGTAGCTCCCTGCCATCATCTAATTGCAAGTGTTCCATCTGATTACTTTTCCTTTCTTCTCACGAACTGAGCCTACCGGCTCCAGATTACAATTTGGGTATTGTGCATGCATTTTCCATCTTCAGGGCCTCAACCAGCTGCACCAAATAGGCTATCCTCTTATTGCCTGGGTACCCAGTAAGAGTGACATTAGGGACATTTGGGATTCTGAAATATGTGCACAGTACTGCGATTATTAATATGTTTAAACTAATTAACCTGATTTCCCCCTGTCCTTGTTATATCCCCCTAAATAAATCAGATCTGTTTGTTTCAGCAAAGTTACACTGCCTGAGGTATTTGTCTATGTTAAAGTATTGCACTATGGCTTTTGTAATGTATCATCTTGTTTTACAGGGAGTCCTCGGAGTCACGCTGACCGAACCAGTCCTGGGGGTAAGTGTATACTGTGAAGGTAATTCTGATATATTGTGTGGGCCATTAGTGGGAAGAAAGGGGGGTTGCAGTGTCCCAGAGGGCTGTGACCAAGTTAGTTTAACTATTGCAAACCCTGACCTCTGGGTGGAGGCACCCGCCATCTAATCCAGGCCCCTCCACCTGTTAGTGGCAAATCAGGCAGGGGTAGTAGCCCTTGGGATAGCGCCACCTAGGGGTTACATCTTGGAGGCACCGCTGGGATTAGCATCCTCTAGTGGCCACATTTACGAATTACTGTAAAAAAATAGATGGGTACCCCAACAGAAGTGGCTGTACACCAGCTGGTGAAGTGGTGTACTGGGGAGGAGATCGACCTCCAAAATGCTATACTTATTTTGGATATCCCACTGGGTACCAGTACGGACACTGTAGAGGGAGTACTTTCCAAGATTGAATGTTTACGAGACCCTGTGGTAGAGGGGCGACAGGCTGATCTGCTCACCCAAACTTTCATGGCCCTAATAGAGTATAAGGACCCCATAGACAGTTCTAAAGTGCCATAGATTGTTACTCTCGGGGAAACCCTCACTGTCTGGACAGTGATAACCAAAGACAGTAAAGACCCCAAGGAGAACGAGCCTCCCCCATTATCTGAAACTTTTGTGGAGAAATTTGCTAAATTGTTGTTGGGGGAAGGGGAAACTGTGGAGGATTTAAAGAAACTATTATTGCCACCTGAGAACGTTCCTCCACCAACACCCTCTTCCCCTCCAGCACCCGTTATTGCCCCTCCTTCTGTGCCAGTGCAAGCCCCCATGTCTGTACCTGCCAATAGTCATGACTCTTACCGCAGGATGAGAATTTTCTCTGGCACCCTCCCCACCCCACAAGGGGAGGAAGATTGGGAGACCTGGATAGACTGTGTTGCCCCATTGGTATCTTAGTGGCAGTGTGCAGAGGCTGAGAAATGGAAAAGAATCCTAGAGAGCTGGAGAGGTCCCACTCTGGAAGCCATTAAGTCTTTGAGGTCCACAAACCCTGAGGCATCTGCCCAAAAGTACCTAACTATACTTGAATGCAATTTTGGGAGTATTGAGTCAGGAGAGAGCTTCATGTGGAAGTTTCAAGGTACAAAACAATGGCCAGGGGAAAGTTTATCTGCATATGTTACTCATCTGGAAGGAGCGCTACAGAGAGGGCCTACCGGAAAGGGGGCGTGGCCGCCAGTGACTTAAACTGTGTGAGGTTGGGGCACATATTGCAACATGCAAAGCACTCAAAATTGCAGCTCCTTCAGTTGAGGCTTCAAGACAGGAGAGGTAACCCACCAGATCATTGTGATTTGATGAAAGAAATCTGGGAAGTTGAGGAGGAGGAGGAGGATTTCTTAGAGCCCCGCGTAGTTGTAGCTGCTACAACCTCTGCTCCAAGGGCGGGGTCGGCTGCTGACGGCCAGGGATCACCGAAAACCCATGATGAAAGTCAAGGATTAAGTGCCTGCAAAACAGGGATGGCTGTAAACACCCCGCACTGGGATGAGTTGCTGAGGGAGATTAGGAAAGTAACAGACAGTCTCATCATGAAGGATACTCCTATGAGCACAGGCACTGACACTTGCCTTACTACCTCTGCTATGGGGGGTGGGGGTGCCCACCTAGGCACCTCATGTTGACAACAGTTCGAAACTTGATGCATTGACTATGGAACTGAGGGAACTGAAGAGATGTCTCCAAATGTCCAACCCACCACTGGCTGAAGTGGCACCAAGGTTTTCTATCAATAGTACCCATGCCGCAGCCCCCACTGTGATGCCTCGGTCACTCCAAACATCAGCAGATATATTTTGCCATAACTGTGGGAAGGATGGGCACATGAAGAGGGAATGCCGGTCTCAGAAAGACTTAGAGAGAGTGGTGAGCCGGCTACAATGAGAGCTTCGGAGAACAAGTCAGTGGTTAAGAAGTGCACAAAATGGTCCCAGCGAGGGTCCCAAAAATGCTAACTCACGTCCCTCTGCGGCAAGGTCAGTTGCCCAGGCCCCTGCTACCGCCTCTCCAGACTGGTCCAGAATAGTGGGTCCCTCCATGGAGACCACTGTAAAGGTGAATGGAGTGTCTACAAGAGCAGTATTAGACAGTGGCTCCCAAGTGACAATTATGTTCCAGGATTGGTATCAGAAGCATTTGTCAGATGTACCCTTACAACCATTAGAAGGACTGCATGTATGGGGGTTAAGTGAGAAGGCCTACCCCTACTCCGGGTTAATCCGAATTTGGCTTTCTTTCCCCACCTCTGTGGTTGGAAAGGCAGAGCAAGTAGAGACCCTGGCCTTAGTGGGTCCCCCTACTGGACTGTATGATGGGGTTCCTTTACTAATTTGGACTAATGCACATATGTTTGGATGGCTGGCACAGTTGTGTTATGAATAACAGGGGTCAAGGTCTGGTAGAGCTTTAAGAATTCCGGCCTTGATTAAGAAGGCCTATGAGGCACAGAGAGATGTTGAAACAATAGAACCAGAGGAACCGGTTGGAATTGTCTGGAAGAAGGATACCGAGTCTCTGATCCTGGCACCAAATGCCCAGTGTACCTTACAGGGAGAGGTCCATATCAGAAAGGATATCAAGAATAAAATATTAATGTTGGATGCACCAGGCGATGGAAAATTCCCGGAGGGACTGCTGGTCAAGCCTAGTATTTTGCCTGCTAGAGCCCATGCTTATGCCAGAAGCGTAATGGTTCAAGTTCATAATGTGTCTTACAGAGAGATTTGAGTAAATAGAGGTTGCAACCTGGCTAATGTGCATTGTGCAGACACTGCAGTGCTACCCAGCAGCAAGAGTTCGAGGAAGAATGACAGAGTAACGCCTGACTTGTTTGATTTTGGTGACTCCCCGTTGCCAGCTGAATGGAAAGTGAGGATCAGTGAGAAGCTTGCCCACAGAGACCAGATGTTTTCTTTAAAGGAATGGGATGTAGGATGCTCACAAGGAGCTGAGCACCATATCCGGCTGCATGACAAAAGACCATTTCGTGAGAGGTCTCGACGCCTGGCACCTGCTGACATAGATGTTGTAAGACGGCATCTGCAAGAGATGTTAGCTGCTGGTGTAATACAAGAATCCAGAAGCCCCTGTGCTTCCCCCATTGTGGTAGTGAGGAAAAAGAATGGGACAGTAAGGATGTGCATAGATTATCGCACCTTAAACCGGCGGACTATCCCTGATCAGTACACAATGTCCTGCATAGAGGATGCTTTGGACTGCCTAAACGGGAGCAAGTGGTTCTCTGTGCTGGATCTCCGCAGTGGATACTACCAGATCCCGATGGCCCCAGAGGACCGTGAGAAGACAATCTTTATCTGTCTGCTTGGCTTCTATGAATTCATGAGGATGCCTCAAGGGATTTCAGGTGCCCCAGCCACTTTTCAATGATTGATGGAGCGTGCAGTGGGGGACATGAACTTACTAGAGTGCCTGGTATACCTAGATGATGTTATTGTGTTTGGCAGCTCACTGGAGGAACATGAGAGCAGATTATTTAAGGTACTGGACCAACTGGAAGACTTTGGCCTTAAACTGTCCATTGATAAGTGTTAATTCTTTCAAACATCAGTAAAGTATGTGGACACATAGTATCCACTGAGGAATGGAGACCGACCAAGTAAAGTTGAGGCCTTGACCACCTGGCCACAGCCCAAAAATCTAAAAGAACTGCAAAGATTCCTGGGATTCTGTGGTTATTATCGGCGTTTCATCAAGGACTATTCAAGAGTGATCCACCCTTTACTTAACATTACTCAAGGGTATCCCCCAACCCACAAAAAATACAAAAAGTCAGCGTCCCTCAAGACTGAAAGAGTGTATTTTCATCCGAGTGAAGTATTTGGGGCCCGCTGGACTCCTGATTGTGAGACTGCTTTTCATGAGATCATATATCAACTTACCCACATTCCAGTACTGGCCTATGCCAATCCAAGAAAACCTTATGTCCTGCACACTGATGCTAGCTTGCAAGGGTTGGGGGCTGTGTTGTACCAAGAGCACGAGAATGGCCTGAGACCAGTGGCCTTTGCCAGTAGAAGCCTGACCCCATCCGAAAAGAACTATCCTGTACATAAGTTAGAGTTCCTAGCTTTGAAGTGGGCTATTGTTGACCAATTCCATGAGTACCTGTATGGGGCTAAAATACTAGTAAAAACTGACAGTAATCTTTTGACCTGTATGCAGACCTCAGCTAAGTTGGATGCCACTGGCCATAGGTGGCTTTCTGCATTATCTACATATGACTATGCTATTGAATACCGAGCAGGATGCTCTCTCCCGGAGGCCTGTTCCCCAGAAAGATTGGGTCAGATTGTCAGAACCTGATATTCGGGCACTCTGCCAGAAGTTTGACAGGGAGGAACAAATGTCCACGGACACAGTGGACTGCATGGTGGATTGCTTGGGACCCGACGAGAATTGCATACCTGCTGCTTATTGCCACTTTTCTGCAATAGACATTGGTGCACTGCCTCAGCTGGACAATGACAGTATTCGGTGGACTCAATCCCACAATCCCATGATCAAATCAGCTTTAGAAGCCCTCTATGCAGGAAAAGATGTGTCCAAATTACGCTCCACTGATTTGAGAACTGCACTGTTATATAAAGAAGGTCCTGAGTTGAAACTGATCAATAAACTGTTATACAGAGAAACAGTAGACAGAGGGGGACAAGTAGACAAACAACAACTAGTGCTGCCCACTGCCTTTCAAGACTCAGTACTGAGGTCCTTGCACAACCACATGCTGCACCTTGGTATAGACAGAACACTTGACTTGGTGAGATCCAGATTCTATTGGCCTAAGATGGGGGCTGATGGGGAGCAACACATTCAATCTCAGGAAATGCCTGGCTTACAGAGGAAAGCTTTGCCCCAGTGGGCTGCCCCTTGTTAACATCACCACCAGTGCACCCATGGAACTGGTCTGTATTGATTTTCTGAGTGTGGAGTCAGATCAAAGAAATATCAGTAATGTGCTCGTGGTCACTGACCATTTTACGAGATATGCCCAAGCTTTCCCCACCAAAGACCAGAAAGCATCCACTGTGGCCAAAGTACTTGTAGAAAACTTTTTTGTTCACTATGGGGCTCCACAAAGAATCCATTCTGGTCAAGGGAGAGACTTTGAGAGTTGTCTGATCAAAGAGATGCTTTCTCTGTGGGGAGTGAGAAAGTCCAGAACCACTCCTTACCACCCCTAAGGGGACCCACAGCCTGAACGTTTCAACCGCACTTTGCTAGATATGCTAGGCATCCTACACCCAAAGGACAAGCCTAGATGGAGCCAACAAATTAGCACCCTGGTACATGCTTACAACTGCACCAAAAGTGATGCCACTGGGTTCTCCCCCTACGGCCTGATGTTTGGAAGAGAAGCTCGACTGCCGGTAGATGTGAGTTTTGGGGTCTCTCCTGATGGGGTTCAAGCTGACAACTATTTACAGTATGTGCAAAAGTTAAAGGCCCAGCTAACTCATGTATACCAACTGGGTCAAACCACGGCTGCCAAAAGAAATCTGGCCAACAAAGAAAGGTATGATAAAAAGGTGAAAGCACAGGAACTCCAGGAGGGAGATTGGGTATTGCTAAGAAATCTGGGACTGCATGGCAAACACAAGATTGCTGACAGATGGCACCATCTCCCTCACATTGTAGTGGGCAAACTAGATGATCTGCCAGTGTACAAAGCAAGGCCTGAGAACAATTCAAAAGATGTAAAAACAATGCATAGAAATCATTTACTGTCCACTGGACAAATCTTGATTGAGTCTGAGCACCCCCGAAGTTGCCCCCACTGGACCAGTGACTAGAGCTGCTGCTAAGAAAAGATCAAGAAAATCTGCACCTACAGAAGCTGAATTAAAGTGTTCCCCTCCACAAGTACCAGTTAAGCATGACTGTCAGTCCATATCAGAAGAAAGTGAGTGTGACTTTGAATACTACTCTTCTTACGAACTGAGTCAATTGTTTTGGGGCAATCCCCTAGTCAATACTGGAGATGAAGCTGGGTCTTCTGGACTGTCTAAGCCCCCAGCTTCGTCCCCGGAGCCAATGCTCCCAGAAAGTGAAGTGCAAAGCATCAAGTCAGATGAAATGGAATCACTGCTTATGGTAGAACTGTTTGAGCTTTCAGGGGAGGAAAATGATGGACTGGGACAGACTGGTGATATACCAGAACAAGAAGAGTATTTTGAGTGCCCTGACGGTCCACTGCCAGTGTCCGAAAGCTCTCCAAGTGAGCCAAATGTTGTGGACTCAGAGACTGTAACTCCTGGAGCTGAAAGTGCCCCAAGTTCTAGCCTCCCTACCCCCCATGGAGACTCCCCTGACAAGTGAGGATAATGCTGAAAATGAGGCTCAGAGTGCAGAGACTGTAACAGTTCCCCCTAGAAAGACTGGTCGAGCTGTAAAGCCTGTGGTGCACCTCAGTTATAATTCCCTTGGGAGGCATGTGGACTTGCCTCTCAATGTTGTCCATAAAGGAGTGTATGTGTCCCCAAGCTCATTGCCCAAACTGAGCATCAGTGCTAACTCCAAGTTACTTGTGTTGCCCTCTAAGTATGGTGCCCTTGCCCAGTCCAACCCCAAGATAGCTGATAGGGGGAAGGGCCTCCTCTCTTCAGGTTTCAGGTACAAGAGGTAATAACCTGAGTTATGGTACAATGTGTGTGTAATACTGTGTAAAGAGTGACGTACTGCAACGTTTCAGAAATGTGTTCCTGGTAAAGTGATATATTGACTGATGATTACATGTGTGAGCCTAATGCAAATGTATATGGTTGAAATTTAAACTTATGGGGATACTTGCTTGACGCAGACGTCACGCTTTCCCAGGCCAGGAAGGGTGTAACCTCTCTACAAATGGGGTTCCCAAAAGACTTGCAGGAGCTTGCTTGAATGCTCCGAGCCTGAATGGTGTTTGGCATGTAAGCCATTTATCTGTGAGTGTTTTTAGAGCATCTGGTACTGTCTCTTTAAGAGCTGTCTGCCTGCAGACATAATTAATTTGTATGGGGGGGACTGTGTGTTTCTCTGCTTGAGTCCCACTCGAGCTGCTGCCAATTCACTCCATTTTTTGCAGTCACTAGGAGTGCAAAGGGAACCTATCTGAAAGATGTAACTGTTTGCCAAAAATCATTTAGAGTAATAATGAAAATACAGTTTATCTAACTTGCTTTTCTTTGCAATCAGAACTGTGTTTGCCTAGTTCCCCATTCTAGTTTTGAACTGCTGAACTGGTCCAATCAGTGTGGGTTAAGGGAGCTCTAAAATGGAGCCAGTGGACGAATCAGAACTTGGACTCATAATCTGAGCAAGCCACAAGAGGATTGTAATGGCAGTGACTCTGGGAAATGTAGTTTGGACTTTGGCACCTTTTTGCACCAATAGGGGGAGGCTACTGTGAGTGACAGCCAATCCAGCCAAGAACTGGGAGGAACTCAAAGGAAGTGCCCTGTTTTGTCTACTGGAGTTTCAGTTGAGCTCTGGCAGTGAAGAGGAAGGAGCCCTGTGCTCCTTCGGTGCGCAGTTTTAGTCAGGAAACGTGTGTAAGGTCCCAAGTTTTGGGCTGCAGCTTGTGCAAGTGCTTGTTTGGACTGATTCTGACCTGTGAAGAGAATCAAGGAGATCTGAAAAGTAGAAACCAGGCTCACCCCGTAGAAGACTGGAGAAATTGCTGAATCGCCCGCGGTCTGTCAGGAACTGAATCTGCTGTGTGTTCTCCCGGGTATTGTGCAGTAATTGCGATCGGGATAGAGAAGCAGCCTGCCTGGTATAGTACTTTCTTTTTCCATATAAATGTGTGTAGTGCTAGTGGGGACTCATGTTTCAAATCCCCTGTACAGTGAATTGAGTGCATGAAACTGCAAGCAAACCCCAGCTTAATCCAGACTACATCCATTTGCTCTGAACTGCCTTGGGGTCCAGTCACAAGTACCTTGTCCACATGGTCTGCTCCCCCTGGCAATCCAGGACAATCTACCTTCCATTCAATTTCAGCATTGAATTTGTGAGTACAAATCAGGGTAGCTCCCTTCTATCATCTAATTGCAAGTGTTCCATCTGATTACTTTTCCTTTCTTTCTCCACGAACTGAGCCTACCAGCTCCGGATTACAATTTGGGTATTGTGCATGCATTTTCCATCTTCAGGGCCCCAAACAGCTGCACCAAACAGGCTAGCCTCTTATTGCCTGGGTACCCAGTAAGAGTGACATTAGGGACATTTGAGATTCTGAAACATGTGCACAGTACTGTGATTATTAATGCGTTTAAACTAATTAACCTGATTTCCCCCCATCCTTGTTATATCCCCCTAAATAAATCAGATCTGTTTGTTTCAGCAAAGTTACACTGCCTGAGGTATTTGTCTATGTTAAAGTATTGTACTGTGGTTTTTGCAATGTATCATCTTGTTTTACAGGGTGTCCCTGGAGTCACACTGACCGAACCAGTCCTGGGGGTAAGTGTATACTGTGAAGGTAATTCTGATATATTGTGTGGGCCATTATTGAGAAGAAAGGGGGGTTGCAGTGTCCCAGAGGGCTGTGACCAAGTTAGTTTAACTATTGCAAACCCTGACCTCTGGGTGGAGGCACCCGCCATCGAATCCAGGCCCCTCCACCTATTAGTGGCAAATCAGGCAGGGGTAGTAGCCCTTGGGATAGTGCCACCTAGGGGTTACACCGGCAATAGTAAAACCAACGGATGTTTACAGGGGTAAGGTAGAGGATGTGATGGGTTGTTACCTTACACCTGCTGATGGTCTACAAATCCTGATTAAATCCAGAGGCTGGCTGAGCTGCCCCGGTGGTGTTGAGGGCTAAACCATTGGTAGCTCGGCCAGCATTCCCTGGGAGGCCTGGGTTCTGGTCCATGCTGTGTATGTTTGTTTTTTTACCCCTGTAACTAATTATTTTTTCCTCCATGGTCCGCTTCCCCTCAGAATTTGTTTTTTTAGTTATGGGGGGTGTTGGGGTGGAGCCCCCCACATGGGGCATTTGGGGAGTGAAGCACCCCAACTGCATTTTGTATTTTTCAGTCAGATCCCTGACATTGTATTGTTAGGCATCTGATTGATTCTGGATCATGTATTTCGGGCCACTAAACTTGGGATCATAAGACTCAGGATCGCGAGTTCAGGGATAACATAGTATATCCTTTCAATTACTATGTGTTATGTGGCATACATTTACAAACACAGTAGAAAGAAACCAACACAGTAACCCTTGAACTATAAAATGTACAAAGTTATTTTAACATTAATGAACTTATTTTGAACTGAATATATGTTGTTTTCTTATGTCAGTAGAATCATCACACAGCATATTCATAGGTCCTGGTTAGGGGCCACTAAATGGGGGCAATGCATGAATGGGGCAGAAGGTACATGCCAAAGGCGTGTACCCCATCTACATAGCTCTACTACCCCGGAGAGGTGCAGGGTGCACAGTATTCACTACCGCATGCACCCACAGGGCACTTGTCCACAGCCCCCCCCCCCGTGCAGGACTGCGCAGGGCAGCCATAGGCAGAGTAGCGGACCCAGGCATGAATTCAATTGGATTCCTGTCCTGGCCCCATAGTGAATCACATGCATGTGAAGACACTAGTCCGGGTGCTTGATTAGTCAATGTAGGCACCTGGACAAATGGGGCCATACCCCCTTTGGCTGGAGGAACCCATGCCTGAGCACCTGGAGCACCTCGGCCACCTGTTGCACTGCTGAATCACCCACCAACACACATCTGCCCTGTTCCCCTTGTAGCAAAGCATACTCCAGTACATAAATGCCCCATCCCTGTAGTTTCAATGAAACCCCAACACATGACTGCACCATCCCTGAAGTGTCAGTGAATCCCCAACACAACTGCCTTATGCCCATAGTTTCAATGAACCCCCAACACACGACTGTCCCATCACCGTAGTGTCAATGCGTCCCCCAACACATGTCTGCCCCATCCCCGGTGAAGAACATGACACCCCCCCTCCACACACTGAGGTGCCCCAGTCCACACAACCCTGACCCCTGAACCCAATGCCCAGTAGCATCATTTGTGATCAGTGGACCCCATCAGCACTGACAACTCCTGTCTCCCCCAAGCCCATACCTGAAAGATGGTGCCACGGGCATTGACAGCCAGCAGCACATCCCACCGCACACCTCCTTGACCACCAGCCACCCAACTGGTGCTGCGAGCATGCTGCATATATAGGCTTTTGTCTTTGAATGTCTGCAAGCTAAACTGAAACACAAATGGACTGATGATCAGATGGTGGAAGGAATATCTAAATAAAAAACAGGTATAAATAATAAAAAAATAAACAGCTGCTATGAATATTTCTTATTCACATTGCTAAAAAAGCAATAAGGTTCTCCCAGGGGTTGCATTATCCATATGCTAATCACACCTAGGATTATGTGGCACTCGACTTTGCCTTGTGCCACTTTACACCTCAAGGGTGTGATTTACAGGTAATTCCCTATTGCTTATATACTGTTCATCAGGCCTGCCACAGCAGCTTCTTTTTCAGACATGACAATATTTGATCTCCCTGTGCTCTATTCAAATTCTGAAAATTAAGCAAAAAAAAATACAGGACTGAAAATTAGATCCTTCATCATATTTTTCTGCCGAAACCCCCACCAACACACATCTAAAGGGGTGTATGTTTTGCTTTTCTAAACCTTGTCTTAACTGGTCACAAAGACCAGGTGGCAAGATGGCATTTCTGCAGCCATCTACCCTGAACCTCTGAAACAATGTCCTGGCAAAATAAAAGATATCCTGGTGTCTAGTGGCACCCCCTCATTCTCAGAGCCCCCATCCTTGGTAATGTATATGATGCCCTGGTGTCCAGTGGCACCCCTTCCCTGAGCTCTTGTCCCAGGAAATGCAGTATAGAACCTAGGGTCTAGCACCACCCATTCCCTCAATCACCTGTACAGATGAGCATCACCCTAGCCATACTGTCTGGTGGCTCCTCCCTCCTCCAGATCACATGTCAGGGTGAACATCACCATAACCCTGAGTGAAGTAGCACCCCAAATCCTCCAATTCCCTGTCCTGGTACTGTGGCTGTCTACCCTGGTGTCTATTGGCAACCCTACCCTCCAGTCCCCTGTCATGGTACTGTGACTGTCTGCCCTGGTGTCTAGTGGCACCCCAACCCACCAATCTACCATCCTAGTACTGTAACTGTCTGCCATGGTGTCCACTGAGACCCCAAACTGTCTGATTCCTCCATCTCATAGATGACACCCATGATTGATGGTTAGCAGCACCCTCACTCTCCAAACAACTGTTCCATTGCTGAGAAGATAGTCACTGTTGATGAGTGCCTCCCCCTCACACACACACATGGTATGAGTGGTCACTGCAACTGATATGGCAATTTGAGGTAATTGTGAGAGGATGGCTATGCAGGTTACCACAGAGGGATTCAAATCACTGCACATTCCCATCCTGCCAGGTAAAGGGAAGGGGTTTGGGTGGGTGCTGCACTGGGTGTTGGTGAGACAGTTGGGGGACCCAGGATGGCTACTGTTCATCAGGGCATCTGTTGCCTGGCATTTGGGAGTGGGGCACAGGTACCACTGGATGCCAAGAATATCATAGGGGACATGGGCAGGGAGCTCAAATGGTTGGATTGTGTCACCGGACACCAGGGCTATGGGGCTACTTGGCCAGGCAAGCAGGGGCAAGGGATGCCATGAGATGCCAAGGACCATATAGCGATCTATGGAACAGGTGTTTGGGGGAGTGCCTATAATCACTGGGGTACATCCCACCATCATTGGTACAGGTGTGCCGTGGGTGGCCACTTGTCAACAGTGACTATCTTCTTAGCAAAAGGATGGTAATTTGAGAGTATAGCCACCAGTGATGGATATTGTCTACAGAACAGGTGCTCAGTGGGTGAGGGGAGTGCCACTAGACACCAGGGAATCCAACACACTACCCTGGGTAGGGATTAGATTGTGGGGAGTGCCATTAGCTCCAACAGATGACAGGATGTCAGGCCGAGCACAAACATGCTGCCACTTCTAATGCAGATGGGCCCATGATGGGCATGCTAATGGCCCCTTAGTGTCATGCATGCTCGATTGGCTAATTTGCACGGTACTGCTGAATATTGCACTGCAGATCCTGGTACTCTCTGGTCTTGGGGTACAATTACCTATGCACTGGCTGCAGCCTAGATCATGTCAGAACAATGCAACATGACTTAGCACCGTGCCAGCGTGGGCTGATATTCAGTCGGATAGTGGTGATGTACTGTCAGACTGAAAATATAAACCTCTGGGTTGGGCTCAAGCACAGTGGAAACCTTTGCCACTCTGATTTTGCACTGTTTTTCAATTTCTTGCCCGAAGAATATCTGTTTTCGCAGTCTTTTTTGATACCTTTGAGTATGCAAAAAAAAACTGAGATCATACCCCCTCTCATTTTTGTTATGTAAAAGAATATATCACTAACTTTGCTCTATTCCCTGATGTCCAGTAATCCTCCCTACACCCTTTAACTAAATATTTCCTTTTTCCAAAACTAATATTGAGCCATGCAGTTTGCGAATGGCACAGCGCTCCTCTCTTCTCCTCAGTCAGCTGCCTTGTCACATTTTTCACATTGTCTTTTTGTTTTGTAAAACATGTTACTCCTTTTGGTCTACTTCCTTGTATCCAGTGGCTCCCCTACACCCTTTAGTTGTATATTTTATTGTCCAAAAAGTAATATCGAGTCACACAGTTCAGTGACTGGTACAGCCCTCTTCTTTTCTCCTCGGCCTTCCACCTACAGTACTAACAAATGCAAACCTCAAAGCGTATCTTTGCAGTTTGCATTTGTTAGTCTGTGGACAGCCAAGGAGAAGAAAAGAAGTGCTGTGCCAGTGGTTACGGGGTTGATGTGTATGTTGAGGCCTGATGGAGGCCATACTGCATCAGAAGAAGTGGGTTGGCATGAAAAATGGAGAAAGGAGGGGCAGGATGAAGGCCTGGTAGCTGCAGGCCATGCACCACTGACTGGTCCCCTACTGCTTCTAGCCACCTCATGCACTTTTTCCCACATTATATGGTAGTTAATAGTTATTATTAAGATAATGGAAACTCCTTGTAAATGATCAATTTGCTTTTGCTATTCTGGTTTCACTAACAAAGCTTTAGAGTTAGTTTCCCTCATGCACATTTCTTTGGATTATTTCAATTGAAACTATTTTTTTGTTCATTTTTTTATCCTTCACCATCTCACAGTTAATGTTACTGTCATCTTAGCTTTGTACATATAACTTGTTTATGGTAAATCTACTCCAGGTATGCACTGCCACCAATACCGACATTTGGCACACACAAAACACGAAGCCGCCATGGTGGCATGCTCTATTTTCCACCCTTTCCTAGTCATAGCAGGAGGCTTCCAAGCCCCAATCCCAGCCTCAGGCATCTCTTCCCACATAGCCATGTTGTCAGGCTCCTGAGTTCTCCAGTCTTTTACAGACATACAAGTGTGCAGCATGCGTACAGAATGTATGACACACACAAAATAGTTCACTGACTGCAGGTGGTTTGCATACACCAAGTGAACCTAAGCGAACCTGATAAAGCTTTTCAGGTTTACATGTAGCATGCTTGACATGCGTGCAGCAGCAAGTTAGAAAAATTCACAATAAACAATTACTTATTGATAACAAAAGAGGCTCTTAATTGTTGTTATCTGTTTTGCAACAGTCCCAGTAAACCTCTCCCTACCTCGCAACCATTGTTTGGCAATCCAACCTCATCACAACCCACTAAATTCCTTCTGCACCCAAGCCCAGCCTGCTGGGTTTCTGACCTGCACACATGCCCAGCCCACTGAGTCCCTCTCAGGCACCCAAACTTGCACAGTGGATCCTCCCCTGCACAGCCCAGTGGGGCCCCCTCTGGTACCCAAGCCCAGCCTGGTGGATCATTTTAGTACTCATGACCAGTCCAATGGACCCCTCCTTTCAGCTGAGTCTACCCAGTTGCTCTCCCTTACATTGGTGTTGCAGAATAGCCAGAATAGACCCCCCCCATAACCCAGCAGTAAGGCCAACCTTAAAAGAGCTGTACTGACTCTGTTGTACTTTTGTTACAAAAAACTGGAGCTCTGTTCGGTCGGTAAAAGGATAGAGAAGCAGCAGCTAGGCACCCTGCCCAGCAAGTTGCTGCAACACAGAGTCAGTCCCTCAAGTAAAAGTTCAGACAATAACAATAGCAACAACAGCAACCAAGACAGAAGCTGCCTGCAGAACCAGAGAGACAGGGTCCTGACTTCTTGTGCTTTTTTTGTCGAAGTAAGTGGCTGTGTTTATTTGAAAATGTCTCTGTATTGTGAGAGTGGAGGGACTCAAGGGAGAGACCGCATGGGCCTCTATCTCCTGACTCTGCCACTGTGGGTGAACAATCTATTGGGACCAATTTGGGAGATTGATAGCTGCTGGAAAGGGGTGGGATGGCCCTACTTCTCCTGGATCAGGAGGGTGGCCCTGCTACTCCTGACTCAAGGGGATGGACCTGCTTCTTCTGGCTTGGTGGGCAGGTATGGCCCTACTTCTTCTGGCTCTGAGGGTGCCCCCACTTCTCCTGGCTCAGGGGGGTGACCCTATTTCTCCTGGCTTGGGTGTTTTAGTCTCATTTTTACTATACTTATTTTCTTCTTGTCACATGCACCCAAGGTGTAAGCCATCATAAAGTGACCAAGTTCTTGTTTTGTGCATGTCAGTGAATATGAGCTTTTTTAAATAGGATTTCTGTTAAAAGATGATTTTTCCTACACTGACACCTTTGTTAGCCATGGCGCTGGGAACCTCTATGGCTCTTTTTTTTAAT
This sequence comes from Neoceratodus forsteri, assembly GCA_016271365.2. NCBI lineage: Eukaryota > Metazoa > Chordata > Ceratodontiformes > Ceratodontidae > Neoceratodus > Neoceratodus forsteri. The sequence continues at coordinate 866,202,230 of CM057450.1, read as the reverse complement.
TAGCCATATGAACTTTTACTTCCACCTAGATGGAGACCAGAGGTGGGCAAAAGAGACCTTGGTTTAACATCTCATCTGAAGGATGGTACCTCAGCAACTATTGAATCTGCATCCCGCCAACCTACATCCCCCGCAAGACCATCCTTCATGAACCAGGACCACTATCAGCCCCACAACCAGCCACCACAGCTGAGCAATGTCCTTGGAAATCCCCCTCTCTGGGGTATGTGCAAGTCACAGAGAGGAAGAAAGAGAAAGAATTCAGAGTGTCTGTGTCCCTCATTCCAGTGGCAAAAAGTTGAGAAGTATGGTCCACCACTACCATAGGTCATTGTCACAAATGGCAATTACATAAATACATACTACTCAGCTCATTGTGAAAAAAATTGATTGTGCAGCATGTATTTCTGTATTCACGGTAATCAGTGTTGGTTAAAGGCCCACATTAAACAGCATCCCGCTGAAGAAGTGGGTTGGAGAGCTTTACTAGTTGTCTTTGGTAGAGTAACAGAGCAGAGGTATAAGGAACACCTGCACAGCAAAGACTGCTTTTTATGTTTGCTTGCGCAGATGTGCAAGAAACATTATGTGGCAGCTTAGGAGAGAAGTGGGTTGTGGAGGTAGAGCACTGTGGCGGCCAATGCCAGCACTGCATTCCTGGGCTTGGCAGTGCTCGACCAATGCAGGCCCAGTGTCCTGATGACACTGGTTCTGCAGAAGTGCCACCAACTTGTAACAATTTGGCGCTGCAATCAGGGGCTGCCTCATCATTGCAGTATCAGCCATTCCGCTGCAATGAGGGAGTGACCCGTCATTGCACCGCAGTACCTTGCCTGGTGTAACATTTTCAGGAACATAGCAGTGGCATAGCTGCCACCTCAGAGCCCCATGAAAGCTGACGGGGGTGCCCAATCCCCCTGTCAGCATGCCCCCCACTCAGTTCATTTGCCAACGGGGGAGCCCACTCCCCGTTGGCAGATTGTTCTCTAATTTGTTGTGTGTGCCAAAGGAGGTGCCCAATCCCCTCTGGTCTTGCCCCCAACACTCGGTATGTTCTGGACAGGGGTGCCCAATCCCCATTGACTACAGCCCCCAAAAGCACTCAGGTGGCATGCTGGGATCCCACCTCAGTGTGCCAAAGGTCCGTGTAAGACAGAAACCTTACTGCACCATTATTACATTTTTTTTTTAAACCCGTAAACTAGAAAATATTCCCTCGTTGATTCTGGTGGCACCTCCCCAACCGCACCCACCCACTGTGCACCCCACCTCCCAACACCCCACTCACCCGATACTTACCTCCGGAGTCCAGCGTGATGATCTTCGGTAGACCGGAAACATGTCTGCACTCTTCAAAGCCGACTGCGAACTGAAGAAATGCTGATAAGCTGTATAATGGCATAAATGGGTTTTTTTCAACTTATGAGGCTATATCGGGCATTTTTGGGACTTTTGGCACCAACATTTCAACATGGGGTTATTGGGACCCCTCCTTATGAATTTGGTCACTGTCATGGCATTATTCCATCCTGAAAGGTGATTTTGCGGTCACTGCACTGAATCACCTTTCAGGACTGATCAACAAAATGACAGTGCCACTGTTCTTGAGGTGGGCTCTCAAAAAGCCTATGTTGCAAATTTGGTGAGAAAAATCAAAAAAATTACTATTTTGCTAGTGTGCATTGTGCAGTTTCCATGCACATGCGTAACTTCGTAAATTTGTAATATTTTCACTCCAGATTTTCAACATTAGCATTTTTTCACACCTCCTTATGAACAGTACAGCTGTCATTTTTCATGTACTGCCCAAAATATGCATTTACACATCTGGCACAGAATTTATTTATTTAATTTTGTTGACCCGGTAAGCCCACTGGGCCTAGAAGTTCCTTTTTCAGGGGTGATCAGGGGGAGGTGGGATACAGATGGTAAGCAACTGAAATTGAACCAGATTAAGCTGTTGTTGGTATTTTTACTGAATGGGAGAAATTTGGCCAGGACACTGGGGAAATTCCTCTACTCTGACAGTAGGGGGACAGCCATTTGATTGCACTATGGCCACTCGGAGTGAGATTCCAGTGAAGGAGGACATCCTTTTGGTGGGAGAGTTGGCCTCCTTTCCCACCGCATCAATGCCTGAGGTTATTCAGGATTCTTGTCTTGAGGTGGATTCTGAGGAAGAATTACACAAAATGTTTATGTACATGGAGGATTTAAGTAAGCTTACTGAGTGTCTGGAGCTCAAAAATATTCACCAACACACTTGCAATGAAAATCTACTTAAAGATTTAGGAGAGCCATCTAACTAGATGAAAATATCGAAAAAGAAAGGAGATACAGGAGGTTTATCCTTGTTGGCTAAACGAGACATTGCTGCATTCCCTGTTAAATGCTACGACCGCCCTGTCAGCTCACCGGATGATGCAGCAACATCAAAGGCCCCAAAAGCGCCGGGTGAGTCAGATTCTGTCACTTTCAATACTGCTTCCCCTTTACATTAGGATGATGTACTTTGTAAGGCTGGCAGTAAAATCATAGTTAACAATGACTGCCTTAAGCCTGTAGTTATCTTAAAAGGGGCTGAAGATTTTCCAGAAAGCCCACGAACTGCAGTCCTGCAAGAAGGATGTGAGGCAGCTAAAATATTTGCAGCTTCTGGCTTCTCCTCAGAAACTATTACACCACTGACTAAATAGACAGGTTTTTTTATTTAAAAAAAAAACAGCTGAATCTTTCACTCCTGAAGTTTCTTCACCTTCAATAATTTATCAGGCTAGCACTGTATCACAGACAGGCCTCACTAATTTCACTTTTAAAACATCTGATCCAGACAAATCTGTGAAAGAGAATATAAAATCATTTCCTGCTTTCCTGACTACAAACCCCCCAGCCAAAATCATTGGACATGCACCCATAGGGGCTGTTAATCCTCCAGTTCCTATTCCTGTCTTACCCTTAGGGCCTTGTTCACCACAGCAGGCATTGTTGGGTGCAGGATGGCAACAGTCACCCATAGGCGTTTGGATAGCTGATCCCATCTGGGATTCTGCTCTGAAATTTTCTCAATCTTCTCCAAATTGAAAACCTGGGACTGAAATAAAAAATAAGAAAGAAATAAGGCCAGAGGATGTTAATAATTTACATAAAGAGTTGCCAGTGACTGTCTTAAATAAATCGGCGTTACCCCTAAATGGGGTTATTACACCCTCTGATGACTTGTCTAATCCTATATCTATTCCAAAGTCACAGGCTCCCACTTTCCCTCAAAATCCAGAACACTCAACACCACAGAAACAGAAGCCTCTTATGTCTGAACTATTCTCTAAAGCCAAAAGAGAGGCAGCTCCTAGAAGAAATGCCATCTGCATCAGTTATAAGGGAAGCCTGGAGGAAAGACCAGATAGACATTATGTTGGCAAATGCTTATTGAAAGATTCCTTACATTTTTCCCCCAGGGAAGTTTTTGCATTTATAAACATATCAGGGGAAGACAATTTTGATGTAAGCTTTAGAACAGCTTATGCTTTGGATCTTTTTGGGGAAAGATATGGGCAGGTAAAGTTTTCCCCTACATGGATCCCTTTTTGGTGATTCCCCTTACTAAACCTTTAATTAAATACGTTACCATCATGTTTAGAAATGAGGAGATCCATGTAGAGGACATTATCTATTGCTTGTCACAGAAATGTGGAACAGTTTTGGATGGGTGGCTGGAAATATAAAGTCAAGCTAAGACAAACTGACACAGGAATTGAGCGTGTTCCAAATTCCTTTATGTTGAGTAAAGATCGAGGGGTCTGTTTTTTATGGGGGCCAACCTAGGGCCTGTTATAAATGTGGCTCAAGGACTCACCTCTCCAGTGTTTGTGAAAAGCCTCGTTGTGACAACTGCAGAGAAATAGGGCATGTTACTATGCAATGTGCTAATCATACCAAATGCGATCTATGTGAAGAGTTTGGCCACGTGTTTAGTGAGTGTCCTTGGGCAGCTAAGAATAAGGCTTCATGCAAAAGCACAGATCTATTGATACAACAAGCACAGGATGCAGTTCAACCCCCCTCCTGAGCCTGAGGTGACTCTTCCTCAGATTTTTTCTCCTATCAACCCCCTCTTGCTCCTTCAAATGAGGAAGTAGTGGTCACAGTACCACTCCCTCCGAAGGAAGAATCAATTCAGTTAGACTCCTTTGATCCCTTCGCTTTGAATCCAGTATGTTATGTAGACCCTGTTGCTACAGATAATGATTTCTCTGCCCCTACACCCACTTCCCCATTGCCCCGTAGAAGATCCTCAAGAAACTTAAAGCCAAAATCTCCCCTTCCTCGATCTCTTTTGAATCAAACAAGTCTTATGCTGCCTTATTTACTGCATGGGGAGATTCTGAAATGGAACTCGGAGATTCAGATTCTCAGAAATCCTCTCAGGATCCTTCTGCATTACCAACAGAGGACTATAAAGGAAAGAAAAAGAGGAGAAAATAAAAGTTTGTTTTCCTTTTCTCCTAAAACATGCTTCTGGCAGCTAGTAAAAAGAGTTCATTAAATACGCACAGTTTATTAAATACTGCCAAAATACAAGCTATTTTTCAGTATGTTCATGAGGAAAATATTTGTTTCCTTTTTAGAGGAGACATGGATGTATTCTTTGGAACAAGTACTAACATTCAAAAGGGACTAGCCCTGGGGACCTTTGTTTTGGTCTTTTGGTACTGATAGCGCAGATGGGGTGGGAATCCTATTTAATTCCTATGTCTTTACTCTTTATAAATTAATAGATCTTTTACCAGGCTGGTTACTGATCTTAGATGGGAAATGGAACAATATGGATTGTAGATTTATTAATATTTATAATCCTCAAACAAAGGCTGACAGAGTAGTATGTATGAAAGCAGTTAAATATTTTAAGATTTTTTGGGGTGGTGATTTTAACTGCAGTTTGATAAAGAAAACTCAATCCAATAACAAAAAAATTTACTGTGCTTCTAATGCATTGGATACTATAATTAAATTAGCTAGGCTCGCTGACTGTTTTAAATATCTTACACAAGGGCCTAATTTCACGTATATGCATGGTAAATTTAGGACCACCATTGATTATTTTTTGGTTTATTCCCTTCGTGTAAGACCAGTTGAATTCTCAGATCATTTCTTTTTGATTTGTTTTCTTCAGCCATTAACTTCAAATTCCCGGAAACAGAAAAGATGGAAATTAAATACTTCCATTCTCACTAATCCTCAAGTTAAAATAATCAGGGCCATCCTTAGGGCTCATCTCTCTGTGGCATTCCAATATTCAGATTTGATTGAATGGTGGATAGACACTACATCTGACCTGTGCATTTGGTTTAAAAAATATAGGAGGACATCGAGGAATTTCAAATTTCTCAAATACTTGTCACTGAGAAATCAGTTACAGCGGCTTTTTACTTTCTCCTATACCTCTCAGATTATACAGAACAAATTAACTACATTAAAACCAAAATGAAAAAAATGTCAATATGAGAGAGCTCAGACTATTCAGGCTATGTTATTTGAGGGCTGCAAAATGAAGAATATATGAATATTGATTTTTTTAGTCGACATTTTTTATTTTTTTTATTTTTTTTTTTATTTAATTTATTTAATGAGGAATCAGTTTTACAACCTTTGAGTCAGCGACTCATTTACAAAGGTACCTCGTCGAGAAGGGGGGGGGAGACAACAAATAGTGAGGTTATAGGACATGGAATTACAAACAGGTGAGATACAAAACACCTGGATTTACAGGCAGCAACTCTACAAGTAAAATCATAAGTTCAGTAATATACATATTTTACTTCCATATTATACATCATATTACGCATCAATTAATTTGAAAACAACATAGTTTTAGACAGAGCCCAGTCATCTAAAGAGGGCCGGAAACAGGGCAAAAGGCTGGGTAAGTTCATCTATCGGCATTTGCAGCATCGACTGTCAATAATGGTGTTGACGGAGGCAGTTTTGAACTGGCCATTCGGGATCTTAGAGATAGCCTCAGGAGGAATTGAACCAAAGGGGCTTTATGATGGAAGGATCTTTGACAGCGAGAGGTCCTAGCCCTGGGAACTATGAAAGTGTCTGTGATGGAGTTACGGGTAGGCAGGGGATGGACAGCCAGCTGCAGTGGAGCAGAGACCCCTGGTGGGCAGAGCCCTGACAAGGATTTTTTAGCCAGTAGGCATTTATGGTATATTAGTCTTTCATCAAGATTGAGTAAATTGGATGTAGAGTATAGCAGGCAGGTGTGAGTTCTGCTGTTGGCACCTGTAAGGAGCCTGCAAGCTTTGTTAATGGAGGTCTGAACCTTAGATAAGGAGGTGGGGTCCGCCGCAGCGTAAATAGGAAGACCGTAGTCGGCCAGAGACAGTACCGAGGAGGTAATGGCTAATTTTAGCGCAGATTCCGGGAGGCAATCTTTGTGTCAGTAAAGGAGCCCGATCCTGGAGTTCATGGCAGATGACAGGGTTTTTAAGTGGGCATGGAATGTAAGGCCAGGGTCAAAGGTGATGCCCAGGTACTTATAGGATACTACCTGTTCTAGAGTGAGGAGCTTGCTGGTGCTGATGAGAAGGGGAGTGTTCTTAGCACTGTTTTGCCGGTGTGAAAACAGCATGGACTTAGTTTTCTTCAGGTTCATGACAAGTCGATGATTATTGAACCAATTTTCAGCTTGGAGGAAAGCGCTTTGCAGTGTGCCTCGGAGTAGGAGCGGTCAGGGTGAGATGCTAGGATTACTGCATCATTAGCATAGAGCAGTATTTTGCTGGAGCAGAGATTGGGAGAGAGTTTAGGAATAGACTGAAGAGGGTGGGTCCGAGGATGGAACCTTGCGGTACCCCAGAGAGAACCGGCAGGTTGGAGAGAGAGTCCCATTTAGTTTAACTCTTTGGGACCTGTTTTGAAGGTAGCTAGAAAACCACTTCATTGGGCCAGATGAGAGTCCTAGTTGGGATAGGAGTTTAACAGTAGGGGTGGCACACCGTATCGAAAGCCTTAGATAGGTCTATGAATACTGCCCTGCAAGACAACCCTTGTCAAGTGCGGAGTGTAAGTAGTGGGAGGAATTCCAGAAGGGGCGGTGGTAGTGCTGTGGCCAGGGCGAAACCCATGTTGCTCGGACATAAAGGTTGTACTTAAATAGGTATTCTAAGAGCTGTGTGGATACTATTTTTCTAAGGCTTTGGATGGGGGATGAAATGGGCCTGTAATTGTTTGGTATCACGATCCCCAGACTTATGGATGGGGATTACTTCAGCGTGCTTCCAAGCATCTAGAATTGACCTAAACATAAGGATTTGTTTAAGATAAGCGTGAGGGGAATTAGCATGACATCCAGAGTAAGGCGGAGTATCTTGGAGTCAAGAGGGTCGTTACTAGGGTTTTGGGAGGTGAGGGACTTTATGAGAAAAGGTTTGGTATCACAGGGTGAGATCATCTGGAAGCAGAAAAGTGACCTTGAGATGTATGAGGGGGTGGACGTGGTAAGCGGGTCGAAGAAGTGGGCAGGGAGGACAGCGCTTAAGTCCGTGAAGGTTTTATTAAGGCAGTCAGCAATACATATTAGGTCAGTCGAGGCAGCCCCATTTATGTCCATCTGAGACGGCGGGGGGGAGCGGGTTTTACCATTCAGTTCTTTAATGTTGTCCCAGAAGGCTCTGGATGAGCCCCAGCTGGACGTCAATGCGGCCTGATAGTATTTAGCTTTAGCCTGCTTGATGGCCCAGGTGCACTGGTTGCGGGCAGCCCTGTAGGCTTGTCTGTCAGCCACTTTACCAGAGTCATTTGCAATGTGCGAGATTATCCTCTTTTTAGTTGCTGGATTAGAGCAGGGGATATCCAAGCAGCTGACGCTTTTTCCTAGTTGTGGAGAAGGGCAAACAGATCACAGGCGAGGGAGAAGGCAGTAGTGAGGTAGGTTAGAGCAGAGTTTATGTCAGGAGCACAGGCCACAGGGGTCCAATTGTTTAGTGTTTATTGTTTATTGCATATTTTCGGAATTACAAACCTTTGAGTCGCAGACTCATTTGCAAAGGCTTCACGTCGGTTACAGTGGTGGAGGGGAGACGGAGTACAAGGATACATACATAGTAAGGCAGTATACAGGAGAAACATACACACTCAAAATAATACACATGACAGTTCTGAACAGTGCAGTCCAGGCTTTATCTTAATACAGCAGTGACTGTAGCAGGGACATTAAGGCTATCATTTGTTAGACTGGGGGGAGGTGTATTTGTGGGATCCATGAGACCCTGTGTCAGTTTTTTAATGGGAGGCGTATTCTTGGGGTCCATGAGACCCTGTGTCAGATTTTTTTTTTTTTTTTTTTTTTAATTTAGTGTGGTAAGGTAGCCTACTTAGGAGAAGAATAGCTAGCCACAGGCACAGGACTGGGATTCAGCTAGGTGGGCTTTGAGGCCCTGCTCTGAAAGGGAGATGCTGTGTGACTGAGTGAGCCAGGAGGGTAGTGCATTAAGCCAACGAGGAACACGGTGCAGCGATCTTTGACCCATTGATGTCCTACAGTGGGGACCCAGAATGAAGGATTAAGGCGAGTGAGTGGTATTAGCCTGATGGGGCTGGTCTGATTATTGGGAGAAGGCCAAGTGGGTGGTATGAAGTTGTATTTTTTAGCCAGGATACAGGTGTGGTAGTGTAGTCTTTGTTGGAAGTTTAGCCAGCCAGTCAGGGCATATAGGTCACATGTATGAGTAAGCTGGTCACTGCGGTGACTAGTCGGCGAGGCTTTATTCAGGGCGGTGTCGATATCTGCGTAGTACCGTGAGTTCAGCCGATCCATATATCGATATCCATAATCGATTAGGGAGAGGATTGAGGCGGAGACTACTAGATGCAAGGCCTGTGGGGTAAACAGTGTTTAACCCGATAGAGATTCCACTCTTGTGTTAACAGCGGTGGAAAGAAGTTGGACGTGTCTATGGTAGGAGAGGAGGTATCTAAGTGATACCCAGGTATTTGAAGTTAGTGGCGTGTTCAGGGGATGCCTTGCTTGTTGTTAATTAGAAGAGCCGATTGGCTGTGTGGGTTTGTCGGTGTGCAAATAACATGGATTTAGTTTTTATAGTTGATGATCAGGCGGTGTTCATCGAACCACGATTCTAGCTCCCAAAAGAAACCCTGTAGGGCTTGCTGCAGGGTGCATGGTTGAAGTGTTTCAGAATATTACCGCATCATCCGCATAGAAGCATGTTTCCACTGCATGCCGTGGGAAGAAGTTTAAAAGAGGAGAGAAGAGGGGCCAAGGATAGACCCTGCGGGACCCCAGAGCACACTGCTTTGCGGGAGGAGATGGTGGTGTTACCTAACTCTGAGGACGGCCTGATAGGTAGTCCCTGAACCAGGCAGTCGCCTCAGTGACCACATTTAGCTGTGGCATTACATGAAGCAACAGATCGTGACTGACTGTGTCAAAGCGCTTTGGTGAGGTCCACGAAGATTGCACCTGCAACAACTCCTTGGTCTAAGGCCTCGTGGATGAGCGAGGTGAGCTCGGTCAGTGCGGTCACAGTGCTATGTCCTGTCTGGAAACCATGCTGAGCATGACTAAGGAGGTTGTATCTAGTGAGTGTTCTGTAAACTGGTCATGAGTATTTTTCCAGCGCTTTAGAGCGGAGGAAGTATGGAATAGGTCTATAGTTGCTTGGTAAGTGGGGTCTCCACTCTTCAAGATGGGAGTGATTAAGGCATTCTTCCAGGTTGAGGGAACTGACCGAGGCAGAGAGATTGAGAATTTTAGTGAGGTGGGAAGTGTGACGTCCAGTGTCAGCCGAATGAGCTTTAGATCGGTGAATCATTGCTGTACCGGGGAATTGGAAATTGCATTGGAAATGTAATGTTTTGCTTCCTGGCAGGAGATGACTCTCAGTCTGAATGGTAGTGAATCCGAGTTAGTGGGAGTGTCGGGAGGGGCTGGGTGGAAGAAATTGGGGAGGATACTGGAGAGGTCCGAGAAGGTGGTGTTAAGGGCTTCAGCTACTATGGAGGGTCTTGTGTATCTTCTCCGTTTACAGAGAGTAGGGAGGGAAGGGGCGTGAATTCCATTTAGTTCTTTTACGTTGCTCCAGAATTTCTTCCCGTCTCCCCATGCGGAGTAAGGTTTGCTGGTAGTAGGATGCCTTTGCCTTCGTACGGCCCATGTACATTTATTGCGGGCTGCTCGGTATAGTACTCTATCATGTGTGTTTTTGATTCAATGGCCTTATGCAAAAGGTTGTCCAGCCATTGGAGCAGGTTAATAGTGATGAGGTGTGAACCAAGGGGTGGATCTGGTTTTCAGTACTTGTTTGGTGAGGGGGCAAAAATGTCGCATGGCCTTGTTAAATGTGGATATAAAGTGAGTGAGAGCAAAGTCTACCGACTGTGAGGTGTAAATTGGGAGCCAATCACAAGTAGCTAGATGGGCTATGTAGTTTCGTAGGCCTCCTCTCTTTTAGCCGTCTCTGCATGAGGATTAGCGGGGGTCGGGGTCAGTTTGCCAGACCACCAACTGGTCATCGGAGTGGTCACTAATTGAATCTGAAGTACAGAGGCTTGGGAGAGGTTCCGTGGCCTATTTGTGAAGATAAGGTCTAAAAGGGTGGAGGCCCCAGTTCTGTCATCCCTTCTGGTAGGAGAGGTGACTATCTGGGTTAGATCATACGCTAGAGCTGAATCCTTAAAGCTGGACGAGGAGGGGGATAGCCAGTTAACATTGAAATCACCCATTAGGATGAGTTCACTTGTATTAGGTAGGTTAGAGATTGTTTGGAGGATGGAATCAAAGGCGAGTTTTTGGTTTCTCGGGGGGATGTAGGCTGATGCGATGTATAGTGTTTTGGTGCCCAGACTGAGTTTGACAATAAGTGTCTGGGCGCCATATTGGGGTTCAGGGGTGTTAACTTCAATTGACTTGTGCAAGGTGGCATTTGAGGTTGTCAAGACCCCTGGGGAGAAACCTGCATCGAGGGGTGGAGCAGTACATTGGGCTGAGGGTAGGAGAGGACCAATGGCAGATGACGAGGGAGTGGTCGCTGAGAGAGTCCGAGGACAAGTATGGAAGCCACTTTATGTGGCGGTTGGAAGGATTACGTCCAAGGGAGCAGGTTCCGTAGCTTTGTTAAGGCAGTGGGCTGAGTGACCAATTGAGACAGATCAAGGCTGCAGCTCATCCTTAAGTATCAGATGAGGAGCAGAGCCAGTTGGAGTTTAAGTCACCCAATATAAGTTGTTCAGCCTCCCGGGTAAGGAGGATAGATAGTCAAGGAGGAGGAAGCCGCTAGTTTTTTGTATTGAGGTATGTAAACGTGGTTAGGTAGAGGGCCACAACCAGGAGCGGAGTGATTTTAAGGGTAATGGCTTGCGCCCCATGGTTGAGCACAGGGGTAGGGAGGGCATGGCCAGGACCGAGTCACGCAAATAGATAGCACACCCCCTCCCCGCCTGCACAGTCTGTCATCCTGAACAGGAAAAGCCTGGTAGGGAGACAGCAGTCAGGAATAGGTGGGGAGAGCCAGGTCTCTGCTAGCATGAGGATGTCTGGGAGTGTTGTGTAACCCAGCATTGGAGGGCAGGTATTTTTTTGGGAAGACTGCATATGTTCATGAAAGCAATACGGAGACCGCTACCACAGGTGGGCTTAGGCGTGGCAGCATATGCAGGCCCAGGATTAGGGTGCACATTGCCAGAGAGCAAGAGTAGCAGTAAGATTAGGCACCTTGCAGGGTGGAGGTTGGTGAGGGGTGGATGCATATGCAGGAGCCGAGACCTCACCGGGGATGTGCAAGGGATGGGAAGAGAGAAGAGAGCCGGACATGCCAGCGAAGGATTGACCACTTGTGGAAGGGTGGATGGTACTGGGGATAGGCGCACAGGGGGTGGGTGGGTGGGGTTAAGTGGTGAGTCGAGGTTGGGATGGATTTAGGGAATAGTGCGGTTATACAGGGTACAGGAAGGAAAGGGGATGGACAGAGGGTAGTTGTGCAAAAGCAGAGGAAAGACAGGGAAGTGGGAGTGGGGGATAGTGGTACAGAGGGGCAGATCAGATGGGGTAGAAAGGGTGGGAAGAACAGTGGGTTTCTAGGTAGGAGGAGTACCAGGACAACAAGGATCACAATAGTGGACGATACAACATATGAGAGAGTGGGAACTGAGTGCAGGCTCCCTCTAGTGCTGGAATGGTATAACCAGCAAATGGGAAAGTCGACTGATTAGTTCTGGATTCCCATGTGAGTAGCTCTATAAAAGGGAGAGCCAACCAAGGGTGGTGGTGGGGGCGGTGGGGAGCCGAGCGCTGGCGTTCGGCGAGGCCTCACCTGGCATTGTAGGAGAGAGGCGATTCAGAGCGCGAGCCTGGAAAAGGCGCCAAATCCCCAGATACAGCAGAGTGCAGGTTAGTCCGATCGCGACTGCAGCAGGGCACTTGAGTGTAAAATTACCTTGCGTTCTGGGCAGGGAGGGCTTTTCGGTCTGGCCCTCGCGACCTCCTGGTCCTTAGGGGGGGGTGAAATCCTGGCAGGGAGGGAAGTACAGCAGCCCTCGCGACCTCCGGCTCCTCGGGGGGGAGGGGGGCTTGAATCTGTGGAGAGGGAGAAGAGCGAGGTTAAGTAGGCAGGTAACAGGGGATTAGCAGGAGGCGGGCAGTCTTGGGGAGAGAAACAATAGTGTAGCAGCAGCAGAAAGACTAACAGAAAATGCAGCACCTACAACAGGCTAAACACAAAACCTCTTTCCTGGATTCAATAGTACTTGTTACTTTAAACTTAGTTAAACAGTCTAGCTAAGAAGGCATAGGGCAATTACAGTAAAAGTTCTGGCATTGTAGGAGAGAGGCGATTCGGAGCGCGAGCCTGGAAAAGGCGCCAAATCCCCAGATACAGCAGAGTGCAGGTTAGTCCGATCGCGACTGCAGCAGGGCACTTGAGTGTAAAATTACCTTGCGTTCTGGGCAGGGAGGGCTTTTCGGTCTGGCCCTCGCGACCTCCTGGTCCTTAGGGGGAGGGGGGTGAAATCCTGGCAGGGAGGGCAGTACAGCAGCCCTCGCGACCTCCGGCTCCTCGGGGGGAGGGGGGCTCGAATCTTGCGTTCTGGGCAGGGAGGGCCTTTCGGTCTGGCCCTCGCGACCTCCTGGTCCTTAGGGAGGGTGAAATCCTGGCAGGAGGAGAGCAGCAGCCCTCGTGACCTCCGGCTCCTCGGGGAGGGGTTCGAATCTTGATTTCTGGGCAGGAGGCTTTTGGTCTGGCCCTCACGACCTCCTGGTCCTTAGGGGGAGGGGGTGAAATCCTGGCAGGGAGGGCAGTACAGCAGCCCTCGCGACCTCCGGCTCCTCGAATGGAAGGTAATAGAGTGGATTCAGCAGTTGACATAGGACATTTAATTGAACATCATTTTCAATCACTGGCACCAAAATCACCTATCTCACAGTCGAAAACTGAAAAATATTTAAACTCAGTACCTTTCCCATCCTTACTGCATGAGGCCGTTAAAATGCAAGTTTCAATTTCTATAGCTGAAATAGAATCTGTAATTCAACATTTAAAAAATGATACTTCACCAGGCTTAGATGGGCTTCCAAATAGATCTTACAAATATTTTGTAAAAATAATTAGCTCTTTGTTTACAGATGGTATTTCAATTCTTTCTGGATGGAGAATCCATGCTCCCTTTCCTTTACAGAAGGATTAATGATTCATTTATTTAAAACTGGAGATAAACATAACATAAAAAATTGGAGGCCAATTATATTCCTAAACATGGATTATAAAATATTTGCTATGTTATTAAATAATTGCCTCAAAAAATATGCTGTACAGGTCATTTCACCCCATCAATTTTGTGGTCATCCAGATTGACGAATTCAAACAGCAATCATGACTAAGATGTAATAGAACATTTATCACTAGTGGGTAAGAATAGCTGTATCATTGCTGCCAATTTAGAAGAAGCTTTTGATAGGGTTTATCTCCCTTATTTATTTAAAGTATTGGAAAGCTTTGGGATTCCCGTTCGGATGCTACACCTTATTTAGCTATTATATAAATCTACATTAGTTTACCCTTTTTTAAAAGGGGAAACATCAAGAAGCTTTTCACTGCAGATAGGTGTCCATCAAGGGTGTTCTCTGAGTCCCCTTTTATAATTTTTTTCTTTAGACCCTCTTCTATGTTCCTTTATTGAAATGCCCAGATGGACTGGTATACTAGGTTTTGAGCCACAGCAACAGTTACGCTTGCAAGTATATGCGGATGATGTTTATCATTTTATTTCTGATTATGAGCAATTAAATTGGTTTCTTACTGAATTCAAGAATTTTTCAGTCATCTCAAATGCCAAATTAAATATTGGGAAAACTACAGGATTGTTTATAGGGGCTGGGAGTCCAATGGAAAGATGTCACAATGGTATTCGCATATCAATGGAACCTCTTAAAATTGTAGGAGTCCTTTTTGGCCCACAGAATCTTCCTACTGAGAAATGGGAAATAGTGATTACTAAAGTAGAAGGGAAGGCAACTAGATGGAAGCAGTGGAAGCTTTCAAAACAAAAATGTATACCTATCTTAAAACAGTTTATTGTGCCTTGCTTACAGTATATTGCCATGATATATCCATTACCACTTCATCTTGAGACTAGACTATATAGTGTTTTTTTTTTTCAGATGTTATGGGGAAATAGGCTGAACCCAGTCAAAAGGTGTTACACCTATTTAGACAAAAAGAAAGGGGGTCTTGGAATGATCAACACAGTAGTGTTTTTCCATGACCTTTTTTTCTCCCAAACAATTAAAAGTGGTCTACTGGACAATGATGGAGGGGGACAGGATTGGGTTAGGTTGGTCTTGGGACGGTATTTTACAGTTTGGCATAATATGGCTCCTAAATTAAATTCTCATATTCATATCCCCTTATATTTTCGACCAGCAGTACAGAAGCTATATAAATGGCAGATCACTAAGGAAATGATAAAAAAATAACTTGCATGTCTTATATATACTCATAATGTGTAGTATTTATCCAGATAAACCTAGCTTTAAGAATTGTCCTACAGCACAGAATTCATTTATCCTAGCACAACTCAATAATTCAAGGCTTCCCTCTTATATGTGGGAGATGCAATGGTTGACTATGTATGGTAGATTGAATGTTAGGGGTAATGCAAAATATAAGGCAAAGAAGAGACAAACTGTCCATATCCAGACTGTATTAATGTGGAGGAATCTAAGGAACATTTATTTTTGTAAAGTTCCTATGCTAGATCTTTATGGGTTTTCTTAGTGTCAAAATGGAAATGTAAATGGTTGAATACCCTTACTTATGACATCCTTGTACTAGGCATATACCTACTCAGTTTAGCTCATCTTCATCAGAGCACATTAACCATTTTTCTTTGCTGTATTAGATTTTATTAATGGCAGGTGAGATGCTAATGGGTCATTTATCAAAACAGAATGTCATATCATGGTTATAACCAATTAGTGTCCCATAAATTGACATAAATTTATTTAAAAGAAGAACAGTTATTTACCTCAGAAAAAGTTAAGAAATGGTGGAAAGCGTTTTCTCTCTTTATCAAGTATAAATGATTTGACTGTGTATGATCTAAATTATGTTCTTTAAGTTTGTTTTTTTGTATTATTATTTGATTTTTGTTATATTTCTTTTTTGGGAGTTGTATCACATTTTTATGTGTTGTACCCTATGTTTCATATTTCAATAAAAACTCCCCTACTCAATGGTGGGGTTGCTGTTGGACCATGGCCTCGACCTCTAAGTCAGTTCAGTCTGCTGGTGTGCCTATAGGAGAAAAGAGTTCCACTCCTGCAGGTCTAGCTATGGAGCCTATTCTATTAAGCCTGTCAGCGTGCGCTGATGCTATGGACATGGATTCTGCAGCACAAAGTTTGTCGAATAGTGATTCAACAGGATTTCTACTTTTGGATGAATTGTGGTTGAAGTCCCTACTTGCTTCAAATCGATGTCGTGTACTGAAAGTTATTAATGCTGATGCCTGTTCTAGTTTGCAACATCCTGAGTCACCTACTGCTGAACTTGGTTCGGGTAATGTCCCTGCTGTTTCTTCCAGTCATCTTATATCTGTTTAACCTACTACTTCTGTTCTTGAGGTGCCTGCAGTAGCGGTGAGTCAGCTGCCTGTTTCTCCCGATAGTGACACACCTGCATCAAAGACATTCCAGCAGTTTGAGTCAGAGGCTCCATGGACTACCGCTCAAGCCTCTGACAGCTCGCAAATGTCAAACCCAACAGTAGCTGTTTTCCCTGCTGGAACTGTGAGTACTGCTAATAATATTACACAGAGCTGTGAGGTTCCACCTCCTGTTATCTTGACTTCCCTGGCTACACAAGTGACAACATCTGTTTTGATTATTAACAGGGTGAGAGGCCTCTCCCATTCCTTAGAAACGTCCCTGTGAGATGCAGGCTGAAAGCTGGGTGCTGCAAGCCATTGGATCCCTGATCCTGCCCACAGCCCAAATCCTGGACATGGTTCTCGGTTTGCAGCTCATGCTGTCCTTATTCCTGATTTGTCTACTCCTATGCTCTCTCCCTTTCCTATTAATTTGTGTTTAGATTTGAATGTTGAGGATGTACAGCATCCTGTTTTGACTACTGAATCTCTACGAAAGGTCCCACTCCTGTCAGCCTCCTCCTCGGCGGATGAGGGATCTAGTCACCGTAAGACTACCTGGGGGAATGTATGGAATTGGACATACCACTCCTGGACCCTCCTCCTGACCACAGAGAATGTGCAAAGTCTAATTGGGAGGAATTTCAGAAAACAGGCACTTTTCGTGGTTCCCCTCTTCCACTTCAGAAAATAAATGCAGATCACTTACAGTATTTAGGGGGCTTAAAAATTGCCCCGATCGTCTTATGTGGGGAAAACCCTCATTAAAGACTCTTTGGGTTATTTTACTAACAAAATGTTGGCCCTTATCCATGTCTCTTGTATCTCACTATTTGATATTAGTTTTAAAACCCCACAGGGGTTGGACTGATTCTGGGTTAAGTATGAATTACTTAGGTACTCTGCTTTATGGTTACCCTTTCAGGAAATTCCACTCACTAGGCCCACTATTAAGGTTGTTGCCATTTTGTTTTGCAATGAAAATGTTGCTGTCCACGATATCTCACATTGGTTGCAACAATGATGTGAAGTTTTGGGAACACCTCAACCTATCTTTGATTCAGAACACTTTTGGACCAGTGGGTGGAAATTTAAGGTGCAGCTTTGGTATACTAATATAGGGCCAGTTCATTTGCCAAATAGCCTGTTCTTGGGTAGAGAGCAGGGACATTGCTTCTATGTAGGAGAGCCCCGGACTTGTTTTAAATGTGGTTCCTCTAAACATCTTAGTGCAGCTTGTGATAGGTTGAGGTGTTCCCTTTGTCTCTCATTTGGTCATGCTAGTGTGAACTGTACTGCTGAGCTTAAATGTAATCTTTGTGAGGAATCTGGCCATGGTTTTCAGTCCTGTCCCTGGGCTACCCATAATAGGGGTGATTGCCCTAATCAGGACTTGATCCTCACTGAGGCACAGAAAAAATACATTGCTGACTTGAAACCCCCCCTTCTCCTGAGGTAGTGTTGCCTGATCCCCCCGCCACCACTGGTGGTACCTGTGCCTGAACCCCTGGACTCCTTCCCATCTTCAATACCCCCTGTTAAAGCTCCTTTACTGGATGTTCTGATGGACCAGGAGCTGGTAGTACCCCCTCACCTCTTCTTCAGTGGTGGAAAATACTGCTTTGGCTCCAGAGAGGCCTGTGGCTGTATTGGTCATGCTGCCTCCTGAGACAAGTATGCAGGCCAAGAAGAGGGTGAAAAAACAAACTAAGACTAGATCTAAACTGGCAAAGACTTCTTCCCCTTGTGGGGATATTCCCTTATGTAATAAATTTGAAATCCTTTCCAGGAAATCCCAGTCTTCAGATTTGGGAGCTGATTCGGATATTTCTTCCCAACCCCTTCTGTCATCTGACTCTGAAAGTGACAAACCAAATGAGTTGAGCAAAGATAGAAGGCCTCCGCAGCTTTGGGTTCACCCATACAGAAGCACCAGGTCTGGGAGGATTACTTGATATACTCTTTTTTCTTATTTTTTTTTGTTACTCAGCATTAGCTCATGACTTCAGCATTTTGCTTTACTGTTGCCACTTTGAATACCAATAGTGTTAAGAATGCACGAAGACGGCTTCTTACTTTTCATTTCCTGCAAGATTTAAAATGTGATATTTGTCTTATATGGGATACCTAATTAAATACCCTTTCCTTGGTGTCAGTGACAAAGAGACTTTGGTGTTGGGGTCCCTCTTTTTTTCCTTTTGGTTGGATACATATGATGGTGTTGTTTTTTTTTCCGGGTGATGATTTTCATGTTACTAAGTTGGTGGAGGTTGTTTCTGGGTGTGCATTGATGTTAGATTTCATCTTTTTAGTACTTGCTGGAGATTAATTGTTGTGTATACATCTGTCATGAAGAAAGGAAGAGTTGATCTCTTTAATACTATTAAGCCATATCTCTTCACAACTAGACATTTTATTTGGGGTGGTGACTTTAATTGTGTAGTACACAAACAAAACAGGTGAGCCATGACTGAGAAAGACTTTTGTGATACTACCTGTCTTAGCCGCATACTTACTCAAGGGTGACTCCAAGATACTTATAGGGTATGTCATCCTACGGGTGGTCATACTTTTTTTAAAGGCCCTTTATCCACTAGAACTGATTTTCTTTTTACTGCTCATACAATGCAAGTACTTAGTGCTCGGACTACCCCAACTGAGACTTCTGATCATATGGTTTAGACTGCTTCCCTTGAGGTGAGACCTCACGCTTCCACCGGCAGGGGTTACTGGAAATTAAATATCAAGTTACTGGATAGTGCTCCATTCTTACAGCAAATCTAAGACCTGTTAAGAGCCAGTGTGTCTTTGGCTGGACTCACTGAGGATCTGATAACTTGGTGGGTGGACACTAAGTCTGATCTGAGGTCCTTAGCTACACATTTTTTCACACCTGCTGCATTGACTAAATATAAAAAGTATTTGGCATTATGAACACACTTGGAAACTTTGTATTCTAATACCAGTTCTCAATGTCTTCATTTAACATCACAAGTACAGGCCATAAAAAAAGAGATGGCAGCCCTACAATACTCTCCGGCTGCTTCCCTCTTGCATGAACATAGGGTTTGCTCTACTAGGAAGGCTGGTTTGGGTGATGTGTTTGAAAGTAGTCACAGATGTACTGCAGACAGACTGCTGACGGAAGTTTTTTCCTGGGACGGTACTCTGTGCACTTCCATGCCTGATATTATGCGGTAGCTTCTACACACTTCACAGATATGTATACTGCTCCTTCTTTAGATGGAAATGTCATTGGGAGTTTCCTTTCCTACCTGAACATTCATCCTTGTACTGCTATGTTTTTCCAACCCTTGATTTCCCCAATCAATAATGCTGAGGTGATGCTGGAAATATCCTGTCTCCATAATAATGTGGCACCTGGTATTGATGGTTTGCCGACTGAATTTTATAAGGCTTGTTGTCCTTTGCTTAGTGCAATACTCCCTGTGGTATTTAATTGGGCTTTGCAGTAGAAGATTTTTGATTTTTGGTTTTGTTCTTCTGTCCAGATGTTGTTGTTTAAGAAGGGGCACAGGGGGACCTTTCTAATTGGAGGCCGTTGAGTCTCCTAAATACAAATTTTAAAATTTTGATGAAAATTTTGAACACACGACTGTTGACAGTGGCTCCTACTTTGATTTCCCTTCACCAGACTTGTTCCATTTCTGGTAGATCTATTGATTTTAATCTCCTCTTAATAAGGGAACTGGTGCAACTTGCTAAAGAAAATAAGGTTAAGGGGTTTCTTATGTCTTTTGATCAGGAAAAGGCATTTGTTCGGGCTTCTCATGAATTTTTGTTTCAGGTTTTGAGATCGTATGGTATTCCTGAACAATTTGTGACTTGACTTGCTTTACTGTATGGACATGCATATACACTACTCCTGGTGAATGGCTTTCTGGGTTCCTATATACCTATCCATCAGCGGTGTGGCAGGGGTGCCCCTTGAGCTGCCTGCCCTATGTTTTTTGTTTGGACCTATTGTTGAGAACTATTGCCCAAGATGCCCTTGTTACTGGTGTTACCTCTCCAACCCACAGGGTACAGTAAGTGCTAAGATTTTGGCCTATGCTGATGATATGTGTGTGTTTTTGTTGCTGATGTGGCTTCTGGTCACAGAGTGTTACATAATTTTCATTCTTATTCCATGGTGGCAGGTGAAACCTTGAACAAAAATAAAAGTTTTTTGTACTCTCTTGATACTGCGACTCCTGCTATTACATACCTACAAGGCATTGCGGTGTTGCAGGGACAGATTAAGGTTCTGGGTATTACTTTTGGGAAGGGGGATAATGCTTTTCTCAATTGGTCTGAGAAACCTGATATTGCCATGCCTAAAGTCGCACTATGGAAATCCTGGCAACAATCCAAGCATATGAAGGTGGCTGTTGTTACAACGTTGCTCCTTCTCCTTTTTTTATATTTTACTGTAGTGTACCCTGTCCCTCCTAATTTAGAAACTACTCTGCTTAGTCTTTTTTTTTTCAAATCATTTTGTGGAGTGGACTGAATCCAATAAAGCGGGTTGTGTTATATCTCCCTATAGCACAAGGTGGTTTGAATAGTGTCAACCCCATTACTTTTTATTATAGTGTTTTTTTACCAAAATTTGATTCACCTTAGTTGTCCCCAACCAGTGGTGTGGTTGGTTTATGCAGATTTTTGGATGGGTCCATTGTATAACAGTTGGCATGTACCAGGTAGAAGGGCACCAATGGCTTCGTCCTTTCCTGCATATTTACGACCAGCTATTAAGAAACTTAATAAATGGAAGGTCCTTCCAAAACAGGTTTTTTCTAGATCAAGTAAATTTATTTATGGGGTATTGCAAACTCAGGCTCACTCTATTGTGTTGCTCCTGTATACAAGGATATCCCTGATTGTTGTTATGGTAGAATACTTCAAGGCCTGATGTATAAATTGATAGCTTCTAGATTATGGGATGTTCTGTGGCTTAGTAGCCATGGATGATTAAATGTCAAAGGTAATGCTAAGCATAAAATGGTATCTGACAGAATCTGTCCTAGGGATACTTGTTTAACTCAGGAGGAAACTATGGCCCATTTTTATATTCACTGTCCTTATGCACCGGATTGTTGGCATGCTCTGTCTATTCATTGGAGTAAGTCTTCTTGGAAGACTGTTACTTATTTGGAAGTTGTGGGTGGTTTTCTGCTGCATCATACTACCCTAGATACCAGTATTGTGAGACTTTTATTTGCCATGATTAAATTTCATTTGTGGCAGATGAGCTGTAAGCTTACTCTACAACAAATGTATCAGTCACCTTCCTGTGTCACTGAACGTATTGAGCATGATTGGACCCACCAATGCTTTTCTGAGCAGCATATTTTGAATTATGATGCATGGATCGCATGTTGGAGAGAGGTTCCTTTTCTGAAAGATAAAATAGGATGATTTTTTTTTTTTGCCAAACTATATTTTGCTTCTGCTTATATATTGTTGTTAATGTTATGTTTTCTCCCCTGTTTCTTTTCCTGTTTTTCCTGGATTTGCATCTTCTCAGTTTTTCACTGTTTCAGTTTCTGTTTGCATATTTGTTTATCTGTTGTGCTGCTTTGTTAATAAAACCTTCCCCTACTATTTTTCGATAAGTGCCATATGATCTTTAGCATCCACCTGAACTACCATCAATCCAGGTAGATGGGACCTCGGTTTAACATCTCATCCAAAAGATGGCACCTCAGAAGTGCAGCACCCCCCTCATGCTGCACTACAGTGTTAGTATTGGGATATTAACCCAAGTGCCAGATGAGGGAACTGAACCTACAGCCCTCTGATCTCCCAGCCTCAGAGGCAAGTGTGCTACCTACTGAGCCACTGACACTGACAAGAATAGCTCAGTTGCTGTGGGAAATCAATGTTCAGGACAGATTAAGAAAATTATAGTGACAGTGTTCATGAGCAGAGGTCACAAAATGCCTATGCTGAAATTTGGTGAAATAATTCCACTAAATGACTGTGTTACACAAATGCATTGTACAGTTTCCACGTAAGCTCGGAAGCTGGAGCATTTTTAACATTTTCACTACATATTTTCAACATTGCAATCTCTTCACACCTTCCTATGAATGGTACAGCTGTCATTTTTCCCATCCTGCCAAATCTGTGTTTTCATACATCTTGTGCACAATGGCATGTCACTGTGGGAACTCAAAGTTTGGTACACATTAACAAAATAAAAGTGCCACTGGTCATGAGAAGAGGTCCCAAATGCTTTCATGAGGTGGGGGTCACTAAAAAGTCATGTTGAAAATTTGTAGTGCAACTATCAACAAGCACCCAGGGCATTAGGGTTTCTAACCATAATATCCCACCCTGTACAGACTGACAGGCATCAGGGGTGTGCCTTTGGATTGCTGAAAGTAATGTTCATGCCATTCCACCCCCAACCCCCACCCTGCAGCCTGTGATAGGTATTGAGGTGTGTCTTGGTTTCTTCAGCCTCACGTTCACTCCATTCTCCTATATTGCACCCATTTCAGTGTATGTCCTTATGGAGTGGGTGACTGTAAAGCCAAACACCTCAAGGCGCACCTCAACACTTGTCAGTGTCTGCAGGATAGGGTGAGATGAAATGGCATGAACGTTATGGGTGACAACCCAAATGCATACTCCAATGCCTGTCCGTCTCTGTAGGGTGGAGGTGGTTTGGTGTGAAGTTCAATACTTCGCTGCCATTCTTATTCTGCATCTCTCTAACTCCTGCATTTCCAATGCTAATACCACCAAGAAAACATTCGGCATGGACAAATGCTTGTTTAATATGGGATGGGGAGAGTGAAGAGGTGCCACTGGATGCCAATTACTTAATTTACATGGAATGAGAGGAAAGAGGTGTTTCCCAATGGATGCTATGGACTGCTAGTCCACTTCCCCCTAACCCATCACATAAACTCCCTTTGCACCCCACCAAATACCTTTTTTAGAAAGGGTGTGGGTCAAGATGTGGGATGGAGGCACACAGCCAGTATGTTCTTCAGCGGGTCCAGCTTCTGGGGTTGGCTGGTCTGTGTGAAGGGGGTTCCAGTTGTGGGGGTAGACTGGTCGATTGCGCCCAACACTTGATGTCCCCCTCTTTACAGATCACTAAATCCTCTCTCATGCCCTTTGTACTTCTTTCACAGCCCCCGGGTACTCCACCTGACCCTCTTCTAACTAGTAACACCTGTCAGCCACAGCAACCTTAACATTCCTATCCACCTATAGTCAGTTGAGACCCCCTCATACCATTGACTCATTGTGTCCCTGCATGGACCCCCACTGACTCCTCCTAGACCCATTAAACACCCACCCATCCCATACAGACTGTCAAGATACTTTTCCTCAACAGGTCTGCACAGTCCCAGACACAAACCCCCTTCCCTTCCCTTTATTGCCAGACACTAGCTAAGTTTTCATACATAGCTCTAGATACTAGCCTCAGCTCTTTCCATGGCCCCCAACACTGCCTGCCCTCCCTCCTCATCTCCCAACAGCTCCCTCCACAGTAACCATTCCATCCACAACCCAAATCTGAGTCACCTTACCACCTCTTTCTTCCAGACCTCATCACACCATAGTTCCCCCAACACCTTTGTTGTCTCCACAGTCTCGCACCCCCCCACCACCAGCTCATGCTATGCCACCAATGATACTGACTGAGAAAGGTTTGAGTGTGGAGTCTGGTCTGGGATCTGGAAGGGGAATGCAGTGGTGTGGAGTGTAGTCAGCCAGGGGGAAGGGTTTCAGTTACAGAGAGAGTATTTAGCTGGGGGCATGGTGAACTTGGGGCAGATCTAGTTGCAGGGAGTTTTGGGTGGGTGGAGGGTGGTTGAGGTGTAGGGTGTTGATTCAGCTACAGGGAGGGTGGTTAGGATGCTACTACAGGTGATGATAATTGGCTAAGATGGGGAAGGCAGTATTGTGGTGGTAGAACATGCAGAGTAAAAAAGAATGCCCTAAAACCCATTGGTTGTTGCCATGACAACCACCATGGAAACAATGCTGTCAATGTTCCTGTGCCATGCTCTTGACCCAAATCTCCCCTCTGTGATGGCATGTTTAGTCAGTCAGTGTTGCCATGGTAACAGTGTGATTTATTTTTTTTATAGCTCAAGATTGGCATCTAAGCCATTAACCCCACACATTCACACTAAACTGGCATGCTTTGTTTTTTAATTTTAATGGTCAGAAAAACTTGCCGGCTAGCCAATACCAACATCAGCATGATGTCAGAATCTGGCATGCTGTTTTGCAACTGTGCAGATTTTTTTGATGTGCTCTACTGCTCTGCAGAAGCACATATGTCTTTGAACTTCTACAAGCTGAACTGGAATATAAATGGACTGTGGATGGACTGATGACCAGGTGGTGGAAGGACTGATCGACTATTAAATCGTGTATAATTAGTAAAAAAACAATGTATACAGCTAGTATGAAGAGTTTTTTTATTGACATTGCTAAAAAAACAGTAAGGTACTCACATGGGTTGCAAATTTGTTAATCATACCCTTGGGGCATGCACTCTGCTTCATCTTATGCCACATTACCTAGCAAGGATGCAATTTACATATGGTTAATAAAACCACTGGTCATTCCTTATTGCTTAAATATTTCAGGCCTGCCACAGTAGCATCTTGTTTCGCTGTGATCATATTTGATCTCCCAAGACTATTCAAAAATGAAAACTTGTGCAGAAAAAGCAGGACTCCACTGATAAATAGATCCTTCATTTTTGACAACCCTAGGTAGGTAAATGGGTAAATAAAGCCAGTCCTCTAAGATACACCCTTGTGAAATTGTCCTTATGACCCTCATTTTTGTATAAATAATTTGGATCATCTTGCAGAACTGACAGATTGTACTTGCATGTTGCTTTAAAAATCTACTCAGCAAAGACTTCATTTCCCATGACTCTTACTTTTTGGCAGGTTGTGATACTGCCAGAGACAGGCACTTCCTAGTTCCCTCCTAGTTTCAAAACAGTTGTGGCAGTTGCAGCTTCTTTGTGAGACCAGTGAGAAAAGAAATGCAGAGACTTTTCAGGTATTTGTTTTCTACAGTTTTGTAAAATGTTTAACTCAGAAAGGGGTTTCTTTTAATCTAGAATATTTTTAGAGAGTCTCAGCTTAAATATAGTGCAGTTTTGCAATTCTTACTGCTGTGGTGGGTCAGATTGCAATTGAAATTCTTGACTTGCTGCTTAAGTTTAATTACATGCTGCATATGTTTAATTAGTGCTTTCTTTGTCTTTACTGCATTTTTGAAGTTTTGTCATAAAGAAACTGGACTTTTAGGTTAAGAAATGAGGGCATTTGAAATTATTTGAATGTACAGTATATCAACATGTGTTTGTATGTGGTAGTAGAACAGGCTTTCTCCTCCAGGCTTTGAAATCAAATGTAGTATTTGTAATGCTGTTGTGTCTATAAACTGTATTATGTTACAAGCCAGGAAATGTTACTAGGCAATTTACTTTTTAACCTTGTACCATTTAAGCTGAAGTTTTTTTATTTTATTTATTGGAACAAAGGGTCAAAATCAGGAAAAACTGGCTTAACAAAATAATACCAGCTGAAGAAATTGGGGCTGTGTTTGCATAGAATTTTGTGAAAGAAAATTAGACTACACCAGTAATATTTTATATGGATTTTATGTTTATATATAATGTGAATTTTATAGTGTTCTTGGAGTGGCTACAGTTTGTGACCCAGGTATCACAGCAGACAGAAATAGTTTGGGGGATGGGAATACCAAGACTCTGCCTGTCCACTATATTTTTTCTAAAGTGATTTTCTGCAGGGAGGCTTTGTACTGCAATTTGTAGGGCATACTGTATAGTACGGGTGCTAGGAGAACTCAGTCTATAGCTGGCTGAGGAGGTGATCAAAAGGCTGTGCCAGTCGCTGGC
The DNA here is from genome assembly GCA_016271365.2 of Neoceratodus forsteri. Lineage (NCBI taxonomy): Eukaryota > Metazoa > Chordata > Ceratodontiformes > Ceratodontidae > Neoceratodus > Neoceratodus forsteri. The sequence goes on along the minus strand of CM057450.1, from coordinate 866,176,153 downwards.
TCTTGGTGTTGGATTGAGGGGGCCAGTGGGGTGATAGGGCACTACCTGCCAGATTGGGGGTCCACTAGACCTCCAGGGACAGGGTTTGTTTGCTAAATGCAGGTAGGGTTTAGGGAGTGGGAACTGCTGAACCACCAGGGAATTCTTTCGTTTTCCAAACAAGGATTGGGATCAGAGCTGGTGAGACTGCTGAACCACCATGGAGTGTATTGGTTTTAAACAAGGATAGGAATCTGTGTATGGGAGGGGGGATGTTGTCCAACACACTCAGCCACTATAGAAGCATGCAGAGGAGTCCATAATGGGCATGCAGATGACCTTGTAGTGCCATGGGTTAGTCTGCATCTTTTTTTGAATATTCACCCATGGGGTGCAGGACTAACCAGTGTGTGCTGCAGATTACCCCTATGGTTCATCTTCAGCCAATACCCTTCTAGTGCAATACAAAGCATGGTGAACACTGGCTAGTGCCATGCTACCATGGCTGATATTCAAATGGCTAATGCAGTCAGTACAGATCATACTGTTCATTTAAATATGATGCCTGAGCCGGATGTCCCCATTTTGTCATGTGGAACCCCTGTGTGCATGCCCAGCTGACTGGCTTTGAATATGGGCCTATAATGCCTTACATGTTAGATAAGTACAGTTTGATTTGGGTGTAATGGGTTATGTGAGTATGCAATTATATAATAACACTAATTGAAGGTTGGAAGGAACTCTGGATTTTGAAAGACTTAGTGAAATAAGTGTTGCATTACCTATAGTATTTAGTAGATCAACAGCATGGGAAAGCAAAAAAATAAATAAATAAATAACTATAAACAATAAAGTTAAAATACAATTGGTGAAAATCTTGTATTTTTTTAACTCTTTCTTACAATACAGTAATTTCTCTTTGACTGTGTCTTTTTCACTAAAACTCTGCCTTCTTTACTCCTATGTTGTATTACCATTTGTATCTCTGCTGCTGTCTATCTCTACTCAAGTTACTATATGGCCATCATTTGTTCCTTCATTTTAACAGCTCTGGCCAGATGTTAACTGTCTACCTTTCAGATAAGTATCTTATCTTGTTTAATTCTAACCCCTAATCTCTCCTCTAGAACCTCTGACACTTTTGTCTCCACATCCTTCTCTTTGCTTTCCTTTTAGATACTACCAGAATACCTCAAACCCAAGCCAATTCAACCCTGGACACTCTGACTCGAACAGAGCAGGAAAGTTATATTTAATTTGTGCTTCTGCAAATGAGCTATTTACAGTTCATGTTGCTTTGCTGGTGAATCTCTTCTAAATAAATAAATAAATACCTGCTGCTTCTACTGCTGCCATCCTCTCTTCTCCCATTCTTACAACCCCCCTTCCAGGCTTTAGTATTGCCATGGAAGTGATTTTACTCCCTGGCAGCTCCTACCACCTCTACTCTCCCTTCCTGGCTTCAGCATTACTGTGGGAGTGGTTTCACTCAATGGCAGCTCCTGCCACCTTCCAGCCCCAACTTCCAAAACTGCTGTTGCAGCCAAGGGATGTGGCTATTCCATGGCCACCTCCTTGCTGTTGCTTCAGCCTCTTGTGGAATAAACAAACTTTGCTGCCGAAGTGATAGTTTGGGATGGTGAGGGGGGGAGACACTTCTACTATTGCCTCCTCCACTTCCCTCTGGCTCCTTTCTCTCTTTCTTGAGTATCTCTCTCGCTCTCTCAATCTCTATTCCCCACTGATGCAGAGTGGGCCACAGCCTAAGCTCTGTGTGGGCTGAGAGTTACAAGTGCCCACAGGCACTTTCACTGTAGAACGACTGTGCTATGTGGCTGGCTGCAGGTGCAACACAAGCGTATCTCCTCCTGCCACTATTCCACATCAGTAGCACCCACACTATACCAGGCTCAAAGAGCCCCCACTAGACCCCAGAGAAGGGTACCAATTTATTTTAAAGGAAAATTTGCCTTAGCCACAGGGTAATAGACAGTCAGGGTTACCATTTTTATTAGTAGCCCCATGGCATTCCTAGCCTGCAAGACCACCAGCACCATTCTTTTATTTACCAGCAGGTCTACTAGCCCCTGGAAAGCCTCCACTAGCCCACCTGGCTATCAGGTACAATACTGGTTATAGGACCACCAATAGGAGCACTGGGGTTTTGGCTGAACCCCCTCCCAAACCTCACTTCCATTCCTCTCAGTTTTTGCTCCTCTATTTTTTCCCCGTCTAACCTGATTTAATTTTATTTAGCATGTCTGAGGGGACATGGACTCCTAACCATTAGATAAGTATATTTATATGCCTAACCTGTCCTTTACATCATTCCTGTACCATCTAAGAGCTATGGATCCTTTGTGCAGGGCTTCAAACAGGCATGGGATAGGCATAAGGGAGCAATATAGATGAGTATGAATAGATAGGCCATTGACAGAGTAAAGGCCTATGGTACATTCATAAGGTAGAAAAAATGGGCTGACTGGATGGGCCATGCAGTCTTTATCTGCCATCAACTTCTATATTTCTATATTTGTGACCCCTTTTTCTATTTTTTTTACAGGTGTGATGGACAGCATCCCTTGGAGATTCCTACCTCTGGCTCCTATAGTTCTCAGGTAAGACCCTCTACTTAATCTGTATTTGGTGGATTGACTTTAATGGTGTGCTCACATCCATTACATGCTGAAAGTGGAGCCACTATCTCTTGAGCGCCCCCAGCCATGGTGTCATACTGACTGTCATACCCCTCTTAGCCCTGGCAGCAGGCTCGCAAGCTCCATCCCCAGCTTCAGGTTTCCCCATCCCCACAGCAATGTTGTTAGGCACCTGACAATCATGGCCACAGGTTTCCAATCCCCCAGTGTCCTGTGTGGGAGCAGTGTGGTTTGAGTGGTCCCCTAGGTGGTCCAGATGAGAAAAGAAGGTGAATGTATGTGGGCAAGTCTATTATGTGTGTCCTCTGGGAGGACCAGGTGGAGGAAGAGAATGCCATAACTGGGGAAGCCTTGTTGGGGGGTTCCTTTGGTGATTCAGAAGAGTAAATAGGCTCCAGGGGGGCCTATAGGTGGCCTGTGGGGGGGGCAGAGTGTGGTGGCTGTTGAATCCTGGTTGGAGTTCTAGGAATGGTGTGAAAGAAGGTGCATGCAGGTGGTGTTAGAATTCTAGTATGATGATCCTCAGCGTGGTCCGAGCGAAAGATCAAGGGGGAATATTACAGCATACTAAATTGTCGAATCCCGATACCCAGGAACCCGAAAATTACAGCTCAACAGTCTATATCCTGACAGACTGGAATTGTTCACAGCAGAGTTGGCAATTGTAAATAAGGGTGTGTGTGGGTGGTGAAGCCCCCTGAAACACAGAAAAAACCTTATGGGATACTGATTAATGGGCTATAATGTTTGGGATCCTGGGTTTCTCCGGATTTGGCATTTTGTTGTGTCATAGTAAATTTGATGATGGTGCATATGGGTATCTGGCCCCTGTTTTAGGGTCCTAAGGATGGTATGAGTGAGAAAAGTGGATGCAGATGTGTTTCAGAACTGAGTTCTATGGACCTAGGGGTGCTACAGGTGGGAGATGGGGTGGAGAAAGGACTGGTACTCTTGTATAAGAGTCCTGTGGCTGATCCAGTTAGAAAAAAGGGAAAAGATGTGAATTGGACACCCTTCCATGGGTTCCTTGTCTGGTCCTGCTAGAAGCAGAGGGTAGAGGTGAGTTTAGAAAACCTGTTTGGGGGTATCCCGTGTATAGGTGATCACGACTGAGTGCTTTCAAAAAGGGCTACGTAATTATGGCTCTTTTACACAGGGCTACTAGGCAGGGAGGGTGACTGGATGGGGGTTCGGCAACTATAGTGACAGGATGTTGCTATGTGTACACATGCATGGGGTTGGGGTGGGGAAGGACCACAACAGGTGGAAAGGTTTGTGGGGTGTAGTGCAGCGGTGGGGTAGTGGCAGGCTGGGGTTGGAAGGGTGCTGGATTCGGTTTTAGGCACGCTCATTTTTTTTCACCATGGGTTGCATTTTTTTTTTTTTTAGATTTTTACCCCCCAACATGCATCCCCTGTAAAACAATACAATTTAAGTCTCCAGCGCCATCTTGCTGTTCGCTACAAGTCTACATCACAGAAATTCATTTTTGGAGCTGTAGACTCACCCAAACGGTGATCGCTATTACATGGCGATCACAATTATCATATGGAATCTTGTCTGGGAGTTCAAGTGCTGGACAGCGTGGGAGAAGAATGTGGAAGTTAGTGTCAAATACTCTTCTAAGGTTTGCAGAACTGGTCCTGGTGGGCAGAACGATGGACATAATGTAGGTGGGAAATGCCAATTTGAGATTCCAGAACTGGTTTGGATGGGGGAAGAGGTGGGACTTAAATGAGGGTGGGCAGTACAGTGGTCTCAGGGCTGGTCCAGATGGAATGTTATTGGGACATAGGTGGGAAAAGCTGGTCCAGGGGTTCCACTGCAGGTTTGGGTGGGCAGGCAAGGGAGTCATAGATGTGGACCATGGTCCAAGGGATTATCTAGGTAAAGGAACATGGTAACATACATGGGGACAGTCAGTATGGGTTCCCAGGGATAGTCCAAGTGGGTAAAAAAGGGGAGATTTTCCTAAGGAAAACTAGACCTTTGATTCCAACACTGATCCAGATCAAGGGGCATGGAGGACTTACAGTGAAGCCTGCCAGGATAAAGCGTAGCGTCAGTTTCCTGCATGACAAAAAGAACTGACTACAATTGAAATTGCATTGTTTACTGTAGTAACTGCTGTTGCATGCTACAGAATTGGGTTTAATCCTGGCAAGCTTCACATGTAGGTGTGGAGGTAGACCCAGTGCTCCCAGGCATGGTCCGAGTGGGTAGGCAATGGAAACATAGACATGGTAAGCCATTCCAGTCATCCCAAGGCTCGTCCATTTGAAGATACCATGGAGACATAGGTGAGCCAGGCCAGTCCAGCAGACCCATGACTGATTCAGGGTGGGAGACAGGGAAAATGTAGGTGGGGAAGACTGGTCTGGATTCCAGTTGGCTGGTTGGAGTGGGTAGCGAGGGGACATGTAGGTAGGGGATGCTAATCAGAGGTCCTAGGGCTGGTCTGGGTGGCAGAAAATGGGGTCCATAGGTGGGAAGGATAGTTTTTCTGATTTGATGGTCATTTGATTCTTATTTTTAGGCCTGTCTGAAATTTGCACTTTAAAAGGTATTTCAGGTACAGTTGAAGGTCTTGTTCAGAACAGTTTATTGCCATTTTTTCATTTTTTTTAAGGCTAATTAGCATTTGTCATGCTTTTTCTAAGGGCATTTGTGAACAAATTGAGATGTTTCTCAATGGATAAAAACTGGTGTTTGAGGTACAAAGTCAGTTTGAATTACTTCAAAAACATGACAATAACTGGATCAGTATTTAAAAAACTGAAGAATACTTGAATTGAGTTTGAAGGCCTTTTCCTGTATGGGTTATGTTGCATTCTGTTACATACCTGCTTTGTGTTGAGCCGTCTCTCACACATTTGTCTTCTGCTGTGCTTTCTGTCACACACACACACACACACATACACGCACACATGCACGCACGCACGCACGCACGCACGCACATGGATGCATGCACACACACACACACACACATATAGAAACGTAGAAATTGTCGGCAGATAAAAACTGTCAGGCCCATCCAGTCTGCCCGAAAGCCCTACATTAGTTTGTTTCCACTGACCCTACCTAGTCAATGGCTTTTCCCCCTCCTTCCCAGCACCAATGTACTCTTATACCTGTCCCATGCATGTTTAAACCCTCTACAGTTTTTGCCCCCACCACTTCCTATGGCAGTTAATTCCATGCGTCCGCCACCCTCTCTGTGAAGAAAAACTTTCTCAGATTTCCCCTCAGCCTGACACCCTCCAATTTCATATCATGCCCCCCTGTTCTTGCACATCACTTATATTGGAAGATGTCTCCCCTCTGCACCTTGTTTATGTCCTTAAGGTACTTAAATGTTTCTATCATGTACCCCCGATCTCTCTTCTCCTCCAGTGAGTACATATTGAGGTCCTTTAGCCTTTCCTTATATGTCTTCAGGTGCAGTCCTTGTACCATATTAGTCGCCTTTCTCTGGACCGCTCTACCCCGTCAATATCTCTACAAAGGTGCAGCCTCCAGAACTGCACACAGTACTCTAGGTGAGGCTTCACTAGCATTTTATACAATGGCGTAACCACCTCCGTCCTTCTGCTTGTGATACCTGTACCTATGCATTCCAGCATGACTCTTGCCCTCCCTGCAGTACTTTGTACTCTGCTTAGACTATTTTTGGTCATCAGAAATGATAACCCCTAGGTCCTTTTCTTTCTTTGTAATAGACAGTAACTCTCCACCCCATTCTGTAGCACTCCCCAGGGTTACCTCTTCCCAGGTGCATTATTTTGCACTTCTTGGAATTAAGTCTTAGTTGCCACACTTCAAACCATTTTTCAAGCTTCTACAGATCCTTCTCCATTCTCTCGACACCATCCAGAGTATCCACTCTGTTACAGTTCTTGGTGTCATCTGCAAATAGGCGGACCTTTCCCTCCAGCCCTACCACAATGTCACTAATGAAAACATTAAACAGGACTGGCCCAGTGACTGATCCCTGAGGTACCCCACTGATCACCTCCCTCTCCCTGACTGGATCCCATTTATCACCACCCTCTGTTTCCTGACTGTAAGCCAGTTCCCAACCTAGTTTACCACAGTGTGCCCCATGCCCAGACTACTCATTTTGTTGACCAGCCTTTTGTGTGGATGGTGTCAAAGGCTTTGCTGAAATCTAGATGGGTGACATCCACTCCCCCCAACCCGATTGGCATCCATCGTAACCCACTTAAAAAAGTCTATCAGATTTGTCTGACATGATGTTCCTGCTGTGAATCTATGCTGCCTCGGATCCCGGGCCCCGAAGGACTCCAGGTGTTCCACTATCCTTTCTTGAAGCAGTGTTTCCATGATCTTGCCCACAACTGAGGTGAGGCTGATGGGACTATAGTTCCCCACATCCCCCCTACTGCCACTTTTGTGTAGAGGGACTACATGTGCCCTCTTTCAGTCCTCTAAAACAACACCTGTTAAGTGACACAGTGAACAAAGCTGCCACTGGTGTCGCTATCTCCTCTCTCAATTTCTTTAATATCCTGGGATGTATGCTATCTAGCCCCATTACCTTATTAACCTTTAGTTTTGTGAGCTCCTTTAGAACTCTCTCCACTGTGAATGGACTAGTGTTTACCTCTCCTTCCCCTTTGTTCCTGCTACTCAGCTGCGGTCTGTGAACCTCACCCTCCTCAGTGAATATTGAGCAGAAGTATTTGTTTAGTATTTCTACCTTTTCAAGGTCTCCCTCTTTTCACTTTCCTGTCTCCCCTATGAGCCTTACAATCTCCTCCCCCCACCCCGGTCTTCCTTCTTTCACTGACATACCTAAATAAAAGTCTTGTCCCCTTTCTTCGTTGACAGCAACAATCTTTCTTCAGTCTGCGCCTTTACTCTCCTTACAGCTTTTCCTGTTTATCTAAGATTCTTTGGGTACTTCTCCCTGTTTGGCTCCCTTTGAGTTTCCTTGTATTTCCTGAAACTTGCCCTTTTGGCCCTTATGTTCCCTATTACTTCTGTCGATAACCATAGTGGTGTCCTCCTTTTCCTGCTTTTGCTTACCACCCTGATGAAATGGTGCATCACCTCCTGTATGGCTCCCTTCAAGCATTTCCTCTGCTCGACTCCCTCTCCTATCTCCAATCTCCGCAGAGCCTCTTTGATACACCTCTAAATTTTCTCAAAATCTGACAAGGTCTCTTGCCTTAGTGTGACTAGACAGTGTCTCTGTCCCCATGTTAAACCACACTATGTTGTGGTCACTGGCTCCCAGCTGCCCTTCCACATGGACATCTGATATACTGTCCCCATTGGTCAATACCAGGTTCAGAATTGCCCTTCTTTTGTGGGATCTCCTACCAGCTGTCTGAGTCATGCCCCCTGCAGTGAATCCAGGATGTCCCTGCTCCTGATTGAAGCAGCTGCTGGGATGGTCGAATCAACGTCTGGTATATTGAAATCACCCAGCATTAATACCTCACTCTTTGTTGCCATCTCCTGAGTTTGATCCTTTGGATCCTTGTCCGTCTCCTTCCCTTACACTGGAGGGCTATAGATCACCCTTGTTCAAATTGCTGTGCAATTTCCTGGCTCAAGGGTGACCCAAAGTGCCTCAGTCTCCCCCTATCCTCCCTGCACCTGCATTGTTCACACCTACTTCATGTAACTCTCTCTCTTTCTCCCCCATAAAAACATGCCTCATGCTGTACAGTGTATTGAATGCATCCACCTTACATGGTGTGTTTTACTGTAGCACACACCAATGTTATGTGTTGTTATCTTGTGTACACCCACTTAGTGTATTTAATCCCACTCACCCACCTCATGTGGTCTGTTGCACACACTTCCCCCATGTTGTGCTGTTTCCTCTACCCCATCTTGTATTGTGTTTTCTCTTGCACACACCTGCATGTGTTGTCCTCTTACATTTCTGCCCCATGTTGCACTCCCTCTTTCACACATACACAATCCCACGCACTACTCTTGTTGCTCTTACACAAACCTGACCTGACCTGTGTTTTGCTACCTCACACATACCCCCACACTTTGTTGTGCTCTCTGATACTTTCTTCATGTTGTGGTCTGTCTTTTGCAGTCCTCTTATGTTCTTTTTCTTACCCACACCAGACTTATGTTGGACTCTCATGTGCCCTGGCCAACATGCCCCTTTCTAAAAACCGATTCATACAGTTGTCAAAAGGCTATGTGTGGTTGTTGTGTGAAATGGCTGCACATTTACAGTCACTTCACTAGCAGTTCACTACCAGTTCCTTATTACGTATAAAGTGGCTGTGTGTGGTTGCTGATGTGTGAAATGTCTTCCACTGCACATTTACAGTCACTTCAATACCAGTCTCTAATTTATTGTAAAGTGTTTTGGGATACAATGTGTATGAAAAGCAATATATAAATGCTAATTCTTCATCTTCTTGTCTTTGCCTATATGGTAGGCATCGGCACAGGGGAGGCAGCTGTAAAGGGAGGAAATACATTTGGTTTTATAAAGTGCATTTCATACAAACTTTCCCAAAGCACTTTACAATCCAGGAGAGGGAGGTGAAAACTGATGTGCACTGGGAGACTTGAACACAGATATGATTAGAGAGAAAGTACACCTTGGGCATAGCCGGTTTTAGGCACCAGCAAACCCTGCGGTTGCTGGGAGCCCCTGCTCATGGGGGGCCCCCAACCAGAGAACTTTACCTTATTCATTTTTAAACATTTTTTATCTTAATATATTTTTTAAAACATCAGAAAAGGACTGTGCAGATCCTTCTGGTTATGTCATGAAATACCTCAATAAGCTATGATCCAGTCAATATGAGGTGGATAGGCAGCAATGGATGGGATAGGAAGAACAGCCCCAAGAACTGACACTGCTGTGTCCTCCTAAAACATTTTTAAAATACTACTGGTTATACTAAAGCTATACATAGAAACAAAGACATTTAAAATTTGCCCGGCAGATAACTACTGCTTGGCCCACTTAGTCTACCCATTTTCCCTGCCTATAGTATCACCACAAACAAAATCTTGCACTTATGGGCTACAGTAAAACACATGGGTTAAAGGTGGCCAAGTAGAGATGCCCCATGACTTCACTGATTCTGCTGGGGGCCCCCAAAACCCTAAAGCCGGCCCTGACCTTGGGCTCACAGACCATACAGAGGAGACAATGTATGAGCTCTAGAGTGTCACATTTTATTTTTTGGTTTGTTTTAAGGTGGTTGCCTCCAGTCCAGCCCAACATATGTTTGTGTTTTTCCCCCCAGATAGTTTTTTTTTAAGTGGCACTCCAATGGTTGCCTGGTGAATGTGTGGTAACTTGTGGGATTTTAAATGTGGGTCTCTAGATTATTACAGTTCTGTGTCTGCTCTTGTGGCAAGGGGTAACAGGTGAGTGTGATCTCACAGCCAGGAGACAAGCTGACAGACAGGAGAATCTTCAGCTGTAAACTGTAACCACTTAGACAACCTGCTTCTCCTCTCTCTTGAGACAGTTATCACATATGGCCTACTGGTGAATAACTAGGCACAGAGCTGGCAGAGAAAAGTGGGGAAATAGATTGTCATTGTTGTCTGAAATGGTGAAAGCAAACAGATCTGAGTATTACTAAAATGTCCAACCAAGATAGGGAAAAATAAAAAAAAATGGAAACTTGTAAATTAAGAAGTATTAGGAGCATCAATCTTTAATTCCAGTGGAAAGTACAACAAAGGATCCTTTATGCCTTCCATTAAGATATGCTGCTTACACCTCTGTTTACCATTTTTTTTCTACCTATCTTGGAATAGTTGTCTCTAGAGTGTCACATTTTATTTTTTGGTTTGTTTTAAGGTGGTTGCCTCCAGTCCAGCCCAACATATGATTGTGTTTTTCCCCCAGATAGTTTTTTTTATTCGCCATTCTGCCCCGTCCACATCACTCTGACTGAAACCCTCCCATCCCCATCATCTGGCTTTTCCAGGACTTACATTCCCCGTCATTTATTTATTTATTGAAATGTTTCACCAGGAAGTCATCCTCTTCCACAGGACTTGTGGGGGTGCCTGGTCACCCGAGCAGGGCCTGCAAGTGTCAGTCTTCATCCTGCAGTCTGAGTGTTTTTCCCTCTATTTTCACCTTGGGCTCACAGACCATACAGAGGAGACAATGTATGAGCTCCATCTCTGGAGATACCCCCTGCACCCTGTGCCCTGTTTGTGGGGGCCTCTTAACCAAGTATTGTCTCACAGGCATTACTACTTGGACATCTCCAGGTGGTAAATAAGCAGCAAGCCATGTGAACCCCTCTTCACAAAGGAGAAACATAGCAAGCACATGTTGGGTAAGAAAGGGGAAGCCGTGGCTGTTTATGTGAGGGATAACACAAAAAGCAACAGAGATACAGGGAACACAGGGAGGCATGGAGGTACTGTGGGTCACCATAGAGATGGTGAATGGAGTCGCTATTCACACTGGTGTAATCTACAGACCTCCAGTGCAGGGAAAGCTGGTTAAAGTTCTAGTGGAAGTCATCCAAAAGATAATACATAAGGGGGGAGTGCTGCTGGTGGGGGACTTCAATCCACCTGATGTAGATTAGAGTATCCTAGCTGCAGCATCAGTTAGGAGCAGGTACATAGAAATAATAGAAAAACTGTCAGCAGATAAGGACCACCAGACCCATCCAGTTTGCCCATAAGCTCTACACTAGTTTGCAGTTTCCGACCCTACCTGGTCGTTGGCTTTTCACCCCTCCTTCCCACCTCTAAGGTCCCCCTATGCCTTAAATCCCTCCACTGTGCTCAATCCCACCACCTCCTTTGGCAGTCTATTTCATTTGTCCACAACCCTTTCCACGAAGAAAAACATCCTCACATTTCCCCTTAACCTGCCACCTTCCAATTTCATATCTTGCCCCCTCATTATTGTACTTCTCCTGTGCTGAAAGATGCCGTCGCCTGCACTTTGTTTATGTCCTTAAGGGATTTGAATGTTTCTGTTTTGTTCCCCCGCTCCCTTCTCTCCTCTCCTCCAGTGAGTGCATATTGAGGTCCTTTAATCTGTCATCATAAGTTTTTTTGGTGCAAGCCCTGTACCATCTTAAATTCCCTTCTCTGGACCACCTCCACCCTGTTGATGTCCTTATGAGGGTGCGGCCTCCAGAACTGTACAAATACTCCAGGTGTGGCCTCACTAGGGTGTTATACAATGGCATCACCACCTCCTGCCTTCTCTTTGCGATACCTCTGCCTATGCAATCCCAGCATGCCACTGGCCTTCTTTGCAGCCTCTGCACTTTGTTTAGACACCTTTAGGTCATCTGAAATGATAACCCCCCAGGCCCTTTCTTCCTTCGTGATCATCAATAACTCCTCCTCCATCCTATAGCTCTCCCCAGGGTTCCCTTGTCCCAGATGAATTATTTGGCATTTCTTGGAACTGAACTTCAGTTTCCACTTCTTTGACTTCACTCTCTCCATCTCATCCAGAGTATCCACCCTGTTGCAGATCTTGGTGTCATCCGTAAACAAGCAGACCTTTCCCTCCAGCCCTACTGCAATGTCACTAATGAAGACATTAAACAGGACTGACCCAAGGCTTGAAATGTGTGGCACCACTCTGGTCACCCCCTCTCCCTGAACTGGCTCCCATTTGCCACCACCCTTTGCTTTCTTTGTGTTAGCCAGTTCCTAACCTAGTTTACCACCTTGTGTCCCATGCCCAGATAGCCCATCTTGTTTACCAGCCTTTTATGTGTGACAGTGTTGAAGGTCTTGCTGAAACTGCAGTAGACTACGTCCAGTGCCCCTTCCTAATTTATTTCTTTCATCACACAGTCAAAAAGAATCTATCAGATTCATCTGACATGACTTTCCCACTGTGAATCCATGCTGCCTCGGATCCTGGGCACCAATAGATTCAAAGTGTGTCATTATTCTTTCTTTCAACAGAGCCTCCATGATCTTCTTCATTACCAAGGTGACTCTGACCAATCTATGGTTCCCTGCATCCTCCCTGCTGCCACTTTTGTGTAGAGGAACTACATGCACCCTCTTCCAGTCCTCTGGAACCACTCTTGTGTTGACTGACTCAGTGAACATGGCTGCCAGGGGCACTGCTAACTCCTCTCACAGTTCCCTTAATATCCTTGGATGTATGCTATCTGGACCCATTGCTTTGTCCACCTTCAGTTTATGAGTTCCTCCAGGACTCTCTCCTCTGTGAATGGACTAGTGTCTACCTCCCCCTCCTTCATTTCTGCTACTCAGCTGTGGTCTGTGACCCTCCCCCTCTTCAGTAAATACTGAACAGAAGTATTTGTTCAGTATTTTTGCCTTTTCCAGGTCTCCCATTTTGATATTCCCCTGCTTCCCCTATGAGCCCTACAATTTTCTCCCCCCGCTTTTCCTCCTTTCATTGATATACCTAAAAAATGCCTTGTCTCCTTTCTTCACTGTCTGTGCTTATCTTTCTTTGGTCTGTGCCTTTGCTCTCCTTACAGCCTTTACTTCTTCATTTTAGATTCTTTAGGTACACCTTCTTGTCTTCCTCCATGCGAGTCTCCTTATATTTCCTGAAACTCAACTTTTTGGCCCTTTCCTTGCCTGTCACTTCCCTTGAGAACCATAACAGTTTCCTCCTTTTCTTGCCTTTGCTTACCACCTTAATACACTGGTTCATAACATCCTGTATGGCTCACATAAACATAGAAACCTAGACTTTGATGGCAGATAAGGACCGTTTGGCCCACCTAATCTGCCCATTTCCCTACCTATTGGATAAGTTGCAGATACAAGTTAACCAACAGCCTACTTCTTCCTAACCCCCACCAGAATTGCCTTATGTCTGTCCCATGCATTCTTAAATTCCCCCACTGTTTTTGACCCCACAACCTCCTCAGGAAGGCCATTCCATGCATCCACCACTGTCTCCGTGAAAAAATACTCCCTCACATTGCCCCTGAGCCATCCCCCCATTATCTTCAAATTGAGAAAGACACCAGGATTTTTGTAGTTGACAGGATTCAAACTGGTGCAGGGAAACCCCAATGGATTTCAAGTCCATCGCCTTAACCACTCAACCACAATTACATGTTCAGGTGTTCCCACTGCTTCTCAACTCCCTCTTCTAACGCCCTCCTTCCCAGGGCTTCTTTGATGACCCTTCCCATACTAGCAAAAGCTGCCTTCCTGAAATCCAAGACTCATGCCTTAGTGTGACTAGTCTGCATTCTTGTCCCCATGTTAAACCTCACTATGTGATGGTCACTCCATTTCCCTTCCTAGACTCCCTGCAGGGGGTATTCTTCAGGCAACTAGTAAAGGAGTCCACTTGTGAGGGAGTAATAGTGGACCTTGTACTCATCATGGGGACAGTGTTGAAGACATCACAGTGGGTGGCCATCTGGGGACCAGTGATCACCATATGGTGGGGTTCAATATAAGAACCTTGGCAGAAGTGAACCACACAAAGGTGAGGATCCAGGACTTCAGAAGGGCTGATTTTACAAAGATGGGGGAATGCCTCCTGGATGCCGTGGTAGGGGGATAGAACTTGTGTGGAGTGTGGGAACAGTGAGCAAAACTAAAAATGCTGATAGTGAAGGAAACAAACCTCTGCATCAAGCTAGTAAGCTAAAGCAAGAAGTGAAAAAGACTGCTATAGTTCTCAAATGAAGTTGCTGAGAAGATACTGTAAGGGCAAACTGACCACGGCAGGGACAGATCAACACAGCGCTCCCACAGAGGAGCTCGGAACGCTGTTTGCACAGGAAGCCTTTGAAGAGGCTGTACCCCCCCTAGGCTCACTGCCGACTGCAGCAGGGACGGATCAACACTGCGCTTCTACCGAGGAGCTCAGAATACTGTTTGCACAGGAAGCCTTTGAAGAGGTAAAGAGAACCTCTTTCCCATCTTTTGGACTCCTGCTGTGGGGTGCTAGCCCGACGTCATTTCACTTCGTCTGCCCCGACCACCCACCCACCCAGGGGCGGCGCTCAATTTATAGAGCCACCCCTGTGACATCATTTCCTGCTGCCAAAATACTATCTCCCCACTTTCCCATTTGCAGGTTATACCTGCTGGCCACTAGAGGGACTCGGCACTCTCTCTGTATATCTCCGTGCCCAGATAGCTCCAGTGCCCCCCTTCTGGTCCTCCACACCTATCTATAGCACCTCTCCTCTCCTCAGCCCCCACCTTCCTTGAACTTCTCTGCCACCTGTCCATCCTATCACTACTACCCCTCCGGACCCCTACCCCAGCCCACAATTACTGACCACTAGGAGTTGCTACCGAGCACCCTATTTTCAGGCCCACCTTCTGCCTTCCCCAGCGCTCGGACCCTGAATTTTTGACTCCCTCCCAGGTCCTTTCTCCCAGTACCCTGGGCAAGTATTGAACCTGGTACCCTGTATCCCAGAGGCAGTGTCGCTACCACTGAACCAAAGTGGCACTAACAGTCACAGGCTAGCCGCTTCCACTTCTTTCTTCCATTACCTTTTCTAGCTTTCTAGCACTATGCTCATCACACACCTTTGGACTTGCCTCATGCTCAGCTTATGTCTGTTGCCACTGTCTTATCCATCTATGTCTGTGCGATTGCACACATGCCAGTCGGTTGCACCCCTCTGTGCACTGGTACTGCACCCCTCCTATTTATCTGAACCAGCTCTCATGCACCTTGGTGCCACTGGGTGCTTCTGCCCACCTTGCCCACCCTCCAGCTTCCTCCAAGCTCCCACCCCTAATGCACATGGGAGTCTTATTATTCTTGCTTTCCCATCCTGTACTACTCTGCCCACCCCCTGTATTCTGAAACTCCCCTCCCCCCCTCGTGTCTGTCGTAGAAATACCTTTCACCACCGCTTGGCCAGGGTGTTAGTTATGCTACTCCTCCTGTCAGGTAACATTCACCCTAACCCTGGCCCAGTTCACAACAACTCTGCTACTGGCCCTCCCTGGACTCTGTGTGGTCTCAATGAATATCTGTAGCCTCCTGAAAAAATTTGACTCACTCCAATGCTGGGTCACATCTCTTAATCCAGATGTCATCTCCCTGGTTGAGACATGGCTGACAAAATCCACTCCAGACTCCTTAGTCTCCCTCCCTGGATACTCCCTCTTCCAGGCTGACCAGGCTGGAAGACAGGGTGGCAGCTGTGCCATTTACATTAAAGAAGCTCTCACTGGACTTGCCCTACCAGCACCTGCCCTTGATTCTGGGGCTCAGACGCTAACACTGAAACTGACCCCTGACCCATTAAAAGGCCCACTCTATCTAACTACAGCATACATACCCCCTTAAAACCAAACACTGGCCTTAGCCTCCCTTACGGAATACCTTTCCTTGCTACCCCACCCCTTGGACCAAATACTAGTGGGTGACCTAAACATCAATTGGCTCAGCCCCTCTTCCTCCTCTGCCCGTGACTCCTTTGCTGCAGTCGATATGACTCAACTCATTACCCACCCCACCAGGACTAACCCTAAGAGAGGCACTAGTACCCTACTCGATGTGGTACTCTCCAATCGCCCTAATCGGATCCTTGATGTCCAAGTCCTTCCTGATTCACTTAGCGATCACTCCCCCATACTTTTTTGCTGGACTTCCACAGTTTCCAAACCATTAGCTCAGTCCATACTTCAACTGCGCCTGAAACCAGGTGGTCTGAAGAAACTCAAGGAACTTCTGTCCCAAATTGATTGGTCTCCTATACAGTTTGCCTCTGACATTGATATCGGCCCTAACCTTCTTTATCCAAACATTCAATAATGCCTGCGATATCTTCGCCCCACTGACAGCCCACTGTTCCAAAGTGCAAAATGCTCCCTGGGTAACCCCAGCCCTGATCCAACAACTCAAACATAGGGATAACTTATGGCACCGTGCTACTGAAACAGGCCGGCCCAGCGATAGGCAGGTGTATGTTGCTGCCAGAAATAAGTGCACCTGGGCTATCAGAAAGGCCAAGGCTGATCATTATCAGTCCTCCCCTACCTCCTCCTGGGGGAATGCTAGAACCTTCTGGGATAATACCAAACAGTTAAATGGGAGCACACGCTCCCCCCACCCTCCCAGATCAATATCAATGGCACTATCTCCTCTGACCCAGCCCTTATAGCTAACTACCTCAATACCTCCTTCACGGATCTAAGCCCTATCCTCCCTACTGAGTTTTTCAACCCTTCCCCTCCGCTGCCTGCCACAGTCATTACACGCCCATACTTTCACCTTCGCCGAGTCTCTGCCCAAGAACTCAGACCTCACCTAGTCAATGCCCTTAGGAGTAATAGCACGGGCAGTGACACCCTGGATCCATGTATCCTTCGACAGGTTTTAGACCTGGTCCTTACCCCGATCACCAGCCTCCTCAATAGATCTCTCTGCCTGGGGCAATTTCCATCAGTCTGGAAAATCGCTACAGTCACTCCCATTCTTAAAGGTGGAGACAGGTCCTTGGTCGGAAACTACCGGCCTATCTCCATTCTCTCTCCTCTCTCCAAAGCCCTAGAAAAGGTGGTGGACTCTCAAATTACTGACTACCTCACCAACTACAACACTCTCTGCCCTGAACAGCACGGTTTCTGTGCTGGCCATAGTACCAGTACTGCCCTCCTAGAGTTTTCCAATTTTCTCCACTCCTCCCTAGACATGGGCTATCTGGCTGGTGCTGTGTTCATAGACCTGTCAAAAGCTTTCGACACCGTCTCCCACCCCCTCCTTCTGGATGCCCTCAGTCACTCCGGTTTTGCCACTGGGCCTGTCTCCTGGTGTGCCAGCTATCTGCCAGCCCTCTCATAGCGTGTTAAAATTAGCGGGACTCACTCCAACATCTGTCCCATCCACTCTGGTGTTCCCCAGGGCTCCATTCTGGGACCCTTACTCTTCTCCCTTTACCCTTAACACCCTACCAGGTTCCTGTACTGGAAATATATTACTGTATGCAGATGACACCGTCATCTTTGCCACTGATCGTAACCCTATCGCTCTCCAGGACTCCCTGCAAAGATCCTTTAATGAAACTGAGGGTTGGTTCAAGGAACATAGACTGGTGATAAATCTCAAAAAAACCAAAACCATGATTTTCGATCACCCACAAAACAAGTCCTGCAACTTCAAACTTCTCATACATACTGGCTCCAAGTTCCCGCTTGAGCAAGTCTACTCCTATAAGTACCTTGGGATACATTTTGACCCCACTCTCTCCTTCCATGGCCACATATCAGCTCTTGCCACAGCTGCAAATATCCGACTAGGCATCTTACACTGGTTTAAAAACTGTCTCCCCCCCCCCGAGGCCCTTCGACTCGCAGTCACCTCATCCATCCTGTCACTAGTGGATTATGGGCTGCCAGTGCATGGTGCTGCTGATCAGACCACTCTCCCAAAAATTTGCTCTATTCTAAACAAGGCTTGTAGGCTAATTTCTGGGGCGCCTAGGTTAATGCACACCTGTCAGCTATACGCTAAAGCCTTGCTGCTTGATCTGGTTGAACGCCTTAGATATCAGACCTGTATCATAACAAAAAAAGCCCTCCTTGGTCTATCCCCACCGGGTCTGACAGCCACCATCCACCATGCAAAACCACAAGTTCATACTCGTACCGCTGACAAAACCACCCTATCTATTCCCAGGGCCAGGACCTCACACGGTCAAAGAGCCTACGGCTACAGAGCCCCTTCCTGGTTCAACTCACTGCCCCCTTCCATCTCTGATGCCCCATCGATATCCTGTTTCAAAACATCCCTACGGAATCACCTACTTAATACTCAAAGCTGTAATTGTTACTAGTCTTAGCCTTACTCAATTGTTATGACAAAGCCACCTGTTTAGCTGCTTATAGACTGCCTAACTTTCTTATTGTATGCATCACTCCTGTTTGTACCAACTTGTTGTATTCCCTCATTGTTGTATTCATTATTGTTGTAACATACTGTTGTGCTGTGTTATGTCTTCCTGTGACAAGGTACCTTTGTAAATGGGCCTCTGGCTAAAAGGTTTTCAAACTGCTGTTCAAATAAATAAAATAAAATAAATAAAAAAGTTAGCATTCAGAAGGTATATGGAGACAGAGGGAGGAGGAGGATAGGGAGGTGCATCAGGAGAAGCAGAGGGAGGCCGAGAAAGCAGTCAGAAGTGCAAAGATGGAAACAGGAAAAATAGCTGAGGCAGTAAAGAAAGGGGACAAGACATTTTTCAGGTATGTAATTAAAAGGAGAAAGACCAGGGGAGGGATTATAAGCCTAAAATTGGAAGGGGCAGGGGGAGTGTGTGGAATGGGATAAGGAAAATTCTGAATGGCTACTTTTGTCCAGTGTTCACAAAGGAACGGGAAGGATGGGGACCACAGATAAATGCCAGGGACATTGAAGTAAGGAAGGTAGATACTACTTCATTTACAGAAAAAGGTGTCTTGAAGGCATTTGCAAATCTGAAAGTGGATGAGGCAATGGGACCAGAAGGGATACATGCAGGGATATTGAAGGAGCTCAGAGAGGTACTGGCTACACCATCTGACAGTCTTGTTCACTCACTCACTGGAGACTGGAGTGGTCCTGAGGGCTGGAGGAGAGCAAATATAATCCCACCTCACAAAGTAGAAGCAGGGAGGAGGCAGGCAATTACAGGCAAGTCAGCCTGACTTCAGTGGTGAAGAAATTAATGGAATTACTACTGAAGGAAAGGATTGTGGAATATTTTGAATCCAGTGGCTTACAAGATCTGGGACACCATAGATTCTTTGGGGTGATGTCATGTCAAACAAATCTGATAGAGTTCTTTGACTGGGTGACCAGGGAATTAGATCTGGTGAAGTGGTGGATGTGGCCTACCTTGATTTCACTAAGATCTTCGACACTGTTTTACATAGGAAACTCATAAATAAGCTTGGCAACCTAGGAGTTGGTCCAAAGATGGTAAACTGGGTAAGAATTTGTTTGGGGGATAGGCGACAGGGTGGTGATAAATGGAGTTCACTTAGAGGAAGAAAGAGTGACCAGTAGGGTGCCACAAGGATCAGTACTGGGACTGATCCTCTTTAGTGTCTTTATTGGCAACATTGTAGAGGGTCTAGAAGGGAAAGTATGCATTTGTTGTAGATGACACTAAGATCTCCAATAGGGTAGACTCTCTGGGGGTTGGGGATTAAGAGGATCTAAGAAAGCATTAGGAGTGGTCAAGATTGTGGCAACTAAGTTTTAATGTTAACAAGTGCAAAATCATGTATGTGGGCCACAGAAACTTAGGGGTGGAGTATAAAATGGGGGGAATGGTACTGGCAACCTCCAAATAGGAAAGAGACCTGGGGTAGTCAAATCTGATGACCCAAAGCTGGCCAAACAGTTTGACAATGCAGTGGGGATAGCCAGTGGGATGCTAGGCTGCATAGGAAGGGATAACACCAGCAGAAAGAGGGAGGTGGTGATACTGCAGTATAAACCACTGATGAGACCAGTTTTATGTGATAAAGGTGAGTCTGAAAGACTGCCTATCACATAAAGAGAACAAATATGAGCCCATAGTCAAAAGGGTGACAGATATTGTACTGACCATTGCAAACAGTGACAGTCAGTACAATACTTTAAATATGCACACAAAAAACATTTTTTTATATGTGCCCCTCCCAGCCCCCCACATCCCCCAAACTTAAATAACAAAATCCAAGGGGGGTTTGGATCACGGGGCAAGTTACTGGATTAAAAAAAATGATTTTGCCCATAGCTGGACCCAAACCCAGGTCTACTCACATCACAAGTGGTGGTATACATCAGTACACTATGTGAGCAGCTTGGTAGGAGTTGGCAAAACAGGATTCTATATCCTGTAGTAGTGAGTACAGCTCTTTGCTGTATTTGCTATACAGGATATAGTGATCCATTGCGCCACTCACTCTCTTGTAGAGAGCTATTATTGAGTTGCTGAAAAGTGTAGCACCCAATAATCAGCGCTCTACATGGGTGATACCAATGAGACCTCAACTAGAGGACTTTGTCCAGTTCTGGATACCACATCCCTGGAAGGACAGAGTACAGGCAGGCCAAAAGAGGGCAAATAAAATGGTGCAGGGTCTGCATCAAATGCCCTAAGAGGAGAAATTGAAGGACCTCATTATGTACACCCTTGAGGAAATGAAGGAGAAGGAATATTTGATAGACTTTCAAATACCTCAGCAGTATGCATAAGGTTAAAGAGGGAACCATTTTATGGAAAAAAAGCTACTCAAGAATGAACAGTCATTCTTTGAAGCTAGGGGTGTAGTCTCAGGGGTGATATAAGGAAGTACTGCTTCACAGAAAGAATGGTGGATGCCTGGAACAGCCTCCTAGCTGAAGTTGTGGGGGCAAAATTGTAGTGTGATTCAAGAATGCATGGAATAGGCATAAGGGAACCATAGTGGTAAGTAAAGGTGGGGGGGAGCCAAATATCAAGTAGGGTCTGCCTCATTACAGTATGTAGGAAAAATGGCAGACTAGGTGGAGCAAGTGGTCCTTATCTGCTGTCAAAATCTATGCTTCTATCTTTTCATCTGTGATTGGCCTGAGCTGCTACACAGAGTGACAGATGTAGGTGAAGAAAGGATGGATCTGAGCCTGCATGTGCACCACTGAATGGGAGAGTGGTAGGATTGTTCTTGACATCAGAGGACTTGTCACCAGGTGAATGCTATCAACTGAAGAATTTAAAGGAAAAGTACACCCTCATATCTTCTGAATGTTATTTGTTTCCATGTCAGTAGACAACTCTTTTCACGTAGCTGTTAAGGATGTATGCAAATGCTTTAGTCTGTTTTTACAGTTCATACTAGGTCCCGTGACTGCCCTGGGAGTCTCCATTTCATGGCTGTTGAGATTGCATTGTCCCTGAGAGCTCCATTATTATTTGAGAACATGATGCGTAATCACCCTTTAAACTCCCCAGTATGCCTGCCTGCTTAATTAGTCTTAAAAGAAACAAGCTGCAAAAAGGTGTGAAATACCACATTTACCTTCAGTGAACTTTGAAAACTATCTGAGTTATAATTAAGCAATAATGCATGGCAGAGTGTGGTATATCTTGAGATATCTTCACACCCTGGGTGGTTGGGCATGAGGCATTAGGCCGAGTATGTTCAATGACGTGAGAATTGATGATATCCCATGATATATCCCACCCTGGGTGCATTATTGCTATTATGAACTGGCTTAAAAGTTTCAGTTCATTTATTTAAAAAAAAAACTGTTTTAAAATACTTTTTTATTATTACATTTATGATGTGGAAGTGTATCTTTTAATTAAAAAGTCCACAGTTTCTACTTTCCCCAGCAAGTGGTGCTGCTGCTACATGATGACTGATCTCTGTCAGTCTGTAAAGCTGCTACTCTGCCACGGTGTGTGCTGTCTCTGTCTCTCATCTGTGGTCCCCCTCCCTTCCCCCATAATTGCAGTACTGATTGATGGAGTCAGAAGTGGTCAGGTTTAGTAAACTGAAAAAAAATTAAGACGATGATCCATAACAGAGGACTTGGAAGTAACAGGACTGAGGAAAAGTCCAGTAAGTGTATCAAGTGCTGCTGCTGCCATTTTGAAATGAGCATGCACTTCAGCATGTGAGAAACATGTTGACTGGGCACTGTGTAAAGCATTGAACTCTAGTTCAGATAAGAGATAGTTTTAAAAAAAACTGGACATTTTGTCATGCTTTGGAGCAGTGACTTTCCTGCTCTTGTCTAAACCTCGAATTCACCACTGCTACGTCTTGTGAAAATCTATGTGTGGGTGATATGGTGAGCTTTTCAGTCAGAGGAGTTTGTTTACATGGCTGAGCAAGGAGGCTGGTGGCTCTGGAGCTTTTCTGAAGCTGTGGTGATGTAGCCAGATATCATCATGACTTCAAAGAGCTCTTGGCCAATCAGATTTGTCTATTTATGGTTGCAAGTTTATAATACAGTTTTTTTTTTCATTTTAAACTTCACTCAGTTTATGAGTTTCCAGAGAGTTTTTGCAGGGTATTTATTCTTTCAGCATATTGACACATGGTAGAAATGGGTGCTCTGACATCATGTTCCCATATGCTAATGCAGCTCTCAGGGACAATGTGATTTCAAAAACCATGAAATGGAGACTCCCAGTGCAGTCACAGGACTCAGTTTGAACTGTAGAAACAGACTAAAACATTTACATACATACTTAACAGCTACATGAAAAGAGTTGCTACTGACATGGACACAAATAACATTTAGAAGATATGAGGGTGTAGTTTTCCTTTAAATAGGCTAACGAGACCACCAGTGGTGCTTTCTCCATGTCAGCTATATTGTCTCTCAAATTATTTTAGTTTGAATAGTCCTTCTGAAATCTATAAACCAAGTCACAATTTCAAGTTACTATTTCTCCAACTGACTCAGAAATTTAGCTTAATATTTTGTTTTTATCCTTTTGCAGATTTCCTAACTTTGAAGTATGCAAATGAAATGTGAGCCCATATAAATGCAAGACCAGACATTCTGAAACCATTTGTAACAAAACTGCAGACTGATTGACAATGTGTATTACTTTGGTTATTATGGGACTTGTACTTAAACTCAGTACAGGGCTAGCTTTCATCTGTGTGTTAGGAAAACCAAATAGTGCTAGGACTTATCGTAGCTGATTTATTCTCCCACAACTGACCAAGAGTGATGGTTGCTGCAGGAGATTCTTGGACGCTGCTGGAGCGGCTTTGCTGATATGATGATGTGGGTCATGTCAGACCAACCAGATAGAAGTGTAATTACAGCTGGGAAGTGAGTAAAAGAGAAAAATGCATCACGCACCCAGTTCTAATCAAAATTTGGCAGCCAAACACCTTAGGTGGAGGGCCATAAATGCTGGGCATTCTAATTTATTACTAATAAAACTATTTTATTTTTACTTTTATAATGAACAAATAAAGTTGTTTTAAGTTCAGAAATGTGTTTGGCATGTAATTATTACTGAATATAGTCCATGCATACAGTACTATACAAACATTGTGTGTGTGTGTGTGTGTGTGTGTGAGTGTGTGTGCAACCACATCTTAAATACAGTATATTTTCAATACAATGTTGATGGTATGCTTTCAGCACAATAAGCATGTACCAATGTAATACTGTCACTACAGTAATCATATGCTGATGGCATTCTATCAGTACAATAATCCTAGAATGATGGTACATTTTCAGTACAGCAATCATATACTGTCAGCAGTCCTCATATAATAGTACATTTGTAATACAGTATTTCCCATGCTGATATTATACTTCAGTACATTGATCATATACTGCTTAAAATACTTAAAAATAGTAAACTGAGCCATAATAGAAAGTACAATGGCAATTTATGCTTTTGATATACTTGGTGTTTTCAGACATTATATATTTCAAGTATATTTGAAAAAAAATTGAACTATACTTGCATGCTTATATATTTATTATACTAAATATTGAAGTACACTTAGATATACTGTACTAATAATATGCTACTTTTATGTAAGGGACCCAATAATGCAACAATCAATTAATGAAACAACTACTGTATATTTAAGGATTTACATTCAGCAAATTCAGTATAAAAGTAAGTATTAAAATACATTCATTTATAGTACAATTAAGTGTAAAATTAAGTAATATTTTTTTTTATTTTAGGTGTTAATAAAGATTAATTGTTAAATTAAGTGGGAAAATATATTTAATTTACATATTTAGGGGTTACTGTTAAAGTGAAATTAAGAATTTACATATATTTAGTTTAAAAACATTATGGGGAGCAGATTAAGTATACAATCAATTAGAAATTCTTGCTTACTTTGAGGAATTAAGGGGTATAAATGAAGCATAGCAGTAAGAAGAAAAACACAATTATTCTTAAAAAATTAAGGAAAAAAGGTTTAAATTGTGCACTCTGATTAAGGCCAAATTCAGCAGAAATTAAGAATGAAAATGATTGAATAATACCCTTAAAATTCAATAGGGCCATACATGGTAAAATTAAGCAGAAAAAAGGTTTACATTGTGTGCTCTGATTAAGGATGAATTAAGCAGAATTTAAGGATGAAAGAATCTGCAGATTAATTGTTAAATGAAGTACTAAAATGTATTTCATTTATGTATTAAGGGTTTAAAATTAATTGTAAAATTAAGAATGTACAGTAAATGTATTTAATTTAAAGAATTAAGGGGTGAAAATTAAGTATACAATCAATGAGATATTTATGCTTACTTAAAAAATAAGGGTAAAAATTAAGTATGCAGGTAAGAAGAAAAACATCATTAATCTTAAAATATTAAGGGGAAAAAAGGTTTAAATTGTGCTCTCTGATTAAGGCCGAATTCAGAAGAAATTAAGGATAAAAACAACTTAATAATTCCCTTAAAATTCAATAGGGCCATAAATGAAAAAATTAAGGAATTTTTAAGGTTTGAAATTAAGTGATTCCAATTTCATGGTGACTGTCCCCCAAGTTCCATCACCTGAGCATCAGACCCCCTCAACTCTTGCCCCTTGACTTATCCTTTATGGCAGGGTGTTGGGGAGTGACTCAACCCAGCCAAACAGATCCAGCTCCAGGGAGGTGCCATCTCAGTGCAGTTTCATGCAGCTCAGCTGGGGTCCATTGTTCAGCTTTTCTTTGCAGAGTGGGAGCATGCAATGCCGACAATTGCATGCAGCGCACATGTTGCATACTGGACGCCAGTTGGCTGCGGCTCCTCTGTGCCCCAATGTGTGGGACACTTTTTTTGTGTCATTGCCAGAAATGGGAACCAGCATTGCCTGATCATTCCTTGCCTTCCTTCTGTGCCTCATGCTCTGACATACCTCCAAGACTAAGCAAACCATAGGATTCTGGTCTTGCAAGGCTCCATAATCCCATTACCCTCTGTTATCAAATAAACAAACAGTCTCCACCAGAGGAGAAGCCTACTGTAAGTCCACTCAGGTCACTGCTTGTCCCTTCACTACCCAATCCTGTAGACATCTAATCTGGATTGCAGAAAAGTAGCCCTTTAAATCCTGGAGGTTGAGCCCACCCTTCTCTATACTAGGGAGTGCTTTAAACTAGGAGAAGGGGAGGGTGAAGATAGGTGCAGCCCAATGAGAATGGCTGGGGGAACTGACCTAACTCACTGTCCCCCACAGCTGGGGGCAAGAGAAGCCAGAAGGAGGGGAATGGAGAGAAGCAGGATGGTGGAGGGGTTTGCTAACTAATGCAAGGAGTGTATGTAATAAAATGGGAGAACTGCAGGTGGTGGTGGTGGTGGTGGTGGTGGCAGATGATCTGGATCTAATTGCAGTTACGGAGACCTGGTAGACTGAAAACCACAGCTGGGAAGTGGAAATACCAGGATATGCACTCTACAGGACGGACAGGACAGGAAAAAGGGGGTGGTGCCATTTATGTAAAAGAGGGGATTAGAGCAATGGTGTGTGGGGGTGGGGATGGACCAGCAGAGACCCTTTGGGTCACCTTAGGCAAAACAGGGAGAATGCAGTGAAGGTGGGGGGTGATCTACAGATCACCAAATCAGTGTGAGGAAGTAGATAGACAGATGAATAGGGAGATACAGGAGATGGCTAACAAAGAGGAAGTGGTGTGGTGGTGGCAGATCTAAATCTACCAAACATAGCTTAGCTTGGAAAAGCCTGGCAGCATCCACAGTAAGGAGTACGAAGTTGTTGGAGGCCTTGTAGGAAGTGTTCATCAATCAGCTGGTCATGGAACCTACTGGGAGGGTGACATACTAGACCTAGTTATGACGAATGGGGATAGCATTGAGGGGGTGGAGGTTGGGCAAAATTTGAGCCACAGTGACCTTAGGACAGTAAGATTTAGAAGTAGAAGGGGGCCAGTTAAGTGCAGTTCCAACACTAAGGTGCTAGACTTTAGAAAGGCAGATTTTAGGAGGAATAGGGCAATGGTGCAGGAGGAGCTAGTAGGGAAGGAGGACATGGAAGTTGTGGAGGAGCTATGCGGACATTAAAAGAGGAATATTGAAGGCAACAGAGCTTATACGTTAGGATGGTGAGCAAGAATAAGAGGGGGGAGGAAACCACTTTGGTTCCTAACAGAAGTGAGGAATGCAATTAGGGAGAAAAGAAGGGCATTCAGAGCATATAAAGCATCTCAGAGGGAGATAGACAGAGAGGTATATAAGGAAAAACTGATGAAAGCGGGGAAGGTGATCAGATGGGTGTAGGTGGAAATGGAAGAGCACATAGCAAGGGAGGCAAAAAGAGGAGACAAGAAGTTTTTCAGATATGTGAGTGACAGTAGGAAGGGGAAGCACAGGATTATGAAGCTCAAGGGGGAAGGGGGGACACCGGTGGAGGGAGATATAGAAAAAGCCAATGTCCTGACTGAATACTTCACATTGGTCTTCACGGTGGAGATAGGGAGGGGCTGAAGTTGGAAAACAGGGGAAGGATAAGTAGTGAGATGGAATCAAGTCCCTTCATGAAGGCCAGGGTATTGGAAGAAATAGGAAAGCTGCGGGCAGATAAGGTGATGGGTCTGTAAGGTATTCACCTGAGGGTACTCAAAGAATTAAAGCAGGAGTTGGCAACACCACTCATGAGGTTATTTAACCTGTCACTGCACAAGGGAAGGGTTCCTGGGGACTGGAAAAGGGCTGAGATAGTGCCCTTACATAAAGAGGGAGGACAGAAAGAGACTGGAAAGTACTGCCTGGTTAGCCTTACCTCTATGGTTGGTAAACTAATGCAGTCAATTTTATTTGATAAAGGTGAGTCAGTTATCTCATCAAACAGTAAGGGTGAACACATATCTACCCTGAGCAAAGAGAGCAAGCAACATTCCACTGACCAACACGGACAGTGACAGTCACTTACTTCCATGCACACAGCAAGAAAAAAATAAAACATTTTTTGCAGGGGGCCCCATGTACACCCCAATCTATTTATTCCAAACTTCAGGGAGAGTGGACTTAGAAGCAAGACAGAAAAATAAAATTACAGACATATCTTTCCTGTAGGTAGAACTGAACCTGGATCTAGCAGCTCCAGTGGTGGTGGCTCTAGCCATTATGCCAAATGGTCAGCTCAGCAGGGCTTGTCAAAACAAATGCTGATAACATTTTACAGTGAGTGCCGCTCACTGCATCTCACTCCTTGGTGTTTTTACACACTTGCTGTCAATGCAGGCAGTATTATTGAGTCACTCAAATTGAGCTGGTCAATGTCATTTTGCTCCCGTCAATACGCGCCATGACAATTCACTCCCGACGACTCGTACTTAAGACAACTGGCTCCTGTACTACCCGCTCCGTGTCTTTTCACTCCCTAGTGTTGAGGTTCACAGATCAGAACACACAGTTAGTACAGTGCTACTGTTTAGGGATAACACTCAGTTTCAGACAAAAAAAAAGAAATATTAGGGAAATGTCATTTTTAGTTAAAATGTGTTGTCCTGAATGGTGCTGGTAGGAGGAGGAGAGAAAGATCAGAACACACAAACCCCCCCCCCATCTCAGTCTCACCATGAATAAATAAATACCTTTCTCTGTTAGTCTAGTGGACTCCACTCCCTATCCTACAGCTTGCATAGCTCTCCTAGGTGTCTAAAAAATGGGTCTAAGACCTCTGGGAACACTTATAAAATGTAAAGCAGAAAAACTTCATAAAAATGGTAAGATTTAATTGAACCATATTTTAAAAGCGGTGCATTGTTCGAATGAAATCAGACCTTTAAATAAGAACTGCGATCACCTTTTATGTCTAAAAAGTCTTATTAGAAAATATACCACTATTTAAAGGTTGATAGATTTTCAAAAATGTAGCAGCATTCTAGTTACTATTAAGACAGCTGATTTTTGAAAGCAAATTAGTCACCAGGAGTGTACTGACTGTCAAAAGGGGATCATCTAATATAACAGATTCCCCTTAAGTTTTATTAAAATGTCTTGTAAATGGGGAAAGAAATATGTATCCGTTTAATCAAAAATGATATAAAGATCGAATGGACATGATCTTTCAAACCCACTCCTCAGCTACACCCTATTTAAATCGATGTTGGTGGTGGTGGTAGCAGGAGTGGGAGAGAAAAGACAAGGAGTGAAATGTAGAAGGGAGTGAACTGACAGGAGCATACTGTTGGGAGTGGATTTTCAGGGATCGAATAGTCAGGAGTGAATTAGCGCACTTCCAAATTGAGCCGCTTAATAATACTCACCCATATCGGGTGTTACTATGGAGTCACTTATTTAAGGAAAGGCTGATAAAATATCTAGAGGGGGGAGGCCTCCTAAATGACAATCAACATGGATTACAATTAAGGTACCAGGCCCCCAACCCCTTTCCCACTCTGCTACTTTAAAAGCCTGCAAAGTTTTCAAATAACACCAATATTTTTACTTGTTTTAGATTGTTAGAGGGGTTCTTGTCTCATGTTTCAGTTGAATTATGATAAGCCTGACCGCTGTGACAAAGTGACCTCCTTGTCACTCAGGAAAAAGGCATCATATTTTACCATGCCATTCTGAGCTGTTGTTCTCTTGCTTTCTCTATGATTCTATGAAGAATCCACTGTTGGGCTTCATTGCTTATATCATGTGCCTTAGCCAATTAGAGGTTCACTGGGGAGCTTGCCAATTTGGTGAAGGCACAGTTATCCTGCATGCAGTACAATAAAAAGGGGTTGGTAAGCTCGGCCCATCACATTTATAAAAGATTTTTACAAGATTTAAAGGGGTGCACCTGGTGTGTGACCAAACAAAAGCATACAATTAAGGTACAAGGGCTCCCCCCACTCTGCTGCTTTAAAAGCCTACAAAGTTTGCATATAACACCAATATTTTTATTTGTTTTAGTTTGTTAGAGGGGTTCACAATCTCATGTTTCAGCTGATATATGATAAGCCTGACCACTGTGAGAAAGTGACCTCCTTGTTGGTCAGGAAAAAGGCATCACATTTTAATTTGCCATTCTAAGCTGTGGTTCTCTTGCTTTCTTTATAGAATAATCTTATGGAGAATCCACTTTCTGACTTCATTGCTTATATCATATGCCCTGGCCAATTAGAGGTTCACTGGGGAAATCTCCAATTAGGAGAAGGCCACAGTTCTCCTGCATGCAGTTCAGTAAAAAGTCAACATGGATTCACAGGTGGTAGGTCCTGCCAGACCAACCTGACTGAATTCTTTGACTGAGTGATGGAGATATGGGACCAGGTGGGGTGGTGGAAGTGGCCTATCTGGACTACAGGAAGGCCTTTGACACCATCCCCCACAGGAGGCTGATAGGCATGGTAGGCAGCTTAGGAGTGTGGAGCAAACTCACAAACTGGGTAGAACATTGGCTGGAGATGAGGACACAGAGGGTTGTGGCAAATGGGGTACACTCTGTGGAAGAAATGGTGATGAGTGGGGTTTTCCAGGGGTCTGTGTTGAGACCCATACTTTTCAACATATACATAGGGGACATCACAGAGGGTCTACAAGGGAAGGTGTGTCTGCAGTCAGCATGAAAATATGGAATAATAGGGTTGATACAGTGAAAGGAAGGTGGAGGGTATGAGGGAGGATCTGGCTAGGCTGGAGGAGTGGTCAGAAAGGTGGCAGCTGCAGTTCAACAAAAGAAGTGCAGAATTATGCATATAGGGCGTAATAACCCAAAGGCAGAATATTGATTTTGGGGGGGAGGAACTAGAGGGAACAGAACAGGAAAGAGACCTGTGGATCACTATTTCAGACAACCTGAAAGTCAGGAGTCAGTACGATAGAGCAGCAGGAAAGGCACTCAGAATGCTGGCATGCATTGGGAGGGGATTCAAAAACAGGAGGAGGGAGGTGATCATGCCATTATACAAAACCATGGTCAGACCACACATGGAATATGGGATCCAGTTCTGGAGGACATACCAGCAAGAGGCAAGGAATGGCTAGAAAGGGTCCAGAGAAGAGCAACCAAAATGGTGAAAGGGCTGCAGGGGAAGTCATATGAGGAGAGACTGGGGGAGCTGGGCCTGTAAACACTGGATGAGAGGAGGGAGAAGGGGGTTATGGTGGAGACATTCAAGAACCTGAAGGGCATAAACAGTGTGAGGGTCAACAGCATCTTCAGAGCGAGTAAGAACAATTCCACTAGAGGGTATACCTACAAACTAGAGGGGGGAAGATTTAGAGGAGATGTCAGGGGGAAGTTCTTCACTGAGGGGGTGGTGTGGCCATGGAACAGACTGCCAGAATGGGTGGTGGGGGTGGATACAGTGGACAAATTCAAAAGAGCCTGGGATACGTACATGGGACTAACTGATAGGGAGCAGGCTGGGGATGGAGGGTGGGGGTCTTCCTTGAGGGGGTGGTCTTGGGCAGACTAGATGGGCCATGTGGTCCTTTTCTGCCAACAGATTTCAATGATTCTATAATTCTATACTACTGTTTAAATGCTACAGGCTCACCCTGGGATGCCTGTTTTGCCATATAAACTGGGCAAACCCCCTCGCCAGGCTCTTGATGTCTCCCTTCATAGGAACCATCGGAATTACCCACATCAGATGCAGTATGCAGGACAGAATGTCCATTCTGAACATGTTTATCCAAAATTGGGAGGACCCACTGCCTCTCCAGTTCTGTTACAATTGTAATAAACAATAACCTGAGGTTTAAACAATATATGCCCTCCCTACCTTCACCTCCAGCTAAGTCTGAGACGTATCCAATATCTTGAAGGGCCATGGGTCCAATCTTTACTTGGAATGCCCCTCCCAAGCCTCATCATTTCTGACTTATTCAGACTGAGGTGGTATCCCAAGGAACCAAGTGAACTCCCTAGTTATATCCAAGTGGATGGCGAGTGACATTTCTGGATCTATGATAAAAAGGTCAGCATTCTGTGACTGCATACTTCCCCTTAGACTTCCCCTCCACTCCTCACACCATCTCCACCTTCCTTATCTGATTGGCTAGTGGCTGTAACACTAGGGCAAACAGGAAAGGATGGGTATCTCTGCCTCATGCCTCTTTCTAGGTCACATTTTTTTTTCAGATTGAATTAACTTTATTAAAATAGGAGAACTTAAATGATCATACATTTCCATTACTTACAGATGTATCAAGATATAAAAAAATGTACACTGGAATACAAAATGCAAACCAACCACAACCCACTCCCCTAAATACACACAAATCTGGTTAAAGTAAAATACACAGAGGAAAATAACATACAATTATGACAAAATAAAACATTGGTACATAAAAAGAAAAGTTACAGAATTATCGTGGATGGCCAGGATTCAAAAGGGCCCCAGTGCCTAATATAGTTAGAAGAAATGTTCCTTATAGATGCAAACATTCTTTCCATTCTTAAAATCTGGAGTATCTCCCTGTACCATTCAATAATAGAGGGAGTCTTCAGGTCCATCCTGTGATGAAGTATAATCTTCTTAGCTACCATAAAACTTAACATGAAATAAAAATGTCTGTTCCCAAATAAATCATAGTCAATTGGTCCCAAAATAAAATTATGCCTAGAAAAAAAATAATTCCTATATCCTGAGTTAATAAATCTATTAGTTTGGTACATAAAGGTTTTGCTTTAGGGCAGTCCCATATAATAGGTACAAGTATGCCAGAATCTTCATTACATCAAATACAGGTGGGAAAATTAAAAATTTTCCATTTATTCAAGTTAAAGGGAGTGTTATAAATCACATGTATTATTTTATATTGAGTAAACTGATAACCACAAATTTAATAAATATGTGAATGTTTGACCAAATAGATTGTCAGTGTTGTTCAGTCATAGACAAATTCAGAACTTTAGACCAGTATTGGGGTAAGGAGCCATATCGATGAGTTCATTTTTTTTTCAAACTTTATTTCTGCACCTACCTCAGTCACCTCTATTCAGTGAGGATTTTTGGCTCATGGTTTTGCTGCCCACTGGAAACCCCCACTATTCCCACACTCCTGCCCGGACAGTCTCTCTCCTTCCTCATCCAGCTGCCCACTCCCCCCGGCTTTGAGTCCCCCAGGGCAGGACTGCCATCTCTTTCCAGCTGTCTAGCTATGATCCAGTTGAGCAACCAGTGAGAAGGAGCGAGCATGGAAGTGCGCGCAATGGCAGAGCCCAGCATTAGGCATAGGACCATGACCACTGATCCCACCTTCTCCTACCCCTAAGTAGGGGGTTTTCTTGTTTGTTCCCCCCCTTGATGCAGTGTGCAATGGTGTCAGTGTGGGCTTCTCCCAGAGACCACCTACCATCACCAATTCCCTCTACTTATCCCTGCTGTGGG
Source organism: Neoceratodus forsteri (assembly GCA_016271365.2). Taxonomy (NCBI): domain Eukaryota; kingdom Metazoa; phylum Chordata; order Ceratodontiformes; family Ceratodontidae; genus Neoceratodus; species Neoceratodus forsteri. The sequence continues at coordinate 866,143,295 of CM057450.1, read as the reverse complement.
GCAAAGTGCCTAGCCACTGCCAGGAGCCGCCACTGAGTGAGGAATTCCTGGAACCCTCCCCAGGATAAGAGAGCAGTCCTTCAGATGCTCAATCTTCTCCTTTCTCTGCAACCCCCAATGGCCCAGGCTCATTCCCAAACCTGAGTTGTCGTTGTGGCACAAGGTGTGGTGTCCAGTGCACAGCACCACTGGGCCAGCTGTCTATGAGTCTATAACTGTTGTATTTCATTATATAATGTAGAAATGGCATATTGTTCAGTAGATAATTTAGAAAAGGCAGTCAAAAAGTGAGTTGAACAATATTAAAACTTGGATTGCCTAGAATAGAAAAAATGAATATGTTGAATTCAATGATAAACTTACCAATCTTTATTAGGTAAATTATACTCGTTCCTTAATTTAGCTAAATAGATTCAATTATGGCCATGAACCAGCAGCTGGGGAGATTCTAAATAACTAGATTGCCAACTTATATTCCTTAGAGTGTTGTTATTTGTTTTGAAATTCAGGTTTAACCAAAAGGGTTGTTCCAAGGGATCACAAAGTGAAAATTTTAAAGTTTTGTGCAACTGTTTAAATATTGCCAGAGAAGTTTCTATAGGTGAATCTTTGATCCTTAAAGGAAAGTTAGAAAACTTAAGAAAGAAGAAACCTTTCAATTGGATACCATATAAAAGACATAAGCCTTTTTCTATTTGCCTCCAAAGTGGAGTATAAAAGGATGAATGTGTCCCATTCTGTAGTGGCCAGTGAAAATATTTAGAACCATGAACCACATGGTAATAACCATAAAACTCTGGAGCAGCAAGGCCTCCTAGTTGCTTTAGAGTGGCCAACTTAAGGAATAGCAATTTAAGCATATGCTCTCACCACAGAAACTGCTTAATCAATTTATGTAGTTCAGTAAACCATTTAGCTATTAAATGGGCTGTCAATATTGTTATGGGATAAAGTATCATTGGTAAAATATTCATCTTTATTAAGCTTAATCTGCCTCAAAGAGAAAGGGGTAGTTTATTCCATCTATTTAGATCTGATTTTATAGACCTTATGTGGTTGATAAAGTTTTTACAGGTTAGTAAAGAATCAGATATTGAAATATAAATTCCAAGGTATAACAACTTTTTGATAATTTTCACAGAGCTCAGAGGTAAACTATCACTCCTAGTTTTGTAATTATTTAACAGCAATACCTGGCTTCTGTCTATTTTTAATTTGTAGTTAGAGATAGAGCTAAATCTGTCAATCTCTGCTAACATATGAGTTAAGGAACTTATAGGATTTTGCAGAAGAAGCAGAAGATCATCAGCGTATGCTGAAATCTTCTATTGCTGAGATCCTAAATGAATACCAGTGATATGTGTGTTAAGTTTAATATGTCAAATAAGAGGTTCGATATATACATTAAATAACAATGGTGAAAGGGGGCATCATTGATGTACTCCATTACATAACCAGATGAGAGATGAAAAAAAAAACCTTTTGCATCTAATTTTGGCTGTGGAATGTATACATACTAGTCTCAATCACTTAACAAAATCACTGGAAAGTGTATGAAAAAGATATAACCAAGAAACCCTATGTAGAAGAGCTTCTGCTACATCTAGTGAGGCAAGAACCATTGGGATTGTTGCCTTCCTCAATGCAGAAATTATATGCTGGACCTTCCTGGAGAGAGTGGAAGAATGTCTGTTAGACATAATACCATCCTGTTCTGAACTAATTAATTTAGACCACACTTTTTGGATCTGAAAAGCAAAAGCATGTGTCAGAATTTTAAAATCTACATTTAAAAAGGATATGGGTCTGTAGTTATTGGCACTAGAAAAATCCTTCCCTGCCTTCAGCAAAAGGGACATAATAGATTATTGCGTAGATTGGTCCAAATCACCCAGTTCATAAGCTTCCACAAATATGTAAAAAAGATGGGGCAATAGAAGCTCAGAAAAAGTTTTATAAAATAAAACTGAGAACCCATCAGGGCCTGGAGCTTTATCAGTAGCCATGGTATTTAATGTGTCTTTCATTTTGGCTACTGTGAGGGAAGCAAGCAGAAATTCAGCATCTATAGATTCCATCTGCAGTCAATCACATAGGTCCAAGTAATTATCTACCTCTTAAATTTGGATCTCCCGTACCATACAGAGTGATGCAAAATTTACAAAACTCTTTGGCTATTAATTTAGGTTGGGAATTGACTTTTGTGTTAAATGATTGTATATGCATTTAATAGTTCAAACTTTGTCTTTCTGTTTGATAGGCATCACTAACAGCTTACCTGGGCATTCCCCAGAAGAAGCATAATTAAGTTTGGACCTAAGTATATTAAATTCTGCCTGTGTTCTATTTAATTCATGATACTGTTCCCTATAATCAATTAACTGTTTGAGAAGATTATCTGAATAGGAATGGGAGACCTGAATTTCTGTAGATCTAATTAAGTTCAAAAGCTCATTAAATTTGGCAAATTTCTGGTGTATCATTTTAGAAGCCAAGCATATAATCTCACCATGAATAGCACATTGATATGTTAACCATAAGGTAGAATAATGAGCTATTGAGCTCCAATTTTCTTTGAAAAAACTAATAGTAAAATCTTTGAGGGATGAAGTTATGTGCTCAATTTTCAATGAGTCATTTAGCATATAAGTTTCATCTGGCTGTACATTGCAGATCACTTGTAGAGACAGATATACTGTACTGATGAATGATCTGATATCACCCGGGAGAGAATTAAAGCCTGCATAAGGTCTACTAATAGTGAGTGACTTATTAAAAAATTAAATCAATCCTTGATTGTGTATTGTGAGAAAAGGAAACAAAAGTAACTCTTTATCTTTGGGATGTAATGTTCTCCAAGGATCAATAAGGAAATGGGACTCTATTGGTTCTCTAAGTTGGTTCTAAGAAAGAGAGGCACTATGAGGTCCAGTCCCCTGCTATTATAAGTGGAATATCCGGCCAATTAGCCAATTGTAACAAGAAATCTATAAAAAGAAATGTGGACCATTTTCATTAAGACCGTACACTGAAGCTAACAACTTTTTTATATTGTCCAATGTACCTACTGTAATAATAAATGTGGCATTTGAGTCAGAAAATGAGTGGTGGCAAATAAAATGAACATTCCTTTGCAATAAATATAGATACTCCTGCTCTCTTTTTATCTATGCCTATGCCAAAAACTTGGCTTACCCAACCCTTCCTCAAGAAAATAACATCTTTTGTCAATAAATGGGTTTCCTGAAAAAAAAATATTGAGGGATAAAAACTCCATAAATGAGTAAGAATATTAGATCTGTTTTGAGGGGAATTTGCACCTTTGCAATTCAAGAAATAAAATTGAAACTCATTAACTTGAGTCAAATATAACAGCAATGCTACATAGGTATCCTGGAAAAATCCTTCAACATGTAAGAGACATGAAGGTGATATATAACCTGTAAGCTCCCCCCTGTGCTTAAGCAAAAAGGAAACCCCAAATCATTCCCTGCCCCATACACTTCACTCAGAATAACCCAACAATTAACCAAAACTAAACCCTGTAATAAGATATATAAAAAAGTATGTTTAATAGCAACAAACACTGTTTACTACCCCACACTCCCCCTACACTACCTTCTGTCCCAAATGTCATCCTATGAGGGTACTGCATAATGGGTCATCTTCGGGTCACTACTACAAGGCTTACTAAAGATGAACTCAAAAAAGTAGCTAACACCATTTAAAAGGTAAAGGTCATCACAATATTCATAAAAAGGGGGTTGGGGAAGATCACTAAATTCAGTAGCTAATATAAATACTTGATTAATACTAAAAATCTCAAAAACAGTTAAAAAAAACTAGTGCTAATTTAAACATTGTTCCATATTCATTATGTGTTAGTGAGCTCAACCAAAGGAACAAAAGATAGGGCACTGAATTAGCTCACTAATAAATTAAACACTTGAAACCCTTAAACAGATAAAGGTGGAAAATCTGTGCTCTTGGTTCCTTATCTAAAAAAAAAAAACTATCTGGTCAGACTAGTTCAAATTTTGAACAAAAGCCTAAATTGTTAAGCAACCAAAGGTGATTTGTACAAAAAACAAGCCAAAGTAGCAATGTTATATTTGTAGCAATATTCTTAAAAGCTGTGAGAGGGATAAAAACTTATAATAACAAATAAATCAAGGATATCTTTAAGCTGATCTAAAGCAGCCCTTGCATGCATCTAAAAAATAAGGACATAAAAGGTAAATCCAAATCAGATCTCCCTGCAAATAAAAACAGATATGTGCAATGTTATAAACCTATCAACAGTATGTAAAAAGAAAGCTTTTTCTACAAGCTGGATCATAAGAAATTAATAGTCAGCAAAAAAAAAGAGAAACACAAACAGCATGTAGGGCACATAGAGGATAACTCTGTAGCATAACAGAGTGTAATATAAAAACTAAACATTGTAGCAACTTTTTATAATAAGTAAAAACCTTGTAGAAGATGCAAAATGAAAAAAACTTGTTAGTCGGTAATTGAAGTAAAATTTGATGGGGCTATGTCAGAAAGCTCAGAAAAAAAATATTAAAGCTAGTGATAGCTGTCAATTCATTATGCTGTTTCTGAAACCTACTAGTATAAGAAAAAAGGAGAAGCATGCTAGGACATAGCAGCAAATAGGGTACCACCATAAGGCTTTCCGACATGATAGGTGTTTCAAACGTTCCAGCAGAAGCTAAAGTTACAAAGAAAGAAAACCATAACAATAACATAATTCCTTTTACTGTAAAACTTATTAAATGAGCTAAAGCCAAACCCCAAACAAGAAAAGAAAACAAATAACCAGCTGTAAAACATGCTTCACAAACATCATGTCTAAGCAAAAATGAACCATCTGTAGCATTATAGCAAAAACATATTACAAATAGGTATCATATTATAAGCAAATCAAAAATGCTCCATAAATTAAATAGGGTAGTTCTCTGCCTGTATTCTGATAAACAGTGTCCCACTCATATACACATGTCTAAGTGTTAATTTCTGCTGTAGAATACAAGAGCTCTATGATGCCAATTCGACAACACATTTTCGTTGACTGCCATCACAATGATGGGATTTATGTTGACTGCAAGTTGCGGTCAACATAAATCTCGATTGTCTCCCAGTCTGTGTTTCTATCAGGGGGCTTGCCTGAACTCCATGAAGGGGCCTGCCCCACCACCATTCTTATTATAATCAAATCCAAGTCAGAGTTGATCCAGGGAGGGGGTGCAGGACCAGGAGACAGTGTGCCCCTGTTCCAGGTGCACCAACACAGTGAGCTGTCGATGAACTGTAAATTTTGTACAGTAGATCACTGGGTTGGTGTCGTGGACCATGGCATACACCAAATACAAGCAGCAGTGTTTAAAACAAATATCTCAAATTATACAGCAGGTGTGGGTCTGTATCAAGGAAGATATCACTGATGCATCATGGGCCACTAGTGAAATATCAGTGATATCTTCATCCTGGTATAGCACAAAGGTTCAAAACTCATTTAGAATATGTGACCTCAGTAGCAGTACTAACTGTTTTAAAAGGCAAAACACTTTAAAATGAAAAAAGATAGCATGGTACTGTGAGCACGAAAGTTGTTCAGCAGAAAAGTATCTACAAAATGAGTGATGTTTCATTTACATATAACTTTTATTTTTTTTATAATTGGAAAACAACAGCAGAAAATTCATTTGTTTTCACTTTTTGCATCAAACAAATGCAAATAACTTTAAAACAGAAAAAAGAGAGACCCGTACTTGTTGTATAAATTGAATATGACATGGATGAGAGTGAGATAGTAAAAACATCTCCACTTGCTGCCATTGAAGTCTAGATATCCCACTTGTGGCTTTGCCACTTGTGGGATATCATGAGTTCAGTGGCAGCTCATGGAGATATTTCTACTATCTCACTCTCACCCATGTCATATCCCATGTTAACTAACAGTGAAAAGGAGTTGACTTGTCTTTATTCCAAGGAACAGTCTTAATGGGTACCAAGTCAATACCACACATGTAAGACAGCAAGGTATTAACTGCACTGTACATACGGTGCTTGAAATCACAGTGACACTGATAGAATAGTGATAAGGATTTACTGCTACCCCTGTCACTGCACAGTGATGGAAGGAGGGGAAAAGTAGCCATGTGCTGGGTGCCTGGTTGAGCCACTCCCATGGTGGAGTGTCTAGGCCACCAGCACATGGCACAATTGAGAGACCTGGGACCGTGGTTCAGTCCCCCCCCCCAGGTCTCCCCTGCTTCAACTTCTGCCTGCATGTTTTATTTTAATTAAACTCCCCCCTCCCAAGTTTCTAGCCCATTCCCGAAGTCTGCTCCCTTCCCAGAGTTTGTTATTTATGTTCCAGGGGGTGGGAGCGAAACCCCCATGTGGGGTGTGTGAGGCAAAGCCCCCCACAAAAAAATATATAGATTCATTGTTTGCAGTGGGCATGGTGCATGGAACAGGTCAGTGTTATGTCCGTTTATGTGTTGTGCTGTTTCACCACGGCATTTTCAGCCGCACAGTTTTGGCATACAGCGGTATGACTTGTGCCATCTTAAGGAGCATTTAGACCGCTTGGAGGAAAGCCTAGTAGCAAAATAAAATATAATATGAATACTAAACCTCACAACAACTTTCTCTAATATGTAAGCAATTCATAGAAGTATTATAATATTAATAAGACATAGCTTCTAGTTGTTAATTAAGAAATCAAATGAACAGCCATATAGGCTGGTATCAGAAACAAAATTGCTGGGGTTTATATGGAAAGCTCAGAAAGGTAAATACTGAAGCCAGCACCAACTATTTAGTTGCTGTTATGCTTAGATCTGCCAGCATAAAAGAATAATGCAAAAAAGGCACATTAGAACATAGCAAGACATCAGGTGCCACCATAAGGCTTTCCTAAGGGAAAAAAAAAAACTTCTCGAACGTTCAAGTAAAATCCAGAATTGTAGAAAAAGAGAAAAGTAAGAACATTATTTCTTTTGCTGTTAAACCATCCAAATGATCTAGATTGAACCCCAAAGCAAAAGGAAAAAAGCAGATACCCAGCTGTGAAACATTCTATACATAAGACAAATCCAATGCAAAAACAAACCTTCCACAGTACTATGGCAAAAAGCATAAAAATTGAATATCATGAAATAGACAAATCAGACATGTTCCATAAAGGACAAAGTAAATATCTACATGTAAACCAGTATACAAGGTCCCAGAAAACATGTTTAAGTGTTATCTTTCACCGTAAAATACAAGTGGTAGAATCCAATATAAATGCCACAATTGTTGACTACAGGAAAGGATCAGCTTGTTCTCTTCCCAGACACAGTTCTAAAGGTATCAATGCAAGCAAACGTTCCCAACTATAAAAGTCATAGAAATAGTAAAGAAACATTCCTGTTCCTCTTCACCGGTCCATGCTTTCCTGTTGAAGAGGTAAGAAGGCTTGCTTCAGGAATAGATCAGGCAGGATACTCAATAATTGTAATCTGGCAGAATTGGCTGATTGAAATGAATTCCCATGTGGCAACATAACTGTCAGTCTGGCAGGAAATTGTATTCTAAATTTAATGTTTCCTTGATGCAAACATTTTTTAATATCTTGATAGGCTTTTTCTTGCTGCCTGGCTTACATTGTTAAAAATGTAAAAACTATGCTACTGCTGATTTAGGGCTGGTTGGGATCTGGCGGCTTGCTGAATTTTATCTGTGTCTTGGAAATTAAGTAGTTTGCAAATGATTGCCCTAGGTCGTTCACCATTCTTAGGTTTGGGGTGAAAATATCAGTGAGCCCTTTCTATAAGATATGTTTGTCCAAAATCTGGAGGATCTGTGATCTGGCAAAAGAAATAATTTACAAAACGCTGGATGTCAGTTTGTTGTGCTGCTTCAGGTAAGCCAATAAGCAGTAACTTGTTTCTTCTAGACCTGTTTATTCTTTGAGTTTTTGCAATTTCTTTCTCAAGGTAATGACTTCTTTATCCTCAGACTGGAATTAGTCTTCTAATGAACTCACTCGTGTTTCAACATCGGAGGCCCTAGTAGTTAAGACAGCCATAGAGATTTTTATGTCTTTAACATCAGGATCCAGTTCATTAACATAGCCTTGATAGAGTTAAATTCAAGCAAATATGAGTCTTGCTAGATTTCTTGAGGATGATCCCTTCTCCACAGCCAGCAGCCTTCTCAGGAATGAAAGTGCTTGAGCCCATGCTATAGTAAAACCAGCTGATCATGTGATCAGCTGGTTTTATTATAACAAGCACCTGACCACTTTCATTCATGAGGAGGGGGGACAGCCGTGGAGGAGGGAAGGTAGTGCCAGTCATCTTCTCATCATAGCTGGATAACTGGGTGCTGGACTGGGTGGGTGCAAGGGTCAGGTGCTGTCGGTGGGGAGACAGGTCATAATGTATTCTTTTTTTTAAGGGGTAGCGAGCTCACAAAGTTTACTGACCAGCCATGGAGGCAGGGGGTTAAGCCGGTCACCCAACACCATCAATTTTTATTATTAATATTTTATGAGGGTTCACCTATTAAAAAAAAACTTGTGGGTGCTGGGAGGGATGGTGGGACTATACTTGTTTGACAGAGGGTGGAGGGATGGGGGTTTTGCTGCTTGCATGGGCTGGAAGAAGAGGGAAGGGGATGGTTCTTTCTTTTTTTTTTTGACCAAATAACGAATAAAGAATAACGAATACTGAATATTTGGCCACCAAATATGTAGGACATAGTATTCACACAGCCCTAGTACATACAGGTTACAACTTTCACTATAGTGGAAGAAGATTTCAATTTTCACGTTGCATTGTACAGGATATGTGCCACTATATGGCCATCAGGTTTGTTTGTTTTCAGTTTCTGTTTCCTTTTTGTATACCTAAACAAAACAATATTAAGAAACCCTTAACCAATCTCATTACATCATAGCTATGGAGGTGGATGATGTGTCAATTCTGGTCTTTCTTCTCTTCATCTTGGAATGTGGCAGTCTTCTCTCCGGCGGCCGTGATGGAGGTTTGACCCCTTCTCTCATATGTTATCTTTTTTTTTGTTTACCCTTTTGTTTATTCCACTCATGTTTTAGATTGTGTTCATTCCCCATTCATTGTTCGGGTTGAATACATGTTTTGTGCTGTCCCCCCCAATTTTGTCATCTCCCACCTTGTCCACCTGTTAATGTATGCTTTCCTCTGTCTTGAACCTGGTATGTCAATCTCTCTTGTTCTGCTATTTCTTGAACTACCTTCCTCCTGTCCTTTTCCCTTGTAAACACCGTCTATAACCATTGTCATGTGGTAAACTTTTGTGTTGCTGCCACTCAGATGTTCCAGAGATAGACCAACCATGGTTTGAGGATTAACTTCAAGTGTGCTCCTGTAATTTCTCCTGATAATGTGAACAGTTCCCTCAGCCTCTGTTCCCCCCTTCCTCCTATTATGGCCTAAGAGCTTCACATATCTAAAAAATATGACCATTGATCTCTATTGCATCTCCAAACTCACTCCAGCATTCTCCTGTGGTGTTATAGTCCCAATTGACTTTGATGATCATTATAATAAAATAGATGGACTTTGTTTCTCATAAAATTTCATGCCATTCAGGAGAAGATGTTGATTTAATGGAGCGTTTCCAGATTTGTGACCATTTCTTGTGGATAAGCTAGGGGACCAGCTCCAGTTCCCATTTATTTTTTATATGTGTCACTTGTTTTTGGATCCACGACTGGTCATTAACAAAAATTTTGTCGAACGACCAGACAGTGAAATCAGCATGCTGTCCACATTTTGCAGTCAGCTGCTGGTTTCAGACAAAAACAAGTGTTTTTTTGCGGGGGCTTCACCCCCCCCAAACACCCCCCCACTTAGGATTCTCAACTCTGAGTCAGAGCTGATTTGGGTGGGTGCAGGACCCCTGACAGACAGTGCCAGGTTCCAGCGGGTTCCCTACAGCGATGTGGCACTGTAGTCACTGTAGGGGACCCCACTGTCGAAATGTCACTGTACCTGCGACATACTCTTGTTTTAAAGTGTCTTGTATTAAAAGCTAGTAGATGAATGATGTAGTCCATTTTATGTTGGAAAGTTTGAAATAGAATGCCTAGTGTAAGTGCATCTTTTGATCAGAATTGTCTGTTCTAACTCTTCTGTCCTAGCTGTTGCATCACAAACCCTCTTATTTGAAAGTATTTAAATCTGTCTGTGTTTCTCCAAATAAATTCTGCCTTCATTGCCTCAGAGATCTTAGGTATATCCCATCATAACAACTGGTGACTGGAATGTAGCCCTATCCTCTCTTGTTACTTATACCAGGGATTTATTCTACTAAGAGGGAAGCTGGTTTCTCAAGCCAGCCATCTGTAGTATCACTCCACTTCCATAGGTTGATTTAGAGGGGGGGCTAAGGGTGCTATAGCTCCCCCATCATGGAGCTCCTCTATTAGTAACACACTGTGCTGCATTCTTTATCAGTATGCACTAATGCCTCCAGGAAAGCTGCCTGAGCCACACAGGTCTCACCTGTCCTTCAGCATAGCTGGTCTTACCTAGGTGTAAACTGTGCCCCTGCACCTTGGGGGCCCATGCTTTTTTCTTGAGGAAAAAAAATAATTTAAAACATTTGAAAATGCCTAAATGTTGTTAGAGGTGAAAATGTTTACCAGCAATGAAAGTGAAGACAATTGGCTCTGTTACTGTTACAAAAGGTGGGGACAGTTTTGCTGCAGTGGAAAAGATTAGGTTAAGTAAGTGCTAATGGTTTTAATGGCCATATTTTACACCTCTCAGGTTGACTACTTTCACAAACAAAAGGCTATATTGATGAGAGAACTTGTTTGTAACCTGGACATGTAGGTGAAACGATGAATGATATGACAAAATATGTTTCAAAAGTATGTGAGCACTCAACATGGCTCAAAAACCTGACCAGCACAGGGAAAAACTGGATTTCCTGATAGGGACCTTGAAAATCTGATCACCAGGTAAAAAACTGACAGGTGGCAACCTTACAGGTGTCCCATGATAATCCTCTCTATCCTCTCTCATACCTCCAGAAAAGTTAAGTTGTTTAACTTGTTTGCAAATCAGAGTATCTGAGATGCGAGTGCTCAGTGATGATATCCCTGTCCTTATAGAAATGAATACCGTACTAGTACCATACTTACTCAAGTTCTTGCTTCAGGCTCAGTCAGATTCATTCCCAATGGTGAAGTCAAGTAATTCAGGGCAGTCAATGGCACTAATTAAAAGATGCTGGTTAAACTACAGTAGTAGACGTTGTACTGCTTTAGTAATTCAGGACAGGAGGATTAAGTGTATATGCTGGATGTGGGGGGCCCACAAGGAATAGAGTGGTGGGGCCCGGCAGGGGGCTGCACAGGGGCCCAGAATGGTTAAGACTGGCCCTGTCCTCCAGTGTCCTGGTAATGCAGTAAACAACCACCCCCACCCATATTACATAGTTGATTCCCACCCCTGAAAAGCCTGTCTCCAGCATGAATTTCTTTCTAACGTTCATCCTGCACCATGTGGTCCAGTCCTAGCACTGTGGCAGCAGCTGGTCTTGCCTTGGTGAGCCTGAGCATTCATTCTCTACTTTTGCAGGCTTGATGCAGCTCCTTTGTTCATGCGCGGTTGGGGTTGTGAGTGGGGGGTACAGCTGCAGCAAAGCAGAGTGGACCTTAACAATACAGATCTCAGCCAGGTCGCCTGGTGCTCACTGCTCCTGATTTGCTGTTGTGTCCAGTAGTGGATGTGGCTAGCAAGGGGCACCTTCTTTAAATGTCTGGGCTGCTGAAACAAGAGTGAGCTGTAATTCATTAACTCAGAAAATTAATGTTGGAGCAAGAGAGGATTGAGTGTACTACTGAGGAAGAGACAGAGAGAAAGAGAGTGAAGCCCACAAGTGAAGAGTAAAGCCTGAGGTTTCAGGCAGCAGCAGTCCAGTAACCTGGGGTTGGTGTGGCCTTGGTAAAGTTGGAGTGAGGTTCAGGTCATCTTCTGATAGATGAAGCAAGCTATAGCTGAGAGCTCTTCTCATTAGGAGTCATGGGGTCAGTGTGTGCTGTCTAGAGAGAGAAAGTTTGGTGTCCAGGTGACCAGAGACAGTACTCAACTAGGGGCACATAGACTTTAGCCTGCTGAAAATGGATCAAGTCTTCATTTAATCAGATACTTCTTGCTTTAAAAAAATACTTTCACAGACACAGACTATGGTGGTTGGGGGGCAGCAGCTGGAATGGGACAGGACATTAGTGTTCCATCAAACTGGGTGTGTAATAAATGTAATACTAGTGTTATTAATTTCTAGTATGGGGAGCTTAAATTCATGACATTAAAATTGTTTAAGGTCACTGGTTTTGTCCTATATGGCAGATTGATTTTGGTGTGTATTTGCAGGAGAGGGAGTTGGAGAGTAGTGCCCTCCTGTAACATGCTAGGAATGGTTCAAAACTAATGCTGGGGCAGATCTGGTCTCAGCGACAGCATGAACCAGGACAGGCAGAAACTGGTATATGAGACCTTTTGACTGAGGTAAAAATTTCAGCATGTACTGTATGTCTAATCTGTGTGGTCTTTTCAGTCGTGGTTGTACAGTGTGAATGAGCAGAGAGGGAAATAATAGACATGAGGACTTTGAAGGTGTTCTGCTGCATATTATGGCATGTGCAGGAGTTTCTGCATGCTTGGAGAGCAAAATTGGCAACAGAAGTCATAAGACCTTATTTGGCTCATTGACACAGGCAGTTACAAAACTGGAAAAAAGTGATAGAATCAAATATTTAGTTTATGTAGTTCTATGTGTTGAATGGGAGGTGCAAGTTGTAATGTACCCAAGCAAGTGCTGTTGCTTATTAAAAAAAATGCATTTTTATATTTGTTTAAAAACTGTTTTTCTGTCTGCTCACTGACTTCTTGGGCCTATCATAAAAATGAGATGCCTCATACCATGAGGTTATCCCAGTAAAGGACATTTAAAACAATAAAATAATATTTTATTTATTTAAAAAAGTATTTCTTTGGAATTAATTGTTCTATAAAATAAAACATGTTTTGCAAAAATAACAAGCAGACTTGAAATTATATTTTCAGAAACTAGATAGCAAAGTGACTGTTCCCATATGTCTATAGTTATTGTATTTTTTTTTTTTTTTTACTGAGATAAGGTTGGGGGATACTTTAATCTGTACTAAAGGGCAAACTGGGGTGGGTTGGCTTTATGGTAATGTCATAATGTGCTTGAGTGAGTGACATTTGTGAACTTGTTTACTTGGATTGTCATTTAATTTGTCTTTATCACCAAGTCTTTTTCAACTTTTCTCATTGTTATGTGTTTCAGATGTGCTGCTGCCCAGCTGCAGTCTTTTGCTATTTTGTATTTCTTTCTGAGGTGGGAGAGTACTTTGGGCAACTTACTGTCATGTGGACTGTGAGGACTCTGGGAATGGTGCTAGGGTACAACCAACAAAACATGAGGAGGGAGGAAATGAGTAGAAATTGCATTAGAAATACCCTCCAAAATGCACCTGAATGCACGAAAATGTTAATAAATGTCTGGGGGCCTAGGCGGCCCACCAGACCCCTGGCCTATTATTTTTAATTTTTATCTGACTTGAGCTCCCCCCGTCTATATGATTCCTGGATCCACCCCTGACTTTTGTGTGGCTATTCTTGGGTGTTTAGTGATGTTAACCCAAACCTACAGGGCCACCTCTAGATCCCCAAGGTATGATTTTCTTCCATTTTTACTGAGGCATTCATCATATTGCAAGGCTTTCAATGGGGCCTCCTAAAAGGAGACATATTCTGTCTTTTCCCAATGGGTTGTTTATTTCTGTGCATCCCACTGCAGGGCTATTTTCATCTGTGTCACTAAACAGTAGTTTTCAATAGAAGAGAGGGTCTACTGTGCTCATGATTTTTTGTCAAGAAGGAGGGAGCTATGCACTCTGGGCTTATTGTCTGCTCATATAACATTATACAGTGTTTTATGTGTCTCAATAAACCATTGTCAGGTCAGATATACCAGGGCACATTTCACAAAATATATGAATGAGAACATCTTTTAATTCAAGTAAGCAAGAGCATTGCAATAAGAATTTGTTTTGTGTTTTCCTGTTTCAGCGTCTAAACAAAGACAAAAAAGCCTAATGATACAGGCGCATTAAAAAGCAATGCAGGAACAGGTATACACACATAGATTAAGATTATGACAATGCAAACTTCTGGCTAGATAACAACAATATTATGATATGTAGTTCTTTGTATGAATTGTAGGTGAAAAAACACTGTGGCAAGAATTATGCATTGCAGAATTACTGAATGAGCAGTGTTTTGTCAAAGCATGCCCGGAAACACATTTTAAAATATGAACCATGTGTAAGCAGTAAGCACTTATGCAGATCTGGATACAGCACTCTACTCCACTTACTCCAATGAACTTTAGCACTTGAGTAGTAGACAGTAAAAAGCTAAGCATAAAATTGGACAAACATTGAGTAAGAAATAAATACTTTTGGAAAGAAGATTGAAGCCCTTCAATAGATTGAAAGGGCTAAAATTTGTTAAAAAGCGAGGTATGCACTGGCCCGGTGTCACGGAGGGTTGCAGTGCTGGACACCACACCTCAAACATGCCGGCAACCCAGGTTCGTGAACAGACTCAGGGTGCCAGGGGTTGGTAGGGGATGAAGAGGACTGAGCATCCGGAGGACTGCTCTCCTCTTCATGGGTGGGGGGAGTAGGTCACCTCGCTCAAACAACGGCTCCCAGTGGAGACTGGGGGCACTGTTCAGAGCGACGCAAGAAAGGGAACAACAGGAAAAACAGAAAATGGCTCTGTCTGTTCACCAGATGATGGCTCTCCTGCTCTGCGACAGCTCTGGAACCTCGACGGACCTCCTCTACCTCAGCAGCATTTCTGAGGGGCCTAATAAAGAGTGTGCTGGGTAAGCCCCCTCCAGGTCCCAAGGGATACACCGAGATACTCCCTCGAGATTTGGCTGTGATATGAGGATTGAGGAGAGCCCAGGAAGAGGATGTCTGGTGAGTCGGAGAGCACTGCAGAGCCCGAAGGAGAGGGGAGCACTGGGGCATGAAAGGTGGGTAAATAACATAAAAAAGGCAGGGTATGCATACATGAAGTGAATTCAAATGTCTTGTTAAGAGTTGATGCAAACTAGAGAGTTTGACAAGATTTAAAATATATAAGATGCCTATATAGGAAGGTTAATAACAGCATTAATTTAACAGTGGCATATAGAGTGATGTGTAAATAAATATATTCTCTGGTGTTCAGGTGAAATTATAATCGGAAATGGCTTTCTGATAATTTGAAGAAGCTGACAGTGCTGCATTTAGAGTGAAATTGAAGGTACATTTCTGTAATATAAGATTAACATGATTCTGAAAGCTTGTATTGTGGCAACAGAGGTACCCAACTGCATTAGTGAATAAGAGGTAGCCATAAGGCACAAGGCATATCCTGCAGCCAAGCTTACTTGTAGCTTACTTCTAGACTGAAATTCATTACTTATGGTTATAATTTAAGAACGATGATTATGATAATGGTACTGATTGACAATAGATTCATGGTTTGATTTATTTTTAAAGCGGCACTAACATATAGGATACAATTTGTGTATAGAATTTAAAATATTGTATGAACAATAATTCTTACATGGATTTATCATATTTTTTACAGTCCCCCAGAAGAAGCCATTGTTTGGCGAAACATTGGGGCAGATATTAAATAAGTAGAAACACAAGAAACTGGAAATTTGTTCATGTTTGGTTTTTACCAGAGTGGATGCACAAAAATTGTTTGGATCTCAACAAACCATTGTCAGGTCAGGTATACCAGGATGCATTGGAGCAGACATAATTACCTAGGTAGTATGTTCATCTTGATTGCAAAAAAACTTACCCTTTGGGATATACCAGCTTCTTGAGTAGTTTGGTTTGATTCACTTCTCTACTGCCACCACCTGGATATACAAGGAAAATAACTCTGTCCTGCTCAGGGACTTGGAAGGTCAAACACCGCAATGTGGAGTAGAGTGCACTTTGGATGGCAGACTTTAAACAGAGAATTCTCACCTTACAAGCAGAAATATTACTTTTAACTTTGCAACAAGGATGTTCAGCCACTGGTTCTAAAGAAATAGATTCTTTACTAGCAAATGCAACTGATATTACAAACAGGATATGCACAGCAAAAAAAAATATTCACACATTTACAGGAAAGAGAAATAATATAGTTTGAACAGACAGATGGCGGTTAGAGTAAGTTCACAGCCTAGTCTCACACAAGGATCTATATTTACCTGCCAGCTAACTCGAAAGCAACATTCACTCAGATTGTTCTTTCCTCTCCCTCATAAGCTAGCTATGGAGCAGGGTACTCTGTTTTCTAAGGTCACTCACCATGACAGACCCCCACTGGTCCTCTTTAAAGGTTGCAGGAAGTCAGAGGGAGAGTGTGCAGCATGGATTCACCAGGGGGAGGTCATGTCAGACCAACCTTGTTGAGTTTTTTGACTGGGTGACTAGGAAAGTGGATCAGGGGAGGGAAGTGGACATGGTCTATCTGGACTTCAGCAAGGCCATTGACACTGTGCCACATAGAAGACTATTACACAAACTAGGGAATATGGGTGTGGGCAGGACAGTAGTGTGGTGGGTAGGTAACTGGCTGGGGGCAGGACACAGAGGGTGGTGGTAAATGGCTGTCACTCCACAGAGGGAAGAGTGACCAGTGGGGTACCACAGGGATGAGTGCTGGGACTGGTCTTATTCAACATCTTCATCAGTGATGTAGCACAGGACCTAGAAGGCAGAATTTTACTGTTCGCTGATGACACAAAGCTCTGTAACAGAGTAGACACATGAGGAATGGTCAGGGGTTTGACAGTTGAAATTCAATGCAAAGAAGAGCAAAATAATGCATATAGGGCACAAAAAACCTGGCACAATATATCAGTTGGGGGGTGAGGATATAGCATGCACCAAACAGGAAAGGGATCTTGGGATTATCATCTCTGATGACCTCAAGGTAGGGAAACAGTGTGACAAGGCAGCAGGTAAAGCAAATAGGATGCTAGGATGCATAGGCAGGGGCATCACCAGAAGGAAAATGGAGGTCATGATTCCACTATACAAGAAACTAGTGAGGCCCCACCTGGAGAACAGTGTACAGTTCTGGAGACCTTACCTATGTATGGACATAGACAGGGTAGAGAAGGTTCAGAGGAGGGCAACAAAGATGGTACATGGATTGCAACACAAGTCGTATGAGGACAGGTTGAAGGAACTGAATATATACTCCCTGGAGGAGAGGAGAGGAAAGGAGGGAGAGAGGGGACATGATAGAGACATACAAGTATCTTACAGGGAAGAACAGGGTACACTAATTTTAAGTGAAAAAGATGTTCCAGGACTAGAGGGCATGGGATGACATTGGAGGGAGGATGATTCAGAGGAAATGTGAGGAAGAATTTCTTCACAGAATGAGTGGTGGGCAAGTGGGACACCCTGCCTGAGGAAGTGGTGGGGGCTGAAACAATCACAGGATTTAAGAATGCATGGGATAGACATAAAGGAATTCTGGAGGTCAGGGGTAAGGGGCAACAGAGTTCTAGGAAAACATAAACTGAAGTTACAAACTCAAATGGGCAGACTAGGTGGGCCATATGCCCTTATCTGCCAACACTGTCTATGTATCTATGTATGTATCTATGAGTTGGAGTTCATCTCTTCTATTTATGTACTCAGGGCAATAGGGAGAGCCTTCTCCCTGGAGTGACAGCCCTCTTCTGTATTCCCCACGACCCACATGTGTGTGTGTATGTGTGTGTGTGTGTGTGTTTTTGTGTATGTGTGTGAGTGACTACATCTGATAGGTCTAATTACCCCTTTCTCACTTTATCACATCCTCACTGACAGTTTTATTGCCCTGTTTACATGCTAGCTGCTCAGGATGCCTCTGTAGGAAAAGTCACACTCACACACCTTGCAGCTGGTTTTCCCATGAGGATTTCCAAGATAGCTGCTGTGACATGTGGCCTGCACTCCAGTTTGTTTGCCCTATGCCATTACAAACAAAAATACTTTTATGAAAACATTTAGAAACAAAAATAATTACATTAACCAAAAAGGAGATCATGCCAACATAGTCACATTCTATTACATTGATTGTTTGTTTCCAGCGATGGATGAGGAGGAGTAGGAGAGACCATTGCCTGATGTTCTCCTTCAGCATTTGTATTATCATTATGAAACTGTTCTGGTACAGTGTGGTGTTTGTACTCTTTAATTATATTCCTAGGTATTTTAATTTTGTGAGTCCCCACTTTATTTGGTGTGTGCTTTGTAGTGTTCTAGGAGGGACATAGTTAAGTGTGAGACTGCCTTTGTTTCATTTAGGGTGTATCCAGAGTATGTTTAGCATTCTCTAGTTATTGTCATGGCATTGTCTATCAAGGCATGGGGGATCAGTCATGTATAAGAGTACATCATCAGCGTATAGAGCTCTTTTATGCTGTGTTGGGCCTACTGGAACTCCAGTGATACTTAGTACCTGATGGATCTTTTGTACCAATGACTCTATGTATAGAGCAAAAAGGATAGCGGACAAGGGCACCCTTCCTGTGTACCACGCCCTAATTTAAAACCTAGAGAATGGTGACCACTGGCTATAATGTAGGCCTGAGGGGCCTGCTACAGAGTCTGTATATAGGCAATGAATGTTGGGGAGAAGTCGAAACTGGCAAGAACCCAGTACAAGTAATTCCAGTCCACCTGATCAAATGCCTCATCAGCATCCATTCTTATGAAGAGAGAACAGCAATAGGAAGAAAGTGCTGCTAGAATTTTGCTACTCTACTGGGACTTAAGAACTAGAACTCTACTACTGGGACCTTCAATTTTGGGTAAAGACAAACAAACAAACACAAAAAGAGTTAGTGTGTTTGTGTGAGTTGGGTGAAGAGAACTGTTATTTGTGCAGTTAGCTAGGTGAAGAAAGGAACTGTGAATTAGGGGGAGTGGCTTAGGCAGCAGGAAGCAAGATGTTTGGATTTAAAACTTCCCTAGATAGAATTAGGCAGAGAACAGTAAGAGGAAGCAGGTGCTGTTAGAACTTTACTACTCTACTGGGACTTAAGAACTAGAACTCTACTACTGGGACCTTCAATTTAGGAGAAACACAAAAAAAAAATCAAGAGTTAGTGTGTTTGTCTGAGATGGGTGAAGGGACCTGGTATTTGTGCTGTTAGCTAGGTGAAGAAGGGAATTGTGAATTAGGGAGAGTGGCTAGGCAGCAGGAAGCCAGGTGATTGGATTTAAAACTGCCGAAGATAGCTTTTGGCAGAGAACAGCAAGAGGAAGGCGGTGCTGTTAGAAATTTACTACTCTACTGGGACTATATGGCCCTTCCTCTCTCCTCTACACTCCCCCAACCCTTAGCCAGTTCCACTATTATGGGCACAGGATTTGATTTACAACAGGAACTTCCTGTTTGGGAACAGAAAGGGAGTGATCTCTGAAGCACAAAGGACTCACTGTCCTAGAAGGTAAAGAGTAGCTCTCCATCCCTCCCTAGCTGCTGGAGATCTGACTTTGAGCAATTAGGAAGGAGAATACTGAGGAATACAGGAACTTTCTGTCCCAGAACAGGAAGAGCAGAAGCTTTAAGGGCACTGAGGCAGTAGGAAAGTAGGGTAGAAAAAATTGAAATAAAAAATAAATAAACAGAGAGAGAGAGAGGAAAGAGTAAGCATACAAAATAACAATTGAGGGGCCCCAAATAAGACATGATGAGAGTGGTGCAGTGCAGTGGTTGTGAAGTGGCAGTATTCCAGGAGACATTCTGGAGGATGCGGTGTTGTCCCACTTGCAGGCACCTTTCTGGGCTGAGGGAGGAGGTTGCTCATCTGCAGGCTGAGTTGGCTAGGATTAGGGAGACCTCCTCTCCCACCCAGGGACAACAAGGGCTGCCGCTGCTGCTGCCTCAGAGGTTGTGAAGAAAAAGGAACAGTTGGACTACAGTGGACTAGGTAAGGGTGGTGGAACAGAGACTCATCCCTCCAGTTGTATCTCTCCACAACTTGTACGCTGTTCTGGCAGAGTGTGGTTCCTCTATGGAGGCACCCTTAGTGGAGACCAAGGAGGATGTAGGGAACCTCCATGAAGGAGACCCACAAGAGGGTGGCATGGGACCACACAGGGGAAGGAAAGAACACTTGGTGGGTCTCCATTGTTAGAAGGGTAGAATTGGGGGAGGAGGGGAGAGAGAGAGGTAAGGTGCCTGCCTGGCATTATGGCTTGGACGGACAAGGAGCAAATCCTCAGGATCATGGAAGCAGCTGCACAGGACAGGGAGCTGCATGTCATTGTCCACCTAGGGACAAATGACCTGGTTGAGAAAGGGATAAGAGCAGTGCAGGAGGAGTTTGTGGAGTTGGGGAAGGGCCTTAGGCAAATATCACACACAGTAACCTTCTCGGAGGTGCTCCCTATCTATGGCATGGGTAAGGCTAGGATGTTCTGCAAAATGGTACTCAATCAATGGTTGAAAAACTGGTGCAGAGCTCAGTGTTTAGACTTCATTGGGGACTGGGGGTCCACCTGGAGGGTTGCAGGCCTATACTGGTGCAATGGACTGCATCTGTCCACGGGGATAACCAGGATCCTAGGAGATAGGTTTAAATGCTTCATTGGGTAGCATTTAAATTAGCCAGGGGAGGCACTGAAAAGAAGCAGGGAAATCCTAGCCTCACCCCAGAAAAAATCAGGATAGTTAGTGAGGTAAACACCAAGCTAGAGAAGCCGATAGGGAGAAGGGCAGGGGTAAATGGAGAAAAAGGCAAAGGCGTTAGGCCATCAAAACATGGAGGGTATTGAGTACTAATGCCTATAGTCTAGGTAACAAGCTCCCTGAACTGGTGGCCTTGATGGAAGAGGGATGCCTGGATATCATGGCAGTCACAAAAACATGGTACACAGAGAACCATGACTGAGATGTCAACATACCAGGGTACACAATCTACAGGAGGGACAGGGAGGGTAGAAGAGGAGGAGGAGGAGGAGGAGTTGCTTTCTATGTAAGCTAAGGGATGAAAGCAACAAAACTAAATGGTAAACAGGGAGGAGAGGATGCACTGTGGGTCACCCAGGAGACCAGAAATGGCACCACAATCCACACAGGGACTGTATACAAACCCCCATCTCAGAAGGAGGAAATGGAAAAGGAAATGATAGAGGGCATCCTTAGGATGGCAGAAAAAGGGGAGATATTGTTGATGGAGACCTGCATGTGCCAAATGTTAACTGGAGCACCTTTGCTGCAGCCACATCCAAGAGCAGGGTCATTCTCAATGCCCTACAGGGGGCATGCCTCAGACAGCTAATGTTGGAACCCACTCAGGAGGGAGCAATCTTAGACGTGGTGCTCTGAAAAGGAGACAGAGAGAGGATCTCAGACCTAGAAGTGGGTAGCCATCTGGGGACAACTGACCACCAAACAGTGTGGTTCACAATAAACACAGCCAGTCAAGCCATACAAAAATGTGGGTACTGGACTTTAGGAAGGCTGACTTTGTCAAAATGAGAGAGTAGCTCAGAAAAGCACTAGCAAACAGGCAAGAAGGAGGGGTGGAGGAACAATGGGGAAACATCAAAACTGCCATCACAGAGGCGACAAGCCTTTCTGTGAAGCAAGTAAATAAATCACAACAAAAGAAAAATACACTATGGTTCTCAAAAGAGGTGGTAGGGAAGGTTAGGGAGAAATAAAAATAGCATTCAGGAAGTATATGGAAACACAGAAGGAGCAGGACAGAGAACTGTACCAGTTAAAGCAGAAGGAAAGGGGAGAAGGCAGTCAGAATAGCAAAGGACCAAACCAAGGAAAGATAGCCAACTCGGTTAAGAAGGGGATGAAACCTTTTCATAGGTACATTAGTGAGTGAAGAAAGACCAAGGGAGGGATAGTGAGGCTTAAAAAAGGGAGTGTGGGTCAGCAGAGAGGGACAGTGGAAAAGCAGGGAAACTGAATGAATATTTCTACTTAGTATTCACAAAAGAAGAGGAGGGGGAGGTACCTAATCCACTCAATAGAAGCACTCTGGACTGAGGAGTCAATGCCATTCCTTTCACAGAAGAAATGATTCTGAAAGAACTCCTAAAACTGAAAGTGGACAAAGCAATGGGGCCTGTTGGGATTCACCCCAGAATTCTAAAACAGCTAAGGGGAAAACTAGTGACATCACTGACTACCATTTTTAACAAATCATGGGAGTATGGTGTGGTACCTAATGACTGGAAGAGGGTGGATGTGATTCCTTCACAAAGATGGGAGCAAAGCAGAGACAGGAAACTACAGACCTGTTTGCTTGACCTCAGTGGTAGGCAAAAAGATGGAATCACTTCTGAAAGAAAGAATTGTTGAGTATCTAGAGGCCAGCAGGCCACAGGACCTAAGGCAGCATGGATTCACAGTGGGAAGGTCATGTCAGATGAATCTAATATATTTCTTTGACTGGGTGACCAAAGTAGTAGACAAGGGAGGGGCTGTGGACATGGCCTACCTAGACTTTAGCAAGGTATTTGACACAGTCCCACACAAAATATTAATAAACAAATTAGCCAGACTAGGAGTGGGTTCCAGGGTGGTAGCCTGGGTAAAACATTGGCTGGACGACAGGACACAGAAGGAAGTAGTAAACGGAGTCCACTCCAAAGAAAGGGGGATTACTAGCAGGGTAACGTGGGCTTCAGTAGTGGGTTCAGTCCTTTTTAATGTCTTTATAAGTGACATTGCAGAGCGGCTGGAAGGAAAAGTATGCCTCTTTGAAGATGACACAAAGATCTGCAACAGGGTTGATACACAAGAAGGGTTGGAAAGGATGAGAAGGGACTTGGCAAGATTGGAGGAATGGTCAAAAGTATGGTAGCTTAGATTCAATGCAAAGAAGTGCAAAGTAATGCACCTGGGAAACAAAAACTCAGAGGAAGAGTACACGATGCGGGGGAAGGTGTTAACAACAACACAGATGGAAAAAGACCTGGGGGTAGTCATATCAGATTACTTAAAGGTAGGCAAGCAATGTGAAAAGGCAGTAAGGATGGCTGGGGGGATACTAGGATGTACAGGGAGAGGCATCACCAGAAATTATTTGGGGTAATTGTAATTGTGCCTGCTACGTGTCTATCTGGTCTTGTGTTTGGTTTGACTTGTATTTATATAGTGTTCCATAGTAGTGTTTAAAGGCCTCTTGCCTTTAGACACTACCTGTTTCATGTGGGTGACCTTCAGTCCTGTTCCTTGATGTAATACCTTGGTGATGTGTGACCTGGCTTTCTGTGGCCATAGTCTACATGCTAGAAGTTTTATAGCCCGTGGACCTCACTCATAGTATCATTGCCTAAGGTATTTTGGGTTTTGTTCCACATTATAATCCAGTATTCTATTTAGCTCTCTTTTGTGGGCAGAAAGTTATTTCCCTCTTTGACTGTCTATTTTAAAGCAATCATTAAAAAGTCCTGCACTCACCATCCAATAATCCAGATGCTGCTCATATATAGCCCTGGGCACTTTATTGCATATAGTAAATGCCAGTGCTAAAGTGTTAAAATACACAGTGCCCTAATGTGTTTTGGAAAAAAACAATTTACTTTTTCAAAGGATGTCTAAGTTAAAAATGGCTCCATATTTATACATCAAGAGCTATGATGTCATCATCACCAATCACCATTTTGAATCTAAAAAATTCTTAAAGTGCAAGTAACCACAAAGAAAATATTCCAATACATACATAAGGCATAACATTTCACCATTGTTATATTGTTTGTTCACAAATAAATCATCATAGGAAAGATTATATTTCAGACATCCTAAAATAGAAAGTCATAGTTCCATATAGTGCCAAAAAGCTTCTCTCTTCGTTCCAGATTCTGCAGGACCAATATCTAAATAGAAAGAGAAATAATTAAATGATGAAATCCAACTTTTAAAACCCTAAAGGATATCACATATTAATAAATAAATAAATAAATACGAAATCACACATGCCCACACAATGCAAAGCATCATGGGCAACATATGCAAATCACCACAGAATGTTATGCTGGTTTAACTTTAAGCAGAATTGCATGGTGCCGGAAGGCCTCTCACACAGTTTGCTTAAAGTTAAATCAGCATAACATTCTGTGGTGATTTACATATGCAGCCCATGATACTTTGCATTGTGTGGGCGTGTATGATTTTGTATTTTCTTGAAACTTGGCTTCCCAGCCAAATGCCCTTTGGGGTAACCCTTGCCTCAGTGTTTGTGTACAGAGGTTCTTTGTCTGTCAAATAAATATATATATATATATATATATATATATATATATATGCATACATATATATACACCCAAACATTGAGGGTGACTGTCAAGCCCATTCCCACAACACCACTCTGTGGACTTGGTTCTTTCAGGTGATGGTGATCTTACTGCCACTGATGCTATAGGGGAATTTAGTGCATCTTGTATTTTTAAAGTGACATCAACCTTTTATCCCCCATCTTCTGCAGCTATCTAACTTTTCAAGAAATGGTGAAAAGAGAACTAGACATATTATTTAATAATTTACCAGAAATGCACTTTTCTAACATCACTAATGTTGAACAAATTACTTTAAGAAATCTGAAGGAGGACAGTGGGATCATTTTTAAGCAGGCAGATAAAGGGGGAGCTGTAGTGATACAGAACACTGATGACTATATTAAAGAAATTAAAAAACAGCTCTCAAATAGAACTTTTTACTGCGGGTTTGACACAGACCCCACTCCAGACTTCAAATTTAAGACTGATGTGATGTTTTTTGCAGCCCTGCTTTTCACCAGGGCTGGATTGATACAAATACCAGGGCTTTTCTGACTGTTACACATCCTATCAGGGCCACTATTTATACACTTCCAAAAGTCCACAAGCCATTTTCAGTTCCCCCTCCACCTGGGAAACCTATTGTTAGCTCTCTCACAGATCCTTTATCACAGTAAGTGGACTACCATTTGAGACCTTTTGTCACATAGCTTGGTTCATACTTAAAGGACACAGGAGAAATGTTTCAGATCCTTGAGGATGTTTTGGTGTGCAGGGACTTCCTCCCAGTCACTATGGATGTGGAGTCCCTGTACACCATGCAGGAGGAAGCCTTGGATTGTTTGGCTTTCTTCCTAATTTCTATGGGGGGAATCCTGACCCACCAACTGAATTTCTCCTGAAATTATCAGAATGTGTGTTAAAATTTAATTAGTTTACATTTCTAGGTGCCAAATATTTACAAATAAACGGCATGGCCATGGGGGCAACTTTTGCCCCAGTGTGGCTAACCTTTATATGGGATACTGGGAAAAATCATTATGTTTGTGCTTCTGATGTGAATCCCTTTTTCCATAATATTGAACTTTATTGTCATTATCGTGACAATTTATTCTTTATATGGAAAGGTGACTTAGGTGAAGCAAACCAATTTGTTAATTATCTGCATGGTACAAATGAAAATCTACATTTTACATATGTTGCTAGTGCAGATGAGGTTCAATTTCTGGACCTACATGTACAAAAAAACTGAACAGGGTACCATTAGTAGGTATATTTTTAGAAAAGAACGTGAGAGAAATAATTTACTTTTGGCATCAAGTTGTCACCCTCATCATGTGACAAAAAACATAACCAAGGGGCAATTTTTGAGAATTAGGGGAAATGATGGTGACCTTGATAAATATGATGCAGCTGAGGAAGGTTTACAGAAAAGATTTTGTGATAGAGGATGCAACTTCAGTATAGTGGAAAAAGCTAGAACTGAAGCTAGACATACAGTATGGCTAGGACTTCCATCTTTACACAAAGTAAAAATAACAAAATGGATAAGGATATTTTTAATTTTGTCACTACTTATTCTATCCATGCAGGAATGTGTAGGAGATTATAATGAAAAATTGGAATATTTTAAAGCCAGACAGTAATTTTAAACCTTTTCATGATCAAACCCTTTGGCATTCATACAGGAGGGCACCTACACTAAAGGACTCCTTGGTCCACAGTAGGCAGAGCATACCTAAATCACAGACTTGGCTAGATCGCAACATTAGTTGTTTTAGATGTTCAAAATGTGTATATTGTAGCTCAATTTCATCAGGGAAAGACTTTACAAGCCCAAATGTTACCAAGCTCTACACTATTAGAGACCTGGTAACTTGTGATACAACTGGCAGAGACCTGATAACTTGTGATACAACTGGCATTATTTAAATGGCCACTTGTAACTGCAATGTCTTCTACATTGGATAAACTGTTAGACTGCTTAAACTAAGGGCTGGGGAGCATGTGCAAGCCATCAAGAATAGTGATTTAACATATGCTGCAGCTCTACATATACATACTGTAGGGTAGAAGATAGAAAAATTACAACTTTGTGTTCAGAGCTATAGAAAAAGTACTACCCAAACCCAGAGGTGGACACTACAAGAATTGGATTTTGGAAAGGGAACTTTTCTAGAGCTTCACCTTGGGGGCTTGTAAAGCACCAGGGTTGAATGATCAGTTTGAATTACACCATATTTAAAATATAAACATACATAAATCAAATATATCTCACCACCCTGGTGCTGTGAGAATGAGCGTGATAGTCACCCCTAATGTTTGGGCAATATATATATATATATATATATATATATATATATATATATATATATATATATATATTATATCCTTTAGGGTTTTAAAGGTTGGATTTCATCATTTAATTATTCCTCTTTCTATTAAGATATTGGACCTGTGGAATATGGAAGGAAGAGAAAAACTTTTTGGCAATCTATGGAACTATGACTATTTCTATTTTAGGATTTTTTAAATATAGTCTTTCATATGATGATTTAAGTTATTTGTGAACAATGTAACAATGACGAAATGTTATGCCTTATGTACGTAGTGGAATGTTTTTTTTGTGGTCACTTGCACTTAAATAATTTTTTAGATTCAAAATGGCGATTGGTGGTGACCTCATAGCTCTTGATGTATAAATATGGAGACATTTTTATCTTTCACAGATCCTTTGAGAAAGGAAATAGTTTTTTCTGAAATGCGTTAGGGCACTGTGTATTTTAACACTTTAGCACTGGCACTTATGCAATACGTTTTTTACTTTGGGCTATATTTGAGCAGTGTCTAGATTTTTTGATGGTGAATGCAGGACTTTTTAATGATTGCTTTACCTGATTTTGTCCATTTGCACCCCACCCCAGTGCTTCGTCTCTTTTGGCTTTTGTCTATTTTAACTTGCTGTATTCCCTGTAACTCCATTATTTTGGTCTCTAGTTTTTTGCCTGTATATTCTTTGCTTTTTTTTTCTGTGCTGCAATTGCTATTAACTTTCCTCATAACATGGCCTTGACTATATAACACAGAATCCCTGGGAATATGTCTGGGGAGGTGTTCTTCTGTACTGTCTGCTGAATAAATATTGAAATTTTGTCTCAGTCTTGCAGGAGGGAGACTTTTAGTCTCCAGAAGGATGCTTTGATTTGACAGTTAAAAACACAGTTTTATTTATATGTTTGACCATACATTGTATCTATTGTATTCTTATTTGTGTGTATGTTTATGCAGCATATCTACTGTATATAAAATAAAAAGAACCTCTGTATGCAAGTAGTGAGGCAATGGTTACCCCAAAGGGCATTGGCACCCTTTGCAAACTGTGTGAGAGGCCTTTTGGCACCATGCATTTCTGCTTAAAGTTGAACCAGCATAATATTCTGTGGTGATTTGCATATGCAGCCCATGATGCTTTGCATTGTGGGGGCATGTGTGATTTTGTATATCTATATAACACAGGTTTGTATTCTGCTCCCTCCCCACCCACCCACATACAGTATATTTTAGGAAGGCTCTTGTAATATACTGTAAACATCCAACAATGTATAGGCCTCTTGCTGTCACATTCTATCCTGGGAGAGGGGGCTGCATCCCCAATCTGATTTATAACCACCTAGTATTATTTCAAAGAGTGCCTTTTTTGTTTCTACATACATAAAATTATTTATTGCTCTCTAGGTATGATACTTTCTTATCAAGAGGACTGTCACACTCATACACAAAACTTTATTTATCAGTAGATTGCTCATCCAAAGTGTAAGAGCTCATTTTCTGTAGAACCTGCTCCATCTGAAGAAGGAATCTGTGCAACCTGAATGCTTGTGTTCTGTCTGTTTTTTTTTTTGCTGGTCCAATTCAAGGAATTAAGTCCCCCACTCTGTTCATCAATAGACCATGTTAATGATTAAATTGTTTTGGTCCCATTTGGCTACTATTCTTGATCAAAGCTCCTATAGAATTCTTTAAGCATGCTGTGTGTGTATTATGGCAATTCCCAAAATGTTTTCGGAATGCACTAGACACACCATGGTTAACCATGGTGAACCGTAGTTCAGTTATGTTTGATCAAGATTTGTCCATGCTCATTAGAGAATGGCATACAACCAAACTTTCTTAATTCATTTGTATATCACAGTTCAGAATCTGATACTTTAATGTAAATGATCAGAATAATAGCTTCTTAGCCATACATGAAAAAATGTTTACACAAAGAAATAAATTACTCGAGCATAGAAAAAATCAACAGAACATACCCATCTTAAAACAGTTTCATTTTATGGTGCTATATACAGCAACTTAACTATTATATAATTTATAAACAAGGAGAGACACCGTTAGAAAAGGAAACACCAAAAACAATGGGTAAGTAAATGAAGGCTATTATAAAGGTGTGTGTTGACAATATGCATTAATTACTGAGTGTTATGGTTAATGAGAAAAAATACAGTGCATTTGCGGCACATAAATTTGCTTTATAATGCAGGAAATGTCTGAAATTAACAACCACAGATAACCATGGATGATTATAGTCAATGTAAATAATTCTCCAACTATATTGATCATGGTCATCCGCAATGTGTCCCTGTGCCACATCCTGTCAGTGGTTGTCAATTGACAACTATGGTTAAAATAAGGATCAGACAATTACAGTACCTGCCATGGCCTTGGATCATGTATAACCATGATGAAGTCATGTTCAACTATGTTTAAACCATGATGCTAAGATTGGAGTTCTGTGTGATTACAATTCTTTAGTAGTGGGCTGCTCAGTGCCAACAAAGGTTACCACATTGAAGTCTTGAGTACTTGTGCATTTATTCAAACAACCTCAACCTTTCAACAATGTGACACATGGCAACCATTTACACACTCTGCAAACCTGACAACGCAGACACTCTGATGAGTAGAGAGTTAAAAATGTAAAAAAGCAAAATCTGGCAGTCCTAAACAGCAAGAATGCTGACTGAAAAAGAAACTATTTTTTGAAAACTGAAGTAATTATGGTATAAGTGAATTGAAGAAGAGTATGATGTTCCCAGAAGAAGCCACTTTGGTGATTTGGTGGGTAGTTTAAATGCACGTGTTGGTTTGGATTTTCTACATTGTGTTGCTCCACCTAATAATGCAGTAATTGAGTAATTGCCTGCTGAGACCTGAACTCTGTCCTGTTTGATTAGCTACCTCAACTACTGCATGCAGTTCTGGGCCCTTAGATACAAAAAGGACATTGAACAGGTAATTATGATGCAACACAGAGCCACCAAAATGATCAGTGGTAAAGGCAGACTCTGTGGAGAAGCTGATGGCTCTTAACATGGTCACCTTGTAGAAGAATGAGGCTGAAGGGTACATAGTCTTCTGCGTACTCTACCAGTATTGACAATATAGACTATACAGTGATGTCTTCCAGTATGACTAGGTGATACAATGAAGGTGTTAGGAAGCACTTGTGAACTCATGGAAAAGCCTACCAGTGGATATAGTGGACATGAAGACAGTGCAGCATTTTAAGTAAGCCTGGACAATTTTTATATTTTCTGGGGGAACCCTTGATACCATAGGAAGTAGAGAGAGTAGGGAGCACCTTTAAATTTGTACATGTCTGTACAGCATGATAATTCAACCCTGTTCATTTATTTATTTTTATTTTTTTACCAGGAGAGACACACTAAGCTGAAACCTCGATTATAGGTGTTATCTGGGAGCACAACTAAGTTAAGTGACTTGCTCAGGGTCACACAGTATGCAAGTGGGAGGGTGGTGGGATTCAAATCCAGGTCTCCAGGTTTGCAGTTCAAAGCCATAAACCACTGCGCTATACTGCCTCCATGCAGCAGAGTGGCAGACTTGAAGGATGTACAGTCTCATCAGACTTTATATTACAATTTTATATTTTTCCTATAAGTTTCTCATGAGAATATTGGGGACCTTTCTCAGCTGCAAGGGACTGGCATGAAAATGCTGCAGCACCACTTAGTGCCAGATCCTTGTATGGGACCCTCTGGTTGTGGTCAAAGGCTGTTGCACCCATCTTCCATGTCAGCATACATCAAGTCTCCTGCCAAGCAGAAGAGTGTGGGAGTCACCTGAAGAAAATATTAAACTAAAATACAAAACATTTAATGTTAGTGTACTTAATTTAATCAAAGCTAAAACTCTGAGTTTGTTATTTTTTATTTTTACTTATCATGTCTCAGCAAAAGTATCCTGATTTAGGAAATTGCGTGCAAACATACCAAGTGATCTCTTCCTTGAGATTACTATGCACAAAGGCAGGCTATTGAAACAGTTTGACTTGTTGAAGCATGCCAGTGTGAGGAAGGAAGATGTTAATATAAAAAGGGGATATTCTCACAAAATATGAAAACATACCAGATGCTAGATCAAAGGGCATTCCACACATTCTGTGGAGGGATGTTCTTCAAAAGTCAGATGACCTTCATGGTACTGCTGTAAAAATATAGGCAACATCTGGTAAAGAGGTCTTGAACTTTTGATCAAAGCATCTAATGAATCATGCATAAAAAGCAGCTAAGCTGGCACTTAAAAAGACAAACCCTCATGCTATTAGAACTTGCTTTTCACTGAAGAGATAGATAAGATATAGAAGAACTCTAGAAACGCTGGTCTTTTGCTTCCTGTACTGGGCACATATAACTCTTCTTGTCTGAGAGAGAGAGAGAGAGAGACAGACAGAGAGAGGCAGAAAGAGAGAGAGAGAGAGAGACAGATTGAGACAGAGAGAGAAAGACAGAGAGACAGAGCAAGAGAGAAACATTTTAGATATTGCCATACCCCAGCAACAGCCTGTAATCATGTAGTGTTGTACTTCTACTAAAATTCTGAAATAATTCAGACTGATGGTGTACCTGGTGACAAATAACAGACTATGCTTCCTGGGAAACTAAAGCAACTTAACTTGTGAGCCAGAAAATGATTGGTGACTTCAGAATCTACCAGCACAGAGACCCCCTGCATCCCAGCCAAGACTTCTGGAGCCCAATATTCAAATGTTTATAAGGGCACTAATTGGTCTTTGCCCGCACAATCCGAGGTTTGTGCTGGAGACCCATATTCAAAAGGGGCTGTTGCATCAGCAAAGAGGGTTAGTGTCCATGTAGAACATAATGTATGTATGCATGCAGGAAGGAGAGGGGTGTGGCCATGAATATGCGCACTGCCCCAGCTTCAGTGGAATTGTGCTGCACCAAAGTGTTTAGTGTGGATCTTTAGTGCAGCACAAATACCGCTGAATAAAACCCAGACGTAACTTTGGGCAATCCTAGTGGCTGACAGAGGTAATGCAGCCTTTGGACCAGTTGACTTTTGGGGGAGCACAACATCCCCCCTGTGGACCCTCATCCCTCCTGCCAATTGCTGGCCCATTCTGTCAAATATTAATATCCCTGGTGCTAGTGGCCCCCTTCCAATAGCCAGCTCCAGCTGAAATAATAATATACCTGGTGCTAGTGTAACCCACTTCCTTCAATTGCCAACCTCATTTTCGGTAATATAATCCCAGGTTTTATGGTAACTCTCTTCCCTCTCATTGCCAGCCTCATCTTAAATAATATAATCCCTGGTGCTAGTGGTAATCCCTCTCCCTCTGAATGCTAGCCCTAGATTAAATAATATAATCCCTTGTGCTAGTGGTAACCCCCCTCCCTTCAATTGCCAGCTTGGAAGTAAAAGAAAAATACCTCCCTGGTGTCCAGTGGTCCCACCAATGGCTATGGGCATACCTCCCCACCTACTTTAGCATCATCCTCAGTGTTGCATTAGTATACAGTGACAGGCACAGCCACAGGAACATATGGCAAACAGCACAACCCTCCTCACACCTCCTCGGCTGGCTGCCATATGTAGAGGAAGGGAGCGTGCCTCTTATTTATAGGACAGGACACATCACCCTGTCCTATAAATAAGAGGTGCACTCCCTGCCTGTACATATGGCAGCCAGCTGAGGAGTTGTGAGGAGGGTTGTGCTGTTTGCCATATGCTCCTGCGGCACTGCAGATAATGCTAAGGTTAGTGGGGGGTATGCCTAGGGCTGTGGGGGGAACCAATAGACAGCAGAGAGCTTATTTTTACTTCCAGGCTTGCAATCAGAGAGAGGTGGGTTACCACTGGTACCAGGGATCATATTATTTAAGTCAGGGATGGCATTCAGAGGGAAGGGGTTTACCAGTATGACAAAGTGTAGTATTATTTATGCTGAGGCTGGCAATTGGAGGGATGGGGTTACCACTAGCACCAGGATAATATTTTTAAGCCGGGGCTGGCAATTGGAAGGGGGGGGGTTACTACTAGAATCAGGGATATTATTATTTCATCCTTGGCTGGCAATTGGAGGGGAGGAGACCACTAGTACCAGGGATATGATTATTTGACAGAATGGTCTGCCGATCAGTGGGGGGGGGCACTAACATCAGTGATATCATTGTTTGACAGAACAGGATGGCAATTAGTGGGGGGAAGGACTACTAGCACCAGGGATATTATTATTTGACAGAACGGGATGGCAATTGGCAAGGGGGGAACACTAGAATAAGGGATATGTACACTTGGCTGTGACTGGGCAATTGGGAGGTGACACAGTGCTAACCTGCTTCGCTATCCATGCATACATAATTTGTTTTCACAAGTGCTGTTTGACCTTGGGTAACCTTATGAGTGGCATAAGCCACAAGTCATGTGCCCAAAGGCAAACAGCACAAGTGAAAGTAAAGCATCTGTCCAACAAGTTCCTCATTGCATATTTTATTTAGGCAACAAGGAGGAATTATTTTGACTGGATTGATACTGTACATATATTTTTAAAGTTTGGCATTTTTAGTGATAAAGTATGTCCCCCACCCAATGCTCTATTTGTTAATGCACTGTTGGTAGCACATTGTTAGGAATGGGTGTGTTGTATCTACAGATGTAACATGATATAGGTGAGAACATTTGGTTTGATCGTTTGCTGTTTTGTGTGTGGACAGGTTGATCATTTTTTTTAAATGGTGGCTCCATTCTCCTTTAGCAAGAAGCCACAGAATTTTGAAAGATGGTGTTTGTTTTTATTAAATTAATTTTTTTTTGTGATGTGGTTGTCCTGCCATTTATGTATTATTTATCTGGTTGATCCTCTTGTTGTGGAAGTGGTATTTATCAGTGTCTGAGGCTGGTGGGAACCAATCTATTCTGATGGAAGAAACAACAGAACAGAGAGAAGAGAGTGATTTAATGGAAAGCTGTAGTTTTTTTTCAACTTACAAAAGACGTCAGCTTTAGCCATCTGGCTGTTCCTGCCATTTCAAAAATCATCACTTTAATTATCTAGTTGACTGTGCATGTCCAGGTGTTTTTCTGGTCACGAGCAGACAGCAAATGTGATTGTGAGTGGTGCTGTAATCAGAGCGCTACTTACTGTATGTGTTGTTTCAGTGCAGGGAGGCGAGTGAGGCATGGGAGTATCTGTGGCAGCTTTGTCATTAATCTGTAAGGGTTATTTTTTGTTTTATTATGGAGATGTTGGTATTTTGTGAATAGAACAGGCATGTCTATGGAGCAGGAGAGCGAATGTAGCTGTGTGGTAAGGGACTGTGTTGTTTACAGGTAGGAGCTGAATGTGGAGCAGTGAATTCAACTGAGATGTGGGGAAAAAATAAAGAAGTGTTAAACAGGAAAAAAAGACAACCTTAGTTGTAGTAGGAAGAGTGAGGAGAGTTTCTAGTCCATGTGACTAAGTATTGCCAGCAGATGGGGGAGGATTTGATTGACAGTTTTTATGGATTGTTTCCAGTAGCTTTTATGCTAATTAGGGAGCTGGGCACTGTGATCGACATTAATGTGTTAAATAAATGGTATTTAATTGACATTAGGGGGTTAAATAAATGATGGTTCCATGATTTATTTAACACCCATGAAAATAAATGCATTTACATAACATTTTTTTGCCCACAACTATTGCATAAATAGGGAGTACATAATGGATTGCAGTGGAATAACAACTTCATCTCCACTAGTGTGTGATAAGACCCATAACTCATGATTGGTGATGCCACTAGTTAGTTATAAATTTCTTACCACTCGTGTTGAGATAAATGTGTTATCCTACTTCAACCAATCATATATTTGATACTGTATATAACACACCATTTGTAATGTTTTTACTGGTGTTTTACCTTGTTTTAGCTTAAAAATTCCTTTCTTTCCATTGCAAGTTCTCTATCTGGCCCATTGTTCTCTGTGTTCAATTCCAGTTTCCAAGTAGAAATAACACGTTTTAAGTTAAATACATTGTGTTCTAAATGTAATAAATGCTGTTCTAAGTGAAAATAAATGTTATCCCAAAATACCATGGTTTATGTATCCAATTTATTCACCACTGGTGTGTTATTTTAATAATTTACTGTCAATCAGAAGAAAATATTTTGAAGAAAGGTGGTGGAAGCTTCCAGTCCAGAGTTCTAATACACCATGTAAAATGGTGTGCAGTGTAATTCACAAACCATATCCACCACAGGTGCAGTGGGTATAGCAATTTATAGGCTTCTACAGGTCTAGAACCTTTTTAACTGGGTGGCAGAACTGTTAGTGTTTTGCACCAATTAAGCAAAGATTTTGAGAGATGAAGGTAGTTGTTTGACCATTGACTGAAAAAGCCATTTATGTGGGAAAGGGACTAGGGAAGTTAGATCCACTGAACTCTCAGAGATGGTTTGTACACTGAATTAGGGAAGGGACCAGTGAGCAACCAGAAAGGATAATGCTGGACCTACAGTGGACAGAGTCTGCATGGTTAGCAAGTAGGCCTCAGAGATGGGTTCAGTGGCTGGGTGTGAGGATGTTATACTCTGCAGATTGTGTTCATGCATGATCCAATAATGTGTGTTGTTACTGTGCACATACCCAGTTTATGCAGAGTCACAGCTGTACTACTTGATTTAGATTCCAACATCTGCCCCGGGAGGGGGGGGGGGGCATAACTGGTACATATGGCTGGTTCTTAATATAGTAATTTTATAAGTTTGTGCAATGGCACACAAATGTCCAATGTTAGTCAAAAAAATTTGAACTGAGAAGCAGACCCCTTACTGGAAAGTTATAGAAATCTTAAAAGTGAATTTAGTATTGGTGGCTTTCTGCTTCTTTCCGCCCATTAGCAATGATCTTTTTCAGCACTTGTCCTACATAGAAACACAGAAACATAGAAATAGAACCATAGACTTTGATGGCAGATAAGGACCACTTGGCCCACCCAGTCTGCCCATTTCCCTTCCTATTGGATAAGCTGCAAATTCTAGTTAACCAACAGCCTACTTCCTGCAACCCCCACTATAATTGCCTTATGTCTGTTCCATGAATGTTTGAATTCCCCCACTGTTTTAGACCCAACAACCTCCACAGGAAGGCAGTTCCGTGTATCCACCACTCTCTCTGTGAAAAAAAATTCCTCAAATTACCCCTTAGCCTTCCCCTATCTATCTTTAAATTGTGCCCCCTTGTTCTTACACATCTCTTTTTCTGAAAGATGCTACCCTCCTGGACTTTGTTGATTTCCCTTGAGGTACATATTAAGCTCTTTCAGTCTCTCTTCATATGGTTTCTGATGCAGACCCTGCACCATTTTAGTTGCTCTGCTCTGGACTGCTTCCATCCTATGTCCTTGCGTAGATGGGGTCTCCAAAACTACACACAGTATTCCAGATGGGGCCTCACCAATCGTCTGTACAGAGGGATAACCATTTCTCTTTTTCTTCTTGTGATGCCCCTTCCTATGCATTCCAGTATCCCCCTGGCTCTCCTTACTGACTTCTCACATTACTTACCCAACTTTAAGTAATTTGATATGACTACCCCCAAGTCCCTTTCCATTTTTGTTGTTGTTAGTACCTCACCTGCTATTGTGTACTCTTCTACTGGGTTTTTGTTTCCCAGGTGCATTACTTTGCACTTATTTGCATTGAATCTAAGTTGCCATATGTCTGAGCATTCCTGCAACCTTGACAAATACATTCTCATCCTTTCTACCCCCCCCTTGTGAATCAACTCTGTTACAGATCTTTGTGTCATCTGCAAAGAGGCATGCCTTTCCCCTCCAGACCCTCTGCAATGTCACCTATAAAGATGTTAAAGAGGACTGGACCCAGTACTGAGCCCTGAGGTACTCCACTAGCAACCCTCCTTTCTTCAGAATGCGTTAAATTCACTATTACCTTCTGTGTCCTGTTGTGCAGCCAGTTTTATACCCAGGCTATCACCCTGGAACCCACTCCCAGGCTGGCTAACTTGATTTTTAGTCTTTTATGTGGGACTGTGTCAAATGCCTTGCTAAAGTCTAGGTAGACCATATCCACAGCCCCTCCCTGGTCTATT
Organism: Neoceratodus forsteri; assembly: GCA_016271365.2. NCBI lineage: Eukaryota > Metazoa > Chordata > Ceratodontiformes > Ceratodontidae > Neoceratodus > Neoceratodus forsteri. The sequence goes on along the minus strand of CM057450.1, from coordinate 866,106,487 downwards.
ATTTTGGTCACTCAGTCAAATAAATCAATTAGATTAGTCTGACATGACCTTCCTGCTGTAAATCCATGCTGCTTTGGGTCCTGTGCCCCGCTGACCTCTAGGTACTCAACAATTCTTTCTTTCAGAAGTGATTCCATCATTTTTCCCTACCACTGAGCTCAAACTTTCAGGTCTGTAGTTTCCTGCTTCTGCCTTGCTCACACATTTGTGAAGGGGAATCACATCTGCTCTCTTCCAGTCCTCATGTACCACCACCACCCTCCCATGATTTATTAAAAAGTGTGGTCAGTGGTGTCACTAGGTCCTCCCTTAGTTCTTTTAGGATTCTGGGGTGAATCCCATCAGGCCCCATTGCTTTGTCCACCTTAAGTTTTAGGAGTTCTTTCAGGACTCTTTCTTCTGTAAATGGACTGGTGTCAACTCCCCTACCCAGAGTGCTTCTATTGTCTGGTTTAGGTAACTCCTTCTCATCTTCTTTTGTGAATACTGAGCAAAAGAATCCATTCAGTATCTCTGAATTTTCACTGTCTCCCTCTGCCCACCTCCCCTCTCTTTTATTAATCTTCACTATTCCTCTCTAAACCTTTCTATGCTCCCTAATGTACCTATAAAATGTTTTATCACCCTTCTTAACTGAGTTGGCTATTTTTTCCTTGGTTTGGGCCTTTGCTATTCTGACTGCTTTTCCCACTTCGTTCTGCTTTAATTGATACAGTTCCCTGTTGTGCTCCTTCTGTGATTCCTTATACTTTCTGAATACAGCCTTTTTCTCCTTAACCTTCCCTGCCACCTCTTTTGAGAACCATAGTGGTTTTTTACTCCGCTTTGTTTTCTTTATTTGTCCCACACAAAGGCTTGTTGTCTCTATGATAGCAGTTTTGATTTTTCTCCATTGTTCTTCCACCACTCCTTTTTGACCATTTGCTAGTGCATTCCTCAGGTATTCACCCATTTTGCCAAAGTCGGCCCTTCTAAAGTCCAGTATCCTTGTTTTTGTATGGCTCGTCTCCATGGTTGTGCTTATTGTGAAGCACTCTGTGCAGTGGTCACTTGTTCCCAGATGTCTACTGACTTCTAAATTTGTGATCCTCTCTCCATTTGAGAGTACCAGGTTTAGTATTGCTCCATCCTGAGTAGGTTCCAACACTAGCTGTCTAAGGTCTGCCCCCTGCAGGGCATCGAGAATGACCCTATTCTTGGATGTGGCTGCAGTACATGTCATCCAGTAAACATCTGGCATATTTCAGTCCCCCAACAACAGTATCTCCTATTTTCAGCCATTTTGAGAATGTCCTCTATCATTTTCTTGTCCGTTTCTTCCCCTTGAGACGGGGGTCTGCATACAACCCCTGTGCAGATTGTGATGCCATTCCCTGTCTCCAAGGTGACCCAGAGTGCCTCTTGTCCTCCATCTTTACTTTTTAGTTCTGTAGCTTTGATCACTTCCCTTATGTATAGAGCTACTCCACCTCCTCTTTTACCCTCCCTGTCCCTTCTGTAGACTGTGTACCCAGGTATGTTGACATGCCAGTCATGGTTCTCCATGTACCATGTTTCCATGACTACCACAATATTCAATTTTTCATCTTCCATCAGGGCTACAAGCTCAGGAAGCTTGTTTCCCAGACTACGGGCATTGGTACTCATTGCCCTCCTTTTAATGTTGGCTTTATCCTTTTTCCCCAATCACTGCTCTTATTGCCCTTGTATTTTTCCATTTACCCCTGTCCTACCCTCTGTTGAGCTCTGTACCTCAGTGTTTACCTTACTACCTGCCATATTTTGTGGGGGGAGGCTTGAAATTTCCTGCCTCTTATCAGCACCTCCCCCCTTGGCTAGTTTAAAAGCTTGCCAAGGAAGCATTTAAACCTGTCACTTAGGAACTTGGTTCCCTTCATGGACAGACGCAGACCATCGTGCCAGTACACACCTTCATCTCTCCAGGTATATCCCCAGTCCCCAATGAAGCCAAAGCCTTGTGCTCTGCACCAGTTTTGCAACCATTCATTAAACTGCAATGTGTGCAGTACACTAACCTCACCCCTGCCATGGACTGGCAGCACCTCTGAGAAGGTAACCGTGCTTGCTACCTGTCTCAGGCCCCTCCCCATCTCCACAAATTCATCCTGCACTGCACTGATTCCATGCCTAGCTAGGTCATTTGTCCCAAGGTGGACAATGATCTCTAGTTCCTGCTCCTGTGATGCTGCTTCTGCAATCATGAAGATTTGCTTCTTGTCCCTCCAAGCCATGGCACCAGGCAGGCACCTTACTTCCCTCTCCTCTCCCCTCCCTTCCACAGTTCTACCTCCATAACAGTTGAGTCCCCTGCCAGAAGCTGTTTCCTTCCCCTGTGGTGTCCCTTGCCAACCTTTGTGGGTCTCCCTTGTGGATGTCCTCAGCATTCTTCTTGGTCTCCACTGAGGGTGCCATCATAGAAGAACCTTGCTCTGCCAGACTGGCATATGAATTGTGTAGAGGTGCAACTAGGGGTCTTCACCTCTGTTCCACCACCCACAGCCTACCAGAACCCACTGTAGTCCAACTGCTCTTCATACTTGGCAACTTCTGAGGCAGTGGTTGTGGCAGTGGTACTCTTTGGGTGGGGGAGGCCTCCTTAGTCTTTACCAGTTCAGCCTGGAGGTGGGCAATCTCCTCCCTCAAAGCTGACAGTTGCCTACAAATAGGACAGCAATGCAGTTTCCAGAATGTCTCCTGGAAAACTGCTGCCCCACAGCCAGTGCATTGCACCACTCCCCCACATGTACCTCTCCCTTATAATATACAATATGTAATATATAATTTTTTTTTTGGGTGGTGAGTTCTTACCCTTTATGCACTGTGATGGGTTATTAAGAATATGACAGTTCTGCCCCAAGACCTGTTGAGGAAGTGATGTCAGAACTTTGGCTATGAAGGAGATGCCACCCCTGTGGGGGTGAGGAAGGGGGTGTGTGTAGTCCACAACCACAGGTGACTGTTAGAAACAATAAAATACACCACTGCTCCACCACCCTGGTGAGTACTTCCCTTTATAGTAATTCAACTAACCTCCAGTAACTTATTTAAAAATAGTTTAACTATCACAAAATTCTACGCATCAGTAAATTATTTAAAAATAGTTTCTGTCCCAAAATCCTAGTAGCCAATCCAGCTACCCCCAAGGGACAACCAAAATGTAGTATTCAAACCCTTGTGAAGTTACTTCCAAGATAAGCAGAGTTTTCAAGCTCCTTATTCACTCCTCAGCCACCTGTAATTTATTTAAAAATAGTTCAATAGTCCTCTTCTGTTATTTCATTAATCTTCCTAATTAGTAATTCAATATAGGCACTGAAACAAATATCACATCTGCATACAGTTCTATTTTCATTTTGAAACTGTGATTCAACCAGTGCTGTTTGATTTATTGTTCATGACAAGCCATCTGCAGTATACAATACATTGGCTTGCCTGGCTTATACAACACACTTAAATCATACCGCTTCTGTTTTTTCATTATTTTAGGATTTCACAAAGGGCACCCTCTGAAGGACTTACTGAATAGTGACATAACTGGTATGTTTTGAGCTTCCAGCATGACACACTGGTCATACTGTATATGCCAGTGAAAATAAATAGTCACTCATATTGTAATGCTGCTCATACTGTGGTGACAACAAACTCAGGGAATTTAAAAATGCTGAGTACAGACACAACACTGGTCATGAAAAAGACTACAGTTTAGTCTTTAGTTTGAATAACATGCACCATTTATCAGCAACAATTAAAAGTGGTGCCCAAAGCAATCCTCCAGCAAATACATGTTTCATGCATGTAGCTGTACTTTGTCAAGGGCTGACACTGAGGACTAAATTCTAATCTTTCTCGTGACCAGTACTGAGTCTTTGCTGGACTTTTTTTCATTTTCCCTCATACTACAGTATATGTGTAGTATTTCAAATAGTGAAATTTGCACATTCAAAGGTTGTACAGTCAATAGTTGTTCCATGTGTATAATACATACTGTACCTTACCTATCAGCTGCTATAGATCTGGAGGAATTATCAATGCCATATTAATCCATACAGCTGCAAATGCAGAGCTCCAAGCTGAAGCTGTGATTAAATCAACAAAACCTTTACTGGTCTATGCAGGTCATTAAACTTCAATATTGGAACATTTGTTAGCATTTACAATCGGTGTTTTTGATTATTTCCTTGCTTTCTCTCAATGTGATTCCATGTCCTGGGATTTCTTTTCACTAGCAGAATTCCTACTGGTGCTGTACCCTCAAAAATATTAAGTTAAAATGTAGCTAAGTAATTTTATATGCCCATGAATTTGTGCAACAGTCTGAGGAACTGGCATATTTTGTGCTTACTGATATGGAACCCCTTCAAATGAATACAATTAGTACAGCATACTGATTCATCTTTTCATATGAAGCAAGGGGATAATGTAAACCTGATGGACTTAGAGTTCGTTTTGACCTTATATTGCAATGTTATAATGTATTGATTATTTTTGTTCTCAACATCTTATTGGTTGCATTCAACTTAATGGCAGCAACACTGTTTCATATGTAAACACTGTTTCAGTTTACTCGGTTTTATTAGGTAGAAGAAGGTCCGAAGACCCATTGAGACTACCTCTCCACACTCTGTGGAGTAAAACATCTAATTACCCAATAAGTGTTTATCCAGATAACTTTTAAACAGTTCTATATCAGAAGCTTCAACTGTATGTTGTGGTAACTTATTCCACAGGTTTGCAGCTCTGATAGTGAAGAAGTGTTTCCTTTTATCCTTATGTGCCATAGGTACAATTAGTTGTCTATTGTTACATCTAAGAATACCTAGTTTATTTGCAAACTTAAACCCACAGTCTGTTCTCAAAATATTATCTTTTAAGATGTTAAATAATAATAACAAATCTCCTCTATTTCTCCTTGTATCCAGGTCGTAAAGGTTACGTGCAATACACCTATACTTATAGCTGATATTCTGTAGTTTAGGTATTCGTTAAGTAACTTTTCTTTGAACACTCTCAAGAAGGATTTTATCCCTTTTAAGATAAGGTGCCCAAAAGGCAGTACCAAAGTCCAAGTGTGGCCTAATAAAAGAATTATAGATAGGAATTAAACATGCTTCCTGTTTACAGAAAAAATGATTTTTTGACAGCAGATATAATTCAATTTACAACTTCATTTTAATGCAGTTCAAAATCAAAATTGGGTTCTGGGCTTTAATTTATTTCTTTATGCAAATCAAAGAAATGTCAGCTTTTTGGGGTCAAAGAGCAAATTGACAACACTCACTACATATTTTCAAATTAAAATCCTACATGGAAATTCAATTTGCTGTATGAGACATTTATAGTTCTAGGATTATAGCATAATCCATTACATGGTTATGATTTGGATGGTAACCATTTCATCTCCTTATATTATGAAACAGTAGATGCTCCATATAAATATGTTTTTATAAGGTAATCATCAAGGTGATTTTTATATAGCCACTAGTATTAGCAATGGAATGCAAAGATACTGTTTCTCTAATGTATCAGCAGTGTTGACAATATTTTTTATTATTGCATCTGCAGATTTGTTTTTAATTTCAAGTGTGGGCGTCAAGTGCATTGTGATAGGTCCGCTCTATTAAATCTGATGGGTTTGGCACATATCATAGAAATGAGCAATAAACAATGTTGCTTTGGAAAAATGTCAATCTTAATTCCTAGATTACTTTCACTGCTTCTTAAATTAAGTAAACACTGCATACTTACACCAAAATGTTAGTTCATATAAACTCTGTCATCTACAGTAAAGTCAAGAGAGAGACAGCTTGGAAACAACTTTTTTCCCTATAAAACACATATTTTAGCATGAACAGCCTGATACTGTTACTTTAGCAAATAGATGTATTCTTTACTTGAAATGAACTGCTTATTGTTGTGGCAGAAATTACTGGAACATAAGAAGGGGAAGGGAACATTATTTAACCAGGAGTAGCACAGTACGCTGAAGCTTATTTCCAGATGTGACCTGGGAGCACAAGGAAGTTAAGTGACTTGCTTAGGATCACACAGTATGCACCTAGTTGGCTGTGGGATTGAAGCCCAGATTGCCAGATCTGCAGCTCAGAGCCTTAACCCACTGCGCTATACTGTCATAGAAACATAGAAGTTGACGGCAGATAAGGACCGCAAGGCTCATCCAGTCTGCCCATTTCTTTTTCTACCTTATAAATGTGCCATTGGCCTTTGCTCTGTCAGTGGCCTATCTATTCATAGTCATTTGTATTGCTCCCTTATGCCTATCCCATGCCTGTTTGAAGCCCTGCACTGTATTCATAGCCACCACTTCTTGTGGTAGGCCATTCCATGCATCCACCAATTTTCTGTGAAAAAGAACTTCCTCACATTACCCCTTAATCGCCCCTCTAATCTCATGCTGTGTCCTCTTGTCCTGCTATTTTTCTTATATTTAAACATGTTAGACTCTTTCACCTTGTTAATGCCCTTAAGGTGTTTGAATGCCTCGATCATATCACCTCTCTCCTCCTTTGCTCAAGGGTATACATATTGAGCTCTGTTAATCTGTCTCATATGTCTTCTGATGCAGTCCCTGCACCATTTGGTTGCCCTTCTCTGACTGCCTCAATTTGGTTAATGTTCTTGTGAAGGTGTGGCCTCCAATACTGCACGAGTACTCCAGATGGGGCCTAACCAGTGTCTTGTAAAGAGGGATTATTACCTCCCTTTTATGACTTGTGATACCCTACTACGCCCTAACACTTTCTAGCTGCTACTCTAATGTTTTAGAGGTCTGCTTTGATGATTTCAGGTCATCAGTGATGATGATGCCCAAGTCTCTTTCTTCCTTGTGACTGCTAACAACTCCTCCCAGCCTATAGGTGGCTTCAGGGTTTCTCTTCCCTATGTGCATGATTTTGCACTCTTTGCATTAAATCCCAGTTGCCACTCTTCTGACCATTTTGCTAGTTTATCCAGATCTCTCCTCATTCTGACCACTCCATCTGGATCATCTACTCTGTTGCAGATCTTGGTGTCTTCTGCAAACAGACAAGCCTTACCCTCTAGTCCATCTGCAAGGTCACTAATGAAGATGTTGAAGAGGACTGTTCCCAGGACTGATCCCTGAGGTACCCCACTTGTGACTTGCATCTCTTCTGACTGTATACCATTTACCACAACTCTCTGTTTTCTGCCCGTCAACCAGTTTGCCACCCAGTTGACCAACTTCTGACCCACCGAGCCTACCCAGCTTATTTATCAATCTTCTATGTGGAACAGTGTCAAAAGCTTTGCTGAAGTCAAGGTAGGCGACATCAACTGCTCCCTTGGTCCACCACTCTGGTTACCCAGTCAAAGAAATCTATGAGATTAGTTTGACAGGACCTTCCTTTTGTAAACCCATGCTGTCTTGGATCCTGTGCCCCTATGGATTCCAGGTGTTGCACTATCCTTTCCTTAAGGAGTGCCTCCATAATCTTGCCCACTACTGAGGTAAGACTGACTGGTCTGTAGTTCCCCGCCTCCTCCCTGCTACCTGTCTCCTATATACTGCATATAAATATTTTTAAATGTTTAATCATACATTAGCTTTAATGTTTTATCAAGCTTCTGTGTAGAATGTTATTTAATAGAGAATACCATATAGCCATCTGTTTTATTGTGTTTATTTACTGGAAGAATATGTGTATGGAACTTTTAAACACAGAATAATGGATTGGTAAATATAAACAACTTCAACAAGGCTGTAAGTCCATCAAGGAATACTTATGATATAACAAACAACAAAAGAGAAGCTTGAGTGGTTTGATGTCATTGTTATCTCAAGACAGAATTATAGTCTGGCTGTGCTTTTTTCCTCCAGTTTCTATTCTTTAAGCATAATAACATAGAAACATAGACTTAGAAACATAGGACCACTTGGCCCATGTAGCCTGCCCACTAAAGGTATGGTGGAACATTTTAAACCAAATGTTAAACTTTATTTAAATTTAACATTTATTTTTGTAATCAAACAGTGAGGGAGCCAAACAGTGAGGGAAAACAAATCAGAGTTTTTAAGCTTTTTTTTTTTTTGAAAATAGTATACTTTATTGAATTTTTTTTTAAAATTAGTAGAACAGTAACAGTACAGAACAATCAACAAACAAGACCAGCTTGCATAGTAACAGATAATAGATATGGCTCCACCAGTACTCACCGCTGAATACAATGGTGATGCTTAAGTGCACACTGATCAAATTTCTTACAGGGAAGAGAATAATGGTGAAGAATGATATTTCAGTAAGTCTGCCTGGCAATGGATTCAGGAAAGCAGAGTCAACCTGAGATCATGAGGTGGTTAACAGAACTTCTAAAGCTCCCCACCTTCTGCGATATACATGGGGGATGTTGTAAATTAAGCAGATCATTTCTCTGACATAGCATTGTGCCACTTTTGGTAGGTAGGGATGACATCATCCATCCAATGTCTTAAAATGATTTTACTGCCAATAAGAGAGATCAATGAGATGTGATATCTTCTTGTCCCTAGATGTAATGTAGATAAAGACCCAGGAGGCACATTTGGGTGTGAAGGCTGACTCTAAACCTAGTACTGAGTCCATATGCTTTTGGATTTCTTCCGATGGTGGGTGTGCTTTTTGACAATTCCAGAGAATGTGTCTAAGAGTTCCCACTTCCTGGCCACATCTCATGCATGTATTTGCATTTACAAGCCCCATCTTATGGAGTTTGGTTGGCATATAATACATGTTATTAGCTGTTTTGAATTGCATTATCCTGAGTCCATCAAACTTAAAGTATTTGTAAATATTTTCCACATTTTGACCCTGGCCTCTGGGGTTGAGACTTCTTGAAATTCTTTGGCCCAATAATGACACATATTGCTTTCCCCTGGAGCAGATGGAGTGCCTCTGAGCTGCAAGTGCCTCCATCTCATCCCAGACAGGAATTTGGATGTGTTCCAAGGCCTAGGATCTAATGTGTGAGCTAGCATGTGTTGGAGCTGGGGAAATGGGGATATTGCAATTATGGTATGAGCATTATTTCTTTTGTAGTGTTCAAAGGGAATCAGATTGCCATCCTTCAGCAATAAACTTAGCTTTGTAATATTGGTTTGGCTTAAAATGGTGGGTGAGAATTGGTGACCTTGAATCCTAAAGTTGGGGTTGTCTGGAATGAGTTGAATGAGGTCTAGGACTGGGGTAGTGCCAATTAGTCTGGGTAAGAGTTTTCTAACCAACATGGAGGTGCCTATAGTGATGGGTTTAAGTGAGGCTCATAGCTTACTAAAGGGAGTACTTAGCAGGGCTGTGATATCAATCTTGGCTGTGTGACATAAATCCAGTTCCATTTGCTTCCAGTGTGGGAAGTAAGGAGTCTCTGCATCCTGTAGATGAGTCCTTTTTCACCAGAGGAACTGTCTAGCATGCATGGAATTATAATATAGGTGGAAGTCAGTAAGTTGTAACCCACCTTGTCCATTGAAGCAGATAAGTTGCTGGTAGGATTTTATGGGTTTCTTGTTCCATAAGAATTGTGATAGAAGGGATTTAAGTTTAGTAAACCAACTTTAGGGAATTAATACCCCTGTCATTCACAGGGGGCAACGTATATTGGGTAAGATGTTCATTTCAGTTGTGTTAATAAGGGATCATTGACAGTCAGTCGACAAACTGCTGTTGCTGGGTATACCTTCTGCTGCATTATTACAAGGTGTGCCTACAGGTGTGTGCTAACAGATTACTGTTGTAATCTTCTGATTCAAATTTTCTTTTGCAAGGTATATATTCTGTTGCTGCTTAATTTTTTTCTGTAGCAAAGTGTTTCTTACAGGGTATATCTTCTCTGAAATTATTACAGGTGGTGCTTTACAGGTTTTACAGTGTATCTGTCATTGGGATAAGCTTTCAGTGTTATTACATTTGTTGTTAGATAATTGTTTCTGCTCTTATCTTCTTGTTTCTTTTATCCGTGGTTCTTATTTTTTGGCAGGGGAAGGGCCCAGCCACCCAACCCCATCCCCAACCACCCCACACTACACTCCTTTTATAGGGTAACCCAGTGGTGACATTTCCTGTGGCAAAGCAGGAAGGGGTGGATCAGTGGGGTATCCACACCATGACCTCATTTACAGGGGCACTAGTAATGTAACTTGTTATAACAAGCTACACAAAAACAAATAAACAAAACACAAAATCAAACCTTTGCTTTCATTTTCTTCCTTCTAATTACTCTGACCAGATTATAAACCAAGCAACATATCTGGATATCATTTACTGCAGGTACTGAGGAACACTTTTCTGAAGGGCAGTTTTACAGGATTTAGGACACTCTCCTACATGCTGGGCAATTGAAGATCTTAGGGCTCATCTCCAGGCAGCATGGGCAGAGATTGCACATCTCAAATGTCATATTCAAGAGGAAATATATTATAAGAACCACCTTCCATTTCTCCAACATCCAACAGCAGCACCTCGACCGCAGAGGGTAGTTGGTCTGGGAGGTTGGCAGATGGTTAGGAAGGGCAAATTGGGTGCCCCATCACTCGATGCTCTCCAACATATTCCCTCCATAAACCACATAAAAACTATAAACAGGTATCTGCCTCTATCTCCAAAATCAAACAAAGGGGCAAAGGACACAGCAGAGCAGGGCACTGCAGCACAGGAGCTAGCACAACAAAACTTGCCCAAAACAGGAAACAAAACAAAAAACGCAAAAAGGAAATACAAAAAACTTCTGATTATAGGAGACTCCATGATTTGAGTAGTTGATACTATCTCCAGCCAGGGGTAATGGTCAGATGTCTCCCAGGTACATCAGTGTGGAGAGACACTGCCCACATTGCTAACATTATTCAGGAAGCAGAAGAAAACATTGACATCCTGGTACACATAGGGACTAATGATCTCACCAGCCGATCAGTTGTGGAGACCAAGGAACACCTGACAAGGCTGGGTGACAAACTATCATCCATTTCATCCGGCATCTCCTTCTCTGAGATCCTGCCAGTCTGGGAGATGGAGCAGATGGATGGAAGGTCAGAGAAGGGGAGATAGGGGAGCTAAACATGGGGCTCAAGGGCTGGTGCCAGGGAAAAGGACAAAAATTGGTTGGGAACTGGCAACAGTTCTGGGAGCGAAAGTTCTTTAAATTTGATGGACTGCATCTGACTAAGGAGGGAGTCAGTGCATTGGGGCAGAAGTTTGATGTCTTTGCAGAATATTTAAACTAGCAAATGGGGAGAGGGGTGCAGCACCCCATACATCGAATGGGAAGAACACCCCTCCCCCCTCAGCTAGTGGTCAAACAGAAGTTTAGCATGTTTGCAGTTCATTTGCATCACCAGGTAAGGAAAAAGGTCCAGCTTCCCATACAATGCACAGAGGAAATGCCAGACCTCACCCAACAACTAACACACCAAAATCTGGCCAGTGGAAAATCATGTACACAAATGCTTGCAGTCTGGGAAACAAGATCCCAGACCTGCAGACAATAATGACAGAGGCTAAACTGGATATAGTAGCAATTATCGAGACATGGTTTACTAGTAACCGCACTTGGGAGACTTCACTACCTGGCTATATACTGTCCAGAAGAGACTGAGATGCAAAAAGGGGGAGTGGAGTGGCCCTGTATGTCAATGACAATATCAAAGCTACAGAAATTCAGAATACACATTAAAGGATCCAGAAGAACTGTGGGTTAGCCTGGAAACAGGAAATGGGACAGCCATAAAAACTGGGGTTGTCTACAGGCCCCCAGACCAGGAGGAAGATGTAGACACATTACTGTTAGAAGATATACAAACCATAACAGCTAATTGGGGACTGGGGGTCCACCTGGAGTGATGCAAGCCTATACTGGCATGATGGGCTGCATCTGTCCGGGAGGGGAACCAGGATCCTAGGTGATAGGTTTAAATGCTTCATTGGCAAGCTTTTAAACTAGCCAAGGGGGGAGGCACTGGAAAGGAGCAGGAAAATCCTAGCCCCCCCAAACAATCACGGTAGTAAGTGTGGCAAACACCAACATGGAGGTGTGGAAAGGAGAAGGAATGGGTAAATGGAGAAAGTGACAAAGGCAAGAAGGACAGGGATGGGGCAAAAGAGGGTAAGGCCATCAGGAAATGGAGGTAATGAGTACCAATGCCCGTAGTCTGGGCAACAAGCTCCCTGAGCTGGTGGCCTTAATGGAAGAAGGGATGCCTGGATATTGTAGCAGTCACAGAAACATGGTACACAGAGAACCATGACTGGGATGTTAACATACCGGGTACATAACTTACAGGAGAGACAGGCAGGGGAGAGAGAGGGAGGAGTAGCTCTCATGTAAAGGAAGGATAAAAGCAACTGAACAAAAGAGTAAACAGGGAGGAGAGGAGGCACTGTGGGTCACCTTGGAGACTGGAAAAGGCACCACAATCTGCACAGGGGTTGTGTACAGACCCCCATGTCAGGGAAGAAATGGACAAGGATATGATGGAAGGCATTCTTAGAATGGCAGAGAAAGAGGAGATACTGTTGATGGGAGACCTGAATATGCCATATGTTAACTGGACACATTTGCTGCAGCCACATCCAAGAGCAGGGCCATTCTTGACGCCCTACAGGTGGCAGGCATTAGACAGCTAGTTTGCGAACCCTCGTGAGGGAGCAATCTTAGACCTTGTACTCTCAAATGGGGGCAGTGAGAGGATCTCAGATCTAGAAGTGGGTTGCCATCTGGGGACAAGTGACCATCAAACAGTGTGGTTCACGTTAAACTCAGCTACAGAGTCAAGCCATACAAAAGTGAGGGTACTGGACTTTAGGAGGCTGACTCTGGCAAATGGGAGAGTGCCTCAGAAAAGCACTAGCAAACAGGCTAGAAGGAGTGGAGCAACAATGGGGAATTATCAAAACTGCCATCACAGAGCAACAAGCCTTTGTGTAAGCAAATAAACAAATCAAAACGAAAGAAAAGCCACTATGGTTCTCAAGAGGTGGCTGTGAAAGTCAGGAAGAAAAAGATAGCATTCCGGAAGTATAAGAAACACAGAAGGAGCAGGACAGAGGCTGTACCAGTTAAGGCAGAAAGAAGCAGGGAGGAAGTCAGAGTAGCAAAGGCCCAAACTGAGGAAAAGATAGCCAACTCAGTTAAGAAGGGGATAAAACCTTTTATAGGTACATCAGCGAGCGTAGAAAGACAAAGGGAGGGATAGTGAGGCTGAATAGAATGAACGGTGGGTGGGCAGAGGGGGACAGTGAAAAGGCAGGAATACTGAATGAATATTTCTGCTCAGTATTCACAAAAGTGGAGAGGGAAGTGCCTAATCCAATTAACAGAAGCACTCTTGATAGAGGGGTCGATCCCAGTCCTTTCACAGAAGAAAGGGTTCTGCAAGAACTCCTAAAACTGAAGGTGGACAAAGCAATGGGTCCTGATGGAATTCACCCCAGAATTCTAAAAGAATTAAGGAAGGAACTAGTGAAACCACTGGCTACTCTTTTAATAAATCATGGGAGGATGGTGTGGTACCCGAGGACTGGAGGAAGGCGGATGTGATTCCTCTCACAAAAGTGGGACCAAGACAGAGGCAGGAAACTACAGACCTGTCAGTCTGACCTCTGTGGTAGGGAAAGTGATGGAATCACTTCTGAAGGAAAGAATAATTGAGTACCTAGAGGTCAGTGGAGCACTGGATCCAAGGCAGCATGGGTTCACAGCAGGAAGGTCATGTCAGACGAATCTAATAGATTTCTTTGACTGGGTGACCAAAGTAGTAGACCAGGGAGGGGCTGTGGACATGGCCTACCTAGACTTTAACAAGGCATTTGACACAGTCCCACACAAAAGATTATTAGTCAAATTAACCAGCCTGGGAGTGGGTCCCAGGGTGTAGCCTGGGTAAAACATTGGCTGGACAACAGGACACAGAAGGTAATTGTAAATGGAGTCCACTCTGAAGAAAGGCGGTTACCAGTGGGGTACCGAGGGTTCAATATTGGGTCCAGTCCTTTAATGTCTTCATCAGTGACATTGCAGAGGGACTGGAAGGAAAAGTATGCCTTTTTGCAGATGACACAAAGATCTGCAACAGGGTTGATACACAAGGAGGCGTGGAAAGGATGAAAAGGGACTTGGCAAGGTTGGAGGAATGGTCAGACATATGGCAGCTAGGATTCAATGCAAAAAAGTGCAAAATAATGCACCTGGGAAACAAGAACCCAGGGGAAGAATACACAATGGGTGGGGAGGTAGTAACAACAACAAAACAGGAAAGGGACCTGGGGGTAATCATATCAGATGACCTTAAGGTGCGCAAGCAATGTGAGAAGGCAGTAGGGAGGGCCGGGGGTATACTGGGATGTATAGGGAGAGGCATCAGCAGCAGAAAACAGGAAGTTGTTATCCCTCTGTACAGACAGTTGGTGAGACCACATCTGGAATACTGTGTCCAGTTCTGGAGACCCCATCTCCGCAAGGACATAGACAGGATAGAGGCAGTCCAGAGGAGGGCAACTAAAATGGTGCAGGGTCTGCAAGAGAAGCCGTATGAGGAGAGACTAAAGGAGCTTAATATGTATACCCTGAGGAAAGAAGGGAGAGGGGGACATGATAGAAACTTTCAAGTACCTCAAGGAATCAACAAAGTCCAAGAGGGTAGCATCTTTCAGAAAAGAGACTTGCAAGAACAAGGGGACACAATTTAAAGATAGAAGGAGGCGGTTCAGGGGCAATGTGAGAGTATTATTTCACAGAGAGGGTAGTGGATGCATGGAACAGCCTTCCTGAGGAAGTTATGGGGTCTAAAACTGTGGGAGAATTCAAGAATGCATGGGACAGACATAAGGCAATTCTTGTAGGGGGCAGGAAGATATAGGCTGTTGGTTAACTAGGATCTGCGGCCTATCCTGTAGGTAGGGAAATGGGCAGACTAGATGGGCCTAGCGGTCCTTATCTGCCATCAAAGTCTATGTTTCTATGTTTTTATGTTTCTAACAATGATAATAATTTTATTTAACATAGCGTGTTTCAGAATATCAAAGTGCTTCACAAATACTGTACAGACTCACTCAAACAATAAATAAGCATAAAATCAAAGAAAATCAGGGAAATGCTTTCTCCCATAGAAAGATCTTTATTGCCTGCTTAAAACTCCCCACAGTCCTGCACTCCCATAGCTGACGAGGTAGAGAATTCCAGAGGGATGGGGCAGCGAACATAAAAGACCATGCCTCAGATGACTTCAATCTAACCGTTGGAATCTCCAGCAACCTCTCATCAGCCAAGCGGAGTTGTCACATAGGGGTGTAAGGAATCAGAAGTTCTTTCGAGTAGTCTGGACCCAGTCCATGTAGGGCCTTGTAGGTTAACAAACCTACCTTAAAGATGATCTGCCACTGAACTGGCAGCCAGTGCAGATCATGCAGCACTGGAGTTATATGAGATCTCCTTGAAGCCCCAGTCAATAAACGTGCAGCCGCGTTCTGCACTAGCTACAAGCAGTGGATATCAACTTCCGGGAAGCCCAAGGTACAGGGAGTTACAGTAGTCAGGGCGCGAGGTCATGAAGGCATGGACCAAGACAGGCAGGTCACTGGACGGAACAAGGTACTTGATCCTCGCAATGTTCCTAAGGTGGTAAAAGGCTAATTTGATGACTGCAGACACCTGATGGCAAAGGGTCAGACCATCGTCAAGTATCACTCCCAGGTCATGCACCCATTCAGAGATAAGGATCTGCTCACCCCCCAGAAATAAACCAGATGGCAAATCAGACCCCAACCCCTCTATCCTTTGACCAGGGTCCACCACCAAAACCTCAGTCTTTCCTGCATTCAACTTTAACCCACTGGAACTCATCCAATCTTGGATTTCCACGAGGCAGCTGCTAAATAGCGAGTGAGTACACACCTAGTCGGGAGCGAAAGACAGGTAGAGCTGAGTATCATCAGCATAGCAGTGAAACCTCAGCCCATACCATCTTACAATGTCTCTGAGGGGCAGCATCTATGCCACAAACGACATGGGGGACAACACCGAGCCCTGAGGTACCCCACAAGGCAGAGAGAAACACTTGGAAGAAAATATTCCTGAGACAATTCTCTGAGTTCAACCGGTGAGGAAAGATGAAAACCATCTGAGGGTTGTACCCATCAGCCCACAGATGAACCTCAGGCGCTTGAGCGGAACCCCACTGTCGATAGTGTCAAAAGCTGAAGAGAGATCAAGGAGTACCAGGATAGAACTGTTCCTCTGATCTCTCACCATCAAGAGATCATTGAGCACCAGAACCAGAGCAGTCTCAGTACTATGCTTCTTACAGAAACCCAACTGGAGAGGTTTGTATAAATTATGGATGGTTAAATGGTTCTCCAGTTGAATTGCCATCACTTTCTCGATAACCTTTCCCACAAAAGGAAGGTTCAAGATAAGCCTGTAGTTTGCCAGAGACTCTGGGTCCAAAGAAGCTTTCTTCAGGAGAGGTGTCACCACCACTTCCTTCTTCACAAAACGTATGAGGGCAGATTAGCAGAGCTCAATATATATACCCTAGAGCAAAGGATGGAGAAAGGTGATTATGATCGAAACATTCAAACACCATAAGGGCATTAAAAAGGTAAAAGTCTAACATGTTTCAATATTAGAAAAATAGCAGGACAAAAAGACCCAGCATGAGATTAGATGGAGGCTGATTAAGTGGTAATGTGAGGAAGTTCTTTTTCACAGAAAGGGCGGTGGATGCATGGAATGGCCTACGTCAGGAAGTGGTGGATATGAATACAATGCAGGGCTTCAAACAGGCATGGGATAGTCATAAGGAAGCAATACAGATGAGTATGAATAGATAGGAAATTGACAGAGTAAAGGCAGATGGCATATTTATAAGGTAGAAAAAGAAATGGGCAGACTGGATGGGCCTTGCGGTCCTCATCTGCCGTCAACTTCTATGTTTCTATATGCTTCTATGTTTCTATGTTGTCAACTGACATTACAGCGACACCTTTATTTCGGACGCAATTGTGGTTGGCGTAAAGTCGGTCTCTTTAGACTGTGTTTTCTTTGGAGGGCTTTGCCCCCTGAACCACCTATGTGGGAAGCTCTGCCCTCCACACCACCCGTAACTAAAATAATCAACTCCGAGTTGGAGTTGATTCAGGGAGTGGGTTCAAGACCCCCAGAAAGCAGTGCTGGGGTCCCCTGCTGACGCTATAGAGACCTGTCGCTGTTGTTGCTGTACTGTCGGTCGCAGTAAAATTGTCACAGTAGTGACGGCATGGTTAGTCTGACTGTTTTGTAAGATATTGTTTGAGTTGCTTAAACAGGGGAGTCCAGAATAGATAGATAGATAGATAGATAGATAGATAGATAGATAGATAGATAGATAGATAGATAGATAGAAACCTTATTTATATAGTGCCCCTTCCTGGAGGCTCGGCGAACTTAACAATATTTAAAAACAATTCATACATATTCTTAGTACATAATACAGAATTCAATATAATGTTATTCTATCTAGCTGTATTAAAATAAAACAACTATCAGTATGATTTATGACCTCGAACTCATACCAAATTATGTAGGTCATATGCTTGATTAATAGTAGCATTTTGAGCCCCTTTTCAAAGGCTTACACAGAGGGTGCCTCCCTTAAATGTCTTGGCAAGGAATTCCACAGGGTTGGCACAGCAACCGAGAATGCCCAATCCCCAGAATGCCACAGCCTCACCCTGAGAACCACAAGGAGGCAACCCTCAGAGGAATGGAGAACCCGAGATGGCAATGAGGAACCAGGAGATCTTGCAGATAGGTTGCCCCCCCCCACCCATGCAGGGCTTCATCAGTCAGTAATCCACCCCAGAAGGCATTCCTCTACTTTTCTGTCAAAAAAGGCATTTTTCTTCTACAGATCGTTGTACCCATATATATGAGTCCATCTGGTAACCAGGTACCACCCCATTGTATCACTTGATATTTAGTTGCGTAATGACTGAGGGGCATTAAGTTACTTTTAGTGAGGTTAAGTTTGTAATCAGAAATCTTCCCAACTTGGTTTAAGATTCTTAGTGCCAATTGAATGGAGGTCTCTGCATCTTCTGGATAAAAGAGAATGTTATCAGCATATTGTAGGTGGAAATCGTATGGCTATGGCTACCAACCTATACACCCTTGATTGAGTTCTGTAAAAGAAAGTGCAATGTTAGTGGTTCTAAATATAGATTAAATAAAAAGGGAGACAATGGGTAACCCAGTCTGGTTACCTTCTATAGTGTGAAGGGGGAGGAGAGGTTTCCATTTCATAAGATTCTAGCTGTAAGCTTAGAATATAGAAACTTTTTTTTTTTTACATTCTTTTTCTCACCTGTGGCAGCCTGTGGAGCCTCTCTCGGACATCCTGCCTGGTCCTTCTCTGTCTGAGGTCCTCTCTGTCCTAAGCCTCCTGTCTCTTCCCCTCCTACAGCCAGTACCCCGGGCTTAACCCCTCTGGGGTGGGGCCGCCCCTCCTCTTTGGGCACTCTTCAAAGTCAGACCCTGGCTGTGGGCAAGGGCCCGGGTGGATGATATGAGAGGCCAGGTGAGACAGATCCAGCAGTGGGCATGGGAGTCAGGTGCCATTGCCTACCCCGCAGATCTGGGTGTTTCCATTTTCTGGTCCCCTTACATCCCCCCTTGCATGTGCACCCCTGATGCCATGTGCATGCAGCCCTGCCGGCGTCAGCCACACTGCTTGTGCTGTCTGCATACTGCAGCACCCCTGATCTCCACCGGGAGCTGCTGGTACGCCAGACAATCCCTGACCCTCCCCCTGGGAGAGGAGAGCTGTCCATTGGATGCTCAATCCTCTCCCTCCCCTGCCATATCCTGTAGGCCCAAGCTTGTTCCTGAATTCGGGTCATCGGCGTGGAGCAAGGTGTGGCGTTCAGCACCTCAACCCTCAGTGCCACCGGGCCGGCTCTAGAACGTAGCAACTTAATCCAGTCTATAAAACTTGAGAGCTATCCAAACTCTGCTAGAGTGGTACAGAAGTAGGGCAATGATACTCTATTGAAGGCCTTCTATACATCCTAAGACATCAGCACCGAGGGGTGGCCTGGGACCCTGGATGTAGCCAAGATGTGCCTGAGTTTGCACAGATGGTCTGTCATAAGGTTCCCCTGCATAAAGCATACCTGTTCTGGACCAATAAGGGAGTGCCAGAATTTATTAAATCAGTTAGTTAATATTTTAGCCAGTATTTTGATGTCTATATTGAGCAATGAGATAGGTCTGTAGCTTCCCATTTCTTCAGGTTTCTTATCGGGTTTGGAGGGGAGAGTGACTAAATCCTCTTGTAAGGTTGGTTCCAGTGTTGAGTTCAGTTTAAAAAAATTAAAGAGCAGGGCTAATGGGGAGGAAACTACAGCATATTGAAATGGCCTTTATATGCACAGGTGGAGAAATAATAGTGAACCAAGAACAATGACTTGCTTGACCTTCAGTACTGCAGTATTTTGTCCGAGCCCTTCAGTTTGCCACAGGGTTAATTTTACTAGCTGAGCTTCAAATGAAAACTGTTGGATAGTGTGGTTGGCTACCGGGGGCTCAGCAGTGCATAAAGCTTCATAAAAAGTCTTAAGGGCTGAGGCAATGTCTTGAAAGTTAGAGAGAGTGAGGCCTTGGGCCATTGGCCTAATAGTGTGATTGGCTCTTTTTATCTCTTGTTATAATCTAAGGTCAAGAAGCCTCCCTGCCTTGTCACCCTGATCTATATATTTAATTTGGCCTTGAAGATTGCAAACTCAGCCAGTTCATGAGTAAGCCCATCAGACTTAGCCCTGCTATATTTAACTGGAATCAGTAATCCTGTGAAGGATTGCTGGAAATGTTGTTCTCGTGTCCTTGATTTCTGTTAGGAACCTAGCACCTTCCGCATTTATCTTGCATTTTTGGTGGCTGCCAGCCTGATTAGTACCCTCTAAGGGTGCATTTAAAAGCCTCCTATATATGACCATGATAAGGAACAGATCTGTTATTGTCAGAAAAGCATTGTTTTCCTTTCTGTTTTATAATTTCAAGTGTCTTGTGGTCATTCAGTAATGGATTGTTAATCCTCCAGAGCCTGTCTTTCTGTGTTTGTCCCAGAAGGGTGAGGGGAATCTGAAACAGATGAATGATCTAATATAACTCAAGCTAATAATTTATACCTTAGGGTAGTTTCTAGGAGGTCTGGGGTAATAAGGAAGTAATCTAGGCATAAAAAAGATTTGTGAGCTGCAGACCAGAATGTGAAATCCTTAGTGCTAAGGTGGACGGTCCACCAAATACAGTATCTGTTAGGCCTAGGGAATATTGTAGCTCTTTTGCTACTCTCTGATTGGAGGATACACCTAGTTTCCTTTTCCCAGATCTACCAAGCATATTATGAGGTTCTGCATTATAGTTTCTACCTATGATGGGGCAGTTACGGCCACAAAAGACATCAATGGATGTTTTTCTTTTTGCAGAGTTGTAAAAAAATAAGAACACAGCACAGAGGATTCCTGATCATGACAGTGGGGGATTGGTCACCCTAAGTGTCACTCTTATGGTTCTGGAGGCATGTGGGGTAGTGGGTGCAGAGAGGGAGGATTGTGTGGAGATATATATATATATATATATATATATATATATATATATATCTATATCTATATATTAGGGTTGAGGAGTCATTTACATGTAAACCTAAAACTTTGCACCTTAATAACTTTGCAACCATTGAACGGATTTGCCTGAAATTTGGAATACGTGATCAAGAACCATATATCTTGGGATCTATGAACTTTCATACTGTTTGGATATACAGCTGCGGAGTCATTTGGCATGATCTGTGCTCGTGTTTATGCTTTTTGGGAATCTTTGCTCGTCTCTACAGGTCACACGGTTTGTGCGACCGGTCCGAAATCTTCAGAAAACATGTGGCCAGTTTTCTCAATGTGCCTTTTGAAGATTTCATGAAAAAATATTAAATGGCTCAAAAGTTATTCAAAAAACAATTTTCTATTATAAGTCAATGGGAGAAGTTAACAAAAAGTTAGACAGTGTTGCAAATGCAGTTTTTACTTCTGCAAATGGTCCTTTTACTGTCAAGAATCTGCCATTTTGTTTTCAGTTGGTCATTAAAAAAATGATTGACATTTAAATTTGGGACCCTCTAGCAACCTAATTCTTTTTGTATTCACCTAGTCGGACCCTGAGGATGCTAGGCATGTCTTTATTTTGAGGTAAAACACCCCAGAAATATGTTTTTCAAATTTCTGGAAAAAGTACTTTTGCAAAGTACTTTCGCACTTGCAACACTGTCAAATGAATTTGTGAAAGCTTTCGCAAAGCTCGACAGTACTTTTCCAGGCTGTGTGAAAATGACAGCAATTCTTTGCAACCCTGCTGCAAAAGAACGGTTTGGTCTTTTGGGATGAAATTTGGAGGGAATGCAGCTAACATCTTACAGATGTGCCTTTCAGTGAAAAAATATTACAGGGCAGCAAAGTTATGGCACTCCAAAGTTGACACTTTTTTCCATAGGATAACATTACGGCTTTCACGAATTACAGGAATCCTTTGCCGCCAGGCTGCAAAATAATGGTTTGGTCTTTTGGGCTGAAATTTGGAGAGAAGAAAGCCAACATCCCACAAATGTGCCTTTTACTGGTTTGGTGAAAAGATATTACAGGGAGAAAAAGTTATGGCACTCCAAACATCTCTTTTTTCCCATAGGATAACATTACAGCGTTCACCACGCCTTTCAGGTCCCGTATCTCGAAAACTGTGCAAGATACAGAATTTTCATCAGAAAAATACTTAGCCCCATAATGGGGCTAAGTTCAAAACTAGCCAGGAAAGTCATGAATCATATGACGTTTACATTTTTTTTCTATGTTGTACGTTTCCTGAGATATAAGAAATTTAGTATTCCAACTCTTAATTTTCTGCCCCGAGACCCATTATTATGCATACATTCTTTGTACTCACTGTCTTTTTCTAAGTAGCTTTTGGGGAATACCAGCCTGTGCGCTTACATTACTGTTACCCATATCACTTCTGCTTGCGGTTCCATAAGCGTTTCACTTACTGTTCCCATTTATGGAACCATGTTCATTACCCTTCGTGTTTTCATTTGCACTTGCATTTGCATTATTTTAACCATTTGTGTCTACAGTACTGTTTATCTTTCTGTTTCGCTTTGCATCACCATGCGCATTACCATTTGTGTTTGTGGGTACCGTGTTACTATGTGACAAGACATCACATGGCAAGAGTGTGGGGCCCAAAGGGCCCTGCACTCCTGCTGCCACATTACATTCACTATTTCTCATTATCCTTCTCAAGAAGAAGGGAAATTAGAGGCAAAAACTCTGTTTAATGCATTAGTTATGGTTGTTCCACAGTGACAAAAGCAAGGAAATTCAGTGTTAAGGTTGAAAGCCCCCATTGGACCCCCCTGCCCAAACCCCCAATTGGCATCGGGGTGCGCATTGGGGTTGTCAGTCCTAACTCTCACCCATTCTCCTATACCTCTGCTTCTTCACACATCTGATGGGGTGAGAGTTGGGGCAGGCAACTAATCGCACCCGATGCCCAGTTGGGGGTGAGGGTGGAGGGTCAAGGGGGCTTTCAGCCTAAAACTGATTTCCTTTGCTTTTGTTACCGTGGAACAACCCTAACTAATGCATTAAATGGAGTTTTTTGCCTCTAATATATATATATTTATATTCATGGCAAAAAAATCCATTTAATGCATCAGTTAGGGTTGTTCCACAGCAACAAAAGCGAGAACATTCGGTGTTTGGGTTGCCACACCTTGCACCCCATGCCCACCCCGTCCCCACCAACAGGCATCAGAGTGTGTGTTGGGGTCGTCGACCCTCCCCCCAACAGGAAAATCCTTGGTGTCTAGTGTCACTCCTACCCTGTATTATTTATAAAAATATTTTGTTTATTTATTTAGTTTTTTCCAGACCCCTCTCTTTTGGAGGGTCACAAAAGTCCAAATTGTATCCCTGATGTCTGGTGGTACCCCCCCCCCACTCTCCATTGTTACATAATTCACTGGTGGCAGTTTTATCCCCCCATTCATGGTCCTTTTTATTTTTATGCCTAAAAAAATCCCTTGATGTCTTTAGTATTTTTAGTGACCTGTGAAAAAAATAGTTCATTGCTGATCACTCCCATACCCCCCACATGATCTCCCACTCTGCACCCACCTAACCATACCCCCCCAGTGATGCCCCAATAGGCCACCACTCACCTAGGGAGATCCTAGGTTTGCGATCCACTCCATCAATCTAATACATATCTTGCTGCTGGAACCGACAACTGCAACAGGAACTATAGTAAATGTGCTTCAATGTATTTCAGTGGGTGTATTAACTTCTGGCCATAACTTGGCAGATTTCCTTCCTTTTGACCCCACATTTTCAACATGGCTGTTTGGGGACACCACTTCATGAATAATATGACTGTCATCAGGCAACTGGTGCTGGAAAGGTATTTTTGCAGTTGGTTGGTGAAATCACATTTCTGGTGAGATTTGTGTAACAACAGTCTTATTGTTAATGAAGTAGCATCATAAGAAAGGTATGTTGAAAATCTGGACTCAGAATTTCAAACAACGTCGGTGTTATGGGCATTTGTTGCAATCTGGCTATGCGTGCTCTTAACTTTGGACATTTTTAATATTTTCAGCTCATATTTTCACCATAACATTGTTATTACCCCCAATTCATGCATGTGATAGCTGTCATTTTTCAAATCCCGGCAAAAAAGTGTTTTTGCACTTGTGGCTCAGAATGACATTGAAGTTGTGCAGAATTATGTTTGACCAGGGATTTGAAAATTTTCTGTGCTTGGCACATGTGGTGAAGTCATAAGAAGGCTTTGTTAAAATATTGGGGTCAAAATGATTGAAAATCACAGACTGATGACTGTCACAATTTTGCTATGCCTGCTCATAACTTTGGAAATTTTAAATATTTTGAGCCCAAATTTTGAACATAGGCTTGTTATTACACCACTTCATGTATGGAACAGCTGTCATTTTTCAAATCATATCCAAAATGTGTTTTTCCACCTACAATGAGGATTGGCTTTGCAGAAAAGTTTATACTCAGGGAACAAGAGGTTGGGTAAGAAAATAGGTATGGTGACAATTTGGCAACTGCTGTGCTACAACTGGAAGTGCAGGGGTGGGAGTTCCCTGTGCTTCCACAGCTACATACATATACACATCTATGGAGGGATGGGAGCATGAAGTAAGCATACTGTTAAACTATCTCGTGCCCCAGATGTAACAAAGGATACTGTTATACTATCTCAGTAGAAGGATGGGAGCGAAGGGTCTGAATGACCCTATGATCCCACTGAAAAATAGGCATATGGTTATACTATTACATTGGACACTGGGCTCCCACCATAAAATAATGATTCTATTATACCATCTCAAAAAGTAAGGAAACAAATTGCAAAAGAACTTCATTAATGCATCATTTAGGGTTAAAGTGACAAAAGCAGGGAAATGTGACATTAGGGTTTGCAACCCTAACACCCCATTCCCCACCTAGCAGAAACCCACAGGTGGGAGAAGGGGCTGTCTTGGGCACCATGAACCCTAATGTTCTCCCCCTTTCTAGTACAAAATTCGGTGACATGGGTACATCATAGCTAAATGGGGTGAGTGTAAGGGTTCTCAGGCCTCAAGACAGCACCCCCCTCCCCTGCCTGTGGGGTTGTGCAGGGTGAGGAATGGAGTGTTAGGGTTAAAAATCCTAATGGCACATTTACCTACATTTGTTGCTTTAAGCCTAACTAATGCATTAACACATTTTTTGCAATTTAGTATATTTCTATCTATATCTATATTAGAGCCAAAAATATCCATTTAATGCATTAGTTAGGGTTGTTCCACAGTGACAAAAGTGAGGAAATTCAGTGTTAGGGTTGAAAGCCCCCGTTGGACCCTCACACACACAACTATGGCATCGGGGATAGCATTGGGAGTTGCGCCTAACTCTCACCCCATCAGATGGTGAAGAAGCAGAGGTATAGGAGAATGGGGTGAGAGTTAGGACTGACAACCCCAACGCACACCCCGATGCCAGTTGGGGGTGTGGGTGGGAGGTCCAGTGGGGGCTTTCAACACTAACACCGAATTTCCTCACTTTTGTCGCTGTGGAATAACCCTAACTAATGCATTAAGTGGAGTTTTTTGCCTCTAATTTCCCTTCTTTTTGAGAAGGATAATGATATATAGTGAATGTTATGCAGCGGCAGGCCTGCGCTCCGACACGTGATGTCTTGTCACATAGTAACACGATGCCCGCAAACACAAATGGTAATGCGTAAGGTGATGCAAAGTGAAACAGAAAGATAAACAGTACTGTAGACACAAATGTTTAAAAATAACACAAATGTAAGTGCAAATGAAAACGCAAAGGGTAACACACATGGTGCCGTAGACAGAAACAGTAATTGAAATGGTTATGGAACCACAAGCAGAAGCAGTGAGGGTAACAGTAATGTAAGCACACAGGCTGGTATTCCCCAAAAGCTGCATAGAGAAAGACAGTGAGTACAAGGAATGTAGGCATAATAATGGGTCTCGGAGCAGAAAATGAGGAATTGGAATACTAAATTGCTTATATCACAGGAACCATACAACGTAGAAAAAAAATGTAAAAGTCATATGATTTATGACTTTCCTGGATAGTATTGTACTTAATCCCCAGTAGGGGGCTAAGCATTTTTCTGACCAAAAGTCTGTATCTCGCACCGTTTCCAAGATATGGGCCCTGAAAGGCGCAGCGAACACCGTAATGTTATCCTATGGGGAAAAAAAAGAGAAGTTCGGAGTGGCGTAACATTGGCCCCCTGTAATATTTTTTCACCAAACCACTAAAAGGCATGTCTTTGGGTTGTTGGCTTTCTTCTCTCCAAATTTCAGCCCAAAAGACCAAACCGTTATTTTGCAGCAGGGCAGCAAAGGATTCCTGTAACATGGCGGACACCGTAATGTTTTCCTATGGGAAAAAGAGTTAACTTTGGAGTGCCGTAACTTTGCCGCCCTGTAATATTTTTTCACTGAGATACTGAAAGACACATCTGTGAGATGTTGGCTGTGTTCCTTCTAAATTTCAGCCTAAAAGACCAAACTGTTCTTTTGCAGCAGGGTGACAAAGAATTGCTGTCATTTTCCCAAAGCCTGGAAAAGTACTGTTAAACTTTGCGAAAGCTTTCGCAAATTCATGCGACAGTGTCGCAAATGTGAAAGTACTTTGTGAAAGTGCTTTTTCCAGAAATTTTAAAAACATATTTCTGGCGTGTTTTACCCCAAAATCAAGACATGCCTAGCATCCTCAGGGTCGGACTAGGTGAATACAAAAAGAATTAGGTTGCTAGATGATCCCAAATTTAAATGCCACACATTTTTCTGATGACCAACTGAAAACAAAATGGTGGATTTGTGACAGTAAAAGGGCCAATGGCGAAAGTAAAGACTGCATTTGAGACACTGTCAAACTTTTTGTTAACTTTTCCCATTGACTTATAATGGGAAATTGTTTTTTGAATAACTTTTGAACCGTTTAATATTTTTTCATGAAATCTTCAAAAGGCACATTGGAGACCCCGGCCGCATGTTTCCTGAAGATTTTGGACCAGTCGCGCAAACCATGCGACTTGTAGAGATGAGCAAAGAATTCCACAAAAGCCTAAACGTGGGTGCAGATCATGCTTTATAACTCCGCAGCCATATATCTGAACACTACGAAAGTTAGCAAAGCCCAAGATGTATGGCTCTTAATCATGTATCCAAATTTCGGGCAAATTCGTTAAACGGTTGCAAAGTTATTAAGGTTCATAATTTAAGGTTTAACATGTAAATGGCTCCTCGACTCTATCGTGCTACCATACTATATGTGTGTGTATGTATGTATATATATATATATTTATAAAATGGGGTGGTAAAATCATAGAAATTCCACTAACATAATTGGACAGAATGCATCACATGACCGTGCATTATTTCCCAACGACCGCACACCTCCCAGCGCGACCGCACGCCTGAACTACTTTTTATCCTCCAAAACCTTCTCACCAGTACTCACATCATTCCACATCTACCACAGATAGTCACCCACAAACCAAAGTTCAAACTAACACTGACTAAAAAAAAGAAAGAGCTTTGTATTCCTATTTCTTTTCAGTTACTATTCTTACAATAAAGCCGTCCTCTTTACAGAGAGGAAAACGAGTGGGGACCACTTTCACTTTTATTAGTTACATGTAGCGTGACCGAGCGTGGTCAATAACACTACCTAATAACCACCCAGACACTGAAAGCATGTCCCTCAGTGTGAATAAGTAAAGTAACTGTATTTTACCTTACTATTATTCAGAATTGTTTAAAAGAAGTAGTAGTGTCAAGCGAGTTGACGTAGGAAAGTGTTGCTCTAGCAACAGTTTGCTAGGAGCAACACCTCGCCTGCCCCGCATTACGCCTCCCGACGCCTGCCAACACTCGGTTTGCGCCATTCTAATGCTTCCCACGGCAGCTTTTACATGTTTTAAATTTAAATAAGCTCAAATGCAGAGTTTTCTTGCTTTTCTAGTACACAGTGTTACTTACTTTTACTGTTTGGCTGCACATTACCTTTCATTTTCACCACGCTCGGTCACGCTATACCTCAGTCATAAAACTGAAAGTCCTGTCTGCAGCTCGCCGACTGCTTCCCACGGCAGCTTTTTTACATCGTTTTAAATTTAAATAAGCTCAAATGCAGAGTTTATTTCCTTTTCTACTACAGAGTGTTACTTACTTTCACTGTTTGCCTGCACATTACGTTTCACTTTCACCACGCTCGGTCACGCTATACGTTAGTGATAAAACTGAAAGTTCTGTCTGCCACTAGCCTCATCTCGCTCCTTCTTTTACACAAATCTAAATAAAATAAGGCAAAATGCAGTCCTTTTACACAAATCCAAATAAAAATAAACAAAATGCAACAAACCTTTTTTTCTTTTTTTTTTTAATTCTTATGCCATACAGGGACTACTTTTTTGTTCTCCCACAAAAACATTTATTTCCATTTTATAAGATAGATATACCACTCTAGGGTGTGCGGTCATGCTCTGATATACGCATGCCTTGGGTGGTTAGAGCACTTTTCGCCTCTTGACCTCGTCTTATACCAAGGCATGCGATATCAGAGAGCGACTGCACCCCTAGAGTGGTATATCTATTACATATATATATATATATATATATATATACACTAAATAAAACCACATACAAGACATAACCATGCATGTGTGTGGTAGTGAGAGGTCAGTACCCAAATCTGGGGCATCCAGTTCACAACATTTTGGGATTGGGCACCCCAGTGTCTCTCTTGTGATTGTGGGGTGGGGTGGTGGGTGCTGAGAGGAGGGTTGGTGGGGAAATAACTCTATTTTTAAAGAAAATTAGAAATGGTAGTAATGGCACATTTCACTGTGTGCAAGATGGCTGCTGAACTCTACTGCGCATGCACAACTACTAGCACATGGGCAGTAGAATGTGGTAGCCATCTTGCCCATGGCGGAGTGTGCCATGGCTGCCATTTCTTTTTTTATTTAAAAATAGAGTTCTTCCTCCCACTCAACCATCCCTCTCAGCACTCACCACCTCACACACCCCACAAACACAAGAATGACTCTGGAGGTGCCCAATCCCCCAATGTCATGATCAGGTTGCCACCAATGTTTGATGTTTTTTCTGAAGTAAATAAATAGGGCAGTGTGAGCAGAGTTATGTATGTGGAGGTGACTAAGGGGCAGCTCCATCATGTTGTTTATTCACAAATAATGTGAGGAATGTGTAGTCCTCTTCTTAAAGCAAGAGGTCTGCAAGGCTTCACCCACTGCAGCCCTAAAAATATTTCAGTGTGCTTACATAACTTGGTGTAGAGTTGTGCTTATGGAACTTATTGAAAAAAACTTTGTGGCCATTCACCTCTCATTCCTCAGTGAATCCCCCCGTAGGGATGCCAAATGCCAGGACTCCTGGAGGAGTGTTTCACCCCTAGAGGTATCATGGGAAGGGTTCCCTTAGGCTAAATGTACCTTAGGAAGGAACCCTGAGGAGAGAGGCAAGCCATTGGAGGAGGAGGAGGAGAGGATAGTGGGGCAAAGAAAAAATGCTTCTGAGTGAAGCAGTAAGGACAGAGTTTAAATAGGTAGGGGCATGGCTGGTTGCTACAGTCCATTGAACCACATGTGATGCCTTTCAATTCAATGTGCATATACAACTTGATGTAGTGTTGTGTTCATGCAACTTGTTGAATAATCCCTTGTGGCCATTTGCCTCTCATTCCTTGGATAATACCACCCTGTAGGGATGCCAAAGGCAAAGAACCCTGGAAGAGGATTCCACCCCTAGAGGTGCCATGGTAAGGATTCCATTAGGCTAAAGGTACCTTAAGAAGGAGCCCTCAAAAAGAGTGCAAAACAGAAAGCATTGCAGAAGGTGATGAGTAAGTTTTTTGTATTGAGGACCTTCACATAGGTCAAAGAGGTATCATGTATTTAGGACCTTCACATAGGACAGCAAGCAACAATGGTTAACATATAGCAACCTTCACATAGGTCTGAATGATTAGATAGCAAGAGGGCATGACTTCATAAGAAGAGAGGGGAACAGCAAAGGAGGGTCACTATCCATTTCCATCCAACAGCAGAAACCTACCTATGTACTCTAGGGAATATACTACTAAAACCTAACTAGGTATTATGACCTTTGGCATGGAGGAGAGAAAAAAACCCTTTTGAGGAGGAGGAAATCTCTGTGGATCCAAGGCCTAGGTTGCCTTCCCTCCAGGCTTTGGGATATTTTGTTTAGCAATGGCACTGCAGCTGCAATTAAGAGACCCAGTTCAGGCGAGGAAGAAAATATTCCAATTTAGAGGAAGGGTCTCACTCTATCCCTCTAACAGGAATGTTGTGAAGGGTTGTGAGTGCACTCTGCAATAATTTGGTACTCCCACACAGGAGTTCAATCCCCTAAAGCAGGATGAGGAGAGTGATTACTCCTGAGGCACTCAGATGGCCAACATGAGCCTAAGAACAGACCAGGTGAACCAGAGGCAGTCGTAGGGAGAATAGCTTAGAAAGTGCTGCCAAATCTGCTCGGCTAGGTAAAGGAGTCCCCTTGGGCTTAAGGGCCCCAGCCCTCACAGCTAGTCTTCAATTCTACATCAAGAGGTACCAGTGATGCAGTACATCTGCATGGCTAAAGCTCCACCTGGAATGAGGACATTCCCACTATGGGCCAGTTAAGAAGGACCCTGACCAGAGTTTCACATGCTCAAGATGCAGACTTTGTGGTTGCAGAGTGAAACCATCAGCTACAGGGCCATAGTAATAAATGGTCTTGGTTGGCATGCTTCAGATATATTTATTTATTTATTTAAGAGTTTCACCAGGAGGGCACACTGAGCAGAGTACTGCTCAATTCCAGTTGTGTCCTGGTGGAAAGGAGAGGGGAGAACACAATACAGAAATACACTGCAATCAGACAGTAAGTGTTAGATGCAGCTAACAACACTAGGATGATATTATGGCATGCACAGAGCAAGACAACAGGGTGCATCAAGCTACAAATGAAACAACTAATACAGTGTAACATAATACAGCCCTAGAGTTCCAACTAGAGGAGGAGTGGTGCATTTGGTTAGATACATGTGCAAGTGGAGGTGAAATGATCTTCGAGGCGGGCATGGACATAGTGGTCTAAGGGGGCCTGCCTTACGTCCACAGGGAGGGAGTTCCACAACTTAGGCATGCGATATGTGAAGGCGGCCTGTCCTGTGTTTGTGGACCTATGCGGGATAGACAGGACCTATCGGGTGTAACAATATATGAAGGAGAGCATGAATTCAACTGTGAAGCATTTGTAGACCCTCATATGCTGTATGTCATACAAACTTTTCATCAAGCACAAAGAAGACTAAACCTCAACGTAGGTCAGTTTGAGCAATCATTGGACCCCCACGTAGGTCTGAGAAATACAGCAAAACTGCAGTTCCCATAACTTCCAGGGAAAGCATCCCAACCTGTTCTATTAGGGAAACCAATTTATTGTGAGATTCAGAATTCTCATTATTTTACATTATTAGCCAACATAGTAAATTAGATAGTCCTTTGTTAAACAGTACAGTACATTAAAAAATCCAGTGCATGCATTCACGTTCTTTCAGATCTTTCGTGCACATGGTATATTAATATGAGAGACATGCACTGGAAGCAACAATGAAACTGCTAGAAAAGCAGGCCCAAAAAGAGCGTGAAACAAAACAAAAGTGCATGCAAAAGCTGAGCAGAAAGTTAATGATAGTCACAGCTGCAATTCAGTACATTAAATGTAGTAGATACTGTATGTGATAGTGTGGTTATAGATTTATGTCTTCAGAGCCCATTGTAAGTGAAATGATGATTTCTCATTACTATTCAATGTCTGAGATAAGTTGAACTCTTTAAGGGGTGTTACCCCAGATGGCTTAATGAGGGTGCTGGACCTATCAGGTGTACCAAGTGAATGCATGGATCCAGGGAATCTTGTACTTGCCTATAATAAGCCGGTGTTGGAGGCCCTGGATTCCAAAGCACCTGTTTGTGTTCACCCCCTTACCCACTGCCCAAGGTCTCCATGGTTTGATGAGTCCTTGAAGGAGCTGAGGAGAGTGGGGTGAAGGCTAGAGCAGAGGTGATGAAAATCGGGCTTCGATGATGACAAACTTAGATTGATGGACCATTGTGCAACCTATCAATCACCAATCACCCATAAGAAGGCAGAATTTCTGTCCAGGGAGATTGCTGCTGCACAGAACTGACCAGATCAGCTCTTCCGGACTGTGGACAGATGTGCAATCCAACCTGTCTCCAGTTTGGAGGAGCCTTGTAGCAAGAACGGTGAGATAAGTTTGCTCAATTCTTTGCAGATAAGGTTGCCACAATCAGGTCTGATATTTGCCTAGCTCACTCTAATAGAATTTGTGATGCTCGGCAGGAGATGTCGGGCCCTCAGATTGCCTGATCTGACTTTATCCAGCCTGCAATCACTGACATATTGATGATCATCCAGACACTGCGACCAACCAGCTGTGGTTTAGACCCAGGCTCTACACACCTCCTGGTAGGATGCATTGATGTAATCAGCCCAGTCCTAGCTGAGATAGTCTGGAGGTCATTGGACAAGGGGATCTTTCCAGATACCCTGAAGGAGGCTGTCATTCAGCCTCTCCTTAAAAAATCCTCCCTTGACCCTGACTGCTTGGCAAACTACAGACCTGTCTCTAACCTATCCTTTGTGGGCAAGGTTATTGAGAAGGTGGTTGCTTTGCAGCTGGATGATCATTTGACCAGCCACAATGTTTATAATTCTCTCCAGTTGGGATTTAGGAAGAGACATAGTATTGAGACGGCCCTTGTCCGGGTGCTAAATGATCTCCTAATAGTGATAGATCAAAAGACGTGTTCCATCTTAGTCCTCCTTGATCTCTCTGCAGCGTTTGACACTGTGGACCATATGACATTGTTGGAGTGCCTGTGACTCATCTGTGGCCTGTCTGGTACAGTCCTCAGATGGTTTCAATATTTCCTCAAGGGTAGGACTCAGAAAGTGGTGTCAGGAATGTATTCCTCAGTCCCTCTCCCCCTATCCTACAGGGTACTGCAGGGCTACATCTTGTCACCTTTGTTGTTTGCAGTGTATATGCTGCTGTTAGGAGAGATTATTAGGTGGTATGGTCTGAGTTTTCACTGCTATTCTGGACACTGAGGTGCTGCCCTATCTGCATGCATCTCTCTGGACTGCGGGATGAGGTAGCCAGACTCAGAGCGGAAGTAAACTGGGTCAGGAGTACCATCACCCCTATCCAGGGACCACCCAGTCCAATGCAGCTGCCTCAAAGGATGCTGAGAACAAGGAGCACTTGGATGACAGTGGGCTCAGGGAGGGTTAGAGCAGTCAGAGGCACATCCCAGATCCTATTCCTCTCAAGAACTCATATGCCACACTGGCAAATGAGGACAACCAAATAGAGGTACCCAGGGAAGTGGAAGGAAAGGATGTGGAGGTTAGGCAAGGAGGTGACCTCAGTGGGGAAAGCAGTGGACCCCAGAGGAAGAGGAGGTGAATCCTGGTGGGGGACTCCATTGTAAGAGGGATCCAGCTAGGAACACAGGAGGGGGAGGACAGGGAGGTGAGGTGCCTACCAGGTGCCACGGCATGGAGGGATGGAAGGAAGATACTGGGGATCACTGGGAAGACAAGACGGGAGGGTGAGCTGGATGTCATTATCCACCTAGGTACTAATGACTTGGCAAATGGGGAGCCAAAGGAAGTTCAGGAAGAGTTTAGGAAACTGGGGAGGGGTCTCAAGCAAGTAGCTACTTTTTCACTTTCTCAGAAGTACTACCTGTGAGAGGCAAGGAGATGAGAGTGCATGCACCAGGAACTTTAACTCATGGTTGAAGAACTGGTGCTGTGAGGAAGGGTTTGGATTCATTGGTGACTGGGGACCCACCTGGAGGGATGGAGGTTTGTTCAAGCCTGACGGCCTGCATCTATCCTGGAGGGGAATCCAAGCACTCAATGATAAGTTTAAATGCTACATTGACAAGCATTTAAACTAGCAAAGGGGGGTGGCAGGCCAGCAAGGACGGTACCTACTTGCTCACCCCCCACAGCTAGTAGTGGAACCAGTGAACCAGAGGAGTGGCTATCTCTGCAAAGCAGTGTGCAAAAGATGGAGATTAGTGTCCAAAAGGTGGATAAGCAGAAAAGGGGCAAAATTCAGCAGAAGGGCAAACAGCAAGGAGAACCAGGGATAAATGACAACCAAGGAAGGGGCTGGGTAGAACAGTGAATCAGTCTAGGGAGGTCAAATCATGGAAAGCCATGTGTCAAATGCCAGGAGCCTTAGCAACAAGATGGAAGATCTGGAGGCTGTCATGGTACAGTCAGACCTGGACATTGTGGCCATCACTGAAACCTGGTATAATGATAACCATGACTGGGAGATGGCCATACCTGGCTACAACATATTCAGAAGAGACAGAGCAGGCAGGAAGGGAGGAGGAGTGGCACTGTGCAGTGAAAAATGACATAAGGGCCACACAGATCCAGGAGGAACAAAATGGGGAGAGATACTGTGGGTTAAGCTGGAAAGGAAAATGGGGCCAGCCATCCACAGGTGTGGTCTATAGACCACCAGCCCAGGAGGAAGAAACAGATAGGGCTGATGCTAGCCATCCAAAGGATGGCAGACAAGGTGAGATAGTACTGGTTGGAGACTTCAATATACCAGAGCGTGGACTGGAGCATCCCAGCAGCAGCATCAACTAGGAGCAGATTTATCCTGGACTCCTTCAGGTGCCTTCCTCGAGCAACTGGTCATGGAACCAACTCAGCAGAAGGCAATACTGGACCTTGTGCTCACAAACAGGGACAGTGTGATGGGGTAACAGTGGGGAGCACCTGGGTAACAGTGACCACCAGTCATTGTGGTTTGAAATCACAGAAAGAGCAGAACCAAACCACACAAAACACGTATCCTGGATTTTAGGGGCAGACTTTGGGAAAATGGGAGATACTTGAAAGAGGCATTAAGGGGAATGGGACAGGAATCAGGGGTTGAGGAACAGTGGGCAGTATTTAAAATGGGATTATAAGAACAACAGAATTATGCATTAAGCAGGTTAGCAAGAGGAAAAGGAAGAGAGACCATTATGGTTTTCAAAGAGGTAGCAAAGAAAGTGAAAGCCAAAAAGATTGCATTCAGGCAATACAAAAGACACAGGCAGAAGGGATAGGGAGAAGTACCAGGAGAAACAAAGGAGGCAGGGAAGTCAGTAAGGAAGCCAAAGCTCAGACAGAAGAACACATTGCAAAATCAGTGGGTAAGGGACAAAACCTTTTACAGGTACATAAGTGAAAAAGAAAGACAAAGGAGGGATAGTGAGACTGAAGGGGAGGATGGGAGCCGTGGAGGATGACAACAATAAAGCTGACATATTGAACAGGTATTTCTGCTCAGTCTTTACTAAGGAAGAGGGGGTAATGGGTCTGAAGGGAGTACAAGGGGTGAGAATGGTGCAGAAATGGACACAAGTCCCTTTACGAGAAAAGGGTCCTGAAGGAACTAGAAGTAATAAGAGCTGATAAAGCAATGGGGCCAGATGGGGTGCACCCAGGGTCCTTAAAGAACTAAGAGAGGTGGTGGCTGAACCTCTGGCTATCCTGTTCAGCCAATCACTGGAAACAGGGAGGTACCCAAAGACTGGAGGACAGCAGATGTAGTCCCTTATACAAAAGTGGGAACAAAGAGGAAGCAGGGAACTACAGACCAGTCAGCCTCACCTCGGTAGTGGGAAAGATCATGGAAGCACTACTGAAGGAGAGATTGGTGGAACATCTGGTTGTCAATGGACTACAGGACCCAAGGCAGCATGGTTTCACCAGGGGGAGGTCATGTCAGACCAACCTCATTGAATTTTTTGACTGGGTGACTAGGGAGGTGGATCAGGGGAGGGCAGTGGACATGGCCTATCTGGACTTCAGCAAGGCCTTTGACACTGTGCCACATAGAAGACTATTACACAAACTGGGGAATATGGGTGTGGGCAGGACAGTAGTGTGGTGGGTAGGTAACTGGCTGGGTGGCAGGACAGAGGGTGGTGGTAAATGGCTGTCACTCCACAGAGGGAAGAGTAACCAGTGGGGTACCACAGGGATCAGTGCTGGGACCGGTCCTATTCAACATCTTCATCAGTGACATTGCACAGGATCTAGAAGGCAGAATTTCACTGTTCGCTGATGACACAAAGCTCTGTAACAGAGTAGACACACCAGAGGGTGTAGACAGAATGAGAAGGACCTGCAGAAACTTGAAGAATGGTCAAGGGTTGGCAGTTGAAATTCAATGCAAAGAAGTGCAAGATAATGCATATGGGGCACAAAAACCCTGGCACAATATATCAGTTGGGGGTGAGGATATAGCATGCACCAAGCAGGAAAGGGATCTTGGGGTTGTCATCTCTGATGACCTCAAGATAGGAAACAGTGTGACAGGCATCAGGTAAAGCAAATAGGATGCTGGGATGTATAGGCAGGGGCATCACTAGCAGGAAAAGGGAGGTCATAATTCGCTATACAAGACACTAGTGAGGCCCCACCTGGAGTACAGTGTACAGTTCTGGAGACCATACCTACGTAAGGACATAGACAGGGTAGAGAAGGTTCAGAGGAGGGCAACAAAGATGGTGCATGGATTGCATCACAAGTCCTATGAAGACAGGTTGAAGGAACTGAACATGTACTCCTGGAGGAGAGGAGGGAGAGGGATATGATAGAGACATACAAGTATCTTACAGGGAGGAACAGGGTGCAGGAAAACACTATTTTTAAGTGAAAAAGATGTTTCAGGACTAGAGGCATGGGATGAAGTTGGAGGGAGGACGATTCAGAAGAAACATGAGAAAGAATTTCTTCACAGAACGGGTGGTGGACAAGTGGAACACCTGCCAGAGGAAGTGGTGGGGGCTGAAACAATCACGGGATTTAAGAATGCATGGGATAGACATAAAGGAATTCTAGAGGGCAGGGGTAAGGGGAAACAGACTTCTAGGAAAACAAACTGAACTTACAAGCTCAAATGGGCAGACTAGGTGGGCCATAGGCCCTTATCTGCCGACACTGTCTATGTATCTATGTATCTATGTATCTATGATACTCAGCTATACATATCCTTCACACCTGTTCAAGATGTGCTCCTCTCGGTATTTAACAAATGCCTCGCCGAGATCCAGGATTGGATGAGTGCAAGCTGGCTGTGGTTGAACCCAGCTAAAACTGAGGTGCTGGTTGTGGACCCTGATAGTTGGGAGGTGGGCTTGTTGGCAGGATCACGCTTGGGACTATGTCTTGGGGGTGTAGCGCTAACTACCTCAGACTGGGTGTGGAACCTGGGCGTTATTATTGACGATGGTCTGACCCTAAAGTCACAGGTGTCAGCTGTTGTCAGAATCTCTTTTCACCATTTGAGGAATATTGCCCAGGTGAAACACCTGGTTCCTTCCAAAGATATTCCAACAGTGGTCCATGCCTTCGTTACCACTCACCTTGACTATTGCAATACCCTATACCTAGGGCTACTGGGGGTTGACGTTCGATGCCTTCAGCTAATGAAGAATGCTGCAGCCAGGCTACTGACTGGTACACTCAGAACCAGCCATCTAACATCTGTGCTCCGCGGACGGCACTGGCTTCCAGTGCAGTGGAGGATCACCTTCAAGGTTGGTTTACTGACCTATAAAGTCCTACACTACCAGGGTCCTAGCTACTTGCAAGATCTCCTTTGTCCCTACTGTCCCCTCCATCCTCTCCGATCTGCCGACAAGGGATTGCTGGAGATTCCCAGAGTCTGCTTGAAGACACCTGGGGCCCGATCTTTTAGCTTTGTGGCCCCGACCCTATGGAATTCTCTACCTTGTCAGATACAAGATTGTCTGACCATCCAGGAGTTTAAAAATGCACTTAAAACTTATTTATTTGAGTCTGCATTTGGTGGTTTTAATGAATAGTAACTTAATAGTGAATTTTATATATAGTATTTTATCTAAATTGGAAATTATGTTGTATATTTGTAGTATTTATGTTATGTACAGGTGCCTTGGTTGAAGAAAGGAGCCTTTTACAAATAAATTATGATTGACTGATTGATTGAACTCCTGAAACACAATCATGAGGAATGCAACACAGATTATTTAGATCACTAAGGAGCAGGGTAAAATACATACAATTTACATAAAAGCTTGCTCCTTCAGCTACCTGAAACCACGATGACCCGCTGCAACACCACAGTATGCCACCATGGAAATAACAGCAATGCTATAAACAGACCAATGTTAATGGTAGTTACTGGCTCACTTTCAGTGCATTAAATACACAAGATGTACCATAGCATGAGAATGGATTCAAGACTTAGAAACATGTGAGGCACTAGAGACAGTACTTCAAATTCATGAAGTCTACACATAACTGCTTTTAATGCATCTCATAACTTGAATAGGAAGTCAGTACCAATTATGATGCATGCTAGACCTCCTTGTAGCCAGTAGGCTGAGGGAAGCCAAGTGTAAATAATTAAAGGAGCACACTCCAAATTATACAAGACTCACTCCATGTGTTGAAAGAGACAGTAAAGCAACAACAAAACTACTAGAAAAGCAAACACATGATAATTAAAAAGTTGGGAGCTGTAGCTGCAGAATGGGGCCAGGAACTGGTGAAGGTACAAACAATTATGGGTGGGTGTAAACAGGAGAATGCTACAGGCAGGGAAACAAGAAGTGGAACTGAAAATAATACAGATAACAAGTGCAGTTAAAGTCAGGGATTGCTGAAAGTCTAATAAGGTAAATAAGCAGGGAGAACAAGTGGAACTGAAAAGCATACAGATAATATATGTCAGTTAAATTGAGGGATTGCTAAAAGTAGAATAAAGTAAATGGGAGCGTGGATAGCACAATGCAAGCAAAAGGGGGCGCAGGATACTAGGAAAATAGAACCCCCCCTCAAAAAAAAAGAAGTAACATTGAAGAAACTCAAACACAGGAGAACCGGAGAGCAGGCACAGACAACAAAGAAGCAGAAACAGCAGCTTGGGGCAAAAGTAAAATACTGACCCAAAAGGCAGGAGAAAGGCAACCCAAACCAAGCAGAAAATCCAACACACAAGAGGAGGGAGACAAACACTGAAAGAGGGGGGGGCAGAGATCTCAGCTCAGGAAGGTAGAGTCCAGCAGAACCTCTGGCCAGAATGAAAAAAATGCTTCTGAGTGAAGTAGGAAGGATGGAGTTTAAATAGCTCAGGCCAGAGGCGTGGCTGATTGCTACATCCCATTGATCCATAGGCAAAGCCATTTAAAAATCTGGGGACAAATCTAAGAAGCTGATGCAAAGTTGCTACAATGCGTGGCTTAGCAAATTTTCTGCAGGAGATCTAGGCTGAAGCATTGATAGTGATCAATACATTTTTAGCATATTTTATCTCCCGCTGCTGGCGGGGCTCAGTGGCGGTTATACCTACCATCCATGCTCTGCCTTCTCTCCAGTTGTTGGGATCATTCCACTAGGAAGTGGGGGCCTGGCTTTTACCTTTTTTTTTTGTGTTTTTTCTGTTGCATTGTGTCCCTGAAACCCCACCCCTGAAGATGCCAGCATGAAAGACATAAGTCCAGGCTGAAGACGTGCTACCGTATGTCTCAGCCAAGTACCTAATGGTGTCCTCCTCTCACCACACCATGATTCCCATGCCACTTCCTGTGAATCCACAGGTGGCAGTAATGGGCTGATGTGACAGCCCCCGAGGAGAAGAGCAACCTATGGGATGCTCAACTGTCCTCCCCCCAGCCGGCCCCATTATCCCAGGCTTGTTCCTGACCCCAGGTTGCCAGTGTCATGGTGGTAGCGCTACCACCGCACCAATGGGCCAACCCATAGTGATCATTATTTGTTGTTTAAAATCTCTTCTTAGTGACAAAAATTCCAAATTGAGGGCAGCTGGGAGAGAAATGATGTGCTATACACCCACAGCACTCACCCACCTACCCACAGTTGATCTCTCTCTTCCCCACTGATACACTACAGATTTCCAGGTTTGGGGGACTGAATAAATGATACACTATTGAAGCTCAGTTGTAGAAGAGGATGCATGTTGCACTTAAGGAGGCAGAGGTCACCTTGTAGCCATGGCTGGTGGATGGGTGTAAGAGGGGGTGGAAAAACAAATCTGATCAGAAATAACACAAAAACTGGCTGGCTTCTTATCTAGGTTCCCCTCCACTCCTGTCTCCTGCTTCTGTGATCCTTTTCATGTGAGAAGTTCCTCCTGATCATCATCAGTGATGACTCTGCCCTACCTGATAGGGAAGGACGAGAAGGTCTGCATGAGATGCGCTATTGGCTGAAGGGGCCGCTGCTCTCTAATTCCAGTGCTGACTGGGACCAACCCCATAGCATGCCGAATGTTGGTATTTTTATAATTATTAAGATTGCATGGCACTGGAACGGAAATGTTCCTGGGTACAGTGCAAGGCTCAAATCTTGGCAGTGCAGGGTGCAAAGCAAACAGAGCTGGAGGAGGAGTTGGAGGTAACTGTCTGAGAGGAGTGACCACCCTACTGCTGTTGCCCTATGCCAGCTCACACCCTCTGACTGGGGGCCACCTGAGCAAATGCTGGTGCTCAGAAACCCGCATCTCATGCACCATGTGCCCCATTAAATGCCACTGTCCTTACAGCAGCAGTAAAAGTCTGTGTCACATGGCAAAGCTTCTGCAGGTCACAAGGTACATTCCCAGCAGGTAGAAAGTGTATCATTGGTTCAGTTACTCACTTGCAGTACACAGTATGTGAGTGAGCTGCACCTTGGAGCTTGGGAGTGAGGGAAGCATGTTTTAACTGTTAAACAGTTAATTTAAATATTTCTCTGTTTTGTGTGCTATTCTTAAAGTTCTTTAATCACTTAATCTTTATTTTGACTCATTTTTGAGCTTTTTTTCTGTCTGACTGTCAGTCTGTCTGTCTCTCTCTCTCTGCATTTTTCCTTTGTTTTGGATTTTTAGTAATTTCAGTTATTTCATATGGAGCAGCAGCTGCAGCATGTAGTCCGTGGACCTGAGTTTAGTGGTTCCTGGACCCTTGTTGGGACCAGCACTATCTGCCATAATCGGAGGCAGTTTTTTTCACGAGGCTATCCCCAAAGCCATACTGTTTTCTGGTGAAACTGCAGCAGCAGCAGGCCCACCAGCTGAAGACAGGAGTGTTGTCCTGGACCGTTAGGAGGAGGAGCAGCAGCAGCAACAGCATCCTGAGCCCCCTCCATCATTCAACTATCAGCAGCACCCTCTCCCCCCTCACAGAGCAGCCTGGTCCATCAGAAGCACCCCAGCAATGGTGTCCGTATACTAAGACCTCACTGGTGTGGATGTTCTTATGTAGCCCAAGGAATTACAGTGTGGTTACTTGTAGTGTATGAGGAAACTGGTGCACAGAGGGAAGAAGGATAACCATGTGGGTACTGGGAGGCAGAGGACCCACTTAAAGTTGTACCTTCAGCCTGAGTGGGAGGCAAGACTTCAGGAAGCAGCAAATGGGGATGAGGATGGTGGCTGGTCTGAGTGGGCAGTTGACCATAGCCATGGTGTACAGAGGCATGCCAGTTCATGTGCCACAGTTGTGTGGGCAGAAGAGGAAGCATCAGCCCCTGTACTTCCAGCTCCTCCTCCCTTTGAAGGAGCAGCACCTGCAGCATCAGCACCAGCAGCAACAGCAACAGGAGCTGAGCTGGCCTCAGTGAGGGAGGAAGTGGGTGACCTCTGTGGGCAGATCACCGAATCCCTTGCCATCATGGTGTGGATGATAGTGGTGGTGTCCAGTCAAGACTGCGACAGCAAATATGAGTGGTCAAAAACAATGTGGTCATATCATCACCACACAGTTTTGGAGTTAGTATTTCTAATCTAGTGCAGGTTTTACCATGTCATTTTGTACTGACTGTGCAGTTCAGTTATTGACCACACTGTTTTTCACCACGCAGTCTTCACATAGCACTGTGGGGGTGGGGCCATTTGATGTCAGTCTTTCATTTCTTGTAAAATAAACAATAAGTTGGGAGCCATTCAGAGGTCTAAATTTTGTTTGAACCAAAAAATGAGAGGGGATGTTATAAGCCAACTGGTTATTCCGTGTATTGATTATGGAAGCCATATATATACGGCATGGCTAATAAAACAGAATTGAGACCCATTAAAGTGCTTTACAATAAATTGGCTAGACTTATATTAAACTGTGATAGTCATTTGCATCATTGTGACATGTGTATGTTACTACAATGACCTCGCCTAGAGCAGAAAATGGATCAAAAATGGATTAAACAAATCCATGGGGTGGTCCATAGTTAATCCCCCAGATACCTGGTAGAAAATTTGTCATATGTTACCAATAAACATCAACACGAACTTAAAAAGAAATTAGGGGAATTCTTTTGTTATACCTAAAGCAATGAGCAGATATGGAAAAATTACTTTTGGTTCAAAAGTAGTTGAGGTGTGGGGTCCCACAGATGATGAAAAGAAAAAAAATTCAACAATTGAAGCACTTTGTGAATGTGATTGGATATGATCTGAAAAAGAAGTGTATATGTAATGATGAGAGTGTTTTGACCTAACCACTGATTAGATAAGAGGGTAAATGATTGTATTCTGCTTTGTAAGGGCAGGACGTAAATGCACTTTTTAAATAAGCTTAGTTATTTATCTATTTTGTAATTAAGATTTGATAAATCCCTAGTGACTGTATAAAGGTTACTGGGGGAATATTGATCTAGATTAGTATGTTTTGTTATTGTATGTATTTTATCGTGTTATTTTTGTTACTGTATTTATTTTTTCGTGTTATTTATGTTATTGTATTAATTGTGTAATGAAATTTGATGCAGGTCCATCTTGAAAATGGGATTTTTTCCCAATGATGTATTACCACTTGCTACCTGTATAAAAAAATAACTTTTACTACTACTTTTACTAAAGTTTTCCTTCATGTGGTATCCTGTTTTAGTCTTTACTTTTTTCAAGTTTCATAGTCCTTCTTCCCCCCAAAAGAATAAAAACCAAAAAGGTTTAAAGATGCAAAAATATCTTTTCTATCTTCTTTATATTCTGTGCAAAGTTGCAAGTTTCATACTCCTTTGTTCCCCCAAAAAGAAAAATACCCCCAAAAACCCAAAAGTTTAAAGACCAGAAAAAAATACCTCCTATCTTCTTTATAGTCTGTCCAATGTTCCAAGTTTCAGACTCCTTCACCTCCCACCAAAAAAGTTTAAAAATACAAAAAGATTGGTATCTTTTTTTATCGATGTGTTATAATTCCCAAACTCCTACCTGTATGTCTTGTCTTGTCAGTCTTTTGCATCTCTATCTGGCTGTCTCATTCTGTAATTTTTCTCAACTATCAGAATAAGTATGTTGCACTCTGCAACAGATATCACTACATGGTACTATGCTGTATGTTTGTAGAGTGCCCCTATACTGTTGTACTATTCAGTTAGTGTGAAGTGTGCCAAAATCACAATTTACATAAATTCTCTTGTCCCTAAATTCTTCAAGTTCATTATCTTGGCTTGGAAAATTCTCCTGATGTCCAAAAATGAGAAGTTCTTGCATATAAGTCCAAAATGCTTTGCTGCTGCTATGTGTCATTGCTGTTGCTCTTGAGAAACATTCAGGAAAAAAGTGGCTGAGAAGGAAAAGTTCACTGTCTTGCTGTCAAAATGTTCTTGATGTTCGGAAATGAGAAATTGAAATTAAAAGTTTGTTTGTTGCTGCTGCATTCTGCTGTTGACTGATAGCTGGGGGTGACTGTACTGACATACCTGCAAAAGTAAGTATTTGTTTTTCTTTACTCGAATTCTGTGGTGTGAGAGAGTATTTGACACATATTTTGTCAGTTGTCATTGTTTTCCTCCTTGCATGGTTTTATAATGGTGATTCACTGCTGCTGCTGCTGAATTGGTGGTCCCTATGATTACTGATTTCAGACTCTTGCGTAGCATAGGAAGAGAAGTTTTTGTTTTTCCTTTTTTTTTCCTAAAATCATGGGATCATAGCCATACAGCAGGAATCATGATAACTGTTGTCATCTCCTTTTTATGTTTGCTTGCATGCACAGCACACAAGCAAAGTTTTGAGGTGAGTAGACTATTGCAGAGGTGTGGCAGTGATTGGCTAATCCAGCCAGTGCTTTCAGGGGCTCGGCCCTCGGCCACCAATCAACAGGGAAGCTGCCAATGATGGCAGTTTCAGAGGAAGTACCAGACTTGAGAGAAATCTGCCACTCCAATCATGGAAAGTTTCATCATTGCCCTGCAGATCTCTCTCCCCCTCCAACCCGGCAAATTCCAGACATGCGCATTACAGTGCATAGTAATGCACATGGCTGTAAAGAGCAACTTGTTTGCTCAGTGTGATAAATGAGCCTCACCCCATAATTAGTGGCTCCTGCCACCCATCTCATGCTCTCCCCAAAGCCAACATCGGGGTGCCCAATCCCCATGTATGCATGCCCCCCACCTATTGTGGCACACTAGGAACCCACACTAGTGTGCCAAAGTACTTATCTTTTTTCCCCGACACTGGAATGCTTACTCCAGGTATAGGACGCACCCCCTATGCCCTTTTTTGTCAGGCAATCTTGGGGTACCCAATCCTTGGGTCAGCATTGATCCCCCCTTCACTAGTCTGGCACACTGGGAGTGCACCCCAGTGTGCCAAATTCCATTTTGGTTTCACCTGTAAAAAAAAAAGAAAACAGTCCCACTACATATTTTTTTTAAACCTGGAAAAAAGAAAATGGTCCCTCGTCATTTCTGCCACTCCCCCAACCTGCACCATCCCTCTGTGCACCTCACCACCCACACCCCCCTCACCCATACTTACCTCCAGAGGTCTGGCACTACGATCTTCTGTGGACCGGGAACACATCTGCACTCTTCAAAAGCCGACCGCAAACTGAAGAAAATCACAGTAAGCCCTATAATGACAATCAGTGGGGGGTTTCAACTTTGGTTGATATTACAGCAATTTATTTGAGTTTTGGAACTAAATTTTCAACATGGAGTTCTTGGGACCCTACCTCATGACCACTGACACTGTCATTCTGTTTCTTGGTTCCAAAACGTGATTTCGCAGTCACTATGTGGGATCACCTTTTGGGA
Organism: Neoceratodus forsteri; assembly: GCA_016271365.2. NCBI lineage: Eukaryota > Metazoa > Chordata > Ceratodontiformes > Ceratodontidae > Neoceratodus > Neoceratodus forsteri. Next base: position 866,061,660 of record CM057450.1, on the reverse strand, counting down.
TCAATTAACAAAATGACAGTGCCGCTGTTCATGTGGTGGGGTCCCAAAAATCCTATGCTGCAAATTTAGTGAAAAAACTCAAAAAAATGACTGTGTTATGAGCGTGTGTTGTGCAGTTTGTACACATACTCGTAACTATGCCATTTTTTTATATTTTCACTCCAGATTTCTAACATTGCCATTTTATCACACTTCCTTATGAACAGTACAGCTGTCATTTTTTTGCATCCTGCCTGAAATGTGTTTTCGCACCTGTAGCACAGAATGTCACAGTCACTGTGCGAAATCAACTTCTGGGACAGATTAATGAAATCACAGTGCCACTGTTCATGAGGGGAGGTCCCAAAAAGGCCATGTTGACAATTTGGTGAACAAATTCCAAAAAATGACTGCGTTATGAGTGTGCGTTACACAATTTCTACGCATGCTCGTAACTTCAGCACTTTTTCATATTTTTACTCCAGATTTTCAACATTGTCATTTTTTCACACCTCCTCATGAACAGTACAGATGTAATTTTTTACATCCAGTCCAAAATGTATTTTCACAGCTTTTGCACTGAATGCTGCATTCACTGTGCGAAATCACCTTTCAGGACTGAGTAACGAAATGATATTGCCATTGTTCATGAGGCGGGGTCCCAAAAAGCCCATGCTGAAAATTTAGAGTTAAAATATGAACAAACCCCTAGGGTGTTAGGGTTCTCCAACTGTAACACCCCATCCTGTACAGACTGACAGGCATTGGGGGTGTGGCTTGGGCATGTCGGCCATAATGCTCAAACCATTTCACCCCCAACCCCACCCTACAGTCACTGAGAGGCATTGAGGTGTGCCTTGGGGTCTTCTGCCCTAATGTTTACCCCATTCTTCTATACTGCACCCATCCCCACTTATTTCCATATGGAATGGGGTAAACGTGAGGGCTGAAGACCCCAAGGCACACCATCATACCTGTCAGTGTCTCCAAGGGGAAGGGTGAGGTGGAATGGTGTAAGCATTATGGCTGATGACACAAAGGCACATCCCAACATGTGTCAGTATCTTCAGGGTGGGGGTGGGACTGGCGTCAGTTCAATACTTCACTGCCATTCCTATTATGCATCTAACTCATGCAGTACCAATGCCAATACCAATACCAGCAAGCAAACATTCAGCATTGAGCAATGCTTGTTCTTCTTGTTTCAGGTATTTCACATATGCACAAGAAACTGGACATTGCACAATGAGGCAGCACAGTCAGTCGGAGTAATGTTTTGCATAATTATGCACAGCAGAGAACATGCTGTGTGTACACAATATACAGTGCTGGAGGATGACAAACTCCAAGCGGCAGTACTTGACAGATTTGAGCTCATGAATAGAAACATAGAAACCGCTTGGCCCACCTTGTCTGCCCATTTTCCTACCTAACAGATAAGCTGCAGATCCTAGTTAACCAACAGCTTACTTCCTCCTACCCCCCACTAGGACTGCCTCATGTCTGTCCCATGCATTCTTGAATTCCCCCACTGTTCTTGACTCCATGACCTCCTCAGGTAGGCTGTTCCATGCATCCACTACCCTCTCTGTGAAAAAATACTTCTTTACATTACCTCTGAGCTGTCCCTCCTCTATCTTCAAATTGTGCCCCCTTGTTCTTGCACATCTCTTTTTATGAAAGATGCCACCCTCTTGGACTTTGTTGATTCCATTGAGGTACTTGAAAGTTTCTATCATGTCCCCTCTTTCCCTCCTTTCCTCAAAGGTATACATATTAAGCTCCTTTAGTCTTTCTTCGTATGTCTTGTGGTGCAGACCCTGCACCATTTTGGTTGCCCTCCTCTGGACAGCCTCCACTCTGTCTCTGTCTTTGTGGAGATGGGGTCTGCAGAACTGCACACAGTACTCCAGATGGGGTCTCACCAACTGTCTGTACAAAGGGATAACAACTTCCTGTTTTCTACTATTGATGCCTCTCCCTATGCATCCCAGTATCCCCTCAGCCTTCCTTACTGCTTTTGCACATTGCTTGCCCACCTTTAGGTCATCTGATATAATTACCCCAGGTCCCTTTCCATTTTTACTGTTATCAGTATTTCACCCCTCATTGTGTACTCTTCCCCTGGGTTCTTGTTTCCCAGGTGCATTACCTTGCATTTCTTTCTATTGAATCTGAGCTGCCATACATTTGACCATTCCTCCAACCTTGCCAAGTCCCTTCTCATCCTTTCCACTCCATCTGGTGTATCAACCCTGTTGCAGATCTTTGTGTCATCTGCAAAGAGACATACTTTTCCTTCCAGTTCTTCGGCAACGTCACCTATAAAGACATTAAAAAGGACCGGTCCCAGTACTGAACCCTGCGGTACCCCACTAGTAACCCTCCATTCTTCACTGTGGACTCCATTTACTACTACCCTTTGTGTCCTGTTATCTAGCCAATTTTTTATCCAGGCTACCACCTTGGGACCCACTCCAAGGCTGGCTAACTCGTGTATTAATCTTTTTTGTTTGGACTGTATCAAATGCCTTGCTAAAATCTAGGTAAGCCATGTCCACAGCCCCTCCCTGGTCTACTACTTTGGTCCCCAGTCAAAGAAATCTTTTAGATTCATCTGATACAACCTTCCCATCATGAAACCATGCTGCCTTGGTTACTATGCCCCACTGGCCTCTAGGTACTCAACAATTCTTTCCTTCAGAAGTGATTCCTTCATTTTCCCTACCACTGAGGTCAAACTAACTGGTCTGTAGTTTCCTGCCTCTGTCCTGCTCCCACTTGTGTGAAGAGGAATCACATCCACCCTCCTCCAGTCCTCAGGTACCACCCTATCCTCCCATGATTTGTTAAAGAGAGTAGTCAGCGGTGTCATAAGTTCTACCCTTAGTTCTTTTAGAATTCTTGGGTGAATCCCAACAGGCCCCATTGCTCTGTCCACCTTCAATTTTATTAGTTCTTTCTGAACCCTTTCTTCTGTAAATGGACTGGTATCAACCCCCGTCTTCAGAGTGTTTCTCTTGTTTGGTTTAGGTACCTTCCTCTCCTCTTCCTTTGTGAATACTGAGCAGAAATATGCGTTCAATATCCCTGCTTTTTCATTGTCACCCGCTACCCACATTCCCTCCCCTTTATTAAGCCTCAGTATCCCTCCTTTGGTCTTTCTTTGTTCCCTAATGTACCTATAAAAGGTCTTACCCCCTTCTTAACAGAGTTGGCTATCCTTTCCTCGGTTTGGCTCTGTGCTATTCTGACTGCCTTCCCAGCCTCTTTCTGCTTTGACTGATAAAGTTCTCTGTCCTGCTCCTTCTGTGTTTCCTTATATATTCTGAATGTTATCCATTTCTCCTTAACCTTTCCTGTCACCTCTTTTGAGAACCATAGCATTTTTTTTCCTTCAGTGTGTTTTGTTGATTTGCTTTACACAAAGGCTTGTTGCCTCTGTGATGGCTGTTTTGATTACTCCTCATTGTTCCTCCACCCCTCCTTCTTTCCTGTTTGCTAGTGCTTTTATGAGGCACTCTCTCATTTTCCCAAAGTCAGCCCTCCTAAAGTCCAATATTTTTCCTTTTGTATGGCTTGATTGTATGGCTGTGTTTATCGTGAACCACACTGTTTGGTGGTTGCTTGTTCCCAGATGGCTACCCACTTCTAAATCTGAGATTCTTTTACCATCCCCATTTGAGAGTACCAGGTCTAAAATTGCTCCCTCCTGAGTGGGTCCAATACTAGCTGTCTGAGACATGCCCCCTGTAGGGCATCAAGAATGAGCCTGCTCTTGGATGTGCCTGTAGCAAAGGTGCTCCAGTTAACATCTGGCATATTCAGGTCCCCCATCAACAATATCTCCCCTTTTTCTGCCCTTCTAAGAAAGTCTTCTATCATTTCCTTGTCCATTCCCTCCCCCTGAGATGAGGGTCTGTATACAACCCCCATGCGGATTGTGGTTCCATTTCCTGTCTCCAGGGTGACCCAAAGTGCCTCATCTGCTCCCTGTTTACTCTTTAGTTCTGTTGCTTTGATCTCTTCCTTTACATATAGAGCTACTCGACCTCCTCTTTTACCCTCCCTGTCCCTCCTGTAGATTGTGTATCCTGGTATGTTGACATCTCAGTCATGATTCTCTGTGTACCATGTTTCTGTGACTGCCACAATATCCAGGCAACCCTCTTCCATCAAGGCCACTAGTTCCGGGAGCTTGTTACACAGACTACGGGCATTGGTACTCATCACCCTCCACTTTTTGATGGCCTTACCCCCTTTAGCCCCATTCCTGTCCTTACTGCCTTTGCCTGCACTGCACCACTCCTATCATATCATACCTTGTTTCAGGTATTTCACATATGCACAAGAAACTGGACATTGCACAATGAGACAGCACAGTCAGTTGGAGGAATGTTTTGTATAATTATGCACAGCAGAGAACATGCTGTGTGTACACAATATACAGTACTGGAGGATGAGAAACTCCAAACGTCAGTACTTGACAGATTTGAGCTCATGAATGTGAGGTGGCAGAAATTAATAGGCAGGAATGGCTTGCTTCCTGTAGAAGGACTTGGTATTCTTGCTGCTGGCACGGTGTATCACTATCAGACCTGATGTGAAGACACAAAATGTTAATTAGTTAGACACTAGTATACTCCATACTTGGTTGCAATAGACTTTTGATGCCCCTACTAATACACCCCAACATCCCCTTGCCTTACCTACTGCTTTAATGGTCTGCTTGGTTGATTTCAGGTCATTGGTGATGATGTTGCCCAAGTATCTTTCTTCCCTTGTGACTGCAAGCAACTACCCTCCCAGCCTATAGGTGGCTTCAGGGTTTCTCTTCCCTATGTACATAATCTTGCACTTCTTTGCATTAAACCCGAGTTGCCACTCTTCTAACCATTTTGCTAGTTTATCCAGATCTCTTCTCATTCTGCCCACCTCATCTGGATCATCTACTCTGTCAAAGAGCTTGGTGTCATCTCTAAACAGACAAACCTTACCATCAGTCCATCTGCAATGTCACTGATGAAAATATTGAAGAGGACTGGCCCCAGGACAGATCCCTGAGGTACTCCATTTGTGACTTGCATCTCTTCTGACAGCATGCTATTTACCACCATTCTCTGTTTTCTGCCCATCAACCAGTTTTCCACCCAGTTGACCAACTTCTGACCCACACTGAGCCTACCCAACTTATTAATCAAGCTTCTATGTGTAACAGTATAGAAAGCTTGGCTGAAGTCAAGGTAGGTGACATCAACTGCTGCCCCTTGGTCCACCACTCTTTTTACCCAGTCAAAGAAATCTATGAGATTAGTTTGACATGACCTTCCTTTTGTAAACCCATGCTGTTTTGGATCATGTGCTCCTATGGATTCCAGGTGTTGCACTATCCTTTCCTTAAGGAGTGTCTCCATAATCTTGCCCACTACTGAGGTAAGACTGACAAGTGTGTAGTTCCCTGCCTCCTCCCTGCTACCACTCTTGTGGAGCGGGATCACATGAGCCCTTCTCCAATCTTCTGGGATTTCTCCTGTGCTCAGAGACTCACTAAATAGTTTTGAAAATGGCTTTGCTAGTTTCACCCTTAGCTCCTTTAGTACCCTGCCATCAGGTCCCATTGCCTTGTCCACCCTGAGCTTATTGAGCTCTTGTAGGACCCTTTCTTTTGTGAAGGGACTAGTGCACACCTCCCTCACTCCTGTGTCCAAGGTGCTGAGCTGTGGGCTCTGCCCTACCTTCTCTTCACTAAGTATTGAGCAGAAGTATTTATTTAGGATAGATGCTTTTACATGGTCCTCCTCCTCACATGCCCCCTTATCCCCTTTGATCTTATCAATACCCCTTCTGGACTTTCTCCTTTCACTAATGTATCTATAGAAAGTCTTGCCACATTCTTTACTGTTTGTGCTAGTGTTTCCTCAGTTTGGGCCTTTGTCTGCCTTACTACCTTCCCTGCTTCCCTTAGAGAAGTTTGGTATGCCTCCCTATCTTCATCCTGCTGCATTCCCTTATATTTCCTGAAGGCCAGCCTTTTGACTCTGACCTTTTCTGCTACTGTTTTTGAGAACCAAAGTGGTTTTCTTCTTCCTTTGCACTTCCTTTTCTCTCCAACACAATTGGATGTTGCTTAAAGTATTTCATCCTTAATGCTTGCCCACTTTGCCTGTACCCTCTTACCTGTATTTTCTTTTTACCAGAGCTATCTTAACTCTGTTGGCCATCTTATCAAAGTCAGCTCCTCTGAAATCCCATATTTTTACCTTGGAATGGGATGACTTAGTTCTAGTGGTCAAATTTAAACCATAGCATGTGATGTTCACTGGCCCCCAAATAACCTTCTACCTGGAGATCTGTGATCCTTTCCCTGTTAATCAGTACTAGATCTAGGATGGCTCTGTCTCTTGTAGGTTGTTGTACCAGTTGTTTAAGCCCCCTTCCACAGGGAATCCACCATGTGTCTAGCTCTGGCAGATGTTCCTGCTGGTATTGACCAATCTGTATCTGGCATGTTGAAGTTTCCCATTATAAGAACTTCCCCTTTAGCTGTCATGTTTTGTATATCTTCTAACAGTAAAGTGTCTATGTCCTCCCCCTGATCTGGAGGCCTGTGCACAACCCCAGTTCGTATGGCTATCCCATTTCCTATTTCCAGGGTGACCCACAGTTCTTCTGGCTCCTTATGTGTATTCTGAATTTCTGTAACTTTGATATTTTCATTGACATTAAGGGCCACTCCACCCCCCTTCTTATTTATTTATTTATTTGATTATTTATTTATTTCAGTTTCAGATTATACCCTTGAGCTGATGGTTGGTCATTTTATACTGTTTAAAATTAACCAATTCCATGTCATGCATGTCATTAAAAAATGAAATATTGTGGCTAAGTGCTGCGTTCTTTAACATGTCAGAATCACGTGTTCGCAGCATCCTAATAAACGGGGTATCCTCAATAGAACAAATTTTAGCAAACTGTAAATGGTGGCCTTCTTTAATGACATGAGTCATTGATTACAACTTTAGCTGTAAAAGCACTTTCTACAATATCTGCGAAAAGTAAGAATGAATGGAGCACGATGATGATTTAGGATATTAGAAATCCTTTTTTTTTTTACCAAAAAGCATAGGATGACTTTTTGCTGAACAAAAATAACTGCTGTTTGAAATGAAATGAAATTACCATTACAGCATACACTCATGGTCTTTAATCTAGGTCAGGTGTTCATGCCTTGATGGGCTCGGTATGGCAGTATGCTAAGACTAAGATCTGGCTTCAGCTTGCCATGCCAGGTGGTAGTGGTCTGGCTGGTAGGATGGTTCACACACTGGCTGTTGGGATTGCTAGCAGGATGGCTTCCAGCAGGTCTGGTGAGATTGCTGGTGGGATGGCTAAAAGGCTGGCTGGTGAGATTACTGTCACTGGCAGCATAGCTACCAGCTAGCTGGCTGGTGAGATTACTGTCACTGGCAGTATAGCTAACAGCTAGCTGGCTGGTGAGATTACTATCAATGGCAGGACAGCTAACAGCTAGCTGGCTGGTGGAATTACTGTCACTGGCAGGACAGTTAACAGCTAGCTGACTGGTGAGATTACTGTCACTGGCATGATAGCTAACAGCTAGCTGGCAGGTGAAATTACTGTCACTGGCAGGACAGCTAACAGCTAGCTGGCTGGTGTGATTACTGTCACTGCCAGAACAGTTAACAGCTAGCTGGATGGTGAGATTACTGTCACTGGCAAGACAGCTAACAGTGGGCTGGCTGGTGGGATTTCTGTCACTAGTAGGATGGCTGAGATTGTGCTGGTTGGTGGCATTACTCTCACTGGCAGGACGGCTAACAGCAGGCTGGCTGGAGAGATTACTGATGGCTGGAGTGCTGGCTACCAGCATGTATGCTGGCTGGGTGCGGCAGTCATTAAAAGTGTTATCTGTTTGTGTGGCCAAGACAATACATATGACACAGGGCAGATGGTGATCATGATGTTAATCAAATGTATTTATAGGAATGTACAGAAGTGTGGCACAGTTTGGGGAAAATATTCAGAGGGGAAAAAATCACAAAGAAAAGACTTTAACTGATATGGAGGAAATGGGATCTTAAAACGATTTTTTGATTTATTGTCTGCTACCGCCATCATCATCATTATCAAGGAAGCAGCCTTCACAGTCTTCCAGACTGGAGTTGTTCTGATTTAGGAATTCTTTCTCCATAACTGCATCATCCACCTCACCGGAAGACAGTTTGCCAGTGCTGATATCATCACGCTGTTCTGTTTCCTCTTCATTATCACTACCACCATCCTGTAGTACAGAAACAGATGAATGTGTCCTACAGTAGGTGGAATGTACCCTTCATTTAGTTTAATAAATGTTAGCATGCCAATATTTCTTGGTGATAGATTCATATGCCTGTCCCACACAATGGCCCCTGCCAAAACTGAATACCCTCTCCATGCTTACACTAAAGAATAGGCAGCTCAGATATTTTACTGCTATGGAGGTAAGTGCTAGCCATTCAGTCACCTTGCTATTCCAGTACACCAGAGGCTCTTCCAATATGTTCAAGTGCATGGTATCTGCAAGATATGCAGCCACCACACACTCTGCTGCATGCAGTCCTGCTGACTCATCAGCCTCATCCTTCTTTTCCTCCATATCTGCAATTCTGATGTGTGACAAAGCATCCCAAAGTGGATTGATGATCATTCATACTGTGAACAGCCCTTTTGTTTTCATCACACTTCACTGAGCTGGTAGCAACACCCAATCTGTCACTGTCATGCTGTGGCTTGCACAACTGTGCCCATGATCACTGTGCCCATGATCACTGTGCCTCATGAACCTATCAAACAAGCTGATCAGTAAGATTTTGTACCTGATCATGCCCATCTTCAAGTATGGATGACAGGCTCCTTTTGTATTGTGGGTCCAGCATGGTAGCAGTTTCAAAACTGGGTGTCTGAAGAATGATTGAAATATGGGTATTGCAGTCTAATATTTGCAGCATGTGTCAAATTAATGCACAGATGACCCTATCTCTTCCTGCCTCTAGTACCTGCTGCACATTTACCAGGGTCTGCCTTAGCACCCTTGGCAACTGGATGGCCTGATTGATAGAGGCAATGTTCCCACTCACTGCTTGTGTGGCATGCTCAAATGGCCTCAGAATTATGATCAGGCTATCTTTGAGTCACCATTGCTTGGTTATGAGATACATGGATGCTCCCAAACTGTCATGGCTTGTGTGCAGCAGCAGGTATACCAAGATGGCTTTGTACTGCTTGTATAAGTGTTTGATCCTGTACAATGTCAAGTTCCATCTCATGACAACTTCCAGCTTGAGACGATGCTGTGGCAGTTTTTTGGGGATATGCAGCTGCCTAGCTGGTCATGTGCCTTTTCAGAATAACAAAGTGGGCAAAGATGTGGTGTGCCACAGTCTACATTGCCTTGATTTTAGGATATACCAGAAACTCCTGCACTACAAGATTAAGACAGTGTGCCATAGATTGAACCCTTAGAAACCCACAATTGCTGATGCATTTCACCACATTGGAGCCATTATCGCTTGCTATGATATATAGGATAGTGCATGGGGAACAGTTGACAACAGGGCTATTCTTTTCAATGGCTACTATGACGACGGATTACCTGAGAGCACAGCTCGAGGGGTAATCCGTCGTCATAGTACCAATGAGGTGAAAGATGCCCTGTTGTCAACTGTTCCCCATGCACTTTTCTTTATAGTGTATAGTGGAACATGGTTTTTGGGGAAAAAAATCACTACAGCATGTTTCTGCTTCAAAACAGTTTTGCTGTGTTACTAGAAGGAAAAAAGAACGTTACATTTTGAACGATGTTCACGCTTGACATTTTAACTGTTTAAGAACTTTACATTTTGAACATTTTAACGCTAAACATTAGTACTGCCGCTGACATTACTGCTTTCGCTGTGTGTCCTGTCTATGGAGTGAGCCCTAACTGTCAAATGCTGCTTGAGAACACTATGTGTCATTCACAGTGCAGTAGGAAAAATCTTTCTGCTGCACTGCGAACATCACTAGTGTGTGACTACAAGGTTTCGACAATGATGGATTTTGGTGGAGAACGACGTTCCACCATACACTATATCTGCTTTTAGGTATAGTGGGTGCAGACACTCATCATTTTCACTTAGGAGTATTTCTAACATTTTTTGACCAGTGTGTGAGCCTGATACCCTCCTCATTGTCAGTTGATTTCACACTGTTTTTCTCCCCATCCTAGCATCAAATACTACCCTGGGTACCTGTGCCCAATAGGCTATAATACTTAGATAAGTACACTAGTTGTTTGGCCACTGGTTTACCTATTCATACTTACAGTAGTTGGATGTATGGTGATGGGAAATGCTGCAGGGCATGTCTTACTGTGTGTATTTCAGTCCTGTACAGTTCTGGAGCATGGGTGGAGAAAAATGTGACTGATGAGATCTTCCATTTTGGACAGTCACATGCCATCAACCTGTGGAACCCTGCATTCTCCACAATACAGAATGCCAATAGATCAGTTGCCAGCATTTCTTCAGTTGCTGCATTAAGTTCACATGCAACAGCATGATTTGGTGGGTATTTGGTGTGATGCTCAAACATGATCTGCAGTGTAGGCTGCAACTTTCAAGGTTTGCGGCTGGAGACACCAAACAGTTCAGCTCTGCACACTGGCAGCATGGATGATGGGTAGCTTTGGACTGGGGGGGGGGTCACAGATGATGAATGAATGAATGAATGAGTGACATGATTGTGGATGTTTTCAGGAAGGGGTTGATGTGCTTCACTGACTCTGGCTGCTAATATTCACACTACGACTGCTACTCTGCCCACTACAAGAAAATCCCACCAAATCTTCATCCTCGTGTCTTCAGTACTCCTCCACTGTTACTTCAGAATCCCAACATGGTTCTGTGTCCATGCCACTTTGAGATGCCTTACTCAATGAGGTTGATAAGGGAGAAGGCCCCCATGCAGCAGCTTCCTTTTGGTGCTGAGTCCAGTGTAACAGGTGCCTGGACTTGAGTCATATGTGTTGCCCACCAGTGCCAAGGGGCTACTTTTTTCCCATGACATTAACACATTTGCATAGCTGGCAGACAGCCACTGTTTCATCCTATGGGTGCAGAATATAAAAAAATCCCAAACTAGGGATTTTGTACACCTTGTTTTCACATGATGATGGTGAACAGGGTAGTGGGACATTATTGGATGACTAGAAATGGGTATTTTGGAGCTTGATTTTTGCTCTGCTGCACCCATTGAGTACCTTTTTACAACTGGCTCAACACAGCTAATAACAGCAGGAAAACTCGGGGAGGGGGGTGCATTACTGATTCCTTGTCCTTGGCTCTAACTTCTTTTTCTCTGGTTCCCATAGAGGGTCCATATCATCATCCCCATCCCCGCCAATGATGCTAACCTCCTGACATATGTCATCCTCTTACTCATCCTCACATTTGTCACCATGTATTTCCTTCTCAGCAGCATCTGATTCCCTGGTTCTGCATGACGAAGCACTTAGATCTGCCAGTGCCACATCACAGTGTGACTCAGGCTCAAGCTCTTCTACAGCACTTTTGTGGACATCAGTCACCTCCGAGTTCTCATGCTCACCCACATTCCCAGAGGAAGACCTTTTGGGGGTTCTTAAATTGCTCTTTGAGTCCCTGCCTACACTACCACCACCAGTACCCACCAGCATTGATACCAAAGATTTTGCAGATAAAAATGTGCCCACACTAGAGCCCCATTAGCAGTAACTACTCCATGTGTTGACTATTACTACAACCAGTACCTGTCACTGATGAACTTGATGAACACGTTTGCTTGAGAAATCTCTAGATAATGGAACAGTGGTTGAATGCTGGAGGTGGGCCACTGTGATACCTATTTATGAAAAGGGGAGTAAAAAGGATTATTGAAATTGTAGACCGATAACAATTGACATCCATTTTGGGAAAGACTCTGGAAAGCATTATCAGGTCGTACCTAGATAACTTTGTTAAGGAATCAGACATGGTAGCTAGATTCAGGGGTTCAGTTAATTTATTTTCAATGGAAGTCTAAAACATCCAGGAGTCAAAATCTGGAAGTCATTCCAATTTTTGGGAAGTCAAAATACTTCCAGGATCCCAATTTTGGAAGTCAGTATTCTAGAATGGACACATCTATGGATGTTAATATAATAAATTAGTGGTGAAATACAATTTCTTTCAGAAAAAAAAACATCATTTCTGACTTCCATACTAGTAATTTTGGAAGTCATCCAATTTTTATGTTTGCTTGCATGCATTAGCAAGAAACATAGTGCCACTATACGAGTTTTCATAGGTGTGCCTCCCTCAATTCCAATGCCCTGCTCCCTTTTGCAGGCACGGCTGCACCATGCCAATGAATGCTGGAGCTATCTATGACAGCCATTCAGATGCAGTTGCATACAGTTGAAAGCAAAAAACAGCTGCAATCAGCGATGGTAACATGTAGGCAATTTGCATACTGCCATCGGTAAGTAATTTACATACTGCCATCAGCAATATGCAAAATGTCTACACTCTGCCACTGCATCCGTATAGCTGTCATAGACAGCTCCCTTTTTTTTCTACCCAAGTAGCACGCTGGGAGGCCACCTCAACGTGCTCATGTGCTCCCCCCTCCACACACGATATGGCTGATGTGGGTGCCCAATCCTCCGTCACCTTCATTGTCCCCCAACAGACTTCTGCTGCCATGCTGGAAGCCCACCCCAGCATGGCAAAAGTCCATATGGCTGACTGGGAGTGCCCAATCCCCACGTTGGCTCCATTGTACTGTTTGCAACCCCCCCAAATCAGAGTTTCAAGTGCCGCGCTGGGAGCCCACTCCAGCATGGCAGAAGTCCTTATGGCCAACGGGGGCACCCAATACCCCGTTGGCTCCACTTGATCCCCCCCAAAAAAACTCCAGCTGCCATGTTGGGAGCCCACCCCAGCATGGCAAAATTCCCATGTAGTCTAAACAAACAGAAGCACCAGTAAAAAAAAAAAGGTCCCTTGTTGACTGTCTTGCCTACCTCCCCCAACTTACACCCACCTCCTCACACCCCCCCTCCACCCCATACTTACCTCCAGAGGCCGGCGCGATGATCTTCAGTGGAAAGGGAATACATCTGAACTCTTCAAAGCAGACCACGAACTGAAGAAATGCCGGTGAGCTGTATAATGCAATAAATGGTTTTTTTTCAACTTTGGTGCATATCTCAACCATTTTGGGGAATTGTTTCACCACATTTTAAACATGGGGTTCTGGGGACCCACCTCATGAATTAAGTCACTGTCATTTTGTTATTCTGTCCCGAAAGGTGATTTCACAGTGACTGCACGAAACTACCTTTTGGGACTGTGTAACAAAACAACAGTGTCAGAGATCATGAGGTAGGCCCCCAAAAACCCTATGTTGAAAATTTGGTGAAATAATCCCCAAAAATGATTGTTTTACAAGGGTGCATTGCACAGTTCCAACGCACGCTCGTAACATTGATAATTGTTAATATTTTCAGTCCAGATTTTCAACATTGCCATTTTACCACACCTTCTTATGAACAGTACAGCTGCCATTTTTCATATCATTCCCAAAATGTGTTTTCGCACATGTAGCACACATTAGCATGGTCAGTGTGCAAAATCAATGTTCGGGACACATTAAGAGAATCACAGTGACACTGGTCATGAGCAGAGGTGGTAAAATGGCTATGTTGAAAATTTTGTGACAAAAGCCCATAAAATGACTCCATCACAAGCGTGCATTGCGCAATTTCCGTGCACCCTCATAAGTTCATGAATTTGTAATATTTTCAGTCCAGATTTTCAACATTGACATTTTTCCACAACTCCTTATGAACAGTACAGCTGTCATTTTCACACCCTGGCTGAAATGTGTTTTCACGCTTCCGGCGCAGCATAGCATGGTCACTGTGGGAATTTAGTGTTCAGGATAGATTACGAAAATCACAGTGACATTGTTCATGAGCGGAGGTGCAAAAATGCCTATGTTGAAAATCTGCTGTGAAAAATCCCCAAATGACTTACATTACTGGTGTACATTGCGCAGTTCCTATGCACACTTGTGATTTCGCCAGGTTTTGTATATCTTGACTTCAGATTTTCAACAATGTCATTTTTTATATCTCCTCATGAACTGTACATGTGTCACTTTTCACATTCTGCTCAAAATGTGTTTTTGCACCTGTGGCGCCAAATGGCAGAGTTGCTCTGCAAAATCACCTTTCACGTAACAAACTGATATTGTCACTGTTCATGCTGTGTGGTCACAAAAAACCCAAGTGGAAAACGTGGAGTAAAAATACCAAGAAACTCCCAGGGTGTTAGAGTTTTTGACCATAACGCCCTACCTTGTAGGGACTGACAGGCATTAGGGGTGTGACTTGGGATTGTCGACAGTAATGCTCATGCCATTTCTCCCCTTCCCACCCTGCAGCCAGTGACAGGCATTGAGGTGTGCCTTGGATCATTTGCCCCCAGAGTTCACCCCATTCTCCTATACTGTGCCCATTTCAGCATATTTCATTATGGAATGAGGTGAATGTAAAGGTGAAACACCCCAAAGCACACCTCAACACTTGTCAGTGTCTGAAGGGTAGGGTGAGGTGAAATGTCATTACCGTCATGGGTGATGACCCAAAGGCACACCCCAATGCCTGTCCATCTCTGCAGAGTGAGGATGGAGATGATGTCAGTTCAATACTTCAATGCCATTCCTACACTGCATCTGTCTAACTCCTGCACTTCCACTGCTAATGCCAGCAAGCAAACATTCAGCATTGACAAATGCTTGCTGGTTTTACATCTGGAAGGCAATGACTTCCTCCTTCTTTATTTTGGAGGTTTTTGCCTTATTTTTGGAAGTCAAATACTCCCAAAATGGAGTTAACTGAAGCAATGGCTAGATCACAGCATGGTTTTTCCAGGGGTACTCATGTCAAACTAATTTACCTGAATTGTATACTAAGGTTAGTAATTCATTGGAATGGAACTCCCCTGTAGATGTGATATTTCTGGATTTCACAAAAGCCTTCGACAAAGTACCTCTTAAACAATTAATTGAGTCTTTAAAGAATTTGGGGATGGCTAACAATATACTGTAATTCATTGGCTTCACTCCTGGTTAACAAATAGGAGATAAGGCATTTTATGTGTACAATAGTGAAAGCAGAAAAATTGAGGTGGGGGGACTGTGAGGTTCAGAGGGGTGTAGGGAGAATGTAAGGAGGGGATCTGGACAAGGCAGAAATATTGAACAAATACTTCTGCTCGGTATTCACTAAGGAGGGGAGGGTCCATGACCACAGTTGGGTTTCAGAGGTACTGTATCCAGTGAATATGGCATCCACAATTTAGCACCTACAAAAATGGTGATTCAGTTACAGTACAGCACCTGTATTCAGGTCAACCTGGCAGGGTAGCATCTGGATACCAAGGTAGGAGATGTGGAGCGACAGGAAGCTATGCGTGTATGTGCACACATAAGAGCGGGGGGGAGAGGAAGGAGAGGGAATGTATGTGGGAGAGGGTGTGGTGGGCAGTTGATGAGCTGGTCCGCTATGTGGTGGGGAGGGTTGATGGTTGGGAGGTACAGGGCGCGGGTTCGGTGCAGAATTTTTTTTTTTTGCCAGCAGCCAGCTTTTCCATTTTACACGTATTGCACCCCACTGACATACACCCCCCTGGAGTTGAGAATCCTTTAGAAGGGAGATGCGGGGGGGGGGCAATGCTGGGGGCATAACCACAACATTAAAAAATAGAGTGATAGATCTTAGGCGGCTATTGCCATTCACCGCTAGTGTGTATTGCCAAAATTCATTTCTGGTGATGTACTGTACACTCGCCGTAATGGCAATCACTATTCTGAGATCGCCATTATCACATAGAACCAGTTGCAGAGGCAATTGGGAGGGACAAGTGGACACCTGTCCATTCACAGTGGCAAGAGTTCTGGAAGAACTTACAAAGCTGAAGTTGGATAAGGTGACAGGGCCAGAAGGCATCCACCTGAGGATATTAAGGGAGCTGCGAAGAGAACTAGCAGCACCTCTTCTGGTCCTTTTCACATAGTTACTCAAAATGCATGTGATTGCAGAGGACTGGAGGAGGGCACATGTAGTCCCACTGCACAAAAGCAGCAGTAGGGAGGAGGCAGGGAACTACAGGTCAGTCAGCCTCACCTTAGTGGTAGGAAAGATCTTGGAGACACTGCTGAAAGAAAGGATAGTGGCCCACATGGAAGAGTGGTGCTCAGGATCTAAGGCAACAAGGATTCACAGCAGGAATGTCTTGTCAAATGAATGTGATAGATTTTTTTGGATTGGGTGACTAGGGAAGAAAATCAGAGAAGGGCAGTAGATGTTGCTTACCTAGATTTCAACAAAGTCTTTGACACCATCCCACATAGAAGGCTGATTAAGAAGATGGGTAGTCTGGGCATGGATGACAAGGTGGTAAACTGGGTTAGGAACTGGTGTTCAGAGTGACAGTAAATGTGGTACAATCTGGGGAGAGGGAGGTGACCAGTGGGGTACAGCAAGGATCAATATTATGACCAGTTCAATGTCTTTATTAGTGACATTGCAGATGGACTAGAAGGAAAGGTCTGCCTGTTTGCAGATGACACCAAGATCTGCAACAGGGTGGATACTTCAGAAAGGATGGAGAAAATGAAGCAGGTTCTGGAGAAGCTTGAAAGATGGTCAGAGATGTGGTATCTGAGGTTCAGTGCAAAGTAGTGCAAAACAATGCACCTGGGTAGAGGGAATCTTGGGGAGAGCTACAGGCTGGGGGGTGAAGCTAACTGTTGCCAAAGGGGAAAGGGAGTGGTGTACCTTTGTTTGCGCTGGTACACCGTGTGAGCCTTTTTTTGTATTTTTTTAGTTTTAGACAAATAGGTAGATAGATAGATAGATAGATAGATAGATAGATAGATAGATAGATAGATAGATAGATAGATAGGCAGGCAGGCAGGCAGGCAGACAGAAAAAAAAGAGAAAGAGAGAGAAAGCAGAGTATCACCAGTTCACTACTGTAACTGAAACCAGCAGCATGACTCTGGATGCAGCTTCATATTTCAAGAAAGTCCCACTGTTCTCAAATGGATAATGAAGGTAAATTATTCCTCTCACTAAGTGGAGCACTCAGGATTTTTGGGTGCCTAGAAACATTATTTCCATGCCAATTTTCAAACATCAAACACCAGAATCTAGTTAAATGGGTCCTGCTTACCTAGGTTCAGGTATTTTTTTTAATACATCATTTTTATGGGTAACCCGTGAAGTGGGTGCATGAGGAAGGGCGCCGTCCATTATGGTGACACCTTCCCAGTGCAATCCATTCAAGGCGATGGAAAGGTAGGGCTACCAGATGAGGATGTGTGCAAACTAGGCAACAAGATGTTGCTATATGTACATGCACAAGAGGGGTGGGAGTGAGTGAGCATGGCGAGCATGAGCTGGGAGGGGGTGGCGCTGCGGTTGCTGGTCAAGCTGCCTCATGGCATCAGGGATTGGCTAGTGGTTGGGGTGGCTGAGGGACCAGATTTGGGTCCGGGCGCTGGTGCGATTTTCATTACAGCAGGCCTGAACCTTTTTATTTTACTACTTTCCCTGACCACCCCAGGAATTGAGAATCCTTAAGTGAGTGGGCGTGGGGTGAATCCCCCATGAGGTGTGTGTGTGTGGGGGTGCAGCCACCGCCCCCACAGAAAGCAGTAAAAATATGTCCTGGCTCCATTGTGCTGGTGAGCAAGGGTTGTCAGAGCGCCAAAAATATGTTCAGCACTCTGACTGAGCGATAACAGTGATCGCCTTTAGGAGTTTGCCGTTATCACATAGACTCATTTTTATGTATTTTCAATGTGTTATTGTTGTTAAAGGTTTAATGAAAATGTTCATATTTACGACACATAATACAGATAACCTATGTACCCATGACCGTGGGTCTTGGCACAAAAAAACCCCAGTAAGTGTTAAGCATAGCTACAAGTGGTACATTGTTGGGAGGTTCAAACATTGGTAGGTACAAAATACCAATCTGATACTGCGATGAGAAACGTTTGTTGGGATATAACACTACTGGGGTGTTGTGAATTCACTTCTGGAGGGGTGTGGGGCACCTATATCTATTCTAGACAATCTGTATTTAACTATCTCTAAACCAAGCCTGGTGTGGTGTGAGGGACACTTGTCATTCCAGGTGGTGGAGGGGTGATGCCAGGATAATTGGTCTGTGGGACACAGGGCAGTATACTGGCATCGGGGATTAGTAAGGATAAGATCTTGATTATCCATACACTTCTCTTGAGCAGGGAGTAGAACTTGTTCTTAGTTGAGGAGAAAAAGAAAACACATGTGCCCAGATATTCAAAAGGGTTGCACATGGCGCAACAGTGTTGCACCATGCACAACCCACTGATGCTCCCCGGCTCGATATTCAAAAGGGAAAAGTGCACTGCACAAATCCCAATGTGCCAGAGCACATCAGTAATGTATGCAGGCACAGGTGGGGGGGCGTGCCCATGCATAACCTGAACAGCCCGATATTCAGCCTGAGATGTGCAGAGTTATGCGTGCGCAGTCCCTACCTGTGCCTGCACAAAGTTATGCCCCCCCCAAAAAGGAACAAGTGATGGCCACCCACAGGTGAGCTGCCACATTGCAGGGCGAAACACAGCAGCTGCCAGCTGTGGATGGCCACCCGGGTTCCTGCCGCACCTGGCGGCGCCCCCATGACCCATCTGGGCATCACTATAGCCCCCAGTCCAATATCCCACTGGTGGTCAGTGGACCACTTGCTGAGCCAACTGTGGGCATCATGAATAGGAACCCCAAGTCCAATATCCCTGGTGGTCTAGTGTACCCCACCCCACCAACCCACTGGGCCCACCACCCCTTCCCCCATCAGCCGGTGGGCGGCAGCACCCACCGCCTGCCACCCACCCGTCTGACAACTCGGTGAGGGCTGCGCCCATTGGTTCTAGCATGAGCCAATGGGCGTACATCTCTCCTCTCATGATCCAGATATGTGAATGAATTCATTCACATATCTGGACTACATACATCTGATATAGGGCTGCCGCCATTGGCTCATGCTGTCACCGGGCATGCCTCACCCAGCTATCAGTAGCGTGGGCGGCGGGCGGCAGGCATGGTAGGGTGCTGCCGCCCGGCGCAGATGGGGCGGTGGGGCTCAATGGGTGGGTGGGGTGGGGTTCACTGAGCCACCAGGGATATTGGACTTTGGGGGTCTATTCATGATGCCAGCGATCAGGCTCAGTGCGTCCACTGGACCACCAGGGATGTTGGACTTGGGGGGTTCTATTCATGATGCCAGCAATCGGGCTCAGTGCAGTCCACTGGACCACCAGGGATGTTGGACGTTTTTTATATTACAGGAATGCCCGTGATCGGGCTGCAGGGGGCGTCAGTCCCAGACAGCTGCTGCCTGGCAGGGCGCCAGGTGCAAGTCGTTGGGGATCGGCACACCTGCATGCTAATGGCATGCAAATGGGGCTGTAATGAGATGCAAATGGCCCCCTGTGTGCCTTGCATATATTATGGCCCCATTTGCATGTCCCCTTTTGAATATCGCAGGTGCTGTGCATGGCTCAATGGCACCTGCACCAGCACATCTCCATGCTCCACTCTGGCCACTTGCGCTGGTGCAGTGCCACTGCGCCATGCACAGTGGGGGTGGCCAGGGTGCGAAATTCAAAGCTGCTGCACCATAGCACAGCTCCGTTGAATATCACCCCGGACCACACCCCTGCATAACACAGTTGAGCTGCGCCCAGGCTTGTGCCACAGCCTGGCGCAGTTTGAATTTCCCGGCCATGGAGTACTCTTATGGAGGGCACATGCACATCTGGGTCGGGGGTAGGATGAGAAACCCAGGGGACTCCTGGGGGGAGGAGGGATATCATGGAGGGAGTATAGGGGTTTGGGGGGTTCACAATCTGGATTAGCCCACTCCTTGTTTGGGGAATCCTGCAGTTAGAGGGGGAAGGATAGCAGAAACCATGCTAGAGGTACCCCAGGCTAGGACCATATCATGGATCAAGTCCCCAGGTGATGGTCATAGGAAATCATATAGGGGTTCCCAAACTCTCCTATGGAGATGTAGGGTTTGGCTAACCCCATGGGATAGTCTGTCAAAGGATGAGACTTGCACTAGCTCTGATAGAAGTTCTGACTCAAGGCGAATGTTGGATGTTCTCCATCTGCATACCAGGAGGTGTTTGGCCACAATGCTGGCAATCATAACTAGGTCCTTTTGTGATTTACTAAGGTGGGGGATATCTGTTACATTGCTGATAAAAAAGAGGTCTGGGACCCTGGGCATTGGGGCATGTACTATCTTGGAAACAGTTGTTTGTATCATGGTTCAGAAGTTGACAATTTTTGGACAGTCCCATAGGATATGGAAGAGGTCTCCACCTTGGAGACGGCATCTCCAGCATAGGTCAGAGAGGGACTGGTGGAAGGCAAGTAGAGAGGCTGAAGTGCGATACCAGCAGTGCAGGATTTTGTTTTGAATCAGTCTTTAATGGAATTCTACACAATAAACCAGCATTTAAGCCATGCTGCATTGGTGAGCATGTGTCTGAGGACCGAATTCCAATAGGTTCTGGCACGGGTGGTTTGCTCCGGGATGCTGTCTATAATATGCGCATATATTTTACTTGCTTTGCATTTGGGGATGCAGAGCCAAGTTGCCAGGGGGTGTTGATGGAGAGGTGTGGGCAGGGTTGATTGTCTGTGTTAGAATCCGGGAGAGACAGAGAGTTCCGTAATTGGAGGAATTTCCAAAAATCTGATTTGGGCAGGGAGTACTAGCTTTGCAGGTTTTGGAAGTAGTCAAGAGTATTTGTATTAGAAGAGAATTAGTCCTTTATTGTATGGATCCCTTTTCTCTTCCAGTCCTCCCAGTGGGGAGGGGGGCCTCTGATCAGTATGTTTGGGTTGTCCCAGAGCGGGGTGAGGACAAGGTGGGCTAGGTTTATATTAGCCCATTTGCTAACACTCTTCCAGTTGCTAAGCATGGAAGTTATTGGTGGGGATAGGGGTCCCCGATGTTTGGTCTTTTGAAAAAGGCATATTGATGGGTAGGGTATCCATAGAAAATAGGCTTTGATTTCCTGCCATGGGTTAAGAGAGGGAATGGGGGAGAGTGGTTTACATTGAACTACAGTAATGTCTGAGCAAGTTTAAAGGCTGATTAGTAGCCTTGAAACCAGGGTAAGTTCCATCCTCCCTTACGCCAATAGGAGAGTAGGTTGAATCTGCTATAGTGAGGAGGATGGCCAACCTAAGAAACTGACCAATCAGTTTATCGTGCGGTTAAGGGAAAGGTGGCACTGGGGGATGCGTGTGGCAATATGGGAGACAAGGTAAATGAATAGCTTCAGTGATCATGTTCACTGCTTCAATTTTGCCAGCCAGTGAGTGATGAAGTTGTTTCCATCTGTCTAATTCCATTTTGATTTTGGGGATAAGTTTATCAAAGTTTACATCCCTTAGTTCGTAAAGGGAAGGGGTTATTGTGATATCTAGGTTTGTCAGGGAGAAGGGGGACCATTTGAGGTTGTGTGTGGTGAACGGGTCTGGAGAGCATTTTTTGTTTAGCTGTAGAACTTCCGTTTTGGCTTGATTCATTTTGAAACCTGACAGGGATGAGAATTTATGAAGCTTGTTAAGAAGTAGGGTAATTGCCTTGTGTGCATTGCCCAGGGTCACTAGGATATCGTCCACATAAAGCAAAATCTTGTATTCATGGTGCCCAACCTTGATTCCCAAGATTTTTGGGTGTTGCCTAATTGCAACCATGACTGGTTCTATTGCTAACACAAATAGGAGTGGGGAGAGAGGATAGCCTTGGTGGGTGCCCTGTGCAAGAGGAATAGGTGTGGGATTCATTGAGATAGTGAGGACCTTTGCTGATGGTGCGGTGTACATAGCTTTAATGGCTGTGATGAAAGAGTTCCCAAAGCCTAGGTGCATTAGTGTAGTGTACAGGTACTTCCAGCCTGTGAGTCAAATGCTTTTTCAAAGTCGTTTGTGATTGCACCTGCTGGGGAGGGGTGAAGGTGGGTTATATGCATCAAATTCATAAGAGTTCGTATGTGGTCTGCACCAAGACGGCCTTTGATGAAACCCACCTGGGAAGGATAGAATAGCGATGGGAGTAAAGATTGTAGTCAATTTGCTAGGACTTTAGCATATATTTTAGTATCAACTGTAATGAGGTAGATGGGGCAATAATTTGCAGGCTAGGAGTGGTCTTTGTAAGGTTTGGGAAGGACGGTGACAGTGGCCAAAGACGTAGAGGGTGGGAAGGTGATCAAACCTTTGCAGTCTGAGTAAAGGCATTGCAGGATGGGGCAGATTTTGAGTGAGATTATCTTATACCAGTCGATTGGTAGTCCATCACCCCCTGGGACTTTCTTGGGTTTCATGTCCGCAATAGCAGCCTCAATTTCTTGTATAGTAAACTCTTTGTCCACAGATTCCGCCTGCTCGGGTGACAGTTTCTGTAATTTTAAGTCATTTAAGAAGGCATTTTTCTGTTTGAGGTGGGAGGGGGGAGTTTAGGGTAGCTGAGTAAAGCTGGTGGTAGAAGGTTGCCATTATGTTGCTAATCTTTTTCTGTGATGTGTGGAATTGCCCCTTTAGATGGAAAAGTCCTGTGATCAAGCATTCAGCTTGTTGTTTTCTAAGCTGGTATGCTAGTAAGTTAGTGCTTTTTTTGCCCTCTTTTCCAGTATTTGTGCTTTAAAAGCCAAATAGCTAGTTCCGCTTGACGTGTCGTAAGCTGGTTAAGTTCATTCCTGATTGCTAGGGTCTCTTCGCAAACAGCAGGGAACATTCCCGGTGTCCTGGCCAATATTCCTCTTCCCATAAACCGATTCATGCAATTATCCAGGCTGTGTGTGGGTGATGATGTGCAATATGGCTGCCACCACACATTCATCCACTTCACTACCAGTCTAGCATTGCTTATAAAGCACTTTGGGATACTGCGTATGAAAAGCGCTATATAAATGCTGATTCTTCTTCTTCTTCTTTCTAAATTGGGGACTTTTTAGATACTAGTGTATTGGCTTTGAGCTATGCTTCTTTTGCTTTCGGCCGTCCTTCCAGTTCAGTCTTGAGTTTCTCCCATTGCTTATGACTATGGGAAGCATACCTGATAATACAGCCCCTGAGGTAGACTTTGAAAGCCTCCCACAGTGTGAGGACTGTGGTAGTGTCTTTGTTATTGGTGGAGAAGAAATCCATCACGTCTTTATGTAGCCATGGTTTAAATTGTGGATCCTGTAGTAATCTGGGGTCTAGCATCTAATTGGAGGAGGGCTGCAGTGGTGGGCCAATTGTGTGGTCGATTAGGATGGGAGCGTGGTCAGATATGACCGTGGGTAAGATGTCAGATCCTATAACTCTGGGGGTGAGAGTGCTTGAGGTAAGCCAAAAGTCCAGTCGGCTTAGGGTGCCATGGACGAGGGAGGTGTTTGTGTAGTTCCTTGAATCTGGATTGAGCACTGTCCATATATTGCTCAGCACTTGGTCTTGGGCCCACTGGAGGATTATCTTAATTGCCCGGGGTGGAGGTCTGGTTCACCGTGACTTCTGTCCATTGCCAGGCTGAGGGTGAGATTGAAGTGTCCTCTGATCAGGATAGGTGTCTGTAGGTCAGCAAAAGTGGACAGTTCATTGGCTAGGTGATGGAAGAAGTGGGTATTGTCCTGGTTTGGAGCATATAGGTTTAGGATGACTAAGACACCTTGAGAAGTATTGAACAAGGCCATGACCCATCGACCCACATCATCTGAGTTTAGTTTATTTAGGGTCCATGATAGCGTTTTGTGAATTTGGATGGAGACTCATGTTTTTTTTTTAGTGGGAAGAGTTGTGCACCTCCAACTCAATCCAGCCTTTCTTGAGTTTCCGTGCCTTTACAGGGGACAGTTTTGTTTCCTGCAGGAGCACCACCTGGGGGTGCTGTTTATTTAAGTGAGTCAAGACCTGCTTGCACTTAATGGGGGAGTTAAGTCCCTGAACATTCCAACTTACACATCTGATATCACCCTTTGTCTAGCATGTTGGGGTAATGGTTTGGTAGAGACTGCTGAAGGAATCATGCAAGGAGGTCTAAGGTAGGGGGTAGAGAGCTGGGGGAAGGAAGATAGTGACCGGGGATCCCCTCACTGGAGTTGTGCACATGATCTCAAAAATAACATAGCAATAGAACACTAGGTCCCTTCAACCCTTTTCACACTTGACCTGTGGGGGGCTCCCTCTGGGGGTCTCAAGTACAAAGAAATACATACGTGTAATAATATATCTAACACTAACATCATGATTAACAAAACACTTTTTGAGAATATAGTAGGTAGTATACAAAGGATAAATAAAAAAGGATAACTTGGTTGGTGAGCAGAGAAGAAACCGGGGGGGAGTACCCCCAGTTGTTTTCAACCCGCATACTGTACTGAGGGTTCAGCTTACATGATGAAATAGCTGTAGCTGATAAGTAGAGTGATGTTGAGTTGGCTATTCTCATATGAGTTGCCTGAGGTAGAACTACACTCTGAAGGCAGAGTGTGAGGACCACGAGATACATGCCACTCATCCAGGTGTAGTTCAAACAGGTAAAAAGATGCAATCACCCAACCTTCTCAGCTGAGTATGGAGTTGTGGGTGTCAAACCATCACAGCAGCCATCTTGTGGTGGTGGTGCTTCATGGTAGCATAAATAAGCAATATAATAAATAGGAGATTGCTTGCTGAGGTGGGGTAATCAGAGGGTTGGGGGTGAAGTCAAGGAAGGAGGGGTGGTAGATTCTAACCCACAGAGAGTTCTGCAGTTTCATAAGAGGGAAGCAGGACAGTCACAGCAACATGTGTGTAGGGGGGGAGTGGTGAGGGCAAATTGTGCCCTATTGTTAATTCCTAGGGCCATATCTCTCAAGTGTCTCTTTCACGAGAAAAATCTTCATTTTACCCCCAATACTGCCCTGTCTCTCATTTCCACCCCAAGGATAAGTTGATAGCATTTTAAGATGCTCACTAAAAAATGTAAACTTTGCATGTGTAGACAAAGGTCTCCACCATGTTCCTAGCTTGCATCTCATGCCCTAGAGTGTGCGCCTTTGTCTGAGAGTCATTCTCCCTCTTTGTTTCTCATTCTATGTGTCTGTGCCCCTCATTTCAGTAACAAAAGGTTGGGAGGAATGCCTAGGAGTGGTGAATCTGTGAGTCACATGGCCACTTGCTCGAAGGTATTGCTGCTAAGAGATGTGTAGTGGTGGGGCACTGCCCTCTAGAAGTGACCAGGAGGTTACTAGAGATGAGTGGAAATCTGTGCATCATGGAGTGCGTGTGCAGTCTGGAAAGGAGCTGAGGTAAATCTAACAGGGGGTTGATTACCCCTACAGTGGCTACCTGAGCCTTCAGGGGGTTTCTGCATTGTGGCATTAATGATATGGGATGAAAAAGCCCTGTGTGGTGAAGGTACACAAAACTGTGTGTGTCCATGGCTCTGAGTGTGGGGCAGCCTTTTGCATGAGGGAAACAAATTGAAAACTTGTTGTTGGAAGAGTTGCAGTCCTTTCTGTGCCGGTAGTGAATGAGAGATGAGATTGGTGTGAATTTACTACATAGCAAGATTGTGAGCCACTACTCAGAAACAGGGGTGAAGGAGGGACTGCTTTACTGACTAGAACACAGATAGATCTAGGGTTGTGGCCAGGGCTATGAAGGGGGACCTGGTGCTGGATCCAACTTTCTATGCTATGGGTGATAGGTTTGCAGAATGGGGGAAGGGGGACAGGGACTGGGGAATGGCCGCATTCCTTGAGGGCGATGTATTGGGATTGGCTTCTATGTCAGAAGGTGGTCATTCCTCACATTGTTCCACCAGATACGCTCAGCTATGATGAATGTCTGGAGATGGAGGAGGTATCTGTGCAAGCTCAAGACCTGAGCTGCTGAAAGAAAGAAAGAAAAAAAGAAGAAAACCAAAACAGCCCTAAATGCAAGCCCTGACCATCCCATCTCCTCGCTGCATGAACAGTGCAATATGGGGATAAGTGCTGTATAAAACCACAAAACAAGAATAAAGCATGTGTTTTAGTATCCAGCTCCTGGCAGTGAGGCCTAAGGGATGTGATTAGGCAGTTGTCTCTGCTCAGGGTGTATAGGTCTGATTGTGCCCTGAGGTGGATGGCTGATGTTCCCTTGCAAACACAGAAGAAAGGCCTGGGCTGTGAGCCTGGGGCAGTGCAAAAGAAGGTAGATATAGTGTTCTTTATGGCAGATGCTTAGTAGGAGAAGAGGTTAAGCACCCTCAGTCTGGCTTGATAGAGGGAAGGGATCTGACCATATACTGTAGTCTACGGGGAAGCAAGGGAGCAAGTATATGGGGGAGTCCTGCATTGTAGTGCTTCTGAGTCATCCCTCCATCACAGGGGTGTCCCAATGGGAGCATAACCTGAGATGAGTGGATGTGAGAGGGTATGTGGCAAGGGACACATGCTCTACCAGGAAGAGCCACCTGCCCTCTAGCCAAGGGAAATTCAAATTCAAGTAGCCTGCCCCTTCTGACATGCAATTAGAAGTTCATACAGAAGAGAGAAAAGAGAATAATAAAAGAGTTCTATTAACTGGGCAACATTTTTCACAAAGTGATTGTCGAGTGACAATATAAAGGCTATATATGCCTACCCTGTCCCATAGTGGGAGGGAGAAACACAAGGATTACAGAGTCATTATAGAAAAGTCTTTCATTGCTGCTATCAGGGTTAGTCTCTGGTGGAGGATGGAAGCTGCTCAGTCCTTTGAGCATTATCTGGGCCAGCTGCTGAGGAATCTTGGGCTAGAGTTGTCAGGGATGCTTGTGGGCAAGTCTGATTCAGATTTTGTCTGTTGCCTGCAGGTTGGATTGGTGAGGTATCCATCACTGATTTTTGCATCAGGGGTGCATATTTGTTCTACATTCAGAGATAGATTTCTTCTTTGGATTCACCAGATGTATCTGAACAGTTGCTGCCCCTGGGTCTGTGGGTGAGGTGAGGTGAGGTGAGGGGAAGGGGTTTAGTGACCAGACCAGTTTTTCCTTTTGTATTTTGCAGCTGCATCCACATCTCCTCCGAGTAGATAGCATGGGTCTGAAAAGTGAGCGTTCTTGTGTGGAGCTCATTGCTGCTCCATTCAGAGCAGGGGATGTATTCACATCCCAATGTCTGACTTCGTGGTTGGAGGGCATTAGCAACTGGGGCCAGTGGGTCCTGATATAGTCCTTAGCCACCTCAGGGACAAAAGTCTTTGTGTGCCCCTCCATAGAAGAGCTGTAGTGTGACTGAGTATCTGAGGACAAACGTGACCCCAGCTCGATGTAATGCATGGCAGACATCTGTGAAGGTTCATCATAGGGACACTAGATCTTTAGAGAAGTCCTGGAAGATCATTATTTTGTGACCATGCCAATTAACTGAGACAAGTTCTTTAGCTCTCTTCAGAATGTTGGCTTTAACATGGTATCTTAGGAAGTTGGCAGTTATGGGGCAAGGCAGCTGTCCTTTCTTGATGGGGGTGGCTCCAGTGCAGTGTGCTCTTTCAGTTCCAAAGGTGGTGTCCCCTGGCAGCTCAGTAGTTCTGGTAATGCTTTGCTCAGAAGAAGTGCTATGTCTCTGGTGTCTTGCATTCTGGGAACCCCAGAAATTGGAGGTTGTTTTGTCAACATCAATTTTCCAGGTCGTCTAGCTTGGTTTTCAGGCTATGGAGTGAGGACTGTTGAGTCCTGAGGGTGTTACAGAGGGCCTGGCATGAGTCTACGGATTGTGTTATTTTCAATTCATTATCCTCCATTCTCATCATAAGTTGTTCCAGCAGGGCAGTATGGTTCACAGTGGTGAGCGTAGAATCTTGGATTTCATTTAAGATGCTGTCAAGCTTTTTCTCTGTTTTACTGGAACTGGTCATCTCTGTCAGTGGTGTGCAGGATCTGAGAGCCAGAACAAAGGATTTTCAGTGGGTGGGAGGCTTACCTGTGTCCAAACGTTGTTCCCAAAGTTTAGTTTTGCAATCTCTGAGATGGGGTGATGTAGGGTACAGCAACTTATTATCCAAATATAATTTAGTCAAAAAGTTTAACGGGTGATGGAGGAGTCAAGCAGATTATTATCCTGGAGGAGCGGATTACTGAATCAAGTGGACATCTCAGTTGTTGGTTAGCCATGCCCCCCCCCCGGCCTTTTCAATGTTCTTGAGTTAGAAAAATGCAAGACAGAACCTGACACTATCTTTTTTTTTCCCTCACAAGGAAATCATGAAAATAATCACTCACAATCTGATATTTTTAACCAATTGAACTTGATGGTAATCTGAAAAATCCTTCTATCTCTAGAACTATATGAAATGTTTTCACAAAACTTTTAAAATAAACTACTCAGCAGAGACTGCTTCTAACCTGAAGGTTTCATGAAACAATTCTGTGTCATGTAGGCTATTCATAAGAGCAAAAAATAAATGTATGTTAAGTATAGGAAAACAAAACACCCTTTTGTTTTTGCATTTTCTAGGTGTTACATATCTCAAAACACATTCAAGCTGCCATTACAAAACTTTTTATGTCTTAAGACTCTGCCAGCCTGACTGCACATGCCAAATTTAGGACTATTTCATTGAATGCTGGCAACGTTATTAAGATACAAAAATTTGGGTTTAACATTAAACAGGCTACTCAACCTTAACAGTAGGGGTGCCTCTGCACTCATATAATATAATATAATATAATATAATATAATATAATATAATATAATATAATATAATATAATATAATACAATATAACATAACATAATATAATGTAATGTAAAGTAGCATAATAATATAATATAATATAATATAATATAATATAATATTCTGCTGTGGTAGCACCAGTATTGTTAGGGTTGAGCAACAGGTTCTATGTTAAACCTTAATTTTGCACCTTAATAGCTTTGGCAGCTATTTGACAAATTTAGCTGAAATTTTCCATGCAATGTCTAATAGGGAAGGTCTAAATATATGGAGAGTTTTGTGATGGCAGTTTTTGTGGTTTCTGAGATCTGCATGTCATTTTCATGCAGATGTCCATATTGTTTTCCTATACTTAACATGGGTTTTTGGTTTTACTCTGGCCAGCAACCAACATGGAATGGAATGTTTTTTTCCAAAGCATTTAGTGTAGAAGTATGCTATGACAAGATAATGCATTTGACAGGTTTCTTAAAAAAAAAAACAGTTCCAAAGTTATAAGGATTTAAAGAGCCCTTGCTCCATTGTAAAACTTTGAAAATAGAGAAGATTTAGACCCAATCCAGATAGTATTTCATACATTTCCTATAATTCTTTCCCATTTTCTTTATCGCTAAGAAAGTTGCATGAAAACAAGCACTGTACGCTAGACTTTAGCTTTTCTGATTGCTTGCCTGCACCCGATATCATAATCCCTTGTCTATGACATCATAATTATCTCCCCAGCAACAAATTGTTTTGCCATAAACAGACCTGTGATGTCAGGTGTAGGTATCCAGCCACAGCAAATAGGTAAGGGATCCTGTTTTTATACAAAGACCACTAGTGACAAAGGAGTAAAGGTGAGAATTACAGGTAACAGATGAAAAGTAGGGTGAATTGTGTCTAAATATTACATTTTTGTTTTTCAAACTTGTGCCTATAGTGTTAGGGTTTCTTTAAAATTTAGTTTTTCTGCTGTTCTGATCATTTTCTGTAGAGTTTTTTGGATAATGTTCTCGTATGACATGAAACATTCCACATCGCAGATCATTCTTGTTTACTCACCACTTGCTTCTTACAGCACAAACCAACATTTTCCATGTTGTAAAGATCACCATCTTGTTCACCTCTGAAGTAAAACACATGGAAAACACACATACAAATTCTGTAATTAAAAAAAAACAAAAAAAAACTTGAACCTAGCTAAATGGGACCCATTTAGCTAGTTGCTGGTGCTTGCTTTTTAAAACAATGGCCAGAAATAACTTTTCTGGGCACCACAAAATTCAGGATGCCCAGGTTAGCAACAGGAGCTATTGACCTGCATTCTTTGTATGAGCACAGCTGGGCTTTCTTGAGTGCCAAAGCTGCAGCTCGACTCATGCTGCCGGCTTCAGCTGAAGCAGTGAGCTGGCAATCCCATGTTCTCTCTCTGTCTATCTGTCTGTCTCTCTCTCTCTCTCTCTCTCTGTCTGCTATCTATCTATCTATCTATCTATCTATCTATCTATCTATCTATCTATCACCTATCTATCAATCACTCTATCTATCTATCTATCTATCTATCTATCTATCTATCTATCTATCTATCTATCTATCTATCTGTCTGTCTGTTTACCTATCTATCTGTCTGTCTATCTATCTATCTATCTATCTATCTATCTATCTATCTATCTATCTATCTATCTATCTATCTATCTATCTATCTATCTATCTATCTAATTTAAATTGTTCTTAAGTGGACTGCAGTGTCCACCACTGGTACCACTTCTTTTCTTTCTTCCACCTCCTCTCCAGGTAGCCCATCCCATTCCCAATGTTAATAATAGTGGACCAGGGTGCCCACCACCAGTACAGCTTCTGTTGACTCCCCTCCCATACAGGTCACCCGGCCCAATTTCCAATATGTCCATGGCAGCACCAGAGTGCCCACCCCATGTGCCACTGAACTGTAGCCCAACATTGGGGTGCCCACTCACTATTGTCAGAATATAACCCCTGAAACAAAGAAACCCATCCCTTGATTCTTTTAACCTATAGGCTATATACAAGAAAACGATCCCTCACCAATATGACCTCTCCACACACCCCACTCACCCCACCCTGACCTCCCCATCAGAACCCACTTCCCCAGCCCCCACACACCCTCACTCACCTAAGCTGCCTCATAGTGTAGGTCCATGATGCAGTCAAATACATATCTTGCTGCTGGAACCAACAACTTTAACATGAGAAAACAAGTTAAGTGCTGTTTAATGTATTTCAATGTTGTTGTTTTTTTATTCTTATTCAGAACTTTGTCATTTTTGCATATTTTTACACTACATTTTCCAAATGGCCTTTTTGGGAACCCACATCACCACCAGTGGCAGTGGAATTATGCAGATCTGGCCAGAAATGTGATTTCATGGTTGCTTTGTGAAATCACCTTTCGGGTTGGATTTGAAAAATGTCACCACAGGTGCTCATATGATATTGTCTAAGAAGGACATGCTGAAGACTTTTGGTCAAAAGATGTAAAAATAACAAAGTTAAGAGTGTATGTTGAAAATGTTCTATGCTTACTCATAACTTTGGTGATTTTCAGTATTTTGACCCCAGATTTTCAACATAGTCATTTTTTCACACCACCTCAGCTGAGTTTAGGGACAAGCTCAATGGCAAAATTACATGGAGTGAGGGTTCTGGGATGGCACTGTTATATGACACCTCCCCAGTCAGGGAATGAAAATTGCAAAATTGCAGCATTGCCTACACAAGTGCAGGTATTATATAGCGAAGACAGCTGTCCCCTTTGCATAGGGCCTTGCACCTCTGCACCCATGGGTGGCAGAGGACCCTTTGCATTTGCTGAGAGATGGATTCTTTGCCCTGTGCATCTGTATTTCCTTAAAGAGAACTCCAGATCCTCCCTAGAAAAAACTCAAATGAGGGAGTAGTCAGTTCCCATAGAAGCCATAAAGATGTTCAAGGAATTTACAAGAACAAATGACCACTGACGAAATCATGATTCAAATTAAAAAAACATTTATTTTTATTGTGTGCACTACGGAAAACACCCTAACTTGCCAACTTTTCGGGTGTCCGTGTATCAATTTCTCAGGGTGGAAAGCATTTCTAGTGGTAAAACTCCATATAAACACTTCATTTCATTCCTGTATGGAACTTTGCATATCTGTCACCTGAATGTCAAAGTTATTTATCTCTTCCTTCTCTTTTTCTTTAGTTTTACTTTATACTGTTGGTGCTTCTTTAACTTTGGGCTCCTTCTCCATGGTACAGAGCCTGTATCTCAAGCCACATGGAAGCACAGGGACTAGATGTGTGCGAAAAAAAAATTCCTTCAATGGATTTTCTGCGAAAGTCGGAATTTCACTTCTGCAAAAGTTTGGAAATAATTTTGGCCACTTCTGTGAATTTCCAACTTACAACTGTGGGCTTTTTTGTATTAACAAATTTAATATAATATGTCTTCAAGAAACTTGGCATACTGAAGAGCCTGATGTAACATTTACTGGATACAGTACTTTTCATGTACCAGGGGGTCAAAGTTGCTAAAAGAGGAAGACCGGCAGGGGGTTTAGTTATCTGAGTTAGAACTGATAAAGATACCATGGTTGACTCTATATGTATGAATACTAACTTCCAAACTTTTCTTATACAACATAAGAAATGGACATTCTGTCTTATTAATGCATATATTCCTCCTACTAACTCTAAGGCCCAGATATTCAAACTGCGCCATTCTGAGGCGCAAGCCCCTGCGCTGCTCAAAATAGTTGCGCAGGGGTGTGGCCGGGGCGATATTCAAAGGAGTTGCGCTATTGAGCAACTCCTTTGAATATCACCCCCCCAGCCACAGCCACTGTGCATGGCGCAGTGGAACTTGCACCACCGCAAGTTGCCAGAGTTGAGCATTAAACTTGCGGTGGCGCAAGTACCATTGTGCCATGCGCAAATTTCCGATATTCAAAAGGTGATATGCAAATGGGGCCATAATTCATGCAAGGTGCAGGGGGGGCCATTTGCATCTATTTATGGCCCCATTTGCATGCCATTAGCATGCAGGTGCGCCGATCCCCGAGGACTTGCTCCTGGCCGCCCTGCCAGGCAGCAGCCGTCCGGGACCGACGCACCCTGCAGCCCGATCGCGGGCAGTATGTCTGAATACACTCTTCCCCCCCACACAGCTCCCAATGCCCGATCGCGGGCAGAAAGTAACATGAAACACCCCCCCACACATCTCCCGATGCCCGATCGCGGGCAGAAAGTAACATGAAACACCCCCACACATCTCCCAATGCCCGATCGCGGGCAGAACGTGAAACAAACCCTTAGCAGTGCCCGATCACGGGCAGAATTATAAAGCCCCCAACCCGAATATCTCCCTGGTGGTCCAGTGGACCGTAATGCCGATCGCGGGCAGAAGGTAACATGAAACACCCCCACACATCTCCCAATGCCCGATCGTGGGCAGAACGAAACAAACTTCCCAAAGTGCCCGATCACGGGCAGAATGTCTCGAAAACCCCCAACGAATATCTCCCTGGTGGTCCAGTGGACGTAATGCCCGATCGCGGGCAGAATGTCAGGGTTACAAAGCCCCCAAACATCACCCCGGTGTCTAGTGTCCCCTTACCCACCCACGTGACCCCTCCACCGGCCTCTGGCAGCCGGGCGGGCAGCATCCCACCGCCTGCCGCCCGCCGCCACGATCGATCAGGCGGCACCAGCTGGCGCAGCTACAGCCACCGGCATGCAGTCTTACACGCATATGACAGTCCAGATTTGTGAATGACACTCATTCACAATCTGGACTGTCAGGTACGGTATGGGCTGCACGCCCATTGGCTGTAGCTCTGCACCACTGGGTGTGCAGCCCTACCGACAGTCAGTTGGCGGCAGGGCGGCAAGCGGGTGGATGCTGCCGCCCGCCGCCGCCGGGGAGCGGGTGGAGGGGCTGTGGGTGGGTGGGTGGGGGGACACTAGACACCAGGGAGATGTTTTGGGGTTAACTGACATTCTGCCCGTTAATCGGGCATTACGGTCCACTGGACCACCAGGGAGATATTCGGGTTGGGGGCTTTATATATTCTGCCCGTGGATCGGGCACTGGGGTTTGTTTCACATTCTGCCCGCGATCGGGTATCGGGAGATGTGTGTGGGGTGTTTCATGTTACTTTCGCCCGCGATCGGGCATTGGGAGATGTGGGGGGTTGTTTTACGCTCTGCCCGCGATCGGGCTGGTAGGGGGCACAGGACTGAGTTAGGCCAGCCACGGTGGTAGCTGCTGTGTTGTACCCTGCAATACAGCAGATCACCTGTGGGTGGCCCTCAACTTGATCCTTTTTGGCTCAAAGTTGTGCATGCACAGGTTGGGGGTTGCGCATGCACAACTCTGCACAACCCGACTGAATATCGGGTTGCCCAGTTTATGCATGGTTCCTCCCCCTCCTGTTGAGCATGCATTCATTTGCATTGCGCTGTTGCTCAACCTGTTGTCAGTGGCGTAACTGCCTCCTGCTGAATATCGCAGAATGGCGCAATGTAGAACTTGCGCATGCGCAACCCTGTTGCGCATGACGCAACCCTTTTGAATATCTGGGCCAAAGTCTTTTGACTCAAGTATTTGGGAGCAACTTTGTGAGACAATTCATAAAATCTGGGCTGTTACTTCATGTGAAGAAACCCTGTTATCTGGGGACTTTCATGCAAGAATAGGGCTTTTTGATGGCTATGCTGATAATGACTTTCACAATTGATGTTATACAAAAGCTTTCAAACTTCCCAGGATTTCAAAGGACCTAAGGGCAAACAATATGTGTTTCTAGTTAATAGAAATAGTTTTAGTATGCTATTTGGCACCAATCAATGGCAGAGTACAGAGCGACAGATAGGGAAATTATACTCACTATGGCTGTAATTCTCCAATGTGTGCACTGTGTGCAAAGAGTACGCAGGCCTGGAAGTGTGTGGCACACAACATGCAACCGGGCAAGCAGCATGTACAAATGCTGTGCAGGACCGCATAGCGGAGGTGTGGAAGAACCTCTTCACACCCACCGCTATGCACAGGCGTAGGAGTGAGGCCATGCAGTGCAGTCTACGTCAGTGCCTATGCACACGCTCCAATGACTATACGTCAGAAGCAGGCATGCATAGGCGAGCACAGCCATATGCCCCAATGGGGGAGATGTAAACCGTTGTGCATGTGGGTAACAGCAGAGAGGTGCATGGTGGCTGGCACAGAGAACACTTCCCCCAAGGTCTCAAACATGGCAGGACACACCCACACATACAGCACATGCACACAAAGAAAGGACACCAGGCCATGTGTCAAAACAGCTTGCTGCCACAATCCGACACATGTAACAGTTTAAGTAGGCAATGTTATGAAAACCCCAGTACAGAACAGATACTCATGGATGCCCCTCCCTCTATGAACACATACGAGGAACACCCCCAACCATTCCAACAGGAGCAACACAGGGCCACAGACTCCCATGTTGAGCAAGGGCATGCAAGCACAATGCCCACCCTCACTACTTCAACACCACACAGGGTTGCAATCCCCCACAGTGGAGGTGAACAAACAGGGCACCCCCCCCAAACACCAGGAGCAGTATAACTCATGGAGAGACCCCCCCAAACAGGCATATGGCAATGGACCCACAGTCACCAGGCCTGCACAGTGTAAACATCCCCTCTACAAAGTACAATAGAAACTTAGAAACATAGACTTTGACGGCAGATAAGGACCGCTAGGCCCATCTAGTCTGCCCATTTCCCTACCTACAGGACATGCCGCAGATCCTATTTAACCAACAGCCTATATCTTCCTGCCCCCCACAAGAATTGCCTTATGTCTGTCCCATGCATTCTTGAATTCTCCCACAGTTTTAGACTCCACAACTTCCTCAGGAAGGCTGTTCCATGCATCCACTACCCTCTCTGTGAAATAATACTTCCTCACATTGCCCCTGAACCGCCCTCCTTCTATGTTTAAATTGTGTCCCCTTGGTCTTGCAAGTCTCTTTTTCTGAAAGATGCTACCCTCTTGGACTTTGTTGATTCCCTTGAGGTACTTGAAAGTTTCTATCATGTCCCCTCTTCCTTCTTTCCTCAAGGGTATAAATATTAAGCTCCTTTAGTCTCTCCTCATATGGCTTCTCTTGCAGACCCTGCACCATTTTAGTTGCCCTCCTCTGGACTGCCTCATCCTGTCTATGTCCTTGGAGATGCGGTCTCCAGAACTGGACACAGTATTCCAGATGGGGTCTCACCAACTGTCTGTACAGAGGGATAACAACTTCCTGTTTTCTGCTGCTGATGCCTCTCCCTATACATCCCAGTATACCCCTGGCCCTCCCTACTGCCTTCTCACATTGCTTGCCAACCTTAAGGTCATCTGATATGATTACCCCCAGGTCCCTTTCCTGTTTTGTTGTTGTTACTACCTCCCCACCCATTGTGTATTCTTCCCCTGGGTTCTTGTTTCCCAGGTGCATTATTTTGCACTTTTTTGCATTGAATCCTAGCTGCCATACGTCAGACCATTCCTCCAACCTTGCCAAGTCCCTTTTCATCCTTTCCACGCCTCCTTGTGTATCAACCCTGTTGCAGATCTTTGTGTCATCTGCAAAAGGCATACTTTTACTTCCAGTCCCTTTGCAATGCCACTGATGAAGACATTAAAAAGGACTGGACCCAATACTGAACCCTGCGGTACCCCACTAGTAACTGTCCTTTCTTCAGAGTGGACTCCATTTACAATTACCTTCTGTGTCCTGTTGTCCAGCCAATGTTTTACCCAGGCTACCACCCTGGGACCCACTCCCAGGCTAGTTAATTTTACTAATAATCTTTTGTGTGGGACTGTGTCAAATGCCTTGCTAAAGTCTAGGTAGGCCATGTCCACAGCCCCTCCCTGGTCTACTACTTTGGTCACCCAGTCAAAGAAATCTATTAGATTCGTCTGACATGACCTTCCCGCTGTGAACCCATGCTGCCTTGGATCCTGTGCTCCACTGACCTCTAGGTACTCAACTATTCTTTCCTTTAGAAGTGACTCCATCACTTTCCCTACCACAGAGGTCAGACTGACAGGTCTGCAGTTTCCTGCCTCTGTCTTGGTCCCACTTTTGTGAAGGGAATCACATCCGCCTTCCTCCAGTTCTCGGTACCACACCATCTCCTCCCATGATTTATTAAAAGAGTAGCCAGTGGTTTCACTAGTTCCTTCCTTAATTCTTTTAGAATTCTGGGGTGAATTCCATCAGGACCCATTGCTTTGTCCACCTTCAGTTTTAGGAGTTCTTGCAGAACCCTTTTTTCTGTGAAAGGACTGACTCGATTTCCCATCAAGAGTGTTTCTGTTAATTGGATTAGGCACTTCCCCTCCTTTGTGAATACTGAGCAGAAATATTCGTTCAGTATTCCTGCTTTTTCACTGTCCCCCTGCCCACCCACCGCTTATTCTATTCAGCCTCACTATCCTCCTTTGTCTTTCTACGTCCTGCTGATGTACCTATAAAAGGTTTTAACCCCTTCTTAACTGAGTTGGCTATCTTTCCTCAGTTTGGGCCTTTGCTATTCTGACTTCCCTCCCTGCTTCTTTCTGCCTTAACTGGTACAGCTCTCTGTCCTGCTCCTTCTATGTTTCCTTATACTTCTGGAATGCTATCTTTTTCTTCCTGACTTTCACAGCCACCTCTCTTGAGAACCATAGTGGCTTTTTCTTTCGTTTTGATTTGTTTATTTGCTTCACACAAAGGCTTGTTGCCTCTGTGATGGCAGTTTGATAATTCCCCATTGTTGCTCCACACCTCCTTCTAGCCTGTTGCTAGTGCTTTCTGAGGCACTCTCCATCTTGCCAAAGTCAGCCCTCCTAAAGTCCAGTACCCTCACTTTTGTATGGCTTGACTCTGTACCTGAGTTTAACGTGAACCACACTGTTTGATGGTCACATGTCCCCAGATGGCAACCCACTTCTAGATCTGAGATCCTCTCACTGCCCCGTTTGAGAGCACGAGGTCTAAGATTGCTCCTCACGAGTGGGTTCCAAACTAGCTGTCTAATGCCTGCCACCTGTAGGGCGTCAAGAATGGCCCTGCTCTTCGATGTCACTGCAGCAAATGTGCTCCAGTTAACATCTGGCATATTCAGGTCTCCCATCAACAGTATCTCCCCTTTCTCTGCCATTCTAAGAATGCCTTCCATCATATCCTTGTCCATTCCTTCCCCCTGACATGGGGGAAACAGCATTGTCAGCCACAATCCCAACATGAACAGTCCAGAAATAGGAGTCTGCCAGCAACACCCCCACACCCCAACCAGACATGTCCACCAGACGGCCTGCACACCGGCCATCCCTAGAAGGCCTCATTATCCTCCTCCTCTGAGTCATCGGATGAGCACTTAGGTGTAGTGGCTGTGTAGTCCTGCACCTCCAGGAGCATCCTCCACAATGGGCCATGGTACCCCTGCTGGGAGAAAACACATACAAGAGAGACACATCAGTCCCCAGCATGCATCCAGAGGCAGCCACACCCACACAGATATGATGGTAAGCATCCTACCTTTGATGGCTCCACGGAACTCCAGTACCATCCCCAGTCATCCTTGTAGTACACATCCATGATCCCAACACATTGGGTGATGTACCCTAGCAAATGCCATGGCCAATCCCTCCACTTCACCACCACTTGACCCAAGATGCCTTCACTGAGGTTGCAGAGCTCAACAGCAAAGTGCTCCAGCAGCCCAGTAACATCTTGCAACACAACAAAGCACAGGGACATGGTCAGTGCTGCCACATGTGGCACTCACCTCCAGAGGTTCAGTGACCTTCCAGATCATACCACACTCAAACCCATAGTGGAAGTATGATGATGCGACACGGCACAGCTTTTGTGGGTAGGCTGTGCGCCTACCCACACACACACCACACCCTTCTGCTCCTGAGACTGCAACCATGGTCCATGGATGTACAGCCAACTGAACACCACACCCGAATGTGGGCCACGCTCATAGAGCAGGGTGTGCAAGTGTTGGATGTCCCACTCCAATGGCAGCCATGTGAGGGTGAGGTACAGAGGGGGTTGCATGGCTTTGAGGAAGCATTCAGGACTGCAAGCACACGGTCACAGGCAAACACACCTGTGGTCACCTTGTTGTGTCCTGGAATGCTCCTTAACATTGCACTACTGGATGTCACCATCACTGAGTGCTGTGAGAGGTGTGCTAGGAACAGACCCAGGATATACTGGCTGATCCTCCTGGCCTCAGACCTAAGGGAGCAGCAGTGCATAGACTGGTTCCTTGTGGACCATGGCACATTGGCACACCTGTGTACCATCATCAGGGAGAGGGTGGAGCAACAGACACAGTACTCATGTGTCATGTCTGTGGAGACCAAGGTCCTCTGCACTCTCTCCTATTATGCCACTGGATCATTCCAGTGGGTGTAGGGGGAGTCACAGGTGTCATCCAGTCCTTGGTGTCCAGGGTCATACATCAGGTCACTGATACACTGCTGCAGGTGGTGGGTGCCCACATAACATTCCCCACAATGCAACAGGAACAGCGTGCTGTGAAATAGGCATTCTTTGCCATGCATGGCATGCCAAACACACTTGGTGTCATGGATGGCACACATGTGCCAGTCATCACACAGTCCATGGATGAGGCTGCCTATAATAGGAAGGGTTACCATAGCCTCAACTGTTAGGTGGTGACTGATGCCCGCTGCTGCATCACAGACATATGCATGAGATACCCAGACTCCTGCCACAACACCTATGTGTTTGACAACTCTGGGCTTGGTGTGCAGCTGGCTGCAGGCACTGGTGGGGATGGCTGGCTCCTAGGTAAGTGCACCAGGCTGTTGAGCACAGGAGTGCATGGGCATGGATGGGTGTGTGTGTGTGTGTGTATGTGTGTGTATGTCAGCATTACATTGATGGCCTCCATGGCAGTGGCACTGTCACTCATTCATATGCTCACCCCACACAGGTGACAGTGGAAATTCCCTGAGGCATTACCTGATGATACCATAGCTCACGCCACAGGACAGAGCGGAGGTTGCCTATAATGAGGCTCATCAGAGGACACACTGGTGCGTGGAACACAGTATTGGCATCCTGAAGATGAGGTTCTGGAGTCTGGACCACACTGATTGCACAATGATGCATGCACCTGGGATTGCCTACAGAGTGTTCACTGTGTGTGCCATGCTGCACAACATCTGTGTACATTGTGGGGTATCGTTCCCTCCCCTGCCCCCATGCGACATGCAGCCCCCTGACATTCCACCAGCACCAGACAGGGACCAGGACATGCCAACTGGGCATGCTGTCTGCCACACTGTGGCACATGGTACCTTCAATTGACTGGCCTGTGTGCCATGGGCATGGTGATGATCCTGTCGACTGAGTGCCACTGGCCATGTCTGATATTGTGACCATTGTTGCGTGCCATGAATGCTGCAGACCCACACCATGTGCACTGTGCTATGCGGCATGTATGCCACAAGATGTGCAATGGATGCTGCCCATGTAACCTCAGTGTGTTCAGTGTGTGTGCCCCATCCATGCCACCCACCTGTCCAACCACCCTT
This sequence comes from Neoceratodus forsteri, assembly GCA_016271365.2. Classification (NCBI taxonomy): domain Eukaryota; kingdom Metazoa; phylum Chordata; order Ceratodontiformes; family Ceratodontidae; genus Neoceratodus; species Neoceratodus forsteri. The sequence continues at coordinate 866,021,217 of CM057450.1, read as the reverse complement.
CCAGCACAGGCTTGTGTGTGCCAGTGCTACTGTCACTTCCTCTTGCCTGCGCCCCACCCGCATGGCCATGGTGGTCCATGACGTGGCACAGGGGCATCGGTCAGCACCACCTCCCTGGTGTCATGTCTTCAAGCCATGGGTTTCAGTGTCACGCATTGCTCCAGGCTTCATCCTGCATGTGGGGGGGGGCATTGCGGGGTGGGTAGGCCTCCATGTTCATAGGGTCCTTGTTCCTGTAGTCCCACCAGTGGTGGGTGCTTGACAGGGGTGTCTGCTGCCGAGCCCTCTGCAGCATGGTCATCAGATGCCAGTGTAGTGTACGGCTGTGGGCCAGCAGGTGTTGTGCATGGCAGTGCTACATCACTTGATGCACCCCTGCATGCCTGTGTGGCTCTTGTTGTGTGTGCTGGGGCAGTGGTATGTATGTGTGAACTCATCACCTTATGCTGTCTGCTACAATGTTGAGAACATCCCTGATCTGGTCTATGCCCCGTGCCATGTCCTCAGCCACATGAGTTAGCACATGGATGGCCTCCATCTGTTTCCTCTGCACCGCAAAGCTAGCCTCCTCCTGCTGCCACAGCTCAGTGTAGTGTGTGGCCAGCATCGCTACACCTGTGGGCCACCTGTCACGCTGTTGTACATCACATCCCTGGCTGCCCTCCTCTGCATGTGCTGACAAGGCAGCATGCATGCTCAAATGGGCACTGCTGCCCGGTGGGGCTGTGGATGGCTGTGGTGTGTCTGGGTGCATCTGCGTATGGGGGTGCCATGGTGGCACATGGGGGTACAGGGCGCATGGTGCATCCTGCTCCCACCAGGGATGTATGACTCATGCTACTGGTCTGTTGAAATGGTGTGGTGTCCTCGTCAGTATTTGTGGTCAGCTGCTGGATGTTCATCATGTTGGCATCCTGTGGGCGGTCCGGGTCGACATCTTTTCTTGCATCTGGCTCCACCTCCACCTGTGCATCCTGCCATCAGTTCCCTGTAGTGGTACAAATATGTTTGTGTCAGTTTGGTGTTGCCTGCTGTATGCCCAGCATGTGGGAAGGCTGGCATTCAGGCTGTGGCATACATACCCTCTGTTTCCATGGGCCTCCATGTCACACCTGTGCTGCTACTTGAGGCAACACTATACCTCCAAGGGGGCCCTGTGTGTGTGAGATGTGTGACAGTCAGAGGTCTGTGTGTTCTGGCGTGTCCCTGCCTCTTTCCACCCACACCCTGACTACTTACTGATATGTTGCAGCCATTCTGCATGCCCTGCCAATATCTTCTCTTGGGGTGACAGCTTTGTCCTGGGTAATGGTGGGCTACTCCCTGTTCCTGTCTGTGCCCTGTGTGCTCCTCCAAGCTTCCATTTTGTGGTGGACCAGAGGTCCCTCCACTAATGCTTAATGGTGGTGAGGGTACATGCCTCTGCCCAGCAGTGTTGATGGCCACCTGTATGTCCAGCCATAGCTGTTTCTTGGTCTCGGTGGGTGCCATCAGTGACTGCTCCCCATAAAGCACAGCATAGTTGGCCTGTATGTCCATGACCAGGGCTGTCACCTGGGTGGTGGTGAAATTGCTGGACCTGTTATTTTTGCAAGTGCCTCTTGTGCCCCCATTGCCTGTGCCAGCCTGGTCCTCCACACCTGGATCCTTGCTTGTGTCATTAACGTTTTCTACCTGTGGTGCCATTGCACCCTCACTGCTGCATTTGTGCATACATGCTACTCCTGTGCATGTCCATACTTGGTGGAGTCAAGGGGCATATCAATGGGACATGCAGACCTTGGCCCTGCCCCTACATGCTGCTCTTAACTTTGTTGCATGCTGCACATGGAGATGCCCCAGTGCATGCACTTGCTGCTGAATGCCTCATTGTGTATTCACAGTTCACATACATATGCACGGCGCTTAAATGCACTTTACGCAGCCGGGTTGTGCCATAGAGAATTGCTGCCTATACCCCTAAAGGACCATCTACATTATGTAGATTATATTTTTTGGAATGGAGATATGTCCCTCTGGAAATTTTCTACAGTACCTAGAAAAGCAGAAAGTGATCATTTCCCTCTGATCTTGAAGTCAACAGATTTAAATAATTTTACTTGTAGTCACCCCTCTTTGCTTTCTCTGGAGATTCAGGATAACATAATCAGATGGCATGAAACATTTGAAGGACTGATTAGAGATTTAATACAGAATATCATTGTTTCTTTTTCCAATGACAATACTGATTTTACACTGATGAATAACTGCATACAGTACAAACTTGCTTTGAGTAAATTAGATCTTTTTTAACAACCTCAAGTACTCAAAGAAGGAGTATAGCCTGTAAACATACCTGGTTTGATGCAGAGTGCCGCAAGGCCAAAAAAGATCTTAATCATAAGATTAGGGTAGCTAAACTACAGAAAAATCACAATACATGTAGAGCTTCAAATAAAACTAGAGAAAAAATATAAGCAGTTCCTAATAAAGAAACAAAAAGAGTTTCAACAAGAACAATGAGATAATATGCTAAATATTAACAGCAAAGATCATCATTCCTACTGGCTGCTAGTGACTAAGTGGACAAATAACTTAAAATTTGAAACTGAGTCTCACATTTCCCTTGATACATGGACAGCTTTTTACTCAAAAAATGTTTTTTGTTTTAGGTCCAACGATGCCTTATGATGCACTAACCATTATTATACAATGGCAAGAACATTTCCCATATCCTGATTGGTCAGTGTGTGCCTGGCACAGTGATGTTATTGAACTATAACATCACTGTACAAAGTCCAGGCACACAAATGACTGGAGAGGAGTGAAACAAATCCCTCCCTGCCCACACAAGCCACCGGGAAGCCGACAGTCCCTGAAGCTGTCACAGCTTAGCACAGTTTGAGTCATCACCCACCCACAAACAAACATACGTTCCCTGCCTGACTGCCTTAATCCTTCGCACAAGTAAACAAAAGCTATAATATTAAAAAAAAAAAAAAACGGAAGCTGTCCATTCTTGACTTCACAGTAGCTGACTGTGAAATTGCGTATGCTCGGCTGTTTCAAACAAAAAAACAAACATAGTAGCAATTACATTTTAAACCTTCGCCAGCTTCTCAGCAAAAATATAAACTTTTCCCAAAAAGCAGTTTACCAAAATAAAAAAGACCTGTAACTTACAGGTTCTGATATTTCCAGTTATGGAGCGGAACAGGAAACTGGAAGTAACCTTTTGGGCTTCGGTGTTTTCTTTTTCCCCGTCCATGTCTTTCTCACAGGGCTAAGAAAATTCAAAAAAACACATCTATAGCTGCACCCAGGACAAGCAGTGGAAGCACACTGATTACATATACTTCACCAAAAGGTACCACATGACGAGTGTGCTTGTGGGGGGAGGGGTGACCATGCACAAGAAAGGCACACATTAGCAGCAGCACCACCTACTGGACTACTTTTTCTTTCATTTCTAAAACATGCCTCTCATACAAAAACCAATACAAATATTACAAACAAATTTTATTTTTTTTAACGTTTTAATATTATTTTAAAATGAGCCATTGTATAATAGCAATAAGGAACTCCAGGGAGTGCGTTATTGTGTAATAACGACACTCCTGGGGGTGGTGGAAGCACTCGGCTTCACCTTGTGCTTCAACCCACCCCAGGAGTGACATTATTACACTATAACACACACCGTGTTATGCCTTATTGCTTAAATATGACACATTTTACTCCATTTACAAGAACTGAAGTTTACCTTATAATTGCATCTTTAAAATGCAAAAAGGCTCCGGGACCGGACTTAATAGCAGCAGAGGTTTTTTTAACTTTCCCATCGCTATGGGCCACATTACTTACAACATACTTTAATCTCTGCTGTAGTAGGCTATTCTTTCCTTGCTTATGTAAAGGTGCACTAATAATCTCAATATATAGGAAAGGGGGATAAAGACGATCCATTTATGTATAGGCCCATTTCATTACGTGACAATTTGGGTAAAATCTTTACTAAATTAGTTCTTAATAGACTTACTGAATTACTTGCTAACTTAGGGGGATTATCAAAATCACAGGCTGGGTTTTGCCCTGGATACTGTACAACAGATAATTGTTTTATAATCAGACATTCTTTTGAAAAATATGCGACTGTATGGAACCAAAAATTGTGTGCTGCCTTCATCAATTTTAGTTCAGCGTTTGACACTATCTCTCAAAATTTATTATGGAGTCTTATGAAGGAATGGGGTTTGTCACATGAAATAATAGCTATTATTAAAGAATTATTTTATTTATTTATTAAATTTTGTTAACCGGGTAGGCCCACTGGGCCCCGGAGGTCCTTTTTTCAGGGGCATCCCAGAGTTAGTTATATTGAGCTGAGCAAGTACAGTCAAGTAATACAGAGTAGGATACCTTTGCACAAGTAAGGTAGGGTAAAACTGGTCAGTTGTCCTCTACTTTTCAAACTAATACCAGCATTAGGCAGGGTTGTATCCTTGTCCCTTTGCTATTTTAAATTTACATTGATGAATTATTAGTGCAGTTGGAGCACTCTCAGTCTGCCTCTTCTAAAATCATGGGTAGGCACTGTGCTGTGTTAGCCTACGCTGATGATCTGGTATTGGCTATGGCTTGATGATGTCCAACTCATTACCTCAGATTGGGTGCATAACCTGGGCATTATATTTGATGATTGTCTGACCCTGAAGTCTCAGGTGTCAATCATGGTCAAATCCTCATTTTACCATCTGAGGAATATTGTCCGGGTAAAACAACTGATTCCTCCGGGTGACCTTTCAACTTTGGTCCACGCCTTCATTACTACCTATCTTGACTACTGCAATGCTCTCTACTTATAGCTGTCTGGGATTGATATCCATTGCCTGCAGCTAGTGCAGAATGCTGCAGCCAGGCTGTTGACTGGTACCTCTAGGACCTGTCATATTATGCATGTGCTGTGCAATCTACATTGGCTGCCAGTTCGGTGGCAGATCACCTATAAGGTAGGTTTGCTTACCTTTAAAGCCCTACACGAACAGGGACCTGACTACCTTAAAGATCTTGTGACTCCCTACTGCCCCAATTGCCCTCTCCAATCCTCCAATGAGGCATTGCTAGAGATTCCCAGGGTTCGTCTTTTAAAATATCTGGCGCTGGTGCTTTTTCATTTGCAGCACCGACCCTGTGGAATTCTCTACCTTGTCGGTTAAGAGAATGCCTGACCATCAGTAGTTTTAAATCAATGCTGAAAATGTATTTATTTTCTTTGGCCTTTCCTGACTAAGCAACTGATTTATTTTAAATAATGGCAATATTGTCTTTTTTTATATGGTATTTGTATTATGTACAGCGCCTTGGTTTTTGAAAGGTGCTTTAAAAATAAAGATTTGCTTGATAAATAAAGATTTGCTATTGTTGTCATTAACTCAATCTGGCTTATAGTCCAAATAAATCTTGGAATGATATGCAACTAAATATAATCTAAAGATCAATGAGCATAAGAGTCAGGTACTAACCTTTGGCACAAATGTTGTTAAGAAAACTTGGAGGACAGAAGATAGTAAGCTTAAGTCTGTAAAAAATATACTAATCTAGGTTTACAACTGTCAAGCAATGGCAGATGGACCAAACATAGACAGTCCCTATTAATAAAGCTTAAACAGACTGCTTCATCACTTAACATCTTTAATAAGAAATTTGGAGGGAATTCTATTAGGCCTCTCGTAGCAGCAGTCAAGGCAAAATATAATGCTCAGATACTTTATAATGGGGAAATTTGGGATTCACACAACATTGAAAGGCTGGAGGTTCCATTAAACAAGTTATTCAGATCCAGTATGGGCCTAAGTAATTCTACACCAGCCTCTTTAACCAGAGCTGAGCTTGGGCTGTCCAGCCTTAGGGTGTACTTTTCTGCTAGCAAAGTGAATTATTGGATTAAATTACTTCAACACAGACATGATAGGCTAACCTGTCTATGTCTAAGGGAGAAATACCCATGGCTTAACTTGGGCCATTTGCAATCAGAATGACTCACTAAAATTTCTAGGTGACTCCACGACATGGGTCTTGAATATTTAAAAAGCTATGATACCAGAGGCATTTCAATTAGTTTGAAATATCAAGCTTATGTTACATGCAGGATGATCAACTATTACAGGACAAAGGATCTGGGGCTTAACTTGAGACTTTGTATCTCACCATGGATACAACAAAATGACAGTTTACACTATTATAGACAGTATCTATTACATTCTTTCTGACCCTAATCAAAGGATGCAATATACTACATACAGGCTTGAATTATTTCCAAGCAACATCATTGATACTAGATACAACAAGAATTCAACTACTCAGGCCGGGATGTCTGGCCGAATTAAAGAGTCCTCAAGGGGGCTGAGCAGACCAACGGTATCCCTGGATTGTCCTAGGGCCTTGGTGCTGCCGCATGACAAAACAACTGCGAATCAAACAGGAATGAGTTGGCGAGTTATTAGCTACAAGGGGTAAGATGCCTGCAATAGACACCTCATCCAGCAGCAACAGACTGAATCTGAGCATCAACCGCTTGAGAGGGGCTGTATGCCCAGTATTGGCAGCATTGTGGTCATGATCTCCACCACTAAAGAGGGGCTAAGAGATGTCCCCAGAGTTCAGGATTGAACAGTGTTGGTTTCTTAGCATCAGCCGCTAGGTAGGGGCTGAAAACAGAGCTGCTCCTGCACAAAAAGCTACCAATGAGGGGTGGAGGTTCTGTCTGGCACGGCAGCCGCTTAGGGAGGGGCTGCAGTGCCAACCTTTTCTGAGGAACCACCCACAAAGTGCTGCGATGAGGTTGGATACCAAAGAACAGCCAATCGGGTAGGGGCTAAACTTGGGCAGGCCAGATCGCGCTAGTACTTGGCACCTGCTTGTGAGGGAGTACCAGACTTAGCCTTTTAGCCGTGAAACATTGAAAAGGGTCCAATATTTATTTTCTGCAGGCTGCTGATCGGTTCTGTTTGAGAGGGGGGCCCCCAGCAGATGCGTGTCAGATCGAGCATCTGATCTCTCTGAATAAAACAGGACTGCCCACCAAAAGTGAACCGCCAGTAGCAGAGTGAGCACAGGAGCACGGAATCTTTTTAAATTTTCAGCAGATACAGCATGCCAGCTGGCCAGACAACTTCAGAATAATCTTTCTTTCTCCAGCGCTACATAATCATCACAAACAAACTGCTTCAACTCTCTAGCATAAAAAACAAGGTGTTTCAGTTGCAGAGTACCTTAGTTAAAAGCAATACCATTGCTAACAGTCAGTCTTTGTCTCCAATAATCTTTCAATACCAGTCAACTTTACGATTTTGAAGCCTGCTGTTCTTTAAATAAAACCTGTGTTCTAATAACTACTGAAAAAAAAACAGCATCCACAATTAGGATCTTTATTCCTTAGAGGCTGCAAATTCAAAGCTATGAAGCAGTAGGACAGGTTTTTTTCCTAATTAATCCACTTAAGTAAGGAGTCCTTTGATCTAGACATAAAAACAAGTTGGCCTACCTTGTGTTAATTATTTAACAGGGACTGCTGGAGTGCTCCTAGCCTCTTCAGATGCAAGGTTGAAACTGGAGAATGGGGACTCCTGGGACCTGGCTATTCTCTGAAATTTGATATGGGTCACATGTACATCACTAGCCTATCAGGTGGGTTGGGAACCCATGAGGTAATGTCTGGACCCTGAAGACCTATTTCCCGTAATATCTGTATGCCCTTGTTACAATGTACCAAGAAATAAATGGTTGACACCATTATGAAACTCCATTCAATGTAATGATCAGAATCTCTTGCTGAAGCTATTCTTTACTATGAACAATGAAAGTATAATTAGGACTGTTGCCTGCTATTTAGAGAATATTGCTAGAATTATTTTTAGATTTAAAGTTGCTAATTAAATCAAACTGTGAATAAATCTGTAGTTGAAATAACTCTGAGCTAAATATTAATTGTTTTGATCTAGATCTAGTCCAAACCTAAATAAGAATCAATTCTTTCATTATGTACTGTATGTTGCACTTGCTCTTAAATGTTGTTTGTCAGATCTTAATTATTTCTGAGTGCACTATGCACTTTATTTATATCACACACTGTTTATTTTATTACCTATTGTATGATGTACTGTCTGTATTTCTTTGCTGTTTATGTTTTTTAATCTATTGCACTTTATAAGCACTTACACCTTTTATTACTAAAAAGGTCCTTTGATCGATCAATAAAGTAATTGAATTAAAAATTGAATTGTACAGCATGTTCCATTACTTTTTTGTTATATTGAGTAAAACAATTCCACAATCCAGATTGCCCAGTTTCTCCAGAAAGGCTGAAAATGTGCTTATTAATCTGTATTTATCTGCCGCCACACTCACTATAGCATAATTGTAACTCCACACTTTAGAGAATATTGCACATGTCATAGTAAGTAGTGGAATGTTTCCCAGAAGCCCTTTTTTGCATTGACATTTTCCGCATGTTATGTATTTCTGTCTTATGCAGGTCAGCAGTAAAATAATAAGTGCATTATAAAAACTTCACATATCAGCAGGCATAAATCACACATATCGCTTGTTCCTGTTCTGCATGGAGATAGATAGAGAGAAAGAGAGAGAGCAAGATAGTCTAGAGAGAAGCCAGAAAATATAAGTTTTGGAAGTTTAATTTTGTTTACAGACCATTCCAATAGTACTGAGGAGACACACTTTTTGTTTTCTTTTTAAAAATGGCAGCAACAGCAGAAGGAGGACTGAGCAGCAGGAGCCAGGAGGAAGAAAGAGACCACTGCATGGTGGGGACTGGGGAGCAGCCAGAGCAGGGCCAGCAACAGCAGACCACCACCTGCTCTCAGGGTGCAAGGGTTAGTGTTGCAGTCACTGGGTGAGGTCAGACAAGATTTAAACAATGATAGGAAATAATGTTTGTACCATTATGTATTTTTATGTGAGGCAGCCATGTAAGTAAGAGGGCCTTTGTGCACTACTGCTGCTGCACTAGGCTACTTGCAAGTGCGACCTTGGAGAACAGGTAGGTTGAGTATGTAAAAACAGCACTAGAGAGTGCTAGATTGGACATCTCAGGGGATCAGGTCCTTGATGTGATAGTAGGTCCCAGAAAATCATGTTTGGGCAGACTCAAGGGACCCCAGATCCCCTTCTGCCATCATTTTCTATGTTTCTGTGTTGCTCAAGACAGGCCACACAGTTTGCAAATGCAGGCCGTGACAGTGAGAATCAAACCCTGGTCTGCTGTATCAATGAAACACAGAAACATAGAAACATAATAGGTGTTGGCAGATAAGGGCCTTATGGCCCAACCAGTCTGCCCATTATTTCTCTTTTATACTACTGTGACTCTGTAGGTCCTACTCTGCCTTCAGTTCCACCCCCCTTTTACTTCCAAGATCCCCTTGTGCCTATCCCATGCTTTCTTGAATCCTGTAACTGTTTCTGACCCCACCACCTGCAGCGGTAAGATGTTCCACTCGTCTACCACTCTATCAGTGAAAAAGTGCTTCCTGACATTCCCTTTGAACCTCCCCCCTTCTAATTTCATAGCGTGACCCCTCATCCTTGTGCATCTTTTCCTTTGAAAGATGCTGCCTTCCTGTACCATAGCTTTACCTGTGAGGTATTTATGTGTTTCTATCATAGCCCTATATAAGGCACAGTTATCATCACTGTAACCACCTGTAAACCCCATACCAATGTCTTGTCCTTTGATATTAGTCCGGTATTGTGAGAAAATGTTTGGCATAACCACTTGTTCATAAATTTATCACCATCAGCGATGTTTGTTGTCTTACGATATCAAGAGTGCATTGTTACTTGACCTTGAAGCAGCCCTTGACTAGTGCATACTGCTGTGTCATTTTCATTTCATACATTAAACACATAATGCAATCTCTGACAAACACCATCACATCTGTCATCCTGAGTATATTACTGTGTACTGTGTCCAGTTGGGATCTTGTAGAGGAGAAAAATATACATCATGCACTGTTTAGTAGTACCCTAACTGAGTAGTGGGCTCAGTGAACCACCACACACATCATATGATACTCTGGTTTGTCCACTAAACATGTAGTCATCACATGCTGGAAAGGAGGGTTCATGCTCTTTTTTACGCAACATGCTAGTTACAGACATATTCACTTTCCAGAAAAGGGACAAACATGGTGGTAAAATGTTCAGAACTACATACGTGGAGTGTGTGCAAAAACACAGTGTAGATGAATGTAAGGGGGAGCCTTTCAGTGGATGGTACACCACTGGCTTTCAGACAGTGTGGTTCAGGTGCTCATGAGGGGACAGTATAGTGCATCATGTGGGTGATGAAACATTGCTTAAACCTCAGCTTTCACATACTCATGGCCTTTACAGTATACTTCCCATCCTTTTTGGGGTGTGTTGGGGGGGTAACAAGTGAAGCAGTGATCAAGGAGAGTAAGTGAATGCAGAGACTGTAAGCCATGGCATCAGCAGAAGGTCAGGGTACAGTAATGTGACACTGGGCACTGGCTAGAGTACTGTGCTAAAATTACTGATGATGTCATTAATTTGACAGTCACATTTGCGCGGTGCATTCTACTCAATCTGTATATTTCTTCTGTACTGCAGATAACACCGACACACTGCCACCACTGGTTCGCGTCCCATAGAAAGACGTGGATGAGCCCCAGAATTAGACAACCAGCACATGGGCCAAAAACCATGTGCTGAAGATTCAGCGGGAGCTGGAAAGGCTGGCAGAGATGGAGAAGCAGCAGCAGCCCTCACAGGCAAAGACAGTGGCAGCAGGGCCTTTGCCACCTGCAGCACCACATGGCCAAGACCAATAAGCCACCCTAGCACCCACCCAGCAGGTTGAGAGCCATCCCAACTCAAGAAGGGAAAGGGACATAAAAATAGTTGGAAAAAAGGTAGCGGCACTCGAGGATCACCTTTCTAGAGTGAAGGCCAACCATCACCGTATTCTGCAGCTGCTGAGAAAGCTGTCTGCAAGGTTGAGGCCACAGCAGAGGCCAGCAACTGCCCACTGGTGCCATTGGTGATTGCATTTTTGGAGCAGTCACAGCTCAAAATTGTATATAGTTTTCATTCTGTTTTTTGACTTGTTTGTTGCCATGTAAATAGTTTTGTTTTCCTGTTTAACTTCACAGTTTTTTGTTATGTTGCAACTTGTTATTTTTTTGAAATATAGACCTTTACCTGTTGACACAAGACTTCCTTATCATGAATCTATTTTCTGGGTGTTAAGGTTCACAAATGTTCAGTGGACATGTTTGATTCACCATCAGCAGTTTTCTTTTGCAATCACTCTCTAAATTTCTTCATTTACAGAACATGACCCACCCCTGTGGTGAAGATGCTTTTTTGACAGCAGAGGTGATGTGATAATGAGTGACTGTACTGGGTCTGAGTGAGTCAGAGGTAACCTTGTGGGGGGAGGGAAAAGGAGGCACCCTAGTGGTGCACAACAGGAAACAGGATGGGTCTGCAGGTGACCCAGGGTCACTGGATGTGTTTCTGAAGTAAACTGAAAGTGCATTGAATGGAGTTGTGCAAGAACTTTAATTATACAGAAGTACATGAAACAGACAGAGACCAGCAGAAGCAGCTCGTGCAGCATGTCTTATTGTTGCCCTAGATGTGATATCTGTAATGGGTAATAAACTGCTAAAGTCACAGAACTGTTTTTCACATACTGACATTTGTGGCTGTTCCAATACTTGCTTTGCAGTTATGTGTTGTATTCACATCATATGCAATGCAATTGAGAATGTCACATTGTGCTACTTATGATGCTTATGACCAACAGCAACAGACCCATATTATTATTCATTCCCAGTGTAGGCTAGGCTTCATTTACTGTAGTTTGATCCATCCTGTAGATGTATACACTCAATGAAAGCATTCTTGTGAGGGTTGATGTCTACCACTTGAAAAATTGGGCACTGGTTTATCATGGTCACAACAAAAGTACATGATAAGAGAGGACTGGAGCAGGAATGGGGGCATGGAGGAACATCACTGGCAGCAGCAAGAGTACGTTGAACTCCCATGGTTTGGTTTCTTGAATGTGCAGCAGTGAAACTGCATCTATGTGGACTGAAATGAATAGGACGCTGTTGATGGACTCCTTTGCAAAATCATTATCAGATTTCAAAACAGCAGAACAGCCCTGCACAGATGGGAAATAAGAACTGTCTTAGTAACATGACAGCACAATGCAGTCTCAGACACACATGTACATCTAAACGAGTCACACACACACACACACTCACACGCGCGCGCGCACGCACACACACACACACACACACATACACACCTTTGTTGTTACAAACGTCATGATGAAGTTGTGATTGAATGGTAGATAGATGTGACTTCCCCTCACAGAAGTAATTATCAGTGTTTCCTTGTTTATACCTTTCCCCTGTTTACACAATTGAGATGAAAAGTAACAGTAAACATCCAAATGTATTTTGTAAAATACATTTACTTATTTATTTCAAAGTTTTTGTCCTAGAGAGGCACACTGAGCTGTGACTCATTCACAGGTGCAAGCAAGGGGCAAGAGAAGGGGAATACGTGTACATATATAAAATGACTTACAGAACCAGATTACACTGTTGGTGGTATTTCAGTGACTGGTGGGAAACTTTGCCTGGGTGCCACAGAAATTCCAGTACTGTTTATCAAGAACCGCCAGGGGACCTCTAAGAGCCACATAAACAACCACCAGAATAGGCAGCCAGGACTTCGGTTTAACGTGTCATCCACAACACAGTACTTCAGGAGTGCAGCACCCCCCTCATGATGCACTACAGTGTCAGTATTTGGATTTATTCCACGTTTCTGGGATGGTGCTAGCCTAGAATCCATCACCTTCTGATCTTCTGGCCTCAGAGGTGACTCAGAAGAGTGTGCTACCTGTTGAGCCACTGATGCTGCTACATGATGGGTAAGTGTGGCATGGACATAAAACCAACCATCAAGGGGCAAACCAGATCAAGTTCTTGAATGTTTCTTTGTAATCTCCCGGGTCGCACCTGAAAATAGTCACTTGGTTGTCTAGTGTGCTTACCTAGCAAATAAATGAATAAAATGAAATGTCCTTCAGTGCTGTCATGGCTTTCTGATCTGGTTGGCTCCCTCAGTGGGTTCATTCTCTTGTAGACCCCAATTAATTGCATATCATTTATTCCCTGTGTAATTTATGTCAGCAGAAATTTGACTAGATTATCTCTGTTCCCTTGGTAGACTTTGTAAAAGGGTTAAACACAGACAGCTCTGAAAGCAGGGAGGTAATCAAACACAGAAAGTTCTTTAATCATCCAGGTAGGGAAGTAATCAAACACAGCTGCAGTCAATGCTGATTACTGGTGGCACTGTATTAAACCTTCCTAGACAGTCAGAGGTGTGCTGAAACCTGGAGGCAGTTCTGTAAATGGCAAGTTTCAGCTTCAGACAGACAGCTTATAAAAGCCCTACAGTTTACAAATGGGTGGCATGACAGTACCTAGAGGCTGGGGACCAAAGCAGATGGCTGGCAACCACCTGCAGTGAGTGTTTCATCTGTTATGCTGGACATCCATGACACAGACAGGAGTCAATATTTTTGTGGAGGGGGGCCGCAGGGCTTACAACTCCAGGCAGTTGTACATAAAAGCTTCCTCAAAGTGCACTGTTACTTTACATCACACTGTGTATATTCTCCTTGGACACATCTACACCAGCTCACCTTGGAGCGACGATCACTGTACTGTATACTCAGACATAACAGACCTTAAGAAACCATTGCTTGAAGAAGATTAATACTATTTATGATTAAATGGATGACTTACCTTGGCACTTGCAATGCATATACCATGAAGCCACAGCCCTGGCAGAGAATATCAGGACAGCAGAAGGAGCAGCAGCAGCATCTGTTGAGCATTACACAGGCAGACCTGAGAAGAAAAGTATAAAGATAGTTGCAGCAACACATGAGGAAACATCATGACATGCATTGGTTAACAGAGAAGGCCTGCCTTTGAGGCAGCACTGCACCACCAAGTCTGACCGTTCTCACTTTACCTAATCTAGTGCCACCAAAACTGGTCTGCTTCTGTGGCAACCCCCTCCGTCACCCCCCACCCCATATTGATGTCGGTCTGAACCCTATCCCATTTCCACATAATGACCTGTCTGAAGAAAAAATTGCAAAGTGTAACAAACATACATGAGTACTTACCTGGGCACTTATGATGGACACACCATATAGGCACAGGGCTGGCGGAACACAATAGCAGCAAGCAGTGGCAGCATACATAAAGCATTACACAAGCAGACCTCAGAAGAAGGAAAGCAATGTTAAACAGAGGGACAAACAAACATGGAATCAGTGGAACTTTATAGTAACCTGGCAAGGAAGCCAAAGCATTACATGATTTGATATGCAGTTAGTTGTGAGTGTTGTTAGCCCTCCCTATTCAAGAGCTAAAAAGTAGACTACACTTAAGCGACATTAAACATGACCTGATGTGAAGGGATAGCTCAAAAGGGGCCCAAAGAAAATACAGTTTTCCTGACTAAAAGCAGAAAGGTCTGTGGCAGTACTAATATACCCATGATGAAGGAATGTTACTGGCATCTAACAAAACTTTCAGTGAAGTAATACCGACTCACAACACTTCTCGGTCTGCACATTTTACCATGATAGCATCAAAAATGATGCTTCTGAAGTCAGCAGTACTCCTACTTCTAGAATATAGTAGCATAGCCAGCCAGCCACTGCCACTGCCAGAAGCCTGCTGAAATGAGCTGTGACAGTGCGCTTCAATCACCTCACTAGAAAACAAAAAGAAATTTAATCGCAAAGAGATCTCTTACTTTTACATACCTGCTTGAGATATCCAGGCTGTAGTACAAGCACTGAGGAGGGTGAAATCATCATGGCAGCAGCAGCAGATGGAATCCAAGGTAGGAGACCTGGAGAAAGGAACATAACAGAAACAATGCCTTTTAGAAACAGTAGACACTTATCGGTTCAATGTTTTGGCAAATAGTGTACGAAGTCGGTATTGATTGTGCAAAGTAGTTCACTTTTGGCTTTATTCTGTTCCCACTTTGATAGGAAAACTGGGTAGTGAGTATGGAATAGAAAGCCCAGTACCAAGGATGAGCAGCGTGCTGGAGAAGGAGGAGGCAGGACTGGATGGTGGGTGTTTCAAAACGCTATAAGCAGGGGAATGATGAAGGAAACTGGCATTTAAGGGGAATGTGGGAGGAGCTATTCCCCCACATTGAATCTCATGCTTTAGCCCTCCCATTCAATGTTTTGGTGAATAGTGTATAAAGTTAGTAGTGCCTGTTTAACGTAGTTTACTTTTGGCTTTACTCAGTTCCCACCCTTGGTGGGGAAACTGAGTCGTGAGTAGGGAATAGAAAGCCCAGAAGAATTACCAGTGAATGTCCAAAACAGTAAGATTACCTCCTCCAACTCATGGACAGTATGCCCAGTAGCATGCAGGAGAGGAAAATAACCCAGGTGGAGGAAACCCCTGAGGACCCATGGCTACTGAAGGTGAACTGCTTGGAGAGATGGTGGTCCATCTTTAAAGTCCATTGGATGATGTGTTCTGGAAGGATGATTCTGAGGTTGAAGAGATAGGTCTATTCTGAACTAGCATCCAGATCTTGAAGGTGGACTAGGTCCACTTGAAAAAGCGGCCAGCGCAATCCAGATTTCCAAGGTGATGATGGATGATATCCATAGAATTACAAAGACAAAGCGAGCATGAAGAGCATAATTTGATGAAATTTACTGCCAGACTTTGAACTGTGGGAAGCATGATGGGTTATGAAGTCATAAGATAAACAATCTGACTTTATAGAAGGTTTGACATTCATGTTAAAGTCTGAAGGTCTGGAGTTAAGTGGTGAGTAATAAGTTGCAATGAAGACATCCATGAAGAAGATGAAGGAATCGGACAGAATCTTTAGGTACCTGGCAGGAGGGGTGACGTGGAAGTTTTAAGACCAAGGAAGGAAGGTTGGTGTATGCAGTAGAGATGGTATCTGAATGCATATGGAATAATTAGAAGTTCGGTACAATGACTTTGTAAGTTAATTTGGGTATTGATGCCATAATGATACTTGCATATGCTCCTTCTGGTCTGCTGGAGGGAAAAGGTGATATGGGTATTGCTGTGGTATAATTGCCAATGACATGAGCTGAAGTGGCCATGACTGCTTTGCCTTACAGGTTGATCCACTGTCTGAATGCTGTAGGAAGCCCAGAAATGGGTCTTTGAAGGAGTGTATAGACTGATGTGGCAATAAGAAAGTAAGAGTGGTGTAGAATGCCAGGGGCGCCTAGCACTGAAGTTGGATATAGGTCTGGTGAAAGGCATGACTGAGATAGTGAGCCAGCCAGGCCAGTTATAAATGTGCAGAATGAGGAATCAATGGAAGCCTGCTCCCAGTGAAAGCTTCGCTGGAAGGAGTATTGTGATGTAATTGTCTATAAGGCATACTGTCAGATGGATTTTGCTAAAAGAAGTTTTTCTCAGGTGAAATTAACAAGTGCTCCATAGAGTAGTGGAAGGTAGCTGTTAGGATGGGCTAGGTAGAAGTATCAAATAGATGAATGGGAGTAGTAGTTGACTGGGTAGGAATACTGACCAGCGACAGGTATGAAATGCCCAAAAGAGCCACAGCATATGGGAAGGAGCCCCGAGCCACCAGGGCAGTGACAAAAAGAGAGCTGTCCAAGGATGAAGGGAAAGTCCAGACCAGATGGCAGCAGACTTAAGGAAGGATTCCTAGAAGAAGACGGCATAGGTCAGGCTGTACTGACATTGCAGGTGCAGGAAGGAACAGGACTGGGGTCAGCGCTGCAGCAAACTGAATCAGAATGTAGGAAGGCTGCTGACTTCTACAAGAGAGGGATCCATGGAAGACCAAGAAGTGAAACCAGGTACCAATTGCTATGAAGCTGAAGTACTAGACTCCCATGTCTGAAGAAGATGTCAAACAACAAGTGCAGAGAAGAGAAGGCACTGCCGCGACAAAGCACAAGGTTCCCACTTCTGAAGGAGAAGGCGAACACACATAGTAGTCAGAAGGGACAACCAGCAGCAAGGAAGTCCAGGAGTCAGTCAAGCTCAATGGAGGTATAGACTGAATAAGCTGGTGGAGTCCAAATTCAGAGTGGAAGGAGGCCAAGGTGGGGACGAGTATGACGAGTCCATGGAAGTACAGGATGGAGACTGATGAGGAAGGATGTGGAAGGCAAATGGGGTATAGGGGTCCCGTTCCCAAAGGGAAGCGACAACCAGGTATCAGGTAAAGAATGCATAAGGAAGAAACAGTCATTTGCAGATACAGACTCCCAACCTAGGTATTCAGGGCGTGATGATCTTTACTCGTTGCCGCCAGGCAATGTATGATGATGAAGTCAATGGGATAAAGTGGTCCCATTCCCAAAGGGAAGTAGCAACTGGGTAGTCTGGTAGAGAATGCATAAGGTTGAAACAGTGGATTGCAGCTACAGGCTTCCATCCATGGTAGTCA
This sequence comes from Neoceratodus forsteri, assembly GCA_016271365.2. Lineage (NCBI taxonomy): Eukaryota > Metazoa > Chordata > Ceratodontiformes > Ceratodontidae > Neoceratodus > Neoceratodus forsteri. The sequence goes on along the minus strand of CM057450.1, from coordinate 866,003,652 downwards.
ATGCAAGATGACCTTCATCCGATGCCACCAGGCAGAGATAGGATGTTGAAGGCAAATGGGGTACAGCGGTCCTGTTCCAGAAGGGAAGCAGCAACCAGATATATGGTAGAGAATGCAGAAGGTTGAAACAATCAACTTGCAGACAAAGACTCCCATCTCTGGTAATCAAGGTGAGACAAACTTTAAGTGATGCCACCAGGCAGAGGTAGGACGCTGAAGGCAAATGGGGTAAAGTGGTCCTGTTCTCAAAGGGAAGTGGCGACCTGGTATTCAGGTAGAGAATGCATAAGGCCGAGATATTCAATTGCAAACACTGGTGTCCATCCCTTGTAGTCGGTGCGAGATGACCTTCATTCAATGTCCCTAGGCAGAGGTATGATTGTGAAGGCAGATAAAGTATAGTGGCCCCATTCCCAAAGGAAAGTGGCAACCGGCTATCAGGTAGCAAATGCATGAGGATGAAACAGTAGATGCAGACATGGCTCCCATGCCTGGTAGTCGGGGTATGCTAACCTTCACTCGATGCAGCCAGACAGAGTAAGGGACAGAGGATGTCAGGTCTGTAAGTAGTAGGTTGTATTGATTGTAACAGAATCCCATCCTTGTTAGAAAGGGCAAGCCTACCTTCACTCAGTGCCTCAGAAGGTATAAGTTAGGAATGGGGTCCAGAAAAAAACTGCTGGTATGGGCTGAGCAAGGAAAGTGCAGCTGACAGCTGCATAGTAGGAGGTAGGTATACAAATGAGCAGGACAATGGGGAAGGCAGCAAGGCATGGGGAGGAGGAGGAGAACAGGAGGAGAAAGTTATCATGAATGTCAATAAGGCTGTAATCAAGGGAGGAGCAAAAGGTAGAAGCAGCAAGGGAGTCAGGTATAAACTGATAGGGAAGATTGATTGAAATGGTTTGTCAAGGGGAAGAAATACAGAGGGAGTACAGGTGCCAGACTAGGGTAAGGGTGGCATGGATTGTTTTGGTAGCAGGAGCTTGGAGATGGAGAAATGGTGTGAGGAGCAAGATGCCCAAAAGAAAAACCAGGGGAGCACAGGACAAATAACAGGGGACAGGGATGTGGGGGTGGCAGAGCAGCAGGGAAGGGAGGGGGGGCCAGGAAGATGCAGCATAGACAGACTCCACATACAGCAGCTAGACAAAGTCATCAGCCAGCCAGGAACCCCACCCCCAGTGGGAAGCAAGGATGATGACAAGTCAGCAAGATGAAGAACTGAGCAGCTAATGAGGGCCAAGCAATAGGAAACAGTAGGGTGATGGAAGGGGAAGTCGGATAGGTCGGATATAGATGTAGTTCGTCAGGGAAGGAATGAAGGAATACAGTCAGGAGATGCACCAGACTTAGCAGTCCCACTCTTCACCGGGGGCAGAATGAGCAGAAGCCCATGAGTTCCCCTGCCCCATCATCTGAAGTGGGAAAGTGCAAGGTGGTCTGTAAAACAGGCAGGTGGCATGAAGAAAGCAAAAAAAAAACAGTGTTTACTTAGCCAGGACTGACCCTGAGATACAATCATTTCAGTCCAGAAGTAGCATTGTACACTGTCCAGTGCACATGCTGAGACAGAAAGAAACGAGAATGAGCGACACCACAGATGCCCTGAGCAGCTCCAGGATAAGCCCTGTAGGGAGTACAGTATAAAAACTTTGCAGCAAAAGAGCAGGAGGTTCAGGCTGGCGCTGGAAGTGAAGTGCCAGGAGATGACATCAGCCCAGGATCATCAGCATGGAGAAAGGGGGAAGTTCAGACCCATGGGGCAGGGGAAGGAAAATAATGGAGGCAAGGTAGGAGCGGGGAGGAAAACAAAGGAGGTTGGCAAGAAGATGCAAATAAATGTGAGGGGACAGACAGATGCACGAGAAACAGAGGGATAAAGGGAAACAGCAGAAACAAGGAAAGGGAAGGAGTCTCAGCCCAAGAGCCACACAGGGAGCCCAGAGCGTAGAGTTACACAATGCTTTAATCTAGGGACTGCTGAAGGAGGCTGGCCTTTAAGGGGAATGTGGGAGAAGCTATTCCCCTACACTGAACATCAGGCTTTAGCCCCCTATTATATGGCCCTTCCACAGCTTGTCCTCAGATCTACAAGCCACTGCAGCAGCAACACATATTACATTAGTGGTAACATGGACCTTGTGCCACAAATATTCCAAGGTCCACTTCTGATGATGCTGCTGTCACTGACAATGATGATGATGAGTTTTTCAGCCATACAGGATAACAGTAATGCCATCTGCACATGCAAAGGACAGCTCACCAGCACATAAAGCAGTTATTTCCTGAACAGGTGTTGGTACCCTGCCCAGTAGTGACCAGTCATGCATAGCAGCACAAATGGTGAGCAAGGCATGTTGGCTAGAGTAATGATAGGTCACAATCAGCATCACACTAAACTGGGTGCGGCACGATGCCGCTATGTATTTTTCAGAAGGGAGTGACATATTCTCAACAGAGAAAGGCACACTCAATTAGACGTGACTCATGTGCACAAGGTAGACTGAGACTGGAGAAAGCAGGAAGACAAAATTGCTGGCATACTCCCCAGGCAGTCATGGATTCTGAGGAACTGGAAGGGGGAAATAGAGGAAGGAGGACACTATGTCAGAGATTTAATGGAGGGGACAGGAGAGCAGGTGACCAAGCACTACAGCACCAGCAACTAACAGATGGTGGTGACGTGGGATGGATAGTGCATACAGATGATCTGAAAAAGACTGCATGATGTCATCATACTAATAAGTTACACAAGTCAGTAGGACTCATCATCACTGAGGACACAAAAACAAAAATTATTTCAGCTCACCTGTTTGTCAGTTGAAGGAGATATGATGACATGTCGAAGTGGATGGCATCAGACTCAGAGTACTGTACCAGTAAATATCCTTCTGTTATGGTGCTTCACCTCATGTGACTAAATAGGCCACAGCAGAGCAGTATGATTCACATGTTTTCTTCTCTTCCATCAGTTTTGCAGAAATAAGTAATACACTACTCACAGAAGTGAGGTCATGACCTGCTGTGTCCTGATATGATCACATTTTGTGAGGCCACATTATCAGACTTTTGTTTCTTGGTTTGGGGTAGCTCTTGTGTTGTTGTTTTTCCACACAACATGAATTTACTTTTCATCTGAGTTTGCAGTCCAGAAATGCTTAACAGAGAGTCTAGCAGTTCTCCATGTGAAACATTATGCATACATAAATGTTGTATTGAGGTTGTTTCAGTCAAAAGTGCACCAACAGTTGCATACCTCAACACACATAGCCCCCGATCTGGTGACAATGCTGTTCCAACATTGTGGAAGGTGAAGTGATGTTGACAGACTCTGCTTGTTAATGCTGTTACGGTTGTTGCTTGGCAGTTCATTTGTCACTCCAAGTGATGTGAGACAATAGCACTAAATTATTTATGCAAATAGTGCAAGTCACACTCCACATGCTCAGCACTAAGCACTGTTGGTCTCAAATATACAGTAGTAAGGGAGGCAGAGGTGATACTTCACAATGTGTTGGGTGACTGTGTGGGTACTGTTTGAAATGGTGGTGGACTGATCATCAAGTTGTAACATGCGATAAACATGTAGGTCACTGCTTTCTTTTACTAACAACAGAAGATATTGTGGTCAACTCATCATCACTATGTGGTATGACAGTCTGGGAGCGGGAGGTGTCTGATGCTTGTTTAGGTGTGGTGGAGTGACAACAATGGACATCATGTGGAGTTCATAGGACACACAGAGACACAGAAATGTGATAGCAGAGAAAGGCCCCACAGTCCATCTAGTCTGCCCAACACCCTACCTCACCCCTTCTGTTATGCTTCCACCCTATTTTCCCAACCCCTTAAATTTATCCCAAGCCCTCTTGAACCACTCCACCATTTCAGCTGCCATTACCTCCTCCAGCAGCTTGTTCCAGGCCTCCACCACCCTCTCTGTGAAAAACTGCCCCCTGACATTACCTCTGTATTACCCACCTTCCAGTTTGAAGCAATGTCCTCTCGTGTTCGCTCCCTTCTTCAATTTGAACAAGCTATCATCCTCCACCTTATTTATTCCCTTCAGATACTTAAAGGTCTCAATCATGTCCCCCCTCTCCCTCCTAGTCTCCAGAGGGTACAAATTCAGCCCTCTCAATCTTCTCTCATAGGGTACATCCTGCATTCCTCGTACCATTTTGGTTGCCCTTCTCTGCACCCTCTCCATCAGCTCAACATCTCTTCATAGGTGAGGCCTCCAGAACTGCACCCCATACTCCAGATGCGGCCTGACCATGGTTCTGTATAATGGCATTAGCACCTCCCTCATCCTGCTATTAAAACCACTCACAATGCAGGCCAATATTCCATTTGCATTTCCCACTGTTCTGCTACACTGGCTGCCCACATAGAGGTCACACGATACCATAATCCCCAGGTCCCTTTCTGTTTCCTTCTCCTTAATCACCACCCCCCCAAGGGAGTAAGTTTCCCTACTATACTATTCCTCCTCCCCAGGTGCATCAGCGAGCACTTTTGTGCATTAAACTTCAATCTCCAGGTGTCAGACCACCTCTTCAGCCTCTCCAGGTCCCGCCTCATGGCTTGCATCCCACTAGGTGAATACACCCTATGCAGACCTTTGTATCATCTGCGAACAGGCACACCCATCCCTCCAAACCCTCCGCTAGGTCACTAACATAGATGTTAAAAAGTAGTGGTCCTAGCACTGACCCCTGTGGTACCCCAATGGTCACTGCCTATTCCCTGGAATATGTCCCATTTACCACTACCGTCTGACTCCTTCCCTTCAACCAGTTTTCCACTCACCTGGTGATCTTGAGGTCCACCCCTAGTCTGTCCAGCTTATGCACCATTCCACCTTGCGGAATGATGTTGAAGGCCTTATTGAAATCCAGATAAGCCATGTCCACTGCTTCTCCCTGGTCCACTATCTGTGTCACCCCATTGAAAAAATCTATCAGGTTAGTTTGACAGGACCTTCCCTTGGTGAAGCCATGCTGCCTGTCATCCTGCATGCCATTCATCTCCAAGTATTCTATCATCCTGATCTTAAGTAGTGTTTCCATTTCCTTCCCCACCACCGAGGTAAGACTAATGGGATGGTAGTTTTTGACCTCGTCTTTCCGCACCCCCTTTACATAGTGCAACCACCTCTGCCCTCTTCCAGTCAGTTGGCACCACCCCTGTGACCAAGGACAAGTTAAACAGTCTCGCCAGATGCAGCGCCAGTTCATCTTTCACCTCCTTGAGAACCCTTGGCTGTATTCCATCAGGTCCCATTGTCTTGTCCACCCTAAGTCTACCCAGCTCTTCCCTTATTCCATCAGCTGTGAATTCTGCCACACCCACCTGCCTGTGGCTGTCACCCTCCCCTGCCCATCCTGGTCCCCTGCCCTCTCTTTCCTCCATGACTGAAGCAAAATAGCTATATAATTCTTCTGCTTTTTCGAAATCCCCTTCCAGTAATGTTCTACTTCCCCCCCTTATCCTCCCAATCCCATACTGTGCAAATCCTCTTTTCTCCAAAGTACCTAAAGAAGGTTTTGTTCCCCCTTCTTGCCTGCTTCGCTATCCTCTCCTCAGTGGCCTCCTTAGCCTTCCTTATCTTTTGCCCTGCCTTCTTTCTTTTTTCCCTGTAGGTTTCCCTGTCCTCATCCTTTTGTGTCCTCCTGTACCTCTTGAATGCACTAGTCTTCTCCTTGACCCCTAAAGCCACCTCTCTAGTGAACCATATTGGTATTTTCTGTCTTCTATTCTTTCTTACCCTTCTTATACATGAGTCCATGGCTTTAAATACCCCTCTCTTGATGGCTGCCTATAATTCCTCCACCCCCTGACCATCCCCATCCTCAACATATTTTCCCTAACTACCTTCCTTATTTCATGAAAGTCAGCCTTCCTGAAGTCCATTACCTTGGTTCTAGTCCTAACCCTCACCCTTCCTGCTCTCACCCTGAACCTGACAGCCCTGTGTTCACTGGTGCCATGCTCTTCCCCCACCTCCACCTCCTCCACACTGTCCCCATTTGTGAGGACCACATCCAACAGGTTTACACCCCTAGTGGGCTCACTGACACTTTGCTGTAGGAATATGCCCTGAAGAGCCTCTAAGATGCCCCTACTCCTTGCGGAGATTTCTGTCTGGGCCTCCCAGTTGATGTCCAGAAGGTTTAATTCCCCAACTAGCACAATTTCCCCTTTCCATGCCATCCTCTCTATGGATTCCACAAAGTGTCTATCCCCTTCCTGCCCTGCATAGGACACCTATAGACTACCCCAATACACAGGTTTCCCCCCCTGTCCCCTGTCTAGGGTGACCCACAAGATCTCTGTTCCCCCCTCCTCATCCCACCCTTCCATGGTCCCAGTCCCTTCCCTGAAATAGAATGCCATCCCTCCCCCTTCCCATCCCAATCCTTCCTAAACAAACAATACCCTGGGATCACCATCTCCCAGGCGTGATGCTTGTTCCATCAAGTCTCACTCACTGCTACAATGTCTAGGTTCTCCTCCATCATTGTGGCCTTCAGTTCTCCCATTTTGTTCCCCAGGCTCCTGGCATTTGCAACCAAAGCCCTCCAACATATAGCCCCATGCCGTCCTTCCCTGCTGCTAGCTGCTCCCTTGATTAGTGTTGTGACTTGGGGGTGAGGCTGATAGCCTCTCTGCTCTGCCTCATGTAAGGATGGCCCTATTCTTAGCCCCCTTCCTTATTTAGTTTTAATTGAACTTCCTTGCCATGAAGTCCCCCAGTTTAGTCTTTAGTGCAGCTGCCCTTGAAGAATTCAGGTGCAGTCTGTCTTGTGCATACAGCCCCTCCTCCTCCCATGTAGAGCCCCAGTCACCTATCCAGCCAAACCCCATCTGACTGTACAAACCTTGTAGCTAATTGTTGAATGCCCTTATCTTCTTCTTTCTGAGTGTGCTCGCTCTTGGTACTGGCAGCACCTCAGAGAAGGAAATGGAAGGAAAAACAGTGTTGGTCCTATAGAACCTAGTGAGTTCCTTGAACCTTGCCTGTACTTCCATCAGACTTTTCCCCTTCAAGTCATTTGTGCCCAGGTGAAACACCAGATGTGTCCTTTCATCCTGCTGCTTACCCCAGGAAGGAATATGATGCCTCACCTCCAGCGCCGTCACCCCTGGCATGCACTGTACCCATACTGCATTGGTTTTTGCGCCCTTCCTTCCCCATTTTAGCCCCTTAATTATTGAGTCCCCCAAAAGTGCCACCCTACTGCCCCCTGCTTCCTGTGTGTCCTTTTGGCCTCTAGCTTTGTGTAACGGGATTTGAATCCCTTTGGACTCCTCCTCATGTTTCATCCTGACTTGATTTCTGCCCCTGCTCATCTTTGTTCCCCATCACCTAACCTATCCTGATTTTTACCCACACCCATCATCTGTCCCTCTTCACCCTCTTCACCCTCTCCCTTTAGCCTTTCCTCAGACTCCTCCCTCCTGTACCTCTTCATCCCATGCACTTCCACCTGGCTTCCTTCATCCCTGCAAACCCCTTCTGCATCACTGCTTGAGCATGAGCCAACTTCACCTGAACACCCTCTATCTACTCCTGGCCTTCCCCTGTCTGCTTCGCTGTGCGAGATTGTGCCAGCTGTGCTTGATCCCCTTCCAACTGTTCCTGCCCCACTCAACTTTGCAGAAGGTTTTGAGCACTGTACCCCACTTTGGGAAGTATTCTTCCTCACCACCTACTCTATCTGCATATTTCCCCTCTCCTGCATCCTGCCCGGTTCATGACCCAGCCTCCTTCTGCATCTCCTGCCCTGCAGAGTTTCCTCCCATTCATTTTCAGCCTCCCAGGAGCTCAACTCCAGCTCTTCCAGTGCTTCCTTCCTGCCCCTTTTCTTATGTCACAGTTCCCCAAGTGCCACCCTCTGGTGTGTCCCTAATGTGCCCGTCCCCCTCCTCCACCCCTTCCCCTACATGCAATGTGCCTGCCCCCTCCTCCCTTCCACTGCACCTGAGATCTTTCCCACCACGTCCCCCAGCCACTTTGCCCCCTTTCTCTGATGGCCCCTGCTGGACCCCTTCCTCCAAAATGTCCTTGACTATTTATTTTAGTCTTTGGTAACTGGGTAAGGCCTACTAGGCACAAGTGCCTGTTTTCAAGGGCGACCTGGGAGCACTGGGCGGTTAAGTGACTTGCTCAGAGTCACACAGTATGCAAGAGGAGGTTGTGAGAATAAAACTCGGGTCTGGTCTGCTGGATGTATCAAGCTCATTCACGCCTCATTCCTCTAACCTCTAGGCTATACTGCCAGCCTGGACTAGGATACCTGGGGGGGGGAAAAACTATTTGTTACTTCCACCCTCTGGTCCATTTCACCTATGCCTACATCATCCTTCATTCTGGGCATCCATCTGCCTTTTCCTGAGCTTACTGTCTTTCACTCCTCCTGATCCCTGGCTGACCCTTTTCTCTAGCTACGTGCATCATTTTTGTGCCTCCAGACCTCCTGCTGTCAGTTCCCACTGACCCCTTTCCTCCTGTCTTGGGTGTCCCTGTCCCAGCTCTGGACTTGCTGCTGTCTGTTAGTACCTCTGGTCTATCCCCTCTGGATCCCCTTCCATCCTCTCCCTCCCAAGCCCTTGACTTCCAGAACAGTATATCTGATCCTCCAGTGAATCCACTCAGCCCTTCCCACTCCTTCCTTGGCTTATACCATCCCTGTCTCTCCCCCCTTTTCCCAGCTTCCCCCCCATTTAAACCTAACCTTAGCCTCACCACTTCCTCCATCAGCTGAATGAGCTGCTTACACATCATACACCCCACCATCCTCCAAGCCCAATTTAGGATCATAGCTGTTCCACATCCACTGCACCCCACCACCCTGCCAAAGATCCCCCTTCCCTTGGTCGCCCCTCTCTCTCTGTGCTGCCCTACTATTTCTTACGTGATATTCAGACACCGTCCTAAAATCACATCTTATGTATTTTTGGGCCCCTGACCCTCACCCCCTCCTCAGCCCCAACCCACAGTCAAGACTTTTTAGAAATAATAAAACATGTGTAAACCACAGGCATCAAGAATTAATAACCATAGTCACCCAGTTCAAGTCCAAGACATCAAGTTCAAATCGAAGTCCCCAGTAACTCCAGCATCAGTAGTCCAAGATCAAGCGACCTGTAGACCTGTGACCTGTTAGCTCCTCCTCCCCTTCGTATTTAATAGGAGTCGGGGAAGGAGGACAGGAACCAACACAGCTCTCAGCTCTGCGATCTGGCTGGCTTTTTAAAGCCTGACCGCCTTGTCACCTCTCTCCCTGATTGGCCCGATCCTACACCATGGACTGCGGTTGGCAGGCTGTCCTTGCTTCAGTCGCTGAACTGCGACCTGTGCCCCTTACTAGTTCAGCTCCAAACAGCTCATCTCACCTTCTTCTGGTCTCTGACTCTGACCCCACTCACTACCGACTGCAGCCACAGCTCTGCGTAGCTCTCCACTCTCCTTTCTCTGGTTGCCAACTGCGACCAACTCCCCTGCTGCCGACACAGCTAACAAACACAGCTTTCAGCTCTGCGGTCTGGCTGGCTTTTTTAAAACCTACCACCTTGGTGCCTCTCTCCCTGATTGACCCGATCCTACAGCATGGTCTGCAGTTGGCTGGCAGTACTTGCTTGAGTCACAGAACTGTGACCTGCGCCCCCTGCTAGTTCAGCTCTATACAGCTCAGCTCTCCTTTCTCTGGCCGTCGACTGCGACCCCACTGCCGACTGCAGCTACAGCTCCACACAGCTCTCTGCTCTCCTTATTTGGTTGCTGACTGCAACCCACTCCCCCACTGCTGACACAGCTAAAAAACACAGAAATGCACAGTCTGATTTATTTCAGTGCCACCTGAACAATTGGTACAATTTACGACAGAGGTCACCCAGGGTCGCAGCTAGGCAGGGATTTGAGTAGATGCTTTGGCTATGCAAGAGCTTTCAGGCATGCACTCCCTGCCCCATTACCTTGATAGCCTGGGGCACGCGTACTCAAGGGCAGGATGTGAAATTATTTTGTCCTTATGTTTCCTTTGTTCTTTAAAGAGATTGGTTAAAAGCCAACAAACAGATCCCTTAGGAGCAAGCCAGAAGAAAATGTGGATTTAAGCAGGACCCAGAGTCATTGAATTTGGCAGACTTAGTTGCTTGACTTCTGTTTTGCTTGTTATAGCTTCCAAAAAGTTGATTTTAAACTGAAAATGCAAATACCAGCTGGTAATGCTTTGCAGAAATTCAGTCCAGGAGACCTTCACAGATGTTGTGAGCAACAATGGTGTAGTTACTCCAAGCAGAAAATCTTGTAACTCCCTAAAAACTAAGCTACAGACACAGACGAACACAAACAGCCAGCTACTCAGATCCAGGAGGAAGTGATGTTTCTTGACATAACATGGTATGAACATGACAGGGACAAGATAAAGGGTGTAATGTAAAAGAATATAAGTCCACCTGTTTAGTGTGAATTTCTTGTGTCATTTGAGGTGTGGAGCCTCATTGCTGCCCACACATTATACTGAGGGGCGGACTCAAACCACGTGCTATTTTTGGGTGTAAATAAATGGTAGCATTGCAGAAGGATAATGGTCAAGTAGCAATGGGTGACACAATGAAATGTGGGGGTATTCCTTGTTTATTTTTTGATGGGTGTCCTGAACGGTGGCCAATTAGGGAATGGGAGTAAACAGTTACACAAATGGATTCTGCTTCAGAAAGAAAAGGCTAGTTGCAGGTAATATAAACAGTGAAGCAGACAAATGACGGTACGCAGTAATTTTCGTTTTTTTTTTTCCTACATTTCAGTTTTCTCTGGGAGGTGAGGCCTGTTTTGAGAAGTGGACCCTAAACAGTGGCCAAGTGGAACACTTACAAGGTTAATAATAGAGAGGATGGGAACAATGTCAACAGCAATTTATTTGTTTTTTTACACTTTTCTTTTGGAGAGGCGGGACTAAACAGCGATCACCGGGGACACTTAACAGCATTAACAATAGAGGGGATGGGAACAATGTCTGCAGCAATTTTATTTTGCTTTTCTATCATTTTCTTGGGGGTGGGCTAAACAACGGCCAACTGGGACACTTAAACTTAACACAGTATAGCACAAGAACAACGTCTGCACATATATGTTTTTGCATTTTAGACTTTTCTTTTTGGAAGGGGGCCCGAAACAGGTGCCAGCTGGGATACTTAAACTAAACACAGTACAGGACAGAAACAATGTCCATACAAATTTGATTTGCATTTCTATTGTTTTCTTTTGGGGAGGGGGCCTAAGCAGTGGCCAAATGGGACACTTAAAAATACTGCAGTGATATAACTAAAGAAATATTGGTAATGTCAGTGTGAATATTCAGAATTAATCGGGATTGCTTGTCACCAACTTGTCTTCCAACACAGCAGTCAATGACTCATGCATTACACACTGACTCCTGGTGACTTGCTTCTTTGTTCTGGTGATGTAACTGCAGACACAAACAGGTATCACAGTACCTTATAAAACATTTGTTTGCACACCTGACAAGGACAATAGTAGTGAAACACATTTCCTGTGTCCTACTCAGGAGAACTCAAACCCCTCTGCTGTGTCTTCATCATCATCAGGCACTGTCACGCTCTCCTCTTGCTCTGATGATTCCTGATGCACATCACCTTCTTCAGTAGGATGATGGTGTGTTACAGTCGATGACGAACAGCAATGTTTGGCGAGGAAATGTGAGTTCATTTTTATAAAAGAGAGGTATTCAACATTGCTGTCAGACAGATGGCTTCACCAGTCAGTTACAATGGCACCTGCAGCACTGAATACCCCTGCTGAGCTTACGCTGGCACAGGGCAGGTGAGGTACTCAATGGTGATAACTGCAAGTGCAGGCCAGATTTCAAGTTTACTTCACCAATACTCCAAGGGCTCATCAGCTATGTTCAGATCCAGTGGGCCATCCAGGTATGACTGTACCATATGGCATGCAGACATCTGCACTTTTGTATTGCCCTCAGGTGGTTGGAGCATAGAAACACCAATATCCTTCAGCATGGCCCAGAGATGTTTTGTACCACTATTATGTAAAGATGAGGATGCAGGAGCAGACACCGTACTGGAGGAGGAGGTGGATACTGTCTGAGAGGATGTTGGTTTTGCTCCTTTAGGTTTGTCTACAGCTACTGATTTTTTGACCTTTTGCTCTCAGTGACTCATCCAATTTTCAAACTTGCCACACAGGATCATAACATAGTGATCCAGATCAGCCTTCCTACCTGGAAGAAGTGACATTATCCCATGCTTGTATCATGGATCTAGCAGAGTTGCAGTATGTATGCCTCAGAGGTATTAATATGAATCACCCTGGGATCACCATCACAGAGCTGCATGATCTGGTCAGCCAGCTCTACTCCAACAGAGTCTGCTGCCACTTCAAATTGCCTCCTGACATTGACCAGTGTCTGGTGGAGTACACACAGCAGTGGTATAACCTGGCTGAAGCATGCATTTTCTGAGCTGACAACCTGTGTAACCTGTTCAAGTGGATAGAGAACTCGGATGACACAATCCATCAACATCCACTGGGATGGACTCAGTGATATGGCTGACTGTGCTTCATGGTCATGCATGTGCATTACATAGTCATTGATTGGCTTGTACTGCTCAAACAGTTTCTCCAGCATATAGAGTGCTGAGTTCCATGTGTTGCAACATCAAGCCTGAGGCAATGCTTTGGTATTTTGTTAGTCTACTATCGAATCCTGAGCTCTGATCTTGCCAGTGCAGAGTGACTGAAATGACTGCAGATTTTGTGTCTGACTCAACATACTACTGACTGCATCACGCTCCAGGAAGGCCTTGACAGACAGGTTCAGAACTTGTGCCAAGCAGGGGACATGATAAAAGCAGCCATCACTGAGTGCTTTAATGGCATTCCATGCATTATCACTTGCAGTGAAGCCAGCCTGGAATTCATGTGGCTTTAGCCACTGCGTAATAGCCTCATTGATTCAGGTAAGTATCCTTTCAGATGTATGTGACCCATGCATGCTCTGCATACTCAATGTGGCATGCTGACGTGGACCTCCACTAGTACTGCTGCCACTACTCAGGGGGCAAGTAGATGATGGGTATGGATGCAGGGCTCACACCCCAAGCAAATAGGCCAAGTGTGCAGTAATGCACATATAACTAACATCAGACAATAGGCCATTAGTCCAGATGTCCGTGGTGAGGTGGATGTGGGCTGCTGCAGAGTAAGACGTGACATGGGACATCATGCAAGCAAAATCATTATAAAATGTCAGAACAGCCTTACTACTGAAATAATTGTGACTTGGTACATTGTGTTTAGGCACAGCTTTTTCCATGAGTTCTATAAACCCAGGATTCACAACAAATGATATGGCAAAAGGTCTGTTGCCAGGATCTTTGCAACAGCTGTGCTCAGCTCTGTTGTCACAGGGTATTTATGGTGGTATTTTGTGTACTTTGTTAAAGCTGATTTACTGTCCGGTTTCTTAAACCTCAGACTGTGTTGCACTGTGTATTTTGTGTGTGTGTGTGGGGTGACTTTGCCAGTTTTTAGGCTCTTGCTGCTTTGGCTGCCTTGTCTGATAGACAAAGCTCTCTATATAGGAAGTGGATGGGTCAGCTTGACTACTTCCACTTGTATCTGCATGTTTAGGGGTTGAACTCAATAAAAGGTCAAATTATACTACATCCTCAACAGAATGAAGACCCTCTCTTTCAAAGTGTCCTGCAGTGTCAGAAGTGGATGTTGCTGCCAAATGCTTATACTGTGACCAGGGAATGGGATGCTTAGTTTATATATGGCTATGCATATCAGTTGCTCCATAGTGTGACCCTGGCTTACCCCTGCTAATTTTGGACCTGTAAATGTTGCACAGAGCCACACTGTCATCAGCCTCACCCACTGCTAAGAAATCCCACACAAGTAACTTTCCATCGGCACGCAGGACTTTTGTGGGTTGGGCAAGGGGCTTAGGCGTGGGCAACATGGTCATCTATTGCTGCTCCTTGAGGTCTCTTTACCCTGACATGTTGCTGGTGGAGCAGCGTAAGGTTCTATGTTAGGATATCGACAACATTGTTGTTGACATCCTGAACAGCAATGGGAACAATGCCGACTATTGGCAGTTTTCACATTAGTTAAAAGTGTTTTTTTGCAGGGGGCTTTGATCCCCACAACCCCTCCATCTTTAATTAATCAACTCTGAGTCAGAGTTGGTTTGGGGTGGGGGCAAAACACTAGGTGTCACAGTGTTGGCATACAGTGGACCACCGCAGCAACCTGTCAAGATTTGCCGCTGTGGTGGTGTTTGCTGTGAAAAAGTCATTGTGATGGTGTGCTACCATGATGTAAGAGGGATTGCTTGTCCTTTACACTTGACACATTTGGGTGCTGCTTGAGGAAAGGGTGGCTGCCAATTAGGGTCCAGTACGGGGTTGTCTTCACTTCCCTCATCACTGTCCCCCTCACTGATTTTGGAAATTTCTGGCTCTGACAGTAAGGGCTGACTGTTCCCCACCTCCTCTTCCTCAGTAACCTTCTCTTCAACAGCAACAGTACCAGGAGCAGGATGTTTGGACTGAGAATGTTCCTCCTCATCCTCATTCTGAGGCACACTATGTTCATGCTCTTTCTCCACTGCCAGAACATTTAATGGTCCTGCACCACCCTTAATGTTCTCTCTCATACTGCCTGCCACTGGATGCACAGCCTCATTGCTCCTAGTCCCTGACAGTTCCTGAGTCAACTCCTCAAACTCCTGTGATTGTTCCTCCACTTAAGACCCATGGGATTCACATAGTAGTGCAGCAACATCCATGGCAGTCTTTCTGCCAGTTTTGCATGCTAAGCAACTGCTGCTGTGGGAGTTGCAGTACTACACCACAACCCAATGAAACTGGAAGCTTTCATGTCCCCTGAAGTTGACACTTGTGCAGCATAGGGCACTTCTGGCATTGCAGTGCCACTGACTGTGATGCTCCTACCTGCACCTTTCCCAGCATCCGTAAGCACTTGTTTGTGACACCCTTTTCATAGATCCCTTACCAGCTCCTTTCCCACTTCCTACATGCTTTTCCTTGCTAGACATGGTGCGATGTCTGTGTTTTTTTTTTACTCCTTAAATATCGACGGTTATTCAAAAAGCAACACAGTACTGCTGCAGAATGCAGATCAAAGACTTCCACAATATTATGAAAGAGTCACTAAAAATAAACACAAATTCAGCAATATCTTTGCCTCAGCACTACAAGTACATATAGCAGCACCTTATTTCTTGTCCTGAACAAGAAATCTGCAAAATTTCAGTCAAAAAGCCTACTCTGTGGAGCAGAACAAACTCTTCAGAAATCACTTCAGAAGGAAGTAGCTATGCAGTAAGAATTGTGTGCTATCACCCAATAACTCACCCTACAACCCTGTAACTGCAGAGCTAAAAATCATGTGATCAGAGCTAAACATGGTGTAATCTGAGCTTTACACTTAATTACTGTGCTAAACCATGGAACTTCTTGTCTACTGCAGAATGAAAAGAATACTGTAGAATAAAAAGAACACAATCCTTGGTTTCTGCAAAATTCAAAAGAAAGAAATTCGAATAAAATCAGGAAAGGAGGGAAAAAAATGAACCAATTAAAAAACAAGGAAAAGGTTCATTGATGACACCACAATTAAGGTACTCTGCAGATTGGGTGGTTTAATTCACTATGTGAGCTTAAAATCTAGAACACTACCTGAAGAAAAACAAATATGGCTATACATTGGCGGTGGAAAAAAAAAATCTGCAGAATTATATTGAAAACTGTGAATGGTTGCATAATCCAGCAATATAAATGGCAAAAGGCAGCTTAATTTCCTCATTTTGCAACTAAAGTTCCACAGCTAATGACTAAATGATGCAGTACAAGGTGAAAATGTGCAGTAAATTTGCAGAAATTGAAAGTGTGAAAAATTCTACAACAGTTTAAAAATTTCATGGAACGTCTGCCAAAGCAGAATTTGTAACTTTTGCCCACCTTTAACAGGGACAAGAGGGTCCTGCACTTCCACAGCCTACCAGACAGCCCCATGATTTCTTGACATCCATCACTGCACTTCTGGCCCAGCAAACACATTAAGTTGCTCTCCCCCCATTGGGCCTGTGTTTCTACAGCTGCACTGACTCATATATGCTGTCTGACATGCACACAATGCCCCTTTAGGGCCTGTGTATATACAGCCACAGACATAAATCCACAAAAGTAGCACATTAATGCTACTTCATTTGAGGCATCTGTAAATAGTTGTATGTTTTTTGTCTTAGCTGATGATGGCATTCTGTGGTTGCTTGTGTGGTCTTGTGCTTTTGTTGCTTTAGGTGTGTCTATGGAGAGTTACGGTTGGAATCCCTAAGGCCACATTTCCCTACTTTTGTGGCACTAAGTTGAGCCCATAGTGGAATTGTACCCTTATTCACACAGGTCCCTTTGGGATCTTTGTGAGCAAAATCAGATGTGCAGGGCTCTCTGGAACCTGCACCAAGGGATGAGTCTGTCTGCCTATGGAAATGCAGTGCCCTTCTGGGCCCTACATTTCTGTGTGGCAGCAGATGTCAAGGATTTGTGGGGCTGTCTGGAGGGCTGCAGATGTGCAGGACCCTATGCACCCTGCACCTCCCTGCGGTTACAGATGCAGACATGCAGGGCATGCCCCTGACCAGGATAGAGCTGTCTCAGTACTTAATATCTGCCTCAATGAAATCCAGGACTGGAAGAACTTGAACTGATTAAAGCTGAACGCTGGAAAGACAGAGGTGATGGTAGTGGACCCGGGTTGCTGGATAGAGGGATTTAGGGCTGACCATCCCTCTGAAATTTTTCTTGGGAGCTCTCAGCTCCTATCCTCTGAATGGGTGCAAAACCCGGGGGTAGTGCTTGACGATGGGCTGACTTTACAATCTCAGGTGTCGTCTATCATCAAATCTTCCTTTTATCATTTTAGGAATATCTCCAGGATTAAGCACCTGGTTCCATCCTGGGACCTGTCTCCATTATTCCATGCCTTTGTGACTTTGCGCCTAGATTATTGTATTCCCTGTACTTAGGGCTTTCTGGGGTTGAAATCCACTACCTGCAGCTCGTGCAGAACACAGCAGCACTATTGTTAACTGGGGCTTCTCAAATATTCCATATTACTCCCATGCTGTGTGATCTGCACTGGCTGCCAATTAGGTGGTGGCTCACCTTTAAAGTTGGTTTATTGGCTTATAAAACCCTACATGGATTGTGCCCTGACTACATGAAAGACCTTCTTGTCCCTTACCACCCGGCACGACAGTTGCGTTTGGCTGACGAGGGGTCGCTAGAGATTCCAAGGGTGTCTCTGAAATCTTCTGGGGCCCATGCATTTATGCATGTGGCTCCAACCCTTCAGAATTCTCAACCCTGTCAGCTTCAGGAGTGCATGACTGTGGAGGGCTTTAAACAGGCATTGAAAACCTTTTTATGGAGTCTCGCCTATGATAGCTCCATATAACTCTGATCCCTTGTTATTTAGTTTATCTGTACTTTACTTATTTATTATCATGTGTTTTGTTATGTGACTGTTTTTATCTTTTTGTAAAGCACCTTGATGGCCAGAAAGGCACTTACGTGAAATAAAAAGTTATTATTAAAATAAAATATGCAAAATAAAATATGTATTATTATTACTCATTATTATAAAGAGTCCCTCTGTCTGCTGAACTGCAGGACCATCTGCCAGCCACAGGTATGAAGGTGCAGGAACTAGCACAAGGGCCAGTGTGCAGGCAACCCTGCACCTTCCCTCCCAGAGTGGGGGTGGTGGTGCTGCATGACAGTGCTGCCCATCCACCCTTGGCCCATCCAACTGGCATACTGAGCTTGGCCCTTAACTCAGCTCACTTGCACAAGATCACAAAGCACTACTTCTGGGGTAAATGCTGCCTCGATGAATAACATTTCTCAACACTTTTTTCTTTTATTTGACCCCAAATGTTAAAGATAGTAATTTTATGACTCCCTTATAAACATGTGGCATTTATAGAATACTGGCTGAAATGTCATTCCACGTCACATGGGTGAAAACACATTTTGGCTAGGATTTAAAGAAAAGCACCTTTCATATTTATAAGCTGGTGTGAAAAGTTGTCTTATGTTAGAAGTCCAGAGTAAAAATATTGAAAATTGAGCAAAGTTTTGAATGAACATTAAAATATTTTAAGGTCCACGTATAGCTTTGACATCTTACTATGTTTTCCTTCCAAATTTTAACATAGTCTTCTTACTACCCCACTTCATGAATACTATTGGTGAAAATGTTCACATCCTGATCAAAATGTGATTACATGGAATGACTGTGAAACCACCTTTCAGCCCAGATTTTAACAATTTTACCTGTGTTGTTCATGTGGTGGAGCCTCAAAACTGACATGTTGAAAGTTTGATGGAAAACACTGAAAAACAGCAAAGTTATGAGGGAACATTGAAATATTTCAATGTTCATTCATAATTTGGTTATGTTCCCATATTTTTCTACCAAACTTTCAACATAGTTTTCTTATGATCCTGCCAAATAAACCCCAACATTTTCAAATCACACCCAAAAGATGATTTTGTGGCGTGACCGTGCAATCACCTTTCAGGATGGATTTGAAAAATGTCATCTGCCTTGTTCATGAAGTGGGACTCCAATAAAGCCATGTTGAAAAATGTTCATGTGAAAATAATAAAAAGTGACAAATTTATGAGAAAAAGTTCAAAATGTATTAAAATACAATAAACTGACTTACCATGATTTTATTTTTCATTTTGCACTCATCAGTTCTAGCTCTAAGATGTGGTTTTGATCAGACAGTGTATATATGTCATGAGTCACTTTCAGGAGAGTGAGGATGGGTATGGGGGTACAGAGTGGGGAGTCAGCCTGAGGTGGATGGGGGTGTTGGAGAGCCAGATTGGAGAGGGACCATTTTCATTTTTACAGGTTATATATTACAAAAAGACAATGGGGAACTGTTTTCTTTATTTTAGGTTTAACTTTACAACTTTATAGGATTACCTCTGGGGATTGGGTACCACAGTGCTGGCTTACTACACAGTGGCACCATGGGTGGTCACTCTTGTGTTGCCACTCATGCATGGGGGCAAGTGACCTGGAGAGGAGGGAATAGTTAAGATGTATTGTGGGTTGGAATCCTGGTCAGCTTTTACACAAACAGGGAATACAAAAAATGAAGGAGAACTGGCTGAGTTGGAAGGAGGGGGGGATAAAAAAATAAAAAAATAGGTAGATAGATAGATAGATAGATAGATAGATAGATAGATAGATAGATGCTGTAGATAGATAAACAGACAGACAGATAGAACAGATAGACAGATTACAGAGAGAGAGAGAAAGAGAGACAGAGACAGAGAGACCCAATGATTGTCAGCTCACCACTTCAACTCAAACTGGCAGTACAACTCCAGCTGCAGCAATACAAACCAAGAATGTCCAACTTTTCTCATGCAAAGAATGGAGGTGAAAGGATCCTTTCACTAAGTAAGGCACCAGGATTTCTGGGTACGCAGAAATGTAATTTCCAGGGCAGTTTAAAACAAACAAAAAATCAACAGACTCTAGCTAAAATTCTACTTAATTAGGTTCAGGTGTTTCTTTTTTGAAAATACATAATTTTCAGGTATTTTCCATGTTCTGAGTCATAAACAAAAAAAACAGTTTGGCAACCATAACAAAAATATTTTTTCCTACAAATAATAAATTTCATACAATAAACCTCTCCACCAATTTTTTTTTATTGGTCATATCAGTGGGTTATCCAAAAACCATATAGTGCGTACTCAGAAAATAGTTGAAATCCTTATTTTATAAAAACATTTTATTGAGAAAGAAATATGTACAATAACATAGTAGCTAACAGTACAGCAAGTACCGAACAATAACTTAACAATTAAAAGAAAAAAACCTTATTGAATAAGAATACTGTCTTACATACAGATATCCTAAACCAAATCTTCAATATAAAACAAACAGATTGAGGATATAATGAGATATTTCTAATAATAACTAGACACCTGCATTTTGAAACCAGTATTAGAATTAAGTGATAGATTCTGGGTCTAGGTTGTAGTGATCTAAAGTTTTATTCTGAGAAATTTAAGAATGGGCCCCATATATTGTCATATCTAGCTATGTTATCAGCCAGCAAGTGAAATAGTCTGTCATATTCAGCTAGCTTAGTTATAGCTGCTAACCGATTAGCAAAAAGTAGAAGGGTGTCTGATATTCACTGGAGCAAGAGCTGCCTTTTTTCTTCTTCCAGTGCTGCTGGCTGTAGCCATTTGATCATATCTCCCACTGATTGCTGAGACTGAAAGCATCCCCTAAAATCCAGAATCATGGGTCCTGAGGAATTTATGGGCCAGTATCTTTCTACAAAAGTCTAATATCTGGCACCAATAATGTTGTAGAGCAGTGCATCACCACAGAATATGTGAAAGTGTACCTGATCCATCATGACAGCTTCAACTTTCCTCCGAGAGCAGGAGTCCCTTGCGTTTTAAAGCAACAGGAGTCTGGTACCATCTATGAATAATCTTCTCTTGTATGAGTTGGTATTTAAGGTCCCGGAAATGAGAGTGTACCTCTCTAACTAGGCCCACTGACTCCTCCTCTGACAGTACTATCTGCAACTCCATTTCCCATACCCTTTTTTGTTTATTCAGTGAGGATTTATGGGATTCCAAAAGTGTATCATAAATATGGCCTCTAAGCCTGAGGGGTTTCTTCATCCAAGAATCCAGCAGCTGACTCAAGAGCATATCTCCCATGCAAAATAAAAGTAAACCACCTCCTCTAAGAAGCTGTTGGAGTTGTAAGTATTGCCAAAAATCCATTCAGGGAGGTCCCAGTGGTCCAACTGCTGAAAGGTATCAAAGTGAGTTCCACCAAGTCACCATACATGCTCTACCCACAAAATATCTTTCTCTTTCCAAGTACCCTAGGATATACATAATGCCCCCCACACACACATTTTCAATCTGTGGTTGTACCACAAATGTTCCCAGTGGCCTAGGGAACTCATATTCTTACCATGCTATCTTAACAGGGTGGTTCATGTTAGGGTGGCAAATGTGTGTATGGTGGACTCGGGCACTACAGGTTGACATGATGAAACCTTACCTAACCATGGTGTGCCTCCTTCAGAACCTGTTTCCTGGGGCATCAAACTGGTGTTTGATTTGTGTGTGCATGGGGGGAGTTGTAATCCAGTGTAGGTTTTGCTTTATCCCTGCGACCTGATGATAGGCCTATAGCCAAGATATAGCCCATGCCCTTTCCAACCTGGAGATCTCAGCTTTTGAATACTAAACAGCGGCTATGCACCTTTCCAGAGGAATGCCCCAAAGAGTCTCTCAAAACACTGGAACTGGACTTGGGAATGGAGACAGGGAGACTATTGAGAAAGAATAATATTTTCCAGTAGGCCATCATTTTATACATAGCAATCTTCACCTCAAAAGATAATTTAAGTTTCCTCCATCTACTAAAGTCCACGGCTAGTGCTGTATATAGTGGCTGCAGATTAAGTTCTATAATTTTCTTTAGACGTGCAAGTAATACCACTCCCAAGTATATCAAGAGTGTGTGTCTGTGTGTGGTGGGGGGGGGCATCCAAGATGCTTTATGGAACTTTGCTGTACATAGCCATTTAGTTGCAAAACATGTCTTGTCCAAATTGAGATTTAGACCAGACAGAGCTGTTAATTTATTAAGAATGTTCAACAAGATGGGCAGCAAAGCATCTGTTTTTTTTTTGGGGCCACTAGCAAATCATCAGCATTGGCTAGGGTAGCGAGTTGAGATGAACCAAGCTGAATGCCAGGAATGCTGTGGGATTCCCTGATCTTCTGCAGTAGGGGTTCAAAAGCTATCAGAAATAGTTAGGGCAACAGCAGACAGTCTTGCCTCTTACCTCCATATAGCCTGATAGGTGGAGATACTGTAGCTCCTGTTAGAATGGATGAGGAGGGACTGGTGTATAAAAGTGTAACCCATTTTTAAAAGGAAAGGCCTGCTTCAAAGCCTCCATCGCCTGGTACAGGTACTGCCATTTCACAGAGTCAAAGGCCCTTTCCATGTCCATACTTAGCAGAATCAAGGAAAGGGAGAGTGTGGTGCAACCCACATAACATCCGTTACCATCTTGAGATTGTCTATTGCTAGTCTGCCTTTAACAAAACCTGTCTGATAGTTTTTGATCATGTGGGGGATGATGTGCTGAAGCTGCATTGCCAGAACCTTTGCCAAGATCTTGGCATCCTCATTCAACAGGGAAACAGGGTGATAGCTGGACACCAGTGGAGGATATTTTCCCAGTTTTGGAATTAGGGTCACCAAGGTTTCTGTCACTGATTGCAGCAACTGTCCTTTCTCATATGCTTCCTACAGGACCTCCATAAGCAGTTTTCCAACCATAGGCAAAAAGGGCTGGTAGAAGTCAACTAGAAGTTCATCTGGGCCAGAGGACTTACCCTTTAGTGATATCTTCACTGCCACCTCAGTTTCTGAGAGATTAATGAGGACCTCCAGTTGTTTACTCTGGTCGACAGTCAGAGTAAGCAGGGTTGTGTCTTGCAGAAATGTTTCCAAATCTGAGGTTGTGAAGTCCCTCTTGGAAGTACATGGGCCTTTGAAGAAACTTTGAAAAGCCTGGTTAATCTTTTTTGGGTCTGCTGTGACTTCCCCGGTTGCCATATGGATCGTCCCAATATTTTTGGCAGCTTGCTGCATTCTAGTGTGGTAGGTCAATAGCCTCCCTGCTTTCTTTCTGGACGCTCAATATCTAGGAGAGATCCTTATTTACAGCCTGGGCCGCATCGGTGGAGGTGGTGCTATTGATTTGGCACTTTAACTGAAGAATTCCCCAAAGGAGCTGGGATGAGTGTGTATGTAAGCTATTGTAGCTCTCTTCCACATTTTTTAATTCTTTTTTGATCCCTTCTAGTTGGCATTCTCTGTGTTTTTTCTGTGGGACACAGAACTGTAATCTTACCTCATAAGTAAGCTTTAAGATTATACCAGATGGAATGATGTTACATTGCAGAAGGAGGCAATTTCATTGGCTAACCATGATTTGCACTCTGGCAGTGACATAAGGCGATTTTCCATAAATCACCTAGGGGCAACTGAGGAACTGGTACCAATGCCTGCTCATCTTGGTTGCTACCTATGCGACACTGCTCAGAGCCTCATGGGCACTGGACACGTATCAGAATTCCAAATAATGCAAGGAAACTGTACTTGGGGGAGGGGAAATTAACTTTACTGGCAAGGGAAAAAGTGCACTTAAAAGGTGCCCATTGTGGGAGACAAGCTCCAATCACCATCCCAGCAGACCCTTTCACTACTTACTTAAAATGCGGACACTTGTGAGGAAATTCAAAATTGCTCCTGATCCAAATGGTAGGAGGTGAACAGAGGAAAGATAATAATTGAGAGGAAGAGATACAAGTCCAAAAGATACAGGAGATTAAACTGGAACTATCACCCAGGCACCTTGACATACCTCATAAGTATTTGAAGTGTACCATTCAGTCTACTGTGGGTTTATACAGATCCAGCTGGGCTGAAATGTGGGTGAGTAATGAGTATGAGTATGAGTATGAGTATGAGTATGAGTATGAAAACGGTAGGCCTCCTTGCTGCCAAACTCTCAGTAGAAAGGACCTCTGCTAACTAAGTCCAGATGAGTAGTCTCACCTTCTCCATACCATGGGAGGACAAAGAGAAACAGACAAGTATAAGGAAATCAAAGCCAAGACCCCTTAAGGTCAAGCACAAAAGCTGGTGCTGCTGATATGGTCAGTGCCACATCCTGCTGGGGGGGGGACTTTCCCACAGGAACGGAACCACCCTACAGCAGTCACATTTCCCAGGTTGTCCTGAAGGTTGTAGCAGGCTATGTAACACTAAGTATTGACTCCCGGGGTCTTCCTGCAGTTGTCACCTCATTGATTGACTGCGGAACAGCACTGAGATTCCTGCCAGCCGAACTGGATGTAGTGGGTGAACAACAGGCTAAAAGAGATGTATAATGAAGTTTTTGCAAATCATTTCCTTTCCTTTTGAGATGGTGTAATCATATTCTCATTCATGCAGGGCAATTTGGGCCCTGTGCAATGAGAAGACTCTGTCTGCCTACAATCATTCAATCAATCAAAATCTTTATTTATCCAGGTGAACATCATTGAGCAAGCACATTTACAAGATGGACCTGGTTAGCTCCTGGTCAAATAGTACAATGCATTCAGAGATATTTACAATAGAGCCAAACAGCACAAGTAAAAAACAATTAATGCAGTTAATGCAAGTAAGTACTCAATGTAACATCAGTCATATCAGTTCAGAGTGCTTCTGTAATATTTAAGGAGGACATAAGATGAGGCTTAGTAGGAACTTCAGTACAGAGAAGTGTCTGGCCGCTAGTGTAGGGAGCTGACACAAGCACAGAATTTCAAAAGTAGTGTAATCACACAGCATCCCTTAATGTAACACTCTAAACAGAAGGATAAGGGTCTTAACAGTCAAGAAGAAAAGTAATTGCAGCTCTTTTTTGACAAATTTCGTCATGGAAATCAGATTTATGCTTGGTTTAGAATGGACACAGAAGCAGACTGCAGGAACCAATCGGAAGCCAACACCAAAGAGCGCTCACATTCTGATTGGATGGCTGCCAATGCCATGCTTTGCTAATGAAAAGTCTGAGCTTAGGTTCTCAGGTGGTGTTAGAGGCAACACCAACTGCCCGGTGCCCGGGTTTCCCACGCCTATGGGCAGGGAGCCCGTGGAGAGCATATTCTTGGCAGGGGATGGAGGAAGGGGTCAGTATTAAGTACTGGGCCATGGAAAATGGAACATCTGAACCAGTGGGAGGACCAAAATAGCAGGACAACAGAACTGAGTATTTCTTGATACCTAAAGACTGACCCAACCCCAGAAATTCAGAAAAGGAGTTTAATCAAACAGAATCCCAACTCATTACCCGCTAAACAGGAAAAAAATAGAGGTCATAACTGTTTGGCAACAAGTAAGTACAGCTCTTTTTTGTGCAAGTTTTAGACAGAAAATCAGACTTTAGCTTTCTATTGAGGGAGACACAGGAGCAGACTGCAGGAGCCAATCAGATGCCAGAGCAGAAAAGTGCTCACATTCCGATTTGGCATTGGCAATGCTGCACCTCGCTAGTAAGGAGTCCGGTCTAGGTGTCTCAGATGGTGGCTATGGAAGTGACAACCACCTGGTATCTGCATCTTTCCCACCTGAGGGGCAGGTAGCCCCTGAAGGGCTAGTCTCCAGCAGGGAAGAAAGTTAGAGAACAGAGGAAAGAGATAGTAAGAGTGGAATGCAGTGGAATGGGAATACAAAGATGAAATACCCTATACCGGGAGGACCAAGTAGGCAAACGAGGGGGAGGCTGTGCAATCTACACTAGGGACATAATTACTGGTCAAGCACTCCCTACCCCTGCCCTTGTAAATGAGGCCCAGGCCCTCACCCTCAAGCTCACCCCTGACCATTCGAGGGGCCCTCTCTATTTCACCACTGCCTACATTCCCCCCAAAAACCAGAGTCCAGCCTTAGTATCACTAACTGATTATCTGGCCACCCTTCACCATGCGGTGGAGCAAATCCTAGTTGGTGACCTAAACGTAAACTGGCTCAGCCCCTCCTCTTCCTCAATCCAGGACACTTTTGCCACCCAAGATCTGACGCAACTCATCACCCAACCCACTAGAATAAACCCCAAAACAGGAACCAGCACCCTACTGGATGTACTCGTCACCAATCGACCCCAAAAAATCCAAAACATCTAGGTCCTACCAGAATCCCTAAGTGACCACTCCCCTATCCTATTTCAATGGGCAGCCCCCAATCCCAAACCCAAAGCACAAACCACCCTCAGAAGGCGCCTTCGCCCCGGTGGGCTGAAAAAACTTAGGCAGTTACTTACCCAGATAAACTGGTCCCCATTCAGCATGCACCCGACATTGACACTGCCCTCGCTTTCTTCTCCCAAATGTTCAACAATGCCTGTGATCTCTTTGCACCCTTCACAAAAACCCGATCCAAAAAACAGAATGCACCCTGGGTCAGCCCTGCCCTCCTACAATTACTTAGAGATCGGGATAACCTCTGGCACCGTGCCACTGAAACAGGCCAGTGGGCTGATAGACAAGCCTACAATGCAGCCCGGAATAAGTACTCTTGGGCGGTCCGTAAAGCCAAGGCTGACCACTACCAGGCCACCCTCACCTCTTCCTGGGGCTCGGCCCGCAAGTTCTGGGATAATATTAAACAGTTAAATGGAAAGTCACGGTCCCCTCCCCCATCTCAGCTCTCTAGTGATGGTACTACCTCCACCGACCCTGCCTTCATAGCTAACTGCCTCAACACCGCTTTCACCGACCTTAGCTCAGTCCTCCCCAGTAATTTCTTTGAACCCCCCCCAAACCAACTTCCGTCCGCCACCACCCCAGCTTCCATCTGCGCAAGGTATCTGCTCGGGAGGCCAGACCCATCCTTATCAAAGCTTTAAATGGCAACAATCCCGGCAGCGACTCACTGGACCCCAGCATCCTCAGGTTGGCGCTAGATGAAGTCCTAGCCTCGCTCACCAGCCTGCTAAACCGATTGCTCTGCCTGGGACAATTTTCTTCTGCCTGGAAAACAGCCATAGTCACGCCCATTCATAAAGGTGGTGACAGGTCTGCAACCAACAACTACCGACCAATCTCCATCCTCCTTCCCCTCTCAAAAGCCCTGGAAAAAGTTGTGGCCATTCAAATCACTGAATATCTATCCAAGCATGACATCTTATGCCCTGAGCAGCATGGCTTCCGTGCTGGCCACAGTACCAGCACTGCACTAATTGAATTCTCCAATTTCCTTCATTCTTCCCTGGACACCAGCTCACTAGCTGGTGCAGTGTTCATTGACCTATCAAAGGCTTTTGACACTGTCTCCCACCCTCTTCTGCTGAGCGCCCTCTGTCACACTGGTCTCGCGGCTGGCCCACTAGCATGGTGCTCAAGCTACCTAAGCGCCCGGTCACAGTGTGTTAAAATCAGTGGAACACTCTCTGATACCCATCCCATACACTCAGGAGTTCCCCGAGGCTCCATCCAGGGCCCCCTCCTCTTCTCACTCTATCTGAACACCCTGCCCAGTGCTTGCTCTGGCAAAATGCTTCTGTATGCTGATGATGCTGTCATTTTTGCCACCCACCGCAACCCCATCTCCCTTCAGGATTTCCTACAACAGTCCTTCAATGAGGCAGATGCCTGGTTTAAGGAGCACAGACTCATCATTAATCTTAAAAAAACCAAAGCTATGCTTTTTGCCCACCCCCAAAACAAAGCTAGCAACCACCCACTCCATATTCTTCCTAGTACCAAACAACCTCTGGAACAAGTCTGCTCCTACAAATACCTCGGGATTACCTTTGACTCAGCACTCACATTCCATGTACACATTGATGCCCTTGCTTCCGCCACCAACATACGGCTTGGCATCCTGTTCCGCCATAGAAACTTCCTCCCCCCAAATGCTCTCTGGCTCGCTGTCACATCCTCAGTACTGTCCCTGGTAGACTATGGCCTACCAATCTATGGTGCTGCTAGCACTACTGCCCTCAAAAAAATTCACATAACCCTAAATAAGGCTTGCAGACTGATTACTGGTGCCCACAGGCTCACACACACCTGTCAACTGTATAACGATGCTAAACTCCTGACCCTAGATGAACGGCTTCGCTATCATACCTGCCTACTCACAAAAAAAAACCCTACTCGGGCTCTCTCCACCAGGGGTGACTGCATCCATCCACCAGATCCCGCCCACTGTTACTACATGGTCCTCCTACAAGACCGCTCTACTGGTCCCCAGATCAAGAACCACTCATGGTCAGAGGTCCTTCTGGTACAGAGCCCCACTCTGGTTTAACTCTCTCCCTGCCACCATCTCCAATGCCACCACAATCTCCAAATTCAAAACCACCCTTCACAGCCAACTCCTCCACACTCGTAGCTGTTCCTGTCTCTGATTGAGGCCCTGCCTCGACCTCTCCACTCATGACAATGCCCACCAGGCTGCTCCCCACCTAGCCCACCCCATCCCTTACCCAGCACACCATTCCTATGTATAACCTGGACAGAGCCTGCTGTCTCATGACAGTTGATTGCTCAGCTAGTGAAACCAATTGTGTCAGACCTACTTCTATTACATGTACCGTGTAACTCAAATGTATGTTGTTTGACCACAGTGTGATGTGGCACCTCTAACAAATGCCTACTTGAAGAAAACCTGTACTATGTAATCTAAATGCTATGTATGTCTCAATGTGACGAGGTACCTTCGGAAACGAGCCTCTGGCTCAAAGGTTGTAAACTGATTCTCACAAATAAATAAATAAATAAATAAATAGGGCAGTTAAATGGTACAGGGTAGAGGAATAAATGCCACAGATTAAGCAATATGTAAAAGACAGCAGGGTGAGTAAGGTGTAGCGGCCGCGAAAGCCATGAAGCAATAATAATCCTACAGGGATTTCTAAAGGGGAAAACATTTAAGGCATAAGATGCTCACAAAGTTACGGTCACCAAAGGTTACAAGCTATCATAAATTCAACTACTCTCAGAGGGCAGCAGCCTGATGCTTTGGACTAAAATTAGGGGCTGGGGTAATTACAAGGCTCACACACATACTGACCATATAGAGATTTAAAGGCATTCATACTGCAGAGGCAGCTTAACTTCAATAATTTTTGTACTTTGTTCCACAAAGTTGGCAACAGGAAACTAATGGCCACTCTGCCATAGTGACAGGAAGCCTTGGGGATACATAATGTGATGTAGTATGTGCTTCTTAGGGCATACATTCCTGGCTCACTTTGTAGGAGACAGTCTATTATATGTTGTGGAAACCGCTCACGAGAAGACTCTTTAAGTCCAAAGGACTGTGTTTCTATTATGCCTAAATATAAGATGACCACCCTACAGCTTTATATAAGGAACAATGATGGGTAGAGATGGTGAGACCAGTAATAAACTGAATGGCCCTACAGAAGTGCAGGGCCTGGCACATCACTCTCCTCCCCAGTCAGGGAATGCAAGATAAAATTATCGAAGTTACTAGTGAGCACAGACAGATTTCAGCGTGTGCTCACAACTCTGTCATTTTTTATATATTTTGACCCCAAGTTATGAACATAGCCTTCTAATGTCGAAAACAAGAGTGGTGAAAATGTTTTTCATAGTGCCTGAAAGGTGACTTTGTCAAGCAACCATAACATTGCCTTTCGATCTGTATAACTCCACCACCATTGGTCATGAGATGGGATCCCACAGAGTCAATGTTGAAAATCTGGGGTCAAAATATGCAAAAATGACAAAGTTATGATAAAGGTTCAAAACCCCTTTGAAATACATTGAACCACACATACCTTAGTTTACATAAAAATACATGTCACAATCAACATGTCTTAAATAACATGTTGCAGGTTACTGCATGACAGGTAAAACATATGATTCATGAATGGTAAAAGTGTGAGAAATGTCCAAAGGCAATCCTAATGCAGAAAGATTGGTTTGAGGAGGTATGGTTTAAAATTCAGTACCAGAATCAAGCTAAACAACTGCTGTTTAACGTAATGCAGGTATTGAGGTTTGATTTACCTCAATATTTCCTTCTTATATCATTTTGCAAATTTGAAAAAAAAAACAAGATGGCAACCATCACAGTTAGTATTTCTGTCCACATGACAAGTAAATCATGAAACTAAGCAAACATTTTTGTTTTTTTCAACAGTCAAACTTAAACATTATCTCTAAAACAGTATAATATTTTTTCACCAAACCTTCAAAAGGCACCCCTTTGGCACAGGCCTCTTCACACCTAAAAATTTCTTGAAAAAATTCTACACTGTCTAGACTATAGCAGACAGCAAAAAATACAGAATGTTAAGTATAGTACAGTTTTTTAGTTTCATTTTTTGGCTCTCCGTGTCTTGAAAACCTTATGGGGTACCATCACAAAACTTTTCATGTCTTGAGACTGTGACAGCCTGACCATGCTTCCCAAACTTTGTGCTATTTTGTCAGACAATTCCATGGTTGCTAAGGTAGAAAACTGGGGGTTAATATTGAATAGGATACTTGGCCCTAATTATAGGGGCACTACCATCCCCTATAATATGCATATACATATACATACAATGCATAGAGGAACAAAGAAGTCTGAAAAGTTATTTTATAACTGAAAATGAGAAAAAAGCCAAAGTAGAGATGGATGGATAATGGAGATGATAAGTACTGTAAAAAACAAACAAATCAAAAGAAAAAAAAAACTGTTGTTTGCATAGAAATGCAGATTATTGTAAGATTGGAATTGTTATTTTTACAGAGTAATGCTGGTTATGATTGGAATTTGTCAGACAACCTTTTTTTAACATGCCTACTCTTGAAAATCATGAATAGGTTCAACAGCTGTCTGAAAGCAGCAAAACCATATTTGCCCAGCTTTCAATCTTTAGGGAGCCTTTTATTCTTTAATGATTTTATAACGATAATGCCTAATCTAACATCAATAATAAAATCAATGCGTGCAAACCCTAATTAGGGTCCATTGATTTCACAACTCAAGCACATCGCATTTCAGTTTGTCAAAAATAAATCCTTTGTCCTGTAGAAGGTTATAGATATACAGCAAGTGCTAAATAGCATATATATGCTAAAGTCCATGCTTTCACTTTGTCTTCACAAAGTTAAAAAAATGTGGCAAAAAGTGCATAAAATATGACTTACTCTAAGCTAAACTTGTGCTATGTAGTTTCCCACTATTTATTTAACTGCATTTCCAACAAATGACAGTATATTGTGGTTCTTTTTCTGTTATTTAATTTCTATGTGAATAGATCATGTTTACAGTTTCAAACATGGTGTATTTTACTGTGTATTGTCAAATACAAAATGTTTGAAAAGTGCTGTCATTTATAAGTGCTTGAGTGTAACATCTAGGCAAAGACTTATTTTGCCATTTCATGTCCATAATGTGCTGCCATCACTTATCTTCCACACCACCTAAAAAAAGAACATATAATGCACAAATAAATACGTTTTCTAGCTATAGAACATATTTTTTAATTTTATCTTAAAAAATGTGACTAAATAAGGGCTTCCAATGCCTCATTTGATAACTCCAATTTAAAAAACAAAAGAATGTTTTTTAATACTTTTTTCCCTAAACAACTTCATGTGAGGCAGATTTGTATGTCAATCCAAAAAAAGATTTGTTCATGGATTTCTTTTGGTTAGTTTCAGAAGATTCCAGTTACTGGGTCATTTCATACAAATGAAGTGCAAGGGGTGTCAGAGAGGTACTGTAAACTTGATTGCAGGGAAAAAAGGCTCCTAGGTTGATGGGATTGTCAGACTACTTACAGCCAACACAGCAGAGGACCCAAACACACATAATAAATTAAGGCAGCAGAGTGACTTTTAAAAGGTGCAATAAAGATGACTCATTGTAAAACCCTTGGGTCAGGATTCACAAAGAAAGCTGAAATTCCCACAGCTGTGGGAAAAAGGCTTGCTGCAGTGCAGAAATGCAGTTGTGCTGAATTCTCAAAGAAACCAGTGCAGATGAGGATTGCGGCAAAAAGTGCCACAGGTGCGGCAATTTAGCTGCCGTAGGACTTGCACAAGTGCTGTGAATCCTCAGCTGCGGATCTGAGAAGGCACAGCAATAGGAAACCACAGTTGCTGAAGCAGCAGACTGTAAGAGTGCTGCTATAATATAAAGCTGACAGCACACACCGAGACCTGCAACCAGTCCCCAACTGGGACCACAGCAGCACCACAGGTACCAGTGATACCTTGCCACCACAGTGGCCGACTGTCCCTGCTGGTCGTCCCTCCCTGGGGTGTTCCTGTGGCCTGCAGGGGTAGCACTCACTACTGGCTGGTCAGGCTCTACTGCCTGTGGGGCTGTGTCATGGGCTACACTGGGTCTAGTGGTTGTTGTCTATTGCCATATCATGGCAATGTGTGCTTTTGGTGCTGTAACATCAGCCACTGCTATGCTGTCTGAGATGCTAATACCTGTGGTTCACCTCCACCTTAATTGATTCCAATTGTTGTGCAGTGTGCTGAGGGAGAGCTACACCTCATTCCACTGTGTGTAACATTCTTTCCGTAACTGTGGAAAAAAAACTGGCTGTGAATAGCCTTTCAGGGGCTGTTCCTTACGTATCTCACACTTTTTTGTCCTCAGGGACTTCTGCAGCTGCACTTTTTTTCACTGTCCATAGTGTTTGTTTCCGCAGCTATGGAGGTTTTTGTGAATAGCACTTGGAGCAATCTCCCCTTTTTTTCCTTAGCTGAGGAAGTTTTGGGGACTTAGGGAAGGTTTTGCACCTTCTGAAGGCTTTGAGAATCCTGCCCCTGGTATTGTCATTTTGGAGTATCAACACTTATTTTTTAAATCAATACATACAATGTTCCAGGAAGAGATAATCCCAGAAGTGATAATGACACCTGTGGCCTGCAATCCAAGTACTAGGCTTGGTATGTGATTTTCTGTTAAATTAAAAATAACTGTCTTAGGTTCACAGGTGTGCCAGAAAAAAAAAACACCAAAAGCCATCTAGTTTTGTCTGCTGCCATCCCAGCAGAATATAAGACACATTGTTCTGCTCCATATACTATGCACAAATGAACAAGAATTTGCCAACAGAAATAGGACTCCTTGTCTATCAGGTCTGCTAGAGTGTTCAGCTAGCAACCTCACCTTGCAGCTACCCCACCCCCTTCCCTTCCCTATTGCCCCCCCTCTCACTTTGCCTCATCCACTTTTGAAACTGCCCACTGTCTTACAGACTACCACCTTCTCAGGTAGAGTATTCCATTCTGCCACAACCCTCTCCATGAAAAAGTTTCTCATTTCCATTCAAAATCCCTCCCCAATCTAGGGCCATGCCCTCTTGTGTCCCTCATACCTCTCAAGTGTCCCTGATTTTCAGGGACGTCCCTCCTAAAATTTGTGTTTTTGTGGCTAAACAGTGGGGACTGTAAGCACAAAACAATGTCAAGCATTACATTTACAGACTTGTTCTTTAGAAAATGTATTTTGCACTAAGCCCCATATTCTACCAGTTTTCTGGGTGGATATCTCTAATTTTGAAGATGTGTCCCTGATTTTGGTCCTTTGTCCCTGATTTTTTCAAGCCTCGTCCCTGATTTGTGAAGCAGGGGGTTGAGAGGTATGGTGTCCCTCCCCCTCCTCAGCCTGATTATCCCTTCAGTACCTGCCTTGTTTATCCCATTTACATACTTAACGGTCTCAGTCATATTCTTCTCTCCTCTAAGGAGTACATGTTCAGCTCTCTCAGCCTCTCCTCGTATGGTCTGTCCTCCAATACCTGGATCATCCTTGTTGCCCTGCATTGTACCCCTTCCAGTAATTTCACATCCTTCTTCAGATATGGGCACAAGAATTGCACACAGCACTTCAGGTGCAGCCTGACCAGTGCCCTGTAGAGAGGTAGGATCACTTCCCTGCTCCTGGAGGAGATCCCTCTTGCGATACAACCTTGCATCATGTTGCCTTTCACTACCATCCTCCTACACTGCTCTGAATTGTTCATCTTCCCCATTATAACCATCCCTAGATCCTTCTTCTCCTCAGTGGAACCTAGCTGCACTCCTTCCAGCTGGTAACATCTCCCTGGGTTCTTTGCTCCAAAGTGCAGGACTTTGCACTTTTTCGTATTGAACCCCAACTGCCACACTTCCGACCACTCTACCAGTTTGGTCAGGTCATCCTGCAGTCCTTGCCAACCTACTATATCATCCACCACTGCTCCCAATTTTGTATCATCAGCAAATAGGCTGATCTTATTCCTGATGCCATACGAGATGTTCGCTATAAATATTCCAAACAGCACTGGCCCCAGTACTAATCCTTGAGTCACCCAGCTAGTCACAACGCTTAGAGATAAGAGTTCTTCCCACCACCACAACCCTCTGCTGCCTCCCATGCAGCCAATTCTCAATCCATTTAACCATCTTAGTCCCCACCCCCACATATTTCAACTTCCCTCCCAACCTCCCATGTGGCACCAAATTGAAGGCCTTACTGAAATCCAAGTATATGACATCCACCGCATGATCCTTGTCTAATTTCCTTGTGACCCAGTTGTAATAGTCAACTAGGTTTATCTAGCAGGATTTTCCAGAAAAAGACCCATGCTGGTGACTGTCCTGGAGCCTATTGTCTTCCATAAAGATCACCAACCTTTCCTTAAGTATTGTCTCCATCAGCTTCCCAGCGATGGAAGTTCAGCTTACCGGCATGTAATTACCCAGTTCATCCTTTGGTCCACTTTTATGGATGGGTACCATGTGGGCCATCCTCCAGTCATGTGGCATGCACCCTTTGTCCAGGGAGGTATTGAATAGTTCCACCAATAGTTCAGCCAGGATCTCAGCCATTTCCTTCAACACCCCGGAGTGCATGCCATCCAGTCCTGGTGCCTGATCCACCTTCAGAGCCCTTAACCCCTCCAATACCCTATCCCCAGTGATCACCCCATCTGTTACCCTCTCCCCTCCCACCCTGCCCACCCCTGCTGTAGCTGCTCTTCTTTCTCCTCATGAATATAGAACAGAAGTACTCATTTAATGCTTCTGCCTGATGCACCCCTTTCTCTGCCCACCACCCATCCTTCCTGATCCTCACTATCTGATCTTTGCAGGTCCTTCTCTCCTCTATGTATCTGAATAAGTCATTTTCCCTGTCCCTGATGTCCTGGGCTAGCCTTAATTCCCTGGAGGCCTTTGCTGCTCTGACTCCTCTAGTAAATTTATTGGACCTCTTCACATACTCATCCCTATCCTCCCCCTTCTCAGATTTCTTGTATTTCTTGAAGGCTGCTTTTTTTAGCCCTCACCATTTCTAAGACCCCTCTACTTAACCAGCTCAGTTTTTAGCACTTCTCTTTTTGCTCTGCAATCTGGTACATATCTCAGTAGCCTCCAATATCCCCAATTTGATTTTTTCTCATTTCTTTTTTTAAATTCAAGTTTATTAAGTTTTGTTATTGGCACATCAGTGAGAGCAATATATGTCTACAGAAAACTTGTGACATAATGATGCTACTTACAATATGAGAGAACCAGAACAGGAAAACATTATTTGTTATCCCTCCCCATAATCACTCTACCTGCCCTCTCATTCCACCCACCCTCCCTCCCCGCAGTAATATTTAAGTAAGATCTGTTCATCGGTGTTCGTCAGAGTCAGTTTACCTTGCAATAGTCGGCTAAGACTGAAGTAAGTAAAGTGTTTGGAAGGGACTCCATACCCATTCAAATTTTGAGAGACTATCCCTTCTCATGGCCCCAACTTTTTCCATATTTAAGTTGAATAGTAGTTCTTGTAGCCATTCCACGTAGTTAATTGGGATGCCGTCCAACCAGTGCTTTAGTACTACTTTCTTAACTGAGGATGAAATCAAGGCCATGTAGTATCTTCAGCCTTTGATAGTGATAACAGTATAATCACCTATTAGACAGATTTCTGGGGTAAAATAGTGTTCAATGCCCAGTAGCGAATCTGCTTTATGTATAATTTGGTCCCACAGCACTTTTATCAGTGGACATTCCCAGAAAATGTGATATAGATCTCCCAGTGCCTGATGACATCGGGAGCATGACTGATCTGGTCTGCGTCCAATTTTATATAATTTAGAAGGG
This sequence comes from Neoceratodus forsteri, assembly GCA_016271365.2. NCBI lineage: Eukaryota > Metazoa > Chordata > Ceratodontiformes > Ceratodontidae > Neoceratodus > Neoceratodus forsteri. Next base: position 865,967,811 of record CM057450.1, on the reverse strand, counting down.
GTCCAAAACAGATTATTTAAAAAGTGGTACTGCATGACCCGTAATCTATCCTGGGTGACATATTGGTATGTAGGGCGCCAGATTACATCCCAATTCCTCTCTTGGTCCATGAATCGACCTAGCCAGAATCTGGGTTTGTTGTCAATATCTACGTACACCTGATCAAACAATGCTTTATAGACTTTGGAAACCGTGTGCGGTTCCCAAGCCAACTGGGCCAGGGATTCAAACCATTCCCCGGTTATATACCCGTCTCTTAGTTTATGCTTAAATTGCTCCAGTAAATGTTTGAGCTGATATACTTTGAAAGTCTGGTGAGGGCCTATACTATATTTAACTAATATCTCTGCAACTGAAAGACACCTGTCCCCCTGCACAATATCCTCAATCTTTAAGCCTTTCAATTGGGGAAGCCAAGATTCGCTTATCATTCTCCCACCGATCTTCAGATTGGGGTTGTGACATATTAACTGATGTCTGTCTGTGCCTGGGGGGTAATGCAGGGAAGCGCATAACTGAGTATGAATATGCAAGGAATCTCTTATTGGGGTGGCTACAAGTTTAGGGGGCAGAGTTCTTGGAGAGGAATGGAGAAGAGCTTTCCGGGTCTATGCCCACTTCCCTTATCAGTTCCGTTTCCAACTTGACCCAAGAGGGTACATAGGGCAAAGACTCAAGTTCCGTGGAAGGCACGAGCCATTGTAAATATTTACATACATTACTTGCCCAATAATATAATCCAAAATGTGGTAGTCTTAACCCTGCTTTCTCCCTTGGGCCAGCTAGCTTATGATAAGCTCTACGGGGAGATGTCCCTCTCCAAATAAAATCTGAAATAATTGAATGTATTGCTTTGTGCCATTTTAAAGGTAACCACACATTGAGCATATTTAGGAGATAGTAAATCCTAGGTAAAATATTCATCTTGATTATATTAATACTTCCCCAGAGAGAAAGCGGAAGTCTACCCCATCTGTCAAGGTCTTGTTTTATATTATTCTTAAGGGCGTCCAGGTTGAGTCTCACTAATTTAGATTCCGTTCTTGCCAAAATAATTCCTAGGTACTTCAATGTGTGTGGGGTCCACTGCATACCCGTGTCCGCTACATCTGACCTATAAACTTTCATATTAAGTGGGAATATCTGGGTTTTCCCTACGTTTATTTTATAGTTAGATAACTTGCTATAGTCCGCAATGATTCTGAGCACTGCTGGTACTGAGGTTCGAGGATGGGTAATATGGAGTAAAATATCATCCACGTATGCGGAAATCTTAAACTCCTGAAACCCAATTTTTATCCCCATAACCCTAGGGTCTTGTCTGATTTTACATAGGAAGGGTTCTAAGTATAAGTTAAGCAAAAGGGGGGATAAAGGGCATCCCTGTTTGGTGCCTGAGTACAGAGGGAACCCTGCCGAAAATACCCCATTACAATATATTTTCGTGGACGGGGATCTGTATAAAGCAAACACACTTTTAAAGAAGGAGAGCGGAATGCTGAATTTCTCCATAGTCAAGGACAAGAACCTCCAGTCTACTCTGTCAAACGCTTTCTCAGCATCCACAGACATGAATCCACATGGAAATTTTCTGTCCTTGGATGCTGAGAAGATGTGAGATAGCTTGTGGAGATGGTCTGAGGCCATTCTACCATTCATAAACCCCACCTGATCTTGATGGATTAACCTAGGCATGACCTTAGCTAGACAGACCGCTAAAATTTTTGCTAAAATTTTAACATCATAGTTAATTAATGATATAGGCCTATAATTTGGGACCTTGTCTGCCTCTCTGCCTTCTTTGGGGATAAGCACTATCAGAAATTCAAAGAGGTGATTGTCGACTATGTCAGAAGTGAGTATACTATGGAATAATCTTTTTAACCCTGGGCTTAACTGACTCACAAAGCATTTATAAAAATTCGGTGAGAAACCGTCCGGTCCCGGGGCTTTATCTGTTGAGAGCATCTGGATTGCCTTTAAGATTTCAGTCTCTGATATGGGGGAAGAGAGCATCTCCTTCTGATCCTCTGGTATCAGAGGCAAATTACAAAAGGAAAGATATGCCCTTACCTCCTCACTACCGGGTCAGGAGGACATAGGGCTATATACTGTAAGTCCTTGTAATATTCTTCAAATTCCTTAGCTATATCATGAGGGGCGGTTTTAATGGACCCGTCTGTCAGGGAGGTAATACTTTGAATAATTCTGGATGTTTCTGTTGCTTTTAGATGCATAGTGAGAAGATGTCCTGCTTTCTCGCCTTGATCTAAATATAAGGCTTTCGTTTTACTGATGGCATATTCCGCTTTATCTCTCAGAATCTCATCATACTTGATGCCGCAGTCTAACTAACTCTTCCCTAGTCTCAGCCGGTGTGTTCTTTGAGAGGGTATTTTCTATTTCTCTGATCTGGGTCAGCAGCTGTCTGGCCCTACTCTCTCTCTGTTTCTTCCTGGCTGCTGCAATTTGAATAAGTTCACCCCTTAATACACATTTCAGTGCACTCCATTCTATATCTCCTCTACCTGTCGAATTGCAGTTTTCTTTCTCGTATTGTGTGATTCTCTGGATTATACAGTCTCTAATCTCCGCGAAACGGAGAAGTTGATTGTTTAATTTCCAGATAGTCTGCCTAGAAATACTGGGTGCGAGATTAAGGGTGCAGCTGACCATAGAGTGATCCGAGATAATCCCTTGAATAATTTTACAGTATGTCAGACCAGGGAGCATACACTGGCTCATCAAAAAGTAATCAATGCAAGACCTGGATTTGTGGACTTCCGATAGGAATGTGTACTCCTTACTGGAAGGATATAACACCCTCCATGGGTCGCACAAGCCCAGATTATCTGACAGGTCTCTGATAGCTCTCTGGGCCAGAGAGAGGCCCCTACCCCACTTACCTTCTTTATCCATTTCTGGATTGAATGGCAAATTCCAATCTCCACCCAGCAATATAGGAAGATGAAGGAAAGGGGACAGAACGATTAATAGTTCTGTAAAAAAGCCGGGTGAGTCTCCGTTTGGGCCATACACACTGCCTAACACTATCCTTGTTTGGTTTAAGAGACCTATTACGATTATGTAGCGACCCCCAGGATCTGCCAGTTTTTTCTCACACACAAAAGGAATATTCCTAGTAATTAAAATAGCTACCTCCCACTAGCTGTACTATCTCCCACAGTATATACCTGACCAACAAACTGACGCCTAAGTATATTAGATTCCCCTTCCAGTAAATGTGTTTCTTGCAAACATATTATTTTACCCCTTTGCAGTTGCAAGTGTCTCAGTACCTTATATCTCTATTTTCTTCCTGGCCCCTTTGATATTCCACGTGATAAATTTGTGTGTACCACCCATTGTCCAAGTACTCCATACAGTACCATCGTATGCTAGTCATCATCGTACCTCTCCCTTTTGCCTCTGGCACCACCTGATGAACAGATCTGTCCGTGCGGTTTCCCTTTAGCACGCTTTTACTTAACCCCCTTCCTTTATCTCTACTCCCCCCTCTGACTCCGGATGTTCCCCTCTTAAATCCCTTATCCCCACATACATCTACAACCTTGGACCATACGTGTTTCCGATAAAATCTTCCCCCCCTCCCCCCAATAAAACCACCTTACAGCCCATGAATTCCCAAGTTCCATTCCTCCTGATCTCCTTCCAGCCTCTCCCTCCCTCTAACCGATATATAACTGGCTTCCCAACAGGTAAAAGCCTTTTATATTATCATACACTTATTCCTCTTACCCCAGGAACCTGAGTCTAAGAATCAAAAACAGGAGAGAGTCAACTCAGCTACCCCAAGTAATTTCCTCTAAGGGGAATCTTAACCATGAACTGTAAAACGTCAAAACCTCGTATTAAATGATTAACCACCCCGGTTGATTGCCGGTCTCAAGGAGTCCGTATCTTTGTTACTACGTTGGTACAGATTCCTTAAACTCCATTTCTGTCCCTTTAAGCCTCCATATAGCAGAGCCCCTTCTCATTCAACAAGTGTTTTTAAACAAACATATAAACGAGCCCCCTTAGTAATCGGTTACAATGTGCCATCAATGCGACATGCTTATAGTAAACATTCCAAATTATTTGTACCCCCCCTTTCAGAAATATGAGGGAGATCGAGAGAAAATGTTCTCTAGCCTACATTTGTGTCATTCCAGTCACTGCTTCCTCTGTTCACCGTTATTCCCTGAACCATTATCTGGGGATACTATTTCCAAATAAAAAGAAAGGATAGAGAGGGAGCTAGTCCAGCCTATACTCCGGCCCCCACTGTCAGTATCGCAGAAAGGAAAAGTGATACGGGAGCTCCCTCTTGTGGTTGAAGTGCAGCACATTCTCTAACCGGTTTGGAAAAGAAACTAAAATGCTCCCACCAGAAAGGATCCGTGGGTGGTACCAACCCTCCTCTGGCTCCAAACGATGAACCGATGCCGCTGGGGTCCCTAGGAAACTCTTCCAAGGCGCCCCTCCAGGGTGTCCGAACGACAAGTTGGTTCATTTACCGTGAGCTCCATGGAAAACAAGATCCAGCCAGGAATACTGTTTCTGGACACCGGCACAGAACCGCCAAGGTCATTTACAGGATCAGGAGCCTTAACGGTGGCTATAGCCCCCATCCAGAACTGCTGATTGAAAAGAGGTGAGGAATATGCTCCTCTGCTTTTTCTTAACATATTAAGACCTGTTTACAGTCTGATACGGTGTGTTGGGGTCTTGTCCTTCCAAGCCAGTCCTCGGGTCTCCGGATTTCTATAGGGTCCCATCAAGTTCCGAATGCAGCTTTCCTATTAGGTCTCCAAAGGCAGAAGATGGGACCCATGTTGCAAGGGCAGGGTAAAACTCATTTAGGATGGCAGCATCACTCAGAGATAATGATTATACTGAACCAGTTACCAAATTAACAAATTTAGGACCTTTTCTGTGATCCCATGACTCTGCGTATGTTGGGAAATCGCTAATTTGTTTCACTCTTCTCATTAACACTTCTGGGTGTAGTTGTTTGTGTTTCTTTCCAGTTTAAAACGCTGGATGGATATCATTCACCGGATTCACTTCTGTTTGAACAGATCTGGGAGAGCTTCCTGCAATCCCTTTGTTGCTGATTGGGCATCCTCAAAACTGGACCACTGGCCAGACAGTGCCATCTGTAATCTCGCTGGATACCCCATTCTGAAACGAATACTTGAGGCTATCAGTTTAGTTACAATCTGGTGATATTCAGCTCTTTTTTGGCTCACCGATAGCGGGAGGTCTTGTGTAAGTCTTAACAGGGTTCCCTCCCACCTCACTTCTTTGAGCTCTTTAACTTTGGATAGAACGAACTGTCTCTTCTGAAAGTTCAGAAAGTGGAAAATCAAAGTGTGCGGTGGGGATCCTGGTGGAGGCATTACCTGTAGTGCCGGTGAGCCCGCTCGATTGTATAATTTTCTCCGAAGGGCATGGGGCCAGCAATCTTACGAAGGAATTTCTGGATGAACAAGATTGTGTCAGGTCCCTCTTCTTTCTCAGGGAGACCGATTACTATCACGTTGTTCCTTCTGCTCCATCCCTCCAGGTCTTTGATTTTCATCTCCATTTTGTTGATTTTTTGTTTCAAGTGCACTATCCTCAGTTCTTGTTTAGCAACTAGTTTCTCCAATGAAGTGACCTTGATTTCAGTGTCCCCGTGTGACAAGATAGATCCTCTAATGCCTGAGTGATGGCCTTCAGTTCTTCCGTTACCGAACAAAGTTCTGTACGAAAGGGTTTGAATTCTGCCAGAAATTGTGCCAGTGTCAGGGGCTCCTTCTCCGGATTATTAGTTTCACTTTCTGGGCCTCCTGTGAGTATAGCAGTCCTGGCTTTTTTCGGCAAGGCCTTTGCTGGAGACACAGGCGGGGTATGTTTTGGTGGAGTTCTTCTCATCTCTGCCTCCATCTGTCGCCAATTTCCATGAAGGACATTCTAGAAACCTTTAGCTAGGCTAGTCCAAGTCAGTTCTTGGTGTAGCTCCTCTGTGATTAATTTAATGAAGGCTTATAATGGAGTAGGAGGCTGGAGCAGTTCGATCAGGCAGCTACTCCGGAACCTGCATCATGTGACCTGGACATTATAGTTCGATTTTTTCTCATTTCTGATCTGCATCCCAATGTGGCTGTATTCCTTCTAGATGCCCCCTTAAGATTTCACCCATCCTACTAAAGTCAGCCTGTCTGAAGTCCACCACCCTGGTCCCTGTGCCCAGTGCTTCTCTGTTCATATTAAGTGTGAACCACACCAAGTGGTGCTCACTCCCAGCCAGTGGGTCCTCCACCACTATCTCTCTTACAGCCTCCCCATTGGCCAGAACTAGATCTAGTGTATTTCTCATCCTAGTAGGCTCAGTGACCATCTGTACCAGGAAGCAGTCCTGGAAGGCATCCAGTAGTATTTGCTCCCTAGCACTCTAGGTGGCTGGGGTACCCTAATCCACTCCTGATAGATTGAAGTCCCCCATGATCACTATTTTAACTTTCCCACACACCTTTCTAATTTGCTGCACCAGCTCCCTGTCCAGGTCTTCCCCTTGAGTCGGTGGCCTGTATACCACCCCCATCCTGAAAATTCTATTCCTCGTGTACTGGAATTACATCCACAAGGCCTCTTTCCTACCCTTCTTCCTTTGCACACTTTATCCCTTCCCTTATGTACATTGTTACCCCTCCGCTTTTATCTTTGCCCCTATCCTTCCTATAAATCTTATACCCTGGGATCACCAGGTCCCAGTCCTTGTATTGGTTGGCCCATGTTTCTGTGATGACAGCTATGTCCACCACCTCCTCTGCCAACAGAGCCTGTAGTTCTGTGGTTTTATTCCTCGGACTCCTTGCATTCAAGGAGACAACCCTCCAAGATGTTCCTTTACACTCCTTACTCAATTTCCCACCCTTCTCAGCCCAGCCCTTCAATTCCTCCCTGCTTCCAACCCCGTTTGTATGGGGGTAGACTCATTTGTCTCCCCTCTCCAGACAGCCTTCCCTTCAGCAATCCACTTGCCACCCCCCGCCTAGTTTAAATTAACCTTTGTTCCTATGTATTCTTCTAACCTGTTTTAGCACCCCCTTTCCCTCCCTGCTCAAATGTAATCTCTCCCCTGTGTACAGATCCCTGTTGTCCCAGACCTTGCCTCATCCTCCCAGTAACCCATACCCTTTGTATCAACACCAATTTCCCAGCCAACTGTTGAATTCATCTATCCTACCCTTCCTTGCTGTACTTGCCTGGGCACTAAGAGTACATCAGAGAAGGCCACAGAGCTCCCTACCTCCTCACTCAGCTTACCCAGTACCACGAACCTCTCCCTAACTACCTCTATCATTTCCCCAGCCAAGCCATTTGTACCCACGTGCACCACCACATGTGGTTTATGTCGTCCCCTCTTTGCACACTTGAGAATAGCTCATCCTGCTTTTTCTGCCGTCAACCCAGGTACAGACTCTACCTCTAAGCGACTATGTTTTTTCCCTTTACTCCCCCATCTGACCCCTTTTAGTATGGAATCACCCAGCACTAGCACATCCCCCCTCATTTCTCATCCCTCCTCCAAAACTCTTTTTCCTTGTGACTGCCCCAAAAGTACACCCTGCCTTGTACATTTTCATCCCTATCTGTACCCTCAACTCCACCTCCAGCTGCCTTCCCAGTTCTGCCCCTTCCCCTAACACTATCTGTACCTGATTCCCCCTCTTCCCTCCTGGAGCCCCCTCATCCTCAATGCCATCCCTACACAGCCAGACCCTTTGCTTCTCTTAACCGGGATCTGCTTCCTCTCCATCAGAGCTGTGCCTCCTGGGACACACATAACCTCCCTCTCCCTCCTGATAACTGATCCTGTTTCCATACCCCAAACTATTGAGTCCCCCATTAGGAGAAGCTCCCTACTCCTCTGTGATTCTCTGGCCCCTTCCTATGTGCCCCGCTCCTGATGGGTCTGCCCTTCACCACTGGTCACAACTTTGGGTTCCCTTCTAGGGCTTTCCCTATCATTGAGAACATAATATCTGTTCTTTAGTTATAGCAGGTTGGGGGGTGCTTGAGCTCCACCTTCCTTAACCTCCCTGAGCCTACCGTAGTCCATCCAGGCCTCTGACTGAGTACCCTATGTGGCAGTTGCTGGTGGTAAAGTGGTCCCTGGGTGGGGGCAAAGACCCCCAGTATTCCTGTCAACTGTGCTTGAAACCTGACAACCTCCTCCCTTAGCCCAGAAAGGTGACTACAAATGGGGCAGCACCACAGTTCACAGAAAGTTCTTCTGAACACCACTGCTTCATACCCACTGCACTACATCACTCCTTGTGCCATCCTATGCACTCCTTCAGTATGCGTCTACCCTCTTTTAGTGTTTTACTGCAGTCTCTCTCTCTCCCTTTTACAGAGTGTATTTGTTTAGGACTCCGATATGTTCCACAGCCCTTGCTCCTTTCTGCTCTGTGCCCCTGCCAAACTTATCCTATTCCTAACACAGTGAAATTGACAATATCATGCAATTTAAATGTACAAATGTCCACTTACGTGATATAATCAGCAGCTCCTCCTCTTTTTGATTTTATTCACTCTTTAGCTATCAACCTCCCCCCTGGGTAGAGCCTATAGCAGCTGGTGCTCTACTAGAGAAGATGGTGACCATGCTGGGCTGGCCAATGGCTGTAGCATAGTTTTGCACTGGAGTTTTAATTAAAGTTTGTATTACACATTATTTTGGTCAATTTTGTATGTTTATCCTTTTTGGTTTGCCTTGTTTTAAGATGTTTAGTATTCCAAGGCACGGTCGTTTGCCCTATTTTCTGTTTGAGGGCTTGGAGCTGTGGATCTTGTACTGCCTCACTGGATTTGGCTGCTTTTTGCATGGTGTGTTTGGAGGCGGTGGTGTGCCCTTTCCTTGGATTGAGGGCTGAGAATTGCCAGACTGCAGCCTGCTCATTTTGGGATTGTCTGGGCTGCTTTTTCCATGTGGTGGCTCTCAGGGGAGTTTTTTTGGTGTCCCCGTTTTTGTTGAACTTCAGACTGCTGGTTCAGGGGTGAGAACTCCGGTCCTACTGAATTGCAGACTGCTGGTTTAAGGGTGAAGACTACCAGATCACAGACTGCTTGTTCTGGGATTGTTTGGGCTGCTTTTCTTCGTGGCAGTTCTTGGGGATGGTTTTTACTGCCCTCGGTCCTGTCGAACTACAGACTGTGGGAGATCATTGGAGTCTGTATATAACCTGCTTATGGAATTGTTGGTCACTATGGGATTGCTTGCAATAGTTGACACTGCCCAACTATTTGTTTGAACTTTGCCAGGAGAGTGACCAAATCGAGGATCGGGCAGCTTGTATGTTTGGAGATTTGTAGCGTTAAGAAGAGCGCGAAGATCAGAGGATTCGAAAACCATATGAATTTTATCTTTTGACTTATTGTTTTGCTGGGATGCTTGTTGTCGATATGCAGAATCCATTAGACCGGGACTAAAGACCCTGAAAGTGTGGCTGGCCAGTCACGGGAGTCTGCTTCTACCTGGGAAGCTGGGCCTAGTCGAGCTGGAGAGCCGGCGGTTGGGATTCGGGTTTCTCCTAGGCCCTTTGCTGGAAATCCGGTGGGCTGGCATAAGTAAGGGGTCAAGGTGGTGGGGCTGACTTATCCTGTGGTTGGGCCTCACAAAAGGGTTTTAAGGGTTCCAGCTGTTTTTTGATGTGGACCGCTATCGAGTCTTGCACCTTTTAAGAAGACTTAATCTAATTTTGGATGTTTCTTACCATTGGAAGAATGTCTTCTGAGGAATAAACATTTTTTGTGTTTTTTGTATTCCGAGCAGTGAGAGTGCCCGGTTTTGTGGGCACCCTGGGAGTGAGAGGTCCTGGATGCTTAACAATTTGTACTGTTTTTAGTTTATGTTGGAAGTTCTGTGTATTCTGAGCAGTGACAGTGCCTTGCTAGTTTGGGCACTCAGGTAGTGAGAGGACCTGTGAACCTAACTAACTATACTGTTTATTCAGTTTATGTTGGATGTTTTGAGCAGTGAGAGTGCACAACCATTTTGGGCACCCAGGTAGTGAGAGGACCTGGGGTATAGTAATCTGTATTGTTTATGTATTATTTTTGTTATTACAATTGTAATTTTATTTTACTTTATGTTAATGGGAATGCCTTGTGAGAGGAGGAATATTAATTTACGTGGATGCAGTTTTATTTATTTTTTTAATCTGGATTTCCTGAAAGCAACTTCTGCTGGTGATTTAACATCCTGTTTAGTTTTTAGTTTTAGCTTTTTAGTATTTATTTAGATTTATGTTTGTACAAATCTGTGTTTACAAGCTAGATTTGAAGTGCATTGGTTCTTTTTGAGCTATGTTTGAGGTCTGGGATATACATCACTGTTCCACCCCCCAGGTCATGTGCTAATCAGCATCTGCTCTTCATGCCCTCCGCATCTTTTTTCCCCCACCACTGCTTTTTTCTACCTATCAATGCTGCCAGGCTTTCGGTATTGCCCGCAGGAGGGTGGGGTGGGGCGTGGGGTGTGAACAGTGGAGGGTGGAAGAACGGGGGGCTCACATCGGGGTGGTTAAGCCCAGAAGATGCCCTAGGGTGAAATGGAGTCTAGAACGTGGGTCTCCTCGTTTGGTCTCCATACCCAAGGGCACCTCCATTGATGGTGGGCAGGTGGCCGGGACAACCCAGGAGTTCTGGCCAACTTGGACAGTGTTATGCAATGCCAGATCTGTTGGGAACAAGACTGCCATTATCGCAGACTTTGTGGGTACAATGGATCTGACGTGCATCACCAAAACTTGGCTGAATGGTAATGCTGGCCCCCTACTTGAGGGTGCGGTTCCGGCTGGGTATTCGGTGATACACTGACTGAGATTGGACTGCAGGGGGAAGGGGCTGAGGTCTGTCTCAAGACTGAATTGGATTTCACAAATGTCCCAGTTGAGGGAACCAGATCATTTGAATGTGTCATAGTAGCAGGTGGGGGTTATAGGTTGGCTCTCGTCTACCGTCCACCCGGGGACAAGAAGCTATTCCTTAAGGAAGTGGCAGACTTAGTGGTCAGCCTGGTGTTTGAGTCACCCAGGCTGATGGTTCTGGGTGACTTCAATGCCTGGATTGACGATGAACTCTCGCAATTTGGACAACTCTTCCTCCAATTGACAAATTCATTGGGCCTCACACAGGTGGTTACCTCTGCTACTCATAAACATGGCCATTCTCTTGACCTGGTTTTCCTCCTGGGGATGAACGCCTCTGATGTGGGGGTGGAACACGTCTGATAGTCAGACCATTACACTGTGCGATTCAATTTTTGCACCCCTCTTCATAGACCAGCCCGTGTGGAGATGGTCAAGTACCACCCTTTACGGGATGTGACTCTAGATGGTCTAACTGCGGTGCTTGATCTATTAGAATTTCCTGTGGCTAGCATGGATCCTGAGGTTTTGGTTCTGGCATATAATAAGGCCATTACCTCAGCACTGGACTTCATTGCTCCAGTCCGTGTGCATCCTCTCTCCCTTCACCCTCGGTCTCCGTGGTTTGATGGGGACCTGAGGGAGTTGCAGTGACTAGGACGCAGATTAGAGTGGTGCTGGCAGAAATCCGGCTTAGATGCAGACCATCTTAGACTGCTAGAGCACTATTGGCTCTATCAATCAGAAATTTCCTGTAAGAAGGCAGAATTCCTGTCTTGGGAAATTGCTGCTGCTCAGAACCGACCAGGCTCAGCTCTTTCGAACTGTGGACAGGCTGTGCAACCCAGCCTGTCTGCAGGTTCGTAGAGCTTTTTCACAATTGCAGTGTGATGAGCTTGCTTGGTTCTTTGCGGATAAGGTGGCCGATATCAGGGCGGAGACCCGTGCAGCACACTCTATGGGAGTTGTTGAAGATCAGCGCTCGGTCACTATCCCTCCTTTTTCATGGAGTTCATTTGAACAGCCGGAAATCGTGGATGTTATGATGATTGTCCAGGGTTTGCGCACTACATGCTGTAGTTTAGATCTGGGTCCTACATCCCTGATAATGGGCTGTGGTGGTGTTATCGGCCCTGTTCTGGTGCAGATAGTCTGGTGCTCCCTTGACTCTGGTGAGTACCCCTGCTCCCTGAAGGAGGCAGTGGTGACACCTTTGTTGAAGAAGGCTTCTTTGGACCCAGACTCTCTCACTAACTACAGGCCAATTTCTAACCTTCCCTTTGTGGGGAAGGTGATTGAGAAAGTAGTGGCTGCTCAGCTGGAGAACCATTTGACCATCCATAGCATCTACGAACCTCTCCAATCCGGTTTCTGAAAGAGGCATAGTACCGAGACTGCGCTAGTTCAGGTGCTCAATGATCTTCTGATGGTGAGAGACCAAAAAAATGGTCCATTTTGGTACTGCTTGATCTGTCATAAGCTTTTGACACCGTTGACCATGGGGTTCTGCTTGAGCACCTGAGATTCATCTGTGGGCTCTCTGGTTTGGTCCACAGATGGTTTACTTCCTTTCTCACAGGTAGAACTCAGAGGGTGGTGTTGTTTTTTTTTTCCTCCGACCCTATCTCTCTGTCTTGTGGAGTGCCCCAGGGCTCAGTACTGTCTCTCATGTTGTTTGCGGTGTTCATGCTTTCCCTCAGAGACACTGTAAGATGGTATGGTCTGAGGTTTCATTGCTATGCTGATGATACCCAGCTCTACCTGTCTTTTGCACCCAACCAGGATGGAGCACTCTGGGTATTTAATAATGGCCTTGCTGAAATCCAGGGTTGGATGAAGTCCAGCTGGTTGAAGTTGAACCCTGGGAAGACAGAGGTGATGGTTGTGGATCCAGGTCACCAGATAGGGGGGTGGGGAGCAGGTCAATCCATAGGTTTATTCCTTGGGAACTCCAAGCTTCCTATCTCAGAACAGGTGCAAGACCTAGGGGCGATTCTTGATGATGGGCTAACACTTCATTTGCAGGTGTCGGCTGTCATTAAGTTATCCTTTTATCATCTGAGGAACATCGCTAGGATCAAGCACCTTGTTCCATCCAGGAAACTTCCTACATTGATTCATGCTTTTGTGACTTCGCGTTTAGATTACTGCAACTCCCTGTACTTTGGGCTTCTGGGGGTCGATAGCCACCAATTGCAGCTGGTGCAGAATTCAGCAGCCCGGTTGTTGATGGGGACACCTCGATCATCCCACATCACACCAGTGCTGAGGGAGCTGCACTGGCTGTCAGTTCAGTGGCGGATCACCTTCAAAGTTGGATTACTGACATATAAAGCCCTACATGGACTGGGCCCTGACTACCTGAAAGAGCTTCTGGTTCCTTACCTCCCTGAGCGATCATTCCGCTCGGCCAATGAGGGGTTGCTAGAGATCCTGAGGGTGTTTTTAAAATCTTCTGGAGCCCAGGCATTTATGTTCAGGGCACCAACCCTCTGGAATTCTCGACCCCGTTGGATTAGGGAGTGCATGTCTGTGGGGGATTTTAAACAAGCATTGAAAACGCATTTTTGGAACAAGGCTTATGGTGATGGTGTTAAGGTTGACAGACTCTAATTGTATTGTATGCTTTTATAATGATATAGTATTGGTTTTAAACTATTTTAACTGTGTACTGCGCCTTGATACTTGAAAGGTGCATTAAAAATAAAGTTTATTATTATTATTATATGTTCCTTATTTATTTATTTATTTATTGAAGCATTCCACCAGGTAAGGCACACTGAACAACAAGTTGCTAGTCTCCTGGTGCATCCTGGGAGGAAGGGGAAGAGGGAAGCACAGTACATACTTGAAACATATCATAGCAATGCACAATCATTACAAGATAAGATAAGGATACAAATTAAGGTTACAATAAGTAATTACACAGTATAAGTACTGAACATTAGCATAAACAAATGATAAGTGCAAACAATAGTAAAACTTTGATAATGAACAGTTAAGCAAACAGGGGTCGATGACCATAGCTAGGGAGAGAGTTAGTTGCAGAAACAGTTTACAGAGAAGTGGTTGTGAAGGGCTGAAGAGATAGAGTAAGGAGAGGGTATGTGGTGAATCTGAGGGGTTAGAGCATTTCACAGATTAATGAATCAATGAGAAAAGGCAGCCTGGTTGACAGAGGTAGAGAGAAGGGGGAACAGCAAGTGAACGAGTGTCATAAGATCTGAGGGACTGGGCAGGTGGAAAAGGGGGGAGAGAGAGAGAGAGGTAGTAATATAGGAGGGGAGACAGCCAAACCAGACTTTAGAGATAAATTTTACGTAATGGAGGAGGTGCCCATTTTCAAGAGAGGTAAAGTTGAGGGAGTGGTAGAGAATACAGTGATGAGTGAGGGGGGCATCTAGAGTGAAGTGACAGAAGGAGTTAAAGAGAATGTCCAGTCTATCTATGGAAGCCTTGGGAGTGGCACTATAGACTACATCTCAATAGCTGAAGATAAGGAGGATCATCTTCCAAACAAGTTCACACCTTACTGGTAGCGGGAGGCAGCTATGGTTCTGAAATAGTGCACCAAGCTTGGGACACAGTTTTTTTAAGATGACGTCCACATGAACAGAGAAGTTTAGATGCTGGTCAAGCCAGACACCTAGGTATTTGAAGGAGGAGGAGGTGTCCTCCAAGACTGTTTCATCAAGGGTATGGAAGGAGACAGGGAAGGTAGCCTAGAGAGTGTCTGCCTAGTGCCAAAGATCATGGAGACTGTCTTCTTAGCATTGAGGGAGAGTTGGTGGGGGAAAAACCAGTGCTGAACTTTATTGAAGTCATGCTGAAGGCTGGTTGCAACTTCCACAGGAGAGTGGCCAGAAGCAAAAAGGACCGTTTCATCAGTGCACATATGAATAGAGGCAGATGTACAAGTCAAAAGCAGGTCTCGTCAAAAGACAGAAAATAAAAAAGGGCCCAACATGGATCCTTGGGGCACACCAGTGTTAACTTGAGAGGGGGTGATGTGGCATTGGCTGTTCTGACTGACTTGGCCCTACCTTCTAGGCAGGCTCAAACCAGTTTGTTGCACAGTCAGTTTGGCCAGCAGCAGAGAAAGTATTTGGCAGCAGGCAGTGAGAAACAGTGTCAAAAGCCTTTGCAAGGTTGACAAAAATAGCAGACATGATTTGTTGATGATCCTAGGAAGAGGAAGCACAATGGCATGCATCCAGACCACAGGGATGGCAGCCAATTCAAAAGAGCAATTAAGTAAGATTGAAAGTGGGGCTAAGAAAGCTGGTGCTGATAAGCATAGAAGCCTAGGGTATAAGCCATCAGGGGAGTTGCCTTTGGAAGGGTTGAGAGAGGATAAGGCAGCCTGGGTATCCTCAGGAGTAATATTAGAGAATGAAAAATGCTTTGACATAGAAGGATGGCAGGGAGAGGAGAAGTGGACTGAGGGCTTAGGATGGAGTAAGGAGGATAATAGAGCAGAAGCACAGGATGTGAAATAGGTGTTAAATTTGGTAGCAGCATCAAGATGGTTGGAGATCAATGCATTATTAATATTAAGGAGGGGAGTAAGAGGGGATGAGGGTGGGATGAAAAGAGAATTAATAACCTTCCAGAATTTATAGGGGTTATTAATATTGTCTAGAAAGATAGAGCTGAAGTATTCCGCTTTGGTCAGTGGAGTGATTTTTGTGCAGTTATTTCATAAAAAATGACAGGCTTCATAATCCTTTTGAAGCTTTGAGGCTTTTTGAACTTTCCAGGTGTAATCACAGGCCCTTTGACATGCCAGGAGTTCTGAGGAGATCCAGGAAAGATGATTTTCCCTCATTCTGATGCACCAACGAGAGTTATGGTGGCTCCAGACGGAAGGAAATTTGTCTTTGAATTAGTTAAAAGCAATGTCTATAGTGGAAGCTGCAGCGATAGGGGCCCAATTTTTGTGGACAATGTCTAGGATCAGAATGGCTAGGTTCAGTGATTTATAGGAATGCGTATGAAGGGTTTTGTGAAGGACCTTGCTCCTGTGTATCTTTTGAACCATATAGGAAATATGGTGATCACTAAGAGCACCAGGCAGGATGCCAGATTTGACAACCTTATGAGGATGGGAGGTAAGGGTCCAGTCTATTAAGGAATGGTTATTTGATCTGGGGTTAAGGCCGGTAGGTGCAAGGATGACTTGGGAAAGATTGTGGGCACTGATGTCATTCTGGGTTTTATTTAGGGAAGGGATAACCAATTTTGATTAAGATTTCCCATAATATAAACTTTACCTGCTTTACTGAGGGAAGTCATGGTGGCAATGAGATCAGTGGTAACAGTGTGGTGGTGGGGGGGGGACCAGGGCGACAGTACACACATGCAAGAATAATTGGAATTGAGAAAGGAAGGGTGGCTGAATGGTGAGGACCTCATAAGATTTGGGGACCAAGTTGGATAGGATGAGGATGAACTGGATGGAAGAGGAGATGTATATAGCCACACCTCCACCTTTGCCTGAGCAGTCCTGCTGAGTAATAGTGTAACCTGGTATAGAGAGCACAGTATCCCTGATTTTATTGTTAAGCCACGTTTCGAAGATGATGAGAATGCCTGGAGCAAGTGGGAGAATCAGAGGTTGGAGAAGATCAATTTTAGGGAGCAAGCTAAGTATGTTTAGATGGATGATATTTAGACCACGGGGAAGGTCTAAGTAGTGAGTAGGTGGAGCTCCTGGGGAAGCATATAAAGAAACCATGGGGCTTGGAAGGCAGGGTCCTGGATTTGGATTTATGTTTCCAAAGGACAGTAGATGGAGGGCAATAATAGCAAAGTGGAGCTTTGCACTATTGTGCCAGGGTAGAGAGCGATGAATAGAAACAGAAACGGTGGAAGAATGTAAGGGAGGAGGTTGAAAATTAAGTATGAGTAAAAGAGGAAAATGTGTAGGAAGTTGAAAGAGAAATGCTGTCGGATAGGAGAAGTAGTGGTTCCATGTGGGAGAAGGAGGGATGTAGGACCAGGAAGGTTTGAAAACAGGAGGGCTTTGTAGAGTCGGGTAAAGAGTACAGGAAAAGCAAGCAGAGGGTTCAGGGGTGTAGGTGTGATAAGGACAGCAGAGAGCAATGAGGCAGGAGAGAGGAAGCCAAGGTGAGGATAGAGACACATAGTGACTGAGAGGGAAATAGTGGAACAAGAGAAAGAGGAGAGGAAATCACTGTCATCAGGACAGTAATTAGTGTTCAGCACCCCAGGAACTCAGCCAACAGGAAGAAAAAACATGTATTTCCAGCTAGAGAAACAGGTTCAGCTAGTGTAAAATTAGCAGGGACAGCATGTATAGTTGACTCTACATTAGTAGAGCTAGTGAAAAATTAGCAGGGGCAGCACATATAGTAAGCGTGAAGTTAGAGGGAGAATGTATAGATAGGCAGGGCAGAAAAGAGCACCAATGAGACAGTTGGGAAAGAGGACAGGGAAGGGTCGATGGGGGAGCAAGGTGATTGAAAGAGTGCCTGGGGTGAGTAGCTGGGAAAAAATCTATTTAAAAAATGAGCACAGTAGAAGAGATACAGAGGAGCAGAATCATCGGGGAGATAGTCTTTCTGGGGATTGGTTGTTTAGCTGGAGAGAAAACGAAATTTGAGCAGAGCCTAGCATGGTGTCCAATCAGAGCTGGGGGATAAACTCCCAGGAGAAGGCGTTATCTTGTTTGGGTGTGAGGCGAGCAGCCAATGCAGAGCTGATCATCGATCTGCTGGAGCCATTGCAGGGTGAAAAGGCAGTCAGGGCTGGAAGCTAAGGGTAACAAAAGACAAAGCAGCAGTTAGTTAAATGCAGACAGAAAGGGACATTAGCTAAAGCAGTGGGGGGACAGACTAGAACAAAAGGGGAGAGAAGTGTGAGCTAAGAGGAAGGGGGAAGAATTCTGGGAAGGGGGTGAGGGTCAGCACAATTGCACCAGAGGGCAAACACCAAGAATTAGCTGTAGTGGAGAGTGGAAAAAAGAAAATCAGTTGAGTAAAGTGAGATCCAAGAACAGCACAGGCAGGTAGAACAATTATACAGGTTGTTAGATGGGGGGATATGAGCAAGATGCAGAAGCAGGCTTAGAAGTTAGCAAGAGGGCAGAAAGGAGAAAGAAAGAAGCAGGGATGTGGAAGAGGAGCCAGAAGCTAAGGCAGGAAATCAGGGAAAAGGGTAAGCACAAAGCTAGAATTTTAAGTAGTAGCAATCATTTTTTTCACAACAATAGGCAATGGACTTTCAGGCAATGAGAATTATTGACAATCCAGCAGCTAAAAAATACAAAGTGGAAGGTAGATCTTATACACCCAAGGATATTAAGAGAACCATGAAGGGAGATAGCGGAACCTCTGGCAGCCATGTTCACTGAGTCATTCAACACAGGGGTGGTTCTAGAGGATTGGAGGAGGGCACAAATCTGGCAGCAGGGAGGAGGCAGGGAACTATAGGCTGGTCAGCCCCACCTCAGTAGTGGGTAAGATCATGGAGACATCACTTAAAGAAAGGATAGTGGGTCATCTAGAAGCCATCAGAGCACAGGACCATAGGCAACATGGATTCACAGTAGGGAGGTCATGTCAGACAAATCTGGTTGATTTCTTTGACTGGGTGACAAAGGAAGTAAATTAAGGTGGGGCAATGGACAACCAAATGTCTACTTTGATTTCAGCAAAGCCTTTGCCACTATCCCACATAGGAGGCTGTAAACAAGATGGGTAGGCTGGGCATGGGGGACAGGGTTGTAAACTGTGTTAGAAACTGGCTAACAGACAGAAGGCTGACAGTGGTGGTAAATGGGATGCAGTCTGGGGAGAGGAAGGAGACCAGTGGGGTACCTCAGATATTGGTCCTGGGGCCAGTCCTGTTCAATGTCTCCATTAGCGACATTGCAAAAGGACTGGAGGGAAAGGTCTGCCTGTTTGCAGATGGCACCAAGATCTGTAACAGAGTGGATACCCCACAGTGGGTAGAGAAAATGAGAAGGGATCTGGAGAAGCTTGAATAATAGTCTGAGAACTGGCTACTGACATTTAATTCAAAAAAGTACAAATTATGCACCTGGGATACAGAAACCTTGGGGAAAGTTACAGGATGGGGGGGTTACTGACAGTCACAAAGGAGGAAAAGGACCTGGGTTTATTATTTCAGACAACCTGAAAATGACAAAGCAGATTGCTGAGGCAGCTGGGAGGACCAGTGGCATGCTGGGGTGCATAGACAGGGATATCACCAGCAGAAGGAAGGAGGTAGTGATGCCTTTATAAAAAAACATGGTCAGGCCTCACATGAAGTACTGTGTGCAGTTCTGCAGGCTGCACCTTCATAAGGATATTAATAGACTGGAGATGGTCCAGAAAAGGGCAATTAAGATGGTACAGGGCTTGCAACACAAGACTTACGAGGAGAGATTAAGGGACCTCAATATGTACTTGCTGGAAGAGAGGAGGGAAAGAGGGGACATGATAGAAACATTAAAGTACCTCAAGGGTATAAACAAGGTGTAGGGGAGACACAATTTCCAATACAGGAGGAGCACAAGAATAAGGGGGCATGACATGAAACTGGAAGGTGGGAGGTTAAGAGGGCATGTGAGGAAGTTCTTCTTCACAGATAGAGTGGTGGAAACAGGGAATGGTCTGCCTCAGGAAGTGGAGGGAGTGAGAACTGTGGATGGATTCGATCCTGCTTGGGACAGGCATAGGAGAACCATAGATGTAGAGCTGTGGGTTGCTCAGAAGCAGTAATCTAGTACAAGGGCTTATGGGCAGACTAGATGGGCCAAATGGGCCTTATCTGCCTTCAATTTCTATGTTTCTATGTCTAGCATTGCTTGTAGAGCACTTTGGGATGCAATGTATATGAAAAAGTGGTAAATAAATGCTTCTTCTTCTTCTTCTGTTACACTGTCAGCGGAGAGAGGAGTTTCCTGAAAGATAACAGACCTATAAATAATACCATATAAGTTGTATAAGGGAAGAGCAGCAGAATGTGACTGAAGAGCAGAAGGAGAGAGCAAGGTGCTACGCTGGAAACTGTAGAGAAGACTTCAAGTAAGACAAAAATTAAACAAATCTAGTCTGAATGAAACAAGAAAACCCACTCCTGAGACAAGACATCAAAAAGAAAAGAAAGTGTGAGCACTGAAGGCTGAATAAAAGGGAACAACTTGCAAAGAGGATGGGGCACAGTGTTGGAGACAGAGGGAGAGAGATGCTAGGAGAAGAAAAGAGAAAGAGTGGAAAAGAGGCTAAAAAAAGACCTATGACACAGTCCAACACTGATGATATGCAGACACCAAATATGGTAACAGTAGAGAAGTTGCAGTGTGTAAAAGAATTTCAGGGCTGAATCCGAGACCGATATGAAATCAAAGTAAATATGCACTGTTAAAAAACTGATTAGTGCCTCACTTTGCAAACAAAGCTGCTGTGAAACAACTTTGCCTCATAAACACCACTGTAAAAAGAAAGCTGACATTTTATGATGCCTTTGTGGAAGGCATGAGTTCAAAACTACATTTAAAAGCAAAATGAAAACACAGCAAAGTAATTGCACAATGTGTTGGTGCAACAATGAAAGTATTCAATTTACTGAGAAGTGATTCTGTTTTACTTAAGACCAATTGGGATTACCTCCAAAAGTCCTTACAAAACAGTTAGCAATTTGGGAAATAATGTTCTGATGCCATCTCTCAAGTTGAAAGGTTAGTGAGGAGATAGCAAAGATGAAAGCATGTGTTGGAACGCAACTTGAAGAGTGCATACTCAGTTTATACTTCCCAAAATTGCAGTAAGAGTACATTAAGTAATGTTTGCCAATTGCATCCCAAACCTGTAAAGACTGCCAAACATGCAACATTTGACAGCTCAGTGTGAATATTGAGAAAATATTGAGCTCAAGTTGAAATGTTTACAGTTTTCTTGAAATCAATTAGTGTTGAGATCTGAGATTGTTATGATTATGTCAACATAACAGTATACCCTAGAGGAGAATGTGCCTAACACAAGATAGTGCGTGCAGACAGAAAGTGCTCATTATGTGGAATTCATGTTCTTTAAAATGAGTTATCACCTTTTTTGAAGAACAAAACTGCCCTGATCAGTGTTACATGGCAGAGTTTGAAGGCCATTAAAACAATTTTAATGGATAGGTAGTCCAAAGAAAAACAATGGTCACCACAATATGCTCACTGAGTAAATCAGTTGACAATCTGTATTTAGAATTTATTAGCTTGGCAAAATATTCTGTTTGTCACCAGCTGACAGCACCAAGAGTATTCATTAATTTCAAGTAATCCTCCAAAGGAAGCAGTTGTAATGGTTCTTGATTTTCGAGAAAATTGGTCATGTCAGTTTCAGAAGGAGGTGCAGTCTGCACACTGGCATCAGACACAGGTTACTCTGCTCCCCCTGACATTCTTCTGTACATACCAATGTAATTGCAGCTCCAGATTCAAATGTAAATAATCTTTTGTATTAGAATGTGATGATTTAATGCATGATGGTTATGCTGTAAAACTTTTCATGAATAAGGCAATTCATTTCCTCCAGACTCCAAGAAACTTGAACATCAAAACAGTTATCAAGTTCAGTGAGGTGCGTGCAGCCTATTACAAATCAGAATCCCCCTTTCACTGATATAAACTCTTTAGTCCATGATTATGGATTTCCTGTAGAAAACCAAATTTTTAGGTCACACCCTGGAAAAGGACCTTTTGATGGAGATACAACAGTGATAAACAGTGCAGTTATGTGTACTGTGCTGGGTGGACAATTATTTATCAGATCCACTATAGAATTTTAGTAGTATGACTAAACAGCTCCTGACACATCACAGATTCAGAATCAATTGGAACTATTCACAAAGCTTCAGGTTATACATACAAAATATGCGAATAATGCCGGCATAGCTATGCAACCCTGGACAGGCACAGTTTGTGCGGTATTCACAACTGCAGGGCAACTTCAGGAGGGATGATTTTGTCAAAATGGGAGAATGCCTCAGAAAAGCACTAGCAAACAGGCAAGAAGGAGGGGTGGAGCAACAATGGGGAAACATCAAAATTGTCATCACAGAGGCAACTAGCCTTTGTGTGAAGGAAATAAACAAATCAAAATTAAAGAAAAAAACACTATGGTTCTCAAAAGAGGTGGTGGTGAAGGTTAGGGAGAAGAAGATAGCATTCAGGAAGTATAAGGGAACAAGGAAGGAGCAGGACAGAGAACTGTAACAGGTAAAGCAGAAGGAAAGGGGGAAGGCAGTCAGAATAGCAAAGACAAAAACTGAGGAAAAGATAGCCAACTCAGTTAAGAACGGGGATAAAACCTTTTATAGGTACATTAGGGAGCAAAGAAAGACTAAGGGAGGGATACTGAGGCTGAATAAAGAGGAGGGTGGGTGGGCAGAGAGGAATAGTGAAAAAGCAGGGATACTGAATGAATACTGGCTCAGTATTCACAAAGGAAGAGGGGGAGGTACCTAATCCAGTCAATAGAAGCACTTTGGATAGGGGGTCAGTATCAGTCCTTTCACAGAAGAAAGGATTCTGAAAGAACTCCTAAAACTGAAGGTGGACAATGCAATGGGGCCTGATGGGATTCATCCCAGAATTCTAAAAGAACTAAGGGAAGAACTAGTAACACTATTGACTACCCTTTTTAACAAATCATGGGAGGATAGTGTAGTACCTGAGGACTGGAGGAAGGTGGATGTGATTCCCCTTCACAAAAGTCAGAGCAAGACAGAGGCAGGAAACTACAGACCCATCAGTTTGACCTCAGTGGTAGGGAAAATGATGGAATCACTTCTGAAGGAAAGAATTGTTGAGTACCTGGAGGCCAGTGGGGCACAGGACCCAAAGCAGCATGGATTCATAGCAGGAAGGTCATGTCAGACTAATCTAATCTATTTCTTTGACTGGGTGACCAAAGTAGTAGACGGGGGCTGTGGACATGGCCTACCTAGACTTTAGCAAGGTATTTGACACAGTCCCACACAAAAGATTAATAAACAAATTAGCTAGCCTGGGGTGGGTCCCAAGGTGGTAGCCTGGGTAAAACATTAGCTGGACAACAGGATGCAGAGGGTAATAGTAAATGGAGTCCACAGTGAAGAAAGTGGGGTTACTAGTGGGGCATGCGAGGTTCAGTACTGGGTCGGTCCTTTTAATGTCTTTATAAGTGACATTGCAGAGGGACTGAAGGAAAAGTATGTCTCTTGCAGATGACACAAAGATCTGCAACAGGGTTGATACACAAGGTGGGGTGGAAAGGATAAGAAGGGACTTGGCAAAGTTGGAGGAATGGTCAAATGTATGGCAGCTTAGATTCAACACAAAGAAGTGCAAAGTAATGCACATGGGAAACAAAAACCCAGGGGAAGGGTACACAATGGAGGGTGAAATACTGACAACAGTAAAAATGGAAAGGGACCTGGGGTAGTTATATCAGATGACCTAAAGGTGGGCAAGCAATGTGAGAAGGCAGTAAGGAGGGTTGGGGGGATACTGGGATGCATAGGGAGGGGCATCACCAGTAGAAAACATGAAGTTATTATCCCTCTGTGCAGACAGTTGGTGAGACCCCATCTGGAGTACTGTGTGCAGTTCTGGAGACCCCATCTCTGCAAAGACATAGACAAGGTGAAGGCTGTCCAGAGGAGGGCAACCAAAATGGTGCAGAGTCTGCACCAGAAGACATTCAAAAAGAGACTAAAGAAGCTTAATATGTATACCCTTGAGGAAAGGAGGGAGAGGGGGACATGATAGAAATGTTCACGTACCTCAAGGAAATCAACAAAGTCCAAGGGGTTAGCATCTTTCAGAAAAAGAGATGTGCAAGAACAGGAGAGCACAATTTGAAGATATAGGGGGATGGCTCAGAGGTAATGTGAGGAAGTATTTTTTTATGGAGAGGGTTGGGGATACATGGAACAGCCTTCCTGTGGAGGTCATGGAGTCAAAAACAGTGGGGGAATTCAGGAATGCATGGGACAGACATAAGGCAATTATAGTGGGGGATAGGAGGAAGCAGGCTGTTGGTTACCTAGGATCTGCAGCTTATCCATTAGGTAGGGAAATGGGCAGAGTAGGTGGACCAAGTGGTCCTTATCTGCCATCAAATTCTATGTTTCTATGTAACTATCTGCTGCCCAGCCACCCCGGTGCACAGCTGCACAGGGCTGGAGTTCAGCTGTACAGTGGGATGATGGGACCTGGGCGGGCACACAATCAGATGCCTATCTTGGATCCCAAAGTGGATCCTCACATGCAGGGAATCCAAGGAAGGCTCAGACCACGGGATCTACAGTCTGATGGGCAATTGGCCAAATGGCTGCCCCCAGTCCTCCCTGCAGCCTGGTTGGCTGGGGCAGCAGTGTGTAGCAGGTTCCTGTTACTCTCCCTGCCTGGCAGTTATCCATTGGGTGGCATGTAACAGTTATGGCAGGGTCCCCCATCATGTAATCTTTGCACCCAGCTCAACACTCCATGCCTTCATGAATAGCATGGAGTCCAGGTACGCTGCGGTCTGCCCATGGCATGTAACTGCACAGGTGGCCAGGGGATCCAGTGAACAAGGTGCTAGTGCACCTGTATTGAATGCTACCAGGGGGGTGCTGGACCCTGCTGCACAGCATTCGGTTGTAAGCATGCCTACTCACCACATGCACATGGTACATGGGCAGTTGTGAATAGACCCCAAAATGAGCACTTTAAAATATATTGTATCTTGATAAAAAGTGAAGAGACTGGCAAATAGTTCAGTAGGAATCTGTTTCCTGGAACCCAAGTACATACTATATGACCGTGTAGAACCTGATGTCATTGAGTATTGCAAGCTAAGCTGTTTATGCCAGGGATGCCATCTTAAGACCTGAACTTGTGACAACATTGATTACATTGCTAAATGGAAATGGCAACTGTTTAATATGATACATTTAGGTTACAGTATGAGGAATGAAGATGACACTTTTGAATCATACTAAAACAAATTGATGAATCGCAAGTCAGTTATTCCAATGCAACTGAAATAGAGCAGAATATCAATCCCCATGATGTTCAACTTGACAAGCAAACAAATGTTCAACCTGACATCCAGTCAGATGTTTAACCTGACCATCAGCCAGATGTTTAACCTGATGACCAGCCAGATGTTCAACCTGACAACCAGAGAGCTGTTCAAACTGATGACCAGTTAGACGTTTGACCTGATGATAAGGTTGGTGAACACCAAGATGACTGGCAAGATGACAATCTATATGTCCAGAATTTTAAAGATATACAGGGCTAATTTATTTATTTATTTATGTAAAATAGATTTACCAGGAAAGCCATACTGAGCCGTGAAGCTTGTTTCCAGATGTGTCCTGGGGGAGGGAGTAAGGGAGAAGTATAAACAAGTAGAAGCACAGTAATAACAATATAACAATACACAGTGGCACAGATACTCAGACTGCACCTGGCAGGGATGCAAGCCTGTGCGCAGCCCAACTGGGATGTGCCGGGGCCAGGACCAGGCGATATTCAACGGTGACAGTCAAGACCTTCTGAGAAGGTGCAGAATCTGGTGGTTGTGCTTGACAACGAACTGACGCTTAAAGCACAGGTGTCAGCAGTTGTCAAGTCCTCATTTTTCCATCTGAGGAACATTGTCCAGATAAAGCACCTTGTCCCGCCTGATGACCTTTCTGTGTTGGTTCATGCCTTTGTGTCCTCTCGTCTTGACTACTGCAATGCTCTATACCTAGGGTTACTGGGGGGTAGATCTCCATCACCTGTAGCTGGTGCAGAATGCAGCAGCCAGGCTGTTGACAGGGCAGTCAAGATCCTGCCATGTCACGCCTGTGCTGCGCATATTGCAATGGCTGCCAGTGCGGTGGAGGATCACCTTCAGGTTCACGTTGCTGACCTATAAGACCCTTCATGGACAGGGACCGGGTTACTTGCAAGACCTCCTTCAACCTTACCGCCCCCCTCTGCCCTCTCTGCTCTGCTGACGAGGGATTGCTATAGGTTCCCAGGGTCCGTTTACAGATATCAGGTGCTAGGACTTTTGCTCTTGTAGCCCTGACCCCTGTGGAACTCTCTACCTCATCAGATTAGAGATTGCCTGTCCACTGAGACGTTTAAATCCTCCTTAAAAACATATTTATTTGGCCTAGCATTTGGGGAGGTTATTTAGTCATATGTATGCTGTCTTTTAATTTTTTGTGTTTTAACTGTTTATTGGTTGCTTTAATTTGTATATGCACTTTGATTCAAGAGAAGTGCGTTAGAAATAAAATATGATTTGATTTGATTTGATTTGTGATGCGCCATGGCATAGCACCATTGAATATGGCAAGGTTGACGCACATACTGTGCCTGGCACAGTGGCACTGTATCAGCGCAAGTCACAGATAGGAAGCATGGGGATGTGCCAATGCAAGTGCAGTTGCGCTAGGTGCAACACCCATGATATTCAGTAGGGGGTATGCAAATGAGGC
Organism: Neoceratodus forsteri; assembly: GCA_016271365.2. Classification (NCBI taxonomy): domain Eukaryota; kingdom Metazoa; phylum Chordata; order Ceratodontiformes; family Ceratodontidae; genus Neoceratodus; species Neoceratodus forsteri. Next base: position 865,941,397 of record CM057450.1, on the reverse strand, counting down.
CATAATATATGCAAGGCACAAATGGGTCCATTTGCATGTCATTATGGCCCCATTTGCATGCCTTCCGCAGGGCAGTCCGGCAACATGTGTGAATGAAGTCATTCACATATTTGGGACTATCTAGTACAGTCTGCCCTGCAAGCCCATTCGTTCACACTGAGGTCCAGTGGACTTACAGCCCATACTGTAACTGTCATTCGGCTGGTGGCTGGGCAGTATGCAGGTGGGTTGCAGCCAGCAGCCGATGATGGGGGAGCAGGGTGGGCAAGGGGTGCACTGTGGGTGGGAGGGGTGGGGTGTCACTGGATCACCAGGGAAAGATGATATGGCGCTGTATCACAATCACAGCAATGGGAAGAGGAGTACCACTAGACTGCCAGGGACATGAGTAATGGTACTATTCCGGCGATTAGGACATGGGAGGGAAGGGGCCACTAGACCACCAGGGACAGTCTAATATAACAGTTATCAGGGCATCGGGACTCGGGACAGGGTCTACTGGACTACCAGGGATATGCGTGTGCTTGTGGATGGTGTTCTGGGTGGGCATATGAGCAGAGGCTAGAGAATCTGCATATTTACTCATTAACAAACATAAGGGAATTAGGAGGTATGATAGAGACCCTTAAGTACCTGAAGGGTATCAATGAGGTGCATCTCAGTGAAATTGCAGAACCAGTGAAAACATAATCTCTTTGGTGAGTGGAGAAGTGATAGAATACTACAAACTGGCTTGGGGCAGGTTCCAAAAGCAGGCAGGAAGCACTTCTTCATGGATACAGTGGTGGAGGCATGGAACAGGTTAATGGAAGAAGTGGTAAGCATGAAAACCACAGAGGACATCAAGCAGAGATGTGATACACCTAGAGGATGGTAAGAGTGCCTGAGGGACAAGCAGTAGAATAGCATGGGAGTAAACAAAGCAGTAGCTGGGGGGCATGGAGGAGGTTGTGGAGTCAAAAACAATGGTGGAATTCAAGCATGCATGGGACAGTCATAAGGCAATTCTAGGGGATGAGGGTAGGAAGAAGTAGGCTGCTGGTTAACTAGGATCTGCAGCTTATCGAGTAGGTAGGGAAATGGGCAGACTGGGTGGGCCAAGCGGTCCTTATCTGCCGTCAAATTCTATGTTTCTATGTTTCTATGTTTTTATATAATTTAGGACTCATGGGCTTCACATTGAATTGACTTTATATACTATAAGGCCTTCTTCTGCTGCAAATGTCTTACTTTCTTATTTCAAATACATTTTCAAGATAAAGTGAAGTATCTATTGTATCAACAAGTGATTATTTGATACATATTTATAATTAATATTGACTTTTAAATATATATTATGTTATCCCAATTTAGGACTTTTTAGATAGTGAAGTATTAGATTAATTCATTTTGCGTACTGTATCTGTATACATGAACACTTGCTGCTTTTTAATTATGTGATGCTGCAACATCAAATGCACATACATTTACTGGAGATATGTAGCCACTTAACCTCACTGCCTGGCGAAGACAAAGTAGTGGTCGAAACTCTGGGGTGTACTGCCAACATCTTCACTGTTGTCTGCTTCTGCTGCTGCTTGTTTCTTTTGCTGATTAATGGTTGACTAAATTTACCCTATCTAGATTTCAGACTAAGTTTTTGATTTACCTGCAAACATGTTCTTCTGTGTTTTTTAAACTCTGAGTCAAAGAGGGATGATGGAGGTAGTGGACTTGCGACTATGGGCACTTTTATCAAAGAAGGAGAATTTTAATTAAGGATATGCTGAGTTAAAGAAGGTTGTTAGGGTGGAGCCTGGTCTTGATCAGTGATAGAGAGAAAGACAGACAGACAGATAAAAGAACAGAATTAGAGAATGAACCAATGGAGATATAAAATTGAGTATCATTTGCCCAGAAGACATAATACCCAAAGCTGAAACTTTGTTGTCCAAGGAGGGAGGAGAGAAATGAAGGGTAGGACTGTGCCTAGGACAAAACCTTAGGATACACCATGGGCTAGGTCTTCAGCACTGCCACTCTTTTTGAAAGTCTTACCCTTGTAAGTGCTGTTACTGTATGTATTGCTCCATACCCAGAGTAATTGGAAAGGCTTGCCTGAAGTTCTGTAGCCAAGCAGCCAGCCACTCCCACTTCCTGAGCTATATAAGCAGTTCCTCTCAGCCTCACTGTAAATATTTTTTTTCTTTGCAGCTGAAGGCTCTGTCGGTTTGTCCTCTGAGCTGGTTGGGCCTCCCTGGTTGGCTGGGGCCTGCCCTTCCCCGCTGCTCCTGCTTGTCTCTGCTGGGCTTCTGTGTTTATTTGCCTGCTTCTGGTTTGTATTTTGCCTTCAGCTGTGTGTGCTTCCTTCCTTTTTTTGGGGGGGGGTTCTAAGCTTCTAGCATACTGCTACTTCAGGGCTCATACTGTCTGCTTTCAGTTACTCACAACTCTCTAATTACTTGCACTGCAACTGCAAACCTGATTTGTGTGTTTCAGCTCAACTATAGCTGTTTCATGGCATACTCTGTTACTTTCACCTGACTCAGATTCACTAAACCTAGCTCTACAACTCACTCATGCTTGTTTTAATTACCTCATTGCAGCAGTTTGGTGACAGTGCTTTAAAAGCATTATGCCTCCTTTTATTTATTACAGTTACAACTCAGTGTACTCATTTGTTTTTTACTACTGCTGCACAGGCCTGATTGCTTCCTGCTACTGCTTTGTTTACTCCCATGCTATTGTACATTGTTTTACCCTGAGGTTAGCTAAAGCTCCTGCTGAGGCTATTAAATTAGCTTTATATCTACATGTGGTTCATGGCCCTTCCATCACTTCCTTGTTTGTCCTACGGCGGGGACTGGGAGGTGTTTGGGGGGGTTGTGGCCTATGTGGCTAATTAATTCTGTTCTAAATCCTGTCATGCCAAAAATCCTCAGAGTTAGTCACCTTGATTTGGCTTTGAACTGTTCTGGCTGGCTTACCCCCAATTCAGAGCTGTTAATGCTATACAGTATGTTATGCAGATCTCCGTGTAGGTCCACATATCACTACTTCTTACTGACCTACATGCAGGTCCACACTTGCTTATGCAACTGTTGCTCCTTGCTTACGCAAACCATTGCTTCATGCCTACTGCCATCCCTCAGCCTCAGCCTCTGGATTCTGCTGCACTCAATCTGTATTTGACCTTGCAAGGTCTCAGCACTCAATGCTTATTATGATCCCAGCACGCCGTGCTCATTCAATTCACCAGCTTTTCAGCTGTCAATCAATTTCTAGGGCATGCAGCCATTCTATTCTGGCACAGGGTTCCTGCAGCCAATGGTCTTGCTCTGCATTTAGTCTGAATCTCAAGTGTGTCCAGCTTGGGGTGGGATCCTTCTCACCTGGCCCATAGCTGGGAATGTTCTTACCCTGGGCTTGGCTTTAGCTGCCTGCTACGCAACAGCAACTCCTGGTGAAGAATTTAAGACTAACAGGGAAGGGTGGAAGAAGTTACCTCCTTTGGCTCTAATGTTCCACTATAATGGTTAGCCATTGACTTTAGTGGTTTCCCTAGTGACACACCTTCACTGCATTCTCTCTATGACTGCCTCTGGTTCACCTGGTTTGATTTAGGGTGGATAGGCCAGATAAGTGCCTCAGCAGTTGTTGCTCTCCTAATGCGCATGTATTGTTGCAGAGTTTTCTCATAACTTTCCACTGCATTCCCATTAGAGGGTTTGAGTGAGAGCCTTCCTCCAAATTGGAATATTTTCCACCTCCTTTAATTGGGTTTTCCAAATTGCAGCTGCAGAGCCGTCACTAAATAAACCATCCCAAGCCTGGAGGGAAGGTGACCTAGGTCTTGGATCCCCAAAGATTTCCTCCTCATAGGGTTTTTTTTTCTGTCCTCCATTGCCTCAGGTCATAACACTTAGCTAGCATTGCTGTTTCCCCTAGTTTCTTTAGATAGATTCCATTGTTGGATGGAGGTGGAGGATGTCCTGCCATTCCCTCTCTCCTTAGGGGATCCCCTCATCTCAAGGCAAGCCGTCAGTATCATGCTATGCAAACCTGGGCAGTCATTACATTATCCAGCAGAGTATCTCATTGCTTTATCAACTGCCTATGCTTTTCTACTACTACTATGTTACAGTTGCCGCTCCCATGTGACTGTTACTGCTTGCTCATATGCATTCTGTTGCCTTCTTTTTGGGGATGATACTACATTTCTTTTGGGGATTCCTAAGGTAACTTTAGCCATGGGAATCATCCCGTGGCATCTCTAGTGGTGGAACCCCCTTCTAGAGTTCTTTGCCTTTGTACCCCTACAGGGTGGTTATTCCTATGGAATAGAAAGTGTGAATGGCCAAAACCAAACTAACACAGTTGCACAAGCATAACACTATACTGGCTGCATAGGTCAGAGAATTGGAAAGTCTTGCCTGAAGTTCGGTGGCCAAGTAGCCAGTCACTCCCACTTCCTGAGCTATATAAACAGTTCCTCTCAGCCTCACTGTGAAACATTTTTTATTTGCCCCACCATCCTCCCCCTCCTCCTCCAGCGGCATCACTCTCTCTCCTTAGGGAGATTCCTAAGGTACCTTTAGCCATGGGAATCGTCCCGTGGCACCTCTAGGGGTGGAACCCTCTCCGAGATTTCCTTGCCTTCATACCCCTACAGGGTGGTAATTCCTCTGGAATAGAGAGTGTGAATGGCCAAAACCAAACTAATACAGTTGCACAAGCATAACACTATACTGGCTGCGTAGGTCAGCAAACTACTGTATGTGTGTCTCTTGCTATACTGTAGTCACTATCTGTTGCATTTCTGCGACTGGTTTAGAAGGGTAAGTGTTGTTCTCTGTCTGATGCATTTCTGCGACTAGCTTAGAAGGGCAGGGGCTGCTGTCTGTTGCATTTTTGTCGCTGGTTTAGGAAAGCAATAGCTGTTCTCTTTTGTACAATATGGTCCTCCTTTCCTACTGTCTATAAGTAGTAAAGTTGTAGCAAGTGTATCCTTTGAGGTGTTGTCTCCTTTTTTATGTAATAGTTATTTTATTTTTTGAAAATCTCTTTTGTTTTATGGTTCCACCAGTTATGACCATTGTTAGCTTGTAACCAGTGCTTCTACTGATCCAAGTACTATCTATGGCCTCTAATACTGGGCAATTGGCCACCAGTCAATGAGTCAGCCACTACATTGTCCCTGCCCCCCACTTGCACAAAGGGCAGAGCCCTACTTGTTACCACCTTGGCAAGTATCCCCATTCAATGTATCCAGCTACTCATGATAAGGGGAATATGCACTCAAATGGGGAAACCAGGAGTATGGGGAGGAGACCTGTTGGATATGGGGGCAGACAGGTCATCATCTTCAAGCAAGAGTCTGCCATTTCCCTCTGATTCTCATCTGCAGGTCACTGCATGTTTTAAACTGAAAATGTGCTGTCATAGTCCTTCCCACCTAGTGCAAGCACTAGTGGTGGTAAAGCAGAGGGAGTCATTGCTCTCCATCAGCAGAAGAGCAGAGTGCCCTCCTCCAACATGCTATAGTCCTTCTTGCTGGCCGACAGAAACCTTCCAGACTCGAAAATGGAGGTGTTATGAAGTTTTACTTCACCAGTGAAATTCTAGCGAAGTTTTAAAATTCACCTTCGTGAATAACATTGTGAATTGCCCACTTCGCTACTTTATCACTTTGCATTTAATTTGCCTGAGGAAATTGCACTTTTTCAGGAAATATTAGATGAAGTTAAGGTGAAGCTGAAACTTTGCTGGTGAATTTGCATAACTTGTTCTGAAAAAGTGTCACTTTGCCTTCTAAAACTTTGTGAAGCTAGCACTTCACAGATTTGGTAAACATCGCAAATTATTTCATGGAGCAATGTTTGTCAACTTGGCACATCTCTACTTGAAAAGCAAATGGGTTACGTGGCTTGTATCATATTTAACAAATTCTTGTCAAATGCTAACTGATAAAAGGCATCAACTCTCTAGAGCTGGAAGGGAGGAACTACCAATAAACATTTCTCCCCTACCTTTTCTCCTTTGTCTCCTTCCCTCATTCCACCTCTCACTCCCCTCATAGCTCTGACACCTGTTCTGTCACCCTCCCCCAGTAAAATCCTATGCTGGTCAAGCTTCTTGTGCAGTCCACTTCTCCAAATTTTGGAGCACCATCCCTGTTGCTATTCACAATGTTCCATCTTTCCTATAACTAAAATCCCTTGCCCATGACTTTATTACTCCCTCTTGCAGTTGCCACTGATCGTAGTTTAATTCATCTGCTCCTTCCTCCATACTACTCCATCCTTCTACTGCCTTAGTTTATTGGTCCATGTCTCCCTCTGACTAGTCCCTCGCTGTATTCGCTATCTCCCTTTCCTCCGTTATTTTACTGCCAGTTGCGCTTTGCTGGACTGTTGCTATTGATGTGCTTTATTTACTTTGTGCTTCTTCTCAGTTGCCTACCACAGTTTGTTTTACTTTTTATAATTATTATTATTGTTTTATGATTGTAATGTTACCGATGTAACTTATTATTGCACTCTCCACATGCCCCGGGCATTACTGGTGAAGTTCAATACATACATACATACATACGTACATAAATAAATACATTGCATGCCTTTAATGTAGGGGGTTTTTCAGATGTTTTGTCAATTGACATTATCCAGCTCCAGAGATGTACTCCTAGGAGTCCCTCAAGGATCACTTCTAGGGCCCCTGCTTTTCATCCTCTTTGTAAATGACCTACCCACAGCCTGTGACACCAAACTTATTCTGTATGTGGACGATGCTGTGCTGCTGAGCAGCAGCACCTCTCAGGTTGCCCTACAAACAGAACTACAGAACTCTTTCAATAAACCCGAGGACTGGTTCAGTAGGCAAAAGCTGCTACTAAATTACAAGAAAACCAAGGCCATGCTACAATCCAGCCCCTACAACAAACATAAGCATGCTCCTCTCGTAATCACCAACAAGGCTGGTGAGCAGATTGAGCAGGTGCACTTGTTCAAGAACCTTGGAGTCACCATTGATGACTCTCTCACTTATATGCACCACATAGACTCCCTTGTCAAAGTGGTGAACACAAAGATCGGGGTCCTCTATAGGCATAAGAAATCCCTCACCCCGGAAGCACTCAGAATCTCAGTCTCCAGCTCCATACTCTCCATGATAGATTACGGGCTGTTGGTCTATGGAGCTGCTACTGATACAGTGCTCAAAAGGGTCCAAATTGCACTCATTAAGGCATGCTGCCTCACCCTGTGTGCAGATCACTACACTCATACTTGCACCCTGTATGAGCATACAAACTGGCTTATCCTGAAAGACAGGATCAAATACCAAACTTGCCTCCTGGGAAAGAAGGCACTCCTCAGAAAAACCCCACCCTGTATAGGAAACCTGCTCGAGGCTTCTCTGTCAACACTCATCACCAGACGGAGGAAGAATGGAGTACTTTCCATACCATTCCACAGAACCTCACTAGGGCAGCGTGCTTTCTCCTATTGGGCCCCCCTCTGGATAAATGAAATTACAAACAAACAGCCTGTCTCAATTCAAAGTAGGCCTCAAACAACACCTAATGTCTAACTCAAAATGCACCTGCTTCTCAGGTCCCACTTGATAGACAGGCCTACCCCCAAGGCAACACCCAGCAGGGCTACCTAGAGAACCCTGCCTCCACTCCAGCCAGACTTAAGTAAGCTATCAGTCATCTTTAAACGCACTTGATACTGCCCTCCCAACCCCCACACACACACCATACTCGACAAAGCCTCTGGAGCTGCTTCCCTCCATCACAGCCTCCCATTTCATTATCCCCTCACCTCTCGCTCTCTGCAGTTGGTTTCAAATCCAGTCCCCCTTGTTTCACTGTCACCCAGCCTCTCGCCATCTGGGATAGCATTAAACCCTAAGCAGTTACTCTGCCATAGTCTATCGATGGATTTGGAGGTTTCCAGGGGTGTGCTACCTAGGGCAACTGATTAGAAATAGCTTAGTATTCAATTACAGTTGCTCATTTTTTTCTCCTATTTGTCTAATTGTCTTGTAATCGCTCTTTAATGCCTAATGATCAGGCCTCTGTAACCACTGAATATGTGTATTGTCTTATTGTCCACCCTGATGTGGAACCTTCGTAAAAGAGCTCACGCTCAAAGGTCTTTCCAAAATACTAATTAAACAATTAAACAATTAAATAAACAATTAAACAATTGCTCCCTACTGTACCTATATTTGTGGAAGACAGGGAACAATTGTCTTACATCTTCTTTTCTCCATTTCAGGTGTCTAGCTATGTACTTAAAGACTTAATTTTCTCTAAAGATATAAGAAAGGATCTGCTGGTGGCTTGTCTCCAACACCTTATTCATGTACCCGCTTAAATTGTAAAACACACACTATTTTTAATCCAGGTTGTGGTAAATGTATCCCAGTTACCCAAGGAAGGTATTAACACTGTTATGGCTCTCTTTACCATACATACTGTACTTGGCATGTTCTTTTTATTTTCTTTTTCTTTTCTTTTAGCTGGGAAAGGCACACTGAGCTGGAACTCATTTCTGGTGGATGGGCAAAAGGGATACATAGTGAGGCAAAAGGTGTACATAATGATAATGAACAGGTGACAGGGTAATCATTATTTATTTATTTACTACATAATTAGAATAACAACATTTGAGTCATAGACGCCTTTGCAAAGGCTCCACATCAATAGTACAGGGATGGGAAGAATACAAACTGGAATGGCAATGAATACACAAAGCATATTGAATACAGCAGAGAAAAAAATGTTAACACAACATGTAGAAGAACAATAAAGCAGCAGGTCTAAGGTCAGATAGACCCAGCATTCACAGTAGGTGATGCAGTAACAAAACACAGTGCAAGGGTAGGTAGTTTACCCAATGTCAATAGGTGAGATACCTCCTCAAGATACACTAGCTAATGAGGTCTAGCAATAATCTAAGTAAAAGCCCTATGAAGATTCAAGGGTAAATGGGGCTGGGTTAGGGGCAGTCACAGGAGGATAGCTCAAGTAGATGATTTTTGAGGGACCTTTTGAAGAGGCCTAGTTTGAGTTCCAATGCGCTGGTTGTGGGGAGGCCATTTAGCAATTTAGGTGCCCGGTGAAGGAAAGCCCTTTGGCATAATGAGGTTCTGCAATGGGGCACAGAGAGGGAGGGCCCGATGTTGCTTCTGGATGTTCTGATAGAAGGGGCAGGATTGATGAGAGAATGGTGGCCAGGCAGGGCTAGTCTTAGAAGTACTTTTTTAGCAAAGAGGCAAGTATGATATTTTAGACTCCCATCAACATTTAGCAAGTTTATAGATTTGTACAGATCACAGGTATGAGTGAGCAAGTTGCAACCTGTGACAAGATTACAGGCTTTATTTAATGTGGTTTTGACTTGGTGGAGTGCAGTCAGGTCCGCTGTGCACTATATCACTATATCATAGTTCAGGAGGGAGAAGACAGAGGAGAATACTGCAAGTTGAGGGGCTTCAGGGGTGAGATAGTGCTTGAGATGGTATAGAATACAAATTCTGCAATTTAGGGCAGAGGAGAGATGCTGCATATGGGAGTGGAAGGTGAGGGATGTGTCAAGGGTTACATCCAGGTACTTGAAAGTTGAGACTTGCTGAAGAGGGGCATTCATGTAGTTACAGATGTTCAGGCAATAGTCATAGTGTGGATTCTGATGGTGGTTGAAGATCATGGACTTGTTTTTTTTGTAATTGAGGATCAGTTTGTGGGCAACAAACCTGGATTCTACTTCTCTAAATAGGTCCTGGAGGGTTTGGTGTAGTGTGGGGTAGTGAGGGTGGCTGGCGAAAATGACAGCATTGTGTGCATAAAGAAGCAGTTTCCAAGGGCAGGAGTTGGGAAGGGAGTTGAGAAAAAGACTAAAGAGGAGGGGGCCAAGTATCGAGCCTTGGGGGACACTGGAACAAACAGGGTGGCTGGAGGAAATAGTGAAGCCAATCTTAACTTGTTGGGTTCAGCCAGACAGATAGTTAGTGAACCAGGATAATGACTCTTTGGAGAGGCATAAGGTGGGAAGTGAGTTCAGGAGTAAGGCATGATAAATGATGTTGAACGCCTTGGTTAGATCAATATAGACCGATCCAACCAAGTGGCTGTTATCGAGCCTGTGGTGTATAATGGACGTATACTCAAGGAGAGCGGAGGTAGTGCTGTGGCCCCTATGGAAACCATGTTGTGCGGGGGGATAACAGGTTATGTTTGGTGAGATCGTCTGTAAGTTGATCTGAACCTATCTTCTCCAAGACTTTAGAGAGTGGGGAGAGAATGGAAATGGGGTGGTAGTTGTTGGGGCATTGAGGTCACCTCCTTTTAGAATGGGGGTGATGACACTGCATTTCCAGGGTGTTGGGAACTGTTCTAGGCAGAGGGACAAGTTTATGATTTTGGTGAGTGGGGTAAGCACTTCTTCTAGTGTAAGGCGAAGGAGTTTTAAGTCCAGGGTGTCACTGCTGTGGTGGGATGTGCTCAGAGATCTGGAGATTTTCATTGAGCTGAAACAAGATCCCCTTTCACTAATGAATGTGCTGTAGTGCAGAGTGGTATTACATTAAAGCCCTCATATCCATTTACCATTTGCAGTATCTTTCAGTGCATATAAGTGAATTATGTGCTTATTAAGTACATTATTTGTTTATTTAAGAATGCTGGCTAGGAAAGGAAATAAATGGTAAGGAAAAAAACACATTTAGAGTACAAAACCAATACAGTACATAGTGTTAGTATTCAGAAAGCAATATTGAATTATAAAGTATAGCAAGAAGCTTCCCCATTCTTTGATCTGCTGTCACGGAAACACATATGTACTTGTGTGGGAAGAATGGCTGGCTGACGGATTTTTTTTGAGGTGTGTGTATTTACTTCCCTGAGCTAGAAGGGTGAGTGTGGGATGGGTTGGTACCAGGGTGGGAGAGGGGTTTGCGATTAACAGGCCAGAACTGGTGGGAAAAGGGTGAGATTGGGTGCTACAAAGGAGGTTGGTAAGGGGGCTGGGCTGTGTATTGTTCGACAGAGCTGGTGCCGGGGGGGTGAGACTAGGTGCTATAAAGGTGGTAGAAGTGCTTTTTTTGTTTGTTTTTTGTTGTGTTTTTTTAAAAACAAGAAATTCCTTGGTACAGTCACACTTTGCAACATTTGGCATGAAGCCAAAATCTTTGGATGCTTTATAATATCACAAAGTAGGCACCTTGACCTTGATTTAATAGCAACATTGTAATTCACTGCAGATCTGCTGTAATGTGCCCGGAATGGGAAATAAAGCATTGTTATTTAATTGCTAATTTTCCATGTACAAAATAATTAGAAAGTGCAACAGGGCAATGGGTCCTTTGCAAACAGAGTGTGAGTGGGTTTTCAACGTGTGTCTTGAGAGAACAAAAACATCCCCCACCCTACCTCAAACTGTGAAAATGTACAGTGGGTCCGATTTCTGCTGTATTCTATAAGAGAAAATGATTCAGGGCTTCACTTATAATTTGGGAAGTATTTGTAATCCCAAAAATAATTTCTTTATGTTTAAACAGTATATTGGGGACATCAAAGCTACTCCAAGTCCTAAAGTCAATAAGGTGGAAAAGCAGCTGTCTTCATAGTAACTGTGTGTGCCAATGTAGCTTTGTGTACATCTGGAAGGGGGTATACAAAATGCCAGCCAAGAAGCACACCACTACCTAGTTACAAATGCCTTGCTGTTACCATGACAGAACCTCTGAGTCTCTTGGCAACCTTAGTTGAAATAATAGGTTTTCTCGTGGAATTATTTTACTTCTGTTTCCACGATCAAATTAAGGAATAAAAAAAAAAATACTTCCAAATATGTTAGTACTTCCACATTAGGATTTATGGAATTATTGTATTTCCCTTGGAAACAAAAACACTTTAACTGCCAGCATATGTGATTATCAGACCTATTGAAAATGGTTGTGCTATAATTCTTTAGACTTGGATTCACTGAGATCAGCCAAGGGCAGTTTATTAATCTTCTGTCTGAGTCACCCTAAGGGCAATCTAACCTCTTCAAATAATTACTTGGTTGCAACCAATTTACGTTTGGTAATTAAACTGGCATTAGTGTGGCAATTTATTTGATTAAGAAGCAATTTAGGGACACGCATGATATTTCCTGAGATTTTAAAAATTCAAAACCTTTGTTCTGGCAGAAACTGCAGACAGTAACAATAATACAGAATGGGCCCTAATTCATTAGATTCCCTATCCATATGAATAAGGCTCAGGTTATAAAAATCATGACAATATGTATAGCAGCTTGTTAATAAACCTGTTATTTCTTTGGTTGCTTAAAGGGACACTGTCAGCCCCCTTAGGTCTCAAAGTGACCCTAGTTTAAAAAACACATTTCATAATTGCCAACATTCTGTAAAGATTGCCGATGTAGCTGGTAATTTGATTTTGATTCTTATTTTATTTAAAAAAGTGAAAAACAGATTGCCCATCATACTGGTGTTACCAAACAATCACAGGTTTGTTTTGTTTACATTCCTTGATAAGGTATAACTGCATCTTTCCTGGACTTGGGAACACCCAAAACACAGTCTTGCTCCTTATGGTGCAATGGGAGTTCAGGAGGTTACAGCCTTATGAGTGACTGCACTGTTTGGGCATGTTTCTAATGCTCAAGAAATATGCGGTAAGAACAGATTCAGGACTGTAAACAAAACAAGGTTGTTTATAAATATACATTAGCATGCATTTCAGTTCTACTAAACAAGGAGACAGGCAAGACAAACAGCAACATCAGTGAATTTTGGAGAAGGTAAGCAATCATAAAATGTAGGATTTTAGCTAGAAATAATATGATGAAAATCAGGTTGACAATGTCCCTTTAACTTCATACAATGCTGCATATAACAAAGTATTAAAAACACAATAATACAATAAACAATAGTCAGTAGGTATTATTCTAATTATGTTATTTTTTTCTCTTAAAATAACACCGTGCTTTACAATGACATACTGTAGTAAAACTGCACTGGTTGCATTATAGTTCCTATAGAACATCACATGGGTACATTATTATCTTTGCCATTTAAAAGAATGTTCTTTCATAGTTTGTCACATCAGGAATTCATAAAAGTGATGTTGGATCGGCCTGGTAGCACTGAGGACTGAGGCACTGGACACCTTACCTTGTGCCACACCAGTGACCCATGTTTGGGAATGAGCATGGGATGCCAGAGGTCAGCAAGGAAGGAGAAGTATCAAGTATCTAAGGGACTGTTCTCCTTCTCTGAGGAGAGAGAGGGATGCCAGTATTTGGCATAGGATTGGCCCCGGTGGAGGCTGGGGGGGAAGCGCAATGTGCCGATGCTGTAAAGAAGGGAGCAGAGAGAGGGCAGATGCCTGGAGGCATGCATGTGAACATGTGTGCACTCCCTCCACTGGTGTACTGCATGCCTCCTCTCTGCAAGGGGAGAAAAACAGGAAATAGAGTGGCCCTGGTTGCATGGCTTGATGGCCGTTCATCATACAGCACACCTCCAGGGGGCATCACTGCAAATACTGGATCCAGTCCTTGTGAGGAAGATGAGGGGCTCCTTGGGGGTAAGCCATGGGGGTAAGCTATGATGGTCCTAATGTGTAGGTGCGGAGATGGACAGTAGCCAGAGGACAAGGTTGCCCAGTAGATTCAGCCAACCATGAGCCAAAGAGAAACAACACCAACTAAAAAGCAAATAAAAAAATAAAAGTAACAACAAATATTAGGACAACTATAAATCTACAGACTGGGAGAGAGGTGGAAAAAGATCCTTGCTTCCCAAAATGTATTTATTTTCTAGCACATGCTGAAATTCTCACTTCTTTCATCCCCACTGCTTCTGGAAGGGGCTTCAGGTGTATAGGGACTATAGTATGTTTGAGCCCTAGTGTAAGGGTGAAGAGGGAGACAAGCAGCCTACTTTTTGAGGCATTTGATTTTAAGCTCTACTTTGGCAGTCAGAGCATTGTGGCTTTATTGGAGCTTGTCTCTTCCAATTTGATGAGAAAAGATGGGATTTTGCTGAATAAAGACCAAAACAAAACAAGCATTTGTCAGTGCTGAATGTTGATTGCATTGGTCTGTTGAGCTCGCTCACTGCCCCTGTGTCACTCGCTCATTCTGTTTCTCCCGGTGCTGCAGGCTGCTCTTTTGTACTAGGCTCCTGCCTGCATTGGCACATTTTTCTGTCCACAAAGAAATCTGCAGCTGTTCCAACAGAGCTCTGTTGAGGTGGGTCACTCCCCCTCTCTCACGCGCTCATTCTGTTTTTGCTGGCTCTGCAGGCTGCCCTTTTGTACTGGGCTCCTGCCTCTGTTGGTGGCTTTTTCTGCCCACAAAGTTATCTGCAGCAGTCCTGACATGGGTCTGTTGAGCTAGCTACTCCCCCTCTCTCTCACTTGCTCATTCTGTTTCTGCCGGTGCTGCAGGCTGGCCTTTTGTACTGGGCTCCTGCCTGCGTTGCCACCTTTTTCTACCCACAAAGCAATCTGCAGCAGTCATGATAGAGGTCTGTTGAGCTCGCTCACTCTCCCTCTATCACTCGCTCATTGTGTTTCTCTTGGTGCTGCAGGCTGCCATTTTGTAATGGGCTTCTGCCTGCGTTGGCACCTTTTTCTGCCCAAAAAGACATCTGCAGCTGTCCCAACAGAACTTCGTTGAGGTCACTCTCTTCGCCTGTCTCACTCGCTCATTCTGTTTCTCTTGGTGTTGCAGGCTGCTCTTTTGTACTGGGCTTCTGCCTGTGTTGGCACATTTTGCTGCCCACAAAGAAATCTGCAGCTGTCCCGACAGAGCTCCGTTGAGGTGGGTCACTCCCCCTCTCTCTCACTCACTCATTCTATTTCTGCTGGTGTTGCAGGGTGCCCTTTTGTACTGGGCTCCTGCCTCTGTTGGCAGCTTTTTCTGCCCACAAAGAAATCTGCAGCAGTCCTGACACAGGTTTGTTGAGGTAGCTCACTCCCCCTCTCTCAGTCACTCGGTCCATTTCTGCAGGTGCTGTGGGCTGGCCTTTTTGTACTGAGCTCCTGCCTGCATTGCAGTCTTTTTCTGCCCAAAAGGAACTCTGCAGCAGTCATGATAGAGCTCCATTGACCTTGATTACTCCCCCTCTCTCTCTCACTCGTTGTGTTTCTCCCAGCGCTGCAGGCTGCCGTTTTGTACTGGGCTCCTGCTACTGTTGGCGGCTTTTTCTGACCACAAAGAAATCTGCAGCAGTCCTGACATAGGTCTCTTGAGGTAGCTCACTCCCTCCCTCCCTCTCTCTCAGTCGCTCATTCTGTTTCTGCCAGCACTGCAGGCTAGCCTTTTATACTGAGCTCCTGCCTGCATTGCCACCTTTTTCTGCCCACAAAGAAATCTGCAGCAGTCATGATAGAGCTCCATTGAGCTCGCTCCCTCCCCCTCTCTCACTCACTCATTCCATTTCTGTCGGTGCTGCAGGCTGCCCTTTTGTACTGGGCTCCTGCCTGTCTTACCACCTTGTTCTGATGACAAAGAAATCTGCAGGAGACATGATAGAGCTCCACTGAGCTCTCTCACTCGCTCCCCCTCTCTCACTCCGTCGTTCTGTTTCTCCCACCGCTGCAGGCTGCCCTTTTGTACTGGGCCCCTGAGTGCATTGCTGCCTTTTTCTGCCTACAAAGAAATCCGCAGCAGTCCCAACAGAGCTCCATTGAGTTCACTCACTCCTCCTTCCTCACTCGCTCATTCTATGTCTCCCACTGCTGCAAGCTGCCCTTTTGTACTGGGTTCCTGCCTGTGTTGCCTGCTTTGTCTGCCCACAAAGACATGTGCAGCAGTCCCGACACAGCTCTGTTGAGGTCGCTCACTCCCCCTCTCTCACTCGCTCATTCCGTTTCTGCTGGCGCTACAGGCTGGCCTTTTGTAATGGGCTCCTGCCTGTAGTGCTGCCTTTTCTTGCCCACAAAGAAATCCGCAACAGTCACGGTAGACCTCCGTTTAGCTTGCTCACTCCCTCTCTCTCACTCACTCATTCTGTTTCTCCCAGTACTGCAGGCTGCCCTTTTGTACTGGGCTCCTGCCTGCATTGGCACCTTCCTACCCACAAAGAAATCCACAGCTGTCCCAACAGAGCTTCAGTTGGGTCGCTCACTCCCCATCTCACTCACTCATTCTGTTTCTCCTGGCACTGCAGGCTGCCCTTTTGTACTGGGCTTCTGCCTCTGTTGGCATTTTTTCTGCCTACAAAGAAATCTGCAGCAGTCCTGACAGAGCTCCATTGTCCTCACTCACTCCCCCTGTCTCACTCGCTCATTCTGTTCTGCCAGCACTGCAGGCTGCCCTTTTGTACTGGACTCCTGCCTGCGTTACCACCCTTTTTTGCCCACAAAGAAATCTGCAGCAGTCACATTAGAGCTCAGTTGAGCTCGCTCACTCACTCCCCCTCTCTCACTCATTCATTCTGTTTCTCCCACCGCTGTAGGCTGCCCTTTTATACTGGGCCCCTGCATACATTGCTGCCTTTTTCTACCCACAAAAAAATCCACAGCAGTCCCAACAGAACTCCGTTGAGTTCACTCACTCCCCCTTCCTCACTATCTCATTCTGTGTTTCCCACTGCTGCAGGCTGCCCTTTTGTACTGGGTTCCTGCCTGCATAGGTGGCTTTTTCTGCCCACAAAGACATCTGCAGCAGTCCCGACACAGCTCTGTTGAGCTTGCTCACTCCCCCTCTCTCACTCGCTCATTCCGTTTCTGCTGGCGCTGCAGGTTGGCCTTTTGTATTGGGCTCCTACCTGCATTGCCGCATTTTCCTGCCCACAAAGAAATCTGCAGCAGTCATGATACACCTCCATTGAGCTCACTCACTCCCCCTCTCTCACTTGCTCATTCTGTTTTTCCCGGTGCTGCAGGCTGCCCTTTTGTACTAGGCTCCTGCCTCTGTTGGCATCTTTTTCTGCCCACAAAGAAATCTGCAGCAGTCCCGACATAGCTCCATTGGCCTCACTCCCTCCCCCTGTCTCACTCACTCATTCCATTTCTGCTGGCACTGCAGGCTGCCCTTTTGTAGTGGGCTCCTCCCTGCATTGCCACTCTTTTCTGGCTACAAAGAAATCTGCAGCAGTCACGATAGAGCTCCGTTGAGCTCGCTCACTCCCCCTCTCTCACTCGCTCATTCTGTTTCTCCCACTGCTGTAGGCTGCCCTTCTGTACTCAGCCCCTGCATGCATTGCTGCCTTTTCCTGCCCACAAAGAAATCTGCAGCAGTCCCAACAGAGCTTCGTTGAGCTCACTCACTCACCCTCCATCACTCGCTCATTCTGTGTTTCCTGGCGCTGTAGGCTACCCTTTTGTACTGGGCTCCTGCCTGCATTGTTGTCTTTTCCTGCCCACAAAGAAATCCGCAGCAGTCCAGACAGAGCTCAGTTGAGCTTAATCACCCCCCCCACCAGTCGCTCAATCCTAATCTGTCCTAAACACTGATTTCCGACAGCGACTGCTGTATTCTGCACCGGAAGCAGGGAAACACATTTTGGCCAGGATGTGAAAAATGACAGCTGTACTGTTAATTAGGAAGTGTGAACAAATGCCAGTGTTGAAAATCTGGCATGAAAATATTGCTAATTTGCAAACTTACAAAGGTGCATGGAAACTGCACAACGCACACTCGTAACACAGTCATTTTATGGAGTTTCATCACAAAATTTTCAACATAGGCATTTTAGGACCTCTGCTCATGAACAGTATTAGTGTAATTTTCTTAATATGTCCCGAACACTGATTTCCCACAGCGACCGCGCAATTGTGCGCCAGAAGAGTGAAAACATATTTTGACCAGGATGTGAAAAATGACAGCTGCGCTGTTCATAAGGAGGTGTGGCAAAATGGCAATGCTGAAAATCCAGAGTGAAAATATTGCAGAATTGCGAAGTTATGAGCATGCCTGGAAACTGCACAATGCACATTCGTAACACACTCATTTTATGGACTTTCGACACCAGATTTTCAACATAGGCATTTTAGGACCTCTGCCAATGAACAGTGTCACTGTCATTTTCCCAATGTGTCCCAAACATGGATTTCCCACAGTGACCACGCTATTCTGTGCTGGAACTGCGAAAACACATTTCGGCCAGGATGTGAAAAATGACAGCTGTACTGTTCATAGGGAGGTGCAGAAGAATGGCAATGTTGAAAATCTGGAGTGAAAATATTATTACTTCGTGAAGTTATGAGCGTGCGTGCAAACTGCTCAATGCACGCTCTTAACACAGTCATTTTATGGAGTTTCATCACAAAATTTTCAACATAGGCATTTTAGGACCTCTGCTCATGAACAGCGGCACTGTCATTTTCTTAATCTGTCCTGAACACTGATTTCCCACAGCAACCATGCTATTCTGCACCAGAAGTGCGAAAATACATTTCGGCCAGGATGTGAAAAACGACATCTATACTGTTCACAAGGAGGTCGGAAAAAATGCCAATGTTGAAAATCTGACAAGAAAATATTGCAAATTTGAAAAGGTACGAGCGTGCATAACAACTGCGCAATGCACGCTCATAAAACAGTCCTTTTTTTGGATTTTTCCCAACAAATATGCAGTATAGGCTTTTTGAGAGGCCACTTCATGAACACTGGCACTGTCGTTTCACTAACTGGTCTCTAAAGAGGATTCCGTGCAGTGACTGCAAATCACCTTTTGGGGCCCAATAATGCCATGACAGTGCCAGAATTCATGAGGAGGGGTTCCAAAAATCCCATGTTGAAAATATGGTGCTAAAATTCCAAAAAATGCCTGAGACAGGCATCAAAGTTGAAAAACCCTATTTATTCCATTATACAGCTTACCGGCATTTCCTCAGTTCGCAGTTGGCTTTGAAGAGTGCAGATGTGTTCCCGGTCCACCGGAGATCATTGCGCCAGACTCCAGAGGTAAGTTTGGGGGTGAGGGGAGTGTGGGGAGGCAGGGTGCACAGTGGGTGGGTGCTGGTTGTGGGAGGGTGGCAGGGAGACCACTGAGGAACCCTTTCCTTTTTTACAGGTGAAAAAAAAAGACATTGTGGGACTGTTTTTGATTTTACAAGGGCATGTGGCATGCTGGGGTGGGTTCCCAGCATGCCAACAGAGACTTTTTTTTTGTCGGGCAGATGTGGCTGACAGGGGATTGGGGCACCCCATGGCACTAAACACAAGGGGTGACATTATGCAGATGGGGATTAGGAACCCTTTGGCAGACAACAAAAGTGGGGGGGGTTACATAATGCCGATGGGGAGTGGGCTCCCCCGTCAGCAACATAAACCTAGGGACACTGAAGCCAACAGGGATTGGGGCCCCCGTTGGCAAACAAACATGGTGGGGGGGCACATGCTGTCGAGGGGGATTGGGCACTCCCTCAGCAGGGGAGGTTTAATATTGTTGATGAACACGGTGGTAAGTCACCACCATGTTCACAAACAATATCAGTGTTTCAAGGTTCCGCCCTGCAATGACAGGTTTCTCCCTCTGATTGCAGCGGCTAAAACTTTACAAGGTTGTGGCATGCTGGCTGAACTAGTGTCAGCAGCAGCATGCCATGGCATTGGGGGAAGTGGGCCAAGCCTTTAAAGGCTGTGGGGGCATTGGCCACAACAGTGCCGTGCCTCCACAACTTGCTTCTGGAGAAAGCTGCAGCAATATGTTTCTTGCCTATGAGCACAATCAACATAAAAATAGGCACACCAAGTCTTGAAGGAGCCACCACTCAGCAAATGGAACACAAGTAGAAACAAAAAAGCAACACACTTGCCAGAGGCAGTTTGAACTATTTATTGCAGCTCAAGGAATGCAGAGCAAATCTCTCCTACATAATATTCTACATACAGAACTTCATTGGGGGGGAGATGAAAGTGCAAACAAAATGCCATTTAAAGTGCATATTATAAATAAACATGACCCTCAGTAACATACTATTCAATGCATTACCATGTGTGAGAGTGTATTAACAAACAATGCTAATGCGCAATAGAGAATGAATTAATAATAAATATATTTTCAAAGGCAAACTGTATTTTATTTTTTAACTCACTCTATTCCTATATGGATTCATCTATTTGCATTATATTTTTATAGTTATTTATTTATTTATTTATTAGAACATCAGTTTAACAACCTTTGAGCCAGAGGCTCATTTACAAAGGTACCTCGTCACAGTGAGGACAAAACAGTGCAAGAAACAAACATCAAGGCAGACAAAATCTGAGTACATTTAGGAATCAGCCAAAAAATACAGGCATTTGTCAAACACAGTATACAACAGGCTTACATGTGCGCTTTACAGAGTAGACAATATACAGTAGTTACATGGAGATTGATTCAGTGGACAGATAAAGGTAAGGCTGGGTGGAAGACATCAGAAGAGGAGTGTGGGGAAGGTAGTAGCAAGTAAAGGTAGAGCTGGACAGAAGGTCAGAGAGCTGCTCAGTGAGCCTTGTCTGGGAGGATAGGAGGAGGCTTAGAGGCAGGTAAAGCTGTGTGTTGAGAGCAGGTGATTTCTAAGACTAGTTTTAAAATAAGATAACAAGGCGGCATCAGTGACTCCGGTGGGGAGGGCATTATACCAACAGGGGGCTCTGTAGGGGTAAGCCCTTTGACCTTGCGAGGTTCTCGCCCTCGGTATAACCAGTGCAGTTTTGCGGGATATGCAGGTATGCACTGTAGGGTTTGCACGGTGGATAGTGGTTGACAGACCCGGTGGGGATAGCCCAAGGAGTGATTTTTTTGTTAGTTAATATAATTATTTCCTCTACATGTGGAAAGCATACCTCAAAAAGTTATACTACAGATAGCATTGCAGGTATTAAAAACATTTATGGTAAAAAGGGGGAAAAGAGAGAGAGAGACAGAAGGCAAGAATGGGGGTCTGAGAATGAAAGACAGACAAAAAAAGGAGAAAATCAGTAGAAGTATTGATAAAAAGACTTTGTTAGCAATCAAATGGGACAAGAATTTAATCAAATACTAGTACACGAAGTGGGGGGTTATTTGTATAACTATTAAAATGACAACATTAATAATGACTAGTAAAGGTATAATCAGCACTATGTATTAAGTAGCTAATTTGAACATGTAGGTCTGGTCAGGAATGCTAGGGTTTCACTACTAATACTATGGACCTGGAAAGGCACCTGATCTGTTCTGTGCACTGAAATCCTCACTAGCTATGTGACCTGGAATTCAGGTGTTAGATTTATATAATCATGGAAGGGGACAATTCCGACCCAACCTAGAAAAAGTAGTCCTGGAAAAATGTATTGGAATGATTTCTAAACACTATCCTGGTTGGGATCACAAGGTGGAAGTGCACCAAGTCTGGAAATCTAGAACATCTCTTTCTGTAAGAGAAGTTTAGTCTGATCACCCCCTCAGTGTACTGTAGCTCTGGCATATGATCAAGCCCTACAAATGTTAACTCTTTTGGTTTGCTATTATGTACAAATGTTATTCTAATGCATTTTCGTAATATGTTCCTGGACCCTTCCTTTAAAGGAGTGAATGGTACACCTGACGTATATTTGCCCACAGGAACACCAACCAACATACACCTCAAAGGGGATTGTATAGTCAATCAAATGTTTTGGTGAAATATTACTTCCCCAGCCAGATTTGTAAACTGGATTGCCAACATTTGCATATTTTCTGTAATATCCTGGTCTGTGGGAATTTTTTTTTTTTTGCAAGATTAACAAAATGACTGTTTGTTAAATGGTCACCTAAGTTTTAACCCCTGCAAAAGGAGAAACAAAATGGTTGATTCAATATATTTTATTGGACCAAAAAGTGATTTACAAAACACAAGCTTTCAGGGTACCAAGAGCCCTTCATTAGGCACAGCAGCCAATTTCTACAGAAAACAAGCTTCTTTGGATAGAGAAATCTACTGGTAAAAAGCTTTTACACATGGGTATAACAGTTCTTTTGATAAGGGAGTATACAGAGATAAATTAAAAAAAAAAAACAATCTTTGAAATACTAAGTTGTTGTAAATCAGGTTAGTAATGTAGACTCCTCTCCCAAAATGGAATGTGACAGCAGGAGGCCTATAAATTACAAGATGTTTATATTCAGACTTGGGGCTTACCTAAACTGTTGGCTTACCCTTTGTACTTCATCTTACTTCATATGTTGTCTCCCACTGGCCCCATGACTGTTGGTAAAAAGGTGACCAGAAGAGTGTTTGTGTGCAGACCTATCTTATCAATGATTGAGGACTGCATGACTGTTTAGTACCTTTAAGGATGAAAGTTTCAGCTACAGTTTTAATCATGTCTGCGTGAATGCAGTAGGGAAGATTTACAAATGGAGGTTCTGACAGGGTCTCTGCTGATCGGATAATATCTTAAGTATCATAAGTCAGGTTTGAGACAATAGCTTTCACCAAAGAGTCTCGTTAATTATAAGATCTTCCTAACCATCAGCTAAATTTTTCCTGTGATTCTATAGTGAGAATCCAATTTGTTCTTAAAGCTGATCATTGTGTCACTATTAACTATATCAGTAGGGAGTCTGTTCCATGGGGACACTACTCTCTGGTTAACCCAGGCACCCCTCTTGTTGGATTTGTATAGCTCACCCTTTAGTTGATAGTCATGACTTCTAGTAACTTTAATAGGATCATTCCGTTGTAATCCCACAACTCCCATAGTTCCCTTTTCCAAAGGCAGAGTATACCAAACATAAATCCCCCTAAATCTACAATACTTCAGAGAGTATAGGTCCAACTGTTTCAATCTCTCCTCATATGGGAGGGATCGGAGATCATGGTGTCTTTTGGTTGCTGTCCTCTGCAATCTCTCTCGAGGTTCCTTACATCTGACTTGTGGCGAGGGCTCCAGAACTGCACACTATACTCCATTGGTGGCCTCACCAGTGCAGTATACAAAGGCAACAGTACAGTTCTATCCCTACTTATTATATTGTGTAGGATACAATGCAGCATTTGGTTGGCTTTATTAACCACTCTGAATGGTAGTTCATTTGTAACCAGGATGCCTACAGTAAGTCCCTCTTACATTCTACACTTGTTAGAGTGTGGCCAGATAAATTATATGTCACAAAAATGCTGTTATGACCATAGTACATTACACTACATTTTGCAATATTAAATGTCATCTTGTGTACTTCGGCCCAGGTACCTATTGAGTCTAGTTCAGTTTGTAATTTCTGTGCATCTACCTGTTTTTACAACAGTCTCAATTTTTGTCTGCAAATCTAGACATCCATGCAGTGGCTGACATCTTGAGGGAGGTCACAAAGATGTTAAAATATATCAGGACCAACTCTGAGCCCTGGGATACCCTACTTGTGACCCCACCCCCAATCTGATAGATATCACCTGATACTAACTCTCTGCCTCATCTGGCTCAACCAGACCTTGATCCACTCTATAATTTGTGGTTCAACTCCAATTTCTTGTAGACTCCCAAGTAGGCCATCAAGGGGAACAAAACTGAAGACCTTCGAGAAGTACAAATACACTACATCCATTGGTAAACTGTCTTCCAGGACTCTGATCACTGTCTCAAAGAAACTCAGTAAACTAGTCTGGCACGATCTCCCCTGTGTGAATCCATGCTATGTAATGTCTGAATATCCATTGACCTGTAGATGATATTCTAGGTGATCTTTTATAAATTCCTCCATGACAGTATCTTACACAAAGCACACATCAGGCTAATAGGCCTGTGGCTGGCAACATCTGATTTAAAACAGCTCTTGTATATTAGTGTCACATTAGTCATACTCCAGTCATCCGGAGTTACCACATGTCTCAGTGATGCCTCAAACAAGAACCTTACTGGGCCGGCAAGTTCATCTGCTAGTTCCCTGAGTATACATGGGTGCCACCCATCTGGTCCTGGTGACTTGTTGATCTTCATGTTTACCAGTTTGCCCTTAATGAATATTGAAAATCTATTACATTCAATGTATTATATACAACATTATTAGCTAATTCCTTGCTGTTTGTACTGTAACTTGAAACACACTAAAGAAATGTTTATTGAAATTATCAGCCATTACTCTTTCATCTGAAATTGTTACTCCATTTACTTTTATGGGTCCTGTCTTTGTAGCTTATTTCTTTGATTATTAGTGTAATTGAAGAATGTTTTTTTTTTATATTATCGACTGTGAAATCAGCTACCCTTTCTTCCTCATTTACCTTAACTGTTTTTATTGTTTGTTTGTTTTTTTGCATTGTTTAGCTATGTCTTTATATTTTAACCACCTAGGAGTTGAGGGATTTGTTTTGTATTTCTGAAACACCCTTTTCTTTTTTTTTTAATAAGCATTTTTAGTGATTGGTTAAGCCAATTGGGGATCTTACCCTGGGAGTTATACTTTACTTTTTGGGGGTTACATGGTGAGTAATACAGTGTGTTATCTTTGTTTTGATGATATCCCAAATGTGTAGTACACTTGATCCATTAAGTTCTTCTTTCCAGTTCCAACCAATTAAATAGTTCCTCACGTCTTTGTAATTTGCCCTATCCCAAAATGTAATCTTTGTTTGTACATTGTTTATTATTTTGTTACCTGGCATTCTAAATTTTACCATGTTATGGTCACTTTGGCCCAGTGGTTCTCTAACAGTACAATCTTTGATGTCATCACTCATATTACTGAAAACTAGGTCCAAGATATTTGAGCCTCTTGTGACTTGTTCCACATGTTGTTTTAACCCATTAGCACTGATTATATCCAGTAATCATATTTCTACTGTATTTGTCCCAGTATATATTGCCCAATCATATTGGGAAGGTTAAAGTCTCCCAGTATTAGTGCCCTACCATTTAATTTCATGGTATGGATAACGTCCAGGAACCGGGCATTTTGCTCAATGCTCATCCCAGGGACTCTGTAGCAGACCCCTAAAGTTATTTTCTTTTTTCCTGATTGGATTAAGTTACTCCATACGTGTTCTACATCTTTATAGGTATCCTGTGTGGGCCTAACTTCATAGACTTCATGTGTCTCTAATATATAGTGCAACACCCCCTCCTCTCTTTCCTTCTCTGTCTGTATTAAACACTTTATACCCTGGGATACTTTTCCCCCATTGTTCTTCCTGCCACCAGATCTCAGTAATTGCACAGAGTTGTATATTTTCCTCTACTAGCAGTAGGTTTAATTCCTCTGTTTTATTGGCCAGACTTCTCACATTGATTAGTGATGCCTTTATATCATTTGGTTCCCTAGTCTTGGATATTCGTATTGTACTGTTGGAATCCTGTGGTATATTAGGTGAAGTAACTGCTTTTACACTAACATATGGAAAACTGTCTCCTAGTATTGGTGTGGACCCTTCTCCTGCCCCCCTCTCTTTGAATTTAAATTAGCCTCTGCAATAGCATCATTGATAATTTTGCCCAAAAATGTAGCTCCTCTTAAGCTAAGGTGCAGTCCATAATATGCATATAAGTTGTAACATCCCTCAAATGACTCCCATGATTTAATACATTTAATGTTTTCTTGCAGGCACCATCTCCTAAGATTATTGTTAATGTTTCTAAGCTTCCTTGTCCATTTATGTCCTGCTTTAGGCACTGGCAGGATCTCAGAGATGATTAATTCAACTTGTAAATTATCTGCCATCTGTTTAAAATCCATAAATTCCTGCAGCACCTCATTCACTGTATGTTTTCTTGTATTGTTACTCCTAGGGTCTAACACTATCAGGGTTTTGTCCCCAGCTGTCTTTAGTATGCCAGGCAACATGTTCTCTTTATCTTTAACTTTTGCTCCAGAGAAGCTGCAATTAGCAATTTGCTCCTTGTTACCCTGTGTTGTGTGTCTTTCTACGTATTTTATCATTGAATCTCCAAGAATAGAGGTCTGTCTCTCCAGCCTATTCCCTTAGCTGTCGTCTTATCCCCAGGTAGTGTATTTTCTTCTGAAACTATGTTAGATATTGTTTCTTCCTATACCTCCATATCCTTTTCACTGTCTGTGGCAGTGGCTATATTTAGGAGTTCATCTGCCCGACCCGCAGTATGTTCCATAAGATTAATTAAGGGTGTATATCTATTTTGGGTTTCTATAGAGACTGACCCCCCTTCTCTCCTTTCTTTTCTTTTTATAAGCTTTGTTGCTTTCAGTGAGGCACCACTCCTGGATTTCATCTCCCTCTCTTCTTCATTTGCTTGAGTTGTCACCTTGATCTCCCTGACTTGATGTGTGACCCTGTAGTTTCTCCCTTACCAGGTCTACATCTATAAATTGTTTTAGGCCTTTTATCTCCAGTTCCAGGCCACAGATATTGGATTTCAACTCCTTACTCTCCTCTGGGAGACATACATATGGGCCTAGGTCCTCGATTGGTTCTAAGGTGTATTTACTGCAGTTAGTGCACTTTATACCCAGTTTTCCATCATTCATGGTGACAAAAATGCCCACCATTTTATTAATACCGGAGTGAGATGAAGATAACAATATTGGTACAGTTGTTGCTTATGCCAGTAATAAAGGAATGGTAATAGGATAACATACTTTAACTCTTGTTGCTGCTACTCCTGCAGATACATGCAGATGCAATGTGCATATCTTGGTGAGTGTCTTCAAGTGCGGCATCCACATGCTCTCCCCTCTCATGCTCACCCCACACACACTGGGGAGAGATTTATGGGGACAAGAATCTGGAAGTAAGCAGGTCACGTGACCATCTACTTCACTCACCCAAGCCTATGTCCCTTTAAAATTATTAGCAAAACTGTACTTAAAAGAGCCCTTGGTGTACCACAGAGGTCCTAAAATTAGCCCGAGCCAAAAAACCAAAAAGGAATAACTGTAGCTGCCAAATGCAGTGGTGGCACTCCAGGTCTGTAGTCCCTCTGTTAGAGCATGGACTACAATCCCTGTCATCCTCCACTCACTGACAGTCTGCCCCCACTGAAGCTTTCAACACAGAATCACAGAGTGTCTCAAAAAAACTCTATTAAAAACAGCCAGATATTGAAAATGATGGCTGCATTCCTCTCATGCAAGGAGGTCCACAAGTGAAGCTGCCTGCTCACACTGGGGTGAGATTTATGCAGACAAGGATGCAGAAGTAAGCAGGTCTCTGCTCGCCCAAGCCTATGTCCCTTTAAAATAATTAGCACAAATGTGCTTAAAGGGAAACACTGGAAAAGATGCAGCTTTACACAGGCACTGCAAACATTCCTGATTAGTGCTTTCAGACAGTATTTTTTTTTTAATTCCACTAATTGCTTTTTTAGTGATTGAAACAGGTGCCTTCAGCTTTCACTTTCTATTGCTGGCAGCCACCATTTCATGAGTAGCAGAGAGTTTCCTGAGCTAACTTTATGCTAATATGACCTGCCAACCAATAGCAGAGGTCAAACAGGCATATTAGCATACAGTGAGCTCAGGAGGCTCACTGCTGCTTATGAAATGGCTGCTGCCAATAACCGAACGTGGAAGTTGTTGGTAGCTGTTCTAAATAATTAAAAAAAGTTGTTACTGTCTGAAAGCACTGATTGAGAGTTTCTGTAGTGTCTGAGGAAAGCTGTGTCTTTTCCATTGTTTTCCTTTAAAAGAGCCCTTGATGGACCACAGAGGTCCTAAAATTAGCCCGAGCCCCCTCCCCCCAAAAAAAGGAAGAACTGTAGCTGCCAAATGCTGCGGTGGCATCCAGGTCTGTAGTCCCTCTACTAGAGCATGGACTACAATCCCCATCATCCTGCACTCACTAACAGTCTGCCCACACTGAAGCTTTCAACACAGACACATACAGTGTCTCAAAGAAACTCTATTAAAAATAGCAAGAAAATGAAAATGATGGCAGCACTCCTCTCATGCGAGGTGGTTGACAAGTGCACAGGATGACAAAGTAAAGGAATATCTATCAACCCATAAAACTGTCTCTAAACAGGTGTTTACTTCTGGTGAAGTGACTTCAAAGTGTAACACTGAATAAATCAGAGACGCTTCCACATCTTGGAGTAACCCCTGACCCTGCTAGCAGCTAATCAGTGTGCAGGTTTAGCATCATATGACAATTCTAAGGGTTATGGAATACATCTATACTATATCTTGGCACCTTTTCATTTGACCTATCAGTTGTCAAGTTCCTGTATTGACTGATTTATGAACCAAGGGGACAGTGCCTTGACCTAGGAGAGAGAAAAGGGGCAGAATCAAATGTTTACTTACCTCTGGGATCTGGTACAGAGCAGTTGGATGTTCTCTCATTCTCTCTGTCTCTCTCTCTCTCATTCTCTCGCTCTCTCTCTCCCTCCCTCCCGCCAAATAAATTGGGTTGCAACTGGTATTAACACCTCAAGGACCAGAAAACAGTGTCAGAGGTTTTATCAGCCTGCCTCTGACTTGCTATATAAGCAGCTGGTTGCCATCAGAGTGTTAATCCAGAGAAGAGTAACGCACTGTTCTCTGTGAAAAGCCAAGGGGAAATCTAAGAGTTGAACTTAATCAAAAGTAATGCCAAAAGCCTGCAAATCACTGCCAAGGTTGTAAGGAACCACCAATCCTGCTGTCATGAAGTTAGCTGTCCTGGAGGGTCTTGCTAAATGACTTATGGGAGGAGGAGGTAAGGCAATTCTTTTAACCCTCAAACAAAAAAAAACATTAGGCATTGAGGGAGCCTGATGAATATTAATTTTTAAATGAACAGTTTGTTTTGAGCAATTGAATGTCGCACTGATTCCCTGAAGCCCCAAAGGACAATGAGTGTTCAGTTTAGTCCAGTGGGAGGCCCTCCTGAGGGAAGAGGGCTCCAGCCCCTTGCTTACTGATGTTGCTTCAGAGTATAAAGAATGCCTGCTTGGGGGCTTGTACAACGACAAGCCCAAGGGCCCTGCATTTGCCTTCGGCTTTTTGGAGGGACTTGGTCAAGAATTAAAGTGTGGATTTTTTGCCAGAAGCTGACATGGATTCAAGAGGTTCTCAAGGAAGAGGAAGCCTTTCTGTAATCTTTAAGGGAAGGAGACCTGCCAGTGGGGCTTGCACAGCTGCTAGCTCAGAAGGTGCTCTATGTTGCCTTGTTTTGCCTTCCAAAGGCTGAAAGGAGTGAGTAAACAGAATGAAAGTGTTGTTTGCTGGCCAGAGTCAAGGGAATCATCTGGAAGTTTCCTGATAAAAGGGAAGCCTTCTCATGATACCTGAAGGAAGCATGGAAGCTTCTGCAGCTGAAGAGCCAGGGAAGTCTGCCTTTTGAATGCCTATGGATTGAACGTAAAATGAGAAGATTCGTTCTTCTGTTTAAGTCAATGAGAAGATTCACTCTTCTGTTCAAGTCTGCACCTATGAAGTGAGAGTTGTTCTTCTGTTAAAGTCTGCACCGGCACGGGGAAAAGATCTGACTTCTGATCAAGCTGTATCAGCAAAGTGAAAAGATAAAATTCCTATTCCCTGCATGATGTCTTAATTTAAATTGCCTGAGTCAGAGTGACTGAGTTTCTACTAACATCCAGTGAAAAACCTAGCCATGGACTCTGTCCTGTTTCACTGGAGTGACTTAAAATACCTGGCAACAGAGGGACTATCAGCCAAGGTCACGCTGGGAAATTGAGCTGCAAGTGCTGCAGAGTGGTGCCCCCAACCTGAAATGTGCCTGTTTCTCATCTCAGCTTGTCAATGTTCAATTTGCCACTAATTTCAACTACCCCAGACCCGCAGTCTGAGAATCATCAGTTGCATAGGCAAAGGACTGATCTGTAAATCTGTGGTTCAGGGCTTGCCCTGCATCTGGGGAAACTGTAAATAGTTGCTACTAAGAGTTCTAAAGTTTTGCCATCTAGCTGAAAGTGTCCAAGTCTGCTAAATTGTTGTTTGTCACCATTCTAGAAGAGGATTTGCATGAAATTAAAAGTGTTAAAACAACTGCACCAATGCTGGCCAACCAGCAGCAATGCACAGGCGTGCAACTAGACCCTGGGTACCCAGATACGACTCTTAGAGGTTAAACTGGTACCATTTGGGGGATTAGAAACGTAAAAGCTAGTTGGGATAACACGTGTGATAAAGTATATGCTGGTGGGAGGCAAGCATTAAAATGTTTAGGGCTTCCAAACAAAGGCATTAATTAGCGTTACAAAAAATGGAAATAATGAAACTTGCTTAATCTTTACATCCTTGTTTTCACTTTTCTTAGCCCTCCCACATGTAAGTAAATTGTTGTTCACCATTTTACAAATGTTTGGTGAGCATAAGATTAGTGAACATATTATTAGCTTAAGTCAATAAATGCAGTTACTGTATATCAAATTATGATTTTTATTTATGGTAAACTATGTGTGCCATGACTGTGAGGGGAGGTGGGTATGTATGGCATCCCTGGGGGTAGTACTTCTACAGATATCTGGCCCACTATATGTTACTCTGGGTGGAGGCACTGAACTAGCTATGCTGTCTTGGGAAAGAACCCCCTTCTAAAAAAGAACTCGAACCCAGGCCCCTCAACCTGTATTGTGGTCATCAGGCAGGGATAGTAGCCTGCAGGTACATAGTGTCTGGTTACACAAATACAACCACTATAAGAGATACTGTATATGAATTTATGTACAGGAAATACATATATATTTATAAACATATGTTCTGGGATAA
Organism: Neoceratodus forsteri; assembly: GCA_016271365.2. Classification (NCBI taxonomy): domain Eukaryota; kingdom Metazoa; phylum Chordata; order Ceratodontiformes; family Ceratodontidae; genus Neoceratodus; species Neoceratodus forsteri. The sequence goes on along the minus strand of CM057450.1, from coordinate 865,910,812 downwards.
ATGCAGAGATAAAAAGTAATATCTCAGCCAGGTCATGGAGATATCAATGACATCTTCACATGTGAAGATATCACTGATATCTTCACGTTCCTATACATCATCACAATAAAATCGAAACAATTTGCTGCTCACTGTCTACCGCCTGCAACCTCTCCCCCAAAACAATGATCCCTTCACCGTTCTGACCGCTATTGAGAACTTTTATTTTTCATGCCGTCCCCCTGTAGTCCAGAGTGCTAATTTCCACAAATAAAAAAGAAACCTCCATAAAGTTCTACAAGTCACAAAAGTTCCCCACTTTCTTCTGGTTGACAACATTCTCAAATAAATAGCAAACAAAAATATTATCTGGTTCAACCTGCCATTTCCCCGTGTAGTTCCTGCAGCAGCTACACTTTTGTTTTCCAGTATTAATCTGTAGCGTGACCGAGCACTTTTAACATACTGAACTAAGAACCTATAGCAGATTTAAAATAAAAACTGTCCTGCTGGTAGTTACATCTTATCCCTTTTGCAAAAAGTTGTTCCTGGTTTGGTTAAAGAAATGCTTCTGACAATGGCAAGAGAAATGAAAGCGAGTCTCAGCTTCAGTGAAGACATCGTGAGCCCTAGCGACTGTTGCTATAGCAACACTCGCTTGGACTCCTAATGTCTTCACTGAAGCTATGACTCACTCACACTTCTCTTCCTGTTCTTGGAATCATTTCTTTAAGCAAACCAGAGATATCTTTTCACAAAAGGCAACAGATATAACTTATTTTAAATATGCATCAGTTCCTTAGTTTATTATGTTAAAAGCGCTCGGTCACGTTACAGATAAACACCACCTCGGAATTCTAAATCAACCATCAGAACTGCAGCTGCTCCTCGAACACAAGTCAAAAGTGGCTGGATCAACCTGATAAGATTTTTTTTATAAATATTTCTTAAAAACACATATTTCCTATGCATATACAGTGACATTGTAAACCAGTGGGGGATTGTGTTAAGTGACACATGTACCTGGTTGTATTACAGGACAAAAAAACATATGTAGAGGGCTGTATTAGGGGATCCAAAAACATACATTGTATAAACAGAACATGACATGAACCAACTGAAGATGCCATAGTTATCTTCACTCAAGGCCAATGATATCAAGATATCTCACTCTTGGCTTCGCCACTCATGAGATATCATATCATTGGCCTCTCGTGAAGATAAATGTGATATCTTCAGTTGGGCCATGTCATATCATACATATGCATGTGTGTGTGTGTGTATATATATATTTTTTTATTTATTTATTAGAAAAGTCAGATTTACAATCTTTGTTTCATGGACTCATTTACAAAGGCACCTTGTTGCAGGGGGGGTAGACAAAGTTACATAGTGTGGTTACAACAGTGAGAACAGTACAGGTGCAGAACATTAAACATAGAGTACATATAGGTTACATAATAATGTTATTTATAATAGGTTACAGTCAAATACAAGATACCCAAGGGTTACATTGGGGGTACAGCCCTCGACATACCTAGATAATACCTGGAGAGGGTGGAGGTAGGGATGGGAGTGGGGTGGGAGGGAGGGGAGAGGATAGGCTGTCCTGAGGACATTGTCAAGTCAGGGAGGCCTGACAGAAGGATCACACAGTGGGATTAATTAGGTGCATCTATAGCAATGGACGTTGAAGAGATGTTCCAGAGGGTGATTTTGAAGGGATCAGTTTTGGCAATGTCTGTGATGCAGGGTGGGAGGGAGTTGAACCAAGCAGGGGCTCAGTAATGGAAGGACCTCTGGGCTAGTAATATCTAGGCAGAAGACACCAGGAGAAAGGACTGCTGTGTGACTGGACTTCTCTGCTGGGACTAAAGTAGAAGAACTTTTGTACTTGGACCTTTAATTTAGGGTAAAAAAGAAACTAACATACAAAACAAAAAAAAGTGTGTGTCTGTCTGTCTGGGTTAACTGAACTGAATGGGTATCTGAACAGTTACAGGTGTAAATATCAGGTGATTGAAAGGACTTAACTGCTGTGAGGTTTAAATTACTGGTAGAAATATCTAGTAAGTAGGGGGAGTGGCTTAGCTAGAAGGAAACTACATTTAAAGACTGCCTTAGAAAGATTCTGCTAATATCTAGGCAGAGACACCAGGAGAAAGGACTGCTGTGTGACTGGACTTCTCTGCTGGGACTATATTGCCCTCCTTCCCTCCCAAAGCTAGTTCTATTTTATAGACACAGGATTTGACTGACAACAGGAACTTCCTGTTTGGGAGCAGGAAGTGAGTGATCACAGAACCACCAAAGACCCACCATCCTAGAAGGGCAAGAGTAGCTCTCCGGCCCCTCTAGCTGCTGGAGGTCTGCCTCTGAGCAAGTAAGTGGTCTACTGAGAAATATAGGATATTCTTGTCTCAGAACAGGACAATCAGGAGCTTAAAGGGCACAGGCAGAAAGTGAGAGAGAGAGAAAAAAACAGAGGAAAGAGTAAGGATTGAAAACAGTTAGGGGCCAGAAATAAGACATGATTGGAGTGGTGCAGTGCAGTGGCTGTGGAGCAGCAGTCTTCCGGGAGACGTTCTGGAGGATGCAGTGTTGTCCCATCTGCAGGCACCTCTCTGGGCTGAGGGGAGGAGGTTGCTCATCTCCAGGCTGAGTTGATCAGGATTTGTGGGACCTCCTCTTCCATCCAGGGACCACCAGTGCCACTGCCATTGCCTCAGAGGTTGCCAAGAAAGAGGAGTGGTTGGACCACAGTTGGCTCAGGGAGGGTGAGGATGGTGGAACAGAGGCGCATCCCTCCAGTTGTACCTCTCCACAATTCCTATGCCATTCTGGCAAAGTGTGGTTCCTCTATGGAGGCATCCGCAGTGGAGACCAAGGAGGATGCTGGGAACCTCCACAAAGGAGACCCACAGGAGGGTGGCAGGGGACCCTGCAGGGGAAGAAAACAACTCCTGGTGGGGGACTCCATTGTTAGGAAGGTAGAACTTGGGGAGGAAGGGGAGAGGGAGGTAAGGTGCCTGCCTGGTGCCATGGCTTGGAGGGACAGGGAAGCGAATCCTCAGGATTGCCAGAGCAGCTGCACAGGGGAGGGAGCTGGATATCATTGTCCACCTAGGGACAAATTATCTTGCTAAGAAAGGGATTAGAGAAGTGCAGGAAGAGTTTGTGGAATTGGGGAGGGGCCTTAGTCAAGTAGCACGCAAGGTAACCTTCTCAGAGGTGCTGCCCATCTATGGCATAGGACAGGCTAGGGTGTTCCGCACCATGGGAATCAATCAGTGGTTGAAAAACTGGTGTGGAGCTCAGGGATTTGGATTCATTGGGGACTGGGGGTCCACCTGGAGTGATGCAAGCCTATACTGGCATGATGGGCTGCATCTGTCTGGGAGGGGAACCAGGATCTGAGTGATAGGTTTTAAATGCTTCATTGGCAAGCTTTTAAACTAGCCAAGGAGAGCACTGGAAAGAACGAGGAAATCCTAGCCCCTCAAATAATCATGGTAGTAAGTTCAGCAAACACCAACATAGAGGTGTTGATAGGGAGAAGGGCAGGGGTAAATGGAGAAAGTGACAAAGGCAAGAAGGACAGGGATGGGGCAAAAGGGAGTAAGGCCATCAGGAAATGGAGGGTAATGAGTACCAACGCCTGTAGTCTGGGCAACAAGCTCCCTGAGCTGGTGGCCTTGATGGAAGAGGGATGCCTGGATATCATAGCAGTCACAGAAACATGGTACACAGAGAACCATGACTGGGATGTTAACATACCAGGGTACATAACCTACAGGACAGACAGGCAGGAGAAGAGGGAGGAGGTAGCTCTCTATGTAAAGGAAGGGATAAAAGCAACTGAACAAAAGAGTAAACAGGGAGGAGAGGAGGCACTGTGGGTCACCTTGGAGACTGGAAGGGCACCACAATCCGCAAGGGGTTGTGTACAGACCCCCATGTCAGGGGGAGGGAATGGACAAGGATATGATAGAAGGCATTCTTAGAATGGCAGAGAAAGGAGATACTATTGATGGGAGACCTGAATATGCCAGATGTTAACTGGAGCACATTTGATGCAGCCACATCCAAGAGCTGGGCCATTCTTGATGCCCTACAGGTGGCAGGCATTGACAGCTAATTTCAGAACCCACTCATGAGGGGCAATCTTAGACCTCGTGCTCTCAAACGGAGGCAGTGAGAGGATCTCAGATCTAGAAGTGGGTTGCCATCTGGGGACAAGTGACCATCAAACAGTGTGATTCACGTTAAACTCAGCTACAGAGTCAAGCCATACAAAGTGAGGTACTGGACTTTAGGAGAGCTGACTTTGGCAAGATGGGAGAGTGCCTCAGAAAAGCACTAGCAAACAGGCTAGAAGGAGGTGTGGAGCAACAATGGGGAATCATCAAAACTGCCATCACAGAGGCAACAAGCCTTTGTGTGAAGCAAATAAACAAATCAAAATGAAAGAAAAAGCCACTATGGTTCTCAAAAGAGGTGGCTGTGAAAGTCAGAAGAAAAAGATAGCATTCCGGAAGTATAAGGAAACACAGAAGGAGCAGGACAGAGAGCTGTACCAGTTAAGGCAGAAGGAAGCAGGGAGGGAAGTCAGAATAGCAAAGGCCCAAACTGAGGAAAAGATAGCCAACTCAGTTAAGAAGGGGATAAAACCTTTTACAGGTACATCAGCGAGCATAGAAAGACAAAGGGAGGGATAGTGAGGCTGAATAGAATGAACGGTGGGTGGGCAGAGGGGGACAGTGAAAAGTAGGGATACTGAACGAATATTTCTGCTCAGTATTCACAAAGAGGAGGAAGTGGCTAATCCAATTAACAGAAGCACTCTTGATAAGAGGTAGATCCCAGTCCTTTCACAGAAGAAAGGGTTCTGCAAGAACTCCTAAACTGAAGGTGGACAAAGCAATGGGTCCTGATGGAATTCACCCCAGAATTCTAAAAAGAATTAAGGGAGGAACTAGTGAAACCACTGGCTACTCTTTTTAATAAATCATGGGAGGATGATGTGGTACCCAAGGACTGGAGGAAGGCGGATGTGATTCCCCTTCACAAAAGTGGGACCAAGACAGAGGCAGGAAACTACAGACCTGTCAGTCTGACCTCTGTGGTAGGAAAGTGATGGAGTCACTTCTGAAGGAAAGAATAGTTGAGTACCTAGAGGACAGTGGAGCACAGGACCCAAGGCAGCATGGATTCACAGCCGGAAGGTCATGTCAGACCAGAATCTAATAGATTTCTTTGACTGGGTGACCAAAGTAGTAGACCAGGGAGGGCTGTGGACATGGCCTACCTAGACTTTAGCAAGGCATTTGACACAGTCCCACACAAAAGATTAATAGTCAAATTAACCAGCCTGGGAGTGGGTCCCAGGGTGGTAGCCTGGGTAGAACATTGGCTGCACAACAGGACACAGAAGGTAATTGTAAATGGAGTCCACTCTGAAGAAAGAGAGGTTACTAGTGGGGTACCGCAGGGTTCAGTATTGGGTCCAGTCCTTTTTAATGTATTCATCAGTGACATTGCAGAGGGACGGGAAGGAAAAGTATGCCTTTTTGCAGATGACACAAAGATCTGCAACAGGGTTGATACACAAGGAGGCGTGGAAAGGATCAAAAGGGACTTGGCAAGGTTGGAGGAATGGTCAGAAGTATGGCAGCTAGGATTCAATGCAAAGAAATGCAAAATAATGCACCTGGGAAACAAGAACCCAGGGGAAGATTACGCAATGGGTGGGGAGGTAGTAACAATAACAAAAAAGGAAAGGGACCTGGGGGTAATCATATCAGATGACCTTAAGGTTAGCAAGCAATGTGAGAAGGCAGTAGGGAGGGCTGGGGGTATACTGGGATGTATAGGGAGAGGCATCAGCAGCAGAAAACAGGAAGTTGTTATCCCTCTGTACAGACAGTTGGTGAGACCCCATCTGGAGTACTGTGTCCAGTTCTGGAGACCCCATCTCTGCAAGGACATAGACAGGATAGAGGTAGTCCAAGGAGGGCAACTAAAATGGTGCAGGGTCTGCAAGAGAAGCCACATGAGGAGAGACTAAAGGAGCTTAATATGTATACCCTTGAGGATAGAAGGGAGAGGCGGGACATGATAGAAACTTTTAAGTACCTCAGTGGAATCAACAAAGTCCAAGAGGGTAGCATCTTTCAGAAAAAGAGACTTCCAAGAACAAGGGGACACAATTTAAAGATAGAAGGAGGGCAGTTCAGGGGCAATGTGAGGAAGTATTATTTCATGGAGAGGGTAGTGGATGCATGGAACAGCCTTCCTGAGGAGGTCGTGGGGTCTAAAACAGTGGGAGAATTCAAGAATGCATGGGACAGACATAAAGCAATTCTTGTGGGGGGTAGGAAGAAATAGGCTGCTGGTTAACTAGGATCTACGGCCTATCCTGTAGGTAGGGAAATGGGCAGACTAGATGGGCCAAGCGGTCCTTATCTGCCATCAAAGTCTATGTTTCTATGTTTCTATGTCTTGTTTCTGGGTACCAGAAAGGTGGGCTTGACAAAGTTACGGGTGGCAACAGATAAGGATGCACGCCATAGGGAAACAGAGAATCCCAGGGGGGGAGCCCTAGAAGAGATTTTTTGGCAAGTAGGCAGGTCTGGTAGTGTAGACACTCCTCAAAGGTGAGCAGGTTGGTGGTGGAGTAGAGCAGGTAAGTGTGAGTTTGGCTAGGGGCTCCGGTCAGGAGCCAGAAGGCCCTATTGATTGAGAGCTAGATTTTAGTCAAGGTGGTATTGTCCACTGCAGCATAAATGGGCCAGCCATAGTCTACTAGTGACAGGACGGAAGAGGTGATGGCCAGCCCGAGGGCAACTTGGGGCAGGCAATCTCTATGATGGTATAGCAGGCCTATCCGAGAATTTATAATGAAGTACAAGGCACTGATGCAGGTGTGGAAGGTGAGATCTGAGTCAAAAGTGATGCCTAGATATTTGTAAGAGGTCACTTGCTCCAGCCAGTGCAGAGTGCTGGGGATAATGAAGAGGGGTGCATTCTTGGCCTTGTTTTGGTGATGGGAGAAGAGCATTGACTTAGACTTCTTTAGGTTAATAACAAGTCAGTTGTAAAGGAATCAATTTTCAGCTTGGCTGTAGTTGTGCTGGAGGGATACCTGGAGAGAAGAGGGATCAGGGTGGGATGCAAAGAGAACCACATCGTTGGCATACAGAAGTATTTTTTCTGTGCAGGAGCAGGGGAGAGTATTGAGGTAGAGGCTGAAAAGTACAGGTCCCAGAATGGAGCCCTGGGGTACCCTGGAACAAATGGGCGGGGTATTGGACAGGGAACCATTTATCTTCGCACGCTGGAATCTAGCAGAGAGATGGCTGGAGAACCAGGCAAAGGGACCAGTGGAAAAGCTGATTTGGTGGAGGGAGTCGAGCAGGAGGGGGTGACAGCGTCAAAAACTTTAGAGAGGTCTATGAGCACTGCACCAGCAAGGTTGCTGGAGTCAAGAGCAGAGTGCAGATATTGAGATAACTCCAGGAGAGCAGTAGAGGCACTGTGTCCTGGGTGGAAACCATGTTATTCTGGGCACATTATGTCATATTTGGCCAGGTACTCAGAGAGCTGAACAGACACTATTTTTTCCAGGGCTTTAGAGATCTGGGGGAGGATAGAGATCGGCTGGTAGTTGTTAGGTGTGGACTGATCTCCACTCTTACGTATAGTGGTGATTTTGGCTGATTTCCAAGCACTGGGAAACTGACCAAGGCATAGAGACCGGTTTAGTAAGTCTCTGAGGGGGAAAAAGATGACATCCAAGACCAGGCGGAGGATCCTGGAGTCTAGGGGGTCACAGCTGGGGTTTTTGCTACCAAGGGCTTTTAGCAAGTGTAGCCTGGTTAAGTGGGGGGATATAGTGTACAGGTAGAAAGGAGGGCGATCCAAGGCAGGGGGGATAGAGGTGGGGATTGGGTCAAAAAAGTTGTTTGGGAGGACAGAGCTTAGGTCAGAGAAGGCAGTACTGAGGCAATCAGCTATGCGAGTTGGGTCTGTAGTGACAGTGCCATCGATGAAGAGCTGAGATGGTGGGGAGCGGATCTTCCCATTAAGGTCTTTCATGCTGCCCCAGAAAGTCTGGGTGGAACCCCAGGTGGATGTGAGGGTGGGTTGATAGTGTTCGACCTTGGCCCATCTAATGGCCCAGGTGCATTGATTACACACCGCATTGTAGGCTTGTCTATCAGCCAACTTGCCTGATTTGATAGCAATGTGCCAGAGACTATCCATATGCTTAAGTTTTTGGATAAGGGATGGGGAGATCCATGTGTCATTTTGTTTTTTAGTATGGATTCTGGTGTGGGGAGTGAAAAGGTCACAGACCTTGCTGAAGGCATTGGTGAAGAGGTCTTGGGCAGAGTCAATATCAGAAGCGTGATGGATGGGGGACCAGTCCAGCTGTGATAGATGCAATTTTAGCTTTCTGAGACCTCTGGGGCATAGGCGCCAGCACAACGTGGCCTGGGACACAGGTTTTGGTATGGAGGATGACCAGAGACAGAGAACAGGTGAGTGATCACTAAGTGAGCCGTGGAGGATGTTAATATCCCAGATTTTATGAGGGCAGTTCAATAGTATTATGTCTAGGAGGGTGCTGGAGCCACTTGTCTGGTTGAGTCTAGTGGGCTGGGTGACTAACTGGGACATGTCCAGAGCAGCAAAGGAGTCCCTGGTATGGGAGAGAGTGGTATCAAGCCAATTGATGTTAAGGTCACCTAGGAGGAGTTGCTTGGCTTTATGTGGTAGGGAGGTGAGGTAGTTGATGAGAGACTGGATTGCTGGGTTTTGGTTCCTCTGGGGTATGTAGGATACTGTGAGGAAGAGTGGGCCCCTGGCTGGGTCAGGGGTAATTTTTAGAGTGAGGGCTTGGGTGCCATAGTCAAGCTTGGGGACAGGGAGCACATGGATTATAAGGGTGTCCCGCATGTAGCTGGCACACCCACCACCGCATTTACCAACTCGGTCTTCCCTGAATTGGGTGTATTCAGGAAGGGAAATAAAGGAGTTAGGGTTTGTTTTGGAGAGACTGGACTCTACTAACGCAATAATATCGGGTTGGTGTTGTACAACCCAGCACAGGAGTACGGCAAATTTATTTAGAAGGCTACATATGTTCAGTGATGCAACATGGAGAATGGCTGCAGAGTGGGGTATGGGAGGGCTAGTTGGCATAGGTCCAGGGTTGGGTGTATATTCCTGGAGAGCAGTAAGAGCAAAGTGATTAATCTAATTAGGGGATGGTGGTGACAAGGACTCTTAGTGTGGTGCCGATGTGAGGTCCTGAGAGTAGGGATGCAGGGGATGAGTAAAGCATGGAGGGTAGGTATGGCAAGGAAGAGGTGGGTCCAGGATGGGCCCAGGAGGGCAGAGGGAGCTGGGGTGTTGATAGGTGATGGATGCAGAAGAGTTGGGGGTGTCCAAGAAGGGAGGGGCTGAACTGTTTGGCGGTAGCTTAGGGGAGAAATGCTTAAGGTGAAGGGTGAGGGCACAGGACGGGGGGTGATCTGAGCCAAAAGGGTAAATTTGAGCAGCCCTAGTTGAAAAGGGATGGTGCCTATTGTTATGTAATAGGTAGCTGGAGGAAAAACTGAGCCAACAATGGTGTGCCAGCTGTGAAATTAGTCGAAGCACCGGGCAATTTTGGTAAAATCCCTGGAAAGAGTCACTGTAATACTGTTTTACTACGTGGAGGTGGCAATGACACTAGTTCTAATTTAGTGATATCATTGAAAATTCAGCTAAGTCAAAGGTGCCAGTTACTGGGATGGTTTGGCTATGACTGTGTATGTCACCATAGGCAGTGGAAGTGTAAGAATTGAAAGGGTGTATAGTAAAATTAGGATAAGGTCCCCAATAACTGGGCAGGTTACAGCAGTAATTGAGAGGAATTAACTGGAGTGGCTGGAGAAACACTTGAGAGCAAATGTGCAACACTGTGGGTGAGACTGCTTTAAAATGGGATGGTAAGAAAGTGGGTCACATCAGGTATTCAAGACAGGGAGGCCAATAGCCATAAGAATGTGCAGCAGTGGAATGACCAATCGGCTGCTAGGCTGAGGAAAGGGGTGGAGCAAGGGTCTATTTAATACTGTGATGAGGTGGGGAAGGGGAGGTGGGGGAAAAAATTCAGTCCAGAACATACCACAGAAAGAGATTTTCCTGATATATATATTATTTTATTTTATTTATATGAAGTCTTGGAATTACAACCCTTTGAATCAGGGACTCATTTGCAAAATATATTTTCTTTGCAAAAAACTGTGTTAATGCAACAGTTAGGGTTTTTAACAACAACAAAAGTAAGGAAATTCACTGTTAAGGTTACCACTCCTTGCACCCCACGACCACCCCGCCCCCACCAACAGGCATCGGGGTGTGTGTTGGGGTCATCGGTCCTAACTCTCACCCCATTCCAAGTGTAAATAAGTGGAGGTGGTGCAGTATAGGAGAATAGGTTGTGGGTTGGAAAAAAACAAATAACTTGTAAACATGTGTGTACCATCAACACCCTCCAAATTTCAATGTAAAACACCAAACTGTGCCCGAGGTATAACATGTAAAACTTTTACATTTTCATTCATCAGAGACGCAGAATTCCACACCTTTTAACATTTTACAGGCACAGTGACTGAAAACTATATCGATGACACTAAAGCTAGGTACCTTATTAATTTCAAGCCACCAGCACAATGCTAAACACTGTCCATAACACGTAAATTGCATCACGCAATATCTCTGCAAAAAAGATTTTCTCCGATACGTAAGCACTGTAATTCACATCTATAGGACATGCTGAAAACACCCTCCAAATTTCAAGTGAAAAGACCAAACCATTTCTGAGAGGACAGGAAATTAATAAAACAATGATTTCCTATGAGGAGAGTACTGTGATTATTTATAGAAATGTATATAGGTTTGACCATCACCTATGGTGTAAGTCTGAATTTTTGTGTTTTTAATGTAGCCAACCAACAGAAAATGTAAATATGGCTGGTACTGGAGCAGCCCATTTATATTTTCTGGTTTTCATATTAGGAGAGTGAGCGTGGCAGTTACATGCTGACGTTGTCATTCATGCATTCCGTGAGGTCAGCTAAACTCATGCTTTGTGGGACACATTCTGAAGCGGTCAGAAACTGAAAGCAAACAAGAAGTGAAGTACTTCTTTTCTGGGGGTATTCTGTTTACCTTTTATTTGCTTTACTGTTACAGCTTGCAGAAATACTTGCGCCATGTCTGTCACAAATGCTGCTTGTTTCCCTTATTAAAATCACAGTACGCCATAGCAAGCATTCCATGGACAAATACAAGGAAAAAAGGATAAAAGGAGTAAAACCTTTTTATTTTCCATTAGTTTGCTCATTGACCAAAATAACAAACCAGAATAATTGATACAACTTTCAGTTTTAACACAAATCCTTAGGTGTCCATTAGTTGTTCTGATTTTTGGGATATTCTTCAGAATGTGCTTGTCATTCCCTTTCACTGTGCCTTAAACTTCGCCTTTTCTATTTTTTTTTTATTTACAGATCCTGGTCTTTATTGATTCATTACCTAGCTCCTGTGATGTTACCCTCTGCATGATTTCACACATCTGAATAAATTCTCTTTGATCTTCATTTCATTTACTGGATTGTCTTACTGTTACCCGCTGATGAGTTTTTCAACCATTTCAGTTTTTTTTTTATTTTCGTTTTTCTATGTCTCCAAGGAAGTTTTCTTTCACCAGCTGTAACACTTGACTGCACTAAGCTGGAAATGACCGCTACAATAGATTGTCCTGCCAGTGACTTCACTTCTGATTTTCTTGCCAGGAGATATCGCACAGGTCCTATACCCTTTCATAAGCCCCACCAGCCTCAGTTAGCCATTAGGCAAGAGCAATGCGGCAGTGAAGCACAGTTTCCAGTGTGCTCACAGCAGATCCCGTTTAAACGTGTAAAATGTTGTATTTCTTGGCACTGTACAAGGATCCAAGACATTTATTTTAGCAATGCTTTAATAATATAATAGGACATTATATATGGTGTCACAGAGATTCATTGTAGCAAACCGATCATGTCTGATCAAGAGAAACTGTAGACGGTATGTCATGGGAATTCTTTGTAGCAAACCATTAAAAAAAAAAGTAATGCAGCTTTAAACATAATTGATCTCCCATCAGATTATTTAATACTGTAAATGAGAAACCCATAATTGACATTACTGCCATTCATGAAAGAAAATGACATTCTCTGAAGTGGCTGTCAGAAGTGTAAATAACTTACTTTGTTATAAACAGATATCGATGCCCATAATCAGTCCACAGTTTCAACAAACAGAACACCAAAGAGGGCACAGGCATAGCAAAATACAATGAAATGCATGATTTGTTTTTCTTATTTAAAAGATAATAGGTTCCCGCTTCATACACTTACAGGCAAAGCGATAAAATAGCACTGGCTCACTCTTCTCAGGTAAAACAATAAAACACAAATTTCATCAACTTAAAATTAATGTAATGAATATTCATAGTATAACTAAAAATAAAAGTTTTAATATGTCATCAGTCAAATTTGAAGTCAGAACATCAGTTTCACTGATTGTAATGGATCAATTGCTTGTGTACCGAGGGGGATACTCCTTCATCCTGCTTCAGTCAGGAAACAATCCCTCAATGTCTGAATTATTTTTTCCATCCTGTAAAAAGAAAACTGTCCAATGCTGATCTCACCTGCACCACTCCCACATGACATCCTACAGTGTTCACACTACCCTGACCCTCCTAGACCCCCCACCCACACACACACATACCTTCACTCACCTGAATTGATACCACTGAGAAGACCCCCTCTCAGATTGAAGACACTCACTACAGGATCCAGCGACTACTGTAGAGAAAGAAGGTAACTGTGGCATCCAATTGCAATACATTGTACCTCATTTACCTGATTTCTCATACAGTATTGGATGATTCCTATAGTGAGATGTGTCTTCAATCGGATAGTGGATATTAACATTGGTACCAGTTCAGCAAATGCAGGTATGGGGAGGGTGGTGTGTGCTTAATTGGGGGGGGGGTTGAAGGGGCTGGTGAGGGTGCCGGTGCAATCAGCGGTGGACTGTTTTCTTTTTACATGTTGGGAAAAAAATTGCAGTCTTGGAGGGACTGTTTTCTTAGTCACATGTAACAATAGGTATTAGGAGCATGGAGAGGTACCACTGGTCACCAATGAAAACATCGGGAGCTCAGTGACTGCATTATGACAACCATGATGAGGATCTGATTGCCACAAACTCTGCTTGCACAGTCTGCCACAATATGATCATGCCTCAAGATCTCTTCCATTCTCCCAGGACTTCACTTAGAAACAGTCACTTGTGACTAAATGGACTTTATGCAGCAAGCAAGCGACTGAAAACACAATGAAATAAATAAAATTCAACTGTGATGAGACAATTCTATGCAGTAGGAAACTGTAATGAGAGAGAGAGAGAGCTGCAAACTAGGGGTGTTGGCTGCGCACTCAAGCAGACTTAGATAGACTGGGTGGTCTGTTTCTACTGGCACATTCATATGTTTGTATGTTCATATGAGAGATGAGACACTCACAGATAAATAAATCTTGTACCCTACATGGATTTGAACCCCATCAACAGGAATACTGTATAAGTGTTTTGCAAATGAGTCTGTTCTTTGTGGTACAGACAGGCACATCTAGTTGTACTCAAATGAAACATTTCTTTTTCAGTCTTTTTAATTTTTCTTATTTTTCAGCAAAATTAGAGCACTGTTCATTCCCCACCTCAGAAGTTGCCAATCCCCCCACACACAGCGCATCCACGATGAAAGAAAGAGTGAAAGAGAGAGAGAGAGAGAGAGAAAGATAGGGATGTTAGTAGTCATTAGAAAATGTGCAAAGCTATTTGAGTCATCTGATTGGCTTAAACGCTTTTCTACGTGGGCATCTACCAGACAATAGATGCCCACCTATTAAAAGGGCCAGCCTAGCCTGCTGCATCACCAGGATGTTGGTGCCCAGCCTGCTCTCCAATTGGATGAAACCCCTCACTTGCATTCCAAATGTCTGCCATTTGTTTCTGTCATTCAGTGGATGACAAACTTAGTGGCTGCCCTGTCATAAAGGAAAAATCTTAAAATGCAGTGTAAACAAAACGTAACATTTTCCACACGATCAAGCTAGTTAGCTGGCCGCCCCCACCCCGAATGTCTGTTAACGAGCAAACCAGGTCTGTCAAGTAAATTGTGTCCATGAACCCACCCTCAGCTTTTCCACTTTCCACCACTGCAATGATCACAAATACTATTTTTTAACAAAACTCTACCTAATTTCAGCAGTATCAACACTCCCGACCTCTGATCCTCTCTCGCTCTTATAAAGTCCACTAGCCAGTAGCGCGACTCCATCTGTGACACCCTATCTAGTGAGCAAATGAAATAAAAAGTAAATCAGCTTATTACCTCATGACAGGAAGTTATTATCAGTTGACCGATTTACTTGGAGCTCTGAGGGGCTCCCCAGTCATGAAACCTCTGGGGACTGCTGGGCACATCCTGTCGGGTCTCTCCCTAGACAACAGCATTGATGAACTCCCCATTATGACTGTGATGTAGATATGTCACTCCAGCCAAAGAGCAAATGGGTAGATTTAAAGTCTTAAAATAACGCTACATGCGGCCCCACATCTCTGCTGTCATGGACGCTGCCTCTAGGGAGTGTGATTATGTAGGAAGGGGTTACAGGTTACAGCCGCATTTAATAAAAAACTGCTCATCAGCATGAGGAAGCAGACGGAGTAGGAAAGGGCAAGAATTGTCAGGGTAGATACTAGTGCTTTCACTTGCTTTATGCAGGCTTAGCTTTCCCTCTAAGTAAATCCACTGGCATAACTGACTTTTTAACAATTTTACAGCAGGGGAGCAACAGACAGGGCCATACAGAAAAAAGCATCACATCCTGTATGTCTTTCTGTGTGTTTGCGGGAAGGAAAGTCTACTGAGGTCCACAAAGAAGCTGGACTCAGGGTGTGCTGTGTGTGTGTGTGTGTGTGTGTGTCTTCACAAAAAAAAGACACATTGTCATATAGGCGGAGGACCCATTTTATTACAAAACTAAATTTAAACTAATTTTCAAAAAAACAATTTTTATTAAACAATTTTGTTTTCTCAGTGCCCATTTTCTAAGCGCAATAATACCCTCCAGGGTGGGTGGTACTGAGCAATACCAGACCATACAGGGGCTATAAGGACCTCCACCTGCAGCGTCAGACCTCATTATGCCCCTGGGCAGTCTGGTATTGCCCAATACCACACATCCTGTTGGGTATTATTGCTTGCGTATATTACAGAAGGGATTTAAACAGGAAAACAGGTGTTAGATTTCCTTCACCAAATAATCGCATAGTGATTCAGTCTACAACCATCGGGAAATTACCTGAATGATCAACTGATATCCTTTTTCTACTTAGTTTTTCAGACCATTCAGTGTAAGGTATTTCTCAGAACCATTTACAAAGGTCATGAAATCATGTACATTTAATTAAGAAATGTAACACTTTGAGCCATATAACTGAAGGACTTATTCTGACACAGTCTATGCCATGATTCAAGTTCAGCAATCATCTGCATGGAATGCATGAATGGGGACATGATCACCAAACACACAACATCCGTTCAGACTCTCTTATGTATTATTAGAATGTCTAGACTAGGAATAGTATAGATAAGGAGACTAGGCAGGAAAGTAAATAAAAAATTACACAATCAACATGCTTTTTTTTTTTCATAAAAACAATTTTATTTATGAACACCATGGTATAAAATACACAAAACAATGTAAAATCAAATTCCTATCCCCTTTATACTTAAAGAGCACAGTAAATAAAAAAAAAGTATACTTATCCTATAAAATGTGTTCCATCATTATTATTTATGCTGTTGGTTTGAATATTAGCTGAAAGGAAATCTTACTTGTTATTTTTATTTTTATATTAAAAAAATAATAGATTTTTACAAAATGGCCATTAATGGAGCCACTTCCCTTACCTTTCCAGTATTCACTCAGGAGAAGTGAGCATGCCAGTTTTATCATGACATGCCTGTTCATCCTTTGACGCCACCTGCTGCACTCATGCCAAGCACTCCCAATTCTTACAGTGCTGTCAAACAGTTTCAAATGAACCCACCTTGTATTCTGAACTGTAATGGTTAGCAGAACCTGTACAACAGAGATAGGCAGCAGTGGATGTTCCTGTGCGATACAGCAGTGCTCATCTTCGGTCAGTATGTAAGGTCCATCTTTTGTTTAAAAAAAATGCCCAGCAAGAGACTAACAGATTTTCTGCAGCAACTGGATGTTAAAAAATATAGGCAGCACCACCTGCATTTAGAGATTGCAAACATGATCTCTTGTGTCACGTTCCCATTACTGGTGCCCCCCCCCCCAACACACATACACCAACACATTGAAGGCTACAGAATGTGCCTGCTACAGGAGGTGGAAGAGAATGAGTTATCAGAAAGGGATCAATCCCCACTGCAGTACCTGCCCACCAGCTCCCCAGTTAGTTCACTACAGATTTTACTTAGCATGTTCACTATTCTTCCCTCTGCTGTCACCTGTCAGAAAGTCTGATATTTAAGGTGATTTTTTTTAAACAATCCCTCACCTATCTCTCAGTTTTCATTTTCCATGGGGTGAAGACAGGCTACTTTGCTTCAGGAATCCACAAGAGAGACCAGTTAGCTTCGATTATCTGACTTGTTTGCATTAAGGAGCGTTATTATGGCAATCAGAAATGGGCATGATTAGGTAGCTTTTTTTCATTTATTTATTTTTTTTGCCTTTTAACAAGCCCTCAAGCGACTCTCTCTCTTGCTCCCTCTATCTATCTATCTCTCTCACTTGGTTTAGATATTGTCTGGGATGCAGGTTAGTTTTATTCAGAGGATCGCACTGGTGATAGAACACCAGTTTAGGGGAGTTGCAGCAGACTGTACATGACAAGTGATAGAAGGCAACTCAGAGAGAAGAAAGAGGTATATTGGATTAAATAAAGACTGTGATTTACAATAAGCTGCAGAAATAGCTAATTAAGACATTTTAAACAACACATTCTTCAGTAGCCTAGCAGCACAGTAAAGGTGATTCACTCTCCAAAGCAGTTGACCTGCTTCATACACACTGTATTACTAACTACCAAGAAATGTGTGTGTTGTCTAAATTTCTTAATTGCCATGTAGCTATTTCTGCTGTCACATACAGCCTGCTGCAACTCCCGTAAGCTGGTGTCCGATCACCAATGTGACCCCATGAATCAAACTAAGCCAACGAATCTCTCTTGCGGACATAAACCAAGGCATCATTTTATAATCTAAATCATGATGGATTAGCAAGGCAGAGTGTTTAGATTTATGTCCTGTCACTGTGTGACATGCTGGGATTGCTTTACGGCATTAGAAAAAAAATATGGCGTTTTGGTCATTCACCCTTACTGTCATTTTGTTTTCATTTGTTTAAACATTTTTGTTTACAACATTTTTGTAAAAGAACACTGGTGGCTCCCCACCTCCTGTCCCCCCTCCCCTGATGCTCGCAAAACCCTAATTACTCTAGCTGCTCTTAGGACAATTATTAGAAACAGCCAGGGCTATAGTCTAAATGCTTCTGCATAATCTCAAAATGTTGATCAGTTTTGTGGTACTGAACAGCATACTTCCTCCATGTGACAGGTACTGCCACTCAAACTATATGTTGCTATGATATGAGGCAGTCGAACTGCAGACATACATGAATGGTAGGCTTATTTTTTTTTATTTTGTTAACTTGAGTGTAAATGTGAACACAGGATAAAAAATATAATGAGTGAAAAAAAAACTGCATTCATATTTTTTTCCCATTCCTGTAAACCAACCTGAAATACACTATACCACAATACAACACTCAACATCCTGATGTATGAAAACAAAAGGCAGGAACGATCTAAGACACTCATTTTCTAGCAACCATGGTCGTAGTCTATAAACATTTACAATTAAGAATATTACTACTGTGTGTGTGTGTCACATATTGTACAAATGAACAAGTCTACAAAACTGATTTTACCTCATTTCAACTTCAGCCTACAAACTCATGGAATGCAGAAATGGAGACATAATAATTTTACTTCACATCCATTCCCAGTCTCTCGTGCATATTGAGAATGTTACTTACCCTACCAGTACAAACTGACAAAAATATGCCAAGGAGTACTCAAAATTGAACAAATGATAATGATTTTGATTGAAAATATGTTTTTTTTACATGTTACACTGAAGAAGTCACCCCAAAACAGTACATAATCCATTTTCTGTTGCCTTTAAAAATTGGTGAAATTGCCCTATCTAATGCGTTATTAAATCTGGCCATCTCTTCCCTCCCTTGCAATTAAAGATCACAATTAAAGAATCTCACAATCAAAGAATCTGCAGGCTCACAATCAAAGAATAAAAAATGCTGAAACTCAAGTTTTAGGCAGAATTACATGGAACCACCACCATGCGTCGATAGAACAAAGCCCCCTGAGCAAAACCCACCCTCATTTGTGTTCCTAGGCCACCCCTGGGCTGAGGAAATTGAATTTTCAATAGTGCAATCTCATCCCTCCCTCCCTCATGATGCAGGATCACAATCAAAGAATTTGCTGGCTCATGATCAAATAAATTGCATGCTCATGATCAAAGAATAAAAAATGCTGAAACGCTACTTTTAGGCAGAATTGAATAAAACCACTGCCATGCATTGATAGAATGAAGCACCCTGAACAAAATCCACACTCATTAGTGTTCCTAGGCCACCCCTGAGTTGAGAAAAATGTATTTTTACCTCACAATGCAAGATCATGATCAAACAAGCTTGCGATCAAAGAATTTGCAATCTCGTGATCACAGATCATTAGCGAGCCACAATCAAAGATTTTAAATGTTTAAAACTCTATTTTTTGACCATTTTACACTGAACCAAAGGCATGGCTAGATAGAATGATGCCCTCTGAGTAAAACCCATCCAAGTTTTACTTCAGGAGTGACCCCAGAGCTGTGATATTTGATTTTTTTTGATTGGAATTCAAAAACAAGATGGCAGACCTCGCGATCAAAGAATTCTCTGGGACAAAGATTCTTTGAGTGCCAGGCTGCAAATTCTTTGATTGCCAGGCAGGATGAGATGGTCCAAACCCCATTCTTTGTTTGCAAAACAACCATATAAATGGCATATATATCTATATATGTATATAGATCTATAGATATATAGATAGATATCGATATATATATATATATATATATGTGTGTGTGTGTGTGTGTGTGTGTGTGTGTATATATATATATTTATTTTATTTTATTTATTTTGCTTTTGGTGACCGGTAAGTGCACTAGGCAAACAATGCCTATTTTCAGGCATGACCGGATATATATATATCTATATATCTATATATATATATATATATATATATATATATATATATATATATATTTATAGTGGCGGTCATGCCACTATATTAAGGGTTATGAAGGCACTTCTATGTTAAAGTCAAACTTTTGTACGTTAATAACTTTGGACCCATTCAACGGATCTGCCTGAAACTTGGTATGCATGGTGGGGCATGGTAGATCTCTTGCTTTGCCAAATTTCATTTTGCTCAGACTTAGTCTTTGTACACGAAAATGCTGAAAAATGCAAAATTATCCAGTTTTGGAGGCAGTTTGGGGGATTTTGTCTGTGGCCCTTTGTGGCCATCTTGTGGTGTGCTGCTCTTTGAGATGGCTCATCTAAAAAAGCTTGGCTGGCCGAACATGCCGATTTTTGTTTGGTGAATGGATATTAAGGCATTCAAAAGTTATGCCACTTTTAAGCTACCATTTATATGAAAGACAAAGAACCTCTGTGCGTAAACACTGAGGCAAGGGTTACCCCAAAGGGCATTTGGCTGGGAAGCCAAGTTTCAAGAAAATACAAAATCACACATGTCCACACAATGCAAAGCATCATGGACTGCATATGCAAATCACCACAGAATGTTATGCTGGTTCAACTTTAAGCAGAATTGCATAGTGCCGAAAGGCCTCTCACACAGTTTGCAAATGGTGCTAACAGATGACATAGACACGTGTTTCGTCCTACCAGGACTCATCAGTATGTCTCGTCTGTTTGACACCACAATGGAATGAACCAGCTACCCTAAGACGGTCTGTTTGGGTTATGTTGTGGTGAACCCATTAAAATAAAAAAACTATTTAGAAGACAAAGAACCTCTGTGCGCAAACACTGAGGCAAGGGTTATCCCAAAGGGCATTTGGCTGGGAAGATATATATAGATATATAGATTCTTGTGTAGGGAGAGTGTGCAATGCTGGCAATGGCACATAGCTGATTGGTTGCTCTTCCTTTGCACCCCATCATGTGCAAATCAGCATGCAAGCACCCAGCCTCTGCTAGGTGGCAGGCAAATGCTGGTCCATGGTCCCCACCCTTCCCGGGAGAGGATAGCTATCCCCAGGATGCTTGATCCTCTCCCTTCCTGGCTGACCACTGGCGATCAGTTGACACAGTGAACATGGGTTGTTGGCATAGCAGGAGGTATGGCATGATGCTTCAGCCCTCTATGCCACTGGGCTGGCTAACTCAGCACTTTAAAAAAAATACCTTTCTCCTCGATAACTTGCACTCATACTGCTCTCATCGAGTTCTGGCCCCAAATTTTCAACATAGGGTTCTCGGGACCCCACCTCATGACCACTGACACTGTCATTTTGGTTCTTGGTCCCAAAAGGTGATGTCATGATCACTGTGCAGAATCACCTCTTAGGACTGATTAATGAAATAACAGTGCCACTGTTCATGAGGTGGAGTCCCGAAAAGCCTATGTTGCAAGTTTGGTGAAAAAACTCCCAAAAATGACTACGTTACGAGCATGCGTTACAGTTTGCATGCACGCTTGTAAATTCGTCAGTTTTAATATTTTCCTCAAATTTCCAACATTGCCATTTTTTCCACCTCCTTATAAACAGTACAGCTGTCATTTTTTGTATTCTACCTGAAATGTGTTTTCGCACCTGTGGCACAGAATGACGAAGTCACTGTGTGGAATCAACTTTTGGGACAGATTAATGAAATCAGAGTGCCACTGTTCATGAGGAGAGGTCCAAAAAAGGCCATGTTAAAAATTTGAACAAATTTAAAAAGATTACTGCATAATAATCGTGTGTTACACAATTTCTATGCATGTTCATAACGTCACCACTTTTTCATGTTTTTACTCCAGATTTTCAACATTGCTGTTTTTTCACTCCTCTTCATGAACAATACAGATATAATTTTTCACATCCTGCCCAAAATGTCTTTTCACAGCTGTTGCACCGAATGGCACATTCCCTCTGCGAAATCACCTTTCAAGATTTAGTAACGAAATAATAGTGCCACTGTTCATGAGGTGGGGTACCAAAAAGCCCATGTTAAAAATTTGGAGTAAAAATACCAACAAATGCTCAAGGTGTTAGGGTTTTCAACCATAATGCCCCGCCCTGAACAGACTGACAGGTGTCAGGGGTGTGGCTTGGGGTTGTCGGCCGTAATGCTCATTCCATTCCACCCCCACCCTTACCCTGCAGACACTGACAGGTATCATGGTGTGTCTTGGGGTCTTCAGACCTAAAATTCACCTCATTCTCATATACTGCACCCATCTCAGCTTATTTCCTTATGGAAAGGATTAAGCTTATGGGCCAGTGATCCCAAGACACACTGTGACACCTGTCAGTGTCTGCAGGGTGGGGTGAGGTGGAATGACATGAGCATTATGTCTGATGACCCAAGGGTACACCCCAACAACACCTGTCAGTCTCTGCAGGGTGGGGGTGGGTGTTGGTGTTAGTTCAATACTTCACTGCCATTCCTATTATGCATCTGTCAGACTCATGCAGTACCAATGCCAATACCAGCAAGCAAATATTCGGCATTGGCAAATGCTTGTTTAAAGATCTATACTGCTCCAACCTTGAGAGGAGAAGGTTGATGTAAGATGGAGCTAGAGGCGCACCCATGGCTGTTCGTCTCTGTTGCAATTAGTGTTTCCAATCATAGGATGAAATAGCTGTGGTACAAGACAAAGGATAAGAGATGCAAAACAAACTCACATTGAACTTTTTTAAAGTGATTTTCCAATGTTCCCTGCACCATTGCATTAATCAATATGCTCCCACATATTGTCCCAACTACCTACCTCAAAAATCACTTTTATTTAAAAAAATGCTGTTTTTAAAGATCAATTGCAATGTTTTTAAAATGCTTTTAACATATTGTATTTGCTCACAGTGAGAACAACTAGTCAATATATATTGCAAGTAAAGTGCAGGAACTGTCATGTCTCATGTCCAGATGTTGTTTTACTACCTGTCTTGTTTGATGGTTTCACAGAAAACCCCTCAGACATTTTCAGATCAGTTGGCAGAATGCTGGGTGAGTACTGGTGTCATTCAAGCAACAATAAAATAATTTCCCTCAAGGTCTTGGGAGCTCATTACATACATGGATATGATGTGCAGACTGCAACATATATTTAATATTGTACTTATTATCTTGTGTATCTAGTATTTTTTTCTTGCTTATCTTGTCTGTTATTGTGTTTAGTACCAGACCCAGGTCCACCTTGTAAATGAGCTGTCTCAATGATGTTTCACCTGGCTAAATAAAGATTGATTGATTGATTGATTGATTGAGTACAATAGATTAGGACATTCAAAAATCAGTCATTGCTTCCAATTTTCTGATGGTGGCCTAAATTAATCAAATTATTTCAGTAAAACACCAGAGTAAATATCTGGCAATTTCCCTACGCTCATTACCAACACTTTGTATTCAGTATCAACTCCCCCCCCCCAAAAAAAAAGTACAACATGACAAGCGTTTAAAATGAACCGTTTTATTTCCTTTGTTCTCTTTCAACTGTGAATGAAGCCTCCACAGCATCCTTCTAATTTCAAAGTACTGCCCCTAAAAATTATTAATCAGTGAAAGTAACTAAATATTTTTATGTAATGTGGTATTAGTAAAATTCAAAATGCGAAGGCCCTCAGGCAATTGAAAGTAAACCTACATTTCTGCCACACTCTGATGTACAGTAGTGTGCGTGTGCACATGTGTGTGTGTGTGTGTGTGTGTGTGTGTGTGTGTTTACTGAGCAGCTGGGACTTTGACTAAAATTATGTCATTATTGCCTGAATTGCATCAGCACCCACCTGAGATTCTGCTAGCTTGTCTAAAAATGTCTCAGAGATTTTCTGTGAAACTATGAAGTAAAAGAGCATTTAAATAGTATCTGTACTTGACAAATGGTGATTTTTTCATTTCGTATGCAATAAAGAAGACCTAGTTGTCCATATGTAAAGGAAAAAGAGTAAAGTTTATTATACGTTTACAATATAGCTGCAGTTGATCTTTAAGCATTATGCAAGCAATAACACACAATGAGGTGTGGGTTATGTGCTGATAAGAGCACTCCCAGGTGTCTTATAAGGCATGAGGCACTAGCGTTGAGCACCTTATGCACCTGGGCGTGCTCTTATCAGCATGTAACCCACACCTCGGAGTGTGTTATTGTGCTTATAAAATGGACATAAAAAATCATGCAGTACAGAGAAAGTTTGGGTAAATACTTTTTTATTGTATCTTGAACAAGTTTATGAAACTTAGGTTTTTAACTGTCTGGACATAAAATAGTTCCTTGTAACTGTAACAGGAACATTAGTTTTTGTATACCTTTTTCATATTTAAACTAATGAATTTATTTTTATGGTTTCTGTTTTAGGTTAATGCATTTGGAAACAGGAGTAACTCAAATAAACAGAGAAATACTCTTTGAACAAACAGAGAAATACTTTTTTGAACAGTTTTTTTATCATTCAAAGTTTGTTTTTGCAGTAGCCTTTACTTGCGTTTATTTTTTTTGCTTACTTGGTATCTGGCTTCATTTTAGGATGCTTTTACTTCGAGAAGTTAATGAATTCAGTGTGGCACAAGATCCAGTTTTAAATGAGGAACGGAGTATTTGTGGTGGTATCTTTAAATTGCTGGATGACTGTTGATGCTGAAGTGATGGTGTCTGCTGATTAGTTTGTCATCTCAGATGTTGTGTCTCTTCCTGTGTGCCATCGTGGAGTGAAAGTGCTGCAGTATGGCTGATTGGGGGGAAGTGCTGCAGGATTTTGAACCTTGAAAGAGGTATTTAAGGTTTTTGCCATTTCTTTACTTTTGTGGGAGAGGATGTGGCTCCATCTTTGTTGGTCTTCTGGCTCAGCCAGATTTCGCCTTATGACCCATCACAGCCATTATTTCTCTGGACTCTAGCCCAGCTTAGGATAGGAGCTGGACTGCCGTTGCACGAACCGAGTGGTTCATGCATTGTTTACTTAATCCCACCTCTTTACTAATTTTAGGCATCATGTTGGCTAAGTAGTTTATGCCTAATGGATCCCTTGTGTACCAGGTTTGTGCAGTGCTTAATAGAGAGTCTGGTATTTTTCTTGGGTGAATGTAGAAGACTGGAGGATTGGTGAGGAGCTCTTGAATATATTTTTTGAAAGAGGCTATGGGACACAGTGCATTGCCTGGGAGCTGGCAAATATAGCCACAGTGTTGCTGCTTACTGGAGTCATTTTTCTTGTGATTTTTGGTATACTCATTAAATGTTAGTGTTATGAATTCTATACCATGGTCATCAGTTTGAATTTCAAAATGTTCCAGCTTAAATTGGTGGAGGCCCTCCCTGCCCCTGTGTGCCATGAACAGCTGGATATCCAGCCATACCTTAGAAGTAGTCCTTGGGGTTTGTTTGGGGGAGAGAGAGAGAGAGAGAGAGAGAGAGAGAGAGAGAGAGAGAGAGAGAGAGAGAGAGAGCCTGGGAGGTTTTTAGCTTGGCAAGATGCTGCTCATTGAGTGCTGGGTGGTGCTCAGATTGATCTTTTCCTTCCTTCCTGTATTTTTTAAGAACAACTGCCAAGATGTTATTGGCAGGGTGGAGGTCAGACTGGCTGCATAGACTGATGTTTCTACTTAGGGGTGGTGCATTTATATGTTGATTTAGTCCTGCTCGTAGGGCTACACTATACTTCGTAGATGTCAGCATAATATGTTCATAACACTGAGCATAGCTCACTTGTGATAGTTTGCAGGCTTACTTGTATGCTCTTGCTTGTGCACCAGCTGTCGAACACTACTACTGCACATGTTGTTTTTTGCATGTTCAGTTCATCTTTTTCTCTTTCTAGGGCTTGTAATTATTCATTTGTGAGCTCAGGGTATGCATCTTGGTGTTTCATTTTTCTTTTCTTTCTTTTTTTTTTTTTTTAAACAGGTTGGTTGGTGGAAGATGCGCTTTCTGTCAGGTTGCTGGATGATTCCACTTCTCCAGGTGTGCTTTTGGCTTTGGTGGTAGGTCTCATGTCCGAGATGGTGCTGCCCATGTGTACAGCTGCTGCAGCTGACTCTGAGATGGCATGAGGTGGGTGAACAGGAGTGACAGTGTCCGGGGTGGAGGTCTGCTCATGAGAAGAGGTAGGAGCTTCAGTGACAGGATTGCTGTCAAGAGAGATCTCAAGGTTACTGAACATTTCAGGTGTGCTTGCAGCTTCAGTTGTGGGTATGATGACTGAGGAGGTGCTGCCCAAGTCTACAGCTGCTGCTTCTGGCTCTGAGATGGTATGAGGTGGGTGAACAGGAGTGGCAGTGTCCATGGTGGAGGCCCGCTTGTGAGAGGAGATTGTAGCTTTGCTGACAGCACTGCTGGCAAGAGACATCTCAAAGTTAGTCAATATTTCAGAGCAGTCTAGGTTAAAGTTGACTGCTGACATTTTCCCATATGTTTGTGAACATTTTCTGTCAAGTATTTCTTGAGGTGCGTTTCCATGTCAACGGTGAACATTTTGTTGCTGGAAGATGAGGTTCAAAAAAATTAATACTGTTTTTAAATGTACCCCAACCAGTAACGATGTCGCCACAGCTATTACTGCTTTATTCTCAAGAACTGTGATTTTTTTACAGTGCTTTGGTAATACCGGGTCCATTTCTGAGGAGATTTGGTTTTCCAGCTAGCAGATCACTGAGCTGTGTCACTTGTACATTTTGTTTACGGTTGGCATTGCTCAGTGATTCACTGGTGCTATGTGCCCACTGGACAGATGTTAGTGCCAGTTGGCTACAATATCTTCTGCTATGGACATGGGTCAGAAGATGTTGTAGCTAATTAGGTGCTTGGATTTTTTTATGGCCATTTTATAATCTGTAATAAAATAGCACCCTCTACCTGCAGATCTAGCTGATTATTTCAATGTTGCCTATGATGTCAAGAAAAGGAGTTGCTGAGCCACATACAGTAGCAGAAAAAGGTTGAAACTAAAAGATCAGTCTTATAGTGTTATATAACTGTCATAATATTCCTCATGGGGCAGCAGCTTTGAGAACAAGGATTTAGTGAAGACCCCATGTCACATACTGTATCTCAAGTAAATCATGAAAACTGCTTATTGGATTGTTATCAAGATTGTTATAGCTAATCAGGGCTAAGAGACCTTCAAGGTTTCAGACTAACAGTTACAGGGTCCTACTAATGACCTGAACTGACTTTTGTAAAACATGTAAATAAAAATGTGTGTGTGTACATGTGTATTCACTTACATATTACTTGGTTATACAAAAATGGTTACTGGGAGAGGCACACTAAGCTAAGACTCATTTCCAGGTGCAATCCAGGGGAAGGGACAGGGGAGAACTCAATTACAAAGAAATACAGCCAATCAGATGATGTGGTGACAAAGACGATGACGTTAAGTTTATAAGTTGAGTGTAGAGCAAAAGTGCTTAGTGCCTGTATGAAGAGAGGCTGAACTGGTGCTGAGAGGAGGAGTCAAGCAGGCTTTTAAACTTCCAAAGAGTTAGCCAAATCCATAGCATTAGGGGGGAGGAAAAGGTAAAGGATGGGAAAAATCACAGGGAAGGATAGGGAAGCATTCGGGTAGAGGGTTGGCAGAAGCGGGGGGGGGGAGAGGTTTTAGCTGACACCTAACAAAGGGAAGGGAAGGGAAATGATGGAAGGAGGAGGGTAGTTGGTTCCAGAGTGAGGGGAGGTGATTTGAGAAAGCAGATTTCCCAGCTGAGGAATGTGGGTGTGGAAGGAAGAAGGTGCAAGGGTCTCTTGAGTGCAGGGAGTAAGAGGGGAGGATGGGAGAGAGCAGATGAAATAGATACAAGAGAAGGGACCCAAACCAGTATTTAGAGATGAGGGAAGCACAGTGGGTCTGGCAACATGAGGTGGTCTCCCAAACTGGACACCATATTCCAGGTAGGGGCCATAACACAGAGTGGTACAGTGGCAGCACCACCTCCTTTCTCCTGCTGGTGAACCCCTCCCTATGCACCACAGCATTCCACTAGCCCTGCCCATAGTCTTATCACACTGTTCTGCCACCTTGAAGTCTTCAGAAAGAAAAAAAAAAACAGAGGCCACTTCCTGTCTAGTGGCTGCCAACAACCCCCATTCTATACTACACACCTGTGCTCAATGTGCATGATTTTGCATTGTTTGGCACTGAACCACAACTGCCATACTTTCAACCACTCCTCTAATTTCTCTAGATCCCTGCACACTATCTCTACTTACTTTTGGGCATGCGGCCTATTGTATATCTTTGTGTCATCTACAACAAGACAGGCCATCCCCTCCAATTTCCCCTTCATGCAATGTATTATAAGGAGGCAGTATAGCTCAGTGGGTTAAGACTCTGAGCTGCAGATTTGGAGACCTGGGTTTGAATCCCACCACCGCCTAGGTGCATACTGTGTGATCCTGAGCAAGTCACTTAACTTCCTTGTGTTCCCAGGTCACATCTGGAAACAAGTTTTGGCTTTGTGTGCTACTCCTGGTTAAACAATGTTCCCTCCTTCCGTTCCAATGTCCCCTGTGAAGATACTGAAGAGGACTGATCTCAGCACTGACCTCGCAGCACCCCGCTGGTCTCTCCCCATCCTTAGAGTGTGTAGCATTTACCACTACCCTTCTCCTCCTATCTGTTAGCCAGTTACAAACCCACTTAACTATTTTGGTCCCTACCCCCAAAAATGGTCAACTTCCTAATCAGCCTTCTGTGCAGCATGTATCTAATGCTTTGATGAAGTCTAGATAGGCTATGTCCACTTCCTTCCCTTGGTTTATTTCCCTGGTCAATAAGTCAAGGAAATGTATTAGATTTGCTTGATATGACCTTCCTTCTGTGACTGCATGCTGCCTGTGGTCCTGCAGCCCATTGATTTCTAGGTAATTAACCAGTCTCTCCTTTATTAGGGTTTCCATTAGTTACCCCACCACTGAAGCTAGGCTGACTGGTCTGTCGTTATTAGATTCCTCCCTGCTACCACACTTATGCAGTGGGACCACATCAGCCCTTCTCCAGTCCTCTAGAACAACTCATGTTTTTCAGCGAGCTGTTGAAGAAGACTGTCAGTGGAGCAGTTAGCACTTTCTTGAGCTCCCTCAGTACTTTGGGATGTATCCCAGCTGGTACCATAGCCTTATCAACTTTCAGGGCTGCAAATCTTTTCAGTACTCTTCCCTCTTAAAATGGTCTTGTGTTCACTCCCCCCAATCTCTGTTCTTAATCCCCTCCTTCCTTCTACTGTGAAGATGGATCAAATGTACCTATTCAAAATATCAATCTTTTCTTGGTCTCCTTTCTCACAGGCTCCCCCTTTCTACACTTCTTGTCCTCATTATACCATCCCTAGTTTTTCTTGTCTCACTGATACATCAAAAAAAATGTTTTCACCCTCCTCTCTTCCCATGCAATCCTTTTCTCTGCCTGTGCCGTAGCTCTCATAACTTCCTTTCCTGTGTCCATTTGTCTAGTCTGTTATATTTTCATGTCTTCCTCCATTCTAGTTTCCTTATCCCTTTTGAAAGCTGGCCTTTTTCATTTATTGCCTGTTCCACCTCTTTGGAGAATCATAATGGTCTTTTCTTCCCGCCTTTTCTAACCTCTTTCAAGCAGAGTCTCTCTTTGCCCTAATGATGCCCTCCTTTATTCCCTTCCCCTGCACCTCCTCTCCTCCCTGGCCATCCCTCCCCTGAAGACATTTTCTGAGGCAGTCATCATGTTAGCTGTGCTCGAGGAGTTATGGTGACTCCTTCTGTTGCATAGCCACCTCCTAGTGACCAGAAAAAGGAGGGAGGTGTCACAGGGGAGGAATAGCACTCATTTGATGTCTGGTGTAGATGTATTACAGTATATGGCCAGTAAGGGGCTAGGGTGAGAATTTGAAGGAAGAAAGGGGCTTAGCCATCACTCTGATGACCCTGAAAGGGTGATGTTGCTCCACAGAGGCATGCCCTGTAAGTGGAATAAGGGATGGAACTATGGGCAAGAAAGTAAAGGGTGGACTTGGGACAGATGAAGTCCCCTTTTCTCACTATGCCCACCTGGGCTGTCCATCCTAATGCATCCTCACTGGCTTTTCCCTCAGGTGTCCTGGGCACATTGAGGAAAATATTCTCCTCAGAGGCAAGGTCCCCCTCACCCCCAAGGTCCTGCCTGCAGGAAATAACCCCAGGTTACCTGTCTGAGGGGTCAGCAGTAAGGAATGAGCAAAAGCAGCAATGGCATGGGAAAAGTAAAAAAATAAAATAATAATAATGACAAACAAAGGGAAATGTCCCTTTTCTGAAAAAAACAGTCTTCTTGATTAGTAGAGACGAAATAATATGCAAAAGGCTTTAAATTATCTCTTAAATAAAAGCCATGTATCTTATGGCTTGAGCTCCACACAGGATAAAGGCCTCCTAGAGAAATTGTCACAATTCAATTTGTAGTCAAACCTTATATAGTATTAAAAAACAGGGTGGGGGGAGAGGATTAAATAAAGAACTAAAATTAAAAATGGGAGGGTGAAAACAGCTAGGATACAAAACTAGAGATTGCCACTCCTGAAAAAACTGCATCTTATTGATCTAAACCCCTTCTCTACCCCCTCCTTCCCTTTCGCCTTCTTTATAACATTTTTTTACGAGGGGACTAAATTTATTCCTTATAACCTGTTGGTTTGTTCCATAGAAATGCACTGAATTAAAATAGAATAAATGCAAAATGGATTTTTATTTAGTAATTTCATTATGCACTATAATTGTCCTCTATTATATTGGGCTCTTCCAATTCATTTTATGTTGTGAACAACCTTTCAATCAATAAGATGCAGTTTTTCAGGAGTTGCAGTCTCTGGTTTTGTATCCTAGCTGTTTTCACCGTCCCATTTTTAATTTGAGTTCCTTATTTAATCCTATTACTCCCCCTCCCCTTTTTTTAATACTGTAAAAGGTCTGACTGTAAACTGAATTGCCACAATTCCTCTAGAAGGCCTTTATCCTGTGTGGAGTTCAGCCATAAGATACATGGTTTTTATTTAAGAAATAATTTAAAGCCCTTTTGCATATTATTTAGTCAGTGCAGTGTCGGTGACTCAGTAGGTAGCACACTCACCTCTGAGGCTGGGAGATCAGAGGGCTGTGGGTTCAGTTCTCACATCTGTCACTTGGGTTAATATCCCAGTACTGACACTGTAGTGCAGCATGAGATGGGTACTGCACTTCTGAGGTGCCATCTTTTGGATGAGACTTTAAACCGAGGTCCCATCTGCCTGGATTGGTGGCAGTTCAGGTGGATGTTAAAGATCCCATGGCACTTATCAAAAAGAGTAGGGGAATTTCCCTGGTGTCCTGGCCAAATTTTCTCATTCACTAAAAATACCACCCACAGCTTAATCTGGTTCAAGGTCAGTTGGCATTCATCTGTATCCCCCTCCCATGGGTCGTGCCTGAAAATAGGCAGGATTTGTCTAGTGCACTTACCAGGTTAACAAAAATAAAATACAATAAAAATAAATAGTCTCTAGTAATCAAGAAGACTGTTTTTTCAGAAAAGGGACATTTCCCTTTGTCATTATTATTTTATTTTTTACTTTTCTCTTACTTCTAGTTCCTTTCTTTTTCATTTTCTTTTTTCTCCTTCTTCCCATTATTGTATTTAGTGGGAGATTAGTATTAGTGGAGTTGCAAAAAAATATTTTTTTAACATTTGACCTTTTGCAACCTAAGTTGACCTCCCAATCTATAAAAGCTCAAACTAAAAAATCTCTGCTGTTTCTTTTCCTAGCAATTTTACTGTGATTTTTAACAGTTAGACTTATGTTTAATGCATGTATTTAAGAATTTAAACTGATGAAATGTATGTAACTGTTACTGTCCATACAGTGAATTTCTATTAGAGTAATTTATATTAAGTTTAAATAAGAAACTTTAAACGTGATGAAATAAAGCTAGTACTGTTATTATTAAATCCAAGTAAAAAGCATTATGCTTATCAATTGAATGTAAATGTTTGAATAATAACACAGTATTTAAGCTACAGACTACTAAAAACTTTTTGATATATTTTTTACTTTTTTTATTTGCATGTGTCTCTTTAAATTTTGAAATACCATTTAAATTGTGAGGAATAGTCTTGTATAAATGAGATCACATTTGTGGGTGATTAAGATCTCCCCCTAAGGAAGACCCACTTCAGGGTTGAAGCGCAGGGCTTGGTCTGTACAGGCATTCTGTTGAAAATAAAGTTTGCACTGGTGCAAGTCAGTAATTTGGGTGCCTGACTTTTCTGTATAATATTAAGGTAGGCAGGGATCCACAGGAATTATGAGAGTGCCAGCACCTGCAACAGAAACAGGAGGGACAGACAGCAGGGAGAGAAGGGTTAAGGAAGGGTGTAAATTGATTTCAGGAGGCAGGGTTTGAAGTGATGGAAGAGCATTTAATAAGGAGTGGAGGAGGGTGGGCAGGAGAAAAATTGTGAAACTAGTCAAATTGTGAAACTAGTTGTTTTAAATCATGCTCTAAAGTGCCCGTAGGGAATGCACCAAAAGTGGCAAGGCATAGCTAGTTTAAAATAAAATATTCGGAGGGCTGTAGCCAATGGCAGGCTGTCAGTGGTCACCAGGAGTCAATAGGAGATCAGGGTTTTAAGCCGGGAAGAGCCCATTTAGTTCAGTACCTGGATCCGGGGTGAGTAGCAT
The DNA here is from genome assembly GCA_016271365.2 of Neoceratodus forsteri. Taxonomy (NCBI): domain Eukaryota; kingdom Metazoa; phylum Chordata; order Ceratodontiformes; family Ceratodontidae; genus Neoceratodus; species Neoceratodus forsteri. Next base: position 865,878,659 of record CM057450.1, on the reverse strand, counting down.
GGCTATCAGTGCCACAAGCTGAATGCGCTCTGGTCAGGTGGTGGGCTTTGCTTCTGGTGGAGGAGAGCAGCCCCTGGAGCCACGGATGGCAGGAGCCCAGGGTGAGCTGTTTCGGCTTCTAGAAGAGAGGGGAGGCGAAGAGACAGGGGGATTAAAACTGTTTTTAGACAAAGAACTGTCTGTCTAAGTGATGGAAGCAACACAGTTTAGAATAGTCATCAGTGACTCCTGAAATCAATCGAGTCAGTGCAACAAGACTTATAGCAAGGCAAATAGGATGCTTGGATGTACTGTGAAGGGTACTAATAGCAGAAAAAGGAAGGTAATACTTCCCCTGTTAGAGCTTTGGTGAGGCTACACCTGGAGTACTGTGCCCAGTTCTGTCGTCCTTATCACAGGAAGGACAAGGATAGGCCTGAGACGGTGCAGCACAGGGTAACAAAAATGATTCAGGGCCAGCAGGTCAAGTCCTATAAGAAGTGCCTCAAGGCACCCAACATGCACTTGCTGGAGACCAGAAGGGAGAGGAAAGATATGACTGAGACCTACAAATTCCCAAAAGGAATTAACAGGGTGAACAGTGGGTAATTCTTTAACTTCAATACCAGCTCACGATCATGTGGTCATGAGTGGAAGCTAAAGCAAGGGAGGTTCAGGAGGGATGTGATGAACTACCGTTTTACAGAAAGGGTGGTGAAGCCATGGAAAAGGCTGCCAGCTGAGGTGGTGGGTGCAAAACTGTTTGTGGTTTTCAGCATGGCTGGGACAAAATGGCAGGTATAGTGATTGCTCAGGGCATCAGATCAGGAAGGAGAATGGGGGTGTGGGGGGAGGGATAAGATACGGAAGATTTAGGAGGAGCCTGAGAGTAATAAAGAACTCAGGCAAACTGGATGGACCTCTTGTCTTTTTCTGCCATCATTCTTTATGTTTATATCACTTCAGAGCAGAAAATGTTTTCGGAACAGATTATGTGTAAGAGGTAATGAGCCTGTTTCCAAGCAACTGACTTCAAAAGCACTGTCCTAAAATTCTGTTCTTTAGAATGTTATGAGATTTGAGTCCTTCTAATTAAACTTGTAATCATTTAGCAAAAAATGAAAACTAACTTTAAGATAAAGTGAGTAAGTGACACTAGTGAAATTTGAGTCTTTTTTTTCCTGGATGCAAAGCCTGTGTTGTAACGACTGGACCTTACTATCTCCCAACTTCTTGGCCCAAGCATATAGCTATAAGTTTTCTTTCCACCATTTAGTCATCCACATTTGCCATGCTATGCTGCTTTATTGAAACACATCTGTCCTACAATACAGTTGTTAAAACATACCGACAAAGTAGTACTGCTCCATAAACTGATCCTGTGATGATGTAAGCTTTTTGTCAGACCGTGATTGATGAAAGCATCATTCATTACTGAGACTAACCATTGCCTACTTTGTCCATCCATTAGTTGTATTCAGGACAGAGGCTAACAGCTCGTATTGGCAATCCAGCATTTCTTACCTACTGTATATTGACAATATTGGCTTTCAGTTACAACACACCAATATGTAGTGCAGCATTACAGCTATATTTAGTACCCTGTCAGTCAGTAAATTCCAATATGTGGTTGAAGGTTTATGGACCATGTTTTTTCCAGGGTTAAAACTTTAACCATTAGCAGTATTTTCTCTTGCAGTGAAATATACTGGAAACAGAAATTGTTGGCAGAAAAGGATTGCTGGGCCCATACAGTCGGATAAGATTTTCCCCTGCCTATTCTGTCTCCACAGACCCTACCTGGTCTCTGTGGACCCTCTCCCATCCCTACCTATTTAATAATATTCCCTTATAGCAAACAAAAGAGTGGCATGCTCCAGGGAAACAGGACGCAGTGCAGAGAAAGCAGCTAGCCTAAAATGCACAAAAGACAAAGGGATCTTCAATTGTGGAATTAGACATCAGGATAAATTCACAGTGGAAAATAAATAGTTATTCTGGCACAATGGGAGTCCTGGCTTGCACCCTTAGCACTTGTGTGTCAATCCACTACAAGAAGCGGGTCTGGGAGGGAACAAACATGCACCATATTTAAACTGTGTAATTTAAAGTGATACACCTTACAAAAAAAAAAAATCATACAATGTCCTGGAAAGATATATTGCATAAAAACACAAGTGAGGCCGGCCCGGGGGCACAGCAGTTGGATTTTCACTTGCGATGCCAGCGACCTGGGTTGGGGAGCAGACTCAGGTAACTGGAGGCTGGCCGGGGAGAATGGCTTGAGCATACCACGACTGCTCGTTATCTCCAGGGGGGTTGGGGGATGGCCGATACCCACGCCACTTGTGCGTGACCTCGGGCAGAAGCTCGGGGGGCCCACAAGCCCTGTTTGGAGTGGACAGGGATCTAGAAGCACAGTGGACATTGGCGTGCAGTGCCTTGACATCAGGGGCTTTCACTGTGTCAGGGAGAAAATGGGAAATACACCTGCTGGCTCTGGGATGACAGGTTTCCTGGGGCATGCCTCCAATTTTTCCCAGCTTGCCGGCCACCTCCACAAGGCCTGACGAAATGAAGGATTACAGGGTCAGTGCCCACCTCATTTCCACTTGTGGGGGAACCGAAGCTCCATGGGGGACTGGGAGGTCAGTTCCAGTGAGCAGGGGACAGGAGGATGACCCCTTGGATGCCCTGAAGGAGTCAGAGTTGGCAGGCAGTAGGGGAGAATATAGCATAATTTCAAAAAAAACACACAAGTGAAACTAATAAAACAAAATACATAAAAAAATAGTGTACAACAAATTATTATTGGTACATATCAGAGACAGAGACCACACAATAATAGTAATACAACTGACAGTGTAGTATATAATTCAGATTGTAGGATTTTTTTTGTAAGTGTGTAGCACTTTAAATTATACAGTTTAACTATGGTGTATGTCTGTTTCCCACTAGACACACCCCTGATGAAGGCTCTGTGTGGGCTGAAATGCTGAAGCAAAGGGTGCCAGCTAGGACTTCCATGGTGCTGGAATAAAAATGTATTTTCCGCTGTGAATTTCTCCTAATGTCTGATTCCACGAGTGTGGAGCCCATTTTCTTTAATATTCCCTTACACCTGTACCATGAATGTTTGAAGCCCCCCAACATTTTCACTCCCACCATGTGTACTGGCAAACTGTTCCATGTATCTACCACTCTTTCAGTGAAGCAGTACTTCCTCACATCCCTCTTAAATGTCCCTTTTCAGCTTTATTGCATACCCTTTTGTCCCACTGCACTTCCTCATTTGAAATACACTCCCCTCCTGTACCTTATTCAGACCTGTGAGATACTTGTAGGTCTCTATTATGTCCCCCTTATCCCTTGTCTATTCAAGGGTATACATGTTCAGAGCCCTTAGTCTCTTCTTGCAGGGCTTTTGATGTAACACCTGCACCATTTAGTTGCCCTCCTCCGGACTGCCTCCACCTTGTCTATGTCCTTTCTGAGATGCAGTCTCCAGAACTGGACACAGTACTCCATGTGGGGTCTCATCAGTGACCGACACAATAGTAACACCACCTCCCTCCTGCTGCTGATGATTCCTCTCCCTATGCCCCCCAGAATACCACTGACCCTGCCACTGCAATATCACACTGCCCTGCCATTTTGAGTTAATCAGATAAGATAGCTCAGGAGTCTCTTTCCTGTTTAGTTACTGTTAATACCTCCATCTCCCATTTTATACTGAGCTCATGGTTTCTATGCCCTAGGTGCATGGTTTTGTAGTTTCTGGCATTGACCCCAGCAGCCATACCCTCAGCCACTTCTTGGGTTTTCTAAGGTCTGTACTCATTCTCTTCACTCCCACCACCAATTATCTACCCCATTATGGATATTGGTGTCATCTGCAAAAAGGCATACCTTCCCTTTCAGTTCTTCTGCAATGTCACTTGTGAAGATAATGAAGAGTATCATTCCCAGTAATAAGCCCTGCAGCATCCTGCTGGTCACTCTCCCCTCATTAGAGTGAGTACCTTTTACCACCACCTTCTGTCACCTATCTAATAACTTTTTTTAACAAGTTTATCAATTTGGTTCTCACCCCTAGACTGCCTCATCTTTTATCAGTCTCCTATATAGCACACTGTTGAAGGCCTTGCTGAAGTCCAAGTAGGCAATATCCACTGCCTTCCCTTGATCTATTCACTTAAGCAATTAGATTCCTCAGGCATGACCTCTTCCCTCTTCAGTGAATCCATGCTGCCTTTGGTCCTGTAACCTGTTGGATTCAAAATATTCCACTAGCCTTTCCTTTAATGAGGTTTTCTTTAATTTCCCCACCACTGATGTGACACTCAGTGAGCTATAGTTGCTAGCATCCTGGCTGATGCTGTTCCTAAGAAATGGGACTATGTCTGCTTCCCTCCAGTCCTCTGGAATGTGTCCAGATCAAGTCTGCTGGGAAAAAAAAGGCCACAGTTACTAATAGCACAGGCAAAAAGTCAACAGTAAAAACTGTGCCTCAGAAAGACATTGCAAAGTAATAAGGGTGCATCAAGCGGGGGTGGGAGCGATTTACTATTGCCTACTCAGGGAGGGTGAAAGTCAGGAGGCGGATTTACTATTCAAACTCGGGGATGCAACTCTGGGGGACAAATTCTGGGGGGGGGTTATTATTATTGCTCTAGGATGGAAGGCATCCGGGGGAGGTGGAAGATGGGGCCATGGCAAACAAACAAATATAGTCAGAATCAAACTCAGATCACCCGGATGTAGCAAGCCCATTCACAGCTTGTGACTCTAACCTCTGTGCTACACTGCCAGCATATTTAGGCAGCATACACTCGCAGGCTTACACTACTCAGCATGAGTGAAAACAGCTACATGTACTGCACTTTAATATATTATATCCATGTAGCTGCACGCTATTTTCTCAGAGTGCATTTCAATGCACTGTTATTTTGATACACAGTTCACTAGATACCCTCTGGAACCACTCCTGTTTCCAGTGAGTTGTTGAATAAGTCCCTCAGTGGTGCAGCAAGCACCTCTCTAAGTTCTCTTAGCACCCTTGGGTGTATCCTATCTTGTTCCATGACCTTGTCTACTTTCAAATTAACAATCCCTTCAAGCAGCTTTCCTCAAAAAATTGACTTTTGTCCTCCCCTCCCCAGTGTTCCTGCTGCCCTTGGCGATCACCCCTGCCATTGTGAAGACTAAGCAGAAGTACCTGTTCAGGATGTCTGTTTTTTCCTGATCTTCCTCTTTGCAGTCCCATCTACCACCCTTTATATCCTTACTGTCCTCCCTTGCCTTTCTGTTCTCACTTATGTACCTGAAGAAAGTCTTGTCTCCTTTTCATACCCCTTTGGGTATCCTTTCCTCTGTTTTTGAGCATACAAACATACAAAATTGCCAGCAGTAAAAAGCCCACAGGCCTATAAAGTCTGCCCAATTTTGTAGCTCTTAGTTTCATATCATTTCAGCTGCCCCACCCCCACCTAGACCTCTCCCTTCATCCTCTTTCCCGATCCCTCCTCCTTTTGTGCTCTTGTCTGTACTAACCCTGCCCATGACTCTATCCCAACCCTGCTTAAAGCTATCCACTGTCCTATGAGCAATTGATTCCTCCGGCAGTGCATTCCAACCCGCCACCACTCTCTCTGTGAAGAAGTGCCTCCTCATCTCCCTCCTAAATCTTCCCCCTTCCAATTTCAGACTGTGCCCCCTAGTGACCTTCCCCCTTTAAGCAGAACGATCCTCCCTCCCTGACTTTGTTTATGTCTTTCAAGTACTTAAAGGTCTCTATCATGTCCCCTCTTACTCTTCTGTCTTCCAGCAAGTACATATGGAGTTCGTTCAACCTTTATTTGTATGGCAACTCCCCTAGTCCCATGATCATTTTTGTAGCCCTACGCTCCACCCCCTTCAGTAATCTCACATCCTTTTTGAGGTATGGGCACCAGTACTGTACACAGTACTCCAAGTATGGCCTCATCAGTGATCTATACAATGGCAGGAAGACCTCCCCCTTTCGAGAGGTGATCCCTTTGGAAATGCACCCCAGCATCCTATTTGCTCTTGCTACCACCCTCCTACATTGTGCTGATACCTTCATGTTCCTTATGACTATTACTTACAGGTCCCTTTCCTCTTCTGAAGCCATTACTTGCACTCCCCCAACCAGTAACTGTTCCTGGAATTTCTGGCTCCAAGGTGCATGACCTTGCACTTCTTAGTGATAACCCCCAACTGCCACTACCCTAGATCAGTGTTTGAGTTTAGCTAGATCCTCTCTGAGTGCCTGCCTCTCTTCCTCATTGTCCACTCTGCACAAATCTTAGTGTTATCCGTGAACAGGCTGATCTTATTCTTGACCCAATCTGCAATGTCTCCAATGAATACATTGAACAAAACAGGGCCCAGCACTGAACCCTGTGGTACCCCACTCATTACTGGTCTTGGCTTGGATGTCTACCCCCTTACAACTACCCCCTGTTGTGTGCCCTGCAACCAGCCCTCAACTCACCCCACCAATTTTTCCCCCACCCCATGTCACTCAGCTTGCTCATTAACCAGGTACCTATCTGCAAGCAACTGGGTGCAACTGACAAGCTACAACAAGGATAAATGGGCATATCATCCTCTATTACTAACAATCTCCTTGCTCTGGGTCCCTAGACGCCTGCACTGGTCCAAGCCGCATAAGCCTCAGAAGTGTAATTCTATTGACTACAAAGTACAGCAACTGTCTCTTAAACTCCTACTCCTCCTCCTCTTGATATCAGGAAGTGTCCACTCAAATCCTGGCCCTGTCTTCTACAGTACAACAAAGCCTGCCAAAATGGAGGGGGGGCTCAAAATTGCTACCTCAAACATCTGCAGTCTCCTTCCAAAACTGGCCTCCCTTCAAATCTTTGCCAGCCAACACAACCCGGATATCTTTGCCATGGTCGAAACTTGGCTGACACTTAATACTCCGGATCATGCCATCTCTATACAGGGCTACAAGATATTCAGGCTGGATAGGACCTCAAAAAGGGGTGGTGGGTGTGCAATCTACATAAAGGACTACCTCACCTGTCTCCCTGGTTCTTACCCCACCACAGAAACCTCAGTGCAACTCCTTCCTATCAAGATACTACTTGGTGCCCAAAACAAAGTCCTCACGATTGCTGCTGTCTATATCCCACCAAAAGATCCTGATTCCGGCCTACAGGCTGTCCTCGAGACCGTAAGTACACAACCTTCTGACATCGAACTCCTTCTCCTTGGGGACTTTAATATAAATTGGCTTGCTCCTGATGCAGGGTCAAACAAAGATGCCATCCTAGCAGCAAATTTAACACAAGTGTAGTAAACTCCCCTACCAGGAAAACTACAAATCAGAGACCAGCACCCTCATTGACTGGATCCTTACCAGCTACCTACCATTATAACCAATGTAAGTGTTCTCCCTGACTCGCTCAGTGATCACTCTCCAATAATATGTACCTGGACAAATAAGTTTCGTAAGCCGCCTCCAAAAACCATCTATAGCAGAGTCCTACCTTATGGCAACCTTACTCATCTCAAGACCTGTCTTAGGCAGATAGACTGGTCCTTGATTTACAAAACTCAAGATGTTGACCTAGCCCTTGATTACTTTATTACTACTTTCAACACTGCCTGTGACACCTATGCACCAGTAAAAAAGCGCAAAATCAAAGCACTCACAAATCCCTGGCTCACGGCAAAGCTATTGGCACAACTCAAAAGTAGGGATCACCTCTGGGACACTGCAAGAGCTACTGGCACTCTGTCAGACATTCAAAAGTATAAACAGGCTCGCAACCACTGTACTAAACAGATCCGATTGATGAAGAGCTCCTACTTCAAGAATGCCCTCTCCAACTCCTGGGGCGAATGGAAATCCTTCTGGGACAACATAAAGAATATCATGGGTCAGCAGTCCAAATCCTCTTCTACAATAATGAATGTGGATGGAACCACTACATTAGACCCAGAGATCATTGAAAACACCCTAAATGATACCTTCACAGACCTTAGTGGTGTCCTCTCATCTGATTTCTTCACTGATGCTGACCCTCCAATTTCTACTTCTACTACTGCCTCTCCAACCAAACCACCCTTCCATTTCAAACTATTAAAGGCACATGAAGTCTATAAATATGTAAAGAAGGCCATTTCTAAGTCCCGAGCAAGCAAGCGACACTATTGACCTTAAACTTCTGTCCCTCACTCTGGAGGAAGTACTGCTCCCCTCACAAAATTTTCAATCTCTCCCTGCTACAGCCAATTCCCTAGAAATGGAAGGCTGCAGTTGTCACTCCGGTGCACAAAAGTGGTGATAAGTCACTGCCTGGTAACTATCGCCCGATATCAATAGGACCACCTCTCTCTAAGGCCCTTGAACGCTTGGTGGCGGACCAACTTTCAGACTACCTGGAAAAGCACAACATCCTATGCACTCAGCAGCATGGATTTAGGAAAGGGCATAGCACATCGACTGCCCTACTTGAATTCTCAGGAGCAATCCACAATGCCATGGACAAAGGAAACCTAACTGGAGCAGTCTACATTGACTTAACCAAGGCATTTGATACAGTTCACCATGGCCTACTTATCAAATAACTTCTATCCCTAGGGCTCTCGCAGAGTCCTGGTGACTGAGTAAAAAATTACCTTGCTCAGTGCTCTCAATCTGTAAAAGTAGCTGGAGTTCTCTCAGACTCAAAACCGGTTCGCTCAGGAGTTCCCCAGGGATCCATCCTGGGCCCCCTCCTTTTCAGCCTTTTCCTAAACTCCCTCCCCAAATCCTGCCCTGAACAAATAATCCTCTATGCCGATGATGCCGTGATTCTTGCCACTCATAAAGATCCGAACCTCTTACGCTTCAACCTTCAGCATGCTTTTTCCAAAGTTAAGATGCGGTTCCTTGAACATAAGCTGGTTCTAAACCACAAAAAAACTAAATCCATGCTCTTCTCTAACTCGCAAAACAAGAAACGGCAAGTCCCACTCACCATTAATACATACCTGGGAAATACCCTTGAACAAGTGCCAATTTTCAAATATCTTGGAATCAACTTTGATCAAGGCCTAACCTTTGCAACTCACATTGATAGTACAGCAAAAACTATTAATCAGCGAATTGGGATTCTGTATCGGAACCGACAGCTTCTTACCCATTCTGCATTGAGGATTGCCATCCAATCTTCTATCATCTCAGTCATTGACTATGGCTTAGTTATATATGGATCTGCCACTACTACAGCACTTAGTCACATTACAACATCCCTAAATAAGGCCTGTCGGCTGCTCACTGGTGCACATCGACGTACCCACACATGTGAACTCTATGCTGACTTAGGTTGGTTGCAACTCTCAAACCGGATAAAGTACCTTACCTGCCTGATGGCGAAAAAAATCCACTCTGGGCCTCACTCCACCCTGTATCCAAGACCTGTTATGCCCGAGCGCTAGCACCCGTTTTACCAGAAGATCAGAACACCAGCCTCTCCAAGTCCCCCGATGCCGGACTTCTCAGGGACAAAGATCATTTGCCTATCGTGCCCCCAGCTGGCTAAATGCCCTCAGCACTCATATTACTGCCTCCACCTCTCTAGGTATTTTCAAATCAAGGCTTTTCTCTCACCTTGCCACCTCCAGCTCCTGTGACTGCTCTGATTAAACCTCCTATTTTCTCACTACCCACCCTGTTCCGTTATTTGACAAAGACATGTTTGGAAACCTTTTCTCCTGCTATTGTCTGCTCCCCACACCATTCACTTACCCTCTGTTCTGGACTTTTTCCCTATTTGTTTCTCCTAATCTGGCATGACCTCTTTCTTGTAATAATAATGTGATTATTGATATCTCATGTCCTTTTGCACAAGTGATTTGATATGTATTTGTATATGTTTTCTTGCTCTTGACACAACACAAATTGTTGCGTTATCTATGTAACCTTTTGTACTGTACCTAATTGATGTGGAACCTTTGTAAAAGAGCCTCTGGCTCAAAGATAGTAATTCCTAGAACAATAAACTAAACTAAACTAACCTCCTGTACGGCACTGAGTCAAAAGCCTTGATGAAGTCCAGATACAGGACATCACACTACTGCATTTAACGCCATTAAAGTGGCATTAAAAATCTCAGTACGAATCCATTAAATTTTCCATTAAATTTCCCCATTAAATTTCCATTAATCGGTACATAAATAATGGCCAAATTAACAGCGTGAATATGTGAAAGCATTAAAATCCCCTGAAATGTAATGCTTTTTTCATGTGGCTTCATACCATTCAATTTTGAATGGCCATTAATGTTAAGTGGTCACTGGCCATGAAATGAATGCCCATTACTTGTTGTTAATGGCCACTAAGTTAATGGTGTGTCAGCCATTAATATTTTCTGCCATTAAATTATTTAATGGTCTTTTTAATGGCATTCAACCATTAATTTTGCCTGCCATTAATGCAAGTTAATGGCCATCAGATGTGCCATTAATCTGACCATTGAAAGGGCCAATTATTTAATCTGTATTTTGAATATGTGTAGTAATGGCCATTAAATCATAGTTATATATTAAGGGCATAATTAATGCTATCCTTCCCATTAAATGATACCCTTAATATCCCATTAATCGGTACATAAATAATGGCACCATTACATTTTTCACTCCTTTTTAATTGCCATTTTTCTTTTAATGGCATTGTATGATTTCAATGGTGCCATTAATAACATAAAATGCCATTACGACCTAGGAATTTTAATGGCCCATTAATTGTAGTGAATTAAACCCTGACGTATGCACCAGAATACTCCATTAACTTGGTTTTTGATGAGTCCGCTGTTCCGGAAAACACTAATGCAGAGCAGTATCCATCAGCATGCAGTTCCCTTGAATAGATAGTCTGGATCATCATCTGACAATAAACACACTAATTGCGTTTTTAGCTGTTTACATTACAACTTGTAAACCTCAATAGTGCAGATTGCAGTGTGGTTATAGTGTGTTTCAATCTTTAGTACCCACCCCTGCATCTTCTAGCTTCCCTCCTAGCCTCCCATGTGGCTCTGAACTGAAGGCCTTGCCGAAGTCCAAGTATAGGACATCCACTGCGTGGTCCTTGTCCAGCTCCCTGGTCACCCAATCACAGTACTCAATTAGGTTTTTCTGGTAGGACCTGCCAGAGATAACCCTGTGCTGCTTCCTTTCTTGGAGCCCACTGTCCTCCCCAAAAAGTTACCAGTCTCTCCTAAAGGATTGTCTCCATGAGCTTACCCACAACTGATGTGAGACTCCCTGGTCTGTATTTGCCTGGATCATCCCTTGGGCCACCTTTGTGAATGGGCACCACATGGGCTAACCTCTAGTCCTGTGGGACACATCCTATGTGCAGAGAAGTATTGAACAGGTCAGCCAGTGGTCCTGCTAGGCTCCCTGCCAGTTACTTGAGTACCCCAGGGTGAATGCTGTCTGGTCCAGGTGGCTTGTTCACCCACAGTGCCCTCAGCACTTCCAGTACTCTGCCCATCATACTTTCTTCATCTGTCACCCCCTCCCCACCACCCCATGAGGTATCTGTCCCCCCCATTGTGAATACAGAACAGACATAGTCATTATGTTCCTCTGCCTGCTCCTCCTCCTCCTCCTCCTCTTCCCACCCCCTGTCTTTCTTAATTCTCACTATCTTGTCCCTGTTCTTCACCGTTTCACCTATGTATCTGAAGAAGTCTTTCTCTCCATCCTTAATGCTCTGTGACAGCCTCAGATCTCTGGAAGCCTTGCTGGTTCTGACTAGTCTTGTAATCTCCCTGGACTTTTTTTTCCCCAACCCTTCAGGGGTACCTGGAAGTCATCCCTCTTACAATCACCCTACCAACGAGCCACCGTGTGCCTCATGGAGCTGCAGCTATACCCCTAAGGTGGGTAAAGAGGTGGGGCCCATACACCCCATATGCTTACTTTGTCTCGTTGGGCAAGATGGTCGGGGTGGGTGATGGCATATGGTGGGCACGCTCCTGGTGCCCCATCTTCCCAGAGACTGAGGATTGTTATCCTCCTGGTTTTTCTCCCTATGTGTGGTGTGCGCGACGACATCCACCACACACCCTGGCCAGCCTTCCCTGCAATCAGGGCTTGCCATACCTTGAGCCTCCACTCGGGGTCACGCAAGTTGTGGGCTTTGGCTCCCTCCTTCTCCACGGAGAAGGTAAGCTGTCATGGGACGCTCGAGCCTTCTCCCCCGGCTGGTCCTCCAGTGACCAGAGTCTGCTCCCAAACCCGGGTCACCGGCATCACAAGCGGAATTCCAACCGCTGCGCTGGCTCACTCCTTGGAATTCTTCGTATACTCTTCCCCATCTCCCCCCTCCCCAATCTCTTGAGCCTTTGGAAAGCTCTCCTCTTGGCTCTCACCCCCTCCATTACCTCCTTGGTCAGCCAGCTGGGCTTCTTTGCCCTTCCCATTCTTGCTCTGTATCCTAGTACATGCATCAGTGGCCTCTGCCAACCCTGCCTTAATAATGTTTCATTTTTGATTGGCATCCATTGTGGGTTGGCTTCCATCCAGATGCCATATCAGGGTTTCCCCCATTATTTTTTTAAATTTCCCTGCGGTCACTGCCCCCATGGAATATCTCTTGGGAAATCCGATCTTTGTCCTTCCTGCCTGAAGCCTCCCCAATATGTACCTCTTCTCTCCCCCCCTCCCCGCAGCCAGCACCCCCGGTGAAACACACCCGGGGTGGGTCGCCCTCTCCTCTTGGGCACTATTATGAGACAGACTCTGGCTGCAGGGTAGGGCCCAAGGTGGAGGACCTGGAAGGTCAGTCTGGGCTGGCCCAGCATAGGGCATGGGTGAAGACAGGTGCTGTCACCTGTCCATGGCACTGTTGTTTTCCCTGTTCTGTGTGCTACCTCCCCCAATCCCTCCCCACGTGGTGCACATCGACACCCTGGCACACAGCAACCCTGCCAGCGTCTTCCATGCTAGACTACGTGCATGTCTGGCATGCTGCAGTGTCCCCGGTCTCCACTGGGGGTCACTGGCAAGCCAGAACATCCGGCCCCTTCTACCCGGGGAGGAGAGCACCACAAGGGCACTCATCCTTAACCTTCTCTTGCTGACCCCCAGTGTCCCAAGTGCGCTCCCGAACCCAGATCACTGGCATAGTGCGAGGTGTGGCATCCAGCGCCTCAACCCTCAGTGCCACTGGGCCGATTTCCCCCATCTTGTTAGTCTGCCCCCCTGAAATCAATCACTCTGATACCTGAACCTCCAGTAGTTTGCTTCCCTACTGTGAGTGTGAAGCACACTGAGTGGTGATCACTCCCAGCTAGTGGGCCCTCAACCTCCAGGTCTCTTACGGCCTCACCATTTAATAGTACTAGGTCCAGAGTACTACCCAACCTAGTTGGCTCATGCATCAACTGCACCCCTGGAAGCTATCCTGGAATTCTCCCAGGATAACCTGCTCCCTAGCACATGCAGTGGTTGGTGTGTAGGTTGAAGTCCCCTACCACCACTGTTTCCTTTCCTGCAAACCCTCCTACTTTAATTCAACTCCCTTCCAGCTCCTCCCCTTGAAGTGGTGCCCTATACACCACCCCTATCCTCAGTACCCTGCCCTTTGGACCCTGAAACTGCATCCACAGTGCCTCTGCCCTGCCTTCCTCCCCCTCTTCCCTTATGCACTGTATTTTTTCCCTTACATTGATAGTCACCCCTCCACCTTTCCTGTTTGTCCTGTCTGTCCTGAATAGCCTGTATACAGGGATCATGATATCCCAGTTCTGGTACTGAGTGGCCCAAGTTTCTGTTATGGCTACAACTGTTACCTGCCATGCTGCCAAGACAGCCTGCAACTCAGTGGATTTGTTTCCCAGGCTCCTCACATTTAACGACATTACCCTGCATCCTTCTCCTATCCCTTCCCCACCCCCCAATTTACCCCCATTGCTTCTACCCAGATGCCCTCTCCTGTGTCTTGGAGGGTAGGCTTGTCTGGCTCCCCTCTTTGGAAAACCTGCCTACCAGCTTTCCACTTGATAACCCACTTTCCTAGTTTAAAACTAATCTTTTTGCTATGTAGCCCTCCATCTCCTACTTTTCAGCTGTACCCTCCTCCAACTGCCTGACCCCTGTTCCCCTCTCCCCACCGTCTCCCTCTCCTGGTGCTCCACCAACTCCTCCTATTCTACCGTTGTTGCCAGCACTGCAAGCCTACTGCCTGCCACCACAATATTGTCCAGCGTTGGCCTTTTCTCCCTGTACTTTGACTTGACTTCAACACTTGACTCACTATCAGATGTGAACCTGAACTCCTTCCTCCTCCCTCCCTCCACCTAATGTCTTTCTCTTGATGCTCCTCCTGTTACCCCATTGGAGATTCCTCCTGGCCTCTTTCTCATTCTCTCTGCCAGCATCCTCTCCAGCTCTCTGAAAAGCCACTGCAGTCCTCCCTCCGGCCTCTTTAGCCTGTGGCAGATTGAACACCCTCCTAGGTCTCCATAATATGTTCAGCCCAATAGCTCAGTAATAAGTAAAATGTAGGGACTTACCTGCCCTAGGGAGCCATAGGTAGGAGTCCAAAGGGGTGATGTACACTGTATCTGTAAAACAAAAGCTAGAAAAGGGGTCATGAATGATCTGCAGCTCTTTAAGGGGTTCAAAAGGGAGGAAGGGACAAGATAGGCATAAAAATATACTTATCTGGTGAGATTTAGGAACCCTCATCCTGTCAGACCTGTAAAAAATAAAATAGAAAAACAGGTTATAATAAACAAGGAGTCATCATTCATCCTGTCAGACCTGTTAAAATAAATAAAGACAAAAAAGGTTAATAAGAGGAAAATGCAGTTGCGAGGGCTAAGGCCAAGAGATATGAAAAGGGTATATGACAGCACAGAAGTAAAGAGAAAATGAGCTTAAATAAAAAATTACAGTTAGGAAAAAGCAAGAAGACAAGGAAATAAAGTCATAAGCAAATAAGAGAACACCCCCATCCTGCTCTCTCCAACCCCCACCAAAGGATCCCTCCACCCTGAAGCTCTCCTGTAGCCCACACATACTGCTGGGTTAAATGGGGAAGAGATATCCACAGATCAGATAGCTCTAAGTTTAGTTCCAATACTGCACTCTAATCCAACTCTTTTCAGAGATACCATAGAGTTAAGGACCCCTCCTGCGCTTAGGCATAAATACGGCAGTGGCCTCTCCTCACAAACATGTTGCACCGCCTACTGCCGTGATGTCACCATTGTTAGAAAAAAAGTCCGGTCTGCAAAAATAGAAGTTGCAGATTTTGGAGATGAATATTTGTGCAAGTACAACCAGTCTCAACAGAAATATAGCCTAAATACTGAAATGGGGGGTGTGGGGGCAGAGCCCCCCAATTACAAGTACAACTAGGATCGATTTAGCCACAACAGAAATATAGCCTAAACACTGAAATAGAACGGGGGGTGGGGTCAGATAGCACAGTGGGGTGTACAAGTACAAACAGTCTTATAGCCACGATACAAAGAAGTAAAATGAAACACATGCAGTAGGTGTTAATAGCATCTAATGGCCAGGTTACTATACACACAACCGTTTTTAAATAACCTTCGGGAGAACTCAGTGTGGGGTATATGGGGGGCATAGCGCCCCCACAGAAGAAAGAAAAGTTAACGATTTAGAAGTTTTTGCTATTAAGATACACTCTACATCTTGGCACCCGCTTAACTCTGAACTTTGAGGCTATTAGGACCGTGCAGTGGAATCGTGATGAATTTCATGTTATTCGAGGACTGTACAATGAATGCTTTTCTTGTGGGACTTTGTGCAATTCCGTTATGTGAATTACTAGTTAAGAATTATGTGTACATTATACTATATACAGTGCAATACTGTTTTTTTTTTAAATGTGACTGGGCTTCTACATGTCTAACAGTGTGCTGCCGGAAAAGTATGCATTTTATGTTTACACCATAAACTAGTGTATGGCTAGAGTGAAAAGGGGCGTAGCATAAACTGCAGGGAGTGTCTGCATTGAACGGGGGTTGGAAAGGGGGCATGGCAAAATGACGATGCCATTAAGGATTACCGTAGTTTACCTGATTTTAGATTTTGCGCACGAGGGATCCTTAACTCTCTGGTATAGCCCTCTTTTCCCCCACTTAAGGTTAAATCTGTAGAGAACAGCAGCTCTGACAGCTTCAAATCTCTCTTCTCCCCTTACTCTCAGGTTTGAATTAGGGACCAGAAATCACCCACAGAGTAGGATAAATAAGAACTCACCCTCAGAAGTCTGGTTCCAAGTCTATGAGAAACAACAGTTTCTTTCTCCTGTGCACTCTAGCACAGACAGTTGAAAAAACACTGATCTGAACTAGAATGCGATTGGCTACTGCCACTCAACTGGAGAATGCTGAGTTAATTGGTTGATGTTGAGTTATGTATAGGTTGCTGTGATTAGATGTTAGCTGCAGCAGACAGAGAAAGAAGACACTCGATTTGCTGGGACAATTTCTGTTGCACAGCTCTTGGTTTCAGATTCATTTTATTTTAGGCATTGCTGTTGTGCTTAATGGAATGGTTTCCTTATGCTCTTGGTTAACTTTTTGGCTCTTGATTATTCTTTTGTGACCAGCCTGCTTTAAAATGGTAGCTTTCTGAACATCTAAACACAAACTTGTAAAAGGAGAAAGAAACTGAAAGCACTGCAGCTTCTGTTTTTCATTGTGGCAACACCAGAGACTGAGATTTGAAAGGGGGGAGGGGATGTTAGCTAAGATTTACACAGAGTTGCCTACAAAATATTGTGCTTGTTAGAACATTATTTGCAATGAATTTGTCAGCTTTACTCCAATTTCTCATTGATTGTGTGCAGTACTGTAGTAAGATAATATCCTGAGATTAAGTTCCTTAGAAAGAAACAGAAGAGGGTACTGTTACTATATGCAGTAGCAGGCATTGTAAGAGAAACTGAAGAGCAGCTTGCATTTGTTTTGCCAAATTCCACTGTTTTAATCTAGTTAAAGCAAAACAGACACAAGGGCACAGTCCTACAGAGTAAATAGAATCTGGCTGGACAAACAACTGCAGTTTAACTGCACTGAAACGGTTTAAAGACAAAGCCCCACATAACTTAAACTATATTTTTACTAATATTGTACATTAAAATATGTTTGTTTAAACACTGCAAGTTCCAAATTTCAGATGCTAACTGCAGCTTTTGGCACCCCATTTGTAAGGCATAGAATTGTTTATTCAACTACTTGCTTGCATGTGAATCCTGCATTATTACTTTGCCTCTTCCTGATCGTTGTTGGTATGAACTGTTGTGTAGCTGGCTAGTGGCATTTTCCTGCAGCATAATTGTGGGGGCATTTTATGATTATATATCATAAAGATTTTTTCCCTATGCTGAAAGCACCCCAGACTTTATTTTTATACAAATAGTGCATTAAACTAATTTTTCCTTTTGGCCACATGCTGTACATGCCCCTCAGAGCACAAGTCCTTCCCCTCCCTCAGGTTTGAATTTCCAGACTTGTAACCCTCTTAGAGAAAGACCCATTCCCTTCCTCCTTGCTCAATTGAATTATTAGACCACATTTCAAGTCCTCACTCCAGTCAGGTTAGCACACGACCACTGAGTACTCTTCCTCCTCCAACATCTCGGCTATCTCGAGGCTGTTAGCAGCTGAGTGATCCCTGCTGATTTATAAAATATGGCACAGAAGTTCCAAATCTGGTGGCTGCCCTAGCACAATTACCTGGCTGACAGACAAAGTCCATGATTAGCCCGGACCTGAGTGGATGACTGCCTTTTTGTTATGCTCATTTTCCTCGAATTGTAGCCACCATGCTCCATCCTCAATCTGCAGCTTGAACTTTTCTGTGTTGCAGTGTGAAGTCTGGGCAGGCCATATCACATGAGGCCTGCCTCACCTATGTCCCTGTGGTAGGACCATATTGACCAGCCATGGAATGACCAAAATGGTGTCCCATGTCTGTTTCCATTGCCCATCTACTTGGACCAGCCTTGGGGGCACTGGATCTGCTTCCACCACCTATTTATTTATTTTAACTATGCCCTGTATGTACCACCAAGCTATTACAAAGAGGTGTACCAGGCGATCAGGCAGGGGCATTACTAGACCACAAGATAATTTCTGTTACGTTGCAAACATAAATGGGGGGAGGAGTCACTGGACCACCAAGGACTGATTTTGAAACTGATGGGTGTTAAGGGTCTGGTGCACCCCATACTTATCTGACTGATCCTGCCTCCCCGGCTCTGGCATTTTGAA
This sequence comes from Neoceratodus forsteri, assembly GCA_016271365.2. Classification (NCBI taxonomy): domain Eukaryota; kingdom Metazoa; phylum Chordata; order Ceratodontiformes; family Ceratodontidae; genus Neoceratodus; species Neoceratodus forsteri. The sequence goes on along the minus strand of CM057450.1, from coordinate 865,860,381 downwards.
GCATGTACTGCACCCACAACCATTGTGGCTGTCCAAGCATGACACTGGGAGCAACTGACTGCCAGGCTATACCTGGTCTCAGTATACCACTGGGATATGTACTTTGGAAACCAGTGCTGTTAATAGCACTGTTTACTCATGCTGCCTATATGGTGTGCCCCTGGCTGTTCCCCATGTCATATGGCACACTGGGACAGTGGTGGTTAGGGGTGCACTGTGCACTTCAAAATGGCAGGAGGGAGGCAGGATCAACATGATACAAGATAAACATTTAAACAACAGTAAGTTAAAATTAATACACTTTGCAAGAAAGCTAATCAGGCTGTAATTTACACCCAGGCATGGCCTGATTACTGATGGATGTTTCCCTTTAATTTCTCATTTAGAATGCCTTCAGGGACACATAGTGAATAAAGCAGTTGTGAGACTCAGTTCTGGGACTCCATGTTCATAGTTCTGCATACTAGCTACCATCTCATGTTGCTCCCCCCCACTACTCACTTGTCAGAGTCAAAAAATGGCAAAAGTGTACTAGCTGAGATGCATTTCATTAATTTACAATTCTGTACACATTTTTACAGGGGGCTTTAGCTCAGGATTGTACTTCCTTTCAACTCCCACAATGGCTGGTTCATGATCAAGCAAACAGCAAAATGATGTTTTATGTGCTCATGAGCACGGGCCCCAGTGCCTCGGTACACACCACTGCCTATTGAGTCCGTCACCCCCTCACTCTGCCCACCTTGAGGGCTCTTTCCTCACAGGCCACACTGGGCCACAGATTTCAGCAACAGGCCCCTTGTGCACTCCCACCCCATTCCTTTGTCATGTCTTCGGTCCTCTCCCTCCTCACAGGCTGTGCACTTGGTATGCCTTTGCCTGTGGGCTCCTCAGACTCACCTTTGGGTCATGGTATGTCACAATTCCCCTCTTACAAGCCACTACTCCTCCTTTTTACAGCCCTGGTAATAAACTATTGCCCCTGAATGAACCCTGCTCTCCACACTATGCAGTACTCGCTCACACAACAGCGTCTGCCATGTTGATGTGCATTCGTGCACCAGGGACTGGTGATGCTTCACATGGAGACTTCTGGGACATGTCGTTTTGAACAAGCACATCCCTTCCGTGACCAGCGGTAAACACCTACATGACAAAATTACAACTCCTAGGTGCATTGCGCCATTTGCTCTCGCAAGTATTTCATGCCTGGTTTTGCTGGGAACAGGGATGGGGGGTCCAGTTGCAGAGGGGCCACATCTGGAGGGACTGACCACATACATCTCTACTGTCCCTCATGAGGCTAGGTTCATGGCACCCACTCCTTTACTACTTCATTGCATGGTAACATGTCAATTCATTCCAATCTATCTGAGCCGTGAGAACTCATTCTGTACTATTTGCTCCAATGTTAATCATCCCTTACAAATCATTCCCAGACAATTTACCCCCAGCATAAATTTTATATATTAAATTCTGGAGGGGGGGCAATTTGGGAACAAATTGGGCATGGAGCCAATTGATGCTGGAACTAATAGTATGGCGCAAGTTTTCACACAGCAGATTAATCGTTGACATGACATGTAATCTCAGTGGACTCCAGCTGTAACAGAAGCAGACTTACCATTATGGCTCACATTTCCCACCTCCCAATCAAGTAACTAAATCATGTGTACTGGTCCAGGTGAGGGAACTTGTGTGTAGACTTCAATTCTGGATGATGGGGAGTACCTGTAAAACAAAAGTTACACCGGCATCACAGAGGCGCCATAGTTCTTAGGGCAAAGTACAGATAAGACAAAATATTAGATAAAAGTATACTTATCTGATAAGCACAAGTCAAAGTCCAGTCAGTCCTGTGTAAAATATATGTTTGACACATAAAATTGCCATTAATGCATTGGCATAATGTAACCATATTGTTTAATGGTAATGAAAAGCTCATTTGGACAGTTTTAATTGCCATTAACATAGAGGCACAACATAAACATATAATTGTCATGGCAATATGGAAAGCTCATTTGGATGGTTTTAATGGCCATTAATGTATTGGCATAGCATGAACATAATTTTCATGGCAATGAAAAGCTTATTTCTTATTTTTAATGGTTATTAGTAGAAAAGCATGTCATTTTCATGACCATTAAACTCTCAGCTGAAGACATTTAATGGCCATAAATGTATTTAATAACCACAAGGTTAGTTTTCATGGCAATGAAACTAGGTTATTACATTTTAATGCCCATTAAACTCTCAGCTGAAGACATTTAATGGCCATTGTCATGCCCATTACTGTTTTAGTAGACAGGCATAACAATTTCATGGAATTAAAATCAAAGTAAGCCACATATCTAATGACCATTAATAAATTAATGGTAACAATGACAGTTTTCATGGCAATGAAACTAGGCGCTCGTGTTTTAATGGTTATCAAAACTTGTTGCTATGTTTTAATGGGTATTAAAACCACCATTAACTGTACATTAAACACAATTTAATGGACTTTTAACACCTGTTAAATATTTAATGGGAGTCAGTAATGGTTAATTAATGCCATGGATGGCTACATTAATGGTTTTCACCCATGAAACCGTAACACTTAATGGAAATTTAATGGAAGAACAAATTTCACATTAAACAAGATTTAATGGGGCAAATTAATGGATTTGCATAATATTAATGGAAAAATAATGGATTTTAATGGAATTTTAATGGAATTCAGTGCAGTAGTGTCCATAGCATGGCCTTCCTCAATCGCGCCATGTGACCCCGTCGAAGAAGTTGATCAGGTTAGTTTGTCAAGATTTTCCCATGACAAACCCATGCTGTCTCTCATCCTGCAGACCATTGCTATCGAGAAAGGTTATCAACCTCTCCTTCAGAATAGCCTCCATCAACTTCCCCACTATGGAAGTCAAGCTCACTGATCTGTACTTACCCGGATGGTCCTTGGATCCACTTTTGTGAATGAACACTACATGAGCCATCCTCCAGTCCCCGTCTCCAAGCAGATATTGAACAGGTCTGTCAGAGGGCCTGCTAATACCTCTGCCAGTTCCTTCAGGACCCTTGTGTGTACACTGTCCAGTCCTGGTGTCTTGTCCACCCACAAAGCTTTAAGGCCTTCAGAACTCTAGCTTCTTGGATAACCTCATCTGTAATCTCTGCCCCCCTCCACCCATGCCCCCTTTACCCTGTGGTACTGGGCCATCCCTTTCTTTCATGAACACTGAGCAGAAATACTCTTTCATTGCCTCTGCCTGATCTTCTCCTTGTTCTGCCCACCCTCCCTCTCTCTTCATTCTAACAATGTCTTACCTATAACTCATCTTCTCCCTTATGTATTTAAATAACCCTTTTCCCCCTCTCTGATCCCTTGAGCCAGCTTCAGCTCCTTTGCTGCCTTGGCTGCCCTGACTGACCTGCTCACCTCCCTAGATGCCTTTGTGAACAATTCTCTATTCTCATCATGCCCAGATTTTTTGAACTTAATGAAGGCCAATCTTTTTTCTCTCACCTTCCCCTCCACCTCCTTGCTAAGCCAGATAGGTTTTTTTGATCTGTACTGCTTGATCTGAGATTTGGCACATGTGTTCATTGCCTCATTTAGCCCCTTCTTAATGATTTCTCACTTCTCTTTAGCGTCCATCCCTGGGTTAATTTCAGCTAAATACACCTCTAAGATGCTGCCCATTCTGGCACAATCTGCCTTCCTGAAATCCAATGCTCTTGTTCTAGTTTTAGTTGACTCTCTCCCTGTGTTGAGGAGGAACCACACTGAGTGGTGGTTGCTTCCTGCTAGATTATCCTGTGCTACCACAATCCTGGACTTGGTCCCCATTTGTTATCACCAAGTCCAGTATGTTCCTCTCCCTAGTATTTATTTATTTTATTTATTAAAAGTTTTGGAATTACAACCTTTGAGTCTGAGACTATTTTGCAAAGGCTTCATGTCAAAACAAACAGAATTCTTTAAGACAGATTGAACATGCTTCATAAATTAGGATAATACATTGGTACTTTACATAATTACATCAAACATTTACTTGTACTTGGTTTGTAGGATCCATCATCCCTTGCACTAGGTAGCTGTCTTGGATAGCCTTCAGCAGCACCTGTTACCTGACGTGTACTGTAATTACTGTCTACCAGTCAACCCCAGGTAGGTTAAAGTCTCCCACTATAACTGTATTCCCTTTGCCACTGACCTTCCTGATTTGCTCCCCCTTCCCGCTCCCTATCCACCTCCTCGCTCTGTGAGGGTGGCCTGTACACCACCCCCATCCTAAGCTTTTTACTTTTAGAACTTTGGAGCAATACCCATGTGGCTTCTGGCCTCCTCTCATCCCCTTCCTCCCTGGTACACAGCATTCCCTCCCCGACATAAATAGCCACCCTTTTCCCCTTCCTGGTCCCTGAATAACACCTTGTATCCCAGGATCGTGAGATCCCAATCACGATATTGGGTGGCCTAGGTCTCTGAGAGGGCGGCAATATCTACGTCCCCCTTTGCCATCATTGCCTAGAACTCTGTCACCTTGTTTGCTAAGCTCCTTGTATTCAAGGATATTACAGTCCACCTTGTGTCCTGCCCCTCCTCTTCTCATCTCTCCCCCTTCCCCTTTTATTTTGGTAACTTCCCCTCATTCTCCTCCTCCTCCTGCTTCTCTGGGGGTGAGGTCTTTCAGTCTCCCCAGAAGGTGCCTCTCCCCTCCTCAGTTTAAATCTATGTTGGGAGATCATGTGATGCCTCAGCCTAGCTAGCAGCAAGTCCTCTCGGTTCCTGCTTATACCTATCTATTTCTGCAACTTCTACTGCCTACAACTTTACAATTTTAGCCTAAAACCTTATCTAAGGGGCTGCATCAATGAGAAACAATACAATAACCCTGCTATTTTCATCTCCACTCCATACGGAAGAAGAAATGAAGCAGGCCTTGCCTCACCATGCTCCTCCAGTGATGCTGGGAAAAAACTCTAAGCATCCCAAAAGCCACAGCTCAGAGGCGGGACATCCTGGCACTTCAACCCTGGCAGCTATACCCTTAACGGAGGATTGGTTCCTCCAAGAACTCCAACCCTTCAGAGAATCCCTGCTGAAAATTACTGTGGAGCACAAATCCCTCTGTAGTGATCTTGGAGACCTAAGAAGGCGGATAACCAACTTGGAGGCTCGTACCTACTCCCTCAAACAGTGGCGGAACAAATCCAACTCTGAGGTGATAAAATTAAAACAACAAGTGGCTCAACTGCAGGAAAAGAACAAGGATTTGGAGGGAAGGAGCCATCGTAACAATTTAGTTCTTTTTGGGCTCCCTGAATCCTCTGAAGGCTCCTCACCGATCATTTTTACACAAAAGTTTCTCCCGAAAGTGGCTGGGCCCTCACCCTGTAAACCGGTTTACCTGATTAAACAGTTGCATATGTCCCTCTGACCATGGCCAGCTGAAGGTGCTCCTCCACGTCCGTTCATCTTCATATTTCTAAGTTATGTGGAGAAGCAGCATGTGCTTTCAAAGCTTCGGGACCTTCACTCCATCCTCTGAGAAGGCTCCACATTATGGATCGCACAAGATCTCCCATTTGAGACCCGCAAGAAAAGAGTCAACTTCCACTCTGTGGTATCAAAAATCATAGCCGCAGGCATCCGCTTCAAGATAAGCTACCCTGCTCACCTCCAGCTTCTGATAAAAGACAAATAGCATTCTTTCGATTCAGCTGACATCGCTTTGAGAGATCTACCTGACATGCTGCCAGCACTCTTTAAAACCCCATGAAGGTGGTAACTTTACCTGTAGATGTCACTCATTCTACGATCTCTTACATATCTGGCTCTGGCTGTTTACTGTGTCATTATTACTCTGCACGATCGTGCGAATGCTCGTGCTGTGTTGTTTAAATCCTGATCAGTAAGACACTCCTAGCAGGCTAATGGTATATTGTTGTAACCCTTAAGAATCAGCTCCGGTTCTATGACAGCCATTAACAATTACCGCTTCCAATGTCTCCATATCGCTACTTGGATGCTATCATAGAGCTTCTACCAATGCTTCTAATAGCTACATTTCTTACTATAGTTTATAATTATATGCATTACATTTTAGTAATGATAGCAATTCTGCAGCCTAGTGTATCCCTGTTGAGAGATGTTGGCAACCTATGGAGTTTTCCCTTCTTTCCATGGAACTGAATTGTGACTTGGAGTTTTACTCCCTTTGCTGGTTGCTTTAAATTACTACAACCTTTCTGGGTTTAATATGGTTCCTTGAATTGTTCCTGTTTGGCTTTGTTTTGTAGTTGCAGGTTAAATAAAGGGATGTTTACGAGCAGGTGGGGTGGGAACTGGGTGGGGGCTGGGCTGCAGCATGAATGTTGGGGACCATCATGCACTGTATTGAAGGGATCAAAGTCTGGATCATTTCTGCAGCCTCCTCTTGGTTAAAAACTTGGTATCTCCCTAATGCCTATTCATATAAGTTAAGTCCCTTCCTGTGGTTGGTCGCCTGCTTCCTTATACTGTTATTTAGAGAAAGGGCGATCTCACAATTGCACAGTAGCCCTATTCTAGGATCCTTGGGGATTAACACTTATGGGACTAGACACTATAAGTGGCTCATAATGCACCTACTACTGCTTTATATATCAAGTGATGATCCAGGCTCGGCGGGGGGGGTCTTTTCATTATCTACCTTAAGTCTTTTGGGATCTAGTACCCTTGGGGGTTTATGGGGGTGGGGTGGGGTTAAGCAAAGTTTTCTTTGCTATTGGATAGTTGAGGATTTTATTATAAATAGTTTTGAAGACGGGTTAGGATGCAGGGAGGGAGGGTATTTCTTATACCAGAAGCTATTCTGGTTTTTGGGTACAAGGGAGACTATTTTTGCTCTGTTAGCTGTTTTTTGCTTAGTAATTGATAGTCTGTCTGGGCAAACTTACTGCTCAACAGGGTTACAGGATCAAGCTCAGGTTACACTGGGGACTGGTAGGAGGGTTTTGTGGGCTTTGTCAACCCTGTTTTTTTTGTTTTTTTCTAGCTCATACTTTCATGCTACTGAAATCTCAAGGGGGTTGGTCTTCCAATCACCTGGTTTTAGGATGGGAGGTGGGGGCAGAGTGCACCTGGTGTTGGATGTCACTTTGGTGGCTAGACAACGGCTAATAATTTTGTCAACTTCCTTACATGGAACATAAGAGGTGCAATGGAAAAGGCTAAAAGATATCAGATTCTTAAACATGTCCCTCTCCTTCATGCTCATATTACATTTATACAAGAAACACATTTACTAACCCATGAAGCTCAGCTTTTTCATAGACAAGAGATCAGTCAGATCTATGCTTCAGGCAATTCAACCTCTAGTAGAGGTGTAGCCATCCTCGTAAAATGTAAGATCCCCTGGCAAGCAGAACAGATTATCTCAGACCCTAAGGGAAGATTTATCATTGTGAAAGGTGTGTTACAATGAAAATAGATGGTTCTTGGCAGTATTTATGGTCCAGTGGGAGGAGATCCAATTTTCCTTATGGAACTTATGGAAAAACTGACCCTTTTTCTCCCCACCCACTAGTCTTGGGAGGGGATTGAAACCTGCCCCCCACCCAAGACCTTGACCAGTTGAACTAATCACTTAAACCTCTGTCAGCTGCCCAAAGGACTCTGCATGAGTTTATTAATACATTAGGGATCTGTGATCCATGGAGAATTCTTAATCCATTGTCTTGTATCTTCTCCTTCTTCTCCACAGTGCATCAGACCTCTTATAGACTTGACTACATACTCATCAGTCGCTCCATTCTTCCTGGTCTAGTAATGCCAGTATGGAACCTATAGTTATCTCTGATCATGTAGCCGTTTGGGCAGTACTAGTCTCTGACTCTACCTCACAACGAGACATGACAGGGAAGCTAAATACTCAGCTCCTCAAAGATCCACATGTTCAATCTAGAATCTCTTTTCTCATTCAAACTTTTATTCACTCTAACCAAAACTCAGTCTTTAGGGCAGACTATGAATGGTGTGCCCTGAAATGCTTCCTCTGAGGGGAATTTATTTGGATGCATCTACTCACAAACGCCGTAGAGAATCAGAAGTCCTCTCGCTACTTGCACAAATCCACACCCTGGAACAATCTCTCTCTCTCTCTCTCTCTCTCCCACCTCTCCTCCTCATCTCTTACAATCCCTGATGTCCCTCAGAGACAAATATTCCATCTTACTACATTAAAAGGTGGAATATGCTATTCTTAAAACACAGACCAAGTACATTGACCGAGGAGAGAAAGCAGGGCAACTACTTGCTCTCCGGTTAAAAAAACTTGTGTCATGACTGATCCCCTCCATTCTCGCCACTGATAGCTCTACTAAAATTCTCCCTAGGGATATATCATTAGTTTTCCAACAATTCTACTCTGCATTATACAGCAAATGCTTATCTGCACCAGATACATCTGACACACTCACATACCTCAGCTCTCTTCCTCTGTCCAGTCTTACTGAGCAACATCAAAACTATCTTTCAGCTCCCATTTCAATTGCTGAAATAGAGATTGCCATAAATAACCTAGCTGCAGACAAGTCTCCTGGCCCTGATGGTCTCTCCTCTAATTTTTACAAGAGTTTTCGGGCACATCTGACTCCCTTCTTGCTCCGTGTTTTCAACTTTATGTTCTCCTTGGACTCGTTGGACTCCTCACTATTAGAGGCCACTATAACTCTCCTTTCTTAAACCTGATAAACCATCTAATCACCCAGCAAGCTATCAGCCCATTTCTCTAATGAATTGCGATATCAAAATACTTGCCAAAATACTAGCTAAACATGTTGAGCTTGTTCAAAAACTCTATACTGTGATGGCATTACCGAAACCTGCAACTGCTTTGTTCGACGCTAGCTAACCTTATTCCCTATACATAGCAGCTCCTTCGCTATACACTTACTCTCCCTTGTGCTTCTGCCTCAAGTTATAGAATGTTCACCAATCCTCTGCAGTTCCCACCGCCAATCTGCACTACCCCAACCGGTCACGTACAACACACAAAAACCCTGCAGTTCGTACCCCCCACTGCTGCAATGGGTATTAGTCAGCTGGTACTCTCCCCCCAAGACAATTCCTTGCTTGTCCCCCCTCTTTCTCTCTATTCCAACCCTCAGCCTGTCATACTAGATTAACCTAGACTACCTGCCCATCCGATATTATATAGTACTTGCCTCTTTTCTCTCAAATGCCTGCCACTTCCTTAACAGATGTTCTCAAAATTGCATAGTTTTGGGCATGGTTCCAGCACAAGCACTATACTGATGGCTGTCTTCTGACTAATGTATGATGTCTATCACCTGTATATGCATATTATTACTGCAAAAAGTTAGCATCTTTACTGTTCCATATGACTGTAACTTGTTCAACTATATTATTGTTTGTACGCTGCAGGTCCACCTTGTAAATGAGCTTGCTCAATGGTGTCTGCCTGGATAAATAAAGATATATTGATTGATTGATGTATGGCTTGGTCTTCTCAGCCCAGAACAGGTAGGATTAGTCTCTGGAAGAGCTTCAGCTGACCATATTCAGAAGATAGATCATCTCTTTCAGATAGCTAACTCATCCTTTACTCCTATGGCTTTGGTATCCCTTGAAACTGAGAAGACCTTTGACAGGGTTGATTGGTCTTTTCTCTGGTCAACCTTGCAGAAAATGGGTTTCTCCTCAGGTTTCATTCATTGGATTCAGGTTCTCTAGTATTCCTCTAGTGCTAAAATCTACTGTAATGGGAATCTCTCCTGCTCCTCCTCCTTTTTCTTATATACGGGAACCCGTCAGGGCTGCCCTCTTTCCTCTTTTCTTTTTAATCTTTATTTGAAACCGCTTATTAGAAGTCTTAAAGTTCATCCCAATATACATGGTATTATGGTTAGTAACCTCACGCTGTCCCTTTCTGTTTATTCAGATGATATTTTACTCCATCTTTCAGATCCCGTACCCTCTCTTACTGCGGCCTTAAAAGTTATCAAAGAATTTGGCAAATATTCCAACTACAAATTGAACGTCAATAAAACTGAAGTTTTCTCTCTTAATAACCTAGTTTATAGTCAAGATTTATTCTCCTTTGGCATGAAGTGGTCCCCCCGATACACCAAATACCTGGGTATCTACCTAACGAATTACTCATCTTTGACTAAGAAGCTAAACCTGAAAGACTTACTAATTACCCTATAGCAGGACTTGACATGCTGGAGAAGCCTCCCTATTTCCTTATGGGATAGGATAAACATTGTTAAGATGAATATATTGACCAGGCTCTTTAATCCTTTAAATATGCTCAACAGCTGCCTTCCCCTATCCTTTTTCAGGCGTGTTCATTCTTACACTGTTTCTTTCATCTGGTCAGATAAATCTCCCAGATGGGCCTACTCCAAACTTAGGGTACCCAAGGATTCAAGGGGCTTAAGATTTCCTGATTTTCTATTGTATTATTGGGCCAACCACCTTCAAAAATGTGGTAAATGGCTCTCAGCCTCCCACAACCTCATTGACAGTGTATACACCCCGATTTGGTTACAAATTGAATCCCAGTTAATTTCTGACTACAAGCTGTCTCCCACTTCTATCCTTTTCTTCCCCTGGAACTCTCTGTCAGAGTCATTACAATTGTCTCCAATTGGTATATCCATCAAAGATTTTTCGTAGCTATGCTCCTACTTTAAAATTCCTTTATCTAAAGATTTCTCTCAACCTATTTTCTATAATTTGAATATTAAGCTGGGAAATTCTTCACTTTCTCCCACCTGGCTCCCTATTGCATCTGATCTAAAGATCTCTGATTTCTATAACTCAACCTTTATTTTAACATCCTCAGAGATACTACACAAGTTTAACTTAAGTCCCAACCACATATTTAAGGTTTACCAGTTAAGACACCTTTTAACACAACAATTTGGGCTCACTCCACAAACCTCAATTCTGGGGGATCTTATTCAACATACTCAAAATATAGCACTCCAACCTCATGTGATCTCAGCTCTTTACTGATATTTACTAACTTTGCCTCACCCACCAGACCCGAGTGGATCCGAAGTCTGGGAGTCTCTTTTACCTGAGTACACCTTTAACTGGCCTAAACTATGGAATAACCTTTACACATATCTGACCCAAGATCGACTGCGACTCACTCAATATCATATTCTTAATAATATGTACTATACCCCTATTAAATTAGCTAGAATGGGTCGCCTTCCCTCCCCCAGCTGTACCAGATGTGGTAAAGCAGACAGCACCTTATTGCATATCTTTTGGCTATGCAAAAAAGTCTCTCCCTTATGGGTGAGCATAGAGGATAGCATAAATCCCCTATTGGTACTACGTGGTCTCCTCTCTCCCAAAGTTTGCATTATTGGAGATTTTTTGCAGATTCAGGTTAAAGAAAGATGCTACCATATGGCTCTTGTCTCATCAGCGGTTAAAAAATTAATCCTGAGGCATTGGCTTGACCAATCACCCATCACCTATACCGAATGGCTGAGTGAGCTTTCTTTCTTTCTAAGAACGGAACACTTAATTGCTGCCACGCGTAATTGTATGCCCCTATTTAATAATAAGTGGGGCAAATTATTTGCTTTATATTTGAAGTAGTTGGCATCTTACCCCTGGCACCTCACGAGTTTTCCCTTTGTCTGTTATGATTCCTTCAGCTACATCCTAAGCATATTATCTTCTACTGTGTATGTTATGAAGGGATCGGTGCACTCTGCTGGGGGGAGCTGGAGGTGGGGGATAAAGGGGGGGAAATGGGGGTTTGTGTTCTTAATTTCTTTATCCCAACAGCTTTCCTTGTTGTATTACATCTGATGTTTCTATGTGGTCTTATTAAAACAATAAAGCTTTTTCAATTTAAAAAAAAAATCTATGTTGTTTTTAATGTACTTCTCCAGCCCCTATGTGAATGCCCTTGTACCCGCGATGTTGAGATACAGTCTATCCTTGGCATAAAGATTCTTATTGTTTCATGTCTTGCCCCACCCCCTACTACCACGTACCCCATTTCTGCACACCAACCCTTCAGCCACCAATTAAACTCCTGTATTCTTAGCTTTCTTGCTGTGCTTGCCCTAGGTACTGGGAGTACCTCAGAGAATGTCACTGAGCTTCCCATCTGATTGTAGATACCCCCCACTTCCCTGAACCTCTCCTGCACTTGTTCCACTGTACTGCCCTCTAGGTCATTTGTTCCTAGGTGCACAATGATATGAAGATTCCTTCCCACCTTCTCCACACATTTCTGAATGCACTTCCCTGCTCTCCTCACTGTCATACCTGGCATACACTCCACTCAGGTTTGGCTGTTCCTTGCTCCCTTACTTCCCCGTCTCACCCCGCGAGCATAGAATCCTCTAATACAAGTACTCGCTTCCATTTCCCTTGCACTTCCCCCATGATTTACCATCCTATGAACCCCTTTTCCTCAGTGTCCTCTCCTTTTATACCCTGCCTTTTTTACCCTCCCTTCTCCTCCAATTGCACCTCCACCTGCTCTCCTGCTCTCCTCCTCCTCCTCCTTCGTCCTTTCTGTGCTCACTCCCTTCCATAACCACTCCCCCTTTACTAATTTTATGTCCTCCCACTGCCCCCTGCATTGTGCTCCCTCCCTCCCCCCTCCAACATGTTTTGGACTTCCTTCCCCTTTGTTTATAGTGTTCGTGTCAACTTGACCTACTTCCCTGCCCCTCCCCACTTTTACTCCGCCATCTTCCCTCTCTCCTTGTACCCTATATCCTGGTCACCTGACTCTTGTTCTGTGGTGTCTTCCCCAACCTCCTGCACTGTTTCATCAACCAGTACTGTGTACCTGTTTGTTGTCTCCAACCTCCTGCCCCTGCCACCCCTGAAATCCCTTCCTGCCTCTGCTTACCCTGAACCTCTTTCTTACTTCCTCTCTGTCTACCCGTGTTCTCTACCACCTGCCAACATCCCCTTTTTGTGCTCCCAGGACCCTGTAGACTTGGTACCCCTGGCTGAGCAACCCCTTCCAGCCAGTGGCAGCCTGGTCTATCTTGCAATGGAGCCTTCACTGCCCCTCTGCTCCATCTCCTCCTCACCCCTTCATACCTGTTCCCTCCCCCCAGTTCCTGTCTCAAGTTCTGTATCTCCAGCATAAGTTGTCTGAACATCCTGCACACTGGACAACCTCCACCTTCCACCAGGGTCACAGAAACAGTGCTGCCCCACACTCATTGCAGCTCACAACCCCCCAGCCTCCCTGTGCTCCCAACCCCGGTCATTCCTACCTCTCCACCCCTTCCCCCATCTGCCTCCTTGCCCTGGCCTCTACATCACCCCTGTCTCTTAGTCTCTAAATATTCCACAGTTCTTTACAATTTCATCCATATTTCTATAAGGACTGTAAACCTGCAGTACTGCCCCAAAACTCTTACTCTTTCTCCTTCTGTAGGGGCTTATAGCTTCTTTCTCCTCCTCTTGTATGTGATCTTTGGACCTAGTTACTGGCTACACCCTTCATAATTCTGCCTCTATATCAGCTAAGCTACTGCTTGTGCTGTGCTGCCTAACTGTTCTTGTCTCATTAAGTAGGTGTGGCTTGGCCTTCCACTATAAAGACAGAGCACCTGGGAGTGGTTGGGGAATGGGGGTGGGTGGGGGGAGCAGTACCTTTGGTACACTGTGTCTACAAGAACAATCAGGTAAAAGATATACTTCATTAAACTACAGGGCAAAAACACAGCTCTAGTTCAACATACCAGCAAACAGATTCTCCAAGTCCTGCTCACACAAAATGAGAACTCCAACTGAATGTCTGTTAGGCACACCCTTGAATTTCAACCCTCACTAATACCCTGCTGAAATATGATAATGCGCAGTTAAGGTACAAACCTCATCAGCCAATTTCAAACACTCACAGACTTTCCAGCAAACAGATTCTCCTAGTCCCACTCATGTGAGATTTACACCTTTGCTCCCCCCACTGCCTTTCCTGCTCCCCTCTGTTTTAGCTGGCACACCTCCCTATCATCACCCTTTGCATTTTTTTGTACTTCATGAATATCTCCCTTTTTCCTTCACTTTATTTGCCACTTCCCTAGAGTACCATAATGGTCTATGTTTGCTTTTGCTCCCCTCCTTCATGCAGAGGCTGGTTACTTTCATTATGCCTTCACTTAAAATTTACTACTGTTCCTCTACCCCTCCCAAGCAATCCTCCCCTGATAGGCTGATTCTATGGCAGTCTCCCATTTTTCTTAAATCCAACTTCCTGATGTCTGGGATCCTTGCCTTGTGAGGTTTGCTTCTGCATCTGCCTTAATGTTGTTGCACACTGTACAGTGATCACTGGTCCCCAGGGGATAACCCACTGTGATGTCTGCAATGCTATATTTCTTAGTAAACAACAGAACAACAGTTCCAAGTTTTTACCCATCCCTTTTAGGTTCACTGACTAACTGCCTGAGAAATGTCCCCTACAGGGTGTCACTGATGGCCTTGCTCATAGCAGAAGCTGCAGTTGGAAGACTCAAATCCACATCTGACAGACTGAAATTTCCCACTAGGAGCACCTCATCCTTTTTTGCCATCCTACTGGTGGCTTCCCCTAGTGCCCTGTCTAACTCCTATCCCTGTACTGGTGGTCTGTATATTACCCTAATAAGAGTAGTGGCCCCAATTCCTTTCTCCAGGGTAATCCACAGCACCTTCTGACCATCCTTTACCTCTAGGTTCCCTTACACTTCCATATCCCTGACACTGTCCCTCACATACAGACCCTCCTCCCCTCCCTGTCTCTCCTGAACAGAGATAAGTCTTTTATGTCCCTATCACCGGTATGATTTTCAGTGCCCCATGACTCATTTATGGCCACCAGATCCAGGTCTGTCTTCACCATGATGGCCTCTAGGTCCAGTATATTATTTCTTAAACTGTTTGCAATAGTGCACAAAACTGTCCAAACCTTGCTCTCTTCCTGCCTGCAACCTCCTTTTCCTTCACCCTTTCTGCCTGTGCAGCTCCACAAAACTCTCCCTGTCCTCCCTTTCCCCCGTTCCTATCTCTGTTTCTTGCCTCCTCTATATCTCTCTTCCTGCATCCCTTATTCATACCTCCCTTTTTGTCCTTTGGCTTGTCTGTACCCACTGTTTCTTGCACTCCTGTCCTAGGGGAAGTTTCTCCCCTCAACACTTCTCTACTTTTTGCTTTATCCTGTGGGTGGGGTGGCAGGGCTGTTTATGCCTTGTTTGGCAATACAGCGTTCCCCATCAGCAAGTTTAAATGCTCATCCAATTACCATACAAACCTCTCACTGAAAAATGCGGGTCCCCTTCCCAAACGTATGCAGGCGATCATGTCTGTAGAGGCCCACATCCTTCCTGGGTGTCTCCCAGTCCCCAGTGAAGCCAAAATCCTCATCCCTGTGCAATACCTTCAACCAGCTGTTGAAGTACCTAGTGCAGAGTGCCCTATCTTCCACTTGGCCATTTAGAGGTAATGTGATGGATGGCATATTATACCAGACCTTTTTTTTTTTTAAGCCTGTTGCAGCAGACTTTCTCTAACTTGTTCTCCTTCTTTTCCTTCTGTACATCTAAACATATATAGGCAGGCCACCTATATAATGTTCTTCCTATCCCTATATTATTCTTTGTCTGGTTTATTATCCCATTCTTGCATTCGTTTGTTCAAGTTGTCGTAGCTATGCCCCCTTTTTTGTTGTTTTCCATAAAAGAAGGTATGTTTCGTTCCAGTTATTAAATGTTTTATGTGAGAAAGGAGTGGTTTCTAGAAGTCTTTTATCCTGTTGCCCTTACGTTTGCATAATTATGTTACCGCTCGTTTTGCGCTAGTATGGTGTTGTAATATGTTGGCATTTGGTTCTGAGCACTTAAAACGCAAGGCAAGCTGCTCCTTTAATTTTCCCTCCCCGATAGTTCCAACCGTCTGCATGGTTCTGATTCTGGTTCTTACACGTTTTGCAGTTTGTAGCCAACTGCTCGGCTTAAACTTTAAACAAACTCCTCGATTGTGCGAGCCGCCTGTGTGGCTGAAGGTCTGTAAAAATGATTGAACGCTTCAGGGTTTGGTTTTCACCCGACTTTGTCTCCAAATTTAAAAAGAATGATAGTCCCCCTGAAACGCTTTTCCCCCCATACACAGAAAAAGGAAAGATAAGTAAGTGGATAGAAACACCTTTGTGCAGCACACTCGTATCACTAATAAGTATAGGTTCCCTCTCTTATTCCCCCAAGTCACAGGGCGTATTCTGAGCATTTATCAGAGCGAGCAAATAGTGTTATGCTGTTAGTGTTACAAGTTTTTAAAAACAAACCACACCTTTGTATAGCACTTGCCTGGCTAAACAATATAGTTATTGCTGCTTGTACTGCTTTAGCATTTCTTTCTGTAACCAAGCTGTGTAATATGGCTAAAGATACATGAAATGCTATGTTAAGCATGGTACAGGGTAAAACCCTGAACATTCAGCAAAGCCAGACTTATGTTACTTCTTCTTTTGGCTTTTTGTCACTAAATAAAGACTGAAGTAATAATTAAACATATCGGAAACCATATCAAAAGACCTTTTAAAATGACCATACCTGTTTGTATTATGTTATCTGAACTGCAGCTTGGCTCATGTTTCTCTGTGCTATTACTATAGTGCTGGCCGGCCGTTTCTCTTCTATATTTCAAGGGACAGCCCAGAGGGGGTGGAGCCTATTCTGTAGACCTTACAAATATTTTTTTTCTGCATTATTATTTCCTAATTGAAGTGTATAATGTATTTGAATGTAGTGCAAAAGGATTTCTGAATATACTGTTTAAAGAATAATTTATTTCTATCAAAAGGATGAGAATTAATGTAAAAGGGGAGGAGTTATGCTTATCACATGATACTGCAGGTATATAAGGCATGCTCCTTCTCATTTAGCCAGATAGCTTGGTGAGGTTCAGACATATTCTGACCGCAGAAGGATGGTACACTAGCAACTCCTTTTGTTTATGTTGAAAGGACTTTATTTGCTTTTGTTATTTTTTTTTTGTTCATTTGTATAAGTCTGAGAGAAGTTATTCTGCTACAATAAAATATTAGCTATATTGGTTTCAACATCTGGTGAGACTCCTTCTTCCAAATCCCACACCTCATAGGTAACATCTTGGTAAATGCCACCACGCTTTAGGCCCCTCCCTAGTTCCCTGAACTTACCCTGCACTACCCCTACTCCATTCCTAACCAGGTCCTTAGTCCCCAGGTGGATGGTGACATCCAGTTCTCTCTTGTGGCCTACCACCTTAGCAATCCTCAGGATCCGCTCTCCATCCCTCCAGTCCAAAGTGTCAGGTAGACTTGTTACCTCCGTCTCTCTCCTCTTCCTGCTCTCAAGTCTAATCCCATCATGATAGTCCACCACCATCAGTTGCTTTCTCCTCTGCTAGGTTCATCTTTCCTCCCACCTTGTGACCTCCCTTCTGAGGACCACCACCTCCTACCTTGCCAGCAAATTAAGTGCCTCCTTCTAGCTGTCCCATTCTGCCAGTATGGCAAAGGAATTTAGTATTAGCATGTGCCGAGGAACGTATTCTCTACCTGCCACCCCCACCCTCCCAGAACCCACCAAGGTCCAGCCACCCCCCTCGCCTAGGCATCCTTTAAGGCAGTGGCTGCAGACTTGGTAGCCCCTGCTTGGTGGAAAAAGTCCCCTGTATCCTTGCCAGCTTGGCAAACCATAGAGGAGCATGCAAATGGAGAAGCACCTCAGTCCTCAGAATATATCCCAAAAGACTGTGGCTCCACACCCGCTTCACTGCACCACACCCATGTAGTTTACCTGCTTTATCTTTATTACTTCCGCACCTAACCTGTCCCCTTCTGCCTCATTCCTATGCCTGTTTCCTTCCTTTCATTCCTTACCCTATTTGAATTTGGTTAATCATCCTACCGTAGAAGCTGTTGGTACACATTGATTTTAGGGGTGATTCCATCACCTGGTTGAATGTGTGCCACATTTGGCTTGGATAAACAGCACAAGCTGAATTTGATCTGTGAGCTACATGATGATTGCAGGATCTAATTATTTACATATGCTGGACCTGTTGTGTGACTCACGGCTGGTTGCTGTTATAGAGTCTACTGACATTTTTATACTTGTGCATCCCTGTCACCTTATCTATAACTGATATGTGCAAAATGGCTCAGGTCATGCTGAAAAATTGGCAAACTGTTAGCCACATGCATCCATATGTTTAACAGATAAATAAATAAAAAGAGAAAAAAGTTCCAGACTTGAGGTGGTATGAGAGAGCTGTCACTTTTTGGACTTGTATGTTTCAACTATTCCAGGAATGAGGCTTTCCTATGAAATTGCTGGATCAAACATAGTGATGCCTAAGTTTCATATCAATCCAGTCTCATTTAGTTAAACTTCCAAACTGGGGGTGGTTGGATACCAGCTTTGTTTTGACTGTGCTCACTGTAGTTGGGATGTGTGCCACTGGACTTGAGGATGGCACATGTAGTACCATTACACAAGAGCAGGCCAAGGGATGAACCGGGTAATTATCGTCCAATAAGTCTCACCTCCACAGTGTGCAAACTCATGGAAATGATACTAAAGGAAAGACTGGTGTCGTACCTAGAAGACAATGTGAGGCAGCAAGGGGTTCATTTCAGGAAGTCTTGTCAAACCAATTTGATACAATATTATGACTGGGTGACAGATGAGCTGGATAAGGGTCATGCGGTGGATGTTCTTTACTTGGACTTCAGCAAGGCCTTTAATTCGGTGCCTCATGGGTGGCTTGGCGGGGTAGCTAACTGGTATAGGGGTAGGGGCAAAAATTATGAACTGGATTCCAAGTTGGCTTAGTGGGAGGCTGAAACAGGTGGTGGTGAGAGGGGAGTTCTCAACTCCAAGGCCGGTGATGAGTGGGGTGTCACAGGGCTCTGTGCTGGGGCCAGTATTATTTGGCTCTTCATAATAGACATTGCACACAGGGTGGTGAGCAAGGTAAGTCTGTTCACTGATGACACCAAAATTGGAGCAGTGGTGGATGGAGAGGAGGGATGGAAGCAGCTGCAGGGGGACCTAAGAAAGCTAGAGGAGTGGTCAGAGATGTGGCAGCTAGGGTTCAATGCAAAGAAGTGTAAGGTTATGCACTTTGGGGTGAAGTACCCAAGGAGAGAATACTGGCTGGGGGGGGTTAAGATGGGGATCACTAAAGAGGACAAGGACCTAGGGGTAATGATAACAGGGACCATGCATGACACTGCCCAGTACAGGAGAGAAGCTGCAAAAGTGAACAAAATGCTGGGGTGCATAGCGAGAGTTTTTTCATACAGATGAGGAGAGGTGATCTTGTCCATCTACAGGTCACTGGTAAGCCCACACTTAAAGTATTATATGCAGTTTTGGAGGCCACACCTAAAGCGTGATATCAGGCTACTGGAGGGGGTGCAGAGGAGGACAACAAAGATAATATGTGGAATGGAGGGGAAAGACTATGAAAGCAGGCTGGGAGACCTGAATATGTACACTCTGGAGGATAGAAGAGACAGGTGGGACATTATAGAGACATTCAAGTATTTGAGGGAAATCAATAAGGATGGTGCAGACAGGATCTTTAAGCTAAGGGGGGAGGGACACCAGGCAACATGGGCTTAGAACAGAAGGGGGAAGATTTAGGAGGGAAATGAGGAGACACTATTTCACAGAGAGGGTGGTAGCAAAATGGAATGCACTACCAGAAGGGGTGGTATCATATTAATCTGTGAATAGCTTCAAAAGGGCATGGGACAGGGAACAGGGAACAGGGGAGAGTGAGGGTGGGGAAGATGCGGGATGGCAGTGGGATGACAAAGGAGTGGGGGTGGGGCAGCCTCAAACTAGTGTTGCTAGCTGCACATTTGAGCAGACTTAGATAGACCGGATGATCTGTTTCTGCTGGCACATGCCTATGCTCATATGTTAGTATGTTGTATGTCCTTTAACAGCGCTGGAACAGGGTTTACCTGAGTCAGGATTGTGTTAATGATCCTCCCTTTGTCTTTTCTTTAATCTGTCCTACTGACGCTCTGGCTCTTCATGGTCTCAATTCTTTTAAAAAGATTAGACCTGATAGCCTGGATACTGTACTACTATTCCTTGCCACCCCTTTCATTGCTCTTTGCCTTACTACTCCCCCCCAGAGTAACTATTAAGCACTTTACTCTGTTCCAGCCATACTTGAATCCATCAATGTTTTTTTGCCCTACCACATCTGTCCACAGCTCAACCACTTTCTTCATAAAGTAAAACATTCACACATCCCTCATGATTCTTTCTTCTGCCTGCTTTCACTCACGTCCCCTCATTTTGTACCTTCTTTTTCTGCTGAATAATTCCTCCCTTTTTACCATATTCCTTCCTTTCAGGCATTTGAAGGTCTCCATCATGCCCACTCTCTCTTCTAGCTTCCAGTAAGTACATGTTCAAATACCTGAGCCGGTCCTCACAGGATCTTCCTGTTGACTCTGAATCATTTTGGTTACTCTGTATTCATGGAAACAATATACTGGATCTTGTTCTGAGTAACAGATGAAGAAAAGGTCACAATAAGTACTTATATGCCAGTGGGATCTAGTAATCATAATGTTATACACATAAAACTAGACAGGGAAAGGGAAAGCATTCAGGGTATTACTATTGTTAAAAATTATTATAATGCAGATTATGTATCAATGCAGAAATACTTACAAGAATGGAATTGGGAAATGGATTTGAAGGACTTGGATGTGGAATCTACATGGCTCAAAATAAAAACTCAGATTATTGCATGAACACATGAGTACCAGTGGTAAAGAAGTATAATAGAGGAAGGATACCAGCTTGATGGAATAAGGGGATTAGAAATGGTATAAGAAGGAAGAAGAGAAAGTTTGATAACTATAAAAAGAATCCTAGTGATGAACATTGGATGGCATATAAAAAGCAGACAAACAGAGTTAAGTATGATTAGGAGCACTAAAACAAAAGCAGAAAGAAAAATGGTAAGTGATATTAGGGAGAATAAGAAAATATTATTTGGCTACATTGGGTCTCTAAGAGGTAACAAAGTAGGAATAGGACCATTAAAAAAAGATCAAATTGTATTAACTAATGAAGGGGAAATTGCAGAAGCTCTAAATAAATATTTTCTAAGTACATTTCAACCTAAGGATGAGGACAGTACCCAGGAAAAATACCCCTAACTGACTCACACATTGAAATAACATATTCTATGGTGAGGGATAAAATACATAAGTTAAAAATAAATAAATCAATGGGCTTGGATGGTATAAGTCCCAGGATGATAAAAGAGTTGAAATGTGAAGTAGTGGGACCGATTACCAAAATGTTCAATGATTCCATTAAACAGGGAAAGGTGATACAGGAATGGAGGGGAGCATTGGTGACCCCAATTTTTAAAAAAGGGGATAGATCAAAAGTGGAGAACTATAGGCCTATTAGCCTGACCTCCATTCTGGGGACATTTATGGAGGAGTTAGTGAATGACCAAATATTTGAACATATAAAAAAACATGGGATGATTGACGTAACACAACACGGATTTAGTGGTTGTAGGTCCTGTTTGACTAATCAATTATATTTCTATGAATCAGTGATTGAGGCACTTGGTGGGGATGGCAGTAGATGTGGTGTTTTTGGACTATGCAAAAGCTTTCAATTCATTAGATCACAGTATATTGATAAGGTAACTGGTAGCCTTGAAAATTCATCCAAACGTGGTATCATGGGTGGAGTCCTGGTTGACAGAAAGGAGACAGAGGGTCTGTATTCATGGATATAGCTGCAGTTTGGGGGCAATTACGAGTGGTGTGCCACAGGGCTCGGTCCTGGTGCCCATAATGTTGAACTTGGTGGTATCAACAATGCAAGTGTCAAATCATGTTTGGATGGCAAAATATGCTGACAATAGCAATGTGGGGTCTGTTATCGACAGTAAAAATGGGGGCCAGAAGTTGCAGGAAGCACTAGATAGCTTGGAACAATGAGCAGTAGTACACAAATTGAGATACAACCTGGAGAAGTGTAGAGTTATGCATCTTGGACAACACAACCCACAGCACAAATATTTGATGAATGGGACATATCTTATGGAAACTACTCAAGAAACAGATCTGGGGGTTACTATAACAAGAGGCCTTTCTTTTGATACTTATACTAAAAATAAGGTAAAACAATGTAATAGATTTTTGGGCTGTTTAAGGAGGAACATAGCTAGTAGAAGTTTAAATGTTCTGATGCCACTGTATGCCTCTGCTGTGAGACCACATATGGAGTACTGTGGCCCCTTTTGTGCTCCCCAAACATGGAGATGACAGGCTGTCATGGAGGAAGTAAAGAGGCGTAAAACAACACAGGTTAGTTCGCTAGGATCTAGGGAGTATGGGAAAAGGCTGAGTAAACTTGGTCTGTATTCTAAGTATTATAGGCAAATAAGAGGGGAGTTATGTCTTGTTTATAGTGCATCTAGAGATGCTTATACATGGGAAATAATTGGCTTAGTTTCACAAGATAATAATAGAACTAGGAGTCATGGATTGAAAATAAAGGGAATGGTTAATAAGACAACTAAATGCAGTAGATGGTTTTCCCAGAGGGTGGTGACTGTACAGAATGGGTTGCCAGAGGCAGTGATGACTAGTGAAAACATGAAAACCTTTAAACAATGATTAGATGAGTATATGGGCAAAAGAAAATATGAGTACCACTAATTAGGTGGCAAGCTATTAAACGGTCATGTAGACCTCCCAGCTTGTAGTTATCTATGCATCTATGCTGAACTGTCTATCTCCAGCCTGCTCCTGTTTTTCCTCAGGAGGAGACTCCAGAACTGGCACAGTATTCCTGAGGTGGTCTCACAAGCAGACATACAATGAAGTTAAACTTCACCAGTGAAGTTGCTGTAAAGTGGCTGAAACTTGGTGAAGTTTCACAAAGTTTATATTGCCCACAGCAACTTCAACTTCACTGACATTTGTGACAAGTCACTGAAGTGGGTGAATTGGCAACTTCATGGGTGGATTTTAGCCACTCTGTGGGTGAGTTTCTCTGACTTTGCCTATAATCTGCATATCACAAAAGGCAGACTTTGCAAATTCACACTTTGGAAATTACTTTGTGAAGTGAATTTCAACAACTTTGCCCATCTCAATTCATCTGTGATCTATTGAAGGGTAGCATTACCTGTTTCCTCTTTCTATGGAAACCCCTTCCAATCAGCCCCAGCATTCTGTTTGCCTTACTGTAGGACATGTTGCATTGTCTAGTTTGCTTTAGGAAGTCACTAATGATGACTCGCAGGTCCCTTTCCTCTGAAGTTGTGCTCAGCTTAACCCATATGAGCCAGTACTTTCTCCTTGAGTTCTTGTTCCCAATGTGCATCACCTTGCACTTTCTGGCATTTAATTTCAACTGCCAAACCTTACACAGCCTCTCTAACCTTTGCAGGTCCCTCTGTGACTTTCTTTCTCCTTCTCACTGTCTGTTATGCTTCAGAGCTTAGTGTCATCCACA
The DNA here is from genome assembly GCA_016271365.2 of Neoceratodus forsteri. Classification (NCBI taxonomy): domain Eukaryota; kingdom Metazoa; phylum Chordata; order Ceratodontiformes; family Ceratodontidae; genus Neoceratodus; species Neoceratodus forsteri. The sequence goes on along the minus strand of CM057450.1, from coordinate 865,836,834 downwards.
AAGAGACACATCTTGCCCTGTAAGAGACACACCTTGCCCTGCATTCGTTCTCCTATGTCCTAGGTCTCTTATCCCCTCTCAACTGCCTTAATGACCTATTCAATGGTAATATTAGGAGACACTTCATTTCCCAGTGGGTGGTGAACCTGTATAACAGTCTACCAATAAAGGAAGTGGGCATGAAGAATATATAGGACTACAAGTTAAGCCAGGGCAAATGTCTGCTTAGCAAGAGAATCATGGGGTACTCAGGGAAGTATAAAGGTTAGGAAAAACATGAAATTAGTACCTTTTTTTCATCATACATTATCATCTCTGCTTATAAAGTTTGATAGGGAGGACATGATAAAACTTAGGTTCCATCCAACTTTAAACTACTATTACATTATTATGTGTGATCATGAATGACCAGCCCACCTTTATATTCTCCAATATCTAGAGGTATGCTGATGATACAATAATTTATGTTAATGTACTGACACTGGGTTGCTTGAAACCTGCATTCAGATGGACCACTGTGTCATTCCGAGGTGGTTGCACTTAAACCAACTGAACCTGGATGTCAACAAAACAGTTACTACGAGCTTGGCTTCCAAACTGAAGCTTTCCAAACTCAATTCCTGCCCCACCCTTAAATCAATGGACCCTCCTATCTGCATCATTCAATGTTTTTCATATAACTTGGAGTTTGATATGACCATTCTATTGACTTCTTCACCCATGTCATCCACAACTCCTCCAAAGTCTTCCCAATGCTCTTCACCCTCCACTTTAGCAAATCCTACCTTTTCACCACTGACAGACAGGAGCAGAGGTGGGCAAATGCAGAAAATCTTATGAACATACAAAATTTGCCAGCAGATAAAGGCCTAGAGGTCGATCAAGTCTGCTCGAATTTGCAGCTAGCACCCCTTATTCTACAGCTGCCCCTCCCTTCCACCCTTCCCCTTCATTAACCCTCCCCCTTGTCCTGTCCCATCCTTGTTTGAAGCAGTCCACTATTCTACTGCATACCACTTCAGCAGGTAACGCATTCCACCCATCCACCACCCTCTCTGTAAAAAAGTATCACCTCATCTCCCTCCTGAACCTTCCTCGCTCCAGTCTCATATCATGGCCCCTGGTGGCCCTCCCCTCCCTTACTTTGAACAGCCCCTCTGTACCCGTCTTGTTTATTCCTTTCATGTATTTAAAGGTTTCAATCATGTCACCCCTGTCTCTCCTCTCCTCCAGTGAGTACATGTTCAACTCCTTCAACCTCCTCTCGTATGATAAGTCCCCCAGCCCCTTGATCATCTTTGTTGCTCTGCGCTGCACCCCCTCTAGTAACTTAATGTCCCTCTTCAGATACGGACGCCAGTACTGCATGCAGTACTCCAGGTGTGGTCTAACTAATGACCTATACAGTGGCAGAATCACCTCCTCCCTCCTTGAGGATATACCCCTTGCAATACAACCCAGCATTTTGTTGGCCTTTGCAGCTGCCTTCCTACATTGTGCTGAGTTGTTCATTGACTGTGTAATGAGCACACCCAGATCCTCTCCTCCTCTGTCTGGGCTAGGCTGCACTCCCTAGCTGGTAACTCCTCCTTGGGTTCTTCATCCCAAAATGCAGCACCTTGCACTTTTTGGCATTAAAGCCCAGTTGCCAGGTGTCTGACCAGGTTTCAAGCTTTGCGAGATCGTCCTGCACCCACTGCCATCCCCCTAGGTCATCCACCACTGCGCCTACCTTGGTATCATCAGCAAACAGACTGATCTTGCTCTTGATGTCCCATGATATGTCTGCAATGAATATCCCAAACAACACTGGTCCCAACACCGAGCCCTGTGGAACACCACTCGTCACTGCCCTTGGGTGTGAGAGCTCCCCACCCACCACCACCCTTTGTTGCCTTCCCTGCAGCCAGTTCCCTACCCATCTCACCAGCTTTGCACCCGCCCCTGTGCCTCCTAACTTCCTTCCCAGCCTTCCATGTGGCACTGAGTCGAATGCCTTACTGAAGTCCAGATACAGGACATTCACTGCATGGCCCCTGTCCAGTTGCCTAGTTATCCAGTCATAGAACTCGACCAGGTTGATTTGGCAGGATCTTTTAACTTGCTTTGTTAAGTGCTTTACAAATGTTACGCCACTTTGATTCCTCAGCAGCTGTAATTTGTGAAGTTTTGCTCAGTGAAATACCCAATTTCACATAGCAAAATTATGCAAATGGACAAAATTAGCATTGAACTAGGCAATTTGCATAGTGTTCACCAGACAAAGTAGGCACTACACTGGCTAAAACTGCATGAACTGTGGCTGTCTGGCCACATTTTGCCAAAAAAAAAAGCCAAAATAGCATAACTTCCCCCCAACACACTGTGCTGTCAGTTCCAACGCACTCCCGCCTCTCAGATAGTTTTAAATACATCCGCCAGCTGGACCCTCCTTCTTCCTCCCCCAACCCGTGAACTTTAAATATTATTTTTTTGTCTTCCCATCCCCAACCCACGTGCCTAAACACACTCCCCCGCCTCATCCAACCTGGCCAGACCATGATGCTTAACTCCCCTCCCGTCTCATGACCCCCCCCGTCACCACCACCCTATTTCCCCACCACCAGCCTAAAACAATCCTCTTTTTATTTATCAATAAAAGAAAAAACTGTCCCCCTCATGTAGAGCATCTGCTCTAATCAGTGTCTGTGCTGGTAATAACATAAATGACTGGTGACATCTTTGCTTATACTAAAACCTGATTGGCTGAGTTTCACCATTCATTCATGTCACTGCTGACAAGGATACTAAACAGAGTGGATGCTCTGCACTAGGGTTGGGCTTCCTTTACAAGTAAAGAAAAAATGGAATTTCATGGTGGGGTAGATGGGGAAGAGGTTGGTGGGAGCTGGTGGTGGGTAAGAAGAGGGAAGTTAAACATCAGGATCTGATCAGGTTAAGGAGGCAGGGGGAGTGTGTTTTGTGCTCAGAAGTGGGAAGATAAAGTCAATAACATAATATTTTAAATTTGCCAGGACAGAGTGTGTGTGTGGTGGTGGAGCGAGTGCTAGCAGTGTGATGGGAGTAAGGATGCATTTCAGAATCTATCTGTGGGGTAGGAACGTATGGCACAATAGGTGGGGGGAGGGTTAAACAAAGAATTGCTAGTAGGAGCAGAGATCAGGAACTTTACTAACTTTGCAAATTGCAAATTTCATTACTTCTCAACAACTTCACCAGTGAATTGAAGCTTCACCTCATATCCAGACAGGAGATCATCCACAAGAGGATTCTTCCTCTGTCTAACTATGAGAACACTGAGTACAGCATAGCACCAAAGTCCTGCCTAACTGGGCTGGATCCTGTTCATGCGTTCTGCCATTTTATTTTAAACTGCTCTACCCTCACAATTGTGATGCATACATTATACTGAGCTTGCCTTCTCTCGACGGGAAATAGCTCAGGCATTGTGCTCTTATGACTTTCAAGTATTGAATCAACTCTCTTCCTGATTACTAATGCTCTCTTCTCATGCCTCTCACTGCCCCCTAGCCCCTCTGACACCAATATTTCTACTGCTTGGCATCACCTTGTTGCAGATCAAGATGCAGTTTTGTGTTAACTCCCTTCTCTCTAAAACATCCATTTCTGCTCCAGTTCATGCCTACACAACTGTCATTTAAAAGGCAGGTCAGGAATTTTACTAGATTTTTCTACAACTGCTACACACCCAGTGGACAGCCCCAACCTCTCCCCAGGGTTAAAGGTTCCTGTAAATTGATACATTTTCTGGCTGCTCATTCATGTCATAAACTGCTGACTACTGATTACCCATAACAGCAAGCTCTGCCCTTGTATACTGATATATTTTTGCATTAATTTGTTTGTTTGCTTTGTATGGAATCATATCACTTTATGTAATTACCATACTTTTGTTCCTATACTCACTTCACTGTCATTTATTTTGCATTTCGTTAATATCTTTTCCCATGTACTTTTTACCAATAATTAGGGCAGCACCGAATCTGCAAATTCTGGTCCAATAGCACTGTTTAGGAATTTAGGAAGTTCCTATTCCAAATCTGATTCCGACTGAAATTCTAAAAAGATCTCAAAATCAGAATCGGATTAAAATCTGGAATCTGAAATCCTAACCTATAATGTAAAAATAGGTTTTAGGATTTTTGTTAAGAATTAGGATTTTGGGACTGCAATTCCAAAAACTGGAACAGAATCTGACAAATCCAGTTCTGTTCACAAGATTACCATCGATCCTATTCAGGATCACCCAGAAAGGAGCTGTTCACAGCTCAATATGTTTTCCTTAGACAAAAGATTCCTTAAGATAACTTAATTAATTAATTAATTAATAAAAGGAGTGCCTATGGCACTGAGGAAAAGAATGGATGCATTGCTATCTGATGGGAAACAAATGGTACTTCTAGATGGTAAGGTGTCAGGAAGGACGTCAGTAGAGAGTGGGGGTGCAAGGGGATTGGTACTGGATCCCATGTTTTCAAATGCATTTATCAAGAAGTTAACCATCGACTGAGTAGCTGGGTATCCAAATATTCAGAGGGACAACAAGACAGGAAGAAAGTCTGCTACAAAAGTAGGAAATTCACCGTGAGACTGGAATCAAAATTAGCACCACCTCAAAACCTAGGGCAAGCAATTTTCAGGTGAAACTTGTCATGAATCTTTCAAACCCACTGGGATAATAATTGCAGTAGACCTTATGTTAACTGCAGGGAAGGTGCAGATTCAGCAGTAGAAAGTACATTCATGGTACAGCTGTTCACTGATGACAGCCACTTAACACGTTGTATTCTCACTGTGACAGTAACACCCTATTCACTATGGTATAATGAGGAATTCTGTTGACTTAATACTCAGTGGGTTATTTGACTACATGAGAGCATCTAATCACAAATCAGAGTTGCTCAACATTGCATCAGTTGACAAAACTTGCTATAGATGGATTTGCAGTTCTTATTTTTTTAGCTAGTATAGCCCAGCTCAGAATCATCACATCATTTCCAGCAGGGTCCTGCTTCTACTCATTTTGCAGCTACAATGATGTCTCCTTGGAACAGACACAGTATCACAGTGTGCCACCTTATCCTCCTGCATGACAACTACCATTGAATTGCACTGTTTTTGCAGAATTCTGCAAAATTCTGTAGAATCATGCAGGATCAGGCATTTGATCTCAGTAGGCACAGTTGTACATATGTGGACTAGATCAATGAGATGTTATGAGTAATGTAAGGGGGAAGGGGGTTGAGGGGGCTCCCACTAAATGGCTGTTCAAGTGTGCACTACCATGGGGTATCTTACTGTATAAAAGGAAAGGCACCTCACAATTGTGAGGTGGCAAGCACCACTTGTATATAGATCTACAGTGGACCAATGTCACACTGATAAAATATTTAATGCAAAGCCTTTCTCCCTCCTCTTATCAGAGTAACGTGTCAGGGTCCTCTCCTTTCAACTGAAAGTTTCTTCAGGTAGGATCCTTGCATTCACCTTCTCATCATTCTTAGAGGGAGAGAGAGGGGAAATCCTGTGTATGCCCAACTATGTATTAATCTTCTGATGTTATATTCATTTTTCTTTATTTATTTAATTTCACCTGGAACTGACTCCACATTTCTAAGAATTGAACTCTCATTCCTTTTTTATATACCATATCTGTTCTAAAGTAGATATGTCTATGATTAGATTCAACCATTGATTGAGCATCGGTGGGTCAGATCCTTCCATTTTAGGAGTTTACATGTATTTGCCACAATAAGGAACAATTTTAAGAAATTTAAATTGCAGTGACTCCAATGTCCCTTTTTCTGGGAGATTGGCTAAAAGCTTTACCATTGGAGAAAATTAACATTTTTTCTTAAAGACCTGTTGAGAGAACTGTTCAATCTCATGCCAGAAGCTGGACAAGTATGGACATGAGGCAATCAGGTGTATTAGAGTACCAGTTGTACTGGGGCATCTTGGGTACTTATCCAATATATTTGGGTTAATTAAATTCAATATTTTAGGAGTCAAGTAGATTTTGAGTGTCATATTCATTTGTATTTGTTGTAATTTAACTGAAGATACATTTTTCTAGATATGTTTTTGATAATATCTAGCCACATTGTATCTGAGATATGGATGCCCAAATCCACTTCCCACTTTCTCCTGATTTTATCAATACTATGTTCCAATGTCTCTTGGAGCATATTATATAAAGATGAAATTTTTTTTTTTCACAGATTTATTATCCTGAACACATTTTATAATGGTGGGGGGTTCTTTCAGTCTAATATGTTTCTTGTTTTTAATAAGATATGATTTGAGTTTATTATAATGAAAATAATGAATTGGATCGACATTAAATTTATTAACCATTTGGATATAAGTTTGTAGTACATTATTATAGCAAACATCTCCTAATTGTGAAATACCTGCTTCCCTCCATAGTTTAAAAATACCCAATGTTACTGATGGGATAAAGTTATAGTTTTTGTAAATTGGGGTATACATAGAAATATATTTTGAATTGTTCAGCCTATTTTGAGCATAAATCCAGCATTGATATGTAGTTTTGGTCACAACTGATTATTTTAATTTTTAAGTGGTATCCCTGAATAGAGCAGAGTCATAAGTGAAATATATGGTTGTGCTTTTTATTCTATTTAAACTGAGGAAGTTCTACATTTTTCATATGTAACCAATGCCAGACTTGTGCCAACTGAGCAGCAATATAATATAGATAAAAGACAGATAATGCTTGCCCTCCTTTTATTTTAGGGAGGGTTAAAGTTTGACATGAAATCCTCACACTATTATTTTTCCACAAAAAATGTCATTATTATTGTTTTTAGCTTTAAGAAAAACATGGTTGAAATTGGGATCAATAAGACTTGAAACAAAAGAAGTATCCTTGGAAGAATCTGCATTTTGATCAAATTTATCTTTTCTATTAATGTCAGATATAATGAGTTCCATTTTTTATGGTCCACCTCAATTTGTATCAATAATTCTTCATAATTTAGTATATAAAGATCTTCAATTTGGGCAGTTATGGTCACACCCAAATATCTAATGTTGTCATCTGAGCCTTTCAGTTGATCTTCCTGAAGGAGCAGAAGGAACTGAAAATTCAGTGGCTTATTTTGAAAATATTCTCACAATTGTCCTGGACAGAAAATATCTGAAAGATAAGGTCAAGCTAGACCACACACGTTGAGCGGGGGCAAGAGGAGGAGGGAACTCAGACTTTCCTATGGCTATTTTTGTAAAAACTTTAAAATTTCAGGACTGGGAAGCAATACTTCAAAAGGCCAGAATTTCTAAAGGATTAAAGTATGAGAATTTACAATTTAACACATATCTGGATCTTTCCCTAGAAACATCTGAAAAAAGGAGACAATATAACTCATTGAAGTAGCTGCTATATAAAAAGGAGATTCATTCATCAATCCTTTACCCCGCTTGAATTAGATTTGTCATAAAAGGTTGCACACATTTAACACTGCTGAAGAAGCTTTGGAGGCTTATAAACAGGCATATGAAACTACTTAATGAAGAATTTTATGCACTTATAATTAGCTCTGTCCCTTCCTCAATATTTTTTTTTATGCAGTTAATAAATGGATTCAGATTTAGAAAGGGCTGCTTTAATACTAGTGGGGGGTCACAACACTATGGGGCATGGTTCTTGATATATTAAATTATGGAGTATTATTTTTTTGTTAGTTGTTTAACCAGGACTAGAACACTAAGCTGAAAGTTTTTTTACAGGTGCAACCTGGGAGCACAGGGAAGTTAAGTGACTTGCTCAGGGTCTGTACTGACTTCTTAGTCCTGCGAAATAAACCATGCACAATCAAAGTCTAGCAGCATTCAGACCTATGTAGCTTCCTGTTCTTCACCAGATGCTGGTACAAACTGATTTATAAGCTGGAGGTATTCCCTTTTGCTTCAAGAGAGCTTAAAATGAAGCAGCACACTAAACAGAAGTGTTTTCAAGAAAGTGCGCCAGAACTCTTTGTTTTCTTGGGTCATCATCAGAGCTCTGACGATAACCCCAGGTTGCTACATAAGCATGACCTTTACTCCTTACTTCACACATGAAACAGTGCATGGCGACTGTTTGTTAGTGCTACTGTTTTTGAGTTCTAGTGTACTTTCTTGAAAGCACAGCTGTTTAGCATGTCACTTCCTTTCAAGCACTCTTGAAGCAAAAGGGAATGCCTCTAGCTTATAAATCAGTTTGCACCAGCCTTTTGTGAAGACCAGGAAGGTACATAGGTCTGAATGCTGCTAGGTTTTGATTGTGCATGGTTTATTTCACAGGACTAAGAAGTCAGTAAGTTGGTCTTCAGTTCATCATTTATAGCTACTATTATTGCACTTTGAATCTTAACTTTGACTTTGCTGCCTTACTGCACTAGACTGTTTCATTCTGAGTGTGTATGTTTACAAATCCTTCACCACACATGTACTTGAAATGGATATGATGTACATGTGATAGAGGTGACTTTACAATATTTCTCTGCACTTTAATTAACTTACACTGTCAATACACATTAAAAAGTTTTGCACTAAATATGATATCAGTGTGATTTTGGTCCACTGTGGATCTACATACAAGTGATGCTTGCCACCTCACAATTGTGAGGTACCTTTCCTTTTTAAGGTTGTGGGCAGAGCCTACAGCCATTTTGGGATTGCTCAATTGCTCTAAAAATGGCAGATTGTGGAACCTTTCATTGGACTGGACTTTTGTAAGTATCCTTCCAAAAGCCCAACAGAGCTTGAAACTCTCCACCATGATAGGCTGCTATGGAATAACAGCCACACTATTTTGGCAGTTACTTCCACATTCCATGGCATGAACTGCACATGTGCAACTCATGCACATGTGCAGTTCTGCTGATGACATTATGCTATGAGTGGCAAAATGCCATTTACCACAACTGCACATGCATGAGTGCTGCGCATGTGCAATTGCATCACCACCACCAGTGCCGGCAACAAAGGAAACCTGTGCCAATAACGGGGTCTCCAATCCCCATGTTGGTATTATGTTGCCCCCCCACTCATGCGGCAAACTGTGAGCCCACCCCAGTGTGCCCAAATGTTTTTCTTTCCCCTGCTGACATCGGGGGCCCCAATCCCCGTGTCAGCATCATGTCTCCCCCCTCCACTCATGTGGTACATTTGGAGCCCACCTCAGTGTGGACAAGTTGTTTTCTTTCCCCTGCTCACATCAGGGTCCCCAATCCCCATGTCAGCAGTATGTCACTCCCCCACTCATGTGGCACACTGGGAGCCCAACCCAGTGAGCCCAAATGTCAGCTTTTTTTTTTGCTTACCTGTAAATAAAGAAAATAGCCCCCTGACATGTTTTTCCATGTTTATTTTTCTGTAAAAAAGAAAATGATCCCACATCATCACCCCAGTCCCCCTCTCCATCCTCACCCTTCCACTGAGCACCCACCTCCCTGCACCCCTCTTACCCCTTACTTACCTCCGGAGGGCAGTGCTGTCATCTTCTCTGGACTGGCACATGTCTGCACTCTTCACAGCCAAACAGCAAACTGAAGAATCAAAGGTAAGCATGCTATAATGCTATTCAATGGGATTTTCAACTTATTTTGATAAATAATCCATTTTTTTGAATTTTGGCCCCAAATTTTCAACATGGGGTTCTTGGGACCCCACCTCATGAAAACTTTCACTGTCATTTCATTGTTCAGTCCCAAAAGGTTATTTTTTGGTCACTGCACAGAATCACCTTTTGGGACCAAATCACAAAATGACACTGGCACAGTTCATGAGGTAGGGTCCCAAAAAGCTCATGTTGCAAATTTGGTGAAACATTTCCAAAAAATTAGTGCGTTACGAGCATGCATTGTGCAGTTTCTATGCACACTCCTAACTTTGCCAATATTTAATATTTTCCCTCCACATTTTCAACATTGCCATTTTTGTACACCTCCTTTTAAACAGTACAGCTGCCATTTATCACATCCTGCCCAAAATGTGTTTTTGCACCTGTGGCACAGAATGACATGGTTGCTCTGCGAAATCACCTTCCGGGACAAATGAACAAAATTACACTGGGATTCTTCATGAGGTAGGGTCCCAAAAAGGCCATGTTGAAAATTTGGTGCAACACCTCCAAAAACTGGTCAATTTACACCTGAGAGTTTAATAATTTCTACTCACACATGTAACTTTGCTAACTCGGCAGCTCGTCACAGCCCTATTGGCTCTGGCCAGAATTTGTTTTCAGATGTGATGAGTTACTTTAGGTCATGCAGTGAATATTTGGCAGCAGTAGATTTGAACCTGTGATCTCCCAGTTTCCAAGCTGGTTTTTCCAATTACTAGACCACACTTCTTCTAATGCCTCAGTTATGATGACATTATTAATCATTTATGCCCACCAACCAATCAGAGCACGGAATTTAAGGCCGTGTCTCTATCACGCTGTGCACAGTCATGCTTTGGTGTGGACTGTTGAGACTGTTTCATTCTGCTCCATTGAAAGGTGGGGATTGAATAATTTGACAATTGTTTTAAATAAATTCAGTCTCTGAAGTTGAGAAGTAGTCCTGTCACATATATAGCTTTGATATATAACTGTAGCACAGAATGTCTCTACTATGGAATAAGAGCATCACCTCTCAAATCCAGGCAAGCAGAACCATTCACCTAGACTTTGCAGTCTTCTTTTCCAGGTTTGCATGAGATGACACTTGGAGAATGGTGGCATCTTGGTGTCCCCAATGACTTATATTATATCCCCTTCAGTTTGTAGCAGGGGATATAAAAATAACATGCTGCCTGTTCCTTCCCATGGCACATCTGCCATATGCATAAATACATAGCGCTGCACTGCATGTAGTAATGATCAACCACAATTTCTGTATCTGGGGAAAACATGTATTATGACTAGTAAAAAAAATACCACACTCCATTACCTGTGGTGACAATTTAAAAATAAGATCATTTTTGCTACTGATCTCTCTCAGCAGGCAAAGTACAGAGCAAGATGCCATCTGCTTCTGCTTTTCCTGGTTGCTGCAAATACCCACCCTTTCCTGTTGTGCTTTTCTCAGTCCACCCACCAAACAGTGTAAAGAAACAGCTACAGAACTCTTACAGTTCTGTTGCTATACATAGTAAACAACATACTTGGAATACTAAGAAAAAAGTTTCAATGTTAGAAAGCAGATATTAAATTGGGTTTGACAGCAGTGAGCAACAAATGTATATGTTAAACAGAATTAAGAAGATCATCAATTCTATTCTTATTACCCTACTATCAGATTATGGGGTCTGGAAGAGCTTTCAAAACAGGGATTTTGCCTCAAATCTGTATGCCTCACTTTAGCTAAGGGCACTTCATTTTAGGCCTTCTGGTAAGGAGATGCACTTACAGAACTCACCCCCCCCCCACACACACACACTCACAAACACAAACCACCACCACCAACACTAGAAAGGAGCATTTTATGTACTGCTACTTTAGTAGGAGGAGCACCAACTTTTACAACACCTGTAAAGAGGATTTTAACAGTGTCTGCAGGTTACAAGAAGAAAATCAACTATTGATAACCACATTTTCCCCAAATAAATATGCCTCCTCTGAATCAAAAAAAAATTATAACACAGTAATCTGTAATCAGCAGTATCTGCTTTAATTGGTCTTTTCTAATTTTGTGGAGATTCATGTTGTACTTTAGCACTTGCCATTTTTTTTAATGCTTCACATTTATTGTGGAGATTGTATCATCAACCTTTCTTGCAATTTTCTGACTGAAATTGTCACTTTGAAAATTTACTATAAAAATCTATACAAGAGGGGAGTGATACTCTTGACAAAGTATTCAATATGGGAGGTGAAATAAAGATGAAGTGAAGTTTGACTTCACTCGTGAATTTGCTGCAAAGTCACAAACTGTACATTACTTCATGCAGCTTATCAAAATTTTTCCTGAGGATGCCAGGATTTTTAAAATTTTGCAATACTTTGTAAAGTGGATTTGGGGAAGTGAATTCATGAGTGAAGTTGTGCATAACTTTATGATTAAGTTTGGTAAAGTTGGTGCATTATTGGGAAGATGAAGTAATCTACTGAGTTCTTGAGTTCTGGTGGGTTAACAATGCATCATATTAGTGGAAACACCAGAATAGCACAGCATCATAGAATTATAGAATCAAAGAAATCTGGTGGCAGAAAATGACCCTATTTGCCCACTGAGTCTGCTTCTTACCCCCTTTCCTACATGTTTCTTTTGTTCGGAGATCTCCCATTCCACCCACCGGTCCACCCTTTGTGTCTGTACCATGCCTTCTTGAATCCATTCACCATCTCGGCCTCCACCACTTTCTCCAGCAAACTGTTCCAGGACTCCACCTCACTCTCAGTGAAGGAATGTCCCCTCACATTGCTCCTAAACCTTCCCTCTTCTAATCGTAGACTATGACCCCTTGTTCCAGTGCTTACTTTTCTTGAGAATAAGCTCTCCCTTACCTTATTAATCCCCTTCAAGTACTTAAATGTTTCTATCATGTCCCCCCTCATCCTTCTAACCTCCAGCGGATACAGATCCAACTCCCTCAACACCTCTTCATAGGGCTTCCCATGCATACTGTGCACCAACTTGGTAGTCTAGCTCTGAACCCTTTCAATCCCATCTATGTCCTTGTGCAAGTGAGATCTCCATAACTGGACCCAGAACTTCAGGTGAGGCCACACCATGGATCTATAAAGGGGCATCAGCACCTCCCTCCTTCTGCTAGTTATTCCCCTCCATATGCAAGAAAACATTCCATTTGCTTTGCTCACCACCTTGCTGCATTGGTTCCCCACCTTATGGTTATCTGACATTATAATCCCCAGATCCCTGTCCTGATCAGTTACCTTAATTTCCTCCCACCCCCAGTGTGTAGATGGCTTGCAATTTATCATGCGCCTTATGCATTACTGTACACTTTTTGGCATTGACCCTCAGCTGCCATGTTTCTGACCACTCTTCATAAATAGTGGTGGGTGAAGTGGGCTCAATCCACTCCGTGAAGTGATTCACAGAGTAAAGGTGGATTCACGGATTACTCCACAACACGAAGCGGAGTAATTCGCATTATAATGGGTAATGCGAAGTCCATTGAAAGTGATGACTTTGCATTACTCCACCTTCCCAGACAACTACTCCACCATATTTTAAGGTGAAGTGCATTGAAAACAATGCATTTCTCCTCACTTCGCCTTGTTTTTAAGCTCCGAAGGAGAATCTTAGAATCATAGAAACATAGACATAGAAACATAGACTTTGACAGCAGATAAGGACCGCTTGGCCCACCTAGTCTGCCCATTTCCCTACCTACAGGATAGGCTGCTGATCCTACTTAACCAACAGCCTATTACTTCCTACCCCCCACAAGAACTGCCTTATGTCTGTCCCATGCATTCTGAATTTTGCAGTGATTCATGGGATTTCAGGTCACATGGGCTCTATATTGATCTGCACAGCCTCAGTTCGGGGTAGTGTGTGTAGGAAGCTGTAGGAGACAGTGTGCTCTGAGAGCTGTTTGTGATTCAAACCTTCTAAAAGCTGTCAAAAAAGCATTTTTGAGTTTTTTGGGGGGGCTCAAACTTTAGTTCATCGATTGAAGGAAACCCTCCTGTGCTCATATCATCGAGCATTTTTGTTTGTGTGTGGATTTTGAATGTTAATGTGCAACATTGAGTGTGTGTAGTAAAAGACAGCACAAGTGTGCTTTGGGGGAGGGGCATATCTGTGATGTAGGTAGATTTAAGTTGGAGAAATAGGGATTTCTTTGTTTTTTGGTCATATTTTTATTATATAACTGACTGTGTTAATGTACACACAGTAATACTGTCAGTAATTGTTGAAAATTTCTTGCTGATTGTGTGTTGTGTGGATCTGGTGCAGCACTTCATAATTTCAGGTTGTTTACAATACATGGCATATTACTGCACTTTTCAATTTGCTACGCATTACTCATTCACCATTGTAGACAAACTGTTCTGTGTGTGTGTGTGTGTGTGTGTGTGTGTGAGAGTGTGTGTGTGGTGTTGCGTGACATCAAATAATACACCTTTTTTTGTGCCAAAGTGTAATTGCAGGCACAGCAGTGTGAACCTGCTATCCACTGCAGCTGCTTGATTTTGTACTGCCATCATGGTATCTGTTCTTTGTTTTGCTGCTTGTACTGCTGTAAAAATCTGCAGTCAGTGATCCCCCCACCCCCACCGCAAAAATAATTTATTTCCAGATTGGATTGTTTGTGACCTCAGCACCACTGGTTACTGAAGGTGTTTTCACTTGTGAATTTGCATGACTGTCTCTATCTGTTGCTGAAGCCACAGTTGTTTTTTTGGCTTCACATCCAGTGTCCCCCCCAATCAGAGAGTGAATGTACCAAAATCTAAATTTGTTTAGAATATTGTTGTTGATCCCCCAAAATGCCCACAAAGAGACGTGCAAGCAAAGCTGGTTCTCGCCAAAGTCGCCATGGCACTGCTGCCAGTAAGACAGTCTGTGGGCATGGTAGTACTCAGACGCAGAAGTCCATTGCTGATGTGAGGAAAGGTATTTCTCCTACAATGTTATTTACAGCCCAATCAGTAGCTTCACTCATAGTTGGAGGAGATGATGTTTTCCCAGCCAGTGGTGTTAGTGCAGTTGCTGGTGGTGGTAGTATAAGTACTGCTGCCTCAAGTTCGAATTCTGACCAGTGTACTGTATCCAAAAATATAGTGGAGTATGAAGCAGTGCAAGTGAGTGGCAGTGTAGGTGATGTAATACTTCCCAGTAACATCCCAGTAACTGAACCTGAGGATTCTGATAATCCTGTCAACGATAGCATACAATGTGATATTTCGTCCACCGCAGTTCATGTCACGCATTTCCATGACGTGATTCATAGTGTGGTGAAAAAATATCAGGTGATGGTGGTGTTGATGATGATGACAATGATGTTGCTGTGGTTGCAACATGAAGTCCACATGCCAGCATCCAAGCAGAAGATGTGGATGTGTGTGATGTTGATGAATATGATGATGATGTAATTTATTTATTTTTTATTTTTATTTATTTAATGTAATCAGTTTACAACCTTTGAGCCAACGGCTCATTTACAAAGGTACCTCATGAACAATGGTAGATAATACAGTTAAAATAGAAAGCAGGGTACATACAAAGAAGAGCATCAGTATAAACAGACACGATTAATGGCACCTGGTTACAGCAAACATTGGTAGTGTAATACAGAGCAAAAAATGGTATAATTGACAACAGTAGCTGGGTAGCAAGTAAGTTATGCATAGGTAGTATCGGGAATGCAATGTGGAGCTACCAATCAGTAGCTGATATAGTCGAGTGAGGGGAAAATTGAAGTAGTGAGGTTGTTAGGAATAAGGAGGCGAGGGATGGAGCAGCCCAGAGGGCATTGTCAGGAGGAGGGGTGGGGTTAGGGCATCCTTTAGGCACAGGAGCAGCAGCTTTGCTGAATAGCTCACTTTTGAGGCATTTTGAAAGTGGAGATGGTGGGGGTATCAGTGACGGCCCGAGGAAGATTGTTGTACCATGCAGGGGCTCTATGGCAGAACGATCTCTGACCAAGTGAAGTCCTAGCACGAGGAACCAGGAAGGTGGCTTTGCAGGAGGTCCGGGTGCTGACAAGGGGCTGTGCTGGAAGGAGGGAGGAAGTCAGCCCGGGGGGAGAAAGTCCAAGTAAGGTTTTTTTTGAAATGATGCACGTTTGGTATAGTAGGCGTTCATCGAGGTCAAGCATTGTTGCAAGGTCATAGAGTTGGCAGGTATGAGTGAGCTTAGGGGCCCCTGTGATTAGCCTGCAAGCCTTATTTAGGAGGAGGCGAATTTTGTTGAGGGCTGTCCTGTTGGCAGCCCCATAGACAGGCAGTCCATAGTCCACCAGGGAGAGTATGGAGGAAGTAACCGCAAGTCGGAGGGCATCAGGGGGAACAGTTTTGTAACGGGCAGGATACCGAGTCGGATATTGGTTAGAAGCGAGAAGGCGTCGATGTGGGTATGGAAGGAGAGTGCTGAGTCAAATAAGATCCCTAAGTACTTATAGGATTGGACCTGCCTCGTTGTAGTCCGGAGCCAGAAAGGATACAGAGAGGGAGTTGGATGATTTATTTTGAGGGTGGGCGTAAGAGCATGGTTTTCGATTTTTTAAGATTTGTGACCAATCTCATGCTCTTTAAGCCAAGCCTCAGCGCCACAAAGGCCTCTTTGAAGGAAACCTGAGGGATGTGGGGTTACGGGTCAGTGGCAAAGAGGATGGTATCGTCTCATGAGCAGTATTTTCCCGGGCATGTACTGGGCAGGGTGTTAAGGTAAGCGAGAAGAAGGGGCCCCAGGATGGAGCCCTGTGGAACTCCTGAGAGGATCGGCATGGGTCAGAAAGAGTCCCACCAATTTTGACTCGTTGGGAGCGGGCGGAAAGGTAGCTGGAGCACCAAGCCAGTGGTCCAGAGGCAAAACCAGTGTGACAGAGGGCTTCCAGTAGTAGGGGGTGGGAGACCGTGTCAAAGGCCTTTGATAGGTCAAGGAACACAGCCCCCGCCAGGGAGCCAGTATCCAAAGAGGAGTGAAGGAAGGAGGCGAATTCAATGAGAGCAGTGCTAGTACTGTGTCCTGCGCAGAAGCCGTGCTGTTCAGGGCAGATGATGTTGTATTTGGTCAGGTATTCAGTTATTTGTGCAGCAACTAGTTTTTCCAGTGACTTGGAAAGGGGAAGGAGAATGGAGATCAGTCGATAGTTCCCATCTAAGGACCTGTCACCCCCTTTATGGATCGGAGTAACCGTTGCAGTTTTCCAGGAGGAGGGGAATTGACCCCAGTTGGGAACTGGAGAAAAAGAAATTCAAGGTGGCTGTGTCTGAGTCTGTTTGCATTAATCCCTCCCTGTAAAAACTTGTTATTTACCAGTTTCAGTTGATGATGATGATGGTGATGATGATGGTGATGATGATGATGATGACCCAGTAATAATGATAGGTAGTTGTGGTGGTCAGTTGCAGAGCAGGTGTGCGGTGCCCAAAACATCACGTAGCACCCCCCACTTCAGTGCTTAAAAGAACAGAGTTCAATAAGCAGCATCATGGACATGTTAAAAATAGAGCATCGCAATCCCTTGTTTGGGATTTTTTTGTTCAAGATGCAAATGATGAGTCAGTTGCAATCTGCCAGGTTTGCCATGTGTGTGTGAGTCGAGGTAAAAAGGGGAGCTATCTGGGCACAGGAGGACAGCATATGCATCTTAAGAATAGGCACATGGCACTGTGGACCTAGCCAAGATGGCAGCTAATACCACAGTGGGGTGTTCACCCTCGTCAGCAACCATAACGAGCATGTCATCCCCTTCCATGAGTGTTAAGTCCAGTAGGAAATTAAACATGTGCAGTAGTGAGGAAATAAGAGCAGAGGATAACTACAGGCATGATGAGGTGGAGGAGCATAATGGTTTTGAAATGGTGTCCAGTGCTGGTGAGAGTAGCAGTTTTGGTGGTGGTGAATGCAGTATGTCTCGCGCAAGTGGTACATCAACCCCAGCTGGCAAATCTGGCAAAATACTTGCATTTCTGGGTATATCATCATCACCTGTGCAACTGTCTTCATCAAACATCCACACTCCACCCCCTGCCAATGCCATTCATCACAGAGTCGAAACATTTGTCTTCACATCCCGTGTAAAATGTTTAAGTAAGCCCATGTTACAGAGTGTTTTTGCGAATAAGCTGAAGTACCCCCCAATCATACAGTGTCACGTATGATTGGGGGGTACTTGATGCAGCAAGGCAGTGAGCAAAGCAAATAGAAACATAGAAACATAGAAACATAGACTTTGACAGCAGATAAGGACCGCTAGGCCCATCTAGTCAGCCCATTTCCCTACCTACAGGATAGGCCGCAGATCCTAGTTAACCAACAGCCTATATCTTCCTGCCCCCCACAAGAATTGCCTTATGTCTGTCCCATGCATTCTTGAATTCTCCCACAGTTTTAGACCCCACAACTTCCTCAGGAAGGCTGTTCCATGCATCCACTACCCTCTCTGTGAAATAATACTTCTCACATTGCCCCGAACCGCCCTCCTTCTATCTTTAAATTGTGTCCCCTTGTTCTTGCAAGTCTCTTTTCTGAAAGATGCTACCCTCTTGGACTTTGTTGATTCCTTGAGGTACTTGAAAGTTTCTATCATGTCCCCCTCCCTTCTTTCCTCAAGGTATACATATTAAGCTCCGTTAGTCTCTCCTCATACGGCTTCTCTTGCAGACCCTGCACCATTTTAGTTGCCCTCCTCTGGACTGCCTCTATCCTGTCTATGTCCTTGCGGAGATGGGGTCTCCAGAACTGGACACAGTATTCCAGATGGGGTCTCACCAACTGTCTGTACAGAGGATAACAACTTTCTGTTTTCTGCTGCTGATGCCTCCCTATACATCCCAGTATACCCGACCCTCCTACTGCCTTCTCACATTGCTTGCTAACCTTAAGGTCATCTGATATGATTACCCCAGGTCCCTTCCTGTTTTGTTGTTGTTACTACCTCCCACCCATTGTGTATTCTTTCCCTGGTTCTTGTTTCCCAGGTGCATTATTTTGCACTTCTTTGCATTGAACTAGCTGCTATACATCTGACCATTCCTCCAACATTGCCAAGTCCTTTTCATCCTTTCCACACCTCCTTGTGTATCAACCCTGTTGCAGATCTTTGTGTCATCTGCAAAAAGGCATACTTTTCCTTCCAGTCCCTCTGCAATGTCACTGATGAAGACATTAAAAAGGACTGGACCCAATACTGAACCCTGCGGTATCCCACTGGTAACCGCCCTTTCTTCAGAGTGGACTCCATTTACAATTACCTTCTTGTGCTGTTGTCCAGCCAATGTTTTACCTGCTACCACCCTGGGACCCACTCCCAGGCTGGTTAATTTGACTAATAATCTTTTGTGGACTGTGTCAAATGCCTTCTAAAGTCTAGGTAGGCTATGTCCACAGCCCCTCCCTGGTCTACTACTTTGGTCACCCAGTCAAAGAAATCTATTAGATCTGTCTGACATGACCTTCCCGCTGTGAATCCATGCTGCCTTGGATCCTGTGCTCCACTGACCTCTAGGTACTCAATTATTCTTTCCTTCAGAAGTGACTCCATCACGTTCCCTACCACAGAGGTCAGACTGACAGGTCTGTAGTTTCCTGCCTCTGTCTTGGTCCCACTTTTGTGAAGGGGAATCACATCCGCCTTCCTCCAGTCCTCGGGTACCACACCATCCTCCCATGATTTATTAAAAAGAGTAGCCAATGGAATGCTTTCTTGCATATGGAGGGGAATAACTAGCAGAAGGAGGGAGGTGCTGATGCCCCTTTAGTGCAGGGATAGAGGGAGTCCCAGGCAGGGACACAGTCACCCTCCTTCCCCTTCACCTCCTCTCACTCTCTGCTCCTGGATGCCAGTGCTGGATGCGTTTTTAATCCATGAACCGGCTTTGTAGAAATTAAAAAATGAGTGCCTTGTCTAAAGCCGGCCCTCATTGGCTGCTGTCCTCTCCTGCTGTGGCCTTTTGCAGCCACCAAAAAATGACCTCTCCTCCTTCGATGATAGCTGCTACTGAGCTCCCATTGATGGTGTTGGGGTAGAGGGAGTCCCAAGCAGCAACAAAGGTGACCTCCTTCCCCCTCCACTCCTCTCGCTTTCATGGTAGTGGTGCATGCACTGATGCACCTAAAGAGGTTGCCTGATGTCTAAACTTGTTCCAAATGCCAGATTGGTTGGTTTCTGGAGAAGGAGGATGAGGAAGGAGCTTCAGGTAGCAGCAGCTAGACAAGAGGCTTTCTGCTGTTAATGCTGGATATGGAGGTTGTGTTAAATTGTTGAGAAGGAGGATGGTGGAGCTTCAAGCAACAGTAGTCAGCAAGATGTTCACTGCTACTTATTCTGGATATGGAGGCTAGGTTGGCTTGTTAAGGATGAAGAGGATTGATTGTCAGGCACCAGTAAGATAGAAACATAGAAGCATGGACTTTGACAGCAGATAAGGACTGCTTGGCCCACCTACAGTAGTCTGCCAGTTTCCCTATCTATAGGATAAGCTACAGATCCTAGTTAACCAACAGCCAACTTCTTCCTTCCCCCCCCGCCAGAATTGCCTTATGTCTGTCCTATGCATTCTTGAATTTTACCACTGTTTTTGACCCAACAACCTCCTCAGAAAGGCCATTCCATGTGTCTACTACCCTGTCTGTGAAAAAATACTTCCTTACATTGACCCTGAGCCATCCCCCCATCTTCATATTGTGTCCACTTGTTCATTCACATCTCTTTTTATGAAAAATGCTACCCTCTTGCACTTTGCTGATTCCCTTGAAGTACTTGAAAGTTTCTATCATGTCCCCCTCTCCCTCCTTTCCTCAAGGGTATACATATTATCCTCCTTTAGTCTCTCTTCATATGGCTTCTGCTGCAGACCCTGCACCATTTTAGTCGCCGTCCTCTCGACTGACTCCATCCTGTCTATGTCCTTATGGAGATGGGGTCTCCAGAACTGCACTCAATACTCCAGATGGGGTCTCACCAACTGTTTGTACAGAGGGATAACAACTTCCTGTTTTCTACTGTTCATGTCTCTCCCTATACTTCCCAGTATCCCCACAGCCCTCCTTTCTGCCTTCTCACATTGCTTGCTTACCTTTAGGTCATTTGATATGACTACCCCAGGTCCCTCTCTATTTTTGTTGTTATTAATACCACCCCCATTGTGTACTTTTCCCCTGGGTTTTTGTTTCCCAAGTGCGTTACTTTGCACTTCTTTGCATTGAATCTAACCTGCCATACTTTTGACGATTCATCCATAGCCAGACAAGAAGTTCACATCTATTTATGCTGGATACAGAGGCTGAGCTGGCTTGTAGGGAAGGAGAATGATGGAGCATCAGGCAGCAGCAGCAGTCAGACAAATGTTTCACTGCCTTTGACACTGAATACCGAGGTGGGGTTGACTTCTTGAGAAATAGGAAGATGGAGCTTTAAGCATCAGCTGTAGGAGGTTTACTGGAGAGAAAGAGAGAGAGAGAGAGAGAGAGACCTGCTGGAGGTATACTGTACCTATAAAGATATCATGGGAAAAGAACTATGAGACACAAAGAAATGGTCAATTAATTTTGTTGGGGTCACCTGTGAAAAAAAGAGAGGAAAAGAAGGAAAGGAAAGAAAGAAAGAAAGAAAGAAAGAAAGAAAGAAAGAAAGAAAGAAAGAAAGAAAGAAAGAAAGAAAGAAAGATCGATTTATACCTACTGTACTGTACCTGATGCTAGATTTGGCCCTAGAAGTGCCCCATAAGACACCCTAGATAAAACTACAGTAGGGATTGAAGATACGATGTGAAAATTTCAAAAGTCCCTGTTAGTTGAGCCGTGGCTTTCCTTTGTCAGATTTGGCACTGACAAATATAAAAACCACTCCTAAAAATTGGTCTGATTGTAGTATATGGAGTGTGCCCTTTGCCACTCTTGTACTGAGGTCACAAACATGAATGTGTGGGGGTGCAGCTCTGGGTCAGGGCATGACAGCCTTTTGAATAACAGCTTCACAAAGCTGTTTTACAAGCTGTATTTTGAGAATTAGAGCCAGAAATAATTATTTTTATTTTCAGAAGAATGTCTTAATCGGAAGCTACAGTACGACGTATCTTGGGGGGGGAGGGGCAGCTGTTTGTACTAGAAACCTCTTTAAATTTCAAGTTTCAAGTTTATTTAGGATTAGGTCATTGAGCCAAGGATCATTTACAGTGACATCCCTACATATTACATTCGTACCAATGTTACATCATAAAAATGTGATACAATACAACAAATTACTTAAAAATAATAGCAAAGTGGCTCATGAAGTTCTCCAACTTCACAAAGTCACTTTGTGAACCACAAATAGTCAATGTTGTGCATTTAATGAGCACTACCAGAGCTGCAACCCTGCTTGTTTTTCCACACATTGTGTTTTGCACTGGAAATGAAAAAAAAAAGGAATTATGCACCTTATGTGTGGCACCAGATGCTTTCTTTTGGGTCTTGGTGAGGTCACCAGTTTTGTATTCTGCAGTAATTATATGGCTTCCTACCCTGACACAAACACCTCCATGTGTTTCAGTGCACATTATCTTTTTTTTTAATTTTGCTCAAGGACTGCAAATTCAGTTGCGAGAAGAGAGTGTATCTCCAGTTGGTTGAAGTCAGACTTTTGATTGGAAAGCATAAAAAATCATCAGAGAATCATGTATAATCATTCCTTTTAGCTACTATGCATTATGTTTAACTGTAGTTTCAGGCAGGCAGGCTAGTGAAATCATGCTGGATAGAAGTGGAGAAACTGTGTTTGTAACAAGACAGAACAGAAGAAAAGGAGAATAGATGAAAAGAAGAGAACTGGATTGGAGGAAAAGCAACATGTGACCTTGGAGCCACCATGGATTAATTACCCTTTTTAATCCTTGGTTGCCATCTGAAGCCCACCACAGAAACAGTTGAACCACACTTGCCATCAGGACCGTGGTTGAGAACGAGCTGAACAAACCCTCCGCTCAGTCATCTCTGTCTTGGTTTCTCTCCGCAGTGTTCCTTCCCACCCTCTCGCCATGCAGACCTCAGGGACTTGAACGGTTAGAGTACCTGACGTTAGAAACATCTCAGCAACACCCTTTCTCAATGTTTGGATACGGCACATCATGGAAAAAGCAGACATCACCTAAACAACAGCACAATTAGGGATGCCAAATGTGATAATCGCAAAGCACACCACATCACGGAAAAAGCAGTGATTGCCTAGACAACAGTGCAATTTGGCATGCCAAAGTTAATAATCTCAAAGCAGTACACTGGTAAAAGAGTTTGTAGCATGTAGAGTAAGAGAGACAAACACCCCAAAAAAGTTACCTGCATTAATAATCATAGTATCCTATAAAGTTGTTGCCTTCATTGTTTGTTCCAGTTCAGTAATGCATGAATGGTACACTACAAATATTTGCATATGTCTATTAGACCATCTTTTGAAATACAGAGATATGCAAATATTCATACTTTACCCATAATACACAACTGAATGGGAAGTTAAAAAGAAGAGCATGAGTTTACAGAAGACTGTTTTTATCACCAGAGGTAATTTTTTTTTCCCTTTGCATCTGTTATTATGGAAACCAGAATGCTACAAACCATGGTGAAACTGCACTCACAACAGCATTGAACTGTTGAACATGCATGTGCACAGTTGCACATGTACATAGCCTGTAAAACCTTTACATTTCAGCACCATAAACAGTTCAGTGAACTGATATTCTGAGTTTTTGTTTCTGTACCACATTTAATTGAATAAAAGTGGTGTTTTCCTTGCACTTGCCATTTTACAAGTGCAATAAACCACTCTAGAGCATGATTCTACTGTGGCATTAATCCATGATTGGGTGGTTGGAGGCAATCAGCCTGTGGCCTCATGCCCCCCCCCCCAACCATGGATTAATTCCACAGTAGAACTATGCTCTGGAGTGGTATCATGCTTACAATGAGAGCCTACAGCACTGGCAGTTGCTGGACCTGCCTGCAGCAGAATCAGAAGAAAACAGAGTATATGTAGCAGACTGGGAAACGGTTCAGGGGAGGGAGTTAAAAGATTTATTAGATTGATGTGTTTGTTTGTTTGCTTGTTTTACCATGTGCTGGTTGTATAAAGAGCCCAGAAATTCATACATATTTTTTCATTTGATTTTGTTGCCCTGCAGAAGGAGTAGGGCTGATTAAATTCAACAGGCATGGAAATGTGCAGGAGGCATTTGAAGAATTTATTTGACAAATCAATGTTTGTACTGACTACTGGTGCTGCAGAAGGGCACATAAATCCATCTTTTGTTTTGTGGCTGTTTGTGAGCCTACCAGTCAGTCAGTCAGTGAAAAGTAATGTAGACTAAACTATAAGAGGCCAAGTTCACATCGTCTCTTAGTGGGGTGGGATGAGGTCTGTCAGTGGGGAGGGCCTAGTGGTGCTGCTTTTCCCTATCTCCTCACTAGTTGTATGACATTGTGACTGGTCCATGTTTTAGGCATGTATGTCATGTGGCCACTGAAGAATTATTAATGACTATTGTCATTGACTATTGTGAGTAATTATTATTAGCGGCCAGTGGCAGACACATTGTGTCTTCATCTGTCCTGCATGAGTTATTGATGGGTGTAGAAAATATGAAGAGTAGAACAGGAAGAAAAAGGGATGGAAGAAGAAGGACATAAATGTTCCATCACTCCATTTTCATTAAGTGCAAGTTCTGCAAGTGGCACAGTGGTGTAAATTGGAGCTGATTATGGTGAAACAGGAAGTAGGAGTCATGGCTGTGAGGATATGGGCTGCTGGATACATGACAGGACAAGTAAACAAGTCATGGATCATTTCTACCTAGAAATCAACTAGTTCCACTCCCACTGCCATGCAATCAACCTTCCCTGCCTGGCATCCAGTGCATCAGGTGATGAAACCATTCTCAGTAATCCAGAAGCACACTAGTTTGCCATCTTCTTTCTTCAAGTGCATCCAGTTCCCCTACTTGTGCTAGAATAGATACATCCAGAAATGTAAACTCTGCATCCAAGAAAAATCATCTTGCATTCTCTGCTTAATTCGTCAAAGCCCCTATCCCATTGTCACTAGCAGCATCAAAAAACAGCATAAATGAAAGAGAGTCAAGTCACAAGCCCAGATAATGAGTTCAGTTTTATAATTAATGTATTTTTGGCACAATTTTCAAGAATAAATGCAGCATATTAAAAATGATCATATATTAAATTATATCATCTACTTTTATATCATATTATATCAAAGTATAGAATCATATAGATCATATATATCTTATTATTTCAGATTACATTATCTTCTCAGGTATCACACAGTATGACAGATTAAGCCATCTTTTAAAACTGTATATATCATGTCACAATATATTAGAATATAGTAATTTATTATATATATTTTATTATATGAGATTAGTTATATGAGTTTAAAATTATATTATCTTATGTGTCAGATGGCATTATGTTATCTAATCTTTCATTATTTTATCCAGTTGGCTCACACTCCAGGGGAGGATCATGTATCAATTATGCCTCACTGGTAAAAAAGCATGCCTAGGACCCCCGAATATACAAAAGCTCCTCCAGCATTCACACTGCCGGCACCTCACTAGGAGCACCACAAGAAATGCCCTCCAGGTGCCTTTCCGAAATACCTCATTAGCCCAGCACTTCTTCTCTTACAGGGCCCCTCTGTGGCTCAATGGACTCACTACTGCTGTCACAACTGTCCAGCACATTGAGCAGTTCAAAGGGGAGCTCTGTTCACATCTAATTCTGATGGATGAATGTGAGTGCACCAATTAGCCTGCTTTACCTCTGCCTACAACAAAGCCCACCCCGTGTGTCGTCCTCTGCCCCATAATACCTATGTCCTTTACTCTCTCATCCTCACCCCCCCCCAAATATTCCTTCTTTTCCTATTTATGCTTGGTATACCGGGACTAAACCTAATTGGTAAGGACGGCTTCACCCCATGCCCTATCACCCTACTTTTTCCCATTTGACAAGGCTATATTTGGCTGCCATTTCTTCCCCATCCTATTGACAGAGCCAACCATGCTACCACCTGTATTGATTTTACATTGGCCGACATTTTACTGTTCCTCATATTGTGTAACTCTGGAACTGATTATGCATAAGTTAAATACTTTTGTATATCTCATTGTTTATATTGGATGTAGAACCACCTTTGTAAATGAGCTACTAGCTCAAAAGTTGTTGTAATGCAAAACATTATATAAATAAATACCTCTGTTATCACAGATTATATTATCTGCTTATCTATCACATAATATTGCATCAAATCATATAATTTTTACTTACATTATATTATATTATCTTCTCATGTACTATATTATATTATATTATATCAGACTACAGGTATATTATTTTATCACCTTTATGCTCTCTGTCCTCATGTTTTTAAGCATTAGCACCGCTATATATGTATCAGAGTATCTTTCATTTTCCAGGTGCATTTGATTTTCAAAGACAGCTTGCTCAATATTGGTTTTGTCTCTGTAAAGTATTATTTGTTTTTTTTTTTACATCTGCTAAACCACACTCACTTTTGTTCAGTACATAACTTGGCTAGTGATGTCAATTACCACAGAAACAGCACAGGTAGGACCAGAAGTACAAAATAATTTAACAACCCAGAGCTTTGTAGATAAAGTTTTCCCACATTTCAAGAGTTCAGACCCTTTGCTGAACATCAGTAATAATGGAATAGGTGGCCCCATGGTATCTGACTTTCCAACAGCATTTTCTAATTTGTAAAAATAGTGCAAAAAGTAAGGAGCATGTATTGGCACAGGACTTCATTTGAAGCTTACTTGAAAGTCAACTGGGTGCTACGTGGCTTAAGAATCTTCAGATATATGGCTTTTGGAACTGAAAAAGCAGTCTTTACGAATAATAAAGAACTGTTATGGATGAACCTTAAATCAAAGATATGCTGTCAATTTAAGTCAGTGAATGAAGAAGTTTCACTGCAAAATACACCTATAGTGGAAACAGCTTGTATCTGTAAGCACACCAGAGGACCTGGAAAGTTTCAGGATGAATTGCAAGACAAAATATGACCAAGAACACTAGTTAGCAAACAAAAAGAAATTATGTATAGAAACAACAAATCACCTGAGTGGATGTGTTCTTTTTTGCAATTCAGAGTTTTATTCATTTTTATACAATTACAGAGAGAAGTGCCAATAATACATACATACAAATAACACAGTAATACTGGTAATTAGATCAGTTCTCCCCCCTTCCCCGTCCCTCTCTCCCTATTTCCATCCCTTCTCACAGGGTACCACTACTTAATAAAAAACCACCAACAGGAAAAAGAAAAACCTTTATGGCAATTGGAGAGAGTACAATGCAACAAGAGGGCCCCAAACCTTATGAAATTTCTGAGATTGATCATTTAGACCAGCAATTGTCTTTTCCATTCTCAGGTTTGCCAACAATTCTTGTAGCCATTCACCATACGTAATGTCAGTCATATCTTTCCAATGCCGCAAGACCAACTTTTTGACCGACATGGCTATAAGGGTTATGTGATATTTTCTGTTAGTGATTGTGATAGAAGAAAGATCCCCCAGTATACATATTTCAGGAGAGAAAAGGTCTGATAAGCCTAATAGGGGGTCAGCCTTCTGTTGAATAACATTCCAAAGGGGTACTATCTTGGAGCATGCCCAGAAAATGTGCAGTAGATTACCCTCATCCTGCTGGTAACGAGTGCATGTGGGAGAAGGTAGGAGTCCCAACCTAGCCAATTTCTGAGGTGAGAAATAGAAGTTATGCAAGATTTTAAACTGTGTTAACTGGAGCTTATCTTGTTTAACATATTTATGACAGCTCAGCCACAGAGAGGGCCAAATAATTTCCTGATGGGGAAAAAGAGAAGACCAAAATTGAGACAGATGAATGGATGTGTTCTAACTGAGCAAAAGAAAAAGATGCAATGAAAGGGCTAATGTCTATAGTTAAAGAACACAAAACGATCACGGTACATACCTGATTATACATCTGGACCAAGTGACTCTAAAAGTTTGAGTACTTATTCCTCTTTTCTTAATGGAATCTCCACTGCTCCAGCATGGCAGACACTGAGAAGAAGAAATAGGAGAACACATTTTGAATTGCCACAACGACAGCACATGAGGATAAAGAGGGGTGTGCAAAAGGTCCCTGAACAGGAAAATAAGGCAAATAAAAAAAAAAAAAAAACTGGTTCGTAATGTACTAAGGCATCAGCAATAATTTATCTATCCAGGTACATTAACCCAACAGAGGAAATTTCTACACAGGATAAAGGCCTCTCATTTGTTTGAGCAACCAATATAGATATCTTTGAGACTAGACTGTCAGAAATAGCTCTCAAATTCAGTGGCGGACAGGGAGGACAAGGGTACTGCGGCATCTTGATGAACAACTCACAGTGTTGCATCCGTGCATCCGTGTATTACTGAGAACCTCAGGCCAAAATTTACTTATTGCTAGCTCAATGATCCTGCAGTAATTACATTTCTGAGGGCAAGCAATTAAGCAATACTGCAAGACAGGGTGTGTTGTGCTGAGATAATGGCACACCTCATGTGGATTTAAGTACATTTATGAAGGCTGAGTGCTTCTACCACCTGAAAAATACTGTTAACCCAGTACAATGCACACCATGGAGTGCCTTATTGCAATTCTGAAATGGGTCCATTTAGAAAAGGAAAAAATATGTTTTTAAAACTAAAACTGATTTCTTGCAAATCTGTGAAAAAGGGAAAAGCGTTCAATTAGCAAACTGAAAAAAAATCTAATTTCTGCTTGTAATCCAATGGGTGAGACTCATTATTGAGGACAAAGTATGTGCAGCAGCACTGTAATGCTGTGAGCCATCACTTCAAGTAAAAGATTACATTTTAGCCCCCCATCTGTTATTGAGGTTGTGATTATAATTTTTTTTGTTTTGTTTTGTTAGCATTGAATTTACAGTGGTTGGTTGAGGCAGAGAGAAATGTGTGGCACTAAGCACTGACTTGTGCAACAAGCACTGGAAAGAGAGAGAGAGAGAGAAACAGCCACAGTTGTGAGCAGAGATAGAGAGATGGCACAGAGGGAAGAGAACGCGAGAGAGCCACAGCAGTGAGGCTGAGGTAGCTGCCACAGTCAGAAGCAGTATAGCAGTCCTCTCTGATGCCTTGTAAAGGTGGTGCACTTGGTGGGAACAAGAGACAAGAATGTAGGAGCTGCAGTTGGTGGCATCAGGAGTGGATACCACCCAGGTGGGTGGAGCTGCATTTGCGGTCTAAAGTGCCTCAGTTAGGAGTGCAGTGGGTTCCCAAAGGGACGTGGTAACATCACAACACAATAGCAGCTCATTAGGGTGTTTGACATGACTTGGTACCATGGTGTAGATGGGAGTTGGATCTGCATTTTGGTAAATGAACTTGTGTCAGGGCAGCCATGATTACTGTGGGAATTCCAGGCTGTAGTTGTGGCAGTGTACTGATTTTAATGGTGAACAATCAAAACAGCTGACTGGATCTTCTTCCAGTACTGTTATGCTGAAATCCCATTTCTGCTTGTAATCTAGTAGGTGGCGCCAACACTCTTCATGGAGGAGAAAGTATTGGCACTAGCACTGTAATGCTGTGAACCATCACTTCAAGTGATTATTTGCCCTTAAAATCAGTACACTGCCACAACTGCAGCCTGAAATGCCCACAGTAATCATGGTTGACCTGGCACAAGTTCAGTTACAAAAATGCAGACCCATCTTCCATCCACACCACTGTACACATTCATGTCAAATCCCCCTAATGAGCTGCTATTGTGTTGTGATGTTACCACTTACCTGTGTGATCCCTGCTATGCTCCAAACTGAGGCATTTTAGACTGCAGGTGCAGCTCCACCCACCTGGGTGGTCTCCACTCCTGATGCCACCAACTGCAGCTCCTACATTCTTGGATCTTGTTCCTATCAAGTGCACCTCCTTACAAGGCATCAGCCCCACCATCTGCCCACCCTTGGTTGGTAATTGTAATTTACAGGTGTTGTTCTCAATCAGTTCGTCTGCCCTGCACCTGTCAGAAATCCCACAGTTTGTCCCATGCACTCCCCTGGAGGCAGCCCCCGGACCTTTTCTAGTGCTAAAGTTCAATCACTTCTATTAGTCAATTCCTTACCCCTTGCATTCAGCTGTACCTGCTCACATGGCTGGTTGAACTGATTCATCATAGTAACTGAAACTAAGATACACTACAGCTCTCCTACCACATTCTAGTGTCTTGAGGTCCCACCCATCCATATATGCCTCCTCCTTTCCCTCTTCCCACAGAGACGTACCTGGAAACCTTGTCTTTTCTGCTTAATTTTCTCACTATCATGAAGCTCCTGAAATTAGGTATGCCTCTCACAAGACCTCTGCCACTCCCCTCAGCCCCTGCCGCTCCTCTATTGCACTAGCTAATTTTTCTGCCGTAACCTTGCATTTTGTGGCACATTTAGTGTTTACTTGTTTTGCATTGATTCTGGTGTTTACTTGTGTGTAAAATTTTGCACTGGATTGTGCGATATCAGTTTACTGAAGACAGCATAGTGCAGTGGTTAAGGGCACTGAGCTGCAAACCTGGAGACCTGGGTTTGAATCACACAGCCCCCACTTGCATACTGTGTGACCCTAAGCAAGTCACTCAACTTCCTTGTGCTCCCAGGTCCCACCTGGAAACAAGCTTCAGCTTAGTCTGCATTTCTTTGTTAAACAATTTCCCTTTCCCCCTTTCCTTACCTAGCACTTGCCTTGTAATTATTTTTCATAATACCCTGTTTCTTACCTCCTGCTCCTGCCTGGCATATTGTAGACTGTGTAGTGATTTTTTTTTCTTGCAATTATTTCTTCACAGAGCCTCAGTTCCTGACCTGTCAGTACTGGGCATTGTGCTAATGAATCTCTTTCAGTACTGCTTACACCTAGTGCTTGTCTATCATCTGCTACTTGCTTAATCTGACAGCAATCTACCCTTCCCCTACCCTTTATTCAAACTACCTTCATCTAGGTGCACTAATACCATGCTAATTTTCATTCCACTATATCTTGGTCTTCTCTTCATCCTACCTGCACAAACCCCCCTTTTCTCCTCCTCTCCCAATCCTGCCCTCCCCCACACTTCTTTCTCCAACTCACTCTTTCCCCATCTCTTTTCTCCCCTCAATCCCTTCCCCTCTCACCCCCCATACCTAAACCTTTTATCCACTCTGGAATGTTATGTTCCCACCTCCTAAGCCAAAAATCCTTCCACCATATCTGCCACCCAACCTTTATCTCCTCCACCCCTTCCTGCCACCACAGCCCCTAGTTTTGCAAACATTTTCCTTGGAATGTGGGAGGAGGATCATACATGTAGTAATGCCTCCAATTCATATTTTCATAAGCTGTAATTTGGGCATGATTACTGTGAAGAAATACTGATTATCTGTATCCATGCTTTTATAAGCTGGATTTATGATGGCACTACATTAATTACATGTTGATTATCTGGAGGAGTGATTCCACAGAGTTTGTTGAATTTCCTAAATTATCTAGACAGTAACAATTACTGTTTGAAATTTAAAACCACAATACTGTAGGAGTAAAAGAAATTACATTCCTAGATTTGAGAATATAGAAACAGAGTAATGGTAATTTAGGTAAACTTGTTTAAAAAGCCCACAGATCACAATACCTTTCTTAGGGCAGACAACTGTCACCCATTATACCAGATACGGGAAATTCCAAAGGGGTAATTCATTCATTTAAAGAACGATTGCAGTTATAATGTCTTTCATCTACCTCAGAAGAAACAAATACAGTTTTTCCTTCAACAAGGGTACAGCTTGTATACATAAATACAGTGGTTATGTCAGTGGCATCATTAGACAAGAAAAATATGTTACATGGTCTACCTAATACATCAAAGAGAAGGAGCACCTTAAAAATAGTTAGATGCCCATGACTGATAATTACCACAAGTGCTGTGCAAAGTTAAAAAAAAAATTTGTGAATTAATTCACACATTTGCCACAAAGTTAATCTGCCTTGAGAAGTGCCAACTTGCAGAATAGGAATAGCTTTCTGAATACTGAACTTTAATAACTTCACCGGTGAAGTGGGGCCCATAGTGGAAGTTCATTACATACTGTACTTTGTGATTGGAGATCACATGGTATTGAAATGAGTTGTATGCATGCAGAAACAGTTTTGAGTGCAGTTTTGTTAGGAGAGAGCTGTAAAGAAGTCTGTCCCTGCTTGTCTGGGAAAAAAACTTTAAAATTAATCCAAAAATGGATTCTTTTGAAACAGAATCTCTCACAAACAGATCTAGAGGTCTTTGTACAGCTAGATTAGCATTGCTTGTTTGTTTCTGGTTTTGCTGATTCATTTAGTTTTAAGTAGTTTTTTTTGTTTTGTTTAAAAAGCTAGTTTCAGCTGCAATCAAATATTAGCTGACTTATAGGGCTGTGCGAAATTAAACTTCCACCAGCAGGATTTTGGCAAAAGTCTGAATTTCACTTATGCAAAATTTTGGAAGGTACTTTGACAACTTTGGCAACTTTCATAGAAATTCCTACTCAGAACAGTGGAATGAATGTATGAATTGCAGATTGCTGCATTAAGCTGCAGAAAGAATTTTTTTTTTCAAAAAGTAATTTTTATTAAGTTGATCCAGTTTATAATCCCATATACTAAGATGCAATTCATGTTCAACATTCTGCCCCCCCCCAACATAATGATAATGTTATACATTGAAGATATACATACAGGTAGTAACAATCATTAAAATTATGTATTAGGACAGTCATTTTCTCAAAGAATTGGTGTTGCATGTCAAACCCTCCTCTACTTCAAGTTTATTTATCCTTCACTTCTCTACTAGTTGAATCTGTAATCTGTAATATCCAGAACCTCTGAATCCTTATTAATGGCTCAATAATTTCTTGTAGTTCCCCTCCATGTTTTACCTTTTATATCATCCAACTTTGCATCAGTTTCATATATTAATTTTTCATGTAAAAGTGTTTCTTTTAAAATAATCCACCAATTATGAAGTTTAAATTTAGGAAGATTTTTCATCTTCCAATGATTTAAAATCATATATTTCACAGTCATTGTTGCTAGAGTAATTATTTTCATATTCTTATCATTGATTTGTTTTTTTTTAGAAAGTTGTTAAATTAGAAAATATCTGGTTCTAGGGGTAAATCGATCTCTAGATGGTCATTTATAATATGTATAAGTTTTTTCCACCAGTCTTTAATTTTGGGACATTCCCATAAACAATGTAGAAGAGTACCTTTATGGCCACAGTCATGCCAACAATATTCTGAATATTCTTTTTTAATTGTGGCTATTTGTGATGGAGTTATGTGTGCTCTATTTAATATTTTTAACTGAATTGATTTATTTTGTGCAGATGCATATATTTTATGTCTCTGCATTCTCAGG
The DNA here is from genome assembly GCA_016271365.2 of Neoceratodus forsteri. NCBI lineage: Eukaryota > Metazoa > Chordata > Ceratodontiformes > Ceratodontidae > Neoceratodus > Neoceratodus forsteri. The sequence continues at coordinate 865,803,707 of CM057450.1, read as the reverse complement.
AATTCCCATTGTATGTCAGTAACTGACATATTTAATTAAGTATTCCATTTTGTATTTAATTTATGTGCTTGGTTATTACTTTTAACTACCAAGATTTTATAGATTTTTGATAGGGATTTATTTTGATCTTTTAATATTGCAATATCTTGTTGTTTTTGAATATTGGAAGAACTGTAAAGGTTATCATTTAATATTTGACTTTTTTTTTATTTGTTGCACAAAGTAAAGTAAAATAATGGATTCCATCAATGATCTGGAATTGATTCCTTTATTTGTTTATATGTAGGATATTTTTATTGTATTAATATAATCTTCCATTTGTTTATATTATTTTTCTGAAGTATATTAAATAATACAGTATTATAATTCCCCATATTCTTTTATTTGGTCCTATTTGCAAATATAATCATGGTACAGTATATGTAATTTATTAGGATTAATAATATATTTCCATATTAGATGAAACCATGATATAAGGACATGTTGCTTTAATTTATGAAGATGAGTATCCAGAAATATATCCTGAAGATTGTCCGCATTTTTTTTTGTAAGCTTTATTTAAGTCAATCTACTGCTTTCCAGCATTCTAGCACAGGTACAGACATCAATCATAAAGAGGAAAGGAATTTTAGCAGCAAATTTCATGATCCAAAAAATAATTTTGTCCAGGATTATGCTAAATGAAGCTTCCCCTGAATAATAAGGTCTTTATAATAACTCAGCATCCATTTGATATTTGATAACTTAACTTAAGAGACAATTCAACTTGGAAGTGGATTCCAATCCAATAAGCTATTGATTGGAGTGTCAACAGCCCCTTCTCTGTAAATAGCTGATAGAATTCCACTGCATCCACTAGAGACCCATGAGAACATACTTTAGAAAGTTGGAAACCATGTGGCAGAAATCAGATTTTCCATGAGGCTTCACAAGTTTTGGTATTTCCCTTCTTGGTTAGTAGTTCTATATTGAATATGTTCCAATTTCATGCAATGTAATAGCATGTGTATCCACTGGGCCACTGTGGACATAATTTCTGATCCCTAATGATGGGCCACAATTTGTTTTGTGACCACTATGCCCATTTTCCAAACTGGGTGTTCCACTGCCCCCCCACGTGCCCCTTGGCAATCCCAATAAAATGGTGGTCAGGTCCAGATCTTGATGACCACCTAAAATTCTGTTGAGCAGGCAGACAATTTCCTTCCAAAATTCCATGACTAGGGGACACTCCCAGATTAAGTGAAGAAAAGTGCCTGTAGTTGTCTTACATTTAAGACATAAGTCAGATATAGTTGCATGTATTCTGTGAGTGACAGCAGGCATAAAATAAGATCGGTGAAGTATGTTGAATTGAATAGCTCTCAATCTATTATTTTTAAGCCCTTCCATCCCCTTTTTTAATATATAATGCCAGTCACCCTCTGTCAGGCTGTCTGGGAATAAATCCTGCTCGTATTTCTTTTTTCTTCTGAAAATGAGTTCTGGAAGCCCTCCCAACAAGGTCTCATATATAGCAGACATAGATTTTTGTTTGGATGTTTTACCCTCTCTAAGAGAAGCCTCTTCTATGGGGGATCTATAGAGCGGGAAAAAAGATATATCAGAATTCTGGCCCCTGAACAATTTAAATCTCACCTAGAGAAAAGCAAAGAAATGTGCTGGAGGAAGGTGATAATCTGTAGCAAGTTTTTGAAATGATTTTAACACTCCTTCCTCAAATAACTGTGAAAGTGAGGAAAGGCCTCTATGTTCTCATGTAATCAAAACACAAAGGATTGGGTAAGGAATACGCTTGGTGTCCCACAAAGCATATTGAATTGAGGCCTCAAATGAGAGTGTCTGGAGTCACCCAGTCATGTAGGGGGCCACTAGCCATGCTCATAAAGTGAATCTAGTAAATGGATTGGCAACTGATTTAATCACTCTCCTTTTAAGTGAGGCTGCAAATAGTGCACCATATAATGAGGCCAAAAAAGGTGCTTCCTCCAGGGCAACCCAATCCCTACAAGGCTTAGGCCCTGGGACAGTATCTATAAAGAAAGCAATTTGGGCTGCCTGAAAATATAATTTCAGATTTGGAAGACCCAGATCTCCCCAGGATATTGGCTTCCAAAGGGTTTTCTGATTTATCCTGGGTCTACACCCATTCCATAATAGAGATGTAATGCATCCCATGAGCATTCTGAAATATTTATTTGGGATATGAACTGGTAAGGTTTGAAATAAATACTAGCATTTTGGGAGGACACACATTTTGACCAAATTCACACGGACGATCAGCATAAGACAAGAGCCCTCCATCTTTCACAATCCTCTTTAACTATTTTCAGCAGGGAGTTGTAATTAAATTCACCCAACTTAGCTAGTTTCCTGGGGAGCACAATTCCAAAATGTTTCATGACCAAGGACAGGGTAATGGTAGCACCTCCAAGACTTGTGGGGATCTGTGACCCTAATATGGGTAACCACTCACATTTGTACCAATTTATTCTATGTCCTGAAAATGGATCATATGTTTCAAACAGTTTTGTCAGAGTCGGTAAGGCCCAACCTGGATTCTTGATGAACAATAGAATGTTGTCAGCGAAGAAGGACATAACATGGTTCCCCTCCCCACACCTTAGTCCCCTGAAATCATGTTGACGGCAGATGGCCGGCACAATATCTCAATCATTAAAATGTATAATAGTGGGGAGAGGGGACACCCCTGTCTAGTACTCCTATAAAGCCTAAACTGGGGAGATAGCGGTAATTTGTGAGGATCTGGGCTTTGGGGGATTTGTACATAGTTGCAACCAAGGATCGAAACTGAGGTCCAAACCAATATTTAGTAAGAACAGCAAACATGAAAGGCCATTTCACTCAATCAAAAGCCTTCTCAGTGTCAAGTGCAAGAAGGCCTTGATCACCTGGTTTCCATCCCAAATCCCATTTATACATGATGTTTATAGTTCTTCTAATATTATGCCTGGCCTGTCTCCCTTGATGACCCCCACAATCTGGATTTACAATATGGGGCAAAACCTTCTCCAGACTGACTGCTAAAACCTTTTCCAGTATTTTATAGTCAGCATTTAAAAGTGACATGAACCACACTTTACAGGGTCCTTACCAGGTTTGGAAAGTACAATTATCATGGCCAGGGCCTGGGAATCAGGCAACACCCCCCCATAAAGCCTCCTGCACCTTTAAGTGCATCAGATGTTATAATTGGGACCAAAAGGTCTTATAAAACTCTAAGGAGATATCATCCGGTCCCAGCACCCTGCCCAATTTGGAGGACCAGATGGCACTCTAAGGTTCTGTAGGGGTTATCAGTTCCTCCAACACCTTAACTGACCCAGTATCCAAAACCAGCAAGAGGATGTCCCTCAAAAAGGTTTCTGGGTCTATTCTCTGTGGAACATCTGATGCATAAAGTACCTGTAAAAATTCTGAAACACAATGTTAATAATCAACTGGTATGAGGTTACCACCCCATCTGGGCCCTCTATCTCAAGGATTTGCCTTTCTGCCCATTTGAGTTTAACCATCCAAGCAATCCATTTTCTCACCTTGTCTCCCTCAAAATAGTTCTCTGCCTTAGTTATTAATAGACTATGCTCAATATTTCTGGAGGGAAGCTGATTTAATTGTTCATGGAGGCATTTGAGTTTAGCTGAATTAACATCCTTCCAGTTAGCCATTAACTTCTTTTCCATGTGAAATATCTGGGATTCCAGTTCTTTCTCCTCCCTAGACTCCTCTTTATGCTTATGAGCCTCATATGAGATTGAGACCCCCCTGATTAACCCAAGAGTCATTGCTCATTTAGGCACTAGTGACCACAGCATGACTGAATGTACTCTGTTATGTACAAGAGCAAAAGTATTGGACATAGCCAAAGCCTCTGATTATAAATATGCAGACTGGACCAAAATATCAAAAGACCTAGAGGATATAAACTGGGACAAAATAATAAATGGGCTGGAGGTAGAACTAGTGTGGGAAAGAATAACCTATTAGCTGCATAAAGCTGCAGACCAATATGTACCTATGCAGAAAAAAATATAATAAGAAAGGTCTTATTCTACTATGGTTCAATAAAACCATTAAAAAAACAAATATGCAGAAAATATAAAGCTTTTCAAAGATATAAAAGTAGCCACACACATAGCCATCAATTAATGTATAGAAATAAACCAAGCAAATTAATGAAATTTATAAGAAAAGAAAAGAAAAAATAAAACTAGAATTGAGGTTATCTCAAAAAAAAGACAGCAAATGTTTTTACGCATACTGTATATAAACAGTAACAAACAATCAACCAACAAACCACTTCAGTACTCAAGGATGGTGAATTAATCACAGATAGCAAGGACATAGCTGAATGTTTTAATCAATATTTCAGTTCAGTCTTTAATACCAACTCAAATAATAAACAGGAATGGAAAGGTACAATGCTCTTCACAATAAAAAAATGAGGTACTGGCTGAACTACAAAAACTACATCTTCCCCTTGACCAGCCAACATAAATCCCTTGGCACTAAAAAACCTTGCCAGCATCCTAGCATATCCCCTTACTGTACGTTTTAACAAATCCCTCCACACAGGTCAAGTTCCTATCAGTAATAAAATTAAGTTGAATGAATCCAAATGTACTGCATTGCACTTTGGCCTCAAAAACTCTGGTTTCCAATATAAATTGAATGATAAAATTTTGAACATTTCCAGCAAAGAGAAGGGCCTTGGTGAATGGGTTAATACGGACCTCTCATCTACTAACCACTGCAGAAACATTACACAGGTAACTAATAGATTAATTTATTCAATACATAAAACCTTTGTAACAAGGGATAGTGTGTGTACAGTTAAATTATACAAGACTTACATAGTTCCCAACCTTGATTTTGGGTCACCTATTTGGAACCCGTACTTAAGGCATGACATAAACCTAATATGAAAAAATGCAAAAGAAAGTGACTAATTCAATCAAGGGGTTAAAATCTATTGAATATAAGGATAGCATTAATAAACTAAAATTATTCACCTTAGAGACTAGATGAAAAAGAGGGGACTTACTGCTTCTTTATAAAATGCTGCAAAACCCAAACTTAATGGCTCAATGTGGTATAAAATTTAATCGTAGGACCAATAACCTTACATCACATACTAAACAACTAATTGTTCCTAGGGTAAATACAGTCAAAGGAAACAATGTTTACACAGTAAGAATAACTACATTTGGAACTCCCTACCATGCTATTTAGTCCTTGTCCCAACCTTGGAAACCTCCAAAAAACATCTTGATATATTCCTGGTCCAGAATGTGTTCAGGCAATAAACTCACTATGAATGGGAGACAATTTAATGGGCTATGCCTACTTTGTCTTTAAAAACCAAGTAATACCAAGTAAATGCTTTTAATGCCTCCCATGTAGTTATAGCAGACATATCCTTCACTCTGTTGTATTCTTAAAATTATTTGATGGCTGTGAAGACATAACCTTTATAAGCATTATTAACTAATAAGGTTGGGTCCAATCTCCCCTGTGGTCAAGGAGAAGAATCCCCAGAGGGTGCCACTTCCACTTCCAATGGAGCATTATCAGAGATACAGAGGGGTTATAAGTAGCCGATATACAATCCCTCAATAAAGACATGGACACTAGGGCCAGATGGATTCTGATATGGATCTAATGGGAATGACAGAAAAATAAGAATTCCCAACTGTCCGGGTGAAGATGGTGTCAAAGCTCCACCAATGCCCAGATTGTCTGCATTTATGGATGTGTAAATCAATTTTTGATATAATTTGTTACCTAAATTTGGATAAAATGACCATTGGAAATATGCAGATATTATTTATTTATTTATTTTTTATTGACTGGGTAAGTGCACTGGACAAATCCTGCCTATTTTCAGGCACAACCCGGGGTCGGAGGATACAGATGAATACCAACTGACCTTGAACCAGGTTAAACTGTTGGGCTTCCATATTCATTAGGGGGGTCTGGACATCCCATTCCCCATAACTATCTTGAGGCAGATATAATATTCCATGCAATTTGTGAGTTACCACATCCCCATAAGAATTTTGAAAATTTTCTTTTTAAAATCTTGGAACCACTCTTTGTTTGTACATCATAAGATGTTTTGTATCACACACATAAAATGAGGGAGAGCCATCATTTTAATAGTTTCAATTCACTGCAGAAAGAAATTATGCAGAACTCATCAATGTCAGCGGTCAGTTCTGTGTAATGTCCTTACACAGTTTTATACATTAATCCACAGTTCATACATTGATTCTGCAGTTAAGTGAGCCGCTGAACTGCAGGATGAATGTATGAATTGAGGGTTAATGTATTAAACTGTAGAAAGAAATTCCACAGAACTGATCACTGAACTGCAGAATAATTAGATGTATTGTGGATTAATGTATTAATATACAGAATGGAATTCCTCAGATCTGTAATTCCAGAGTTCATGTGTAATTTTCTGCAGTTCAGGAAGAACATTTCACAGAACAGGGCAAAATGTTGCTAAACACATTCTGAAGATTTTGATTTTTGCCTAAGGTAGAAAATCTGAAAACTTTGTGAAATTTACTACATTTAATAACAGCTCTGCAAAGGTGGAATTTGCAACTTCTGGCCAGCTGTACTGTCAAATCTATCTTTCAGGCAAGGCTCCTAGAATTCTTTGGCCACAGAATTTTGTGCAGAACTTGCAGCCTACCACTGAAAATCTGCAGTGCCACAGTTCAGTGTTATGATGATTCTTTATTAGCATTTACAATACTTCCATAGCACCTGGTTCCCTTCCCTCCTTTCATATCCAAAACTCCTAAATGCTCAGCATGAGATGTTCTCATTGACATCACAACATACATTAGCTAATGAAAGGGCTGCATACTGCCACAGAAATGAATAGTCATTCATCTTCTACTGCTCCCATTCCCTTAGGAAATGGCACAGCACATCAGACACTGAGATATTTGCTCAACCTGTACTATAGCCTAATAAAATTTTCAGTCTTAAGATATTACACTGGTGCCAACTTAAAGAAATACTACACTTGACAATTTCATAGACCTGTTAACTAAATACCTTGCTTTGTACATATTTATTTGTGCCTTTAATGTATTGGAAAGCCCTCTGAAATGAATAATTGTTAAAATGAATCAACCTGACTTAAAAAAAGAAAAAAAAATACCCAGAAAGGTGGACTGTAATGATATGTAGACCTGTTGAGAGAACAGACCTATTAAAGAATAATTGCGCTGTACACATTTTTGCCAGTTTATTGCTTACATGTTATCATGGGTTAATAGAATTACCTAACAGTTATGGAGAAATGTTGTGTGAAGAGTCAGCATTAGGTCAGTGGGTAGCATATTGTGTTCCTATGCCAGTAACTCAATTTTGGGGATGAGCTTGTTGAAATAACCGGGCAGCATGAGGATGGGGGGGCAGTGCTGTCCACCTAGACCACCAGGGAAATAATATGGGACTGTGGATTAGGGATGGGGGGGGTTGGGAAATCACTAGACCACCAAGCTTTTTTTTTAACGTACGGACAGAGATGGGGGAGGTCATACTTAAAATGAGATTTTTTTTCTAAAAGTCAGGTGGGTGATCCATTGGGGGGAAGCATCAAGTTTTGTCGGCAGCGACAATGCCGACCTCCCCCACAGTGACGGCACAATACTGCTGCAGGTATTGTGCCACCTGTTCCATGGGTGTTTTCTGTGTGGGGCTGCCCCTCCCCGCATGCCCCGGACTTTAGGATTCCAACTCCAGGTCGGAGTTATTCTGGGGAGGGGGCGGAACACTGGGGGAAGGTGAAACACGGAAAAAGGACCATTACTGTGAATGTTGCCATAATGGTCTTTTTTCCTGTTTCACCATTGGGGTGTCACCGTAAAGGGGTGCACTGCCATTGAGGTGGAGGACTGATAGCCATCAGGGATATTTAATTATGTATCTCTGAGGTGGGTGGGTAGAGGGGCCACTAGCCACCAGGGCTTATTTTATTTGACACTGGGTGAAATTTCACCCATAACTTTTGCTGAAGTTTTCCTCTCCATCACAGGCAGAAGTTCAGAAACATTTGTGAAAGTTCCCTGATTTCTGTAGAAGTTCCGTGGAGGCAAAAAATCACACTTTCGCTCAGCCCTAACACACACACACGCACGCACGTACGCACACACACACACTGTATTGTGACTCATTCTTCCACTCTTTTATTGTTTTCATTTGGTAACTGGGTATGGACCACTATGCACAAGTGTCTGTTTTCAGAGATGACCCAGGAGCACTGGGGAGGTTAAGTCACTTGCTCAAATTCCCAGAGTATGCAAGTGGAGGTTGTGGGAATCAAACCCAGATCTGCTTGATGTGCCAATCTCATTCACATCATGTTACTCTAATGTCTAGGCTATACTGACAGGCCCTTCTTTTTCATTTTATTTTTCATTTGTTTATTTTTATACTGGTAAGTCTGTGGGACAAGCCCATTTTCACAAACGACCAGTTTAGACAAAACATGCATACAAATTAAAACAATGACACAATATAAATACACATTACACATAACATTTACAGTTTGAGTTTCCTAACAGAGTTTTCCTAAGTTCAAACTTGAAAGTAGACAATTTCTTTTGTCTTATAACATTTTTAGGAAGTTGATTATACATCTTAACAGTAGTAAAATTCAATGAATTTTGACCAAAAGTTGTTTGACAAAATGGAACCTGAAATCCCTCCATACTCTGCAACCTTGTACAACTAGGAATATTAATTGGAAATAAATTAAGAATACTGTATGGAGAAATACCTAAAAAGACCTTATGCAAAAACAACAAAGCCCTAAAATTAAATCTCCCCTTTAACGATAAACAACCCAATTGTTTATAAAGTAAACAATGATGAGTAAGCCTTGATTGACAAGTGGCAAGACGTAGAACAAAATGATATGTTACTTGGAGTCCGGCCAAGACTTTTTCTGAAGTGAATGAATATACTATAGACCCATAATCCATCATAGTTTATAATAGACTATGTGTAAGCAATAGTCTAGCATCCTCCATCAGATTGTCCCTAATTTGATAGAGAAACCCCAACCTTTTATGTACCCTACTAATTAACTCTGTTACATGACAATCAAATGCTAAATGACAATCAATTAATACCCACAAGTATTTAAACTGCCTAACCTGTTCAATTACATTACCCAAGTTATCAGTGATTTTTAGTTCTTGACTTTGTACTCTCCTAGGATGGGAAAATATCATTATCTTGGTTTTTGTTTAATTTAATACCAATTTATGTTTAGCAAACCAATAGTGAAGCAAGCTGAAATCATATTGTAATGTTTTCTGTAAAGACAAAAAATCTGAGCCTGAACAAAACAAAACTGCATCATCTGCATACAACAATAATTCAGTCTTTTTAAAATTATTAGCTAAATAATTTACAAATAAAGAAAAAAGCAAAGGACCTAAAATGTATTTGTTTTATTTTCACAGGTTTCTTTTTTTCAGCATCTTAACATTTTTCCTTTGCTGCTTCCCTCCTGACTTCATCCGCAACTCCCTTGAACCCCAAGTCTGGACTCTAGGTCTTTTCTGATCCCACTTTGCATTCCCCACAGTTGGAACAACCACATAATCTCTCCAAATTGACTTAAGTGACAAAAAAGAAGCATGCGCTTTGAATTTAATAGTAGACATCATGCAGCCACACAATATGTCCATCATAGCTGAGCACATCATGGTTGTCTCATTACTTGCTGGGCTGATGGTCTTTGGGTGGCAGAGCATCTCTCAAGAACAAGAACTGCAGACCTCCCAACCAGCCGCCCCTCTCACCAGTCTCTTCCAGATCATCTGACCCTCAACCCTGACCACAACCACTGTTGGTCAGAGAGGAGGATGAAGGGCAGGTTAAAAGCCCAAAGTCAATTGTTTTATGTAAAAAAAATGAACCTAATACAAGCCAAACTGCATGGTTCAGCAAAGGCTCTTAACTGAGCTGCCCATGTTTGGGTTGCCACGGTTTTTCTTTATAAGGATTCTGCACATCACTAGTTTGAAGTTTAGTAGGCCAGGAACAAGTTATAGTGAAACTTGTTAAACAAAAGAATTTACATGAAAAACAATTGAAATATTACTTCCCAGTTGATTCTAAAAGTGGATAGGAATCATAGACAGCCTTTCGCATTATTTCCATCTCAACCACAAGGGAGAATTATCTGTGGCAAAATGTTAGAATGGTTCTCACCTTCTTTTCAGGTAAGAGCAGTTGAATTTTAAGAGTTGAACTTCATGTTTTTCATCATTGAAATATCCTAATGGTTAATTTGACAAAAAAATCTGCTAAACATTTGGGGCTTTCTGAAGGTTTTTATTAACCCTGGTGATGCAGTGGTTTCTCGGGGATATATGTTTGAGTAACACTTTATTTTAACTTTCCTTAACTACTCTGTAGTTAGTATAACTACGCTGCAACTGCATTGCAATGTAGTTGCATGCAAAAAATGTGTAAACCCCTCTGTCTCCTCCCACCAGTCAGGAATTCTCTATCCAGCAAGTGGCCTGACTTCCTACTCCTAGATGTGGTACCCTCCCTGACCTAACATCCAGTTAGTCAGGGGAGGGACTAGTGATAAAATCTCAACTGCTGCAATTCATTGCAGACTCTCCATTGTCTTATTTGCTCAATTTCCTCCCTTTTCATCCTGGACAAACAGCATACGCATTGTCTTGGAGAAAAATGGCTGCAGACAAATGTTTATTAACTACTGTATTTTGTACAACATACAGTGATAGGTGATGTTCCCCTGTCAAAAGTCTTGCTCAAACCATCTTAGGCCTCTACTGGTACATTCACCCATAAAGGTACCCTTCAGGTGGACCCAAGAATCTCAAGTACAATCTATGAGGGATCCAACCTTTGAGAAAGAGGGCCATCTGGCCAGGTGGTAGGTGTTCAGCCCTAGTCTGATGGACACTTCACCATGATGAGATCATTTAGGATAGACCCCAACCTGCCCTAACCAAGTCATGGTTGTCCAGTCCTCACCTCATTCCAAGCCAGGAGAACCTGTCCAAAATGGAAGCCGGTTCTCCATATACCCCTTGTATGGTTCTTTCTGATGAGACTCCCCTGCTGGCACAAGACAGAAAACATCTGGTCCTCCAAGCAAGCCAACCACATTGCTCTAAATCCTTCAGTATGGATTCAGTGAACAAATCATAACCATAGTCTGTAAGATGCATCCATCTCTGGCATACTGCCTGGGTACTGTTGTGGCAATACTATCATGCTTCATCACAGTCCCACAAATTAAATACAGTTGCAGTGAAAGTCATGGCCAGATATGTCCTACAATTTCTATGATTTCTCTAGAGAAATATCTTGCCAGGCTGCAGTACCACTATGGTCCCCCAGAGAGAACTTCTTTAAACTATCCCAGAATATATGTCCTGATCTATAGCTGCAACAGTAGATGAAAGCCCACATTTCATAGTTATACTTCCTGTGGGCCTTGTTGATTGCTCAGAGGCTTCATGTGCAGCATTTTTGGTGCCCCTGCATGATGTGTGACCACATTACCATGATGCCAGGCAATGTCTCCCAGATGGACCAAACATCATCCTTCATTTTGTACAGCAGCTTAGAGGACTGCTCCTGACCCAGGTGATTGCCATCTAGATTTATCACCATCAAGTCACAGTGTCCTTGAGAATGAGATTCATTCATCCCCAGGGGAGTGGATCCCTCCATCACATTGTCCCAACCACTATACTTGCACTTGCATAGGGATGAGATGAAGATTATCTACCCTTAGTCATTGCCTAGCTTGCTCTAACACCCAGAAAACAAAGGAATGCCTTCATTATGGGTGTGTGAACACCTTTTTTTGAATATTTTCCAAGCATTTGTATTTGGGGTGTCCCAATTATTCATTAGTTGTGCTTCATTATTCCTTAATTGGCCACTGGAACTGTTGAGACTACAAGATATCATGAGACTTCCTGTCCAATCAAAGGCCACATTGGAAGCTCACCGATGCAGGTCATGTGACCCAGCACTTGTAAAAGCTTCAAGCAGGACAGACAGATTACTTGAGCTGCTGCAGAGAAAGAATCTACTTCCATTCAATTGTTAAAACTAGACAAAAATCTGAAATCTTGGCATTTTGTTTTTTTTCCCCTCTAAATTCTAAGCTATAAGGGTAATCTTTGTCACACTTCAGTGTGATCATTTTCAGTGCTTCTCAGAAGAATTGCCAGAAATGTTTTTCCCTAAATAATAGGCCTGTTTCTACTTTGCAAGCAAAAGCAATGCATCACAGACTGCTGAAACGGTTTGTCAAGGGGAGGGTTACTGTTGTCATCATTTTGCAAACGTTTTCTTACCTGCAATTATTTATTGTGGAAGAGAAATCTATTTCCATCCACTTCTTAAAAATAGCCAAAAAGCAGAAATATTGACAGTTTTGTTACTTTTTTAAATCCCAAGCTAGAGAAGAGGGTACATTTTTACACACTTCTGTGTGATCATTTAAATTTTCTAGGAAAGTGCTTTAACCCACAAAAGTGAAAAAAAAGGTTATACTATTAGGCCAGGCCTTTTTCTGTTCTGCAAATAACAATTAGTTACAGCCCTAGGGCAAATCATCCCTTTTTTGGCACAATGATAAAGAAGACTTCATTAGGTGTAGTAGCTTAGAGAGGCTGGTGACTCAGTCAGCAACTTCAAGTTGCACAAAGCCAGAAAATAACAGAATATTACCCAATATCAAGTTGCTACATTTTCCCATTAAAACTATACACATTAACCCCCCATGTTTTGCTGTTAGGGCTTATTTAGGGGAGTGATTTCACTGTTGTCATTATTTTGCTATCCCTTTCTTTCTTGTAATAATTTATTTATCACTCAAATGAAAAGGCTGCTTGTTCTCATGGCTCTTTTTTACATCCTTTCATTTTACTTTCATGGAAGGCCCAAGGGTAAGGCCTCACAGAACAATTTTTATAAAGCATAATGTTAGTCTTCTTGCAGGGATCCTCAACCCACTTGGAGACCAACATGGCACAGCCAAAATGTTTTCAGGTTCAGGAGAAGCAGAGCTGGTTGAACACCCTGTGATGTAATGGGCCCCTGACTGAAAAACAACCTCCCAGCATAGAGCCTGAAGACAGTATAGCCCACTTCCTGTCTGATTACAGGACAGGGTATGTCCCTGTCTGTTTGTAGGGTACATTCCTGCATGACTGCAGGGTATACTCCTGATGGATAACTGGAAATGAGAATTAAAGATTAAAAGAATAACGTTTTGGTTTCATAAAATGAAAAGAGTGAGTCAGCTCCATAGTGTTTCAATACTGGCAGTGCTGCTAACTACTCAGATGGACTGAGTTTACTAATATATCTTGGTCATTTGGGGGTCAGCCAGGAGAGAAAGGATTCAGCATCCCATGGATGGCTCTCCTCTCAGGAAGTGGGGGCACAGACAGTGTCCCCCCTTGGGACTGCTGCAGTGCACCAGCAGAAGCTGGGTGCCTGGTGGCAGCTGAGAAATGTGGATGTGTGAACATAGAAAATGAAATGAAAAGACTTTAAAAGAGTGATAAAAGCAGACAGCCTTTTTTGTTTGTGAGGTTAAGTAACTGCAACCAAGAAATGGATAGCAAAATGATGAAAGCAGCAAAAACAGACCCCCTAAATATGCAGTATCTGTGAAATGTTAGGGTGGTGTGGGAACTGTGAAGCAAGAAGATTTTTGGAATGTTGTTTTTGTAGGCTTCATGCAGAAGTGGAGTGGTGAGTTGTGCACTGTGCAGTTCAACCAGTTTCACTACCTCATTGTTATGAAGTCATAACACGAGAATCAAGTTATTAGCACACCCCGGGTTTTGATTTACCTTAGGGCTATCATAGCTGTTTTTTTGTTCAGCACCCTTGCTGTTTTTATGATACATGATACTAATAAATATTAAAATAACAAGGAGAGAAAATATATATATGGTTCAGAAAATGTATTCAATTAAATTATGGTGAAGGTGAGTGCAGGAAGGAAGCATGCCCTTACAGAAATAATTATATGAAATGTTTTCATGCTGCACACATAAAACTATCCAAGTGATATGCATGCTGCAACTATGATTTAAATGTTGAATTGGAACTGATTGCATGCATGTGGCATGCATGCAGCAAGCAAGTGTGAAAACCATGATTTTTACATTGAATTGGGAAAGACTGTACACATGTGGCAAGCATGCATAAAGCAAGTGGTCACTTATAACTGCACACATAAAGGTTAAGTGACTTGCTCAAGATCACACCATACACAAGTGGGAGTTGATGAAATTCAAACCCAGATCTTCATGATCGAAGTATTCTGGCTTGCAGTTCAGTGCCTTTAACCACTAATCCATACTGTCTGCACACATATGGCTCGCATGTACTGTTTGTATTGTTATGGCTTTCAGTTTTCTTCCCTCCCTCATCTCAGTTTCAAAGTTGCACTGTAGCACAGAAACCAATAGAAACACATGTGGTTTTGCCTGCCCCCAATACACAAACTTACCCACAAAACCACTTAATTACTTCTGTCTGACCTGCACTCCTACTATTTTCTCTCCTTAGTTTTGAATGCTTCCACACAAACAGACTTTAAGGTGTGAACACAAAAGTAGAAATAACTTGACACACACCTGCATGGACAGTCCCCTCACCCATACACACAAACTATAGTGGATATGGCCATGCTGCTACAGACAACCCACCAAGTATAGATATAAGTTAAAAAGTCTCTTACTTAAGTACTAGGAAGCCAGAAGCAGGAGTCTTTAAGAGATGATGTCCATGGGTCAGAGTGCTGGGGAATACCCCCTTAAAATGAATGGAGTTATTTTTTATTACTATTTTATACATTATGCTGGTTATTTTAGCGAATAATGAAGGCCACTGTTCTACTAAAAAGGTCCTTGTTAGTCAAGTGGTGACCTTCATTAATCTCCAACTCTTCATCAATAATGTATAAAATAGTAATATAAATGGTACACACCCCTGCAGCCTCCTTTGCCCTTTGCCATAACGTGATTGTATGTGGGAATGTGGAGGTCAGCTTCACTGGTGGAGGGGGGGCATAAGCCTGACTATAGTGGGGTTCCAATAGTCTGTGCATACCGTACCACTCAACTGTCTATTAATGCAAGGGACAGCTTTAGAATGTTTATAACATCTCTCAAAGGTACACCTTATTTGTTTTGACTGAAAAGTGTGTAAATCAGGAAAAATTCAAATGTATAAAATTCATCTGTATATACCCCTGAGCAGTGCATCAGATTTCAGCTTAAACCCACCCAGTTACTAATATATTTTTTCCTCGCTGAAGTTCTCCCCTCCAAAAAAAAAAAGAACTTTGTTCAAATTTTTCTTCCTGACTCCATTCTATTCAATACTCATCACCTATGGGTCATGAAGCCACCCAAAGGTGAAGAAATGTGAAAACACATCAATATTTCAGACCTTCCTCCTTCCCCAATCCCCCTGTAAAAAAAAAATATTTACTTTTACTTCCCTGGCCATATGGCCAGAATCTGCAGTCTGGCATAGTGTGCCACCAACCCAGTTTTTAATCCGCTCCTCCTCTCTCCTTCTGCCAGATGCTAGAACCGACCATCACAGGTCCCCAACATGGTCCGCAACAAAGTCACCTTACCAACCAAACCCACCCAACCTGGGTTGCTTGCTTCTTGTTGGTTGCTGCTGTGGCTGCTGCCACACTGCACTGATCAAGGCCTATAAAGCCCACCCACACTGCTGTCACTGCCGCTGCTAAGCTTAGCTTGCTGTCATGGGGGTCTGTGCTGGGTTTTTTTGCATGGCGAGCCTAGTAGTGTAAGTAGGTAGCCTAGTCTTGAGCTAGCTTCTAGCTCACCCTCTGTCCCTTAAGCCACCAGGGGAAGTAGAGACACACTAAGAGTAGACCAACAAAAATATGCTGCCACAACACTGCTATTGAGAGTTCAGTGCTCAGCAACTCCTCCAAGCTGTAGTGTGCAGTCTATCTACTCTGTGGCAGGAAAGACAGTGTCGCAAATGCAAGACTCATGCACTCTTTCTTTGCTGGATCTCACCCACATCACATGCGATTGTGCTACCACTAATAGGTGGAGAGAGTTGACAATACAATACAGACACAGTTGAGTCTGTAGACTACATTCATCATGAGCACACACAGGCCAGGTGGGCACTTATTGTGCAAAAGATTAAATTCAAATTTAATGCCATTATTGCCACACCATAAGAATAACCTAGGCACTAATATGGGGCAGGGGCAACTGCCCCCCTCTGCCCTACCTAAATGACACCCCTGCTTAGTGGTGGAAATTCATTCTCAGGTGCTAATGCAATAATTTCCACTGTGTTCTGAGGTACTGTATCTCCATGTTTCATGATGTGTCCTGATCATCATGTGGGCTAGTGTCCCTCATTGTCCCTTATTTTGAGTGTCCATGGCCCTCATTTCAGTGACAAAATGTGAGGTATGGTGCATGCTTCCAAGAGCCTACTCAGCACAAAGAGTTCTGTGCATGGCGATAGTGTATATGCTCAATACACAATGTCAAAGGGAAAGTAAGTGAGATGAGTCATGGAGAAACACATTTGTAGCACTAAATATGCATAAGGGATTTGCATAGTTCAAAATAAAAACGATAGGCTTCATAGCACAGAGGACCCTCTTTGTACATTTGGAATGGGGGA
The DNA here is from genome assembly GCA_016271365.2 of Neoceratodus forsteri. Classification (NCBI taxonomy): domain Eukaryota; kingdom Metazoa; phylum Chordata; order Ceratodontiformes; family Ceratodontidae; genus Neoceratodus; species Neoceratodus forsteri. The sequence goes on along the minus strand of CM057450.1, from coordinate 865,786,940 downwards.
TGTTGACAGGCTATATCCTAAGCATTTATTGCAATAAGAAATAATACTTTACAAATTAATGGAGATTTAATGACAAAAATCAAAAGCCATTAAGCAACTTGCAAAGGCATCAGAATTAATGAGTTTACCTAATTTTTATGAGAATTCAAATAAACATTTATTTTAATTACTCTAATTGCTAGCAGTAGTATAAGAAATAGAAACTGATGTGTTATTTTAAATGATATTTTCACCAGCTTAGCTGCTGTACACATGGCAAGTGTGCAGCACATGAACCTGATGTGATGTTTAAATGATGTTCACACCAGCTTAACTGCTGCGCTCATGACAAGCATGTAACATATAAACCTGATGTCATTTTTAGAAGATGGTTACCTGCTACACACATGCCAAGCTTGCAGCATGTGGACCTGATGTGCTTTTTAGACCTGGTTCATTTAGGTTCACTTTGTGTATGCGAACTGCATGCAAACATTGCACAATGAAGTATGTGGCATGCATTCTACATGTACACAGCATACATATTTCTGTAAGGGTGTGGGAACATATGCAGGTTAACTTTATGAAGAAAAATAGTCAGCAAAAGCAGACTTCAGAGACTATTTCTATTTTCATAAGGGTAACTCATACTTGTACTCATCTAATGTCAAGTTAAGCTTGATTAACTCAAGCTGCTGGACATGCTCAGGATCTAGTGTTGAGTGTTGAAGCTCAACAACATCACCAGCTGTGCTAAACATCCCTTTGGATAGCCACTTGTGAGGGGGCAACTGATGTATCTCATAGCTTGTTGCACAAAGTGAGGGTATGAATGCATCTTCTGTGCCTAGTAGCCTATTGGATCAACCAAAAATGGCTAAAGAGACTCAGCAAAATAGCCATTCAAGATATTTTCCTCAGAAAATGGCTGTGACCATGTCCTCTTCTGTTGATCTTGATGTAACAACATGCTTAGCAGTGCCCACTCACTCCCATCAGTACTACTGTCAGTATTAAGTATTGCTCCTCCATCTCCACCATGGAACCAGACCTGCCAGATGGAATTCCCTCTCTCTAATAACCTTCAGCACCAGCCATTGATGTCACCATCCCCCTCATGCAACCAGTCCATCACACAGCACTTGTCAGAAATTAACCACTCTGTGGCTATCCATAATCTTGTAAAGGATATCACAATTGAACCAGGAATACAGCATGGCTACAAAAATGTGGCTGTGACTATCCAGCACTTTTGCAAACCTTGCATCCAGTTCAGCTTGCAGCTGCCCAGTTAGTACAGTTGCCCCATCTGGAATCTCTCTGTTGTCCTCTACACATCTCTGCAAGTATACTTTCAGTATATGCACTGCTGGAATCAGCTGCCTCAGAGTGGCAGCATATTCAATTAGATCATGGTTGCTCCTCTCAAATGATCCAAATACTCATACCATGGTGTCAACCAGTAACCATTCATGGTGGCCAAGGACTATCCCAGTGTTTCAGTCCTTTGCTATGTCATGAAGTTCACACTTCTGTTCTAGCAGTCTACACAACATCAGGAATGATTAATTGCATCTGGTATTGACATCCTGTATGAAGCAATGTTGAGACAGAACAAGGGATTATTTTACCTCTCCTAGTTGGAAGATATACAGTATTGAATTATATTATTATGAAAAAAAGTCACTAAAGCCATGGCAGGAATGCTGAGTTGACAAGTTTCACTCACTAATAGTCAAGCTTGCCTAAATCGCTGAAAACAAATTCTTTAAATTTCTTCTTGGGCACACAGCCCCAAATAATAGAAAAATGTCTTGAGTGCACAGCTGTGCACACACACAGAATAGAAAAGTGGCTAACTGAAGTGATGGGAGTAAGCTGCCTAGTCCCACCATATCAGATACAGTGCACTCACAACACACACTTCCTTAAGTTGCCATGGAGGTAACCAAGCCTGGGTTCTCACAGAAAGATTTCTGATATTAAATTTTCATTATATTAGCATGGTTTAGTGGCACAGAGGGCTGAGGCAATGCAAAGAGTCTTATTTCCTGCTATGACAGCAGTCCAGGATCAGAAATGGATTTGGGTCATTGGGGGTCAGTTGGGGAGGGAAAGGATTGAGAGTCTGAGGGACTGCTTTCATCTCTCAGGGAGGGGTGGCTTGTCTTCCTGGTCTCAGCTATCCCCAGGTAGAGGTGTGGGGTATACAAAGTCAGGGATGCAAAATATAGGAGGGCACTGTGGGGGTATGCAGAATGGACTCATGCAAGTCCTATGCTCTGCAGGAGGGGTGGGACAGAAAAGCAGAAAATTAACATTGGGGGGCTTCATGAAACCCAGCTCAGCCATCTCCTTGCCTGCTCCACTGCTCGGTGAGTGACCAGGTCTACTTCATATTTAAAGTACTGGGGGGAGGATGTCCCTCCCTCTTCATCCATGGCACAAGAGGGGAACTCTTGGGGAGACTTCACATTAGGAACTTACTGGGGAGGTGGAGAGACAGTTTGGGGGCCTGGGAATTGGGATACATGAAAAAAATGTAATTATATTACTATGAAATACGGTCACTTAAGCCACTGTAGCAATGCTAAGATGATGAGGCTCACTCACTAATTGTCAAGCCTGACTAAATTCTCAGAAAAAAAAAACATTTCTTTAAAGCAGCACTGCAACAACAAATGTTTTTCCAAAAAGATAATTTTCTGCTATAGTTATGAAAACTATTGACAGAACTGTTGGTTTGGGTTTTAGGATGTTTCCTATGCTGTGTACTGTACATGTGAATTGTCGTCTGGATTCATATCATCTTAGGGTCCCCAATATTATTTCTATTCAAAAATAAGGTGGTCGAGCTGGCCCGGTGGCACTGAGGGATGAGGCGCTGGACGCCACACCTCACACCATGCTGGCGATATGGATTCAGGAATGAGCCTGGGCACTGGGGGTCAGCAGGGGAAGGAAGGGATTAGGTGTCTGAAGGACAGCTCTCCCTTCCCTTGGGAGGGTTCTGGGGCTGCACCATACTGTAGGGGTGCCTGGTGGCAGTCGGGTGCAGCATAAGCAGTTGGTGCATGCATAGCGGGGGAGGAGCTCAGCAGGCAGTGGCACATCATGCCCTGCCACCAGTGCACACTCAAGCTCTTCGGAGACTGAACATACAAGGAAAATCCCCTTCCCTTGGGGTTAGGTGATGGCACTTCCTCCTGGACCACACTCCAATGCAGGTCTCTCTTCTCTCCTGGCCATGCGCCCCAATCCAACACTCTACATTACAGATAGAGCACCCTGGGAGGATAGGGCTGCCCTTCTCCTTGGGGGTTCAGATCCTGGGGTTGCACCTGAATTGGGGTGAGGAGACAGGAGCAGCTTCACAGCTGGAGGTAGAGACTGGGTAAGGAACTCACTGGAGAGAGTTCCCATTGGAATAAGGTGTAGAAATAACGTCTACAAAAAAAAATGAGGTGGCCATCTTTTTTTCTTGAGAAATATTTATTTTAAAACTTTCATAAAATTCTTAAATGATAATGAAAACGAAAACAATTACCACCAACATTAACTGGAAGGCATCTGGCATTGACTAGAAAAAATAAAGGTGGGTTCAAATTTCAGTCTATTTTCATTGCACTGCTGCTTTAAATTTCTTCTTGGACACACAGCCACAGGCTTAGCAAAATGTTGTAAGTGTACAGCTGTGCAATGCACAGAACAGAAAATCAGGTGAATGAGGCAGTGGGAGTCAGTCGACTAGTTCCACTCTACCAGCTACAGTGTACTCACACTAGTTTAAGTGGCCATGAAGGAACCCAAGCCTGGGTTCTTCACAGTAAGATTTCTGGTATTAAATTTAAATTATAGTTATTATGAAATCAAGTCACTGTAGCAATGCTGAGCTGACAAGTCTTACTCACTATAGTCAAGCCTGTGTAAATTCTCAGACATTAAAAAAGTTATTTAAATTTATTTTTGTGTGCACAGCCACACACTTAGTTAAATGTCTCTACTGCACAGCTATTCACAGACAGAACACAAAAGCAGCTAACTGAAGTGGTGGGAGTGAGCTGACTAGTCCTACCCTACCAGCTACTGTGCACTCTCACATGCTTATTTGGCTATGGAGGGGCCCAAGCCTCGGTTTCTCACAGGAGATGTGTGATATAAAATTTAAATTCTATTACTGCATTCTCTTGTATGTTATTTTTGAAATCTCTGTACTACTGTATGAGGTGGATCCTTTATAAAAGAGCACTTGTGCTCAAAGGTGTATTTATGAATGAATGAATGAATGAATAACTAAATAAAAAATTATTACGAAACAAAGTCACTCAAGTCACTGCCATAAATGTTTCTCCTAATGCTTCCTATACAACATGTTTTCTACTACTTATTAGTTTTTATCTGCTTGGTGGTTTGTTTAAATATGGTCAAACAAGAAGAAAAGGAGAAAGGTAAAAAAGCAGAAATAGGAAGCATTAAGAGGTAAGTAAAATACATAAATGTCTTGGTCCATTTCTGACAATTATGAATAAGAAAAGAGGTATGTGTGTAACTGTTTATACTCTGAAATTTTTACATCTATTTACTTTTGTATAAGCCCTAATCCCCTGAGTAAGCCCAAGGCGGATGAATTGTTGGATGTGGACCTAGGACCCATGATACACTGGATGAATATTTTAAAGAAATACTGAAGAAACACTTTTTGTCTGGAGTGGCTAGTTATTTTTTATGCTTTGAGTTTTCCCAGCATATGCAATTACTGGTAAGCTATCAACACAGACCAGTCTGAGCATGACTTACTGCTGGATCATAGCTGTCAGGTCCCATTTAGCCCCCAAGAGGGAGTGTAGAATGCTGCACCAACACTCAGTGCCAAGCAATCCATTTTACTTTTCCATAGCTTTACAGACACACCATTGGGATGTACTTTCACCTTTTATTTGGCAACCCTGCTGAAGGAGCAGGCCTGTTCTTGGGCAGCCCAGTCCATAAATTTTGAATGACCTACAGAAGGCCATTTTGAAAGCCAGGTGAAACAAAAGCATCCTGAAGTGGGACAATCAGGTATATGTTAGTTCTGCACATATCCTCTCCCAGATAATGGAACCAATTAGGTGTTTTCCATCCACCAACTTTAGTGGTTTTCCCTAACTCAATCCCTTCAGGATCTTGCAAACCTGAAAGGACAGGGGCCCAATTCCGGAATGCATGGTGGAACTGGCAGGCATATGCAAGTTGTGCCATGCAGCTCTATGCTGGGGGACCCTGCACCCTATTCCAGAACAGGCAGGGTCTCTGGCACATATGTCCTGCAACTTGGGGTAGCTGCAGGGTTGCACCATGGGACTGGCACAACAGACCTGGCCACCACAAGATGCAGACAGCAATAAACTGCCCCCATGCCCCCAGCCCGACTGTACCTACAATCCTGGGGAGCCAGGGGAATATTCAACTTGAAGTGCAAGGGGGCACATAAGTGTACAACCTCAGGGGCACCCTGAAATTCGGGGTGGGGGCATCACAGGGCTGGGGGTCCATGGGGCATGGCCATGTACATTTTGTGGTACTGTGGGGGGCAGCTGTCCTTTTGCCAGGACATATGCACCTTAGACCACCTCCATGCTGGTCTAACCCACAGCACCATAGCGGGACTTGGAATAGGGTTACTGGGTTATGGCAGCTGCCCTTTCGGAATAGGACACAGGTGCTGCTGTAACCCACCCTTGCATCATGCTGCAGTGGGTTGTGGGCAGAGTGGGTGGCGTAGCCCACCTTTGGTGCAACCCGCATATAGCATGGCATAAGCCACAACTTGGAATCAAAACTAGCATATCGCATGGTGGAAGGTGTGATTTGCGCCATAGGGTTTGGTGTAAAACACCTTGTGCCATGCATAAGATGTCTTGGAATTGATCCCAGAGTATTTTCCTCAAAACCCATGACTTTAAAGAACCAGAATGTCCAAGCCATGTGTTTTACCAAGAGCCATATTCTCCTTTATGCCTGTTACTTTGTATTTACATAACTAGCCCCCTGGTATCAGCCATGTTGCTGGATGCTTCTGGGTCACACCAAACCTCAGAAAGTGCTTGATTCCGCTCATGTAGGCTAACCATGTACAGGGCATGTTAGAGTTGCTGAGTAGCTGTCAGGTCTCAGGGTTATTAATTCCTACAAAAAAGAAAGCGCAGTCAGTGAGTGGTTTTTCACTGGCGGTGCCAGCTCCCTGAACTTCTGACACTGCATATGAGACAACACATCAGTAGTTCCATTATTGACCCAAACCACTACATCATCTAAAATTGAATGTTCAGTAAAAGACATCTAACTATGAACACCCATGATAGGTCATCTTGTGGACTATTTGTCCCCTACTGCCAATTACCACAAGGCTGGCCACCCCACATTAACAGTGCCACAACTATGAGGAAGAACTCCAACAAGGTAACCAGCTTATCCATCCATGATGTCTATGAGCCTCTCCAGTCCAGTTTTCGTATGAGGCATAGTACTGAGACAGCACTGGTTCAGGTGCTCAATGATTTCCTGATGACTAGAGATCATGAGAACCACTCCATCTTGGTTCTCCTCACTCTCTCTTCAGTGTTTGGCACTGTGGACCATGGGGTTCTGCTCGACTGCTTGAGGTTCATCTGTGGCCTGTTACGTATGGTTCTCAGGTGGTTTTCATCTTTCCTCACCGAAAGAACTTAGAGGGTGGTGTCAGGGATTTATTCCTCTGACCCTGTTCCGTCATCATGTGGGGTTCCTCAGGGGTTGGTGCTGTCCCCCATGTTGTTTGCAGTGTACATACTTCCCCTCAGAGACATTATAAGAAGGTATGGGCTGAGGTTTCACTGCTATGCTGATGTTACCCAGCTCTACCTTTCTTTCGCACCTGACCAGGATGGAGCCCTTTCAGTATTTAACAACTGCCTCGCTGAAATCCAGGAGTGGATGAGTTCGAGCTGGCTGAGGTTGAACTCTGGAAAGACTGAAGTGTTGGTAGCGGACCCCGGTTGCCGGGTAGGGGGGCTGGTGGTGAACTCACTCTCTGGACTTTTTCTTGGGAGTTTGCCACTTCCGTCCTCTGAATGGGTGCAAAACCATGGGGTAATATTTGATGATGAATTGACACTGCATTCGCAGGTGTCAGCCATCGTCAAATCCTCTTTCTACCATTTGAGGAATATCTCCAGAGTCAAGCATCTCGTTCCGTCCGGTGACCTTCCTATATTGGTCCATGCCTTTGTGTCCTCGCACTTGGATTACTGCAACGCCTTATGCCTAGGGCTTTCAGGGGTGGATATTCACTATCTGCAGCTGGTGCAGAATGCAGCGGCCTGGTTATCGACAGGAACCTCTCGGTCCTGCCATATTTTTACGGTGCTGCTCGAACTGCACTGGCTGCCAGTACAGTGGCAAATCACCTTTAAAGTTGGTCTTCTGACTTGTAAAGCCCTACACAGACAGGGTCTGGCCTACTTGAGAGAGCTCTTGGTCCCTTACTGCCCTGGGCGATCACTTCGCTCGATTGATGAGGGGTTACTAGAGATTCCTCGGGTTCCTTTAAAATCATATGGGGCTCGTGCATTTATGCAAGCAGCCCCCACCCTTTGGAATTGTCTACCCCATCAGTTACGAGACTGCATGACTGTGGAGGGTTTTAAAAAGGCCTTAAAAACCTTTTTATGGATCCAAGTGTTTGGGGAATAACTGGAATACAGTTTTACTTTCCCCGTTTTATACTATTTACAAATGTATGTGATTTAAGTGTAACTGTTTTAATTGTGTTGTGCAGTGCCTTAATAATTTGAAAGGTGCCATATAAATAAACTGATTTGATTCAATTTGATTTAGTTAGCCCCCCTTTGACCCAAGCTATATACTACTAGGATGTGCACCAAGATCCTGCAAAGTACGTCTCAAACCCTAGACCATCTGATGCATCTATAAAGAGCTCTAACTCCTCATTGCTGGCCACCATCTGCTACATGGGCACTTCATTATAGGGAGCCAAGAAGGTTTGCCACACTGTGATGTTTTCCCTTATGCTGTCCATGATATGAACCCTATGGTGTGACTTGTACACCCTTGACTCAGCCATGGTGAGATGTGTAAGGTATTTCTGAGCCATCAAGATGACATTAAAGGCAAAGTTTAAGTGGCCAGAGCTGCTGAAACCCTCACAAGGATACTTTTTTGGCTACCTTCTTCCTGTCCATTAGCTCCAGGAGGGCAAGAACCTTCTTGGGTGGAAAGTAAAATTCAATTATCTGGGAATCTATTTCAACCCCCAGGAATTTTATGCGGGGGATGCAAGTGCCCTCTGTCTTCTCTACAGCCAGTGGGACACCAAAACCTTTGCACACCTGCTGAAAGGCATCCAGGAGGCATGATCCTGCTGTGCTGATGAACAGGAAATCTACCAGGTAGTAGAAGTCCCTGCCAACCTTCATGCCATCCACCGTGTGCAACAATGTGCTGAATTGCTTGAACACTATGCACACTGCTGCACATCACTTTGCCATTCAGTTGTCAATATAATACATTCCTTCTAATATCATCCTCAGGAGTTCCATGTCTGCTTGGTTTACTGGCAAAACCCCTGAAGGCTGACTCTGTGTGAGCCTTTGCCATCAAGGCATGTGGGCCTGCCTGTCACAGTGCCTTCATTGCCAGTTCAAATGGCAAATAGGAAACCACTGTAAAGCAGGGCTCTATATGGCAATTGACAGAATCCCCTTCCAAAGCATGGATTTGGAAGGCTATAGCCTGTAGTTCAAGGGGGGCAGTGCAACTGGACACCTCCCCTTTTGGCTTATTTAAGAGCTGCTCTCCTCACTCCACACACAAGCATTTTTCCTTGCAGCCGGAGGCTCTGTCTGTCTATCTTCTCTCCTGGGGCCTCCTGGGGATCCCCCCCTCACTTGTGCATGCTTGGATGCTGCTTCATTTGTGCTGGACTTCTGTTTTTCTGTTCTCCTGATTTTGGTTTGTATTACTGGCCTCCGGCTGCTCCGGGTTTCTGTGTGTGCTGGTTCCCTTCCTGCTTCTAATCTTGTGTTTGCCTTGTTTCTTTTTGGCTTTCTAGTTTTCTAGTGAACTGTCTATACATTGCTACTTGTGCTTCAGGTTATACTCTGTGTTTCCTTGCCTCAAGCTACCTTGTGCCTGTACCCCCAGACTCTATTTCTCACCTACTATTGCAGACCTCTGTTCACTACATTGTTCTCTGTATGTTTTAGCTAAACCTACTTTCTGCCTTACAAGCCTCAGTTCATACTATTGTCATTGTCAGTTTCAGCTCACACTGAAATCTGCTGCATTGCTCCTCTTAATTGTTTATACCTGTTCATGGCTTTGCTGCCAAGCTAACAGCATCTCCCTGTTTTACTGCTTCACAATAACCTAAGCAGCCTAGTCCATGGAACTCCATCCTGCTTCCTGAACTTATACCAAGCAGATGTTGCAGCTGTTTTCAGTGCATTGCCTCTCCCTATGGTTTCTATGTTCATTCAGATTGCTACACCTACAAGCTATAGCTAATTGCTGCTGGATGCTGCTCAATTACTTTTGCAGCCCTACTGCATTACTCCTCATTTTTATGTTTGTTTTATTTAGGATCATTTATTGCTACTCCCACCTTTACCAAACCTTACTTATATCAAACCCTCAGCAGTTTGTTTCTGATGATAACCTAATCCTGTTTTCATGGCTGGCACATATTTAACTTATTTTATTAGCTGTTTGGTGTTGTGGTGTCATGTTTGTGGCTTCTTTGTTTTGCCTATGGGGGGGGACTGAGGAGTCACATCAGGCATCGTGGCTCCAGGTAGCAGGAGCAGCTTTTAACTTCTTATATGTTTTATTGGTCACTGGCTTGCCCTGGCCTTCTATTGCTGCATTACATAGCCTTGATGGCTTTCCGCAACCAGCTATTATGGGTAACTTTCTACCTTATGGCAGCTGGCTCTGCCCAGCCTTCTACTATCCTTTCCCTGCTATTCTGCATCTGATTCACACAGTCATCCCAGCCTTCCTGTCTCTTGCAGTCCTCCCAACCTTCCTGTTCCTTGCACTATCAGTATTGCTCATGTATCAGCCATCATGGCACTAGCGCAATCATCTTGCAAGTCTGTTCATTCCAGGATCTCTCCCCTTTAAATACTGGCATCCCCTTCCAAGTCTGAAAGCATATTATGTTTACTTGCTTTGAACTGCACCTCCTACCTAACCAGCTTTACGGCCTCCTCCTCTCCAACTATCGACTCCGGGCTTCACCCTGCCTCGCCATTCTCTTACTCATAATATACTATCTGATTCACTCCCAATTTGGCTTTCTAATGGACTTGGTTGGCATGCATTCCTGTGGTTGACAACTGCTACTTGCCTTACCTAGACCCACGAGAGGGTCCATATTGCTCAGCCTGACCTACGTACAGGTCTCATCCAGTCAAGATCCACAAGAGGGTCCACAGTGCTCAGTAAGACCTATGTACATGTCTCCACATGTCTGCTATCATCCATTATGACCCACATATGGGTCCCATGCTCCTTACCATGTGCAGGTCTCATGCTCATTACAACTCACTTTTCCACATTTTGGAGACATGCTGGCCATATTCATTACTCCAGGACTCAGGGCTAGTCCTGTTGCTGATGGTCTCTCTCTCTGCACCCCAAAGTCCACATCTTTAGCATAAGATGCTTGTGGCAGGGTCCTTCTCACCTGGCCCATAGTTGGGAAGGTCCTCACTTCACTTGGACCTTCAGTCATCAACCATACTGATGGCACCTCTTGATGTAGCATTTAAGACTTCAGCAGTGAAGGGCTGGTGCTCTCATGGGAAGAGACCCTTTAGCTTCCCAAGTGGGTTCAGAGGCACCCTTTCATGCTATTCTCCCCACTACCACCTCTGGTTTACCTAGTTTGATCATAGATTGGTAGGCTGGCTGAGCACTTCAGCGATCGGTACTCTCCTCCTCCTCCTGCCTTAGTCAACTCTTGTTGCAGAGTGTGCTCGCAACCCTCCATGGAATTCCTGTTAGAGGACCAGAGTATGCGTGTTCCCTGAAATTGCAATTCCCTTGGATTGGTCTGCTAAATTGCAGTAGCAGAGCCGTGACTAATCAAAACTGTCCCAAAACCTGAAGGGAAGGTGACCAAGGCCTTGGATCCCCAGAGGTATCCTCCTCAAAGAGGTGTTTTCTTCTCCTTGCCAATGGTAATAATACTACTGTAGATAGGCATCCTTGTAGTCCCTAGGTCACTTGGGTAGGTTTCTCACATAGGTAGGGTTACACTGTTGATTAGAGTTGGGTGGATGTCCTGTAATCATCCCATCTCCCCCTTTGGCTGTTCTCTCTCTTCTTAGAAAGCCAACCCTCCATACCTTACAGTCAGACCTCCATGTGGGTCACTATTCACCTGTCATTTCCTGCCTACTTTACTCAAACAATATGACCAACTGACCTATGCTACCAGCTGAACCTCATTACCAACTGACCTATGTAGAGGTCTTCACTGACCCATGCTACCAATTGAACTTATGCTACCACCCAACCTACATACAGGTCTTCATTGACTCACGCTACCAACTTAACCCATACTACCAGCCCACCTACATACAGGTCCTCGACCCCAGTATGTGTTCACTACCTTGTATGCTTTGCTTGAAACTCATTTTGGGCTTCTTCCTAAGGTGCTTTTAGCCAAGGGGTGGAACCCGTGCTTAGGGTTCCTTGTCTTCACACCCCTACAGGGTGGTATATCCCACAGATAGAGAGGTGAACAGCCAAAGTTTGTCTACGTTACACAAGCACAAAACCATTTGCACAGGCACATTGAATTGGAAGGATATAACCTGTAGTTCAAGGGGGCACTGCAACTGGCCATGTCCCCTTTTTGGCATATTTAAGGGCTGCTCTCCTCACTCCACACACAAGCATTTTTCCTTACCCCTCCATCCACCCCTTCTTCTCCAGTGGCATGCCTCTCTGTCACCTGTAGGCTTCTTCCTAAGGTACCTTTAACCAAGGGAATCACTCCTGCAGCACCTCAAGAGGTGGAACCCTCCCATAGGGTTCCTTGCCTTTGTACCCCTACAGGATGGTATATCAAATGGATAGAGAGGCGAACAGCCAAAGTTTATGTACGTTACACAAGCAAAAAAACAGTTGCACAGGCAAATTGAACTATGTGGTAATTGATGAAATCCCCTTCCAATTACAACAGGTGAATAATTATCTTAGTTCACCCAATAGTTTTTTTTTTGGGGGGGGGACAAGCCAATCGTGGACACCCAAAGGCCAGGAATATGGAGAAAAGAGAAGGGGCCACAACCCTGCCCAATGCGTCCTCTTTTTGGAGTTTTGTTTGAACCAACTCTGGGCTATGCCTGGCTGATTTCAGGTTTTCCAACTCTTACCCATTCTTCCTGCTCTTGTACAAAGTCCTGAAGCTTTCTGAAAAACCAGGGACCAAATGACTTTCTGATCTACAGTATATAACACTCCAACCACACATTAATCCACTCACAAATGTTTATATATAAGCAAATAGATATGTTCAATCAGGTTTCAAGGGACCTGCATGAATGAGAATATGATTATACTATCTCAAAAACTAAGGAAATTCTTTCCAAAAAACTTTGTTAATGCACCAGTTATGCCTCAGATTAAAGTGACAAAAGTAGGGAAATGTGGTGTTAGGGTTTCCAACCATAACACCCTGCCCCACCCTTCAAACAGCAACAGGAAAAAAACATTATGGTTTCACCTCTCCTAAGTCTTTACAAATTAGGCTTGGGGTGTTCTTTGGGGCTGTCAACCCTAATGCTCACTCCCTTCTCATATAATCAGCACATCTCAGCTTCTTTACCAATGGAATGGGATGAGCATTAGGGTTGACAACCACAAGAACATCCCTGGCCTGATTTGCAAAGACTCAGGAGAGGCAAAAACATTATGTTTTTCCTTGTCGCTGCCTGCAGGGTGTGGTAGGGTGTTAGGGTTGGGAACCCTAACACCACATTTCCCTACTTTTGTCACTTCATTTTGAACCATAGCTGGTGCATTAACAGAGATATTGCAACAATATACAGTATATCTATATGTGTTTGATATCCTTAGTGTTGATGTATAAACAAGTTACTTTTATGGATACTGCTTCTATTCTGTTTAAGATAAATCTTTCCTTTCTCATCCTCTGTACTACAAATTTTTTGTTAGTTATATTAGCTAGACACTTGTTACTGCCATGTTGTTAAATTCAGTTGGTGTCTGTTGCCATACCTCCTCCCAATCATGCCTATTGTACAACTGTTTTCTGTTGTCTGTAAATTTCACCTTGTACTGAATTTGTTGTGTAACTCACCCAGGTTGTGAGTAGCGCACCTACCTGGTTAACAAAAACTAAATAATATCCATTCCACTGTTATTGGTGTTCCCAGGCCTGGGGTGCTTACATTTAAAGGACTAAGAAGAAGACTCCCCCCCCCCATGGTCTGACCTCCAAAGCCTGACCTGCATAAGAGGGCTGAGGATTGCCTCATCCCATTCACTGATACCTGTACTTACAACTGGTTTTATCACATGGTACATAAAACAAAAACATGACACAATTCATGTCTTCAAAAATAACAGACCATATGTTTGTGCAGTATAAAATAATTAATTAGACTACATTGTGCTAACATGGAAAATACAAATAGTGAAACCTTCACTTGATAAGGCCTCCCAAAGCTTCATGAAACTCCCCGCAGGATGTGCTGTTTCAAGGGTACTGGCCACAAAGAGACAATAACTGCTGCCAGAAGGATTTTCTTCTTGGGGTGTTACTGCAGCTGAGAGAAACAGACCAGTGCTCTCTTTAGAGTAGTTGATAGTTTCCTCCACCCTGAAAGTCTCTCCCAAAATTTGGAGCGATCACTCACGAGAGATGTAAGGGGTTTTCCTCTTGTTTTCAGCTGAGATTGCAGTTATCAGGGCTGAGATTTCCTCCATAATGAAGAATCACTATAACAGTGGCTTTGTACTTGACATAATGGAACCTCACTTTGTCTGAGACAGCTTCACCCTGTTCACTCCTTGGAGAGCTGCCAGGTGATAACAGACCTGCACCCAAGTCACAGCCTGCTGCACAGCCTTCTGCTCTCTAATAAAAGTTCTCAGAGTGGTACTGAATGGTGAGGCACTCATGGTGGAGATGGTCAATGCCTCTTTGAAGGAGGGATTGCTTCTCACAATCTTGAAGGAGACTGTAGTGCCACCCTTAAGGAGGCATGATGAGATCCTTATGAATTTGTGAGTTTTAGATAGATTTCTCATTTGTGGCAAAGTTTTTTTGAGAGAGTGGTGACAGTACAGTCAAGAGAGCACCTGAAGGTGTTTTTCATCTATGAGCCTTCCCAATCTGGATGTTATCCTTACCATAGCACTGAGAGAGCTCAAGTGATGGTTTGAATAATTTGCTAATTCCAAGGGACAAAGGAGCGATCTCTTTCTTGGTTCTTTTGGGTTTATCATTAGCATTTGGCTCCATGAAGCATGCTGAGCTGTGGAAGGTATAAGAGGATTGTTGGGGTGGATGGGACACAGCTTGCTTGATTCTTGTCCATTTTCAGTGTTCACTGTCATTTAGTGAGTAAGGAGAATTTTTTTCAATTAAAGTTTATTAAGTTATTAACAAACAAAACAAAACATACATACATACATACATACATACAATAAAAGAGAGAAAGGATCCAACAGAACATTGTAAATGTAACAAGAGTAGGGATACATTGTACAGGAGCCATACTCATACCCTCCCTCCCTCCCCCCTCTAACAAACTCCAAAAACAGAAATAACAAAAAGGAACAAAAACAACAAAAATCCCCACCCATTCACCCCCCTACAACGCAGTTCAAACAAGTGAAAAAATAAATAAGTCCAATGAATCTAACAGAAATGAGCCAGGAATGTACTCAGTGGATATATCAGAGTGAGAATAATGTGTGTAACGATTCCCATTTTTTCTTGTATCTCTCAGGTTTATTATTAAGACTGGAAATAGTTTTCTTTGTCCTCAAATTAGCCAATAATTCGTTTAGCCATTCAGAATAAGCAATGTCATCAGCATCTTTCCAATGTCGTAGAATTAGTTTCTTAACAGTCGTAGAGATAATGGCCATATGATATCATCTGATGAGAACAGTAATTTTGGTGTAATCACCTAATACACAAATTTCAGGGGTTAATACATCATCCAGACCTAGTAAAGGGTCTGTATGTTGTTGAATATTGTCCCACAAGACCACAGCTTTGGAACAGGTCCAGAAAATATGATAGATAGAACCTTCTTCTTTCTGGCATCAGGTACAAGTAGAGGTAGCTAAGAGACCAAATTTAAATAGTTTTTGTGGGGTATAGTATAAATTGTGCAGTATTTGAAATTGAGTAAGACGTAATCTGTCTTGGGAAACATATTTGTGGCAGTTCTGCCACAAAGTTTCCCATTGTAATTCTTGAGTGGGAAAAAAAGAAATCCAGTAATCTGTAGAGGCAAAGCACTTCAGATATGCCCAGTTATATACAATTTTATAACATTTAGAGACTATTTGTTGGGAGCCAATTAAAATATCCAGTTCACTCCTAAATGCTATTGGGTTTCTTTGGGGAGTCGATGTCCCAAATGCCTTTACAATAAGGAGAATTTTTTGATCACCCATAGACAACAGTTTCCCGAAAGGTTTCATTTTGTCTCCTCTACTTTTCGCAGTGTTTATGATTTCACTTGGAGTGGTGAACCAGAAGTATGGGTTTTGATTGTTATCAATGACAACTAGCTATTTTTTTAATAAACCCACACAGGGCTCCCCACTGTCCTTGCTTGAGAATTCACAACCTGAGAGCAGCTTGTGGATAGTTCAAAGTGGGTTGAAGCTGAGTTCCAGCAATACATAATTGCTACTGGTGGAACCAGATCATCTGAGATCATCCACTTTGGAGAGCCTGGTTCTCCTGTTTGGGGATAAGAGACTGCAGGCTTAGCAGGCTTTGCACAATCTAGGGCAGGGGAAGACTGTGCAGAGGAGGCTCCAAAAATGCAGATATCCTGAACAGATACTGTATTTCTAGTCAGTCTTCACAGTGGAAGGGGAGAGGCATGTACCACATAAAAACAGCAGTAACACTGGGAGGAGTGAGACAGAAAAAGGTCCATTCAGAGATTAAAGAGTCCTGAAAGGACTAGTGAATCTGAAAGTGGATAAAACTATGGAACTAGATGGGATACACCCAAGGGTCCTGAGGGAGCTTAGGTAGGTACTGGCTGCACCTCTGTCAGCCCTATTCAATAACTCACTAGAAATGAGTGGTGCCAGAGAACTTGTGGAGGGCAGATGTAGTCCCACTTCATAAAAGTGGCAGCAGGGAGAAAGCTGGCAACTATAGGTTGTTCAGTCTGATGTCAGTAGTGGAGAAGTTAATGGAGATGCTTATAAACTAAAGGCTAGGGGAGTAAGTTGAATTCAGTGGTATAGTAGACCTGAGGTAGCATGGTGTCATGGAGGGGAGGGTCATGTCAATTGAACCTGGTTGATTTCATCGACTGGTTGACTGTGGAAACCATTCAGGGCAGAAAAGTGGATGTGGCATACTTAGACTTCAGCAAGACCTTCGCCACTGTATCACTTAGGAGGCTTATAAGGAAACTGGAAAGTTTGGGGGTGGGTCCCAAGATGGTAAAGTGGGTATCAAATTCATTTATGGATAGGCAACAGACGGTGGTTGTAAACGGCACTAACTCTGGGGAGGGGACAGTGACCAGTAGGTTACCTCAGGGCTCAGTCCTGGACCAGTAATCTTTAATGTCTTTATAAGTGACATTGCAGAAGAGCTAGAAGGGAAGGGAAGGTATACATTTTTGCAGATGACACCAAAATCTGCAATAGCGTAAAGACTCCAGAGGGAGTGCATAGAATGTGTAGACACCTGAGAAAACTCAAAGAATGATCAAGGGCATACCCTGGGTTTCAATGCAAAAAAAAGGACAACATATTGCATCTAGTGCATAGAAACCCAGAGGTGGTGACAGTCACAAAGCAGGACAGAGATCTAGTGGTAATCATATCAGATGACCTCAAGGTGGTGAGGTAATGCAGCAAGGCAGTGGGTAGGGCCAGCAGGATGCTGGATTGCATGGGGAGGGGTCTCACCAACAGAAGGAGGGGGGTGCTGTTGCCACTGTATAGATCATTGGTGAGACCCCACCTGCTGTACTGTATGGTAGGGCCAGCGGAATGCTGGGGTGCATGGGGAGGGGTCTCACCAATATAAAGAGGGAGATGTGTTTCCACTGTATAGATTATTGGTAAGACCCCACCTGTTGTACTGTGTTGAGTTCTGGAGACCATGGGCTCAATTTTCTAATGGCAAACTATGATACAAGATTCCTGTGCCAAAGGTGTATGACACAAATGGCACTTTCTGCCATAGTTCACGGCATTCCCTATTTTCAAACACCAGTTGTGGCAACATCAGGATGCTTTGCAGCAAAGCCCCCCATGCCACTCTTGCAGCAAAAGCACCTTGCCATGTTGCAAGGTGGGTGCATCATGGCTGGGCTGCACCATCCTCTTATGTGGGATTCTGTAAGCAACATCATGACCAAAACAGGGTGCTCCAGTAAGACCAGCCAGGAGGTAGTCTAAGGACTATGCACCACTGCTGGGCAGGCTGGTGATTGGGGGGTGCTGCCAGAAGGGGAGTGGGGGCATAAGGAGCATAGGGGTGCCCTAGAGGTAATAGGAATGAGCTTGGGTCACCGGGGGTCAGCCGGGGAGGAGAAGGATAGAGTGCCCGATGGCTGCTCTCCTTGTTCCGGGGGGGGGTAGGTGCAGTCTCCCACTGCAATGACACCATCTAGGGAAGCCCGGGTTGAAGGTGCAGTAAGGTGGAGACACAGTAAGGGCATTGGGTAGATGTTGGCAGAGGGGGAAGTGGGAGGTGCATCTCAGTGCACCCCTTGCTCATTGGTCCTCATTGCATGCCAACGTCTGGGGAAGAAGACTGGAAAAATACCTTGGTCTCTCCTAGGTGACGACACCTCTCTGGGGGATCTCCAGGCTTGTCGGACAGACTCTGTTGTACAGATTCCACAACACACAAAAGTATGTTGGTTTGGAGAGGTAAACACGAGGGGTCCCTCCTCAGCCCCACTGGGGGTTGCTAGTGTGGAACTCGGTATTCTAGGGGCAGATCATGATGGGAGTAGAGCTTGCGGACAGAAGATGTCTGAAATAGTGGAGAGAGGAGGCAAGTAGGGTGCATGAATATAGGGTTAAAAAAAAAAAGAATAATGCCCAGACTCTGCGCCTGATCAGAGATCCTCAGCTGGCAGCCTCCTAGTACAAGACTAGTCACCTGTCCTACCGAAGACCCCTCAGCTCACAGACCTGGGTCCACAACCAACACCTCATTCTTGTCTGAATTTAGCTTCAACCAGCTGGCAATCATCCATTCTTAGATTTCAGAGAGGAAGTTGTTAAATACTGAAACTGCTAACTCCTATTCAAGTGCAAAGGACATGTACAGCTGAGTATCATCTGCATAGCAATGAAAATCCAACCTGAACCACCATACAATGTCCCCCAGCAGCAACATGTACATCACAAACAGCATAGGAGACAGCACAGAGCCCTGTGGTACCCCACATGGCAAGAAAAAATCCCCAACAACACTCTCTGAAACCTGTCCAGTGAGAAAGGATTGAAACCATCTGAGGACTGTAGCCTACAGTCCACATTTCAGCCAAAGGCGAGCCAGCAGAATCCCATGGTCCTCGGTGTCATGGCTATTCTGGCAGGCATTTGATGATGACTGAAATAGCATATGGCCTCTCTGCACTGAGAAAAATCATATATTGAATTTCTTAAATATGCTAAGTATTTTATGAACTAATGTTTAGATTTTGTACAGTGCTTTGGTTTTACAAAATGCCTTTTTATATAAAATATCTATCCTCTATCTATCTGTGTGTCTATCTGTCTGTCTGTCTATCTATCTGGAATTGCTTTTTTTACCTAAGGATTTGGGGGAGAACAGTAATTGGAATTTGCATTTCTCAATGAAATGTAATAATAACAGCACTGTATTATTGGATCTGCACATCTGTGAGAACTCTAGGAATGGGGAAACAAATCTGCATAGCAAGGAGACAGTAATTCATTATTGTATTTTGTGAACTGCTACCCACACCAGTTAATTTTACAGCACTAAAAGGAATTTTATCACAGAGGAGAATTTTTCCAGGAATGCAAACATTCTGGAAAATTGCTTTTTGAAAAGAGATACTCTAGGTTAACTATTGAGAAAGCTAAAATCAGAGCACAGGAAAAACCATGGGATAAACTTCAAATACAGAGATATCGAAATATAACAATTATTAATCCATTCAGTTTAGTAACCACATACAGCATTCAGTCTCAGCAAATTTGTAACATCATTAGAATTATTGGTACATTTTAAGATAATGTCTGAGGCTGCTTTAAAATCGCAGGTGAGCAATGAAGAGTTTATTAGATATAACAGTTATTTAAAAAAGTAACATGCTATGACTCACAGCTAAAAAAACATAAACAAAAAAATTCACGAGGGATGAGAATGATTATGAACTAAATAGGGTTTATGACTGGCATACAAAGGAACAAACATCTAAAAATCCCAAATCAATATTGAAGAAAAGTGCTGGGACTGATACTAGGGGAAATAACTCAAATTCAGTACTAGATTATACAACAGGTACATTGGACTCAGATGGATCTGAATTGGATCCTTTATTGGAGGATGACTTGGGGGGGAAACACAGCAGAGTCCCTCACCCCCCTAGATTATGCAGAACACCAGGATTAGCAAGCAAGTTACTTGTTTTCAAGACACTCAACAACCCAGGGGAAGAGGACGAGGGGGTGGGGTGGCTTGTAAGAAAAAGAAGAACAGACTATTAGTCCAACAGTATATGGGACTTCCTACCCCCGGCCCCTCATTGAAAATAAAACAATTATAAATATTTCCAACTATGAATTAACTGGTGATGAAGAAAGAATACTCAATAAAGGAGTTTCATTTAGTCCCACTACAGATATTGACTTCTTTTCCACAAATGTTGATTTGCATGTGTTTGCAAGAAATGTAATGCTTAAATGCATGTGTTCTAATGAAAATGATAATGCTGATGGTGTTGATGGGAGGGTTACAAATTTACAGAATAATTTTCAGGCTAGCTCTTTATATTGTCCAGTACTTAATCCTGTGGTATTCACTTTTATCAGAAAATGTGAACTTGATCTAGAAAACATTCGAAACACCCCTGTAGAACCAGGTTTCACAAATTGTAGTCCTGTGAAATATAGAGCCATTAAAACTTTGTCAGAAAACAAACAAATAACTGTTAAACCAGCTAACAAAGAAGGAGCAATAGTGGTTCTGAACACTGAGGACTACCTTTGTGAAATCAGGAGACAACTTTCAGACACTGACTTTTATTCTAGGATCAGTAGGGAATGTATATCAACATTTAAGAAAGGTACTGATGAACTTTTGAATGTGGGGTTCTTAAAGGGATACATCATGGATAATGTTTATAGGGCTATGACAGTAATACACTGCATTATTCCCATGATTTATGTATTGCATAAGATACACAAGGGTTGGATAATCCACTGTGGAGGCCTATAATATCAGGCCTGGGGTGGGTTACAGAACCCCTGTCAATTTTTGTTGACCAACACCTGCAACCATTGGTACAGAGTTTACTGTCATATGTCCAAGACTCTACAGAAGTAGTTTGCCTAATGGAGGACTTAGACATGGGGGATAATTGGTATTTTGCCCCTGTTGATGTAAATTAATTGTATACTGTAATACCCCATGGGGAAAATCTTGAAGCAATGGAATTTTTCTTGAATACTGGAACTGAAGAACAACTAGTTGAGGTTCCTACATCATTTTTGGTACAACTTACTGAAAAGATTCTAACAAACAATGTATTCTTGTTCCAGAATCATTTGTTCCATTGGATTAGAGGAACAGCAATGGGGGCCACTATTGCCCCCTCTTATGCAAATTTGTTTGTTGGCAGGTGGGAGTGTTTGAAACTGTACAGCACTGCCACAAATCCATTCTTTGATAAGGTGGATTTGTGGTGGTGCCTTACAGATGATATACTTGAAATATGGAAGGGTACAGTAGAAGAATTCAAAGATTTTGTAACTTGAATGGAGAATACAAGCAGCTGCTTAAGGTATAAATATTTAATACATCCACAAGAGATTACTTTGCTAGACTTAAAGATATACAGGAATGAAAATGGGGATGAGTGCACCACTTTGTTTCAAAAAGCAACAGACCATGACAGCTTGTTGAGATTTGAAAGCTGTCATCCTTATCATGTAAAATGTAATATACCCAAAGGACAGCTAACACGAACATTGAGGAGCTGTCCAGAAAAGAAGGAATTTGAGGAAAAGTGGGAGGCACATGTGAGGAGATTTAAGGACAGAGAGTACAGTAACATGAGCAACCTGAATGCAATAGATAGCATGGGTTCTATGAAGAGGAAACAAATATTAAAGTATAAAAATAATAAAAAATCAGATACAGCAGCCCGGTGCCCTTTTGTCACAACATTCTCCAAGAGATCCAGCACAGTACAAGAAATTATTACAAGCAACTGGTCTATCCTTCAACTGGGACTTAAGTTGAAAGATTTGTTCTAGGAAGGACCTAGGATAGTGTTTAGGAGTAAAACACTAAAAGATTTGATAGTAACCAACATCACACCTGGCCCAGACACTGCCAGAACGTATCTCAGTCCCCCGCCCCACCCCAAGGCACACATCGATGTGAGAGGTGCATGTACTGAGTACATGCACACATGTCATACGTTCACTAACCCGAGAACTGGGGCCTTTGTCACTATTAAACAATTTATTAATTGTGACACAAAGGGTGTAGTGTACCTCTTAAAATGCAGTTGCGGAAGTTATGTGGGGTGTACAGTATGCAACTTTAAAACACATGTTGGTGAACATGTTTATAGTGTATGGTGGAACGCTGTTGAGCATGGAAATCCATGCTCCCAACAGCGTTGTTGTGCTCACCTCAGTGCGTCATGATCTTGTTGTGCTGCACTGGGTACGTCACCGGTGCAGCACAACAAGATCGAACACATTCGCGCATGCGCGATTTAAAAGCCGCGTCGGTGAGGGAGCTAGTAGCGCTGGAGTGAGTCTGAACACAGAAGCCAAGTAAGGCATTATTTTAAAAAATGCTGCTTCCATTTGCTGTTTTGAAATGAATAGACTCCCCATACACTATAAAAGATTGTCTATGGGGAGTCATTCACAAACATGGATCTTCTCGGATCTGGAGGTATCCTTAGCAATGGACAACCTCTCGAGCTTCTCTCTCGAGGTCGAACGTTGCCAAGGATACCTCTCGATCGAGAATATCCTTGTTGTGAATGACTCCCCATAGACAATCCTCTATGTGCCCTAGTAAAAGGTGATGATTCTTATGCCATAGTAAAACATGTGAAAGAAAGCACACATAAAACCCACAATATCCGGTTTGTAGGAATAGAAGTAGTTCAACTGGGCCCGAGGGGAGGTGTCATTAAACATGCAAAAGGTAGAAGAGAGAGTTTCTGTATATACGAGCTGGGGGCAAGGCATAGTAATAGACTGAATGAAAACATTGACCTTGCATCTTTTTTGAAGAAGTTCAGGAGAAAGTAGAAAGAAAAATGTTTTGATTGATTCAAATATATTTTTTATTGGGAAGCACAAATCCAGTTCCAGATGAAATGTACAGTGTAGTGGAGGCCAATATAAAATCCTTGTGGTTTAAACTAAAATACTACAAGCAATGTCTGACATGCATTAGTTGTGTCATTAAAACTCATTTTTTGACTACTGGCCATAACATGTACACTTCAGTCTTCAAGCAGTGTGCCTGGGTAGCCCAATGATCAGTAAATGGATATATGTCCAACTGAGTATATGGCCAAGTAATTGCTAGGACTGCACTGTATTTATTTTTGAAATTGGGACAGTAGTGCAATTAAGTACCTCACCATATTATTTATTGTATTTTGTTTAATATCATATGGTGGGATATTAAAACAAATAAACAATTGGCCACATCAGGAGTCATAATCGCATTTTGTGTTCAGAACCTTAAACTTAGGACACTAGTGCAACAAAGTGCCTGACAAAATTTTATACTTACACTTTGCCATAAGGATATCTGGACATTTGGTTTACCCATGATATTTTAGCATAAGATGGTGATTTTGTACTAAGAAATGTGGTCATTAGATCTCATTATTTGATTTTAACACTCAATTGGCTATTTTGTCACATGCATTCTGTGATGTCACTATTTATATGAGGCCTGTGTTTGAACATGATTAGAGTCACTCTGATGATGCCTGACAGTGTTCAGGAGAAACGCTAGTGTTTGGAGCAGCTTTTCCGCCGCATTTAAGAGGTCTTACTTGGTGTAAGTGAAGATATGCAATTTTGTTCAATAAAGGACTTTATACTTGAATGTTGGAGTCCTGTGCGACTTGATTCCTGTGGGTGCTTTCGTTGCTTCTGCTTTTCTGAGATAATGTCCAGTAGAGAATAAATATACATGAACTATGTGAAGATTAGTGTACAGCTGGTCTGATAACATAAGGGTTTATGTGATTATTAGTTTTCAACCATCTCAAATAGAAATAGTTGATTTCCTCTACCATTGCCCCCAGAATGTAAAATAGGTAGCTGTAGGTATTGTGCGGTAGTTAGAAAAACAGTAGGCTTTGCACACCACACCACAACACACCACACAGCACACCACACAAATAGGTGGTATAACACTCAAATATGTATCAACTGCAATACCACTTTAATGGTCTATATGGCCTTATGTAGATGTGGGATATTTTCATTAGTAAAACTGTATGGAAATTGAAAATCTATATAGGACAGCAGATAAGGGATATTGAAATGGCAACAGAGATAATGTGTTAGAAGCACTGTTTTGGATGAGGGAGAGACACGTTTCTATGAATTTGTAGGTTTGTAGAGGGTACAGTTACACTCCAGAGGTGGTAACTTGGATTCATTGTGTGACAGGTTCAGGCCCATGCCCCATTTTTATAGTAAAAAGTAAAATTACTAAGAAACCATGCGTTTCTATCCTATACCTCTACTGTCTGTCTTTTTTAAAACTGGTTGTGCAACCATATTCCCGAGAAAATGAGCCCTGCAGTTGCTGGACGAACTTCCTATTTTTCCTGTACTTCCCTGTCCTGCTTCTCAGGGATGCTCCTCAGTCTGTGAAAATGAGACATTTTCTTTCTAAAAGCTTTGAGTTTCTTAATAGAATAAATGAGCTCTAAACATAGTCGGAGTTAATGTTTTCCTGGCTGAGCCTGAGCTTCTTCCTTTTCTGATTTCAGGAAGGACAGTTAATTGAGTGTGGTGTGTTGAGAACAATAGGTCACTGGGAGGAACAATCAGAAAAATAATAACTAGCCATAAGAAAACTAAAGAAAGTGGGGCTTTTGACACACTGTATACTTTTGGAGAAGACAGGACATATTTTTTTTAAAGTGAAGAGCAAAAAAGTCTTAACCTAGTCTAGTCAAACAGGTTACCCTGAAACTGCAAGATATTCTTCTTTCTGCTTAGAAAGGGTTCTGCAATTTTGATACCAACAAGACATTCTAGAGCAGATATGGTGTGCAAAAGACTTTGCTGAGCATACGGGGCTTGATTCTAAGACAAATGTCACAACTCACAGGTGTATGCAAGTTGTGACATTCGCCGCTGCACCAGGGACCCTGCACCCTATTCCAGAACAGGCAGGGTCCCAGGCATTTATGTCCTGCGACTTGTGGCAGCTGCAGGTCTGCGCCATGGGAAGAGAGCACCCAACATGGGTGCCACAAGCTGCATTCCATAGAGTGCAAGTGGCACAGGGCATATCCCGGGCAGAGCCCCGCACCTAAATACCATGGCACTGCCCCACAAGACTGGGGGGGATGGGGGGGGCCACAGGACCATGCTGGGGTGACTGGCATGCAGGGGGACAGGAACTGCTCCATGGGGGCATTGCATGGTGATGGGGTGAGCGGGTGCCAGTGGCCCACAGTGGGCTGCCCTGCCATGGGGAGTGTGGTGGGCTCCCATGGGGGATCATGGGGGGGGTCGGCCAGAGGGGCAGCAGGCTCGGTGGTGCATTCCCGGTGGATGTAGGTATGGTTAGACCAGCTAGTAGCTGGTCTAACTGTACTTACGCCATGGTCTGCTGGGTCCCACTTGGAATCGCAATTTGCAATTCTGCCAGCCACCCTCTTGGAATACCAGCATCATCAATGCCAGAATCCCCCTTGTGCCATGTCGCAAGGGGTTGTGGGTGTAGTGAGTGGCGTAACCCCCATTTGGCACAGGTGGCCAGCGCCATGTTGCAGACTGCCTCTTGAAATTGTGTTGAGTGTAATGCATGTCGCAAGGTGCAATTTGTACCATAGAGTTTGGCACAAGTCACCTTGTGACATGCGTAGCCCATCTTAGAATTGGGCCCACTCTTTGTAACTGACAGTTGTTCAGTGGTTAAATCAGTTTTCTAAATTCATTTAGCATTCTGAAGCCATCAGCCAATGTATATCGTTTTAAATTGTTTCACACAATAAGCATGGACCCAAAAGCCATGTGATAAATTTGGACCCAAAACCCATGTGGAAAATTCCTTTATTTTCACACATGTGTAATAAATAAAATTTGTCACACATATGTGTGATAAGCACTACCTGTCAATCAATCCCACCTCCCAAGCCGGTACTACTTCCCAGTTTTCACATGCAAAGTAGTAGCTGAAATCAATTTTAATTCTAAAAAATAGCAATCATATGCAGACTGCAGCACTGTCTATAGCATCCACATCTGTCTCCCTCCCAGCCACCAATGTAACCACAAGGAGGAAAATCAAATGCTTTAAAAAAAATGTACTTTTTTGTCTTTCTCTTCTCTTTTCCTTGATGCAAAATTCCCCACTCTGATCCTGCATGGATTCCTTGCTGCTTGCCCTCCCACCTGTCATCCCACTCCCTCAATCAGCTTGCTTAAATAGTAGCACCATGCACAAAAAATAATCTTCTCCTCCAGCCCTGTTTCTTCTTCTATGCAGACCGGATGGCTTCACAAATGGAAAATAATTTTCTTTTTTTCCTTTTTCAAACTAACTGCTAAGCCACACATTACTAGTGCTGCTGGCATGGTCTGGTCATGGTTACACTTGCTTAGTTCCCAACCCAACACTTGCTCACTTGCTGAAAATAAAAAATATAAGCCAAACACAAAAGGCAGGATCAGCCAGATAAATTAAGTATATTTAATTAAAAAACATGGAAAGCCAGAACAAAATGATAGTGGCAACGTGTGACTCTCACTAAGTGAGAAACAGCCACCATATTTTTCGAACTCTGTGCCCCTCCTACATGGAATTCTCAGCCAATAGCAAGGCATGCTGTGAAGGTACAAACGTGGGGCTCATATTCAGAGCCATCCAGCTGCATGTGCACAAAAGGGCGCTGTTTGAAACAATATAGGGGTTTGGCTCTGAAGCAATATTTAAACTGATAGCGTTTTCTGAACTGATCAGGCCACTTGTCTGAATATCGGGCCCTGGTAGCATGCTGCACAGCAAGCAGTCACCATGCTGTGTGCCATGCTACAAGAGTGCTGGGATGAAGACCAACCATAAGAGTAAAGCACCGCACCCACTGGTTAGCGCTGTAGCTCCTATGGATGATATTCAGCCCAAACATGCAGATGAGTCCATTAAGAATGCATGGCATTATGGACTCCTCTGTGTGCTATGCATTGGCTGAGTGTGCCAGTCCAGGTCCCCCCTCCCAAGCCTCCATCACCTAATAGTAAAAATTAAAGTAATCCTAGGTGGTCTAACAGTTTCCTCCCAAGCCCCAATCCCCACCTAGAATAAGTAAAAGTAATCTCTGGTGGTCTAGCAGTCCCTCCCAAGCCCTGATCCCCACATAGACTAAATAACAGTAATCCTTGGTGGTCTAGTATTTCCTCCCAAGCCCCAAGCCCCACATAGATAAAAGAACAGTAATTCCTGGTGATCTAGCGGTCCTACAACCCTAATCCCAATCTGCCTGTATCATGCACATAGCTGTCCCTGGGGGTTTAGTAGACTCCCCACCCTAGCAGGAACTGTCCCACAATGCTGCTTCTTCCGTCCCAACCCTAAGGATCAACGATTGGCATAGCTCTCTGCTCACCACAATGGCAGGCCACAGACTGAGCTCTCATGGAGCGTGTACTGTAAAAGCTGATTGTACAGTATGGGCTCCATGTGAACTCAGTCAGCAGCCAGCAGTGGTGGTGAGCAGAGGGCTGTGCTGGTCACTGGCTCTTGGGGTTGGGATGGGGGGACTAAGAGGTGGCATAGTACCTGCCACGGTGGGGTCTGCTTCACCACCAGGACCTTCTATACGTACAGGCTGAGATGAGTCTAGGAAGAAGGACCTCTTCCTAGACTCATCCTGCCCGTATCATGCATATAGCTAGACCATCAGGGATTACTGTTCTTTTATCTATGTGGGGCTTGGGAGGGACTGCTAGACCACCAAGGATTACTGCTATTTATTATATGTGGGGATCAGGGCTTGGCAGGGACTCCTAGACCACCAAGGAACCCAGCCCTTGACAGTTCATAGATGGGGTGAGGGGCACACACCCCCCTCTGCACACTGTTAAGGACTGGGTTTTGGAAACATTAAAATGTGCCACACTAGCATCCATTTAGCACTTCTTGAAACTTTCAGTATTGTTCTGCACCATGTATGCATGAAAGATCCCTCATTTGCATGTGTGCAGTGCGATATTTTGTGCAACGGTACTATTGGTGATGCTCCTCGCATATGTGGCCTTTGAAAATGTTCATGCCACAGACAGCTGGTGCTATTCTGTGTTAGCACAGCACAAACCTGGTTTGTGCTATGCTATCCTTTTGAATATGGGGTCTGTGGAGTCCCTAGCAACCACATTAGCATCCCTAGCAACCTGGTGTAAACTATGCAGTAATACACAGCAGATCACAAAACAATCCTCTGTTTTTTATTAAACAAAGCAAAACTAAAGAAAAGTTAAATAACTACACACAAAAAGTAGATCCTATTTCACTAATGGAATGTGCAATGGGGACTATATAGAATAAATGTGGTGTGTGAAAGTCTTGTGAGACTGATGTGTAATTGTTTGACAGCAGTCTTGGGGAGCTTTTACTTTACTTTACTTTACTTTTAATATTTTCTAAATTTCAAATCTGTGTGCCAGAAGCATAGTTCTGAGAGGCAGAGCTGTATCAAGATTGTATCCTAGCAATCACCCTGAGAGTACTGGGAGGTGTAGTTTCCTGTGATTATCGGGAACTGCATGCTGCACTACCGACTTCATTCTGCACTGATTTTTGTATTTTAGGCATATAACTTTCAGTTTTATCGATATAAAGGCACTATTTATGCAAGTTTTATACTTTTAAAAATTGTTTTGGCAGGATAGGTGGTGGGTGGAAGCACGACCCCTCCAGTACACATCCGAGTCATGGGTGCCTTAAATCTTAACCCCTCTGCAAGTGAGGCTTACTGTGTGTGAGAGAGTTTAATGAGACTTCTGTGTAATGATTTGACAGCAGTCATGGGTGCTATAAATCTCGACCCCTCAGTGAGTGGGGCAAGCACACAGAGACAAGCGTGTGCCTCTGCGCGCCCAAGTTAAGCAAGTCTGGAGGGACTGTCAGAACTGTAGGACCAGCATTCTGTCTAAGTAGTAGTAAGCTGAATATTTTAATTACCAGTTTAATACAGTATCCTTTAACACAGTGATAGTGTTTCAATTTCCCTTGCCCACCCACTTTTAGGTGGTGGTTGGGGTATCTGAAAACTACAAGAAAAAGAAAAAAAATAGGGCTCCTTCTGGCTGTGTTCTAGAGTGTCAATAAAAGTGTATCCCATCTGGTTCCATTGCCTTGTCAACCTTCAGATCTGTGAGTTCTTATAGGACTCTTTCCACTCTAAACAGAATATTGTCCACCTCCCTTCCAATCCTATTTCTTAGCTGTGGTTCTTCTCCTGCCTCTGTGAAAACTGGACAGAAGTATTTGTTCAAGACTGATGCTTTATCCTGGTCTCCTTCCACTCCCTCTCCTACCCCCCCCCACACTAGCCTTACAGTCCCTTCCCCCGTTTTTTCTCCTATACACTAATGTACCGGTAGAAAGTTTTGTCACCTTTTTTAACCTGTCTTCCAATTTTTTCTTCTGTTTTCACATTAGCTCTCCTGACCATTTTACCTGCCTCCCTTACCTTTTCTAGATACGCTGTCACATCCTCCTTTTTCCGTGTTTTCCTATATTTCTTAAATGCCAGCTTTTTTGCCCTAACTTTGCTTGCCACTTCCTGCAAGAACCGTAGTGATTTTCTTTTCCTTTTGCCTTCCTCAACTTGCTGAATGCAAAGGTTTGTCACCTCCACTAAGGCTCCTTTTAAATGGGCTCATAGTTCCTCGACTCCCCCCCCTTTTCTCTTCCTCTGCTAGGACTTACCTGAGACATCCCTCTATCCTTGTGAAGTCTGCCCTCCTGAGGTCCAGAACTCTCGCTTTTGTGTGGCATGACCCTGTTACAGTACTGATATTGAACCACAATGTGCAATGATCACTGGATCCCAGGTGTTCTCCCATCCTGACATCTGAAATTTTGTTTGTTTATTAGAACCAGGTCCAAGATTGCTCCCTCCTGGGATGGCTTTAGCACTAGCTGCTTGAGGCAAGCCCCTTGCAAGAAGTCCAGGATGTCTCTTCCCCTGGCTGTTGCAGCCACTGGGATGCTCCAGTCAACTTCTGGTATACTGAAGTCTCCTACCAGCAACACCTCCCCTTTTGCTATCATCATATGGATGGCTTCCAGTAGATCTCTGTCCATTTCCTCCCTCTGGACTGGGGGTCTGTAGATTATACCTGTATGAATGGATGTGCCTTTGCCTATCTCCAGGGTGACCCACAGTGCCTCTGTCTCTCTTTACATTCTGTCTGCCTCCACTGCCTTTATACCCTATTTTATGTGAGGAGTCACCCCTCCTCCATTTTTACCCTCCCAATCTCTCCTGAACAAGGTATACCCTGGTATAGCTATGTCCCAGTCATGGTTTCCATTGTATCATATCTCTGTACTAGCTATTATATCCTGGTCAGCCTCTGCTTTCTTGTCTTCCTGGTCAAGGAGTTTGTTCCCCAGGCTGTGGGCATTTGGGCACATGGCCCTTCATCTCATGCAAACTCCTCTCCTGTCATCCTCCCATTGCCCTAATTTCTCCTTTCCTCTCCTCTTCTGCTGAGTTTAGTGTTTTCTGGCAATTATGTGACCTTTATGTCCTCTTTGCTGGCTACATTATCCTGTGGGGGTGGGCAGTTAGATTTATCCTACTTTCCTCTTACATCCCCCTTGGCTAGTTTGAATGCTCACCAATGAAGTATTTAAACAAATCATTAAGGACAACAGTCCTCTTCTGAGAAGGATGCAGGCCATACATTAGATGTTATGCTTACTAATATACCTACTGATATACAAGACATTGTTATAGATGCACCCCTGAGTAGTAGAGATCACACCACCATATGGTTTAACATCAATCAGAATGTAGAACATTCCAAGGGGTAACAGTCTTTAAGAACTGCCACATGGCTAATATAGCAGTCATCAAAGAGGAATTATTAAGTAGAGTCTTGAGGGGGTAGAATACCCAAACTTAATACAGAAGACTCATGGAATCTTCTTGTTAGTACTAGTAAGTCACTGGTGGATAAATATGTCCCCAATAAGCAAGGGTGCAATCAAAGGGGAAAAAAAGCCACCATGGTTTAGCAAAAAGATAAGGAAACTAATAACTTTAAAGAAACACTGTTATTCTGCAATGAAAAAGAACCCGCCAGTAGAAAACACTGGAAAATACAATTCTGCTCAAAACAGCTGAAAACTACAATAAGGACGGAATGGATGGGGAATGAGTTCAGACTTGCACACACTAACAAACAACCACAAGGCATTTTATAATTATGTCAACATGACAAGAGACAATTCTAGAGTAATTGGTCCCTTAAATCAAGAAGGTATGACCTATAGAAACCTAAAGGACATGGCCAAGATTTTTAATGAATATTTTTGTTCGGTATGTAATCCGATTAAGAAAGACAAGGTAGCTATTACATGTGATGGAGTTGTTAATGAGCATATCGATATTGTCAACTGTGAGTCTATTTATGACAATCTGTCCTTATTGGACCCCAACAAATCAGCGGGGCCTGATGGATTGCACTCCAGAATGCTGAGAGATCTAGCAAGGGAACTGGTACACATTATTACTATGTCCTCTTGGACTGGTGAAGGGCATTAGTGGTACCCATCTACAAAAAGGCAGCAAATCTAATGCTGGTAATTATAGACTGATAAGTCTCACATCCGTTGTTGGCAAATTTATTGGGAACATAATAATGGATGCACTAAACAAATATCTAATGACAAGAGGATTAACTGATAATACACAGCATGGGTTTATAAAGAACACATCCTGCTCCCCTAACTTGATAAGTTTGTATGAGTATGTTAGCAAGAACATTGACCAACTTATTGAAGTGGATATGATTTTCTTGATTTTAAAAAGGTGCTTGACAAACTGCCCCATGATGGCATAATAGTCAAACTGGTAGCATTAGGGATAGACAAAACTATTGTCACATGGATATATGATTGAGTCTGTGACAGAAAACAGAGGGTGAGAATTAACAGGCTGTTATCTGTGGATGGGAATGTGACATGTGGGGTCCCTCAGGGCTCTGTTCTTGGCCCATTATTGTTCAACATTTGTATCCAAGACCTCCAGTTAACTAGTAGTACTAAACTCACAAAATTTGCAGACAACACCAAACTGAGTGCACTAGTTAACAATACCTCTGGCAGGATTAGTATGATTAATGATCTAAAAGATAATGTGGAATGGGCTGCTATCAGCTGGATGCAGTTCAACATAGAAAATTGTGCAGTTATGCACATTGGTAAAATTAATATAAGGCAATCATACCACATTTCAAGAATCAAGATTCAAGATACTGAGAAAGAAAGGGATTTAGGTGCAGTGATCGACAGTAATCTGAAAAGTTGTACTCAGTGTAAACAAGTGGCAAATGGAGTTAACCACTTAACCAACTGCATAAAGAGAGCATTTTTTTTCAGAAAATCCATCTTTCTATTGCCCCTTTTTAAATCATACGTAAGACCTGACCTTGATTATTGTACTCAGGTCTGAAGTCCCTATCTAAACAAACTCTAGCAAGATCCAAAATGGCTGCAAAAGTATTGTATTTTGGGTAGTGAGAAATGTGTAAACTAGCAATTTTTGCACTAACCACTGAGCCACCTAACTCCACTTTTTAATTGTTGTGATACACACACTGAGTAATACATGTACACATGTATGCATATATATATATATATATATATATATATATATATATATACTGTATTCCAGTGTAACAATTTTATTTATTTATTTATTATTCGGAAATAACCTTTGAGCCAAGGCTTGTTTACAAAGGTTCCACATCATGAGACAGATTACAGACATTCAGACAGTAAAGATACAGAGTAATTGGTCATTGGAAACACTACACATCACATTAACACTATCTTAAATTGTTATAAATACTGTTGGAGTTAAGTGGTGCAAGAGGCTCAACAGAGGGCATGGTGGGCCAGGATTAGTGGGATGAGGAAAGGAGTCCCCTGGGAAAAGCGGGAACAGAGGCAACAGATGAGATCAGGGAAGTTGATGTCTCTTCCTGCTGTGGAGGAGGAAATGGAGGTGCATAGAGAGGGGGGAAGGAAACAGGAAGCTTCCCCTGGCTTTGATCAAGAGGCATCGTCAAGCATTGTCGACATACCAGTGCACTGTCTACACACATTTTTACAGATAATAAAAAGACACTGAGGGACTGTTTTCTTCTTTTAAGGCTCCGAGGGGCATCAGAGGGTAGGGGGGGTTGCCACTAAACAACTCATTTAAATTAGCAATGACATGCATAAGGCTGAAACTGATCTAGATAGCTGGGGAATGTAGACTAGCAATTTTTGAATTAACCACTGAGCCACCTAATTGCACCTTCTAATTGTTGTGCTACACACAGATATATATATATATATATATATATATATATATATATATATTATTGCAAAACTCTATTAATGCATCAGTTAGGGTTCATAGCACAGTGATAAAAGTATGGAAATGTGATGATAGGAATACACCTCTAACCCCCCCACTCTCCAGACACCAACAGGCATCGGGGTGTGCATTGGGGTCATTGGCCTAAATCTCACCCCATTCCATGTGTAAACAAGTTGAGGTGGTGTAGTATAGGAGAATTGGGAAAGAGTTAGGCCTGAAGACCCCTAACATCTCATTTCCATACTTTTGTCACTGTGCTATGAACCCTAACTGATGCATTAATGGAGTTTTTTTGCAATGAATTTCCCTTCTTTTTGAGAAAGTGTAATGTAACTGGTAACTGGTATGTGTTAGTGGGAGCACGGGCCCTCTGGGTCCTGCACTACCTCCACATTACCCATTTTTTGCATAATGGTATGAGTATGTGGAAGCATTGTCCATGTGGGTCCTGTGCTCCCACTTGCACATAACAACGGAGCCATACTACAGCCCTATAGAGTAAGGAACACTTGTAACAGTAATTTGCCAATATCTCAGCAACCGTAGCAGCTATGAAAAAAATTCAAGTGGCATTGTAATCATGACAGCATAACCTCCACACAAGATAAGTCAATCTAATCCATATCTCACATCATTTATGATATATGGGTACCGAAATGCAATGAAAAGATACCCTTGGCATCCCTGTGACACTAATTTGCCAATATCTTCATAACTGTAGCAAGCAGGAAACAAATTCCACTGCTGGCGTAATCTATGATTTCCAAACTTGTTTTAGTAGATTAGGTCACCTAATGGTGACCTAAGCTGCAGGTAGTGAAAACTTTGTATCTCACTTTGTTTTTGAGATACTGGCACCAAAAGGA
Organism: Neoceratodus forsteri; assembly: GCA_016271365.2. Lineage (NCBI taxonomy): Eukaryota > Metazoa > Chordata > Ceratodontiformes > Ceratodontidae > Neoceratodus > Neoceratodus forsteri. The sequence continues at coordinate 865,752,760 of CM057450.1, read as the reverse complement.
GTCACAGGCGCCACAATGTTATCCTATGGAAAATGCTGTAACTTTGGGCCCATTGAATGTTTTGGCATCAAACCACCAAAAGGCACATCTCTGGGACCAAAGCTTGCCACCCTGCAAATTTCAGTCCAAAAGCCCCACTGTTTTGTTGCAGGAGGAGGACAAAGATTTGCAAATTTTTTGCTAAGTACTTTTGCAAATTGAGAAAGTTTTGCAAAACAACAGCACTACACTTTTGTGTTTGCAAAAGTGTCACAGCCGTTTCTTTCACAATTTGCTAAAGTACTGGGGCACCAATTTGAAAAATGGCATTTCTGTTTTTTTTTTACCCCCAAAAAAGATATGGTTGGCAACCTCAGGACCCAACTAGGTAAACCCAACAGTCAGTGTTTACCTAGGGGATCCCAAATTTAAATGCCAGGCATTTTTCTCTCTCACTAACTTAAAACAAGATGGCCACTGCACAAAAGTAAAAGGGCCATTTGTGAAAGGAAAATGCACTGGCGGTAGCTTTCATGAGATACATATTTTTTTACCTTTCACTATAATGGGAAATTTGTTTTTTAATAACTTTTGAATGGTTTAATATTTGTTCACCAAATCTTTAAAAGGCACATCAGTGACCGACACTGCATCTTTTCTGAAGATTTCAGACCAAACAGATAAATCATGCAGGCTGTGGGTGTGAGCAAAGAAACACTCAAAAAGTCTGTTTTTTTTGCGTTTTTACAGATTTACAGAAGAGCATGTACTTTTAGCTCCAGCTATCACTTACTCTTGCTCAGGAAATTCACACACTCACAAAGCATGTTCACGTTAAAAAGAGGCTCTGCCGAGCACTAAGGTAATGCGCATGATCTGAGCTAAAGTACATATTTTTTAAAATTTAGGTAACAGATGTTACTTTTACTCATACTGGGGCACATGAATAGTTTATTTTGCTGCAGATGTTATTACAGGCACACTGGTCATACAGATTCAGTATAGCTGCTGAAAGCTCCCTTTCAGCAAACCATAAAACCAGACAAAGAAACATATTGTATTTGCCTCAAAAGCACTCCTTCTGCATTATACAGGAAAATGCCAAAAAAAAAAAAAGAAAATCCAGCACTTCAGACTTGGCCATACAATTCAATTAAGGTATTTTATTTATTATAAAATAAGAAAATGTACTTACAATTGTAAGTAAAGACAAAACTGCAAAACTAATTTACAACCTCCACCCACATCCATCCTCGGTGCTTCGGGGCACTGACTCCCCTTCTTCAGAGGCAGGAATACTGTTCTTCATCAAATTTGTCTAATATAGCAGTTACCTCATGGCAGCATAAACATTCTAGTGCTGTGTCCATGATAGCACAATGATTACAGAAGCCCCAATACAAAAAAAAGAGAGATAATGGAAAAGAAGCTAATATACTGTTAAAGTACACACAGAAGCAAAACCAACAACCACAACAAGTATAACAATATATGAAGCAAAAAAAGAGATGCGCATATATCATGTCCTTATGAAATTGTCTTTGTCACAATTTTTTTTTTATTACTGTCTCACCCTAATTCCATAAGTTTCTGTTTAGTCATACCCAATAGGGATTGGGGAAACATGACTACCCCGATGGAGGTGAGGAACCTTGGAGAAGACTAACTGGCAGGTAGGTGCAATTGTATATCAGGATATCAGGAATATGGCACTCAACAGAAGTGGGGTCATCCAGTAAGGGAGAATAAAAAAATGTAAAGGAACAAAGCACAGCAACCACACAACATAATTGTGCATACCTGAAGCACCCAGCCTACAATAGGTAACAATAAAATGTTGACTTGTCATGCTGATCCCAGCACCATTACAAGTGGTTGCTAAAGTGATGGCACAGAAATAAACATCCCAGCCAGTAGACTGGGATTTGGAGTACATTGTACTCTGTATACATATGTATACTGTCTCTCTCTACAGCCTGACATGATTCCCAGAGGGGGGCCCACCATACTGGTTATGGCTCTCTCCCTTTGAGTCATGGGGGGAGATGTGTCTGGGGACCAAGGGGCAGAGACCTGCCAGCTAGAAGAGAATAAATAGAATAAAAAAAGGAAAATGCCATCTCAGGCTGATCCATGCAGGGGTTAAATTAAGTTTTGCAGTCACTAGCCAGCAGGGTAGTGACTTGGAAAATCTAATAGCACCACAGACTTTTCTAATGGCCCAGCTGATGTACTTATTGAAATATTGCCTTTTCCAGTACAAGCTCTCAGGTCTACTTAAACAATTTGTTGACTATCCCAAAATAATATCTAACAACATTTGGTTAGTGGGGCCAGCGCCAGTTTTGACTCCTGTCCATGAATATCCACATGTGGTCACATAGGTGACAGTACAGGAATAGACATTCAGGACCACCCTCACAGTACAAACACACACATACACACACCAAAATAGGTAACATATACAATGAGAAAAAAATGCACAAACATACTTGTACTGTAACACAAGATGAAACCATATCCAAACACAGACCCTAATAGAAACATATAGAAACATAGACTTTGACGGCAGATAAGGACTGCTAGGCCCATCTAGTCTGCCCATTTCCCTACCTACAGGATAGGCCGCAGATCCTATTTAACCAACAGCCTATATCTTCCTGCCCCCCACAAGAATTGCCTTATGTCTGTCCCATGCATTCTTGAATTCTCCCACAGTTTTAGACCTCCATAACCTCCTCAGGAAGGCTGTTCCATGCATCCACTACCCTCTCTGTGAAATAACACTTCCTCACATTGCCCCTGAACCGCCTCCTTCTATCTTTTAAATTGTGTCGCCTTTGTTCTTGCAAGTCTCTTTTCTGAAAATGCTACCCTCTTGGACTTTGTTAATTCCATTGAGGTACTTAAAAGTTTCTATCATGTCCCCCCTCTCCCTTCTTTCCTCAAGGGTATACATATTAAGCTCCTTTAGTCTCTCCTCATACAGCTTCTCTTGCAGACCCTGCACCATTTTAGCTGCCCTCCTCTGGACTGCCTCTATCCTGTCTATGTCCTTGCGGAGATGGGGTCTCCAGAACTGGACACAGTACTCCAGATGGGGTCTCACCAACTGTCTGTACAGAGGGATAACAACTTCCTGCTGCTGCTGATGCCTCTCCCTATACATCCCAGTATACCCCAGCCCTCCCTACTGCCTTCTCACATTGCTTCTAACCTTAAGGTCATCTGATATGATTACCCCAGGTCCCTTTCCTTCTTTGTTGTTGTTACTACCTCCCACCCATTGTGTATTCTTCCCTGGGTTCTTATTTCCTAGGTGCATTATTTTGCACTTCTTGCATTGAATCCTAGCTGCCATACTTGACCATTCCTCCAACCTTGCCAAGTCCCTTTTCATCCTTTCCACACCTCCTTGTGTATCAACCCTGTTGCAGATTTTTGTGTCATCTGCAAAAAGGCATACTTTTCCTTCCAGTCCCTCTGCAATGTCACTGATGAAGACATTAAAAAGGACTGGACCCAATACTGAACCCTGCGTACCCCACTAGTAACCCCCCTTTCTTAAGAATGGACTCCATTTACAATTACCTTCTGTGTCCTGTTGTCCAGCCAATGTTTTACCCAGGCTACCACCCTGGGTCCCACTCCCAGACTGGTTAATTTGACTATTAATCTTTTGTGTGGGACTGTGTCAAATGCCTTGCTAAAGTCTAGGTAGGCCATGTCCACAGCACCTCCCTGGTCTACTACTTTGGTCACCCAGTCAAAGAAATCTATTAGATTCGTCTGACATGACCTTCCCGCTAACTAATATGAAGCACCATCAAACTATGATAACAATGAGTGCATATGGGCACCTATGCAGAGCCCCACACACACACACATATACAGTACACACACAGTAAATAGTATGAATTGATATAGTTCAAAACTGATGAGTACAAAGACATATTAAAAACTATAGATATACAATTTGTGATGCAGTTTAGGTCAATGAGTTGCCATACAATATGATGGGGGGCTATCACAGATGATATGAAGGACTGGGATATATTTGTGTTGCTAAATAAAACAGACAATGACCCCTAGATTACAGATAAAGTAATGATTAGGTATTAATAATTAAAATTACTAACCAGTCCAATGTAAGTCTCTGATTTGTGTCATCTAAATCAGAACTATCAGTTGCGTCAAAATCAGAAGCCATTTGTGCCCCCTCATATTGATTAACACTGGATACTATGGGCTCAAATTGATACAGTTGGCTACCAATATCAAAGTTTAAATGTATGTCTTCAACAGTTTTATATTCCTCCTCCCCAAACATGATGAGTAGTGAGCACAGGCTCAGTAAAGATAACTGAAATTCAAAGGTAAAAAAAGCAAACACTCACTGTAAAACAGGTAGGCACAGCATGGACATAATGACAGGCTGTCTGGGAAGTCTGACATTGCCAGAATGCAGCGGGGGCAGGGTTAATCTAAGTTTTCAGGAAGAAGGCACATAACTAGCAGAGACTAGCGAATTCCCTTCCCGATACTTTTGCAACAAAATTTCAAAAGCATGGTAAGTTTTAAGATAAAAAAGTGCATATGAACATTCTTTTTCAAACCTCCACTGTAAAAAAATCTGCAAGTTAAATGAACTGTGTTTAGGGGTCCTAACTTCAGTGAGAGTTGTAACATCAGATTATTTACTACATAAACATCCCATTCTGTGACATTTGACTTATTCACTGCCTTAGTCCCAGGGTTGTCTGCTTATCTCCTTTTATAGCTGGGGAAGACTGATTAAGCTGGCATGATTATGACCTATGAACCTATCTTGAAAGAGAATTCTAACCAGACTAAAGCTTAGCACACAAAATAGTGCTTTGAAACACTGTTCAGCTGAATGAAAGTGGATTGATAGCACAAAACCTTCAGTTTTAGCTAGTCCATTAGTAATCAGAAGAGTTCTCTTTTTCTACTCTAAAGTAAAACATCTGCAGGGCTCCACCCACTGCAGCCATAAAAAAGATAGTGATCTGTTTGAGAGGGCACAACATAGATTTATGAAATTAATTCCTTAGTGTAGGTCAAAACCATACGGAGACAGTCTTGAAGATTTGGGGCTATGGTCTGTAAGAAAAAGGAGACTGAGAGGGGATCTCCTATTTTTATATAAGTTGCTGGATGGTATAGATCTTTCGAATTAGTTGGGCCTAAAGTATAAGGACCACAACCATTACCTGAGAGGCCTTAATCACAAATTAATAGACTACACAACTAGAACTGACCTTAGGAAATACGCTTTTCTGCCAGAGCAATTAGAATGTGGAATCGGTTTACAGGGGACATAGTTGAAGCAACTAAAATTCCCAGTTTTAAGGAAAGATTGGATACATTTTTCCAAGATAATAACTTTTGCAGTTACTACCAGTGAGTAGTGGGAAAAGTTAACATGGGCTTATGCCTTCTACTGTCCTAAATCCACAGTATTATCCACAATATTAAATAATTTAGCTGTACTTCAGCAGGTTGACTTGAGATACCTCACTTGTTGTTTACGCTACTTATGAGGCTACCTGAGGTCAAACTGCCATTGTGCAGATAAATTATTTATTCAACTGGTCCCCAATGCATATCCAATATATTACAGGGGTGTGGTAGTGCCCCTATAGTTAGAGTTGTACCAATACTTCTATGTTAAACACAAAATTTTCCACCTTAATAACTTTGGTATTCTTTGACAAAATAACCCAAAATGTGGCATGTGCAGTCATTCTGCTAGTGTCTCAAAGCATGAAAAGTTTTGTGATGACATCTTGTATGTTTTTTGAGATATGGGGTGGTTAAAAACATAACACAAACAAAAAAACACCTTTTTCCTGTACTAAACATGGGATTTATTTGATCTCATCTATAGCCCAGACAATATGAAATTTGTCCAAGAAATGTTCAGGGATGATGAGTTCTGTGTCAAGGGTTTGCCTTTGGATGGTTTGGTGAAACAATATCATACCATTTGTGTATTATAAAGTTTTTTGTGATAGCCGCTAGATAGGCAGGTAAAAAAAAATCAAACTGTTCCTTCTCAAAGAAATTCTGTTCTTGATGTCAGTTGGCTCCATGTGAGTTCATCACAGATGATACAGTGTGGCCAAAATCTGTGCAGGAAAAATGCTACAAAGGACACAGTACTCAGTAAAAAGAGTGAGCGCTAACTATATCACTTAACTGCGGAGCACCAACTTGGACAATGGGGGGTGGATAGACTTCCAATTACCCCCCCGGATCTCTCTCCATCCCAAAAACAAAAATGTTATTCACTCAGTGTTATGTGGGGGACTTTTCCCCCATGCAGAGGGCATCACCTAGTGCACCCCCCTGTAAAATAAATACACATCCACTGAGATGCACCATGGATAAACAAAAAAAGAATACTGTAAGTTGAAAGACTCAAACCTGGTCCTGTTGCTGTCCTACAGACTCAAGACCTGGCTCTCTAGCCACCACACCACAGAGCCCGCTGGTTCACTCTCTGCAAAACCTGATTCAGAAAGTGCTGGGCCTGAGTGCAAAGAGCTCCCTCTATAGCACTGAAATGGTCACACTATAATTCCCTATAGCTCTTTTCACTAACACTGTTTTTATGGAGTGTAATTTAATGCACTGTAACCGACACGCACATTTGATGTGCTGCCATGTCAGCCATCTTGTTTTTTTTCTGTTAAAAAATAGTTTTCTAAAGAAATACTGCTTAAAAAGGAGTGAACAAGACTTGTATTTAGATCTCAGTCACATACTTAGTTCCATTTTTGCCTTAGGATTTAAAAATTTACAGGGCAAATGTGTCTTATTCTGGGAAGAATCTTATCGCCCATCACTAGCTTAGGTAAGGATTGATCAAACGGACAATAACCATTTGTAGTTCGAGGAAAAAAAAACACTCACAGTTGTGAGCAAGTAAGCACCACTTCAAAAGACTAGAAAATACACATTTCTTTATTAATATCATAACTAGAGAAAAATTGGATGCAATTGAAAGTGCAAATAGCAACTGTGCAAAGCTAAAAAAATACAAATTGCAATTGACTAGTTAAAGTGCTAGAAGTGCAAATGTTATGTTCAGCACATGTTGCCAAATTAAAGTACTAGTCCAATAAAACCAGAGTCAGTAAGCAACTCCCATAATGTAGCCTGTAGCAGCATTTTCTAAATAGTCCAGGATATAGGATCTTCCAATAAGAAGTAAATTACTTTAAAGCAGGGACATGCAATCCAAAAAAACACATTCTTACTTGAAAGAGAATCAAAGGTGCACTCAGGACAACATAGAAACCAGTCCAGTGTCCAATTATGCTATTGGTGCTAGCAACTGGGACCTCCAAAAAAGTAGATAAATCCCTGGGCAGTTCATGCATGAGAATGTTAACAAATATAATGCTGTGTGTCAAACTAGAGTGTACAACAGACTCAAATCTGCAGGCTAGCAACACACCACTTCAGAAATGCAGCCATTCAGAACGCTGTGTCCTTACTGGCTTTCGGGGCATAGAGACTTGGGACACTAACTTTTCAACTCAATGTCATCATCAGAGCGTGTCAAATGATGTGCAAGTGTATTAGTTTAATACCCAGTCACTCAGAAATGAAGGGAAAGGTGGAGGGATTCAAACCCTGAACCCTAAAACATAACAAACATACTATTTAAAACCTGGTGTGACTCACAGACCAGTGATTTTGCATTAGTAATCATACATCACAACCATTAAAATGTATTTTTGTTGTTCAACCATATTACCAAACTATACAATTTATTAAACCAAAATATGATAAAAAACAAAGCCAATCAGATGAGAAACTGCATATGTCCACTCAAAAAGGGAGTGGGGAGAGAAGGACATTTATATTAAGGTTTAGACATGCAGATACTACCAACTAGAGCCTGCAAGCCATGGCTGGAGGCAAGGGTCTGTTTTGTTTTTTATCTTCTAAAGGGAGCCTGAAGCTACAACCAACCAGAGCCTACAAGTCATGTTTGGAGGGGGAACTCATATTGAAATTATGATAAAGGCAAGAATTTCAATGCCCTGATGGTGCAACCAACTAGAGCCTTCAAGTCGAAGTTGGAAGGGGGAGGGGGGAAAGAGGTGGGACACCCAGACTTCGATTGTCATCTTAAGTGCAGCATAACCATTCCAGAGAAAAAGGGGTTGAATTTTCTAATAGCCTAAATAACTATATGATGGAATTTCATCATTCAAACCATTTGGAAACAAAGTGTTTAATGTATAAATCCAAAATGCTTCCCGCTGCAACAAAAGGTCACCTAAGTCACCCCTCAAAAAACAACTTCTACTTTTTCAATCCCTGTAAATCTCAAGGTTGCAACTGAACTATGTCATGCCTCATAATAATGTCTCACCATTGCATAATCAAAAATCATATTTCTTATGGTTGTTTTATGTTCACCTTTTCTCATTTCTAAATCCCTTTTTGTTTGTCCATCATACCCCTTGCCACATGGGCAAGTTAACAAGTACACAATTTCTGTTGTGACGCAATTTATAAAGTTTTTAATATCAAACTTTTTTCTCGAGCTAGGTTTGCAAAAAAATTAGAATTGCACGTGTTTGTGCAATGGGTACAATGTCCACAATGAAAATTTCCTTTTAATTTGCAAGGTAGCCAGTATCCTTGATTTACTGGTTGTGGTAATGTAGCAGAAGTGAGGCAGTCTTTATGAGTGTGCCTACGTCGAGATAGAGACTCTTGGGATTTTGTCTGATAAATGTTTCAGTCTGTTATCTACTTTCAGCAGACCCAAATGTTTATGTATAATCTGACATCTTATTTCCCAGAGGGTTATAATTAGTTACAAAAGTGGGTCTGTCATCTTCTTCTAAGGCTCTCTTGTTATTTAGTAAGTCACATCTTTCTCTTTCTGCACTTTTTTCTAGGGCTTGACATAGAAGGGGTGCTTCATAACCTCTATTTAGCAATCTGTTTGTTATTTCACTACTTGCTACTTTGAAAGAGGAAGTGGATGAACAGATCCTTCTTGCCCGTGTATATTGGCTCTTGGGAATATATTTTGTTATAAAATCTAGATGACAATTATCCCTTCTCAAAATTGTATTTCTTGCCAAAGGTTTCCTATACAGGCTTGTTTGTATCCTATTCTCTTTTTTCTCAAACAGGATGTCTTAAAAAGGGATTTTTTTCTTGATCAGCCTCAAATGTAAATTTTAAGATTCTGTTGGTGAAATTAATATAGCCTACAAATTCAGACAACAGATCTCGACTTCCAGACCAAATGATTGTCAAGTAATCATTAATATATCTTTTTCAGATCTTTAAATATTCTAAGAATGGATTTTGTTGTGCATCAAAAATGTACTTCATTTCCCAGTCTCCCATATAAATATTAACCAAATTAGGTGTGAAAGTCATACAAATTGCAGTCCCCTTATGTTGAACAAATGCTTTATTTTCAAAAAAGAAATAATTTGCTTCTGAGATGAACCTTGCTAATTCGATAATATATTTGGTAGGTGGTAGTGACATTTCTGTAGACATCAAAACTGTTTCTAGTGCATTTAGTCCACCTTCATGTGGTATATTTGAATATGAACTTTCTATATCAATCGTAAAAAGCCATTCTTCTGGTTGAATCTGTATGTCCTTAATCAGTCTCAAAGCATCATTTGTATCTTTTATGTAAGACACTAGTTCTAACACTGTTTTTTTTAATGAAAATATCCACATATTTTGAAATGGGCTCAGTAATACAGCCTATTGAAGAAACAACGGGACGTCCTGGTACTGGCACTTTATTTTTATGGATTTTTGGGAGAAAGTACAGTGCCGGTCTTTTTGGGGCTTTGACTGACATATACTTGGCCTCAACATCAGTAATCCATCCAGAAGTTTTTCCTCATTCTATCAAAAAGGCAAGCTCTCTCCCGTATTTCATCCATGGGATCATAGTCTAATTTCACATAAAACGTTATCATTGGAGAGTTGCCTATTAGACTCCATGATATATTGATCTTTGGCCCAGATGACTACTGCTTCACCCTTATCAACCTGTTTGATAACAATCTGATCATTTTCTTGTAGCTCTTTTATAGTTGTTCTTTCATGACATGTAAAATTTTGATGCACAGAAACATGTTCATTCTTTTTAAGCAAATCATGTATATCACTTTGCACAAAATTGGAAAAAGTAGTGAGGGTGGGGTTATTTTGAGGAGGACAAAAAATGGAGGGTTTTTTGAAAGGGGCCACTTCTCTGCTATTATTGCTTTGTATTTGGGGTGGTCTCTCTTTAAAAAATCTTTAAGTTAAAGTCTCTGAAAAAATGTAAACAAGTCCACCTCTCTTTGAAAAGGGTCTGGATAATTAGTAGGAACAAATGAAAGTCCCTTTTTTTAAAACTCTGGTTTGGCAATCTGTCAATACATGTTCACTTAAGTTAATTAATTTCAATTCGGGTTCCATTGCCTCGGAGACCTCCAGACCTGTCCCAAATTCTGCCTCCCTCTGGAATGCTGTACTCTCCTTCCTCCTCTGTAGCCTCTCCCTCTTTCCCCACCTCCTCCTTGTTCTCTTTCTTGCAAATGTGTTCTTATATCTTGATCCATTCCATCTTGACCTCAGCCTAAAAAAGGTCTTGCTGCTAGAGCTATTTCTCACTAAATCTTTTTCTTCATTACTATCTGGTCCTGAGAAGATGTCCAGTTCATCTTCCTCAACTCGTCTAATTTGGGAGCTTTTGTTCCTATTTTGCCCTCACCAATTATATACTATTCCTGATAGATACTCTCCCTCATCTCTCTTGTGTTTCTTTTGTTCATAGGTAATGAGATCCATCTGAAATTTGAATAAAATATTCTCTGTTTTAGTTTTTTGATTATCAAAGTCAATTGGCAAATATTTTTCTTTCAACTTCAGTTCTAACATTTCTGTGTCAGTTTTTGCTTTCTCAGCCTCTTTCTTAGCCTTTTTTTATTGTAAGCAGCATAAGGTACTGGCTGCATTTATTCAAACTTTTGTCCCAGTCTTGCACATATTCAATATCTTCCATCCCAAAAGAAGACGGTTTTTGGATTCTCATTCCCTGTGGTATTCTTTTGTCTCTCTAATATTGTGACAAGGAAGCAGCATGAAACTTAAAATGAATCTTTTTTTTTCTTTAACAGCTCCCAATTTTTTAAATCTGCAGTATCTCTATGGGCAGCTAAATTTGCACCTGTCAATAAAGCTGATATTTGGTCTTGTGGCAAGGCTATTTTGTTGCCCATCTGCTTAGTAAAAGGAAACGCATCTGCTATCCCAGTAGCCTGTTGAGAATTAGATTCCATTTTCGACACTGGTAAAAGGGAAGTTGACCCATATATCAGAACCACTCCAAAGTTCCAAAAACACTAGTAGAAAAAAAGAAGAACACAGGGGCTCACTCCCAAAATGCCAAACAAAAGGTAGTAAGAAGTGTGCACTACTTAGGAGTGAAATCAGTCTGAGGAAAAAAAAACACTCACAGTTGTGAGCAAGTAAGCACCACTTTAAAGGACTAGAAAACACACATTTCTTTATTTATATCAAAAATAGAGAAAAACTGGATGAAATTGAAAGTGCAAATAGCAACTGTGCAAAGCCAAAAAAATTCAAATTGCAATTGACTAGTTAGAGTGCCAGAAGTGCAAATGTTATGTTCAGCACTTGTTGCCAAATTAAAGTTCTAGTCCAATAAAACCAGAGTGAGTAAGCAATTCCCATAATGTAGCCTATATCAGTGTTTTCTAAATAGTCCAGGATATAGGATCTCCCAAGCAATAAGATATACAGAAGAAACTTACTTTAAAGAAGGGACGTGTGATCCAAATAATCACATTCTTACTTGAAAGAGAATCAAAGGTGCATTCAGAACAACATAGAAACCATTCCAGTTCCCAGTTATGCTGTCAGTGCTAAGAACTAGGACCTCCAAAAAAGTGAATAAATCCTGGGGTGGTTCATACACAAGAACGTTAACAAATATAATGCTGTGTGTCAAACTAGAGCATACAACCGACTCGCTTCTGCAGGTTAGCAAGATGCTGCCTCAGAAATGCCACCATTCAGAATGCTGTGGCCTCACTGGATTTCGTGGGCCTAGAGACTTGGGACGCTAATGTTTCAACTCAATGTCATCATCAGAGTGTGCCCAATGATGTGCAAGTGTACTAGTTTAATACCCAAACACCCAGAAGTGAAGGGAAATGTGAAGGGATTCAAACCCTGAACCCTAAAACATAATAAACTTACTATTTAAAACCTGGTGTGAATCACAGACTAGTGATTTTGCATTAGTAATTATACACCACAACCATTAAAATGTATTATTGTTATTCAACCATATTACCAAAGTATACAATTTATTAAACCAAAATACAATAAAAAACAGAACCAATCAGATGAGAAACTGCATATGTCCACTCAAAAGGGGAGGGGAGAAAAAAAGAAGGACATTTATATTAAGGTTTAAACCTGCAGATACAACCAACCAGAGCCTGCAAGTCATAGTTAGAGGCAAGAGTTTTTTTGCTTTTTTTCTTCTAAAGGGAGCCTGAAGCTACAACCAACCAGAGCCTGTAAGTCATGGTTGGAGAGGGAACTCATATTGAAATTATGATAAAGGCAAGAATGTCAGTTCCCTGAAGGTGCGACCAACTAGAACCTTCAAGTCTAAGTTGGAAGGAGGAGGGGGAAGTGGGGGACACCCAGAGGTCAATTGTCATCTTAAGTGAAGCATAACCATTCCAGAGAAAAAGGGGCTTGTATTTTCTAATAGCCTAAATAGCTACAGTATATAATGGAATCTCATCATTCAAACCATTTGGAAGCAAAGTGTTCAATGTACAAATCCAAAATACTTCCCACTGCAACAAAAGGTCGCCTAAGTCCCCCCCCCCACCCATAAACCAACTTCTTATTACCTTTTATGTGGTCTTTTTGGAGTGAGCCCCCATGTTATTTCTTTTTTCAGCCATTGGCAGTTCTTTACTGTTTGAACTTTGCTGTTGGAACTAAAAAGGCTGTGAACAGTAAAGGTCCATAAAAGTGTGAGTGGTAATAGCTCCCTGGTGTCTAGTGGCACCTGCAGATTTCCATCTCCAGAATAAAATTAGTTCACTTCAAGTAAACCAGTCCAGAACAATAAAAATATGTTGAAATAAAATAACTTGTCTCTGTTGTCTGAATTCTTTATTCACATTATGGTACTGTATTATTATATGGGCATAGATATAACCTTCCCTTTCCAACAAACTTTCAGTGCATCATCCATCCCATCAGTCACCTGTTGTGGATAGAAAACATGTCCTACAGGTCCATTTGTAGCCAGCACCTTTTATTTCTTCTTTCATTTATTTAAAAGTTAAACCACAGATGGAGTGACAGCAAGCACACACATATCAGTCCCAGGATCTGACTGGCTGTAAACAAGACAGCATCTACTGTTGTTAAAAAAAAGAATCCTCAGCCCCTGGTACTGAAGGGGGGGAACACAGCATGCTTGCCCCCAGATCCCTGAGATGAAAAAGCTATAAGAGTTCACCTGACAATGCTCCTGGCAGTTCCTTAACAGAACAGTGTACTGCAAAATGATTGAAAAGGTGTTTTCATAGTGTCTTTCTACACACACTTTGGCTCTCACAGTTGCTTGGGGGGGGAGTACTGGATATCCTAGCTGCTGTCAGACTGACATGCTGGACAGACTGGAGGGAGACAGAGAGAGCACACACATATCATGGATTTGACCACATGGAACTTAAAAGTTTAATTGCTGGCAGGTAGGAGAAAGGGATAGAGATGGAGAGAGGGACAGCGAGAGAGAGAGAGAGACATAGAGTGGGGGGGGGATGTTATGGCTCAGTCCTCTTTACTTTTCATTTTTTTATTTTACTCAAGCGCACTATACTCTTTGTTGCCATAACACCCTATTTCCCACCATCCATCTCCACCACCCCCCAGCAAATTAAACTTTTTAAGTCTTGGTGTGGCAAAAAGCCATGCTATCCAGCGTGTGCAGTCTCTGTCTGTAGCTCCAGTCCATCCAGCATCTAAGTCTGGCAGTAGCTAGGATATCTAGTGTACCCCCCCCAACTTTGACAACCAAACAATGTGTGGACAGGGTACTAATGGAGGGAATTCATGACATGGCAGCTAAAGCTAAAAATCCTGCTGATGGAGGATTTCAAAATGATGGATGTAGACAGAGGATGCTAGTACATGGGATCAAAATGAGGGAGAGAGGTGACCCACAGTTTACTGCAGGTATCAGCACTGGGGCCAGTCCTGTTCAATGTCTTCATTAGTGACATTGTAGAGGGGCAGGAAGGAAAGGTCTGCCTAAACACTGTCCTAGATAGCTTCTGCCAGAGTACAGGCAGAGAGCACCAGGAGGAAGGAGCTGCTGGTTTAACTGAACTTCCCTACTGGGACTATATTGCCCTGCTTCCTTCTCCTCAACCCTAAACCAGTTCTACCTTTATAGGCACAGGATTTGACTGACAACAGGAACTTACTGTTTGGGAGCAGGACGTGAGTGGTCACAGAGCCACCAAAGACTCACCATCCGAGATGGATTAGAGTAGCTCTCCACCCACCTCCCCCAGCTGCTGGAGGTCTGACTTTGAGCAAGTAAGGAGACTACTGAGAAATATAGGAACTTCTTGTCTCAGAACAGGAAGATCAGGAGTTTAAAAGGTACAGAGGCAGTAAGTAACTAGGGAGAACAAAAATAGTAGGGAGAAAAAAAATAAATAAACAAACAGAGAAAAGAGTAAGTATTCCAAACAACAGTTAGGAGGACAGAAATAAGACATGATGGGAGTGGTGCAGTGCAGTGGCTCTGGAGCAGCAGTCTTCTGGAGACATTCTGGAGGATGCGGTGTTGTCCCATCTGCAGGCACCTCTCTGGGCTGAGGGAGGAGGTTGCTCACCTCCAGGCTGTGTTGGCCAGGATTTGTGGGACCTCCTCTCACACCCAGGGACCACCAGGGCCACTGCCATTGCCTCAGTGGTTGCCAAGAAAGAGGAGCAGTTGGACCACAGTGGACTCAGGCAGGGTGATGGTGGTGGAACAGAGGTGCATCCCTCCAGCTGTACCTCTCCACAATTCATATGCCATTCTGGCAAAGTGTGGTTCCTCTATGGAGGCACCCACAGTGGAGACCAAGGAGGATGCTGGGAACCTCCACAAAGGAGACCCACAGGAGGGTGGCATGGGACCCCACAGGGGAAGGAAATAACTCCTGGTGGGGGACTCCATTGTCAGGAAGGTAGAACTGTGGGAGGAAGGGGAGAGGGAGGTAAGGTGCCTGCCTGGCACCATGGCTTTGAGGGACAGGGATCGAATCCTCAGGATCGCCAGAGCAGCTGCACATGGGAGGGAGCTGGATGTCATTGTCCACCTAGGAACAAATGATCTGGCTAAGAAAGGGATAAGAGCAGTGCAGGAAGCATTTGTGGAATTGGGGAGGGACCTTAGACAAGTAGAACACATGGTAACCTTCTCGGAGGTGCTGCCTGTCTATGACACAGGTGAGGCTAGGGTGCGCCACACCATTGGATTCAATCAGTGGTTGACAAAATGGTGCAGAACTCAGGGATTTGGTGTCATTGGGGACTGGGGGTCCACCTGGAGGGATGCAGGCCTATACTGGCGTGATGGTCTGCATCTGTCCAGGAGGGGAACCAGGATCCTAGGTGATAGGTTTAAATGCTTCATTGGCAAACATTTAAACTAGCCAAGGTGGGAGGCACTGGAGAGGAGCAAGGAAATCCTAGCCCCCCCGCAAAATCAGGGTACTAAGTGAAGTAAACACCAAGCTAGAGATGTCAATAGGGAGAAGGGCAGGGGTGAATGGAGAAAATGACAAATGCAATAAGGACAGGGATGGGGCAAAAAGGGGTAAGGCCATCAAGAAATGGAGGGTAATGAGTACCAATGCCCGTAGTCTGGAAACAAGCTCCCTGAACTGATGGCCTTAATGGAAGAGGGATGCCTGGATTTCGTAGCAGTCACGGAAACATGGTACACTGAGAACCATGACTGGGATGTTAACATACAAGAGTACACAACCTACAGGAGAGACAGGGAGGGGAGAAGAGGGGGAGGAGTAGCTCTCTATGTAAGGGAAGGGATAAAAGCAACTGAACAAAAGAGTAAACCAGGAGGAGAGGAGGCACTGTGGGTTACCTTAGAGACTTAAATTGGCACCACAATCTGTACAGGGGTTCTATACAAGCCCCCATGTCAGGGGGAAGGAATGGACAAGGATATGATATAAGGCATCCTTAGGATGGCAGAGAAAAGGGAGATACTGTTGATGGGGGACCTTAATAAGCCAGATGTTAACTGGAGCACCTTTGCTGCAGCCACATCCAAAAGCTGGGCTATTCTCGATGCCGTTCAGGTGGCATGCCTCAGACAGCTAGTTTTCAAACCTACTCATGAGGGAGCAATCTTAGACCTCATACTCTCAAATGGGGACAGTGAGAGGATCTCAGATCTAGAAGTGGGTAGCCATCTGGGAACAAGGGACCACCAAACAGTGTGGTTCATGATAAACTCAGCTACAGAGTCAAGCCATACAAAAGTAAGGGTTCTAGACTTCAGGAGGGCTGACTTTGGCAAGATGGGAGAGTGCCTTAGAAAAGCACTAGCAAACAGGCTAGAAGGAGGGGTGGAGCAACAATGAAGAAACATCAAAACTGCCACCACAGAGGCAACAAGCCTTTGTGTGAAGCAAATAAACAAATCAAAACAAAAGAAAAAGCCACTATGGTTCTCAAAAGAGGTGGCAGTGAAGGTTAGGGAGAAAAAGATAGCATTTATGAAGTATAAGGAAACACAGAAGAAGCAGGACAGAGAACTGTACCAGTTAAGGCAGAAGGAAGCAGGGAGGGTAGTCAAAATAGCAAAGGCCAAAACTGAGGAAAAGATAGCCAACTTGGTTAAGAAGGGGGATAAAATATTTTATAGATATATCAGGGAGCATAGAAAGACAAAGGGAGGGATAGTGAGGCTGAATAGAATGGACGGTGGGTGGGCAGAGAGGGACAGTGAAAAAGCAGGGATACTGAATTAATACTTCTGCTAAGTATTCACAAAAGAGGAGGAGGGGGAGGTGCCTAATCCAATTAACAGAAGCACTCTGAATAGGGGGTCGATCCCAGTCATTTCACAGAAGAAAGGGTTCTGAAAGATCTCCTAAAACTGAGGGTGGACAAAGCAATGGGGCCTGATGGAATTCACCTCAGAATTCTAAAAGAATTAAAGAGAGAACTAGTGACATCACTGACTACACTTTTTAACATATCATGGGAGTATAGTGTGGTACCTGAGGACTGGAGGAATGCAAATGTGATTCCCCCTTCACAAAAGTGGGAGCAAGACAGAGGCAGAAAACTACAGACCTGTCAGTTTGACCTCTGTGGTAGGGAAAGTGATGGAATCACTTCTGAAGGAAAGAATTTTTAAGTACCTAGAGGCCAGTGGGGCACAGGACCCAAGGCAGCATCAGTTCACAGTGGGAAGGTTATATCAGACGAATCTAATTGATTTCTTTGACTGGGTTACCAAAATAGTAGACCAGGGAGGTTCTGTGGACATGGCCTACCTAGACTTTAGCAAGGCATTTGACACAGTCCCACACAAACAATTAATAGTCAAATTAACCAGCCTGGCAGTGGGCCCTAGGGTGATAGCATGGGTAAAACATTGGCTGGACAACAGGACACAGAATGTAATTGTAAATGGAGTCCACTCTGAAGAAAGAGGGGTTACTAGCGGGGTACCGCAGGGTTCAATACTGGGTCCAGTCCTTTTTAATGTCTTTTTAAGTGACATTGCAGAGGGACTGGAAGAAAAAGTATGCCTCTGCAGATGACACAAAGATCTGCAACAGGGTTGATACATAAGAAGGTGTGGAAAGGATGAGAAGGGACTTGGCAAGGTTGGAAGAATGGTCAGAAGTATGGCAGCTTGGACTCAGTGCAAAGAAATGCAAAATAATGCACATGGGAAACAAAAACCCAGGGGAAGATTACACAATGGGGGGAGAGGTAGTAACAACAACAAAAATGGAAAGAGACCGTGGGGTAATCATAACTGATGACCTTGAGGTTAGCAAGCAATGTGAAAAGGCAGTAGGGAGGGCTGGGGGGATACTGGGATGTATAGGGAGAGGCATCCCAGCAGAAAACAGGAAGTTATTATCTCTCTGTACAGACAGTTGGTGAGACCCTATCTGGAGTACTGCATCCGGTTCTGGAGATCCCACCTCCACAAGCATGTAGACAGAATGGAGGCAGTCCAGAGGAGGGCAACTAAAATGGTACAGGGTCTGCAAGAGAAGCCATATGGGGAGAGACTAAAGGAGCTTAATATGTATACCGTTGAGGAAAGGAGGGAGAGGGGGGACATGATAGAAACTTTTAAGTACCTCAGTGGAATCAACAAAGTCCAAGAGGGTAGCATCTTTCAGAAAAAGAGATGTGCATGAACAAGGGGCACAATTTGAAGATGGAGGGGGGACGTCTCAGGGGTAATGTGAGGAAGTATTTTTTCACAGAGAGGGTGGTGGATGCATGGAACAACCTTCCTGAGGAGGTTGTGGGGTCTAAAACTGTGGGAGAATTTAAGAATGCATGGGACAGACATAAGGCAAATTTTGTGGTGGGTAGGAAAAAAAAAGGCTGTTGGTATAATAGGATCTGCAGCTTATCCTGTAGGTAGGGAAATGGGCAGACTAGGTAGGCCAAGCAATCCTTATCTGCCATGAAAGTTTATTTTTCTAGGTGCTCTCTCTCTGTTTCTACATCTCTCTCCAGCTCTTTCTCCTACCTGCCATTAAATTAAACTCACTATATTCTTCTCCTGTATTGTATGCCTGTCCACAACAACACTCATCCCCTTTGCAGAAATGATTATCCTCTCTACTTTTGTTTTTCATTTTATTCTTGCACAGTGTACTCTTGTTGCTGTAACTCCACTGTCTCCCCAGCTCCACCTCTAGTGATAGTGACTGTATACATGTAATTCAAATGCACAAAAGACATGGAACTAACCTAGGACCACACCAGAATGGACTACCTGCTAGTAAATTAAACTCTGGTTTAATCCTCTCTTTTTTTATTACTAGCCCTTAACCACACTAGAATGGGCCACTCTAAAAATGGAAAAGACTAGTACTGGCTGCATGCAGCTTTTCAAGTGATCTTTATTCTGCAGACAGATGAAAATCCCGAATATCTGGACTCCAAATTATCCAAACATTTCTCATGTCCCCCAGGCAGTTCGAATCACCTGGAGTCTACTGTATGTAATGTTGCCCTGGTGTCTAGTGGCACCCTACACCCTCCAGTCACATTCCCCATAGAGTATTACCATACTACAATTTTATTATAAAGCAGAAATATTAATAAACAAATGCCTGATAATCTGCAGAATGTGTTGTTTTTGATATCAAATTGTTACTGAGTTCAGACACCTAAATGTGGTTTTCATGAGTAGCTGGGTGTTTTTGATATGTGCAAAGTGATGTAATAGCAGGTACAAGCAGCAAAGTGACATGTTGAAACTGCTTTTTTGACAGATCAAATTAAGGTACAAGTGTAATATAGCTGTGAGTATTATGGGTTTTGTGAAAAAAAAATTATTTGAAGGAGCAGGCATCAATTGCTCATAAAGTCCTCACAGCTTTAATTTCTTAACACTCCCTCCCCCCCATCAGCCCACCTCCACCAATGGCAGGTTGCAGCAGATTTATTTCTGGTCTGTTTATTTAGTTTTTTTTATTTGTCCCATTTTTTTCTGTTTTGTCACCACAATCATCTCTGTTGGCAATGAAGGACATGAGCTTGGTGGGGAACCTGACCAACCAAGACTTAACAGTAGTGGTTGAAGACCAGAGGAACTGATTGACCTGGTGAAGCTTATGGTGCAGACCACATGAGAAAGGGCCCATGAACTGGAAAGCTAAAGTATTACAGTCACTGTAAAAAATGAGGCCTACAGTAAAAATAATGCTGCCCCTCCTAATGCAAGTTTCAGGGGTAACCCCCAATCTACTCCCCTCTTCAGCGCAATATACTGTACCAGCTGATTGCTCCATTGTGTGCTGCCTGCCATATAATGTAATCACAAATTTACATCAGTAACAAGTTTACTGATTGCAAAACTTCTCACTGATGTGAATTTGTGAATATGTTACTGAGAAAACAGCACACTGGGTATATCAGTGGGCAAATCAGATGTAAAAATAAATCAACAAGACAGACTAATAAGATTACCATGTTTGTTTTACAGTAAATAAAAAAAAGTTGAAGAACATAGTGAAAAACGACACCTTTTGTTGGCATATTGAGTGATTCTTATCTCCAGAGTCAACATGTCACTTTTTGATTTTGACATGTTACCCTACCTTGAGCCACAGTGGCATCAAAGTTGCTGTAAAACATTTGGTCAGGTCCAATGATTTTTTATAGAAAACTAACCTGTCAGAAATTATTAGTATTACATTATCTTGGGGCTGATGAGTTAAACTATTAATAATTTGGAGCTCCTGAACTGATCACAAATAACAATTGCTTTCTGTGTAGACCTCTTTTAATGTTTGACAATCACTAATGTGTTTCTTGCAGGTAACAATCAGCTGTTCTGCCAACTGTACTGGCTTGCTCTATGAAAAATAATGCAGCAAAGATTGTGCTTATTTATCATGAATGCCCACATCCAAGAGCACCATCAGATTTGTGCAGCCATAGACTCATCAGCACCTGAAGCCTGAATCTGTTTTGTTTAACTGGTGTTAGGCAGAGTCGACTTCTCTGGTCGCTCTTACCAGGTGCCTTTTAAAGTTGCTCCTGTTAGATTGCCACCACATTCATCCCCTCCTTCCTGTGAGCCAGCTGTTTGGACCATTGACACAGCTGATATCTGCAGCTGCAAGAGAGGGGGGTTCTCTGGGCTGAAAGCCATGAGAGCACAAAAAGCAAACAAGCAAACAAACAACAACAAAAAACATAAACTCCAACAACTGGCCTTCGAGCTGACAGAAAAGCTGCTCCTGTTAGACTCCCACTATGCTCACCCCTTCCCTTTTCCTTTGAACCAGCTGTTTGGACTACTGACACAGCTGCTATCTGCCTAGTCACTTAATAATGATCGTTTTTCCTAGTCAGGTCTATCCACAAGTAGAGCGATGTATCCCCCTGCTTTAAATATGAGCATAGCAAACACACAGCTTTTGCCTGCATATCACATTCCAAATTTGGACTATATTATTTCCAATTCCAAAGCTGTCAGGAAAGCTGCTACTGTTAGACAACCACTATGCTTAACCCCCCTCCACCAATACCTCTAGCCAGCTGTTTGGACCACTGGAAATGGCACAATTGATATCTGCAGCTGCGAGGGAGGGGGTTCCCTGGTCTGAAATATGGTCCCACAGTGGAGCAGCTCCCTCTCTTCAGTCACAAAAGGTATCAATGAAGTAGTGATGTCTCCTATGGTGACACCTGATTGGTCAGGGCCGGCACCTACTAAAGGATCCCTGTAGTTACATGGTTCTTTTTACACATAAAGACCATGGATTCCAATATAATATTTATGCCAAAAATCTTTATTCTTCAATATTGCCATAACATTCTTTGCATAGTTCAGCACTTACGATCATGAGCAAAATCCACTTTTGGAGATCAAAAGAATATTCAGTAACATGAAATTCACTCCGAACAAATGCTGGCTGGTGTTCAGGCTGGAACTCTTGACCCTGGACTGACAGCACCATGAATTTATGGCACTATTGAGAATAAACATTTTTTGCCACAGATGTTATAATGGTAATTATGTGTAAAGGGAACCATGTATCTACAAGGGACCTTTAATAGGTATCGGTCTTTCCATGTTTTTTGTTATTGCTGATGTCAGCAACATATGCTCCCCCCCACCCCCCACCTCCACACACACACACAAAATCTCCAGCCTCCCTAGGTCAGTTAGATGGGCTTAGGAGTTGTTTTGAGTTTGCAATATTTTTCCCAATATTCTAGTGGGTGTAATAAGTAATTATTTGGATCATGAACATACTTTCAGCATCTTTCCCCAAAATTTTTTTTTTTCTTACTGGGCCAATTGCGGACTGAACGGGGCAAGTTACAGGAATGAACAGTATCACTTTATTGGCATTGATGAGATTGCAGTACTATTATCAACAGGTCCTTCCACCTTTAGGCAGATAATGCTGGATAGGTGCTGGATCAATAGTACTGAGGCTGATATTCTGGCTGGTGTTCACTGTCTGCTTCAGAGAAAAGGTATCCGGAGGCTTGGTAAAACCCTTCATTTGCAACTGCCATGGTTCTTCCACCTGCAGAATGCCCTGCACCTATCTCTTTAGTTGGCCAAGGTCACGAAGCACATCTGTGGCTTTCTGCACAGCTGTAATGTCTGTACCCTCCACTGGATCTGAGTTTGTGTAGTTGCTTTTCCAGTTCAAAGACCCTTTTAGTAGCGATGGGTCTACGAAGGGTGTTGCACCTGGACATTAGCTTGTTTCTCAGCAACAGTTTGTAAGTGTCAATCTTTCTAATGTAATGAGCTAAGTAGTTCTGCAACTGTTGCAGTCTTAGCCAGTAAATCACTCTGAGCCTTGTGAAGAGGACCAGTGGCAGTAATGGCAGCTGAGTGGTGAGAGTAGCAGTTGAGAGCCTGTTGCAGGCTGCAGCGTATTGACTGACTGTTTTGCTTTCCTGGTTCCATGTTTTTTGACAATTTGTTTTCCAAAAGCTACACTCTCACCTCTTTATTAAAATGGTTATTTTGTGTTCTCAGTTTGAAGGCAGCCCACATAGTCTCTATAGCAGTACTATAGAAAGGGCAGATGGGTTACAGTCTGATCTCAGTTTTGTGTGAGCACATCCTGGAAGTGTAGTCTGGATATACAATTACTGTAAGTGGAATAAAAAATAATTTATACATATGCAGATGCCACTGTACAATTGGTGAACTTCTGTGAACAGGGACTGCCACTTGCAGCACTACTAAAGGACAAACCAAAACAATGATAAAGCTCAACAAATTCAAAGACCTAGCATTATTAACACACTTGGTGGTTTTATATATAAATATCGAGCTTCATTAAACATAGCCAAACTATACCAAGTGCATTTCTGAGAAACTAGCTCGTTAACGTTTTTTTCTGAATGTTTGATATGGGCAGCTTCTGTTGTTTCTACTTTTTCTTTTTGTTAGAAATACATTTTTTTCATAAAAGAGGTTATATTTTCTGCTACTAGCAAATACTGCTGCTTTAAATCCATATATAAATGATACTGATGCTGTCTTTTTCATCTTCACAGTATTCTTAGAATCCAATTTCATCTGAAGTTTTACTCCATGCACTCAGTTTGCAACCCCCACCCCACTGTGACCCACAGAGCAAGAGCAGCTGCCTGACATCTTTCTTTACCTGCTTCAGAAACTGAAGAAGTTACCACAGATGAAGTGCACATCTTTGGGATGCACCTGGCCAGTAAACCCAGTCCTCTGTCATTCTTGTTGTAGTTACTGGCTTTGGTGAAAACAATATACAGTATACGGCAGTAACTAGTGTCTTGGAGGCTAATGACATGCTACCAATTCCAAACAATTCATAGAGTTACTATGGATATGAACCCCACCCCACATGAAAGGGAACTACTGCCCAAAATATCAAAACCTTAAATCTCACATCTTCCTTTCCAATATTGTACTAAAATTCCACTGCTTCATGGTAATAAGTGAAAGTAATGGAAAATACTCAGCACTATGGGGGTGCCAGGTCCCTCATTTTACCATTCAGAAGTGCTTAGTCCCACAATGAAAATGGTCTGCAGTACACCCATAAATGATAAGCTCTAAACTCATAATTTACATATCTACATAATGTACAGTAATGCATTAGAACTAGATACAACATTTGCTGGAGAGTCTGTAATATGAGTCTTGACTTATCATTATGCATCAGTCGAGTTTATTACTCTACAGTCCACTGCAGTGTGTATTACTGCCAGTTGATGTTATTAAATATGGTGTTGTAATTGTAAGCTCACCACATTTGTAAAGACAGTGTCTTACTGTATTAAGAGGCCAGTAAAATAGTCTTAACCTTTTCCAAAGCAGACCAGTTTACAAAAAAGAAAACAAAATACGAAGATATGATTCCACTATCTCAAAATGAAAGGAAATTCGTAGCAAAAAGCTGCATTAATGCACCAGTTATGGCTCAAACTAATGCCACAAAAGTAGGGAAATGTGTCATTATGGTTTCCAACCTTAACTCCCCACCCCACTCCCAACAACAAAAGGACAAGACCACACAAGCAATAACAGACCGCCATCATCAGGTAAAACAAACAACATACGACTGCTTCCAGATGGCACAAATGCAGTAGCACTGATATGCTATCTTCATTGATTTGTATCTGTGGAACTCAAACCACAAGACATACACACTCACTTGTTGCTGCAGATAAAAATCCATTATACTCACACCAAAAAGGTATTTCCATGTGCAGACACACAGGCCTTTGCAGCCACAGATACAAATCCATAATACCCAAACTACAAGAATTATTTTGTCTGTAAAAAGCACAGGTCCCTGTCAGGCCAGCACTTCTGTTGCCACAGGTATGCAGGCTCACTGTAAGAAATACACATAGTTCTGTCTGCAGAATGGCAGATCCCTGAGAGGCCTGCTGTTCTGCAGCCACGGGTGTAAGACATACAATCTGACCTCTGCGTACAGAAGTGGAGGCTCCACAAAATCTATGATACCCAACTTACAATAGTACTTCTATATGCAGAAGCACAGGCCCGTAAGGGGCTTGCACCTCTGAAGCTGCAGGGTATAAGACATACAAAAAAACTTATGTCTGAAGCAGTGTAGGGATGTTCAGCATGCACTTCTGCAGCTGCATATAGAAATCCATAATTCTGAAATTGCAACAGTACTTCAGTCTGCAGAGGTCCAGCTTTTATGCAGCCACAGGTACTCATGAATGTTGTAATACATACACACACAGGTGTGGCTGCAGAAGTACAGGCTCAAATCAACAAATCGGGCCACTAACAGACTTACCTCAACAAAGTTATATGCTCACTCAAGAGAAGCTGTTCAAATGTTCACTCTATTCATGAACAGCAAGGAGTATGACAGTTTTGCATGTAATCATGCACCCAGTCATCCCATGAATAGGCACATGATTATGCAAGAAATGGGTGTTTAGACCTCTGTTTGTTCTGCTTCTTGCTGGACATGAATAAAGTGAACATTTACATAAAATCTCTTCAGCCCGTGTACAACCTTGTCAAGGTAAGGCCGTTAGTAGCCTGCTTTTGTTTTCAGTGTGTCTTAGAGTTACCAAGTGCACTGGCTGTACCAGAAGTGATCCCTGTTTCTACTTTTACAGATACAAATCCACAAAGGTAGCAAATCAGTGCTACTGCATTTGTGTCATCTGTAAAAAAATGTATATTGTTTGTCTTACCTGATGATGACTGTTTGTGGTTGCTTGTGTGGTCTTCTCCTTTTGCTGCGTGAGGGGGGTGGGAAGTTAGGGTTGGAAACCCTAATGACACATTTTCCTACTTTTGTGGCATTAGGTTGAACCCTAAGTGGTGCATTAATGCAGTTTTTTGCAATAAATACCTATAGTTATATATATTCTTTGCAAAAAAAATGTTAATGCGCTAGTTAGGGATAAACCAACAAAAACAGGGAAATGTAGTTGTCAACCCTAATGCTCACCCAATTTGATCATTAAAGAAGCTGAGATGTGTAGAGTACAGTATATGAGAATGGGGTGAGCATTAACATTGACAACCCCAAGGAACTCCTGATTTGCGAAGATGCAGGAGAGATGAAACCATAATGGTTTTTACAATTGCTGCTTGGAGGGTGGGGGGTTCAGTGTTAGGGTTGGAAACCCTAATACCACATTTCCCTACATTTGTCAGTTTAACCCTAACTAGTGTAGTAACACATTTTTTTGCAAAGAATTTCCTCTCTTGTTGAGATAGTAAAATCATATCCTCATTAAAGCAGGTCCCTTTGGAACCTGATGCCCCACCCCAAGGGAGCACTTCATTCACCTAGTACAATTCAGTAAAGCAACAGATATGAAGAATTCATGGGGCTGTCTAATGGGCTGCAGGAGTCCAGGGCCCTGTGGTCCTTGTGCTTCCATGTGGCCGCAGATATACAGGGCAAAGAGTGCATCTGTCAGCCTATGCACAGGGTCCTCTGCAACCCATGGGTGCAGAGGTCCAAAGCCCTATGCCAAGAGGATAGTTGCCACCACTATATGGTACCCAGGCCTGTGCGGACAACCCAGCTCCTTTCATTCCCTGGCAAGGGGGTGCTGCATAACAGCAGCATCTCTCACCCTCACTGTGTATACTATATACTATAAAGTGATCCCACTGTTCTTTGTGACACCTGTCACCTCCAGAAAGAAAGCCACAGGCTATTATTGTGTGGTGCTTAACTTTCAAGACAAGCTTTGAATCCAAGAACAAGCTCAGAAGCAGGGGAACCTTTTATGGAATGGACACCAGGTGCATATATTTGGTGATTACACCCATGGTGAGGGACAAACAACTGGCTTATAAGCCAATTAAAAAAGTCTTACATGCCACAAATGTACAGTAAAATTCAGAAGGCTTTAACCTGCTTGCCTGCATGTTACTACAAGCCAGGGCACCAAGGAAATTGTTAGTGCTGATATAGCGCGGAGTGAGTTGCCATAGGTTCTATGTGATAATGGCGAAAGTCTAAAGGTGATCGCCATTATCATGAAGTCACAGTGCTGAAAACATTTTTGGCACTCTGACACCCCGGTGCACAGGAAAACGATGCCGGGGACTTACTTTTCAATGTTTTCTGTGGGAGGCCTGCACCCTCCCATGTCCCCTGCACCACTCTAATAAAGAATTCTCAACTTCAGGGAGATGCATGTCAGGGGGGAGCAATACAATTGCAGCAGTGCATGGACCTGAACCCGGTACCTCACCCGCCCCAACCACAGGCCAACCCCAATGCCATGACGCAGCTCGACAACCCATTTCAGTGCCACCCACTACAGTTCCTCTATCCCCTCCAAGCCCATGCTTGCCATGCTCTCCCCCCCACATGAGTACATATAGTGACATCCTGTAGCCCATTTCACCCCCCCCATCCATTCGCTCCTTACCCTCCCATCACCATGAGGGATTCGCTTGGAAACGAGTCACTATTTCAGACGGTGCCCTTCCCCATGCACCCTCCTCATGGATTACCGTTGCCATGGTATGTCCCTGGGATTACATTTGAGGCTGACAATGTTGGAAAATATAGCAGTTTTCTGTCTTGATTTGTTGCTATGACTTTCTTTAACCAGCTGGTTTAAGTACACCTGTCTACTCTTGCTTCTTTTTTCCCTGTCATCAATCCCTCTAATCTGCTGTAACTACCTCACTCCTCACCCAATATCAAAATCTCCTGCACTGAAATGTGGACTGAAGTGGTTCCTCCCTGATATACTTTATGGTACATTAATGAGAGGAGTGCTTTTAATGAACTATACGGTACTGGCACATTGGATGGTGGCAAGTCTGAGGTCTAATATGGCCGACACCAACAACCTCTTAGAGTGCTGCTTTCTTCTTGCCACCTCTGGATTTCCTACTATTTGTCTCCACAACTTAACAGTGCAGATGCCAACATCACCCACCTCTGACAGATCATGACAGCCTGTCAAAACAGCTGAAGTCTATGCCCAATTCACAAAGAGCTCCATAGTAACTTTTCAGCCAATCAGAACTGATGCTGATTGGACCACATACTCTGTGAGGTATGGTAGCAGCTGTGAGAAATGTGCGTACATTCGTACAGCAGCAGTCTTGCCATTGGCAGTGCTAAAACATTGCCAGACACAGAAGCGGGCTTTACACAGCTGAGGATGATTTCTGTATTCTTCTAGGACTCCTAATATATCTCACTCAGAATCCGTGAGATGGTGCTGTCCAAGGGGCTCTATTTACCATGTAAAGTCTTCAACAAGGTCTCTTCTTTTGTATGTCTTTCTATCTTCCAGTCACTCTTGGGAGAGGGGCCAGCTAGTTAAATATAACAGCTTGTACTCTGCCTTAATTATGGTGCAGCTCTCACTCACTTACCATACCTCACAGCATCAAGTTCAATCTGCTTGGGTGGTAAAGCAGCCACTACTTCCTGGATGGTTTTAATCCACCCTTAAAAGTATAACAGTGGTAGAGGTGAGGGAACATACCATATAAGCTCCACATGGACCAGCCAATTGGGTTTGCATGACTTCACACCAATGGCCACCAAATATAAGGGCCCTCAGTCAATCCTGACAAAGCCCCCTTGTTTTTCCTGCTTTATTACCACAACACATATTACTTTCTCAAAGTTTACGATGCTCCTTGTTACCCGTTTGTTGTTAGTCTTGTATATTGTTTCTTATTTAGTCAGTTTACAACCAGCTTGTGTGAGATTATATTGGTTCTATAGCGCATCATACAAGGAAAAGCTCCTTATGACCATATTCTCACCAGCCCATATTATATACAGTAAATGCAAGCACCTTCAAAGGGGTTTTAATATTCCCTACATATCCCACTTTTATGGATCCCATCATATGTTCTCAACAAATGTTAATGCATTGTAATGGCTAATAATATGCACAATATTTGTAACCTGGAATGTGAAGGGGGGGCAAACTAAGCAAAAGCAATTTCAGGTCTGACAACACTTGAAATGCATGGTAACTAAAACAGCTTTTCTACAAGAATCTTGGCATCCAATACCACTCTCTGGAGAAGAGAATGAATGGGGCAAGTGTTCACCTCTGGTAACAATAATAAAAGAGTCAGAACTGCTCTACTAATTCACAGAGGCATCCCATTTAGTATAATAGAACAAATCATTGACAATGGGGAAAGATTTGTTATTGTTAAAGGCATACTAGATCAAACAGACATCACATTGACATCCATCTATGGACCTAATATTGAGGACCCTCACCTTTTTACAGCGAGGGGGACAAGGAAAAAGCAGAAATACTGAATGAATTCTTCTGTTTAATATTTACTGTATAAGGTGAGTATCAGGAACCACAGTTAAGAAACAGGTGCAAGGGAAGGGAAGATGTAGACACCAGTACTTTTACAGAAGAGAGGGTCCTGAGGGAGCTCACTAAACTGGAGGTGGACAATGCAATGGGACCAGACAGGATTCACTGGAGGATACTAAAGGAACTATGGATGGAACTAACAGCACCACTTGTAGCCCTGTTCAGTAAGTCCCTCAATACTGAGGTGGTCCCACAGGACTGGAGGAGGGCACTTGTGATGCCGCTGCACAAGAGTGGGAGCAGTTGGAGGCAAGAAACTACAAGCCATTAAGCTTCACCTCAATGGTGGGTAAGATTAGGAGGGACTACTTAAGGACAGAATTTGTGGACCACTTGAAAGCCAATGGAACTGAAGATCCTAGGCAACATGGGCTCACAGCAAGAAGGTCATGTCAAAAAAATCTGATAGATTTTTTTTACTGGGTAACAAAGGTTGTGGACCAAGGAGGAGTGGTGGATGTTGCCTACCTTGATTTCAGCAAGGCCTTTGACAAAGTACCACATAGAAGGCTGGTGAACAAGCTGGCCAGCCTTGGGGTGGGAAGAAATGTAGTTAACTGGGTAAGTAACTGGCTGGAGGATAGAAAGCAGAGGGTAATGGCAAATGGAATCTAATCCAAGAAAAGGGGAGGTGACCAGTGGGGTACCTAAAGGACCAGTCCTGGGGCCAGTCCGTTTCAATGTCTTCATTAGTGACATTGCATAAGGGATAGTAGGAAAGGTTTGCCTATTTGCAGATGACACCAATATCTGCAACAGGGTAGAAATACCAGATGAGGTTGATAATATGAGGAGGGACCTGGAAAAGCTAGAAGAGTGGTCCAATGCAAAAAAGTACAAAATCATGCACCTGGGGTGAAACAAACCCTACAGAAAGCTACAGGATGGGGGGATTGCTAGCAGATACCAAGGAAGACAAAGACTTGGGGATTATCATTACAGATGACCTTAAAGTGGCCAGACAATGTACAGAGGCTGTAGGTAAAGCCAATAGCATGTTGGGATGCATAGGAAGGAGTACCACTAGTAGGAGAAGGGAGGTGGTGATGCCACTGCACAAAATGCTACTGAGTCCCATCTGGAGTACGGTGTACATTTCCGGAGGCCTCATCTTTGTAAGAACATTGACAAAGTGGAGGCAGTCTAAAGAAGGGCAACTAAGATGATACAGGGCTTGCACCAGAAAACATATAAGGAGAGATTAAATTACCTTAATATGTATACGCTGGAAGAGAAGAGAGAACGCAGTGACATGATTGAGACCTTCAAATATCTTAAAGGTATAAATAAGGTGCAGGTGAGGGACATGTTTCAGTATAGGAGAGGGGCAAGAACAAGAGGACACAACATGAGATTGGAGGGGGGAGTAGATTGAGGGAGAATGTGAGGATGTTTTTCCCTCACTGAAAGGGTGGTGGATACCTGAAATAGACTGCCACAGGGGGTGGTGGAGGCAAGCTCAATGGGGGGATTCAAACATGCATGGGATAGACATAAAGGAACACTAGATATGGGAAGTAGAGGCTAGACTAATGACCACTAGAGTCAACATCACCTGATGCAAGTATGGAAAATGGGAAGACTGGATGGGTCTAGAGGTCCTTATCTGTCGACATTCTTCTATGTTTCCATGTTTGCAAAACTTTTTATTCACCTGGTATTGTTTGGTAGTGTACTCTCCATTATAGGAGGATACTAGAATGTGGTGCCAGATAATATTCTAGATAGATCCAGGAACAGGAAGCTAGGTCTTTCTTCCAATCATAGGGGAGCTAAAGAGTTACAGCACTCACTAGATCTAATAGACATATGGCAGATCCTACACCCTGACATCAAGGGCTTCAAATTTTGGTTTGCAGCCCACAACTCTTTTTCACATCTAGATTATTTCCTCATTACCCCAGATCTCCTAGAAACCATACAATGCTAGATCCTAGCTGGAGTCATTTCCGACCACTCACCTATATTATTTTGTCTTATCAATCCTGGCCAAACAAAGAAGGACAGCAGCCTGTGGAGGCTTAATAACACCCTCCTGAAAGACCCCAAGATACTGGAAATTATAAAAAAAAAGTGGAATAATTCTTTGTCAGTAATGACAACTCCTTTCCTAACCAAGGCCATATACAGGGCATTTTTAGAGCAAAAAACAAATGCATAGATCAAGGGGAGAAAGCTTGGAGACTTCTTGCCCTTCGGCTAAAACAACAAACTATTAAAGGAGCAATTTGCACTGCTAGATCTACACCACCAGGTCCTTTCCTCACAAACTCTCAGGACATTGCATCACTTTTTAAGAATTTTCATGAATCTCTCTTCACAGCTGACCTCCGAGTTGTTGACCATATTATTCAGCAGCTCCTACTGAAGCACAGCGTCCAAAATGAACCTCTCTTCAAGCTGATGATATTAGACAAAAGGTACCAGTGTGGGAAGTTAAACAGCTTATTAACAACCTACTGCTACGCAAGGCCCCAGGCCCCGATGGGTTTTTGATCCATGGATATAAAGCACTGATTGACAGTTTCAGCCCCACTAGCCCAGCTTTTTTATTTCTCTAAAGAAAATTCTACACAGGAACACACTTTACAGGAGACAATAATTAAGCTTCTCGTTAAACCTGATAAGGACCCAGAACAAATGAGAAGTTATAGGCTAATCTCATTGCTCAATATTGCTATAAAAATACTGGCAAATATATTGGACAATCGAGTTAATAAAATGTGTCACTCTTTCATAGGCCCAGAACAGGTAGGCTTTATGGAAGGATGCCTATCGACAGACCACCTGTGCAAACTTTGACACATCTTGACTGCATCCAGGGACTCAAAGCACCCAGAGGTCTTAATCTCCCTAGATGCAGAGAAGGCTTTCAATAGGGTGTAATGACCCTAACTCTATGCTGCCATTGAAGAATTCAGATTCCCACCAAGCATCACAAATTGGGTTCTTGTCCAGATCATATTATTGTGGTACAGTGGATCCATAATTGGCCTGATTTTTACTTCAAGCAAGTCACCACTAGTGAGATCCTTAAATTACTTTCCTCTATTCCTGATAGCAGCTCTGATTGTGGGGCAGGGTTGGGCAATCATTTTCTTAAATTAGCTGCTCCTTATATTGCCTCTCCTTTGTGTGTACTATTTAATGTTTCATTTATTTCTCAGCAATTTCCTACTGCTTGGAAGTGTGCTAAGACTGTGCATGTGCCTAAGAAAACTCATGCTATCCTCATTAAAGATTTTCATCCTACTTTGATCTTAAATCCTATTAATAAACTTTCAGACAAAATTATAGACAAATTAATAACTTTTGGAAAATGTAATTTTCTTTGGCCACAGCAGCATGGATTTCAAAAGGATTTTGCTACTGGGACTGCCTTGGTCGAGTTCACAAACTCAGTACTGAGCTGTATGGATAATGGCTTTATTACTGGGGCCATGTGCTTGGACCTGACCAAGGTCTTCAGTCATAGTGATCACAAATTGCTTTGTCCTTAGGCTTTTCATTTAACATTGTTTCTTGGGTTGAAGATTATTTAATGGATCTTTACCAATTTGCTTTGGTTTCCTCTGTGCTGTCTAGTACTAATAAAATTGTTAGGGGTGTACCTCAGGGATCAGTTTTAAGGCCACTTATATTTACTTTGTTTGTTAACTCTCTTCTATCTGTAATTAAGAATTATCATTCATTATTTTATGCTGATGACCTTATTTTCTTTTCCTCAGCTAAGGAATTCTACAAGTTAGCTAAAGATATTCAGACTGATATTTTTCTCTGTTTATAATTATTTTTCTAAAAAGTACTTATTCTTAACACAAAGAAAATGAAGTCTGTAGTTTTTGGGCCATGTTTCATGTTAATTAACTGCCCTGCTCTTGAACTTTATGACAATCAAGGTAATTTAATCGAGCAAGTATCCCAGATTAAATACTTGGGAGTTATTTTGAATCCTTTGCTTACCTTTTCTGACCATATTAAGCTTGCTTGTCATAATATTAATAAAAATATTGGAGCCCTGTACAAGCTGAAAAGTTTTTTCTCTTTTTAATCTCGCAAAGCCATTGTCATTTGTTCTTTCCTACCTCATTTTGATTATGTATTAAACCTATTTCTTGATCTGCATTCTAAGGAGGTACAAAATTGTTCTGTTGTGCACAAAAAACATTGCTGTTTTGTTTTACTAGCTCCTTCACATACTCATCACTTGTATTTATATTTGCAGCTTGGTTGATTATCACTGGGACAGCTTATTCAATATTTTTTGGTTGATTAGTTTTTAACAATGTTTTATACTCTACCCTTTCCCCACTTTCTGATCTTCTTTCAATCAATCATATGTTACCTAGTTTGTTGTCAAGCCAGTGGGGTTGTTCTTAATGTTGCAATCTGTAAATCTAGAGCTGGTTTGTATGATTTTACTGCAAGTGCTCCTCAATTCTGGAATAGCTTACCAGAATCTTTACGTATTTACTGTTCTCTTCAAGTTTTTATAATGTGACTAAAACAGTATTTGTTAGATTTAAGTACTTCTAACTATAAATGAATGTTACTGTTGAATGTTGTATACTGTACATTTGCACTGTATAATTTGCCTGGCTCAAGCCTAAAAGATGATTCTCAATCCAGTGTTCTTACCCAGTTAACAAATTAAAATAACTAACTAACTAATGAAATCTCAGTTCAGGAGGTTAGGACTAAAATGCGGAAAACATCTATAAGTACATAAAGTTTGCCTGCCTAAGGTGTATATGGTACAAAATAGCTAATAACATATTTACCATCATACCCTGTTTCTTCACTTACTGATTTCATGTGTAATTTTTTTTTAGTTACTTTCTTTCTCTTCTCCTGACCATCCCCCTTCCACTGCCCCTCCTAACGCCATCACCTTGGCATCCACTGGACTCACTTCTGGCTTCCACATGGTGCTGGATGGTTGGGTGCAGTGCCTGCGCGGGGTTGGCATCATCTTGCCAGTCAGGATTTTTCTGTTTTTACTTCCTGGCCCTGAGCATGGAGTGATGGCATGCAATGATGCCAATAGCTGAGCTGCACACTTTCCACGAGTGGCATGCTGAGCATCTGCCCTGCATCCACCCCCTACATTTGTGGGTCTGTTGTGCCAGCCCTTAGCCATCACCAGGGTCCAGTCAAGCAGTGGACTCCATCACCACCCCTTCCTGGGAGAGAAGAGCAGTCCTCTAGATGCTCAATCCTCTCTCTCCCTGGCTGACCCTTGGCCAACCACTTGCACTGCAAATACGGGTCACCAGCATGACAGGCAGTAATTTACAAATGCCTCAGCCCTCCATGCCACTGGGCTGGCATGTGCAATATTTCTAGTTTAGTTATGCTGATGTTTCTTTTACTCTTATGCAATATTTAAATTCACTATTAGACAAAATCTGATGTAACTAATATGAACTGTACTCCTTGAATTTGTTGCCGTTGTCCTAATGACCCTATATGATACTCTAAATTATTCTGTCTTCTGTAGTACATTTACTATGTATAATGTCACCAACTAAATATCCTAACCCTGTATCAGCCTTGGAAAGGGACACTATGTTCCAGTGGGATTTTACACACTTATCAAAATTCAATAAATAAATAAATATTATATGCCCATAAAACTCCGCACAATGGGGATCTTAGATATGGACACATATACTAGATGTTGAAGCAACATGGGCACACTTAAACGCATTCTTCGTGACTGTCAAAAGGCTCAACCACTCTGGGAAGACATTGAGAAACATATGGATCCCTTATTTGGCCTAGAGAGAGCATTTACACCTCAGAGTTGCTTCCTGGGTCTCAATTTATACCAACTCATTGGTAGCAAGGAGATTTCACATTTCACTGATTTCTGCCATTGGCAAAAACATTATACTAAAATACTGAATGGATGAAGATACCCTTACATATCAGGAGTGGTATAATGCTATTTTAAAAGCCCTTCACATTGGAAAAAAATGATCTTCTTTGTTAACCACATTCCCCAAGCATATTTCAGAAGGTGAGGGGCATTAGAAGTACTTTTACCCATTTTGTAATATTGGCCTGATTCAGTTGTTTTCTTTACTCATACTTAGATTATGTTGCAAAACGTGTTCTTATCTTCACTTTGTTCCATGTTTGGAACTGCTTACTGATGTGCTTTTAATCAGCCCCCATCATACCCTGATTGTGAGGGCAAAATCTTTTGAATATGTATGCTGGTTTCATTCGATATTGTTCTGTATTGTTACTGCTTCCTATTTCAAAATTTGTAATAAAGCATACTATTTTCACATACGGACATATTGGCCCTGCATGAAACTAGAGATCATGTATAATAATATTTGCTTGGGGGTGTGTGGACATTACAAAGGACAGCCCCAAGAGCACCACACCACCAATTATCCAAGAGTCCTGAGAACCCAAAGCCTAATGTGTTTCATTTCCTAAATTTTTCAGTTTGTGTTCTTTAACCTTAAAACCTGCATCATCATAGTTTTTTTTTGCAATGAATCTCCCATCTTTTTGTGATAGTGAAAACAAATGCTTAGGGACCTGTTTGAAATGAAATAAACAGAATGGCAAAGATACAGAATTTCAAGCCCTTCGTCACCAACCACTTAACAAGTGAAACTAAACAGCGTCTTTATACTGGAAGTTGCATCATTACACCTTAGCATCCTAGCATAGATAATAAAAGAGATTTCTTACATGGGACCTGAGGATCCTGAGATGGGGGGGAGCTCTCAAGGGAACATCCAGTCATACATGTAAAAAAAGAATACTAATAAGGTTGAAAAGGATCTGCCTCTCTTTAGTAACTAACTAGGACAATCAAAATGTAAGCAATAATACCCAACAGGATTGGTGGTGTTGGGCAATACAGGACCACCCAGAGCAGTAATGAGTCCCAACGCCACAGGTGGAGGGCCTTATAGCCCCTGGAAGGTCCAGTATTGCCTAATACTGACCACCCAGGAGGGTATTATTGTGCTTAGAAAATGGGTTATTATGGCATTTTTGTGCAGGATTCATAAAATGAAAAAAGGAAAAGTTAAATAAATAATAAAATGAATATAAAGTTGTTTTGTTGATAAAGTAGTACCTCTACTAGTATACTTGCCTGCCAGCAGAGGGCACAGTGCTGCTTCAGAGATGTACCATGACGGGAGTGTTGTTATTTTTATGTCCTAAAATGCTGTGTTTATTTGATTGCCAGTTGCGAGTTTTAACTTAATTATGACCTCAGAGGAGTGCTGCCAATATGGTACAATAACCGTGGTCACCAAGCAAAGAGAGGAAGCATTATCCATTGTCTGTCAGTGAACAGGGGAGCAGAAAAGGGAAAAGAAGTTCACCTGCCTGAGTTACTGTGCGGTTTGTGACAATACAAAGGTAAACAAAGTGACTGCAGGTCTTGCCTAAAGTGACAGGAAAAACATTCTTCACAGCAGGGATGGGGGGGGTGGCAGCGTACTCGGTGCAGGAAGGAAATAACCTGGCTCCTACTGACACAAGTCTCATTTTCTTTGCTTTTTAAGTTCTCTCCCACCACTCCTGAAAAGAAAAATATACATACGTATATAGGCAAGAAAATTTACAGGTTGATTGCTGATTCTACTGAGACTGACACCAGTAGCTCTAGTATCGCTACTGTGTATGATAGGAGCAGTACTTTCACTTTTTTCCATAACACAGATGAATGTTCATCTCTGGTATCTAAAAAGAAGAAAGTACTGCTCCTCTCAAGCACAGTAGAGGTACCAGAGTTACCATTCTGTCTTGGTGAAGATGGTTTACTCTTTTGGAACCTAGCTTCATTTTTTTTAACTAATTGCTGCTGATTTATTTATTTATTTATGTTTTAAAAGGGTGGGGTCAACCCAGTTGCTAGTTTATGCCTCACTCTGCAAGCAGGAAAATATATTAGCTGTCGAGTTTGACAATTTTGAGGTGGCCCCAGGATACCCTAAGTAATGTTGCACTCCAAATTGGCACTTGTTTTTCATCAGGCTCTACTGAAAAATAAATGCATGCCTGACCATGGCTTTCAGTCAGTCAGCATGCTTTATTTTTCAAGCCCATTTTCTAAAGGGGAAACATAAAATAATACTTACAGTAGCTGTCACTCATGGTCAGGATTGTGCCACATTGAGGTTGGTATGATGTCAGAGCATCAGTAGGCAGGATTATGACAGACTGGATGGTCCCCTGGACCTTTTTCTGTCCTTAGAATTCTTTGTTTCTGTATTCCTTGTAGAATGCAAGGTGCCATCGGATCTGGCGTATTTCATCATGCTAGTGAGGTCCCCACTTTCTCGTTTGTGTGTGGGGGTTTAAGTACCTTGTGTTGTTCATTCAAAAAGACCTGGAGCAAACACTTTCCAACATACAAATGTAACCACCTAGTCCCCTGGGGTTACTAGAATCCCATCATTGTCAGTGCTAGGCAGGGAAGGCAGCTGGTGAATAACTGTATAAATGGTTTTCCACCCGCTCCCTCTCTGTTTACTTGGTCTCAGCTGAGATGAGAGAGGTGATGTAATTTAAAATTTTCACAGCAGCAAAAACCACAGTAGCTGGCTGTGAGTGGGGAGTTTTAGAATCTTCAGTTAGTTCTGAGTGGAGTTCAGTGTGAACTGTTGGCAGAGTGAGGAGCTGTAGTGTGGGCTCTGTGAAGAAAGCCTGTTTTCTCACCCTAGTGCTGAGAAACATCTGCCTGCCAACAGAAGTGGTGGAAACTGTTGTCTAGCAGGAGTTTCTGATTTTTCATCCCCAGTGAGATGAGAAGGACTGCCTGAAAGGATCCAAGGGGAAATCCCCTATTTGATCTAGGACTTTGAAGCTGCCTGTTTGTGTACCAACAGTGAGTAACCTGACTTTGTGCTTCCCAGAAGGAAAGTATCTGCTTTTTTGGGGTGTGCTCTGACAGAGGGAAATATACACTATGTTGTTCCAATTTGAGACTGTTCTCATGATTTAAAGTTGGCTGACAATTGTAGAATTCCCAGAGAGACTTGACACATTGTTCAGGATTTTAGTTTACACACAGAAGTAGTGTTGTTCTTATGCAGGATGTGAAAGACATTCCAGAATGCATATTGCTGTTTTACTAGAAATGCTGAGGTGTAATTCTGAAAGAATGGCTGGGTATGAACGTGGAAGCAAAAGCTGGGCAGCCCCCCATCTTGAGTGACCAGTTCAGCACTACAGGTTCTGAAAGGGCACCTATCTATTCAGGACATGGTGACCAATGCCTGAAGAGAAAGTTTACCCCCTAGTGTGGGTTGTGCTATTTTTGAGCACTAATGTGCTCCGTCATGGACAGTTGCCACAATGCCAAAATGTTAAGCCCTATGCCATACTGTATGGGAATTGTGTGCTAAGTGGTGGCCAGTGCCACTAGATGAAAATGTGTGTTCAGCTGAGGTCACTACCGCTGAAGAGAGTTCAAGGTCTATGCAATATGGTATACATAGATTTTCTGTCTGATACAGATTTCTGTTGTTCTGCCATTGCCTTGTGCCACAATGTGTGAACCTTGGGGGTCCACCTTTGCTTTAGTGGACCATCTTTGGAAAACAGTCACATTCTAGAACCCCAGCCTGTTTTGGACATTCATGTTACTGCTTCCTATGTGGAATTACTGGGTACCCCTACCCAAAGTGCAGAACTAGCATAGCCCTAAGCAAAAGTTATCTCCCCAGGACCTGGGTTTAAATTGGTCATTTATGTGTAAATTGCTTTTGTACACCCCACCCCTTTCTGACCTCTAGAGATATAAAGATAGTGAGTCTGGTATACATTCCCAAAGCTAGGGATGGTACCAAAAAGTTACCTGAAGTAGTTTGGGTGCCCAGTCAAGGGTACCAAGGGGTAGCTTACTGTGCAAAGTAGCAGGGGGAGGGTTACACACATCTTGCATCTGCAAGTAAGGTGCAACGTTTAAATTCCAAGCACAATATGCTGCATTTGGAATGGAAAATTCTCTCTTTTTCAATCTACAAATAGTGTAATAAGTGATTTGAAGCATTTACAAAAAAAGATTAATTCTGAAAGTAATTTCTGTATGCTCTGCTTTAAGCCCCTTTTATATGTGGTTCTGGTCTGTCCAGTTTAGTTTTTAAGCCTAGCTGAAATTTACTGCTCACATAGGCCAGATCCAGCTGGATGCATGAAATTATTATCCTGGATACCAGAATAAGCCTAATGAAAAATGCTTTAAGGACTCAGTGAAAATATGAGCTGGTTGCTTTTGTAATAGTATGAATCCTTTGTGGCCAACATTTCTAATGTTAACCAGTTATAATCTGGTGAAGACACAGTTCCCATATTGTATAAACAGGTCCTAATTGTACCCATTGTGTGTGGAAATGATCAGGTGTTAATTAGGTTCTGCAGTGAGTTCTATGATTGGAGATCTGCTGTCATTAAACAGTGGTGCTGTTGCAATTATCTAGGGTTATGATTACAGACATTTCTTGCATGAAGTTTTTTTTGCAATGGATTGGTTGTCTGGGAAACAAATGATTGGCACATGAGCTGAACATCAAAGATAACAATTTTTTTTTAATCAGACAGAGGAAGCTATACTGTAGATTACAATTCTATTGCTGAGGTTATTCTAAATATTATTCCAGCATATTCTTAGTATTAGTTTATGATTTCATGGGTTGCATTTATTTCACAGAAAAATGAGCTTGTGAGATGCAAGTTTGCAACATTGTCTTTAATTGGTTCAAAGTGCTACTGCTATACTTATAATATGGCTAATTTGTAAGATTTCTACTTCATGGAGGATAGATAGTACAGTCCATGTGGCCATGTAGCTCAGTGTGCTGTATACACTTTCTTATATGGTGGCATCAAGAGGAATTCTGCTGAGACAGCCCCTGCTCACTGCGCACCTAAGAGCACACTCTTGAACAGATGTCATTAATGCCTTCTGATAGTCTGGATCATATCCTGTACAAGCAGGTGGTCAACTCCAGATTTATGCGTCTTTGCTGTGTATTTCTGGACCTTTGTGTATCAGTCCTGTAATGCTTAAGTAACTAATTGTGAAATAAATCTGTTTGTGGTAAGAAAGACTGCTCCCAAAGGTCCTGAGCCACAAAAGCTCCAAAAGACTTACATGGCCACTTAGGGAATGTTCATAGGCACTTATGCACCAAATTAATGGGCGTTAGTTGGAACCATATCTACAGAACATGTTATGTGTCAGACATTACACTTCCTGCCTGTGTACCAGCAGACGTAGAACAGCAAAAAGTCGGCCAGGTGCTATGGGTTGCCGTGGCTCTTCAGCTCCCTTACAAAGGGTCACTGTGACTCAGAGCACTGGGGTGAGTTTTTGTTATGCTTTACTTTTTTTTTGCAAAATAAACATAGTTGTTATTTTTGAACATTTTAGTACTTACTTGGTTTACTTGTCTGAGTGCCATTCTTGTGTGTTTTCAGGTCTTTAGTAGATTTCTGTGGTAGCACACAGTTGATGTCTGAGCACGTCTAGCATGTTTGTTTTGTCTAGTATAGGCAACCTGGTTACTTACCATAAGTCCTAAAAAGACATGCTAGCCATGGCACTTCTTAGTAAACAGTAGTCACTGGATAGTTTGATACCTTGGCATGTGGTACTTAATACAGTTATACATTTCGTTTATTCACTCAAATAATTTCCAGCTGATTTTTTTCTTTCTGTTCCACCTCCCCTGCACGTGTATATTTCCCATTCCTATGTTTCTACCATGAAACCAATCATATTAAAGCTTCAGTGCTATTCTATTAAACCTCTCTCATACACATATCTTTTATTTATTTATTTATTTAGTGATTCAGAAAATACCTTTGAGCACAAGCTCTTTTACAAAGGTTCCACATCATTGATTGCAAAACAATAGAACAATAGAAGAAAGCAAAGGTACATTACAATGAACGATACCGCTTGGATTCAGAACTTACGGAATAACTCAAAACATAGGTACAAGTTAAAATAACAAGAACACCTCTTTATGGGGGGGAAT
Organism: Neoceratodus forsteri; assembly: GCA_016271365.2. NCBI lineage: Eukaryota > Metazoa > Chordata > Ceratodontiformes > Ceratodontidae > Neoceratodus > Neoceratodus forsteri. The sequence continues at coordinate 865,711,538 of CM057450.1, read as the reverse complement.
AAGCAGCCACAAAGTGCCTTGTCAGTACTTCAGAGGGACGGGGACAGCTGGCAGTTGGGTGAAGAAAGGAGATACGAGAGAGAGGTAGAGGTAGTAATGTCTTCAAAGGCATGCAGTTACACCTGTTTCATATCTGCAGTCTACCCACTTTCCTTACTAACGCTTCTCATTAGCTTGTCATAAAAGGTTTTGTAACAAGGTGACTCTAGTATAAATTCATCTTCTTCTGTTCAGAATGTTATTGCACCAGATGAAGGTCCTGTGTGACCACAAAAGCTTGACTACTATACCATCTTTGTGCAAGATATATAGTGATCCAATAAAAGGTATTAAGCTATCCATTGACTCCTGTTTACTTTAAGTACCAAACACAAAAGATAGCCCACAGGCCATGTAGATGTTACATTAGAAGATGGGTAAAAAGAGAGTAAGTAAAATTGGGACTCCTGAAAAATAACCTAATGAATATTGAATTGTTTCTGCTTTCTAGTGAGCATAACTGGGGGCACAGTAATTTGGGGGAGGCCAAATACATGATAGTTCATAGCTGAGCCACCTGGAAATGAATTATCTATTGACTGTAAAACTATCCTTCCTTTGTTTTGTAGACAATTACAGTGTTCCAAAATGGATTCTTGGTCTGTTATGAACCCAGACAAACATGGATTTTCATTAGTTCAATGAATAAAAAGTAGTTTCAAGGGGGACAAGGGAGGTTTTAAGCTACATTATAAGAACTAGACTGCAGGTTCATCCTAATCACCTTGAATCTGGACAGCAGAAAAAGAGAGATTAAAGACTGTACCTATCCAAAGGTGCTGTTAGTTGGAATGTTAATGAAAACTACTCAAGAGCAACCAGCAGAGACAATGAGGGTAAGTATTTGCACCCATAGGAGGCACTGTGCTGCATTTATTTATTTATTTATTTATTTATGTATTTATTTAAACTGTTCTGCAAATATTGTGAGGAATATTGATTATTACATTTGAATTCTTTGAAAGCTGTTATAGCATGCATTTATTTCCTCCTCAGTGCCAAAGAGTCCCAATCTAAAATACTAAAAGTCTTAAAATAATGACAATCATATCTACAACATAAAACACAATGGGCCATCCTAATACATCTGATATAATGTATGTAATATAGCTAGACTGGTATGCTGGTAAGCAATATTACCATATTCAGGTATGGGTAACAAACACTGGAAAACAACCTTGGGCCTGATTCTAGAAGGGCCGACACAAGTCATGCCAAAGATGACTTCCACCAAAAGCCTTTGCACCAGAGACCCTGTGTCCAATTCAATATCGAGCAGGGTCCCTGTGACTAAGTCCCATGACTTGTGCCAACCTAAATGGTATGACAAATGGAGGGTGTAACTGAATGGGTTGTCACAAGCCCACAGCACTCACAGCATAAGGGTGCAAGTGCCCTCCCATGCCCTGATCCCCCAATATTCTGCCAAAAAAGCCCCACAGAGCTATCAAAACCTCCATGCCCCGATCCCCAATATTCTGCCAAAAAAGCCCCGCAGAGCTATTGAACCCCCCATGCCCTGCTCCCCCAATATTCCAGCAAACTAAGCCTTGCAGGGCTAGCGGAACCACCATCAAGCCTCAATCCCCTAAACCCTAATGTCTGCTCTGTATTGAAAAGGATAAAAAAAAAAACCTTCCCACATCCACATTAGCCCTGGTAGTCTAGTGGTCCCACCCAGCAGTGTCAGACCACCCTGCTCCCCCCCACCTGTACCCAGTCAGTGACAAACACAGTCCATCTCTCAGCACCGTGGCCAGCTGCTGAGTGAGCTCTGTATGAGCATGTGCTGTAAATAGTACACACTAAGTAAATTACAGCAGCTGCCATTTACTGAGTGCATAATATTTACAGTATGCGCTTATACAGAGCTCTGTCGGTGGCTGGGTTCGGTGGTGAGAGATGGGCTGTGTTAGTTGCCATCTGGGTACAGGTGGGGGGTAGGCAGGGTGGTCTGACACTGCCAGGTGGGGTGGTGGGGGGGGCACTAGACTATCAGGACTAATGGGGACATGAGAAGTTTTTATCTTTTTCAGTATGGAGCAGACATTGGCGTTTGAGGATCAGGGCTGGGGGTAGTCCACTAACCCTGCGGGGCTTTGTTTGTTGGAATATTGGGGGATCAGGCCATGGGGGAGTTTTGCTAGCTCTGATGGACTATTACTATTTGTCACATTGGGGATCGGGGCTGGGGGGGGTGGCTACATGTACTGCTGGCAACACACTGCAACCCCCAGTGGATGCAAAGTACACTTACACCAGCTAATAGCTGGTGTAAATGTACTTTGATGGATGTCCTCTGGGGGTTGTTGTAGAATCCCAATTTAGGGGATGTGGCAGCTGCCCTTACAGAATAGGGCGCAACTGCTACCATAAACACCCTTGCGCTATGTTGTAGGGGATTTATGGTGCAAATGGTGGTGTAAGTCCACTTGGGGCAAGCAGCCTGCATCATGTCCCATGCTGTTTTCTTGAATCCAGTTTGTCACAGCTCATGGCGCAAAGTGATACTTGCGTCATTCCCAGTGGCACAAGTCACTTTGCGTCTTGTGTAACACATTGTAGTATTGGATCCCTAGTTTCTAGAGTCCCTAGATAAAACACAAGCCTCCCTACAGAGGACACCCAATCTGGTATTTACCTTTTTGGTGATTTGATTTACATGATTTTGAAAAGTGAGTCCGTAGTCAGTATGTGCTCCAATATACTGTATTTATAAACTGCTGTGCTTTACAATTTTTGCCATTCAATTAATAAATATCTGTTTCTTACTTTGACTCCAAATCCTTATTCAGTTTTGACTTTCAGGTTTGAAAGTGCATAACTTCTGTTTTTGCCTAACTTAACACTATAATAGAGTCCACGAACCATAGCTGCATGGTATCGAAGTCTTAGAGTTTGCTGTAGCTTAGGTTGATTACCAGCTTTACAGATGAGTACAATGTCATCTGCATATAAACATAGATCAAAATATGTAATGTATAAAGGTAGGGGATTTATATACACAGAAATAACAAAGGGTCCAAAGTAAACTCTTAAGGGAACCCCGTGTATAACCCTCTCTCTATCAGATAATGTGTTTTCTATGGACACTTGTAGTGCTTGTTTAGATGGGTATGATTTAAACCAATCTGTAACCACAGTAGACATGCTATACCAATGTTAGTTAATCTTTATGACAGAACAAAATAATCTACCGAATGTTCTGGGTTATTGAGGTACACTAGAGAAAGGCAATATAGAGCACTTGCATTCCTCTCCATTACAATGCAAAGGTATTTTCAGCAACAAAGCTAAACAAATTCCAATGACCTCTATTCAATTTGACCAGTATATGATGTTTAACATATGACTGATGGTCAGTATCATCCAGACAAAAATTATTTAGATTACTAGCCAAAATAAAGTAGTTGCACAAATCATATAATAAAAGTTCAGTGCTGAAATAGGGGTATGGGATTCACACTTTTTGGGAGGGGGACATTGTTAGGTTTGGGATTAAGTGAAATTGAGGTGAGTCACCATGAATGAGGAAACATATATATTGCTACAGGCATAATTACAGGTACAAAGGAGAAGAAAGCTCAGTGTATCCTTGGACATTTATATAAAACTCTACAATATAGCAATTATTATACCCATGATGTTTATTAATTTTATTTTTTCTACTGTCTCATATAACTGTAAGGGACTGGAGAGTCTAAACATCCTGCAGTGTGACATTTACATGGTTTATTTATTTAGAAGAGAGACAGCACAGACTACCTGTGACTAACCTTTCAGAGAAAGCATGTTTCTATCATTATATGGTAGGGGTCGCAGTTGGAATATGTAAGGAATACCACACTTTATGTGTATCAAGATTTCAATTATGAGGGTGTGGAATGTAACATAAATTATAATGTTTGTACTGTGTTTTTCCACTTGAACAGGAAGTTTAGTTTTGCTACACTCAGTTGACAAAATATTTTGCTTTCTCTGTGGAAAAATAATGGTGGTATATTATCCCACTCCTTTAAATTACTGATGTATATTATCCCAGTTCATTATAACTATGTTTCACCACCCAGGAAGATGGATTTGCTAAGCTCCATTGCATTAATGTTAATATTAAACTGGGTCTATCTACTTCGGACTCCTAAAGAGTAAGGACCTGACTACATGGGATATTTTACCCTAGCATAATCCTATCTTCAGAGTATATAGTATAATTAGTGATAAGATTCAGTTTGTTGGAGTGTATAAAGCAATAACTGACTGGTGTGGGTGATTAAACGCTGAAGCCGAAAGCCAGGGTGCTTGACCCACATCAGCCAGTTATTGAAAGTATACTCCACCTAAATGAATGGTATTGCTATTATATGAATTGAAGTCACAAAAACTCCCCCAACACTAGGTTTTGTTTTGTAGAAAAACAGATGCTCACTCTGCCAGAAGCAGCCACTGGTGCTCACAGTCTCTCAACAATGTACCACTACGCTCCATGACTGCCAGTAGGAGATCCACAGCTCAGATTGATATAACAATCAGCACAACTTAGAAAATGAGGGTAAATTCAAAGCCAAGTAAAAATGTAAAAAAAATAGTGAGTGAGTGAAGTTCTGTACAGTACGTTGTCTGGAATGTGTGTAGGAAGAGATGTGGATCAAGCGATGCCTGCAATGCCATATTTTTGTGTTGCTTTTTTTAATCTTTGAGGAATAAATAACTGATTGTGGGCATAGTTACAGGGTGAGTAACTGACTATGGTAAGTGTTTAGTTGAATAACAGATGTTGGGTGTTTAGATGTAGTTTCTGGGACAATAACTGATGACTTTTCTGCACTGTGATTGGCTTAGAGCAGATACCTCTTGTACAATTTAAAATAACCCATTCAGACCAAAATGTAATTATGCAACTCAAACACCATGACACAACTAATCCTCATACAAGTAACCCTCAAACAAATGAACAAAGACCCTCACCTCCAGCCTACATAAAAACAAAAAATTATTCCAAAATGCCCATAAAAATCAAACACTGCAAACCCACACTAGGAAATAAAACTAAAATCTAAAGCACCATACCCAACCAAAAGAACATAGAACCCACTAAACTTCAAGAATAAGTTCAATGTGCTTTCACATCTTGGTATGATGATATGCTTGTGTGACTTGGATACATTGTGGCTGCTCACCTCTCTATTCATGGGATATACCACCCTATAGTGGTACGACGGTAAGGAACCTTAGAGGAGGGTTCCACCCCTAGAGATGTGGCAGGAATGATTACCTTGGCTAAAGGTAGAATAGGAAGGAGTACACGGAAGAAAGAGACAAGCCACGGGAGGAGGAGGGGTGGATGGTGGGGCAACAAGAGAAAGATCCTGGAGCATTACATTCACTATTTCTCGTTATCATTCTCAAAAAGGAGGGAAATTAGAGGCAAAAAACTCCTTTTAATGCATTAGTTAGGGTTGTTCCACACTGACAAAAGTAAGGAAATTTGGTGTTATGGTTGAAAGCCCCCCTTGGCCCCCCTGCCCACACCCCCCAACTGGCATTGAGGAGTGCATCAGGGTTGTCAGTCCTAACTCTCACCCCATTCTCCTATACCTCTGCTTCTTTACACATGTGATGGGGTCCCTTTATGCTACTGTCCCTCTGATCACCTCTGGTTTACCTGGTCTGTTTCGTAGGCTTGTGAAGGCCAGATGAGTGCCTCAGCAGTCATTTCTCTTCTCCTTTGCTTTTGGGTGTCTCATTGCAGAGATGTCACTCGTAACTCTCAAAAGAATTTCTCTTAGCAGGACAGAGCAAGAGCTTCTTCCTCCAAATTGGAATCTTTTCCTCTTCCCTTGTTCTTGACTCTTAATTGCAGTAGCTGAGCCATCACTAACCAAACCATCTTTTATCCTGGAGGGAAGGCAACCTAGGCCTAGGATCCCCATAGGGTTTTTCCTCTCCTTCATGCTGATGGTCATAATACTTAGATAGGGTTAGTCATTTCATAGGTTTGTAGTTAGGTTCCACTGTTGGATGGAGTCAAATGGTGGCCCCATAGCTGTTCCCCTCTCTCCTTAGGTAGTCCTGCCCTCACACCTCATGTCAGACTCATCACACATATATATTCTTCCATTGTCTTCCTCTTTTCTCTCCAGTCCTAACTATCTGAATCTATCAACCTCTGTTCATGTCCTTGATATCATTCTGAATCCCTTACTTCCTTCCCGATGCTCGACACCCTTTTGGGTATTCTTTTTGGGCTCCTTCCTAAACTTCCTTTAGCCAAAGGAATCATTTCTGTGGCACCTCTAGGGGTGGAACCCTCCTCTAGGGTTCCTTACTGTCGTACCCCTACAGGGTGGTATATCCCATGGATAGAGAGGCAAACAGCCACAATGTATCCAAGTCACACAACCATATCATCATACCAAGTTGTGTAATCATATTGAATTGCAAGGCTATGTCTGTGGTTCAATGGGCAGAGCAACTAACCATGCCCCCAATCAGGCCTTAAAAGACCAGTCCTCCTGGTAGCTCCAGGATCATTGTACAAGTATGCATTCATTCACTGATAGAGCTCAGTCTGGCAGCTGGCCACAGTGGAGGGCTATGCCGGCTGCTTGCTTGGGAGGGAGGCAGCAGGGTGGTGGGTGCTGCCTGCTAGGGTGGGGGAATAGGGGTCCACTAGACAACAGGGAAAACCTGTTTGATTTTAATGGGGGTGTTCAGGGATGGAGGGGTCTGCTAGACACCATGGAACTTAATATACAGACTCAGGGATGGGGGGGATCCACTAGTCACCAGGGAAAGTAATTAATATACAGATGCTCTCAGAGATAGGGAGGGGAACCACTAGACACCAGGGAAATTAATATAGGGGCTTCCAAACTGATTCAAACTGAAGAAAAAGCTTGGATGTAGCTGGACTCCCTTTAATGTTGCTGGTTCATTGGGGGGAGGTCAGATTTTTCCCAAACTGGTTTGCCCAGCACTAGACAGACCCTCTGGTATGGTTTATGGACAACTATATTAAGGAGCTAGTTTTCAGTTTATCCTATTTTGTGACAGACTTTGGGGATATGTTAAGAGTGCTGGTAGGAGTTGATAAGGGGTGATTGTTTGTTAGTAACTCTTGATATTGAAGAAATATATACTAATACCCCCATGTATGAGGCCTAAGACGTTCAGGCACTATTTGGATAAGAGGGGTTAAAATGTAAAATCTGATACTGATTTTCTTGGGGAGATGTCTGGAACTGCACTAGAAAGTAGCACTTTTGCATTTATGGATAGGATCTACATTAAAAAAAGGGCACAGCAATGGGTGCAAGTTTGCACCCAATTATGCCACTCTATTGCTTGGCTATTGGGAGGAGTCATATATATGGGACCAGCATACAAACCTTTTTTTTTTTTGTAAAATGGGAAGTTGGAGGTGATATTCTGCAGATATCTTTCTGGCATGGAGGGGGAAGTGTGACTGAACTGGAAGAATTCATGCAATATTTACATGAGAGCAATGAAAATGTTAGATTTACTTGTAGTATCAATGAGGATGTAATTCCATTTCTGGACATTAATATCCAAGACAAAAAAGTTGGGACTGTGAGCACTAACTTATACAGGAAACCCACAGACTGTAATACCATTCTCCTGATCAGCAGTTGCCATCGTCACCAAATTGTTGGAAATATACCCAGATGCCAGAATTGCTGAGTTAAGCTAAACTGTAGAAGCGAAGCTGCTTTTAAAGAGGAGTCAGCTATTTTGGAGAAAAGATTCACTGAAAGGAGGTATTCAAAAACAGGCATAGATGCAGCCAAGGAAATATGTGACATAAGGAGTAGGGAATCCCTGTTAGCTACAAAAGTGAGAAACAGTGATGAAAGGGTGAAAACAAATCAAATTAACTTTGTCATAGTGTATATTGTGAGAACATGAAAGGTAAGAGAAATGATCTACAAAAACTGGAATGTGTTGGGACAAGATCTGTACCTTAGAGATACTGCTAATGTTTCCCCCAGAGTAGTTTATACAAAGACTAAAAATCTCAGAGATCAACTAGTCCACTCAGTCCAGTCAATCATCAGACCCAGAAACTGGTTGCCCCCTTTACCAAAGGGTTGCAAAAAATGTGGTAGATGCAAATATTGCCCATATATTAAGGAGTGTAAAACTTTTCAAAATCCTTTAACAAATGAAAGCATGGGCATGTTACAGTTTATGTATTGCAACACCACGTTTGTGATCTACATGGATGCATGTTCATGTGGGGTGTACAATGTGAGTTGCATAAAAAGAAAACTAAAGGAAAGGGTTGGTAAACATATTAGAGCTGTCAGAAATGAAAACATGGACTATATGCTAGCAATGCACCTAAAGAATGCAGAAAGGAAAGAAGAACATGAGTTGCAGTTCATAGAGTTGGAGCAGGTGTGTATGAGACCTAGGGGTTGGAACAGGGAATTGATTCTCAGTAAAAGAAAATATTTTGGTGAAATGGTGAACCAGACTCACATTGGACGACGCTGATCAGGGCGACCACGCTGGGTCAGCCTTCATTTCGTTTTAGCTCCGCTTCAGTTTCTGTTTGAGCTTCATTTTTAACTTCATTTTAGTTTAGTTTACTTTATCTACTTTATTTGTTTCATTTGTTTATTTTATTTTAAACATTTTTACGTTTTGGGCTCGCATTTTTGATAACGCTTGGTCTGAGCTGCTATTTCTTAGCTGAGATTTGAGACCTACAAGGGCTGCTGCGGTGGCTGATTTTAAGACTGTTAGGTGACTCTTGTCAGTACGTGACAGTCGTGGTCCCGATGTTACCGGGGTGATTGTTTGTGCCCCCCAAGATTGAAGTGCCTGCTTGAACTAGAGTGCCAGTTATTAAATCAAGTGAAGTTGTGAGAACTGCGAACCTGCTGAAGTGTTCCTTGAAGATATCTTGAAGATTCCTTGGAGATATTCTTTTAGGATATTGGTGGAGGTTTAGTGTGATTTTCCCTTCTTTGGAACCCAGTGACTAGATTGCAGTTTCTACTTGGGGATATAATTTTCGCAGGATTACAGGAAAGACGTTACCGGTCTTCTATGTGTGTGGTACCACTGGAATAAGGAAGTGGAAGGCAAATAACGGCAGTAAGACTGATTGTATTTTGGTCCACATAATTGGAGGTTTTTGCTCCCTGATCCAGACGGGGAGATTGGTTTTCCTGCCTCCGGTGGGCGGTGGGGTTTGCTTTTCTCCCTAGGTGAGGCAGGGGTACTATCGCAGGGTGGTTATGCCTGCCTCATCGTAGCGAGGGTTAGGTCGAGCTGGAACCTATGATGGAGCTGCTCGTGGTGTCTGTTCATCTGCTGCCTTTAGGACTCTGGCTACTGTGATTTCTGAATACTTTTGTTTATATTTGGATCTATATGGACTGGCATGGATTACTTGAACTTGGTGAAGTATTCCCGAATTATTTTGTTGCAGTTACAGTGTTTTAATTACTGGGTGACTATTAGGAAATTTAATCTAAGTTCATTTATAACTATCGGTCTCATGAGAGGAGACGGATAAATGTTGGAGCCACACTGAGTGGTGAGAGCACAGAAGTGTGGACGTATAAAAGATCTTGAACTTTGTTTTGGGTAAAATGAGGGTATTCATTAATAGGTATTAATGTGATGGGTCAACTTTTTATGCTTTAGGTGGTAATCTCCTCTTCCTGCAGTGGTGAGAGCACTGCAGGTGTGGTAGATAATATTATGTTTTTTATAATTTGTCAGCACTAAATTTATTAATAGATTTTGCTTGTGTGTTGGATTCTTAGTTTTCCGTAGTTTTGTTTTATAAGTTGAGTAGGATTTTTTATTATTAATTTTGGTGTAATTGATGTGCTGGAAAGATAATAAGATGGTCGGGTACTATTCCCCCCTTTATGCTCAGGGACCTCCGTCCTTTTTCCTGTCCCCCTTTGTCTCCGGCAGTCTACAGAAAGTGTAGGGCTCTGGGGATTGTGAGAAAGAGATGGAGGGTTGGTGCTGGGCCTGAGGGGGGAATGGAAAGGAGTGGGCAAATAGGGATAGTGAGGTCAAGAAGACGCCCTGGGGCGAAATGGGCACAGGAGAGGGGACCTCCCTGTCTTGTGTCCATACCCAAGGGTTCTGATCAGGGTCAGCAGGTAGGGCGGTCATCATCGGAGGCTTATCCTACTCGGGCGGTGTTATGCAATGCCAGGTCTATTAAAAAACAAGACGGCTGTTATAGCCGATCTTGTTGGGTCATCTGATCTGGCATGCATCACCGAGACTTGGCTGGATGAAAATGCTGGGCCTGTTTTAGCTGCAGCAGTTCCAGCTGGGTACTCGGTGATACACCGCCCGAGGCAGGATTGTAGGGGCGGGGGTGTTGCCATATGTTTTAAGTCAGAACTGGGCCTGGTGGAGGTACCAATGGGAGTCACCAGATCCTTTGAGTGTATTTTGGGTGAGGGTGTGGGGTGCAGGATACTTCTTGTATACCGTCCACCAGGTGATGAGAATGCTTTCCTGCAGGAAGTCGCAGACTTCATTGTCTACCTAACATTGGGGTCCCCCAGATGGTTGGTTCTGGGGACTTCAATGCTTGGGTCATGATGAACTATCTCAATTTGGTCATGACTTCCTCCAATTGATGATATCATTGGGCTTCACACAGTCTGTTTCCTCCTCGACCCATATTGGTGGACACTCATTGGACCTGGTGTTCCTTTTGGGGATGGGGATATCCGACCTGATGGTGGAACCGGTCAGATGGTCTGACCATCACACCATTAGGTTCAGTTTTGAGGTCACCACTGTTAGGTCATCCCCTTTGGAGATGGTCCGATACCGCCCCTTGAGGGGTGTTTCCCCAGATGACCTGATGGCGGTGTTGGACCTATCAAGCCTACCGATAGATTGCTTGGATCCAGGTGATCTGGTACATGCTTATAATGAGGCAGAGACAGGGGCCCTGGATTCCATTGCACCAGTTCGTGTTCATCCTCTCACCTCTTGCCCAGGTCTCCTTGGTTTGATGAGACCGTGAGGGAGTTGAGGAGGGTTGGATGAAGGCTGGAGAGGTGTTGGCGGAAATCCGGTCTTGATGTTGACAGGCTTAGTTTGGTGGACCATTATGTGGTCTATCAATCCGCAATCTCTTGTAAGAAGGCAGAATTCCTGTCCAGAGAGCTAGCGGCTGCACAGAATAGACCAGCTCAGCTCTTTCCGACTGTGAACAGACTGTGCAATCCAGTCTGTCTGCAGCCCAGAAGAGCTTTATCTCATGAATGGTGTGAGGAACTTGCTTTCTTCTTTGCAGATAAGGTTGTCAATATCAGATCGGATATCCACTTTTCCCTCCCCAATGGGAGTGATGGTGGTCGGCAGGAGATGTCAAACACCCAGTTTAGCTGGTCTGACTTCAGTCTTCACATAATCGATGATGTTGTGATGATCATTTGAGCAATGCGACCGACTAGCTGTGATTTGGACCCTGGCCCCACATGCCTTTTAATGGGTTGTGTGGATAAAATCGGCCAAGTCCTGGCTTTGATAGTCTGGAAGTCTTTGGAGAGGGGGATCTTTCCGGATCTCCTAAAAGAGGCTATAGTTAAGCCTCTACTAAAGAAATCCTCTCTAGATCCAGATTGTCTAGCAAATTACAGGCCAATCTCTAACTTACCCTTTGTGGGTAAAGTTATTGAGAAAGTGGTCGCATTACAGTTGGAAGATCATCTGACCAACAACAATATCTACGATTCTCTCCAGTCTGGATTTAGGAAAAGGCATAGTACCGAGACAGCGCTGGTTCGGGTACTAAATGACCTCCTAATAGCGAGAGATCATAGGACTCGATCCATCTTAGTACTTCTTGATCTCTCTGCAGTGTTTGACACCATTGACCATGATGCACTGTTAGTGCATTTGCGGTCTGTCTGTGGACTATCTGATACGGTCCTCAGATGGTTTCGATCTTACCTCGAGGGTAGGACTCAGAGAGTGGTGTCAGGAATTTTTTCCTCGGCATCAGTCTCCCTATCCTGCGGGGTACCGCAGGGTTCTATCTTAGCACCCATGTTGTTTGCGGTGTATATGCTGCCATTAGGAGCGATTATTAGACGATATGGTCTGGGTTTTCACTGCTATGCGGATGATACCCAGCTGTATATGTCTTTTGTGCCTGGCCAGGATGCTGCCTTGTCGGTATTTAATAACTGCCTTGCAGAAATTCAAGACTGGATGAATGGGAGTTGGCTGAGGTTAAATCCGGAGAAAACTGAAGTGTTGGTCGTGGATAAAGGCCGCTGTGAGGTGGGTTTGCCGGATGGTTCACCCTCAGGATTATGGCTTGGGGGAGTTCAGTTGGCAACCTCAGATCAGGTGCAGAATCTTGGCGTAATAATTGACAACCATCTGATGCTTAAATGTCAGGTGTCAGCGGTTGTCAAAATTTCCTTTTTCCATCTGAGGAATATCGCCAGGGTGAAGCACCTGGTTCCTCCAGAGGACCTTCCAACGTTGATCCATGCCTTCGTTACCTCCCGTCTTGACTACTGTAACTCCCTATACCTAGGGGTATCCGGGGTTGAACTTCGCCGTCTGCAGCTAGTGCAGAATGCGGCAGCCAGGCTGCTGACTGGATCTTCTAGATCCAGCCATATAATGCCTGTGCTTCGCGGACTGCACTGGCTGCCAGTGGCTTGGCGAATCACCTTCAAGGTCGGTTTGCTAACCTATAAAGCCCTACATGACCTGGGACCTACCTACCTGAAAGAACTCCTTTCTCCCTACTGTCCCTCTTGCCCCCTCCTATCCACTGATGAGGGATTGCTGGAGATTCCTAGGGTCCGTTTGAATACATCAGGTGCAAGATCATTTAGTTTTATGGCACCAACCCTATGGAATTCTCTATCTCGTCAGGTGCGAAATTGCCCGACCGTCTTTAGTTTTAAAGGAGCTTTGAAGACCCACCTTTTTAGCATAGCTTTTAATGATTTATAGTAGTTTTAATTTTATTGTATTTATTGTTTGAAATGTACAGGCGCTTTGGTTTTAAGAAAAGCGCCTTTTAAAAATAAAGCTGAATTGAATTGAATTGAATTTCTGTATATATAAACTTTGTGCATGCAGTACTGAAAGAGGCATAAATGATGAGATCGAATTAATTACATTTCTTTTTGATTGATAGTTTGAAAATATTGTGTGGTACCTCATTCTGATTCAAGTAACCTTTGTTCCCTTCTGTGATATCTATTTGTTTTTCAGATGATCCCTAGTCTTTGGATCCCTAGTCTTTGGAAGAGTACTATATGTGCTGGTTTCTGTCAACTACCATGAGAGATTTTGGTTACACTACTTGAAAAAGGAATGTTTTTACCTACATCCTTATTTTTGTTATGTACTGTATTTTACAGCACATATGTATTAGTGTAATAAACTTTTCTTTAAATATTTTTTTTTTCTCTGTTTCCATGTAATTTCCCCTTCAAGGGCACAGGTTGGCTATACCCTGGGTCCATAACCTCAGGGCTTCCATTAATGTCGATTTACCCACCCCCATTTCCCTCAGCCGGAACAGGATGAGCTGGAAAATTTCCTTCTTTATTAACTGATTTGGATGTAATGAAATTATTATAGGGCTACCCTTTTTCAGAAACAAGAATAAAGATACATGCTCCCTCATAATACTAGGCACTTACTTTCCAATTCATGTTTTATGTCTATGGTAATAATTATCAGGGTAGTGAGCGAGATAAACACCAAAATAGAGACGTTGATAGGGAGAAGGTCAATGGTAAATGGAGAAAAAGGAAAAAGCAGTAAGGACAGGGATGGGGCTAAAGGGAGTAAGGCCATCAAAAAGTGGTGGGCAATGAGTTCCAATGCCTGCAGTCTAGGTAACAGGCTCCCTGAACTAGTGGCCTTGATGGCAGAGGGATGCTTGGATATTGTGGCAGTCACAGAAACATAGTACACAGAGAACCATGAATGGGTTGTCATCATACCAGTGTAAGCAATCTACAAGAGGGCCAGAAAGGGTAGAAGAGGAGGAGGAGGAGGAGTAGCTCTCTACATAAGGGAAGGGATCAAAGCAACAGAACTAATGGGTAAACAGGGAGGTGAAGAGGAACTGTGGTCACCCTGGAGATGGGAAGTGGCACCACAATATGCACAGAGGTTGTATACAGACCCCTTTTCAGGGGGTGGAAATGGGCAAGGAATTGATAGAAGACATCCTTAGGATGGCAGGAAAAGGGGACATATGGCTGATGAGGGACCTGAATATGCCAGCTGTTAAATGGAGTACCTTTGCTGCAGCTACATCCAAGAGTAAGGTAATTTTTGATGCCCTACAGGGGGCATGCTTCAGACAGCTAGTGTTGGAACCCACTCGGGAGGGAGCAATCTTAGGCCTGGTACTCTCAAATGGGGACAGAGACAGGATCTCAGATTTAGAAGTGGGCAGGCATCTGGGAACAAATGACCACCAAACAGTGTGGTTCACGAAAAACACAGCTGTAGAGTCAAGCCATACAAAAGTGAGGGTTCTGGACGGCTGATTTTGGCAAAATGGGAGAGTGCCTCAAAAAAGCACTAGCAAACAGGCAAGAAGGAGGGGTGGAGGAATAATGTGGAAACATCAAAACTGCCATCACAGAGGCAACATGCCTTTGTGTGAAGGAAATAAATCAAAACTAAGGAAAAAAAATGCTATGGTTCTCAAAAGAGGTGGCGGGGAAGGTTAGGGAGAAAATGACAGCATTCAGGAAGTATAAGAAAACACAGAAGGAGCAGGATAGAGAACTCTGCCAGTTAAAGCAGATGGAAGTGGGGAAGGTAGTCAGAATAGCAAAGGCCCAAACCAAGGAAAAGATAGCCAACTCGGTTAACTTAGAATGGGGATACAACCATCTATAGGTACATTAGGGAGCGAAGAAAGACCAAGGGAGGCAGGGAGGGATAGTGAGGCTTAATAAAGGGGAGGGTGGAGGGTAGACGGTGACAGTGAAAAAAGCAGGGATTCTGAACGAATACTTCTGCTTAGTATTCACAAAAGAAGAGAGGGGGAGGCACCTAATCCAATCAATACAAGCATTCTGCATCGGGGGTCAATACCATTCCATTCACAGAAGAAAGGGTTCTGAAAGAACTCCTAAAACTGAAGGTAGACAAAGCAATGGGACCCGATGGGTTCACCCCAGAATTCTAAAAGAACTAAGGGGAGATCTAGTGATACCAATGACCACCTGTTTTAATAACTCATGGGAGGATGGTGTGGTACCTGAGGACTGGAGGAGGTCAGATGTGATTTCTCTTCACAATAGTGGGAGCAAAGCAGAGGGAGGAAACTACAGACCTGTTAGTTTGACCTCAGTCATAGGGAAAATAATGGAATCACTTCTGAAAGAAAGAATTTTTGAGTACATAGAGGCCAGCAGGGTACAGGACCTAATGCTGCATAGACTCACAGTGGGACGGTCATGTCAGACAAACCTAATAGATTTCTTTGACTGGGTGGCATGACCTACCTAGACTTTAGCAAGGCATTTGATGCAGTCCCACACAAAAGATTAATAAACAAGTTAGCCAGCCTGGGAGTGAGTCCCAGGCTGGCAGTTTGGGAAAAGATTTGGCTGGACAACAGGAAACAGAGGGTAATAGTAAAGGGACTCCACTCGGAAGAAAGGGGGGTTACTAGCTGGGTACTGCAGGGTTCAGTTCTGGAGCTGGTCCTTTTTAATGTCTTTATAAGAGACATTGCAAAAGGACTGGAAAGGAAAGTATGCCTTTCTGAAAATGACACAAAGATCTGCAACAGGGTGGATAAACAAGGGGAAGGTGGAAAGGATGAGAAGGGACTTGGCAAGGTTGGAGGACTGGTCACAAGTATGGCAGCTTAGATTCCATGCTAAGAAGTGCAAAGTAATGCACCTGGAAAAAAATCCAGGTGAAGAGTACACAAATGGAGGAGGAGGAGCTACTAACAACAACAAAAATGGAAAAGGACCTGAGAGTAGTCATATCAGATGACCTAAAGGTAAGCAAGCAATGTGAGAAGGCAGTAAGGAGGGCTGGGGAGATACTGGGATATATAGGGAGAGAAATCAGCAGAAAAAAAACAGGAAGGTGTTATCCCTCTATACAGACAGCTGGAGAGACCCCATCTGGAGTACTACATGCAGTTCTGGAGACCCCATCTCTACAAGGATACAGATAGCATGGAGGCAGTCCAGAGGAGGGCATCTTAAATGGAGCAGGGTCTGCAACAGAAGCCATATGAAGAGAGACTAAAAGAGCTTAATATGTATACCCTCGAGGAAAAAGGGAGAGGGGGACATGATAGAAAGTTTCCAGTACCTCAAGGGGATCGATGTAAGGGGTCATGTAATCTGTGGTACATGGCACACCCTCAACACGCTTACCCTTCAATTGTCATTATCCAACCCTGTCGATTCCCCCAACAATTTTCTGGCTGACTATCTCCTTCATTAGTTCAGTTCCACACTGCCACCACCCTCTCCATGAGGAATTGCATTATGACCTCCTTCCAGAACCTTCCTCCTGCCAATTTGCAACCGTGCCCCCTCATGTTCTTGTTTTTGTTGAACCCAAAAAGACCACCAAGATTGACTGTTGAGGTATTTATTTTATATTTATTTATTTAACGGGTTTCGCCAGGAGAGGCATACTGAGCTGTAATAGTTTGTTTCCAGATGTGTCCTGAAAAAAACATGTGCATTACCACAGTATGTTACTTCAGATCTCTGTCAGGTTTGTATTGTTTGTAATCCAGACACACAGACTTGTTAAAAGGTAGTAGTCATCTTTATTGTAGTAATAGTGGTGTACAAGATTAATCAGAAGCCTTTTAGCATATGACAGTCTCTTCAGCCTGCATCTCGTCTAGTCTCCATCTCAAACTCCCTGCTTCAGCTAGGGAGTGTATGCCTCGCTTTCCTGTGGAATGCATGCATTAGGGTCACTGTCTTAACTCTTAACTCTCAGGACAGCCCCTGTTTTCTAAAAACAAACAAACTGAAGCGTGAACAGTACATACTAACCTGAAGTTATCGTGTAATCCTATGACTATGTATTATCTAGCCGCATGCACAATCTCCTCTACTTGTAGGCTATATTATTCATGCATTGTAAATAGGTTTACATGCCTCTAAGTATATACCAGATAGGTATTAGCAGTGGGATGTTAAGTTTCAATAAGCCTTTGTGGCTGTTTAATTAGCCTTCTAAACCTCAACCTGCCTGCAAGCTAGGAGTCCCCTTAAGTACTAGTCTCAGTGCATTCGTGTAGCAGTGCTTGATTCCCTCTTGTCTCGTACTTTGGCCAGAGAGTCTGGTGGCTCAATGTGTGGACCTGCCAGGTTTGGTTATTGGTCAGAATTCTGCATTATGGGTTGTCTGCTTTCCACATCCTGTTGCCCTGGCCTGTCTCTGTGTCCTTGAGGAATGCATAACTGACTCCATAGGATCTGTCCCTAGTTTTGCAGGAGCTTGTCCTGTCAGCACTGGTATTAAGTGTCTCCTATTCCATCTTAACAGCTGTCTACTTCCAATGAGTACTAGGTATGATCTTGGTGCCATGAGCCTCTGGACAACTGCCAGTTCTCCCCAGCATCTCTCACTTCTTACCTGGACATATTCACTGGCATGTTGCATTCTGTGCTCCATTGCAGTTTTGTCAAAGTGTTCACATTGTTTCCTGAATTGTCTTTCATGGCTGAGTCATTTCAAGTGTAACATTCCAGTTTAGTGCCAGGCAAATGGGTTCGAAGCTGATGTACCAATAGCAATTCTGCTGGCGATTCACCACATTCTAGTGTTGTGGCTCTGTAATTCAAAAACGCAATAGAGGGGTCTGTTTTGTCCTCCATGTCCTGTTTTAGGAGTGTCTTTATGACTTTGACCCCTGACTCTGCCAGTCCATTTCCTTGAGGGTAGGTGGGGCTGGAAGTGACTTGACTGAAGCCATAGGAGTGTGTTAAGGTTTTGAATTCTGCACTTGTAAATTGGGGACCATTGTCTGTTCTTAGGATCTGTGATATTCCAAATCCAGCAAAGATTACTTTTAGTTCCTTCATCACTTGGTTTGATGTTGTTGTTTTTAAGTTAACAACTTCAGGGTAACTGGAAAATGCATCAAATACAGCCAGATACTCTCTGCCTCCTAGGGTAAATAAATCAACACCCACTTTTTCCCATACAATTGCATTTTCTGACTCAGAGATTAATGGTTCCTTCTGCAAAGTGGGCCTGTATTTCTGACATGTCTGGCAGGCCAATACTGTGCTTTCTATATCGTTTGAGATTCTTGGCCAGTATACTACCAGTCTGGCTCTGCATTTACATTATTCCATGCTCATGTGTCCTTCATGAATTTTGTGTAGCATTTCTTTCCTTAAACTACTAGGCACAACAATCTTGTCATCTTTGAGTATAGTACTCCATCTACCTCAGATAACTCAGACTTAAATGACACATACCTGGTGAGTGTGTATTGTCCCTTCCACCCTTGGTTGATAGCTGACATGACTGCCTGCAGGGTTTCATCCTGTGCTGTGGCAATTTTCAGCCATTCCCACATTTGCACAGACACTGTTCCTGAGGTTTTTATTCTGTTAATGTGTATGTCCACATTTGAATCCTCACTTTGGGTGGAGGTTCTTTGTGATTCATCCCAGGATCTTGACAAGGCATCTGCCACTATCCGCTGGTTTCCTGGTGTGTATTCAATCTTATAATCATACTTCTGTTGCTTAATTACCCGTCTCTGAATTCAAGGTGGGGTCTGCCATAGATCTATGTTTGAAATGGTAAGCAGTGGTTTGCGGTTTCTTTCAATCACAAATGGGGTTCCATAAATGTAATTATGGAAGGCATTGCATCCAAGAGCTATTGCTGGAATCTTCTTTTCAGTATGAGTGCATTTGTGTTCAGTCTTTGTGAAGGCCCTTGATGCATATGCGACAGGCCTCCAGCTGTTGTTTTTGTGCTGTAACAGTACGGCTCCTACACCGTCCTTTGAGGCATCTGTGTAAACTTTTGTTTGACAAGAGATATCAAAATATTGTAAGGTGGGTGCTGTAGTTAGTAGTTATTTTATCTCTTGGAATTGTTGTTCAAGTGCAGATGTCCACTTCCTCATGGCTGACTTGTTTAGTAGTTGTCTCAGGTGGCTAGTATTGTCAGCCAGGTTGCTGATAAACTTCCCCAAATAATTCACCATGCCCAGGAAGCATTGTAACTCTTTCTTTGAGGTTGATTGTGGTATCCTGTTTACAGCGTGAACTTTTGCTGGATCAGGTTTCATACCTTGCTGTGAAAGAATTTCCCCAATGTACTTTATTTCAGTCTTTCTTATCTCACACTTCTTCTTAATCAATTTAAGGCCTGCTTCCTGTGCTACTTGTAGGACCTGCCTCGCTCAGCTGTCATGCTGCTTTTGTGATGAACCCCAGACCAGAATATCATCTAGGTAGACTTTAACCCCTTCTATGCCTTCCAGCAGTTTTTGCATGGTTCTGTGAAAAATCTCTGGTACTGAGTAGATTCCAAATGATAATCTTTTGAAACATTTCCTTCCATATAGAGTGTTAAAAGTGCATAGCTGTGCGCTTCCTTTTGTGAGCGGTATTTGCCAGAATCTGGAAGAGGCATCCAGTATTGAGAATTATTTTGCACTCAAAAGTTCATCTAATATTTCATGTCTTGTGGGAATGTGGAAATGTTCTCTTTTTATGCATCCATTTAACTCTTTAGGGTCCAGACACAAATGTAGCAACCCATCTCTTTTCTCAATAATCACCAAGGAGTGGACCCATGGTGTTGGCTCGTCTATCCTTTCTATGACATCCACATTCTATTAACCTTTGCAGCTCTTTTCTCAGTTTATATCTTAGGACCACCAGGACTATGCAGGTGGCAAGTGCTACAGAAACTGCCTTTGCGTCCACAGTGATATTATGTTATGGGAAGCTTCCCCAGTCCTGTAAATGCATCCTTGTATTGAGACAGAATATCATCAGTGACTGGCTTGCCATTTTGTATTGCAAAAAGTTTTCCTATCAAACCCAAATTCTGACTGGTCTCTAGGCCCAAAATTGACTTATTTTCCCCAGTGATAATAACAAAGTTGTGTTTACTCACCTTGCCTTTGTGGTGGTGGTTCAGCGCGCAGTACCCTATTGTGGGTATGGTTAGTCCATTGTATGCCTTCAAGACAGTAGAGTTTCTCTTGATCTGTGATCTGTGTAGTATCTGATGCTACAGTTGAGTAGGAAGCACATTTATTTATGCACCTGTATCAATCATATATTGTGTTTTCAAGCCGCTAGTATTTAGTTGAATAGTCCATTCCTTGCTTTGCATGTTGCCTGGCTTGTCCAGGGCTCCTATGAAGAGTTCTTCTGTGCTATCCAAGACAATAATTTCTGTAAGGGATTGCACTGCTTTTTGTTTTCTTCAGTACCTTGCAAAGTGGTTACATTTTCCATAGGTTTTACACTGTTTTCCATATGCAGGGCAGTTTCTGTAGGTGTGTTGTTTCCCACAGTTCCAGCAGGTTTTGCTGACTACCTTTTTTTAAGTATACCTCTCTTGTCCTGTCTCTTGTTTACTTTCCTATGGCGTATAACCTGTAGGTGACCTCTGGGATTTGCTCTTATTGGTTTGAACAGCAGCTAACTTCTGTGATTTCCTTTTACCCACTTAGGGCTTCCATCTTCATGCGTGTTTGTTCCACAGCCTGACAGGACTTAATTGCTGACTCTAGGTTTAATTCACTATGTCTTAAAAGTATTTCCTTAACTTGTGGGTCTGAACAGCCCATTACTATTTGGTCTCTGATCAGAGAGGATGTCAGTGTACCAAAATTAGAGGACTGCACTTTTAATTTCAAGTCAGTAACAAATTATTCAATGGATTTTGTTTGCTTTCTGTATTTGGGCTCTAAAGACATATTTCTCAAAAGTCTCATTTTTTCTTGGTACACAGTATGCTTCAAACTGTTGTATAACTTTGTCATAGTCCTTCTTGTCTGCATCTGAAAATAGAAAGGCATTATATGCAATAGAACCCCATTTATCTGAACCCCTCAAATCCGAATCCCTCAGTTATCCGAATGTGAACCATGTCCCCATGTCCCTCGTACAAAACCTTATCTTGTTGTGCCAACAAATGTTGCTGATTGAGCTGTGCTGATTAGCACTTAGTGCTTAATGAGACGTTACAGTAACTCAGAACACACTGTAACACACTGAAAACTATTTGCTGCTGTTATCAAGCCATTGCTGGTATTTAACAGCTCGTTACCAGTCTTTGTCTTGTTACCGTCTTCCTGCTGAGTTGCTGCACAATGGCAAAAAGAAAGCATTCAGTGTTAGATATTAGCCAGAAACTTCAGATAATTGAGTATCTAGAGAGAGGAGAAAAAGTAGTGGATGTAGCCAGGCATTTTGGTCTTGGAAATGTGACCATTTGTGACATTAAAAAAGCCAAAGGATAATAGACTTTGCAGTATCAATGAACAGCAGCTTATCCGATGAACAATGAAAAACTCTGGACACCTGTCAAAATGATACTCTGGACAAGGCTGTCTTTTTATGGTTCATCCAAAACCACTGTAAGGGGACTCCAATCTCATGTACTATCCTGAAGGAGAAGGCTCTTTATTTTCACCGCCAGCTCAGAGCAGATTACCCTTTCTCAGCCAGCGTGAGCTGGCTGGACAGATTCAAAAACCATCACGGTATCTGCCAGCTGACTGTAATGAGGGAGATAATGTCCAGCAACCTTGAAAGCATTGATCCATTTCAGCAGAAACTAAAGAAAATAATGCAGAAAGAGGGGATTTCACCAGAAGCAATTTACAATGCCAATGAGATGGGGATTTATTGGAGGCTTCTGTCTGGGAAAACTTTAGCCTGTTCCTGTGAGAAAAATGCCCCAGGTTTAAAAAAAAAACAAGGAGCGCCTAACAGTACTGGCCACATCTAATGCTTCAGGATCACACAAGTTACATCTCCTTATCATAGATAAATCACAATCACCACGCTGTTTTAAGCATATCAACATGTTTAGCTTATCAGCCCTATACAGAGCTCAAAGATCTGCTTGGATGAATGCCGAAATATTTAAGGACTGGTTCTTCTACTATTTTGTTCCCTGTGTCAGAAACCATCCCTGAACTGTGGGACTTCCAGTGAAAGCCATTTTGCTACTTGATAATGCCAGAGCCCACCCCATGCCGAAACTCTGTGAACTGAGGATGGTGCGATTCATTGGAAATTTCTACCCGCAAACACTACTGCTACCATCCAGCAAATGGATCAAGGGATTTTGGTGACTGTAAAATGAATTTATCAAAGCAAACTCCTCACTAATGTTTTTTTTTTGAGGAGAATGACTCTTGTTCCCTTGTTGAAATCATAAAAGCAATCACTGTTGAAGACGCACTGATTACTCTGGCGGAATCCTGGCGGGAGGTGAAGAAAGTGACCATCAACAAATGCTGGCAGAAATCAAAGCTATTGGACCCACTTATTGTTAACAATGCTGACAACCAGGAAGCTGAGGGAGCAGAGGGGAACTGAGCATGATCAGATGGCTGAAGCGATGGAAGTCCTACATTCAGCAGCAGACCAGCTTCATGTAGCAAGCTACCTTGTGACAGAATGGCTCAAAGCTGATGCCCAGGAGGCCAGCTATGAGGAGATGACAGATAATGATATTCTGTCCATAGCCGAGAGTGAACCACTGGACCCCACTGATGAGGAGGATGAGGATGAGCTTACTCCAAGAAAAACATGCTGACAGACTCAGAAGCAGCTGAGTGCTTCCAAAAATGTATCAATTGGCTTGAGTCACAATCGGACACTGATGGAGTACAATTCTTGCTTCTCAGGCAGCTCCAACAAAAGGCAGTTCGGCAGTGTTATAATAAACACAAGCAGTCCACACTGCCAGACTACTTCAAAACAGTGTACTCAGCAGCATAGCTTAGACTGTCCTGGGACTGCATTAAGGTACTGTGCAATAATAATTACTTTAATGCTGAACACTGCTGAACACAGCTGTTCGATAAACAATGCCTGAATTGAACTGTACTGAATTATTACCAATTATAGAGTTGTACCATTATCTTGTACCTTTTTAATATGTTACTGTATTAAAACTTTTGCCGCAAACTGCAAACTGCTTTGTCTCAGGTTTTTTTTTGTGTGTTCTCTGGTTTATCGAAAACCCCATTTATCCGAATATTTTAAATGTTCCCAGAAACATTCAGATAAATGGGGTTTTACTGTATGCTGAAAGCGTCTAAGCCTGCAGTAGTCAGCAACAGTGTTACTTTTTGGGAATCCGTGTTCCTCAGTTGCGCACTCAGCTTCTAAATCATAGTCAAAACACTGCTTGAAATTCTTCCATGTGTCTTCTAGATTGCCCACAAACCTTATTTCTGGTGGTGGTCCGATGTGCTCCATTTCTTCAGACTGCTGTGGCCATTAGCTCAGCCCACCAAAACTTCAGTCCTTGAGCAGTTTATTACTGTGCTGTGTGATTTCTTCTGGCATGAGAAATCATCTTCTGTGTGTTTCATAAAGATCCTGTAACCACTTCTGGTACCATGACTTGTTTGTAATTCAGGCACACAGACTTGTTAAATGGTAGTAGTCATCTTTATTATAGTAATAGTGGTATACAAGATTAATCAGTAGCCATTTAGCATAAGACGATCTTTTCAGCCTGCATCTTGTTTAGTCTCCAGCTCAAACTCCTTGCTTCAACTAGGGAGTGTATGTCTCCCATTCCTGTGGAATGCATGCATCAAGGTCACTGTCATAACTCTTAACTCTCAGGACAATGTTCACTTATTCCCCTTCATTCCTTGAGTAAGTACATATTTAGATTTTCCAGACTTTGTCCATACAAGAGTCTCTAATGATCCTGAATCATCTTTGTGGGGCTTCTCTGTACTACCTCCAGCTGGTTGATGTCCTTGTTGTGGTAGGGGCTCCAGTACAGTACTCCAGGTGCAGTCACATCATAGGTCTGTATAGCAGCAGAATGACTTATTTTCTTCTGCTGTTGAACCCCATTGTTATGCAGCCCAGTATCATGGTTGCCTTTGCTGCTGCCTTGCTGTATTGTATAGAGGGTTTCAGATTACTTCTGATAGCAGGTCTTTCTCTACGTCTCACATCATGACAGTCGTACCACCTCGCCTGTACTCAGCTCTAGGATTCTGGCACCCTATGTGCATCACCTTACACTTTTAATGGTGAACCCCTGTTGCCAGGTTCCATAACAACTTTCTAACCATGCTAGGTCCTCCCTCAAATCCCTCATTCCCTGCTCCATGTCCACACTTCCAGAGACCTTGGTATCATCCTCCAGCTCATATGTTGCCATTTATACTGTCCCCATTGTTATTTATGAACACATTTAACAGCACCAGACTAAGCACTGACCACTCTCGAACACCACTGGTGACTGCTTCATCCCCTTGTGCTCTGCTCCTACCTCCATGCTTAAGGTTCTTCCCCAGCTTGCCACCCTCTGGTCAACTTTTCCCCACCCCTAGGTTCTCTAGCTTCATGATCAAACTCTTGTGGG
Source organism: Neoceratodus forsteri (assembly GCA_016271365.2). Taxonomy (NCBI): domain Eukaryota; kingdom Metazoa; phylum Chordata; order Ceratodontiformes; family Ceratodontidae; genus Neoceratodus; species Neoceratodus forsteri. The sequence goes on along the minus strand of CM057450.1, from coordinate 865,686,881 downwards.
TAACCAAGTCAAAGGCCTTGCTTGAATCCAGGTACAGCATGTCTACAGCCTGGGTCTCATCCACTGTCTTTGTAGTCAAGTCAAAAAAGTTGATCAGATTTGTTCAGCATGATCTCCCCAACATAAATCCATGTTGCATGTCATCCTGGAGCCTGTTCCCCTCAAGGAACTTGGCCAACTATTCACTCACTCTTGTGCAGGGTTACCATATCAGTGCTCCTCCACTCATTCATTTATTTTTCATCTATTCATTTGTTTACTGGGTAGGAGCACTGAACCCAGAACTATTTTCAGGCATGACCAGGGCCATACAAGGATGGCACAGGAATACAGCAAGTGCAAGTACAAAGGATAATAAGACATGGCATGCAGTCATCAATTGACGGAGAGAAGTTACAGGATATTTACATTTGAAATAAATATAAAGTTGCAGCACACTAGATGAATACAGTTTTTATGACAATGTAGGTAGTAGCCAGGTTGTAATACAAATTAGGCATGGTAGGTAATGGAGAAATGAAAAGGGCATCAAAGCAGCTAAGGTAAGGGTTGAGAAGAGAAAAAGGAGGGTTAGGGGTGAAGAAGCATAAAATCAGTTGTGAGGGCAGTAGAATGCGGTGGAGGACAGAACATGAGATCTACGGAGAGAGTGGAAGAGCCCTGGGGAGTTGATGGCTATAAGCGGGGGGGGGCACATTGTTTCAAAGGAAAGGGGCTATGGATGAGAAAGCCCATTTACTCATATAGGTGGAAAATGGGGGCATTCAAGCATGGAGCCAGCAGTGAAGTGGAGCTCCCCCCAGAGAGGGAGGAGGAGGAGGAGGAAGTTACAAAGATTAAAGTGGAACTGGGAGAAATGGGAAGAAGAGGTGAGGGGCACAAGCTGGACTGTAGTATCCTTGAATGCAAGGGGCATAGAAAACAAGGTAGCAGAGTTTCACGCAATGATGGTAGAGGGAGATATTGCTGCCATCTCAGATACCTGGGCCACCCAATACCATGACTGGGATCTTATGATCCTGGGCTACAAGGTGTTCTGCAGGGATCGGGAGGGGGGAAGGGCAAGAGGGGTGGCTATTTATGTCAGGGAGGGGATACTATGTACCAGGGAGGAGGGGGATGAGCAGAGGCTAGAAGCCATATGGGTATTGCTCCAAAGCTTTAAAGGTAAGAAGCTCAAGATGGGGTGGTGTACAGGCCACCCTCACAGAGTGAGGAGGTGCTGAGGGAACTGGGGGAGCAAATCAGGAAGATCAGTGGCAAGGGAAATACACTAATAGTGGGAGACTTCAACCTACCTTGGGTTGACAGGCAGACAGTGACTACAGCACACACCAGGGAACAGGTGCTGCTGGAGGCTATCCAAAATAACTACTTAGTGCAAGGGGTGATGGACCCTAATAGAGACAGGAACATACTGGATTTTGTGCTAATTAATGGTGATCAAGTCCAGGATGTGGTAGTATAGGATCCTCAAGCAGGAAGCAACCACCACTCAGTGTGGTTCCTTCTCAACACAGGGAAGGAATTGGCCAAGACCAGGACAAGAGTGTTGGATGTCAGGAAGACAGATTTCATCACAATGGGCAGAATCCTAGAGGGGTATTTAGTTAAAATGAACCCAGTGATGGATGCTGAACAGAAATGAGCAATCATTATCATAGGTATCATCATAGGTATATTCAAGCCGGAAGATAGAGATTCTACCCTATAAGGCTTGCCAACCAATTTTTAAAAAAGAAATTTATTAATTCCAAAAAGCAGATCTATCCCATTCTTGAACTCGTTTATCGTGGTACTATTCACAAGTTTGGTTGGTAAGTTGTTCCAAACTCCAACTACTCTTAAACTATACCAATGTTTGTGAAAATTGTGATCCCAAGCTTGTTGACATAGTTGTTTCATATGTTTTCTTGTACTAGTTCTACCATGATTATGTATAAAACCCAATTCCTCCAGTAACACTTCATCCTTCATGCTCTTGTAGAGAAAACACAGATCTCCCCTTAATCTGCGGTAATACAAAGAATAAAGATTTAAGCTTACTAGTCTATCATGATAACTTCTATTTTTTAATCCCTTTATTTGTTTAGTTAGCTTTCTCTGAACTCCCTCAATAGATAGCATGTCTTCCCTATTTTGGGGTGACCAAACTTGGACGCAATACTCCAAGTGTGGCCTAACCAATGCACCATAGAATGGGATCAGCACTTTCCTGTATCTACTCACTATATACTTGAGTATACAGTTTAAATTTTGGATTGCTTTCTTAAGTTTGATCCTGCAATGTGCTTTAAATTTTAAATCATTCATAACTGTAATCCCCAAATCTCTTGCCTCAGTAACTACCCCCAGGGCGGTATTGTCCAATAGGTAAATTTCTTCCTTATTGTTCTTACCCAGGTGCATGACCTTGCATTTGGTTTTATTTAGTACAAGTTTTTTTAAGCTGGTCCATTCATATATTGAGTCCAATGTATGCTGTAGGGCTGCTCTTTGTTCAACATTATTAACAACTAACCCCAGCCTACAATCATCTGCAAATTTAAACATCCATATGTTATTATTTCTAATTTTTAACGAGGCGATGTATATATTGAAAAAGCTAGGTTCCAGCACCGAACCCTGAGGGACTCCACTAGAAATGGGAGCCCAATCAGAATATTCCCCATTGATGACCACCCTCTGCCTTCTGTCCTGTAGCCAGTTCAAGACCCATTTGCAGATATTACTAGACAGTTTAATGCCTTTCAATACTGACAATAATTCCTTATGTGGCAGTTTATCAAATGCCTTAGCAAAATCGAGGAAAACTACGTCCACAGAATTCCCAACATCCATTTCCCTATTCACTTTTTCATAAAAGGACAGTAGATTGGTCTGGCATGATCTATTTTTTTGTAAATACATGTTGTAGGGGATCAATCATATCCTGTCCCTCCAGATGTTCCATTAGTATATCTTTGATTATTCCCTCCATAATTTTTCCTATTGTTGAAGTAAAACTAATGGGTCGAAAGTTTTCAGGTAGAGTACTGGGTCCTTTCTTTGAAATAGGCACAATGTTAGCTAGTTTCCAATCATGAGGAACCAAACCCATATTTATAGATGTTTGAAGAATACTGTATATGTTATTGGTTGTGCCAACCCATCTGCCAATTCCTTCAGAATCCTAGGATGCATACCATCTGGACCAGGGGATTTATTAACATTAAGTCCAACTAGTTGTTTATATATATTATCAGAGTTTAATATTATAGTCCCAGGTTCAGAAGGTCTACTAATATTATATTCATCTGTGTCATTTGTATTATAAACTGAACAAAAATATTTATTCTGGATATCGGCGGCCATTTGTTGGTTAGTAGCTGTGAGTCCTGCCTCAGTAATAAAGGGACCTACACTACTTGGGCTCTTTCTCTGATTATTTATATATGAAAAAAAAGCTTTTTTATTATCCTGTACCCTCTCGGCAAGATTAATCTCACATTGAGCTTTGGCTTTTCTAATATTTGCTTTTACTTTTTTAAGACATTCCTTGTATTCAGTATTTGTTTTTGTTGATTTGGAAGCTTTTAGCTTCTTATATAACCTATTTTTTTGTTGTTGATTATCTTTTTAATTGATGCAGAGAGCCAAACAGGTTTTTTAGTCCTGATGAACCCTGTGGTACTCCACTTGTTACTGGCCTTGGCTTGGATGTCTACTCCCTTGCAACTACCCTTTGTTGTCTTCCCTGAAACCAGCTCTCAACACACACCAGCAGTTTCTGGGGCTGAATGAGGCCACAAACACATGTGCCAAATCTCAGAGTAAGCAGTCCAGGTCCAAAAATCCAAGCTGACTCAGCAAGGAAGTGGAGTGGAAGGTGAGGGAAAAAAGACTGGCCTACATTAAGTTCAAAAAAATTGGGGCGCGAGGAGAATAGAGAGATGTTCACAAAGGCATCTAGGAAGGTGACCAGGTCAGTCTGGGCAGCCAAGGCAGCAAAGGAGCTAAAGTTTTCTCAGAAAATCAGAGCGGGGGAAAAGGAGTTATTTAAATACATAAGGGAGAAAAGGAGTTGCAGAGATTACATTGTTAGAATCAAGCGGGATGGGGCATGGGTGGAACAAGGGGAAGAACAGGCAGAGGCACTCAATGAATACTTCTGCTCAGAGTTTACAAAAGAAAAGGATGACCCAATACCACAGGGGAAAGGGGGCAAGGGTGAAGGGGGGACAGAGATAACAGATGGGGTCATCCAACAGGATAGAGTTCTGAAGGGCCTTAAGTCCTTGTGGATGGATAAGGCAACATAACAAGATGGTGTACATCCAAGGGTCCTGCAGGAACTTGCGGAGGTGTTTGCAGGCCCTCTGATGGACCTCTTCAACACCTCCTTGGAGAGGTGGAAGGTACTCAGGGACTGAAGGATGGCTCATGTGGTGCCATTCACAAGATTGGACCCAAGGACCAACCGAGTAATGACAGACTGGTAAGCTTGACTTCCATAGTGGGGAAGTTGATGGAGACCATTCTAAAGGAGAGGTTGATAACCTTTCTTGCTAGTAATGGTTTACAGAATGAGAGACAGCATGGGTTTGTCTAAGGAAGATCATGCCAAACTAACCTGATTGACTTCTTCGACTGGATCACTAGGATGGTTGACAAAGGCCATGCTGTGGATGTCCTGTACCTGGACTTCAGCAAGGCTTTTGACTCGGTGCCCTACAAGAGGTTAATCAGCAAGCTGAGGGACATGGGGTTGGGGGGAAACTGCTGGGGTGGGTTGAGAGCTGGTTGCAGGGAAGACAACAAAGGGTAGTTGTAAGGGAGTAGACATCCAAGCCAAGGCCAGTAACAAGTGGAGTACCACAGGGTTCAGTGCTGGGCCCTGTTTTGTTCAATGTCTTCATTGGAAACATTGCAGAGGGAGCCAAGAGTAAGATCAGCCTGTTCGCAGATGACACTAAGATTTGTGCAAAAGTGGACAATGAGAAAGGGAGGCAGCCACTTAAGGAGGATCTAGATAAACTCAGAATACTGGTCTAGGGAGTGGCAGTTCGGGTTTAAAGCTAAGACGTGCAAGGTCATGCACCTTGGAGCAAGAAATCCCAGGACCAGCTACTGGCTTGGGGGAGTGCAGGTAACAGCTTCAGAGGAGGAAAGGCACCTCAGGCTAATAGTCACAGGAGACATGAAGGTATCAGCACAATGTAGGAGGGCAACAGCAAAGGCAAATAGGATGCTGGGGTACATTGCCAGAGAGATCACCTCTAGAAAGGAGGAGGTCATCCTGCCCTTGTATAGATCAACAATGAGGCCACACTTGGAGTACGGTGTGCAGTACTGGTGCCCATACCTCCAAAAGGATGTGAGGTTACTGGAGAGGGTGCAGTACAGGGCTACAGAAATGATCATGGGACTGGGTAGTTGTCGTTTGAGGAAAAAATTGAGGGAGCTCAACATGTTTTCTCTGGAAGAGAGAAGGGAAAGAGGGGACATGATAGAGACCTTTAAGTACTTGAAAACCATAAACGAAGTCAGAAAGGGAGGATTATTCCACTTAAAGGGGTATCATTAGGGAGCACAGTCTGAAGTTTGAAGGAGTAAGGTTCAGGAGGGAGATGAGGAGTCACTTCTTTACAGAGAGTGTGGTGGCGAGATGGAATGCACTGCTGGAGGATTTAATAAAACTAAGGACAGTGAATAGCTTTAAGCGGGGTTGGGATAGAGTCAAGGGCAGGATTAATACAGACAAGAACACAAAGGGGAGGGTAGACCAGGAAAGGGGAGTAAGGGAGGGGTTTGGGTGGAGCTGGGGCAGCTGTAGTAATATGAAACTAAGAGCTGCGCAATTGGGCAGACTTGATAGACCTGTGGGCCTTTTTCTGCTGGCAATTTTGTATGTTCGTATGAACACACACTTTTGGTCAGGGAAGATGGGGGAGCAGAGAGGTAGCTTGGTTTTGGATAGCTTTATTGACTATGCTGACCAGAAGATAGGTCTGACAGGTTGAAGGGGGGAGCCTGCCCAGGGCCTGGTAGAGTGAGCAGTGGTGTGTGGCGTGAGAGGCCAAGAGGACAAACTGACAGATGTTGTTGTAGGTGGTATTTAGCAAAGCCAGGTTTGTGGCGGAGGTATGGGTGAAAATAGGGGCACAGTAGTCAAGTAATGGAAGGGGACTGGATTGGGCAATAGCAAGCTGGTCTTCACAAGTAAGATACCTAATAAGGCAGTAGTTGACCCCTAATTTTTGGTTGATGTGACTTATGAAGATATCTACGTGATTGGTGAAAGTAAGGGCAGGGTCGAGGGTCACACACAAATATTTAAAGGAGTGCACTGTATCAAGGATAGATCCATCAGGAGACTGGATGGTAATGGTGCTAAGGGATTGGGTGCATTTGACTAACCTGGGCTAACTCTAGTAGCACCTTGCCTGTAACTATGGAGTAGTTGAACAGGTCAGCTGGGGGGGGCAAGAAATTCAGTCAGTTATCTCAGCATCATAGAGTTGCCATTTGGTCTTGGGTATTTGTACACTTTGAGGTGCTTGAACCCCTTCAGGACCCTATTATCAGTAATCACTCCTCTCATATCCTCCCTCCCTTACTCATCCCCATCCTTTTCTTTCCTTGCAGAATTTGTCTGTCTTTATCATTTATGAATGCAGAGCAGAAGTGTTCATTTAAAACCTTTGCCTTTCTTCTGTTGTTTTCCACCCATTTGTCAGCTTTATATTACCTTCTTTCTTTATCATTTTTCCCCAGATATACCGAAAAACACTCTTGTCTTCTTCCTTAACTCCCTCTGTTATCCTTAACATAATCCCTGCCTCGACTGGTCTAATAACCTACCAGCTGTTTTTAGCATTTCTGTACAGTTGACCCTGTCCTCTTCCCATTGGGTCTTCCTATATATTCTGTATGAAAGCCTTTTCTCCTTCACAGCACTGTGAAACCACCCTTGTGAAATAGAGTAGTTTCCTATGCTTATACCTCTTCTCTTTCTGCTTCAAACATGTTTCAGTGACAGTGACTTCCTGGACCCCATCCCATAATAAGGACCATTTTTGTCCACTGCTATGTCTGCCTTGATCTTTATCAGGCACTGTTTCAGATTAAGTGCCATTCTCAAAAATATCTATGCTTTTGAAGTACAAAACACATGTTTGTGTTCAGTACCTCCTTCCCATATTGAGCTGAAACCATACTGACTGGTGTTCACTGCTTCATAGAGGTTCAGTTACCTGATGCCTCCGACATAATTGTAGTTGGACAGTACTAGGTCCAAAATGGCCTTGTCTTTAGTTGGATCCATCGCCTCCTGGGTTAAGAACCCATCTTGGACTGCAGCCAGAAGCATTAGGATGCTGCTGCTGCTAGCCTGTGGGATGCTCTAATTTTCATTGGGCAGATTTATGTCTCCCACTATCACCAACTATCCTTGCTTTTCAGCTTTCCTGATCTCATCCCCTGACCCCCAGCCTATGATTTCACTGTGACTTGATGGCTGATACACAACTTCCACCATTACGTTTCTCCCTGGTCCTGCTTGGCACTGTGCCCATTTTGAGTCAGTGCCTCTTCCTTCAAGTCCTTCTTTGTGACTGTAATCCCTTCCTTACTGTAAAGCACTACCCCTCTCCCTTACCCTTGCTTTCTCCTCTCCTTGGAGGGTGAATCTCCAAATAAAGAAATCCCAATCATGGGTCAGGGTTGCCCAGATCTCAGTGACTGCTTACAGATCCCCTCAACACTCCATCATCACCATAATCTGGAGGTCATCCATCTTGTTCCCTAGACTCCTGGCATTAATAGAAACCACTGTCCACATTACCTGTCCTCCCCTCCATTACTATTGTTCCTTTACCTCTTCTACTGCCTCACTGAACTCATCGTGTAGCTTTCTTGACCCATCATTTCCTTGCCCTCCTTTTGACTTCCCTCCCTTTCCCTCCCACTCAATTCCCCTTTTCAAATCACTATTTCCTCCCACCCTTCAAGCCCTTTCAATATAAACCCCCTTAACCAAGTTGACCTTTACTTTAGAGGCCTGCCAGCCCCATCACTATGATAATATTAATTTATGTGCCCCATAGAAACACCCCCATGCTCAGTTTAAATTTAAATTGTCTTTGATGTACACTATTTCCAAATTTTGTGTCTGAACATCCTGATCCACCACAGCTGAGGTGTAGTTTGTGTGAAGAAGACAGAGATTTTTCATCCCAGATTACTCCCCAGTTTCCTATGCTGCCAAAAATCTCATCCTTACACCATTCCCTTAGCTGGTTGTTTAATTTAGGGATGCTGAGTTTCTAAAGAGAACTGACTGTAGGCACAAGCAGTACTTCTGAGAATGCTATGCTACCAGTTTTGCCTTCCCCTTTTTAATCTACCCAAGTACCCTGAACCTCATCCTGGAGAGGTTGTGGGGTCTAAAACAGTGGGGGAATTCAAACATGCATGGGACAGACATAAGGCAATTATAGTGGGGGGTTGCAGGAAGTAGGCTGTTGGTTAACTAGAATCTGCAGCTTATCCAATAGGTAGGGAAATGGGAAGACTGGGTGGGCCAAGTGGTCCTTATCTGCCATCAAAGTCTATGATTCTATGTTTCTATGCTAGACCACTCCTATCTCAGACCCTGCCAGGTCATTGGTATTCAGGTGGATGACCATATGGGGCATACCCCTACCCCTGCATGTGTGAGTGTACATACAGGATGATTCTTTCTGCTGCAATATCCAGGAGGTACACTATGTGACTTTTATGTGGTCACAACTTACCCTGTGACCACCCTACCTCTTTTACTATTCAGTCTTCTGTGACAAGGACTCAACTAATTTCCCTATGTTTTTGTTCCCCTCCATCTGATGTTCCATTTTGGGTTTTCTGCTCTCTTTCCCTCCTACTAGCACCTCCTCCCCAGCTGTATTGTCCTCCTTTCTCCTGACATTTTCCTCCTGTCCTTCTGAGGAATGTCCCTTCAACCTTCCTCCCAATTCAACCCCTTTGCCTCAAACCTTATGTGCCTAAAATGTGTGGTGTTCACTTATTTCTCCACCTTCCTCACCACCTTTATGAGGTTTAGCTGCTCTCCTCCACTATCTTACTGTCCTCAGAGTTTAGGACCTAGCTGATCTGGTCACCATCCACCCATTTTTGTTCCTCCTAGATTGGTGGCCCTATGTTGGACAGAGTTTGGACTACCACTTTTCTCCCAACAGCTTTCCCTCCTTTTGATGTATGTACCCTTTTCTATCATGTCCACCACCCTATCCATCCTTCCCTCTGTATATCCCACCACATCCATCACTTCCCCTTGGCCATTTTGGCACTATTTTATCCTTTCTTACTTCTTTTCTGCTCATTTGTCATTCCTGTAGTGCCCCTCATTCTCCTTCACTGCCTCCTGTGGGTCCCCTGTGGTTGCCTGAAATGGCCCACCACTGACGTAGATGATGACACAATGGAGAAAGAATTTCCCAGTGGTCCGACTTCAGACATCGCTGACTGTGAGGGCAGTTTTCTTTATGAGGATGATGATGTAGTTAATGTTGGCAGGTTTTAACTGCAGCATTTAAAAGGTGGTGTGCTCCCCCACCCCAGACCACCACCACCACCGGGACTGATGTTATGCAAGTCTGCCACCATGAGTCTGTCTGCCCTCCATGGACCACCACCACCACCACTGGGATTGATTTTATGTAAGTCTGCCACCATGAGTCTGTCTGCCCCCCATGGACCACCACCACCACTGGGACTGATGTTATCCAAGTCTACCACCATGAGTCTGTCTGCCCCCTATGGACCACCACTCCACCAGTGCACCACCACCAGCAGCTTCTTAATATTTAAACCATAAAGTGAGTATTTGCACTCAGGTTTGTTATGCTGCCTCACTTCCTTAAGTTGTCTGTTTTGTTTTCTGTAGCTTTTCAGAGCTACAGTGGCAAAACACATACAGTACACTACTTTTGTTTCTTTTACAGGAGAACAAAAACAGGCTCTATCGCTAATACTCTTTGGGAAAGATGCTGTAGCTGTACCGTACAGAGAGGAACCAATGCAATATCCATGTGAAATCCATTCTGCTAAGTATGAAGATTTTATTTCATCCATTTCATTATTTTGTAAAGACTGCTGCAAATATTGCATGCAACAGGTTGTGTTAGTTGACAAGATGTGTCTCTGAAATGTAACTTGACAATATAGAGATTGAGATTTGAGAACCAGGGAAGGACACTTAACAATGAAGTTGTAACTTGTAAGAAGTCATTCATTTCTTTTTTTAAGAAACTTCGAGATGCTTTGTTGTTCTGTCAAAGTAGCCTTATCCAAAAGCTTGGGCACACATGCAACACGAAGAAGTCATTTCATTAGATGACCATGACCATTGTTAACAACCGACTCCAGAAGGATGCTGATGAAATCTGTGAAAAAGTAAAAAAATAATATACCATTACAGACAAAACTGAAAATATGATTTCCCCCACCCACCCCAAAAAACAAAAATGCTTACCTTCATGTGCGTGAGAGTTATCCGTTTCCAATTTAAGTGCAAAAAATTCTCATTGAGCACTGGAATGTGCACACCAACAGTTTATGAGTCATCTGTGTGATGCAGAACAAAAGCATGAGTACATGTCCATGTCAAATTCAACACCCCTTCTCATCACCTACAAAATAAACAACTATATATATATATATATTCACCAAGGCTACTATTAGTGTACAGCCAAAGGGCACCTTTCAATATATATATATATATATATATATACTCACCAAGGCTATTATTAGTGTATAGCCAAAAGGCACCTTTCAATCCACTTCAGATGATCACATTTCATTTGGTGGAATCGTCTCGCACAACATATTGGACCAGCAACACGTACCTCACAGTCATCATTTTACATGGGGTATGTGCTGAAACAGTGTCATTTCACTTCGTTACCACTTGACAATTTTCTGCACACAAGGAGGATGCATTGTGGGCCTGCAGAAAAAATCTGGGGACTCTGTGCCACCACTGCGCACTTGACTGAGTGCGCCATTAATTCTGGGGGACTTTGCCTGTGCTGAAACAGTCTAACTTCAGTTCGTTTCCACTTGTCAATTTTCTTCACATAAGGAGGATGCATTGTGGGCCTGCAGAAAAAATCTGGGGACTCTGTGCCACCACTGCGCGCATGACTGAGTGCGCCATTAATTCTGGGGGACTTTGTCTGTGCTGAAACAGTGTCATTTCACTTCATTACCACTTGTCAATTTTCTGCACACAAGGAGGATGCATTGTGAGCCTACAGAAAAAATCTGGGGACTCTGTGCCACTTTTGTGTGTTCTGTGATTTTTGCTGTGAGCTCATAGTCACGATGTCATAGTGACATTTTTACAATTAAAGCAGTATTGCATGAATGTCCTCACAGTTCTGAACTGTACTTTTTTATGCTACTTTACATTGCCACAGCAACCACTACTTACGTCCGAGTCATCAGTGACTTGAATGATATGATTCTTCTCACAATTTATGTTTGCTTCCCTTACTCCTACTTTTTTTCATGTATGCAGTCAGGATGTAAGTAAAGGAAGTTGTAACATAGCATTAAAAAATATAGGTCAGAGTTATCAACAGATTGTTGCACTGCTGCTTTACAGACAGTCACCGCATTACATAGTTATGGTGATGCACATAAACTAAAATGTGGGGGCATTACTACCACTGGAATATGTCTTGCTCCACAGAGTGCAATATATGTCTGTGAAAACCACCCATAATTTCATTACAGTGAGTCACATGATGGGGGAATTAACAATCTGAAAAGCAACCCACATTGTGCCACACTTTCTCAGCAACATTAAGATGTGATGGCAGGGGGAGCGCAGGTGCATGCTGCACTATATTGAATGTCCAGCAGCTATGCCAAGCAATGTTTCCTAATGTTATATGGTTCACTTTGTGGTGAAATGTGGGATGTTTCCACTAACAAGGCTCTTCGTACTGGAAACGTGGCCACACTTTTCACCACAAACTGACAATTAACATAAAGAAACATTCGTAAACCTGAACAATCGGATATTCACTGTAAGGGGCACACACACACGCTCTCCCTGCCATCACATCCTAATGTTGCTGAGAAGAGAGACAGAATATGGGCAGATTATCAGACTGTGAATGCCTCCATCATGTGACTCAATGTAATGCATTTATGCCTGGTTTTCAAAAAAATGTATTGCACTATGTGGTGCAAGAAAGATTCCCCTGGAAGGGAAAATGTGTGATTTAATAATAACAAACAAAAAACACACAACAAAAGTACAACACAGTAGTGGGGTGGGGTCAAGGGTGGGGGTGGGTGTGGGGTGGCTGAAAACAATACCCGGACTTACTATGGCCGTGGGATGCCATGGTGGTCCAGCAGCAGGTGCAGCACTGAAAGTATTTGCTGCTGCTATGCTTCCACTCTGGTAACCTGCTGCTCCAAAGCACTGAAATGCGTGTTGTTTTCCTATAGTGCTGCCCACACTAGGATGAGGCCAGACTGGCTTACAGGGACTGTGCCAGGGTCCACTATAGTGGGTAATCCAGGTAGTGAGGCTGGTGGTGGACAGGGTGGTGCTGGTGGCTGTGGTGGTGGTGGTGGAGCAGCTGATGTAGCCCTCCTCCTCCTGCTGTGGCAGTGGTGACTGCTGCGAGGCACATCTCCCACCCCTGCAGTACCCTTGACCACTGCCATGGAAGGGCCAGCAGGTGGATGCCTGGCCCCTTCTGTGGCAGCCTGCCAGTCTGCCGTGTGGTGATTCAGCATGTGGGTGCACTGAACACCGGTCCCCAAATGTGTACTAGGGGGCCTACGGTGCACCAGCACACCATGCACACTAAACTCCAGTACTATGCTGTCTCCCCCCCACACAATTAAAAAACTCCCACACTAGGGAGTTGCAGGGGGGACCAGACACAGCACGCACTTATTGGGCATGAGTCCCACCACCACCCACAATTGCCAGGGCCACCTCCTGTGGCTATGGAGGTGGTGGAGAGGGTGCTGCTGGAGCCCCAACAGTCACTGCTAGTGGTGGTGGTGGAGAAGGTGGATGTGCAACAGCCACAAGTGGCATTGGTGCAGCTGCTGCTGCTCCTGTTGCTTCCACGGGGGAAGCAACACTGGCCAGGAGTCTGGAGTGGTCCAACATCACATGACCACCCCACCCCCCACAGGTCCACACTCCTCCCCTCCTAATGTGCCCATGGGCCTGTGACTTGCCTTCTCCTACTCCAACATGACCCTCCATCCTCCTGGGTCCACGGGATGACAAACACACACACACAGACAGTGGACAAACACACACACACAGTCAGTCACACGCACAAAACAAAAACAAAACTTATACAAAAAATTCACTAACCAAAAAAACACTAAGACAATACACACACTAAATAAAATAGCTTTTAAAAATGCTGTTTGATTGTTCTGACAGTAACAAGAAATGAGAGCCAAGCAAACTCCTCTCCTCTCACAATTTTGCTTTTTCCCTATACAAATGCAAAGGAGAATGTGAAACTGTTTCTCTGACTCATTTCCTTCCTGCCTGGCTAAAGCGTGTGACTTATAGTACTGCAGACCATGTGATGTGCCTATTTTCTTTTCACTTCACCTTACTTCATGTTAATGCATAATGAGAATGTGGAGCGGTAATAATGTGAACTGAGCACTTTACAGGTCCCACTTTGCGTTGAGATCCGTGGACGTGAAGTGTCCTCTTTGCGTCCACTTGTGGGAAGATTAATAATTCACTGCATCTCTACTGTGAGATGATTTCTGATACTGACCACAGTGTAATGATGTGACTTCTGATTAGAGATGGGCAAAGTGGCCTCAATTGGCTCTTTGGAGTGATTCGCTGAGAAAGGCGAATTCGCGGAGTGCTCCACAACTCGAAGTGGAATACTTTGTGTTATAATGGGCAACGTGAAGTCCATTGAACACAATGACTTCACGTAACTCTGCCTTCCCAAACCACTACTCCACTAAATTTTAAGGTGAATTACATTGAGAACAATGTACTTCGCCTTGTTTTTAAGTTCCAAAGGCAAATTTAGCAGTGATTCATGAGATTTCCGGTCACATGGGCTCTAGATTGTTCTGCACAGCCTCAGTTCAGGGTAGTGTGTATAGGAAGCTGTAGGAGACAGTCTGCTCTGAGAGCTCTCTGTGATTCAAACCTTCTAAAAGCTGTTAAAAAAGTATTTTTAAGTCAATTTTTTTTTTGCTGAAACTTTGGCTCTTCAATTGTAGGAAACCCTCCTGTGCTCATATCATTGAGCGTTTATTGTTTGTGCATGGATTTTGAATGTTAATGTACAACATTCAGTATGTGTACTAAGAGACAGTGGAAGTGTGCTTTGGGGGAAGGGCACATCTGGTGTAGGTAGATTTAAGTTGGAGAAATTGGGAGTTCTTTGATTTTTGGTTATATTTTTCTTGTATAACTGACTGTGTTAATGTACACACAGTAATATTTTCAGTAATTGTTGACTTTTTTTGCTGATTGTGTGTGTTTTGGTCTGGAGGGATCTGGTGCTGCAGTGAGGTTGTTTAAAATACATTGTATATTACTGAAGTTTTAAATTTGCTACATATTGCTTGTAGACAAATTCTGTGTGTGTGTGTGTGTGTGTGTGTGTGTGTGTGTGAGTGTATGTGTGGTGCATGATGTGACACCAAATAATACACCTTTTATTGTGCCACAGTGTAATTGCAGGCACAGCAGTGTGAACCTGCTATCCACTGCAGCTGTGTGATTTTGTACTGCCATTGTGGTATCTTTTCTTGGTTTTGGTTTTGCACTGCAGTAATCTGCTGTCGGTGCCCACCCGGCAAAAGGTATTCTTTGATTGTGACTTGAGAACACCACTGGTTAGTTAAGGTGTTGTTGAACTTGTTGCAACTTTGGGTCTGTATCTGTTGTTGAAGCCACAGTTGTTTTTTTAGCTTCACAGCCAGCGTTACCCCTCCCTGGACCCACCAAGAATGAATGATCCAAAATCTAAATTTGTCAAGAATATTCCTGTTGATCCCCAAAAAGCCCACAAAGAGATGTGCAAGCAAAGCTGTTTCTTGCCATGGCACTGCTGACAGTGGTAAGATTGCCTGTGGGCATAGTAGTAGTATGCAGTCACAGAAGTGCATTGCTGATGTGAGGAAAGGTATTTCTCCTTCAATGTTTTTTACAGCACAATCAGTAGCTTCACTCATAGTTGGAGGAGATGATGTTGTCCCAGTTGGTGGTGTTAGTGCAGTTGCTGGTGGTGGTATGAGTAGTGCTGCCTCAAGTTCCACTTTTGATCAGTTAACCGTATTCAACAATATAGTGGAGTGTGAAGCAGTGGCAGCGAGTGACAGTGTAGATGATGTCATACTTCCCAGTAACATCCCAGCAACTGAACATGAGGATTCTGATCATCATGTCAATGATAGCACACAAAGGGACATTTCTTCCAATACAGTTCAGGTCATGCATTTGCCATGCAGTGATTCACAGCATGGTGAAAAAATTTCAGGTGATGGTGTTGTCATGAATGCAACATGCAGTCCATATGCCAGCATCCAAGCAGAAGATGTGGATGATGTTGATGAATATGATGCTGATGTCAGTGACCCCTGTTGGGAACTGGAGATAAAGAAACTCAAGGTGGCTGTGTCTGGGTCTGTTTGCATTTCCCTATCCCCCCAAAAAAGTTGTGATTAACCAGTTTCATTTGATGATGATGACCCAGTAATAATGATAGGTAGTCATGGTGGTCAGTTGCAGTCCAAGTGTGTCCTGCCTGAAAAATCAAGTAGCACACCCCCCACTTCATGACTTAAAAAAACAGAGTCCAATAAGCAGCACCAGGGAGGACATGTTAAAACTAGAGCATCAAAATCCCTTGTTTGGGATTTTTTTGTGGAAGATGCAAATGATGAGTCAGTTGCAATCTGCCAGATTTGCCAGGTGTGTGTCAGTCGAGGCAAAAAGGGGAGCCATCTGGGCACAGGGGACAGCATACACATATTAAGAATAGGCACATGGCACTGTGGACTCAGCACAAGATGGCAGCTAATACCTGTACCACAGCGGGGTGTTCACCCTCATCATCAACCATAACGAGCATGTTATCCCCTTCCATGACTGTAGCATCAAGTAGAAAATTAAATGCTTGCAGTAGTGATGAAATAACAGCAGAGGATTACTACAGGCATGAGGAAGTAGAAGAGCAGAATGATTTTGAAGTCTTGTCCAGTAGTGGTTAGAGTAGCAGTTTTGGTGGTGGTGGTGGTGGTCAATGCAGTATGTCTAGTGCAAGTGGTACATCAACCTCTGTTGGTAAATCTGGACAAATAACTGCATTTCTGGGTTTGTCATCACCTGTGAAACCGTCTTCATCGAATGTCCACACTACACCCCCTGCCACTGCAGAGCAGAACCATTTGTCATCACACCCTGTTTTAAAATGTTTAAGTCAGCCCACATTATAGAGCGTTTTTGAGCATAAGCTGCAGTACCCACCCAATCATACAGTGTCACGTGAACTTAATGCTGCTATAACTGAAATGTTGGCAATTGATCCTTTGCCCTTCTCCTTTGTGGAGAATTCTGAAATCCTGTGGTTTGCCTCACGTGCCTGTCCAAAATGGAAAGTCCCATCCAGACATACTTTTCGACCCGTGCTGTCCCTGAGTTGTACTGTACGGTGTCCAACTCTGTAAGACGTGCCCTTCAGCATTCCTCCTCTCCCTTCATCCATTTAAGTATGGATATGTGGACAAGTGGCAAAACAGCAGGGAGTTCATATTTGTGTATAACTGCACACTGGGAGCAGGTGCCGGGGGTTGTTTGTGCTGTTGGTAGTGTGAATAATCAGTGTAGTAAGGTGGAGTGTCATGGTAGCAATCTTCCAGGAATTCAACAGCATGCAGTGATTGCTGTGCACAATATGACCTGCTCACACAGTGGTGAAAACATGTTGGACATGGTACTGACTGAAATTGACAAGTGGCTGAACCCCCTGTCCCTGAGAGCTGGGTTCATAGCAAGTGACAATGGGTCAAATGTGGTGAAATGCATCATAAATGGTGGCTTTTTTCGGGTTCTGTGCATAGCCCACTGTTTAAATCTTGTGGTGCAGGAGTTTCTGCAGCACCCTGATATAAAGGAAATGCTGACAGTTGCCGTATCTGTTTTCACTTTTCACTCTCTGCAAAGGCCCGTGACCAACTTCGGCAGTTGCAGATCTGAAACAGCCTCCTGCAGCACTGCTTGAAGCTGGAAGTTGTCACCTAGTGGAACTCCACTTTATGCATGGCAGAGGTATTGTATGAACAGTACAAAGCCATCTCAGAATATCTTGTCCTGCTCACTATCTGTGACAGTTCCGGGGCCTCCATATCTATGATGACTGAACAGTGGCACCTCATGGACTCTGTAATAAGAATCTTGAGGCCTTTTGAACACGCCACACAGGCAGTGAGTGACAAGTCTGCCTCCATTAGCCTATCAATTCCACTGCTGTGGGTGCTGAGGCAGACATTGGTGAATGTACAGCATAGCCTTGACGCTGCCAGAGACAGTGCTAGTAGTGAGTTGCTGAAACACATGCAGACAGTGTTCAACCAGAATAATCACATCTTGAGCGTTCAACGTAGTGACAATTTTGCAATAGCAATAATGCTGGACCCACGATATAAACATGGAATTGCCTCAGTGCTGTAGGGCGGGTCTGAACAGATAAAAAATGTCAGTGGGTGTGGTAGTGAAGATTCTTTATAACAGATTTAGACAGACAACTGTAATATAGTGCATAAACAACGCATATTCTGCATTTGTCAATTTATTGTCCAAAAAGCAAAATGAAGAAAGGATATTTACAAAAAGGAAAATAAGAGGGTGTTAATTCTTCACACCAATGTAAATCATCAGCATATCATTCTTCTTCCATTAAGCATCAAAATCAAAAGAATTCTTGAGATCTTCCTTCTTTACAGTGTGTAGACCTCCACCTTTTATGGCAGCCTTACGTGACATCAGAGGTCAGATGACAGCATCCATTAGCGGGGTCACTTTATTTTAAACCTCTACATTTTATAAAACAATGTCCTAGCCTGCCTAGCTTAATGCTTTTCTCTATGTCCACCATACAGGCTCTTAAGGAGTCTCTATTCTGAGGAAAAAGGATAAGTAAAACCTTAATTACAGGGGCATGACATCACACTTGGGAACTGACTCCTCCCCTAATGTGATGTCACTGACTGTTTCTCCCATAAATACAGTCAGTTCAGGGGCTACCAGCCCTGTAGCAGGACCTCTGGAAACATCATCAGGTAATGACCCTTTTTTCTTTTATTTCTGGCTTATTGTAATATTTTAAACCAGAAGAAATATATTCAGTAGGTATCACTAGGCTTGAAAAATGTAAGCAGAAAAGGGTGCGCTCCTAATCTGTTTACTCTTGCAAGCACTAGCAACCTACTGCTTTTTAAGAGAAATAAACCTTTTTTAAAGAAAGCATACAAAACAGAAGACAATTTCCAGGGCATACATTTCTTTATAGCTAGAAAAAATAACTGCTTGTAATTTATACAAATACTTTCTTTTTTATTTGAGAAACAACTTTTTCTGTACCATACTTAGCTTTGTAGAACAGCTGTTGGCTGAAAACTTTCAGCCGTCGGCTCCCATTTCATTTTCAGGCCTGTTTTGTTTGACAGCAAAGCTAGCTTCTTTGCTGTACCTGATACCTGCAGCATTTCTTTATATGGGCATCACAGGGGTTTTATATGCTTAAACTCCCTTCATTTTTTTCTAAGGGAGTGTTTTTCTGTGTTTTCCCAACTGAGTTAGCTCAGTCTACACGACTGCTGCAAGACACAGGAGCATGAAACAACAGGGGCAAATTGTGTACATTCTTTGGAACTCGGCATCAATTTTTCCACTTCAGAGCTATGTCTTCTTTATAAGAAACCACTCCTGGTGGTTAAACAATCATTTCAAAACAAACATCAGCTGGGACCAAATTCAACATATTGCTTGGAGCAGCAGGGAACCACTGCTCTATCTTTAAGGCACCAGATGTTTTTCAGGAGCTGCTTTTAAATGGGAACACAGGCATTTTAACAAATAGGAAATAGAAAAGAAAAGAAAACAGATATCGGGTTGGCCACCCTGATAGGGAAAAGAAAGGATAGTCAGAAAAAAGAGGAGAAAGGACAGAGTGAAATAGAACACCTAAGGGGATTGCCTGTTTTAATACCTCATTCTGGCACAGTGGGCAACTGGTGCACTTGGTTCATGGGGCACAGAAGTCAACTGCCAAGGACAGGAAACCTAAGCAGCGCAATCAGGCTGAAGGTGAACCTGAAGTAATAGTATCAAGCATATCATGTAAGGAGAAGGGGACTGCAGTTCCAGGTGGTCTGTTATCAAAAGCGGCTGGTGTTAACCCACTTTGAGAGGAATTTTCCCAAGTGGGGATTTGTGACATAAATGGTTCCAAAGAGGATGATGCATCAACCACTGGACTTAGAGCAGCACAGTGAATGGTTGAGTCACATGTGTCTGAAAACAGGCATTTGTCAATCACTGATGATCCCCTTTTATACTGGAATGGAAAGGTCAGTGAATGGCCAGAGCTGACCACTGTGGCACTGAAGTACCTGACATACCACCCTCCAGTGTGAGTGTCGAGGGTGTATTCAGCTCAGCAGGTGCAATAGCTTGGGATCATCATACAAATCTCTCTCTCCAGCAAATGTCAGTTTGTTGACATTCTTAAAAATGAATGAGAGGCACATACTAGGTCAGACTGCAACCTCAGTATTCGTTCCCCGGCATACTCATGGTTTTGCTGATGTTGAAGAAAATGACCACCCTGGTGGCAGTGACAGCATTAAGCAGCCTACCACTGACATAGATGATAACACAATGGATAAATAATTTCCCTGTGGTCAGAATTCAGACATAGAAGACTGCAAGGGCAGCTTTCTTTCTGAAGATGATGATGAATGATGATAAAGTTAATGTTGGCTGGTTTTAACTTAAGTGGTTAAAAGGCTGTCACATGTCTTGTATGATACATGTTCTCTATTTCATAAAGTTAAATCACTGTCCCACTCATAGTGACTCAAATTCCATATGTCACGTCATCACATTTATTACACAGAGCACAGTATATCCTGGCCCCAGGACTACCACCACCACCACCATAAGACTGCTGTTATCCACTGCCACCATAGGAAATGTGACTGTGTGTCCCCTTGGAGTACCACCACCACCATAAGACCATTGTTCACCACTGCCACCACCACCAGATGCAGGAAGATTTGAGAGGGAATGTCATCATTTGCCACAGCTATGACCACTACCACCCACCACCAGTGCCATTGTGACAATGTTTTTCCATTACATTGACCATGTCAAGGCAGAGGGGGTTGAACAGGAGACCACATCCATCAGCCACAGGCACAAGGTTTCTTACTAAATGTTTTTCATGCTATTCAACTTCCTTTAGCTTTGTGTTTTGTTTTGTGT
Source organism: Neoceratodus forsteri (assembly GCA_016271365.2). Lineage (NCBI taxonomy): Eukaryota > Metazoa > Chordata > Ceratodontiformes > Ceratodontidae > Neoceratodus > Neoceratodus forsteri. Next base: position 865,666,324 of record CM057450.1, on the reverse strand, counting down.
TGCTTTTCTGAGCTGCAATGGTCAAACACATACGGTCAACTTATATTGTTTTTTTACAGGTTAACAACCAATGACTTTCCTTCGCTGAAGGCCTGTATCAATGGTACAGCAGCAGTACTGTCTACAGGAACCTAAAGGATATCCATTTCCAATACATACTGGTAAGTATATCAATTTTATTTCATCTGTTCCTTTTTTTTCATCAGAGTGCAACAAATCCGACTGATGATTCATAAACTAGGTGATGTGTACATCACAAAAAAATATTTCTGTAACATATCATGCACTGTATTCCAAATTTGCAGCTGTGCAGCCATGACAGTGTTGAAAAAGTTGGACCCAGGTTGTGTTACTTAACAAGATGTGGTTTGAAAATGTATCTTGAGTTGAGACACAAGGATACTGACACAGTACATTTATTACACAGCCTTGTACTAAATTGAATTGTAATCTAATGATTGCAGTGGGACAGCCTGCTATCTGTGTAAATTCAGATACCCATGGAACAGCCATGGCTTAAACATAATGTCTTACTGCTGCAATCAAGTTGTAATAATTCCTTCATTTCTTTTTTTTAGGAAACTTCCAGATTCTTTGTTGTGTCATAGTTGCCTTATCCAAAGAACTTCTTCAACATCATGCCCCACCCCCGGACTGAGGCAGACATGTAACAAGCAGAAGTCATTTCAATCGATGACCCTGGCCATCACTAATGGACTGGAGAATGATGCAGTTGAAATCTGAGAAGTAATGAAATAATAAACCTTTAATGAGACCTACTTGAAAAAAATATGCTCCCCCCCAAAAAAAATACTTACCTTCATTGGCTTAAGAGTATTCTATTTCCAATTTCAGCACCAACATTTCTCATCAAACACTGAAATGTGCACATCAACAGTATGTGACCTGTGATACTAAACAATGCAATGACCACATGCATTAATATGTCAACTCCCACCTAGAAAAGACATATATATATTTCTATATCTTTATCAACTCACCAATTCTACTATTAGTGTACACACAAAGGGCACACTTTCTTCCGGTTGAGGTGATCACATTGCATAAGCAGGAATAGCAGCACACTTCAGACCAGCAACAGTTCTCTCTCGGTCATCATTTCTGATGGAACATTAAATGGATTCATTTCATGTTATCCCTCCTTCACACAGTTTGGCAAGACACTGTGCATCATGACATCATTATCACAGAGTATGTAAATTTTCTGGAGACAAGCTAGATTAATTCTGTGATTCAGAAAAATTCTGGGGACTCTGTGTGACCACTGTGCGCATGAGTGACTGCGCAACAAATTCTGGGGAACTTTGCATGTGGTGTAGCACTCCTATTTCACTTTGACAGCACTTGGGAATTTTCTGGACACAAGACAGATGCATTTTGGGATGCAGAAAAATTCTGGGGACTCTGTGACCACTGCGAACATGAGCGACTGCAAAATACATTCTGGGGGATTTTGTATGTGGTGTAATGCTCCCATTTCACTTCATCAGCACTTGGGAATTTTCTGGACACAAGACAGTTGCTGTTTGTGTGTTGTGATAGTGAGCTCATAATGTCATACTTAAATTATAAATTAAAGCAGCAGTGCAACAATTCGGTGAACATTTTCACCTATACTTTTTTATGCTATTTTACATTGCCAGCCACTAGTTACCTCCTGACTTGTGTGATACACCTCTTTTCACAATTTGTGTCTGCCATACTACTTTTTCTCGTGTCTGAAAAAATAAAAGGAACATGCCTTTTAATATGGCTCTGACCATGTTTTCATCACTATTTGCAAGTGTTTTTAAACAAATATTGTTCTGTGAGGTCATGAAACACTGCCTGCTGCATAATTGTTAATTTTACAACAGAAGTCATTTATAAACAACTGATGGAGAAAAATAGTGGAGAATACTGATGAAGACCTGATCCATACCGTATTAAAAGGAGTGCTCCTTTTATCATTTCAGACATGAAAAAAAGTACTAAAGCAGACTCAAATACTGGAAAGAATGGTATCATACAAGTTAGGAGGTAAGTAAAGTGGCAATGTAAAATAGCATAAAAAAGTAAAGGTCAACATGTTCACCAGATTGTTGCACTGCTGCTTTAATGTCTATTTCAAAAAATAAATATTTCTTGAGCCTCACTAATGTTTACCTTGTGTCAGGGCTCATGAAGTGTTTTGCAAAAAACAGGACTGAGCAGTGCAAGTATGTTGTGCCAAACTGCATGTGTGCCATCAGTGTTCTTTACTGTGTGTGCAGACATTGTCTGGCTTTGTACAAACATATATATGGTGTAACTTGTTGCAGTATGTAAAGAATAAAGATAAGAAAGTATATATGACATATATTTTATTTGTACCATCAGCACCAGCGGAGTGAGTGATATGATATTTTTTCAGAGGTATCAGGTCACTGTGCACCTCAGTCACTCACAGTGCACACATGACTTTGCAGAGATCATGGCACAAAACACACATGCTCTCCTAAAAGTTATGTGTGCAGTATGTGACTAAGGTGCAGTCTGGCCAGACACCTCTGAAAAAATAACATAACACTTTGTCCGCTGATGATGATGGTGACAATAAAATATGTGTTATTCTTATCTCTATTCTTTATACCATAAACACTGCAACAAGTCAGAATACATATGTTTGCAAGAAGCTGGACAATGTCTGATGTCACACACGCACAGAGGAAACAACACAGACTGCACATATGCAATTTAGCACATCATGCTTCCACTGCTCACACCAGCTTTTCCACAACCACTCCACAACAGAAAGTAAACATTACTGAGTCACTGGATTATAATAACAGGACAATAAGGAACATGTATGACTGTATGTGTACGTATATATTTAAAAGGAAGCAGTCAGGAACAGGAGCTCCTGCCCCTTGCAAGGCTTACCCTGTTTTTAAGAAAAGTCAGTGACCCAGAAGTATGGCAGATGCCATGGGGCTCCATTATGTGTAAAGTAAAGGTGTGGCAGCAACGCATCATGCTCTTCAATACTTCTGTATTGAAGTGCATGGTGCATCGCCATTGCACCTTTACACATAATGGAGCCCCCATAACATCCACCATACTTTAGGGTAGCTGATTTTTCTTTAATAAAATAAAGTATGCTGCAGTGCGAGAAAAATGCCACAACAAACTTAAAAGGCTTAAAAAGAGGGTATGCCTTGCAGGGGGTGGGACCTCCTGTTGCTGACTACTTCCCTTTAAACTAATACTGTGGCCTTTCCTCTGTCTGTTATTAAACATAAACTAAAAACTACAGCAGTGGGGGGAGATGTGCTGAAAAAAAAGCTAATGGGGGATCCCCTGATGTTCCAGCAGCAGATGGAGCATTGACACAATCTGTAATTGGTGTTGCTCAATCTGCTCCACCTGCTGCTGGAGAGCACCCATCCTCTCATGTTCCTCCACCATGGGCCACAAAAGTGCTATGTCTGCCTGAGTTGCAGGCATTGTGGGGTCCACTGGTGCGGGGGGGGAATCAGGCGGTGGTGAGGGTAGTGCTGGTGGCAATGGTGGAGGTGGTGGTGGAGCAGCTGCTGCTGTGGCCCTCCTCCTGCTGTGGCAATGCACAACAGCAGCACCCTCTGCCACTGCCACAGAAGGGCCAGCAGGTGAAGACCTGGCCTGTATTGTGGCAGCCTGCCACTCCACCTTGTGGTGGTTCAGCATATGTGTGCACTGGCTCCCAGTCCCCAGATGTGTCCCTTGGGGGCCATGGCGCACCTGCACACCACAAAGCAGACACACCACAAAGCTGCTGTCCTCCCCAACACAGTTGAAAAACTGCCAGACTGGGGAACTGCGGGGGTCACCAGGCACAAAAGAGGCAGATGCAGTGCTGGCAGCATGGTCATGCACCTGGGGCTCCACCTCTGCTGTGGAGGTGGTGCTGCTGGAGCTCCTGCAACTGCTACTGGTGGTGGTGGTAGTGGATTTGGTGGATGTGGCAGTGGCACTGGTGGTGCTGCTGCTGCTTCCAGAGGGGGGAGGCAGGACCAAAGAGTCTGGAGCAGTCCAATGCCACCTGGCTATGACCCCCATGTGTGCACACTTCCCTCTTGCCACGGGCCACATTCTGTCCCTGGTCCATCACACAAAAAGACACTCCTTCCCTCTCTGACTTCACACACACTCACACAACACAGGGACACACAGTCACACACACACACACACACACACACACAGACACACTAAACAATACTTACAAAACAAACAAATCAGTCACCAAAAAGAACTGACAAAACAGTACACAAAAAACCTAAAGAATTAGCTTTTAAAAAAGCTTTTGGGTTTTTGGAATTTGCTCAAGAAAGAAACTTGTTAACATGAACTCTCCTCTTCTACACAAAATGCTTCCTCTCTCTGCTTCAGCAAAGGAGAAAGTGAAAGTGTCTGCTTGTATGACTCACTTCCTTCCTGCCTGGCTAAAGCATGTGACTTGCAGTACTGTAAGCCATGTGATGTTGGGGGGGGGCTACCTAAAGTGCCTATATTGTTATCATTCTGCCTTACTTCAAGTTAAGGCGGAATAACAATGCAAAGTCATAATAACAAAGTGAAGTGAGCACTTTCCAATGCATAGCATAATGATAACACAAAGTGGCTACATTGCATTCACTTCACAGGCAGAATTTCGCTGCATCTCTACTTCTGATGATGGCATCCACCTGCACATAGAAACAGAGGCAATGATCCAAACAAATCCCCTTCTTAAAGGAGTGGAAGTCCTCGATAATCACTCCATCAAGGTGGCTATTATTAAAGGTCATCAAGGTTTATATGCTGAGAAAACATGCTTTCTGTGAGTTCCTGGTCACATCTGATAAATGCACCCCACAGTGGAGGGAGATTCCTTGTCAGGGAAACACAATTTCTGAACCATGTCAGAAGACCAACAATGACTGTAGCTAGTGAGCACTGTACTGACTCCTGTCCGCCACGGTCAGGTAACTGTGTTCAGATTCAAATCATTTAGAAAACCATGCTTAAGACCTGTTACAATCAGGTTTGAAAAATAGTTCTCTAACATGGTTTGAAAACATTACCAGTATTGACGTGAACCGTGTTTAGGGGTTCCTATAACAGTTTCGTATGCCTGTAACGTTACAGGAGCCCTAGTGTGTACAGACCATAAGATGCAGTCCTTGAAGGTGGACATAAACTCTGTCTCAGCCCTGCCTAAGCCCTCTTGAGATGCTAGTCTTTACCCAGGAGACTTATGTCACCCAGGATTAACACTGTGTTCAGCTTGACTGCTTTTGTAATTTTCTGAACCAGCTGGGCATTATATTTCTCTGAGTAATTTGGGACCCAACAGAACAACCTGGTGTGAATTGTTTTCACTCCTTTTCCCATAGCTCGATCTGATGGACTTTGTGACACTGTTTGCCCCCAGATGATCTCCTTGTCCTCCACTGGGACTCTTTCCTTACAAGTAGATTCCCCCCACCCCTTTTCTGTCAAGTACAGAATACATCCCTTTGGAATAGACTGTATTCCTCTTTTCTGGTGTCCCAGTCATTTTTCTCCCCACCATGTCACCTTTGTGAGTGCCATTAAGTCCTGGCTTACAAAGCACATAAGTCCCTCAAGCATACCCATTTTGTTTGGTGTGCTGTTCATATTGGCCTCCATACAAGTAAGGACAATTACCTCTTTAAGTCCCTTGGGTGCATGAAGGGGAAAATAAGGAAATCAAAACAAGAAAGAATAGGGTAGAACTGGCTAGCCAGGACAGACAAGGATGGAGTGAGCGGTTGGTGTGTTACAAAGGGTGGAATGAGGGAGCACTTAAACACAAATGGCTGAAATAAGGAGTGAGAGAAGGAACAAAGGTAATGCCAGCAGCAGAAGGAAGCTGACAGAGAGACCCCTTGGGTGTCTCATCTCCTGATACTTCTCTGTTCTGCTTTTTTATTGTACAATTTACCAACCTTGGAAGAGCCCAGATGAGTTGAAATACCTCATTTCTGGTCGGGTCCTGCGTCTTCCTATTTTCTTAGCTAACTGACCAGAGCTCTGAGAGGTTAAGTGTCTTGATTAAGGTCACATTGTGAGTATTTTACTTCTGTAGGGTTTGAACCTGTGATATCCTGTTTCTCTGGCCAGTGTGTTAAACAATTAGTCACACTGCTGTTCCTCTCTTTGTGTTTTCCTGCATCTGCATTCTGCCTTTAATAATGCCTTGACTTGTACCTGTCCCATCCCCCTATTTGTAAAGGCTATACCTGTGGTTCAATGGGCAGAGTAAGAGACCACTCCACCTGGACTGTTCTAGGATTCCTTTCTTCATTGTGGCTGGAGGCTTTGCTCTCCAACCCTTCTCTCTCTCTAGTTTCCTGCTTCAGTGCTTTCCACATGTTCTGGCAGCTGCCCCAGGGCACCCATTTTCTTCTCTCAGTCCTTCCTCACTCATTCTCTCATGCAGATCTCCCTACTGTTTGCCTCAGTTCTCTGCCCCCTCTTCCCCCCACCGTCTGTGCTGCTCCTGTTTGGGGCAACTACTTCTGCCGCTTCCTGTGTGGCAGCTTACCCTGTGCCTGCTTAGCTGGCTGCTCTGGGCATCTACCAGCTCCTCTCATTGTCTGCTTGCTCCTGACTTCCATGTCTACCTTGCCAGCTCTCATCTTTCCCCCATATGCTGCTCCATGTCTCTTCCTCCCCTATGACTGCTCGCTTTGTGTTCTGGGCACCACACCACCCCTTCTCCTGGTTCGTTCGCTCTCTGGTGCTACCGTGCCTGTGTTTCTGCTCCCTCTCCTAGTTCTCACTCAGCCCCTCATCATTTCTCCTTTTCCTTTACCCTGCATCTGGCATCTCACTGCCTCACTGGGGGGCTCTAGCTTTCCCTTATCACTTCCATGCTTCTGGGTTGAGACCGCTGTCCTGTCTTAAAGGGGCAGACACCTCTGATTTCTTCGACTGCTGTCTCTCCGCCACCTTCCTTCTGCTACTGGCATTACCTTTGTTCCTTCTTTCAGCTGTTTGTGTTTCAGTGCTCCCTCATTCCACCCTTTGTAGCGCACCACCCACTTACTTCCTCCTGGTCTGTGACAGATGGCCAGTTCTATGCTATTCTTTCTTGTTTTGCTTTCCTCGTTTCCCCTCCATGCACCTCATTTGGTCATCATTGGCAGTTTCTGTCTGTGCTGCACTCCGTCTTCTGTGGCTTATTTATACATGCATATCATTCTTGGGCCTGTACGTTCCTTGGTTGACTGCAGATTTCACCTGACTATCCTTGTATCTCCCTTTTGTGTATTTCAGGCTGCTGTGCTTCCTGTTCCCTGTGCATTTCTTGCTTTCCTGGCTATTGCTCTCCAGCCTTCCTCTGTTCCCTCTACCTACACCTCTTCTCCTTCCTCATCCCGTGCCTTCTTTTTTGGGGTGTTTCCCTATCCTGCCCCATGTCTACATCCATCATTACCAAATCTCATCCTTCCTGTACTCACCTTGCCATCTTACCTCACCTTAACCCCAAACATATGGTCTCCTACCTACCACTGTACCTTGTTTTCTTTCTGATCTTCATACCTGAGTGTCAGCTGTAGGCTTTGCCCTGCCCTCCTGCTACTCAGTTCCATCCTTCTGCACCGTACCTCCGTTGCCTCATGTCTTTGTTCATGAACCTTCTCTCTTCCCCTGGCTTTTGTCATTGATATTTCTTTTGGACTCTCTAAAGTCTGTCTGCTGTCATCTTCCCCCCCTCCACTTGCCCTCTTCCTACCCTTCCATCTTCTCCTTCACCATAGTGGCCTTCAAAGCTGTCCCTCCATAATCATACTTCATCATTTCATACCTCGCTTTCACTGTACCAACCTCCAAGGCTTCACTCCATCATTGTACATCATCCATATCATACCTCACTTTAACCATTCCAGCCTTCACAACTTCCCTCCATCATCGTACATTGTCCATTTCATATTTCATTATCTTACATCATCCATTCCTTTCCTCACCTTAAACCATTCAGGCTTTCAAGGCGTATCTCCATCATCATACATCATCCATTTCATACCTCTCGTTAATCGTTCTGGCCTTCAAGGCTTCTCTCCATCATTGTACATCATCCATTTTATATTTTACCTTAACTGTACCAGCTTTCTAGGCTTCATTTCATATTCGTACATCGTCCATTTCATTCCTCACCTTAAACCATTCAGGCCTTCATAGCTTCCCTCCATCATCATACATTGTCCATTTCATACCTCACCTTCACTGTTCCGGCCTTCAAGGCTTCTCACCATCATCGTACATTGTCCATTTCATATTTCACCTTAACCGTACTGGCCTTCAAGGCTTCTCTCCATTCATACATCATACATTTTATACTGCACTTTAACTGTTCTGGCCTTCAAGGCTTCTCTCCATCATCATATAATGTCCATTTGATATTTTACCTTAACCGTACCAGCCTTCTAGGCTTCATTTCATATTCATACATCAACCATTTCAATCTTCACCTTAAACCGTTCAGGCCTTCAAGGCTTTCAATTCACCATCATTTATCGTTCATTCATTCACAACCATTCTTTTTATTTGTTTATTGAAATGTTTCACCATGAAAGCACACTGAACAACAAGTTGCTCGTCTCCTGGTGTGACCCGGGGGGAGGGGGTACAGAGTGGATAAACAGTTATACATTCAAGGTACATGAGACAGCAGTTAAATACAGTAGATAAAACAGTGGGCAATTAATTATAACATCAGTTTGGGAAGAAGCAATTATATTAATTATACATTCTAGGTATAAGAGACAACAGTTACATACTGTGAATAAAAACAGTAGGCAATCTGCAGATGGCAACATAGAGTAAGTGGGAGTCACCATTGTATTGGGGAGAAAAAAGAAGTGGTACAGGGGTAAATCTAAACATAGGATAACAACTAGTAGCAATGGAACAATTGGATATATATAGAGTAGAGAAGAATGAGGGAAGGCAAGTGCATTCACTTTTGGTGATTCATAAGTGCCAGAGGGAAGGGGGGCCTGGGACAGGTAAGTGATAAGTGCCAAGAAAGGGAAGGGGAGGATGGTGGGGGAGGCAGAGGTTGGGGAAAGCCAAGCCCATGGGCCCCTGCAGGATGTTGAGAACCCTGTGAGGGATTAGGGACTGATAGAAGAGGTGGGGGATTCACTTTAGGAACTGGCATTTTGGGAGGCTGGGTAAATAAGTACAAAGAACAAGAAGAGAAAAGGGGCAGGGCAAGGTAGGAGAGGTAGATGAGGAAAACAGAAGAGCCAGTTCCAAGGGCACATAAAATGCTGGGAGAAAATGACTTTTTGTTTTGGATGGGGGGGTTAGAGGAGATGGGGTGTGACTAAACAGATGCAGCAACATGATTTAGGATGGGTCATGGCAACAGCAGCTGGATGAAATGTAGTTGTGAAGGGATGAGCTGATGGAGCAGATAGAGGAGGAGTGATGAACTTGGGGAATGTTGGAATTCAAAATTTTGGGGAAGTGGTAAGAGAAGCCTGATTGACCAATAATGGTGGAGTGCTGGTGGATCACCTACATTTGAGAGTCATTGGATCTAAAGTAATGAGAGGTAGGGGGAGGGGTGATGAAAGAGGAGGAGGAGAGGTAAATAGGGAGTTCACCCAGCTAGTGTTTGGAGGTGAACTTTGCATAGTGGGAAAGACATCTGTTTGCGAGAGAGGAGAAGAACAATGCATGGTATAGATGGCAATGATGAATGCGAACAGGGGCATCAAGGGCAAAGCAGCAGAAAGAGTGGAAAAGGGTGTCCAATCTGATTGGGGAACATTTGGGAGCAACACCATAGACTATGTCACAGTAGTCAAAAATGGGGAGGATCTTCTTCTGGACAAGTTCATGCCTAGCCGCAGGGGGGATACAATTATGGTTACTGTAGAAGGCACCAAGCTTGGGGCACAGTTTCGTCAGGATGGCATCAATATGTCCGGAGAAGGTGAGGTGCTGGTCAAGCTAGATCCCAAGATTTCTAAAGGAGGAAGTGTCCTCCAAAATGGTCCCATCCAGAGTGTGGAAGAAGGGTAGATTGGGGAGCCTAGAGAGTCTCTGCCTAGTGCCAAAAGTCATGGAGACAGTCTTCTTGGCCTTAAGGAAGAGGTGGTGGTTAGCAAACCAAAGCCGAATTTTGTTGAAATCATGCTGCAAGTTGGTTGTAACCTCATCAGGACTAGAGCCAGAAACATACAAGTCAATATCATCTGCATACATGTAAATGGAGGTGGAGGGAGAGCAAACTGATGGCAGGTCATTAAAGAAGATTGAGAATAGCAAGGGCCAAGTACCGAGCACTGGTGGACTCCTGTGATAATTAATAGGTAGGTGATTCTGGAGACCCTAACTGATTGAGATCTACTGGTGAGGTAAGGCCTGAACCAGTTAGTGGCAGTAGAAGACAGACCTGCTGATGAGAGAGAGTCCAGGAGGAGGGAGTGGGAGACAGTGTCAAACACTTTGGCTAGGTCAATGAAAATGGCTGAGGTGATAAGGCCATTGTCCATCCCAGCTAGGATGGAGTCAGTGAGTCTGAGTAGGGAGGTGGTGGTAGAGTGATTTTTTCTGAAACCAGACTGTAACGGGGTGTAAAAGGAGGAGTCTGACAGATAAGTGGTAAGTTGAGTGAGAACCAGGTGTTCTTGGAGTTTAGCAAGGGTAGGGAGGAGGGAGATGGGGTGATAGTTGCTAGGGGAAGAGGGGTTCCCTCCTTTAGGAAAGGGGAGGACCACAGCATGCTTCCAAGAGGAGGGGACACAGCCTGTGGTGAAGGAGAGGTTTAGAATGAGGAAGAGGTGGTAGGCAATGGCAGTGGCTGAGAAAGGGAGGAGCTTGGGGTCGAAGTCATCTGGGGGGGAACATTTTGAAGGGTTGATGGTGAGCAGGGTGTTTAGAACATCATCAATGGTGATGGTAGAGAAGGAGAAGGAGGGGTGGAGGATGAGAGAGTGGATAGGGTGAGGAGGAGGGAGATGGGTGGGTAGGAAGGGAGGGACTTTAGAAGTTCAGCTGCACATGTGGTGTCGTAGGAGTTAAATGCCACTGCCACAATGTTTGGATCTGCCACAGGAGTGTTACTTAGCTTAAGGACTGAGGGAGGAGGGTGGGATAAGGGAGTGAAAAGGGCATGGACTACCTTCCAGAATTTTGAAGGAGTATTTATGTTTGTGAGGAAGAGCAATTTGAAATATTAGGACTTGGCTAATCACGTAGCCTTAGTGCAGGTGTTTCTGAGCATATGGTAAGTTGTGAAGTCACTAGGGGTGTAGGTTGATTTATGGAGCTTCCAAGCATGATCTCTAGCCCTGTGGCAGGCCAGGAGTTCAGGGGTAATCCAGCAATGGTGATTACCCCTGACTCTGGATGTTTTAAGTGGGGCGAAAGTATCCCAAGTATCAAGGAATATACCAATGAAGCAGAAGCTAGGGGTGACCAGTCAGAGGGGGTGAGGTTTCGCAGTAGGGGTTCAAGGTACAGAGAGGAGGAAGAACCTTGAACCCCTACTGTTCAAGGTTCAGAGATGAGTAAGAGTGTAGGTTCAGGGTTTTGTGCAGTGATTTAGGCCTGTGGACTTTTCTGAATAAAAAGATTGTGTTATGGTCATTGACAGCATCAGGAAGGATACTAGATTTGATTACTCTCTGTCCTCCAGCATCAACTTCTACTATCATCGTAGGCAGCGAGCTTTGCCTGGCCTTCCTTGTCTCTCCCCTACTCATCCTATGTTCCCTTTCGGCAGTCCATGTCCACCTTCTAAACTTCGTTCTGTCAGTGAACTTCATATATTCATCTTGATCCTCCACTCATCATTTCCAAATTCGTAGCTAAACATTGCTCGCAACCCTCAACAGCATTCCTGTTGGAAGGACAGAGCAAGAGATTCATATAAATTGGAATATTTTCCTCTTCCCTCAGTATCTACTCTAAATTGCAGTAGCTTAGCCTTCACTAACCAAAACATCCTTCAGCCTGGAGGGAAGGTGACCTGGGTCTTGGATCCCCAGAGGTTTCCTCCTCAAAGGGAGTTTTTCCTCTCCTTCATGCCGACGATCATAATATTAAACAGGGTTAGTGCTTTCCTAGCTTCTGTAGTTAGATTCCGCTGTTGGATTCAGTCAGATGGCGGCCACAGCTGTTCCTTCTCTCCTTAGGATGGCCACCCTTCTACATTTTGTCAGATTTCCTTTTGTTCATCATCCTCATCTTATCTCATTCTTCTGTCCTTACCATCTACGACTATCACCTTAATATCCGGTCTCAATATATTCTGATTTCTCACCTCTTCGATACTTGACACCCTTTTGGGTATTCTTTTTGGGCTTCTTCCTAAGCTACCTTTAGCCAAGGGAATCATTCCCATGGCACCTATAGTGCTGGAACTCTCCTCTAGGGCTCCTTGCTGTCGTACTCCTATAGGGTGGTATATCCCATGGATAGAGAGGTGAACAGCCATAATGTATGTAAGTCACACAAGCATGCATCATATCAAGTTGCGTAAGCACACTGAACCTCTAGCTTTAACCCCCACAATTTCAATATCCATTCTCCTGGCCAGTACCTCTTCTCCCTCCTGGAGCAAATGTAACCTGTTTTGTTCATAAAGACATCCCTTGTCTCAAAAGGCCCTGAACAGCCTGAAATACATAACACTTCCACTTAAACCGTACTCTTAACAAAGTGTTAGCCTGACTAATGCACTGCTGCCACTCCTCACTAGCTGCAGGACCAGGAAGATAATGAAAAGATATCCTGGATATATTTCCCTTATGAACTTATCTAGTTTTATACCCTCCTCATGTCCTTGCAATTTGTGCTCCTGGTGTCATTCAGGGAACATGCAAGATGAGGCACTGCTCCTTCCCTCAGATACATTGTTACAAAGATCCCAATAACTTGTTGGCCCCCTCAACTTGGCCAGCTGGAGCTGATACAAATTCCCACTGGTAATGTTAGTCCCTTATAAAACCCACTGCCTCCATTCTTCACTATGATCCACCCCTCAAACCTTCCACTGAAGATCACAGTTCTAGCGACTCTCCACCCTATGCCATCAGTTCCTGCCAACTGTTCTCCAGACCTTTTGCTCAAGTCCCTAGCCTTCTCTCTCTCCTGATCCTCCTCAGCTGCCTGATCAATTTCGTGTCCCCTTGATGCCTCTATCTGCCACTCAGGCCAGCTATGTATCTCTTAATAGTTTTGACCAGTCTGAAGTGACTGCAGATGTTTACCCCTTTGCCTTCCATAGACACAATGGTTTACATTGCACAACCCTGGCAATGATCCAAGCATACTGTATTTCTCTGACAGTAGTCTGAACACTAACCTGCTCACAAAGCATCTACGTCCTTCGTGCCGCCATTCTTCTCTCCTGCATCAAAATAGTGCTACCAGTTGTCATTGCAGAGTGGCAACATGCTTCTCCAAAGCAGTGACCAGCTTGCAGTGAATGTACATATATCTCCTCCCCCCCTCTCAGTAGGCAGGATGGCATACGCCATGCAACCTGGCAACATTCCAAGTGCGCTTTTTTTCTTTCTCTGGTAAACCACATATTTTACCATGGGATCTACATTTAGAGAAATCTAATTGGCTAACTATGGTCTGTAACAGTGGATAAATCCTACAGTAACCCCCATACAAAGATCCAGTAACCAGAAAAGCCAGTTTAAAACAAATCCTTCCTCACCTCCCAAAATGTAAACAAAACACAGCCATATTGTTTCCTGTTAAGAGATCCTCTTCCAAAAATGGAAATGCTACCTCTACTGTGAGCACAACAGAAATAAAAAATATCTTCCCTAATACTCAGAAACCACAAATGGTAGCACCACACAAGCTACCAAATCCTCTCTTCACCATCCGTACCACAAAACTCAAAACAAGGATGTGGTCGGAATTTGAACTGCTGCTCTATCTCCACTCCATCCCGTATATCAGGGAACCAACCCCGTACCTGCACTCCACTCCTCTACACCCTGGTACCGATCTTTCTAACCCACACTATCTCTGTAACTGATGAGCTCACAACATGCAATGCACACCGATTTCCTGTAAAAAAAAAAATCCTACACCAGCTCATACCTTATGATATGTAGCCTCAGCTGCTCACAGGACACACGTTGCCACCAATGCCAGTGATCACTTGCAGCACTGAGCCACTCTCAAGTTGCGCCAGGCTCTCTTTTAAAGAAAAAAAAAATGGACTGTGTATGTACATGTGTATGTATGTGTGTGGGGGGGTGTTATGTGGGGGCAGGAGCCAAACCACTTCACCCATAATCTGCTTAGCAACAAGGCACTATGTAACAAAGAGGAATCATTTCACAAAAACAAAATTGAAAAAGAAACAAAACTTTAAGAACAGTAAACATTTTTAATATTTTTTTTTATAATTCTTTTGTTACAGCTCATTGCATAGTCACAATAATCCACTCCAGCACCATCATGACCAAATTATCCCAGGCATGGGTAAATCCCACCATAACCCACACCCTGTCATGAATTATTGCTTAATGTATGAACAGTAGTAATGCACCCCCCTGGCTCACTTTCACTCCACCCAGCTCCAATTCCTTTTGCCTTACAACCATTCACTCCACCCAGCTTCATTTCCTTTTGCCTTACAATCCTTAAACTACTAGGACCTCTCACTGTTGAGTTGCTCAGTGTCTGACAGATGAGGCAGTGAGCCCCTGAAGGAATGCATTAAGCAAGCAATAACCAATGACAGGATATGGGATTATAGGGATTTAATCCATGCCTCAGGTGTGTTATGAGGCACTCTGTTGTGGGTTATTGTACTTAACATGGGTTATGTTTAAAAACACAAAAAAATTCACAAAGGTTTTTTTTGCTGTTGAAATATGGAAAATGTTTCTATATTTTGCCAAGTTGAAAAGTAGTCCTCAGAACTCATGCATATGTTATTTAGATTATGAACATACAAATGTCAGAAAAAGAGTGCTGGAATGTTTTCTGCCATTTGTGTGTTCATAAAATGCATAACAAATGCATAAGTCTGCATATGTGTTACCTCCAACGAACACTCTGTGATGCCTCTCTCGCGCTCTCTCTCTCTAACTCTCTCAGCAGTGTGTTCTGGTACTCGCTCTGTCTCTGTCTCTCTCTGTCTCACAAGCAACAACTTCAAAAGAGAAAGAGGAGGTCATTTGCTTGGAATAGGATGTGCATGTTAACTAAACAGTTGGCACCGGTTCAAACTGCTGGATGTGAGATGGGGGTACAGGTGGTAGTAGTGCTTCACAGGTAGCAGCACCGGAGCACAGTGAAGCACACTGAAGCAGCACATCTGGTCGAGACCGTAATGGGGAATGAATGCAATGCCTAGCCGAATGTTAGCTCAGCAGTTGCCTGATGTAACAGTATTACATAATAATCTGACACTGAAGCAGCACACATGGTTAGGACCATAATGGGGAATGAATACACTGCCTTGCCAGGAAATTAAATTAAAACATGGTTTTCACAGTAACTTCACTACCTGTCATTTATGATTCCCTATATCCCCAATGACTGCATTGGAGCTGTCTATCACTTAGGTGCTTTTTAAATGGCTGCCTTTCACTTCTCATTTTAACACCACGTAACAAGTGCTGCTATGCCTAGGGATATTGCTTGAGGGAAACTCACACCACCTGTGGATTAAATAAGAGATTTAATTCCTGGTCAGGTGATGCTGTTCCACCAACTGGGTTTCCTGCTTTTTCCAGCCCTTGTTATAAGCCTGTTTAGCTTCCCCTCACTCTACTTCCTGATTCTCAGGTAGTAAGCACTCAGCTTACAATAGGCTGTAATATTCTTGAGTAAATCTTTTTATAAAAAACTCACATTCAAAAACTATTTACACCAGAAAGGTTACGTGAGCAGGTGGGAAACATGGCCGCTTAAACATATCTCCATGCCACCTCTGTCTTATCCCACTTCATTTAACAATTAAGCAGTGTGTGATGTCCAAAAAAGTACACTACTGGTGAGCCAGAAGAATATGTCAACTACCTGGGCTTACATTGTAGATCCATTGGCAAAACTGAAGAGGAAAAAAAAGATTTGGAGACTTCCCTCTTACCAGCTGCCTCCCAGAGTCCACTCCACGAGGCCCTGCTGCATCTCTCCTCAGTTTAGTCTGTTGCGTTACACTGATTGAGCAAATGGCAGCCTCAATGGAAGCTGTAAGGCAGTGAGCAACTTAAACCCAAGCCAGACTAGCAACACTTACCTGATAGGTCTCTGAAGCTGAAAAGAATGTGGCAGGTCTGGCAGGCAGGCAGCTAAAGCAGGATCAGTGCCTGCAGACCAGAGTCCTAGACTGAATGGATCAACACAAAGCTGGAAGACCTCAACGGATGAGAATGGGAGCAAAATCCTCACATTATTGGCTTATCAGAGGGAACTGAGGGACCGGATCTGGTATAAGTCCACCAAGACAACCTCCCAATATGACTCCAATTAACCCCTTGAGACTTCAACTTTAAAATATATAGAGTGCACCAGATTCACCATGCACAAGAAGTAAAAGCTAATCAGCGATCCAATCCTTTATTTGCAAGCTCCTGTGGTATCAAGACAAGGAGCTGCTCCTGCACTGAGCCACAAAGCTTAAAGACATCAGTGTGTTCAGCAATTGGATCTTATTCTACTCTGATTACCCCAGAATAGTTTTAGAGAACAGGCAGACTTCTGACAAAATGAAACAGGGGTTCAAAAACCAGGTACCTCTTACTCTTTGCTGTATCTTGCAGCCCTTACTATAACTCTAAATGGCTATAATCTGCAGTTCCATTCACCAGCAGAAGCTGATGTCTACCTCCAGTAGCACCTGGGATCCCCTTGACCTGCTTATTCCAGTGTTGCCCAAGATAATGCCCCCACACCACCTATGGAAGCTGTTCAAACTGACCCCTCTACAGTAGAGCCATAGGAACTGGACATGTGTTTTTTTGTGCTTTGTGAACTAAGTGTCATCTTGAGGCAGCAAATGCAGCAAAGATTCAGCCTACTATAGCTAGACTGGCTTGTGTAGATCCCCAGAGATTTACATACTAGGAGACATTGTCAGTTTAGGGGTTTAAGTCTCTGCAATGCAGTTTGGAATACCCCACCATCTGTGTGTCCCCTCGATTGTTCAAGTTTTTAGGGGACTCAATGCACCTTGCTGCTGCTAGAGGACTGCTGCAGGACCTCGAGGGATGAGGAAGGAGGAAAATTCTTCACATTATTGGCTTATTGGGGAACTGAAGGATGGGATCTGGTAGAACTCCTCCAAGACAACCTCCCGATATGACTCCAATTAACCCCTTGAGAATTCAACTTTAAAATATATAGAGTGCACCAGATTCACCTTGCATAAGGAGTGAAAGCTAATCAGCGATCCAGCCTTTTATTTTCAAGCTTAGGTGGCATAAAGACAAGAAGCTGCTCCTGCACTGAGCCATGGAGCTTAAGGACATCAGTGTGGTCTGCAGTTGCATCTCATTGGACCCTGATTACCCCAGAAGAGTTTTAGAGAACAGGCAGGCTTTTGACAAAATAAAACATGGGTTTAGAAACTAGGTATCTCTTACTCTTTCCTGTATCCTGCAGCCCTTACTCTGATTGTAAATGGCCATAACCTGTCATTCCTTTCACCAGCAGAGGCTGATGCCTACCTCCAGCAGCACTTGGGATCCTCTTGACCTGATCATTCCAGCCCAGCCCAGATAATGACCCCACAACACTTATGAAATCTACTCAAGCTGATCCTCTGCAGTGGAGCCCTCTGGAGCTGTAATTGCTGTTTTTATGTGCTTTGTGAACTATCATCTTGGGCAGAGAACACAGTAAAGGTTTTGCCTACTTTAGCTGGACTGGGTTGCATAGATCATCACAGACATACTAAGAGACACAGCCAGTTCAGAGTTTTGAACCACTGCAATGTAGTTTGGGATACTCTTCCCTAACTGTGTGTCCACACAGTTGTTCTAGGTTTCTGGGGATTCAATGTACCTCACCACTGCCATGCCTACTAGTTTTGCTTTTTTTTACCAGGAGAGACACATTAAGCTGAAAGCTTGTTTACAGGTGCAACCTGGGAGCACAAGGGAGTTAAGTTACTTGCTCAGGGTCACATAGTATGCAAGTGGGGGCTGTGGGATTCAGACTCAAGTCTCCAGGTTTGCAGCTCAAAGCCTTAAACCACTGTGCTATACTGACTCCTAGTTAATCCGGTGCTGCCTGATGCAGACATTGGTAGACACAGAAGTGGGCCAGAAGGACTTTGATGATGGCTCCAGCCTGTATTGTTACAGAAGTATATGTTATGCTTGAGGTTGATGTTTGTGGTGTTTATTCACTAAGTTTGCATTACTGTCAAATGTTACAATTTTTTTCTTCCTGCTTGTAGCACCAGGGAAAATCATCAGTTGCAGATTAGTACAAAATGTCATCCCTTTTGAAGAAGTTGCCATATAACCACAGCCCAGAAACTCCATTAGCTCCAACAATATGGTGCCAAAATGTTTGTTTAAAATGGTGCCCTGGCCATGGAGCCTTTCAGCTGTACTGCTGGGGGTGAATGGCAGGTGGGAAATTGGCAGGAAAGGGACATCCGATGTTATTCTTTCAAACTGAACACCTTTGGATGGGGATGGAGCAATGAACTGCTTGAAGTAACACCTCCGCTTGAAAGGCTTGTTGCCCTCCCCAGGGTGTCAAACTTGCTCTAGTGTGCCTAGTTGGGGGTCTCTCTATCTCTCTCTCTCTCTCTCTCTCCCCCCCCATCCCAGTCAACTGCACATACATCAGTTTTCCTGGTTGTCCCTGTCAACTGTAGGTTTGCCCATCCTCTGAGTAACGGTACCTCAATGAAGCTAATGCCTAGTCAGGCTGTAATATGTTGAGACTCCCTAGCTAATTTACTTAAAGCTGTTCTCCCATCCCATCACCACATAGACTATTACTTTGGGTGGGGGAGAAGTGGCAGGGGTTTTCTCTGCCTACTCAGTCTTGGGTACTGTGTGAGCGAAGGCTAGGGAAGTGACTAGTATGCTTCAGCTAGTAGGGACCACTCTAAACACTAGTTTTCTTTTAATTTGTGCAAAGCATTTCAGTTTTCTACCACTGTACCTGATTTCTTCCTCTTGTCATAGACATCCCTAGAGGGTAAGTGGGGTGAAGTAGTCAAATTATAATGTTTGGGAAGTGCGACTATCTTGAATTGTACATGTTCATCCATCTGGGTTTCTTAACTGTACAGACTGTGTGTGTACTGTTTGGGGGTGGGGGGAGCCACGGTGCCTGTGGTAGAACAAGACTGCCATGGTTTTCAGTAAGCCGGGCCATAACATGGCATCTTCAGGGCACTTAACAGTCATTTCTTGAAATGTTAGGGGGCTCTGTTGCCCCATTAAGAGAAGACAGGTTCTGTAGAAATTGAGCAAAATGGAGTGTGCCATTGCCATACACCTGGAAACTCAGATGTTGGAAAAAGACACCCTTAGGCTGCTCAATATGTGGGTAGGCCTGCATTTTCATAATACTTATACTTTAAAACAGCAGAGGGTGGCTGTCCTTTGTAAAAAAAAAAAGGTATACAGATGGGCATCAACAAGGTATTTACAGACCCAGAAGGCAGAGTCCTTCTTCTATATGATATGTTTCAAGAGGAATTACTGATGCTAGGTAGTATATATGCACCTAACTCCCAAGATATCAACTTTTTTGACTCTATTCTAGCTGAATTGCCTGGAGGACTATCCATGTCATAATAGGGGGTCATTTTAACTTAGCACTGGATCCTCAGCTTGCCAGGATGATCCCAGGTCCCAGGAATGAAGCTGTGGTCACCACGCATGTGACCTCCAGCTTCAGACAAAATGGTTTTCACAATGTCTGGAGGGCCACACACCCTCAGGACATTGATTTCTCTAGCTACTCTTCTGCTCATGACTCATATAGTCAGAGTGATGTTATTTTTGTGTCTCAAGGGATTTCAGTGCAGACATGTGGAACCATTATTTGAAACATACTTATCTCTGACCATGCCCCAGTCCATCTGTCCTTGGCCTGGAGTAGTAGTAGTAGTAGTTCTGGACTCAGAAATAATTGGAAGATGAATGCCAGCTTTCTACAGCAAGATACTTTCGCCACCTGGTTACATAAGGAGATATAGGAATACTGCATTTTAAATGACACCCCACATGTTTCCAAGTCTACGCAGTGGGAGACCATAAAAGTCATACTCAGTGGAAAATTAATTACACATGGTTTCAAGGTGTGGAGACAGAAAGGCACTTTGTTAAGGCCCAAGGAAGGGGACCTCAAAAGGCTGGATCATTAAATCCAGCTACACCAAGAATGACATGCTATCCTCCATCCTCAGATTAGAGCACTTAGGTCTGCGATAGAAGATGCCCTCCAGCATAAAACTGAATTTGCTCTTTATTGGCTGAATAAGAAATATTAAGAGGCTGAGGAGCAACTGGGAAAACATCTTCCTGCCAGACTTACAGCCCAGGAATGCAACAAATATATCCCACTGATGCAGGCTTTTGACGGTAATAAGCTTACCCCTCTGATATAGACACAACTTTCAGAGAATTTTATGTTCAATTGCTTCTCAGAGGTAACCCCAGCACATGCCCAGTTAGATAACTTTTACAGTGGTATTACTCTGCCATAAGTTTGCCTGAGCAGAAGGAATGGCTGTTCACTCCTATCATCCCTGGGGAAGCAACTTCTGCCATCCAGTCCATGAGTCTGGGGAAATCTCCAGGCTCTGATGGCTTCTCCACTGAATTCTATCAAGTGTTTGCAGAGACCTTGGTGGTCCATATGTCCCAGATGTTTAATGAGACTTGACATGAAGTACCCTCCCTCATCTATTTTTCAAGCACTTATAACCCTGATTCAAAAATGGGAAAGACAGCAAGCATTCCTTGTTCTTAATTTTAGCCCACCTCCCATATTAATGTGAATGCCGAGGTCTTCACAAAACTCTTAGCTAGGCACCTGGAACAGGTCATGCCCACCCTCATCCACTCAGACTAGGTCAGGTTTGTCCCAGGGAGGCTGGGATCTAACAACATATGCTGATCTCTAGACTTGATCTGGGAAGCAAAATCCATGTCCACACCTGCAGCCATCCTGTTGTTAGATGCTGAAAAGGCATCTGACGGGGTGGAGTGGACTTACTTATTTGACACACTTGACAGACTTGGGTTCCCTCATAAATTTGTCTCACTTGTGCAGTTACTATACATGTCCACGTCAACGGCAGTCATGACAAATTTGCTTGTCTCTCAGCATTTCAGCTGCATAGAGGCATCAGGCAGTGGTGTCCCTTGTCCCCATTCCTTTTCCTTTTGGCAGCTGTGCCTTGGTCCAAAAAAATCAGGACTTGCCTGAACATCCCAGGTATCACAGTGGGGGCTCCCCCAATAAGATTTTGCTTTTTGCTGATGATATCGCTTTATTTTTGTTAGATATCTCAACTTCGCTACCTTTCCTCCAGTTTATTATTTTTAAGTACTCAGCCCTCTCTGAGGCTGGATGCCTCTAATTCACAGGTCATGCCCCTAAAGGATACATGTACTTCTCAGCTGTTTCAGAGCTGCCTCTATCAATGGTCCAAATCTGGACTAACATGCCTGGGCATTAAATTTAAACCAAACCTTGCAGAAATAGTAACTGCTAATGTTCAAATTATGTTTGACAAACTGGAGAGTGACTTGGCCAGATGGTATTCCTATATCTTCTCCACTTAGGATAAAGTAAATTCCCTGAAGATGGTGGCACTTCCAAAACTTCAGTATGTTTTAGCTAATCTCCCAGTTCAACTCCCAGGAATGTTCTTCAAATGTCTTCACATCAAGCTCAACTCATTTATCTAGTCAGATAAGCCTCCTAAGACTGGAATAAAAACCCTACAGGAACAGTAGAGAAGAGGAGGGTTAGGGCTCCTGGACCTACTCCTGTTTCTCGAGTGCATAGTACTGAGACATGTGATTATTTGCCATGCCCCAGCCCTTGCAACTCTTATGCCTGGCTGGGTTTTTCTACAGTTGGTGTGGGGGGGGGGCTTATGGTCCCAGCTGCTCTAGTACTCCCATATTTATCTCTCATGACCATCTCCCCTTGTGCCACTCAAATGAAATTCTTTTTTTTATTATTTAATAAGCTTTATTGTTTTGAAAAAATAACAACAACCAATACAGACAACATGATAATGCTGAGACAAAGTTTGTCTGGTAGAATACAAATTCATTAATATATAGCATTCAGTGAAGAATTACAGTATAGGAAGACCTATAATATGGTATAGTTGTCTGCATCCCACCCACCACTCAGCCCTTCCTCCCAACCCACCCCAGTCTGCCACTTGCTATTAATTAAGGACAGTTGTAAAAGAATGCAGTAACAAAAGACGGGTTTAGGGATTACACCCAGGTGGGTGTAACCATCATGGAAGAAACATGTATAAGTGATAACGATCTACTGTATCAACATAAGAGTATACAGTGGTTCCCATCTTTGTTTGTATTTGCCCATTCTGTTAGTAGCTCCAGCAATGATGAGCTCTGCTTGTAAAGCAAACATGATTTCTTTAAACCATTCCACATAGGCGGGGGTAGCCAATTCCAACCAATGCCTTAATATTACTTTCTTAGCACAAGCTGAGATTAAGGGCATGTGAGCTCTCTGTTGGCACCCTTGTAGCTGCACATAATTACCCAAGATACAAATTTCTGGGTTGAAATTATCAGACAGTGTGAGTAATGGATTGAGACGATTTTGAATACTGTGCCAGAAGGGACTAATTTTGTCACAGGACCATAACATATGAAGTAAATCAGCAGGTGCTTGTTGACATTTAGGGCATTGGTTAGAAGGTAGTACCCCCATTTGATGGAGATTAAACGGTGTGTAATATAGATTATGATTGATATGAAATTGCATGAGTCTATATCTGTTCCATTTAATATATTTATATAAATGATTCCAAATATTAGACCAAATCCTGGAAGGGGAAGTTGATGGTAAGATATTATCCCACCAATAGAACCTCTGACCTTCTAAAGTAGCAACTTTTATTAAAAGGAATTTGTATGAGCAGGATATTATATGAGATGTGGGAATGGAGCTGATATATGGGAGGAGCAAGATAGACATAAAAGAGCTGTCCCAAACCCTTGAACCGAAGTGATGTATCAGCAGGTGGAATATCTGAAAGTATTTGAAAACTTGAGTAGTAGACCAGTTAAAAAGGTGACGGGCCTCATTAAAGGAGAGCAAGTTTTTTTCCTGAACCAACTGGCCCACTCTTTCAACACCCATGTCTGGCCAAAAAGGGTGGGGTTTAATTATCTTGCCCAAAATTAAAAGGTTAGGATTTGAAAACAAGGGTTGGACAATATCTCTATATGCATCCATTTTGAGGAAGGTGTTTAGTTGATGTTGTGTATGAAGCAAAGAATTTAATGGTGTATCCTGCAGGGATTTAGGAAGGCTCTTTCTGATAATGAAAGGAAGGGCCTTGGGATCGATGCCTTTCTCCAAACAGACAGCATATTCGATTCTGACCCAGGAGGGACAATAAGCAGAGCTTAGAATAACCTCTGAGGGTTGTAACCAGTATCTAATTCTAGCCAAGTGAATAGCTAAATAATATATCATAAATTAGGGGCTTGAAGACCACCATCAGTTTTTTGGTGTGTAAGCTTAAGATAATTCCACCTAACTTTTTTCCCCTGCCATATAAAGGTGCTAAGAATTCTCTGTATTTGCAAAAACCATGATAACAGGAGAGCCCAACTGAATATTTGTAGAGGGTATAAAACACAGGGTAATATATTCATTTTTATTATACTCATATGTCCCCACAGAGAGAGAGACAATTTCGACCAGCGTTTAAAATCATCTGTTAATATATTAACTAGAACATTTAAATTGAGTATTTTCATAATACAGGGGAGAGGGGTGAAGGAGAATCCCTAGATATTTGAATTTATCGGTGTTCCAGTCTAGGCCCAGATTCTCAGTATCAGTCTTCAATGTATATTTATTAAGGGGAAGGACTTCCATTTTCCCCATGTTTAACTTATAGTTCGAAATTGCCTCAAACTGGGATATAATTTGAAAGCCAGCAGGAAGAGATTGGGTAGGGTAAGAGATATGCAGGAGTATATCATCTGCATAAGCAGAGATTTTGTACTCTGTATTACCTATTGGTATCCCAGATATGAGTACCGAGTTTTTAATTTTCCTGATAAGGGGCTCTAGATACAGATTGAAGAGGAAGGGGGAGAGGGGACAGCTTTGGCGGGTACCCTGAGATAAAGTGAAGGAGGTAGAAAGAACACCATTACATTGAATTTGGGCTGTTGGAAAGGTGTACAAAATTTTGACCCATTGTATGAATTCCATTGGGGTATGATGCCTATGTAGTAACATGAGGAGATAATCCCAAGAGACCCTATTGAAGGCTTTTTCTGCAGCCAGGGAAACAAGAGCCACAGGCGCAGAAAGGTCCCTGGACACAGAAGAGAGGTATGCTACTTTCCTGAGGTGGTCAGATGAAAGTCTCCCTTTAACAAACCAGACCTGTTCTATACTAATGAAGGATTCCCAAACCTGGCCTAGTCTGGAGGAAAGAATTTTAGCAAGAATCTTGAGATCCATGTTAATTAGGGAAATTGGTCTATGGTTGGGAATAAGGAGAGGATCTTTGCCATGGGCAAATGGCCTGGGTCAGGGAGGTATCAGATATGCCTTTCTTAAAGGTGTAATGAAATGTGTCTAAGAGGATAGGGGCAATCGTCTCTTTAAATATTTGATAAAAGTTTGTTGCGAAATCCATCTGGGCCAGGTGATTTGTCCCGAGAGAGGGAGTCTATGGCGTCACAAACTTCTGTTAAAGTAATAGGAGCTTTCAGGATATTTATCTGGGAGTCTGATAACACTGGGAGATCGATGTCTTGCATGAAATTATCAAGTTGTTGGGGCAAGGAGGGGAGTGCAGAGGCTGAATATAGTTGCCAATAATAGTCTTGGAATGCATTCACAATATCTGGGGGAGAGGTGAGAATATCACCCGAGGTTGAGTAAATAAAGGTGACTATTTTATCAGCAATTTAAGTATGAAGATGAAGGGCCAGGAGTTTCCCCGCCCTTTCCCCATGGTCAAAATAGGATATTTTAGAATGGAGCATGAGGAATTCAGCCTTTTCGGCTGGTAATTGATTATATTGGGCACAGAGAGATTCCACTTTTTCCCACTCTTCTGTTGGGGTGGAGGGAAGGAGATGTCTATCCTGATCTTCTATCTGGGCCAAGATTGAAGAGAGCTGCGGCCCTCTGTTTCCTCTGCTTCATTGTTAGACAAATTAGTTCACCTCTCAGTGCATACTTCAGGGATCCCCACAGAAAATCTTTTATAGGCATGGATGGGGCATTGAGTTTCATAAAATTAGAAATGAAAGTTTGGAGGAGTTGTATTTGTTCTTCACACTTCAAAAGTTGGTTGTTCAAGTTCCAGATTCTATCTCTATATATATCGGGTGAGAGATCCTAGTGAAGATGGGCAATATGATGGTCTGAGATGACCTTAGAAGAGTAAGAGGCCAGGGAAACAGCCAGAAGGTGGTCAACTGTCATAAGGAAGTAGTCTATATGGGAGAAAGAGTGATGAGGAAGGGAGTGAAATGAAAACTCTTTACTGTCTGGGTACATGAGCCTCCAAGGGTCTGTGAGGCCAAGGGAGTGCATTAACTCATGTAGGGCTTTTTGTCCTGGTGATAATTTTTGCCTGACCTGACCAGATCTATCTAGTTTGTTAGATAATACCTGGTTCTAATTCCCACCCAAAATTATTGAGAACATAGTCCAGGGGGCAAGAGTGGTCATAAGGCTAGCAAACAATTCTGTGTCCTCGCTGTTAGGTCCATAAATGGATCCTAATACCAATTCAATGGCCCAGAAGGGCCTTAAGAATAACAAGTCTACCTCCTGGGTCAGCAATTTGTTGTATGAGGTGAAATGGAATTCTACGGGATATAAGGATAGCTACCCCTCTGCTATGGGAATCGATACCAGAACCGAACAAATGACCCACCCAGTTTATACATAAATAATGAATTTGATTGGCTAAAAGATGTGTTTCTTGCAAAAAAGCTACATCAACTTGCAAACTTTTGAGGTGGAGTAGAACTTTGGTTCGCTTGGCTGTAATCTGAGCCCCTTTTATATTCCAAGAACAGTATTTAGGGCCCTCCTTAAGGATTAGTAAGGTATAGGAGAGTAAAATGTGAGTTATTGAAATACAACCAGTCCTGGCTATCTAAATTAACAGTAACCGACCCCCTGGCAGTGACAGACATCCCCTTTATTGTTTACCTACCTCCCCCCACCCTCTGACACAAGGTACTTATGTCTGTATAGCCAAAACTTGGAAGACACAACCCTGAACCCCACAACATACTGTACATTTAAATAATAAGGGGAGAAAATTCCCAAACTGGGATAATGGTGTAGCAGGTTCAGACCACAATGTCTGATTCATGACTGCTTCCTCAACACTAGACAGTCATGCTCTCCCCCCCCCCACCCCAAGTCAGTGATTAAATGTTGGATTAACAGTTGACAGTAAACAACATTTAAGGAACAAGTACGTTAGTTAAACTCAGTGCCTACATACAGTCAATGAACTATAATTTTACTGTAAGAGTAATACTAAAACAATACTATCACATATAATCAATAATTAAACACTAATTAGTGATAGGCTGTCTAAATTAAATCAACTAAACCCATATGTTCTAGTGGCTTATAAAGGAGCCCTTAAGTAAAGTTCTTATCGGCGATATATCCTGGCCAAAAGAAATATAATATTAGAAAGGACAAGCATGAACTTGGGAGGAGAAATAAAAAAAAAAAGAACTGCTGTAATTAACAAAACATAGTTAGGCCATCCTATGATACTATTGCCATAATTGTAGGTATGCCAGGAGAAATTAAGAAGCACCTTGAACTGTTAGGACTAAGGTCAATAATGCAAATTGTTGAAAAAACTAGTGGTAACATTAGTGAAAACTAATTCAGCAGCGTGAGCCATATATGCATATGGTTCAGGCAACAGCATGTCCGATTTATGTGTTAGTGAAAAAAGTCAAAATGTAAAAACCAAGCCAAAAGAAACATTCCTAATTAAAATTATTAAGTATTGCTCAGTTAATGATAAAACAAACTGTGTTGCTTAATGAGTGTATAATCCTAGCTGAGGAAAGATTTTCTGACAGTCATGGTATGCAGCTGCAGGAGTTTGCACAGTCGTGAGGCAAGTTTGTAAATGTGCACAAATTTGAGCAGTTCATCTAGCCGTGTACTCACGTAGATAGATGATTGAGATCAGGAGTAGGGCTACAATTGGAGCAGCTAGGATCTTGGCTGAACATTTCAAACTGGATAGCGTCCAGGGACCGAGCAAAAGTTTGGAGAGTCAGGAGCCAGACGAAAGTATACAAAATTGGCTCCCAGGGAAAAGGAGCCTAAAGA
This sequence comes from Neoceratodus forsteri, assembly GCA_016271365.2. NCBI lineage: Eukaryota > Metazoa > Chordata > Ceratodontiformes > Ceratodontidae > Neoceratodus > Neoceratodus forsteri. The sequence continues at coordinate 865,638,751 of CM057450.1, read as the reverse complement.
AAATCCAGAAGTGCAAACAGAAATGACAGTTCAATTATCTCCAGCTCGAGAGGTAAGCCAAGAGGGAAGATACTAACAATGAGTCAAGTAACAAAAACCTTTAGGTTATAACAAGGTGGCAGTTTCAGCTCATATAGGGAGCACAACCTGAGTAGACCAAAAAGGCTATTATTGTAATGAAAACATCAAACCATTCAGATAGATAGGATCAGCACTGGCTGAATAGCTCAGGAAACAGGACTGAGAGATCTTGGGCAGCATGATTGGCATTATCGAAGGACTTCCAGAGACCTTGATATAATACTGATAATCTAGCCGGGTGCAGCATGTGAAATTTAATGCCAGCAGTGATCAATTTAGTGATGCTGAGGTGGTATTTGGCTCTTTTCTGATGTGTGGCTACTGGGAGATCTTGAGAAATTCTGAGGTTTGCATCTTCCCACTTGTTTGCTTGTAAATCTCTAGCTGTAGACAGGACATGTAGGATGGTCAATGTAACTTAAGAGGCTTAGAATAAATGGCCTAGGCTTGGATCCAGGAGGTGGCCTACATCTTAGGGATCTGTGAGACCTTTCAACGATGTAGGAGGCAGAGTGAGGTGGAGGGCCTGTGATCTTTTGTAACAACTTCTGGGCAAGAACAACTGGAGAGTACCCCTCAGCTTCTTCTGGAAAGCCAAAAATGACCAGGTTATTATACCTGTTTCGGCCTCCCAGATCTTCCAATTTGAGTTCCAGCTTCCTGAGTTTTTGTTGAATTGTAGAGATGTCAGGCTCAACCCGGGATTGCCATTTTTCAAGGGAGGTATTACGTGCTGAGATGTCAGCGAGAGCCCGGTTAGTGTCTTTCAATTCAGCCTTGACAGATTTTAAGTCTGAGGCAAAGTCCAGGAATACAGTTTTTAACGGGGCCAATTCTGCCAGAAACTTGTCCTCTGAAAGTGGTGTAGTGGTGATCAGAGGCTGTGAGGTCTTGCCAGAAGCAGCGTTTTGTGTCGTGGGCCACTTAGACTGTTTGTCTGGTGTTACAGGCAGCGTGTGTGCAGGAAGGGCCTGTTTCATTTCGGCCTCCATTCTTCTGGTATTTTGCAGTTTCTCTGGATAACTGTAGCACCGGAGATATCCTGAAGCTATTAGCAGATGTCAATCTCGATGTAGGCTGGTTAGTGAGTGCAGAAATTTAGATTTTAAGTAGAATAATTAGCCTTGAGGTGGGAGAGAGGTATACAAGCGTCTGTCTACATGGAAGGCATCACGTTATCTCCCCCACATAAATGAAATTCATCTGGGACAAACACTGTAAGTAGATTGGATAGAGTCAGAAAGCAGCCACCGATTAGCCTCTTTAGCAAAACCCCTAGATGACAATTGTTGGGCAGCCACTCTGGTGTTATTCCTGGCAAGCCCAAGGGATTCTTTGTCTGGGTTACATTCATAATCCTGAAACAAGTGTGCTACATACCTTTGAGAAGCTTTGGGAGCTTTACCACCTCCTTCACAATCACTTTGGAGGTACTTACAGATGAAAGATATGCTGAACCGCTGCATGTCTTCGTCACATGCTTTACCTCCAGTGGAATCCATGGAAAGGTGGATCCTTACCCTTATTTCCACCCAACACTTTTCTGCTAAATTTAGGCAACAACGGTATCACTTGCCATCACATTCAACCTTAAGTGGTCCTTGATGTAAATGAGAAATGGAACGGGACACCACAGATCCCTCCCAGAGTTGGAGCAAATCTGGACCAACGCCTATAAGGCCAACTGTAAACTACAGGCCAAAATGCTCCAATTTAAACTTCTCCACTGGGACACTGGGCCAGTGGCTGTCCAGAATGGGACTGCTCCATCAGAATGACTGTTGGAGATGTTCTTTATCCCAAGCCACACTTACCCACACTATGTGGGCGTGCCCAACTCTGGACCCCTATTGATCTGAGGTGTGGGTCACATGTCCCAAGGTGGCTCCCATCCCAAGAAATAGGAATGCTACTCTAATGCTCCTTGCACTTCCACCACAGGTAGTCTTTATGGAAAGATCACAATTACTGTGGGTAAACTATGTGTTGGCTACAGCCAAGCATGTGATTCTCCACCATTGGAAAGATCCTCTCCTCCTTCTCCTAAAGAGTGATAAAATCTGATTGAACTTACTGCCAGATATGAGAGGACAGTACACACTGCAGCAGGAAAACTCTGGGTATATTATGATATATGGTCTCCCTACCTTGGCACACTCTGTAGTGCTCTTAACTGACCTGACCTAACAGGTGATCAAATCCCACACACTTGATACACTAACAGTAACAACCTCATCTGTTTTGTATACTTCAAGGCAGTAGACTGCAACTCAATACTTTAGTACTGCAGGCCTCAGCAGGCTCCCTCTGTCGAAGGGTTACCCAACCCTCTCCTCATAGGAATGCAGGTAATACTCTTATTTATTCCCTCCCTAGACATACATGCATAGGCACATATACAGTATGTAGCACAAGCCCCCCTGTGGTAAGAAGGGCCTATCCATCACCCCTGATAGTTTGGATAATGCAGAGATAGTGTACTGGTCCTAGTGGGACCTCATTGACAACTGGGGGGAACTCGACTCCATCTTCAGCGTCTATGTGTATGTGTCTCTGTGTGTGCATCAGTGTGTATGTGCATGTGTGTCTCTGTGTTTCAGTGTGTATGTGCATGTCTGTCTGTGTGTGTCAGTGTGTATGTGCTTGTGCCTGTGCGTGTGCATCAGTGTGTATGTGCATGTGTGTGTGTGTGTGTGTCAGTGTATATGTGCATGTGTCTGTGTGTGTGTATCAGTGTGTATGTGCATGTGTCTCTGTGTGTGCATCAGTGTGTATGTCTATGTCTGACTCACTTTCTGGCTGTGCAGACAATTTGGCTTCTTTATACCATAAAGAACTGTGACCATAGCTACCTTATTCTTAAAATAGTTGATGCTTTCAGTGCTCTGTTTTAAAATTATGTGTTATATTACTACTGCTAGCCAGAATATCTTGCAAATAGGATTATAAATATTCATAAATGCAGAGCAAAATAGATTCATGAAGTGTCATATCTGCACTTGCAAACGAATAATGAAACATCACATGTAATGAGACAGGACAGCAATACAAGAACATAACTCTCAATAAATGAATATGGATTGATGTCTGGAATACAATGTATAATACATGCCTAAAAAATAGAAGTCAAAGTGGAGTTCAGTCATAAGACTTGTTTTTCTTGCTTATCTTGGCTAGTAAATGAAAGTTTGTTATTACATCCTCAGCTACTAGTACCATGCAACTCCAAACAGTGAAATGAAAACCATGTGATAGATTGATTCTATTTGTCTCAGGGTCGATACAGATGTGACAGAGAAAAGTCTTTTATATTTATGAGAAAAATGATTAAATAAATTCATAGTATCCTATACTTCCTTCCCTTCATCATGAGAGTATCAGGAGACTGAATATAAAGCATTTTTCATTTCACTGCCATGTGGGGTACCGTGATTGAATGTGATTCATAAACTACAGCACAAAATAAATGGATGAAATTATATGTCTTCACAAAAACAAACTTTTATTCTCTGAGTGCTTAGCCTTCAGAAACCCACACAACATGAACAGTTGTCAGCTTAACATTCCATGATAATCACCCATTCGGCAGTACCATGGAATCATGCTGTGGTACATCCATGCAATATAAAATTCAAAAAAATAACTTTTAATGCATTGAATAATGTTTACCATATCTATAATAATACTGCTATACTGATATAAATAAATCCAAAACAATGTGCAACAGCCTGTAACGTAGGTTTTGGCTGCCATTGAAAGGAGAGAGAGAGAGAGAGAGAGAGAGAGGAGAGTGTGTGTGTGTGTGTGTGTGTGTGTGTGTGTGTGTGTGTGTGTGTATAGGGTGGAGGTTGGCAGGATTGCTAGATAATTAGAATAATTTTAATTACTGTATGTAGTCACCATCTGGACAAGTGTGGTGGTGGGGAATTACACTGTTATGGCCCCAGGGCTAGATAACTTATTGAAACCCACCTCCAGTTTGGGGCAGTGGGACATCACAAAGGTAGGATTTGTGTTCAAGGGTGAAGTAGGTTTATTTATTTATTTTTACAGGGAAGGCATAAGTAAATAATTCCCGTATCACTTGTATTTACCAGACAATAAACAGATCGGTATCAGATTTACACTACTGTATGTATGTGACTGTGTAATTATCTAGTAGTGTGGATAACTGACTAGCAACTCAAGTTTTCTCACACATATTCTACACTGGTTATTCAGCATAGTAGACATCTTCAGGTAACCCTTTTTTTGTTTTACTACTAGTCTACAATATAAAAGGAAGTTATTACAAGTATCTAAAACAGTAACTCACAAAAAAGGGGAAGAGCACATTACTAAAGGTAGTACAGTAGATGTAAGTGGCTTACTTAAGCAATAAGGCATGACATGCCATGGGTTAAGTAAGCAATAAGAAACAACAGTGGATGGGTAGTTACTATATATGTAATAAATGCTTTCTGAACCCCTTAAGTACCTGTAAGTGTGGTTATCACATTAATACCAACACACTAGCATGTCTTGCTGCACTTGTAAAATGGGGAAACTGAGGAATCTTAAAAAAAAGAAAGGCAGGCTTTTTTTTATTAAAAACAGAACATTTTTGTTGTTGAACGTGACTTGTAAAAAGTAATCAATCCACACCTTTCCCAAACATTGAGCACATGGAACTTTTGTTTATAATGGAATTCAGGAATTCAAACATTTACAGAACCCTGACAGAAGTATAAGTGTGTTGCACACATGCAGAATGCATGTCACATGCTTAATTGTGCAATGTTTGCATGTGGTTCGCATACACAAAGTGAACCTATGTCAACCACGTCTAAAAGGCAAATCAGGTTCGCATGCTGCAAGCTTGATATGTGTGCAGCAGCTAAGCTAGTGGGAACATCTTCAAAAAATCACATCAGGTTTGCATGTTGCTCGCTTGACATGAGTGCAGCAGTTAAGCTGGTGGGAACATAATTTAAAAATCACATCAGATTCACATGCTGCACACTTTCCATGTGTGCAGCAACTAAGCTGGTGCAAATCTCATCTAAAAAAACACATCAGTTTCTATTTCTCATACTGCTGCTAGCTATTAGAGCAATTAAAATACATTTTTATTCATTTCACATTCAAATTAGGTAAACTCATTAATTCTGTTCCTTTTGCAAGGTGTTCAATGACCTTTGATTTTTGTCATTTAAATTTCCATTAATTTGTAAAGTATTGTTTGCTTAATGCATTAAAAGCCTAGGATATAGTCAGCCAACACCCTCCATTCCAGATGTGCAAAGAGGGACCTTTGCGTTGTGAAGTCTGACTTTTTTGTTTTGGGCCATGCAAATTCCCTTATGCATATTTAGTACTACAAATGTGTTTCTCCATGACTGATTTGGCTCACTTACTTTCCCTTTGTTATTCTGTATGGAGCATATACACTATGGCCATGCTCAACACTCTTTGTGCTGAGCAGAGTCTTGGAAGCATGCACCATACCTCACATTTTGTCACTGAAATGAGGGACATGGACACTCAAAATGAGGGACAATGCAGACATTAACCCTTACAATGATCAGGACACATACTGAAACTTGGAGATACAGTAGCTCAGACACAGCTGAAACCATTGTATTCACTTGTACCAATATTAGCACCCAAGAATGAACTGCTATAATAAAGCAGGGGTGACCCCCCCCCCATTTGTGTATAGGTTGCTGTTATGGTATGGCAGTAAAGGCATTAAATTTGGATTTAATCTTTTGCACAATAAGTGCCCCCCCCCGTCTGTGTGCACTTACACTGCAGGTGCATTCCAGACTCAACTGTGTCATATTGTGTTGTTCACTTTCTCCACCTATTAGCAGCAGCATCATCACACATGATGTGAAAGAGCTCCAGCCAAGCAAGAGCACATGAGTCTTGTGAGTGTGACACTGTTTTCCAACAGAAAGTAGACAGGCTGCACACTACAGCCTGGAGGAGTCCATGAGCACTGAACTCTAAATAGCAGTGTTGTGGCAGCATCATTTTGTTGGTCTACTCTTAATGTGACTCCATCTCCCCTGGTGGCTGAAGGGGCAGAAGGTGAGCTAGAAGCTAACTCGAGACTAGGTTGCCTACTTACTCAACTTGGCTCACCTCACAAAAAAAAACAGGACAGGACCCCTGTGTCAGAAAGCTAGGCCTAGCAGCAGTGTTTACAGTGGTGTGGATGGCCTTCATAGGCCTTGATTAGTGCAGTGCAGCAGCAGCCAAGCAAGAAGCAAGCAACACAGGTTGGATGGGTTCGGTTGGTGAGGCGACTTGGTCACAGACCATGTTGGAGACCAGGGATGGTTGGGTCTAGCATCCAGTTTCTGGCAGAAGAACGGAGGAGGAGCAGACTGAAAACTGGGTTGGTGGCACACTGAGCAAGGCTGCAGGCTCTGTCCAGATGGCCGGAAAAGTAAAAGAAAATCTTTTTTAAAGGGGGATTGAGGAAGGAGGAAGGAAGAAGAACAGAAATATTGATGTGTTTTTCACATTTTTATGCCTTTGGGCAGCTTCACGACATGTATTAGATGGGTATTGGATGGAACGGGATCAGGGAGACAAATCGGGACAGAGTTGTTGTTTTTTTTTTTGATGGGGGGGTTCAGAAATTCAGCCAGAAAAAAACTGGTTAGTAACTGGGTGGAGTAAGCCCAAATCTGATGCACTGCTCCGGGATATAGATGGATGAATCTTTTACATTTGCATTTTTCCTGATTTACATATCAATTTTCAGTCACAACAAAATAAATGTTACCTTTTAGAGACATTCCAGACATTCTGGAGCTTTCCACCAAAGGGTTAACAAGCATCTGGCCTCCACTGGTTGTTGGCTCTCCCTGCTGAAATCTGAAATGGCGCCCCTGCCATAACGTCTAGATTTATAGGACATCCACTGTGTGAGCAGCATGTTTCCCCTGAGGGACTGATGAGGAACAGAGCAGTTTTCAGGGGTAAAATGATGACTGTCCCTTGCATTCAGGGACAGCTGAGCGATATGGTATGCACAAACTATTGGAGCCCCACTATAGTAGGGCTTATGCCCCCCACCACAGTGAACCTGATCTCCACATCCCCACACTCAGGCACATCATGACATAGGGCAAGGGAGTCAGCAGAGGCATGCACCATTGAAATGAATGGGGGTATTTTTTTATTACTATTTTATACATTATTGATTGAGAGTTGGAAATTAATGAAGGCCACCACTCAACTAACAAGGGCCTTGTAGTAGAACAGTGGCCTTCATTATTCTCCAACTTACCATCATAAAGTATAAAAGAGTAATAAAAAAAAATTCCATTCATTTCAAGGGGTATGTCCCAGCACTCTGACCCATGGACATCATCTCTTAAAGACTCCTGCCTCGGGCCCCTTAGTAAACAGGTAAGAGACTCTCAACTTATGCAGTACAAGTAACATTAAACTGTCCCACCAGTGGGTTGGTTTAGCATTGTTTTTTACAGGTGGCAATGCAACTCATGTTATATTGTTTTTCAATGTCTAACCACCTCAAGAGAAAAGCTTGTAAAATATTTTAGTAACTCAGTTGTTATGCATCTGCAGTCCAGTCACAATGCGAATCAAAACTGAGTTTTAACTGTTAAGAAACAGTTTGTGCAGGGTTTTATGCTGGATCCAGCAACACTTACGCAACTCAGTCAGAAATGCAAGAACAACTCATTGAAGGAACAGTTTAATGTGACTTGTACTGTAGCTATACTTGGTGGGTTGTCTGTAGCAGCATGGCCACTCCTGCAGCAGTGTGTGTGTGTGCATGGTGGGGGGACTGGCCATGTAGGTGGGTATCGAGTTGTTGCTATTTTTGTGTTTGCTACATAAAGTCTGTTAAAAGCTATGGAGAGAAAATAATAGGAGTACAGGCCAGACAGAGGTAATTAAGTAGTTTGGTGGCTGATTGTGTATATTGGGGGTGGGAAGAACCACATATGTTTCCATTGGTACATGCGCTACAGTTCAGCTGTACATGCATGCAGTTATGCAGATTTGTATAGAAGTACAGTACAAGCAAGCCATATGTGTGCAGGCTGCATAGCTTAGTGGTTAAAGACACCGAACTGCAAACCAGAAGACTTGGAGACCTGAAGACCTGGGTTTGAATCTTATCAACCCCACACTTGTATGTGGTGTGATCTGAGGAGCTCACTTAACTTTAATGTGTGAAGTAATCAGTGACCACTTGCTTTTTGCATGCATGCTACATGCATGAAGACTGTTCCAATTTAACATAAAAAGCATGCTTTCCACACTTAATTGCAGCTCGCATGCCACATGCATGCAATCGGTTACAATTTGACATCTAAAGCATGCTTGCAGCACGCATATCACATTGGTAGTTTTAGGTGTGCAGCATGAAAACGTTTCATATAATTATTTCTGTAGGGGAAGTCTTCTGGCCAAATGTTTGCATCTCCCTACACAAACACCTACAACAGTAGGCCTCAATAAAGCCAGAGATTCAATTATATCTGGACAGTGTAAGTGACAATGACTTCCCTGGTAGGCAGGTAAGGATAGGATTTTTTTTTTATGATCAGAAAAGAAGCCAATGAAAGTAAAGCTGTGAGTACTACTTCATTTTTTATTGGTGTATGTGTGTAAGAAGGGAATAAAAAGGGAAAAACAACATTTTATTTATTTGTTCTTTTTTTAAATTTGAGGAAGTTTCATTTTAGGACCTAGCTGTCTTTTTTATTTTTACAAAAAGCATTAAATTGTTAGTTTTCTGTGCCATGATTGCCAGTACTTTTTAGGACTGCAGTGGGCATAACCATGCAGTCCTTTTACGATCACTGTGAAAAAGGATGCTGCATTCCTTCCAAATAAACAACATGTTGGACTGCGTCACTGTCACCTCTGGCTCTGTGAGGCAGTCTGTCCATGGTGTCCCTACCAGCTGCAACACTGGACTATTTCCTTTTTTTTTTCACCACAGTCACACACACTACTTCGCATGCACATCTATTTTTGGTTATTATTTTTCTTTTCTTTAAATTTTCTCTCCCAACCTGATCCTGCCTCTTAGCACCCACCACCCCAACCCACACCCCCTCAGAAAAATAACAGTGACATTGGGGGTGCCCAATCCCCCAGTGTCGAAAATGGAATCCTTGCCCTCCTTACACACTACCACGCATGTGCGATTATTTTTTATTATTTTTTCCTTTCTTTTTGTTTCCTCTGCCCACCTGATCCTCCCTCTTAGCATCCACCACCCCACCACTCAACCCTCATAAACTTAATAGTGACACTGGGGGTGCCCAATCACCCAGTGTCGTGATCAGCATTGGCCCTGCTTTTTTATTTCCAAGTTGTAACAAAAAAAATGTCCATCAATGTCTTTTACACCATTTATGACCCCTACCCAACCCTCCCACTGAGCATTCACCACTCCACACACTCCCTCCAAAGCCCTAACTTACCGATCGGGGGTCCAACACTGTAATCCTCTCTGGGCTGCAGACATGTCATCACTCTTTAAATCCAGACTGTGAACTGAAGAAACAGGTATGCTGTTCAATGTATTTCAATGGGATTTTGAACTTAGAGGCATAACTTGTTTTTTACTGGAACTGCACCTAAGATCACATTGAATAAGTCTGCTTTGCAACAGCTTTTGTGCATGTCACTGATGCCAGATTTTCTAAAAGCAGTTTTCTTTGCAGTCTTTATTTGTGACTAGTGAAGGTCCCTTAGCCAAAGTAACATGATATTTCTATAGCTGCTCTTGATGCCTAAGTTCCCTGCTTTCAGAAGTCTGAACATTCCATTGCTGAATGGTACATTCAAGATGGCCACTACAGAGGGGAATACAAATATTTGTTCTACTGAATAGTGCAGTTGAAAAATAGAGGGCTACTCACATATTCCTTGTGATGAAAACAGGACACTTCAAGCAAATGGTAATATCCTGCAAACTTTGCTTTTTATTTAGTGCAGATCCACAATGGAAAAATTATGTGCATACACACTTAACACAATACAGTGTGCTTCCCTAAGGACACCCAGATAGTGTTCTCATGTTTTTTTTTTCTCAAACAAATAGCTTCTTATCCCCCTTTCATTATTAAATTCTTCAAGTGTGTACTCATACTAGGACACGATGAACCAGTCTGAAACATAGAAACATAGAATTTGATGTCAGAGAAGGACCGCTTGGCCCACCTAGTCTGCCCATTTCCCTACCTAATGGATAAGCTGCAGATCCTAGTTAACCAACAGCCTACTTCCTACTACCCCCACTAGAATTGTCTTATGTCTGTCCTGTGCATTCTTGAATTCCACCACTCTTTTTGACTCTACGACCTCCTCAGAAAGGCCATTTTATGCATCTACAACCCTCGATGTGAAGAAATATTTCAAATTGTGCCCCCTTGTTCGGGCATATCTCTTTTTCTGAAACATGCTACCCTCTTGGACTTTGTTGATTCCCTTAAGGTATTTGAAAGTTTCTGTCATGTCCCTCCTCTCCCTCCTTTCCTCGAGGCTATACATCTTAAGCTCCTTTAGTCTTTCTTCATATGTTTTCTGGTGCAGATCCTTCACCATTTTGGTTGCCGTCCTCTGGACAGCCTCAACCCTGTCTTTGTCTTTGCGGAGATGGGATCTCCAGAACTGTACACAGTACTCCAGATGTGGTCTTACCAGCTGTCTGTACAGAGGGCCAACTTCCTGTTTTCTACTGGTGATGCCTCTCCCTAAGCATCCCAGTATCCCCCCAGCCCTCCATACTGCCTTCTCACATTGCTGGCCCACCTTTAGGTCATCTGATATGACTACCCACAGGTCCCTGTCAATTTTTGTTGTTGTCAGTATCTCACCCCCATTTTGTACTCTTCCTCTGGGTTTTTATTTCCCAGGTGCAATACTTTGAACTTCTTTGTGTTGAATCTAGGCTGCCATACATTTGACCATTCCTCCAACCTTGCTAATTCCTTTTCATCCTTTCCACCCAACCTTGTGTATCAACCCTGTTGCAGATCTTTGTGTCATCTGCAAAGAGACATATTTTCCTTCCAGTACCTCTGTAAAGTAACTTAAAGACATTAAAAGGACCGGCCCCAGTACTGACCCTCACGGTTGCCACTAATCCCCCTTTCTTCACTGTGGACTCCATATACTTTTACCCGCTGAGTCCTGTTTTTCAGCCAGTGTTTTACGCAGGCAACCACCCTGGGAACCACTCCCAGGCTGGCTAATTTGTTTATTAATCTTTTGTATGGGACTGTGTCAAATGCCTTTCTAAAGTCTAGGTAGGCCATGTCCACAGCCCCTCCTTGGTCTTCTACTTTGGTAAACCAGTCAAAGAAATCAATTAGATTTGTCTGACATGACCTTACTGCTGTGAATCCATGCTGCCTTGGGTCCTCTGCCCCACTGGCCTCCAGGTACTCAACAATTCTTTCCTTCAGAAGTGATTCCATCATTTTCCCTACCACTGAGGTCAAACTGACAGATCTGTAGTTTCCTGCCTCTGTCTTGCTCCCACTTTTGTGAAGGGGAATCACATCTGTCCTCCTCCAGTCCTCAGGTACCACACCATCCTCCCATGATTAATTAAAAAGGGTAGTCGTGGTGGTACTAGTTCTTCCCTTAGTTCTTTTAGAATTCTGCGGTGAATCCCATCAGGTCCATTGCTTTATCCACCTTCAGTTTTAAGAGTTCTTTCAGAACCCTTTCTTCTGTGAAAGGACTAATATCAACTCCCCTATCCAGAGTGCTTCTATTGACTGGATTAGGTATCTCCCCCAGCGTATCCACTGTAAATACTGAGCAGAAGTATTCGTTCAATATCCCAACTTTTTCACTGTCACTCTCTGCCCAACCACCTTTCTCTTTATTCAGCCTCAGTATACCTGCCTTAATCTTTCTTTGCTCCTAATGTACCTATAAAAGGTTTTATCCTCCTCCTTCTTAACCGAGTTGGCTATCTTTTCCTCAGTTTGTGGCTTTGCTATTCTGACTGCCTTTCCCTCTTCCTTCTGCTTTAACAGGTACAGGTCACTGTCCTGCTCCTTCTGTGTTTCCTTATACTTCCTGAATGCTATCTTTTTCTCCCTTACCTTCCCCGCCACTTCTTTTGAGAACCATAGTGTTTTTTTCCTTCATTTTTGATTTGTTTATTTGCTTCACACAAAGGCTTGCTGCTTCTGTGATGGCGGTTTTGATATTTTCCCATTGTTGCTCCAGCCCACCTTCTTGCCTGTTTGCTAGTGCTTTCCTGAGGCACTCTCCCATTTTGACAAAATCAGCCTTCCTGAAGTCCAGTACCTTCACTTTTGTATGGATTGACTCTACAGCTAAGTTTATAATGAACCACACTGTTTGCTGGTCACTAGATGGCTACCTACTTCAAGATCAGAGATCCTCTCTCCATCCTCATTTAAGAGTACCAGGTCTAAGATTGCTCCCTCCTGAGTGGGTTCTAAAACTAGCTGTCTAAGGCATGCCCCCTGTAGGGCATCGAGAATGGCCCAGCTCTTGGATGTGACTGCAGCAAAGGTGCTCCAGTAAACATCTGGCATATTCAGGTCCCCCATCAGCAATATCTCCCCTTTCTCTGCCATCCCAAGGATGTCTGCTATTATTTCCTTGTCCATTTCCTCCCCCTGAGATGGGGGTCTGTATACAACTGCTGTGCAGATTGTGGTGACATTTCCAGTCTCCAGGGTGACCCACAGTGCCATCTCTCCTCCCTGTTTACCCTTTAGTTCTGTAGCTTTGATTCCTTCCTTTACATAGAGAGCTACTCCTCCTCCTCTTCTTCCCTCCCTGTCCCTCCTGTAGATTGTGTTCCCTGGTATGTTGACATCCCAGTCATGGTTCTCTGTGTACCATGTTTCTGTGAGTGCCATGATATCCAGGCATCCCTCTTCCATCAAGGCCACCATTTTGGGGAGCTTTTTACCTAGACTATGGGCATTGGTACTCATTACCCTCCATTTTTTATGGCTTTATTTCTTTTTGTCCCATCCCTGTCCTTACTGCCTTTGTCTTTTTCTCCATTTACCCCTGCCAGTCTCCATATTGACTGCTCTATCTTGGTGTTTACCTCACTAACTACCCTGATTTTTTTGGGGGGGGGCTAGGAGTTCCCTTCTTCTTTTCTGTGCCTCCCCCCCTTGGCTAGTTTAAATGTTTCCAATGAAGCATTTAAACCTATCACCTAGGATCCTGGTGCCCCTCCTGGATAGATGCAGACCATCACACCTGCATAGGCCTGCATCCCTCTAGGTGGAGCCCCAGTCCCCAGTGAAGCCAAATCCCTGAGCTCTGCACCAGTTTTTCAACCAGTCATTGAATCCCATGGTGCGGAGTACCCTAATCTCTTCCATGCCATAGACAGGTAGCACTTTCCGAGAAAGTTACTGTGTTTGCTACTTGTCTAAGGCCTCTCCCCAATTCCACAAACTCCCGTTGCACTGCTCTGATCCCATTCTCTGCCAGGTCATTTGTCCCTAGGTGGATAATGACATCCAGCTCACTCCCCCTTGCAGCTGTTTCCATGATCCTAAGGATTCATTTCCTGTCCCTCCAAGCCATGGTGCCAGGAAGGCACCTTACCTCCTTTTCCCCTCCCTCCCCCTGTTCTACCTCCCTAACTATTGATTCCCCCACCAAGAGTTGTTTCTATGCCCTGTGGGGTCCTGTGCCACCCTCCTGTGGGTCTCCATTGTGGAGGTTCCCAGCATCCTCCATGGTCTCCATTGCCTCCATAGAGGAACCATGCTCCACCAGAGTGGTGAATGAATTGTGGAGAGGCACAAGTGGAGGGATGCACCTCTGTTCCACCACCCTTACCCTCCCTGAGTCCACCATGGTCCAACCACTCCTCTTTCCTGGCAATCTTTGAGGTAGTGGCAGTAGCCTGGGTGGTCCCTGGGTGAGGGAGCAGGTTTCCCAAATCCTTGCCAGGTCCACATGGAGATGAACAACCTCCTTCCTCAGACCAGAGAGGTGCCTGCAAATAGGGTAGCAATGCAGTCTCCAGAATGTCTCTTAGAAGACTGCTGCACCACAGCCAGTGCATTACACCACTCCCCACATGACCCTCCAGGGCTTCCAGCTCAGATGCCAGAGGAAACCATGGCCACCGGGCGGTCAGCACTCCCGAAGCTGCTGTCTGGGACCACTTGCACTGACTATGCTCACTGAGAGCTGATAACCCTCCGGGGCTCCCAGCTCAGATGCCACAGGAAACTGCAGCCACCGGGCGGTCGGCGCTCCCAAAGCTGCCGCCTGAGACCACTTGCTTGGACTACGCTCACTGAGAGGTACAGCAAAGCCATGCACCAATCGGAACATGAGTGCCTTCCCCAGGCACGCTCCAATTGGTCCTCCACCCTTCTCCATTTATTTGAATGTAACTTGGCAAAAAGGAGTTGTTCTCATATGAAAAAGAGCTAAATGTTTTAAAAATTCCACTGTCTTTGAATGTTAAACTGCTTTGAATCTGGAATCTCCTGCCAATTGTTACTGCCATTGTTTAAGTGTTACAGCCCTTTCCTGTCTCTGTAGCTGCAACCCAGACTCCAGGGCACCAAGGAAATCACTCCCCTTTCACTTGTTTAAATTGTGTTTTTCACTGGCTAGCTGACTATTTGTCTAGCTCCAGTAACTAACTGGACCCATCTTTCTCTCTCTTTCTTCAGCTGAGAACCCTCCAGGGCTCCCAGCTCAGACGCCACAGGTAACCGTGGTCACTGGGTGGTCGGTGCTTCTGAAGCCTCCACCCGAGACCACTTGCTTGGACTACGCTCACTGAAAGGTATGGCAAAGCTGCAAGTTTTTGCCCATCTACCCATCCCCCCTCCCTGATCATTTTTATACAGACTACCTTGCCCTGCCCTCTACTGTCATTGGCCCATTACTTGCCTATCCTATTCTTCCTTCATAAATACGCACACTGTCCATATATATTCTAGGCCACCGAACCAAGTGGCATGTATCAGGGATAACCCTTACCCCAAGCAGTGTTCCTGCTATTTTCATTGAGGGGCTGCCAAACAGTGAAGATCTACTCTTGTAGCTTGTCTCAAGGTGGCTGTGCCATAGGCTATTCTCATTCGGCTATACGAAATCCATACTTCTGTCTTCCTCAGTTGGTCCTGCACTGTCCAGTGTCACCAGTGATTATCTTGGCCAATCTATTCTCTCCCAGCTTCTCTACCTGATCCTATAAACTGTAACTATGTCCGTGGTGATTTGGTTCCAACTCCTTGCCACCCTATGCACAATACCCTTATTAGGGAAACCTCTGGGCAGAATCTACTTCAATGGGGAGTTATACCCCCCATCCAAAGAGTGCTTACATATCAAGTCCATTTTTAATTTGTGCTTTACCCCTACACTTCCGCACCTACACCAAACTGAGTTTCAAACTCAGAGTGTCACTAGAATCCCATTGCCTGTGGAAGGAAAGCCACCATATCCACCCAATAACTTTACTCCTTGGTGTTACACGGCAAGGGTTCTAGGCTATGTATCGCTAGGGCAACACAGTATAAAAAACAGGTCCCTGCACTCCTGCTCTGATGCTTCATCTAGCCGACGAAGGACTAAAATCTCCAAATTATCTCGTGTTGCCTTGAGGAAAGTTGTGCTTCTCCTATTACTCTGTTCAGGTAATGTTGAACTCAGTCCTGGTTCAACAAAAGTCCTCTCATCACCCTCAGAACTTACAAAGCTAAAAGAAATTAGCTTTATGCATGTCAATGCTTACAGCCTTTTAAAGAAACTCACCTCAATTCTGGCTTTGGTTATACACACTGAACCAGATGTACTTGTGATCTCGAAATCTTGGTTACAGCCATCCACTCCTGATAAGGAGGTCAGCATTCCCAACTATCTGTTATTCAGAAATGATAGACAAACCAGGGTGGTGGGGTCTCCATCTACGTCATGGACAAATTCACGGTCTCCATCCTTGACTCCTCTTCAATTGCAAATGGCTTTGAATGTACATCCATAAAAATTGAAATTTCACCCTCAATTGCCCTCCATGTCATAGGATGCTACAGACCCTTGTCTGCTGGGTTGCAGCTCCTGTCTCACCTCTCATCTATCATGGACTCTAGCTACCTTGAAACAATTATACTAGGGGACCTTAACATGTCCAAAAAGTAATAATTCAGTTCAGTGTTGTCTAGAAAATAGCCTCCTTGATTTAAGGAAGCTTTGGCTGCTTTCTCTCTCTTTCTGTCTCAGCAGACAGAGACCACAAACATCTCCTGTTTTAAATCCACAGTTCAACGAGGCCCCTTTCAGCTCCTTCCCTTAACAGACACCTGTTTCACAGAGGTTAAGTAACAGGTCTAGTCACAAGTGACTGCAAATATCTCCCAGCTACAGTTCCTCCCTGGCAAATTAAAGTTCAACTAAGAAAAGTCAACCCCAAAAACAGAATCAATACTAATTACTTACACAGGTCCAAAAAGTAATAATTAAATTCAGTGTAGACTAGAAAATAACCTACTTGATTAAGGAAGCTTTGGCTGCTTTCTGTCTCTCTCTGTATCAGCAGAAAAAAAATACTTGAGTTCCCTCAAATGGGGTGGTGTTACATTTGTGAGGGGGAAGTAGCACTCCTGCTTCTGGGCCAGGACTTTTTGGTTGTAGATCTTGGTCCTGTACCAGGTACATGGGCTGATACAAAACACTGACACTCCTATACACCACCAGGGTGGTGACACATTGGTGGAGATGTTGTCACCTACAGATATTTATTTATTGAAAATTGGTAACTGAGCCGAAGCTCTTTCCCAGGTGCAAATTGGGGAAAGTATGCATCATGGTAAAGTGTGTGTAAGTAAACAGAAGTAATAATGGTAAATTGTATACCAATAAACAGAAGTACCTTCTACTCATCTCTGATGGCTGTCAAGACAGAAGTTAAGATTCAACTGCATATTGTGAAAGAATATGGCAGTTACTGTATCTCTGGTGTCCTCATCATTATTCCCTTATTCAGGTTCAAATACAGTACGGCTATTTATATGGTTTCAGTGCCTCTAATGGCTGCTGTACTTTACACATATTAAATATATTTCTTGGATTACCAGTACGTAACTCATTTCTCTGTTAAGTGCTTTGACATACAGTCTGTATGAAACACATTACATAAAACACGATTCTGTTCTATTCTGTTCTATTCTACTCTGTTTTGTTCTGTTCTATTCTGTCCTATTCTTTTCTGTTCTAATTCAAAACGATCCAAAATAATGACTAAAGAAGGTTTTATTAATTCAACTATGACTCTGTGCAAACAGAAACTGGAAAAGGTTTGTGATTCAAATCTGGGATTGATTCCTCAAATTATCAGCTCCACCAGAATGATTTTTCACTACGCTAATACTGTCTTATAATATATGAAGGATGGGGTGGGGTGTCTTCATGGCATTGTAAATGTTCTTGTTTGTTTTGAACCAATGGAAATAATTTTTAATCTAGTTGCTTGGTTTGGTTTCAAAATTTAGAATGAAAGGTTGTTGGGGAAAGTGTTTTCAAATTATCCAACCCTAAAGTGAAAACGAGATGCAGCTCAAACATTTTATTGCTGGTTCATTGCCCTGAAGCATAATTATAACTGATGTTTTCTTTGTCAGCTACTGAAAACTTAGAAGCATCACAGTTTTGGTGGCATGGTTGGGGTGATTTATCAGCCTGAATATTTACTCATTCAAACCTGAAGATCGGGACACTAGGAATTTAGATCAGTTCTTTAAAGAATGCCATTGCTCTTCTTTAACTTCTGCTGAGAGATGTAGAAACTGTGGCAACTTTAAACTGTGTTACAGTTTTGTTCTCTCTAATACTCAAGGTTAGCTGAGCAGTAACTAACACCTTACAAAAAGAAAAAGCTCACTTAATCAACTTTGTTTACTACACCTTTATTTTTTTTATCATACAAAAGTTTCTTTTCCAAATTACAAGGTTATGCAGGGTAAGCATACAGAGCAAACAGAAATGTAACACATCCTTCTACAATACAAAGTAGACAATAAAAGTGCGAGCTAGTAACCTCCATGAACAAACAGATGGGATGCAACTAGTGTGAAAAGCTTACTAGTGATGGATTGCACAGAAACAGAAACAGTCTGCCATTAAAAAGTGTACTAACAACATGCACTTCCCAAGAGACAGAGGAAATAGTCGAGCCAAGGTAACAGCAGGTCAGATCACAAAATGCTGCCTGTTGCTACCACAGGACCCCACTTAATGTGCTCTTTACAGTGAGGGCCCAGGTGAGTAGGAACCTTACAGAGGGAGGAGTTTAAATAAGCATCCCATTACTGGTGGTACTTTGCCAGGTGCCCCCAGCGAGAGTAGGAGACTCTCTCTAGGGTGGTGAGTTTTGCCAGAACAGCCCACCATACTGAAGTGTCCCGAGGTATCGGCTGACTCCAGTTTGATAGCAGAGCATATTTGACTTCTAAGAGCACCCAAGTACCCAGTCTTTGTGCTCAAGGGATAGGGAACCTAGTGAAGAGGGGTCACCCAGAAGCAGCAAGGGGTCAGAGAGATATACCATATGGCCCAATACGCTGGAAATGTCTGCCAAAATGGCTGTCCAGAAGGGGGTGAGGTGAGGGCATTGCCAAAGTGCATGCATCAGATGTACAGGGCTATGTTGACACCTCCAGCATTGTGAGTGGGGAAGCAATCCCTTTGAGTGAAGGGCTGCAGGGGTCCTATACCACCTGAGGCCAATTTTGAGCTGGGTAAGTTGGCTTCTGGCACTTCTGTAAGGGGAGTGAGCTAAGCTGAGGCAATGAGACCAGGTTTCAGGGATTATAGTAGTTTGCGTGTTGGACATCCACTTGAACTGGCACACATCCGTGAAATATGTTGTGAGTCCCCCCATACCCTGTAGAATCATCCTGCCAGTCCCTGAGGAGCGCTTTTACTATGTAGCTAGGCTAATCATTGCCATTTGGGATCGGAAGAGAAACCCGTTTGAAAGGCATGGACAGCACCGCAAATTTGGAGATATCTCCAGAAATCCCCAGCTGGGAGGTTAAAGTGAGATGGCAGCTGCTCAAGGATATCAAATCTGTGGAGTTAGGCAAATACAGATCCTGGATAAGTAAAATGCCCTGGGCCACCCATTTGGGCCAGGAGACAGGTTTCTTATCTATAGCTATAAGACAGTTATTCCATAGGCTTGTATACCTCAGGGGTGGAGCCCAATCAGCACGAGGGCTATTGGATAAGGCAATAAGCTGATGCCAAGCCCAGGCTTGTTTCAAGCATGACAGGCGTCAA
Source organism: Neoceratodus forsteri (assembly GCA_016271365.2). Classification (NCBI taxonomy): domain Eukaryota; kingdom Metazoa; phylum Chordata; order Ceratodontiformes; family Ceratodontidae; genus Neoceratodus; species Neoceratodus forsteri. The sequence goes on along the minus strand of CM057450.1, from coordinate 865,619,365 downwards.
TCTGGAAGATGGAATGGTGACGGGTGACATTAGTGCACTGAGGGGATGGTCATACAGTATCGTGGCTTCCAGCTTAACCCTGAGGAGCAGCTGAGAGTGAGAGGAGACAAACCCCTTGGTGGCCTGAGTCACCAGATATACTAGATGGTAACCCTGGAGCCAGGGGAGGCCAAGGCCACCTCGCATCTAATGGGCTAGCAGTTTGTTACTACTTCATTGGGGTGTTTTGCCCTCCCAGAGCAAAGGAGATATCAACCTGTCCAGGGAATGGAACAGCTTGAAGGAGAGGCAGACTGGCAGGTTGTTATGTAGGATTGCCACCTGAGGGAGGAGAAACATGTGTACAGCTGCCACCTTGCCCTGTAAGGAGAGATGAAGTTTCCACCAGCGATCAACCTTAGCTGACAGAGTAGAATGTAAAGGGGAAAAACTGGCTGATTCTAGGTCCCACCAGCTGTATAGGATCACTATTCCAAGGTAAGAAAACCCCCAAGGGGCCCAGGCAAGGTCCGTACCCTGCAGGCAGTCCTTAGTGCAGGCCGGGTTAAGAGGTGCAAGGGTGGTCTTCTTCCAATTGGTCTTCAGCCTGGAAAGCTTGGCAAAGTCCTTGAGGATTGCCATATACTCAGGAGAAACTTTTGCAGGTGGGGTAGAGTAAGCAGTATGTCATTCGCATATGAGATGGCTAGGTAAGTGGCCCCAGACACTTGGATGCTGGTGATATCCTCAGAGGATATAAGTTTCCTTGTGAGGGGATCAAGAGCTACAAGGAACAACAAGGGGGAGAGGGGGCAGCATTGATGGGTACCTCTGTGTAGTAAAAATTGGGGTGGTGTCTTGATTCATTAAAATCTTGGCTACGGGGGAGCTGTTTAGGGTGAAGACTCATTGATGAAAATAGGGGCCAAATCCATATAGGCAGAGAACCTCATGCAAATAGCTCCATTCAACGGAGTCAAACGCTTTAGAAAAGTCTACCACCAGAGCTGCCATGGGGATGGAGGAGCAGAGTGCCAGCCACTTAAGATTAAGCAAGATCCTGGTGTTATCAACCCCAGATCCTCCTTTAGTAAAGCCAACCTGCGAGGATGGATTATTGTCAGCAAAACCTCTATTATTCTGTTGGACAGAATTTTTACTGCAATCTTGGTATCAACTGAGAGGAGGGAGATGGGACAAAAGCTGGCGCAGTCAAGCGGATCATTTGACTTCTTGGGGAGAGGGTTATCAGGGCTTCCTGCATGGTGGGGGGAGAGAACCACAGAGGTGTGAGCCTCTTGCAGAGTGTGAAGAAGAGGGGTGGTGATTTCAGGGCTTAAAATCTGGTAAAACTCAGTTATCATTCCATAGGGGCCAGGGGCTTACTTTAAGCCATTTGTGACAGCGCACATTGGAGTTCTTCACCCATAAAAGGTCTTTCTAGGGGCTCAGCATTTGCCAGGGAGAGGCGGGGAATGTCAAAGGAGTGGCAGAATTAGCTCAACTCCTGAGAGAGCAGGGCAGAGTCTAAGGAAGCTTGAGATCGGTATAGTAACTGGTAGAACAGTTGCATGGTGGCGTTGACCCCCTTGGAGTCTGTCGTCACCTGCCCTGAAGGAGTCCGGAGGGCGTGAATGTGAGACAAAGTTTGTTGCTTCCTCAGTTGATAAGCTAGTAATTTGCCACCCTTCTCCCTTCCTTCTTTCCCAGAAACCGTGTCTGGTACAGAGTAGCAGCCACTCCGCCTTTTGCTGCAGTAGAGAGTTGGGTCAGTACTTAACCCCTGTTATGTCCCTAACCAGGGAGCTGTCCTGGATAGCTGCTGGAGAAGCCTTAAAGTGGGCCTCTAATGCTGAGAGCTCCACTTGGAGTTGTGCAACAGATGTCTGTCTGGCCTTATTCTTGGCTGCAGCAAAGGAGATAATGTATTCCCTCAGGGCTGCCTTAAAAGTGTCCCAGACTGTGCTTACCACACTTCACCACCGGAATTGAAAAAAAAAATAGTCCTTGGCCTCCTGCCACACCATTTGGTGGAACTCCAGATCCTGTAGCAGAAATGGGTTGCACTGCCACCTGGTGCCAGTAGCACCCTGACCCGGTGGAATATAGCAGCGCATGACTGGGGCATGGACAGAAATTCAAATATTGTCAATCTGGGTGTGGGATATACCAGAGACAGCAGAGGCATTAGCCAACCAGAAATCTATGTGACTGTGGGTGATATGGACAAGGGAGAAAAAGATATAATCGTGGCCGGTGGGGTGGTCCACCTCCAAAGGTCTATGAGCCCCCATTCATCCATCATTTCTTGTAGGGCAGCTCTGGCTTTGGGGTGCACCTGAGGGATGGGCTTTGATTTGTCCAGAAAAATGTCCAGGACTAAGTTAAAATCCCCTCCTATCAGGACAGGGATGTGCTGGTGGTCGGCCACCAAAGAGGTAATAGCCTGACTGACTCTAAGCAAGAAATCTGCACTGTCAGTGTTGGGATTGTATAGAATGGCCAACACCACACTCCCTCCGGGGAAGGAAAACTTGACTGCAACCCATCACCCTTGCAAGTTGGCCCTGACCTCATCCGAGATCCATGGGCAGGAACGATGCAGTAAGATTGCAACAGCTCTGGATTTGGTGGAGACAGTACTGGAAATAACCCTACCCACCCAGGACTTTTTAAGCCATTGTACCATCTTAGAGGTGAGATATGTCTCCAGGAGAAGCGCAATATCAGTTTGCAGTGAACGCACGTACTGAAGCACCTTTGTCCACTTGACTGGGTGGTTGAGCCCTTTAATGTTCCAGGAGACACATCTCACCCCGTAGGAGGCTATGTGGACATGGTTCTAGGAGGGGAGGAGAGTATGTGAAAGTACTCACCCACCAGGTAGTAATCACTCACGAAAGGCAAGGGTACCTGAAGTAGCAGAGGTTCCTAGGCGCCCTGAGCAAAGGAGGCCTACATCTGTCAATGGGAAGTGCAATACCTATGATCCTGTTAAAACAGAGCAGGAACAATCACAGCAATGCTAAGAGTTCACAACCTGAAAAAAGAGAAATGGAGAACATACAATATAAATGTTTATCTGTTAACAGGAGAAAAAAAAAGCCTCAGTAACTCTTATATGCACCAAATGAGGCTGCTAAGTGAGGCTATCAGCAAAGTCAACAACAAACAGTGAACACACTAAAGGTGCAGAGCCAAGCACATAAGAGAAACCCAAACAATGGAGTCCTCAGCTATGTTGACTCAGTCACCAGAGAGGGGAGATACATATGCAAGAGTTGTAGGGAGATACCATCCCTGACTGAATAATCCCCACAGAGTTGGTCCGCTTGATACCAGGGGGGGGTCTGTACTGGACACTGGATAAAGAGGGGGAAGGAAGGGGGAAGGGATGGGTTAAGGGAGGAGGGAGGGAGAATGGGGGGAAGCCGCCTGACTAAACTACAAACAGGCCATTATAGAATCCTGGGACATACAGCCTGCTTAATTGGTGTGGAGTGGGGGTGGAGCTACACCCTAGGGGTTGGGGGCCAGAGACAAGACAAAGAGTATCCAAACTCCACCAGCACTAGACCAGAGTAAGTAGAAGAGAGCGGGAGCCGGTGACATTTTCCAGCCAGGAGAGAGTCTCATCCACTAGGCTAGATAGGGGGTCCAGACACGCTATTCCCTCTACATCCTGCCCACTCAGACAGCGGTGATGTTTACAGAGGGAATACGGGAGTGCTGTGGAGCCTGCAGATTACCAACAGGCCAGGCCCAACAGCCCCTGGGGGGTTGGGAGTCAATAGGAGGCAGTATCTCAGCCCATTATTAATTGCCTCCCATCCCCAAAAAAGAGAGCATAATATACATTACGTGCAAATAGTAATAGCCCCAATGTTAAATGTCCCAGTCCATCCACAAGTGGTGAGAGATTCACACAGAGAACAGCTGAACCAGACCAGAAGAACATCCAACCCGTGGTCAGGTAGCTGTATGCTGAATCGGCAGGGTGCCTGAAAGAGGGGCCAGTTCTGCAGCCTGAGATGGGCCAGAGGCAACCACTGCAGCAAAGATCTTTAGGCCAGATCTGATGGGTAGATGGTCCTCCTCCTCTGCCTCCTTGATAACAACGGGAGCTTCGGACCAGTCCAGGAGTGGCATTGTGTCCATCGCATCAGGTTTCGATGAAGAGGGGGAAGTGCATCCTCATCTGATGGGGAGTCATACTGAGATAATTTAGCAGGTGGAGCAGCTGAGTGTTGATCAGGGGAAAGGTGGTGTCCTCTCCTAGAATGTTGCCTGGAGTGGTGTAAAGGTCCAGATCCATGAGGCTGTAGCTGGTGGTTAGTGGCTGCAGGGGGAGAATTAGATACAGGGAGATCATAGCTCACAGAATTGGAGCAGTTCTTGAGATTGGACCTTGGGAAGCCAGTAGGAGGTGGGACAGTCTGGTCTGCAAGGAGCTCCTCTGGAATCGGCTTCCAAGTGAATTTGTTTCCTTTGCACTGAGGTGGCGCAGTTCTAGATCATCGGCCTGCTGCTCTACCACATTCATGTTGCCTTCCAGTTTCCTAACATCTGCCACAGTCCCTGTTAGAGCAGCACTGATGGAATCAACTCTAGAAAGCAGTGTCTCCAGCATCCTGGTAATTTGCTGCAAGGAGTCCCCCACTGAGGCAGGCTGTGGCAAAGGCTCCTGGACTTCTGTGAGTAGAGAGGCCTGTAACAGATCACTGGGGGCCATCATTTTCTGCCGTTGAACAATGCAGCATAACCAGATTGTGGACCCAGATCCCGACAGTAGCAGGACGAGGAGGGTAAGGGACAGAGTAGGGTACCTCCTCCGGAGGAAGTTGAGCACAGTATATCGCTGGCTGTTCGACAGAGGTTAGGCCCGTGAGGCCTACAGAGGACTGAGCTGACACACAAACACACCGGCACAGAGAATCGTAATAACTGGGTGTCCGATACTTAAACTGAGCACTCCTGACAGTTGGGAGGGTCGGAAAGCAAACTATTACATTTGTAAAAGATCAGCCCCTAGGACCAAGTAGATCACCAATGGATTATGTCCAGGCAGAGATGGAACAACAGGTTCAAGCTGCCATCATGTCAGCGGCCAAGCCATGCCTCGTTTACTACAACTTTGTGATAGAAAAAGGGTGAGTGGGATGGAGGTGATAGGAAGAAGGAAGGAAGGAAGGAAGGAAATAGAATTAAGTTTTATATAGTGCCTTTCATAAATGCTTTATCCCTTGCCAAAGTTCTATTCAAGCCATGAACAGGTGGAACAGCCATGGGGTAGGCACAAGGAGGAGGGAGGTTGAGGCAGTTTGTAGAAAGCTGAGGAAGTAAAAGCAAACAGACAAGAAGAGAAACTCAAACTCAAAAGGTTAAGAAACTTCCTTTACATCACACAGTTAGCAAAAGGCAGCAATGGGATTCAAACCCAGGTCTCCAAGTTCACAAGACACTCTAAACCACTGCCTTTCTGTATAATGGTGTTGGGGTGTGTATGAGGCAGTTTATTTATATCTCAGATAATCACTGAAAGTTTTTGCAGACTACTGTGAGCCAAGACAGCTGCCTATCTACACTACTGCATAAAAAAATTACAATTTCATTGATTTCCATTAATTTCCTATTATTATCATGCAAACCCATTAAATTTCTCCTTTAAATTTTGTATCATCATTTTTAATGGTCAATGCATCTTCCCATTAAATTGCTATTAATTATTGATGGTTCATGGGTGCAAACATTAATTCATTCATCTATGCCATTAACTAACCATGACAGGTATCCATTAAATATTTAATAGGTATAGTACACCCCCTTAAATCTTGTAACAGACCCTTTTAATGATGTGTTTATTAGCCATTAATACTGACCAATGAGCTTTTTATTGCCATGAAAATTATGGTCAAGTTGTGCCAATACATTAATGGCCATTAAAAATAAATATTCACCCATTAATTACTGTAACTACTGCCACATTAATGGTTTTTGATTGAATTCATTTATTTGTTACTGTATGTTTGATGCTCATACGTAAATGGGCATTACTGTATTGACACAAAGTATGAAATGTAAGTACCTAAAAATTAAGATGAGTTGTCAGCATTTTTAAATTAAACTGCTAAAATATACCAAATACAACCATGTGAAAAGATGCTATAATTAATGGTCTCCCTTTCATCCCATGGGGAAACCGTTGCGTAATCTAAGGAGTGTTTATTTAGTGTTTATTATGGCAAGCACATGCATGGTTTCCTGAACTCTGCACATGCCTCACATCCTGGCTTCCCGACCGCTGTCAATTTGTCACTGACCCACTAAGCAACATACCGAACCGTCTGGGGAACTGCCACTTGGACTCGGTGGTAAGGTTTTAAAACAAAACGTGGTACCAGAGCAACTTTTTTCAGCTGCCCACAAGAAAAACCACAAAAACATTTAAATAAGAAATGTAACTGGGGACGGAGCACTGTAACCTAACCGGACCGCTGTGGCAGTGCTGCCTTGTGCTGTCAGCTAGGAAGAATCTTGAGGCATGTTCTTTTTCTGCTTTAAATAAATCTACTCTGCTGCAGCAGTCTTTTCTAACCTTTTTATTTTATGTTTCCCTTTTCACATTATGATACAGTGGCCACCTTTCATAATTCCTCTCTTTATCTTCTCAGCTGTTTCCCTTTTTATTTCTTTGCCTCAAGATCTGGGTGGGGGGGGAGTTATTTCCTCTGCGAGTGTTCAAAACCTGAGAGTAGTATAATAACCCCTTTTTGCAAAGTATTCCCTAGTTTTGTTTTAAGGCATGTTTGCCAGCCAATCCCATCTCGGCTCTGTTTATATGAACTGCTTCTGTTCATGCTTTTGAAAAGCAAAAGCTTGATAAGCTATTGAAAAGTGCCAGACCGTGGGTTTGGGGACAAGGACGTTACCTCTCTGTGGCGTTACAGATTCGGCAGTACGACTGCTGTGGTTTGAATAGCCCCATCTGTTTGTGTAAAGAGGAAAACCCCCCTTTAATGCTGTATCTTGTTCATTTCAATAAACACACTTGTTTCTAGCAACCCTCTCTTTCCTGAGCCTTGAACTGAATGCGGAAGTCTTCCGGGCGCTCACAATGCACTCACAGCTTCTCGGGCTAAACAAAGACTAAGTCCTTGCTGTATTCTGTCCCTCTAGGTTCTAACAGTTTAGGGACAGGAATAAATGTAGTCTCTATGCCCTTGTTTTATTTAAAGTTATATCGCATTTGTCCTTCAGTGTCACGGTTCCCCAACCCCCCTTTCAAACAGATTGCATAGCTCTGAGTAATACTGAAATGTCAGCAAGTAGCCTGCTTTCCCTAAAATAATTATTGATGTTAGACAAATGCAGGAGTCCAAAACATTTTTTTCTCCTACCCTGAAATATCCTTAAAGATTTTCCAAGACTAAGGCAGATTAAAGCCTAGCTCTGCTGTGTTACTTTACTGTCCTAGCAACACACTGTATTCTGCTTCAAGGGGTTCTTACCAAGAGCCCAGTGTTAAGCATGGAGATAGGTTTGACCTTAGGAGGGCTGCGGCCCAATGTAAACCTTGTGGGTGGCTCCCTTATTAGAATAACGAGCCCTTGTGTATTTATGCTACATTTTAGGCTCCAACAGCCTTAATAAAAGAATATGTGAAGGTTTTTGCCTTGTTAAACTCTAGTATGCCAGATGTTACTATGTTTGATCCCCCAACTTATTGTATTAGAGTAGTTTATGTGAATAATTTCAGAAAAGGGGAGGATTAAACTAGTCAGCTGATCAGTTATACTTGGTCAGAGGAATATTTAAAGAGCTTCAGTGCACATTTTCCTCAGAGATGTTGGGGGGAGAGTATCTCTCTTTGGTGAATTTTCATAGATGTTGGTGGGAACTTGACCTAAGCTTTTTCCACCCTATGTGAGAAGTGTTTCCTAAAAAGCTCTTGGTGAGCTAGGATTTCATTTGTATTTTTATACCAAAGTGTTTTCTTTTCATTTCTTTTTCTTTTTGAAGTTTATGGTTATCAAATAAATAGTCATCAAGAACCTTTGAGGTCAGAACTTGAATTGCTGTCTCTGGTCTCTGCTTATTTGGAGTTATCAAAACCCACACCTTGTGTCAACCGCATGGCACAGTAACTTCTTTTTTTATATAATTGCTGAGGAGAAAAAAGGGAAGCCAAGCAACTGTATAAAATAAAATACGGGGTGGTGTGTATAAACTCGAAGTTTACACACACCCTCAGGATTAGATGCTTTTCATAAATCCTGAGAGCATAGCATCTAACCCTTTGGGTGTGTGTAAACTTCGCATTACACACACCACCCCATACTTTATTATATATGTAATTTACTACAGTACTGCACACAAAAGCCAGTCCATGTGCTTTCTCGGCTATATTAGATCAGTTCCAGCCATACCCTTAGAAAAAAGAAATCCAAACTGAGCACCCACTCTGGTCCACTCCACACTCCATGAATCTGCATTGTAACCCCCGGACTACCCTTCCTACCACAGACTTGCCACCTTCCTCCTGCAGCTGGAACACCCACCCACAGCTAACCACCCCCTGGGACCTCCCTTTCTGCCCATGGGCCAATCACTCCTCCAGCTGACCACCCCCATACAGCTGGACAACCCTTCCTGCACCTGCACCTACACTAGCATCTCCCCAGATAAGCATCCTCTTTCTTCCACTCCACAGCCCCCAAATCTGCCTCCTACACCTCCAATGACAAATTTCCCAGGACCACAGCATAGTTCACAACCCCTACATAAAGCTGGGCCATCCCTTCCCCAACTAGCCTCTCCACATCTGGACCAGACGTCAACCCTGTGCCAAGTAAACTCCCTGCAGCTGGATCACTCCCTCAATCCCCCAGACAAGCCTCCATCAGAAGACTAGTGTCTCTGTAGCTGTCCTCCATTGCCAAAGCCCTATACATTGCTTTCCACCTCCACAGAAGCCCTGGATTAGGCCCCCCCCAGCTGAACACTCTCCCTGTCAGCCTTCAGTCTATCCACTCCTTCTCAGCTGACAACCCTCCCTATTGCTTTATCACTCTTCAAGCTTTTAGACCCACCTTTCCTCCATAGAAGATCACCCATGACACCACTCCTGCCACTAGAACACCCCACTCTGCACACCTGGGCCAGCCCCCGAACCCCAGGCAACCGTTTGCACATAACACCCACACAGTACCCAGAACAGCCTAACCTCCTGTACCTGCAACTAACTAATGCAAGTGATACACTGGGACATTCCCTTCACCACAGACCAGACCCTCCCACCAGCACCAGGATCACAACACAGCCATTGGACTAGCACCCCTCCCCAGATTGATCCTGTTTCCCTCCTTGTCCCTCATTTTGAATTTCTATGTCCCTCATTTAAGTAACAAAAATGTTCTATTAATGGACTCGCGATGTGCTTTCATTTCCAAGATGGAACCCCTCTCAGTTTTTTGTCACCAAAATGAGGGACACACACTGACACTCAAAATGAGAGACAATGACCCTCATAATGAGGGACACATCCCTGAATATAGAGATACAAGTCTAAACAACTGTGAAAACCACTGTGCCTACACACAGTCAATTTTTGATTTAGTATATTAGAATGTTAAGAATGTTTGCTTTAAAATCTGAATTTACAGTGCATTCTTTGTGTGGGGAGCACCTTTTCCATGAGGAACAGAGCAATTTTAAGGTGTACAATGAGGGACTTCCCTCATATTAAGGGACAGTTATAAGGTATGGGACCCTGGAACCCCCAACCCACCCCAGCAGCTGGAGGCAGCTGGAGTCACCTGACCCTGATCTGCAATTTTGGAGATCTTGGTGCTGAATACACATGTGGCTTTCAGTCACACTGGATCTGTGTTTTCTGTTTTGTAAGTGCCCTCTCATCCTGATCTGAAGACAGCAAATATAGGGACTTCACTGTTGTGGTCAGAAGGCTAAAGCACTACTGCCGTATAAGCATGACTATAGATAGAAACAGGTTGTTGAGCTTTCCTCCGGCATTCACATCTGATATTATCCATATTAACATGTTGTCTAAGCTTGGCAGACTGGGAGGGAATGACTGACAAAAGTCTCCCAACCCGGCAGAAAATCGGTGGATGCAGAAGGCAGGACTTCCAGCTAATAGCCCACCAATGGCTCAATTCCATTATTGGCACACACAGGATTGAAAGAACAGGCAGCCGTTAGTGCGAGTTTTCAAGTACCACTGGTGGGTGTGGCTTTTAGTGGGCTTTATAAACAATACGTATATAAATAAATGAGTGAATGAGAGCTTTCTGGCACCATCATTTTATTGCATTTGGCCAATGCTGATGTTTGGGACTGCAGCAGTCATGACTATGAGCAGTGATGCAATGGTTAACAGCAGCAGAATGAGCAGATCGCATTCTGGAACGGACACCTGGAGCAAACCAGAGCTTGAGGTGGAAGTCATGTTCAGGTATGCAATCCAAGAAAACATTTGTGTTATGTGTTTATTAACAAAAAACACTGTTCAAGCTTTCAATCTCTGATCCCAGCTTGCGGAGCCTGGGGCTGGGAAACACCAAACAAGACCGAAAACAACTCGGTACAAACAGCAGAAAAGACAATCCCCTTCCTTATATGAGGATCTCCTGGCAATCCAGACTTTTAGCACTTTATTCCACTGTGAAAATTTGGACTTCTAGCACTTCATTCCATGTTTTGTAAGAACAAAAAACATGGAAGCACTAAGATCCTGTGAGTAAAGGCTAGCTTTTACTGCTATATTATACTAAATTGCCAGAAGATCTTCATAAGGGAGGTGTGTGTGGTTCTTTTTTCTTCTGTTTGAGCAAATTCTGCTGTGAGAACTAGCATCACTGTGCCAGGGAGCTCCCTATTTTTCCCATATTGGGCACTATTCACAATGGGCGTGTGCTATGCTTGAAACCATGGTAAAAAGCGGGTGCACAGCTGTGCACCAAGTAGTTAAATCAAAATATGTGGCATGCACAACACAATCTGACATGCCATCAGAAGTCCAGGGTGGTGACAGAGGAAGTGCACAGCTACACGCAGGGGTGTGACGGAGCCAGCACAAGACAAGGGGAACGCCACTTGACCCCACCATATAAGTCAATGCAGAACTGCTATCCACCAGCGATATGCACAGTGTAGAGGAGAGATGTCCCTGGGAAATGGCAGCAGCAAGTGTGAGCCTTAGGAATGTGTGGGGACAACCACCATGCACCCAACTAGCACCGCCGGTGGACACGGCACAGGTGGGGGTAGTGGCGGGAAGAGGCAGAGTTCCTCAAACTTCACTGGGGCACAGGTGGCCATCCTTGTCACTGAGATCTGCCAGCACCATGACATGCTGTTTGGGCAGCAGTAACTAGGCACCCCATCCAAGACCAAGAATCAAATATGGTTTGACTTGCAGGCAGCAATCAATGCCACTGGACCGGAGGCACGTACACTGGCGGCCATCAGGCACAAGTGGTGTGACATCCGGTCCCAGGTGAAGAGGCGGCCTAACAGGGCATGGCAGTCATAGGGCACCACAGGAGGTAGACTGCCACCCTTGACCCACCACTGACAACTATAGAGCAGCAGGTGGTGGACACAATTAGTAACGTCCTCACAGAAGGGAAGCCAGATGGACTGGACAGCATGCCAGGTAAGCACTATGCGGAGGTGCACAGGGCACAATCACAGTATCGTTGTGTGGCAACAGACACTTACCACCTGTCATGCTCCACTCCACAGTGCAGGACGATGACAGTGCAGGAGAGGGACCATCTGGCATCAGAGGAGGAGGAGGGCCACTGAGGACAGGGTGTGAAGGTGGGTAATGACAGTAACTCTTGGCATGTCACTGCCCATGATGAACATGTAGGCTTACTAACTAATGTCCCCTCATCCACCACACAGGGATGCAGCAGCATGGAACCAGGGGCACGCAGGAGGAGGAGGACACCCAGCAATATGCCACTCCCGAAGACAACCACGGTGGGGACAGGGGAAGGATCCAGGAGCGAAAACGGCAAAGAGGAGAAAAAGAGTGGCCCTGGCATGGGCCAGTACACATAGGTGACAAATGATGGGGAGATGCAGAAGAGCAGCCCTGCTGCAGAGCAACCATTGTCTGAACCAGACTGCAGCAGTGAGGATGTCTATGTCCCCCTGGAGGACAGCTGTGCAATGACTGTGGGCACATCAGCACCCGCCACACCACCTGACAGACAGGAGCCGGACACAGGTGCCTTTGAGGGATCCCCGCAAGGCACTGAAGACAGGGCGCCAGCAGCTCCCTCTTAGCCAAGTATTACCCTAACCTCTGTGGCCTGGAGCATGACCACCTGCAGGTGACCAGGGAGTGCACGGAGGCTGTGCACCACCCCATGGAGGTCATGGCAGGGGCTATGTGGGTGCAGGAGAGGTTAGCAGAAGGTGTGGCAGTGGCTGTAAGGGTGCAGGAGTGGATGGTAGAGGTGGTGGCTGCAGGTGCGCATGTCCAGGAATGCCTGGCAGATGAGTTGGCTGCTGGGGTATGGGTACAGGAGCAGACAGCTGATGCCCTCCTGGCCATAGCCACCCACCTTGCCGCTCAACGGAGGCATTCTGCCATGCCTGCTGCAGCTGCTCTTCTGGCACCGGACAGTACGGCCGGCCTCGTACCCATGGAAATACAGGCGAGGCTCAACAGTGCATGACAGTGCCCCCAACCCATGGTGGGTGGTGCAAAACCAGAACTCAGGGCGAGCATGGCAACACGTTGATTGTGCCATGTACAGGTGACACAGGGTGCTGCACAGTCAACAGACACAGCATGGAGCATATCAGCAGATGGAAGGGTACACAACTGTTGTGGGCACCAACAGAGGCTAGCGACACAGTGAGGTGGTACGGATGACACAAACACAATGCATGTTATCGTCATGGACACAACACCACCACCACCACCACCCCATCACCAGCTTAAGCACCGCCATCCTCCCACCACCACAGTACACACTCTGGTCAGTCATGACACCCCATGGACCAGCACCTCCTGGGGGGGCACCAGGCACTGATGCCACAGGCCCACACTGTGCACCACACTGTCACACACCCCCACACACCCACCATGCAGCATGCACTCAGTGGAATGCACTGCCTGTGGTGATGTGCCCTCAGTGTGGACCATGGTGCACTACCCACATGCACTGTGAGTGGCAAACTGCATGTGCGGTGTGCATGTCAGTGGCACTTTGTGTCTGCGGCCACACTTTGGCATACATACCATGCACATGCCGGCTCAGTTTGGCACATTCATCATTGCCAGCATGCACACCCCCTTACCTTCTGAATGTGACATGGGCCATGCAATGGCGCATGGCCCATGCCGTCATGCATCCCGCTGCTCGGTTGCCACTTGATGGCACCCTGGTGCCCTCCTCAGGTGGTGCTTGTCCATGGGGTTGCTGCAGTGGTTCCTCACCATCCTCATCTGGATGTACATCAGAGAGCTCTGGAATCATGCAGCGCATGCAGATGTTGTGCATCATGGCACAGGCAGTGAACACTGTACACGCCACACCTGGCTCAAGCATCAACTTGCAACCTGCAAGGTTCAGGCATTGGAAATGCATCTTCAGCAGCCCTATTTGCATTCCATGATGTTGTGCACCTGTGTGTGTGCTGCATTGTATGCCTCTTCAGCCGGCTGCCGTGAAGCAAGGTAGGATGTCAGCAGTGTCGCTTTCAGGGGGTACCCACTGTCACATGTGGGAGTGGAGTGGAACAGATAGGTTAGTGATGCTGGGGCACATGTGCAGCCAACATAACTGCACTAGGTTGTGGGGCCTCACCCAACAGCCAGCTGTAGCCCTTCGGGTTGCTGGTCCATATGGCACCTCAAGGAGCTGTTCTCATACCCTTATGAGTCGTGTAATGACCCCAGTTACCATGCCAGGACGTTGGTCAGAATGCCTGAGGCATCACAGATGACCTGACAGTTGATGCTGTGGAACCCCTTGCGGTTTCTGTAGGCATCCTTGTTGATGGGTGGGGTGAGGATGGGCACATTTGTGCAATCGATCACACCTACTGTGTTTGGCATGCCATACATCTCCAGGATGCACCCTTGACAGCCCTGCATAGTCCATAGGGAACATGAATGTGCCTCTCCCAGTGTCTCACCAGGGCATCGTCACCTGGTGAATTGCCCATGACATGGACTACTGACTCACCCATGTCACGTCGCCTGTCACCTTTTGGAATGTGCCTGTGGCATAGTAATGCAAGGCACACAACACCTTTGTCTCCACAGACTTGGCCATGGAGCGCTCGGTGGCTGCTCCACCAGGCCACAGATGAACCATAGTGTGGTGTGTTCTACCCAGTACCACTGTAGGATTTTGGTGAGGTACAGCGTCTGGGCAACAAGACATGGCCTGAACACCCGGGGATGGTGCCATGGTCTGCCACAGTGCTCAGCATTGGCCTCTTTGAGGAGAATCACATGTAGTAGTGCCCCTGAGCACATCGTACTTCCAATTCATGAACCACTCCTAGCATTCACTTAGCAGCATTGCATATCCACACATGGGTGCCATGCATGCCATGTGGTGTGTCGTCCGTGCCTTTATGGGCATGGAGTGGACATGAGGTGTGGATGTGCCTGCCACAGCATGATATTATAGCCATGGATATGATGGTGGCAGGAGCTTCTCTCATGGGAGCAGGGGAGGTCAGTGGCAGGCTCGCCCTGCATTGACATCTGTACCGGGTGATGGATGCCACTTACCAAGATGGGATCCTGGCAGGGAGATATGGGAGGTGACAGAGAAGAAGCAGGTGGATACTGCTGCCAGTGCCCATGGCCATGTATCATGTGTGTGTTTACCGGGTGGGTTGGAGCCTGTGCCAGGGGCATGTCTGCTAATTATGTTCCTTGTGTTTGCAGGGGATCAGGCATTGGAAAGTGGTGCTGGTCCTGGAGCACTGGGAGGTTGGCGGGCAAGGCCCTGCTAGTGTAGTTACCCCGTGGCAGCAGCCGCATGACCTGCCATGGCACTTTGAACTGTGGATCAGCATGGCCAATTATGTGTATGGGGATGACCAGGGGGACCTGTGGTCCATCCAAGCTCCCCCAAAGGTAGGTGGCCATTGGCTGTGTGTGTGTGTGTGTGTGTGTGTGTGTTTGTGTGGCATTTTTGGGCCAGGGGCTGTTGCATGTTACTGGGCCTCTGATGTTGGTCTCCTCTGTCTGCTCTTCTCATTTCAGTGCTACCATGTCCCTGGCAAGCAGCTCATCCTTAATAGAGAGGGAATTCACAGACATCACCCCCCCAGGAGCTGACCCAATCTGCCAGCCTGGAGTTGCCCTCGGAGGAGACATCAGATTGATGAGAAGGCTCGTCTATGTTGCCGACCCCCCCCCACCACATTGCCCTATTTCTGTTCCTGCACTTTGTTATGTTATATGGGTACCAGTAAATGCTTTCATATCCAACTACGTCTGAGTGTCTAGTTCTTCACCCTGGCATGGTGTGCACAGGTGGCCTTGTGTGTGTTTGTGTGTGGGGGGGGGCTTTGTGTTCTATATGCTTCCATGACTGGCCTTGTGGTGTGCTTGGCATGTTTGCCTGCATGTTTGCCATGGTATGCCGTGCTGTGCATCCACATGTGGTGGTGCCTGCTCAGTGGCATGCGTGCCATGCTGGGGAAGGCCATGTGGCCCATATTATTGCACGTGTGGCAGTTGCACATGTCAGGTAGCTGGCACATGTGATGGCACAGCTGACATGCATTGCATCACTGCGATGCATGACTGGCATGTGGCGCAGCTGCGGGCATTGCCATGCCACCTCAGGCCTGCTTCGCTGGCCTCTCCTGCCATGTGTGCAATGTGTAAGCTATTTACGGCTGCCTTCAGAACATGTATCATGTACACGGGGACATGACGTGCCTTTCCAACATAACATGTGTTGAACATGCGTATTCAGGGTCCCATGTGTACCGCATAATAATAATAATAATAATAAAATTTATTTGATTAAGCGCCTTTCAAAATTTTCAAAGCGCTGTACATCAAGAAAAACAAAAACGTATATAATACATACAATAAAACAACTATAAACAGATATTACAATGCTGCAATATAAATTTAAAACAAAGATGGAAACGCCTTCTCCCATAGAAAAGTCTTTAGTGCCTGCTTAAAGCTCCCCACCATCCTACTCTCCCAGAGCTGATGGGGCAGAGAATTCCAGAGGGTAGGTGCAGCAAATCCAAATGCATGGGCACCATATGTTTTCTAAATTTACTCGGAATCTGCAGCAACCTCGTCAGCCAAGCGGAGCCGTTCAGAGGGTGTAGGGACTTAGAGCTCTTTCAAGTAGTTTGGACCCTAGACCGTGTAGGGCTTTGTAGGTCAAAAGACCCACTTTAAAGGTGATCCACCACTGTATTGGCAGCCAGTGCAGAGTGCGCAGCACAGAGGTAATATGGGAACTTCTGGATGCCCCAGTCAACAAACATGCTGCCGCGTTCTGCACTAGCTGCAAGCAGCAGATATCAACCCCAGGAAGTCCTAGGTAAAGGGAATTACAGTAACCAAGGCGAGATGTCACAAAGGCATAGACCAAAACTGTTAGGTCGATAGGTAGAACAAGGTGCCTAATCCTGGCAATGTTCCTAAGATGAAAAAATGCCAGCTTGACAACTGCAGACACCTGATAATGGAAGGTCAGACCAGTGTCAAGCTCCACTCCCAGGTTACACACCCGTTCAGAGGTGAGGATATGGTCCACCCCCAGGATTAATCCAGAGGGGAGACCAGTCCTCAAACCCTCTACCCTGCAACCCGGGTCCACCACCATAACCTCAGTCTTTGCCGGGTTCTACTTTAAACTGCTGGAGTTCATCCAGTCTTGGATATCAGCAAGGCAGTTGTTCAGTACCAAGATAGCACTAACCTGGCCAGGTGCAAAAGACAGGTAGAGCTGGGTATCATCAGCATAGCAGTGAAACCTCAGTCCATACTGCCTTATAATGTCTCCGAGGGGTAGCATATATACTGCGAATAACATGGGGGAAGCACCGAGCCCTTAGGTACCCCACAAGGCAGACAGAAGGCCCTGGATGAATACAAACCCGAGACCACTCTCTACGTGCTCCCTTCGAGGAACAGTGAAAACTATCTGAGGACCATACTCGACAGTCCACAAGTGGACCTCAGGCATTCGAGCAAGACCCCATGATCCACAGTATAAAAAGCTGATAATAGATCAAGGAGAACCAAAATAGAGCGGTGTCTCCGATCTCTCACCATCAGGAGATCATTGAGCACCCGAACCAGAGAAGTCTCGGTACTATACCTCTTATGAAAGCCAGACTGGAGAGGTTCATAAAACTATGGATGGTCAAATGGGTATCCAATTGGGCCGCCACAACTTTCTCAATAACCTTCCCCACAAAAGGGAGGTTAGAGATTGGCCTGTAGTTTGCTAGGTCATCTGGGTCTAAAGAAGCTTTCTTCAGAAGGGGGGTCACCACCCCTTCTTTCAGAGAGCTAGGAAAAACTCCCATATCTAAAGAACACCGGATAATCCGAGCTAAGACCGGGCCGATGATCTCACTACAACCCATAATCAGGGAAGTAGGGTCAGGATCCAAACTACAGCATGTTGGATGTATCTCATGCACAATCCTCATAGTGTCTACGAGATCCAGCAGGTCAGAGGTACTCCAGGAAATTCCAGGCTCTGCAACAGGACACCGATCAACTGCAACAGCCTTGGAATGAGGTTGGAGGCACTCCCTCCTGATGTCTTCAACCTTATTCGCAAAGAATCGAGCGATCTCCTCACAATCAGTTTGCGTAAAGGCTCGACGGATCTGCTGACAGGCTGGGTTGCACAGTCTGTCAACAGTTCTGAAGAGCTGAGCCGGTTGATTCCGTGCCACAGAAATATCCCTGGACAGGAATTCTGCCTTCTTATGGGAAATTGCTGTTTGGTAGAGTTTATAATGCTCTAGCAAAATAAGATGGTCGGCATCAGAGGTAGTCTTCCTCCAATGATGCTCCAACCTATGCCCCAACCTCCACAGCCCTCTCAAAGCCCCATCAAACCATGGGGCAACGGGATGACGCAGAAGTGGGCGAAGACGGACTGGTGCAATCTGATCGAGTGCTACTGATATGGCCCTATTACAGGCCACTACCAGCTGCTCAGGATCAGTGCAAAACTCATCAAACAATGAGAGGTCAATAACCACCATCAGGTCTTCAGGGACGACACTCCCACAATGGGTGGTACCTGACCAACTCCACAGGGGCTGACCTACCCAGAGGGGCTTCAAAATTGAACCCAACTGAGTAGTGATTGGACCAACCTATTGGTTCCACCACCAAATCATAAGCCTCGATCCCCAGGAGGGAGAGCAGGTCAAGAGAGTAACCTCCCTTGTGTGTAGCTGCAGAAACAACCTGTGTAAAGACTAGAGATGTCATCTCCTGGAGAAAATGTTGACCAAAAAGTGAAGATTCGTCGTCGACCCAAGCACTGAAGTCGCCCAGAACCATCAGTCTGGGCGACTCCAAGGCCATGTCGGTGGCAAAATCTGCTAGTTCCTGCAGAAAAAGCTTCTCATCACCTGGTGGACGATAAATGAGAGCAATCCTGCACCCTACACCAGCTACCACAGTACACTCAAATGACCTGGTCTCCTCAACTGGTACACCAGTTAGGCCCAATTCGGTCTTGAAACAAACCGCTACCCTCCCCCCCCCACGATCCAATCTCGGGTGATGTATAACCGAGTACCTGGTGGGAAGAGCGGCCTCTAAAAAGGGGGCCGCATTCCCGTCCAACTAGGTCTCGGTAATGCAAGCCAGATCTGCCCTTGTAACAAAATCTGCAATAAGACCAGTCTTGTTGCAGACAGATCTGGCATTGCACAACAGCGCCCGAGTTGGACGAGGCTGGTGAGTTGTCCCAACTACTTGCCCTCCAAAACTGGAGGTGCTCTTGGGTATGGGAACCAGAATGGGATTACCGTGTTCAAGTAACCATTTCGCCCCAGGGTGTCTTCTGGGCCTAACCACCCCTATGGGAAAGCACCGCTCACTCCACTGTCCACAACCCCCCACCCCCCCAGTTCCCCCTTCCCCTTCGAGCAATCCCTAATGCCCGACAACGATGATAGATATGAGCGGGCAGGGGGGGCAAAGAGAAGGGGCGGAGGGCATGGACAGCGGAGGCCGAATAGCATAAGACAGGAGGGGCAAGCAGGCACATCTAGCTGCTCAAAATTAAAACAATAAATATAATAAAACTACCCGCAAACTTCCTACAACTAAAAAAAAACAAAACAAATAAAATAAAAATTAAACTTAACCAACTCTCTAACACAAAACCTAATTAATTGGTTTATCCCACAAGCCCTCTCACAGCCTGGGGATCAAAAAAAATTAACCAAAACAATTCTAAATTATTCCCTGGTCATCTCACTACCTGGTACTTAAAACAATTAAACACTCTCACAAAAATAAACAAAATTAATAATAATTAAATCATAATAATAATAAAATAATAAACAGAGGAAATAATTTAAAAACCACCCTCTGGGACTCTCTCACTGAACTGGATACAGGTGGAATAAAAGATGTTACATAGCACTCTCACTGCTCAAATTGTTCCCTCAGACAAAATATAATTACAAAACAAAATATAACTACAATCAACGAATGTCCTGTCTCTATGCAACAAAATGCAAATATAATATAACCCGCCCAAACGTCAATAGCAACAACAAAACAATATTGTTCAGTCTTCAAAATACAGGGCTTAAAAATCCACACCAATTTGGATTGATGAAAGGCCACTAGCAGGCCACAGGATCCAGCCAGCCCAAAAGATCAGTGGCCCACTACTTCCACTCCAACAGAAGTCAGCCCCCCGGCCAGCCACCCCAGGAGTGTAGAGGAAGGGGAGATTAAGGACAGGCCCTCCAGCCTACCCCACTCCCCACCTCTGTGTGTGACACTGACCCAGGGCCCCCCAGAACACTGCAAGCCCAACTAATAGGCCCAAAAAAGTCAATCTCTCAAAATAGTGTTTAGACAGTCAGAAATGTCACTAAAAGTTTCAGAATCACTTATCTTGCAGGCTCTTCATGACAGCTCCGCCAAGTCACTAGTCCCCACGATCCAACTGACCGAAAGTAAATTCAAAGATAGTCAAGGAGCACAGCCACATGGATAAAATCCACATATCCAGGGTGTTGATTCAAAACAGTGCTTAAATTCAGCTAAAAAGCCACAAATCGGCCAGTTCTCTCATAGGACGAATAAATAATTCAGACCACACACAAGGACATGATCCAAGCCCTTTAAACGATATAAACGGCGTCTCCAGGACACTTCACTAGGTGACACCAGGTCTCTCCAAATTTCTCTGAAACAGTACACTAATCTCTCCAAATCTTCACCCTTGGAACATCATGCCTCTTCTCAGACGCCAAATAATCAAATATCTCACTAAATTAAGTCCCAGCTCATGGTGTTCAGCATTGAAACACTGAACAACACCAGGTCTTTCTGAATCCTCGGCGCCGAAACACCACATCTCATCCCAAGTCTCCAACGTTCTGACCACGGACATGGTCCCGGTCCATAAAGCAAGACAAAAAATGGTCCAAACCAAAACGGGAGGGAAGGCGTAGGCGAACCAAGTATATTGAAGCAAAGCAAGGCGGGCAAACAAAGCGAGTAGCAACAACAATAAAATAGCTCCACAGCACGATTAAAAGAGCAGCAAAAAATAACACCAGATAAAATAAAATGGGCAAGGCGAAACAAAACGAGGCAAAACAGAGCAGAGCAGTTCAAAGTGGCTAGCCCAGCGTGGCCGCCATCTTGCTCTCCAGGTCAAAATGTTGCAGGAACGCCTCTGCACAGCCACGTATCCACAGAGAAACATCTGTTCACATGACGGCTCTGCACACAGCCCTGTGCATAGGTCGTGCATGCTGCACGGGGGTGCTTATGCATGTTCCGTGAGTATCGGTCTGTGTGAGGGTCTTACGCACCGTGCGTAGGGCCACATAGCTATCGTGAATAGGGCCCATTGTGACTACAACTCGGTGCAAGTTGGAGTGTAAAATCTGTGTGAGACAAGATAAACTTGAATTGTGCACAATATTTTGTAATAAGTGAAACGGGAAAGCTTCTTTGTCCATGCAGTCAGGGATGGGATGGAATGGGATGGGATGGGGGGACAGATTGTTGGGGAAACCAAAATACATGTTGTTGGTATATTGCTGGTGAAATACATATATTTGCTTGGTTCATTCTATATAAAAAGGCCCACTGTGTGTACAAGAATGGATCATTGGTGGCAACAGAGAGGGCATGGAAACTGCAAAGAAAAAAAGGCCTTTATGTATGAAAGTTGCTTATATTATGCAGTTTTACTGTATTTAATTGTGCTTATGTACAGCTTTAGTTACATTTTCTCTGGTTTCTGCTTGATTTTGTGTGGAGTGGGGAAGTGGTGGTGTTGATGTGGTGGGAAAGCTGTTTGTTGTTAGGCTATGATGGCATGGGATTGGCTGCATTGGTATGGGACTGGCTGTGTTGGTGGGGACTGTTTGGTGGGCATGGTGTCTGGCTGACTTCATTGGTTGGGTAAAGGGACTGGCTTTGTTGGCAGAGGCTGGCTGTATTGGTGTAGGGCCTGGTTGTGTTTTTGCAGGATTGGGGAGCACGCTGTCTGTTTGGAGGAGCAGGCCGTGATCATTTGTGTGAATGGGGGGACGGATTGTATTAGTATGCTGGGGGTGCTGGCCAGTTACACTTAGGTGGGTGGGGTGGGGGGATCTGCTGTGTTTTGGGAAGGGGTGCTGGCTGTGTTGGTACTAAAAGAGCTCATTATTTACATCCTAGAGGAGAGGAGGGAGACAGAGAGACCTTTAAATACCTCATGGGGTTAATGAGGTACAGGAGGGAGGGAGGTATATTTCAGAGAAAAAGGTGTTCTAGAACAAGGGGTCATAATATGAAGTGTGAAGCAGGTAGATTGAGGAGTGATGTAACAAAGTACTTCATGACAGAAAGTGTGCTGGATTCCTGAAAGAATCTTCCAGTGGTGGCACTGGGGGCAAACAGTGGGCGGGTTCAAAAATGCCTGGGATAGGCTCAAGGGAGTCACAGGAGTAAGGAAGGGGTTGGAAGAGACAGCACCATGGATCAAGTAGGGTCTACAGCAAAAGTGATCAGAATAAAAATGAGCAGACTAGGTGGGCCCGACTGCCCCTTTCTGCCATCAGTTTCTGTGTTTCTATGTTAGGGATGGGTAGACTTGTGCGAAATTGTGTAATTTTGTTTTGAGAAATATTTCATGAAATTCATGCATTTCATGAAATATTTTGTGGATGTGAAATTCTACTAGTGAAATGCAGAATTTCACTGGCAAAATGTGAAATTGTGCCTGTGAAATGCAGAATTTTGCCACTCACAGGTGAAATTCTGCTGCTTGCAGGCGAAAATCTGCATTTTGCCAGTGAAATTCCGCATTTCATGGGTGAAATTTTGCATTTCGCACCCACAAAATATTTAGTGGAATGTACAGAATTTCGTAAAATATTTTGCACGGCTAAATTTGCAATTTCACCAGAATTTTGACAGTGAAATACATTTTCTCTGCATCTCTAGAGGTAGGGAGCTGACTGTGTTAGTTTTGGGGTAGCTGACCATATGGGGTGGAAGCTGGCTGTGATTGTTTGGGTAGAGGGAGACTGGATGTGTTGGTGGGCCAGTTGAGTATGCAAGATGCTAAGGAACATGACCAAGGCAAAGGGATGTGGTCTAGGCAAAGGCGTCTGATTTGTCTTGGGCATAGGGCCCCAGTTTACCTTAGTTTGGCCCTGCTGAGACTGAGAGGTTGCTCTGAGGTTCAGATGAGCATTGTTTTCTCTGAGAGGCATTCCTCTTTCAGGTGGGGGTAGCAGTTAACAGATGCAAACTGCAAGTGAACCATGAATACAGTCGGTCTAACCCCATAAGTGTGATTGGAAATGTTGCCTGAATTTTTCTTTTTTTTGTTAAATCTGTCCTGAATCGGGGACTGCTGAGACTGCATGTCATGCAGGTCCTGAGCTAGTTCCCTCCTCCCTCGTCTGCATTGGCCCCCTTTTTTTTAAGTTTTAAAAATGCTAAGTTAGAATAGCTACGGACCAACAGTCTGGAGAGAAGTAAAGTTGTGACTGGAGTGAGGGAGATGTACAGTATTGAGATAGTTTTCACCTATCAGGTTCAAGAGGTGAGGTCATAAGACTATTGCATATTGAAAATTTGGGGTCCTTTAAAAAAAAGTTCTAAAGGTCCGTTGAAATTTCTCAATGATCACTTAAAACCTCGTCAATTTTCAATATTGTGAACCCAAATTTTCAACATAGAACATTTTTTCACTCCACCTCATGTAAGGGATGTGTGTTGTTTTTTTTGTTTTTTTCAAATCCTGGCAAAAATGGGTTTTCTTACTTGTGGCAGGATATGACATTCTGGTTAGGTTTGAACATTTTCACATACTGGGTTCATGAGGTGGGGTTATAAGACTATTGAAAATGTGGGCTCAAAATGTCACCCCCCCAAAAAAAAATAGTGACGTATCAAGCTTGCAGGGACTACCGTTGACCCAGTGGGGATCTTGCCTTCCCATGCCGGTGACCTGAGTTTGGGTACAACCTGGTGAGCCAGCTGAATGGGCCGAGGCTGGTTTGAAGGCACTGTGGTGTGTGGCACTGGCCCAAGCCTGAGGAGGGACAGAACAGGTGCACATAAGACATCTTGTGGTGGGCAGGGGAGCCTTCCTTCTCAAGGGATTGACATGCATATCGAGGCCTGATGGCCCATGCACTGCATCAGGACAAGGGTAGAAAAAAATTGGGAAGAGTGTACCTGGCAGGATGATGGTTTGGTTGCTGCAGACCCCACACCAACAATGGTCCCCCTACTGCATTCAGCTGCCCAGCAGCATTACCCTCCATCTCAGGAAATTACTTGTACCTTTGGAACCCCAAATACAAATTCCCCCCATGACAAGGATAGGAAAGGGATGAACATCTGCCCCCTTGACTGTCAGTCACTTTGGCAGTCTGTCACCCTGTCAATGTTGCAGGCATGTGAATGATGATGGCTTCATCCTGCCCTGGATTGAGTCAGTCAGTGGAGCAGCTTGTGTCCTTCCCAGAAGAGAGAGAGGGCCCAGGGGGACCAAAACCTGTCTGTAACCCCCATGTTGACATCTACAAGCAGCCCAAGTCTGTTTCCAAAACCATGTCGCTGCTGTAGTACCGGTATCTACCCTCCTGACCAACACACTTTAATCCCCCCCCCCTCAAATATATAATCCCTTTCCACCTGACACATATGATTGATATTTTTATTAATCATACTACTCATTGTCCACTTTGTCTACAGGTCCAGTGGAATGATAAAGACACCAGCCTGGCATTGGAGGACACTGTCCACGTGTATCAGATAAGTATTATTTCATGTTTGGAGTACCTTGTTTGTCCCAGTGAGTTACTAATGAGCTACAGATCCAATGTGACCCCATTGCTATTCTGATTTACAGGTACAACCGGATATTCCCTCAAACCACCCAAACCTCATCCCACAGTCCCCAGAAGCCAGGTACTAACATACTAACATACTAAAATGCCAGCAGAATAGGCCTAATGGTCTTTCGTAGGTAGGAAATCTTTATTGTCACACAACAATAGCTCAATCACCACATAAGTACACATATACCCAGAGAAAAATATCAGTTACCCTAAAAATCTTGCATGGTAGCAGTCAAGAGTCAGTTCAGCACCAAAAACAGTATTCACAGTACCACAAGACTGATTAACGTGTGGAGAAATTTATTTGACATTTACTTGTGCAAAAAGGCCAATGCCGCCTGGTCATAGCAGTGCATATGAAGCTGGGCTATAGAAAGTTGGTATTGTACCATGGACTTTCCTTCATGATTTCTGCTGGTTGTCTCCTTGCAAAACTGCCATCAGATCTGGGGCTTTGCAAAGTGCCTCTTGGGCTAAGCAGCAACAGCCTCTACACTGAGTCAAATTCAAAACTTGCAGTGCAGCATTGCAGTACAGAATTGAACTTCCAGGAATGTAAATGACTAAGAATGACTTGAAAGCCACAGCAAAATGACCCATGGGACCAGCAGCACGTACTGATGCTTCAACATCAACCAGACTTAATCAGAAGATGCAGTTTTACGAGGAGGCCACCAGCAGTAACTATTAAGGAACATGCCTGGTACAGTACTTTCTATATCCCAGACTGATATGCACTGATACTACCACTTTTAGATGGTGGTTTGCATTTTTGCATAAATAAATGTCAAATGCATTTTTGCATACATTACACATGTAGTTGTATGTAAAGAAATTCTAATAACTGAGAAGCCCCTTTATCAACAGGGAATTTTGTTGCTGTCAAGTGCATTAGAAACATAAAATCTGATGGCAGATAAGAACCGGTAGGACCATCCAGTCGGCCCTTTTTCCCTAGTTATTAAAAATGCAGGAGATCCTACTTTATCTCCGGTTTTACCTCCTCTTTTGAATCACTAGGGTCCCCCTATGTATATCCCATGCAGTTTTGAATTACCTCACTTGATTTGCTCCCACCATCTCTGCTGGGAGGCAGTTCCATGCCTCTGTCACCCTTTCAGTGAAGAAGTACTTTCACACTTTGCCCCGTTGTCTACCACCTTCCAATCTCATGTCATGTCCACTTGTTCTAGAGCATCTTTTTTTCTGAAAGATGCTGCCCTCCTGTACCTTATTTATTCACTTTAGGTACTTGAAGGTCTCTATCATGTCTCCCCTCTCCCTTCTCTCCTCCAGAGTATACATATTGAGCTCCTCCAGTCTCTCCTTATATGACCTTTGGTGCAGGCTGGCACCATTTTTGTTGCCCTTCTTTAAATTGCCTCTACCCTGTCTATGTCTTTTCAGAGATGCAGCCTCCAGAACTGGACACAGTACTCCAAATGAGGTCTCCCCAGTGATTTGTACAGAGGCAGAGCCACCTCTTTTTTCTGCTGGTTAAAAGTAGCTGTGATGTCTTGCCCAGGTGTTGTGGTGTTTTGTTATAGAACTGAAGCCCTTTAAAAGTATCTTTGAACTGGCATCTAACAGGAAAGGCTTTACTGCAAGTCTCACTTGGAGCTCCCATCACACTGCGGTATAAATCAAACCCTGGTTCATTGTGTCCTGTTTAAATTCATAGTTTTCCTTTTCCAGGCATTTCTCAGGATCAGTTTTGAGGAACAGCTATCCCCAACCTGGATTGGCCAGGTAAGAGACCATACTGTTTCTTAACTAAAGTTACAACATTTATTTTGGGGATAGGAGGGTTAAGTAAGCAACAATACCATCCAGGGTGAGCGATATTGGGCAATACCAGATGTCCCAATGGTGTAATGAGTCCCAACCCTGGAGGTGGAGGGCCTTATGGCCACTGGAAGGTATGGTATTGCCCATACCACCCACCATGGAGGGTATTATTGTGCTTAGAAAATGAGTTATTTGTAGAATTTTAATTAAATACTTAAACAATGTTTAAATAAATATTACAAAGCAGTAAAAATGGAGTACAACTTCATTTTCTTAAAGTAGTTCCTCTACTGGCATACTGTACATGCCAGTAGAGGGAGCTGCTATTTTGTATATAGTTTTTTTCAAGCTATCTGTGGTTGTTTCCTGCTGGGTTGTCTGATCAGTCTTTTCATTACTTTGAGCAAGGTTATGTTTATTGATCCCGACCCCCCCTTACCCTCAATCTCCTCTGAATAGTAGCATGGGAGCCAGTGTATTGCTCTCTATACCCTGTTCCTAAATCATAGTTCTCTATTCAGGGCTGCAAGGATTGCAATTTTTTTTCATTGGCACTTCAACAGAGCTGAGTGATTGCAGTCGGGTAATCATATCTGATAACAAGAGCACAGTCAGGTAAGTGCTAGATGTACACAGATTGCTTGATGAACCAGTGGGGCTGTGTAAATTCATGTCCCACAGATGAAGATATGATGTCATCTTGCGTACAACAAGTCAGTTGACTGGGGGAGGTGGAGGGGCGAAGTGATGAGTAGCTGTGACAGGACCGTTGAGGGTGCTATGTGATAGCGCATGTTTGAGGAAAAATAACCTTTTTTTACATTACAAACTGCAAGGGTGAGTTGTGAATGGGAAGCTAGGGGGAAATTACTATGAAACTCACTCTCAGTCTCATTAAAAAAAAGATTCTTTTGTTTTAGCCAAGCAGGATTGTAGTCAAGGCAATCAGCCATGTGGGAATACAATCAAGGCAAGCAGGGTGTCTCTGACTAGCGCTGAGTGTGCAATGTGCTAGCACTACTATAGGAATGATGAAATTCTTTAAGTTAAATATTACAAAACATTGGTGCCTTGTTAATTGATCTGTTCAGGGAAATTGCATGAAGATGGGTTCTTCTATACATTTGTGTTTATGGGGAACAGTAATTAAGCTCATCCAGAACCAAAGTTAATGGTGTCCTGGTGCATATGAGTCATGCTGGCATAGTACCTGATTAATGGGCCATTAAAATAAAAAAAAATACCATTAAAAGAAAAATGGCCATTAAAAGGGTCATCAAAATTTAATGGTGCCATCATCTATGTACCAATTAACGAAGTAGTAATAGTGTGTTTTAATGGGTTATGGCCCATTAATGTAGTCATTAATATGGGGCTGCACTTCAGTGGCCATTAATCGAGTATTTAAAATGTGACTGACTTTGAATAAGAGTTTTAATGGCTATTTTGATGGTCATCATTGATAGTGATACCTATTAAAATTAATTTATTGCTCACCTATTAAAGTAATGTCCATTAGCAGTTAATGCCCACTAACACACATCTACTGACCACACATTGTATGTGATTTTTCCATTAACAATTGAATATGTAATATTCTATTATATTTATTAGTTGACTGTAGAGCTATTAAATAATTTTTGACTAATGGAAGTTTAATGGGAAGCTGTAATGGAAGCTTAATGGAAATTTAATAGGAGTGTTTAATGGCATTTTAATGGTATATAATGCAGTAGTACTAATGGATCTTTATCATAAATGCTTTTAACAACAAAGCTTGGAACACAATCACAAACAAAAACAGTGATTGGCAGATGTCAAAGGAAGTAACAGAATTTACAGTGTCACCTGTGAGTCACTGCTTTAATTTAAGCTGCAATCCTTGCTATAAAAGCACCTGCAATAAATGCCCATTGCAGGTTTTTCAAAAGGATCTGTCCGAGATCCACCCACAGCTGTTTACAAATATAAATCACTTATGTGATTTTGGCCAGTTAATGCCAGAGCCACTGAATATCTTTTTTTGTGTACAGTGGTCTTGTATGCAGTAATGTTTGGAGTGGACTGTTCCACCACACGGCCCGGGGTTAGGCAGCTTTATTGCACTATTGAAATTACAAAGATACCTTACATTTATTATAAATCACTCCAGCTAACATGAATGATTTATAATAAGTTAATAGGGCCTCAATAGGGTGTCTCTAATGGTACAAGACATGAGGTCTGAGCAGCCAGAACTGCTCAACTTTATGGTCCTTTCACCGAAGCCTCATGCTTTGCGTCTCTCATACCATGAGAGACACCCTGTGGAGGCCATATTAATTTATGAAGCAGAATCTGTTCAAACTGTTAGACTCTATATTAAATGATCTAACTGCATCCAAAAAGAGATGCAGTTCTGGTTTTAACATGTTTCAGTACTGATTTTAAGAAACTATGGCCATTGCTCAACTAACAAGGCCCGTGCATAGTTTGCAGGTACCTTGCTAGTATCTCTGTGAGGGCCAACCACTTCTATGGACTTTATGGTATGAGTTTTTTTTCATTAACAAAGTTCTCTGCAGGACTTTTGTTTGTTGCCCATTTTATTAATGTGACAGTGCTTTTTATTTCTATTTCAATCACTTTTTTTTTAAATTAAGCACACCAAACAGTGGGGTGCTCTTTCTTGTTGCCTGCTTCTCTAGTTATGACATTGCAATATGTTGGTCTGGAAATAATTATGATGTTATGTCACAACTAGACGATTATGATACCATTTGTACACATGCAGCAGCAAATGAAGTCAAATGGACAAAGCCACCTGAATATTACCTCTTTAATATTTTTTTTTTATTTTTTTATTCAAAGGATACCTAAACAAGCATTTCTTTTATAACTGCAAACTCCAAAATCTGGCTTCATAGCGAAGTAAAGCAAAGGCTACTGTTTACATTTATGCTAAAACTGCATTTATGTAAATAACATAAATGCAGTTTCATAGCTTTTGAAAAATGTAAACATCAGCCTTTCACTTACAAAAAACAGCCTTGCCTTCTCCCTTAGATATCTGCCAAGTGTGTTAAGTGATGAGTCATGATGACATAATCGGAGCCAGAGCCAGAGACCAATATAGATTCATATAGGCTAACTACTTCTTCTTTCCCTCTATGTTTTGGATTGTTTTACCAGATTGATCACCACCATGTGTTAACATGTGGATTATTTTGATCAGTACACATGTTAGGCTATGATTTTGTTCATTTTATTTACTTTAACTTGCTGAAAATGTTTTGCAATCTAGCTGACTTTCTCTTTGGCAAACTGCAGAACAGTACAACACTTTAAATACCTGATGGTCTAGTGGTTATGTGATGCCCTGATTTTTTTTTTTGTTAACCAGGAGAGACGCACTATGCTTAAACCTTGATTACAGATGTGGCCTGGCAGCACAAGGAAGTTAAATGACTTGCTCAGGGTCACACAGTGAAGTACCGGTCTGGTCCAATTCCAAAGCTCATGCATTGTTGTTAATCCACAAACAAAAAATTCTCTTGTATTCTTTTTCCAAGTGAACCCCCCTGCACCTAGCCTGCCTTCTGTTGAACACCCCACCATCCATACCATGTCCTTAGTACTGCCTGGGGCTGCATATGATCTTGCGGCCTCATGAAGAGAATGATCACACCTCAGACTGTAATTGTATACCTCAGAGAGTTGTGCATACCTACATCGATATGGATCATCAGCTGGCACTGTTAAAAAATACCTCCCAAATCACACTTAAGTCCACTTTTTCAGTGTTTGACTTCTGCTCCCATAGTAAACATTGAGTGGATCACTACCCTTCTGTACAGAGAAGGCAGTATGTACAGTTCCCCTGTTGTGGTTTTGTCCCACCTCATTAACCAACAATTGTGTCTTCATGGAGGGCCAATCAATAAGCCTCAGGACTCACCAGAAAGACTGCTGTTCATGTCCTCATAAGGGCTATACTTACTGTGGATAAGAATATTATTAGCAGGAGAGGCATACTAATGACTTGAGTGAATCCACCAGACTTCCAGTGTCAGTCTACTCCTTTACCTGTGATCTGCAGAACCCCACATGACAGTTCATAGCAAATCTTCTCCAGTACTTTATAATGCCCTACTCCACAATTTGAGCAGGTTGGCTACCATCCTTCTGATCTTGAATGATCTATACACAGCTCCCTCAATACTATCCTAACAAATGTCAACACCCCCCCACACACACACCTGATGGTAATCTCCCTACACTGAATTCAAGTAACACTTTAAGTGCACCCCCTACCATTGAGTAATCATCATCACTGGCTGCTCTGATTTACAGTCAGGTAGTGATCATGG
Organism: Neoceratodus forsteri; assembly: GCA_016271365.2. Classification (NCBI taxonomy): domain Eukaryota; kingdom Metazoa; phylum Chordata; order Ceratodontiformes; family Ceratodontidae; genus Neoceratodus; species Neoceratodus forsteri. Next base: position 865,588,634 of record CM057450.1, on the reverse strand, counting down.
TGCTGGCAGCCCTACATTTCAGATCTCACAATGATCTGCTAAACATCCCCCTTCCTGTCTTCCCCTAACCTGAGTACAGCTGTACCCTGCTAAAATGGCCTCTTCAGTCCCTCTCTGGCATTAATTCTTCTCTTCTGCTCCCTACATCAAAAACTGGTGAGCTCACTACCCTTCTGCATCATGAATGCAGTTAGTACAGTCACCCCATGTCATTTTTACATATTAATAATAAACATGATCTTCTGGTATGCCAGATCGATAGCAGCTGGGCACAAGAGGAAGCATAGGTATTCTTACCCATATAAGATCTAATCCACCTATGATTAGGCACTGTTACATGACATGCATAATGATGTGCACACCCATCATTTAATAGTGCCTAATCAAAGGTAGCATAGATCTTTTAAGGATAGGATAGCCTATAATTCCCCTTGTTCCCTGCTGCTATCAGCCTGATTTACTGGAAAGATTTGTTTATTTTTGATATGTCAAAAAACCTGGGGACTGTACTGCCTACATTCATGATGCACAAGGGTGATGAGCTCACCAGTTTTTGGTGTGGGGAGAAGTAGTGAGAATGAATACCAGAGGGGGCTGAGAAGGCCACTCCTGCAAGGTCCTGCAATATTCAGGGAAGGGGGAAGACAGAAGGGGAGAAATATGAGCAGATCACTGTGAGAAATAAGATGTGGGGGTGCCAGCACCATGATCACCACCTGACTCTATTGTCCTGGCCAATATTCACCCTTCCTATAAAACCAGTTCATTCAATTGTCCAAGGATGTGTGTGGGTATTAATGTGTGAATTGGCTGCCACTACACATTCAGTGTTTTTGTGAAAGCACTATATAAATACTGATTATTCTTATTATTTCCCATGGATAGAGAAGACAAGACAAGCATATTTTTGATTTCCAAGAAAGTATGAACTCTGGCACTGGACTACAGAAAAACTTTGCTACAAACAAGTGGTGGATCTATGGGGTGATGAAGAGTGCTGCTGTAACCTGCCCCCCATTGTAAAGTACTTGCTTGCTGCTGCTGCTGCGTTTCACTTTGTTGAAGAAGTCTGATTTATTGATTGTACAAATGTTTACATTCAAAAATATGGATTAAATTTGTAGTTTCAGTCAAAAACGTACTACAAAAGCATAATAGCAGAAAATATAAAGGCTTTATAAAAATGTTAAAAAGTGTGTATCAAGTATGCACACACTCCCAGCACCCCCTCCCCCTTCCCTGTTGTAGCATCTTGGATCCAACATAACCACTTGACCACCAGGTTATTCAAGATTTGTATTGAACTGTGGTTTGCCAAAGAGAAAGTCGGTTGGATTAAAACACAATTTCAGCATGTTAAAGTAAACAAAATGAACAGAACCATAGCCTAACATGCATATTGATCTAAATAATGCACATGGTTTTGACAATTTTGGTGAAACAACTCTATAGAAAGGGAAAAAAGAACTAGTTAGCACTACAGAGAACCATCTAGCTCTCTGACTTTTGCTCCGATGATGTCATCACTTAACACATTTGGCGACCATTTTAAGAAGCAGGTAAGTCAGTTGTTTTGAAATTGGAAGGCTGATTTTACATTTTTCAAATGCTTTTGGAACCACATTTAGGTAACATATATAAATATAGTTTGAGCATTAACAAATTCAGCAACCTTTCCTTTAGTCCTGTTTGAGGTCAGATTTTTGAATAGCTTGTTGTCAAAATGTTGTTTAGGTATCCTTTAAACATTTGGTGACTGGGAAAGGCACACTGAGTCAAGATTCATTTCCAGGTGAGACCCAGAAAAGGGAAAAGGATGAAGGATAAATACAACAAACCAATATGTGCCCCATCTAAAGTCAGAGTGCAGCCTTAAAGCAGAGTTCCTTGCCAGGTCCACATTTCTTTCGACACTAGTGCATTCACATGAGGGGGAGAGTCCCTGGAGCTGCTGCTTATGGCCTATCAAAACAGGAAATCTACAAAATAGGTGTGCTAAAGGAATACAAATATTTTTTTGATTTATTTTCTGTAACTTGCAGATCAGATATAAATCGCTTCCTAGCAGATCAATTATAGCAATTTAGCTTTTTAAAATTTCAGGTGGTTTGCTTGATTGACATATTGATCTGTTAACCCTACTAACAACACTAAATGTGTAAATTCACTGACAACAGGCATTGACTGATTTCAACAAGTGATACGTTTTGTTTCTGTATAAAAAATTGAAGTTTCCATACCACCAGCCATTCCCTGAGGAAGCATCAGTGGGACTCGAAGTGCTGGAGCTGCTTTGTCTAATTGTTTCTGTAAGGTACAGTTAATAAACTCAAAACAAATCCTGTACTCCTTTGGCTGTGCTGCCATTCTGTAGATTTCCATTCCTGACCAAGTCCACCTTCAACACAGGATATATCAGTAGCACCAACATTGATATGGGGGAACCTGGCCTCTGAGAGCAGAGAGGCCAGATTGAAGCAACACTCCAAGTACGATTATAAAGTCAAAGGCCTCCCTCCCCCTTGGATGGGTGCTCTTCACCCAACTAGCTTGCCAGTGTTGCTAGGATATTTGCCCAATTTCCCAATCTGGTCCCAGGGCAGGCAAGGAAGGAAGCAGCAGCTCTGAGGCAGTTCACTGCACAGCAGCACTGACCAACCAGACAACAAACTATGATTCCACAACCACATAGACATGGGGCTTGATCCTCAAAGCCATCCCAGATATGTGCAACTTATACATATCTATAGCGCAATGCCTCCCAGCTTTGGCAGCCAGCACACCAGCCAGCATCCATGACACCTGCTATCTGCTGGTACAGTGCCATGCATTTAGGAAGTGGGCAGTAGGGGTGGGCAAAGCTGGTCTGGATCATGGGCATCTGATCTGATGACCATGCCAGTCTGGCACTGAATTCCTGCCCATGCAGGCTACAGGGACCAAAAGGATGTGGCAGTCCTCCGGGAATTCTATATACCCATTGGCAAAATAGAAATTTAAAGCTGTATGAAAAACGGTGCTGGTACAGCCTCCCACCCAGTGCCTTAGAGGGCTGAGTGTAGTTAGTCTGACTGCAAACCGGGCTTCGAAGGTAGCCCAGTGAAAAGGTGGAGGGACACTTAAGCAGTATTATAACCCCTCAGGTGGCATAATGTATGTCCCTTTGCTGACCAACCACATGGCTGAAATTCCTTTGAGGATGGGGCACATACTTTCCCCACCCTTTTGCCCACTTGATCCTGGCCTCCCACGTTGCCAGGCACATGAATCAGGAGTGGAGAAATGCACATCCTTATTTGTGTTGTGGAAATGTGGGTAGGGAACTCAGTTCTGGAGCGAAATTAAAAGTCTAAGTTCCAGGACCAAAATGGGAAAGACTGCTCCTGTGGAACATGTACTTCCCAAAAGGCTTAAAACAGACTACATAAACAGTAAACAGAGGAAAAAAGAATGCGTTTGGATACAAGCTTACAGGCTTCACACTGCCCTTCTTCGAGTGATGGCCTAAATAAATAAAGTGTAAAAATGCAATGAAGAAATATGTTCACAGATACCTGTCAGTTAGATCTTACTCTTAAAGGTTCCCCACCCCTCCATTTCCAACACTGCATGGGTTTATTTACCCTTTAGGAGGCTGGAACAATGCACAGTTTAGCTTTTACTTTTGGCTTGAGGCATTACAAGGGGCTGGCTGGTTGGTTTGATGCAGAACAATGTTACACATTACAGGAATGCAGCGCCATCCCCTTTTTATGTACAGCACAGAGTCCTCCTGCTCTCAGGGAACAGACAGTCTACTGCATCACTTTGAAAAATGTTTTGGTTTAGTGTGTCTTTTTAATCAAAAGATGATACACTTTAGCATGATCATTAGTAAACTGCTGCTTTGACAAGCTTGAGCGACTTGACCATTTGCTATTATTGCTAGCAGCTGTAGAAAGAGAGGTATAGTAATGGGAAAATGAGTTGAAAATAAAGTATTAAATAAACCAACAGCTTACCTTCAGATCGCTTGTTAGTGGAAACCAAGCCTAACAAAAGTGGTGCTGGTGGTAGTAGCTGTAGGGTAAGGGGAGACTTTAAATGTTTGTTATAACTGTCTCATGTTGAAAAGTACAGTCTGTTTTGCTAGTCACTTCCTCAATTTACTCTGCATAAGAAAGCTGAAACAAAAATACATTCTGATATAAAGATCCAGAAGTTTCACGGATATCATCTATACCCAACTTAACAACATTGTGAATGTTTTTAAAACCTTCATAAATATTAACATATTTCAAATGATAAACTGAGAGAATTAAATGAGGAGAGAAGGAAAGCAAGTTAATCTGGAGATGCCAATGAAGTCAATCAAATGGACTCATTCGAGAAATAGAGGAAGTAAGAGGAGGAAAGTAAAGATGGTAAGTTGTAAGATTTTAGACAATCTGCAGTAACATTGCTGTCTTCCTGTCCTTCGTCCACGCCCTCCACAAAAGTTATATACTTTTCCAGACTGGGTGCCTGATTAATGTTCATTTAGGTACAAGGTATTTTTTTGCTACATTAAGCAGGCGATCTGAAGTATAGCAGTGATTTAGGAATGACAGGATTGGGTTCAAATCCTACCAGAGCCACTTACTAACTGCATAATAATAAAATGGGCAAGAGCAATATAGCCATCTTATTGGCTAAAAGACCAGACTAGTGTGTAATTAGTTGGCCATAATTATTCTCCTGTACTTTCTTAGCATGCGTAGTGTGCACCAAGTTTATCTACAATATCAGATCAGATTTTCAGATAAGTTTATTGTTGATCGATTGAAAAACCATTTTAACATTACAGAAACATCACAAAGAAATATTAAAATAGGTCTCCTGCAGATACATAGGTGATACATATCCAAATACTTATTACGGGATGAATTGTGTTTATCCAAGACAGTAAGACAATTGGCTGAAATAAAATCTGAAAATCAGTTGTTAATAGATATATATTTAAAAGGCTTTTGTAGTGAATGGACCTTGGATATCAAAACATGACCCCTGAATTGTAGTCCAGTATTATCTAACATTTAAAAACTACTTTCAAATAAAAGGCTACAATCAAAGGGGGGGGGGTACTTGATTCTTGCAGGGTGCACTTAGTTGTGCTAGCCTTTAATATTTTCATACCACCAGCCATCATCAGGCTAAATCTGAGAGCAAAAATCAAGCCACAGTAATTAGGTCCCATTTAGGGTACCAAGACATCCTGCAGAAATGCTGTGATGCAAACAAAATGAGAAGGCTCTGTCACTGAACCCACATTTAAAATTCCCATGTTGTCAGTAATTCTTTCCCCTTTTTGGAGAAACTCCAGTGTGCACACCGCAGCGCAGGCTGCTCTGTGCTCTTTTTGTCACCAGGTATGGGAGGATCTATATGCAGCTACAATAAGAAATTATTTGCAAGTTTTCCTAGGCCACAGCTATTTCCATTTGTCTACTCTTTCTTTCCACATTCAAGGCTCAAGAACCCATTTTGGGACCATTAGTGTCTACCATTTCCTGTCTAAAAACAAGGTCACACCACAGTAATTAGCTCCCATTTAGGGTACCGAGACCTGCTGCTGAAATACTGTTACAGACAAAGCAGAAAGGTTCCATCTCTGAACCCACATTTAGAGATCCTGTGTTGCCAGTAATACTGTACCTTCCCCTTTTTTGGTGAAACCCCAAGGTGCACCCCACAGCACATGCTGCCCCATGCTCCTGTTGTCACCAGGTATGAGAGGATTTATATGCCGGCTACAATACGAAATCATTTGAAGGTTTCCCTAGATCGTACCTATTTCCATTTGTCTGCACTTTTCTTTCCACACCCAGGCCTCAAGAATCCATTGTTGGGGCCAATTGTGGCTACCAGTTCCTAGCCCAGTACAAAGCCTTCAAAAGCTCTCTGTAGGATCATATTACTTAGGCATGCCTGTTGAACACCCAGGACTCTTCTCATCCCACCTTTCTTATTGCAATTGTACCTTATTTTCAGCACTTTATGCAGTTCATTCTGAATTACCTAATCATAATTACATGGAAAAAATACTATTAAACCGCCATATGAAAACAGACATTACAATCATGCAATACTACTTCATATAATAAAGTAAAATTATTTTGGACTCAAAGGAATAACTTGATCAATGTAAGTCCACTAAGCTTCATAAAAAGAGTCCCGCCAAACAGAGCTAAACAAACTTGCAAACAGAGAAGAATTTAAAACATATATATTCCATTCTGGCCCCACAAACAAGCAGAGTCCTGAAAAGGAAATTATATCTTAGGGACCAAGACAAATAGCAAGGTAGCCAATCTAAATTCAAAATAAAATCAGTAAGAGTGTTGATAAAAATTGTCAGCAGTATCTTACAGTGTTGAAAAGAACTTGACCATTTGTCAAATAGTCTATAAGACCCTGACAATTTCCAGTAAATGTCCCACAGGCCGTGACACCTAAATCTTTAAATTACTTGTTTCTTCCGTCAAGCTTATCCACTGACAGGCGTGTAAGAATGTTCTAATTTCACCCCCCTTAAAGGAGTCAGACTTACACAATGTCCTTTTTCCGAAAAGGCAGTTTTATGTGGAGAACCAAAACACAGGCCCATACAGAGAATGTACAAAATAAAACATAAAGGGTTAACAACATAGGAAACTTTGAGAGCTCCCAGAGTCATTAATTGACTCCAAGAGTGACTCTCATTTAGGTAATTCAAAACACCAGTCTTTCAAGTATTTCTAATTTCATTGTCAGCTGTTTCTAAGTAAACAGCACACAATGTTAATTTTTACACCTCTTTCCAGACACTCCTGCCCTTTTGAGCCACTTAAATTATAAAAGGATATCCCTTGTGGAGTCTATTTCAAAATGTATGGCCCAATGGGTCTCCAGCATAAACTGGCCTCAAGCACAAAGATTTCTTGCCATTGAAAAGCTTCAGTCACCATCGGCAGAAACAAATTCAATTTGCGAGTTAGTTACTTTTCCTTCCCCAAAGACCAGTTACACTTTTCTGCAAATTGGCCAGCACCAAATTTAAATTAGTATCTCTTTTCTTTAATTGGTATCTATTTGTTCATCTTGTCCTGCAACACAGGCTGGTACTTCTGCAGGGCTGGTAGATGCCTCATTGATAGGGTTTTATGCTGTACACTGATACGTGCCTCTTGAAGTGCAGTTCAGTAACAGTACATTGCCAGTGTAGGTATCATTACTGGCATTAGATGTATGTTTCACTCTCCATCTAAACGTTACATTTGTTCCTTTGCTGGCAGAGCAAGTCAAATTGATGTTGTCTGTATCACAGTCAATTGTTACCACTGGGCCACTAACAGGTTCAAAAACAAACAGTTGAAACTTACTGTGGTAAACTGCATTTTGATCCATGGCAGGGTACTCAATGACTATTTCATAAATACTGCTGTCATTAATTTGCATGTTGGATTGTGCTACTGATCCATTTTCATATACGTACAATTGGCCTCTATACTGGAATAGAAGAATCATTGGATCTTTAACATTTTTTGAAAACCATGTTAACATTTTCTGTTTGGATGAATTCTTGTACTACATTGTAGCAGTATATTTCTCATTTTCTTCATTGTGTAACTCAGATGTTCAAACAGGACTTGATGGCCAGCAGCAGTATTCGTTACTTCACCAGGAATGGCTACAGTCACTTCAACTGACAACTTAATAAACTTGATAGCTGCCACGAAACTCAGCATTCTAGTACTGCTGAAAAGGCCTCCAAATTTCAACACATAGTGAAAGTGCATCATTGTTAAAGAGTTCACAGGAAGTCTGCAGTTCTGAGTACTACTACAGTAACACTTCGGGATATGCCTCGAAGTGGCAAAGGAACTTCTCGGCAATCTAAAACTGCTGATCGCCTATAGGAATAATAGGCGTTACAGTATCAATGCATTTCAACAGGAACTATGTTTTTTTTTTGTTTGAAACTTTTTATTTTTCATACATATGCATAAAACACATCAGTCCTGTGCATATATAATGACAGTAGGTACTCATACATTACTAAAGGAAGATGAATACATGCTACAATTTTGGTACAGCTTTAGAGGGTAATATCAATGCTGTTTAGCATAAAAAAGAAAGAAGTCATACAACATCCAGGAGCTATTGTGCAGTCAATACCCAAATTTGTACATTTAAACTGATTTTAAACTCATCATTTTGTAACTGGCCCAGAGGTTCTTGTTTGAATCAAAGAGAGACCAGTAATAAAACTTCTCACATTCTAGAGCTCCTCAAAGCCCCCCTTTACAACAGGGAATGAATCAGCCATCAGTAATTCAACCTTGGTCAAATCATTTACTCCCTTGTTAGCGGTAATTATCTCAAATATCCCTTAACTTTCAAAGGAATGAAAAGTTTTAAGGAGCTAGAGACCAGCTCTAGCCCACCACTCTGGGAAATTATGGGATAAGAGAAGGCTATAATAATGAATCCCATTGCTTTGGAACTTTTAAACATGAACTACTGACCTAAAGAGTAGTAAGGACATATCCAACTTTAATAAAATCACAAAATGACCTTTAGAACTGCCATTTTAACAAATAATCTGGCTAACTTCAGGTAATACTTGCTTATGGACCAAAGAAGAAATGAGGGAAACATATCATAACTCTGAGCTTGCTATTTCCGTTAAGTAACACACTGTACTGTGCAAAGCCCAGACAAAACAGCAAATACTACTTATTTGTTTAAAGGAAGTCTTTCAGTTACATAATTACAAGTATCCTATGAAGAGAAAATGAAAAGTTGAAAGACAGTTTATCCTTTCCTAGAAAGTTCGAGGCTTATTTTGCTCTGATTAAGCAAAGTAAATATTAAAGAAACAGCAAACCAGTTTGGCGGTCAGAGAATAAGTGTCCTTAGCAGGTCGAAATTCAGTCCTCCTCAGAGTCATTGTCGGACAGCTGTTCTTCATGCATTCTCCATATGGCAATTTTCTCCACACACAACCCCGCTTCCTTTAGGTCAGTGAAGCAATATTGCTTTATCCCATCCGCAAAACACAGTTGGGCCAGGACGGCCATGAGGTATGTAATCACCAGGTGTCTGAATCTTTGTTTTACACCATCAAAGGCTTTGCTTCTTATTCTTGTGGTGTAAGCAAGATCGGGGAAGAAAAGTACTCTAGTCTCATCCTGAAAGAAAGGGCTTCTGGTTCTGATAGCTCCAAGTATTAGATCCCATTCTGCCATTGAGGCCAGAGTGAGCAATTCAGTACATGGATTTCCAGTGTAGGTATTATGCCTAAGAGGAGAGATTCTGTATGACCACACAATTTTAAATTCCATCAGTCCCATATTTTCAGTGAGCCATGGACTCAGGTATTGCGAGAGGTTGTCCCCCTCGATCCCTTCCACCAAGCCCAAAATCTGTATGTTGGATGAGTGAACTGTGTTCTCAAGTTGTTCTACTCAGCTTTTGAGAGTAGCCTGTTCTTTAATGGATGTGGCAGTTGTTGCCAGGGCCTTCCCCGCCATAGCCTCCTCATTTTTGGTTGATTCTCTCATAACATCCAAACACATATCCACTGCTTGAAATCATTGGGAGAAGGAATCTAGCTTATGGTCCATTTGTTGCACTGTTTTGGTGAGTACATTAACTGCCATTTGCAGGGAATTTAGTGATGCTGCTGGTGGCTCCATGTTAGTTTTAGCTGCTGCTTCCTCCACTTGGTCTGGTTCTTTGAGTACGGGCCCAGGAGGCTGGAAGAAATCTTGCTTCACCATCTTTGAGCGTCCCATTGTAGCTTAGATTTGGTATCCAAACGTACAGAATTCTGTAATAAGGGTGCTGTAGTTTATTTTGTATCAACTTGGGTGATCGTTTTCACAGTTTTGCCAATTTATTATAGCTTATTTCAGGAGCTTCAGAAATTAGCTGTTCCTGGTGGGGCTGCTAGATCCACCCCCCAACTGGAACTATGTTTTTGATAGAATTGTGTTGTAATTCCAGCACTTTGATTGAGGGAAACACCAAAAGAGTCTTGTAATTATTAACCATGATTATGTGCCTCTACTTGTTCCATACTCACACAGAATCTGTTGCCAGAAAAGGATCCCTTTGCCCAATAAGTCTGCCCAAGTGTTGCCTGTCTATTTTACCACCTCAGTCCCTATCCTGTCTCCTGCATCTGTTCCAATATACACCTATGATTATGCCACGCATGCTTGAAGGCCTCGTCCATTCCTGCCTCCACCATTTTGTCTCTCAGTCAATTCCATGTGTCTCCCACCCTTTCAGTGAAGGTATATTTCCTCAGATCCATCTTGAACTCCCTCACCTCCTAGTCCTGATGCTCGTTTTCACTTGAAAGAGTACCTCCTCCTGTGCCCTGTTTACTTAGTGCAAACCTTATCACAGGCACATTACAGTACCACTACATTTAACAGCTCACGAGTATATCTTTGTAACCCTGACTATGATGTTGACTTCTCTCACCCTTCTGCTCCACTAATGTTGACAACGATGATTTTTCAAAAAAGTAATAAAAATAAAGTAACACTCGCAGTCGCACCACAATGTGGTATTATTGAGACAGGGTCTTGCAACAGTCTCTGTTCTCATGTCAGCAACACCACACAGGTCTCATTCTCTGTGTCCTGCTCTGCCATACTGCAAGCATACAGTGTGTCAGAACTTTTTCCTTTTGAGTCTAAAAAGTCCATCTGGGCCGCCCAGCACTTCCCTTCAGCTATGGATGCAGACATTCAGGGCCTTCTGGGCCTTGTTTCAAGAGAAGAATTCTCTTCACTATGTATTACTTTTTTCACTAATGTACTTTTCAGTAACATTATTTTCAGTTTTGTATTTCTCACTACTGAATTTTTCACTTTTAAATATTTTCATTAAGAATGTTTTCACTTTTGTGAGAATCGCTTTCTTGATGCAGTAATGAAAGATACAAAACTGAAAATTTGGGTAGTAAAAATACAAAAGTGAAAATACTGTTACTGAAAAGTTTGTAAGTGAAAAAAAAAGTAACTAAAACACATAGAAACATAGAACTTGATGGCAGATATGAACCATTTGGCGCACCCAGTATGCCCTTTTTTCCTACTTACATTATTACCACAGACCGCACTTGATCTATAGATCTTTCTCATTCCCCCTTCCTTTCCACTGTGATTCCCTTGTGCCTATCTGTATGCATTCTTGAATACAGATGTTGTGAAATAAAATTTCACTGTGCAAAATATTTTGCGCAATTCGCACCTTTTGTGAAATATTTCAAGAATGCGAAATGCAAAATTTCACCCGAACATTGAGAAATTTCACCAGAAAATTTGAAAGTTCACCCACAAATTGCAAAATTTCACATTTCACAGTGAAATTTGGCTGTTTTTGAGTGCAATTTCACAATTTTCCAGCACAATTTCAAAATGTTCTGGTGAAATTTTGCATTTTGCCGCAGCAAAATATTTTGCAAAATGCATGAGTTTCACAAAAAATTTCACATGATGAAATTTCTCAGTTTCACACAACACTATTCTTGAACACCACCATTGTTTTTACCCTCACCACCTCCTTTATTAGGTCATTCTGGGAATCCAGCACTCTTTCAGTGAAAAAGTACTTCCTCACATCTCTCCTCTTCAGCTTCATAGAATGTCCATTTGTTCTTAAGCACAATTTTTTTTTTGAAAAATACTTCTCTCCTGTACCTTATTTACCTCCATGATGTATTTAATGGTCTATATGATATACCCCTTCTCCCCTTTCTCTTTCACAGTGTACATATTGAGGTCCTTTTATCTGTCCTTGCAGGGCTTTTGACGCAGACTCTGCACCATTTTAGTTGCCCTCCTCTGGGCCCCCTCCACTCTGTCCATGCCCTTCCAGAAATGTGGTCTCCAGAATTGGACACAGTACTCTAGGTGGAAGTTTACCAGCAATCTGTACAAAGGCAATGGCATCTTCTTCTTTCTGCAGGTGATACCCCTTCCCTATGCACCCCAAGCATCCCACTAGCCCACCCAACTGCGCTGTCACACTGCCTGGCCACCTTTAGCTCATCAGATATTATTACCCCCAGGTCTCTTTCCTGGTTGGTAGTCATCAGTACCACTCTACCCAGTGTATACTTCATCCCTGGGTTTCTGTGCCCTAAGTGTATTTTTAGATCCTGGCCAAAATGTTTTTTTATGTCCCAAAAGGTGATTTCATGGTCCCTGCATGAAATCACCTTTCAGACAGGAGCTGAAAATTGTCTATGACCTTATCCGTGAGGCAGGATATTTAAAAAAACAAAGTTTTGAAGCTATGCTAAATTTTCCAAATGCAGGCTCATATCTTTGGTAATATTCAATCGTATTACCCCAAATATTCAGCACAGCCATTTCTTTACAGCACCTCATGAACATGACAGCTGTCATTTTTCATCTGCTGCCCAAAATGTAGTTTTGCATCCTGAAAGTTGATTTCTCAGTCCCTGTGCAAAATCACCTTTAGCCCAGGAGTTGAACATTTTTTCTGCTCCTTTTCATGAGGCAGGATCATAACAAGGCTATACTGATAATTTGGTGTAAAAATATGAAAAAAATCAATAGTTTTTACCCCAGATTCCTCAGCTGCAGCCTTATCGGCTCTGGCCACAGTTTGTTTAACCAGTGTTAGAAGATGAGCAAAGTGTGTTCTGATTTCTGATTGGCTGGAATAGCCAATCTGCTGGTCCAATATGAGACAACAGAGACTGGGAAATAATTAGTCCTAGTCTCCATTGCCTCATATCATTCTACATAGTCCTGGGGGAGTAGAACATTAAGAAATGAAAACACCAGGCCAGCCTGCCGGTGCAGCAGTAGGGTTACTGCTTGAGGAGCCAGTAACCTGGGTTCAGGAATGGACTCAGGTGGCTGAAGGGTTGGCCACAGGAGGGAGAAGGATCAAGCACCCAGAGGCTGCTCTCCTCCTCTGGGGTGGGTTGGTCACTTGTCCCACCTCTATACCACCACCTGGGTGACTACAGGTGGAGGTGCAGTGGGATGAATGAAAGAAGGGAGGGAAGATGTCAGCCAGGAGCTGGAGCATATGCACATCCTGATGTGCTCTGCCCCTAGTGTCTTCCAGCAAGCTAACATCCTGGGTGGACCATAAAACCAGGAAACACCACGCAGCACTTCCAGTAGACAGAGCTCCTGGCCTCAATCTCCAATGCCCCTACCGGCACTGACAACAGCATCCCCGATGAAATACAGACACATTGGGGTGTAAGGGCCCCACTCCATACCCACCTGGGGGGTATAGCCAAGGCTCCATGGGGGTATGGACCGTGCTGGTGGCTGGCTAGAGGAGAGGAGATGTACAAGGCCACAGGAGTCTCCCAATGAAGGGGAGTACTGTGGTGAGAAGGGGGCATAAAGAGAAAATAAAAAAAAAGAAATGAAAGCACATCCATGTTGCTCTCCCGCTTAGCAAGTGAGAGACCCTCCCAACTGGACTTAATCAGTAAAAAGTGAAAACAATAAGCCAGTCACCACAAAAGAGTCTTTTCTCCTTTCAGATCATATACAAATTACTTCGTACCACAAAACATCATTCCGAGTTGATCCTTCAAACCGCTGCTTATCTCCCAATCGACATCTTTGCTGATGCTCCACTCCTTGCCCTTCCTAATGTCCTGCTGACACACAGAACCCACTACAATATAAACAAATGAAAAACTAAAGGCAAACCACAACATTATTGTAAAAAAAAATTTAGTGGTCTACCGCCACTTCTCATTCCTCCATACTGAGTTTTCAGGTATCACATCTTCTGGGTAAGTGTGAGGCAAGTGCTGCATTTCCTCTACCACAGTAAGAAAGGCTGTAAACACAATTACATACCAAAACAAACCCAATATATAATAGCAGTAATAAATAAATATAAATATAAAAAAACAGTAAAGCAAAGCCATGTGTGTATGGGGGTGGGGGGGTAAGCATGATAACCAAGTGCAAAACTGAAACCTACAGAAGCTCAAGTAGGGCAAAACTCCTTAGGTGAAAAAAAAAAAAGAAAGGTGGAGGAACTATTTTTTTACAAAACAAATAAAATATTCAAGATCTTTAACATTTTCAAATGAAAATTGTTTTTTATCAAACATTTAAAACACAGTGGCCCATTTTCTAAGCACAATAATTCCCTCCAGGGTGGGTGGTATGGTCAATACCAGAGCTTCCAGGGGCTACAAGACCCTCTGCCTGCAGCATCAGCCCTCATTACGCCCCTGAGTGGTCCGGTATTGCCCAATAACGCCCACCCTGTCGGGTATTATTGCTTATGTAGTGGTCTTACAATGCTTGCCTGCTAACAAGTCAGACTTGAAGTGATATTCATATCCATTTTACAATGGGGAATTTACTTGCTTCTTGTGTGCTGTGCCACAAGGTTCAGCTGAGTGACTTAACTATTCAAGCAATGGCTAATCACACAATTACCCACATCCTGGAGTGGCCTGCTGTGATTAAACACTGGACTCATGTAAAATATAAATCTGAATGTGTTTAAATATGTTTTTTATAAATGCCCTTCCTAAGCCCTAGCTTTATTACAAGATTTATCCATGGGTTAAAACTCTAGTTGACCAATCATAATCAGGATTTGTTTTGTCCATTGTATAATAACTGATAAGTAGTTACTGATGAAGTGAAAAAGCTATGCAATTCGTGCAGAATGTAGCAAAGTGCTCAAATCTGCATTCTGAAATTCATGCAATTGCACATAAATTTTCCATGTGACTCAATGCACTACACACATACTATGCTCCTTATGGCAAATACTAAGAGAATTGCTGCATTTTGGGCAATTTGCCAAGTAAGATTCAGCAGAATCCATGGATGAATTTTAAATTCACAGCACTCCTACTCATAAGAGCTGAGTCAGACTAATGAAGGAAGTCTGTAGTAGTAGTAGTAAAATTCTTTAGTTTTTGAAAGGATAAAAAGCTTTTAGGACCAGTGTAGCCCTATTTTTCAAAGTGGTTCTGTATTTCATACAGTTCTAGGTTGCAGATAATAACATTAATGTTACACTTCTGAATTACTGTACAGATACAATAACATTTGACAACCATGTAACATACAGTATACTGCAATTCCTGAACAATGGTTCCATGTGATAATGGTGAAGAAGTAACAGTGCTGTACACATGGACAAGTGCACAATGCTGAAAACACAAATGGCGACTGTGCACTACAGTGATCCTAACATAAGCAACCATCACAATACATACTATGCCCCCCACACCCCGCTTTCTTAATATAATCAACTCTGAGGGGGGCCTGACACTTGGGTAAGGAGGCAACTTGGGAGGAAGCTATTCAAGGGGGAGCACAAATGGGGACCCCCAGGATGGCATGGGAGTGGGAATGCAACAATACAAAAATAAAATTATACCATGGACCTCGGACACCGACCAATGAAAACGGCAGGCTGGCACCTTACCTCTGTTGTAAATCCTCTGATAATCACCACAAAACGTGCCAGCCAGCCGCATCTTGGAAAAAAAGCAATCTGACTGCGAATTCGCAGAAGTGCAGCCGCCATCTTGTTTCCCCGCTAAGCAGAGACTGTAAAACTGCTCCGTACATCAGGGGAAAGTAAACAAAAACACTGACTGCTCTACTACTGAGTCACTTATTTAAGCATTCTAGCAAGTACTGTTTTTTTTAAATAATTTAAAAAAAGGAATACTTGGTATAATCGCAATAAGCCACTCAGGGGATCTGGGTTACCGGGGGATTTACCGTGTCTGGTGTGGATTTACCCACTTGGCTGCACTTCTTGGGCAAACCACTCCAGCCATGGTAAATCCCCCGATAACCCACACGTCCTCGTGGCTTATTGCTTAAAAATACAACTCCCAACAAGGAAAACAATAAAACACCAGAGTTGATCCCCAGGTCCTTCCATACCAAATGCATATGTTGCCTCCTCAAGGTCATGTGGCCAGCTCAAAGCTGCCTGGACAAACTACTTGCTATTTCCTGGTTCTTTAGAGATCCTCCCACAGTTGCTCTATCCTGCATTTGCAATTTTTATCCTCATGCCATCGCTATTCCGACAGTCGCTCTGCTTCCTTATTTACTCTAGTTACAGGCACTCAAATTGAGTCACTCAATTTGAGTCACCCATATCACTGGATACCTTGTATAATCAAAGGTCAAACTAATATTGCATGACCATCTGAAAATCTGAAAGTAAGAATGTGTTGTGTTGAGTTCAGTGACATACTGGTTGCAGTGTTCAAGTTCAATAGTTAGAATCACTTGTAACTTGTATATTAAACCCCACTAATTGCTCACTTCTCACTTGGAAAGCCATAGATAGATCAGAGGGTTGTATTCAGGGTCTGTGGACAGTTCAAACAACTACAGGCTCTATAAATAGGAGCTTGAGATGGGGAGAGTAACATGGGGTAAGAGTGGACAAAAGAGAACATTTGGAATAGGGTGGGGTGCATCTCAAATTGGGGGGTAGTAATAGGACAGAGAAAGGGAAGGCAAGTGTGGCTATAGATATGAGGGGGTCCTGGGAATGAAACAGGGAAAGGGAGGGGTAGTATTTTAAAGTAGGGAAATACTATATTTGGAACTGTTTTCTAGGAGAGGTGGGTTGGATATCACTAGACCCCAGGAAATGCTTGGAATGGGGCAGAGAGAGTATAACTGTTTCCACTGCACAACAAAGAATGTTTAGAACAAGATGTAGAGAGGAAAGGGATGCCAATTTTTTTTTATTATTTTATTTACTTGTAGCACGGCCAGGAAAGCCACTCTAAGCTATGAAAGCTTGTTCCAGGTGTATCTGGGTGTGGGTTGATGGACCTATTTTCTTTACAAGTGGGATGTTGGTCATGACACAGTGGAAACTGCACTATACTTCAATAAGTGCTATGATATATTTTATTTCCACCTAGAAAGTGACTAGAGATGGGCAGATGGGACCTGGGTTTAACATCACATCCGAAGGACAGCACATCAACAGTGCAGTGCCCCCATCATACTGCACTACTGTGTCAATTAGGGGTACTACCTCAAGTACCTAGTATGAGGCTAGAACCCAGAAACTTCCAATCTTCTAGTCCATGAAGTGAGTGTGATACTTTCTGAGCCCCTGACACTGACAGATGGTAGGGAATGCTTAGAACAGGATTTGGAAAGACGGAAGAGATACCACTGGACACAGTGTAGTCTATTTGGAATACGATGGTTTGAGGGAAAGGATATGTTAATGAAAAACAGAAAATGATTGGTACGTATTAGAAAGAAGAAGGGCAGGAATCAATGAATACAAGGAAGTTGTGATAGGGTGAAGAGGGGGGTTGCCACTTGAGACTAATAAGTCCATGTAATGTGCAGAGGCAGGGATAGTGACAGTGATAGATACTGTTAGTGGACACCAGGGAGTGTCTGGAATGGGAAGTGAAAATGGAGGGGGGACACTGCACATCAGAGAGTGTTTAAAACTTTATTTATTGAACAATTTATCTACTGTACCTAGCATAGACCAGCAAAGCTAAAACATCTAATTTCCAGTGAGATCCTGCTTCTACCAGTTTCCACAGCTGGGTGCACCACAGCACTAATCAGTTAAGTAGCTTACCCAAAGTCATACAGTGAGTACTTGGCTCTAGCGGGGCTTGAGCTTGCAATATCATGGTTTCCAAACCAAGTGTATAACCACTAAACCATTCTATCACCTTAAAATGCAGGCAGTGATTGGAGAGGTCACTGATCATCAGGAAAAGAGTCAGGTAAAGGGAAGGGTTGCTAATAGATAACAGGCAGAACTTGGAATTGTACAGGGAGTGAGAAACATGTCACTGGACAGCAGGTAGTGGTTGGAATGGGATCAGAAGATGAAAAGGTGCTACCGGACATTATATAGTGCTTGGAATGAGATGAGTAGATGAAAAGTATAACACTGAACACTAGGGGATGTTCATAACAGGATGGGCAAAGGCAGAGTATATCACTAGGCATTATGGAATGTTTGTAATTGGATAAGAAAAGGAAAGTAAACAACAGGGGGCATCACAGAGTTTTTGAAATTATTTATGTGTTTTTTTTTTTTTATTTAGTGTAGGACTGGAATGAATAAAACTTGGGTGAGTTGTGCCACTAGACAACAGATAGTAGTGGGACTCAGATTCATTGGGGGTTATGTTTACCACTGGACACCAATGATTGCTTTAAAAGAGACAGGGAGAAAGAGAGGAAGTGGGGTGTCAATGTACACCTGGAACTGCTTAGAATGGAACATGGAGAGGAGAGCTAGTAACACTGAACACTAGAGAATGCTTGGAATGAGGCAATGAAAGGGATGTGTGTACCAGTAGAGCACAATGAATATATAGTCACAGCCAAAGACATGGTCAGATATTTCCTGAAATTTCTGTGATATTTCTAGAGAAATCTCCTGCTTTCTGCAGTCTCACAGCAGAAGCAGCAGAGAGAAGCTCTTTAGAAATTTTGCAAAATAGCTGGAAATATCTGACCATGTATTTGGCTACTACTGTATGGATTAGGATGGGAAGAGTTGGGGGGGGGGGGGGTACTGGTACCATGGAATGCCTGTATTGGAATGAAGAGAAGGTAAAGGGTGCCACTAGACACCAGGAAGTGCTTGGATTTGGAGGGTGAAAGAAAGGTTGTGCCATTGACACTGGATACACAGCAGCATTTAAAACACAAACAACAGACAAGGAAACTGGTTCAGCCAAACAACAGGTATTGCTTTGAATGGACCAGGGTGAGGAAAAGGTTTGGTGATCATAGATTCCTGTGGAGAGCATTGAGAGATGCACAATGCCTTCGCAGTAGGGGAATTTTCTCCATGGGAAAATTTTAAGTTTCCACATATACAGTGGATCATGAATTGCATCTAATGTAGTAATGCAATAGGGTAAAATAGATCCCTCTGCCCTGCTTACCCTACAGTTTTGGCCTCCATTTGCCCTTTCTACTGAACCCAATAGTTGCCTTGTTCTCACTACAATTTTGTCACCCTCTGCACTTTATTGTACTGTTTTGTTTTTGTTACTATTTATTGTTAACTTGGACTGTTTTGCTTACTGCAGCCTATTTGTTGTAACTTATTGTTGTGCTCTCCTCTTCTCCCTCCTCCAGAACCCTTCTGGAAACAAACTATTTCAGCTCAGTATGTTTTTCCTGGTAAATAATTTCAGAAAAAAATTAATCAGTAAGTGCAGGATGTGTATATATATATATATATATATATATATATATATTTAAAACAAAGACAAGGGGCAAGATTTTCAGACAGCACATCCATTTGGCTCCACGATGCCGATTTGACAACTATGTTGTCGACCGACATCTCAGCGATGGACTTATGTCGACCGCAAGTTGCAGTTGACATAATTCCAGCAGGACACCCCAGTCATTTTTTCATTGGGGGACTTTGCCCCCAAACTTCCTGTGTGAGGGACTCTGCCCCCCACACACCCCAATCTAATAAATTTCATCTCTGAGTTAGAGTTGATTCAGAGAGGGGGTGCCGGTTTGGGAGACATAGTGCCAGGGTCTCAGGCAGACCATTACAGTGAACTGTCAATGTTGATGGCATCAACATGTTCGCTGTAATGGTGTTGCACAACAGTCGGCATACCCATCCATTTTATGACACAGTTGCCCAACACTCCACCCCCCCCTCCCAGATAGTTAGCACATCTGAGATTTTCTGGGTGTGACTGCCATAACTTACACCCAGCAAATGATGCATGCATTTAAATTAGATGCATGTGTAATTATTTTTGCCATAAAAAGTGGCAAGTGTTTCAAAGGCATGGGGATGTTTGAAAATTAGCCAAAAGCATCCTGATGAATTTGCAGGAAAATAACACACATCCAAAATATAGACACAAGTGCTACATCCCTACCTTTGAAAATCACAGACCACTTGTCTAATTGTTGAGTGTTTTCAAGTTTCCCCACTGTCAAAAGACTGGGTTATCTTTTGTGAGGGATGTAGTAAGTTCTTCCAATGTAAGGATCTTTCCAGTACTCTTTCTGGTGATAACACTTTCATCTGCTGATTGCTGCAGGTTACGTGGGTAATTGTTTCTTGAAGCCAGTCCAACATACTGCATTGAAATACTTTTGATTTCCTTATATGTTGCAAGGTCAACTAGTTTTCCTTTATCAACTGACTACAGGGAATAAGAATATAAGAATAAAGAAAATGTGATGTACTTTACCTTATACTGCAGGAATTCAGCTCAGTTTTTGTACAGTATTAAAACACATAAATCACCATTACTATATGATGCAACCAATCTTTTAAAACTCATTCTTCCACTTACTATTCCAAATCAATTTATGGAAGGTAGCAAGCACATGTGCAACATCTGTTTAATTAAAATAATGAAGCAGCATATGCAAAGCATAAAATAACACTGGAAGAAAATTAATCTTTATAATTTTGACTTTACATAAAAAGTTTAACTGTCAACAATCTCCATCTATTAAAAAAAAATTGTGTTCTATTAAAATAAGAGAAGTTATATTTAAATCCCTCATCCTTAGATTTTCTACAAAATATGTGCCTGAATATTAAATGTTATCATTTTTACTACTAAAAATAAGATGCTCAAGTTATTGGGTCTTAACATCAAACAGTGATATTAGATCTGATTTGTTAATTAAGAAGTATATTTATATTAAGAAGTCCATAAAACTTTCCTAAAATGTATTTTACTGCTAGTACTGGTGCACTGGATTGGGATGAAAGAGTAAGATATCATCTGCATTTAATAGACTACAATGATCTGATGTTATGATTTGATTTTTTTCTTGGTATTTCTTCTTCCATATCAGTACTAATTGGCCTGGATATTCAAAGCAGTTAAACCTGGTGCAACCCTGCATTGCGCCCCAGTGGGATATTGAGAAGGCTGCCTGGTGCAGAGCAAATCCTGATGCGCTGGGATGCAATGATAATGTATACGGCGCAGATGCAGAGGGCATGCCCATGCATATGCTGCACATCCTGATATTCAGCCCAGGATGTGTGGCGCATATGCTGGTGCACTCCTGCACTGTACCACATGGGGGGGCTCAAAGTTGACCCCGTGCAGAGTAGGTGCAATTCCCACCACCCCACAGGTGGGCTGCTGTGCAGGGCACAACACAGCAGCCCAGCTGTGGGTGGCCACCCGCCCTACCAGAACACCATCCGCAAGCACACAGAACCCTGGTGGTCTAGTGGAACCCCTGCCCATAGACGCAATTGCATAGTATATTTGTATAAAGATAGCCCTGGTAGTCTAGTGGTCCCCCCCAGTCTCCGATTCCCCGATAAATGACATTGAGACATCCCTGGTGGTCTAGTGGACCCCCCCTCTGCCTGTTGCCACGATTGTGGTAAACTCCTGTATTGAAACACCCTAGTGATACAGTGGCACCCCCACCCCACCCCGACACAGAATACCCTCACCACCCCACCCTCCCATCATTGACGAGAGCGTATCCATTCGCACTGCTCGGCCACCCGCCAAATGAGCAGGTACAGAGGAGTATAGGCCCATTGGTCCCCAGTGTGGACCAATGGGCTTGCAGGCATATTGTACTAAGTCCCATATCTGTGAATGGCTCCATTCACATATTCGTGACTGTCTAGTACAGTATGCCCTGCTAGCCCATTGGTCCACACTGGGGACCATGGGCTTACAGACCATCCTGTACCTGTCATTTGGCAGGCAGCTGGGCAGTACGTGGGTTGGATGCAGCCGTCCGCCGATGATGGGGGGGAGAAGGGTGGGCAAGGAGTTCTGTGTGGGTAGGTGGGTGGAGTGGGGGGATGCCACTGGATCACCAGGGTGTTTCAATACAGGAGTTTACCACGATCATGGCAATGGGCGGGGGTGGTTCCACTAGACCACAAGGGACATTTTAATGTCATTTATCAGAGACTTGGGTTGGAAGGGGACCACTAGACCACCAGGGATGATTGTATTCCATACACATTGGGGCATCAGGGACTGAGAAGGGCCACTAGACTACCAGGGCTACCTTTAGTAACATATACTGTGTGATCATGGCTAAGGGGTGGGGGATGCCCCAGGATCCCCAAAGCACACACCATGCAGTGTAGGGCACCAAGCACAAGTCGCCGGTCTGCCCTATGCAAGGCATGCAAATGGGGCCATAATGACATGCAAATGGACCCAATTATGCCTTGCATATATTATGGCCTCATTTGCACGCCCCCTGCTGAATATCATGGGTGATGCACCTGGCACAATTGCACTTGCTCTGGTGCATCCCCGTGCGTGCTTCATATCTGTGGCTTGCGCCAGCACTGCCCATGCCAAATTCAATGGTGCTGCACCATGGTTCAGCACCATTGAATATCACCAGGATCTGGCCCCGGCACATCAGAGTTGCGCTGCTCCCAGGCTTGCGCCACTGCCTGGCACAGTCTGAATATCCTGGCCCCTGTGTCAGATGCTGACCTGGAGGGCACATCAAGGGAAATACTCCTAGTAATAATAAAAAAAATAACTCTCTGAACTTTTATTAACTAGGGAAACAGTCTAAAATATAAGTGTGTGCAGATTAATTGAACAACATTAAGAAAAAACTGTTTTGATTTTTACACATTAAAGAGCAGCTGATCCCGTTGGGAAAACGTTAAAAAACATAATAATTAGACACAGTTCATCTGTTATTTCATGTATCTTCCATAGATTTCTATATATTTCTTCTCTCCATTATGTACTACTAAAGAAGTTGCCACAAAAAAATAAAACAATATCTGTATCCCTTGAGAGTTCATCTGCCTCTACAGTTTACTCCCTACTTGAAATTATATTGCTCTGTTGTGACATCACAGTCTGTTGCTACGGGAATAACTGTGATGTCACAAGCAGAATATTATGACATCAGGTTGGGAAGAAGCAATAGGTGCTGATGCACCCCCAAGGAACAAAAATCCTGTTTTCATTCATATGACCTCAATAATAAATAATTGGGATAACAAATACAGAGCTAATGAGAAATATAAAGCTGCTTTGTGTCCAAATATTATGTTTTTCAAAGTTCTTCTGAGGCGTCAGTGGCTTTTTAAATGTCGTTAACTACACTGCAGTTACAGTGTTTAATTGCATGCAACAAACATGTAACTACAATGTAAGTACTCTGTTGCATATAGTTAATGATTAGTTACATTGAAATGGACACTTAAATTGTAAGTGATCTGTTTAATAGCAGGATCCCTTCTATGGATTAAGTAGTGTGCCATGCAACATGCAGTCTAATAGTAGCCAGATATATTCACTAAATCAGATTACTGTATTTCTTTGTCTACATAGATCGAGTTTCATCTTCCCTTCATTTCCATGTATCTTTGCCTCATGTCAGCCATCTCTTTCAGGTACAATTTTGTGACTTCCCAGTCCCATCAGCCTCTTGCACTGTTGACTGTCTTGAATGACTTGCTACTGTGGTGGAGTCTTCAGGGACATACTCCCTCTAGAGCATGGTCCAGTATGCTAAAAGATGGCAGTAAGACTTCCACACTCAAGACACATTTAGAAGACATTCTTAAGCCATAACAGACAAAATAATGATACATACTGTATGAACATATACAAAAAAAGTAGTGATAGTGGATATTGTTGCCAGCAATTAGTAGTTTCTAAAGTGCTAACATGTTCAGTGTGTGAATTAATTTGTGAAGTTCAACCACTTCATAAAGTTAATCTGCCTTGTGAAGTCCACATTCACAATAAAGAATCAGCTTCATGAGGCTTCAAATTGAAAACGTTGCCAGTGAAGTTGACCCCTCCATACGCAACATTTGCTGTGAGAAAACAATATACCATGTACTGCTCATCACATGATGGAACTGAAGCAACATGTAAGCCATTAGGAAGCTGAATTCCATGCAGTCTTATGAAGAGGGAGTAGGAGATAGGTCTGTTCCTGTGCTTGTCAGAGCTAAAAAAAAAAACTTCTACAGAAAATCCTTTAAAACCAAGCTTTTTGTCTAAGAATCACTTATAACTTGTTCTAGTGTGCATTGTTTAGCTAAATAGTGTTTGTTGGTTTTGCGTTTGCAGATTATTCTGTTTGAAATAATGTTTTTTATTTTGCCTATAGAAAAGCACTGCAGAGGATGATGGGAGCAATAGGCAGCCAGGTAGCCCTAAAAGGTTTGTAGTTTTTGACTGAGTAGGAGATTTGTCTTATATCTTTTATTCTTTCTTCTTCATTGCTTTTTGTTTGTAGTCTATAATTTCTCTTTTTATTTAGGAACTTATGTTTTGTGTGTTTAAGTGAAGTATTTTGACAGTCTCTTTCTATATTAATTTTAGTTGTTTATTTCTTAAAGTGATAGTGCAGTGATGCTGCAGCGATGACGCATCACTTAGTTGTTCTTAGTTGTTACCTCTGTCATGCTACAAAATAATGAATAAATTATATATTTTTGTGGAATTTACTAGTTCAATAAATTCATTTCAATCTCATTAGTTTTTTTTTTATTTAGTTGTTTAACCAGGTATAGCACACTAAGCTGAAAGCTTTTTTACAGGAGCAACCTGGGAGCACAAGGAGGTTAAGTGACTTGCTCAGGGTCACACAGCATGCAAGTGGAAGCTGTGGGCTTCAAACCCAGGTCTGGTTTGCTGAATATCACCAAATTTGCAGCTCAGAGCCTTAGATCACTGCACTATACTGCCTCTTTTTTCAGACAGCACCACTGATCTCCTGGTGGGGGTGTTGCCTGCTGCTGTTTTTACTGCAGGGTTTCTTTAATTTTGTCATCCATGTAAAAATGGCATTCCATTACAGTATGAGTACCGATAGAATGCCTTCATGAGGAGTGCAGCTAACCTAATTGATTTCACCTTGTAAAATTGTTGCAGCATCAAGTAATAGAGATGTTCATAAAACAAATGCCAGCTGCATAGGCTGGTATACTAGTCCAGTCACTGCTGCTGATAGAAAGTACTTCTGTCACAAAGGAGATGTTGTATCATTGTACTTGAGGTATCATTATGAAGGCTAACATTTCAGAATTGTGACAGACATGTTCTATGTGATAGGATAGCAAGCTTGTCTGATAAACCATCTGATCATACCTCTCAACCTCCTGCCTCATAAATCAGGGACAAGGCTTAAAAAAATCAGGGACACATCTTCAAACTTGATGATATCCACTCAGGAAGCTGGTAGAATATGGAGCTTAGTGCAAAATGCATTTTCTAAAGAAGAACAACTCTTTAACTTTACTGTTTGACATTATTTTGTGTTTCCAACTCCCACTGTTTTGTCATGGAAACAATTTTTAGGAGGGACAGAGTAAAATTCTGAGGCAAAATCAGGGACGCCCCTGAAAATCAGGGACAGTTGAGAGGTATGCATCTGATCCACCCTTTGTCATTTGATAGTGTTACGGCAGCTCTTAGGAATCACCCTCACAAATAAGAGCTGCTGTAACTGAAATCTGTTGCAGTCTGATGTCTTTCTTAGTGTTAATAACTTGACAGAAACAGCATTGTGTTATGCTGTATCCATGACACTCCAGACATTACCTCATGGGTTCCCAATCCACCTGATAGACTAGTGATGCACATGTGACCCAGATCAAATTTCTCAGGATAGCCAGGTCCCAGGAGTCTCTTCCCCAGTTCAATCTTTGCATCTGAAAGAGGCTACTAGCACTCAAGGAGTCTCTGTCTTATCAATCAACTGAACGTAGGCCAAAATGGATAATCTTACAATAAACTGTGACTCCAACAAAATTAAATTTTATCAATTGTGTTTTCAAGAGTATTATGTATATTTAAGTGTCGGTTATTAGCTAAGCTACCAGAAAATAGATCCCAGAATTATCTGTCTTGCTAGGTTCATTTCAGCATTTGCTATTGAATTAATTATATACTGTTACGTTGAAAGATTGGAGAGAAAATAATTTCACCGATATTTAGTTGAATTTCTTGTATTAAAGTGTGTTTTAGGCTGGGATCCTACTAGACAGCATGTGAGAAAGGAGCCTGCATGCCTAGACTGTAATTTATATTGTCTGCAATATCTTTGGAGTGATATTGTCAGTTGTAGATATCTTAGAAGACATTTGGTCTTTAAAATTATCACTAAAAGAATGAATTAGAGCCATGCTGCCTGGTTTTCTCTGGAACTCTGCACAATGCTGAAATGTACAATCCTGCATGCCTAGCTATGTTTTTTAAATCGCGTGTCTTAGCGCCATCCAGTAGCTGGTATTCCCCCCTCCCAAGCAGGGAGCCACTCCTAAAAAAAGATTACAGTCCGAACAGCATCTTAGGCCGAGCCCCTGTGGATTCCCCTCTCAAGCGGAGCACACACAGAGCTTCTACATTGCCACTCTGAGCTCCAGCACTACCACCGAGTTTGCGGGTAATGCAGGACGTGAGATACCCCATGGCTGGTAGTCCCTCTTCTAGTGACTGCGACGGGGTTTTTTCCCTTATTTGCACCACTGGTAACACAAGTAGCAGAAAATGCCACTGCCTACAGTCCATCTCTAGCTACTGTAGCAGGCAAGTCAATTATCGGACAACTTCTTCTTTCATTCTTTCTGGAGCAAAAACAGGGGCAGTGCAGAGCAACAGAATAAGTCCCCAGCTATTACAACTTCGAGCAAGTGGCCCCTATCCCAGAGGCCTATGCGAGAGTAATAGGAATGCTACTGCCTTAAATGAAAAAAAAGGAATCTTATCACAGTTTTTTCTCCAGGCTACCAATTAAAGCCACATCATGGCTACCAGGTGGGACTAGGCCATCACCACATGGATCGCTTGTCATTTTGCATGGCCTAGATCCAAGGACAATGCCTGACAGCCATTTTGACCAGCCTTCCAGCATGACCTAGCAACCATTCAGTTAGGTCAAGCCCACAAACAACGGCCGCCATTTTAGATAATCTTATCGCTATGGACTAGGACCTTATAGCCAATGGTCCTTCATTTAAACAGGAGGTAACTCCATTTATGACTCATCACGTCTCAATACACATCCGATGGGCTGCCTTGTGGCTGCATAGCTCAGGCTCTACCTATTACAATGCATCCAGGATCTTAGAACTATGATGAACTCCCCCCCAACAAGGTTACAGCAGGTTTGAACTGGATTTAGATGGGGAAGCTTACTTAAGCAAGCATTTTCCGTGCTCCTATAGTTTTTTTTTTATATATATACCACCTTCTTATATTTATAATTAGCTCTTCTGGGTTAATTGCAACCCTATCATAATCTTATCTGATTTCACAGGGGTATGCAACTCGGTCACTCAATAGCTAACATTGCCCTTCTCTCACTCCCTAGATGGAGAAGACCATGAAATGCATTTCATGCAGTACAGCACTGATGTCCCATAACCCAGGTCCTCAATGTCCAGCATGCATGATGGAGGAGGAGCGGTTGGCAGGGGGACAACTTCCTACTACCGAGTTGGATGACCAAGGGCCTGGAACTTCCAACTGGATGAACCCAGGAGCATTTGCTTATTCAAACACTGTAGGCAACAGTGGCTATGATGGAGAGCCAGCAAAATTGTATGCTCAAGGTCATGGAGAAGCTGAAATCGCTAACCAAGAAGAGGTCAACACTGACCCCTGTGCCACCCCCATCTCCAGGCCCAAGCAACCCCCCACCAGCCAGACAACACAGAGGTACCTCTTAACCCTCCAGATGATGGAGATGATGGGGGGAGCCAGATGATGGTGAAGACATCAGTTGGGAGAGGAGGACATGGACATCATGCCCAAGACACCTTCACTAACCTTAAAGCTCTGCTCCTTTGATTTAATCCCAGGCCTCATGCGGGCCATAAAATCCACTAAGTGTTTTGATATAGAGGAACCCAAACCAGAATCCAAACTTGACCCCATGATACAACGGAATCAGAAATCTAGGGACACCTTCCCTAGCTGTCCCGTGGTCAATGATATCTTCTTGAAGGAATGGGAAGCAACTGAACCAGGTCACATGTCCGAGAAAAGAAATTTAGATAGAACGTACCCGGTGCAAGAGGACAAGGTCAAGTTGTGGTGCACGGCTCCATGTATCGACCCGCAGATTGCAGCGCTCTGTTAAAAGACAGTGCTATCCTGCGGAACCATCTCTCTTAAGGATCCCACTGACAAAAGAGTGGAAGAGATGTTAAAGAAACTCTTTGAATTTTCAGGAACGACAGTCAGAGCTGCCATCACAGTGGTGTATTTCACCAGGGCACAGATCCATTGTTTAGAGGAGTCGTTAGAGAATGCTGACCCTAAGTCTAGGGAAGTGGAACTGCTAGAGTGCACACTCGACACAGCCAAGTATCTGGGGGACATGGAGGTAGATACTCTAAAACTAGAAGCCAGATCTGCCACCCTGGCAAACAGAGCCAGTAGAGCACTATGGCTCAAACTTTGGGAGGCAGACAATGAGTCAAAGAATCTCCTACAGAACCTGCTCCTTAAAAGAAATAATGTATTTGGCGAGGGCCTTAAAGAGTTCCTCAAACAAAAGTAAGAGGGCAAAGACCTCATTAAAGACAAACAAAGAGTTACTTACTTGCCATCTGCCCACCACAGATTTTGGGGAAACAGCAGGTTTCAACAAAACAGAAAGCAACATTATTCGAACAATTCCTTTAGGGGTAGATCCATAGTAACGGCATCTTCTGGGGCACCTCAGAAGGTGGTTGCTCAGCCTCCAGAGGAAGAAACCTGCATTTCAGAGGCAGAGGTGGGGGGGGGAGACAAAACAGTACTGACTATTCCCCTCCTGCAACCCCTTTACTAATCCAAAACCATCACTATCTCCCCGTAGGTAAGAAACTGATGCAATTTCATCACCAATGGCTACAAACAACATCAGACAGATGGGTACTAGAAATCACATCCCAGGGTTTTCCCTCAAATTCCTGAGCAAACTGTGCAGGAACAGACTAATACTGTCACTCATCGCAAAGAGAAGTGCCACCGCCTACCAGGTCCAGGAAATTATCTGGGAACTATCGTTAAACAACACAATCCATCTGGTTCCAGACCCCAAGATCAGTAAGGGAATTTACTCCATTTTTCTTCCTGGTTCAAAAAAAGAACAGAGAACTCAGACCAATTCTAGATCTGAAATTTCTGAACTGCTTCATATCCACCCCAAGGTTCAAGATGGAGACACTACTGTCAACTCTAAAGAACATCTGCATGGGGAACTACCTCACATCCGTGGATCTGAGGATGCCTACATACACATCCCAACCAGACCCAGCCACCAACGATTTCTCTGATTCCACATCCTGGGCCATCACTATCAGTATCAAGCCCTATCATTCGGGCTCACTTCAGCACCCAGGGTATTCACAAAGGTGTCTAATGTTCTAGCAGCTCGACTGCGGGAACAGGGGGTGGATATCATCCCTTACCTAGACAACTGGCTGATACGGGCTTACAGCAGCATCAAGTCACAAAGGAATATGAACACGGTTCTGTCAGCCCTATCCCAACATGGTTGGGTTGTCAACCAGGAAAAGAGCTCCTTACGACCATCACAACTCATAGAACATCTCAGAGTGGTGATAAACACATCCAGAGGGATGGTGAGACCCTCCAGAAAATGCATCAACACAGTGACATTGATAACCTGAATGCTGCTGTCCACAGCAAAGCCAACCATGGGCCAAGCCACCCAAGTCCTCAGCTGTATGGCTTCCTGCCTAGATTTGGTCCCATGGGCAATGTGGAACATGTGCCCACTACAAAATTGCATTCTACAGCAGGGCTCACCATTGGAAAACAACCTCAACAAGGCTGTCTACTTACCAAGGAAGGTCAAGAAATCTCTGGGATGGTGTATAAACAGTCAGAATCTCAAGAAGGGCTACCCATTGGAACTGACATACCAGGTGACAGTGGAGACCGATGCCAGCTTACTCAGTTGGGGAGCCTGCATGCGCATTGCTACAACACAGGGAAAATGGATGACAATGGAGGCATGTCTATCCATCAACATCCTGGAAATGAGGGCAGTGTTCCACACCCTGAGAGCCTTTAGGGACAACATCACCAGCTGGTCAGTCCTGATAAAATCAGACAACCAGGTTACGGTGGCATACATTGCAAAAAAAGGTGGAATGCACAGCAAGATCATGCTCAGAGAGGCAGCCAAAGTGTTAAACTGGGACTATGCCAACCTCAGTCACCTTCACACAGTACAGCTAGCCAGAAAACTAAATGTCAGAGTGGACTGGTTAAGCAGACAGCAGATACATCCAGGAGAGTGTCAATTTCACCCGGATTTATTTGATATGATACAGCGGAGGCGGGGCCCAGTTCCAATGGATCTGATGGCATCTCATGTAAACGCTCAGGTCAAGGTGTACTTCTCCTGATACAGAGAAAGGCATGCCTTAGGAATAGTCGCATTGTCTCAGACCTAGAACCAGGAGCAATCATACATCTTTCCCCCAATTCCACTATTTCCGCAGGTACTGTCCAAAATCAGAGCATACCAGCTACACATCATTCTGATAACACCATACTGGCTGTGAATGGCATGGTTTGCATCAGCAGTAGCCATGACATTAGATAGGTGGGCCTTCCCTTATTGGAAGGACATGCTGTTTCAGGGACCTCTGATCCACCCGGCACCCCATACCCTAAAGCTGTCGGCCTGGCTCCTGAGAGGCAGAGACTGCTAACCGCTTGTTTACCATGAATCAGCTATTTTCACCATCCTACAATCCAGGAAACCCTACACCACAGCCACCTATAGCAGGCAGTGGTCCATCTTTTCCAAGTGGTGCAAGGCCGCAAACATCAACCCCATACAGGTGGACATGTCTGTGATCCTACTGTACCTACAACAGGATCTGGACAAGGGACTATCCACATTCTCCCTATGGGTACAGTTGTCTTCTATAGGAGTGGCCATGGGCAGAGTCAGGCATTCCCAGCCGGGGGCACACCCAGATGCCATCAGGTTTCTCAAAGTGGCACAGAACATTTGTCCTCACATACGGACGCCTGTCGCCCCATGGGATTTGACCATGGTACTTGAATACCTAGGGAGGGCCCCACTTGAGCCGGGGCACTGGTCATCACTGTACTGTTTGGGTCCAAAGACCTGTTTCCTAGTGGTTATCTGCTCCACTGGCAGAATTAGTGAACTAGGAGCCCTATCCAGCAAAGAACCATACACCATCTTTATGGGTCAGAGAGTCTTTATGAAAACAGTCCCAGCCTTCCGTCCAAAGGCAGTATCCACATTCCATGTGGAACAAGTTCTAGAGCTGCCCACATTCTTGTTACAACCACAACAAGGTAAAGCAAGAACTCTCTACCCCTTGGATGCAGGTAGCACTGTTTCACAATATATTGCATGCACACAGACAATCAGAAAATCTGAAAGACTATTTGTCATAGCCCAGAGATACAAACAAGGAATGGCTGCCTCCAAAACCACCATTGCTAGCTTGCTAAAAAGAACAATACAGGAAGCATACAAAGCCAATGACATTACACAACCAGATGGAATAAAAGCTCATTCAACTAGAGCAGTGGCCGTCTCTTGGGCAGAAAGAGCCAGCGTGTCTATGGAGGACATATGTAGAGCAGCAACATGGTCCTCCTGTCTACACATGCACGAAACACTATAGACTTGAGACTCTATACAAACAAAGGACTGACTTTGCAAGAAAAATTTTATCATCAGCATGCCTCTCAACCTGTCTGCCAGATCACCCTGTCCCACCCTAATGGAAGTTCTGAACTGCTTATTATAAGTAACCCATGAGGTAATGTCTGGAGTGTCATGGATACAACACAACTCAATGGGTATTTACTCACCTGGTAAAGGTGATTGTGTTAGTTGTATCCATGACACTCCACGACCCACCCTTCAGGGCAATAACGGCGGACAGATTTCATGCTAAACTAACGAATTGTCAACAAACTGGTGTACTGTGAAAGTTAATACTGTTCGCATTGAACATACGATTCACATTAGTTGGTATCATTAGGATACCGAATTAGAATTGTACATATAGGAAATAAATTGAGGTGGTGGATTTACTACTGTTCCACATCCATATTCTGTTGAATATATATATTAGTCTATGGGTTAGAGATGGGAGTCACGGAAGGTAGGGAATATGTTTGGCCTACAGCATTTGTTTTTCAGCTATGGAAGACTCGAACTGGAAAAGAGACTCCTGAGACCTGGCTATCCTGAGAAATTTGATCTGGGTCATATGTGCATCACTAGCCTATCAGGTGGGTTGGGAACCCATGAGGTAATGTCTGAAGTGTCATGGATACAACTAACACAATCACCTTTACCAGGTGAGTAATCACCCCTTAGTGAATATTCAGTAACTGAAACAAAATAAAAAAAAAAAAAAACTGCATCTTCAGTCTGAAAGTCTCACCTTGGAGTCTGTGTTTTTTTGTTGCCATTTCTTTCATTCAAGCATTGCCGATCAGCTACATACTGCCATGTTGCTTTCTGTGCCCAATCCTCCGACAACAGCTTGAACTTGCTTGTCCCCTGCTATTACATAGAGTCACTGTAGCTATGGGGACCAGTGCACAAGTCGACTGAATGGCACTTTTCAGGTGATCCCAATCGACAATAAAAACAGTATTAAAATAGTATTAAAAACTCATTCTACTCCATTATTAAAAAAAAATAATACACAGTGCTTAAGAGAAAAGGACAATCTATCATATTATAAACCTGTTTTTATAGAATTCCAACAATTAAAAAACAAGCATTTCACCCTCTT
Organism: Neoceratodus forsteri; assembly: GCA_016271365.2. Lineage (NCBI taxonomy): Eukaryota > Metazoa > Chordata > Ceratodontiformes > Ceratodontidae > Neoceratodus > Neoceratodus forsteri. The sequence continues at coordinate 865,555,817 of CM057450.1, read as the reverse complement.
TAACAAATCATGGGAGAATGGGATGGTACCTGAGGACTGGAGGAGGGCAGATGTTATTCCACTTCACAAAAGCTGGAGCAGAGCAGAAGCAGGAAACTACAGACCTGTTAGTTTAACCTCAGTGATTGGAAAAATTATAGAATCACTTCTGAAGGAAAGAATTGTTGAGTACCTAGAGTCCAGAGGGGCACAGGACCCAAGGCAGCATGGATTCACAGCGGGAAGGTCATGTCAGATGAATCTGATAGATTTAGTTGACTGGGTGACCAAAGTAGTAGATCAAGGAGGGGCTGTGGACATGGCCTACCTAGACTTTAGCAAGGCATTTGACACAGTCCCACACAAAAGATTAATATACAAGTTGGCCAGCCTGGGAGTGGGTCTCAAGTTGGTAGCCTGGGTAAAGAATTGGCTGGAGAACAGGACACAGAGGGTGATAGTAAACAGAGTCCACTCTGAAGAAAGGGGTGTTACTAGTGGGGTACCGAAGGGTTCAGTACTAGGACTGGTCCTCTTTAATGTCTTTATAAGCGACATTGCAGAGGGACTGGAAGGAAAGATATGTCTCTTTACACATGACACAAAGATCTGCAACAGAGTTGATACACAAGGTGGGGTGGAAAGGATGAGAAGGCACTTGGTAAGGTTAGAAGAATGGTCAAATGTATGGCAGCTTAGATTCAATGCTAAGAAGTGCAAGGTAATGCACCTGGGAAACAAATACCCAAGGGAAGAGTACACAATGGGGGTGAGATACTAACAACAACAAAAATGGAAAGGGATCTGGGGGTAGTCATGTCAGATGACCTAAAGGTGGGAAAGCAATGTGAGAGAGCAGTAAGAGGGGCTGGAGGGATACCCGGATGCACAGGGATAGGCATCACCAGTAGAAAACAGGAAGTTGTTATCCCTCTGTACAGATAGCTGGTGAGACCCCATCTGAAGTACTGCATGCAGTTCTGGAGACCTAATCTCTGCAACGACATAGACAGGATGGAGACGGTCCAGAAGACATATGAAGAGAGACTTAAGGAGCTTAATATGTACAGCCTCAAGGAAAGGAGGGAGAGGGGAGACATGATAGAAACTTTCAAGTACCTCAAGGGAATCAACAAAGTCCAAGAGGGCAACATATTTCAGAAAAAGAGGTGTGCAAGAACAAGGGGGCACAATTTGAAGTTTGAGGGGGGATGGCTCAGAGGTAATGTGAGGAAGTATTTTTTCACGGAGAGGGTTGTAGATGCATGGAACGGCCTTCCTGAGGAGGTTGTGGAGTCAAAAACAGTGGTGGATTTCAAAAATGCATGGGACAGTCATAAGGCAATTCTAGTGGGTGGGGGTAGGAAAAAGTAGGCTGTTGGTTAACTAGAATCTGCAGCTTATCCATTAGATAGGGAAATGGGAAAACTGGGTGGGCCAAGCGGTCCTTATCTGCCGTCAAATTCTATGTTTCTATGTTTCACACTGAGTGTCCCTTTAACACACAATTCATATATTCATTCTAAAGTTCAGTGACTCACTGAACTGTGGAATGAATGTATGAATTGTGCATTTATGTATTAAATTGCAGGAACAAATTCTGCAGAACTGACCCCTGACAGTGATCCGTTCTGCTGAATTTTTTTCTGCAGCTTAATACAATAATCTGCAATTCATACAGCTATTCCACTGCTCTAAGTCAAAATTTCCATGAACATTGCCAAAGTCCATTCTGAAATTTTGCAAAAGCCAAATTTCAACTTTCACCAAAATTCTGCCAGCAGAAAGTAACATTCACACGTCCCTAGAGGCAGCTCGTGAACATTTCCCTGCTTTGTAGGGTACTGAGGCTTGCTCAGGGCCACAGAGGAAGCCCGGAAAAATGTTGTCTCCTTGCACTCTACAATGGCTTGCTGAAGGCCACAGAGGTAGTCCCAGAACATTTCACTTCCTTGCCATGTACTGTGGCTTACTAAAGGCCACAGATGCAGCCCCAGAACACTTCATTGCCATGTTGTGTGCTGCGGCTTGTTCAAAGATACTGCCTTGTAATGTACTATGGCTTGCTGAAAGATAGCCTCCTAGCGCACATTGTCTTCTTGCGTGGCTGTTCTTTGCATGGTCAAATGTCTTTGTAGAGGACACAGAGAAAAATCATGATGCCAACTGCTGCAAGGTAGTACTGTATATCTAACATTGGAATTCTATTTTTGCCCATTTTATGGACAACATTGCTATGTCTCGCATCCAGTTTCTTGGTCATAGTAGTAGTAGTGTAAAGGTGGTGGTTTCTCAGTCTGCAAATCACCTCCAAAAAGTATGGATAAGTGCCATTCAAATGCACACACTTTATACAGTAGAGGGACAGGTACAGCAGGCATGGCCAGGAATTGTGATGAATCACAAGTTGGAGATTATTAAGGAACACATAAATCAGATCTTCATGATACGGGAGGCAAGAAAAAGTGATGACATCAGAAACAATTGTAGCCAATCATCTCCAAAGTGATGGCTGTCTTGAAATTAGGGAACATTATACAATGGAGGCTTTGTTGAGTTTGACAAAATGTACCTATCACTGGGAGACAATACTCTGTATCACTCTACTGTATATGAACTGAAGATGACTACCAGATTCGGAACTGCAGGCTTTTATGTGACATCAAATGTTAGCAGATCTGCCAGGACAATAAAAGTTGTAACACAACTCAAGTTCTTCACACCTGTGAGCAGAAAGAGAGAGGGGGGAAAGGAAAATGCCACACTACCAGTAAAATGAAAATTTTTCAGAAAGGAGCCCAGGAAATACATAGACAGTAAGACAATATTGCTTTGTATTGATTTTCGTGTAGCGCCACTGATGTACCTAACGATGTTAACTAACTTTTTTTTTTAACTTCCTTGCTAAATCCCTCTGGACCTATATCAGAAGATCCCCACTTGCTACCTAGCATGCTACCTGTCACCTAAAGTCCACCCCACCAGGATATTGGGGACAGATACTCCCCAACCTACCTGGTCCGACATCTGGCTCCATCTCTCCAGGCAGATGAGGTGATCAGGAGAGCCAGTGGAGTGTACCTGGTGTTGGGAGTGTGATGGTAGGGCAACAGAGGATGCCGTTGCCTATCCAGGGGATGGTGTTTTTTCCTGCTTGTGTGTGTGTTGTCTGGGCGTGGACATGCAATGGCATCCTGCTCACACCAGGCATGCTCCTGCACCTGGATGAAAGACACCCACTGCAAACCAATCCCCTGCTGAGCATTTCATGCAGCCTGTAGCCAAGTGCTGTGCTGGAAAGGACCCACCCACCCTACGAGAGGAGAGCTGTCCTCTGGATGCTCAACCCTACTCCTCCCCTGCCAACACCCAGTGATTTGAGTTTGCTCCCAAACACAGCTTGCCAGCATGGCACAAGGTGTGGCGTCCAGTGCCTAAACCCTCAGTGCCACAGGACCGGCCAATGTTGAGTAACTTGATAGAGTATAGCACTACTGATGTACATACTAATGTTAAGTAACTTGATAGAAACAGTCCTTAACACTAGACAAACACTGACCATAATTTTAAAATGACTATTCTTTTCCTGCATGTGCCCCAGACCCATTCCCTTCAACCCCATGCTTCACAAACCAGGCACAAAGGTCCAAAATCAGGGACACATCTTAAACATTGGTAATATCCAGTCCAGAATCTGGTAGAAAAGGTAATTTAGTGTAAAATGCATTTTTATGAACAAGGACAAGTCAATAAATACAGTATAATATCTGGCATTATTTTGTGCTTACAATCCACACTGTTCAGTTACAGAGACCCAGATGTTTGGAGGCACATCCCTGAAAATCAGGGACAATTGAGAGGTATGCCTGATCACATTTTTTAGTTAGACTCTGATAAGTGTAGTTTGCAGACAGGCAGGCAATATTCTAAGTCTTTATATTCTAACTGCATTTCTTGTATCAAAACAGTGTGATATCACCAGGGACAATGAATCATCCATTTATTAAGAGCATGAAGAAAACCTCAAGTCAGAATCCCAAGAGGAGGCAGCAGCATAGCAGATGGTTCCTGAGCAGCTGGCCTTTCCAAGGGACACCAAAGCACCACAGCTGCTGGCCCATATACAGGATATGGAACAACCCAAGCAGTTGGTCCATCTGGAGAACAGAGATGCACTATAGCAGCTGGCCTGTCAGAGGACAAGGAATCTTTTGAGTAGTAGGCTAATCCAGAGGACTAGAAATAAACAAAGCAGTATGTGGAGGGGAACACAAAGCGAAATGGTAGATATTGAGCACCAGGGAACAGGGTCTGATGTGAAAACAGCTACACACAGAACACAGAGGAGAGAGGGATTGAGAGCCAAATTCAAGCATTTTATGTGGAAGAGCATAAAAGAATGGAAGCAAAAACACAAGAGGGGAAGGACACCATACAGCATCCAAATGCAGGGCATGTCCATCTGCAGGCAGTGACTCAAGACCTAAAAATGGCAATGAGGGAAATGCAGCAGCGATTGTCAACACCATGGAAATCAACATTGCTGGAGAGGCACATACAGCTAGTCTTTTAGAAGATGTTAACAGTTTAGAGACAGAGGAAATGAGAGACTCACTGCAAGACAAGGACACAGTGCCAGAGGCAATGGCAGATGAAGGGATACCTGTGTCAGTCCTATTGAGAGCAGTCCATGGTCACATCATAGGTACAATGAACATTCTGCTAGATATGGACATTGTGCCTCTAACAAATGAAAAAGAAAGGGATATCTGGTGCTGGAGCTCAAACAACCCTGAATGCTTTGCAGCACTGATTTTTGTGTGCCCTTGTGCCACGCAACATATATGTGCAGTGGGAAAATAAAGTAAACTATGATGGCATAAGGGCAAAAAGTGTTGCCCAGAAACCTGATTAATATAATCCTGACCATCAGGAAGCACTTTGATTTAACACCACCAGTTCTTACCAAAATAAGGGCCAGAATAAATAAACTGTTATGATGGTGTGGAAAGGTGAAACACACCCACTGACATGGTACTGCACCATCTGCCCATAAAATTACCATTTTTCATATTACTGACGTCTAAATATTTTTTCCCAGTTGTATTTGTCCCTGAAATGTGTGTTTAAAACTTGTTGTGCTATGCTGTGTAATATCCTGATAAGAGTACTTGTGTGGGCATTTGTGTGTTGTTATTTTTGCTTGTATAATACTGCTTGGTTCTTTGAAAGTAAAAGTCTTTGAAGGAATCAGACTTATAATAGTTTGATTCACCATGACTTAAGGGGAGTGGTACAGAAATATAGTAAAAGCAAAAACAGGGATGGGATAATATGGGATAATGTTAGTTAAGGAGTAGAGGCCTGATATTCAAAAGAGCACAAAGTGGAGCGTAAAACTTTGTGCTATGCCTTGGAATTGCCTGGGAGCCCGAGTTTTCTATATTCACAATAGCAACACTCGCTCTCGCTTCCGTCTACGTTCCTAAAATTACCGACTCTCTCACTCTATCGTCGCCCCTTCTGCATACAGTATGCAACTTCTATTACCCAAAGGCAAGACAAACTAAGATGAGGGAGTCAGTTTTCTGATTTTTTAAACACAGCGGGGCTTACTTTCGGCTTTTAACAGGTTTTCAGTTTCTGAGATGCGCACCGCTCGGTCACGCTACATTTCGGCAGTGAAAGTGAAAGTCGTGCAGGATCGCGGTATTCTCCATGGAAATGCAGCTTTTTTTTTACAGAAATTAAGAGAAGACAACAAAAGAATGTATGTTCTACTTTTATATATACAGTTAGGTTTCTGTTAATCGGACTGATTGGTCACAGTGGTTACAGTATTAAAAGTGGTTGTACACTGTGAGACTGTGAAAATGGCAGGCAGGATTTGATTTTTAAATTAAATTTTAAGTAAACATTAATGGTAGGATGAAGAGATCAGTTTCTACAGTGTGGGGCTACTACTGGTATATTTACTTATGCCTGTGGGTGTCAGTTGCATATGTGTGTTAGTGTGGGTGTCTAGCTGCACCAGGTGTGGAGTGGTCTTGCTGCTGGTGAAAAGGTTTTGAGGACTGGAAAGTAGCTCAGGCGTGCGGTCGTAGTGGAAGGCGTACGGTCGTTGGGAAATAATGCACGGTCATGTGACGTGTTTTGTCCAATTGTATAAGTGGGATTTCTATGATTTTACCACACCATTTTATAAATATATATATATATAGTGCCACATATATGAAAAAAGGTGGAATTGTATATAACCGACTAGATGGGTTTGTGCTGCAGTCAAACAGATGAACTCACCATTGTGTTCTGTACATTGAATTGAATAACAAGAAAGAAAGAAAAAAAGTTTTTGATAAATCAAGTAAGGAACACCATGCTGACTGAAAAACATTCCTATTTATCTGAAAAAATAAAAAAGGTAAACCATTCATATAACGTGAGGAGAAGTAAATTACTTAGGGATTACCTGATTAGGGGTCCGATTCTCAAAGAGGGCTGCATCCAGCGCAAGCTGTGGCAAACAGCAGCTTGCACCAACACCCCCTGTTCCAGGGACCCCACACCCAATTCAAGTACAGGAGGCATCCTGGGACCTAAGTCCCCTTCTGTGCGGCAGCTCCCACCATGCATCAAACACAAGGCACGGGGTCATAATGTCGCATGGCAAAATGCCGTGTGGCAGAATCACATTGCCCGATTTCTTTTTATTTATTGTTCTTTGGGGGCTCTGTCCCCCATGCCCCCTGTTACGGGGGGCTATGCCCCCCAGACCTACCCCACTAAAGAGTCCAACTGTGGGGGGGGATCCAACTCAGAGTGCACACAGGTCTGGGATTCATCAAATTGCTGTATGCTATTAAACGTACAACATTATGACCCAGTGCGCAAACACAAGGCACATGGAAGGGATTCCTGGAAGCCCCTTGTGGCAATGTCTAGCGGGTCCCTCCATCCTGATGACCCCAGCACAGTCCAATGACCCTCCCAGTGGTGGTCCAGCCCCCCCGTCCCAGCAAGCAGTGTCCCCCATTCCCAAACAGAGAAGGGGACCAGCATAGCCCTCCGCACACCTCCGCAGCCTGTCCCTGAATGGCCAGAATGTGCAGCGAACTGTACAGTGTACACACTAATATTAGTGCATGCACTGTACAGTCTGCCGCATTCAGTGCAGTTGAGGGACTAGCCAGAGGTGAGGCTGTGCTGGTCCTGTTCTGTCTGGGGATGGGGTGGGCACTACCTGTTTGGGTGGGGGGTATAGGACCTGCGGTGTGTGGGCATATGCCATGTGTCTGCATGGTGGGGACACCTTGGGGGTCCAGTGCATAGTCAAAGAGGGCCAAAACAGGGATACAGAGGGTGAGGCTGCCCTGTACTGTCATATTGGCACTTCATATACTGGGTCTGCTCCATATAGGGTACATGGGGTACATTCGGGTTGTGGAGGTGGAACTCGCAACACCTATGTTAACAGACCACCTTAGGAGAAATATCTAGTACCTTTTGCCAGCCCTGGCTGGTCTAAGGGCACTTAGAATTTCTCCCACTGGGTGATGTCTGTGACTAGCAAGCTGCAGCTTGCAGTGGCACAATACACCTAGTGCTGTGCTGCAGTGCAGTGCAGGGCGCAGGGCTGGTGCAAGCCCTGTTTGGGGAAGGCAGCCTGTGGTCGACGCAGGCCACTTTTGTGAATCACACGGTTGGTAACCCTGGATGCAAGTTGCACCTTGCACCATCTCTGTTTGGCACAGGCACCTTGCGTCAGATGCAGGGCTTTGAGAATCGGGCCCTAGGACTCCAAGAACCAGATCCGGAGAGATAACTTTTTATTCTCTGCTACAAAAATATAGAACAAATAAAAAATTCTGACTAAAAATATCCTTGAAAGCCATGGAAAATTTAGTACAGCAGTAAGACAAGAATCGGCCATGCGATTTGTATATTTTGATTAGAAGTAGGCCACACCATAACACATTATTTTAGCTAAATTTTGGGGTAGATGTATTTGTCTATTGTTTAAATAATATGTGTTTGTATCATATGGATTTGTACTGTATAGTGGACTGTAAATGAAACTTCAGATAACAGTGTTTAAATTCAGGAGCACCTTGTAAATAAGACTCTGTCCTAATGGTGTATTATTTGTCATCTGATCCTGACTAAAAAAGACTTTACTACTAATACTACTACTACATCATCCCTGGTGCAATTGGTCCTGCCACGGATCGACAGCCGGTAATATAACTAAAGCATCCCTGGTGCTAGTCACCCCACCCCCGATTGCCATCCTTTAATATAAATACAACATCCTTGGTGCTAGTGGTACCCTCCTGCCAATTGCCAGCCAGGAATAAAAAAAAAGCTCTCTGGTGTGCAGTGGTTCCCATCCAGCACCAATCCATGGCACTGCCACTAAATACTCCATACTCTCTGGCATCTAGCACTCCCCCTAGCAGCAATATACACTCCCTCAACTCACCCTATCAGTATCTATGGTGCCGGAGTGTGCATATGGCGACCAGCACAGACATTCTTACACCTCCTCAGCTGGCTGCCATATGTCCAGGCATGGAGCATGCCTCTTATTTATAGGACAGGGCACATGACGAGGGCTGTGCCAGTTATCATATGCACCTCCGGTACCGCAGATACTGATAGGGTAAGTTGGGGGGCTTTCGTGCTGTGGGGGGCTGCTAGACACCAGGGAGTATGTATTGTCGAACAGCAACACCATAGATCAGTGCGGGGGGTGCACTGGATGCCTGGGAGGGTTTTGTTTTCATTCTGGGCTGGCAATTGGAGGGGGTGCCACTAGCACTAGAGATGCTGTATTTATATTACAGTCTGGCAATTGGAGGGGGGACCACTGCTACCAGGGATGCTTCAGTTATATTGCAGGCTGGTGATTGGTGGGGGGGGGCCACTAGCCACAGGGATATGTTCACATTATTATGGGCAGGTAATCAGAGAGGGGGTGCCATGCACCACAAGGGGAGGATGTGCTCCCCCAGCAGACAACTGGCTAGGTGGTGGCAACACCTCTGGCAGCTACTGTGGTTGCCCAGATTATGTTGGGTTTGTGTTTGGCAGTATTTGTACTGTGCAAAAGGATCACACTAAACCCTTTTGTGCAGCTCAAAACCACTGAATGTAGGGTAGCATGGCTATTCATGGCCACACCCCTTCCTTGCTGACCCACATACATATGCTTTGCACTGGTGCTAACTCTCTTTGCTTGTGCAAAGGCCCGTTTTGAATATGGGGATCCAGGGCAAATCCTTTTTGCATGGGCAAAGACCAATTAGTGCCTGCACAACATCTGAGTATCAGTCCCCAGGTATTTGCTTTCAATAGGTATAGAACTGACTATTTTATTTATTGTATATTGATGTGCTTGTAGTCTTTTACATTGCATAATCCATTATGTGATAGTATACTGAAACAAGGGGCTTTTCACCTTTGCTTTTAACAATGCTAGTAAAATAATTTAATCACTTGCTCTTCAAAGTAGCTGTTTATTTTTGGCTTGATGTTCTAATTATACCTAGATGCAGGGAAGGGAGGGCAGGAAGGTAGCATGGGTGACTTTACACAAAGTACAAAAAGGAGGGTTATCAGACACAAATGTGTACTGGTTATTAGGTGTTACATTTTAAATGTGTACACCACTATGACAGTGGCTATGCAGTCATACCAAACTGAGCCAATGGATCATAAGACACCTAGTGAAAAGCTAAAGAATTACAAATTGAGCCTTTGCTCCTCCAACCTTGGACAGCATGTGGGTGGTCTGATAGCACACTATTGCGTGCTATAATATATGATATCTTTGAAAGTGCCAATGGCACCTACTGTACCTATTCAGCTGCTGCCTACCTCTGCCAATTAGATTATATCATTTCCTGACAGGTGCCTGCCACTACAAGCAACCACCTCATTTCTGACACTTGAGGAGAAACATCTGGATAATGCAAAATTAATATTATGAGATTGTTTATGCACTACTGTGCTTTAGAAGAGATGCTGGGGAGGGTCTGTGTCTGAGATGTTGACTTGACACAACATGGCAACATTGTATAACAGCAGAAACAGAAACATTGAGGAAATGATAAATTTACATGTGCATTTATTTATATAAAATGTTTAACAAATTACAACACGTGGTTAGTGGAAGACTGTCCCAGCACAGCAGCACATTCAAATAAAAGATTGGAGAAAAATTGGGAGACTAGAGATTCTTTGTATAGTGTGCTTTTCACATGTACTGTATACCATAGTGCTTTATAACAAGTGACAATGCAAGGATTTCTAAATTATGCAAGAAAGAGAAAATGAGAAGGGAAATCAGAATTTTTTTTTTTTTTATGCATTGTCTTTTTCATTTTTCTGGAGGTGGAAAGCTGACAGCAGAATTTAAAAGATAGAGAAGAGACTAGCTAAAGCACACCAGTGATAGAGAAGATAGCAGAAAGATAGCAGCAATCACAGCAATCAGGATTCATGACAGAGTAAGATAGGAATTACAACATTTACTTTTTTTACATGTTTAAAGTTTTTCATATTTTTTAAATATGTAAACAGTATAAGATATGGACAAGATGAGCAAGAGACAGGAATCACTTTATAGGGCTGCAGCCTGGGTGGGACAGAGGATGCACCCCCACCACAGAGAACCATCATTTCCTTAAGGAAAATCCACTGGTTTTCAAGCAGCATGTCTAGCATAGCTTTCATGGACACAAATCTGCATATAAGGTCACTCATCTCCAAGTGGAGTTATGCCACTTCAGCTTTTTCAGAAATTACCAGAGGAGGGGGGTGGATGATATAAAGCTAGGGCCCCAGGTGCTGTCCTCTGCAGCCCCTGAGTCTGGCTGCAGGTCCCAATCATAGTCCCCTCCATGTCACCTTGTGGCAACTGGGCACCTTGTCATCTCGTGCTGCACCACTACCACTGTGGCACTGAAGCAGCACTAGAAGTGGAACCACCTCTATCCCACTTCATTCTGTGCTCATTCCACTTATGCTGGTCTCTTAATTTATTGTGGGTGTGCTGCTCACCAGTGTCCAAGTGGCTGCCCCTTCCCCATGCAGATCATTAGTCTAACAATGTTTGCATTTCACAGTTCTATTGTTGCTGGGGTCCAGATCACAAAAGTCCCAAACAAGAGACTTGTTCTGCTGCCCAGGGGAGATACCTGCTCTCAGGGCCTCCTCTTCATGAAGAGCAGCCAGAGGTGGTGGTTGAATGGAGGGGATGGCACAGGAACTGATCTCCTGCAGTTTTTATAGCAGTGGAATGTGGGGCCAACAGGAACACTTTGACTTGCTGCTGTGTCACTGTTTGGAGTGTCCTCCTCCAGAGGAAGAAGCCACTGCTGCTAGATGTTTATTGCTGCCACTTCCTCCCGCACCCAGTGCTGCTGGTGCCTTCTGTGGTGTCCTCTACAGACATCCCAGTCTTGTCACTCTCATCTCCACTCATGTTTTTTGCACCTTCCCCTGCACTCCCTGACCCACTACTCCTTCTGGCTGCTCAGTGTCCTTGTCTGCCCACCAGTCTTATCCTTTACTGTTGCTTTCTGCCACTGGGCTCTCCAGGCTGTCCCCACATCCTCAGAGAGTCTGCATATTTCTGACTGGGGGCCCCTCCCTTGGGAAGAGGACAGGAGGGGAGTAGAATTCCTGGGAGGGTCCTCCAAGGGATACAGGGTTGGGGTGGCAGGAGAAGTACCTTAGGGGAACAATGGCTTGGGTAGACTAAGCAACCATCATCCAGCAGATCAAGATGGGTGCTAATTTCCATTTTCTGTGCCCTTCCCCACATCCTAGCAGCGTGCACCACAATGACACCATGAAAGAAGAGCCAGCTGACATATGGTCACTCACATTGGGAAGCCTCTGCATACCATCTGCATACCACCTGGTGTTTCTGTCCAAACAGTGCTCCACAGCACCATCACCTGGCAGGAGAGCATCTGAGTGCATGCTCTATCATACTCCTTGCCAGTCACTGCTACTGGTGTCCCAGGCAAGGGACTCAAACCCTTATCATCAGCATGGCAAGCAGGTGGCCAACCACTCATCACCGTGGAGCCAGTCCAATCTTTATTCACTTTTATTTTTTTTTATTTATTTAGTTGTTTAACCAGGTATAGCACACTGAGCTGGAAGCTTTTTTACAGGAGCGACCTGGGAGCACAAGGAGGTTAAGTGACTTGCTCAGGGTCACGCAGTATGCAAGTGGAAGCTGTGGGATTCAAACCCAGGTCTGGTCTGCTGGATGTCACCAGATTTGCAGCTCAGAGCCTTAGACCACTGCGCAATACTGCCTCAAGGCCTCATTTTTATTAAAAGAAAAAAATATAGAAAAGAAGAAATATATACTACACAACAAGTGTAGCACCCCTTTTCATCTACATTCTGATGGTGAAACAAGGAAAAGGACCATTACAGCGACATTCGCTGTAATGGTCCATTTTCCTTGTTTTGCCTTCCCACAGTGTTCAGCTCCCTCCTCAGACCAACTCTGACCAGAAGTTGGAATCTTAGAGTCCTGGGGGTGTGGGGGGCAGAGCCCCTCACATAGGGTGTGTGGGGGTGCAGTCCCCCACAGAAAACAAAGAGTCCAGAGGTGGCACAATACCTGCGTCGGTATTGTGCAGTCGCTGTGGGGGAGGTCAGCATTTTCACTGACGGGAAAACTTGGTGCTTCCCACAACAAGGAGTAGCACAAAGAAAATTAAAAGCAGATGCAAGAAAATCGTAAAAAGTCAAATTATAAATATATAATTAAACATGAATTAACAGGACAAGAGTGTTTCATATACACACCGGCTGCCCCACCACCCCCGCCACCACCCTAGGCGGACTTAGCCTTATATAGGCTGAAGGAATCATGTGACTATTTGTAACAGCCCACTTTCCCACTAGCTGATTATCTGCTATCACCACTAGTGGCCGCCCTATAATGCAGCATCTCCAACATGCTGCCATTATACATCACCATGCTGTGCATGTTCCCTTCCCTAACATCCCTCCCACTTTTCTCCTACCCTGCCCCTCAACCAAGCACCAGCTCAGTAGTCAGTAAAGCATCTCCCCCTCCCTACCACACCACTGCTACCACAGGTCCACTGCTTCTATATCTCCAGACTAACTGGGTACCCAGTGCATCCATTGTGCCGAACGCCTTCCACGCTGGGCTGACCTTACTAAGATTTCCTTACTCACGGGGGATCATGTCATGAGCCGGGTCTGAGAGGACATCTTCTGTTCTGCTCCTAGGCCCTACTATGAATAAACAGCTTTAAAGTCTCTCGGAAACTTTAATCCTTGGCTAAATATCCTTCCCTAATCGGCGAGGTGCTATGTGCTTGATTTCTTGTGGAACTGCCGTGGGTTTAAGCGAGAGAAAGCAGTGATTATTTTTCTGACATTGCACTCTCAGCATCAGTAATAGGCCAAACTGCAGCATCGGGATGGAGGCCGAAGTTATGGAGCCCCTGGCAGCGAGAACCCCGGCAATAAAAAGACCGAAACCCCTATCGCCCATCCCAGATGAACAGGTGGGCTCATTAGACATTGAAGGGGCACTAGCAAGACTACGGAGGATATTTTGGAAATCAAGCAAATGCTGCAGGGGATGGTGGTCAATTTTGCCGAAGTCAAACCATCATTGCACTCACTAGCTCAGAGAATGGGGGATGTAGAAGCTAGGATTTCCTCCCAAGAATGGAACGTATCCACTATGGAACAAGAGCTGGTGGCTGTACGAAAACAAGTCAAGAAACTCGATGATAGGATGGAAGATCAAGAGTTTAGAAGTCAGAGAAATAATCTTATACTAACAGGGCTCCCAGAGATGGCTGAAGGGTTGGATTGTGTTTCCTTCTTACAAGACCTTTTGCTTAAATTGCTGGGCCCTACTCAGTTTGGGGAGGCTTACAACTTGGAGAGAGCTCACAGGGCACTAAGAGGGATGCCCCCGCCGGGAGAAAGACCTTGGGTCTTAATCATGTGTTTCTGAACTACAAGGAAAAGTGTCATGTGCTTTTTGCTGCTAGACAAAACAAAGTTTTACACTGGAATGCTGCGTCTCTCTGGCTATTTCAGGATCAAACACCAATGGTTAGGGAGAAACAGAAGAAGTATTCAGCGATCAAGAAAAAGCTGTACCTTGCTGGAATTAAATTCCGTTCACAATATCCCGTGACTCTGATGGTATGACTTCAAGCTGGGGAGAAGAGATTTTTGACTGCTTGGGACACCTTGGAGGGCCTGAGGTTTGAACTTCCAGAGTTACTGAAGTCACCAACCTGAACTTCTGCAGACAAGAAGGGGGCTGGTCTAATCTAAACAGTTGGGACTCTTGAGATTGAAGGGAAATGCCAAGCTTATTTCTCTGTTCAGGTTTTTCCTTTAATTGTTAAAAATGTTTGGTTAAAATGTTCAAAATAATTCTGTTTGGTTACTGGGGATCAATTTCGGGGTGAAGGCAGATTGGCTCCAGTATGGAGTTGTAAGGTTCGAATTAGATGTGGGCAAGTTTAGGTGGGAGGAAGGCTGGTTGGGGCTATGAGGTAGGGCAATGTGCTGTTGGTATTGAGGGGTTTCTGTGGGCACAGCTCAGAGCTCCAAGGGGACCTTCCATCGAGGGGATGATTTAGGAAGGAATGGGGAATGAGAGGGACTTGTTGGCAAAGTCAGTCGTTAGGGGGGTTGACCCCTCACCCCATGGTGGGTGGTGATAGTGGCATTGGGGGGTGGGACTAATACTCAGTTGTTTAATTTTAGCTCTCAATATGCAAGCAGGATTTCCCACTTAGTTGGGAAACAGTGAGTGGGCGTTGTTCTGCTCTGTTAACTCCCTGCCAAGCTAGAGCCCATTGGATAATATTTAAATATATTTACTCATGCTGTATAAGGGCAGATTCTGAATCTTACAGGGATTGATTGAGGGGTGGAGGGGAAATGTGGAGAACTGATGAGAGCGGGTTACAGGGGAAGAGATGTGAATATGTCTCAGATGCTTTTTCGTTATAGGCAGGGTCCTCTGAGCTGCTCATTTAATTTGAAGGGCTAGGGGGGATCACAGAAATGGATTCATCCATGAATCGATATTTGAAAGCAGGGCGATCTCATGATTGGGAACGGGGGTTGGGAGGTTAATGGAATCTGGAAGGGGGGAGAGAGTCCAATATAGTGTGGGAGTAGGATGCAGACCTTGAGAGGGCACAGAATGATGGTTTAAGCATAATCCTTTTTATACCTAATAATGTCATGTGTTAAAATAATTTCATGGAATATTAAAGGACTCTGGGGTAGGCACAAAAGAATGGTAATTTTGAGATACATTGGTCAGATGGGGGCTTATATAGCTGCTCTACAAGAGACCCACTTATTGACAGAGGAGTTGAGTTTCCTTAAGCAGATGTGGATGGGACAAGTCTTTGGGGTAGGTAAAGAAAGGGCATCGGGGGGTGTGGTGATCTTAATAGGGCAAACGTGTCCATATAATGTAACACAAGTGATTATAAGGGAGGATGGCAGAGGGATCTATCTGTCTCGTACCCTGTCCAGTTAGGCACTCTCAGTTGCTTCTGTCTATGGTCCAACTCCATCTAATCCTGATTTCTATGCTTCATTGGAGCGGGATATCGCTGTTTTTTCTTCACACTCCCTTATTTTGGCAGGGGGCTGGAACATCTGTTTCAATAATTGGGAGGATAGGATACCACCATCCAGGGGGCCTCTGTCCAGGGCTCAGATTGCCTTGAATAGATTGCTAGACGTTACAGCCCTGGTAGACCCACTCAGGACTCACTCTACTGGGGCAACAATATGACATTTTACTCTGAGGCCCATAAGAATCAATCTCGCATTGATTTTTTGGGGGTAAACAGGGAGGCATTTAGGGAGAGTAAGGAAATGACAAACCAGGGGTAGAATATTCTCGGATCACTCCCCTATTCAACTGATATGGGAGCCAAAACCTACCCCTCCTAGACCATATAGGTGGAGGCTGAATGATTCCCTATTGACGGAGATCTCAGTTCAGAATAAACTAGAGGAAGCCCTTTTAGAGATCATTCAGCAGCAACTGCCTATGCTTCAGAATAGAAACTTGGCATGGCCAACTTGTAAGGTGTTGTATGTGGGGGTTGCGCAGGGTTTTGCAGCACAGAGAAATAGAACGAGATGTGGAAAAGAGGAATTCATTTTGGGGGCAATTGAATCTCTGACCCCATTGGAAGGGTCCTCCAGGGAAATAGATGCTGAACTTAAAAGCCTAATAGGGGAAATGGTGGACATCCTGTATGGTAAAGTGGAGTTCTGGTTAGAAAAGATTCAAGCTAAATATTTAATGCAGGGAGACGTGCCTGGTCGCCTTCTAGCAGCTAGAGTTAAGGAATGGGAAGCTACTAGAACAGTCACTTCTATACAGTATGCTGGAAAACGTTTAACAGACCCTCAGAAAATGGTGGATGCCTTTGAGTCCTATTTCAAAGAAATATATCAGGCAAGAAACCTTGCTGGAGAGGAGGAAATCAGAACATTTCTGGAGGAAATTCTGCAACCAGTCCTAGACTTAGCACTGGCCAGGGAGTTAGCGGCTCCCATAAGAACATCTGAGATAATTGCAGTGGTGCAATCTCTGCCCTCTGGTAAAATTCCAGGGCCAGATGGACTTACGGCTACATTTTATCAGGCACATGTCCATACTATACTTCCCATACTTCAGGATATTTTTAGTACTATAATACAAGAATGGGTGTGTCACCCTCCTTTATACCAGGCATACATTACACTTGTTCCAAAACCAGACAAGCCTAAGGACTTACCTGGCAGTCACAGGCCTATAGCATTGATGAATCAAGATATTAAGATCCTTATGAGGATTTTGGCTAATAGAATTTGAGCATTGCCCCAACTTTAATTAGTCAAGAACAAGTGGGATTTATTCCAGGTAGGGGGGTGAATGACACCCTTAAGAAATTACACCACATACTCAGTTATGCACCGGATTCCCAACTATCCCTAGCTTTGATATCTCTAGATGCAGAGAAGGCCTTTGACAGGGTCTCCCATCCTTTTCTTTTTGCTACACTGGAGAAGATGGATTTTCCAGAGGGCCTTCTCAGAGGTATCAAAAACTTATATAAAGCTCCTATGGCCAGAGTATTGTGTAATGGCTATATTTCCCAAGAGATTCAGTTAGAAAATGGGACCCGACAAGGATGCCCCCTCTCACCGATACTGTTTAACATATACCTGGAACCCTGTTGAAAGCTATTAATATGGACACTCATATAAAGGAGATTATAATAGCAGGGAGGGAGCTAAAATTTTCAGTCTTTGCAGATTATATACTTCTCCACTTACAAGATCCGGCATCTAGTTTTGAAAGAATAGTTGATATAATCGGGCGATTTTCTAAAGTCTTGAATTATAAATTAAATTTGACTAAGACTCAAATTCTCTCTCT
Organism: Neoceratodus forsteri; assembly: GCA_016271365.2. NCBI lineage: Eukaryota > Metazoa > Chordata > Ceratodontiformes > Ceratodontidae > Neoceratodus > Neoceratodus forsteri. Next base: position 865,538,350 of record CM057450.1, on the reverse strand, counting down.
GACACCATGTCTGCAGGGCAGATTTTGCACCTCTGCAATTACAATGGGTGACAGACAGGATTAAATACCTGGGCATATGGATTACAGCTAGTATGGAGGATGGTGCTTCAACAAATATTGATGGGGTCCTATCAGCAATTAGAGGGGACATACTAAGATGGAATAAGCTTCCTCTGAACTTTGCAGCTAGACTGGGACTTATTAAAATGAACCTATTGCCTAGGTTATTATATCCAGTATATTTGGCCCCATATAGCATTTCCAAAACCTGGTTTATTACAATTAGGAAGCTGCTCTCTGAATTTCTATGGAATTCTAAGCCTCCTAGGAAAAAGCATAGTATTCTGTGCCTACCGCATGCCTTGGGGGGGATTAAACTGCCTGATCTTCATTTATATTATGTGGAGGGCAGCTGGGTCTTATGATTCGATGGGTTTGAAATCTGGAAGGGGATACCTATATATCAATACCAACCTGGCTACAAATAGAAAGGCAAATGTTAAATTACTGTGCATGTCAATGACTTCTCTATTCTCCTAAATTATTTTTTACAAATTGTCACTCTGCTGTGATTCCTTGTTCTGTGTGTCTGTGACATCTCTGTTCTCCTAAAATGTTTTTAGTTGCCATCCCGCTTGCAGTGATTCCTTGTTGTGTGTGTCCATGCCTTCCATATTCTCCGAAACTATTTCCAAGTTTGTTGCACTTGATGTGTTCCTTATTATGCAAATTTATGACTTCTCTTTTCTCCTACACTAGTCACCGCCCAGGCTTGCAGTGATTCCTTGCTGTACATGTCCATGATTTCTCTTTTCTCTTCAACTATTTTTCAGATAGTGTCACGCTCGCTGTGATTTCTTGTAGAAGATATCCATGACTTCTTTATTCTGCTAAGCTATTGCACAATGTCTTAGTATATTTCATTTTTGACTTTAGTTCTTGTTTTGCTGTTTAAATCCTAAGGATCTCAGCATGTCAACTGCACCAGCAAGAAAGGTCAAAATCTGCAATGCCTCATCAAAACATAGAGGATAATGGCTGGGGATCAGGTGATAACCACACTGTAATCACCTCGAGTGGTTGCTAGAGCAATATGGTAAACCTCGAGAGCACAGCTCGAGAGGTTTACTGTAGACCTAGCAACCAAGAGAGGTGATTTCAGTGTAGTTGTCACCCGATCACCAGTCATCATCTTTTATAGTGTATGGTCAAAAAAACACCGTTTGCATTCTATGTGTGAGAATTATGGAACTCCGGTGCATTCTTTTTTGTTATGCCACTGTTTGGAAGCTCCAAAGTGTGGTTAACAACTTTTAAAATTCTAAACAGTGCATAACAAAGCTGTGTAACTGCTGATTATGATGGTTAATAGGCACCTACCATACATTATAACTGACTTATCAACTTGGGTCAGAATGCCTGCATGGAGACAACACAAAAATGAGACCTGCTAAGAAGACAAAAAGATACTGTTAACAGCAGAGCAAGGCTGGAGGTTTGTCGCTGTTGTTATCCACAAATGAAGATAGAATTACCTCTGAAAATAATTTAGCACAGCAGAATGAGGGTGGAGTTTTTTCATATTAATTATCCACAGATCATAACATATTCATCACTGAAAATGAAGTTGAAGGTGAAACTGAATGTGTCAACAATATACTGTATTATACAATGGCAAGAGAAAATCCTTGTCCCCGATTGGTCAGACTGGGACAGGAACCGGGATGTTATCCCAGCATAACATCCCGACTATACTCCCAGTGCACTGACGACCGCATTCCAAGTGAACAAAATATCACTCCACTGTCGTCCCAAGCAGCAGCTACAGCAGTTCTTGCTGTGCGCGGAATCGAAGTTTCCCGCCCTGCTTGACAACTGTGCTCCCTGTCACACGCCACCCTGGTAACCACGCTGCCACAACCTTAACATTCCCAGCTCAGACACTTTAAAAATACATAAACAAATGCAAGCCCCGAAGTCCACTCACTCTGCAGCTACGATAGTGCGAGCACGTGCAATGTCGAAATATGCCGCGCTTGCTTGCTACCTCAAAAAGCGCAATCCTCAACTCAGTAAATGGCAAACTCTCAAGAGTCACGGACTGACCGTTTTTCTCCAGCGTTCCCCGATCCCAGCTCACCTCGTAATCTCCAAAACTAAAACACATTCTTCGTCCTCCTCCCTACATCCTGCCAGCTTCTGTCACAGACTTCCGTTCACAGTGCTAACACCAGGAGTCTCGCAGAACAGTGACACGCTGGCAGCTCCGATCAAAATGTTATCCACAGTGATACTGTCCCGGTACATTAAGCAAACTGTACCGAGAGAACTGCAAACAAGATACAGTTGTTTGTGTGTGTGTGGGGGGGGGGCAGCAGATCAATCAAAACACATCAATTTGTTTAGGAGCAGCACCACCTACTGGCCAAAACAGAACTACTTTTCTCTTCAGTACACCTCCACATTGAAAATCAAACGCAAAATCTATTTAAAAATGCATTTTTTCTTCATCTTTCTGTCTTTTAAAATTAACGAGCTATTGTATAATAGGAATAATGCCCTCCAGGGTGGGTGATATGCTGGGATAACATCCCTTCTCGGGTGTTGGACGCCCTCGGCTGCTGGCCTCGGGTTCAACCACCCGAGGCGGGATGTTATCCCAGCATAACACCCACCCTGTCGGGCATTATTCCTTTATTACCTGCCTTTGATGTTGGTAAATGAGATAATTTACAAAGTCCCTTACCAATGCAAACCTGTGGTAAACTGGATTTATGCTTCCTACAGGTTTAGCGAGAGCAATATCCATGAATTGCAATTAGGCCAAAAATACCTGGGGCAAGGTTTAAAAACGAAAATAAAGCATGCACATGCTGAAAAAAGGTATGCAAAGGTTTCCTTTCATGATTGTAATTTTTTTATGCATGTCCTCAATTTTCACAATTTATGGCAGCTTGCATTTTTTTTCTGTTGTTGTGTAGCTGTGAAGAAATACTAAGCCTGCTATTACCAGGCTTACCATTTTGTTTGCAACTGCAGAGAAAAGGAAAATGCCACCCATGTGCAGAAAATGCAAAAACAGCAGTTTTTTGCAGGTGCAGATAGTATCCCATCACTAGGGAGCAGCACACTGGGACTTAGTCCTGGGCCATGTCAGGCCATTTGAAAACCTGACCTCTAGAGTTCTGTGTGAGAAAAGTGTTGTGGCCCACAAGCAGAATCTACTTTCCGTTAGCTGATGGCCATTCAGAAGATACATTTATAAGCACTGGATTCCAAAACTGGAAAAAAAAAATTTTTCAAACATCTCAAGCACATGCTGCGAGTAAGCACATACATTTGCCTTTAGTCTGGTAGTGTGTCAGTGTAATGCAAACACTATGAGTGCCCAGCTACAGCAGCTCAACAAACTTTGAACTGACAATGTACTGTGCAGAATGTTCTGATAAAAAGTATAAGCAGGATTTGCTACTTGGATCAGCCAGGCTTGGCTTTAAGAGGACATAATAAAGACAAAGAAATTTAATGGTACTGCTTCATCTATGTAAAGAAGACAACACAGATCTGAAGTCTTGCTCAGTGGTCATCATGAGCAGTACACTTCTTAGGCAATTCAACATGAATTGCTGCAAATTATGCCAAATAGTATGTTAAGTGGTATCTGTGCCAATATAAACGATAGCTCTGTTTGCAGTAGTTGTTGATGGTACAGTTGACATTTCTTTTCAAGATCAGCAGTGCATGGCCATAAGATATGTGGATGAAAAGCTGTGTTCTCAGAAATGTTCCTCAGATTCTATTACATGACAAATGGCACAACAGGACAACTGACTGCAGACATTGTCAGTGGTGTACTTCTTCAGATGAATTTATCACTTGCAAACTTTAGAGGGCAAACTTATGATGGTGCCAGTAATGTGTCTGGTAGATACAAAAGGGCATAGGCAGTTAATGGTTTCAAAAAGCAATTTGCATTGTTTGTTCACTGTTTGATGTACTGTGGAAATCCGGTGGCCCAGAAAGCAATGAAAGCCTCATCTGTGATTCATGATGCTGCTGATGGAGTTGTCAATGATGCCACTATATTTTGCAGGGGTCAATGATGCCACTATATTTTGCAGGCAATCAAGCAAACTAGTCAATATTTTATCAAGACTACGTAGTGAAAATTATTCAGCTGGGAGATCTTCAGGCTATATCTGCAAAGGAACAAACATATAATATTACTATGATATTAGTATCAGTTAAAAAACGGGCTTCAATACATTGGAATGATCATGTCAAACTGTTATATATGGAATGGCTAAATTAACTTTTGAGCAGTCATCATTCAGAGAAAATGATAACCTGTATCAATAATCGTCTGGTACTATATGAAAAACAATGGAGTAAGTTGTATACCTTATATACCCTTCCCATGACTTGAATTGCCCTTGGTTGCCCCTACCATGTAATGTATTTACTTTATTTCCTTTTGGTACCATTATTGTAATGTGGTTCCATTGCATTTTCTGTATTCTATTGCCCTTTTTGTTTTCTCCTTTTTATCTAAATACATCAGACTTCAGTACTGTCTATGCACTCATTTCTTATACATTGTTGGAGACATGTTTATTACTTTTTAACACTTTGGTTTGTAGTTTTCTGTGTTCTGAAAATCTTAATAAACATTACATTTCCAAAAAAGAAAATAATTCAGTTGTTCATCTACATCCTTTGTGCCCAGCATGGTTTCTGTGTCTAGTCTTGCCTTGCAAGCTGTATTAATGAATCTGGAAGACATGGTAGAAGCCAGGACAGAATACCAGAAACAATGTCACAGTGAACTAGCCATTAGAGCTGTGGCTTAATAAAAAGTATGTGCCAGGAAGAGTCTGTGATAGGTGTTAAGATGACAATGGAAGTTCTGGTTCCTTTGGAAACATTAAATCAAACGGTGCAGTCAAGACAAAGTTCTGTATCTGGTATGATGGTGATCATGAAAATCCTGACCAAAAACATATTCACACTTCATACTGATCAAATATTTGCCAGGGAATACAATGAAACTACACAGATGTGTGCAGAGCTTGACATCCAACCACCACAACTGCCTTGGCATCGTAGATCACCAAATCGCTATACTGGGCCTGCATCTACCACTGACTGGAGTACAGCAGAAGAATATTATTGAGCACAGTATTTTTTGTTTATAGGTACAACTATCAATGCATTGAAGAATTTTATGATCAGCCTGGTTTCTTGCAGTACTCATGCCTGGAAGATGTTAATTTAAAGGATGCAGAAAAGAAGGACATTATGGCCACAGTAGCAAATATCCAGAGATAACTGATGACAGCATGATTGTTCAGCTAGCCCTGTTCTGGCAGCAAGGATGAATGTAAAGTTTAGTTGAAGGGATTGCATGCAAAATTTTAACTTTAGACCCCACAGTAAGGAAGTTGCTCAATGGAATTGAAACATTCATCCAACTACTACTCACAGTTTGCAGCAGCAAAACAGAATCCAAAAGGACAGTTTCATGCCATCACCAATTAAAAAACCTATGTGTGCAGCTCCATGAAGCAAGATAGACTAAATTATTTAGCTGTCATCCATGTTTATCAGGAAAGACTGGATCTTCCTGATAACCTTCTTGATATCCTTGACATAGCAAAGGAATCTGTGCAAAAGTGCAGTGCACACAGGGCAGTATGTTGGAATTTCTAAACTTAGCATCCGGAGGTGTATAATACCAAGCCATAACCATGCTTTCACTCAGCAATAGAACACCAATGTTTCAGTTTCACAAACAGACAATTATGGATTTGAAGGAACTTTGTATTTCTACTTAGCTCATATTTTGTTCAGACTTATCACAAACAAAAAAAGTTATGTTTCTTAGGGTTTGCATTAGAACAAGTCAATAGGGGATCAGTTTGATCCTCTGATTTAAATGCTGGAAATCAACCCCCAAAGTGTTGGCGTCCTACATTTCTGTATTGTGTGTACATTATGTGATACCTTTCTATTAATGATACAGGTGCCAACCTATTAATATAGAGTCAGCTCTGAAGCATAGCCTTTTTCTGTCTCCAAATCCTCACAAAATCCAATTTGAGCATGTCAGTAGGGGGTTAACAGCAGCCCTTGTTTCACTTGTTAGGTTTAAATATTGGGTTTTATATTAACTGAAGTAGATCAACTAAGCTCAGGAGTCTTTGTCCAGCATGATGGCAGCTCAGTCACTGAGCACTAAATGTCCATGTCTACCATATTTTTGATCAAATAAAAAAAAACAATACTCTGTATCAAAATTTATCAGTGAACATGGACTGTTAGGCTGCACTAATGTGTTAACATTTGCATGTAACAGAGCCTGATTTGGTTATAAAGGAACATAAGTAAGAATGTTGCAGTATTTTTCGTGTGACTGTTTTACTGTTTTTATATTTGGATTGACAAGCCAAAAAAATGAAAAAAAAAAATCACATGTACAGTCCAGCTCATTACCTTTATAGGCATTAAACCAGAAGGTGTGGCAAATTCCAGGGTTGGGAGGTAGAAAAATGGACAGACTAGGTAGGCAAAGTGGTCCTTATCTGCCGTCAAATTCTATGTTTCTATGTAACCACAGTAGGCAACCAGGCAGCACTGCACAATCTGGGTGGATATCTTGTGGAGACTGTTATTGTATCAAAGTAAAAACAAAATAAAAACATTTTTTTTTGCATGGTACATTAGGGATTCCTGCTAAATAGTCACTGGGAAAAGGATTACGGTACTAAGGAGAAGGGAGACTCTCTAACAACAATCAGGCATACAGAAGCATAGCAGAAAGCGATCATGTTGAGAGTGGTGCAGTGCAATGGATGTGAAATAGCAGTCTTCAGAAGGACATTCTGGGAACTGTGGTGCTGTCCCATCTACAGGCACCTCTCTGGGCTGAGGGCAGAGATTGCCAGCCTCCAGGCCAAGTTGGCTAGGTTTCAGGGAATCTCCTCCCCCACCCATGGGTTACCAAGTCTACACCCAATACCTTAAAGGAGGACCAGCAAAAAGAGTGGGAGTACTACAGTGGGCTCAGGGTGGGTGAAGTGGGTGGATCAAAAGTGCATCCCTCACCCTGTGCAACTGAAGAACTCCTATGTAGTTTAGGAACAGGGGGAGCAACCTGCAGTGTCACCTGAAGTTGTGACCAAGGGATATGAGCAGGTTCTCCACAAGAGAGCCCCACAGGTGGTAGAGGACCCCAAATGAAGAGGAAGCTTCTCCTAGTGGGCGACTTCATAATCCGGGGAGTGGCTTTGCCGACAGGTACAGTGGAGGTAAGGGAGGCATAGTGTCTACTGGGAAGCACAGCTCAGATGGAAGGGGATAGGATCCAGAGAATTGCTATGGCAGTAGCGAGGAGGGAGGAGCGTGATGTCATTGTCCATCTAGGGACAAATGACCTGGCTAGGGACAAGGCAGGGACAGAAAAGGTGCAGGAGGAGTTCAGGGAGTTGGGGAGGGACCTTGGGCAGGTAGCAAGCTCCATGACCTTCTGAGAGGTGCTGCCTGTCCACGGCAATGGGGAAGGCTAGGAACCAGGGACTGCAATGCTTGGCTGGAGAATTGGTGTAGAGAGAAGGGTCTTGGCTTCTTTGGGGACTGGGAACCTACCTAGAGGAATGTGGACCTGTACAAGGGCAATGGCCTACATCCATCCAGGGGAAGGGACCATTGTCTTCAGTGAATGGTTTAAATGCTTTATTGGCAAGCATTTAAGCTAGCTGGGGAGGGCAGAAGGAGGCAGGGAGAATCAAACTGCCCGCCACCACAGGATAGTGCAATCAACATGAACGATCACCAAGTTACGATATTGCCAGAGATAACTAAGCTCATAAATGGGGGGACAGCAGAGGACAGTAGAAAGGGTGTTAAAAACAGGAAAGACAAATGGAGGAGGCAAAAAGGCAAAAGGGGGGATGATAAACTGGCAAAACATGGAAGGCCATGTATACTAATGCCCGCAGCCTAGGAAATAAAATCCCAGACCTGGTGACCTTGATGACGGAGGATGACCTGGACATTATGGCTATTACCGAGGAGTGGAATACTGGAAACCATGACTGGGATGTAGCAATACCAGGTTATACTCTGTTTTGGAGAGACAGGGAGGGGGGTTGGCTCTTTATGTCAGGGAGGGTATTAGAGTGACTGAGATACAGGGAATGTGGAGCGGGAGAAGAGGTACTGTGGGTCACCCTTGAGACAGACAATGGCAGAGCTATTCAAAAGGGCATGATACACAGACCTCTAGCAGAGGGGAAGGAGGTGGACAGGGTTCTAGTGGAATCCATCCACACAATGGCAGCTAAAGGGAGATGCTGCTGGTAGGTGATTTCAATCTGCCAGATGTGGATTGTAGCATCCCAGCTGCTGCCTCAGCCAGGAGCAGGGACATCCTGTACTCCATGCAAGGGGCTGGCACCAGACAACTAGTGCTAGAGCCCACCAGGGAGGGTGCAGTTTTGGACCTAGTGCTCATCAACGGGGACAGAATTGCAGAAGTCAGGGTGGGTGGAAAAATGGGGTCCAGTGATCATCGCATGGTGTGGTTCAGTATGAGTACAGTGGCACAGTCAAGCCACACAAGGGTGAGGGTTCTGTATTTCTGGAGGGTGGATTTTACTAAGGTGGGGAAATGTCTCAAAAATGGAGGAGAGTTGAGGAGTAGTGGGCCCATCAGAAAAGAGCCATAGCGGAGGTGACAAACCTTCACATTAGGCAAATACACAAGGGCACATGAAAGAGAAAACCACTATGGTTCTCAAAGGAAGTGACCAGAAAGGTAACTGCAAAAAAGATAGCTTTCAGGAAATACAAGGAAACACAGAAGCCTGAGGACAGAGTGGTGTACCTGGATAAATAGAGGGAGGCAGGGAAAGCAGTCAGGAGTGCAAAGGCTCAGACTGAGGAGAAAATAGCACAGGAGGTAAAACAAGCATTTGTCAATGCTGAATGTTTGCTTGCTGGTATTAGCATTGTAAATGCAGGAATTAGACAGATGCAGAGTAGGAATGGCAGTGAAATATTGAACTTCACGCCAACCCCACCTCCACTCTGCAGAGATGGACAGGCATTGGGGTATACATTTGGGTTGTCGTCCATAATGTTCATGCCATTTCAACTCACCCTATCCTGCAGACACCGACAAGTGTTTAGGTGTGCCTTCAGGTGTTTGGCTTTACAGTCTCCTCACTCCATAAGGACATACACTGAATTGGGTGCAATATAGGAGAATGGGGTGAACTTTGGAGCCGAAGAGTCCAAGGTACACCTCGATGCCTGTCACTGGCTGCAGGGTGTGGGGGGCGGTGGAATGGCATGAGCATTACAGTTGGCAATCCAAAGGCACACCCCGATGCCTGTCAATCTGTACAGGGTGGGACGTTATGGTTAGAAACTCTAATGCTCTGGGCGTTTGTTGGTATTTGCACTACAAATTTTCAGCGTGGCCTTTTTGTGACCCACACTTCATGAAAGCAATTGGGACTGCTTCTCATGAACAGTGGCACTGTGATTTTGTCAATGTGTCCCAAACTTTGAGTTCCCACATGGCCATGCCATTGTGCGCCAAATGTACAAAAACACAGATCAGGCAGGATGTGAAGAATGACAACTGTACTATTCATAGGGAGATGTGAAGAGATGGCAATGTTGAAAATCTGTAATGAAAATATTAAAAATGCTTAAACTTCTGAGCATACGTGGAAACTGCGCAATGCATGCATGTAACACAGTCATTCAGTGGAAATATTTCACCAAATTTTCAACATAGGCATTTGTGACCTCTGCTCATGAACACTGTTACTATGATTTTCTTAATCTGTCCCGAATATTGATTTCCCACAGCAACTGCGCTATTTTGCTCCAGATGTTTAAATGCATATTTTGGGCAGGATGTGAAAAATGACAGCTGTACTGTTCATAAGGAGGTATGAAAAAATGCCAGTGTTGAAAATCTGGAGTGGAAATACTACAAATTTGTGAAGTTACGAGGGTGCATGGAAACTGTACAATGCACGCTTGTAACAGTCATTTTATGGACGTTTGCCACCAAATTTCAACATAGGCATTTTAGGACCTCTGCTCATGAACAGTCACTGTGATTTTACATATGAACATACATACAAACATACGAATCTTCCAGCAGAAAAGACCAATTGGTTTATCTAAGTCTGCCCAAGTGTGCAGCTAGCACCCTAGATTGCAGCTGCCCCAGCCTCCTCCCCCTCAGTTCCTCCCCAGCTTGTCCCAACCCGTGCCTCCCTGACTCTTGCTTTATCCCTCTGTTTCTTCAAGATTTTGACTGTCCTACATGTTACCAGCCCCTCTGGCAGCACATTCCAACTATACACCACCCTCTCAGTGAAGTATTGCCTCCTCATTTCCCTCTTAAAATGTCCCTTTCTAGTCTTAGTCCATGCCTCCCTGTGTCTCTTCCACTCCTCAGCTTAAACACCCCCTCAGTGCTAGGTTTATTTACCCACCTCAGGCATTTAAACACTTCAATCATATCACCCCAGCCTTCCTCTCCTCCAATGTGTACATGTTCAGCTCCTTCAGCCTAACTTCATATTCCTTTCCTTCCATCCCCTTAAACATTTTTGTTTCCCTCCTTTGCACCCCCCTCCAGTAACTTTATATCTCTCCTCAGGTATAGCCTCCAGTATTGCACACAGTACTCCAGGTGAGGTCTGACAATGATCTGTAGAAAGGTAGGATCACATCCCTGTGTCTGGATGAGAACCCCCTTGCAATGCAGCCCAGCATTCTGTTTGCCTTTTCTGTTGCTCTCCTTCACTGGGCTGAGTTGATCATGCTCCCAGTTACCAACACCCCTAGGTCCTTCTTCTCCTCTGTGATCCCCAACCTCACCGCCCCAACCAATAGTCCCTCTTCTGGTTCTTAGACCCAAAGTGCATCACCTTACACTTCTTTGCATTGAATCGTAGCTGCCACTCCATCTACCATGTCTCTAGTTTGGTTAGGTCCCCCTTCAGTTTTTGCCATCCGACCTCTTCATCCATCACCGCCCCCAATTTAGTATCATCTGCGAACAGACTAACCCTGCTCCCCAGTCCATGTGCTATATCGGAGATAAAGGGGCCAAATAGCACTGGGCCCAGCAGTGACCCCTGTGTCACACCGCTTGTCACTGCTCTCGGTGCCGAGAGCTCCCCCCCCACCACCACCCTCTGCACCCTCCCTATAACCATTTCTCTATCCATTTAGTCAGCTTTTTTCCATCCCCACTGCCATCAGCTTCCCCCTGAGTCGCCCATGAGGCACTGTAACAAAGGCCTTACTGAAGTCCAAGTACAGGACATGTACCACATGGCCCCTGTCCAACTCTCTTGTCAATCAGTCATAATACTCTATTAGGCTGGTTTGAGAAGACCTCCCTGAGACGGACCCATGTTGCCACCCATCTTGGAGGCCATTACTCTCTAGGAATGCCACCAGCCTCTCCTTCAGTATCACCTCCATAAGCAAGGCCCCTGGAATTCTGCGGTTCTGTGGTTGCAGAATTTGCTGCAGAATTTGCATCATGCCACATAATATATATAGTGTCGCAGAATTCATTGTTTTTGGTGAATTTTCATATAAATATACTGTTTTTCCATAGTGTCAGGCTTTCTTTCCCATCTTGTTTATCCTGAAGCGCCTCCTCAATGCTCAGAATATGAAGTGATCGATTATATCACATCATATTTAGCCAATGACAGGACTGCATTCTGCCAGAGAAATGAATAAATCATGCCGCAGAAATCAGAAAATGCTGCCCCAGAAGTCAGGGAGCCCTGTCGCAGAAATCAGAAAATTCTGCCACAGAACACCAGGGGCCCTGTCCATAAGCTTACCCACTATGGATGTGAGACTGACCGGCCGATAATTTCCTGGCTCCTCCCTATGTGTATGGGCACCACATGGGCCACCCTCCAATCCTGGGGCACACACCCCATTTCCAGGGAGGTGTTGAACAGATCTGCCAACAGCTCAGTCAACAGCTCCACCATCTCCCTCAGCACCCTTGGGAGGATGCCATCAGGACCTGGTACCTTGTCCAACATTACTACCCTCAGCCCCTCTAGCACCCTACTCCCGTGATCACTTTATCTGTCACCTCCTCCCCCCTTTCCCCACCTCCCAGCCCATGCTAGTAGTGGACCATCCCTATCCTTAGTGAAAACGGAGCAGAAGTACTCATTTAGAATTTCCACTTGCTCCTCCCCCTTTTCCACCCAATCCCCTCCCTGCTTTATCCTCACAATATGTTTCTTGCACTTCTTCTTTTCTCTGACATACCTAAAAAAGTCCTTTTCCCCTCCCTTTATGCCATGTGCTAACCTTAATTTCCTGGAGGCCTTAGCTTTTTTCACTGTCCTGGCCACCTCCCTTGACCAACTCCCGTAAGCCTCCTTATCCTCTCCCTTTCCTATTCTCCTGTACTTCTTGTTTGCAGCCCTCTTTGCCCTCACCCCTTGCTGCAATTCCTTGTCCAGCCAGAATGGTTTCTTAGCTCTGCTCTTCATACTGCTGGCCCTGGTGCAGGCTACTGTGGCCTCTGTTAGCCCAGTCTTTATGACTCCCCACTTTTGTTCTGCATCTGCATCCATCCCTGGCCTTATATCCTGGAGTCTCCCTTGCAGTATTGCTCACATCCTCCCAAAGTCCACCCTACTAAAGTTCACCACCTTAGTGCCCGTGCCTCCTGTCTCCCTGCCCAGTGCGAGAATGAGCCACACTGTTTGGTGGTCGCTTCTCGCTAGTGGGTTGTCCTCCCTCACCGCCTCACCATTTGCCAGTACTAGGTCCAGAGCCTTGTAGGCCTACTTATCAATTGTGTCAGAAGGCCGTTCTGGAATGCATCAAGGAGTACCTGCTCCCTGGTACTGCTAGTGGCCGGGGTGCTTCAGTCAACCCCCAGTAGGTTAAAATTCCCCACTATCACCACACTCTGCCTTCTACAAGCACTCCTTATCTATTCTGCCAACTTCCCATCCAGTTCCCCAGATTGGGATGGTTGTCTGTACACTACTCCCAGCCTCAGCTTTCTGCCCTTGGAGTCCAGGAGCTGCACCCAAAGTGCCTCTGTCCTCTCCTCTTCTCCCCTCGTCCCCAATGCATTTGATCCCATCCCTCAAATCGAGTGCCACTCCCCCAACCCCCCGGTCCCTCCTCTATATCCTGTATCCCAGGATTACCAAGTCTGAATCATGGTACTCTGTGGCCCAAGTCTCTGTCACTGCAGCAATGTCCACCTTCCCCTCTGAAAGGAGCACCTGAAGCTCTGCAATATGGTTCCACAGGCTTCTTGCATTGAGAGAGACCACCTTCCACCCATACCCCTCCTTCTCCTTACTCTTCTCCTTGGCCTGTGTCCCTCCTCCTGGTAGTCCGCATCCATTCTCCTCCTTATTCTTACCAGGTGGTGGTGGTGCCTAACTTTATTACACTCAGAGCACTCTGCCCACCCCCTCCCCCGGGGTTACTACTCCTTCGCCTTTACCTAGATGTAGGGTGGTGAGTTGATTAGGCTCTCCTGTCTGGACCTTTCGATCAACATCAGTTTTTGGCCCCCCCACTAGTTTAAGTCCACCTTAGTTGTTTTATCATGTCACTATTTCTCCTCCAGCGGAGCAGGCTCTAGTGATCTCTGGCCACCTGCTCCCACACCCTGGGGCCAGGTCATGCTCGCAAGAGAAACTAACCATTCGACGAGGATTGGCCGCACCCCTTGGGGTGTGCTGCTCTCATGTCCGGAAGTGCAGGGCACGGCCATCAGCCAGTGAGATCACCCCATTATTTTCCACCTCCATTTTCTCCCTGGGAACCGGACTTGCAATGGCGTCAAAGGCACGTAGTGCCAATGCCTGCCTCACTGCCCCCTCTTGAGCACGCAACTGCAGCCAGCCCACGCCAGCCAACTGCAGCACAATGCCATACACCCACCCAACCCCAGAGAAAGGGAGAGCAGTCATGGGGGCGCAATACTTCCTCTCCCCAGCCAGCCCCTTGTGGTCCAAGTTCATTCCCGAACCCAGGTCACCGGCGTGGCATGAGGTGTGGCATCCAGCACCTCAACCGTCAGTGCCACCGAGCCTAAATCCAGCTTAGTAGAGATATACACTTATAATCCCACCTTTAATATTCCCCTCCCTGCTCAAGTGTAGCCTGTCTCCTGCGTACAAGTCACTATTCCCCCAGACCCTACCCCAGTTAGTCACTAACCTATAATTTTTGGTTTGGCACCAATCCCTCAGCCATTCATTGAACTCCTCAATCCTAACCTTTCTTCTCCGTGTTTGCACATGATACTGGGAGTACCTCCGAGAATGTCACCGACTCCCCCACCCTCTCACACAGCCTGCCCAACTCCTCGAACCTCCCCCTCACTACTTTCACAGTCTCCCCTGCCAAGTCATTTGTAACCACCTGCAACACTAAATGAGGTTTCTTCCTCCCCCTCGCTGCACACTTGAGCAGTGTCTGCCCTGCCCCTCCTGCAGTCAACCCGGGGATAGCTTCAACCCAAATACGGCTGTGCCTTCCCCTTTCACCTTATCTCACCCCTTTCAGTATAGAACTCCAGGAGGAGTACCCCCTGTCCCTACCCCCTTTTCCTTCTAATGCCCCTTCCACTACCCCAGTATTCATTCTTCCCTGCCCCTTACCCCTGCCAGTTGCACTCTTTTTGACTCCTGTATCTGCACCCCCTACTTCTGCCTCACCCCTTTTCTCTGCCTTATTTCTTCCATTCCCCTTGAACCCCTTCCCAGCCTGAATACTTCTTACTGGGCTTCCCATGTCGACCTCCCCTCTCCTATCCCCGTTGTTGTTGATATACGGCCCTCATTCCCTTCGACCCTGATAGTGATGCCCCTCCCATCCTTCCTCCTTCCTGTAGTATTCTCTCCTCCAGTCACCCCCCTAATTCCTTACTAGCCCCTCTTGTACCATTTCGTCCTCGCAATCTCTTCCCCTACCTGTTTCCATCCTTGTAATGCCCAGCTTGTCCTCCCTCCCTTCAGTATGTTCCTGCTCCCCCTCTCTCTCTCTCCTATAGCAGAGGCTCAAATCTATTCCTAGTCGATACTCCTCCTACACCTCTTCTCCCTACCGGGTACCTCCGTGCCACCCCAGTCCCACCCCTGGTTCCTCCCTACCTGCAGCCATCTGCTCTCTCCTCTGGTACTCCTTGTGATCTCTTCCTCCCCCATTAGGAGGCCTCCCCCTCACCTTGGGCACCGCCTCCATTCTCCTCTCTTTTCTGCTAGTGCCTCTGATACTGGGCCCGGTTTCAGTCCCTAGTTTTTCTTCCTCCGTTCCCCCCCTTGCCATCCCCTATTCCCCCAGGCAGGATGCCTACTATACTCATCTACCATGCCACTTAAACTCCTCCCTAACCTCCACAGTTCCTCCCTCAAACTAGCCAGTTGTCTACAGACCATACAGCACCCCCATCCTCCAAGTCTAGGCCAGGATTATGGCAGACCCACACTCTGAACACCCCACCACCCTTCCAAAGATGCCCACCCTATTGACATGCGGCACCTGCCCCATTTTGGCCCCCATCTTATGTTATGGGCTCTTCCTCCCAGTTTCTGTACCCTACTACACCTGTTAGGCCCCTATTTACTCAAATTCCTGTTCCCCCAACACTAGTCCCCCTATTGCCCCCTTGCTGACCGGTTTAATTCAGTCTCAAATCTCATCCATTAGATACTGTACTAGTGTAGCTATCCTAAAGCCTCCTTGTCTATTTTTCACCCCTCAGCTACCATACTTTTTGTTCTCAGCCCTCATATAGTTTCACATAGCCCAGTTAGAAATCCTATTGCACTCCAGGGCCTGGATATTCAGACTGTGCCAGGCTGTGGCACAAACCTGGGTGCAGCGCAACACATGCATGAGGGCATTGACGGTGATATTCAGGAGCTGAAGACGTAGCACAACATCACTGAATATCACACCCTGGCCACCGCGGTGCGCATGGTGCTGTGACACTGCACCAGCACAAGTGGCCAGAGTGGAGCAGGGGGATGCGTTAGCGCCAGTTCCATTGTGCTAGGCACAACAACCGCGATATTCAACAGTGCACGCACCGTGGGTATAATGCATGCAAAGGCACAAATGGGGCCATTTGCATGTCTTTATGGCCCCATTTGCATGCAGGTGTGCCGATCCCCGGCGACTTGCACCTGGCACTCTACCAGGCTGCAGCCATCAGGGACCGAAGCCCCCTGCACATTGCGGAAAAGTGCCCCAATGCCTGATCATGGACATGTGCAAATGAAGTACACATCCTATATCCCTGGTGATCCAGTGGACCGCTTCACGCCCGATTGCGGGCTTAAGTATAAAAGATATTCGTCCAATATCCCCCGGTGATCCAGTGGATCGCTTCACGCCCAATCACGGGCTTAAGTATTAAAGATATTCATCCAATATCACTGGTGGTCCAGTGGACTGCTTCATGCCCGATCGTGGGCTTAAGAATAAAAGATATTCATCCAATATCCCTGGTGGTCCAGTGGACTACTTCACCCCCGATCGCAGGTTCTGTATGACGGTATATCGTCCAATATCCTTGGTGGTCCAGTGGACCACTTGCAGCCTGATCGCAAGGTTTCAATATGAATATAATCCATCCAGTATTTCTGGTGGTCCAGTGGGCAGCTCACAGCCTGATCGCGGGCTTCAGTATAAATATAATCTGTCCAATATCCATGGTGTTCCAGTGGACCGCTCGCAGCCTGATCACGAGCTTCAGTATGAATATAATCCATCCAATATCCCTGGTGGTCCTGTGGACTGCTTGCAGCCCGATCGTGGGCTTCAGTATGAAAATAATCCATCCAATATCCCTGGTGGTCCTGTGGACCGCTTGCAGCCTGATCGCGGGCTTCAGTATGAAAATAATCCATTCAATATCCCTGGTGGTCCAGTGGACCGCTCACAGCCTGATCGCAGGCATAAGTAGTACAAAGGTGAGGTCCAATATACCTGGTGGTCCAGTGGTACCCTCCTCCCCACCCGCCTGGCACCACCACCCCATCCCCGGTTAGAGCGGGTGGCAGCACCACCACCTGCGCCCGCGCCACTGACTGACACTGTGCGGTGGGCTGATGCGCCCATTGGTCCACAGCATGGGCCAATGGGTGTAGCCCATACCACCTACACTGTACAGTTATGTGAATGGATCCATTCACATATCTGACATTGTGTAATGGCACGGATGCACACCAATTGGCTCATGCTGTGGACCAATGGGCACACAGCCCTACTGTACAGTGTCAGCTGGCAGGCAATGGGGTGGCAGGTGGGTGGGGTGCTGCCACTGAACAGGGGGGAATGGGGTGGTGGGGCTCAGTGGGCCGGTGGGGAGGGGGGTACCTTTGGACCACCAGGGATATTGTACCTCTCCTTTGTACTACTTATGCCTGCAATTGGGCTGCGAGCAGTCCACTGGACCACCAGGGATATTGGATGAATTATATTCATACAGAAGCCCGCGATCAGGCATGAAGCGGTCCACTGGACCACCAGGGATAGTGGACAAATCATATTCATACAGAAGCCTGCGATCGGGCATGAAGTGGTCCACTGGGCCACCAGGGATATTGGATGAATTATATTCCTACAGAAGCCTGCGATCGGGCATGAAGTGGTCCAATGGACCAGTAGGGATATTGGACAAATTATATTCAAACAGAAGCCCACGATCGAGCGTGAAGTGGTCCACTGGACCACCAGGGATATTAGATGAATTATATTCAAACAGATGCCCGTAATCGAGCATGGGGGGACGCCGCCACAAAGATGCAGCCCGGGCTTGGGTGGCCACCCACAGGTGGCAGCTGCTGTGTTGCACACCTATCGGGGCAGCTCACCTGTGGGTGGCCAGCCGTTGTTTTTGGCTCACTTGTGCAGCGCAGGTAGGGGTTGTGCATGCATGGCCTGCACATCCCATACTGAATATCGGGATGTGTGAAGTATGCATGGGCACACTCGCCCTACCTGCGCCGCATACATTACTGATGTGCTCCAGCACATCAGGATTTGTGCCAGGCTCAATCCCCATTTGAATATCGCACCGGGGCCCATCAGTGGGTTGTGCATGGCGCAACACTGTTGCACCATGTGCAACCCTTCTGAATATCCGGGGCCCAAGTATTACTTGGCTTAGTTAGAGAAATAAACAGAACAAATAAATATGTATTATTACAGCATTCCTAACAGTATAACTCAGTACTTAGCTCAGTTAGAGAAATAAACAGAACAACTAAATCTGTATTATTACAGCAATCCTAAACATATCCAATCATTGCTTTGTCTTCATCCCAGAGACCCTGCTGTAATATAGGACCACACAGGACCATGGGTGGAGGGTGGGAAACCTAAAGTCCCAACAGATCTCCGTTGAGCTCTCTCACTCCGTCTCTCTCACTCACTCATTTTGTTTCTCCTTTCGCTGCAGGCTGCCCTTTTGTACTGGTCTCCTGCCTGCATTGGCACCTTTTTCTGCCTACAAAGAAATCCACAGCAGTCCCATCAGAGCTCTGTTGAGCTCGGTCACTCCCCCTCTCTCACTCGCTCATACATAATCTGTCCCAAACACCGATTTCCCACAGTGACCATGCTATTCTATGCCAGAAGTGCGAAAACACATTTCAGCCAGGATGTGAAAAATGACAGCTGTACTGTTCATGAAGAGGTGTGGAAAAATGTCAGTGTTGAACATCTGCTGTGAAAATATTACAAATTTGTGAAGTTACGACAGTGCGTGAAAACTGCACAATGCATGCTTGTAACACAATCATTTTATGGACTTTCATCACCAAATTCTCAACATAGGCAATTTAAGACCTCTGCTCATGAACAGTGTCACTGTCATTTTCTTAATCTGTCCCAAAAACTGATTTCCCACAGCGTCCGTGCTATGCCGTGCCAGAAGTGCAAAAACACATTTCAGCCAGGATGTGTAAAATGACAGCTGTACTGTTATAAGGAGGTATAGAAAAATGCCAATGTTGAAAATCTGTGAAAATATTACAAATTTGCGAAGTTACAGGTGTGCTTGGAAAATCATATTTTGCAGCTAAATAAAACAGTCATTTTTGATTGTTTCTACCGAATTTGCAACATAGGTTTTTTGAGAGCCCACCTCATGAACAGTGAAACTGTCATTTCATTTATCAGCCCTTAAAGGTGATTCCACATAGTGACCGTGAAGACACCTTTCGGGACCAAATAACACCATGACAGTGACTGAATTCATGAGGAGGGGTCCCAATAACCCCATGTTGAAAATGTGGTGCCAAAATTCTCCAAAATGCCTGAGATATGCACCAAAGTTGAAAAAAAAAAACTGTTTATGCCATTATACAGCTTACTGGCATTTCATCAGTTTGCAGTCAGCTTTGAAGAGTACAGATGTGTTTCCGGTCCAACGAAGATTGTCACACTGGGCTCCGGAGGTAAGTGTGGGGTGAGGGGGGTGTGGGGAGGCAGGGTGTGCAGAAGATGGCTGTGGGTTGGGGAAGGGGCATGAGACACAGTGAGGGACCATTTTCTTGGTTTCAGGGAGAAAAAAAAGACATTGTGGGAAAGTTTTGTTTTTTAAGTTTGTTTTTTGCATACTGGGGTGGGCTCCAAGTGTGCCACCTGCATTTTGGGAGAGCGGGGGGACTGAAACTGATGGGAATTGGGCTCCCCCGTCGGCAAAGAAAGACTGTTTGGGGGGCATGATGCAGAGGGTATTTGGGCACCCCCCTCAGCACACAACAAATGAGGGGGCATTATGCCAAAAGGGAGTGGGCTCCCCCATCAGCAAATGAACTGTGTCGGGGGCATGCCAACAGGGGGATTCGGCACCCCTGTTGACTTTCATGGAACTTGCCATGCCTTGTTGATGAAATGTTACACCAGGCAAGGTAGGTACCGCCCTGCAATAATGAGTCACTCCCTTATTGAAGCGGAATGCTGGCACTGCAATGATGAGGTGACCCCTGATTGAAGTGGTGAAATTGTTACAAGTTGGTGGCAGTCTGCAGAACCAGTGTCATCAGGACACTGGGCCTGCATTGGTTGAGCACTACCAAGCCCAACAATGCAGTGCTGGCACTGACCGCCACAGTGCCGCACCTCCACAACCCGCTGCTCTCCTAAGCTGCCACATAATATTTCTTGTGCATGCATGCAAACAAACATAAAAAGGGGACAAGACTTTTTGTAGGTACAATAGTGAAAGGAGAAAAACCAGGGGTGGGACTGTAAGGCTTTAAGGGGAAGAAGGGGGGAGTGTGTGGAAAGGGACCTGGAAAAAGCATCAATACTGAACTAAGATTTTTATTCTGTATTCAGAGAAGAAAATGATGGACTACAGTTAGGCAACATGAGCAAATATGGGAGGGGTATGGACATCAGTCCATTTACGGAAGAGACAGTCCTAAAGAACTCACAAAAGTGAAAGTGGACAAGGCAATGGGACTGGATGGGATACATCCTAGAATATTATGGAAACTACAGGAGGTGCTGGCTGCACCACTGGCAGCTCTGTTCAATGAGTCACTTGATACAGGAGTGGTCCCAGAGGACTGGAGGAGGGCAAATGTAGTCCATCTTTAAAAAAATGGGAGTAGGGAGCAGGATGGAAACTATAGACCAGTCAGCCTCACCTCAATAGTAGGGAAAATTATGGAATCTCTACTTAAAGAAAGGATTGTAGAACACCTTGAATTCCATGGAACAGAGTATTCAAGCTAGCATGGATTCACAGCATGAAGGTTATGTCAAACTAATCTGATTTATTTGACTGGGTGACGAGGGAAGTGTATCAGGGGTGAGAAGTGGATGTGGCCTACCTAGATTTCAGTAAGGCCTTTGATACCATTCCACATAGAAGACATCTAAGCAAGCTGGGCAGCCTTGGAGTGAGTCAAAAGGAGGTAAACTGGGTTAGGAACTGGTTGCGTGATAGAAGGCAGAGTGCGGTGGTAAATGGAGCTCAATCTGAGGAAAGGAGGATGACCAGTGGGGTGCCACAGGGATCAGTTCTTGGGCCAGTCCTTTGTAATGTCTTCATAAGCAACATTGCTGAGGGGCTGGAAGGGAAGGTGTGCCTCTTTGTAGATGACATTAAGATCTGCAACAGGGTAGATACTCCAGGAGGGGTGGAAAAATGAGGAGGGACCAAGGTAAACTGGAGGAATGGTCTAGAGTGTGGCAGCTGAAATTCAATGTGAAAAAGTGTAAAATCATACATTTGGGGTACAGGAACCCAGTGGTGGATTACATGATGTGGGGGGAAAGAAGATACTGATGGTCACCAAATCAGAAAGAGATTTGGGGTAATCATATCTGATGACCAAAAGGCAGCCAAACAATATGCCAGGACTGTTGGGAGACATAGTGGGATGCTGGGGTGCATAGGGAGAAGTATCACCAGCAGAAGAAAAGATGTGGTGATCCCACTGTACAGATCATTGGTGAGGCCTCATTTGGAGTACTGTGTCCATTTCTGGAGGCCCCATCTCTGTAAGGACATAGACAAGGTGGAGGCAGTTCAAAGAAGTCAACAAAGATGGTGCAAGGCCTGTACCAAAAGTCATATGAGGAGAGACTGGGAGACCTCAATATGTATACCCTGGAGGAGAGGAGACAAAAGGATATGATAGCATACTGCAAATATCTAATGGGCATAAATAGGGTACCAGAGGGTAGCAACTTTCAGAAAAGGAGATGTTCAAGAATGAGGGGCATGACATGAGGCTGGAAGGAAGTAGACTAAGGGGAAATGTGAGGAAGTATTTTTTCCTGGAAAGGGTGGTGGATGCATAGAACAGACTCCCAGCTGAAGTGGTGGTGATCAACACAGTGGGGGAATCCAAAAATGCAATGGAGAGGCACAGGGGAACCCTAGCAATAAGAACGAGAAGGTAAAGCTGGAGATCAAGTAAGGTCTGCGGCTTTTGTAGTAGGTAGGGAAAATGTGCAGACTGGTTGGGCCTATAAGTCCTTATCTGACGTCAATTTCTATGTTTCAGTGTTTCTATATAAGATTGCCGCCACAGCTGTACACCAAAAAGATGTGCTTTGAACATATCAGAGATGAAACACTACAGTAGCAGAGATGCAAACTCGTTTTGTTCCAAGAGTGAAAATAAAGGCCAGCTTTTCAATTTTCCCAGACTTTTCTCATCTGACAAGGATCAGATTTATATGTTTTGGTGTACATGGTATGCCATCCCAGTTGATTGGGGAGTGGGGTTGTGCCTTTATGTTTTTACTGTTAGCATAGGAGTTTAGAAGTTGCTCTGCCATTTTACATATAATGAGTGGCTTTCTTCTTTTTCTTGTGATTGCTATGCAAAATAAGCAATCAAAATATAGTCTATGGTTTACTGTTGCTATGCACTGAAATCCATGTACTGTAAGATGCTGTTGTTTCACAGTAGGTATGTCAGAATCCTGTTGTACTGTAGCTAGTGTATGTCACTACTATGGTACAACAGCATATAATCCTATGTCTATTGAGATTCATCAAACTCACCTACACTGCAGAGCCTTCATAATGAAGATACTGTCCCAGGACTGCAAACACTCCAATTGAACTGTTTTGTTTCAAGATGAACTACTAGAAATGTTATCAGCTTGTGTGGATATTGCTTAAATCACATGACATGTTTTTAATCTTATCCTGTTGTTTGCTGTTCCTGTTTACCCACAGTACAAGACAAATCTGAAATGCAGGTAAATAATTAAAACAATAATTTCCTATACAAAATAATGTATGGGAGACCAATCACAACAAGGCTGATGTTTCCATTTTTATGCAAGAAGACATGATTGAAACCATGTGAACTTCACTGTCAAGGTCTATCATGTCATCTCACCCCTCAATGAAAACACAACCTTCTTGTGTATGGTTGCTAATACATGTCTCTATGTGTTGTGACTCACAAAGCCTTTCTTTTGTTGTTGTCTGTCTCCCCATAAAACAAACCAAAACAATTGAGATACATTTTGGTTCTATACTAATTAATCAATTGCATTGGTGCCAGTGCAAAAAGTACAGTACAGTCATGTACTGACCCCCAACCCCAATTTTTTAATTATAGTTGTGCTCATGGAGAGGTGACATGATATATATGCCACCTCAAAGAGGTGAAAAGAATGCAGGTGGGGGGAGTATATTTCAAACAAGAACAAGCACCAGGACAATGGAGTATGCATTCTCCCTTTACTTGGCTGCAACAGAGGCAGACTTCTGTCAGGCTATGGGGCTACAACCACCTCCTCAGGCGCTAAGCACTTTATTTCATACTGTGAAATTATACTGTATTTATTATGCACTTGTCATAAACAATCAGTAATTTGTTACTTACTGTGCTTCCTCCGGTTGCTGTTGCCTGTTAGCGGGCCCTGCAATCGAAGCTATCACTGAATTCCTGACTGATGTGTCATTGATGTATTGTTCTGCTTGTACTCCCCTCCTCCCTCCCTCTGGGTTGCAAATGGAAATGATCCCCAGCTCAGTGTGCCTTTCCCAGTTACCAATTTTCAATAAATAAATACATGAAGCTGGAGGGGGGAAGTTGAAGAGTGATATGAGGAAATATTTCTTCACTGAAAGGGTGGTGGTAGATGCCTAGAATAGAGTTCCAGCAGAAGTGGTGGAGGCTGGAACTGTGGGGTACTTCAAGCATGCATGGGATAGACATAGGGTTAAGATAGCTGGCAGGGAAGCAGGAGGGTCAGAATAGACAGAATAGGCAGGAAACATCTGGCCAGGTTGGGTGGGCCAAGTGTTCCTTTTCTGCCATCAAATTCTATGTTGCTATGTTTCTAACTGGGATGAATAGTGAGCACCTGTTTGTAAGAAATAGGGATACAGTCACTAGAGGCAAGATTGGAGGCTGGTGGGGGGCAAGTTTATAAAGACTTTACTTCACAAAGAGGGCTATGGGACCATGAAAGAGACTGTCAGTGGATGTGTTGGGGCAGCTACCAAAAATGGTTTAAACATGGCTATTACAGGACAAGGGGACTTATTGTCCTTAGGAAGCAACACAGGAGTGGGGGGGGGGATTCAGGAAAGATGGAGACAACCCCCCAGTAGTGTCAGTCAATGGAGTGAGGTGGCATATTGTAGTAAGGGCAGACTTGAAGGACTTCTGGGCTCCTTCTGTGGTCAAATTCCATATTTCTGTATTCCCAGTTAGAAATCTCCTCCCTTGCTCTCTGGGGCCTCTGGATATCCAGTTTCTGTGATCTTTCTCAATCAGATGGGCGGTCTATGCAATCTGTCTTCCCTCATTTTTAGGCACTGGCTTTACTCCCTCTATCTGGCAATTCTGCTGGCTCAATTACTCTCTGGCTGCTGTATGTCCATAGTGACCCACATGTCACAGCTTTCAATCCCTCTGAGTCCTTGCAGCTGCACACCTGGTCATGAAGCCTGCTAATAAATTCAATAGTAGCCTTGCTGCACCTTTTTTCTCTCAGTTATGCTAATTTCTGTTCCTTCATTGTAAATTTACATGCTGGCTAGTACCCGGATGCCACTGTTTTCCACCTCATGAGGCAGCTGACTTTCTCACAGTGCACCTTTTACAGATGTGCAGTCTCTGCTGACCCAGCTCAAACTTTCCCTTCTGACAACATTCCAGCTTCTCACAGTCCTGACACAGGACAGCAATTCTACTGTGACAGATACACAGTGATTTGCAGTGCAGAGCAATAGATCTGTGTAATGTACTGTCACTTTAAGGCAGACCGAGGAGAGGTCTGAGAATGCTCAGGTAAACAGAAAACACATGTTTTGTGAGAGTGGTGGGTAAACACAGAGGTTAAGTAACTTGCATAGTGTTACACAGTGAGTAAGTGATGAGATTTATACTTGTGTTTCCAGGTTCACAGATGTTTGTTCTAACCACTTACCCACACTGCCAGCAACCAGCTCACACAATTGTTAAGCATTTTAAGATCCTCCCAGAGTTGTCATACATAAAATACTGTATAGTAGCTTATATTGGCGCCCTCTTTATTTAGCGTGGAGTGCAGTACTATTTAGCACCCTGTTAAATTAGTGCATTAGCTTCATGTCCCATTACAGCACTATGCTCCCCGTAATATTAGCAATCAGCTTATTTTAGCACTTTTGTCAGTTAAGCTAATATAGTGAAAATAAACTGAAAGCTAATATTTCCTGCTATACAGTATTTATTGCATGCTACAGGGGGTTAACCTTTATCTAGCCAAGCAGTTTCATGTAGGCTAAAGTCATGTCCACAAGAGTGGTGAAGAATTTCACATAGTAACAAATTCAAATATCAATACTACATGCACATCATTATAACTATATAGATCAATATCATAATTTAAACTAGAGCTGTGTGAACCTTCTGCAGTTCCAGCTTGTGAAAATGATACTGTACATCAAACCAGGTAAAGTTCATTAATGTCTGCTGGGTTTCAAACTAGTTTGCCCTAGTTGGTTGCAGAAAACCACTGTTTTGTGTTTGAGTACACAGTGAGATATTTTCTTTCTGCTAAGCCACATCAGGCACATAAAACAGCAGAGCAGTGTCTGTTTATTACTGACAAACCTGAACTATGCAGTGAAAGAACAAAATGTTAGACATGTACACCTACAGTACATTCATGAACATTACCTTCATTGTTAGCATAAATATACACTGCCTTTCCTGATTGAACATTGTGCCATGGATACATAGAAAACATAAACAATGACAGCAGATAAATGCCTCACAACCCATCTAAAGTGACCAAATCTACCTACTATACATTGCAGGTAACTTAGTGGTCAGTTATGTACCTTTCCCTCTTGCCCTCCTCCATACCCACCTTTACCAGCTTCATACGTGCACATCCCATGTTTAAATCCCACGACTGTTTTGGTACAAACCAATTCCCACAGCATATTATTTCACTTTCCCACCACTCTCCTGGCGAAGACATACTTTATGGGGTATTTTTACATCTCCCACCTGACAATTTCATAGATATTCCCCATGTCCCTGTGTTCACAATCATTGGGAATCATTTATTGCTCTCCAATCTGTTTACTCCTTGTACTGTAGAAACTCGAAAGTCTCGTACCTGTTCACCCCTCTCCATTAATTCCTCTAGCCTGTACATGGCGAGGTCCTCAAGCCTTATACAACATCCCTTGCTGCCACGGAATCATCTTGGTGACCCTGTCATTCCTCAAGTGCAGACTCCAGACTGGCATGACGCATTGTAAGTGTGACCTCACCAAGGATCTGTATAGATGTAACCCCCTCCTCGGGTGGGGCTTACCTGGATGTTGCTGTGCCACCCCAAACTCTCTTTCAATTTTATTTGCTCACTCTAGTCCAAGACTGCAGCTGACAGAGGACCGGAGGAGACATCTCATCAAGCACTGCACTATCTCACAAGTAACGTGCACGTGTTCAAGCAGCTGCCTTCTTGAACATGCAAGCTGAATTTGTAGCTCGAATGTTTTCAGTGCTGAAAGCATGTGCTCCCTATGGGTCTGCAAAAACCACATCTGCAGCCAGCCACAGAACCCCATCTAGTGTATTTGAGTCACAGGGACACCAGTGGGCATCAGAGGCTGCGAATCACTGGGAAAGAGAGAGAAAGGAAGGTAGACACTGTGACTTCGGCATGCTGTACCTTTAAGAAAAAATAGAGAACTGTCAGCCACATTTGTCTGCCTGCATGCAAAAGGGGGGTGTAGATTACAGAGCTCCTGACTGGGAGCATAAAGCACAAGAAAGCTCCTTACCACCACTGGAATAAAGGGCCCAAGTGTGCCTATCAAACCATGGGACTAGTTTGAATAAATACCAGGGCAGTGAAAAATAAAATAAACTTTAATGAGAGAACTCTGTGATTCTAAAACTACAGCCACCATCCTGTTGATCCCTGACCTCTCTTCTAGCCAATCAGAGATCAGGGATCTGGGCATCTGAGCACCAGAGAAGATTGTAGGGAATGATGTCATAAGGACCCTGCCAAATTTACTGGTGTTTTTTTTTAAGCCAATCGGAGGCAGGACTGGGGAGTAGGACTGACTGACAGCTCGATGTACCCAATTGGAGACTGAATGGAAGGAAAGAGATTGCTATGCTTTGGAGGAGCAAAGAGCAGTCCGAGAGGGAGTGAGAAGAGTGCAGACTTGCTGCTGGTGAGAGAAAGCAAGGGGCCTAACCAGGCCAATAACTCCTGCGAGCCCTCCCAGGGTTTGATCAAAAAACCACTTGTGAACCATTCCTACATTCCTCAAATTCACAGACTGTTCCAGATAGCCCTATGTGGGAGAAATTGCTGAAAGTGTGAACCAGGGGAACACTGCTGCATTCAGAGTTTCTGAGCTGCTCTGGGCGGAGACAGATACATGCGTTCCTACTTAGCCTGCTTTGGAGCCAGGTAAAGGGCCTGCAGTCCTTTACGCAGTGGGGTGGATCAGGGAACAAGGAATCATGGACATGTGCATGAGTACGTGTGTACTCTTAATCCACTGGGGAGTTGGACTGTTGGGTCACTCATGCAGTCGGGGCTCCTTAGGAACCGGGAAGCCGTTGAGTAGTGCATCTACATCTTGGCTGTTGAACGAGAAGGGCTGTAACCAGAGACATGTGAACCAGAAGGGTTGTGTCCAGAGAAGTTGAGCCAGAAGGGCTATAGACAGAGAAATGTGAGCTAGAAGGGCTGAGCTGTTGTTGCCTGTTTAAAAGAATCCAAAGCTCCTGATTGCTGTGGATCCTGCTCCTGTGTGTTGCTCCCTGCCTTGTCTGAGAAGCTGCATCCAAGGATCACAAGCTGGTATTGCTGGCTGGAGTTTTGGACTTCTCTCTATTTGGAATATAATTGGGATTTCAAGCCTTTTAGCATTTCAAGCAAGTCTTTCAGAATTCCAAATTCCTGTTAAATTGTGCTAACACGCTATGCCCTGTTGGGGGGTTAAAATGCAAGCTTGCTAGTGTTCCTCAAGTGCACCACTGAAATAACCCTGGCAGCGTAACAACTAGGCCTGCACCGGAACTCCAGTATAGTATTTGGGTACCCAGAGTCTATTTGTATTTGTATTATACTAGAATCTATAGTTCTTATACTGGTAGAAGTTAAAGAGTATACCGCACCCTTTGAAAATTAAGTAATCTGTTTGTGCCCCTTACTTGGGTGGGTGCATCTTCAAACTGTGTGGGGTGTTACATCTTAAAGAGGTACGTGGGGTGTATTGATATATTGAGGAAGTGTTTAATGTGACTTGCAATCATTTAACCTTTCATTCTTTTGCAGCTGCCAAACCTGTGTTGCCAAATAAAAACACTGCTAATTGTTTGAATTTCACTCTTGTGTGTGCCCTAATCTAACTGGGTTGTTTATTGGCAAAGGTGATAACTGTTTATTGTCTACAGGGGGTAGTCTTGTCCAATGTAGGGAGGTTGGTAGGCACTACATCTCAGAGGGTGATACTATTCACAACATCTGGAGCACTTATTCTCTCCGGGTAGAGGCACCATGCTATTTATTAATTTGGGACATCGTCCCCTACTTCAGGAGAATGAATTAATCCAAACCTCTTAACGAGATGTGCCCCTTTACAGTTACTAGCCAAGGGTGTGAACCCAGTCACTGCACCAATTGGGGAGAGAGGGGGGCCACACAGGGGCAGAGTGACCTCTCTTCATCTGCTAAGGATTCCCTGCCTATGAACCCAAGAATTCTTTTTGTCCTCCCCTTTGCTCTGTTACACTGCATTAATTGTTTCAAGTTGTCTGTAACTGTCAACCCAAAATCCCTCTCCACAATTATCACCTCCAATTTCATCCTCATCTTGTACTTAGTACCATTTTTTTGTAAAATATTTTTATTGAGAAAAAACAGCAGAAGTACAGCGTAATAAAACATTTAAAACATGTCTGGTACAATAAGATATAAAACCTGAGTACAGACAATGCAAGACACAATTCCAATTTTAGAGAGCCAATGAATATAATACATTAAGCTGTATTATCCATTTATGGGATTGTGGCCTAGACAGTTTATGCAGACCCAAAAGAAAGGCTCACACTCTTAAATAAAATCAGTGACCACAATATGCTGTTAAAACATTTTATTTCTCACCATAAGTAGAAGCAGATAAGTTCACAAACACTCCCACAGCCATATAAAAACTACCCAATGACGTTTCATACCCAAACTGGTACTTTGTTTACCCCTTATACCAACAGATGGATGTCCCATTAGAGACAAGGTGGGACATCGTCTAATGGCACCCTGAAGGGTACAGTTGGGACTGCATGGTAAGCCCACACATAAGTTTGCTAACAATTGGAGTGATGTCACATACAAAGAAACTATGGGCAAAGCTGGGGGCCAGCAGGTTAGAGGTGTTTTGGGCATAGTATGTAGCCAACTTGAACTACTTAACATTACAGAAAGAAGAGGCTAAGTTCAATAGCATCTAATAGGGGTCCCCACACTCCAGTAAAAAGTTCAGTTAAGCCATTGACTCCCATTTGGATTTGTTCAAGCTGAAGACACAGTTGCAAATTATGTGCCCACTGCTGAATAGATGGAGGGTCTGTGGAGAACAGGTTCTGAGCTATGGCATTTCTAGCACTGATGAGAGTGATAGACCAAAGAAGGAGGTCTGCACCCATCAGGTGTCTATTGGAGTCTGCACCTAGGAGTATCTCCAGGAAGGATTTAGGAGACTTCACTAATATCCCAGTCATAATAGAATGAACAGCATTCCAGAAGGTAATGGGTCTGGGGCAGGTAAAGAACATGTGAAGGAAGTCCCCATCTTGTTGTAAGCATTTGTGACAGTTAGATGGCTTTGCAGGGAATATCATGTGGATCCTCAGGGGGTTACATATGGACACCACGTGAGGTTTAATTGGATCTGTCAGAAATTGTTACTGTGGGAGCAGTTATTTAAGTGCTTAGCTGCTTCATTCCTCATATTGGTATTAATGGATGTACAAAGATCCTGCTCCCACTTGGGCCATACCTCAGCCAAGGATGCAACATGCCTTCCCCGTATCATATGGTAGAAGACAGATAATGTATTTGTGCAGGGCTGGGACCAAGACATTTGTTCCTTTAGAGGAGTGGGGGAGTTCCAACTAGTAGTTTGGTTGAGAATGTCATCAAGTCTTGCTCTGTCAAATAAGGGAAAAGGTCCTTACATCAATGTCCCATGTGCTCCTGAGTGCTTGAAATTCCAAATTGCACCCACCAGTATATAACTGAGCAACAGCATAAAAACCCTTTTTTTCCCAGCTGAAGAGCATTCAATGGAATTACACTGTGTAAGATCCTTTATGCCACATCAAATAGGTGATACTAGTATGGGGGAAGGGGCCTTGGGCATCTCCAAGTATTTGTGTGCAGCTAGTCCCTGCACTCCTTTCTTGGAGTGCTTGATCCCAATGTGCATGACCTTGGACCATTTTTCAGCTTCCATTATTTCCTCATAGAAACATAGAATTTGACAGCAGATAAGGATTGCCAAACCCATCCAGTCTGCACATTTTTCCCTACCTACATTATTACTACAGTCTGTACCTGATCTACAGCTCCTCCATCATTGCTATTATACCTTCCTCATTGTCCACTCTGCTGCATATTTTTGTGAAATGGGTTCATGTGGGTCTGAGACAAAAGCTTTGCTCAAATCCAGATACAACTCAGGTGCCTCTCGTTCACATACAGGTGATACAGTACCACAACTACAAGGCCAATAAAGATGGAACATGGTATCATATGAATCTTTATTAGAAAAAATGCTTCAGCCATAACTATAGTGTCTTCATGAACATCACTTTTACACTGCAGAAACTAAACCTATTCAGCATTGAACACGTCATGCTTATTTAATGCAAAGTAAAGGGGCGCTACTCTACTGTGAACTGAAACAATATCCTGCCTTTTATGTTATTGCCACTCCTCCACACAGATCCAGTCTTACTAGTATTTTCACACCTATGCCAACCCATTCTTTGCATTATCAGAAAGTTAGCTCTTTTTTCTTTTAAGGCAAACCATGCTGAAGCTTCTATTGTCCCAGTAAAACTGTTATACTGTTTAGATTCTTTCCACTACTAGTAAGTTAGCTCTTTTTTCCTTTCAAGATGGGCGAGAAACTGGCTGAAGGACAGGAAGTAGAGGGTGGTGGTAAATGGGATCCAATCAGAGGAGAGGGGGTGACCAGTGGGGTACCACAGGGATCAGTCCTTGGGCCGGTCCAGTTTAATGTCTTCATTCATAGGCGCTGGAACCAGGAGGGTGAAAGGGGCAGTAGCCACTCCACTTTTTATTTCTGTACGGCAAAAGCTCGTATAGAAAAAGTACCCTTTGTACCCACATAAGTGCCCTTTTGATTCTCAGCCCCCTCAGCTTTTACTATCTTCCGGCACCCTTGTCTTTATTAGTGACATTACAGTAGGACTGGAGGGAATGATCTGCCTGTTTGCAGATAATACCAAGATCTGCAAAAGGATGAATACTCCGGACGGGATGGAGAGAATGAGGAGGGACCTGTGGAAGCTTGAAGAATGGTCTGCAGTATGATTACTGAGGTTCAATTTCAGGAAGTGCAAAATAATGCGCCTGGGAAGGGGGATCCTGGTGAGAGCTACAGGATGGGGGGGGGGGGTGCTGATGATCACCAAGGAAGAAAGGGACCTTTTTTTTTTTTTAAATCTTTCTTTCTCACTCCACTCACCTGAACTCTTTCAGGAGTGGTCACATGGGGTCCAGGTTCTTGTCCCACCCATCTGCAGCCCCTCTCACCCCTTCCATCTGCCACTGCTACCACCCGGCCCCCTGGCTCTGAGTCCCCAGAGGCAGGACCGCCAGATACACTCCTCCTGGTGCTCTATCTAATAATCCAGTCTGGTGGAGTGTGGTGGATAGGAGAACACAGAGGCGAGATTGAGGCCTGACTCTGGGCATGGTGGACCGACCCCAAAGTACCCTCCATCACCTATCAGGAGGTGGAGTTTTTTTTACCATTTTTTCCTTGTTCCACTCTCACCCCCCACCAGATGGAGCTGTGATGTACAATGATGCTAGGGAACATCTTGTCATGGCTCCACAGCCCTCTAGCCAAGCCCTGTTGCATTGTGGTACCTCCGGTCCCCAACGGAGGTCACTGCGGTGCCAGGCATAGTCCCTGGATCCCCCCAAAGGAAGGAGAGCTGTCCTCTGGATGCCTGATCCTTCATCTCCCCTTCCAACCCTCGGCGGCCCAGGCTCATTCCTGAACCTGGGTCACTGGCGTGGCGTGAGGTGTGGTGTCCGGCGCCTCAGACCTCAGCACCATCAGGCCAGCATGGAAGAAACGGACCTGGGTAATATAATTTCTGATGACCTAAAGGTGTCAAAGCAGAGTACAAAGGCTGCAGCAATATCTAGTGGCATGCTGTGGTGCATAGGCAGAGGTATCATTAGCAGTAGGTGGGAGGTTGTGGTGCCATTGTATAAAATGCTAGTGAGGCCTCACCTAGAGTACTCTGTGCAATTCTGGAGGCTGGACCTTCGCATATACATTGACAGGGTGGAGGCTGTCCAGAGAAGGGCAACTAATATGGAACAGGGCTTGCACTAACATACTATTTGCCAGCAGATTAGGCCTTACGGTCTATCGAGTCTGCTGGAACCTTAGATCCTTAGTTGGGTGCCGAGACCCTCCCATCCCTTGTGCTCCAGAAATCCGTATCATCCATCCCCACCCCCCTGGGACAGACCATCATCTGATACATCCACTTTCTGTGTCTGTCCCACCCTCTCTTGAAGCCCTCCACTGTGGATCTCTGAACCAGCTCACCAGGCAGTGCAATCCAGGGTCCACCACCCTCTCAGTGAAAAACCTCCTCTTTCCCCTCACCCTTCCACCTTCCAACTTCAAACCATGCCCTCTAGTGATACCTCCCTGCTTTAGTCTAAAGATCCCCTCCATTTTACCCTATTTATTCCTTGAGGTGCTTAGACACTCAATCATGTCCCCCTGTCTTTCCTCTCCTCCAATGAAAACAGGCAGAGCTCCTAAGTCTGTCCTCACACGCCAAATCCCCAGCCTCGAATCATCTTTTGTTGCCTCCTCTGTACCTCTCCAGGAGCTATATGTTCCTCTTCAAGTGTGGTCTCCAGTACTGTACACAGTACTCAAGGTGTGGTCTAACCAGTCCATTGTACAGTGGCAGAATCACTTCCTTGCTCCGAGGTGATCCCCTCCGATGCATCCCAACATCCTGTTTGCCTTGCTAGCCACTCTTCTGCACTGCTCAGAGTTATTCATACATGCATCCACCATGACCCCTAGGTCTTTTTCCCTATTGAGGCCTCCAGCGCCTCCCCTCCCAGGGTGTACCTGTGTTTAGGGTTTCCCCGACCAAGATGCAACACCTTGCACTTGGTGATACTGAAATTTAATTTCCATGTGTGAGCCCAGCTTTCCAGGGTTTCCAGGTCCCCTTGCAGGGCCAACCTCCCCTCTTCTCCCTCAACTACTGCTCCCATCTTGGAGTCATCCACGAAGAGACTCATTTCACACCCTATACCCTCCCTGATGTCCGACATGTATGCATTAAACAGGATCGGACCCAGGACCAAGCCCTGCGGTACCCCACTACCAACCTCTCTAGGGTTCGAGAGCTCCCCACAGACCACTACTCTCTGAGTGCGTCCAGCTAGCCAGTTTTCAATCCATCTGACCATCAAGGGCCTACTCCTAACCCCATCAGTTTCTCCACCAGACCATTGTGGAGGACAGAGTCAAACGCCTTGCTGAAGTCCAAGAATAATACATCCACAGGCTTACCCCTGTCCAGTTCTGATGTTACCCATTCATAGAACTCCACAAGGTTGGTTTGACTGCGTCTACCTAGCACAAACCCATGTTGCCGACTATCCAGACCTCCCACCTCCTCCAAGTACACCCCTAATCGTTCCTTTAGTATACTTTCCATTAATTTTCCCACCACCGAGGTCAAACTGATGGGTCTATAGTTACCTGGTACTACCCTCGACCCCCCCTTTATGGATTGGTACCACATGTGCCTCTCGCCAATCCCTAGGTACCCTCCCTGTCTCAAGTGACTTGCTGAAAAGCTCCGCCAGGGGTGCAGCCAGTATGTCCGCCAATTCCCATAGTACTCTCAAATGAATGCCATCCGGCCCAGGAGATTTGTCTTTCTTTAGGGCCTTGAGGGCTAACCACACCCTTTTGGCAGAGATAGCATCATCTGTCCCATCCACCTTACTGGCCTTTTTATCCTTACCCAGATGTGACACCCCTGGGATACCTCTCTCTCCCTCTTGTTCCATTTCTGTTGCTCCCCTGATCCCACTTACTGATGTTTCTATCCCCTTCGTGCCTTGCTTTGTAGATATCCCATCCTCCTCCCTAGTGAACACAGAGGCAAAGTACTCAAGTAAATACCTCTGCCTGGTCCTCGCCTCTTCCACCCACCCACCCTCCTTCTGATCTCAATCTGCTGAGATGGCCCTTAGTTTTCTCCACTCCCCAATGTACCAGAAGAACCCCTTTTCCCCTCCATGTATCCCCTGTGCCAGCCGCTGCTCTTTACTAGACTTTGTTCCCCTCACCATATGGGTGACTTTTCTAGATGCAAGCTGGTACATTTCCTTATCCCTAACCCCTCTTGTTGTTTTATATTTTTTGTAGGCCGCCTTCTTTTCTCTGACTGCTACCTGTACCTCACTGGACCACCAGCATGGTTTATGTGACCTTGCTTCCTTACGTTTCAACTTAGCGCAGATCCTGGCTGCCTCATGAAGTCCCGTTTATGACCTCATCTCCTTTCCACACTTGACATTGAGTAATCCCCATCAAGTGATCCTTGAGAATATTTCCCATGCCCATAAAGTCGCCCCCTGAAGTCACTGCCAGTGTCCTAGATCTCCCCCTCCCCATGCTTATTTGAAACCAGACAGTATTGTGGTCGTTCCCAGTCATGGGGTTGCTACAACCATGTCCCTACCAGATCCCCATCTGCCAGAACCACATCCAGGACATGCCCTCCATTGTGGGCTCCATCATATGCTGTGTTAAGAACACATCCTGGAAGCCATCCAGCAGCCTCTGCTCCTTGGCCACCTTAGAGGACATGGTTCCTCAGTTTGTACCTGGCATACTAAGGTCCCCCATCAACACCACTCCTTTCCCTTTTGGTCCACACTGGGCAATGATGTTGTCCCACAAACCATCCTCTAGAACATCACTCATCCTGGGGGGCCTATATGCTACACCCAGCTTGACCTTATCTCCTGCTGGGGATCGTAAGGTGAACCATAAGGCCTCCACGTTTCCCTCTGCCTCTTCTACCCTAACAATTTCTATGTCATCTCTAATGAACATAGCCACTCCACCCCCTCTGTCCTCCTTTCTATCCTTCCCAAGCATAGTGTACCCCCATGCGTTTAGGTCCCAGTCATGGTTTTGTTGGCCCAATGCTCGTGACCGGGCCGCCACATCCAGCCCCCGAACAGCATGGCCTGGAACTCTGGCAACTTGTTTCCCAAGCTCCTGGCATTTACTAACACCAACCCCCACCCCTTATCCCTGATCCTCTTTGTCGAACCCCACCCAGATTCCGATACTTCCATCCTCCCTCTGCTCCTCCTGAAACCTCCACCCCCAATCTGTTTCCCCTCCCCTTGGGCTTGAAGGCTACTCCCCTCATCTGGAGGAGAGGGCTTCTGGTCAGCCCCTCCCTTATCCCTTCCCCCTCACAAGTTTAAACCCACCTTTCTTGTATGTAGTCAGCCATCCCTGTTTAAGGACTTCTTCCCTAATGGGGCAAGATGAAACCTGTCCTGGCATATAGTCCCTTATCCTTCCAAACTCCATTCCAGTTCCTAACACCCCAACCCACTCTCTTCACCCCACTTCCTGAGCCAGTCATTAACCTCTGAGAGCTTCATTTTTCTCCACTGAGGCCTTTGGTACTGGCAATATCTCCAAAAAGGAAATGTTGCATCCATTATCCCGACAGACTCTGGCAAGTTCTTGGAACCTTGCTTGGATTTCCAAAATGCTATTTCCCTCTAGATCATTAGTTCCCAAATGCACCAGGACATCCGGTTTCCCTCCACAATCCCTAACCATTTCATACACCATGAACTTTGCACTGTGCACTGTCAGCCCAGAGATACTCACTACCTTCACCTGACTATGGCATCCACCCCCCTGTCCCTCCCACTGGATACCCCCTAATCATCGAGTCTCCCAATAACAGAACCTTAACACCGCCATCATCCTTATGGTTACCTCCACTATGCCCTCTCAGCTCCCCTTCCCCCCCTTTATTCATGATCTCAATTCCATGGGAGTCTTCCTGCCTTATTAGAGACCCCCTTGTCACCCTCCCCTTTCTGCCTCCCTTGCTATTTTGCCCACTTAACTCAAACCCCCTCTGAATAGGTGTCCCCTTTAACCCTCTCTTATCCAAACCATTTATCCTGGCCCTGATGGTTTCCCCTTCCCCCACACCGCCATCCTCCCCCCTTGTAATAGTACCCCTGCCTCCAGAGGCTCTCTGTGGGTCCCCTTTAGCTAAGGCCCCATTCTTGGTACTGACCCCCCTGCTGAAGGGGGGCTCCTCTCCCACCTCCTTGTCTCCCAGTTTCTCTCCAATCATGCTCTCCTCCCTCATGTCTGGAATATGTTGCATTTCCCCCATTTGCTTAACACATATGTTTCCCTTTCTCCCTCTGGGACTATTTCTATCCTTTCCATAGCCGGTCTGTGATGCCCTATGGATATCTGGCTCCCTCCCCCCAGCCTCTGTATAAGTTTCCTCATTTCCACCAACCCCTTCCTCCCCCTCTAGGTTGCTTAGTAGCTCAAATTTATTGTGACACTCTATGTCAGCCTCCATCAAGTAACTCAGTTTCCCTGACTGCACCTCTAAACTGCCCTCTTCTTCCCTCTTGCTCTGTTCACCTTAGGGCTCCCTTCCCACAGTCTGCTGTTTTTGCTTCCGACAACAGCCCCTCCTGACTCTTCCCCCTCCACTCTCTTTGTATTCAGAATGTTCACCCCGTACGCTTTCCCCTTAGCATCAACTTCCCTATCTAAGGGTCCTCTGTCCCTAATATCCCCCCTCCTGCTTGCTGTAACATAACGTCCTGTAATTTCAGAGCATTGCCCCAGCCTCCCCTCAGCCCCACCCTTCCGCTGCCCATATCCACACCCCTTATCCTTGGACACCCCCCAGCTCCCCCAGCTTACTCCTTAACCAATATACCTCACTCCTGATACAAGATAGCTGTCTACAGAGTGGGCAGCCTCCCTCTCTCCAGGCCCAATTGAGAATTATTGCCATACCACAGCCTGTGCAGCCTACAACCCTTCCGAAGATGCCTGCCATGGTGGAATATGACCACCCTGTTTATTCCCCTTTGTTTATAATGGCACACCCCCTTTTCTCAGTCCCTTTTCCCCTGGAATACAGTTTCTCTCTATACTGACTGTAGTTATTTACAAACCCAATTTCAACCCCACCAATAAAGTTCCAAAGTCTCACAAACACATACAGTCCAGTGTGTTCGGGTCCCACTAACAGTGTGTGTAAGCAGACATCAGGTACTGTATGATGTCACAGGCCCACCAGCTCCTGCTGCTTCAGATTTCAGTCCCAAAGCAAAATACTTGGCCCTTCAATCCCAACCCCAGTGGTTTTCAGTATTTAAGAAAGCCTTCAAAACAGGGTGGGTGGGAGGGCTCTACCAAACACCAGGCAAACAACACATTTAAATTTCCTCTAATTAACCCTGACAAACAACAGTCCCTAAGCCTCCAAAGTTACAATATCATAGCCCAAGTAACAGTTCTAATTCAAGGTAATACTTTTTAACACATAGAGCTAATTTCACTTACAAACTATTCAAATATTTCAGTTAAAACAGAATATAACCCCAGACCTCTGTCCTACCAGCCTGCTGCTTGAGTTCCAAAGTGAACAATGGAGGCCAGGGTAATTCCTGTTTAAAGACAAGGTAATTGCAGCTAATGTCCCCGCCCCCTAACACCAGGCAAACAACACATTTAAATTTCCCTCTAATTAACCCTGACAAACAACAGTCCCTAAGCCTCCAAAGTTACAATATCACAGCAGAGACTAAAGGACTTCAATATGTACTTGCTGGAGGAGAGGAGGGATTGGGGGGACATGACAGAAACATTCAAGTACCTTAAGGGCATAAGCAAGGTGCAGGGGGGTGACGTCTTCCAATATAAAAGATGTACAAGAACAAGGGGGCATGATATGAAATTGGAAAGTGGCAGGCTGAGAGGAAATGTGAGGAAGTTTTTGTTCATGGAGAGGGTGGTGGACACATGAAATAGACTACCACAGGAGGTGGTGAGGGTGAGCACATTGGAGGGTTTTAAACATGCATTGGACAGGCATAAGGGTATCTTAGAGGTGGGAAGGTGGGGTGAAAAGCCATTGACCATTTAGGGT
Source organism: Neoceratodus forsteri (assembly GCA_016271365.2). Classification (NCBI taxonomy): domain Eukaryota; kingdom Metazoa; phylum Chordata; order Ceratodontiformes; family Ceratodontidae; genus Neoceratodus; species Neoceratodus forsteri. The sequence goes on along the minus strand of CM057450.1, from coordinate 865,499,801 downwards.
GAAAGGCCACAAACTAGTGTAGGGCTTTTGGGGCAGGCTGGATGGGCCTGGCAGTCCTTATCTGCTGACAACTTCAGTGTTTCTATGTTAACTATTAAGAACCATGCGGAAGCTTAATTAGTCCTAGTAATTGCCCCCCCCTCCCAAACTATCACTGTAAGGATGTTTGCCCAGGGAACCACTGGGCCAATTCTGTAGTCCGACTTACCATGGTGGTAATACCAGGGAAGGTAGGGCTAGAGGATAGCCCTGGGGTGGCGGGGTCCATGTAGACTTAAAAGGCTAAACAGCATAGGGTCTTCCTCTTTTGTCTTGGCAGACACAGAGAAAAGAAGAAAGGAAGCAGGTATGTCAGATTGCATGTCCTGCTGCTTTCCACATGTACCTTCAGATGAATGGGTTTGTTCCCCTGACTTTCTCCCACATCTGCCTCCATCACTCCCCCTCCTGCTTGGTTGGTGGCATGTGCCACGCCCCCCCATGTGGCCTCCTTATGGCCGGTAAAAGCTTCGCTGCTTGCATTCAACTGCAGCTGCTGGCCCCACTTGTGCCTTGAGGTGGAGAGAGTTTATAGGGGTTCATCCTCCACTCTGCGCTTGCTTGCTTGCTTGGCTGTTAAATTGTCTGCCTTTGAGCAGTGGCATGCCCTCCCCCCCTTTCTGCAATCCTGGGCTGTGCTCCAGACTTCTCTTTCCTGACTATGTATCCAACTACACAGTAGCAGGGATGAAACCATGATGGTTACTCATGGTTCAGCAGTCCTTTACTACTGGCTTCACAGCTTTAGCAGTGAGGGAAATTCATCAGGGCTGTGCCCCTAAAAGGGACTTTCATTGCATGGCATGGCCGGTGTGACTACACTGCAAATGCACTGGCCCTCAAACCCCTATGCAGCATGGCAACACTCTGTGAGGTTTGACAATATACATCTTCTCCTAATGAGGGGTTCTGTATAGAGAGTGTGGGTCGTAGGGGCAGATGCCAATGCATGCAGGCATTGGTGTGGGTTAACATGTCTTGGGGGCTGGGCCTTGGAGGTTTGGATGGCTTCATGCATTCTAATGAATGTGTCAGGGATGACCTGACAGCCGGCATGTCCTGGGAGGGGTAGAGAAACAGTGGGAAAAGTTAAAAGGGAGCATAGTAAAGGCAACAAATCTCTGCATCAAAGAAGTGAGCAAAAGCAAGAGGAAAAAGAGTCTGCTATAGTTCTTGAGAGAGGTGGCTGAAAAGGTAAAGGCAAAAAGAGTAGCATTCAGAAGGTATGAGGAGACTAGAGAAGGGCGAAATCTGCAAATTTCTCTTCGCTAAATATTTTGTGAAATTCACACATTTCATGAAATATTTTGAGGGTGAGAAATTTGATATTCTGCCAGCAACATGTGGAATTTCACCCATGAACAGTGGAATTGTGCCACTCATAGGTGAAATTCCATATTTTGCAGGCAAAATTCTGCATTTTGCACCCACAAAATATTTTGAGAAATTCGTGAAATATTTTGTTGGGCGAAAGTACCGAGTTCGCTGAAATTTCGCCAGAGAAATTACATTTTGCTACATCTCTAAAGGAGTTGCAGAGAGAGGAGGATGGGGTGGTGTATCAGTGGAAACACAGGGAAGCAGGAAAGCATTTAGGAGTGCAAAGGCACAAACTGAACAGAGAATAATCCCAAGAGATAATAAAAGGAAACAAGACATTTTTAGGTATATAAGTGAAACGAAGAAGACCAGAGGTGGGATTGAAAGGTTAAAAAGGGAAGGGGAAGACTGTACAGACGGGTACCAGGAAAAGGAAGGCATCCTGAACAAATACTTTTGTTCAGTGTTCAGGGAGGAAGGACTGGGGAGGGGCCACAAATGAGTAACAGAAGCTTTGGAGACAGGCAGGTGAACACTGGTCCTTTTTTTGGAGGAGAGAGTCCTGAAGGGACTCGATAATCTGAAAATGGACAAAGCAATGGGATCAGATGTAGTGCATCCAATGTATTGAGGGAACTCAGGGAAATATTAGCTGCACCTCCGACAGTCCTGCTTAACAGCTTATTTTGAAACATGAGTGGTTCCTGAGGACTTGAGGAGGTCTAATGTAGTCCCACTACACAAAAGTGGTAGCAGGGAGGATGCTGGCAGTTATAAAGCAGTCAGTCTGACATTGGTGGTGGGGTAATTAATAGAATCGCTGATGAAGGACAGGATTGTGGAATATCTTGAATTCAGTTGGTTACAAGACCTGAAGCTGCATGGTTTCGTGGGGGGATGTCATGTCAAATGAGTCCGACAGATTTATTTGACTGGGTGACAAAGGAGTTAGAGCAGCATGGAGCAGTGGATGTGGTCTGCTTAGATTTCAGCAAGGCTTTCAACACTGTTCCACAAAGAAGACTAGTAAGCAAACTGGGTAGCTTAGGAGTGGCTCCAGAGGTGGTAAACTAGGTAAGAAATTGATTAGGGAATAGGTGATAGAGGGTGGTGGTAAATGGTACTCACTCTGAGGAAGGGAGAGCAACCAGCGGAGTGCCTCAGATATCAGTGCTGGGACAGGTTTTCTTTAATGTTTCTAAGTGACATTGCAGCAGAGCCAAAAGGGAATGTCTGCCTCCTTGCAGATGACACTAAAATCTGCAATAGGGTGGACACTCCAGGGGGGCTAGAAGGGATGAGCAGAGACCTGAGAAAACTAGAGGAGTGGTCAAGGGCATGGCAATTGGGTTTCGATGTGAAAAAGTGCAAAATAATGCACTTAGGGCACAGAAGCCCAGGGCAGAGTACAAAATCTGTGGAGGGCACAAATCCTAGGGACCTTTTCTGTCTGGAGGGGGCTCCACCCCCACACCCCCCATGGGGGGGCTGTACCCCTTGGAACCCCTGCTATCTCTGGGATACCAACTCCGAGGTGCTCCTTGACACTGGGGTAGGTTAGTGCCTTGGAATCACCATTTGCGGCCTGTTGTCATTAATTATTGGTCACTGTTATTGTGTTTGTTATTATGCTGTCGCCGTTATGGAATCGCATAAATGCATTCACCCTCTAGACATGCTACCATGCTGGGCATGCTTAGGGAGGGGTATCACCAGCAGAAAGAGGAAGGTTGTATTAACTCTGCACACATCTCTGGTAAGATCCCACCTAGAGTACTGTGTGCAGTTCTGGAGACCATGGGCAGGATTTTCAAAACTCTTAGATCACTGCAAGCCTCGGTGCACCAACAATACAATTGCATGGGGCTTGTGGCAATCTAACAGGATTTTCTATCCCTTGCTGCATTTGCCACAAGGTAGACCAACTTTTTCTGGTCTACCTTGCGGCATTCCAAGGGGCCATTTTATGGAGCTTGTGCCCAGTATTTGGTGCAAGCTGATGTCATACGTGAAAACTGTGGCAACTTCACCCAAGACTAAAATTGGGCGCAGTTGCAGGGGAAGGGTTTGGTGCACCACCAGAACCAAAGTGTTGTGGCACAGGAATGGATTCAAACCATGTGCCACATATTGATAATCCTGCCCTACATCTCTGGAAGGACATTGACAGAGTGGAGGTTATCCAGAAGAGGGAAACTAAAATGATGCAGGGTCTGCATCAAAAGTTCAATGAGGATAGACTAAAGGACCTCAATATGCATACCCTGGAGAAGAGAAGGGAGAGTAAGGATATGATAGAGAGCTTTTAAAACCTCATAGGGGTAAATAAGGTACAGAAGGGAAGCATTTTTCAGAAGAAAAGGTGCTCAAGAACAAAGGGACATGCTATGAAGCTGGAGGGTGGTAGATTCAAGAGAGATGTTAGAAAGTACTTATTCACAAAAAGAGTGGTGGATTCCTGGAATGAGGTGGTGAGGGCATCAACAGTGACAGGATTCATGAATGCATGGGACAGGCACAAGGGAATCATAGTTGGGGGAGAAAGAGTGGTATATCAAGTATGGTCTGTGGTAACAAAGTAGGTAGGGAAAAAAAAGCAGACTGAGTGGGCCAAGTGGTCCTTATCTGCTGTCAAATTCTGTTTCTGCATACACAAAGATGTACAGTGAGCATGTCTGCAGCTGCCTACATCCTTGATTACAGAACTTGCATCCTAAGATCCTAGTTCTTCTTGATCTCTCATCAGCTTTTGACACTGTGGATCACTTGGTGTTGTTAGCACGCCTGAGGTCAATTTGTGGAATGTCAGAAATTGTTTCAAAATGGTTCACTTCATTCCTCACTGGGAGATCACAAAGAGTTGTTTCGGGGTTTTTTTCCTCGGGCTCAACTCCTTTGTTGTGTGGGGTACCTCAGGGTTCAGTGCTGTCACCCATGTTATTCGCAGTGTACATGCTGCCCCTCAGAGACATTATAAGATGGTATGGGCTGAGGTTTCACTGCTATGCAGATGATACTCAGCTATACTTGTCTTTTGCACCCGACCAGGATGGAGTACTCTCGGTGTTTAATAACTGCCTGGAAGAAATCCAAAGGTGGATGGATGGATTCTAGTTGGTTAAAGTTGAACTCAGAGAAGACAGAGGTGTTAGTGGTGGACCCAGGTGGTCAGATAGCGAGGTCGCGATGGCATGCCCTCTGGAATTTTTCTTGGGGTGTGCTACTCACCTCTGGAACAGGTATGTAACCTTGGGATTGTCCTAGACGATAGGCTGACCCTTAAATCTCAGGTGTCAGCCATTGTCAGGACTTCCTTTTACCATTTTAGGAATATTGCCAGGGTGTGTCACCTTGTTCCGTCTGGCTCCCTACCAACGTTGGACCACGCTTTTGTGTCCTCATGCTTAGACTACTGCAACGCCCTTTACTTTGGGATCTCTGGAGTTCAAATCCGTCACCTTCAGCTGGTGCAGAACGCTGCAGCCCGGGTTTTGACTGGGGCAAGGAGATCCAGTCACATTACCCCGGTGCTGCGCAAACTGCACTGGCTGCCTATACTGTGGCAGATCACCTTCAAAGTCATTTTATTGACTTTTAAAGCCCTTCATGATCAGGGTCTGACCTATCTGAAAGAACTTCTGGTGTCTTACTGCCCCGGCCGATCGCTCTGCTCAGCCGAAGAGGGGTTGTTAGAAATTCCAAGAGTGAATTTAAGATCTTCTGATAGTAGAGCATTTTCATATGCCGCACCTACTCTTTGGAATTCTCTACCATGCCGGTTAAGGGGGTGCACCTCTGTGGAGGTATTTAAGAAAGATTTGAAAACTTATTTATGGGCTCTGGCCTATCTGGATGAGTAATGGTAATTATCTGTAAATATTTGTTGATAATATGGATGACCGTATGGTTTGTTTTTAACTGAGTGATGTTTTAATGTATTTATTTTATGGCCCAGATATTCAAAAGGGTTGCACCATGCGCAATAGGGTTGTGCCTGCGCAAGTCCAAAATTGTGCCATTCTGCGATATTCAGCAGGAGGCAGTTGCACCACTGAAAACATGCTGAGCAACAGCACAATGCAAATGAATGTATGCTGAACTGGAGGGGGAGGAACCATGCATAAACTGCACAGCCCGATATTCAGCCGGGCTGTGCAGAGTTGTGCAGGCGCAACCCCCAACCTGCGCCTGCACAACTTTGAGCCAAAAAAAGGATCAAGTCAAGGCCACCCACAGGTGAGGTGCCGCATTGCAGGGCGCAACACAGCAGCTGTCACCTGTGGCTGACCCTCAACCTACTCCATGTGCCCCCACAGCCCGATCGCGGGCAAAGTGTAAACATCCCCCACCCCCGAATGGCCCGATCGTGGGCAAAGCAGAAAAGTCCCCCTCCCCAACTGGCCCGATCGCGGGCATAAGCTTAAACACCCCCACCAGCCCGATCGTGGGCAGCAAAGTGTCCCCCGAACATATCCCTGGTGGTCCAGTGGACCGCTAAGCCCAATCGCTGGCTGAATAAGTTCAAAACAACCCCCAAGAATGTAGCCCTGGTGGTCCAGTGGACCTAAGCCCGATCGCGGGCTGAATATGTGTAAAACAACCCCCCCGAACATATCCCTGGTGGTCCAGTGGACCGATAAGCCCGATCGCGGGCTGGAGATATCTAAAACCCTCCCCAAGAACACATCCCTGGTGATCGTGTCCCACCCCACCCCACACCCTCCCACGAAGCCCCACCACCACGGTCCCCACCCCGCAGCTGGCGAGCGGCAGCATCCACCCACCTGCTGCCCGCCGCCGACAACTGCTGCGGTAGGCTGCATGCCCATTGGTGCAGAGCAAGAGCCAATGGGCATGCAGTCCATACGTACCTAAGACAGTCCAGATTTGTATGAATGAATGTGAATGAATTCATTCACAAATCTGGACACTACGCTCTGTTATGGACTGCACACTCATTGGCTCTTGCTCTGCACCAATGGGCGTGCAGCCACCGGGCTGTCAGTCGGCGAGGCAGCGGCGGGCAGGTAGGCATGCTGCCGCCCACTGGCTGCGGGGTGGGAGCAGGGTGATGGGGCTTTGTGGGTGGGTGGGATGAGGATACCAGATCACCAGGATGTGTTCTGGGGTTTAGATATCTCCAGCCCGTGATCGGGCTTATCAATCCACTGGACCACCAGGAATATGTTCAGGGGGTACACTTTGCTGCCCGTTATTGGACTGGTGGGGGTTATTTCGCTTGACGCGATCGGCCAGTGGGGAAGGGGAGTTTAATGCTTTTGCCCACGATCATGCCAGTGTGGGGGGATTTTACCTTTTGCCCACAATCGGGCTGCAGGGGGCATCGGTCCCAGGCGGCTGCTGCCTGGCAGGGCGCCAGGCACAAGTCCTCGGGATCGGCGCACCTGCATGCTAATGGCATGCAAATGGGGCCATAATCAGATGCAAATGGCCCCTGCACCTTGCATGAATTATGGCCCCATTTGCATGTCACCTTTTGAATATCGGAAATTTGCACATGGCGCAATGGTACTTGCGCCACCACAAGTTGAATGCTCCACTCTGACCACTTGCGGTGGCGCAAGTTCCACTGCGCCATGCACAGTGGCTGTGGCGGGGGTGATATTCAAAGGAGTTACTCAATAGCACAACTTCTTTGAATATTGCTCTGGCCACACCCCTGCGCAACTATATTGTGGAGCGCAAGGGCTTGCACCACAAAATAGCGCAGTTTGAATATCCGGCCCAATATGTTTAAATTTGATATTGTATACTGTATTTTGATGTAAAGCGCCTTGATATTTTTGCAAGGCACTTTAAAAATAAAGTTATTATTATTATTATTATTATTATTATTAAGAAACTCCCTATTCAAGATTCACACAGGTACCTTTGGAAATTTACAGTATATAATTGCTAGCCTTTACCAGGTTTTCATATATCTAACATAATGTTGCTGTTTAATTTACAATACTGCTTTTCACGAAAATCATTCCCATGGTGCACTTCTGAATAATGCTGTTAACAAGTAAGGCAGGGTAAAGGATGGAAGCACATTTTTCAGCTAAAGGTATTTCAAAACCATTGGTGCCAAAAGAAGTCTGATCAATAGCTATAGATCCTCAGAGCCCTTTGTGTCTCTCCCCTACCAGCAGTCCAGGGCACTTGCAGCTCTTATCTTAAGCGGTATCCAGTTGTGCACTTTGCCGTGCTATATAGGGAATTAAAAAATTGGGAAAGGAAATCTTGGCTTCTGATTGGACAACAGCTGTGTCCTTATAGAGCAACAACCTTGAAGCTGGCACTAGTTTCTTGGCACTGTGGACATCATAGGTACAGTGGAAATCAGATCCTTGGGCCAGTGACAACCTTCAGTTCTGAGAGGGAACTTTTGACAGCCATTTATTTTCCTTACACCTGACAGAATCATTTGACAGAGACAAATTTCAGACATTCCTCCAGCTCAGTTTGACATTTCCTTACAACAAATCTTACAAAATGCTGAAGACAACATAGAAAAACCTCAAGAATTAACTGAAATACCATCAAAGAAGAAGAAAAAAGAGAAACAATTTAACTTCCCACAGCTTTCCTCTGAACAATTAGACTCACTTGAAGCTCAAAAAGATGAATACAACACTTAAAAAAACTATTGCTTGGGCTGTTAACATTTTTAAAACTTGGGACACAGCTAGAAACATAATCATAGACTTTAAAAATGCCACGGAAGAGGAAATATAACATATTTCATGTGCAGCACTAAGATTTTTTTATGCAGAAATACATAAGGGAGACGGCAAAGAGTACAGCCTCTTGAATTTACTGAGATTGCAAGCAGGTTTGAATCGATATTTGAGCACTGCTCAGATTGGTCGCTATATAAACATAATAAGATCCCCAACTTTCAAACCTGCAAATAATGTTTGAATAGCAGTTTGCAAGTGTTACAGAAAGCAAAAGAGAGAGACAAAAGCCAACACCTCCCACCACTCTCACAGGCTGATCTACTGAAGTTAAACAACTTGTCAGTGCCACCCACATCAACTGCCACAGGGCTGCTAAATAAAGTATGGGTGGACGTACAACTGTGTATGGCCAGAAGAGGACAGGAAGGTTTAAGGCAGCTGAAACCAGAACATTTTCCATTAAAAGGGATGATCAAAGGCTACAGTACCTAACTTTAAACTTTAATGAAAGCACCAACAACCATAAGTTAGTAAACTAACTAATTAAAGAACAGTACAGGGGCTACATTTTCAAAATTCATGGGAACCCTCTGTGCCCTGTAGCATCTTTCCAAAAGTACATTTCAAAATTATCACCCAACCTTCCCGTCTTTTATGTACATCCCAGATGTTTTAAACAGCCACCGACAACCAATTCAGACATGTGGTACTCACGAGAACTACTAGGAATTAGGAGGCAGTATAGCACAGCGGTTTAAGGCTCCGAGCTGCAAACCTGGAGACCTAGGTTTGAATCCCACAGTCCCCACTTTCATACTGTGTGATCCTGAGCAAGTCACTTAACTTTCTTGTGCTCCCAGGTTGCACCTGTATACCAGCTTTCAACTTGGTGAGTTTCTCCTGGTAAAAAAAAAACAACAACAAAAAAATTATTTGGCAAACATTATGGCTAAGTGACCAAGCTGAGCTAAGCACCCCGTACACTAATCACAGTGTCCGAGCTACTGTTGTGCATCTACTATCAGTAGCAGGACTAGAATCCCATTAAATCACATCTGTTACTGGATACCAGTCTGAATTGAGCCTCCGTCATCACTGGGCCGCATCTGTAGAAGAGAGAAAATCCTGGAGCTCAATACTCATGTTGAGCAGAAGACTGGAGAGAGAAGGAGCCGTAGCCATACCATCAACATCCACAGGACCACAGTGAGAAGCAGCTGAAGCCACGCCATCAGAATCAATGAAAAAACCATCCCCGGTCCCAGTAAACAGTAGCAGCCAAACGGAGTCCATATAACTATGTTGCACATCAGAAGATACAACATTAATCAACCAGACAAAATTAAATCAATGATGGCAGCTCTCCCTTGCACCTACAACCAGCTAACTCATAAAACAACAGGAAATCTGTTGATGGGTCCAACGTCCTGCTCTGTGACATGATACCGGCTCACACTGAAGCAATCCAACCTGAAGCAAGTGAGCAGTGTCAATCACACAGTCCTGCAAAAAACTTAACCCCTGAAGCACTTGATCAACAACTCAAAGCAACACAACAAGAAACTGCTGAAAAGAAAGTCACTGCCAGTAACTCTTTTGTGGCACCATCTACTGACAACACTGGAAACCTCCTAGTTCAGCAAGCCCAGAATCAACCCTTTATACTTAACAATTGCATTTTTCCAGGACAAGTCCAGTTCATCATTTACTCAAAATGAGATGCTCTTATGTAACCCCCCCAAATTATGGGGCTTACCTTGGGTGCCTTTCTGGGCTCTGCTGATGCCCACTACCTGGCTTACATCCAGAAAGAGATGATAACTCTGTGTACAGTAATGTCCTAGCTCATCCTGCATGAGTGTGCAGATCCATTTTGCTGCGCTATCTCTTTAAGAGATTCAGCCTGTATATAGTGTCTTATAGCCTGGGCTTGGTCCAAATAAGTCAAGGTTCATGACCAGCCAGGCACAACTTCAATCAACTCCAATTAGTAGTTGCTTGCTAGCGCTGATAGAGTCCTCCAAAACACTGTAAATATTTATCTCTAAATCCAAACTGTTTTTCTTTCTTCTACAGATGTGGCCCAGTAATGATGGAGGCTCGATTCAGACCGGTGTCCAGTAACAGACATGATTTCATGGGATTCTAGTCCTTCGGCTGATAGTAGATGCAAAGCCATGGGTTCAGATGACATACATCTCAGGGTCTTAAGGGAACTGATAATTGAACTTGCAGCCCCTCTGGCAGCCCTGTTCAGTGAGTCCCTAGACACTGGAGTGGTCCTAGAGGACTGGAGAAGGGCCAATGTCCCTCTTCACAAGAACGGTAGTAAAAAAGATGCAGGGAACTACGGACCAGTTAAGATAAAAGGAAAGATAATGGAGACACTCCTCAAGGAAAGAATAGTGGAATACCAAGAAATCATAGGGATGCTGGATCCCAGGCAACATGTGTTCATCACAGGATGGTCCTGTCAAACTAATCTAATAGATTTCTTTGACTGAGTGACAAAGGCAGTAGACCAAGGGGGGGCTGTGGACATTGTCTACATAGATTTCAGTAAAGCCTTTGATACCGTCCCACATAGGAGACTGGTCAACAAGCTAAAAAGCCTGGGATGGGACACAAAGTGGTAAACTGGATTGAAAATTGGTTAAAGGACTGAAAACAGAGGGTAGTGGTAAATGGAACCCAATCAGAGGAAAGGGAGGTGACTAGTGGGGTACCTCAAGTGTCAGTTCTGGGGCCAGTCCTCTTCAATGTCTGCATCAGTGACATTGCAGATGAGCTGGAGGGAAAGGTTTGCCTGTTTGCGGATGACACCGTGATCTGCAACAAGGTGGATACTCCAGATGGGGAGGAAAGGATGAGAAAGGACCTGGAATGATTGGAATGATGGTCAGATGCAATGCATGGCATCCCCATGATACATCTGGAATTGAGCAGTAGTCTGCTCAGCATACCTTCCTGGTAAAACTCTTAAATAAATAAAAAACTAAGGTATAACATGAAGAAATGTAAAATCATGCATGTGGGGAGCAGGAACCCTGGAGCAAGCTACAGGTTGGGGGGAGAGCTGTTGGCAGTTACTAAGGAAGATAGGGACTTGGGGGTCATAATCACAGATCACCTGAAGGCCACAAGGCAGATGGCCAAGGTAGTGGGGAGGCCACTTGGATGTTGGGATGTATTGGAAGGGGAATCACAAGCTGAAGGAGGGAGATGATAGTTCCACTATACAGGACTCTGGTGAAGCCTCACTTTGAGTATTGTGTCCAGTTCTGGAGGCCACACCTTTGTAAGGACATTGACAAAATAAAGACGGTGCAGAAGAGGGCAACCAATATGGTGAAGGGTCTACATCGCAAGCATTACAAGGAAGGATTCATAGACCTCCGTTTGTATACACTGGATCAAATGATGGAGAGAGGTGATATGATAGAAATGTTCAGGTACCTCAGGTTCATGAACAAAGTGGAAAGGGACAACATATTTCAGTTTAAAAGTAGTGCCAGAACAAGAGGACATGATATGAGACTAATGGGTGACTGCATAAGGGGTAATGTCAGGAAGTTCTTTTTTACAGAGAAGGTGGTGGATGCATGGAATAGCCTGTCCCAGGAAGTGGTGGCCACCCGTACAGTGTCAGGCTTCAGACATGCATGGGACAGGAATACTAGAGATGGGATGAAAAAGCCCAAACCAGTGACCAGATAGGGTCACTGGCTGCTTCATCAGGTAGCATAAATGGGCAGACTGGATGGGCCTGGTGGCCCTTATATACTGACAGTAGCTATGTATCTATGTATAGTACAAATAAGTTGTTTACATTGCCTATTTCTCCACTATGGGAGCTGCCATGTTTGGTCCGGGGCTTGGCATTTGGACCAATCAGAACCAAGGGGTCCTCAAGGGGTCCTTATTACAGTGACTTGTAGGAAAAGCTGTGAACCTTCCTTGTTGGTGCCTAAATTAACCAGTGAGGGCCCTCAGACTGTGACTGACAGTAAAGGTAGCCAACTGGAATAAAGAGATCCTGGACTCCTGCTGAAACTGTTTTGAACAGGAGTTAGTCTAGCTCGAGCTCTCAAACTGAAGGGAACCTGCATGTATCATTGCTACATTTGCAGGGTAATGGCCTGTTTGCCTCCCTGCAGGAGCTAAAGAAACTTAGACTGCCTCTCAGCAGAGAGAAAGAGACTTTTGCAGCAGTTGGGCAGTCAGTTCAGCTCGAGCCACCTAAAAGGAAGCAGCCTGCGTGTGTGCTGAGAGAAACTGCAGGGAAAAGGCCTGTTTTTGCCTCCTTGTGTAGGACTCTGAATTCTGAGAGTAAGTAAGTAAAATGTATTTTTTAGATGCACAATCCTGGAGGCTCTGGGAACCGTTATAGAAATATTTACAGGGTCATAGTAAAATCAGCAAACAAACTATAAAATTCAAAACTTCAGACATGATTAAAATACATCAGCAGGATAAGCTAACTGAAATAAGTGGATCTTCAGGTCCCTCCTGAATGCCTCCACTGCAGGAGCCTCGCTCAGAGATCTTGGAAGTGAATTCCAGCGGACCGGGCTGTCCACCCTGCATGAGTGACCACCCGAGGTTTCCAACCCGGACCCCTGAACCGTCAGTAGGCCCTGGGTGGAGGAACAGAGGGAGCAAGCCAGAGTGACAGGAGTAAGAAGGCCTGACAGGTATGCAGGACCCAGTCCGTATGGGGTTTTATAAGTGAGCAAGCCCACCTAGAAGAGAACCCACCACCTGACCAGCAGCCAGTGCAGATCCTGCAGGATCGTGGTCATGTGACAGAATCTGTGTAACCATGTAAGAAGCCTAGCCACTGCATTCTGCACTAGCTGCAGTCGGCGGAGGTTCCCCCCACTGACCCTTAGGTATAGAGCATTACAATAGTCAAGTTTTGAAGTTTCAAAGGCATGTACCAGTGATGGCAGGTCTACAGGTGGAATTAGGGGTTTAATCCGAGCAATGTTCCTCTGATGGTAAAAGCTTCAAATGTCAGCCTGTCGAGAATCATGCCAGATTTCGCACCCTAGAGTATGCAATCAATGGTATTGACCCCAGGACTAAGCCTGTTTCTATACCGGTGGCATCCCCAATCTGCCTGAAGCCAGGCTCAATCACTAGAACCTCCATCTTGTCAGTGTTAAGCCTCAGCCAGTTAGAGCTCATCCAGTCCTGGATCTCGGCAAAACATTTATTCAGCACTTCGACAGCACTGCTTGTCCCTGGTACAAAAGATATGTACAGTTGAATATCATCTTCATAATAGTGAAAACTCAGACTGTACTGTCTGATGATCCTCCCCAGAGGCAGCATGTATACTGAGAACAGCATCGGTGACAGGATCGAACCTTGAGGGGCTCAACAGGTCAGAGGCATGGGGGAGGAGGAGAAATTCCCCGTCACCACCATCCTTTGCCTCCTACCCGAAAGGAAGGACTCAAACCAGCTGATGACAACCCCAGTGAGTCCACACCACTCTCTAATGCGATCCAGCAACATGATGTGGTCCACGTTATCAAATGCAGATGACAGATAGAGGAAAATGAGAACTGACCATTCTCCTAGACCTCTGGCCATGAGGAGGTCATTATGGCCCTGGACCAGTGCCATCTCAGTGCAGTGCCTTGCCCTAAACCAAAATTGGAATTGCTTGTAGATGTCACATGCCTCCAGGTGTTCCTCGAGCTGCAGAGCCAGTATTTTCTCTACAACCTTCCCTAAAAATGGGTGGTTAGAGACTAGTCTATAATTTGCTAGGACATCAGGGTCAAGAGATGCTTTTTTTTCAGAAGATGTTTCACCAGCACCTCCTTCAAGGCATCAGGGAAGGACCCCCTTCAAAAGTGAGCACCCGATTATCCCAGCGAACACAGGACCAATTACTTCAATGCATCCTACTAGGAGATGTGTCAGGCCTGGGTCCAGTTCACAGCATATGGCCTGCAGCTTCAAAATCACCTCAGAGACTTCAGCCACCTCCACTGTCCAAAACTCTGTCCAGGCAATGGGAGTGCCTGCGCTCCATCCAAACCCAACCTGCAGGGATGATCCAAACCCATTGGTGAAATCCTGGCCTGAATGGAGGCTACCATATCAGAGAACAATAGAGCAAACTCTTCACATAATGTTTCTGAAAAAGTATTTTTCACCTGTAGACAGGAAAGATGGAGAAGTCTGTTTACAGTCTGAAAGAGCTGAGCTGGTCTATTCCTCCCTGCCGCAATACCCCTGGACAGGAACTCTGCCTTCTTATGGTTGACTGCCCTGTGATAGTCACCGTAGTGATTCCTCAAAGCCAGTCTATCCTCTTCCAGCCGGGTCCTCTTCCAGCAATGCTCCAACCTCCAACCCACAGTCTTCATCACCCTGAAAGCCCCATCATACCGTGGGAAGCCTCGGGCAAGAAGACCTAGATCCTTTACAGACTGGCACAATGGCTTATTCAAACCAGAGACTGCCCAGAAGAGGATTTTCAGCCAAAAACACAAATCAGTGAAGCCTATTTCCTGGGGCAAAAGAGGTACTGCTTCTAAACTGGTTCAGAGTGAAAGTGATTGAAGTAAAGAGACTGCTTCAGAGTCTCCTGGTGTAAAGTGGAGCCTCTAACTGTAAAAACAATTGTCTCCTGCCACGCTCCGAGAAAGAGAGAGACGCCATGTGTTTGTTCAGTCGAACTACATACAAAAATCCATTTGTAACCACCAGGCCTATACCAGCCTCATCCCCAAAAGACTGTTCCTGCACCAGATCCAGCCACTGCTCAGTGAGAGACCAGCCTTGGGGAGTCAGCCCCTGTGGAGAACCAAATCGCAGGTTGAGGCCACCTACAGTGAAAGGCCACAAAGAGAAGTTGAGTCGTTTCGGCTCCGGTCCCCTCAACATCCTGGAAGGCCAGTAGGTCTATGGTGTCACCAGCCATTCCTCAATCTGTCTGGGTGCAGTGAGTACAATTAGGGTAGCCCCTTGCAAAAAACAGTTAAATGCTTTTGTGTCATCTGATTTGCATTATGAGTTCTCATTGGACTTTAACTGTGTTTGCAGGTCATCCGGCCTGGGATTACAAATACCATTGCTGTCTGCAAGTGGTTTCATTTGCTATTATACAATGGCAAGAAAGAATGCTGGGCTGTGATTGGTCAGTCTGGGGCTGGACCAGGGATGTTATCCCAGCATAACATCCCGACTCTAGTCCCAGCACTCTACTGACCGCATTAAGTGGTAAAAAACACTGCACAGCCATTCCTCCAATCGTATTCACTGCTTCTCGTTCTCAACAAAAATCTGAATTTCCACTTCTCCACAAAACTGCAACCCGAGTCCCACAACAGAAAAAAAAAGGCACAAACTAATGTAGCAACCGTGGCACTTCTCCCCAAATTCCCAAAAATATCTTCTTATTTAAAAAAAAAGACGTTAGAGTCGCTGTTCACGAAGTAGCACACTGATGGACTGAACCAGCAAGCTAGCCTTCAACGGTCACCACGCTCCTTTCTCCATAACGCCGCCGCTTCTTCAACTCAATTTTTATAGGTACTCTTTTTTAATTCAGCACGTAACAGAAACAGTAAAATCATTCACCTACCAGTTACTTTTCATGGCACTGGCACCGAAAGGGCAGCAGCAGCAGCGCTTAATGGAGGTTGCAACGGTGCTTGCTCTTCGGGGCAAAATATCACAACTTTAAAATCTCCCCATACAAAACTCTACTAGGACAACCTGAAGTGCAACACTGATAGGAAGAAGGACCAACATAAATGAAGTGAAAGCATAATGACTGTAAGACAACCAAGCAGATACAGAACTACAGAAAAATCCAATCCCCACACAGCTCCACCTATAGGATAAACAGGGAAAAGGAACTTTTTATAGATAAGTATTCTTCCACACAAAAAAATGAGTGAAAAACTCTTTAAAACATATATCTTTTATTTTTATTCTTTTATTTAAAGGTTAGCCATTGTATAATAGGAATAATGCCCTCCAGGGTGGGTGTTATGCTGGGATAATCCATCCGCCTTGGAGCGCCCTCCGCTGGCCTCGGCCCACCACCCAAGGTGTGGATGTTATCCCAGCATAACACCCACCCTGTCGGGCATTATTCCTTTAATAACACCTTTCTTCCATCAAGGGCCCCAACCAGCTGCAACACAGGCCTGCCTACGGCAACATTTCAGGCCTGTTCCTAGTTCCAGTCTGGGTACCCAGCAGCTGGTTAAACTGATTAATTCAGGGACAGATGTAATGCTTATTAATTATTATGAGCTTACGAGCAGTATTACAGCAATCATTAACCTAAATTCACACCCTTCCCTTGTTAAAGTCCCCTTAATAAACCAGGTTTACTGTTTGATGTTAAGTTGGGCTATGAGCATATTATTACCCAGTGTCTGGTTGCTGAGTCTGTTCAAAGATATTGTGCAAAAGAACTGTTGTTGCAGTAAACTGTTTCCTTACAGGGGGCACAGGGTATATGCCAGAGGACCAAACCCTGTTGGTAAGTGTGGTGTTCATGAGCATATTATTAGCGCTCATCACCAATTGTATATTGATTGCTACATATGGTAATTGTTGTGTATAAGATCACTAGTCAGGGGTGTGGGTGAATACAGCTTTCCAGAGGACTTTACTAGCTTGGCAAGGTACCCACATAAGTGTTACTCTGGGTGGAAACACCAAATTCTCAGTTCTACTGGTGGTAAGCAATCCACCGAGACCATTACTTCTGAACCCAGGCCCCTCAACCTGCAGTCAGGAAAGCAGGCAGGGGTAGTAACCCTTGGTATAATGGCACCAGGTTACACTTATTTTCTGTTTTGCTTGAGATGCTCTTTCTTTTTTGCTGACTAGTAAAAAAAAAAAAAACATCTACAACTTGAGAGTAAATTTGTTTTCTTGTTTTACCCTCACCCCCCTAGTTTTGGGACTACTGTTCACCCTAATTCAAATAAATGTAATTATTGTTCCTTGAACATTACTTTTGACTCCAGAGCATTCTTTCAACTGAACAGAAACCTTTCCAGTCCATTTTATAAGAGCAATAAGACACTCCGGGGTGTGGGTTGTTGCTTGATAAGAGCACTTCTCTGGTGCTGAAGGCACTCGGCGCAAGCGCTGCATGCTTCACAATCCACCTGGGGTGTGTTCTTTTCAGGCAACAACCCACACCCAGTTGTGTCTTATTGTTTTCTTATTGTAGGCAAGATTCCATTTGTCTACTACCCAGACCCTGTGGCTCCTGTTATGAGGTAATATGGCAGGGAACAAGTGTGGTACATCCAGCAGACTGGGGTTTGCTAACCACAATTTCCACTTGTTTGCAATGTGACTCTACCAGGCTGCCTAACCTCACCAGGGTGCTCTTGTCCCCTTAAAAACAGACACTTGTGCCTAGTGGGCCTTGCCTAGGTCAGTAAGTAAGTATGTAAATAAACTGTTCCTTCTTTCATCAAACATCTTTACCCTCTTCACCCCACTCCTTTCACTTCCTTGGGCTTTTTTGTTCTGTTCTCCTGGCTTACTTCTACTTTGCTGAGCTACATCAGTGTTCACTGAAGCACACTTGATGGATAATGCCCAAGTCAGACAGAGGTTCTAATTATGCCAGTTGGAAGAATTACTGTGCAACGGTTATGGGTTGACCAAGGCAAAAGGGAGCCGTGTTCTGTCATCCGGACATTAATAAAACTGCTTGGTTAATACGGGAAGTTGCTTCATTTTGGGATAATCAATTGTTTAATTTCTAATATTCTGGGGCAAACCAATGCAGTGATCTAAAGGTATCACCATAAAGTAATAGAACTGTTAATACAATTTGAAAAGATGGATTCCTTCTCATTATTGATTATGTGTGTTTATAATGATTTCTTCTTGTTGTTGGTGCGCAGCAGGAACTGCCAGTCACATACAGTATACAATGCATAAGGCTGCTTTGAAATGAAGGGAAAATTGGGTTGCATTTTGCCTTGTATCCCCACTAAGATGTTAAATACAGAACTATATAGACTTTTTGGTATTTCCTTTTACCTGGCTGCAGAGGTTCGTCTTACGATATCTCCAGACTCCTTGGGTGAAGTTTCAGCTTGATCCTTGCAGCCATGTCCAAATTTGAAATGCAAGTAGCCCTACCAAATCACACTGCACCTCAGACCCTGGATAAGCAGTAAAAATGATTGAAGGACCAGGGTTCGTGCTCCGGCCTCTCTAATACCACTACCACAGTGTCCATTCCCTTGACTAAGGAGCATTTTCTTTTGGAATTTGAGCCCTTCCGTGATGCCATTCAGGAGCTTACGGAGAAGCTGAAATCATTAAGCTCTGACATCAGAAATCTGAGCAGGTGAGTGGGAGATGTTGAAGCCCTTGTGCACTCCCTTGAGACTTAGCTAACGCTGATTCAGACAATATTCACATGCGGCACAGGATCTCCTAAGCTTGATGCGAAGATCAACCATTTGGAGGGAGAAGTTGCCACAATAATTTGTTAATTTTCCAGCTCCCGAAAGGTGAAGAGTGGTCCAATCCCACCCTATTTGCCCAGAAACTTCTTGAGCATGTGGCAGGTCCCTTCTCAAATGGCCCTGTTTATGTTGTGGAGTTGGCACACTGCTCCCTGCGCCTCAAACTACCAACTGGATCCCCTCTAGACCCTTCATGATGAAGTTATTGAACTTCCTGCACAAACAGTTTGTGCTTCAAAAAACTCGGGACATAAAGGACATCCTTTGGGAGGGCACTAAATTTCAGATTGCCCAGGATCTTCCAGCTGGGGTTATGCAGAAGAGAGTCACCTTCCACCCTATTGTGGCTAAATTAGTTGCGCCTCAGATTCCGTTCAGGATGCTCTACCCTGCGCGTTGACAGATCTCTATTAGAGGCAAATGACATTCATTTGAGGAGGTGAGCACCGCTACCCAGGAACTTAAAGGCCTACTGATGGATCTCTTCAAGGATCGGTGAGACCTGGGATTGTCAGTCCTATCACCGGTTCAGACAATGTGTCCACTCAGCTCACTTTGTTAACTTGTTAACTTTCGGACTTCACTGCTGTTTATGGGGTCAGTCTGGAGCTGCGACTTTGTTTGTCTGCTTGTTTGCCTGAACTGTTTTGTCTTCCCTCTCCCTCACCATGCTGCATTCAGTGGTTCATGGATAATGTTCTGTGGCCTCCCCAGACTGCGCCAACCCCGATTTACTATTGCTGGTCTCTGCATTTAGTGTGGATTCACTTCTGCTGCAGCTGTTCCCTTTAAATCACCATTTGGGGGCCTGCCTTAGACTTGTGACACCTCCTTGTCAATGTTTCAGACTTCTCTTCAGTCCCCACTTTTATCTGGTTTCTCCTCACTGACTGGTTCATGGTTTTAAAATGAAATCTCATGTTTCTGCTTGCTGCCATCTAGGACTGTTCAGATCAGTGCTTCATCTGCTTGCCATTCCACTATCAGACTGACAAATCTGATCTGGCAGCATGTCTGCTGTTAGTTGGTTCTGGATTCCTTCTACCACTACTTGATGCTGGCTCCACACGTATTGGGACTTTTGATCGAGGACACTCCTTTCCCTTCTTTCCTGTCTTGGCTCTGTTTCTCTCCTTTTAATTTTCCATGGATTATCCAGCAAACCTTTTACTTGGTTCTCTGCTATTGGATAAGGGTGGACTCAACTGCCATGCATCCACACATCAGCATTGAACCCATTCCCCCATTCCACAGATGATGCATCAGACATTCATGGGTGAGCAAGCTTTACTGGGCTTTTGTGTGGTTGAACTTTTGCTTCTTTTTTTTTAAATCAGAGGGAGGGCTTCATCTTCACTTTTAGCCTAGGATTCACTAGCATCAGACATTGACTTTCTGAGAGTTTGGGGTCTATCTTAACCAGAGTCTATATCTATATTTTATTGCATCTTATATGTCATACTAGTTCATGTATGATACACTATAGATTGTTTCATCACTGGTGTTTATTGTTAACTTTTATATTGTGTAAGTGCTGTTCAGGATGCTGGGGGATGGGTGGTTGGTCACCTCTTTTGGGTATTTAGGTAGAGTTTGAAGATGTTCCTCCTGTTGTTGTTTGTTATTGCAATTATATACAGGTTTTTTGAAATGTATCAATCACTTTGAAGGGTGGAGGGAAGGGAGGGCGGGTTGATGAGTATTGCTATGCTAGGTGCGAGTGTCATGCACCAGATAAATGGGTGGTATGGGGTGGTTCATTATTGGGGAGTATCTTTTTTTGTGGGATTTGTTTTGGAATTATTGGATTTTTTGAACGGTTTTTGACTTTTTGTGAATGGAGATGGCTGGGTTCGGGTTTTTTGGGGGCAATCCTTAATGAAGTAGGGGTATGGGTTTGGGGAGAGGGGAGTCTTGGGATCCTCTCTGGGGGATGCCCAGTACACTAAATAGACTTTTTTACATTTGCTGCAGAGGATATGCTTCCGCTTTGATCACCCTCCACGTCTTAAAAATTATGGTGCATAATTTTAAATACTGTTCGTGGAACGTTAAGGGGTTCAGTCCCCCACGAAAGGTTCTAAGGTATTGTTGCACCTGTGCAGGATGCAAACTGATGTAGCTTTTCTCCAGGAAACCCACCTCTCTCCAGCCCAGGTTATGTCCTTGCGATGTTCCTGGGTTGGGCAGGTTTTTGGCTCAGGGCTGGATTCTCGTAGGAGGTGTGTGGCCATTCTGGTTGCTAGATCCATTCCATGCTGTCTCCTCCAGAAAGTTAATGATCCCTCAGGTCATTATGTTTTTGTGAGGGCTCTCTTAGGGCACTTGGAGGTGATTTGGGACTTGGTCTATGGACCTAATATAGAGGACCCCTCCTTCTTTTCCCATCTCACCTCCATTTTGTCCCCATGGGCCTCTCTCCCTATAGTTATTGCCAGGGATTAGAATCTGGTGATGGATAATGATCTAGACAGATCTATCAGATGTGGCCAATCCCTCTTCTCAAGTCAACTGGCCGTCTGAGACTTTACGGACTCTCTGGGGTTGGTCTATTCCACACAATTCTTTTTCCCGTATTGAGTTTTTTTTGTTGCATCTTGAGGTCTTACCAGGAGTTGTCTTGTGCCACTGTGGAGCCAAAGTACCATCTGATAACCACCCGGCAGTATTACAAGTTAACCTGGCTCCTTTGTTGGACCGGGACAGGTCTTGGCATCTCAATAACTGATTACTGAATTGTCCTGACTCTGTTGACTGGCTTCAACATGTTATCCCTTTTTTTTCCCCTTAACTCACCCACAGTGCCTAAGCTTGATAGCCTATGGGGAGCCTTCAAATGTGCCATGGGGGGAGCGGGGGACTTATCCGGTTGGCCACGATCCATAAAAATAAATTCTCTCAGTCTACCTCACTCCTTCTGCAGCAGATTGGAGAGACTGAACTGAGAATCTCTTCCTCTTCCTCTTCCCCTCAGACTGATTGAGAACATTAGGAAGCCCTTTGTGCTCGGTACAACACTATGATGAGGGAAAAAGCAGAGTACCTCCTTCTTAAGACAAAGACTAAATAATTTGATCAAGGGGAGAAAGCAGGAAATCTCCTTGCTTTATGCTTAAGGAATCAGATCACAGGCTGAATCATTCCTTCTATCCAGTCTGACACTGGTAACCTAGTCACGTACCCCCGGGATACTGTGTCTCAGTTTTAGGCTTTATGTAGCTCTCTATATGCTGCCCCCAATCTCCTTTTGATCTTTCCCAATCTGAGGTCTTCCTGCAAGACCTTGACCTAGCCTCTTTAGGGGAATTGCAGGGTGACTCACTCAAGTCTCCCTTAACACTTTCTGAGGTTCATCAGGCAATAGACTCCCTAGCTCCTGATAAATCCCCTACTCCAATGATTTTTCTTCTAACTTTTATACAAAATTAAAAAAATACTTGCCCCATATATTTTGGATATGTATCAATATGTTTTCTCCCATGGTCTATCAGATCTTTCACTTGCAGCTACCATCATTGTGGTCCTCTCTAAACCTGGTGGAGATCCCACCCTTGTGGCCAGTTATGGACCTATATCTTTAATTAATGTAGACCTTTAAATTTTAGCAAAGATCCTGGCCACTAGACTAAATTTGGTGTTGAAATGCCTTCTTAACAGGCAGCAAGTGGGGTTTGTTTCTAGAAGGATCTCCGCTGACACCTTAGAAAGCTCCAGCACCTTATTTTCACATCCAAGGATTCCTCTACCGCTGTGGTTCTGGCTTCCCTGGAAGCAGAAAAAGCCTTTGACTGGGTTTTTTGAGAGTATCTGTTCCACTTGCTTCTGAGATATGGTTTTCCCTCTGAATTTCTTCAATGGCTCAGGGTCCTATACACTTGTCTCATAGCACATATTCTTTGTAATAGTGTTCTTTCAAATTCCTTCCTGTTACAACAGGGAACCCTCCAGGGATGTCCCCTCTCCCCTTTTTTATTTAACTTATATCTTGAGCTTTTAATTAGAAAAATTAACAGATCACCGTTTGTTCATGGTATTCCCCTTGGTCCTGAGCAATACAAGTTGTCTATGTATGCAGATGACATTCTTCTCCATGTGACATCCCCTGTCATTTCCCTACCAGCTGTGTTTTACATAGTTGCCCATTTTGGTGCCATCTCCAACTAACAACCTAATACCCATCTGTCTGTGCAGGTCACACTAGACACAAGAAATACAAAAAGCGTAGACCTATTCCAAAAAGTTTCCTTCTCTACAGTGCTGTAACACCTCTACTTCTCAACCATGGCTTTTGCTAAGCTGGCTGTTCCACTGATAATTTTGGGAGTGATGATGCTGGCACTGCCCCACTGTCCCTGTAGACACTAGCAACCATAACCTTAACCATGATATACCAGTATATTTCTTGCACCACACGCAAGGCATGACCACTGGGGCCCATACCATCTGTACCTTGCTCCACTGCACCCCAATGTAGCATCTTGGCTACCTGCTGTATATTCAACCTTGTGGCACCCCGATAACATTGCAATATATATTGTACTCTTCAGTTTCATAGGGAAAACACTGACCAGCAGGGCCAAGAGGTCTAGATGCCCTACAACAAAACTAGTCTGCAAAATGATATAAAGCGTACCTTCTCAGGATATTACTCATGCTACTTCTGTTATCTGGAAACATTCATCCCAAGCCAGCACTTACTGGCCTATTCCCCCATGCCCCCAAAAGGTGGAAGGGGTCCCTCACACTAGCCTCAATCAATGTCTGTAGCCTTCTCAACAAACTTGACATAATGCAAACCTGGGTCCAGCAACATAACCCTGATGTTCTCTCTGTTGTTGAAATATGGCTTAACCCCAAGATACCAGACACTGCAGTCACCGTCCCTGGATACATTATATTCAGGCAGGACAGGGTTGCTAAATGAGGTGGGGGCTGTGCCATCTTCCTGAGGAACTCCTATCTGGGTCATGTCCTTCCTTTCACAAACCCTAACCCCCCTTGCAGATTCTCACTATCAAAGTTCTACTCGGGGCGTACAACTGGGAGCTCACCATAGCCTCTGTTTACCTACCCCCTAAGGACCAGGCCAATGAACTTGCCAGCATCATGGAAAACTTAAGAGGAATTCACCAGTACTCTGAAATCATAATACTCAGTGACTTCAACATAAACTGTCTGTCACTGGATGCCGGCACCTACAAGGATGCTGTCATGGCACAGATCCTCACCCAGCTTGTTGCCACCCCCACCAGATGTAACTATAGGACAGGGTCACACACACTTCTGGACTGGATCCTTTCTAATCAAGCTGAAGCACACACTAATCCCATAAATGAAATCAAACACAGAGCTACTAATATTATATTTGTGTTATACCAACCAGACCACCTGATGCGTTTCGGACCGTAAGCCCTTTATCAAAGGTTTAAAACATCATTCAACAAACATCAGTTAAATACCATTACAAATATGACATCACAATGACGTGTTGAAAAATGGCTCCTCACTAATGTATCTTTCAATGTGTGTTCATGTCTATATGAGATCTATAGAAATGGGATATGAAGCAGCAGCTCTTCCATAAAGAAATGAATTATTGCTGTATAGAAAAGACAAAAAAAGTAGCTGTGAGAGGATTCATTATGTTACTACCTTTAGTGCACATAGTAAAGAAGTGGAGAAAGTGATCCAAAAACAATGGAAAGTGTTGTCCTGTGAATGTGAGTTATAAGAATACACTTGACTTTATCCTATTATGTCATATAGGCATGCACACACATTGAAAGATACATTAGTGAGGAGCCATTTTTCGACACAGATGGGATACACCAGTAATTGGCTGAACAAAAGTAAAGAAAGGGTGTATGCAGTATAAAAACTATACGGCATGTAAATATATATTGCAGGGTAAAGAACTTACTGTTGCCAACCAAAAGGAAAGATATTTTGATGTTGGACAGTTGATCACATGCAGCACACAAGGAGTCATTTATTTGGCCAAATGTAGTTGTGAAGTATTCTGTGTTGGAAAGACAAAGAGGGCATTTAAAGTAAGAGTGTTAGAACATGTTCGTGCAATAGATAAACAGGATACTACTTATGCCACTGCAGGACATATAGTGGAGAATAAAGATAAGAATGAGAGACACATTTTTAAATTTATGGGAATAGAAAAAGTCCTTTTTGGACAGAGGGGCGGTAACTTTCACAATAAAATTCTGAGAAAAGAGAATGAATGGATTCTTAGACTAAAAGCACATACAAAACAGGAATTAATGCTAGTTTAGAATTAAAACCTTATTTGGAATATAAATAAAATAAGTATGTAGACATATTTTTGTTTATGAGTTCAGTACCTTGCTCCTTTAAAATAGATACTTTTTTTAAAGTTAAAAATGGCTCTTGCACTTTAATATTTATGGTTCTACTGATTTTATTATGGTGATGGTGTTTTAACCAGTATGTGATTGAGATGAACCAATGAACTGTTGACACATCATTGTGATGTCATATTTGTAATGGTATTTAACTGATGATTGTTGAATGAGGTTTTAAACCTTTGATAAAGGGCTTATGGTTTGAAACACATCAGGTGGTCTGGTTGGTGTAATAAAAATATATTAGTAGCTCTGTGCTCAATTTCATTTATGGGATTAGTGTGTGCTTCAGCTTGTGTGGAAACTATGAATTGATGGCTGAAAGCACCACTATCACCTTGAGCTTGGTTCTTTTTGGCAACATGAAATCCTTTCTAAGCACCCTGAACGAATTTCTAGTCACAGTGCTCCCTGATGTTATCAGTGACCACTCACCTGTTACCAGTATCTGGACAAACAAATTCATTAAGCCCCCTCCTAAAATGATCCACACCAATGTGTTAAAGCAGGGGTGCCTTGGGCTACTAAAAACACATCTAAGCCGCATAGACTGGTCGCCAATCGACTCCTCCAAAGATGTTAACCAAGCCTTGGACCTTTTCTTCAGGCACTTCACTGTGGCCTGTAATATCTTTGCACCTCTCTAAAAGCTGAAGGTCAGGGGAAGAGCTAACCCTTGGATAACCCCCAAACTAATCACTTTACTCAGACAAAGGGGACCATCTCTGGGACTGTGCCTGAGCAACATCCACACCTGGGGATATTTATAAATATAAAACTGCCAGAAACGAGTGCACGCGGGCAATTCTGAGGGCTAAAAGCAAATATTTCAAGGAGGCTCTCTCCAACTCCTGGGGTGATGGGAAAAAATTCTGGAGTAACTTAAAAGACCTTACAGGCAAGGATCCTAAGTCACCACCCACTATGCTCTACATAAATGGAACACCAACATCTGACCATTACACAATCACCAATACCTTCAACAATGTGTTCTCCAACTTGGTAGTGTCCTCCCATCTGACTTCTTCAATGCCCCCTCTGATAGTAACCCCCCACCACTGCTTCTCTCCTACACCCTGCTCCATGATTCTACTTCAAGGAGATCCCAGTGCACCTAGCCAGAACCTATATTCAGAAGACCATCCGCAACACAAGCTACAGTTGCGACTCTCTCAACCTGAAGTTGTTAGCTCTGGTCCTTGAAGAAATCCTTGTACCCCTGACAGTGATCTTCAACCTTTCACTAAGAATGTCCCAGTTTCCATCTTGCTGGAAGCAGGTGACCATCACACTGGTACACAAAAGTGGAAACAAGTCACTATACTCCAACTACAGACCTATCTCCATCCTCCCTCCTATGTCTAAGGTCCTGGAACACATTGTCTCAGACCAACTAGTCGAGTTCCTGGAAAAATATGACATCTAATGTCCCAAGCAACATGGCTTTAGTAAAGGACACAGCACCACCACTGCACTATTAGAATTCACGGAATTCATCCATACCACTCTCGATCAAGGAAACTGTGTGGGGACAGTATACATCGACATTACGAAAGCCTTTGATACTGTCAACCACCCACTCCTACCCAAGCAACTGTCAAGCTTTGGGCTTTCCAAAGAAGCACTGGTCTGGTTTTCAGGTTAGCTTGGGGAGAGGGTTCAACAGGTCAGGATCACTGGTGTCACCTCGGAAGATAAACCATTCCTTTCGAGGGTCCCACTGGTGTCCATCCTGGGACCACTACTCTTTGGCCTCTTTCTGAATGACTTCCCCAGTGTCTGCCATCAGAAGTTACTACTCTACACTGATGGCGCATTCTTGTTCACCTACTACTAAGAAGTGGAGCTCCTTCAGAAACAATTACAGCTTGACTTCATGCGCATTGAAGAATGGTTCAAGACACACAAACTGGTCCTGAACTACAGCAAAACAAAGGTAATGACTTTCTATAATGCGAGGAGCAAGTACAAATCCCATGACCTCACCATCAAAAACCAAACAGAGACTATACTTGAACATGTTCCTGAATTTAAATACCTAGGCATTACATTGGACAGTTCCCTCTCCTACCATCGACACATTGATTCTGTCACCAAAGCCACCAATATCCATATAGGCCTGCTCTACAGGCACAAACACTGCATGACTCTGGACACACACTGGTTGGCTATTAACAGCTCTGTCACCTCCATCATTGATTGTGAGCTAGCAATCTATGGCTCCGTCTCTGCCTCTGCCCTCCGCAGAATTACGGTCGCACTCAACAAAGCATGCGGGGTTTTAATGGGGGCTGACCAACTTACACATACTTGTGATCTGTACGTTTGGGCTGAATGGCTTCCTCTCATCAGCCGGATCCAGTATCAAACCTGCCTCTTAGCCAAAAAAGTCCTCCTCGGGATCATGCCTCAAGGCATTGAAAAGCTCCTCATAGACCACCACAGCACCCAACAAACTAGAAGTTCACAACAACAACCTTCCTTGTCCCCAGATGCCGGACTACAATGGGACAGAGGGATTTTGCTCACAGAGCTGCACAGTGGTGCAATACACTCAACAAAGAAACTCTTACAGCTGCTACTCTTGGCCCATTTAAAAGACAACTCTGACTTCATCTCAACTCAAGTAGTCATTGTGACTGCTTCACCTAATCTGGGGTCCCACGCTCACTGCCAACTACTTAAGACAGGTCAGCTACCCCCCTTGCCATGCCCTCCCTCTCCTGCCTCTCCCTGCACACCGCCTCCCCCACTCCCCTTTCTCACCTCCCTCCCTGGCACTTACTGACAATTATCCCTTCCCTCCCTCCCCTTGAGTGCTCTTACCATCACCCCTACTCTATGACAATGGCCTTCCTGCCTGCATACCCCCGCCCATCCTACCCTCTCATCAGCAGCACTTATTTCTAAGTTTATTTATAAGTTTGCCCTTGGACGTTGTGTCTTTCTACTTCATACTGGCACATTTTGAGGTACTGTAATTAACTATGCCTCGGCCTCTTGCTTCTTTTTACTATGTAACTATGTATAATCCTGTCAACCTTTGTATGTATGTTTACCTTCCATTTCCTTGATGTGGAACCTTTGTAAATGAGCAGTTCCTGCTCAAAGGTATTTGTAATCCTAGATTTCAATAAATAAAAAATTAAAAATAATAATAGATCCAAGACTGAAGTAATTCCCCTGAATGTCATCACCATGCATGCGAGCCTTGAACACCTGGGTTTCCTCTGAGTCAGGGACAAACTTAAATACTTGGGGATATTCCTTAGTACAGATCCTGTCAAAATGAGGTAGTATAACCTGGACCAGGTAGTGGCCTGCATTCAAACAGATCTGGAACACTGGTCCAGGTTGCCCCTCTCTCTGTGGGGCCGTTTGAATGTTCTTAAAATGAATGTTCTCCTGAGGATTTTATATCCTCTGATCGTGCTTAACTCAAATCTGCCAAAATCCTGGTTTCTTGTTATTAATAGGCTTTTTTATAATTTTCTTTGGTGTGGCAAACCCCTAAGAGAGTAGTGTTTAAGCTTATGAAGTCAAGGGAGGCCGGAGGCCTCAAGGTTCCAAATATACATTCATATTATTTAGCTATTCATTGTTCCAGATATTTTCTTTGGTTTCATTCCAGTCAGGCACAACAAAGCCTACTGTACACTCCTCAATGGTTGGACATAGAAGGGTTTGTGTGTTCACATCTGGGTCTGGATATCCAGGCTTTGTTATATACTCCACTAAAAAAAATCCCTGAAGCGCTCAAGGCCACTCCTATTTGTTATTCTCTTCACAACCATAAGCAACTCTGTCTTTTGTTAAATTTAGATCCTGGTTATGATATTTCTCAACCCATCCTAGGCAATCCTAATTTTAAAGTTGCTGGAAAAATTCTTACACAACGAACATGGCCCTTCTTGGAGACCCTCGTGGCTGACAATTTGGTACAGGCCATCAAGATCCTTACTTTCCCTGAAGTTCAGTTGAAATTTTCAAGGTCCCCCTCCATATCTTTTACATTTTTTCAAGTAATACACATGTTACCCCATCATTCTGGCACTGGTGAGTGCTCCAGGTCAAATGGGGATAAGTTACTCAGTCTTTTGTTAGGGGCTCCTCCTTCCCATACTATAGCCTTCTATCATGCTAAATTATGAGAAGCCCTCATTGAACAGGACTTGGAGTTTTTTTATTCCTGGGATCAGGTCTTCCCCTTCCCTCAGGGTCCCCGGGATTGGTCCTGTATTTGGAAGTCTATATATAAATATATTAAATGGGACCTATACAGATTTACGCAGTTCCAAATACTGCATCGTAATAATAATAATAATAAAAATAATAATTTTTATTTATAGGGTGCCTTTCAAGTGTCAAGGAGCTGTACATAATAACAATTAAAACAAGCATCATAAAAAATACAAGCAAACCAAACAATTAAAACGATCAATATTCAGGGAATACTGTTTCCCATAAACAGGTCTTTAGACCCCTCTTAAAACCCTCCACAGAAATACACTCCTACAACTGATGGGGTGTAGAGTTCCAAAGGGGGGGGGCAACATACGAGAATGACCGAGCATCAGAAGATTTTAAATTCACCCTTGGAACCTCTAGCAACCCTTCATCGGCCGAGCGGAGAGATCGATCAGGGCGATGGGGAACCAGAAGTTCTTTCAGATAGGCTGGGCCCAGATCATGTAGGGTTTTAAAAGTCAGCAAGCCAACTTTAAAGGTGATTTGCCACCGAATTGGCAGCCAGTGCAGTTTGCGCAGCACATGGGTAATACAACAGGATCTTCTAGAACCCGTCAAAAGCCGGGCTGCAGCATTCTTCACTAGCTGCAGATGACGGATTCCAACCCCAGAAAGCCCTAGATAAAGGGAGTTGCAATAATCCTGGTGCAAGGACACGAAGGTATGGACTAAAGTAGGCAGACTGGCAGACGGAACAAGATGCCGAATCCTGGTGATATTCCTAAGATGATAAAAGGAAGTCTTGACAACTGCTAACACTTGTGAATGCAGTGTCAACCTATCATCAAGAACTACCCCCAGGTTCTGCACCCATTCAGAGGTCGGGAGAGAAATGCCACCAAGAAAAATTCTGGAGGACGCAACACTACCCGACCCCCCTATCTGTCGTCCCGGGTCCACAACCAGTACCTCAGTCTTATCTGAGTTCAACCTCAGCCAGCTGGAATTCATCCACTCCTGAATTTCTCTGAGACAGTTATTAAAAACCGAGAGAGCTCCCTCCTGGTCGGGGGCAAAAGAAAGATAGAGCTGGGTATCATCTGCATAACAGTGAAACCTTAGCCCATACTTCCTTACAATGTCTCCGAAGGGTAGCATATACACCGCAAATAACATGGGTGACAATACTAAACCCTGAGGCACCCCACACAACAAAGCCATTGAATCAGAGCCATCTTAAGACATTTCCAGATATTCCACAAAGCAGCCTAAGGCATTCTATCAACACCATGTGATCTACAGTGTCAAATGCTGAAGAAAGGTCAAGGAGAACCAAGATTGAATGGCTCTTCTGATCTCTAGCCATCAAGAGATCATTGAGCACCGGAACCAGCGTTGTCTCGGTACTATGTCTCTTTACGAAATCTGGACTGGAGGGGTTCATAGATGTCATGGATGGTCAAATGGTCCTCCAGTTGTGCAGCCACTACTTTCTCAATCACCTTCTCAACAAAGGGAAGGTTAGAGATAGGTCTATATGTATTACAGATATGTCTATTATGTATTAGGTAATATGTATTACACTCTGTCAAAGTTACATAGGATGGGTAAACTGGCCTCCAATTTATGTACTCACTGCCAGGACACAGGCAGCCTATCACATATCCTTTGGTACTGTGAGAAGTATTATGCCCTTCTGGGATACCATAAGACAATGCTTAGACCCCTATTGGGGTTAGATCAAGTATCACCAGAGATATGCATTCTGGGAGACTATGGTAGGGGCCTGATTGGTAACTAGATTTGACATATCACACTGGTAGCAGCATGTGTTAAGAAAATCATCCTCAGGCATTGGTGTGATCAATCTATCCCTTCTTACCAAGAATGGTACCAGGAAATACTTTTTGCCCTGCAGGCTGAGTGTGTTATAGCTGTTATAGCAAACGCCAGAATAAAATTTCAAAAAATCTGGGAACCACTTTATACCCTGCTTGTACTCACTGCCTGAGGATGATCATACACCTTGGTACATACCCAGATTTCCTATGCCCATTTCTCCAAGTCAGTTTTGATAGAGTAGGTAAGTGATGTCCTGGGTAATTATATTGTCCTCTAGAAGGTTCATCACTTTCTCTGCATTTGTTACATTGGAATATAGTTCCCTTAAGTTTTCATGTCCCATTCAGAGTCAGTTAACACTCAAAGAAGGGAGAGGATGGGGGATAACTGTATTTCGTGGGTGGGGTGTGGGTGGGTGGATCGAGGCAATTTTTCTGTTTGTTTGGCATTATTGTATTAAGTCTTTATTTGTTTTCATAGGAATGCCCTTCCTTGCATTTTAATAGTGGTGCACTAATTGTGTGGGTGTTCTTTATCATCCTTGTGCCTGTATGGATCAGTGTATCATGTGATCCTGCTTCGTGTTTTTCTTATGTTAGCTTAAATTTAATGGAAAAAAAAATCACATGGGTGTGGTGTGCATATTTTTTGGAAAACATACAAACAGAGGAGAGAAAGAAGTAGGTGCATCAGCTGGGTCTTGAACCCAGGCCACCTGGAATACCATTCCAGTCACCCTAACCAGCTGCACCACCAAGACAACTGGAACCTGACCATCCCAGAGCACACATTACTGTTTCTCTAATGCTGTTCCCCTAAGTGCTGTTTTTTTTCAGCTACTGGTCCGCTACTTGAAGGCATGGGATATGCAGGCTGCAAGGAAATTGACAACCTCCAGTGTGGGCTTTGAGTGCTTCCTTGCCTGCTATCTTCCATGCACACTGGAAGAAGGCACAAGGATTGGATGTGGGAACTGCAACCCACCCCAGATTATTTGGAAGGCTGTGCTATCTGACAGGGGGACCTCACATGCTGATCAGAATTACTAGGGACCGCCAAACATGCAGGGATAAGTAATTTAACAAAGTAGACTTTAAAGACTCTATTTGTGGCACTAGGCATAGAGGTAGGGTGTCAAATGCCAGCAACAATGGTGATCAGAGCAGGGACATGATGAAAAGGTAGGAAAGGTGCCCCATGCCTTGAGGCACATGGGAAACCAATAGAGTTCAGAGCACTGGAAAGCACAAGAGAAAATCTATGCTTTTACCTATGCAGACCCAGAGGGAAGGGCAGTGTTGGCAAGGGATTGAACTCACTGTTGGTCCCAGTACCTTTCTTGTTATGGCGAACATACATGGGAAGGGTCTGTGACTATGTTTCCATATCATATGCAGAGTTTACATTTTCTTTTAGTGAAGGTTATGCCTTTTGGGGATAGATTTTACACAGGAATCATCCTGCTCCATTTTGCTCCAGAAAATGGGTCATGCTATAAAGGTCCACCTTGCACTGAGTTATATGGGTTCACCCCCCCTTTCCATTCTCATAGCCAGGGTGTGTCATGCTATCTGTGCAATTAGTACCACTACAAAGGATCATGCTGCATCTCACTGGGGCCAATAAAGGAACATTTTACCTAAATGAACAAGGGCATATAAAGTGGGGATCAAATTTTGAGCACTCGGTTGATGCATGTTGTAGAAGTACTAACACAGTGATGTACTTTTATTTATGGTGCCTGAAACTCAACCCTACAGGTAGGGCAAAAACATGTAGCTGGCAGGGTTCTTGTAATTGCAGATGAGTTGTTTTGGTGGCAGCTCATACACTTTCACCAGGTAACTCCAATGGCTGAGTGAGTCAACGGAACTCCTTGTCTATGAATGGCAAGTGACGACCTAGCCCCGAGGGAAAGCTGGAAGTGGAAAGGTAGTAAAATTACATTCCCTGACATATCCATTGGGCCTCTCATCCCCCCAAAAAAAACAATTCTCCCTCTGTCTGTCACCTGGGCTGGAGTAATCAGCTGTTGGGCCCGTGGGCCACATACTATGTCTGGCTCCCCTGTGAAGGTCACTACTTGGTTGGGGTGTCATGTGGTCAGCATTATTTACCAGGAAGTCTGCCAGCAGACTTCATCCTATAACTGAATGCCATCACCTGAGATCACTTTAGAATCAACCACCAGGTCTGACACCCCTAAGGCAATGAGACAGGCACATGCAAATGGCTTGCTAAGGACTTTAGTTTCATAGCCTGATGAGCAGTCATAATCCCAGACACCTATGATGTCACTTAAAACTTGTCTGTCTGCAGTTTTCTGGTAGCCTACTGTGATCCTCCCATCCTAGACTGCCCATACACCAGTCTCAGAGTGACAAAGCGGTCTGTCCTGTCCCTCGAGTCAGACATCTTTGTGAATAAACTTAGGATGGACAAGAGGCCTTTAAAATAAAGGTGTGAGTTATATAAAAACTGTTTTGGGCTTCATAGCCCGCTCCCCTGGGGTGGCGATAGCTGCTCTGTGTTAAAATTATGATTTGTAATGGACTCCTGTAAATGTGAGAAGGGATCATTAACTCAAAACCTTAAGGTACCTTTTGATAAAAGTGAAAACTACTGCTCCACTAATAGGGACCCTATTAGTGGAGAGGTGGCTTTCACTTTTACCAAAAGTTGCCTTAAAGTTCTATAAAAACATTCTGAAATTAAGCCCCATAGATGTTTATGGGGCATGTCCCCATGCTTTCCCAGGTTAAATGTCACAAAACATGTGAGCGCGGGGGCAGAGCAAGCAGACCAGGAAGGGAGAAAGGATCGGCTGGCTGGTAGTTAGGCCAGAGTTATGATCCCTTCCCACATTTACAGGAATGCATTGCAATTTATAATTTTAACACAGAGGGGCTGTCACCGTCCCAGGGGAGCAGACTATGATGCCTGATCACTTATCTCACACCTTTACTTTAAATAGATACAGGGGATCTCCCTCTTCCATAGGGTTGGAGATGAACTGCAACAGCATCATCAAGCTCACTAGCACCCCAAACTACTTAGCACAGTTTCTCCAACTGGGTTGCTCAGGTGGGCTTCCCCTACCATACATGTATGATACTAATGTTTCTGATTATGTTATAGATCTGGCTGTTCTGAGCAGAGAACCAAGGATACTGGAATATTACTACATCCAAGGACCACACTTCGGGGTGGCATGCCAGGCAAAGGAAGCTCAACTGTAAGTATCACCGAGTTCAGTCATTTGCCAGGAGCTTATTCTGCAGAGGAAGGAGTTCTGCCTGCCCAGTGCCCCCACATCAAGGCTTGCCATCCAATTGGGTGAAGCAGTTCGGAGCAAATGCCATCCCTCAATGTAGCAATAACAGCGGTGAATTTCAAATGGTTGAAGGAACAGGTATCTGGCCTCAGCTCTGGAGGGGTGCAGAGTCTTACAATGTGGTAATGGAGGGCAGTTGGAGCAACAAAGCCCTTCCTTGAATTGGGTCTAGTAGGAGGTGACTCAGAAGGGTCTCATTTCTGTTTTGATATTGGGGTCCAAATATATTATCACTAGTGTTCCACTGCTGATTGCCCAGGTATGTATGTCAGAGATAGGGTTAATTTGTCTGACACAGGACATGATCTGTGGAACAACCACATACAGGGGTAATGGCAACAGGACTATGTTTATTCAGTATGGGGCTTGTTGGGAGATGCATAAGCAAGTTATAGATCTTGTCCTGAATGATTTAGATCAGAAAGAGTAAAAGAAATAGAAAATTCAAGAAGTGGGTGGCCCTGTGAGTGTGCACTTAAACACGTTTTTGTCTCACTTGGCAACATGGGGCAGAATGTTGGAATGCGGGGGTGATCAGCATGGCAGATGAGGCCCTATGAGAGCAGCACTACTCTGTTATGGTTTAGCAATTCCAGAATCTGTCATAAGGGGTATCTGCCATGGGAGTGAACAGGCCCATTAATGGTTTGCAGGTAGCCCTTGGCCAAGGTTCTACATATTGTTTGCTGTGGTGCTGGAGCTTGTCTGTTGGGTAAGGCCTGTATCGATCTGCTGGTCAAGAGTGAAATATTATAAATGTATTTGAGTGTATTTATATTTCTTATATGTAATGAATGTAACTGAACAAATGAACATGTATGTGTAAAGATTTAATTTTGTCAAGAAAAATTGGCCTTTCCAGCAGTTTTGGGTGTTGTGTCTTTCTTAAAGTTATGATTGGGGAAGTGGGTTTATTTGGGCAAAGCTGCTATACTGTTTGAATTCCCAGATAACTGGAATCAGTATGTGAAAATCAGTGAAGGCAGGACAAATTACTTATAGGTTCAACGCAATTCACCGCTTAAAGGATTCTGTTAGTGCTCCCACTTCGTCAATACATGCTTATTAGTTAAAGTACCCTAGTGGGTGTTTTAGGTTTACATGTTGCTGATAAGATACATCACAGAGCTGTATCATGTGGTTAATGTCCCTGTTCTTTCCTTGTATTGAGGGCATAAACTGTATTATCTAGTTTCAAAATGCCGCTGACTACTGTACCATATTTTAAGTCAAGAACACTCACTGAAGTTGATAAACTTCATTTACACAATAGATGGAACGATGACAGAATCTAAACCAGTGCAGGTACTTTACAGATCTCTTCTATTGGGATAAATTACTTGCCTCCAGCCCAGCCCTCTTAAGGGTGGGACTGTGCTGAACACATAAGTTTGTTTTTCCTGTAGAAGCTGTTTTCAGATACATTTGTGTATTGAATCAAATGCTGTTGTTTTTTCGATCTTTGCTGTCATTTTTGTAAATTCACTGGCTGTTTTCTGATTTACATGAAGATGTAAAATACAGATGTAGAACTACTGTATATGATACAGTTTATCTCCTCTTGAAACCTGAATTCTACAGTGTGCTGTAATAGAACACAAATGTATTGTGCCAACAGTGCAAGTGCTTAATGAGGATATAAATTAGATCACACAGTTCTAAAATGGCATTAACTACCAGAGAAGGAATCAGGAACACTAAATTAATTTACTAAAAGATTATTAAAGGTACAGTATGTGGGCCAGTATTTGAAACATGGCTTCTACATACAGAAAACACAATAACACTGGCCTGCAAAATCATGGAGCTCTCCTTCTTCCCTGGCTTCCAAGTAGTACCAAAAGTAGTACCCAATAAATAAAGTTGAACACTCTATACATATATCTAATATAGAGGCACAGTACTGCCTCTATAGTTTATTTTAACAATTTTTGGCCAGGAAAGATGCACTAAATTGAGGCTTGTTTCCGGGTGCATCTTGGGAGAGTGCAGGGAAGTCAAGTGACTTGATCATGGCCACAGAGTATGCAGTTGTTGGCTGTGGGACTCAGACACAGTTCTTCAGGTTTGCAGCTCATTGTTCTTAACCATTCTGCTATACCGCCATCCAAAAGGATTAGGAGTGAGTAGGTTGTTTAATGTTAACCCCCTAACTTTGCACCTTAATAACTTTGCCCCCATACAATGGAATTGCATAAAAGTTTGCATGGTTGGTTTGGGGGTTGGGGGCAAGGACTCCTGATATGATAAGTTTCATGATGGTCGGATGTCCAGATTCCAAGATCCAAATAATGCAAAAAGTGAAACATCGGTGGGTCTGGCTGTTTTGTTTGCTCTCACCTACAGCTCAGTCAGTTTTAAATTCTGTTCTACAATTTTCAAGTAGAAGGGGCTTGCCGTAGAAAGAGGGCTTTTTTGATTTTGTGAAAAAACATTAACCATTTCTGAATTATAAGGAGTTGAAATTTCAGTTCTGAGCATGCTCAGTAGGGACTTTCATTTATATGTCAGATACAGAAGAAGAATTTCCAGCTCACAAAAGAAGAATCTCCATTCATAAGCCAAAATTATTTTTTTCTGAGAAAAAAAATATTTCTTTCATATGGCTGACATCATGTTTTAGATTTTTTAATTAAAAATCCATAAAATGATGCCTTAGAGAACAAAAAAAAAGAAAAGAAAAAAGTAAAACATGATTTTTTTTTAAATTGTCCCCCAAATACAGATTTGGGACAGCCTTCTAAGCTTTGGTGGGCTTAGTAAGAGCTCATACTAAAGAACTATGGTTCTTTTATGAGATCAACACCACAGATAAAGAGGAGGGCTTTCTTGTTTTTTCTTAGCCGTAGCTGGAGTGCTGCTGCTGGCTTGAGTGAGAGCAGTGAACCAGTGATCGTTGTATCATACAACAAAAACTGTTGTTCTTTTGTGATATCAATTGAAAGAACTGTGATTGTTTTGTGAGATCAACAGCGGGACTTTCTGGTTCTTTGACAGCACGACCTTTTTCATTCTTTGTAGCCACAGCTGGAGTGCTGCTACCAGCTTGAGTGATAGCAGTGAGCTGGCAATCACTGGATCACTCTCTCTCTTTCTCTCTCCCGTTCTCCTCTCCCTCTCTCTCTCTATATATATATATATATATGTTTATATGTTTGTCTGTCTGTCTTGCTATCTATCTATCTATCTATCTATCTATCTATCTATCTATCTATCTATCTATCTATTATGCTCTGTTTTATTATAATGCAGTCATGTAAACATTGGTACAGTTGCAAAGTTTTCATATGCCCCTTCCCATTATATCATGCCCTTGTTACTTTATACCCCCCCAAGCCTAATTTATTTGCTGTGTTCTTTAAAATATATTTCTCCTATAGTTGTAAAATCATTTATTTTATTTTTATTTTGTTTTTGATAATCAGGTAGGTGATCGAGATATAGAAATGCATATTTTCAGGCACAAGCTGGGAGGGTACAAGTCAGATAAGGTACTTTTAAACAGTGGACAGTAAATACAAGGTAGTAATCATACAGAAAAAAATACAAATATCAACACTTTTACACATAAGAGCATTCATCACAGGCAGATTAAAACAGCAGTACACATTAGGTGGAGAAAATACTGTCAAAACACATAGGAATGCAACAAATCCAGTGGAGAACATGCTATTAGTACAATATAAGAGTACAGCAGATGCTAAACAATATTAAAGCAGGACTCAAAATACAATCAGATACAGTAGATGACAGGCTAGCAATATTAATAACAGTTTAGGCCTCTGTTGGGGATGGTGAAGTAGTGGTCGTATACGCTAAGCAGAAGGGTAGACAGTGAGTGTAAAAGGCAGCAAGGGCAGAGAGAGTAGTGAAGGATGATTTGGATAAAAAGGGGGCGAGGTGAAGTTTAAATAGAGAAGTGCATGAGGGGGAAAAAGTGGGCGAGGAGACCTGGAAATGACAGTGGTGTCTTGGATGTGAGGAGAAGGGTTCAAGGAGGATAAAAGCATATACAGGGGGCCAGTTTAATTAGGTGATCAGAAAGCTGTTTTTGAAGTGAGCATGAGTAGGGGTCAGCCAAATGACTAAGGAAAGAGATTTCCAAACTTTTTGGGCATCATGGGAGAATGTGCAGACTCCCATAGAAGTTTTCACCTAGATCTATGGAGGAGAGTTTGGTCCACTGATCTGAGACGATAAGAAGAGTTTTGCGGGTACAACATGTTGGCTAGAGATGAAGAGGTATTCACTCTGATGATGCCATCAATCAGTGAGCTTCATGAGATAAATCAGTGGGCAGTGGGGGACGGCAACTTTAGATCAGCATAAAGCTGACAGTGGTACATGCGGCAAGGAGAGACCGAGGCAAACTGGCAGATATTATTATTTATGGTGTCCCACTTAAGAAGACTGGCTTTTGATGCACCAGCATAGGTGACTGAGCCATAGGCAAGGGCTGGGAGTAAAATACACTGAGCAATGGCTATCCTGGCAAAGACGGTCAGAGCATAGCTAGTTTTATATGCAATGTTGATTTTGGCATTAAAGGATTTTCAGGTGGTGGGGATATGCTACTCGTAGTCAAGGGAGGTGTCAAGCATGACACCAAGACACTTGAAAGAGCTAGCACTATCCAATAGGGAGCTATTAAGACAGGAGATTTCCAGTAGTCCCAGGTCAGCTCTGAGCTTGTAGGCAGAACTAGAAAGCATGGCCTGATTTTTACCAGCATTAAGGACAAGATTATTGTTGGAGGAGCCAGGACTGGATGCATAGGAAGTCAGACAAGAGGGAATGGTTAATGTCAGAGATGTTCCTAGAACTAAAGTAAAGAACCAGGTCATCTGCATACAGTAAGGATGAGCAAGTAGGGATGTGCTGAGAGATGTCTTGCATGAAAATAGAAAAAAGAAGGGGTCCAAAAATGGAGCCTTCAGGAACTCCAGTATTTATGGTAGTGAGATCAGAGATGGCAGAGTTGAATTTCTCTATTTGTTCCCTGTTATATGGGTAACTGTTGAATCAGGCCATGGCATCAGGGGAGAAACCTAGTAACCATAGTTTGGTGAGGAGAAGGGGGTGGTCAACCAGGCTGAAAGACTTTGTTAGGTCTACAAAGACCGGACTCATCAGATGGCCATTGTCCATGGATATTTTGGCATTGTTTGTGAATTTGTAGAGGGCTATGGCTGTTCTATGGTCTTTACTGAAACCAGGTTGTCATACAAACAGTGGTACTGTTGCAGATATGCCCCAGCCTCCCTTATGACCTCATGCTTTATAGCAGCACATATTTGTTGTATTTATTGGATATATTTATTTTATTGTAATACCTTCACTGAGGCATTTGTAGCAATGTTTTCACATGTCCCCATGATAAATCACACCTCACCATACTTGTGAAAGTAGTGGCTCTCCACAAGCTAAAGGTCTTCAGGGAGACACATTGCCCTCACCATCCACAGCCCAGTCCATGTCCACAGAAGTGACTCCTGCCCATGTCTGGCCACCAGCTTGAATTCCACTGGACATGACTGTTCATGCAGTCACCAACATAAAGTACTACCAGGGCAAAGGGCTGGAGGACCGATTCAAGTGGTTTTAATATGTGGGGGCCAAACATATGGAACAAACAGCGGGGGTGGGGTATGGTGGTCACCTAAGCCCACACAAAAGGTATTTTTTAAGGATTTTTGTTCATGTTAGTGGTCTTTCAGACTATTTTTTTATTTAAAAAGTACAACTTAGGTCATTGGTTAATTTGTATGGATAAAATATGCTGGAAGAACATGAACATGTACCAGAATAGATCCAAAAAAAACATTTTCTAGGTCCAAAGAAGGCAATTGCCACACTCATATGATCAGGCATTTGTTAACTGTCAGTGTGACCAAGTCTTGTGTCACTAGCACCGAAAAACACAGTGCAGAATTGCACAGAATAAATATCTCTGGGACAGGAGGGAAAGGCTGATGCAAAGTTAAACCACTCACCACCATGATCCTCCTTTGTCCTATGGCAGGCTTGTAGGAACACATCCTAGTTATGGAAAAATATTTTATTATAATTTTATTATTTTGCCTAATTTTAATTACTATTTTATATTCTTTATAAATGCTTAATTCTTAATTAGGGTAATTGTGAGGTCATACTAAGGCATCTGGTTAACATTCATGTTTACATGAGCTCTCTAAACAAGAAAAAAAGACTGCTTAGATGGACTCTGAAAAAGGAAAACAAAACCTGCCTAAATGGCTAAACTTAAGGGAACATAGCATCTATGACTCTGGGAGCTTCCTTATACTGGTTTCATTAACAAATAGCAATATTTATTTTAATGTATTTATTTATTGAGATCTCATATTACAACACCTTTATGCTGAAAGCTCTATTACAAAGGTTCCACATCTGAGCAAAACAGGTAACATGCTATAAAGACAATATGGGAGAAAAATAGCAAAATACTTAGACAGCTAAAAGAAGTACAAGAAACTTAAATTATAGAATTTAGTACATGTAACTAAGTTATGAGTAGCCCGGGGGCTTTGTTGAGGTTAGCAATGATGTGAGGGTAAGAGAAACATGGAGGCATGAAGGGAGGAAGGCGAGTAGGGGCTAGGGTGTGGATGAGGGTAATGGGGAGTGGAGCAAGGCCAAGGGCAAGCAGAGGTAAATTCTGATAGTTAATAGCAACTAGCAGGAGGAGTGCAGTCACAACCACTAAGAGCTGCAATGTGTTGGCAAAGCTTATGTTTAAACAGACCAATCTTCGGTTCAGCAAGGATGTCCCAGGGGAGACCATTAAGCCAGTTGGGGGCACGGTTAGCAAAGGTCCTTTGTCCCTGGGATATACGGTGGAATGGGATCTGGCATGACTGACTGTACTTGCCCTGAGTCCTGTTGGGGCTGGATGTTGGGTGAGAATGTACTGAAGGGCTGAGTGGGGGTAGACTTAGACAGGTTTTTTTGACTAGTAGACATATCTGCTATTTTACCCTGTCTTTAAGGTGCAGCCAGCAGGACTGAGCAAATAGGTCACATGTATGCATGAGTTTTTGCACACCTGTGATTAGTCTGCAGGCTTTTTTTAGTGAAGTGGTGATCCTTTTAAGTGTGGTGTCTGATGTGGCACTATAGATGACTAGACCATAGTCTATGATGGAGATAATGCTGCTGTTGACAGCAGTATGGAGTGCCTCATTTGTCAGGCATTGTTTGTAATGGTGCAGTAGGCCTATTCTAGTTTTGACTGCTTTGGTGACATGGTCAACATAGTGGGTGAAAGAAAGGGAGCAGTGAAGGGTTATCCCTAAGTATTTGAAGGTTTGAACTATTTCTAAAAGGGTGTTGGCACTATTACGGATTGTTAGTTGATGTGATTTAAGTTTATTGTGGGGTCTGCAAACAACACAATTGTTGCCTTTTTATAGTTCATGAGGAGTTTATGCTCCATGAACCAGGCTTTGACTGCAGTAAAGTTACTCTGAAGATGTTTCTCCAGGTTGACTGGGTCCAGACTTCTGGCAAAGGTAACTGTGTCGTCCGCATAAAGAAGAATGTTGTCAGAACAGACAAGGTGGAGTTGGTTAAGGAGGAGGCAGAACAACAACGGGCCCAATATAGATCCTTGTGGAACTCCTGAATGTACCTCATGGCTGTCAGATAGGACTTCATTTATTTTTACCTGTTGAGTCCTGTTCTCTAGATAGCTATTGAACCACCCCATGGACTCATCTAAGAGCCCAGCAGCGAGTTGTTTAAGTAGTAATGAGTGATTGACCATATCAAATGATTTGAAGAGGTCAATGTAGGCCACTCCCACTATCTGACCATGGTTAAGCACATGGTGAATGAAACCAGTTAACTCCAGCAATGTTGTGGTGGTGCTGTGTGACTTACAAAAAACATGCTGTTGAGGGCATTGGATCTGGTACTTTTCCTAATACTTAATGAGCTGGTCTGAGACAATGCACTTGAGTGCTTTGGAGAGGGGAGGCAGTATTGATATGGGAGGATAATTACTGTGCAGAGCTCTATCTCTGCTCTTATGGACTGGAGTTACCATGACGGTTTTCAATTTCTGGGGGAACGGGGCAAGTCTTAATGACAGGTTAAGTATTTTGGTCAGGTAAGTAGGCACTTCATCCAGGGTGAGGGTGATGACTTTAAGATAATAATAATAATAATAATAATAATAATAATAATTTTATTTATAAAGCACCTTTCAAGATGTCAATGTGCTGAACAATTACAAATGATCCAAAACTCTAAATGAAATCATAAAACATCCATAAAAATCATCGTATCATCCAGATATCATATAAATAGTAAAATCGAAAGATTAATACAATAACTTAGGTATCTAAAAAGGCCATATTCCATAAATATGTTTTTAAATCTTTCTTAAACAACTCCACGGAGATGCACTGCCGTAACCGGCATGGTAGAGAGTTCCAAAGAGTGGGAGCAGCATGCGAAAATGCTCTGCTGCCGGAGAATTTTAAACTCACTTTTGGAATCTCTAACAACCCCATGTCGGCCGAGCGGAGGATCGGTCAGGGCAGTAAGGAACCAGAAGGTCTTTCAGATAGGCTGGACCCTGGTCGTGAAGGGCTTTA
The DNA here is from genome assembly GCA_016271365.2 of Neoceratodus forsteri. NCBI lineage: Eukaryota > Metazoa > Chordata > Ceratodontiformes > Ceratodontidae > Neoceratodus > Neoceratodus forsteri. The sequence goes on along the minus strand of CM057450.1, from coordinate 865,456,916 downwards.
AAAGTCAATAAAATGACTTTAAAGGTGATCTTCCACCACATAGGAAGCCAGTGCAGTTCGCGCAGCACGGGAGTAATGTGACAGGACCTACTTGTCCCAGTCAATACCCGGGCTGCAGCATTCTGCACCAGCTGTAGGCGGTGGATTTCAACCCCAGAAAGCCCAAAGTACAGGGTGTTGCAATAGTCCAGACGTGAAGAAACAAAAGCATGGACCAAGGTAGGCAGGGAGTCGGATGGAACAAGGTGCCTAACCCTGGCAATGTTCCTAAGATGATAAAAGGAAGTCTTGACAACAGCTGACACCTGAGATTTCAGAGTCAGCTTGTCGTCAAGAATAAACCCAAGGCTACGCATCTGCTCAGAGGACGGAAGAGATACACCACCAAGGAAAATTCGAGATGGTGCACCAATACACGGCCTCCTCAATCCACCACCTGGGTCAACTACCAGAACCTCTGTTTTCTCCGAGTTCAACTTTAGCCAACTAGAATCCATCCAGTCTTGGATCTCCCCCAGACAATTATTAAACACCGAGAGAGCTCCATCCTGGTCAGGTGCAAAAGACAGATAGAGCTGGGCATCATCTGCATAACAGTGAAACCTCAGCCCATATCCTCTTATGATACCTCTGAGGGGCAGCATATACACTGCAAACAACATGAGTGATAGCACAGAACCCTGAGGCACTCCACACAACAAAGAAATTGGGTCTGAGGAAAAAATTCCCAACATAACTTTTTGTGATCTTCTGGTGAGGAATGACATGAACCATTTCAAAACGGTTCCAGACATACCACACATTTGCCCCAGGCGGGCTAATAACACCATGTAGTCCACAGTGTCAAAGGCTGCAGAGAGATCAAGAAGAACCAAGATAGAGCGTCTCTTCTGATCCCTTGCCATCAGAAGATCATTTAACACCCGAACCAGCGCAGTCTCTGCGCTATCGGTGAAGATCTAAGGAGTCATAGCTGGGTCTGGTTTTATATATTACTCAAAGAAGTAATCTTCTGGCTTCAGTTTTGGTGATGACTTTGAAATGGAAGGGAGAGGGGCATGCTGGTGCACTGCCTTTACAGGCTTCAACAGAGTTTTCTGTATTCTTTAAAAAATTGAGGGGCTAAAATATTACTAAGATCTGTGAAAGCACTATTAAAGGTGTCTGCGATTTCTTTTGTGTCCTGGGTGAATACTCCATTGACCACCAGCATGGTTGGCGAACTTTATTTGGGTTTTCATGTCAGGTCATGCAGGTTTCCCCAGAATATCCTGGAATCACTCAAGGATTTGGTGAGCTCATCCTTAATATAGCGACTTTTTGCCAGGCATATTTCTTGGGTGCAGTCATTCCTGGCTCTTTCGTATAGCAGATAGTCGGCCTGTTTGCCAGAGACATGTGCACGGTGCCATAAGTTATCCCTCATGGACATGAGGTTGAGGAGGACTGGGGTGATCCATGCATTTCAAATACTCTTAAGCCTGCATTTCCTAACGGGGATGTTGATTTCACAGGCTGCATTGAGTGCACTGATAAAGAGATGAAGTGCACTGTCCACATCTTTGTACGTATTGATCTGGGATCAGTCATGTCAACTGAGGTGGGTTTTAAGGGATTCTGTCTGCCTTTGTGTTAGGACTTGGCTAGTGATTGTTCTGGCTGGGTGTTTAGTGGTTTTATTAGACCAGTTTAGCAGAATGGGTGTGTGGTCACTTATAGAGTTGGGGAGGACAGAGAGGTTGGTGATTCTTTCAGTGTGGTTGGTAAGCACCCAGTCAAGTAGCTTGCTTGTGCAGGTGTGGTATTTGTATTTGGTGGGATTGTCTACCATCTGTGTAACATTGATGGAGGAGATGGCATATTTGTATGTTGCTGCTTCATGGGATTGCCAGTTGACACTGAAGTCCCCTAACACCACTACTTCTGCATTTTGGTGGAGGTTGCTAAAACAGTTGAGAACCTTATTGAGGCCACTGGACTCTTCTCTGGGGGTATATAGACTGATACGATGGTGAATGCTTTGCTATGGGCTCCCAGCAGTATTTTGACTGCTAGGGCCTGCGTATTTATTCCTGTGTCAATGTCAGGGAGTGCGCGGCTGTGGAGGGTATCCCGCAGGTAGATTGCACAACCACCACCCTTTTTTGTGAGCCTGTCATATCTAAATAGGGTACTGTATAGCCATTTAGTAAAACTATTGCATCAGGGATCTTTGGCGACAGCCATGTCTCAACAACGGATAGCACATCCGATCTGATATAAATAATAAAGGGTCAATAATATAAAATAATAAAGGTCAATAATAAAGGATATTCTTGCATCTCAGCTAACAGCAAAGGAAGAACTTCACTGATAACACTGCCTGGTAACCACGAGCCTCGCTGACATTATAACAAGAGTTATAGCTTTAGTGCCTTACTCAAAAAGCAGCTATCTTCAAGGGGAAAAAAAAGGACTGACTTACATCTATATGTCTTTATCATTGACAAGAACTTTGATTTCTTGCAAGACTATTCTTGATGCTGCTGGCATAAAACTTGCACAGTTGATAAAAACACAATGCAACCTGTTGACCGGCTGAATTTGAAACATATAACTTAAAGAGAATGTGGGCTATTTAATGACCTATGTTGTGCCAAAACTACAAGAGTTAAATAAGGGGATTTCATCTTAAATTGAAGCTGGAGTCATGACAAATCCAGAAATATGACTTTTGGATGAGTGCATGGTGACAAAAAAGTGTCACACCAATTGGACGATTTCTCTAATAGTCATAAAAAGCATGACTTCATGGTTCACTGCTCACAGACAAAGGATGCTATCCACAGGAAGACATTTTTGCCTTTTCAATCATCTTTTAAAGTGCTACCTGGAAAAGACCTATTTCATTTTGGAGCCTGGAACCTGGAGAACAGAATGACTATTTCATATTTTAAAGATTCTGCAGAGAATTAAAGTTATAGACATTATTAACTTATCTCAGGAAATATTTGTCTCACAGAAATGGGAGACTTCTTAAAAGACTCCAGATTTTTTGCTGAATCCAAAAATGTTTGTTTGGAGACTGTATGTTGTTGTATTCAAACATTAGTAGAAACATTAATTCTGGACTTAAAGTTGGACAAGTTACCAGAGGGGCAGTCCTTGGAAAGGGTAGCGATCCACCCCTTACATAATTTGTAAAATCCAATCAAAGTTTGTAAAATTTGCAGGAAATGATGTCAGGACAAGGCTGTGACCAGAGGTAATAAAGTCAAACACTGGAAGATCAAGTCAGTTCTTGCCTATACACCATGTTGAGAGGAGCTGTGTCTGTGGACCTACCAAAGTTGCTGTTTGTTTTACAGTTTTAAATTTCTACCAAAAAACAAGCCTGCCTGGTGATGTCTGGACATGCAAGGGACCAAGCCTTCATTGCTGTGTTTATACCAGAGGTGCTGAGGTCAAGATCCTGAGGTTCAAGCATGGAAGGAAACAGAAACTACAGCAAAGCCAGCCACAAGGAAAAAAAATACTTTTCACAGCAGAATCTTCAAAATCCTAGTTTAGTAATGACATCTGTTTGTTGCAAAAGACATTTTGACTATTAAGTGATGTTTTGAAATTCCTGCAGGAAAAAGAACAGAATTAACAAAATCCAGCCACTAGCAAAGAATTTCGCCATCCAGGGAAGAAAATCTTAATCATTATTCTGGAACTAAGAAGGCACTTTAGAATACAGCCTCTACAGATAACCAGATGTCTGAGTTTTATTTTAATTAATTTTTGTAATATTTTAACTTGGCTTAGCTGGGGAGTATGCATAAGGAGAGTAACTTCTTGGGTGGGATATTCAAAGCAGTTGTGCAAGGCACAAGTGAGATGGGCCAGCGCAACAGCGGATATGTGCCAAAGAGCGATATTCAGCGGGTGACAATACGCTGCTCAAATCGCAGTGCACCAATGCGCAACCCTAATGAATGCAAGCGTTAGTACAGGGGGCGTAGCCATGAATAAACAGCGCAGTGCGATATTCAAGAGCAGGCTGATGGCATAAGCGAGGAGCAACAGGGACATGCGTGGAGCAAAGTTGAGCATATAAAAGGATGGAGCAAGCAGGGGACAGTGGCTTACATCCAGGGGAGCAGGGGTGAGAGAGGGAGAAGGAGTGAGAGAGAGACAGAGCGATGGACAGAGACAGTGTGAGACAGTGACAGGGTGAGGGCCATTGGCCAGGCAGGACAGCAGCAGGGGTGCAGGACAGTCACAGAGGCAGGAGGTGCAACGGGCAGTGGGACAGAGTGCATGACCCAGACTGAGCCTGTGGGGAGGCCAGACCGTGTGTGTGGGTCCCAACATAGAAGTGCGCCCAGTGCAGGGGCCCAAGCAGCAGCATAAAGCCGGGAAGCCCAGGGAGACAGCTGCAGAGGGGAGGATGGAACAGACTGGGCCATGGCCAGTGCAATATTCCAGATGGAGGCAGTAATGAGGAGTGTGAGGAGGCAGGCGGCTGAGCAGCGCGGCTGTGCAAGGGTCTGATGGTGGTATGCCCGGAACAGGTGGTACTGTGCCCACACCACGTTTGAACAGTACAGCGACACTGAGATTGTGGCCTGGTACTGCCAGAACTGGGTGATTCTGAGGCAGCTCTGTGAGCTATGCCGTGATGAGATGCAGGCACCCACAAGATGGAACCATGCCCTGTCAGTGGAGACCAAGGTCATGGCCGTGATGTGCCTGCTCGCCACGGGCACCTTCCAGAGACAACAGGCGACACCACAGGCATAACCCAGTCAGCTGCATCATGGCTCCTCACACAATTCCTTAACACACTGCTGCCACATGCTGTGGAATTCATCCACTTCCCCAGTACACCAGCGGAACATACAGCAAACATGCAGAAGTTCCACAGTGTTGCACATATGCCTGGCATGCTAGGGGCCATTGACTGCACCCACGTAGGCATCCGTATACCACCAGGGCCAGAGGAGGTAGCCTACATCAACATGAAGGGCTACCCCACTGTCAACTGCCAGGCAGTGTGGGATGCCAAGGGGTGCACAATCAATGTCTGTGCCACACACCCTGGGGGAGCACACACTGCCTTCATCTGGCACCAGTCTGCACGGTGCTGCAGGTTTAAGAGAGGGGACATCCCCACCAGCCACCTAGTAGGTGAGTATGCAGCAGAAAAGGGCAGCCCTGTGCAACAGGGCAGGGCATGGGGAGGTGATGCAATACATGGGGTGTAGATGGTTTGGCTGTGTAGGAGGAGGGGCAGCCACACTGACCAACTTGCTAACCCAACATGTTCCCCCACAGGTGACAGCGGATACCCACTCAGGCCCTGGCTGCTCACCCTGTAGTGGTGCCCAATGATCCCAGCACAGAAGAGATACAATGAGGCATACATCAGCACATGGAACATCATCGAGCATGTATTTGGACTGCTGAAGACACGTTTCCGTTGCCTGCACAGGTCTGGTGGTGCCCTACAGTACAGCCCCTCGAAGGCCTGTGGCCTATTCCTGGCCTGCTGTGTGCTACACAACATGGCCACTGACTGTGGGATAGCTGTTGAAGTCGAATAGGGGAACAGCAGTGGGGACGACATGGACACCGGGGCCAACGGTGGTGGGCATTTCCCCCAAATGATGGGAGCCCCAGCTGCGCAGAATGACCCAGCGGCACAGGGACACCATTGCAGAGGAGCACTATGGTACATGAAGGGGGGGATAGGTCCACACACAGGTCCCAGGGACTGGGGCATGGTAAACAGGCATGGCCCCACAACAGACATGGCTGGAGGGGGGCAACAACGGACATGGGACAGGTCACCAAGGAAGCATCCCTGACAGAACAGTGGACCCCACCCACACAGCCCCACACACTCACACAGGCACAGTCACATGGGCACACACTCACGCACACCCTGAGGCTGCCAATGGGCATGTGTCAGATGCTGAACACCAGTGCACTGTGGCAGCCGGTGCTGTGATGGCATCATCATGCACATGCCACGGTGGCCAGCAGCTGGGAGGGTGTGCACAAGGTGAGCATGACATGTGGCCTTGGATGTCATGGCCCAGGTACGTACACACACATACCACACCTCCATGCATACAGGGCTGCGGCAGGCAGTAGACAGGGAGGGTGGTGGATTGCATCCACTGCGCAAGTGCAGAGCTGCCACAGACACATGGACTGCCCATCCTAGACCACCCAGCAGATGCAGACTGTGCAGCGGCCACAGGGGGTATAACAGACGTACCCCCAGGCGTGTTGCTGTGAGAACACAACCGGACCCTTGCAGACATCTTCAGGCCCCTTAACAAGCCCACTCCAGGCATGCCTGGGATGCCCACAGCTGATCCTGGTGATGACAATGCTGGGGTCACAAGACACTGGGACTGAGGGGTGGAGAATGCATGCCACGGTGACTGCCATGGTTGGCCCTGCACGAGGGTGGCCAGTGGTGCCAGGCCGGCTGTGACTGCAGCAGTGAGCTGATCCAGGCCTGTGGTTGTGTCCTCCTGCATGCATGTGGCCTCAACCAGGAGCTGCTGAAAGTCCCGGTCACTCCTCCCTGTGGACTGGCGCAGCTCAGTGCGGATTGCATGCACCCTTGTCATGACCTGCATCTGTTGCTCCACGGATGCCTTGAGCAGAAGGGTGTGCTTACCAAGCAGGTCAGCACACTAGGGGGCTTGGGCATCATGCCGACCCGTGGGAGTTGTGCAGCCCTGCAGCACAGCCCCCCATACAGGTGGGGGCTGCACAGCGGGGCCCTCATGGGCCTGTCCTGTCTGCGGTGCACTGGCAGCGGACACTGCACCTGGTCCACCCTCAGCACCATCCTGCTGCTGCCACTGCCCCTCTGGCCACTGTGCATGTGACGTCTCTGGGGAGGCTGCACCCCCACTGCCAGGCAGGCCTGACTGTGCAGCAGGTACGGTGGCCACTGCATCACCGAGTGGTGCGGCTGGCGGGTCTGCCAGTGCCACCCGTGCACCATCGGAGCTGCCATGTCCTATGTGTGGTGGGGTGCCTCCCCCTGTACAGCATCACCACTGTCGTGGGTAGCGGCCATGTCGTTATCGGATGCAGACCCTGCCCCGATCACTGTCTCAGCATACTGGACACCATGGCTGGCATCCCACTGAAACACTGCCTAGGCCTCGTCCACACCTACGGCACAGGTATCCCTGCAGAAAGTGTGGTGGGTCCGGTGGGGTCCAGGCCATGGACCCTGGTGGAGGTGGATGGACACTCCTCCAGGTCCCTGAAATCACCCAGGGTGGGAACCACCGCCCCTGCATCCTCACGCAGGTGCTCGGGATCTGTAAGGGAACATATACACATCAGTGCTGCCACCATGCACCCCTGCCCCAATGCATCCCTTACCCACATCCCCTTGCACCGCTGTACCTACCATGCAGTAAAGGGATACCCCCCCATCTGGAATCCACCGCCGGGAATGCCCTCAATGGCACTGTGCTGCATTGTCGCCACCACAAGCTCCTCCCACGGTGTCAGCTGTGGCACCTCAGGCTGTCCACCTCCCGTGGTGGCAAGTGCAGCCCAGATGGCTTCCACCTTCTCCTCAATCCACCTATGGTCCGTGCTCACCTTCTTCTTGCATTCCTGCACCGACCTCTGATGGACACCCTGCAGGTTCACAGCCCTGGCTACATCTGCCCATGCTTCTGCCCTGGCTTTCTGGGTGCCTGTGGAGCCTCTCAGGAGGGGCTCCTGGTCCAGGTAGGCATCATATAGGGCATCGCAATCCGCCCTTGTAAAATTGGGCCTGCGCTTCTATGCAGGCCCCTGCTCCTCAACTTACTCTTGCTCTGACATGCTGTTCCTGTTGGTGGGGACATGTGGTCAGTACTAGTTGCCACACACGAGGGCCCCCCCAGTCCTGACATGCCCAGTGCCTGGCGTCCTACCTGTGAAGGTTGCAATACCGGTCTGGTGTCTGTGTTGTCACATGGTGCCTTTATAGCGCATCACAAGCAAATGAGGGAATGCACAACTGTAATGGGATGCAAATGCCTCTGATGCACCACCGATATGCTGATCAGCTCATCTGCATATGTCCGCTGAATATAGTGGAATTGCACATTGCACAGTGGAGTTGCTCATGAGCATGTCATGGCACATTTATGTGATGTGTGCGGAGTCTGCATGGTACAGCACATGTGCGCACTGACGACATGTACATCGGTGGCGCTTCCCACGCATGATGCGATACAGGCAGCACAGTGTTCAGCCACCATAGGGCATGTGGTGCACATGCACCATATACCCAGTTGTGCACATGCGCCATTGGCACATGGCCCATGGGGCACACTGGACCCTATAGAGCACCATGCTATCCATGCCCTGTCGTGCTGCCGTGCATGGTGTGCGTGTCACCCTTTGACCCCTATGTGTGCCCCTTGACCCCCGGCTGACTATGGCACGTGTCAGCATTGCCCTATGCATATCATGCATACCCTGCCGATGCACGATAGGGGATGCCAGCGCATCACCAGGCGTATCGCGCATTCTTCGCACGTGCATCTCGTGCACTCCCTGGCACCATTATGCTGCTGCAGTTCCCGATGGAGCCATGCCACACAGGAGCACACCTACAGCACCCAACTAGACACAGGTGGAGCTTGTAAAGTTGGTGGCATTGGTTGAGCCACATATTGTTGCCCTCTATGGGAAGGTACCCTTGGACCAGCCATGCACTGAGGTGTGGCAGGGGGTGGCAAAGGAGCTAGAGGAGGCAACAGAGTCATGCTGTAGTGGGAAGCAGTGATGCCACAGATACAGTGACCTGCAGAGGAGGGATCCGGACTGGCTCAGGTCACTGCAGGCATGCGTCTTGAGGGGCACTGTGCCTTGGCCATGTGAGTGCATAAATCCCCGTCCATGCCATATTGGTGTTGTGTGGGTTGCCAGCGGGTGTCATGCCATGCTGCTGTGGGTGGGGGGCAGCGTCTGGGAATGCCACCAGACATGGCAGCGTACTGCTGGTGTGCTGTGCCTCAGCACTGGTGGGGTCATGCGGTTTACTACGCTGGGGGGGCCCGCATCTTGCTGCCTGGTGCTGATGTCTGTCTCACACTGTCTCCCTACTAGGCCCTGAAGATCAGCAAGGAGCCCAGGATGGCGAGTGCTGTTGCCAGACAGCAGCAGGCCAGTGGTGGTGTGCAATGGAGGGTTGCTGTCCAGCCAGGTGGTACAGGTGGTCAGGTGCCAGTCGGGTCACAGATGGAAGGTAGGCACCTTTGCGGTGTATATTGTTGTGTGGGGTAGGGGTGGGCCACAGCCCCACATGCACATGGCCATTACATTCCGTGCCTTGCCAGCATGGTCCATTGCACCATGCTGTGCCCAGGGCACGTGTGTGTGGCCACTGCAGGTGGGCTGTGGGTGCATCCGGGTCCCAGCCAGGCCACTGTCAGCCCCACACAATGGCCATTCACTTGGCTGTCATGGCTGTGGCATGCTGTGCATGGTTGGTGGTGGTGTGCAGTGCTGTGCATGGCTGTTGATGGTCGGGATGGCAGCATGCATGGGCATGCACACTGTGGTTGGCTGTGTGCCCCCTACAGGATGCATGCTATTGCTGTCCACTACGCATGGTGGGTGGGCTACGGTCATGTGGGCATGCACTCATCCATGTTCCCTCCTTTGTCCTAGGAGCCCAACCAGTGGATGCCCATACAAGGCTGCTGGAGTGGATCCTGTGGGTTGCCATGGCCACCCTTGCAGTGGCATGTATTATTCACCAGGCCATGTTCCAGCTACAGAGGAGGAGGTGGCAGAGGTGTCGATAGTCGAGGACCTTCCAAGGGGCCCATTGGTCTGCTTCACCCTCCATTCCACTGACACCCCTCCCATTCCTCCATTGTACCAAGCCTACCATGTCCCCTGTCTCCCCACCCCCCTTCCCCAGCCTATGTTCCTGAATGTGTCCTCCCCGTTCTCTGCTCCATCCCTGTTCAACTGTACATAGTTTGATTTCATTGCTTGTTGTTTAAATACAGTTCTATTTTGGTAGCCATCCATGTCCATGTCTGCTTTTCAGATGACATTGGTGCTATGCTGCAGTGGTGTGCATGGTGGCTGTGTGGTGAGTTTGTGGTTGCCTGCGGTTTGTCTCAGGTAGTCTGCGCACAGTGGCCTGTGTGTGTGTGTGCCCTGTGGCATGCTAATGTTCCCTGCTGGGTTCTGTGGCTGGTGAGGTGTACGCTGTTGGCTTGTGTGTTGTCTGCTTTGGTCCCAGTGCCATGTCCCATACCGTCCTGTGAGTGTTGACCATGGCTGCCTGCCGGTGGCCATGGGTGTCACACCACCTCCATATGCTGCAGGGGGATGCGTGGTCAGGGCATGCAGCCATGCACCTGCCTTGCCACCCTCTGATCATCCCCTGCACTATGGTGGCAGTGTGTCCTGCTCTTGTGGCCTGCTCCACACTGTGCCAGGGCCCTCTGCCATGGCCCATGCACCTCTGTCCCTTGCCCTGCCCATGCTATGCTCCTTCGCTTCCTGCCTTGCTCCCTGGTGCAGCCTTAGTTGCGATATGGCGCATCCCTGTGATATTCAGCTATCTTGCGCTGTCACTTGCCTTGGTGCTCAGCCTTTGAATATCGCATTGGCTGTGCACCTGTGCAGTGTACCTGTGCTGCGCCACTCTTGCGCCTGCTTCAGGCGCATTTCTGAATATCCCACCCCTTATATGCATAAGCTTGGGGATATGGATAAGCTTATGCTCATTCTAAAAACATATGAATATTGTGCATGTTATAAGGTATTGAAACAAGTTCTATACAAAAATATAGTTCAAGGCCCCTATATTCAAAGGAGAAGTGCAGCGTAGCTTGTCAGAAAAGAAAAATGTGTCCAGCAACTCCAACAATGTGTTGAAGCGTGATATTCATAAGAGCAGGAAGTGCTGGCCACAAGGGAATGGGCCAGGGGACATACAAATGTATGCCATGGAAGTGGAGGGGTGTTCCTATGCATATGCTGTGCAATAGCATATTCAGAGGGAATGCGCTCCTCACAGGCTGGCAATGAGTGGCCCGCAGATAGGCCACTGAAAGCTAGCCTAACAGGGTCAATCACCCACAGGTAGGCTGCTGAAGTGTAGGCAGGTGCACAGTGGCCTACCAGCCCTGGCTGCCAAGTGGAACTCCCACACCCATCCCCATATGTATCTGAATGCCCCTAACCATGTGCCATAGTGCAGGGCCCCCCTTCCAATACTCCATCCCTGTTCACATCACTAGCATCCCCCATCCCCTGTTCCATAGTGTAGGGATCCCCCTCAGATTGAATCAGCACAAAGCCCTGATCCCAATATCACAGAGCTGAGGCACCCTCCACCCATTACCAATCCCTGATTGCATAGACTCCATCCAATGTATGTGGATCCATATCACTGTGGCCCCACACCCCCCACCCCATCAGGACCAGACCCATGACCTGCATCCTCCCAACCCACCTGGAGCCGGCGGCTGGCTCAGCCCTCTGAAAACCTCCAGTGTCAGCCTCCGACTGAACTGTTAATGACTGCATACTGTACTGAGTATGCACTCACCAATGAGTGCATACTCAGTACAGTACAGTACAGTACACAGTCATTGACAGTTCAGTTGGTGGCTGGACGTGGAGATGTGTGGAAGGCTGAGTCAATAGCCAGCTCCAGGTGCGTATTAAGTGCGGGGTCGAAGGTCGCATCCTGACAGGGTTGGAGGGTGAGCCATGGCATGAGGATCTGCATACATTAGAGAGATCTGTGTGATTGTGGGTTTGGGAACGGGTGGGGAGTGCCTCAGCTCCATGGTATTGGGATTGGGGCATTGTACTGAATCGATTGGAGATCATCCATGGGAGGGTGGTCCCTACTCTATGGAAAAGGGGATAAGGAATGCTAGTGATGTGAAAAGGATTTGGGCATGGTGGGGGGTTCGTCCAGACTACCGGGGTGTGCAGACGTGCTTTTTAGCGGTACCATGTCCAGGGCTGGGGCGGGTCACCAGACTACTAGGGATGGCTGTGTGGGTCACTACGGTGACCACACTCAGGGCTGGGGTGAGGGGGGGTTACACTAGGCCACCAGGGAGGATCACAGATGGAGGCTTCATCGGACTGGAATAGGGGCTGGGTGGAGGCTGTGAGTGCACACTCCACTGGGTTCAGACATGCTAATGGGCTCACAATGAGCATGCATGTTGCTCATTTGTGCCATGCATGCCCAATGAGCTAATTAGCATTTCCTGGCTGAATATCAAACAGGGAGTCATGGTGCATCTAGGTATGCACAACGCATAGCCCACTGGCGGTATTCAGCACAGATCCTAGTTGCACTACGCAGACCTAGGCACTGACCTCTCTGGGCTGTGCATCAAGGGTCAGATATTCAAACAGTATGTGTGATCAGTAACAATCACACATACTGTTTTAATATGCTTTATTTTAAACTTAGATATTGCTCAAAACTCCTATATAAGGAGCTGTTAAGAAGTGGTGCACGTAGCAGGGAAAGAAACATTCAACATTTTTTTAACACTGTGGTGCAAAAAAGTCTATGTGCACTCAAAAAATCAAAAGCCATACACCTGCTTTCATTTTCTGCATTCTGCCTCAAAGGGCTACTTTATTTCACATATCTTCGGGTGTTTTTAACCAAATGTATTTACAACACTCATTTACTGACTTAATCAACTGTTTGTTTTTAGTCCATATTAACTTGAACCAAAGTCCAGGAAAATAAACAGAAAAAGGACGTTTTTAATTATCTGGGTGTCACTGCCATTGTGATTCTTTTTCATTTAACACACTCATTCACTGACTTAATCAGCTATTTCAAAGTCTAGGAAAACAAAACAGCTGATTAAGTCAGTAAATGAGTGTGTTGGAAATACATTTGGTTAAAAACATTCGAAGATCTGTGAAATAAATTAGCCCTTTGAGGCAGAATGAAGAAAATTAAAGCAGGTGTATGACTTTTTATTTTTTGAGTACACAAAGACTTTTTTGCACCACAGTGTTAAACGACATCTTGAATATTTTAATATGCCCTCGGGGCGGGCGGCACAGCTGTTCTGCGTGTTGCATCTTTGTAAGCATGCAACAGGCCGGATCTGAATATGTCCCCCCAAGACACTAATATAAAGAATTTTCAAGTTCTTATGCAAGAAAGTAATGCTATATACAAAAGCAAGCTGAAGGCATGGTATACAGCTAAGGTTAATCACTGCATTTGAATTTTGCTGTTTTTTCTTTGTTTTTTATTTTCTGAAACTAATTGTTTATGTTTACTTTGTTTTAGTTATGTTTACAAGGTTTTATATCTATGCAATTATTAGTAATTAGTTGAATTGTACAGGGACAAATAAAATCTATTTTCTTATATACAACATAAGGTTGTGGCAGAAACATTTTTCCTTTTATCTGGAATTGATATACAGTAGGCTGTGAAGTAAGGTTTGAGCCAGTCTTACATTGTTTATATGATTTATGCATATTTTATGACAAAGGAATAAGGGCTTAGCTAAGTGCCCATGATAAGAAATTGGTATTCCAGTCTATTATTCCGACAGGCCTTTCTGAACAACTAGTACATCCCCCAGCTCCAGGACCAAACAAAAATGCAGAATTAAACAGAATAAATCTTTCAGGAAGAGAAGGGAATGGGGTTTGGACTCAGCTGCAAAAGAAGGCTGGAGCAAGAAGGTATGGTCCATCACTAGACAGGGTTGTGCAAAGAGGGGTGGTATATTACCATCTACCTTTCCTCTTACATCCACTCTGAACAAGTGCTGTCTGCCTCCTCCCCTTCTGCCTATGAGATGCTTCTCCTCAAATGTTACCTCTTTTTTCAGTACCCATGTTCATTGCTGGAGTTTATTGCTGTCCTAGCTATCTCCTTCATCAGTCACTGAACTCCTCACCATCGTATCCTTTCATGCCTCCTCTGGTGAGTAGCGAATCCTAGGTGCCCTCAATCTCACTTGGCTTTCCTACCCATTTTGCAAGTTACGACGAAATGTAATGTCCCTCCAGCTCTCACAGCTAATCTCTGATCACACTCAGCTCAATCACAAATCCCTCAGTCTCTCCCTCCTGGACTGGGTTCTCTCCTCGCACCCCCATTGTATAGTGGCTGCTGGTACTCTCCCCAGTGCCCTCAATGAACATCATATGATCTTCGGTGTGTGAACGATACATTATTCAAAAGCTTCTGCCAAATTCGTACAGATTCAAATCATCTAATCTCTGGATCCGTCCTGCCATCATGCTGACCTGGCAGCTGCTGATTGGTTCCCCATTTCAGCTACAAGTAACATCAATACAACCCTTGAATTGTTTAACTCCAAGTTCTTGTCTCTCTTGGATGACCATGCTCCCCGAGAAAAACTTGGATTTGAGGTTCTCACCTACCTGAGATCTCAGCTGAGTTGCTGGATCTCCATTTGGCCTTTCTAGTTACAGGGCCATTCATAATGCCTGTATCAGAGCTACTAGACTTGTGATGGCTGAGTACTTTTCACCCTCACTCCAGAACAACCTTCACAACCCCTCTAAGTTCTGGAAGCCATTCACATCCCTTTCACTTCTCCAAGCCACCTCCCTCTCCCATCCTATTTGGCTTTGGCTGCCATTCTTGTCTCTATCCCTGCCATTGTCGCCTCTTCTTTCAACTCCTCTTTTATTTCCTGTGCTCTTTCCCTCCATTCCTCCCCCTCCATCACTCTCTCCTTCCACTCCAGTCTCAACTCCCCCCCACCCCTTTCTCTTTCTTCCCGCCACACCTTCTGATTCCCTTAAAGCTCTCTTGGCTCTAAACCATTTCAAAGGTTGGAGTCATAATACATAGATACTGTCAGCAGATAAGGGTTGCTAGGCCCATCCAGGCTGCCCGTTTATTCTACCTGATGAAGTGGCCAGTGACCCTACCTGGTCATTGGCTTTAGTTTTTGATTTTCATCCTATCTCTAATAGTCCTTTATTCCTGTCCCATACATGTTTGAAGCCTGTCACTGTATGGGTGGTCACCACTTCCTGGAGCAGGCTATTACATGCGTCTACTACCCTCTATGTAAAAAGAACTTCCTCACATTTCTCCTCATGTGGCCACTCATCAGTCTTATATCATGTCCTCTTGTTCTGGCACTACTTTTAAACTGAAATATGTTGTCCCTTTTTACCTTGTTCATGCTCTTGAAGTATCTGAACACTTCTATCATGTCACCTCTCTCCCTCCTTCACTTCAGCATGTACAAATTGAGGTCTCTGACTCTTTCCTCATAAGGCTTCTGATGTAGACCCTTCACTATTTTAGTCACCCTCCTCTGCACCGTCTCTATTTTGTCAATGTCCTTACAAAGGTGAGATCTCTAGAATTGGACACTACTCAAGGTGAGGCCTCACCTGTGTCTTGTACAGTGGAACTACTACCTCCAACTTTTAGCTTGTGATTCCCCTTCCAATACAATGGAAGGAGCATGGTGAAACCATAAGTATATTGATAGCATAATTCATGACTATTCTTGACAAGATGGCAAATATGTTCCCTCACCTAGAATCAAACCTCTGACCCTTTGCTTATGAAACAAGCACATATCCAATGTACCTCCTGAGGAGTTTAAGATGGTAAATACGTTCCCTCACCTAGAATTGAACCTTTGATCCTTCACTTGTAAATCAAGCACACATCTAGTGTGCCACCTGATGAGTTGCATAATGATCTTGAACACTAACTCTTCTCTGTCAAATCTATCTTCCATGAATTCATTATTCACTCCTGCTGTTGTTTCTGATCCTGTGCTGTATTTTGCATCCCTAAAACTTTCTTCCCCAACTGTCCCTGCTCCTTCTCTAATTAATTTCTGCCTCCCCCATTTTCCTCCATCCTTTCCTGATAATAGAAGCAACAACAGCACTTCATTCACCCTTCAAACTTCTGCCATCTAAGGTCACATGAGCTTCGATCTATTACAACTGCTTAAGCCCTCAGCTCTCTGCCAGCCTTCAAAGAATCCTCCTCCATCCAATAACTTTATCAAACAGGAGGCAGATCTAAAAGCAACATTGTGTGGGGGACAGAAATGCCTATGGAGTGTTGTGGTTTTGACCCTCTGGGGTCATCTTCTAAATGCAAAAAAGCATACTTACATCTCCACTGATACAACTCCCCCCAGCTTCTAAGGTGGTGACCTCCCACAGCTCCCATGCTTCTTCATTGCCAGACCCTGTTAACCACACTTCTTTATTAGAACTGATAGAAAGCATTGCTGCAATATTTTGGTTAATAGTAATGGATACTCAGTCCAGTACTGAAGTGCTCACTGGATTTGTAACTGCAATGGAGACAAAACATGCAACACTTACTGATTATTTAGGCCTCACACAACCAGCACCTCCAAGCCACTGAAGCACAGATAGAGTGTCTCAGTAACAAACTGAAGTACCTGTAGGGAATGGGGTGGCAACCCCCAAAAAAAAAAACATCTCTGTATCATAAGCTTTGAAGAAGACATAGAAGGGAAAGACCCCAACTAGAACTTGTGCTTGAATCTCCCAATGTAGCTGGGACTCGATCCAGCAATCTATGCCTTCAAAATAGAACAAGCACTCTGGATCAGAAGAGCTAACTCTGGACCTACAGCAACTAAGCCCTGACTGCTCATTTCTAAATTACTTAGATTACAGATCAAGGAACTGATCATACAGATGGCTAGAGACCTGAAAGTAGTGCTTGTGGAGGTGTACAAAATATATTTCTACCCAGACTATCCTAGGGTAGTTTCTTAATAGATGCCAGGTATTTGACAAAATAAAAATGGAACTCAGTAATAGAAGGATACCTTACTCCCTGCTGTATCTAGCTGTCCTGGATATCACATTTCAAGGGAAGGCTCATCATTTTCAGACCCCCAAGGAGGCTGACAGTCCTGTACTTTTCAACATCTTGTTAGCAACATAGATAAGGACATACATGGCAGATTAGCACTGTTTACTGATGACACTAAATTTGGAAGAAGGGTGGATACTGTAGAATCCATCAGCAAACTTCAAGCTGACCTAGGAAAACTTGAGGCATGGTCCAACCAATGGCAACTCTACTTTAATGCAAAGAAGTGTAAAGTGATGCAACTGGGCAAAAACAACCCTTGAACAGAATATTGGTTGAATAGGGTGCAACTTAATACATCATCAGAGAAAAAGGGACCAAGGAATGTTAATTCATGAGTCCCTTAAGGCAACCAATCTGTGTAATTCTGCATGCAGCAAGGCCAACAGAATGTCGGTTTGCATCAGCTGAAAGTTTGACAGCAGGAGCAGAAACATTATACTGCCTCTTTACAGATCCCTGGTGAGATCTCCGCTGGAGTACTGCATCCAGTTTTGGAGCCTACATCTAAAGAAGGACATCAACAAACTGGAGATAGTCCAGAGGAGGGCAACAAAGATGATAACAGGACTACATGACCTGCCATAGGAGGAACACCTGAAAAAGCTGAAGTTATTCTCGTTGGAGGCCAGATAAGAGAAGGGGGACACGATTGAGACATTTAAGTATCTGAAAGGCATCAACAAAGTGCTATACTCAGAACTGTTTACTAGGTCCCACAACTCTAATACTGGAGGGCACAACTAGAAACTCAAAGGGGGGAGGTTCAGACATGATGTCAGGAAGTTCATTTTCTCTGAGAGGGTGGTGGTACCTTGGAACAGTTTACCTGCCATGGTGGTGAGGCCAAGATAATCATCTCCTTCAAACTTGATTGGGACATGACATACATGCAACACAGGGTCAAGGGTGGGGACTCATCTTAAGTAAGAGTTCAATGCTAGCAGGCATGGCCCAACTGAGGTCCATGCAAACAAATAGGCAGACTAGATGGACCTCTGATCTCCTTCTGCCGTCACCTTTCTATGTTTCTATGACAGATTTTTTCAGGTGGTGCTGGTACCTCCACTATCACCCCATCATATTGTGGCCACTATTGAGGCAGTTCCTGAATTGATGGAAGTGGTCCCACCTCAAATGCCAGACCAGAGCTCTTCTAAGTAGTGTTAATTTTAAGTACTCAGAAGCTTTGGGCATGAAGGGAGTGAGGAGACCAGGATAGCATGCTGGGTCTTGATCTGATAGCTTCTCTGCACTTTTGATAGCCGTATAGATGCTTTTCAACTTCACTGACTCTTGTATGTGCTCCTGGACTAGAGATTGGTGCCTATGAATCGGAGTGGATATAATGCCCCTATACTTTATGGGTCTGCTCTGGTTCCCCTACTGCCCCCCTCTTTTCACCTTGCTGTCCCCTTCTTGTGGCCCCTGTAGCCATACTCAGCATTATTCCATAATGATAGACCTGGAGTAGTAATCCTAGTTTGAGACTGGTGGGGGACACAGAATTGGGGCCAACGATGACTGTTGCACAACATGTGGTCCCAGCCAGTTTCTTTCTTCGTAATCTTCAGTCTGGACTGTTCTTTCACTGGCCTTGATACCATTTCTTATATAACATGTACACAAATAAATGGAATGTGTGGATAACATATGTTGTGCTTGAGTGGCTTTCAGGCAAGATGAGGGTTTCAGCCATACCACGTACCCATGATAGTCATTTTTCTGCTCGGGAAGACCTGGTTCACCATTTGGTGCACATGTGGGGAGCTCTACAGTACAAGTCACATTAAACTGTTCCCTCAACTCACTGGTGTAGCATTGTTCAATGAGTTTCCTAATCTGTGCAGTGTTTAATTCAATGAATTAGTAAAAGGTTAGTATTGGTTTGCAACTAGCTGTGATGTACTATAAGCTTTATTTTCAGCTGAGTGTTTATGTGTTTCATTTCAGAAGGCAGACTAAACAACTCTTAAGGAATGCTGTGATATATTTATAAACAATGCTCTTAAGGAATGCTGTGATATTTATAAACAATGCCATGAAAATGCATTGTATAAACCTGAAAAACAGCTACTGCCATTTCACTAAACAGATACAAGTGAGTTGAATAGGCAGTGCAGGATGATTGAAAAAAAGTTAAAAGCTTTAACAGTTCAAGTTGCCACTGCAGTAGCATCACAAAAATAATGATACACCAGTGAATTGATGGAAAAGTTTAATGTGACTTGTACTGTAGATGTTCAGCAATGGCATTCCTCCAAAGCAGTTGGGAACTTTGCATCACTTTGCAGCAAAAAAGGAAAAAATGAAGCAGCCCTGGCAGTTCACTGCTCAAAGTCCTGGTGATTTGCCAGCAAGTCCATAGTTATAACTTGCATTTTCCTGGTCACCCTGGCCATATGTGCTTATGTCACAGGGTATCTGGAGGTTAGCAGGGGGTTCTTTGACTGCACCCTAAAGTTCCATGGGAGCTGCACAAACTGTTAATTAGTAATAGTTGTTGGTTGCCTCCACCAGTAAAGAATCCATTAATAAATAGTACTTATTTCAGTTGCCTCTGTTTTGGTTCAGGCTTTTCTGCTACTGTACTTGTAGTTACTGTTTGCACTATTAGCTGGGCACATTAAGTGTTTTTTTTTTTTGTTCTGTTGCTCCCATTGAGAACAGTGCTGTTTCTATGTTATTAGTGTTGCATGTGTTATTGTGGTACTGCAGAGTGTTGTATGGTCTCAGGTGGTGGTAAGGGGTGTTGGGGTGGTGGAAGCCCAGAGTTCCTGTATAATTGTTATAATTATAACTGTTCCTCTTTCTTGTGTACATCACAGAAGGGTTTTCTTGAAATGTCAGAGACTGAAAAAAATAATATCCTGGAACACCAGGGGTCTGACTTGCCCAGTTAAGAAGTGTATAGTACTATTGCAGCTCAAAAACATTAATTGAGATGTGGTCCTTCTCAGGGAGACCAACCTGTCAGAGGGTGAGACCCCCACCTTCGTTGTTCCTGGGTGGGGTCAGCTTATCACAATGCTTATAACTCAAAACAGCATGGAGGGATCACCATCCTGTGCAAGAAGGTCTCCAGACTGGTATCTAAAAGGAAATAAGGGTCTCAGAAGGCAGAATGCTTATCCTCAAAGGCACTTTCCAAGAGGAACATTAATGGCCCTAATGCCCATGACGTAGAATTCTTTACTCAAGTCCTCCGGGAATTACCAGCCAACCAGGTGGGGATTATACTGAAGGGTGATATTAATTTTACTCTTTCTCACCATTAGATCATACAGGACCCGGACATAGGACTGACACTCAAACGGCAGCACAACTTGCTGCAGCTTTCTAATGAAGCAGGCCTTAGGGATGTGTAGTTGGCACTCCACCACATAGCAGTTGACTTCCCCGCTATTAGACTGTATATTATTCCTATAGCAGATTGACATAATGTTTGACTCACACGAACTGGTCCCTATAGCACTGGGAGCTGCCTTAGGTAACATTCTATTCTCTCACCATGTTTCAGTGATCTTGTCCCTGATTTGGGGCAGGCTCACAGGATCATGAAACAAATGGCAGCTCAATACATCACATTCCAATAAAAAGAATTCACAGGCTGGAATCAAAAAGAATTACTGGAATACCCTTCTGGCTCATGCATGAAAATGATCCGTTGGTTCAGTGCACTTACCCAGTTAACAAATAAACAAATAAACGCATGAGTAAATAACACACCCGATAATTCAGCAGGCACCCAGTGGGAAGCCATGAAGGCAGTTAAAACAGGGAAAGTTATTGCCCATATGTCCCACCTGCATAAGGAAAGGGACAAACTCACCAGAAAATGGGAGTACACAATGAAATAAAGCAGGACTCTCAGGCTCTTCCCCTTATGTGTCAACTTATTAGGCCTAAATACATAGAAACACAGAAACATAAAAATTGTTGGCAGATAAGGACCACTAGACCCATCCAGTCTGCCCTAAGGTCCTATACATTGCATGTGGCCACTGACCTTATATGATCAATGGCTTTTTATCATTCCCTCCCTCTCTCAAGCTTTCCTTGTGCCTGTCCCAGGCATGCTTAAACCATGCCACTGTGCTTGTCCCCACTACCTCTTGTGATAGACTATTCCAAGCATCGACTACCCTTTCTGCATAGAAAAACATCCTCTCATTACCTCTTAATTTGCCCCCTTCCAATTTCATATTGTGCCCCCTTGTTCCAGTACTTTTTCTACATTGGAAAAGGTTCCTCACCTGCACCTTGTTTATGCCCTCAAGGTACTTAAAAGATTCAATCATATTCCCTAGCTCTCTCCTCTTCTCCAGTGAGTACATGTCGAGGTCCCTTAGTCTCTCCTCATATGTTTTGTGGTGCAAGTCCTGTACCATCTTTGTTGTCCTTCTCTGGATAGTCTCCATCTTATCTATGTCCTTGTGCAGGTGTGGCCTCCAGAACTACATGCAATACTCCAGGTGAGGCCTTACCAATGTTTTATACTATGGCATCACCACCTCCATTTCTTGTTAGTGATATCCCTGCCTATGCACCCCAGCATGCCACTTGCCCTCCCAGCTGCCTTTGTGCACTGCTTTGATACCTTAAGGTCATCAGAGATGATAAGCCCTAGGTCCCTTTCTGCTTTGGTGGCAGTCAGCCCCCCCTCCCCAATCTGTAGCTCTCCCCAGGGATCCCTCTACCCAGATGCATTATTTTGCACTTCTTTGCATTTAACCTCAATTGCCACATCTCTGATCATCTTTCAAGGTTCTCCGGGTCCCTCTTCATTTTTTGCACCCCTTTTGGAGTTTTCACCCTGTTGCAGCTCTTGGTGTCATCTGCAAACAGGCAGACCTTTCCTTCCAGCCCCTCTGCAATATCACTAATGAAGGCACTGATCCCTGTGGTACCCCACTGGTCACCCCCCTCTCCCCAGATTGTACTCCATGTACCACCACCTAAAATAATCAAAGAGAGACTGGCTCTAGAGGAATTATTACAACACAATATGGAATATACTCTGTTTCATTTGAAATAAGCAATAAAGTATGACCAGGGGTTATGTTAATGTTCTAGTTAATCATCTCCTGGGGCATACTTTTACCTTCAGGGGGTGATTAACAAGAACATTAACATAATGCCTTGTCGCACCTTATTGCTATTATTAAAACAGGGGCTAAAATCAGGACACTGATCTTGGGTCTGATTCCCAACATGATTTTAGAACCGGTCACAACATCAAAACTACCATGGTGAGGTTCAGCAGCCAAATTTATAGAGCAGTCAATAAGGCCAAATATGTAGTATCTGCTTTCATGGACCTCACCAAGGCATTTGTTTTAGTGAACCATAAGGTGTTGCTCATGATGTTGTCTAAGGTCAATGTTTCTAACAAAGTAATAACATTGCTTAATAACTATCTACAGATTAGGACACAAAAAACCCTCATTAATGGTTCCTATTCAAATGAATATTTAATGATATGTGAGTCCTCTCCGGGTCCATTCTTGGTCCCTTTATTTTCACTTTTGTTAATTCCCTTTATGACATTTCTGATCATACTGAATTAATTTTATACTCCAATGATGCTGTATTATTTTGTTCTGGCAATATAATTTCAAATTTGGAGAAAAACCTTTGAAAGGATTTTGGCACACTGCATACCTGGTTTGATTCTCAAAAATGAGTATGTAGTTCACTTAAAACAAAAGTAATCTTTATTTCAAAAACTAGAAAAGCTAATGTCACAGATTTCTTACTCTCTGACAGTGCTGATAACCCAATAGAAAAGGTGTCTGATTTTAAATACCTTGGCTTAATTGTAGACTGTCATTTGTCATTTCAGCTACATATTAATAATTTTATAGGTAAATTACATCAGCAGATGGGGATGTTATTTTGTCTGAATTAGCAATTAACTTCTGAAGCTAGGTTAATTCTGACACATAGTTTTTTTTTTCACTTATGGACTATGTTTTCGTAATCTATTCTTTTACAACAGAAAGGATGCTTAATAAGCTAAAATCCACTTTTCATAACACTATCTATTTTGCAACTGGACTTTCAAGAATGACACATCATTGTGGCCTTTACAGGTCTCTTAGTTGTCTCTCTCTGGTTGACACATTTAACTTTAAATCTCTAATATTTTTACACAAAATTCATTTGGATCTTCTACCAGATTGTATTGCTAATCTGTTCGCCCTAAATATGTAACGCAGTCTCAATTAGGTCGAAAAGCAGATATTTTTTCAGGTTCCTTTTTATGGCTGCTTAGGCGGAGCCTGCAGCCGTTTTGTGGTAGCTCAAAAAATGAGTGACTGTGGAATGCTTTCATTTTGGAGTTTCAGAATGATCTTTCTGAACTCGAAAACAGTCAGAAACAGTCTGTCTCGGCCACATGCGATACAGCCATGGCCTCACTGTTTCTTGTTTTTACTTAGTTATTCCCAGTGTCCAGCTCAGATTCAGTATGAATTCAACCCCGCCACATTTGGCAACTCCTGACTCTTATTCGGCAGCACCTCCTGTCACTATCAGGGGATCCGCATGACTCGGTTTACTGATGGCTTCCTGGACTGTCAGACAAGGATAGTCCCACCTTCCTCTTGTTACTATGGCTCTCTAAGTCCAGTTGCCAACTGTAGAGCAAAGAAGATGGACAGAAAGTGAGATTTGACTAGCAGAATTACTGAGGTTGCGGTGGTGTCAGTGTGAGGAGAGAGTGTACCAGGGATGACAGCCTGCTGTCTGGTGTGTGTACAGTCCCAGTCAGGAAGAAAGGATTGTGTTGTGAGTTGGGGTGGCCAGGGTGTTTGCAATGCAAACATCACAGCTTGGGGCTTAGAGTTTCACCATTCTACAGTGGCAGAAGAACTACTATTTACTAAAGCACATCTCATCCCCCTCCCCAGTGCTGCCTGCTGACTAAGCCCTAATCAGTGAGGGCATGGTCAGTGATCAGTGAGGGCAAGGGTACTGAAGGAACTGGCTGAGGAGCTGGCAGAGCCACTGGCAGACCTATTTAATAGTTCACTAGAGTCAGGCATGGCACTGCAGGACTGGAGAACAACACATGTAGTGCCCCTCTACAAAAGCGGTCCTAAGGATGACCCAAGGAATTACAGACCAGTCAGTCTGGCCTCCATTTGTGGGCAAGCTCATGGAGACCATACTGAAGGCACGATTGGTGGAATATCCAGAGAAGCATGATCTCCAAGATGAGAGGCAGCATGGGTTCATGGGGGGGAAGAGATTGTGTCAAATGAATCTGATTGACTTCTTTGACTGTGTCACTAAGACAGTAGACAGGGGTCAAGTGGTAGACATCCTCTATCTTGATTTTAGCAAGGCCTTTGACTCTATGCCCCACAAAAAATTGATCTGGAAGTTGGTGGATCTTGGGGTTGGGGAAAAGATGGCCAGATGGGTGGAAAACAGACTGATGGACAGAACCCAGAGGATGGTTTTGGGGGAGAGTTATCTGGTACCAGAGAGGTAACCAGGGGGGTCCCACAGGGCACTGTACTGGGGCCAGTGTTGTTCAATGTCTTTGTCAATGACATTGGGGATGGCATTAAGGACAAAATGTGACTATTAACAAATGACACCAAGCTCTGTGGGAGAGTGGACACAGCTGAAGGGATACAGGACCTACAGGAATATCTGGAAAAGCTGTAGAGGAGGTCCAGGATCTGGCAGCTTGGCTTCAATGCCACAAAATGCAAAGTTATGCATATTGGAGCCAAGAATCCCAGGACAGAGTACTACCTTGGTGGAGTCTGAGTATCTGCATCAGAGGAGGAGAAGAACCTGGGATTGATCATCACTACTGACCTGAAGCACTCCCTGCAGTGCAAGAAAGCAGCAGCAAAGGCAAACAAGATGCTGGGATGCATATCTAGGGGGATCAGTAGTAGAAGATAGGAGGTCATACTGCCCTTGTACAGGTCACTGATAAGGCCGCATTCAGAGTATGGAGTTCAGTACTAGTACCCACACCTCAAAAAGGACATTAACTAGCTGAAGAAGGTCCAGAGGAAGGATACAAAGATGATAGTGTGTCAGCAGGGTAAGGCATGTTAGGAGAGGTTGAGGGCACTGAACACATACTCCCTGAAAGACAGGGGAGAGAGAGGGGGACATGATTGGGACCTTCAAGTACTTGAAATGGATAAATAAGGTTGATAAGGAGAGTCTCTTTAAGCTGAGTGGCAACCATAACACTAGAGGGCACAGTCTTAAGCTGGAAGGTGGGAAGTTTAGGAGGGATATCAGGAAGCACTTCTTCACAGAGAGGGTGGTGGACACTTGGAATGAACTGCTGGAAGAGATCATGTCATTGAAGACAGTGGGCAGCTTTAAGAGAGGCTGGGATAGGCATAGGAAAAAGTAAGGATCATAGGTAAGGAGGATGGGAGGAGTGGGGGAGAGGGAGGGCAGGGACATTAGCTCAAGCTGTTGACCCTGTAATACGAGCAGACTTGATAGACCAAATGGACTTCTTCTGCTGGCTTCTTCATATGTTTGTATGGTCTTGGCTGACCTGATTATACAGATCAATAAAGAATGGCTACAGTGCTTTCAAAGTGATTTGGCATTTTCCTTGTTTTTATAGATCTCTTGAACTTTATTAAGAATGGCTGTATTGTACAGTGAAAGAAGGAGAACGCGGGCCAGTTTAATTGCATGCTGAAGTAGCAGTGACTTGCTCTCCACTAACTGCCTTTACTTCCCTCTGTTTTTCATCTGCTCGCAGTGCCACAGTGTACAGTAAAATACAAAAGCGTGGCAGTGAATGAACTATGTATTTATTGTTACTCCCATAGTTAAACTTTAATGTCATGCATCGTGTGGCTTATGAATGCTTTATCTCCATGTGTTTATTGAAGCATTGTAGTCCCCTCTATACTGACATTCTGATCTCCAGTGCTGGGTTAGTGACTGTCATGACCTGCACTTTTTATGTTTGCTTGCACACATGCACAAGAAACACATTGCAACCGTGCAACTTTTTGGAGGTGTGTGATCCTCCTGTCCAATGCAGTGCTCCATTTAGCAGGAGCAACCATACCGCACCAATGGATGCATGAGCTGTCTATGATAGCAGTTCAGCTGTAGTGGTCATCAGTTCAAAGAAAACCACCACTGCAATCAGCGGTGGTCACGCGTGTGTATTTAGCATATTGATGTCACGCAATTTCTCCGGCCCTCCTGTACATTGCTGCCAATGAAATCCCTCCTGCTTCCTCCCTCTGTTGCTGTCCTCCCCACTCCCTCATTTCCTGGCTGACCCTCTGGCTGCAAAGAAATACCTCCCGCTTCCTCCCTCTGCTGCTGTCCTGCCTGCTCCCTCATTCCTCGGCTCACTCTCCAGCTGATCAAGTTTTCTTTTTTGCTGATGGGGTGCCCAGTCCCCGTCTGCTCCAGTCACCCCCCAAAAAAACACACCCAGGTGGCATGCTGGGAGCCCACCCCAGTGTGCCAAACATCCCTGCAATTAAGAAAACCTTTCTGTAATGTGTTTTCAATTTTTTTTTACCTGTAAAAGAAAAAATGGTACCTCATTGTCTGTGGTGGCCTGCTCCCCAAACCCACACCCACCCTCTGTGCACCCTCTCCCCACAGCCCCCTCACCCCATACTTACCTCCGGAGCCCAGTGCGATGATCTTTGGTGGAGCGGGAACATGTCTGCGCTCTTCAAAACCAATCACAAACCGAAGAAATGCCGGTAAGCTGTATAATGGCATAAATGTTTTTTTTTTCAACTTAAGTGGATATCTCAGCCATTCTTGTGACTTTTGTCACCACATTTTCAACATGGGGTTCTTTGGACCCCTCCTCATGAATTCAGTCACTGCCATGTTGTTATTCGGTCCCAAACAGTGATTTTGTGGTCACTGCATGGAATCACCTTCCAGGACTGATTAATGAAACAACAGTGTCACTGTTCATGAGGTGGGCTCCCAAAAAGCCTATGTTGCAAATTTGGTGGAAAAATTCAAAAAAATGATTGTGTTACGAGTGTGCTTTGTGCAGTTTCCACGCACACTTATAACTTGAGAATCTTTAATATTTTCACTCAAGATTTTCAACATTGCCAATTTTTACATCTCCTTATGAACAGTACAGCTGTCAGTTTTCACATCTTACCCAAAATGTGTTTTTGCACTTCCGGTACACAATGGCGCGGTTGCTGTGGGAAATCAATGTTTGGGACACATTAAGAAAATCACAGTGCCACTGCTCATGAGTAGAGGTCCCAAAATGCCTATGTTGAAAATCTGGTTTAAAAAATCTCCAAAATAATTGCATTATGGGTGTGTGTTGCGTAGTTTCTACACATGCTTGTGACTTCAATTTTTTTATATTTTCACTCCAGATTTTCAACATTACCATTTTTTTACTTCTCCTCATGAACAGTACAGCTGTCATTTTTTACATCCTATTTGAAATGCGTTTTCGCACTTCTGGTGCCAAATGGTACAGTCACTGTGCAAAATCACCTTTAGGCTAATGAACTGATAGCGTCACTGTTCATGCGGTAGTGTCACAAAAAGCCCATGTTGAAAACTTGGAGTGAAAATACCAAGAAATGCCCAGGGCATTAGGGTTTCCAACCATAACACCCTGCTCTGTAGGGACTGACAGATGTCAGGAGTGTGACTTGGGACTGTCGACAGTAATGCTTATGCCATTCCACCCCCCATCTGCACCCTGCAACCAGTGGCAGGTATCTAGTTGTGCCTTGGACTCTTCGGACCCAAAGTTCACCCCATTCTCCTATACTGCACCATTTCAGTGTATTTTCTTATGGAATGGGGTGACTGTAAAACCAAACATTCCAAGGCACACCTTAACACTTGATGTCTGCAGGGTAGGGTGAGGTGAAATGGCATGAGCAATATGGGTGATGACCCAAAGGCACACCTCAGTGCCTGTCCATCTCTGCAGGATGGGGGTGAGGTTGGTGTCACTTCAATACTTCACTGCCATTCCTATTCTGCATCTATCTAACTCCAACATTTCCAATGCTAATATCAGCAACCAAACCTTTGGCATTGACAAATGGTTGTTTAGGTTATCTATGTGCTAAAGCGATGGTGGCAATTGCTGTTAATAGTATTAACAACAACAACAAAAAATTCTAACTGATGCAGCACAGAATTATTCTTTTTAACACCAATAAAACATGAATGAGTTGCATGTAATCAGTGTTGCACAAGTAGTATTATCCATTTGCTTTACTCCGCTGCTCTCTGTTGTCCTGTCACCTGTTAGTTATTAAATGGCATTTCCAAATGAATGAACTTGAGTTGAACTGCAGATAGCTGAAGTATTGTCCAGACTCTTCTCTCATAGGTCACACATCCAAAATGTTGTTGCATGTCACATCCAACCTTCAAATTCATCCTGTCTCTGCATCACCCATTCACCTTGGACACATTAGTTGTAACTGATGTAAATAGGGCACTCATTGAATGGCGTAACCAGCACCAGCAGTTTCTTTTTTTCTTTTTTTTATTTATTCTTTTTGCCCCCTACTGCTCCTGTCATTATTTTCAGCTCTGGTCACGGACCCCCTTATGCCTCCACCTCCAGAAATGCCTGTGTCCCCACGGTTATCCCTGGCTTTCCCCCCAGAGAGCGGGGCCGCGGCACCGACCCTCCCATTATCGGAGCTGCGGTACTGATATCTGGTCAGGGTACCGGCTCTAGAGGCTAATTGAGGCCTTATGGGGGCAGAGCGCCATATAGACAGCCAGGTTAGGGATTTTTATCCCCCCCACTTAAGCAGGATGGGGACGTGCAATGATGACCTGAGTCCGCCCCATCCTGACATACTGTTGAGCATTGATGTGACGCGGCAACCCAGCCTCCTCTAGGTGCCACTCGTACGCCGAATGCTGCCCTGCCCTCCCCATGGAGAAGAAGAGCTGTCCAAGGATGCTCAATCCTTCTCCCCTCGGCCAGCCCTCCGGTGTCCCAGGCCCATTCCCGAACCCGGGTCACCGGCGTCGCAAGTGGAAATCCAATCGCTGTGCCGACAGGCCAGCACCGGCAGTTTCTGATCAGGTGACAGATGGTGACTGCTAAACTGCATCATTCTGAATGTTATTTACATGAAAATGCTAGTTCTCTTGAGTTATCTCAAACATTCTCCTGCTCCCCCCCACCAATACCCACAGCTCCCCTCTATGCTTCTTTCATAATCTTTCACCCTATCTCATGCCCAAAAGCATCGGCTGTATTATCTGGCAGATACAGTATCCTTTTAATACTTAATTGTTAGACAACCCTTAAGGTTAAATTTTGTAAGAACATCATAGTTTAACTCACAATTAAAATTGCTGAGGTAATGAATATTTGAATGCTTCAAGTGTAGCAGCTGCTATGGTGTAGCTGTTGGTTGTTCGGGGGGTGGGAGTGGGTCATAATCAACCAAAATGATCATTTTTAATTAATGTCTTGCATGCGCATTTGATCACGATACAGTGACTTATACATAGAGACATTTGCATGTAATGTTTTTCTTTAGAGTGAGAATAAAGAAAGATAGAAAGGTCTAAATAAAGGACAGTGCTTGTAGCCATTCATATTGCAAAAGGTGGGTAGAATCACTTTGAAGTCTATTAGTCATTTTGCTACTCGATGGCTCACTAAATACTGTCTTGAGTACCCATATGTTAACCATCATCTGTTAGTTTAGCAAGATATTTTTTTTCCCGTGGGTGTGGGTCCAACAAATTGCAAAGTAGCTACAGTTCTATGATACATGTTCATTGTTATATGTTGTCTGTCTGAAAACAAAAGACTCAGTCAATAATATGCACACAGGTAGTACTAGTATGGACTTTTCATTAATTGTGGCAAGCTTACATTTTTTTTTTGGTCTTCTCCCTCACAAACAGTCAATGAAATGGCAGGCAGCAACATTCATGTAGGCATTTATACCTAACCAAAGCATCCACGTGAACACCTGGCATCTGCTAGATCATACCTTGTGATCTGGGCATTCCGAATCCATTCCCTCGTGACTTGTGCAGACTCCATGGCATGCACCACTGGTATTCCTCTCTCTTCAGCAATTGGCATGCTGGCTATTGGGGAACCACGCATTACAATCGGGATCGTGCTTGCATGGCAGAGGAGTCACAGACTAATCTGCACATACGCAGTGGGGAAAACAAAATAAACAAAGGAATACTTTGCATGTGTGAGGACAGCTGCACTTGAGAATGAAATGAAAGAAAAACTGAATTCCAGGCACATGCATGCTGCTTCCACAAGTGTTACTCGCCAGAAGGGCAACTTTTAGTTACAAATAAGTGGCCAGAATGCGGAAATAGGTCGCATTTGGTGACCTGGTGACCCTATTTGTCCCACCATGGTTGGAAGAGTATAAAGTGAGGGGACTGGGTTGGCCCAGTGGTGCTGAGAGTTGAAGCATGGGACGTCATACCTCACTCCAAGCCTGCAACCTATTTTTGGGAGCAAATGTAGTTTGCCGGGGGTTGGCCGGGGGGTGATGGATTGAGTGTCTGAGGGACTGCTCTACTCACCTGGGTGAGAGGGTTGCTGCTCCCTGCTAAACGACTGCCCCCAGATGGAGACCCGAGGAGTGGTGCCGGATGGGTAGGGACATGAAGGGTGGGTGCTGCAGGTGGCAGAATGCATGGGCCTGCCGGCATTGAAGGGGGAGGGGAAAAAACATGAAAACTGGAGCTGGCAGGCTCCTTGATGGCCCAGACCCACCCCCGCAGCAGCTCCCTGGATTCTGGATTGTGCTCCAGTGGGGGGGAGTCAACACTCCTCACATTTGGCCCTGCCATGGGGAGGTAATCTATGGAGGAACTACTGTGGCAGGACTGGGGTGGGGTGGCTAGGCTCGGAGGACAAGCCCTCTTAGGGAGGGTAGGATCCACCTGCCAGCTCCGTGCAAGGCAGATAAAATAAAATAAAAAAAAATAAATAAAGTGAGGGGATTTACTCCCATGGATTACAACTGTAGCTTGTGCCACTGCCCCTAGATACACTGGCCATCCACCGGGAGGGGGTATATTTGGGACTGAAGAGGTCACTTCAAGTGCAACAGATGATAACAGAAGACTTAATGAGTTTGCACTTGAATGGCAGAGGATACAGATCATATAATCACATGGTAAAAAGTCAGGGTTGGCACCAAGGTCTGAATTTCAGTGCAACTGAAAAAGTGCATGGCTGACAAACATGAGATGAGGCGAGTTATGGACTCTGTTGGTGGACTTGTGTTGCAGTATGACTGGATCATGGCAAATTTTGCACAGTTGTGTGAAAAAGATGGAGTACATTTATCAGATTTCTGTAACAATAGGTTTTAGTGGACCTACAACATGTTATGGAGGAAGTTATGGAGAGAGGTACTCGATAGGGATGAACATTATGTTCATACCGCAACTGAGCAAAATCAAGGTGCTCATCACATGGTTGCATGATAGTCTCTCAGGATAGTACACAGGAGTTACAGAGTATCTCACATCCTCACAGGTGGATATTCTTGAGGTTGGGGAGAGGTGAGGCCTCTGTTACTGGTACCACAGGGGTGCCAGACATAAGCGAAGGATAACTCTTGAGCTTTGGCACACAGTTGGCTGCACCTTGTGATGAGGAAGGGTGATTTGGAGACTGTCTTATGAATAGCCATCCCTTATGTGTCATAGACCAAAGTACCTTGTGGGGTTGTACCAAGTGTGTAGGCCCCCTCCAAGTTGATATTAACAAAATTATAGCTGTGACTACCTTGTTGCACAACGCATACCAAATATAAATATATATATATATATATATATATATATATATATATATATAGATATATATATATATATGCGTGTGTGTGTGTGTACTAATATATGACAGAATGAGCTGAATTTTGTATGTGTTTTCTAGAAGGCAAAATCTTGCTGTGTGAAAATTTTTGTGATTGTAACTTGTATGGTTTCTGAGATCTGCATTTGTAATTTTAAGAAAAAAACTATTTTTTTCTTACACTGAACATTGTTTTTTTTTTTTCTTTTGCTTTCGCCTACAGCATACATGGAAAGGAATTGTTGTCCCAGGCTTGCAGGATACATGTGTCATGTCCCAAGGCAGTGCATTTGATAGGTCTGCTGAAAAAATTTCAAGAGGTTCCAGAGTTATTAATCTTTAAATTTTAGTATTTTCTGACTTGCACATACACAGTAGGGGTTTTGAGATAATGTTCTCGGTGAAAGTAAAAATGTGATGCTGTAAATGCTCTTTTTGCTTTAGGGCCACTTGTTTGGCATGGCATCAAACATTTTCTTTGTGCCGTGACAACCGTCATCTTGTTGACCTTTTCCACAAATCAACAATCATGGAAAAAACACAGAAAAAGCTGTGATTTGAAATAAACAATATCAGAAACTAGCTAAACAGCACCTGTTTAGCTTGATTATGATATTTGTTTTTAAATATTGTGGCCATATATGTGCTTTCAGGGTACCCAAAATCCCAGATGCCCAGCTTAGCAAGAGGAGTCCTTCCCTGCATTTTCTTTATGAGAACAGTGGGAATTTCTTGACTTCTGCAGCCGCAGATGGATTTCATGCTGTTGGCAGCAGATTCACCTGTGAGTCACTGTTGCCCTGGTGTCTAGTGGCACCCTAACCCTCTGATCTCCATACTTCATTTCATAAAAACATTTCAACCGTTGGTGTTAGTGGTATCCTGCCATCCTCCTTTGTGTATGCCTGGTGTCCAGTAGCACCCACCACCCTCCAATCCCCTTAGTGTAAGTGGTACCTCCAAGAAGTGGTGCCTCCAACCCTCCCGTATATTTTCCTGGTGTGTAGTGGCATCCCCCCACCCTCCAATCACCATTTTCTTTTCTTATTTGGTGGTAAGTGGCTTCCCATTGTATGTTTCTATAATGACTCCTGTAAAAAAAGAAAACAGTCCCCCGACGTTCTTTATTTGTTAACCTAAAAAATGAAAATGGTCCCTTGTTGTCCCCACCATCACCCTCCCCATCCCCAACTCTCCCACTGAGCACCCACCACCCCACACCCCCCTTACCCTATACTTACCTCCAGAGGTCTTACACTGTCATCTTCTCTGGACCGAGACATGTCTGCACTTTTCAAAGCCAAACCGTGAACTGAGGAATCATGGTTAGTGCCATATAATGTATTTCAAAGGCGTTTTTACCTTATGTTCATAATTTTGCAATTTTTAGGACTTTTTTCACTAGATCTTCAACACTTCCTTTTTGGGACCCCACCTCATGAACATTGTGACTGTCATTTCTTTAATCAGGCCCGTAAGGTGATTTCACAGTTGCTGTGTGAAATACCCTTTTAGGGATGGAATAATGACATTTCACCATCAGTGTTCATGAAGTGGTGTCCCAAAAAGGCCATGTTGAAAATTTGGTGACAAAAAGTCCTAAAAATGGTTGAGTTATGCATGTTCATTGAAAATTTTCTACACATGTGCATAAGTTTTGTAATTTTCAATATTTTGACTCCAAATTTTCAGCACAGCCATTTTTTCACACCACCTCATGAACGGTACAGCTGTCATTTTTCATATCCTGTCTGAAACATGTTTTTGCACCTGTGGTACAGAATAGAGTTTTGCCACGATTTGAACATTTTCAGCTACAGGGTTTATGAGGTGAGGTAATAAGAAGACTATGTTGAAAATTTGTGGTCAAAATATGAAAAAATGCTAAAGTTATGACTATTCATTGCAGTTTCACTACGCATGCTCATAACTTTGGAAATGTTTAATATTTTGACTCCAGATTTTCAATATATCCATCTTATTACCCCACCTCATGTATGTCATAGTTGTCAGTTGTCAAATCCTGACCAAAATGTATTTTTTGCAATTTTGACAAGGAATGGCATTGCAGTTGCACAGAATTATGTTTTTGGCAGGGATTTTAAAATGTTCTGTACTGGGAACATGAAGTGGGATTATTAGATGGCTTTGTGACAATTTTATCACTGTTGTCTTATAAATGGAAGTACAGAGCCTGGAGGGCCCTGTGATTCCACAGCTACATACATATACATATCTATGGAGTGATGGTTAGTGCAGGGCCCTGAAGGCCCTGCTCTCCCACAGGCAAATAAGGATACGATTATACTATCTCAAAAAGTAAGGAAATAAATTTAAAAAACTACTTTAATGCTCTATTTAGAGACAAAGCCACAAAAGTAGGGAAATGTAGCATTAGGGTTTTCAAAGCAAACACCCCACATCAACCCTGCACACACCAACAGGCACTGAGGGTGTGCTTTGGGGCTGTTGTCCCTAATACTCACCCATTCTCCTATACTGTACCCATCTCAGCTTATTTACTTATGGAATGGGGTGAGTGTTATGGCCGACAACCCCAAAGCACACCCCTAAAATCTGTTGGTGTGTGCAGGGTGGGTGTGGACTGTTAGCTTTGAAAACCTTAATGCCACATTTCTCTACTTTTGTGGTTTTATCCCTAACTACAGCATTAGCACAGTTGTTTGCAATTTATATATATATATATATTTTTTATTTTATTTATTTATTTATTTATTTCAGTTTCAGAACTACAACCTTTTGATGAAACTGGCTCCTTTACAAAGGCTCCAAGTCACTAGAAGAACAGACAAAACAGTACAATTTACATCATATGCCGAGAACGTGCAATAGCCAAGTGACAAGACTATTTTATAAGCAAGATAAATGTGGAGTATAACCTCAAATACAAATATTTTTATTACAGAAATATCTCTAGTCTATAGGTCCAGTTACTAAGTGCAGGTTGCTTGTAGTTGGTAGCCAAAATTGGCTTTGTCAAAGAAAAGGGGAGGAGGTATGGAGAGTATTGGCAAGGGTCCAGAGAAGGCACACTGTATAATGTTATTAGGGAATAGAAGTAGGGGTATAGTGATGAGCCAGTACAAGCTGATAAGAGCCGTATGCATGGAGGCAGCCTAGGGGAAGTGTAAACCAAGTGGATTGGAGGGGGTCAGGACTCGTGGGGTGAGAGGGGTAAGAAGGTGGGTTGGTAAGGGTTGGAAGTCTTAGGCAGGGGATGGAACTCCTATCATTATGCACAGCAGTTGCACTATTGAGATTCTACCAGGAGGCGATGGAGTTCTTTTTTGAATTGGCCAAGTTTCTTAAGGTGAAAAATGGAGGGGGGGTAGGTTGATCATCCAAAGAGGGCCTTGATGGGAGAGGGCCTTGATGGGAGAGGGACCTCTGGGCGAAGGATGTTCATTTGTCAGGTACATGTACTACCTCTCTAGCAGAGCTTCAGGTTGTTTTAGTGTTGGGGTTACATTGAAAAAGATTCAAAGTTGATTCTGGGACCAGTCTTTGGGGGGCCTTTTTTCCTATGATACATGCCTGGTACTGGGACCTTAGAGGTAATGGGATCCAGCCAGTTGTGGAGTAGAGACTGCAAGAGTTGGAATACCGATTAGCTCCTAGAACAAGTCAGCTGGATTTGTTGAGCAGTTTAACCCTTTTGAGAGCAGTTTCAGTGGCAGCACTATAGACAGTCAGTCCTTAGTCAGCGATGGACAGCATTGAGTTTTTGGTGACAAGGCTGAGGGCCTCAGTTGTCATAGCATTTCTGTGTCGGTAAAGGAGTCCATTCTGATGTTGGCTGTTTTCACAACATGGTCAATATGGGTGTTGAAAGAAAGGGTGTCATCTAGGAATAATCCCAGATATTTAAATTAGTAACCTGTTCAATTACATTGCTTTAGTTACTTAGTATGGTTATTGGGCCACCCTGCTTTTTTGAGCTTTGTAGAGTAAAGTGCATTGCTTTTGTTTTTCTGTAGTTCAAGAGGAGTTTGTTGTGAGCAAATCATGACTCCAGTTTGGTAAAGCTACTTTGAAGGTTATCAGTTAATTCGTGGAGGTGTGTTCCTGGTATGGTGACCACTGCATCATCTGCATAAAGCAGCATCTTAGCAGGACACACACTTGACAGAGAATTGATAAAGAGGCTGAATAGTAAGAGTCCTCAAACTTATCCTTGTGGGACACCCAAAGTAACATTCCAGGGTTCAGAGGATACACCTTTTATTCTAACACACTGGGACCTGTGCGAGAGGTAACTTGAGAAACAGGACAATGTATTGGTAGAGAGGCCAAGGGCTGTGAGGCTGTTGAGCAGGATGTGATGATTGACGGTGTTAAATACTTTGATTAGGTCAATAAAGATTGACTGATCTAATTTTCCATCATCCAGGGAGTCATATAGGTGTGAAGTAAAGTCAGTGAGTGCAGTAATAGTGCTATGGGATTCAAGGAAACCATGCTGCTGAGAGAAGAGTTGGTTATAATTGTTGAGGTAATCCATGAGCTGATCTGACACAATTCTCTCCAGGACTTTTGAGAGGGGTGGTAAAATAGATATGGGTCAGTAGTTGCTTATTTTGGTCCTGTCTCCACTTTTAATGACTGGGGTGATGAAGGTGGTTTTCCACTTGTCAGGGAATATGTTCGACTTAAGGGATATATTAAATTATATATATATATATATATATATATATATATATAGGTATTTAGTATCCACACACTCATATATATATATATATATATATATATATAGATAGATAGATATAAATAAATATAGATATCTATCCATTTTGTAGGAATCGTTGAGTGGTTTCTGAGATATGAAGTGTTGAAAAAAAAACAGAAAAATCAGGGTTTTCTGACATTTCTTTTTACAGCTGGATCTCAGAAATAGCGTCATGTTGTGGTGTGAAATGTTCAGAGTAGAAAGCATTTGGGTCACAGATGTACATTTGGAAGGTTTGGTGAAAAAATATTAATCCATTCAAAAGTTATGACATTTTAAATTTTCCCATTATTTCCTATGGGAAAATTTATATGTCAGGCATGAAAAATACTGTGAGCAAAATATCAGCTTCTTTTCACAAAGAAGGCTGGTATTGTGAGCACAGTTCACAGAGGTTCGATCAATTGAACTGTATTGCATCTGCCATCTTGTTTGCCACTTGACAAAGGTGCTGAAGTACGAAACGTTTAGAAACAAACAAACGTTAGAACATCACCAAAGATGACCCCTTCAGGTGTATTCTGATGTTTTTTTGTTTTGTTTTCAGCTGGACCCAAACAATTTTTTTTGTCAGGTGCTAGTTTAAACAAAGAATGGTTTGCAGGCCATTCTCTGTATGAAAAGAATGGTAGTTTCTTGACTTTTGTAGCTGCAGCTGGAACTCTTGCTGCTGGCTGCAGAGTCATGGAAGACCCACTTTGTTCACACTGACATGGGGTGCCCAATCCCCATGTCAGTATGTATACCCTGCACACATAAACACACACACACACTTATTTGGCACACTGGGAGCCCACCCCAGTATGCCCTACATTATTTAAAAACCTGTGGAAAAAAAAACTGTCCCCTGACATCTTTTCTTCAATTCAGAATCCTGCATCCAAATTTGTGATCATTTCAATGCAGGATCCTGCATCAAACTAGTCTGCCCCCTTCCCAAATTCCTATGTTTCGCACTGACATCGGGGTGCCCAATCTCCTTGTCTGTGTGTATCCCCAGCACACACACACACACTTATTTGGCACACTGGGAACCCACCCCTGTGTGCCCTACATTATTTTTAAAGCATGTGAAAAGAAAGAAAACTGTCCCCCAACGTCTTTTCTTTGATGCAGAATCCTGAATTGAAATTTGCAATCATTTCAATGCAGGATCCTGCATCAAATTAGTCTGATCCCTCCCCAAATTCCTATGTTTCACTCTGATATCTGAGTGACCAATCCCTGTGTTGGTGTGTAACCCCCCTCCAGTATTGTGACACACTGGGAGCCTAGCCCAGTGTGCCTAGATATAACTTTCTTTTTTTTTTTAAACTTTCCGACACCAGGATGCCCACTCCCAGTGTCGGATGTCCCCCCAGCCCACTTTTATTGCCAATGGGGGTGACTACTCCCCCTGTCAGCATCATGACCTCCAAACCTATCTGGCACACTAGGAGGCCAAACCAATGTGCCCATCTTAATTTTTTTTTTATTTTAACCCATGCATAAAGGAAACTGTCCCTGGTGTCTTTTTATTTACAAACCTGTAATAAAGAAAACAATCCCTTGTCATCTCCCCAGTACCCCCTCCCCATCCCCACCCTCCCTCTGCACACCCAACGTCCTGTACCCCTTACTCTATATTTACCTTCAGAAGGTGGCTCTGTCATCTTCTTTGGACCAGGAACACATCTGCACACTTCAAAGCCCAACTGCAAACTGAAGAATCAAAGGTAAGCCATATAATGGGAGTCAATGTGGGGGTAGGTCAACTTACGTTGATATATTGGCCAATTTTAGGAATTTGTGCACCAAATTTTCAACATGGGGTTCTTGGGACGCCACCTCATTTTCTCGGACTCTGCATGGAATCACCTTTTGGGACTGATTTACAAAACAACGGTGCCATTGTTCATGAGGTTGGGCCCCAAAAGCCCATGTGGCAAATTTGATGCAAAAATTCCCCAAAATGACAGTGTTACAAGTGTGTATTATGCAGTTTTTATGCACACACGTAACTTCACCAAGTAAGCAATAATACCCGACAGGGTGGGCAGTATTGGGTAATACTGGACTGCCCAGGGGTGTAATGAGGTCCAACGCCACAGGTGGAGGGCCTTATAGCCCCTGGAAACTCTGGTATTGCCCAATAATGCCCACCCTGAAGGGTATTATTGTGCTTAGAAAATGGGCTCAGGATAAAAAAAATTTTTACAGTAGTTAAAAAATATTTACAAAATAAAACAATAAATCTAAAAAATGCATAAAAGAAGGTTTATGGTAAAGTAGTTCCTGTCTGACATAGTTGCCTTCCCTGCCTAGCACATTTACTAGTAGAGGGCACTGGTATAGGAGGCTAACAGTTTACCTAAAGAACTTTAAATGTTAAACCTCTGCTGCTCTTCAAACTAGAAAATGTTAAGCTCTCTTTCTGTAGCAGCAGTTAGCACTTGTGTGGCATTAAGTGTGTTGTTTATTATTTTTTATGCAAATATGAACTCTTGCAATTTCCAGTGACTGGAGACACAGGGACCTGACTTTCAGTGACTGGAGATGGAGGGAACTGAATTCTGAGGCTGATTGAAATAAAAGT
This sequence comes from Neoceratodus forsteri, assembly GCA_016271365.2. Classification (NCBI taxonomy): domain Eukaryota; kingdom Metazoa; phylum Chordata; order Ceratodontiformes; family Ceratodontidae; genus Neoceratodus; species Neoceratodus forsteri. The sequence goes on along the minus strand of CM057450.1, from coordinate 865,417,852 downwards.
AAGCCTGTACATCTGTGTGTGGCTTTTCCTGTGCAGTTTTCATCAGGGGTAGTCTTTGATGCTGCTGTGTTTATAGTTAAGGAATCTGTTTAAATCGGCCCAAGGATCTACTGCCGTTCTTTCCTGAGCATGAGAATGAACAGTAGTGGGAGACTGGAGAGTTGAACTGGTGATAAGGAGTTTGTGGTAGCATTGGGACTAGAAAAATAAAGCAAATTTTGTGTGTGCAGGTTGAAATCGATTTATTTAAACTGACAACTGTTTGGGAGGGAGCATTACCTTCTATCTTGACTAGTCAGTGATTCCTATAGGGATAGCACTAAGCAAGCGAGGTGCTAGTGCTATGATTTTAAACAAAAACTGTTCACAGGTGAGAAAATGGTAATTGTGGGTGGGGGGATGTAGCACAGGACAAACAGATATGAAATGTCTGCTTTTTGCTTCATTAGGTGCAATGTGATTCTGAAGTGTGATTCTGGACTGAGACAGGGGGCACATTGCTCTTCAGTACTCTGGTGCTCAACTCACAGTGCTGCATATGTGGGTTTTGTCACATCGTTCAGTTAGGACTGAGTGAGAACAGATGGCAACCACATGTTTTTTGAGGTTTGGGAACGGAAAGAAAAACATACTTTCACTATTAAAAAATAAGCAAACTTTTATGGGACTGAGACTGTAGTTTGGTTTTCTGACAAAATCACTCATTGAGCAAAAGAAAAAACAATGGCTGCTATTCATTTCTTAAAATTCTATGGGCACTCTGATTATGGAATGTAATCAGTCTACAGAGACTGGCACTCGTTATTTCCTGGTCTCTGCTGTCTGATACCAGACCAGCTGTTTAGTGTCCTTAGCCAATCAGAGTCAAGATTTCTTCTTACCCATTATCACATTTTTTATATTTTCGCTTCAGATTTTCAGCATTGCCATTTTTTCACACCTCGTTATGAACAGTACAGCTGTCATTTTGCACATTCTTCTCGGAACATGTTTCTGCACCTGCGGCACAGAATGGCATGGCAGCTGTGCTAAATCAAGTTTTAGGACTGATAAAATCTCATGTACACTGTTCATGAGGGAGCTCTCAAAAAGCAGATGTAGAACATTTGGTGAAAACATTGCAAAACATGACCGTGTTATGAGCATGAGTTGTGCAGTTTCTACGCACGCTTGTAACTTCACCAATTTTTCATATTTTCACTCTAGATTTTTAACATTACCATTTTTACACACCACCTCATGAATAATACAGCTATCATTTTTCAAATCCTCTCAAAAATGTTTTTCCACACCTGTGGCGCAAAAACAGCATTACAGTTGTGTTGAATTACATTTCAATAGGGATTTGACATTTTTCTGTACTAGGTACATGCATTGAGGTGATAAAAAGGTTATGATGAACAGTTGCGGTGACACTTATTTAAGATGGCATAGTAATGACTATTTGTTGCAATTTCACTACACCTGCTTGTATCTTAATGTGTGGAAACATGGGGTCCAGAGACCCCTGTGTTTCCACAGCTACATACATATGTATGTCTGTGGAGGAATGGGGGCACAGGGCCTGAAGAACCCTGCGTTCCCACTGTGACATAAGGATACTGTTGTACTATCTAGATTAGTGGTGGGCTAAGTGACAAAACTTCTCTACATGGAGTAATTTGCAAATGTTGCCCATTTCATGAGTTGAAATGTGAAATTTCACCCACAGAACAGCAAAATTTCACCTTCCATGGCAAAATTTCACCTTCAGTGGGTGATATTTCACCTTCCACTGTGACATTTTGCCCATGGAAGGCAAAATGTTGCCTGCGGAAGGTGAAATTTCACATTGGTGAAATTCACTTTGCTGTGACTTTGCCGGCAAAGTTTAAATTCGCTGCATCTTGGTTTACTTGGTTTATAGGACAAAAGAAGGCTATTTGCCCATCGAGATTGTCCTCCATATTGGTGGATCATTTACCCATATCCCATTCATTCATCCATTTATCTAATTTATTCTTGAAAGTTGTAATATTTGTTGAATCGACAATATCCTGGGTTGATTTATTCCATAGCCTGGGTGATCTAATAGAAAAGAAATTTAATCTCTTGTTATTATTTACTTTTTTAACTTCCAATTGTCTATTGTGAAGTCTTGGCACAATTTTTCTTACTGAATAAACAATACCACATTGTTCCATTTGAACTGGTGATTCAAGTATTTTAAACAGTTGCAGAAGATCACCTCTAGTTTGCCTGCACTCAAGAGAATGTAATCCTGTTTTTTTTAATCTAGTATCATATTCTAAGTGAGTAAGATGGGGTACTAGCTTAGTAACTCTGTGTTGAACTTGTTCAATTTTATTTATATCTGACTTCAAGTAAGGACTCCAAAATGAAGATCCATAATCCAGATAGGGCCTTATATGTGACCTATACAAAGTTAAAAGGCATTCTTCCGATTTAGAAATGAATGTTTTATTTATTCTACGTAGCAATGCATTCGTTTGATTTGCAATTTTTGAACAATGTGAGGAAGATGACAGTTTGTCATTAACCAAAATACCCAGATCTTTTTCTATAGAAGATGTCCTAATAATGCTGTTGTTCAGGTAATATTTTTGTTTGGGATTATCTTTCCCAAAATGGAGTACTGCACATTTAGCTATATTAAAGAGCATTTTATTAATAAAAGCCTATTGTTCAATTAAAGCAAGATCCAATGCTAAGTTATGACAATTTACAGGGGTATTAACCTTTCCTCCAAGTTTGGTGTCATCTGTGAATTTAACCATTATGTTATTTGATTAGATATGCATATCGCTAATAAATAAATTAATCAGCACCGGCCCAGAACAGTTCCCTGGGGCACACCACTAGCCACCACACCCACCTCTGATAGTACACCATTCAGCCTAACTCTCTGTGTTCTGCCACTCAGTCAGTTATCTATCCAGGATATAATAGGTGCTGAGAAACCCAAACAGTTGAGTTTATTAACCAAGATACTGTGTGATACTTCGTCGAAAGCCTTGCTATAATCTAAAAGAATGACGTCCGTTGGTATTTTGCAGTCAAGGCTAGAACTAATATAGTTGTAAAAAGTAATCAAATTTGTAGCACATGAAAATCCTGTTCTAAAGCCATGTTGATAGTCATCATTAATTTTTAATGTAGACATTTTGTTTTCAAGTTGATGTTTAATTATTTTCTCCATGAGTTTACATGGTATTGACGTAAGGCTAATAAGCCTATACTTTTCAATTTTAGAATGAGTGCCTTGTTTAAAGATGGGTGTGACAATGGCTGTGCACCAATCAGCTGGAACTGAGGATTCATAAAGTGATTTTTTGAAAATAATAATCAAAGGGGGAATTATCGTATCCTTTGTCTCTATAAGGAATCTAGAACTAATGTTATCAGGTCCAGAACTAGTCTGTTGTTTTAGAGTATCAAAGACCCACTGAATATCCTGGAAAAGAGTTTCATATGGTTCAAATTTAGAACCTGCTAAAATAGGTGAGATATTAGTTAATTCTGGAGTAAAAACAGATGAAAAATATTTATTTAGCTCTGAAGCTGTTTCTGTATCAGATATTATAGTGATGTTATTACAGACTAAGGAACCTATCATATTGTTGTTACTTTTCTTACCATTTAGGTAAGTATACAATGCCTTATGACAGTCTTTAGTATGAACAATTTTAAATTCAAAATTACGTTTTGCCAAAATGATAGTTTTCTTTAATTGTCTAACCACCTCTCTGTATTTAAGCAGAATGATGTCTTACTGGTCAGATGGACATTTTTTTAAGGCTAAGAATAGTTTGTTTTTGTGTTTGATTAATATTTTAATATTACCATTGAACCAAGGGGGGGATTTTCCCTTTGTTATTATACTTAAGTTTATCTGGGACATAATCTCAATAGAGAGATGGGAGCATATGGTCCAAAGGACCCTGCACTCCCACCATGACATATGGATACTGTTGTGCTATTTTAATGAAGGGGAACCCTGCACTCCCACCATGACATTTGGAGACTGTTCTACTATCTGGATGGAGGGATGGCCCTGTGTGCCCACCATGACATATGGACACTGTTGTACTATCTGGATGTGGGATGGGAGTGCATATGGACACTGTTGTACTATCTGGATGGAGGGATGGGGACCCTGTGCCCACACAGTAAAATGAGGATACAATTATACTATCTAAAAAAGAAGGGAAATTCTTTGCAAGCATCAGTTAGTGTGACAATGGGGTGAGAGTTAGGCCTGATGACCCCATAGCACACCCCAATGCCTGTTGGTGTGTGGAAGGTTGGGGGATGGGGTGGGGTAGTGGAGTGGGAACCCTGGGGGTAGGGCATTAGGGTTGGAATTTCACTTGTTTTTTAGATAGTATAATTATATTCTCATTTTAATGTGGGACCTTGCTCTGTCATTCCTCCATCCAGATAGTACAACAGTGTCCAAATGTCTTGGTGGGAGTGCAGGGTCTGAACCATCCCTCCATCCATATAGTACAACATAGTACAACAGTATCCATATGTCACAGTGGGAGTCCCTCCATCAAGATAGTATAACAGTATCCATATGTCACTGTGAGAGTGCAGGGTCCAAACCATCCAACAAGATAGTACAACACTGTCCATAAGTCATGGTGGGAGTGCAGGGTCCTTCAGACCCTGCACTCCCATCGCTCCTTCGAGATAGTACAACAGTATCCATATGTCACTGTGTGTCCCATCCCTTCATCCAGATAGTACAACATAGTACAACATTATCCATATGTCACTTTGGATCCTGTACTCCCATTCCTCCATCGAGATAGTACAATACTGTCCATATGTCCCTATGAGGGTGAAGGGTCCATCATACCCAGCACTCCCATCCCTCCATCCAAATAATACAACAGTGTCCATATAGGACCCTGTGCTTCCATCCCTACATGCAGATTATACAACAGCATCCATATGTCACAGTTATTTGACTGTTGGGATGCATGGCTGATAAGACCTGTGCTCCCAAGCTCCATGATTGTCCTTATGTTACAATGGGAGTGCAGGGTCCTTCCAACCCTGCACAACTATACCTCCATAGATACAAGTCCAAATTATCAGCATAGCTTTCTTATTACCCCAGTACATGTACCCGGTAGAGAACATTTTCAAATCCCTGCCAAAACATAATTCTGCAGAACTACAATGCCATTCTGTGCCACAGGTGTGAAAACACATTTTGGCTAGGATTTGAAAATGGACAGCTATGACACACATGAGGCTGGGTAATAAAAAGGCTATGTTGAAAATCTGGGGTCAAAATATTTAAAATTTATGAAATTATGAGTGGGCATACCAAAATTGAAACAAATGATCACAACTTTGCCATTTTTTCATGTTTTGACTCCAAATTTTGAACACAGTCTTCTTATGATCACACATCACAAACCCCTTAGTTGAAAATTTACAAATCCATGCCAAAATGTGGTATGCCGTCAAATGGGTGACTGCTAATGAGCAAATGTTTGAAATGAGTTAATGTTTGAAACTGTGATTTGTGTGAAAATAGGCTATGCCTATTTTTGCAAAAAACATATTTCCACACATTAACCATCCACTTGTGGCCACACATACATATCAGTGACATATATGATAAATAAAATGCAGCTTGGCAGCTGTGGTTCTCCAGCAGTGCAGAGGACAAATCACAGGAACAGAACATCCAAGGGCCCTGGGTTCCAGGCCAGTTTCTCCATATTTTTCCCTTTCATTGTAAGTGGAAAAAAAAAAGATAATCATTTAAAATCCAGGACCCCTGGATGTCCCATCCCTGTGCCTTTTCCTCTGTGCCACGGGAGAAGAACAAAAGAAAACATGCTTTTTCTTTAGTTATCAATTGTGTTAATCAAATGCATATTTGATTTCTGAAAATGTAGTATGGGCAAAATTAAGTTATACATATTTTGGACAAGACCACATTTTCCAACATCAAATATCAAGTTAATAGAACACAGTGATCCTGTTCCAGTCCACAGAAGATGACACTGCATGACATCAGAACGTAAGTGTAGGGAAAGGGGGATGTGGAGTGGTGGGTGCTCAGTAGGAGTGTGGGGTGGGGGAGGGGGTGGCAGGGATGATGAGGGACCATTTTCTTTATTTTAAGGCCCCCCTCAAAAAGACTTGGGGGGACAGTTTTCTTCTTTAAAGGAAACATTAAATAAATATATGAGAACACTGAGCGTGGGCTCCCTAGTATCCCACACTGCTGAGGGGGCTTCCATTGCCCACACAGGAACTGAGCCCCCTGATGTCAGCAAACAAAAAGTGAATGGATGGGGAAGGAGGGGGACATCTGACACTGGGATTGGGCATCTTGAGGTCAGATTATATTTATAAAGTGAATGAAGACAATAGAAGAGTGGAGGGTGCCACTGGATGCCAGGGCATAATAAGGAGGGGGGGATGCTACTAGACACCAAGGACAACAGTGGGTTACAGAAAACCTGCAGCTGGCAGCATGAGTTGCAGCTGCTGAAGTCAAGAAAATCCCTCTGTTCTCATACAGAGAACATAGCAAATGAGGTCCTTCCACTAACCTTGGCACCCATAATTTTGAGTGCCCACAAAAGGTGCTTCTGGGCACAATGTTAAAGAAAAAATACATCAGACTGTAGATAAATGGGTCCCATTCAGCTAAATTCTGATGTTACTATTTTTAATTCCATTTATTTCAATGTCTTCTCTTTATTTTCATTCTCATGCTAACTGCAAAACAAGATGACAGACACAGGAACCCTCTGCAAAAATACTGCGATACTGTGTATGCAAATAGTAGCTCCTGTAACACTAAAAGAAGTTTCGTGCCTGTCATACTTTATAAATTTCTCCCATAGAAAATAATGGACAATCTCAAAATGTAATAACTTTTGAATGGATCAATATTTTTTCACCAAACATTCTACAGGTACAGCTGTGAGCAACACTTTTCTACCCTGAACTTTTCAGATAACAACCTAAATCTGCTTCTGAGATACAGGTGGACAAAGAAACTGTAAAAGTTGGTAAATATAGGGATATTTATACTTAAATAAGTTTCAAATCATTTAATGGATTCACATGAAATTTGCCAACCTAAAGAGATCTATACCAAGAGATTATGCATGCCAAATTTTTTTTAAATCTGTATAACAGTTGCAAAGTTATTAAAGTTCAAGTATTTGGCTTTAACATAGAAGTTGGCACTCGACTTTAATATATTGGTGCTACTGCACCAGAATATACATACATATATATGTGTGTGTATATATATATATATATATATATATATATATATATATATATATATATATATATATATATATATATATATATATATATATATCTTTATGCAAAAGGTGTGGACATAAATCCTATGTGATAAATCTGAGCTACTATGAGATAAATTCAAAATTTGACATTTATACACATAGTAGATGCATCATCACAGATATCTATTCATAGTAGATATGTCACAATCACTCTGGAACTTATTTAGAATGTTCAGCCTCAGTACCAGTACTAAATATATTCAAATGCAAATAACTTTAAAACGAAAAAAGATAGCATAGTGCTGTGAGCATGAAAGTTGTGCAGCACAAAATTATCTACAAAATGAGTGGTATTTCATTTATAGATACCTTATAGCTTTTTTTATAATTAGCAAAAAAGAACAGAAAATGCAATGTTTTGTTCACTTTTTGACAAACATATGGAAAAAAAGATAAACAATCAAAAGCAAATGTCCCTGCACTGACATAAAGCATCCCAATTGCATAAATGAAATATACAATGGTGAGCTGTCAGATAAAGTGTTCATCTACACTCATACTGTTTGACTTCAGACATCTCACTCGTGGCTTACGCCACTTGAGAGGTTACCTGAGGTCAAACAGCACTTGTGTAGATAAATCATTTATCTGACAGCTCACCATTGTATAATATATATATATATATATATATATATATATATATATATATATACAAAATCACACATGCCCCCACAATGCAAAGCATCATGGGCTGCATATGCAAATCACCACAGAATATTATGCTGGTCCAACTTTAAGCAGAATTGCATGGTGCCGAAGGCCTCTCACACAGTTTGCAAAGGGTGCTAACAGAAGACATAGACACGTGTTTAGGTCCTACCAGGACTCATCAGTATGCCTCGTCTGTTTGACACCCCAGTGGAATGGACCAGCTACCCCTAAGGCAGTGTGCCTGGGATATATTATGGTGAACCCATTAAAATAAAAAATATTTAAAGACAAAGAATCTCTGTGCATAAACACTGAGGCAAGGGTTACTCAGAGGGCATTTGGCTGGAAGCCAAGTTTCAAGAAAATACAAAATCACACATGCCCCCACAATGCAAAGCATCATGGGCTGCATATGCAAATCACACAGAATATTATGCTGGTCCAACTTTAAGCAGAATTGCATGGTGCCGAAAGGCCTCTCACACAGTTTGCAAAGGTGCTAACAGAAGACATAGACACGTGTTTGTCCTACCAGGACTCATCAGTATGCCTCGCCTGTTTGACACCCCAGTGGAATGGACCAGCTACCCCTAAGGCAGTGTGCCTGGGATATATTGTGGTGAACCCATTAAAATAAAAAACTATTTAAAGACAAAGAACCTCTGTGCATAAACACTGAGGCAAGGGTTACCCCAAAGGGCATTTGGCTGGGAAGCCAAGTTTCAAGAAAATACAAAATCACACATGCCCCCACAATGCAAAGCATCATGGGCTGCATATGCAAATCACCACAGAATATTATGCTGGTCAACTTTTAAGCAGAATTGCATGGTGCCGAAAGGCCTCTCACACAGTTTGCAAAAGGTATATATATATTGCAACAAAATTAATTACTGCTTTGCTTAGATTTCAGATTAAACTGACAGAAGTAGGGAATTGTGGAGGTAGGGCTCCAAACCATAATGCCCCAACCCCAACCTGCAGGTGGCAACAGCAAAACCCATTATGGTTTCACCTCTCCTGCGTCTTCACAAATCAGGCATGGGGTGTTTCTTGGGATTGCCAGACCTAACCCTCACTTCCATCAGTAAGAAAGCTGAGATGTGAAGACTGTATGAGAATGGGGTGAGTGTTATGGTTGACAACTTCATTAAACATTCCAAGCCTGATTTGTAAAGGCTCTGGAGAGGTGATGGTTTTTCATTTTGCTGCTGGCAGGGTGAGGGTGGGGTATTAGGGTTGTGATACCTAACACCACATTTCCCCACTTTTGTCAGTTTAATCTGGACTCTACCTGGTGCATTAATGAAGTTTTTTGCAAATAATTCCCTTAGGAACTGGCATGAACATATCTATTTTCCTGTGGCAGTGCAAGGCCCTGCAGACCTTGCACTTCAATCTCTCCATAGATGCATACATCCATGTTGCTGTAGAAGTGCAGGGCCATTTCTCCCTAAAAGCAATTTATAGTATTTGCTTGGTTGCATGGCTTGTGAAACTTCCATTGTTATCCTATGGGAATTTAGATATTTTAATGATCATATTTTTTTTATATTGTCCCTAACATTTTGGGGAGTATTATGTGTCATTCTTATAGTACTCATTGTGACCTTTGTTTTGATATATGGATTGTCCCTTAAGTGCAAATATAAAACAAAGCTAAGTGCAAATTCATATTTTGTATGAAGGGATACTTTTTCGTATGAATGAGTCAACTTCACAAAAAAAAAGAACTCTTGGTATGAAAAAAGAATCTGAAAAGGAATAAGTCCAAATTATTTTTTCATATGAAGGGATCCTTTTTCATGAGGTTGTGTCATTCATATGAACAAAGATACCTTCATATGATAAAAGCATGTGGAAAAAACAAAGTCCTTTTTTGTGAGGTTGTGTCATTCATACGGAAAAAGACCCCTTCATAGGAAAAAAGAAACAAATGGAAACAAAACTATTTTTCTCATGAAAAAAATATTACCCTCATACAAAAGAGGATCTTTTTTCATATGGATCTAATTCTTTTTTTGTTCCAAGCAGCTGACGTACTCAGAAACAAAATTTCAAATTGTTATAACTTTGGAAAGGATTAACATTGTTTCATCAAACCACTGAAAGGCACCACTGTGGTCTAAAGCTCTTTCCACCCTGAAAATGTCATAGCTGAATTCCGAAACCATCTAGGCATTAGGTGATGACAAAAAAAAAACAAAAAAAAAAAACAGCTAAAAATACTGATTGTTTTCCCTTTTTCACTATCTGGGTCTCAGAATCCACACATTTGACTGGAATGAAACTTAGAATGTCAAGAGACCTTGCACCTGAAACTGCACATGCAAAGTTTTGTGCAAATTTGTTGAACAGTTGTGAAGCTATTAAAATGCAAAGTTTGGGGTTTAACATAGAAATACGTGTTCAACCCTAACTATAGTGACACTACCACAGCACTATAACTACCTCAGTTTAACAATTCTAATTGGCTGTTCAATAAATATATGGCTGTGAAGGAAGGGGGTTGTGACCTATAAGGCAATGAAGGAGTCTGCAAAGAATGGCAGCAGGTGAGGTTTGTATGTTGGCACACCCTTAGGTGACACTTGAGCAGGCAGGAGTTAGCTTCTGCCCATTAGAGGCAGGGTCAGGCAGGTGGGCAGGGTTCCCAGAGGGTGTGTACTACCTGCTGGAGGGAAGAAGCATTGTTGATTTAAGCCTGTGTACTGAAGGCTCTGCCTTCATTCAAGCTTCTCTCTCTCACTCCAGTAGATACCAATGCAATTCTTCCCCTCAAAAAAGGGGATGAGAAGCTGTGAGGTATGGAACTTGCTGTTCCTTAAAGGGGCATTGCCTTCAAGGCTGAGAAAGAATTTTATCATTTTACCCCAACAGGTTTTACAGTTTTTCACCTTCTCCAGTGTGGTGTTAGTAGCAAGTGATTTGATAAGCAGGTTGTCACAGTCATGGAGGTGTGGCAGGGCAACATGGTCAGAAATAAAAAAAAATACTTATCTGGTTGATACTGCAATTTTCAGAGTGATTTGAATTTAATCACTTTTCCCTTTGTTTTACTGAAGTGTGATCTAGCGGTGTTCATCCCAGTGGAGGACGTGATGGCAAAGCTTTAATATAAGGCATGATTTTCCCAAAAACTATGTAAAGTCCATTTGTCATGGTAAGCTTACTGAGGTTTGTGAAAGAGAAGCTGCAGACTGTAGAGCAATGAGAGTGAGTGAATCAGTTGCTTCAGATGTGCAGATGCAAGCCTGAGCGAGAGTTGTCATAGCACTGATACTGTCAGCTATCAGTTTAAACCTATTATAGTCATGGCAAGATCAACCTGATAACTTACTGTAAAAGAAACACTAATTTGTGCAACACAGGGACTACATTTTCTCCTCCACTTGAATATGTATGGCTATTTTGTAAGATAGATAATCCACTGCAGGGCATGCAGTGGTGCTCTGATATATGCACACCTTGGGTGATTGAACACACATCAAGGTGTGTGTATATCAGGGCACAATCATGCACCCTGTAGTGGATTATTAATTATATATATTTATACAATAGGGGTGAGGTGATATTGAGTTAGATAAAAACATATATTTCTCACCCCAGTTAAATAAACAGCCCAATGACGTATGCAAGATATGTATAAATGTAAACTCTTACATTTATATACACACACTGCCTATATCACTAGCTGATATTAGTCCTGTGCATATGTCACATCTCCATAATGATACAAACATTAAACACCTGAAGTATATTCAGCTCAAATGCATGATAATTACACACAGCTGTGTGAATCAGCTGTGTGAATCATGAGAAATATACCTTTTCTCTAAACATCTTGTATAGTTAGAACCAAGCAAAACGGTAACTGCTTCATGTGCATCACGGCAATAAAACTTACCCAAAGAAGCAGCACTGAAGAAAATACTGAAAGCTGAGAACTACAACAGTCAAGTGATTGTAGCTGCTGCAACGAATAGTAGCCGGCGAAATATGCAGCAAAAACACATGTGTCAAAAAATAAACATTACACAAATCACTAGAATCACAGTGAAAAAAAATAAACATGCACAAAATAAAGATGTAGAAATAAAGACAATAAAAATAAATGATGTCCCCATCCTAAAAATGTCCATACGGCACTCCTCTGTGAACAGTGCCGTTCTGTCTTGCCCTGCCCACAAGTGACATGCATATAATAGAAACACATGCTGTACCTCACTTCCCAATCATTACTCAGAACATCACAACCAATCATACCATAGCAACCAGTGCTCCCTACAGCAATATCTAATGAAAACACTCCCATTCACGAACACACCGAATCAGAAACTACACATACTACCCACTCACAAATACTATGCTGATACCCGCAAAGCAGCTGACTAACAGTTTCAAATACTTTCTCCTACAAGATGAAACATTACAAAACCACAAGAAATGCAAGAAATGGACCCGAGTATCAAGAGTTCACTCTGCAGGAGTGAGAATATTTTCCATATCACACTCCTGGGCATCATGTATCCTATATATATATATATATATATATATATATATATATATATATATATATATATATATATATATATATATATATATATATATATATATATATACACACAATATCTTTGCAGAAAAAAATGCATTAATGCAACATTTAGGGTTCAGGCTAAAGTGAAAAAAGTAGGGAAATGTTGTTTTAAGGTTTCCAACCCTAAAACCACAGCACCACCTCTAAAACAAATCAGGGGTGCAGTCTTCCTTGTGTTTCTCAGTTCTAAAACTCACCACATTCTATACACTCCATAAACAGACATCTAATGGGGTGAGCTTTACAGTTGACAAACCCTAGGAAGACTGCACCCTGATTTGTTTTAGCGGTGGCAGAGGGGGTTAGGGTTGAAAACCCTAAAACCACATTTCTCTGCTTTTTCAGCTTTAACCTGAATCCTAAATATTGCATTAATGCAGTTTTTTGCAAAGAATTTCCTTATTTTTTGAGATAGTATAATCGTAACCTTATTTGACTGAGTGAGTGCAGGGCCCACTGGGCCCTGAACTCCCATCCTTCCATGCTTTTTGAGATACTATAATCATATCCTTATTTGCCTGTCCTCCATAGATGCATATGTATGTTGTTGTGAAAGTGCAGTGCCTAGGAGAACAGAAACTAAATTGTCAGCATAGCCTTCTTATTACCCCATCTCATGAACCTGGTAGTGAAATTTTTAAAATCTGCATTAAAGCATGATTCTGCACCATGCAAGGTCATTCCACACCACAGGGGTGAAAAGATATTGTGGCCAAGATTTGAAAAATGACAGCTGTTATGTTCATGAGGTGTTATGAAGAAATGGCTATGTTGAAAATTTGGGGTGAAAATATTTAAAATTACAAAAGTTACGAGTGAGCATAGGTAAATTTCAATGGATGCACATGACTTTGTCATTTTTGCATATTTTAACCCCAAATTTTCAATATACCCTTCTTATGACCCCACCTCATGAATAAGGGTGGTAAAAATGTTCACATCCCACCCAAATGATGATTTCACCAAGCAGCCATGAAACTGCCTTTCATGGAGGACATGCATCATTTAACTGCCATTGTTCATGAGGTGGGATCTCAAAAAGACCATGTTGAAAATTTGGTGTCAAAATATGCAAAAATGATAAGCTTATGCACCAAAGTTGAACTCCCCACTGAAATACATTGAACCACACTTACCTTACCTTACTTTCTCATAAAGAAGCCACAGTTTCCAGCAGCAAAACATGTCTTCGATCATAGAGTGGATCATCACCCTGGGACCTGTTCAGGAGAATGAGGGTGTATGGGGAGTTGGGGGGTGAGGGATTGTGGGTACTCAGTGGGAGGTCAAGGTGGGAAGGTCAGATCAGCAAGGGTCCATTTTCTTTTTACAGGTATAAAAAAAGACATTGTGGGACATTTTTTTTTTATTTCAGACCTGACAATGATCAGGGGGTGGAGGGCACCACTAAACACCAGGGGAAAATAATATCATTACGGGGAGAGCGATCAGAAGCGGGTGTGCTACTAGACAGTAGAGATAAATCTCACAATTACGGGAACAATAAACAGAGTGGATGGGGTGCTACTGGACACTGGGAAAAATAATATCAGTACAGGGATGGTGATTGGAGGGTGTGAGTGCCAGTAGACACCATGGATAAGTCTTACAATTACAGGGATGGGGAACAGAGGGTAAGGGGTGCCACTAGACTCCAGGGAAAAATAATACCATTATAGGGACTGTGATCAGAAGGTGAGGGTGCCACTAGACATCAGAGAAAATGTTAATAATTATGGAGATGGTGATCAGAGGGTGGGGGTACACTGGACACCAGGGATAAACTTGCTAAAGTAGAAAAACAGAGCACTTGTGGACCAAGCTCTATGTCCAAAATATTTATTGCAAATTCACCATAATTGAGCCAATTCACCATCACAAAAAGCTACTACAGCCAGTAACCAATCCTCACAACTTCAAGGTTCAACCAGCCTCTTCATTAGGAGGAATGCTGGGATGCTCCCCATCCCTGCCTATGAACCCAATTTCCAATCAAGTGATCATTTCACTCCAATATTTTATTTATTTATTTTATTGATGTATGTATGTCTGTGTGTATGTATGTATGTGTGTATGTATGCATGTATGTATGTATTCCTTTATTTATTGAGATCTTGGAAAAACACCTGTGAGCAGATGCTTTTTTATGGTTCCATGTCAGTTACATGAGACAGCAGATACAAAGACTATGGACAATAAACATTGGATATACAAAACAAATTTAAACAAGGCAATGGGAAAAGCATGCTGAGACATTGTACAATGTATGCCTGCATCAAGATAAGAGACAGATGAGGAGATGAGTGGATTAAGAGGGGAAGGGAGGGCTGAGTATTCAGGCATGTAGGACAGGTGAGAAGTGGGGGGAGGGGTGATAGGGTAGAGGAAGTGCTTATGAGGGCAATCAGGACTGGTAAGTGGGAAAGTGCTAGTGGCAGAATTGCTGTGTATTGTGGTTTAGCTGGGGTACATACAGATACTCGGATCAAGGAGGTGGTGGCACAGTCTGGTTTTGAAAGATCAAATCATAGGTGCACCCAATATGTCAGGAGGCAGTGCATTTATCCAGAGGGCTGCCCTGTGTGGAAACAAACATTGCACCATGGTAGTGCAGCATCTGGGTACATGGAAAACTTGAGAGGCAGATGTTCTGGTAACTCTGAGCCTTAGAGGGAGGGACAGCAGGTTTTTAACCCCAGAAGGTAGTTGATTTAATGAGATTGTTTTGCCTAATAGGCAGGTTTGGTACTGGATCCTGTCCTTCAGTTGAAGGTACTGGTTTCATTAACTGTTAATGGGATTCTGCAAGGGTTCAGTACTACAGAGGGGGTCACCAATTGTCCAATTTATATTACATCAATAAAACAATAAATTCCTATCTATGAAAAGTTACCAGATGTCCAGGCTAAAACTCAGTGGGCCCAATTTTAAAAGGGGATGCAGATGCTACAAGCCCCTGGTGCACTGCATAAACGGTGCAGGGGTTGAGGCATTCATTTGATGCAGATCATGATTTTCAATTCCATGCACTAAATGCCACTAGTTAGACCGTCTTCCCCCGGTCTAACTTTATGTCATTTGGGGACCCTTTTTATGGAACTTGCACCAAAGCTTTAGTGCAAGCTGCCATAAATCTCGGAAAATGTCGTAACTGCAACCAATGTACTAAAATTGGGTGCAGGTTGCGGCAAACTGTTTGGTGCAGCTGTGCCAAACACTGTAGTAGATGCAGGGCTTGACACACAGGCCCTGTATCAACCTTTGAAAATTGGTCTTGTACAGCTACAATCATTTTATACTGTACAAATACAGACATAGTCACATTGTTTCTATTTTTTTACACAAACTGTGGCTAAAATAATTATGAGTTGAACTATAGTGTACTTACAAGTCATAATAATTATTTATAATAATCAACTACCTGCCAATTGTAAGTAAGCAATTTTATCTTATGGTAGTAGTATAATACCACAAGTTAATGTTAAAACTCCTACATTGATCTATTGCATACATGTTAAGCCTGAATCTTTTTTTTTAATTTTCAGAACAGCATAAGCACATATATTAGCACATCATGAATGATGTGTGTGAACATTTATGGAAAAATAAAGCCATCTATTCAATTTAGAGTTGTGTTGTACAAAGATGAATAACTGTCAAAATCATATCTCAAAAACTGGGAACCCATCTTAGTTTGCTCCAGGTATCCATCTTCACCTCTCCCACCCCTTCCCAATCCAAGTTCTAACTTACGATTACAGTTTAATATCATTGCTGTGAAGGGGACACAGTGAATAACTGTATGCAGAGTGAATATTTTACCCATTTTTGGATTGTTATCTTTGGTTCTCTTGCCAGAATGCAATAACAAGGAGAAAAGTATACATGAATAATAAGTTACTACTGCATTTGTAATTCATTAAATGATTAATGAAAATGTTTCTACTCGGGTGCAGTTTGGTCAGGGATCATGTTGAATCAAACCTAATGTGATTTACAGGTTTTGTTTTCTCTCCCCTCCCTCCCCCAACATTAAATTTTTAACTTAAGTCAATGTTTTGAAATCATTGCATAGTTACAGTGAATGTACCAAGTTGTATAAGCTAAAAAGTAGAAATGGTGTAAATATGACTGTATATGTATACAAATGAATGCAGCTTGTATAAGACATAATAAGTTTTATTCTGGAAACCTGGTAACTTTTCATAGATAAGAATTTATTGTTTGATTTATAAAATAGAATGATGGGTTCCCGGGCACTATTGAACCTGTGCAGAATCCATTTTGATAATTAATGAAGCCAGTACTATCTGGGAGTCAAATGATGAACTGATTGGATATTGGGTTCAAAGACAGGGAAGAGGAGCATCCCAGCATTACTTCTGAAATAGAGGCTGGTTGAGCCTCCAAGGACTATGAATTTGCTCCTGGCTGTAGCAACTTTTGGTGATAGTGAACTGAATCAGCTATGATGAACTTGCCATAAATATATTGAAGTATTTCTTGGTACATGAGTGCTATCTTTTTCTACATTGGTTTCTGTTCTATGTTTGCACTGGAATTTACTGAGAGCACTGCTATCATTCTTCTAGCAGGTATAAACTTTTTAAATTCTTTTTCCATATCAAGTGATCCTTTTTCATTTGAACAAAAAAAAGCCCATACGGAAAAAGTAGAATTGAGTCATGAAAAAGGATTTAAAAACAAAAGAAAAACGCATTTAGGGGTCAGTTTTTCTACGGTTAACTGCAGAATCCACCTAATGGAGTCCTGATAGGCAAGATACATGTCATGGTCTCTCTGCAGGATGTCATTTTTGTCAGTTTTGAATTTGTTTTAAGAAAAATGGAAAACAAGATAGCAACAAACAAAAAATGATTTTCCCTCATGAAAAAGGATTGGACCTATATTAAACATAATATTATTTTTTCATATGGACAAAATTATTTTTTTGTCCCAGGAAACTATCCTGAAGTGTTTACTGAGCACCCTCAGAAACCCGAATTTTAAAATGCAATAACTTTGCAACAGATAAATATTTTTTTCATCAAACTAGCAAAAAACATGTCTGTGCCAAGCCCTTTCTTCTCTGGAAATTTCAGAACAAAATTACAAACCATCTGTGTGCAATTTCAACCAGAATGAAATCTGTCATATCAAGAGAACTACCTCACAAGACCACGCATGCAAAATTCCATGACAATCAGTTAAATGATTGCAAAGATACTAAAGTGCAAACATTTGAGGTTTAAACATGCTGTAGAAGCCCCTGCTCAACCCTAAATATAGGGGTTCTACTGCAGCCCTTTAATAACATCAGTTTGCCAATTCCATTTGGCTGTTCAATAAGGACAGTACGTGGCTGTGGCCATTTCCTCCAACCATGTTTTCTGTCTTGTTTGTTCAGGTGAAGAAAGGGGATTGTGACCTTTAAGATGCTTGTTTAGTCCCCGAGATGCACCACACTGCACATTCACCAAGAGTCAGGTACAGTAACTCATTTATCCCTAGCATTGAATTTCCTTATAGTATAGGCTTTGTTATTGACTTTAACTGGTGCATTACTATATATATATGTATATGTATTTGCAATAAAGTCTGCATAAGGCTATACTGCTGATACTATTTGTCTGGTCTATAGACCACTATTGTAATTATTGCCACATGTTTAAACAAATAGTCAATTACACCTGCTTATGCATTTCTCAGTTCTTATACAAAAACTGATTAGGAACTATGGAGCTTCTGTAGAAAAGCAAAAGTGGGCAGACTAGGTGGGCTAAGTGGTTGTTATATTCCAACAAATTGTACAGTATGTTTCTGTCTATATATTTGTATAAAATTCTGCACCATTTCTTACAATAAATTAGAGAAGACATAACAGGTAACTTGTCAGAAGTGTGGGTTCCTGCCCCATTATTTAGAACTCCACCATCTGGTCTATGATGCACCCTGTGGGGCGGAAATCCAGTGAAGCATTTTTTACTGTATGTTACAGTGATTTGATAGAATGGATTTTATTTGATGCAGTCATGGCTTATGCGTGAGCAGTGCTTAGTTTCTTGACTTTCTTGAATTTAGGGGCTGGATTGTTAAAAAGATCTGAATAAAATGCATCCACCACTACTTTCAAAAGGAAAATACATTCCAAACTGCTAAACAATCTATTAGGTGACCTAACAGCATCTAATGCTTGCATCCAAGAACAGACACAACAGCATCCAAACTGGATTTAGCTTGCAATTGTGCTTATTTTCTGCTTGGAATTCTGACTGTTTGTCGAAAACAGATACAACATCTCAAATTACCAAAGGGCTGCCTGGATGCAAGTTGATGGAGGCAGACATAAGCACAGCATGCATTTGCATCCATGTCTAACCCATTCAATCCCCTCCCTGGTGAATTTGTATTACTGAATGGAACCTTTTTGGTAAAGACAGAGATTAAACAGTTGATCATT
The DNA here is from genome assembly GCA_016271365.2 of Neoceratodus forsteri. Taxonomy (NCBI): domain Eukaryota; kingdom Metazoa; phylum Chordata; order Ceratodontiformes; family Ceratodontidae; genus Neoceratodus; species Neoceratodus forsteri. Next base: position 865,398,789 of record CM057450.1, on the reverse strand, counting down.
TTCCTGAGATACCAAAAAAATATTGCTCTTTTCATGCACCCATTTACCGGAAATCTGACATTTTCATTTAAATATTCCAGAGGCCTACGTTTCTGGTGAATTTTACTTTTAGAAGAAATGGCAATATGACACTGTAAGAAAAACAGCAATACAAGCAATAAGAATTAGTTTGAAACTGCTAGTCAAGTGATCAAATATTGTTAATCTATGTAAGTAAACACACTGTATGTGGAAACGATTGTACAGTAAGTGCTTGCAGCACGCACCCCTCTTGTAGTCAAGGACCAGATTATGTAAGTAATTAAGGTACAAACCCTGAACCATTAGACTTCTCTTTGCTCTGTGCTTCACTCTAGTCACATATCTAGAGGTGGAAATGACAGCGGTACATATGTGCTGTAATCAGGATTTTGTAGTGATCACATCACTGTCATGTAGTTGTCAGTTCTGTGATGTGAGTGAGGCTGCTATGAATCCTGCTTTCATCTGATCCACAGCTTTGATCTGAATAGCTTCTGTCTTGGAACATGGTTATTCTTTTCACTCTGTGCTATCAAACATTACTTGTCCTGATGCCACTACAGACAGCTGAAAAATAAAAAAGGTCCCATTGTTGAAACTGCTGGGATAGTAAAATAGCTGAACTAAATTTACTGCAGGGAGAGAATAATCAAACATTCTAATTTACATGTAATTAACTTATATAAGGTGTCTGGCCAGAAATGTTTGTTTTAGCACTAGCACTGTGTTTAGATGGCTGTTACAAAACCACTTGTGAATGGAAACTAGTTTCACAACCTATGTGGAAGTAAAGAGGCATGTCATGCAATATAAAATATCAGTTTGACTACCCCTGCTGTAAATGTCATGTTCTTTTAAAACAAAGTAAAGTTAATGTGTTGAAAGCTTTTTATTTGCAGATTAATATAATGTCCTGTTACCCTTTAGTAACAGTTTCTATTCTTTAAATGCAGTGCCTAATTTGCTAGCAACAGAACAATGATATGGGGGTGCAAAACTATCAGTGAAGGCCATGCCACTTTGTCAATAAATCACTATTTACCCAGCAGATGGACACCACAGCTCCAGCAATATATTACAACAGATGGAACAGCATTCCATTGAGTTGTTAAGAGGGTTTCCAAGGTTTCATTTCTGAGTTTCCAGAGACTAGAGTTTAGCAGAGCAGAAAATAAGTACACTTGGATAGGACTTCTAAGTTACTGAAGTTAGTAAGCAATGTCAGCTTTCAATGAAAGGGAATTTCTAGCCAAGATTAGTATGCATTAATGGAAACAGCTGGGACTTGGAGAGCAGTGGAATTCAGGGGTCATTAAGAGACTCAGATTAAACATGCTGTGTTCTATTGCGCTGTTGGATAAGTGTCTGTCAATAATGATTCTACCTCTGCTGCTGATGCTTGTTTCGTACATCAGTAGGTATGCTTTCTAAAAGCAATTAGGGTTTCTAAGAGATGTTCAGAGAAAAAGAAAAGATATCTTCACTCTTGAAGTCTTGCAAGGTTAAGCAAACAGAAAAATAAAACTCATTAAACTTGATGCCACTGTAACAGTTGTGCAATGACCTCAATTCAGTAAAAGAAACTATCACAGAGAATACAGTGCACAGTACACAGTACACCATGTAATTGTAAGCAAATAGTAGACTGATCTATAAAGCTGAGAATAAAAGAAAGAACAATAAATGAAACATGGGGTTTAAAATGTTTAGATACTCTAATGATATTTCCAGATAATTTCAGATTTTACAATTTTGGCTAAGAGCAATTCACTTGGATGTCATGTGCGTTGCATCAGGGTAACAGGACTTTTATTTCTGAAACAGTGCCTAAAGCTTGCTGGGGCAATGGGGTTATGCAAATATCATAGTGGTTGGCCTTTCCTGAATCATCATTTTATTTATTTTATTTTCAAAAAGTTTCACCAGGAAAGACATACTGAGCTGCAATCAGCTTGTTTCCAGATGCATCCGGGGGGGGTGGGGTTAGAGTTATAAGTATAGAATAGTACAATAGATTTTACAAAACATTTTACAATACCACAAAAAGATAATATAATAAAGCAAAAACATCTTACAGACAGTTAAATAAGCAGTGCAAATTTTAGTTCATTTGGTATGTATAGAAAATTGAAAATTAAAAATCAATATCGGGTCAGGATGGGAGGCATGTCACTAGGAACAAGGAAACATCTTACAGAGAGTGAAATGAACAGTACAGAGCTTAGTTCATTTAGCATGCATAGAAGAATACATATAAATACCAGGTCAGGGTGGGAGGCATGTCATTAGGAACAGGGAGAGATCAATAAATTGGAGAGCTGTAGGGGACTGAGTGCAGATGGGGAGGCAAACAGAGGTGAAGGAGGACAGGAATTAGAGAACTCGGGCCCGATTCTAGAAGAGTTATGCCTGACATAACAGCACTTGTGCCAAGTAGAATGGCACATGTAGCAACTTACGCCAGCAGTTGCAGCATGCATGATTCTACAAAGTGGCCTGCGACATGTCACAGGCCACTTGCACTGAACAGCTGTTACTCCGGCATTTGCCCCATAAACCCCCTGCAACATGGCACTAGAGGATTTATGGCAGCAACCGTGCCTCATTCCAGAAGGGCAGTAACAAAGTCCCCAGTGTCAGGATTCTACAAGAACCCTGGAGAGAATGGCAACGTAACTTACACCAGCTTTTAGCTGGTGTGTAATCTCATTGACCCCATGGGGGTCCTGCAGACCAGCCCGCAGACATGCCACAGTTGTCCTGCCCCCATGCCCAGCATACCCCAGTTTGTGCCCTGCAGAGCTACCCACAGCAACTGCCACAAAGTGTATGAGTAATGCCCCACAGGGCTACCCACAGCAACTGCCCCGAAGTGTACAAGTACACACCCCCAGCCCCCGAATCCCCCATAGAAACATAGAAACATAGAAACATAGACTTTGATGGCAGATAAGGACCGCTAGGCCCATCTAGTCTGCCCATTTCCCTACCAACAGGATAGGCCGCAGATCCTATTTAACCAACAGCCTATATCTTCCTGCCCCCACAAGAATTGCCTTATGTCTGTCCCATGCATTCTGGAATTCTCCCACAGTTTTAGACTCCACAACTTCCTTCAGGAAGGCTGTTCCATGCATCCACTACCTTCTCTGTGAAATAATACTTCCTCACATTGCCCCTGAACCGCCCTCCTTCTATCTTTAAATTGTGTCCCCTTGTTCTTGCAAGTCTTTTTCTGAAAGTTGCTACCCTCTTGGACTTTGTTGATTCCTTGAGGTACTTGAAAGTTTCTATCATGCCACCCTCCCTTCTTTCCTCAAGGGGTATACATATAAGCTCCTTTAGTCTCTCCTCATACAGCTTCTCTTGCAGACCCTGCACCATTTTAGTTGCCCTCCTCTGACTGCCTCTATCCTGTCTATGTCCTTGCGAGATGGGGTCTCCAGAACTGGACACAGTATTCCAGATGGGGTCTCACCAACTGTCTGTACAGAGGGATAACAACTTCCTCTTTTCTGCTGCTGATGCCTCTCCCTATACATCCCAGTAATCCGCCCTCCCTACTGCCTTCTCACATTGCTTGCTAACCTTAAGGTCATCTGATATGATTACCCTCAGGTCCCTTTCATGTTTTGTTGTTGTTACTACCCCCACCCATTGTGTATTCTTCCCTGGGTTCTTGTTTCCCAGGTGCATTATTTTGCACTTTTTGCATTGAATCCTAGCTGCCATACGTCAGACCATTCCTCCAACCTGCCAAGTCCCTTTCATCCTTTCCACGCCTCTGTGTATCAGCCCTGTTGCAGATCTTTGTGCTATCTCGCAAAAGGCATACTTTTCCTTCCAGTCCCTCTGCAATGCCACTGATGAAGACATTAAAAGGACTGGACCAATACTGAACCTTCAGTGTACCCCACTAGTAACCACCCTTTCTTCAGAGCGGACTCCATTTACAATTACCTTCTGTGTCCTGTTGTCCAGCCAATGTTTTACTCAGGCTACCACCCTGGGACCCACTCCCAGGCTGGTTAATTGACTAATAATCTTTTGTGTGGGACTGTGTCAAATGCCTTACAGTCTAGGTAGCTATGTCCACAACCCTCCCTAGTCTACTACTTTGTCACCCAGTCAAAGAAATCTATTAGATTTGTCTGACATGACCTTCCCGCTGTGAACCCATGCTGCCTTGGATCCTGTGCTCCACTGACCTCTAGGTACTCAACTATTCTTTCCTTCAGAAGTGACTCCAGCACTTTCCCTACCACAGAGGTCAGACTGACAGGTCTGTAGTTTCCTGCCTCTGTCTTGGTCCCACTTTTGTGAAGGGGAATCACATCCGCTTCCTCCAGTCCTCTGGTACCACACCATCCTCCCATGATTTATTAAAAGAGTAGCCAGTGGTTTCACTAGTTCCTTCCTTAATTTTTTAGAATTCTGGGGTGAATTCCATCAGGACCCATTGCTTTGTCCACCTTCAGTTTTAGGAGTTCTTGCAGAACCCTTTCTTCTGTGAAAGGACTGGGATCGACCCCCTATCAAGAGTGCTTCTGTTAATTGGATTAGCACTTCCCCCCTCCTCTTTGTGAATACTGAGCAGAAATATTCGTTCAGTATTCCTGCTTTTCACTGTCCCCTCTGCCCACCCACCGCTTATTCTATTCAGCCTCACTATCCCTCCCTTTGTCTTTCTACGCCGTGATGTACCTATAAAGGTTTTATCCTTCTTAACTGAGTTGGCTATCTTTTCTCAGTTTGGGCCTTTGCTATTCTGACTTCCCTCCTGCTTCTTTCTGCCTTAACTGGTACAGCTCTCTGTCCTGCTCCTTCTGTGTTTCCTTATACTTCTGGAATGCTATCTTTTTCTTCCTGACTTTCACAGCCACCTCTTGAGAACCATAGTGGCTTTTCTTTCATTTTGATTTGTTTATTTGCTTCACACAAAGGCTTGTTGCCTCTGTGATGGCAGTTTTGATAATTCCCCATTGTTGCTCCACACCTCCTTCTAGCCTGTTTGCTAGTGCTTTTCTGAGGCACTCTCCCATCTTGCCAAAGTCAGCCCTCCTAAAGTCCAGTACCCTCACTTTTGTACGGCTTGACTCTGTAGCTGAGTTTAACGTGAACCACACTGTTTGATGGTCACTTGTCCCCAGGTGGCAACCCACTTCTAGATCTGAGATCCTCTCACTGCCCCCGTTTGAGAGTATGAGGTCTAAGATTGCTCCCTCATGAGTGGGTTCTGAAACTAGCTGTCTAATGCCTGCCACCTGTAGGGCATCAAGAATGGCCCTGTTTGGATGTCGCTGCAGCAAATGTGCTCCAGTTAACATCTGGCATATTCAGGTCTCCCATCAACAGTATCTCCCTTTCTCTGCCATTCTAAGAATGCCTTCTATCATATCCTTGTCCATTCCTTCCCCTGACATGGGGTCTGTACCTAACCCTGTGCGGATTGTGGTGCCCTTTCAGTCTCCAAGGTGACTCACAGTGCTCTCTCCTCCCTGTTTACTCTTTTGTTCAGTTGCTTTTATCCCTTCCTTTACATAGAGAGCTACTCCTCCCCTCTTCTCCCCTGCCTGTCTCTCCTGTAGGTTATGTACCTGGTATGTTAACATCCAGTCATGGTTCTCTGTGTACCATGTTTCTGTGACTGCTACGATATCCAGGCATCCCTATTCCATTAAGGCCATCAGCTCAGGGAGCTTGTTGCCCAGACTACAGGCATTGGTACTCATTACCCTCCATTTCCTGATGGCCTTACCCCCTTTTGCCCCATCCCTGTCCTTCTTGCCTTTGTCACTTTCTCCATTTACCCCTGCCCTTCTCCCTATCGACACCTCCATGCTGGTGTTTGCCACACTTACTACCATGATTGTTTGGGGCTAGGATTTTCCTGCTCCTTTCCAGTGCCTCCCCCCTTGGCTAGTTTAAAAGCTTGCCAATGAAGCATTTAAACCTTATCACCTAGGATCCTGGTTCCCTCCCGGACAGATGCAGCCCATCATGCCAGTTTAGGCTTGCATCACTCCAGGTGGACCCCAGTCCCCAATGAAGCCAAATCCCTGAGCTCCACACCAGTTTTCAACCACTGATTGAATCCCATGGTACAGAACACCCTAGCCTCCTATGCCATAGATGGGTAGCACCTCGAGAAGGTTACCAGGCATGCTACTTGACTAAGGCCCTCCCCAATTCCACAAACTCTTCCTGCACTTCTCTAATCCCTTTCTTAGCCAGGTCATTTGTCCCTAAGTGGACAATGACATCCAGCCTCCCCTGTGCAGCTGCTCTGGCAATCCTGAGGATTCGCTCCCTGTCCCTCCAAGCCATGGCACCAGGCAGGCCTTACCTCCTCTCCCTTCCTTGCCCAGTTCTACCTTCCTAACAATGGAGTCCCCACCAGGAGTTGTTTCCTTCCCTGCAGGGTCCCCTGCCACCCTCCTGTGGGTCTCCCTTTGTGGAGGTTCCCAGCATCCTCCTTGGTCTCCACTGTAGGTGCCTCCATAGAGGAACCACACTTTGCCAGAATGGCATAGGAATTGTGGAGAGGTACAACTGGAGGATGTGCCTCTGTTCCACCACCCTCACCCTCCCTGAGCCCACTGTGGTCCAACTGCTCCTCTTCTTGGCAACCTCGAGGCAACGGAGTGGCACTGGTGGTCCCTGGATGGAAGAGGAGGTCCCACAAATCCTGGCCAACTCAGCCTGGAGATGAGCAACCTCCTCCCTCAGCCCAGAGAGGTGCCTGCAGATGGGACAACACCGCATCCTCCAGAAAATCTCCCGGAAGACTGCTGCTCCACAGCCACTGCACTGCACCACTCCAATCATGTCTTATTTCTGGCCCCTTAACTGTTTGCAATCCTTACTCTCTCCTCTTTTTTTTTCTCTCTCTCCTTACTTTCTGCCTGTGTGCCCTTTAAGCTCCTGATTCTCCTGTTCTGAAACAAGAATATCCTATATTTCTCATAGAGATATACCCCACAGAGCGGCACTGTCATCCCCCCTCCCATGCCCCAACCCCAAGTTGCCAGCTGCAAATGTGGCAAATACCCTGCCCTGGCAGCCTAGTGGACCCCACCTCCCCACCCAGCCATGCCAGCCCACCCAGCACCCCCGACCCATCCCCAGCTGGGGACTGGCACAGCCCACCTCTCACCTCCACGGCCAGCCGCTGACTGAGTTCAGTATGAGCGTGGCTGGGTGGGGGGCCACTAGGCTGCCAGGGCAGGGTATTTGCTGAATTTGTGGCTGGCGACTCAGGGTCAGGGCATGGGAGGGGGGATGACAGTGCCACCCTGTGGGGCATATCTCAACAGGGGATTCAGTGGGTTGAGGGTGTGGGATGCCCTGCAGGGCACCTATCAATGGGTTCAGGGGCAGGGAGTGTTGGCAGCCCTGTAGGCCACTTATCAATGGGTTCAGGGGCAGGGTGATTTGGCAGACCTGTGGGGTGCCTACTGTGACATGTTGGATGGGGGGGCACTTGCGACCTGTGTTGCAGCATGCGGCATGCTCGCCAGGTGCACCTTCTGTTCAGCATACCTGGCTGCATGTCGCAAATCACAGGTCTTAGCTGCAGTGACCCTGCCCCTTCTAGAATAGGGTGCAGGGTCATTGTCGCAGTTGCGGGTGGCGCAAGTTGCGTTTGGAGGTGACTTGTGCCACCCTTCTAGAATCGGGCCCCTAGTGTGGAAGTGAGAGAGGAAAGATGGGGAGGATTTGGGGGTTGGGGAAATGAGAGGAGGGAAAAAGGGGAGCGGGGCAGGGATTAGACTAAGGGTGATTATCGGTAGAAGTGGTGTGTGCTTGGAGTAGAGAAGACAGAGAGCATTTGGAAGAAGTGGAGTGAATAGTTAGGGGGTAAGAATTCTAAAGTTTAGGAAAGTGGAAGGAGAAGACAGCCTGATCAGCAAGGCATTTATGAGAGGGAAGCACAAGAGAGTGGTAGCCTGAGTTACAGAGGGAGCATAAGGAAGGGGACAATGGGGAGTGTAGGGAGGTGAGGTGAGTGGGAGATGCCAGCCAGATTTGGAATTTAAAGAGGCACAGTAAGTTTGGTGATAATCCTCTAGGTAGGGGAAGGAGAGGGCAGAGTACAAAGAGCAGTGGTGAGTGCGGGGTGGGCAGTCCAAGTCAAAACATCAGAAAGAGTGAATGAGAGGGTCCAGTCTTGCCAGCGTGGACTTTGGGGCAGCACCATAGATAATATCACCATAGTCAATAATGAGGAGGATTATTTTAGCTAAAATATCCTGGTGGCCTGATAAAAGGATGTACATTATCTACCAGTATACGGCGCCAAGCTTGGAGTGGAGTTTGTTATGAATGGCTTCTATGTGCTGGGAAAGGTCAAGGTGGTGGTCAAGCAATAAACCAAGGTACTTGAAAGAGGGCAAGTCATCAACAGTGATCCCATCTAGGTTGTGGAAGGTGGGGAAGGATGGAAGGCTAAAAAGCCTGTGCCTAATGCAAAGGTCATAGAGACTATTTTGTTTTTGCATAAAGGGATAATTTATTTGATCTGAACCAATGCGGAACAGAGTCAAAATCAACTTGGAGCCTGACAGTTAACTCAGTTGGTGAGGATCCAGAGGCAAACAGGGCTGTGTCATCTGCGTCCATGTGGATGGATGCAGATGAACAGGCAAAGGGAAGGTCATTGAGGAAAATGGAGAAAAGTATGGGCCAGGAATGAAGCCTTGGGGAACACTGGTGTGAATGGGGTGGATAGGGACTCTCCAATTCTAACTGACAGGTATCTACCTTCTAGGTAAGAGCTGAACCAGTTAGTTGTGGAGTCTGAGAGACCCAGTAACTTTAGCTTGACAAGAAGAAGTGGGTGGGAGACAGTGTAGAAAGCTTTGCTTAAATCAACAAAGATGGAGGTGGTGAGGAGGCCCTGGTCCCTGCCTTTGTGGAAGAAGTCAGTAAACAGGAAGTGGGAGGAGATGATGGAGTGATGCCATTACCAGGTCACAGATCTCAGTTGTTTTGTTGTCACCATCAAAATCGGCACTCGTCAGAGCTAGTCAACAGTTCAGCACAGTCGAGGTTGTTCTGAAAGATTGGAGAGTAGTGGACATTGCTCTGTGCTACAAGGGAAGGGACAAGGAGCAACTGGGTAATTACAGGCCAATGAGTCTTCAGGGATTTTCAACAGTTCAGAACGGTCACAATGGTTCTGAAAGATTGGAGAGTAGCAGACATAGTTCTGCACCACAATGAAGGTGACAAGGAGCAACTGGGTAATTTCAGGACAGTGAATCTTACTTCCATTGTGGGTAATCTGCAGGAAGCAGCAATCAAAGAGGACACATTGAGCTACCTAGAGAGAAATTTGCTCCAGGATAGAAATGAGCATGGGTCAGTGGCAAGGAGATCTTGTCAGGGTGTGCAGTGATATGAACGAGTTAAGTTGAGAGTCTCAATTTGCACAACTGAATTTAATTGCTTGTAGTAGGAGCGAGTGGTGATAAACACCGATGACACACTATAAGGAGTGTAGCAGTGAGCTGCATTCACTTGAACAGGATATAAGAATTAGTCTGGCAAAGCTTTGCTGAGCTGACCATTTGGCATAGTGGCTTGATCCACAGCCCCTGGAGCTTGCAGTTCTCGGTTCAGGTCTGGCTGTAGGGGAAGATTTTTTTTTTACTCTTTGTTTTTTTCCTGTGTTCACTCCCCTCTGCCCTGTGTAGTAGATTACAAAAATTTGGGGGGCTGTAGGGGGCTTGCCCCCTGCACAAAAATTGTTTATTCACTTTCCGTCATTGAGAAAGTAAGCAACTGTCACTATTTGTGATGGTCGGTGTAACGTTGCTCACCCTTTTGACGTTGGGCAGTTTTGTGTTCACTGTTTGTGGTCAGCATGGTAGAAACTTCACTGTTATCACATAACACCCTTGACATAGCCCCACACAAAAGATCTATAAATCAGCTAGCCAGCCTGGGAGTGAGTCCCAGGGTGGTAACCAGGTTAAAAAATTGGCTGGATAACAGAATGCAGAGGGTAATAGTAAATGGAGTCCACTCTGAAGAAAGGGGGATTGCTAGCGAGGTACCACAGGGTTCAGTACTGGGACAGGTCCTCCTTAATGTCTTTATAGGTGACATTGCAGAGGGACTGGAAGGAAAAGTGTGCCTCTTTACAGATGTCACAATTATCTGAAAAAGGGTTGATACATGGGGGGGGTAGAAAGGATGAAAAGGGAATTTGCAAGGTTAGAGGAATGGTCAAAAGTATGGCAGCTTAAATTCAATGCAAAGAAGTGCAAAGTAATGCACCTGGGAAACAAAAGCCCAGGGAAGAATACACAATGGGGGGAAGTTGGGCAATAGTTGTGAATTCCACTTTTGTGAAAATTTAGTGAAAATTCAGAAATTTAGCAGAATTTTCTGAACTTTTGCCATTGGCGAGATCTGAATCTTCTGCATGTTTTTGGCAGATTCTTGCCCTGTTTTGTGGAATTTGGGGGCTGAACTGTGGAATAATATACATGAACTACAGAATAACAGTTCTGAGGAATTATTTTCCACAATTGAATGAATTATTCCACAATACCTTTAATTATTCTGCAGTTCAGTAATCAGTTCTATGGACTTTTTTTCTCTGTAGTTTAATAGAATAATCTGCAATATATCAATTTATTCTGCTCTTCTAAGTCAGAATTTCCACAAAAGTTACTAATTAAATTTCTGCACTTTTGCAGAAGAGAAATTCTGATTTTTGCTGAAATTCCATCAGCTGAAGTTTTTTTCTTTGCACATCTCTGTAGTGGGGGGGGGTACTTATGACAACAAAAATGGAATGGGAGCTGGGGGTAGCCATATCAGATGACATAAAGGTAGGCAAGCACTGTGAAACAGTAGTAAGGAGGTCTGGAGGATACTAGGATGCCTAGGGAGAGGCATCACCAGTAAAAAAAAACAGGAAGTTGTTATCCCTCTGTACAAACAGTTGGTGAGACCCTATCTGGAGTACTGCGTGCAGTTCTGGAGACCCCATCTCTGCAAGGACATAGACAGGATGAAGACAGTACAGAGGAGGGCAACTAAAATGGTGCAGGGTCTGCTCCAGAAGCCATATGAAGAGTGACTAAAGGAGCTTAATATGTATGTCATCAAGGAAAGGAGGGAGAGGGGGGACATGATAGAAACTTTCAAGTACCTTAAGGGAATCAACAAAGTCCAAGTGGGTAGCATCTTTCAGAAAAAGAGATGTGCAAGAACAACTGAGCACAATTTGAAGATGGGGGGGATGGCTCAGGGGCAATTTGAGGAAGCATTTTTTCATGGAGAAGGTGTTGGGTGCATGGAATGGCCTTCCTGAGGAAATCGTGGGGGTCAAATACAGTGGGGGATTTCAAGAATGCATTGGACAGACATACAGCAATTCTAGTGGGGGTAAGAAGAAATAGGTTGTTGGTTAACAAGGATCTGCAGTTTATCCAGTAGGTAAGGAAATGGGCAAACTTGGTGGGGCACGTGGTCCTTATCTACCGTCAAAGTCTATGTTTTTACATTTCTATGTCAGACCAACTTGATAATATTCTTTGACTGGGTAACTAAGGCAGTGGATGTAGGACAAAATGTGGATTTACAAAAGAATGACAGAGCCACTCCACTCCATCCTAAACGGTACCTCTTCACTAGAATAAATTGCAACACACAAGGAGATAGCACTTAGCCTCATGTAAAAAATGAAGAGAGTACTCACCAGCTGAAACTAATCAAAGGGCCTGCTTTATTCTTTTGCAACTACACGGTGGTACTAACATTGACAAATGCAAATGAGCAATGGCTGCCAACACTCCACAATCCAACCTAATGTGTTGCAATAACTTCATCAGCGGTGATGCCCAACTGTCTCTCACTGCTAAAAAACAAAATAAATTAGCTTGTATTACACAAGGGAGATCCATGGTGGTGCAACATTTTTTATCTTACTAACTATACATAGAGCATTATAATTTAAAACTGGAGTGTTTAACTGCTTAAGCTTCCAGCAATGAATGGTGGGGAACAAAAATAAATACAATAATACAAACATACACAACAATTCTGACAGATTAAAACAACCAGTGCAATTTAGTGTGCATTAAAATTGGGAAAAGACTGAGTTACTGAGCCCTATCGACCCACTGTTACTGGCCGAACAATGAATTGGTAATAGTCATGCGAGTATTATAAGACAGAATCCTAGGATTTCTTGTATTATATGATGGATTCTTACTGACATCGATATGTTATCAGCATGGCATAGATTTGTTTGCAACATGAGAAGAATAGGAGTATAGGAATCAATTACTGAACTACAGTTAAACATCTTGGGCCCGATTTTAAAAGTGCCCTTAGAACGATGCAAGGTGCACCAATATTGGTTTGTGGCAAAATCTGGGTGTGTCAGGGACCTAGTGCTCTATTTTATAAAACAGGGGGTCCCTGCATCAAAGAATCAGGAGTTGCCTCAGCTGCAGGATTGCACTGACCATTTGGTGCACCTGCAGGGCTTGCTGGAAGCAGCTCCCAACTCAGCACATTAGATGGACTACGAAGGTGGGGGGGGTCATATGCCAGCAACTAGGGGAATGGGGGTAGAGGAATTATGGGGCCGCCCTAGGTGGTGACAGGAGGGGACACAGTGGAAAGTCAGTCTGATGAGGAGGCACTTGGCAGGGGTGCCATTCACACATACAGAGAGCTGATTAAACTGGGAACATGGGGTGGGCAAGGATGGACTGTGACCAGCCCCAGGTGGACACAGCCCTTGCACCTGCCCTATAGGTGCTACTGTCCCCAACACCATAGCTGGGCAGCAGTGACTGGAGGGAGTGGGGTGCAGGTGGAAACGGAGTACATCACTGGGGCACTGCAACAGTCCCCTGGTGTGCATCCGACAGTGTTGGGGACAGTGGCTCCTAAGGGGCAGATGCCAGGGTTATGTCCACCTGGGGCAGGTCATGGCCCATCCCTGCCACTCCCCAGTACCTGGGTTGATCAGATCTCTGTATTTGTACATGGCACCTCCACCAGGTCTCACCTCACCAGACTGACTTTCCATTGTGTCCCCAGTGCCACCTAGAGTCCTCCTGTGCTTTGCCTCTGGTCCCCCTAATTTCAGATTCCCCCAATATGCCTCCATGCCCAGCTGTGGCACAGGACCCTTAGACCAGCTCCTTGCTGGTCTAAACTGAGCCCCCAGTTGTGACCATGGTGGGTTTTTAAAATTCCAAAAAAGGTGATGGTACAGCCCTACCATGTTGCAAGCCCCCTTGCAATCTGGTGCAAGGGCGCTTCTGCCGCATGGGTGATGCAGGGCAGCTTTGGTGCACAGCATCCCAACTTCGATGCAGCCTTCATTAAAAAATCAGGACTGTGCAATCTTTGATTCAAGGTGCCACTTGCATCAAAGCCATTTGGTGCAGGCACTGGTACCAGATCAATATGTCATGCTAAGAACAGTGAGGCTAAAGCCATGTTGCAAAAATCGCGAAAACGTGTAAAGTGACAGGGGTCTTATAGCATATAGGAATTACTGCTACCCCTGTCACTGTACACTGAGATGGGAAAGGGGTGAAGAACCTGCAGGTGTAGTGCTTGTTCCAGCTGATCCTGTGGTGGAGGGGCTAAGGCACCTACATCTGGAGTGGAGGAGACCTATGTGCCAGGGTTTGGTTCCCAGTCTCCCGGCATTGAACTTTTCACTTATTTTTTTTAAAGAAATTTCCCCCTCCCGAGATTCAACCCATACCCAAGGTCCACACCCCCTCGAAGTTAATTTTTATGATGCCAGGGGGGAAAAGTCCCCAATGTTGTGGGTGCAGGTGGCAGAGCCCCCCGAAAAAACAAAAATTGTGTATTTCTGCCCATTTGTTTATATGGTGAGAACAGATTTAGTTATGGTGGCTGTTTTTCTCAACCTTATTTGGGAGGATGGCATTTTGCTTGTGGCATTGCTTGCCATGCTGTTTTTGTTTGCGGTGCTCTGTCCCCGTGCAGCAGGCACCTTGCAACAAAGTTTTCCATTTTAAAATCAGGCTCTTTATTTCTAATTGACTTATTATGCAGCTCAAAATGTATAGCTATTCAGATGGAGTACGTTATAAAAATCCTCCCAGCCTCAGGTAGACCTCCTTGTACTGCAGCTGCTAAACTGACTAAATATCTTTTGATGAGGTCAGTTTAACATTGTCTTTTAAGGGAGGAGTTTTTTAATGTGTTCCATTTGAATAGCTATGCATTCTGACTGCATAATTAGACAGTGAGAAATAGAATGTCTAAAATAGTTGCTTCACTGATTCCTATACACTTAGTCATTTCATGTTACAGCCAGATCTATGCCATGCTGATAACTTTTGTCTTTTTTCAGATGAAAGTCCCTAAGACTGGTGCATGCTAAACCACCAAATGATGTTTTAACTTGCGTTGATTGCTGCTCATGATGGAAAAATCACATTAGTTTGCTGCAAGCCTGTTAAACCATATCTTTGGCACACCCAGAGCTTGTGGCAATCTCAGGGCCATGAAAATCTGGTCCCTCCTGTTCCTGAAAGGAATGAACAGGATAAACTGCGAGGAATTATTCAGCAGGAATAGGGAGTTAAAAACAATGGGACAATGAGTGTAACCTGGTGGGTGAAGATTCAGGAGAGACATGTTATTCCTGCATTTTCACTACCAGATAAAATATGGGTCAGCTTGAGTTCTGTAAGCTGCTGCTCTTCCCGCAGGCACTCTATCAGTTTCCAGACACTAGGGTGACATGCATCTAGCCCAGAATTAAAACCTCAGTGCCAGCCTTCGATTGCATTATTTGTCCTTGCAAGGCCATGATTAGTTCCATTATAGCAATTCCACAGTTCAACTGGGAATTTTGGTCTTCTTTGTCCAGATCTACCTCGCAGTCCACCTAGCCAGGTATCCTCATAATAATCCATCACTGGCTGCAGCAGATCTTCATTATCCACATAAAAAGGCATGACCTTCATTTCGTTGAACTTACTAATGACATATAACTGAAGAAGACATCATAAATGTAATAACTAAATCAAAAAATTCATACTTGGGACTGGACAAAATCTCCATAATGTTGAAAATGTTAAGCCCATCTATAGTCACCCCTTTCAAAATATTATTCCAAAAATATCTAATGGATAATGACATCCCACCAGACTGGTTATCAGCAAATGTGATACCTATGCATAAAAAGGGTAAGAAGTCTGAAATCACTAACTATAGATCAATCAGCCTGACATCAGTCCCAGGAAAAATGTTAAATCCCTAATCAAAAATAAAATAAACTCCTACTTTGATCACAAGGGATTAAGGGATGAAACACAAAATTATTTTTTGTCAGGGAGGTCTTGCATAACAAATTTGTTATGTTTCTAAGACAAAATTTCTGCAGCCCTGGATGGAGAGGAGTCGGTGGACTGCATTTATTTGGATTTTGCAAAGGTCTTTGATAAAGTATCGTAAGAGGCAATAATGCTGTACAAAGTCTGTGTGACCTACATATTGACCACAGAATTGAATGATGGATTATGGGGTGGATAAGAGGAAGAACCCAGTTGATATGCATAAATGGGTACTACTCCGCTCCAGTTCCTGTGATGAGTGGGGTGCCCCAGGGATCTGTTCTGGGGCCCAGGATTTCATAGCAAGTATGGGGCAGCTTTCTACTAACTGGATGAGTAAATATGAGATGACACAAAATTAGCTGGGATAGCCTCTAATAGAGGAAACATAGCTTCTATACAGAAGGATCTGGACAAAATATACACATGGGCAGAACAGAGGGGAATGAGTTTTAATACTGAAAAGTGCTGTGTCGTAAATCTAGAAAGGCGGAATATGAAAGGTACTTATTTTTTAAATGGGCAGCCCCTTAGCGAATCAACTGAAGAAAGGGATCTCGGCATAATAGTAAATGAGCACCTAACATGAAATGCACTGCAACAACCAAATAACAAAAGAAAAAAGGGTTCTGTGGAACATAAAAAGAAATTTTAAAAGTAGAAGCATGCAAGTCATAATGCTCCTGTAGAGAAATTATGTTAGGCTACTCCTGAACTGTGGAAGCCCAGTCTGGGAGCCAGTCAAATAAGGGTGCATACACAAAATCGAAGGTATTCAAAGACACGCTGCCAACATTATTCACAATCTAAGGGATATGCCATTTTAGGGACACTGGTTTACCGGGATTGAGAAAGGGCATATTCCATTTTGCACATTGTAAAAAATGGTATTGTCACGGGTGTCTGCTAAGCCAAAATCCGCTTTTACCCGTGTTTGGTTTTGTGTACTTTATTTAACAATTTTTAACTCTACTAACATGCATTTTAGCAATTTTGATTTCCACTATTGCACATCCTTCCATCCTTGTACCAATTTAAAGTTATTTTAGGTACAAGATGTGATGGCAGCAGCAACACTACAGCCCCCATCCCTAAGGTGTAATGGAAGCAGCACTATGGCCCCATCCCTCAGGTACGATGGCAGCACCAACAGCACTATGACCCCCATCCCTCTGGAGTGATGGCAGCAGCAAAAGCACTACAACCTCTCTCCCTCAGGTGTGACAGAAGCAGCAGCACTGTGGCCCCCATCCCTTAGGTGTGATGGCAGCAGCACTACATTCACCATTCCTCTGGTGTGATGGCTGTATCAGCACTATGGCCCCCATCCCTCAGGTGGAACAGCAGCAGTACTACATTCCCCATTCACCAGTGGTGATGGCAGAAGTACTACAGCCCCCACCCCTTCAGTGTGATGGCAGCAGCAACAATGCAGTCCACATCCCTCTGGGGTGATGGCAGTAGTGACAGCACTATGATCCCTTTTCTTCAGCACCCACACCCCACATGCACAAGTTACAAATGACTTGGTTTCTTTTCTTGTTAGAACTCAGATGTGAATTAATCTGAACCATCACCGCTAAGGTGGACTACCTTTGTTTTTTCCTACCTATAATTTAGCGGCCTGAATTGGATTTCTGCCTGTGACACTGCTGACCAGGGTTAGGGAACAGACTTGTGTATTGGAGGGCCAGCTGGTCGGTGAAGGCTTGAGTATCCAATGACCAATCATCTTCTCCTGGGAGGGAGGGTGGGTTCATGGGTCAGCATTTGCTGGCCCTGTGGAGGCCAGAGGCACAACAACATGTCAGCATTCACTGCAGGAGGGAGCGTGATGGACGTCAGCTTGTGCCTTGACATCATGTGGCCTGTCATGCTCTCAAGAAAATGGGAAAATACCCACTGACCCAACTGAAGGACAGATGTTGGTCCCCTCCATAAGCCAGAATCCCCAGACATGTGTCCATTCTGACCCCTGCCATGCCCAGGATACACCGGAAGCTCTTTAGGGCAATTCTCCTCCCCTGGTAGCCTCCCACAGGTGTAGTGGCCCACTCAATGAAGGGTTACTTTGGGTTACCTGGTAGCACAGCAGAAAGGGGCAGTGGATGGTAGTTGCCACTCAGCAGTGATGGTAGGGGGCCTTGGCAGGCCTGAAGAAGTAAATAGCCAGGGGATAAAAAATTGCTTGAATTTGCTTCTTTGAAATAAAGTGTCTTCACCTAAAAAATCCATAAGTAATAAGTGGAGGAAGTTCAAATGGATTTATGCATCTACCAGACGTGGATGCTTTTTTCTCCCTTGGTGTCCATGAAAAGGGTGTCTCCCAGTTTTCATGTCTTTGTTCAGATGTGAATTGAGCACTACTCTGCCCATCAGCATCATATAGCCCCTGGGGTCTTACCTTCTGTACGTCATTGACTGTGCTTTCAAAATCCACTGGCCAAACATAAGTACACTTAAATACTTAACATTTGCTTTTTGTTGAAGCAGTCTATCAGAAAACCTTTTGTTGTCACAGAGACTGAAACAGTAGGTGGGAGAAAAGCTGCAAATGATCCAATTCACCTAAATGGGGTGCTAACTGTGAAGTATTTTCATAAGTAGTATGGCAGTTTCTTCTTTGTGAACATACCTTCATTCAGACTAGTTTTCATTCAAACAACTGAGGATTGTGGATGGCCCTACTGGTTATAAACTTGAATAAGCTAGTTGGTAACAGTGATCCTGCATTTAGCAATCTAAAACCTAGATGCTTATATGCAAATAATACAATAAATACCTGACTAAAATCTAAAAACAAGCTTATAAAACACATACAATGTATCTGAACATTTATCTTTACCTATACAAAATCATTTCAGCCCAAGTAAAAGTCGGGTAAATTACATGGTACCCTGACTACTATTCTATGATGTAGTAAACATATATTGGTATTTTTTTTATATTCTTTGTAAAGCAGGTAAGGACCACTAGGCAGGACTGTCTGTTTTCAGAAGTGACCTAGAAGCACTATGGAGGTTAAGTGACTTGCTTGGAGTCACACAGTATGCAAGTGGAAGTTGTGGCAATCAAACCCAAGTCTTCTGGATGTACCCAGTTTATTCACTGCTTGTTACTCTAACCACTAGGCATGGGTGGTTAAACTGAATGGCTGATTACAACAAAGCAGTGCGGGTGATTTCCTTACTGACTTAATATGCAGCAAAGCAGAAAGAATTCAAAGCACAGCAGCATTCATTTTAAGATGCTGAAATCTAGGTCAGCCTGTTGGCTCTGCAGTAGCACTATTGCTTGCAATACCAGTGACCCAGGGTCAGAAGCAAACTTGGGTTGCTAGAGTTCTGGCCAGGGGAGTAGGATCTAGTACCTGGGGGACTGCTCTCCTCCTCGGGGGAGGATGGGATGCAGGTCCTGCTGCTTTACCACCACCTGTGTGACCACGGGTGGTGATGCAATGGTGCTGCAGAGTGATCAGGAGGAGAGGACCCTATCCAGGATCTAGAGCAGTGGCATATCTCTATGTGACCTACCTCCTTGGGTCTCCTCTAGTGCCAGTGCCCTCAGGGACAGAGAGCAGAAAACCAGGAACAATCACCCCACATTGGCCACTGGCAGAAGGGACCCAGGTGCCCCAGACTTCATAACCAGGCTCCATGATGGACCCACTGAGCTGCCCGACACACACTAAGGGAGTATGGATGGGTCCTGGGGTCCCCTCCCTGTTCACCTGGTGGGGGTACAACCTAGGCAGGATAGGGGCAGGACCACAGGAGCTCCTGAGCATTACGTGGGGGTGAAGCTAAAGGATACCAAGCCTGACAAGTGGAGACTGATGCTGTGAGAAGGGGACATAGAAAGAGAAAATAAAAAAATGTAAAAAAATGCTGAAATCTTAGAGATTCTGTGCAGTGACATGCAATTTCCGTGAGGCACTGGTAAAAGAATTCAAAATCCACAAACCAAACAGGATTCCATGGTTGTTACCGGTGCTACTGGTAAAACTGGAAAACCAGGGTCTCATATACTAAATGTCTGAATGTGCTAAGCTTGATGCCTGTGGAAACCAGAAGAATAAGGGGAGATCTGCCATTGTGTTATGATATAATGCATGATGGCTGTTTACTGAACAAGCTAAATATGGAGTTTAAGCATACCGTGGCAACCTACAAGGGTCACCCATTACAACTAAGACATAAAAAGTTTAATACAAACATCAGGAAAGCTTTTTTCACCAAGAGGGTTCTCCAGCCCTGGAATCAACTACCCACAGATATCATTATTAGTCAAAATAAACAACAATTTAAAAATAGGCAAGATACTTATATCACAGAAGGAAATGTAGTGTCTTATTATGGGTAAAGTGACAGGAGTAAATATGGGCTGACCGCCTTCTCTTGCTCCTTACACCTTAGTATGAATATTAGTATAAGGATATCCCAAAGACAGCAACTGAAAGCTTTTGCAGCTGTCTCACCTAAACAACAGCAATTGAAGCAACGTGAAGAGGGTGGAGCAGAAGCCGCTCCTCATCATGCTGTGCTAAACTGCTGGACCCACAGACAGGAATTGAGGGTGAAGAAGATGAGGAGGCTTTTACTACAGTATTACCTACCGCATTCTCTAGCATGAAATTTGGTGACTAGGGGACACCCTGGGTGTCATCCAAAAAGAGGTATCTGAAAATGAAACAGGGCTCAAGAAAGAGGAACAGCATACAATGGAGCTTGAACAGTGGGTTACTGAGCACACAGAGATGGCAGATTTATTCAGTGGGGACATTTTACAATTACAGGACTGAGAGATGCTGCCCCTTGCAAAAAATAGAAGACATAGAAAATTTATCCCATCGCATTAATATTCGGATACCTGGCATACATTACAAAATTGAGACAGGCAACACGGTAGTGCTTTTGGAGAGTTTTATCCATGAAGTCTTGAATTTGGAACATGAATTTACATTAAATATGATCAGAGCACATGGGGCCTTATCTGTACCACCCTTGGATCTCAAAGCCTGCCAACATCCAGAATTATAGCCTTCTTGTATTTCAGAACAAAATAATTTGTACTAGGAAAAGATTTTGACAAAAAGGAAATTGTGTTTGGGGAACATAAATTATTCTTTGTACAGGACTTTGCACACTCAACTATGGGCAGACATAGGCAATGGTTTCCTGTAGTTCAAGCATTGCATGCTAAAGGGCTAAAATCTCAAGTGGAAAACCCTGCTAAATGTAGAACTACTTTGGACTCAGGCTCCAAATTTTTTAACATTTATTGGTGGCACAGGCATATCTGACAGGGCTGGTAGTCTGTACTGATGAACATAAATGCTCAGAAGTGGAAGGAGGTTGAAAAACCAAGTTGTCAGACACCAAAAGGCAGAGGTCAGGACACATTACTTCAGGTTCCAGGATGGCCTCCAAGTACAGACAACTCAAGACCAATGGATCAACCTTGCCTTATACATCTACAGTCCAGATGAGGAACAGCTGATCTACTGCAGGAAGGACCAGAGAAGAGACATCAGAAGACCTGCGGCAGACTCATTGAAGATTCTACAGTACTGGCGGATAGTGAAGGGATAATTTTCATGAATGTACAGTATGTGAAATGTGTTGGACCCTTTTCCTGTGGGAGTACAATACTAGTGTATGTGGCTAGATAATTGGTTGCTAACACAACACAGCACACACAAAACAATTTATTGGGGGGAGAAAGGAGAACAAAGAACAGAACTCTGCTATACCAGTTCTCTTTCTTTTTAAAGAGTGGTTCTTGATGGGAATATATGAATGGCTTCTGTGAAAGCAAGGGGAATCTTCATGTTGGTGGGGGTCAATCAGGTATGGTTGTGCCGCCATCTTAACTTTGCTTTTTCCTTTTCCATTTTCTCATGTGAGGATGGGGGAAATCGTGGTGTTCCTTTGTTTGATCTTTTCATCATTTGTCTCCCTGATTAAAGTGATGACCATAGCAGGGTATGGATTTTGAGGAATCCCTTACTTAATGGGATCTTTAATGGCACCATTTTCAATGGTCCCCCTAAAACTGACACAACACCAAAGGGGTGGTATGTGTGGGTGAATCGTTCTGGGGGGCGAACCTTACCTATGGGCCCTTCAGCAGACCTGACGGCCAGTTTCTTGGTACTATTTGGAAGCCTGGTGGGAGGGGTATGGTCCTCTTTCTCACTGTTCGGAGGGCCCACAGGGCAGAGTTCCCACCTCACATCTATCAGGGGGGGGGATAGGGTAATAGGTCCAAAGGCCCAACATTCAGATGCAAAAGGACATTTTTTCAAACTGTGGACACTTTGGATTGAAGATATGGGTGGATTTAAGTGTATACTCCTCCTTTTTCAGGAGAAGAGGTTGGGTCCTCCTAGTGGGGCCTACATCAGGTATACCAGGATGTGGGGACTTGAGTTTGCTCAGGAGGGTATGCATATATGACCCTAATTTTCTTTTTGTGTTTAGCTTCTTATTTGGGCCTTCAGGGTAATAACAAGGGGTAGGAAGGGGCTGTGGCTATTGTTGGGGTAAATCACTCACTGGCACTATTGGAAGGAGAGACCCTCACAGGTGGTTGAGTGTAGGGGATTGTAACTGAACTGCTCTTTACCTTCCACAAATTGACTGGTAATGTGGAACAAGTGACACAGCTGGAAGGAGAGGAAGGAATGAATGTTTTCAGCCTTAAACAGGCTGGCCTAGTTTGGAGTTTTGTTTATCACTTTTTCTGGTTATACTGTTTATTGTCTGGGTGTGTGCTGTTTTGCTTTATATGTACTACTCTGACAGCTTCGCAGGTAGTTTGTATCAGTAAGGACCACATGGATTGTCAGCTGCTCTCTGCAGTAGGGTGCACCTATGTAGCTGAGTTGTTGGGGCCTCCTAGTATTTGATAGTGGACATAAATCTTGTGTCTTACAATTTCTGAGGGCTTAATATGCCAATTAATAGAGCAAGAATTATTTAGACATTAAATAAGAGGTGGTCCCCCATAGCTTATTTATATTTACCTTACTCTCTCATATCATGAAAAATTAAGGCATAAGTGGGTTGGGGAGGTAAATGCAGCTTCCTGGGAGGCCCATCCACACCATAGCAGAACAGTAATACTTATCCAACAGAATACCCCATTTCAGATCGAGAATACAGAACTTGACTCAGACAGGTGATTTGTGCAGTTATGGGGAATTTATCAAGACACTATATGCATGCTATTGAATTTATGTGCCCCCAGTAAAGAAAAGGAAAATGTTTTGTTCCTAAAAAAAGGTATAATGGACACAGTGATAGAAGCACACAGGCACTATATCATTGGTGGTGATTTTAATGCCATCATGTCCACTCCACTAGACAGGTATGTGGGAAACCCAGGAGAGGGGAATAGAGTGGGGAAATTACTCAATAGATTAATGGAGGAATTTTGACTTTTGGACATCTGTAGACATCTGAATGGGACAGGATGGGACTAAACTCTTTATTCAGGTAGCCAGAAATGTTATACTCAGATTGATATGTTTTTGCACACCACAGAATAGGTCCATGCAGTCACTGACTCTAAGATTCTCCCTGGACAAATATTGGATCATGCCCCAGTATAGCTGCAATTGGTCATTTATTTATTTATTTATGAGTTTTACCAGGAAAGCATACTGAACAGGGTACCACTAGATTCCAGATGTGCCCTGGGTTGTGGGGGAGAGAAAGAAATACATATTTCAATACATATTTTGTTACATACATATGACCAGCATTGAGAACAGTATTCTTATATACAGAGTAGTCAACAGCAGAGTAAAAAAAAAAATATATATATATATATATATATATATATATGTATATATATTTTTATATATATAGATATACATATCTATCTATCTATCTATCTATCTATCTATCTATCTATATATAAGATAAATAACCTCTCTGCGCAAACACTGAGGCAAGGGTTACCCCAAAGGGCATTTGGCTGGGAAGCCAAGTTTCAAGAAAATACAAAATCACACATGCCCACACAATGCAAAGCATCATGGGCTGCATATGCAAATCACCACAGAATGTTATATTGGTTCAACTTTAAGCAGAATTACATGGAGCCGAAAGGCCTCTCACACAGTTTGCAAAGGGTGCTAACAGATGACATAGACAAGTGTTTTGTCCTACCAGGACTCATCAGTATGCCTTGTCTGTTTGACACCACAGTGGAATGAACCAGCTACCCTAAGACTGTCTGTCTGGGTTATGTTGTGGTGAACTCATTAAAATAAAAAAAATTTTAAAGACAAAGAACCTCTGTGCACAAACACTGAGGCAAGGGTTACCCCAAAGGGCATTTGGCTGGGAAGCCAAGTTTCAAGAAAATACAAAATCACACATGCCCACACAATGCAAAGCATCATGGGCTGCATATGCAAATCACCACAGAATGTTAACCCTTGCCTCAGTGTTTGTGCACAGAGGTTCTTTATCTTTTAAATGTGTTTTTATTTTAATGGGTTCACCACAACATAACCCAGACAGACCGTCTTAGGGTAGCTGGTTTATTCCACTAGGGTGTCAAACAGACAAGGCATACTGATGAGTCCTGGTAGAACGAAACACGTGTCTATGTCATCTGTTAGCATCCTTTGCAAACTGTGTGAGAGGCCTTTCAGCACCATGCAATTCTGCTTAAAGTTGAACCAGCATAACATTCTGTGGTGATTTGCATATGCAGCCCATGATGCTTTGCATTGTGTGGGCATGTGTGATTTTGTATTTTCTTATATATATATATATATATATATATATATATTGTACAGGTGAATAGCCAGCAATACATACATTTTTGCAGAGTAATAACAGCACTCATTTATACAGAGTAGTCAACAGCAGAAGTAAAATAGAAAATATACAGATGAGATGGACAGCAGTCGACATGACAGCTTGGGCTTCAGCAGTGCAAATTTCATGGGCAAGTAGTGGCAAAGTGTGTCTTGAGTAGTGCTTTGAGGCGAGGTGTGCTGGTGGAGTTCCTAATATCAACTGGCAAGGAATTCCATAAGTTTGGCATCCAGTAGCAGAAAGCAGCCTGGCCAGACCCTGTTGACATGTGGGGGATGTGAAGAAGCTGGGAATCAGTGTTCCTGAGTGAGTAAGCCAGCAAGGTTTGTACTGCTATAGCATCTGCAAGGTAGGAGGGGAGTGACTGGGACCAGAATTTCACAGTAGTTCTAACACAGTGTATCAGTCTCTGATTGTGCAGAGATGGGAGGTCTAAGGAGCAGTAGAGGTCACAGTGATGGGTAATGGGAGGGCAGTCCAGGGAGAAAAGGCAGAAAGAGTGGGAGAGAGAATATCCAGTCTGGCCAGGGAGGACTTTGGGGCTACACAGTAGACTACATCTCCAAAGTCCAGTATTGGGAGGATCATCTTTTGAATGATTGCCAGGTGCGTAGGCAAGGGGATGTAACTTTTATTACAGTATAACGCACCCAACATGGGGTGCAGCTTCTTATGTATAGCATCAATTTGTGCAGTGAAGTCAAGATGCTGTTCTAACCAGACCCCAAGGTGTCTGAAGGAAGTACAAACCTCCAGGGGGGAGCCATCTAGTGTGTGGAAAGTGGGGTGGTGGGGAGGTGGGAAAGTTTTGCCCTAGTGCCGAATGTTAGGGAGACCATTTTCTTGGGGTTTAGGAATAGCTGATGAGAACAAAACCAGAGTTGGACATTGTCAAAATCCTGCTGTAGACAGGCAAGTACTGCGTAGGGTGATGGCCCAGAGGCATACAGAACTGTGTCATCTGCATACATGTGAATGGTCATTTGAGAGTGGGCTGCAGGGAGATCATTGAGGAGGATGGAAAACAACAAAGGGCCTAGGACGGAGCCTTGGGGGACCCCGCTCATGACCTCTAGCTTACATTAATTCCAACTGGAGATTAAATGTGGAACTGCAAATTTCCTAAAAATTTAAAGAACAAACAGAAATTCCCATAAAAGAAAAAAAAAATTCATATGGGATGGTGATCAGAGAACAGGAGGGTGGAGGGACCACTAGACTGCCTGAGAATTGACAAGCATTGGGGACAGCAATCGGAGAATGGAGATGGGTGGGGGATCACTAGACTATCAAGGAATATAAAAAATAAAACTAAAAAAAAACAAACAAACATATAGGATGATGATCGAAGAACAGGGGAAGGGTGGGACTACTAGACAACTAGGGAATACATATCGTTATTAATTGGACAGAAATCAATAGGTAGGGGGTGCAACTAGACACCAGGGGGATATAACAGTTCAAACTGTCAGAGACATTACTGTTCAAAGTCTTTACAGTTTGAACAGTAAAGTTCGAACTGTAAAGAACTACGAACAGTTATTTTCTGATCGACTGATCCTTAACAAAGTGAGTGACAGGCAATGTGATTCTCGCCCCAAAAACACATACTTCACTTAATTTTAAAATAATAATACAATAATGTTGTTAAGCATGTGACTGATACCTAAATACAGGTCTTGGTCATTCATAACCAAGTAGAATTTCTTTATAAATCACATTTTAAAAGGAAAAAAGATGACAAAAGCACAAACAGTAGTTCTCTGAGCACAAATTGTAAAAGTCCTTAACAAGTAACAGTTTGAATAGTTTTCATTTACCTGCCTGTCTAGTGACAATAAAAAAAAAAATTAGAATTCAAAGATGGTGAGATATCTTCTCACCACACTATCCAAAGGCATACCCTTGCACAGACTCCATCATCCCTGAAAATTTCAAGAAAAACTTTCATTCTGTCTGGGCTGTAGATGAGGGCAAAAAATCCCATATTAACAAATGGGAAAAAAGTTGTTTTTTCCATTTTTATCACTCTATATCTTAGAAACCATCTAAGATATCATAATGAAACTTTTCACATCTGGACACATGGGTAAAGTGACCATGAAGGCAAACATTTGGGCTATTTCATAAAAAAGTGCCAGTTATTAAGGTACTAAAGTTTGACTTTCACATAGAACTGCCTGTACAATCCTAACTATAGGGGTGCGACAGTGCTCCTATAACTTAATACGTGGACAGCGATCAGAGAATGGGGGAAGGTGGGACCACTGGACAACCAGAGAATATATATTGAATATGAGGACAGTGATTGGAGAACTCGGCAGATGGAGGGACCACTGGACTGCCAATGCATATTATTTAATACTGGGTGGCAACTAGAGAACGAGGTTGGGGGGAGAGACCACTGGACTACCAGGGACATATTATTTTATCTTCAGGGGACAGAAATCATTGGGTAGGGGTGTCACTAGACACCAGGGAGCTATGACAGTTTAGAAAATGGGCATCAAGAATCGAGTCTCCTGATTGGTTGTTGGGTCTGGCAGAGCATGGTCTATGTGGCAACAGACCCAGCCAATACAAGTGCCACTGTAAGTGTCCCATAACTCAAATCAGGCAGCCATAGAATTTTGGCAACTGTCAAAGCAGCCATTGTTTCCTCATGTTGTGCCCACAATGCAGAAACTGAAATGTCAGACAACATACCTGTACCTGTACCTCCTACCACCAAAGGGAACCACAATAAACAAACCTTACTAACGTAACTGGCAGTGTGCAGAGCAAAATGAATTCTGGTGTCTAAAGTCTACACTATATTAGCAAGATCGAGTGGTGTCTCCAATACCGCCACTGAGCATGAGATCACCAGTACTTTCTTAGTTTTCCATACCACCAATGGACGTCCATCGGCGGTATGGAAAACAAAGAAAATATCGGTCCTGTAACACACAGTAGTGCTACCGGAGGTAGTGCTCTCTCTCTGTTGCTCAAGTCATTCACAGTTTTGCAGCCCATAACATGATCCAACTGAGGAAAACAAAAACAAAAAAAATGCAGAAATTTCAAGAACATTTTTTAATGACATTACTACTTAACTACTGTTCCCATTGCACTCCATACCATACCCTGGGTTTCGTTGACTGTGGGAACCTGAACTGAAACAAAGTAAGACAAACAGGTTAATAGAAAGGAGGGAGAAAAGCAAGTTTTGACTAATTTTCACACTGCCTTTCCTGTGTCTTTTACAAGCCTGTCTCAGAGTGAGGTTAAAATTCATAGGGACATGCAGCAGCATGTCCTGGTTAGTGGTTCACACAATTTGTGACTGTGGAAAAAGTACTGTAAAGACCTACAAAAGGAAGCTGATTTTCTATGTGAGCCCTGTTCTTTCATTTCTTTTACTTTTGTTTGCTGCTGTTGCTAGTCAGAGGGAGGGAGGAAGGAGAACAGTAGTACAGAATCTCCAGTAGGACAGAAGTGCCCACCCTAAAAAAAAAAATACAAAACCACAATCTAATGCAAGTGGAGGAACTATTTTATCTCCAAACATATTTTAAACTAATATTGCACTAACTTTTTAAAATCAAACTTAATTAATTTTACAGTGCCCATTTTATAAGTGCAGTAGTACCCTCCAGGGTAGGCGGTATTGTGCTATACAGGACTTCCGGGGGCTATAAGGCCCTCCAACTGTGGTGTCAGGCCTCATTATGCCCCTGGGCAGTCTGGTATATCACAATACCGCCCATCCTGTCGGGTATAATTGCTTACTCGTACTGTCATGGACCTTTACTATCCGCAGTCTTCACAGTTCAAACAGGAATATCTGAACTGTAAAGAACTGTGAATGGTTATTTTCTGATCACTTGATCCTTAGCTAGGCGAGTGATGAGCGATATGATTCTCACCCCAAAAAGACATACTTACCCTCAAGATTTTTAAATGATAATACAATAATGCAACTAAGCACGTGACTGAGATTTAAATACATGTCTTGGTCATTCCTTTCCAAGTAGCACTTCTTTAGAAATCAATTAAAAAAAGCAAAAAAAAAATAAGATTGCAGACTGCACAAACAATATTTGTCTGAGCACAAACAGTAAATCCTTAACAATTAACAGTTTGAAAGGTTTTCATTTACCTGCCTGTCTGGCAGCTGTCACAAAAATTTTTATAATTCAAAAAATGCTAACATATTTTTTCACCAAACCATCCAAAGGCACACCATTGGCACATACACCATACTCCCTGAACATTTCAGCAACAAATCTCATTCCATCTGGGCTGCAGGTGACGGCAAAAAATCCCATGTTAACCAACCAGAAAAAAGTTTTTTTTTCTGTTTTTTACCACTTTATATCTCAAAAACTGACTTCCGGTTGGGCTTCCAAGCAGCATGGCAGTGTAAAAGCAGAGCTCCGCTACACCCCTTGCTAATCTCCCAAATTTGATGCCTTTAACGAAAAACAACTTAAAAAAAAACAAGATCTAGATATTGGGGACATACGTAAGAAGTATTGTAAAGAAGAAAAAAAAAGAAATTGTACAACTACGGGAAGCAGTGAGCAGAATAAAATCGAGCAGCAATGTCGGCCCAGGAGCCCTCCGACTCAGAAAACTCTCAAGCACCAGCAGAATGGCAGGACCAGACGACCATACCAAATAATAAAGCAAGAAACAAATGCATAAAGTTAGATACTATATACAAGGAGCTATTATCGTTTTGTGCGGAAATTAAAGATCTTTACAGAGAGCTTTACAGAGATATAGTGAGCCTGGAGCAATGAGCTGATGCATCGGAGAGACAGATAAGAGCAGTAGAGAACAGAGTAGATGACATGGAGAATACAATTCAACTCTTACAAGACCAATGTATACAATTTCAAGAAAAACAAGAAGATATGGAAAATAGAGCATGCAGAAAGAACCTAAGATTATATTGCATTCCTGAAGGCTCAGAAGGTCAGGATATTACTGAGTTTACTATTGCTTTGCTCAAAACAGCTCTTGAATTGCCCTCAGATATTCAATTATCATTAGAGAGAGTTCACCGTGCACTGGGCCCATGGCCTACAGATCCAAATGCTAAGCCTCGATCTATTAGTATGCGCTTTCTTAGCTACGCAGTCAAGGAGACAGTATTAACAGCAGCATGGTGAAAGAGCAAGGTCTTTTATGGACAAACTCGCTTCTATGTTGATAACAGTAATGCTCCACAAACTATGCGTAATCGCAGACCATATGCAGACATCTTATCAGCTTTGAAGGAGGCAGCCATCAGATTCACAACACCATACCCAGCCAGACTTGTGGTGCAACTTCCATCGAGAAGGAAGGAATTTCATACTGCGGAGGAGGCCAGAGAGGAGCTCCTTAAAGCAGGAATTCAAATAAAAACAAAATCCACGTTAGGATTACAGAAAACTGACCCACCGCACTGACATATAGTGAATTTGGGCAGAACACAGAATGGCGGCGAAGTATCAAAGAGGAGGAATATTTCTAATCGTCTGGCAACTTTTCACCGATTGGCAAGGGGAAGAACCTGACTGACAGAAGCTGAAGCTTAGCTTATGATTCCTTGATGGTCCTCTGGTTAGAGGTCTTTGAAAGCTTATGTCTGATCAGAGGGACTGGGAATTCAGTTGTCTTAACTGGGATCTTTATTAGATGACAACTGTCTCACAGGAGGTTGGACAGAGATAAGAAATCGCTAATAAGTGTACCTGCAGAGAACTTGGCCATAACAAAGAAACAAGTAAAACATTTGATCTGGTTGTTTGAACTGGCCCTGACGATCGCTTTGAAGGAGGCAACGGATATAACTTTAAAGAGCAGATTATTGTGCTCTGCATGATTTGTTTTCAGGGTTAACCTGACATAAGGGCCTGAGAAAAGTTGCCCTAGTTGAATAATACAGAATTTAGTTAATCATAACATAAACAATTTACTTTGTGGGGTGGGGAGGAGGAAGCATCTCCAGACATTACAGGGAAGCCCATTTCAAATCAAAGACAGACAGGCAGAATATTTTGAGTTAACATTTGGATTTTTATTTAGCTTGTCTGCATATTTATTTTTAATTTTTATGAGGGCAGCAGTATATCCTCAGGAGGCCTGGGTATTTGGTGTTACCAGATATCCTACGGTGACCCCAGACTATCAGGAGGCACACTGAGGGAGCAGGTTATTAAACTCCCCTACCTTGGAAGCCAATTTTATTTGGAATACATTGTATGTACATAGTTATCAAGACAAAGGTCAGATATATACTGACAATTTGCTTCAGATTTCAAAAGGTTTGATAAGATCACAGCAGGAGATGTTTAAGAATAATCTAGACAGGAAAGGCATAAAATGTTTAAAAAAAGTGATGTTCAGAAAGATGGCTCTGGGGGGAACATCAGTATGGTGATCCTCAGGAATGGGATTATTAAGATTGAGACAACAGGAGAGAATATGTTTCCATAAGGGAATAAGATGGCTACTCTGATAGTAAAGGCATTCTTGCTTAATATAAATGGGCTTAATAACCCCATTAAAAGGGCCGGACTGTTCCAATACATCAAAAAACACCCCAGTGATTTTTATTATCTCCAGGAAACACACTTAACAGATACCGAACCGAAATTGAAATGGGGGCAGGTTTTGGGTATATAGTCATCCTTTCCTAAAGGGAAACAATGAAGAGTAGCCATTTTAATACCTAGGACCTCTCCTTTTCATTTAGATACACAGTGTGTAGACCCAGAGGGAAGGTATGTAATCTTAAAAGGTACCCTTTATGAGACAAAGGTCACGTTAGTGAATGTGTATTTTCCCCCTCTTACATCTGTTTGTCTTTTTAAAAGATTTTTTTTGTAAAACTCCTAGACATTATGCACGGCTGCCTTATCATAGGGGGATATATCAATTTAACTTTGACACCTTGATTGGACTCCTCTACACCTTCCAAATATAGACTAACATCAGCTCAAAGATTATTTATTTCTCAACTTAGGGCATTGCGTCTAATCGATGTATGGATATACATTTTTCTCCCCTAGACACAATTCTTACTCAAGATTGGACTACTTTTTCATTTCAAAAGAACCTTTGGACTATTTACAAGATGTAAATATAGGACCTAGATTTCTTTCCAATCATTCTCCCCTATTTTTGAGGCTAGATTTTAAAATACCAAAGAAATCCACTGGGTGGCACTTGAATACATCTTTTTTAAAGGATAAAGCTTTTAGGGACAGCTTTAACTCAAAAATAGCTTAGGTTATTGCAGAAAATTTGTCCCAGGAGACATCCAATACAATAGTTTGGGATACTGTGATAGTTGTGATCAGGGGGGAGATAACTTCATATTCAGCATATAAGAAGAGATATTGGGAAACAAGATATGGTGAATTACATGAGAAATTAAGGGAAATACAAACAAAGTTTACCCCTATTTCCATGGAGGCCCAAGCCCAGATTAATCAGACAAAGGCTGAGCTCCAGATACTTTTAGATGAAAAAACACAACAGGCACTATTTTACTTAAAAACATATAGGTATGAGGGAGGGCCAAAAGGAGTGAGAAATTTAGCCTGGAGGCTTAGGGGACATAGGACAGCTACAATCATAACACATTTAGTGTATCTGGAGAGAAAAACAAGAGCTCTTAACTCACAGCAGATATTACAACTGTTCCAGAAATATTATAGGCAGCTATATCTGGAACTGGGAAGGGAGAAGCCAGAGAAGGCGAGGGGGACAGCAAGGTCAGCACCCAGGGTGGGGGCTGACCAAATGAGCAGACATGAAAGACCATTAGGCCTATTCTGCTGGCATTTTAGTATGTTAGTATGTTAGTATATGAGAAACCACAAGGTCCAGAATTTAACAAAATCGAGGAATCCCCCCCCCTTACATTAAGAAAGCTAACAAAGGAAATGGAAATCAGATTAAAAGCCCCTATCAGATCAGAGGAAGTGAGACGTGCCATAAAAGAAAGTAAATCATTAAAAACCCCTTGCCCAGATGTATTTCCTTCCGAGTGGTACAAGACTTTTAGTAAACAACTGAGTCCTTTACTACTAAAGGCCTTTTAGAAATTCAACAGGAAAGTCCCCCTCCTCCATCACGGGATTACACTAATATTTCACCTATCTTAAAAGTAGGCAAACCAGCAGAATTAACTACTTCATATAGGCCAATATCCATATTAAACATGGACTACAAGTTATTATGTCCATATGGGCACATAGACTGGAGGAACTGTTACCCTATTTGATTAGTTCAGATCAATCTGGGTTCATTCGAGCCAGAGAAACCACAGATAATATACGTAGAACAATCCATTTGTTGAACCACTTAAATCAAAGACAGATACAGGCAGTGTTGCTCAGCCTCGATGCAGACAAAGCTTTTGATAGCATCAGTTGGCCTTTTTTATGGGATTTCCTTGGGAATTCTCTAGCATGATACAGAGAATGTATACCTCTCTGAAGGCATATGTTAAAGTGAATGGATAGCTATCTTCAATGATACAGCTGGGTAGAGGAACTAGGCAGGGTTGCCCACTTTCCCCCCCTTACTGTTTGCCATATATATTGAGCCATTGGCAGAAGCTGTACTGCAACATCCTAATATTCAGGGGGTCCCTTTAGAAGGGAGGGATTTTACTATATCATTATATGCAGATGACGTATTATTAACACTCCTAGAACCTGAAAAGTCCATTCCTGCTACTTTACAAGTGATAGATAAGTTTTCAGAAATAGCCTGAAACAAAATAAATATACAAAAAACAGAGTTATTATCTTTAAATTTCACCCCCTCTCAGTCTCTGAAGACCCAGATCCCTCTGAAATGGAGAAATAATATGATTAAATGTTTGGATGTAAATATTACCCCAGAAACTGGAACAATTGGAACTGTTTAATTTAGAGCATCTATCGATAGAGATAGAGAATTTAGTTGAGAACTGGACACATCAGGTATTATCTTTTTCAGCTCGAATGCAAGCTATTTGGATGACCTTATTTCCTAAGATATTATATTATTTCCAGACTTTACCGATTATTCCATTACAATTCTACTTTGCATCCTGGGCTAGAATTTTTTTGAGGTTTGTATGGGCTGGGCAACAGCCAAGGGTCAGATGGTATCTGTTACAGTTACCAGTGGCAAAGGGGAGTTGTAATCTTCCAAACCTTAGAGATTACCATAAGGCAGTAACATGTAAAATTGTGATGACATGGCTGAACCCTCAGGTAGAGAAACCATGGACGTTTATACTAAATGATCTAGTAAACATTATCCCTATTATATTTGCCCTCCCACCCAAAATTCTTAGCCACAGTTACAAAACTTTACATTTGGAACCTGTTATACCTTAAAGGCTTGGTATGAGATAAAGGTTTCTACTACATTAACTGAAGTTTTCAGTTATTTTAAACTAATAGGTACAGAAAGTGTATCTTTGGAGATGGGTGCTGTTCGGGTCCATCACAAATGGCAGAAATAAAGGTCTGCTTTTGTTTTATCAATACCTGGATGTGAATGGAGTACTGCCTTTTGCCACACTACAGGCAAAATATCAATTCCCCCATACACATCATTATAGATATTTACAGATTCGGACATTTATACAGAAAGAATTAGCATAAATACTCGCCGCCTATCATACCTATGTTGATGTCCTGTTTTAGGATGCTATAGAGGCAGGAACAAATTCATTAATTGGACAAATATATAAAGCAATAAGAGATTTGGAAGGAATCCACTGAGGATATCTTAGGAGATGGAATAGAGAATTAGGGACTCAGATAACTTATGAGAAATGGTTGGAACCTATTCCCCACTCGATGAGAGTATCTTGTAGTCATCATACTGGTCAGAATATATATGGAA
The DNA here is from genome assembly GCA_016271365.2 of Neoceratodus forsteri. Classification (NCBI taxonomy): domain Eukaryota; kingdom Metazoa; phylum Chordata; order Ceratodontiformes; family Ceratodontidae; genus Neoceratodus; species Neoceratodus forsteri. The sequence continues at coordinate 865,364,687 of CM057450.1, read as the reverse complement.
ATGTCGTAGTGAATATTTATATACCCCGACAAAATTACTCAATTTGTATCTATGGGCATGGCTTTTGGTTGTAGAGAATGTGGAGAAAAATGAAATATAACATATATTTTGTGCTTGTCCAAAAGTTACCCAATACTGGTTGGATATAGAAAGAGCATACAAAATATTGTGGGACCAGAAATTAAATTTTCCAATCAGATGATTCTGCTTTATATTGGGGAAGACGGAAAGTTCCACCAAGTAGAAATAAGTTATACCTGTACCTGGCAGCAGCTAAAAAGGTTATAACTCACCTGTGGCGAACAGCTAAAGTACCCACCCTCTCTGATTGGCATTCATTGATGACTGAGATATACTATCTAGAGAGAATAGTAACTTCTAGAGCTGGAAGGAAGTCACAGTTTGAGCTCCAATGGAGGCCATGGGTTTTCTATATCTCTCCTCTGGATGAAACATTTGTTCTCTGATAGAGCTATATGAAAGTGACCAATTTTTGTAGATATGAATTTTGGGGCCAGATATTCAAATCTTTGCGCCGGGCAAAAACCGTTTGCGCAGGTTTAGCGCGGGGTTAGCGCGAATCTGCTATATTCAAAAGGCCAAATAGCGCGGGCAAACTGCATTAGCGCTGGGCAAACCAGTAATGGATGCAAGGGGCAAAAGGAGGGGTGGGGGGCCTAGAGAGTCGCGCAAGGGGATATTCAAAGGTCCAGCACTGCTACGATACATATGCCTCTGAGCGCAGCGCTTAGTTACCTCTATAAAAGGCTGGTCTAAACACAGGGCAAACACAGAGGAGGAGGGACCAGCACAGGAGGGAATGTGCAGTGCCAGTAGCAGTGATCCTGCCATTGATGGCAGCTGTAGTGGAGGAGGAGGGAGGAGAGGAGGCACAACATGCAGCCATGGCACTTAGCCAAGGAGACGTAATGCTGCAGCAGGGCTGTACGCCCAGGGTCTCATCGAGACCCTGCCTGATACATCATTGGCCGGTACCGGATGAACAGGGAAATGTTGAGGCAGTTTCTGTGAACTCCTGCATGAGCAGCCAGCAAAACACCAGACGCAGTCATGCCATGACAGTGGAGGAGAAGGTGACAGCAGCGATGTGCTTCCTTGCCACAGGGACGTTCCAACGACGAACCGGGGACACCATTGGGGTAACGCAGTCTGCCACCTCACGCATCCTGACCCAGTTCCTAGAGACCCTTCTCACATGCTTGGGAATTCATAGTTCCCCAGCATGGCAGCAGAGTGCAGAGAAACAATGCAGCAGTTCCATTGAGTTGGCGTACCTGCCATCTCTACTGGTGCTATTGACTGCACTCCATGTCCCTATCCATGCACCACCTGGTGATGCCAGTGATGTGTGGTAAACAGGAAGGGTACCACTCCATCAACTGCCAGGTGGTGCGAGTGTGGCAGGGTGCATCAGCAATGTCTATGCGCACACCTCGGCAGTGCCCACAATGCCTTCATCTGGCACCAGTCTCAGGCTGTGCCAGGCCTTTGAGGAGGGCAGATACCCAGTGGGCAACTAGTCGGTGAGTTGTAACAGACAAGGCAAACACACAACAGCATGGATGGGGCATGTTGCAGGCCAGGGAAGGGGTGCGGAGGGCTACAGAGAGGTGCAGGACAGCAGCTGACAGACCGCAGTACAGCACTAACAGGTATATATGTTTTGACAGGGGACAGTGCCTCCTCCTGCGACCTGGCTGCTCACACCAGTACTCGACCGCCACAGTGGCTGAGGAGCTGGTACAAAGAGGCACATGCCAGAACAAGGAACATCATAGAGAGGGTGTTTCGGCATCCTGAAGATGCAATTCAGATGCCTGGTCACATCAGGTGGTGCCTCATAATATACACCTCTGTAGTTGTGTCAGATTCTCAGCCTGTTGTATGCTGCACAACATGGCAATGAACCGTGGGATACAGGCACCTGAACCTGAGGGGACAGTCTGACAGTGAGCCAGAGCCAGTGGTCAGGGGGATAGTGGAGCAACTTGAGAGGAGGGACCCTCATGGCACGCAGGGCCATACAGCACTGGGACAACATCATCAGGACACTGCAACAGACCAGAGGGTAAGTACAGACTGCACAACAACCTGAAAGAGTACAAGTGATTACCAATTAATGTGCACAGACTAACATAACAGTGAAAACAACAATCACATCAGCAAACAAACCAGTGTAATACACAAATAGTGTGTGCATGTGGTGTGAGTCCATGATTGTGCAGCACATATGTGGGGTAGACACAAACGGTGTAATCATGGTGGGAGGTGTGATGTGTTCGAGGGTAAGGGGCAACTGTGTTGGTGGGAGGTAGCAGGTGTGTGTGCCAGACACATCTGCCCATGCATGAGGGGATGGGCGCAGAGCAGCAGACAGCCTGTGGGCATCACCGCGACGACACCCAGGCATGCGGCGTGCACCTGCATTGTGCTGGTGGGACCCTGGGGTGCTCTGCAGAGGACACAGCTGAAGTGAGGCGGGCAGGCATGGTTGACCTCCTGTGTCCCCTGGTGCTGGTGGAGCAGACAGGTGGACGGATCGCCAGCACCACTGGGTTGCAGGTGGAATGTGCGATGGATCGGAACTGGTACCAGTGGCAGCCCTGCACCCACAGTGTGCCTGCCTGTGTGCCCTCTGCCATCTGCACCACGGCCACAAAACCCATGCTGGCGACCAACAGGCACACCACGCATGACATCACCAACTGCCACCACTGCAGCAGTCAACCCAGAGAAGCCACGGTTCATGGCACCCACCAGGTGGCCAAACCTGTCCCTCTGCCTGCTGCTCCGCATGTGCAAAGCCCACTGTTATTGCCTCCCGTCTCGGACCCAGCTCATGTCGCAGCTCATGTCGCATGGCATGGCATGGTCCAGACGGGCTTCCTGCTGTGAGGTGACAGCAGCCTGCAGGAGTGGCCTGGCACCATGGTCTTCGTGGTACCAGAGGCACAGGACCCCCAGCAGCTAGCAGGTGCTCTGTGGCAATGCACCAACTGCTACATCCGGCTGCTGACTATGAGTGGCAGTGGTCTGTGGCACCATATGGACTGTAAACCCCAGCATGTGTCGCAATGCACGCCTTCTGTCCTGCAACACCACCCACACCACCCACCACCATGTGTTCAGCCACACTGCTGACACCTGAACCACCCTGACCTGTTCCATGGCCTTCACAAGCTCCCACCCCACATCCCTGGCACAGGAATGAGCTCAGCTGCTGTGAATATACAGAGACATCACTGTCATCCGCACTGGTGACAGTGACCAGCAGTACCTCTCCCACCCCATCACTTTCAGTTGGTGCAACATCCAGGAGCCCACTGTACTCTAACACCCCTAGTGAGGTGTGACCCCCCCTCCCCAGGCAGTTACATGCCCTGTCCACTGGTATGTCCAACATGCATTGGGCCCATGCTGCCCTGAGATTGACAAAGTCCAGATATTGATGGCCGATCGTCATCAAACTCCTCTGCGACCTCGGGAACCTGGCTGGACATCTGTGGATCATGCTGTGGTGGTGCAGGCCTGTCCGAGAGTGCTGTGGAGAGAATAGGGACAGGGTCAGTCACCCATCCATGGACACTGTGGCAAAATACCACCACTACCACCACCACCACCACACCATGCAGCCCTCAGGACAGGTACCCACCTCACACAAGCCTGTGAAAACATGCACCCACCCACCCACAGTGACCTGACTGTCCAGGCATCATTTCGGCGGGATACAGTGCACCCTGTGCAGGACACCAAAAGCAGGACTGAGGAACCCTTGCCTGCACCATGCTGGGTTACATGTGAATACAGACCTGGCCTTGGAAGTGAGGGTCATCTCAATAACCACCACCTGGCACACACTTGTCACTGCCACCATCCACAGTGTTGAGGCCACCACCGCCATGTGTGGCTCCTCCATACGCTGCTGGTGTTCCGGCAGACCACCACCAGTCCTGGTCCTGTCTCTGTGGCAGTGTGCCTCCTCCTCCTTTGCACGCCACAGGAGGTCATTCCAATGTTCCCGGACTGCCTCAGTTGATCTCCCACGGCCACCAACCACATTCACCACTGCAGTCACCTCCTCCCAAGCCTGCCGCACAACAGCATTGGTGGCCCTGTGTGTGCGTAACACGTCTTCTCTTTCTTTCACCTCATGTGCAAGGGTGTTCAGCTCATCTTGGGAGAATTTATGTGCACAGATGCGCTCCTGTTGGGCCTGCACACCTATGGGATAATCAAAGGGGACAGGTGTCAGTGGCTGTGTCGCAAGTGCAGTGCATCACAGTGGACATCACAATATCATCCCTCACAGTGCTACAGGCCACATAACATATCAGATTGCTGCATGTGCCTGTACGGTGCACATACCCACATTGCCACTGTCTGTCCTGTGTCTGGAGTGGTGTACACACATGTGCACTGCTGTGACTTGTGTGTGCCATGAACCCCTGACTGTTTTGGTGGCCTTTCATCATCATCGAGTATGCGAGGACAAGTGCGCTAGCAATGTCAGGACACCATGCCGCATGGGGCAGCCATTACTGCTGGTACACTGTGTACACCTGGGGGCAGAGGCCATCACACCACATCCAGGAAGACAAGACAGTGCACTGTCATGGCACAGCACCAGTGCACCTGGCTTGCAGACACAATGTGCATGCATTGGCACATGGCACAGTTAATGACAGGGGGTATGTGCACAATGCAGTGGACGTTTGTGGTCCCACGGTGGTCATACATACCAGGAGTGTAGCCAGATATATCCATTTTGTACACAGTCTCCAACCACCCCCCTATTACATAATGTACACATCCTATCCAAATGGCACCCCCTTCCAAACAAGTTGTCAGATGATTCCTCTACACTCTAAAGAGATCATACATGCATCACACACTCCTCGGTGGCCAACACTAACCCAAATACTACAGATTAGATTGATAATTTTAACCGAGTGGCCTATGGTTTGTGACAGGCAGTCAACAAAACTGGACACAAATGTGTACACTGAGTATGCCTGTCTACACCCTTGATACATACCTGGCTCTGCTGCCCATCCCCTGTTGCATGTCTCTTTCCATGTTGTTCACTGCTGTATTCCGCCGCAGTTCCACAACACAACACTGGTGGTACTGCTTGCCCTTTATAGCCCAGCCAGGCAATCCTGCCTGTTAGTCATGTAAATGAGCACATAATGATATGCTAATCACACGGTTTGCCCCATGCATACACTAGTACCCTCATTTGCATACAGCCGTTGAATATGGCTCTGAATAGCCCCGTTCTAGCACAGCAGTGCTGGGCAAAGGCCAGTGCAGAGCTATTTGAGGGTCAGAGCCATGCTATGTGCAGTACGCATGCTCATGGTTCCCCTTGTCCGCGCTGTCATAGCGCGGTCTAGCACTGCGCTAACCAGCTTTAGCGCGGCGCTACACGCATGCACTGTATATCAGCCCAGGGTCATGGTAGGGGTCACTCATGCGCATTTCAAACACTTCCTGTTAGCGCGGCACTACGGCATACATCAGCGCGGTGCTAGACTTCAGATCTAGGGGTGTCAGGCTGTATGCACAGTTGTTCTTTAACTGTTTACTGTGATTATTTGCCCCCTTCCACAGCACCAATGTCTTTGAGACGTAGGCAAAGGGTAGTGGTGGGCCGGGACAAGCGGTGGGATGAGGCTGAGACGGCCAACCTGGTGCAGTTGACGGAGAGGCGCCATCGCCACCTATTTGGACCTGTGCGGAGGGCGACGGTTCCGCACGCAGGTCTGGGCTTCCATTGCCCATCGACTGGCGCCATCACAGGTATTCCACGTGATGGTGAAAAGTGCCACCATCATTACGTCCGACATCAGGCACAGGCAGTGACCACTGCTTGAACGCTGCAGGGCCATGGTTCGCAGGGACTGTGCCTGTGCCAGTGAGATGACTGTGGTGCCACTGCTGGCATGGGTGGTGGGGCAGTGCTTCCGTGGTGTGCTTATGCATGGGTGTTGCTGAGCTCACATGTTGCTCATGGAGTCCACCAATCCATTCGTGTGTACTGTGTGGGACAGAGGTAGACAGTGTCATGGACCCCTGTCATGCTTGGCATGGCTTTGGTGGTGCACTGCACCCATCTGCCACTGTTGCGTGTGTTGTGCTGCACCACTGGGGTACAGGGTGGTCTTTAGCGTACCGTGGTGGCTGATATTGTAGTAACGCTGCTGTACCCTCTTCTCATTGCAGAGCGACGAGGACACACCACAGACAGGAGGGACATGACACAGGCTGGACAGTGGCCGTCAACTGACAGGCGCAGGGTGCCTCCAATGGCACAGCGTGCAGCAGAGAGCAGTGATGGTGACAGGGGTGTTTTGCATGAGTACTGTGTGATGTTATGCTTTTCCACTATGAGTCTGGCTTTACAGGGCAGGCAGTTGAGCAAGTGTGTATCTAGGCATATGCACTGTACACATTTGTGTCAACTTTGGTGTACTGCATGTCTGTCAACTGTTCCTAGGTACACCAGACATTTTGGGTCACTGTAGGCCACTGGGGTATGGCCCTGTTTGAAATGCTGTTGTGTAGGAGACTGATACATGTATAACCTCATTAGAGAGTAGGGGAATTATCTGACAGACATCATACCCTTTTGGAAGGGGTGTACCATTTGGAGTTGCTGAGTACAGCATTTATAAGGGGAGTGTGGCTGTTGGGGATTGTGTGTAGAACATGTGAATGTCTGGCTACACCCCTGTACTACAGTGCTGTGTCGGGTATCGTGGCCCAGTTGGCTGGGTAATCCAGGCCACATGTGGGATGGCTGTGTGCATTTCCGTTGTCCCCCTTTCCTCCATTGCCTTGCCGCTGCTGCGAGGCCTGAGACATGGCTCGCTGTGTGTCTTAAATATTGTTGCCATTGCCGCTATGTGTACTGATAGCAGCCTTGTACTGCCATGTGCATCATGTTGCTGTTATGCCCACCATTGTGGAGGGATGATGCGGTCTCTGCATGGCTGGGACAGTCATCATGCCTGGGGTGGGGATTACTGGGGTTTGCCTGTCGTGCCACCTGTTGCTGCCTCTGATGTTGGCCTGTCTGCCATAGCAACAGTGTACTCCACCTCTCATGGCATGTGTCATTTACAGTACCACGTATAACATGTCAATATCTGTGCAGGACATGTTGTGAGTACATTCAAGGGCTATGCAGACCATGGCGTGCAGAGGGATACTGTGTCATGTGGTGCAAGCATTTCCCTGGCAGTGTACTGTCATGGTGGCGTGGACACAGGTATGTTATAGTGTGTCCCTGTCAGACCTCCGTGGTGGACATGCAGGGGGCTGTGTGGGAGGGGTCCTTTGGGACTGTGGTGCCACACGGCTCTGTGTGGCTGTACATTGCATGTGTGCCTGTTGCGGCATGTGTGTTGGCAGGCATCCTCCAAGCACTCAATGGTGGGCAGTTTGATGTCTGGTGGGGAGTTGGCCAATGGGCATTGAACTGCTTACTTAATGTCTGACACCTAACAAAGGCAATGTTGTACCTTTTTGTGTTTCATTCATTGTGGTGTACGCTAGGGGGGCTGTTCACTATGACTGTCTGTGTATCCCATGGCCATTACAACTCTACAGGTTGTGGCCTTGTATGTGGGTGTCTTGGCTTTCATGAATTGTATCTTGCAGGCCACTGGTGGCAACTGACACAGTCATGGTGTACGTTGGTATGTTTTCATGCTACACTCTGGGGTGGGGTAGCCCACCCTAACAGTGGGGAGGGGGTGTCAGTTTGTCCGCATGGTGTGCAGTTGTGGCCTCCCTGGCTACACCCCTGCCTGTGGGCTCATGCTCTGATGTGGGGGCCATTGTGCCTAAGAGGGTGCTGTCCCTCTGTCCCTGTAGTGCACGGTGTTTGTGCACATGTTATGCAGGTGTGCTGCAGGAGTTGTTCTGTGGTAGCATGTGTGCTGGTTGTCAGCCCCTATGGCAGATGCTGCTCCCACAGGTGTGTGTGCCTCGCCATGCCTTGACCACCAGGGTGACACTGTCCTGTGCATGCCTTTGGCCTACCGCTGCAGTGCCACTGGTGGACCATGCCCAGTGTCTGTGTTTCCATGTGTGTGTCTTCTTGCATGGGTGGTGTCACGGCACTGTGCCATTCTCTACACCACTGTGGGCCCCTCACCCTTCTGTTGCAGCAAGTGGTGTGGCTGGGCATTGGCACTTCCTCTGGTTGTGTACTGCTTGGTTACCTGTCCTGCAGTCCCTACTGTTCTGATGCCAGTGTCATTGTCCTCTGTGGTCATTGGGTCTCTGTGGTCCATGTCGAGTCTCTATCTGTGTCACTTGCCACTATTGCACACTTATGTCAGTCACCCACCCACCTGTTCAGGGTTTCCTGTCATCATTTGTACAGCTGCTGTGTTATGGCATCATGGGTGGCAGTTTGGCTGGGTGTCTATAGTTCTTGTGGAGGGCAGCAGTGAGGGTGGGCCACTGTTGGGGGTGTACATGACAGGCATGTGTGGTTACACACGTGGTTGGGGCTGTGGCACCTTTCTCCAGTTGGTGTCATCTGTATTTTGTATCATAGCTGTGTGACCGTGGGCAGCATGTCCCACCATGTGTCATACCATGTGCATATCAGTCAGTGTCCACTTGTCGTTCACATTTCTGGAGGTGGCTGTCTGTTTGCACTGTTACAGTCTGCACGCCACTGTGCTGGCTGGCCTCCATGTTGTTGGGTGTTTCTCAGCATACATCCACGCACGTCGATGTACACTGGGGTGTTGCATGCTGCCTGTTACGTACTGCCTTGTCCTGCAGGCACATGTTAGTGTGTGTTGTGGTTTGTTACATACTAGCACATGGGCATGGTTGTTGGGCATGCTGTCCACCGTGGTGGTGGTACATGGTGCCTTTGTGTCATTGTCATGCCCTGATGTGGTCCTCTTTCTCCTGTAGGTCCACATCGGTCATCACTGTGGCCACCCGTCCAGAAGAGGGTGAAGGCACGGAGGAGCTGTTAAGAGGCTGGCATCAACAGCATACCCTAATCGAACAGCAAGCTGTCTTGATTTCTGAGACAAGGCGTGCTATGCCATCCTGATGAACGCCTGCCAGCGCCTGTCCCGCACCTAACCCCTGCATACTTTTTCCATTAGCCTGCTTCCTGTCCCTGGCCCAGTGTCCCTAGCCCTGTATCTGCCATCCTGTTCCTCCATTGCTTTCTATTTCCACATCCCTCTCCCAACCACATTCTTACCCCATTGTTCTGTTGCTATATTTACCATTTGCCTGTTTGCACTGTTACTGTTGTTTTCCCCATTGTTTTCAGTCCCTTTGTTACGCCTGCCCTTTTCCCTTTCATTATGTTTTTCTTGCACCCCATTTTTACGAACGGTGTTCTGATATGTTTTGATTTGTTTTTCTGTATATATATATATATATTCATGTTGCCTTTGTGCCTTAGATGTTCACGTTTTGCATTATACTTTATTATGCTTGACATTCCTGTGTCCTGTGTCTTTTTGGGGTGGACTTGGGATTTGACAGTGTTCTGTGGTATTCTGATTTCACTTGTGGTTCTAGGTTATTCCATTCCTTTCACTAGTACTGCAGTTGTGTCTGGCTGGGCTGTTTTGCTTTCCTGTGTTCCTGGACAGCTGCTTACACCTCTGACACTTTGTTTCTGTGGGTGTTTGCACTGCCTCTGTCTGATTGCTATATTCAGTGTTGTCTTAATCCTGGGCAAAGTTTGCCCTGCTCTCCTGGGCCTGTTTGCCCAGCTTCCTTCACTTGCTATATTCAGCTCGTTTTGCACCGGGCTATTCATTTTGAATATAGCTAGGTTTTTGCTCTGGGCACAGTTTGCCCACCGGGCAGTGCTAATTTTGCCCCGGGGCAAAGTTTTGAATATCTGGCCCTTGATCTAGTGTCATTTGATATATAACAGAATGATGTTGTAGAAACATGAATTGCTAACCTGAAGAACATTCTATGTATTGTAAGACAAAAGAGCAATACTGTATAGCTGTACTCCCACTGTCATATATATATATATATATATATATATATATATGTATAACTATATAAAAAACAATAAAAAATAAAGAATATAAAAAAAAAACATACAAGATGCCATCACAAAACAGTTCACATCTTGAGATTCTGGCAGAATGGCCACTCATGCCATACTTTGGGATGTTTCCTAGACATACGCCAAACTTATTAAGGTGCAACATTTTAAATTTAACATTAAAATGCTTTTCCAATGCCAACTATAGTGGCACTATCGCAGCACTATAATATTAGTCAGTTTTTCTTTTTGTAATTTAATCCTCACTCATAACAACACCCCTCCCCCAAACCCTTCACAATTCGGAGGTTGGCATCTACCTGTTTATGACTAGATGGTGAATGGGAGAAAGCTGGATAAAAGTGGAGTCATAAAAATAAGGGCTTCTATCTTGCTCAGCACTGTCAGCACTGACTACTATAGTAGAATGTGTGTGTGTGTGTGTGTGTGTGTGTGTGTGTGTGTGTGTGTGTAGGGGAGATGAGGGAGATTGAGCAACCCCAAAAGTTGAATATAATAATGTATGTTAAAAAAAAATTAAAGGACTCTAGCATTACGAAATCAAGCATGAGCTGATTGTGAGATACGTATGCAACCACTAGTGCTGTGGTAGCATTAACAGCACAGCATGTCTAAGAGGCTTACAGTCTCTTACTGCTAAAGTTACCTGTCAGTTACAGCAGCTCCACAGGAAATCATGTTTGTGAAAGTGTAGCTATTGGTGGTTGTGGATGTGGTGCTGATGGTGGGGATGTTAAACCATCTACAAAGACTACCATGTTGAATGTCTGCTACCCAAGACCTGAATGTGATAGTAACCTGTGAGTGTATGGGGGAGTGTGTGGTGTTTTGTTTTTTTGTTGTTGTAAATAATGTGTTAGATCAATAACACTAGAAAAAACAAATTCTGGTCACAGCCGATACAGCTGTGCCAAGCTTTTACAGTTGTCACAGGAGTATGCCGTGCAGAAGATAGTGGCAATGACTGAACTGCGCATCCATAATACTCAGGCATGCAGAGTCTGATTCAGTGCCACCATGTTGTGCACAGTGGCTGTCACTTCTGCAGTTGCAGAAGAAAAATAAGTGTCCCCGAAGTGTATGTGTTTATGCGGCCAGTGGAGGGGTTGGGCCACATAAACACAAGCACTGGAAAGTGTGCCACAGCACTGTGGAAGCACACTGGACAGTGGTCCAATGACGTGCTTCCAAAGTGCTCTTCTCAAGATGTTGGCATAACGTCTGTGGAGCTCCACCCACACAGCTGTAAAAATGACTTTGCAGCTATAGCAAATCAATTATGGTCAAACAGCAATGCAATCATTTTTCAGTTCTGATTGGCAGGGGCTTCCTCTGTTGTAACACTGACAGTACAAATATACTCAGGTACTTGTGCTAAGCTGGGTATAATAGAATTTGTCACCAGTTGAGGCTTTCTAAATATCTTTTATGCATTAAATTAATTAATTGTAAAAGGCAACATAAATGGGGTTGAATTGTCATTTATTGGCATTCGCGTTCACTGGGAAAGCAAGAAACAAGTGGTAACTTTTTAAAAATGTGCCATGTGACTGTTAATCAGACCAAGTTACTAGAGATTCTCTTTTTGTTCATATAATGCATGATATTGTTAACAACAGGGGACACAATGTGAAAGAAAATTCCGTGGGAAAACTGGAAAGATTGTCTCAGACCAATAGCAGTAACCAGCTGTTCAGAGACACACACACACACACACACACACACACACACACCTGTCAATGATATCACTTCGTGAATGACATCAGTGACAGTCCACTGGGAGCCGAGACTGGGGAAAAAAACAGTAGTATGGCTCATTGCAGACACCACATGGTAAACCATATAAAGATGTGATAAATGAAAAAAGTGACGCAGAACACACATTTCATGAGTTGTACAATGTTACATAGACAATGGTGGCAGAAAAAGACCAACAGCCCATCCAGTCTGCCCAAAGGAATATTAATGAACTCTTATCCATTACTTACCAAACTTGATGGGGACAAGCTGGTTTGGATGAGACGTTAAACCACTGGCCTGTCTGCCTGTTCAGATGAACATTAAAGATCACCTGGCACTTCTTGAAAAGGGGAACATTTTTGTATCCTTGCTAAATTTCCCACATACAATAAAAATAACACCTGGCTAGAGCTTAACCGATTTAATATATTTTTTTCTTATTCTTTTGGGTAACCCAATAATGCTTATGAGGCACAAGTGTCTGTTTTCAAAGGTGACCTGGGAGCACTGGGGAGATTAAGGGACTTGTTCAGAGTCACACAGTGTCCATGTGGAGGTTGTAGAAATCAAACTCAGGTCTTCCAGATATATCTAGGTCATTCACAGGTCATTGCTCTAACCTTTAGTCTATACTGTCAGCTTCCACCTGTACCCCCTCCCCCCCCCTGAAAACAGAACTCCTTTTCCAGGCAACAATAACAAGATAAATAAATAAATGGCCACCATCCTGTGATACCTAGATGAATGGGCCCCTTTAAAAGAGGGAAAAAGAGGACTGTTGGGAAAGAGATACTCCACCTCCTAGTGGTTCCTAGGGCCTGGCTGAAGTCCTCTGGAGATCAGTTGTTCGAAGTTGCAGGCCTGGCCCTATGGAATTTTCTGCCAAGACCTTTGAAGGAGGTACCATCAGTGGAAGCTTTTGAGCAAGGTCTGAAGGCTCATCTGTTCAGAGAAGCTATTGAGATTTATTTTTGAAATAAAGAATTAGCTGACTACTGCATAGTTTTTTTTTGAAATTGCTGCTTATCACTTCCGTCCTGCTGACTCTGATCCTTCAGGCCTGCCAAGGAGTCATCCTCCTGCCACCTGCTGTACCCTAACCTACCTCCTGGGGCCCATGGAGCTGCAGCTTGCCCCCAAGTGGGGATGAGGTGGGGGTGCAGACACCCCATAATCCTTCATTTCATTGGTCCAGAGGTGGCTGGGTGAGTGGGGGCACATCTGAGGCAAGCTCCAGGCAGTCCATCTTCCTGAAGCTGGCATGCATTTTTTTTCATTTTCTCCCTACACAGTGCATGCCCCTGACATCATGGCACAACATGCTGACATCCACTGCATGTCTTGGCCACCCTTCCACATGGGGCTTTCTGTACCCTGATCCTCTGCTTATGGTCAGGCAAGTTGTGGGTGTTGGTCCCCACCCTCCACCTGGAGAAGGTGAGCTGTCATGGGATGCTCAAGCTGTTCTCCCCTGGCCGGCCCTTCAGCAACCCGAGTCTAGTCCAGAACCTTGGTCGCCGGTGTCTCAAGGGGAAATGCAACCGCTGTGCCAATGGGCCGGCTCAGACTACTTAGTAGTTTTATTGGGGATTTTATTTTGTGTATCGACGCCCTTGTTTGTTGTTAATTTATAATGTTTTATACTATCTTTTTAACTTTCTCTGTTTGCACAACACCCAGAGCCTCTGGGATTTGGTGCTCAACAAATAAACTATGCTTATGTTACGTACTTACTTACTTTCATTAGGTGTTTCTGGTCAGACCTATCAAAGTCAAGCTCAGACCTGCTTGTCCCCATTAAGTCTGGAGGCAAGTAGTGAAGAGGAGAGTCAATTAACATTACATCTGTAGATGTGTGTCAAAAAACATTTAACTTTACAGCATGTCAAGTACTTGGGAAAATCCCCCCCTTCAAGAAAATATCTCTGTACATATTTTCAGTGATGACATACAAAAACCCAGAAGCCCAATTCTGTATTAACATATTATCATCATGAAAGATAGGAAAGAAGGTTCTTATTTTAAAAGATGAGTTACAAAAAAGTGGTACATTATTGGTCCCCTCCCCCCAACACACATACTCCCTATGAAGAGTCTCAGTCTTGTGTAAAAGTCAGGAGCCCTGGGTCCCTTATATGAGGTTAACAGAAACTCTCAGAGAAGAACAAGCATGCACCAAACAATGTCTTCATCAGGTACACTACCCCAAAACAGAATATTATACTCCTGGGAGAATGGCCCAAGGGGTCAAACTACTACAACATTCCCAGCTCATGAAACTAGTTGTATGTGTTGAACATGAGTATGCAGCATCCAGTGATCAAAAGACCTACCTTGCCAAATGGGTAACAAAAAATATATAAATGTACTAAGCCTGGAAAGAAGGAAACACCCTTGGTCGGGTTACATTACATCCTAATGTGTACAGGACAATACAGAAGAAATGTTTCCAGTTATTAAGTGAAAGGCAAAGCAACTCTTTCTGAAAGGCAACACAGCTGAAAATGTAAGCTGTTGTTAACAGAGGATCCCTGATGCTGGTGCAACAACAGTTCACCAATGTCCTCGACCTCATCGGGAACCTGTCGATAACCCAGACCCCGATGCGTCCCTGGAATGACTGGCACCAGAACGATGTTCAATGTGGGGTGCTGTGCCCCCCACTCCTCCTACTGTAGATATCTAACTCCATGTTGCACACACAGTGGAGATGGATATTTACCCCCCATCACTGAATAGTCGCTCGAAGTGAAACCCACGTCGCTGCTGATATAGGCGTGGTGGGGGTTTCTTGATGGGGGTTTCGGTGTGCAGGTGTCACTGTAGTGGAGGTATACCATTTACAGACATGATACAATTCCACTCTGTGCTGTGTATTATTTGGAGTTTGCCAGATTCAAGTGACCCTTCTCTGCAGAGTGGAAACCGCCTATTAACTTTCCCTTCCAAACGCAAGAAGAAAACTTTCAAACTTCCTTCCACTATGTGCAACTTGTGCAAATATAAAGAGTTCCTATCATGAGACTATATTAGTGTCCTGCGCTGCCAAAAGTGATGGCCATAGTGAGAACCCAGAGAAAAGCAACTCTATATTATCAGATTTTGGATCATCCAGTAAACAATTTCTGGGTAATATATTTAAGGTTCATTAAGGTAACAATTTGAGGCAAATGATATTCAGACCCCCGATGTCTCATCGTCAGTATTCCGGAAGACTTATGAAAGCATTGTGCATCCTTAATAAAGAATCTTTATCTTACAGTGTGGGTCAAGTCCTCCATATAATAAAAAAGTCATCAGAAAGTACAAGGGGCAGATTTGCAGACACTGAAACAGACGTTAATTGTTCAGCAGTTTCTTTGTGACTGGTCACAAGTCTTTCCTGTGTAGCCACACAAGCCTCTGTAAGGGCTCAGGGTAGGTGGTGGGGGGCACCATACCAATAGCTCACAGGCCACTGTAAGATCACCCCCACAGCCCAGGAGACAGGCTTCTATGTAAGCAATAATGCCCGACAGGGTGGGTGGTATTGCCCATACCGCCTACCCTGGAGGGCATTATTGCGCTTAGAAAATGGGCTACCTGTGGCATTTTCATGAGATTTAATAAAATGTAAAAAGAAATTGAAAAAGCAAAGTGAAATGAAATTTAAATGTTTATGCTGTAAAGTAGTCCCTCCTTTTCTGTGCTGTTCCATGTCTTGTTGCCCCCCCACCCACTACAACTACTACAGAGCTAATACAGTTCTTCCCATTGTTATTTTAAAAATAAAGCAGTTTTCTGTCTGTCTTAACATATTTTTTTTTGCCCCAATCAGAAGTTGCGACGTTGTTAGCCTCTGCCACACAAAGGCAGGAAATGCAGAAGTGCACTTTTTCCAGCTGCCGCTGAAACTGTAAATGATTATTGTTTTTTGCTGTGCATCCTGAATGTGGAGCGGCTTGACCGGGTTCCAATATTTAGTCGGGATATTTGTGGAGCATGTGGCGAGACCGAGGTGAGTGGAAATGGACAGCAGCAGCAGTTGCCAAAAAGAAATGTTATTTTATTTCCCACTTGAAGGGATGTTCGTTTGTGGGTAGGGATGGGTTACTCGCTGAGACAAGAAGGTGTACTGTGTTGTCCAGCAGAATTGTTTGATAGAGTACAGGAGCGGAGCAGGCTGGGGGCGGGCGGGACATCTATAGAACAGCTGTCTGACTGGACCGCAGGGTAAAAAAAAATATGTTTGCTGCTCTGCAGGTGTGCCGTTTTTTTTTAAGTCAGTATTGATTCTCGGGAAAAGAGGGAATTGCCAGTGACACTGGTCATGAAAGGAACTGAAAGATAGGGGGAAAAAGATCATGCTAGTTTTCTGGTAAATGTTGTCAGTTTATTGGGCTGATTTCATGGTGGCCGTCAGGTGAAACTGAGTGAGCGGGAGGCAGAAGTCATTTTTCTTAGGAGCGGGAAAAAGCAGAGGGAGTGGTTTAAAGCTCGCAAAACAAGTATTATTTTTTTTCTGTTACTGGCTGCTGTGTCGTCGAAGTAGTGTTTGTGTGCGTGGTGGTGGTGGTGGTGGTGTGACTTCTTAAATGTTTAAAAAAAAATGGCGGCAGTTTGACATTTTGCAAGTGCTTCAGCCAATGATGAAGCAGGCTGGGCACAAGGATACTTGGTTGGGCATAAGGCAAGGTTTGGCTGGCACTTTTTATTTGGTGGGCATCTATTGAAAGTTAATGTACCCCTGTGGAATGGGTACCAGCCAATCAGATGCCTCCAAATAAAAAGCCCATTTTCTAAAAACTTATATACTCCCTAACAACTTAAAATAACTCATAGAAACATACAGTCTGTTCCATTTGTCCATTGCAATTTCTATGAAAAAGTGTGGTGAATGTCCTCCTCCTCCTCCCCCTGAGGCCATTTTCAGTGAATTTCACTATGTGCTTGTGTTTCTTTCATGACATCCTGTTTATCCCATGCAGGCATCTGTCAGTCCCTTATGCCTCCCTCTTCCTTGTAGTCTCCAAGGTGTATAAGCTGAGGTCTCTTAGTCTCTCCCCTCAGTCTTTTTCCCCCATCCCCTTGATCATTTTGGACACCCTTCTCTGCAGAGTCTCAACACTCTCACTTTTCTTCTATAGGTATGGGTTCCAGAACCATGCACAGCATTCCAGATGCAGGCCTACCTGGGATCTGTACAACAGAAGATTTGCCTCCCTGATTCTACAGTTTCTAAGTTTTTAACTCCACAGAGGGTTATGCTTATGAATGTCCCACATCAATTAGTGCAATGAAGAGAAAATACATTTTGTAGGCAACACACTGCAGTGAGGGAAACAATCCATCGGTCCACCTGGTGTACTTAATGAAAATGCTGCATAATCAAACGCCATCCTGCAGAGCTAGTTAAAGGCAAATTTCAAAGGCCAGACAGAACAAAATGATTAGACCATAATATTTTTCAGTGAGTGCTTCTGCAGTGATGAATGGTGACCCTTTCATGCAAATTCATAGATTGGGCACCCCAAACCTAATGGCATTTCTATTGACCTACTGATCATTTTTAAGTGGCATCTGGCCAGCTGGGAAGACCACAGGACTTTTAATGTCCTGCACAGACCCTCCTTTTTTGACAGCAAAGGGATAAGAATCAGCAGGCTAAGTTGTGTCAGAGTCTGAGGAAGTCTAGTGCTATACAACTACAAAGAAAGAAAAAATACTATTTTCCTAGATCTGCGCCAGTAGCAGCAGTCCACCATGATTAGGGGAGTTGCCAGCTGCAAGGACAATGGGTAGAAGACTGTAATTTCAATCACATGCAGTTTATTAGAGCAACAAAATAATTCATTTTGATAATAGTCTTTAAAAAGATTGACTAAGTTAGCCCCATGCACCATACAGTTCGGTGCTTAACCTCCCAGAAATGCTTCTGATCTATAGTTGGGCAAAAAATATCCATCAGTATCGAAGTACAGTCTCTCATAAAATCATCCCCACAGGCACTTCCAAGCTCTAAGATCCACTTCCATGCCACCCCATGCTCAGTCAACTTTATGATAAGATCACAGGGAGAGTGTAGGGATGCACTCCATTATAGTCTATGGAGAGCACCTTTGTGATCATTATTTTATATTATAATGCCCATTTGGTAATGAAACATGGGCACTGGTCAACTAACAAGCACTAGGCAAGCCTCAGGTACCCTCTCCCTGTGTCCCATCTCATGACTTGCCTGAACAATTAGTTTGCATCCTGCTCCTTTGGTGCCTGCCACCCCCTCCTCCCCCAACTAACAGTCCTGTGAGTTTCCCTTACAGTCACTACTAATGCAGTCTGCCTGACCATGCCCCTTCACACCCCACCATTTACTCTAGCACATCTTCTCTGCTCAGCCTCCCCTCACCCCACCATTTCTCCATATACCTTATCGTCCTTCTTCCCCCACCCTTCACCTTCACCTCAGTACATACCTCTCTCTCGTACCTCCTTTCATCACCCCTCTGCCAGCTATCCTCATCCCTCTGAACTACTGACAAAGCACTTTGTGGCTGCTTATCCCCCCCCCATAAAGTGTTTTTCTTGTTATTTTAACTTGTACCTACTGTATGTTTTGAGTTATTCTGTAAGTTTTGAATCCAAGCAGTATAGTTCATTGTAATGTACCTTTGCTTCCTCCTACTGTACTTTGTTTTGCAATCTATGATGTGGAACCTTTGTAAAAGAGTTTGCACTCAAAGGTCTTTTCTGAATCACTAAATAAATAAAACAAGGGTCTCGTTAGTCGACCAGTGCCCATGTTTCATTACCAAATGGCCATTATAATACAAAAAACTATCGTAAAGTTGCACCCCATAGACTATAATACAGAGCATTCCTGTGCTCTCCCTGTGATCATGTCATGAACTTGGCTGAGCGTGGGGTGATGCAGTGGTGGATCTTAGAACCAGGAAGTGCCTATGTCTCTGTAGGGATGATTTTATGAGCGATTGTACTTCTATGCTAACGGATATTTTTTGGTCAACTATAGATCAGAAGCATTTCCAGGAGGTAAGGTATCAAACTGTGTGGAGTACATCTACCTCCATTTAGCTTGGTGAATACCTTTAAAGAGTGGCTGTATACTAAAACAAAATACATTATCAAACTGGGGCTGTTTGGAGCTACCACCTAAATAAATTAGCAAGACTATGACAACATAGGTCAATGGTACATTATGCAATGGTTAAAAAAATACTCCTCTTTGATTGGCTGGCTGGCATGATTTACAACTTGTAAATCAGAGTATTACCCCATGGGAAGAAGTGCCAGCCAGCCACCCCCCTACCCATATCACTCAGATGCCAAACATGAAAATTAAGTGGCTGCCATAATGATTCACCTGCTAATCGCGAAATTTAAAATCAACTGCTCCTTCACTTAGCGGTGCTAAAGCCTGAGTCCCAAAACAAGGTGTAAAAAAATTAGTAAAGTAAAGAAAACTTCATACAATAGTTAATAGTCTCCAACTGACTCCTTTTTGTTGAAAATCAGCTTTCACCTGAAAATGCAGCAAGCTAACTCTGTACTGAGAGTCTCTCCCTCTCTCGCCACTGGCAGCCTCCTTCACTTCACTGAACAGCTCCACAACAGAAATCTGTAGCCGTTGCTGCACCGAACTCTGGCATCAGAGAAATGATGCAGAGGCAAAAAGTATACAAGGAGCCTTCCCGGTAAAAATAACTTAAGGAAAAAAACTGTTGTGCTCCCTGTCTATCCTCTTTCTATAAAAAACACAGCTCAGTCTCCATTTCCCAGCCCACTGAATGAAACTTTCTACACGACACTTGCCTCAACTAAAAGATGCTACTAAAAAAACACAGAAACATGCTACAAGTAACAGATACTGATAAAATGAAAACAAAAACTGGTGACAGCAGCCTTCCATGTGCAATCCCTAGCAACCCAGGACTATTTTTTGTCTGTGAAAGCATATCGCCTCTATTTTATTAATAAAACATAAAATAAAAAGTTTGACAGCTGGAATTTTAATATTTTCTTTAGCTTATACATTGCATAATTGCAGTATCCCACTGGAGGATGTGGGTGGTGCCAAGATTTACCCACGTCTGGTGTGGTTTCCTCATTCAGCCTGTGGCTTCATGATCAAACCACACCAGGCATGGATAAATCCTGGCTTCACCCTCACCCTCTTGTGGTATCTGTCACCATATATTGAGTCTAGAATTTGTCAGTATACACCAACAATATTAGTTTTTGCTTTTTTCTAAAATAATGTGAAAACAGCTGAGATGCAGTATTGACAAAAAATGTGCTTTAGTTTGCACTGTGAGCAATGGATGATACTGTCTGTTTAAAATTTGGACTTCAGCATGGGCAAAATTACTAACATCACTGCTGGATCACTTCTACAGAACTGCTTGCACCACTGAATTGGTGGTTCATTCAAAATCAGTTTCCTGCTACTGCATGAACCAGAAGGAATCTGGCAGACTTTGTTTTAAAACATACTTTGCTGTCAAGAACCTGTAACAGTCATGCAAAATGTAGTTTATTTTTATGTTTGCTTGCATGCATGTGCAAGAAACATAGTGCCATGATCTGAAAATGCAGTGCCATACAGCTGAAAGGGAGAGCTATGCTTCAGTGAGCAACGATAAGATTTTGCATGCTCATGCGTGCCTCCCACACACACAAACGCAAGCATATTGTGTTCTCATGCACTCCCCCCCCGCCCACACTGTATAGCCAATGGGCATGCCCAATCCCCCATCGGCTGTACTGTGCACCTCCAACAGAGTTCCAGGTGCCATGCTGGGAGCCCACCCCAGCATGGCAGCAGTCTGTATGGCCGAAGAGGGTGCCCAATCCTCTGTCGGCTCCACTGTTTCCCCCTTAAAGAGACTATCGGGTGCCATGCTGGGAGCCCACCCCAGCATGGCCACAGATCCTAAGGCTGATGGGGGTGCCCAATCCCCCGTCAGCTCCATGGCCCCCTCAAACAGCCTTCCAGCTGCCACACTGAGAGCCCACCCCAGCATGGCACAAGTCCTGCTTTGTCTAAGTTTAAAAAAAAAGAGAGAAACTTGAAAGGAAAAAACCTTCCCTCACTGACTGTCCTGACCCAATCTCCCCACCCATGCCCACCCTCTGTACACTCTGCCTCCCAGCACCCCCACTTCACCCCTATACTTACCACCGGAGCTCAACGTGACGATCTTCGTGGACTGGAACACGTCTGCACTCTTCAAAGCCGACTGCAAACTGAGAAAATGCCGGTAAGCTGTATAATGGAATAAATAGGATTTTTTCAACTTTAGTGCATATCTTGGGCATTTTGGGGAATTTTTTTCACCAAATCTTCAACATGGGGTTTTTGGGACACCAACTCATGAATTCTGTCACTGTCTTGGTGTTAATCAGCCCCGAAAGGTGATTTTGTGGTCACTGAGCAGAACCACCTTTCGGGACCAATTTACAAAATGGCAGTGTCACAGCTCATGAGGTAGGCCCCAAAACCCTATGTTGAAAATTTGGTGAAAACTCCTTAAATGACTGTTTTACGAGTTATGTTATGGTTGTTTCTTCAAGACCTTGTAAGTTCGTGGAATTTAATACATTCCCTCCAGATTTTCAACTTTGCGTTTTTACCACACCTCTTTATGAGCAGTACAGCTGCCATTTCTCACATCTTGCCCAAAATTTGTTTCCGTGCATGTATCGCACAATGGAGCAGTTGGTGTGCAAAATCAATGTTTGGGACAGATTAAGAAAATCACAGTGACACTATTCATGAGCAGAAGTGTTAAAATGGCTATGTGAAAAATTTGGTGAAAAAAGTTCATAAAATGACTGTGTTACGAGTGACCATTGCGCAGTTTCCACGCACCCTCATAACTTCATGGATTTCTAATATTTTCAGTCCAGATTTTCACCACTGTCATTTTTCCACACTTCCTTATGAACAGTACAGCTGTCATTTTTCACACCATGGCCGAAATGTGGGAGATCATTGTTCGGAACAGATTAAGAAAATCACAGTGACACTGTTCATGAGCGGAGGTTCCAAAATCCCTGTGTTGACAATCTGCTGTAAAAAATTCCCAAACTAATTGCATTAAAGGTGTGTGTTGCACATTTTCTACGCATGCTCGTGATTTCACCAGTTTTTTAAATATTTTCACTGCAGAATTCCAACATTGCCATTTTTTGTACCTCCCTTTGAACAGTACAGCTGTCATTTTTCACATCCTGCTCAAAATGTGTTTTCGCACCTGTGATGCCAAATGGTGTAGTCACTGTGCGAAATCAGCTTTCGGCTAACAAAGTGATATTGCCACTGTTCATAAGGTGGGGGGTCACAAAAAACCCATGTTGAAAATTTGGAGTGAAAATGCCAATGAACGCCTGAGGCATTAGGGCTTCCGACCATAACGCCCCAGCCTGTAGAGATTGACAGGCATCAGGGGTGTGACTTGGGATTCTCACCTGTAATGCTCATACATTCCATTCCACACCCTGCAGCCAGTGAGAGGCATCAAGGTGAGCCTTGGACTCTTAGGCCCCAAAGTTCACCCCATTCTCCTATACAGGACCCATCTCACCGTATTTTCTGATGGAATGGGGTGAGCATAAGGGCCAAAGACCCCAAGGCACACCATGACACTTGTCAGTGTCTGCAGGGTAGGGTGTGGTGAAATGGCATGCCCGTTATGCCTGATGACCCAAAGGCACACCCTAATACCTGTCAGTCTCTGCAGTGTGGTGGTGGGGTTGGCTTCAGTTCAATACTTCACTGCCATTCCTATTATGCAGCTCTCTAACTCCTACACTACCAATGCCAACGCTAGCAAGCAAACATTCGGCATTGACAAATGCTTGTTTTAACCTATCCTTTGCTCCAATGCAATGGATGGGGGGAGTTGGGTTGTGGGTGAGAAAGGGGCATCTTTTGACTTAGTGTTTTTTATTCATTTGTACCTATGTATATGCTTTCTGAATTTGACACAGTAAATTAACTGGATTTATCTCTTGCCTGTCCTGTGGATTTTGTCTGCATTGGGCTGCATACCTGTCCTTGAGTGCCCGGCTTTCTTTGACGGGGCTGTAGCACTGGACATCAAAATAGCAGTTCTGACCCCAACCCGCTCCCACTTCCTTTGTGCTGGAGCAAGGGACAAGTGAAAAAAAATGAAAGCTAGATTTGGCATGATTGGTGCAGGTACAGTACATCACAGCAAGGTACATTTTAAAACAAAGTCTGCCCGATTCCATCTGGTTGATGCAGGAGCAAGACAGTGATTTTGAAACAAACCGCCAGTTCAGTGGTGTAAGCAATTCTGTATCAGTGAGCTGGCAGTTATTAATTGTATTTTTTATCTTTAGTTGAGTTGACATTGTTAGGTGTGCCGTGGGTAGATACAAGGCATAGGCATGATAGTCTTCACAATTGAGGGTGATGTGCATTTGACTTCAGCTGTTGGTGGAAAATTGGCTACTTAGAAAAATGCACAGCTAAGCAACTGAACACTGCACTCCGCAGACGCTATGCCCGACTAACACTGAACACTTAAAAAAAAAAGAAAAAGCTGACGCCAGAAATGAATGCAGTGACTACAAACTGTATTAAAGTGCTTAAATAGTGAGAAAATATACAAACAGGCTGGGCAACCTGAAAAAAGTATGTTATTTTATCAGGGTGTCCAGTCTGTTTGTATATTTTCTCACTATTAAACCCCTTAATAAATGTTGTCTCTGGTGCCAGCATTCTTTTGTTTGAAAAAATGCACAGGTAGCATAAAACAGGTGATTCAGTGGTAGTTAGCGTAGGTAGTTATCTTTCAATCAACAAGGAGTTATTCACATAGAATCAACAAGGAGTTATTCAAGTAGAATGTAAAAGCAAAAATTATTTAAAAAAAATGTAAACGTAGGGGGCAGCATGGCTATCTGCTTTCAAAGTAGGGTTCATGCTAAGGATGCTAGTAGAGATGCAGCGAATTTAAATTCTGCCAGTGAAGTGAACACAAACTGGGCATTTTGCATTGCCATTCTGCTATGTGGAGTGGACAATGCAAAGTGCTTACTCCTCCTTGTCATCACCACTTTGCGTTAAGGTGGAATGGCAAAGTGAAGTAAGGCAAAGTCATTGTTTTTAATGGACTTCACGTTCCTCAATATGATTGTAAGTGACCCACTTGGTGTTTCAGATTTGGCAGCCCCCCCCCACACACATCACATGGCTTACAGTACTGTAAGTCACATGCTCTTTAGCTAGGCTGGAAGAAAGTGAGTCATACAAGCAGACACTTTTACTTTCTCCTGTGCAGATGGAGAGAGAGTAGTGTGTTTTGTGACTGCTGATACTTTGAGATCAGAGCAAGGAGGGATTTAACTTTGATTTAGACCCACCAGCTTTTTTAAAAGCTACATTTTTTTGTCTTTTCTGTACTCTTTTTTTTACTTAATTTGCTCTTTCTGTAAATTTTATTTTTCTTACCTTTATAAGTAGTTAGTTGTTTATCTATGTCTGTGTGACTGTGTGTGTGTGTGTGTTGTGTGACAGTGTGAGTAGTGATTGCTCAGACTGAGGGAGCTCAGTAGGAGAGATGGACCAGGGTGAGGGAATGTCTGGCGTGGGGGCAGTTCTGGCTGAGTGTGACAGTGTTAAACGTCATACCATGTGCATGTGTGGAGGGCATGGGCACCCATTCCTGTTGGATCACTCAAAACTTGTGAGTGTCCCCCCCCAAGAAGCAGGATCACCACCGCCTCCTTTCCTGACTCTGAGGCAGTTGAACCACCAACACCACCACCACCAAGTCCAGCACCAGGTCCTCTGGAGCAGGATGTGCCTGTTCCTCTGGGCCCAGATGTGGATCCCATCCCTGTTCAGCACTGTGACCAGCTGGCTGCCAGTTCATCTGGCCATCCCCTGCCAGTGCCTGGTCCTCCCTGCACCTCCTTTGTTTGGCAATTTTTTGACTGTGTCAGTGGGGACAGCAGTGTGGTCACTTGCCACCTATGTGAGGTGGAGGTGCACTGTGGCCCCCGGGGGCTCACCTGGGGACTGGGGGCTAGCACACCCATATGCTCAATCACCAGCAGTTAGAGTGGCAGGCTGCCACAGAACAGACCATGCCTGCACCTGCTGGCCATTCTGTGGCACAGGGTGCAGCTGTGCACTGTGGAATCCCTAAGAAGAGGAGGGCCACAGCAGCACCTGCTGTTCCACCAGTACCCCCACCCCCCACCACTACCATCACCACCACCAGCAGATCAGCCTGTAAAACATGTGGACCCCAGAGAACTGCATGTAACACAGGCTGACTTGGCAGTTCTCCGGAGTGATGTCAAGGATAACAATGAGAGGGTGAGTGCTGTGGAGTAGCGGCTGGATCACATAGAGGGACATCAGTTGCAAATTATGTCCATGCTGGCACTGTTGCTGGAGCACCATGGGATCCCACATTAGTTTTTTTTTTTCCAGACATCATGTGCTACCCCACACCTTCCTTGCTGTGTTATAAAATGCATTTCTCCACCATCCCAGACCCTTGTATGTAATTATGCCCTTTTTTGTTGTTTTCCATATGCGTAACACTTTGCATTCTGAGTAGTGCAAGTATACTGTACTAAACTGCATGTGTGCAGTCAGTCTTCTTTCCAGTCTGTGTATGTACTGCAGATACTGTCCAACTCCCTGACTTAAAAACAAACATTAATGAGTATAATTGTGGGGTGGTGAAGCATGGAGAGATACTACAAAACAGGATTACAATACATCCAAGTAACTATTAAAAAAAATTAATGTTGTGATTCATGATGTGATCATGAATCATGATTTGTGACTGCATTTGTGACCATTATGATGAAAAAACGTGAATGCCTGCCGCCTACAGCTGTACTTCCCCAATGAGCTGTAACTTAAAACTCCCAGACTTAAAAACATGTATCAGTGAGTACAATGGTGGGGTGGTGAAGCCTGGAGAGATACTATAAAACAGGCTTACAATACATCCAAGTAACTAGAAAAAAAATAATGTTGTGATTCGTAACGTGAATGATCGTGAATCGTGATTTGTGACTGCATTTGTGACTGTGATGATGAAGAACATGATTTGTATCACGAGTGACTCATGATGTTGGTCCTGACTTAAAAACACATATTAATGAATACAATGTTCATGCAGAATTAAGCACCACACCTATCCAATACTCTGAGGGGAAGCCAAAGAAACAACTGTGACGTACGTTACAGATGGAGATTGGGCCCTAAAGAGATGGAAATGCACAGACAGATTAAGATTGCACTGTGCACTGAAGAGAAGCAGACACAAAGGCACAACACCTAACCAGTGTTCACCATCAGAAATTAAAATCTGGAAAAGAATACCTTTGCCAGTTGGGGTGGGCCGCGGGAGGGGGGCAGTGTACTGCACTGCTGCAGTAACAGTCACTAGTACTAGTTCCAGTAAAGATACCACAAAAAAGTACAAAAATCACACAGCTGCAGTGGAAAGCAGCTTCACATTGCTGAAATTATTATGTGGCACAATAAAAGGTGTCTGATTTGATGACACGCGTCACACACATACTCACACGCGCACACTAAGTAATGCATAGCAAATTGAAAACTTCAGTAATATAACCACATATTTTAAACAAACTAAAATTATGCACTGCTGCAACACAACAATCAGCAAAAAATAGCAAGAAATATTGAAAATATTAATGTGTGTACATTAACATAGCTATACAAGAAAAATATCACCAAAACAGAAAGCACTGTCTTTTTCTCCAAGTTAATCTAACTACACCAGACATACGCCCCTCCCTCAAAGCACTCTTCCACTGTCACTCAGTGCACAGACTGAATGTTGTACATTAACATTCAAAATCCATACACAAGCAATAAACGCTGGATGATATGAGCACAGGAGGGTTTCCTATAATCGACGAACTAAAGTTTCAGCAAAAAAATGACTCAAAAAGGCTTTTTTAACAGCTTTTTGAAGGTTTGAATTGCAGAGAGCACTCAGAGCAGATTGTCTCCTATAGCTTCCTACACACACACTTCCCCAAACTGAGGTTGTGGCAGAGGAATCTAGAGTCCATGTGACCTAAAATCCCATGAATCACTGCAAAATTTGCCTTTGGAGCTTAAAAACAAGGTGAAGTGAGGTGAAGTACATTGTTTTCAATTCACTTCACCTTAAGAATTGGTGGAGTATTGGTTTGGGAAGGCAGAGTAATGCGAAGTCAGTGTTTTCAATGGACTTCACATTACCCATTAATAACACAAAGTACTCCAATTCGTGTTGCAGAGCACTCCGCGAATTCACCTTCACTCTGCGAATCACTCCACGGAGTGAATTGGGGCCATTTCACCCATCACTAGATGCTAGGAGCTTTGTTTATTTATTTAATTTTAGTCTTTGGTAACCGGGTAAGACCCGCTAGGCACAAGTGCTTGTTTTAAGGGGCGACCTGGGAGCACTGGGGGGTTAAGTGACTTGCTCAGAGTTACACAGTATTCAAGTGGAGGTTGTGGGAATCAAACCCAGGTCTGCTGGATGTATCAAGCTCTTTCGCAGCTCATTACTCAAACCTCTGGGCTATACTGCCAGCCCTTTAGGAGCTTATTTAAAATTGAATAGTAAGAGACAGGAAATCTGTGTACTATTATTTTTGGCCATTATAATGATGGGGAAGAACTAAAATTTCAACTTCTGCAGATGGTGATAAGGGGAAGTCACAAGCCTCTACCAGTGCTGTGGGAACATTGGTTCATGGTAATAAAGTGTCCTGAAAAGATAAGCCTAAAATGCTGTTTTCTAAGCCAACCAAGATCAAAACCTCAGAGTTGCCACTTTCAATAACTGTGTCACTACTTTGGAGGCAAAAATGGTGCAAGTTAGTACAGACACTAAGGCTGTCTGTGTTTGATTCAGTAAATAAATCCTTAGTGATCAAAGCTTGGCCAGTCAATGAAAATACGTTTCTCTAGTTCTGGATTTGCCATTTAGAAAAGAGAGCTAGAGCTATAAGTCTCTGTCTTAGTTGTATCCCAGAGTAAGAGGAAGGCAATGAATTGCTCTCGCTTGCTGTTTCATTGTTACAGGCACTGTTAATCCTGGAGGGTCAACATTTCAGGGGTTTAAATTCTAAAATATCCCCTTCCCACCTAACAGTGCTAACTTACCATTTACCTAATTGACAGTTACTGGATGTATGCACAAATGCAATTGTGTCCTTAAAATGGACAAAACAAAACAAACTTTCACTGCAGATAATGACGCACCACTTCACATATATCCTTATCTATCTGTCACTACTAAGGAAAGTCATCAAAAGTTTGCTATTATTCATGAATGACTGTATATGTTACAAATATCACACTGGCTGCTATCAGCAAAATTGCAACTAATTTATGCTGGTAACATAATCTGCATTTGTCTTAGTTAACTCATTTTATAATTACTATTATTCTTTTTTACAATAGCCAAATGTACTATTGAGTCGTACTCTATTGAACCATATGAGGCAGACTGAATGATACAGAGGTGTCAGTTCAACAGATAGACCTCTAATACTCATTAAACCTGACAGCTACCTCGACAGTTATTGTTAAAGTAATTATCATATTGATAAGCTGAGATAACTGAGACAAACAAAATTTTCTTTTTTTTTTTACTTCAGCTTCTAGCAAGTTGAGTTGACAGTTGATCAGGACCACTCCCATTATCTGCATGGTCGTGACTTATGAAGCAGATCTATAAAAACAGAGACAAGCTTTCATTCAAACCATATTACAATTATTGTTTTTATTTAAATTTAAACTGTAGTCTGGCAAAGCCTGCCAAAGGCAATTAACTAAAATAATGATCTCACTGTTAGCCAGATAACACACTGTATGTGGGGGGGGGGTGTCCCATTGTCAGTCTGATCAAGATGCAGATATGAAATAAAGTTATGATCTTTATTTTTACTTTCCATGGATAGGGATTTCAAAACATAAGTTGTCTTGGTTCCTGTTGGTGTACTGCTCATCTGCATATAAGGAATCCATTTCTCAGATTTGGTGGCGGGACATGGGGTTCCGTGAAATAACAGATGATCTATAAGCCTAGTAGGGGCATTTTTTTCTTTTGTTATATTTCTTTTTTTTTTATTGAATATACTTTATTCAAGTTTTAAAGGTTACTGATGATCAGAAATATATATAATAATGACAGATAACAGAAGCCATGTTTATATGTATATAAACTGCAGGGAACATCCAAGGATCATATTCGATCATCTTATCCACACAAAAATCCCATCCCCCTTCCCCCACCACCCTATACCCCAGCAGAGAAAAAAAAACAAAAAAACATTAGCTTTTCTATATTGGAAAGAAAATATATAGAATAAACCGCTATTACTATATATATATATATATATATATATATAATACATGATTGGTGACTGTGGAATATGGAAAATATTTGCACGAGTGCAGAGTGATATTATTGCAGTTCACGCTGCACAAGTGCAAATGTTTGCCATATTCCACAAGTCGCACATCATGTGTGCGATTTATACTATAGGGCTAGTATCCTTTGGGAACATTTATTTCTGTATTTTCTCCCTGTTTACTATGTTTTTTTTAATTTTGTAACTGGGTAAGTTTTTAGAGGGGATCTGGGAGCACTGGGAAGTTAAGTGATTTGTTTAGAGTCACACAGTATTGAAATGAAAGTTGTGAAAATCAAACACTGGTCTGGGCTGCTGGATGTAGGAAGTTTGTTCATTGCTTGTTTCTCTAAACTCTAGGCTATACTGACAGCACTGTTTGTGTGTGGTCTGAGTGTGTGTAAATGTTTCTGAATGGGCTGAGACTGTTAGATACTATGAGAAACAGGTGCCTGTGATTTGCAATGATAATTGTGTTACCTGCAGCTAGGAGTGAGAGACTATTTAGTCAGCAAGTTGCAGGCTTCACTGAGACAGAGAAACTGTTGCAGTCAGCACTCAGAAAGAGAAACTGGTTTATGAAGGAGGCTGGTTTGAAGATTAGGGCAGCACAGTAATGGGCCAGGATTGTCAGAATAACTATGGGACACAGGTGATTGTCTTTTACAATGCTAATGGAGTTAGTTGCAGGATTCAGTAAAAAAAAAAAGAGAAACTGTGAAGCTATTGAATGAAGGCTGCAGTGTAGATGATCTCACTCTGGTGACATCACCATTGTTGTATATTTGCTAGTGATGTATACACTGTGGGTTTATCAGGAAATAAATCCACAGTGGTGATGTCATCACAGTGCTTATACAATGGCTGTGAAAATAACACATTTATACAACAGGTGTCAGGATAAAAACTGACACATAACTTCAGTTATCTGAGTCACTATGTGGATACATGGGTGGTGATGTAATCACTATGTGGATATTGCTATCCACATAGTGATTACATCATCACCCATTTATCCACACAGCGCCCACATCACTAACCACCACCACCTGTGCTGCCTGCTCAGCAGTAATGCCTCCTAGATTCACTTTCATCTTCTCACAGTGCTCTTTACAAGCAAAGCTATCACAGTCCCAAAGACTCACAAAATGCACACCCTAACCAAATCCCCCCCCCAAAACCAGAACCAGAACCACATTTTAAATGAAAACACTTTTAACAAAAAAAGCAATTTTTCCTCTTTCTCAGCACAGCAACACTGCAAACCAAACACAGCAACCAGGCACACAGGAAGAAAACATGGGCAGAAACTTAAGAAAAAAATAATATATAACAAAACTGAACTCAAAAAAATCCTGTTGCATAAATTAAATATGCGTGGGGCACCTGTGGGATAACCAAATTATTTGTGCAGTAGCCTGTGGCCTCTCATAAGCCTCGCGGCTTTGCCACTCATGAGGTTACTTGAGGTCACAGGCTACTGTACAAATAACTTCATTATCCCACAGGTGCACCAATGATATCCCTTATTTACTTCACAGCATATCACCACTCCCCATATTGTATAAATATCTATATATACAGTATATATATATATATATGTATCTCTATCTAGCTATATCTATCTATCTATATATATATAGAGATATGTGTATATATATATATATATATATAGAGAGAGAGAGAGAGAGAGAGAGAGAGATAAAGATATAGATATAGATATATCAGAACAGGGTGCATTAATGCCTACATGAAAGGACTCAGTCTCCAGTCAAGGAGCCTGAAGGAATAACTGAAAAAAGCGACCTAAAAATACTAAGTTAAGCCGAAGCTATGGACACCCTTCCTCCCAATCCCTACTAAACAACTTCTACAAGGTGTGGTCAAAAAGATCAGGAGAGTAAATTATGGGTAACACCTACAGTCAACAAAGTATATATATAGGCTCCTGTATCTTTGGGTATTGATCCATACTGTAATTAAGACTAACAATGTTTTTTTCTGCCTGTAAAGCAATCAGGATTTCCGTATATCACTCCCTATACTAAGGGAAGGCTTGGTCACACCAGTGTCTCAGAATAACTTTCTTAGCACAAGCCGATATCAGGGCTATATGGGGCCTTTGGTTTTTAAGTAGGTCAGCATCAAAATCCCCTAGTAAACATATCTCAGGCAAGAAAGCAGAGTCTAAGCCCAGCAAGGACTCTAACCGTTGCTGTATGGTCCTCCAAAGAGGTGCCACTTTCTCACATTCCCAGAGAATGCATGATTGAGTACCTCTGCCCTGATTACACCTAGAACAAACAAATCATCGATAGGAGTTTACCCATCCGATTCAGCTTAATCAGAATACAATATAGCTTATGAAGTATCTTCAACTGCATAAAGAGGTAACTATCCCATTTCAGATATCTATAGAGGTTCATTCAAAGAGAACACTAATTGCGAAGACCAGCATGGGGGGAACAACCTGATCCCAGTAATAATAAGGTGCAGGGTCCCTGCTAGAAAGAAGCTCCTGAAACTTGTTATAGTAAAAAGATATAGAATGAGACATTGGAGCTACTGAAGCCAAAGAGAGGATCTGAGACCCATTAGAATTAGACCACCGACCAGCTCCATAATGGTGCATAAGCATATGGGATATTTGATAATATTTACTTCTGTTTTATTTCCACAAAAATACATTGATAATTTTGCTTTGCTGTCCTGTAATGGCATGCAGTTTGTGGCTGAACCACTTAACAGTATTAAACACTTACAGAGATGCAGAAATATTTTCACTTTACAGTTTTATTAAATCAATGAACTTCTTTTACTGAAGTGTGCATTTTTCCCCTTTCAGTATAAAATTACCTTGTGTCTGAAGTAGATTTGTGTATAGTTACACATCACTATAAAATGGGCAAAAAAATGTTCTCTAATCTGATTGGCTGAAGGACTATTGTGACCGTATGCTTATAAGCCCATAACTTGCCAACCGGCAATACATATCACAGGGAAAGCCCCATGACACTAGTATCACTGTTCCAGCATACCCCAGTCACAGATCTCAGAATCAAAAGCTGACCATGATCTGTAAAGCTGATGCCAACCGCATAACTGGAAGTCAATACTCAGCAGTCCAGTTATTCACCAGTCAGCTTTAAATGTTAAAATGTCAAAAATTACAGGCAATAAAAGTACAGCATTAAAAATGCCATAATGTACCTCTTCTTTTCTTTTTCCTTTACAAATCTGCCATTTCTCTGGTCATCCCCTTCACCCTTGGAATTTCTGCTATCTTCATTCTGTTAGGTATCAGGCCCCCACCCCTTTTCTTCTTCTTTTTTTATATGTCCATAGTGCAAGAGTTTAGTTTAATTTAGAGAGAGCGGGGTGACACAGTAAAGAAAAATCAGGAACCCACTTGCTCATACTGCAGCCCTGAAGGTAGAAGCGCAAATTACAAAGTGCTCACTATGGAAACTGCAGAGGGACATGCTCGCTCCCAGACAACCACCTGCTTACTCTAAAGACATGATCCAGGAAAGCGAAAAGAAATAAAACATGAACAGTTTGTGTACATGAGGATTCAGACACATATCATCACCCCCTTGAATACTGCAGCCCCATAGGTAGAAGCACATTTACACAGTGCTCACTATGGAGACTGCAGAGGGACACTCTCACTCTCAGTCAAGCCCCCCACTCACTGTAAAACAAAAGAAAGTAAAACATTGCCAACACTTGTTTGTGTCAGAATGGGGGGGGGGGGGCAGGAGGAAGGGAGATAGAAATAGACACACATTATCACCTCCTTGAAAATCTCCCTGAAATTAAACATAGTTACTATTCTTGGCCAGTCAAAAGAACTATTGTCTTAAAAACTACAAAAAGGCAACAAAAAAAGAAAAACAAACTATATTTTATTTTTAAAACTGCAGTATCTTCTTCAGAACAAATGATGAAAATGTTTTGCCCATTTTATAAGCGCACTAACATACTCAAATGTGTGGGTCATGTCCTAATAAGAGCATGCCCAGTTGCAAAAGACACTCGCTGCAAGTTATCTCATGCCTCATAATGCACACGGGCATGTTCTTATCAGGACATAACCCACACCTAATTGTGTATTATTGCTGGCATGATCAATATTAGATTGCATGTTTATATCCTTTATGTTCATAAGAAATAGATTTGCAGAGGTGGAAAAGCATCACCTGCATAGTTGTTGGTCAGTTAATCTGAATGTAGCTGACTAAAATTACTTTGTCCTGTAATGTGTTCCTTTTTTCCCTGGTATCTAGTGGCACCCCCATTCTTCTGATTGCTGTTAGTCATGTTTTTTATTTCCCTGGTGTCCAGTTGCACCCTCCACCATCACATTGCCATCCCTGTATTTTTTTTTTATCTTTTCCTGGTGTCTAGTGGCACCCCTGCACTCCAGTCACCATCCCCCTATTTAGTTTCAAATGTAATAAAGAAAACTATCACTCAATGTCCTTTTCTTTTTTTCAAATATGTAAAAAAGAAAATAGTCCTTCACCAATCTGACCCCCATTCTAATCTTCCACTGAGCACCACCACCTCACCCCCCCACACACCCTCACTCTCCTGAACAGGTCCCAGGTCAAAGATCCACTCACCAATCTAAGACATGTCTTGCTGCTAGAACCGTTGACTGTAATATGAGAAATGAATGTACTGTAAGTACATTTTTTTTGTCCTGTGATCCCGGGATCATGTCTCAGCTGTATGGTTGGAAGTGGGACAGAAAACTGTACTAACTGATACAAATCTGTGCACACCAACCTGAAGAACAGCATCTGCACTGGGAGCAAAATCTGTAGGCTGGATGCAAATAAATGAGCATGTTATAGTACTGGAACAAGTGCTGCACTGCTGGACAAAATGCTACTGCTCTCTCTCACTCTCTCTCCCATCATCACATAGCATGCTTGTTAGTCCTTAATTGTGTCTCTGGTAGTAGTTGTCCCTTCACTCTCCACAGCATAAAATCAAGATTATTAGCATATGTTTTGCACATTAAACTGCTTAATGGCAAGAAACTGACTGACCTTCTTGAGACTTCTTTTATCTATCTTGAGGTCTGTAGTATATATTTTGTGAACTTGACAATACTTATGCTGCCAATTCAGGAAGTCTTTTGTTAAGATCATGTTTCCGCTGTTATTTTCTTGTACTTAGCACAATTCATTTTTTTGTATTCTGACTGAATGTATGTGCTTTTTATTAGGTGCCCTTTTATGGTGGGGAGGCTATTAGAACTGTACATGTGTGGGTTATGTCACCATGACTTTTCTTCATATAATTCAGTTTATAGTGATCTCTGAACTGTCCTAAGTGTGCCCCTAGCTACTGATGGGATAACGATTGCAAGATTTAGTGCCAGTGTAGCATTGTTTCTTGTCCATTATTTCTTCACCTTATGTTTTAATTAATATTTTATTCAGTTTCAGAAAAAAGTGACAGTATTACTTTACATTGCATTAAAATGTATATCATTATACTTTTTTATATTATAATGTGCATGCAGCAAAATACTTCTTCACAACAGTACAAAAATGAACAACTTTCAGTGCTGGAAATTTACAAAAAGGATACATTTCAGGACCTCCAAAATGCTGGATTTGAATCAAGATACTATATAATCTATTATCTGAATTGTTTTTTGATGTTTTTTTACCATATATTTGGATTTTACATTACCTTCTTCTCCTTTAAAAAAAAATACCTCTAACACGTTAGAAAGGTAAGTGAATAAGAACAGTGAGAACTGCATATTTAATGGGGCACGAACAAGGGCAAGTGAAGGACTGAAGGTACATTAAGTTTCATTTTATTGAGCAAGAGTTATTTCACTTTAATATGAGGAGCCAAAGTATGAACATAAGTGTGAGAAACCAAAGCCAAAGAACAAGCAGCATTCGTGCCACATTTCCATCAGGCATTCATTCTTCTAATAATAGTCTTGCTGGCTGCCAAAGTACAATTAAACACAATAAAAAAATGGTCCTCTACATATCTTGGTGGTACATACAGCCTAGATTTTGTGAGTATCATAAGTGTGGAAATTCTGAATGGCATTTACTCTCCAAAGTGAAAATCTGGTATGTGAGAGTGGCGGGGGGGGGGGGGAAAAAATGCATGTTGACACTGATGGCAGTTATCGCAAACAACAAACCATAAGTTATAGAGCACCTTTCTGACAGCAATTCAAACAGACTTATGGGAAAGTGGGAGTTGTGGCCAGACATTTGGTAAGATGGTATCTCAGAACAGAGGAAGCAGAGTTAAAACTAATTTCAATCAAATGTATGAATCATAGGAATCATTAGAAAATCATAAGAAAATATCAGGTACTTTAGCCGTAAGGCCATATTTGACCTGCACTGTTTATGTTCTAAGCTGGTATTGATTAGCTTCACTGTATTTATCAAGTTCTGACTTAAACTGATTCATGGTGTCACAAGAGGCCACCAGTTCATGTAATGCATTTCATTGTGCCACTGCACGTTGAGAGAACCAGATCCATCTTTAATTTTTGCTGTAGTTCTTGCCCTTTAGTTGGTACTGGTGGCCCCGATTAGTGATTGAATTTGATCTTTTGTCTAATCCTATACATTACCAGAGATCCAGTTCCTTACAAGCCTTATAAACCAGGTACATATCTTCTCTGTATCCCCTATATTCCAGTTAGAATAAATCAATGTCTTGAAATCTCTCCTCATAGGGTAAATCCTCCATCCCTTTATTATCTTAGTTGCATGCCTCTGCATCCCCTACATTCTCCTAACATCAGCCTTCAATCTGGGCTTCCAGAAGCTCCCAGCGTACTCCATACAGTATATGGTCGAATCAGTGAGACATAAAGAGGGACAATTATCTCTCTTTCCTTGCTTTTTATAGTTCTCCATATGGAGGCCAGAATTCCATAAGCTTTTTTTGTTGTTGAAGTAAAGTAGTGGGTGAACTCCAGATCTTTAGTAATCCATATTCCCATGTGTAGGGGACATATTGACCCCATTTATAGTATATATGCATCTTGGGTTCTTTTTCTCCAATGTATGATCTTGCATTTTACTAAATTAAACTTTAACTTCTTTTTTGTTGCCATTCCTGCTAGCTTGTCTGTATTTTCCTGAAATGATTTTGCATCTTGTTTATTCAAAACCACCACTCCCAACTTCATATCATCTGCAAACTTTGCTAACCAAGCACTGGGGTTACAGTTTAGGGACAATATATAGATACATAGTGAACTTACAGAACTTGCAATCCTCTCAAGTCCCTATTTGGATTGCCAGAACCAAATATTTCAAAGAAGCAGAACCTGTAATTCCCATGAGTCCCTATTTGGACTGCCTGATCCAAATATCCCAAAGAAGCAGCTTTTCCTTGAACTAGAGGACATAATGGAACAAGAACCGGTATTTCCTAGAGACAAATCAACAAATATATCTGACTTATTGACTTTTCCCTAAATTAAATAATGACAATTGAAAACAATGCTTTACTTCTGCGTTTCCGGAACTGAATTAAATAATCCTTATTCCAAGCATAATTTCATTTAGCCAATAAATATATTTTTACTTATAAAGTTGTTGACTTACAATACAGGGGTAAAGCTTACTTGTAACTATTGGTATATATAAGTTGTACCAGAATGTTAAAAGAAAAACAACCATAAAGGTTTAGGATAAGGTCATTTTAATCAGACACATAGACTAGACCATGATTGAGATCATGTGGTTTTAACTGAACACACAGCCAAGTGCATGCTATCATGCACACCCAGTTAGATTTCCCATTCAAGCAACATTTCTGAATGGGGTGGTTGCTCCTGCCAGTCTTGGGAGGTCAAAAGGTCATCCCATGTACATGGAGTAAACCTAAGAAGGCAAGCTGGGGGGCAGGTTTGAACCCCAGCCAGAGCAATAGATAAATAGACCGTGTTTGTAGATAAGGGCCTACGGCCCATCCAGTCAGCCCATTTGAGCTTGTAAGTTCACTTTATGTTTTTCTGCCTATGCATCCCAGCATCCTATTTGCTTTACCTGCTGCCTTGTTACATTGTTTCCCTACCTTGAGGTCATGAGAGATGATTGCCCCAAGATCCCTTTCCTGCTTGGTGCATGCTATATCCTCAGCCCCTAAATGATATATTGTGCCAGGGTTTTTGTGCCCATATGCATTGTCTTGCACTTGTTTGCATTGAATTTCAACTGCCAAACCCCTGACCATTCTTCAAGTTTTTGCATATCCCTTCTCATTCTGTCTACACCCTCTGGTGTGTGTACTCTGTTACAGAGCTTTGTGTCATCAGTGAACAGGGAAATTCTGCCTTCTAGGTCCTGCTCAATGTCATTGATAAAAATGTTGAATAGGACTGGTCCCAGCACTGATCCCTGTAGTGCAGGGTCTGCAAGAGAAGCCATATGAGAAGAGACTAAAGGAGCTTAATATGTATACCCTTGAGAAATGGAGGGAGAGGGGGGACATGATAGAAATGTTTAAGTACCTCAGTGGAATCAACAAAGTCCAAGAGGGCAGCACCTTTCAGAAAAAGAGATGTGCAAGAACAAAGGGATACAATTTGAAGATGGGGGGATGGCTCAGGGCAATGTGAGGAAGTATTTTTTTCACAGAGGGTGGTGGACGCATGGAACATCCTTCCTGAGGAGGTTGTGGGGTCTAAAACTGCTGGAGAATTCAAGTATGCATGAGACAGACATAAGGCAATTTTTGTGGGGGGTAGGAAGAAATAGGCTGTTGGTTATATAGGATCTGCAGCTTATCCTCTAGGTAGGGAAATGGACAGACTAGGTGGGCCAAGTGGTCCTTATCTGCCATCAATGTTTCTATGTACCCCATTGGTCACTCTTCCCTCTGTGGAGTAACAGTCATTTACCACTACCCTCTGTGTCCTGTCGCCCAGCCAGTTACCTACCCACCATACTACTGTCCTGCCCACACCCATATTCCCTAGTCTGTGTAATAGTTTTCTATGTGGCACCGTGTCAAATGCCTTGCTGAAGTGCAGATATACCATGTCCCCTACCCTTCCCTGATCCATCTCCCTAGTCATCCAGCCAAAAAATTCAATGAGGTTGGTCTGACACAACCTCCTTCTGGTGAAACCATGCTACCTTGGTCCTGTAGTCCATTGACAACCAGATGTTCCACCAATCTCTCCTTCAGTAGTGCTTCCATAATCTTCCCCACTACCGAGGTGAGGCTGACTGGTCTGTAGCTCCCCACTTCCTCTTTGTTCCCACTTTTGTATAAGGGACTACATCTGCTGTCCTTCAGTCTTTGGGTACCTCCCCTGTTTCCAGCGATCAGCTAAACAGGATTGCCAGAGGTTCAGCCACCACCTCTCTTAGTTCTTTAAGGACCCTGGGGTGCATCCCATTTTGCCACATTGCTTTATCAACTCTTATTACTTCCATTTCCTTCAGGAACCTTTCTCATGTAAAGGGACTTGTGTCCATTTCTGCATCATTCCCACCGATTGTACTCCCTTCAGATCCATTATCCTCCTCTTCCTCAGTAAAGACTGAGCAGAAATACCTGTTCAATATGTCAGCTTTACTGTTGTCATCCTCCATGCGGCCCCCATCCTCCCCCTTCAATCTCACTATCCCTTTCTTTGCCTTACTTTTTTCCCTTATGTACCTGTAAAAGGTTTTGTCCCCTCTACCCACTGATTTTACAATATGCTCTTCTGTCTGAGCTTTGGCTTCCCTTACTGGCTCCCTGCATCCCTTTACTTCTCCCGGTACTTCTCCCTATCCCCTTCTGCCTTTGTCTTTTTGTATTGCCTGAATGCAATCTTTTTAGCTTTCACTTTCTCCGCTACCTCCTTGGAAAACCATAATGGCTTCCTCTTCCTTTTCCCCTTGCTAACCTGATTAATGCATAATTATGTTGCTCTTATAATCTCCATTTTAAATACTGCCCACTGTTCCTCAACCCCTGATTCCTGCCTCATTCCTCTTAATGCCTCTTTCAAGCATCTCCCCATTTTCCCAAAGTCTGCCCCCCAAAAATCCAGGATACGTGTTTTTGTGTGATTTGGTTCTGCTCCTTCTGTGATTTCAAATCACAATGACTGGTGGTCACTGTTCCCCAGGTGCTCCCCCACTGTTACCTCCATCACACTGTCCCTGTTTGTGAGCACTAGGTCCAGTATTGCCTTCTGCCGAGTTGGATCTATGACCAGTTGCTTGAGGAAGGCACCCTGAAGGGAGTCCAGAATAAATCTGCTCCTAGTTGATGCTGCTGCTGGGGTGCTCCAGTCCACATCTGGACTACAAAAATATTAAACAGGACCAGACCCAAAATGTATCCTTGTGGGACACCACTGGACACTGAGGACCAGTCAGATATATAGTCTGTTATATACACTCATTGTCTTTCAACCAACCAGGCTGTAATCCATCTAATGATGTTTAAGTCTATCCTAGTTCCCTCAAATTATTGATCAATTCCTGGTGTGACACTGTATCAAAAGTTTTTTTCAAAATCTATACACAGCATGTCCACTGGTAGATTTTTATCCATGACAGTACTCACTGGATCAAAAAAGGAAAGTTAAACATGACCTCCCCTTTCTGAATCCATGCCATCTAATATCGATGTGCCCATTCTCTTGTATATGATTTTCGATATGTTCTTTAATTATGAACTCTAAGACTTTACTCAGAATGCAGGTCAGACTGATTGGACAGTAACTGGAGTAGTCTGATTTAGAATCTTTTTACATACAGGGACTACATTAGCCAGTGTCCAATCCTTGGGTAACTCTCCCTCATCAATGGAGGATTAGAAGATAGCTTGCAAGGGATCACATAATACTGTAGGTAGTTCCTTTAATAATCTGGGGTGCAAATCATTAGATTCTGGTGATGTATTTGGCTTAAGGCTAGCCAGCCTTTCTTTAACTTTTTCCAAAGTTATTTTTAGTGAATCATAGATTAATTTTGTTGAATCAGTTTGAAGTTTACGCCCTTTTTGATGGACTTTTAAAGTATTTATTAAACTCCTCTGTCATTTTCTTGCAGTCATTTATTGTCTTGCTCCCCAACAGAAGTGGCACCACTTTGTTATTATTTTTATTTAGGGATCCTATATAACTGTAAAAGGCCTTATGATTATCAGATACTTTATTTACCAGGTCTGAATCAAATTTCTTCTTTGCTTTAGTTATTTTCCTTTTAAGTTCCCTTAACCTCTTTTGATATTTGGCTGCATTACTTGGGGAACAATGATTCAGAGAGTGAGAGAATGATAAGTGTGCATTTGTTCATCTTTATTCACATGTGGTTTTGATTTGCTGAGCATTTGCTATGTGACATAAGTTTTCTCTTATCTTGTTTGCAAACCAAAGAAAAAAAACAATGTGCTACTAATATCTCTAGCACTCTGTTAGAGCAAGTTGGAGTAACCAGTGGAGTCCCCCAAGGATCAATACTGGGGCCATTTCTGTTTAACATATTCATCAGCGACATTGCTGATGGATTTGAGGGAAATGTATGCCTGCTTATAGATGACACCAAACTCTGCAACAGAGTAGACATGCAAGAGGGGGCCACAGGAATGGACTCTGATCTAAAAAAGCTGGAAGAATGGTCAAAACAATGTCAGTTAAAATTCAGTTCCAAGTAGTGTCAAGTTGTGCACCTGTGGAGAAAGAACCTAGGCAGGAACTATACCCTAGGAGGGGAACAACTAACAGAAACTAAGGTTGAGAGGGATCTAGGAGTACTCATATCTGATCATTTGAAAACAACTGGGCAATACAAAAATGCAGCAAAGAAAGCTAATGGCATTCTTGGATGCATGGGTAGGAGTAACAGGAGTAGAAAAAGTGAGGTGATGATCCTACTATACAAGAAGTCCTTGATGAGGCAGCTCCTAGAGTATTGAGTCCAGTTCTGAAGACCACACCTCAAGAAAGACATAGATCATCTGGAGACCATTCAGAGGAAAGCTTCAAAGATGATTCAAGGAATTCATCAAAAACCCTACAAGTCAAGACTCAACCATCTCAAGATGTACTCACTGGAAAGGAGGAGAAATGGGGATATGATTAAGACATTCAAATACATCAAATGAATTAACTCAGTACAGACTCAGGACCTTTTCAGAGAAAGGTCATCTACATGAACAAAGATGCACAGCATGTGCCTGCAGGGAGGTCGATTCAAAACCAACATCAGAAAGTTATTTTTTATCAAAAGAGTGGTGGAGCCTTGGAACTGTCTGCCCACAGAAGTTGTAGCAGCAAAACAGTGAGAGTTGAAGACAGCAAGGGATAGGCACTGAAGAAACTTAGGAAGGAAAAAAGAAGAGGGGTCATAGCCCACAGAGGCAGACTAGATGGATCATACAGCCCCCTTCTGCTGACACTTTCTTATGTTTTTATCTGATAACTTCATGTTTTCAAAGGTTTACTAACTTCTATATATATTGCTTTCATTGTATGAGCACATACAGTATTTGCTTGTCATGCAAAACTTAATCATAAGCCAATCTGTGGCTTCAATTCTAAGGAAAAGGCATATTTACATAAATTCTGGAATATCAAAAACATCCTTGTGTTCTTCCAGTGCACTATGTATTGAGTAGCCTGCAGAAAGTACTGCAATAATTCATAAATCTGCTAGTCGCAGTCTACTAGTTGCTTATGTTCCTTGATGCTTCAAAACAGGTCTGGTCTCTCCAAAACCCATTTTACACTTCACTGCATTTAAAGGACTCAAAACAAAAACCTTGACTATACCCATCAAAAGTGTCCTTGTCTATTCTTTCAAAGACGTTCATGTACGTATGGGATCTAAAACACATACTATGTGTTTTACTTCATTTTATATTAATTAACAATGCATTTTCACAAAACGGTTGTTCTGGGATCTGATTCTTTTAACTTTTTGGTTTTCATATTGGAAAGTGAGCATGCCAATTTGTCAGTAACATAGCCATGTGTGCATCTGACACCACCTGCTGTCCTCATGTCAAATGCTCAAAATTCTTCTCAAGCTGTCAAAAGATTCAGCCTACAAGAAGTAAATCATGTGCTTTGTTGTGCTTGTCTTTTAATTATTTTTTTGTCATTCATTTAACAAACAATAGGAGCTTGATACTGTATCTCAGACCAAACAAAGTAATAATCTGAGCATACCATAATAATGGCAGTGTTGTTTATGTTTTCTTGCTTGTGCGCAAGAAACATTTTGCAGCAAATAGCATTTCAATGGTGTGTCATGAACTAGCCCAATGCAGAGTAATCTCAACTGGGCTCATCCCCAACACACCAATGACCACACAAGCAGAGTATGACAATGGTCACAGTTTCATGGGTGTAAATATTGTGTACTTGAAAGAACTGAAACACTCCAATGAGAGAGCACTTCAGTACCTAATTTGCATAAAGCAGGCCAGCAAGCGGCAGAGTGGCTTTATGACTTTTGTCCAGCTAGTCTCTGTTCCTCTGCTGCAGCTGTTGCCCCTTCCTCCTTATTGCTC
Organism: Neoceratodus forsteri; assembly: GCA_016271365.2. Classification (NCBI taxonomy): domain Eukaryota; kingdom Metazoa; phylum Chordata; order Ceratodontiformes; family Ceratodontidae; genus Neoceratodus; species Neoceratodus forsteri. Next base: position 865,321,876 of record CM057450.1, on the reverse strand, counting down.
TGTGGCATTTCCATCCTTGTTTTCATTCCCCTCCTTGTACCCTATGTTTCTTTCTGTCTTCTTTTTGGGGATTTTCTATGTGTTTTCTTATCCTTCAAAATGTTTCCCTGTTTCCACATGCCCTCTAACATAAAAACATACAATTTGATGGCAGATAAGGACAGCTTGGCACACCTCATCTGCCCATTTCTCTACCTAACTGATAAGCTGCAGATCCTAGTTAATCAACGGCCTACTTTCTCCTACTCCCTACTAGAATTGCCTTATGTCTGTCCCATGCATTCCTGAATTCCCTCACTGATGTTGAATCCATGAGCTTCTCAGGAAGGCTGTTCCATGCATTCACAACCCTCTGTGTGAAAAAATACTTCTTCACATTACCTCTAAGCCACCCCCCTCTATCTTCAAATTGTGACCCCTTGTTCTTGCACATGTCTTGTTCTGAAAGATGATACCCTCTTGGACTTAGTTGATTTCCTTGATGCACTTAAAAGTTTCTATCATGTCCTCCCTCTCCCTCCTTTCCTTGAGGGTATACATGTTAAGGTCTTTTAGTGTCTGTTCATGTGGCTTCTGGTGCAGACCATGCACCATTTTGGTGCCCTCCTCTGGACATCCTCCATCCTGTCTATGTCTTTGCACAGAAGGGGTCTCCAGAACTGCATGCAGTACTCCAGATGGAGTCTCAACAACTGTCTGTACAGAGGGATAACACCTTCTTGTTTTCTACTGGTGATGCCGCTCCCTATGCTTCCCAATGTATCCCCCAGCCTTTCTTACTGCCTTCTCACATTCCTTGCCCACATTTAGGTAATCTGATATGACTACCCCCAGCTCCCATTCCATTTTTGCTGTTGTTAGTATCTCACCCCCACTGTGTACTCTTCCACGGGATTTTGTTTCCCATGTGCATTACTTTGCATTTCTTTGCATAGAATCTAAGCTGCCATACATTTAACCATTCCTCCAACCTTGCCAAGTCCCTTCATAGCCTTTCCAGCCCACCTTGTGTATCAACCCTGCTGTAGATCTTTGTGTTGTCTGCAAAGAGACATATTTTTCCTTCCAGTCCCTCACTTATAAAGCCATTAAAGAAGACCATTCCCAGTACTGAGCCCTGTGGTACCCCACTAGTAATCCCCCTTTCTTCAGAGTGGATGCCATTTACTATTGCCCTCTGTGTCCTGTTGTGCAGCCAATTTTTTACTCAGGCTATCACCATGGGACCCAGTCCAAGGCTGGCTAACTTGTTATTAATCTTTTGTGTGGGACTGTGTCAAATGTCTTGCTAAAGTCTAGGTAGGCCATGTCCACAGCCCCTCCCGGGTCTACTACTTTGGCTACCCAGTCAAAGAAATCTATTAGATTCATCTGACTAGACCTTCCCACTTTGAATCCATGCTGCCTTGGATCCTGTGCCCCGCTGGCCTCTAGGTATTCAACAATTCTTTCCTTCAGAAGTGATTCCATCATTTTGTTTTTTTTCCAATTATTTAACCAGGTGAGACACACTAAGCTGAAAGCTTGTTTACAGGTGCAACCTGGGAGCACAAGGAAGTTAAGTGACTTGCTCAGGGTCACACAGTATGCAAGTGGGGGCTGTGGGATTCAAACCCAGGCCTCCAGATTTGCAGCTCAGAGCCTTAAACCACTGTACCATACTGCCTCCATTTTCCCTACCACTGATGTCAAACTAAGATGTCTGTAGTCTCTTGCCTCTGCCTTACTCCCACTTCTGTGAAGTGGAATCACATCTGTCCTCCTCCAGTCCTCAGATACCTCCCCATCCTTCCATGATTTATTAAAGAGGATAATCAGTGGTGTCACTAGTTCTCCCCTTAGTTCTTTTATAATTCTGGGGTGAATCTCATCAAGACAAACTGCTTTGTCCACCTTCAGTTTTAAGAGTTCTTTCAGAACCATTTCTTTTGTGAAAGGACTGGTATCAACCTTCCTATCCAGAGTGTTTCTATTGTTTGGTTTAGGTACTGCCCTCTCCTCTTTTCTGTGAAAACTGAGCAGAGGTATTCATTCAGTAACCCTGCTTTTTCACTGTCACCCTCTGCCCACATTTCCTCCCCTTTATTAATCCTTAGCATCCCTCCCTTGGTCTTTTTTCGCTCCCTAATGTGCCTATAAAAGGTTTTATCCCCCTTCTTAACAGAGTTGCATATCCTTTCCTCAGTTTAGGCCTTTGCTATTCTGACTATCTTTCCCACTTCCCTCTGCTTTAACTTATGTACTGTAGTTCTCTGTCTTGCTCCTTCTCTGATTCCTTATACTTCCTAAATGCTGTCCTTTTCTGCTTAACCTTCCCTGTCACCTCTTTTGAGAACCATACTGGCGTTTTCCTTCTTTTTGTTTTTTGATTTGCTTTACACAAAGGCGTGTTGCCTCTATGATTGCAGTTTTGATTTTTCACCACTATTCTTCCACCCCTCCTTCTTGCCTGTTTGCTAGTGCTTTTTTGAGGCACTTTCTCATTTTGCCAAAGTCAGCCCTCCTAAAGTCCAACACCCTTGCTTTTATATGGCTTGACTCTACATCTTTTTTTTATTGAGAACCACAATGTTTGGTGGTCGCTTGTTCCCAGATGGCTACTCACTTCTAAATCTGAGATCCTCTCTCTATTCCAATTTGAGAGTACCAGGTCTAAGATTGCTCCCTCCCGAGTGGGTTCCAACACTAGCTGTCTGATGCATTCCCCCTGTAGGGCATCAAGGATGACCCACCTCTTGGATGTGGCTGCAGTAAAGGTACTCCAGTTAACAACTAGCATATTCAGGTCCCCCATTAACAGTATCTCTCCTTTTTTTGCCATTCTAAGAATTCCTTCTATCATTTCCTTGTCCATTGCCTCCCCCTGAGATGGGGGTTCTGTAAACAACCCCTATTCGGATTGTGCTGCCATTACATGTCTCCAGTATGACCCACAGTACTTCCTCCCTTCCCTGTTTACCCTTTAGTTCTGTTGCTTTGATTTCTTCCCTTATGCAAAGAGCTACTCCTCCTCCTTCTCCTCCTCCTCTTTTACCCTCCCTGTCCTCCTGTAGATTGTGAACCCTGGTATGTTGACATCCTCTCTGTGTGCCATGTTTCTGTGACTGCCACAATATCCAGGCATCCCTCTTTCATCAAGGCCACTAGTTCAAGGAACTTGTTACCCGGATTATGGGCATTGCTACTCATCACCCTACATTTTTTGATTGCCTTACCACTTGTAGGCCCATCCTGCTTCTTCTTCTTCCAGGTTTGGGACATCACTATCCATCTCAAGCTACTCCATCTATTCCTGAATCCCACTGTAACCTTTTCCAGTCATGAGTGAGGAGTAAGAGGAGAACATGGAACACAAGAACTCTCTCTCTCTCTCTCTCTCTCTCTCCCCCCCCATAAATCAGATTCAGCCTGCAACTCTCAAGCGCTCTAACACTGTATATATATGTAGCTGGTGTTACCAGGTAGTGAGCAGAGATCTCCGCTACTGCATCAGTTACCTGGTAAAACTAGGATCATGTATATGCAGGGAGTGAGGCAGAAGGTCCTTAAAAATACATAATTAACTTGTCTTCAGACAAGAGAACTTCACTATACTTTGAAACAATAGTGTGGATTATAACTAACTGTCCTTGTGGATACAAAATCTCAATATTTCATATTATTTATTCAGTTTGTCTGTTACTAATGGAGGTTGCACTCTGAAAGCTAATGGACATCGACAGATTATCAAAGCAAGAAACAGCACCCCCTTCCCCATGACTTTAAACCAACACCTGTATATTTTTATGTTTCATTCACGCCTCTGAATAAGTGTGTGGCACTCTAATTCCAGGTATTTGGTGCCAATGTTGCTTAGTCGATCAGATGTGCTGGGGTCAGATCACTTGAGGCGTGCGATATATGTGTGCAATGTTTGCATGTGCACTATTATAGTGGTAGCACCACTTACTGTAAATGTTTGGGTGAATAACACTGATGAACGGGAAGGAGAATGTATCACCTGACATGTTCAACAATCTGAAAACGGAGTCTTTGGGACTCATCACTGTGCTAAAACAGTGCCGTCCCCTGCAATCTAGTGCAGGTCTTGGGGGCACGGCTGCTATTGGGTGAATGCAGGGCATGCATCAGTAGGTGCATCCCTCATTCCCCAATCAGACTGCATGCCACCGCCACACCATGCATGGGGTGAGCACATCAAAGGAAAGGTCCTCTGCAATCCGATCAAAGCTCATCATATGCAGTGGTCCTTTGCTTGCCATGCTCGTCACCATTATGACCATGGTCGGCGAGTGGGCAGCCCCTCATGCTTCCCGACATTTAGGTGCCCAATCCCCCTGTCGGCAACCCCCCATGTTTGTGTGCCAATGGGGGATCCCACTCCTCATTAGCATCACCCCCAACTGTTGAATGCTGAGGGGGTGCCCAATCCCCCTTGGCTTGCACTCACCCCCCCTTTCTTTATTTGCCAGTGGGGGTGCTCAATCCCCTACGGCTTTACCCCATGTTGTGTGCCCATGAGGGTGCCCAATCCCCATCCACTACTGACAATCTAAAATCAAAACCCTTAGGTGGCACTGGGAGCCACCCCAGTGTGCCAAATGCCCTGTAAGGCAAAACTGTCCCATGATGGTTTCTTTTTTCTTTTACCTGCAAAGAAAACCGTCCCTCATAGTCTAGATGCCTCCCTACCCCACCCACACCCACCCACTGTGCACCCTGCCTCCCTCACCCTCCCACCCCATACTACCTCCAGACTCCAGCCGATGATTTTCTGTGGACCGGGAACACGTCTGCACTCTTCAAAGCCAACCACAAACTGAAGAAATGCTGGTAAGCTGTAAAATGCAATGAATAGGGTTTTTTCAACTTTGATGCATATCTAAGGCATTTTTTGAATTTTTGGCACCAAATTTTCAACATGGGTTTTTTGAGGCCCCTCCTCATGAATTCCATCACTGTCATGGCGTTAATCGGCCTCGAAAGGTGATTTCGCAGTCACTGCGTGAAATCACCTTTTGGGATCCATTAATGAAATGACAGTGCCAGTGTTCATGAGGTGGCCTCTCAAAAAGCCTATGTTCCAAATTTGGTGGAAAAAATCCAACAGATGCCTGTTTTACGAGTGTGCATTGCGCAGTTGCTAAGCAGGCTCGTAACTTTACACATTCACAATATTTTAACGCTGGATTTTCAGCATTGGCATTTTTGTGCACCTTCTTGTGAACAGTACAGCTGTCATTTTCCACATCCTGCCCGAAATGTGTTTCCACACTTCGGGCGCACAATTGCGCAGTTGCTGTGGGAAATCAGTGTTTGGGCCAGATTATGAAAATGACAGTGACCCAGTTCATGAGCAGAGCTCCTAGAATGCCTATGTGAAAATTTGGAGCTGATACTCCATAAAATGACTGTGTTATGAGCGTGCATTGGCAGATTGCATGCATGCTTGTACCGTCATGCATTTGTGATATTTTCACTCTGGATTTTTACCATTGCCATTTTTACACACCTCTTGATGAACAGTACAGCCGCCACTTCACATATCCTGCCCAAAATGTGTTTCCGCACTTCCAGCACACAATAGCGTGGTCATTGTGTGAAATCACTTCTTGTGACACTTTAAGGAAATGACAGTGACACTGCATATGAGCAGAGGTGCTAAAATGCCTATATTGAAAATTTGGTGCCGAACGCCCATAAACTGGCAGTGCTGTAAGCATGCCTTGCATATTTCCCACACACCCTTGCAACTCCGCAAATTCCGTATATTTGTATGCCACATTTTCAGCACTGGCATTTTATTACACCTCCTTATGAACTGTGCAGCTGTCATTTTTCACATCCTGCCCAGCATGTTTTCCCGCACTGCACTAACAAACACCCATAGGGACACCCTAATGCCTCTCACTCTCTGCAGGGTGGGGGTGGGTTGGCATCAGTTCAATACTTGACTGCCACTCCTATGTTGCATTTCTCTAACTCCTGCACTGCCAATGGCAGCAAGACAACATTCGGCATTGACAAATTCTTGTTTCTTTATGTCAGGAGTGTCAGGGATGTTATTTGCAGAAAAATAAAAATAGCAGTGAAAAAGAAAGTAAAGTAAGGCAGAAATCAGGGGCAATAAAGTGAAGAATAAAGTCTTTGTAAGTAAATGGAGTGTGTGGCAAACACATATGGAAGATGGAAAATAAAAAATCTCCTACAAGCCGTATGGTTTCAGGAATGATTTTACAACTGCTCACAAGTTTTTATCAGCCTTGCTTTGCAGTGGAATTAGTCTGCCATGCCACCCATGCTGCGGTTGTGTTTATTTTGCATTTGGTTTGCTGGCAAATGCATGGTCATGGGGGTGGGTGTCTGTGATGGTACTGACCTGAGCTCAGGCTATGCTTGAAATGCTTTACAGTAAATATGACCCACCTCATCTGTAATTGCAAATAATTTATTTCCCTGAACCCACTCTATACCATAAATTTGCCCCAGTACTGCTGAAGATGGAGAAAGACAGTACCGTCTTAATATGATTATAATGTGAATATGTCACAAATATGGAAGATACAAAAAAGGTTTACATTGGACACATTTCTAAGACAGTGCTAAGTTTTTATTAGGCTGCTGGTGCATTACCTGTTTAATGTGTCTATTATGTTTATATTTATTCTAAAGTGCTTTCAGCTCTGACTGGCACTATATAAATAAAAATATGTTGCTTTTCTGCTACGTAGTGGTTATGCAGTGGTCTGAGTCAAAATATGGAATTTGTCTTTACATGTGTGTGTGTGGGGGGAGGCTATAACTTAGTGAGTGGCAGAGCCACAAGCAACTTATGAAAGTCCTGCCTCTTCACAAGTGATGATAAACTGCATATTTTGAGTTAAAGCATCATATAGTGGGTTTATGCAATTTACTGGTTGTAGTATTCACATCCACTGTTTGTATGAAGATTTTATCAGTTTATCTTTGATTTTAAACTGCTGGCTTTAAAACTGCTCATGGCTGTCGTGATGACTTCAGAGTTATAAAAGCTGCTCTCTGATTGGTTCAGTATGCCCTGTGATGTACCTAACTTTGCAAGATAATATCTTGCTATGTTTCGTCAGCATTGTGACATGTTTAATTTTGCAAGATAATATTATCTTGTCATGTTTGATCAAGATAACACTTTTTATAAAATGGCAAGACAATATCTAGAACTATCATTGGCCAAGAGATGTCAGCTGACTGTACATTAAATCCCTATAAATGCACAGTCATCCTGGTCCTAAACCACATCACATCATCAGTCCACCTACAGCCAGATTTGATCTTCCATCACAAGCAAGACTGCTACCCTTACAGTGTGAAAACCTTCAACTGGGCCCTAGAAATAAAACTACCTTAAATAAAAATAAAACAAATTTAATAAATGTTGTTTTTTCTGATCTTCACACTCTTCTTACATATGTAAACAAATTAGAAATATTAAGTATTGTTTATAGTTTTCATTACAACTATTTCTTTGCTGACAGTGAAAAATCCCCCCTCTATCTTTACCATGCTCACCAGGAAAATCTATTCTGCTTGACCTAACAGTGAGATAATTGTGTATCTGGCTGTAGAAGAAGCCTTTGTTGTGTATGCATGTACAGTATGTTAGGAGAGGAACATTCTGCCAGTGGAACAGAGCAGAATTGTGAATCCTTGTGTTCCATGGTAAACATTCCAGGATAAAAAAATCCATATCATGAATGTGAGGAAAAATGGAGAAAAAAAACAGGAAGAATAAAGTAGGCAATAATACTTTATAAACAAAGAGAAAAGGTGGCAGACATAGTTCCATAGGCAGATGTAGACATAAACTGCTCAGACACATTCCTGAAGTTTATAAAAACATGTACATTTGAATCATATATGGGTATTTTTAGGTGAACTCTGTCCCCCCCAACCAACAAAAAAAGACAACCTGCAGGTTTAAAGTTTTGAACACATTTCCATTAAGAGACAGTACTTGTACTGATTTGAAATGCAAGCTAACATGTTTTTTGTCTTAATAACATTTCACCTCAATCCTATAAATAAAGAGAATGTTGCCTTCAGAGAACCTATATTACTACAGTGTTAATGGAAATAAAGTGTTAAACACTGCTTATTTTTACAATTTCCAGATGTTGCAGTGCATTTATATGACAGTTTACATGTTATATAGAAAAAATATATCGTCAACTAACTCATTTAATAAATACTTTTACTGCAAAGTACTATTTAGTCTATTGTTGAAATATGCTATTTATGCATTAATAGGTATTACTTTTTTCATTTTTTATAAGTTTTAGAGTTAATGCATTGACACTTGTTTGAAAATAATGAAGACGTTGTAATCCCTATCAGAGTGACTCAAACTATTTCTTTTATGATGGCCCATTTTATAAGTGTGATAAGCCACACCAGGGTGTGCATTTCAAGTATTTTAAAGCAACTTCCCGGGTGTGTAAGGACACTGGGCCTTTGGCCTCATGCCTTAGCATGGCCCTAGGACACGCATTAAAATTTGAAATGCACACCGTGTTGTGGCTTATTATTTACATAAAAATGAGTTGACTGGGCTTTGCTGCTGACTTTTTATGAATAGCTTGAGGATGGGGTCATATGTTTGAAACAGTTAAAAGTCCTCTACTATACGTATTCTGCCATATTGGGTTGAAGGGTGGGGACTGGTGAGTACAATTCATCTAGATTTAGACTTGTGAGACATTATATTCCTAGGTGAACAAAAGCTGTTGACTTTATGCAGAGCAGCACCTACCTTGTGACACATGTAAAGGTACTGCTTTCTCAAGGGTAGATAGTATTAACAATAACTGAAAAAAAACAACTGGAGGGATGATGTTGGAGATAGAATGCCTAAAAGAAGTCCACTTTAAATGATGTGGTACTCAGCTCTGAAGAAGGTGCTGGAGAGCATGCTAGTGCTGTGCAGTGGTATTTTAAAATACTACTGCAACCAGAATGGCATTCCAACTTCTTTCAAGACTATCTTCTGGTAACAACTGACACTACCAGTTACAATTGTTTTGCACACTGTAAATGACTTTTAGTCATTCATAACTAAATGCATGAGAGTGTACCAAGTAAAATGTAAAAATACAGGATGGCAACGATTAATATGGATGGCTGGTCCATGCTCTGCTGCAAACTCACATTGTTACCTCTCCAAACTGAGATTACAGTACTTTTCTGAGCGCCAGAAGACTGAGAGATTTTCAGCTTATATGGGGAAAAGTAAGAAAAATAATTCAGAGGACCCCTTACCTCCAGTACCAGTAAATCCCTTATCTGCGTAATCAGATCTAGCTCTGGTAGTTCATATTGTGGTGGCTCCTCCTGTGGATATTTCATCTTCTGCTTCCACAACTATCCTGCAGAAAGGAAAAATTTAAGTACCGAGACCCACATTCAATCTTTAGAACTTAAAACAGCGATCCAGTCTCTGGAAGGCAATGTTTAAAATCTGTAGCAACATTCCTCTGATACAGATCAATGAGTCGACTGAATAGAAAGGCTCTTTGCTAAAATTCTTCAAGATACTCAGTTCTGCTAGGATAAATGTGACGAGCTGGAGAACCATTCCAGAAGGAATAATTCATGGCTCTATAGGTTACTGGAGGGTATGGATGGCAATATTCTCATGACAGAATTTCTGCAAGATCTTTTGATCTCCATTATAGATATCAAGTATCTCTGCCCTCTCCCATTGGAATTAGACAAAGAGCACTTGCCACATGACAGGTGGATTCAGTTGCCAGCCCCCAGTCTGTTCTATTATGGTTTTACAATTTCACAGTTAAGGAGGCAATATTACAGAGTGCATGGTGTAAAGTTACAATTATGTACAAATGACATAGGCTTTACTTTGCCTAGGACTAGTCTGCAGCCCTCCAGAAAAAAAACGCCATGCCTTTGCCCCATTATTTCCACTCTAGAAGAAAAACAACCTTAAATTTACTATGCCATACCCAGCTAAATTGAAGATTTTCATTCTGGAGAGGCTAAGGTTTTGGAAGGCCTGGAGGCAGCCTGTTTAGAGCTACAAATACACCATATAAGTGTACCAGAAGAATCTATGTGTATTAAGGATCACGGAAACAAACACTCATTACAAAAAGATACCTGGGCGGAAGTATCACTGGATGGGAACAAACACTGTGAGGATCAAACAATGCAAGAGATTTGGGAGCCTCCTCAGACTTTCTGCAGGCATTCCCTAGACTGACCAGGCTGATTTGGTTTGTGTTAGCAACTCTAATTGATGTGGCTCTTTGGCAACTTCTACAGCTGCAAGATTATCTTTGAGGGACTGCTACATTAAATGTTCATTTTTCTTTCCATCCCTCCTTTTCTCTTTTTTTGGTTTTTGTTCCCTCCCCCTCCCCCTTTTTTCTTCTTTTTCTCCTTTACATGTTCTACCTTTTATAATCCACAAGAGGACACTACTGTGTTAGTTATGCATGACTACACTAGTCTGCTGCGCTGGGACCTGTAGATCACCAGATAAATGGATTTCTTCTGGACTGGTTTGTTTTGGGGATTTTTTTCCTTCATGGACTTCATGGGACTTTGTTCTTTCTTGAAGCCTATTGAAATTTATTATTTTTGGACTGTAGAGATAATGTTTAATCACTGATTTTTGCTTGTCATGTAGCATTGATTTTGTTTTTGATTTGCTTAGCTTCTTACCAATCTTGAGCTCATGCCTCTATAAGTACATTGCTTGCAGATCATTATTTAAGGGCTCCGGGTATAATAGAGCATTTTATTTTGGATTTATACAAGAGTCCTGCTTATTTTACATTTTTTATTGTTAAATAATTTAGTCATGTGAACACTACATGAAAACTATCAGCAAGCGATAGTTGCTACCTTTGTTCGGTTTTATTTTTGTTGTTCCTTTTGTCACTTCAATGGGGAAGGGCTAGGTGCCCTTTTTTTTCTACAGTATCTATTTTCCCCACTTTTAACACCTCCTCCACTTCTTGTCTCTTGTTCACCCCTTTTTTAATGTACATTTTTGATGGGGCAGAAGGTGGGGGTGGGAGCTCTGGTTCATCCTGGATACTCAATTAGATGGGGCTATAATCTTAGCTTTTGTCTTCCATTATCTCTTAACAGTTTTTTCATTTATTTTGTGGGTGATTACAGCTGTATTAGGAGATTCTATTGTTTTTTGAATGGTTCAGGAGGGAGTGAGGGCTGTTTTCCCTGTTCTTCATGATGGTGATCATTATTCTTTTTATTCTTTTTCATCTAATGTTTCCCCTGTTCTACTTGTTTAGCGGTAACTTAGTTTTTGGGATTGATGGAAGTTTCCTGGGAGGTCCAAACTTTTTTTTTACTACATCTGGAAGTCCTATTTGGGGAGGGCAGTGCTCTTGGTGGCAGCAGTTTTTTTAGGGTTGTTTCCCACTTCCACTGATCCCATATTTGTGTGGGGAATCCTCTGGCCAGGACCCTAGGTGTTCCTGAAGGTCTGCTCCATCAGTGACCTTATTTTGTACCATATGATACCGGACCCTATGTGGCCATGGTTAATAATGTTAGGGAATAGTTTATTGTTTTCTTGGTTGGTTTTAACCATGCTGTTTCTGTTTATGCATTGTTGACTGTGTTCTGCCCTGTTTTTTTTTATTTCTTAAGGTTGATGTATTGTTACTATTATCTCTATTACTTTTGGGGGTTTGCTTTGGTGTTCCCTCTTTCTTTGTGGATTTCTTTTAGCTGTTTTTATAGTCTCTCCTAGCTGGTTTAGTGTTTATCCCTCCCCAATCTGTAGCCTTTTGTCTACTATTTCTTGGTTATTTGATTGAGTATGAATAAACTCCACCTGAGCTGTTATAATGTAAAGGGACTTAATAAGGTAGTGAAGTGGGTTAGGATTCATTCAGAGTTGCACAAATTGCAAACTGATATAGCATTTCTGCAGGAATCCAATCTGTCTGCATCTGAACATTTAAAGCTTCATCAAATGTGGGTGGGTCAAGTGTATGCAGCCTCTCATTCAAAAGCCAAGCGTAATGGAGTAGCTATTTTAATTCATTGAGGGGTTCCATTTGAGGCCTCCTTCTTTCAGACAGATCAGGAAGGACACTTTGTTTTACTATCTGGTTCTACTGGAGCATTTAAAATACATTTGCTTAACATATATGCACCTAACACTAATGTCTCACCTTTTTTTTGTTTCAGTTTTTAGTAAATTGTCCATGCTAATTGAGGGTCTAGTGATGTTGTGGGGTTAATTGTGTGTAGTCACTTTCATTGGATAGTACTTCCAATTGACCTGACACTAACAAAGTAACTCTTAAAACCTTAAGGAGCACTCATGGAAGAGTTGGGACTTTTTGATATTTGGCATATTCAACACACAACAGAGCATTATTATTCATTTTTTCCATCCCCATCAAGAAAATTCACGAATTGACTTTTTTTTAACTCATACACAATAGTTTCATTGCATTGCCTCTATCCATAATAATTCCCTTACCAAATCAGATCATGCCCCTGTTTCCCTTATGGTTAATTTAACTTTGACTCAGCAACAACCCCAATAAAGATTTAATGTCACCCACTTGAATGACTCTGCATTTGGCGATATGCTCTGCACAGAACTGAAGGCTTACTTTGAGATACATGCTGGTGGCTCTCCTTCCACTCAGAATAAGTGGCATGCCTTGAAAGCAGTGCTTAAAGGTAGAATTATCAGTTGCGTACCCACAAAAAATAAGCATAGGAAAGCCACGCAGAATACTCTCGAGAAGAAACTCAAACTTTTAAAGGCTCAACATAAACTTTCCAGAATACCCCAAATTAGTAATGAACTTTGGCAAACCTGAAATAAATTGATTGTTTCATCAGAGTAAGGTGGATAACCTCATTTGTTACCAGGTCCATAGGTATGGTGAAATTGGGGTCCAGGCGTCAAAGTTTTTAGCTTTTCGGCTTCGAAAACAGGCCACCAAGCTTACCATATTGAAAATTAAGAATAGGTTCCAATTCATCATTTTTTAAATACCAGCTGGAGGAAATAGCTGATTGTTTTCATAGTTATTTTATCACCCTTTACTCTGAAGATAAGCATCCTGATCAGGTGTGGTATGATGCAAATTTTTTTTCTACAGTCCTTACATTTAACAGTTGTTAAACATAAGGCATGGAAAATATTAACTAGTCCAATTACCCTTCACAAAGTAACTGATGCCATAGACTCCTTAAAAAAAGTAAAGCCCCAGCTGGCCTGCCAGTGCAGTGGTTGGATTTCCGCTTGCGATGCTAGCGACCCGGGTTCGGGAATGGACTCGGGTCATCAGAGGGCTGGCCGGGGGAGAAGGATGGAGCATCCTATGGACAGCTCTCCTTCTCCGGGGGGAGGACAGGACAGTGTCTAGCACAACAAGGACCCCTGGTGGAGGCTGGGAGTCACTCCCACTGCCGGCGTTCGAGATACAGGGAAGGGGCCAGACACTGGCATCATTGCATGTCCCCACCTCTGAGAAAAGCAGAAAAAGAACAGGAGGGGTGATCCCTCTGTCTCAGTGAAGTCCTCCCTGGGTCTTCGATTAGCCTGCCATTGCTGCACTCCCCGACCAAATACAGGCCCATGGCTCAGATATTGGGGGTCCGATGCTGTGGCCCCACCCTCCTGGGGGTAAGCTGGGGGCAACTGGGGTGGAAACAGCAATGGATGACAGGTGGGAGTCACAGGGGCCATGACCAGGGCAGATGAACTGACAGAAGGGCTCACCAGGATAAATAGAAAATAAAAAAAAAAAAGGTAAAGCCCCTGTCCCAGATGGCTATAATGCTGATTTTTATAAATTTGTTAAGGCTCATTTAGCCCCTTTTCATTGTGCTGTATTCCAGGACTGCCAAACTACTGGTACAATACCCCCTTCTTGGAATGATGTGATTATTTCTGTACTCCCTAAACTCAATAAAGATGTCACATTATGTGAATCTTACTGGAACACCTCTTTACTAAATCAAGATTTTAAATTATTTACTAAAATTTTGGCCTCCAGATTATAAAGGGTGATACCCTCTTTGATTCACTTGGATTAAACTGGGTCCATTCCCAGATCTCGTTTACAGGACAACAATAGGCGGATGCTAAATAATCTTTCTGAGGGAGCTAAAACAGCTGCTCCTCATATAGCCCTCCTTGTTGACGCCGAGAAAGTCTTTGATAGGTTTAATTGTTTTTTTTTTTTTTTACAAGAAACCCTTTGTAAAATGGATTTTGGGGAAAATATTTTGTTATGGGTACAAGTGTTATATGAATCTCCCTGGCCTGCATTTCGAGTTAATGGTACTCTTTCTTCTTCCTTCTCTACAGCGAGGGGCACGAGACAAGGCTGCCTGCTCTCACTACTTATTTTTGCAATAAGTATGGAACCATTAGCAGAGGCAGTGCCATCTTTTCCAACAGATTGGGGGTAAAGGTGGGGGAAGTGGATAATCAGCAATGTTATATGCTGATGATACTGTGTTCTTTTCCCCAGACCCTTTGTTTAACTTATCTAAACTGGAGGCTTTGTTGAGCCTGTATGGTTCAGTTTTTGGTTTTAAAGTAAGTGTTTCAAAATCAGAGGTTTTAGTAACCAGTGGTACTATCCCTTTGGATTTTCAACTGCTCGCAGGGTACAACTGGGGTAAGAACTCAGTCCAGTATTTAGAGATTGCTCTTCTTAAAAATGTTGCCCTTTTATACCATGTTACATATCACAAACTTCATCAGACCATTTTTTCTGATCTACAGGATTGATCCTTGTTCCTTTTCTGTTAACTAATAGAATTGATGCTATTGAAATGAATGTTTTTCCCCAGTTACTTTTTTCATATTACACTTTGCCACTTACCGTTCCCAAATTGACTTGGCGATTGCTTGACTTGGCTTTTACAAAATTTATTTGTAAGTGTATACACCCCAGAACTCAATGGAAGATACTGCAACAGCACCATTTATGTGGGAGTATGAGGATTTACCATTTTAAAAATTATTTTCATGCTGCTCAGCTTACCTACATTGTGGATATTTTAAAATAACCCTCTGACCTTGCTTGGTTAAATATAGAAACGACCCTATTCCAGGTGGGTTCTCTGTTCATTTAACCATGGGTTTTGTACAGCTTCTTTGAACTTGCCCAATTCTCTAATAGATGGACTTGTCATACTTTTTCCCAGTGTCACACACAAATGACCCCTGTGCTGCAGCACTTAGGCTTTCATTAGGGGCAACCAAATGAAGGCCTAACCGTCAAAGTGCAAGGGTCATTTGTGTGCTTTGTTTTGCCATCATTACATTTGCACTAGCAGTGAACATTTTTTCTTGGCATTTATTCATCTGGAGTGGTGGGTTTCTGGTTTTGTCATGCACTTTTGGAGCAAGCTGCTCTCCACCAGCACCCGTCCACAGTGTTAGTGCAGCGTGCTTCTGGACCTGTTATATTCCTACTTAGTAATCTTTGTTTACCATGAAATATTTTTGGTGCCTCAGAAATGTTCATTTTTGTCATGGTTTGTTTGTTGAAAAGCAAGAGTGAGCAGTGCAATGATCTGCTAAACAGCATGTGTGCACTGTCAGGTGCCCACTGCTCACCGAGCCCCCTGAAAACATATTATATGACTTGGTCCACTGTTCAGGATGGTACAAATAAAATATATGTCATATATTCTTTATTCTTTATACCATCAACAGTGGAACAAGTTGGCTATCATATTTGTTTTCAGGGGCTGGGCAGTGTGTGCACCTGATAGTGCACTGCACACATGCTGTTTAGTAGATTAATGCACTGCTCAGTCCTGCTTTTCAACAAACAAACAAACCACCACGACAGAAAGGAAGCATTACTGAGACACCAAACATATTTCATGGTAAACAAACATTATTAAGTAGGAATATAACAGAGCTGCTAGAAGCACGCTGCACTAACACTGTGAATGGGTGCTGGTAGAGAGTAGCTAGCTCCAAAAGTGCAAGACAAACACAGAAAGCCAGTACTCGATATGAGCTACATGCCAAGAAAAAATATTTCAATGTTGGTAAATTTATGATAGCAAAACAAATCCTCTAAATGACCCCAGCACTTTGGCGCTTAGGCCTTCATTGGGGGCCCTCTAATGAAGGTCTAACTGCCAAAGCTCAAGGGTAATTTCTGTGCCATGTTTTGCCATAAATGCATTTGCACTAGCAGTGAACATTTTTTATTGGCATTTATTCATCTGTAGTGATGGCTTTCTGGTTTTGTTAAGTAGGAATATAATGAGGGCAAGGACACCACTTTTGTACTTTATTTTATTTCAGATGTTTTGGGGCATAATTCTCACCATTTTGGGGAGATAAACTAGGTTATGCAGAAGAAAGACTGAACACAGACTTAACATTATTATACACATAACGGTGCACAATGGGGGGGGCACAAACAACAACAAAAATGGATAGTGACCTGTGTGGGATGACCTAAAGGTATGCAAGAGAAATGCCAGGAGGAAGTAAGAAGGGCTGGGAGACAGGGTATACTGGGATGTACTGGGAGCCATCACATTAAAATGAAACCAAAAAATGGCTGTACAAAGGAGGGGAACTAAAATGTTGAAGGGTATGCACCATAATGAAGCCAGATGGAGATACACTAAAGGACATTATATATAAACACAAGGAAAGGGGGAGGCATGATAGCAACTATCAAGTACTGACAGGGAATAAACAGGAGGGTAGCCTCATTCAGAAAAAAAGATGTGCACGAAAAAGGGACCAAAATTTGTAGATAGAGAGGGGACGGTTCAAGGGCAACATAGGGAACTATTTTTTCACACAGAGGGTGGTGGGTGCAAGGACAAACTAAAACCAATAATCAGTGTTGTGATGGGACAGCAGCAGTTGAAGCATCCCCATAATCTGTAGCTGACGCATCTCAATTCGATCCAACTGCTGCTCAACATTGTCCAGCCTGTGGTTTGCAGTTTCCATCTCACTCCACAGCAGGCCCAAATCAGTCTGTGTGGCAGGCAGTTGAAGAGGGTTGCCACCATCACCAGGAAATGCTATGGGTTGTGGTGGTGTTGGAGTAGTTGATTCATCCATGGCCATCTCCCGCTTCACACCATGTGCAGGTGGATGCCTTTCTGCCCCCTCTTCCCCAGCAGGGCCGGCAGGTGCATTACTGCACTGTTCTGCAACCTTGCCCTGCCACTGTATGTGGTGGCTGTTATACATGTGGGTACACTGACCTGCTGTGCCAAGGTGACTTCCTCTGGGGCCATGGCACAACTCAACCTCATACATATTATACTTTACTACACTGCTGTCCCCAGGCAGTGTAGTAAAAAACTCCCACACTAATGAAGTGCGGGGAGGACCAGGCACTGGTGGGGGGGTGGCCCAGATGTTGGAGCCAGGAGCTGCTGCTGTACAGTTGGAGCCGGAGGTGCAGAAACCTGCTGTTGCAACTGCCATGGCTCCTCCTACTCCCTGACTTCCTGCTGCTGTGGAGTTACTGGCACAGGGGCCATATCAGATGCTGGCACTGGGGGTTCACTGGTAGGTGCCACAGGAGGTGGTGCTTCCATGGCACCAACTCCACTATCTCTTGCTTTGGGGGGGTGACACTCAAGATGGTGCTCCAATCCAAACACAGCCCGCCACCACGTGTGCGTACACCTGCTTGATCTCCACCACGTCTCTGATAACCACCTAGTCTCTCCCCCTCCATTTTGTTCTCTTTCTCTCTCTCTCTCTTTCTCTCTCTCATGACACACACACATGCACACACACACACAAACAATTAAGAAATACTAAACTAAAATACTGCACAAACACAAATTTAGACAACAAATATGCAAAAATAAGCACCTAATTAGCAAAAAAATTAAAAGGTTTAAGGTAGTTTTCCACAAGATTTTCCTCTCTGACTAAGCAGCACACAACCTCTTTCTCCTACTACAAGGTGAAAGTGAAACTCTGTTTCAAGCATGAGTCACATCCTGCCTGCCTGCCTGAAGCATGTGACCTACACTGTGTAAGCCATGTGATGTGTGTGGGCTGCCTGAGAATTCTCACTCCGCCTTAAAGCGAAGTAAGATGGAGTGAGCAATGCAAAGTCATAATTACCTCTAATGCCCAGGTCTCTCTCCCAGGCTACTCCCTCCACCGATTGGATCGGATTGGCAGGAGAGGTGGAGGATGTGCCTTGTATGTTAAAGACCCACTCATTGGGATTGCCCTTCCCCCCATCCTTGATTATAATGCCCAGGCCTTAACACTAAAATTATCTCCTGACCCCTCCAGGGGTCCTATCTTCCTGACCACAGCTTACATACCCCCCAAAAACCAAGCCCTGGCACTGAGCCCCCTAATTGACTATATGACCTCCCTACCTAACTCCTCTGACCAAGTCCTGGAAGGTGATCTAAACATCAATTGGCTTTCTCCTCAGGCTTCTGCCTCCCGTGACGCATTCACTGCCATTGATCTAACACAGTTAGTCTCCCAGCCTACCAGGTTAAATCCTGGTAGGGGCTCTTGCACCCTTCTGGACGTGGTTCTCACCAACAGGCCCAGCCGTGTCCACAATATTCAAATCCTCTCCGACTGCCTTAGTGACCACTCCCCAGTCCTCTTCTCATGGATAACCTCTCTGCCCAAGCCCACTGTTCAAATCACCTGTCGTCGTTGACTTAGACCTGGTGGGCTAAAAGACTTACAACTCCATCTGGCCAACATTGATTGGTCCACCCTATTAAACACCCCTGATATTGACAAGGCCCTTGCCTCCTTTGTTCACACCTTTAACTCTGCCTGTGACATTATGCACCCCTAACTCCAAGTAGATCTAAAGCATGACACTCCTCCTGGATTACCCCTGCCCTACGCTCACACCTTAAGCAGTGGGATAACCTATGGCACATCGCTGTTGAAACAGGACACCCTGCCGACAGACAGGCCTATGCAGCAGCCCAGAATAAGTGTACATGGGCAGTCCACAAAGCAAAGGCCGACTATTACCAAGCCTCTCTCACCTCCTCCTGGGGTAACCCCAGGTCCTTCTGGGACAATATCAAGTAACTCAGTGGTGGAGCACTCTCCCCCCCTCTATTACTGCTTGACATCAACGGGACTATCTCCATTGACCCCACCCTCATTGCATCACACCTCAATAACTCCTTCACTGACCTTAGTGCAGTGCTCCCTTGCAACTTCTTCAACCCTCCTGCCCCAATGTCTGCCCCTCCCATCTCCCGACCCCCTTTCCACCTTCGCTCCGTCACCTCCCACGAGGTCAGGCCCTACTTACTAAAAGCCCTAAAGTGCAATTCCATTGGCAATGACTCCCTCGATCCCTCTCTACTACGCCAGGTCCTGGAACAAGTCATCTCTCCCATCACCTGCCTCTTTAATAAGTCCCTCTGCCTTGGGAAATTCCCCTCGGCCTGGAGGGTCGCCACTGTTGCCCCTATTCACAAGGGTGGTGATAGGATGCTCCCAGGCAATTACCGCCCTATCTCTATCCTGTCTCCCCTTTCTAAAGCTTTAGAGAAAATTGTTGCTACCCAAATATCTGATTACCTCAGAATCGATGTCCTCTGTCCTGAACAACATGGATTCAGAGTCAGACATAGCACCAATACTGCTCTCCTGGAGTTTGCAAACTTCCTCCATAACTCACTTGATGCAGGCTCTCTCGCCCGTGCGGTATTTATAGACCTATCAAAAGCCTTTGATACCGTCTCACACTTCCTCCTTCTGGCAACACTTGCCAGTGTGGGCTTTGCCTCTGGCCCAGCCTCCTGGTGCGCCAGCTATCTGTCCAACCACTCCCAACGTGTTAGGATTGGTGGCACTCTCTCTGATACCTGCCCAATCCACTCAGGAGTTCCCCAGGGATCCATACTCGGTCCTTTACTGTTCTCTCTCTTCCTCAACTCCCTGCCCAATGCCTGTGCTGGAAATGTCCTACTCTACACTGATGATGCAGTACTCTTTGCCTCTGACAGTAACCCCGTCACTCTCCAGAACTCCCTTCAGCATTCCTACACCTCGGCAGAAACCTGGTTCTCTGACCACCGTCTCGTCATCAACCTTAAGAAAACTAAATCCATGCTGTTTACACACCCTCAAAATAAGTCCAGAAACTTTCCTCTCTCTGTCCGCTCCGCCCTTATGCACCCTATAGAACTTGTCAGCTCTTATAAATACCTTGGCATAATCTTCGACTCTGCTCTCTCCTTCCATAACCACATCGCTGCCCTGACCTCTGCCGCCAATGCACGGTTGGGCATCCTCTACCGGCACAAAAAATGCCTCCCCGCAAACGCCCTATGCCTGGCTGTTACCTCCTCAATACTATCCCTAATCGACTACGGCCTTCCTGTGTATGGCGCTGCTGGCCAGACGGCTCGCCGCAAGGTATGCCTTATGCTCAATAAAGCCTGCCGACTTATCACCGGTGCCCATAGACTCACCCATACCTGCCATCTATACTCCATGTCCTCTATACTCAACCTTGACGAGCGCCTCCTGTTCCAAACCTGTCAAATTGCCTATAAAGCTCTCCATGGTCTATCCCCGCCTGGCCTTGCTAACTCTATTCATCGATCTAACTCCTCAGTGCATACTCGCACCTCCGGCAGAGCTGCCCTTGTTGTCCCAAGGGCTCGGACCACCCAGGGCCAAAGGGCTTTCACCTATAGAGCCCCCTTTGGGTACAACTCCCTCCCAGCAAGCATCACAAATGCCCCCTCACTGGCTAGCTTCAAATACAGACTGAAAACTCACCTGCTCACTTCTCACTCCTGCCATTGCCCCTGACCCCCTACCTCCACCCCCCTAGACAAAGCTCGCTGAGCTGCATTCCTCCTTATCCCCAGCTCCCACCCTCCAACTCTTCTGCACTACCTCCTCTATAAAAAAAAAAAAGGGGGGATTTCATGTTGGCTGCCAAGAGCCAGGGAATCACATATTGATGAACTGTGTTGCTGATTGCTTTGCCTTACATGTACCTGCCTGTGCCTTTTTGCTGTGCTGTATTGCATTTGTCTATTATATGCAAGGCCCCTGGAATTCTGCGGTTCTGCGGTTGCAGAATTTGCCACAGAATTTGCATCATGCCGCAGAATACATATAGTGCCGCAGAATTCATTGTTTTTGGTGAATTTTCATATAAACATATTGTTTTTCCATAGTGTCAGGCTTTCTTTCCCACTTCGTTTATCCTGAAGCCCCTCCTCTATGCTCAGCATATGATGTCATCAATGACATCACATCATATTTAGCTAATGACAGGACTGCATTCTGCCAGAGAAATGAATAAATCATGCCACAGAAATCAGAAAATGCTGCCGCAGAAGTCAAGGAGCCCTGCCTCAGAAATCAGAAAATTCTGCCGCAGAACACCGGGGGCCCTGATTATATGTATGTCTTTGTCTCCCTTCTTGACGAGGTACCTTTGTAAATGAGCCTCTGGCTCAAAGGTTGTTAAACTGATGTTAAAATAAATAAATAAATAATTACAATGTGAAGTGGCAAAGTGAGGGCTTTAAATGGGCACTTCAAGTTGTGGAATGGCAACACGAAGTGACCCACTTCACGTTCACTCTGCGGGTGGAATTTAACTTCACTATATTTCTGCTTCTGGATCTCTGACTCTAGTCTTGCCCTACATGGCTTTGATATGTACCATCAGTACTGTGGTAGGAGGGGTTGAGGAATGGCCATGTACATTTGGAGCTCTATCCCCTGTTCCATCATCTACCACAAAGCTGTGCCAGCATCCCTTGAAGTTCTTCTTGCCCACCTCGTCCTCCCATCCACCGCCCCATCTTTATTTGCACCCTTTTTTGAACTTGTTAGTTTATTGAGAGTAAACAAGTTTTACAAGATCATGTTTTATACAAGCATATAAAATGTTTTCTATTATTCAACAACTTTATATGACATTACATGGGTTTTGAAATCCGTATGTCTGTTCATTAGTTCTTATACTTTCCCTGTTAAAGATTTGGAGACTCCAAAGGGAGTCCCAACTTCCAGAATTCCCCCATCTATATAAGAGATGCATGAGCAGGATTCCAAAATAAGAATTCCAGAGTAGATGACCTTTCTGTTAGAAAGGATTCACAACTTTTCATGATAGTCTCTTATTTTTGTTGCATAAAAACATTATATGAAATCAATGAAGTCAATCTGTCAATTTAAATTGTGTGGTTCCTTAAGTAACTCAGACATCATGTTGCTATACAACATCTCATTATATCTCCATAAAGTATTTTCTTTTAACAAATCAGGTTAATTGTTGGTCTATCACTGAGATACCCTCTGTATTATAGGGGCGCGACCAGGGTTGAGTAGGCAGTTTAATGTTAAACCCCAAATTTTGCATATTAATAACTTTGCAACCATTAAATGGATTTGAATGAAATTTAGAATGTGCAGTTTTGTATAGAAGATCTCTTGATTTGTTAAGTTGAGTTTCAATCAGATTTGCAGTTTTCATGCAATCAAGCACCACAAAACACATTTTCACTTTTTTTTTGCCCATTTTTGCTGATGTTTGCTCATCACACTGCATCTACACTGTTTGAAATTTTGGTCTGAAATTTTCAGTGTAGAAAGATGGTGTCCCAAAGAACAATTCAGCATTAGACTGGTAAAAATATATTAATCCATTCCAAAGTTATTTCATTTTGAATTTTCTAGTTCTGAGCATCCTCAGTTCAGTCTTTGGAATATATGTATATTTTGCAAAAGAGGATTTGGCTCACGATCAAGGATATTGTCACTTTGCGAATGGGGATTTATAAAGTCCCCATTCTTGAGGAAAAAATTCCACTTTCACGAGTCGCCATCTTGTGTACATTTTTCTCCACAAATAAAATGTTGTAACTTGTCCCACGGATGTGTTGTGCGGTAATTGAAGTGTGGATTTTGTTCAGGGCGATGCCCTGTACAAACCCAAGGCTTTAGTTTACTATGATTTTGTCAAAAAACAGCTGTTTTTAATTGTAAAAAATCCTTGTTCGTTTCTCGCTTCCGATCCTTGTTTGCGAGGTGACAAAATCTTTGTTCATGAGCTGGTCGAAATCCTTGATCGTAATTTCCATGCCAGATGGCCCTATCTCATGAACAAGGATTGGCTCATGAACAGGGCTTTTGTCAGCACATGAAAGGGGATCAGATTGCAAAAGGGGATTTTGACAGCTTGCGAAAGGGGAATGTTTTTTTGAATCACCCTTTCATGAGCTGTCAGTATCGCCTTTTGTGAGCCGTGAATATCCCTTTTCACGAGCCGATCCATGTTCGTGAGCTGTCAAAATCCTTGATCACAATTTCTGGACTAGATGGCCCTATCTTGCGCACAAGGACTGGCTTGTGAACAAGGATTTTGTCACCTCACGAAAGGGGATCAGCTAGCGAAAGGGGATTTTGACTGCTCATGAAAGGGAATTGTTTTTTTAAATCCTCTTTTGCCAGCTGTCAAAATCCCCTTCAACGAGTCAATTCCTTTTTGTGAACTGTCAAAATACTTGTTTGTGAGATCAGGGGCAGATGGCCAAAATCTCACAAAAAAGGAATTATCACGAATATGGATTTTGACAGCTCGCGAACGGATTCACCTTGCAATGGGGATCTTGACACCTCATGAACAAGGAATTTAAAAACTTTTCCAGTGTACTGGAAATAAAGGGTTTGGTCTTTTGCCCTGAAATTTGCTGGGTACAAAGGGGGTGTCCCATAGATGTGAATTATGCTAATTAGGTAAAATTGTTAATCGATTCCATAGCTATCCAATTATGAAGTTGAGATATTTCCCATAGGATAACATTGCAGAGCCTGCAGTGCCTTTTGGTGAAAGTGTCTCAGAAACTGTTTGAGATACAGACTTTTCACTCTTGGGGCAGCTTAGTTCACCTTTAGGTGAACTAAGCATGCATGTAGGATTCAAAGTCATGATTACAGCTGCAGTGGAATTTTTTTCATAGCTGCTACAGTCACTGAGACATTGACAAATTAGTGTTACAAGGGTTCCTTTTCAGCCCTACAGAGCTAGTGTACGGCTCCGTAGCTATGGGTAAGTGGGATTGCAGGTACCAGAGGACCCACACCCCCACATACACATATAATTATGCAAAAATGGGCAGCTTGAAGTGAGCGCAGAGCCCGGAGGGTCTGCACTCCCACCAACACATACCAGTTACCAATTACATTATACTTTCTCAAAAAGTAAGGAAATTTATTGCAAAAAAACTTTGTTAATGCATCAGTTAGGGTTGAAGTGATGAAAGTCTGTAAATGAGACTTAAGATTGAGCCCCTAACCCCCGACCCTACCACCACACCCCCATCCTCCACACACCAACAGGCATCGGGGTGTGCCATGGGGTTGTTAGGCCTATCACCACATTCTCCTATGCTATACCATGTCAACTTGATTATACATGGAATGGGGTTAGAATTGGGCCTAAAGTCCCCATGGTACACCCCAATGCCTGTCAGTCTGTGGAGGATGGGGTGGGGTGGTAGAGTGGGGGGCTGGTCTCAACCCTAATATCTCATTTCCATACTTTTGTCACTTCAACCCTAACTGATGCATTTACAAAGATTTTTGCAATTCATTTTCTATATATATGAAAAAGGGATACCAGTGGGGATTATATCTTTCAGATTGAAACCTCAGTGTCACTGTAACAGCTTCTATGTACATAATATGTTTAACATTTGCTATCTATTGTATTAATGTTAGTTGCTTTTGGGTTAACCAATTCTGCGTTATCACTTTATTAGCTGCTACTGATAAAATTAAGAATAAGCACTCTTGACCCATCATCTTACTCTCTTGTGGTGTGCAGCCATGAACCAAATGTATAAAGGTAAGAACCTGTAACAACTCCAAGATATTCTTGACATTGTCCCTTACTTAGAGCCAGTACATAGTTAGTACAATATAGAAGAGTACTAACACTTTCCATCTAAACTCTCTCCAAACCAATGAGTTTGTGGTCTTATGAGTGTTTGCCCAGATTTTGGCCCAGTCTTACACCAGAATATCCTGTTCTAACTCCCTCTTTCATTTGTCTTGGATATTTTGTATGGCCAACTCTGATAAATCTTCATGTAAGGATTTATAGAATTGAGATTTCAAATACTTTATGTCATAAGATTGAGATTTGTCCTTTATTAGTATCAAACCCTCTTCAACTGGAGAGTTCAGGGTGGTGATCCCTACCAAGGTTTGAATATAATGCCTACACTGGAGGTATTTATAAAAATCCTTGTGAGGGAGGTTGTATTCCTGCTGTAAAGATTTATAATCTTTAATGATCTCCACTAACATGAATTGGGACAAGGATCCCAAGCCCTCTTCAGCCATCTATCAAATCAAACATCTCCATGTGTTGTTAGGAAATCTGGGTGATATTGTAAAGGAATGTAAGGCCACACCTAATCAGGCTTTTCCCACAGTGTTTTAATCCATAAGCATATAGTCAAGATGTGCTTGGTCCATCTGTTTTTAATAGTTCTGAAAATCTCAGGCAAGATCAGCAAAGGCAGCACCCTCAGTTGAATTTTTGGAAGGACGTTTTCCTTGAGTGCACACCATTGTACGTTCTGTGTGGAGGCCAGCATCTTTATCAGTGGGGTTAATTGAGCCACCCAATAATATTTTTGTAAGTTGGGAAGAACCCAGCCTCCCTTCCCCTTAACCTCTTGTATGTAACATTATCCCTCGAATTTGAGGTCTTCAGTTTGCCCAAATAAAGTGGGTAAGTTTCTGTTGTATTTTCTTCAAGTCTGGTTTAGGGATCAATACTGGAAGTGCTGAAAAAAGGAACAGTAGCCTTGGTAATATGTTCATTTTTATCATCTCTAACCTGTTAGATAGGGACAATGGAAGGGCCTGCCATCTCTTCAAATCAGTGAAAATCTGTTTAGTTAATGTTCCATAATTATAGAGGTATAATTTTGAAAGATTCTTTGGTATCCAGAAACCCAAATATCTGCCCTTTTCTTTCATCCACTTAAAGGGCATTTGAGTTTTAAATTCTGGGCTAAGTTTTCCTTTTATCATAAAGACTTCAGATTTGTCAATATTTATTTTGAACATCAAAATGTACCCATATCTGTTAAGTACCTTTAATAAATTGGGAATTGTAAGTCCAGGATTATCCACATACAATAGTGTGTCATCAGCATACATATATAGTTTACAACAGTGATTTCTTACCTCTGTTCATTTGTATATCTTTAGATTCCTGAATTGCAATGGCTAGCAGTTCTAGGCTCACAGCAAAGAGCAATGGAGAGAGGGAGCAGCCTTGTCTCATCCCCCTTTCAATTCTGATTGTTGTGGAAAGGGTACCATTAACTCTTATTTAGGATGTGGGGTTAATATAACATAGTAATACCCATTGTAAAAATTTAGTACCTAGTCCCATTTTTGTCATTACTGTATTTAAAATAATCCCAGTTTAAACGATCAAATGCCTTTTCTGCATCTAAAAAAGGCTAATTGGGCTGACATGAGAGGGGAGTTATAGGTAAGGACATTTAATAGTTTGCGTATGTTATCCACTAGATGCCTGATTGGTATGAATCCTGTTTGATCAGGATGTATAAGATATTCCATGTATTTTTTTAGCCTGATCAATAGTATTTTGAATAAAATCTTCAGATCACGATTTAATAATGATATTGGCCTGTATGCCTTGCATCTTTCTCTGGGTTTTCCTGGCTTGGGGAAGACACTAATAATCATTGCTTTCCAGGATTCTGGAATCCAGTCTTCTTTTAGACACTCATTAAGTACTTTTGTTAGGATAGGAGACAAAACATTGCCAAATATTTTATAAAATTCAGAACTGAAACCATCTGGGCCTGGTGTTTTTCTTGATGGAAGAGACTGAATTGTCTGTTTAGTTTCTTGTATTGTAATTGGGGCATCCAGCTCTTCTCTGGCTTTGTCAGACAATTCAGGCAGTGGTAAATCCCGCAGGAATTATTCAGTACTTGTTTTTACACTTAAGTTCCTTCTATCTTCTTGGTATAACTGTTGATAAAATTGATAAAATTGCCAAAATTGCTCAGTTATATCTGAGGGTTTCATCCAGGGATGGGCAGGGATTGTCCTGTTAACTACGTAAGGGACTGCTCTATCCACTTGGTACTTTTGCAGTCGAGTTGCCAAAAGCTTTGCAGCCGGACTGCCTGTATCATGATATTTTTGGCCTAGAAATCTAAGTTTTCCTTTTGCATTTTGTATATCTAGCATTTGAAGTTTGTCTCTCACTGTTACTAAAGCTTTTAAAATTGATTATTTTGTATGATACTTTTTATATTCTTTTACTAACTCCTTGATTTTGGTTAATAGTCTGCTTCAGGTCAGCCATGATAATTTTTTCCTGGCAGAGGTAACATTAATTAATTCTCCCCTTGCTACTGCTTTTAAGGCCTCCCATGTGATAGCAGAGAACATTGTTGTTTTATGTTGATCTCATAGATCTCTTTCAAATAATTCAAATGTTTTTGGTGAAGTTTTTGTCATTTAAAAGTGAGATGTTTAGCCTCCACACAGCTTGTTTAGCTGCTGTTGGCATATGCCAGATAACTGAAATGGGGGCATGGTCTAATAGGGTTATATTATGTATCTTAGAGGGAACAATACGATGTGTATGAGTTTTTTGAACTAGAAAGCAGTCAATTCTAGAGTATGAATTTTTAGCTGTCTAGTAAAAAGTAAAGTCTTTTTCTCCTTTGTCTTGCTGTCTCTATATGTCACACAGTCCCATTTCTTCCACAGTGGAGGTCAGGAGTTTCGAGGCTTGTCTGTCCATTCTGGGGTACAGGACTGTATTAAAGTCCCCACCAATAATTATTTGGCCTTGTGATAAGATGGCTATTTTGTGAAGAATTTATTTCCAAAGGACTGCACTTGGGTATTGGGTGCATAAATATTAATAATGTGAAATGTTTCTCTGTGCAGAGTGCCCATAACCCATAAAAAGCGCCCCTCATATCCCTCCTCCACTGTGGTAATCTGAAGTGGACATCCACTCCTGAACAAGATTCCAACTCCTGCATTCCTTCCTCTAGGGGAGGACGTTGCCTCTGCCCTACCCACTCCTGTTTGTCTTAATTTCATATGCTCTTGCATTGGTAAGTGGGTTTCCTGCAGGAGTGCAATTGTGCAGTTTAACTTGTTTAATTCCCCTAGTAATCTAGTTTGTTTTATTGGTGAATGTATCCCTTTTACATTACATGATATTATCTTGAGTTTCCCCATTTTTCTGTTGTGATTGGCATGGATTATAAACTCTCTTGCATCTTATGGCCAACTAGGCCCAGTATCCCACCTCACAACTAGTTACCTGAGTTCAGAACAAAAAAAAAACATCCAACATGTCTTCTGTGACAGACAATAGAACAGAAAATCATAAATCCAGTTATAGATATGGGAGTATCTGAACAATAACTGGTAAACCTTAATTGGAACAATTGACAAACCAATTAACATTTTACCAATACATTCAGAACAGGTATACTGCTGTGTGGTAATGCAGTATAAGGATGGAATATTAATACCCAATGTAAAACTTCCTAGGTGAGTTTTAACAACTCTGTGAAATGCCACCAATGTAAATTTAGAGGAAAAAAATCCACCCTCATGGTGCCATGTGTGATACCACAGCCTTTTGATCATCAAGAGAGCTGGTAAAAACATGCAAATTAGTAAGGTTGCAGTACACTGGTAACTCTGAACCATAATTGATGGACGGTGGTATAGGCCTATTACCCGCCATCTCCCCCTCCCCAGTATATTTCACAGGCATTTCTGCCCCATGCTCTTATTTTTCTCCTCCCTCCATTTGAAACTGGTTTAGAAGCTGAATTTACACCTTGTTTCATAAACAGCCTCAGGGGTTTAGGAGAGGAGTTGGTAAAGCCCTCCTCATCCCCAACAGAAACATGTGGAGCAAAGAGTCCCCCTCGGTCTCTTTAATAACCATCACTCAAAGACAATGTTTTCCAATGAATCTCAAATATCCCTTTAGCGGAATCATATAACACTTCTTATAATACCAGTAGTAAATGTGTATGGTTTGCTCATGATCTGTATCATCCAAATTCCTGGAGCATGCATTACGTTCTTTGAGTGTTTTAATATTGTTGTTAAGGGCTCCAGATTAGTGACCAAATTTAACAAGATTCTCCAGACCCCTATGTTCAATAAAAAAAGAACCAATGCTAAAGCAATTCCAAAAGCGCTCCACAAACCGGAAGCATGTAGAAGTCAACACCAACAGTGATCTAACCACTCTGTCCCTCTCCTTCTGTTGTAGTGGCCACAGCTTACGTTGATATACTTATTTAATTTAGTGGACAAAGTACATCAGTCAGAATATCATGTTATCCCATCACTAGCTATGACTTTTACATGAAAATCTTTCCAACTACTAAAACTGTATCTAACTACTCTGCTTAAAAATCAAAGTTACCTGGATATTGAGGTGTTCTCTGTCATTGCAGCAGCAGAGGAGCTCCCTGAAGCATCCATTTTCTTCATTAGTTTGGTAATTTCTGAGGCCTTTTGTTGTGGGAGAACGCACAGAGGGGACGTCTTGTGTCCCCTTGAAATCATTCCCCAGGAGCCAGCCAACAATTTGTGCTCCATTATCTCTAGTTCCTGGTTTGGTAGGGTTAGCTTCTGTTCTGCCAGGAATGGAGCTGCTTCAGCCAGCAAAGTGAAGACATTTGGACCGTTTTCCAGGTATATCATATCTTCAGCTTAGCAGGGAAATTCAGCTGGGCTCTGAGATTTTTTTTCTCTTTCAATTCCTGAATCACTTGTCTAACTTGTAACTTCTTTGCTTGCAATACAGCAGAAAAATCTTGATCAAAATAAATGTTCTGACCTGAGAATTTTAGGTCCTTGTGTCTCCATGCTTCAAGCTTCAAGCAGAATGTATTCTTTGCATTGATAGTGAAGCATATGTACAATCCAGGACCTAGGTCTGGCCTTGGGATCAGTCAGGTGAGGGCCTAGTGAGTGATGCGCCCTTTTGATGTCCCAAGGCAGATCATAAGGTGAAGATAGTGTTGTTTTTAGTAAGTGTATAATAAAATCTGCCGAAGTGGGATAACCCTCCTCAGCTCCTTCCTGCACTCCTTATATGCAAAAATTATTTTGTTTCACCCAATTTTGAATCTTCTAGCCTGGCATGTACTTGTCTGTCCCTTTGTAGTAGGTAAAGCAGTATTTTATCATTACTGTCTCGTGCTTCAGCTACTTCTAAAATTTTCTTTTCATTACAGTTAACTTTGTTATTTATGGTTTTAATGTCCATTCATAGGTCAGCAATCAACATTTCAGTTTTATTGACTGACTTAAGGATTTCTGCAGTGCTTTTTCCATTTTAATAGAGGGCTCATTATTTTCTAACTCTGGGTCCCAAGAGGATTTGGATGGTGAGCAGCACTGTGCAGCTGAGGTCGCAAACAACCTTGAGGTCTGTATCAATCGAGAACTGTTTCACGGCACCCCTCTGCACAGATTTCTTGCTTCCTTTCATGCAAGAAGGCTTCCCAGGCATGTAGGGAGCTTGAATCTACCATTCAGTGATGGATATCATCATTCTGGGAGGAGGATTGTATTTAATAACTGGATCGGTGTCGGGAGCTGCAAGGATCAGCCAGCCACCATTACTGTTACATCACCAGGAGTCTCCTATTTGCACCCTTCATGCCTCCCTCAAACTCACCCCCAAGTCCCTCGTCTCCTGCATTAACACCATCACCTCCCTTTCCTCAACAGGGAATTACTGATGCTGTGAGCCTTCAACCTTAACTGGATTTCTCCCTCCTTCAGAACCACAAGGCACTCCATCGAAGCTCTCAATCTTACATAACTTATCTCTGATCACACCCGCTCCTCCAACCACACCCTTCTTAATTGGATCCTCTATTCCCACCTCCATTGCATCTCATTACCTGGAGTCCTACCTGATGCAATAAGTGACCATTGCATTACCTACTGCATTAGTCGGGCTCATCTACCCTATACAGCCCCCCCAAATACATCACCTACCATGCACTCAAACGTATATCACCTGACCTCCTTCTCTCTGAGCTACACTCGTTGGACTGGACACCTGTCCTTTCATCCACTGATGTCAACATGGTCCTCCAACACTTTGAGCTCCACCCTAACCTCGATCTGGGACTGTCACACAGCACTCTGCACATCCCGGATATGATGTCACCATCTATCTTGGATTACACCTAAAATCCTCTCTCTTTGTAAAGCTAGAGAACGTGAGTGGTCCCTCTTCAAAGCCAGTGGCTCCTTCTCAAGCCTCCAGGAATACTGCTCCCTCACGGACAGATGCATCAAAGAAATTCACCAAGCCAAGTCTAACCACTTCAAATCTCACTTCTCCCATAACTCCAGCCTGTTCTCCTTCTGGTCAACAATCAAGTCTTCCCTCAACTCCCCCTCTCACCACCACCATGCCACCTCCCCTACCCTTGCTGAAAATGAGGCACTAATCTTGGACCCTTCAACAGTGGCATCCATCTTCAAACAAACACTTCACATCCTGTACACTCCCTGACTTGCCCTCCCCCCTACTCCCCAAACTATTTTACAGGCTTCAACTTTCCCCCCATCTCCTCCATAGAGGTCTATCATGCCCTAATCTTCTTAAATACCACTGAATCAAGCCCTGATGGCTTCCACTGCTTACTCCTGCACCTCTCTGCCCTGGCTATCACCAACCCCCTTAACTACATCCTCAGTCCATCTTTAACCACCAACTCTGTCAACACTTCATTGAAACTTGAAAGAGTAATTCCCCTCCCCATATGTGGGGATCTATCTCTTCCAAGCAACTACTGACCCATCTCCCCTCCTTCCTGAACCAGCCAAGCTCCAAGAGACACTGATCCTCCCCAGGTTGTCCAACTTCATCTCCTCATTAAAATTCTCCTGCATCTACCAATCCAGCTTCTACAAAAGCCACTCCACTATCTCCTCTGTCTTCCAAGTCTCTAACTCTATCCTTGCTGTGGGCACATCACACCATCAATTTTTATAGACCTCGCCAAAGCCTTTGACTTCATCTCTCACCCACTTCTCCTACAAAAACTCGACGGAGCTGGTCTGTCCTCCTCCACTGTAAATTGGTTTAGTGCCTACCTCTATGGTAGGATTCAGTCAATCTCAGTAGGCAACTCTGTATCGCTTCCCCTCCCCATCCTCTCAGGAGTACTCCAAGGGTCAATTCTTGGTTCATTTCTTTTTCATTATTTATCAACAATCTTCCAACTGTCTGCCAACACTCTAGTATCCACCTCTACACAGATGACACAATCCTTTACACCTCCAGTCTTACACCCAACTCAGTCCACCCTAACCTCCAATTCGACTTCAAGCATGTCTTCCATTAGTTTCAAGACAACTCTCTAAAAGTCAACACCAAGAAAAACATTTCCATGTTTTTGGGACCCCCACAAGATGGCTAAGCTGCACCTCCAACCCTCCTTCACCACCTTGGATGGATCCACTCTTGACTCTGTAACCTCCTGTAAATACCTTGGCCTCTGTCTTGATCAGCACCTAGACTACTCTTTCCATATTGACTCCATGGGTGCAAAACTTTGTCCCAAACTCAGAATACTCTATTGTAATAAGGATTGCATCCCCCTTCACCTCCGTCACATCCTGCTCTCCAAGACCATCCTCCCCCTATTTGATTACGGTGATGTTATCTATGCTTCAGCCCCCACCACCACCCTTTTCCACTTAGATACCATCCTCCTTTCCTTCTGCCTCTTTGCTACCAACTCTGGACTTTGGACTCATCATTGGTCTCTCCTCACCTCCTCAAACCTTCCCTTCCCCTCACACAGAAGACACATCCACTCCTTAATGTTCATTGTCAAGTACTGGTTCAACCTCCTTCTCCTTTTTTTCACCTCCACCCTCACTCCTGCCCCATTACTTTCCTACTCCCTGCACTCCTTTCACCCCTGCACCTTCTCCATCCCTCACAGCTGGTTCTCTTCAGGTCTCTCTGTCTTCTCATCTTGTCTCCCCTGCCTTGGGAATGAACTACCCCCTAGCCTTCAAGAATCCCCCTCATTCTCATCCCTCAAGCAGCAGATAAATCTCATCCCTCCCCCACCCTGCACCTGCCTCCCTCCTCCCACTGAGCATAATTCTGAACCTGTTTCTGACCAGTCCAGCTGCTTTGTATACAACTGTATAGCTGTATTGATTCACCCACACTTAGATCCTCATTGTATATAGGTCAAACTTAGTAGATTAGTATTGCATTAGTCCTCAATACTTCTATCTGTTATAGTGATGTCTCTACTGTCTTTAACTGCTTATATGATGTGATTGTTATTTATTCTCCTGTACCTCATTTCCCCAGATGCACCTGAAAATGAGCCACAGCTTACTGTGTCTTTCCCAGTTATCAACTTTTAAATAAATAAATAAATAATAAATAAAATACTTTGATCCGCATTTACCTTAGTTTCTCATATTGCAGTCACAGGTTCCAGCAGCAAGATGTGTCTTCAATCAGATAGTGGCTCTCAAACCTACGACCTGTTCAGGTGAGTGAGGGTGTGTATGGGTGTACTGGGATGTGTGGGTGCTGAGTGAAAGTGGGGACTGACTGTTGAGGACTGTTTTCTTTCTTTACAGGTTTCAAAAACAAATTGAGGGACACTTTTCTTTATTATGGGTCGATATTCAGATGGGAGGGTGGGGAGTGCCATTAGACACCAGGGGTTATACATTTGATAATGTGGATGCCAATCGGTGGATGAGGGGTGACACTAGACACCAGAGATATAAAGAAAAATTACAGGGACCAAGATGGGAAGGTGGGGAGTGCCACTAGACACAAGGGATACAATAAAAATTATGGGGACAGTGTGATCGGAGTGTGTGGTGCCATTAGACACCTGGGAAGATATTTATGGGGACAGTTTGTGTGTGTATGAGGGAGGCATGCCACCAAGCACCGGGGAAATGTAAGGCAGCTCACAGCTCACTCTGCAGCTGGTGGCAGGAGTTCAGCTGCAGAAATAAAGAAAACCCACTGTTCTCATACAGAAAACACGAGGAGAGGCTCCTCTTCCTAAGCAGGGCAGCTGGGATTTTGAGTGCCCAGATAAAGTACTTATGGCCATAATTTAAAAAAAAACAAGCATCAGAATCTAGCTGAATGAAGCCTGTTTAGCTATGTTCTGGTGTTTGATTTTTAAAATGACAACAGTTTTATGTATTTTCCACCCATTTTAGTTTGTGGAAAAAACAAACAAGCAAGAAAGAATCCTTTTTTATGAGATCAATCCTTTGTTGAACTTTATCACTCTTTTCTGGACAGTACACTTCTCATTGAAAACAATGGGAAATAAAAAAAATGAATAACTTTTCAATAGATTAATATTTTTTTCACCTAACAAAACGTCTTTTCTGTTATTCAAATAGTTTCTACCATAGAAAAATCACACCAAAATTCCACACTGTCTGGATTCAAGGTGATGAGGAATAAACTGCAAAAAATGGCAACTTTTAAGGTTTTTGCACTATCCAGGTATCAGAATCTGTAAATCTGACCACAATGAAACTTTTCACTTCAAAAGACCTAGCCCATGGCACAGCGCATACCACATTTTGTGCAAATCCAGTGATCATTTGCAAAGCTATTGTAATGCAAAATTTGAGGTTTAACATTAAACAGGCTACTCAACCATACATACAGAGACACAACTGTCATATATGGGGAGAGAGAGAGAGAGAGAAAGAGAATAGTTGAAAAGCGAGTGTCAGATATGAGGAAATATCACCATTTAGGGGTCAATCAACCATAAAGCCACAAGCCTGAAGGGCTTTATGACTTGCCTGACCCCGAGATGGTGGTATTTCTTGAATATCTGTGCCTTAACTATTTGATGTTTTATATATTACGTGTGGTTGGTCTGTTTGGCTTTATGAAAAAAGTGTGCTGGCTTGCATTTAAGAAAAATGTGTATTGGAGCGGATTTAAGAAAAAGCATTCTGGTTTGTGCTGCAAAGATTTGGCCCTTTTTAGCTTCCATAGGGTACTTCAGGTTCTATGTAATAACGGTGATCGTGCAATATCGATTCCCAAAATTGAATTTCACAGATGCACACTCATGGTGACTGGGAAGATGGTGCCCAAGATCCACAGGTGTATTTTTTTAATGCGGGGGGGGCTCTGCCCCCCACACACCCATACTCCAGGGGGGTGAAATACTTTAAAAAGAAAAAAGCTGACTGCCGGCAAAAAAAAAAAAAGTGCCATGTCGGACCCAAACCCTGTACTCTTTACATCCCAACTGACAACCCTCCCCACCATGCTAGCAGACCAGCTCGGCAGTTGCCTGCCACACCCCTCCCACATACATTCCCTCCCCTTCCTCTCCCCCATGCATGTGCATGTGCATATGGGTGTAGCTTCTTCTCCCCTACCTTTCACACCCTGGTATCTGGGTGCTACCCTCCCAGGTTTCCCTGAACACAGGTGCTGTAACTGAGTCACTGTTTTTGTATGGCTGTTAATTGTGGAAGCCACGTTCACGAGATACCGTGTACCTCCTATGAAAGGAGTTGTGATTCCAGCATCTCTCTCTTTAGTGTTTTTAATGATTGTAGCAGGAAGCAGCATTGAATGGGAGCAGTTACATTGTTTAGTAAATGATTTATTAGACTCTTTTTTTTTACAGAGTTTAACTTTGATTTCCAAGTGTGGCTGTTACTTTGATAAGTGAAATGTAGGCAGCACTGGGTGGGGTGGCAAATCTCTGAGTTTGAAACCTGAAAGGGCCAAAACTATGTAGCCCAAACCAGAATGTTTTCTCTTAAAGCCAAACCAGCAAACGTTTTATTCATAAAGCCATGAGTGGCAAGTGAAGTGGAGGCAGCAGTAAAAAGGGGAGGGGGAGCTAAGTTACTGAGTTTGCAACCTGATACTGCCAAAACTAAAATGTTTTTTCTAAGTCAAAACAATACACCTTTTTATTAAAGCAAAACCAGCACACTTTTTTCTTAAAGCCATGTGTGTCTGGTAGTTTGGCAAGTGAGATGGATGCAACAGTAAATGGGGGCGGGGGGTCTGAATTTGTTGCTCATGGATACATTTTTACACAGTTTAATTTTGATTCCCAAGTGATAACATTGTTTTAGTAGATATGTGTTAATTGGATGCAATTAAAGATTAGTTACAACTTTTAGATGTAGTGTAGCTATGTGGCTATTACTAATGTTGATAGTGTTGTAATATAGGGGCTGTTATATGTTAATAGTTCTGTAATGACATGTATATTTTATCCACACTTGTAACAGAGTGTTAATTCTGTAGTTTGATAGTTACAATGTAATTGAATGTTGTAATTACATAATATTAGTTAGTTACCATTAGAATAGGCGATATTCATCACTGAAACAAAATAAAACTGCATTAATGCACCAGGTAGGGTTCAACTTCAAGCAACAAAAGTAGGGAAATTTGGGTTTAGGGCTTTCACCCTAACTCCCCATCAAAAGGACAAGCCCATACATGCAACCACAAACAGCCATCATCAGGTAAGACAAACAGCATACAACTGTTTCCAGATGACACAAATGTAGTAGCACTGATGTGCTGCAGTACCTTCATGGATTTGTTTCTGTGGTATGCACCTCACAAGACATGCACTCTCACATTTGCTACAGATGGAAATCTAGGATACTGAAATCACAACATTACTTCTGTGTACAGAAGCATAGCCTCCTGCAACCGCAGATATAAATCCATGCAACCCAAATTACAAGAATTATTTTGTCTGGAGAAGTGCAGACTCACAAGGGGCCAGTGCTTCTGTGGACACAGCTATTCATGCACACTGTAAGACAAGAGGTAAACAAGGTGTCAGAGGGAAGTGTTTTTCAGAAAAAAAGGAGCTGAAGGACAAGGGAGCATGACAAGATGCTGGAGAGGGTATATTCAGGAGAGATGTGATGAAGTACTTCTTCACAGAAAGAGTGCTGGATTCTTGAAACAGTCTTCCAGCAGTTGTGGGAGTAAAAACAGCGGTGGGGTTCAATAATGCACTGGATAGGCATAAAGGAATCTTATTGAAAGGAAAGGGGTGGTGAATGGGTCGGAGATCAAGAAAGAACTGAGGTTTTACTACAGGCAGTGAAAAATGAACAGACTAGGTGGGCCATGCTGGCAAATTCTATGTTTCTGTTTTTCAGTGTAAGACATACTGTACACACACTTGATGGGCTTATACTTTTGCAGCTGTAACTGTAAGACATACACACTGACCTCTGGCTGCATATGTGGGGGAGCCACAAAATCCATGATACCAAAATTGCAACAAATCTTCTGTCTCCAGAAGTGCAGGCTCACGAGGGGCCTTCACCTCTTCACCCACAGGTGTAAGACATAGACACCAAGTTCTGGGTACAGAAGAGCTGTTATGCAGGTGGAAGTACTTCTGAAATTGGGGTATCATGGTTACTGGTGGGTGAAGTTGCCATGATTCGTGGAGTAACGTGGAATCCACAAAGTGCTCCACAATGCAAAGCAGAGTACTTCGCGTTATAATTGGGAAAGGGAAGTCCATTGGAAACAATGATTTTGTGTTATTCTGCCTTCCCCAAACCATTTCTCCACCAATTTTAAGGCAAAGTACATTGAAATCAATGTACTTCACCTCATTTCACCTTGTTCTTGCGCTCCAAAGGTGAATTTTACAGTGTTTAATTGGATTGCAGGTCACATGGGCTCTAGTTTGTTCTGCACAGCCTCAGTTCTGTGTAGTGTGCATGTAGTGGAAGATGGAGGCAGTTTTCTCTCAGAGCTCTGCAATTCAGATCCTCTAAAAGCTGTTAAAAAATTATTTTTTAGCCATTTTTTTTTTGCTCACAATTTACTATATCGAGTATAGGAAACCCACCTGTGCTCATATTATCAAGTATTTATTGTTTGTGTGTGGATTTTGAATGTTAGTTTAGAACAGTCAGTCTGTGTGCTGAGAAGTGTACTTTGGGGAGGGGTGTATCTGTGGTGCAGGTAGATTAACTGGGAGAAAAATGCAGTCTTTCTGTTTTGGTTATATTTTTCTTGTATAACTGTGTTAATGTGCGCACAGTAATATTTTCAGTAATTCTTGACAATTTTTTTCTGATTGTTGTGGTGCAGCAGTGTATAATTTCAGTTTGTTTAAATCATTTGGTTATATTACTAAAGGTTTTCAATTTGCTACGCATTACTTGTAGTGTATGTGAGTGTGTGTGCGATGCGTGCCATTAAATCAGACACCTTTTATTGTGCCACAGAGTAACTGCAGCAGTGTGAACCTGCTATCCACTGCACCTGCATGAATTTTTTATACTGCTTTGTGGTATCTTTACTGGTAGTGAACTGTTACTGTTGTGCACTAACCACCACCCCCCCCAAAACCGGGAAAGGTATTCTTTTCCAGATTTGGATTTGTGACTTATGAGCACTGATTAGGTGTTGTTTTGCCTTTGCATCTGCTTCTTTTCAGTGCGCAGTGCAATCTTAATCTGTCTGTGTGTTTGTAGTACACCACTGATTCTGGGAGACTTTGCATTTTTTGTTACCCTCTCATTTCACTTCATCAGCACTGGGATGAAAATTATGCAAGCTGAGAATGAGGCAAAGCTGAGGCAAAAATATGATTCACAGAGTGAGATGGAGAAAAAATGACCACAGGTTGAGTCAAAATATATGATGCTGAATGAAAATGACGCAAGCTGAGCCAAAAACATGAAGCAGATTGAGTTAAAACAAACATTTGTTAATGCCGAATGTTGCTTGCTTGTATGTGCTGTTTAGGTATTTGGAAGTGATAGTTCCATGCCTTCCTCCCGAGACAGAGAGAGAGAAAGAGAGAAAGAATGTGTGTGTGCGTGTGTGTGTGTGCGTGTGTGTGTGTGTGTGTGTGTGTGTGTGTGTGTGTGTGTGTGTGTGCATGTGTGTGTCTGGACTTAGGCAGGAACAAAACTGATGACCAGATATTATATAAAATAAAA
The DNA here is from genome assembly GCA_016271365.2 of Neoceratodus forsteri. Classification (NCBI taxonomy): domain Eukaryota; kingdom Metazoa; phylum Chordata; order Ceratodontiformes; family Ceratodontidae; genus Neoceratodus; species Neoceratodus forsteri. The sequence goes on along the minus strand of CM057450.1, from coordinate 865,282,767 downwards.
GATGGGGAAGTGTCTGAAACTCAAATGTAATGCACACCTTCAATGTGGGATGCTTTAATAAACCCTTTGGGCTTCACTCCCAAGGTTTATGTAGCATCCCACACTGAAGGCGTGCATTAAATTCTCATGTCACATACTTCCATGTCCTTTATTCTATATGAATATCAGCAGAATACTTGCAGGAGGCAGAGGATGGCCAACTGTGGAGGTTAGCAACAGACATATGCTGGCCATCATTTTGGGAGTGGGATGGGTGCTTTATTTGCTAGGGGAGGGTCAGGGGGTACCACCAGTCTACCAAGGGACTCAGATATTAGCTTTGGGAGCCACAGAGGGCACCATTGGACAACCAGTGATATTGACAGATGGATTGGTTGAAAAGAGCTCAGAATGCCATTACAGAGATTTTTTTTTTTTTGCTGACAGACACCTGTACTGTGATTGGGGGAGTGCAGCCATACCTTTTTTAATGTGACACCAATACCAGGATTGGGGAATGGCTGCCAGCTATGGAAGGTTTTTGTACCAGGAGCAGGAGTGGGGGGGTGTTGACACTAGAGCCAAGGATGACTGATTGGGGATAGAAAGGAGTGAGGGGGGGGTGCCTGCACTGTGTAGGTTGTTAAAAGTAGGGCTTGAAGTGTAAATTAACCCAGCACATGCATCCTGTTGGCACTTACAAAAACATCTGAATATGCCAGTGTGCCATGTATGACTGCCACCACCCTTCATTTTCATGTAGGCCTAATGTCAGCGCTCATCATGAGCTGACAGTTTTGGATCAGGCTAACTGAGCCTAAAAATGTGACACCTGCCACAGTAACACACTCTTCAATATGCAAAGCAGAGCAAGCCTGGCCCAGAGCATGCTAGCCTCTTACCAACTGTTGGAATTCCATCGCGATATTGATCTTTGTCATTGCAATCAATTGCGTACTGTTTGTTTTCCAGACGAGGATTATAAAAAGAACATGTTGTAATGCACAGTTAAATATATTCAAAACACTGTATAATGTTTAGAAATATACAGTTATAAAATGTGACATTATGACTACCAACAGTACATTTAAGACAGTGATGTTTAAGGATGCGAAATGCGCGTTTGTAATGTTTTTTTCAATGTTCCGTACGTAAACTATAATGATAGGCATCCTACAGTATATTTACTAATTTATCAGCCTATCCCAGTTGTACCTGAAAAAGAGCAGCCATGAGCAGTACACTCCTCTAATTAACAAATAAATTGATCTTATCAAGACAAAACTGTGAAAGTGGAAGGAGTGATGAAGCACTTAGCCGTGCCCAATTGAACATACTATACCCAGCAGCATCATAAAACAGGGAAAGTATATAACATGCACTTTGCACTGCAGCTAATTAATTAATGCAGATTTTTCATAACAGTGGCAGATAGTATGATAAGGGGACATTTTGTTTGTTTTGGAAATGTCCCTGGCAACTAGTCTGTATATTAGTTATGAATGTTGTCGGAAGTTAACCAAAATCACAAAGCGATCTGGTAGAATGTCTGTTGAAAATAAATCAGGAACATATGTAGCTTACTAGCAACTGCATCACATATTTAACTAAATCAAACCTTGTCGTATCTTCATTGTGTGACGTGAATTGGGTGTATATTTTTTTGTGTGGCCACTGTTGCCTGCCACCCATCCATAAAAGGAGTCTTTAATCAGAACATGTTGGTTAAGGTATAAAATAAAGCCCTAGAGAATCAGAAACAAACATGCAAAAAAAAAAAAAACGTAACACATGAATGCTGTTGCCTGCCATTTACAGTACATGTGGCTACATTAAGAAAATCATAGCAAAAAGGGTTACATGAGGGGCTTGATTTGTCAGATGCTATTAAGGAAACTCGGTAGTTGGACGGAGAATAAGTGGTGGAAGTCTCCTGTCAATGCCACCCCAATAGCAGCAGCAGCTGGCTGAACATCTAGCAGGACTGCCTGCGTATGTTTCTGCGAGGGTGTCAAGGGCTCACGATGGGCACTTATTAACACACTTCCACGCTGGTCTTATTGCCATTTTTTTAATTCCTACTCTGAGATGGGTGAAGCATGGTGGCAGGGACTCCTGATTCCTGTCTTTTTGCCTACCATCTTTCCCCCGGACAAGCCATTTGGTGACGGGGAGTGCTCAGGGGCTTGAAGCATGGCACGTAGCAGCAGTAGTAGCAAAGATGGTTACTGCCACCAAGGAGACAGTGAGCGTGATGTCCTTTACTGCTGCCGTCGCAGCCACTCTCTTCTACTTTCTCTGCGTGACAATAGAGTAAGTTCTTGGTACAGTAGTGCTATGCAAGCAGGAGAATTACCTGCTATTGTACAGTACCTGTCACCTTTATTTGGAAAATGTATGTACCTGTTTGCTAGATTGCTGCTTCGGTATTTTGTAATCAGCGAAGCAATTAACAAAAACAAAAAAAAGCTTTTCTGAGTGTTCATTTGAATTATTAAGTCCCTTCTCTTAAATCATTTTTGCAGTATAGTAGAGCCTTCAGGTGGATCAAAAAGGATGAGAAATTGTATCCCGAAAATTTTACACGCATCCTGGACAGTCTCTTGGATGGTTATGACAACAGGCTGTGACCTGGATTTGGAGGTATGCTCTGAAACAATGAAGTGTCCTCCTGTGTTTGTGATTCTAAATATAATTTTGTATGTGTGTTATCGTTCATGAAACCCAACTTCGTAAAATGCTGGCTAATGTATGTTAATAAGAACTAGGTTATGAAAATGGAAGTGATATGAATTTTGAACAATGCCGGAGGCACATTGTACGCTTGATGTGGTGAGAGGATGGAAGATCTACCAGGTTCAACTGGTTACATCCTAATTGCCTGTTTAGTCTAATAAACATTGTGCATAGAGAATGCTGAAAGGATTCAAGATCTGATATGGAGCAGGTTTTAATAGGATTCAATCCATAATTATGTTAATTCACTGTGCTATTCTTCACAAATGACCGTTGATGCTTTTATAACATATATGCATGCGTGTGTGTGTGTGTGTGTGTGTGTGTGTGTGGGAGGTGCACTGCTCACTGAAATGGAGCTCTTCCTTTCAACTGTACGGCACTGCATTTTCAACTGCTGTCATAGACAGCTGCAGCATTCATTGGAGAATTGAGGCTGCGCCTGCAAACACACTGACTGAATTGGATGACAGGGTGCTACACCTCTGAAAACTCAGATGATGGCACTATGTTTCTTGCACATGCATGCAAGCAACATAAAAATGAAGCAAACTTAGTAAAAAAATGAAGCAAATTGAGTGAAAAACTGCATGCATGGAGAGAAGTGATGCAAAGCAGAGTTTAACAATGACACAAGTTGAGTCAGAAAAATGAAACAAATTGAGTAAATAAATTAAGCAAACAGTAAAAAATACGAAGAAAACTGAATCAAAAACCATATGCATTGAGAAAAGTGACACAAAGTTGAGTTTAACAATGTTGCATGTTGAATCAAAAAATTAAGGATGTTGAGTAAAAAAAAAAAAAAATGAAGCAAGCTGAGTAGAGAAAATGGTTTACTTACATTAGTCGGAAATTCATTTGCCTGGCATTCACAGTCCTGGTCAGGATTGCCTGAGTGATCCAGTAACCCGACACTTTCATACCCGATATTACTGATCCCGATGGGGTAAGGTAGCAGATATGATGAAATGTTACCTTACCTCATATGATTGGCGAGAAGGAACATCTGGATGGGCTTGCTGGCCAAGTTGCCCCGGTGGTGTGGAGGGGAATATCACCAGTAGATCGGCCAGAATACTGCACCATTACCCGGGTTCCAGCCCATGTCACAGCATTTTACACTATGCACACCTTTAACACTTATCCTTTTACTCTGGGGTCCACTCCACCTCAGAGTTGGATAATTTAGTTATAAAGGGTGTGGGTGGCGGAGCCCCTCACATGTGAGATGTGGGGGGGGGGGCAAAGCTTCTCACATGAAATACTTAGTTTTCTGACATGCCCACAATTTGTACATCAGGCATGTCAGTCATTCGGGTTTTGGCATTTTGGGCAATTTTACTCGGTATGCCGAGTGTCGGCATACCGAGTTCTGGGATATCATAGTATATCTAAGAAAATAGTTCATAGAGCAAAAATGATGCAAGCTGAGTCAAAAATTACTGCAGTCAAAATGGCCAAGACAATGGCAAGTTATGCCTCCAAAACGCTGTCAATTAGTCCTGCATGGGAATTTTAGCTCTGTAACAAACCCCCTGCACAATTTACCCTCACCTTTATATGGTCCAGTGTCAGTTAGACCTGCTCTGGCTGGTCTATCAGCAGTATGCATCTTCTGCACACTGTCAACAACATCTGCCTTTGAAAATCTAAAAAAAAAAGTGATGGTGCTTCATTTTTATAATGCAAGTCCCATTGTAATGTGTCACACCCATTTTTTGATGCAAGCCTAATATAAGTCACTTTGGTGCAGGCTGTTCTGCTTTTGATACAAGCAGCATTAGAAAATCTGAATTAATGCATGTTTTGTTGCAGCTTACTTCTTGCATCATTCTTTTCTGGCACAAGCACCTTACGTCATTCTTGGCCCTTTGAAAATCGAGCCCAGAGAGTGAAGCTCAAGAGCTCCTTGATGTTATCTAAACACCAAGGGCTGGGCCAGCCTGCCAGGCAGTGGTAGTGCTACTGCTCATTTTGCCAGTGACCTGGGTTTGGGAATGAGCCTGGATCACTGGAGGACCAGCGGGGAAGGGAGGATTGAGCATCCTAGGGATGCTGTCCTACTCCAAGGAGGGAGGATTGCTGCTCCCACTGCAACACTGCCACCTGGGTGCACTTGGGTGTAGGCGCAGCTGGAAGCTCCACCTGGGAGTGGAGGACATCAGCACGGGTCTGGAACAGCATCAAGCCTCAGTGTGCACTGTCTCCTTAGACCTCACTGCATGCTGCCGTTCTCAGAGAGGGGAGAAAAATGAAGAAAAATGTCCTTGCTCCCTTGCCCAGTGCTGGTGCTCAGAACAGAGCAGCCCAACACCAGAGATGATTAGTGGGGAGGGATGAGCCTCCCCCCTTCCCCATCCAGGGAACAAAACCTCGGCAGGATGGGGTAGCTCCTTCTCGGACACCAGAAGCACACGGATAAGGAAGTAGAGAGGAAATAAAAAAAAAATAAACACCAAGGACCAGATTTTCAAAGGCTAGTTGCAGGCTGCAACAATGGGAGCTTGCACCAGCTGGCCCTGTGTCAGGGACCCTGTGCCAGATTCAGCATCAGTGGCAGACCCAGGCACTGAAGTTTCCCAGAATCAAGCATCTTGGGGGACTCCAGCACCTCACTAATGACAAAGTTGATGACATCCTATAGGAAATCACCTCCTGACCCTGGAGGGCAGAAAGTGAAGATAATTCTGCAGCCTGCACCTGGCCCCCCCACCTACTGCTACAGATTTGAAGGGCCTGCAGGAGCCCATTGAGTGCACGGTGAAGCCCAAGATAGATCTAAAATAGATGGTCACACCCTCACCCCTGCATTTCCTCCTTGAACAGTACAATATGGAGTACCTAGAGAGGATGGCTGCCTCCAAAATAGGCCTGACATTGTCACTCAACCAGGTCTGTGTAATGTAAGCCAGATCAACCAAGGAAATCAAGTGTACCATAATTGCAATGTTGTTCCTCCTCAATCAGGTATTGCACAGCACAGCCCGAAGGGGACTGGTAGATGCTGATGGCCACCTGACTACCTGCTCTTTTGGTCTGGTGGAAACCCTGGGGCAGAGACCAAACACATCTGGCCTCTCTCTAGGCTCCTTCTAGACCCAGGGTGTCTACTGCTCCTAACCATCCCAATATAACTCACCTCCACCAAGCCCGCTGCACCCCTGCTGCCCCCAAGCCCATTCTCTGAAGCAGTGCATCAGATCTGGGCTTAAAACCACCCAGTTACTAACTGTTTTATTTTCCTGTGTAAAGCTCTGAATCTCCCCCCCCAAAAAAAATGTGCCCCAATCTCTCTCTCTCTCTCTCTCTCTCTGGCTGCATTCCATTTAATACCCATCCCTTACAGGTCATGAAGCTGCCCCAAAGGCACAGAAACATGAATTATTTACTTTTACTTACCCAGCCATCCAACCAGAGCCTGCATCTCAGCCCAGTGTGCCACCAGCCCAGTTTTCAGCCTGTTTCTCCTCCATCCTTCTGCTAGGGAGCTGGATGCTGGAAATTACCATCCTGGGTGTTGACCATATTCTGCGACCAAGCCACCTCACCGATTGAACCTACCCAACCTGTGTTGCTTACTTCTTGCTTTGCTGCAGCTGTTGCTGCTGATGCACCACACTGATCAAGGCCTGTGAAGGCCACCCACACCATTGTCACCACTGCTGCTAGGCATTGCTTGCTGCATGAGGGAGCCACACTGCTTTTATTGTGAGGTGAGCCTAGTTGTGTAGGTTGGTAGCCTAGTCATCAAGCTAGCTTCTAGCTCACCCTCTGCCCCTTCAATCACTGAGGGAGACAGAGAATCACTACAAGTAGACCAACAAAAATATGCTGCCGTAATGCTGCTATTGAGAGCTCTGTGCTCACTGACTCCACCATGCTGTAGTGTGCAGCCTGTCTATTCTGTGATGGCAAAGACAGTGTCATGCCTTCTTGATTGCTGGGAGCTCTCCACATCATATGTGATGGTGCAGCCACTAATAGGTGGAAAGACTTGACAACACAAAACTGATACAGTTGAGTCAGGAGTGCACCCACAGCTGCAGCATGAGTGCACACAGGCTGGGGGGCACATATACAATGTCCATTTTAAATTAAGTTCTGCATTGGAAAATGTGCAAATTGATTTCTTTCATTTCCAGAATTGGTTCACTTATAAATGCATGGTGCTGAATTCAAAAAAGACTAAGACCATGCTCGTTACTGAGTCCAAAAAGCAACCTGAAACATTGAATCCCATTGTTGATCTCATTGGTGAGAGTATTGAACATGTTGAAATGTTTAGATATGTGGACGTACTTTTAGGCTCTCATCTAACTTTTGAGCCCCACATTAATTCCCTTAAAAACATTTTTCATCAAAGACTTGGTCTACTATTTAGAGTTTGATAATTTCTTACTTCAGATTCTTGGAGATTATTAACTCGTAATTTTCTACTACGTTTACTGGATTATGGTTTAATCATGTTTACAGCAACCTCAGATAAAATATTGGACAAGCTTAGAGTTACATATAACTCTATTCTACAATTTTTGACTGGTTCACCTTATCATACTCATCACTGTGAATTGTATAAAATGGCTAATTGTCTATCCCTTGATAATAGGATTTGTTTTAGAATGGGGATTTTCCTTTTTAGACATACAATAGGATTATTGCCACTTTCTATGAATGCACTGTTTATTAGAACTTTAAATGTGCATGGGACTCAACTACAAAGTAGAATATCTTTCACATTACCTTTTTTTTGTTAAATTTTTATGTCAAAGGTCCTTACTCTATAACGCATCCTTCTTCTTAACTCCCTTCCCAAAAACATCATCAACTGTCTTTCAGTACTCACTTTTAAAAGAAAACTATGAAACTGGTTTAATGTGTCCATTGAGTGTACTTGTTTTACATCATAGTTTCTGAATTGTTATCAGTTTTACTCCTATTTGTAATTCTGTCTGTTGTAATATCTGTTCTGTATTTGTTCGTGTGATGTTTAATGTTTCTTGCTAACTTTTCACATGTGAAAATAGGCAGACATGCTCATCATGCTTACAAGTAGAAAAAAAAAATGAAAAATGAAATTTATTGTACAAAAGATTAAATCAAAATGTAATGCCATTATTACCATGCCATAAGAACAGCCTAGGCACAAATATGAGGAGGGAGGGTAACTGCCCCCCTCTGCCTTACCTAAGTTGTGCCCCTGCTTTATGGTAGAAATTCATTCATGAGGTGCTAACATTTGTACAAGTAAATATAATGGTTTCCACTGTGTTCTGAGATATCTCCATGTTTCAGAATGTTTGCTGATCACTGTGAGAGTTACTGTCCCTCATTGTCCCTCATTTTGAGTGTCCATGTTCCCTATTTTGGAGACAAAAAGTGAGGTATGGGGCATGCTTTCAGGGCCCTACCCAGCACAAAGAGTGCTAAGCATGGCCATAATGATGTTCCATACAGAATGACAAAGTGAATTGTAAGTGAGCCATAACAGCCATGTAGAAACACATATGGAGTACTAAATGTGCATAAGGGGATTTGCCTAGATCAAAACAAAAAGGTCAGGCTTCACACCAGAGAAGCCTCACTTCTCACATCTGGAACTGGGGTGTCAGCTGACTACTGTGAGCAAAGATGAATGGGGTCATATCTTAGGTATTTAATGCTGTAAGCAAACAATACTTTATAAATTAATGGCAATTTAAGGACAAAAATCAAAAGCCATTAAACAATTTACAGAAGGGTTTAATGGTGAGAATTAATGAGTGCCTAATTTTAAAGGGAAATCAATGAAAATGGTATTTGAATGAGTCCAATTGCTAGCAGTAGTAGGAGAAATAGAAACTGGTGTTATTTAGCTGAGATTTACACCAACTTAGCTGATGCACTCATTTCAAACATGCAATATGTGTACCTGATGTGATTTTTAAATGATGTTCACACCATCTTAGCGGCTACATACTTGTTGAGTGTGCAACATGCAAACCTGAAGTGATTTTTAGATGCTATTCAAAGAAGCATAAAAATTGAAGCATCGAAATTATCAGCAGATAAGGACCACCAGGCCCATCCAGTCTGCCATTTTACCCTAACTTTATTAGCAGCCACTGATCCTTACTAGTCATCGGGACTGTATGAATCTGGTTCAACAACACTTTCATTGACCAGCATCACATCGACAGGATTTATGTTGACCGCAAGTTGTGGGTGACATAAATCCCAATTATCTTCTGGTCCATTTTTTCATCAGGGGGCTTTGCCCCCAAACCTCTCATGCAGAGGGCTCTGCCCCCCACACTACCCATACTCTAGATTATCAACTCTGCATCAGAGTTGATTCAGGGAGGGGATGCAGGACTGGGAGATAATGTGCCCCTGTGTCAGGCGCACCAACACAGTGACCTGTTGGGGGACTGTTGATTTTGTCAATGGGGCTGTAGGTCATTGTGTTGGTGTCGCTGATCATGACACATACCGGTCATCGGCTTTAGCTTAGCTGCTGCATGCATGCCAAGCTTGCAGCATGCAAACCTGATGTGCTTTTTAGGTCTGCTTCACTTAGGTTCACTTTTTGTATGCTAGTCACATGCAAAAATTGCACAATTAGACATGTGCATGCATTATGTATGTATGCAGCACTCTTGCATTTCTGTAAGAGGTGGGAAGATACAAAGTAGAGTCCAAATATTTCTGCTACTGGCATGGTTGCAGGCAGAAACAGGGGGATTACTTCAGTTATCTAAGAGAACGTTACAAAATCTTATTTCCAAAGAGGCTGCTGGGCTTCACTCATTTGCATCCGATTAATGTAGTTAAAGAACATATGCGGGCCTATCAATATTAAAGGGGCAGATCTATCAGGTATAAACTGAAAAGTAGGTACGAAAGGTAACAAACTATTGCTTAACATGTTTAAAGGCAGCAAGGAGAGGGTAAAACATAGGGTTATTAAATCACTTAAAACATGTTAGGAGAAATAATGTCAGAACTGAAAGAGATATTAAATACAGTGGAGAACAATGATCTTATCTCATTTCTTACCCCTCCCCCACCAGTTAATTTAGTTGAGGAGTTTTTGAAAGACATGAAGATTCCATTAGTGCTGGATAACATATTAAAACAAATGATTGCACCCATCAAGAATAAAGAAATTACACAAGCAGTTAAACTTGAATACTACCCCTGGTCCTGATAGTTTGTCCTCAGAGTTTTATAAAAAATGTATCTTGCTCATGGAACCATACATGGTGAATGTTTATAATGAGGTCTTGGGTAAAGACAAACAGGCCCCCTCTATGTTTTTGCCTTTCTTGATTTATATTCTTAAGAAGGGGAACAAGTCAGATATCAAAAGTTGGAGAACATTAAATCTAATCAACTCGAACAAAACATCCTGTCCAAAATCTTGCTTCACAGTTTAGTACTTCTGGCTCTATCAGTTAACTTGTCAGACGTGCGTCTTGAAGCACAGGTTGATACAAGATAATCACTTTACCACCAGAGAAAATTTTAAGTTGGGTTCACAGAATAAGCTTCTTGGATTCATGTTGTCTTTGGAACAGGAAAAAATCTTTCGATAAAGTAGCCCATAGTTACATATTTCAGGTATTTAGACATTACAGTGTACCTGGAACTTTGGTGCATTGGATAGAAATACTGTACAATGAGGCCATCCTGCTCCCCACTAATTAATCTCTAGGTGGGGAGTCCTATCAAATTGTCGGTGAGAGAAAGGCAGGGGTGCCCTTTGAGCCCCTTGCTCTATAGCTAACTGTAAATCAGAGCTAAGCAGTGGACATCCTCTGCCTGGATTTCAGCAAACCCTTTGACTCTGTACCTGACAAGAGGCTGATCAGGAAGTTAGTGGACAATGGAGCTGGAGAGAAGATGGTTAAATGGGTGGAAAACAGGCTAGGGAAAAGGACACTGAAGGTGGTGGTGGAGGAGAGGTGACTAGCACCAGGGTTGTCTCAAATGACATCCCGCAGGGCTTGGTGCAAGTGGTACTATTCAACATTTTCATTAATGATATTGGGGACAGCATTAGGGGCAAAATGTGTCTGTTTTCAAGTGACACCAAGCTCTTTGGGAGGGTGGACTCAGCTGAGGTGATACAGGACCGTAAAGAGGACCTAAGAAGACTCGAAAGGTGGTCAGGGATCTTGCAACTGAGCTTTAATTCTAAGAAGTGCAAGGCTGTGCACATTGGAGACAAAAAGCCCCAGAACAGAATATTACTTTGGATGGATCTGGGTATCTTCTGCAGAGGAGGAGAAAGATCTCAGAGTGATGATAAGTAATGACCTGAAGCACTCTGCACAGTGCAAGAGCAAAAAGTATGTTGGAGTACATAGCCAAGGGGATCAGCAGTAGGTTACAGGAGGTGGTATTGTCCTTGTACAGGTCGCTGGTGCAGCCACATCTGGAGTATGTGGTGTAGTTTTGTATCCTGACCTGAAAAAAGATATCAGCCTGATGGAGACAGTCCAGTGGAGTGCTATGAAGATGATTACAGGCAGCAGTGTAAATCAGATGAGGGGAGGCTGAGGGCCCTAAACATGTACCTCTTGGAGGACAGGAGGGAGAGGGGAGACATGACTGAGACTTTCAAGTACTTGAAAGGGATTAATAGGGTGAACAAGGAGGGTCTTTTCAGGCTATGCTGCAGTAGAACTATGAGAGGCACATACTTAGGGTGGGGGGTGTTTAAGAGGGAGGTCAGGAGACACTTCTTTACAGAAAGAGTGATGAGAAAATTGAATGCATTTCCAGAAGAGGTGATCACATTGAGGATGGCGGGCAGCTTCAACAGAGTCTGAGATAGATCTGGGGGAGGATAAAGGTCATGGGAAGGGAGAAGGAAAGGGGTGGGAACTTCAGCGAAGGTGGAGCAGGGACAACAGCCTGAACTGTGAGTTCTGCACAATGAGCATACTAGATAGGCCAAAAGGTCTAATTCTGCTGGCTTCTTTATATGTATATATATACATCAGTGCCATACACCCAGTACTTTGAAAAATCCAAACTTCTGACAGCATTACAGGCTTATGTCTTAATCCAGAAAGAAATATTAAAATGTTGGCTCAAACTGTTTGTTAGTAAACTCTGCTGAGGAAGGGTAGCAGCTATGGGTATCATTTAACAATATTTGGGGTTTCAGGAGCCAAGATAAAGGTGCAAAAGAATGAGGATGTTCACACTGGTGTGGGTGCAGATATACAGTCATGTACAAAGATTGGTGGAATTATTGTGCTCACACAGAACATAAAAACATTTGGGCATTCAGTTTGGTATGGAGGAAATGGGAACAGAAAAGTGTAAAAGCTGTTTTTCTTAGCTGAAAAAGAAAGTTAAACTGTGGAAAGGTCAAGCAAGAATGAAACTGAAAAGAATTTACCAATATAAGCCATCCTCATTCCCTGTTTTTATGGCTGTGGGTGGGGCCAACAACCATCCTGCTTTAGCTTGAAGTAAGGGCTTTCTATGGAACACATTGTTTTAGTACTTTTCAGTGTATTCATCCATAACTGCAAATCCCTATGGCAGTTAAAAAATACTCTCTTCTTTCTTAGCTGCTTTTCTCTGAGAGTAAATGTGCACACTTTCCAAACACATCTAAATATCTTTAAAACTATTCAAGGTACACAAAAACAACCCATGTGAAAGCTATTCAGGACAAAAATACCTTTCACATGAGGGTAGTAAATAATCCGAATTCTTTATATTTTGTAAAATATTGTCTTCCAAGCAACCTCATTTGTTTTCTCTCTGAGTGGAAACAGTAGGAGTCATGCCAAACAAATGTATATATCTTGGAAAGTCTAGAAATTACCAATATACAAACAACATGAAAGTTGTTCAGGATAAAATTACCTTTCAAATGAGAGTAGTCACTAATTTGAATTCATTAGATATTTTTTAAATATAGCCATCCGAAAGGTGAAAATTCTGAAGAAAAATGAAAATTCAGGCTATCAGATGGCCATAGTTTAAAAAATATAATTAGTGCAGCTTAATGAATAGGCTCATTGGAAAGATATTTTTTGTCCTGAACAGCTTTCATACTGATGATTTATGTGTAACACATATACTTTTAGAGATATTTACATTTGTTTGGCATAACTGCTATGAAAAATGAAAATTGAGGTAATCAGATGGAGATAGTTTAAAAAATGATAATTAGTGTGGCTTAATGAATAGGCTCATTTGAAAGGTATTGTTATCCTTAACAACTTTCATAAGGTTTATTATCTGTAACTTGTATACTTTTAGAGATATTTAAATTGTTTAGGCATAACTCCTATTCCCCTTCTAAACAGCCTCAGCCTAGTAAATTACTACTCCAGTTAAGTGAAATTTTAAACAAGACAGCATAAGTTCCATCAAAAGAAAGCTATCCCAAGGTCAAATTTCACTGACATGAAAGTTTACACCCTGAGAAAAGCTACTGTATAAACCAACTGTAGCTTCATTTTAAAACCATCTGTGTGTGTCTGTGCTAGCATTAGTAAATGACAATGATTGAAAACAGAAGGAAAAATAGGCTTAAAGAGGAGCTGACACCTTCTGGAGAATTTTAACTATACATAATATTTAGATAAAGTTCAGCTTGCATTTTACAATAGTTCTTTATTCCTCCTCCCCATAATTTAATGCTCAGGTCATTTACATGAAAACAGGATTTTTGCTCCTGAAGAGTTCATCTATTTATGTTGCTGTCTCCCTACCTGAGGTCATAATGCACTGCTTGTAACATCACAGTTACTCACATGGCAGATTGTGATGTCACAACAGAGCATTATGCCTTGAAATAGGAAGTAAGTACTATTTTCCACAAAAACATCTCTATCTCTCTTCCAAAATGTAAATCTGTGGGATGTGCCACACACTTTAAACATTTACCATGAATTTCCAATTTCAAAGTGTATATCTGTGGGATGTGCCACACACTTTAAAATCTTCCTGGTGCATGGTCTTTGTCTAGGGAACACTGGTGCCCATCCACGAACCACTTACCCCTGCCTGAAACTCCAGATTGCATTCCTCCCACTCTTTTCCCCAAACAGCCTCTGCCATTCATTCAGGGTTACACCAAATGAGTCTCCAATCCCCTATGAATTGTTTAAGACTTCCAACTTTAATTTTAAATTCAGCACTGTTGTGGTGAAAGGTGTCTTGATCAGTGTGATCTAGCCTTATCTAGGGCACACACACCTCAGACAACTTCCTCAGAGAACAGTCTCAAATTCTGTACTCACAGATTTGTTGGTCCTTCCTCCCAGTCATGGAAAGAACAAAAGGCACCTTTCTTTCTCTGGTAGCTGTCAGATTCTACTCATTGTTCTCCTTTAAGGCATCTGTGAACTTCAGGAATGTCAGGGGGTTGCCACTTGGATCCACAAGAACTGCATTCCCTCTCACTCCCCCTGGAGTGAAACTAGAGTCCTGCAGGTAAACTGAAGATTTTACCAAACTAGAGTGAGAAATAATAGGGCTGCCTTTGACAGAGCCCCAACAGCAGACCTCCTGCCACTCTGATTTCCACATTTCAATTTACTGATGAACATTCTAAGCTCTCTGAGATCAGCTGACTTTAAAATGGCTAAGCTGCTGTGAGAGTTCAGAATGACATACTCATCCTTCCCTCAGGCTAGCTGTGTAAAAAATGATGTCATTATGTAGAAAGCCCCTAATGAGGTCCCCACCAGCTGCCTTTTCTACCTGCCTAAGACTAGTACTAATGGGATTCTAGTAACCCGAAGGGACTGGGTTGTTACATATAGCTATGCCAGCACTGCCATGTTGCACAAGGCTGACTCCTCCAGAGCAAACTGCACATGTGTGAGTATCACACATGTGCAGTACTATAATCACTGCAGTATGCCGGCTGACTCCTGGGCAGTGAAAGCATTGCATATTCTGCTCACCGCTCTTGCCACTCCTAAAAGTGCTCCACAGCCATATTGGCTCTGACCAGAGTTTGTCTTTACTTGAGCTTTGCTTTCCCACCACCAGTAACAATGGAAATGAAATTGTACAATTTATTTTCATACCCTTTGGGGATGGTGGTTGAACCCAGTTTGAAGGAACAGTACTTATCCTAAAGTTAACAAAGGTGGTCTTAATGTATTAAACCCCCTTTTTTATTTTGTCAATGTTTCTTAAGGCAAACTTAAGCCCAGCCCCAACACAAGATGGAAAATTGCAGATCTTTCCAGTAAAAGCCTTGTTAGTTCCCTTCCTTATGATCTGCCAGTCAGGAAGCTTGACGCTTTCAACTCTGGATAGGCCCCCCTTAGCTGCCCTCATGTGGCAGGCAGAATTGTGCAAAGTCAGAAGTGGAAAGTTTCTATGAAGCACTTATGCCCCTGTCTAGGAAATCATTATACCACAATATTTTGGATAATTCCTTCTTATCCCCATCCAGTACCCCCTCTGCCCACTAGGGTCTGATAAGTCATAGAATCATAGAAGCTTGATGGCAAAAAAGAACCATATCAGCCCATCTAGTCTGCCCTTTTTTTCCCTGTATACCTCACTGCTCCCTGCCAACCCCACCCACCTCCAATACTCAGCCCCATATGCTTATCCCATGCCCTATTGAATTCTTCCACCAATTAAGCCCACACCACTCCATCTGGTAGTTTGTTCCAGGGCTACACCACCCTCTCTGTGAAGAAACACCCTCTCACATTGCCCTTGTATCTTTTTCCTTGCAGTTTGAGGCTGTGTCCTCTAGTTCTGACTCCCTCCTTCCTCCTAAGTAAGCCCTCTTCTACCACTTTATTGAGCCCCTTTACATACAGTCACAGCCAAAGACATGGCCAGATATTTCACCAAATTTCAGTGGTATTTGTAGAGAAATCTCCTTCTTTCTGAATTTCCACAGTAGGGGCAGCAGACAGAAACTGTTTAGACAGTTTGCAAAATATCTGGAAATATCTGACCATGTCTGTGGCTACTACTGTATTTAAAGTTTCAGTCTTGTCTCCCCTTTCTCTCCTTGTCTCCAGTGTGTACAGATCCAGCTCCTTACAATGCTTCTTGCATTACTTTCCCTGCATAACCTGCACCATCTTGGTTGCCCTTCTCTGAACCATCTCTTCAATGCATCTATATACTTGTGGAGATGTGGCACCAGAACTGATCCCATACTCCAGGTGCAGCCTCACCATGACTTTGTAAATGGGCATTATTACCTCCCTCCTTCTGCTAGTAATGCCCCTGCTTATGCATTCCAACATTCCATTGGCCTTTCTCACCACTCTGAGAGTACTGACAGACAACACATTCCAAGGACATGTGGGCCTTACAATGGTTAGGATGACATAACTGGTTAGGAGTTAGAAATAGTATGAAGCATAAGGCCATGGAAGAGTCATTCTGCCCAAGGGACTGCTGTATAAATGTCTCAGAATCATAGTCCTACCTATTATTTGATTGCCCATATGCTGCCCAATTCTGGACCTTAGTAACTAGATAATGAAGCTACCCTAGTTCATCCAAAATGTCCTATGGGACCCTAGTGCCTGGCATTTTCATTCAGGTCTGGTGAAAATTCAATCAAAGTACTCTGAGTGAAGCTTGTACACTGTTTATGATTTATCTGTGGCACAGCAGATGTTTCCTGACCTTTCAACAAAAAGTATGCAGTCATAGTGAGATACTTAGGCTGGTGCAATCCACTCTATAAGACTCATGAAACCAAACATAAACAGCTCTCTGGGATAATTTTCTGACATACTGTAAGTATTTTGACAGGCTAAAGTCCTGGGTCCACACCAAATAATCAACTCAGCATTGCGTATACTTCTGTTTTCCAACTCTGGAATATTTTTGGTTAAACAGATGGCTTGTACATCTACCTGTTGATGTTAGTGTATCAGTTTGGTAGTATTTGTTATTTGAATCTATTTTTTCATGATTGGTGATTTATTTTATTTTAATAGAATTCCACTACTATTCTTTGAAAAGTGCCATGGCATCTTTAATTTTCACCTGGGAAGGTGACCCCAGTTATGCAAAAAGCTTCCCACATTTCCCCACCCAATTCTTAAAACTTGTGTTTGAATATGAATATGCTATATACGTCCCACATTTCCCCCAATTCCAAAAACTAGTGTTTGAATCATTGCAGGGCTCATTTTGCCTTGTGTTTGAGTAGGAGACTGATCTTGTATGTAAGGCCGCAATATTTGTACTTTTAGGTACAGTGGGGGAGTAGTAGATGTCTGTCTGTACATCCCTTACAGTTGGGTAAACTCATTCTCAAATCAAGCTCTTTAAGCATATCACTCCTTGTACTAGGTGATATAGTACATAATTATGTAACCCCTTATGCTGGCCTTTATGGCCTCCTGTGTCATACTGTGTAACACCTCAGGAGTGGTTTGTCTCCAAAAATTGGTGGCTCTTTCTGAGCAATTTATTGAATTCTGGGTTGTTCAAAAAGAAGGGGTTAACTTAGTGTTTGGGGAATTTGTATTGCTGTCATGTTGGAAATGGAGGCCAGAGAAGGGTGCATGGCTGGACATGACTACGTTGACCTTGGTTGACACATATATGGCCAGAGCTGCAAGGGCATCTGCCCTTCACTGATATGGCGTGGTACTCGGCATTAACTTCCATCATAACTAAAGATATCCTGACGCTACACTTACAATGTCCTCATTTGAAACTATTTATAATGTTTAGTGTAACTTGGTGTGACTGTTATTAAAGCAGCAATGCAACAAAATGTTTTTTTTCCAAAAAAGGCTAGTTTCAGCTACAGTTAATACAAATATTAACACACATGTCAAATGTACTTGTCAAGGTACCTCCTGAGATGTGAACCATGAGTCTTTTTTATTTTCTGAATTCTAACCCTTTCCAGTTCTGCAGTGCTATTTGTATGCAAAATGAGATGGAATCTTTTTTTGAGGAAAAAAATACATTAACATATTTACAAAACACTCACATTTTGGTAGAATTAGAAAATTGTACCACCAAATAAAACTGGAAGATGCCTGGAATCTTCTATTGAAAAAGGGCCATATTTTTGTTAAATTTCACTGCACTGCTGTTTTAAATGCCACAGTATGAACATGCATAATCATCTTCAGGACTGCTAAAGAGATAAAAGGTGGCATTGTGCAAGAAGAGTGCTGCATATCTGTGTGTGCCTCCACTGGTGCTTCAAGCAGCATTCAAGCTCTAGTAGACAGCTGATAAATTATAAGACCATAAAGTTCACAGGGATGGCTTTCACTAGTCTTTAATGTTCTTCACTAAGTATGCCAATTGAAATGACTAGGCATTAGGGTACCTGATGCTGGGCACCACTATATATGGCTATATAGTTGTGGTCATGAAAGTAAAATGAAAAGTCTCTCATACAAATCTCATAAAGGTTCCATTCCATGAAGAGGTGGTTTAGCCCCATATGAGCATGTGTGTGACTTCTGGCCCTAGATGGTTATGGTACAAACAAAGGTCCAAGGCAATGTTAAAACTGTCACAAAGACGAATGGGGATCTGCACATCCCAATGGGTATCTGCAATGGCTTGTTTGAGTCCTGGGATGGAAGACAGCCTGGTCAGCAATGCTGGGCACATAAACATAACCCAGAAGGAATGTAACACCAGGATGAGAGATTTGGGCCAATAACCATCCTCCCTCTCAGCTGGAAATACTTTTGTGAACCTTCTAGGAGAGAGAATTTATTTAATAATATAGTCAGCACCTTCTTTTAATGGTCACTGAGCTGTGTACTATTTGGTCAGCCCACCCCTCACATGATTACTATGCTGTACAGCTTCTGAGGTGGGTTCATTACATGAGGGCTATCTCATTTTTTATTGTCTGAAGACATGACAAAAGTTTTTTTAAGTTGGGTAATTTAACCCTTTGACATTCCAGGATACAATCTCAGTTCCTGAATTAATTGAGGTATTTGCTTGCATAGAAGTGGCAATAAAGAGTATTATCAATGTTCAGCCACTTTACAGGGCCTTGAGTTGGTGCTATGGTGTCCTGCCAGAGACCGGGTAGCACTCTATAACCAAATCTTATGCAAGAAGGATGGCTAGGAAAAAAGAACAAAAGAACAACAATGACATGTATAACTGCTTAAAATGTAACACAACACATTTGATGTATAAACAGAGAAACAGAATGTTTTCCTGCTAGAAGAGTAACAGGTGACAGTGCTACAGGTTTTGGCAAGTGACATAGCCAGCACAGTGACACCAGGATCATGGGAGGTAGGGAACTGCATTATTAGAGCAAAGCATGAGTCACCCTAAGTAACAATAAAACAATCAAGGCATTTTAATCAACCTACAGCAGGATATATAGGGTAGATATAGCAAAAGGTGAGGGAGCAGAGGGTAAAAGTGAGGGGTATCCAGGTGTCGAGAACAGTGGCAAAAGAAGGAAGGAACATGGTTAAAGGTATTATCTTAAGCCATCACTGCTGCTTGCAGGGTGAACTGGGAAGTACTGTAGGTTATGGCAGTTCACATTCAGTCACCAGAAGGAAAGAGCCTTGTGTGGGATGGAGGGGGGAACATAGGAGTGACAAAAGGCAATCTTAGCTGCCCTTATTGGGCATTATATATAGCAAAGTAAGTGGATGACCAACATCAGGGTGCATAGTGATGGGGAGGGTGCTGAAATTAGGTTAAAGCATGCAAACTCTGGGTATAAAAAAGCTTGGATTAATATACACAAGGAGCTAGGCCCTGCAGTTTCACAGGTGATTTGAGAGAGACAGGGGCCCGATTCAAAAAGGTTGATGCAAGCTGTGCCGAATGCAGCTTGCACCAACCACCAGTGCACCAGGAACCCTGTGTCTGATTCACTACTGGTTACGATCCCAGGAGACAAAGTTCCATGGCTTTCGCCAAACCTGGTACTGCCCCAAATAGACAGTGCATCCTGAAGGTGTACCACAAGCCACAGGGTAAGCCAAGCAGCAATGGCAGCATGGACAGCAGTCCCTGGTGGATAGCTCCCACCCTCTGCCCGATTCCCCAGTTACTTCCATAAATAATCCCTGGTAGTCTAGTGGTCTCCCCTCCCCAGCCCCGAGTTCCTGTCATGATATTTATAAATATGTATAATAAACTATTTCTTAAACTTGGTAGTCTAATAGGCCCCCCCCCAGCCCTGAACTCCCATTATATTTATAAATATGTATAATAAAATATTTCTTATCCCTGGTAGTCTAGTGCCCCTCAAGTCCCGATCCCCCATTATGATTTTTAGTACTGTTCATATCATAATAGTTATATGCCCTGGTGGTTTAGTGGACTGCTCTAGCCCTGATCTGCCATTAAAAGATATATCGAACTTCCTGGTGGTCTAGTTGATCCCCCAACCTACAGTGCCCTACCACTCCACTCCCCCCAAATCATAACCAAGTCAGTGACTGGCACAGCCCACCACTCATCACCACAGCCAGCTGCCGACTGAGCTCTAAATGAATGTGTACTGTATACAGTACACACTCAGTGACTCACAGCAGTTGTCAATCACTGAGTGTGTGCTATATATAGTACGCGCTCATTCAGAGCTTATTCGGTGTCTGGCTGTGGTGGTGAGTGGTGGGCTGTGCCAGTCGCTGGCTCAGGTATGGGTTGGGGGAGTGGGGTGGTTGGGCACTTTGGGGTTTGTGGTCCACTAGACCACCAGGAAGTTTGGTATATCGTTTAATGGTGGATTTGGACTGGGACAGTCCACTAGACTACCAGGGCATACAACTATTGCAGTATAATATGAACAGTACTAAAAATCATAATGGAGGTTTGGGACATGGGAGTATACTAGACTGACAGGGATAAGAAATGTTTTATTATACATATTTATAACTATCATAACGGGAGATCAAGGTTCAGGAGTGGGGACCATGGCACATTGCTGCAAATGTCAAAACCCTAACAGAGGACACATCTAAGTATTCTTAGACCAGCACTGGCTGGTCAAAGGGTTCTTAGAATGTTGCCCTCTGGAAGGGTTTTGTGAATACCAAAATGGGGGATACTGTATGACAGCCTGCATTTGCTGCAAGCCCCCAACACCATGATACAGCCCATTTTGTAGCACAAGGCTGGTGAAAGCCCCCTTTGGCACATGCAGCCTGTGTTTGATGCAGGCTGCTTTCTGAATAGCTCCTGGGGCATATTTTGGTGCAAGATGCCACTTGTGTGAT
This sequence comes from Neoceratodus forsteri, assembly GCA_016271365.2. NCBI lineage: Eukaryota > Metazoa > Chordata > Ceratodontiformes > Ceratodontidae > Neoceratodus > Neoceratodus forsteri. The sequence goes on along the minus strand of CM057450.1, from coordinate 865,261,861 downwards.
TTATGTTTGACGCAGGCACTTTGAATCAATCTAAGGGCTTTGTGAATCAGCTCAGGGGTTTTCGTGGTGAGAGTAAGGGAAACAGATACTTGCCTCTGATATTGCCATTTATTTACTGTCCTAGAAAACAGTGTAAGTCATGGAGGGGGGAACAAGTGTAAGACTGAAAGAGGGTAGTGTGGCCATATTAGCATATGCACTATACCAAGAGAACCAAAGTCCCGGACATCAAGCTTGATGTCTAAAGGCAATATAGTATATGGTTAGGTCTTATTGTGTATGGAATTCAGTGGCTCTCTAAAAGCTGTTGTAGGATAGTTCAAAGAGTATGGAAAGCAGTTGTATTATCGATGTGATGGCACAACGATACTACAACAACCTTAAATGACCTCTGAACCTCCCAAGTTCTGCATTAGGCTTATGGAGATCCTTCTGAGGTGCAAAAGTTACAATAACAGCATCTTCCACTACCTAATCATCTCTGTTAATACCCAGATGTTAAAAGTTTTTTTCTGAGTAGCACAAGCGTGTCTTAGTAGAACAGGCTGGCAGCAGTTGGTCTGTGGAACCGAGCTGCCCAGAAAACTGCTCCATGGCAGTCTGAAAGAAACCACCTTGTCATTTTGGGGTAAGAAATCCTTTACCAAAATGAATTTTACTTCTTACTGTTAGTGGACTGTGTGAACAAGTGGGCAGGGTGAAATGAACAAGTGGGCAGGTGGGGGAGATGAGTGGGTGCTGGAGACGAATGAGTGATCGGACGGGAGGCAGGTAGCCGATCTCCTGTTTTGAACCATATACTATATAAAGTAGCATTTGGTCAAACAGGCACACACACACACATGGTTGTGTTTCCATCTTGGGGGTGATATGACATCAGGACCTATTGAGCTTCACTCTTGAGGTCCCCATGATGTCATTTCAGCCCCATGATGGAAACACAGCCTTGTTGTATATGGTTGTGCACACTATTCTATATGGTGTAAGTTCAGTGTTATGAAGGATGTCACCAGTGCATCAAGTCATTTTGCACTTTTAGCTGGTTTGATTGGTCACAGCAGTGAAGCAGCATTCCCAAGTGTCTGTTCCATTCCTCAGTTGTCAGCACCTGCTGCTGCTTCAGCCCAGTTGACAGGCATCTCACTGTATCCCTTTAAGGAGTCAGCAATTGGATTGGTAGCAAGGGATGTCTTTTGTCAAGTTTGGTTTGTGAAGGAGTTGGTAAAGTTGTACAACATTCTACAGTAGCTATAGCCTGTTACACTTTACTGCAAGTCCATGCTTTCTTTCTTATGGGAATGCTCATACTGTCTTCTGTGTTTTCTCTCTTTTGATTTTGAGGTTGCCTGGGAGCCTTATTGTTGCTACCAAGGTTAATACTCTGTTGTGAAATGTCTTGAATGTAACCAGATGTTGTCTGCTCACACATGTACTGTATATGCAAGAAGATCTTATTTTATGTAACTAATTCTGGATCATCCCTGAAAAAGGGAAGCTTGGGGCCCAGTGGGCTTACCCGGTTATCAAAATTGAATAAATAAATAAATAAATAAATAAGGTTTCTCTTACTGCTGGAGATCATTGTACCATGTGTCCCACAACCTGAGGTGGGAACCAAGATACTTCATAAGTGTGTTGGGCCCCAAGATTTTTAAGTCTGTGATAATAAAAAAGACGGACTGCAATGGAGGGAAGGAAAGAAAGAGAAAGAGAGATTGAGAAGGATGGGAAAGGAGATTGAATAGTTAAGAAAATATTTATATGTTATTCTCAGCTACTCATTTTGTTGTGCATGGATCAGCATTATTTTCCACCATTTTGAAAATCTTGCTTTCATCCTTTTTTTCTTTTCTTTTTTACTCCATCATTGTATACAGTGCAGGTAAGGAAAATTAAAGTATTTTACAAAATAATGACATTTACTTTACTTGAGTTTTAAGGGTATTTCAAGTCAGATGAAGTGCATTCATTTCCACATCTTAGGATTTGACTTAATTCCTTGAATATCTCTCAAAGGAAACCACATTTCGTATAATTGCCATTTTGTGCATTTATAATGTGAAACATGAGTATTTGTGTTTTCTTGTTTTCTGTGAAACATGAAGTGACTCCCTTCAAGATAATTGAGTTTCTGTATATAGATGGTTTCATGATTTTATGACAATGCATCAAACATTAAATTCAAGATTAGTAAAGAAAATTAGAATACGTGAAAACAGGTGAAGTTCATTTCTACTGGCATTCAGAAACCTAGAGAAATGGTGTCTGTATAGGATGGCAAATTAACATTACCACCTTTTTTTGCAGAGTAATACCATTTTACTCCAAAGTGTCACTACTGTAAATAAGTAAAGCACCAGCAAAGTTTTTGTAGTGCAAGAATGGTAAAGGTACCACACGATTTCCTGTCACGAACCTGTCCCGTGAGGACAGCTGTGCTATGGAACTCATTGCACTTACTGTTTGTCGCATTTAAGTCCCTTTTACTGTATATTTACTATTCTAATACCACACCACCATGGATCACCACTCTAATGAAATTCTGAGAAAAGAAAGGTAAGGGGATCTTGTCTAGATTCAAACCCGCAATCTGTTGTTTATGAGGCTATAGACCTTTTCAAGACCACCACAGTGGTGACATAGAAATGGAGCTCAGCTCTTTAGTTTAGATGTAAACACTCTGGTGGGAGAGGCAAAATTCCACATGGCAGTTCTAGACAGGATAATTTCCTGACAGGGAATCTCAGTGAAAAACAGGGAGTAGTGGTTCCTGACAGGATAATTTCATTTCCTTACAGAACAGTGTTCTAACAGGAATGTCACATTTCTGACAGGAGAATTTCCTGACAGGAAAAGCTTGTGGTATTGTACCTTTACCATCCAACCTTTTGTAGTTGTTCACGGCAGACTTCCCAGAATTCCTATGAAAACCAGAAAATTAAGCTGTTATATTTAATCCCTAAAACCCACTATAGTCTGATGACAGTTTTATGTCAAATATGAAATAAGTTAAAGAGGTGTCAGTCCAAAACCTAGCCCTGCTCCAGTTGAGGTGTACTATATTTGATATACAGTATGGCTAAGGTTTACATGTATACCTCATCACATTGCAAGGTGTGAACCTCAACTGCACTACTGTCTCAGAGGTGTGTGTCAGGTTCAACTACAGTGCACTTATAGTGTACCTGAGGTGTAGTGAATGTGTATCTAATAATGCTAATTTGGTACACCTCAGTGAGTTGTACACTTTATCAAGAGGTGTAGTTGGCATGTGTCTACAAAATGCCAAATCGGTAAGGTGTACACTTCCACCAGAGGTGTATTCAAGAGGTGTAGTTGAGGTGCAAACATCAGCATGGCCAGTCTAGTTATAGCAAATATACTTTATAATGTAAGGCAGAGATCTTGTCTAAAGGAAAAATGTAAAAACTATTATACTAATTCTAAGTTAAACTTTAAAAGGTCATATGAGAGGGGACAGTCTCTCTCCTCTTTACCAACCCAGTCTCATTACAGGAATAGTCAAAACATCTATGAGGTCCTGCATTAAGCTCAGTACGGAACTAGATTTTAAAAATAACAAAACTAGTAATTCTTACATGAAATGGATGGGAGCACCATTGGCAGGAACAGCATGTAAGAGATATTTATATTATGCCTTTGTCCCTGGAAATAGTGTACCATACAAAAAGCATGGAAGAAGTACTCTGGAATTACAGGCCCCTATTCCCCACCTCCATTAAAAAACAAGAGAGATGTTGTATATACATAACAAAAACTTGCACAATCTAGTAGGACTGTGCCACTTTCTGCAACATGAACAACCTTTTAATATAAACAAGAAATTGTCTTACTCTGAAATATGACTGGTTATTTTGCAAGCACTACCTATGTTAACACAGAGCTCCAACTGCTGCCCCAGATCAAACTGCCACTAATCAGAAAGCACCACAAGGGAGTTCAGAAATCAGAACTGCAAATGGTATCGCTACAGGGATAAAACAATTTACTCAGTAACAAAAGGCAGAAGTTGAGGTATGGTTGTATGTTTGCGAGGTGCAGTTGAGGTGTACCCTGCTAAATGTAAAAGTCATATTGTGCTGATGAGGTGTCTATCAGTACAAGAACAAGTTTTTAAGGTGCAGTTGAGGTGTACAATAATTTGGATGTGTATGCAAGGTGCAGCTGAAGTGTACATAGTGTGCACACCTAAGTTCAAGCAGGGAATAAACACATATTCACATTAAAAACATAACCATCTATTTTTGTTGGCAGGCTCACAAAAGAGTCAAATGACAGACTCGGCATGGAGGTTTTAACACTTTTTTCCATTAGAAATGGTCTCTACACAGCAGAGTTTAGACATCTTGGTGGGTATATTTTGGGGAATTAGCATTGAGACTGCCCTTGTAATAACAGTTATAAGGATATGTGTGGTTAAAGGGCCAGGGTCACCACGCAGTTGACTTGCATGGCAATTCACAAAACCTAGCAAACCTCTCTTTAGTGTGTGCAGAATTTACCAAAAAACCCTAGCTCTTAAATAATTTACAGGTGGGTGTAGGGCTTCAGTCATTCATGCTGCCCAATCTGTAGTCAACAGAGGATGGAACTCAACAAGGGACCAATAAAGCAATCACTACAGCACATGCAGGAAAATGGGGCTAAGGAGCATAACTCCACTTAAAGCCATGGACTTTCTAAGGAATAAAGAACAAATGGAAGGGACTATTAACTGCTAGGAGGACCAGGAGAGGCCAGAAGGAGCACACTTCACTCTGCAAGTATGCTTATAGATTAGGGTTTGGTAGATGGGGGGATGAAAATGGCTAGTGCTCTGTCCCTTGTTGGCGTGTCTATGGCACAGCACCATGTGACTGTCACTATGCTATAAAAAGACCTCCATGGGTGTTTGACTTGCAATGAAGGAAATCACAAACCCCATTGCACACGCTGACATCCTGCACAACACATTTTTCTTTCAGCTGGTGCTGGCAAAATTCCAACCCTGATGTCTAGGACAGAGTTTTGTGTACAGCAATGCCAACCACGGTACAGTGAAATAGCTTGCAGTAAATGACATGACACAAAATACAGCAGTAAAAAGGGTTTGATTGTCATTGAATTACATTGTTCCCTGTAGTATACTACAGCTTTTTGTGATATGCTGCAACATTACTGCATTGCATCCTGGCTGGTGCTGCTGTGTATCTGCAAGCTGTGAAGGCCTAAGCACCTGGGGATCATAGTAGATATAGGGCTAAAGCATGGAAAGTAGTACCCGAATGATGTCAAGAGGCCAAGCATGATGCTGGGATGAATCCAAAGGAGGGTAACCAGTACAGCAGTGGAAGTAATCCTGCCACTCTACAAGGCCCTGATTAAACCCCATCTAGCAAACTATATGCTGTTCTGAACTCCTTAATTAAACAAGCATTTGTCAATGCCGAATGTTGATTGTGTTGGTCTGTTGAACTCGCTCAGTGGCCCTCTGTCAGTTGCTCATTGTGTTTCTCCCGGTGCTGTAGGCTGCTGTTTAGTACTGGGCCCCTGCCTGCATTGGCACCCTTTTCTGTTCACAAAGAAATATGCAGCTGTCCCAACAGAGCTCTGTTGAGGAGAGTCACTGCCCCCTCTGACTTGCTCATTCTGTTTCTCCTGGTGCTTCATGATGGCCATTTGCACTGGGCTCCTGCCTCTGTTGGTAGCTTTTTCTGCCCACAAAGAAATCTGCAGTAGTCCAGACACAGGTCCATTGTGCTTGCTCACTTCCACTCTGTCACTTGCTTGTTCTGTTTCTGCTTTCACTGCAGGCTTGCCTTTTGTACTGACCCCCTGCCTGCATTGCTGCCTTTTTCTGCCCACAAAGAAAACCGCAGCAGTCATGATTGAGCTCTGTTGAGCTCACTCACTCCTCCTCTCTCACTCGCTCATTCTGTTTCTCCTGCCGCTGCAGGCTACCCTTTTGGATTGGGCCCCTGTGTGCATTGCTGCCTTTTTCTGCACACAAAGAAATCCGCAGCAGTCCCAACAGAGCTCCATTGAGCTCACTCGCTCCCCCTCCCTCACTCACTCATTCTGTGTCTCCCGCTACTGCAGTCTGCCCTTTTGTACTTGGTTCCTGCCTGAATTGGTGGCTTTTTCTACCCACAAAGAAATCTGCAGCAGTCCTGAGACAGCTCCGTTGAGCTCGCTCATTCCCCCTCTCTCACTCGCTCATTCCATTTCTGCCAGTACTGCTGGATGGCCTTTTGTACTGGGCTTCTGCCTGTGTTGCCTCCTTCTTCTGCCCACAAAGAAATCTGGAGCAGTCATGATAGAGCTCCATTGAGCTCGGTCACTCACTCCCCCTCTCTCACTCGTTCATTCTGTTTCTTCCGCTGCTGCAGGCTACCCTTTTGTACTGGGCTCCTGAATGCACTGGCATCTTTTTTTGCCCACAAAAAATCTGCAGCTGTCTCGACAGAGCTCCATTGAGGTTGCCCACTCTGCTGTCTCAGTTGCTCATACTGTTTCTCCTGGTGCTTCAGGCTGCCATTTGGTACTTGACTCCTGTCTCTGTTGGCACCGTTTTTTGCCCACAAAGAAATCTGCAGCAGTCATGATAGAGCTCCATTGAGCTCGCTCACTCCCCCTCTCTCACTTATTCATTCTGTTTCTCCCACTGCTGCAGGCTACCCTTTTGTACTGGGCTCCTGCATGCATTGGCAACTTTTTTTGCCCACAAAAATATCTGCAGCTGTCTTGACAGAGCTCCATTGAGGTTGCCCACTCCACCTGTCTCAGGCGCTCATTCTGTTTCTCCTGCTGCTGCAGGCTGTGCTTGTGTACTGGGTCCCTGCATGCATTGCTGCCTTTTTCTGCCCACAAAGAAATCTGCAGTAGTCCCAACAGAGCTCCTGTGATCTCACTCACTCACTCACTCACTCCCCCACCTTCACTCACTGGTTCTGTGTCTTCCACTGCTACAGGCTTCCCTTTTGTCCTTGGTTCCTGCCTGTGCTAGCGGCTTTTTCTGTCCACAAAGAGATCTTCAGCAGTCCTGACACAGCTCCATTAAGGTCGCTCACTCCCCCACTGTCACTCGCTCATTCCATTTCTGCCGGCGCTGCAGGATGGCCTTTTGTTCTGGGCTCCTGCCTGGGTTGCCACCTTTTCCTGCCCACAAAGAAATTCCCAGCAGTCACGATAGACCTCTGTTGAGTTTGCTCCCTCCCCCTCTCTCATTCGCTCATTCAGTTTCTGCCAGTGCTGTAGGCAGGCCATTTGTACTGGGCTCCTGCCTGCATTGCTGCTTTTTTTCTGCCCACAAAGAAATCCACAGCAGTTACGATAGAGCTCTGTTGAGGTTGCTTACTCCCCCATCTCACTTTTTCATTCTGTTTGTCCTGGTGCTGCAGTGTGCCCTTTTGTACCGGGCTCCTGCCTCTGTTGGCACCTTTTTCTACCCACAAACAAACCTGCAGCAGTCCCAAAAGAGCTCCGTTGAGCTCGCTCATTCCCCAGTCTCACTTCTTGTCCTGTTTCTGCCGCCACTCCAAGCTGCTCTTTAGTACTGGGCTCCTGCCTGAATTGCACCTTCTACCCACAAGGAAATCTGCAGCAGTCCCGAGACAGCTCCGTTGAGCTCAGTCACTCCCCCTCTCTCACTCGCTCATTCTGTTTCTGCTGGCACTGCTGGCTGGCCTTTTGTACTGGGCTCCTGCCTGTGTTGCCACCTTCTTCTGACCACAAAGAAATCTGGAGCAGTCATGATAGAGCTCCATTGAGCTCACCCACTCACTCACTCCCCGTCTCTCACTCGTTCATTCTGTTTCTTCTGCTGCTGCAGGCTACCCTTTTGTACTGGGCTCCTGCATGCATTGGCACCTTTTTTTGCCCACAAAAATATCTGCAGCTGTCTCAACAGAGCTCCATTGAGGTTACCCACTCTGCCTGTCTCAGTCGCTCATTCTGTTTCTCCTGCTGCTGCAGGCTGTGCTTGTGTACTGGGTCCCTGCATGCATTGCTGCCTTTTTCTGCCCACAAAGAAATCTGCAGTAGTCCCAACAGAGCTCCTGTGATCTCACTCACTCGCTCACTCCCCCACCTTCACTCACTGGTTCTGTGTCTTCCACTGCTACAGGCTTCCCTTTTGTCCTGGGTTCCTGCCTGTGCTGGCGGCTTTTTCTGTCCACAAAGAGATCTTCAGCAGTCCTGACACAGCTCTGTTAAGGTCGCTCACTCCCCATCTCTCACTCACTCATTCAGTTTCTGCCAGCACTGCAGGCAGACCATTTGTACTGGGCTCCTGCCTGCATTGCTGCTTTTTTTCTGCCCACAAAGAAATCCACAGCAGTTACGATAGAGCTCTGTTGAGGTTGCTTACTCCCCCATCTCACTTTTTCATTCTGTTTGTCCTGGTGCTGCAGTGTGCCCTTTTGTACCGGGCTCCTGCCTCTGTTGGCACCTTTTTCCACCCACAAACAAATCTGCAGCAGTCCCGACAGAGCTCTGTTGAGCTCGCTCATTCCCCGCTCTCACTTCTCGTCCTGTTTCTGCTGCCACTCCAAGCTGCTCTTTAGTACTGGGCTCCTGCCTGCATTGCACCTTCTGCCCACAAGGAAATCTGCAGCAGTCCCGAGAGCTCCGTTGAGCTCAATCACTCCCTCTCTCTCACACGCTCATTCTGTTTCTGCTGGCGCTGCTGGCTGGCCTTTTGTACTGGGCCCCTGCCTGTGTTGCCGCCTTCTTCTGACCACAAAGAAATCTGGAGCAGTCATGATAGAGCTCCATTGAGCTCACTCACTCACTTCCCGTCTCTCACTCATTCATTATGTTTCTTCCGCTGCTGCAGGTTACCCTTTTGTACTTTGCTCCTGCATGCATTGGCACCTTTTTTTGCTCACAAAAAAATCCGCAGCTGTCTTGACAGAGCTCCATTGAGGTCGCTTACTCTGCCTGTTTCACTCGCTCATTCTGTTTCTCCTGGCACTGCAGGCTGCCGTTTTGTACGTGGCTCCTGCCTCTGTTGGCGCCTTTTTCTGCTGACAGAGAAATCTGCAGCAGTCACGATAGAGTTCTGTTTAGCTCGTTCACTCACTCCCCCTCTTTCACTCATTTGTTCTGTTTCTCCCACTTCTGCAGGCTACCCTTTTGTACTGGGCTCCTGCATGCATTGGCACCTTTTTTTACCCACAAAAAAATCTGCAGCTGTCTCAACAGAGCTCCATTGAGGTTGCTCACTCCACCTGTCTCAGTTGCTCATTCTGTCTCTCCTGCTGCTGCAGACTGCCCTTTTGATCTGGGTTCCTGCCTGCATTGGTGGCTTTTTCTGCCCACAAAGAGATCTTCAGCTGTCCTGAAACAGCTCCATTAAGGTCGCTCCCTCCCCTTCTGTCACTGGCTCATTCCAGTTCTGCTGGCACTGCAGGCTGGCCTTTTGTACTGTGCTCCTACCTGGGTTGCTGCTTTTCCTGCCCACAAAGAAATTCCCAACAGTCACTATAGACCTCCATTGGGTTCACTCATTCCCCCTCTCTCATTCACTCATTCTGTTTCTGCCAGCGCTGCTGGCTGTCCTTTTGTACTGGGCTCCAACCTACATTGCTGCTTTTTTTGGCCCAAAAAGAAATCCACAGCAGTTAGGATACAGCTCCATTGAGGTTGCTTACTCCCCCATCTCACTTGCTCATTCTGTTTCTCCTGGTGCTGCAGGCTGCCCTATTGTACTGGGCTCCTGCCTCTGTTGGCACCTTTTTCTGCCCACAAACAAATCTGCAGAAGTCCCGACAGAGCTTAGTTGAGCTTGTTCATTCCCCCTCTCACTTCTCGTCCCTTTTCTGCAACCACTCCAGGCTGCTCTTTTGTAATGGGCTGCTGCCTGCGTTGTTCCTTCTTCTGCCCACAAATAAATCTGTAGCAGTCACGACAAAGCTCTGTTGAGCTTGCTCACTCCTCCTCCACTAGCTTGTTCTGTTTTTCTTGCTGCAGCTGGCCTTTTGTACTGGGCCCCTCCATGCATTGCTGCCTTTTTCTCTCCACAAAGAAATCTGCAGCAGTCCCGACACAGCTCTGTTGAGCTCACTCACACCCTCTCTCTCACTTGCTCATTCCTTTTCTGCTGGCACTGCAGGCTGGCCTTTTGTGCTGGGCTCCTGGCTGCATTGCCACCCTTTTCTGCCCACAAAGAAATCCACATCAGTCTTGATAGAGGTCCATCAAGCTCAATCACTCCCCCTCTCTCTGTCGCTTGTTCTGTTTCTTCCACCCTGCAGACTGCCCTTTTGTACTTGGCTCCTGCATTCATTGCTGCCTTTTTCAGCCCACAAAGAAATCTGCAGCAGTCCCAACAGAGCTCTGTTGAGCTCACTCACTCCCCCTCCATCACTCGCTCATTCTGTGTCTCCTGGCGCTGCAGGCTGCCCTTTTGTACTTGGCTCCTGCCTGTGTTAGTGCCTTTTCCTGCCCACAAAGAAATCCGCAGCAGTCCTGACAGATCTCAGTTGAGCTCGGTCACTCCCCACCACCCGCTCGATCCTAATCTGTCCCAAACACTGATTTCCGACAGCGACCACGCTATTCTGCACCAGAAGTGCAAAAACACATTTTGGCCAGGATGTGAAAAATGACAGCTGTACTGTTCACAAAGAGGTGTGGAAAAATGCCAATGTTGAAAATCTGGCATGAAAATATTGCAAATTTGTGAAGTTACGAGCATGCATATCAACTGTACAACACATGCTCGAAAAACAGTCATTTTTTCACCAAATTTGCAACATAGGCTTTTTGAGAGCCCTCCTCATGATCACTGGCACTGTCGTTTCATTAATCAGTCCCAAAAGATGATTCCATGCAATGACCGTGAAACCACCTTTCAGGGCTGAGTAATGCCATGACAGTGGCAAAACTCATGAGAAGGGGTCCCAAAAACCCCATGTTGAAAATTTGGTGCCGAAATTGCAAACAATGACTGAGATATACAACAAAGTTTTAAAAAAACTTTTTATTCCATTATACAGCTTACCAGCATTTCCTCATTTCGCGGTTGGCTTTGAAGAGTGCAGATGTGTTCCCAGTCCACCGAAGATCATCTCGCCGGGCTCCGGAGGTAAGTATGGGGTGGGTGTGTGTGTGGGGAGGTGGGGTACGCAGTGGAAGGATGCAGGTTGTGGGAGGGGGCATAGACAATGAGGGACCATTTTCTTCTTTTTAGAAGTAAAAAAAAAAGATGTTGCGGGATGGGGTTTTTTCGCAGCTACTTTTGGCATGCTGGGGTAGGCTCCCAGCATGCCACCTGTGTGTTTTGGGGTAGGGCACTGGCACTGAAGGGGATTGGGCACCCAAGCTGGCATATACTTGGGGGCTAATGAGCTGAGGGGATTATGCACCCTCCTTGGCTCACAAGAAATGGGGATATGCTGACAGGGATTTGGCACCCTGTCGGCAAACACAGAAGGAGGGGGTCATAAGCCATGGGGGACTGGGCACTCCCCTCGGCACACAAGAAATGGGGTGGCCAAGCTGATGGGGACTGGGCTCCCCATCAGCAGCAGCAGTGCAATGAGGGGTCGCTTCCTCACTGCAGTGGATAACACGGCAATCGCGAGGCAGCCCCTGATTGCAGTGGCCAAAACTTTAGAAGGCTGTGGCATGCTGGCTGAACTAGTGTCAGCAGCAGTGTGTCACACCATTGGGGACAGCAGGCCAAGCCTTTCAAGGCTGTCGGGGCATTAACCACAACAGTGCCGTGTCTCCACAAGCTGCTTCTTGCAAAAGCTACTGCAATATTTGGAGAAAAGGATCTCTGGATTGTCAAGACTGAACAGATAGGAATATTTATTCTGGTGTTTTTCAACAGGACACAAGAACATGACCTGATGCTCAAATGTGGTAAATAGAGGGGTACAATGTTTGGAATCTTCATCTATAATGACTCTCAATGTGTTCTCTGTCACCTGAATTTACTATGAGAAAGAAACCTCTGTAACAACAGACATGCATCTGGTTGGATAGGATCTAGAGAGAACAGCAAACAGTAGAAGGCATATGTCCTCTCCTGAATAGCATTTGGATCTGTCAGTGGAATCCAACCTCAGCTTAAAAGCAAATAACCCACTGCTTCATTGCTCTTCTCTGTTACTCCTGCCCATATGAAACTACCACTAGAAATTGTCCAGTGATACTGTATCAGGGATGCCACAAAAGCTCCTTGAGATTATTAGAGCTCATGGTCTTGCAGAATGCTCTTTCTCTCCTCATATACACAATGTGATTCCATGATGGGAGACATCTCCTCACATTGAGTACTTCCTTTTTTAACTGCTTAATTCTTGCATCTCTCCTCCTGCTCACAACTTTTTCAGTATCTAGATGGAGTGGGTATGTTTTTCCTGCAGAAAACTCCCCAAATAGACCACTCTCATTGAATATACGTGCAGTATGAACCAATGGAAGCTGCCCTTGCAAATACTGATATTTAGCGTGCTAATTTTAAAACAATATGGTACTTTATCAGGAGAATATGCTGACTCAGTTGCTATTTATTCACAGGCATGCATGTGAACAACAGTAACTCAGCAGCTGGTTGCTCAACAGTTCCTGATGTCTTTGCATTATGAGTGGTCCTCATGAGTGCTTTCACAGAAGTAATGTTGTACTGTGTATCTTTTCTGTATTCCAGGGTCATTTCTACTTTTTGAAGCTGTGAGTTCAACGCTTCTTCCACAAGAAAGACGGAAGCCAATGAAACAATGAACTCAACACTGCCTATGAACCTATTGGCCATATTTACTTTGACCATTCTATCAGGCTCACTCTGACTATTACAAAATGGTCACTGTCCTCCTTACTAGTGACTGTCTTATAGTACAGTATTTTGATCAGCAGTCATTTCTGAAGATCACCCCCAAGTGCATGGAAGAATGATCTGGCTAAAGTGCCACTTCCTGACCAAAAAAAGTAGCTGATGCATCCTTAAAGCTAAACTTCTTTGTATGCTGTACCAAGTTGTTGTGAATGTGGGGGTGCGAATGCATGAAGGAGTCAACAGTAGGGATGTTTATGACACAGTTAAGAATATTTTATAAATCAAAATGATTCATTATTTTCAGGATAGCTTTAAAAATCCATGTGATTGCATTGTGCAATATTAACACGGTTCATCAAACAGGAATGCATTAGTAGCTCACATTACCAGGTAGGTCACATTATCAAGTGAGTAGTCTTTGAGACTGTTTTAAGATTACCATAGGCAGGGTTCATGGTACTAAAAAGGATTTTCAGTGTCTCTCATACTCTTTCTCTTTCCCATGAAGTCTCCCTGTTTAGTGGTCGCTGCAGACTGAACTTTGAGTTTTCTGAATCTCTCTTCTCTTCTGCAGGCCCATCTTTTGAGCTCCTCTGTCTCACCCATGTGATCAATTGATAAGGAAATTGATTATGCATTTTAACACACCTAAATGGTAAAGCATTCACTCACAGACACAGAAAAAAACATACCACCACATCTATATATATATATACATATATATTTATTAAATGTTCGTTTAACCTGGTAAAAAACACCAGTGGCATGATATTAACATTTTCAAGTGAAACTCAAATACATTTTACACAAATTACAGAACAACAAGCAGAATACATCATAGATAACAATGACATGAACATTTATTATAATTGTTTCTTAACAGCTTTATAAACAGAATGATATTTAATATCATAAGAATTTAGAAACATAAAAGTTGACTGCGGATAAGGACTGCAAGACCCATCCAGTCTGCCCATTTCTTTTTCTACCTTATAAATGTGCCATCAGCCTTTGCTCTGTCAGTGGCCTATCTATTCATACTCATCTGTATTGCTCCCTTATGCCTATCCCATGCCTGTTTGAAGCCCTGCACTGTATTCATAGCCACCACTTCCTGAGGTAGGCCATGCCATGCATTCACCACCCTTTCTGTGAAAAAGAATTTCCTCACATTCCCCCTTAATCGGCCTCCCTCTAATCTCATGCTGTGTCCTCTTGTCCTGCTATTTTTCTTATATTTAAACATGTTAGACTCTTTCACCTTGTTAATGCCCTTAAAGTGTTTGAATGTTTCAATCATATCACCTCTCTTCCTCCTTTGCTCAAGGGTATACATATTGAGCTCTGTTAATCTGTCCTCATATGTCTTCTGATGCAGTCCCTGCACCATTTTGGTTGCCCTTCTCTGGACTGCCTCAATTTGGTAAATGTCCTTGTGAAGGTGTGGCCTCCAGTACTGCATGCAGTACTCCAGATGGGGCCTAACCAGTGTCTTGTAAAGAGGGATTATTACCTCCCTCTTACAACTTGTGATACCCCTACTAATACACCCTAACATCCCCCTAGCCTTACTTACTGCTTTAGAGGTCTGCTTGGATGATTTCAGGCCATCGGTGATGATGATGCCCAGGTCTTTTTCTTCCTTTGTGACTGCCAGCAACTCCCCTCCCAGCCTGTAGGTGGCTTCAGGGTTTCTCCTCCCTATGTGCATGATCTTGCACTTCTTTGCATTAAATCCCAGTTTTCACTCTTCTGGCCATTTTGCTAGTTTATCCAGATCTCTTCTCATTCTGCCCACTCCATCTGAATCATCTACTCTGTTGCAGATCTTGGTGTCATCTGCAAACAAACAAACCTTACCCTCTAGTCCATCTGCAATGTCACTAATGAAGACATTGAAGAGGACTGGCCCCAGGACTGATCCCTAGAGGTACCCAACTGACTTGCATCTCTTCTGACTGTATACCATTTACCACCACTCTCTTTTCTGCCCGTCAACCAGTTTGCCACCCAGTTGATCAACTTCTGACCCACCCCAAGCCTACCCAGCTTATTTATCAATCTTCTATGTGGAGCAGTGTCGAAAGCTTTGCTGAAGTCAAGGTAGGCGACATCAACTGCTCCCCCTTGGTCCTCCACTCTGGTTACCCAGTCAAAGAAATCTATGAGATTAGTTTGACAGGACCTTCCTTTTGTAAACCCACGCTGTCTTGGATCCTGTGCCCCTATGGATTTCAAACATTGCACTATCCTTTCCTTAAGGAGTGTCTCCATAATCTTGCCCACTACTGAGGTAAGACTGACTGGTCTGTAGTTCCCTGCCTCCTCCCTGGAAGGAAATGTCATACTTTCAAGCACAGTAGATAAAAGACCTCTGCCCAGAAATGTCTTGAGTAGAGGAAGTCTTAAGGTACTTTTTAGAGATAATTTAGTTGCATAAGCAGAGCTGTGTGATAATATTGAGGCCTTTAAAGAAAAAGTTACAATGTTTAAGAAATCTGTCAAAGCAAATGTGGGAAAAGAAATAACAACTTCTTTCAAATGAAGGCATCCTGAAATTGAGTAAAGTGAATATTGATGTGTAAGCTTTGGACATGAAGTGTCAAACCTACAGCCAGTATGGTACAGTATTCTAATGCTACTTAAAGAGCTAGTGGAACCAAAACACACAGACAGGAAAATGATACAAATGTTAAGATGTAGTCAGTTGTAACTTTTTATTTCTGAAGTATTTTTCCTTTTCCCTTTGCTCATTAGTATGTTTTCTATGTCATAATATTATGCTGGATGTGTGGAATAGCTTTCAGCTTGGCAGCTGACATATCTATCTCTAGTCCCCTCCCACTACATCATCAGCATTGTGATCTCATTGATGGTGACATAAGAGATGAGTGACCTGGCAGCTACTGAGTGGCTGTTCCTAAGCAGCAGTGATGTCACAGTCAGTGAGGTAACAATGCTGATGAAGTAGTGGAGGAATAGCACTAGATATGTCAGCTGCCAGGCAGAGTACTGTTCCACACTGCATACCTACTAACATCAGATACACAATCTTCTTATTGACTAAGGGGAAAAGAAAAAGTATCTCCGATATAAAAGGCAATGGTTGACTGCTTTTAAAAATTAATACTAGTTGTGCGCAGTGCACTAGCTCTTTAAGGAGTGTTCATTGGCAGGCCACTATGAATCATTGACAAAAGAAGAGATTGGATCAAAGCCTTTTTCGAATTGGTAGAAATAGCTGTAGATCTGTAGGATCTGTAGTGAGAATGAAAGTAGGAAAAAAGGGCAGACTGTGTGGGCCAAGCAGCCCTTATTTGTCATCAGATTCCGTGGTTCTATGTAGATAGACACCCCTTGACTCTACATAAATGTCCAAGACAGATATGAATAAATTTAGTTACTGTATCAATATGACAGTTATGTTAATTAAAAATCTAAATGAATGCTTGGGGCGTAGTTTGTCAGCCAAGAAGATGGCATCCTAATCTGCCTGACTCTCTTCACTCCTAATGCGATCCAATACAGTCCACTTGCATTTTCTGCCTAAAATGGGCATTTTATACTCTTGTCTGTAGGTATGCAGCTGTTAGCACTGAAGACCGTGTTATTGTCTATGCAGTACACTAGACTGGAGCTTCTTTACACAGATTCTGTTCTCTGCCTGTCCTGACCACAAGGTATTGAAGAATCGCACTCCAAAGCTGCACAGCTTTTACTAAGCTGACAGATGACCTACAAGCATTATGCACAATGTTCACTCAACTGCTAACAGACATTAGTGAACTCAAGACCCAGAACATCAAAATGTGTGATGCTATTGTTTCTCTCTCACAGAGGATGAACCACACTGAACAGTAATCTTGCACTCAGGTATCTGCAACCAACCATATGTTTACCAATTTACAGGAGCAAGACCATATGATCTGCCAACTCTGGAAAAGAACAGAGGACTTGGTGAGCAGGGCTCATCATAAAAAACATATGACATGCTGACTTTCTGGAAGGAACAGTGGGATAGGACTCTAATTATTTCCTTCAGAATTTTCTCCTGGTTATCCTGCATCACCAGTGGCCAACACCATTCGAGATCAAAAGATCCTACCACTTACTGGCCCCACCACCAAATCCTGAGCAGAAGCCCCAACTGATTCTTGTGAAGTTCATAAGATTGCCAGTAAAGGAGTGGGTCATGCAGCTGGCCCAGGAGAGAGGACCACTTACATGGCAAGGCCACAGGATCTATATTTATCCAGACTTTCCCCCAGCCCTTACAGAACGTTGGTGGGAATACACTAGAGTTCATCATGCTTTCATACAGTTAAATGTTCCCTATAGCCTCCCTTACCCAGCCACCTTCCATATCACATGGAACGGTGTCTTCCACTCTTTTATGTCACTGGAGGTGGCTGAGGAGTTTATTCAGTGATCTTGGCAAGAAGCTAAACTGCCAAACATTATCTGAGATGATGAGGCCTGCAAGATGGACACTACACCAGGTCCTAACCCATGAAAGGCCAGGAAACACTCAACACCTTCTACCTCCTTCCCTGTGCACCAGGAAGAAGACCCACAAATACATACCTATTGACAACATGGAAGGGGTACAGCTAAAAAGATTTGGAGGGCAAAGAAGAAGACCTCATCACCTGCAAACAGGCACCGCAGCCACAGTAAAAGCAAAGATCACGAGGCCTCCTATAACAGCTCTGAGAGGGAGCCCACTGGTAGCAGATTCACCACACTTAGGAAGTTTTCAGATCTACTGGTCAGGACCCTATACCCCAGAGGAGGAAGTCAATCCCATCTGGCAGCCATGTGGACTCCTTCAATGCTCAGCTTCCCATTGCAGTGCATAAACTTACCCTTCTGCCCCTCAACACTCCTCTAAACTCATAAGATCAGTGCCTCCACTCCTACATATCTGCTGCTTCTTGTACCCCTGTTTCCTTTACCAGACAACCCCCAAGGTACTTGCTAATTTTTAATTCTGTGACTCTTCAAAATGTCAGATTTTTATACCAGCTTATACCTCCTAATTGGACCCCCTCCCTTACATCTCCTCTAGTCACCCACAGCTTTAAGTAATTAAGGATGGGCAGATATTCACAGCACATAAAAGTGCTGCACAAGAGGATGAAACTAGCATATTAATTAGAATACAAACAAACTCTAGCCAGAGCTGATATGGCTGTGGCGGCTGCCAAATGACCAAAGTTACATGTGTGCATAGAAAATTTTGAACGCCCAGGTGTAACTTGTTCATTTTTTGGAGTTGTTTCACCAAATTTTCAATATGGCCTTTTTGGGAACCCACCTCATGAAGAGTACCACTGCCATTTCGTTCACTTGTCCTGAAAGGTGATTGCGCAGAGTGACCATGCCATTCTGTGCCCCAGGTCTGAATACAGCTATACTGTTAACAAGGAAGTGCACAAAAATGGCAATGTTGAAAATCTGGATTGAAAATATTAAAAACTGGTGAAGTTAGGAGCATGCTTAGAAACTGCATAATGCATGCTTGTAACGCAGTCATTTTTTGGAATTTTTTCACCAATTTCAACATGGGATTTTTGACACCACTTCACGAATGGTGGCACTGTCATTTCATTAATCTGTCATGAAAGATGATTCCATGCAGCAAGCAAGAAATCACCTTTCGGGACAGAGTAACAAAATGACAGTGACAGTGTTCATGAGGTGGGGTCCCAAGAATCCCATATTGAAAATTTTGGGCTAAAATTCCTGAAAATGGCTTATATATCAACATTAAGTTGAAAACCCCATTGACTGCCATTATACCACGCTTATCTTTGATTCTTCAGTTTGCAGTTCAGCTTTGAATGTGCAGATGTGTCCCAGTCCAGAGAAGGTGACACTGCTGACCTCCAGAGGTAAGTATGGGGTAAGGGGTGTGTGGGGAAGTGGGTGCTCAGTTGGAGGTTGGTGATGGGGGAAGGGTGACTAGGGCAACAACGAGGGACCATTTTCTTTATTACAGGTAAAAAAACATAAATTTGGGCACACTGGGGTGGGGTCCCAGTGTGCCACATGAGTTGTGGGGGATGATGCCGACATGGGGATTGGGCTCCCCAATGTCGGTGTGGGTAAAAAAAAAATAAAAAAACATAAATTTGGGCACACTGGGGTGGGCTTCCATTGTGCAACATGAGTTGGAAGGGTTACATGATGCCAACATAGGGATTAGCCACCCTGATGTCAGCGCAGGGATGGGAAATGGAGGGAGCGGGAAGGACAACAGCAGTGGTAGGGAGTGGGAGATTTTATTAGCCACCGGTGCTGGGAGGGATTGGAAGGAGGACAGGAGCTGTGGGCGGGTGTTGAAGGAGTTTCATCCAAAAGATGGTGGTGGCAATGCAACTGTGTATGAGCAGTATTCACACATGTGTAGTTGCAGTAATTGGAATTATTCCATTCACAAGATGATTGCGCCAGCGGAACTGCGCATGAGCACGAATTTCGCAAGTGTGGTTTTTGCCCCAGAATGCGGAAGTAACAGCTGAAATAGTGCCGCTATTACTCCATAGCAGCCGATCGTGATAGAGTGTTTCAAGTTCCATTGGACTTTCAGAAGAATACTTCCAAAAGTCTTACGGAAGGTACCACGATTGGCCATTTTAAGGCAAGACATGCCACAACAGCAGTAAGGCAAGGCAAGTTTTATCTGTGTGGTGCCCAATCCCGGATGCTCTGTGCACCTCACAGAAAAATAAAATAAATATACAGTGCGTAAAAAAATAGCATTCTTACAGTCTGACAAACTAAAATATAAGACACTTAAAAGCTGTTAAATATAAAAAGGGACCAGACAGAATGTTAAAATGTAGAATTCATTAAAAGCCAGGCCAAAAAGGTGTGCCTTCAACCTCCATTTAAACACTTCTACCAAGGGGGCCTGCTAGACTACAGAAGGTAATGCGTTCCACAGGGATGGCCCAGAAATGATAAAAGCATGATCTGCAGAAGTCTTGAGCAGTACACTGGGAGCTACCAGAAGCCCCCTAGAAGAGATATGGAGGGAGTGGGTAGAGGACACCTGTGCCAGAACCTCTAACAGATAGTCTCAGTAGGCTCTGCCCACAGCCATAAAAAGGATCATAAACCAGGCAACTATGAAGAACTTGTCCTTGAGGCTGTGTAAAGCAGACACGTTGAAAGAATGCAATAAAGGAAGGAGGCTGGACTGTGGGAAAGAAACAATGTGGTCTTTACAGTTGTGACTTCAACAGATGCAAGTGAAGTCATGGGGGTGCCTTCACACCCTTTTTGAGCTGCAGCCATCCAGCCTGACATACTTTCAGATGTATCCTGTGCTGCAATTTAGGAGGGATTACTACTTATCTAACCTTGCTTATTTGAGGGTTGAACAAAGCACTCTGGGGTTGTTTCCCTTTAAATCATAACCCTAAAGACCACATTTCTTTTCTCCCATAGTCCAGCCTCCTCCCTGTGCTGTATACTTTCAATGTGTCTCTCTTTTATACAGCTTTAAGGATTAGTTCTTCATTGTTGTCTGGTTTACGATTCATTTTATTCTAGTTAATGTGTCACTGTTTTCCTAAAGTTACTAATGGTTTATGAGGTGGCATGTTGGTAGGGTGTGAGTCAGATGGATAGAACTACAGGCAGGATTGGTATACTTCTATACTTGTGTTACTATTTCTGTGCTGCAGTTTAAACTTTTTGCTTTTTCAGCCATCCAGCTGCTGATTACACAAAGGTTGATTCTTGACCCATGACCCTCTCACGTCTCACTCAGAGATCCTGCTCGATAGAGTGAGATGCTACCCTACCTTCATGACACTACATGGGCAGGGAAATGTTACATAAAACATGAGACAGAGTGGCAAAAATCCATAAACCAGTGCATCTTTAGCCCTAAATCAAACTGATCTGCCTCATGAGGAACATATTCTGTGCATGCACTTTACTTAATAAGCCACTATGCTGTCCCAAGTTGGTCCACTTCAGGCATTGACATATTGTTTTCTATGCTTTTTCACCATCTTGCAGCTGTCAGTCACAACCACACCAAGCTCCAGATTGAATGTATGAGAGGGTATGGGTGTACCTCATTCTCAGTACATCAAAGGCACCAATGGCTCCAGGGAACTGTTCACCAATGAGCTGGATCAAAAGCTTTTTACAACTGCATCCCAGTGGTTAATCACTGGTACATCTTATGTTGGAATGACACCAGAAAGATTCAGCTAATATTTCCCTTTTTCAACACATTAGCTGTGTTTACTTTGGGCCAAGGATCTCCCAAATGTTTATTTCTGCCAGGTGCAAACTTGTTTAATAGAGGATATGCAAACTCTCCTTGAAGCCACCAGGGCAACACCTTGCTCCAGTTTTCCTGAACCGACACAAGTGATATCATGTGGTACCTTCACCCACTTTTTGAGCTGCATCCATCCAGACTGGCATACTCTCTGATGTATTCTCTGCTGTATTTTAACTGAGCTTAGGATGGCCTAGCTTAGTGAAAAAAGGTGGGGAGGGGGTGGATTATTGCTAATCTAACCTTGCTGACTTCTGTGTTGGACTTAGCATTCTGGGGTGTTTCCATTTATATATTTAACTCTAAAGACCACATTTCATCTCTCCCTTTTGAATATGGGGTATCACAGACATGGCTATGTTACCCAGGCTATATTAACTAATACCACTAACCATCTCTGCATAAGTTTCCCTGTCATGACTGCTCTACCCTCCTTATGCAGTTTCATGGTTGTTTTTACCATGGTGCATGCTGAGCAGGTTAATGAACCCTCTGGCATCAGCTCCTTCCTAGCCTCTATTTGTAGAGAACTTGATCTACTACAAGTTCACCTCATTATCATAGAAAGGCAGGTTACTAAGTTTAGAGGAATGCCACTATAAGGTTCTTATGTGTACCAGGGACAAGATGCAGGGCATACCCCAAGGTTTCCTAATGTTACATTTAAGTGTTTATAGTGCTACTCATGATTACTTTTCATGTTCAGTTACAGGTAGTATGCTATACTACATTGAGGTGATACACCTACATATCAGACCTGCATCAGCCACTTAGCGACCCCAGAGGTTTACTGCAGCACTTGATGGCTGGTTCCACATTGGGCCTTTTCTTGTTCTATGATGTTACAATCTTCCTTCTTCTCATGTGCTTAAATGTAGTTACAACCCTGTTGGATCTCTTTTTTTGTTATTTTATGGCTACACAGTACGAAATGTAGGGGTTGGGCATGTAACTATAATGATACACCGTGGGTCAGGCTCAGGAAATCATGGCTACCTTTTTGTTTAGGCTGTGCACAGCCATCATACTCCTGTAAGCTGCAAAACTTTCTCAACCACCCTCACCCATGGACGGTAAGTGATTCTGTAAAGATGCCCCCAACAAAGCTTATAAATGACTGACATTCCTTTTACTTCCTGGAGTCTCAGGGTCTCAATCCCATGATTAAAAGTAACAGGTGTTGTTCCACCTCAAAAAATTGCATGTGAAATTCTCCTTTCTTCAAGAAACAAAACTATTTGCTGAATCCTGTAAACTTAAATGGGAATGGGTTGAACTAGAGGTACATAATGCATTTACGTCAGGTAAGCGTAGTGTGCCCATCTTAGTGCATAAATCTCTTAAATGGCAATGCTCTAACACACTAGTGGACAAGGAAGGCCATTACATAATGACCAAATTTCCTATCTCTGCAGGTGCCATACATTTAATTAATGTGTATAACCCCAATGGAGATAATACACAGTTCTTTTCAATTTTCATCGAGAACCTTGTTTCCTTCTCCTCCATCTCCCCCATGCTTCCTGTTCCCTCCATTCTAGAGATTATTGTGACTTTCCCACTCCTCACTCCCACTCCTCTGCTGGGTGGTCTTCCTTCTCCTATCAGCTTCCCTCACTCTGGAAGCAACTCCCCTCCTCCTTCCACCTCTCCCCATCCCCTGACTCCCTCAGACACCAGTTGAAAGTCCTTGTACCCTTCCTTCTGATATCTCCATGGCCAAGCCTTAACTATTCTGATAAGCAAGTGTCTGAGTCCCCACTCCTGCCTGGGATTAACTTCCATGTTACTACAGTTTTCTCCCTCCATTACAAGGTTGGGTAATAAGTTGCCCCCAGGTCACTCTCCTCTTATCAATATTGTTCTTATTATCAGGCTACAGTGGGCAGAGCCTTGCAGACCTCTGGCTATCAGAAAAGGACTCCACATTCTTTCCAACCGAACAACCTGTTGGAGTTGCACTGCAGTCACCTCCGCATCTGTGGAGCACTCCACTCGCACCGCACTATTTTTTTTTTTTTTTAAAATGGCTGTGTCCTGATCATGACACTGGGGAACTGGGCACCCCCAGTGTCACTATTATGTTTCTGGGAGGGAGGAGTGGTTTGAGGGGTATGTATAATTTAATTTAAAAAAATCAGCACTGTGCTGATCGATTGTGAGACTGGGGAACTGTGTCACTTTTATGTTTCTGGATCGGGGTGAGGTGGTGGGTGATGAGAGGGAGGATTGGGTGGGGGGGTGTCTCTAATTTTAAAGAAAAAACAAACATCTGTCACAGCAGAACACGGCATGCTCCACTGTGTCCAAGATGGCTGATGCACTCCATTGAACAAGCGCGACTACTAGCGCATGCGCAGTAGAGTGCAATGGCCATCTAGGACAAGGCAGAATGTGACATGTTCTGCTGTGACTGCCATTTATTTTTTCTTTCAAATTAGAGATATCCCCAACCCGACCCTCCCTCACAGCACCCACCACCCCCCCCCCAGTAACATAAGAGTGACATTGAGGGTGCCCAATCCCCAATGTCACAATGGGAATCCTTAGTCCTGTTTTGTTTTTGACGTTAGTAAAAAGAAAACCATCCACTGATGTCTTTTGCACCATTCCTTAACCCCCATCTGACCCTCCCACTCAGCACCTACCACTGCTCACCCTCCCAAGCTTACTTACCCATTGGGGGTCCAATGTCATAATCATCTCTGGACCTCAGACATGTCTTCACTCTTCAAAGCCGGAACGCAAACTGAAAAAAAAACAGATATGCAGTTCAATGCATTCCAATGGGGGGTTGTACTTAGTGGCACAACTTCGGCATTTCTGCATATTTTTGTCCCACATTTTTAAAATGCCTTCTTTGGGACCTTACCTCATAAAGAATTGAACTGCCATTAGGCAGATCTGTTCAGAAAGGTGATTTTGTGGTCCCTTTATGAAATCTCCTTTCAGACAGGAGTTGAAACATTTCTCTGCCCTTGTTCATGAGGTGGGGTCATAAAATGGCTATGTTGAAAATGTGGTGCAAAAATAACAAAGTTATGAGCCTACGTTGAATTTTGCAAATGCAGGCTCATAACTTTCATAATATTCAATATCTTTACCCCAAATTTACAACATAGCCATATATTTACGGCACCTCATGAATGTAACAGCTGTCATTTTTCAAATCCTAGCCAAAAAGTGTTTCTTACATTGCAGAAGGTGATTTTACAGTCCCTGCATAAGATTGCCTTTTGGACAGGAGTTAAACATTTTCTCTGCCGTTTTTCATGAGGTGGATTTATAAGAAGGCTATGATGAAAAATCTTTTGTAAAAGTATTTAAAACCAACAAAGTTCTGAGCCTACATTGAATGTTTTGAATGCAGGCTCATAACTTTTGTAATTTTTAATAGTTTTACCCCACATTTACAACATAGCCATATCTTTACAGCACCTCATGCATGTGATACCTGCCATTTTTCAAATCCTGGCCAAAATATCCTTTTTATATCCTGGAAGATGATTTTGTGCTCCCTGCACAAAATCACCTTTTGGGCATGAGTTGAACATTTTCTCTGCCATTGTTCATGAGGTGGGGTCATAAAAAGGCTATGTTCTCAGATTTTTTGTGAATTTTGGAAACAAAGGCTCGTAAGTTTGGTAATACTCAATATTTTTAACCCAAATTTTCAACATAGCCATGTCTTTACATCACCTTTTGAATGTGATAGCTGCCATTTTTCAATTGCTGCCCAAAATGTGTTTTTTCATTCTGAAAGTTGATTTCCCAGTCCCTGCATGAAATCACCTTTGGGCAGGATTTGAACATTTGTTCTGCCCTTCTTCATGCAGCAGGGTCATAACAAGGATATGTTGAAAATTTTGGCAGGGATATTCAGACTGCACCAGGCTGTGGTGCAAGCCTGGGTGCAGTGCAACTGGGCTGAGCAGGGGCGTTGACAGGGCGATATTCAATGGAGCTGCGCCATGGCACAGCAACATTGAATATCGCACCTTGGCCACCTGCAGTGCACATGGCACAGTGGCACTGCACCAGTGCAAGTGGCCAGAGTGGAGCAGGGGGATGTGCTAGTGCAAGTTCCATTGCGCTAGGTGCAACAACCATGATATTCAAAAGTGCATATGCAAATGGGTCCATAATGTATGCAAGACACAAATGGGGCCATCTGCATGTCATTATGGCCACATTTACATGCAGATGCACTGATCCCCAGTGACTTGTGCCTGGCACCCTGCCAGGCTGCAGCCATCGGGGACTGATGTCCCCTGCACATCACAGCTAAGTGCCCCAATGCCTGATCACGGGCATGTGTTAATGTTAAAATATGTCCAATATCCCTTGTGGTCCAGTGGATCACTCGCAGCCTAATAGTGGGCATATGTTGTAATAATACTCGTCCAATATCCCTGGTGGTCCAGTGGACCGCTCGTAGCTCGATCATGGGCATATGTTGTAATGATACTAGTCCAATATCCCTGGTGGTCCAGTGGACTGCTTGCAGCCTGATCGCAGGCATATGTTGTAATGATTCTAGTCCAATACCCTGGTGGGCCAGTGGACCGCTCGCAGCCCGATTGCAGGCATATATTGTAATGATACTAGTTCAATATCCCTGGTGGTCTGGTGGACCACTCGCAGCCCAGTAGTGGGCATCAGTAAATGATACTGCCACACCAATCCAACCCTGGTGGTCTAGCGGTATCCCCCTCCCCACCTGGCCACTGAACCCCACTGCCCCACTCCCCCCGGTCAGCGGTGGGCAGCAGCTCCCCAACCGCTAGCGCCTTGCCGCCCACAAACTGACACCATACAGTAGGGCTGTGCGCCCATTGGCCCACAGCATGAGCCAATGGGCGTGCAGTCCGTCTACCGATACTACACAGTCCAGATATGTGAATGGATCCATTCACATATCTGGATCAGACTGGCATGAGCTCACACCAAATTGGCTCACGCTGTGACCCAGTGGATGTACAGCCCCACCGTATGGTGTCAGTTGGCAGGCAGCGGGGCAGCTAGCGGGTGTGGAGCTGCCACCCACCGCTGATTGGGGGAGCGGGGCGGTGGGGCTCAGTGGTTGGGTGGGTAGCGGGGTACTGCTAGACCACCAGGGCTGGATTGGAGTGGCATTATCATTTACTGACGCCCGTGATAGGGCTGTGAGTGGTCCACTGGACCACCAGGGATATTGGATGAGTATTTTTACAACATATGCCCATGATCGGGCTACGAGCAGTCCACTGGACCACCATAGATATTGGACAAGTATTATTACAACATATGCCCAAGATCGGGCTGCGAGTGGTTCATTGGACCACCAGGTATATTGGATGAGTATTATTACAACATATGCCCATGATCGGGCTGCGAGCAGTCCACTGGACCACCAGGTATATTGGACTATCCTTTTTCTACGTATGCCCGTGATTGGGCATGGGGGGGGTGCCACCACAACGGTGCAGCCTGAGCTTGTGTGGCCACCAACAGGCGGCAGTTGCCGTGTTGCACCCTGCAGTACTGCAGTTCACCTGTGGGTGGCCAACTTTTTCTCCTTTTTTTTTTAGCTCACCTGTGTGCAGCGCAAGTAGGGGTTGCGCATGCATGGGCTCAGCACATCCCGGGCTAAATATCAGGATGTGCGGAGTATGCATGGGCACACCCCCTCTACCTGTGCCACATACATTACTGATGCACTCCAGCACATGCGGGATTGTGCCAGAGCTCAATCCCATTTGAGTATGCGCGAGTAGCATCAATGTGTTGCGCAATATGCATCCCTTCTGAATATCCGGCCCTTTGTGTATAAATATTACAAAACAACACATTTAGGAGCATACATTACATTTTGCTAACAAAGGCTCATAATTTTGGTAATTTTCAATATTTTGACACCAAATTCCCCTCCTGCAGCCCTATCAGCGCTGGCCAAAACCTGTTCATCAAGTATCACTGCCACTTCTGAATATCCACTTGCTGAGCATTGTTATTGAACTGTAGTCCACCTTATTCTCTGCACATACAACTTGTTGCATTTATTCAGATTTTCTAGTAATTTTTTACTGAATGTTGTTCAAATGTTTTGCTACTACTGTTCCCCTTCCCTGGGTCACACCTGGAAATGAGCCTTGGCTCAGTATGCCTCTCCTGGTTACCAATTTTAAACTATCTAACTAACTAGCTAACTAACTAGCTAACTAAATGAATAAATATATATATATATATATCGTATATCATTTCCCCCCTCAGTCCTGATGATAGTTGGTGGAGACTTTAATTTGATTCTGAATCACCTAATTGACTGCTCTTCTGCTGTCCAAGAACAACAGAAAAAGGTGGTGGTAGTTTTCTCTGACCTTATCCAGAAACCCTCCCTAACTGATATCTTGTGGCTTTCAGACCCCACCTCTAGGGATTATGCCTATCACTCTGTGGTACACCACCCCATTAGCCACTTAGATCTTTGGCTAACTAACCCTCAATCTACTCGCCCCCATAACAGATGTCATGATACATCCTGTAGTTATTTTGGATCATGCCCCACTCATGATGCATGTAATATGGGGCCCCCATTCGCCAAATCCTCCACATGGAAACTGCACCTCTTATTGCTCAGAGATTCCAAGTTTATCACTTGGAACCATCAAAAAATTAATGATTTCCTAGCATCTAATAATATGGTTAAAGTCAATGGTAGCGTGCTCTGGAAATCCATTAAAGTTTTCCTCAGAGGTCACATTTTTGATTTTGCAGTACACAGGAGGAGGAGGGCAAGAGAACTAGAAACTAAGAACCTTGATGCCAAACTTAAAAAGCTGGAGGATAAACACATGGTTGACCCCCCTGGATGATCTTTCTGAGATGCTTGCCATCCACACTAAGTTTAATATCTACTACATCAGGAAAGTGGAACTGGAACTTTTACAAAGACACGGGCAGGGGGGTGATCCAGAAAATATTGCCATATAGACAATGTAAACTCCAGGCAGAGAGCAATTTTGTGGGCTTAACAATTCTCATGGCAACATATGAACAAAACCAGAGGATATGTCTAACATTATGAAATCTTTCTACGGCAACTTTTATGTCTATATGTCTCTCCATTCCCCTGAAGCTATAACTGCTTTCATAAATTCCCTTAAGCTCCATCAAGTCTCCTCATCCCATACTCAGGACCTGGACTGCCATCCATGGCAGGGGGAAATCACTAATGCCATCCTACCTATGAACAAAAATAGTTCTCCCAGTGGGCATTGGCTTCCCATTTATTTCTATCAGGCCATGCGTGAATCCCTCTCTCCTCTACTTCACATTGTAATCACTCACTCATTTTCCCATCAAGCCCTTCCTCAAACAAATAAGGGGGTTGTGATAACAGTTCTCCCCAAACAGGTAAAGATCTTGCCTTGCCAGGCAGTTGCTATACAATTTCTCTAATCAACATTAATGCCGAACTCTTGGCAAAGGTCCTAGCACACAGACTAGAGTCAGTCCTCCTGCATATCATGCACCCCTCAAAAGTCAGGTTAATGAAAGGTAGACTTAGTTCCAACCAACTTAGGATGTTTATCAATCAACACTTTACAGCAAAATCCACTCCCACACCCTCAGCAGCCCATACAGTTGACTTTGAGAAAGCATTTGTCTCAGTTGATTGAGCTCATCTCTTTGCAGTCCTGCAGAGGTTTGGTACTGACCCATATTTCATCGCTGGTGTCCAAACACTCTACAAGGTACCCTCTGCATGGATCCTTACTAACAGCCTGCTCTCCACCCTATTCCTACTGTTTTGTGGTACCTGATTGGGTTTCCTCTGTTACCCCTGTTATTTCTTTCAGCAATTGAACCCTTAGCCTTGGCTCTGTAGTCAAATGAAGACATTATAGATACCAGAATAGGCAACTCCAACTCCAAGTCTCTGTTTTATGCTGATGATCTCCTTATCTTACTGGCAGATGCACACCAGGCCATCACTCCCAAGGTTGTCTTCTTACCTCCTTCTCCAAAATATTAGGCCTTAAGATTAATCACGTGCCTTCATGACTGCCCAGCTCACCTGGTGATTTTCCAAAACCTTGCATTACTTCTCATAATGGGTGGTGATAGTCACTATATAAATGCTAACTCTCTATTATTAAAACTGTATTCTGCTACCTTCAGACACATGCACCTTCATCACACACTAGTAACTTCCAAAGTTTACTGATGGATAGTCACTCGTATTTTGAACATTCCCCCAGCGCCTCTCTCTTATACCCCTTTATGGCACAACCCCATATTCAAAATAAAAAAAAAGACAA
Organism: Neoceratodus forsteri; assembly: GCA_016271365.2. Taxonomy (NCBI): domain Eukaryota; kingdom Metazoa; phylum Chordata; order Ceratodontiformes; family Ceratodontidae; genus Neoceratodus; species Neoceratodus forsteri. The sequence goes on along the minus strand of CM057450.1, from coordinate 865,232,466 downwards.
ATTATTTATTTGTTTATTTGTTTACTTAGATCTAGGATTACAATTACATTTGAGCCAAGGCTCTTTTACAGAGGTTCCACGTCAGAAGAGTACATACATGTTAAACATGTTAAAAAAGAGCATATAACATTAAAGAGAGCATACAACCATATTCATCAGATCAGGTATGGCAACATGGTAAATAGGATACATGAATAACACATACAAGGAATCATTTCAGAAACCTAGAAGAAATCAGGGAGGAAGGGTGAGAGTATAGGGGGTGGCAGCTGAAAAAGAGACTAGAGCAGCTCACAGCATTGTCAAAGATGCTACTGGAAACAATGACAAGATATGGGTATGTTAAAATTCCAAGACCTATGCTCCCTTGCCCTCAAATACTTTATTAACTTTCATGAACTACACAACAGATTTTAGATCCCCTACCAGGATTTCTAGTGATACCTGCATATTAGGCTGGTCCTTACTCTGCGGTTACAGCTAAACACCATTGTTTGGCAATCCTGATGGTTGAGGGCACATGTTGCCAGGACATACATCAAGGCCCAGCTCAAACAGTTGAAGATCCCCCATTGCTGGAACAGAAATCCTCTTGTCCTTAACCATCTAGGAATCTCCACAACAGCTAACTGCTGGAGATGTAACTTGCACACTTGATCCCTGTCACATTTTATTATCCTGTCTCTTAATCAGACCCTACTGGGAGCAGATATTATGGTATTATCAGTGGGTTATTCCTGAATTACAGCAACTGGATGAAGTATTCACCCTTCTGGGGCTAACAAACTCCTGGATCCCTAAATCACACCCAGCTGCTCTTTAGGAAGTGTATGTGACCACCTCTGCAAAACGACTCCTGCTTAGATGATGGAGGTGAAAGAATATCCCTACCTTCAATAAATGACTCCATGCTATTGGCCAGTTGTCCTCCTTGGAATGCCTATTTATCAAGTACTCCATAAAGTGTCCACTTTCCATAAGATCTGTGACCCCTTCCTCTCATGTAGGAAATAGTCCTCCAGCCTTACCTGACATGGCTACTGCTAATCATGTTTCCAAGGTTAACTCCTTAATGCTTTTCATCCATTGTTTAGATGAAAGGTTGCCCAGATAACTGTACATTCTATAATAGTATGACTAAGTATTTTCATTAATTTATAACTCCTCTTTTATGTACCTTAACCATAGGTCCAGGTACTTTTGTATTTTCATGCATACAGAGTACGTGTTCTGCTGCATGTGTTTTGTTGGAAACTTCTCAATAAAGAATTCAACAATAAATGGAAGCCTAAATATTTGAATTGCTCTACTGTTTCTATGCAACAACAATATTTAATCTTTTATTGAAATGGGGTCCGAGAAAAATCAAGTTTAGTTTTAGCTGCAAAGAGCATCAGTTTCATTTTACTCACATTTAACAAAAGGCCATTTCTAACCAATCAGTTTCATACTAGAGTACCATCACTCTGTGAAGAAGAAACTAGGATATTGGAATCAAAGCCATCTGTTACAAAATAATATCATCTGCATAAAGAATGATATTAGAACTAAAACCAGATATGTTTAAACAAAGCAATGTCCAATATGGAGCCTTGAGGAACACACATATTAAAATTAGCAAAGGATGAAGTAACATTATTCAGCAATACTTTTTGTGAACTATTATATTAGATTACTTCTTTAGCCAGAAACCAGAATCTTCAGATAACCCAATAACGAAAAGTTTAGTCAGCATGTGGCTGTGGTGAACTACACTGAAAGCTTTTGACAGATCCAAAAATAAAGCACTAGCCATTTTCACAATGTCCAGAGCCCTCTGGAGGGATCTGGTAAACTCAACTAATGGTGATAGCATACTACGTTTGCTCCTAAATACATATAGGTAAGTTGCGAGAATATTATCTGACTCTGAATGAATTCTGAGTTGGTGAATCAGTCTTCTCCAGGACTTTGGAAAATGGGGAAAGGAGAGAAGTAGGTAATTATTTATAACATAAGTCGAATCACCTGATTTAAAAATTGAAACCATGGTTGCCTTCTTCCACAACTTATGGACATTGCCATTGTTTAAAGAAACAACAAACAAAACATCTAAAGCAAATGCCATTATAACTAATACAAAATAAAAATATTTTAAGTCAATATCATCTACACCATCTCTAGACTTACGGTCCATCATCTTTAAATACTCAAATATTTCCTCGGTTGTGATTCCTGTAAATTTATATTTGCTATCAAAATCAAGTATTAGACTCACCAGTTGTATCAGAGAAAATGTCTTCAACAGGAGGAGTCATTTTAATTGCATCAAAAAAGTTTTTATTTAATACCATAACCATTTCAAATGGATGAAGTGACTTCAGCTCTCAGAGACACGAAAGAGGAAACAGTTATTGTCTTGGCTTCCTTAATAGGTCATTAAACACCCTCGTATTCTCATGGGATCCTTAATTATTCAAAAAACTGTCTATTCAAATGTTAACCTAAGTTTTCTAACTAGCATTTTGCAATGGTTATGCAGCCTTCTATAATCTTTGAAACATTGATCAATTCTCTGTAGTCTATATTTTTTTCCAGATTTTGTCAACTTACTGCATAACCTGAATAAGTTCAGGTGTCACCCTTTCTTAATTCTGATCAATGACCCTTTATTTTCTAATCAATGCAAATTTATTACAGAGTCTGAAAAATTTTATTGTAAAAAAATCCAACATGATATTCACATCTGACATAGAAAATAAATGCACCAATTCAATTTTTGTAAGCTGGGACCAGACATTCAAAGCATTGTGCCCAGCATAAATCCTTAGCACTGGAATAGCACCAAAATTGCACCAAAGAGCAATATTCAAAAGCCCTTTTAGTGCCATCGTTGACTGATAGCACTGATGCTAAAAGTTAATGTATGCAGGGGAGGGAGTAAGGGGAGTGGCCAAGAATGCTGATGCACTGGCATATTCAAAAGAGTAGCACCACGCTACAGGTCTTTGTGCCACCTGTAGCACAGTGCTAATTATCACCAGCAAAAGCATGCTGCAATGCCATGGCATTACTCAAAGTAAGTTGAAGTTTAACTCCGACTTACTTCAAGGAATATTCCTGATAATCTAGTGGTCCCCCATCCCCCATCACAATCCCTGACCCCTGTATTTTCTGAGTATAAACATTATTCCCTGGTAATCTAGTAATCCCTCCACCCCCCAATATGATCCTTGATCCCCGTATTGTCCAAAAATAACAAATTTTTCCCTTGTACTCTAGTGGTCCCCCCTCCCCACATCATGATCTCCAACACCAGTATTGTCCAGAAATAACCATTTATTCCTGGTAGTCCAGTGGTCCTCCACCCTCCCACATGGCAGTGGCAACCCCCGCTCCCCATCAACAATCCTTGAATGGAGCCAGCGCCTGGCACAACCCACCACTCACCTCTGCAGCCAGCAGCTGACTGAATGCTGAAGGAGTGCATACCCAGTGAGTAATGAATGAGCGCTCATTCATTAATCAATGGGTAAGCACTCATTCAGCACTCAGTTGGCAGCTGGCCACAGAGGTGTGCAGTGGGTTGAGCCAGTTGCCAGATTGGAGATAGTTGGTGGGGTAGCAGAGGTTGGCACTGCTGGGTGGGGGGGCAGTGGTCCACTGGACTACCAGGGATAAATGGTTATTTTTGGATGATACTGGCATTGGGAATCATGAAGAGGGTGGGGGGACCACTAGACTACCAGGGAAAAATGTTTATTTCAGACAACAGAGGGGTTGAGGATCGTGATGGGGGAGTTGGAACCACTAGACTACCAGGGAAAAATGTTTATTTTTGGACAATACGGGGGTCAGGAATCGTGATGGGGTTGGAGGGACCACTAAACTACCAGGGAAGGTAATAGCATCCTTGTTCTATGGGTGCCCAAGGAGTGAGGCTATGTCCCACATCTGGGGCATACATCTGAACTGTCCCTGGATTTACAGGATTTACCTGTGTTTGACTCAGACATTCACCCTGTCTCTCATGTACTATGAGGTTTTGTGACTGAACAGTGGGGACTGTACACTCCAAATACTGTCACAGATTAAAGTTACAGGCCTGTTGTTTCTCAGACACTGCATCTTACACTATTTTCCTCTTTCTCCCTGATGTCTGGTGGATGTTAGCAATGTATAGGATATGTCCCAGAGTTGGGCCCATGGTCCCTGATTTTTTACACTTGAATTCTGAGGCAAGGGATTGAGAGGTATGTTCTTGGGAGTCGTGTCCCTCACTGTCCCTTAGTCAGCACATCTGTGTCCCTCATTGCAGTGCTGCATGGCCAAGTGGTATACACTCAATGTGCCTGCAGACACCCATTTCCTGCAGCATCCAGCCTGTACTTCCATTCTGACCAATGGGGGTTGTAGTGAGCTCCTTGAAATAGTACCAGGCAAAGTACATGGGAGTGCATGCAAAGCAGGCCATCATGAGATGCAAATGTGACTGTTTGTCATGGATTGCCTGAGTAGGCTCATTTGCACAGTATCATTGAATACAGCAAACATTTGCCCCAGGGTAACCTGTTTGCATCGGGCTAATGTGTTAGCATTGTGCAATTGGGTTAGCCCTGAGCAAACCTCTCAAAAACATAGCGTAGTTCTGCAGTGTGTGGCCTACATTGATGTTTGCATTTGTTATGCAACACTTCTTTGGTATCTCACACGTTGTCCACCAACTTCAACTCTGCCTTACTCCACCTCTGTGTCCACTGAGCTGCTGTTACATTTTGCACTTCCCTGTTGCAATATTCAGAGCTGTCTTATTTCCTGGGCTATTTTAGCACTGCACTCATAGCCCTGTTTGCACTACTTCCTTTGCATGCTATATTCAGCAGGTTTAGCCCCGGGCTATTACTTTGAATGTAGCTTGCTACTGGTTCAGAGTGATATAAATGTTGCACAAGGTATGGGACAAATGAAGATAGTAGGTAGTCAAGTTTTCTGGCTCTCCAAGTACACTGTACTGGGCTATGATTATTTAAAGAGTCCACCAAAGCACAAGTTTACAAAAATCTATTGGGCTTAATGCCTTGGGCAGTGGGAACATGGCTGGGGTAGTCTATATTGATTTAACAAAGGCTTTCAATTTAAAGAATGATGAACATTTGGTCAAAAGATTGTTTGAAATTGGTCTTTCACAATTTGCAACCATGCGAATGAGCAAAATTAATTTCCCTGAAGTGATTCAAACAACAGCTACACAGAACATACCAGTCTCCACTTGGAAATATCATGGCAGCATCTAATGTTTCACATCTTGTGACTGAGGACTGTAGAGCATTCATTGAGCAGCAAAAATATAAGAGAACACAGAAAAAAACAGAGTCTGACATCAGACTACTAAAATCACACCTAAGTACGAGCCATCTACTTTAAAGGGCATGATAAGTAGTTTAGACAGCTATCTTTTGCAGATAAACTATGGACATTTCATTTTTCGTGGAAATAATACTGACTTTAAAGAAACCATCTCAACCTTCACTGCCAAACAGAAATATTTAAAACAGATGGGCAAAGGTAGCAAGTCCAAATGAGTTGAAGCCCTCTCACCAGCAGATATAGACAGACTGTACACAACCAGCACCTTATGTCTCCATAGTCCATTTGCTCTCCTGAAGATGTTATTTTTTAACAATGAGCTGTACTATACCCTCAACTCTGCAGAACTGTTTGCACTCAGATGGTAGAACCTATGTTTAATGTAGGATACAGATGGAAATCAGTTTTTGGAAAACCCAGAGCACCAGACTACAACCAGAGCAGATGACAATCCAAGGGACATAAGGGCTGTCAAGCCCAGGATGTATGCAAATATTGAAAACCCTGACCATGACCCCATCAAAGCCTATACAATTTATGCAACTCAAAGACCTCAAAGCATGCTGGCATCTGACTATCCCTTCAACCTTGCCCCAAACTTGGACTTTAAATTTGACATCACCCTATGGTTCAGGGCTATGACACTTGGGGAGAATAATTTCAGGACACTGATGCAGTTAATTAAAACATCAGCTGGGTTACCTCCCAAAAAAAGAGTAACAAATCACTCCTCACATAAGGCTGAAATCCAGCACCTTGTGGATGGTGCAGTGCCTTTCACAGAGGTCCAGCAGGTATCTGGACATAAGTGTCTCAAGTCTATCAACAACTATAGTTTCCTGTCTGAGGTGAAACAAAAAGGAAATTTGGAAATTCTTGGTGGGCATACCACTACTGATAACCAGCAGCCATCCACATCTAAGTCCACTGTTGCCATCTTAGTTGCTCAAGCACCGCCTACTAAAAATCAGTCTCCTAAGATGCTGCTGTTCCTTTTGTCTAACCTGACTAACTTCAGCTTATTTGGAACCGAGAATAACTGCATTTTTATCATGGTATTACACTGAACGTGAATAATTACTTTGTGTCACAAAAGAGGACATGAGTAGCTGTAATAGTAGATTCTTCATCTGATAGTGATGCCTAAAAGGTAGGAGTAATGCCATTGTAATTTTTTTCCCATCTCATAGATCCTCCCCTCCTAACAGCACCCATGCTGAAACACTTGCACTCACTCAATCACTCACTCACTCTCTCACTCACTCACTCACCAAATTAGGTGATGTACTGAGCAGTTTCCTGTATTTCTGCTTGCACACTATTTTTTTTCTCTTTCCTTTATGTCCCTTGTATGTGTGTCTTCCAGACCTGACATCTGTGTTACCAGAATGTGCAGCAAAGGTCAGCGCTTCACGTCCTGACCTCATCTCTCTCTGTGCAGCATCACTCATTGGACATGTCAAATCACATGAGTTTTATTATCTTTTTTCTGTTTACTGTTAAAATAGCTGTTACCATTTCAGTGTCTAAAAGTTAACATTAACATGTTTTTGTTTTTGTTTACTCTGGGAGTAGTTTCAATTTTTTTAATAGCTCGATCGTTCACCTGAGAGACTAAATGGCATGCATCACGTCTAGGTAAGACAGTTTAATTTATGTATTCACAAACTCCATGATGTGCATTGACCTGTTGCTGTAAACAAAAAAAAATCATAAAATAATCCCATTTTCCTGATGTCCTGATGATACCAATGCACATACACTATAAAAGACAAAGTATGGGCATAGGTGAATAACCACATAAAGCTAGCTTCTCATGGTTCCATTGGCAACCACGGTAAACCTCTTGAGCTGCACTATCAAGAGTTACATAAGTTGCATGGGGAATCACTCAAAGCTAGCATAGCATGGTTATCCACCAATGCCCATACTTTATCCTCTATATTTGGCCCTTCTCACTCCAACCCTTAGTAGAGGGCTGGTGAATTACAGAATAAAAAGGACCAAAAAGAACAGTGTGGAAAGAAGTGATGACCTCCTCCAACTCACTGAGAATAAGGTAGCAGCATGCAGGAGAGGAAAAAAAACCCTGTACGGGAAACATCTGAGGAATCGTGGCTGCTAGCTGCCCTTTCTCTAGGCATATTAGGAAGAGATCATCTTAAAGGTTTGTCTTATTTCTTGATCTGCATTGGAAATGCAAGTTTTGAAACATGATGAAGTCCATGTTCTGAGTTTATTGATGTTGTGAGCTGGGATATTGTTTTGAGAAGCTGAAGAGGTGGCACCGATCCAGAATAAGTGATCAGAGTATGAAAAGGGGTTTAATCCCAGCTTTTGGAGTGAAGTTATCATGTGATTGATGAATTGCTTTGTAGTCAGAGGGAACTTTTCTGAAGTAGATAGGAGAAGATCTGATGATAGGTATTTGTTACGATAATGGATGAGTTGACGTACAACCAGGACAGAACACCAGTTATTGTAAGTAAGACAGGAGAACATTTGCACTCCTTTGAGAAGTCTATTGGTTTAGATTTTGATAAGTGGAGAATATAGTGGTCTGCTTGCTTCTTTAAATTAGCAACTAAAAGAAATTTTGAGTGAGATGATGACTGAACTGTAAATTATCCAGGGTGGAGGAAACTGTAAAAGGCTGAGCAGATAGCTGATGTGACCATTATGATTACTGAAGATTCAAAATGTTTTGAATGCAGCAAGTCCAGTAATTAATGGAATATAGGTCAATTTATGGGAAGATGCTTTGGTTCTTTCTTGATATATGACCTGCAAATACCAAGCAACAAAAGCTTAATGAATGAGTTTGACAGAACATGGGCCATGGATGGATTTGCTTGGGCAAGAAAGTACTGTACTCCAGAAAGTACTGACGTATGGTACTGGAAGAAAGACTTAAACCTTGGTGACAGTAAGTGATAAATGCTAGGAGGAGGTTGATCAAAAATAGTGCTGCATGACTTGGTTTGTTAGAACAAAAAGATATGTATTTCTTCCAAGTAGTGGAATAAGTGGCTCGAGTACTGGGTGATAGGGTGGACCACATCAGGGGTTGTGCTTGTTGACAATAAAAGTTCAGGTCATAATGAGATCTGAGAAACTAGGAGGCTGAGTCATGAAGAGGTTGGCCAAAGGACAGAGTTGGTGAAATTCCTGAAACTGGAAATGAGAGACAGAATCAGCAGCTTTATTCTCAAGGTCAGGTACGTAAAAAGCATTGTATGTTAAATTTATAGCATACAGACAACCAGGTCAGCTTCCACATTACCAACACAATAGAATGGGATGAATATCTGCCTTTATTGATTATGGCCACTGTGGATTGGGTATCTAATAATATCAATATTGTCTGGGGAGACAAAAGATAGTCCCATCTGAAGGCAGCAGCTACTATCTAGTAGATTTCAAATAATGGAGACATTTCTGAAAAAATCCTGAGATAATAAGTGTCAGATGGCCAAGGAGAAGCGAACCATGAATGTCCAAAGATTGCAAATCGGTAGGCAGGTGATGCATCGGTATAAATTCTTGGCTCTAGATCTGTAGATGAATTTTTGTAGAACATGGAGTAACCATTCCAAGAATACAGAGAAAGGGACCACATGGCAAAATCTGATGTTGTTGATGCCGAGATAGTGACATGGTGATGCAGCATGGAAACAGAAGAAGCCAACTGGAGGAGGTATAATATGAAAAAAATGCCCTTGAGGGATGATGAGCATGGCAAAATTCAAATATCCTAGTAGAGAAAAGAGTTTGTGCTTGGTACATGAGGATCACTTCGAGAAGGATTCTAATAGTGTTTGGATCCTGTGTAATTTATCCATAGGTAGATGAACTTCCATATGCACAGAGTCAATTTTGATCCCAAAGAATTCAAGTGAAGTAGTAGGACTGAGAGTCTTTTCAGTGGCTAAAGGTACTCCTAAGTCCTGAAAAAGATCTGTGAGAGAAGAAATATTTGCAGTTTGAAGATGGTTGGGTGGATCAATGAAGAGGAAGTCATCCAGAAAATGAATTACTGCATTGCAATGACAAGGTTAAGTAAGAGCCAACAAAGAGTCTCTGAAAATAAATCAAAGAGTTTGGGACAGCTTTTGCACCTGAAGGTTAAGCATTCTGCGAAGTAGTAATAGTCTTCCCAGTGAATGACATAAAGATGCCACAAAGAAGGGTGAAGTGGAAGAAGCTTGAAAGCATCAATTATATAAGCTTTTGAAAGCCAGGCACCAGGACCAAACTGTTTGATGATGATGACTGCATCATCTATGTGGGAGTAGGACAGGGAATAGTTTTCATAAGGAATCAAACAATTGATACTGGATATAGGCTTTGAATGAGGAGCAGAGAGAGATTGATGATCAACTGCTTCTTTCTGGAGAATTTTCTAGTGGCTATGCCAATAGGACTGATTCTACAAGAAGGAAGAAGTGGGAGCTGAAAGGGACCTGTATGAAACCTTTTCTATAATTCTTTTCCTAGGAGCTGCTGGATGAATTTGAGTTCCTGCACAGTGGACTAAATAATCTTACAGATGAATGATTCTCTTGGGATGACTGAGATGGCAGTATGAAAACCTTTAAAGGAACCAGTTATGAGAAAGTTCACAAGGGCTCAATTTGGATGGGAAGACAAATCAGTATCTATGGCTTGAATATTCATGTTGGAGGAAGTATGAAATAATTGTCTTTGCTTAGGCCAGTGCATTTTCAGACATATGGAATGAGAATAAGCATACCCACAGAAACTGCCAACTTGAAGAAGATTGCAGCCTTGGCATCCTTTACTGTTGAAATTCTTACAAATAGGCTGGTTATGAAAATATTTCATTGGATGGCCAAACAAGAAAAGGCCACAGGATTAGAAATGTTTTGAATTATTAACTTTTTGGTTGTAAACAAATAAACTTTAAGATTTAAAGACAACTATAAAACAATTATCTACATATTGACAATATGAAAGGTAATAATAATGACAATATTATCAAAAGAAACAAAGAAAATGCATAAAGAACACTCCACACTCATACCATCTCCCTCCCCAACCCTCTACCCTAGAGTCTTTGCCCTGAGCCCATGAATTCTTAAGATGAGCCGGAACAGATCAGAATGGTAAGTGGCTAACAGTATATATCAAATGATAAATATATCATAGTGAAGTCTATCACTGATTGGGGGGAGGAGGGAGATAGAAATTAAGGTGTGTAAAGGTTCTAATATAGCATGATAATGATGTTGACAATTCCTTATAGATGCTATAGGCTTTTTGACCATTAACGCTAAAAGAATTTCTTGATGCCACTCCTTGTAATGAGGCACCGTAGCATCTCTCCAATGAAAAAGCATGAGTTTGGCCACTGTAGTAATTAGTGCTATCTGGGCTTTATATATTTAAAGTAGGACTGGAGGGTAAATCCCTAACAAACTAACTTCTGGGGTAAATAAATCCCCCGAGCCCAAGTGAGGATCCAGAGAGTTCTTAATGGAATGCCAAAATGAAACTAATATAGGACAACACCACAAGATATGTTTTGATGTTCCATCCTCCTTCCCGCATCTATGACATGGCGCAGAGGGTAGCTTACCCATTTTAAATAGCTTATTCAATGTGAAGTAAATGTTGTGAAGTATACAGAACTGTGTTATATGGGACCTGTTGTGTTTAAGAAACTTATAAAGCTGGTGCCAAACAGATTGCCAATGAGGTACTTCATAATGAAGGTCGAGGGTCTGCAGCCAGTAAAAACAAATACCCGAAAGGCTGTGTGGATCCAAAAGTCAAAATAAATTATATAGTTTAGACACCACATGCAGTTGAAAATCCAGCAAAAGAAGGGAGTCAAGTACAAGTGAGTCCCAGATAGTCCAAGGTTTGGGGCCCACAAAGAAGATACAGAGTGAACAACCTGGAAGTATTTAAAACAGGCTGAATCAGGGAGATGAAAATACTCATGTGAGACTGTGAATGGAAGCAGGTTATCCCCCTCTAATGTAAACTATAAAGACAGGCCATCTAGTTGAGGGCAGAATGCTCTTTGAAGAGGGCAACCAACAATTACAATATTAGGATTATCTAATAATGGCTGAGAAGCTGCTCTGTCCCATTTCCATCCTATGTAAGTACTTAATTGGTAAAATGCCTTTAGAGACCTGTGTAACAGTGTCCCCCACAAAGGGTGGGGCAGCTGAGAAGGCCTAATATATATTAAACTAGTGAGGGTTATACTCTGTTGACTACACAGGGGCCATTCTATCTCAACCCATTTCGAGGTATAAGTGTCCAAGGGATGATCCCTCTCTCATACAATCCACTGAAGCGATTTTCTACTATGTAAGGCCACATAATAGAGAAAGAAGTTGGGAAGCTCAAGTCCTCCTTTCATTTTTGACATGGAGAGAAATGTTTTGAATTATGTTAGCAGGATTGATAGGTCCTGACTCAAAGGTTCTGTAAGTTGTAATAGGTGGTTTGGATACAGTCACTGGACAAAGAGATGCAAAATTAGAAATGGAGCCACATAGTGGCAGGAAAGTGCTTGTTGACCAGAGAAATGATGACAAAACTATTCATTGTTTAGGGAAGCCCAGTTAAGTCTGGAGTTAAAATGAGTTAAGGCAGCTACTGCTTTAACTGAAAAAGAGTGTTGATAGTCATAAAATTGAGTGCCACCATAATGAACTCTGAGGTCGACTACCAAGTACAGGTAAGAGTCCAGTTCCTCAGGCCTGGATGGGAAGGTGGAGCAGACTATGTCTCTATATAAGCTAAAGGTAAGCACAAACTCAGGAATGGTTAGTTTCTTCAGGAGCCTAGGGTCTTTAGATTTGAGCACCATGGAAACATCTCCACATATGACTACTTGATTCTTGATTGTGTCATGGGAAGATATGAGGAATAAAATCAAGTTAAAATCCTTTCTTACTATGATGTCCCTGTGGAGGTGACTGGGAATTAGATGCACAGCAGATACTGTAGGTAAAGTAGAAGGAAGTTAGAAGTACCTGAAACAGGAAGGGACAGAACTGAGGAATTGAGGAAACAGGAGGCATGCAGGATGGTGGTGGCATGCAAGGTTGATTTTCATCTTTAATCAAAGAAAGGAGAACTGTAATAGAAACAAAGAAAAGTGTTGGCAGAATAGGACTTCATCAGTCTGTCTAGTCTGCCCTTTAATTCCTCCCCCCCCTTGTATCTTGTATAGGCCTGGGTGGAGAATCAGATGAAGAAGGAAGCCGTGCTTTGAGTGCCATAAGGTGAATTTGTATATCAGATATGGAATAGGCAAGTTGTGCAATCAGGTCTTTAAGTTCAGTGTTAGCATTGGAAGGAGGCGAGGGTAGAGGTTCATCAGGAGCAGTTGGCTCTTCTGGATGAGACTTGGCCGCTACAAAAAGATTAAATAGACCTTTCTTCTTGGCCAGTGCAGAATAAGAAATCTCCAGTTTCTGGAGTTCTGTAATAAGGCATCCAGTCCTTCAGGGAATATTTAGGTTTGGTAGTAGACTTGCGTGGATTTTGTTTAGGGAGCCGTTTATGAGGTAGGCTGTAAGAGCCTTCTTCTGGGTACGAGGAGAGTGACCAGTAGCTGCTAAATCCATACAGTAGCAGTGAATAATATAGCAGGCTGACTACTGAAAGCCAAAAGACTCGATGCAGAATAGCTGGTTATGTGCTAGCAAATGAGGCATAAACCTGGTCTAATCTCTGGTGGACTACTGTCAGACCCTGCCTACACTTGGCGAGAGACAGAACCAGTACTGCTGGTGAAAGCAGGCAGATAGATTTAATGATCTAAGGAAAAAATTAATATATATAAAGAGAATGACACAATTGCAAATTGAGGATATAGAGGTGTACTGTAGCATCAAGTAGAGTGATGTCAGCAACCAGGAAGAGGGATTCAGGAGCTAGATGGGACATTAGGATGAACCCCAAAAGGTAAATGAGAAATAAAACGCAAGTAGAACAAGAAGCAAAACAAAGATAGTGAGGAAACATGGAGACAATGAGGAGACAAGGTAGGGAATGGGGGACAAGGAATGGGGTGGGGTAGCAGAGCAGACAAAACAGGAGAGAGGAAACAAAATGGAGTAGACAACACAACAGATAATGTTGAATGAGAAGAAGCAGCACAACACAAAAAAAGTGTGCCAGGGAGAAGCAAGGGTCACAAATGAGAGAGGCCAGGAGATAGAGAGCAAAATGAGGAAGGCACATGCAGAATAGCAAAACAGTCCACTAAGGGAACCACAGGGGAAACAAATAAGCAGCTGCACAGGCAAGCAGGGGAGTAGGTGAGTGTGGGACAGGGAAAAGCAAAGAAAGGAAAATGAGCACAAGGTAACAAAGGGGGTGGGGAACACAGCTTGGGGAACAGAGGGAAACACAATAAATCACCAACGAGGAGGAGGAGGAACAAAGCTAGACAGCAAGCAGCAGAGGAGGAATGGGAACACACAGCCATGGGGACCACACAGGGTTCAACCACAAAATTGAACTAAGCACTGAGGAGTTACACGAGGTCCCTGCATCCTTATTAGTATCCCCAGAGGTACACCGTAGACAACAAGTGCTTAGGCATATGTTATACTAACATGTAGGGCTAAGGGCATCTACTGTACAAAAGTAGATATCAGGATAAGTATGCATATTATTGTTATGCACTTTGCTTTCTAATACATATATATGTTTTGTGCATTTCTTACTCATAAGATGTTAGGACATCTGTGTCCTTGTAATGATTATGATATGTAAGTTGGCATTGCCACCTTTTGGTGATTTGTACTACTACACTGATTTGGTAAAAACTGTACTCTTTTGTTTCACAAAGTAACAACTGCTACAAAATTGTATAATGTTATCTTGGACTGTAGAGCCACCTCTAATTTAGCCAATAGGGTTCATCTCTGTAACTAGAAATGTTTCCGTCTCTCAGTAACCATAGAAATTATCATAGGTATAGAATGTGAGACACTGAGTCTTATACCTCGGAGACCCCAAGAGACACGAAGAAACCTCGAGGTATAAGTAACGCTTAGCATTGGCTCCCGGTTAGTAATGGTAAGAACTGCTTAGGGCAACTGTAATTTATCCTTTTGGTAGTAATAAACAAGTTTATCACTCTTATGCATAGCGTCTGTGATTTCTTGCATTCCCAATATTGCCAAGACCCTGAGAGTGAGGTTTACACCTCTTTGACAGAAGGTTTAAATATGGTTAGGGGTGGAGTATATTACCCCAGCATTGAACAGCAGGCTAAGCCCTCATAATGAAACAACTTACAAAATTAGGACATCCAGTGTAGAAAGAAGACTTGTCCACAGCATTAACCCTGATCATGATGCTTCATCGGGGTGGGGCTATGGTGCTCAGCCTCGTAATTTATTCAAAAACCTCAAAGGTACAGCAACACTTGTATCACATTTTAGCTCATCAGTCAAGCTACACTTGTGTAAAAAATGTTCCTACATGTAAATTGTGCACCCCATAACCAAAAGTCCATTTGTGCTAAGGAACATTAAAAACAATAAAACATGCTAAGAGACAAGAGATGTAAAAATACATTGTCTTGGATGTAGTAACAACATACACTGCATCTTCCACACTGGAGGTATCTTACAGGTTTAGGTGGCAACCATTCAGGATGGTGATTCTCCAATGGCTTGACATACGTGCTGTGAGCAAGCATGTCACCCAGATTTCTCCCCCTTCTGCAAGTGACTCCAAGACATTTCCCTATGACCTTTCTAAGTTCACAATCACCTTGTAAGACATGCTTAAGGTTGTTCACAACAGCTGAGATCTTGGGGGATAAGCAGTTATATTCTGTAGTAAAAGTTACTGGCTGGTTACTATTACTGTACTTGAAAGTAGGACTCAAAAGGTCTCCCTATCCAATTTTCTTGCCTAGTAAGGGCCCTATCCAAAGGATCTTCAGCATAACCACATTTAAAAAAAAATAGTTTTGGGGGGATCACGTGACGCTAATGGGAGGGTTAGCAGCTCTGGAAGTGGGCTCCCGATCCCGATCGCTATCTTGCCAACATTAGACCGCTTTACACCGTGGCTACTGTTTAAAAATACCTTGTATCATTTACTGGTGTCCTAAAGATCCTCTGTGGCTGGTTTTTGGTGCAGAATGCAGGTCGGTGAACAAGAGGTTGAAGCGAAAAGGCCGCGTCACAATTCCTCTCCACAGGCGGCCAAGGAAGACGACCCAACAAGTAAAATCCACAGCGATCTGGCTGTAATCAAGGAGGCTCTATTCAGGCTGGTGGAGGATGTAGCGGAGTTCAAACCCGCTCTAACGCAACTGGCACATCGGGTTACCGACACTGAAGCACGGATTTCCTCATTGGAGAGGGTGCAGGAGAAATCGAGGCCTGCTATCACAGAGTGCAAGAAATCTATAGCTAAATTAGAGGACCGACTGGATGATTTGGAGAATAGGAGCCGGCACAACAATTTAGTGCTTCTGGGTCTGCCTGAAGGGGAAGAAGGCCCTAATATGTTCTCATTTTTGCAGAAGTTACTGAAGAAGATAGCTGGGCCCTCACCAAATGGCCCGGAGTACGTAATTGAAAGGGGGCATCGTGCTCTGAGCCCGACTTCTGCCATCTGACCCTCAAGACCCATAATATTTAAACTGTTAAATTACTTGGATAGAGAGCATATCCTAAGGAAACAAGGAAGGTTTCTGCACTGCAATGGGAGGCAAGAAGCTACGGATTACACCGATTTGACCCTGAAAATGAGGCAAGCCAGGGCCTCCTTTCGCCCCATCACGTCAAAGTTGTGGGCAGCGGGCATTCGACATCGTATCCTTTACCCAGCCAAGTTAGAGGTCACTACTAAAGTTGGGAAGAAGCACTTCGAAAGTGCTGATGAGGCCCTAAATCTGCTTCGTGAAGTATTGCCTGATTTGTTTCCGAAGAGCTGAGTCATAGAGGGCTATTCTATCTTTTCAATGGTTATTTTTCTGGCCAAGAAGTTCTTTTTTGGACACTCGGTGTTGTTATAATGTTAAATTAGTAGCTGGGGCAATCAGTCACATCTTGTTTTAGTTCACGGATCTAGAATACTGCAGCTCTACCCAAAGAACACTTTCACCTTTTGTTATATTTAATGGAAGGACTTTGCGAGTCCCGGAACCTGAGGACTATTGTTGCTGACAGTATTTAGCAAAGACACTGATAAATGGAGTCCTTTTTTGTCTGATACTTTTTATCTATTTGGATTGTATAACTTTGTTAATATCATTATGATTCAGGGGAGGGGAAGGGAGAAGGGGTTCTCTCTCCAACTGGGTATCTGCATTAACAAGTTTGCAGGTTTATGGTTACTATTTTATTTATTTTGGGATGGGGGGCCCTACCTCCATGCCGCACTATGAACCGAAAAGATTGGAGGTGGCTTTGGGCCTGGGGGGTAGTTTATTTGTTATTTGGTTTTGGGGGGTTAATTTGGGATTCGGAGGGGCAGGGAGTATCTTGGGTTGTTAAGGGATTATTGGGGCGTGGGGCAGCTATCCATATTATGGTTTGGATATTTGTTTGGTTACATGGTCTCTAGTTTAAAGTTTCTTCAGTGGAACATTAAAGGGGAAGATAACTGCAAAAACACTTGTTCTAAACCACCTAGCTCGATTACCATCCTGCAGTGGTATTTTTACAGGAAACCCACGTTTTGTCGAGTCATCTTTCCTATTTCAGGAAAAAGTGGGTAGGTCAGGTATTTGGGGCTGGCTATTCTTCAGCTAGCTGAGGGGTGGCAATACTGATTGCTCGAGGGGTCCCTTTTTTCACACTCGGAAGTAATTACTGATCTGAATGGCAGATTTGTTATAGTTTCTGGCACTTTGGGAGGAGTGAATATGGTACTGGGGTCTATCTATGGGCCCAACGCGGAGTCCCCCTCCTTTTTTGCTCATTTGGCTGTGATTCTATCTCCCTTTAAGGAGAGAGTGATTATATTGGGTGGGGACTGGAATCTAGTCCAATCAGATAGACTAGATAGGTCTGTAAGTAGGAGACCGCAGACTTCCTCAGCCCAACAAGCTCTAGCTGAATGTACCTCTTTTTTAGGCCTAAGGGATCCGTGGCAGCTGTTTAACCCCTCAATTCGGGACTATACCTTTTTCTCACCAGTTCACAACACCTTTTCCCGGATTGATTATTTTTTGGTGAGCCAACAATGTGTTTCTGAGATTACTGAGGTATTGCTGTTGCCTAGAGTAATCTCCGGACCACTCTCCAGTTCAATTCGTATGGAATCCTTCCCATATTGCCAAAAGATCCTACTCGTGGTCGTTAAATAACAAGATATTTAAAGATGTCCAAACACTAACTCGTTTCAGTTCTTTTATGCAATCTTCGATTAAAGTTAACGGGCCTCAATTTCTAACATTGTCCAATCATGGGCCGCTCTTAAAGTGGTTTGGAGAGGGGAGTTAATCAGGATTGCCTCAGTGAGAAAGGCAAAGCATAACCAGGAACTCTCAAAATGTTTAGAGAGGATTAAAGCACTTGAGAATGTCCAGGAGGATAAGAGATCAGGAGCCCATGTCCAGGAACTTTCTACCTTGAGGGCTTGGTATGCAGGAGCCATGAAGGAGAAGGTGATAGACACTTTGGGGAAAGTGAAAGCGGCCTACATTGGTTTGGGCAGTAAAACCGGGAAATTATTGGCCTGGCAGCTAAAGCAAAAGGCTGAAGCTAGATGGGTACCGGGCCTGAAGCATCCTGCTTCTAGTTAACTGGTCACTGACCCTGATAAAATTCTCCAGATTTTCACGACTTTCTATAGGGAGCTGTATACGAGTCAGCCGTACTCTTCTCATGTTCTTTCTAAAATGAATGCTTTCTTGGCTGAGACGCCACTTCCACAGTTGTCACAGGACTCCAGTTTGCACTTACGAGCTCCTATTTCCCATGATGTGGTTCTGGCGGCTATTGATTCACTAAAGACTGACAAGGCACCAGGACCGGATGGGTACACACCCCAATTTTACAAGTTATTTAAACAGGAAATAGCACCGCTTTTAACCCAACTTTTTAGTTTTTGGTCTCTCTATGGGGTTAAGGAGGAATCCCTTTTTGAAGCCAGGATAATTTTATTGCCCAAACCAGGCAAACCTACAGATCAAGTGGGGAACTATAGACCTATTTCGTTGTTGAATATAGACGTTAAAATTTTTGCTAAAATACTGACTTCCAGGCTTAAGAAGGTTTGGGGAGAGTTGATTAGCCCGGAGCAAGCTGGCTTCGTGGAAGGTCGCTCCGCATCCGATCACTTTAGAAAATGATTTTACCTAATCTCTGTGACCACTGACCCGAGCATGGAAGCCTTCCTAATTTCTTTGGATGCGGAAAAGGCTTTTGATCGGTAGAATGGTCTTTATGTTAAGTTTTAGCTAAATTTGGCATCCCTCAACATTTTATTCAGTTAATTCAAATTCTTTATACCTGCTCAGCAGCTAGAATTCAAAGCAATAATTTAATTTGGAGACTTTCTCACTGTTAAGAGGCACCGTCAAGGATGTCCTCTATCCCCCTATCTTTTAATTTATTAGTACCCCTAATTAGAGCTATTAAGGCCGACATTGGAATTCAGGGTCTTAGGATTGGTGGTCAGGAACACAAATTGTCGCAGCTTTCACAGACGACCTTCTATTACATATTAGGACACAACAGTGTCACTTCCGAAACTCTGGACCTTATCGAAGGTTATGGTGTTTTTTCAGGGTTTAAGCTGAATTTGGCCAAATCAATGTTATTTCCACTGTCAACATACCTGACTAAGGGGTGGTGTCTAAATTTGGGCCTCCAGTGGCAAACTAATTCCCTAGGATACTTAGGTATTCACATCTCTAAAAATCTGGAGGATTTGGCCCAGCTAAATCTAAAGCCTGTCATTAAATCCATTAAAGTAGATTTAGATAGGTGGACAAAGCTCGCCCTATCCTTTTCGGCGAGATGTAATATTATCAAGATGGTAGTGCTGCCGAAAATTTTCTATCCCCTTTCTAGTTTGAACATATACCTCCCTAATTCGTTCTTTAAGGAATTGAATAGGATGTGTTCGAATTTTATATGGGAAAACAAACCTCCTCGTAGAGCTTACTTTAAACTCTGTAGGCAACGTAATATGGGGGGCAGGCAGTTACCTGATTTCTTTAAATATTATTTAGCAATTCATACGGCTAGGGCTGTCCTTTGGGTAGGTAAAATGGATGGTTCTTCTATAGGCCTAACCTTGGATAGGACCTTTGTCAAGGAGTTTAAGATTGATTTGGAAGCCATTTTATATATTCCTTGGGTCAAAGTTCCGGATAAAGTAAGGAACACGCCTCTTGGGTGGGATATCAGGGCTATACATCACTTTACACTGTTCTAAAAATTAGCCTGCATTTTGATATTTCCCAGCCTGCTGAGAATCTAACCTTTAATTAGGAACCAGCCAGTGGTTAAGTTTTTTTCATCATTTTCACCCAAGGTGAGGTGTTGACTTTATACGGGTAATTCTATACTTCCACTCTCGTCTGGTGGATAAATTTGGGCTAAACCCAAATCTTTATTAAGACTAGCACAAATAAGAAGCAGTATTCAGTCAGTTTTCAGCAAAGATTCTATCTCAGTCCAAGTGGGTGACTTATGGGATAATCTTTTTAGGCTGTGTTTTTCAGGAAGAATGGTATCTAAGATCTATCAATATATTACCACGAAATTGAGTGTTAACTTATCTCCAATTTCTTTCTATTGGAAGGACAATTTGTCCCCGGATTGGCCCAAGAAAACCTGGGAATAAATCTGGATAGATGCTCATTCACTTATAAAGCAGGATAGGCTAAGGGACATCTAATTTAAGCTGTTACATAATATTTATATGTCTCCAGCCAAGATGCATCGGTGGAATAGCCAATATTCCCCAGCTTGTCTGAACTGTAATGGTTCAATTGCTACTACTTTTCACAAATTATGGAGTTGTCCTAAGCGCTATGTTGTGGGAGATGGTTAAACAGGGGCTGAGACCCTTTGTGATCTTTCAATATTTTTCACAGAAGTTTGCATTCTGGGGAGATACAATGTTATCTCACGTTCCGCTTTGAAGAACGAATGGCATTAATGCATTGGTCACCAAATTGGTGATACTCCACCATTGGTGTGAAGTCTGGTCACCATCTTTTAAGGAGTGGTGGGGGGAGTTTTTAAATGCATTACATGCCAAAAGAGTGGTATATTTATCCACGCACTCCTTACATAAATTTGATAAATATTGGGAAAGTTTTACCCACCAGTTGAAAGAAAAATATGGATTTTAACCTTGCTCTAGGACGGTTTTATTTTACCTTTCCTGGCGTGTTATAGATTAACTTTTTTGTTTTTCCTTTTTGGGTTATGTAAGGTAGTAGCCAAAATAAATACTCTTTCTTCCCTTCCCCAAGATAGGACACCTTGGATTTAAGAACATCAGGTTTATTCATTAATCACTTTATTGTATTCAGTTTTATGGATAGCTGCGGGGAGGTAGGGGGGATGGGGTTATTTGTGGGAGTGTTGTCTTCCTTTTTTTTTTTTTTCTTACTTTCTATTATATTATTATTGTTTAAATGTTGGTTAGTTTTGTTGGGGATTTTGGGCTTACTGTTTAAAATGGAAAACTTTCCGTAGTCATTGTTTCTATGCACATGTTTGTTAAGTGTTGTAATAAAGTGCAGTTATTGGCAAAAAAAAAAATAGTTTTTAATTCCAGAGTTTACCTATCATAATTACAAAGATTTAAACAGTTCCATCTAATATGGACAATTTGACCACAGGGAGTTGTGTCAGTGGGTACTACTAGCATGCAATAATGTATTACCTGAAGTAGGTTTGTGATGAAACCGAGAGTTTATTTTGTGCCCATCCACTGCACTTAACTGTAGATCTATGAAGGTAATAGAGTTGACATCAGCAGTAAATGTAAACTGTAGACCTAGAGTATTAAGGTTCAAAAAATAAACAGATGCCAATTCCACATCACATCTGCAGATTACAAGCAAATCATCTATGTACTGTACCTGCCCCACAAAATAATATAAAATTATCTCCTCCCACCATGCCAAAAATAGATTTGCTTAGGAGGGTCCATCATAGTACCCATAGCAGTACCCCATGTCTGCAGGCAAAATTTCCTTTAAAAAAATAAAATGATTGCTAATAAGGATGAGACTGATGACCTCAAGAAGAAATTCTTTGGGAAAATTCTTAGCTACGGGATTATGAGTAAAATAGTGCTCAATAGCTGTTAACCCCAAATCATGATGTATACTGGTGTATAAACTCACCACATCAATTGTAACCCATATAAATTCAGTGGACCAGATCAACCTCTCAGGCTTAGACAAAACATGCATTGAATCACTTATGTAAGAAGGCTCTATACACATTAGTTGTTTCAAAACTTGGTCCACAAAAAGAGACATTTTTCTGTCAATGAACCATTGCCAGAAATAATTTGTCTGTCCAGGGGGTTGATCTCGTCCTTGTGAATCTTGGGCTAGATATAAACTGTAGGAACCACAGCATATTGTACTTCCATAAAAAGGTTTTCAGACTGTAATGCTGTCTTTGGATTGTAAATCCAGTAAAAAGGAAATGAGACCAGATTTTAATTTTTTTTTCTTCCCCCAGGGTTCCGGTTGGCGTGGACATCCAGACTGACCCCCTAGCCCTGACACCTGACATCAGGCCGACCTTCTCATTACCCCCAAGGATTACCCTCTGTGGCGGGATGGTGAGGAACTACCCAGCTCAACCCACCAAAGCAGGATCCAGATGAGGAGGTGCCATTTGGGTCAGGCAGTGGGGGTCAAAAGCACATGCTGCCTGACCGCAGACCCATTTTCCAATTTTCCTCCTTGCAGAGTGCTGGTGTACAATGACATCTAGGCATGTAGCTGACATCTGCCTCACTCCACCTCCCCTTGCTACACTGCTCTAGTAGTCCCCCAGTTGTCACCAGGGGCCCACTACAGAGCGGTGGGACCCTGGATCCCTCGCCGGGATAAGAGAGCAGTCCTCCGGATGCTACATCCTATCCCTTTCCTGCTGACCCCTTGCAGCCCAGTCACTAGCAAGGTGTGAGGTGTGGCGTCCAGTGGCTCAACCCTCAGCACCACAGGTCCAGCTGAGATTTCAAAATTTTAGTAGGATCGTCTTGTAGTTTTCTATAACTTTCTATATCATGCAGTTGTCAGTATATTTCAGTTTCAGAGTATTCTTTACTATCTTGTCACTCTTGTTAGCTTCTTTAATTTTAATATTTTTCATTTGTTTGAGTTCTTGAAGGGCCTCTAGCTCATTCTGAGCCAGATTGCGTGATGGTAGTCTCATTTTGAAGAAAAACATTTGCTTAATTCCTGCAGATGTACAATGGAAAAAGCACTTTTAGGTTTACTATAGATGGTATCTTTTTCCATATAAATGTTTATCCTTCTTGAGTCAGATCGAGTGGCTATTCAGCTACATTTCTTGGGACACCCTTTACTATCTCATTCCTCCCTCCTTGTTGGTGGGGTAGTTCTCCTGAAGATTCACCCCTGTTGTGGGGCCAGGGAGAGGTTAACCATCCTTCCACCCCAGAGAATTGAAATCCAGAGGGCCCACCAGCCAGCGTGGAAGGGTGGGTCACAGTGTCCAAGTGGGTTTCATGAAGTCCCTGTTCTGCTCAGTTTTACTTCCTACCTTTTTTCTCCTGGAGTTGCAGTGGCACAGATGATGCATGCATGTGGAGGCATGGATGCATTCTGTAGCCACAGCTCTTTCCATCCCCTCCAGACTTAACGTCTTTCTTCCCATGCATCAGCACTACCACCAGGCCTCCACCTGATGGCAGGCAACAGCCAAGGTGGCCCATTACCCCAGTTCATGAGAGGAGTGCTGCCAGATGGCTGCTTGATTCTCTTTCTGTGCCCCCTACCTGCCTTCAGCAACCCAAGCTTGTTCCTGAATTTGGGTTGCTGCTGTAACACAAGGTGAAGGGCGTAAAGTGCCTCTGCCCCCTACACCACCAGGCTGGCTATATACATCTTCAGATTTAACATTAGGTACAGGCCTAGGATTTTATTGTACTGTACATTCCCAGAAATCAGAATTAGCATTTATATTTTTTGCCTGTCTCTGCTAGCCATGTTCAACCAATTCAGTTCTCATTTGGAGCTGCAAATATGAGTACCAAAGCCAACTCAGGAAGACATAGTCCATTTAAATACAGATTTAGAAAGTCTATGTGAAGACAACACAGTGCATTCAACTTGCTTAAATTATAACCCTTCCAAAGCTACAAATCTTGCTCAAGACTTTCCTAACAGAAAAAAGACACAGAGAGGAGGCTGTTTGGAGGAGGCATATAAAATGGTGCTGAGGTAGAACAAGAAGCCTTATGAGAAGAAATACAGGTGACATATATGCAAACAGAGAAGGTATCTCTAGAGAAAGTATTGGGATACCAAAGAAAAGGCAGGAAGTGAGCGCCAGAGGAGTAAATTCCAGTGGTCATGCTCTGAGATGTGCCTGTGAGGTATGAGTGGAATCAGTTTAGGACTGTACCAGACAGTCCACATAAAAACCGCCGTTGCTCCAATAGCACACCATGGTCTACAGTGTCAAATGCAGCAGAGAGATCGAGAAGGACCAGAATGGTACATGCCTTTCAATCTCTAGCCATTAGGAGGTCATTCAATACCCGGATAAGAGCAGTCTCTGTGTTATGCTTCCTCCTAAAACTAGATTGGAGAGTATCATAGACATTATGAGTTATAAGATGATCATCCAACTGCAGTGCAACCACCTTTTCAATAACTTTATCAACAAATGGCAAGTTAGAGATAGGTTGGTAGTTAGCTAGACAGTCTGGATCCAAGTAGGATTTCTTAAGGAGTGGTTGGACAACCGGCTCCTTAAGGGAGTCAGGAAAGACTCCTCTCTCCAAGGACTTCCAGACAATGTCAGCAAGGATTGGGCAGATAACATGTACACAATCCATCAAAAGGGGTGTAGGGCCCAGATCCAAACTACAACTGGTTGGACGCAGTGTCTGGATGATCTTCACAATGTCATTGAAGTTCAGCTGGTGAAAATCTGACCAGACAGACAGAGTGCCAATCACTTATAGTCGACCACTGCAATCACTCATAGAGGAGATGAACCAATGCCAGACCTGATGCTGGCAACCTTATCTGCAAATAATTGAGCAAAATCCTCGCATCTTAGCTGAGAAAAAGCTTATCTGGGCTGGAGACAGATTGGATTGCGCAATCTGTCAGCAGTCCATAAAAGCTGAGCCGGTTGATTTTGTGCAGCAGGAATCTCTCTGGACAGGAATTCTGCCTTCTTATAGGTGATTTCTGATTGATAGCAATCATAATGTGCCATCAATCTAAGGCTGTCATCATCACGGCCGGACTTCCACCAAGCTCTCTCCATCCTTTGACCAACTCACCTCATCTCCTTCAAGAAGCTGTCAAACCATAGGCTCCTTGGGTGAAGAGTGAGAGGCCGAACAGGAACAGGAGCAATCTTGTCCAGAGCATCTCCAACAGCCTGATTGTAGGCTAGAACAAGATCATCTGGACTCATGCTTTCACTTGACAAGCCCGAGAGGTCCAGTACTGCCGATAGGTCACTGGGGTTAATCCCCCTTAAAGGACAGTACTGAACCAACTCTGTAGGGGCAGACCTTTTGAGGGGACCCTGAAACTGAACCTTATGGTGTGGTGGTCAGATCAACTGACAGGTTCCATCCCCAGATCAGTAATCTCCACACCCAGAAGAAAGATCATATCCAATGAATGACCCCCTACATGGGTTGAGGAGGTAACTACCTGTGATAGGCCCAGCATCGCCATCAGCTGGAGGAAATTTTGACCAAAGTGCGAGAAACATTTAGAAGAAAATATTTACAGTACTAGTTTGTGCTTCCTCTGCTTTGCTATCGACTGTAGAGTGAAGCAAATCAGGGTGGTGCCTGGCCAGTTGCTAGCGTTGATGCAGTTGGAGCTTAGCCCAGGCCATTTACAGCACACTGGCAGTGTCCCTTAAAGGGACAGGTGCATAGGCACATTGTGGCACTCTCACACTGAACAATAGGATCAGCAAATAACCATGGATTTATTGTTTCCAATGGACACATGACTGGCAGTGGGCACTGCTGGTGGCCAGGGAGACACTTAAGGTAAGCTCCAAATTGGTGGAGGGGCTACAAAGACTTAAGAAACAGAATTCAGAGAGAAAATTAAACATTTACAACCCATGAAAAACAAAAGAAATGATTCTTTATCAAGGTGAATGATTAGTTCCCGAAGTGTCAGACCAAAATACGCTATTGCAGTACATTTAAAAGCAAAAAGGGAGACCTTAGAGAAAAAGAAAAAGTCACTCAAACACCAACTCTCTAGACTAGGTCATCTTTACCCTACAAGAGTCGTGAGGAAAATGAGTGCAATTTGGCATAGACACAGACAATATTGTTCGCCAGATCAATCAGAATTCCATACAAACCAAAGCAGACTCCTGCAAATGCACAAGTAGATGTTCTTGTCCCACCACATTCCCTACAATGCCTGGAATAGGCATAAACATCTAATTACACCCTGGTGTCTCTTTCTGCTCCATTACACAAGTTTGAGTGTCATGGGCACCTAGGGTTACTTACAAATCCAATGGGTTTTTGAAATATCCTTACCTCCATCCATAAAGGCAAAGTTCCATCTTGGTAGGTAAACCAAATCCCACCGCCTTGTTCACATTTGAGACAGAAACAGACATCATTGGCTCAGTAGCATCAGCATTATGCACAAAATGGCCAGCCACTGTTCTGTGCCTACTGACATGCAATACAGATATCATAAACTCCTGTCCACTTAGTGGTTCTCCACTGTCAGCTTCATCAATGGTTAAGACATCATCTGATTTGGCAGAGGCATAAATACTATAACAGGAAACATCATATCAGGCTGGTCCTTGTGACTGAGACTTTCTACACTTAATGTATTCAGAGGCACTTAACAGGCTGCATAGATGGCATCTCCAAACTCAATTAATTTCCTCCCATATCCATAGGAGGATTTAGAGCTTCATCTCTAAGGGCAGGGGAGGGCATACATAGACTAGGTACATGAGGAGTATCCAGCTGATTAAAGGTAAGTTCCTAGGTTGGCTCATTAAAGGATGCATAGGAGCTGGCCAATATATTTTTGGAGGCACTAAAATAGTCACAGCCACAGCACAGCTAAGAAAATATTAACTGGCCACTTGGCATCAGCAGCCACAGATTATGACTGTACTTTTAATTTTAAATATATTTCTTTAGGGATTTCTGAAGACTGTTGCTTCTCCAGTGAAGAAGGGCTACATAGTGTTAGATGGATACACTGCCCTGAAGGAAAATCAGCTATGGTTGATAGTATTCTCTGTGCTAGAGGAAATTGAGGCCACCGTGGAAGAAATATCCACTACCTTAGGGCATGCAGTGGTCAAAAACAGTTGAAGATACTGCTGCACTTGAAGATGGTAATTGCTGATATCTGGATACAAGATGGGCAGGCACTGAACATTAAACTGTATCGCAGTATTAAGTCCTATGTATCAAAAGTGAAACACATGGTCATCACTGAGCTCAAAGATGCTGTAGGAGATGAAACAATTTGAGCTCAAGCTAGTTGAAATGGTATCTGTCACAGGCTCATTTTATAGCTGATTTTAATGCTTTCCATGTTTATAAGATACCTGACTTTTTTTTTCTACATCTACCTGTTTCTACTAGATGACAAGTTAAAGGGGAAGCTAGCAATAGGTAGACTAGACTGCATTGGAAACTAGTAGCCGATAAGATCCTGGTAAGGGCAAGAGGAGTAGAGGTATAACTATGTATTGTCTTATATATTTCTAATTATTTTGACCAGACAAGACATTCCGAGCTGTGATTGTTCATTGTTGAGTGCATCCGGGGGGGGGGTTGGGTATAGGGACCTATTTTATTTTTGGCCATGACAATGGGAAACTTCCTACTCTTCATTATATTGTAAATGCTGTGGGATCTTTAACTTCCACCTTGGCAGTGACCAGAGATGGGTTGAAGGGAAATTAGTCCTACGTCTCATCCACAGGATGGCATCTCAATAGTTTAGCACCCCTCCATACTTTTTTGGAGTGTCAGTTATAGGTATTATCCTAAGTACATGCTTTGGGGCTAGAACCCACAACCTTCTGATATTGTGGTCTAAGAGGTGAGTATGCAACTTACAGAGCCATTTATGCTGGCAACCAGCATGCTGCAGCTGACTATCTACTCCCGCAGGGATTCAGATCTACATATTGGAAATCAAATGAGTATAAAATTGCTCCCAAAAGGGGAAAAAACACAAAAAAGTGAGTCTGAATAATCACTAATAGTGAGATATTGGAAGTTGCTAAACTAAGGGCATGATACACAATGGTAGCCAAGTAATGTGCCAAAGACACATAACCAGCTTTGTGTACCATGTACCCATGGATGCCAATGTACGTGCTGGAATCCCTGGACCAAGGTACCACAGTCCACATGCACAGATCATCCCAGAATAGCCAGGAGCATGTTGAGGGTCAGAGCAGTAAAAGACACAGGGTATTAGAGGCCCATGTCAGTCTCAAATTAAATCTTCTGCTCCACATGATATCCCCTATGAGCCACAACATTTGTATAAATAAATAAATCAGGCCACCAAGCCTCTCAGCCTTCCATGTATGTCGTGAGTGTGGGGGGGGGGCAACATGTTTGTGGGCAAACCAGTCCCCGTTAAGGTCAGGGATATCTGGCACAGAGGATGCACACACATTACTACTGGGTCCCCTGTACATAATGCTGGTGCCCTCTATACCATGGAAAACATTTTTCAAAATCATATAGAATATTAGGTAGGTAACATTTATTGTTATACAGGTAATACATGTAATTTGGACATAATCCAGTTTACAAGACAGACCTGTGTAAATTCCTAACTAGTTACATACAAATAAGTTCCATGTTAAATATATATAAATACAAACACCACAATATACAAACAACATGGTATACCTAAAAGACTTACAATAGGTGGATTATAAAATCTCAAAATCCCAAGGAACCTTAGAGGAAAAAAAACACTCAACACTCACAAATGTGGGCATATAGCTCCTTTATGGTGTGAGTAAACAATGAATAATTTGGAATTTCTCTTACCTCATCAGGAAGAGAATTCCAAAAACTAGCAGCCTGATATAGCAAAGACCTGTCCCAATATTTATTATAATGTTTACCTACAACGATCTTATATAAGTGAAATGGTCTTGTCAATATCCGTTTTTGATAGTTATTCACTGTAAATAATATTAAAGAAATTGGATGATTTACAGATGAATATTTCATTTTGTGTAGTAAAGATAACCAATGACACTTATGATTTATGTCTAAAGGTGACCAGTTCACTTTCTTCAACAATAAACAATGATGAATCCGATAGTTTCCTTGCAATACATATCTTGCTACGTGATAATAAGTTCTATCTATTCTAGACAATAGGGTTTTATTTGCATTTCTACATATTAATTCTCTATATCTTAGCACTGGAATAATTAACTGATCTACCAGTTTTTTCTATCTAAAAAATTTAAACAATCAGTACTTCTTAACGCCCCTACCCTTCTATTTATTTTTTTAATCAATGCAATAATATGATTTGAAAAGGACAGATGTTCATCAAATATAATCCCTAAATAACTATATTCTTTAACTTGTTCTAATTAAGTTTGATTTCCTGTATAAGTGGATAAATCACAAACAAGTTCACCACTTTTTTTCAATGGGAAATTCATACACTTTGTTTCTTTTGTGTTCATTATCAGCCCTGACCTGGAGAACCACCCCTCGATTCTTCGAACGTCAGACTGCAAGTTATTTTGTAATATTTCTTCCGTTTTTCCGGACGCAATTATGACCGTATCATCGGCATATAGTTGACTCTCTGATTTTTCTATAGTCGATGGCAAGATATTTATGAATATTAGGAACAAAAGAGGTCCTAAAATTGATCCCTGGGGAACTCCTCTATTTACTTTCCTCTTTCTCGACAAACATCCCTGTACCTCGACTCTCTGGGAACGATCATCCAAATAAGATTTTAACCAATTTAAGGGATCTTCCCTCATGCCTATTCCATGCAGTCTTTCAATTAGTAAGGGCTGGTCCACCAGGTCAAAAGCCTTTGAAAGATCTACAAAAATAACAACTGTCTCCCTATTTTCCCCCAATGACCTATTTATTTGGTCATAAAATTCCAAAAGGGCTGTTGTAGTAGAATAGCTTTTTTTTGAAAACCAGACTGTTTAGTTGTCAACAAACTGTATCTGTCCAAATATTCAATTATCTGGCTAGAGACAAGTTTTTCAAAACATTTCGACAAAAGAGGTAATAAGGCTATGGGCCTATAATTATTAACTTCTGCCCAACCCCCTTGAAAATAGGTTTTACTCCTACTCTTTCCAAGATAAAGAAAATATCCAATTTGAAGACTCCAAATAAATAAATAAGTGATAACTGGTGCTATATGAAAAGCAGCTAGCTTTAAGAATTTACCTTCCAGACAATCACTACCAAAAGCCTTATGAGCATTTATATTTTGAAGAATTTTATATACTTTAGTGACTGTTAAAATTTTAAATCTAAATGGAGGAAATGTATTTTGTATAAACTCTACATTAGTTTGTTCTAAGTCTAAATTAGAAGGAATTTCACAATTTGGGAGATCTACAAAAAAATTATTTAAGACATTACAAATTTCCTCCAGATTTTCAGTAATGATATCCCCATTTTTAATCTTAATATCTCCTCTGAGGAATCACATCCTGGTTTAGTTAATTTCTTGACCACTCTCCAAAACTGTCTTGAATCTATACCTGAGTCTATTTTATTTTTGTAAAATAAAATTTTTGAAGCCTTAATTAACCTTTTACATTTATTTCTAGCAACCTTAAAATAAATCCAATCCTTTTCTAATTTTGATCTCAATGCTTTTTTCCAAATTCTGTTTTTGATTCGAATTTGTTTCAAGAGTCTATCATTTATCCATGGTAATTTATTTAATTTTTTCTTTGCTTTAACTCTTGGTGCGTGAAAATCACATACTTCTTCAAAAGTTTGGCTAAAATATTTAATTGAAGTGTCAATATCTGGAATTAGTTTACATCTGTCCCATTTTATTTTACTAACACTATCTAAAAACCTAGATTCTGAAAATCTCCTGAAGTCCCTAGTCCAATTTTTATTTTCATATACCCGATTTTGATTAAACTGAGACCTGGGCAAAGTAGCCCAGATCAAATTATGGTCTCCAAGACATGGTAATAAAACACCCACTGCTTCAATATCAATTTGAGTAGATACCAAAATCATATCTAATATGGATCCAGTTGTCATATTTGATGTGTACCTGGTAGGCTTTTTTTATGAGTTGTTTTAATCCTAGGTTAGTTACTATATCTCTTAATTGTCTCCCTCTAATATTTTTCCAATCACAATTTAGATCTCCCATCAAAATTAATGGTCTACTTCCTACTTTATCTGCTATCTTAGTTAGAATTATCTCCAGGTCAGTTATTTTTACCCTTGGGGTGAATAAATGATCGAAATTACCAATCCTGCCGGCTCGCCGGCACAGCGGATGGATTTCCGCTTGTGATGCCAGCAGCCCGGGTTTGGGAACAAGCCAGGGAAGCTGGAGGGCTAGCTGGGGGAGAGGACTTGAGCATTCTAGGGACCGCTCATCCTCTCCAGGGGGAAGGGGGTGCCAGAGCTTGGCTCTTGCCTGGCCCTGGGTGGAGACCCAAGGTACAGCAAGTCCGATGCAGAACAGAGGGGTGACGTGCCAGACGTCGGCACCTGAGCGCCTTGACGTCAGGGACATTACACGTCAGAGAAAATTGGAGAAAATGCCTCACGGCCTCCCGGTAGATGAAGCACCAGGCCCCGACCCTCAATGCCCCTGCCAGGCCAGGAGACAGTGTCCCGATGAAAGCAGATGTTCCAGGGTGAGAAGCCCCCACCCCGTACCCACCTGGGGGGTACAACCATGGCTCCATGGGGGACGGACTGCTCCAGTCACCTGGCAGGTGAGCAAGGGCTTAAAAGGCCATAGGTGTCTCCCGAAGAAGGGGAGAGCCACGAGGAGAGGGGGAGCATAAAAAAAAAATTACTAATCCTAGGTGTCACAGGTATACAGCTAAAAATTCTATATTATTTTCACTACCCTGTATTATAATTTCTGAAAAACCTAATGTACATCTTAAAAGAAGCATCACCCCCCCCAGTTTTTCTATCTACTCTCCATACTTTATAATCCTGAGTGCCAAATTCTTCATCTTGATGTTTGTTTGAGAGCCATGTTTCACTTAACCCTAATATACATGGATCTTTATCTTTCAGTAAAGTTGCTAAAAGATCAGATTTAGAACTAATGCTACGTGCATTATCATGAAAGATTTTAAGTTCTAAATTTGAAGGCCCTGGATTCACTTCAATATCTCCCCCCAGTATTAGTAAAAAACAACTTGCCTCTGATAAATTTGATATAGCATTATTAGGCCTAAAATGATTTAGAGGCATATAGCATCCTCCCAAAGTTTGATTTCTTAATATTCTCTGAAAAACATTCCTTCTTGGTTTGTTACAATTGTTTTTTTGTGATTGATTAAATAAAAATAACCAATTTACCAAATATTTTTTGATTGCAGATTTTTTTGCTGTGATGAATTATTTCTGAGTTACAACACTCAAAAGACAGCAAAGAAATAAACATCCTAAAAAATTAAACATCAACATTTTTCAAAGAAATTTCCACAACTAAAATATGCCTAAAAATTGTTTTTAAATTAAAACCCCTATTCTAATTTACAAAGAAATTATCCTAATATCACCTAGACTTTAACATAAAATACTTCTAACCAAACATTTTAAAGCAAAAACATTTCCAAATTACCAAACTAATCTGAGCCTAAAAGTCTCCCAGTTTAGAAGCAGCCTTTTTCTCTACGGAGTGGCGCATGCGCCACTCACGCTTGCGCCACAGCGCTCGTGCTGTGAGTAGTGCAAGTTTTTACAGGGCTCTGCCCCTCCTATTCTCTGATGCAGGACCCTAGTTCTCCTCCCACTCACTGCCCCAGGTGTAAAAGTCACAATTCTCTGGTTTACTGGAGCCTTAACAGGCAGGTTACAAGGCTGTCCCACAGAGAGTGGAGCACTGGCACAAATTAAGCACACACCAAAAGGTGAAACAAAGTACACAGTTCAAAGGCAGATGATCTTTTTGTTCCCAAACTGCAGGCTTTAAACTTCTGATGAAAAGGGAGATAGAAAACAGCTGAAGCAGATGTAAATTTGCAGCATACCTGGCTGTGAGCAGTGCAAGTTTTTATAGCACTCTGCCCCTCCTCTTCTCTGATGCAGGACCCTAGTTCTCCTCCCACTCACTGCCCCGGTGTAAAAAAAGGTGGAATATTAACATGACTGCAAGCCTGTCCCTGACCCAACCAATCACCTAGTGTAGAAGATTGCATCACTGAAGGCCACCACAGGGGACAGGAACATAGGGAGTTGTGGATGTGTAAAATTCATTACTTGTGCAAGTGGTATCTCTTTTCATCCACAGCTCCATATTAATCCCTACTCAGGTGCCATGGGCCTCTTGAGCCTTTTCAGAACTGGGCCCCAAGTATGAAAATCAAAGTAAGAATGAATATCTGAAGTTGCTTTTCACACTGTAAAGAATGAAAAACAAATGCAGCGGCCAGAAGCAGTTAGTTTTTAAATAAAATAACACAGTCAGAATGCAAACAAAGGTCCATACAGAAAAAATAGAAGCAATCAGAAAAAGTAGTTTAAACTGAAGAAAATCACTATTATATCAGGAGAACAAACACTGTAACCACCATCTAGTAATAGTGGAGTAAATTTTTAAGTCACCCTTCTAGTGCTTGGAGACCCAGAAGTACAAAATACATGTTAACCAAAGGGGAGAGAGTTACAGTAAAAATAAACATTACTCAAAATAATATATTACTAAAATGGTACAATCCTAACAGCTTCCCTTAATCTCTACATAGGTAGTTTACTTTCTTGAAGCTCATGATTCTATGTGTCACCTCCTTGAAGTCTCAAACTTTTCTTAGAACCTATTGAGTTACAAATACATAATGCCTTCACTAAGTCCACTAGAGAAACTAAATCAATTTACTTCATAAAAACATAGAAGTTTACAGCAGATAAGGACCGCAAGGCCCATCCAGTCTGCCCATTTCCCTTTCTACCTTATAAATGTGCCATCGGCCTTTCCTCTGTCAGTGGCCTATCTATTCATACTCATCTGTATTGCTCCCTTATGCATATCCCATGCCTGTTTGAAGCCCTGCACTGTATTCATATCCACCACTTACTGAGGTAGGCCGTTCCATGCATCCACCACCCTTTCTGTGAAAACCACTTCCACACATTTCCCCTTAATCGGCCTCCCTCTAAGCTCATGCTGTGTCCTCTTGTCCTGCTATTTTTCTTATATTTAAATGTGTTAGACTCTTTCACCTTTTTAATGCCCTTAAGATGTTTGAATGTTTCGATCATATCACCTCTCTCCCCCTTTTGCTCAAGGGTATACATATTGAGCTCCTTTAATCTGTCCTCATATGTCTTCTGATGCAGTCTCTGCACCATTTTGGTTGCCCTTCTCTGGACTGCCTCAATTTGGTTAATGTCCTTGTGAAGGTGTGGCCTCTAGTACTGCATGCAGTACTCCAGATGGGGCCTAACCAGTGTCTTGTAAAGAGGGATTATTACCTCCCTCTTACAACTTGTGATACCCCTACTAATACACCCTAACATCTCCCTAGCCTTACCTACTGCTTTAGAGGTCTGCTTGGATGATTTCTGGTCATCAGTGATGATGATGCCCAAGTGCCTTTCTTACTTTGTGACTGCCAGCAACTCCCCTCCAAGCCTATAGGTGGCTTCAGTGTTTCTCTTCCCTATGTGCATGATTTTGCACTTCTTTGCATTAAATCCCAGTTGCCACTCTTCTGACCATTTTGCTAGTTTATCCAGATCTCTTCTCATTCTGCCCACCCCATCTGGATCATCTACTGTGTTTTAGATCTTGGTGACATCTGCAAACAGACAAGCCTTACCTTCTAGTCCATCAACAATGTCACTAATGAAGATGTTGAAGAGGACTTGCCCCAGGACTGATCCATAAGGTACCCCACTTGTGATTTGCATCTCTTCTGACTGTATACCATTTACCACCACTCTCTGTTTTCTGCCCGTCAACCAGTTTGCCACCCAGTTGACCAATTTCTGACCCACCTCAAGCCTACCCAGCTTGTTTATCAATCTTCTATATGGAACAGTGTTGAAAGCTTTGCTGAAGTCAAGGTAGGCAACATCAACTGCTCCCCCTTGGTCCACCACTCTGGTTACCCAGTCAAAGAAATGTATGAGATTAGTTTGACAGGACCTTCCTTTTGTAAACCCATGCTATCTTGGATCCTTTGCCCCATGGATTCCAGGTGTTGCACTATCCTTTCCATAAGGAGTGCCTTCATAATCTTGCCCACTACTGAGGTAAGACTGACTGGTCTGTAGTTCCCTGCCTCCTCCCCGCTACCACTCTTGTGAAGCGGGATAACATGAGCCCTTCTCCAGTCTTCTGGGACCTCTTCTGTGCTCAGAGACTCACTAAACAGTTCTGCTAATGGCTCTGCTAGTTCCACCCTTATGTACCCTGGGATGTATGCCATCACCTACAACAAGAAGAACAATATTAAATCCTTTGATAGGCTCTGGAACATTATTCACTCCCTTCTTGACCCTTGCCTTCTGCCCTTGACAGAAGGGCAGAAGGGAAGGTGGACCAGGCAAAAAGTTCACCCAGGAAGGGAGTGTAGGACATCAAAACAGGGGAAGGAAGCTACATTATGGAGAGCCTTGTGTGCCAATGCCAGGAGCCTTAGCAACAAGATGGAGGACCTGGAGGCAGCTATGGCACAGTCAAATCTGGACTTTTCAGCCATCACGGAGTCCTGGTGTAATGATAACCATGACTGGGAGATGGCCACACCCAGCTATAACCTATTCAAGAGAGACAGAAAGGGCAGGAAGGGGGGAGGAGTGGCACTGTATGTAAAATATAACATTAAGGCCACATAGATCCAAGGAGAACAAGGAGGGGTGGTACTGTGGGTTAAGCTTGAAAGAAAAATGGGTGCAGCCATCCATATAGTGGTAGTCTATAGACCACCAACTCAGGTGGAAGAGACAGATAGGGATTCAATGCCTGCCATCCAAAGAATGGCGGACAAGGGGGAGGTGGTGCTGGTTGGATTCTTCAGCATGCCAGATGTGGACTGGTGCCTCCCAGCAGCAGCAGCCACCAGGAGTAGAATTATCCTGTACTCCCTTCAGGGAGCCTTCCTCAAACAGTTGGTCAAGAAACCAACTTGGCAGGAGGCAAAAGTGGACCTGGTGCTCACAAACAAGGACAGTGTGATTGGGGTGTTAGTGTGGGAGCACCTAGGGAACAGTTACCACCGGACACCATGGTTTTAAATAACTGAATGGGCAGATCCCATGATTTTACTGGGGCAATGTCGTGCCAGACTAACCTCATTGAATTTTTCGACTGGGTGACAAGGGATGTGGATCGGGGGGACAGTGGACATGGTCTATCTGGACTTTAGTAAGGCCTTTGACACTGTGCCCCATAGGAGGTTATTAAACAAGCTAGGCAATATGGGTGTGGATAGTACAGTAGTGTGTTCGGTTGGGAATTAGCTGGATGGGAGGATATGGAGGGTGGTGGTAAATGACTGTCACTCTACAGAGGGAAGGGTGACCAGTGGAGTGCCTCAGGGATCAGTGCTGGGTCCTGTCCTCTTCAACATCTGTATCAGTGACATTACTGATAACATAGAAGGGAGAATTTCCCTGTTTGCTGATGACGCAAAACTCTGTAACAGAGTTGATGTGTCAGAGGGAGTGGATATAATGAGGAGAGATCTGCAGAATCTTCAGGAATGGTCAGGGGTGTGGCAGTTGAGATTTAATGCAAAAAAGTGCAGAATAATGCACATGGGGCACAAAAAAACCTGTAACAACATATCAGGTGAGGGATATAGCATATTCCAAGCAGGAAAGGGACCCAGGGATTATCATCTCTGATGACCTAAAGGTTGGGAGTCAGTGCGTCAAGGTGGCAGGTAAAGTAAATAGGTTGCTGGGATGCATAGTCAGGGGTATCACCAGCAGGAAAAGGGAGATCATAATTCCACTGTACAAGACATTAGTGAGGCCACACCTGGAGTATGGCATCCAGTTCTGGAGGCCTTACCTATGTAAGGGTATAGACAGGGTGGAGATAGTTAAGAGGAGGGTAACCAAGATGGTACAGGGTTTGCATCACAAGTCCTACAAGGACAGGCTGAAGTACTTAAATATGTACTCCCTGAAGGAGAGGAAGGAATGGGAGTGGGGGGCTATAACAGAGAAATACAATTACATCACGGGGAGAAACAAGATGTAGTGCTGTGTGGAATTTTCAAACTATGCAGGAATGAAATTCCACAGAATTTTTGAAATTTCACTGAATTTCACTGGAAATGGAATAGCAGAATTCTGCAGCAGAAACATGCAGAATGAGTTTTTCTGCAACATTGCTATGGGGTATTATTTTGCAGATCTCGGTATTTTCCACAGAAATGTTTGCGGAATAATTTCCCGAGGAAAAAATGCTGTTCCACAGATTACAGCTGGTAGAGTTTCACCGAAGAACCACCAAATTTCCAGTGGAAATTCCACCAGTGGAATGGTCATTCATCACTAATTCAGCTGGTGGAATTCTACATTCTACACAGCACTAACAAGGTGCAGGAAAACACTATTTTTCAGAGAAAGAGTTGTTCCAGGACTAGGTGTCATGGGATGAAATTGGATGGCAGGAGGTTCAGACGTAACAGGAGAAAGTATTTCTTCATGGAAAGGGTGGTAGACAAGTGGAACACTCTGCTAGAGCAGGTGGGGGGGCTGAAATTATTACAGGATTCAAGAATGTATGGGATAGGCATCAGGGGATCCTAACAGTTGGAGGAAGGGGACAACCTTGTTCAAGAGAAGCTTGAAGGGGCAAAATTACATGTGCAATTGGGCAGACCAGGTGGACCACAGGCTTTTATTTGCCATCAGTATCTATGTATCTATGTATCTCTACTGTGTCTGGTTCCCATTTTCCAACTAGGAAACTCAACACACTGACACAGCTTAGGTCACTAATACCTTTAACAAATGTGTCACTTCCTGACTAAGGAGTGTGCCATCTGTCTTCTTTCTCCTGCTCCCCTTCTTTTCCCCCCTCCTGCCCTGTCTCTCCCCACATGCCATCCATCCCCTCATCCTGTACACCAGCATCCTATCTCTTCTACCCAGTATCCACAGAGACCACACTTGCTACCTTATATTCTCTTAATTTCCCTATGGGGCACAGCCTAGATGATTCACCCATGTCGTGGTGACATGAATCTGGTTGCCTTAAATTAGAGCGCCAGAAACATGTCATCTGAAACTACCATTCCTGTACATTCTGCCACAACCCAAGTAGGGCGATAAGGGACAGCAGGGGAGAACTGTTGATTTTTGCATAGGGCTTTTCCCTCTGCACCCACTGCAAATTCTGTAGCATATTCTGAGTTGAACATAATTTACCCAGCACAACAAGTCTATCTGTGCCAGTTTGTTCCTACTTACCCTCAGCAACGTCAGCTCCTTGCAGTAGAAAAATTTCTGAAAGACCAGGAGCAATCCCCTGTGGAACTGTTGAGGAACTTCACAGACTTCCCCGAATGCAGACTTCCACCACACATCTGAAATGCAGACCTTCACCACACTTGAACCAATGGCGCATGGTAAACCCCAAGACAATACCAAAGCCACCACCAGTCCACACTGCAGAAACCCTTACTGTACAGAACAGCTTGCTCCTGTCACACCTACACCTGTCACTCCAGCCTGCACCTCTCATAGACTTGGACCTACACTGCAACCAGAAAATATGGTGCTCCAGCATCCAAGCCGACAAGATCACAGGTGCTCTAATGCCAGTGACATAAATGTGTTACGCCTATAATGGTATATCACCTATATAGTCTGGATATTAATTTGATCTATCTCTCTGCACCAGCCCCTCTTGCCTCCATTTTCAATATTCCTTTCCAGCTTGAATATGTATCCCAGTCCTGAAAGCAGACTAAAATATTCCCCTTCTCAAAGAGGATGACTTTTCTTTCTCAGAAAATTGCTGTCTTATCTTGCTCCTCCCTGCCCTGGAAAAGGCACAGGAAAACAACTTGCTTTTCCAAGTTACCCACCTACCTTTACTCCTTTCCATTTTTCCCATTTCAGTTTGGCTTCCAGGAACACCACTCTACCATCTCCTCCTTACTACAGATCACTAACTTTGTAGTGAATGACTTGGACTAAGGCCTATTCACCACAAACCTTTTTGAAGACCTCATAAATACTTTTTGGTACTGAGGCCCACACTCTTCTCTTGTATATTTTAAGTGCTGTGGACCTATCTGATCTGGCAGTCGTGGGTTTCAGCTCCTACCTCTCATATTGGTTCTAGTTGATCCAATTTGGTGATGCCCCCACAGACTATCAGGTCTGGTGTCCCCCAGGGCTGCATCCTTGGCCCAGTCCTCTTCTCCATCTTCTTAAATGACCTGCACTCCCACTGTGTCTCCTTCCTTGTACACGTATGCAAGTGATACAGTTATAATTGCTTCAGGTGTTTTGGTCCCTAAGCTAGTATCATCACACCAGTGGGACGTTGATGATGTCCACATTGGTTACACTTAGACCAGCTCTCAATAAATGCTGCAACACTGTTTCTCTAACATTTGGTGCTAGACAGAGATTATCTAGGCTGCAACATGCACCTGTCTTCAAAACTCTAGATGGCAACCTGTGTGAACACTTGCACAACT
This sequence comes from Neoceratodus forsteri, assembly GCA_016271365.2. Lineage (NCBI taxonomy): Eukaryota > Metazoa > Chordata > Ceratodontiformes > Ceratodontidae > Neoceratodus > Neoceratodus forsteri. Next base: position 865,193,032 of record CM057450.1, on the reverse strand, counting down.
TCAAGTACTTAGGGGTGTAGCTGGATCAGATTTTCAGCTTTTCCAACCACATGGATTCCATGTATAAGGACATTGTCTTAAGTTTCTTGTGCTGTACCAAAAACAGATCCTACCTTCTTCTCTCCATCCACAAAAGATTATCCTTAAGATGATCCTGCTGGTGTTCGACTACACAGATGTTGTCTACAGTACTGTCCTAAAGACTACAGTTGCCAGGTTGAATCCCATTTTTATGGCTGCAGTGGGTGGAGCCTGCAGCTGTCTTGCTGTATCTGTAAAAATGGGATACCAAAGCACAAATTAGGAGTTTTCAGTGTATCCTTTCACAACTCCAAATCACTACACCAGCTGAATTAAATACTTCTCTCTTCCTATTCCATAGGCCAGTTCCAGTTTGTCTCTCTTGTCATGTCTGCTTTAAGTGACCTGACAGCCAGTGTAGCCAAGTACAGTAGGCACAAAGGCAAGTTACTCACACCACTTCTTTGAAGCAGTTTAACTGTCTGCAATGATGCAATTAGAAATGTTTTTTGCACCCTAGTGTCACAAAAGCCTTGCTTGATTACGAGAGAGAGAGAGAGAGAGAGAGAGAGAGAAAAGAATAGAGCTATTCAGTTTGTAGCCAGAGATGTACCAGGCATTTGTAAAAGTAAACATCAGAAGTCTATTTGACCTGTTTTAACACATGATTTAGTATGTTCACTCGCTGTCTTGTTAATTGTATTTATTATTGAAATGTGATTTGCTAGTCTTTGGAACCTAGATAATTTATTGACATAATTGTCAACAGAGAACACAGCAAGGTTTTGGAGGGAATGACTTTAGAGGAGTTTCAAATTACTTTATCCTCTCAAATGTGTGTGTGTGTGTGTGTGTGTGTGTGTGTGGCAATAATTTATCTTATGAAGAGTTGCTTTATTTAACCCTTTCAGGACCTATGTAACTGTTAGTAGCATTGCAACTCTCATGGCTCTGTATTTGTAGCAGGGGTAAATGCCAGGCAACTAATATTTTTGGGTTTTCTAGGGGTGGTAAGGGGCATGATATGGGATTGCAAAGAAATCATAGTGGTGTCAACTACACCTGGCTAACCTGGAATGCATACCTCTCACCCTGCTTGGAACAAAATGAGGGCCACTGCCCATTAAAATCAGGGACAAATGCTCACTATCAGGGACACCATGCTTACTTCACATACAGTGCAGTGTCACAATATTTATATCTATTGAAATGCACTCCACAACCTGTCCTAAGGATAATATTGTGCACTGAATTACTACTGAGGGGTGCACTGTGACAGTGTGCCTCCAGACAAAGAGAATGAATGCAACAGTTAAAATTCAAGCATTCACCACATCTCTTTAAAAGACACTCCAGGCAAAGGCTCCAATGACTACTTTTATTAAAGCAACAAAAAAAAAATACAGGCAACATCAGCCTGATGCATTACTGAACTATGGTTCCCATTATCAAAGGCTGCTAATATAGTCATTTATCTTTGACGTCATTATGACACAATTTAAAATATAACAGTTTCATTGGTTGATACTGGAATCTATTCACATAATTCTAGGATGCACTACATTCCTTTTGAATAACCTTAAACATCACAAATAACACATCACAGTTTAGAAATCATATATCTATCTCATAAACATATTTATATTGCATAGGCAAAGGGGGGAGCAGGAAGAAGATAAGAGAAACAAGACATTATCTAGGTAAATAGACATCGAGCAGGCCAATTAACATGCACACTAAAGGGAAGAAAAGAGGTGGAAACAATAATAATACATGCTAATCTTAATTATAAAAAGTGATATAACAAATATATAACTATCACATTCAGAAATTATGCATTGAGAATGGGAGAGTGGTGGGTTGACAGCATGGATCTTTATTGTTATGAATGCATTATAAATGGACAATGCTAAGACTTTTTAAGATCCCATGATCAGAAACTGTCAATTTTATTGTCTCCTAATTCTGGGGCAAGGTGTCACTTCAGTTGTTATATTTTTTTTTTGTAGAAAGGGCCTTATGTCTAAGTTTATATTTAGCCCCTGTGTTTTGGTTGCTCCCAGGGTAACTTTCCAAAAGCTTTGCCCTTGGAGCACCAAGTCATCATAGTCTCCACCCCAAGGTTTTCTACACACTCTGTCCACTGCCTGTAAAGTGAAATGATGTTCTCCTATTCCAGTAGCCTCAAGAACATGTGTAGCCATAGTGTATGTGCAGTCACCTTTTTCCATTGCTCTTGTGTGTTCTCCCACATGAACGTTAAAGGCTCTTGTAGTTTTTACTACATAAAAAGCCCCACAGGAGCATGTTGTTAAATATATAACTCTTGTGTTGTCACATGTTATAATTTGTCTTATGTAACATAGAAACACAGAAACATAGAATTTGACAGCAGATAAAGACCGCTTGGCCCACCTAGTCTGCCCATTTCTTTACCTGATGGATAAGCTGCAGATTCTAGTTAAGCAACAGCTTACTTCCTCCTACCCCCCCACTAGAATTGCTTTATGTCCATCCTATGAATTCTTGAATTCTCCCACTATTCTTGACTCAACAACCTCCTCAGGAAGGCTGTCCCATGCATCCATAACCCTCTCTGTGTAAAAATAATTTCTAACATTACCTCTGAGCCATCTCCACTCTATCTTCAAATTGTGCCCTTTTGTTCTTGCCCATCTCTTGTTCTGAAAGATGCTACCCTCTTGGACTTTGTTAATTCCCTTAAGGTACCTGAGAGTTTCTATCATGAGCCCCCTTTCCTCAAGGGTATACATATTAAGCTCCTTTAGTCTCTCTTCATATGTCTTCTGGTGCAGACCCTGTACCATTTTGGTTGCCCTCCTCTGAACAACCTCCACTCTGTCTTTGTCTTTGCAGAGATGGGGTCTCCAGAACTGCACACAGTACTCCAGATGGGGTCTCACCAACTGTCTGTACAGAGGGATAACAACTTCCTGTTTTCTACTGTTGATGCCTCTCCCTGTGCATCCCAGTTTCCCCCAGCCCTCCTTACTGCCTTCTCACATTGCTTGCCCAGCTTAAGGTCATCTGATATAATTACTCCCAGGTCCTTTTTGATTTTTGTTGTTGTTAGTTTCTCACTTCCCATAGTGTACTCTTCCGCTGGGTTTTTGTTTCCCAGGTGCATTACCTTGCACTTCTTTGCATTGAATCTAAGATGCTATAAATTTGATCTTTCCTCCAACCTTGCCAAGTCCCTTTTCATCCTTTCTATCCCGCCTTGTGTATCAACACTGTTGCAGATCTTTGTGTCATCTGTAAAGAGACATAATTTTCCTTCCAGGTGCTTTCCAATGTGACTTATACTTATAAAAATGTTAAAAAAGACTGGTCCCAATACTGAACCCTGCGGTGCCATGCTAGTTACCCTCTTTTCTTCACTGTGAACTCCGTTTACTATTACCCCTTGTGTCCTGTTGTCCAGCCAATTTTTTATCCAGGCTATCACCTTGGGTCCCACTCCTAGGCTGACTAACTTGTATATTAATCTTTTGTGTGGGATTATGTCAAATGCCTTGCTAAAATCTAGGCAGGCCATATCCACAGCCCCTCCCTGGTCTACTACTTTGGTCACACAGTATTCCGTTTGTATTCCCGCTACTGAACATTTTTGCCTGTGTTATGTGTTTGTAATATACACATCTGAGGCATTTGAAGCAGCCATTAATACCCCGATTAAGCACGTCCTATTGTTAGGCTGTTGATAATGGCTATAGACCAGTTTGTCTCTGAGGGTAATAGTTCTCCTGTACATCATGCATGGGGTCTAGTATGATATCACAACATTTATAATCCCAACAGCTATATTCCCGATGCCTAAATACCAACTTTCATTTTACTGTCAGGTTTGATTTGCCAGCACGCAAAATCCTATCAATAAAACCGCATATTGCTTGCTGCCATCTAAAGCCCACCGGTAGTGTCTGTGTTTATAAATAACCTACTTTACTTTCTTATCAAACAGATACCAGAATAAAGATGCCAAGATTAGCTGTGCAATGAGAAATAGGAAAAAACATCTGAGGAGGTCCATACTTTCAGCCCATTGTAACACACTGAATAAATTAAAAACATTAGTAAGACACTCAAAAACCTATCCCAGTGCATCAAATGTCTGAAGTAAAAGTCTCATGCTGTGAAGATGAATCCAGCCTAAGAGAAAACAGTTAGGGGGGAAAAAGAATTCAAAAACTCAGAGGGAACAACAGGGTGCAGCATACTTATATTCTGAGTGCTCATTAAAGATGGAGGGCAGGGTCAACCTGCAATCAAGATTTTGGGAGAGGTACAGTATTAGTACAGGCTGTGGGATATGATTTTTAGCTGAGGCTGTGGGGGAACTTGCGCTCTATGTCACAGAATGAAAGCTGTTACCTATGCACTTTGAACTTGGCAAACAACAGGTTTGTGGAGTGGTTAAAATATTTGCAAACCCTTGTGAAATGGGAAATGCGAATCAATAACAGAAGGCCGACATGTTAACACATTCATTGATTTTATATATATTTTATATTCATATAGAGGTTTTGCAGCAGGAGACACAGCATGTTTACATATGTATTTATACATATTTATTGATTTTATAGAGGTTTTGCAGAAAGCAACATATGCACACTTTAATTAATGTCAGGATTGCGTGTATCAGCAAAATTTATGACAGGCCCAAGTACCAGATGGGAAATTGCAATCATGCATTTTCATATTGGGCTTCCACTTGTCGGGATTTCATACGGATCCCTTACATCCCTCATGCAGGGGTGTTTCTCTGCTAATGTCCTGATGCCGCAGTCCTCATCTAAAATACCACAATATTTTTTTATAATTTGTTCTAAGTGTGTTGACTGTGCTGAAAAGGTAGTGACAAAATAATATCTTATGTCCGTTTCTTTTTTCACGTGTGTCTTGTAAAAGCCTGTCTCTGTCTTGATTTGCTGCATGTATTCTGCCCTTTTCAATAGTTCTATTGTTGTACCCTCTTTCTCTACAGCTTAATGTCAACTACATTTCCCCTTGTTGTGCTTATTTATGTTGTACTGCATTTGTGTTTTACTCTTAAATATTAAACCTTCGATATGTCAGCTACTGTGTGCCTTGAGTGGCAGCTAGATGCTAGCAACAGGGTATTATCATTGGTTTCCTTCCTGTATTTCTGTGTCCTTATTCTATTGTTCTGTGTTCTACACTGTGTTAAATCTAGGAAGTTTACCTTATTCTCACTTGCAGTATGGGTAAACCACAAATTCTTATTCATGCTGTGGAGAAATTATACAAACTGTTCTAATTCATCCCTGTCACCTTGCCACACCATTATAATGTCATCTATATAACAACACCATAATTTAATCCTGTTACTGAACAGATTTTCTATGTTACTGAAAATAAATTCCTGTTCTCATGTATCTACATAAAGGTTGGCTATGGATGGCACACATGTGGCATCCAAAGCTATTCCCTCCTTTTGTAGGAATAGTTGTTGGTCAAACATAAAGACATTATTTTTTAGTACATGTTCCAGCAGTTTCAGTACAAATGTTGCAGAGCATGTACACTCATGATCCCTGTGATTGAAAAAATAAGCTGCTGCATCTAGTGCTCCTTCATGCAGGATACGAGTATACAGTGATTCTGTATCAAGTACTGTATTACCAACAAAGTGCCTCTCCCCAAATCATAATTACTAAAAACACTTAGGATCTGTTTAGTGTCTTTCACATCAGATGGTAAAAAAAGGACAAAGGGGCATAATATTGAGTTTTTGTACTGTGAGAGGGGTTCTGTTAGTGAGCCGATACCGCTCACTATGGATGTCCTGGGGGATTTTCTATTCTTTTTAATTTTCTGTGTTGAACTGTTACCCAGTCTGACTAATCACTTGCACTTGTTCCCCATCTCTGTTCCTTTTGCCTTGGAGCACTATATTTTCCTCAATAGAGCTACAAACAATTATAATTAGATGTAGTTTGAGCAACAGCACAGTTTATTTGTACACTGATCCCATTAAATTAAAATTAGGGAAAAAAAGAGAGAGAAATTCCATTCCTTATCCATCTTGGTTATTAATTGTGGTAAATTCTTATTCTTCCTGCCACTGGGTGTGCACAAAGAATCACCACCATCACCAATGGCTACTGTAAAATCAATGTGGCTAACATTTCTAGGCTCCCTTTTGCCACTGTGGCTAAGGCATTTTGACAAATGTAACTGAATGTGGCTGGCTATTGCAGCACACCACAGAAGGCCTACACTGTCACATCCATTAGTATGTTTAGCCAATTGGTGCCATGCAGCAGAGCAATTTTTTTTGTCCTCACAAAAATCATAAGCAAAGCCTGCTAGAATGTGCAAGTTAACTCACTGCCCCTTGAAAACATAACATCTTTCAGTCCAGTTCAGGCACCAAACAGGGGATAACCTCAGGATGTTTGAGTGACAGAGACAGAAAAGCAGCATCAGATCATGTTTGTAGAGTGGCTTATTCAGTTCACAGATGGCTAAAACACTGGATGCATTTTAGCCAGTGGCTAAGTTTTAGAGCCTGACGTTTACTCATATGGCTTGTTATGTTCTGTGCCCTTAGCTCAAGCAGCACTGGACCATTTGCTGAAAGTGTAACGGAAATATTTTGTATCCCCTCCCAGATCATATTCTTTTTCACTTTAGAGTTGGACGATAGCAATTTCTATTAGTTCTTACTCCTTATCACAGCCCTTTGTGGGAATACAGAACCTAGAGAAAACTAGACACATATATGGATGGGGATAACTAAATGACCATTTTACATGATTATGAGACAACTATATATAGACATACAATGTTTCCTGTTGTCTCAGACTTCCTAGTAATAACTCACAGGTATAAGAGAAAACGGTTTTGGAAACAAGAAAACAATAACTTCTTATCAGTGTGTTATACCTACAGTGTCGTGTAGAGACATGACATTATACTATACATGGCAGGCAGGTATCTGGGCATCCCTCTGCACTCTGTCCACAGGAAAATGAATGTGTCTAGCTGTCACTGAAGTAGCAACACCTACATGTCTCAGCTCCTCTGTCCTCTGTTACCCATATGATTATTGTGTCTGTATAGCATAGTATAACATGAATTATGCGTGCCACACAGTTTACAGGACTGACCTTGTGCATATTAATAATTTTACACTGTATCCATTTGAATCACATAACCTGTCCTACTTAAAAACATAGACTCTGATGACAGATAATGACTGCTGGGCTTATCTATTCTGCCCATTTTTTAATTATGATCACTTTTGCTGAAGACCAAACTTGATCTACAGCATTTCGACCCCCTTCAGCCTTCCAAACCAAAAGTTAATTGGCTGAATAGAATTTCCAAAAACATGAATAAACCCCCCCCAAAAAAACAAGGTAGAAAATCATAAAGAGCATACCTGACTATCTATCATTACTGTGTAAGCAATGTCTGGATTATTAAAAATAAAACAAAAATGAATAAAATCCCATATTGTAGCTTATTCAACATTGCTATACAGTTGGGTACCATCATAATACAGAAACTTCATACAGTATGTACTTACCATGGTTTTGCCACTCTATGATTAGTATATTCCTTCACACATGCTCCCTTTGATTTTTTCTCCCTTGTTCAGTGCATATATTATTACTGATTTAATTATCATGTATGTGTAGCATAGTATAAAATGGATTCTGTGTGCCACACAGTTTACAGTATCGACATTGTGCATAATAATAATTTTACACTGTATCCATTTAAATCACATAACCTATCATACATAAAAATATAGAAACTGGTGGCAGATAATGATAGTTGGGCCCATCTAGTCTGCCCACTTTTAATTATGATCAGTTTTGCTGCAGCTCCAACTTGATTTACAGCATTGTATCTTCCATTTCCTTTCTTCCTTGAAGGGCTCCTTTGTGCCTATCCACGGCCTTTTTGAATTCTGTGAAGAAGTACTTCCTCACATCTCTTCTGAATATAGCTTCTTCCAGCTTCATATCATAACCCCTTGTTCTACAGCACCTTTTTCTCTGAAACATACCTGACTGAACTCTCTGGGTGGCACCCCTTCTTAATCCTCTTGCTTTCCTAACACTTAGCATCTTCCCTATATGTTATACCCTTCCCCTTAGTGACATGCAGATCTCCTCTGGGGCAACCCCTGCACTTATATGTTTTATTTATTTATTTATATAAAGTCTCAGAATTACAACCCTTTCAGTCAAAGACTGATTTACAAAGGCTCCACATCATACACTGAATGGGGACAAATACGGAGTATGATAAGTACAGTGACTAAGTACAGAGACAAAATGGATAATACATATACAGAGCAAACACCGAAGGTGCGTAACTGTGAATCATAAATTCGAATCAGAGTAAATTTATCAGTGGAACTTAACCATTGTTACAGGAATTTATATGCAATCACAGTTAGAGCTGGATATAATGTGGGTACGTAGCTCAGTTTAAAAGGCCCCAGCCTGGGAATAAATAGGGCAGTATTATGGATGGAGTTCATCCAGAGTGGTAACTAATGTATGACATATGTAACTTACATGTAACTATTTGAACCACTGAAACAATGTACCACTGACATTTTCCACTTTAGTTATCTTTTATTAATTACTGTAATTTTTTTAGTTAACACTGTAACACCTTGTTGAACTGTCATTGTGTCATACTTGTTGATTGTAAATCATCTGTACTCCAATAATGTGGAACCTTTATAAACGAGATTTTATGCTCAAAGGTATTCAATCTGAGATTTCAATAAATAAAAAAATAAACATATCTCCCACCTGTACCTTATTAACCCTCATGAGTTATTTATAGGGCTCCATTATATCCCAACTCTCCCACCTCTCTGCCAAGGTGTATATTTTGAACTCATTCAGTTTCCTGTCATTGGGCTTCTGATGCAGACCTTGCATCATGTTGACATCCTTCAGCTCTCTTCTTGTCGCTTTCTCCTTTTTCCAATGTTCCTCCTTCTTCACCTTTCTTCTTTGACTCCACCTTCCCCACTACCTCCTTTGCTAACCCTCTGTTTTCTTCAATAACTTGCATTCTGGTGGGACTCTCTCCCCATGGGATCTCCTTATGCTCTATCTCAGCCTGTGGTGGTCCACTTTCTGCCTCCCTCATTTCCTCTGTCACCCCCCTTGGCTACTTTAAATGAACATCAAAGTAACATTTAAACCCTCCACTGAGGACTTCTGTTCCCTCCTTAATCGAAGCTGACAATCACCTTAGTATAAGGTCCTTACCTTCCAGATTGGCCCTCAGCCCCCATGGTAGTCATTTCTCTCTTCTCTGTACTGTTTCTTCTACCGTTACTTGAAGGAATTGATGTTGAGCTCCTTCTCCTTCCACACATACTGTAATACAAGACACACTCACTGCTCAGATTTTAAACACATTGAAAACCAGAATCAACCAGGTAAATTATTTAACTTTACCAAAAATAAAATTTACACATGAAGCTGACTACAGCAATTCATCTTTATGTTTAATTTCATGAAACACCCTTATCAAGTTAATGCATTAGTAGCAGTAGTGGCTCTGACCAGAGTTTGTTCATTCATTTTACCACTTTGTTCCATATTTCTCACCCATCTTTATTCTCTATCTCTAATCACTTTCCTCTCCCTTGAGTCCCAGAATCTCTCACACTGCTTCTCCTTCATGGCCAGATACTGGCTTGCCACTGTTACCACTTATTTTCCTCTCTACTTAACCTTGTTATACACTCTCCTACTCCCATCTACCCCTACAATATCCAGTGCTTGTTCTTGTCATAGCCCTCACAGTAAACCTGTAGAAGGCCAGTCTGCAGTCTCTAGCCTCTTTCCAACACTGTGAAAAAGCCTCCATGTCCCAAGCCATCTGTTTTCCTTCCTGTACTCTCTCAAACCACTCTCACTTAGGCACTTCTCATAAGCATGCACCTGGAGTTATGCTTCTTTCTCTCCAGTCTACTTTAAAACAACCCATGCCCTATCAACCTTCTATAACTATCTGTATTTTACCTGTTTTACCCATTTCACCTCTTACTCTCTTGTATACTTTACTAATCAGAGTTTTCTGAAATCTGAATTTTATGCCATTATAATTCTGTACAAATATCTTATCATATGTTAAGGGCAGGCACCTTTACTGTAGCTCTCATGCTGGCTACCTCTATACTTGATGTACATTTTTAATATTTTTTCCTCTGAAATGTATTACTTGAACTTCATTACTTGTACAGGGAGTTATAGTTCATGTACATGAACCTGTTCTTAGCATTTTATTATTGGTATTTCACTTCCTGCTATATCCCATCTCCTGAGAAGCAACTGGAAACAAGTCTTGGCTCAGGGAACTAGCCAAGTTACTAAATTTTAAATACAGTAAACACATTTTTTATTGGTATCTGGGTAAGGCCCACTAGGTACAAGTGCTTGCTTTCAAGGGTGACCCAGGAGCACTAGGGCATTTAAGTGATTTGCTCAGAGTCTCACCATATGCAAGCGAAGGCTGAATGACTCAAATCCAGATCTGCTCGATGTCCCAAACTCATTCAAAGCTCATTACTCTAACCTCTAGACTATACTGGCAGTTCTCATGTAAAAATAAAAAGCCCCCATAAAGTAAAAATATTGACAATAAATAGAAATTAATACAATGGAATAAATAGTCAAATATGAATAATATATAACATTATATAGAGGATAAAGTATGGTCCTCTATTGGTAACAGGTTTGTTAACTCATGAGAGGTTGCCAGGGTGACCTCTGTAATCCTCAAGAGTGAAGCTTGAGAGGTTTTTGTCACCATGGCAACCTCAAGACATTACACAAACCGGTTAATGATTGAGGGACCATACATTATATATTATACATATTTGGTTAAATAAACAAAACAAACAAACATTATACTTTATAGTGTATGGTCCCTGTAAACAATAAGAAAAAATGAAGAAGGCTCCTTACTCTTGCTGTTTTAGTCACTGCAGTGGCCATTCTGGGTCATGCTTTTACTGCTGCACCAGTTTCCATAAGGCTCTCAGTGCATGAGAAAAAAAGGTGTGCACATGCACAGATTGGCTCCATTTGTACTCCCATCACTATGACTTACTCAAGAGGAGTTTATAACCTCTGACGTCATATTAAAAAATAATCTTGCTGCTTTTTAGTGGTAATTAGGGCTCACTATACATTATTATGGGACAGAAAAAAATTAATTCAACATCTTTTCAAAGGTTTTGTTTAAAACTTTATCAAGAAGGGGCCAGACACATGTCTGTTACAAGATCAAACAAGAACCATGGTGCTGCAGGTGAAAAAAAAACAATTTCTCTGTCAATTTGAGAAGAGAAGGAGGCCCCCAGCTGCCCCTGGCATGTACAGTAGTTTGCTCTTCCCTGGAATAATGAGTTCACTAGTATTTTTAAAGTGTCCCAAACTTCACAAAGGAAAGACGTGTTTTAGACACATTTGAGCTTTGGTAAATCCATTTTATTAACCCCCATTCTGTACAACTGTGCATAATAACATTAAAGCTGTTGTTCAATAGCCTTTCATCTGCTCTGTCTCCTTGCAGTCTAACAGTCCTTTGTGACATCCCAACTAAAAGCATGCTGTGCCATTGTCACATTGATGCCATGCGTCCTTGGCCATGACTGGTACCTACAATCGTCTTGTCTACCTATTGTACTGAACTGCATTGTAGACTGCTGTGTTGAAGTCCATCTTCTTACAGCATGTGAAGAGTGTGTGTGGAATATAAACATGATGAAACTGTGTCTTATCTACCTACATTATACTATCTATCTTTTGTTTGCAACCAGATCTTGCCTTGCTTTGCACTTCTACTTGAAGCCATTGTAAATGTCTTTGACTCAGTGGTGTTTCTGATTCTCATAAATAACATTATTACTTTCCACAGCAATAAATTATGTTGACAGAAGCATGAAATTGTAATATTTAGTGTAGGGAGGCAGCAGTTTAGGGGTCAAGGATACCTTTTTTATGGTAATGTACTTAGTTGTAAAGCAAAGAGAGAAGCTACTGTAGATAAAGCCACAGACAAAACATAAAGTAGAAGGTGTCTAAATACGTATTACATCCCCCAAGTATCTCTTAAGATGTCTGTTTTTTTAAGAGGAGAGAGGTGGTTCAATAAAGGATCAGTGTTGTTCAGCTTTTTAATTAAAAATAATAAAAATCTAGCCATATGTCACTTGTTAAATACAGCACAATTTCTCAGGAGTAATTGGAAATAAAAACTGTAATCTGATTCAATTAACTGCCTGAACTTTTGCCACCCTGTGCCAAACTGTTTCTCTGTGCTACATGTACTGTACCAAAAAAGATAACAGAGAGAGACAGAAAGAGAAAGTGTGTCTGTGTGACTAGAGAGAGAGAGAGAGGGAGGACTCATCGATGAATCAACATCAGAATATGCTGTGCTTCCACATTTCATGTCACTGTAAAGTAATTACTACTGTACTTGAGAACCAGAGGTGGAAATGCAATCTGTTATAGAAAGCATTGACCTGACAAGGCTGACATCCTAGTGGAGAGTAAGAAAAGAATCCTTCTTAGTTCACTAATAGCTCACTGATATGCCTGCAGGTGCTAGAGTGAGTTTACAGTTGTTGGAATAAATCATGTCTGTACAATATGGCTAGTTTGGACAGATCAAATCCATTTCTGATGTCTCCACCAAGTGTTCAGTGAGATAAGCTTTTGAATTTGCTCTCTAATATTTTTTATTATGTTTGCTCTTTTTTGTTTTCATTCTTTTTTTCTATTTGACTTACATGGTGAAGACCTCCTTCCACTAATAAAATAAGAACTCATCTTCAAAGACAGTCCTACGAAAAGTGCATATATTCATGTATTTATTTCTGAATGTATTTATTTTTGTGGGCTCAGTAGGTGCCACTGTTAGGTTTAAGCTATTTAGAAGTTATACATTTTAAATGTCTCAGAAAACAACCAAAATAATTTTATCTGACAGTACCCTAGCAAAAGATTATGCTCTTTTTGTAAGAAACAAAACAGTGCAAGTTGTAATTCATCAATAATTTTACATCCTTCTCACAGCATGGAGCCAGCCCTAGTTCAACTGAAGTATAATACCTACTTTATAGAGTAAGGCTGCTTTTTCCTCAGTTTACAACTTGGGAGGATAAAATACAGGGATGTCATATAACTGGGCCTGGGTCATAAGCAATTCAATTTGAATTTACATCTACAATGTCACACAAATCTGTTGTATATCAGGATGCCATCATTGTTCAAAATAAACCCTCAAAGGGAATTCAAAGTCATGATTCAGGATCCTAACTGGGTAAGCCCTAATAAGGTTTTTATGCACAGTGAGGGTATATTTTCACAAGTTGTTAGTAATTCATACATCAGCATGTTCTAAACGCCTATTGGAACTCACATACATACATTTATAGATGGAGAACTCCCACTTATAAAGTGCTGTAAACATACATACCTGTAGCATGCCATGTTAAGGTTCTGGACCTTACTTTGAACCTCCTAACATTTTATATTTTCTTCAAGTTCTAACATAATCTAAAATGCTGTTTTCTGAAAGTGTCAATTTTAAAAAGAAGTCACTTAGTATGGTGTGAAAACATGAAGGTCCCCATATTCAGAAATTGTGCTAAACAGAGAGCAAAACAATTAGCACCATGGAATAATGCCAGGCTTAAGATGCCCACAAAGGTACAGTTGTGCTAGCACAAACAGGCTGAATATACAGTAGAATAAAAACATAGAAATAAAAGCAAGGTGCAAAACACTGTGTAATGCTCAAAATCAGGGTCAAGGTGATAACAGCATTTGCTCATTGGACACATAATGATGTGTAAACAATGACTGCAATGACCTGATATAGTTAAGTGAAGCAATCATAGAAATATAACATCCACAAGTTCCACTGTAAGATAGTGCAACCAGATAAGTGAATTGGAAACTGCATTGTGCATACTGTAGCATGAGGAATCAAATGTTGACACTCAATACATGTATAAACCCATAAGATGCTAGGAGCACAGAATCAAATACTTCAAGAAAAACAACAAAGTGCTCTGAAAATGAAACATATTTTATAACTATGCTCACAAAATGGTTATTTGTTTATTTATTTGTTCTAGGATTACAAATACCTTTGAGCCAAGGCTCTTTTACAAAGGTTCCACGTAATTGGTACAATTGAGACAATCATAAGCAATGATAACAGTTTATAAAATAAAAAAAACACAGTCTTGTAGATGAAAAAAGAACAATAAGGTGAAACTTTGGGGAAGGGAAAGGGAAGGAGGAAGGTGAAATCAGGGAGACTAAGTGGATGGGAGAGAAGGGAGGTAGGTTGGGGGACAGAGAGATGAGAGGTGGAAGGCAGATAAGAATAGAGGTAGTGCAGCCGGGTGGCATTTGTCATGGGCCAGCAGGGGAGGTGAAGATAGGAAGGAGGGGTGCTGGCAAAGTGCAGGACTAGATGTGGGTCCAAAAGGGCATCTTCAGCTATGGAACCAAAAGATATGTTTAGCCACAACAGTCACAGAGGTTGGAGGCAGTCAGTGTTAGGCGGAGACGAGTCTTAAAAGTGCTGAGCGATAGTGAGGATGAGATGTCGCTGGGAAGACCGTTGTACCAGCTAGTGGCCCAGTAAGCAAAGGATCTTTGGCCTTGTGTTGTGCGGCAATGCGGGACTTGCAGAAGCTGAGGTTTCAATCCCCTGGTATGTCGGGTGTGGATTCTTGGTTGTATGAGGGCACAGACTCGGGGGGGGGGGCAAGGCCCAGCAAGATTTTTTTAGTAGTAATACAAGTTTGGTGTTTTTTTGTGGCCTGTAAAAAAAAAAATAAGGACATAACCTCTGTCCTAAATAAAACCCACCCACACTGGCCACACCATGCCCATGCCCACTCATGACAAAAGCAGAAAAATAGCAAAGGAAATGCACTATCTAAGCAATAGGTGAAATAAAATACAGTCCATTACTCATCCTGTGTCTGTCAGGGCTTTGCAACCTTTCTCTGTCCTTAACCCAAGATAGTAGCCACCAGCTCACTAATGGCAGCAGTGTTGTCTGTGACCGCCAGCCTTATGGTAGGCAATAGGAACACCTGCAGCTGGAGCAACTGGTCCCCATCCTTCTCATAAAGCTTTAACTGATGCCTTTGTGGTCCCTATATATCAACTATCAAATAGAAAGGACATATGTAAGTAGGCATGTCACACTTGAAGAAACACGCAGCCATCACATGTGCAACTGCTGACTGTCACCAGTGATAATGTGGATGGCACAGCTGAACAAATGATACAGGTAAGGTGCAAAAATCCTGATCAACATGCATGCAGCGTGCCAATGCAGTAGCTTTACAGCTACAAAAACATGGAATGACTGTATGCTATACAATAATGTACATTCACCAACACATGCACAGTGGAATACCACCATACAGTCTGGGTAGCATGTGAGTGGCACACCCTCAGCAGAGTCCTGGTGACAGTGCATGAAGCTGCTTGAAGATGTCTGTATGGAAAATACACAAACAAATCATACAATTCATGACTGCCCAATAGCCCAGTGGAAGCAAGCATGGCTGTTGGCTATTGAGTGGCCAGGCTGGAAGGTAGCTCTGCCTATGGCAGCAAGTCCCAGCAAGTGAGGAGGGAGGCAGCATGCTCCTGAGTGGCAGTGGCTTCTGCTGGTGGGCTAGGGAGCTTGCTGTACCAGTGGGAGCACACTGCATGCAGTCAAGGAATGACCCCCTCCAGCTTGGTAGGTTGGTAGGTTTTATTTGTTCAACAGAAATCTTTATAATGTTACAAATCTTACAGGACATACATATGGTATAAACATATCTACAGTATCCAAGTGGTTGCTAAAACTGCAATACATTTACAGAACACAATTAGTAATTCACATAACTTTCCGGTAATAAATAAACACCGAGGTATGCACTGTGTCACTGTACAAAACCACCTGTAGGCCACTATAGAAACTGTAATATAACTATTTTCAAATACAAAACAAATGATTTTTCTTGACTGTCCCTGATTCTGATTACAGATAGCAATAAATTCCTAAGGAAGAATAAGAAAAAAATCACTAAGGACCAAAGATGAGCCAACCAGGAGATGCCCTTCTACAGAGAATCACACTTAATGTCAATGAAAATCTCCCAAGCCATCCATAAGACCACTAGTGAACCACAAAGGCTGACTCACATCCATCTATGCCTTAGCTCTGTGCAAGGTTTGGGGTTCTCTTTAGGGACTTGCAGGAACCCATACTGGCCTACATGAAGTCCTAGCCACTCCTTCTCACCAGGATTACCCTAGCAAACCTAAATAAACATATATATTAATGTATTTTAGAAAAATAAAATAAAACTTTCTGTTATGGCTAGTATTAGGATAGGAATTCCTACAGATGGGGAACCCTTAGTATAGTGCCTGCATCATATACCTGTAGATTCATATACCTCCATTATTTCAATTCTGATAAGCAATCTGCTAGATTCCTTATAAAGCACAGATCAGGTCATTTACCAACAGCTGGGAGGGGGAAAAAAGCAGGCCTAGAATGAACTAAGGGACAGCCCATTGCCACTATGTCCTAGTGCCCTAAAGGACAAGATCCAGTCAATAGAAACACCCTAGACCCCATGCATTGCTTATCCCAAATCCTCTGGCAGAACAACCTTGCATTAATGATGTACCAAATAATAGATATAATACCAAACTTATTAAATTGAATCAAGCAAAAAGATTCCCAAATCTCTTCATATATCCCACAACAGGCTCTGACAGATGCAGAAGCAGGGATTCCTTGACAGCAGTTCTACCAGTCTGAATTCTCTTTGGAGTGCACTGTACTGGCTCCTATCTCCGCTGATGCGATATCTCTCCTCAATCGTTCTGTTCAGATTCAGTCAGCAGCTGCTCTCTCAGCATAAGGAGCAGTCAGAACACTTACCCAGAATCCCTGGCTGCTGTATGTAAATCAGCATTTGTACTGCTGTACCATAATTGAAATAGTGGTCAATTAATAGAAAGCTCTCAGCTAGAAGCAACAGCTCAGACACAAAAGGCACCCCAGGAGGCATACACCAAGTGCGGTCCAACCCCTAGCCTTACTGTCTGCTGACATTCACTGATCTTCACCTGAGGGAAGTGCAAGTTGGTGATTTAAATTCTCCCATGCTCTTGCCTGCAGGTCTGTCAACTGAAACGCTACAAGCGGAACTCACAGCAGCAGAGCCACATCCAGGTCCCATCTCTTTGGCGACTTCTGCTGCAGAAGTTCCCTGGGCACTGCAGCATTTGAGAAGGGTGGGAATTGTCCTGCAGCCAGTGGATCGGTTCCCTCTCCCTCACAGCAGCAGGGCACTGGGACACACAGACCACAGGCAGGGGTTTTTACTGCAAGCAGTGGGGACTCCACGGAGCTGTTCTGAGCCAAATGGCAGAATAACTTAGCTAATAAACAAATTCTTTGTGACCTTGCAGGAGCACAAGCTAGAGCTCATCTGTTCAACAGCTACCTGATAGTGTTCTACAGCATACAGGGAACCGTCAGATACATTCACCCACTCTCCCCATAATCCCATCCTCCCTCAAGTGCTCTTGCTTTATGTGCATGTAGTGCTGCCCACAACACCTGATAGGAGGTAATACAGTACAGAACAGAAAAAAATTACTGTACTGTTTTCTTTCTCATCTACACTTCCTGTCAAGAAACAAGAATTAGCACTACCTCTCAATTAAAACAAAAAAAAATGGACCTTGTCAGTTTCAAAAACTGTGGTGCACTGCACAATAGGATCTTCAAATGGCAACCAGGATCCTGCTGTGCATGTTGAGCCATAGCAGATCTTGCAGCCCAACTACAGGATGCCTGGACTATAATATACAACCTCCAGTACAGGGAACTCTACAGCACACCTCCTCAATCCCACCACCACCAGTACCAGCATGTCAACCAGGGGCAAGGACTCTATGCAAGGCCCAGAGACTGGCAGGTGGTAAGGAAAATGAAGCACCATAGGAGGTCCAGGAAAGAAGCAAAAAACCAAGAGCATTTCCCTGCCATCTAAACCAAAAACAGGTTTGCTCCACTGCTACCAACCACAGACAAATTAATACAAGATAAAGAAATCAAACCACAAAAAAAAATGCTAATATGCCAATTAAAACCAATACAAACTATGATAAAAACAAAAATACTAATACTCAAAATATAACCAACAACAATACCACGACCAAATGCAATAACAACACAAATATTAAACTCAAAATAAAAACAACACCAATATAAACAAAAGCAAAATTCTCATAATTGGGGTTTCCATGATCCGAGGAATGGAACACTACCTAACACAAAATGTTAAAAGTGACATTGTGGTAAAGTGTCTACCAGGAGCCTCTGTAAGTAGGGACACTAACCGCATAAAGACAATTGTGAAGGAATCAGGGGATGTTACACATATAACAATACACCTTGGAGCCAATGACTTGGCAAATCACACAGTTCAGGACGCCAAGAAACACTCTGAGGACCTGGCCCACAAACTTTCTTCCCTTCTGTCCAAATGAGCCTTTTCAGAAGTGCTACCATTGCAGGAAAAAGGAAAAAGCACCAACCGAGTAAGAGAGATTGAAGTAAGTGAATTCAACTCATGGCTGCATGATTGGTGCCATGACAAGGGATACCACTACATAGGGAAATGACACAACTTTTGGGAAAGAGTTTTTTTTAAAATATGACAGATTGCACCTAAACAGAGAAGGTGTGCGAGCACTCAGACAAAAATCCAATGTCTATACAGGTAGTTTAAACTAAATAAAGGGAGTATGATAAAGCTCACACACCTATCATCAGTGGGCCGGTCATCAATCCCCAAAATGCCAAATGTACACAAACATCCTCTGAAAACAAATCAGAGCAAGCATCCACCCAAACCAGCAACCTCCATGATCTCTTGGCCGGAAGGAGCAAACTGGAGCAGTCCAGGAAGAGGGTACAACCTCACGCCAAAGAGGATGTGAATTCTTGGAAGGCAATGGTTGCAAATACGAAGAGCCTAACCAACAAACGTCCCGAACTCACAGCCATCTTGGAAACAGAAAGGTTGGACTGGGTGGCTGTAACAGAAATGTGGTTCACTGAAAACCACAGATGGGATACGGCCTTTGCCAGTTGCAATCTGTTCAATAAAGACAGACAGGGCAAAAAAAGAGGGGTGTGTGTGTGTGGCCATTTACATTCAGGAGGAAATAAAGACCACAGAATTAAAAGGGCAACCTGGGAACTTTGAGTCACTGTGGCTAACAGTAGATATGGACAAGGGAAAATCCTTCAGAATCGATGTTGTGTACAGATCCCAAATCAAGGAGATAAAGGCGACAAAGACCTAATAGAGAAAATCCACAAAATGTCTGATAAAGGCAAAGTAATCCTGGTAGGGGACTTCAACCTACCAGACATTAACTGGAGTGCACCAATAGCAGCAACAACAAGAAGTAGGGACTTCTTATGGTCACTACAAAGTGCAGGATATGCCAGCTTGTTAAACCCCAACAAGGGGAGATCTTGTCCTCACAAACTCAGAAAGGATCAAGGACATTGAAGTGGGATGCCATATGGGCAACAGTGACAATTGCATGGTAGATTTTAAGGTAAACATAACACAGGACACCAGCCACTCAAAGATAAAGGTGTTAGATTTCAGAAAGGCTGACTTCAAAAAAATCAAGAACACTATAAGTAGCCAGTTAATGGAAATACAGGCTGAGGAGGTAGAGGTCATGTGGGGGAGACTCAAGAGACCAATACAGACTGCCACAGATCAATGTGCCAGACAGGTCAGCAAAGCAAAAAGGAAAAGAAATCCTCTATGGTTTTCCAAAGAAGTGTCTTCCACAGTCAAAGGAAAAAAAAAGGTGTACAGCATATGTCAGGAAACCAAAACTGATAAAGACTGGGAGCCATACATGGGAAACAATGAGAGAGTCTAACAAACAAATTAGAAAAACAAAAGCCCAGACAGAGGAAAAGATACCAGAAGGGGCAAAGAGAGGAGACAAATCATTTTTTTAGATACATAAGGGAACGAAGGAAGACAAAAGGGGGGATAATAAAGTGTGCTACTGAAGAAGGGAAATGCACTAAACATGACCCAGGGAAAGCCGAAATCCTCAACAAACACTTCTGCTCATTGTTTACCAAACAGGACCCAGGGGATGGCCCAGCACTGAAAAAATACAACACCCCAGAAACAGGGGCAGACATGAGTCCCTTTACAGAAGCTAAAGCACAGGAGGCACTAAATGAACTAAAATCAGACAAAGCTATGGGACCAGATAAGATGCACCCCAGAATCCTTAAGGAACTGATGGCAGAATTAGCAGCCCCTCTAGCACTTCTATTCACAAAATCCTTGAAGAGTGGTATGGTGCCAGAAGACTGGAAAAAGGTAATAGTGGTTCCACTTCACAAATCAGGCAGTTGCAAAGAGGCTAGTAATTACAGACCGGTGAGCCTCATGCCTATAGTAGGGAAACTAATGGAGACTCTACTCAAACAGAGGATCACAGCAGTTCTCAAAACAATTAGCCAACAAGACCTTAAACAGCACAGTTTCTCAGCAGGCAGGTCATGCCAGACAAATCTGCTCGAGTTTTTTGACTACACTACAAAAATAGTGGATGACGATGGGGCAGTAGATGTGGTCTACCTAGACTTTAGTAAGGCCTTTGACTCTGTTCCACACAGAAGGCTGGTAAAGAAGCTTGACCACATAGGGGTTGGTCCAGAAGTAGTCAGATGGTTACAAAACTGATTGCAAGGCAGAACTCAGAGCATACAGGTTAATGGAACGCAATCAGTGGAAGGCAGGGTGACCAATGGGGTGCCCCAGGGCTCAGTGCTAGGGACTCTGCTCTTCAATGATTTTACAGCAGACAACACTAATGGACTGGAAGGGAAGGTGTGTCTGTTGTCAGATGACACCAAGATATGTAACAAGGTGGACACCTCAGAAGGAGTGAACAAGGTAGAAGCTGACCTCAAGAAACTAGAATAATTGTCTGGAGTGTGGCAGCTGAGATTTAATGTCAGAAAGTGCAAGGTCGTGCACATAGGAAATAAAAATCCAAGAAAGGAGTATTACCTAGAAGGTGAAAGTCTGGGGCCTCAATCCAGGAATGAGATCTCGGAATCATACTCTCAGATGACTTGAAGGTTAGTAAGCAGTGTGAGAAGGCAACATTGAAGGCCAACAGAATGCTAAGTTGCATTGGGAGAGAAATCATGAGCAGGAGGACAGAGGTGGTACTACCACTGTATAGATCGCTGGTCAGGCATCACCTGGAATAGGGAGTCCAGTTCTGGAGGTCTCACCACAGGAAGGACATTGACCAGGTGGAAATAGTACACAGGCAACAAAAATGATTCAGGGTCTGCAGTACACATCCTATGACAAAAGACTTTGGGGACTGAATATGTACTCACTGGAGCAGAGAAGAGAGAAAGAGAGAGAGGGGATATGATTGAAATATTTGAGAAGATAAAAGGCATTAACAAGGTAGAGGCACAGGAACATTTTCACTTCAAGAAGTGCTCCAGGACCAGGGGACATGACCTCAGGCTGCAAGGAGGGAGGTTCTGTACCAACACCATGAAGTTTTTCTTCACAGAAAGAGTGGTGGGCACCTGGAACAGCCTGCCCTAAGAGGTTGTGGGGGTCAACACTGTGGGGGGATTCAAGAATGCATGGGATAGACACAGGGGAGCCCTGACTACAAAGGGCAACTACAGTACAAGTCACATCAAACTGTTCCCTTAACTTTCTGGTGTAGCATTGTTCAATGAGTTTCCTAATTTGTGCAGGGTTTAATTCAATGAATTAGTAAATGTTTACTATTGGTTTGCATCTAGCTGTTAGAACTATAAGCTTTATTTTCAGCTGAGTGCTTATGAGTTTCATTTCAGAAGGCAGACTAACCAACTCTTAAGGAATGCTGTAATATTTATAAACAATGCTCTTAAGGAATGCTGTGATATTTATAAACAATGCTCTTAAGGAATGCTGTGATATTTATAAACAATACCATGAAAATGCATTGCATACACAAAGCAAAACAGCTACTGCCATTTCACTAAACAGGTACAAGTGAGTTGAATAGGCAGTGAAGAATGGTTGAAAAAAAGTTAAAAGTTTCAACAGTTCGAGTTGCCACTGCAGTGGCATCACAAAAAAAATGCTACACCAGTGAGTTGATGGAACAGTTTAATGTGACTTGTACTGTAGAGTGTCAAAATAGTTCCAAAGCAAATGGGAAGACTAGATGAACTTAGCAGTCTCTTTCTGCCATCAATGTCTATGTTTCTATGTTTCTATGTAACAGAAACCTTGTGGACAAATGAGGATTATTGGGACAGGGATATACCTGGGTACAAATGCTATAATAAGGAACATGCCGATAGGTGCAGTGAGGTTGTAGCATTGTACTGTATATAGCTGACAACATTTTAGTTGAGGAGCTTGAGTGGATAAGTGTGGAACAACTGGAGCATGTTTGGGTTAAAATTCAGCCCCCCCCCAAAAAAAAAAAAGGAAATTACTTTGGTTGTAATGTACTGGTCACTGTCACAGGAAGGTTGTTTGAATAATCAAATGTTACAGCTTCTGGATTATATTAATTCTGAGGAAAATATTATTATCATGGGAGATTTTAATATGCCAACTATTGACTGGGATTTATGGAAGGGATATATGAAACTGGAAAGGGATTTCTTTCAAGGCTTAGAAAATCTAGGACTGGAGCAATATGTGACATTACCTTTGCAATAATCAATGATTTGTGATCTAGTGTTAAGCAGTATGGGGGAAAATATTACTGGCTGCTTGGTAGCACCACCACTTGGAACAAGTGTTCATATGAAGGCTGTTTTTGTGCATACTGACTGGTGATCAGGAAACACAGGGACTTACCAAAGTGAAATACTTTGCCAAAGCTAACTTTCAGGCCATGAGTAGAGAGTTGGGGGATTGGGATTGGAATACTGAATTTAGTAATCTAACCCTAGAAGAAATGTGACAAATGCTGCTAATAAAGATTAAAGGATTGGAAGACAGATTTATCCCTGTACAAAAAAATATAAAAAAATAGAGACAAGAAACCCTGGATCACTAACACTATCATTAGAAAGTTAAAAAAGAGGGACGAAGCATTTAAAGCAGCTAAGAGGTCAGGTGGTGAGACTGACTGGCTGTGATATAAGGTTCTGGCCATAGACGTTAAGACCATTATTGGGAGGGCAAAGGCTAATTATGAGTTGCTACTTGCTGAGAGAACTAAAGATAACTATAAGGCCTTCTATAAATATGTTAATAGGATGAGAAGTATTAAAGGGAAGGTGGGTCCCCTAGTGGACAGTAAGGGTGAACTGTTTGCTGATGATACTGAAATAGTTAATTTTCTCAACTAAATATTTTGCCTCCATTTCTGGCAATAAATTAGGTCATGAATAAACTATTCTAGCCTGAGGGTAACAGATCTAAATTATATTCAATTGGATGTCAATGGTATTTGAACGAGACTTCAGAGGATTAAAACAAATGAATCCCAGGGCCCAGGTGCATTACACCCTGGGGTTAATAAATTAATTAGCAACGAGTTGGCTGGGCCTATTACTATGATTTATCAGAAGTCCCTGGATATTGGTACAGTAGCATCTTCCTGGAGGGGTGCTCTTATAACACCAAATTTCAAAAAGGGATCTAGGGAGGACTATAAAAATTATAGACCAGTAAGTCTGACATCAGTGCTGGGGAAAATACTGGAGGGAGTTATTAAGAACTATATTGAGAATTTTTTAATAGAATGGGGTTTGGTGAACACAACCCAACATGGGTTTACAGAAGGGAGATCCACTCAAACTAATATGTTGGAATTCTATGATAAAGTCAGTAACTCATTGGACACAGGTAAACCAGTGGATTTGGTCTTTTTGGACTCGAGAAAGGCCTTTGATAAGGTCCCTCATGGTTAACTATTGAAGGCTTTATACAGAATAGGTATGAACAGTACACTAATTACATGGATAGAATCATGGCTTTCTGGAAGAAGGCAGCGTGTAGTTATAAGAGGGTATTTGTCTAGTTGGACTGATGTCAAAAGTGGAGTGCCGTAGGGATCGGTATTGGTCACTGTTTGTTTAAAATATATGTTTCATCTGTTCCTGTAACTGATAGGAACATGATTAATCAAGTTTGCTGATGACATTAAGGTGGGGAGAGTGGTTGAACATACAGAGGATGCTGCCAAATTTCAGGAAGCATTAACAAGGATTGAAAAGTGGACCAGTGATAGTAAACTTGAACTACATATTGAGAAATGTACAGTAATGCACTTTGCGAGAAATAACAAGTGTGACCAACATTTAAGTAGCAAATAGATGTCACCTCCAGGCAAGAAAGATGTCATTGACAAAGAGCAATAACTATAGACTGGCAGAAAAAGTAACAATAGCAGGGTACCTCTTCGGCCTGTATTGCTCACTGAATTGCTCACTCTTCCAATGCCTCTATAAATAATATCGGCAAACTAAACCAGCTCCAGGCCTTGAAATCAGCTCCAATGTTATGTCTTTTTTTCATATTCAGGGAGTCAGAAAGGTCATTAGGAGTCATTAGTTTTTCAGTTCAGTTCTCTCATCTTGGGCTGCTTCTCTTTCTCCAGTTCACTGGCAGTCTAAACCCAAGTCTCGCTCCATAAAATCCTGGGGCCATACTGTTATACCACCTGTGGGGAAAAAAAAAAAGAAAATGAATGCTCTACTGAGTGCAGCATTTCCCTTCAATCTTAAAACAAATATGGAACTCCCTGGGCAATGTTAGCATATCTCTAATAAAAAAAGAAATGCCTCTCAGCACTAATACTGCAGTCAGAGTTCGCTGCAGAGCATCCACTGAGCTGAGTCACTGAATCTCCTGTGATCTGGTTAAATCACCACAACCACAACTTCTTCATCATATCTCCAGTCCTGAAATAAACACACTGACTTTGCCAAACTGACCCAGTTTCAGACTCAAATATAATGTCAACCAAGACATTACTTGTAAATCCACCAAATCAATAACATCAGTGCAAGAAGACAAACTTTAAAAAAGCTTTACACAAAGTTTTAGCATCACTCAGGGTAGCACACTGTAGCTAATCAAAACTACTCATGCCATGTAAGCCATGCTCCATAAAGAACAGCTCTAATCCATTTTTACACAAAAAATTCTGGAAGCTCTCTTTTACCTTAAAATCTCAGTACTTGTTTGTAGACACGTTCGACTAATGTAAAGCCACAAACAAACTGATTTTAATCTAGAAAAGGACTTAAAAAAAGTTATATCTCAGAACTCTGAGAATAGTATGGAAACAAGCTGGGGAGCGAAGCAGCCCTGTGGTGATCTTGCTGCTCTGCCTCCTCCCCTTCATTGCAGAATGCTGCCCCCACTCTTTTCCCTTCCTCTATCCCTACATCTCTACCTTCCCCAGCTCTGTTTTGTACCTTACACCCTCCTAGCCTTTCTTCTCCCTCCCTCCCTCCTCTTCTATCACTGCTACTGCCGCGTGTATTCTTCCAACTGCCTTATGTAACCATGCCCCCATAGCTGATTGTAGATACTACTGTGTATGTAGATGCTTTTACACCCTGTATATTGTCTGTATTATTCCAATGCATTATGAACTACTGTGTCATCTTATTTTATACTTGCAACTATTGTTCTTTCCTTTTTTACTTGATTGTTAAATACCTGCGTTGCCTTGTAAAGATCTGTCTTGCCTTGTATAAACATTTGTCTATGCTCCACCCAGGTCCATCTTGCAAATGAGCTTTGCTCAATGATGACCGGTTGGTTAAATAAATACTTGATTGATTGATTGACTGCCTGGGGTTGTGGAAGAAAATAAGGTGGAAAATAGAATTGGCTGCATCAGGATGATGTCAGACCTTCACAGGCTCTACTCCACCAACCAAGCATCCTCCACCACCAGATCCTGATGCCTGGAGAGTACACCCCAAAAGCTCTGTCATGGGGGGGAACTTGAGGGAAGGAGGATGGGGTAAACATCTGGGGAAGGTGGCTGATTGTGCTGGAGCTGACAAGATGGGTCAGGCCAAGGAAGGTGGGGAAAAAACACAGTAATAGAAAAAATAGCATTCCTGATGGTTAAAGTAGGATGGCAGTGGTCTTGTGCTACTCAGACATGTAAAACCGTACAAAGTAGCAGCAGGTGCGACAGTAAGTCCAAAAAATCTACAAACTTTAGCATCAAAATAGACAATGGTAATAAGCAAAAATAACACAAATTGAGTGATGCTGCCATCTACAGATATACATTTGCAACTACAGCTACACTAGGAGAGATCAGCATCTGATGACATGTTCAAATGAATTAAATTATGACCCTATTTTAAGATTTAGAATTTTTGGAGTTAGTTAAAATTCAAAATCCTAAAATATAAGAACTGAAACTGGATTCTGAAATCTGATTCTGAAAATCTGTGTTTAGTGCAGACTACAAATGACAGCTGTATTTTCTGTTTGCAGCCCTTGCTCTGCTTACAGATATCAATAGTTTCAGTATGGTATGGTGTGGAAGTGTGGTGGAGTAATTTCTATTCCCTTTAGTGTGATCCTGTGTCTATTGGACTGCAGAGCAGTGACTCTTCTGTTATTCAACAAGATAGGTATTTCTCAGTGTCCTCTTTGTCAGGTAAGGTTATATTATGTAGCTGTTTTATTTTTTGGTCTGTTTCTCAGTTTAATCTATCAGGCCTAGAAGTAGCATCATCCCAGCAGGCAACGAATTAGAGGTCAGATAGAAAAGGCTAGTGATTTCATATTTAATTATTGTATTAAAAATGTTAGCACTTTCGTATTCTTAAAGTGATAAATATTTCTGAGTGTAATATGTCTGGTGAAGGAAGAAAAAGTTTACTTATGCAGAGGTATTGGCAGGTGTACTGGATCAGGAAAAATGCATAAGAGAGTGCATTATCCCCAACACCTGATGGTGGCAGCACTGGTGGTATGAGTGTGGACAACCTAGCATCACTTGGTAAATAATAAAACGCTAGATGCATGGTACAGAGTAAACTGGTCCCGCTTAGTCTGGTAGTGATGGGGGTGGAAGCAGTGGTGTATTCCCAACACTGTAGTTCTTCTTCTTCTTCTTCTTCTTCTTCTTCTTCTTCTTCTTCTTCTTCTTCCTCTTCTTCTTCTTCCTCCTGCTCCTCTTCTTCTACTTCTAGTTTTACTTCTTCTTCTTTGTCATTCCTGTCTTCCAAGGAGCAGGTGTATTTTACTGTTGACAAAATGAAAAGGCTGGCAATTGTCACCCATACAGGGAGTACCAGTTTTGGAATGCACTTAGCTTGTAATCATGCTGTTGTTTCTGAGGGTGGTGACAATAGTACCATGATCAGTGTGGGTAAAAAAAAAAAAAGATTAACTGGACAGTGGGTGAGTTGTTGGTTTAGAACCTTCTGACCCATTCCTTTGCCTCCTGTTTGATTAGCTATAAATCGATGTACACAGTTAATCCTCATTACACCATGCCATCTAGACATAGGTAGCATTACAGGAGCTGTATCAATCTGTGTGTACAGTAATGAGGTTCAACACAGCATAAATGAGCCTGTATCTCATGTTAATATATCACAGCAGAGAAGATGAGTGTCTCACTCAGTCTCTCCATATTTTTGTACTCTGCTGACAAAGAACCCTGCGATTTAAGAACTGGCGGTTACTGTGTTGAAAATCTGTACTCATTTCTCCCACTTGGTTAAGGCCCAAACAAATATGTGAATTATTCAGTGATGAATGGGCCTGAAAATACACTAATCCGATACTGTTCAATATGGTGGAAGTCATCTTATCTCATTCTTCCATGGTTCCAGGAACAACAGCTTTCTAGTCACAATAAGATTAGTGGGGAAGATATGGAATTTGTTATTATCTTGGGGGCTGTGCATACACTTATAGCTATCCTGGAGTCATTTGAGATGTGACCCACAAAGTTTTTTTTTTCCTTTTTAAGAATACTTTTTATTGAAGGATTTTCCAACTAAATTCTTACAAATGCTCATAGTCAATAACATACAGAATGTGAACTTCTTAGTTGTATGACTATAGCTATTCATGCAACACAAATAATAAAAAATGAAGTAAGTTCTGCTTCATTATGCATGAGAATGGTATTTTCTCAGCTATTTTTTTCAGACCTTCCTGGAACTGCAGTATAGTCTTCAAGGGTGAGACCTGCTAGTGACTGAAGATGCCATGAAACTTAGTGATTCTCTGTTATGGTTCCTGACAAGCAGTGTCTACATCTGGACAGTGTTTAATGAGAGTCTGCAAGTTTTTTCTTAATCCTAGATCCTCAGTTTAAGTGTTAACCTAGTAACATCCTTCCCACAGATAATGATAGCAGCCTGTCATTTGATGTTCTCAGAGACTGGCTGTTGAAGATGGAGGAGTCACAACTTGAAGGAGATAAGCACATCTGTGGGCCAAGCCCTTTCTACACTGAACATTTCAGACCAAAATTCATACCATCTGGGTGCTAGGCAATGACAACAAAACAGCATTTTTTTGACTTTTTTCACTATCCTCATCTAAGAATCCACACATCCAACCAGAACAAAACTTGACACATCAGATTTACTGCCTGAAACTTCACTTGCACAGTTTTGTGCAAATCTGTTGAATGTTTGAGGTTTAACATAGAAACTCCTGCTCAGCCCTAACTATAATGGCACTATTGCACCACTATAATTAGTTTTAGTTATTTAGTTTAGTTCCTAAAGTGATGTTCTTTCATTTTCACTAACTTGTTAAGTACCCTGTCATGTGTGTTTTTTTAACCCTCATGGTCTTAAACTTTTTTGGGGTGGTTTTACTGTAGCTACCATTAGTTCAGCAAATTTTTTTGTTCAGATCACACTGCCAATCCCTCAGGGGAGTTGTTTGCTGTTGCCATTTAGTTGTACTGCAGAGTTGATTTACATTTTTTTAGCAAAATATTATAATTCTAAAACTAAAAAAATGACTATGAACAGATGCTCTACTAAGGGGAGAAGTGCCATGGAGTCAGCAAAGAAGTAAAGGAGTACTGTAGGGTAAAAGGGTGTTGTAGCTAAAACAGACATGTCTGCAGCAGTATCTTCTGTGGACTCTATGGCCAGTAGTAGCAGTAAAGGAGTAATTGACAGCAGTGACTGTGCTGTTAGTGTGGCCACATTTTGTTCTGATATCACCTGCAGTATTCATGCTGTTGAGGGCTGGGGAAGGTGGCAACAAGAGGAGCAGTCAAAGAGGCAACAGAATCTATACTCCAGGTACAGTGTAGAAGTCTGTAGGTGTCCCTGTTACCCCTGGTGGTGCTGTCACTGAGCCTGATCATGATAGTGTCCTATTCCCAAATGTGTGTGTGGTGCTTGAGCATGGGTCAGAGCCTAAGGGGGGGAGACCTCACTGTTCAGCAACCAGAAATGACTAAACTGAAAAATGCATCTCTGAATCTGAATGAGAGGCAGAGAGAGTTTGGATAAAGTAAAGATGATGAGGACAGAGCTCAGGAGGAGGAAGATATCAGCAGCAGTGGGGATGATGATTAAGATCCTCTGTGGGAGCCAGAAAAGAAAATGAAGAAGGGTGGTGCTGTTGAATATGCAGGGGTTTGTGCCACTATCTCATACAACCACCAATGTCCTCCACAATGCTACAAAAGGTGTTCCTCTTACTGATGAGCCAATTACTCTGTGTCAGTCACCCTGTGTAGAAGTGCATAAAACATCCCAAAAAACAAATAATTTCCAACCTTCCCCACCCTAGTCCTGCCATTATATAAAACCAAGGGTAAAAAATACCTAGTTTGGAATTTTCATATACTGGACACAGCTAATGAAACAGCTACTCTCTGTCCACTGTGTCAAATATGTTTTAGTAGTGGGTGCCTAGGCACTGGTGATGGGCTACACACCCACACACACACCTAAAGCCCATGCATCTGTTACACTGGACTCAATACCAAAAGGAAAATGGTATAGGGTGGCCCTTTCCTTATCATTATCATTTCCTAAGGCAACAAGAAGTGTCAGGGAAATAGCCTAGGTAGAGGGAAGGTTGAGTGAGAAAGATTACTATAGACATGAGGAGGAATCTGTGGGACTGTCTTGAAGTGGTCATAGCATCAGTAATGGGTTGAGTTGTACTGCCCAGAGGCAACACACCACAACAATCCCATTGCAGAAAAAAAAAAAATCAGTGCTTTTATTCAAGCAGCACTCATGAGTCGCCAGGATCCAAATACTACCCCACCAGCCATGTTGCCACACTTAGTACAGCTGTTCGGTAGCTCAACACCCAGAAAGGTTGAGACTGTGCTGCATAGCATGATTGAGTATCAGTCCAAATAACCACCCATCCATGCTTTTGCATGTGAACTGAATTCAGCGACAGCTGAAGTTCTGGCAAGTGATTTATTGCCATTCTCTTTAGTAGAGAACATGGGATTGAGAAAGTTGATGGCCCCAGCCTTTCCCAAATGTCAGATTCCCTCAAGAACATATTTTTCCACACATATCATCCCTTAACTTCATGGGATGGTGTCACATATGGCAATCCATCCCTTTTGCATTCAGAATCACTACATATACATCTCGTTGTGGATATGTGAACCAGTGACCACACAGCTGATAGCTCATATCTGTGCATTAGAGCATATTGGGCACAAGTACCTGGGTCTAGTGTTTTACTCTGTCAGGGCAAAATTGTACTAAGTCCCATTGTGGTGGTAGCAACACTCTGGGTATTTGCCAGCATGCCATGCTGGCAATGAAGTGCATAAGTGGATGACACATAGGTCTTAAAATGCTAGAAATGCTCTTGACTAAAACTGAGGAGTGATTGCACTCCCATTCACTAAAATAGAGTTTCATTGCAAGCGATAATAGCTCTAACATGGTGAATTGCTTCAATGATGGGCGGTTTCTCAGGGTACTATGCCTGGCATACTGTGTTAATCTCACTGTGTAGGAGTTTCTAGCATGTCTTGATATCAAGTCCATGTTGACTGTGGCCCACCACATCTCTGCCCACTTTTCCCATTCTGGAAAGTCCAGAGACAATTTCAGACCCCTGCAGATCTGAACACACTGCCCTGACACTGCATGAAGTTGAAAGTCATCACTAGTGGGACCACTAGCCACCAGAGATATATTTTTTACATGTGAGGAAGGGGCCCATAGCAACCAGGCTTATTTTTTTAGTGGATTTCTCCCAAAACATTCATGGAAGTTTTCCAATCTGTCACAGGCAGAAGTTTGGAAACTTCCACAAAAGTTTCCAGATTTATGCAGGAGTTCCTCAAAGGTGGAAAACCCCATTTCACCCATCCCTATTCACTGGTGAATCAAAACTTTGTAATATTTTTGACAGTGACATATTAGAATAGACTATTATATATGATAACAGCATGGTATGCAACATAATAAATTTAGAACCAATACACCCACTGGTTCCATTTATTAATGGTTATAAACACTAAATGAATAAGGGATATGTGAGTAGACAGTGTTGGATTAGTTTGTTTTCCATTCAAGTTTTGGTGACCTCAGATTACCTCAGACGTGGCTTTGCTGAAGTGTCTCCTAGTATACCACAATAAGTATAGAGGAAAAAACAATTTTCCAAAAGCTGTCTTGTTGCATATTTAATTTATGCAATGCAGTGTGTTTGTTAGGTATCAACTAACAAGTTTAGTATATATACTATTCATGATTTTGAAAGAAAATTAATTGAACTATTTTGTTAACTCATCACTGTTGCTCTGCTGTTTATGCTACCCTGACTAAACTGAGGTGTACACCATTTTTGAGGTGTACACATTGGAGAGAATTGACAAACCCCATGAAAGTCCCTCAGCTGCGGCAAAACTTTGGCACCAAAGGGTGGCAACCTGTGGAGCCGCAGGGGTCCCACTGCAGTGGGTATTGACATAGGTAGAGATGGATTACAACCAGCTCCATGACTTATGGATGCTTGCAGGTAGTCTTGTTAGGAGGATCGTCACAGCTGCAGAGAGCTGCTACAGCCAGTGGGAGCAGCCATAACCCCCTCCTCAACTGCTGCGGCTGTGAATCACATGCACACATGCTGCTGCAGGCGATTACAGTCTGCCACTAGGGTTGCAGAGTGGGACTTAGCTCCCGACTGGTTCATGAATCCTGCCCACTATGTATACTTCATCCACATCTTATACACACCATACAAATATCATGCACCTTAACTGCACCTTATAAAATTTGTAATTTTACTAATATACACCTCATTTGCACCTTACAATCTTAACATTTACAGTTGTGCTATACACCTCAATAGCACCTGAACTTCTACCTTCTGCTACTGTTTTTTTACAAATGTTTACAGCTATAGTAGGCAGAGCCCTGCAGACCTCTTGAAATCAAGAAAGGACATACCAGATTCTTTCCAAAGAACAAGTAGGCGTTCCAATACATGCTCTGTGAAGCACTCCACTCTCTCCATTGACACCAGCAGTCACACAACACTATTTTTCATCACTCAGTTAACTTTTACTCATGGTGGTCATGGCAGAAAATGGTTAGTAGACACACATGTACAATGCAGTTTTGTGGCCATCTTGGACATGGTGGACTGTGCCGTGTTCTGCTATGATCTCCATGATTAAGACCATGAATGAAACTGTGTCTATTCCATTAGTGGAAGTCATGATGAGGACTTGTAAAAAGGAGGAGACAATAACTGAGGAAGGGTACAACTGAGAAAACAGAAAGGAACATTTTGAATGTCAATGAAGCAAGAAACAAATAAGTGCAAGTACTGCTAATTACTCATTGATACCTTTAGGGAAGCTTAAACAAGCCTATATGGCATCTTATCTGAGACTTAAAGTATCAGAGGTTGAATTTTCAAAACATCTTGTAGTATGGGCTCTGTTTTCAAAGTTTGCCACTAGTGTACATTATGACATTTTATCATACTTGTAAAAAAATGCATCAATGCTGTCAAAAGTAATACTCAGTTATGAGGGAGTTATACATATGGTTGGTATCCCTGTAAATTCAGTGGGGGCATTTATCTTCCTCAGAGAGTACAGCATGTAATAAATCTAGTGGTTACTGCCATAAAGATTTCTATACAGGTTCACCTCAAAGCAAATAAAAGGATATGAGACAGAGTACTGAGCATGCTCAACACCAGTGCCAATCAAAGATAAGCACTGGGAGTGCTTCAGCAGGGTGCATCTACTTTAGCTAAATTTTTACGATATATTGGTTTAGCATTTATGCAACTACTTCATAGTCCTGGACATAAGGTTAACTAGAAGTAGCTTGACTGAAGTTAATTTTCTTTTATTTTTACAATCATTCTTTAAGTGAATGTTCACCTGTTTCCTCAATGAGTGGTTTGCCCATCTATTGGAAGGAATCTGTTATCATGATCTCCTTCTGTCTGGTGACATATTTCAAAATTTCCAGCATTACATAAGCAATAAGATATGGCAGGGTGTGCATCATGATGACCTATACTGCATGCCAGTGGAAGTAGTAAGGCATGACACCACAGGTGAAGTGCCTTTATCCTCTGGAACTGTGGAAGTGTGGTTAGTTGAGCATAATGCACACTCCTAAGTGTCTTATTGTGCTTGTAAAAGGGGTAAACTTAGAAAACAGATAAAAGCAAGAGTCCATTGAAAATGAGATATTGCATCTCAGCTTGCACATTCTCATTGCAGATACAAGTGGTTCCATTTCTCTACTCCTCTGGCCCTCTTCCGTGACGTTTCTCCAGCCCTATAGGCTCTGGCCAGAGTTTGTTTAAACTGTGCTGCAGGAACAATCAGTTTGCAATTGGTTTACAACCTGAATTATGCATGTTATTATATTTATACTCATTGTCTTATTGTAAAATATGATTTGCGACACTATATAAATGAGTCTTGCTTCTCATGGAAGCTACTTTGTTTTTTGCAACTTTTTAATATAAAAAAAAATAAATAGATAATAATGACTGATCTTGTTGTCCCTGTAAGGATGCCATTGGCAGTTCTGATTTCTGAACACCCTTGCAGTACTTTCTGTTTACTGGAAGTTGATCTCAGCTAGCAGCTGGAGCTTTATTTTTAGCTGGTCCATTCTTGAAAAATAACTAATCTTTTTTCAGAGTAGCTTAGTACATTTTTTATCAAAAGTATGCGTAACTGTACCAGTTTGACATACAACTAAATAGTAGTAGTGCATCATAAAAAAGACATTTCTCAGTCTTGTTTTTGCAGAATCAAAAATGTATCATGTATTACACTTAGCATGTTAACAGAATTCCTGTAGGTATTCCAAACATTATAAATACATTTGTACAACATTTACAAGAGCTTAGTCAACCTTAACCCCTTTGCTATTAAGGGGAACAATACTTTTTTGTCTAAAGTTCATGAATTCCCCTTCAAAAACAGTGGATCAACCCATTTTTTATGTAAATTATCAAACATTGACCATCAAGTAGCATATGCATTTCTGTTAACTTCAAAACCAGCAGAACAATATCTGAACACAGAGTGCTATGTTTAATAAAGATTGTACTTGTGCCAAAGTTGCAATCAAATCTTTACCTTACTATTGATTTCACATGATTAGTATTTTCAGAATTGTTTAGATAAGCCTCCATTTCATAATCTGGATCAATATTTATTGACCTATAGAAACAAACAAAAAAATAAATATGCAGACTTGACAAAATCTGACAGAATCAGTCTAGTTAGCAAAGTCTTTTAATCTATTTATGGCATTCTTACCATAGAATTCTGAGCTTACTTCTTGAATACGCTAAACATAGATTTCAGTCCCATATGATGGAGTTATGCAGTAAACGCAGAAGTCTATGGTAAGAATGACACAAATAGATTTCATTTTATTTTAATGTTTGGATTACCTAGAATTGCTTGGGTCCCAACCCTGTTCCATTTCAAGCCCAGATAGAAACATAAAAGTTGATGGCAGATAAGGACCACAAGACCCCTCCAGACTGCCCATTTCATTTTCTACCTTATGAATATGCCATTGGCCTTACTCTGTCAATGGCCTATCTATTCTTACTCATCTGTATTGCTCCCTTATGCCTATCTCATGCCTGTTTGAAGCCCTGCAGTGTATTACTATCCACCACTTCCTGAGGAAGGCCATTTAATGCATCCACCACCCTTTCTGTGAAAAATAACTGTCTCGCATTACCCCTTAATTAAGCCTCCCTCTAATCTCATGCAGTGTCCTCTTGTCCTGCTATTTTTCCTATATGGAAACATGTTAGACTCTTTCACCTTGTTAATGCCCTTAAGGTGTTTGAATGTTTCGATCATATCACCTCTCTCCCTCCTTTGTTCTAGGGTATACATATTGAACTCCATTAATCTGTCATCATATGTTTTCTGATGCAGTCCCTGCACCATTTTGGTTGCCCTTCTCTGGACTGCCTCAAGTTGGTTAATGT
This sequence comes from Neoceratodus forsteri, assembly GCA_016271365.2. Taxonomy (NCBI): domain Eukaryota; kingdom Metazoa; phylum Chordata; order Ceratodontiformes; family Ceratodontidae; genus Neoceratodus; species Neoceratodus forsteri. The sequence goes on along the minus strand of CM057450.1, from coordinate 865,157,376 downwards.
CCTTGTGAAGGTGTGGCCTACAGTACTGCATGCAGTACTCCAGATGGGGCCCAACCAGTGTCTTGTAAAGAGGGATTATTACCTCCCTCTTACAACTTGTTATACCCCTACTAATACATCCCAGCATCCCCCTAACCTTACCTACTGCTTTAGTGGTCTGCTTGGATGATTTCAGGTCATCTGTGATGATGATGCCCAAGTCTATTTCTTCCCTTGTGACTGCCAGCAACTCCCCTCCCAACCTATAGGTGGTTTCAGGGTTTCTCTTCCCTATGTGCATGATCTTGCACTTCTTTGCATTAAACCCCAGTTGCCATTCTTCTGACTATTTTGCCAGTTTATCCAGATCTCTCCTCATTCTGCCCACTCCATCTGGATCATCTACTCTGTTGCAGAGCTTAGTGTCATCTGCAAACAGACACATGTTACCCTCCAGTCCATCTGAAATATCACTGATGAAGATATTGAAGAGGACTGGCCCCAGGACTGATCCCTGAGGTACCCCACCTGTGACTTGAATCTCTTCTGACTGTATACCATTTGCCACCACTCTCTGTTTTCTGCCTGTCATCCAGTTTATCACCCAGCTGACCAACTTGTGACCCACCCCGAGCCTACCCAGCTTTTTAATCAATATTCTATGTGGAACAGTATTGAAAGCTTTGCTGAAGTCAAGGTAGGTGACATCAACTGTTTCCCCTTGGTCCACCACTCTGGTTACCCAGTCAAAGAAATCTATGAGACTAGTTTGACGGGACCTTCCTGTTGTAAACCTATGCTGTCTTGGAACCTGTACTCCTATGGATTCCAGGTGTTGCACTATCCTTTCCTTAAGGAGTGCCTCCATAATCTTGCCCACTACTGAGGTAAGACTGACTCATCTGTAGTTCCCTGCCTCCTCCCTGCTACCACTCTTATGAAGCAGGATCACATAAGCCCTTCTCCAGTCTTCTGGGACCTCTCATGTGCTCAGAGACTCACTAAACAGTTCTAATAATGGCTCTGCTAGTTCCACTCTTAGCTCCTTTTATACCCTGGGATGTATGCCATCAGGTCCCATTGTCTTGCCTACCCTGACCTTATCAGGCTCTTGTAGGACCTTTTCTTTTGTGAAGGGACTAGTGCATACCTCCCTCCCCCCCCGCCCCATGTCCATGGTGCTGAGCTGTGGGCCCTGCCCTAGCTTCTCTTTAGTAAATACTGAGCAGAAGTATCTATTTAGAATAGATGCTTTTGCATGGTCCTCCTCCTCCTCCTCCTCCTCACATGCCGCCTTATCCCCTTTGATCTTAGCAATACCCCCTCTGGACCATTGGTACAGTTGGGACCACACCTTAATAGACAACTCTAGGGGCAAGGAGCACAATTCAGGAAGGAGCTGGGAGGCTTTTAATATAGAGCAGGCTGTACAGAGACAGGCCAACTCAGTGAGAGATACCTGCTTCAGTCTCCAGCCACAAGGGTGTATAAAGCAAATATTGAGATTGGGCACTAACTAAACCCCAGTGGAGAAATTGACTCACTTGCAGGGCACAGTAATATAGAAACACATTAGGATGGGCTAAACTTGTTGGGTTTAGGTACTGTTAATTTGTAATAAGCTCTACATACACCAAGCCCTTTCCACAAAAAATAATTCAATAGTCTTTGCAATTGGGAAAACCAGGATTCAAAAGGGTAAAGTCTTAGCATGCCCAGTGAATAGAGCAGATGAGGCAGGAAGTTTATTTTAATTATACTGATCCTGCCTCAGAGGGATGTCTCTCAAGGTCTATTTTAAATGTATTCAGAAGTTGAGTAAAGTTTTCTCTAAGCATAACTGGGATGGATCTAGATACTCATGTGCCCAAGTAAGTTAAAACCTAGGGTTCCCAAGAAAGGCCCAAATTTAGTATATCTCATTTAGTCACCAGATTGTTAAGTGCAGTATTTTTGTCTTGTGCACATTGAGTTTCCATGATGATATATGACAGAAGCAGTCTATCACTTCCAGGGCAATCAGAATAGTGGTGATCGGGTCTTCAAAGTGTAATAAGAGGTCATCAGCATATGTAGACAGGTTATATCTCATCCCCCCAACTGAAATCCCCTTGATCCCCTCATGACTCCATAAATTGCACATCAGGGATTCTATATAAAGGTTAAACAGCAAGAGTGACAGAGGACAACCCTGCCAGATGCCACATCCAAAAGGAAATGGGTCAGACGGAGAATCATTACACCAGATGCAAATGGTGGGGAAACTGTACAGAATTTTTACCCATTGTACAAACTCTGTGGGAAGCCCAAATTTATGTAGAACAGCCAATAAATACTTCCATGAGACATGATCCAAAGCTTTTTCTACATCTAGGGAGACCAGGGCCACAGTGACCTGACCCTTCCCAGATGTGGAAATGAGATGGTGAAGATTCCTAAGGTGGTCACTAGACAACCTTCCCCTCATGAAGCCCACTTTCTCCAGTCCAATTAGGAGGTCCAGATCTGGAGCCAACCGGTTGGCTAGGATCTTGGACAGGATTTTCACATCTGTATTTAACACAGAGAATGGGCAGTAGCCACCTGTCAAAAATTCACCTCTATCAGATTTCTTGATGAGAATAATTAAAGCCTCTAGATAGAAGATGTTTGTTACTCCACTAGAGAACCAGGAATTATACACTCTGGTAAGCACAGGGGCAAGTTCGGAAAGGCAAGCCTCATAAAAGTTTGTGTTCAACCATAAGGACCTGGAGCCTTTTCCAATGACAATTGCTGGATGGCTTGTTGAACCTCAGAAACAGAAACTGGCCTCCCCAACAAGGCACCCTGGGTGGGGTTCAGTACTGGAAGAGGCACCATATCCAGAAAAGTAGCAATAGTGTTAGGATTATCATGCTCTGAGGGATCAGTTGAATACCAGTCCATATGGAAGGACCAAAATAAGGCTGTTCATTCCTTAAGATGAATTATGATATGATTATCCAGGCCAGAAGGAATAGCAGAAATGTATTAGGATGCTAATAGGACTTGAAAAACCAAACTAAGAAACTATGAACCTATGTCTCCAGTTGGTGAAGACAAAGCACCAGAAGTTTCCCAGCTCATTCACTGGACTCAAGATACTTCAATTTGGTTCATTGTAAAGCCAACTCAGCTCTTTGGGCTAATATATCTGCATATTGAGCCCAAAGGGCATTAAATATAGCCCAGTCTTTTGAAGGTGATTTCTTACTTAATGAACCCTACAAATTCTGAATGTCACAGAGGAGCAGATCAAGCTTCACCTTATTTTTCTTGGTGCAAGTGGAGGAGAGCCTAATAAACTCTCCTCGAACGGTACATTTGGCAATGGCCCATAGGATGTCCTCCTGAGCAACTGATCCCTTGTTTTGATTAAGAAAATGTTGCAGGAATTCTTTATGTGCTAGAGTCTCAGGAATCTGTAGAAGTTGTGTTTTGAGACACCAAAGCATGTCTTGCTCTGAACTCCCAACACGTGAATGTACCACACTTACAGGAGCATGATCTGATCACACCATTGAATGTATCTCTGCATCAAGAAAGCCCAATAATCTCTCACTGCTGATCAGAAAATAATCAATTCTAGAAGAAGTACTGTGAGGCATGGAGAAATATGTGAATTGCCTTTCAGAGGGATGTAAAAGGTGCCAGGCATCTACAAGGTCCAAGCTATCCATCACATCACAGAGGCCTCTCTGCCCAGGGAAAAGTCCCTTAGTTCTAGCATCTGATCTATCCCAGTCAGACTGACATACAAAGTTCCAGTTCCCCCCAAAGAAAAATTGAAGTACCAGTGAATGGAGCTAATAGGGGAAAAAATGGATAAAGAAGATGGGATAATTAACATTAGGACCATTGACAGATTCCATCACCACTGAAGTCATACACAGCGTACCAAACAAGATTCTATAATACCCCTGGGGGTCCCATAATTCTTGGGTCAGTTGAAATGGTATCCATCTCACAAACAAAATGGCTACACCACCCCTGTTAGAGGACAGGTCCACTCCATACACTTGCACTACCCTTTCCCTCTTAAAATAATGAACGTCCCCATGAATCAGATGTGTTTCTTGTAAGCAGGCAATGTTTGCACACAGTCTGCTTAAGATGACGCAGCATCATTAGGTGCTTACGCCCATCATGAGACCCCTTTACATTCCAACTTACAATCCTGTAAGGACCCATCATGACTTTATATAAAATAAAGAAATATTAAGCCCTCCAAGGGTTAAGAAGAATACATAGGGTAAAATATCAATCATAAATACAGAGCTGCAGATGCCCAACCCCATTTGGCTAAACAAATTAACCAAGAACCCTAATACCTTCCCACCCCCCTTACATCAGTTCCAGCCCAGCCCATGCCCCATATAACATGTATTAACTGACAAAAACCTAAATACAACAGGAACAAACAATACAGTAATCCCCAGTTCCCCAGTCCTAATGACTGAACTCCCATAAAAAACCTGCTCATGATGCTTAAGCACAAAACTACCCCAATGCCCACCCTTCCCTCCAAAAAAGAGATGTCAAAGCAGCCATATGTCTTATCCAAAGAAAATAATCCTCCTAGCTATGTCTGAGAGCCATCAAGTATTTCTGCATAGTAACAGATACAGAAATAATCTCTCCTCTCTGACAGCCTACTGCCTTAACAGGTTGCTAAAGCAACAAAACAAGTATAAAAGGGATATTACCATCATATGCCTCCAGAGGCTGAAAGCACCCCACCATGCCATCTTGCTTACCTCCTCTATCACTATTATAGTAGTCAACAGTGCAGAACCACAGATAAGTTCAAAGTGTTCTGCTAGAACAAACTACAGAGGGAGGCATGAAGAAAGATCCCAGTTTGCCCTAACTGTCTGGTCAATTGTTAAAACACCATTGTTGCTTAATACTACTACTTTAACATCAATAAAAAAATGTAATAAATAGAAAGAATTATGAAAAGGAAATTAGCATTCATTACTGTTAGATCATCATAACAACCAGAAGCCTTAACATTAGCCTCACCAAAGCAAATTGGTATAAAACACTATAGGCAGAGCTTAACGAATAACTAGATAGCCCCATTAAAACTGGAAAGCCAAATAATAATGTAAGTGTTAGGGTTATAAATATCTCAAGTAAAAGAACACTATTAATTGTCAGTAGTGAACAAACTTCATTCACTGAACACAACATGAAAAATATACAACACATGTGAAAGTTTTGGAGTCCAGGCAAATCCATCCTTAAAGACCAAAACCTCTTACTTCATACATAGGAACAAGACAAGAGACCGCTTAATGAGGGACTCACGTCTGTGCAGGTTGGTAGGACCAGAGTGAAACTTTCCCAGAGGATACCGACATGCAGATATTTTAGTACCTGCCCAGGCATTAGAAGTTTCAATCTGAGAAGACTCAGTCATCCAGGAAAGCACGGCTTAGAAATGAAGCCAGAGAAAAAACAGCATCGCTGATTTTGCTATGCCTCATCAATCTAGAAAGTTTGGTGGATATAGCAATGCCACAATACATCTGTAAACAGTGAGTCACAACATATAAACCTTAAATTGATAAGCATTAAACATCCTGAAGTGTAGATTGCTCAAAAAATAGCATGAAATACTTAAAGATTGAGGAAATAAAAGCACTGGAGCTTTCTTAAAGAGAAAATCACAACAAGGAAATGAACAATGGCTTGCATGTAAGAAGAAAAAAAAAATCTCCACTACTCACAGTAAACACAATCTTGATAATTAGATGGCCAAAAAATGCAAAAGTATAAAATTTGGTGTTTCTAAGTTCTCCCTGCTGAAGAGTCCAGAATATGCAGAAAGTGGCTGAAAACAAAAACAAAAGTGGACTACACACTGTTCTCCCAACATGAATAGGTTTAAACCACATAGAAAACAGAGAGATCAGCCCACAGAAAGGAGGGTCTCACTTGAGCAAATCAGGGTATCATTTCTTTAATTGCATCATAGCTTTCTCATGGGTATCCAGGCTTATCCACTGGCCCCCATGCTGTTCTTGCAAAGTAGAATGATAATGGACCCTGAACAGAATGCCAGCCACAATAAACTTCGATGCCAGGGGATGGAGTGCATCTCTCCTCTGTCGCACCGTATAGAGCAGTTGTTGCACAAAACTAATGTGAGTTCCTTCCAATAGGATTTCCTTCATCTCCCTGATGTTTTTCAGGATATGTTGCCTTTTCAGATTATTGAACAATGTAAAGATCAGGGGTCTAGGAGGGGACCTTAGGTAGACATGGGACATAAGGACCAATGCACCCTCTCCACAACATATGCTGGTCCATTTGGGGAAGGTCCAACAACTTTTCAGAAAGTTTTTGAATAAATTAAATAACATTGGCTCCCTCTGTACCTTCTGGAAAACTCAGTACAGCCAAATTATTTCTTCTACTACACCCTTCTAAATCTTTGAGGTGATCTTCCATCTTTCTAAGTTTCTGTCTCATGGAGGTAACTTCAGGATCGATATTCCAAAAAGGAAGTTTGAGTCTCATTGTCACTGGCCCGACGGGACAGTGAATCTCTTGAGGTACGCATTTTTTGTAACTCCTTTGTGCTATTGACTAAGGCAGTTTTAATAGGGCTCATTTTTATCGAGAAATTTCTGTTCGGTGAGAATGGTGCTCAAGGCTGGATTTCTCACAGACTCTACAGCCTGTGACTTGGAGCACTTGGAGATTTTGTCCTGTTCGGGGGTCAGGGAGGCATGTGGAGAGGAGACAGTTTCTTCATCTCCACATCTATACAGACTAGTAATATACTTTCGGCCCGACCCCAGAATCAAAATACAAAGGATACTACTGATTGAGGAGGATTAAAGTAAGTTTAAGTAGGATTAAATATCAATATTAAGTAGGATCAAATATTAATATATTCAAGCTGGGAGATGGGAGCAGACAAGAGATGCACCTGTTCAGGTACTCATTGTGTACACTTTACTGAAGGAGCTCACTGACAGTTCGTTTGGCAGCCGGCAGCAGAGGTGAAAAGAGCACTGTGCTGGTCACTGGCTCTATTTGGAGATGGAGGGAAGTGGAGTGGTATGTTTTACCTGGTGGTATGGTGGATGGGGGGCACTAGAACACCAGGGAAAAGGGAACTTAGTTGTACAGGGGGTGCATTGGGGAATGGGGAAGGGGCCATTAGAACAGCAGGCTAAAGGGAATTATATATATATATATATTAGAGGCAAAAAACTCCATTTAATGCATTAGTTAGGGTTGTTCCATAGCGACAAAAGTGAGGAAATTTGCTGTTAGGGTTGAAAACCCCCCTTGGACCCCTGCCCACCCCCAACCGGCATTGGGGTGCGCATTGGGATCGTCAGCCATAACTCTCACCCCATGACATGTGTAAATCAGCAGAAGTATAGGAGAATGGGGTGAGAGTTGGGACACGATCAATCACCCCTGCTGATTGAGGAAATCGAGAGTTTCAACCCTAACAGCAATCGCTTCACTAATAGTAACGCTGAGATTTTGCTTCTATTCCCTTCTTTTGAGAATGATAACGAAATAGTGAATGTAATGCAGCGGCAGGAGCAGCGAGGCCCAAGAGCCCGCGCCCCGCTGCATAATTTGTTGGCGGGAGCCGAGGCCCAAATGATGTGTTGTGGTATAGTAACAGGGACAGCAACGCAAACAGAAATGCTAACAGTGGCACACATGGTAACACAAGCACGAATGAAAACAGAAAGGGTAATGCACATGGTGGCGTAGACGGGAATGGTCTGCCACGTGATGTGTTGTCACATAGTAACATGGTGCCTGCAAACAGAAATGTCAATGGGCATGGTGATGTAAAGTGAAACAGTAAGATAACAGTACTGTAGACAGAAATGGCAAAAAATAACAGAAACGCAAGCACAAATGAAAACGCAAAGGATAACGCACATGGTGGCGCAGACGTCAATGGTAAGTGAAACGGGTACAGATCCGAAAGCGGAAAGGGCAACAGTAACAGTAATGTAAGTGCACAGGCTGGTTTTCCCCAAAACCTGCATTGAGAAAGACAGTGAGTACAAATAATGTATGCAAAATAATGAGTATCAGCGCAGAAAATGAGATCTTGGAATACTAAATACATTATATCTCAGGAACCGTATGACGTAGAAAACAAATTTAAAAGTCATATTATTTACAACTGTCCTGGCTAATTTGGATCTTAGTCCCATTAGGGGCTAAGAAATTTTCCGATGAAAAGTCCGTATCTCGCACCGTTTCCGAGATACGGGCCCTGAAAGACGTGGCGAATGCCGTAATGTTATCCTATGGAAAAAAAGAAAAGTTCGGAGCGCCATAACTTTGCCTCCCTGTAATGTTTTATCACCAAACTACTGAAAGACACATCTGTGGGCTGTTGGCTGTCTTCCCTCCAAATTTCAGGAAAAAAGACCAAACCGTTATTTTGCAGCAGGGCTCCAAATGATTTCTGTTAAGCGTCGGGCTCCGTAATGTTATTCTATGGGAAAAAACGTCAATTTTGGAGTGCCGTAACTTTGCCGCCATGTGATATTTTTTCACCAAGCTACTGAAAGGCACATCTGTGTACTGTTGGCTGTCTTCCCTCCAAATTTCAGGAAAAAAGACCAAACCGTTATTTTGCAGCAGGGTGCCAAAGGATTCCTGTAATGCTTCGGGCGCTGTAATGTTATCCTATGGGAAAAACTGTCAACTTTGGAGTGCCATAACTTTGCCGCCGTGTAATATTTTTTCAATACAACACTGAAAGGCACATCTGTGAGATGTTGGCTGCGTTCCCTCCAAATTTCAGCCCAAAACTCCCAATGGTTATTTTGCAGTGCAGTGCCAAAGAATTGCTGTCATTTTCCCACAGACTAGAAAATTACTGTCGCAATTTGCGAAAGCTTCCAAAAAATTTGCGACACTTTCGTGAGCACGAAAGTAATTTGCGAAAGTACTTTTTCCAGAAATTTGAAAAACATATTTCTGGGGTGTTTTACCACAAAATAAAGACATGGCAAGCATCCTCAGGGCCCGACTAGGTGAATACAAAAAAATTAGATTGCTAGAGGGTCCCAAATTTAAATGCCAACCATTTTCTGATCACCAACTGAAAACAAAATGGCCGATTTACAAAGTAACAGGCCCATTTGCGAAAGTAAAATGCATTTCCATAAAGTGTTGAACTTTTTGTTAACTTTTCCATTGACTTATAATGGGAAACTGTTTTGAATAACTTTTGAACCGTTTAATATTTTTCATGAAATCTTTGAAAGGCACATTGGGGACCCTGGCTGCACGTTCCCTGAAGATTTTGGGCCAGTCACGCAAACCGTACGACCTGTAGGTGTGACCACAGAATTCCAGAAAAGCGTAAACGTCTGCACAGATCATGCTTAATAACTCCACAACTGTATATCTGATCAGTACAAAACTTGGCAGATCCAAAGGCCTATGGGTCTTGATCATACTTGCCAAATTTCAGGCAAATCCATCAAACAGTTGCAAAGTTATTAAGGTGAAAAATTTGGGGTTTAACATGGAAATGGCTCCTCAACCCTAACTATGGTAGCACTACCGTGCTACAATAATATATATATATATATGTACAGTGGGCACATCAGGAAATGGGAAGGGGGTTGTTGCATTAAATGCATTACGGGGGCATCAGGGATTCAGGAGGGGGTTGCTTCATTACATGAATTACCGAGACATGGTGGGTCAGGGAGAGGGTTGGTGCATTATATGAATTACAAGGACATTGGGGATCTGGGAGGGGGGCCACTAGCCTCAAGGACTGGCTAGAGCAGTGCAAAACCACCCCAGAGCTCGTGGCACACCTTCAGGATGCACCCTCTGTTTGGTGCACAGCCAGGGTTGCTGCAAGAAGAAGGACCTTGCCACTGGGACCCTGCCCAATAGACAATTGGGTGCAGGGTCCCTGGTGCACCAAGCTTTGATGCAAGCTGTCTTTGGGGGCAGCTTGCATCAGTCTATGGGCCCTTTGAGAATTTAGCCCATTGTCTAATGATTGTCTATAAGATATACAGGTTTACATTGCAAATGTCAAAGACTACATTTCTTTTCAATTGAGGCATCATTTGACAAGATTTGTCAGAGATTAGCCCATACATGTAGCATACACAAGACTTGTCAGCTGAGTATAGATAATTGCAGGTGTGGAGGGTACAGGCAGCTTAGCTGAGCTTTCTCGTAGAGTTAGGCTGTGAAGAATCAGGGGCAGCAACAAGAGGCATTGGAGGTAATTAAACATCTGAGTTCTCTCTTGAACTGTCCAGTTTTGTTGAGCTTTAGTATGTGTTCAGGGAGCTTTTAGCCATTGAAGGGCTCTAATTGAAAAGTTGTGCAATCATTTACTACACAACACTTTGAAAATAAATTATGAGTATCAATGAACACTTTCACCTCTGCCTTGGAAACAAAAGACTTTGAAACAAAATGATTGTGCTCAAAATACCAGATATACAAAATGAAATTGGCAGAGGGGCTTCATCTACTCAGTTTAAGGCTGGCAGTTCCCCCTCATTCAACAACCACGAAATAGCCAAGTGACTCAGAGCTACTAAATCATAATACATCCAGGAACAGATCTAATGAAGCATCCACATCAAAAATAACACTCTTTGACTGTGGCTGTTCCTGAAACTCAGGGTGACATGGGGGAGAGGAATGATTATATGGTTATCCCCTCAATAGAAAGTCAAAAGGTGGACTAACGGGCACCTCCAGTCATTTCTACACAGAAATCAAGATATCTACTCTTCTAGAAGTTAAAGTCATATTGTATATTGTAGACATTGCATAATTTGAGTAATATTACTCATTATGCACAAAATAATGAGAAATATATACATTTATGAGTCTGCATAAGATAAGGATTACAGGAAAAAGCAACAAATAAAGTCATTGCAAGATTACCATTCATGCCTTGTCAGATACTGTATAATGGGTTAACCAAACAGTAAAGATTATCCAACCAAATCATTTAGAAGGCATCAGAAGAAAGTTTTATAGGGAAACAGAAAATTTCATCATACAGTTTTACATTGGTTAAAGCACTAGAAAAGGGAAGTCAAGTTGTTTGTCAATTAATTTAATCTCACGTATAATAAATAATTAATTAAAACTTAAAAAAAAAGTACTTGACACAAGAATGGAAAAAAGGTATAACCATTACCTGCTGGTGAAGCAAAAAAAAAACAAAACAAATAGATCACAAAACAATTTACATAGTGTTTGACGTAGTACCCAAATCCACATAGCCGATTTCCACAAGTGCACACATGAATTGCCACTCTATGCATGCACTACACACCTTGCAATTAATTTTACTACACAAATTGCCACACTTTGTGTCACAGGTTTGCTGCAATGTGCAAATTGTAGCAATTCATGTATTAAAATTTGCTGCAAGTGAAGTGAATTGTGTAGTATGCAATTTGCAAATGCTACACGTAGTGTTCAATGGCCAAGTCCACCACAATTTATGCGCATATTTTTAATTATCAATGCACCTAATAACCACAATCCAAAATGCTGTCTTCCTATGCCTTTTTTGCTTACTTACATTTTTTTATCTAAGTTGCATTGTGGGAGGGAGTAGGAGTGGGATGTGTAATAAATGTGTTAGACCCAAGACTTTGGTGCTTAAATGATTATGGTAATGAAAGGGTTTGGGTGGGTACTGAGGATAGCATTGTAGTTTTGGGTTTGTGGAAATAGATGCACATGATTTTTGTTCTTATTCTGTTATTTGTGGGTGGAGGGAAATATTAAGAAAAGGTAGAATATCATTAAGTTTTGATAATATTCACATTCTGTCCATTCAAATGTTCTTTCTGACTAAATGTTGATGGAACCCAAAATTGGGGCTGAATGAGCTATAATGTTGAACAAAGCAGTCTAAACATACTATCACTGAATATTAATATATTGCAAAATACCATAAAAAAGAAAATAAATTATGAAATATATGTGAAAAAGACAATGATGCAAATGTTTATTTTTACAAGAAAAATACAAAATGCAATAGAAGCAAATAAAAGAGCTAACAAAAAAAATTGAGGGAACAGGATGTTATGGGGGGTGGGGACCAAGATGGTGTTGCCTTACTAGGCTGCTGCTAGACTGCAGCTCAGAGCTGTGTAGTTTTTATTTTGTATCTGGCTACTTAAACTATGTTTTAGTGAGGAAAGAGGTTGTGTACATTGCCGCTTCAATGGTAAGGTACTTTAATGTGGTTTGAGAGGTCAAATATATTGAGTAAAAACCCTCTTTTCATCTACTGGAGAAAATAATCCAGAAGGGTAAGCAAACCTGTTTTCTGTATACTGCACATAGATGTGTAAGATTGCTTGGCTTTAAAGTCAGTTTTCCCCCTCTATGCTCAGGCATTGTTAGCAGAAGGTAAAGAGCAAAATGACTTTGTTGAAATCATTCTGAGTTAAACTGAACTGCTTTGGAAGTCTTGTTTATACCTCATGTGCTGTGTTAGATTCTTTATGCTTTATCCCACATTGGCTAAACCTTAACTGAGTTACTTGTTTAGTAGACAAAGAATGGTGAAAAAAAACTAGAAACCTAACAGAAATTAAAGCTTACTTTGTTGAAAACTAGGCAAAGAATACAGCAATCCTAGTTCCTGAGAAAGGAAAATACCTGAAATTGCATTCAGGGTAATGGCCCTACCTGCAAAGCCTCAAGCCAGAGGTCAAGGGTGAACACTGGATATTAAAAATGCAAGTACTTTAAGAATTTGATACAGGACCTGCCACAAGAAAATCCTGATGACTCATTTCTACCAGAAGGGGTCGGACCACTCATTTCTTCTAGTGAAACTAACTCCCCTAGCTTGCGTTTGGCTGAGGGAGGGGTCCTTGTTTTACTAATTTTGAACAAGGATTGGAAGAAAGCTTGACTAGTAATGGCTCAATAGCGTCAAATATATCACAGAGTACTTGCCTTTTTGTTGATTGGGCTGATCTGTCTGAAACTTCCCAAACTGGAGGAATCTCACAGGACGGCACTTAGTCTGATTCTGATAAGAAGAAGGGGGGAATACAAAATAAGAAATCAAGTTGTTGAAAGCACACACACCTCTAAATGTGGGACTACCACTAGCTCTGTGAATATAGTAAAAATGACCCTGTTGGAAAATGCTGGTTTCACTATTGATAATATAAACAAAGAGGGGATGATAAGAGGAAAAGGGGAGCAGGAAGAAACTAACAGTGAAACTAATTTTCACCATATGACTCCATCTACTGTTCCAGCTATAGGAAATTGTGAAAACAGAAAAAGTTCAAATAGTCTGAGACTTGGAATGAAGGCGGGAATGGGGATAATCTGGCTCCCCCACCACCCTGAACTCTTCTGTTTAGCCCTAGTCCTGACATAAATTTGGCAACCTGTTACTAAATTAAAGAGGCTCAGGGTGCAAGACCCAAGGGTAGAAAAGAAAATAAGAACAAGACAGAAAGTGAGGGGGAAAAGACAGAAGTTTATAATTGAGATATCCTTGGAGAAAAAAGAAAGGATTTCCTAAAATTGGAAAGTAGAATTTCGAGCATTTTGGATGAAATGAAAGTGATGAGATCTGAATTACAAACCTTGCATCAAAGAATATTTCAATGATATATTACCAGGGAGCAAGAAAGATATAAATGAGCATAAAGAAGAAGTGGGCAAAATGCAAGAAAAAAATCTCTGAATTGGAATGCCGTTCAACGAGGGATAACCTTAAAATACTGGGTGTCCTGGAAGGAACTAAGAAAGAAGACATCTTGAAATTTTGTGAAATGTGGTTCTCAGAATTGGCTGGAAAAAATTATTCTGAAAACAAAATTGAGCTCAAGAGAGCACACAGGTCACCAGTGTTTCACCACGCCAATGCTAGATATCCCAGAGTGATTTTTTGTTAAGTATCATAGCCATCAATATAGAGAGCTTATCTTAAAGGAAGCAAGAAAAAAGAAACAACTATTATTGCAAGTAGCACAAGTTTCAGTTTTTCCTGATCTAGGTCCAGAATAGCAAAAGAAAAGGAACACTTTTAAGGCAATCAAGTAACATTTATGGGAAAAGCAAATATCGCTCTCTCACCCAACACCCACCACCCTGAAAATATCCTTTAGAGGTAAAACCAAGATGTCCAACTCCCTTCAGGAAGCAGAGGATTTCTTGAAACAAATTCTCAATACTGGGAAATAATCATTATGGTTACCTCATAAGGAAAATGGGAGGCAAGAGGTGGATTAAAAAAACAAACCTTTACTTGACCCTTCCACACACACAGTTGGATTACAGGGGAAAATTGGTATTTATTGAACTAGAAATGCTAGCTAAAAGTAGCCAAAATGTATTTGTACGGGAGCTCTGGAAGCTGTAGTTTGGGATAATTGAACCCTATTTTGTTTGCAAATGGTTATGTGGGTCTATGATTTTATAGACCTAAGAGAAAGAGGAAGGATAGCATTAGGGATCCAGATTAGGTTAGAGAGAGGACATTTTTTTTTTAAAATTATTAATAAGATGGAAACTGGAGAAGAAACCCAACTATTTGAGAAAAGGTGGATAAAAAGTAGCTTGCAGATATTTTTTCGTTCCTTCCACCCCTATGGTCAGTGTTTTCTGATAGTAACCCTGGAACAACCTAAAAATAGCACCTATGATGGGATTTAATATTATATTATGGAATGTTATTGGAGTGAAAAACCATATCAAATGGAAAATAATAATTTGTACAGTAAATAGACTTCAGACAGCTACTTGAATTTCTTTAGGAGATGCGCTTGGTTCAAGGAGAATTGGAAAAGGCATGTAAATTTTCTGGGTTGGATAAAACTGATATATAATAAACCAGTCACCAAAGTAACTACAAATGAGAATATCTCTCAAAACCTTAGTATGGGAACAAGGAAAAGTTGTGCTATTTCACCATTGCTGTTTACACTGGCAATTGAACCACGAGCAAATATTATTAGAGCCACAAGAGAGATCCAAGGAGTTATGGCAGGAAATTGAATGCTGAAAATGTCTCTTTATGTGGATGACATTCTCTTGTATATTAACAACTCGATTTTGGCCATACCTAAAATTATGGAGATAATTCAACAATTTGGAGTGATATCTGGATTCAAGATTAATTGGAAAAAGTCAAAAGGAGAATATTCCATAAGAGTTTGGTAACTTCACCATTAGAACAGTTAAAATGAAATACCTCAGAATATGTAATATCTCACAAGGAATTTGAACCAAATGTTGGAAGTTAATTTAACTCAGATAATATCCTCTGTTAAACAGAATCGGAACAAATGGGTTAATTTACCTTTAACTTTAATGGGAAGAACAACAGTAATCAAAATGATTGTGTTAACTAAATTACTTTATGTTTTCCAGGCACTTCCAATCTTAATGCCCACTCCACTGATTAAATCCATTGAAATGATAATTCAGAAATTTCTATGGAAATATAAGAAACAAAGAATGCATCTGGAAAAATTAATATGAAAAAAAGATTCAGGGGATTTAAACTTTCCAAATTTCAAAAATCATCAACATGTAGCCACATACTTCTGAATACTATGCTCATAACATACCCTGGTGGGTAGATATGAAAAATTCATCAATAAGGAAAAAAAAATCATCATTTATATACAAAACATAATCCCTCTGAATTAAAGAGTCTTAAAAACAACCGTATTACATCCAATCTTCTGGCATGAGGTTTATTTTATAAAAAATTAAAGGAAAATATCCAAATTAACATACATAGCTCTATCTAAATTTCTGAGGATGAAGACTGAAGGGGTGAGGAGAAGGACATTAATCCTTGGGCCAGGTTCAACCTGATAGACACAGGAGACCTAAGAGATCTAGTTCAAAATAGAACATTTATCTCATTTGAAATACTCAAAAATTGCATAACTTACCTGAAACAGAGAGGTTTAACTTCCTCAGGATCAGGGCTGGGCATGTTGAGCAGTTGGGGAGAATGTTGCAGCTTTCTAAAAAAAGACTCTTCAAACTAATATTTCTTCAGAATATCAAAACAGCAAATTAATTTCTAAAATTTATAAATGCCTACAAGTGACACTTCAAGTTTCCTTAGCTAAATTAAAATCACGCTGGGAAAAAGAGTTGCAGTATACGATTCCAGAAAACGAATGGAATAAGATAATAAAATCAATCAAACCCACTATAAGCAATATAATTATTCAAATACAGTTTAATATAGTTCCTAGAATCTATCATATTTCCCATCTGCTCAACAAGATAAAACATAATGTTGTCCTCTGGTGTAACAGATGTAAAAAGCAGAGGGGTACGCTAAGCCGTGTTATAGCCTCATGTAATAAAATCAGACCTTTCTAAAATAAAATATTTAATACTTTAAACAAAGTTCTTCATAGCAATCTAAAATTTGAACCAGAGATTTGCCTTCTATGTTTTTCAAACACCTATGTACTTCCAGGAGGGAACAAGAGAAAAATTCTAGATATGGAGCTTCTGAATGCTAGGCGATGCATCACAAGGCTTTGGAAGTATAAGAATCCTTCTGAATATAATCTGTGGAGGAACCTCCTGTTAAATTGTGTTGAGCTTTAAATATTTTATTGTTTGGATATAAATTTACTCCATAAACTTCATGTACTTTGGGCTCCAGTTCTACAATTGAGCAATACAATGAAAATTTAAAATAATCATAAGCAAATGTAGTGCAGATAAGATAGGGTTAGTTAGAATAGGGAGCAAGGTGTTATGGATTCCATGCAGTATGCAATTAATAGCCCCATGGAGTGTCATGTAGCTAGATAAACAGACAAAAACTAAAAAGTTATTAAGTCTGCCAATGGTGGCAGAGTTGTAATCTCATAGGCAAACATAATGACCATGCTATTAATATGGCTTTATTATACACACCAAACACTAATAGTCTGGTTTTATTTATGGATTTCTTTTTTTTTATGTTAGGCAAATTCCCATAGCCATATTCAATTGGTGGAGATTTTAATCAATTACTGGACTTGAATCATGACAGTGCCTTCCTAAAGGGAGGAGAAACATATATAGCAAAATCACTCACAAGACAATAAAGGGGCTTAGGTTAGAGGAAGCATTGCAATTTTTGAACCCTAGTAAAAACAATATTAATTTAGTTTTTATGACTACTCTTCATATTATTGAACCTGTGGTTTCTTTATATCTAACTATATGCTACCTAGGATATATTCTATGCAACACTACCTAATAACATTTACAGACTATGCTCCAATAAAAATTAATTTGACAGCCAGTGTCACCACCAAGAGTCAAAAGCAATGGAAAATGAATCCAATATTGGTGAAAGACCCCTTACACATTGAGTTAAAAGAAAAACTGACCAAATCATTCTTTTATGATAATCTGAACTCACCAGATTTTGTAAAGCTAGTATAGAATATCTATATGTTCTATATAAGAGGTGTTACTATATGGTCTATATAAGAGATGTTACTAGTTCCCATATCGACATATATATATTTACACAGTATATATATATATATATATATATATATATATATATTACAGTGGCACAGTAGTGCCACTATAGTTAGGGTGGAGGAGCCATTTCTATGTTAAACCCCAAAACTTTGCACCTTAATAACTTTGCAACCGTTTGATGGATTTGCCTGAAATTTGGAATACATGATCAAGAGCCATAGGCCTTGGGATCTGCCAAGTTTCATACTGGTTGGGTATACAGCTGTGGTGTTATTAAACATGATTTGTGCACACGTTTATGCTTTTTCTGGAATTCTACGGTCGAGACTACAGGTCGTACGGTTTGCACGACCGACCCGAAGTCTTCAGGGAACATGTGGCCGGGGTTCCCGATGTGCCTTTTGAAGATTTTGTGAAAAAAATATTAAACGGTTCAAAAGTAATTCAAAAAACAGTTTCCCATTATAAGTCAATGGGAAAAGTTAACAAAAAGTTCGACAGTGTTGCAAATGCATTTTTACTTTCACAAATGGGCCTGTTACTTTCGCAAATCGGACATTTTGTTTTCAGTTGGTGATCAGAAAAATGGTTGGCATTTAAATTTGGGACCCTCTAACAACCTAATTCTTTTTGTATTCACCTAGTTGGACCCTGAGGATATTTGCCATGTCTTTATTTTGTGGTAAAACACCCCAGAAATATGTTTTTCAAATTTCTGGAAAAAGTACTTTCACAAATTACTTTCATGCTCACAAAAAAGTGTCGAACATTTTTGCCAAAGCTTTTGCAAATTGCAACAGTAGTTTTCCATCTGTGGGAAAGTGACAGCGATTCTTTGGCACTGCGCTGCAAAAGAACCGTTGGGAGTTTTGGGCTGAAATTTGGAAGGAACGGAGCCGACATCTCACAGATGTGCCTTTCAGTGTTGTATTGAAAAAATGTTACATGGTGGAAAAGTTACAGCACTCCAAAGTTGATGTTTTTTCCCATAGGATAACATTACGGCGCCCAACGCATTACAGAAATCCTTTGGATCCCTGCTGCAAAATAACGGTTGGGTCTTTTTTCCTGACATTTGGAGGAAAGACAGCCAACAGCCCACAGATGTGCCTTTCAGTGGTTTGGTGAAAAAATATTACATGGCGGCAAAGTTACAGTACTCCAAAGTTGATGGTTTTTCCCATAGGATAACATTACGGCACCCAACGCATTACAGAAATCCTTTGGATGCCTGCTGCAAAATAACAGTTTGGTCTTTTTTCCTGAAATTTGGAGGGAAGACAGTCAACAGCTCACAGATGTGCCTTTCAGTGGTTTGGTGAAAAAATATTACAGGGAGGCAAAGTTATGGCACTCCGAACTTCTCTTTTTTCCCCATAGAATAACATTACGGCGTTCGCCGCGCCTTTCAGGGCCCGTATCTCGGAAATGGTGCGAGATACTGACTTTTCATCAGAAAAATTCTTAGGACAGTTGTAAATAATATGACTTTAAAATTTTTTTTCTACGTCGTACGGTTCCTGAGATATAACGTATTTAGTATTACAAGTTCTCATTTTCTGCGCCGATACTCATTATTATGCATACATTATTTGTACTCACTGTCTTTCTCTATGCAGGTTTTGGGGAAAACCAGCCTGTGCGCTTACATTACTGTTACTGTTGCCCTTTCCGCTTGCAGTTCCGTATCCATTTCACTTACCGTTGACGTCTGCGCCACCATGTGCGTTATCCTTTGCGTTTTCATTTGCGCTATGCGTTTCTGTTATTTTTTGCCATTTCTGTCTACAGTACTGTTTATCTTTCTGTTTCACTTTACGTCACCATGCCCATTGACATTTCTGTTTGCAGGCACCATGTTACTCTGTGACAACACATCACGTGGCAGACCATTCCGGTCTACGCCACCATGTGCGTTACCCTTTCTGTTCTCATTCGCGCTTGTGTTACCATGTGCCCCACTGTTAGCATTTCTGTTTGTGTTGCTGTCCCTGTTAGTATGCCACAAGACATCATGTGGAGGAGCGCAGGGCCCGAAGGGCCCCGTGCTCCTACTCCCGCCGCTGCATTACATTCACTATTTCTCGTTATCATTCTCAAAAAGAAGGGAAATTAGAGGCAAAAAACTCCATTTAATGCATTAGTTAGGGTTGTTCTGGCGACAACAGTGAACTCACTGTTGATAACCCTGAGACTCTGCCCACCCTCCAAACCTGCATTGGGGTGTGCATTGGGATCATGGTCCCAACTCTCACCCCATTCTCCTATACTTCTGCTGCTTTACACATGTCATGGGGTGAGAGTTAGGGCTATCGATCCCAAAGCGCACCCCAATGCTGGTTGGGGGGTGGGCGGGGGTCCAAGGGGGTTTTCAACCCTAACAGTGAATTTCCTCACTTTGTTGCTGTGGAACAACTCGACTAATGCATTAAAACAGAGTTTTTTGCCTCTAATATATATATATATAAATAATATGGTAGAATGGTAGTGCTACCATAGTTAGGGTTGAGTAGCCCATTTAAGGTGAAAGGGTAAAATTTTGCGCCTTAATAACTTTGCCACCGTTAAATGGATTTGTCTGAAATTTGGAATGCACAATCAAGAACCATCCTTCTTGGGATCTGCCAACTTTCATAATGGTCAGATATACAGCTGTGGAGTTATTAAGTGAGATTTGCGCACATGTTTACAGTTATTGGTGAATTCTTTGCTCGTGCCTACAGGTCACATGGTTTGTGCGACCAGTCTGAAAACTTCAGGGAACATGCAACCAGTTTCCCCGATGTGCCTTACCCTTTGCATTCTCGTTTGCACTTGCATTTGCGTTACTGTCACCATTTTCATTTCAATTGTTACCATTTGCATTTCTTACAAGCTCAAATGGGCAGACTGGGAGGGGCCACAGACCCTTATCTGCCGACACTATCTATGTATCTATGTATCTATGTAACTACTGTTTGTGTTTGAATTTCACTTTGCGTCACCGTGTGCATTTCCATTTGTGTTTACGGCAGCCCTTTAGCTTGCATTGTGTTTGTCTTTCATTTTGCATCTTCGTTGCTGTTACTGTTACTGTTTTCATTTCCTATTATGTTACTGTACTCGTGCACATTACGGCTTGCGTTTCCATATGTGTTTGCATTTCCTTTTGCATTTCTGTTTCCTTTGACGTTATTTTTGCTGTTACTGTTACCATTTGTGTTTACAATTGCAGTAACATGACCATGAACGCTACTGTTTGTGTTTACATACGCATTTGCATTTTCGTTTCTGTTTGCTTTGGTGTTATTGTTCATGTTAACTTTATCATTTGCATTTACAATTGTGGTACCATGCTCATGCAGGTTATGGTTTGCGTTTATGTTCGTGCTTCCATTCAAGTTTTCGTTTCTGTTCCCTTTGGTGTTCTTGTTGCAGTAACACTTAACATTTGCATTTACAATACCAGTGCCGTCACTGTGAGCGTTACCAGTTGCATTTTCGTAAGAGCTTGCATGTTCATTTGCGTCACTGTTTGCTTTGGCGTCACTTTACGCTTGCGTTTCTAGTAACATTTGCTTTACCATTTACGTTTGCTTTACCATGTGCATAACCATTGCCACTTATGTTTGCATTGCAGTTCCTGTTACTAAGTAACAAGACATCATGTGGTGGGAGCGCTGGGCCCAAAGGGCCCCGTGCTCCCACCACCATATTCCATTCACTATTTGTCATCATCATTCTCAAAAAGAAGGGAAAATTAGAGACAAAAAACTTTGTTTAATGCATCAGTTGGGGTTGTTCCACAGTGACAAAAGTGAGGAAATTCAGTGTTAGGGTTGAAATCCCCCCTTGGACACTCCCAGCCTGCCCACCAACCGGCATCGGGGTGTGTGTTGGGGTTGTCGATCCTAACTCTTATCCCATTCTCCTACACCTCTGCTTGTTTACACATGTGATGGGGTGAGAGATAGGGCTGATGACCCCAACATGCACCCTGATGCCAGTTGGGGGTGGGCTGGGAGGGTCCAAGGGGGACTTTCAAACCCAACACCAAATTTCCTCACTTTTGTCACTGTGGAAAAATCCTAACTGATGCATTAAAAGGATTTTTTTGCCTCTATTATAGATATATACAGTATATATATATGTGTATATATATATAAATATATATATATATATATATATATAGAGATATTATGTGTGTGTGTATATATATATATATATATATATATATATATACACCTGGTAGGGCAGGTATAGTTAGGGTTGCATGGCCACTTCTATGTTAAACCCAAAATGCTGAACCCTAATAACTTTGCAACTGTTAGTCCAATTTGGCTGAAAGTATATATGAGCAGAGCAGTACCATAGATCTTCAGATCTGGAAAGTTGTGTTCCAGTCAGATTTATGGTTGCAGAGCTGCAAAGTGTCAAAAACTGTGAAAAATTCTCACTTTTTTGCATTTTTTTATCATCTGTTTTGTTCAAGTTGTGTGCCCGTTTGGTGTAAAATTGTATTGGGTACATGTAGACTGTGTCAAAGGGGTGTATTTTGAAGATCTGGTGAAATAATATTAATCCGTTCAAAATTTATGCCCTTTTTTCATGTCCCATTATAGTCTATGGAAAATTTATATGGGCAGCTTGAAAACTTTCACAGCAACATTCTTTTTGTTTATGCATTGGGAAAATTCATTCACTCTGCCACCATTTTGTTTTTAGTTAGTGAGAGACAAATACATTAGAACTCAAAAAATACTGTCCCTTTTTAAATTCCACCACTTGTGTTTACCTAATTGGGGCATGAGGAACACACACCTGTCATCAGTTTTTGTTAACATTGTCTGAAAATATGTTTTTTTCATTTTTGATTGAGCTTACAAGATTTTGGTCGCGCAAACATAGTCTGTTTGTTCGACAACATTCAAGGGGAAGCATGCAAACAACCGCACAAACATTTTTTGATACACAATAACATTGTTATTAAATGAATAAGGGTGCAGTAAAAAGTTTGCCATTTGCTTGCAAGGAGGTCACTTGTACTTCCTTGCTACAATTTACAGTGTAAGAAGCTGTTGACTCATAGTGGTACCTTTTGCTTGTTTGGTGAAAAAATATTGAGAGGTTTCGTAGCCATGGCATTTTGAAAATTGAGGAATGCCTCATAGGATAGCACTGCAGCATCCATGGCATCTTCAAATGCCCGTAGCTTGAAAATGGTTCAAGATATGGATTTTTTGTCACAAAAATTCTTAGGTGGACTAAGTACAGATGTAGGCTGAAAAGTGATACATACCATGAATTTTGAATTTTTTCTCTACCTTGTACAGTTACTGAGATATTTGGAAATTAGTATTCCAATGGCTCATTTTCATGTTCATAGGCCAGTATTAAGCCCTCAAAGTTAGCACTCACGGTGCTTTTTGGTGCCCGTATCTCAGAAACTATGCAAGATATGGATTTAGTCAACTTATCTCATGTGGAGATCTCACCATCATGATTCGTTATTAGTAAATGATACTGAAATGCTGTCACATTTAGGATTGACCTTTAGTAACCGGAATTGTAACCTTCAAAGTCATAACCATCAACTGTCCCTAACATACCCAAACAATAATGAAAGTCAATCCTTTTTACCCAACAAATAATTCCCTTATGGAACACCCTGCCAGAATCAGTAGTTTTTTGTACTAACCATATAGATGTTAAATACAAACTGGACCAACATTTATTGGCTATGGGATGATGAACCAGCTTGACTGGAAAAGCACTTACATGGGCTTCAACCTTCTGTGTATCTACTTCCTTTTAGTGTCATGATTACAACGACACTGGAATTTTTTTCATAGCTGCTACAGTTGCTGAGATATTAGCAAATTAGTGTTACAAGTGTTCCTTGACCTATAGGGCTGCTGTTTGGCTCCGTATTTAGGTGTAAGAGGGAGCCCCTGGAGAGTCTGTGCTCCCACATGCACATAGTATTACTCAAAAAATGGGCAATGGGAAGGGAGCGCAGGGCACGGAGGGCCCGCACTCTCAGAAAAAAACCTAACACTAACCACTTACATTACACTTTCTCAAAAAGAAGGGAAATTCATTGCAAAAAACTCCATTAATGCATCAGTTAGGGTTGATGTCACAGTGACAAAAGTTTGGAAATTTGATGTTAGGGTTAGCCACCCCTACCACCCCACCATCACCCCACTACCCTACAGGTACCAACAGTCATTGAGGCTAGCCATGGGGTCATCAGACCTAACTCAGCTGCCTAGTCAAACAAATGTGAGTTTCATCAGGAAAGAAGGGAGAGCAGATGCCTGCCCTCAACTTAAGTACCCCCTAGGACCCCAGTCAGGACCCTGTTAAGCCCCACTCTAGACCCAATCAGATTCTTGCCTACCTTATACCTGGTCACCCCCTCCAGTGACCACACCTGCTGAAACTCCACCCCTGTCTGTCCTGGCTGCCCCCTTCCCTAATCCCATCCCCTGCCCATTCCTGTGGGAAACCCCTAACAACTCTGATTGCATTTTAGTGGCAACCTCATTTGTATCTGGTTGTAAACCAAAGGTTTTGTCTATTCCTTCTTCAATTGTTATAAGGGATGAACAGAGTATTGAGATTGAAATGGTAGATTTGTTTGAGTATATGGGTTTTATTTGGATCAATTTTTATCTTGCAGTGTACTTGTTGACTTTCTGATTAAAACAGTAAATAGTAGACTTGGCCAGTTATATAGAATATGAAATTGTGTGGTTTGTTGGTGTACTCTTCTACTACTGAAATGGCTTTGAAAAGAATCAAAATTTCATATCATGGCCAGCCCAATGCTTCTGAGGGCTGAGGTGCTGGATGCCTCACCTTGCACCATGCCGGTGACCCATGTTTGGGAATGAGCACAGGATTCTGGGGGTTGGCAGGGGCGGACAAGGACTGTGCATCCTAGGGGCTGATTTCCTTGTCTGGGGAGGGGGGTCATCAGTGGTCGATGTTTTACTGGCCCCTAGTGGAGGCTGGGGGATAGTTTGCTGACACTGTAGAAAAGGGGAGGAGATGGGGCAGACTCTAGGAGGGAGCTCGTGCAGACACATACATGCTAACTCCACAGGTGCCATTGTTTATTTGTTTATTTGTTTATTTCAGAGATCAGATATACCTTTGAGTCATAGACTCCTTTACAAAGGTTCCACGTCACATGTAATAGATATAGATACACAATACAGATAGTGCAGATACACAATACAGTAAATGTTATAGAGTAAAGACATTTTTATAACAAGAACTAAATTAGCTAAACCTTCAGAATTAGTGCGGTTTGAGACAGTTAGAAAGTAATGGGAACTTAACATCCCTAAGAAGGAGGAGTTATGAGATGTTAGATGAGGCCAGCCAGAGGCCATTGTCAAGTAGTAGAGGGATGGGGGGCACTGGTTCACGTACAGTCGCAGATAGTTGTGGAGCGAAGGTGGGCCCTAAGGTGCATTTTGAAGTGACCAATTCCTTTGATCAAGATGCAAGAAGGAGGGTAGGTTATTAATCCACAAGGGTGCCCTGTAGGAAAAGGATCTTTGGAATTGGGTTGTGCGACAGGAAGGGATGGAGAGACGATGGGTGTCTGAGCTATGGGTGTGGTGAGCTTTTGAGTCCATGGTGATTAAAGGGGTGATTGCTGCAGGGTAGAGGCCAAGGGATATTCTTTTAGCTAAGACACAGGTGTGGAATTTGATTCTGTTGTCCAGGTTAAGCCAATTGGTGTCCTGATATAGCGCACAGGTATGGGTAAGCCTGTCACACCCTAATATCAGATGGCAGGCCTTGTTTAGGACAAGTCTAAGACTATCAAGGGCTGAGGAGCTTGCCTCACCAAAAGTCAGAAGGCCATAGTCAAGCAGGGAAAGAATCGAGGAGGAGATGGCAAGCTTAAGGCCCTCCGGGGTTAGGCAATATTTAAAGCGGTGCAAAAGCCCTAGTCTAATATTTAGGGCCTTAGATAATTAATGAATATGCTCATGATAGGAAAGGCCAGTGTCCAAAGTGATGCCCAGGTATTTAAAGGAATGCAAAAATTCCAGAGGGGTCTGAGACGCAGATAGTATTTGAGGAAAATGTCCTATCCTGGGGTTCTGCTGATGTGCAAAAAGCATACCTTTGTTTTTTTACAGCTAATAGTAAGGAGATGAGAGACAAACCAGTTTTTGACAGCATTGAAGGAGGACTGGAGGGAATGGTGGAGTTGAGAGGGGTCTGGGCTGGATGAGAAGATGACAGCATCATCAGCATATAGTAATAGGTTGGAGGGACAGGATGCGGGGAGGGAGTTAAGGAAGAGGCTGAAGAGGAGGGGACCCAAAATGGACCCTTGAGGGACTCCTGAGAGGACAGGTGATTTGGAGGATAGTGTATTGCCAATTTTAACTTGAAGAGTCCAATTGGTAAGATAGTCTGTGAACCAACCCACTGCTTCCTGTGAGAGACCTAGGTTAAGTAAGGTTGTTTGGAGTAGTGAGTGGTGGATGGTATCAAAGGCCTTAGTGAGGTCAATGAAGATCGCACCAGTGATGTGGCCTTTATCCAGTTCAGTATGGATGTGTGATGTCAGTTCAAGCAAGGCAGTGGCCGTGCTGTGACCTTTGCGGAAACCATGTTGCTGTTTGCAGAGAAGGTCATATTTGTTGAGGTGGTCAGTGAGCTGATCCAAAACAATTTTATCTAATGCCTTGGAGAGTGGGGGAAGTATGGAGATTGGGCGGTAATTGTTTGTAGCGGTGCGGTCACCACCTTTAAATATGGGTGTGATGGAGGAGGATTTCCAAATGGCAGGGAATTTACCTAGTGAGAGGGAGAGGTTTTAGAATGTAGGTGAGGGAGCTAGGACTTCCTTAAGGGAGAGTCTAAGAATTTTGAGATAAAGGGTCGGCGTTGGAGGAGGCGTGACTAAGGGCAGCAGTAAGGTATGGTTCTGCTGACTTGGGAGAGATGTTGCGAAAGTAGAAGGGGGGGCACCGGGGTGCAGAGAGGGTGTGCTAGGAGCTGGTGGGTCATAGAAGTTTGGGGGGAGAACATGGCTAGGGTTGGAGAAGGTATCACTGAAAACTGCAGCAATAGTAGTGGGGTCGGAGGTCAGGGACCCTTTTGACATGACCTGGGAGGGTACCAGGTTGGGGACCTTACCGCATATTTCCTTGATGTTGTTCCAGAACTTATGTCCAGAGCCCCAGGGTGAAGTTAAGGCAGATTTTTAGTACTCTGCTTTTGCCCTGTGAATAGCCCAGGTGCAATTGTTCCGAGCCATTCCATAATTCTGACTGTCATGGGGGAGGCCAGACTCTATGGAGAAATGCCATAATGAGTCTCTAGTTCGCATTAAAGACTTGAGCCTTTCGGTGAACCAAGAAACATGATTGCCTTTCATCATTCTTTTCATGAGTGGTGCATAGTGGTCACATATATTATTAAAGAACCATGTAAATAGGTCCAAGGTGCTGTCTAGGTTTACGGTGTTCAAGATGAAGGACCAGTCCACGTCTCTGAGGTGCACTTTTAATTGTGCCAATTTACCAGGACCAAGTTTACGTTGCACAATTATTTTGGGAGGCGATCTTGAAATTTTACAGGTCCATGAGCAGAGCACTGGGGAGTGGTCGCTGAGGGCATCTGGAAGGATGGTAACATTGGTGATCTTGCCCGGGCGATTGGAGAAAATGAGGTCCAGTAGGGAGGAGGATCCAGTACTTGGATCAAGACGAGTGGGGGAAGTGACCAGTTGAGAAAGATCTTGGGCTGTGGTGAGATCAATGTAAGGGATGGCATCATTACTTAGCCTATTGATATTAAAATCACCAAGTATTAGTAGTTCCGACTGTGATGGTAATGTGTCCAGATACAACAGTAATGCTAGGAAAGCTGATTTTTGGTCCCTTGGGGGAATGTATGCTGTTGTTATGTATAAAGGGTTAAGGGCTCTTCCCAGAGTCAGTTTGACAGTGAGGGCCTGTGTGCCAGCCCCCAGCTGAGGGGCATGGAATAGGTGACCTTGTAAGGTATCCTTAGTGTAGAGGGCACAACCACCCCCTCTCTTACCATCTCGATCTGCACGGTAAAGGGTAAACCCAGGCAGTGATATGGAGGAATCCGTAGTCCGAGGGGTGAGCCAGGTTTCAGGCAATGCTATGACATCAGGTTGGTGCATTAGTACCCAACCCTGGAAGGAGTCCCACTTTTTTAGGATGCTGCAAATATTGAGAGATGCAATGCGCAGCTGACCCTGGTTACACTGGGGAGGCAACATGACCCTTGGTGGTCCAGGATTAGGATGGATATTCCCAGACAAAAGGAGGAGGAGAAGCAGGAATCTATAGGAGGGGAACCTGGAACACTTCCTCTTTTTAAAGAGGGATATCTGGGTATGAGGTTTAGTGGTGGGGACGGTAGGGATGAGTAGTCCATGTGCATTCAGGAAGGCCTGAAGGAGGTAAGGAAAGTCAAGGGTGGCCAACGGTGTTACATGTTCAGGTCGCTGAGACAGGACAGCACCTGGGGGAGTGGCCAGGATGGACTGGCTAGACAGGCAATTGAGGTGAGTAAGGGGAGAGAAATCTACCTGCCAAGCCCCTATAACAGGGCCATGGGGGGGTGATGGTTACCCAGCATGTCACTAGGTGCCAAGCATTCAGGCTGTGGGCAGATGTAGAGGAGGGGGATAAGGGTGTATCAGGATAAGACTGGAAGGGGAACTGGGCAGGGGGAGCAAATGACAAAGCAGCAAGATAATAGAAATCATCCTGACACTAAGAGATTGGAAGCTGTGGGGTGGCAGTGAAACAGGAGATCAGTCAGTAGAGCAGCCTCTAGTGGTTAAATAATATAAGCTGCTAATGGAGAACTTAGCTGATTGGTTAAAGCAGCCTATAAAAGGGAGCGCTCACCAAGGGTGGTGGGGAGCCGACACCCTGCGTCGTCGAGGCCAAAATTCAGCAGCAAAGCTGAAACCTCGTAGTAAGAAGCAGCACTCCTCACCTCCTGGGAGAAAAAAACAGGAAATACTTGCTGCGGTGGAATGATGGAGGGCGCCTTGCAGGATCTGCTCCTGGCTAGCCACAGCACTGACCACACTGGATCTGGTCTCCAGTGGTGGTTGGGGAACCCTGCTAGCCCCATCAGGGGGATAAACCCTGGGGGTATGGGCCAGCACTGGATAATGCCCACCAGGGGACGGGGCTCCCTCCAGAAGAAAGAAGGGCTATGGCAATGAGGAGAGAAAAAGAAATAGCAAAAAAAAAAAAATAATTTTCATATCATGATGCTTGCATTTTTTTTTAACTGTGCAAGTATCATATTATTGTAATTTGTATTTTACAATGAATTTGTGTTCATTTGATGCTTACCATTGTTATTTTCATTTGATTTACTTTTGGCAATATTTACATGGCTTTGTATACTTTTTTTTTAAGGATTCACTACAGTTCAGTGGAACATTTTATGTTACATGTTCATCCATAACATCAAAACTGAAACCTCCGTTTTATGGAACTGTTTTGGACCAACATCCATTTATCTATGTAGTCATTAAAAACATGAAGTTGTTACCTGCTGACTTACAATGATTTAGGATTTACGAATCATTCAAAATGAAACAATATTGCACAGATAACACAATTTGTGAATGTTTTACTTGATTACTGTAGTGTTATTGTGTTCATATTTTTTGTTATGTACTTGTTATATCTTCTGATGTCCTAATAAAAATGGATATTTGATGCCCTTGGGGTTAGTCCAGTAAACAAAATAGCACCTTATTGAAATCTAAACAGCCAAAACATAAATGTAAGTAATTGACTGTACAGTGAAGTAGTAGTATTGCATATAGTGATC
This sequence comes from Neoceratodus forsteri, assembly GCA_016271365.2. Classification (NCBI taxonomy): domain Eukaryota; kingdom Metazoa; phylum Chordata; order Ceratodontiformes; family Ceratodontidae; genus Neoceratodus; species Neoceratodus forsteri. The sequence goes on along the minus strand of CM057450.1, from coordinate 865,128,024 downwards.
CACCAGGATCCGATGTCTGATACAGCAGTTTTGCAGAATTCTGCAGGATACAGTGTAACTCAATAACAGTTGCCATACAGGACATAGTGGCACAATGTGACATTGCATCTGAACCTGGTGGACACCAAAGTAAACAAACAACAGCTTAGATGGAATAAAGTATTTTGATATCAGGAACTTGTTGATTGAGTTACTTGGAAGGAAATAAAAATAATTATTTTACTGTGCTACTTCAGATCATGGTGTGGTTACAGCTGTTCTTTCAAGATAGTCAAATGCTTTTATTAGCACTCTGCAGCCTCAAGAGATTTGTATCCAGGGGTGGAACATCTGAACCTAAAATACAATATAACTATCCACCAGAAATGAGGGAACATTCAACAGCACAAAACGTTATGATCGATACCTTACTGAGTTGGAAGTGGCATAATATCTTAGGAAAATGTGTCCTAATGTCCTAGATGGTATCTCCTACAGATTTATCAAAGTTTCTGCTAATATGTTAGCCATTACCTTTTCAAAACTTGTTTACCTATCTAATTGTCTTGACCGTATTTTAGATGAAAGGAAACAGGAAGTCGTTGTGCCAAATGTTAAATAGTATGATGCTATATTCTTGCTAGCACCTATGGCAAAGGTATTAGAACATTTTGTTTATAACTACTTGAGGATTTTTTTTAAACTTAATGTTCTGACCCCAGTGCAACATGGAATCTGACCCAGGTATAGTACAATGATAGCCTCTTTGGCTCTGTCCACTCTACACCAGAAATATCCCTCTTGTAATGTTACAGAGGGTTCAAACTGTTACCGTAACAGTTTGCATTTACACTGGTAACATTACAGAAAACATTTTCAAAACCGTTGTTGAAAACTGATATTAAGCATTTTCAACAATGGTTTCTGTAACAGTTTCAAAACTCTGTTTGGCCCTGCCAAACCACATCAGTAAAATCCTGTAACGTTTTCAAAATGTTTTCAGTGGTAGTGTGGATGCACTGTAACATTTTCAGTCTGTAACACTTTCAAAACATTACAGAGTTTCAGTGCAGTGTGGACAGGGCATTTAAGGTTCATACAGGTTGCCCACCAGCTCAGGATTCTGTTCAGTATTATAGGTGGAAGCTATTTTTTGTGGACTTCACAGAGGCTGTCAGTCTACTTAATTATAAATTGTTATTGGCTTCTTTACACAATCTGCAACTGTTCATGTATGCAGAAGGGTTGTTTTATAGTTACTTGACTTGCAGAACACAATGTACAAGGATTAATGATATTTTCTCAACTTTAACTCCTTTGGGTATAGGAGTCCTGCAAGGCTTGATACTGGGTCCTTTACTTTTTAGTCTTTAAAAAACTCTGTGGGCTGGATATTCAAACTGCACAATTTTGTGGCGCAAGCCCTTGCGCTGCACAAAATAGTTGTGCAGGGGTGTGGCCGGAGCGATATTCAAAGGAGTTGCGCTATTGAGCAACTCCTTTGAATATCTCCCCCTGGCCACAGCCACTGTGCATAGCGCAGTGGAACTTGCGCCACTGCAAGTGGTCAGAGTGGAGCATTCAAGTTGCGGTGGCGCAAGTACCACTGCGCCATGCGAAAATTTCTGATATTCAGAAGGTGACATGCAAATGGGGCCATAATTCATGCAAGGCGCAGAGGAGGCCATTTGCATCTGTTTATAGCCCCATTTGCATGCCATTAGCATGCAGGTGCGCCGATCCCAGAGGACTTGCGCCTGGCACCTGCCAGGCAGCAGCCGATAGGGGACCGGCGCCCACTGCAGCCAATCACGGGCAAATGTGTGAAAATCCCCACCCCGACTGGCCCGATCGCGGGAAAAGGCAGCATCCCCCTCCCCGACTGGCGGATCGGGAAAAAGCTTAAATCATCCCACCACCAGCCCGATCGTGGGCAAGCAGTATCCCCAGAACGTATCCCTGGTGGTCAGTGGATCCGTTAAGCCTGATCGCGGGCAGAAAGTTGAAACACCCCAGAGCGTATCCCTGGTGGTCAGTGGACGCTAAGTCAATCGAGGCTGCATTATGTTGGACTTCCCCCAAGACTATAACCTGGTGATCTGGTATCCCCTCACCCACCAGAAGCCCCACCATCCGCTCCCCAGCAGCGGCGGGCGGCAGCATCCCACCATCGCCCCGCCCACCGACCCCAGACTGCCTTATGCAGGATGGGCTGCACACGTGGCTCTTGCTCCACCAATGGGCATGCAGCTACCAGGACAGTCAACCGATGTCGAGCGGCAAGTGAATGGGATGCTACCGCCTGCGGCTGCGGAGGCGGGGGGGTGACTCGAAGGTAGCTGGTGAGAAACTGCTGAGCACAGAAAAAAAAGTCTTGGGGGTGGGGGCGCCAATGGAAATAATGCACCTGCGATCAGGCTTAGCGGTCCACTGACCACCAGGAATACATTCTGGGGGTGTTTGAACTATTCAGCCCGTGATCGGGCTTAGCGGTCCACTGACCACCAGGGATACGCCTGGGGGTTAAATTTCTTCAGCCCGCGCATCGGGCTTAGCGTCCGGCCTGGACCACCATGGATAGCGTTCTGGGGACACTTTGCAGCCTACGATCGGGCTGGTGGGGGTTATTTAGCCGCTTGCCGCCGATCAGGCCAGTCGGGGTGGGGGATTTTTACACTTTTGCCTCTGATCGGGCTGCAGGGGGGCACAGGGAGTAGGTTGAGGCCAGCCACAGGTGCAGCTGCTGCTGCACCCTGCAATGTGGCAGCTCACCTGTGGGTGGCCTCGACTGCTTCTTTTACTTTTGGCTCAAAGTTACAGGCACAGGTTGGGGGTTGTGCCTGCACAACTCTGCACAGCCCCCCTGAATATCGGGCTGTGCAGTTTATGCATGGTTCCTCCCCCTCCAGTTCAGCATGCATTCATTAGCATTGCACTGCTACTCAGCATGTTTTCAGTGGCACAACTGCCTCCTGCTGAATATCGCAGAATGGTGCAATTTCGGACTTGCGCATGGCGCAAGCCTTTTGAATATCCCACCCTGTATGTCAGGCCACTTCATGTGCAGAGATACTACTGTATGTGGATGATGTTGTAATATTTGATATAGGCTAGTGTGTTTTCTTCATTACAAGAAACTTTCTATTATGATATAGATTGTTTGCAAATGTTGTTTTTACAGCATAAATTGGCACTTAATGCTACAAAGACAAAAAACATGCTTTTGTAATACTTGGGGAGGGAACAAATTCATCAGATAACTTTAAATGGGAACTTGATAAATTCATTCTCCAATCCAGCAGCAGATAATAACCCACCTTATGGTGGGAGACAGTCTTGATGGGTCCTTGGCCTTCTTTTGTCTTGGTATACCAATATACCAATATACCAAATGCCCTTCCCCAAAAAATTCTTACTATCAAAACTTTTGATGATACTATCATTGAACAAGTCTTTTTCCAGTATTTACATCTCACTCTCAGTGATTCACTGTCCTACAGGCAGCATATTTATTTTTAAAAATGGTAATATATCAGCACTTGAGGGGGGTTTATATTGAGTTAATATTTATTTAATATGTTTTTTTACCTTATTTCATTATATCTCCTCAGCTGGTGGGTGGTCCTATGGTTTCCCCTATCCAGCTTGCCTTCTTGGGCCCTGCACCAGCCACAGTCCTGAGCTCTACTCCCTTGCCCAACTCTCCCCAGGCTACTTCACAGTGGGTACTTACCCCGCACACTGTAGAAGACCTGGGGGCCAGGCTTGGGGGAAGCTAACTTTGAGTGTGTCCATTGGAGCCGGCCTTCACCCGCGTTGGAGGATTCAATTTTTTCCCAGAGATTTCCCCCTATAGCACGGGAGTGCAATGATGTCAAAGGTGCTGCCACACACGTTTCCATGAACTGCATGTCTGATGTCAGCCTGCACCTACCCACACTGTGACCCCCGAGCATGCACTAGCCCCCAGCCACCACCAGGAGCCAGTACCTCAGCGGTCATCCCATTCCACCCTTCCCAGAGGAGGAGAGCAGTCAAAAAATATTCAGTTCTTCTCCCCCTGGGCAACCTCATGGCAACTGAGGTCACTTCTGACTCTGGGTCATCGGTGTGGTAAGAGGTAAGGCCCAAGCGCTTCAGCCCTTTATACCACCAGGCCAGCCACTGAGTTGGTATGTTGCTTCATCCTGCTAAGTGGAGATTGCTGGCTAAAATGTTTTAGTCTGTTTTTGATTATGGATTATTATTTTAGAGTGTTGCTATGGATTGTGCACTAAAAATACGGAGTGTCCTGTATAATAAAAATGCTTGTGTGTTTTACACTCACCTTTTAGAACACACCACTACAAAGATTACTGAGACAAAATTGAATTCATTATATTGATATATGACCTTCTAGAATGGAGTACCTTAAGAACATCACACACCCCTGTCTCCACTACTGTTTTTAATTCAGCTATTAAAAAGGAGATAACTGTGGGATGCCAGTGCGCTATCTGATGTTTATACATTGTTTTACCATATGACTGCTTACAAATCATAATGTCCCCTATTCACTAATGTGGGCCTGCTATGAATGGCAGGCCCATAACTAGTCTGTACCCATTCACACAAATAGACAGGTGTGCAGGATGCACCATTTATGAATGCTGGACACCTATCTGTGCCTCCACCTCACAGGCACAATGGTGCACAGAGCAGACCAGGAGACACAGACAGGCATATAATCAGATGCTCTTCTTGGTAGTGGATTGGATTCCCTGCTCTGCATAGAACATGGGATTGTGGGACATGGCAGGTTCCCAGTAGATTATGAATGAATGGATGAGTGCCTTATAGCTGCTCCCAGCCCTGTCTGCATATCTAGAGGGCTGAGGCAGCATGACAGGGGGTCACTTGCCCCACCATGGCTAGTAGGTACATGACAGAGGGAGCATGCAGGGCTACAAAAGGGTCCCTTCCTGCATAGTCTGCACCCCTCTCTACCAGTAATCCACACTTTGGTGAATAGCACAGAGTGCAGGACACTTCCTGTCTATCCATGCTCACAGATCCTCAGACAGATATGGAATTGTGTGTGGAAGGGACCCACTCACCTTCTGAAAATGATGCAGTGGTCAAGGGGCACCTGATAAGTGGCACAGAAACTTAGGGAAGTCTATGTGCTACATATAAGCAGTACTTAGGCTTCATACATAGACCCCATTGCATTTATTGTTATAACATTTTTATATAATAAGGAGTGAAATTGTATGTGGACAGGATTGCCTTTTAAATAGGGTATCTCAGCCCTAAAAGTATTTTTTCTAGTATGAAAATAAAGAATTGCACTACTGCTACTGTGCATTGTACAAGTCATTACAGTTGTTGTCACTTAACATAGAAACATAGAATTTGACAACAGATAAGGACCATTTGGCCCATCCAGTCTGCCCATTTCTCTACCTAATGGTCTAATCCTAGTTAACCAACAGCCTATTTCCTGCTACCCCTAACCTCTAGAATTGCCTTATGTCCGTCCCATGCATTCCTGAATTCCCCCACTGTTTTTGACTCCACAACCTCCTCAGGATGGCCGTTCTATGCATCCACTACCCTGTCTATGAAAAAATACTTCCTCACATTACCTTTGAGCCGTCCCCCTTCTATCTTCTAATTGTGCCCCCTTGTTCTTACACATCTCTTTTTCTGAAAGATGCTACCTTCTTGGACTTTGTTGATTCCCTTGAGGTACTTAAAAGTCTTTATCATGTCCCCCCGCCCCTCCTTTCCTCGAGGGTATACACATTAAGCTCCTTAACCCTTAGGCTGCCGGAAGATTTAGAATGCATAGGTTTTTAGGACAAGATATCTTGTCGGCAGCAGCCTAAGGGGTCTCTCTTCCTATATCTTCTGGTGCAGACCCTGCACCATTTTAGTTGCCCGCATCTGGACTGCCTCCATCCTGTCTATGTTTTTACAGAGATTGGATCTCTAGAACTGCATGCAGTACTCCAGATGGGGTCTCACCAGCTGTCTGTACAGAGGGATAACAACTTCCTGTTTTCCACTGGTGGTGCCTCTTCCTATACATCCCAGTATCCTCCCAGCCCTCCTTACTGCCCTCTCACATTGCTTGCTGACCTTTAGGTCATCTGATATGACTACCCCCAGATCCCTTTCCATTTTTATTGTTGTTAGTATTTCACCACCCATAGTGTACACTTCCCCTGGGTTTTTGTTTCCCAGGTACATTATTTTTCACTTCTTAGTATTGAATCTAAGCTGCCATACATTTGACTATTCCTCCAACCTTACCAAGTCCATTCTCATCCTTTCCACCCCACCTTGTGTATCAACTCCATTGATCAAAGATATAATTGTTGCGCTGGTGTAGTGCTAAAAATAAAATAATTGAGGTTGGCTCCATTGTCAAAATTTAAACTTTTACCAACAGTCAGGTCAGAGCTTAATACTACATTTGTGTTCACCAATCTTGTAAGGTTTCTCACATGATATCAGTACTTTATCTGATAGTTTGTACTTTCAGGACTGTAAGGTATCCCTTAAATGTTACCATCTGTTATGAATTTCAGAGTTTTGTTAAAGTGTTACTTGCTGACTTAAAATTCTTGCAATTGTTTCTGAATGTGGGTGTTTTAAAGTTTTTCATTCATTTTTGTTTCTGGTCATGTACTTCCAAGGTTACCAAATCAAACTAAGGCAAAAGACAGTTATAATAGCAAGAACCTGTATTTCGTTTTGACACATGACAATGATTTGGTTGTTTGAACATGAATCTACAGTATATCCAATAGAAATATAGAGGCATCCAGTGTTTATTGTGATGTTGCATTCTGTGATGGCATTGGTGGCAATAATGATGAGGATATCTTCCCATGCAATGCTTCCGTCCTGTAACTTATGTAAATGATAACAATTATTCATCCTCCACTCTTTCAGTATGACTAAATATAAGTACTGCTTTGCATAATACCTGCCCACCACCACAATCTGCTACGGAGAATACAGATTTAACTACAGGTGCCACTGCAAACCATACAACTTGTCTTCAAAGCTATTTTCCAACATTGTCTAAAACTAGTACAGGCAGCATTTGGTTCACTGCCAGGAAAAAGAGAGAGGTTCTTCTTTAGTTTGGAATCATTTTGTCATATGTCCAAATTATATTTTTAAAGCAGTATGCCTTTACTGCAAAAGTAGATTTAACATGAGAAGTCAGCAGGTAACATGAGTAAAACCTCACTAATTATACTTCTTCAGCGCCAGCTTCCAACAGGGGTGAAAAAGATTATGAATGATGGGGATGATGATGATGATGATGAAGAATAGGGTGACTTTGATGGTGATCTTGAGTTAATGTTTTTCGATTACAATGATAATAAAGTCAGGTATACTTACAACATTCCCACATAGTTTGCAGAACAGTGAATGTGCAGAGGATTGGTCACAACAGCTGTTAGCAACAAATCTCCTAAGAGCCTGTAATGAGCCTGAGAAAAGGAATAATGCACATTTGTATTAAAACATTCAACACTAAGGTAGTTCATAATAGGATAGGTAACCTTAAAGGCAGCACTTGCAGAAAAAAAAGAAAAAATCAAACAGGTAATCAAACTGCTGTCAAAATCAACAGCTTAATTGGGGAGATGATAATATATAATTTAGAGCTATAGTACAGCAAGCCTGGATGTAATGCAGCACTACACAGAATTACTTCAGAATGCTACAGTATGCTGCAGGGAACAATGTAATTCAATGGCCACTGAACCCTTCTGTTATGCAATGTTTTGTGATGTGCCTTTTATTGCAGCTCATCCTGGCTGGCATCACTGTATATTCCAAAACAGAACACAATGGCTTCTAGTGACTGTAACAGGAATTACGGAGTTGGTAGCGAATGCCTTCATAACATACTTTTCCCAATTGTATCATTCCGGAAATATATGATACAGCGAGGCAATCAATTTTCAGACAGTTAGCAGAGGAAGAAGGGTGCTTTGATCATTTTACAACAGACCTTTGGACATGCTTGTCACCTCAGGCTTATCTATTTCACACAGCTCACAATATCACATTTAAAAAGTCTGTAGCATCAGCGTCAGCAGAAACAAAATGTGTCAGTCAGTCAAGTATAGCATCTTTGGTTGTTGATGAATACAGAGGTATGACACTACTGACTGTGTCTCCAAATAATTCAAAGCATAGTGCAGCATACTGTATGCAATATATGGCTGCTTCTGGAGAAACTTTGGCAAGAATAGATTGTGTCCCAGAATCTTATATTGGAATTACTGTGATAGATAATGGTGCTGATGTTATCAAAGCTCTTCAAGACTATGGCCTGTAGCACACAGCTAAATATTTATTTATTTATTTTTCTTTACCCTCACTCTCAATTTTGTTGTGTGCTATGCCCTATAAAACAAAAATGATGTGAGCAACCTGGTCTAAACTGCTCATAAAATATGAGGGTGCATTCTTAGGTCTGTAAAGGCCTTAGTGATTATTGCACAGTATCAATGTGAGTACAAGCTACCATCTAACAATCCCTTACAAAATGATATTTTTCATAGGAATTCCAACAAGAGTAATATGACAGAATTTTAGAGTATTTTACTGCAACAGAAATTGACTGTACATAATATGGCCATAGTTCAAGGCATTGGGAGTTTTGATTCAAGTTGTTAGAGGGACTTGTTTGAACACTGGCACCTTCTGAAAATAAAACAAAATTACTTAGTAGTTACAGTGTGTCTATGAGTCAGGTTATTATTAGGTTGTTCCAACTGTACATATCCTTTTTGAAGCCACAGCTGATGTTATGAAACTAATGCAGATGAAGGATAGTCTGAAGATCACAGAAGAAGCTACCATTTGAAGTGCACAGCTGCATAGAAGGCTTGACTCTGTTCCAATACTCAAGTACAGTATGTAATTGAAACAATACAAGATCCTCATTTCAAAGACATATTGTTTGTGTGTGACAGCTTTCCAATAACAAATATAAAGGAAGGACTCATCCAAAAAATTCAAGTTGTCCAAGTGAAAATGGATCTCACTGAGCACCAGCAATCACCAAGGCTGTCATGGAGCTCAATTTGTTCTACTGCACTGTCTCTGATAACAATCTTTAGTTCTCCTCCCCTATGCCATCCACTTCACAAGAACGTTCAAAAAAACCTGATAATATTTGGATAAAGCTAAATACCCTTGAGTGCTTAAGGCCACTGACACAGCAGTCGTAGGTACCTACTGCTGAAAGAGCATGGAATACTAATCTAATGGAGCCATGAGAGACCAACCCCAACTTAGATCCTCTTTTCTATTGGAAAAGCAAGTGCTCGGTTTGACCAGCAATGGCTCACTTTCAGTTAAATATCTTGGATGTTCACCTACAAATATGCTATCTGAGTGCATCTTTAATACTGCTACTGATGTTACATCTCCATTTGGACCAGGAGTATGTTAAACAGGTAACATTTCTGAAAATAAACCTGAAATGACTTAATTACAGGTACTATATTTCTGTAGAAACTTAGGGATCATAATGGGTCTGATACACTAAAGGGTGGGTGATAAGCGCCTGAGGTGCGTACCCCACCTGAGTGCCTACAAGGCCCCAGAGAGGTGCAAGGAAAGCAGTTTGCACTACTGCTAGCACCCATGGTGTGCCAATCCATGATCATGCCCCCACAGCATGCATGGTCTCATGGGCGGTCGGGGGAGGAGCCAAGGACCCAGGTGGTCATCCAATCGGATGCCCCTACTGCGTCCCTGAGTAGATCCCTTGCACCCTTGCAGAGGCCACAGGGAGCAAGGGAGAAGCCAAATATAGCAGCATCATGAACACACCTTCAGGCAGTCACCTGAGCCACTGCCCCAGCCCTCCCTTGCAGCATAGTGGGCTGGGGCAACACAGTGGTCAGGTTCCCATTACTGCCACATATGGCAACTGTCATTCATGGGCACATGCACTGGGCTACGTCAAGTCCAGGCAGGCATTCCCAGCACCACTCTACCTAGCACTACATGGCTTAGTGAATGCCGCATAGTGCAGGTATGTCCCTGACATGCCCGCAGTGCAGACGTCCCCAAGGAGCTTAGGAGGCGGGCGCATAAGCACCTTGTGCTGCACTGATGTGCCCATTGGTGAATGCCACCGGGGGTCCACGGGATCCTTACTGCATGGCATTCACCCATGAGGTTGCCTAAGCACCTTGGATATGCAGCATGTAGGCAACAGTTTTGTTAGTGCATAGGGCTCATTGTCATCAGTAGTGTTCCAAAATAAATGCAGTTTCCCTTCTGCCTTCCTTAGTGATTTGATTTACATACTAGCAGGATAAAAAACAACCTTTGTAACTAAAAATATTTCTCTAATTGCCGAACATTTCCATTCTGTAAAGCTCTGTCCTGCTCAAAATCATTCCTAATGATCACCACTTCCACCAAAGGGACTACTACCTAGAGTAAGAGAGTAGGGTGAAATGGAACAGTGAAGGAGGAAGGTGTTTCTCCTTGAAATGCCCATGTACCCAGAGTCAAAAACTGGATTTGCCTCATATTGTATCAGCACTGTAACACTGCTCACGCTTCCAACAGAAAAGCTATCTCCCTTCTTGCCTATCTTATGTATGGATTATTTAATAGGATAAAAATATAAAAAATGTAATATCCCAAAAGGCTGACCCGCTGCCAAAAAAACACATAAAACATTTTGATTCTAAGCATTTTCATTTTCCCAAGCTCTGTTACCATTCTCATCACCTCTTCAATAGTGTTGCCAGGGAGAGTACCACTTAGTGGAGCAGCGTGGGTGGAATGGAATAAACAGGAGGAAGGTATTGTCCCTGGATAAGTCCCTGTCACACAGGCCCTCAATACTCACTTGATGGAGATTGTGTCAGACTCTGCAGTGCAGTATTCTTGTTTTTCCAAAATAAAATCTTTTCTGATTGCTGACCATTTTTCTTTTCTCAGGCACTGTTACCATATCATCAGGATCATGATTATCACCATGATCACCGTATCACCAGCACAGCTGCGGGGAGTACTATTTAGGGTAACTGGTTTGGGAGAGATGGAATAATGAAGGAGAAACCTAGAAACATAATTGTATGGCAGATAAGGACCACTTGGCCCATCCAGACTGCCCATTTCTCCCTACCTACCCTATTACTGCAGATCTACAGCACATTCTCCCTCATCCCCTCCCTTTCCACTGTAATTAACTTGTGCTTGTTCCATGCATTCTTGAACCCCACCACTGCTTTTGCCCACACCAAATCCGCTGTAAGGCTGTTCTAGAAATCCACAACTTTCTTCTGTGAAGCAGTACTTCCTCACATCTCTCCTGAATCTAGCCCCTTCCACTTTCATAGTATGTCACTGGAAACACCCTATATGGGCGAGTATTATTGAGTGGCTCAGTATGAGTGACTCAAAGATACCACTCCTGTGTAGAGCGAGTGGAGAAAAAATCATGATCATCATTGTCATCAGCATCATCACCATCATCTGATCATTATCAGCACCATTGGAAGTACTACCTAAGGGAGTGAGATGGAAAAGTGTAGAAGGAAGGTATTGCCTCTGGGTGTGGTATCCGGCTGCTCATTGTGAATGTCTATTATTCTTACAGCAATATTTATTTTTCAGCATTTGTATACACATTAAGCATATTTTAATAGTACGTAATAACCCATTTCAAAATGAAATGTGTTTTGATTCTCAAAGACCTTCTTTTCAAAATTATGGGCCAAATCGGGCCAGTTCAGGTGTTAGCTGGACTGGCTCGAAACTGGCCTGTCTTACATAACTCCTCTCTTCTCACCTTTCTATCATTCTCTCTGGAACATTGCCTGTGACAGAGAGCTCAGTATCTTTCTTCTGTATAAATCTGAAGACTGTTTTTGAAATAGAGGAATATGTTTGATTACAGCTACTGTACATTGCATGAAAATGACCTGCTAATGAATCACAACAAGATCATAATAGGGCCTTGGAGCAATAGAAATTGTGACATGTCCTTTTAGCATTGTAGACCTCCTTTACATCTACAGTAGTAAGGCTGATCAGTGCAAACACTAAACTACTTCTATTGGCACTTTTTCATTCACTAGCACTATGCATCATAAGTGGGCCATTGGTTACTCCCTTCCACAGATTGACTGACATTCACCTAGTGGTCTAGTGAACCCCCACCCACTGCCCCAGATGGGATCAATTCAGAATGTCCAGCAGTTCCTTCCCTTCTTAGCCCAACATTGCCTCAGCACATGTTGGTTCAGTGTTTTCTCCTGAATTCTGGCCATCCTCTGGTCTGCTGCACCTAGTTGCAGCAGCGTATGCCTCACTAGGCAGAATCTGTCAGCAACAAGACACCGCAGCATCTCTCTATATTACAACTGCATGGGAGTCCCTGCCCCCTTTATCACTTTGTTGCAAAACCAGCTGCTACCAGTCTGTATGGGGTTAATACTATCAATTAGCATAACTTAACAAGGTTGTAGTGTCACTTCTCAGTGGACACTTAGAACAACCCATTTTAAGTAAGCATGGATCTTAGCTGTTTTATAACACAAATGAAACAACATATACAAATACAGGTATGGGAATTTGAACTTGAATGGCTTATGTCGGTATTGAGAAAGATGCAGTAGAAGAGGGGGTTTGTGGATTTTTTCACATTACTGGGACGTTGTCAAGATTGTGTAGGGTAGATAAACAATTTCTACAACATGCTGGGAGATTATCATCAGCTATGATAAACTCTATGTTTGTTAAGGGTCTGGGTGGGTGGTATTAGCTGGATTGAGGGAAAGGATTTTAAAATTGGTTGGGACGGTGACTCGTGTGGACTTCTTTCGAACATAATGTTATCCTGGTATAACTCCATGGTTGAAACTCTTATTTTTCATTCCCAATACAGGGCATACAGTAAGTGATGATACACAATAAAGTCTGCAGTCATACTCCAATATAACTCAGGTATATTGTGAGACATGAAGGCTAAGCCAGAACCTTCAATCTCCTGAGAAGTGAGATAAAAGAGTATACCCACACACCCCGAGTGTAACATCTCACTTCTAAAATGGCATACATTATAAATGTGCATGAAACCCAAATATCTGTAAGAAAAAAAAAATCACATATGGGTCATAAGAGGTTAGATCAATGCTGCTCAGGTCTCACTGTTGAATCAGATTCTTGAAGTCACTAAATAATCAATAACTTGTTATATACCATTTTATAATACAGTTGTATGCAAAGGAATGCAAGACAAATTGGGTTTAGCCTACCTACCCCCTTGAACATAAAGCATAGACAAACTGATGCATTTATTTTGTAGACACAGTTACAAAAGAGAACCAGAACAGAATAAATACAAAAACCTGCATCGGCACCTTGTAACACTAATTTTGAACCCCAGGTTTCATTTCAGAATTGACTCATGATTTTGGGGGTGTAAGCCACTGGGTTCTGAACAAGACACTGGGTGAAGAAATATATCTTGAAGGAGATGCATGTGACTGCTTGTACTTGGCATAAAAATTTCTCTTGCAAATCTTTCCAGTGGTGGCAGTATTCAAGACAGCAGCTTATCTCAGCCTTCTTGGCCTTGGGGACCTCACAGTTATAGTGCTTCCGCCCTCTCTCTGCCTGCATAATTCACTCTATACAAGGTTTCGGTGCACTGGGTATTGCTTACACACAGGTGTTCTAATCCTAACCTCTAACAAGTCAGAGTATGGGTTTGAAGAACTGTGCATGTCAAATAATTAAGCATGCATACACATATGCCATTTTATCCTCAAATGGTTTATTTTTAGATAAATGGTCATTTGCTGTAGTAACTGCAGACAGCTTGTGGTTGTTTACATTCTCCTCCTGCAATTAACTTGTAGAAAATTATTGAGCCTGACATGCTTAGTTACAATCCTGTTTACACATAACTCCCTGTGAAATGCAAAAATGTGATTTTAATTAACAGCATGAGTGGACAAGTTGTCAATCATCCTTGCAGGATAAAGTCTGAGACTTCATACAATGGACTTAACCCTCAAGGAACTAGAAACATATTTAGCAGCTTATGAATTAGCTGAATTGTATTGACTTTCTACTAATTGCCTGCTAGGAGGGTTGCTGTGAGTAGGGATGTGTGGATTTTTCTGCTTCTAATTACAATTCAAAAACATTTTCATTTTCAAACCACCTTTTAAAATAGTAGTTGTCTTGATTTTAGATATTAAAGCAGCAGTGCAATAATCCGATGAACATTTTGACCTGTACTTTTTTTATGCTGTTTTAGATGGACCCTTATCACCTGACTTGTATGATTCCCTTCTTTCCACAGTTTGAGTCTACTTTAGTATTTTTTCACATTTGAAATAATAAAAGGAGAGCTCCTTTAATATGGCTTGGACCAGGTTTTCATCACTATTCCCAGCTGTTTTTGAGCATCTACTTTTCCATAATGTCAAGGAGCACTGCCTGCTACATGCCAGTTCAGTTTAGTCACGACAGAAGTGATTTTAAACAATTGATGTACAAAAACAGCAGAGAATACTGATGAAAACCTGGACCAAGCCATTTTATAAGCGGTGCTCCTTTTATTATTTCAGATGTGAAAAAAGTACTAAAGCAGACTCAAATTGTGAAAAGAAAGGCATCACACAAGTCAGTAGATAAGGGAAAATCTAAAATAGAATAAAAAAGGAGAGGTCAAAATGTTCACCACATTCTTGCACTGCTGCTTTAAATGGATGCTAGCTATGATTCTGCATACTGACCACTAAAATCATTTTTAAGGGGGGTCTTTCCTGTACTCAGTCTTAGAAATGGCAAAGTTTGAGAAGATCTTTTGTACATAGAACCCATCTTACTATTTCCCAGTTTTGTTAAAAGATGGCATTTGAAAATTGTTTAAATTGTTTTGTCATTAATTTAGTCTTCATGTGTTTACTGGGTAGAGATGTCTCAACTAGAAAATATCCCTACTAAGGACCATTTGTAGTGTAGCAGTATTATCCAGCATTAATCTTTATTTTATCTATTTCCATACCATTAAGAAAGGATCATATTTATATACAGTATTTGCTCTTCAAGCAAACTAGCTCATACTTAAAACATATAATAAGGATGTTTACAGTACATCAACTACTTAGCATGTGTCCTTGGTTATCAGCATACAATACTTTTTTTTTTTTATTCTTATTTTTATCTCCCCGGGTCACTGATCTGCTTACCTGCACATCCTGGCATCACCCACAGGTCTGTCCAGCCGCCGACCCCCTGGAACTTCCTCCAGCCACCTAATTAGGCCACTCGACTACCCCCGTGGCTTACCCCCACGGCGGGGGGTTGGGAGCACTCCCTCTGGAGCTCAACCCACCCAGTCTGGATCCAACATTGTCACGCGCCCAGGTACCGGGAGAGTCCAGCGCAGGGACGGCCATCATGCCGCCGCAAACAGTGCCCTCCTTTTTCCACCATTTTTGCCCCCCCATGTTGGCAGGCATGCACTGATGCCAATGTCCCCGAGCGTGCGCGCATCCGCCCATGTTCTTGGCCAGGCATCCGCCTCTGGCTACGCTTGTGATCCCAGCAGCTGAGGTACCTCCTGTCTCCACCGGGGGTCCCTCCTGCACTGGAATGCCCCTGGATCCCCCCCCAGGGAGAGGAGAGCTGTCATACAGACGCTCGATCCTACTCCCTCCCCACCGACCCCCAGTTCCCCGGGCTCATTCCCGAACCCGGGTCGCTGGCGTGACGCGAGGTGTGGCGTCCAGTGCCTCAACCCTCAGTGCCACCGGGCTGGCATCAGCATACACTACTGCTTTTTCTGTATGATTTCCTGGACATGTTATCTGGCAATATTGGTTTGAAGTGCATATACTGATATCCCACAGGAAAATATTTTTTGGGTTTTAGTTATGCAAGCTTTCATATAATTTAAAAAAGATAAATTGAGGATAACATATATAGTTTATCCTTTTTAGTTCCTTTATGGTTATTTGCAGAAGGGATCGAGTACACAGGATGGGTACAATTTAACTGGGAACAGAGGTATTTTTAGAATGTTTATAGACTGTTCACTAAGCATGGTCTACATCTCTCCAGAGAATGAATCAGTGTTGCAGGACAGAAGTTAGGCATAGCTATCAGTAGACTTTTAAACTACAATATGAGAGGGGAGAGCACTCCTACTTAATACAACCAAATGAACTCACACAAGGGGAAACCTTGCTGTCTCTCTCCAAACTCACAATGGTCAAAGAAAGGAGTCAGCACCTGAATGGGAAGGTAATAAGTGGCTGAGGAGAGTTGTTCTCTCCAAAATGAGTGGCTTGAAGTGGTGGGGTGTTGTAGAAATTGGCAGTGTTACATGTGCTAGGAGTTCATGCAACAAGAGGAAGGAAGTATGGGCAAATATGGCAGCTGAGAAACTAAAAAGAGAGTCTATCACAGAAACATGGGCAAATCAGAATAACAGCTGGGACAAGACAATCCAAGTCTGTGCCCTTTTCAGGAAGGATACAGAAAATGTGAGGGGAGTACGGGAGTACTTGCGATGCACATTAGAGATTCCATAAAAAACAGCTGAGAACAATGCCATAGCAGAAGTAGAATCATTATGGCTCTAGAGAACAGAGGCAGAGGAAAAAATCACCTTAAACTTGGAGTAGGCTATAGATGACCGAACATACCCCAGAGGTGAACCAGCTGCTGGCTAAAGAAATAATAAAGGTCATGAACCAAGGAAGAATAATACTCATGCAGGATTTCAGTCTTCCAGAAGTAGACTGGGAAGATACACCTGAAAAAAGTCAGTGTAGTCAGAACATCATAAATACAACACACAACTGCTTTCTGATGCTGGACAAGTAAGGCAACCATTGATAACACAACTATGGACCTTTTTTTATCCAATCACAACAATGTAGGTGACACAAGGGTAGATAACCAATTAGGTCAAAGTGACCATAGCACTGTGAAGGCTAGCATTGCCATGGAAGTTCAATGCTCAGAACTCTAGTGCATTGGTCAAGAAATTCTGGAAACAGATTTCAACAGGATGAGGGAAGAAATGATGGAAGGGTTAAAGGGAATCTGAAGGGAATTAGGAGTGGAGAATAAATTACTGCTGCACTGGGAGTGGGAATGGAGTGAATTACCTACTCTACTGGCTATGGGAAATACCTTATGCTGTACTGGGTGTGGAAATGTGTCAGCATGGCTCAGTTGTTAGCACATCCGCCTCTGGACCAGAAGGTTATGGGTTCTTGTCCCACACTGGGATGGACTTGCACCTAAAAATAGCTGGCATCAGAGTGCAGTATTGGGAGGTGCTGTACTGCTGGGGCATGCCGTCCTTCGGATGAGACATTAAACCGAGGTCCCTTCTGCCCATCTTAGTGTTGTCCTGGTGGGTGTCCAGGTGGAAGTTAAAGAATGCAGAGTACTCTTCATAAAGAGCAGGGAACATTCCCGGTGTCCTGGCCAACATTCCCCTTCCCATTAACTGGTTCATGCAATTATCCAGGTTGTGTGTGGGTGATGATGTGTGATATGGCTGCCACCACACATTCAGTCACTCCATTACCAGTCTAACATTGCTTGTAAAGCGCTTTGTGATACTGTGTATGAAAAGCGCTATATAAATGCTGATTCTTCTTCTTCTTCTTCTTAAATATGTTACAGAAGGAAAAGAAATAGAAAACTGATCTGGTTCAATGGAGAGGTGAAATAAGCAATTAATGGTTAATAGAAGAGTGTTTAAGGCAGACAGTGGGATGCAATCACAATCAGAGATGCACAAAGTACAGTTAATGGGAAAACAAGGGGAAGCCAATAAACAAAACTGAGATTCAAAGGCTAAAACTAGCAGCATGTGAAGATGGCAACTACAAAATGGTGAAAGTCAAAAGGGTTAATGGATAATGCTGAATGAGAAATTTGATGAAGCCTCTGTACCCCCTTTCTAAGGTCCGCCCCCCCCCCCAGATTTAGTATATTTAGTAAGGGGAGAGTGTTGTCTCAGTCCACAACATAGAGGGTAAGGGGGCACAGCCCCCCACAAATTTGGACATCGCTGAATTTGTAATTTGGCATTATCCATTGGCCTTTTTGACATTGGTCATTTTGTAGTGACTGTTCCGACATGAAACCACCAAAATTGAGTTAAAAACAGCAGACAGTGTAAATGACAACAATAAGTCTTTCTTTAGCTATATAACAGATAAAAGACAAAACAAGGATAGCTCTATGTGAATAAAGAGGATTAGTAAGGTGTGAAGGATGATGAGGGGAAGGCTAATATTCTAAAGGAGTATGAAAACCTGCCTGAACTTCAGTCCCTAGTGTGGACTACCATGTTTCTATGATACAGTATAAGGGATATTAGTATTTACTCATGCTTGCGATGATGTACTATTCAGTATAGTTATGTTTGTGGTGTTAGCACACCACCTACAGATATTAGCCAAAATGCTATGATCAGCATATTTTATGAATCATAGTATTGTAACCCATAAGTTGCCTTAGTCAGCATAACGTTTATCACTGTATATGTACAAAACCTAATGGCCTTAGGTTCAAGCTGCCCACCGTACCCACCAATAGAATTGCCTTGTTTAGCTTCTCTATGATGCAGATAAGCCCGTTACCAGGTAAGGCACCTTCTTATCTCTGATTATAAGAGTTTGTATAATACTGTTTTTCACTGAGTTTTTCTATGATGACATTTCTATGATGACACTGGGTGTTTGGAGGTTCCAGACTCCCAGCAGATATGTTGTCCTTTTTACATGTATTTGAGGAATAAACCTTTATTATGTGACACCTCTTTTCTATGTCATGTTTTGCCATCAGGTTTTGAATCTTGCCAAAACCCAACTAATTACAACCGTGGCACAGACCTGATTAGACAGAACTGAACCAGTACGCAAAAAGGTGTACAGATGAATGGGCATGAGACTCACTAAGGCACTCGAACCTAAGCCCACCCTTTCAACCCATACCAATGATCTTATAGGCCCTCTGCACCACAAATGAAATTGGGAAGCATTAAAGCACTCAAACCTATGCCCCCTTGTTCACCAAGCAGCATTGGTCTGTGGGATTCTGTATCCAAACACGTAACTGTCTAGTTGTCAAGCACAAGCTGGATCAATATGCCTAGGACTCTTAGCTAGAGCAGGAAAAAGGGGAATGTTCCAAAATGGCCATTAGCATAGAGCTCAAACTAGACATCTCAAACTTTCTAGTCTCCCATGGAAGTTGGGGCGATTTCATGCAGGATGCAAAGCACATGGCCATCCAATACAGCACGAGTGTAGGCTGTATTCAAAGACCTAGCCCATGGTTAAAAAACATGATCAAAAGGGTGTAATGATTGCCACCCTGTATGCTGCACTACAGGCAGTGGAAACAGAGGTCTTAGCTTTGAAAAAGGAACTGGGCTCCAAATCCAGAGAAATAGGCAAGCAATGGAGGGAGTTAGAACAAGAATTTGAGAAGCTCAGAAATGAGACTCAGAATGAACTTCTGAGTACTGTACAGGAGAATGACAGAGGGTTTGTTAGATTGTGAGAGGACTGTGAACAAGTACAGCAGGATAAGAAGTGTGTGTTGCAGCTGAGTAACTTGCTTAACGGTATGAATGATACATTGCGGAGTTAGAATGATGAGTTGTTGAAAGAGTTTGGAAAATGTCAGGATGCTTTGGACAGGGAAATCAGGGAAAACTATGAAGTAAGTGCTGTTTTGCAAGATCATGTCAGCAAGGGACAGTACAAAGGTAGAGTAGATAATTCGATGTGAAGAATAAAGATGACAAAATTGCATCAGCAGTTGGAAATCCTCAAAGGATCATGTGAAAGCTATGCCGTATGCTCCGCCTATTGATCTGGTGTTATTAGAAGATGATGACAGTGATGACGGAGGAATTCAAGATGGCAGTCTCTGGTACACCAGAGGGTTGAGGCCCCACCCACTGGTAGCTGCCTTGAAGAAGAAGGACTGGGATGAAATACAGGGCCTGATCCAGAAGGCAATCTCAAAATCTGGGGTCTCTGACTCTCAGACCAGGATAATGAGACAAGCAATCTCAGACATATTTCGAAAGGTATACTTTTGTTATCCTAAGGCTCACTGTCCTGACATCCAGTTCTCTGGGCAGCACTGCCCAATAGATGAGGAATCCCAATGGTAATTAACCCAACAGTATTTCACCCAACAGGGTAAGGTAGCGGTAGAAATGGAATGCTACCTTACCCCTTCTGCTGTAAGTGAACAGACATCTGGATGAGGCATGTGATATGGGACCAGGGTTCTGTTCCTGGTTACATCATTTTACAGACTTTATCCCCCGAAACTAATATATTTTTTTCTCTGGGGTCTGCTCCCCATTGGAGTTATATATTTTAGTTATGTGGCGGTGTGGGGGTGTGAAGCCCCCCGCATTGTCTTCTTTTTTTCCTTGCGTGATGCCTGACATTGTGCTGTCGGGCATCTGATCAGTTTGGGATTGTTAATTTCGGCACCGTAAACTCAATGTCCTGAGTGTCTGGGTACCGAGTTTCGGTTTTACATAATATATCCTTGCAAAAGGAGGTGAAACAATAAACCCTCCTTCAGGGCATGACCACCAACATGACCAAGGTGGTCATCAAGTCCTTTGTAGGGCACCAAGGACATCCCCCAAATGCCATGCAGTGCATGCAGACCATCCAAAACACTGCAGAAAAGATAGGCCTTCTGTCCTCAGGCAACATTAGTTGCCATTTGGAAAAAGTGAGAAATCACTGTGAAATGCTCAATCTTGCAGCCTAATACGGGGTACAAGTTCTGAAACAGACTGTGGACCCTTCATTGTGGGCCAAGTTGCTGTAAGGCATATGTCACGATGTCAGGGCCCCATTTGAAGCCCTCACCACCCACCTCTTGGCGTTGCACAATCTTAACATGGTCGGCATAATTCTAGCCCATCTGATAAAGCAGCATGGCAAAGAGAGCCCAGTATGAAGACTGCTTGTGGCTTGTGTACATAGCAGGCAAAGACCTGGCTTGCAAAAATTCTGACAGGAAATCTATTGAGTACAAATCCCTGTTCTTAAGAAAACATACAACCTGCCCTTTGAGAGAAGGTAGAGACAACGGTATTCCCGAGATGCAACCACTTCCATGAGATTATGGAAAAATGTGCTTACCAGATTTACGGCTGGGGCCTGTGCTCAGATTTCAAGGCCAAGTTGGCCGCAGTGCAGAATAGCACTGAGTAATCCACACAGTATGTGGTGAAAGAAAAATCAAAGGATTCCCAACAGAACAAGCCCTCTTACCAAAATCAAGGAGGGTCGAACGAGAACAGACAGAGGTATCAGCAGCAGTAGAATCAGCAGAATACAAAGGAGAATAATGGAGAAAAACAACAGTCTAGCCCTTCGTACAAGGATTTGGCTAAAGAAAAAAAACAGCTTTGTGAATTTAAGGCCAAAGTCCAGTCAGTCACGGCAGCCATCCCAGCCAGAACTGTGGCTATTGGATGAATGAGATGAAGGCTGGTGGTCCATGTCTCTATCCTCCAAAGTGGTACATATGCATCGAGAGATAGATCCCTCATCTGATGCTGCTAAGCAAAAACAAAATGAATCAAACTGTTGGTGTCAGGTCCCAGTTCACATCATCACCTCCTTGGTAATCGGTGATTCCAGTCATCCATGTGTAGAAGTGCTGGTTGGGGACTGCCAGCTCAAGTTACTTCTAGATACAGGTGCCACAGTTTCAGTACTGCACAAAGATGATCCACAGTATCTTGCTAGTCGATGGGGAAGGCCACTTCCACCCAGGCCTTAAAGGGGTCTGTGATCACAATGTACCCATACAAACCAATTTGTCCAGAATTCTATCAGTTCTGTCCAGAAAATATCAGTTGTCATCGGCACTTTGGAGGTGACACATCATTTTGATCTCATGGTATTACATCACAACAAGAGCATCTTGGGAATACATTTTCTGTCATGCAGTGGCTGTGTAGTGGATTTGCCAATAGGCTACTACTCCAAATACCTGGCCAGTACCACCATTTCTGACTCACATGTGGTAGCAGCAATAAAGGCCAATGACGTGGAGTATGACATCATCCTCATGCTTCAGCACTGCAAGCATTTCCCTGAACTGAGACCCATTTTGGTAAGGCATCAAGATGTCTTTGCCAAACACAAACATGATTGTGGCAGAATGGATACTCTCTTACAAGTCACTGGTGATGAATACAATGCCAGAAACAATACCCTTTTCCAACAGAGGCAGTACCCTGTTTAAGGGCTACCATTGACTTCCTTTTGAAGCAAGGGGTCATTAGGTCCTATGTGTCTAGAATCAACTCCTGCATCTTGCCAGTGAAGAAGCCCAGCCACAGTTGGGGACTTACCATTGATTACTGAAGACTTAACCAAGTTACTCCCAGTTGTGCACTCACCGTGACATTTGCCTCAGACATGTTCAGACTTCTGAAACCTGAACATAAGTGATTCATTACAGTAGACTTTTCCAATGGTTTCAGGTCACTCCTGTTGTCCCCGTGAGAGTCAATACAAGTTTGCTTCACTTTTAAAGGGCATCAGTACATGTGTAACTGCTTTTCACACTGATTTCACAGCAGCCCTTTCCTTTCCCAGATTCACATGAAAGCTGCCATACATGGCTTTTCCATACCAGAATGCCTTCTGCAATATGTGGACGACCTTCTCTTGGCCATGACAGGCCTGAACAAACACGTGGAGCTCCTAGATGAGCTCTTGACACTCTTACAGAGGGCAGGCCTCAAGTGCAACCCCGTAAAGGTACAATTGTGCCTTCCTGAAGTCTCCTTTCTGGGCCAATGCATCACTGCTGAGATCAGGAGCCCTGCCTTGGACAATGTTGCTACTTCCTACCAGTGTGGCTATACTGAGATGTATACTTGGTATGGTAAACTATTCCAGGGACTTCTTTCAGATATTGCACAAAAGGTAGCACCAGTGTATGAGCTACTGAAGAAAGATATCCTTTGGCAGTAGGGACCAGAACACATAGCAGCTGTCACTTCTTTGAAAAAGGCTTTGGCCTCCACTCCAGCTTTGGTCAACTCCAACCCAGAACTGCCATTCCGTCAGCAGTCCTTGCACTAAAGGCAAATGGCACCAAGAGGCCTATTGCCTGTTCCTCACAGATGCTCTCCTTTGTGGAGCAGAAGTATTCACTGTGTAAGAGGATTCTATTGGTGACCTTTTTAGCCATCAAGCACTTCACCTACATCATGGGGATTTCCCCTCTTCTGCTGCACACCATCCACACCCCTACCAATTTCATATTGACAGACAGAATCAAAGATGGCAAAGTGTATAACACCAGAGTCACCCATTTGTCTCTCCTCCTACAGGACAGATACATCACTGTGCTTCCTGCCAAAATGCCCTCTATCTTGGCACATGGTCTCCTTTACCAAGGATATCCCCTTGAGTGTGACCTAGGACCACACACCCTGCCAGAACCAGGCCCCTTTCTTCCCACCACCAAGCACACCCTAAATATCCTGCACTGTGCCACATCTTTACAGATAGATCTTCCTCCTACCTTGAAGGAGAACAAATTGCAGGCATTGGGGTCATGGTACTTTACCCAGCAGTTGACGCCTTTAAGGTGTCCAGAAAGTACACCATTAAATCTTCCCAGTATGCAGATCTTGCTGCCATAGCCTGTGCCTGGAAATCATCTATGGTCAAGGAAAAGAGGATACCAATATATTCTCTGATTCATCCTGAGTGTGCAATTCATTGACAGAATTTCTTTCTTTTTGGAAGACTGATAATTTTGTCTCTTCAAAAGGCACCCCTGTAAAATTCAGGGACCTGTTCATACATATTGTCAGCCTAGCTGAACAATTTGTTTTTAGGCTATACATACACAAGGTTGAGGTCCACTCCAAGTCAGAGCCTTTCCATGTGTACAACAATTGAGCAGACACCTTAGCAAAAGATGGCACTCATGGGGGGGAGGAGGTATGGACTATGCAGCCCCTCACTGTGCCACACACAGTGGCCACATACAAGAGAACCAAAGTGGTCCCTCTGGACCTGACTGCAGTACAAATGACATCCAGAAATAAAACAGGTATATGAATACCTCTCAAAGGAAACAAAACAAATAGAAATGTCTTTGAATAACCCATTCAAAAGACATTCTGACATCCTTCATCTCTCTACTGACATGTTTAAATATAAGAAAAAATAGCAGGACAAGAGGACACAGCATGAGATTAGAGGGAGGCCGATTAAGGGGGAATGTGAGGAAATTCTTTTTCACAGAAAGGGTGGTAGATGCATGGAATGGCTTACCACAAGAAGTGGTGGCTATGAATACAGTGCAGGGCTTCAAACAGGCATGGGATAGGCATAAGGGAGCAATACAAATGACTATGAATAGATAGGTCACTGACAGAGTAAAGGCCGATGGCACATTTATAAGGTAGAAAAAGAAATGGGCAGACTGGATGGGCCTTGCGGTCCTTATCTGCCGTCAACTTCTATGTTTCTATGTTTCTATGACCAGAATTTGGTCCTGTACCACTCTGGTGAACAAAAACTATGGGTGATTTCAAAAACATTCCAACCAGATTTCATCCACCAGGTCCATGATACCCCAACAGGTGGACAGCTAAGGGTAGGCAAGACCCTGCAGAGACTAAAAAACTGTATGCTGGTGGCCTGGTATGACAACAGATGACCAACATTATGTGGGCAATTGCATTACCTGTGGTCAGAACATTCCTATCCCTGGCAACAAAAATGACAAACTACTCCTGCAAAGACAATCAGGTCCCTGGAATGCTATTCAAATTTATTTCTTTGGACCCTTGCCTAATACCAGCAGAAATAACTAGTAAGCACTTGAGTTCACTGACCTTTTCTCAAAATAGGGTGAAGCATTTCCATGTAGAATGAACACAGGGAAAGCCGCTGTTAAAATCCTGGTAGATCAAGAATTTACCAGGTGGGGCCTGCCACTCAATGTAGACTCTAACAAAGGGACTAGTTTTACAGGAGAACTAATGCAAGAATGATTGGAGTTATTGGGAGTTAACCAGAAGTTCCACATTGCATACCACCATCAGTCATCTGGACAGGTAGAGAAAGTCAACAGACAGATCAAACTAATGTTGTGTAAGTTTGCAAATGAGAATGCTAAAAGTTGGAACACTTTGTTGCCCGTATTCCTAATGGCAATCAGAGCTACCCCAGCTGCAACAACCCAGTGCACACCTTTCGAGGTGATGACCGGCAGACAAATGAGACTACCAGAACATTGGTGGATTGATCTGAATACCCCCACCACAGAAAGAGTGTTGGCAGACACTTATGTCACACAACTGAAGGACAGTCAGGTCCAGACTTACCTCTTTGCTGCTAGAAACATGGGCCAGGCCCGACACTAGTCCAAAATGTACTTTGACAAGAATGTCAGAGAAGTCAATTGGCAAGTAGTAGACCAAGTCATGGTACTGAAATTCTCCACCCCTGCCCACCCATTTGCCAACAATAAGGTGGGCCCCTTCGACATCATCAACAACTTGAGCCCTGCTGTCTACCAAGTGTGGGTAATAGACTGTAAGAAAAATATAGACAAAAAGTACCATGCCAAACATGTCGGACATCCACCAGATGGATCTTCACAGACTTCTCCATACCCTGAATCCTGTGGATCCAGATTGCTTTGCTTCTCACCGCTGGGTACCTCCCATTAGATGGGGCCATCAATCTCTCATCCCCACATGTCACTGTATGTGAAGGGAAATATGCCTATCTTAAAGTCATGGTGGTTTCTCTAGACAACTCTATACTATAGATTGCATGGAAAACTAACAATCCTATTGAAAAGCAAATCCCAGTAGCCCACCTTGCCAAAGGAACATTTTAAGGCTGGCTCATCACTCGCATTTGTCCGAATGGAACTTTGTGCATAAGCCAAGTTCATCAGCAACATAGAGGCCTCTATAACCTCATGGCAATGATGAGCCAAGACTTTTGTTCCAGATTCCTTTATACAGTACCACTGTGCACCAATAGTGTTCTAATCACTCCATTGCAACAGCTGCTCTTTTTCTTGCAGTAATCCTAGCATCAAAGGATGATCCTTTATTAATGTCCAGCCATGCAGGCAGGTCATTCTAGTGATCTGGATGCTACTTTTATCCCTGGGTCTCTCATTAATAATGTTTAATTAATGCATGTTCCTGTTGTTCTGAACCTTATTCATTGGAATATGGCTGAGTTTGTCCACTGTACCTCTATCAATGTTTCAAAGTTCCACACTGTTATGTTGCTAGATTTAATGGCAGCATATCAAGCATGTGCACAAGATCCTGTAGTGGGGCACTACAGTACGGAATACCAAGAGGTGTTCCGCCCCAAACTTCCGACGCACAGTTTGGGATTTTCTGATGTAACAGGCATAACAGGTACTGTTACAGGTATGGAGCAGAAAATTCAATTTGGAACCGATTCAATTTGACAAAAATTAAGGAAGGCATACCAACATTTTCAACAGTAAATTAGGTCAGGATGTGATGCAGCCCATGCTACATGATATCAATGGTATTTGCCAGAAGAAAAAAAATCGTAGCATAAAATATGCACAATATTGCATGCTTATTTAATGATACCTGAAACAAACTCAATAAATTTATCTTTTATAACTATTTGGAAGCCAAAGAGCAATACAGAGGCAAGGAATTATTTGTTCCAAGTATGGCACTTTTGCTATTAACACTATCACCAATTTCTTCTGAGATCTGAAATCACAGCAGATCCTGGATGTGATCCATGATAGATGTATGGCTGAATGGTATTGCTTCTATTGTAAAATTTTGACATGCACTACCAGGTCCATGGCCAGGACTGTGTCCTTTTCATGGGCCACAGTGTGGAACTTGGGCTATGTAACTCCACACCTAAATCAAGGACGCTGTTACACCATGGGTCAATGTACTCTATGGGACACTATGTACATCATCTTTACTGTGTCCCTCCCAGTCTTCAACAAAAATTCTTCAGTCTTCAACAAGCTGGCAAACATCCACTCTGTGAGTCATCTAGAAGGCAGCATCTATTGAGAATGGATCACCTTGCCTCTTTTGCTGGTCTTCCATCCCCAACTGGATGCCTGGCTAGCCCCACATATTGACTGTTGTGAGGGGGTTATCACTGTTTATGCAGATGTGATGTCTTTGGTGTAAACACACCAGCTTGTGGTTACTCACTGAACTCTATTGACTGGTCATATGCCTTTATTAATGATCCATTTGCCAATGGCACTGTTAATGTGAGAGCTCCTTTTGACAAGCCAAATGTCACTTTTGCCTCTAGAGAAGCTGACAAATGCCTCACAAGCCAGATGAAAACCTTTTCCATTATCTGCCCTGTCCAGCTCACAAAGTGGTGCCTTCCTCAAGTTGGAGTGACCTACAATACTGATGGACAATACTGGGTTGTCTTCAACTACAAGACCTTCTCCTATGGACCTCTGGTGTGTGGCATCACTAAGCTCAACTTCTGTTTTGTACCTCATAAGCGCACTGTCATTGGCCATATGGTTATTACTCCTGCTCCCACCCTGGAATTTGATTACATTGATAGTGACCCTGACTATCTTAATGCCATTGCACAGTATTTACCAGTGTTTAATGTGCATTTTGACCCACTCACCCTGAATCTTGGATCAGTGTTAAATAGAAGGGATACACACCTTATCCATATTAGTAACAATACTACTAAGGCAGGTGACTCTCTGAATTATTTCATGATGGTGATTTAAGTGTTGCATTACCCAACACTTGGTTGGAACTCACTCTTAAAGGTGTGGTTTTCTTGATTGTTTTTTCTGATTATTACTTTATTCTGCCTATGCTGCACACTCAAACAACATTGAGCACAAGTGAAATTTTTCTGTGCTACCTACTCAGCTACACTGTAATCAACCACACTTTTGTTAGTGGTGTTGCCTCCTTATTCAGGAAACTAGAAGGGGAATATGTAGACCTGCCTGACCTACAGTCCCTAATGTGGATGGAAGCACGTAGTGACATTGACTCCGTGGAAGAGACCCACCACAGCAACACACAAAGGCCAACTGCAACCAAAGTGCAAGACAAAGGAGCACAACCACCTGAGCATTGACAGGTGCACTGGTGGCATACTACAAAGATGACACCAACAGGTGTGCACACATTTCTGGGTTGCACAAAGGAGGAGTGATGGCAGCCGAGTTCATGAAGATCACAAAGGGGAAGGATCTTTTCATCACTAGGGAATATACCTATCAGCAGGAGAGAACCCAGGGTGACTGCACCTACTGGAAATGCTGCGAGTACAGTGGTAGCTGATGCATGAGGTGGGCACTGACTTCCGGCAGAAATGCACCAACACTGTCAGGCTGGTACAACCAAGTGCCTGACACCATAGGGGTGAGTGTGCAGTGTGTGAGTGCAGCCATGAAGCAGAGGATGCTGGAGACCAGCAGCCAGCAGCTCTGCAGTGATGGATGCTGCGGGAGGAAGCCTGCCTTCCATAGGACTGCTGAAGAGGGCAGTGCGTCATGTGCAGAGGGGTGCACAGAGGGCACCGGTGGACCCTTCCAACCTCAGTGAGCTCAGCATAGCGGAGGACTATGAGGTAACCCTTACAGGTGAACCCTTCTTGTTATATGATTGAGGGGGTGCTGACAATCAATTCCTGCTGTTCAGCCCAGCCAGTAATCTTGAATAACTGTCATGCAGTTCTGCCTGGCTTGGGAATGGCACCTTTAAATGCTGTCCCCAGCAATTCCAACAGCTCTACATGCTGAACAGTGTAGATGGGACTGCCGTGCTACCAACTGTATTTGTGCTAATGAGACAGCAGACTGCGGCCGCTTACACAGAGGTGTTTTGGAAGGTAACAGTGCTGTGCCTGTGATTGTCCATGCCACATGCTGATTGATTATGAAAGGCAGCATCCAAGGCACTGAGGACCATGTTTCCACAGCTGGACATTCATGGCTGCTTTTTTCACCTCTGCTAGGGTGCTTGGTGGCAGATCCAGCAGCATGCTGACATCATGTGTATATATGTTGCCAATTACCAGTATGCCATGCATCTCTGCATGCTGCCAGCCCTTGCATTTGTGCCACCAGATGATGTCTGTGTCATGTATGAGTACATGCAGGGCTAGCTGTACTTTGTGGTGCATGATGAGGCACTCTCCCCAGTTCTCAACTATTTTGAGAACATGTGGCTGGGCAGACCCATCAGGAGTGGCACCACCACAAGCCACTCTTCCCCATTGCTGTCTGGAACTGCCATGCCATGGCTCAGTAGGAGATGCGTGCACCAATAACACTATAGAATGGTGGAACAAGTGGTTTAACTCACTGCTGGGTATGGTGCACCCCACACTGTGGCAGTTCCTGGATGTCCTGCAGGGGAAGCAGAGGCTCATGGAGGTAAAGCTGCAGCAGGTCTTGTCGGGCAAGGCAGTTTGCCACTCATGCAGGGGGTGAAGTGAGACTGCCAAGAGGCTGGTGGAGATAGCCAGTCAGGCCACTCTGAGCTTGTCTGTTGCCATCACTGTGCAGTTGGAGGAGACACACTCACAGTGGTTCGCTGTTGGCAGTGTGCGTTGTGCTGTGCGTCACTGGGTGGCCAGTCATGGCAGTGTCTGTCAGGCTTCTTGTTGCTGTTCATCTCAGTTGTGTCCATCAGGATGGTGTGTGTTGGGGTGCTCTGCATCAGTGCTTCTGTGTCACTGTCAGGGTTGTTGGCACAGCTGCTGTTGATCTGCTGTGATGCTTCCCAGTATAGTTATGTTTGTGGTGTTAGCTCGTTACCTACAGTTATTAGTCATAATGCTACAATTAACATATGTTATAAATCATTGTATTATAACCCAAAAGAAGCCTTAGTCAGCATAATGCTTATCACTGTATAAGTGCAAAACCTAATGGCCTTGGCTATCAACTGCCTACTGTAGCCACCAATATAACTGCCTTGTTTGCCTTCTCTGCTAAGCAGATGATCCTGTTACCAGGTAACAGACCTTCTTATCTCTGACCATAAGGGTTTGTGTAATCCTTTTTTTCACTGAGTTTTTCTATGATGACACCAGGTGTTTGGAGGTGCCAGATTCCCAGCAGTTACATTGTCCTTTTTACATGTATTTAGGGAATACACCTTTATTCTTTGACACCTGTCTTCTGTGTCATGTTTTGCCATCAGGTTTAGAATCCTGCCGACACCCATGTATTTCAGCTCAGTGTTTACAATAAAGGCATCAGGTGTCATTACTGGTATCAGGGCTATGTATCAGGGCACCAAGGGAGTAATGTTAGAAATAGATATGTACAGTATTTAAGGGAGTCAATATCACCAGGGCCTGATGGGATGCATACTGATGGTGACAGGGCTAGCCATGTTGGCACACATAGCAGTTCTGTTCAATAAGTCACTGGAGATGTGGTTGGTGCCAATGGACTGGATGGTAATAGATTTGGTACTCCTTTATAAAAGGGGTGATGGGGAGAACCCATAAAACTCAGACTAGTGAGCTTGACTTTCATTGTGGGCAAGACGATGGAAACCATTATAGAGGACTACATATACGTTCCTGGAGGAGCATGGGCAACATGATAAAAAATAAAATGGATTTGCCAGAGACAGATCACATCAGATTAATAGAATTTTTTAGTTTAATGGCAAATGCATTGGGAAAGGGCCAGGCTTTGTACATTCTGTAGCTGGAGTACAGCAAAGTTTTTTGTTTATTCGGTGCCATATAGGTAACTGGTAAAATGTAGAACACCTGGGATTGAATTTAGGACTACATAGATAGATTAAAAAAACAGTTTAAGGGCAGTACCAAGAAGAGGGCGTTATTTCCAAATGGTAAAAACTCAGCAGAGGGCCATTGGGGTTACACAGGAGTTTGTACAAGACACAACCCTCTTCAATATGCACATTAGTGACAAAGGAGAAGGGAAACAGAGGAATATGTGTCTCTTTGCAGATGACACCAAATATTGTGAAATGATGGGCACTGCAAAGGGAGTTAAGGGACATGACAAGAGATATGGAAAGACTAGAGAAATTAACAAGTATTAGGAGTGTTGCATGAAGTTTTACTTTGACAGCAAACTGTTAGTGAAATGCCAGACTTGCTTCAGATGGCAACTGGCTGAAAGCAGTGAGAGAAAGGACTATGCTGATATCTGACTTCCTCCACCCAATGAGTTTCTTTCTTTGAGTCAGGTGCCAGACAGTGGTAGAACGGTGGTAGCTGCTAAGTTGAGTATATGTGATTTATCTTCTTTGGGTGACTAGGAGGGAGGAGTAGGAGTGCCATTACTGAGTGGGTAGGTAGGAGTAGATAGTTATTATATTCATGTTAAACTTTCTGGGGGTAGAGGAAGAACTGTAGGTGCATGGGTGCTTAGCAGATGGGAGAAGGGGGAATACTATTACTTGGTTGCCAATCTGGTCTAGGTACATAGGCAAAGGGAAGATGTTTGGGTGCTAATGGGGGTGTGGGGAATGAATACATTGCTTTTTTTTCCATACAGCCAGTCACTGTGAAGTGTCACTTCATTGAGTAATTACCGGGCAAGGTGTGAAGAGAAGTGACACTTCACACTGTCTTCACCTGAAAGAGTTGGAACTTTGCTACATGTAGCACTATGTGAAAGGCTGTGTGAAATAACAGCACTTTGCACAGCACTAGACATAGTGAAGTTTAAAGACTTTGCCCCACACCTAACTAGTACAGTATTTGGCTGTTATCATGCAAGTAGGCAGCAAGAACCATAGACAGAATAACGGATAAATAGGGTAAATATATAGTACATGGATTTCTGGAATTGTAGTAAGTGACAGCAAGAAACCATCTATCTAATCTAGAAAAATATATGGGTTGTAAACAGAATGCTGGGATGCATGGGGGACTCTTAACTGGTCCCAAGATGGATGTTATAATGACTTCATGGGCCCGATATTCAAAACTTTGTTTGGTGGACAAAGTGAGTGTGCCCCATTTAACTGGGGTTTGCGCCAGAGCACACTATTCAAAAGGGGAAGTTTCATGTAATTAAAGGGTTAGTGTATGCATGGAATAATGTATGCAGGTGGGCAAATGGAGTGGTGGAGACAGGAATACCAGCACATCACAGTATTCAGAGCATTTACAGTTCCCAAAGGGATTAGCATGGAGCACTTTGTGCAGCACAAATACTGCTGAACAAAAGCCTGATTTACTCCAGGCAGCCCTAGAAGCTGCTGGAGCAACTGCAGTCAACAACTAAGTTGGCAATCAGGTGAGCACACCGGGCCCCTGGTGGTCCATGATCTCCCACCCTCTAATCACTGTCCTGTAAAAGGTAATAAAAGTCCCTTGTGGTCCAGGTTCTGTCCATCACCCTCTGATCACCATCCCATTAAAGGCAGTAAAAGTCCCTGGTGGTCCATGGTCCCCCCATGCTCCGATTACTGTCCTGTATAGTAGTAAAATAATCCGTGGTGCCTAGTGGTCCCCAACCCACTGATTGTCATCCCGTTTTTACACTAAAAATCCCTTGTGTTCCATGGTCCCTGTCCTCCAATAATTGTCCCATAAGCAGTATTTGGCATCTTGTGGGCCCCTCACACTGTGGATACCTAGCACCCACCCTGACAACCCCCCCACCTGAAGTGCCAGAGTAAGGGAGCACATGGTGACCAACCCAGTACTCCTCTCACCTCCACAGCTAGCCACCTTATGGAATGTCAGAGAGTGCATCTTATGTATTGTATAATGCGCATGTCCTCTGTTCTATACAGGGAGTGTGCAGCCTGCTACTTGTACAGTACACAGGCTGCATGCTGTCTGTACAGTACAGGGGATGTGTGACCTATACAATACATAGGATGCATGCTCTTTGACTTTCCATACAGCAGCCAGCTGACAAGGTGAGTAGAGGGCTGTGCCAGTCACACTTTGTGCTCCACTGGCACCTGCACTTCAGGTAGAGGGCATTAGCAGAGTGGGTGGTAGGTGCCTGTGATGTGGGAGGGGTGCTAGATGCCAAGAACTGGTTACAGTGGTAGAGGGACAGAGATTGTGGGTGGTGGGTTACACTAGACAACAGGGAATATGGATTATTTCGGTAGTTTTAAGTTATTTCTTGAACTCTTCTGAGAGTACCTTACTTTATTTTCAGTGATTTTATACAGGGTCAGCCATCAGGAGTGGGGGGGGACCACTGGATACTAGGGACATCATTTCAAATGTACTGTCTGGTAACCAAAGGGTGGCAGGGACCAGTAGGTACCAGAGTATTTCTACTTTCTCAGGTGCTGAGCATGGAGGATGGGGGGACCGCTGGCCACCAAGGAATATGGATCTTTTGCAGGGCAGGGTGGAATCTGTGGGGGAATCACCCATGGGAGGGCTAGTTCAGGAGGTTGACTGTTGGAAAGAGGGCTGAACCTCCTGAGGGGGGCCTGAGCCACCTGCCTCCCCATGACAAAAAGCTATATGGAAACAAATATCTCTGTTCATGGGATTAGTGGCTGCACTAAAGTAATACAACAGCATTCTTCATGGTATGTGTTCCATTTTTAGAAATAAAAAGACAGTTTTACCACATCTACCATGTTCATCAGCATCAGCCTGCAAATTCATATACAGAAGCATTACAAGTATACTTTGGTGTAAGCAGCAATGTTTATACTTGGCAAAGAAAACATTTTATCTTTTATTAATTTAGACATGTAAAGATTTAGAACTGTCCCATGCTCCTGCTGCCATCGGTAGTTAGCATTTATCAGGGTTCACCTACTGCTTCTTTTGGCTCCAGATGTTGACTGTACTGGGTCATAATGTCATATGCTTAATAGTGTACGGCATTATGCACAAACCCCAGACCCCGTGCGCTCTCTATGTTGGCCACCCTGGAGTTAGAATCCTAAGGGGGGGCCAGGGTGTGTAGCCCAGCGTTACTGGTGGTGTGGGGGGCAGTGCCCCCCATAGATCACAAGAAATAAATAAATTGCGTAATGCGATTAAATCGCATGGCATTCTGCTGTGCGGCATTTTGACCCCATGCCAATCTTGACTCCATTGTTTCCTGCTCCTGCTCCTCCTCCTGCAAAATAGCAAAACTTTTTTAGAATAATTATTACTAAAGCAAGAAGAAATGCAATACATTTCTGTGGTTACTTACCACATTTAGGTACTGAGTGTGAGTTTCTGTGATCCATTCTTCTGCAAAACCACATATGCAATCATCTCTGCCCTCACTCAATATCTGAAATGATGTGACCAGCCACTCTGTCTGGTTTGCCTTTACTGAGCTCATTCTGAGTTCAACTTTAATGCCCACAGACTGGAGCCAGCATTTAGTTGCTCAGTAATAAAGCCAGCATATCATTCTGTAAAGCTTGTTTTTAGGTATTTTAGGTGGTCCTTGAAAAGTTTATTGATCAACATCTCTAGAGGCTGCAGAAGGTCTGTGCAGGAAACCAGGAAGAAAAAACAGGCACAATTGCTTCTTGGGTTGGTATATCAAGAATGGCTAGTGTTTTATGGGCCCTGTAGAGATCCAGTATTGGAAATGTGTGCCATTCTTTTAGAAAATGGTTATCCTGGCACACAAGCTTGAAGTGTGTCTTCAGAATATGGTCAGTGAGCTGGCCCGGTGGCACTGAGGGTTGAGGCACTGGATGCCACACCTTGCGCCATGCCAGTAACCTGATTCAGGAATGAGCCTGGACCATCAGGGGTCAGTGGGTGAAGGAGAATATTGAGCATCTAGAGAACTGCTCTATTCTCCTGTGGTGGGTTCTGAGGGGATATTGTGCTCAGTGGCAGCACCTGGCGGAGGCTGGGGGTGCTCGCTCAGTAGCAAGGTTAAATAGAGGGGTCTGGTGATGGCATGTTATCTGTTGATAGTCCTGTGATAACATCCACTGTATGCTGCACTGGGGGAGCAACATACAAAAAAACACCCTGCCTCCTGATAGGTGGAGGAGGGTCCAGGGGATGGCCAACCACGCCCGATGTCAGGTCTTTTCACTCACTCCTGTGCTCGCCTCCCTTCCTGGTCGCTCATCTACATTATAGATAAAGCACAGAAGGAGTAAAAATGACAGTCCCACCTCGGAGGACTCAAATCCGGAAGAGTTGGGTGACCGGGTAAGTGGCTGGAGAGTGGGGCCCCAAGAGGAGATTGAGCTGAGGATTTCAGGCAGGCGGGGATAACGGTCCATGCCGAGAGACCCTTTGGAGAGAGTTCAGGTAGGCAGAGAGATAAAATAGAGTTTGAAAAAAAAAAGAATATGGTCAATGAAGGCAAGCATGACATTGTGCTTAGCTCAGTGATTTTCTTTTTGGGTTACATGCCAGTTGAGTAGGAAGGAGACATTTGGCAGGCTTGCAGCTCTCTTATTCTGGTACATGACTGAATGGGGGATAGTCTCCTGCAAGTGTGCATCCCAGCAACAAAGAAACCTGGCATTTGTCCCTCAAACCTGTTACTTCTGCCTGCCTTTCTCCCAACTCCTCCATTGTCCACTGGGAACAAGGGACAAAGTTCACACCAGTCTCATTGATGGTAATAACCAGCTCTAGTGGCACCAGCTTCCAAAGAGTCACATGGCTTATACACTCCAGGAAGTTTCCCTTTAGGGCTTCAAAATCCTGTGGAGGTCTCCATTCATCTTTTTTGCCTTTCCTTTTCACCAAACCAAGCTGGTTTAGGAAATTTAGGAACTGCCAAGCCCAATGTCAAGTCAGAGTGATATGCCCCCCTATATTCAGATAACAGCTTATGGTTTAACAGTTCCTACTGCTACAGTACTGCTAGAATAACTTGGGCATTCACAACTGTACCTTCACTACAGAGACAACTTGTACTTTTTTTTGTTTCATGTCTAATTCAACTTCATCAAGTAGTATGGTTGGGTGCCCCAAGGCTTGGTAGGGAGTTCAGCGGTAACCAATGCTGGGTCAGATACTGACTTTATTTATTGTAATCAGCTTTAAATTTAGGAACTACTTTCATTTATAGTCTTCCCATACTTGCCTCTCTAATAACACACTGCACTCATAACTCCATCAAGAGTAGCATACTTCCCCACCGCAGGATTGTAATGTGAATGTTCAGTTCATTTCCATTTTGGTGGGGATGAGAGGTACAACTCCTGTAACACACTGTCAGCAGTTCCCATGGAAACACCACAGCTGTCACTGAGTGCTGCCGGTGTAATTTTAACAATGACAGTGAGCTGCTATTTCACTCCCTTGCATTGTTGCAGCCTGGAAATGAAATACATTTTTCACAAACTTTACAGAAAAGAATGTCTTACATGGAAAGAGACTGAACAGTGGTTAGACTATGAGAAACTCAAAGTACAGTGGTGGCTAATTAAATAAGGTGAGTACAGCTTGTCAATATCAGCTGAATACTGTCTCGGCATGATTACAGTAGCAACCTGTCAGTCACGGCTGAGTACCTGTCAATAACAACCAGTTGATTTCCTGATGCCAGTTTTAAGGTGGTCTCTATCCTATATTGTATTGTTTTATGTTTTACAGTTTAGGTAAGTTTAAGTACTGCAAACTTTATGAAATGCATAAAAGCCCAAAGAGTTAAAACTGCTAAATGAAGCTTACACATCATATTTGAATTCTACTCTTGACACTGACCCTGGGAGATTCCAAAATAACTTATTTTGCTGTTATCCATATCTCCCCTCCCATGGGCACACTAAGGATGGCCTACACATGTGAAGCAATTTCTGTGAAAGTATCCCCATTAACAGAGACTTGAGTTTTCTGGGGGAACAAAATATTACCTGCGTTGATAAACAAAATCAGCAGGAGTGTGTAATTATAAGCAAACTTAGATGTGACCCAGATTAAAACCTCCCGCGCAAGAACCAGTAATAAATCGACACTCAGAAGATTTTCAATTGGATTCTTGTCTCATATCCCACGATGGTTATATATTTTGCAGTGATGTCTGATGAGCTAAGCAATCATAGTGCAGTGCTTTGCAACTGGATTGCCAGAAGACCAAGAGTTCCTGTTTTTCTACTCAAAAGATTTTAATTTATAAAATGCTCTCCTGTTTTGTGAGGCACTGGCTGCTATTAATTGCTTACTGCTTGATGGGACAAGTTATGAGAGGAAGCCTTTTCTCTTTCTGTTAAGGTTCTCACTGATAAATGGTATAGATTTGTTTTGCCTGTGAAGGGATGATGGGATGAATTACACATGAGTTGCTCTAAAATGTAAAATGAGGGACAAATACTGGTGGAACTATTGAAAGAACATCAATAGTTCTACCTTTCTCCTGTATAAACAGTACAGAAGTACATGTACTGCAGGTCCTTAATGAGGAAGGATAAAAGACAACACAGTACTTCCTAAAGAAAAAAAATTAAAAGGAGAAATACTTCTGCTAGCTGGGATCTTTTAGAAACTATGTTGGGTAAGGAACAACAATTTGGAGTTCATTCTGTTGCATCAAATGGTCATATGTTCATATAGTATCCTTACTAAACCAGATGATATTGTTACTGGGTTCAACAATTTTCTTTTGGTGTTGTGTGGCAAAACACCGTTCTTGTAATTTGTTCCTGGATATTTCATTTTCTATATGCCAAGATTTGAATTGAATTTTCCAAAATGTTACTATAATTCCTTAATGATTTGGCTATTTTCTAGTATTTAATTAAATCTGATTCTAAGTCTATGATGAGTGAGGACATTGACTTTCATTTTAGCAAGGTGGCAGCTGATGGTTTAGCTTTCCCTTTATTCAAACAATCTTTCTCTTTGTACCAGAATATTTTCATCTATTTGAAAACAGCACATATTCTGATATCCACTGGTGAAGAACTGCATAATGTGCTGTGCATAAATAGAAAGAAAATTCTGTTATATTCAAACCCACCCCTCTGGGGTGCAAGTATCACCTCCCCTGCACTCACCTCCTAGATAAAGTTTACCTATCTCACACCAAGCAGCTTTTTGCTAGGCCTCTCTTTCCTCCTCCAATCTCATGTCCCTGATAAACAGCAGCTACCAAGTTGTAAAAAATCTCCCCCCAGTCCAAATATGTAACCACCCCCAGCCTGTCCAGACACCTGACTCCATTCTTCAAAAAACACACCACCAGCCAACCCCCTCATAGCAGACAACCACCCTCTTCTCCACAAGCCTCTCCCCCCCCCACAAGAAAAACAAAACACAGTGTATGGAGATTACCAGTGTGAAATAGTTCAGAAATGTACTCTTCATAGCAGAGAGCAGCTTTCCTCCCTGTTGCGTCATGAATTAAATGATATCCTCAGTAGCAACTCCTGACTGGCTGACAGTCCTAGGGCTACTACAATGGAGATATAAGCTGTTAAACCCACCCTTTTTGACAAAACCACTAACTCAAATCTAAAGTTAGTTAGTTAAAGTCATCAATAAGCTGTTAGTTATTTTGTTGCCCATGAAGAAAATATCTCCAAAAAGTGAAAAAAAGATTTTATGGATGGATGACACAATATAGTGAATCACAATATAATGCCCTACATTTTTTATTAATTTACATGTTTTGTTTGTTTACTGATATATTCTTTTTATGTGACATTTTTGCATGACTGAACAATCTTCAGAGCTAGAGAAATAAAATTATTGATAGGGTGGTAAAGAAGATACTACAGGGGAGTATAAGCCCAGAAGTAATCAATGAATATTGATTATTGCTATAGCTTGCCACTGGAGCATGGTGGTCTTAGTCAGGTGCACTGTCAGAACACCCCAAGTTTAACAAAACAATACCTCCTGCCACAAGGAGGCTGGAGTAATAAATTCTATTGCATATCACAAGGTTTTCATTACCCTCCCCCAGAGTGGTTTGTTTTACCCTTGGGCAATTGTAGCATGGAGACCAAAAGTCATATGGCCAAATTCTCAAATCCATATCAAATTTATGGGGCACGATTTGAAGCCAAACTAAATTTGCCAGTGGTTCACTGTTCTCACAATTATTCCTTGCTGCATGTATATCTGGGAGTGTAGATGTCAATACTGAAAATCCCATTTTGACACAGATTCAAAGAAACTAATGACGAAAGCCTTTGTTGCTTTAGATTCCAGAAACCCCATACTGTATGTCAATTTTCAAAAGAGGGTCCCATTCACCCTAGTGAAACCCAGTTAGTGCTGTGGTAGTGGTGAGAACAGTGCCTTATTAGTGGGTGGGAGTTCTGCTGTCATGGGATGGAGGACAGTGTTGTGGTAATTGTTAGAGGCTATGCTGTGAGTGGGTTTATTATTTTTGTTGGGATGAGAGTATTGTGTTAGGGACAGTGCTGGGGTGGAGGTGGGGTACAGTACTGTTGGGCGTAGGTGAGTGCAATGCTGCAGTGATGTGGCAAACAGTTCAGTGGTGGTGGGACTGCACTGTGTTTTTTTGTAGTGCAGTAGGGAGGGTGAGAAGACAATATGTGGCTGATCTGTTCCCTGGTTCAAGGTCATAATCCTTACCCCGAGTCATGCTATTATCAACTAATGAGGGAAATCCCAATTCCCCACTCCTCCTGCCAAACCACCAAGTGTGGACATGGATTCTTAACTTTCTTGGTCTACTGCAGGGGTCTCTGTTGAAGCAACATGAAGCCCCCTACACAAAGCTGAGAGCATGGTTTATAGTAGCATATCTGCCTGTCATTCAGGGACCATTCCTAAACCTGGATTTTCTACACTGTAGTGTGAGTGACACACTACCAATGAGTCACTGGGCAGCTCTGTATGGAGAAACAAACAGCTTCCAAAGTTATACCAGCTCTTCCCAGCATAAAATGTATCATGGATCAACCTTATTATATCCTGTATCATAACTGCTTTACCCTCTTTTTCAACAAGAATGTTATTAATCCAAAGAATATTTGGACACATTTAAACTTTTGGCATATTGCCTTTGCACAATGCTATAAAATGTGCTCAATAAATGCTAAATAATGTAGACTATGAAGTTGGACATGGATGGTTAGATGAGTGGCAAAGCAAAGATGAAGATGGGGATCAATTAACAGGTTAATGTCTTTTTGGAGATGTGTAAGGAAGAAAGATGGAATGGAAATTATTTTTTGCTAATCATTAATTTCTGGAATAAAAGGGCATTTTAATGGTATCTGGTCTGTTCTCTAACAACAAACGCAGGATCTGCTACCTATCAGCATAAGATATGAGAATAATTAAAACTGAAACATTTAATTTGTGGCAAATTTGTGAGAGATGAGAGAACTGATATCTCTGGAGATTTAAAAAGTTGCTTTGTTTTTAGGCTGCATGCATGAGGGTATGCAGAATTTAGGCTTACACATTCTGAAGTGATACTGCACCTCACCTTTCACCCCCTCATCATTGTGAATGCAGACAGAATAGTTCTATTAATGTAATGCCATTGATCAATAGTAATTAGTATGGAAACCATTATCTTCCCGACACACTGCAATGCAAACGTTAAAAGGCAAAAATTGTTAGGAATGATATGGTAAGTCAGGAAGGATAGCAAAAAAGAATGGGCATAGCCAAGGATGGGGTGGCATTTTTTGTATTGTTTAAAACAGGAAGGGGATGTTAAGAAGGAATCTGGGAAAAAGTACATTAGACAGTTTGGATTACAGGCAATACCTGACTTCAAATGTTATGTCAGTTACTTTGCAAATTATGAAATTTCTTCAGAGAAGTTTGGAACACACAGTACGTAGAGATGGGCAAATTTTAAAAAAATTCACTTCATTGAGTCCTTCATGAAATAATTAGACTTCACAAAATGTGAATAGTATACTTCACGAAGCAAGGGGCACTTCCTAGATGTGTAAAGTCTTAGCTTCACATGTGAACTCCTAACATCGCATGTGAAATACAACTCCCTTCCACAAAATGGAATTTGAGATTCTTCTCCTTGTTGGCCTGCATTCAGTGACAGACATCACTGTTCTCTGGTATTTCCAGCAGTATCCATCCCACTCCTGGTGGACAAACCATATCAAATGAATGATGGGGTACCCAGCAATAGTCCTGAGTAGAGTGCTGCTTACCAAAAGAGAAGTGCAGCAATGGTAGCAGCCAAGGCAGTGCCCAAGACTCATTTGCTTATACTTTGCACAGGAGTACTGCTGCATACAGGACCAGTTGGTACTGCTAATACGGATGGAGCATGGTCCCTAAGTCAGCAAAACATCTGACTTAACTTTAGCACCATTATACAGAGATATCTGGCAACAGGAATAGGGAAGTAGTAAGCAATTTCCTACTCTTTCCTGGAACATCCATGTATCAGTGGCTGCAGCACTGCTGTGGCAATGTGTGGTTTACCTGCCACCCTAGCACCGTGGATTGCCATAGCTAGCAATGTCAACTCAGGGGGACCTGTCAACCAAGAAATATGCTCATGAATGTGCATTAGCCTATACCTTGGCTGTGGGTTCTGCACTGCTGACACTGACAGGTAGGATAAACTAGATGACTGGGGTGTCAGGGGCTGGGTGAACTGTGCTTCAAAGCAGCAGTTTTCCAGCCACCAATATATGAATGCTG
This sequence comes from Neoceratodus forsteri, assembly GCA_016271365.2. NCBI lineage: Eukaryota > Metazoa > Chordata > Ceratodontiformes > Ceratodontidae > Neoceratodus > Neoceratodus forsteri. The sequence goes on along the minus strand of CM057450.1, from coordinate 865,086,397 downwards.
CAGGAAAAGCAAATGTACTGCTTACCTCATGAGCCTACCTCTTAGCCTAAGTGTCCTCCCACTGTTATCATTGCCAGATATAACAACCTGGGATGCAGGGGTAGCAGTTGAATCATGGCTTGCTGCAGAAATACTCCAGTCACCAATGCATGAATGGCACAGAAAAAGTAAGTGAAGTGCTTACCACTTACAATTCCTGTTTCCCAGGCATCTCCATGTATTAGTGCTGCTGTGTCATGACCATCTTGGTGCATTTTGATGGGTTCTGGTGGGAGCACAAGGGTTCCCAAACAGTAAGTTTTCCTGACTTGGGTACCGTACCCTGGTCACAGGACCACCCAATCCTGTATGCTGCAGAACTCTGGTGTGGCATGCATTTAACTGTAAATGAGTCTGACAGAGCCATGATCTGCTTTGGCTGCTACTACTGCTGTTCTTGTGGTAGGCAGCTCTCTGCCTGTGACCATTTCTGGGCACTCCAAACCTGCATCTGATAGGGTTTGCCAACAAGCTGTGGGAAAGATACCACTAGAAATGCATTGTTCTGTGGACAAATAATTTGCTATGACTTTATCTTGAACTTTGCTTGCAATGTGCACTTCATAAGGTTTGGGAAAGTGAAGACCAACAGGGGGGATAGTCGAGAACTTCCCAAAGTCCATAATATAGTGACTGCAGCAATTTCACAAATGACGCTTAAATTTGCTGCATCTCAACTACCCAGATTCAATTAAATTTTGGGGCCTTGCTTTGTGATAAGGACTTTCAGATTTGCTAAATTTGCAAAAATTATGAAGATCAACCAAATTGCAGGCAACTTTTTTGGAACTGAATTGTTTTTTTTTTATCCCACACTCCTCTCAGCCCTGTAGCCCCATTAACCCATATGCTGGGAATTACCTTTATCTCCCTGCTGGTGAGCTGACACAATATGCCTTGCCTAACTGCTACAGCTCAGATGGCAGCATCATCAGCCAGCCTGATAGAGGGCAGTGGAGATCGAGTTGATAAAGATTCCTCATGTCTGTGGAAATGGTTACACCAGCATGGACAGCCACAGCTAAATACTGTAGAAGCATTAAAGCATTGAATTTTTCTCAGAAAAAGACCAACCATCAATCAAGTTTTCCCTGCTTACATGCACCTGGTCTATGCTTAGGACACTGCAGCAAACAACCAAAACAAACTTGTTCTTTTTGCAGCCAGAGAAAGTGTAGACCATTCCATGGGGCAACTTAGCTTCTCCTCCTAACCCCTGAAAAAAGATAGCTAAAAAGTGTACCTGGAATAAAAGACTTTCAGCAAGGGAGAGATCTTTTTATTTATTTATTTGTAATTTCTTACTAGGAAAGGTGCATTAAGATTTGACAGCTTAGACTGTAGAGATCTCTCCAAATGGAGGAAAAGGACTAAAAATCCCCTTTTAAAGAGAAGAGAAGAGAAGAGAGCTGTCATGTGAGCAGTATCCAGTTGTGATTCGCAATGTGGGTTTTGCCTCCCTGTATTTACTTAGACCTGAGTTCTGAGTTCCAGGATCCAGTGCTGAGCCTGTTGGGAAATTCATGAGTATTGAAACAGGGTTGCCCATGCAACTGTGTATCTAAGTTAGTTAGCATAGAATGTTTATGTCTTAGGTAGTATTGTGCACTAATGTGTTAACTACTGTATGTTAACACTAGGGAGTTCAGTGCTGTTGAGTGGAACGTCATAGTTGTTAAATCCATGTTTTCCTTCCAGTTATAAATAACCAGGTTAATGTACAGGTCCATGACCTTCTGAAACAGTGTGCATCTTAAAGACTGTCTTAACTCCAAGGAACAAAGGGTTGTGTTTTAACTCTGGTGCAGCAGTTAGGTGTGGATATTATGAGTTTATATTGTTTACTGTGCAAAACTAAATGCATTTGCTTTTGCTTCACTGCTCATTTGACTTTGTTTTCCCCAAAATAATTTGGGTTCCTCTAGTGCTTGCATTTATTGCATGTTCATTTTTATTTGGTATGCTTTTCAGAGTGCTCTGAGTACTGCCACTATAACAGCATGGCTATTTCTAGGGTAACATTAACCTTGTACTACTGTGTGCATGAAGGAGTTAACCTGGGTGGAGGCACCCCTTACAGAAATAATTATATGAAATTGTTTCATGCTGCACGCATAAAACTACCTACAGTAATGGAACTCCATTCTATTGAAACAGACTCCAGTTTCAAGTCCCAACCTAAAGTCTGGTTGCTGGCAAACTCATCCTGCTGCTGTTCCCTGGGGTCTGACACCAACCCACAATAGTCAACTCCCCAGCCCAGGGGTTACCCATCTACCCACACTAGTCAACTCCCCTGCCTACAACTGTTATATCATATTTTTCACAGTAATATTTGACTTCCTTGCCTGTACATATTGTATATATATATATATATTTGCTGAGTATTCTGTGTATTACTTGCTCACTGGACGATGCAGTCACACATTGTGCACTGTGCCTATGATTTGTTTGTTTGTACCAAATCTCCTCATGTCCAATATTGAAACCTTGTATTCACTGTTCTCAGATGGACTAATGCATCAAACCTGTATATTGTGCTTACTATTGTTACTTCTATCAAATCTGTTTCACGTGTATTACTGTTACCTTGTACTCCACTGTCACCCTGCACCATGTGTTATGGCCCAGGTCATGCCTGAAAACAGTCCCTGGGATCAGTGCACTCACCTGGTTTTCAAAGTCATAAATAAAAAATAAATAAATAAAATGATATGAGTTCTGCAAGCATGATTTAAATGTAAAATTGGAACCTATTGCATGTATGTGGCATGCATGCAAAAAACAAGTGGTCACTGATGACTGCACACATAAAAGTTAAATGACTTGCTGTGGATCACATAGTATACCAGTGGGAGCCAATGAGATTGAAACCAAAGACTTCAGGTCTCCATGTCTCCTGGTTTGTAGTTCAGTGCCTTTAACCACTAAGCTATACTGCCTGCATACATAAGGCTCGCTTGTACTTCAATACAAATCTGCATACATCTGCACGCATGTGACATGCTTATAGCCACTGATATAGCTTTTAGTTTTCTTGCCTCACCAATCTCAGCTGCACAGCTGAACTGTAACACACATATCAATGGAAACACATGTGGTTCTTCCCACTCCCAATACACAAGCACACACTTAACCACAAAACTACTTAATTACTTCAGTCTGGCCTGTAATCTCATTATTTTCTCTCCATAGTTTTGAATGTTTCTGTCCAAACAGACTTTAATGGGAAAACACAAAAGCAGCAAAAACTTGACACCCCCACCCACACAGCCAGCCCCCCCATGCACAAGCACTGTAATGGGTGCAGCCAATCCAAGTATAGATATAAGTCAAGAGCCTCTTACCTGAGTACTAGGGAGCCAGAGGCAGGAGTTTTAAAGAGATGATGTCCATGGATCAGACAGCTGTGGCATACCCCCTTGAAATGAATGGAGTTATTTTTTATTACTGTTTTATATATTATGATGGTGAGCTGGAGAATACTGAAGGTCATATTTCTACTAACAAGGCCCTTGTTAGTCAAGTGGTGGCCTTCATTACTCTCCAACTTACCATCAAAAATGTATAAAATAGTAATAAAAAAAACACCCCATTCATTTCAATGGGGCACTCCCCTGCATTCTCCTACCTCACATACGCTATGTCATAGTGTGCCTGAGTGTGGGAATGTGGAGGTCAGCTTCATGGGAGGGGGCACAATCCTGACTATATTGGGGCTCCAATAGTCTGTGCATACCATGCCTCTCAACTGGCCCAAAAGAAAAGATTAAAAAGTTTGGTTTCTAGTTTTTGAGGAGGGGGGAACACATAACTTAAGTACAGGAACAAGAGAATAAGTAAGGTTTTAACAAGGGAAAACCTTTTAAGTTTTGAAATTTGCATGGAGTGCCAGCAGCTGACTGTTCTTTCTCCTTCCAATATTTTAGTGTTCCAATTATTGTGTCCGATGTCTGGAGCCCCAAATCGTATCCTTAATAATACTATCTATGATTCTATAGGAATCCCATCCAATTGGGTCAGCCCAAGGTCCTGCAAGTGGCCAATACCAACCACTTTACTTTTCTCAATATCTATTTTGGCCCCATCCAGGAGTGAGTAACTATAAATGGCTGACATTGCTTTGGTACTGGATGGAACATCATTAAAAAAATAAACATAACTCATTTGCATAAGTGGAAATTTTAAGGGGTGGAACGTCCCTGGTTAAAGTTAATAATCTTATTCGGGCCGAGTAATCAATTTTCAAAATCAAAATATTAGTACAAAAAGTATAAAACAGAGAGCTCAGGGTGCACCCCTGTCTACCTCACCACCCTGACAATGCCTACTTTGTGGCCAATGTACCAATTTAAGAGGACATGGAAACTGACCCATTGATATAGGAGCCCAACCCAGGCAATAAAACATGTCAGAATACCATCAAATATAAAAACTTTGAATAAATAGTCATGTGGTAGGCTTTCTGTTGGTCTAATGATAGCACCAGCCCTTATATCACATTTAACTGACTTCTCAAAAATTTATTTAACCTGGAGGAGGTTATCCCTGATTGACCTCCTGGGCAAGTCACATGTCTGATTGTGAGCTACAACCTTAGTAGCCACAATAGTTAAGTGCTGTCGGAAGATATCGGTCAAAATCTTAAAATCTGAATTCAACAATGAAATAGGTCTCCAGTTTAGAATATTTAGATTATCTCCCTTTTTGTGTAACAAAATTAGAAATTATTTTGCCATATTTTCCAACACATGCATCTGGTTTAATATTGCATTAAAAATCACTGTCAAAATTGGTGCCAACATATCTGAAAAGATGTGATAAAAACCAGCACCAAGGCAATCCGGCCCTAGGCTGCTTCTAACCACAACTTATTTATCATAACTGTGATTTTCCTGTACTGTTATTGGCTGTACAACACCTTCATGCTCTTGTAAATCCAAACCCTGGATATGTTTTGGATCCAGAAATGACTCCAAATCCCCTTCCCCTTCCAAGGGCACTCTAAAATTCCTTTGCAAATAATCTTCCATTACCCTCATTATATCATTCAAACCTGTATGCACTACCCCATGTGGGTGTTCAATAGCTGAAAAAATGTTATTGAGTGACACGACCATGACAGGCTTTATATGGGTCCAAACATCCCTTGTGTCCAAGGAGGCCAGATGCCTGTTTGGCCCATAAGGTTTTAGTCCTATCATATAAAAAGGACTTCATTTCTTTCCTGATGTTTAGAGTTTGCTGCCATGTAAAGCTGTTTTCCGGCATGCTGGAGAGAAATTAACCAAAACAGTTGAGACTGTAATTTTAAATATTTAAAATGATCATCATGCCCGTTAGTTTTTCCCATCCTCTGGAAAAAAAACTCTGTAGACAATGCTTGGTTTCATTGCACTAGAAATTCACATCATCATAAAAAAAATCCTCACTGCATCCCAAGCCTTCAATATTTCCTCAACTTTTGTTTTGACAACTGCGTCCATTAGTAAAGCTGTATTAAAAATCCAATAACCTGGTCCAGTTTTTGAATCCTGAAAAACCCCAACTGTAGCCATAAGTTCAACGTGCTCTTAGGTAACAGATGGGTACATTACTGCCTCATGTATCTTCCAAGTGCTTGACACAAATACAAAATCTATTCTGGAGGATAGGACCCCTCTATGTTATGTATGTCCCCTAGTTTTATTTAAGGTTCTATACATATCTTGCATCCCAGCTATTAACATGATTTAAAACAATACATTAATGTCACAATACAGTTTGATTATAATCCCCGGTTTGTCCCCCAAATCAAGTGGGCAATTGAAATCACATCCAAATGTAATTTTCCTTGCCATGTGCAAATATTGCTGGATTTGCTGAAAATTAGTTATCCGAGTCTGTTTTGTCTGAGGGGCATAAATGGTTCCCACCCTAATGATTTGTCCTTGACCTTGGACATCAACTAAAAGTGCCCATCCAGGGTCAAGATCCATTACCCTAGCTATGTTCACTGTGCAAGATTTAAACAAAACCCCCACCCCATATCAAGGTTCTGCCCCCAGTGACCAAATGGAGGGACCCCAATGCCATGTTTTCTGTGCCAAATGAATATCCACTGTGGTTCTCAATCTTGTATCCTGCAGCTAACTGTAAACCAGAACCCAAAAGCAGCTGCACTGCTAAGGAAAAGCAAACGAACGATCCACACACAGAGGCTGATAGCTGCTTCCTATAGTTATTACTGCAAATAAACAGAGCTAATAATTCAGCAGTACTTGCTTTAATACAATGCTGACAGTGTGCCAGAATCACTGTGAGAGCAATCATCCTCTGTGTGAATAGTGTGTACTGTTTGTTTTCATCTTCTTAGGAATGCAGTTGTTCCTGGATTCCAGATACACAAGAGTCCTGACTACCAAGTGGCTAGCAAATCACAGTCTACTAAAAAAGTTGAACTGTCCAAAGTCCCAGATGACCATAACATTTCTGTGGTGCTTTCAGATGTTACAGTTTTGTCTATTGGAAAACTATACATCTAGTTGTGAACTGACACATTCTGGATGTGTGCAAAGTTCCAGCCTGATCCCAAGCAGAGAATCTGTGAAAGTAGAAGACAGATGTTTAAGCTAAAAGCAACTTTTTTTGTCCAGCAACTATTAACTCTAACATCTTGCTTGTGAAACACAATATGGGCTGAAATGGTTGTTATGAGCAGAGCACAATACATAAGGAAATTAGCTGTTCTGCCTTTTAAGGCACTTGCTGCCATATGGTGTTATGGTATCGTTATGGATCCTTTTATGATTTTTCTGTGACACGCACTGTTCAGCTTGTGCTATATCAATGATCAGATTTTGAAAAATGTAGCGTAATCTGGATGCAGTTTGAAAAATTGTGTGTGTGTGTGGGGGATTTTGTCCAGAAATATCATTAAGAAACATGATCAATGGCAACTCAACTGGAGAACCATTTAACCATCCATAATTTATATGAACCTCTCCAATCAGGTTTTCGTAAGAGGCATAATACTGAGACTGCTCTGGTTCGGGTGCTCAATGATCTCTTGATGGCAAGAGATAGTTGAAACCATTCCATCTTGGTACTCCTTGATCTGTCTTCAGCTTTTGACACTTTGGACCATGAGGTCCTGCTCGAGTGCCTGACATCCATCTGTGGGCTGACTGGGACAGTCCTCAAATGATTTTCATCTTTCCTAACCGGTAGATCTCAAGAGAGTTGTCTTGGGAATATGTTCATCCCAGTCTTTCTCTCTGCCTTCTGGGGTGCCCCAGGACTCAGTGCTGTCCCCCATGTTGTTTTCAGTGTATATGCTGCCCCTTGGAGACATTGTAAGATGTTATGGGCTGAGGTTTCACTGCCATGCTCATGATACTCAGCTCTACCTGTCTTTTGCCCCTGACCAGGTTAGTGCTCTCTCAGTATTTAACAGCTGCCTCGTTGAAGTCCAAAATTGGATGAGCTCCAGCGGGTTAAAGTTGAACGCAGGAAAGACTGAGGTTTTGGTGGTGGACCCGGGTCACAGGACAGAGGGGTTAAGGACTGATCTGCCCTCTGGTTTGTTTTTGGGGGGTGCTCAGATCCTTACCTCTGAATGGGTGCATGATGTGAGAGTGATACCTAACGACAGGCTGACCCTTCATCATCGAGTGTCAGTAGTTGTCAAGTTAGCCTTTTACCAGCTTAGGAACATTGCCAAGATCAAACACCTTGTTCTGTCCAGTGATTTACCCATCCTGGTCCACATCTTTGTGACCTCGTACCTTGACTATTGTAACTCCCTTTACTTAGGGCTTCCTGGGGTTGATATCCACCACTTGCAGCTAGTACAGAACACTGCTGCATGTTTATTGACTGGGGTATCAAGGAGATCACATATTACCCCAATGCTGCACGATCTGCACTGGCTGCCGGTTTAGTAGTGGATCACCTTTAAGGTAGGTTTGTAAACCTACAAAGCCCTACATAGACTTGGTCCTGACTACTTGAAAGAACTTCTGATTCCTTTCACCCCTGTGTGACAGCTCCACTCGGCTGATGAGGGATTGCTGGAGATTCCGAGGGTTAGTTTAAATTCATCTGGGTCTCGCACTTTTATGTTTGCTGCCCCAGCCCTCTGGAATTCTCTGCCATGTCAGTTATGGGAGTACAGGACTGTAGGGAGCTTTAAGCAGGCAATGAAGACCTTTCTATGGAGCAAAACTTTCCCTGAGTTTCTATGATTTGATTTTATTGATTGTATTCGCTGAATTTGTATTTATTTGTGTAGTGCCTTGACATTTTGAAAGGCACTATATTAAATAAAGTTATTATTTGTGAAATATTTGACTTCCATTGAAAACTTTTACTTTCTTTTTTAAGCACAAAAAGTTCTCAGACTATTTCAGTTATGTTGATTCCCATGTGGTGTATGAAAAATATGGCAGTTTCAAAATTGTTTAACTTGTCAATAATTTCACTGTGTTTAGTAACAGAAATGCAATAGAAATACTAGGGGATATTTCCTTTCCTGTATTGATAACATCTTGCCACATAAGGTGTTGCCATGCTGTAAACACCAGCCCTACTTACAGGCTATCACTTACACGCGTTCCTTTTACATTCAACCTGAACATTACACTGCAGTGATTTTATGAAGTGTAATAGCATATATACTTATATTGTAAACAATGGCCTTCATTATATGACTTTTAATGCAAAATGATTGCTACATTTGAAAGAAAATGCACTTGGAATAGTTGAGCTGCGAAACTGGTGTGCATGCCCAGAGATTAGAATATCAATATTTTTGCTAGAAAACTTCAGTGTCTTACAAAAAATGGAACTCACTCATGAATGAGCCATATAAACATGTCAAAACAGGCAGAAACATGGAACTCTTTCATGAAGGATTGTACTGGTGCTCTGGCGCCACACAGACATGTGAACATGGGCAGCAGGGATACTACTCAAGCAGCCGTAGTGGCTCTGAGCAGAAATTGTTACTTTTACCTATCACTCACTCTGTAGTCGAGACACAGCAGCTACCTTCACATTTCTCTATGGTACTCCTCATTATTTAAAATGAAAATTATTTGGCCCACAGGCCCCTCCCAGGTTTATGTTTCAACTGCCCAGGCCCCTGAATCAAATTTGGAAGGTTCCTAATTCCATCACTGTCTAACAGAAACCAGCATCCACTAATCTGCTAAGACTTATCTGCTGTCCTTGTGAACTGAAAGGCCAAGCACAGATGTTTTCTGGAAATTTGAATGCAGGTAATCCCTCATTTCCGTTCTCCAGAATGGGTTTGCAGTACTCTTGCTGTTAGTCACTTGTTAGTGCTCCACCCTCAGCTCACTGACTTTCATGGCACAGGGGGGCACGTGCAGCATCCAAGCTGAGTGACAGCACAGAACTAAGCTGCTGGTAATCTGGCACATCCTGCCATCTGGGAGATTGTAATTTGCATTTCAGTCAAGGACTCCTACAGTAGAGTCAGTGATGGTGGTGGTGGGGTGCATGTCTTTGAGATGTGGAACTCAGTTCCCAGGAAGCACCCTGCTGAGTGATACCTGCTCATCCCCTGGCAACTGAGCAAGAAACTGAACTGGCTTTGACTGTTAAGGCAGCTGCTCACCAGCCCACAGAACTGAAGAAAAGGCTATGACAATGAGACCCCAGTTGTTGGGGTGGGGGACTTGGAGGAGGCAGAAGGAATAAAAGGAAAGATGAAAAGAATAATTAAGAAGGGCAGAAAATGTTCTGGCTGGGGGTCACTGATCAGCTTGTTCAGTCTGATTGATTCAGTTAAGGGGTAACATACTGCACTCTGATGCTTGCTTTTGGAGACAAGACAGAGGAACCATAAAATAAAGGTGTGGCTATCGGGGATTAATTTCTATTTCAAATGGCTGAGGGATTTGGGGTGAATCTCAACAACTGGATAAGAGACTGAATATGAGTTTGGGCAGCCCCTGACTAGATTTATTTAAGAATTCTGAACACAGTGACACACACCCATAAAATATTCCCTGAATTACATCAAACTTCCAACTATAACATTAAAATGAACCAACTAAATCAAGGCCTAAACATAATAAAAACATGTTGGTTTTCTCTTTACTAATTATTTACAACTACTGTATGGTCAACTAGTTTTAAAGTATATGAAACACTGCATACTGTATATATTTATGAATGTATAAAAAATACATAAAAAATATAGCAATAAACAAAACAAGAACATTAGGTAGATCATACATATTTTATTCTTATTGTTGATTAAATTAGCTTGATCAAGACTTGCATGGTGGAAAAAAACTCACATTTCTGAAAAAATCATATATTCATAATTCTGTGCATATTTAATATAGTTTCCAGCAGCTAATTTTTTGAAATATACATCAGCTATGCTAATGTTTTGAGCATGGGCCCTTAGAGATTATTGCAGCTAACAGCCTGAGTATTCAACACCATATCAATCTTTACACTGTGTAGTGAGGCAGTTGAGAAAAAATGTCACATTTACTGACAGAGTTCCATTTGCACTGTGAAGAAAAACCTGAGTTTTGGGGGCTAGGTTTTAAAAGAAAATGAAATGTTTCCTTCTCAGTTCAACCTTTTTCTCTGATCACATACTGTAAGTAATTGTATATTGTCCGCAGTCTCACTTATCCTCACCAGAGATAGTGAGCTTTCTCTATCATAACAATACCATGGCCAGATTTTCATAGGCCCAAGACTGCCACCAGCTCTGGGTGCACTAATGATATGGTGTACCAGGTTTGTGACAATCTAATGGGATTTTCCATCCCATGTGTCAGCTGATGCCAGTTAGAACATCTTTTTGATGTCTAGCTTGTGACAATCTCAGGGACCATTTTTATAGTGCTTGCACCCGAGATTTGGCGCAAGCTGCCATAAATTGGAAAACTGTCTCAACTGTGTCGGACCTTTGAAAACTGGGTGCAGTTGTGGCAAAAGGGATTGGCATAGCAGAAGAAGCAATGTGTTGTGGTGCAGGACTTGATGCAACCTTGTGCCACCCTGTGAAAATCCAGCTCCATGTCTGTCTATTAATTTGGTACTTCTATGGAGATCTAAAGCCACTGTTTTAATTAAAGCACCAATGGTACTGAAAGGTTTCCAAGCACAAGCAAGACCCCACTGAAAATGAGATGAGGCATCACACCTAGACTATTCTGCATTAAAAACATTGCTTGCCTATCACATTGGTGTATAGTAGAAGTATTTGAAAAGTGATGTATACATGTGACTCTATATTGTTCTACAGTACACACACTACAAGTACTTGATTAAAGTACCAATGCTACTAAGGGGTGCCAAAGCAATCCTTCTCACTTTGCCTTAATTTTGTCAATCTCCTCAGCTCTTTCCTTAAAGAGTTCCCTCTATCTTGCCATCTGGATTGTAGTACCGTAGTAAGGGCCCAATTTTCAAAGAGCCCTTAAAGTGACACAAGATATAGCGCCCTAGGGCTTGCGCAAACTCTGGCTGCATCAGGGATCCTACGCCCAGTTTTGTAATGGGGGGGTACCTGCTCCAAAAACCCAGGAGTTGCCACAGCTGTAGACTTGCACCAAACATTTGGTGCACCTGCAGGAATTGCCACATGGATCTGGACCCCCATGACCAGTGCAACATTTGAGAGGCCAGAATGCTTGGGGGAGAATCTGCATGTCAGGATCAGGCTTGGGGCAGAAGGGGCATGGGGGTGCCATGGGGGGGTGTCAGAGAGACAGCAGGCATGACAGGGTCTGCTGTGGCATCCAGGAAAGGGTGCTCTATGCAGAACCATACTGCCAAAGGGATGGGACTGCATCGGGGGGATGCCAGGGACAGGCAGTGACATGGCACAAGGTGGGCACAGACCGGGCAGCTGCAACATAGGTGGCCACCTTATATAAACCTGTAGTTGGGAGGCAGCATGCCACAACTTAGGAGGGTGCATATGAGGGGACTCTGGCGGTCCCTGGAGAACATTACTCCCACCACTGGCATCACTTAACCTGCAGCTCCAGCTTACAGCCTTCAGGGTTATGCGAGGTTACCACATATGGGGCAGCTGCCAGGGCTTTGTCCACCTTGGGCCATGTCACTGTCAGTCCCAGACACCCCCCCAAGCCATCCCATCCCATTGATTGTATGGCTCTGCAAATCACATCTTGCCATGCCCGCTGTCTTTCTCTCTCTCTCTCTCTCTGACAACCCATGGCACCCCCAAAGCACCTTCTGCTCCCAGACCTCTATTTTCAGGTCCTACCCCACCAATCGCCATAGTGTACGCATGTAGCAGAAGCTTCTTAGATCCCTGCCTGACTGGTCTAAGTGGAGCTCCCTGTTGTGCCCATGGTGAGGCTTCAAAACATTCAAATAAGGGGATGGTGTAGCTCTGCTGTGGTGCAAGCCACCTTGTGATCTGGCGCATGGAAGCTTAAATTGCAAGAGAGGTGGAAGGTGGCTTGGGCACAAGGCATCTCAATTTTGATGCAGCCTCTGTTTGAAAACTGTGATTGCCATAAAGTTTGACTCAAGGTGCCACATGCGTCATATTCATTTGGCACAGGCACCTTACATCAAACATACCCATTTGGAAGTCAGGCCCTAAGTGTCAATTTGCTTGATAGACAACAGATGACAATAGAGAACAATCAGCTTGCATAATCACTGCCAGCCACAAGCAGGACAATGACAATGCTTTAGAATATAATCACATCTTCAATAAAGCTCCCAGTCCACTACAAACCACTGAGAAAGAAAACCTTTTTTTTTTTTTTTAATTGGATGAGCATGGAAAAAAAAGATCTGAGTAGTATGTTTAAATTTATCCCATAGCCAACTCTGTGGAAAGAGAGTTATACCTTTAACATTATCTTTTGGATCTAGCCGACCCCCAGTTAAGATTGAACATCACAAAATGTAGGTTTCTGACAGATAAGTCTAAACTTCTTAAAGCTCTATATAAGGACAAATCAGATACATACAGTAGGAGGTCACTTTACGTAGTTGCAGATTGCATTGTCCAGAATATAACTGCAGATTGCATTGTTCAGAATATACAATATATATCATTCTATTTTGCTCTTGGTATGAAAAGTTGAGAAGAAAGTGGTTAGTGTCCTAGTTTTCTAGATGTCTCTATCTCCCTTAAAAAAGTTGTTTGTTCCAGATATGTATATTGTAATGAAGCATGCATGTACACTCCAGCTAAGCTGTATGGAATGGGCAAAACACAGAGTAAAATGTGCTTTAGGTGTGAAGAAGCTCCCGGAACACTGCTTCATATACTATGGGATTGCCCCAAAGTAGGATCCCTTTGGAGTGCTATCCGAGATAGTTCAGACCCACTGTTAGAGCTGCAAGACCATTTTTCACCACAGGTTTGTATTCTGGGAGATTATTCTACCGTTCCTTTCAAGGAGAAAAGATATTATATAGCCATTATTTCTTTGACAGTCAAACGGCTTGTTCCCCAATATTGGAAGGACCAACGAGTGATTTCTTACCTTGAATGGATCAAGGAGTTATTATATAACTTAAGAATTGAAAAAGCAATTGCTAGCTTACGGGGTTAGCTTCCCCTGTATAACTCTAGATGGGACAAGTTTTTCATGCTTTGGTCTCTCTCCCTTTCCTCCTAATGAATCAAGTTGGGATTAGTGTAGTAGTGTAGGGAGGATAAGGTCCCAGTAGGCTACCCTGCAAGAATTCTAAGATGGAATACTTGGGGTGTCGTACATAATTGAGAGAGGGCACCATTGGTGAATGTATTTGTGGCTCTGGGGTATAGGTGTGGGGGTAAGGGGCAGGGGAGGTAGGAGGGGGAATGCACACTATTTCACTGCAGGGCAAGAAGAGGTTTTCTCTCTGTTTTTTGTGCTTTAAGTACGATAAACAAGTTATCGAGTCATAATTGTATGGCACTTGTTTCATCGAGTTCTCATGCCATTGTACCAATACATGTATTCATGTAAAGAAGTATGATTACTGCCAAAGTGTTGCACTCGTTAGTAAAAGAATAAAGCTTATTCCATTTTTAAAAAAAATGAAGCATGCATGTTTTTTTAATAGCTTTATGTAGTGCACAAAAACATATGTGAAATTGCTCATATGTGTATTTCTTTTTAAACTATTGTTTATGATTGTTGTGAATGTGCATTCAAATGACTTTGTAAGCTGAACAAATTAATTATTACTAAAGGGTACTTGCTTACAAGACAATTTATGAGACACCTTTTATAGTTGTTGTAACATGCCTGAGAGGCAGTATAATGATAAGGCAGTTTGAAAGAATAGTATGTAAAAAACATAAACAATACAAGAAGGCAAATAATGTACAGTTTGTTTTTTGTTGATCTCATCAAGGCATATGCATGCATCTTAAAACCTAAAAACCAGCGCAAACCATCATGGTTACAAAAGTCCTTGTGAGGTGCAGGGCATGCTGAATTGGAAGTGTCTCACATAAATGTAAATTCTATACTGTTACACAGTCCTGGAAGTACATTTGCAGTCAGCCTTCCTGGGGTGAGTTCTGGTCTGTGATAACAGAGGACGTCTGTGGGGTGATCTTGGGCTTGAGTCCAACATGCTGCAGCCTGGAACTGGGCCCAGTATGACTACTTGCTGATTGCATCACGGTTCTGGGCCCGGATTTTGATGAGACTGTCAGGTGTTCCTTGACATTGGGGATTTTCCCAGAGTCAAAACAGCTCCGGTGATGCCACTGTTGAAAAAAACATCTTTGGACCCTGACATCTTGGCAAATTACTGACATGACTCGAACCTTCCCTTTTTAGGGAAGATTATTGAGAAGGTGGTTGTGGTACAACTTGAGTTGCACCTCATTGACTTCCAGATTTACCAGTCTGTTCAGTCTGGATTTAGGGCCATGTGCAGCACAGAGATCACACTAGTATGGGTAACGAGTGATCTGCTCAGAGTGAGGGATGGGGAGAATAAACTATTTTCTTCCCCCTCGATCTCTCATCAGTGTTTGACATTGTGGATCATGGTTTGTTGTTGGGCAGACTAAAGGACTACATTGGACTCACCAGTAAGGTTATAGGTTGGTTTAAGTCCTTCCTCCAGGGCAGGACTCAGAGGGTGGTATTGGGGAATTATTCCTCAGATCCAGTGACCCTGTCCTGTGGAGTACACCAAGGTACTGTCCTCCTCCCATGTTATTTGCAGTGTATATGCTGCTCCTGGGCAAGGTCATCAGGCAGTATGAGCTTGGGTTTCATTGCTACACTGATGACACTCAGCTCTACCTGTCTTTCACACAGGGAAGAATAGATGCAGTCAATGTTCTTAATAGGTGTTTGGCAGAGATTCAGTCTAGGATGTTGTCGAACTGGTTGGGGCTCAACCCAGGAAAAATTGAAGTATTGGTGGTCGAGCTGGGTTGGGGGGGGCGTGGAGGCATCTGAGAAGGATCTGGAACTGTATTTAGGGTCTTCCAAACTGGAGGCCTCCACAAAGGTGAAATATCTTGGCATCATTCTGGACAATGAGCTAACATTGGATGCCCAGGTGCCGGCTGTTGTTGAAAATGGGTTTTACAATCTACAGAATGCTGCCCAGATAAAATCTCTTGTCTCTGCTGAAGATCTGGCCACACTGGTACATGCATTTGTAACCTCAAGACTCGCCTACTGTAATGTGATGTTCCTCTAGGTCAAGGGGTGGTGTAGTGTGGCACCTGCAGCTGCTGCAGAATTTGGCAGCCTGGCTATTGATGTATCTTATGATCTTGTCATATTTTGCTGGTGCTGCACAAGCTGCGCTGGCTACTGGTACACTGGTGCATTTCCTTCAAAATATGTCTACTGACCTATAAGACCTTACATGGGCTGGGTCTGGGTTACCTGACAGAGCTCCAGCATCCCTACTGCCCCAGCTGATCTCTCTATTCAGCAGAGGAGGACCTCCTTGGAGTGCTCAGGGCAAGATTGAAATTGTCAGGGGATCATGCTTTTGAGGTGGCAGCACCAATCTTCTGGAACTCATTACCTGGGTACCTGAGGTAGGCCCCCTCTGTTGAGATTTTAAAGAGAGGGTTGAAAACTTTCCTATTTCAACAAGCCTTTGAGGACTGACAGCATAAAAATATATAGTGCTTCTGATATGATTATAAGAAACTTAAATGTAAATGGGATTATTTATTATATGTGCAATATAAGTGATGTTCAAGTGCACTGTTTGTTTTTAATGAGTTTATGTTCTCTACTGTAAGGGTGTCGTGAGCCTAAGGGGAAGGGTGTCTCAAAGAAGTAAAATCTACTACTACTACTACTTGATAAAGCCCACAGCCAGGTTAGTGAAATGTTGCTTGCTGCTGGTTGGGTGAATAGTGTATATGCTTTTATGGAATTAAACCATTTTTAACTCTGGACCAAACTATGGGTCTGTTTCATGCACACTAGATCCTGTTAGCCACTTTCTTCTTGTTGCATGACTACTTTGAGTGAACACCAGGCGTGGATTCCCTTAGCAGCCCTGTATTGTTCTTTTTGGTATTCCTGGGAGTACCAGTATTTAATCAAAGTACCAGTGGTGCTAAGAGGTGCCAAAGAAATTCTTCTCTGTTTGCCATAATTTCTTCAGTCTCCTCAGCTGTCATTCATTCTTTTATTTTATTCCATCTCTTGGACTGTAGGATCATATTTAAGCAATAAGGCACTCCAGGGGAGAATTGTGTTAGGATAAAAGTATGCTTTGGTTGGGTTGAAGCATGAGAAAAGGTCGCGTGCCTCTGCCTCTTGAATAGTTTAATTACATCACATACCCTCCCCCCGAATGCCTTACTGCAATTATGAATAGTTCCCTTGCCCATAAATAAAGTCATTGGAGTTCTTAGAAACCATCTTTTTTTATTACTGATAATATTAACAATTTGAATAAAATGTAAAAAGGAAATCTTGAACAAAAGAATGCTTCACCGCAATTATAGAGGCATCCAGTCAGTTGGTGGCACCAATTCTGCACGTAAGCAGCATGTTTGGGCAATGTACAGCAAAGTGTGGGAAGGGCAGCAGCTTCATAGAGCATGACATTGCATCAATAGTGGTAACCAGCTGTGTATTTGGTGGCAGTTTAAGCAGCAATGTTGTCACAAATTTGGAAATCCTGTTAAGGATATTGAGCCCTATGCATAATGCCAATGTGTCACGTAAACCAGGCATGATAGCATCGCTATCGACCGAATGCCATGAAGCAGGGTCCTGCGGACCCCATGCAGCATTCACAAACCAGGGAACACACTCAATCCCCCAGCTACACATTGAGAAATGGGCCTCGGGCAGGTGGGGGGTGTCTCAGAGGGCATGCCAGCACTACAGGATATTCACTAAAGCACATAGTGCTGGCGCATGGGTGCAGAGATGGCACAGGTTATGACAGGAGGGACCCTGCATGCATGCCCTGTGTGCTGTGCCCGGCTCCCAAAGACCAGTCTCCCTGTGCCTGTGTATGGCTGGGTGACCCCTCACTACCATACATGAACCAGACCACCCCCCACACAGCAGTACAATGCAGCCCCCTCCAACCTGCCAGATACACCCCACCCCTGCCTGGCATGGTAGGCCGCCCCCCTGCCCACACCGGGCTGACCCGATCCCTTGTGAGAGCTGCCCCCCCACCCACCATGAACACAGCACACGCCCTGCCTGAGGTCGCACCCCCCACGGCACTGAAAAACCCCTACAGGAATGCCAATGCAGTGACTCAGAATGGCCAGCTGCACTGCCCTACTCTCACCTCCATGGCTGCTGGCCATCCGGACATCCGCTGTGGCATGCAGGTCCAACCCACACCCTACCACATAAGGGATCCACTGACGGACCCGGGACAGTCATCCGATTGGATGTCTGCCCAGGTCCACAGCTCTGCCCTGCATGATCCTGTGGGGGTGGGGCTGTGGACAGGTGGCTGGTGGTCATGCATGCTGCCAGGTGTGCATCTGTCCACAGGTGTAGAGCTACACTGGTGGGTTATGCACCTTTGGCACTTACCTGTGTCCACTTTGTGCATAGCCCCCTTAAATTGTAAATGTGTTCAGCAGCAGTATGAGGAGTTGCAGTTGATGGTTTGTGGAGGCATACTCAGTGGCTCATTTTTGAGGCCTATCAGGGCCTTTTATGTAGTGCCCCAATCAGCGTCAGGTTTGTGTGACTGATTGTGGCTATTTGTATTTCTGAAAATACAGAATTAGAGGCAGTTTCTGGAGCCAGGTTGGGCATTAGAGCAGGATCTATGGCAGTCTTCAGTTACAGGTACAGTAGAAAAATGGTTGGGGTGGACAACTTGATGCCACAACAGACATGATTTGATATGCCATTTCAGTGTGGTGTGGATGTGAATGACACTCTGTTTGTACTGGGTCTTTATACTGGGAAGTGAATAGGAGAAGGCAATATGCCCATTAATACTATACACCCACATCAGTGGGTTCAATTAGTCCATTTGTTCAATAATACCGTGTTGTGTTTCTGTGGAGCTATTTTAAGCCAGGCTGTTGTGCTAGGAAAACAGCCAGGTAGAGAGTGTGTCTCATCCAATTAGCATTCATTATTCATCTTGACCGTCTCATAGTGTGTGTCAATTTACCTAATCAGCAACAGAGAATAATGTTTAGAAATCAGTTTTTGTAATCACTGCCAGCCACACACAGGACCATGAAAATGTATTAAAATGCATCACTCCTTCAGTAAAGAAGGCAGTCCACTACAGACCAATGTGTGAGACACCCATTATACTTGATATAACATGCCTGAGAACAAGCATAACAGAAATACAGTTTGCCAGAAAGGAAGTGTGTAGATTGCATTTATGAATTAATTATTTATTTAATGGAATTGTTTCACCCAGTATACTTACAGGGATATAATAAAATGATAATTTTGTTTACAGATGCATCCTGAAGGGAAGGGGAGATGAGGTAACACAATATAAAGAATAAACAGCAGTACAACACATTTACAAGATCTTCATAGAGTTACAGACATAATCATCAGAATTACAAACACATCTAAAACATCTAAAGTAGCTGGTACCACCTAAAAACATCAATGGATCATCAGGTGAATTCACAATAAGATACAATGAAACATCTGAGGAGCTATCTGTTTGAGGCTGTAATGCCAAGTGGGCTGTTACCACTGCAAGGTTGTTTCAGACCTGTGAGAGTTTATGTGTAAAACAAGTTGTCCAGAATTCTGCTTTCCCCTAGGAACAAGGAATATACTTTATTTCCTGAGTGGAAGTGATACTGGTGGCTGGAAGGAGCAGCAGGTGTGAGTAGGGTGCTTAGGTAATTGAATAGTTTATTTAACTAGTATCTGCAACCCAAACATGCAAGGTGCTGTGTACACGACTAGCCTTCAATGAATGTTGGCTCAGATGATCCTATAATGTGCAGTGATGTTTCTAGATAAGCTATGAAGGATAAAGCTACAAAAGGCATTTAATAGAGTATCATGTTTAGCTAACTGAACTTTTGGGTCAATGTCACACACCACATCTCCAAAATCAATTACTGATAGAATAATGTGTTCAACCAGATACTTTCTCATACTTTTTGCAAGGCAGTCCCCCAACCTATAGAGGGCTCTGAACTTCCTTTATAATAATCAGAGCAGTGACTGGAAATTTGAGGAAACATTTAGTGATTGATTCAATGGCAAGATGGGAACTTACAGCATATTCTGTCACTGATTTCAAAGTAATACTTTGTGAGGCTATAATGACCTGGTTGGGGCAGCCTGATAGCCTTTATTTTCCAAAAAGCCTGGAGACAGTTTTTGACTAATTTAGTGCTAAACGAGTCAATTTGAACCAGTCCGACAGTATGTAGAAATCAGATTACAATCAGGGATAACAGAAGGACTGAGACCAGTAGTATATTGGATATTGATAGATTTTACAGCCCTTGGTAGGTTTTAACAAAAATATTACAAAGGAGTCATCCCAATACAGAGCCTTAAGGGATCCCCGTACTGATTTGCCAAGCGACACAGAGGGCTAAGCCAGTAAAGATACACTGGGTGTGGCCAGAAACATAAGAGAACCAGGAGAAAAAAGAACAGATGAAACCACAGACAGGGAGTTCAGTTAGAAGAATAATGTTATTTACCATGTAAAAAGCTTTTGCCAGGTCAAAGAAAATGACACTGGTAGGCAGGCCATTATCCATATTAGAGAGAATACAGTTCATGAACCTTGGATGGATGGTCATTGTTGAGTGAGCTGCTCAAAACCCAAATTAGTAGTTGGAAAAGAGTTCAAAGTGTAAAAATTTAATAGCTGCCTTGTAATTAGTCTCTCAAGGATTTTGGTGTGAAAAAGGAGTAGGGAGATTGGTCAGTAATTTGCAAGAGAGACTAAGGAGACACATGTTTCTACAGCAAGGGGGACCACAGATTAGAGAGAGAGCAGTTAAAAATGTGAGCTAGTGGGGCAGCAATTACTGGGGCATCCATTTTAGAAATATAGGGGGTATGCCATTAGACCAAGAATGTGAATTTGGCTTAGAGCCCAATATCTTGCAGAGAACCTCATAAGTAGTAATGTGGGGGGGAGGCAAAACTAGGAGTACCTGGTTCGGGGATTGCATGTGGAGGATTAGAGTTACAGTTAGTTTAGGTGGAGGCAATTGCCAAGGGTTCTTCAACAAATTTAGTTTTTAGACCATTCAGGGTGACAAGAGGGTCAGTGACAGCTGTGGGTGAAGAGAAAAAACTATGCAATTTGCATAGTGTATAGTGTAGTGCACAAGATTGTGTAGTTTAATTTGCCAGTTGCTACACTTTGCATCAAAATTTCACCATAAAGTGCAAATGATTGTAATTTGCACAGTAAGATTTGCAGCAAGTGCAGCAAATAGCGTAGTGCAGAATTTGCAAATGCTACATGTAGCGAGTAGTAGCCAAATTCATCACAGCTCATGGGGACTTCTAAATTTACAAGGCACCTAGTCAGTGAGTTCACCAGTGGTGCACCTACGGTTAGTAATTAGTGGTGAGTTAAGTGCCTAAAATTTGCTAAGCATATTATTTCACATAGAACCCAAATTTTGCTTACTACTCCACAAAGCAAAGCAAATAACTATGCATCTCGAAGTAACATGGCATTGCTATTGTTCTCTATGGACTTCACATTACTTCGCCTTGTTTTCTATTGATTTTGTATTACTTTGCCTTGTTTTTGTGCTCTTTAAGGTGAATTTTGCAGTGAATCATGGGATGTAAGGTCACACAGGCTCTGTATTATCTTATACAGCCTCAGTTCATCATACTGTGTGTAGTGGAAAGCTGGAGACAGTTACTCTCAGAGCTTTGAGATTCAAACCCTCGAAAAACCTTTAGAAAATGCCTTTTTGCCACCATATTTTGTGACAAAATTTAGTGGATCGATTGTAGTAAACCCTAATTTGGTTATATCATCAAGCATTTATTGATGTTTTGTGAATATTGATTATTAATTTAGTTGACTCAGTCTTTGTACTGAGAGACACTGTAGAAGTGTGCTTCGAGGGAGGAGCTGAAATGTGGTGTAGAAGGAAAAGTAGTGAGAAAAGCATTTTTTCCAACCGTTGTTGACTAATGTTTTATTATTATTGTGTTTGGGTAAACACACTACAGTTTCACTGAATTGTTTATAAATATTTTCTGTTTGCTGGGCAGTTTTTCAGTCTGTTTATAGGACTATCTGTGTTTTACTGTACTGAACAGTTCAAGTTTCTGTGTCAGACCTTTTATCTGTGTGTGTGCTGTCAGTTGATATGCATTTCACTGTGGCACCCCAATAGCATTACTCTGAATTTCTAAGCCTGTCTTCAATTTATTTCCCTGCTTCTGTGTGTAGCTAGGTACTGCTTGCCCCCTTCCCCCAATAAAACAAGGTATTGCTTTTTGACATTTGGCCCTTTGAAGATTGGTTAAGGATTCACGGACAGGTATTGTGTTGTGCCTGTGCGGCTGCATTTAGTGTTTTGCTCCCCAACAACCCAAAAGTGCCAAAATATCACATTTTTGTAAATTGTATGTGTCATCTGAAAAAACACCCGTGAAGAGACGGTCAGGCAAAGTAGTTTTTGGCTGGGGTGCTGCTGCCAAGAAAACTATTAGCAGTGGAAGTTGTTGTGAAGATGAGTCAGGTTCATCAGGGGTTACCAATGGTAGCAGTGTTAAGAGTGGTCATGGCCATGGTAGTACGCAGCAGAAGGGAATGGTAGTAATTTGTGCAAGTAAAGGGATTTGTTGGACTATGTTTTTCATAGTAAAATCAGTCACTTCAATACTGGTTGGAGATGGTGTTGTCACTGCTGTTAGTAAAGTTAGTGAGGGCATGGTTGATAACAACATGAATATTGCTACAAGTTCAGCCCTGTTAACCTTATCATGTGGGGAAAATGTTGTTGAATCCACAGACTTGAGTGCAGTTGATGTCCCACTACCTACAGTACTTGAACATGATTCTGATCATGATGATAACTCATAGTCTCATGTTTCCACTGATGTTGAGGATTGGCCATCCAAACATTCAGACATTGATGAAAAAAGTGTGGCTGATAATATTGAGGCTGCTGTTGAACTTGGAAAACCTCCACAGGAGGACAGCCTCCAAAGTGAATTAGTGGATGATGATTATGATGATGATGCTAGTGACCTCATTTGGGAATTGGAAAAAAAAGAAAGTGAAGGTGTCTGTTTGTAAACAGTCTGTTAGTCAATTGCCCCCTTCCTCAAAGTTCTGCTGTAGCTATGCCTGTTGATGATGACCCTGAATTAATAGTCATATATTGTGATGTTCTGTCAAAGTCCATTTATGCGCAAAAGCAGAAATCATGCATTACACCCCCCATTTCATCGCCACCAAAGGTGCAGTTACATATGCAGCAGCAGCAGCACCAGCAGTGACATGTGAAGAGTAGGGCATCCAAATCCATAGTTTGGGATTTTTTTGAACAAGATGGCAACAATGAAACCCAAGTGCGTGTGAAGCATTGTAAAAGGAGTAGCTATTTGGGCACTGGGAGCTAGCATACTCACCTGAGGAGCAGGCACAAGGCACTCTGGACTTGGCAGCAGAGGGAAGCTAATGCCATATTTGGGAATTCACCCTCAGCCACCTTAGTGAGCATGTTATCCCCTTCTGTCAGTGCAAGTAATCATATCGGTAAAAGTGATGAAATAACACCAGAAGATTACTACAGGTATGAGGATGATGATAATTTGGAATGTTCAAGCAGCGGCCAGAGTAACAGTGGCAGGCAATGTAGTAATTCTACTACATCAATCGCTGTGTTTAAAACAAGGAAAATAATCACATGTATTGGCTTGTCACTTGTGCACCCACCATCACACGTCCAAGGTATCCCATCCATGTCAGTTAGCAGAGTAGAGCCATTTGGCATGCCACGTGTAATGCAATGAACAATGCAATTCACATTGCACAGCCTTTTTGTACACAACAATAAATACCCACCCAATCATGCAGATGCACATGAACTCAGTGCTGCCATAGTGGAAATGCTGGCAATTGACCTTTTGCCATTTTCCTTAGTGGACAATGTGGGCTTCTGGTGCTTTGCAGTATGCACATGTCCTAAATGTAAGGTCCTGTTCCTGACATACTTTACCACCTGTGCTGTCCCTGAGTTATATCGGATGGTGACAGAATCTGTAAGACATGCCCTTCAAAATTCCACATCACCTTACATTCACTTAAGCATGGATATGTGGACAAGTGTCAAAATGGTGGGTAGTTCCTATCAGTGTATTACTGCACATTGTGCACAGCAACCTGGGGTTATCTGTGATGGTGAGATGGGAAAGCTGTGAAATAAGATAGAATGTGGTGGTGGTAGCATCCTTCATGGCATTAGACAGCATGCCATGCTTGCAATGCGTAGTGTAGCAGGGTTGCATACGGGCAAAAACATGCAGACTTGCTACTGACAGAAACTGATGAGTGGCTGCACCCCCATCCCTAAAAGTTGGCTTCATAGCTAGTGATAATGAATCAAACATTGCGAAATGTATCAGCAATGGTGGCTTTGTGTGGGTTTCCTGTATGGCTAACTGTTTAAATCTGGTGGCACAGGAGTTTCTGCAGTACCCTGAAATAAAACAAAGTCTGACTGTTGCACGCTGCATCTGTGCCGACTTTGCACTTTGAACACGGACTTCCTGCCTAGTTAACTGCCTCCCTGAATCATGTGACCTTCAGAACTGCAGAGATAGTCAGGCATGTGATCAGTGGCCTGTTATTTTAATGATTTCACCTTATCAAACTGTAACTCGAAGTTAACTGGAACCGGACAACGTGAAATAAGGAGAAGTAAGGCAAATTTCAAGTTTTTAATGGACAATTTGCGTAGTGCTATGTGAATTGGAAGTGGACCACTTTGGGTTTACTTCACTTGCAAATTAAAACTTCAGTGCATCTCTACAAGTAATGAAGGTGGTGACATGGGAGGGCTGGAACAGATTATTTACTGTGGTCTAGAAATTAAAGGTGATGGGAAATCACTGATTAATTTTAAATGAAAATACAGTATGTGGCCTTGGTTTTCCTGATAGTCTGAGTACAGAGGTTCCTGAGGCTGTTGTAGTGTTGTCTATCAGAAAGGGCACAAGATGCCTTATGGGAAGACTAGGCAGCCTTCCTCTTTTATGGCTGTGGGTGGAGCCTACAGCCATCTTGCTAGCTGTAGCTGGAAAATGGAGTATCGTAAAACACATGATTTTGACTTTTCAATGTATCCTTCTATGCAGTGGTGGACATTTGGGTACGTAACTAAAGGAGCTTGAGATTTTGAAATACCCAACTCAATAGGCCAGATTTTTGATGCTCTGAGATGCAATCTGAGTCTTTTGTTTAGCCAGATATCTTCATGAGTACCAAGAAGCAAGTTGCCACTAATCCTTATGTTTGGCAAGACAAATGAACATGTACCCCCAAAATAAGGTATTTTAAGGTTATGCTCATGCGTCACAAAGGCAATGACTACTAATGAACATGGATATGGCCGAAAATAAGTAGCAGACAGCACCAGACCAGACTACGAAACAGTTCTTAGATCATGCATGAGTGTGGTAGACTACAACCATGCACAGGCCAGGTCTAACAAAGTACTTCACATATTTTTTATAACTACTGGGAGGTGTTTACATTATCATGAGTTTGATGATACATGCATTGCACATGCCCTCCCAAAAAACATAGATGGATGGAACTGTCTTGCAGTGTATAGACAACAAAAAAAATTAGTATGGGTAGTAGTAAGTTCCCACTTTGCCATCAGTCCTAATTTTTGCAATCTATGTTACATGTCCAAAATAAAGTTTTTCAAAAGTCAGTCAGGTATTATTCAGTACAAATGTCTGCCTATAGAAACTGAGTCAGGTTATTGTAATGGAGGCTGGAAAGTGGAAAGGTATAAAGACAACAAAGTAGCAATATCTTTCATTACACCTGCAATCTATGCTGCTGCTCAGTGCTCACACACTCACATGCTCTCTATGGAAAAAAAAAAAGACAGATTTGTTCAACTGATGCTAAATCTACAACAACATTCTTCTTTGTTTCATGCCTTTGAACTTGTCGATGACAGCATTGATGGGAATGCTTTTCAAATGGCTGCACTCAATATTAATGACAAAGAGGTGCCTCAGCCTTTCATTTGACATTGTGTTTCTCAGTTGAGTTTTGATTATCTTCATTTTACTGAATGAACACTCACAAGATGCCACAGTCACAGAAAGGATATTTAAGTACATGCTGAATTTCACAAAATTTGAATAAGCTTGAGTTAAGCCACTTTCATGAATGAAATTGCAGATCTGATGTGATGCAAGACTTTGAAGCTTTTGTGCTTTACATACCAGTTGCGTTTAAGAAATGAGAAGTTCTGGATTAACATACTAACATACTATTTGCCAGCAGATTAGGCCTTACGGTCTATCGAGTCTGCTCAAACCTCAGATCCCTAGTTGGGTGCCGAGGCCCTCCCCTCCCTTGTGCTCCAGAAACCCCTATCATCCATCCCCACCCCCCTGGCACAGGCCATCATCTGATACATCCACTTTCTGTGTCTGTCCCATCATCTCTTGAAGCCCTCCACTGTGGATCTCTGAACAGCTTGCCAGGCAGTGCATTCCAAGGGTCCACCACCCTCTCAGTGAAAAACCTCCTCCTCTTTCCCCCCCTCACCCTTCCACCGATTTCAAACCATGCCCTCTGGTGATACCTCCCTGCTTTAGTCTAAAGATCCCCTCCATGTTTACCTTATTTATTCCCTTGAGGTACTTGAAGACCTCAATCACGTCCCCCCATCTCTCCTCTCCTCTCCTCCAATGAAAACAGGCACAGCTCCTCAAGTCTGTCCTCATACGTCAAATCCCCTAGCCCTCGTATCATCTTAGTTGCACTCCTCTGTACCCTCTCCAGGAGCTGTATGTCCCTTTTCAAGTGTGGTCTCCAGTACTGTACACAGTACTCAAGGTGTGGTCTAACCAGTCCATTGTACAGTGGCAGAATCACTTCCTTGCTCCTAGAGGTGATCCCCATTACGATGAATCCCAACATCCTGTTTGCCTTGCTAGCCACTCTCCTGCACTGCTCAGAGTTATTCATACATCCATCCACCATGACCCCTAGGTCTTTTTTCCCTATTGAGGTCTCCAGCGCCTCCCCTCCCAGGGTGTACCTGTGTTTAGGGTTTCCCCGCCCAAGATGCAACACCTTGCACTTGGTGATATTGAAATTTAATTTCCATGTGTGAGCCCAGCTTTCCAGGGTGTCCAGGTCCTTTGCAGGGCCACCTCCCTCTTCTCCTCCACTACTGCTCCCATCTTGGAGTCATCAGCGAAGAGACTCATTTCACACACTATACCCTCCTGATGTCCGATATGTATGCATTAAAACAGGATGGGACCAGGACGAGCCCTGTTGTACCCCACTACCAACTCTCTAGGGTTCGAGCTCCCCCACAGACCACTGCTCTCTGGGTGTGTCCAGCTAGCCAGTTTTCAATCCATCTGACCATCAAAGGCCTACTTCTAACCCCATCAGTTTCTCCACCAGACCATTGTGGGGACAGAGTCAAACGCCTTGCTGAAGTCCAAGAATAATACATCCACAGGCTTTCCCTGTCCAGTTCTGATGTTACCCATTAGTAGAACTCCACAAGATTGGTTTGACATGATCTACCTAGCACAAACCCATGTTACGGACTATCCAGACCTCCCACCTCCTCCAATACACCCATCGTTCCTTTAATATACTCTCTATTAATTTTCCCACCACCGAGGTCAAACTGATGGGTCTATAGTTACCTGGTACTTCCCTCGACCCCCCTTTATGGATTGGCACCACATGTGCCTCTTGCCAATCCCTAGGTACCCTTCCTGTCTCAAGTGACCTGTTGAAGAGCTGTGCCAGGGGTGCAGCCAGTATGTCCGCCAATTCCTATAGTACTCTCGGATGAATGCCATCTGGCCCAGGAGATTTGTCTTTCGTTAGGGCTTTGAGGACTAACCACACCCTTTTGGCGGAGATAGCATCATCCGTTCCCTCCACCTTACTGGCCTTTTTATCCTTATCCAGATGTGACACCCCTGGGGTACCTCTCCCTCCCTCTTGCTCCATTTCTGTTGCTCCCCGATCCCACTCACTGCCACTTCTATCCCCATTGTGCCTTGTTTTGTAGATATCCCATCCCACACCCTAGTGAACACAGAGGCAAAGTACTCGTTAAATACCTCTGCCTGGTCCCTCACCTCTTCCACCCACCCTCCTTCTGATCTCAATCTGCTGAGATGGCCCTTAGTTTTTCTCTGCTCCCCAATGTACTGGAAGAACCCCTTTTCCCCTCCATGAATCCCCTGTGCCAGCCATTGCTCTTTACTGGACTTTGCTCCCCTCACCATCTGGGTGACTTTTCTAGATGCAAGATGGTACATTTCCTATCCCTATCCCCTCTTGTTGTTTTATATTTTTTGTAGGCACCTTTTTCTCTGACTGCTACCTGTACCTCACTGGACCACCAGCATGGTTTATGTGACCTGTGCTCCATGCGTTCAACTTAGCGCAGATCCTGACTGCCCCATGAAGTCCCCGCTTTATGACCTCCCATCTCCTTTCCACACTTGTCATTGGCGTAATCCCCTTCAAGTGATCCTTGAGAATATTTTCCATGCCCACAAAGTCTCTCTGAAGTCCACTGCCAGTGTCCTAGATCTCACCCCCCCATGCTTATTTGAAACCAGACAGTATTGTGGTCGCTCCCAGTCAGGGGGTTCTCTACAACCAGGTCCCTTACCAGATCCCCATCTGCCAGAACCACATCCAGGACATG
This sequence comes from Neoceratodus forsteri, assembly GCA_016271365.2. Lineage (NCBI taxonomy): Eukaryota > Metazoa > Chordata > Ceratodontiformes > Ceratodontidae > Neoceratodus > Neoceratodus forsteri. The sequence continues at coordinate 865,057,989 of CM057450.1, read as the reverse complement.
CCCCTCCATTGTGGGCTCCATCACATGCTGTGTTAAAAACACATCCTGGAAGCCATCCAGCAGCCTCTGCTCCTTGGCCACCTTAGAGGACATTGCTCCCCAGTTTGTACCTGGCATATTAAGGTCCCCCATCAACACCAGTCCTTCCCCTTTTGGTACACACTGGGCAATGATGTTGTCCAGCAAACCATCCTCTAGAACATCACTCATCCCGGGGGGCCTATATACTACACCCAGCTTGACCTTATCTCCTGCTGGGGATCGTAAGGTGACCCATAAGGCCTCCACGTTTCCTTCTGCCTCTTCTACCCTAGCAATTTCTATGACATCTCTAATGAACATAGCCACTCCACCCCCTCTGCCCTCCTTTCTATCCTTCCTAAGCATAGTGTACCCCTGCACGTTTAGGTCCCAGTCATGGATTTTGTTGGCCCACATCTCCATGACTGCCGCCACATCCATCCCCCCCTCGAACAGCATGGCCTGGAACTCTGGCAACTTGTTTCCCAATATCCTGGCATTTACTAACACCAAACCCCACCCCTTATCCCTGATTCCCTTTGTTGAACCCCACCCAGGTTCCTTATACTTCCATCCTCCCTCTTCTCCTCCTCCTCCTCCTGAAACCTCCACCCCCAGTCTGTTTCTTCCCCTCCCCTCCTTGGGTTTGAAGGCTACTCCCCTCATCTGGAGGAGAGGGCTTCTGGTCAGCCCCTCCCTTATCCCTCCTCCCCTCACAAGTTTAAACCACACCTTTCTTGAATGTAGTCTGCCATCCCCTGTTTAAGGACTTCCTTCCCTAATGGGGCAAGATGAAGCCTGTCCTTGGCATACCGTCCCTTATCCTCCCAAACTCCTTTCCAGTTCCCTAACACCCCCAACCCACTCTCTTCACCCCACTTCCTGAGCCAGTCATTTACCGCTGTGATCTTCATTTTTTTCTCCACTGAGGCCTTTAGTACTGGCAATATCTCCGAAAAGGAAATGTTGCATCCATTATCCCGGCAGACTCTGGCAAGTTCTTGGAACCTTGCTTGGATTTCCAAAATGCTATTTCCTTCTAGATCGTTAGTTACCAAATGCACCAGGAAATCCGGTTTCCCTCTACAATCCCTAACCAGTTCATACACCATGAACTTTGCTCTGTGCACTGTCAGCCCAAAGATACTCACTACCTTCACCCAGCTATGGCATCCACCCCTGTCCCTCCCACTGGATGCCCCTAATCATCAGTCTCCCAATAACAGAACTCAACACCGCCATCATCCTTATGGTTACCTCTACTATGCCCTCAGCCCCATCCCCTTTATTTGTGATCTCAATTCCATGGGAGTCTTCCTGCCTTATTAGAGACCCCCTTGTCACCCTCCCCTTTCTGCCTCCCTTGTTATTTTGCCCACTAAACTCAGACCCCCTCTGAATAGGTGTCCCCTTTAACCCTCTCTTATCTGAACCATTTATCCTGGCCCTAATGGTTTCCCCTTCCCCCACACCGCCATCCTCCCCCCTTGTAATAGTACCTCTGCCTCCAGAGACTCTCTGTGGGTCCCCTTTAGCTAGGGCCCCATCCTTGGTACTGACCCCCCTGCTGAAAGGGGGCTCCTCTCCCACCTCCTTGTCTCCCAGTTTCTCTCCAGTCATGCTCTCCTCCCTCATGTCTGCAATATGTTGCATCTCCCCCATCTGCTTAACATTTATGTTTCCCCTTCTCCCTCTGGGACTATTTCTATCCTTTCCATTGCCAGTCTGTGATGCCCTATGGGTATCCGACTCCCTCCCCGGCCTCTGTATCAGTTTCCTCATTTCCACCAACCCTTCCTCCCTTCTAGGTTGTAGTAGCTCAAATTTATTGTGACACTTCTATGTCAGCCTCCATCAAGTAACCCGAGTTTCCCCTGACTGCACCTCTAAAACTGCCCCTCTTCTTCCCCTCTTGCTCTGTTCTCCTTAGGAGCTCCCTTCCCACAGTCTGCTGTTTTAGGCTTCCCCACAACAGCCCCTCCTGACTCTTCCCCCTCCACTCTCTTTGTATTTGGAATGTTCACCCCGTATGCTTTCCTCTTAGTGTCAACATCTCTATCTAAGGGTCCTCTGTCTCTAATATCCCCCCTCCTGCTTGCTGTAATATAACGTCCTGTAATTTCAGAGTGTTGCCCCAGCCTCCCCTGAGCCCCACCCTTCTGCTGCCCATATCCACACCACTTATCTTTGGACACCCCCCCAGCTCCCCAGCTTACTCCTTAACTAATATACCTCACTCCTGAAACAAGATAGCTGTCTACAGAGTGGGCAGCCTCCCTCTCTCCAGGCCCAATTGAGAAGTAGTGCCATTCTACAGCCTGTGCAGCCTACAACCCTTCCAAGATGCCTGCCATGGTGGAATATGGCCACCCTGTTTGTCCCCTCTGTTTATAATGGCACACCCCTTTCTCAGTCCCTTCCCCTGAATACAGTTTCTCTATACTGACTGCAGTTATTTACAAACCCAATTTCAACCCCACCAATAAAGTTCCCAAGTCTCACAAACACAAACAGCCCAGTGTGTGTCCAGTCCCACTAACAGTGTGTGTATGCAGACATCAGGTACCGTATGATGTCACATGCCCACAAGTTCCTGTTGCTTCGAATTTCAGTCCCAAACAGAAATACACAGCCCTTCAATCAAAACCCCCCAGTGGCTTTTCAGTATTTAAGAAAGCCTACAAAACAGGGTGGGTGGCAGGGCTCTTACCAACACCAGGCAAACATCACATTTAAATTTCACTCTAATTATCACTGCCAAACAAGTGTTCCCAAGCCTCAAAAGTTACAATATCATGGCCCAAGTAACAGTTCTAACTCAAAGTAGTAATTTTTAACACATAGAACTAATTTCACATACAAAACTATTCAAATATTTCAGTTAAAACAGAATATAGCCCCAGACCTCTGTCCTTACCAGCCTGCTGCTTACGTTCCCAAGTGCACAATCAATAATGTCAAGGTAAATACGTGAAATGACTGTGGCAGCAGCTTTTATTTCCTCTGTGGTGGAATTATTGAAGCTTTTTGGTGTAAAAACAGATAGAGATGTGCAAGTACAAAGGGACACAATCTGAAGATAGAGGGGGGATGGCTCAGGGGCAATGTGAGAAAGTATTTTTTCACAGAGAAGGTGGTGGATGCATGGAACAGCCTTCCTGAGGAGGTTGTGGGGTCTAAAACTGTGGGAGAATTCAAGAATGCATGGGACAGATATAAAGCAATTCTTGTGGGGGGTAGGAAGAACTAGGCTGTTGGTTAACTAGGATCTGCAGCTTATCCTGTAGGTAGGGAAATGGGCAGACTAGGTGGGCCAAGCGGTCCTTATCTGCTGTCAAAGTCTATGTTTCTATCTAATGCTGGGTACCTCAGCAAACCAGTCATTCAGGGCACTGACAAAGGTGTCAACTGTGTCATAGTAAAAGTCACTTTCCAACTGCTCTTTATTGCTTTGACTGTCTACTACATTCCTTTGCATGTGTCGCCTACAATAAGACCTGCTTAGGTTAATGTCTAGGTTAAAGTCACTGTTAAGGGTTTCTACAAATTTCACTAAAGAAGTATAGATATCTTCAAAGTGTTCATCTGACCTTATTTCCGAAAGGCTACTTTTCAATATTTGTACCTGATCTAGTGCATCAGCAATATGGATAGATGGAGATTGTAGGCACATGGAGACTGTATTTATTTTGGAAAATGTGTTATGAAGTGCAAAAAGGCAAACAATAAAATCTAGCTTTCTCATTTTCAGAATTGCAGCTTTCACCTGTGACTTCAAGGCAGCTGATGAGCAACAGGACATTGTTTCATTTCCTCCAGGGTTTGCAAAATGGGAGCGTACACGTTTTTTAATGCTTGTAGGCTATATGATCGTGCATACCACTGAGTTGTGCACAGGAAGACAAGGTGCTAACTACCACCGACATCAGCCTCCAAGTTCATCGCCGTCTCACTTTTTTTAGATGCTCAGTTCTTTTTGGACTATTTGCAAATGTTGAATACAAAATCTGAAGTGTGCAAACATGTCAGTACTTATTCTGCAGTTTGGTGCTGTGTCAGTTAAACTGAGTAATAACTCATGGGCCAAGCAGTGAACATACAAACAGTTAGTGAAATCTCTCTACATTGAGTCTGCACTCCCCCTGAATTGGCCTGGCATATTTGCTGCCCCATCATACCCCTGACCATACAGTTTCTTTAAAATAAATTTGCAATAATCTTGAAGAATAGATTTCAATTTTTCAAATATTCCTTCCCCAGTGGTGCTTGTTAATGGGTAGAAGCTTAGGAAGCTTTCTTCAACTGAGAAATCTGGCAGAAAGTATCTGACAACAAGAGATAATTGCTCTTGCATAAATATTTATTTATTTATGAGTTTTCAGAAGACCTTTGAGCGTGAGCTCTTTTACAAAGGTTCCACGTCAGGGTGGACAAACACCAGTACAGTAGTTACATATTTCAGAACAAATTCAGTTACAAAGGTTCCACGTCGGGGGTGGACAAATAATATAAAACACCAGCACAGTAGTTTACAGATTTCAGAACACATACAGTTGTTACTGGATTTAGCACAAATACAGTAGTTACAGATTTCAGAACAAATACAGTTATTACTGGGTTCAGCACATTAGGCAAATTAAAGAGTAGTATGAGATATATTTGCAAGTAGTGGGAAACAAATCTAATGTAAGAGGACATTTGGTTATGTCTTGGAAGACTCTAGGGGTGAAATCAGCCCTAGAAACCTCGAGAGTTCTATTGATAGACTATGGTTGAAAAGGCTGGGGGGGGGCTGTATGCAGAGCCTGAAAAGGAGGACTAGTAGCTTACTAGTGCTCCTGGCAAGGCTAGGTTGAGGGCACATTTTCTCAATGTCAGTGCTGGGTTTTAATGGTGGGAGTGGGTTAGTCTTTTAGGTTTTGGCCTGAGGAACTTGTGCATTGTGAGCTAGCCTATAGGTGCTGTTTGAGGCCTGGTTTGAACTGTGGCAGGCTGTATGTTTGTAGTTTTTGCGGGAGTTCATTTAGCCAGAGGGGGGCTCGGTAGGAGAAAGTACGCTGCCCAAGTGAGGTTAGCCGGAATTGGATGGACAGTGCTCCAGTCCAGAAAGATATCACTCATTTCATCAACTATAATAGAGTAAACTGGTGACTGTCTTGCATCATGTATGATCTTATCTGTTATTAGATTGCTAGTTGCATGCAATATATAATTCTGTATTGTAGGTGATAGATATTGCTTTCTTGTCTTTATACCTTTGTGTCTTAACTCAGGAATTGTGTGCAAATGTAACTGGAGTGAAGGCTCATATTCACAAATGAGCTTAACTAAGTCCAAAAACTTCTTACTAAAATCTTCATTAGTACTTTCTCAATGGCCCCTCAAAGCATTCTCATGAGATGCAAAATACCAAACAGCCTTTACTGTTGGTCAGAGAATCTTTCTGTTCTTTCATTTTCTTGTTCTGCTTGCTTACACAATAACTTATCCACACTTGTACTCTCATTTTGAAACAATCTCCACTCTAGTACATTTTCTCTATGCCAACTTGAGTTTTCATGTGTAACAATTAAATCAAGAGCTTTATGAAAATTTTTAACACTTCCTTGAACCCACTGTGATTTTGTCTTTCCATAAACCAAGCATGGAAAACAGAACATAGAACTTTTAAAATATTATATTCTAACCAGTCTCGTTTAACACATTTGCCTGTTATTTCATTTATAGTATAGTACCAATCATTTCGAAAAGCTCTACATTTTTTTCCGGAAACACTATATTTCATGGGGTATTTACTTAGTTCTGGTTGCATTGGCCTGTCTTTATGAATTGTGATCTGTGGGAAAGCAGAATTACTAGTGGTCGATCAGCAGGACCATTTACCATGTCTGAACTGGCTTGACCACTGGCACTTGGAATACCATGGCAAACTTTCACTATCATCATCATCTTCTTCATTTTCATTATCTGTGTCAATGGACAGTGGCACTGGTAGCACATCTGGACTACCAACGTCATTCATATTTATCTCACTAGTGTCTATGTTCATGGTGGGTTCAAAATATTCGGGAATGGAATCGTGTACTATTAACAAGAAAGTCAGAGTTGGTACTGCCAAAGCCCCGGACCCAGTCCTCTATTTCATTGACATCCTCAACCTGGGAGTTTACAATATTATCAGGTTTTTCAGCACAACTATGAACAATTATTGTGTTGCTACCAGTACTACCTTCAGAACAAGCAGCTGCAGATGTATCTGCAGCTGGTATTGTTGACATACCTACTGATGGACAAGGTAGTTCACCTTCACCACAGTAAGGTATTTCAGAATCTGAAGATTCATTTGAATTTATGCTCTAGTTATTATCACTACATTCTTGTGTTATGGAAGAAGTCCCACTTGTATGGCCAAAAAAAACTAGAAATAGCTGGATGAGATGTATGTAGTTTGTAACGAATAACTCTCCTTGCTTTCAGGAGCTCACTATGCATTTTTAAATTATGCTTGTTTCTGTAGTCATTGTCAAATACTGAACCACGTTCCATACATGTAACCTTTTGTCTTTTTGTTTTAGGCATTATGGTTTGCAGAGTTTATATATCTTTGTTGAAATGTCAAAAAACAATCATGCATAGGTCAGCACACAGATGAAATAAAAATTCCCTTGCCTTATCACACCATAGGGTGAGAACGAGAATGAGGGAAATGTTTGGCAGGCAGTAGCAAGCTAAATGGGTGGCACAACCCTGTGTACAGTTTCAGAAGTCCATCACACCTTAGTCAGACTGAAAGCTTATATGAGGAAGAAGAATGACAGGCTGTAGCAAGCTAAATGGGAGACACTGGCACAAGCCTGAGTACAGGCTCAGAAGTCTGTCACACCTTAGACTGAAAGCTCATATGAGGGAGAAGAATGATAGGCTGTAGCAAGCTAAATGGGTAACACAACCCTGTGTACAGGCTCAGAAGTCCATCACACCTTAGTTAGACTGAAACTTACATGAGGAAGAAGAATGACAGGCTGTAGTAAGCTAAATGGGTGGCACTGGCACAAGCCTGAGTACAGTCTCAGAAGTCCGTCACACCTTAGACTGAAAGCTTATGTGAGGGAGAAGAATGACAGGCTATAGCAAGCTAAATGGGTGGCACAACCCCGTGTACAGGCTCAGAGGTCTGTCACACCTTAGCCAGACTGAAAGCTTATATGGAGAAGAAGAATGACAGGCTGTAGGAAGCTAAATGGGTGGCACAACCCCATGTATTGGCTCAGAGGTCTGTCACACCTTAGTCAGACTGAAAGCTTATATGAGGGAGAAGAATGGCAGGCTACTTTATAGCAACCTAAATGCGTGGCACAATCCCATGTAAAGGCCCAGAGGTCCAGCACACCTTAGTCAGACTGAAAGCTTATGCGAGGGAGAAGAATGACAGGCTATAGCAAGCTAATTGGGTGGCACAACCCGGTGTACAGGCTCAGAAGTCCGTCACACCTTAGGCAGACTGAAAGCTTATATGAGGCACAAGAATGACAGGTTGTAACAACTAAATGGGTGGCACAACCCCATGTACAGGCTCAGAAGTCTGTCACACCTTAGTCTGACTGAAAGCTTATATGAGGAAGAAGAATGACAGGCTATAGCAAGCTAAATGGGTGGCACAACCTGGTGTACAGGCTCAGAAGTCCATCACACCTTAGTCAGACTGAAAGCTTATATGAGGGAGAAGAACGATAGGCTGTAGCAACTAAATGACTGGCACAATCCCATGTACAGGCTCAGAAGTCTGTCACACCTTAGTCAGACTGAAAGCTTATATGAGGAAGAAGAATGACAGGCTGTAGCAAGCTAAATGGGTGGCACAACCCTGAGTACAGGCTCAGAACTCCGTCAGATAAATCAGACCTCAGTCAGGATGAAAGGTTTGTTACATATCTTTGTGGAAATTTCAAAAAGCAGTCTCACTGACTCAGGTCACCACACAGCTGAAATAAGAATTCCTGGACAGACCCTTATTGTATCACACTACGAGAATGAGGAACAAGTTTGACAGGTACTGTACTAGCAAGTAAAACTGGGGGGGGCACAACCCCATGGACAGGCTTGAAAGTCTGTCAAGACGACTCAGACCTCAGTCAGGATAAAAGGTCTATTTATTATATATCGTTGTGGAAAAGTCAAAAAATTCACACTCAGGTCAGTACACAGTTAAAATAAAATTCCTGGTCCCTTGTTCTTCCACTACTGCCTGAGAATGCGGAAGAAGTTTGATAGGCATAGCAAGCAAAATGGGGGGCAGGGTACAACTCAGTGTACAGGCTCTACACTCAGTCAGTCAGACCTAAGACTAGTGAAAGGTTATACATCTTTGTGAAAAAAAAACTAGTCAAAAAACAGTCACACGCAGTAGTACTCAAGTCAGCACACTAAGCACAGTAGCACACAGCTGAAAAAATAGTCTGACTCTGAGTGACTCTGTAGTCCCCTATTTCGTATTTAAAAGCAGCTGCAGCATTAGGATATGTTTCCCAAGCAGTTCAGATATAGTTCCTTCCCTCTCTTCTCTTCACTATAGCAGGTGCACACACAGCCCCTGGGTTGGCTCAGGCTGTAATCTGGTCAGACAGACTAGTCCTGTGGCCTGCAAAATCATCAGAAACAACAGCAGATGTTTTGCCTTTTATCCTTTTGATGTTTATTTTTATATATATAAATATATATATATATATATATATATATTTTAAAATTATGTTAATATGATCACAGCTTGCCTTTTGCCTCCTCTATCCCACCCAGGCCCACTTCACAGCAGACAGCCGGGCAGCAGGCCATCTCTCAGCCCTCAAGTGAGAGACTGGCCCTCTTCTCCTCCTCCTCCTCCCCCCCACTTCAATCCCACGATTCCCTATGTGGTGCACACACATACACACACACACACACACACACACACACACACTGCACAGAAAGAGAGACCACTGAGACTGATTTATTGCAGCAGACTCTTGTTTCTGGTTTTACAGTAAATAAAACAGGCAAGCCAGATAGAGAATGAGTAACACTAGCATGACACCTTCCTCCTGAATGACTCTCCTTAAGCACACACTGAAGTAATGCACCAGCGTGAGAGTGCGATCTTTCAGAATCAGCACTGTACCACATGTGTAACAGAGGAACAACACACGTGGTATAGTGCCTTGCGCATGCCCCTCAGTACATCTCCCCAGTGGCCCACATTACAACTCGGAGTCATTCAATCTTTTTATTATTTGCACTCTTAAAGTGACACAGCACATCATGGGAGAGCTTCTCCAGACCTGCTGTGTTACTTTAAGAGTGCAAATATTAGTTCCAGCCACTGTCAACACATGACAGTCGAGTCAGTGACACCACCAAATCTGGCAGTCAGCTGGCTGCTATAATTCATCTGATTCAAATGAATTATAGAAGCAGACAACTGCTGATAAACCAATCTCCTATCACCACCCTATCTAATAATCCAAACAAGCTCTTATTGCTGCCTGCAGTATAGCGGCATAGCCATAGCCTGCCCTGCAGTGTGCAGCACTATGGCTCCTCATCAACACAGTACTCCAGCCGGCTGCTGTGCTGACTGTCCACCACCATTCACTGACTCACTCTCATGCCCTCACTGAGACTCCTGGTCCTGGAGTCCACTTCTCCTAGCCTTAGCGAATAGTGAGATATTGGAGTCAGATTCAAACAGAAGATCGCATGAAGAATGATCATTCAAGCAATCATCAATGAATGTCATTCATTGATGATTAATAGTGCACTACCACTCACTGCTGGAGCAGCTAGAAAGGAAGATTGCCATCTAACGGTGTTGACCGACCCGACCTTGAATAGCGAGCTGCCCGAGGTATTCTTTTTTTTTTTTTATTTTATTTATATAGCTCCTGGCAGCTGGTCTAACCAGTAACTAAGCCCTGCTGTCTGTCCTGAATTCTGGCTTTGCTCTCTCAGAGTCTCAGGCTCTGTGCTGTGTCTCTAGTCTGCCTCATGTGTGGGACTGGGAAAATGGGAGAAGGGAAGCCGCCTGGAGACCATGCACACCACAGCTTATTGCCTGGTAGTTTGTTCACTGCTGGAGAGGATCAGTCAGACTCAGAGTCTAGACTAGTGAGAGAGAAAGAGCAACCTAACTTGGCTAAGATTTTTGTGAAGTGTCCAGGGTGGGGTCTGTGTATTGCTGCAGCATTGCTGCTGCAGCACACGGACCCCAGACACTTTGCAAAAAATCTTACACAAGTTGATTGCTCTCAGTCTAAACTCGAGTCCAACTGATCCCCCCCAAGCACTCAACAAACCACAAGCAAGAATCCTTGCAACTTGACTGCCTCTCGGAGCTCCCACCCGACCTGATAGAGTGCCCTCCAATTTTCCTCCTCCCTCCTCATGAACCCATCTGAGTGTTCGAACCTGAGTGAGTGCTGACCTGCCCAGCATGGCACGTGCTCCCCCTTCCCAAATCAGCAACTTTACATCTGGTGTCTGGTTGGTGGTACTAAGACCAAGTCCTCCTGCCGGCTGGCCTGCGACAATGCTAAATTCTTTTACTCCATCCGTCTCCCGACCCGATTGCAACATTAGGACTGGGAGCTGGGATGTCTGGGAGATGTATCGGAACATCATTGCAGCCTGGTTATTCTGCATTCTGCAATACCTGACCAAGAACGACCGATCCTTAGAGTAAGGAGGAGTCTTCAGCCCCTTAGCCCCCCCATATGTCCGCTTCTGCTTTCACGCCAACTGAAATAAAATACTCCCTTCTTTCTGTTAAGAATGTTGGAGACATATCTCCAAGCTGCTTATCAGATGCCATTAGGAAACTGAAACAGCTTGTTAAATATTTGTTGAATATTGGTTGCCTATTAACCTGGAGACTTGTTTACCCCCCTTTGGAATGCAACAACTTGCATTCTTGCTACTAGTTTTACTTACAAATGTATTATATTTCAGGAAAGATTCATACCTCATAAATGTTACCCTTTCCAAGCAAATCTATAATTTAAACCGGTTGTTTAACCTCTAAAGACACTATCTGAGAAGCACTGTCTCAGACATATGCCAGATCTTCGGTGAACTACCCAGACTAAATATGTAGCAATGAGAAAGAATATTCTACTATGCTTTTTGGGAAAAAATATATTGAGCTACAGCAAACAAACACACACAAACACACACACACACACACACATACACACATACAAACAGTACACACTCTGTACACACCATCCTCATGGCAACAGCATTTAAAATAAATACTGCATTCTAATATGTTATAAAACAATAAGGAAACTGTTCATGTCAGTTAGTAGTGTGAAGTTCGGTTAAGAGAAGATTTCCTTTAAATATTTCTTATCCTATATTTTTTACCCTGGATACACACACACACACACACACACACTCACATACACACTGTACACACCATCCTTATGGCCATAACATGCAAACTAAATACTGCATTCTAATATGTTATGAAACAATAAAGAAACTGTTTTTTTTATGTCAGTGAACACAGTGAAGTTCAGTTTAGAGTAGATTTTCTTTAAAATATTTCTTATCCTATATTTTGTATCCTTGATGGCACAGGGGAGATGCTACATCTCTTCATCATAGGGATCTTCATTTACACATTTTTGCACTGTATTTGCTCAGGCTATCCCAGATTAGATGCAATATCTTGTTTTCAGGGGGTCATGAGTTTACCATTTTGATAATTCAGGGTAGCCTAGTCCAGGGCCCCCATATTCAAAGGAGATGCACTGCACATCCCAGGGAGATGTGCTACACAACTCCAACAATGCACCACAGTGTGATATTCAAATGTGTAGGATGCACTGGCTGCAAGGGAATGGGCCAGGGTGCACACAAATAGTATGCCATGCAAATCGAGGATGCATTCCTATGTGGCATAGTCAGTGAGAATGCACCCCTCACAGTAAAGAGCAGTGCAGCCCACCCATGGGTGGCTGGCCAGGCCTAACCTGGCCAGCCACCCACAGGTTGGCTGTGGAAGTGCACCCAGGTGCACAGCAGCCTGACAACCCTGGTAGACTAGAGGTACCCCCTCCCATACCAGATCGATCAAAAGTCATCCCCAAAAAGCTCCATAGTGTAGGTTTCCCCCTTGACCCAATCGCACCAGAGGAAATCATGGTCTAGATCCATAGCATAGAGGTCCCCCACTCACTGCCTTGGTATATAGACAACCCTGCTCCCCCATACCTAACCTGCTGAGAAGAGTGGCACTGCCCTCCGCACCCTGCCATGGCCAGCCACTGACTGCACTGGACCTGGGCCAGGGACCAGCACTCTAGAATGACCCAACTTGCTGTACCGTGCATTGGGATACTACACAAGCAGTGGACCCACCAGTGTATGCAGCCATGTGTATGTTCCTGGCAAACCGTAAGGGGGAATTGACATACCTCCAATTCATGCCTTGTCAATGCTGTAGCTTCCTGCTGTCATACACTGCTGCAGGCCCACACTCTCACCCATCACCCTGTGTAGCATGCCACCCTCTGGACTGCTGAGGTATCCTGGGTACCATGGGATGTGGTATCCTGCAATGCCATTTGCAGTGTATGCTTCAGGCTATGGATAGTGCATCCGCAGTTCCCCGATTGTACAAACAAATGGGAGGTCGGCTGTAACATACCTGTTCTGAGACCCGTGTGAGTGGGTACAGTACTGACTGTCACCGGCACTGAGCAGTGCAATGGCACCAGGACGGTGGATCCACATGTGAGCGCCTGAGGTGTATGGCCATTGAGCATTATCACCTGCACACAGCTCATGCTTATGTATGACACATTCCAGCGTCCTACTGCTAGTGCTCTGCCACCTGAAATAAGGTGCCATTTGTTCTGTGAACTATCCAGGCTAAATATATTGCAATCAGCAGGCATATTCTAGGAAAATATACGGTAAAAATGTGTAAAAGATAGACCACATTCAAACTGCCTCTCAGCAGATCTGCATTGTGTAAATTCATTAGAAATAATGGGTAAAAGCATCCAAAAAGCTCTCCACAGCCATATCGGCTCTGACCAGAATTTGTTCAATAATTGCAATGGAGACCCAGGGAAGGTGTGCAACCCTTACTCTTTTTTAAAGGAGTATTACAGTCAAAACCGACAGGAAAGTAACGTTGAAATGCAACAGAGCCTTTTCAGGATCTCAGCAGCTACACACTAAGCTCCAATCAATATTTGACAGATTGTACAACAAATCTGGAAGTAAAAAGGTCTGTAATGATCAGTCAGTAATAATTTTGGGCACAGACTGGGGATCTGATTTTGCAGATGCAGTAAGTGATGTAGTGAACACGTAACAGGTCAGGGAGAGTGCTGGTAGACACAGTCCAGTGAGCATGTGAGGACAAGATTCAGCCAATAACGGAATGGTCAGAGGACTTGTTATTATATCTGAGTGGGTCTGATAACAATTGATGAAGTCTGAAGTCTTTGCTTATACAGTGGAGAGGGGAAGATGTATGGCCATACCTATCAAAATTCATATTTTCTAATATGATGTGTTCATGTTTATAGGTTGATTTGAGTGAGGTGATTTGAAATAATATGATCTACATTATCCCCACCCATCCCTGGGGAGTAGAAGATGACTATGATGATCAGTGGATAGAGTGGGGGAAGACAACTACATCCACAGACTAAGTCATGGGACCTAGGCACACCATTCTCCAAATAAAGTGTTAAATATAGGGAAGCAGATTTGTAAAGGGCAACCCCCCACACCCCTTTTACTTCAATCCTATCTGTAGATCCAGAATCCAGAAAGGGCAATATCTGAAGAAGGGATCTTAGCAGGCAACAGGGTTTCAGAAAATAAATATACATCAGGAGATGCCTGGGCCACCCATACCCTAAAGAGGTCAATCTTGGGGAGAGGGTTGTGAGATCCATAAGTAGGGGAGTGGGGGTGGTTCAGGGAGCTTGAGTTCCACTCCATTTCTGTACTCAGTAATACAAGTAGGACATGCAGCCTTTTAGTAGAATGGTCCAACAGCCAGCCAGAAAGTTTTGATACCAGAAGGTAATTTCCAGTTTGTTTGTTTTTGTAAAACATCTCTCCCACTCAAACCCATCCATTTGAAATCCAAAATTGGAGAGAAAAGCATCATGGTTATGCAAATCCTCATGTGTGGGTTGGCTGGGGGCTGAGTTGAAAATGTCTCACATTAATGTCAATTCTACACTATTTTATAGTCCATGCACTGCCAGTAGTTAATAACAATACCACAAGTACCAAGAGGTACAAAAGCATTCCTTCTAATTTTGCCTGAATTATTTTGATCGCCTCAGCTCACTTTCTTTTATTCCATTCAATCTCCTGCAATGGAGGACTACATTGAATGTCAATTTCCTTGATCAGAAACAGGCCAACAGTGGGCAATAAGCTTGTATAATTACTGCCAGCCACAAAGAGGACATGCAAATGTCTCAGAATGCAACAACTCTTTCAGCAAAGCATTCAGTCTACTACAGCCCAATGTATGAAACTTCCATTGCAGTCAACATAACATGCTCAAGAAACAGCATAGCAGAAAGGCAGCTACAAGAAGGTCGCTATGTAGAATGTATAAATAATATGAGAATACAGATAATTTCCAATTTGCTTAGGTTTTGTATTTCAAGCCAAGGCACAAGAATACATTCTAAAGCCTAAAACTATGCACAAAGCATTACAGGTATGACAATACCTGTGTCTGTTAGAGAGGAATGTAAGCTGTACTGGAAATTTCTGAAATGACACTAGATTATGTTACCCTTTTCACTACTCAGACCTTAACACAGTTGACTCACACACTAAATGTAAAACTAGTCTTGTCTATCTGTGCAGGAGAGTACAGTACACATGACAATAAGAGGCATTGCAAGCTCTTGGTTGATGCCTAAATGGTATTTTTTGTTTTATTGATGATACTTGTTCATAGAGACCTTGGGAATAACATGCATTAAAACAAAGTAATAATTAAGTCTGAACACGTGCATTCTTTTTTATTTTCTTCCATTATTTGTTTTTTTTCCTTCGCCCTGCCGGCAGCCTTCTGTCCTCCTCCAACTCCCTGACGAACAATATTTTACCACCCCGGTGCATCCCAGGCCCTATTTCCCCCACAGATTACCCCCCATGGCGGGGAGGAAGGGGGGAAGGTTGTCCTCCCCCTTCCAAATACATATCCGGAGTGGTCTCGGGAACTCCGGGAGGCCACTGCATCGGAGTAGTGAAAGGGCTTCCATGCAGCCAGCAGGCAGTGTTTTTCTACTTTTCTTGGTCCCTCCCCCACGTCCATGAATGTGCACATGTGGAGGCATGCTCACACCATGATGCCACTTTACTAGTCTCCCAAGCTCTGGCGCTACTGCATAGCCTCCACCGGGGGGGCAGCCAAGGAGCAGGACGGCATGTCCACCCTTCCCTGGGAGAGGAGAGCTGTTGTCAGATGTTTAATCCTCCCCCTCTCCTGCCGACCTCAGTGGCCCATGATCATTCCTGAACACGGGTCACTGGCTTGGCGCGAGGTGTGGCATCCAGCGCCTCAATGCTTAGTGCCACCAGGCCACCCAAACTCATGCATTCTTTAATAAAAACAATTAGATAAAGAACAAAAGTTGTTGGTTGTTTTTTTTATTTTGGGGGGATTTAAAGTAAACAAATAATTTATTGTAGACCACACAATAAGAAAATGCATCTATCAATTAATTATCCATTTGTGCTCCAGACATTGTTCTTACCTACATCGTGATTCTTCAAAAAATGTGACTCCGAGTTCCCTTGTCTGTGTTCGCACTCCTGCCTGGTGACTATATAGGGCCCATCTGGTTGAGGGGGATGGATTTATTTTTTCTCCTGCAGTACTGGGGTTCATCCCAGAACAAATAATAAATAGCATGGTGCCTCCACCAAGAGATAATAAGTGGGCAAGACGTTGTGCGCAGTACCATCCCCTGGGATGCAGTACCTTCCCACCTCCCAACACTGGACTGGACCACTTGCTAGGATCACTAAGACAGTTGTTACTTTACCAATAAAACTTCAATCAGGTAATATAAACTAGATACACACATGGGAGTAAAATTCAACAAATTAAAAGTGCTCATATTTAAGAACAAAGGCCTGGATGCTGGAAGAAAAGGAAGGGACGGGAAATTGCAAGTGACCTTTAACATTCCCACTCTACAGCAATGCCCTTCTGGAGACACTGCACTGTGCACCACTATCACCCTCTCAAATTACACACGGTCTATAAAGTACCAGCCAAATCAAGGGGCACAAACAGCAGAAAAGAATTATACTACACAGGGTGTGGCAACTCTTCAGCTGCACTAGAAGTAAAACTACATTTTCAAATATGACATAATAACCAATGACTCTGGGTACCCAGGAATCACATTAGAGTCCTGGACCAGACATGATAGCTACACTGCCAAGGTTCTTTTGGTGGTGCACTTGATAAAAATTAGCAAGCTTGCAATTTAATACCCCAACAAGCCATAATGTGCTAGCACAATATAATGAACATGAAATGCAACAGGAAAATGCATGAAACACAACTGTAATCCAAAGGCAGTAATGGTAATCCAAAACTGGAAAAGTACAAAGGCCCCAAACAGCAATGCAAGCACTCATGTGACCCATGCATTCGGCAGTTCAGTTGAGACAGTGAACAACACACAGCAGCAGGTTGGGAAGCAATCAGGAACAGATCCCAGTGGCCTAGGAAAGAAACATTTCAGACTCTCTCGGATGTTCTATGGCAGCAAAGCCCTTCTGGCTCACACCTCTCAGGATCCAGCTCTTAAGGCTTAGTTCTCAGTCACAGGAGCATTATACAGGGGCTTTCTAGTTCTCAAGGAGCCCAAACCCTAGGAAAGACCATCATGGTCTGACTCCCCTCTGAATCAATAGTACCCACATACTCAGGACATGCACACCATGGCCCCTCTTCACTAATCCATCAGATTAGGAAAGGGTCAGCAAGGCCCTACCAGGTTCTGCAGCAACCTGCGTAGGATGCAGGTCTTTGTCTCCACTCAGTACAACTCAGCAGCTTCAGTGTGCAGCAGTGGCCCACAGGCTGAAACTCTCAGCAATTTCTTCTCACAGGTGCTTGTCTTATACAGTCTCTGAACAATGTAAGCCAAGGATAAGGCTCACAGTGAGTTTACTGAATGAACCCTGCTGAGGACTTGCTGGATTGTTGGCTTGACTAGGCCTCTGTCTTGGTCTCAGCAAGAGTAGGTCTGAACATCTCTCGATATCTGTCAGACCGTCACAAGCTCCTCAAGAGCCCAGAAGCTTTATTAACACAATTTGGTCTCCAATTGGACAATTAGGGCTGTACATCAGTCCTTCTGCCCTTTTCTGCCCTGTGATTGGCCTCAGTAGCCCAGCAGTACAGTGGGGTGGGTCTAACTGCATTTTACTCCCCCTAGTCACTTGATTTGGTTGCTGGGAGCATTCTAGCCCTCTGATTGGATGGCTAGTGATGTTGGGGGGGTCATCAGAATTGCCGTGGACAAATTTTGAGAGAGCCTTTGTGTTCTAAAATCTTTTATTTAGTTATTTTGTGCCCCACAGCAATGCTTGTCCCCTGGGTGTATAACAGCTTCTTAGGCATGTTATCTGGTTGGTCAGGGTGGCTGCTGGTGAAGCAGGTCCAGAACTGGGCAACTGGCTGGCTGTGTCTGTGAGCAGGGAGTGCTGGGGAGGAGTCTGTTGCTGCCACGTGCACCTGCTGTTGTGCTGTCTGCAGCAGTTTGTTGGTGACACGAGGCGCCTAAAGAGGAAGCATGCTGTTGTTTGTTCCTAGTCCCTTCTGTCCAGAATTGAAGGAGAAGGACTGAAGAAATGCAGCCACAGAACAGGGGTTTCTAAACTCGAACAGTGAAGGATCCAATGTCCTGAAGCTGAATTCTCTCTCTCTCTCTCTCTCTCTCTCTCTCTTTTGTGTCTGCATGACCAGATTAGCTCAACTGACACTGCAGAGGGTCCGTCCTCCATTAGATGGTCAGTGGTTGGTCTGTTACATTGGTTACATGAACTGTTATTTGTATGACATATGCATGTGCTTTAGCTGGTAGTATGCTAGGTTTGACTATAAGCCCCTCTGGCAAACTGACTTCAACTGGGCTATTCAACATTAGCAGGTGATTTAGCAGGATCCCTTGAGGCACACTACTCCCTTGATGGCACATTCTGCTTTGAGGGGTAACACCACTTCAAATCAGCACTGTCACCCAACAGTTTCCACAGATTTGTCCTCAGCTGGGCAGGGGATTTGCAAGTGTAAGCTTGTCTGAAAAGTTCATGGAGGGGCACTGATGTTTTCCCTTGTCAGGCTTCAAACTCTTTGCACAACTGACCCAGGCAGTGGAACATATGGACATTGCTTCCTCCAATAATTAGTCTTTTCATGCATATTCATCAATGAGCACACAAAGGTACATGTCTCCACAACAGTAGGAGTTCCAGCAATACTTGCCTGGAAGGAAATCCAGATACAAATTAAGCCAAGATGTGGTAATGAAGCTTTACTGAGACTCCCCACATCCAAGCCTCCCAAAGGCTCAAAACTTTTGTGAGACAGGTATTTATCATTATAGTCAAGGCCCCTAGAATTCTGCTGCCGCAGAATTTTGCACAGAACTTGCAATCTACTGCAGAACTTCTGCGGTGCCGCAGAATTCACTCTTCTTGGTGATTTTTTATTAATATTTCTGTTTATACATAGAATCTGGTTCCCTTCTCTTTTTATTTCCAGACCCCCATATGTTCAGAATGTGATGTTATCATTGCTATAACATCGTACATCTGGAGTACTGTGTGCAGTTTTGGAGACCTCATCTATGCAAGGACATAGACAGGATGGAAGCAGTCCAGAGGAGGACAACTAAAATGGTGCAGGGTCTGCATCAGAAACCATATGAGGAGAGACTGAGAGAGCTTAATATGTACACCCTTGATGAAAGGAGGGACGGGAGGACATTGTAGAAATGTTCAAGTACCTGAAGGGAATCAACAAAGTCCAGGAGGGTAGCATCTTTCAGAAAAAGCGATGTGTAAGATCAAGGGAGCACAATTTAAAGACGGGGGCGGGGGTGGGGGTGGCTCAGGGGTAATGTGAGGAATTTTTTTTCATGGAGAGAGTGGTGGATGCATGGAACCACCTTCCTGGAGAGGTTGTTGGGTCTAAAACAGTGGGGGAATTCAAACATGCATGGGACAGACATAAGGCAATTGTAGTGGGGGGGGTGGCAGGAAGTAGGCTGTTGGTTAACTAGAATCTGCAGCTTATCCAGTAGGTAGGGAAATGGGCAGACTGGGTGGGCCATGTGGTCCTTATCTGCCATCTAAGTCTATGTTTATATGTTTCCATGTACATTAGCTAATGAAATTACTGCATTCTGCAACAGAAATGAACAGTCACTTATCTACCACAGCTCCCACTGCCAGAGACGGTGGCACAGCACATCATGCATGGTGATATTTTCTCAACCTGCACTACAGCCTAATACAATTTTCAGTCTTACATTGTTGCACTAGGGCCAACTTAAACAAAACCTTATCAATAGCACAGACCTGTTAAGTCCATACTTCACTTTGTACAAACCTATTTGTGCCTTTATGGTATAGAGACACAATTTGAAATGAATAACTGGTAAAATGAATTTAACTGTCTAAATTTTTAAGAAAAATAAAGTAATTATGCCCAGAAAAGTGAAATATAATAATGTGTAGACCTGTTGAAAGAATAGACCTGTAAAATAAATAATTGCACTGTACGCATTTTTGCCAGGGTTATTGATTACATATTGGCATTGGTTGATAGAATCACCTAAAAGTTATTGAGAAATGCTGTGTGCAGGGACAGCTGTTGGGCCAGAAGGCAGCATGCTGTGTTTCCATGCTGGCAACTCAGGTTCAGAGATTAGCTCTGGGAGCTGGCTGAGCAGCAAAAGGATTGGTGGAACACATCACTGCTCAGAGCCTGGGAAGGTATGGTGCAGTGCTCTGTCACATGGTGAACACATTGCGATGGGCTGGAGAGCTCTATCTCACAATTGGTTCACATGCATGTCATGGCCTGATGGTGTTACACAGTGTGTCAGGGAAAGCAAGTTGACATGAAAAATTAGTTTTGCAATAACTCCTCTATTCCATTTCCAATGGGACCTGTATGAATGAGGATGCAAGTTCATGGAAATAATATATATATATATATATATATACAAACACACACACACACATCCATACACACACAGTATCTCTGTCTCTCTCACCACACAAACACACATATTTGTATGTATGTTACAGATTGCAGATAAATATATAAGTGATACACAGTGGGAACCTCATGAGTGGTGTAGAAAGCACATACAAATATATAAGTGATAGACAGTGGAGACCTCATTAGTGGGATAGATAACATGCATATAGAAATACCTTATTTATCACATAAGATCCCCTCTGCATATATCATTTATTCAACAGGCTAGGACCTTAAGGGAGAGACATTTGTTTTGCTTTTTTAAGCATAAAATTATTTTTATAAGTATGTTATTTTTTGAACTAGTGTTACTGTGCTTTCCACCATACTGATTTCTATAACTAGTGCCATGAAAGTGAAGTCAGGATGACAAGCTGACACTGTGATGTGGTAGTTTGTTAGTGCGGCAGAACTTCTGCAGAAATTACAAACCACCGTCGCAGAAGTCCTGCGGCAAATGGTAGTCTTGCCGCAGAACTTGGTCCCACTGTGCCGCAGAACAGTCGGGGCCCTGATTATAGTCTTTAAACACTATACTGACTTTGGAGCCACTCTCTATGAATGCTCAGGGGGCTGTCCATCCACTTGAGCTTCCACATCTGCAGTAGGATCCACAGTCTCATCCTAGTTCCTAGTCACATTGGCCTTAGTATTTGACAAATTGATTTTGACATGACCTGTAACTTTAGCAATAGTTGCTGCTAAATGACTTGTTCCCAGGGCACCAGAGTACTCTTCTTCTGTGAGTCCACTGAGGTTCAAGGACTTGGCAGAGATCTTGGCTAATTTCTTATTGAGTAGTCAGTCAGCAACCCTTTGAAAGTTGCTTTCTGACTGACACTCATGGTGGATATGCCCATCATCACCAAAGTGGTAGCAATAAATGTCACTTCAACTCATTGACTGTTGATGGGTTCCTGTTAAAGAGTTCCATGTGGGCCCTCATTGACAGGCAGGGATCCTAGGTAAGTGCAGGACTTTGTGGTTCATTGATTCTCCCATCATTTTCTTTAGCTCAATCAGCTAAGCATGGACTTCTGCCAGGGAGACAGCAGTTAATGCTTGCATCCACTTTGCTCTAGTCAGTTGACACCAAACTACTTGAAGCAGGCATGCTGGAAACTAAGATTTCAGGCCTTCCAGGAAGTAGGCTAGTCTTAATCTGTTAGACTATCACACATTTCTTTTCTTAAATCAGTGTCTGTTATTCTGTGACATCACAGGAGCCCCCATTGTCAAACGCTTGGGCACTGGCAGTGGAAGTCGACTGGGGTCCCCACTGCTCATCTTGTTAATTGACATTGCTAAACTCATGCATCAGGACTCAGTGGGAGGATAGGTATGCAAGTCTCTCTCTCTTTAACTGCTTCTTTTTTTTATTTATATCTTTCCTCCTGTTTTACCAACCTGCCCTTCAGCACCTTAATCAGGTTTGTCACCTCTGCACTAACCTCGTCACCCGACCTTCTTCTAGGGCTTTCTTATCTCCTTGGTAGTTACCTGTGGTATCCCCTACCCATGGTGGAGAAAGGCAGGGTGGACCAGATCCCATTCCCTGCCATAAGCTTCAGGTTGCTTGGTACTGAGAGGCTTCCTAAGTCAGTGTGTGTGGGGTCTCAATGCAGAACCGTGTCTGTCATTATGCGCAGCTTTTTTTTTTATCCATTTTCCCAACCCCAATGCTAGCTGAGAACAGAGTGACACAAGATGTCAGCATCCATCCCAGCCAATTGGCATCACCTCCAGCACTGTTCTGGTTCCTGCTTGTACTGCCTACACATACACTAGGTGGCAGTCACTGGGCAGAATAGACCCCTCCCTCCCCAGAGGAGGAGACCATCCTATATAATGCTCAATCCTCCTGTCCCCAGCTGGCTCCCAATGATCCAGGTTCATTCCTGAACCCAGGTTACCAGCGTAGTGGCAGGAAATGAGTAAGGTGCTTCAGTCTTCCGTGCCACCAAGCCAGCCCTTATGTGCAAATTTAGCAACAGCAACTCTGAAACTGATGCAGCCTTCAGCACTTGTTCTATTCACACCTTGTTCAGGTCCTTGGAAAATATATGCCACCTTTGCAGTACACTTTTTGTAGGGCCTTCTCGAGTCAGTGTAGATGGGTGGCAAGGGACCCCCCCCCATTTATTTTTGGTGGTTTTAAACTTTCAGTGCAATTCATCATAAGGCTATGTAATTCAAAACACACTGTGTAGTGTGGCAAGATATTCATCTGCATTGGTCTCCAGGTGTGTGGCACATACAGACCAGATGGTATCTAATGCCAGCCCCTTCAGACTGTTAGCCAGTCTTTTGCACTTTCAACTTCTGTGCTTTGCCATTTTTATGGCATCAGGATAGCATAATCAACCCAGATTTCATAATCTTCTTCTCCAAGGTGGTGGGAATAATTCCAAACAAAATTCTTGGGCATCGGTACTAGAATCAGCAGTGTGCGATAGTCCATATTCTTCAAAGGTTGCCCAGGGATGCAACAAGATCTTCACATCCTTCTGGGTTTTTTCCTTCACCAACAACAGTTTTAGTTTAGTCTTGAATTCTCCTGCAGAATTTGGCAGGGTGAAAGAGGTTCTAGGCTGACAGGACTCTCTTTGCTTATCACTACACAGATCTCTTGAGATTCTTTAGATGCCACCGTGGCAATCAGATTCAGGGTCCATAAATCCTTCTTAGTTTTCTTGATTAGGTTTCTGAACTGAGTACCTGTTTCTTGAGTCACTGTCTGAATTTTTGCTTTTCCATAATCTTTCAGGGCATCTTTTAACACTGTCAAGATGGACTCCTTGTGCCACTTCTTGGATACATTTTTTGCCAAGAGTACGCTCTACCACTTAAAAAGCCTTGTTTTCATTTAAAGAAATTTTTTTGAAGATTTGTACAATGACATAAAGTCTCTTAAATGCCCCCATGTGTGTCCAGATGCTCAACAGATGTCCCAATGGTGCTTCCAATGTGTGACCCTGGGTCACCATGTCTAGTTTAAGATCCCTGGCTGATGACCATAGAGGATCCACCTGGTTGAGGGAGGTTGGGTTTGTTCTTTCTCCTGCAGTAGAGGGGTTTATCTCAGAACAGATAATAAATAGTGCTGTGCCTCTAACCAATGAGAATAAGTGGCTAGATATTTTGTGCAGTGTCACCCCCTGGGATGCAGCACCTACCCACCTCACTACACTGGACTAGACCACCCTTTAGATACAATTAGGTTAGTTGTTAACTTCACCAATAAGTACTTCAATCAGGTTATACAAACTGGATGCATGCACAAGAGTAAAATGCAACAAGTTAGCAGTGCATGTATTTGAATTTGCTATACTTGGTGCTGTTGTGTTATTTGCAGTCCTTTGAGTGCAGGCAGTCTTTGGAGTTTCTTTTTATTTATGAACAAAGGCCTGGAAGTAGATGAAAGA
Source organism: Neoceratodus forsteri (assembly GCA_016271365.2). Classification (NCBI taxonomy): domain Eukaryota; kingdom Metazoa; phylum Chordata; order Ceratodontiformes; family Ceratodontidae; genus Neoceratodus; species Neoceratodus forsteri. The sequence continues at coordinate 865,034,226 of CM057450.1, read as the reverse complement.
AAGGGGTTAGACAAGTGCATGTTCCTTTTAATACTCCCACCCTATAGCAATTCCACCTAGGAGCCACTGTACTGTGGATCACTGCCTCTGAGGACCTGCTATTCCTTATCTAGTGGGGTGGATTGGAGAACAGACTCTTAGACTGTACACAGTCCATAAAGCACCTGCCCAATCAAGCAGCCCAAAGAAAAGAATTTTACTACACAGTGTGCAGTAACTATTCGGCTATACCAGTTGTAAAACTACATTTTCAAGAATGACAGAATAACCAATGACTCTGGGTATCCAGGAATTATACAAGAGTCCCAGTGCCAGCCTGATCGCTAAGTTGCCTGGATTTGTTTGGCAAATGGTGGCAAGCACTGGGCTGGTGGTGTAGCATGACAAACTTATGGATATTTTGTAAATCGAACGGCTGCACTCACCCTCCAAGAAAAGAGATTCAAGATAGCTGTTTCTTCAAGGAAAGGTTCCTTTTATTAAGCATCTCTCCACACAAACATGAAAAAAGGATCAGAAGCCTTCTGATCCTGTTTTCATGTTTGTGAGGAGAGACGCTTAATGAAAGGAACTTTTCCTTGAAGAAACAGTTATCTTGAATCTCAGTTTTGGAGGGTGAGTGCAGCCATTCTGTCTACAAAGTTGCTTGGGTTCCTTTGTAGTGCACTTGACGATAACTAACAAGCTTGCATTTTAACCCCCAACAGGCCATAGTGTGCTAGCACAATTTAAACAACTTGAAATCCAACAGAAAAATGTTTAAAACCCAACTGTAATCCAAAGACAGCAATGGTAATCCAAAACTGGAAAAGTACAAAGCCCCCAGCCAGTAATGCCAGCACTCTTGTGACCCATGAATGCAGCAGTTCAGTTGAGGCAGCGAACAACACACAGCAGCAGGTCAGGCAGCAATCAGGAACAGGCCCCAGTGGCTGGAGGATAAAACACTTTTGACTTTCTCAGATGTTCTGCAGTCACGCAGCCCTTCTGGCTCGTACCTCTCAGGATACAGCCTTTCTGGCTCTGTTCTCAGTCACACATGCATTGTGCAGCAGCTTCCCAGTTCACAAGGAGCCCAGACCCTAGGAGTGACCTCCACTACTTGACTCTCTTCCAGATTAATAGTACCCAAGTACTCAGGGCACATGCACTGTGACTCCTTATTCTCTGATCCACCCCACTAGATAAGGGATAGAAGGTCCTTAGCTGGCTCTGGAGCAATCTGGATAGGATGGAGGTCTGTCTCCACTCAATACAGCTCAGTAGTTTTGTTATGCAGCAATGGCCTATAGACTCTCACTCTCAGCAATTTCTTTTAACAGGTGCTTGTCTTACAGAGAATTCCAGATGATCAACCACTTGTCACATCTGGAGGGAGATTCATTTATGACTCATTCAACATGGTTTTGGCAGTAGTGTGGGTGGCAGGACTTAATACCTGGATAGCAAAGGCAGAAATAGAATCAACCTTCTGTTTACTGCCAGTATATTTGGCAGACTGGGACATGCTAAGATGAAATTCAAGTGGAAGTACTATGTGGACAACTGCATGCCCATGGGATGCACAGCAGTATGTGTCATGTTTGAAGGCTTCAGTACCTTTTTGCACAAGGTAATAAATCAGGCACCAGGCAACCAAGGCATTGTTCACTATCTAGAAGACTTTTTCTTTATGGGTCCATCTCACTCCCTGGTTTACAGAGAGATGTTGAGCACTTTCATAGAATTGTACAACCACTTTGACAATCTCTTGGCCCCTGGGAAGGTTAAAGTGCTTACCTTGGTGATTGCCTTCCTGGGTATAGAGATAGATGTAATGAAGCAGGAATTTCACTTGCCACACAACAAGTTAGATGCACTGTATTTTCTCTGAGCAAGGCTGTGGTAGCTAAGAAGATAGCCCTGCAGGATCTGCAGCAGGGAGTTGGACACCTAAATTCATCTGTCTAGTCATTCCTATGGGGAGGAGCTTCTTAACAATGGATGTCAAAGCTGGGGGTGGAGGCTTAAAATATTCATCCCTAGATTAGGGTGAGAGAAGGATTCTGTGCAGACTTGCAATGTAGCAAGTATTTTTTGCCCACTTCAGTTGTGTCGTGATATGGCAAAAAAACAAGGAAAGAAAAGCATTACAGAGTTTGAAAATGGACACTTCTATTACAATAAACAGAAGCTAATGGGGGGGGGGCAGTGATTTGGGTCTATAAGGTGCATAAAGCAGAATGCCTGAGGCAATAAAGTAACAGAGATACCTTAAAAATGGATAAAAATCCAGTGGAAGGCATAAGGAAACAAATTTCTGAAAAAAAACAGAAGAGGCACTCAAGAATTAGTGGTCATATAACTTGGTCGCTGAAGCACTGATAAAAGAGAACCCTGTTACACCTCTATTTTGCTGCCTCCCCAAAGTGCATAAATGGTTAAATCCACCATACAGAAGACTGAATGAATCAAGACAGGACTTTATCCTAGAACCCCTTTTGTGTTATAAACATACAAGCAACCTAAATTGCCAACAGAAAAAGGCCTATAGGTCTACCAAATCTGCCCGATTGTGCAGCTCTTAGTTTCATGTCACTACAGCCGCAGTAACAGAGTTAAATCCATTTTTAGTTACAAGATGTGTATTCCAGCCATCTCACATTTTTTGAGAAATACATATGATGCATGGAAACTGCTGAATGAACTGAATCAAATGGATTTTGATAGAAATTACATTTACCTTGTAACAGTCAATTTTGCTGACCTACTGTATACACCTCCATTTAAAATGATGAAGGTGTATAGGCCATAAAAGAGGTTCATAACAAAGAAACCTTACCAGTCTGATCTTCCACCAACTAAATTCCTGGTTTGTCTAGCTAAACTGTTTTTTGTTTGTTTTGTTCAATCTGAAGGTACTTACTATAAACAGGTCATAAACCATTGAAGTGCGGCCCACTATGACTCCATCGTATGCCAATATATAAATGTATGAACCTGATACACACTATATTTCTGACCCAACTATAAATATTTTTGCAAAAATGCATTGAAGATTCATATTTTTGTATAGCAGGGGACTGAGACTGACCTGATTCAGTTCCACACCTTTCTGAACATATGTAAAAACAATTTGCTATTTGCATTAGAATACAGTAAAGAAAAAAACTGCTCATCAGGATTTAAAAATTAGTCTAAAAATGGAATGTTTTAAAGTCAGTTGTTCCGAAATGAAACAGAAAGCCACATGCTGTTGCATTTTCAAACTTACCATCCAAAGGTATTTAAGGAAAATATTCCCAAGGGAAAACTCAAGGAAATTGTTCTGAGATGGAGAGTTTTGGAAGTAAAAAGAAAACAATAGAAAACAGACTTACCGAACATACCCAGCAGAAATTGTCTAAAGGCTGCAGATGAGGCAATCAATAGGCAGGAATGAACTTATTTATACTAATAGGGAAACATGCAACCACTGAGTGATCTGCTATCGTCACACCATTCTCCCTGTGTTTGTAGCAATAAAAAATGCACTCCACTCCATGCATATTGGAGAGTGCTGAAAAGCACAGAGAAAGATGTCCAGAGCTTTATTGCACCCCCTAAATAATAGTCAAAAAATGCCAAACATTAAAAGATAGTGTTAACTTCCAGTCCTGCTGTCTAGGGGTATCCAGGTGGTAAATGCTGGTAGAGGGGTCACAGCAACAGAAACAAGCACAGTCCTGGGTACAAAAGTTCTTACTAGTCCAGATGCCATTGTTATGCGGCCAATTCTTCCTTACAATAGGGTGCCAGACTGGTTGTTGGGCTGTGGGACTAAAAGGTGGTTAGTAGCAGCAACAATGACAAAGTTAATGTCCACATCAGAAAATGTGCTGAAACAGGGGATCCCATTAAACAATGAAAAGGCTGGCAGTCCGAAACATATTTAAAAAATTAATCTACGGGCTCAGTAGACCACAATGGAGATGAGACATTTCATTGGTGGTTTTAATGTGGTCAAGAAGCCCCCCACCCTTTCTCAATTAATCCCAGGGCTGGGTTGCTACATACTGGGTATGGCAGCAGCAGTTTTGAGGCCAGGACCACATTACAGCAGCAGCTTACCTATTTGGCTCCCCCTGCACCACTTCATTCTCTTTCACCTCCCGAAGATCTGAGAGGGCAGACAGAGGGAACCCATACACATAGTGGCTCCACCTGACCTTCCCTCCAAGGCTGGTTCACTGTGAGCAACTCCCCTCGAAGGCCATGGGGCAGATGTCCCCCCAGGCCAGCATCTCAGGCTTGCCATTTCACTACTTTTCCTCATGATCTTACTAGTATCCCAGGGCACCCATGGTGATTCCAGATAGGAGGGTGGTATGACTAAGTCCACCCAATGCCATAACTCTAACCCAGATCTTTCCTCTCTCTGGTGGTATCCCATATGAATGCAGACTGGCATTCATTCCTGAACTGATGCACATCGGAGCTACATGTTCAATTCCTGGCCACCACTATACCAGGGCTACACTAAGGCCCAAAGCTGACACCCAGAGACATTGAGCAGAAGCAGGCTATTGGCCCTGTTTCCATGGACCACCTACCAACACCTTGGTGTGGAACCAAAAAAGGCACCAAAGATCCCAATTTATAGCCAGCTACCCAAAGCAGTAACCTCCGGCCTGCAGAGACCCCAACCCAGGGTGGGGACTATAAATATTAAAATTACTACCACCAAAAAATACCACAGGGGAGAGAAAAAATGATAAACCCAACCCCTGGGTGGGTTACAATAGACATATATGCATACATGCAATTCAGGAGAGAAGGCATTGGGGGTTTGGGGCCAGTACCAGTGGGAAATTTCCCATGTGGGATCTCTACTCAGTGCTCCAGCACATATTGCCTGAAGGAAATTAATAATACATTTAGGATAATCCATTACCATAAGACAAAGGATATTATGTGCCACCACTCACATGGTTTACATGATGAAGTGTCCCTGTGATAAGACCTATACAGGGAAGACCACATGGCTATTAAAACAAAGAATAAGTGAACACAATTCCTCTATATGGACAAATGAAGAAAACTTAATGGATGGCATTTTGATTCCATGCATCATCCTGTAATGTCTTTGAGGTTCTTCAGTGTAGAAAAGGTCTATATGCACAAGAAGGGGAGACACTAGGACAGACAGCTACTGGAACACAAGTCCTATTGGATCCAGTGTTTTGGTACATTGGATTGCAATACTGGCCTAAATAAGACCATTGACTGGGCTGCTGTACTCTGAAGAGTTATTCTGCTGAATTTTTTTTTTCCATTCAAACTTTATTCATTTTGTAATGCTTTTACCGAGAGAGGATCTAGTTAGCATACATACAAATGGCACAGGATTAAAGAATAGGTGTTAGATCAACTCTCCCCCTCCTCCCCTCCCTTCCCATTTCCTCACACAGGATGGAAAATCAGCAGGAGAAATAAAAATAGGATAAACCTCTGGGATGATTATAGGGAATAAAATGCCAGCAAAGGGCCCCAAATCTTCTGAAATTTCTGGGATTGGTTATGTAAATTAGCAATCATATTTTCTAATCGCAGATTTGCCAGCAACTCCTGTAACCATTCACTGTAAGAAATGTCAGTCGTATCTTTCCAATGACGCAAAACCAGATTTTTAACGGACGTGGCTATAAGAGTTATGTGATATTTCCTGTTATTAACTGTGATAGAGGACAAATCCCCCAAAATGCATATTTCAGGGGTTAAAAGGTCATGTCGTCCTAGTAAAGGATTGGCCCTCTGTCAAATCGCATGCCAGAGGGAGGCTACTTTGGAACATTTCCAGAATATATGTAACAGGTTCCCCTCTTCCTGTTGGCAATGAGTACATGTAGCTGATGATAGGAATCCCAGTTTAGCCAATTTCTGGGGTGAGTAATAGTAATTATGCAGGATTTTGAACTGCATTAGCCGGAGTTTATCGTGTCTGATATATTTCTGACAATTCACCCACAAAGAAGGCCAGTTAATTTCCTGTTGGTGAAAAAAAGGAGGCCCAAAATTGAGTCAGACCAAAACAATCTGGCCATTTCCAGTTGTGTAATATCTCGTACATCTTAGATGCAGGGTGGGGTAGGCCTGCCATTGGAATCAGTTCTGTACAGTAAGACAAACTGTGGGGCAGAACCAAAAGATTTTACCATCAGGTGCCTTAATTGAAATATTTTGAAAATAACAGAATTCAGGATATGGGCTTTATGTAGAATCTCAGGAGAAGTTAACCATAAGATATCTTCCCAAGTGAAGAAGCTAAGTGGGTGAGCTCCCAGCTGGGGTATCCATTTCAACTGTAGGGGTTTGCCCTCAATAATGAGATTTGGGATCCCCCACCAAGGTTGAGAGGAATCTATTTTATGCTCATATTTCAAGAAAGAACACAACTGTGAATGAACTCTTATAGATACTGCTATAGGGCTACCCTTAAGAGAGGGAGGTAAGGCTTTTAACCTGGTATGTAAAAGCACCCTGGGGGATTACCCACTAGTCTTTATAAAGGTGCATTCAATTTTGAGCCATATTGGAGTAAAAGAATATGAAGTTGCAGGGAGCTCCAGTATGGGCCATTGCAAGTACTTGCTTACATGACTGACCCAATAATATAGCCCAATGTGTGGGAGATGGAGTTCTCCCATCCCTTTGGGGGCTGAGAGCTTATTATAACTTATCCAGGGTTTCTTCACTGTTCAAATAAAATCTGTAATCATCTGATGTATCCTTTTAAACCACACCAAAGGAATCCAAATGTTTGAAAGATTAATCAGGTAGAATAACCGGGGAAAAATGTTCATTTTAACTATATTGATTTTCCCCCACAAAGAGAGGGGGAGCAATGTCCATCTTTTAAGATCTTGCCTGATAACAGCAACTAGAGGGTCCAAGTTTAGTTTTATAAATCTGACGGGGTCTCTTGACAAGTTAATTCCCAGGTATTTTAGGGCTTTAGTCTGCCAAGAGAAACCTACTGCTAAAGTGTCTAGCTTTGTCGCTTTGTAATTTAAAGGGAAAACCACTGTCTTATCTTTGTTTAATTTGTAATTAGACATTGAGCTGAATTCTTCCAAGATTTTAATCAGGGCAGGCAATGACATACTGGGGTGAAACAATTGTAAGAGCAAATCATCCACGTAAGCAGAAACTTTAACAGTGTGACACTGAACCACTATACCCTGGACATCTAGATCTGCTGTTACCCTGCGAATAAGGGGTTCTAAATACATATTAAACAATAAAGGGGATAGTGGACAACCCTGTCTAGTTCTGGCATAAAGTGTAAAAGTATCAGACATTGACCCAATACAGACCACCCACAGAGTAGGAGTTTTGTATAAAGCCTTAATTCACTTTACAAATGGGGGGGGGTCCAAAAGCTTGAATTGCCTGAAATAGGAAATTCCAACCAACCCTGTTGAATGCCTTCTCGGCATCCAAGGAGACAAGCATGGCAGGAATGTCAGTATCTCTGGTAGCCGAAAAGACATGTTACAGGGTTCTGAGATGATCTACCGAGGATCTGGCCTTCATAAATCCCACCTGTTCTGTGCCTATAATATCTGACAATATCGGGCCTAACTGGTCTGCAAGAAGTTTTGTGAGAATCTTGAGATCCTGGTTGAAAAGGGAAATCGGTCTGTAACTCTGCGTTCTATCAGGGGGTTTACCCTCTTTGGGTATTAGAGTGATTAAGGCCTCAAATAGTGACTTATCCAAGTCTTGTCCAGAAAGAATGTGATGAAATAAGGCCAGAAGTGATGGAACCAGCTGTGGAGAAAACACTTTATAAAAATTGACCGAGAAGCCATCAGGACCCACTGTTTTATCTATCGGGAGATCTTTGATAACCCCAAATATTTCCTCTGAAGTAATGGGAGTGACAAGAGTGGCTTTACGTACATTTGAAGTAGTAGGCAATGAAACATGTGCTAAGTAAGTATCCAAATTAGCTAATGACGGGGGTTCGTCCATCGGGCTATATAGCTTCATGTAATATTTTCTAAATTCAGAAGCAATATCTGATGGGGATGTTTTTAGGATGTCGTCTTCCATGGAACGAATTGAGGCAATAAACCGATTTGATTCAAGTTGCTTAAGTTTAAGAGCTAGGAGATGCCCTGCCTTTTCTCCTTGATCCACATAATGAGCTTTGGTTTTGAGGATGGAAAATTCAGCCTTCTGTCTCAGTAAATTCAGATAAGCATCTTTTAACTTTACTAAATCTTGTTTCACTAAATCAGAAGACTGGGGTGATAGGGTGAGTTCTAATAACCTGATTTGAGATAATAGGGATTTAAGTTTCTCCTCTTGCATCTTTTTCCGTTTGGACGCTAATCCAATCAGAAGGCCATGAATGTAGGCTTTTAGGGCACACCATTCGATATCAGGTCTTCCTGTTGAATTGGTATTGATTTTAGAAAAGACTGTGATGTGCTCAACTATATATTTAACATTTTCTGGGTTTTTAAGCAATTGGTTGTTGACCTTCCATCGTCCACCCTTTGTGGAAATAGATACAAGGGAGATCAAGCACGATACCGAGGAATGGTCAGATAATGGGCCTGGAAGTATATTAGCCTCCGACACACTAGTAATCAAGCTTTGAGAAATTAACATATAATCAATACGGGAAGACGTGTGGTGGACCTGTGAAGTAAATGTAAATTCTTTAACCGCCGGATGAAGGACACGCCAGATGTCTATCAATCCCTCGCCATCTAGTAATTCCCAGAGTGCTCGTTGGGCTGGTGAAAGTCCTTTAAATTACCTATTTGAACGATCAATTTGTGGATCAACAACCAGATTGAAATCTCCTCCTAAAATTAAGGGTGTATTTAAATAGGGCATAAGAATATTAAGTAAATGCATGAAAAAACTGGGGGAGCCCGTATTAGGGTCATATATATACTAGCAAGTATGATGTCTCTAGTATAGAGTTTCCCCTTGACTATAATGTACCGCTCTTCTGAGTCAGGTATAATTACATCGGGAATAAAAAGTATAGATCTATGAATTAGAATCATAACCCCTCTGCTTTGGGTATTGCCCTCAGCCGAAAAACACTGACCTATTTGTTGCCTGCATAATTTGTCTGCCTCAGAATTTAGCAAAGTGGGATTCCTGCACCATAACAATGTCTGCAGCCAACAGACTTGAGGTGTTTAAGGAGCTGGTACTGCTTAAGCTTGTGTCTTGCCCCTTTGACATTCCACGTGAGAATTCTCACTATGCCTGCCATTGAGGTTTACATGCTGATAAGTATGTGTGAATTATATCCATTAATTTCACCAGATATCAATTCCTGTATGAGAAAATCCTTCCCCATCCCCCCAAAGCTAGCAAGTCCCTTATTATAACCCGTGCATGATGTAAACGATAACCAATAGTCCCAACCCACCCCCCACTCGCCTATCGTTCGCCTTATGTCTCATGCCCTACAACCATCCCCCCCCCAGCCATCCTCCTTGCTTTAAAACAATTGAAAATAAAAATCACAAAAGTCCTACTAGGGTCAAACACCCCAAGACCCCCTTCTGTTGCTATTTAGGTAGATATCTAGACATGTTAACAGTATCAAAACTCCATTATCATTCTTTTACGTCAAGGATGCATGAAACTGTAAATTTAATTCTTTAATATCTAGCTGTCGTTCTAGTACTGCTAAGTAATTCTCTGAACATCTAACAGATCATTTATCATTTTTTAATACAACAAAAACATATATTCGAGATAGATCTGAACCCCATCTATGCTAATAGGTTTATAGTAACACCTACCCATAACTTAGAAAGCTCCCTCTCCCGTGTGAAAGAATAAACAAAAAGGAGCAATGGTAACACACCAGGAAGATCTTTTACAATGAACTTTCAACATAACTAGCATTAGAGTTTGAGATACTTGTAGTCCACAGCACTCTCTTTCACTCCCTTTACTGCTTATTATAATGTTCACCAAGTCGCCAGATCCGTTGTTTCTACTGACCTTGTGTCACTTGCAACATCTATCTGCAGGAGTACGAATAAAATAAAACAATACAAAAACAAAAAGAGGAAGGAAACATCTAAATCAGTGCTCGGTTCCCACGCTGGCACAGTGGTTCAGATTGGTGTCCATCCATTGTGTTGGAGCTCCCTCTCGTGGTGATGCTGTGTAACAAAGCAAGGCTCTCACCATGGAATTTGCTTTAGCCGCTAACCAGATCTGGCCTTTAAATCAAAGGCTACTAATCCAAAATGAAGGGAGGGACAGAAGATGTTACTCCCCAAACTCTCCGGGGGACTGCAGATAACTATTAGAACAGATCCCCTGTTCTAGCACTGAACACAGCTTTCTCCCAGTCCTGGTTTAAGCCCTTAAAGAGTTCCAACAAGGGAGAACACCCTCCACTGGAGTCAGCATTTTCCTCCTTGGGACAAGATATTGAGCGAGAACAAAAACTTATTTGGGGTATAAGTTGCAACACCAATAACAGGGCTAACTTAGAGCCAACACCTTTATTGCCTGAGGGCAGACTGCTTTAGTCTGATCCACATGAAATATATTTAGGGAGCTCAATCAAGCCAGGCACTTCTGTAATCCCTTAACAGATGAGTGCGACCTAAATATTCAACTTCAGAATGTGCATTCTCTGTAGCAAACTTCTTCCTCACTCTTAAAGGTCTGCATTACCACCGGCAATCTTCCCAGTCTCCCCTCAGGGTCTCTTGAAGAGATCGTGAAAGGCAAGCTTAAGCTGCAAAGCTGCAACTTCGGGATCATCAAAAGAGGTCCAGGATCCTACAATGAGAACATGAAGCCTGGCAGGATATGCCATCCTGAATTTACTACTAGTGGCAATTAACTTAGCCACCAGCGAATGGAATGCCGTTCTTTTCAGGCACACAGATGTTGGCAGATCCTGTGTCACTCTGAGGGTTTTACCTTCCTACTTAATATCTTGAAGCTCTTTACATTTCTGTAGGAAGTGTTGCTTCTCCAAGAAATTTAAGAAATGGAAGATTAGCGGGTGTGGAGAGGCACCGGGCATTGGCTTTGTACGGAGAGCCCTATGAGCCCTTTCTATGATGTATTTATCACCAAAGGGTGAGGGGCCAGCCAGTTTTTGTATCAGCTTCTGTACAAATAATATCATATCATGTCCTTCTTCTCCTTTGGGGAGACCAATTATAACAGCATTATTCCGGCAACTACGCCCTCAAGGTCCTCCACCTTAAGTTCCAACTTGTTCAGCCACTGTCTACAGGCACTGAGCTCTGGGTCTAACTTGCCTTGTTTCTTCTCACATGAAAAAAGCCATGCTGCATTATCAGAGGCCCTTTGAGCAACTTCACTCAGCTGCATTGTCATAGTAGCCATATCCGAGGTAAGTTTGTGTAAGTCCTCTTGAAACGGCTTAAATTCCTCAAGAAATCTGTGCAGGGTGAGCGGCTCGCTGTCCCCAGTAGTGGCGGAGGCAGTTAAGTTCTGGCTGAAGCCTGAGGACCTAGGCTTCTTTGGGGCCTTTTCGGGCATAACAGGCAGAGTGTGCTTTGAGAGCATTTTTTGGCTCTCTAGTTCCATAAAACCAGACAGTTGTTATATTCAGAGCTTCCTTAGATCTTCCTATGCTATTAAACACCAAGAGCTGTGTTGGGGGGGAAGCCTGTCAGGCTTCTGTTCTCGATGCCCTAGAGGGGGCATGCCTTAGACAGCTAGTGGTGGAACCCACTCGGGAGGGAGCAATATTAGACCTGGAACTCTCAAATGGAGAGAGAATCCCAAATTTAAAAGTCAGTAGACATCTGGGAACAAGCGACCACTGCACAGTGTGCTTCACAATAAACACAACCATGGAGACAAGCCATACAAAGACAAGGATACTGGACTTTAGAAGGGCTGACTTTGGCATAATGGGTGAATACCTGAGGAATGCATTAGCAAATTGCTCAGAAAGGAAGGGTGAAGAACAATGGAAAAAATCAAAACTGCCATCATGGAGGCAACAAGCCTTTGTGTGAAACAAATAAAGAAAACAAAGCGGAATAAAAAAACATTATACTTCTCAAAAGAGGTGTCAGGGAAGGTTAAGAAGAAAAAGGCTGCATTCAAAAAGTATAAGGAATCACAGAAGGAGCACGACAGGGAACTGTGTCAATTAAAGCAGAAAGAAGTGGGGAAGGCAGTCAGAAAAGCAAAGGCCCAAACCGAGGATAAGATAGCCAACTCAGTTAAGAAGGGGGATAAAACCTTTTATAGGTACATTAGGGAGCATAGAAAGGTTAAGGGAGGGATAGTGAAGATTAATAAAGAAGATGGGAGGTGGGCAGAGGGAGACAGTGAAATGCAGAGATACTGAATGAATACTTTTGCTCAGTATTCACAAAACAAGAAGAGGAGGAGTTACCTAAACCAAACAGTAGAAGCACTCTGGGTAGTGGGATTGACGCCAGTCCATTTACAGAAGAAAGAGTCCTGAAAGAACTCCTAAAACTCAAGGTGGACAAAGCACAGGGCCTGACAGGATTCACCCTAGAATCCTAAAAGAGCTAAGGGAGGACCTAGTGACACCACTAACCACACTTTTTAACAAATCATGGGAAGATGGGGTGGTACCTGAGGACTGGAGGAGGGCAGATGTGATTCCCCTTCTCTAAAGTGGGAGCAAGGCAGAAGCAGGAAACTACAGGCCTGTTAATTTGACCTCAGTGGTAGGGAAAATTATGGAACCACTTCTGAAAGAAAGAATTGTTGAGTACCTAGAGGCCAGCGGGGCACAGGACCCAAAGCAGTATGGATTCACAGCAGGAAAGTCATGTCAGATGAATCTAATCGATTTCTTTGACTGGGTGACCAAAGTAATAGACAAGGGAGGGGCTGTGGATATGGCCTACCTAGACTTTAGCAAGGCATTTGACACAGTCCCACATGAAAGATTAATAATCAAGTTATCCAGCCTGGGAGTGGGTCCCAGGGTGGTAACCTGGGTAGCAAACTGGCTGCACAACAGGACACAGAAGGCAATAGTGAATGGAACACATTCTGAAGAAAGGGGGGTTACTAATGGAGTACCTCGAGGCTCAGTACTGGATCCATTCCTCTTTAATGTCTTTATAGGTGACATTGCAGAGTGTCTGGAAGGAGAGGTATGCCACTTTGCAGATGACACAAAGATCTGTAACAGAGTTGATACACAAGGGGGGCTAGAAAGGATGAGAAGGGACTTGGCAAGGTTGGAGGAATGGTCAGACATATGGCTACTTAGATTCAATGCAAAGAAGTGCAAAAGTAATGCAGGGGACATGATAGAAACTTTTAAGTACCTCAGGGAATCAACAAAGTCCAGGGCGTAGCATCTTTCAGAAAAGAGATGTGAAGAAAAGGGGCACAATTTAAAGTTAGAGGGACGTCTCAGGGTAATGTGAGGAAATTCTTTTCACGGAGAGAGAGTGGTGGACGCATGGAACCGCCTTCCTGGAGAGGTTGTGGGGTCTAAAACAGTGGGGGAATTCAAACATTCATGGGACAGACATAAGGCAATTATAGTGGGGGGTTGCAGGAAGTAGGCTGTTGGTTAACTAGAATCTGCAGCTTATCCAATAGGTAGGGAAATGGGCAGACTGGGTGGGCCAAGTGGTCCTTATCTGCCGTCAAAGTCTATGTTTCTATCTAGCGTAAATGCGATAAGAGGACTTTTGATAATTGGGTGGCTGGAGCAGTGCAGGGAAGCTGCTACTCTGAACGATGCATCGCCGGACATCCTGCTGATTTAACTGGTAAAATTATTAATTAATAAAGACGGCTCTAGCATGCCGGTTTGACATCTCTATTGTCGACCATCATTACAGCAACAGGAATCATGTCGACTGTAAATGGCGTCGGCATGATTCCTTGCAGACTCCTGATCCTTTTTCTACCGGGGAAGCCACCTCCACCTCCCATGCAGGAGAGATTCTTCTCCAGCACCCCCAACTAAAGGATTGTTAATGCCAGTCAGAGTTAACTCAGGGTGGGGGTGCAGGATGGGAACAGCATGCCCCTGTCTCAGGCACACCAACACAGCCACCTTGCCCGACAAAACCTGTTGATTTTGCTGACAGGAGTGTAGTTCTCTGTGTTGGTGTCACCATACAGGGGGCATACCAATAAAGAGTATGTGTTAGAATGAAACTGCGGAGATGGCATTTAATTTCTGGAGATTTGTTTAAGATTTTGTTGATTATTACGATCACATTTTTTTTGGTTCTCTACTAGCATTAATGATTTGCTAAGCATAACATTTTTATTTATACCTGATTCCCTAATTGGCATGAGTGTAATTTCAAAATATGTTGCAAAGTACTGGTTATTAAAAATTTATAGTGTTAATGTTGACAAAAAATCTATTGTCAGATGAATGAATATTTATATTTCTTTATGCATATCAGCACACATTTTGTTAGCAGGTCAGCCCAGCATTTGTTTACTGGGACTTGCACTTCAGCACTCATTGAGTCCAGAGGGTCAAGCACATGATGTCATGAAGAATACAATCTCATGACATCACTGCGTGATGTGATAGGAGCAATAGTGATGAAAGCAAGGGGGAACTCAGGAGAACTAGTTCCCATGTACCTCTTCATGTTACTTATTATGGGGAACTTAGGGGAACTCATAGGGCCCCCCCCCCCCAGCCAGCTTTAAAGTCATTTTTTAAAGTGTGCCTGAATCCTTTGGACAGGCAGTTATTTTCCCAGCTGATGATACATTGCTTGGCACTAGGACCCAGTGGAATAGTTGGAGGCAGAGAGGACAGGATCCTAATGTCAGGACATTAATGTACCACCACCTGCACTGCCTTTCACTGCCACTTTGAGTCTGGTGATCAGGTGACCACAGATTGACTATGTCACCTGACCCTGCAGCAATCCTAAGTGGTGGCGTGTGGGAAGAGGCTTCCAGGAAATGGTCAACCGCGCATGTGCAATTCATCATTGCACATGTGTGGTTGACATGCTGTTGCTTGCTCAGATGCTCTCCTCATTCCTTAGTGAACTGTGTTGTTAGCGTTTAGCACTATGTCTCTCAAAATCCCTATCCTTAGCTGCAACTGTTCTCATTCAACAAGCACTACAGCACATTCTGTATTCTGCATATATCATAATAGACAAAAGTTATTCACTATACTGTCATTGTGGAGAGTGAGCCTTTGCATGAGGGGGCAGATGGGGACTGCACATTCCTTCAATCTAATCTGTTCAGCCAAACATTTAAAGAAAAAAAAAAAGAACTGCCCTTTTCAGGGATGTTCTGGAGAAAAATGAAAAAAAAACAAACAGATAATGCAGGGCTGCCTTGGGGGCTGCAGTGTCAGCTCAGCTCTGCAAGTGGAAGGGAGAGGATGGGGATATAATAGTGAGTGGCAGGCACTGTGCTGTTTTGCAAACAGCCCTTAAATGTTTTTTTGGGGGGGCAGAATAGATTAGAAAGCCAAGGAAATAAACTCTAATTTAAACACAAAAGAAAAGCCAAGGAGTGCAGGCAGCTAGGCAGGGAACAACTGTCTGAGCAAGTAGGGAGAGGAGGGGAAAAAAAGCCAGAGACTACAACCAGGACTGGGCATTACCATTACCATTCTGCTACACATTAGCAGGTTATGGAACTGCTTGACAGCCAGCTAAGTCACCACTGTGCACCATTTAACTTTACTGAAATTTCTTACAGGACATAAACTTGTGGGTGAGGGTGTGACTTTTATTATTAATTACGCAATACAAGCATTACTGTTCATATATCTCAGCATTCTGCTACCTTTTAGTAGGCTACCATGAAGCGGCTTCAAAGTCTGCTAAAAGTCACCAACATGTACTATTTGGCATAAAACTTTTAAATATTTTCCAAGGGAGCATACCCTCAGACCCCCCCCCCACCCCGGGAGGTTGGGGAATTTGTGCCCCTCAAATTTTCTGGTTGCATGATGCCCTTGCTGGCATTCCTCCACCTATAGAGTTCTCCCTGTTGTGAATGTCTGCTTTATCCACTGCACATCACCACTCATGCTCAGCAAGGACCATAAGAGAGGGAAGAGAAATACCAGCCAGCACAGCCAGCAGGCATGGTGCTCCTGATTTTGTGGAGACAATCCTCATTGAAGACATTGATCTACTCATTGAAAGTCAGTCTGGTGAGTGATGTTAAATGCTAATAACAATATACTGCATATATGCTTTAAACTGTTTTGACTACTGCAGTAAGCCAGGCAGTAACAGGAGATAAAATATTGAAAATTGTATTTTGGACTGTTATCTTCTGGAGGAGTGAGGGTGCCTGCTAGAGTGTCCAGGAGTCCTGAGGCTATGATGTTGATCATGGAACTGAAGGATGGAGGCTTGAAGAATGGAGGAGCTTTGGTGGTGTGGAGCATGACTGTAACCTGGAGCTGAAAGCAAGGATGTGCTCAGGACTGTAGTCAGCGGGGTTTGTTCCTGGGTAGGAATGTGGTCTGGAGGGGTGTCCCATGGAGTGACTACCAGAGGGTGGTAGCTTCTGAGGGGAAGATCCTACAGGGTGGCCACTGGAGGGTGGTCACTGGTGTGAGGGAGTCATTGGGTCACCTAGCAGCTCGGGGGCTGGTCCTGAGGAACTGCAGCTGAAAGATCTGTGGATATGGGTGCAGCTTGCACTGGTCCGGCTTTGCAGCCCTGATGCTTCCTGTGGTGCACCTGCTACAGGGTGGCCAGTCTGCAGGGGTATCTGGGAGACTTGCTGGTGCTTGGTGGGGGGATTGCCTCTGAAAGGATCCTCTTCCATCTGGAAGGCTGATCTTCAGGACTACTACCATCTGGACTGTGTGGACTCTGGATATTGATAGCCTCCTTGGAATTTGGCCAGTTGGTGTTTTTTTCTGATGAACTGGACAGAAGTTTGATTAAATAGTCATTTATAAAAAGGAAAAAAAAATAGTCAGGCTCAGGAGGGTGAGAGCCTCTTTTTGCCTGTACTTATTTGGCTGTAAAAATGAGAGCTGTCAGCATTCCTTTTATGTATTCTGCTGGTTATTATTTTATGAAGTTGGACTCAGAAGGAAATTTGTTTTGCCAACAAGTTTTCATGTATAAAACCAGATTGAACAGCCATTATAGACTTTGAATTGTGAACTAGCATATTCTCCCTTATGGAAGGTTGCATATTAATTAGTCTTATTTGTTGCATGTGTGTATGACTGTGGGATTGTATGTGTGTTTGAGGGTTTGTAGGTGTGACTGAGTGGTTTGTGAATTTTATTTTGTGATTACAGTGGATTCCACTTAAATGCATGTTGGAAAAGTGAATATTCCTGATAAGTGCACACTTTTCCAGTTTCCCAATTTTTTTACTATTTACATAGTACAAAAAAATCTGTTACGTACACCCTGGATAAGTGCACATTTCAGCTAAATGCACAATTTCACAGTTCACCAACACATCTCTCCCTAGGTAGTTAGCACCTCTTAAGTGCACAGGTGATTCTAAGCAGTTGTGAAGTAACATTTAACACCCTGGGATGGATTTTCAAATGCCAGAGAATGATGCAGTGTATTTGCATCAAAAACATCTGAGCAGGATGAGTCAAACCTTGTACCAATTCTGAGTTTCAAATGGTGCTTGCGTCAAAAACAGGTCTGCATGCGTTAGAGTGGCTTGCCTCATGCTTGCACCAAAACAATGCCTGTGCTATGTCGGAAGGGATGCCTGCATCGCTAAAATGATGCACCATCCCCTTATTTGGGAATTTCAAAGAATGAAAGTCCTGTCCTTGTGCTTAAGATGCATGTGACTGATAAACCAGCCAGAGCTGGTCTAAGGGACTCTAGAGCATATAAAGAGACCCGCAGCATGTGGTCAAACCTAACTATGCTGCTATTAAGGGCCAGTATTCTCCTGCAGGACTAGTTGGAAACATGTTGGGGCTTAGTCTTGGCCATTTTATCTGCCATTTTTTTATATAGCTTGCGTTATTCTCATCCTCTGCATCATTTTTTTACTCAACTTGCACCAGTTTTGACTCTCCTTGCACCATGTTTTACTTTTTGCACCATTTCTTTACTCAGTTTGTATCATTTTCATTCCTTGAGTCATTTTTTTGACTCAGCTTGCACCATTTTTGACTCAGCATGCACCATTTTCTTACTGTTTGTACCATTTTGTTTACTCAGTGTGAGTCATTTTTGTTCCTTGAGTCACTTTTTTGACTCAACTTGCACCATTTATGACTCATCTTGCATCATTTATTTTGGTGCAGCTTGCATCATTCTCTTCTTTTATGCCTTTTTTTTGACACAGAGGACCTCTTGCTTCAGTTTGGGGGACTTTGACAAAGAGAATGCTTTTCTTGCAAAATATGGCTCACAGTATTTGCCGCACCTAGATCTGACTCAAGCTGGTTGTTTGATGCAGCTTGCTTGGAACTAAGGGCCCTTTGAAAATCTGGCCCCCTATATCACTCAGCTGGCACTGAAAAGTTGCAAACAGACTAAGATCATCTCCTTTTGTGGGTCCACAAGCAATACAGATAATGAGGACAGATGATCGGCTTCAATTTTTTTTGTAGCATTGTGCTTCATTAAGTTATTTGTTAATGCTGTACAGTGGCACATTTTGACATTTTTTAAATGCCTGGTATATTGCTATGATAAGTAAATGTGGAATGCCATTACAGTGTCAGGTCTCAGTTATTTTCTTTATGTTGCATTGTAAACATAGGAGTTTGGATAAATGCACATTCCATATAAATGCACATTTTCTTGCTGCAAAACAACCGTGCATTTAAGCAGATTTCATTATATTATTTTTGTGTGGTGGTTTGGTGATTTAAGGGTGGGGACATTTCTGAGAGTTTTTGTAGTCTTTAGGTTTCTATGATTTCTCTGGTGTTAGCAGAGCATAGAGCAGCTCTGCACAAGCTGTGAAACTTGTACCTGCACACATAAATTGCTTTTAAAACTGTACCATTATAAAAGTAAGGGAGCCCTATTTGCAACAGTAACCTGGTAGAGAGGCTAACCTTAAGAAAGCCTAGATAAACTGTATGTGTTGATTGTGTCTTGTTTTTAAAACCTTTACGATACTTGGAGAATTAAGTGTACCTATTGAAACAGCTTTTAAACTGTTCTGTGGTAAACAGTTGCGATTTGCAATTGCCGGCTAAATGCTCCACTTCTGGGTCCGATTTCACTATATAAGTGAGACCCGCTTCTAGAAGGGAACGCAGAGCAGGACGCACCTCATGCATGTCTGCTGTGTCCACTGGAGATGCAGGAGATCAGGATACTATAACACCTAATGACCTCAAAACAAAACAAAACAAAATGATTATCTGGTAAGAGATTAAGACTAAAAAATGGATTACGTTAAAGGTAAAAAAGGGAAAAGGGCAAACAAACATATGTGTACACAGTGTAAAATGTATCCAGAAATAGCACAAGCCCAAGAGGTTGTGTGTGAAAAATGTGCCCAAATTGTCGTATTGTGGAAAGAGATTATTGAGTTGCATGGGAGACTGCAAACGTAAAGATATAACGATGTTAGAGTCATTTATTGACAAAGCAATACAAGAAAATAGTTCAAATCTCAAACATCAGAACAATTTAGAGCAAACTGAGTTACACCCCAGTGTTGAGAATGATAGTATAACCTGTACAGTCAAAGACAGACATGCAGTACAGCATATTGAATTGTCAAATAAATATGACATACTTCAAACTGGCATTGATATACTGGATGAGCTGATTCCCCTCCAGTGTGACATACAAGTGAATGCCTCACCAAATAAGATGGTTCCCCATCAGTGTGACAGACAAGTGAATGCCACACCAGATGAGATGTTGCCCCCTCAGTATGATAGACGAGTAAATTTTACATCAAATGAGATGTGTCCCCCCAGTGTGACAAACAAGTGGATGCCACTACAATAAAAATACAGCCACCAGGAACTGGCAACAACCTACCAAGAGATATTGTAGTAACAGGAAAATCCATACTAAGAGGGGTTGATAAAATGGTGTGTGAAGGGTTAAAAGAACATACAACAGTGAGTGTGTTACCAGGAGTTAAGACGTATAGCACTGTAAAATTGTTAGAGGGATTACTTGAAAATGCTACAAATAACTTAGTTATCATACATGTTGGAATAATCAACCTTTACACGACTAATTTTTTTGATATCCCATCAAATTTCAGAATTATCACTAACCAAACCTTAAAAATTGTCGGTGAAGTAATAATATCTGGGATACTGCCAAACTTTGCAAGAAACACCTACAAAAATTATAGTATTTCTAAACTGAATGAGTGGTTGAGAAATTATTGTCTTGAAAAAAAACATAGGTTTTATGGATAATTCTACTACCTTCAATAAGGCAGGTTTGTTTAAAGGGGATGGCATGCACCTTAACCACTTAGGTACTAGAATTATGGGGAACAAAATCAAAAAAATTATTGAATTTCATTTATACTGGAAAAAGGGGAGAGGGCACTTAGTGACCACATGACACCAAACAATCTAGTTAATTCATACAGAGTTACTATGTTAGGCTGGAAAGGAGTGTTAGTAAATGCAAGGAGTTAAGCTAACAAATTTACAGAATTTAAATATCTCTTAGAGACCAATAATATTCAAATTGCTCTGGTCACTGAAACACGGTGGGATGAAAACAACTCATGGAATAAGACCATTCTGGGTTACAATCTATATTCTAGGAGTAGAACTTAGAGAAAGGGTGGAGGTGTGGTTATTTATTTATCAAACAACATAATGAGTGAAGAGATTCAACAAGATATACCCAATCTGGAAACTCTGTGGATTAAACTTTATCCACAGTCTGGTCCACCCTATACTCTTGGGTTGATTTATAGGGCTCCATCTATAAGCCTGGAGAATTATAGAATTCTACAAAGTTATCTGGAAAAACTTGATCCAACAAATAATATAATGATCTTTGGAGATTTTAATCCTGCCAACATTGACTGGCCAAGGGCATTGACAACTAATAAAAATGAGGGCCAATATTTGGAGTTGTTTTTAGAACTAGGGTTAGAACAAAAAGTGCAATATCCCACAAGAAATGATAAAATTTTGGATATCATACTAACTAACATTGATCATAGTATTATTAATATTGAAACTGGAGCACTCCTGGGTAACAGTGACTATACTATTGTATATTTTCAAATACCTGGGATAGATAAACCATCTGCTACTGGAGTAACTAACACACTTAATCTTTCAAAAGCTGATTTTGAGGCCATAAAATCCAAACTCAGGTTATGGGATTTCAAAAACGAGTTCATAAACTTAACAGTAGAAAAGAAATGGGGACTGCTGATTGAAAAGCTAAATAGTCTCATCTCAGAAAATATCCCTACAATACAAAAATATAATAATACACATAAAATAACCACACAATACAAAAATATAATAATACACATAAAATATCCCCACAATACAAAAATATAATAATACACATAAAATAACCCCACAATACAAAAATATAATACACATAAAATAACCCCACCTTGGTTTAACCCTCTCATCAAACAAATGATCAATAAAAAAAAAGAATATATAGGAAAATAAGGAAGGGCATTGTCCATCTCCTTCCCAAATATAGATTACTAGTAAAAAAAATTAAAAAGGAGAGTAGAATTGCCAAGTCTGGATATGAACAGCACTTGGCCTACAGAGTTGAAGATAATAAGAAAGCTTTATTTGCACATGTTAAGAAAATTAAAGGGAAGGCAAATACCTTGGGACCATTTACTAACAGGGAAGGGCTGTTGCTACAAATCAATAAATAGCAAATATGCAGAATAATTTCTTCTGTACAGTATTTAGTAAACAGATTGATAACATTGAAAACAGTATTGAACCATCCCCTTCAGATGAACTTACTATCATGTCCAGTATAGTTTTGGACAAACTATCTAATCTTGATGTTAATAAATCCCCTGGCCCTGATGGGATCCACCCTAGAGTGCAAAAGGAGCTTGCTCCAACTATCTACCTCCCACTTACTAATATTTTACAATGCTCAATAAACTCAGGAGAAGTTCCCCAAGATTGTCGTATAGCAACAGGGGTCCCTATCTATAAAAAAGGAACCAAAACAAATCATGAAAATTATAGTCCTATCAGCCTTATGTCCCTAATGGGCAAAATTCTGGAAAGTATAATTAAAGAATTTATACAGAACATCTTCAGAAGTATGGATTAGATGACTCTCTGCAGCATGGGTTTACTAAGAAAAGTTTGTGCCAGACTAATCTGTTGACTTTTTATGAAATGGTGACAAGGGAGATGGATTTGGGGAAGGCAGTGGATTTGGTGTTCCTGGACTTTGCTAAAGCATTTGATACGCTGCCTCACCCTGAACTTATAAACAGACTAAGGAGAATTAATCTAAATACTTATATTATAAAATGGGTTTCTAACTGGCTTAGGGGGAGAAAACAGATGGTAATCATAAATGGAGAATATTCATATTTGGCCACAGTCTCCAGTGGTGTTCTGCAGGGGTCGGTCCTGGGCCCATGCCTGTTCAACATATATTTGTCTACCCTAAAAACTGGTAACCCCAGTGTATGGTTACTCAAATTTGCAGATGACTGTCAAATAATAATCATACTAGATAAAACAGAAAGTAGCATAGCACTCCAAACTGCCCTGGATAATATCTCAAGTTGGGCTGCTATTAATAGACTGGAATTAACCTTATTAAGTATAAAGTTATGTATTTAGTTAAAAAATAATATGCATTATAATTATAAATTAGGGAATACACTTCTACAAGAAACTGTACAGGAAAGAGACCTGGGCATAATAATCAGTCCTGACCTAAAATTCAGAACACACTGTAGTAATCAGTTTAATAGGGCCAACCAAAACCTTAACTGTATATTGAGGCACATATCTAGTCAAACCAAAGAGGTACTGTTTCTCCTATGTAATGCCTTGGTTAGGCCTCAGCTTGAATACTGTGCTCAGGTATGGTCACCATACCATAAAGAAGATGTAACCAAAATAGAGAGAGAATACAATGCAGGTTTACAAAGGCTATTAAAAGTATGAAAAACATGACATGACTAGACTTACATCACTTAATCTGTATACACTACAATATAGAAGGTTAAGGGGAGATATGTGTCATGTATTCAGTGCACTCAGTGATCCCATTCTTAGCAACCAGTTAGGCATTATCCAAATTAAAAAGAAGTTTAACACAAGAGGGCATACTAAACAACTGTTAGCACCGAAATGGAACACCCTACTTAGAAAATACTGGTTTAGTAGCAGGGTTGTTTCTATTTGGAATAAACTACCAGCTGAAGTAGTTAATAGTCCCAGTATGGATGCATTCAAAAAAAAACCTGGACATTGACCATAGTGATGAGCATAAATTTGTTAGTTTATAAATACATCCTTTAAGCTTTAAGGACTATTATGTCTAAATACAGCTTGATAAAATCTATGAAAGTTGGGTGGGTTTTGGGGTGGCTTGTTAGTGATTGTGGGATTAGTTTAAGTGTGTTAGCTTGTTTGGGGTTTTAAGGTGTTATGTGTTTGGGATGAGGACCCCTAAGGTGCAGATACTTGGGGGTCTCCCTTCAAGACCTCCATCCCTTTGAGCTCCCAGCACTTCCTGTAGAAGTTTGTAAGAGGTGTGGGGCACTAGGGATAGCTCAGAGTGGGGATCTGAAGGGGGACATGTCTGAGTGGCTGCTGGGGTATCTGGGATTCTGGTGATGAGCCCAAGCAGATGCTCTGGGGTGAAATGGGAACTAGAGAGGGGTTCATCCTGTTTAGTTCCCTTACCCATGGGCTCCACCTTAGGAGGTGGGCAAATAACTGATCCATCAGCCTCCCCTCATCCTTCTCGAGTTGTCTTATGTAATGCAAGGTCAATGAGGAACAAGACTGCCATAATGGCAGACTTGATATCCTCGGTAGAACTGATTTGCATCACGGAGACATAGCTGGATGAGAATGCCGCTCCCATTTTAGAGATGGCAGTGCTGACCAGGTACTCCATGATACACACCCTGAGGGAGTATCACAGGGGCTGGCTTAAATCTAGTCTGAGCCTCACGGTGCTACCTGTTGGTCCTATAGGGTCCTTTGCGTGTGTGGCCAGATGGGGGGGTCTGGGTGTGGGCTTCAGAGTCCTCTGGCTCTATCATCCCCTGGGAAGAGATGGGGATTTTTTGTGGTAGACTGATGAGGATATCACCGGCCTAATGTTGGAGTACCCCAGATGGTTAATTCTGGGGAACTGCAATGCCTGGATCAGTGATGGGCCCTCGGGATTTGGAAAGGATCTCCTTAGGAGTATGGAGGTTCTGGGCCTGACACACAATGTTATGACAGTGACGCACTCATGCAGCCATACCCTGAACATTGTTTTTTCTTTTAGGTCTTGATATTATTGACCTCAGAGTGGGTCTGGTAGTATGGTTGGATCACAGCACCATGGAGTTCACATTTAGGGCCCCCCAGATGGTTCTGTTCCTGTGGAGATGATCCGGTACCACCCTTTAAGTGGGGTTTCCCCGGCGGTACTTCAGGCATTGCTGGACCTATCGAGTGTTGAGATTGCTTGTGCGATTCAGATGGAGGAGGCGACGGCAGCTGTCACGGCAGCCTTTGACTCAAACGCACCCATTCATATCTGGCCCCTGTCTACTCACCGGAAACCTCCTTGGTATGATGAGCAGGTTAGAGAAATGTTGGAGAAGATCTGGCCTGATGGAGAACAAATTAGCTCTGAAGTCGCATTATGCTGACTATCGGGTGGCAATCTCCTAAAAAAGGCAGAATTTTTGTCTAGGGAGATTGCTGTGGCAAGGAGCAGACCAGCCTAGCTCTTCCGCATGGCTGATGGGCTTTTACATCCTGCCTGTCTCAGTGTCAGTGGGAAAGGTTGAAGCACTAGGTGCAAAGAGCTTGCTCTGTTCTTTGCCGACAAAGTATCCTCTATCAGGGCAGCAGTCTCGTTGAACATCTCTTGAAAGTGATGTAGGGTCAATCCTGAGCCATGTTGAAACACTCCTCCTTTCTTGGATGAGTTTCAGCTAGCTGGGGTGGAGGATGTGGTAAAATACTGTAGTCTTGAGGCTGCGACCAACACAGTGTGATCTGGACATAGATTGGACACGCCTTTTGGTTGGATGTTTGGATCTGATTGGACATGTAGTTGCAGAGACTGTCCGGAGATCTTTGAGGAGTGGGGTCTTTCCATCAGATTTGAAAGAGACCCTGGTTAGACACCTTTTGAAGAAACCCTTGTTGGATCTGGATTATCTTGGCAACTAAAGGCCACTCTCTAACCTCCCATTTTTAGGGAAGGTTATAGAAAAAGTGGTGGCCATCCAGCTCGAAGAACATCTTGCAACTTCCTCCTCCTATAAGTCTTTTCAATCTGTGTTCTGAGTTGGGCATAACACAGAAACTGCCCGGGTGAGGGTGCTTAATAATCTCCTGATGGTGAGGGTCAGAAAAGACTGTACCATTTTAGTCCTCCTGGATGTCTCAGTGGCATTTGACACCATGGATCATGAGGTATTACTTGACTGCCTACGGTTTGGGTGTAGCCTGTCTGGTAATGTTATTAACTGGTTCTGGTCATACCAGACAGACAGAGTGCAAAGGTTGATGACGAGTTTAGCCTCATCTAACCCAAAGCCTTTGTGCTACTGGGATCCACAGGGTTCATTTCTGTTACCCTTGCTGTTCATTGTGTATATGCTGCCATTGGGAGACATTATCATGCGGTATGGTCTGGGTGTTCACTGTTATGCAGATGATACCAAGCTATACCTATCCTTGCACACGATACCCAGATGGTGACCTCTGTATTTGACAGCTGCCTACAGGAAATCCAGACTTGGAAGACTCAAAACTGGCTTAAACTTAACCCAGACAAGACTGAGGTACTGGGGTGGATCCAGGTCATCGAAGTGGAAGGGGTTGACAGGGTACCTTCTGGCTTAGATCTGGGAAGGATTCCCCTTGCTCCATTTAGATGGGTGAAGGATTTGGGCGTGATCCTGGATGACACCCTGACACTTGATGCTCAGGTGTTGGCCATTGTTAAAAGTGGATTTTACAATCTTAGGAATATTTCCTGGATCTGAGCCCTGATCCTGCCTGAGGACCTGACTATGCTGGTGCATGCTTTTGTCATGTTCAGGTTTGACTACTGTAATACCCTGTACCTAGGGTTATCTGGAGGCAAATTCCACTGGCTGCAGCTGATGCAGAATGTGACAGCAAGATTGTTGATGGGTGTGAAAAAGAGTGAACATATCACCCCAGTCCTCTGCAAAATGCACTGGCTACCAGTCAGGTGGATGATTGTCTTCAAGGTAGGGCTTCTGACCAACAAGACCTTGCACAAACGTGGGCCAGTTTATCTGCAAGATCTCCTTGTCCCCCGTCAACTGGCCCATGCACTCTGTTCTGCCGAGGGTTTCCCCTTTGGAGGTCCCAGGGTTAGGTTGCAGCACTCAGGAGATTGGGCATTTTCAGTGGCTGCACCTACCCTGGGGAATGCATTACCTGGTTATTTCAATGAGGCTCCATCAGTAGAAGCCTTTGAAAAGGGTCTTAAGATCTACTTGTTCCAACAGGCTTTTAGCTATTAAAATCTACTGAAATATTTTAAATGGGATAGATAGATTATTTTAATTGCTGACTCCCAGTTAAATTTAAATTTACTTATTTTGTATGACTTTTGTGTATTTGTCTTGCTTTTGAATGTACGCACTGATACTGGACTCAGTTGGTGGCTGGCCATGGTGGTGAGAGGAGGGTTGTGCCAGTTGCAGGCTGGGGATGGGTAGGGGGTGCTGGGTGGGCTGGGCTGGCTGGGTGGGGGCCACTTTACTATCATGGAATGAGTGTACTATATGTTATGTTGATTGGGGGGGCAATAGACTACTAGGGATACAGGGACCACTTTATTCATTATTTTACAGTTTAGGGGGCCACTAGACTACCAAGGATATGGGGACCACTTTCTTTATTATTGTACAGTTCGGGGGGTGATAGTCTACCAGGGATACGAGTACCACTTTATTCATTATTTTACAGTTTGGGGGCCACTAGACTACCAAGGATATGGGGACCACTTTATTTATTATTGTACAGTTTGGGGAAGGGGTCGCTAGACTACCAGGGATATGGGGACCGCTTTATGTATTATTGTACAGTTCAGTGGGCCACTAGACTACCAGGGTAGGTATGCCTCTGTGTGACAGTGTTGGGGGGGGCACTAGGCTACCAGGGTATCTGCTGCAGTTGCAGCTGGTAACTAGAGGTCGGGGCATGGGTGGGGGGTGACCGTGCCACCCTGCTGTTGCGGCTTGCGACATGCTCACCTGGTACACCCACCATTTGGCATACCTGGTTGCATGTCACAAGTTGCAGGACTTAGCTGCAATGACCCTGCCCCTACTAGAATAGGGCGCAGGATCAATGTCACATGTGCGGGTGGTGCAAGTTGCATTCAGCGGCAACTTGCGCCACCCTTCTAGAATCCAGCCCTCTATCTGTCTGTCCATCCGTCTGTCCATCCATATATCTATCTATCTATCTATTTCTATCTATCTATCTATCTATCTATCTATCTATCTATCTATCTATCTTTCAATTATATATGTTTACATGTAGAACCACTGTTCCCTGAAAAGAAATCCCTGAAAGCTGGGGCAAAACATCGGACATACTGGTGGTCAGATATTTTTTGAAAGAAAAAGAAAAGATTTTAAAATCCATGTGGTTTTGTTGAACTCTGATTTAGCATTGATTATCCACTAACACAGACCCAGTGGTACAGAAACAAAACTTAAATATTTTGGCTTTGGATGTGGGGAGTGAGAAGTGGATTATTGCAACCAGAACAAAATATCTGATATATAGATCCCTCATTTCTTAGCAAAATCATGCCTGTTTTCATTGTTGGTTTGGGCGATGTAATAGCAACAAAGTGGACTCCAGGGTGCTATGTCTTTATGCTAATGGTAACAACTCCAAAATCTACATAGGGTTGCTGGCTTTTAAAAATGTATTGTCAAATGAAGTGTCACCCAAAGAGTGTATTAGGGCAATTATTTAAGAGGCATAAAAATGCATTGAGTATTTCAATAGGCTGTGTACAATCATTCCATTGCAAGATCAATGCCTCCTTTGTATTTTAGTGGTACTGCATTTCTTCAATGGGAAAGCTCTAATGTGTCCTGGAGTTAATCCACCACTCTATTAGGTCCCTCTGGTCTTTGACCTTGTTGTGTTTGTGCTTTAGAAGTAGTACCTCACAGACTTGAGCCTTTGATGCCAGAAATCTGCTGTTCTTTACTTAGAAAAGTAAGGGCAGCAACTCATTATCTGTATCATTTTCCTTTCCCTTCCAATTTTTTCAGCAGTTAGTTCATTTTGTACCCTGTCTCCCCAAGTAGTAACTTCCATCTGTTGCTGCACCCCTGAATCAGCTACAATTGTAACATCAGGATCATTAGGGGCATTTATCTTTATTTAGTCTGGCATTGTGCCCTTGTATTGCATAGTATTTGCTTCTGTGATGATCTTATCAGTGTCATTGATTCAATGTTTTGATGAATAGCGTATGAAGTATGGAGGAGGCAAGGGTGGATGGTGGGTGTTTCACAACATGCTAAGCAGCGAACTGCTGTAGGAGGCTGGTCTTTAAGGGGAATGTTGGAGGAGATATTCCCCCACATTGAGCCTCAGGCTTTAGCCCTCCCATTCAGTGTTTTGGTGAACAGTGTATGAAGTCAGTAGTGCTTGTGTAACATAGTTTACTTTTGGCTTTACTCTATTCCCACCCTTGGAAGGAAAATCAGGTAGTGAGTAGGGAATAGAAAGCCCAGTACTAAGGGTGAGAAGAGTGCCAGAGAAGGAGGAGGCAGGGGTGGATGGTGGGTGTTTCACAACGTGCTAAGCAGGGGATTGCTGTAAGAGGCTGGCCTTTAAGGGGAATGTGGGAGGAGCTATTCCACCACATTGAAACTCATGCTTTAGCCCTCCCATTCAATGTTTTGGTGATTAGCATAGGAAATCATTAGTGCTTGTGTAACGCAGTTTACTTTTGGCTTTACTCTTTTCCCACCCCTGGTAGGGAAACCAGGTAGAGAGTGGGGAATAGAAAGCCCAAAAGGATTTACCAATGAATGTCCAAAAGATTATGAGTACCTCCTCCAACTCATGGAGAGTATGACCAGTAGCATGCAGGAGAGGAAATAAACACAGGTGGAGGAAAACTCTGAGGATCCATGACTACTAACATGCCCATCCTCTGGGCAAACTAAGAGGAGATAAACCTAGGTTCTAGCAACCATATTCTAATACCCAGGGAAGGTGAACTGCTTGGAGAGATGATAGTCAATCTTCAAAGTCCATTGGATGATGCTTTCTGGAAGGACAATTCTGAGGTTGAAGAGGTAGGCCTTTTCTGAAGGAGCATCAGGATCCTGAAAGTGGAGTAGGTCCAGTTGAAAAGTGATGAATGCAGTCCAGTTTTCCAAGATGATGATGAATGATATCCAATGGGATTACGGAGACAAAGTGAGCATAAAGAGCATGATTTGATAAAATTTGCTGCCAGACTTTGAACGGTGGGAAGAATGATGGGTTATGAAGTCGTAAAATAAACAATCTGACTTTGTAGAAGGTTTGACATTCAATTTAGAGTCTGAAGGTTTGCAGTTAAGTGGTGAGTGATAAGTTGCAATGTAAGCATCCATGAAGAAGATAAAGGAGTCAGACAGAATCTTAAGGTACCTGGTAAGAATTGGAAGTTCAGTATAGGGAATTCAAGAGTTGATTTGGGTATTGATGCCATAATAATACTTGTACAGGCTCCTGCTGGTCTGCTGGTGGGAAAAGCTAGATATGGGTATTGCTGTGGTGGAATTGTCAGTGACATGAGCTGAGGTGATCATGTTTGCTTTGCCTTACAGGTTGATCCACTGTCTGAATGCTGTAGGATGCCTGGAAGAGGGTCTTTGAAGGAATTTATACCCTGGTGTGGCAATGGGGAGTTGAGAGAGGTGTAGAATTTGAGGGGTGCCTATCAGTTTAATCGGATATAGGCCTCTTGAGAGGCATGACTGGGATGGTGAGACAGCCAGGTCAGTTGCAGATGTGCAGATTGAGGAACTGATGGAAGCCTGCTCTCTGTGAACATCTTAGCTGAAGGGGATATGGGAGGTGAAACATGAGGGATGAGCTAGAAGGACCGCTGGGTGGGCTGCTGACCTGATTGATGGTAATATGATGAAGGAATGTAAATGATTGTAAGACATATGATGACATCCTGGGGTTGGAGAACAGTGGCTCAGATACAGTAACTTTAGTATGGCAGCTAGGCACCAGATATACAAAGATGGGAGTTCTGGGAAGGTAGCTGGGAAGATCTTAGGACATCCAATGGCTATTGAGGAAATAGGAGTTGAATAACATGATAAACAGAGTCAGTGCTTGTAGGAAAAAGCTACGAAAAGCTAAAATGGATGATGCCAGTACTGCTATGAGGTATCTTGTGGTTTCCATTATCCGTAACAGCAATGATGATGATAATGGAGTGGGTGCATCTCCGAAGGAATTAGGTTACTTTTCCATATAAAGATTGGAGTGGAGAAGGCTCCACTAAATCTTATAGCCTATGAGACTTGTGAGATAGGGATACCATACTACTTGAATTAACAGAATGTGTAGGGAGCATTCTGTAGAGTAGGTTGAGAAATGAGATCTTTATATATTCCAGTCAAATGGGATTCTGGAACTGATCCTGGTAAGATGAATGGGAAGTATTAATAGCTATATAGTGAAGTAAGAGTCTATAAGACATGTTGTCCAAGGGATGTTGCAAGAAGAAGTTTTCTTCAGGTGAAATGAACAAGTGCTCTGTAGTGGTGGATAGGAGCTGATAGGATGGCTAGGGTAGGAGCATGAGATGGATGAATGGGAGGAGTAATTGACCGGGTAGGAATACTGGCCAGTGATAGGTGTAAAATGCCCAAAAAGAGCCACAGCAAACAGGAAGGCACCCTGAGCTGCCAGGGAGGTGAGGAGAAGGCAGCTGTCCAAGAATTTATTTATTTATTGATGTCTTGGAGAGACAAGTCTGGAGTGGATGTCCACGGACTGGAAGAAGGAGTCCAAGACAGCATAGGCCAAGCCGTACTGACATCACAGGTGCAGGAAGGAACATGATTGGGGTCAGTGCCATGGCAAACTGAATCACGATGTAGAAAATCTGCCGAAGGCCATGAGTGGTGGATCCATGTACAACCAAGAAGTGAATCCAGGTACCAAGTGCTATGAAATTGAGGTACGAGAGTCCCACATCTGAAGAAGATGGTGAACAGCAAGTGCAAACAACATAAGGCACTGCAGTGAAGAGGCACGAGGTTCCCACCCCCAAAGGAGAAGGCGAACCTGCATGACTGGCAGGAAGGGGTAACCAGTAGCAAGAAAGCCCAGGAGGCAGTTGAAATGAACGGAGGCAGAGACTGAACAAGCTGGCAGAGTCCAATTCCAGAGCACGAGCAGGCCAAGGCAGGGACGAGTACAATGAGTAAGTGGAAGTGCAGGATGTAGACTAGTGAGATAGGATGTAGAATGTGCAAATGGGATACAGTGGTCCTGTTCCCAAAGTGAAGTGGCAACCAGGTATTAGGTAGAGAATGCATAAGGTTGAAACAGTCAATTACAGACTCAGGCTCCCATCCCTGGTAGTTGAGGTGAAACAACTTTCACTCAAGGCCACCAGGCAGAGGATACTGAAGGTAAATGGGATAAAGTGGTCCCGTTCCTGAAGGGAAGTGGCAAGCGGGTATCAATTAGAGAATGCAAAGGGTTAAAACAGCCAAGTACAGACACATTCTGCAATCCCAGGTAGTTAAGGTGAGATGATATTCATTCAAGGCCACCAGACAGAGGCTGGATGATGAAGGCAAATGGGGTACAGTGGTCCCATTCCCGAAGGGAAGTGGCAACTGGGTATCAGGTAGAGAATGCATAAGGATGAAATAGTAGATTGCAGACATAGCTCCCATCCCTGGTAGTTGGGGTGTGTCAGCCACCTTTGCCACCAGACAGAGTTAGGGATGGAGGATGTCAGGTTTGTAAGTAGCAGGCTGTAGTGATTGTACTGAAATCCCATCCCTGGTAGACAGGGAAAGGCTACCTTTGCTTAATGCCTCAGAAGGTATGAGCTAGGTGCAGAGTTCGGAAAAACTGCTGGTATGGGCTTAGCAAGGAATGGGTTGCTCGCTGTGTAGTCACAGGTAGGTAAACAAGTAGGCAGTATGAAGAGAAAGGCAGCAAGTCAGAGTGGGAAAACGTGAGGAGGAAGTTATCAGAAATGCCAGGAAAGTGAAGACAGAGTAATCCAGGGAGGAGTATGCTGATGGTGATGGTAAAGAATGACTGAAGGCTGAAGAGGCTGTAAGGGTAATGATCCAAGCATGGGTAGTGTGGACGTCATGTAAGCAGGAAGGCAGGGTAGATCCTATGGCCTACAGAAAGCAGGCTCCTGCTGAGCTTTGATGCCCCACTGTTACAACTCAGTCCCTCACCATGGGAAAAACAGGTGATCAGAAAGCAGAGCATCTTAAAGACCTAACAGGAATTATGGTAGAATATGAACTGAAAAGAGTCTCTGGGACAGGCAGGGTCTAGGGAAGGAGAAGCCATGGCAATTAGGGAATGGAAAGCAAACAATGCTGTAGTCACACAGAATGGATAATGCCTGATGAATGAATACCTGAAGAAAGCCAATAATGCGGAGCTTAGGGAGAGGCGCAAGGGGGGTAGAAGAGGGAACAGGTGGGAGCAGTGCGGGTAACTGGCAAACTGGTTTGTAAGAAGCACCAGGGGTAGAGTAAGGAACATGAATCTCGGAGCTGAGCATGGTATAAGTGCTAGGAGTAAGATGGTAAGAGGTGCAGTTGCCAGACTAATGGTAGAGTTAGCATAGGCCAGGATGGAAGAAGGGGAGGAAATGGAGATGGAATTCTGTGTGAGGAGCAAAATGCCCAAAAGGAAAACCAGGGGAGCAAGGGACAAGGGCATGAACAGGGGAGGGGGGGACCAGAGCAGCAGGCAAGGGGGGCCCAGGAAGAGACAGCAGGGGCAGACAAGGAGCCACAGGATAAAGTAAGGGAGGGAAGGAAAGGGCAGAGACAGGCAGGTTATAAACATGTGTTGTTTTGCATTCTGCAGTGAAGGCTGCAGTTTTTTTTTTTTTGTTTGTTTTTTATGAAAAGGCAGGGAAGCCAGTGAAATGGCATGAACCAGACCCCTCAGGCCAGATGGGACCAATGCAGATCAGTGCAGGCTTCTCCTGACCAGAACTCATGAAGCTCTTGTAGAAAGGGTAGAGCACCAGGAAAAGGGCAGTGTGAGCAGGACAGAGACTGTGTGGAGGCAGATAGAGCTCACTCCATAGTGCTGGTCTATGTAGTAGGCTAGTTTCTCCTGGGATCAAAGTCATAAAGTGTTTTCAAGCTATGTCAATGCAAAGCATTGCGGGCTGGGAATCATCATAGGAAATGAGTGGTGGGGACTTCTGAGTCCGCCTTCCCCCCATGCAGGCATAAGGCACTTTAGCTGACATCCCTTAGGCAGTTCTATCCACTACAGTTCTCCTGAATGTGGTGATACAGCCACTTTTTAAGGGTTTTGAAGTCATACTGCAAAGATGCTGGGCCAAAATAAGCCAATGGATAGACTGCGTGAGGCTGCAAACAACGGAACTTACCAGATGGCCCAGACACTTGGGCCTGCAACTGAAGTCAGTTGGCCTTCATTACCTCAGGGCACACCAGCAGTCAGAAGGCAAAGAGAATTAATGATTAGCTGGCAATACCTATTCTTTGAACTAAAAAAAACCCTAAAAAAACCTAGGCTCTATCATGGCATGCCTGGAAGCCACCATTGGGGAAACAATGATAAGCCCCAAAAAGATGTAGCAATGCACCACTGATCTCAAGGGTGGCCTTACAGATGCATCTGAGACACTGGAGCAGCATGGCATGGTGCTATGTGAACAGCAGAATCGTTACCTGGTTCAGAATCAAAATCCCAGGGCCAGACATAGGTAGCAGCATTGAAATCCATGGACAGGGTGCAGACAAGTAAAAAACAAGTTCCAAGTGAAGGTTGAGAGGACACCATGCAAAGGCACGTCACACAAAGATGCGCAGCCAGGACAGAGGTGGAGCACAGCTGGGCAATGGCTTGAACAGTGGAGATGACCCTGGAAAAAGAGGCAAGGACAGAGTGGCAGTCGCAAATGGAGGGACATTCCAAGGGTGTCAACAACAAGGGAGAGGAGCTGCAAAAGAGGTATGGGGTAGGGAGGAGGGAAAATGGAGAGGACGGGGAGTGCAATCCAAGGAGGACAAACGAGCAAGGAGAGAAACTGGAGGAGGCACAGGGGAAAAGCAAGGAGCAGAAAGGGAAGGGAAGAGGCTTAACTCACAAGCCACACAGGATTCCAGAGTGCTGTTTCACAACATCCTAAGCAGGGGACTGCTGTAGGAGGCTGGCCTTTAATAGGAACGTGGGAGGAGCTATACCCACACATTGAACATCATGCTTCAGCCGTCCCATTATCATTCCATAATGATTGCACTCTGCTGTTACCACTGATCCAGCTGATGTGGCGTACTTTGAGGTGAAACTGTCACCTCCTTGTAACAGTATGTCAAGTGCCAGCTCTGGTCCCAGTATCCAGCAATCTCTCTCTAATTTTGGAACCATCGTGCTTCTTTGAGGGCTTTTACTGGGCTCTGGTCTTCTTCAAAAACAGGCAAGGGAGTCTGTCTATTGAGCCACTCATTCTGTTTCATTCTTAGCCCCAATGTCTACAATAACTGCTGCAGTCCTTGCTGATCTGGAGACTGCAGTATAGGAGAAGCAGTACAGTACTTGATTTATCAGGCCATTCAACTGACAGCAACTTATTCATTCTAGGACATGCTACTGGCTCTTGCCTGATAGCTTCTTAATTTCTTTTCCTGTAGCATTAGTTTCTCTTTATGAAACTTAGCTTTCTCTTCTTCTAACACAGCTACCAGAAACCTTTTCTTTTTTCCTAACTCCCTCTGTAGCATGGTTTCCTCAGTTTGAATGTCCCTTTGCAAACCCATATCACCACAAGGCCACGCTCCTCTTGCATCATGTCCACTTCCATTTCAACCTCCTAATAAACAGGGCAGTGTGGTAGTTCTGCTTCCCAACACCAGCATCCTCCTACTCACACACACCTGGGTTGGCCATCTTGTGGGCAATATGACTAACAGCAGCTCCTCCAAGCAGAACAGTAGGGGATCTTCTCCAATGTCCTAGCCAACATTCCCCTTCCCAAAAATAGAACAGTTCAGGCTAGTCCCTATGGCTATATATGAATGTTGATTAGAGGGATGGATGCAACAACTACAGCTGTGGGGTATA
Organism: Neoceratodus forsteri; assembly: GCA_016271365.2. Taxonomy (NCBI): domain Eukaryota; kingdom Metazoa; phylum Chordata; order Ceratodontiformes; family Ceratodontidae; genus Neoceratodus; species Neoceratodus forsteri. The sequence continues at coordinate 864,998,735 of CM057450.1, read as the reverse complement.
CCCAAATTCTGCTTCCACTGGAATTCTATGAAATTTTAGAAATTCTACCTAATTCTGTGGAATTTCTTCAGAAGCAGGATTCCGTAATTTTGAAAGTGTAATGTTAACTGTGGAATCATATTCCTCAGTTTATGTAAATTGAAGAATCATTTTCCACAAACTACAGAATAATATTTCACATATTATGTAGTCTATAGAATATTATTCCAGAGTTTATATAGAAATGTTTTTCGTAATTCCGTGGATTTAAGAAAAAAATTCAAAAAGCATTTTAGAAGCAGGATCACCATTCTGCGTGAATTCTGCTGGTGAAATTCTGCTTTCCACACAGCTCTAGCCACCACCTGTTTGTAATCTCTGTCCCACCAGTCTACATGCAAAGTGTTTTGGGATGCAGTTATATACATGCTATTTGTTTTCTTCTTCTAAAGATCATGCTCCCTCTGATTCATGCAGATTGGGTCTTGTAAGGCATGAACTTTTTGAATAACTAGGTATAATGCATAGTGTCCTGGAGCCACTGGTGCAACATGATCAACCTGATAGAGAGTGTTCCATCTCCCCAGCTGTCTAGCCCACTTGTGCACTTAAGTCTGCTCAATATCAACTCTGTGGAGGAAGTCTGACAGACACAGTAGAAAACTACTTTTTTCTGCCACGTGAACTGCTGTGGAAATGGCACAATGTATCCCACCCCCCACTTCCAGGATAGATAATGTTACATTAAGAAGCACCTCTGTCCCTGGGTACCCACAATACGGGGAGCTAGGCTTGTTTTCAATGCTGGGGCATATAATTCTGCCCTCGGCAATAAAATTCTGCTTTCAGCAATAATGTTGCCCAGCATGCAGAGACCTGTACTAGCTCCCAAACCTGTGTTGATTTCACGACAGTTTGCAGCACTGTGTTTCACCCACTGGGTGGCTCATTTAATTCCAGCAGAAATTAATTTAGAATAGGTAAATTGTGGAGACATACTAAGCTGGTGGAGACCTTAGCATTGACAGGGAAGCTATTCTCAGTCCTAATGAACTGGGTAGAGGCAAAATATTTTCTTTTTTTTTTCACTTACACTTTTAGCCCCTCTGCTGTGATTCCATCAGGTATTGGTGATGTCACTGTGTCCTGTCCTGAGGCTCCTCTACTGTGCTTTTGCTCTTCCTTACACAATTACATCCATCCATTGCACCCATATAATCTCAGTTTTCCCTCTGAATTTGGATCACCCCCATCTAGCTGAACAACACATAGTCAGGTGGAGGGATCACAGCAGAAAGTGTAACAATGGGGAAAGGGTCATCCATGTATTTGCCCAGAGTGTGAGGCTGCTATACTCCCATACCATCACACTGTAGTCAATATAGAATTATTCTCCTTGATAGGACCTTCCCAGGTGATGCATGTGCACACTCCTGGTGATGTGTGGGGGTACAAGTAACCCCTCCACCTGGCAACCACAAATTGTCTCTTGTAAGCAGACATCAGGAAACCACCCAGTTCCAGGCTGAAAGCATCCTCATGCATACTCCTAGCCCCAGGCACATGGTGTGAACCCAGATTGCTAGCATGCCTGGTTATGCCATGCTGCCCTTAACCACTGAGCCAGCAGGATCTGCATCTTCCTGACATTGCTACAGTACATGGGAAGTGAAATTTAACATGCTGAGCTGATCACTGTGTCTGAAGAGAAATGCCAATAGTGTTAGTGAAAAAAATATTAGCCATGTGAAAGATTAAAGAACATAAAATTCACAAACAAGATATGACAGAAATTAGGTAACATTTTAATTGTTTTTAAAGTGGACTACTGGATATGTTTCTAAACTAAATGATGTAACTTGTCTCTTTTCATCAGTACAGACACAACACAAATAGGAATGGTTATGTTTTGCTCACAAGCTAAAATGCAGGCCATTATCAGTGGCATATGCATTGCTAAATTGCTAGAAATTCTATTTTACAGATAAATACTGGAAAATCTTCAGAAAATAAGTTCCATCTGCAGAGCAATCATTGTGTTCTAGGCCAGAGCACAGAATAGCCAATGTATTATTGAAAATGACTAATTATTGTTGTGATATCCTGCAGAAAGGTAATTTCACAGTGGCCATACTTATAGATTTTTCTAAGGCCTTCTACCATGCTGACTATTCAGTTCTAACCCACAGGGAAGGAGAACTGGAAGATGATGATGTGGTATGGGGGTGGCAAACTTGACAGAAATCAAATGGCAATGGTCAAAAGAGTTACAGAAATCAATAGCCTTAACAGTAAAGGCTGGAACACCTATGTGATCTATTTTAGCTGTTTGAAGATTTCCACATCTACCAGTCAATCCCATGTCATATAAATAGACTAAAGAGCTGTTTTGTGGATGATGCTGCCTTTTGTAATTAATCTCAGGCAGTAGCTAAATTCTTAGTTTATTTTTGACCATTCTGGTCAAAGCTGTTTTTCAGTGAGCAAATCAGTAATGCACACCTAATGTACAACACGCAGACTACTGTATGATCATCTCTGCAGCAAAACTTGGGCCAAATGTGTGTTTGTGTAGTGAGCATAAAACATGGGCCACTGTTGCAAAAAGAGGTTCTGTAAATCTGCCATCATTTGAAAATAGTAGTAACACATTTTACATATCTTTGATACAGCCAGAATTACTGTTGCAAAGTTCTTGTGAAATGTTTGTTGCTATAGCAACATGATTGTGAATGAACTGCACTAGCAAATGCTATATACTGAAGTGCTAGACTGCATGACAAAGCTATTAAACAAGTATCATGACAAGTTCAAACGCAATTGCAAAAGTGATCATGCATGCATATGCAGTAAGTGCAAAATGTCCTGGACTAGTGCAAATCCCTAATACAAAGCCATTGTGTGACTAAACCCCAACAAAATGTATACCAGCAAGTTAGTGAGAATAAAGAAAATAGGTTCTTCCACCACAAACCCAAGTTAAAACCAAATAATTGGCCTTGACACCAGTATTCTGTGTACACATGTGAAAAAGCACACATAATCCCAGTCTCCCATTTGTCTGCCAAGAGTTGTGCAGATCCAGGATATTAGTACATATCAGAGGGTAATTTTGATCCAACTGGGAATAGTAGGGGTGTGTGTGTGTGTGTGTGTGTGTGTGTGTGTGTGTGTGTGTGTGTCAGGGAATCTTGTGGGATGTTCAAACTTACTTACCCATTAACTGACCAATTGCCCAGCTGCCTTTTATCTCAAAGATGCCTGAGAAGGTAAGGGGGAAGTAGCCTGCCCAGTGGTACAGAGGGCTGAGGTGCTGCAAAGTGCTTAACCTTGTTTCATGCTGGTGACCTGAGTTTGGGAATGAGCTCAGGTTGCTGGAAGTTAGTGGGGGTGGGGGTGTCTGTGAAAGGATCAGGCATCCAGGACCAGGCTTAATGAGCCCTGGCTGAGGTGTCATAGCCGTGCTTGTCACTCCAGGTGAAGTAAGGGGGAATCTGGAGGTGAGTCTCCAGGGCAGGGGAGGACAGCCCTCCTCTCATGGCCCCATTGTGGGGAGAAATCAATGGGGGAATACCACTGCAGGAAGGAAAGAGGCAGCAGGCCAAGCGGTGACCCCCATGGATAAAGCTGATCTGCTGCCCAGTCCTCCCAGGGGGATAAAAACCTTGCTAAAAAAAAGAGAAAGTAATGGTGTAGCAAGAAGCAAATTCTTGCACCTCAAAGGGACTGTCCCCCTGGTTTCAGTCCAGTTTCTGAAGTGCACACAGTATAGAAAGAACAATCTTGGGCATTTCAAATGACGTATTATCATTTATTGACAATGTCACTGCCACAGTATTCCTGCTACTAACCATCTCCTCTACAGTTGGCATCATAAATCATTAGGCTGCTTACCTGAATAAAATATGTTTTTGGTCTGGCTAGCATTGTCTTCCATCATATTTTCTCCTGCTTCACTAACTATCCCAAACTGCTCGTTTTAACCATATCATATTCGCATCAAAGTTAGAAATGTTGCAAAGTTTTAATTCGCTGGTGAAGTTTGACAAAGTCGCCAAATTCATCTCTGTGGAGCAATTCATAAATTTATGCTGTTAGCTTAAAATTTCGCCTAACCATAAATTGCTGAATTTCCCCCACGAACAGTGGAATTTTACCCAAAAATGGTGGAATTTTGCCAGCAAACAATGGAATTTCACCCACAAATGGTGAAACTCTGCCATTCGATGGGTAAAATTCCACAATTCACGGCTGGATGGGCACTTCACAAATTGCACTAAATTTGTGAATTAATTTATGGAGCAAATTTTCCTGACTTCACTCATCTCTAATCAAGCTCAGTGGCAACTGATATTTTGCAAGGTTATGTCCTGGTGCTAGTGGTCTGCAATGTCAGAAAACTTTGCTTCACAAAAAATGCACAAAGCTTTTTACTTTGCTTAGCATGAAGTACCCTTTGTGTGTTTTTTCACCTGATAAGTGGACACTTCCCCTAACTTCATGAAGTGGTACTTCACAGTTGATGTGTCACAATGTTGTAGCAACTCATCCAGCAAAAACAGCACTTCTTTGATGTGGTGCCACTTCCTCCAGTTTTCTGTTGATTTAAAAAAAAAATAGTAAACATATCCCCGCAACTAAAAAGCACATTTTCCACCTCCTGCTACAGCCCTGACTTTTAAATGACCTCTTCCTCCCAACTTAGCAACCAGTCATCTTCTTTCTTTCCCAGCCCTGGTGATGTTAAATGTAGTAGAGTCAAAAGCCTAGTATAAGTCAGTTTCAGTTTCACTTCCACTCCCTTGAAGCAATATTCCCAATCTTATGCTCAACCCTTCCCCACTCTGCCCTAGTAAACACACAGTAACTCCACCATCTATGATCAAAATAATCATCTGATCAGTGAGATACTGGGCTCGGAAGGAGTCAAACCGAACAACCATGGAGGAATATTACTGCTTACCCCTACCCTATCAATGATTTAGGGTCATGCAGGGACAGTGTCATACATTTCCTTGCACATAAGGGGTCTGGAGAAAGTTAAGTTAAGTGGGGAAGGTATTTATAGGCACTGTTGGGTGTTAGTTAGCCCAACTTAACACTCAGATTAAACTACTGGATATTTAGCCCATCATGTATTGGATTGCTGTCAAGGGTGCACTGTGGTGCCCACTATTTATTTTGTGCCCTTTGGGTGGGTTAGTTGGCAAATATGTAAGTTGATAGAGGGAAGGCATGGCAGGATGCCAGGTAGTATTTTTTAACTGTGTTTTATATTTTTGGTTTCAATTATTTATGCCCCTAGCCCCGACAGTAACCTCTTTCAGACCCTACCAAGTGTCCATTGCTGCCATCAAGACTTACGCCTTAATCAATAACAAGTGTTTCCAGGCTCCCCAGTAACTCAACACACCTGTAGTACAGGTCTGACCTTTCCTAGGGGCCTCCCCCTCCTGCCAACAGGTGAGAAAACATTGTCTAGATGAGGGATATGGCTAGGGAGGCAAGTGTGTCACCACTGGGTGGTTGAGTGGCATAGCTGTAGGCACCTATAAGTCAATAGGCCTCCCCTTTTTCAATGTTCTGGTAATCCCAACCAATGTCATTGAGTGTGCATGCAGCAACACTCAGAAGGATGTTTGTTAGTGTGCTTTCGTTAGTGCTACTAGGGACACTACCAAACTGCCTCAACAGCCTGCTGCTAACAGAGTTGTGCAGTGTAATATCCTCCTGGAATCAGAATATCCAAATTATACCTTGAATCTCTCCAGGCCATCCACCTCTGCTGATGTCCTTGTCCTGGTGTGAGAACCCGGGTCACCTATATGCTAGAGTGGTTAGTCCCCCAACTCTAAGTGCTATGAAGCTGCCATTACCTTTGTTTAACCAACAGTTATCAAAAATACAGAGCAATTAATATTTTTCACTCTACACTATGTTTTCTCCTGGAAGCCTTCCTGCCCTGTCTCCTACTACTCTACCATCATTCAGTGCTGTGGGGATCTAACCAGTGGTGGTGCAGGACCCAAGAGTGCCAGCATTGTTATTCCTGATCCTGTAGCTTCCAGTGTATGTCTTCCTGCTGTAATTTCCTGATTGCCCTTGACTCACTTGCTTTCCTTGCTGTGCGACACATTGCTCTGACAGCCTTGCATATGCATAGAAGTCCCTGTATAGGAGCAGCTTCCTGGCCTACTGCAGTGGTCACTGTGGCAGCAAGGCTAAACAACACCCTCCCTTGACTTTAATGTATTGTAGTACCAGCAATAGCACTTACCAGTCCTAGCGGACTCAATCCCAGATTCCTGTCTCTGCTGCCAATCACCAGAATTTGGTGACACCAAGTACAAATATTCACCAAACATTCCTATGATGGTATCTGTAAAACGTACAGAAGACAAAATAACTGTACAACAGCATCACAAGCAAAGATGGAACATACAGTATTACTGCAAAATGCTGCAGTATGCTGCAGAGAACAGTGTAATTCAATGGAAATTAAGTCCTTTTGTCATACAGTACTGTATTTTATGACATAAAATGTATTGTAAGTTACTGCATTGCATCCTAGCTTGCTCCACTTTTTGTAACGTAAATGATGCCTCTACAACCATGTCCAGTGAACATGAGGGGCAGGCAATAACCTTAGGCGTGACTCCTATGTACAGGTGTAACAATAACAGTTCATCTGGCCAGGCACCATCCTCTTTGTAATTGAATGGCCCCAATCCTGATTTTTTTCAAACACATCTGGAGGCATGGCCAAGCAGGACACCATCTACAGTATATATAGTTAGTCTCTGTGCTGCCCTAGTAGAACTGCCTTGGCCATGCAACAGTACCTGTGTCTCTTTGTGGGATACCACTTACTTTTTTGATTACTGCTTCTTTGACACACTGTCTGTGCATCCTGTTCTTCTGGTGGTCTGTGTGTACTGGTCATTCACCTGCTGCCAATCATGTTTTTCTTCCCATGAACCCCATCCCCCACTCTCAGTTGCTCACGCAATAAATATTGCTTTCACATCACTCTACCATTACAGTTAATGCTTTACACTCTAATAATACCTCTGGGCACAGAGCGTGCCGCTTTTTGACGTGATATTTCTTGCAAAATCTCCAATAATTTATTTTCAGAATGTGTGGACACAATCAAAGGTGGAGGATACTTGGAAAAACACACAAGACAGCCTCTATTAGCTGACCCTAGATAGGAACTAGCTGCCTTCCTTCAGAGTTCCTGGTCTGCTAACTCACTTATAAGCTGATCCTAGATAGGGACTAGCTAATACCCCCCAACTGAACCTAGACTGGGATGGCTGTATAGCTGCAATCCCTTTTTAGCTCAGTTGGAGGACCCTAGCTAGGAACTAACTGACTCGCTCAAGGTTCCTTGTCTGGTACTCACTCACATCTCATCCTAGATAGGGACCAGCTGATACCCCACAGCTGAACTTAGATGAGAATCGCTGTATAGCTGCAACCTCTTGTGTGTTCTGTTAGCTGACCCTAGACAGGGACTAGCTGCTACCTTCCAGGTACACCTGTCTGTTTAATCTGTGCCCCCACCTTGACTTATCTACCCTCTGTTGAGCAGTGAGGCCTGCAGCATGTGGTCCTCCTTGTGAATACCTTGCCAATGACCATGGACACTACATAGTTGGATGTCACTCACCTGCTTCATAGCACTCATGCTTCAGGGTCACTAAAGAGAGGGGTGGCTTGGTCCTCTGGGAGTTAAATAGGAGACTGCAGTCACACAAGTGGCTGGCTCCAGTCATGTGATCAACCCTACCTGCAAATGGTGTCTGATCTTGTCATCAGGTTAGTCCACCCTCAGCCCACCCTCAGCAAGACTTCCCTCTTCCCCCAAAATCTGAAGCAACAGATTGCAGCTCACCACAGAGGGGATACCCACTAACAGCAACGCAGCTTTGAGCACACTGGCTGTTACTCAGGGGTGGAGTTTAGTTGTTGACTAATGCAGTTTATACAGGGCAGTTAAAAACACAGATCCTTAAAATTAATTCCACATTTAAGTATATAATTTCCTCAAACAGCAGAAATGCAAGTGTTTCAGTTCTTGCAATCATAAGTGGTTTTGAATAGAGGAAACCGTAACATTTAAATCCAGAATACATTGTGGGGTCAAATCATAGCAGAAAAAAATTAAAATCAAATACAAATGAAAGAGATGTAAATTCAAATTTAAAAATTTTGAAAAGGAAGATTCAGTTAAAAGAGCAAAGAACTAGAGTAGTCACGTCACAGACAAGGCAAAAAACATTAATATTAGACCCAAAGAGAAAGTAACATTTCCCAATAGTACCACTTTACTGAATGCCCACCCCCAAAAAAAAACTTTTCAATGTTTAAATGATACTTATCTTCCCCAAAATGCAATAATAATGCAAACATACACTTGAAAATCTCAACTGCAGGTATTTCAAATGATATTGCAATTAAGACAGTTTCGGAATCAAGTAATGCATAAACTGACAAGATCATAGGAATGGTGTGCACTCACACATGGTTGGTGATGGGGGCTTACTCATAGAAAAATAGAAATTGTTGGCAGATAAGGAATGCTAGGCTCATCCAATCTGTCCATAGGCCCTATACATTGTATGTGGCCACTGACCCTATGTAATCAATGGCTTTTCATCACTCCCTTCCCTCTCAAGCTTCCCTTGTGCCTGTCCCAGGCATGATTAAAGCCATCCACTGTGCTTGCCCCCACTACCTCCTGTGGCAAACTATTCAAAGTGTTGACTACCCTTTCTGTGTAGAAAAACTCCTCACATTACATCTTAATCTACCCTCTTCCAATTTCATATTGTGCCCTCTTGTTCTAATACTTTTTCTACATCAGAAAAGGTCCCCCACCTGCACCTTGTTTATGCCCTTCAGGTACTTGAAAGTTTCAGTTATGTCCCTTTGCTGCCTCCTCTCCTCAAGTGAGTACATATTGAGATCCCTTGGTCTCACCTCATACTTTTATGGGGTGCAAGCCCTGCACCATCTTTGTTCCCTTCTCTGGATAATCTCCATCCTATCTATGTCCTTGCACACTCTGTCTCCTAACCAGTTCACCACCTTGTCTCCCATGCCTAGACTACTCATCTAGTTAATCAGTCTTCTATGTAGGATGGTGTCAGATACTTTGCTGAAATCTAGGTAGGCGATGTCTACCTCTCCTCCCTGGTTTATTTCCCTAGTCACCCAATCAAAAAAATCTATTAGATTCATTTGTCATGACCTTACTGCTGTGAATCCATGTTGCCTCAGATCCTGAGCACTGCTGAATTCTAGATGTACTGCTACCCTTTCTTTCAGCAGTGTCTCCATGATCTTTCCCACCACTGAGGTGAGACTGACTGGCCTGTAGCTCCCCCCTCCTCCCTACTGCCACTTTGGTGCAGTGGGACTACATGTGCCCTCCTCCAGCTCTCTGGAATGACACCTGTGTTGAGTGACTTTGTGAACAGGGCCACCAGAGGCACTACTTGTTCCCTTTGCAACTCCTTTAATATCCTTGGGTGGATGCCATCTGGCCCCATGGCCTTATCTACCTTCAGCTTTGTGAGTCCTTTCAGGCCTCTCTCCACTGTGAATGGACTGGTGTCCACTCCTCCCCATTGCCTCTGCGACCCAACTGTGGTCCTTGAACCTCCCCCTCATTAGTGAATACTGAGCAGAAGTGCTGTATTTGTTAAGTATTTCTGCCTTGTCCAGATCCCCATCCTTACACTCTCCCTTCTCTCCATTGAGCCTCACAATCCCCCCCCCCCCCCGGTTCTCTTCTTTCACTGATGTACCTATAAAATGCCTTATCCCCTTTGTTTACAGACTGTACTAAGCCCTCTTCTGTCTGTGCCTTCTCCCTCCTAACAACCTTCCCTGCTTCCCTTAGACATTTAAGGTACACCTCCCTGTCCTCCTTCCTTTGGCTCCCCTTATATTTCCTGAAACTCAGCCTTTTAGCCCTGACTTTGTCCCCCACCTCTTTAGAGAACTGTAGTGGTGTTCTTCTTCTTTTACCTTTGGCCACTATCCTAACACATTGGTTTGTTATATCCACGATGGCTTCTTTCAGTTTCTCCCATTGATCTTCCATCCCCTTTGTTACCGCTCCCTTCCCCAGGACTGCTTGTATCCATCTACCCATTTCAGCGAAATCTGCCCTCCTGAAATCTAATACTCTTGCCATTGTGTAGCTTGATTGAGTCCATGTCTCCATGCTGAACCGTACAACGTCATGGTCACTGGACCCCAGCTAACCTTCCACCTGTATTTCTACAACTCTGTTCCCATTGGTCCATACCAGGTCCAGAATTGACTTGTCCCTGTTTGGCTTATGCGCAAACTGCCTGATTCCAACCCCCTGCAGGGATTCCAGGATGGCTGTGCTTCTGGCTGAAGCAGCCACTTGGGTGGCCAAATCCATGTCTAGCATATTGAAATTCCCCAGTAGTAGGATTTTGACTTTAGCTGCCATGTCATGTATGTTCTCCACTAGTTCCCTGTCTACTTTCTCCTTCTGTGCTGGAGGTCTGTAGATCAATCCTGTGTGCATTGTTGTTCCATTCCCTGGCTCCAGGGTGACCCATATTTCCTCAGCCTCCTGTCCTCCCTGAACTTCTGTAGCCTTTATAACATCTCTGATGTAGAGGCCCTCCCCATCCTTTTTACCCTTCCTATCCCTACTAAACAGTGTATAGCTGGGTACATTGACTTCCCAGCCATCATTAGCAGAGTACCATGTCTCTGTTATTGCTGCTATGTCAGGGTTTGCATCTGCCAACAAGGCCTCCAGGTCTGGAACATTAGTTCCTAGGCTACGGGCATTTGTTAGCATGACCTTCCATGTTTTACAGTTTGCCCTCCCTCTGCTCTTGTTCTCACTCTCCAGCATCTTCCCCCCACCCTGGTTTCCTTTCCTATGTACTCAACTAGAGCCTTGACTGATACCCAGAATCAATCTGCAAGAAAGGTGGCAACCAGAGACCACAGCTAAGCTCTGGGAAAGCAGAAAGTTGTAGGAAAACACTAAGTCTGCGTTAAGCTCCACAGTTTGAAAGAACCACTCCGACTCAACCTGTACAGCCTTAGCATGGATTTTGTGTTTGTCTCACTGATACACAGCTTAGGGCACAGTCATAAATAAGCACAAGCATTTGTCATCAGACTGACTTTTCTGTACACTGTTCCTGACTAGTCAGCCACAGGTTCCAAATGCATCGAAATATTACTATTGTTAACATATTCACATGTTGCTCTAGTTACATACAGTAACTCAGGGATTGCTAGATTTATCTATCATGTGTTTCCTGTCATAGACACAAGGGGAAAGTGATACCAGGAGGATACTCAGTCCATGTAGCCTCAGCCACTGTATTAATCAGTGCCTTGGCAGTGGTAAGATAATGGAAGGGTATACCCTTCTAGAGCAACGAAGTGGTCCAGCTTGGACATAGTAAATTTGAGATTTAAGGTAGACACTTAACCAGCTGCAGCAACTAGCCCCTTAACATATGAACTCCAACCGCACTTCACATTGAAAGACTGTAGTGACTCTCAGAGCTCTAGGAATCATAAATATTTATTAACAACATAATAGCTCATGCAGTCAAAAAGTGCAAATATAACCACAGCCTGCAAGGGGCTACCTGGTCCAGTGCATCACTCAATAGGGCTTCATCAGGGGCATGCCTAATTACATTCTGCAGCAGCTGTTATGGTACTGGAAAATGGGTTATTTTCACACTAGCTATATTTAGTGCATGACACTACATGAACAAAATTGTGCAATTTTAATTTAGCGCTAAATGATTAGTGCCTAATTTACTTCTGTTGAAAATGTCCGATTTTGGAAAATTAGCACAATTTTACTTTAACCAATCATCACATGCAGTAAATATATTCTCTCTCTGACAATACCAAGTTTTACAGTATCTAGGTGGCTACATCATAATGACATCCCAGAAAGTCTACAGTTTGAAGGTTAAGACCACTGCATTTTAATCTTATACCAGTGCAAGTAAAACCTATTTAGAGTGTTATACTAGTTTTACAGTTAATGACACATCATAGTAAGAAAATGAGAATTCATGTCACAAATGTATACCAACATTAAAATCATGTTATATGTTCCAATTTAAAACACAGAGGCTAGGTTGGTGTGGCAAGACTCTAACCATAATATCTCTTTGACAGTTAAACACATTGTTTGGGAAAGATAGCAAACACATATTTTCTTACCATGAAATCACATCTCAATGACCAGATTATGAATGAATGGTTCAAACCTAATACCTGATCTGAATTGTTGATGCTGAGCTGACCAGAATGCATTTGTTTCCACTGTAATCATACATTTATAATCATGGGGCCAGATTTTCAAAAGCCAGAGAATGACACAGGGTACTTGTATCAAAAACAACTGACTCAAGGAGTAGGATGCATCAAAAAGTGCATCAGTTCTGATTTTCAAATAGTGCTTGCATCAAAAACAGGTCTGCATTTGCCAGACTGGCTTGTGCCATGCTTGTGCTGAAAAAATGCCTGTGCCATATCGGAAGGGATGCCTGCGTCATTGAAATGATGCACCATCCCCTTATTTGGAATTTTCAAAGAATGTGAGACCTGTCCTTGTACCTAAGATGCATGTTGCTGTCAGACACGCCAGAACTGGTCTAACATACACTAGACCATATAAAGAGGCCAATAACAGGGGGAAGACCTGACTACAGTAATATTAGGGGCCAATATAATCTCCTGCATTACTACTTTAGAATATTCTGGGGGCTTAGTCTTGGCCATTTCCTTGTTTTTTAGGACAGATAGAGACTGGTCACCACCTCCTTCATGGCACAAAAAACTAACTATGATCACCCCTGTTCTGATACTTTCCCTGGCTTTCTCATTCATATGAATCAGTACAAGAGGCTGGTGCTTTCCATAAGGGCATGTTTCACCTAAAGAAGAGATGTACAGAGAGAGAAAGAGAGAGAAACAGAAAACAACAGTTAATATTTTGTACACAGTAGAAATACATCAACGTTTGTCCAATTAAAGATGGATCAATGATAAAATGCACACTGAACTGATGCTTTAAATAAACCTCTGTGTTTGTGCCTGTGGCAGTTGGGATGAAGGTGAGGCAGGAAAGAGGGGAATAGTAGATAGAAAGATACAATGTTTTTTGTCAACCATGGTTCATACTAGTAGGGCAGTGTATCAGATATAAAAGGATCTTAATAGAAGAATGATTCTAGATCCCAGTCCTCATTAAGTCCTCAGGGCTTTAGATTGCCTTGGGTAAAGATCCGGTGGCTTTTCTTCTAGAATAGACGCCGCAGCCTGTCATCACCCTGTCTAGGCAGTCTCACCCATTCAATCCCCATGAAACTCAAATGATTACAAAATATGCTCCCACAGGATTCCACTTATGCCCTTCAGGATGCTTCTTACATGACCCTTTGTGCATTCTTTCAAGGGGTGAATAGTCCTGTCAATGTATAGCAGGTTGTAGCTGAAGCATAAGTCATAGACCACAAAGGAAGTGTTTATAAACTCTCCGAGTTCTACCTTTCTGCCCTCCTTTGTGTTACGTTTCTTAGCCTAAGCACAGTGCTTGCACAAATTACAGTGGTTGCATTTAAACATACCCATAGATTGTCTCTGAAATCAAGTCCCCCTTTTGGTTGTTTTTTTCTGTCTTGCATTCACTATGTCCTATCACAAAGATGAGTGCTGCTCAGACCAAGTAGAAGAGCTGCAGTGTAAAGCTCAATATCTGAACCCAAACAAAAACATAGAGCTAACACGGGTTGTATGCAGAAGCTGAGTGTGGAGAAAAAATGATTTATACAAACTGGTCAGTGAAAAATACAAACACCAAGATCATTTTCCAAGAGCAGTACAAACACAACTACAGGAAGCACAATAAAAATGTAGATCTATCAAATGCAAGAGGATTTTTTGAGGGTACTTGATGTTACATTTTAAGATGTATCACTTCTACCTCAAGTAGAGGAACTGAAAGCACTTAAAAAGGAAGATGGAGAGGATAGTGTGCTTAGCTAGAAAAAAAGGAAAAAATGCTCCACTAGTAATGGAGCTGGGCCTGGCTAACTAGGAAATGGCAAAGCAACAAAAAATGCTGACACCAGCTCTCAGGCTTGCACAGTAAAGTGATACTTTTTATTACAGTGCATTTAATGGTGCAGACTCAGTGCAAAAGTGACTACTGATGAAGCTGAGTGCGAACTGGTAGGGTCCTGAGTGTACTAATCATGTTTGTTATATTAATCCTACTGCCAAGATATATGCTAGTTCCCTTTATCTTTCTTTTGCACTGAGTTAGCACTGTTAAATGCATTTTAATAAGAAGTAGCACTTTACCGTATAACCCTGAGAGTTGGTACTGATATCTTTGGTGATTTGTGCTTCTGGAGTGTTCAGGATGGTTTCATGACCAGATACACTGGTTGACCAGCAGGGAACACTGCTTGCACTGCAGTGGGAGTGGAACCAGTTGATTTCTGCAGGAAAATGAAGCATGTTATCTTTGACTGTACTATCATATACCTTGCCTTCACAGACCCATGACCAAAACTTCACTCTCAGTCACTGTATGGCCATGGCCAGGTCCTTCAGCACCACCATTTGTTGAACTTGTATTTGGTGGAACTAGCATTGTAGAACATTTCTCTGCTCCTTTCCTCCCACTTGCATCCCTTTCTCCTCATGCCCTAGGCTTTATATATATTTTCTACATGCATTGACAACACATGCTCAACAAACGATGACATTATTCTGCCACCATTGAATGCTAACAGTGATGACTAACAATAGTCACTGATGTTTTTTTGATACCCGCATGATTTGCACATCCAGTGCCAACACATGTCCTAGTGCTGCATGACTCAGAAGGTGACAGGGCCACATCCCCCCTACCAGACACCACAGAACCCCACTGAAAGACTGTGAGGGGCTATTCAAATATTTTTGTGATGTGCTAATGTGATTAGTGAGGAGTAAAACATGACTTGGACCATTTAGCTTTCTTTGCCTCATAATGGATTTGTGTGAATAGCAATCACAAAATCAACAGTGAGCATTACAATAAATGCATGCAATGGACATGCAAATGAGGGCCCTGGCTGTGCATATCAGATGCAGTTATATATTCAAGGTATATTGCATCAGCAAAGTATTTGCATATGAGCGCAAGTAAAACACCTGCAAAAAGCAGGCAATATCCAGTTGCAAATCAACACAGGGATGCTAAACACTGTGCTGGGCACTACAAAAGTCAGACTGAACTGTGTAACACACCCAGATATACACCTTGCCCTTGCAGTGGTTGCTGCTGAAGCTCTTTTGGCCCAGGAGGGAGCATGGTATGGGGATAGGCAGCACAGTGGAAGGAACAAAAGTAAAGAAAGTGCACCTGGTCCAGGGAGGGCAACGGTGTTGATGCCATCCTCCTCACCCTCCACAGGATGGTGGCCCAGGGAGCCAGCCACAAGTTCCTCTACTGCTGTGAGGGTGGTCTGTGTTACCTGTAGCATCTGCCGTGCCTCTATTAGCTTTCCCTTGGTCTTTTTCTGTATGTCATAGAATCCCTTATTCGCTTTCTCCATGGGGCATTTTTTGCCACACTCGGCATCAATTGTCTCTGTCACCTCCCTCTGTGCAGCTTCCCAGCATCAGAAGGGGACACCCTGTGGATCTGGGCCTCCTGGGCAATGTATTCCCTTGCCAGCATCTTTTTGGAAATGAAATGTATGAGTACGTTCCTTACAATGATTGGCATCATTAACCACAGCACTACAGGAATGGATGTTATTAATGAGAGCCATACTGAAGGCTGCAAATTTCTGTGTCAGCAAGTGAGTAAAAGTATGAGGAACAATTTACCTCGGTGGTTCATGAGAGAGGTGGCTGGAAAGGTAAAGGCTAAAAGGGTAGCATTCAGAAGATATAAGGAGACACAGAGGGAGGAGGATAGAGTGGTGTATCAAGAGAAACAGAGAAGCAGGGAAAACAGTAAGGAGTGCAAAGATACAAACCGATGTGAGAAGAACCCTAGAAATAATGAAAGATGAAAAGACATTTTTAGGCACTTAAGTGAAGACTGCAGGACCTGGGGAAGAACAGTAAGATTAAAAAGGGATGGGGTTACTGCACAGAGGGAAACCAGTAAAAAGCAGACATACTAAACAAATATATTTGTTCAGTATTCATGGTGGAGGGACATTTGTAACCTCTCTATCACTACCTGCACTGTACCCATCCTCTGGAAAACAGCCTGTGTGATTCCTCTCCCTAAAGGAGGTGACCCATCGTCCCCCAGAAATTGACGTCTCATCTCCCTTCTCCCCTCACTCACCAAAGTACAGGAATCATTAGTCTACTCACAACTATTAGACTTCTTCACCGCTTCTAACATTCTCTCCTCTTAGCAATCAGGGCTTTGAAAACATCACTCCACTGTCTCTTCCTTACTGCATGTCACTACGCTATTCACTCTTCCATGGAGAAAGGCCATATCACAGCTGCCATCTTCACAGACTTTGCAAAGCCCTTAGTTTCTGTCTCGCACAAACTCCAACTGAACAAACTTCACTCTGCAGGTCTGACACCCACCTCCACCCAATGGTTGAACTCCTATCTTATCGGTAGACAGTAAGCTGTACAACTTGACAAGTCTGCTTCTTCCCCTCTCCCCATCTTGGCAGGCATCCCCCAGGGGTTGATACTAGCCCAGTACTCTTCTTTATATTTATCAATGATCTCGCCTCCATCTGCTCCAATTTCCTTATTCATATATACGGGGATGACACTGTCATCTTTGCCTTTGGATCCTCCAATAAGGACATACAACCACTCCTCCAGCAGGATTTCAACAATGTCTTGGCTTGATTTCAAGCTAACAATATTAAGGTAAACAATAAGAAGACAACCTCAATGACCTTTGTCTCTGTTCAAACGTTCTCCAAGCTCTGGTTCCTACCAGTATTTCACTCTCAGGACACCTCCACCTAGATACGGTACAGGCTTATAAATACCTGGAGGTATGACTCGATAATCACCTTAATTTCTCTATGCATATTGATACCCTAGTCTCCACGCTCCGACCAAAGCTGGGTTTCCTCTATCAAAATAAGGACTCCCTGTCACTCCCTATTCAGCGGGAGCTTGTCTCTACAATGATCCCCCCATCCCTTGACTATGTTGACATCACCTACAACACAGCTCCTGACACATCTCTTTCTAAACTAGACACGATACTGACCTGCTTCTGCAGATTTACCTCTTACTCTCTGCCTCACCTGCACCACTGCTTCCTGTATTCCACTCTCTCTCTCTCTATCACTTCCCTCTCACAAAGGAGGTATGTTCACTCAACAACCTTCATAGTCAAATTCTGGTTTGAACTCCTTCCCCCCTACCTCTCCTCCTGCCTCCGCCCTGCATCTACACCTTTGTACTCACTTTGCACCTGGGACCCCTGCTCCATCTCTATCTCCCACCCCTGCTTTATGGTGGGCCAGAGTGCTTTCTTCTACCATCTACCTCTCCTATTTGATAAACTCACCACAGAACTTCAAAATTCTACAACCTACCTCTCTCTCAAAAAACTAGTTCACCTCCTCCCAACGCCAGCCTCAACCTGTCTCCCCTTCACCTCGGTATGGTCCCACCTCTCCCTTTCAGCTCCTCTTCCTGATTCTGCACCCCTTCAGGTCTCCTCTCCCTTGCTCAGCCCCTAAGGGATTTTGTATGTGAATCTGAATGCACTAATTCACCCAATAAATGCACTTTGGCTGTTTGCAGTCACTTGTATCCTCGTTTGAATTGCTGCATATGCTATCAATCCAAGGATTACTATGTTAGTTTTGTTTTCTGTATTTGTACTTTTTTATCTTGTTTACTGTATGCACACCAATTGCATCTATCGCCATGTATTTGCATTTGTTTATTGTATTGTATACCCTAGTCAGACCTGGAAATGGGCTTCAGCTCAGTGTGCCTTTCCCAGTCGTTAAAAGAAATAAGGGGAGGTGCCACAGAAAAGTAAAAGGGTCTCTGTAAGGAGGGAAATAGTTAGCAGTCATTTTTCAGCGTAGAGGGTTCTAGAGAGTCTTGATAATCTGAAAATAAACAAAGCAGTGGTACCAGATGGGGTAAATCATAGTGCAACCCTCTCATGGCTGGATTTACTCAAGTCTTCCTGCCACCTGGGAGTTGGGCATGTCATTCAGCCCATTCCTGCTTCTGTTAGGAGGCATGCAACATGTCAGTGGCAGTTTGCCACTCTGCACTGCACAGCTGGGTTGTCATGCATATGCATGAGTTCTGCCCCACAGGAAGCCATATCCACTGCACATATTCTGGTTGTACCTTGTAGCTCACCTGCCCAGGTCTGTCCTTGTGGCATGTGTGGTGCACATGCTGATAATGTTTCCCTTTTCTGTCCTACATGATGGTCCACAGTGGCAGGTCTATGCTAGGGATGGTGCACCCTTCGGACCCTTCATTATTTCCAGGCCATATGCACCCTGTGAGGGGAAGCAACTGGAGCTGTTGAGGGAGGCTTCAACATGGTTGGGGGTGCAAGCACAGTCTCAGGAGCAGCCACAGCACTGGCCAGCTGTTGGGGGTAATGGCACCAGCAAGTAGACCAGTTACGTGAACTACCTTGGTTTTCTTGTCTATTCTTTGGACCAACTGTTTCTCATGTTGTTTACTGTCTGTATGCTAATAGGCTTAGTTTTGTATATTTAATGGGGGTGTGCCAGTGAATGTGTTTTCTTATATGCCATGGCAACACACAGGGCCCTACAGGTCTTGTGCTTCTCATAAAGTTGCAGTGTCAGTGGCTCAGTAGGTAGCACACTCGCCTCTGAGGCCGGGAGATCAGAGGGCTGTGGGTTCAGTTCCCACTTCTGGCACTTGGGTTAATATCCCAGTACTGACACTGTAGTGCAGCATGAGAGGGGTGCTGCACTTCTGAGGTGCCATCGTTTGGATGAGACATTAAACCGAGGTCCCATCTGTATTGGTGGCAGTTCAGGTGGATGTTAAAGATCCCATGGCACTTATCGAAAAGAGTAGGGGAATTTCCCCAGTGTCCTGGCCAAATTTCCCTCATTCACTAAAAAAAAAAATACCACCAACAGCTTAATCTTGTTCAAGGTCAGTTGGCATTCATCTATATCACCCTCCCCCGGGTTGTGCCTGAAAATAGGCAGGATTTGTCTAGTGCACTTACCCGGTCGACAAAAACTAAATAAAATAAATAAATAAATAAATAAATAAAGTCTACATATCTGACCTTATTTACAGATGGAATGGGGTGAATTTTGGGCTCGAGAAGACCAAGGCACACCCCACACCTACACTACTGCCTGGTTTGGGAAGGTGGGGTGTTAGGGTTGGAAAGTAGTGTAAGAGACACTGAAATATATATATATATATATATATATATCTATAAGGGATATGTAGGGGGAACCTGTGTGATATATGATTTATGCACATGAGTGCTGTTTGACCTTGGGTAACCTCACGAGTGGCGTAAGCCATGTGTGAGCTGGCCAAGGTCAAACAGCACAAGTGTGCATAAATTGTATATCACACAAGGTCCTCCTGCATATTTCATTTCTGCAATAGGGAAGGACCTCGATATATGTGTAGTTAATAAAGAATGTTTTTTGAAATGAAGACATATGAAAATGTGTGTGGGTTTATTTTGCGCTTTGCTAGGCTGATGCACCGTCCTCTGTGGTTCGTTACAGCTGTTTGGCTGAAAGTATGGTTTGAGAGGTTTTAAAAGAAAAAAATGACATCTGAGTTTAGCGAGCACTCATGGAAAGAATACAGGCAAATGTCGGCTGAGTTTAGTGAGCACTCAATGAGAGAATAGTAGTGGCTGTTATGAAGTGCTTTGTTTTCTTTAAAGTTACATATCTATGAAAGCTGGAAATTCAAGGTGGAGTGAGTGGCATTGGAAAGAAGAGGTGACCGAGCTGAGTGACCTGTAGTGGCAATGTGAGCAAGTGAGTGGGGTAGAAAGAAAAACAAAACAGAGCTGTTTTGGAGAGGAAGCATTTTATTTTCAGGTCAGCAGTTCTGTTGTTTGTGGGTGATGGATGCAGGAGAGAGAGTTGTTTTAAAAAGAGCTGCAGTTTAGCTGTTTGACAGTTGTTTAGAAAGTTGGGGGCTCCGTCAGTGTGGGATGGGGTTGGGAAGGAAATAGTGGCCAGAGGACTGCGAGTGAGAAATGCTGCTTCGTGGTCTGTGATTACACAGTGATTTTTGGGGTGAGGAACAAATTCAGATTGATGATGCTGAGGAGAGATTCAAAAAAAATAGAAAACAGATTTTTGAACTGGATGCATTACTATGGATGGGGAAAGATCTTTAGACAGCAGTAGAAACTGTGTGTGAGTATCAGAAAGTGAAAGTGTGTTGAAGTAGGAAGTAGTCTGGCACTGTATGTATAAACAGTTACTGTATGCATAAATACAGTGACTTGGAGAAATGTGTTTATTTAACTAAGTATATGTACACCCCATTGCATAAATATATATATATACATATATATATATATTTCACTGTCTCTTACACTACCAGCACTCAGTAAATAAAATGTGTCAGATACATTTTTCATCCCCCCTGCACCTTTCCCACTCTAATACATTCCATCTGCTCTACCCTTGCTTCATGGCTTGCATGTAACAGTGTAAGTTCATAGACAGAAACATATAAGTTGTCAGCAGATAAGGACCTCTTGGCCCATCTAGTCTGCCCTATATTCCCTTCCTACAGTGGCATTGCAGATCCTACTCGATCTCTGGCCTTCTCCCCCCTTGCCTTGCTTCTAAGGTCCTCTTGTATCTATCCCATACATGCTTGAATCCCATTACCATTTTAGCACCCACCACCTCTGCTGGGAAGCCATTCCAGGTGTCCACCACCCTCTCCAAGAAGAAGTATTTCCTCACATTTCCTCTGAGCCTCCCCCCAGCTTCATGACATGATCCCTTGTTCTGGATAGTGGTGGGTGAAGTGAGGAAAATTCACTTTCCGGAGTAATCTGTGAAATTCCGTCCATTTCACAGAGCAAAATGCAAAATTTTGCCTTGCAGAATGGCAAAATTTCACCTTCCGTTTCAAAATTTCACCTTCCATGGTTAAATTCCACCTTCTGCTGTGCAATTCTGCCTTCTGCGGTGAAATTTCACCCGCGAAAGGTGAAATTTTGCTGCTGAATGTGACATTTTGCCCACAGAAGGCAAAATTTCACCTGGGCGAAATTCCACATAATGCAGAACATTTTGTGAATTACTTCACGCAGCAAAATTGCCAACTTCACCACCACTTCTCCAGAAGAAATTAAATTAGCTGCATCTCTAGTCCTGGAGCATCTTTTTCTATGGAAAATGCTGCCTTCTTGTGCAGTGGCATCCTCCAGGATGAAACCCATTTTTAAAGCACTCTGCAGTATGCTGCAGCAAAACTACTGAATAAAGCAATATAATTTCAATGGTAATTAGTCCCTTTTGTCATGCAGGAAGCTGTGGCACTTTTTCGTAGCAGTGTCACATTTTGCTGAATGGCAAAAGGGATTAATTGCCATTGAAATTACATTGCTTTATTCAGTAGATCTGCTGCAGTATTCTGCAGAGTGCTACAAAATGCTGCAGACTTGGGTTTCATCCTGGGGGATGCCACTGTACCTTATTAATACCTGTGAGGCATTTGAAAGTTTCTATCATATCTCCTTTTTCCCTCTTTTCTTCTTAAGAGTACATATTTAGCTCCTTGATTCTTTCCTCATATGGCTTTTGATGCAGGCCCAGCACCATTTTGGTAGCCCTACTTTGCCTCTGCCCTATGTCCTTCCAGAGGTGGGGCCTCCAGAACTGGACACAGTACTCTAGGTGGGGTCTTACCAGTGCTGTACACAGGGGTAATACTACCTCCCTCTTTCTGCTGATGATGCTCAGTTCACACTGTACAATCTCTCCTCTCCTTTGTAGCACAGTCTCATCAGCCTGCTTGTCTTGAACTGCAGTTAAATGTATTGAGAATTAGCTAACCAGAATAATAATACATGATTCTCTGATAACTTAGGATTAAAAAGCATAATTTTTTACATAAAAGGAGCTCCTTAATGGCTAGTGCCAGATCCTTCTTTTGTGAGAGACAGGGCTGGAATTTACATTGAGATGTGTGGTACAAGGAGTGCTTAGTGTGCAGCCTTGGTGATTGGCTGCTGTGGGTCATTTAGCTTTCCAACAGCTTTCACATGCTTAAAGTGTACTTCCTGTAAATAGTACTTTGTTATGACGTTGAAGTGGTAAAATGCTGAAGGGAGACAGTTTCTTTGAACTAGGAGGCAGTATAGTGCAGTGGTGTAAGGCTATGAGCTACAAACCTGGAGACCTGGGTTTGAATCCGACAGCCCCCACTTGTATACTGAGTGACCCTGAGCAAGTCATTTAACTTCCTTGTGTTCCCAGGTCGCACCTGTAAACAAGCTTCAGCTTGGTGTGTCTCTCCTGGTTAAATAACAAAAAACACAACTTGCATTGTCAATGTTGAAAATGCTGAAGATTGGCACATTTAACCCATATGGAAAAGAAATATATTTTAGATATATTTATGAAAGTATATTTCAACTATATGTCTGAAGTATATGCAAAATATCTCAAAATGGCTGGTTTTGAAATATCTGATTTATTTGTGTAAAATATGTGACAGATATATTTAAGATTTATCATAAATATATTTCCATGACACATTTATTATAGGTGCATGATATATATTGTATCTGCTTATATATTTTGAATATTTAATAGATATACTTTATATGCATTGTAAAAATATCTTAAAATACCCAGACAATAGATAAATCTTGATGCAATATATCTTTAACTGTACGTTTTGAATTACTCTTATAAGTAACCATTTAGGTATCTATAGTAGAATTATCATTTAATGATGCACCATTACCACAGACTTAGAGATTATACATTCATACTTACAAATTGGACTTATCTCTTGATCTCACAATTTATATAGGTTCAAATTGGTATTTATACCACCCCTGTTTGGTTTTGGTTTATGTCAGGGTGAATTCCTACATGTACTTGTTTTTACTCTTCACCTTTCCCTTTGCTCTGTAAGCTAATGCTGTCAATTCAAAACTAATTTAAAAATAGAAATTATCATGATTTTGGTTGATAAACTATACTTTTGAAATACGCAAATATGTACACAATACCACAGCAGGAATTTGCAAAAATACATTTGACATACTGTATATTCTACACATACTGTATCTTGCAAGCAAACACAAATCACATTTTATTCACAGCAGAAGTTAGGCACACACACACTGGACCATGAGCTCCAGAAGGTACTTCTGTGATTTTCCATCACAAAATGTATTTTTACAGTAAAGAACAAATTACAAAACTAAAGTCAAAAGTAGCAAAAGTAAAAAAAACAGACTTCCCCACAGGACTGACATTTCGCACATGTCTTGAAAAAGCATGATAACAGCACAAAAGACTGATCCTAGAGATATAGTGAAGTTTATTTCTGCCAATGAAGTTCCAGCAAAGTTGCCAATTTCGCCCCACAAAAATGTTTGCAAAATTGGTTGCTAATGACAAAACTTCACTGGCTAACTTCAAAGTTAACTTCAACATTAACTTCAACAAGTGTTACTAATGTTGAAGTGATTGAAAAAAAGGCTTTGTCACATGATTCACTTTCTGCAGGTCACATGGGAGACTCCAGTCAGGCAGGAATTGAGATGCAGCAAAATTTAATTTTGCTGGTGAAATTCCAGCAAAATTGCAAATTTTCCTGTGAAATATTTTTCACAAAGTTCACGCATACCATGAAATATTTTGCAGGTGCAAAATGCAGAATTGTGCCAGCAAAGTGTGGAATTTCACCTGTGAATGGCTGAATTTCACCTGTGAGTGGCAAAATTCCACCATTCACAGGTGAAATTCTGCATTTCACAGGTGAAATTCCACATTTTGCCAGAGGAATTTCACACCAGTGAAATATTTTGCATTTTGCACCCACAAAATATTTTGTGAAATTTTGAATTTCACCAAATATTTCATATAATGAAATTTGTGGATTTTGCCCATCTCTATGCAGGAAGTGAACTATTCAGTTTCATCAATTATAGCTGATTGGGACACATTAGAGCAGGAAAACTCAATGATTTAGATGTTTTTGTCCAAAAATTGCATTTAGTTTGATAGTTTCCCACTTCCCACTATTCCTTTTCTTTATTTTTCTGTACTTAGATCTTTTGTTTGAAACAAATCTTTATTTTTTGTGAGTTTATATAGTTGTGTGTGTGTGTGTGTGTGTGTGTGTGTTTCTCTCTTTCTCTGTATTTTTTTTTACTTTCTGTAAAGAAAATCTTTTCTTATTAGTATTGTAAAGAGAATGGATGGACAAGGTAGGGAGGAGGAATGCCAGAAGAAGGGTGGGGCAGTTATTTGCCTCAATTGGTGTTCATTCAAAAGAGGCACTCAGAAACCTTCCTCCCAGATGAGGATAGGAATTGTGCTGGTCCCTTGCAGCACCAGCAGTAGTAGCAGTAGCAGGACCCTGTAGTCCCTGTTCCCCAGCAGGAGCCTGTGGTCTCCGCCCTACCCACCAATGTTACCAGTGCCACTACCAGCAGCTCCACTATGGTAAGGCAAGGCAAGGCAAAGTTTATTTAAAAACGCCCAATCCCAGATGCTCTGGGCACTGTACAAATAAATAAATACAACATCAAAAAAACATATAATGCTACTGGCAATGGCAATGAAGAGCAGCCCACTGCAACATCCTCTGGTACCCCCCTTCCACAGCCACAAAGAGTGGTAGTATGGGAGTTTTTCTTCCTAAATCCTGCAGATAACAGTGTGGTCATATGCAAGATCTGTGGTCATGGTGTAAGGCATAGGAAAAAAGGCAGCCACCTGGGGACCGGCTGTTGAAGGACCCACCTTAAGATCCACCATATGACAGAGTGGCAGGTGAAGGAGTGTGAGGTGGCAGCAGCAGCACACAGTAGTGGTAGTGATGGAGACAATATTGAAGTGGAAGGGGGGAGTGGGAGGTAGGCCGCTGTGCTGCTCTGAGTCTGCATGGTAAGAGGATTCATAGCAGTACTTGGCCATCACCACCAGGACAGCAGGTGGCAACAAATGCACTATCCCTGCCACTGAGTGACCCCAGAGCACCTGTCACGCAGGCAGATGTGGCTGTCCTGTGGGATGGGGTGCAACATCTGCACCTTGAGTTTGGTCAATTCCAGCAGGAAGTTAGAGATGGCATAGACAAAATGATGGCCAACAAGGAAAAGGTTTTAAACCTTCTGTCAGAGTTGTGTGGCAGTGGGTGGGCATAACAGTGCTACTGGCAGTGGTGGTGGGACAAATTAACTGTTAAATATGTGTTACGTTTTTTGGTTTATTATTTCCACGCTGTGTTAGGAATAGTTCCCCCTCTCCCCTAAAAAAATAAAAAAAATATAAAAAGTGATAAAAAAAAAAAAAAAAAAAATATTTAATATCCTGTTCCTCTCTATCTTCTTTTTTAGTTCAGTAAAAATATTTATTTCTCAATGTTTTGTGTTATTGTTATATGTTAGGGTCCGT
The DNA here is from genome assembly GCA_016271365.2 of Neoceratodus forsteri. Classification (NCBI taxonomy): domain Eukaryota; kingdom Metazoa; phylum Chordata; order Ceratodontiformes; family Ceratodontidae; genus Neoceratodus; species Neoceratodus forsteri. The sequence goes on along the minus strand of CM057450.1, from coordinate 864,973,056 downwards.
ATTTCATTCCATCCTTTTCCTTGTTCACTCCCTGATTTTTTCACTCATGTAGATTTCAGCATTCCCATTGTCCTGATGACCCTGCCTTGTCCTGTCATAGTCTCTACACATGAACCACTTTTCTGACTATTTTTTGTTACTGATTCATGTGTCCTCCTGTTATCCACAAATGTCAAGTATTGTCCCCATTTAAAAAATCGTTTCCCAATGCTATGTGTTGTTGTGTGAGTGGTAGTGGTGTGCAGCCACCCAAAGAAGTACAAAATAATCTCACAAACTTGAGAAATTTTTCTGAGAAGTTAAACATAAATCTGGTTTTAGTGCTTAACCTGTCTCCAGCGCGCACCGGAAATGTTAAGTTGTGTCCCTCCCCAGTTCAAATCTGCCTTTCTGCTGCTAGTTGCCTCTTGTTGCTGTGCTGTGCAACAGTCCAGAAAAGTCAGGAAAAACCACATGAGAAAATTTCAAGAGAAGTTAAACATCATTGAGGAAGTTATGATATTTTTTTCCTGCCACTCCATCACCACCACCACTAGCCCAAAATGTTAAACTACTGTATGTCCACATAGAGAAACTGCTTTCCTGCTGCCAAATATTGTTGTTGCACATACCAGAGAACCAGAGAAAACCACATGAGAAAATTTCAAGAGAATTTAAACATAATTGTGGAACTTATGATTTTTTTGGTCCTGCGACACCACCACCACCACTAACCAAAAAATGTAAAGTTGAGTCCCCAGACAGAAACTGCTTTTCTGCAGTCAAATACTGTTGTCGCATATGCCAGAGAAGTCAGGGGAAAAAACACATGAGAAAATTTCAAGAGAAGTTAAATATAATTGTGGAACTTATGATTCTGTGGTCCTGCCACACCACCACCACCACCACCACTAGCCAAGGAGATGGTGCTGTGCTGCTGCCTGCTGCTATGGTTGCTGAGAGGAGTACTTTTGTTGGGTTTGAATTGTGGATTCATCATCACACATACTGCATGAGTAAGTAGTTTTCTTTTTTTCTCTCTTTTCATTGTAAGGGGGTTGTTATTGTTACTACCTGAAGTCTAATATGTTCATACTGCTTTTCCATTCAGGTATGGGAGATGATGATGTCATAGTGCCTGAAAGCTACAACGTGGAGGTTGAAATTCACCACATTTTCCAACCATGAAGGTAAGTATTTTTTTTGAGGGGGAGTAATAGTAATGTTACTTCTGTGCCTTTAATACAGAAATTGTAAATCAGTGTCTGCTTTGCTTCCTTGCTGGTATCTGTTCTACCTCTATGTTTCTGAAGATGGGCTTGGTTTGCCAAGGATGTGATGATGACTGAGTGACCTGCCATGATGTGAGACATCAAGACTGCTCCAAGTCCATGGTATTGTAAGGTATTTATTTTTTCATTTTCCTTGGATGCAGTTTTTTTTTTCTTTGCAATGTGTGCCAGATGTAATTGTAAATGTTTTCTGTGGCTGCTGTTATAATTTGCGATGCTTTGTAGAATGTGTCTGTGGTATTTTAGATACAGAACAAAGAAGATGGAGATGGATTGCTTGCCTGTAGGATCTCCTGACACACCATTTCATTCACATCACAGACAGTACCTGTGAAGACAAAAGATTTTTTGAATGAATGCACTTAAATCTTTACCCATTGTGGCAGTGGCCATGCTGCAATGTATATCAATTCCTGAGTCTAGAGGACTCCACATCATACTACTTACACTACATATGACCTATTAAAAAGCACTGAACAGAAAAGAAAAGGAAAAAAGGAAAGGAAAGGAAAGGAAATGAAAGGAAAGGAAAGGAAAGGAAAGGAAAGGAAAGGAAAGGAAAGGAAAGGAAAGGAAAGGAAAGGAAGATGACATCATAATGATACTTACCATCACAGTACTGCTACTGGCTGTGCAATCATGTATGTTTTGGTGTCCGTATGTATGGATAACCAGCAAAACTTGTGTGGAGAAGAAATGACATGAAAATATTTTAATGCCACATACAGTAACATGGAATTACTATCCACCTCTGGTAGGCTGATAGAAGTGATGCAACGACAAGGTCCACATGTTCAGCGGATACGGTCCGTGAATAAAAGTACAGGTGTCTTACCAACACAGCTCACAAAGACAGGCCTTACAGTGTGGTTCTGCATGAGGTCTTGCTTCCTTTAAGAAGTGGCTTACTGGAGGATGTAGGACCATCACTTCCATAGGAGTTCAGTTGCAATGGTGTAACATTATGCAGTAGGATAATTCTTCTGATAAGGACCCAGCTGAAGCAGGCAAGAGAAGTTCAGAGGAGGTAGAGGAGGCATTTCTGTGTCTCGCATTTGGGGGAGTGAGCAGCCTGTGCCTTGGTGTTATTTGAATGTTATTTTCCTGTTGAAGCGCTATAGTGGTGGAAGTGGTTACCCATGCCTTGTCCGACTTGCTGTAAGGAGGACCAAGCTGAAGCAGGCAAGAGGAGGAAGAGGAGGTGGTTCTGTGTCTCACATTTGGGGGAGTGGTCAGCCTATGCCTTGGTGTTATCTGAAGGTCATGTTCCTGTTGAATCATTGTGGTGGTAGAAGTGGTTGCCCATGCTGTTTCAGACTTGCTGTGAGGAGGGCCCAGTTGAAGCAGGCAAGAGGAGTACAGAGGAGGTAGAGGAGGCAGTTCTGTGTCTTGCATTTGGGGGAGTGGGCAGCCTGTGCCTTGGTGTTATTTGAAAGTCATTTTCATCTGTGGAAGTGGTTGACCATGCGATTTCTACCTGTAGGATCCAAGCTGACTAGAGCACATGATGATATGAGGAGGAGGAGAAGGTTGAGGTGGTGAAGTTGAAATTAAAAAACAGCACAAATTAATACTTGAGGATGGATATCAATGCAATAAATCAGAATAATATCATTTTTGTGAATTTCACAGCCAGTATGAAATTATGTACAGGTGGGGAGAAGGAGCAAAACATGGCATATTTTTTTTTATTCTTTAATGTCGTCCATGAAGCAGACCTCATAGTCTTCAAGACTGGAATTGTGACCATAGAGGAAATTAAGAGATGGATTTGGGCACCTGCCATGCAGAATGGTACCCACTGAACTGAAAACCTGCTCAACACTGACACTGGAGGATGAGCTGTTCAGATATTTCATAGCAGCTGCAGTCAGTGGTGGGTAGTCATTGACCATGTTGCCCCAATATAGCAGGGGCTCATCTGCAATAGTGAGGTTCCTTGTATCTGACAAATAGGCATCTACCATGTGTTTTGCTACTTGCAGACATGTAGCATGATCTTCCTCCTCCTCAATTTCCTCCATATCTGAGACTCCCACCTGACTTAGAGTGGCCCGAATGTGACTCGGCATCTGTTCTTTTAAGCGACATGGTTTTTCTGCCAGTTTAGTCTGTGATGATGAGTAGGTGGTAGCAAAAACTGGTCACTGTGCAGTACCCTCTTGTGGCTTTGTCCCCTGTGCCAACAGTAGCAACTGTGCCCCGCTTACCCTGTGGTTCAGAAGTTCGATAAGTCTTTGCACCTGCTGATGCCCACCTTTAATTATGGCTGCGAGACCATGTTTACAACATTGGTCAAGCAGTGTGGCAAATACCAAACTCCTCAGACTGCAGAATGTAGTTAATGGGTGTTTTGGAGTCTAAGGTGGATAGCATGTGTTCCATCAAGGCACAACTTGATCTGTCACCACCTGCCTCTAACTGTTGCTACACATTCAGCAATGTCTGCCTCAGCACACGTAGCAGAGAGATGGACTTATTGATTTAGGAGGTGTCCCCACTCACTTCCTGTGTAACATGCTCAAAGGACTTTAGAATCAAGATGAACCCATCCATTTGGTGCCACTTCTCGACTGTGAGACACAGGGATGCTTCAGTGCTGTCACGGCTTGCATGAAGTAGCAGATACTCTGATATTACTTTGTATTGCTCGTATAAATTCTCCAGCATGTACAAGGTGGAGTTCCATCGGATGACAACATCCATTTTAAGACAGTGCTGAGGCACCTGGTTCTGTCCCTGCAGAACATGTAGATGATCACAGGCATTTGCTGAACGTGCAAAGTTGGCACAGATGCACCAGGCCACAGTCAGTATTTCCTTAATATCAGGATGTTTGACATATGGCTGCACAAACAGGTTCAGACAATGTGCCAAGCATGGCACCCAGACAAATCCACCATCAGTGATGCATTTCCTAACACTGGACCCATTGATTCCAGCTTTCAGAGCATGAGCTTGCAGCCACTCAACAATCTCACTGAGGACCACTTCCAGCATATTTTTTTTAGCAGTGTGTGACCCAGGGATACTCCTCATGGTTAATGTTGTGTGCTGGTGAACATCAAGCATACTGCTACTTAGTTCTACTAGTTGTACTTAGAACAATTCTTGCCTCACCCCGACTGAGTCGCTACCCCAAGTACCTGTGTCCAGTGTGCTGTAATGCGCAAATCAGAGCTACCATCTGTTTTTCCACTGGTCCACATGTCCATGCTGAGATGTACATACTGAACTGAAGAATGCTGAAGGGTGTGATGTATCATATCGGACACAGTACTGCACAATTCTGGAATGGCATGCTTGGAAAAATACATACGTGATGGGACCTGCCATTTTGGAAAGGCATGGAACACAAACCACCGAAATCCTACATTCTCTACAAATGAGAATGGCAATAAATCAAGAGCAATCATTTCTAGAGCTGCCGCATTCAGCTCCCGCATAGTAGCATTAGGCGGGAATTTTGATTGATGTTCAAAAAGCAAGTGCAGTGTAGGCTGAACCTTTCTTGCTGTTGGTCATGGTGTGCCAAACAGCTTGCTTCATCATGGTACCATCATTGGTGTTAGCTTTGGCAAGGGATTGCCATTGTTAGTATGTAGTGCTGCACAACAGACATCAGTGACTTTTGGGGTTTTCAGTACTGGGGTATCTAGGCTTCTTGGACTCAGGGGTGGTAGTGCTGCTAGGACCACTACTTGACCAACTTACAGAATCATCCTCATCCTGTACTACATAGATCTCTTCCTCACCTGCCCCTCCATCTCCCTTGTGTGCTGCCATGTCAATTTGGCTTGCATTTCCAGATGATGACGTGGACTGGGACCACCGGCACTGGCTGATTTCTGGTATTTATGCAACCATAATGGGTGCCTGTTTTTCAGGTGTATATGTTGTCCACCCTTGCTGAGGTGACTGCTTTTCTTACCCCTACTGACTCTGGTTTGACAAAGCTGGCAAATTGGGTATCCAGTGATAACAGCAATCGTATGTGAGTGACAATCAAAATGGCGACCAATATTATAACACTATTATCATGGGCGACCTGCTGGGGTAGCGAGGACTGTGACTGCAAGGGAAGGGAAAGGTGAGTGGAAAAATAAAATAGCGAGGGGAAGGGGAGGGATAGGGAAGAGGGTTATTACCTTCTAATGTGCATGCTCCGCTGAGCCTACTGTGTTTGTGTGGTGTGGTGCGTAGGGAGGCTGGCTCTGACAGAACAGGTCCTGGGTTTGGGGCTGGGGCCAGGAAGATTTTTTTGTTCCCACAACTGTGGGACTTACATTTTTTTTTAAATCAGGCTGTGTTCCCTCTGCGACATGCATCCCCCTGAAGTTAAAAATCCTTAATCAGGGGGGTGCAGGAGGCAAAACCCTCTGCGAGGGTAGGTGCAGGGGGGCACAGCCCCCCCACAAACACACTTAATGTATTGTGTGTGCCCAGTTGCCTGCAAATGTATATTGCCAAATTGCTTTTCAGCGATATACACTCGCCATAATAGTGATCGGTGTAACGTGTTCGCAATTATGACTTAGAACTGGCAAATTGCAACTGTTTCATCAACTGGATCCAGTACATAAAAATCCCAGACTAGGAATTTCTTTGGCCTTGTTTTCATTTGGTGCCATGATGACTGGGATAGCAAAGGAGAAGAGGTGGCCTTTGGTATTTTTTGTGATGACTGCAGACAATGGAGAATGGGAGAAATAGTAGTAGGGGTGGCGTTTGTGTTTGAAGCAGTTCAGACAATCAAAAATGCACCATTTACATCCTTAACGCCCTTTGGCCTTTTTTTTGGCTCCCATAATGCTGTCCTCCTCATCCTCTACAGGTCTGTCTTTCTCAATAGCTACAGGCTCTGTGATGCAAACATCCTCATCATGACAGGTCTCATCAACTTTCTCTACATGTTCCTCCTCACCCTCTCCCACTGGTCACACACTTTCCAGCTCCTCTGAGTCAGCAGCACCAACAGCACCAGTTCCCAAGTTGCACACCACCACCAACCACCTCTGTGACTATGGCTGTTTTTTTGGTGGTACTGCTGCTTCCCGTGTCACTTGACACATCCATAAACATGGCTGTCACGGATGTGGCAGAGAAAGATTTAGAGGCAGAAATGCCAGCAGCACTAACACATACCTTGGTGATACTGCTACTGCCTGCCACAGACTCATCAAAGCACTGTGCAACTGCCCCCAATGACACTTTTTGTGTAGCTGCACCACTGTTAGGGACCACAAATTAGGAAATGTTCTCTTTTGACGTTGTCTGACCTCTTCCTTTATAAGGCTCTCCATGACCTCTACCTTTATTTGACCTTTTCCCAGTCATTCTTCTTGGCTTTACTACAGTAACAAACAGAAATCACTTACAATTGTTAATGCACAGTCAGTGCAGGGATTTGTTCAGCACACAACTGTGACACAAGTCAGAAACAGTAACTTATTTTAAGAAGAGAACTGTGCCAGAAGGGATACAACAATCACTATTGTTAATGCAAAGTCAGGGCAGGGAATTTTTTAAGAAAAAAATAACAAATGCCAAAAGGGACACAGCATACACTTTCTACTGTTGATGCACAGTCAGGGCAGAATTTTTTTTAAGAAGAGAACTATGCAAGAAGGGGCACAACAAACACTTAATATTGTTAACTCAGTTTGCACAGGGATTTTTCAGAACACAACAGTGACAAAAGTGACACAACAATCACTTACAGTTGTTAATGCTTAGTCAGTGAAGTGCTTTTTTCAGAACACAACTGTGACACAAGTCAGAAACAATAACATTATTATTAATGCACAGTCAGGGCAGGATTTTTTTTTAAAGAAGGGAACAGTGCCAAAAGGGACAAATCAATCACTTACTACTGTTAATGCACAGTCAGGGGCAAGGATTTTTTCAAAACACAACAGTAACAAACGTGAGACATCAATCACTTACTATTGTTAATGTGCCATCAGTGCAGGGATTTTTTTAAGAAGAGAACTGTGCCAAAAGGGATACAACAATTCTATTGTTAATACGCAGTCAGGCAGAGATTTTTTTTAAGAATAAACAATAGTGCCAACAGGGACACAATGATCGCTCAAAATTGATAATGCGCAGTCTGCACAGAGATTTTTTTTAGAATGCAACAGTGACAAAAGTGACACAACAGTCACAATTGTTAATGTGCAGTCAGCACAGAATTTTTTCAGAACACAACAGTGACACAAGTCAGAAACAATAACATAGTAATGTTAATATACAGTCAGGGCAGTTATTTTTTGAAGAAGAGAACTGTGCCAGAAGGGACACAACAATCACTTACAATTGTTAATGCACAGTCAGGACAAAGATTTTTCCAGAGAAAACAACCATTCAAAAAGGGACTTAATAATCATTTTCTATTGTTAATGTGCTGTCAGGGCAGGGATTTTTTTAAAGATAAGAACTAGTCTGTGACAAAAGTGACACATCAATGACTTTATATTATTTTATACACTCACTGCACAAATTTTTGTAAAGATACAAAAATTAAGGATTACAAAGTATGTATAACAAAAGCAAAATTTAACATAAATCGACTACTAAACTAAAAAAACCTGCATATCTTTCTGCAAGGCCTTGTAAATTTCTCCTACCCTTCCCCACTCAAGCCACCCAACCACTATTTCTCTGTCTAAACAAAAAAACAACTACTTAAAGTAAAGAATTCATGTAAAAATCAACACTAAACAAATACTGTTTGTACACAAGGTACTCACAAACACAGTTTGGAAGCAATCTGAACAGCAAACTGCTCAGTTCTATAAGTGTTTTTTGGGTTTTGAATCTCAGTCTTAACAAAAGCACATGCTTTGTTCTCTGAGTCTCTCTCCAACACACTACACCAATAGTTCTCAGACTTTGTCACAGTGAGCCTCCCCAAATCCATGGAAAAGATTTTGAGCCTCCCCAAAAATTTTTAATAATCTTGGATCTCGCCAAAGAAAAATAACACACTGTACTTTGTGCAGTTCACCATGAAGAAATTGAAACCCCTTTGAATACTTGGCTCACATTCAGTTATTTGCCTTATACTGATGTGGAGCCTTTGAAAAACAGCTCCTGTGCTCAAAGGTGTTATCTGATAACAAATAAATAAAATAAACCAATATTATCATTCAAATTATTGTAATCCCTCCTCCCCAGGCCAGCCTAGCTGCTCTACTATTTTCATTCTTGCACCATTGTTACCCCTTGTTGCATTACCTTCATGGGTCAGACTACTTTCTGTTTCCTCTCTATATGAAATTACCTTCCTACATACTTTGCCTCTCCCCATCCTTCCCTGCTGCTAAGCAACTTCTCAGGGATTACTTTGCTCTTTCCTGCTATTGCTTTTAGTACTTCTATGCTCAACCCTTGTATTTGGACTGTTCTGCCATCAGTCTACAAATTGATCAATTACCACCACTCATTATTAGTTTACTGTTCATATTTATTTGCACTATTATTCATTGTGTATTTCTTGGTTGTTTTGCAGTTATCTTTTGAAATGTGTTCACTCCGTACCCTTCCCTAGGTACATCTGAAATGAGCCTTGGCTCATTCACCTTCCCTTGCCACCTATTAGTAAATAAATACATTAAATTCACCTACTATTATCCTCTTTCAGTTTGCATAATCTCTTCACACAAAATATATAAAACTCAAAATTTAAATACATTATATTTTCAGACTTGCTTGAGCCTCCCCTAGAACAGGTTGGGGCCTCCCCAGGGAGGCTGGCCTCACCATTTGAGAACCCCTGCACTACACCAAGAGAATGATAAAACCTGTCACAATGGCTGTTCAGTAACTTGTGATCTCCTATTCCATGGTAGATTCCGAACTTCACACCGCAGTAGGGCTGCCACCTATCCGGTTTTTGACTGGATAATCAGTTTTTTTAGGGTCTTTATCTGGTCAACTGGTTTTGATTAAATGCAGTCCAGTTTTGGGGCCATCTTGAGTGCTCTCTATAGTCTTAAAACTGATTTATCAAATAATTCACTGTTTTGGCTGCAATGCATGTCCAGGTTACAAAGAAGTTCTGATGTCACAGTCACTCAGACCTGCCTTTGTCTGTAAAACCAGTCTGTCTGGGATGTGTAAAGTATGTCCATTAAAATCATTAGCAGTAAATTTCCCTAATCTTTTCCACTCTGAATTTTAAGTATGGTCTTTCACTGCTATGACAGGAAACAGTTTTTAACCCTTTATTTGCTCTCATGTGTTTCTATTTGTTTGCCCTATATTCTGGTATGATTTAGACCCAGTTTTGTTAAATTAATAATCTAACTTTTACTGCAGTAATCGCTACAGTTTCTCTCATATTTTTTGTATTACCTGAACATTCCATGATATTAGCTACACTTTTACAGGTCATCAGATAAACAACATGAAATGGTGAGTCTGAAATTGCTGAATGTCTTAGAAATATGAAAAGAAACAGCAGTAGCTGCTGAGGTAAAGGGGAACACAGTGCAGTATTAATGGAACCACAAGCATTGATAATTAAGTTATCAAAAATTGGTCAAAGCATCAGAATACATGACTGACATGGAAAGGAAAATGGGAGAGTGTTTAACAGAGGGCTGAGCAATAAGCTGTGGACGAGCTTGGCACATCGAGCAGGCCTGAGTTTGATTCCCACAGCCTCCACTTACATACTGTATAACCCTGAGCAACTCACTGAACCTTCCTGTACTCCTGGGTCACTCCTGTAAAATGGGCTATGTGACCTATGGGAGTTAACCTGGTTGTCAAAGAATAAAAATAAATAACTGAATAAATAAATCAAATAAATAACAGTACAACAATGATGTCTTATCACGAGAAATGTCTATTCCAACATTACAAATGGCTTTGTAGGAGGAGCGATATACTCACCAGTCATAAAACGGGGGTGGAGCCAGAGGCAGAGTTTAGGGTGTGGTTTAGCATCCGGTTTTTACCTCATCCAAAGGTGGTGACCCTACACCATAGGCTGAAATTCAAAGTCAAAGTTCCAGCTTTGCAGATCTGATACACTTCTATTATAAACTCCCATATCCATCGACATTTTGAATTTGAAATTTTGTGAATCTGCCTCTGGACTGCAAAGTTTGACTTAGCTCTGTGAAAAAATTCACAGAACAGTGGTAATCCATGAAATATTATGCAGAACGAATTTTATCAACTTCATTCATCTCTAGTCAATCCTGTAGAGAGGTCTGATTTTTACTGTTGCTACATTTGGCTTTAGTTTTTACAACATTTTGGGCTCAATTTTAGAATGTGGCTGCAGGGCTTGCATTAAGCACTGTGTCCAATGCAAAGGGGACCACAGATGAGTCAAAGCCTTTCGGATGCAGAGTGGTCTGATTTTCAAAGAGGTGGCACTTTATTTTATTTTAGTCTTTGGTAACTGGGTAAGGCCCACTAGGTAGAAGTGCCTGTTTTCAGGGGTGACCTGGGAGCACTGGGGAGGTTAAGTGACTTCCATAGAGTCACATAGTATTCAAGTGATGGCTGTGGGAATCAGTCTTATCTGCTGGATGTATGAAACTCATTCACATCTCATTACTCTAATGTCTAGGCTATACTGCCGGCCATAAATTGTGACATATTCCCCACTTTCTGGCACCTTTCACCAAAGGGTTGGTGCAAGTGCTGCAATGCCAGATGCAACGTTAGACCAGACAGTAGCTGGTCTAACTACCGGTGTCCCATGTTCTGGACTTACAGCAGGCATTTGTGGGACACTTCTTTGAAAATCACACTTACTCAAGGTGTGACACAAGTTGCCATTTGCATCACAAACCCTGTTACAAGTCTGGTGTGCTGCCACATCACATCTGAAAATTGAGCCCTTTATTTTTAATACAAATAAACTCTGAGGAGGGAAATCTAAGAATTTTCTTCTGGAGTTCCTGATCCAGTGTATGTATGTGTGTGTATGATCAACTTTTGCTGTGAGAGCTGTTTACATTTACATTGTGAGCACCACTACATTTTGCAACTGCCTTCTTTCTATACATATTTTGCTAGAAGATATGTAGAAATAGTACATTCAATATATATATTTACAGAATGTAGTCTATATATTATAAAGGTATATGTAATATATATTCCAGTCATATTTATGAATGGTAAGCCCCTTGTTCAGTGACTCTAATAGCGAACAGGTTGATGCTGACAACATTGATGTTTTCACTGTAATAGTCCACCTGAGACCCTGGCACACTTTCCCCACTCCTGCACCTTCCCTGAATCAACTCCAACTCAGAGTTGATAATCCTAGAGATCAGGGGTGGGGTAGACTCATTATTGGGGTTCAGGGAAGCCCCTGATGAAAAAAACAGTCAGGTTCTCCATTCAGATTTATGTCATCCGTGAACTTGCAGTCGACATTAATCTGTCTCTGTGATGACAGTCAACAACTTAGTTGTCAAACTGGCATCATAGATCCTTTATAAACTATAAAGCATATTTATTTGCTATGTAAAACATATATTTAAAATGCATTATCTCTCTCTCTCTCTCTATGTGTGTGTGTGTGTGTATATATATATATATATATATATATATATATATATATCATATAGATAATACATATAGTACAGATACTTTCCATATGTATGTCAGGCTAAACACATTTTAACATACATGAAATATATCTCAGAAAATGCATCTGTAATATATTGAAAATGTATGATTGCTAACATGCACTTATTATAGAAATTACAGAGTAAAATTACACTTACATAAAACTATAATAGTTTTCTCATTAGAGAGTCCATAAAAACATTAAAAATAAAACAAAATATTTTCTTTGATAGTATAACAAAATATATACATTTAGTATATCAATGCCAAGTGTAAGACATACCTCACTGAATTCCGCAAACATCTAAAGTATAACTGGAAAAATGCACATATACTGGAATATGTGATATATTTAGACTTATTCAGATACAGTCTACATATTAAAACATTACTGTATAGTTGTTTTCCACATGTTTATAATTTAAAACTATGTTATGAATATATTTTTATGTTTTTTATGTATTTATTATCTTACAAGGGACACCAAAAATGATAAGATAAAAGTAACTCAGAATATATATGTTGGATAGATTCTAAACACATGTTTACCTAAAATGCAAAATATGTAGAAACTGCAATGATGTGTATGCACAAATAAGTATTTTTTGATTTTATTCAAAATCACAGTGAAAGAACAAAAACTTGAATTTTAAAATAGTACACTAAAAGCATATTTCAAATATATATCTCAGAATATGTTTCTCAAATAACATACATCTTGGATCATTCTGTGAATATCTAGAATATACTTCTAAATATATCTGAAAAGTGAGAATGTATCTGACATATTTGAATAAAATTTTGGGATACAAGGATATATTTCAGACATTAAAACAATATAGGTCGTCTCCATATAGGGAGGATTCATAGGTGCATGGGAAGACTTCTGGGAGAGGTGGCAATTCAAGCATGATGGACTACATCTGACCAGGGAAGGTGTAAGAGCACTGGGACAGAAGCTTTTCATCAACATTGGAAGGTTAAACTGCAGGAGTGGGAGTTGAGGCGAAGGAACCTGTCCCTGTGACATTGGAAGACAGAAACTTAGTCGCAACTCCCCCCCACACACACAAACAAGTAATAGACATGAAGAGCAAAAAAAAATAAAGATAGGAAGGAAGGTCAGATATGAATCGGCATACATTCAAGGGGAAGGATAGGAAATGCAGCTGGGGAGGTGGAGCAGGTAAGCATAATGACAGCAGGAAAAACTGAAAATAGAGAGATGCCAAAACTTGGAGAGCCATGCATACAAATGCCCTCAGTCTAGATAACAAACTACCAGACCTAATAACATTAATTCAGAGGCAGACCTGGACATTGTTGCTGTGTCTGAGACATGGTGCACAGAAACCAGGAATGGGATATAGTAGTGCCAGGATATGCTCAGTTTCAGAGAGACAGAGTGGGAAGAAAAGGAGGAGGAGTAGCAATCTATATAAGGGAGGGAATTCAAGCCACCAAAGTGCAAGGTATGCAGGAAGAGGGGGAAGTACTGTGGATCACACTAAAAACAGGTAAGAGCATCACCATTCATAACAGAGACATCTACAGACCCCTGGATCAAGGGGAGGAGCAGAACAGGGCACTGATGGAGGCTATCAATAGGGTGGCAGCTAAGGGGGAGGTGCTGCTTATGGTGACTTCAATTTGCCAGATATAAATTGGAGCACCAATACTGTAGCTACAATAAGGTGTAGGTACATCCTGGATGCCCTGCAGGGGGCATGCCTCAAACAGTTAGTTGAAGAACACACCACAGAAAAGGTGATATTGGACCTAGTGCTTACAAATGGTGAAAGAGTTACATATGTTGAGATTGGTGACCACTTGGGGTCCAGTGACCACTGTATGATGTGGTTCAAACTAAGAACAGTTGAAGAAGCAAGCAAACCACACTAAGGTAAGGGTTCTAGGTTTTAGGAGGGCTGACTTTGTGAAATTTAAGGAATGTCTCAGGGAAGCCATGGCAGGAAGAGAAATGGGGGAGAGTAGTGGAACACTGGGCATATCTCAAAGGGGCTATAGCTGAAGCAACAAGCTTGTGCATTAGGCAAGTTAGTAAAGCAAAGAGGAGGAGAAGATCATTGTGGCTCTCAAGGGAAGTGACTGGAAAAGTAAGGGAAAAAAGGTTAGCATTTAGAAGGTACAAGAGTACTCAGAGCGTGGGGGACAGGAGACTGTAGCAGAAAAAACAGAGGGAGGCAGAGAAGACAGTCAGAAGAGCAAAGGCGCAAACAGAGGAGAAAATAGCACATGCTGTAAAAAGTGGGGCTAAGACTTTCTTTAGGTACATTAGTGAAAGGAAAATGTTAAGGGGAGGGATTGTGAGGCTAAAAAGGCAGAGGGGGTTGTGCTGAAGAAGACACAGAAAAAGTGGAAATCCTGAATGCTTATTTTTGTTCAGTTTTACAAATGAAAGGGAAGGGAACGGTCCACCATTAGGTGATAGAGGCAACAGGGGAGGAGGAGTAGACAGCAATCAATTCACGGAGGAGAAATTCCTCCAAGAACTTTCAAAGCTGAAGGGCAATAAGGTATGGAACCAGATGGGATACATCCCAGAATAGTGAAAGAACTTGGAAAAGAGCTGGCAGCACAACTTGCAGCCTTGTTTAACAAATCATCAGAAACAGGTGAAGTTCTAGAAGACTGCAGAAAGGTGATTGTAGTCCTTATCCACAAAAGTGGGAGGAGGCTGGCACTATAGGCTGGTCAGCCTGACTTCAGAGGTAGGGAAATTAATGGAGTCACTGCTAAGAAAAAGGATTGTGGCATATCTTGAGTACAGTGGGGCACAGGATCTGAGGCAGCATAGATTCACAACTAGTCTGTCTTGCCAAACAAATGTGATAGATTTCTTTGATTGAGTGACAAAGGAGCTAGAACAAGGAGGGGTAGTGAATGTGGTCTACCTCAACTTCAGCAAGGCCTTCAACACTGTCCTACAGAGGATGTTTCTAAGCAAGCTTGACAGTCTGGGAGTGGGATCCAGGGTTGTAAATTGGGTCAGGACATGGCTGAGTTGATGGGTACAGGTAGTGGTGGTAAATGGGGCCCAATTCAATGAGAGTGAAGTGTCCAGTGGGGTACTGCAGGGTTCAGTTCTAGGGCCAGTTCTTTTTAACATCTTCATAAACAACATTGCAGAGGGACTGAATGGGAAAGTGTGCCTCTTCACGGATGACACCAAAATCTGCAACAGAGTGGACACCTCTGAGGGGACAAAGAAAATGAAAAGGGACCCAGGCAGTCTTGAAGAGTGGTCAAGGGTATGGCAGCTGAGTTTCAATACTAAAAATGTAAAATCATGCATTTGGGTCACAGAAACCCAGAGGAGGAGTACATGATGGGAGGGGAACAAGTCATGGCAACAATGAATCAAGAAAGGGACCTAGAAGTGACCATAACTTATATTCTAAAGAGGTCAAGGCAGTGAGAGAAGGCAGTAGTGAGAGCCAGTAGGACACTGGGTTGCATAGGGAGGGGTATCACTAGTAGAAAGAGAGAGGTGGTGATACTACTTTACAGACAATTAGCGACACCCCATCTGGAATACTGTGTACTCTTCTGGATGCTTAATTTCAAGAAAGACATAGACAGAATAGAGAAAGTTCAGAGAAGCGCTACAAAAATGGTATAAGGGTTGCATCAGTCTCCGATGAGGAGGAACTGAGGGACTTCAGCATGTTTTGCAGGAGGTGAGAAGAGAAAGGGGAGGTATGACAAAAACTTTCAAATACCACAAGGGCATAAACAAAGTACAAGGGGGTAGCCTCTTCCAGATAAAATGGGGTTTGAGAATAAGAGGACATGATATAAGGTTAGAGGGAGGCAGGCTCAGGAGTAACGTGAGGAAATAGTTATTCATGGGAGGGTGGTGGGCAAGTGAAACATCCTCCCCGCAGAGGTAGTGGAGGCAAAAACAGAAGGGGAATTCAAGAGGACATGGGACAGACATAAATGAATGACAGCAACAAGGGAGTAAGGGAAAGCTATAGATCAAATAAGGTCTGAGGTAGAATTATAGGTAGGAAAAATGGGCAGACTTGGTGGGCCAGGCGGTCTTTATCTGCCATCAGATTCTATTATTTTATGTTTCTATGAATGCAAATTTGGAATCAGCTCATTCTTAAATGACATTTCTACATTTCTTTCATGTTATAACACTCATTTATCAGATACTAAACAACTTCTGAAATATGGATGCTGCTTTCAAAGATACAAGCACTGTCTACACAAAATAACAAGTATTTCTCTGCTATATCATCACATTGCTATTTGGCTATGTTGTACATTGCTTTCCCCAACTACTGCAAAATGCTTTGAACAATGTATCCAGTTTGAGCATGTAAATAAAACATGACTGAACCATAACTACATTCTCTCTTCTAGTACAATCTATAATTTAACTGTATTGATTTACAACCACTGTATGTAATAGAACTAGAGAGTGAAAGATGTATAACCTGAGAAGAAGTCGTATTTCATACACATGGGCTTTCAAGGGAAATGTGAAAGTTGACTTTTCAAACCTTGCAAGACTGTGATTAAACAGTAGATCAACTCAAATGCTCTGTATTGGATACAAGATCAATATTTGTTAATCTTATTAAAAATAATTTATTCCCACAAATTAAATGACAGAGTCAGTTTCAAAATTAAAATGTGTCCATTCCATGTATTACCAGTCAGCATCTTTGGTGGTATGTAGTCAACTATATCTCCATTTTCCTAACACCAGAGGCTAATTATTATTTTGAGGCTGGCCATCTACTTTTTTCACACTAAAGAAGCTGTAGTTATATGATGATACTGAAAATGTACGTATCTGATGCTAATTTTGCAGACTGGGATATGTGTGTGTGTGTGTGTGTGTGTTTGGGTGTGCGCATGTATGTGTGTCTTTATGTGTCTGTGTGTGTATTGTGTTTTAACAACATTGAGGGCCTGATTCTCAAATAAAATTATATGCAGTAACATCAGCCAATTATGTTCATAGCTCAGTTGAGAAAAGGGATGTATGTGGAAGTTTAATATTCACCTGAGCACTTTAAGTAGAAATAAACCAAATAACACAGGAAATTGTTATATGCACAATGCAAACCTGAGTGCCAGTCATACATCTATATGTTTTAATTGTGTTTGGTTTTACAGCAGATGTATTTTATACACTGGTTGGGTGAGGATACCCAAATCATTTTCCAGTGGTATTTTATGATTCAGCTCCCTTTCAAAGGGTAATACTCATCTACTGGCCCCACAGCTTTTAGGTGGGGTTAAGCACCTGTTTTTTTTTTTAAGTAGTGATTTTCTCCCTCCTGCCATTCCCAGCAGTTGACTCTTTCAAAAGTTCCTATGTACACACTGGACTCTATGCCTACCATCCAATGCCACCAGCCCTCCATGGAGCCTTGAGTTACCCCTCAAGCCAGTGTTGGATGGGAGCTGTACCCCGATAGTGTTCATTCTTCAGGTAGTGGGAGGCAGATGGGTATGGACAGAACACACTGGGGCCCATCATATATCGTTGCAAAAGCTATTTGTATGTTTGCTTGTGCGAATGCACAAGAAACATTTCATCACAACTTACTGTAGGAGAGAAGCAGGGTTTTGGAGGTGCAGCACTGTGGGGGCCAATGGCCCCAGTGCCTTTTGAGGCTTGGCCTGCTTTCCCCAATGTGGTGGCATGCTGCTGCTGACACAAGTTCAGCCAGCATGCTACCACCTTGAAACGAATCCGCTGCTGCAATGAGGGAGCAACCCATCATTGCAGGGCAGTACCTTGCCATCCCCGACCCAGCACATTTGCCAACAGGGGAGCCCACTCCCTGTCAGCTTACTGCAACCCCTCCCCCATTTGTTGTGTGGCAAGTGGGTGACCAATCCCCTTTGGCATCATGTAACCCCCAACAGTCTTTCTTTGCTGATGGGGGGACCCAATCCCCTTCAGCTTCAGTCCCCCCTTCCCAGTTCAGTTTGCTGATGGGGAGCTCACTACCCATTGGCATAATGTCCCCCCAAATTTGTTGTGTGCCGAGGGGGGTGCCCATTCCCCGACTCTGCCCCCTTGGTATGTGCCGACAGGGTGGGCCAATCACCCCAAAGAAAAAAAAACACTCATGGCATGCTGGGAGCCCACCCCATCATACCAAATGCCCCTTCAATAAAAAAAGTCCCGCAATGTTTTTTATGTTGTCTTGCGCACATAGCACAGACAACATATTATGGTTGCTTCAGTGGAGAAGTGAGCTTTGGAGGTGTGGATCTGCTGCAGCCAATGGCGCCACTACTTTTTCAGGCAGGGCTCTGTGGCTCCAATGGCGGAGCACACTGTCTATAACAGTAGTTACAGAAACGTGCCATCACCTTGAAAGAAAGTAGCTGCTTCAATCAGGGAGCACCATGAAGCAGTCCCTGGTTGCAGCAGGCAATTACTGCTGGTGTCCCCTGTCATGGCGGCAGCGACTGTGAAGCCGAGGGACAGCCACCGCCTTGTGCAGTCCTTTACAAAGCTGATGGGGGTGCCCAATCCCCCTGCTGGCTTGCCCCCTCATAAATGAATTTGTTGATAGGGAGTGCCCAATCCCTGTCGGCATGTTCCCCCCATTTCTTGCGTGCCGAGTGGGTGCCCAATACCCTCTGCTCATGAAACCCCCCCACCCAGTATGTGCCAATGGTGGTGTCCAATCCCCATCGGCTCCAGTCCTCCCACCACAAAACATGCAGGTGGCACACTGGAAGCCCACCCCAGCATGCCAAAGTGCCTGCTGAACAGGAAAACTGTCCCTATGTCTATTTTTTAAAACCCTGTAAAGAAGAAATGTTCCTAGCTATCTGCCCCATCCCCAACCCACACCCACCCACTTAGTACCCCTCCCCCATACCCCCCTCACCCCATACTCACCTCCAGATCCCAGCCAAGTGATTTTCGATGGACCGGGAACATGTCTGCACTCTTCAAAGCCGACCATGAACTGAAGAAATACTGGTGAGCTGTATAACTGCATAAATGTTTTTTTTTCAACTTTGGTGCATGTCTCGGGCATTTTGGGGAGTTTTGGCAACAAATTTTCAACATGGGGTTATTGGAACCCCATCTCATGAATTCAGTCACAGTCATGGCGTTATTCGGTCCCAAAAGGTGATTTCACAGTCACTGCGCAAAATCACCTTTTGGGACCAATTAAAGAAATTACAGTGCCACTGTTCATGAGGTGGGCTCTCAAAAAGCCTATGTTGCTAATTTGGTGAAAATTTTTTTAAAAATGACTGTTTTATGAGCATGCATTGCACAGTTGCTATGTGTGCTTATAACTTTGCGAATCTGCAATATTTTCACTCCAGATTTTCAACATTGGTATTTTTCCACACCTCCTTAAAACAGTACAGCTGTCATTTTACACATCCTGTCCGAAATGTGTTTTCACAATACCGGCGCAGAATAGCACGGTCGCTGTGGGAAATCAGTGTTCAGGATGGATTAAGAAAATCACAGTGATAGTGCTCATGAGTAGAGGTTCTAAAATGCCTATGTTGAAAATTTGTTGACAAAAGTCCACAAAATGAGTATGTTACAAGCGTAGGTTGTGTAGTTTCCATGTGCACTCGTAACTCCGAGATTTTGTAATATTTTCACTCAACATTTTCAACATTGTCAATTTTGCACACCTTCTTATGAACAGTACAGCTGTCATTTTTCATCCTGTCCGAAATGTGTTTTCGCACAACTGGGGCACAGTGGTGGGGTCGCTGTGGGAAATCAACGATCAGGACAGATGAAGAAAATCATATTGACAGTGTACATGAGCAGAGGTCCCAAAATGCCTATATTGAAAATTTGGTGAAATAATTCCACTAGATGACTGTGTTACTAGTGCGCATTGCGCAGTTTGTACGTATGCTCATAAATTCGAGCATTTTTAATATTTTCACTCGAGATTTTCAACACTGCCATCTCTTCACACCTACCAATGAATGGTACAACTGTCATTTTTCACTTTCTGCCCGAATGGTGTTTTCCCACATCTGATGCAGAATGGCACTGTCGCTGTGAGAAATCAATGTTCGGGACAGATTAACAAAATCCCAGTGCCACTATTCATGAGCAGAGGTCCCAAACACTTTCATGAGGTGGGGATCACAAAAATGCCATATTGCAAATTTGTAGTGCAAATACCAACAAACAGCCGGGGCATTAGAGTTTCTAGCCATAACATCCCACCCTGTACAGACTGACAGGTGTCAGGGGTGTGCCTTTGCATTGCCGGCTGTCATGCTTACACCATACCATCCCCCCCAACCTCAAGCTACTGAGAGGCATCGAGGTGTGCCTTGGACTCTTCGGACCCATAGTTTACCCCATTCTTCTATGCTGCACCCATTTCAGCGAATGTCCTTATGAAATGGTGTGACTGTAAAACCAAACACCCCAAGGCACACCTCAGCACTTGTCAGTGTCTTCAGGATAGGGTGAGGTAAAATGCCATGAGTGTTATGGCCAAATGGGGTGAGTGTAAGGCCTGAGGACCCCAAGGCACAATGCAATATTTGTTGCACTGCAGGGTAGAGTGAGTTGAAATGCCATGAACGTTATGGCTGATGCCCAAAGGCACTCCTTGGTGCCTGTCACTCTCTGTAGGGTGATGTGGAGTTGATGTCACTTTCATACTACACTGCCATTCCAATTATGCATCTGTTCAACTCCACCAATGCCACTGTCAGCAAGACAACATTCGGCATTGACAAATGCTTGTTTTTTTTAAACCTGTAAAACAGAAAACAGTCCCTTGTTGAATTTGGTGGCTCCTCCCCCAACTCGCACCCACCCTGTGTGCATCCTACCTCCTCCACACACCCCTCACCCTATACTTACCTCTGGAGCCCAGCGCAATGATCTTCAGTGGACCGGGAACACGTCTGCACTCTTCAAAGCTGACCGCGAACTGAGGAAATGCCGGTAAGCTGTATAATGGCATAAACAGGGGGTTTTCAACTTTGGTGCATATCTCAGGCATTTTGGGGGAATTTTGGCACCAAATTTTCAACAAGGGGTTATTGGGACCCCTCCTCATGAATTCAACCACTGTCATGGCATTATTCAGTCCCAAAAGGTGATTTCATGGTCACTGTGTGGAATCACCTTTCAGGACCAAGTAATGAAATGACGGTGCCAGTGTTCATGAGGTGGGCTCTCAAAAAGCCTATGTTGCAAATTTGGTGGAAAAAATCCAAAAAAATTACTGTTTTACGAGCATGCATTGCGCAGTTCTATGCATGCTCATAACTTCACAAATTTGTAATGTTTTCACTCCAGATTTTCAACATTGGCATTTTTTCACACCTCCTTATGAACAGTACAGCTGTCATTTTTCACATCCTGTCCGAAATGTGTTTTCACACTTCTGGCGCAAAATAGCGTGGTCACTGTGGGAAATTAATGTTTGGGACACATTAAGAAAATCACAGTGATATTGTCCATGAGCAGATGTCCTAAAATGCCTATGTTGAAAATTTGGTGATGAAAGTCCATAAAATGACTGTGTTATGAGCATGCATTGCGCAGTTTCCACACATGTTCATAACTTCGCGAATTTGTAAAATTTTCACTCCAGATTTTCAAAATTGCCATTTTTCCACACCTCCTTATGAACAGTATAGCTGTCATTTTTCACATCCTGGACAAAATGTGTTTTTTGCACTTCTGGCACAGAATAGCATGGTCGCTGTGGGAACTCAGTGTTCAGGACACATTAAGAAAATCAGTATGACACTGTTCATGAGCAGAGGACCTAAAATGCCTGTGTTGAAAATTTGGTGGCAAAAGTCCATAAAATGACTGTGTTACAAGCGTGTGTTGCTCAGTTTCCATGTATGCTCGGAAGTGTGCAACTTTGAAATATTTTCACTCCAGATTTTCAACATTGGCATTTTGTGACACCTCCGTATGAACAATACAGCTGTCATTTTTCATCTCCTGCCCAAAATATGCATTTGCACATCTGGTGTACAATGGCACAGTTGCTGTGGGAAATTAACGTTTTGGACAGATTAAGAAAATCATAGTGACAGTGTTCGTGAGCAGAGGTCACAAAATGCCTATGTTGAAAACTTGGTGTAATAATTCAACTAAATGACTGCATTACACGTATGTGTTGCACAGTTTCCATGTACCCTTGGAACTTCGAGCATTTTTAATATTTTCACTACAGATTTTCAACATTGCCATCTCTTCACACCTCCGTATGGATGGTACAGCTGTCATTCTTCACATCATGCCTGATATGTGTTTTTGCACATCTGGCACAGAATGGCACGGTCATTGTGGGAACTTGAAGTTTTGGGACACATTAATAAAATCACACTGCCATTGTTCATGAGAAGAGGTCCCAAATGCTTTCATGAAGTGGGTGTCATGTAAAGGCCATATTGAAAATTTGTAGTACAAATACCAACACATGCCCAGGGCGTTATGGTTTCTAACCATAACGTCACACCCTGTACAGACTGACAGGCATCAGAGGTGTAACTCTGGATCACCTGCTATAATGCTTATGCCATCCACCCCCCACCCTGAAGCCAGTGACAAGCATCGAGGTTTGCCTTGGACTCTTCAGCCCTAGACTTCACCCCATTCTCCTGTACTGCACCCATTTCAGCATATGTCCTTATGAAATGGGGTGACTGTGAAGCCGAATGCCACAAGGCACACCGCAACACTTGCCAGTGTCTACAGAATAGGGGGAAGTGAAATGCCATGCGCATTATGGGCAATGACCCACAGGCACATTCTAATGCCTGTCCATCTCTGCAGGGTGGAGGTGGAATTGGTGTGAGCTCAATACTTCACTGCCACTCCTATTCTGCATCTGTCTAACTCCTGCATGTCCAATGCTAATATCAGCAAGCAAACATTCGGCACTGACAAATGCTTGTTATTATTTTCTTTCCCCCCTTGAGACACTGGCACTGTGACACCATGTTCAAGCACACACCGTAGTTTGTTGCTGAGTGGTATCATGTTATGTCTCCCCCCAACACTGCACATTCCTGTAACTTCACCTGTAGACACAGAGATGACACTTCTGTGGCAGCAACCCACTGTCTCCCTCCCCCGAGAAATAAATCATCCTCTGGGATGCTTCATCCTTTTCCATCAAACCACCCCTGATGTCCCAAGCTTGTTCACAAACCTGTGTTACCAGCCTCGGGATTACTAACCCTATACTGAACTGATAGGCGGGCCAATGCTAAGTTCCATGTTATGTAGCCAATTAATACACTCATTAATTACTTACAATATTATACATTATTATAAGAAGTGAAAAGTAATGCACATTGCAAAAACAAAAAAATAAAATGGATTATTGGTTGAAGGGACCCATTATTGTAGACAGTCTCAAGTCTACTTCTCAATACACAAGACATGGGAAAGCTAACAGGGTGCTGTGATGCCTAGGAAGGAGTCTTCTGAGTAGAAGGAAGAGGTGATGCTGCCCTTGTGTATGTCCATGGGGAGCTTGCACTTAGAGTACAGTGCACAGTTCTGAAGTCCACACCTTTAGAAAAATGGGGTCTGCTTAGAAGCTGAACAGAGGAGGGTCAGTAAAATGAAAAAATGGCAACAGAAGAAGTCATATGAGGAGAGAGTGGAAAATCTCAACATGTACACATTTGCAACCAGAACGGGGGACATGACAGAGACATATACATTTCTAAGGGGATAACAGAATACATTGCAATGAACTGTTCACTGCAAATAACATTACTTTGACTGGAGTACATGCATGGAAGTTGGTAGGGGGAGATTTATAAAGGATATGAAGAAGTTCCTTTTCACGGAAAGAGTGGTGGAAGAATGGAATAAATTACCCAGTGAGGTTGATTGCATACTCAGTAACTGGATTTAAATATGGGTGGGAAAAAAATAAAGGGTTAGTGAGGTCCATAAAAATGAGAGAAGGAATCTAGCTTTGTGAAGAGAATATGAAGATGCAGTACACAAGGACTACTAGCTAGAGCGCTTTGGTCTGGCATTAGCCTGGAAATAGATTTATACAAATAAAAGGGAAAACTGTGTAGACCTCAGTGACTTTGTTTGATATCAGTTTCTATCTTTATGGCAAGATGGTCATCCCCTCCCCATCGGGTATCAAAAGTAACAACTGGCTGTAGGGGATGTAAGAACATTGTATATCTCCTTACCTATACTTGCTAGAAGTACACAAAATGTACATAAAATGTGAAAGATTCCTGCAGGTAGGTGAAATATCTGACACAATGTCCTATCACTAACACAAAATGTGCACAATGTTGACACAGGAAAATGTATTGATGCTCATAATTATAACTGATGCAAACCACCAATGCAGCTTCCTGATATAGCAGCAGGGGCTGTTTTTGACACAAACATGATTTTTGCTGCTTAATTTAATGAGAGAATCACCATGGCATTTTGTGGCTTCTTTCTTTCAGTAAAATACAAAGTTTGTCATAAATGTATGCGACAGTCTCCATATGGTCTGTTCTATCTGTTCTGCACTAGGAAGACCAATGCTAGGATTAAAATTCCAGACACCCAGATTTTTGGTGGTCAGAGGAAGGTGCATCAGGTTTCACTTTGGGCAGTGGCAGTAAAGAGTTACAAAGATCAGTGATACATGGTGTGCATCACATCTTCAACAGTGACAATCAAATGTCTGAGACTCAGAAATGTGCTGCACTGAAAACACACAAAGTACAAGTGACCCCTCCTTCAGGGAAGGGGGTTGAGACAAGCATGTCGACATGCATTGGGGCACACTTTACTGAACCTGGGCAAGTATGTGTTTTTTTTTTCTGACCTGCAGCCTACCTCACACCTGTCCTAGTGAGGGAATCTCCCTCAGCCAGAGAGTCCGGAAGGCTCCCTAGGCAATAAGAAACTGATAATCCAATGAATCATCAGAATCCAGCTGACTCCGCAAATTCTGAAGGTGAAAAAGAAGATGAAGGGGAATGGGTAGAGTAATCCCACATTTCCTTGATCCCATCCATGTTTGATTGTCAATGTACTTCATTTCTGGTTGGAGACAGTTGAATGACTCTGCAGCTATAGGAGACACAGTCTACCTCTACACTGAAAGTGAACCCGATTTTGTCTACTGCAGAGAACACATCTTAATCCTTCAGCAAATGTGAACATATTGTATATTTAGTCCTCTGATCTGATGAAGAAAGTATAACACCAGAAAATTATTCTCAAAACCAATTCTGTTAGTCCAATAAAATGTATCACTTGCAACATATTTTTTTTTTATTTTGCAGAAATTGTTAAAAAAGAGTAAGACAATTTACACAAAAAATAATTGTCCCTGATCCCCACCCAGAAATA
Source organism: Neoceratodus forsteri (assembly GCA_016271365.2). Lineage (NCBI taxonomy): Eukaryota > Metazoa > Chordata > Ceratodontiformes > Ceratodontidae > Neoceratodus > Neoceratodus forsteri. Next base: position 864,947,814 of record CM057450.1, on the reverse strand, counting down.
ACTCAAGCCACACTGCTTTGTCACATTTTGGATGCTCACTGGCAATATTTATTTAAAAGGCACAATTTATATTCATCAATTTACATAAACTTCATTTCCAACAATCATTATTTATAACTCAGACATAACAGTCCCACATCACTTCTAGGACATAACAGTCCAGTCTTCCCTCTCGTGGTTCTTCCTATTGTTCTCCTCCACTTTCGTCATTGCTTCTCGGGGTCTGGACATCGTGATCCGTCCCCCCCTTTCCATCATCATAACCCGGTACCACACTTACCCGGACCACACCCCCTCCCCACTAGGTGTGAACACGGTGATCCACACCCTACTTCTATGTCCCTCCCCCATTGCTCCCACACCTGGGTTCTTTTGTCCCCAGCCCATGGTACCTACCCCCTCCCCCTTTGCCTACCCCTCTTTTTCCCCTAGCTCCCAATCCCTTCTCCTCCCTTACATTGCTCTCCCCAGTTTCCTGACACCTTCTGACGGGGCTCCACCTAGCCCCCTGGACCCTGGCCACCCATCTGCGGCCCACCTGGCCTGTGTTGGGCCCTATCTAAGGTCACTTCCACCTTGTGCCTCTCCTACCCCATGCCTCTCTCATGTTCCTCTCCTCTTTCTTGCAGGGAAGGTTGGTGGAGAATTTATACAGCAAGAAAGAGGGCTTACTGAGAGTGACATGCCCTTAAGTAACCCCTAAGGAACCCTGATCAGGACATCTGGCCCTCCCCTTAGCCAACAGCATGATTGTATGACACCCCTATGATGTCATAGCCCCTCCCTCTTTACCTCCAGTCACCCCCTCCTTCTTTTGTCATTCATTACTGGCTGGATCCCATGACAACCAGGCTTGCCTTTTATTGGCAGCTTAATTATCCCTGGATCCCCACCCAGAAATTGCTTAGGCCACACTGCTTTGTCACTTTTTGGATGCTCACTGGCAATATTTATTTTAAAGGCACAATTTATATTTATCAATTTACATAAACTTCATTTCTAATAATCATTATTTATAACTCAGACATAACAGACCCATATCACTTCTAGGACATAGCAGTCCAGTCTTCCCTCTTGTGGTTCTTCCTCTTGTTCTCCTCCTCTTTTGCCATTGCTTCTCAGGGTTCAGACACTGTGATCTGGCCCCCCCTTTCCATCATCATTACCGGGTACCACACTTACCTGGACCACTCCCCCACAACTAGGTGTGGACACGGGGATCCTCCCACTAGTTCTATATCCCTCCCCTTCCCCATTACTCCCACACCTGGGTTCTTTTGTTCCCAGCCCGTGGTACCTGCCCCTCCCCCATCTGTCAGCCCCTCCTTTTTCCCCTTACTCCCAACCCTTCCACTGACCCATCTCCAGCTTGCAAAGGAAGATGGGGCTCCCCTCTTGTGGGCTAACCCCTCAGGCCTTTCTTGTTGGTTTCCAAGACTAGCTCCCCAAAAGGCTGGAGGAACATGCCCAAGCCGAATTCCATCAGGTGAACCCCGTCCACCCGGTACACCACCTCATGCTCATAGGAAATGTCCCTATGCTGAATGTGAACCGCCCCCAACTCGATAAGACAATTTACACAAAAAATAATTATCTGTGAAGTGGGTAAGGTGCTATCCATTCTAGGAATCAGTGCTTAAGAAATGGGATGCTCCACCTGTCATAGATGCAGCCAACCCTTGAGTAGACATGCAAACTATAATTCCAGTGACAAGAGCAGCCACCTTGACAGATGTTAATGATATGAATATTGAAGCATTCTGCAGATATGCTTACTCAGTCATGGGAACCTGTTGACAAGTGTCTTCAGCTTTGGCATTGGTAGCATGAACACTATTTGAATGGTCAACAGCAATACTACATGAAGTATTCAACCCCACTCTTAGGATCATGGATAAATCAAGGTTGTACATGGTCAGCCACTACCTCTATGCCAGTGGGCCAGCCAAAAAAGATTTCATAATTAAACTGAGAATAAAACTGATCCTGGCAAGGCATGGTAAAGATTATGATTAGCTGATATAAGAGACTGCATAAAGTAAAAAAGAGGCTAAGTAGAAATAAAATAAAACAAGATATTTATATGGTTTAATCTACTCAAAACCCATGTAAAGGGACTATGTGAATCTATCTCAAAATGAGGCTAAACTTAGAACTGGAAATATTTTACATAGTTTTACTGTAGAATAAGTAATTTCTGTCCCAGCTCGAGCTGGTACAGAAGATGATCTTGCCCATTTTCGACTACTGCGACATAGTCTATGGTGCTGCCCCACAGTCCCACCTATCCAGACTGGACTCTTTCTACAACTTCTTCTGTCATTTCGCTCTTGACTCCCCCCTCCTAATCCATCATTGTGATCCTTACCACTTCCTCAACTTCCTTCCCCTCCACAACCGGCGAGCTTTACACGGTTCTGAGTTCATCTCTAAATTCTAGCTTGGTTCGCTCCTCTTCTACATCTCCTGCTCTCTTGGTACCCCTTCCCCCTCCCTCTATTCCCTGAGATCCCATGTTGAAACTCAGACCCTTTCTATCCCTGGCAGAACCACATCGTCTGGCCAGAAAGACTTCTCGTATCACCTGCCTAAACTGTGGAATTCTCTGCCTCCTCAAATCCACTTCTTCTCCTCCCTTTTTTCTCTTGCATCTGCACTACACAACTCTCTCACTCCTTCCTGCACCTGCTTCTGACCCCCTCCCTATCTAACTCCTTTCTCGACTTCTCTCCTGCCCCCTTACCTCATGCACTTACCCTACCCCTCATGGTCTAGCGCTTAACCTCAAGACATGCTCACCTATGTTTCCACCCAGGCTACTGCGACTGCTGTGGTGTACCACCCACATAATGCTGTTGCACTCCACCTAGACCCATGTCTCAGCATTGTTCTTAATTATTCGTATGTATTATGTATTTTATGCCTGCATCATCTATGCTCCTCATGTATTATAAATGGATGCCACTCATAAGGATGTACTTTTTATTATGTTCCATATTCCTTGATCATGTTTGAATGTATGTATTGTATTTTATTGTACCTCTTTATTGCTGCATTGCTGCATTTAATTTACACCTCTGTATTGCTGTATGATTTGTCATTGCTACTACTGTACATCCCCCTCCCCTTCCCCCAGGACTTACCATGAGACGAGCATTAAGTTGCTCAGTGTATCTTTCCTGGTGAAACAATTCAATAAATAAATATATAAATGATGGAATTTATAATAAAAACAATGCTTACATTTTACCAAGGACACCATTCATAATATAATCTTGAAATGTGATTAATATCATGATTAAAAAAAGGCACAACCCATAAAACTATTTCTTTACAAAGTGCTAGTAGTTGGAACAAAACATTGGAACTGGCTAGGGAGTGCCTTACTGCTGCAGAGTTTAATAAATAACCATTTTTTTATTTCTGAAGTTTCATTACAAGTTTTTTCCTGGTGCCACTGTCAAGGGATGCCCAAATGGAATATTGTTTGAGTGCTGCTCAGAGAGGCTGTCAAGCTTCCAAGAAAACCTTCCCTAGATGCACCAGAAGATACACAGCAAAATCCTATGTGGCTACAAAGTTATGGGACTCATTCAAGATTTGACCAGAGCCATGGTAGTCTCATGGGCAAAATGAGTAGATGCTTTGGTGTCCAGTCTCTGGAAGGCAGGTGTACAAATTAATGAAACATTACAGACTGGACATGCAGAGTTCTGCGGATGCAGCCTTTGACTGAAAGGTACTTTAGTAAGAGACAAACACATTGTATTGCAATAGTATTATCTCCCTTCCTATGACATTTTTGGATGCTTAACAGCAGTGTATAATAAGCCTGTTGGAAAATGGAATGACATAGAAAGAAGAAAGTCTATCAGTCCTTGGGACTCTCCAGAGAGTTTTGTTCTCCATAAAATAAATGCTAAACTAAATTTTCTGTAAGTTTTTATAAATGTTTATATCACAGTTAATGCTATTTAACCTCTTTACATCTCATTGAAATAGTTCAGTCAATATAATGCGAGCCTCAAAAAGTGGTTCTTACATGTGAGGGAGTTAATTCAGCCACATTGACAGTGGTTTCAGATACAGAGAGCCCTTTTCCATGCAAGTTACTTTACTACTGTATAGCATGTATTATTAGTGCTCCAAAAATGTTTACAATATTAGCTGAAATGAAAAAAACTGTTAAATTAAGCGACCTCTAATATTATCTGCTAAATTCAGTCTTGCCCAACACCTTCTTATCCGACCATCTGCATCTCATTTACATAGCTTTACCCACATTTACTAGATACAACTAACAGTTAAGTGCAGTGTAGCATTTTAAAAACATAATTCTTTATTAGAAGAAAAAATAAATACTACTGCACTGTAATTTCATTCATTAAACACCAGGCAACCCCATCAAATGAAAATAAAGTAAGATGCTGTTCTTTAATTCAGCTTCTCTTCTGGTGCTCTTTTACATCTGCTTCACCTCACTTTTGTTCTTGCTCCATCTGTTAAGCAAAAAAAAGGCTATATCAGCTACTGTTCCTACCATCCCAACCATCTTACTTCACAATGAAAGCAGAGTTCACTAAATGTTTTTACTTACAGTGGTCAGATAGTTTTCATGCACATTCTTGATGCTGACATGTTCAAAACCACGAATAATATCCTCCCGATGAGCTTTCAAGTTGTTGAAGCTGTTCTCCAACCTTCTAGAGTGACGCTCCTTAAGGTTAAGCAGTCTAAGATCAGCAGCTAGGTCGTCACCCCCCCCACCGGCCACAAGGCTGTCTGAGACTTCTGCATAACAGCTTGTGAATTCCTTTTTCAGAAAATCCTTAAAGAGTTTATTTACGAAAATATTGAGCAGTTGCAGGAAGTCAGCACATGATGCAGGCACATACACCAACATGATTTGATTGTCCTCCAAATGTTTTAGTACTTCCTCAGTGGTGTAGAGTCTTTGGTTCTGCAGGCAGTTCCATTGATTGAATGTGGGCTCATATATGGGGCATTATAACTTTGCCAACAAACCGGATTGTAGTCTTCGAGTTCACCCAGTGATTTTCAGCGTGGGTAACATTCCACTCACTGGGGAATTTGTGCTTCATGTGACAAACTTCAGTTTGCCCTTTGTAGATCAGCTGGGGGATAGCATATCACTGAACAGAGTGTAGGCTAGAACGACGGAGATTTACTTCTTATCTCCTAAGCTGGTGACAAACACCTGCTTAGCACGCATTGCCTCCATAGTCCATTCAGAGACATGGATCGTACTGACCCCTGTCTCATCCAAGATTTTTTTTTTTAGACTTTGTTTATCTACAACCCTGGGGAACTCCTTCAAGCATCCTTGGACTCCCAGCCTCTACCTGCCACTGTGACCACTGCTTTTCCCCCTTGTGCTGCCAAGCACCACCTCCGGGTCTGAACCCTCCAGAGGTAGGGGCTGCCCTATCCACCCAGGGTGCTCTATCTTATAGGGCAAAGTGCCCAGCACATACGAACCTAGTAGGAGCGAGGAGATGGCCTGGAATTTGGGAGTGTGGGCTGTGAAGGATGAGATGCCTTCATCTATCCCCAGGATTTGGGTATTTCTTTCTTTTTCCCCATTCCCCCTGGAGCACAGCCAGTGAGGCAATGTAGTGCCATAGCTCAGCCCACCCCTGGCATTCACCACACTGCTCAGTCGCTGAACTTCCAGTCACCACCAGAGGTCACTCCATGAGCTAGCGTCTCCCATATCCTCCCCCGGGAAGAGAGAGCAGTCCTCTGGATGCTCGATCTCTTGCCCACCACAGACCCCAGGTGACTCCTGGCTCATTCCAGAACCCAGGTCACTGGCGTGGCATGAGGTGTAGCGTCCAGTACCTCAACCCTCAGCACCACTGGGCCAGCTTGTTTCATCCAAGTTAATGACCAGCTGTGGTGGAATCAGCTCTTGGGTGCAGGCTCTGGAAATACGGGACAAAAAAGATGATTTTAGGGTTAAGAAATCACTGGGTGTGTTACACAGCTACATAGATACATACATAGATATATAGATGCTGTCAGCATATATTGGCTATATGGCACACTCAGTCTGCCCATTTGAGCTTGTAAGTTCCCTTTACATTTTTCTAGAAGTCTGTTGCCCCTTACCCCTGACCTCCAGCATGCCCTTGTGTCTATCCCATGCATTCTTTAATCCTGTGATTAAAGAATGCATGTTTTGTACCCGGCTTTAGTCCCCTTATGTTTGTTGTAGCCATTTCTATATAAGAAGCCTCAGTCATGATCACTTGCTAGATAGTGTTAGAAGCCCCCCATTCTCTGATAACAATTGTGGCAAGTTAGCCTTCACTGTTCCCACTGCTTCAGCTTGGATCACAGCAACATTCACTACAGCCCCTTCAGAGTGAAGAATTTTAACAATGTTCTTTAGCTGCCCCTCTAGGTTATCCTCTAGATGGGTTGGATACCTTGTGGCTTCTTCAGGAGAACAGCTGGCATAGTAGTGGGATCTGGTGTTTTTGCACCTGCCACAGGTACTCAAATTTAAAGTTTCAGATAGAACTTTCATTTATTATTTTTCCAGTTGCAGTGAGGTAGTACCTTACTGTGGCCATCACTCCCTGCTCTACAGCATTCTGGCGAAGACTGAATCTGGATTTGGGAGTATAACAGGCATAAGAGGAGTGGCAGTTTCTTTTGGCAGGAGGAGGAGAAGCTGAAGCAAGCTCTTTGGCAACTGTCATTGCTATGTTTATTTCAACACCCAAGCACTCAGCCAAATATGTGCCTGAGACCATTGTAGCCTCCATTTGGTATTTCCTTTTAACTTGGGAGGATTGGATCCACTTCAGCAGCAACACTGAAACCAATGCAAAAGAAAAGCAAGTTAGTAAGTTAAGTAGATACACACATTACTGGCACCAAATAATGTCAAACATGAGTAAGGGAAGAGTGTGATTATAATGGAGTTTGCCCTTTAAGGGGCAGACCAGGTTGTCCTGGTGCACCACTTCCCTTTCCATTAAGATGGTGTGCTCAGAAGGGGAAGGGGGAAGGAAGGGGGGCCAGTGGGATAGAACAATGGCCAAGCAGCAGGAAGGGGAGGGACAAGTGGAGGTACATAAGGGACAGCACAGAGGTGGTTCAGCCACTTTTGCTGGAGGTTTTGATCTAATTGAAACTGCAGCACATCAGATTGGCTGAACAACTAGAGAGGTTTGTGCACTAGGATACAACAGGTAAGAGAGCTTCCAGGAATAAGTTTAAAAAAAAAATAATAATAATAAAATAAACAGATAAGGAATAATAATATATAAGGGTAGTTATATTCCTTTACTCAAAGCAAAAAAAAAAAGATATAATAAAGAAATCATCTTTTCAGGTGAATATTATGTGATTAGTTTATTGGACTTCTTGGAAGGAAGTTTTTAACATTTCGGGTTCGAGTGAATGCACTTTGAGTGGTTGGAGAAAGATTTTGCAGCTGTACTGAGGTTGCATGCCTCGTTTTAGTATGTGACTGGCTTATTAGGTTTTGTTTGAGGCAAGTCTAGCATTGCTGGTTCAAGTGTATTGGGTTTTGGTGTTTGGAATAAATTTCACAACTGCGCTGAGTTTTGTATGCCTAGGTTTTAAGTCGTGAGGTGAATAGACCCACAGAAATGAGTTTAGCTGAAAAAGCGTGTTGGCCCAGAGAAGGGTCTTTCAGTTAGAAAGATGAGGTTGGCTGTAGAGAGAAGGCTTGTGAATGCAGAAGCTGGATTGACTGGGGCTTCCACTGGCTGGTAACAAGCAGAGCTTGTAGCTTACAGAGTTGAGAGTCTGAGGCTGATATACAGGGTTGTGGGTCCTTTAAAAAAAAGAAATTAAAAGCTCAAGGTAGAACTTTGCATTGCTGATTGAAGTGAGTCACGCAGCTCGAGGGGAAACAGGTTTCTGAGGCCTTATAGGGTGAGTTAGGCTTGACTGGAATGTTTGGGAGATCTGTAACAGTTTGGGTGCCAAGGGATGTTTGCAATGGAGCTGCTGTGACAACAAAGGATCACTCGCCCACTACACAAAATCCTTTTGTGCTCATTTTTTCCCTACAGGGACCCAGTGAGCAGTGCTCATCAGCTCTGCTTGGAATTTGTTACCGCACACCGGATTGACCAAGTGGCTTTCAAACGAAACTCACCCCCCACCCCTGTGCTACCTCCTAGCATCCTCACGGGGTTAGTGCCTGCTTTCCAGGAAGAAGAGACTGATCGGAGGGACAGCATCAGTCTCACCACCCATGGCCCCATGTAGTAACACGGGAAACAGGGGGAAGTGGCTGCAGGGGCCTTCGCATTTGGCGAGGTGGAGGGGGCATATGGACTGGCAGGATAAGATGGGAGAGGATTCAGGGGATATTCACTTGCCACAAAGCCAGTAGGTCAAAGAGTAAGGGGCAAGGGCCTAAGGAAAGGCCTAGCATGTGGGGGGCAATGAAGCAGCCAGTTGGCGTGAAGTCACATGTGAAAGGGAACCTACCTGGTGATTTGGTCTGGCAGATGGCACAAGTGAACTAGTGCTTCCGGGGGAGGGGAGGGGGGCGCTCGCACGATGGGCAATGAGGGAGACAAGGAGATGCCTAGAGTAAGGCCAAACAGACTGGAACGATGAGTGGCCATGTGGTGTGACATCACACGCCGGCGGGGAACAGACCAGGAGGGAGCCAATGGCCGATTTGGCCTGGCAGGAATGGTGCTAGGCTTAGTGCTCCAGAGGAGGGGACATTTGAAGTGGCAAAGGAAGGAGAGGCCTATCAAGGGATCTAGCAAGGGGGATGATGAGCGGCCACATGGCATGATGTCACACGCCAAGGGAGCAGTTCGAACTCGAACAACTGACATTCTGCTGGGGCAGCGGAAGTGGGAAGAAAAGGAAGGAGAGCACCTGGGAAGGCATGAGGCAATGATGAGCTGGCTGATGTAACACGCCAGTGGGGTATAGCAATGTAAGGAGACCCAGAAAAGGATGACGGGGAACACAAAAAAAAAAAAAAACAAATGCCCAGAGAGAGATTTCAGCCACGGGAAAGATTGTGCTCCTGGGGGTGGGGGTGGGTCAAATTTTGGGGGTTAGCCGGCACCTGACAACAAGATTGGGGACAATAATTATCTGCCACCCAAGAGTAAAAGGGGGCAACAAAAGGCACATTGGTCATCGTTAGGGGCTGCCTCCAGGAGAAGCGGGCCTGGCCACTTGGGGTACTGTCCCAGGCAGAGTTTTAATAATGGAATTTTCATTTCTCTTCTCCAACATCTTCACAGTTGGCAAGAAGCAAGGAACATGACACCCAAGAAGAGTAGACCTTCAAAGGAAGATGCCTACAGGGCTATAATGGAGTTGGCCGAGAAAGTTAATAGAATGTGGGAGTTGGTGGAAGGGGAGGAACCAGGGTTGTCCGGGGAGAAAAGGAAAGCGGTGAAGGGTAAAGAGGGCAGAGGGAAGCAGCTGGCTGAGAAGCCACATAGTCCAACCAGGGTACAACCACTGATAGTAGGACCTACCAAGGTGGCTAGTCCAGTACCTCTGCAACCAGTAGACCCAGTCCAGTCAGTACCTCCCCAGGACCAGGTTGTGCTTCCCCCAGTGGAGCCCAGGCTGGATCCCCAGCATACAGTGGTTCCTCCACAGCCACTAGTAGGGCAACCAACCCTTCATCCAGAGGTAAACATACTGGGGCACCAGGAGGACAGCAGGCAGCAAGGAGCAGACAAGGCCACAGGTAATGCACCCGGCTCTGTTGGTGACAATATCAAAGAGTACATAGGCCAAATCATTTCGGCACTTGGCTCTGGGGGTTTGGGCCAGATGGAGTCAGCACTGGCCAAGATTAGGGTAGGAAAAGATGTGCCAAAAGAGAAGGAAGGAGGAGTAGAAAAAGAGGGAAAAGGAATGAGGGAGATAGGAACTCCTGGGATGAGAGTGGGAGAACATGTTCCATTGGCCACAAAATAAAAAAATATGGAAGGGTGAGTATGTGGATATTTTTGCTTTAGTAAGCTGGGAAGCGGCTGCAAAATATGAGGAAACAGAGAATATCAGAAAGAGTGAAATGACAGCAGTGGTAGTTTTGTTAGGCAAGAAAGAGGAAGACAAATTCACTAAAGGGAAGACTTGGGAAGGGTAGTTTGTAGGTTTCACCACATTCTCAGCCATAGTATTGAAGAAGATGCCTGAGTTGGGTATCCCACTCATCACATACTCCTTGATAATAAGGAGAGCAAAAGCAAAAGGGGGTGTGGGGTTGATATACTGTGATGAATTTTCTCGGCAGAGAATGGCGACATATGGGGATGTAAGATGGGACATGAAGCAACTTGACTTGTGGACAGACTATGTTACCGAACAGTCCACACCTGAGAGAGAGTTTGGGAAAAAAGGTACCATGCCACAAAGATGTTGCTGGGCCTACAATAGGGTCTTTTGCTCATGGCTACAATGCTGTTTCCAGCACACCTGTTCAAAATGTGGGGGATCACATCCAGTGAGCAGATGCAGGATGACATGGGTCCAAGGAACCCAAGGATCTGAGGGAGCAAGGGTCAGGTCAGCAGTTTTTTCCGGAAAGGCAGGGATATAAAGGGCAGACATGGAATAGAGGGGGGAGGGGCAGGGGACATGCAAACAGAGGGAGTCATAATCACTGACCAGCAAGGCTGAGCATCAACCAGAGGGGGAGACCTTGGTGGGGAAAAAGAACACAGGACGGGGAGAAATTTAAAGAACCCCCATCAGGATAGAGGCATGGGGAGAATGGTTAGACAGATACCCAGATAGGAAAACTGCAGAAATGATTAAAAAGGGTTTTTACACAGGTTTTTCGTTGCATTGTGAGGGCTCAAGGCAAGCCAGAGAGGCGAACAATCTGGTTTCAGTGAGAAAAAGGGGAGAAATGTTAAGACAAAAATAGAGAAGAAAAAGGCATCAGGGAGAATAGAGGGACCATATGATACCCCCCATTGCAGAATATGAGGGTTTCTCCATTGGGTTTGGTCCCCCAAAAAACAAGATGGGGAATACAGGGTGATTCATCACCTATCCTTTCCGGAAGGTGATTCAGTGAATGATTTTATCAGTGAGGAATATAGTAAAGTGATATATTCCACCCTGGAAGATGCAGTCCAGATTATCCGGGCAACTGCGGATGCATGGATGGCTAAGACACACATAGAGTCAGCTTTCAGATTACTTCCAGTTAGAAAAGAGGATTGGGACCTGTTGGGGTTTAAAATTGGGGGACAGTACTATTTTTACAAAGCCATGCCCATGGGTTGCTCTATAACATGTGCAACATTCGAAGCATTCAGCACATGTTTGCAGTGGATATTTCAAGAAAGAACTGGATATAAAACAGGGATTCACTATTTGGATGATTTCCTTTTTATAGGCAGTGGGAGAAGAGAAACGGAAGAAATGTTAGCCAGCTTCCAAGAACTATGTAAGGAACTAGGGGTCCCATTGGCACCTGAAAAAAACCAAAGGGCCAGTAAGGTGTTGGAGTTTCTGGAGACTGAGATAGATGTTCTGGGGGAAATATTTTGGCTGCCAGACAAAAAAGTGAAAAAAATTGAAAGAACTGATTCAGATACACACCAGTAGATGAAGAGTACAACTAAAACAGGTACAACAAGTATTGGGACATCTGAACTTCATGTGCAGGGCTATTGGGCCAGGGAGGGCTTTCGCCAAAAGGTTAAGGGTTACAACCAGAGTGACCAGACCACACCATTGGGTAGACATGACAAAAGGAGTCAAGGGGGATTTTAAAGTATGGGAGAAATTCCTGAGGGAATATAATGGCTGCTCTTTCTGGCAAGAGGAATGGGTGTATAACACAGACCTCAATCTTTACACAGATGCAGCCAAGGGCCTTGGCATGGGGGGGGATATCTGCGGGGCAGATGGTTTGCTGAACAGTGGCCATCATACTGGGTAAAGGATGGTAAGGTAAAAGACATAACATTGTCAGAGATCATGCCCAACTGGGCATGCACCCTGGTTTGGGAGGAAGAATTACGGGATAAAAAAGTGACATTTTGGTGTGACAATAGAGCAGTGGTAGAGGTCCTGAACAACAGGGGAGCCAGGTCTAGAAATGGTCATGCAAGTTTTGCAACTTCTGGTGCTAAGGGCATTGCAGTTGAACATGTCATTCAGAGCGAAACACATAGAGGGGATACACAATACCCTGGCTGACAGTCTTTCCCGTCTGCAGCTTAATCATTTCCAGATGCTGAAGCCAACAGCGGAGGAGCAAAGAATGCCCATACCAATGAACATATGGGACATTGGCAGGAAGGAGCAGAAATGTTGTTCTGCAGTTCATGGGCACCATGGACTCTGAGGGCCTACGATGGGGCCTGGTGAGTGTTTCAAATATTCAGGGCAACACACCACATGGAGATAAGTAGGCCACTCACAGAAGAACAATTGGGGAAGTTCACCATAGAGCAATGGCAAAAAGGAACAGCCCACGCCACAGTGGAGGTCTACTTAGCAGGGATTAGTGTGATCTGCGGTCTAAAAAGATGGAAGGACTCAACAAAATCAATATGCATTAGAAGAATAATACAGGGATGGGGTAGGTTAAAACAAGGGACGGTGGATAATAGAAGACCAATAGGGGAACAGTGGTTGGTGAAACTGAAGTGTGTGTTGCTGGCAATATGCAGATCAAAGGCCGAGGCCCAGTTATTTCACACGATTTATGTGGTAATGTTTGCTGGGGCCATGAGAGTGAGTGAGGTGGTTGGCCACGGTGGGCAAGACAGGGAAGGGGGACTAGAATGGGAAGACATATACTGGGGGATAAAAGAGATACAGCTCATGATTAAGAGGTCAAAGACAGATCAAAGGGGACAGGGTTGCATGGTAACACTAAAGAAACATGTTGAGGGTGCAGTGTGCCCAGTGCAGGCTTTGTGGACTTTCACCACAGAGCGTGGGAATAGGACAGAGAGATTATTTCTGCATGGTGATGGAAGTACAGTCACAAGTTATCACAAGTTATCAAGTCACAGCATTGCTCAAGAAAGGCATGCAATTCCTTGGGGGAGGATCCGATTAATTATTCTTCCCACTCCTTACAGATAGGGGCTGCCTCACAGTGGGCAGTGACAGGTGAGATGGTGAATAATATTTTGGAAAAGGGGCGCTGGCGGTCGGCCAGTTATAAAAGATACATTCAAACACTGCAGTGTGGAGACTAACGTATCACCTATGTTTTTTGGTTACAGATATGGAGCCACGAGGGGGCAGGGGAGACGTGATATTGTAGTGAGAAATTAAGACCATATATAAGATATTTATTCTGTTTAAACCCTATAGGAAAAGGAAGGAGCACGGAAGTCTGGATCTGTGGCCACTCTTATATTTATTGGGCAGAAAGGAGAGCCGAGAAAAAGGCTGGGGGAAAACAACTTTACCAGGAGTTGAAACGATGTAAATTGGTATGGCATGGCATTCGGGGGATGAGATGGGCACAACTGCCCCCCACCTTGAAAGAGCTGAAGGAGCGGTGACCCATTTCAGACTTAATTATTATACATTTAGGGGGCAACGACCTGGGGGCAAGCCATGGGTTGACACATACATGCAGATAAAAAGGGACTTAGAGACAATACAGAAGTGGTGGCATAAGGTATGCCTTGCCTGTTTGGATATGATACCAAGGAGGGTTTGGAGGCATGAGCACAGCCATAGAGCTGTGGATAGGGCCAGGAGAAAGATGAACAGAAGGGTAGGGACACTAGTAAGAAAAATGGGAGGACAAGTAATATTGCGGGGTGTGGAAGAGTGGGTAGAAGATTTCTACAGGTCAGATGGCATGCACCTGTCAGATCTAGCTGTAGATATGTTTAATACAGAATGCTGGGTTTTATGGAAGCATGGAGGAGGCATGCAAAAAAGGATAAAAAAGGTCAAAGAAAGGGGGAGAAGAGAAAGATTGGAAAGTGGTTTGGTATGGGGGAACTATACCCTAAGTGAGGGGAAAGCCGGTCATCCAACGTAAGCTGGAGACTGGCTAGTGGGGGAAAAAGGGGGCAGGGAAGAAAAAGGAATAAGATGAAAAAGAGGAAGAAGCTGAAGGAGAAAGCAGTCTCGATTTTCATCGTTACCTAACAGAAAGGAGAAGAAGAAGGCACCAAGGTTTTCACCTGGGGAGAGCAAAAGAGGAAGAAAGAGGGATGATCAGAGATTGATATATGGATGAAAATAAATGAAACTGTAGAGATATAAGAATAAAAGATGATAAAATGGAACATGGAATTATATATATATATATATATATATATATATATATATATATATATACAGTATATATATAAATAAATTAATTGCTGATATGAGCACAACAACAAACAATGGTCTCTGTCTTTTTGTGAGGGAAAAGGGGGAATCCGGGATAATGGAGTTTGGCTTTAAGGGGCTGACCAGACTGTCCTGGTGCACCTCTTCCCTTTCCATTAAGATGGTGCGCTCAGAAGGGGAGGGGGGAAGGAAGGGGAGGACCAGGGGGATAGAACAATGGCCAAGCAGCAGGAAGGGGAGGGACAAGTGGAGGTACATAAGGGACAGCACAGAGGTGGTTCAGCCACTTTTGCTGGAGTTTTTGATCCTCCCACCCACCCTACAACACAGAGCAAGAAGGAGGACAGTCAATAAGGGACTGTATGGTAGGTCTGTCAAAGATGGATGACAGATGTGTCCGGTAGGACATTTATTGGACTGCCAAAGGTGGATGGCAGAAAAACAATATGGTTATTGGACTGCCAAAGGTGGATGGCAGAGAAAGGGGAAAAAGGGGGGGAAATGGGGAAGAAAAAGGAATATGACGAAAAAGAGGAAGAAGCTGAAGGAGAAAGCAGTCTCGGTTTTCACCGTTACCTAACAGAAAGGAGAAGAAGAAGGCACCAAGGTTTTCACCTGGGGGAGAGCAAAAAGAGGAAGAAAGAGGGATGATCAGAGATTGATATATGGATGAAAATAAATGAAATTGTTAGAGATACAAGAATAAAAGATGATAAAATGGAACATGGAATAATATACACTACCGGTCAAAAGTTTTAGAACACCCCCAATTTTCCAGTTTTTATTGAAATTTACGCAGGTTAATGTCTCAATGTACTCTGAAATTAAAGCATAGAACAAATAAACAATTGGAGATAAAAATAAATCATAGAATCATTTTGTTTAACAAAATTTAATCTAAATTTTTGACTCATCACAGTAGCCACCTTTTGAAGATATACTGTAACACTAAACACACTATTGGCATTCTTCCTACAATGAACATCAAATGTTGTTCGGAAGTTCTTCCCAACACTGTTGCAGAAGTTCCCACAAATATGTTGCACTTGTAGGTTGCTTTGCTTTCACCCTTCTGTCCAGTTCATCCCAAACCAGCTCGATGGGGTTTAAGTCTGGAGACTGTGCTGGCCATTCCATGATTTGAAGCCTACCATCTTGTTCTTTTCCTCGAAGGTAGTTCTGACATAGCCTGGATGTATGTTTTGGGTCATTATCTTGCTGTAGGATGAACCCCTGACCAACTAGGCGTAGACCAGAGGGTATTGCATGGCGCTGCAAAATGCTGTGGTAGCCCATTTGGTTCAGGGTGCCAGTCACTCTGTGCTGTTGTCCTGTGAGCCTCCTATCACGCAAGCTGTTGACCCTCAGAAACTTGTCTTCTGATTCTGTTGTGGCTTTGGGTCTGCCAGACCTCTTCCTGTCAGAGTTTCCTCCAGTTTCCAAGTGCCTTTTGATGGTGTAGGAAACTGTACTCACTGACACCTTGGCTTTCTTTGCAATTTCTCTAAAGCAGTTTTTGCTAACCTAAACTTTTTTTTTTAACCTCTAGCAGTTTACCACTTACCTTTGTACCATTTCAGGTTATTCACTGGACTTGAATTGCTTAAATTTCAATAAAAACTGGAAAAATAGGGGTGTTCTAAAACTTTTGACTGGTAGTGTATATAAATAAATTAATTGCCGATCTGAGCACAACAACAAACAATGGTCTCTGTCTTTTTGTGAGGGAAAAGGGGGGAATACAGGACAATGTACTTTGAGTAAGCTGCTACCAATTAGTGCAGTGGTTAGGCAATTAGTGCAGCAGTTGGGTACTGCTGTAACTGTGGGCACAGTGAGCTCTAATTATATTGGGTGCAAAAATGTCCACGCATAGCCATCATGCTAAATATATCAGCCGCTAATATTTCCTGCTATACAGTATTTCTTTTTGTTTGAACAATTTATCTTATGTTGCTTTCTGGTGCTTTTGCTTACAAAACCTCCAAAAGCAAGAACGAACAGGGATTGCTAGAGGGGTGAGAGAAAAGTTTACCATGTGTTTAAGGGTATAAGTTGAATTAAAATTAAATTGCAAACTATGCAGCTTCCAATTAACTAAAAAGTAGTATATATAAATTGTACAGAATATTTTTATGAAACATTTTTAAACATGTAATTTTATGTATCAATACAAAAAAATAGTCTTAATACAGTCTAAATTTGGAGACAGTGTTAAATAGATACACTCATCTACTACTGTTTCAGTCACCACTATTATAACATGGATTTTTTTTTTCTGATACAATTACCCCATTATTGGAATTCAGAATTCTATGAAAAATCATGTCATTCTTAGTTCTTTTCTTTTTTCCTTTTTTCCTCAGGTTCAGAGTGCAAGTTGTCCAAACTCATTTGGTACTGAACAGTTTTACTCACCTCCTGGTGCAGTGACCAATCTTAACTGTGTCATCCTTACCCAGGGGTGTGTGCCTACCCTCTCCCACTAAACCTATCCTATCCTATCCTATCCTATCCTATCCTATCTATTCCTAACCTAAAAACCCCTCCCATTTATTCCTAGAATTTCAAAATTTTCTTTAAATTTGTTGTGTATTTATCAAATTAAACACTGGTGTCCATATTGGTTCAAACTTAGTGCATTTGCATCCTTACAATGTAGTTTTTCTAGCTGGATGCATTCCACGAAAAAATTTCTTTAAAAAATATATTTTAGTGGAGTTTCATTCTTCCACAATCTGGCTATGCATCTTTTAACATTTATCAACCCCATATTTTAAATTATCTTCAGATATCCAGAGGGTAATATTTGATTTGGGGATGTCCCCAGTAAGCAAATTCCTGGTTCAAATTATATATTTATCCCATTAATGTTATTTAATGTGGAAAATACTTTTGTCCAAAAAGGTTGTATTTGGCTACAAGTAGCTACCACTTATTTTAAAATACCTCTTTGAACCATACATCTATTACAGAGTGGTGAAATACAGTACTGTTACTGATTTTATTCAGTAAATGTGGTATATACTGTAATAAATTCTGTGAAGTATGTTAAGGTGAATTTAATTTAACCTAATACTGTTAGTAGGTTTCGATACCTTTGAAATTTGTAGCCATAGTTCCTCTGAAACCTGATATTGTAGTTCCTTTTCCAACTCTATTTCAAATTAATTGTAGAGACAATTTATTCATATTCAGATTTCTATAAATTTTAGAAATCAATTTACTACTTTGATCCTTATTAATAATCCACATTTGTAGTGATGAAATCTCCAGTTTATCTAGATTTCTCCCCATTTGTTTCCACAGGCCTGATCTAATTCAAATATAATTGAATCTCTCAGATTGCAGAAGTTTATACTTATTTTGCATTTCTTCAAAGGACATAAAATTCTCATTTTGTACAGGTCCTTAACATCCAATGTGTTATATTTTTCCTAGGAGTTACTTACATTTTCTAGTCCTCTCGAGTTCTTTTCTTCCACCAGATTTATTGGACTGTGTATATTGATGTTAATATTTTTTCTCTCTTCATGATAATAGTTACAGACAGTTGAAGTAGCTCTAATACTAATGTTCTTAATACTTTTTAAGAACCCTCTTACTATAGTCTCTAAATAAATGGGGTTAAATTCTCTTTCCTTCAAAATAGTTTTTAACATATTCTGTCCACCAAGGTGGCTTCTCAGAGTAATATCCCTTAGCATATGAAATAACTGCTGCATATTGACATTTCCTAAGATTAGAAAGATCTAACCCTCCAAATTCTTCTTTTTCCATTAATTTTGCCAACGTGAGTCTGAGTCTCTTGTTCTTCCAATGGAATTTTTAAATAATGCTTTCCAAGTTCTTAATATGAGACCTTCACATGAACAATGGTATAGCTTGTAAGACATATAACATTTTGGGCAGCACCATCATCTTTATTGTTTGTACTCTACCAATTAAAGTTATTGGTAGATGTACCCATTTATCCAAATCTTGTCTGATTTTATCTATAGTAATTTTCGTATTGTAATCCAGTGTTGAATTCAGTTTTCTAGTTAGAAATATCCCCAAGCATTTAATTTTTTCTGTATTCAATGCAAACGTATTGAACTCTGTAGAAGAGGGGGTTTTAATATTTAACCTTAAGATTTCAAATTTGTTCCAGTTAATTCTATACTACAATTCTTCCCCAAATACTTTCATAATCTCCATGATTTCTGGAATGGAAACTGTTGGCTTACTTAAATAGAGCAAGACGTCATCCATATGTATGAACATTTTTATTTCTCTACTTCCTGTGTGGACTCATGCAGTCTCCTCCAGAGCTTGAATATTTTTCACTAGGGGTTCTGTTACCAGGGTAAATAACAGTGGGGACAGGAGACAACCATGTCTTGTTCCTCTAGATAAATTAAAAGTTGGGGAACTATTTGGTTAGTCCAAACCTTAGGTACCGGGTTCCTATACAGCATCTTAATCCAGTGCAAAAAGATATCACCAACCCCACCAACCTCAAAACTTTATGCAGGTATTCCCAGTTGACCCTGTCAAAAGCCTTCTTGGCATCCAAAGACATTAACACTATATCTGTCTCTATATTACTTTCAATAACACAGAAAGCATTTCCCATGTTATTAAAGCCTCTTCTCTGCTTAACAAGAAGGATTGTCCCTTAAAAGGACAACCCCCTTTGTTATAGGCCTGGAAGGAAGGAAGGAAGGACAGAGAAAGAAGGAGGGAGAGGTGACAGGTAACAGAAGGCAGAGATTTTGAAGAAGGGTCATAATGGGGAGGGCACAGTCAGAAAAGGGGTCTCAGCTCCAGAGACAATGACCTCACCAAAAGAAGGGGTTGGTCATATGGGAAAAGAAAACAGGATAGGGTGAGGGCAGAGAGAGGGGAAAGAGAGCGAAGGGGGTGGGTCAAAAAGGGGGGATATAAGGGGTTACACAGATGATCTCTTCCTCACTTTTGCTGGACAAAATTTTGATTTTGTTTAGCACATCAGTCGGAGAGTTCCAGGAAGACTTATGGGTAAGGCAAGTTTTTTAACTAAAAGGAGGATAATCAGAAGAGGCTCATATAACAATATATATATATATATATATATATATATATATATATATACTGCAACAGTGAAAAGGGCAAGTAAAACTATAATAGTTTGAAAAATGAAAGTCTAAAAATAAAAGATATGTGTTGTATGTTTATATATATGTATATTATATCATGTGTGTGTGTGTATATATATATATATATATATATATATTATACACACACACATATATATTACTGAAAGTAAGCTGAGGTATGCGGCAATAGGTAGTAAAATCAGAAAGGGCACTGATGCCTGGTGAAGCTGGGGGGAGGAGAGATAGAGTTTGGGGAGAAGCCCAACTTCCAATGCAAGCTGGAGTCAGGCTAGTGGAAAAAAAGATACTTTTTGGAGGGGGTGGACAACATTTGAGAGTTACACCAAGGTGGGGTGTAAGAGAAAAGGGTGTGGACACCCAGGAATAGAAAATGGGGGGCAGAAACTGGACCTGGCCTGGACAAGAAGAAAGGATGTGGACACCCAGGAATTGAAAATGGGGGGCAGGAATTGGACCTGGCCCAGACAGTAAGAGATAACCCCCTCAGTTTTTACAGCTGGGGATGAGAGAGAAAAATGAGCAAGAAGGAAAGACTCCCTTGAGTTCACACTCGGGGATGAAGAGAAATGTAATACAAAAGGTGTTTTTAAACATGTGATGTAACTTGTGATATTTGAAATAAAGAGAATTTAGAAATAAAGAAGTATGTTAAATATGGAATGTAAATGAACTCAGTATTATTGGAAATTTGAATGAAAAGTTTAATAAACGGAGTGCTGACTAAGCAGCCAAACCAATACTGTGTGTTGTGTCCTTCTTTGGGTGAAAGACTGTAGAACAAGATGGATTGTCCCTTAAAAGGAAAACCCCCTTTGTTATAGGCCTGGAAGCCTAGAAGGAAGGAAGGAAGGAAGGACAGAGAAAGAAGGGGGGAGGGGCAACAGGTAACAGAAGGTGGGGATTTTGAAGAAGGGTCATAAGGAGAAGGGCACAGTCAGAAAAGGGGGCTCAGCTCCAAAGGCAATGACCTCACCAAAAGAAGGGGTAGGCCATATGGGAAAAGAAAACAGGTTATGGTGAGGGAAGAGAGAGAGGGAAAAGAGAGCAAAGGGGTGGATCCAAAAGGGGGGATATAAGGGGCCACATAGATGAGCTCTCCCTCACTTTTGCTGGACAACATTTTGATTTCCCAACCACCGCCCCAAGAAATCACAGGGTACAGTGAAGAAAAAAGAGAAAAAGAAGATACATTTTGGAGAGATGGAGGGACAAAATTCAAGAGTTACACCAAGGTGGGGTGTAAGAGAAAAGGGTATGGACACCCAGGAATGGAAAATGGGGGCAGAATTGGACTTGGTCTGGACAAGAAGAAAGGGTGTGGACTCCTAGGAATTGAAAATGGGGGTGGGGGAATTGGACCTGGCCCAGACAGTAAGAGATAACCCCCTCAGTTTTTATAGCTGGGGGTAGGGAGGAAAAATGAGCAAGAAGGAAAGACCCCCTCGAGTTCACACTCGGGGATGAAGAGAAATGTAATACAAAAGGTGTTTTTTAAAAATGTGATGTAAGTTGTGATATTTGAAATAAAGAGAATATAGGAATAAAGACTATGTTAAATATGGTATGTAAAGGAACTCAGTATTATTAGAAATTTGAATGAAAAGTTTAATAAATGGTGTGCCGACTGAGCAGCCAAACCAATATTGGGTTTTGTGTCCTTCTTTGGGTGAAAGGCTCTAGAACAAAGCCCATTTGAGCTTCATGAAGTATACTAGGTAAGATCTTTTCCAACCTAGAAGCCATAACATTTGTAAAAATTTTATAGTCAGTGTTACAGCGAGAGATTGGGTGATACAAAGCACAATGTTTCTAATCTTTCCCTTTTTTCAGTAAGACTATAATAAAAACCTCCTTGACAGTATCTGGGACCTGCTCACTGTGACAGAATAAATTAAACAATTTCATCAAAACAACATTGATCTTATTTCCCAGAATTCTATAGAATTTAATTAGTAATCTGTCTGGACCAGGTGTTCTTCCCCTTCCTCCATCCTCTTTATTGACATTTCAGTTTCCTCCAAAGTTATTGATCTGTCCAACAGTTCTTTTTGAAGTTCTGAAATCATAGGAATTTCAGTCTCTAATGAAAAAAAATGTATTTTTCTACTATTTTCTGAGGTAAATGGAGAAGTGTAAAATGTTTCAAATCCTTTATTGGCAATCAAAGGATCTTTTGTAATATTATCTCCTACTAAAATCTCTTTTATTCGTCTTTCTGATTTTTCTTTTAGAAGCTGACAAGCTGTAGTTTTTCCCAGTCTGTCTGCTTGGACATAATACCTAGCCCTAGAAACAGAAGCAAATAAGTTGATGGCAGATAAGGACCATAAGGCTCATCCATTCTGCCCATTTTTCTTGCCTTATGAATATGCCACAGGCCTTGACTCTGTCAATGGCCTATTTATTCATACTCATCTGTAGTGCTCCCTTATGCCTATCCCATGCCTGTTTGAAGCCCTGCTCTGTATTCATACCCACCACTTCCTGGGGTAGGCCATTCCATGCATCCATCACCCTTTCTGTGAAAAAAAAAACTTCCTCACATTACCTCTTAAACAACCACCCTCTAATCTCATGCTGTGTTCTCTTGTGCTGCTATTTTTCTTATATTAAAACATGTTAGACTCTTTCACCTTGTTAATGGTCTTAAACATTATTCTCTCCATGTTGCCATTCATTATGGAATTATAGCTCTGTTTTAAATTATGTAAAGCAATTGAATCACTTTCTAATTGTGTATGAATATGCTTCATCCCTGCCCTTTTAAGTTCTTTTTCTAGTTTTGTAATCTCCTTCTTTTATTTCTGATTCAACCTGGCTCTATAATTTATAATTTGTACTCGCATATTTGCTTTCAAAGCATCCCAGGCAATATTTAATGAGGTTTTCTTACCTCAATTAAACTCAAGAAAAGAGTCAAAATATTTTCCAACAGCTTCTGAGAAGTTTGGATCCTTGTATAACAAAGGGTTCATTTTCCAAGCCTTACTCCAGGAGGTGCTAGGCCATTCCATGTTACAAAGCAAGGCTGAGTGATCAGAGATGAACCAATCTATTCTAGAATAAGATTGAAAGCAGTGTGAAAAATGGGAGAACTCCAGCCCAGCTGGGTTGATATAGCGCCATAAGTCAAACATGCCCAAAGCCTCCATACTCCTAAGGATAACCTCTACTGATCTTGACAGGGTCGAGTGGGAATCAATTCTATCCAAAGCTGGATTTACTGCAGTGTTAAAATCACCCCCAGTGATCATGGGGTGAGGAAATGGTGCCATGGTTGTGAAAACTCTGTATAGAACCCTGGAGTGTCCTTATTTAGATCATACAGTCCTGCTACTATGATTTTCTGATTGTTAATTCTAACATGTAGAATTATATACCTATTGCCCGTGTCGAGCACTTTCTTAATAATTTCAATTCTGTTTCTAAGAAAAAATAATCACCACCCTCTTGATTTCCCATTACATCCAGCATGGAAAGCATCCCTGCACCAACTTTATTCTACTTCAAATCATCACTGAGGTAGTCACCCAATTGAGATTATATGAGAACAGTTGGGGGAGGGGAAAATGCACACACAAAGTTTCCTTTTTCTCCTTTTTCAAGTTTCTTATTGGTTTATTGTTTCTATGTTCAACTATGCAACAGTTATAGAAATCCAAATGTTGAAAGCATGAACAGTGTTGACATTTTACTGTCAGGGGATTCATAGTATGTATTTCAGCCAATCATTGTCTGCATAATAAACATTTTGAAGTAAAAAAATACAAGAAAGCATCCTCTCCACTAAATGTACAGAAGATTTTAAATTCTATATCAGATAAATAGGTTTCTTGTAAGATTAAACAGTCTGTCTTATGTTGTTTTTTTTTAACATGAGTTATAATTATTTTCCTTTTGATCAGATTATTAGCACCATTTATATTCCAGGATACCATATTAAACCCCTGCATTAGAGATTCTAAACAAACTCTTCTGAAAACCTGCCCTTTTTAAAACAGTAGCCTGACCCTTGACTAAAGAGGATCCATATTTTTTTATTTTGATTTGTTCCCAGAATTCATCACATCTTTTTTCTAACTTTTTTCTTTTATACATCGGCCCAGATATTCAAAGGAGATCTACCTGGTGCAATGAGTTGCACCAGAGCATCACAAAAATGCACCCCTGGGCCATATTCAAAACGGGATGATGAGCCACGCAATTCAGGGTGTGCTGCAGTGCAAAGATAATGTATGCAGTGCATCCAGAGGGGGTGTTCCCATGCATATGTGGCACATCTTGATATTCAGCCAAGATGTACAGCTGCCCACACACCTTGGAGATGTGATGCACAAAGTTAGGAATGGAAGAAACATGCCTAACTCCTAGCCACACACAGGTGGGCTGCTGTACTGAACAACACAGCACTGCAGCCACCAGCCCCTGGGTGATTATCCCCCCCTTCCCCGACTATAGAAAAAGAAGAAACCCAAACCCTGTTTCACTGGTAGTCTAGTGGCCCCCCTACTATCCATGAAACCAAAGTAATAAATAATTGTGATCCCCAATATTTCCTGGAAGTCTGGTGGCCCCCCTTCCATCCCCAACACCAAAGTATGAGATAATTGTGATTCCTGATATTTCCTGGTAGTCTAGTGGTCCCCCTCCTGTCCCCGTCGACAAAATAATAAATAAATTCCATCCCCGATATTCCCTGGTAGTCCAGTGGCCCCCTCCCATCCCCGAACCCCAACCATAGTTAGAAAAAAATACTCAAATCATCCCTGGTAGTTCATTGGCCCCCCCCCATCTAAACCTGACCATGGTTAGGAAAAACCCAGAACCATCCCTAGTAGTCAGTGCCCCCACACCCCGAACACTGACCATGGTTAGAAAAAAAAATGAACCATCTCTGGTAGTCTAGTGGACCCCCACCCCCCACTCACTAAGACACCTCTACCCAACCCTACTCCCCTGTTCCAGCATGGCCGTCAAGCCAGGGGGTAGCACATCCCACCCACACACTGCTACAGCTGCCCACCAACCAAGATGTCACAGAATAACAGCTTATATTAAACACTACAATGCCATTGGTCAACACTGTCAACTAATGGGCCTGCAGTGGCTGCACATAGCTTTCATTCACAAATTAACTTTGGAGATCAAAAGCTTCAGTACACTACAAGCCTGATTGATGTTAATAATGCTTGTATAATGCTTTCATTCCATGACAGCTTAATCCAGCCAGCAACTGTGAAAGTAATAATAGGTGAATGTGCTGGCAAAACCTGACAGCCATGCTGAGATGGGAGGAACAGGGTGGAGTGGGGTCCTAAGTGGGTGGGGGGTGAGGGTCCACTAGACTACAAGGGATGGTTCATTTTTTTTTTCTAACCACGGTCAGGGTTCACGGATGGGAGGGGGGCCACTGGACTACCAGGGAATATCAGTGATGAAATTTATTTATTTCTTTAGTGCTGGGGATGAGAGAGAGGCCACTGGACTACCAGGGAATATCAGGGATCACAATTATTTCTTACTTTGGTGTCAAGAACAGGAGGAGAGCCACTGGAATATCAGGGAATATGCTTGTACATGTGTCTATGGTGCTGGACTTGGGGGGGTGTTTGCAGGGTGCCCGACGCATCCTGCCTAGTGCATCACTGCAAACCACATGCAATAGGTGCAATAATGACATGCAAATGGACCCATCTGTGCCTTGATCCATAATGGTCCAATTTGCATGTTTGGGTATGAATAACTGGAATTTGCTCCCAGCGTATCTCCAAGATGTGCTGCGTACTCCCATTCCAGGTGTTCAGGCCTAACAGGGAGCTGCACCAGTGCATCTTTAGTGGCCCCATTTTCACCGCACACATTTATTGATATATTCAGATGAGATGCATGATTGCGCATCTTATTTGAATATTGCACTTTTGCACTTTGGCGCAACTCTATTTTGCGGAGCAACCACTTGCACCCTTTCTGGGTTCAGTTTGAATATTTGGTCCATATAGTTTATCCCCCCTCCCCCCACTTTACTTTGCTTAGAAACTCTTTCCCTCCTTTCTATCCACTGGTTAATACCAACATAGACACAAAATAGATGATTTCCCATCAACGTGAAGTGAAAGACTTCCTTTACTACAGTGAAAGAGCTCTCCACTCAAAAACTAGTATTTATTTCTCTACATCTGATTTTCTATCATGTTATCTGCTAATTTTCCTAACTTAACTTACATCTCCCTTGGGAAAGTATCCAGTGTTTCAGGTGTTAGTGAAAAGATGCAGGATTTATTTCGCCTTCCTTCCTTATAACTTTCTTCCTTCATTTTGTTATGGAAAGTTATGAGAAGTTCATTATAAAGATCTGTTATTGAGGATTTGTCGTAAAAATTATTTCGCCTCTTGTGGGGAGTATGCCTTGACAGTTTTCCCTTTATAAAATATTTTTAGTGTAGATGGTGAGGGGTCTGAGAAGGGTGTTTGCTTTTTCCACAAAATTTGCTTTACTTCTTTGTAAGCATTCCTTTTTTTTTGAAGTTTTGGGCCAATATCAGGAAAAATAGCTATTTAAGAGCCTTGGTATATTAGTGTATTTTTTCCTTTCTAAAGAGCTGCTGATGCCTCAAAGTGAACTTTGAAAACCATAATATTTAGTTACAATTTAGCTTGCATTCTAGGGGCCAGATTCTAGAAGGGTGGCGCAAGTTGCCACCAAATGCAACTTGCGCCACCTGCAATTGTGACATAGACCCTGCGCCCTATTCTAGAAGGGCAGGGTCACATAATAAAGTCCTGCACTTGCAACATGCAGCCCAGTATGCCAAACTGTAGGCGTACCTGGCAAGCATGTCAAGCCGCAACAGTGGGGTGGCACGGTCAACCCCCCACCTGCTCTAACCCAGAGTCACCAGCTGCATATGCATATACCCCAGTAGTCTTGTGCCCCACCAAAAATGTACAATATGACACCCTCCACTTCCCTAGTTGTCTAGTGCCCCCCAAACTGTATAATAATTATATCGATCCCATATCCCTGGTAGTCTAGTGCCCCCAAATTGTATAATAATTATATCCAGTCCCCATATCCCTGGTAGTCTAAGTGCCCCCCTAGAACTGTATAATAATATTGATCCCTGTATCCCTGGTAGTCTAGTGGCCCCCACCCCCAACCCCACTATGCCAGCCCACCCAGCACCCACATCCATCCCCAGCAGTGACTGGCACAGCCCACCTCTCACCACGGCCAGCCACTGACTGAGTTCAGCTATCAGTGCGCATTCATAAAGACGCACTCGAATTAATATCTGAGTGTGTTTTTCTGCACACGCTGATACTGGACTCAGTCAGTGGCTGGCCAGTGGTAGAGAGGTTGGCCGTGCCAGCGCGCTGGAGAAGGATTGGGTGGTGCTGGGTGGGCTGGCATGGCTGCGGGGGGCCACTAGACTACCAAGGATGGTGAGATTGAAAATTATTATTAGACAGTTCAGGGGAAGGAACTAGACTACCAGGGATATGGAGATTGAAATTATTATTATCCAGTTCGGGTGGGGGCACTTGACTACCAGGGATACAGAGATTGATGTTATTTTTATGTAGTTCGGGGGCCACTAACCACCAGAGATATAGGGGTTCATATTTATTTTTATACAGTTCAGAGGGCCACTAGACCACCAATGCAGGCTTTATGCGGCCGGCGACTCATGGTTCGGGGCCCAGGTGGGGGGGAAGACAGCATGATGGCATGTCTGCAGGCAGATCTACAGGACCTGGGGGGGTGGATATAGGTTACACCAGCTAAATGCTGGTGTAACCTACGTTGCTGGATCTTCTCCGGGGGTTCTTGTAGAATCCCAATGTGGGCACTTTGTGGCTACCCTTCTAGAATGGGGTGCAACTGCTGCCGTAAACCCCCTAGCTCCATGTCACACTGGGTTTATGTGGCATAACTGTTGTTCGACGCAAGTGGCCTGCGACATGTCGCAGGCCACTTTGTAGAATTGCACATGTCGCAACTGCTGGCGTAAGTTGCTACATGCTCCATTCTACTTGGCACAACTGCAGTTATGCCAGGTGTAACCCTTCTAGAATCTGTCCCCGTATGTATTCAATAGATTTCTTTTCCCCATTAGACATTACTGAGAAATTTGCATGGAAACATGCTTTATATCCCTTAGCATTCATCTGCCTCTTTAGCTTATTCTCTACTTCATGTCATAGTCCTCTGTTGTGACATCACAATCTGTTGCCATGGGAGTAATTGTGATGTCACAAACAGAGCATTAAGACCTTAGGTAGGGAGGGTATCCTGAGAAGGGGACTAACCACAAGAGGGCACCTACCAAAATGGTGACCCACTTGCAGTGACTGCCCTGATGGCAAGGGTATAGGGAGGGCAACTGGATGGGAAGGGTTCATGACATGGTGACAGGACATTGCAAATGTATACATGGGCGGTTTGGTGGGAGCAAGTGCGCCAAGCTATGGGTGTGAGAGTTTGTGAGGGGTGGTGCCAAGGTGTGCTGTTGAGCTGGCATCATGGCATGGTAGGTTGGGTGCTGGCCTTGGATTTTGGGGATGCATGGCTCGGGACTGGGCGGCGGTGTTTTTTGTTGTGCCCGGTCCGAGACAGTTTTTGTTTTACTGAATGCCCCCGGCATGCACCCCCTGGAGTTGAAAATCTTAAGTTGGGGGGTGCGTGCACAGCCCCTGCATAAAAGACATTTTTTTTTTTTTGCGCCACTGTCACTGGCGCTGCAGTTGCTCATTGCCGAAATTGAATTTTGCTGATGTGCACTTACCATAAGGACGATTGTCATTCGGCAATCGTCCTTATGGCATGGAACTGGTGGGGAGAAAGCAACAGGAATAGATAAACTCTTCAGGAACAAAGATCCTGTTTTCATGCAGTTTACCTCAGTAATAAATAATGGGGAGGAGAAATACAGAACTAATGTGAAATACAAGCTGAACTATGTCTAAATATCACGTTTTGTTAAAGCTGTCCTAATGGAGTCAGTTGCTCTTTACCTTCTTGGAGGATTAATTCCCTTTCTTGAGATTTGTGAACTTTCATAAATATAACTCTGGGGTTTCTGGCACTTGGGATCTTCCTGGCAAGGGATCTATGAGCCCTTTAGAGCTCTATTTTATTTTCCAGAAAATTTTTCCCCACTGGCTCCTTAAACCACTTCTCTAAAAAATCCAAATGTCCTCCTTTTCTGTTCTATCTGTAAGGCCCAACGTTTTCAGATTGTCCCTTAGAGATCCGCACTCAAAGTCCACCAATTTCTCTTGTATTTTCCCCATATCTTCTTTCTGAGCCTTAATATCTTGTGTTTAATATTAGGCAATAAGTCCTCCATGTCTGAAGTATGTTTTTCATTTTCAGAAATCTTACAACATACTGTAAGTTTTGGATTTCACCTTTAAACTCTTTCATCTCTTCCTGCACACTTAACATTTTAATTTCCTATTTCAGAACACCCTTTCTTACTCCTCTAGAACATCTTTAGCAAAATACATTGAAGTTTCTTTATGCTGTTGTGAGTATTGCTTTTATTTCCTGTTTTGTTCCTTCAATCTTGCTCCTAATTTTCCCAAACCCTTACTATTTGGAATGCTTTTTTCCTTCTCAGGGTTCTCATCTTTTTTTGGGGGGGGGAGGGGGAGACTAATACTATTGTTCTTTGCCTGAGACAATTTCTGCCTGTCTCCATGTTCTTCTGACTGAAGAACTTCTATGTGAGCCTCTAAATCATGCGTTTGTGCTCGCAGTTCCTTTCTTACAGCTTCACTTTGTACTATCTGTGGAATCTCATTCAGAGGTTCAATACCTTATACTTCTGTTTCCATTGCCTCAGCATTAGCTAGGCTGAGCCCCATGTCCCAGTCTTTACACGCCCCCCCACTCCCATACACTGATCGACATCTGTTTGTTTTGCATACTTTCACTTTGTGAAAGCACCTCCATCCAAATTCTTTTCTTCAAGTCTGCTGATGCTGGCTCTATGCTGTCCCCTCAAGAATGCACCACTCCTCAGGCTACTACTTATTTTGGGCCTGTTCCACTCTCCCCATCTGAGGACTCTGCATTGTTTAGACCCAAAAAAACTTTCCATCAGTATGCCTTCCCTCTCCACCAGAGGCTCAACTGCGCCTAATATAGTTTTGTTCCCCAGAGCAAACTCTGGTGGGCTAAGATTACCCTCTGATCCCCTGGAACTGGTAAATTCTCCTGCTATCTTTAAATACTTCCAAATTTTGTTGCAATCCAGCATTCTACTATGCCCTCTACCCTGTGGCTTTGCAAGTAGCTCAAACACACCAAGAATGCTCTCATTCATTCCATTTGGGGAGTTAGGAGCATTGCAGGATTTTCATGGACAAGATTTTTTCTCCTCAACTGCTTTCTTAGCAGAGCCTTCCACAAAGTAAGTTTTTATTTCTCTCACATTCCTTCACTTTCCACTCATATTCTTTTTAGATGTTTTTCCCCACATAGTGACAGGCAAGTGAAAAAAAGTAGCTACTTGCAATCTTGAATCTGAGGACTCAGTTTACTGAAAGTAACTTAAAGAGAACCAGGTGTACCTTAGCAAAGTTTTTCATTTTAACTTTACCATACACGTTACTTCAGGAAACAGTGTTGCTTATTGTCAGTGTGATTCTGAGTGCCTCCAAGATCCATGCTGCAGCAATTCAGCCTGAAGACACCAGTTTGGTCCCTCCCCAGTAGCTGCTCACCATTCTTAGTTCTTAAACTAAATGCAAACCAAAATAAAAAAGATTGAAAAACAAAATAATTACACAAATGGGATTGTAAATGTTATCACTATTACTGCTGCAAGTTTAGATTTGCTGGGAAATCATAGCTGCTGTACAAATACATTTATAGACAAAAAAAGACTCACAATCCATCCAGTCTGCCAAATTTCTACATGGACCTTTACCATTCTAGCAATGGTTAGGCCTCTTGTGGATCAGTCATCTCTTAATTCTATTTAGACCCTCCTTGTCTCCCCCTCTATTAGCTCTGACCCTTCCACCTGTCATTCTCAACAGCTCGATGTGTCTGTCCCAACCCCTCTTGCAACAGTTCAGTGACTTTACATTAACCAGTTATTATAGCAGACAATTTCACCTTTCCACCATCCTCTCATTGAAAATGTATTTCCTCAGGTGACATCCATTCCAAATGTACCACTTACCAGCTTATAGTTGTTGCCACTTTCAATATACCCCTCGCTAAGCAAATAAACTCTGGTCAGAGCCGACATGGCTGCAGCTGAGGAATTTGGGGTAAAATATTGTAAATTACCAAAGTTACAACTGTGCATTTGCAAAATGTAAGATGGGCTCATAAATGTGTTGGTTTCTAATATTTTTATACAAAATGTTCAACATAGTCTTGTTATGACTCTGTCTCATGAAGACGGGCAGACAAAATGTTCAGCTCCTGACTTAAAGCTGTTTTTGAGCAAGTAATGTGAAATCAACTTTCAGGACACAAAAAACACATTTTGGACAGGAGTTGAGAAATGCCAGCCATGACATTCATGAGGTACTGTAGAGAAATTGCTATGTTGAAAATTTGGGGTAAAATATTGAATATTTCCGAACTTACAAGCCTGCGCTTGCAAAAATCATCATACAGTAGGCTCATAACATTTTTGTTTTTAATGCTTTTATACCAAATTCCCAACATACTGTAGCCTTCTTATGACCCCACCTCATTAACAATGGCAGAGAAAATTGTCAATCCTGGCCAAAAGGTGATTTCTTGCAGGGACTCTGAAATAACCTTTTGGGATGTAAAAAATATATTTATATGTTGTCCAGGATTTGAAAAAAGGCAGTTGTTACATTCATGAGATGCTGTAAAGATATGGCTATGTTGTAAGTTTCAAATAAAAATATTGAAAATTACCAAAGTTATAAGCCTATGTTCGCAAAATTCTATGTGGGCTCATAACTTAGTTGTTTTTAATATTTTTGCACTAACTTTTCAGCATAGCCTTCTTATGACCTTGCCTCATGAACAAGGGCAAAAAACTATTTCAACTGGTGCCTATAAGGTGATTTCATGCCAGGACCATGAAATCACCTTTCAAATACAAAGAAAAAAAGTTTGAACAGGATTTGACGAATGAAAGGTATCCCAGTCATGAGTTGCTGTAAAGGCATAGTTAATTCTGTAAATTTGGGGTAAATACAACAAATAAAATAAGCAAAAGGGGGAGGAAATGAGAGAGTAAACAAAACAGTGATGCTCTGTGTCTCTGTAAAACCACTTTTATTCATTTATTTAGGGGATTGGTGCTCCTGTGTACTTATATATTTATCTACGTGGAAGTAGGGGAGTTATTTCCCAGACTGCAGTCCATGAATGCCATTCAGAAGAGTGTGAGTAGGAGAGAGAGAGAATGCACAGCCAATGCTTAACTGTCAGGGTTTTTTCTTCACTCTCCCTGATAGTACAATTAAACTAAGGATATTGCTGTTTTTATAAAACAAAAGGATTAAGTCTTGCCACAGCTAGCAAACCCCTATTTTTCTTTCCCCAGAAAAAGAGTTTAAATTTAACCTGCAAGATTTTGGTGGAATGGGCTGTGCTGTCAATCATTCTTGGACAGCTGACAATGTACAGCCCAGTTTCATGTAGCACCAGAAATATTCCACATTAACACTACCTCTTTGTACACTTCCCCACTTCTTTTAAGCTGTTAACTAGGCACTGAGCAGCATTTGGTGCTAGAACTGTTTTGGAACACAGCTGTCTAGTCAAATTAATCTAGTTACCAGTATGCAGCTCTGTTCGGTGAATTGCCAAGATATTTCTTTTAAATAAAAACTTCTGACTTTATTATTTATGACATTTACCCATTCACACTTAAGCATCATACTCTACAGTTATTTTAGAGGTATAGGGGGACTTTTTATATATGAAGTGGCTTTTTTTCCCATAGCATGACATATTCAAGTCACTCTGAGCTGCAGTGCACAAGTCACCTTTATGGACTCAAAACTTTAAAGTACCATGAACTGTATTAAAAAAATTATTTAAGGCATGTTTTTATGCGCACTCCTGAAATAAGAATAACACCACTAAAGGTGTCAGTAGGAATGGCAACTCCCATTTTCATTTCTTAGTATATGACACCAGTGAACAGCAACTGTAAATGGGTATTCATCTACAGCCCCATACTGTCATGTGTAATAAAGGCCCAAGCACTTTATAACAGGTTAACAAATTAATCTTTTTATAAGGCACTGCTGGCACCTTACTTTCATAATATGTACACATCCATTTTACCATGCAATGTTGCATTTTTTGAGAGGTCATTCAACCTTACATTGTACTCTGTTTTTATAACAATTTCTCTGCAGGCAAAGAAAGGCATGGAGTTTTAGGGATTAAAAAGGAAAATTGAAAAGGTAAATGAGGAGGGGGAAAACTTCTGTAGGTGGCAAACCTACATAAGAAAATGGGATAACATAGAATAGGATAGAGAAGAGCTGTTGCAACAGACTTTTAGTATGGAAGCAAAAGTGATAGAAAAGTGTCTCTCATGCACTCTAAATGCCAAGGTAGAGTGCAGCTCTACCACAGTGCATACATTTATATTGATCTATAGTTATTTTATAAATGACAAATTATTGTATTTGAAAAGTTTTCTTTGCTCTGCATCTTTGCCTCCTGTTTCCCACAATGAAGAATTATATCTCCTCTCTAGAGTGAAATAAATGCAATCAACATGAGTATTGCTCTCAGGGCCTTGGAATATTATATTGATGTTCCAAGTGGTGACATTTTAGCTGGAATTTTCAAATACATGATGATGGTTCAAAATAATATTTATCAGATATGGTCTTATATTTTGCAAAATAGAGAGTATTGTTAATATAAAAATGCACATGTGGTGCAGAATCAGTATCATATGGGATGATTTGCATTTTCTTTTAGATGTTTTTGTATATTACTTTAGTGTGTTTCTATCATCTCATGTTCTCTTCTCATTTATGTTCACATCGTATATTGTGAAATGACACCATGTACTCTTAAGTTTTGTAATTGTTTTAACAGCAATTTGAAGCATGGATTTTGTCTACCTAGCTACACCAGTACAGGGTGTTAACACACGTATCCAAAATGAAACAACCCCCCCACACACACACACACACAATAATTACATCAGTGGCAGACAGCAGCAGTAGCAACATCATGCAGATTAGCTCTTTCAAAATTCTTTCAGTACAGATCCCAAGTCTGTATCTTCTGCCTGTGAGATACTACCATTAATTATGGATAACACGTATAGCACTTTAGGGGTCCAAAACGCTATTTTGTTCTAGACTCTTAAAAAGTAGAACTCTGTTAACAGTTAACATTTCCTTTCTTAAATCATGCACCCCAAATACTCCTAGGACCACCGTGAAAATGAAAAGCTGCATCTTAACACTATGCTGCTGAGCACAATTTACACAAATAAACAAACAAATAGATACGATAAATAAATAATAAATGTGTGTGTGTGTGTGTGTGTGTGTGTGTGTGTGTGTGCACCTGTGGCACTAAACAAAACAACCAGTAAAATACAAACCTCAATGATTTCTTAAGAGTTGAAAGTCATAGCAACTGTTACTGTGGAAATATGAGAAGATGCTGGAGTTTTAAGAGCATTAATTTAATTGCATATATATTCTGATACAGTACATTATAAAAAGCAAACACTCATTCCTGTTTTTGTTTGATGCTGATCTGTGCAGGAAAAAGTCAAGATACTCAACAAAGGCATAGAGTTTTTGACCCACACTTGAACTCTCCTGAAAGAGATAAAGCAGAATTTTCAATAGGTGCCATTCCCTTTTCACCAATACAGAAAGAGTGAAGATGTTTACATGAACACATCATCTGAAAATAGTATGTATGGGCAAATGAATGCCGTAAAAAGCTTCTCAAGTCAAACTACTGTATACAGTCACTATATAAACTGGAAGAGCTTCGGGAAAGTTATTCGGCTCCTCTTCAGCACATTTGCATTCTCAAAGCTGCAAAGTGTATAGCTGTTTCTTTCCCTATATAGATATATTTAAGCAATAAACCATAACAGGGTGAGGGTGATGCTGGGTTTACCCAAGCCTAGCATGATTCAGTCATGAGGCCACAGGCCATGTGACCAAACCATGCCAGGCGTGGGTAAACCCAGCATCACCCACACCTAGTTGTGGTTCATTGTGATTATACTATGTCACAATGTATTTTTAGTTTGAGAAAATGAAGTTGACTGTTAGTTTTATTAAAGAAAATGACAAATTATAACTTTATATTCTTACGCCTAATAAAATAGTCCATAAACTGGTTTGCTTTTGCATATGTAGAACATTTTATTTTTTTGCTGTATAATGAATTCAATATGGTTTTGAATGCAATTTATTTCTAACACCTACACCAAGTTTAATAAGTTTGACAACTGTAACTTAAATGATACATTTTATAACTTTTACTAGTGCAATTGAAACAGAATGAGTCTGTGCAGTATAACTTAGATTATAAATGAAAACTGTAAAGATATTAACTTTTTTGTTTTTAATATTTCATTTTGCAGAAAAGATTTATTCATAAGTGAATTTTCATATATTTATATATTTTTTCTTAAGTCTCTGTTCAAAACTGTCCATTGATAGTCTTGAGTGTCCAAGGATAAGTTGTTTTTACTGTTGCTATGCTGTTTTACTCATGCAACAGTTTCTGGTGGCATGCTAGTTTGGGGACATGATGATTCTGGTGCCTTTCATCTGAAGGAAAAAAGAATTATTAATTGAAATGTGAACCTATTAGTGCGTAAACTGTTTTTAGTAATGTGTGGAGTTATTTAACTAACCTGAAGTTTAATTCCAGCAAATGTTTACTATGCCATAGTTCAATAGGTTGCCTAGTGATGGTTTGGAAGTCTTCTGCTGAGGTTGTGACTGGCTGCTAATCACATGCTGCTATTTGACTTCTGGCTGTTCAGCGCTTGTTTGTAGATCTTGTAGGCAGAACGATGTACTGGATGTGCTTGGTTTTGCATCTCTTGCAGCATGGGAGAATTTCTATGGAACTTGAATACACATTGAAGGACATTCTTTTTTTTATATTGATTTTCTGCTGGAGGTATGTAATGGTTCAATACCATTGCAGATTTCATTGTGACCGAGTGTTGCTTACTGGGAGGGCAGTAATTGCTGGTTTCAGATGTGTGGGTGCATAGCTTTTTGGTAAGATTATGCTCACTAGTTTGAGGCTGCATTTTGTGCACATCACCAGAAATAATTTCACCCCATTTTTGGAAGTCTGTGATGCTTGGCTTCCAGTAACTTCTGAGTAGAGATGCAGCAAAATTAAATTCCGCTGGTGAAGTGAACACAAAGTGGCCACTTTGCCTTCTCACTTCACTAGGTTAAGTGGCCAATAGGAAAAGCTCGCTTCACCTTGCAATTATTACTTTGCATTGTCATTCTGCCTCAATGTGAAGTAAGACAGACTGGCAACAATATTGGCAGCCCCCAGTGCCCCCACACACTCACACGGTCACCAGAATTAATGTGCATCTGCAAAATGCTACTGTCTTGTGTCCAGAAAATACCCCAGTGCTGATGAAGTAAAATGAGAGCACAACAAGAAATACAAAGTCTCCCAGAATTAATGGCTCACTCAGTCATGCATGCAGTGGTCACACACAGTCACCAGAATTAATGTGCATACCCAAAATGCTACTGTTTTGTGTTCAGAAAATTCCCCAGTGCTGGCAAAGTGAAATGAGAGGGTAACAAATCATGCAAAGTCTCCCAGAATAAATGGCACACTCAGTCATGCACACAGTGGTCACACGGTAACCAGAATTAATTTGCATCCCCAAAATGCTACTGTCTTGTGTCCAGAAAATTCCCCAGTGCTGGTGAAGTGAAATGAGATGGTAACAAGAAATACAAAGTCTCCCAGAATTAAGGGTGTACTGCAAATGCACAAACAGATTAAGATTGTGCTACACACTCAAGAGATGCAGAGTCAGATGCAAAGGCAGAACTCTACCTAACCAGTGCTCACAAGTCACAAATCCAATCTGGAAAAGAATGCATTTTGCCAGTTGGGGGTGTAGTGCATGGCAGTAATAGTCCACTATCAGTAAAGATAACATAAAGTAGAATAAAAAATTCATGCAGATGCAGTGGATAGCAGGTTCACACTGCTGCAATTACTCTGGCACAATAAAGTTGTCTGATTTAATGGTACGTATCGCACACACACTCACACACATACACTACAAGTATTGCATGGCAAATTGAAAACCTTTAGTAATATAACCAAATGTTTTAAACAAACTGAAATTATACACTGCTGCACCACTACAATCAGAAAACAAATTTCAAGAATGACTGAAAATATTATTGTGTGTACATTAACACAGTTATACAAGAAAAATATGACCAAAACAGAAAGACTGCCTTTTTCTCCCAGTTAATCTACCTACACCACAGATACGCCTCTCCCTCAAAGCACACTTCACTGTACACAGACTGACTGTTCTAAATTAACATTCAAAATCCACACACAAACAATAAACACTCGATGATATAAGCACAGGAGGGTTTCCTACAATCAATGCATTAAATTTTGAGCAAAAAAAACCTCAAAAAGGCTTTTTTAACAGCTTTTAGATGATTTGAATCGCAGAGCTCTGAGAGGAAACTGTCTCTATCTTCCACTACACACACATTATACAGAACAGAGGCTGTGCAGAACAATCTAGAGCCCATGTGACCTGCAATCCCATGAAGCACTGCACATGCACCTTGGGAGCTCAATAACAAGGCAAAGTGATGCGAAGTACATTGATTTTGATGTACTTCACCTTAAAATTGGTGGAGATGTGGTTTGGGGAAGGTGGAATAATGCAAAGTCATTGGTTTCAATGGACTTCACGTTCCCATTATGACACAAAGTGCTCCACTTCGCGTTGTGGAGCGCTTTGCAGGTTCCACGTTACTCCATGAATCTCTCTGCAGAGCGACTTTCGCCACTTCACACAACTCTACTTCTGAGGGAGGATGCGATCTTGTGTCCAGTGATCACCAAATTCCTAAGTCACTCAGCAGGGTTACGACAGTTGCTCATCGGGAGTGATTGGTAAAAAATTGTCTTTAAACCAGCTTCTTTATAAATTCAAGGGAGCATGCTTCTAAGATAATTTATACCCATTGGTTCTGGAGTATACCAGATGTCCATGGTGTCTAAAGTGGA
The DNA here is from genome assembly GCA_016271365.2 of Neoceratodus forsteri. NCBI lineage: Eukaryota > Metazoa > Chordata > Ceratodontiformes > Ceratodontidae > Neoceratodus > Neoceratodus forsteri. Next base: position 864,910,077 of record CM057450.1, on the reverse strand, counting down.
TTGGGGTGATAAAATAAAGAAGGAGGGTTTTTGAGGCAGTTTGGAGATATACTTTTTAAAACTTTTTGATTGGACACGAATGGTCTTGAGGTTGTTTGAACATGTAGCCTTGTGTGCTCTGGTGGGTTAGGGTCATTATATTTTTTGTGATTGTTAGTTTCTTCATTGAAACATTTTGTTAAATATTGCAAACAATTTTCAACTTGTTTCAGTTCAAATGAGTCCACTTTTAACTGTCTAACCCCTTTGTTTCCTCTGCATGCAAAGTGGAGTTGGATATCTATCCAAACTTTTGTGACAAGTCCTATTGCTGAATTAGGGGAGCCAGCATTTGAATTTCTTAGAGTTGTGAACTCAGCTATGGTTAGTGCAGGATGATGTTCTGCTTTGTCCTTTCCTTATTTTCAGTATTTTTTTACCATGGCTTTAAATATGTTATGGGTCTAACATGAGATTTACATTTCTACTTATTGGCGGCTCATTTATTTGTCTATTTAGGCCAGATCTCTGGCTGACATAGCTGCTGAGGACATATTCATTGTCACTGTTGTTTCTTATGGTACTATAGTAGTGCCTGAGAATGTTGTTGAGGTTTTCTAATGACACTGTCTTTAGGTCAACTGTGATATCGTTTTGCTTACACCGGTCAGAAAAAACATTTATGAGTCACCGTGTATGTTTAAGTGTGGTTTGTTCATGCCGGTCAAGTTCTAACTGCAGCATTTCTTTATCTGTGACATCAAGATGACTCTGTGCTTTCTTTTGCTCAGGACTGGATGGGCCTAGTAGATTGGTGACACCCGCGACATTCAATTGTGACAAATTGTTAAAAATAGCATCCGTCTAGTCATTATCTATAAGGTCAAAGCTGGTATCCATTGTTTGGGACACGTTTCAATTTAGGCTCGGTTTGTAAGCGGTGAGTGAAATATGCCGTTGGTTCAGTTTTGAAATGGGGGTTGGAGTGATACAGTATTGGGGGCTCATGGGTGAGGTTGGCTGGCACCTCTTGTATTGATAATATCAGAATTTACAGTGCTGTGTTGGTGTCAGCTAATGAGTGAGAGGGTTGCATTTATTGGCACATGGTATAATTAAATTATAGTGCCACTGAGAGTGCATTTATGCTTCTATTGATTTGGAAAGGAAAATATTAAACAATTTGGCTTTAATTTCTGGGTGACCCTTGGGTCGGGAAGAGTGGAATATTGGCATTCCTTGGATTCATCATTAAATTGTATCAACCTTAAAGTACAAAAAATAATAAGGAGGTGGCCGGAAGAGTTTACCTTCAAATTACTTAAAATGAGATGTTTCAAATATAAATCATTTTCAAGCACATGGGGTGGGGGGGCTGGTTCAGAAATTAAATGAAAAATCCAGAAATATGCTTTGTTAAATGCCAAAGAGGGTCACGACAGGTATCAAAGTAAACTAAAATATTTTAATTGGCTCCCCCCTCCCAAAACAGACCCAGCTCCATATAAAGGGGGACAGAGTGCCATTTAATGTACCTCAAATAAATTTGAACCTATACTGTATCTTTTAATGGCATTTTAGATCACGCCTTTTCTCCTTTCTTAAAATATGTCCTTTTTGTATCCTTTAGTTTACTTTAGCTTTTTTTAGATTAACAGTGCCTCTAAATATTGATATCCCAGATTCTAATCAATATTCTCAGCTGTTTTTGAAAAAAGAAAAAAAAATCATGACCAGCATCACTTGTTTTGTTGTTAACGTGAACTATCATGCAACATACATTGTTACATGACCTTTTGGGAACAGTAGGTCCATGATTTATAAGATGATCCATCCTACAGTATATTGGCAAGAATAGCATCCACAGTTCCGATGGGCTTGTGTCCAAAAAAGCAGAACTTACATTCATACTTTTTTGGGTGGGGGGGTGTAAGCTATTGTAAAAAGGAAAGCTGTCCTTAACAGAAGACAACCTGCTGCTGTTTGCAAGGGTCCTGAAGGTCACATTCCAGAGACTGAGAGAGGGGTTTCATGCAAGCAAAAAAAAAACCCTACAGACTAACGCACACAAAGAAAGACAAATATGAAGTGGCAGATTTTCTCATACATGCAGCATTTTAATTTTCAAGGCATCCACTTCAGGTATAGTGAAACAGGTTGGACCGAAAGAATGCAGAAATTAGGCCTTTACGGTATTAATGAAGTTATACTTCAGAGGAGGTTTTCGACAAGAAAGGGAAGCAAATGAACATGATGGATATAATCTCCAAACATGCTGAAGTGTTGGTGCCAAAGGGGTGACACCATATTCAGAGAAAACTACTACAGATCACATAAACTGTCATAAAAAATTGGAACCCTTTGGAACTAGGTAGCCCACGTTTGGCACAATTGAATGACTGCTGGCACAGATGGAATGCACATGCACATCTGTTTCTATGCCTTTTAAAAATGCTACCAAAATGGTTCAAAGCCCTAAAGAATACCAACAAATACATGAGGATGGCTTCCCAATTAATGTAGTGTTCTTTTACTTATTTCAAATAACCATGCATGTGTAGTAGTGGGGGGTGTTACTGAAGGAAAAAAAAAGAGAGGATTGGTTAATGTGCCACTGGGTGATTGGGCACACCCATTGTCACTATTATGCTTTGTGGTAGTGGATGGTGGGGGGTGTTACATTATCAGGGGGAAGGGGAGTTTGTTCAGAAATGAAATTAAAATTCCAGAAATATGCTTTGTTAAATGCCAAATAGTGTCCTGGCAGGAATCAAAGTTAACAAATGCCTTTGAATTGTCCCCCCTCCCCCCCCAAAGAAAAAAGACCAAGCTCCCTATAAAGGGGATTGAGTGCCAAATTAATGTACCTAGAATACATTTTAACCTATACTGTATCTCTTAATGGCATTTTAGATCACTCCTTTTTTCCTCTCTTAAAAGATGTGCTAGTTCCAATTTTTTTTGTTTGCTTTAGCATTTTTAGATCAACAGTGCCTCTAAATATTGCTATCCTCAGCTGTTTTTGAATAAAGAAAAAAAAAACATTTACCAACATCAATTTGAATTCATCACAGGAGATTGACAATTTCCTACAGAGTCAATTCAGATTCAGAACTGAGACTGTAAAGGTGAATCAAGTGGTGTACATACACCAGGTCACCACTTTCAAATAGTGCGAATTGTCATGAACCACCACACTGAGCATCGTGGAAGCCATCAAAATGTCACAGAAGCTAACCTTTCATGCTGCGCCACCCACCATTACAATGAATTACAACTGGCTGACTTAAGAGATGCCCTACAGGAAACTAGAAGAAAATCCCTGTCACACAAGCAGAAATCTTTCAACTGAACCCTTTCCTCTCCTCTGCTGACAGGGCAGGAACAATAACAGTGTGCAGAAATAGGTGCATGGAAAGAGAAAGGATAAGCAAAGGAAGATGAATGCAAAGAAACAGAAACTGCAAAATAAAAATCTTAGTGGAGAAGCAGAGATAACAGGGAACACAAAGGAATAAGTATATGATAAAGGAAAACTGTAAGCCATGTTGGTACAGTAGTGAGAAACTGTAAAACAGTTCATGCACAACAGATCAGGACTCAAGCCTGTGACAAAACTGGTTCATTGGTGGATAGATGAATACAGAATTTATTTTTGTGTGCAATCTTACATAAAATCGTAATTTATTTTAGTGTGCAGTCTAACATAAAATCAGGGTTAGCCTGAGAAGAATGTCTGAAGAGAGAAGCATTTCTCTGGGTGTGAGAAGTAATAGCTGTAAAGCTGTAAATGTTTACAGCTGTATATCTGTAAATGTTTCTCTTTTCAGACATTCTTCTCAGGATAACCCTGATTTTATGTCAGACTGCATGCTAAAATAAATTCTGTATTTATCTATCTACCCAAAAATCAGTTTTGTCACAGGCTGAGTACTTGATCTGTCTTGTGTGATCAGTTCTACACTTTCATACTATCAGTTCTGCTTACTGTTTTCCCACATCATGGGTGTTATGCACGAAGTGGGTGGGGGTACATAGAAAAGTTGCAAACCCCGTCCATAGCTCTGCATGCCCACAGACAGGTGCGCCCATACCAGCATTCACCAATGCTGGCCACCTGTCCATGACCCCCCTTCCGGCATGCAGGACTCCTCAGGGGAGCCGGGATGGTGTTGTAGACCCTGGCAGGCATCAAATGGGATGCCCCTCTTGGGTCCCATAGTGGATCCCTCATGTAGCGAAGCATGGATCTGGGGTAGTGCATGCCTACAACAGGCACCCGGACCCATGCACCAAGAAGTGGGCTGTATCCCCTCTCCCCCTGGCTCCGCCACCACCTCCCCTCACCTCCCGTATATGTCAGTCGGTATCGGGCACTCACCTGACCGGCAGTTACAGCCTCCTCTCACTGCTCAGTGGGCTGTGGCAGCATGAGGGGGGGTCATGTGCATGTTTTGCCATGCCCAACAGTAGGCATCCATGGGGGCACGAGAGGGTTATGGCAGGGTCTACCCTTGCATACCCTGCACCACCCTCCACATCCATGTGGCCAGCACTATGCAGTTTAGTGAATATCACATAGTGATGGCATCCCTCAGAATGCCCCCTAGTGTGGTGCGGTCTGTAGATGTGGGGGATCGGGTGCATTGGGTCTTCGCACTCCCTGTTTGTGCATCCCAAGTGGTGGGGTGGAGTGGCTACGAGCCCAAGATATGTGGCGCATAGGCACTCCACCCCTTTGTACACAGCACACCATTTACTTATTCTTGTGTGATCTATTTTATCTACTTCTCCTCCTCCCAGGTTTTTTTTGAGCATGTGAGAGTGTTACAAAGAGAAGATTTTTATCTATCTCTTTCTCTCTCTCTTTCTCTCTCTCTTATGCTATAATGAGAATGTGAAAAGTGGTGGTGGGGGGAAGGTAGTCACAAAATATAATTTATGGGCATTTGCAAGGTGGTATTTGGTCCAAGCGGTAAAAACTGGGAGCTTTAACTTGGCTGAAAGGAGAGCTTTTTTGTCTTTACAGGCTCTGTGCCTGTGAAGGTATGGGATTGAATGACACAATAGATCTGGTAGCATTTGATTGAGTATGCATGGGTCTCATTTGGGTGATGGTCATATTAACATATTGCAGTTGTTATATCCGCAGTAGATACATGTAATATACCTTTGCTGTCTACAATTACTGACCGTGATTTTATCTGTGAGTTTTTGTTACTGAATGCTGTCACCGTACTGTATTTTTTAAGTTTGGATGTATGCACTTAGATTACTGCTATCATAGGACTATCTGCCTCCATATATACCTGAACCTGGGAGGGAAATATGGGGTCATTTTTTGTAATTAATTAATAATGAAAACAATCTGATCCTATGTTTGTATCAGCACGCTGGGTATTGGTTCTTGGTTTGCGGTAATTCAGCAATATAAATGTATTTCAGCTCTATTCATGTACTGCGTGTCTTCTTCCATCATGTGGGGTTTCACATTGATGCCAATATGAAATGCAGGAATACACTAATTTTTTCAATCACATTTTTTCTAGAGCTCTTAATGTGTGCCAGAAACCCACACCTTTTTCTTTTCCTATTATATATTTTTCTTGGAGCCTTTTATGCCACAGTATACAATGTTTGAATCACAGCATTTGTTCTTGGCCATAAAGGGTACTACACATCCTGTAGCCATTTGGACTTTTTGTATTTCTTTTGTGGAGTTTTGGCATATTTCATATACATGTGTACTTCAGTCTGCAATGTTAAAGTGTTTGTGTGCAGTATTCTGCATTGATATTTATAGATGTTGCTTTTAAACATCCAGTTATTCACATTATCAGTGTGCATTGAACATCTAACCAAAGAGAAAGGGTAGTATCCCATGTTTTATATTCATAGATTTGTCAGTATATAACTGCATTTTTTTATTAGAAGTGGCTACATGAGTTCCTGCTAGAGTGGGAGTATGTATATTCTGTTGTACCAGCCAGTGCATGCAGTTTGTTTTCATAATGGATGCTGGGTTAGAGTACTTGCCTTGTGTTTTTGAACCATGGATTTGCATTTACCATTTTGGTGACAGCATTCAACCAGTACTCTTTTCAGTTCAGTACTCTACCTCTCACTGCCACAACCTGCTCCCTTTCTGTGGTGCTTGACCCCTGACTTGTGCAGGCAGAGTTCTCAGCATACTGGAGGGGTCAGAACCCAGCAGACCTTTCTCCTCCTATCTCCTCCTTCTTCCAACCTCTTCCACAACCCCCACCCCCGCTTCACTGCCTACTGACATACCTACCTCCCACCTTCCCTTCTCCTCCTTACATAGCCCTAGCTATGGCTGACCCCTAATCTCTACTACACTTGTAGTTAACTTGCACTTCTGTTATACCTTAGCCAACCTGTTCTGCCTGTGTTTACTCCTCACTAACTTCACTAGATCAAACTACAACAACTCTATTCAACCATTTTCTAGCTACAAAGTTATGTGTCATTTAGTGTATGCCTAAATGTTATTTTGTGTTGTACCGATCTAGTCCAAAAGTATTGGCATAGTATCTATCTAGTTCAAAACTGTTATCATCCTGCTATTTCATTATTATTGTACAGTCTGTTCAAATCACTTGAATGTAATCTACTGTAAATTTATATTGTGTACCAAATCTTTGTTAACTGTCCTCAAGTTTCCCTACCCCCCAGGTCACACTGGAAGATGAGCAACTTGTTGCTCTGTGTGCCATCCTGGTGAAACATTTTGATAAATAAATAAAAATTTAACAAGACAGCTGGGGGTAGTGGATCCAGCATTTGGACTGTTAGAGATGGCCAAGTGCTGATCAGACAAGCGCCACCAGCTATCTTGGAGGTTATTTTAATGTAAAAAGCGCTTTCCGGTGTCATGCCAAATTCTGCCAGCTGCATCATCTGCGCACATATATTTCAATAAGGCATATGATGCAGCTGCATCTCATAGTCTCTCTCTCTCTTCCTCTGTCTCCTACCTGTGTGCCATAAGTAGCACTGACACACTGCTGCACACAATGTGAATCAAAAGTGTGTAGCAACCAAGTCAGGCTCGCAACATGGGGGTTGGCGGACACAGAGGTGAAGACTAGGCTTCATGCCACACAGTTCTTGGGGTGAGAGTGTCAGGGTGCGACAGCTGTGGACACTTGCTCTTAGTTGTGATGTGGTTGCCAGAAGAGAGAGATTTGTAAATTTCTTTAAGGGTGTGCTGCAGAGCTCTAGGAGGGGCAGGGCTGCACATTCTTTGGCTATGCAAAGAGAGGGGGATGCAGAAGTGTCTTTGTAAACATGCCAGCACTGTGAACTAGTGCTGTGCTGCTGTTTGTATTGACAACATGGGCAGACTGTTTCACAGATGCAAAGGCAACTGTGATGCAATCCAGCATGTTGTGCATTCAGAAAAGAGTCATTTATGTGATTGTAAAAGGACTGCAGGGCTCTGCCCATCTGCAGCCCTAAAAAAGAGTTGGTGCCTGTCCACCCTATTTGCATTCATCAGTTACTTGAAGTTTTCAGTTATGTCTCCAGTCCCTCTCCTGGCTTCCATCAAATACATATGGAAGTCAGCCAGTCTTTCCTTTAGACTTCCCCTGCTGACTAGGAAGCATTTCATCCACCCACTTTTGGACAGACTCCAGGTAGCCCTTATCATTAATCATGTAGGTTTTCATAACCCTGCACAGTAGTCCAGTTGTGGCCTGACCCAGGACCAGCACAAGGGCACAATAACCTATTTCTGTCTTGCTTGAGAAGGCCCTACCTATGCATAACTAGTCACAGATCCCAAGCACACATGTGGCACAGATGGTGTGGTCAGAAATACGAACACTGAAACAGCTCAAAGAAAACCACTCTCAGTCCAAGAAAAAACAAAAAAGTCAGAATATTAGAGAAAACTCATGGTTTATTTGAGCCAGTCGAGCATGGAAAACACAGCACTGAACTAGCCCGGATACTTCGGGTCTTTAGTGTGATCCTTCATCAGGGGGTATGAAAAGGCCATTCCCATGCATACCACCATGCTTTCCCACACACCTTAGTACACTGGGAAATGGTTTTAAGTTTTCACTAATTATTCCCTCAGATTCTTTTCTTCTGATCTATGTGCTAGTCAAAAAAATCCCATCCAATAGTCAGTCCTCTAATGCCACCTCTTCAAGTGCATAACTATGCACAGTTTGGCTTTCAATTTAAATTGTCAAATCTCAGACCTATCATATATCAAATGGTCTATTTTCAATTCTTCTTACCCTCCTATCAATAGATTTAAAAAATGTGGACCATTGCTTGCAGTGCAGGGACCACTGCACTCCATGGGTCGAACTAAACCACTTAAACATATAACAAGACACTGAAAATTTAGAGTGCACTCAGGAGGTGGGGAAAATGCTTAGAACTTGATATATACACCATGTTCTATTTAGTTAGAAATAAAATCCCAAATTGGGATATCACAAATATTAGACTTCAGACTAAACTAAAGTGACAAACTATTGTTTATCCAAAAGTTCTTGAGTCAGTAACACAACATGTGTTCAGGCTAACGTTTCAATATAAACATCAGTCATTTGTTATCTCAAAAGTACTATGTACTCAGTACTAAAAAAGTAATCCAGAATCAAGACTACCTCCACTTCTTAGGCAGCTGCTCCATAACCCTGCACTTTTCTCAATGGAGCTTCATCAGGGGAAGGGACTAGTGGGAGGAATAAAGATGCCTAAAAAGTCAACTTATTCAGTTAATGTTAAGTTACAACCAACATGGAAATCCATGTGTTGTATGCAGGTTCTAACTTACGGACATCAAGGCCCACATATTCAAATGAGGTGTGCGGCTCAAAATGGAGGTGCACGCTGCATCCGAGAAATTGTGCTGAAGCATGGTATTCAAAAGGGAGAGATGTCTTGCACATTTCTAAATGTGCAATCACACAGAAATAATGTATGTGGCACAAAAAAAGGGGTCAGGTACATAAATATACTGTGCATCCGTATATTCAGCTAAAATGTGCAGCGCATCAGCTGCACATCCCAGGAATGTACTTCGCAAAGATAGGCAGATAAAAGGATGGCATAAATCAGCCAGCCACCCACAGGAAGGCTGCAGATCTGCAGACAGGACATCCTGCGACTGCCCTTGGAGGTGCACCAGGATGTGCTTCAGGCACCTATACACAGCAGTTATGATAGGATGGAAGTAGCCAAAGCCACAAGTGCTGGCACATCACAGGCACTGTCCAGACAGCCATCACCTACATTTCACCTGGGATGTAGACACCCATCTGCCACATGCCAGCGTTGTTGTGTCACCCCTTAGCACACCAGCTGGCCACACTGCACTACACGTACCAGGGGACATGGCCTGCACCCATGAGGCTTGCAGGGCACCACCCAGTGGTGGCATACACCCTGAGTGTCATCTGGGACAACAGTGCCCAGGTATCCTGAAAGTTCATGTGGCAGCCTGGTGCAAGCCAGGGACTGACCTGTGGCACACGGCCACATTGGTGCACCATAGGTGCACACATGTGGGATCCACCCACTCTGGTACCTGGTCACCCTCTGCACACTGCCATTTCTTGCAGTTATCACCATGTTTGTTGCATATGGTGGGGTGTGGGGCACTACAGGTGACTGTTTGTACATATGGAGCTGGTGTATCACATGCATGTGTTATACCAGTCTGACTGTGCCACCCTCTGCCCACCCCTATTGCTTGTCCTGGTGGGCCTCTGTGGCCACTGTCCAGGTGGACCCCCTGTACCCCAGTCTGAACCTGTACATGGCTATTGCTAATAGCACTGTACCCAGGCCAATGCAGTCCACCCATCCACACACAGGCATTCTAGTACGTCTGTCTGCTAGGCTGCAGTACCTCCTGTTCACCTTTGTGGGGTGGTGTGCCAGCCCTGCAAAGCAGGAACTGAGCATGCCTGGAGGTATGCAAATGGTCTGCATACATTCCAATAATGTGCTGTACATGAGAGGAATGGCCTCAAAATGTACATTTGCATATCCCAACTGAATATTGCAATTTTGAGCACTATGCATGTGGCCACCTATCGCACATTTCCCCATGCTCCGCATAGGGCTAAGGTCACCAGCCACACCGTGCATCTCCCACTGCATGATTGCGCATGTTCGAGATATTCAACTGGACATGCATGATTAGATCTCATGGCACATCTTCTGAATATGCCATTATTTTGTGCTGGTGCATCTCAATTGAGCAGCTCAGTCACTTGGGCAATGCAGCCTGGGACTTCTCAATATGGGGCCCCAAATATCTCTAGATTAGAAGTGTCATATATTTAGTGTTATAGGGCACAATATCCTTCATTCATAGCATAGTGCATAAGTGAAAGTGGTATAGTTATTATAGCAGACTGAAAAAAGTAATTATACTAACAATGTCTCTGTATTAGAGAAATAGATAATATCATAAATCAAGAAAACATTTTAGATATAAAGCAATACAACATTCTACCATGTGAAAAGGAGGGAAATGGATTATGTACTATAACTAACCAATCTAGATAAATAATCATGAATACAGTAAATATTGTAAGTATATTACAGGTACCAATACCATATGGCTACACTAAAAGTAATACATAACATACGATGGACAGAGCCTGCCCCATGTTTTCGTGTCATCTAAAAATAGATACATCTTGCTCTGGATTTCTTAATCAATGCTGCAGATGAATGCAGTGATGAACACTGGGTTCAGGACCATCAACTGTGTGAACCCACTCATAATTCCTCTTACCTAAGATAGTGTACCATTTAGTACCACCCTTTGGGTTCTGCCACTTAGCGAATTCCAAATTTATCTCATGACTCTCTCCCCCAACACATAAAACACTCAATTTATTAACCAGCCTTTTGTGAAGTACAGAAACAAAGACCTTGTTGAAGTCCAGGTAAAGGATGTGCAGTGCAGTTTCTAGCAATAGAAGTTAAGTTAACTGGATAATACTCTGGGTCCCCCCATTTACACCATAGTGCATGGGATTATTTGCTAACCTCTTGTCCCTAAGCACTACAGTGTGCCCATCTTGATCAAGCAGTTAAATAAGTCTTTCAGGGGTGAAGCCAAGGTATTACCCAACTTCCTCAGTATCCATGGATGTAAGCTGTCTGGTCCTCAGCTTTCTGCTCATCCACATTCAACCATGCCTCACCCTTTGTTAGCCTCTCTATACCTACCTTGTTCTTTCTCCTTTTCCTTGTGTACGTAAATAAGGCATTGTCTTTTGCCCTCACCCCATACACAATCTGTACCTCTGCTGTGACCCTTTTCACTGGCTTGCTAACCTCCTTTATTTTGATAAGGTAGAGCTCCCTACCTGGGCTATGTCTGTTGGGCCTTGTTCACTCTGAAGGCTGCTATATCTGTCACTTACCACTACCTGAACCTACCTTAATGCCCACATTGGCCTCTGGTTCCACTTCCCCTTACCCTCTTGTCTGCTGCAAGCTTTTATTGTAGCCAAAGTTCCTTCTTTAATATGCTCCCACTTGCTCTTTGCTCTTCTAGTTGCTGATACCCTCTCAAGTCTTTCCTTTAGCTCCCACTCCATCCTTCCAAGGTCTTACCTCCCAATGTTCAGGACCATGGCCCGGGCCAGCTGCCTCTGTGATCTCAGAGACAAGTAAAACTATGTTGTGTTGTAGTCATTAGACTATAGCAGCTTGTCCACTGTTCTCCCCTCCCACTATGCTAACTGAGTTGCTCAGAACTAGGTTAAGTATGGTTCTGTCCCTACTATGTTTCTCTATTGTTGAGTCAGGAAGCAGCCCTGGAAAGTGTCTTTAAATGCCTAATTTCTGGTGCTCTTCAACATTGGGATAGACAAGTAACTTTCTGATATGCTGACATTTCCTAACAGGCTGAAGTCTCCTTTATGTGTTGCCTTTACTAATTTTCTAGTCTAGAGCCCTGTCCACCTCTAGATGAATAGTCAGTTGACGACCCTTCTCTCATTTACTGTAAGCAGCACCATAGTGATTCTACAATGCTCCCACCTCTTTATCCTCCAACACTCTAATACCCTCCTTGACATACAATGCAACTCCTCCTCCCCTTATCCTGCTCCCCTGACTAATTCATAGCCTGGGAACATGTGATCCCAATCATTGTTGAGGGATGCCCATGTGTCTGTTACTGCCTATATGTTGGGGTTGCTATCTTCTGAAATTGTCTGAAGCTCATTCATGTTATTACCAAGGCTTTGAGCATTTAGACAGACCACCCTCCATTAACTCTGCCTCCTGTTGTCCCTCCCTCCAGCTAGTTTAATTGCCTGTGGATAAGCGTTAAGTTCTCTTGGAATCTTATGAATGTTTGAGCTCAAACACAAACATTTGATATGACTTGTTCAGCTGCTACAAACCAGTTGTATTGTCCAACCTCAAATATCCATTCTACCATGTCTCCATCTTACCACAAGTACACATTAAATAGAAGTCAATGCAAAGTAAGCAACTAAAGTAGCTCTTAGGTTTGAGGGGGATAAAAACACATTGCCAGCTCTTGGAATTTTTCCAGAGACCAAAATCATTTTTACTAACCTCTTCCCCTGTAGCCCACCTACTTCCAGCCCCCACAATAAAATTATTTAAAAGTTGCCCTCTCCTTACCCCAATATATGATTTTAGAAGAGTAGGGGCATAAGTGTAGTCAAAAGCAAGCTAGCTCAGTCAATTCTCCCTTTCTCTACCCTCCATCTAAAAAGTCCTAGATCCCGGCACTGACTAAGGAGCTGTCATCATAATTGTTATGTATTTTCCCTTCAGAGTCTAGCCTTCAAGGCCCCACATACTGTAATGAAGAACACTGGCCCCTCCTGTCTCCTGATCCATGATTGTGTGGAGCAATAGTACTGTAGTTAAAATATTAACAGTAGCCCAATCAGCAGCTCTGCAGTTAAAATGTATCATCCCTCGCTATCTCACCCCAAAGCCCCAACATACTGTACATCACTGAAGAAGACATGCCCTCCTGAAACCTAATCCACAATTCAAGGGGGTTATAGTAGTTCAAAAATGTCCTGGATTGGTCACTTTGACCTTTACATTAACATACAACAAGATCTTGTTCCAGTTATTAACACATTGAGCGCATGCCAGGGAGGAAGGGAAGGAGGGACAGAGAAGGCAGTATCATTGATTACACAAGTGAGACTGACAAGTCAGTCTGTCTAGTATAATGAATGACATCACCTAAGGCTAGGAACTGGGAAACATTTACATTACAGAGCATACTCCTGACCCAGTTCCAGAAGCATACCGTTTCTTTAAATTTGTACTTGGAAAGACACGGGAGGGGAATCCTGATGGAGCTAGCCTGGTACTGATTACTATAATACCCGGCGACAAAACAAATGTGTCCCTGGGGAGAGTTCCAGCTATTAAATCATTCTATTTGGGCTATATGAGATGGGCAGGAGGGACGGGATATTTAAAAAGATGGAGCTGACGGTGTTTTTTTGCATATGGGAAGAAATGGTGGTTTGGAGGGAAGGAAACTTCTGGCATTATGAAGGACTAGCAAAGGAACTAGGCCTGGTAACATGTGGATGGCTGGGGATGTTTTAAGCAATGTGATTTACTGTGTCCTTGCAAACTGCAAACCAATTCAGAGCATAGCAAACTTTGCATGGTTCAAAATTCAAAGTTTACAATGTCAAACATTTGGAGATTTGTAAAGAAATAGCTACTAACTCTATCAAAACATTTCAACATATGTTGCATAGCCCTTTCATACAAACCCCAATCTTTCATTCACATATATGAAATTAGGCCCCTGAAAACAGGGGAGGGGGGGTGACCAATGTGAGAGACAGGTGTGATTGCTTAAATGCTGAACAATACTTTACTTTGGTGTTAACCTCAGTACCCCCAGGGAAGGAGGGGGACCATGACATCATGATTAGCCATGATGCAGCCTAAGGATATCACACCCACACACCCTGATAAGTGACTATCTAGAGAACATCAAGTCTGGTTAATAACACAGGGCCTATGGGATATACCCATAGGATCATAGTGGAGCTAAGGTAACATCATAGTGGAGCTAAGGTAACAACTGGCTGTGCCACTTGCATTAACCTTTCAAGACTACTGTATGTCCTGACAGGTAAGGTAAAAGAGCACTTACAAAGGCCAGTGTATTCTGTCTTCAAGAATTGGGAAAAAGTTTGACACCAGCAACTTTGGGCATGCTGTGCAAGGCCCTAAGAGCCATTACCTAAGACAGAATTATGAAGCACATGGTTAAGGTCAAGGGCCTTGCCCCCTCTAAACATAGCAATATTATGCTGGCTTGTTGGTACACTGGTAGCACTACTGCTCATGACCCCGGTAAACTGCATTAAGGAACAAGCTTTGATTGTCATGGACCAGCCACTGAAAGGAAGACACTCTCCTCTTCTGAGGAAGGAGGGCTGCTACCTCAACTGTAGCACTGCCACGTGAATGAACACAGGTGGCAATGGCATCAAAGATATGCTTAGGGTGGGATGGATGCCTGCTGGTGCTATGCATGCTCACATGCACGCTCACAGTTGCACACCCATGAACACTGGCATCCTGTGGCAAGGGGTGCATAATAGGAAAGAACAGACCAGCATGGCAAGATAAACTGCCAACCTCTCACAGGCCCAGCACCGGTGATCCAGACTATGCCACCTCTGGATCAATTCTGTTTAGCAGGCTCTCTGCCACCCCCCCCCCATAAGGATAAGCCATGGGAAGGATAAGGGGAGTCAGTTAACACCAGGAGAAACTGGTTGACAGGGTTGTGGGGATTGGCATGAAGGAGCCATTAATGTCAGGGGAGTATAAAGAGATAAACCAAATAAAAAAATGTCTATGTTAAGGGCTGATCATACCAAACTGGTGCTAGGTCACATCAGTGCAGTATCACACAAAGGAGGAGCCACTATGGCTCCCTCAACACACATGGATTAAATAAGTCAGCAGGCTTCTATATAGTACAGAAAAATGAACTGCACTTAAAGGAGATATGAGAGAGTAGGCTCAGAAAATGGATATACTGTATTATCATCAAAAGAGAGACATGCGTTAAAGGGGGACAGTCAGCACCAAGAGCCCAATGCCCAAGTGTGAGGCTGATCTCAATTAGCGCTTTGTGTGAAAAACTTTTTTTAACTTGCTGTTTATTGAAGTATAATAGGTTGCATCAGACTAATTCTGTTGACTTGCAAGCTGACACTTTCTGTAACTACAAATCCAAGAATCTCCTGCAGCTGACATCAGAGGAGGGATGCAGCAGTGGGAGATTCAGTACCCTGAAGTGCATGTTAGAGCTTTTATAAGCAATGATCAGATGTTTTCTGGTCCTAGTCTTCTTCCAGGGCTAAATACAGTCCTCTGTCATAAAGACACAATGATCATCTTGAGGAGGGATCAACTCCTAGAGGTGCTGTAGGGGCCACGTCCCTTGAGACCAAAGGTACATTATGGAGGAAGCCCAAACCACAAGGAAAGAGAAATGCCAGGAGTAGGAGAGGTGGATGGTGGTAGCAAAGAAACAAGAGTCTTATGGACGCTTAGCTATATGCCAGAACAGTACAAAATAAGACAGAGGTTCTACTGGCAACATATCTACAGATGAGCTAGATATTATTGCTGTCTCAATGACATAGGCAATGCAGAACAATAGCCAAGACCAAGTTATGCCCTGTTTGAGCGGGGTTGGCATTATAAAAGGGGTGATGGGGTTGCAGTATTTGTCAGATTCAGAGTCACAGAGGACAGGACCATCACTTTTGAAGGTGGAGTAAAACATTATTGCTGCAGATGTCAGAGTGATAGGACTGCAGCCTAATTTCATTTAATTTATTTGTTAACCAGGTAAGAGCACTGGCTAAATCAATACCCTTTTTCAGGCCCGACCCGAATCCATCTAAGCAAAATCCTATATTTACACACACAAATAAGTACAATTCAACAATACATTAGTACATACAAAATCACTAATAAATACATTTTCAAACATCCTTACTTGAATATTGATTCAGCCTGGATTTAAACACATATAATGGCATTTTAGTTCTTAGGTTACATGGTAGGTTAAACCAAAAAGCTGGAGCAACATTAGGAAAGCAACACATCACTAATAATTACATTTGCAAACATCCTTACATAACAAATATTGTTTCAACCTGGATTTAAACACATGTAATGATATTTCTGTTCTTAGATTACAGGATAGGTTAATCGACGGTACAAGAATAGTACGAGTTGAGGTTCTCAAACTAAGTCCAGTGGAATTGACCACAACAAGATCCAGCAAGGGATAATAATCATTACAATAAATAACTTTAAAGATTTGACAACCTAAAAAGTAAGAACATTTACTTTTTGGAGATAACCACCCCAACTGAGAGTGCAATAAACAATGATGTAAACAGGAGGAAGAGGCCAAAACAAATCGACAAATATTATGATAGGTTACTTTCAAGATATTACTTTCTCTGGTCCCAAGATTATGATAAAAACTAGTATAGGGGTCAGTAACTTCTTGATCTGACACCTTCAGAGTCTTAACTGTTAGCAAATCACTAAGGGACAAGAGTGATTTAATAGTTTGCAAAATGTTTTAGAATCTGATATGCCAGCATCAAATGTTATGCCTATAGTAGTCCTTCTTTGCATTTTCCACCATCTTACTTACTTGATTCCTAAGCGACTTACATTCATTTAATAATGGACCAGAAGATGAACTTTTATAATCAGACCTAGCCTGATCTCTTAACTGAATACAGTTTCTTATTTCAGTTCAAAACCAACAATTTTCAATACCCTTAACACACACCTTGCATAGTGGAAACAAAAAATGTTGAATAATTAACTACCGAGAACAAAAAAAGTCCACAGCATAATTCGGATCAGGAATGGAGCTCAGAAAAGTCCAATCAATCCTATTCAATCCTTCCTCCAGCCTTTCAAAGCTAACCTTCTTAAAGGAATGGGAAAATATAATACGGGATAGAATTTTTTGCGTTTTGAAGTTCAGAAAACAATAAGTGCCATATGTTCACTAACTGAAAGACTGAGTAAATCAGCCTGTGAAACAATATTAGGCTTATTAGTAAAAGTCCAATTGAATAATGAACAGTTATCATTGAGTGGGTTTAACCTAGATGGTTATCTAATTAACTGGACTAAATTATATGAGTCCAGACACATCTCAAGATTTAAACCATCACCCTTTAACCAATTTACATTCGTGTCACCCAATAGAACAAAATCATGATCATGAACCAGGTCACTAGATAAATCAAGAAATCTCATTGGCCCATCAGTTCCCCATTTTGGGGAGTCATACAAGCCGGCCACAATGACCTTTTCACAACCTCCCAAAATCCACTGTAGTATCAACCAGACACAATCAGACTGCACATTAGTACTAGTAGCCAGCACTGAGACCTCTAAATGCTCCACATAATGAATTACAGCACCTCCATCTTTCTTTTTACCTGGGCGGTCTGCCCACAACATACTATAACCCTGGATTTGACATATAGCATCAGGTATACTAGATTTTAACCAGGACTCAGTAATGACCAATAAATCAGGCCTATAGATCGAAACTGCCACCTCCAGATTATCCATTTTGGTACCAGACTTATTACATTCAAGTGGAGACTTCTTAACTCATATATGGAAGACCAAGGACCAGTAGAACCATTGATTACTTTGGAGAACTCCAGTCCATTTGTGCCCCGGTTAGTTTCCACATCACTGGCTAATATTAACAGCCCAAATAACACAACAAACTTAGAACCCCCTTTCAGCACATTATCATTGTAGGAGTTATTATAAGGTTACCACATAGTCGCCAAACTTTCTTCCACAATAACAGTAGCCAGTAACAATCGTTAGCGTTATAATGGCCTATCAAAAGATGAGACATATCAAATTCCCAATCAGAATCAGCAGGGAATAGCAGTTCTGCTTCCTGAGACTACCCAACCCCATCAGTAACAAATATACACACAACAAAAATCCTACCCACCGTAAAAGATGTAAACCTAGTGACATTCTGCAGGTCTAGTACAATAACCTTCACAACCACTTTAAACTAACATTCAAGATAAATGTAGCTTCATGTATAACACATGTCTACAATACCAAAATGGTCTCCCCCTGGACTCCCACAGACTCCCGTTTGTGTAGCACTTGGCCGCACTTAGCTGCAATATGGCCACCGTAGTAGATGACATCACATCTACCTTGTTGGCAGTTTAAACCTCTCAACCCCTACCAATCAGGCTGCCACTTTCAATCAGTGGGGGAGGGGGTTGAGAAGCAAAGCTGCTGAGTTGTTAGTTGCTATGGCAATACACAGCTAGGCTGGGACTGCAATTAAGGTGTGCAAAAGAAGCATCAGGTACATGTTGCATTCATTTGTAAATTAGCAGCAATGTTTAAAAACAGCACACACAACAGTTAGTTAATAGTGACTCCCAGCTTCATAAACCTTCCTGCCGAGAAAATGTCACAGTCACATACGGGCAAATAGCACAGTAAAACTTCCCACTTGCAGCCAAATGTTCTATACCAGCAGTTACAAACAATTAAATTGGCAAGCAGGTAATCCACACACTTAGCGAAATGCCCCCCAATATTGCAGCATTACTCATGGCAGTACCAGACCCAGAGCACAGATTGCACACAGAATTTAGGAAGCTTGTTCAGTGTCAGAATTGCAGGTGATGATGATATTCCAGCCCAGTTTCCTTGACTCAAGTGAGCAGCGAAAACGGCGGGGTGGAGTCTACCACCTTCCCACAGTCTCCTGTTTGTGCTGCATTTAGCCGCTAAATGGCCACTGCAGTATTGGTATGGTCTACATGCCCTTAAACAAATCCCTGGGAAGTAGAGCAACAGTTGGTGAGAGACTAGGAAGGCAGCTGAATGGGTAAAATAGCACTCATCAGGGATTTCAACCTCAAGGATATTGACTGGAAAATTCCAAAAGCCAACTGTCAAAATAGACAGAGATTCTTGGAGGCAATATAGGACTGTTTTCTGTGGTCAATGTCTTATTTACTTGGAAAAGCTCAGAATAGTTTCCCTTTTTATCTCTCTGCAAAAACTTGAATATTCTATCCTATTCCTCTTCCACCCATCCCTTCTTTAATGAATACATACTGTATTGAGCCTAACTAATCAAATCATTGTAATTTTCTTACAGATGATTGTTCTACACTTGCAATGCCTCCTTAATGCCTTTCAGCCTGTTCTCCAGAATTGCACCATTTTGGCAAAGCCTGCTGCCCTACAGTTAATGATAACTCTAAGGGAGTTTAAGCACAGCACCTCAGGAGAATTAAAATTCAATACCAAGAAATGCAAGGTCATGCACATTGGTAACAGGAATAAAACAAATACTGGATCAAATGCATGAGGATAGACCAAGCTATGGAAGAAAGGAACCTCAGGATAATCATCAGTGGTAGTTTGCAAGGTCGTCTCCCAATGCAACAGGGCATTTGGAAAAGCCAGCTGAGTGTTGCACTGTGGCCTGTCAGTGCAGCAATTAGATTACCACTTGCAACGCCAATGACCCGGGTTCAGGAATGGACCTGAGGAGTTGGAGGGCCGGCCGGATGAGAAGGATTGAGCATCCTGGGGACTGCTTTCCTTCTCCAGGGGGAGGGAAGGGAAGAATGTCCAGTGATTGACAGACCCCTGGAGGATGCCAGAGACACTGCAGCAACTGGTGCCCATATGTCGGGGGGCAGAGTGGACTCTGAACATCATTGCATGGTCCCACCCCTGGGGAAGCAAGCAACAGAAAATGCTGGCTCCCTGAATGATGGCCCTGCTCTGCTCCACTGTCCACTGCCTCCGAAGTCTGCTGAGGGGTTCCTGCTCTTGTGGCACCAACCTGACAGGTAATCTGGGCTTTCCTATGATGTCTTTAGGGAGGGGGGATCCCCTTCGGTGGCCCCTCCCAAGGGGGTAAGCCTGGGCATGGGGGAGGAGGGCTGATGGGTCCAGAGAAGAGGGGGCTCAGAACAAAAAAAAATAATGTTGGGCTGTATTGCAGTTGCAAGAAAGAGTCTATTATGCCATGGTACTACAGTAGATAGAGAAAATGGGCAGACTAGGTGGGCCAAGCGACCCTTATCTGCCATGAATTTCTATGTTTCTATGGTTCTCAACAGGCCTCTGGAGAGGCTACACCTTGAGTACTGTGTCTTATCTGGTTCCCACACTGGAAAAAATAAGAAGGACAGACTGGAGACAGTTTGAAGGAATGACACCAAGATAATACAGATTCAACAGGAGAAATTACTGTATATAAAAAAAGATTGGTAAGTCTTAATACTCTACATGCTCATTAGAGCAATGAATTGAGGACATGTGCTGGAGACTTTCATGTTTCACAGGGCTAGAATAGGGCAGATTTTTCAAACTTTTTCAAATGAATGAGACATTGACAACAAGGGGGTGTCATTTTAAATTGGTGGTGAGGGAATATAACAAAGGATGGTGTCTATGCATTAAGGAGTGCCAAGTATTCAGAAAAGGGTTATGAATACAGTATGCAGCTATTCGGTGTGTAGCTATGTGGTGAGCAAGGCAACTGGGGAACGCAATGTGCATCAACGGGGTGTAGCGCCCACAGATCCTGTTGGTGGGACCATAGGGCATTTGCAGTGCTCCAAGCAGACCATGGCAGATGGACCAATACAAGGAATATCCCCTTGACCCCATCATATATGGGCAAGCAGTTCTCCCACCTCAGAGATGTTGAAGTGAATTGCAGATAGTGAATGAGCATAGGCAATGACGGTTAATGGCAGAGATGTGCAGGACCAGCAATGCCTGACAGGACAGGTTATAGTGGTGCACAGAACCACGGATGTGTCTGTATCTGAGGCAGGGGACATACTCAGTCCACAAGCTTCACTGGTGGCCAGGTGACATCACTGGTATCTGAAATTTGGACCAATTGTGCCACACTGTAGAGGGCACAATCCTTATCAATGGCCCTGCAGACCAAGGCTCACCTGCGGCTGGACATCCAGCCAATGCAAACACTGTTGGGCTAGAGGCATGGACACCAGCAGCCACAAAACACAAATGGCGTGACCTACACTCAGCGGTAAATAAAAAGTTGCCGTGGGTTCATGGGCATGACAAGGCATGAGTAATGACCCACTCAGTCAAGAGCTAACCCTGACAAAAATAGAGAGGATGTTTGTCAAGAGCCTCACAGAGGTGGCCCTTCACATGGAGGAGAACATAGACACACTGGCAGGTATGTATGGACAAGTAGGAATAAGATCCCTGAGGGAATGTACTCCATGCATGTACTAACCACTGTGTGTTGCACCTCACAGACCCTGGCACAGAGGGACACACAACTACAGGAGTGCCACTGCCTGCCCAGGACCCCACAGCACAGCAGGTCAGACATATGAATGACTGTGAAAATGAGGATGGCACAGGTAGGATACCAAGTGTGCATGCACCACAGCAAAGATAACCCACAGATGCCCTGTCACAGATAGCATAACATCCCCATGTCACCAAGAGGTACTGAGCGGGAGGTAGATGTGTAACAGGAAATGGAGACAAACACGGAGGGCACCCAGGCATAGACAAACAAGGGGACAGAGGAGGAGGAAGACTAGAAGGTAAGAGATGGGAGAATCATCCATGATAGCCAGCCCCCCCCTTCGCCAGCCGAAAATCAACACAGTGGATGGACTGATGGGTCAGCAAACCTTCAATGGCACAGAACGTGCACATCTGAGTATCACTGTCCCATGCAGGACAACAACAAAGCCCCCTTGGGACAGTGCTGACGAAGGCCCATCAACACAGCCAGCAGGCTGACCATGGAGATTGTGCAGCTGAGGTGTCCTTTACACCTATCACGCAGAGGAGTGGCAGCTGGATTGGGACAGGCTGAAAGCAGAGACCAGAAACACAGATGTGTTGCTGGGTCTGACAAAAGAGGTGTGGGCCATGCGGCATGGGATAGACAGGCTGGGTGACCTCCTGGAACACCTTGTGGACAATCTGGTGTCAGGGTCGGTACCACAAGTGCAGACAGCATTCTCCTCACATGATGTGGAAAAGCCCAATCATCAGTTGTAGGCAGCATGTTGCCCAATGAAGTGTAACAGGGCACCCAGATGTGGAACACTGACAACACCCTGGAGGCAGAGTCCCATTGCTTAGTAGCAGCACAACTGCACACATCTGGCAAACAGTGGACCAGTACAATGATGTTCATATCAGCACCCCAGGGCAGTGACGGCAGCATGCCAGCAGACAACGTTCCCCCTCTGACCACCAAGCATGACCACCCAGCTGCAGCACAGCACTGGAGGGAGAGACAGAGACACAGCAGATGATGCCCACATCCACAGCCATGCGCCAGTGTGGTAGTGGATATGCACAGGCACCCGCGAGGCATCTAGGCACACAAACATCTGCACGCCTCAAGCAGAAACCCAACAACAGGACTGGGCAATGAAGCACCACTCACATGTGTCAAAGCACTGTATCACACAAGCACAGTGACAACGGCATACACACACATCACGTATGACAGCCATGCACCCCCCGCTGTACAGCTAACCCCTGTCACACAACATAAACATATAACACCCCCATACTGAACAGACCCCTCCACACACCTATGACATCATGAAGACATGCATAAACCTCTCCAACACATAACAGTACTCCCCAACCCCCTTGGTGAGGAGCACTCAGTGTTATATGTCATCAATGCAGACCCATCCCCCATTCAGTCCACCACCCACACATGATATGACACAGTGCTGTCCTCACCATTGGTACACACATATGCCCCTGTGTAGCAGACATTCACACAATGGATGCTCTCCTACATGTCCTGCATCTGTTGAGGTCAGTGCCTTGCAGTGGTCATCGCTACTGGTGGAATGAGCACTTAACAAGGGTATCATGTGCTGCACGTGCACTCAGTGTCTCCATTCCTGTGCAAGGATGCCCATCATTCACATTAGGCAGAACACAGTTCTGTACACCCATCAGCATGGGTACACGGCATCTTATGGCAATGTTATGGAACATGTCACATGCTGTGAACACATTGCATGGCCTTCATAAAGACATCATCCTTGTACCAACTGTATGGTTCAAACAATGGAACCCTGTCTTCAGTAGGCTGATAGTTCTCTCTATGACAGACCATGTCCTCTTGTGAGCATTGTTGTATGCCTTCTTGGCAGCACAGTTTGGCTCCAGGAATGGTGTCATCGGGTATGGGCATAGCTGGTAGAGATGCAGTGAATCTAAATTTCACCAGCGAAGTGCAAGCGAAGTGGGAACTTCGTGTTGTCACTCCGCTATGTGAAGTGGCCAATGCAAAAGGATCACTTTGCCTTGTAATTATTACTTCACCTTGTCATTCCACAGTAACGTGAAGTAAGGCAAAGTGACAACAATATCACACGCACAGTCACCAAAATTAGTGTGCATCCCCAAAATGCTACTGTCTTGTGTACAGAAAATTCCTCAGTGCTGACAAAGTGAAATGATAGCATAACAAGAAATGAAAAGTCTCCCAAAATTAATGGCACACTCAGTCATGTTCGCAGTGGTCACACACAGTCACCAGAACTAATTTGCATCCCTAAAATGCTACTGTCTTGTGTCCAGAAAATTCCCCAGTGCTGACAAAGTGAAATGAGAGTGTAACAAGAAATGCAAAGTCTCCCAGAATTAATGGCCCACTCAGTCATGTGTGTAGTGGTCCCACATAATCCCCAGAGTTAATTTGCATCCCCAAAATGCTATTGTCTTGTGTCCAGAAAATTCCCCACTGCTGACGAAGTGAAATGAGAGGGTAATAAAAATGGCAAGTCTCCTAGAATTAATAGTGCACTCTGTCATGTGCACAGTGGTCATACACAAGCACAAGAATTAATGTGCATCTCCAAAATGCTACTGTCTTGTGTCCAGTGCTGACGAAGTGAAATGAGAGTGTAACAAGAAATGCAAAGTCTCCCAGAATTAATGGTGTACTGCAAATGCACAGACAGAGTACGATTGTGCTGCGCATTCAAGAGATGCAGACGCAAAAGCACAACAACACCTAACCAGTGCTCACAAGTCACAAATCCAAATCTGGAAAAGAATACCTTTTGCCAGTTGGGGGGGGGGGAGGAGTGCATGGCAGTAACAGTCCGCTACCAGTAAAGATACCATAAAGCAGTATAAAAGATTCATGCAGGTGCGGTGGATAGGAGGTTCACACTGCTGCAATTGCTCTGTGGCACAATAAAAGGTTTCTGATTTAATGGCACTCACAGCACACACACTCACACACACTACAAGTAATGCACAGCAAATTGAAAACATTTAGTAATATAAGCAAATGTTTTAAACAAACTGAAATTATACACTGATGCACCACAACAATCAGAAAAAAAAATGTCAAAAATTACTGAAAATATTACTGTGTGTACATTAACACAGTTATACAAGAAAAATATAACCAAAACAGAAAGACTGCCTTTTTCTCCCAGCTAATCTACCTACACCACAGATACACCCCTCCCCCAAAGCACATTTCGCTGTACACAGATTGACTGTTCTAAATTAACATTCAAAATCCACACACAAACAATAAACACTCAATGATATGAGCACAGGAGGGTTTCCTACAATCAATGTACTAAATTGTGAGCAAAAAAAAATAGCTCAAAAAGGCTTTTTTAACAGCTTTTAGAGGATATGAATTGCAGAGTTCTGAGAGAAAACTGTCTCCATTATCCACTACACACACACTACACAGAACTGAAGCTGTGCAGAACAATCTAGAGCCCATGTGACCTGCAATCCCATTATGCTCTGCAAAATTTGCCCTTGGAGCTCAAAAACAAGACAAAGTGATGTGAAGTACATTGATTTCAATATACTTCACCTTAAAATTGTTGGAGAAGTGGTTTGTCGAAGGTGGAATAATGCAATGTCATTGTTTTCAATGGACTTCGCGTTCCCCATTATGATGCAAAGTACTCCACTTTGCATTGTAGGTACTTTGTGGATTCTGCGTTGCTCCCTGATTCACTTCATTGAGCAAATTTTGGCCACTTCGACCACCACTAATAGTGGGTATCTGCTGTCACCTATGCAGGGGACATAGACTACACACAATCAGGTGCTGCTGACAGGGCACCACATGGTACTACACATGTTGCTGACTTATACTTTCCTAACAGTCATCCATCAATCTAATGGGAACATTGTAGGGCACTGAGTTATGACCCATCAAGGATGTATGTGTCGTGGCAAGAGCCAGAGTACTTACCACACACTTTGGTGAACACGCCATCTGCATTGCACACAACCTGATAGTGTATGCTGTGGAATCCCTTTCTGTTCCTGTATGCCTCCCCATTCTTGGACAGTTTCACTATCCCTATATAGGTGCAGTCTATAGCACCAAGAACATTGGGGAATGCCATGCATGTCTTAGAATGCCTGTTTAGTGGCACAGACTCGGACATCAGTCTCAGATGTGGGAAATCTCATGTGATCCTGCACATGGGCCATCAGGGCATCCATCACCTGCACCAGTACCCTGGACACAGATGACTGACTGATGCTGACGACATCATTGGACACTTTCTGGAATGACTCTGTGTCATAGTACAAGAGTGCACATAGCACCTTGACCTCCACTGTCTTCACCTTGAAATGCCAGGTCCATGATGCTACGTCACGGACCATGTTGCACACTTGTTCAAATGTGCTCAAGTTAAGCCTGAAGCATTCGATACAGTGTGTGTCCTGTTTTGTCCATGTGTCCAGATGTGGTCTAAATACAAATTTCATGGCCTTTGTTGCTGCCACTGATCCTGCTCTGTATCAGCCTCCAGCAGTAGCACATTCATCAGGAAGTCTGGACACATCTCGTGCCACCCATTACGGATACCTATCAACAGATAAGTGTCTGGACAATGGACTTTATGTGGTTCAGAACCCTCACATGTAGCTTTAAGTGGGCATGGGTGGGCCCCATGTGTGCGCTGACAGTACCTGCTCAGGAGTCACATGGACACACATTATGGTGCATTTTTGGAGATGGCAGCTGCTGCGGCTTGCAATTATCTTTCTGCACCACAGGTTAGGAAGTAAGGGTTATAGCCCCACAAACCATGGAGAGTGTCCACGGAGTGCTACCTCAACAACCCCAAGGGCAGGAACATCTGGAAGATTGTGGTACTAATTCAGGTATGTACCTTGCTTTCAGGTTGAGGTGTTGGGGATTGCTTTGACTGTGGTGTCCACGGTGCTGAAAGCTGTGTTTGCATCTCTTTCCCACAGGATCACTTTGGACTCCTGGACAAGATGGTGCTAACCAAGGAGGACCAGCCAGATGGGGCCACATATGTGGTCCACACACGATGAAGAAGGAGGCTTCAGTAACACCAGGTGCCCTACTTTCTTTCCCTGTGGGTGGGGCTGGGGAACATATTTTGTAAGACTAATATAGCAGAGAAGTGGAAGGTGGTGAAGCCATCCAAGACAAGTGTGGCATCCTGTGGCATACCTGTGCCTTTCTTTTCTCCCTGTTGGGCCCAGCATGTGTATTGCACTCATGCCTGTCCTCCCTGTGTGTTCTTTCCTTTACAGCACTACAGAGGACCACTGTGCTGCATGGTGGTGCTACCATGGTCCTTTACAGATACCATGCCACCGGAAACAAGTGAAGACTACCAGGAGGCAGGGAGTAGGACTGGTCAGCCATCCTGGCACTGACCATTTGGCACAGAAAATGACTCCAGCCATGCCTGCAATGTTGTTTGCTTGATTATACATATATTTGGACTGTGTGCAGATGTACACTGACTTGGTTTGTGTGTTGCCTTGTACCTGGCCATGTTTCATACATAAACTTTCTTGTACTCTGTTTTTACAGTGACCTACCTCTATAATAAATATTTTATTTTGTTACACCTGATCTGTTATTTGTGTCCATCGCAGCAGTTTGCTCACTGCTGTTGGTGGATGAGGTACTTGTGAGGGAGGGCGTTGTGTGGGGCTCCTTGTGGATTGGGTGGTGTATGCATTGTGCATGGGGGTGACTTGTGTTTGGGGGGGCTGCTTGTGCGGACTGTGTGGGACAGGTGTTGTTCCCATTGTAGTGATTGTGTTGGTGGCAGTATTTTCTTGCCCAGGAGCTACCTGGCTTTTCTGGGGACTGTACTGTACATGTCGGTTGCACACCTGTGTGCCAGTCTTCTGGGGTTGGGGTTTCCCATAGTGTTGCTGGTTGTGTGACCCATGGTGATGCCCCTGGCATTACCTACCACAATGTTCCTATGTCCATCACCTTCCAATGCACCCCACCCTGTGTGGGAGCTGTTACCTGCCATGGTGTGTTGCTGCTTATGGCAATCCTCCACCTGTCATAAGTGTAAGTGCCTCATGGCACATGCCAGACTGTCTAATCTAGCTTTGTGCATGTACATTCAGGGTAATGTGCATGCTGCTACATGGCCATACCCCCACATGTGCATCATGCTGTGGGTGCACAGCTGCACGCAGGCTGCTTACATGTACCTTTTCACACAATTTATACTTGCCTCTCAGATGTGCTGTATGCTCATTCCACACATATGTCCTTATGTGAGTATGTTCTGCACACATGTGCATGCTATGTATCCTTCTTGCATTGAGCCTGATGTGAGGAAGTGTGTCTTCATGGAGAGGGTAGTAGGAAAGTGGAAGAGCTTGCCATGCACAGTAGTCATGGCAGGTATCATTTCTGGGTTGAAAGCTGCCTGGGATGGTTTCAAATGACAAATTAATTGATCAAAATAGGGAGGAGAATAAGGGAAATAGTTTCAAGGAAGGTTCCCAGTGCAGACTGGATGGATTTCATGTATTTGTTTCTCATTGCCATTCTATGATTCAAACTGATCACATTCTTTGAGAGGTTGAACAGGCTGATGGACAAGGGCAGGGCCATAGGTATAGTCTAGCTGGACTTCAGCAGGGCCTACTGCTTTTCAACATTTTCATCAACAATCTGGAAGTTGGGGTCTCTAGCAGGCTGCATAAGTTTACTGATGACATTAAGTTGAAAAGGGTGGACTCCCTTATGGCTGAAATAGACTTCAGCAAGACCTTAAGAAGCTGGGGTATTGGTCAGACTCCTGGATACTCAGCTTCAATGAAGCCAAAAAAGGTGCTACACTAGAAGAGAAAAACTAATGTATGACCTACAACCACTGTTGGGCTCCTCTGTGTGACAGGATTAAATAAGGCCCTTTCCAATTTGTTATGCAGAAAGAGTTAAACCCAAGGATCTGTTTTATCTTCTCCTTTCTATCTCTTGTCTGTCTAGTTGCACAACCAAATGTTCTTGCGAGATCAAGGAACTGATCAATCCAATGGTTTTGCAATTCTCCACCTCTCAGTACCTCTCTACCTTCACTTGCTGTTTCTGTCTTTTCTTCCTCCTTGAATATCTGCGGTTATAAAAATATAGGTGAATCCTTGTGTGAAACTGTAAGTGATGCTGGTATCCATTTGTTTGAAACTGTGCTGTTGAAATGATTGTAAGATGCGATTTTGAACTCAAGGAACTAAACTTGCCATACAGCACACACTTTTGCAAAGGTGTCAGCAGGAGGACAACTTGGGATGCTGTTCTATTTGTTGTACCTGCAAGGAAACTGACAAGCAAAATTTGAGAAAACAGGATGTCTCTTAATGAATTCCCAGGCAAAGACTTATAAAAAGAGCAGCAATGCTTTTGCTAGAGGGTGAGAGAGAGAGAGAGAGAGAGAGAGAGGTAGAAACTTGAAATTAGAGATGCCGTCAGATGAAGGACTTAGATTTGTCTGTTTTACTGCCTTTGTCAATAGTTACACTAAAAAAATTTTTTTTTTTTTTATTTTACTATTATTGATAATAATAAAAGGTTATCTGTGAATTTTACAACTGATCCTGGTTTCCCTATGCTTCGTGACCTATGCCTAGATAACACTCTAGCTGTAATGGAGAGAAAAAGGACTTGGGATTCATAATATACAGGGGGATAAAGCATGAAAGTATTGTGTAGCCTCTGTCAAGAAGGTCACAAAATGCTGAGGAATTTCTAAATGGGAGTGACCAGCACAACAGGGGAAGTAATCCTTCCTTAAAAGGTTCTAGTCAAGCCCCACCTGGAGTACTGATTGCTGTTGTGGACTCCACAACACAAAGAGGAAGTTAGGGTAGTTGAGAGGGTGCAATGCAGAGCCATAAAATGATCACAGATGTAGAAGACAAAAGTCAAATATCGTGGCTGGTGGCGGGTTGTAGCATAAGAAAAGATCTAAGTTAAAAACTAAATGTCCAGGGCACTGGGTGACACCACAACCCAAAGAAATGATTCAAAAATTAGTGTTCTGTGTTGCAAAATATATTTTTTGGTACTTTGTCTTGGATTCTGTTCTGTTATATACTCTTCCTCTGTGCCTTCTGTTTGTTTCCTTCATTTATTTATTTTTTTTATTTAGTTTTTTTGTTGACCGGGTAAGTGCACTAGACAAATCCTGCCTATTTTCAGTCACGACCCAGGGGATTTGAAGTGGAGATCCCACACTAGAGAATAAGGTTCATAAAATCAGTACACTACTTATTCTACATAGCTATGTTCATAAAAAAGGGGTTACCAAAGTAAGATATGAAAGTCAAATTTTCAAATCAACTTTAAATTAATTTTGTGGTTCCTTTTAAGATACTATGACCCAACAGTGAAAAACAACCACATTGCGAGATAAAAGCCTTGCATGTTCCCAAGAAAACACCTTAGTGTGGTGAGTGCAACATGACACACCACAGACTGTGGTGAATGTAATGAAGGACACCACACAATTGTTCAGGTGAAAACACATTACTATTATTTTATCTAATGAATTATAAAACACTACCAGACTTTAAAACAATAATTATGGTTTTACTAGACTAGCATTCCTTGCAACTGTAATATTTTATAACTCTATAATTGGCATTACATATCTAAAACTATATTCTCTAATGGTATACTGTGATATATATTGAATATATGTTGATCACGCAGAAGAATTGCAGTGTCACTGATAGCTAGAGATGTTGCAAAATTAAATTTTGCCAGTGAAATTGTGGCGAAATAGGTAATTTCACCACATGAGATGTTTCACAAAAATGTGGAGTCATTTTGCAATTTCCCCTGCATTTTTGCCATCTGAGCAATCTACAGTACCAACAATGGTGAAATTTTGCCTGCGAGTGGTAAAATTCCACCTAAAATAGAGAAATTTCACCCGCGGGTGGTGAAATTCCTCCAACAGTGGCAGAATTTCATCTGCAGTGGCAACATTTTACCCACAGGCAAAATGTTGCTGGCTTGGGGGTGAAATTTCACTCACAAATGCAGGTGAAATATTTTGCATAATGCACTAATTCCGCAAAATATTTCACCCGGCGAAATATTCCAATTTCGCACAACACTACTGATAGCAACATTGATTATTAGCAGCACCAATATCAAACAGTTTGCAAAGTGAAGTGAAGAAAACACTGAATAGTTCCACTGTGATGAATGTAACAGACACACCACTGCACAATTAATCCCAATGTTTTTTCAGTTGTTCATAGTTATTGTTTATTTTTTGCAGCTCTTCCAGTGGTATTGTGTATCTACCCTTCACTGCAAATGCTATGGGTCCATGGAATATGTGACTCTTCTTTTGTATTGCATCGGTGTCCTGTCACTATGGACATGTGAAGTTGCCATTCCCACGCTGATGTAAAAACTTGAAGGGGAAGTGCCTCCTGTCATTGACTATTATTAGTTGTCCAATGAAGTATTTATCTGAGTAATAAACAGCGTAAAAGTTGATGAGTGTTATATGATCTAATTTCTTTGCTACCATCACAGTGGTCAAGTGAGAAGATGAAGTGGCTTTGTCAAGGCTGGGGTTGGTGTGGTTGTTGCACTAAGTAAAGGCTGCTGAGCTATCTACTGGAAACATTGAAAGTGTTGACATTACTTTGTTATGATGACCATGCATTTGACCAGGCATTTGTATCTCATCTGCTGCATTAATAGCTGGGTGAAAGGGTACTGGTTCAGTGGTCTTATTGGTTTCTGGCATGTCAGACCTTGATGCTGGATTTAATTGGAAGAGTGAAGATGCAAGTGTGGCAGAAGCATGGATGCCTGGTAGATCACTGTCTGGCACAGAAGGCAAATAGCCAGGACAATCCCTCAGTCTCTTTACTGTCCATGGTTCCACATGGCCATTGCTTTCAAAAAGGCCATCTCAAGTTTGGCATGGTCTGCAGAAACAGCTATGTCCCCATATATTGACTACTCCATCAGGCACAGACCTCACACTTTATATTGTTTTAGCTGAGAAACAACATTTTTTATCATTTGATATTTTTATAATAAGGACCATCTTGTAAATAGGTCTTAGGATCTAATGATGTGAATTTGTGATTAGAGATGCAGTGAAAAAAATTTTGCCGGCGAAATTGCAGCAAAATCGCAATTTCTCCGGGCCAAATGTTTCATGAAACTGTGGTGAAATTTCAGTTTCACCTGTCGCCGCTGGCCACAATTTAAATTGAACCCCCACACACACAAGTTGCTCTGCATCCCCTCATTTATTTTATTTAAAATAAATCACCCACTTCCTCCACTCCCTGGTGTCTAGTGGTCCCCTGGCCATTACTGGCTGTAAACATTAATAAGCACCCCTCCATGTTACTCTGCTTCCTCCATTGTTTGTTAAAAAAAATATATATCCTTCTCTCCCTGGTTTCTAGTGGGACCCCTCACCCCATCAGTATATAGCAGTACCCACCCAGCTCCCCCCCAGTACCCTGGCACAGCCCTCCACTCAACTCCATGGCTGACAGCCCGACTGAGCACCACTGAGCACTTGAATGAATAAATGAATGAGTGCATACCCACATTCATTCATTCATTAACGTGCTCAGTGGTGCTCAGTCGAGCTGCCAGTCATGGAGGTGAGTTGAGGGCTGTGCGGGTGGCCTGATCAGGGTACGGGGGGGAATGTAGGCACCCTTTATAGGCGGGCTCTTTTTTGAGGTTCTGTTTACAGTATTCGTAAAGTTGTTTTTCATTGGCAATCACTGCCTGATGTGACTGCACAGTTCTACTGGAAAATGACTTTATTATGGCACTCTCTCCATCAGAGGGTCCTTTCACATGTCATGAACCAAAAAGGGCTCTTTTGACAGGAAATCCATATCAGGTGTGTGCACCCAAAATGGCATGAAATGCCCAGTTTGATTTGTATTGACTTCCCCTGCCATCTGTAAACTGAACTTCTCAATCTATATTAAGTGAGCCTGTGTTTTTGATATGTAAGTTGACAAGTTCAGCAAAATGAGAAGCTGCAAGGTGGTCATGTTTTAGGTCACTGGATATGCACACTTGGGACTCCATGACTGTATAAGCACATTTGTGACACCTGTAGTATGTTACAATGGGGTGAATGGTGGCCTGTTGATGGTGCCAAAGACATGACTGAATGTCATCTTGAAATTTACAGGCATCATTTTCTGCAAAGTCCAAGACCATGAGGACCCAACCTATTGGCATATTTTCTTTGAGAGTCCTGAAATGGCTTTGTTGCCATGATGCCACATGCAAGTGTTGCCCCAAAAACTCCATATCCTCATTCAGGACTTCTACAAATTTGAGTACTGTGGTTGTTTTCCTTTTCAGCACTTTCCTGGTCTGTTTCTTCTCTGTCCCATTTATGTTTCTGGTAATGCTAATACTTTCCCACTGGTATCATTTCACTTCTTCATTGCCATATCTGTGTAACAGTTCTTTGGCATTTGTTTCTATGGCACCTATGCTGCAATTCTCAAATTTCTTCTTGAGGCAGTCATTTGCAAGGAATTTGTCACCTGATGACCTTGGGCACATGGTGGTGTCAACAGCCCTGTAGATATTTGCAGTCTTGCACTGTGGTATTTTGTGTATATCTGCAAAGCAGTTTAGTGATCATAACTTCTGGGTTGCATCAGTACAGTACTCGCAGAGGCACTGATCAAGTTTTTGCTCCTTGGCCAGTTTTATGTTCTGTGCCTCAGATTGCAGAATTTGGTTGCTCCTAATGTTTTTCCAGGGTTTTGTTGACAGAATTCTTGGTGGAGGCTTTGAAGTGACTTCTCAAGGAAAGTCTTGGTTTTTCCCTGTTCATTTTTAAAAGGTCTTCTTATGATGTAAAGGCATAGATGAGGCCTTGAACAAATTTTCTTCCTTCTCTACAATGTCTGGTGACAATGCTGACCTGTGCCTGTTGCTCCTTTTCTCGCATTGGTTCCGGGATGCCCTCATCATCCACCTCCAACTGATTTTCAGGGCTCTGCTTGCACTTCTGAGCATTCTGTACTTTTTGAGGACCATAATGTACCTGTTGAAGGCATTTTTCACCTCTCTTTGGCCCTTGTAGTTTTGAAGTTTGAAATCAGACATTTTCTCCTTCACGGCCTCCTCAAGCTTGTCATGGAGTCTGGTGCAACAGTGCAGTCTCAGTATGACATTTGATAGTGCACTTTGTTTTGTGGAAGAGCAGGATGCAATCAGTTTTGACAGGGTTGTGGCAGATCATTGTGGTGACTGTGAAAGTCCACTATGTGCTCTTTGCAGTGCTTACTGGATGTGTTACTTGATCTGTTGTCGGTCACTGGGGTTTCACATTGGCTTCCATTGAGTAAGGACACGGGAACTGAGGTGTTGTTGGGAGAGGATACAATGATGGTGATGGTGGTGGAGGATGCAGTGCTGTTTTGCTCACTTTCTTTCTTCTCCCTGTTCTTCTGTTGTCTCTTTTCATTTATTCTTCTCTCTTTTTTGTGCTAACATATTGCTACACTGTCTTCTTCTGTCCTCCTTCCAGAATGCTCATTGTTGAATTTTCTTTTGTTCATCACCTCTGGTTGTTCTTTTGGTTGCAGTGGAGCACAGCCCAGGCTCTGAAGGTTGGTTCTTCTTCTCTTCTCTTATTTTCGGCATTCATAGCCTTGCTTCTTCATTACAGATTTTACACTTCTCATCATCCATGGAAGCTCTGCAAGCTAGTGAGCATGCTCTTGATTTCTCCAGCCATTCTTCATAAAGCATGGGATACTTTTTCAAGTTATCTCTGTAACACTTGACTTCTCTTCTTCTCTGATAGTGGGTATCATATGCTATTTAGTGCACCTTTCAACAGCTGTGAAGCAGATACCTGTGGTCTTCATCTCACAGACTCCATTGCTCCAGTAATGTTTAAGTGAAACACAATTAAGATTACAGTATTTTACCCCCAAAAGGAGTGCACACATTTCTGACTGAAGGACAAGGGCTGCACCCTTTGCATGATACTTCGGATCAAGGATGACATGCCACACAATGAACACAGTTCAGACTGAAGGAAGGAGGGAGCTTGCACACTCCACATCATATGGCAGTATGAGGGATAGGAGCCACACAGGCTAGACGACACACACTTAACACAGCTTGAAGAAATGAAATAAGGAGCAATCACACTCCATGTAATATGTCAGTATGAGGGATAGGAGCCACAGAGTGAATGCAGTTCGACAGACTTAAGAAGAGAGCATGCACATTCCACATAATTTGGCAGATCAAGGTAGAGGAGCTACACACTCAACACATCTCGAGGAAGTGAGGGAGAGAGCATGCACACTCCACATAATACGGTGGTACAAGGGATAGGAACCACACAGTTTGATGGACTGAAGTAGAGAGGATGCATAGTCCACATAATATGGCAGGTCAAGGGATAGGCATCACACACAGAGCACAGCTTGATAAAGTGAAGGAGGGAGCATGCACTCTCCACTTAATATGGTGGTACAAGGGATAGGAGCCACACAGTGAACACAGTTTGATGGACTGAAGGAGAGAGCATGCACACTCCACATAATATGATGGATCGAGGTATAGGTGGCACATACTGAACAAAGGTTCGCAAAGTGAAGTAGACAGCATGCTTACGCCACATAATATGGCAGTATAAGGTATAGAAGCCACCCAGTGAATGCATTGGAATTGAATAAGAGAGCATGCACATGTATCTTACATTTTAAAACTACTTGACACATGTAGTACATTGCAGGCAAAACATGAACAAATCAAATTTGTGAAGTCACAATTCCAAACTGTTCTGCCAAACTACAAATGCATCGCAGTCGGGTTTGAACATTCATGTGCAGTCATATTGAGAGCAGCACCAAACATCTAAGCGGGAAAGGACACAGGCTGCTCACCTCCCCCCCCCCCAAGGAAGCTGCATGGTGCTCAAGATGGCCGAACATGAATGTTGAACACACCAAGACAAAAGACTGGGTGGGACCAGGTCACAGGCCAGCATAAACAAACCACTTTTTTCTCCTCTCACCACACACAAACAGTTCTGGCAAACTGCAATAACATTGCAGGCGAGTTTGAACATTCATTTGCGATCATATTGTGAGCAGCACAAAACATCTAAGAGGCAAAGGAGCCAGAATATCCCCCTTCCCCCCTGCAAGAAGCTGCATGGTCCTCAAAATGGCCTAACAGAAATGTCAAATGGACAGAGATAAAAGACTGGGTAGGACCAGGTCCCAAACAAGCAAACACAAAAATTAAAATAAAAAACCAAAGACAACAGCACTCTCAGAGCCAGGACCATGTATATGCATATCCTCCAGACAGTGGATAAAGTGAACAATAACATGCTTTATTTTGTAAAGTGTAGGCAAACAGTTAACAGATAACTGCAAATCACAATTAAATTCAGAGAGCTTCCAAAATGCACAGACCCCTTGGGTTAACAGTTATCTATGCCCTATCTGGAGGAGATTTGTGCCTATACATGGACCTGGCTCTGAGAGTGCAGTTGTCTTTTGGTTTTTACTGTTATATTGGGTGAACAACCCTCAGCCTCACCATCTTCTCCTAGAAGCACTGTAATTACCTTCATCTGACAACATAAACACAACACTTTTTTTTCTCACCACAAACAGTTCTGGCAAACCGCAATAGGATTGCTGGCAAGTTTGAACATTCCTGTGCAGTCATATTGAGAGCAGCATCAAACATCTAAGAGGCAAAAGACCCACAGGCTCCCCTCGCCACCAGAAAAGCCACTAGGTATTCAAAATGGCTGAAAATTAATGTGAAACACTCCAACTGCAAACATGGTGGACAGTATTGCCCAGTTCAGGCTCATAGACACGTGGACAAAAGAGAGATACCAAAAATATCACAAAAACACCTTTGGTTCACATGTGTTTTGGCATGCTGCTTTATTTTTCTATCAGAACAAAAAAATGTAATGAGCACCCACAAATCAAGGACACACAAAACTGGATAAAAAATAGATTACCATTTTATTTACACAAAAGTGCAGCATAAATCCATCACTACGGTTATAAATGGTAAAAACCATCAGATGCTGTGGATGCCAGAAAAACTGAACTTTTTCACCTGGCAAATACCAGGCTTCTTCAGAGTCTCTTTGTATAAATAAAATGGTAATTTATTATTTATCCATATTCATGTGTCCTTGATTTGTGGGTGCTCAGTACATTTTTTCTTCTGATTTTTACCTACTGCATCTTGAGCACCACAAGCATTCCTCCTGCTGCTCACTTAGCTTGTTACATTGTCTTTATTTTTTCTGTAGAAAGAAAGGGTCCTACAAGAGCTTGATAAGCTCAGGGTGGATAAGGCAATGGGACCTGATGGCATACATCCCAGGGTACTTAAGGAGCTAAAGGAGGAACTAGCAGAGCCATTAGCAGAATTGTTTAGTGAGTCTCTGAGCACAGGAGAGGTCCCAGAAGACTGGAGAAGGGCTCATGTGATCCCACTCCACAAGAGTGGTAGCAGGGAGGAGGCGGGAACTACAGACCGGTCAGTCTTACCTCAGTAGTGGGCAAGATTATGGAAGCACCCTTAAGGAAAGGATAGTGCAACACCTGGAATCCATAGGGGCACAGGATCCAAGACAGCATGGGTTTACAAAGGAAGGTCCTGTCAAACTAATCTCATAGATTTCTTTGACTGGGTAACCAGAGTGGTGGACCAAGGGGAGCAGTTGATGTCGCTACCTTGACTTCAGCAAAGCTTTTGACACTGTTCCACATAGAAGATTGATAAATAAGCTAGGTAGGCTTGGGGTGGGTCAGAAGTTGGTCAACTGGGTGGCAAACTGGTTGACTGGCAGAAAACAGAGAGTGGTGGTAAATGGTATACAGTCAGAAGAGATGCAAGTCACAAGTGAGGTACCTCAGGGATCAGTCCTGGGGCTAGTCCTATTCAACATCTTCATTAGTGACCTCGCGATGGACTAGAGGGTAAGGCTTGTCTGTTTGCAGATGACACCAAGATCTGCAACAGAGTAGATGATCCAGATGGGGTGGGCAGAATGAGAAGAGATCTGGATAAACTAGCAGAATGGTCAGAAGAGTGGCAACTGGGATTTAATGCAAGAGTGCAAAATCATGCACATAGGGAAGAGAAACCCTGAAGCCACTTATAGGCTGGGAGGAGTTGCTAGCAGTCACAAAGGAAGAAAGAGACTTGGGCATCATCATCACTGATGACCTGAAATCATCCAAGCAGACCTCTAAAGCAGTAGGTAAGGCTAGGGGGATGTTAGGGTGTATTAGTAGGGTATCAAAGTCGTAAGAGGGAGGTAATAATCCCTCTGTACAAGACATTGGTTAGGCCCCATCTGGAGTACTGCGTGCAGTATTGGAGGCCACACCTTCACAAGGACATTAACCAAATTGAGGCAGTCCAGAGAAGGGCAACCAAAATGGTGCAGGGACTGCATCAGAAGACATATGAGGACAGATTAACGGAGCTCAATATGTATACCCTTGAGCAAAGGAGGGAGAGAGGTGATATGATCGAGACATTTAAACACCTGAAGGGCATAAACAAGGTGAAAGAGTCTAACATGTTTAAATATAAGAAAAATAGCAGGACAAGAGGACACAGCATGAGATTAGAGGGGAGGCCGATTAAGGGGGAATGTGAGGAAATTCTTTTTCACAGAAAGGGTGGTAGATGCATGGAATGGCTTACCACAAGAAGTGGTGGCTATGAATACAGTGCAGGGCTTCAAACAGGCATGGGATAGGCATAAGGGAGCAATACAAATGACTATGAATAGATAGGTCACTGACATAGCAAAGGCCGATGGCACATTTATAAGGTAGAAAAAGAAATGGGCAGACTGGATGGGCCTTGCGGTCCTTATCTGCCGTCAACTTCTATGTTTCTATGTTTCTATGTAGCAAAGTGTTTTTTGCAGGATATATCTTCTGTTAAATTGTTACAAAAATATCACAAAAACACCTTTGGTTCACATGTGTTTGGGCATAGTGCTTTATTTTTTCTCTGTAGCAAAGTGTGTTTTGCATGGTATATCTTTTGTTAAATTGTTACAGGTGGTGCTTACAGATTTTGCTACTTTTTGTGCTGACAGATTTTATAGTTTTATCTATCATTAGGTTAAGCAAAATTACTGTTTACTGCTATTTTAATTTTTGTTTAAAGGTTTCTGTTTTGTGCTCAAAGGTGTTGCAGTCTCTTTCACACACTGAAGGAGCTAATTGCTTTCCTCCTACTGCTCTTCAAGGGGATTAGGAGTGTAACTGAGGGGTGGAGCTGATAAAGTCTTAGTAACTTCCAACAAAGGAAGAGTTAAAAGGTCAGGTTAGTTGGTGTTTTTGAGGTGGAAGACTAGGTTTGCTGGCAAAGGGCCTCGCTTCACATGAGCTGTTTTTGTCTAGGTTTGCTTGTAAGGACAGAGCAAGGAACAACATTATCACAGCAAGGAGAATAATTAAGGCATCTTTTGGCTAGGCAGATTTACTGTATATTACTATTTTCTTTTGTGCTTACAGGTTTTGTTACTGTTTTTTTTTTGCTTACATATTACTGCTTTATTGTTCTTTGATTCAAATTGTTTTTGCAGGGTATACTTTCTGCTACATTGTTACAGGGTGTGCTTACAGATTTATTACTGTTTTGTGCTTACAGAGTACTGCTTAATTTTTCTCTGTAACAAAGTTTTTTTGCAAGGTATATCTTCTGTTAATTTTTTACTGGTGGTTCTTACAGGTTTTGTTACTTTATGTGCTTACACATTACTGCTTTATTTTTTTCTGTAGCAAAGTGTTTTTTGCAGGGTGTATCTTCTGTTAAATTGTTACAGGTGGTGCTTTCAGGTTTTGTTACTTTTTGTGCTGACAGGTTTTACAGTTTTAGCTATTCCTTGTTTCTTTCATCCGTGATTTTTCCTTTTTGGCAGGAGAAGGGCCCAATCAACCACCCCATCCTCAACCACCCCATACTACACTCCTTTTATAGAGTAGCACAGTCATGACATTTCCTGTAGCAAACCAGGAAGGGGAGGATCAGAGGGGCATCTACACAGTGACTTCACTTAAAGGGGCAGAATTCATTTAACTTGTTATAAATAGTTATACAAAAACAAACAAAACAAACAAACAAAAATATATACAAAAAAAATACACGTTTGCTTTCATTTTTCTTCTAATTACTCAGACCAGGTTATAAACTCGGCAACTCAGCTGAAATTGGACATTATTAACTGCAGATACTGTGGGACACTTTTCAAAAGGACAGATATACAGGTTTTAGGACACTGTTCTACATGCTGGACCATCGGAGATTTAAGGGCTCAGCTTCAGGCAACATGGGCAGAGATTATAAACCTCACATCACATTTTCAGGAGGAAATGTATTACAAGAACCATCCACCATTTCCCCAACATCCAACTGAAGCACCTCAACCTCAGAGACTAGTTGGTGGGGAGGCTGGAAGGTAGTTAGGAGGAGCAAATCAGGGGGCCCATCACTCAGTGCTCACCAGTGTACTACCTCCACAAACCATATAAAAGCTACAAACAGGTATCTGCCTCTATCTCTGAAATCAAACAAAGGGACACTGCAGCACAGGAGCTAGTGCTACAAAACTCTCCCATAATAGGTACCAAAACAAAAAAGGCAAAAGGGAAATCCAAAACACTTCTGATCATAGGAGATTCTAAGATTTGGAGAGTTGGTACTTACCTCCAGCCATAAGTAATGGTCAGATGTCTCCCTGGTACATCAGTATGGAGATACACTGACTGCATTGCTAAAATCATGCAAGAAGCAGGAGAAAACATTGATGTTGGGGTACACAAAGGAACTAATGATCTAGCCAGCCAGTCAGTTGTGGAGACCAAGAAACACCAAACTAGGCTGGGAGACAAACTATCATCCATTTCATCCTGCATCTTCTTCTATGAGGTCCTGCCAGTCTGGGAGATGGGGGAGCAGATGGTTGGAAGGTCAGAGAAGGGAATCTAGGGGAGATAAACATGTGGCTCAAGGGCTTGTGCCAGGAAAAAGGACACAAATTTGTAGGTATCTGGGGACAGTTTTGGGAGAGAAAGTTCTTTAAATTTGATTGACTGCATCTGACAAAGGAGGGAGTCAGCACATTGGGGCAGAAGTTTAATGTCTTTGCAGAATATTTAAACTAGCAAATGGGGAAAGGGGTGCAGAACCCAATACATCAAATGGGAAAAGCACCCCTTCCCCCTCAGATAGTAATCAAACAGGAGTTCAGCATGTTTGTAGTTCATTTGCATCACCAGATGAGGAAAAAGTTCCGTCTCCCCATACGAAGCACAGGAGAAAAGCCAGACCTCACCCCACAATTAAAGCACTGAAATCTGGACAATGGGAAATCATGTACATAAATGCCCACAGTCTGGGAAACAAGATCCCAGACTCAGAGGCAACAATGACAGAGGCTAAACTAGACATAGTAGACATTAGTGAGACATGGTTCACCAGTAACCACATTTGGGACACTATCATGCCTGGCTATGTACTGTTCAGAAGAGGCCGAGATGAAAAAAGGGGGAGTGGAGTGGTCCTTTATGTCAATGAAAATATCAAAGATACAGAAATTCAGAATACACATAAGGAGCCAGAAGAACTGTGGGTCACATGGGAAACAGGAAATGGGACAGCCTTATGGACTGAGATTGCCTACATGCCTCCAGACCAGGGGGAGAACGTAGACACATTACTGTTAGAAGATATACAAAACATCCCCCCCGGGAGCAGCAAAAAGTAACAAAAATGCCAACCCTCTGGCATTATGTCCTGTTCTTCTCCTCTGTCCACTGCCTCCAATGCCTGCTGGGTCCCGTTGTCATGGACCCAACCCAGGGGGTAATCCAGGGTTTGTCCATGATATCCAGTAATGAGTGAGAAACCCCCTCAGTGGCCCCACCCAGGGTGGTAAGCTCGCGCATGGGGGCGGCTGGTGGACAGCTCCTGAGAAGAAGGAGGGCTCAGATGAAAAAAAAGAAGATATACAAAACATAACAGCTAAAGGGGAGGTTCTGCTACTGGGAGACTTCAACATGCCAGATACAGATTGGTCAATATCAGCCCGAACACCTGCCAGAACTAGGCACATAGTGGATTCTCTGCAGGGAGAGGGCCTCAAACAATTGGTACAACAACCCACAAGAGACAGGGCTATCCTGGATCTAGTACTGAATAATGGGGAAAGGATCACAGATCTCCAGGTAGAAGGTCACCTGGGGGTCAGTGACCATCACATGGTATGGTTCAATTTGGCCACTAGAACTATATCATCCCATTACAATGCAAAAATATGGAACTTCAGAGGAGTTGACTTTGATAAGATGGCCAACAGAGTTAAGCTAGCCCTGACAAGAAGACATACAGGTGAGGGGGTACAGGCAAAGTGGGTAAGCATTAAGGATGCAATACTTGAAGCAACATCCCATTGCATTAGGGAGAAAAGCAAGAGCAAAAGAAGGAGGAAACCACTTTGGTTCTCAAAAACAGTAGAAGAAAAGGTCAGAGCCAAAAGGTTGGCCTTCAGGAAATACAAGGGAATGCAGTAGGACGAAGATAGGGAGGCATACCAAAATTCCCTAAGGGAAGCAGGGAAGGCAATAAGGCAGGAATAGGCCCAAACTGATGAAACACTAGCACGAACATATGAATGTACCAGCAGAAACAGACCATCCGGTCTATCTAAGTCTGCTCGAGTGTACAGCTAGCACCCCTAGTTTGCAGCTGCCCCACCCCCTTCCCTTTGTCATCTCACTGCCACCCCCATATTCACCACCCTCACTCTCCCCTGTTCCCTGTCCCATGCCATTTTGAAGCTGTTCACAGATTTACATGATACCACCCATTCTGGTTGTGTGTTCCATTTTGCTAGCACCCTTTCTGTGAAATATTGTCTCCTCATTTCCCTCCTAAATCTTGCCACCTCTATTCTTAGCCCATGCCCCCTGGTGTCCCTCCCCCTCCTTAGCTTAAAGACCCCCATCTGCCCCATCCTTATTGAGTCCCCTCAGATACTTGAATGTCTCTATCATGTCCTCCCTGTCCTTTCTATCCTCCAAAGTGTACATATTCAGGTCTCCCAGCCTGCTCTCATAGTGTTTCCCCAACATTCAACATATCATCTTTGTTGCCCTCCGATGTACCCCCTCCAAGAGCCTGATA
The DNA here is from genome assembly GCA_016271365.2 of Neoceratodus forsteri. Lineage (NCBI taxonomy): Eukaryota > Metazoa > Chordata > Ceratodontiformes > Ceratodontidae > Neoceratodus > Neoceratodus forsteri. Next base: position 864,867,422 of record CM057450.1, on the reverse strand, counting down.
TCATATTTAAGGTATGGCCTCCAAAACTGCACACAATACTCTAAGTGTAGCCTTATCAGTGACCTGTGGAGGGGCAAGATCACTTCTCTTTGCCTGGACAAAAACCCCTCTTGCTATGCACCCTAGCATTTTGTTCACTTTTGCAGCCACTGTCCTGCACTGGGAAGTGTTGTTATTGGTCTCTGGAATCATTACCCCTAGGTCCTTCTCCTCCTCAGTGATCCCCAGCTTACCCCCCCCCCAGCCAGTATTCTATCCTTGGGTTCTTCACCTCAAAGTCCATAACCATACAGTTCTTTGCATTGAACCATAGCTGCCACCTCTGTGACCACTCCTCTAGCTTGCTTAGGTCCCCCTGCAGCTGCATCCATCCCTCCCCTCCATCCACCATTGATTCAATTTTGGTGTCATCAGCAAACAGACTTATCTTGCTCACCATCCCATGTGCAATGTCTAATATGAAGAGCCTAAATATTACTGGCCCCAGCACAGAGCTCTGTGGCACCCCACTCATCACAAGCCTTGGAGTTGAGAGCTCCCCTCTCACCAACACCCATTACAGCCTGCCACTAAGCCAGCTTGTAATCCAGTTCATCATGTTTGCCCCTGCCCCTACATCAGTTAGCTTCCTCCCAAGCCACCCACAAAGAGCCAAATCAAAGGCCTTGCTGAAGTCCAAGTAAAGAACATCCACCACATGACCCTTATCCAGCTCACCTGTCACCTAGTCATAATATTATATCAAGTTGGTTTGACAAGGCTTCTCTGAAATGAACCCATGCTGCCTCACATCCTGGAGGCCATTATCCTTCAGGCACAACACCAGTCGTTCCTTTAGTATCATTTCCATGAGTTTGCACACTATGGAGGTGAGACTTACTCAATGATAATTACCCAGTTCATCCCTTGGCCCGCTCTTGTGTAATGGTACTACATGTGCCATCCTCCAGTCCAGTGGCACACATACTGATTCCAGTGAGGTGCTGTATAGATCAGTCAGTGGCTCTGCCAACACCTCCACCATTTCCCTCAGCACCCTGTAGTGGATACCATCTGGCCCTGGTGCCTTGTCTACCTTCAGTGCCCTCACTCCCTCTAGGACTCTACTTGCCTCAATTTTTCCATCTGTCACCTCCTCTCCCCCTGTCTCCACCCTCCCAGCCTATGGTGGTAAAGCTCCCCCACTTTTCTTCTATGAACACTGAGGAAAAGTATTGATTCAGTGCTTCTGCCTGCTCCCTCCCTTTTCTGTCCACTCCACACCCCTTTTTATCCATACTATTGTCTATTTGCTCTTACTTTTCTCTCTGATGTATCTGAAAAAGTCTCCCCGGTTAATTCCCTGTGCTAATCTCAGCTCCCTCTGGGCTTTGGCTTCTCTCACTTTTCTGGTCACCTCCTTGCACCATCTTGCATATTCCTCCCTATCCACTTTCTTCCCTGTCCTCCTGTACCTCTGGTGCATCACTCATTTTGTGCTCACCACCTCCACAACCTCGCTGTAACAGTAAAAGAAGGGGACATGACTTTCTGTAGATACATTAATGAAAGGAGAAAGTCCAGCGAGGGTATTGCAAAGATCAAAGGAGATAAGGTTGAGTGTGTGGAGGAGGACCAAGGAAAAGCATCTATCCTAAATAGATACTTCTGCTCAGTATTTACTGAGGAGAAGGTAGGGCAGGGCCCACAGCTCAGCACCATGGAAACAGTGGGGAGAGAGGTGTGCACAAGTCTCTTCACAAAAGAAAGGGTCCTACAAGATTGCAGTAAGCTCAGGGTGGACAAGGCAATGGGACCTGATGGCATACATCCCAGGGTACTAAAGGAGCTAAGAGTGGAACTAGCAGAACTGTTTAGTGAGTCTCTGAGCACAAGAGAGGTCCCAGAAGACTGGAAAAGGGCTCATGTGATCCCACTTCATAACAGTGGCAGCAGGGAGGAGGCAGGGAACTACAGACCAGTCAGTCTTATCTCAGTAGTGGGCAAGATTATAGAGGCACTCCTTAAGGAAAGGACAGTGCAACACCTGGACTCCATAGGAGCACAGGATCAACGTCTGATGGGTTTACAACAGTAAGGTCCTGTCAAACTCATCTCATAGATTTCTTTGACTGGGTAACCAGAGTGGTGGAATAATGGGGTGCAGTTCATGTCACCTGTCTTGACTTCAGCAAAGCTTTTGATACTGTTCCACATAAAAGATTGATTAATAAGCTAGGCAGGCTCAGGGTTGGTCAGAAGTTGGTCAACTAGGTGGCAAACTGGATGGCTGGCAGAAAATAGAGAGTGGTGATAATGGTATACAGTCAGAAGAGATGAAAGTCACAAATGGGGTACATTAGGGATCAGTCCTGGGGCCTGTCCTCTTCAATAACTTCATCAGTGACATTACAGACTGGAAGGTAAGGTTTGTCTGTTTGCAGATGACACTAAAATCTTCCACAGAGTAGGTGATCCAGATTAGGTAGGCAGAGTGGGAAGAGAGCAGGAAAACTGGCAAAATGGTCTGAGGAGTGGTAACTGAGGTTTAATGCAAAGAAGTGCAAGATCGTGCACATAGGGAAGAGAAACCCAGAGCTACCTACAGGTTGGAAGGGGAGCTGCTGGCAATCACAAGGGAAGAAAGAGACTTGGACATCATTATCACAGATGATCTGAAATCATCTAAGCAAACCACTAAAGCAGTAGGTAAGACTAGAGGAATGTTAGCATGTATTAGTAGGGGTATCACAAGTCATAAGAGGGATGTAATAATCCCTTTTTACAAGACACTGGTTTGGCCACATCTGGAGTACTGCATGCAGTACTGGAGGCCGCACCTGCATAAGTAAATTAAGAAAATGGAGGCAGTCCAGAGAATATGAATACAGTGCAGGGATTCAAACAGGCATGGATAGGTGTAAGGGAGCAATACAGATGAATATGAATAAATAGGGCATTGACAGAGTAAATGCCTATGGCACATCCATTAGGTCTAAAAAATGGGAAGACTGGATGGGCTTTGTGGTCCTTATCTGCCATCAACTTCTATGTGTCTATGTTGCTAGGTTTCTATGCATCTTTGGTAATATTATGGCCAACACGGAAAATAAACAGAAGTCATCCGCTACTTCTAGACCTCCACCTCTCCAAAACACATGGCCACAAACATTGCAAAAACATTTTAACCATTGCTCCAATAAACACAATGACAACATCAAGCATATAGCTTCTAAAATAATGTTCCCTATGCACTAATGGGTGGGTGATATGCACCTGAGGTGTGTACCCCACCCGCTTACCTTCGTGGCCCCAGACAGGAGCAGTGTGCATGACATGAACAACCAAATGAACCCATGGGATGCCTGTCCGAGGCCACGCCCCCTCAGTGCACAGTCATGCTGGTGGTCAGGGTGGATTCGTGGACCCAGGCAGGCATGCCACCGGATGCCTGTACCTGGTCCCACACTGGATCCCCTGTTCCCCTGCAGCGGGCACAAAGTCCTGGAGGATGCTGCATACTGTGGCAACAACTGACCACCCACTGGGCACTCACCCTAGCCTCTGCCCAAGCCCTCCCCTGCAGCTTTGTTTGCTGGGGAGGCACGGACATCTGTTTCCCAGTGCTGCCATGCTCAGTGGCCATAGAACATGTGGGCATGTACCGGGCTATGCCTGGTCTTGGCTGGCATACCCAACACCCCCCTAAGGCTGAAACTATGTGGCTTTGTGCATGCCATGTAGTACAGGCACACACCCTACACACCCCTGGCATGGTGCTCCTTGGTTGTCCTGGAGACAGGCTCATATGTGCCTTGTGTGCCCATCGTGAATGCCACCGGGGGTCTGCAAGACCCCCCCGTGCAGCATTCACATTTAAGGTTGCATACGCACCTCGGATGCATGGCGCGTAGGCAACATTTATGTTAGTGCATAGGGTCCTACATGACTTCATCACATGCAACTGTAACTACACACTGTAATTTCTAGTAGACAACACCCCAAACACACAGCATGATGGTGGAACAAACACATACTGTACACATAACCATACCTCTCAACCTTTGATGCAGAAATGAGGGACACATACATTCAAAACTAGGAAAAATGAGGGACCACACACTGTACTCAGACAACTATTCAAATTCAGAACATTGTGGGAACAGTTGAGTTTACTTCTATGAAGTTTTTTTTTATTTTTTTTTATTTAAACATTTGGTGACCGGGAAAGGCACACTGAGCCAAGTCTCGTTTCCAGGTGTGACCTGGGGGACAGAGAGCATGGGATCAAAATAAAACAAGTACAATAGTCTACAACAAGTACATAGTTATACCTTTCAGTATGACTAATACAGTAAAAACAGGCTTTACAAATGTTGATAGAACATTGTAAGATAACTATCACACACAGTTAAGTGCTAAGTAATATTAGGGGGATACATAGGGAGGGGCAGGAGGTGTAGCAAATATTTGACAGAGAAATGAGAGGGAGAGTTGCAGAGGAGAGGAATTTGAGAGTTTCAAAGAGAGGGAATGCAATAGTTAAAGGCAGATTTGCCCAAGTTGGAGGACAGAGTGGGGAGTGAGAAGGAGCATAAGTCTCTAGAGCAAAGGGAGTATGGTAAGATTGGGGCTGGAGATAGGTGAGATGAGATGTAGGAGAGGAGCAGGTTGAACCAGAATTTAGAGATGAAGGATATAAAGTGAATGAGATGTCTGTGGGTTAGTGGAGGGAGGTCAAAGCAGGAGAGAATAGAACAATGATGAGTCCTGTAAGGAGAGCTGGAGACAAAACAACAGAAAGCATAGTAGAGGGAGTCAAGTCTAGAGAGAGAAATGGAGGGTGCAGTGCAATATACAGTATCGGCATAGTCAATAACTGGCATAATCTTCTTCAACAGAAGTTCATGTCTAACAGAGAGGGGGGGAGAGAATCTCTATTCCTGCAGTGGACTCTGAATTTAGGGTGAAGTTTAGTGGTTAAATAGTCAAAGTGAGCTGAGAAATTTAATTGAGGGTCCAGCCAGATGCCTAGATATTTATAGGATTAGCAGCTTAAAATATTATGAATTTATTATTTATTTCAGATGTTTCATGAGGAAAAATCATACTGAGCAGAATATCAGCTCATTTCTAGATGCTTCCTGGGGAAATCAATCAATCATCAAACATTAACAAAAATTGAATTTAAGCTTTACAGTTAGAATTTACAGCAGACTATGTGTGCTAGGTACCTTTTCCCATGAGGGAGAGAGGAATTAGGGATGGTAAATGAGAGACGTCCCTCATAATCAGGAACAGTTCAGAGGTATGCACACCACAGGGCCAGCATGGTGCTGGAAGAAACTCACCAAAGTGCCAGCACAGTAGTGGAACAAACACACCACAGGGCTTGATGTATGAAAGACATATTTGTCACGGTGTGTTTAACTCATCCAGTCTTGTGCAGTCATTTTGAGTCGGGTTAAGCAAAGGATGATACCGACACCTAATGGGACTACCAGTAAGAATGGGTAAAAAACTTTTTTTAATCAGTGCCTCCATAATTCATTCATCATTATGCAAACCCAGCTCTCCTGCAACGTTTGTCCCCTTTGAGATGCTTAACAAGGGCTAACCTTGTGGTGATTGTAATAGCTCTTCAGGAATGAAGACACTGAATTGCTTCCTCCACTGACCGGGAACACAAATTGCATGATCAGGCAGAAACAAAGGATTGTCAAAGCTGAATTTGGCACTGCCCATTCTCGTTGTTGAGTATGTGCCATAACTATTGTTGGACTGCAAACTGACCCCACCGACTTGTGATGTTTGCACATAGGGGAATATTGCACATTGCCTCAGGTGGGGTGGGAGTCAAAGTTAATTAGCCAATGGTTGTGCAGGTATCCAGAAGTCCATTCATGACTGAAAATACCAGCTGGGAGCTTGGAGGAAAAGTTCACACAAAGTAATTAAAAAAAGACACACATAATTATTTTTTTTGGGGGGAGGGCACAGTGATGAGTGTAACAAACAACAACACCAAGACTTACAATCATCACAGTAAATGTTGAGCAATATTTTTAATACCAAGTGCTGATAAATGGAACAGGACAAAGTTCAGATAAAGGAAGGAGTGATGTTTGCATCCAGACCTTTATTGGCCCATATATATATATATATATATATATATATACACACACACACACACATATATTATGGATATATATACATATATTATGGTAGCACGGTAGTACTGATATAGTTAGGGTTGTGGAGCCATTTACATGTTAAACCTAAAATGTTGCACCTTAATAACTTTGCAACCATTCAATGGATTTGCCTGAAATTTGGAACACATGATCAAGAAGCATACATCTTGGGATCTGCCAAAGTTCGTTGTTCGGATATACAGCTGTGGAGTTATTAAGCATGATCTGCGCACACATTTATGCTTTTTTGCAATTTCTTGGTCATCTCTACAGGTCGCAAGGTTTGTGCGACTTGTACAAAATCTTCAGGGAATGTGTGGACCGAGTCACTGATGTGCCTTTTGAAGATTTCGTGAAAAAATATTAAACGGTTCAAAAGTTATTCAAAAAACAAGTTCCCATTATAAGTCAATGGGAAAAGTTAACAAAAAGTGTGACAGTGTGGCAAATTCAGTTTTTACTTTCTCAAATGGCCCTTTTACTGTCGCAAATCTGCCATTTTGTTTTCAGTTGGTCATCAGAAAAATGCTTGGCATTTAAATTTGGGACCCTCTAGCAACCTAATTCTTTTTGTATTCACCTAGTTGGACGTTGAGGATGCTAGGCATGTCTTTATTTTGGGGTAAAATACCCCAGAAATATGATTTTCAGATTTCTTGGAAAAGTACTTTCACAAAGTACTTTTGCATTTGCCACAGTTTCACATGAATTTGCGAAAGCTTTCACAAAGTTCGACAGTACTTTTACAGGCTGTGGGAAAATGACAGCAATTCTTTGGCACCCTGCTGCAAAAGAACGGTTAGGTCTTTTGGGATGAAATTTGGAAGGAAGGTAGCCAACATCTCACAGATGTGCCTTTCAGTGTTTCAGTTAAAAAAATACTACAGAATGGCAAAGTTACAGCACTCCAAATTGACACTTTTTCCCATAGGATAACATTATGGCGTCCACCGCATTACAGGAATCCTTTACCACCTTGCTGCAAAATAATGGTTTGGTCTTTTGGGCTGAAATTTGGAAGGAAGAAAGCCAACATCCCACAGATGTGTCTTTCAGTGATTAGGTGAAAAAATACTAAAGGGAACCAATGTTATGACACTCTGAACTTCTCTTTTTTTCCCCTTAGGATAACATTACGTCATTCGCCACACCTTTCAGGGTCCTTAGCTCGGAAACGGTGCGAGATATGGACTTTTCTTTGGAAAAATGCTTAGCCCACTACTAGGGTTTAAGTACAAAACTAGCCAGGAAATTCATAAATCATATGACTTTTAATTTTTTTTTCTACGTCGTAGGGTTCCTGAGATATAAACAATTTAGAATTCCAACTCCTCATTTTCTGCTCCAAGACACATTATTATGCATACATTCTTTGTACTCACTGTCTTTCTCTATGAAGCTTTTTGGGAAACCAGCCTGTGAGCTTACATTACTGTTACCGTTACTGCTTCCGCTTGCGGTTCCATACCCATTTCACTTACCATTCCCGTTTACGCCACCATGTGCATTATCCTTTGCGTTTTCATTTGCGCTTGCATTTGCATAATTTTTATAATTTGTGTCTACAGTACTGTTTCACTTTCTGTTTTGCTTTGTGCCACCATGTGCATTACCATTTGCGTTTGCGGGCACCATGTTACTATGTGACAAGACATCATGTCCCACTGCAGCATTACATTCACTATTTCTCTTTATCATTCTCAAAAAGAAGGGAAATTAGAGGCAAAAAACTCTATTTAATGCATCAGTTAGGGTTGTTCCACAGTGACAAAAGTGAGGAAATTCAGTGTTAGGGTTGAAAGCGCCCCTTGGACCCCTCACCCCCCAACCAGCATCGGCATGTGCACTGGGCTCGTTGATCCTAACTCTCACCCCATTCTCCTATACCACTGCTTCTTTACACATGTGATGGGGTGAGAGTTAGGGCAGATGACCCCAATGTGCTCCCCGATCCCAGTTGGGGGGTGGGCTGGGGGGTCCAAGGGGGGCTTTCAATTCTAACACCGAATTTCCTCACTTTGTCGCTGAGGAACAACCCTAACTGATGCATTAAATGGAGTTTGTTTGCTATATATATATATATATATATATATATATATATATACAGTACATATATATATATATATATATATGTATATATATGTGTTTATATATATATATATTATATATATAAACACATATATATATATATACTGTATATGTATATGTATATATATATATATATATATATATATATATATATACACACACACACACTATATAATAGGAATCGCAGCAGCCCTTTGAAAAGCATAGCTTTCCTGTGTCACACTTTGGGCACAAAAAATTCTGAGTCTGACAGCCTTTAAAAAAACAGGGATGATTTAGGGTACTCAAGTTGTGTCTGATATGTCTACATGTAAAAGTAAATTAAATGCACCCATTTTCTTTTGAGAAAATCTATTTTATTTCTTTAATAACATAACTACAAAATTGATAAAATACTTTTTAAATAAAAAACACTATGCTTTTATCGCTTTCTAAACTCATCTTAGCCATTTCCCCCACACTTTCACACCCTATGACAAAATGAATCTCTCCCCGAGGCCCGTCCTCTCCAGTCCTAGTCATATGACATAAAACACTCATCAAACACTCCGAGAGCAATATTTCTCAGTTGCTGTTCCTTTAATTACCATCTGTGCTTACTAATCTCAACCTTATTGCTGTGTGTACACCATTCTCCCATTGTTTCCAGCTACTGAGATGGCCCCTCTCTGAGCACTTTCACTTCCAGCAGTGGCTGCATGTTGTGGGGTGCAAGTGGTGACTGGAAACAGTCCCTGGGCAATGGAGCAGCCCCCTTGTACCTGGCTCCCTGCGTAGAGGCAGACTGCTGCCAGCTGAAAGTGCCGGGGTCAATGGAACCTATGGGGCAGGTGCTAGGGCTGTATCCTTCTGAGGGCTGGGTCCCAGTCCCTGTCTGGCAGCCCCCTTTACCAGGGCTGATCAGCGGTATCTAATAGCATGGGGCACCTCTGCATGGTACCACCACAACCCTCTGACATTCCTGCCATGCCAATGATGCCCCTAGGTCACCCCTGTGATCCTTATGCCCCCAGTTCCCTTCAGGCAGGTGCATAATCCCCATCCTCCACCTTTGCAACACCTTGAGTGTTCCACCGGGTGAGGGGTGGACAGAGCCTTCCACCAAACTCCACAAATGCACCACCTGTCCAGCACAACCCTGCAGATGCAGCAAATATCAGGTACTTGGTGCAGGGACCCTGATTTTTTTAACTATTGGGCATGGTCCCAGATGCACCCCAAAATTGCAGCAGCCCTAGATCACCATGAACTGTGGTGATGTAATGGCTCTTTGAAAACTGAGCCCAATGTTTGAAAGCACTTTTTCTCTTAAAGGATGATAAAGCTATGGAGCAGCCTACTAGTGGAGACAGTGATCACTGTGACAGTAAAGAACTTCAATGTAATCCTGGCCAAGATCCTAATTATCAAGGGACTAACTAGATACTATCTAAGTAGTGGTAGTAGAATGGGGAGAGAACCCCTTTAGGTCACAACATTTTTGAACAGCATACTTATTCATATCTGTTTAAGAAGCAGGGGGCATGACTGACCTAGTATCCTTCATGTGTGATCCAAGAATTCCATTTTTGGTGCACACAACAACTGTTTTATGGTCCATATGCTTTTGCTTATAACCTGTTTCACAATAACTTAGTCCCAAATTCTGAATATGCTGTTTACATTACCCTACCTCAAGAACAAAGTAGGTAGGAATTTTCAAATACAGGTAGAAAGGTGAAATTACAGTTACTTTGGGAAACCACCTTTCAGATAGGATTTAACACATTCTAGTACCCAAGTTCATGACATGTGGTCAAAATGCAAAACAAAGCTATGAAGAAATGTTGCATGTAAATCCAGACTTTGGCCCAGCAGGTAGTGCAGTGTGATCATGTGTTGGCAGGCTAAGTTCAGGGGAAAGCTCAGTGAGCCACCGGATGAGCCGAGGCTGGAGGGATGGTGCTACTGGGCTGCACCACCCCTAGCATGAGGAAGGACTGTGCAGTGTTGGCAACACTGGCAACAAATAGCCATAAAGTGAAGAGAAGACTTCGCTTGGCATAGGGCCCAGAGGGATCAGCACCTCTGCACCCTTAGTAGCATGAACAGAAGAACTCTTAGCTCTGAGTATATGGATATGTAGCCACCTAAGGGCCATGTGCTTTTGCATCCCCCCAGTCAGTCACAAATTCTTGCATCCATAGTGGCATGGGACTGCAGGGCTCAGAGGGACCTGCACTTCAGAAGCCAGACAAATTGTTCCCATGGCACATGGCTGATAGGGCCCCAAGCATCTGCATCTGTAGCTGCATGGAAAGGCAAGGCTCAGAAGGCCCATTGCAGTGAGACAGACTCTTTCCTTTGTACAGAACCATTTGGGCCCTGTGTGTACATATCAGTAGTCTGAGAGAAGAGCAGGGCCGGGGGGAGGGCAGTGCTTTTGCATCCAGAAGGATTCTTCTCTTGGCATGGCCGCAGTAGCCACATGGAAGCACAGGACCTAAAGGGGGAAAAAAGGGATGTGAAATTCATTAAAAAAAAATGTGTTAATGCAGAGATCAAGGTTCCCAAAAATGCAAAGTGCAAAAAGCACAAATTCAAACTCCCTTCCCATAGCAAACAAAGTTAATCATGATCTCTTGCTTCATGCAGGATTTCCAGGCAAGTAAGGAGTTCATCTGCAGGCCCTGCTCTTCCACATCAATTGAAGATTCCATCTAGCTACAGAAGTGCAAGGCCCTCCAGACCCTGCACTTCCATGTAGCCACAGATACAAACACACAGGACCCTTCCATCATAACATTGTTTATATATATATATATATATATATATATATATATATATATATATATATATAAGAGCAAAAACTCCGTTTAATGCATTAGTTAGGGTTGTTCCACAGCGACAAAGTGAGGAAATTCAGTGTTAGGGTTGAAAACCCCCTTGGACCCCTGCCCACCCCAACCGGCATTGGTGGCGCATTGGGATCATCAGCCCTAACTCTCACCCCATGACATGCGTAAGCAGCAGAAGTATAGGAGAATGGGGTGAGAGTTAGGACCGACTGAGCTCAATGCGCGACCCCAATGCCCGCTGGGGGTTCCAAGGGGTTTTCAACCCTAACACCAAATTTCCTCACTTTTGTCACTGTGGAACAACCCTAACTAATGCATTAAATGGAGTTTTTTGCTTCTAGTTTCCCTTCTTTTGAGAATGATAACGAGAAATAGTGAATGTAATGCAGCAGCGGGAGCGCGGGGCCCTCCCGCCACGTGATGTCTTGTGGCATAGTATCAGGAGCAGCAACGCAAACAGAAGTGCTAACAGTGGTGCACATGGTAATGCAAGCACGAATGAGAACAGAAAGGGTAACGCACATGGTGGCATAGACGGGTACGGTCTGCCACATGATTTGTTGTCATATAGTAACATGGTGCCTGCAAACGGAAATGTCAATGGGCATGGTGACGCAAAGTGAAACAGAAAGAGAAACAGTACGGTAGACACAAATGGCAAAAAATAACAGAAACACAAGCACAAATGAAAACGCAAAGGATGACGCACGTAGTGGCGTAGACGTCAACGGTAAGTGAAACGGGCATGGAACCGCAAGAGGAAAGGGCAATGGTAACAGTAATGTAAGCGCACAGGCTGGTTTTCCCCAAAAGCTGAATAGAGAAAGACAGTGATTACTAAGAATGTATGCATAATAATGGGTATCGGAGCAGAAAATGAGGACTTGGAATACTAAATAGGTTATATCTCAGGAACCGTACGACGTAGAAAAAAAATTTAAAAGTCATATGATTTATGACTGTCCTGGCTAGTTTTGTACTTAGGCGCCAGTAGGGGGCTAAGAATTTTTCTGATGAAAAGTCCGTATCTCGCACCATTTCCAAGATACGGGCCCTGAAACACGCGGCGAATGCCGTAATGTTATCCTATGGGAAAAAAAGAGAAGTTCGGAGTGTCATAACTTTGCGTCCCTGTAATATTTTTTCACCAAACCACTGAAAGGCACATCTGTGGGTTGTTGGCTGTGTTCCCTCCAAATTAATTTCAAGAAAAATGACCAAACCGTTACTTTGCAGCAGGGTGCCAAAGGATTCCTGTAATGCATCTGGCGCCGTAATGTTATCCTATGGGAAAAACTGTCAACTTTGGAGTGCTATAACTTTGCTGCCATGTAATATTTTTTCAATACAACACTGGAAGGCACATCTGTGATGTGTCAGCTGAGTTGCCTCCAAATTTCAGCCCAAAACTCCCAACCGTTCTTTTGCAGCGGAGTACCAAAGAATTACTGTTATTTTGGGCATAGTGTCGCAAATTAGTGTCGCAATTTGCAAAAGCTTTCACAAAAATTTGCTACACTTTCATGAGAGCGACACTACTTTGTGAAAGTACTTTTTCCAGAAATCTGAAAAACATATTTCTGGGGTGTTTTACCCCAAAATAAAGACATGGCTAGCATCCTCAGGGCCCGACTAGGTGAATACAAAAAGAATTAGGTTGCTAGAGGGTCTCAATTTTAAATGCCAAGCATTTTTCTGATCACTAACTGAAAACAAGATGGCAGATTTGCGACAGTAACAGGGCCATTTGCGACAATAAAAAGTACATTTGCGACACTGTCAAACTTTTTGTTAACTTTTCCCATTGACTTATAAAGGGAAATTGTTTTTTGAATAACTTTTGAACCGTTTAATATTTTTTCACCAAATCTTCGAAAGGTACATCAGGGACCCCAGCCACACATTCACTGAAGATTTTGGGCCGGTCGTGCAAACAGTGCGAACTGTACACGCGACCGTAGAATTCCAGAAAAAGCGTAAACGCACGCGCAGATCACGCTTAATAACTCCGCAGCCATGTATCTGACTGGTACGAAACTTGGCAGATGCCAAGACCTTTGGTTCTTGATCATGTATTTCAGCCAAATCTGTCAAACGGTTGCAAAGTTATTAAGGTGCAAAGTTTTGGGGTTTAACTTAGAAATGGCTCCTCAACCCTAACTATGGTAGCACTACCGTGCTACCATAATATATATAGTATATTAGAGGCAAAAAACTCCATTTAATGCATTAGTTAGGGTTGTTCCACAGCGACAAAAGTGAGGAAATTCGCTGTTAGGGTTGAAAACCCTAACTCCGAATTCACCCCCCCAGCACCACACACACACAGACACACAGACACACATGCAAGTATGGGGAGGACTAAGTCAACACAACCAATGACAGACATCCAGCAGCAGGTGACAGAAATAACAAACAATTGTCTAAATGTACTACGAGACATCCCCACCCACCTGACCAGGTACTGCATGCTCAGTGGAGATCAACAGCAAAACTGAGGCCATGTACACCAAACGTACACATCCCTGATTGCAGCTGCACAGCGTACCACACTTAGTAGTTGCATGGCCTTACCCTAGCAATGCCCCACACCACACCACAACTGGTACTGTGCCGTTAGTCAATATAAATGCTGAAGGTGCATGATGACAGTTGTAGAAAGGTTTAACACTAGTGAGTATACATTAATTAAGAGAAGTACATAAATTAACTACAAGACACTAGCATGCTCAAGATAAAAGTAGTGTTACATTTAGTATGTGATTTACATAGTAGTACATTTACTGCAACGGTTTACTCAAGATAAAGAGGCTGATGTAAACGTATGGAAAAGCATTGCCTGTTCAACGCTCTGAAATTTGTACTGCCAGTATCAGATGCATTCTTACTGATGAAGGTGTACTGCTGATGTACATACACAGACCTTCAGTGTGTTTCAATACTAAAGATGCAGTAAGTATTCTTTGTAAGAAACAGTGTAATTGCATGGATCAGGCCAAGCAACTTCTAAAAATCATAGCACTACTGAGCCAACAATGACATACCTGTATCGGAGATGTATATAGGATAGATTTTCCTGTAGGCACTTACTGAGTATGTTGTACCTGATAAAGACAATCTCATTGCATCTGTGATGACTAACTTATTCAAATAGTAATACATTTACTATTGTTTCAATGAGTGATCTATGCCACTTATGGACACAGTGTAATTTTTTTTAACAGTTGTTTCATACTCAGGCTATATGCCTAGTGTTTGGGTTTGCCACACTTCTGTCACTGATGCTATCAAAGTGATAACTATGTTAATTGTGGTACAACAGGAATCAAGTAGGTATGGTGTAGATATAAACAGAATGTCTTTTAGTATTGAATTAACTAACAATGGGGTAAGTGTACTAGGACTGCAGGGGTTATTCTCTATCACTGACTCTGTCAGTTATAATCACACTAAGGTTTCGATGACTGTAATGATCAAGTTACATTGTTCATCTTCATGATTTCATATTCACAGCCATTCTCCAGTAACTAGACAGTGTATGGTGTAACTGGGTGGGACACTGTTTTGCAAAGCTGCTGCAGTGCCTAGCAGAGGAGGGTATCTACTCATAAAGACAATTAAGCAATAAGGCATGACCAACAGTTATGTTAAATGGTCTGTTAATCACCCTGTAGGGGTTTAATGTTGAATGAGGCATAGCCAGTGTCACATGTCGCTAGACAGTGATAAACTGACCATTAACATAATACCTGGGAGTGGCTTATTGCTATCATAATAAAACTGTTTTTAAACAACATTAAACCATGTTCATCATATGGTTAGGCTCTACATGTATGTTATTAAAACTAAACATAAGGCTATTACAATGTTTACAGTCAATTAGAAAGCTGCATTTCTCAAACCCTTGTTATAATCAGAGATATTATACCTGTACAACTCCTTGGTTTTGCTGAACTCTATTGCTCAGGTGGCCCACCACATGTGGTGTGGTCTGGTGTGGGGCATCGGTAGGTAAGGCCATGCAACTACTAAGTGTGGTACGTTGCGTGCAGCTGCAATCAGGGATGTGTACGTTTGGTGTACATGGCCTCAGTTTTGCTGTTGATCTCCACTGAGCATGCAGTACCTGGTCAGGTGGGTGGGGATGTCTCATAGTACATTTAGACAATTGTTTGTTATTTCTGTCACCTGCTGCTGGATGTCTGTCATTGGTTGTGTTGACTTGGTCCTCCCCCATACTTTCATGTGTGTGTGTGTGTGTCTGTGTGTGTGTGGTGCTGGGTGGGGTGAATTCGGAGTTAAGGTTTTCAACTCTAACAGTGAATTTCCTCACTTTTGTCGCTGTGGAACAATCCTAACTAATGCATTAAACAGAGTTTTTGCCTCAAATATATATATATATATATTATGGTAGCACGGTAGTGCTACCATAGTTAGGGTTGAAGAGCCATTTACATGTTAAACCCAAAATTTTGCTCCTTAATAACTTTGCAACCATTCAACTGATTTGCCTGAAATTTGGAATACAAAATCAAGTCCCATACACCTTGGGATCTGCCAAGTTTTGTACCAGTCATATATATGGCTGTGGAGTTATTAAGCGTGATCTGTGCGTGCATTTACGCTTTTGTTGGAATTCTACGGTCGCACCTACAGGTCACACAGTTTGCGCGACTGGTCCAAAATCTTCAGGGAACATGCAGCTGGGGTCCCTGGTGTGCCTTTCAAAGATTTCATAAAAAAATATTAAACGGTTCAAAAGTTATTCAAAAATAAGTTCCCATTATAAGTCAATGGGAAAAGTTAACAAAAAGTTCAACACTTTCGCAAATGCATTTTTACCATCAGAAATGGCCATTTTACTGTCGCCCCATGGAAGACCCTATCACTGATTTGCCAATATTGCAGCGGCCAAAGACTGTGGTATTTTTTTTCTTTTCTGCTTGGTGGTTGAGCTGGTGCATTACGGTTGAAATTCCTAATGTCACATCTTTCTTTGATGCTCTTAACTTGAACCCTAACTGGTGCATTAATGCAGTTAATTGTTTTGTAAATAATTTCCTTTTTTAAAATAGTGGAATCTTAACCACATTCATGCAGGTTCCTTTGTGACCTGCCTGAACAGATGCAGCTGTGTAGGGCCCACTGGCCCTTGTGCCAAGGGAAGATTCTGTCAGCCTATGGAAGTGCATGGCTCTGCAGTCTCAACACTTTCCTGCAGCAATGCATGTCAAGAATTCATGAGGCTGTCTGACAAGGTGCAGAAGCACATGGCCCTGGGCCCTGTGCTTCCATGTGTCCACAGAGACAGACACACAGGACACAGAGTTGATCTATCAGACAATGAAGAGGTGCAGGGCCCCATGCCAACAGAAGAGTTCTCTTCATTATATGCTACCTGAGCTGATGCAGTGAAACCTGCACCTTCTCTTCCCTAGTTGGGGGTGGTGGTGCATTACAGGACCATACTCCCAGTCTTGCCCTATCCAGATGGCTCACTGAGCTAGCCCATAAATTCAGCTGACCAGTACGTGATCACAAAGCACTACCCAGTGCAGTAAAGTCTAGCACTACACACATTTTGTAATAATTATTATTTTTTTTTTAAAGTTTGACCCTAAATTTCCCAAAGAGTTGCTATATGTCTATCACTTATAAACATGACATGTGACATTTGAAGTACATTGGCCAAAATGTCCATTTTCACCACAAGTGTGAAAACATGTCTCATTCAGGATTTAAAAAATAACACCTGTTATCAGCTGTCAGGTAGTATGAAAAAATGGCTATGTTGAAAATTTTGATTCGAAATATTGAAAATTAGTGATGTTATGAGTGAACATTGAAATATTTCAATGTTCACTCATAATTTGGTCATTTAATCATATTTTTTACTCCAAATTTTCAAAATAGCTTTCTTACAACACCACCTCATGAACCCGATTGATAACAATGTTCAAATCCCGCCTCAAATGTGATTTTGCATACTGACTGCAAAATCACCTTTCAGCATGTATTTCAAAATTTCAATTGACTTGTTCATGAGGTGGGGTCCCAGAAAGGCCATGTTGAGAGTTTGGCTGAAAAATATTGAAAGTTAGTAAAGTTATGAGTGAACGATGAAATATTTCAACTTTCACTCATAACAGTGTCATTTTATTATATTTTTACATCAGATTTTCAGCATAACCTTCAATGATCCAATCTCATGAATCTGGTAGGTGAACATTTTCAAATCCTGCCTGAAAGGTGATTTCTTGCAGCTACTGCAAAATTTCCCATTGGATGGATTTGAAAAATTTCACCACCCTAGTTCATGAGGTGGGGTCCCAATAAGGCCATGTTGAAAATTTGATGTAACTACTATTGAAAAAATGGCAAAGTTATGAGTAAAAGTTCAAACCGCACTGAAATACATTAAACCTGACTTACATTAGTTTCTTATATCGCAGTTACTGGTTCCAGCAACAAGATGTCCTTTGAATCAGAGAGTGGGTCTATAATGTGGGACAGTTTTAGCTGAGTGAGGGGCATAGGGGTGTGTTGGGTTCTAGGTACTAAAGAGGGGGCTGGGGTGAAGTGGGTGGAGGCTTGGGGGGTCAGATTGGTGATAGACCATTTTCTTTTTTACAGGTTTAATTTTAAAAGAAATCAATGAGGGATGGTTTTATTTATTTTAAGCTGGACCTACAGTAAGCCAGCACTGGGAATTGAGTACCCAAGAGTCAGGATTATCTTTTGCAGTACAGGGGGTGGTCATCCTGGTGCAGGCACTTATTTCTTTTTGGGGAGGTGACCTCTAGGGTTAGTAGGGGGATGGAAAAAGTAGTATTTGTGGTGGGCACCCTGGTCTGCTATTGTAAAATTGATATATTGGGAGTGGGAGGGCATCATGGAGAGGAGGGATCGAAAGTAGCAGTACAGGGTGGGTCTGCTTTAGGTAAATATCTGGATAAATTGTTGATAGATGGATAGATAGATAGATAGATAGATAGATAGATAGATAGATAGATAGATAGATAGATAGATAGACAGACAGACAGACAGACAGACAGACAGTCAGGCAGGCAGACAGACATATAGATCGATCAATAGATATGGAAAAAACATAGCGTTTGTGCAGTTCAAGTGGGCGGTGGCCTTCTGTTAGTAAATGTTGGAAGGACTCAGCTCCTATAGTGAATCTCAGTAGAAAGATCTCAACCAGCTCTCATTGATTACTATGATCAACTTATGCTGATGGAGGTCAGAATGCCTAAATATTGAGGGCATGTGGAGAATGTATGGAGACAGTCTTGCACTATATATATGTTCTTGAATATAATTGTCTACAGGAATGCAGCCTGCTACCTTGAGTTGAGGTGTGCCCTTTTAGTCTTCACATTTTTTCCTTATGTTGGTATGCTTGTGCAGCCAACATCTTGCAGCAGTGCAGCTTTGGAGATACGGTCACTGTTGGGCAAATGCAGGACATGCACCAGTGGGTGCGTCCCTCATTCCTCAATCAGCCTGCATGCTGGTGCCATGCCATGCATACATAATGTGGCAAGCACATCTAAGAAAAGGTCCGCTGCAATCCGAGCAAAGCTCATCAAACACAACAGACCTTCCCTGGACATGCTCACCAACATTGTGAGCATGGCGGCACAGCGGCCACCAAACTGCCGACTTTGGGGGTGCCCAATCTCCCTGTCGATTAACCCTGCCCCTCTGTACTACTGACGGGGGATCCCAATCTCCATCAGCATAAATAACCTCCCCCCCTTTGTTATATGCTGAGGGGGTGGAGAATCCCCCTCGGTTCTACCCCCCTTTACTTGTGTGCTGACGGGGAGCCCTCCCCATCAGCATAAAGAAGACCCCATTATTAAATGCTAAGGGGTGCCCAACCCTCAGCTTGGTGCCCCGCTTTTGTGTACCGACGGGGTGCCCAACTCGCTGGCATAAATTCTCCCCCGCTTTGTGCTGATGAGGGTGCCCAACCCTGTCAGCTATAGACCCCAAACAGTTAGGTCTTATATGGAGCCCACCTTTCAGTGTGCCAAATCCCTAAAACAAAAACTGGTCCCGCAATGTTTTTTTTTTATTTTTCACCTGTAAAACGAAAACGGTCCCTCGTAGTCTCCCTGCCCCCCATCCACACCAACCCTCTGTGCACCCTGCCTCCCCACAACCCCCTCTCACCCCATACTTACCTCTGGAGTCTGGCACAATGATCTTTGGTGGACCAGGAATACGTCTGCACTCCTCAAAGCCACCGCAAACTGAGGAAATGCCGGTAAGCTGTATAATGGAATAAACAGGGTTTTTTCAACTTTGATGCATATCTCAGACATTTTTTGGAATTTTGGCCCAAAATTTTCAACTTGGGGTTTTTGGGACCCCTTCTCATGAATTCTTGCACTGTCATGGCATTATTCGGTCCTGAAAGGTGATTTTGCAGTCACTGTGCGGAGTTACCTTTTTCGGACTGAGTAATGAAATGACAGTGCCACTGATCATGAGAGGGGTCTCCCAAAAAGCCTATGTTGCAAATTTGGTGGGAAAAATCCCAAACATGACTGTTTTATGAGTGTGCATTGCGCAGTTCCTATGCACACTCGTCAGTTAGTGAATTCACAATATTTTCATGCCAGATTCTCAACATTGGCATTTTACTACACCTTCTTGTGAACTGTACAGCTGTCATTTTTCACATCCTGGCTGAAATGTGTTTTCACACTTCCAGCTCAGAATAGCGTGTTTGCTGTGCAAAATCAATGTTCAGGACACATTAAGAAAATGACAGTGACACTGTTCATGAGCAGAGGTCCTAAAATGCCTGTGTTGAAAATTTGGTGACAATACTCCATGAAATGACTGTGTTACGAGCATGCATTGCGCAGTTTACACTCACTCTCGTATGTTCGTAAACTTATAACATTTTCACGCCAGAGTTTCAACAGTGCTATTGTTCTGCACCTCCTAATGAACAGTACAGATGTCATTTTTCACGTCCTGACCAAAATCTGTTTTCACAGTTCTGGCACAGAATAGCGCGGTCGCTGTAGAAAGTCCATGTTTGAGACACAATATGAAAATGACAGTGACACTGTTCATTAGCAGATGTCCTAAAAGGCCTATGTTAAAAATTTGGGGACAAAAGTGAATAAAATGAGTGTTTTATGAGCGTGCATTGCACAGTTTGCACGCACGCTCGTGACTTTGTGAATTTGTAATAGTTTCACTCCAGCTGTTCATCATTAGCATTTTTCCATACCTCCATATGAACAGTACAGCTGGTTGAAATGTGTTTTCGCATGTCCAGTGCAAAATTGCATGGTCGCTTTGCGAAATCAGTTTTTGGAACAGTTTGAGGAAATGACGGTGACACTATTTATTAGCAGAGGTCCTAAAATGCCTATGTTGAAAATTTGGTGCCGAAAGTCTCTAAAATGACTGTGTTGCAAGAGTGCATTGTGCAGTTTCCATGCACCCTTGTAACATTGTCAATCTGCAATACTTTCATGCCACATTTTCACCACTGGCATTTGTGCACACCTCCTTATCAACAGTCCAGCTGCCATTTTTCTCAGTCCTCCCAAAATGCATTTCCGCAGCTGTGGCACACAGTGGCGTGCTCACTGTGCAAAATCACCTTTTGGGACACATTAACAAAATCACAGTGCTATGCAACTCTAGCTCCGCCACTGCCAAAATCAGCTTGACAACGTTCAGCATTGATAAATGCTTGTTTTTGCATGGCGGCTTAGTAGTGACCTGGCTGAATGGGAAGATGAGGATAATGAGAAGTCAGAGGATAGCAGAACACTGGGGATTCAGAGTGATGGAGATTTGGTGGATTTGACGGACAACTGTGTTCTGGGAGCATGGAGTGTGCTGTGCAGCCAGGAGGTGGAGAACTGGTTTGTGAGTGTGGTACACTGCAGGAGAGATATTGGAGAAGGAAAGGAGCCTATCTGTGGAACTTCTTTTTGAAAGAGAAAGAGGAGAAGGGGAAAAAGATGGGAGGGAATGAATTTCATGAAGTTGTCCTCGGTCTGCCACAAAACTGTAATGAAACTGTAAAATACAAAGCTGAATGTTTGTTCAGGGCTATTTAAAAACCTGTGAACTAGCAGAAGATGCCTATGCTGTTATCCTGCAGCTAAGTTACAGTTTGTGATTAAGTATTTGTGTAAGCTAATTTTATTTTTTCTTAAGCATTCACTTTTTCATTTATTTGCTCCAGGACTGTGAGTTAAATTTTAGCTCTTACTTTCAGTGTTTCAACAATTTATAATAATCTATAAACAGTAACTTATAAAGTGGAGTTGGCCATTTAATTGGCATGGATGATTTTAACAATTATGGTAATGTCATTGGATCCTATTCACATATGGGTGGGTAATACACACCGGAGGCATGTTACCTGCCCGTGGAGTTCTGCACCTGTGGCCCCACCCCTCTGGCATGCAGACACATGGAGGACATTTCCATGGAGTGGGAGCACATCCAATGGAATGCCCGGACCTATTCTGCAAACGGATCACTTGCACCTTCACCGAGAACTGCTTGCTGTACATTAAACATACTTTCATTGGTCTGTTTTAAAACTACAAGCAAAATGGATGTAAGTATTTTAGATGTCTTTTTCTGCAGTTTCATATGCTTTATTAGGATTATATCATGCAATTAAATAACACACAGCAATACAACAAAATCCTACAAATCACAAACCTAAAAGAAACAATATTAATAGAATAACACAATTATAATAACACAAGAAAAGAAACATAAGCACAAAAACTAAATAAATAATTCTACCCCTTCCCCTCCCCCAATCCCCCAACACATTCATATTACTAAAAAGAATGCCCAAAGTTAACCATAATTCTTACAATGTATGGGGCACTGGACACTGCTTAAACACCTGTCCTACACAACACCATACATTGTTGGCAAAATAAGGAACCATCAATCCTCAGACTGTCCCAGTGAGGAATTGAATAAAAGGAAATTGGCAAGCCTGGAATTTATATAGAATATGATTAGCTATAGCCCTTTCTGCATTCAAAGCTGTAAAAAAAACTTCTGAACCCTTCACTCGTGAAGACACCTGACTACCCTTTCCATGGTGTAATAGTAATAATTTGGTTGTTTCTGAAATCAGTGCTATATATAACATCATTCTTGGATATTATAGTATCATAGTCCACCAAAATACAGATCTCTACTGTAAATTACCGTTCATGATTGAAAAAGGGGTTAACCAGTTGTTGAATAAGTTTCCAAAAGGAGGCAACTTGAGGACATGTCCAGAGGGCATGTAGTAAGGTGCCCTCCTCTAGGAAACATCATGCACATATTGGGTCAGGTAGTCTACGCATTCTATATACTGTAGAACTTGAAATTTTCACTGTAAAACAATTTTCACTATTTTCGCTGAAGTACCAACTTGCGTGAAAATAAATTTGCACTAACTAGCACTTTCAGTATTTTTTTTCCATTATAGTGAATGTGGTGACTGTGACTTAGCGATAAAATAAATTTACTCAATTATGGTTGCATTTGTGTTTGCGCTAAATTTACTTTGCGTGAAAATAACTAGTTCTACAGTATCTTTTTTGGGGTGTAATACCAGTCATATAGTATGTTAAATTGTAACAAACATAGTGTATCCTGTTTAACATATTTGTAAATGTTTCTCCAAAACCAAGACCGATCAGTAGAGGGGTAACTCAGATGTAAGGCATGTTCCCAATAATACACAGTGGGGGCTACCTTATTCCAAGGTTGCTTGCATATTTCCTGGAAGATATGGAAAACTGGCCTCTGTTGTACCGAGAAGGAGGATAGAGTGGCAAAAAAAGTTCCAGCAGAATGTTGCCAAGGGGGATTGACCAAGAATTTCAAAAGAGAATGTTTAAATTGAGCATATTGTAGGAAGGAATGGGATGGTAGATTGAACTTGTGTCTAAAATCATTGAAAGAAAAAATAATATCATCTTTAATCATAGCACTAATAGAATCCAGGCTATAACCCTTCCATCCCAGTAACTTGAAAGGTTTGTTATCTGATAGCAGATTGTGATTGTGGAAAAAAGGATGACTAATGTCTTTCCTGTAAGGGATATTTAGGAAATGGCATAACTGTGCATGTACCCTTACAGACCATTCTATAGGCGTAGATCATAGTGATGATGGCAGACCTCACAGAGGTGTATATAACAGAGAAGGTAAAGAGAGGTGGTGTTCCTCCACCAAGGCCTTCTTAATAAGTAACCAAATAGGGACATAGGATCGATTTGAAAGAGGGTAACCCCACTGAAAATATTTTGCCTGTGCATCAAAAAGTAATAACCCAGCAAGTGAGGGAGTTGAAGCCCTCCCAAGTTGCATGGCCTATATAACTTAATAAAAGCTCTGTGCAGTGGTTTGCAAAGCCAGAGAAAGTTTGACCACAAGGACTGCATCTTAATAAACCAACTTCTAGGAAGCACCACATTTAATATACTCAAGGGGTATAAATGTTAGTAAAATATTCATCTTAAGAACATTTACCTACCCCAGAGTGACAGAAGTAAGTGCCGCCACCTTTGTAAATCCTGGTCCATTCGTTTAATTAAGGGGTCTAAATTAAGGGATTTTAACTGATGAATAAAACTTGCAATTCTTATCTGAAGAAAAATCAGTGCCTTATACTCTCATTTGAGGCTTAAATCTTGAATGTCACTTTTGGTACAATTTGGAGACAAAGGAAAAACAACAGTTTTATGAAGATTTAATTTATAGCCGGACAGATGACCAAACTGGGTTAAGAGTTCAAGTGCGGTGGATAAAGAGGTGCACCAGTCAGAAATATGCAATAACATTTGTCTGCAAAAGTGGACAATTTAAATCCCCCCCCCACTCTTATACCTTTAATCAACAGCAAAGAAATTATTTTTGGGGTAAGGATTTCCATATATAAATTAAAAAGCATAGGTGATAAGGGGCATCCCTGTCAAGTTTCCTGAGCAAGTAGAAAGAGCTCAGAAAGCTCGTTGTTGCACAAGACTTGAACTGAGGGCATTAAAGGATACGTATCCACTGCACAGACTCAGAAAGAATTCCGTACTTGAGCAAAATCAAAAATAAATATGGCCAAGTAACATGATCAAAAGCTTTCTCAACTTCCAGAAACACCATGACCGCATTAATGTCTGTTTCTCGGGACACTTGAGAAAAGATGTAAAAGTTAACTAAACTGTTCACCGGAGTGTCTACCTGACACAAATCCCACTTGCTCAGGGCCTATTAAATCCTCCCACACCACCTTTAAACATGAAGCTAAGACTTTGGCAAGGATTTTAATGTCTGCATTAATAAAGAAATAGGGAGGTAATTCTCTGGGAATGTAGGGTGTTTCCTTTACTTGGGAAGCAAAACTATTTTAGCCTCAAAAAGTGGGGTTTCTCGGATTTCAGAATCATACAAATAATTATACACCTAGGTAACCATTGGGACCAACTCATCCTTAAATGTTTTGTAAAATAACAGCAAAAAAAATCACATCCAGGTGCCTTCTCTGGTGAAAGAGACCCAATTGCAGTAGCAATCTCAGAATTCATAATGGAGCCAAGCAGTTTGCTCATTCCGGAATTCTGAAAGTGTTGGTAGCTCACCTGTTAAAAATCTTCCAAGTCAGCCAGAAGAGTTGGGGTTACATCTGGGGTAGAATAAAATGATTGACAATAATTCCTAAATATGGCAGTCATCTGTTTAGATCCACTCGAGTTTATCTGATTTACATGACTGACTAAGGCAGCGACCCACCTCAATGTACTTTTCTATTAAAGGCACTGGGCCAGCAATTTACCCACCTTTTCTCCCTGCCCAATACAAGTAGATTTTAAGGTGGCAGAGTCCTGGTCCACTTTGTCTAAGAGGTGAGCAGAATATAAAGCCCTCAAATGGTTCAACTTCAACCTTACTTCTTCAGTTGAATTAGAGGAGAACGTTTTTTTTTTCCATTTCTTTTATATTTTGAGAATACCTTCCTTTTCCTGATGGCTTCTCAATGTATTAGCTCTCCACTCCACTGTGCCTTAAGAGCACCCCACAAAACATTTAGTGCAGGAATAGAATTTAAATTTTCTTGAATAGACTGAGCTATATAAGATTTAAGATGCTCAGTCACTGCATGGTCATTTAGTAACTGAGGATTCAGAGACAAGAGACAAGGAATGAGTCTGAAATTGGAATTGAGGAGCTGACAGCTGTAACGAGATGGGAAGAGTGATCTGAAATCACTATAGCTTTAATTTGGGCAGCTTGAACAAGCTGACAGCTATGGCAGCTAGCCAAAAAATAATCTACGCTAGAGTATAACCCTTGTTGTGCTGAGTAAAAAGTAAATCCAAATTCTTCTGGATGGAGGATCCTCCAAGGATCTACCAGGCCTAAGTTCTCTGCAAATTCCAGCAAGAATCTTTGGGCAGAATACAGTCTGACTTTTCTTCTATAAGTTCTATCTAAAGAGCTGGAATAAACAAAAGTCCAATCCCACCCAGGACAAGTGGAAGATGGGCAAATGGGGCCAAAATGGAGGTCAGCTTTAGAAAAAAGGAAGGAGTATCTTGATTGAGTCCAGAAACAGAGCCTTTCACTAGCTCTCTGCTGCCTAATTTCCCATGAAATATTACAGACCTCCCTTCAGGGTCTTGCAATTCTTTAAGCAATCGTAAACGGTACCAGTTTAGAAAATAAAGAATGGCTACCCTCCTCTGTTGAGAACTATTTCCCGCACCATATCCATGCCCCACCCATGTCTTTTGTAAACTCTTCACTTGATCTTCTGGCAAGTGGGTCTCTTGCAGCAATGCTAGTTGTGGGTGCAGACCTCTCAAATGTCATAGAATACTATATTATTTAGCATTGTCCCTCACCCCTTAATATTCCAAGTAATGAAACTTAATAAATGAGACATATTGTATGTATTGTGATATAAAATACCAACTACTCCATCCCCAAACAAGTATAGCATACATGGGAACTCCCTCCCCCCAAACAAGAGCTTCCTCTTAATAACATAATCAATCCTAACCCTTCCCAAATAAGGGTACCACCAAGCTGCATCGACAGTAATTTTGTCGATTGGCATTACAGTGATGGCACAATGCCAATCAGGTGAAGCAAGTGTCTTTTGTGGGGGCTTTGCCCACCACACCCTCAATGTGGGGGGCTCTTTCCCACACACACCTCACATTACAGATTATCAGTGCTGAGCCACAGTTGTTTTTTGGGGATGGGGTGAAATCCCCAGAGAAAGCAATGTCGGTAATCTTGCAGACCATTACAGTGAACTGACGATTTTGTCGCTGTAATGGCCTTTGCAGTATTTCCATCACTGTGCCAATGGTATACACCCAAAGAAGTAATAATATCAATAGGCTATATTAAAAAAAACTGCTACATCCTGAGACAAATGCACACTCTTCCACGTATGGTCCATGAAAGACTGGCTGGGAAGCAGTCTTCGTCTGGACTTGTCCCATAGTCCTGTCTGATATACCAGTTGTCTCCCCAAGTTTATAAATTCCATAAACATTTTAAGCCTACATATAATAAAACAAGCAAGTAAACAAGACAAGGAAGGTATTAACAGTTCAACGATACCCCTATAGGCAATCTAATATAACAAACAAATTGTGGGTCCCCCCTCTCCCTGTTTAAACACATAGAGCTCCCTGCAGCACCAAAATAAATGAAAAAACACCAACTAAGAAAGGCATTCCCGCCTTATTAAGAAAAATGGTAATAGCGAAACTGAAAAAAGGCATAAAAACCAGACCACCTGTCCCACTGAAGTCCGAAGGGCATCACTATATATCTGAATGCCCTAAAAAGAAAAAGATAGGGAAACTATCCCAAAACTCCTGTAGTCCACAGAGTTCTTAATATTGAGTAGTAGGGTAAAAAAAAGCATGAACCAGATGCAGTTCCACTATTCACCCACTGGAGGGAGCTCCAACACCAAGAATAGCCTTAGTATAACAACATCCTGTAAGTTAGCCTTAAGATTCAACAGTAATATAAAAGAGTCTAACAAGAAAACTGAGTAGAAATATGCTCCATAAAAGTCCACAGAACTAATTAAATGGTCAGTAACATCCAGCACATGAAGAGGTAAAACCTAAACAGTATAGGCAGCTCCACTTTGTTAAGCTAAAGTTAACTACTCTTTACTGCAAAATACCGATTGGTACCAACTGGAGCTACAGCCAAACAGATATTAAGCCAGTCATAATTCAAAACATGGTACATTGTGCCTGCATTAACTAAAATTAAGTAGGCTGCAGTGCTGTGCAGAGAAGATTCCTGAAAAAAAGGAACAGCCAGCTATTTGTGATGATAAATAATTGCAGCATGAGTCCCAAACAATAAAGAGTACTCCAAACTATACATCTCCTGAAGTAGGGATCTTCAGCCCTTCTTTCCAAACAGATCCGGAAGCAACCTGGTGAGTTCTAGTACAGCTTGTGAGTCATTCTCAAAGTGATGAGTGCTGTTCTCCAAATGAATCTCCAGTCTAGCAGGATAGAGCATTCTGTGATGTATGTGAACCCCCCAAATCTTGGTTTGAATAGGGTGATATGCTGCTCTGGATTGCCTAACCTTAAAGATTAAGTCCTGGACCAACCGCAGCATTTTGCTCTTCCACTGCAGCACATCCAATTTGTACGTTTCTTTTAGTAAAAAGTCCCAACCCACTAATTCAAAAGCTTAAAAATTAGTGCACTTGGGGGGTCTCTGGGGGAAGGCTTGGTCCTCAATGCATGGTGTGTTCTCTCAGTAAGGTATTTCAGCCTGTTGGGTGAGGGACCCAGAACCTTACAGCACAATTTTTGTAAAAATTCAATTGGGTTTGGCACCTCTTCATCCTCAGGCAGACCAATTAGCACCAGATTATTGTGGTGTCTATGCCCCTCCAACTCGTCTACCTTCTCTTTGAGTTTTGCCATGTTGAGGCACAGGGTGACCACTTCAAGCTCCATTTTGTTTTTCCTGTCTTCGATTGATATCACAGCCCATGACAGCACAAGACATACCCCTTTGTTTGTGGGAATTGACAGGGTGTCCTTAGGACCCAGAGTGGGTAATATTGAGATGAAACTGTTCAACAGGCAGGCTATACCAACTAGGGGCTTTGGAGTGGCTAGGATTCAGTGACCAAATAGAGCTTGCAAAATTGCTGCATTAAAGGGGTGGATAATCCTCCCCCTCCCCATTATAGGTCTATTACAAACATATTAGCAAAATACATAAATATGGAGAAAAAATTCTCCTTGACAGGGTCATCTTTTTTTGTTTTGTGCCTTTCAAAATTATCAAGGTGCATCACAGTAAATTAAAACAAAAGATAAAACAGCTATTATATAAAATATGCAATAAAATCCAATAGTCAACATTAATAATTAGGATATGCTTGGATCCATAAATATGTCTTCAGTGCCTGTTTAAAGCCCCCCCACCCATCTTGCACTCCCGAAGCTGACATGATAGAGAATTCCAAAGGGTTGGGGCAGCGTATGTAAATGCACGGGCCCCTGAAGATTTTAAAAATACCCTTGGAATCTCTAGCAACCCCTCATCAGTAGCCTATAGCAGTCACTTGGGGCAGTAAGGGGAGAGAAACTCTTTCAAGTAGTCTGGGCCAAGTCCATGTCGGGCTTTATAAGTCAGTAATCTGACTTTGAAGGTGATCCGCCGCTGAATCAGCAGCCAGTGCAGTCTGTGCAGCACCGGTGTAATGTGGCAGGTACGGGAAGTCCCCGTCAACAGCCAGGTTGCAGCATTCTGCACCAGGCAGCAGATATCAACCCTTGGTAGCCCAAAGTAAAGGGAGTTGTAGTAATCAAGATGCAAGGTCACAAAGACATGGATCAGTTTAGGCAGGTCACCAGACGGAAGAAGGTGCTTGATCCTAGTGATGTTCCTCAGATGGTAAAAGGATGACTTGATGACTGCTGACACTTGCGATAGCAGTGTCAATCCATCATCAAGCATCACCCCTAGGCCCCGCACCAGTTCAGAGGTAAGGAGCTGGGAGCACCCCCGGAAATGCCCTTGAGATTGACCAGCCCCTGATCCCCTATCCGGTGACCCGGATCTACTACCACCACCTCAGTCTTCCTCAAGTTCAACTTCAACCAACTGGAATTCATCCAATTCTGGATTTCAGCAAGGCAGTTATTAAAATCTGAGAGTGCACTATCCTGGTCAGGTGCAAAAGACAGGTAGAGTTGGGTATCATCAGCATAGCAGGGAAACCTCAGCCGATGCCACCTTATAATGTCTCCGAGGGGCAGCATGTACACCGCAAACAACATGGTGGACAGCACTTAGCCCTGAGGGACCCTACATGACAGAGAGAGAAGGTCAGAGGAATAAATCCCCGTCACAACCCTCTGAGTTCTGCCAGTGAGGAAAGATTCAAACCATCTGAGGACAGTATTAGTCAGGCCACAGATGAACCTCAGACACTCAAGCAGAACCCTATGGTCCACAGTGTCAAAAACTGAGGAGAGATCGAGGAGCATCCAGAAGGACCAGCTTTTCTGATCACTCACCATCAGAAGATCATTGAGCACCTGAACCAGCTCAGTCTTAGTGCTGTGCCTCTTTCAAAAACTGGATTGGAGAGGTTCATACATGTTATGGATGGTTAAATGGTTCTCCAGCTGTACAGCCACTACCTTCTCAATCACCTTCCCACAAAAGGGGAGGTTAGAGATAGGTCTGTAGTTAGCAAGGCAGTCTGGGTCCAGAGACTCTTTCTTGAAGAGGGGTGTCACCACTGCCTCCTTCAAGGAGCTAGGAAACTCACCTGACTCAAGGGGGCACTAGACTATCTGTGCCAGGACCAGCCAATGATGTCACAACAATCCATAATCAGGGAAATTGGGCCCAGATCCAAACTACTGCATGTAGGGCACATGCCCTAGACAATCTGCATAACATCCATGAACTCTGGTCAATCAAAGAAACTCAGGAATGAGGGATAGTGGCCAGGCACCGATCACTAGCATCCCCCATAGAGTGTGTCAGTAGGACCTCCACCATGATGCCAGCCACCTTATTCATGAAGAACCACACGAGCTCCTCATGCTCCAGCTGTGAAAAGGCTCTTCGAACCCATAGGCAGGCTGGGTTGCACAACCTGTCCACCGTTCGAAAAAGCTGAGCCAGTCAGTTCTGAGAGGCAACAATCTCCCCAGACAGGAAATTTGCCTTCTTACAGGAAATTGTTGATTGGTAGAGCTGATAATGCTCTAACAATCTAAGACAGTCAGTTTCCAAGGAACATTTCCACCAGCAATGCTCTAACCTTCATTCCAGTCACCACAACTCCCTCAAAGTCCCATCAAACCAAGGGGACCGAGGACAAAGGGAGAAAGGATGAACATGGGCAGGAACGATAGAATCCAGAGCTATTGTGAGGACCTCATTATAGGAGAGGACCAAGGCCTTTGGGTTCCCGCTTGCCACAGGAAACTCTGATAGGTTCAAAACTGTCACTAGGCCTTCAGGGCTCACATCCCATAAAGGGCGGTACCTAACCATCTCTACACAGGCAGGCCTATGAAGGAGGTGCAAAAATTGAATCTCACAGTGTAGTGATCAGACCATACGACTGGTTCCACCCCCACATCGGAGGCTTTGATCCCCAGAAGAAAAAAACAGGTCAAAGGAGTGACTGGATTTCTGCATAGCAGAGGTAACAATCTATGTGAGGCCCAGTGATGTCATCAACTGAAGAAGTGTTGTCCAAATTGTGAGAGTTCATCATCGATCCAGGCGTTGAAGTCACCCGGGACCATCTGCCTGGGCTACTCAAACGCCATGTCGATTACAAAATCCACTACTTCCTGAAGGAATTGCTTCTCATCTCCTGGTGGATGGTAGATGAGGGCTATCCTACAGCCTACACCTGCTACTATGGTACACTCAAATGACCCAGCATCCTCAACTAGTAGACTCGTGAGGCCCAATTCAGTCTTAAAACAGATCGTAAACCCACCTCCCCTGCTGCCCAATCTCGAGTGGTGTATCACCAAGTACCCAGCTGGAATCACAGCCTCAAGTGTGGGGCCAGCATTTTCATACAGCCAGGGCACGGTGATGCATGCCAGATCTGCTGTCCCAACAAGATCTGCAATGACTGCCGTATTGTTCTTAATAGATCTGGCATTGCATAACACCACTCGGGTTGGATGGGTTTCCTGGTCTGCCCCGACTGCTTGCCCGCAAATAATGGTGGTGCCCTTGGGTATGGAGACCAGGCATGGCAGACCACATTCCAGAATTCATTTCACCTCAGGGCGTCTTCTGGACTTAACAACCCCAATGCGAGAGCCTTGATCATCCATCCTCCACTGTTCACACCCAGCACTCCACCCCCCCTCCACTGGACAATGCCCAGCTCTCTACAGCACTGACAGATCAAAAATAATAGAGGAGAGGGGGAGAAAGGGTGGAGAGCACAACGAGCAGAGGATGAATAGTGCATGACTGGAAGGGGGTAGGCCTACAACACATACCATAGGCACAGATAAGGACAAAACAAGACAATGAAAATACCCCAGAAAGGGGGGCTCGGTTAGCGCTTGTTGTAGATGGCGGCTTAATCGGGTTGTTCTCATTGCACGGAGCCTAGCACCCGGGAATTATACCCTTTGGGGAGGATATACACAAAAAATAATAACGGACCAGGCTGCCGAAACTCGGTACTATCGACACGGGAATTTTGGACTCTTGGGGCATTCGGCAAAGCAGATTGCGAGTGGGAGATTCGTATCCCTGCTATCCGTGATCTACATGTTGGCGCAGTTAGTAAATGAGCGAGAGAAGCCCTCTATACGGGACATGTTTGTGTCAATCATGGCAAGCATAGACAACCTCACATTAGCAGCTAATAATTCTGCTCTCGCTATTCAGCAAATTAATGTACGTGTGGACACAGTGGAGCCAAGGGTAAATACGCAGCAGGACTCACTTCTCAACTACTCGGCCCTAATGAGAGATCAGGCAGCTAAGATTAATCAGCTGCAAGATAAAGTGGAAGATCTGGAAAATAGGAGTAGGCGAAATAATCTGCGCCTATTGTGATTCCCGAGGGTTGTGAGGAAGGAAGGTTTTGCCATTTCTACAACATGTACTGCCAGAAATCTTAAGCTCCTGTGGGTACTAAAATTACAATGGAGCGGGTTCACCGCATGGCCCAGCCTTGGCCTGCCCGGGGAACGCCCTCGCCTATCCTGGTTGGTTCCTGAATTTTGCTGAAAAGAAGCATACAGGCTAGGGCGAGAGCTCAGACAGCTACAGTGGCAAGGGAATAGGATTATGATTTTTCAAGATTATTCGAGGGAATTGGCCACTGGCATGAAACTTTCACTGAAGCTCAAGGAAGCTACAGGCTTTAAAGATCCCTTTCACATTAAGGTACCCGGTCACACTACAAATCTCTATGAATGGTACAAGTCTGCAATTTTTATCTTCAGAGGCTGCTTTGACTATATTGCCAATTCCTGTCCTAGAAGTTTGATTTCCAGTCTTCTAGCCAGGCTGAAAATGTTCAAGTATCCCCATTTCAGCTGCTGTTACTACAGTTACCTCTCTCAATCGGCACCACTGGTGGGATTAGAACCCAGGAACTTGAATGTACGGAAGAGGCCTCCATCTTCCCGATACTAAAAGGGACCATCCTCAAGAAAGGAAGAGCAGCACCGACAGTCTGACTTCTCCCCCTCCAGATACACAAGGAGAAGTTCAGATAGAATATGTCAGTCCTTACTTTGCCAAAAACTGGTTTGCGATTCTGAACGATCTCCCCGAGGAGGAAGGTTGTGAAGCAATGGTCAATGGGGGCAGAAGTTTTCAAGAAGACCCTCTTAAGGACTGCCTTCAGGGCATGGACAGTACCACAGCTAGTACATCATCGGTCTTTCCGGCCCTAGGGTCCCCCCCAGGTCAATCTATGGATCAAGAATGAGAAGAGGGAAAACAGCCGAAAATTTCATGAGCAAATGGACTTTTTTCCTTGGATTATACTGTTTAATGTTAGATAAGTATCTGAACTGCTGATTGTTTATTGTTGTAATATTGTGGGTGGAAATAGGTATGGCTTCCTTGGTTATACCTGGTAGCCCTTTGGGGTAATGTCTATCAGAAGGTTTTATGGCAGTTGTCATCGATGGCATGTTCGGCGGGTATCGGCTGGGATAGAAGGGGAATGATTATATAAACATATAATGTGGGTGGTACATCTGTGGCTAAGGGATGTTTGAAGATCTGCCTGTGATAGGGTAGATCCCCGGGGGCATGACCCTCCCCTTTTCTTCCTTCCCTGTTTGTCTTCCATAGGAGGAAGTTTATTATCTCTGTCAAGACAGTATTTTACCCTCCATAGTATTTTGCTTTGAGGGCCTATTGGGAGGGATTAAGTGACTCAATGGGTCCATAGAGGCGATATGTAGAACTTAACATTGCCAAAGGGATTCTATCGGTTTCGTACTATGGGGTAATGATTAAGATGTGCCACATAGTTTTACTCAGAATATGCAGTACTTGGCTTGGTTATAGGTGGGCCCTAAGGAGTGTTGGTAAAGATTCATTAGTAAGAAAATGTTTAGGGAGTATTAGAAGCCCAGTTAGGGGAGATGTCTTATAATATCTTTTGTGGACATGGAGTTGGTACGAGGGGGTTCTGAGTTTCCCATTAAGAGCAGAGCAATAACTGGTCCTAAGATTCGGTTATAGGACTAGTTCCCCACATGAGGGGACTGTAGGCAGGTCCGTTGCAGGCTCTAGCATGTACGGACTTTGTTTGTTGCTTTGGTCCTCTTTCAGAGAAGTTTGATATATGCTCCATAGTAGATAGGGATCTTCTTCCTTCTGAGAAATACCTGGTTCCCCCCAGGATCAATAGGATATACCATTGGCTAGGTTTCTAGCAGGCTTAATTCTACCAGTTCTTCTAATAATAGTAGGTAGTTTGTTTGGTTGTTATTTAGATAGTGTAGGAGTATAGAGTAGTTGTAATTAGGTTAGATAATTCCCGTCTATTGTTGGGGTGCGTGTTTGCCCTGATTGGTACAGGGACTTTTCATATTTGGCATATAAATAGATTTAGTTCTTTTAATAGTTTAGACTAAGGTACATTGAGGAAGGTAACAAAATGGCTGATATAGTGATGCATACCTGAATGTCCGTGGGTTAAATTCTCCGATTAAACGTAAGAAAGTTCTCGATACTTGAAACGAATGTTCTCAAGTGGCCTTTCTCCAGGAGACTAAGTTTAATGGGGAAGATCATACCATATGATGAAGGATTGGGTTGGTCAGCAAGTGCATTCCAATGCCTTGACCAGGAAACATGGAGTCCAGATTTTGGTGCACAAGTCTCTTCCTTGGAAGTTAACCCAGACACATGCAGATTCTGATGGCAGATGGGTTATGGCTACGTATAATACGCCCATACAGTGGCGTGAAAAAGTATTTGCGCCCTTCCTGATTTTCTCTATTAGTGCATATTTGTCACACTGGATGTTGTCAGGTCTTTAGACAAAATATAATATTAGATAAAGGGAACCTGAGTGAACAAATAACACTTTTTTTTTTACTTATTTCATTTATTTAATGAAAAAGTTAACCAACACCAACTGGCACTGTGTGAAAAGTAATTGCCCCTAGTTAAATCAACCCAATTAAAAGGATAATTAGAGTCAGCTGATTGAACACAGCCAGGCTTGATTACAGCCAGCCCTGCTCAATATAAACCTCACTTATTTTGACCCTTACCATCAGAGTCACGTTGCCAGCACAAAGATTCAACCAGCACATTATGCCATGATCAAAGGAAGTTCCTGAAAAGATCAGAAAAATGTGTTGCCCTCTATCAGTCTGGAAAGGTTACAAAGCTATTTCTAAGGCTCTGGGACTCCATCGAACCACAGTGAGAGCCATAATCTCCAAATGGAGAACACTTGGAACAGTAGTGAATCTTCCCAGGAGTGGGCGGCCTGCCAAAATTACTCCAAGGCGCAGCGTAAAATCATCCAGGAAGTCTCAAAGGATCCTAAAACAACATCCAAAGAACTGCAGGCTTCTCTTGCCTCAGCTAAGGTCAGTGTTCATGACTCCACAAGCAGAAAGAGACTGGGCAAAATGGGCTTCATGTGAGAGTAGCAAGGCAGAAACCACTGCTAACCAAGAAGAACATAAATGCTTGTCTCACATTTGCCAAAAGCACCTGGATGATCCACAAGCCTTTTGGGAAAATGTTCTATGGACAGATGAGTCCAAAGTGGAACTTTTGGATGACATGGATCCCATAATGTCTCACAGAAAGCAAACACAGCATTCCACAGTAAGAACACCATACCAACAGTCAAACATGGTGGTGGTAGTGTGATGGTGTGGGGATGCTTTGCTGCCTAAGGACCTGGATGACTTGCCAAAATTAAAGGAACCATGAATTCTGCTCTGTACCAGAAAATTCTTAAGGAGAATGTCCGTTATCCTTCCGTCAGCTGAAGCTGAAGCGTAGTTGGGTCATGCAGCAAGACAATGATCCAAAACACAAAAGCAAGTCCACATCAGAATGGCTAAAAGAAGTAAAATTAAAGTTTTGGAGTGGCCTAGTCAAAGTCCAGACTTAAACCCAATAGAGATGCTGTGGCAGAACCTGAAACAAGCAGTTCATGCTCGAAAACCTACCAAATGTTACTGAATTAAAGCAGTTCTGCAAGGAAGAGTGAGTTAAAATTCCTCCCAGCGATGTGAAAGACTGATATTGAATTATAGGAAGTGTTTGGTTGCAGTCATTGCAGCTAAATGTGCGTAACCAGTTATTAAGTGTAAGGGGCAATTACTTTTTTCACACAGTGCCAGTTGTTGTTGGTTAACTTTTTTCATTAAATAGGTGAAATAAAAAAAAAAAACAAGTGTTATTTGTTCACTCAGGTTCCCTTTATCTAATATTACATTTTCTCTAAAGACCTGAAAACATCCAGTGTGACAAATATGCAATAATAGAGAAAATCAGAAAGGGGGCAAATACTTTTTCACGCCACTGTAGGTTTAATTACTGTATGCAATGTATATGCCCCCAATGATGATGCTCCACTTTTTTTTCATAAGCTGGCAGAGGCAACACTAGAATTTAACCCTCCAGACTGTCCGCTACTCATTGGTGGGGATTTTAATCTGACATTGATGCCTATGTTGGATAGAAATGATGGGGGGAAATAGGCACATCCTTGGAGTGTGAAGGCTCTCCATCAAATGTTGTCTGACCAGGGGTTAGTAGATCTCTGGAGATTGTTCCACCCCAGAGCTAGAGACTACACATTTCATTCTGTTCCCAATGATTCATATAGTAGGCTTGATTTTTGGCTTGGCTCAGCAAACCTGACTACTAAAACTTTGGAGGTTTCAATTCTCCCTTGCTGTATCTCTTATCATGCTTTAGTTCAGCTATTAGTACAATGGGACCCAGTGGCCCCCCCCAACTAAACAGTGGAGATTGGACCCACTTCTGGTACAGGTCCCTGAGTTCACCCCTTGGCTCATTAAGGAGACTTCTCTTTTCCTTGCAGAAAACCCTATTGATGACACCTCTGCATGTACAACTTGGGAGGCTTTTAAAGCCACGTTGCGAGGTAGCATTATGGGGTTTCGGCTACTAAACAAAACAA
This sequence comes from Neoceratodus forsteri, assembly GCA_016271365.2. Classification (NCBI taxonomy): domain Eukaryota; kingdom Metazoa; phylum Chordata; order Ceratodontiformes; family Ceratodontidae; genus Neoceratodus; species Neoceratodus forsteri. The sequence goes on along the minus strand of CM057450.1, from coordinate 864,830,604 downwards.
AGAGAAGCTCAGCTGCTTGACCTTGAGCGGAAATTGGCTGAGGCTGAGAGTAAGTTTAAGTCGCTGCCTTCTCCAATATTCATTCGCCTATAGGAAATCCATATTAGCCATTCAGTTTGAAATTAATCAGATTATGAACAGGAAAGGAAGCTGATATTTTACTTCTTAAACATATGTTTTGGGAAGGGGACAAGGTAAGGTACTGCTTACCAATTAAGGAAACAGCAGGCTAGCAGATTTATCCCTGGCCTAAAACAATTTAGATCATTACAGTACTTTCCAGGGATATTAATGAGATTATGTCTGCATTCTACACAAAGTTATATTGCTCCACTCACACTAAGCATAATTTGGATACTCAGGGCTTCTTAAATTCGATGAGCTTACCTAAGCTGCAGAGCCAGCACACACAGGGGTTAGATCTCCCTATCTCTAAGGAGGAACTGATGGTGGCTATTCAAAACTTAAAAAAGGGTAAATCTCCGGGTAGCGATGGGTACCCCCCAAAATTTTATCAGACTCTGGGCCATATTATTTCTCTCCTTTTGATTCAGGTCTTTCCGGAGGTCAAAATTAAGGGCACCTTTCCACCCTCTATGCGGGAGGCAACTATTGTTGTGATTCCCAAGAAAGGTAAGGACTCCACGAATCCGGGAAATTATCACCCTATTTCACTTATAAACCTGGACAGTAAACTTTATGCTAAAATCCTGGCCTACAGACTTAGTCCTTTGTTGGCTGAATTGATACACCCATCACAAGTGGGATTTATAGTGGGCAGACATAGTTCAGATCATTTAAGAACCCTGTTGAATTTGATTCCTCTGGCCAGGTCTCTTCACACCCCTGCGGCTGCCATTACGGTAGATTTCAAAAAGGCTTTTGACTCAGTGGAATGGGACTATCTATATTTGACCCTTGCTCATTTTGGGATTGGAGACACCTTTCTCGCAAGAATAAAAGCTCTATATGGGGCCCCTTTTGCCAGAGTTAATACAAATTCGATCCTTTCCCAACCTTTCCCTTTGGGCAGAGGGACGAGACAAGGTTGCCCGCTCTCTCCCTTACTTTTTGTCTTGGCGATAGAACCGTTGGCAGCTGCCATTCGCAATCACCCAAAGATTAATGGTTTGACATTGGGGAATATATCCTATGTAAGTTTTATGTATGCTGATGACCTTCTCCTTTTGTTGGAGGATGCTCATACTGCTATCCCCCTACTTCTTGATGTGCTTGAAGAATTCTCTAAGCATTCTGGCCTTCGGATGAATTGGCACAAGACAGAGATACTCCCTCTGAACGAGCACTGTGTTCAGCAGGACATGGGAGTGGAGGAGCTAGTTTGGGCTCCAGTTAGGATTACATATTTGGGTATTTTTCTCAGTCTCTCTCTAGAGGTTATATGGAAGGCTAATATACAACCCCTTCTCTCCTCACTGAAGACAGATTTTGATAGATGGAGGTTACTTAAACTAACTCTTGCTGGGAAAGTGGCCGCAGTGTCTATGATTGCGGCTCCCAAATTATTTTGTCTCCTGAGACATTTACCAGTCCCTTTACCTGCACGATGGTTTCAGAGTATTGACAAGTAATTGGGGAATTTTTATGGGAGGGATCTAAACCTAGATTCAGTCGGGCTAAATTAAGATCACACTGGTGGCAGGGGGGGTGGAACCTCCCGTGGTTTGAAGGATACCATCGGGCCTTTCTGTTAGCTCAAACGATCAACTGGGCTAGACCCCTTTCCCCTCTGTCACCGCAATGGGTACAGCTAGAGACAGACATCACAGGGTTGTGTTATCCCTTATCTCTTCTAGTACAGAAGGATAATTTCAAAAAAGCTAAGATTAATACGGGTGGGATAGAGAGTACGTCTCCTACGTCCCCTACAATAGATTCGGCCAGGAGAAACTGTTTGCTTTCATCGTAGACTTAAGCTGGCACCTCTTCCTCTTTCTTATGTACCTATATGGCACAACCCAGACATCACCATAGGTGGCAGCAAAATTAGGTGGGGGCGTTGGGCAGCTTTGGGTATCACCACGTTAGGAGGTTTGTTGACCCCTGATCATAAGAATATCCAGACATTTCAGTCTCTGAGACAGCAATGGAGAATTCCAGCAGAAGATTTCTGGAGATACCTCCAGATCAGGGATGTTATCAGACAACTTTTGCATTCTCCATTGAGCCGGGTTCAACCATCTCCATTGGTTAAGTGGATGTCATGTACTAAGGGACTTGCGGGTCAGTTGTATGCTACCCTGTGTGATACTTTTCCATTTCAATCTGAGACACCGAGGATTAGATGGGAGAAGATGTTGCAGACTCCTATATCATCTGAGGCTTGGGATGAAGCCTGGATAGATGTTCATTCCTGGTTTACTGATGCCAAATCGAGACTAATTCAAAACAAAATTGCACACTCTTGGTATAGAACCCCAGTCATTCTGTATAGAGCTAAAGTAATAGACAGGGATAATTGCTGGAGGTGTCAACAGCCAGGGTGAGATTTAGTGCACATTCTGTGGACATGCCCCAGGATCCAACCTCTCTGGCAAGAGATTCTGGTTCTGGCTTCTCGGGTTCTCCAACAGACCATTCCCCTATGTCCCCTTTTTTGTATCTTGGGGTTAAGGGGGGTATTGCCTAAATTGTCACCGTTAAAATTGAGATGGCTGGCCTTGTTAGCGTTACAAACCAAAAGGGCTATATTATGCCAGTGGAGGTCTGTGATGATCCCTAAGGTAACAGTAATATTGGGGTCTTTGGCTACTCTGGTCAAACTGGATAAGATATCCCACCCACAGAAATCCAAATTATCCTCATTCACAGCCTGTTGGGACCCATATCTGAGATACTTAGTGCAGGTTCCTCCTCCAGCGGGAATAGGGTGATCAACCTTGGTTTCTTCTGTTGGCTGTATATGTAGTTAGTTGTGGTGGGACTCCAGCAAAGATAAAGGTAATGGTGCCCCATGTTTTGTGGGGGATGTGATATTCCCAGAACTATAAGTGTTATGATTGAATGTGCTTGGTCTGCTGGACACACCGAAGTTATCTTATGAGTACGGACTTAAGCTTGGGTCATTTTGGTATCTTTACAGGAACTGGTGGTCCTTGCAGAACATATCTATACTCTATGTCACAGTGCTCCAAATGTCTTGAAAAGGAACACCTCTGGCGGCAAGTATAAAATTACTTCTGCAATGTAGTATGCCCAGTATTGTGAAGGATGTGATTCAATCCAGCTTTGGTAAGTACTCCTTATAGGGTTGATATTGGGAGGTTTTGGGGTACCCGGGAGTGCTTGGCTTAAATTCTATGGTATGTCTATACATAATAGAGCATGTAACCCAGTGATATATAGTAGTCTTTATTCTGTTAACTGAAATGTTACGTTTATATAGTTTACTCTTAGGGTATACTTGGTTGCCCCCATATGTCAACTAGATCAGTATACCATCCCAGCACTTGTGAGCGGGGTTGGATGTACTTTATAACTGATCACTGTATTTTGTAATGTGACCTTATGTTTTGTTTTATGTTCTGAAATATCAATAAAAATTATTACAACAAAATACTCCAGAAAAACAAAACTCCAAAATGTCAGTAAATTCTATTTCAAAACTCCCCCTGTTCTCCCCGCACACACAGTATAATATGAATGGGGATGACAGTACATAATTCCCATAAAAGAAGGCCTAAAATAAGTGTAAAGTGTATTGTGAAATTGGAATGCATGTTCTGAATTTTAATTGTTCAATTGGGTATTACAGATGAATTATATTGAGATCAGTACAATGAAGTAGTATGCTGTGATCCACAGCTTGTGATACTTACATATTATTAGTTCAGAGACCGAATTTGTAGTAGGCATTTTTATGTTTTGCATAATTAACTTGTGGTAGGGTGGATATAAAATCCAGTCACTAGGTGGTGCACTATATCTTGACAAAGTGCCCCGTTAAGATGTGAAACGTTGGTTCGCGGGTGGCTGCCCTGGGCTACACTGTTTTACTCTGCTTCTTCTGTCACAATAAATGTTTGAGTTATTTGGGCTTATGGACATACATTATCTGCTGCTTCCTTTCTACATTGAGTGCTGGGTGCTCTCGGCGGTTTGTCTATGATAATTAACCCAGAAGGCAATCAAATGGAGGAAGTAAGTCATCATAAAAAAACACTGTGTTTAAATCCAAATGGACCCCAGTTCTTGCCTGTAAGGACACAAATTAAAAACCAAAAAAGTCCCTTTGTTGGTGGACTTTGAGAATTTTATCTCAGCAAATGTGGATAGTTTGAGTCTAGACCCACTCTCTTCTCAAAGGCCTCCAGATATTCCTTATCTCTGGCAGAAAGAACAAAGCAATGGCAATTTAGAGGGATGTCAGGACCTTTGAAATAAAAATGTTAACACTAACACAATTGCTTAACATTAGCAGATGCACACAGAAATAATTGGGATATGAATATTAGGCTACTTCAGGTGGACTTACATGAAATTTGAAAATGGCACAAATGCAATTCGCAACTTACCAGCCATATACTGTAAATGATCACTTGTTTGGTACAATTAAAAATATTGTATTAGTATACACATGATTAAGACTTGCCTGCTTCTGTTGGAGGCTGAGAAACTTGTTATACTGGAGAGAACAAACTAAAACACATTTGAGGAACTGGGAATCTGGTAAGACATAATATTGTTGGGGACTTGTTAGGAAAGTAAGCTACACTTTCTACAGAAAGTTTCATTTTTTCTTATTGGCATTAAGAAGAGAATTGCAGGATTCCATTAAAGTGTAGCAATTTTATAACCAGAGGGGGTGAAATACAACTGAAGTTGCTTGATTCCTGTGCTTTAGACCTAGGATTTGGAAGGATATTTGTGCAACATTTTAGAAGTGTCCTGCTGGCTGAGCAGTGAGTTTATCCCTGGTTTCAGAAAAGGGTGTGTGTATTAGAATCAGACATAGTGGAGTGTCTACATTGAAAGGCCTGCTTATATCACAGGTGTCACTAGTCAATCAATTGATTCTGGATAGGGCTTTTATCAATGAGCTGTCTTAGGCAAACTACACAGTGAGAAGCTAGTCAGAAAAGACTTGCCTGCTTCTGTTGGAGGCTGAGAAAATTCCTATACTGCAGAGAACAAACTAGAACACATTTGAGGAACTGGGAACCTGGTAAGACATAATATTGTTAGGGACTTGTTGGGAAGGTAAGCTATGCTTTCTACAGAAAGTTTCATTTTTTCTTATTGGCATTAAGAAGAGAATTGCAGGATTCCATTAATGTGTAGCAATTTTATAACCAGAGTGGGTGAAATACAGCTGAAGTTGCTTGATTCCTTTGCTTGAGACCTAGGATTTGGAAGGATATTTGTGCAACATTTTAGAAGTGTCCTGCTGGCTGAGCAGTGAGTTCATTTTTATCCCTGGACTCAGTAGAGTGCTTTGAGTAGGAGCAGTGGTCTAGTAAATTGTGGTGTTGATTGACTTACTATAAAGGGCAGTACTCACCAGGGTGGTGGAGCAGTGGTGTATTTGATTGTTTCTAACAGTCACCAGTGGTTGTGGCATTTCCTTTATAGCCAAGGTTCTGACATCACTTCCTCAACAGGTCTTGGGGCAGAACTGTCATATTCTTAATAACCCAGCACAGTGCATAAAGAGTAAGCACACACCAAAAAAAGTTATACATTACTCAGTGTATATTATAAGGAAGAGGGACATGTGGGGAGTGGTGCAATGCACTGGCTGTGGGGCAGCAGTTTTCTGGGAGACATTCTGGAACCTGCATTGCTGCCCTATTTGCAGGCAACTGTCAGCTCTGAGGGAGGAGGTTGCCAACCTCCAGGCTGAACTGTCAAGGACTAAGGAGGCCTCCCCCACCCAAAGAGCACGTATTCCACAACTATTTCCTCAGAGGTTGCCAAGTGTGAAGAGCAGATGGACCACAGTGGGTTCTGGGAGGGTGAGGGTGGTGGAACAGAGGCGTAGCCCCATAGTTGCACCTCTACACAAATCATATGTTAGTCTGGTAAATCAAGATTCCTCTATGATGACACCCTCAGTGGAGACCAAGAAGAATGCTGGGGACATCCACAAGGGAGACCCACAAAAGAGTGGCAAGGGACACCACAGGGGGAAGAAACAACTTCTGATAGGGGACTCAATTGTTAGGGGTGTAGACCTGGGGAAGGGAGAGGAGAGGGTAGTAAGGTGCCTGCCTGGTGCCATGGATTGAAGGGACAGGAAGCAAATCCTCAGGATTGCAGAAGCAGCATCACAGGAGAGGGAACTAGATATCATTGTCCACCTTGGGACAAATGACCTAGCTAGGCATGAGATCAGTGCAGTGCAGGATGAATTTGTAGAGCTGGGGAGGGGCCTCAGACAGGTAGCAAGCATGGTAACCTTCTCAGAGATGCTGCCAGTCTATGGCAGGGGTTAGGCTAGGGTACTGCACACCATGCAGTTTAATGAATGGTTGCAAAATTGGTGCAGAGCACAGGGCTTTGGCTTCATTGGGGACTGGGGGTCCACCTGGAGAGATGAAGGTCTATACTGACATGATGGTCTGCATCTGTCCAGAAAGGGAAACAAGCTCCTAGGTGACAGGTTTAAAGGCATCCTTGGCAAGCTTTTAAACTAGCCAAGGGGGGAGGTGCTGATAGGAAGCAGGAAAGTTCAAGCCTCCCCCCACAAAACATGGTAGGTAGTAGGGTAAACACTGAGATACAGAGCTTGACATAGGGAAGGACAGGGGTAAATGGAAAAATAGACAAGGGCAATAAGAGCACAGATGCGGTTAAAAAGGATAAAGCCAACATTAAATGGAGGGCAATGAGTACCAATGCCCGTAGTCTTGGAAACAAGCTTCCAGAGCTAGTAGCCCTGATGAAAGAGATGAACACTTGGATATTGTGGCAGTCGCAGAAACATGTACACAGAGAACCATGACTGGAATGTCAACATACCAGGGTACACAATCTACAGAAGGGACAGGGAGGGTAAATGAGGAGATGGAATAGCTCTCTATGTAAGGGAAGGGATCAAAGCTACAGAACTAAAAAGTAAAGGGGGAGGACAAGAGGCACTCTGGGTCACCTTGGAGACAGGGAATGGCATCACAATCCACACAGGGGTTGTATACAGACCCCCATCTCAAGGGGAGGAAATGGACAAGAAAATGATAGAGGGCATTCTCAAAATGGCTGAAAAAGGGGAGATACTGTTGATGGGGGACCTGAATATGCCAGATGTTAACTGGATGACATGGACTGCTGCCACATCCAAGAGCAGGGTCATTCTCGATGCCCTACAGGGGGCATGCCTTAGACAGCTAGTGGTGGAACCCTCTCAAGAAGGAGCAATATTAGACCTGGTACTCTCAAATGGAGAAAGGATCACAAATTTAGAAGTCAGTAGACATCTGGGAACAAGTGACCACTGCACAGTGTGCTTCACAATAAACAAAACAATGGAGACAAGCCATACAAAGACAAGGATACTGGACTTTAGAAGGGCTGACCTTATCATAATGGGTGAATACCTGAGGAATGCATTAGCAAATGGCCAGAAAGGAGGGGTGGAAGAACAATGGAGAAAAATCAAAACTGCCATCATGGAGGCGACAAGCCTTTGTGTGAAACAAAGAAAACAAAGCGGAATAAAAAAACACTATGGTTCTCAAAGGCGGTGTCAGGAAAGGTGAAGGAGAAAAAGGCTGCATTCAAAAAGTATAAGGAATCACAGAAGAAGCATGACAGGGAACTGTATCAATTAAAGCAGAAAGAAGTGGGGAAGGCAGTCAGAAAAGCAAAGTCCCAAACCGAGGAAAAGATAACCAACTCTGTTACGAAGGGGGATAAAACCTTTTATAGGTACACTAGGGAGCATAGAAAGGTTAAGGGAGGGATAGTGAAGATTAATAAAGGAGAGGGGAGGTGGGCAGAGGGAGACAAAGAAAAGGCAGAGATACTGAATGAATACTTTTGCTCAGTATTTACAAAAGAAGAAGAGAAGGAGTTACCTAAACCAAACAATAGAAGCACTCTAGGTAGTGGGGTTGACGCCAGTCCATTTACAGAAGAAAGAGTTCTGAAAGAACTCATAAAACTCAAGGTGGATAAAGCAATGGGGCCTTAAGGGATTCACCCTAGAATCCTAAAAGAACTAAGGGAGGACCTAGTGACACCACTGACCACACTTTTTAACAAATCATGGGAAGATGGGGTGGTACCTGAGGACTGGAGGAGGAACAGATGTGATTACCCTTCACAAAAGTGGAAGCAAGGCAGAAGCAGGAAACTACAGACCTGTTAGTTTGACCTCAGTGGTGGGGAAAATGATGGAATCAATTCTGAAATAAAGAATTGTTCAGTACCTAGAGGCCAGCGGGGCACAGGACCCAAAGCAGCATGGATTCACAGCAGGAAGGTCATGTCAGACAAATCTAATTGATTTCTTTGACTGGGTGACCAAAGTAATAGACCAGGGAGGGGCTGTGGATATGGCCTACCCAGACATTAGCAAGGCATTTGACACAGTCCTACACAAAAGATTAATAATCAAGTTAGCCAGCCTGGGAGTGGGTTCCAGGGTGGTAGTCTGGGTAGCAAACTGGCTGCACAACAGGACAGAGAAGGTAAAAGTGAATGGAACACATTCTGAAGAAAGGGGGGTTATTAGTGGAGTACCTCAGGGCTCATTACTGGGTCTAGTCCTCTTTAAGGACTTTATAGGTGACATTGCAGAGGTTCTGGAAGGAAAGGTATGCCTCTTTGCAGATGACACAAAGATCTGTAACAGAGTTGATACACAAGGGGGGGTAGAAAGGATGAGAAGGGACTTGGCAAGGTTGGAGGATTGGTCAGACATATGGCAACTTAGATTCAATGCAAGAAGTGCAAGTAATGCACCTGGGAAATAAAATCAGGAGAAGAGTACACAATAGCAGGGGAGGTACTAACAACAGCAACAATGGAAAGAGACCTGGGGGTAGTCATATCAGATAACCTAAAGGTGGGTAAGCAATGTGAGAAGTCAGTAAGGAGAGCCAGGGGGATACTGGGATGCAAAGGGAGGGGCATCACAAGTAGAAAAAGGAAAGTGGTTATCCCTCTGTACAGACAGTTGGTGAGACCCCATCTGGAGTACCGCATGCAGTTTTGGAGACCTCATCTACGCAAGGACATAGACAGGATGGAAGCAGTCCAGTGGAGGGCAACTAAAATGGTGCAGGGTCTACATCAGAAACCATATGAAGAGAGGCTGAGAGAGCTTAATATGTATACCCTTGATGACAGAAGGACGGGGGACATGATAGAAACTTTAAGTACCTCAAGGGAATCAACGAAGTCCAAGATGGTAGCATCTTTCAGAAAAAGAGATGTAAGAACAAGGGGCACAATTTAAAGTTACGGGGGACGGCTCAGGGTTAATGTGAAGAAATTCTTTTTCATGGAGAGCGTGGTGGACGCATGGAACTGCCTTCCTTGAGAGGTTGTTGGGTCTAAAACAGTGGGAGAATTCAAACATGCATGGGACAGACATAAGGCAATTGTAGTCGGGGTGTTGCAGGAAGTAGGCTGTTGGTTAACTAGAATCTGCAGCTTATCCAATAGGTAGGGAAATGGGCAGACTGGGTCAGCCAAGTGGTCCTTATCTGCCGTCAAAGTCTATGTTTCTATGTTTCTATGTTAAGATACCACAGAACTCACTCTACTTTAAAAAGCCAACATTTTTCATTAATCATGTGTGCTTTTTCAAGACATGGCAAACAATGCACAGACATACACTTTTTATTGCACAATCAATTAAAAGCCTACACAGAATGTGCTAATTCATAAATGCCACTAATCACAAGCTAACAAGTATAATAAATTAATGCAGAAAAATCATCATTAATTAATGTATTTATTTATTAGAATTTCGTATAAATACTTTTAAGACAATGGCTCTTTTACAAAGGTACCACATCGGTACCCCCTTGGGGCCAGAAACCCAGGCCAAGTGTACACCCTGGGGGGGGGAATACTACAAGTCTCAATGGCTGAGAGGGACCTGGGGGTGGTGGTGGATGTCAAGATAAACAACTGACTTGTAGGAGGGCAGCAGCCAAGGCCAACAGGATGCTGGGATGCATCGCTAGGGGGATCACCTCCAGAAGGAGGGAAGTGATACTCCCTCTGTATAACTGCTTGGTGAGGCCGCACCTGGAGTACTGCGTGCAGTTTTGGAGGCCACACTTAAAGAGGGACATTAACCTCCTGGAGAGGGTCCAGAGGAGGGCAACCAAAATGATTTGGGGCTTGGGGGACAGGACCTATGAAGAGAGGCTCGAAGAGCTAAATATGTACACATTGGAAGAGAGAAGGGACCGGGGGACATGATAGAGGTCTTCAGGTACATGAAGAGGGTAAATAGGGGAGGAACAGTCAGGGTGCTTCGAAGGAAGGAGGAAGGGACCACAAGAGGGCAGTGTGGAAGCTGGAGGGGAAGATTCTAGGGAGAAAGGAGGAGGTGCTACTTCACTGAGAGGGTGGTGGAGCCATGGAATGCACTACCTAGGGGCTGGTGGAGGCAGAGACAGTGGAGGGTTCAAGAGGGGTGGGACAGGTACAGGGAAGGGTTCTGGAAGCAAAATCCAATGCAGCAAGAATATCCGGAACTGGGAAGGAGAAGCCAGAGAAGTGAGAGGACAGCAAGGTCAGTACCCAGGGTGGGGGCTGACCAAACGAGCAGACACGAAAGACCATTAGGCCTATTCTGCTGACATTTTAGTATGTTAGTATGGTATACAAAGAATAGAACTACAATTTTTGTTTGATTAGCAGGAAGGCAGTTGGAATACAAAATTCAGTACAGGGTATACATGATCTAAAAGCTACAGGTAATATAATTAACAGTTAGAACAACACAACCAAGCATACATTTAAGAATGATGAGTCACAGCAAACAATATTTACATGAATTAAAGCTGCCAGTAGGGCATTGTCAAAGGCAAAGGTGGAGTGGAAAAACTGAGTTGCTGCCAGTTGTGCCAGGTAGCATTGGAAAGAGGGAAGAGAGAGTGGGCGTAGAGGGCATAGAGGGTAACTGGGAGGGAAGTAGAAGGAGAAGTGGGTGGGAAACAGGGATTGGATTGGGAAACTTGAGCTACAGTGGGTGGGATGAGCAGATTAGAAAAGGGAGAGGGGAAGGGAGTTGAAGTAGGGTAAGAGAGGAAGGTGGTGGACCAGGGCTTGGGAGAGAGGCAATGGTATAGAGGGGGGAGGGGAGGATGGTGGCAGGCAGAGGTGGGGATAGCAGAGAGGTGCAAAGAACAGGAACGACTGCCAGGGAGGTTAGGAGAAACAGTCACAGGTGGCTCTGGACACAAGCATTTAACATAGCTTGTGTTTGAATGAACAGAGGGTGCCTATGTTGGTGAGTTCACTGCCCAGGGAGTTAAACATCTTAGGGGCTCTACTTGCAATAGATCGCTGGCCTTGGGCAGTGCAGCAGTAGGGAACAGATAGAAAATAGTTGTCAGAGATTCTTATGCAATGGGAGCTGTTGGCTGGGCTTAAGAGAGACAGAACCCCAGGGGGCAGAGTCCCATCAATGACTTTTTTGCTAGTAGGCAGGTTTGGAAAATAATCCTTCCCTGAAGTTGCAGCCAGTTTGATTGTTTGTAAAAACTTAATAAAAATATCATAAAAAGACATATTTGTATACAGCACTTTACAAACTTATAATCATATATGTAATTCAATGAAAATATTATGAAGGTACTCAGACAATATAGCACATATTTTAAAAAAGGGCTGCAGGCTAAGGATCTCATTTAATCCAAGTGGGCAATATGCCTCAGTTTATATTGCCAAAAGCCCTCTCATCTTAACAATCTATTCACATTGACTCCACCTCTCCTGTATGGATTTAACAATACAATGGCATACAATTTAAAAGAATGCCCCTCTACCAATTTTAGTCACATAAGCTGCCAAGGCATTATTAAGATCCCTTTTTGAATAGCTCAAAAATGTACAGATATCCTTAATTTAAAACACCTCTTAGTCCTCTTAGTCATACTAATATTAAAAGCTTGGCAGCACACCACTGTTTAATGGCATAAATGTATCTTCAGAATTATGACAAGGTCTGGATAATGGTTTAATTATTCCTTGATACAAAAAAGGGACTGCTACTGTCCCTAATAATTGTAGACCAATCACTTTACACTGCACTAGACTAAAGATTTAAATGTGTGCCCTATTTTATTATTTAGATATCTGGGTTCAGGAAAACAACCTTATTTCATAATCTCAAGCGGATTATATGGAGGGGTAAAGCACCATGGATAATATTTTTGTTGTACATTTCTTGATAGAAAACTACTCTGAAGTCAAAAAGGGTTCTCTTTATGTTGCTTGTTTAGATTTAAGTTCATATTACTGGAGAACAGCATTGACAGAAATGTATTAGAATTACTGAAGCGAGTACACAAGAATACTAGTATTCAAATAAGAATTTTGACATACAGACTTAAGTCAGAACCCATTATTATAAATAAGGGTGCCAAGCAGAGTTGCCTAATTGCACCATTATTATTAAACTAACATATAGAGACTACTCAGCTGACTTTACGGGCCATCGATACCTTTCTTCCAAAGGGCTGGCAGTATAGCCTAGAGGTTAGAGTAATGAATTGTGAACAAACTTGGTACATCCAGACCTGGGTTTGATTCTCACAACCTTCACTTGCATACTGTGTGACTCTGAGCAAAGTCACTTAACTGCCAAAAGCTCCCAGGTCGCCCCTGAAAACAGGTACTTGTGCCTAGTGGGCCTTACCTGGTTACCAAAGACTAAAATAAATAAAGAAGGCTTATTTATTGAAATGCTTCACCAGGAAGGCACACTGAGCAACAAGTTGCTTTTCTCCTGTTGTGAGCTGGGGTGGGGGGTAGGGGAACATGAGGATAGTTTATAAAGATTTTGTACACAATATAAATTTACAGTAGATTGCATTCAAATAATTTGAGCAGACTGTACAGAAGTAATGAAATAGCGGGATGCTAACAGTTTTGAACTACATAGATACTACGCCAACACTTTTGGACTAGATAGATACAATAACGCAAAATAACATTAAGGCATACACTAAATGACACATAACTGTGTAGCTAGAAAATGGCTGAATAGAATTGTTGTAGTTTGATCTAGAGAAGTTAGTGAGGAGCAAACACAGGCAGAACAGGTTGGCTAAAGTATAGGTGAAAGTTAACTACAAGTGCATCAGAGATTAGGGGTCAGCCATAACAGAAGTGCAAGTTAACTACAAGTGCATTAGAGATTAGGTGTCAGTCATGGCTAGGGCTACGTAAGGGGAGAAGGGAAAGTGAGAGGTAGGTAAGTCGGTAGGCAGTGAAGTGGGGTAGTATAAGGGGATGGAAGGAAGAGGTGATGGAAGAGATGGGAGGAGCAAGGTCTGCTGAGGCCTAACCCCTCCAGTAGGCTGAGAACCCTGCCTGCACAAGGCAGGAGTCAAGCACGACATGAAGGGACCAGGTCATGGCAGCGAGAAGTAGAGTACGATAGGAGGGAAGCAGGTTGTAGGGAGCGAGGGGGAATAGGCTTTGGAAGAACAGAAGGGAGAGTGAAGGTGAGAGAGAGAAGAGAGGCCGAATCTCAGCCCTTCAAGATGTGTAGAAGTGGAGGTAATAGTTGGGTTAATGGCACAAGGACAGGATATGAACAAGCCCTTGGTACAACTGTGGATGATTGAGAAATCACAGTAAGAGAGCAATGGAAGGTCTAAAGGGAGGGAATTGAGGGAAGGAAAGACATGCTGGTTTTTATGTGGGTGGGAGGTGGAGCTGCAGCAGAGGCATTACATGGGTACTGAAGAGGGGTAGGGTTTGTCAGGGTCTTGGGGGGGACTTAGGGAGGGTCATAGCATAACTAGATTTCAGTAAGACTTTCAATACTGTTCCACAAAGAAGACTCATAAACAGCCTAGGAGAGGTTCCAAAGGTGGTAAACTGGGTAAGAAATTGGTTAAGGGACAGGAGACAGAGGGTGGTAGTAAACAGAGTTCACTCTGAAGGAGAGGGGATGACTAGCAAGGTGCCACAAGGATAAGTACTGGGACCAGTCCTCTTTAATGTCTTTATTAGCAATATTGCAGGGGGTCAGAAAGGTAAGGTATGTCTCTTAACATATGATAGTAAAATCTGCAGTAGTAGACACTTGGGGAGTGGGTAGAATGAATGGAAATCTAAGAAAGTTAGAGGTGTGGTAAAGGCTGTTGCAGCTAAGTTTCAATGCGAAGAAGAGCAAAATCACACAATTGGAGCACAGAAATCCAGAGGTGGAGTACAAACTTGGAGAAATGGCATTAATGACCACCAAACAGAAAAGGGATTGGGGGGGGTAATTATATCTGATGACTTAAAGATGCTCAGGCAGTATGGCAAGGCAGTGAGGAGAGCTAGCAGGATGCTAGGGTGCGTAGGGAGGGGCATCATGAGCAGTAAGTGAGAAGTGGAGTTACCACTGTATAGAGCACTGGTGAGACCTCACTAAGAGTACTGTGCTTATTTCTGGTGACCACATGTCTGGCAGGACATAGACAGAGCAGAGGGAAGCATTTTTCAGAAACAAAGATGCTCAAGAACAAGGGGTCATGCTATGAAGCTGGAGGGGGGTAGACTCAGGGGAGACATGAGGAAGTACTTTTTCACAGAAAGTGGTGGCTACCTGGAACAGTCTCCCAGTGGAGGTGGGGGGGGGGGCAAAATAGTAACAGAATTCAAGAATGCATGTGATAGGCATAAGGGAATATTAGTGTTAAGGAAAGGGGGTACAAAGCCAGAAATCAAGTAGGCTCTGCTGTGTTGCAGTAGGTAAGGGAAATGAACAGACTAGGTTGGCCAAGCAGTCCTTATCTGCCATCAAATTCTGTATTTATATGTTTCTATCTAAGATAATGGGCAGAGAACTATGTATCGTAATGTATGCAAATGATCTATTGTTGTGTTTTCAGACTCGTCTATACCCAAAAGGAGCTCTAGTACAATACTTTGGCACATTTAAAAAACATTGGATCTCAGTCTCAGTCTAGAAAAATCTGAAGTACTAATATCGGACAAAAAGACTAGATCCAGTTCAGTACAGCTTAAAGATTATTTTTCATTGGAAATTACTCATTGTTTACATGAATAGATCATATAACAAAAGTTTAAAATAAAGGAATACAAGCCTCAAGAGGTACCATATGTTTTAGTAAAAATGTTGCTAGAAAATCATAAAAGGTATTAAAGCAGTCATATGAGGCAAATGTAAATAATATGTTGCTGTACTGTTCTGAAATCTGGGTCTTTAGTAATTATACTAAAGAACTTGAATCAGTGCAACTTTCTAAACAAATGTTATATTTGGCAATTGACCTACTAACTGCACTACTCAGGAGTAAACTTAATTTGAAATCAGTGGGCCAGATACTCAAAACTTTGCCCCAGGGCTAAATTAGCACTGTCCAGTGGGCAAACTTAGCCCGGAGCACAAAGCAAGCCATATTCAAAAGGAATAGCCTGGGGCAAACAGCTTTTGAATACAGCATGGGAATGAGGCTGGGCAAACTGGGGTGGGAGTGCAGGGCAAACTTAGCCCTGGAATAAGACAGCTCTGAATATGGCAACCAGGAAGTGCAAACCACAACAGCAGCACAGTGCGCAGCGATGTGAAGGTAGGTAGAGGTGAACTATGTGAAAAATGTGTGTGCCAGCAAATGCATGGACCCAGTACAGCTGCAGGCAACAGCATATGTGAAAGTACAGTGTGCAAAACTGTAAAATATTCCCCAAACTGTTTGCACGGGTTTAGCGCAGGGATAAACTGTTAGCCCAGTGCGAACACGTTTGCCTGGCGCTAAATTTTGCCATATTCAAAAGTGACATGCAAATGAGCTTACTTAGGTAGTCTGTGGGCAAACATCCAGATTAGCATCTCATTATGCCCTAATTTGCATGCAGTTTGCACCGGGCTAACTCTTTAGCCCTACACTAAATCCACACAAATGTGTTAGCACTGCACAAACAGCTTGGGGCATATTATACAGTTTTGAACACTACGTCCACATGCGCTGCTGCCTGCAGCTATACTGGGACAACACAGCATAGGCACAGATGGTGGTGGTGCTGCATGCAACTGTCACACTGTAGGTCATGCTACAGTGCACAACAGACACTACAGTAACAAGGGGACCAGTAGTGTATGGACACAGCAATGCCTATGTTGTGTATGGCTGTGATGATGACTGCAATATACACAGATGCCCAACCTACAGGTGTTTACTGATAGTGGACATTACTGTTAATGCTGTTGTGTGACCCACAGATGCTGCACCTCTGGCATGGGATGCTGTCAGTGACATATGCATGTCCGGCTTTGTGTGCTGTGGCAGTTGTACAGCTGTGCAATATGTGGCCGGGGGGGCATATATTATCCGAAAGGCACACTGGTGTTGCAGTATTCCCAATACTGGCCCATGTGCACTGCATGATGTGTCCCAGCCTTGTGGCCACACCTGGTCTGTGGCACAGCCTGACCACCCATACACTCTCCCCTCAACATCCTCCATGCCCACAGTGCTGCATGTGTGTGCTGGCATCTGTTGGTGTCCACAGAAGTGTGGTCCACAGGTGTGTGCTGTGTGACCACACTGCCATGCTGTCCACTGGCAGTAGGGTCATCACTTGCTGCCTGGCATGGCTGGGACTGGTGGCAGATGATGGCATCATTGTGATGCCATCAGTTAGCAGCATGCTTCCTCCATGTTTGGCTTTGTCTGTATATCACATTTATTTGTTAGGGTCACACAAAATCCACCCAAAACCCATGCAAACAGTGCACAAAGCCATAGTGTTGTGCAAAGATAATTGCCCAGGGTTAAGACAAGCTTTTCCTGGGTGATAATGTGCACCGCGCTAAGTGTCACGCTAACTCATGCAAAACCACTTTGCGCGGTGCTACTCGCTGAATATAGCATTGTACCTGTATTCATGTCAGTTTGCCCCTTGCATACATTATGATTTTGCCCGGCTAATGCAGTTTGCCCGTGCTATTTGGCCTTTTGAATATAGCTGACCCGTGCTAATCCTGTACTAAACCTGCACAAATGGTTTTTGCCAGCGCAGTTTTGAATATCTGGCCCTACATCGCTTTTTGCTCTGATCAAGGCAGTCAAGATTTGGGAAAAGATGATCAGGTTGGATCAGGAAAGGTCTCTTTCTGTGTGCTGGAAGACTGGCACACAATGGTTTCAAAATTTGAATAGCACTTAAAAAGTGTTGATCTTCCTGAAATATGGGAATCATACTGTTGTGGTGATATTGAAATATATGTTTCTATGGCAGTATGGAGCCTTAAAGATCAATGACAAATATAATAACTAAATTCTTCCCTCCACAGCTTCCTTCAGTGGCAGTGTAATAAAAATTAACGTTTAAAAAGAAATCATATCTCTACTGTTGTCTTTTTTTAATCTAAATAACATATTTGTGTCTCTGATGAGAAATGGGAGTTCAGACTTTTTTCTGCCGAGTCAGCTCTATTCAGACAGCTTCTCACATCAATGAAGAAGGGCTGTCCCAGTAGTAAACCTATGACAGAATCCAGAATGCTTAATGTGTTCTATACTTGCTTTGCCTGTAGCATAGTGGTACATCAGACTTATTTAACTCCAGTCAGTCACTGATTTCATGTGAGACACACTTTTTATTTTGTTTAAAGTTTGGTAACATGCTGTTAAGTGCCTGCATTTTCAATTGCAACTGAACAGATCTGAGTCTAATAGCTGATTATCATCCACAGTTTAAATGGAGTTTCCCTTTTGTCTGCTTGTAGTTCTAGTTCCTGTGTTTCACTGTCACACCTCCAAGTCTCCGCTTATACCCACAGAGTCTCACTGCAGATTTTAATTTAATATAAACATTTTGTTTTCAAACTCTGTGGAGTATCTCCAATTTCGGTAACTATAAACTCAAACAATTAATTAATTTTAATTCATTTTGTGGAGGAAAGAATGCATTTATTATATTTGTTATTGGTCTTTAAAGTTACTTTTATTCCATCTGAATTTTCAAAACTATCAAATATTGCATATTTAAATGTCTATCAAAGGTTAAAAAGCTGTGGTATAGATGAAAAATAACTGTTTTTTTTTGTGAGAGAACCATGTAGAAGTGCTTTTTGTAAGCTTCATTCTGGTCTTATTTTTGGCTGTAATTTAGAAAGTAGATTCCCATGCTATGAGTTGATAAGAGTGTACTGTAAATGTGACCAATTAATCCTGTTAACTATTGAACATTTAATCTTTGACTGTGCTATTTTAAAATATGTGAGAGATAAATGGTTGCTTCCAGTTTGGAAACATTTATACAATTCATTAAGTAGGGATCCTAGACAAAAAATATTAGAATGGATGTTGTTCTGTGAAGTAATCAGAATATTTTTTGCCACTGCCAGTTGTGCACACTATGCTTTGCTTCTCACCTCTGGTAGATGAACTATTGTACATACAATTCTGTGTTTATTTATGTAAAGAAGGATCCAATCTTACTATTTTCCACCAATGTCTGTATGTGATAAGCAAATGTTTAAAACATATTTTTTGAATAAAAGTTGAAAGTTGAGGACTAGCTAGAGATGAGAGAGAGAGAGAGAGAGAGAGAGAGAGAGAGAGAGAGATCATTGGCTCACTGATCCAACTGAAGCCAGGAGCATGATGTCACATTCAGCTTCACCTACTGTTCTCATACAGAGAAGGCGGGTGAACCGCTCCTCTTGCAAAGCTGTGAACCCAAGATTTTTGGGTGCCCAGAAACCTAATTTCTGGTCATGTTTCCAGAAAACTAACATCAGAATCTAATGTAATGGATACCATTTACCTAGAATCAGGTGTTTGCCTTTTCAAAATACATCATTTTAAAGTACAATTAGTATTTGTAGTTAAAAAATTAACAAGATGATGGCTGTCACAATCAGTATTTTTCCACATGATAAAGCACAAATTTGGCAATAAATAAACCCTCACAATCAATGTTTTTAATCATTTGTATCAGGGAGTTATCCAAAAACCTTAATTATCATACTCTGAGAAAAACTTAAAATCCTTATAACTCTGGAACCACTTAATATCTTTTCATAAATGCTTCAAAAAGGTAATACCTTAGCACAGGACACTTTTACCTTGAAAGTTTTATGAAAAGAACTTCTCTACTGCCTAGTCTGTATGTGACAGCAAAAAAAACACAAAAAAACAAATGTTACATACTGAATTTATTTTTTCACTTTTTGGCATTCTGTATTTCAGAAATTGTATAAGATGCCATCAGGTAACTTTTCACATCTTGAGACTCAACCAGCTAGCCTGCATGTGCCAAATTTTGAGCTTGTATTTCAAATACTGCCAGAGTTACTAAGGTGCAAAAATAGTGGTTTAACACTGAATACCTTACTCAACCCTAAGTATACTGGTGCTACCACACCTTTACATATATATATATATATATATATATAAAATAGTGGTACGGTCACACCACTATATTTAGGATTAAGAAGGCACTTCTATGTTAAAGTCAATATTTGGGGCATTAATAACTTTGGACCCATTCAACGGATTTGCCTGAATTTTGTTATGCAATGTGGGGCATGGCAGATCTCTTGATTTGCCAAATTTGATTTTGGTCAGACTTACGGTCTTTGCACACAAAAACACTGAAAAATGCAATATTATCCAGTTTTGGAGGCAGTTATTGGGATTTTGTCCATGGCTTTGCACGGCCATCATGTGATGTGCACTCTGCAAGATGGCTTATCTGAAAGAGCTTGGCTGCCCAAACATGCCACTTTTTAATTTCCCATTATATGTAAATGGGAACATTTATATGGTTTGTTTTGCGAACAAAGAATGGGGTTCTGGCCATCTGGTCACACCTGGCAGTCAATGAATTTGCAGTCTCAAGGTTCAAGAATATTTGTCCCTGAGAATTCTTTCACAATGAGGACCGCCATCTTGTTTTTGCTTTTCCGACCCTAAAAATTCAAACATCTCGCCTCAGGGGTCACTCCTGAAGTAAAACTTGGATGGATTTTACTCAGGGAGCCTCATTCTATCAAGCCATGCCTTTGTTTTGATGTAAAATGGTCCAAAAATAGACTTATCAGGTTTTTAATTCTTTGATTGTGGCTCACTAATGATCTTTGATCGTGAGCCTGCAAATTCTTTGATCGCAAGCTTCTTTGACCGTGATCTTGCATTGCGAGGTAAAAATACATTTTTCTCAGCTCAGGGGTGGCCTAGGGACACAAATGAGGGTGGGTTTTGTTCCGGGTGCTTCGTTCTATTGAGGCATGGTGGTGGTTTCATTCAATTCTGCTGAAAAGTCGAGTGTCAGCATTTTTTAATCTTTGATCTCAAGAGTGCAATTTCTTTGATTGCGAGCCTGCAAATTCTTTGACCCAGCCAAAAATAAAGGAGACAGGAAAATGTCTGTTATTTTTTATCAGCATCAGTCATAAATAAGGTTACAATAGAGTTCAGCGATGTGTACCACCTGAGCCCAGAACCTAAATAACAGTTTAAATCACTAAAAACATTAGTAAATGTCAAGACTGCATGAATTTAGTCTTTCTTGTCCTGAGATGTATTGATGTTATTCAGCAAATCGCTGTCAGCTCCTGATCTGGACTCATTTCTGTTTTTTTTTGTCTCACCAAGCTCTTAAAACCCTCCTGCTACTACTCTCTTTTCCCATCCCCATTTAATTTTCAATGAGCTATTCACACACTCTCTCTCTCTCTCTCTCCATTTCTCCTAGAAGCAACTGCTTCTTTTATACAGTCCTTATTACAGAGGTCCTTTCAATTATAACTGAAGTCTGTGTACAGCCACTTTTTTATTCATTTTGGAAAACTTTGTGCATTACTACGGCTCTATTTTTTTCCTGTGACTAGTTTTTCTGCAATGATTCTTTAATATACAATCCTCCTTTACTCTAATGACGCACATGATAAAAAAAAGTGGCTATAGCTGGTAGGTTTTCCCCTCCTATAAACATAGATCCAATACAGATGGTTCACAATTGTACAGGTATGGTTTCCTGAGTTACGGCAAATGTATATCTGAAAATTGTAACAGCACAGTTTGGCCAGTGACAAAAAGACATAACATTAGCATTGTAGACAGCGTAGGACACATTTGGGGGAGAAGGATAAATATAATGACAATGGCAAAACCAATGCCATATAGATTACAGAACTATTACAAACGGAGCATATCTCATATAGTAAGCAAATTCAAAGAAATCATAAACATTCTGTCATGTCTATTTTTGGGGGTGAAATGTAAATAATTTTGCAGTGAACTGCATAAAACATTAAATCAATCGAGGCTGTGCTGTTAATCTCTAAGATGAATAAGATGAATTGGCCAGTTTTAATTAATCATTGCTCTCTCTCCTCTTTAGGTATACATAGTGCACTCCTCTGTGATTGAGGTCTTTTTGTTTACAACCAACGGCTTCACTCTAACAGTTTCTATAACAACGAAGAAGTAACACTTCGTGAATGGGAGCCTCCACTTTGCTTCAGTAATGACATTAGAGGCCTTTGGAGAACAAAACATCAGGAAATCGTTTCACCTTTCCAATTGGTCAGGGTAACATTAAATGACTTAAATCAATAGACCTAAAAACTTGTTCCTCCCTGGTGATTGGAAAACATGATCGACCATTCCTAAACAAACAGGCAAGCTTGAACACAAGAACTAGTGGATTGTTTAAGATCTAATAAACTTAAGTATTGATGACTGCTTTGTGGTTTTGATAATGAATTAAGTATGAATTAATTGACAGGCAAGTGATTAGTAAATTAAATATAAGATACAGAATTGTTGTATTGGCGGCTCTTGGAGGAGACATCTTTTATGCTGAATATGCTTTACATGTCTATTAAAATAAAACTTCTTTGAACACTAAGGTTTAAACTGGATTATGCTGTTATGATGCATTAGTTAGGATATCCGATGTATTTGATTGTTAAGTTAATACAATTCATGACTGGGGTATAAAAGACATTGTATACATTTGTTATGTGAGCCCTTGATAAAGTACGGAAGGGAAGGAGGGAGTAATGCATTTCCTGGACAAGAAGGAGCATACATCAGACTGTTGATGTATGACTGCACTTACATAGACCTGTCCTGATGTATTAACAGAAAATAGCAGGTGAACCTTTACCAAAAATATATATACACATTTGAATGGTACTCTCAACTCCATGTAGTACACGTAGTATTGACTGAGAATATTTGGGTACTCCCTACTTGTGTACATCTCTGCAGTACCTGAATGGAATGGCACTGGTGCTGAGATAGCATTTATGGTCTGTTTGCTCACTCTCTATCACCCACTGGCTTTCAAAAAATGAAAAGGCAGAGGCCAGGAGACAGCTGTCAAATTAGAGCAGAGACTCGTGTCTTTATGGTGTAAATCTTATCTTTAATAATACTCTCAAACAATTTTCCACCAACTGAAGTAAGGCTTATTGGTCAGTAATTGGCAGGAAATGAGGTGTCTCCATTTTTTTAAATAACCACATGCACCAATTGCAAGTCCTTCAGTACAACTTAGTGTTTGTTTTCTTATAGATGTGTTGTAATGGTGTAGTGGCTTGATTAATAAATATTTTAAGAAACATCCTGAAATATAATCTAGACCAGGTGACAGATTTGTATTTACATTGTTTATTTTTTCTTGTATTTTTTTATGTTTTTCTTATTGTGTGCCTGTTTGTAGTGAGAGCTAGAGAGAGAGAGAGAGAGAGGGAGAGATAGAGAGACAGAAACAGAAAAGGAATTTTATGCTGCATGTCGGGGATGCTGTGTGTCAGAACAAATGGTAATTGTAAATCGTACTGAGACACAACTGACTAAAGAGCAAGAACATGCATTACAAAAAAGTTTACTGTTTGTGCCTTCATCTCCTGTAAATCCTTTCCAGCTTAAAACTGAACTAAGTTCTACTGATAGTTAAAACCAAGATTGTTTTTTGCCATCCCACCCTTCAATTGCTATGGGATGTGACAGTCGAGAATCTATGGAGCATACTGTTCTTTTCTCCCTTCCCCAATCCAGTATTTAGGCTCCACTAATGATAACTCACATCCTGAAATTTACACTTTAAGAAAGGCTTCCAGATCTCCCCCCACACACACACAGATATACACTTTATGTAGCATTACTGTAAACACATTTTCAGTTCAGGAGGATAGAGAAGAAGAAGAGCTTTTAAAAAATTCTAAATATCATGTTTATGCTGCCAATTTATCTGTGAGTGAGCATTGTGCATTAAAAAAACCTACAGGATGACCACTCATTACACATGGTCAATACAGGCTTTCATTCCTTTATGGGCAAGGTAGAAGCAAATATTGCCTTTGATGTGGTGACCTGCATGTAACAATGTAAGAAAATCTAAAAAAAAAAAGAGAGCAGTATTGTACCAGTTACATGCCCTCTCCATCTCTCTCAATATTGGAGGGATAAACAGATTCCACGAGGGAGTAGACTCCAGAAGCCACCTCCTTATAGCAAGAATGACAGGATACTCCTGACAGAATAGATAAATACAGAATTTATTTTAGCTTGCAGTCTAACATATATTTGGGGTTATCCTGAGAAGAACGTCTGAGGAGAAAAACATATCTCTGGGTGTGAGAAGCAGTACAGCTATTGTTCTCACACCGAGATAAATGGGTCTCTCTTCAGACATTCTTCTTAAAATAACCCTGATTTTATGTTACACTGCAAGCTAAAATAAATTCTGCATTTATCTATCCACCCATAAACCACTTTTGTCACAGGCTGAGTACTGATCTGTCATGTAGTTTCACACTACCAATGCAGCTGTTTTCCAGTATCATATACTTATTTCTGTGTGATCTCTTTTATCTCGTCTTCTCCTCCTCCTAGGTTTTTTATTTTGCAGTTTCTGTTCCTTTACTTATCCATTCTCTTTCCATGCACCTATGTCTGCACACTCTTAAAGTTCTTGCCCTACCAGCAGAGGAGAGGAAAGGGTTTAGTTGAAAAAATTTTGCTTGAGTGACAATGGGTTCATTTCTCCTTCAATATGTTTCTGTGCATGCTTTGAAGCCAGCTTTTTTTAATCTGTTTGGCACCACCCAGCTGTCCCTTCCTTTCTGGTTGCTTTGCCAATTGTCTGATTTTCATTTTGCACGTATTTGCCTCCATGATTTAGGAGTCACGATTAAAGAATTACCACTATAATAATGTTGTCACCAACGTCTCTCATTCAAGTGAATGACAGAAAAAAGATAACTTTGTCCAGTGCTGCTGAACTGCACTCCTCTGGGACAATCAAGATTAATTGCCTATGGAGAAAACACACTGTATTGTTTGCCTGAGTGCTCATAGATTAGCTGCACTTTGTATATATTTTTGCTTATGCTTTTTCCCTGCCTTTGTATACCTGTTTATATAATTTTTAGAGCACAGCACACATGTATGTTTGCTAATCAGCAACTGACAGGATAAAAATGTAAATGTAAAAGGCAACACTTATAATTCTAATGCTTCCAAAGAAGTTTTAAGAACAATTACAAGGTAGCAGCTGTGGCAAGGCACAGTGTGATCAAATCTAAGTCTGCCTTGGCAAATCAGGCAGGTTCTTGCAAAATTTATAACTACAACATGAATTCCAGAATTATCAAAGGTGCAAGGATTGATGCCCAGATTATATAAATGATTTTGTTATAGTTAGATATTTCAAAGTTTTCTATTCATGCCACACAATAAGTTACAGAAATCTCGAGAAAAGGAGAAAACACTGACCAAATACATTATCAATCCTGTCAATCAGGGCAGTAATGGAACTCATCCTAAAAAAAATACAGCCTCCTACCACCAGAAAAAAAAAAAACACAATTCCTTCAAAACCTGCCTGCTTTGCCAAAGTATACTAAAAGAAGTGACATTAATTCAATGTTTCTATTTCTGTATGTGTGGTTCAATGATAATAATCATTAACAATAACAGACCTGTGCAGACATTGTGTGGCACAGTTTACATTTTGCAAACAGCATTTTCCATTGTGGTAGTGGCTTGAAATTTGCACAGTAGCTGGCCTTGCTGCTGTCACTGTACTTTTTAATCATTAGGTATGTAACATAGCCAGAAACGTGCAAGTTGGTGGGAGCACGGGGCCCAAAGGGCCCCGTGCTCCCACCAACTTGCATAACTTTCTACTTTTCTATTCTTTCTCAAAAAGTAAGGACATTTTATGCAAAAAACTACATTAATGCATCATTTATGGTTAAAGCACAAAAAGTCAGGAAATGAAAAATCTTTAGGGTTGCCCCTCCCCCCTCGTGGACCTGCCAATCATCCCAAGATTGACAGATGATGGGGTGTGTCACTGGGATTGTGTGGCCTAAATGTCACCCCATTCTTTTTGCTGTCCCTGTCAATATTATTACACATGGAATGGGGTGACATTTAGGCCACACAACCTCAGTGACACACCCCATCATCTGTCAATCTTGGTACAATTGGCAGGTCCATGAGGGGGAGGAACTACCCTACAGATTTTTCATTTTCTGACTTTTGTGCTTTAACCCTAAATGATGCATTAACATAGTTTTTGCATAGAATATAAATATATATTTATATATGATACATTAGCCCTTCTACTGAAATATTACAATATTTTTGTTCAGTACAATTGGACCCAATAAATCAAGTGGCGGCCACTAGTGATGTTATTGGGTCAACTGGCATGAGAACAAAAAATATGGACAATATTTCCAGCAAGGGGGTTGCGTATTCCATTTATGCCATACCTCCAAAAAAGTGAAAAAAAGGTAAATTCTTGATCTTTTTTGCCAATCATAAAAAATCTAAAACAAATCTATAAATGAAACACCACTCATTTTGTAGGTATTTTTGCCCTGATCAACTTTTTTCACAAGATACTATGCTACTATTTTTTATTTTAAAGTTATATGCATTTGTTTGTTGCAAAAAGTGAAAGAAACTGAATTTTCTGTAGTTTCTTTGCTAATTATAAAAAAACTAAAAGGTATATATCAATGAAACACCACCTATTTTGTAGATATTTTTGTAGTGAACAACTTTCATGCTCATAGTACCATGCTGTCATTTTTAATTTGAAAGTTATTTGCATTTGTTTGTCAAAAAAATAAAACAAAATAGCATTTTCTGCTGTTTTTTTGTTTATTATATAAAAAACAAAAGTTAGTCGTAAATAAAACACCACTCATTTTGTAGATATGTTTGTGCTGAACAACTTTCGTGCTCGCAGTACCATGCTATCATTTTGTGTTTTAAAGTTATTCACATTTGTTCATCGAAAAAAGTGAAAAAATGCACTTTTTGTTGTTTTTCAGCTAATTATATAAAAAATAAAACTTACCCATAAATGAAACACCACTCATTTTGTAGATATTTTTGTGCTGAACAACTTTCGTGCTCACAGTACCATGGTATCATTTTTCATTTTAAAGTCATTCACATTTGAACACAGTTACTTTCAAGTACCTCAAAGGAATCAACAAAGTCCAAGAGGGTGGCATCTTTCAGAAAAAGAGATGTGCAGGAACAAGGGGGCACAATTTGAAGATAGAGGGGGGACAGCTCAGAGGTAATGTGAGGAAGTATGTTTTCACAGAGAGGGTTGTGGATGCATGGAACAGCCTCCCTGAGGAGGTCGTGGAGTCAAGAACAGTGGGGGAATTCAAGAATGTATGGGACAGACATAAGACAGTTCTAGTGGGGGGTAGGAGGAAGTAAGCTGTTGGTTAATTAAGATCTGCAGCTTATCTGTTAGGTAGGAAAATGGGCAGACTAGGTGGGCCAAGTGGTCCTTATCTGCCATCAAATTCTATGTTTCTATGTTTCTACTGCTACTGCAGCTGAATATGCAAATGAGTTCTGAATGAGCCAATCTCTACCTACTGTGTGGATAAATTTACCTACAGTGAGGATAATTGCAATAGCCTCACTGTAGGTCTGATTCACCTGAGAATATCAAAAATATTTGCCTTTTTAACCTCACAGGTATGGTGTATATATATATATATATATATATATATATATATATATATATATATATTATATGTGTGTGTGTATATGTATAGTTATATACACACACACACACACACACACATATATATAGATAGATAGATAGATAGATAGATAGATAGATAGATAGATAGATAGATATAGTGGTGTCCCCAGGATGAAACACAGTTCTGCAGCATTTTGTGGCACTCTGCAAAATGCTGCAGAAGACCCACTGAATAAAGCAATGTAATTTTAATGATAATTAGTCCCCTTTGTCATTCAGGAAAATTTGACACTGTCAGGATGAAGTGAATGCCATAGTTTCCTGCATGACAAAGTGGACTAATTGCCATTAAAATTACATTGCTTTATTCAGAAGGTCTGCTACAGCATACTGCAAAGTGTGTTAAAAGTGTGTTTCATCCTGGTGGATGCCACTGTGCGTGTGTGTGTGTGTATATATATATATGTGTGTGTGTGTGTGTGTGTGTATATATATATATATATATATATATATATATATTCATACATACTGGTGCAGTAGCACCAGGATAGTTATGCTTGAGCATGCACTTTTATGTTAAACCCCAAATTTTGCATGTTAATAATTTTGCAACTGTTCACTGAATTTGCAAGAAATTTGGAATGCACATTTTTTGTATTGTAGATCTCTTAATTTGCCAAGTTGTGTTTTAGTTTGCCCAGTGAAGCAGTGAAAAATGTATTTTTCACCATTTTGACACTTTCTTGTCCATCATGCTACGACCACATCATTTGATGTTTTGGTCTGAAATTTAGAAAGTAGAAAGATTTTGGTGCAAAGAGCAATCCAGTGTTGGTTTGGTTAAAAAATATTAATTCATTCCTAAGTTACTCAATTTTCATTTTTTGGGTTCTGAACATGCTCGGTTCACTCCAGGATTTATATGTATTTATTTGCAAAAGGACATTGGGCTCATGGTCAAGGATTTTATCATTTTATGAAAGGGAGTTTAAAAAATCCCAGTCTGTGAGGAAAAATTCCCCTTTTGTAAGCCTCCATCTTGTTTTCATTTTTTCCCCAAACAAAATGTCGTAGCTTCCTCCACGGGTGACTTCTTGTTGCAGTGAGACATGGGTTTTGTTCAGGGTGATGCCCTTTACAAACCTATAATTTTGGTTTGCTTTGTTTTGGCCAGATAATGTCAATTTCAAATTTTGAAATTCTTATTTCTCAACTAGCTTCCTATCCCCTTTCCTGAGCTGACAAAATCCAAGTCTGCAAGCCGATCCCCTTTTGTGAGGTAGCAAAATCTTTGACCATCACTTCGTGACTAGATATCCATTCTCGTGGACGAGGATTGACTCACAGTCAAGGATTTTGCTGCTCACAAAAGGCGATCGGTCACGGATTGGGATTTTGTTAGCTCATGAAAGGGGATTCGGATTTTGAATCCCCTTTCATGAGCTTACAAAATCTCAGTCTGTGAGCAGTCTCCTTTCGTGAGGTAGCAAAATATTTGACTATCACTTTGTGACCAGATGGCCCTTCTTGTGGATGAGAATTGACTCACAGTCAAGGATTTTGATGCCTCACGAAAGTGGATCAGCCTGAGGACTGGGATTTTATTTGTTTGCAAAAGGAGATTGGATTTTTAAATCCCCTTTCATGAGCTGAAAAATCCCAGTCCGTGAGCTGACAAAATCCCCATCTGCAAGCAATTCCCTTTCATGAGGTAGCAAAATCCTTGACCGTCACTTAGGGACCAGATTGCCAAAATCTGATAGTCAAGGATTTCTCATGCATGGCTATTTCGACAGCTCACAAACAGGGATTGACCTCGCGGTCTGGGATTTTGCTACGTCACGAACTAGGAATTTTTTAACTTTTAAAAAGTTTCCCACTGCATTGTAAATTAATGGTTTAGTGTTTTGACTTAAAATTTGCAGAATACAAAGTGGATGCCCCAGAGATGTAAATTATGCAATTTAGGTGTTGAAAAGTTAATTGGTTCTATAGAAATGACATCACAAATTTGAGATTTTTCCTATAGGATAACATTGTAGCACCCGTAGCGACTTTCGGCAACTGTATCTCGAAAATGAAGCGAGATATGAATTTTCCACTATTCACAGCTTAGACAGCTGCAAAAACAAATTTGGAAATCATATATTACATCTGCAGTGGAATTTGTTTCCTAGGATGCATGGTTACTGAGACATTGGCAAATTAGTGTTACAAGGGTTCCTTTTGACGCCTATTGGGCTACTGTATGGCTCCACAGTTATGTATAAGTAGAAGTGCAGGTCCTGGGGGGCCCACATTCCCACTAATGCATATCATTATGCACAGATGGGCAGTTTGGTGGAAGCATGGGGTCCGGAGGGCCCAGGCTCCCACCAACACATACCAGTTACCAGGTACAGTGCACTGTAAATAAACGGTTTTGTCTTTTGGCTTTTAAAATTTTCAGGGTATAAAGGAGGTATCCCAGAGATGTGACTTATGCTGTTTGGGTGTAAAAGATTTTATTGATTCCATAGATATGCCATTATGAAGTTCAGATTTTTCCATAGGATAACACTGTGGTGCCCACAGTGTTTTTCGGTGCCTGTATCTCGGAAACTATGTGAGATACTGATTTCGTCAACACTATCTCACATGGAGGTCTCACTGTCATGAGTACAATGACACTGGAATTATTTTCATATCTACTACAGTTGCTGAGACATTAGCAAATTAGCCGGGCCCCATGGTCCCACCAACACCTGCTATTTACTAGTTATATTAAACTTTTTCAAAATGTAAGAAAATGAATTGCAAAACATTTCATTAATGCATCAGTTAGGATTAAAGTTACAAAAGTGGGGAAATGAGAGGTTATGGTATAGCCGCTAACCCCCCCCACCACCCCACCACCCATCCTTCACAGACCGACAGATGCCAGGGTGTGCCATGGAGTCATGAGGATTAACTCTCACCTCATTCTCCTTTACTGTAACATGTACACCTGTTTACACATTGAATGGGGTTAGAGTTGGGCCTCATGACCACATGACACACCCCATCTTTTGGTCTGTGAAGGATGGGGGTGGGGTGTTGGGGGTTTAGGAGCTCTCCCCTAACATCTCATTTCCCCACTTTTGTCAATTTAACCCTAACTGATGCTTTAATGAATTTTTTGCAATGAATATATATATATATATGTACTGGGCTTTATTGTCAATGCCCTTTCCAGGTAAGCCTTGTGCCATTGGTTTTATGCAGGTGTTCTTTTACTTGTAGTAGATATTGATATATAGACTTTGCAGAAAAACTGCATTAATGTGCCAGTTAGGGTTCAAGTTAATGCCATAAATGTAGGGAAATGTGGCATCAGGGTTTTCTACCCAAAGTGCAAGCAGCAAAAGGAAAAACATAAGGAATTTGGGTCTATGTAGTCTTGGCGAATCAATATTGGGGTCTTCCTTGGGGTTGTCAAGCCCTCCTCCTGCTCGTAGCCTCCAGACCAAAGCACAAGGTACAGGTTAAGCCAGTGCTTCATTGTAAAGCATTCTTCAAAGGTTGAGAACTATGTCTTGCTATATGTTGCCAACACAGTCTGATGTAGCTTTTTCATTCAGGGCCCTGTGGGCCTTGTAGAATGAAAAGAGATCTTGATTGATATTGTTTGCTCAGGGAATGGGGTGCTCATTAGTGTTGATGGTCCCAAGAAAGACCCCAACACTGATTTGCCAGGACTCCGGAGACCCTTAACCCTAATGTTCTTCTTCATTTTGCTGCTTGGGGGAGGAGGGTTAGAAACACTAATGCCACATCTCCCTACTTTTAGGCATTAAAGAGCAACTCTGCATTTCAGCATGCCCTTTTATCAATAAGATGTTTCAGCTGCTACAGTTTATTAGAGATTTTTTTCATATTCAGTGTTCCTTTCAAGATTTACAGCACATCTTGCTAGTCCATATAAAAAGTCTGTATAGAAACATTTGAAAACATTTGCTTCTCCCCTGTTAGCCCCACAGTGTGTTGGTTTTGTGATAACATAGTGCTCACCATGACAACAGACTATAATGTCACAAACAGCAATTCTGTGGTTAGCAGAAGTGAGCCATATACATTTTGAAAGACTCCATGAAATAATTGATGCATTATCTACAATATGTGGTAGACCAACAGCAGGAAAATGTAAAGAAAATAATTAAGTCAAAAACAATAAAGTTAAAAACATAATTGGTGTAAATCTAGAGTTTTTCTGTTCTTTGTTATAACAGAGTGTTGCCCTTTAACTTGATAAAAAGCACAAGTGGATGCTCAAAAGTGTTCGTGGTGAGTGTGGAGGTGCTGCACCATGCGTTTACAATAAATAGTTTTTTGAATCAGTCAACCAAGCATCTGGCTTGAAGTTTATCATGGTGTCTAGCCTTAGCACAAACTTTTGCTTTGTTGGACTTCTTTTGCTCAAAGCTTGACTTACACATCTGGCTGCTGCCTACATTTTTTCTGCTTTTTAACTTGAATCCTAACTGTTGCATTAACACAGGTTTTTTGAAAATAATTTACTTTCCTTTTGAGACAGTGGAATTGTATCCTCTTTGGGATGTGAGTGAACACATGCAGTTGCTCAGAACACTCTGGACCTTGTGCCAAAGGAAAACTCTGTCTTCTTACAGAAGTGCAGAGCTGTTGTGAGCACAGCACCTTTGTGCAGCAATGGATGTCAGGAATTCATGGGAATGCCTTGTTGGCTGTGGAAGCACAGGGCCCTCTTGGCTCTGTGCTTCCTTGTTGCCACAGATAAATACACAGAGGGAAAAAAATGAATCTCTCAGCTAATGCACAGGGCCATGTCACTGGGCATGGGTGTAGGATAATACAGTTTCAGGCAGACCACAAATCAGGTGCATAAAAAATGCATGGTTGTGTTTATCATTTTATTTTCATCAAGTAAAATATACAGAAAGCAACATGGTAAGCAAGACAACTGCTTAGCTTCAACAGTGTCTAAGGTTTTTCTTCAGCCTAGCATGAATCAAGCAGTGTGAAAGCAAACACTACCAAGAGGTCTTTCACCTTCCTCAGTGAGTATTCAAGTGACCCTCCTATCTATCCTTTCAGCACTGAGGTAGGGCTTTTTATAGGCTTACTAGCAGTTTGAAAAAAAGTTTCCCCTGCTCTTTGATTAACAGCAGACATAACACAAAACTAGCCACTAGGAGCCCCTGTTGTGCCACAGAGAACAGTTATTTGGCACCTGGATTACATTACATAACTTGTTTACGACTTTGTTAAAGGTCAGACCCGAGGTCAGAACATTCTGTGCTCTCTTAAACTCTCCTGCAGGGTCATATTACGTCATGCTGTCTGCTGCAAAATATATCTTAGAAGAGGGCTGCTAACATTTAGAAAAAACAGACACAAACTGTTGTTATTCTTATATTAAAACTGCTCTCTCATTTTGTAACTGTACTCTACTTTTGTTTTAGGTTAATATGCACAGAAAGCTTTAATAAGCACTTAAGCACTTAATTTATAACCAGCCAACCAGCATTTTGGGCATTATACAAAACATATAAACTGCTTGGGGGAAGGGGTTTCAATTTATCTCAGGGGTGTCCTCTATGACAGGGGTCACCCTGTCACACATCACCCTCATATAAGAGGGCAACCATCCTACGGCTGTCCACATCTCCACTAACACCCTAGAAGGGTGTGGAGCTTTGGCCCACCCTTACCAGAAGATCCATTTCAGCATCCCTTTCAAATAAAAAAAATTGTAAAGTATTCTGTTCATAACAATACAAATACCTTGAGACATTTTACAAGTTTGCAACATTCATAAACTACAAAACATTACATATACCAGGAGAAAGAACTACTAGCAGCAGTTTTATGCCCATCTACTGACTTTTCCTGACCAGACACACTTGAAGGGCTGGACAATCCAGCACCCAGTAGAACTATCTTTGGGGGGAGAACTACTTTGCTCCATCCCCACTTAAGACATTTAAAGGTAGGCTAGTAACATACCACACTGTATGCTTAACAGCCTGTCCCTAACCTCAGGGTTTATGTATCAAATCTTATACACTTCTAGTGGTGTTGGCAACCACCTTGCCCCTCTGTTCTGTATTGGAGTCTCCACCATCTCTAAAGGTGCCATCTCTTACCCTTCACCCTCTGGGTTACTCCTCCCACATCATTATCAGTAGTCATTATCAGTCTGCCCCTATGACAGGTCTTATAGTATGCTGCCACCTGCCTATATATGCCAAGCCAATAGAAATATGGGTTGAGTCTAGTCAATACTTTCCCATGGCTCACATGCCCTGAGTGACTGGAGTGCACATCCTCCATCACCTTTTTCCTATATGCCACAGGCACCACTACCTGGTCATCCACTTGCTTCATCCAGGGGTTGTACCTCATATGATATAGAACTCCTTCATAAGTTCATACCACCATAACCTGTCCCCCACCCCACCATTTACCTGTCTCCATCCATGATTTTTATATTCTCCCTTAACTGGGTAACATCAGGATCCCCCACCTGCAAATTTCCCAAGTCAACACCAGCACAACAATCATTTTTCATGGGAGGAGGTTTAAAACATGCACAATTCCCTTCAGCCAAAATGGCTCCTTCCATGTTGCTTGAAGTCTTCTCCCCTAGTATAACATTGCTAGTCAAAATTTTACCTGGGATCTCCTCTTCTTATTCTCTTTCCTCCATCAAGTAGCAGCCTGGAAGCATGGGCAAAAATGGGATCTCCACACAAGGTGGTTGTAAATGCTCCATCAGGGGGTCCTCCTCCTCCAGAAGCCATGGATCCTGCTCCACTGATTCTTCCTTGACATCCTCCAAGTGGGATCTCTCTAGTAGCTCCTGGCATTTGCTCTCCACCTTTCTTCAGCATCGATCAGCCTCCAGCCATCTTCCACTCATCCAGTAAAGAAGAAGTATCAGAGTCTCCATTTGCCATCAGTTCTGTCTTGTCCCATCCATGGTGCCTCACCCAGGTCACCATCTCCATCAGCTATTGTTCTCCTCATCTTACCTGGAGACATGCACCTCTTCTGTGTATCCTAGGTAGCAGGTCTGGCACCAATTGACTGGACTCCACCTTGTTACCTCAGACGTTCAGTCAGATCCCACTTCTGAGCACCATATGTCACCAGGCATGGGTTTAAGATAACACAATTTCAGGCAGACCAAAAATCAAGTGCATAAAAAATGCTTGGTTGTGTTTATCATTTTATTCTCATCAAGTAAAATATACAGAAAGCAAAATGGTAAGTCAGATGACTGCTTAGCTTCAACAGTGTCTAAGGTTTTTTTTCTGCCTAGCATGAATCAAACAGTGTGAAAGCACACACTACCAGGAGGTCTTTCACCTTCCTCAGTGAGTATTCAAGTGACCTCCCTATCTATCCTTTCAGCACAGAGGTAGGGCTTTTTATAGGCTCACTAGCAGATGGAAAAACAGTTTCCCCTGCTCTTTGATTAACAGCAGACATAACATAAAACTAGCCACTAGGGGCCACTGTTGCACCATAGAGAACAGTTATTTGGTACCTAGATCACATTACATAACTGGTTTACAACATTGTTAAAGGTCAGACCCAAGGTCAGAACATTCTGCACTCTCTTAAACTCTCCTGCAGGGCCATATTACCTCATGCTGTCTGCTGCAAAATATATCTTAGAAGAGGGCTGCTAACATTTAGAAAAAAACAGACACAAACTGTTGTTATTCTTATATTAAAACTGTCCTCTTATTTTGTAACTGCACTCTTAGTTTTTTTTTAGGTTAATATGCACAGAAAGCTTTAATAAGTACTTCAGCATTTAAATTATAACCAGTCAACCAGATGTTGGACATTATACAAAACATATAAACTGCTTGGGAAGGGATTTCAATTTATCCCAGTGGGTTCCACTATGATAGGGGTCACCCTGTCACAGGCCACCTACTACCCACATATGCAGATGTGCAGTGCCCTATGCCAAGAGAAGAGTTGTTTCCACTATATGGTACATGGTCTCATGTGAGAAACCCTGCAACTTTCATTACTTGGCTGGGGAAATGTCACATAACAGTATCATCCCATCACCCTCAACCCATCCAGCTGGGTCACTAAGCTCATCCCCAAAGTCAGCTCACTGGTACATGATCACAAAGCACTACCCACCGGGGTCAAGACTGGCACTACACACAAAGTATATTTGTGTGTATATATGTATATTTATTATTTGCAAAAAAACTCTTTAATGCAACAGTTAGGGTTTTTTACAGTGACAAAATTGAGGAAATTCTGTGTTAGGCTTTTCAACCCTAACTCCAACTCCCCCCAACCCCCCACTGCCCCACCACTGGCACACACACAAAGGCAAAAACATAGACACACAAGCACACACACACACATACACACACACACAGAACACACAACTATGGGGAGGAGTACAAGGCAAGACAACCAATCACAGACAGACACCATAACGCAACAGAAATAACTTACAACTTCTTAAACATACCACAACAGGCATCCATCATCATGTTTCATCAACTGTATCACTTCATGTGCCATTCCACTTTCCTATATGTGCACAGCCTCCTACATAATGGCATATTACTGATAGTAATGCACATGTGCTGTTCAGAGTGTACAGCCATTTTGTCTACTGCTGTGTTACCAACTAGTCAATTTCTGCATAAAATCATAGCAGTGTGCCACTACCAATGTTATCATTTGTGCATGAAAGCATACTGCACATCTTCACTTAGTTACTTGGTACCGCATAAGAGTATAGCCACAAAGTATCACAAAGTTGCCAATTGTGCATAACAGGGCACCATGATATGTCAGCCTACTTGCCCATTTGTCGATAACACAATAATATAAATACTTAAATACATTGATTGTTAAGGAAATGGTACTTAGCCCCTAGTGACTTAACAATTTGTACTTAAGAGCATTACAGTATGCTACGATGAACGTTACCATTTCTGCATGGCACTATACTCATGGTTCCACCTACTTGCCAGTTTCCCTGTAAAACTTTTAAATAACTGGTAAGAGAGACATATTACTGAGGACAATGGAGTTTGCCCTTTAAGAGGCAGACTAAGTTGTTCTGGTGCACCCCTTTCCTTTACCTGAAGATGGTGTGCTCAGAAGGGGAGGGGGGAAGGGAAGGGGAGGGACAGGGAGACAGAACAATAGGCAAGCAATAGGAAGGGGAGGGGCTAAAGGAGGTACATAATGGGCAGCACAGGAGTGGTTCAGCCTCTTTTGCTGAAGTTTTGATCTACATTGAAACTGCAGCACTTCAGATTGGTGAATTAGGAACTTATTTTGGAGCTGAGGTTTGTGCACTAAGACAAAGAAGGTAAGGCAAAAGCACAATTGCGATACAATGATTTACTGTTTAAAAAAAAGAAGAAAGAAATGTCATACTCTAGGTATATTAGTCCTGTTTTGTGATGCAGTAAGAACAGAATTGGTAGAGAATGACTTGTGGGGACCAATACTTGGTGAATTGTGGCCGTTTGCATCATGGGAAGCTGGAAGAAAGACTGTACAGCATGCAATAAGCACTTAATGCTACGTAGTAGATTTGGGGTCTTGCTTGAAGGCATAGAGAGAAGCTGCTAGTGATCTGGAGCTTTTGTATGGAGGGTAGCCTGAGAAGAGAAGGGGACACGGGCCTGCTAAGAGCAAGATAGTTTAAGACGCTGAGCAAAAGAACAAG
The DNA here is from genome assembly GCA_016271365.2 of Neoceratodus forsteri. Taxonomy (NCBI): domain Eukaryota; kingdom Metazoa; phylum Chordata; order Ceratodontiformes; family Ceratodontidae; genus Neoceratodus; species Neoceratodus forsteri. The sequence goes on along the minus strand of CM057450.1, from coordinate 864,793,715 downwards.
TGACCTGAGAGCAGCCTATTGAGGAAGCAGAAGGGCAGGAGTCTGGCAGAGAGTGAGGACCCTGGAGAAGGAGCAAGGAAATGAGACAAGCAAAAAATGCTGTTTTACCTGGGGGAAAGCTACCCCTCTGTGGTGGTTTTCTATTGTTTCAGGGGGCACTTGGTGTGGCTATCATGAGCTGAGGCAAGCATGGGGATGAGGAGGTAGGGGTCGAGCGTGGAGAGTACACACAAATGATGACCACGTGGTGTGACATCAGATGCCACAGGTGCAATATGGCAAGAGGTGTAGTGCTATAATAAGCTGGGAAAAGCACCGCTCTGTGGCAGCTTTGGGAAGTGGGGGCAAGGAAGAGATCAGAAAAGGGCAGTGTGGTTTGCAGAGGGGCTGGTTTCGGTGGGGGAAGAGAGGCCTAGTGAAATAAAGGAGCACAATGCTTGACCGAAACTGCCATGTGGCATGATGTCAGAAGCCGCATGATACCATATGGCTGGATGATTGCAAAAGGAGATGGGGGTGTGCTGTTGAAGGGCAGCAGGGGGAAGCAGGACACTAGCCATGGAATGGCCTGGGGGGAAAACAGGCCGGAGGAGTGGTAGATACTCAGGGCCCTCAAGGGGAGTGGGTGGGGGCTGAGGCTGAGAGGCAACGTGGCACAGCTGGAGGCATATGGGAGTGGGGAGAACAAACAGGCCTCAAGGGCCTGCAGCCAGAGGCATGGGATGGCATGCAGGGGGTGATGTATAGGCCTAAAAGGCCACAAGTGCAGTGCAAGTGGCACAGAGCAGCCACAAGTGGTCAGGAGGCAGTTGGGAGCTCAGAAAAAAGAGGTTAGGCCCAAAAGGTCAGGGGCTTAGTGGCAGAAGCCACGGGGGGGCATATGAGCATTAAGATCACCCTGGAAATGCAGTTTCCAGTGAGATGGCAATGAAGGAAGAAATGGGGGCCACAGGTAGGAGGGCTTTAGGTGGACCCAGGTCATGCAGCATGTTTTTCAGAGGCCAGTTCAATTGCGGTGAAGCAGGCCAGTGGATAGACCTCATCCAAGGATGATTAGGGCCTAAGCATGGATGACTGTGCATTAATAATAGCAATTATGTTTTTTTATGTGCATATAGGGGGAATGGGTGGGTTTAAAAGAAAGGAGGAATATAGGAGATGGAAAAGAGGAGAGAGCAAAAGTCACTCATCGGTAGTATAAAAAAATGCATAGCTTTTAGGGATACGTTTGGGCTTAGGCCTTGCTTGATGGACGATTAATTAAGGTGTTTTCTTTCCTGGATGGTCAGTGTCTCCACAGATTGCATAGGCAAGCAAAAGAAATGGCACCAAAAAAGAGCAAGTCATCTAAAGAAGATGCTTACAGGGCTATTGTGGAGCTGGCAGAGAAGGCCAACAGAATGTGACAGATGGTGAAAGAGGAGGAACCGGGGAAATCCGGGAAGAAGCGGAAAGAAGGAAAAGGGAAAGGGGGGATAGGGAAATGGCTGGTGGGGAGGCCACATAGCCCAACCAGGGGACATCCACTGCTGGTGGTACCTCCCAGAGTAGCCAGCCCAGTACCTCCACAGCCTGATGACCCTGTACTGTCAGTACCTCCTCAAGAGCAGGTGGGGGTTCCCCAGGTAGAATCCAGACTGGATCCTCCAAGCACGATGGTTCCTCCGCATCCATTATCCTTCTATCCAGCCATGCAGGAGGACAGCAGGCCACAAGGAGCTGACAAGGCCACAGGTAATGTACTTGGGTCGGTAGGGGAAAGCTTCAAAGACTATATAAGCCAAATTATTTCGGTACTTGGGTCAAGAGGGTTGGGCCAGATGGAGTCAGCACTGGCTGAGATTAGGTCAGATAAAGAGGCAATGAAAGAAGGAGAGAAAGGGACAGAGAATGTGGGAAAAGGCATCAGGGAGATAGGAATGCCAGGGATGAGGATAGTGGAACACGTACTGCTGGCCACAAAAGAGAAAATATGGAAGGGGGAGTATGTGGATGTTTTTGCTTTAGTAAGCAGAGAAGCGGCAGCAAAATATGATGAAACAGAGAATATAGGAAAAAGTGAGGTGGCAGCAGAGGTAGTTTTATTGGGTAAGAAAGAGGAGGACAAATTTACTAAAGGGAAGACTTGGGATGGCTGGTTTGTGGGTTTGCCAAGTATTCAGTGATAGTACTAGAGAAGAAGCTGGAGTTGGGAATTCCACTCATCACATACTCCCTGATAATAAGGCAGGCAAAGGGAGGGGTGGGGTGGATGTACTATGATGAATTCTTTCAACAAAGGATGGCAACGTACGGGGATGTAAGTTGGGACACGAAACAATTAGATTTGTGGACTAACTATGTAACCAATCAGTCCACACCGGAAGGAGAGATGAGGAGGAGGAGTATGCTGCTCCAGAGGTGTTGTTGGAGTTATAATAGGGCCGGTTGTTCCTGGCCACAATGCCGCTTTAGGCATGCATGCTCAAAATATGGGGGAATGCACCCAGCGAGCAGAGGCAGAATGACTTGGGCACAGTGGGCCCAAGGGTTGGGGAGCAAGGAACAAATCAGCAGTTTTTTTGAGAAAGACAAGGGTTTAGTGGGAAGGCATGGAATGGGGGAGAGGCATAGGGCATACAGGTAGGGGGGGGTCAGACTTACTGACCGGTTTGGCCAAGAAAAAGGCAGGGGGGGAGTATGGTAGAAGGGAAGGGCAGAAGGCAGGGGATCAATTCCGGGAAGCAAGAACCCCCATCAAGATAGATGCATGGGAGGTCTGGTTAGATAGACAGCCAGATAAAAAGGTGGTGGGGATGCTCAAGACAGGTTTTCGGACATGTTTTTCATTACAGTATGAAGGCCAGAGGCAAGTGAGTGAGGTGAGCAACCTGGGCTCAGTAAAAGGGAAGGAGGAAATCTTAAAACAGAAAATAGAGAAGGAAAAGAGAGCAGGTAGAAAGGAAGGGCAATATGACACCCTTTCATTGCAGAATATGATAATTTCTCCATTGGGTTTGGTTCCCAAAAACAGCAGGGAGAATACAAGGTGATTCACCACCTGTCATTTCCTGAAGGGGACTCTGTGAATGATTTTATAAGTGAAGAACATAGTAAAGTTACTTATGCCACATTTGAAAGAGCGGTGCAGATCATCTGAGCAACTCTGGATGCTAGGATGGCAACAACAGAAATAGGGTCCGCTTTCAGATTGTTCCCAGTTAGGAGGGAAGACTGGGACCTGTTGGGATTCAAAATTGGGAGACAGTATTACTTTGACAAAGCAATGCCCATGGGATGTTCCATAGCATGTGCTATGTTTGAGGCATTCAGCACCTGCTTACAGTGGATATTTCAGAAAAAAACTGGTTACAAGACAGTTAATCACTATCTGGATGATTTCCTTTTAATAGGAAGTGGAAGGAGAGAGAGACAGAAAGAATGCTGTTCAGTTTCCAAGAGTTATGCAGGGAATTAGGGGTTCCATTGGCACTGGAAAAGGCAGAAAGTCCCAGTAGGGTTTTAGAATTCCTGGGTATTGAAATAGATGCTCTGAGTGAGGTCTTTAGGCTGCCAGACAAAAAAATATCAAGCTGAAGGAGATGCTTCAAGTGCACACAAGTAGAAGAAGAGTGCAATTAAAGCAGGTACAACAGGTCCTGAGACACCTGAACTTTGCGTGCAGGGCAATTGGACCAGTGAAGGCTTTTACAAAAAGGCTAGGAAGGGCCACAGTGGGAATCATCAGACCACAACACTGGGTAGACCTGACAAAAGGAGTTAAGGAAGATTTCAGGGCATGGGAGGAGTTCCTCAGCACCTATAATGGATGTTCCTTTTGGCAAGAGGACTGGGTTTACAACACGGACCTTGATCTCTACACAGATGCAATGGGGGACCTAGGCATGGAGGGCTATTTGAGGGGCAGATAGTTCGCTGAACCCTGGCCTACAGACTGGGTGAGGGATGGGAAAGTAAAAGACATCACTCTGTTGGAGATCATGCCCATTTGGGCCTGCACACTGGTGTGGGGGGAAGAGCTGCGGAATCAAAAGATGACATTTTGGTGCGACAACAAGGCAGTGGTAGATGTGTTAAACAACAGAGGAGCCAGGTCAGAAATGGTCAAGGGGGTCTTGAGACAGTTGGTGTTAAGGGCCTTAAAAGTGAACATGTCATTTAGGGCAAAACACATAGAGGGGGTACACAATATCCTGGCTGACAGCCTTTCCTGTCTGCAGCTGGATCGTTTCTGGAGGCTGGCACCTACAGCAGAGGAGCGAAGGACACCCATACCAATGAACATCTGGGGCGTTGGCAAGAGGGAGTAGAACTATTGTTTCACAGCTCATGGGCGCCACAGACTCTGAGGGCCTACGAAGGGGCCAGGCGGGTGTTTCAAACATTCAGCGCAACACACCACATGGAGGTAAGTAGGCCACTTATAGAAGAAGAGTTAGGAAAATTTACAGTAGAGCAATGGCAGAAAGGAATGGCCCACACCATGATGGGGGTTTATTTAGCAGGGATCAGTTTAGTTTGCAGCCTGAAAGGTTGGAAGGATCTGATGACGTCAATGTTAATTCGAAGGATAATATAGGGATGAGTAGGTTAAAACAGAGAGCTATGGATAGTAGAAGACCGATAGGAGAGCAATGGTTTGCAAAACTGAAAAGGGTTTTACTGACAATCTGCAGATCAAAAGCTGAGGCCCAGCTATTCCACATGATCTATGTGGTAATGTTTGCAGGGGCCTTGAGAGTGAGCGAGGCTGTGGGACACAGCAGTAAGGATGAAGAAGGGGGGTTGGAGTGGGAAGATCTAAACTGGAGGATGAAAGAGATGCAAATTATGATTAAGAGGTCAAAGATGGATCAAGGGGGGCAGGGTTGTATGGTAACCCTGAAGGCTCACGTAGACAACACAGTGTGCCCAGTACAGGTTTTGTGGGCTTACGCCGCAGAGCGTGGGACTAGGACAGGGAGATTATTTGTACATGGGGATGGAAAGAAGGTCACAAGTTATCAAGTCATGGCCATGCTCAAAAAAGGTATGCAATTCCTGGAGGAGGATCAAGTCAATTACTCATCCCACTCCCTATGGATAGAGGCTGCTTCACAGTGGGCAGCAGCAGGTAAGACTGTGACTAATATGTTGGAGAAGGGACACTGGCGGTCTACCAGTTACAAAAGATACATTTGAGCACTGCAGTATGGAGACTAATGTACTACCTGTGTTTTGTTTTGCAGCTAGAGAGCTACTTTGGGGGGGGCATAGAGGTGAGATACAATAAAAAAAAGGTGAGTTAAGAACAGATATAAGATGTTTTATTTTGCTTAAAACCTATAGGAAGAGGGAGGGTCATGGAAGTATGGATCTACTGTCACTCCTACATTTATTGGGTAGAAAAGAGAGCTGAGAGAAAGGCTGGTGGAAAACAGCTGTACCAGGATGTGAGGAAATGTAGGTTGGTTTGGCACGGCATCTGTGGGATGAGATGGGCACAACTGCTTCCTACCTTGAAGGAAATGAAGGAGCGGTGACCCATTCCAGACCTAATTATTATACATTTAGGTGGGAACGACATTGGGGTAGGCCATGGGTGGACACATATGTAGTTGAAAAGGGATCTAGAGAAAATACAGCAGTGGTGGCCAACAGTAAGCCTTGCTTGGTCAGACATGATCCCAAAAAGGCTTTGGAGACATGAACACAGTCATAGAGCGGTAGATAAGGCCAGGAGAAAGATGAATAGAAGGGTAGGAACACTGATAAGGAAAATGGGAGGGCGCATAATACTGTGGGGTGTGGAAGAATGGGTAGAGGATTTCTACAGGTCAGATGGTGTGCACCTGTCAGATCTAGCCATAGATACGTTCAATACAGAAACAATGGGTTTTATAGAAGCATGGAGGAGACATGCAGAAAACGGATTTAAAAAAAAAGGGGAGAAGGAAAAGGGGAGATGCCCCCTATGTTGTGAGGGAACAATACCCTAAATTGAGGGGAAAGCCTGTCATCCAAAGCAAGCTGGAGACTGTCTAATGGGAAAAAGGGGGAAAGGAGGGGAGGGGAGGGGGGAAAGAAAAAGGAATAGGATGAAAAGAAGAAGAAGCAGAAGGAGGAAAAGCAGTCTTGGTTCTCACCGTTACCTAACAGGAAAAGAGAAGAAAAATGCACTCAGGTTTTCACCTGGGGGATCAAGAAGAGGAAGAAAGAGGGATGATCAGAGATTGATATATGGATGCAATAAAATGCAATTGTGAAAGACATAATAATAAAAAGAAGATGAAATGGAAAATGGAATTGTGATAAATAATAAACTAATTGCCAAACGGAGCACAACATACAATGGTCTCTGTCTTTTTGCAAGGGAAAAGGGGTGAATCTGGGACAAGGGAGTTTGCCCTTTAAGGGGCAGACCAAGTTGTCTTGTGCACCTTCCCTTCTGAAGATGGTGTGCTCAGAAGTGGAGGGAAGGGAGGGACAGGAGACAGAACAATAGGCAAGCAACAGAAAGGGGAGGGGCTAAAGAAGGTACATAATGGGCAGCACAGGAGTGGTTCAGCCACTTTTGCTGAAGTTTTGATGCCTCCCACCCACCCTTGAACTATAGAGCATGAGGGGAAGGCAGTCAAAAAGGGACTGTATGAAGGTCTGTCAGAGGTGGATAACAGATATAGTCCAGTAAGACGATTATTGGACTGCCAAGGGTGGATGGCAGAGAAAGGGGAAAAAGGGGGGGAAGGAGGGGAAGGGTGAAGAAAAAGGAATAGGATGAAAAGAAGAAGAAGCTGAAGGAGGAAAAGTGGTCTCGGTTCTCACCGTTACCTAACCAGAAAAGAGAAGAAGCATGCACCCAGGTTTTCACCTGGGGGAGCAAGAAGAGGAAGAAAGAGAGATGATCAGAGATTGATATATGGATGCAATAAAATGCAGTTGTGATAAATATAATAATAAAAAGATGATGAAATGGAATTATGATATATAATAAATTAATTGCCAATCTGAGCACAACAACATGCAATGGTCTCTGTCTTTTTGTGAGGGAAAAGGGGGGAATCTGGGACAAAGGACCAGCAACTTGACAATTTCCATATAGCAGTATATCCCAATCTTCCCACCTAATTCTTGAGTTTTGGATAACACCATGATAAAAATAGACAAACACATGACTTGATGAGAAGACAAGAGCTTTAGGCCCACTCCATTTGCATCAAGTTTCCAAAGTTACCCATTTCTGCATAACAGTATGATATAAGAAGTACATCTCATGTATTAGTGAGAGTGTGAGGCCCTCTTACTTGCCATGTTACACCAACTTGCAGATTTGTGAATGATGACATAGCCCATGTTGTCACCAAGTTGCCCATTTATGCATAGCACCATAATATGAGTAGCAACATCATGCATTACTAACTACTCTGTATTTAAGCAATAAGGCAAAACAGGGTGTGGGTTATTGGGGGTTTACCCACACCTTGTGTGGTGTGTCACGAGGCACAGCTGAGTGACTTAACAACATAACAACTGGGTAAATCCACAATAACTCACACCCTGGAGTGCCTTATTGCGATTATACAATAAGCCCATGTGTAAAATAAATGTAAACGTGTTTAATTATGTTGTAATAACTGGGGAGTGTTTTCTCCCATTAAGAAACCGGGTTATAATTCACTGTTATAACCTGCGGGTTATAACGGCTAGCAAGAGACAGGTTTCTCGCATTCTGCGCATGTCCATGCTCTTTTTCCTCACTCACCGATCCTGGAACTGATGGGTCACGAACTACAACTGTGGCATACAACAAAATCAGGACTCGGGAGGAATTACACACTTGATCTTAAAACAAATTCCCAATTCTACATGAACCTTTCTTATAGAGTCTTCCTCAAAAATAGCCACCTTCCCCGAATTATTTTCAAGAAGAAATGAGTGAGGATCATTGCTACAGCACGGACATGGCCGTCTTATCCCTGCTCATTCACATCAGGTAGCAAACCATGAAACCAGGTTATTTTTCCTTTTTTGTATTGGTCAAATATAAATAATATAAATAACAATAAATAATAATAATAATAATAATAATAATAAATAATGGTCAATATAAATAAATAAAATAAATCTAACTCCTGGAACTCAAAACGGCAATCGAATTTTTTTTAAACAGCAGCTGCACACAAGTTACACTCTCACTGATTTTAACAAACTGATGCTGGGAAAACACTCCCCAGTAATTACATAAAACAATGTATGAGGGCGAGTGAATAAATGAGAAATTATGTGCACCCTCGGTGTAGGATGCTCATATAAACCCCTCGGGCGAAGCATTCCACACCTCAGGTGCACATAATTTCTCATTATGCACTCACCCCCAAACATTATTGTATATTTTATAAATGCCATTCCTCAGCCATAGGTAATGCAGAATTTACCCCTAGGTCATGTGACATATTTTTTACCAATGAGGTTACAAGATTTTTACACACCATTGTATAATAGTAACATAACTACATAGGCCCACACTGTTATCAAATCTTTAATTTATCTTAAACAGTACCATATAAATGATGAGGCAGATGTATTGGTAGTTCTATCTGATATGCTTCTAGCACATCTCACTCTGTGCAGGCAACAGAGTGGGATGCTAGGACAAATGATACAGTTGGTGAAACATGATGATGGATGCCTGTTGTGGTATGTTTAAGAAGTTGTATGTTATTTCTGTTGTGTTATGGTGTCTGTGATTTTTTGTCTTGCCTTGTACTTCTCACATAGTTCTGTGTTGTGTGTGTGTGTGTGTGTGTCTATGTTTGTGCTTGTGTGTGTGTGTGCCAGTGGGGGGGCTGTGGGGGGTTGGAGGGAAGCCGGAGTTAGGGTTGAAAAGCCTAACGTCGAATTTCCTCACTTTTGTCACTGTAAAAAACCCTAACTGTTGCATTAATGCAGTTTTTTGCAAAGAATTTCCTGACTTTTTGAGAAAGAAATAAAAATGCAAGGTTCTCTTACCAAACTACATGTTAAAAAGTTTATCTATGCTTTACATAAGACACATTCAGAACAATGCCTCACCCAAGTTATCAGCCCATCCCTGCATAACAGCTACTGCATCATAAGTCAAGAATCATAGCCCAAACAAGACCATGACCATCAATACTATTTTTGTCTGATACCAACTGTTCACTAGGTCTCACAGTCATGATTTGCATATTGTCAGCTATGCAATGAGCTCACCCCTCTGTAACCAATAATTCTATTGTGAGTGCACAGCAACAAGCAAATTAAGGCCATACACGTTCACGACACACCTTCACCATTGGACCTGCATACAAGTCAGAACACTAAATACTTTATATACTGTTGCATGCAATGTCCCCTGCTCCCAAAACACGTGGTACATGCTTAGTGCAAAACCACAACTGAAGTAAATGGATATACATCAACATCACATAGCTGTTATAGCAGCTGTGGATCATTCCTGATTGTCATGAATTGCATAGCCTGAGCTAGGAAATAACATGCACCATAACATATCACTAATTTCATGCTGAGTAGAGACGTACAGTCCAACTAAATGCATGTACATCAATGGCATACCTTATTCATAGCATTGGCTGGAAAGGTAGAACACTGACGAGTTGCATGGTGTTAGGCAGACAATGCTCCTCCCCCCCATCACAAAGAGGTACAGAATATTCACTGAAAAGTGTGAGTAATTCAGGGATTTCTCGTCACTTTTTATGATGTGTCATGAGGTGCTGACAAAATATTCAACCAAACAATAAGTGGGTAAATACCCCAATAGCCCAAACCATGGAGTGCCTTATTGTCAATATACAATGGACCCATGTGTAAAATACATTCTAAATTTGTTAAAGTATGTTTTTTATAAGTGCCATTTCTCAGGCGTGAGTTATTACCAGATATACCATGGACATGCAATCTGTTTTTACTAATGAGGTTACAGGATTTTCATACCCCATTCCATAACTGCACGTATACACCTGTTAAAACACAGAGCAGTTAGATGCTGCCATGCAAACAACGTCCCACCCCTCCCAGACCTAGGTACTTAATGTTCACAACACTGCCACAAGTAAAATGAGGGTGTGAACATCAACAGTATATGTGATCGGTATCAGCTGTACACATGCTAAGACACTCAGTTGTTGAATAGCGCCAATCAGTGAATGCACCCATCCATGTGCACATGATTCAGTGTATCTTGAGTACACAGCTAAAGTCAACAAAAAGGTGTTGACATATACAAGATACATAACTGATACCAGTTCCACCTGTTAGGACAGTAGTAAGCTGCATAGGGTGACCCAAACAATGCTCTGAAGCAACATAAACCAGGTACAAAACCACAGCTGTTGACACAGATGTGAACCAAACTGCACTTTCTTATAGCAGTAAGTAACTAAGTAAAATTTTATTTATATTAAGCGCCCTTCCCAAGCTCAGGGCGCTTTTACAATAAAAGAAGTAAAATCAAATTTCAAACAATAAAACAGTAGAACAAACATATTTGTAATAAGGAGTCAAGCACATCATTGAAAAACTATAATATTTATTAAAACATTTTTTTAGAAAAATATAAAAGTTCTATATACAATACTTATAAAAATCACAAATACAAAAATAAATAAATGTGTTTCTTTACACGAAGAAAGGGGAAGGAATAATAAATAAAATGTAAATAAAATAAAAGTACTGAAAAATAAATGAGTTACTTCACACTTGGTACTGGGGGGAATATAAATAAAAAATAAATAAATAAGAAGAAATTATATCATTAACTATTTATGAAGAGAGGCCAGGAATGATAGGGAGGTGCTGGCTGTTCAGGCTGTTGAGCCTTGGGGAAGAGGATGAGGGGGAGGAAAAGGAAGGCTGCACAGGAGTAGGTGTGGCCCGGTGCCCCTCATTAGCAGCTGATGGTGGTGTTGTTGGAGGGCACCTTCGAGGAGCTCTTGCTGAGGAGCTGTGGAGGGCTGGTCATCCTGTAAATGCTGAAGGGTCCTGATGGAGCAGGTGGTGGATAGCTTCTGTGGCCTCCAGCTGGTTCTCAGCTAGCTGCACCATGAGACCGTGCGTGGACTCAAGCAAAGAAACAGAAGCCTCTTCCACTTCTCTTAGCAAGTGAATTGCTTGGGTGAGGCCCCTGTTGCTCTGCTTGAGCCTGCAGCTGGCTACTAAGGCCGCATGCCCCGCATGCCCATGACGCTGCAGGAAATCTATTATTTCTGCCTGTTGGGCTAGTAGCTCCCCGCCTTGTCCTATGACATAATTTAATTTTGCTGCAGTGTCATGGGCATGGTCAGCTGCTGCCCTGTTGCCACCCCTACACGGCCTCCAGCAGCTGGCTGAGGGTGTCACTTATTTTATTTAGAATGGCTATCTGCCCTGTGGAGACAAAAAAATACAAGAATAGACATGTCATTAAAGTAAGCTGTTCTGTAGTGTTGTGATAATATACTACACTGAACTGTGTTCATTTGTTGTATTACTGATAGGCGAGATGTATTTACATCTATGTCACATCAGTAAACCTGTGTTAACTTTATAATACTGTCATTTTCATTTGTTGGTCACACATTTGCCCTCACCCTTTCAGATCTTATGATGTCACAGTTCTTCCAGCAGAATGTGGTACTGTAAACCCCAGAATAGGTGTCAATTAATGCTGTTTCTTGAAAGACCTCAAGAACATCTGTATGGCAGTATGTGCAAAAGTTGTATAATGATGAAACATCAGCAGCTGTAGCTGGTTGACCCCCCCCACCCTGCTGTGATGTGTCCTGCTGTTAATTGTCTGCACTGTGGAGCTGTAATGGCTGGGCAGCCTACAATGACACACAGCTGTATACACCCAGTAATGCTCATTCATGCTGACTGTGTGGGAAGGCCTGTCCAACAGGGCAACAGGTGTGGAAGTGCACTAGTTAAGGGGCCACAGATGCCACCCCCTTCACAGAGGTACTCAGATGTCCTACATTCCAGTCACACAATATTCCACAGGTACACTCCCTAGCCCATTGTGTGTCTCTCACCACCATGTGTGTGTGTGTCTCTCAGGGTCTACTGTGGGTCACACATTACTGCCTGACAGGCAAGGTAGTCCTGAGATCCCATGTGGTAAGACTACCATTTGTACACTACTCTGTGACCTCTCCCCACCTCATCAGGGTTCTCAAGGTCAGACAGCATAGTTCAAAAAATCGATTGTAACAGAATTGTACCACACATATCCCGGATGAACATAACGTAACTGTGATTCAACTGTACATTTGAGATCAAGCAACATGAATATAAATATAATAAATTGTCATTATCTGCGTAACTAGTAGTTGTCATACCTATAAACAAACTTGCAGCAAAACAAGGCAAATTAAGTACCTGTTAAATTTCTATTGATACAAAAAAACAACATCAAAAATGTGTACATTCATGGATCAAACCACATAACAAGAGTTGTATTAATGCAGCACTATATTAACAAAGCTGGAAATAAGTTCATAAGGTAACAAATGATTTTAAAATTGAACAACAGTAAAATGCCTGTATACTCCCTTTCCACACACATACCAACAAAGTTTCAGTGACAATAGATCTTTATAGACAGTGTAACTCAGTGGGTTAATATTTCTCAGACATACTAATCTTCCAGAGAACTCCTACGGTATGTCTGTTCAATATGCTGGTGCAACTGTTCATCTCTGTGAATTGGAGGTCTCAAATATCAGATATAACAGAAAATTATCAACATCACACCAGCAAAAGGAGTGCTGCAGTGTAACGGAATGTAATGCAGCAGTGCAACTATGACTTGATATCCTCCCATCAAGAATATCATTCACAATCACAAGTTTTACCTTGATCCCTATCTACCTCTACTGAAGAATATGCACCATATGTTGTTTAAAGTGTTAAAAAGTACAAGAAATAATATCATGATTCAATGTCTTGCACAGAGATATACACAAAAACATATAAAATTGATAAAACCTACACGGGTCACCAGCGGTCAGAGGGTAGAAAGATGATTGACTATACCAACAGATGCTCTGCTTCTGCTAGTATAGGTTCCTAGAGTACATTTAGCACCTGACGCACCAGTGTAGCTAGAAGAATGGGCATCAGAGCACTAGGAGTCTACAGACTTGGGTTGGTAAGGAAATTGTGGGCATTTGACAACAGCGTGTGTTAGCAGGCCAGCTGTTCAGCCGCCAGCTGTCTTATTATCTAATAATGCAGCTTTAAGGTAATGAAGCCACTTCTATACTAAATTCAAAAATTTCAAATTTTTTGCTTTGTACTTGTTCAACAGTTCCGCCTTTGTACTGAAAATCTAGTGGCTGGTGTGTAATGTTTGGGACCTAGGTTGTGTGAACTACAGTTACGATGTCAATGGCTTTAGTTGGGCTGTTGCTCTCCAATCATGATGTAGTACCTGGTCTGGACAGGACGGTGAGGTGGGCAATGCCTGGCTAAAGCTATCCTACTGGTCAGTGGGTAACTTTTCTGCATGTGGCATCAGTGAAGTACACCAATAATATCCATGGCTTTAGCTGGGCTGTGGCTTTGTACTCAGGACGCAGCACCTGGTGTGTCTCGGGTGGGGGGGATTGCCTGGCTAAAGCCGTGCACATGCTTACTATCCTAACTTGTGTGTAACTGCTATCAGCAATGACTACCAATCATGTGCATGGCTTCAGCTGGGTTGTGACTCTGGAGTCATTATGCCGAACCTAATCTGTTGAGGGGAAGGAGGGGCCGAGTAACTGTTCACTGTTCTAAGTTGTGTGCAGCTGGTATCAAAGAGGTATACCGATGATCTAAATGTCCATAGCTTTACTTGGGATGTGTCTCTGTACTCTGGATGCAGTACCTGATTGGGGGGGAGGTAGGGGATTGCCTAGCTGACACCATTGAACCACACTGTGTACTAACTTCTGTGCATGTCATATCATGAAGGCGAAGCAATGATGTCAATGGGTATACTTGCACTGTCTCTCTGAACTGATGATGCAGTTCCTGATGTGGAGGGACATGGCATTGCTGGGTGACAACATGCAACTGTTCAATCTCCTAACTTGTGTCCACTTGTTATTAGTGAAATATAGCAATGATCTCAATTTGTTTACTTCGGGTCTACCGCTGCACTCAGTATCCACTACATCGGCTAGAAGAGGGATGGTGAGTGGCATTTCCTGGCTAAGACTCTGCTACTGGTCAGTGCCATAACTATTCTGCATGTGTAATCAGTGAGGCATACTGATTATGTCAATTGCTTCAGTTTCTATGTGACTCTGCACTCAGTATACAGTATCTGGCGGGGGTATAGTCTGGCTGATGTCATGCAACACCTTAGTGCCCTAACTTGTTCACAGTGGCATAACTGATGTATATCAATGGTGTTTATGCCTTTAATTGTGGTCTTGATGTGCAGTCAATATGGATTGCCTGATCTGCAGGTCTGGGGGGACCATTGCCTCACTAATGTTGTACAAGTGTGCCGTATCCTAACTTGTGTGCATCTGGTATCAGTGAGGTATACCAATGATGTCAATGGCTTTATTTGGTCTGTGGGTTTGCCAGGATATCAGTCCTCTGTACTGACACTGACACCATTATGGGAGGATGGACCAAGAGGAAGAAAACCAGCAAACACCCTTCTCAGGGCTGGATGATGACTGATCCCAGCCCCAGTCACCAACCCATGGACAGACACCACAGTACAAGTTGTCTGTAGGAAGAGAACAAAGGTAATGAGACAGCAGAGCTAGCCTTGCAATCTAGAGGAAGTGCTCTGTCAGCCATAATGGAATTCGTCAGTCCAAATGAGTATACTGAGTGGGCAGTAATGCTGTTTAAAAAGAAACTTAAAAATATAATAGAAGCTACTTACCTTCCTCAGCTGGAGGCCCAGCTGGACCTGCAGCACCCAATGGATGACCGGCTGCTGGAGAGTCTGGTGTCACCTCCACAGAGGGTTCTATCTCCACAATCTCAATACCCTCTGTGGAGTCTCTTCCTCCAGCAGCATCCTCTGTAGATGGTTCGTCCTCCGTAAAAAACATAGTAAAAGACAAAACATTAATTGTTTGTGAATATCAGTATGAGTATATATACCTCAGTAGTATCACTTGTATTAAATTGTTAATCCTGACTACTCCAGTAGTATTTACTTTGCAATTCCCAACCCACTGTAGACCTCCTCTCTGAATCAGAAGAGTAACTAGTGTTCTTGCCTTGTTAGTAGCTGCAAACAAGGTAACATGATGAGGAATTTGAAGGCCTCATCAAGACAATCTGCTGCTCATTCTCCCCATTGGGCCAACTAGTTTCAAAGTATCAACCACAGAATACTCCATGGAAGTTTCATCTTTTTTTAAACTTGAACTTGTAGAAACATCTGCAGCAAATGTGTCACTTTAAAAAAGAAAGAAAATGTTAGAATTACTATTCTCTGTTGTCTTGTCCAGTTGGTTTTGTGTGATTTTCTATGTTATGTCTGCCAAGACACTATAAAAGATTGTGTATCAGCAGTGATACACAAAGAAATTCTTTTATCTGGAGGTTCCCTTGACAACAGAGTACCTCTCAAGCTGCACTCAACAGGTCATCTGTCACCAAGAAAACCTCTTAATACAAGAATATGGTCACACACAATCCTCTATATCTACTCTCTTTCTAGATGATGTACTACATACTAAGTACACAGTCACAGACTAGCCAAACATTTCAACATGAATGGAATACTCCCATGATATACCTGCACACAATGTACATGGGTAAATAGTCAAAAATGCCTAATGAGAGAATGGCCCCCACCCTTCCCAGTCAGCCAATGAAAGTCATGAAAATCAATACAGAACCTTCATTATAGGAACTCCACACAACTGCTAACAACAGTTATATAGTGTATGGGAGAGCTTTGTTGTTCACTGAATTCCATGGAAAGACAGGTTTGTTGTACCATTGATGCGACATAATATTTCTGTTGTACTATCCTGAGTGCGTCACATTGATGGTACAACAACATGGAACGTCCTTGCGCATGCGCATTATGCAACACTCAGCTCCTTTGTAAACAGCAACTTGAAGGATGGATCTATTTTGATCATGGGGAAATGGCTGCGGCGGCGAGATATTTTCAAAAAAGACAGCAGTGCTGATGAATGGACACAGTCTTGATGTTCGGCATAGGTGGATAGTGTCATGTTTAATTTAAAAACAGTCTGTGACAGTGGGAGAACATGGACCGGGCGGGGCTTCTTCTTGTGGTGTCGGGGGGGCTTGTGAAGTTGGGGGGGACATGAGCAACAGCGCAATGCTCAATAAGAGTGTAAGTAAATTACAGCCACCATCACAAAATGTTCAGCTGATGCCCATACACTATATAAGACAATGGATGGGCATCAGTTAAACAACAATGTTGCATCCACTTCTTGAGGTTCTATGACAACTGTAAACCTTGAGAGAGAAGCTTTCAAGGTTTACTAGGTTGTCATGGCAACCTCTTAAAGTGAGTACAGCCTTGTTGTTAACTGATGCCCATCCATTATCCTCTATGACTTGTATGATATCACCCTGCAATGGCGTGACATGTAGAACAGCTACTAGATCCTGAATGTAGTGACACGGGTAAGTAAACCTGCACATATTGAACACATACCTCTTTCGCATCAGCTGTAGACATAGAGAATGCTGGAATGGGCAACTATGCAGAACCACATGTTCTCCAATAGAGGGATTCTGATACCTTCTGACTTCGAGTGCGAAGCTCGAGCGATCCATGGTAATCAGAACCCCAAATACTTCTGCATAGAGTTCCTCATGCTGTATTTTTCGTGGTGCATACTACTCTGTGAAAAATGTTTTTTCTGACTAGATTTGTTCTCAAAACAAAACTTACTCATACATTCTCTAGAAGTTCTAGAATGCTGTCCTATCACAGTAGGGTAGAACAGCATCCCAGTACCTTGGAACTGTGGAAGAACAGCATTATGACAGGGAGTGAAATTCGACACAGAACAACGTTCCACTATTCATTACATATCAGGTAAGTGAGAAGTTGTATTGTCGCACTGAGACAATCTGCCCCATCCCCAGAGCAGTCCATCTGAGCATAATATAGTAAAGAGTAAAATAGTGTGACACAGGCAATATACCCCACTCCCATCCAAAATTAACTATATCACCACTGGATACCTACAGCTACATAAAACTATGCATAGCTTCAGTGGACAGTATATGTAAGACTGTGACCATTGGGCATAACATCTAGAGCACAGACCCATACCAGAAATAAAACTCTTAACATGAAGATAATATTTTGAATAACATGAAACTCCAGAAGTGACTAAATAAATTACCTGTACAGTCTGTTCCACATACTATAATCACAGCATGTAACACTAGATAGTGGACATTGACTTAAAAGACAGTTGTCAGTACATCATTGTAACTCACCAGCACAGTCGAGCACAAGCAGCTGCTCGATGGAAGCCCCTTGTGCCGCACCACCTGGGAGTGGCATCAGCTGTACCAATGGGAGGAAGCAGGGGCACTTGGTGAAGTGGCTGAGTGAGGGAAAAAGAAATCAACATTATTTCTAACCATTTCATGATTAACATCAATAGCACTTTACAAATAAAATAGTTCAACCACCTGCATTACCTATTCAGTTCAATAGCACTAGCAACTGCATACCCAAAACTGTAATGTTTTATTAAAAACAGATGAAATGCAATAACACCACTAAATTCCATACTATTCAGTTTATTTCTCAAACAAAATTCAAAAGCACATCAACCAGTGCCTGGTAGTAATAAAGACAAAATGTAACAAGACACTTAATGGTGTGGATGACACCAGGATGCAGCCATACTTCCTATGTACATAGAACCTCAGGTGTATGCTGACATCAAAGAACACATCAGGCATACCTAAATCTTGACATCAAAGAGACTGTTTCCTGATGAAGACAACCTCTTTATATGCGTTAACAATCAATCCAATAGACAAAAAAATAATGATGATTAGCAAATCATGTGGCAAAAGTTCACAATTCTTAAGTACTAAAACCCTCAATTACCAACATACTAAGATTGCTACTTGAAATATTTTACTGCTCTAATACATTACTTGCACATGGAACTGTGTGAAGGGTAGTATAGTTATTGTGGAGTACTTCAACATGCCAGTAATGTACTGGAGGATCCCAACAACCACTAATAGTATTTAGCACATGCTGCTGAATGTCTTGTAGGACAGTGTCTTGATGCAAATGGTCAGTGAAGAAACTAGGTTAGGGAATACCCTAGACCTTCTCCTGTGAAAACTGCCATATCTGACAAACTAACCATGTTAGAAAAACTCTTAGCGATTGAACACCACTCATGATGACAAACATTGCACATGGGCATGAAAGCAGTGAACTATGGTACAAGGCTGCTCATCTTCAGCAGCTACAGCTTAGAAAACATAGGGATAGTGGCCAAAGGGTGTCTGACCAAAATTCAACCTAGTACTTACAATAACCAAAGGTAAAACTCATAAAGCTGTGAGTGGAAAAAGCAACCACAACTTCCAGGAAGGCCGAGAGGGAAAGTGTGCCAGAGAAGAGCAGCTGCAAAATAAGTACTGCTAGCTCAACATTGAACCACACTTAATAGAAGTCTAACACCTTATCTGCAGTGAAATTTCATATGTTAGTATGTTTTGTAGATATAATATTGAAAACATTTAAAAGTAACTCAACGTCATGTCTTCTAAATGTGATATGTTCCCCTAGCAGTATACACCTCCCATAATGAAGCTTTTAAGGAAGTAAACAAATGTTTGTGTTTGCTTGGTAGTTCAAAATGGACCCTACCACTGTAATGGCAGTCCTCAGTTGATGGCTGTTGGAATGGAATTGTAATTGAGAGCTGCATTACCATATGAGAACCCCCAGGACAATCATACAGTCTACTATAAACTGGAAAATGAGGCAAAAACATTTGCATCCTTAATTAAAAGAAAATCAAAGAAGATGTCTACTCACATGGCAACAAATACCACAAAGAAGATATGAGGGTGTATATTTCCATTAGCACCATTAGTAAAGTATACTTACAAGTATGGTGACGGTCACCAAATTCAGGCTTCCCTGCGTCCTCCCACATAGCATAAGCTATGTCATACTACTCCCTCATACTCCTGCGCATATCACCCGACACAGCCTTCACTTTAAAAAAGGTCTGGCGGGTGAGTTTCAATTTCCTTCTGCACTCATCAGGAGATCTTGTGATCTCCTCTCTCCCCAAGCACGACTAACCTGCATAAAAACATAAAAATAAAGTATTGTGAACCATTTTGTACTCGTTAAACATGCAGATTTACAAAAAACACAACAGCTGTCACTAACAAAGTGTAACAATATGTCTTTGCCATGTGCAGATCATAAAATATTCACACACAAGGTTTGTCACCATGTTAATTGTCTAGATAGCAAATCTGACCAACTATCACAGGATACTTCTTGTACTTGTTACACTCTTCTAAGTACCACAATGTGCTGGTCAAACTAAAATATGTCTCCATGGCTTGTCATCACTCTTAAAAATAAAGCTTTCTATCCATACCAAACATCAAAACAATGTTTAACTGCTGAATGACTCCTTCTCTTTGCACATGTTAACATAATGAGATCTACTACCAATGCAATATGTTATTAAACTGTACTTGAATTGCATATATCCACAGTTATCATTATTGTACTATCTTTAACACAAAAAAATAGTAATCTCTCAATTAAATGAATGACCTACCTTGCCTTAGGTACATATCAGGATTAGGTTAGTCGCTCGCATGACTATCCCAGGATTAGCATGCTGTTTAACAGCCTGAACAAGGGCCAACACCTATCTATCACTCCAGGACTTGGGCATTTTTTTTGTCTGTAAAAAAAAAAAAAATATGCATTTGGCTACAAAAATTTAAATGTAACATATAGTATGGTGTGACTATCTGAGATCTGTTTCTGTTTCTTTACACTCAAAATAGTATATTCCAGACAACTAATGAATTGGGAACTTTAAAGCAGTGTATCATTCAAACAATTGAATACCCTCCTCCTCAGATCGGTGACACAGAAAAGTAACATGAAAGGTACAAACTTTATATATATATACATATACACATATATATATATATATATATATATATATATATATATATATGCACATATATACACACACACACACACACATGTAAACATGGTATCCATGTTTGTGACACATTAGAAAATCAATTGATTTACTCTTCAGTCACCTGTCCTGCCTGGCAAATACTTGTTTCACCCACGACCTACCCTTTCTAAATACAATGTATGCAACCAAGTCAGAGGCATTTCTTTCTCCACCTCATAAAGATGTAGCAATCAGAGGCACAAGTGCTCCGTGATTCATGTATAGTGGTAGTAAGCAGGATGTCATATTGACACCTGCCGTAGTGTCATTTAAAAAGTAAGTTCAAGGTCTATTAGTAATATACTGAGTATCTCCTTTTAAAACATAAGTACAGTGACTCTAGGTTTATCTAACTGCTGTGGCACAAACATGCAACCACAGTCTACACACCACTATAACAGCATGCATTGTCTTCAACCACATAAACTATCATGAGCCAGTCAACAGTACTATAGTGCCTGACAGTCAGTATGGTGCCACGTGATTGTCTGATTTTCCTTTCTTCATATCTGTCTTGGCCACAGTACACAATTTAACAAATCTGAGTAGTATTAGTGGTGGTCAGTACTGCTTGTTCTACTGACAACTGCTAAAATATTTAAAACATTAGTGTTTTAATAGAATAGCATCATCCACCCCTCACACATTTGTCTGTACCTAAGACAGCAGAACCTAGCAAAAAACAGGCTGACAAATATAAAATTAAAATAGTACTCAAATCATCATTCAATGTTGCATCAGTGTACTGAGCTGCTGAGCATCAAAAGAACAAAAAAAAACAGGATTACTTACTTTAGATTTGTTTGAGCACAGAGAAATGTGACTGCAAAGTATTATGCGTTATCTGTTGAAACAAATAGACATAAGCTATTAGAGAACTATCAATAGCAAAAAAAAAATCAATATCTGAGTCACACAATACCACCCCACACCTCAAAAAAGAACATGTGCTATTTCTGGACTGCATAACCACAGGTGAACTAAACCGATGCACATAAATGGTATACATCTGTTATACAACCTATACATTATTTGCAACAGTAAATAATTGCACAGCCTCACCCAGGGAATACCTCCCTCCTACCAGACCAGGTATTAGCTGCTCATTATAGATATACAGCTTAGATAAGCTCATACATCAATAGTATAGCTCCATCATGCCAGCTGCACACAAGTTAGAACACTAAGCAGCTTCATGCCTTCGACCAGCCAATACTCCCAATACCTCCTCTCCAGAGCAGGAAATGAATGATGAGTGCACTTGCTCACCAACACTAAAGACATGTATATTTATTTTATTTATTTAGTTTTTGTTGACCGGGTAAGTGCACTAGACAAATCCTGCCTATTTTCACGCAACCCAGGGAAGGGGGATACAGATGAATGCCAACTGACCTTGAACCAGATTAAGCTGTTGGTGGTATTTTTAGTATACTATATCAATAGTATACCTCTGTGAAAGCAGATGCACACATAGTACAACATTTAGAAGATGAACAGTAGCATACAAGCAATGCCCCCCCTCCCCATGAATTATATCCTAACTACAGAAAACAACATAACTGAAGCCATGGACATTAATAGTATAACTGTATCACTTTATTATTTTTCATAACAGTTCTATTTGTCCACAACTGTAGCACCTTACCAATGAGGGCATCCACCCACTTGCCCTACCTGCAGGGAGAGCCATCATATCAGTAACATGATGTGGCAAGGCTTTGCAACAGCCATAGCCAATACACTGAAGAGCTCCCCTTTCCCTAACTGCTGCATCAGCACTGAACCCACTCCAGTAAGATTCCATGACATTGCTCAACATGTTTAAAGGCACAGCCATCAAGTTGCTCTGTTCAACCCTCCTTTTTTCATTTTGGTTGCAATAGGAGCACAGGTGTGCAATGGCATCCATGCACCAACATCCAGATGTCCACCATGTATCCCTCTCTTACAGACACATGCACGTTCACAGTACTAGCAAGCTTCCCCAGAGACTGTCAGACATGGGTCTGTATCCAACCATTTTCCGCAGTACTGGCAGAGCACTCATCAGCTGCTTGATCCCAGTCCTCCCCTACAAACCCCAAATGGTATCAGCTCATTTGCAAACCCAGGTCACCGGTGTGGATGAAGGTGTGGCATCCAATAAGTCAAGCCTCACTGCCACCGGCTCAGCATAAGTGGGTGATAACAACTGCACAGCACTTAAAACACTGAGGAGTTGCACATCC
Organism: Neoceratodus forsteri; assembly: GCA_016271365.2. Taxonomy (NCBI): domain Eukaryota; kingdom Metazoa; phylum Chordata; order Ceratodontiformes; family Ceratodontidae; genus Neoceratodus; species Neoceratodus forsteri. The sequence goes on along the minus strand of CM057450.1, from coordinate 864,771,262 downwards.
TTAGTCAGACAATAGACCACCCCCTTAAAATCAACCATACTCCATCCTCAGTGGAGACTCACATACCAAGAAAAACTTGTGAATACTAACAGTACACATGTCTCAAACCAGATGAACACATCACAAAAACAAACAGTTGCACAGCAACAGCCAACCAATACATCACCCCCCAAAGAAGTATAACATCCTGAGTACAAGATGACATCCCGACCAGCTGATTACCATTAATGTAATAGCTCCCTGATAGAAATACCACATACTGTATTTTCACCAAACACTCACACTCTAAGCTATAGACAATGATGTGTATAGTATAATGTTATTACCTGTGCTTGAGAGATGCACACCATCTTTTAGATACAGCCAATATTTGTCATATGTAATTTGGGGGTGATGAATGGTATGCATTCCCATAGTATGGAGGAATCCAGATATTTGTATGTTGCCTTTCTGCATGATCTTTCAAGTGCATGACATTATTCCTCACCTCTCCAGATCATGCACTGTGTAATATCTGAATACAGAATTTTACAAGCTGGTAACATACTGATAATATGCTGCAAGTCAAACTGTGCAACTTTAATTAAACCATTAGCCCTTTTGTTCCCCAAATCAATACCTCCAAGATGTATAAGGGGTATGTCTGGTTCTGGGTGTGTCTCCACAAACTGGTACATGGTTGGCATGAGCTGCTCCCACCTCATGCCACCCTTCCAAAACCAAGACACTGAGCAGTCAGGTAGGTGCAAGTCATTGCCAAAATAACTACCTCTACTAAAAACTGCTGCTCTTCTCATCAAACTTGATCCCACTACCCATACACTCAGTCTTGATATTTCTGCCATGCTGCATAAGAAACCTCCAAAAACTCAGATGAAGAAATATCAGAATTGTGTCTATCTGACTACCAAGCATTACCAAGCCTAGTCAGCAGAATGATTAGTATTCACTTGTATCTGTGAGATAAATAAGGTCAAAACAATCACAACTAATATTCTGATCCCAGATTGGCTCATACAGCCTAAAAGATTTAGTTATGTCTGTAAAGGCTGTTTCTATTGGTATTTCATTTATTAAACATTCTTTTTGTTTTGGTGGGAGAACACTGCCTGGTCATTGGCCACAGTTTATGACTAGCCAACAACAGCCATTTTCATTGGACAGACTTAGTAGTCATCATGGTCTGTGAAGCTCAACTCCCTTCCTTTCCCAGCTAGCAGCTTGAGTGGTGAGTGGAAGCATAGCTATCTACCTCACAGACATAGTCTTCAACAGTTTAAAAATCTACTATCTTTTTTCATTCTGTTAGTATACTATAATTACAGCTGTGATTATTCAGTGCTCAGTATGTGTTTTCAGAGAATTAGTTATATTATATTATATATTTGAACTACTAATAAGATTGAAACTCTAATAACAGTAACATTAACCCATCTTAGCACAGAATGTAAGTCCCAGCTAACATTGTATATGAACTAAAAATAAGTACTTATTTAAACAAATTGTTGTACTTTTGTCACATCACAATTAAGCAAGTAGCACAAAATAGCACAACATGTATTAGCAAAGTGTATTAGCAATAAAATATTGTAGATCTCCCTTTCTGCAACAAGTGTAAAATGTTGGCAAATGTGTTATAAAAATGGTAAACTGGTACAAGCAATGGCAAAGTTGGAGCAGTATGACCATCCTCTTATGATTATTCTCCCTGTAACACTCCTTATATAACTATCATAAACACTCTAAAAGAGTCTCAATCAAACCTTAAAATTAAAGTTCTCCCACCAAGAGATAACAAGAGATTGGCAAAAAACAGCATGAATCATGGTACAGTACTTGTAATCCTGTTTAAAAACCTGATAAATGCTTTCCAAGTAGCTTATTACTTAACTGTAATGTTTTAAAATTAGACAATGATTACTACTCACTGTTATAGCCCTGGAGTTGATGCTGCTCGAGTATCAGTCTCAAAATGGCTGCCAAACTTTTTCTTTGATTGTATTGGCTCAGAGAAGTCACATGATGAAGTTAGCCATTTCTTTATTTATGAGACTGCAAAATCATTGATCATAACTCACATTGTTCAGAGGATCAACCGTGAGTGTGCAAAATCCTTGATCATGAGAATAACATGAGAGTTCATTGCTGGAGCCTCTATAGTTGTAAAAAATGTTATAATTTTTAATTTTTACAGAATAAGTAGTCATAAGTCTTTCTGCCACTAATCAGAGATAAATATTACTACAGTTATCATTTTTACAAAGTTCTGTGAAATTTAAAAATATTTTTATGATCTTAGATCACGAGTATGCAAATTCTTTGATCACGACTTGGTTTGACTGTGAGGATCATTCGTGAGCCTGCAAATTCTTTGATCAGGAGAATAATGAGAGATTTGAATTTTTAAATATAATAAATGTAAAATGTACATGTTTATCAGCAGTTTTCAATAGACTGTGTGGTCACATCTCTTTTAATTTCTTATAATACTTGTATGTCGTATAAATAACAATATTTCATAGTTTTTCAAAAATTATAGTACTCTTAATTCTTTGATCGCGAGCAAGCAAAATCTTTGATCACCACCCAAATTGATCACGAGGATTATTCATGAGCTCACAATTTCTTTGATCATGAGAATAACATGAGCTTTGAACCGATGCAGAGGAGCACTTTAGAAAAACTCTGTTTTCTCATACATTTTCACCACAATATATACACACATGTATATTAATAGTTTAGAAGAACTGTCTACCGCAGTAAGTATAATAAACATTTACAAGTATTTTATTGTGGTTTCATGATCTTTAATTGCAAGCGTGCAGATTCTTTGATTGCGAATAGCTTTGATCGCGAGGATCATTTGTGATACAGCAAATTCTTTGGTCGTGAGAAAAAATGTGAAAATTGCCATGTACACCTCCTGTAGTTTTCTGTAGCATGAGTTTCTTACTCAGTTAACATCTCATTAATGGAAATATGTACTTAAATTGATCAACATAGGTAATATAATGTCTTCCAGATACTATAAAGAGCTCCAGGTACACCTTTGTGCATAGTTATACCACTGTGCACTATCTTTATTGGACAATAGTACACACCCTATCATGTCATAATTACTTCCTGATATATCTTATCTTTTCTAAAGAATTGGCTTGCAAATAGGATAACATCGCTTCAATTTTACAATGTTTCGCAACTTCCTGCCAAAGACAACTACTGCCAAACATCATTGCGACATACGCCCTGCAACCTATTCTGTAAGGGGCAGGGTCCGTGCACCTAACTCCTCCAACATGTGACATGTGTAAACAAAGACAACCAACAACCATACCTGACAGGCATATCACAAGTCGCAGCAGCCCCCCCCAGCAAGTAAAAGGCACCCTTTAAAACTGCAAGAAAGCTGTGTCCCCACCCTGCCAGCCAGTCCCTCACTCAAAGTAAATGCCACAAATGACTAATTATTCCATAACCCAAAGATACCTGGCAGTCTATTAGTCTTTGCCCAGTCATTCATCTTGGATTGCATGTATACAGTAAGGACTCATATATTGCTCACTCTGCAGATGACCATCCAGTAGAGAGATGCAATGTGCCAGTCACTGGCTAGCAATCAGGGTGGCAGTGACATGTGTGTACACCATCACTAGTACGTGGGGAGAACTATTGTGATTAGACTACCAAGCATCACATGGCAATGTTATGTACCATTTGCATCAGTTAGTTCATAATAGTTACTTATGTAGGTGGAGGGGAGGGGAGCCAGCCACACTACATGATAATAGTATTGTGGGATTAGAGCATGATTCTGTGGGCTATCCTCAACTGCATTGACATTTTTGAGATTCTGACAGCTAGGTATGCAAGATTCCCCGGATGCACATATCTGCCATGGTGGATCGCGTGTTGTGTCATCTTTGTGGGATGCGTTGTGCAGCACTCACAACACTATTATCGACAGGAGAGGGAGAGAATCTTGTACTATGAACAGCAGGTCACCCAACCCCCACTCACAGGATGTATATAAACTTAGACCACCTAAGTACTGGTCTTACTTACATTGCTGTTCTTCCTCTGTAGGTCCATCCACAATTCTCATATTTTGTACTTTCTTGATTTTCTAGTAGAATATGCTGCAACTCCTCCTGTTAAAAGTATCACACTGTGTCGCAGCATGTTTAATGACACACCTGCTGTCATAACAACTGGTTGGCACAAGTGGCCTTCAACATGTTGCAAGTCACAGTTTACAATTTTGCAACTTGTAACTGTGTTGTAAGCAGATACTTGCACCACTGTACTGCCACAACTATTGTTTTGACAACCATTGCTCTCCTAGAATCAGGCCCAATTTTCAGATAACAGTGTATTGCAGAGAACTATTGAAACTCCTTACACACTGTGATTCAAATTTTAGCATTTAACAAAAACAGCGTTTTTGTATTAGTACATGCTGTTAATGACATACGCAGTATGCACTTCTTATGAACCTATAGCACATTACTCTTACACATGACTTATCAATCAGTAGTACTAATACTTGTTGTTTTCTTTTTTCTTTCTTAGGAGACTGCAGCAGACAGGAGATTGAACACATCCTTGAGATCTTCATGACCATTTGCCATAAAGTCAAAGGACAAAGTAAAAGTGTTAGGTGTACTGCTGATTCACTGTCATACCATGTAAACAGTAAAGGTGTAAGATGTCAGCAGAAGAAAAATACAATTTCTTCTGTTACAAGTAGACATATCACAAAACGTGCACATGTAAACAAAGACAACACCTCCTCAAGTAATGTAACAACCAGTAGAGTTTCTACAGGTACTGTGCAGACACAATGTCCAACACTGTCATCAGCAAGGCATACATCTGCGAGACAGACAAAAACTGCTGGACGTGTGGCTTCTGCTACTGCACAGCACAGTAAGGCAAATGTTTTCAAAAAACTTGTCCATAGAGCTAAAATTGACTGTGTGATCTCTAGTATAGTGGGACACAAAGGGAACAGACTGCATAGTAAGGTTGCATTAATACAGTTGTGATTGAGAGTAAGACGATTTGGTAATGTAGCTCTTGCAATCCATTCCCAGTTATGGGCTGAATGATGTTAGGTATTGATAAATTAAGTTTAAAGATTGAGGATATGAGAAACAGACTATTGTCTTTTGAACACTTGAACAGAGAAAATATCTCTGTGGTGTTTCAAGGAGACTGGTTTCATTCAGAATACTCAGAAGCATTTTTATGGGAAGAGACACACCATGTACACAACAGAAATGTCAGTTTGACAATTTATGAATATGGTAAACTTCAGAATGTCTTAGTTGTATCTCATGAAAGCCTTGACTTTCACAATGACACTGAACTTGAACAGGTTGCAAGTAACCCAAAGTCGTCAGCTAAGACATGGGCATGTGACACTACATGCAATGTCAGGGAAGAATCAATAATGTCAATTGAAACTTTCCTGTCAGCATTTCTAACCACAAAGAGATCTGAATAACACAGACTGATTCACACTACTGACAAGTGTGAGATTCAGCCTCACACAGGTCTAATGGGTCATTCCCTTGCATGCTTATAGAGCACAAACTGTAACAGTGTGTCCCATCACTTTCGCATGGTAGCAGTGCATAAGTCTGGCATACGGAAATTTGAACAGAGATTATATTGAGTGAGATCTGTTGTCTGAGACTATATGCACTTTCAAGCATTGCTCGATGATGGAGATGTAGAAGGACTTATGCACTTCATCAAAGAGTTGCAAACAACCCATAGATTGAGGTCTAATGCTACTGTTGGTGAACACGCAAACACAATGCACACATTAGTGGTGCAAGAAGCTCAGCTTTTGAGGAATTTTGGTCATGACTTTGCTAAATTTGAAATTAGCAAAACACAAAATTTCTATGTAATCTGTGTATCAAGTGAGTTCCTATTCTACAAAGAGTTATGTGTCAAAATAGACCTGCAGAATATTTCACACTGGAATGTAATGTGGGGGCGTCTTTATGCATATCTTCTCTTAAAGTCAGACATTGGAGAAATTGAAACTGTGTTAACTCTGTACTTACTGTTGTAACAAGATTAATTGTGACACTTTACTTCCTCTGTCTATGCTTAATAAAATGGAAGTTTAACCAACTCCTCCTGAAATAGCAGTCTTGAACTTGTTTGAGCAGATTCTAATTCAGACCATGAAGCCATTTCAAACAATCATCAGGCTAAATACAAAGATGTGAGACCTACAAAACAAAGAACTGGTACGGTCTCTGAAGGGCTCTGTTGTATATTAGCCTTTGCAAGAAAATGTCAACACTATTTCTCAGGACAATAGTGTAGTCATCTTGGTGAATGGTGTCCCAACTAAGGCAAAAACAATATGGAAGAACATAGTCAATGTTGAGAAGGTAAAGCATAATGTTTTTGTTTTTTTTATGTGACATAAACCTCAATGCATTTGCTTATCTTTCTACAGGTAATGCTGTGGAAAACTCTGACAAAACAATATTGGAAAAGGTTGACACCACATCTGTTCAGAACGTCTTTGAGCATTCACCATACACCCATTGCATGGGAAGGATCCAGTGATGGATAACACTGAATTGTATCAAATGAAGCAAGTGGAGGGAAATCCTGTAAGTATATGGGAGGCTACTCTAGAGGCTCGTTGTTTTCCTGATCTGTTTCCATTTGGCTCAGGTAGTAGATTAGATGAATGGGAAGTTTGTGTCCCAGGAGCTGACTATAGGACCTCAAGAGTTCTACATAAGAATGGCAAGTTTCAAAGAAGCATTGCATACCTGTTCCACCTTCTTTGAGAAAGTGAACTTAGTGTCCTATCTGCTAGTATTGCTCATACATTGAGACTTGGTACAGACTTCACCAATATGACACCTGCACAGTTATTAAATAAGCTGCAGAACAAAGATGAAACACTCCAAGTCAGTCTTTCTTCCATTTTGTCCAGCATGCATGGTACTAAAGAATACTGGTACAGATGACAGTCTGAGGTGATGTGTATGCTGAGACAGTTTGGACCAGCAACATGGTTTATGACATTGAGTTGTGCTGAATATTATAAGGATGATCTGCTTGATCTTCTCGGATGGGCAAACTCTGATGTTGAGAAAATACAAAGTATGACTCTCACTGATCTATGTTCACTTGATCCAGTAACTGTTTCACTTTACTTCCACCACCAGTTCCACATTTTTTTGAAGTTCATACTGTGTAAGACAAATCCTCCTCTTGGCATTGTCGATCACTACTTCTGGAGGGTTGAGTAGCAAGCTTGTGGAGCTCCACACATGCAAATGTTGCTGTGGATAAAAGAGGGCCTTTGTGTTGGTGACAATGAGACAAGTGAGATCCTAAACTTCATACTGAAGTATGTCACATGTCAGATTCCAGACAAGTATGACAGTGCAACACTTTGGGAACTAGTTCATATATTCCAATGACACCTATGAAGTAAGTACTGTCATAGGAAAGTGAATAACAAGGGACAGTGGTACACTCAGTTTTGTTTTGGTTTCCCAAGACGATCTTGCCTGGATGCTTGTCTGAATGATGTCTTTTCTGCCATACGACACCACTTGAAGGCAAAATCAATAAAGTCAGTGTATAACTACCTCGCTGAGAATCAGAAGTCTATTTCAATGACTATAACCCTTCTCTTCTGTTGATGTGGCAGGCAAACATTGATGGTCAGGTTGTTGCTGATAATTCAATGACTCTGGTGAGGTATGTCACATCATACATCACTAAGCATGAACAGACAAACCTGCAAGAAATGTGGGAAGAGTCATCTAACTGTGATAGGTCAATGTCTTCTAGGCTATAGTCACTGGGACTTAAGGCTCTGTCACACCATGAGTGTGGAGCCTATGAAGCAAGTGACCACCTTACAGGTGTATGTCTATATGGCAAGTTAGACTCCATTCATTTTTTGAATGCGAACTACAAGCAGAACAGGCATCGCATCCTTAAGAGCCATGACGAGATTGAGGATCTGGCTGCTACAAGACCAACATCCACAAATATTCTCAAGAGCAACTTAATTGAAAACTACTATCCACAGCGCCACAGTGCTATGGACGATCTGTGTCTCTTTGAAGTTGCTCAATGGTATGATTACAAATGGGGAGTTTCTTCTGACCCAGAGAAGAGCATATGTAAAGTCACTGGGTTTGATGGCTCACTTGTGAAAAAGAGAAAACCATGGCTAATTGACCACTGCAAACTCAGCTTGAACACTCAGAAAGCAAAGAACATTACTATTTTGCTCTATTGTTTCTGTTCAAGCCTTGGAGATCAGAGTCTGAATTGAAAGGATTATCTGACACATATGAACAAGAGTTCATGGAAAGTTATGATACCTTTAAGAGTCATGTCTCTGACACTTACATTGACAGACTTGAAATGGAAAAAAAATCAGCTGGAGAAAGCTAAGCAAATTCTGGATGATGACACCCCAGTAACATCACACGTTGATGTTGAAGGATAAGGGACTCTTGGTGCCCCTTTTTCTCCTAATGACTCAGCTGTGCTAATGTCAGTGGTAGAGGGTACAATGCAACAAAGCATGCAGTTCTCAGAGTCAGCTACAAACATTGTTGACAACTTGAACTCACATCAAAAAGTTGTGTATCACTCTGTGGTACGTGCTGTACAATATGCTATTCAGCACAGTACCAGACACTGTGTTTGTGAGGAGCACACACCAGTAAGGATGTTTGTTAGTGGTGCTGCTGGAACTGGAAAAAGTTTCTTGATTGAAGCTATCATCAAAGATGTGCGTGACCTTACTAACTCTGCAACCACAGTTTTTGTTGCTGCTCCTACTGGTTTAGCAGCTTATAACATAGGAGGTATCACACTTCACAGGTTATTCATGTTGCCAGTTGAACATGGCAAGAGTGGTGATTACAGGAAATTGTCATGTGTCATTGCCTCTGAACTGAGGTCAATGTTTGACAAGATGCATTTACTGATAATAGATGAGATCAGCATGGTTTCACATGTTCTTCTTACATATATCCACCTACGTCTACAGGAGATACTTGGTACCAATGATGACATTCCATTTGGTGGTAAGAATATTCTTGTTCTTGGTGATTTCCTGCAGCTGGCTCCTATAAATGGCAAACATGTTTTCTCTACTCTTTCCATTGAAGAGGCAAAGAAAACAATTGGATGCATAGGTGGAGTCAGTCTGTGGGAGTTCTTCTCATATGTTGAACTCTCACAGAATATGAGACAGCAAGGTGTCATGTCTTACAAAGCATTGCTTGATGAGGTTCACATTGGTTCATTGTCACCCACTTATGTTGAAATGCTACGACAGCGCATGATTGTTAGAAATAATACTCCTATTCAGAAAGCTTGTGATATATTTGCACATGTACAGAAATCTGGAGTACATGTTGTATGTCTATTTCCGAGACTTAAACAGTGTGCAGAGTTCAATGTGATCAAGCTGCAGGGAGAACATCAACCTATTGTCACTCTCACATGCATAGATACCATAGGTGGTGTAAGTCTATCGTGAACAATGGTATCAAAAATGGTTGAGCATCTCACAGAGCTCACAAGTGATGTGTCGCGTACTGCTGGTTTGGAAGCTGTCCTACCATTGTGTAGAAATGCATGCATCATGCTTCGCAGAAACATTGACATTGAGCGAGGTCTTGTGAATGGAGCCAGGGGGTACATCCATGAGTTCCAGTACAATGTGCAAAAGACAACTGTGGAGTTTGTGGTTGTTAAGTTTGACAACTGTGAAACTCCTCGACCAATAGACAGAGTTACAGTCAAGTTTGAGCTTGTGAAAGACATATATGTGACAAGGAAACAATTTCCATTGTGTGCTGCTTATGCAGTGTCCATACACAAGTCACAAGGGCTCAGCCTTGATAGCGCCATTGTAGATATAAGCACTGGTATATTCAAAGATGGCATGTCTTATGTTGCTTTGCCTCATGTGAGACAGTTGTCTGGACTACACATAGTAAATCTTGCAGAAAGTAAAATATGTGCTGACACAAAATGCATTGTTGAGCACAATAGATTACACATATTGTACCAACCAAATGCTCCTTTGTTACCAGTTCCCAGAAGTCCATCAGGAACAGATGTCCCAATGGATGAAGGGTGCAATTAAAGAGAAAGCACACTAAGATTCCACAGTCGTCACCTCACCATTCTGTTACCAAGCAGTCTCTCCATAAACCACTCGCATCTCCGCCTGTGAAGAAATGTATCGGGGTTCACACACTGACAATATTTGACAATAGCACAGGAATAAACTGCTATGCAAACTCTACAATGTAGGCACTTCTCCACATTCCTGAGTTTGCTGATGTCTTGAACTCAAGTTAGTTGACAACTCTGTTGGAAGCATTAAAGAGAGTCATTAGAGGTAGTCAAGAGCAGTTGCCCAGTTTACAAAGCTTGACTCCTCTATGACTAACTCTTGGAAAATATGCAGGACAATCAATGTTTACTGACAATGCACAACAAGATGTCACAGAGTTCATGATGGGAATGATAAACAGTTTATCAGATGATGGCATTGATCTGCATCAACACTTTAAAGCTGACTATGTGTGCAAGTACACACGTTTGTCATGTGACCACAAAGAATCACAAGCAACTCAGGACATGCTGTGGCTATCTGTCTGTTTCCCTGAACAGAGAACCGTGAAGTTCCGTAAGTTGTTTGCAAATGCAGAAACTGGTTGGCTGTGCTGAAGATGTGGTCGTTCTTGTGTTTGCTCTCTGAGAGTTACATCTTCAAATTCATACATAATGATTGTATTGCAACAGTTTAACTCTCAAGGCATGAAAATCACACCACCAATTTCTCACTTCATTGCTGGGAAAACCATGTTCTCAGGAAGTCAATTTGACACCCATGCAATTATCTTCCATCATGGTCTATCCATTCATTCTGGCCACTATGTCACTTGGTGAAGGTTCAGAAAGGGATAGGTGGAGTGCAATAATACAGTATGCACTCTGAAAGAAAGACTACCAAGGAATCTGAAAGATGCATACGTCATCATTCTCTGTGGCACCAATGTTGCACAATATGTGGAGGAGTGATGCTATCTGATCACAGCACCTCACTTAACCAGCATCTTTTACAACAATAACATTCCGATGTGTATATTCCATCCAGATGGCATTTCTTTCCACCAGTTTACATATTTATTTTTATTTAATAGAAGTAATACCCTTTCATCTAAAACTACTGCTGTGTAAAATTCTCATAGGTGATCTATGTGTTTTACTTGTTGTACACTATTGCTACAGCCCATGCTAATTACTCTGATTTCTCTGCCATTGCAGAAGACAACCAAAACAGTGCACCAATGTAACAGATTGTAGAAGACAATTACTTGTTTATCTCACTGTTATTCTGATATGTTGGATGCAAAACAATATTGTTTTAATCATTTACTGCAATACAATTTTCAAAAATCAGTTGTTTTGTAATATTGAGCATTTGCAACCTTTATGTACTTACTACAATAACTGCCATGTTACTGCTCAAGTAGACTTGAGGGTATTAAGCTGTAATCTTTAGACAGTCAGGGAGTCATGTCTCTTTGCAGATGCCTCAGTTAAGCTTGTATGTCTTTGCACATGTTGCTGTGTATTCAGTTGTTTCACAGTGCAATTTGACATGGTGATGACAAACTCAGTATGGTAAATAACACGTATCAGAGTTACAGCACTGTTATCCACATATTATGTATGAAGCTATACTTGTTTGAACAATACACAACCAGGTTAAGTTCTGACTCCTTTTCCTGTTGTTCACACATTCTTGACCTTAAATATGATACTTACTGAACTAACTTCGCAAATCCAAGCACACTCCAAGGGTGCTGGATATTACACATGTCAGTTAGTGAGTTATGTCTTGGCAGAGCCATAGTTATTAGACTCACGTTAACAGCATGACTTCCACATTATGAATGTCATCTGCTAGCACTGAACAGCATTTCTTGAACAGCATCTGACAGGATTATCGATCACTGTTCTTAGACTACACTCCCAACACTGAATATGACAAACTCTACCAAAAGTCGACTCAAACTTGTACATATATATAGTTTACAGACTGCAGATTGAATCTATGTTGCTTACATAGATTCTGAGCTATTTATGTTTGTTAAAAAAAATTGCATGCATTCGTTCATTAACTGTCCCAAAACTGCTGTATCCATGCATTTAATGCTATTGCATTGCAATAAGTGCTACTGTTGATATTGTTCATAGCTGAGTACAGAGATGCATACATGTGATAATCTAGCCTATTTCCACTGTACAATGCATTTCAATATATCTGTGCAGATGTGTACACTGATAATTGAAAAGAAAATTTCAAAAATGATTGTGTACTTCTGTTTCACAATGCAAACAATTGGTATGCTCTTGCTTTTACAGGATCATCCATATTTTGGAGGTCAGATAGGAATTTTCCCAGAACCACAAATGATAAATAGTTCAAAAAGACATTGGGCTTGATTCTAAGCATTGTCGTAATGTGTAATGCAGATCGTAATAGGAATGGTGTAAGTTGCAAATATGTCCAGTAGATACACCAAATGCAATTCTACATTGTGAGATGCACATTGATACAACGCAATATGCCAATGGTGACTTATGCCACAGTTGTGACAAACCCGGAGGTACACAAATGCACAACTGAACATACACCAAGGAAATGGCAGAGCAATGCCAGGGTGGGATTCTAGAAGCAGCAGTGCCACAACATACACCAAGACCAGGTGGCGCAACATGAACCAGGTGGGAGCAGGTATAACAAACACAGCAAAGAAAGGAGCAGGGCCAGACAGGCCAGACACACAGCAACACACATGTGAGATAGGATAGAGAGTGTCTGAGGAAGGCAGGCACACAGAGGCAATGTGGCACAGGGTACAAAGGGAACACAGAGGCCACAGGCACAATGCAGGGATGATGGTGTCACCAGGCACAATGCTCCTGCCATGACCACTGATACATGTAAACAGTGCAACCACAACAGGGACTCAGCACTGGGTGGCACAGACCAGTGGACAGTTGGTGGTGAAACACACCAACATCCATCCCAGTGATGCCACCTGCGGGGAACAATGGCACCCCGGGGTGGAAAGGTGCAGCACAGGCACCATGTTACCACACAGCTGGGAGGTACAATGTGAGGTGGCAAGGACACCATAGCCAGCGAGGTGACCTGTAGCACACAGGACACCATGCAGATATGGCCTGGAGACAGTGGCCTGTGCTGTGAGCAGCATAAATAGCACACCAATCTGATGCACAGGGAGGGAACACTGGGGACAGCAGGCACCAGCACCAGTGTGAACCCCTGTGCATAGCTACAGACACACACACACACACATACACAGCCAAGCATACCAGTAACTGACACAGAGACAGTGTGTATGGCAAACAATTTAATGAACAAACTGGGACAGGGATACAAGGTAACAATGGGAGGGGGATGGGGATGAATAACACAACAGCAACAAACTTAAAAATCATAGTAAACCCAAACCTAAGCAGCCACACCCCAGCCACCCCCAAACGCAACCTGCACTTGTGCACACCCCAACCTTTTAGGCCCACCAACCAAACAACATTCTCACCACAAACAAACAACAATAAACCAAAACCACCATGACCCACTAACAACACCCACACAAACAGACCCAGCAAAAACAACCACCATATACAGTTCCACCCACACAGCTATACAACCCATGACCACAGTGGGGGACACAGAAACTGGGTTCTCCAGGAGGGCAACAACGGACCCATGTAGGTACCAATGTCCTGTGGGATGGCAGTCACCAGGACAACAAGGCAGCCCTGGTCTGGGCTCCTCACCCCCTGCATGGGTTCGGGTGATGGGCCCTCAGCCACCATGGGCAATGGCCTCCCACTGCAACACCAGCATGGCCACCTCCTGCCACAGTCCAGAGCCCCCAGCAACAGGGACAACAGTGTATGGCATAGTGTTTGTTGCTAGGGCATCCATGGCTGCCCCTGCTGTGACAGCCACAACTGCAGGCCTGGTTAGGTGGTGCATCCAAGGCTCCATCCCCATCTGCTGTGACACTGTACTCCCTGTCCAGGCTGAGTGGCTGTGAGTCCTCTGGCCCCTATTGCCAACCGTCAGTGGGGTCCCCCTGGTCCGGCCATGCCTCCATCATTGCTGGATCCCTGTCAGCTGCTGCTACTGAGGAGGAGGTGGTGGAGGAGGATGATAAAGATGGTTGCAGCAACCTGGCCCTCCGCTGCCTGCACCAGGTGTGAAACCGGTACTCCTCCCGTCATGCGCCTTGACAGCTACCATCACCCACAGCAAGACCCTCTTGCCTGCCAAGGCAGCATGCTATGAACACACTGTACTGCATGTAAGGATGCGTCGTCAGTGCTAGGCCCAGATGGGGGGCACACACAAATACGCAAGCAATGTGAGGGCACAGCATAGGCCACAATGGACTCCACCAACCATGGCACAAGGGGTCCATGGAATATGCCACTTGACCCCTCACTGATCGCCTCCTGCCTGGGGCTGGCGGGCATCCCAGCCGCATGTGTAGGTGGTGCCAGCAAGAACATGTGGGGTGAAGAGACAGGTAACAGAGTGTGTTGGAGCACCATACCATAGCCACCATGCCAGCACTGCTGCAACAGATGAACAGCTGTAGGGATACATACCAACACTGAGGTCCTGCCCTAACCCCATCACCATGTCCCTGTGGTGGGTCATGCTAATTAAATGCTGCAGGACTCCAGCCTCCCTGCATGTCAGGTCCTGCTGATGGTGGGCATGCTGTCAGATGGTCCAAAGTATCCCCGTTGCCTCTGCCATACAGGTGGAGATGGCCATCCAAACCCTCTCACACTCTGCAGCACTGCTTCTATGGCACCCAGGTGGCAGCAGCGTCTGACCCCACTGCTGGACGTAGTTGACAAGAAGTGCCATCTCGTGCAGCGTAAAGTTGGGAGCATGGCCACTGAGGCTCAGGGATGACCCAGAGGACATCACGGCTAGTCGTCCATGTGGCACCTGTAACAGGGGAAGGAATGACACATGCATAATTACAGACCTCCACCATGGCCGTGCAGACCACCCCCACCCACCATGTGCAACACTGGACACCGGCTGTGAGATATGGGTCTGTGTCGGCCACAGGCCTGCAACCATGGCCCACCACCCCATGTGGCACCCCCACACCAATGCCACACACAGCATGAGGTGTGTAAATGCTGAGCCATGCCATGTAGGGTCCTGGCACACAGTGCTGCACACAGTGACCACGGTGCACCACCACAGTGCCTGTCCCCTGCAGAGGCATGTAGCTGGCCAACCCTGCACAGTGTGGGCATGGAGTGCCACATGCAGCCCTGCCACATGTCTGCACCAGCACCCCCAAGTGGAGCTGCATATGGCCACACCCACCAGGTGACCAAGGGGCTGACACAATGCCAACTGTGGGTGCTGGCATGAGGACTGACAGTTACTTACCTGTGTTGTGTACCATGGAGTCTGTAATGGGTGGTGCTGATGGGTCTGGAGCACACCTTGATAGAGAATGAGCAAGACAACATAAGCCTGTGGCACAGTCAGGGACCTCCGGAGCTGCTGCGGTGTGGCAGTGTGTACCTACCTGTACCTGTGCGGTGGCGCTGAATCTTACCCAGGGGACAGAGAGCAGCAATGTCAGGTACACAGTGCTGGACAGGCATTGGGAATGTGCACATTGATCAATGTCATATACTCACTGAAGTTTCATATATGCCCACTGTGGAGCTAGGGAGGGAATGGACATGGGTTAGTTCACAGCTGGAACTGCCCCTGTGGCCAGCAGCCTCTGGGTGCTGCTACCCCCCAATGGCCTTATCCCATAGGCATGTACCCATACACTGCCAAGGACAATCCCCAGGACACCCTGCTGTGACTGACCATGCACAGGGTGCATGTGGTCAGGTGCAGACCCAACGGGTGTAACATGGAGAGCGTGGTACAGGGACAGTGCAACACAGCCAACTGGGCAGGCAGCTGTGCACCTGTGTGATTGGCACAGGCAATGTCCTGTGTAGGCCCCCCCACACAGTCTGGGCCATGGCTGGTGGCACCTGGCCCATCCACATGGGACGACTGGGACAGGGGCCACCATGTGCTGCACACAGGCATGGATGGCGCTACAAGGTTGGATGGTGCGGCATCACTGGAAGCTGTGCACAGGCCGGTGTGTGGGCCAACCCACCACTGTAGTGCCACACTCCCAAACCTACAGATATGCCTCACTGTTGCACCAGCACAGCAACAGTGTGACTGGGCCATTGCACTGCCTGTGTGAGCCGGTACCAGTACCATGTTGGCAACCCAGCCGGGATACCCATGACCAGTCACAGCTGCACTGTGCACCCATGGCATGCCTGCTGGCACAGTGTCCATGCATCTACGCCTACAACACAGGACTACAGAAACACGCATACTGGACAGTCTGTGACATACCCATGTGATCCTGTAGTACAGCATGCCACCGTGGGGTGGCAGCAATGTCCAGCATGGTGTGTGCAGTGCTAGGTACTGCCTCACCTCTGGGGAACATTGCACCCTGTCTGCAACCCATGCCCACACACCAGAGGAGTGAAGTAACACCTGCACGACACCCTCCATGGCAGGGAATAGTGCCCACCACAAACACAATACCAGCCTGTGCAGGTACAACCTCCCTGAGTGCCCACAGTGAGGGGCGCACCCATGGTGGACCATGTACTGCGCACAGTGGTGTCATGTCACAAAAACAGGCCCAAACTCCTCACCCTTCCATGGCACATCCCAGGTCCACGGCACCCAACACTGGGGACCCAGCTGCCAGACTGGTGTCAACTATGCAGACACATACAACATACAGTATTGTGCACTGCAGTACCCTGTTGTAGCCTACACAGCCACCCAATGCATGCATGATGGTGTGGGTCCCAGCCCACCTGAGCGTAGCAGCTGTGCATACCATATGTCGCGGGCTGACTGCGTTGTGGCCCAGCAGGCACAGCCCTGTACTGCAGGGGCAGCTGAGGGGTGTGGCCATGGCCTGTGCTGTGCAGGCATGCCGGCATGTGCCATGGGCAGTACCACTGATGGGCTCAGAGGAATGGGGGCATACCTCCAGGTGCCCCTCAGCACAGGGGCCATCCCACCCCATGCCCCACCCCAGAGCCCTGGCCCATGGCCACCTCACATGGGCAGAGTGCCACCAAACAGCCACTGTGCAGTGCCCTGCATACCCAATGGCCAGTTGTCATGCCACAACACACCAGCATCGCAGCAGTTCATGCGCATGCGGCCTACCTCAACAGTGAACAGTCATGAAACACGTGGGGCACCAACCCACCATATAGGTCACTGTCCCACAAATACTCCTCAGGAGTGGGAGGGGGGCTGTATGTTCCATCTGGTAGAGGTCACAGCCATAGGATGTCTGCCCCCACCCCAGGCATGGGGGAGGGTTTACCTGGCCTAACCGCATGGGTGAGTGATGGACCACACAGGCAACATGTTACTACACGCTTGTAGCAGGTCCAGTACACTGCCCACCACACAGTGGTGTGTGGCTGTAACATGCCCCCCATATCCCTGTTCACCCTCCCACAGCACATCCCCTGGTACTGACCACAGCCATTACACATAATGTATCGGATCCCCTGACCATCCACCTTGGGAGGGTTATGTCTGCACACTTCTCACCTGTACCACAGTATGGCAACTGTTCCCCACTGTACCAGACAGAGGCTGTATGTGCCACACTGCGGAGACCCATGATGCATTAATTGTTGACCTAAGGGAGCATCACTCCATTGGACATGCTGCTTGTCACTATGTCAGTCACTCCAAGACAGGCATGTGGAACATGAACAGGGGTGCAGCCAGACAGTTTTGTATTGTACAAGCAGACACCAACATTCCCCTCCCCATTATTAACAGTACACATCCTCTCCAAATGTTCCCCCCTTCCAAACATGTATGACTGATGTCAGATGTCCCCTCTAATCCCTACAGTGGTTGTACATGTAACCCCCTCCTACACAACGGATGTATTTACAGTGACACCTGACAGTGGCCTACAGTAACACATGTACTATACATCAGAGTGCTAATGCAATGTGAACAGTAGATGGATCTTGACAGGAACTCCACATGTCTGTACACAAATGTGTACAGTGAATATGCCTGCCTACACTCTTGTACATGACTGCTGCAGTACAACAGTGGTCTGTACCTCTAGGTATAGTCTGTTGCAGTCCTCCACATGCAGCCCATGGGTTCCACAGTGTGACAGACCCTATACAACAAATGGGAAAGAAATGGCTGAGAAGTATGTATGCCTGCCCAGTCCCTCATGGCAGTAAAAGATGGAGTAGGGGTTTGTAAGGGGGGACCTGCTGTAGCCCAATACTCACCAGTGTGCTGAAGTTCTGTCCCTGTCCTGGTCTAGATAGCACTGCTCAGATGCAACTTTCTCCTACTCCCAGGTCTGCAGTCCCTGTACCACTACACAGTGCCTGGGCGTATCGACTCTCAACCGCACGTGCCACACGTGCATTTTGCATATGTATCCCATGTCGCACTTTGCAGATGCGCATATGCGGCATGTGTGACAGCAATTGCAATGTGCGATAATGCTGTTTGGCATGGCATCTGCGACGTGCGGATGTGGCCTGCCTGTTTTCACGCATATGCGTGCACTCTCTGCAGTGTGGAATGGGTGTGGGTGACCCTGTATGTGTAGTACCTGTGCCTGCTGGGCTGTGTGTGTGTGTGTGTGTGTGTGTGTGTGTGTGTGTGCGCACACCTGGGAGGCCATGGCAGGCAGATGCCCACTGGCTGTGACACACAAAGAGCAATGTTGCGACTGGGGGTGACACCCTACCCTACATGGTCCCAGTAATGCCCTAGAAAATCAATGACAAAATGACAACACGCTATAGGGTTGACGTTCCAGCATGTTTAATTACACAGTGCTCATTACCAAGGCCCCTAGAATTCTGCAGCTGCAGAATTTTGCACAGAACTTGTAACCTACCACAGAACTTCTGCAGTTTTGCAGAATTCACTGTTCTTGGTGATTATTAATATTTCTGTTTATCTATAGAACCTGGTTCCCTTCCCCTCTTTTTATATCCAAAACCCCCTCTATGCTCAGAATGTGATGTCATCATTGCTATCATATCATACATTAGCTAATGAAATGGCTGCATTCTGTCACAGAAATGAATAGTCACTTATCTACCACTGCTCCCACTGCCTGAGGCGGTGGCACAGCACATCAAGCATGGTGATAGTTGCTCAACCTGTACCACAGCCTAATACAATTTTCAGTCTTGTGTTATTACACTAGGGCCAACTTAAACAAAACCTTGACAATAGCATAGACTTGTTAAGTCCATACCTTACTTTGTACAAACTTATTTTTGCCTTCAAGGTATAGAGATGCCATCTGAAATGAATAACTGGTAAAATGAATTTACTTGTAATTTTTAAGAAAAATAAAGTAATTATGCCCAGAAAAGTGGAATATAATAATGCATAGACCTGTTGAAAGAATAGACTTGTTAAAAAAGTAATTGTGTTGTACATATTTTTGCCAGGGTTTTTGATTAATACTGTCATCGATTGATAGAATCACTTAAAAGTTATAGCTCCAGAAGCAAATGATTTGATACCTTTTAATGGACCAACATAGATGTAACAACCAGAACCAAGTGCTCTAGCTTTTTGGACCAACCAATCCTTCTTCAGATGGCAGTTATTTAGAAAAAACAATACTTTTAACAGCTAGGTCATGCAGAAAAAACAGAAAAAATCCCCACTGTTTTAAAATACTCATTTAAAAAAATACAGATGATGATGTCAGAGAAGTTTAACAGTGCCATATTACCTTCATCTGGGAGGGTCTCGGGGATCAAAGGTGCTTTGTGAAAAACACATACAAAGAATCCTACTGCTTATAAATTAAATTGACATAGGATAACACTGCTGGAGCAGATTACTCCTAAATCAAGCTATGAGTGTCACAGTGTATATAAGAATGTGATTATTGAAAAACAACCCCCACTCAGATTAAATACATACTAGGATTGTTTAGGACTCCAAGACATTTCAATGTATGCATTATAGACAAGAAGTTGTCAGTCAAACTGTTTTAAAACCATCAGTGCACACTGTATGATGTGTAAAATGTAGCTGGACCTATCACCCAGCTGTGCTCTCCACCTAGATATCATGCCCTATAAACTTCAAAACCTCTAGTGTATTGACAGGACTTTATAAATTATAATTAAATATAAATTGACAGTGTTAGTGTCAAATAACAAACTCTTGTTGAGGACCACCAAGGAATTAAGACCATGTAGCCTGATATGTACTGATGTCAATAAATTCTCAGTCTGTAACAACTTGATGTACCAGAAGTGTCTAAGGAATCTGAAAAAGAGATACAAATTAAATTTCTCTCCTCCTCTTCACATAAACAGTACACTCTACCCCACCCACATCCCCATAATGCGGGGGGGGGGGAATAACTAGTTTTGAGGAGATAGTATCTCACACAGACACACACACACACACACAGACTCTTAATGAATTTTCATTCACATTAATCCCTGCAATAGTTCCCCAAATGAATTCAACTTGTCATGAAATCTCAAGTAAAAGGGATCATGTATCCTAATACCTACAGAGCAAAAATGTGACACTATTTAACCTTGATCCTATCTGTGTAGTAATATTTTCAAAGATTCTGGATAGAACCACAATGGAATAAAACTGCCGCCCTCCTCAGGGTAAGGTAACTAGAAGTAAATATTAAATATGTGTGTAAAACCAGAGGTCTAACATCCGAAAGCTAGAGCACTTGGTTCTGGTTGTTACATCTATGTTGGTCCATTAAAAGGTATCAAATCATTTGCTTCTGGATCTGTTCTTGTAAGGACCAATACAACTAATACTAAATCTAGATTTCAACATGGAAGATACCGGAATTCACTGTAGAATATGGCAGCTGCTTAACATCAAGAAGAAATTGGCACAGCTAGACAGTGACATCTATTTTCTAACACAGTGCAAGAGGAGAAACAATCCCTAAAGGTCTTACTATTTGGAATCCATTAAAAAACACAGACAATTCTATATATGCAGAACAACTCTGTCGTAGGACCGCTGAGAAATTGAGACATCACAGGATTCATGTCATATGCCAAAAAAGTGGTTCTGACAAAGAGTTTGCTGAAATTGTTACCACACCGGAAAGGATGTCTGGGGAACCTATTCAGGGCATCTTGCGAGAGATTCACATTAACTATCAAAAGACCTTAAGAAAAGCCATGCTTATGAAAAATAAGAAATTTAATGTTCTTCAACATACCATACGTCCTAACAACCATGAAGAACATAATGGAGTCACTGAGCATTGACACAACGCAGATGGGCACCTTTCAGTCGTTAATTTATCCAACCACACACTGACTACTGGAGAACTAAATGTACTTTCAAAGGGCCTCACTTTCTGCCCAACAAAACCACTGGATAAAATACAGTTTTGTGGTGAACTGGAGGAATACTTCCATAGATTGAGGTTTAAAGAATTCTTTCATGGCAAGGAAGAAATCACTGGTAGCAAAGACATCGCAATCAGTAATAATTTAATGGATAAGAAAAAGAAATTTGAATTTACCCCCTCAAGTTGGCGTAACAAAAAACTAGACAATTGCATTCATTGTTTCCACCAACATGTCAGTGGTCAGATCTTTACTAGGCATAAACAGGCCCATTATAACCTTTCTCCACTGGAACAGAGAGCTATAAGAACATTGAAAACAAGCTACAACAACGTCATCAAAAATACTGATAAAGGCTCTGCAGTGGTGGTTTTAAACAGAGAAGGTTATATTAATGAAGCTAACAGACAGTTAACAGATCTTACCTACTACAAAGAACTAGAGAGTGATCCCACTACAAGATATAATGATGAACCACATAACTTAATTAGTACTTTTCCAGACCATGTACTTCAAAAAAAACTAACTGACCTCATCCCTGCTAACCCAGGCCAGGGACATTCTACATGCTGCCTAAAATACATAAACTTGGCAATCTGGGAAGACCCACAGTCTCTGGTAATGGTACCTTGACTGAGGGGATTTCAGGGTTTGTAGAGACCATTTTGAAACCACTGGTTATGGAAACAGACAGTTATATCCAAGACACTATGTACTTTTTGCGTGTACTTTCTGGTTATAAGGATTTACCACCTGATACCGTTTTAGTGACAATGTATGTGACATCCCTCTACACTAATATTCCACACATAGATGGCGTTACAGCATGTCTTAAATACATACAGGAGAAAGGACCGGAACAAAACATCAACCCTGTAGTAATGGGAGAACTTATGGAATTCATTTTGACACATAACAACTTTACCTTCAATGGTAAACATTATGTTCAAACTATGGGAACAGCAATGGGTACAAAGATGGCTCCACAGTATGCTAACCTTTTTATGGCAGACTTGGAGGAGGATTTTTTAAGGCACTGTCCCCATAAACCATTAGCTTATTTCCGTTACATTGATGATTTGTTTATTATCTGGGCAGAGGGCACAGATGCACTTCAAGATTTTCATCAAGAACTTAATAACCTCCACCCTACCATAAAGCTTACCCGGGAGTATTCCACCACCAATGTTAATTTTCTGGACACCACAGTCACCATTAAGGATGGAACCTTACATACATGTATTTACAGAAAGCCAACAGACAGACAGAGATACCTACACAAGAAAAGTAATCACCCAAACCACATAAAAAAATCTGACATATACTGTCAAGCACTCCGATGTCACCGTATTTGTTCAAATGAGCATAACAGAGATACACATTTGGCTATGTTGTAAAACACCTTTATTGAACAGGGACACTGTTCCAGAGAAATTGACAGGATAACAGAACGTTCATCGCAAGTACCAAGACAACAACTACTTCAATATAAAGAAAAGACAGTTACAGACAGAATACCATTATTAGTCACATATAATCCAGACCTTGAACTTCTGTGTAAGATTATTAAAGACCTCCACCCGCAGGCTGACCCACTGGCACAGCCATTGGATTTCCACTTGCGATACCAGTGACCCGGGTTCAGGAATGGACTCGGGCTGCTGGTGAGCCGGCCGGGGAGAGGCAAATGAGCATCCGACGATGGCTCGCCTTCTCAGGGGGAAGGGTAGATATGCGGCTCTGCACCTGCTGACTCCTGGCGGAGGCTGGGAGTATGGCAGGACATTGGCCCCAATACGCTATGGGAGTGATGGACGTCGGCGTAAGCCTTGACGTCAGTGGCACATCACTTCTCAGGGGAGCAAAGCAGAAAATGGCACCAGGCCGATCGGGTGATGGCCCTCCAGAACCCTCAGCACCAGACTCCTGGACACCCATATGCCATCCCAGCAGCACCCCAGGATCATTGGTTGGCCGCCAGGGCCATTCTTCTATGGAGGTAAGAGACCCACCCAGTGAAGGGATACACCAGGGTTACTTGGGGCTGGCTGTGATATGGGGCGGTAGGGGTCAGAGAGTAGCCGCGTTGGAGAGTTCATGTGGGGGCCCGAAGGAGAGACCAGCCAGGTGTGGGGGAGGAGTATATAAAAAAAAAAGACCTCCACCCAATATTTAGTGAGGATGAGACCCTTAATTGTATTTTTAAGGAACTACCACTACTCTCTTTTAAACAACCACCAAATTTAGCCAGCCTAATTATTAGGAGCAAGTTTTACCAGAACACAATACCATGTCACACAATGGCACATGACCCTGCAATCAACAAACCTGTAAGACTTGTGAGCTCATTTCCACCCTTGGACTGTGTGGTAACATCACAAAACAGACAATTCAAGGTGCATGGGAGTTATACATGCACATCTCAACATGTTGTTTATTTCATTCAGTGCAAGAGATGTCCATAAACAGGTTATGTTGGAGGGACAAGCCATCAGCTCTGCACTAGTATGAACTCGCACAGACATACTATTAGAACAAAGAAGACTGAAAAAAAACAGTGGGGCACCAATTCTCCCAGCCTGACCACTCAAATTTGGATATGTCAGTAATGGTCTTAAAAGGAAATCTCAAAAACACACAACAGAGACAAGCTTTTGAGATTAAAGTTATTTTACATCTCAATATGGTAGCAGATGGACTAAACATTGATTTGGGTTTCATGGGACATTACAGAAATTGACATCCACGGACCTCTTCTTCTTCTTCAGATGGGCATATTATAGGACTTCTGCATGTGTGGGGTGTGGGTGTGTGTATGTATGGATGTATGTGTGAAGGTATGTGTTGTGAGGCATGTGAATATAGCATGTGTGGGGCTTGCTGTCACACTGAGGTAGGATTTTATTTAGATACACGGAGTTACTGTACAGTGTGTTACTACTTTTACTTCACACACATAATGAATATTAATTCCTCCTCACTTGTTACCTTTACTCAGGAGTGGGGTTTATTCCTTTGTGCCATATTCAGATTACCTAGCCAGTTACTGTAGATACAGGAGTATTATCACAGACTGTCACAAAAAAAAAATTTAAATCTGAACATATTGGGGTTTGAGATCTCATTTGCATGGGGGTCCTGGGCAGATCGTTTTACATTAGGCTACTAGTGTGGTGAGTTATGGAAATGTAGGTATGTTAGACCTCTGGTCTCACACACATACTTAATATTTACTTCTAGTTACCTTACCCTGGGGATGGCGGCAGTTTTATTTCATTGTGGTTCTATCCAGAATCCTTGGAAATGTTACTACACAGATAGGATTAAAGTTAAATAGTGTCACATTTTTGCTCTGTAGGTATTAGGATACATGATCCCTTTTACTTGAGATTTCATGACAAGTTGAATTCCTTTGAGGAACTATTACAGGGATTGATGTGAATGAAAGTTCATTAGGAGAGTGTGTGTGTGTGTGTGTGTGTGTGTGTGTGTGTGTATGTGTGTGTGGGGGGATATAGGTGGGGTAGAGTGTACTGTTTATATGAAAAGGAGGAGATAAATTAAATTTTTATCTCTTTTTCAGATTCCTTAGACACTTCTGGTACATCAAGTCATTACAGACTGAGAATTTATTGACATCAGTACATATCAGGCTACATGGTCTTAATTCCTTGGTGGTCCTCGACAGGAGTTTGTTATTTGACACTAACACTGTCAATTTATATTTAATTATCATTTATAAAGTCCTGTCAATACACTAGAGGTTTTTGAAGTTTATAGGGCATGATATCTAGGTGGAGAGTATAGCTGGGTGATAGGCCCAGCTACGTTTTAAACATCATACAGTGTGCACTGATGGTTTAAGACAGTTTGACTGATAACTTCTTGTCTATAATGCATCCATTGAAACTTCTTGGAGTCCTAAACAATCTTAGTATGTCTTTAATCTGGGTGGGGGTTGTTATTAAGTAATCACATTCTTATATACACATATACAGCAGTGTTATCCTATGTCAATTTAATTTATATGCAGTAGAATTCTTTGTATGTGTTTTGCACAAAGCACCTTTGACCCCCGGGACCTTCCCAGCTGAAGTTAATATGGTACTGTTAAACTTCTCTAACATCATCATCTGTATTTTTTTAAATGAGTAATTTAAACTGAGGCGTGGCCAGCGCTAAGCTTAATAGGCGCTGTTGCAATCCCCACCGCACACCCGAGTTAAACCCACTTCATACCTGCTTTCTGTAACCCCTCTTGCTCCATGTGTCTAAAGAAGTGTTTTGCCCTCTGGTAGCTCCGTTCTGGATTCCCGCCCCACTCTGGAAGTACCTAGTATATCCGTCGCCTGTCTACTCGTCTGGCAACCTGGCCTACCGTTAAAATGGAGCCTTCTCCTTCCACTTCACATCCAGAGGGCGGACTGGCAGAAATATGGCAGATGTTCACCGAAATCTTGCATCGCATGGACAATCTGGACAGTGCTACATGGAAAAACACTGCGGATATAGTGGATCTACCACAACGGGTTTGTATAACAGAACACAGACTATCAGAAGCAGAAGACGGTTGCTGGTGAACCGGGGCACGAGTGCTGGACCAAGAGAGGCTTATTCATCAGTTATGGGCCAGGATGGAGGATTTAGAAAACCATAGCAGACAGAACAATTTGAGATTTGTGGGCTTTCCTGAGGGCTGTGAAGGACCTGATGTTATCTGCTTTTTACAAAAGGAGCTTCCCCCCCTGTTGGGCTGGCACTCTGAAAACTCTCCAGAGATTGATAGAGCTCACAGAACATTGGCACCCCGCCCGGCTCCTGGAGATTGTCCTCGTACCATACTGGCCTGCTTTCTTCGGTTCCAGGACCGGGAATCCATCACTAGGCTGGCACGCCAAAAAAACAACTTATGTGGAAAGGCCATAGGATTCAGATCTTTGCGGATTATTCCCAGGAGCTAACTGCACACCGCAGAGCCTTCACTGCAGCACGTTGGGCCTGCGCTGACTTGGGGTTAGAGTATTCATTGAGATAACCAGCTTGTCTCTGCATTATTTTGAATGGAGTGCCGTGACTATTTGACAATCCGTCAGCCACTGAAAAATTCTTGGCATCTCAGGCTCCTAAGCTAAATCAGGGTGTACCCAGGGAATCTCTGGACTTGGGGGCCACAGCTATGGAGACTTCTGTGCTAGCATCTA
This sequence comes from Neoceratodus forsteri, assembly GCA_016271365.2. Lineage (NCBI taxonomy): Eukaryota > Metazoa > Chordata > Ceratodontiformes > Ceratodontidae > Neoceratodus > Neoceratodus forsteri. The sequence goes on along the minus strand of CM057450.1, from coordinate 864,744,464 downwards.
CAACCTCCCCTCTGGATCCACTCAACCTGTAGCCCTACAGCCCAGGACCCCTTCTCGCTCTGCCCCTCAGAAATCCCCGGGGAGTAAAAAAAAAAATAGAAGGAGGGCTCGTCTCGAATGGGGCCCATATTGATAAAACCCCCCGGCTCCATTCCCGGAGTCGCAGTGCCAGTTCTGACTCTGTGGCCTCACACTCCTCCATACAACCTGACATGAGCAATAATCAATTTCGAGCCTTAATGGACCTTCCGACAGAGGGATCCCAGCTGGACCCACCTTTGCCTCCTAGACTGTCTCCTAAGGGTAATAAATCCCATGCTGCATGCTCACTCTCCTGGGCGGATGCTGTGGAGTAGCTCGCTCCTGAGACCTCCACCATTATGGATACTGCTTCCACTTACCCAACACCCTTTTGCTCTGCAGCTGCCCCCGCTAAATCTGCGGGCTGAATGTGACTGGGACAGTTTCTTGTTGTTCTCTGTTTTTTTTTTCCTCTCTCGTTATAGTAGTATTGGCGGCCAGCCATGTTCTCTATCCCCTGGTATGTGCCCATTATACCTGGGCGTTCCTGGTACTATTACCAGGGGGGGTAAAGATCCAGAGAAATGATTCTTTCTCTGGTCATTTATTTATTTTAACCCTCCTTAGAGTGGGCATGACTAGATGACAGCTAGTCATGCACAGTATATGGCAGCCTCTTCCTGTTGACCCTCTAGCTCTTTACAGCCCTGCAGTTTGTAACTACTGTATGGTACAATTGGTGGGGGGGGGGCTAGTCCCTCAAACATCTATGAAGTAAATTTAATGTGGAGGGTGGCTACTTTAGTCGAATTGATGGTGCAGGTATTGTGTACTGGTGGGATATTGCGTAGAGAGTCTTCTGGGCAGTGGGTTGTCCTATTCCTCTCTCGCTGTAGTTAGATAACTACCTACCTCCCAGCGATTCCTGCTGGTATCTGGGCCGTAATTCGGTCGATGCGTGTAGCAGGAGCTGATCTGTTAGGGGGGAAGGGTTTTGGGAAGGGGGGAGGGGGAGAGGTCTCTTACATTTGTGGTTATTCAAAGTTATGGTTGTTGTTTGTAGTTAATGTTCAGGGCCTATTGATCCCTTTTCAGAAATGTGTAGTTATATATGCTGTTAGTAGTTTTGGCATTCTGAATTCTGAGATTTTGACCTACTTCCATCAAGGCTGTTTTAAGAGAAAGGGTTCCCATCCTGGGGATTGTGTCTCTGGCCTTGGTGCTTGTGGATACATATAGGGTTTGCCATGATCCCACCCAGGTCAAATGGAGACTAATCTTATCTCCTGGAATGTCCGAGGACTTAATTCTCCCATTAAACAGAAGAAAGTCTTGCTCCATTTGAAGAAGCTCAGACCTTCGGTAGTCCTCCTTCAGGAGATGAAACTCTCCTCAGCCAAAGCGAGGAAGCTTAGACAGGGCTTGGTAGGGGAAGAGCTACACAGTGTGGCAGACTCTCACAAGCATGGGGTCTCTATACTTCTACATAAAACTCTGGGGTGGAAAGTTAGAAGACATACCCACGATGCAGAGGGGAGATGGATCATGGCTGAAATGGAGATGCCAGAAGGCCCGTTAGTCTAGTTAATTTATACGCCCCTAACCAGGATTGTCCCCTTTTTTTCCATATGGTTAACCAGGCCCTCACAGATTTTAATACTCACAAAGTCCCAATTTTATTTGGGGGTGATTTTAACCTGGTGCTCGACCAATCTTTTGATAGAAGCAATAAGGCCCCTGAACCACATAGGCAGGCAAAAAAGCCCTCCTGAGGCTAATGGATGAACATGGTCTGCTGGACGCATGGAGAGTCTTACACCCTGTGGTGCGGGGTTATACATGCTTCTCGCAGACACATGGTTCATCCAGTAGACTCAACCTATGGCTACTCTCTACTGGACTCTTTGACAAGGTGTCTACCTCTCGTATGCACCCCATTTATGTTTCAGACCATGCCCCTCTGGAAATTCAGGTTAAACTGGGACAGAACCACCCCTCTCCTCCTTCTGGCATTTGGACCCCCTTCTCCTGGAGGACGGGGACTTTCAGAAGTGGCTGTGCCCTGCAATTGCTGAATATTGGACTAACAATGATAATGGAGAGGTCGCGGATATTACCCTATGGGAAGCCTTCAAGGCTACAATAAGGGATGGGATAATGGTCTTTGCTTCAGGTAGGAGACACCGCCGGGAGGCAGATCAGCGGGCTTTAGAAAAACAACTATATCTCCTGGAAACTCAGTATAAATCTTTTCAAGACAATCCTCCACCTCAGTCTTTACTCGCACAACTGGTGAGTACCAGAATTTCCCTGAATGCTCACCAAACCCGTCAGGCTGAACTTAATCTTAGGCGGATTCGTCATGCCTACTGGGAGGGAGGGGAAAAGGCTAGTAAACTCCTGGCATATCGCCTTAAACAGCAGCAAATGTCCAAGAGGATACATGCCTTAAGGGATCATACTGGGGTCCCGTGTTGTTCCACTGCAGGGGTCAATGACATTATGGCTCAGTTTTATAGGCAGTTATATGCCTCCCCTAGTCCCACCAGTCTGCCCTCCATCCAAAAATTCCTGGATTCATTACCCATCCCAAAGCTCCCTCCATCTGATGTCAAAGTGTTGGAAGCCCCGATCACTGTGGAAGAAGTGGATAGGGCTATTCAATCCATGAATCTTCGTAAAGCCCCTGGGACCGATGGACTCCCCATTGATTTCTACAGGGTCCAAGGTGTAAACCTTGCTCCATATTTAGTCTGGATGTTTAGGCATTTCTTACTCACAGGAACCTTACCCCCATCCCTAAGGGAAGCCACTATTACTGTACTCCCCAAGAAGTGAAAGGACCCTCTTTCCCCTGGTAGTTATAGTCCCATTTCCCTCATCAATGCGGATGCCAAAATCCTGGCCAAGGTTCTTGCCAGCAGACTAGAGCATCTCTTATCAGGGCTGGTTCATCCCTCCCAAGCTGGCTTTGTAAAGGAGCATCTGGGGTCTGATCATCACAGAACTCTCCTCTCAATAATGCACTATTCCAAACTGTCAAAAAAACACCTTGTTGCTCTAGCCGTTGACTTTGAAAAGGCATTTGATTCAGTAGAGTGGTCATATCTGTTCCACACCCTTTCCTCAATGGGGGTAGGACCCGGTTTTCTCTCCTGGATTAAACTATTATATGCCTCTCCCCTGGCTAGAGTTTTGACTAATGGCAATCTATCGGCACCTTTCCAATTGCAGAAAGGTACAAGACAAGGTTGCCCTCTTTCCACCCTCCTGTTCATTTTAGCCATTGAACCCCTGGCCACCGTGTTTCAGGAAGCACCCTCTATCCCTGGAATACTGATGGGAGGCATCACCTTTAAGACATTTTTGTATGCTGACAATCTGTTGGTCACTACAGAATGCACCCCACAGGTGATTCAATCTATTTTACATATATTGAATGTATTCTCTGGAATATCAGACTTTAGGATTAACCATACCAAAACTGAGGTCCTCCTCAATTCGGTACCCTTTGGTATAGACATTGCGGCCTCGGGTCTCAAATGGTCCCCCAATGGTATAAAGTATTTGGGTATCATCCTACACCCTAATTTGTCCAAAATGCTCACTGCCAATTTTTCTCTAATGGTGGAGTCGATTAAAGAGGACACGGATCGTTGGAAAGCCTTAAGGCTCTCATTAGCCGGGAAAATAGACTCCATCAAGTTGATGGTGGCCCCTAAGTTATTGTATCTGTTGTCCCATCTCCCTATACCTATTCCTTCAAAATGGTTTCAAAAATTGGATGCTGTCATTGGTAATTTCCTTTGGGAGGGCTCCCGACCATGGTTTAGTAAGCTTAAACTTCATCAGCATTGGAGTAAGGGGGGTTGGGGACTTCCATGGTTCCAAGGGTACCACATGGCCTTTGTCTCAGCCCAGACCACTTTATGGTTCTCTAACACTGGTCCTACTTTGCCTACTTGGCTCCCTTTGGAGGCATCATTATTACAGGCCCCTTCTCCTGCGGTGTCGCTGTATAGTAAAAAAAATCTCCCCTTAAATCTTCCTCCTCCCTTCCTACTATCCATATATTGGCAAAGAGTTGTAACTCTTTTAGGCCAGGATTTAACTCCTTGAAGGTTTATGCCACTATGGAACAACCATGCCTTGGTAGTGGGTGGTAGTATGATCCGCTGGAAAGTTTGGGAATCGCAGGGTATCTTTTTAGTTCAAGATTTATTGCTCCCAGATTCTAGTTCAATGGATACTTTTGAGGCATTAAGATCCAGATACCACCTCCCGACCTCTCATTTTTGGAGATATCTCCAAATTAGAGATGCCATCACCCACCTACCCAATTTTCCTAAAAATAAAGGGTCGCAATCAAGATCACATCCTATTACACTCTGGTTACATCACCCTAGGAATACAGCCAGTATGATCTATAATGCCCTTAGAGGTGCTACTGCAAACCCTACCTTGCCAGCTAAAGCCCAATGGGAAAAGGATTTTCATTCTCCTATCTCCGAGCTCCAATGGGACCATGCTTGGGTGAGATTACATATGTCATGTAGGGATGGGCGCACCCATCTCATTATGAACAAAACCCTCCACAGGTGGTACAGAGATCCAGTTAAACTCAAAAAGATGGGGCTCCTCCAGCATGACACCTGCTGGAGATGTGGCAGTCAAGGTGCCCTCCTTTTTCATATACTTTGGGAGTGTCCCAATCCCCAGCATTTCTGGACAGCAATTCAAGATATGTGTGCTTTCCTGTTCCCTCAAGTAGTACCGGATCCCCCTCTTCTCCTTTTAGGTTGTGCCCATTCTCATACACCCAAGCATTGTCCAGGGGCCCAGTGGGTCACTGCTGTGGGGGCAATAGCCAAAAGGCTTATTTTAATGAGGTGGCAGTCCCCAGAGGTCCCATCCTTCTGAGAGTTCCTTCAGGCATTAGCCCAAGGAGCTATATATGAGAGGGTCTCTAGTTTTGCAGGGGGCTCACTGGTCCAATTTGACAGATAGTGGCAACCATATCTTCATTCCAAGTACTGTCATGATGTCCAATCCTAGGTGGTCAGTAACTTCCAAGAGGCCCCTGTCTGGTCTGGAGTTTATAGGCTTTCTCGTTTTATTTTCATTCTTGTCAAGGTATTTTCTTTTATCTCAGAATCAATTTTCCTTTTTGGTTTTTCTGTTTATGGTGTATATAGTTCCAATTAGTATTAGGCCTGATCCAGGATGCAACTCTGTTTACCATACGCTGCCCTGGGTCCTATATGCTATTGTTATTTTTGGGTTCCATCAGTTAATAACCCATGACTTCCACTCTTTTGGGTGGGAGGGCCTAGGTAGGTTTGGATCATTACCTATGACAGTGCTTTTTATTTCTTTTCTTGGTATCCATCAGGTTTGTATTTCTGATGTCCGTACCAATGTTGCAGTATGGTTGCATATAACATCTTAAAATCATATTTCTGTTTTGTGCATCCTGTGTGAAATAACAATAAAATCTTTAACAGCAAATGAGTAATTTAAACCAATGGGGATTTTTACTGTTTTTTCTGCATGATCTAGCTGTTAAAAGTATTGTTTTTTCTAAATAACTGCCATTAGGCTTCTGAAGAAGGACTGGTTGGTCCGAAAGCTAGAGCACTTGGTTTTGGTTGTTACATCTATGTTGGTCCATTAAAAGGTATCAAATCATTTGCTTCTGGATCTGTTCTTGTAAGGACCAATACGGCTAATACTAAATCTAGATTTCTAAAAGTTATAGAGAAATGTTGTGTGCAGGGCCAGCTGTTGTGCCAGACCGTAGCATGTTGTGTTCCCATGCCAGCAACTCAGGTTCAGAGATGAGTTCTGGGAGCTGGCTGGGCAGTACAAGGATTGGGGAACACATCACTGCTATAGCCTGGGAAGGTATGGCACGGTGTATTGTCACATGGGGGACACATTGTGATGGGCTGGAGAGCTTTATCTCACAATGGGTTCATATGCATGTTATGGCCTGATGGTGTTACGTAGTGTGTCAGGAAGCACACTGTCATGAAAAATTAGTTCTGCAATATCTCCACTATTCTGTTTATACCATTTCCAAAGGGACCTGTATGAATGAGGATACAATGTCATGGAACTTTAAAAAAAAATTAAATAAATATGTATATATATATACATATATATATGTACACACACACCACACACCACACACCAACACATATTTGTATATATGTTACAGATTTTATTTATTTATTTAAACATCAGTTTAACAACCTTTGAGCCAGGGGCTCATTTACAAAGGTACCTCATCACATAGAGGACAACAGACAGTGGCACAAAAGACAACAGATAATACAGGTTCAAAATAGGTATCATTCAAGGTTACAGTTGGTTCCAATACATATGAAGAATAAATAGGCTAAAAATTAGGGTTAGTGGGGTGAAGGTAAGAGAGGATGGTGGGTAAGAGGGAGTGGGGCTGGGGAGCAGAGGAAGGAGAGGCCAGGGAGGAAGGGTGGGTAGGGGAGGAGGTGAGTAAGGGGGGAGTTCAGCTTGGTGAGCACTGTCAGAGGTTTTTTTTTTATTATTTTTTTTTGTTTAGCGGCAGCGGCATCTGCGTGAGATGAGCAGGTGATTTCTGAGGCTGCGTTTAAAGCATGCTAACGAGGGAGAGTCGGAGATAATGGCAGGGAGGGAGTTATACCAGGTGGGTGCTCTGTAGGGCAACGCCCTTTGGCCTTGCGAGGTCCTAGCTCTTGGTATGACCAGTGTTGTTTTGGATGAGCTGCTGGTGTTCACAGTCGGAGTAGCCCGGTGGATTGAGTCAGATAGGCCAGGGGGAGATAGACCATGGAGGGCTTTAAAGGTGAGCTGGCAGGTTTGGTACATGAGCTGCTCATCCAGGCTAAGTAGGGAGGCCAAGGAGTACAACAAACAAGTGTGGGTAAGTCTGGGTGCACTGGTTATAAGTCTGCAGGCTTTGTTAAGTGTAAGGCAAACCTTGCTCAGGGCCGTCTGATCAGTAGCCCCATAGACCGGAAGGCCGTAGTCGATGAGTGATATGACAGAGGAGGTGACAGCCAGGCGGAGGGCATCAGAGGGGAGGCATTTTTTGTGCAGGTAAAGAATGCCCAGCTGCGTGTTGGCGGCAGAGTTCAAGGTGGAGATATGGCTATGGAAGGAGAGGGCAGGGTCAAAGATTATTCCAAGATATTTATAGGACTGTACACATTCGATGGGGATATTGAGGGTGGAGTGGACAGTGAGAGGAAAATTGCTGGACTTATTTTGGGGGTGGGAGAAGAGCATTGTTTTTGTTTTCTTTAGGTTGATTATGAGTCGGTGCTCAGTGAACCAGGTTTCAGCGGTATCGTAGGCTAGTTGGAGAGAATTCTGGAGCGAAATGGGGTTACTGTCAGAGGCGATGAGTACTGCATCGTCAGCGTAGAGTAGGATCTTAGCCACACATTCGCTGGGTAGCGAGTTGAGGAAGAGGGAGAAGAGTAGGGGTCCAAGAATAGAGCCCTGGGGGACTCCAGAGCGGATAGGGCAGGTGCTGGAGAGAGTTCCACTAACTTTCACACATTGAGAGCAGGCTGAGAGATAGCTGGCACACCAGGAGACTGGTCCAGTGGCAAAGCCAAGGTGGTCGAGGGTGGTTAACAGGAGAGGATGTGATACGGTATCAAAGGCTTTAGACAGGTCAATGAATACCACCCCAGCCAGGGAGCCAGAGTCCAAAGAGGTGTGGAGGAAGTTGGCGAACTCCAGGAGTGCTGTATTGGTACTATGACCAGCTCTGAACCCATGTTGCCCAGGGCAGAGAACATTGTACTTAGAGAGGTAGCTAGAGACTTGAGTGGCCACAATTTTCTCCAAGGCCTTGGGGGGGGGAGGGGGAGGATTGAGATAGGCCGGTAGTTACCTGGAAGAGTCCTGTCACCACCTTTGTGGATAGGGGTAACTGTAGCAACCCTCCAGACAGCGGGAAATTGTCTGAGGCAGAGGGATTTGTTAAAGATGCATGTGATAGGCGAGATGACCTGGTCCAGGACCTGACGTAGGAGGCAGGGATCTAGGGAGTCATTACCGATGGTGTTACCTTTTAAGGCTTTAAGCAGGTATGGCCTGACTTCTTGTGTGGTGACACAACACAGGTGGAACAAGGGGTGTGTGATGGGTGGTGCAGACCTAGGGGGTGGAGAACTGAAGAAATTGCCAGGGAGCGCTGGGCTAAGATCGGTAAAGGAGTTATTGAGGTGAGTGGCAATGAGGGCAGGATCAGAGGAGACAGTACCATTAATGTTAAGAAGTGAGGAAGGGGGGACTGGGGAGTGACCATTCAGCTGTTTGACATTGTCCCAGAAGGACCTGGTGTTCCCCCAAGAGGAGGTAAGGGAGGCTTGATAGTACTCTGCCTTTGCTTTGCGGATAGCCCAGGTGTACCTGTTCCGAGTCGTAGCATAGGTCTGTCTGTCTGCTGGATGGCCAGTTGCAACAGCAAGGTGCCACAGGTTGTCCCACTGCTTAAAAAGCAGCCACAGGGCAGGGGTGACCAAAGGGGCATGTCTTACTTTAGACCTACGAGCAGTTATAGGTGCGAAGATGTCACAGGCAGAGTTGAAGGTGTTGACAAAGAAGGCCAGCGCCTTGTCAATGTTAGTTGTGTTTAGCAATGGAGACCAGTCTGTATGGACAAGGTAATGCTTTAGGTCTTTCAACCCCCCAGGTTTAAGCCACCTCTGAAAGGTGGTTTGAACAGGGGGCTTGGGCAGAGAGGTTACCCAGTTGAAGAGAACAGAGGAGTGGTCATTAAGGCAGTCAGGGAGGATCTGGATATTGTGAACGCGGCTTTGTCTGTTAGTGAGGACCACATCTAGGAGTGTGCTAGAGTCCCTTCTAGGGTTAATTCTAGTAGGCTGGGAGACTAGTTGGGTTAGATCAATTGCAGCAAAGGCCTCACAGGAGGAAGAGGATGAGGGGCAAAGCCAATTAATGTTCAAGTCACCCACCAGGATTTGGTCAGAGGGGTTGGGTAAGGAGGTAAGGTAGTCAATTAGTGGGCCCAGTGCCTGAGATTGGTTCTTGGGAGGTATGTAAGCCATAGTCAGGAAGATAGGACCCCTAGAGGGTGGAGATAGTTTTAGTGTTGGGGCCTGGGCCTTATGGTCAGGACAGGGGAGGGGCTAGTCCAATGAGAGGTCTTTTACATGAAGGCACATCCCCACCTCTCCTACCGACCCGGTCCAGCCGGTGGAGGGTGTAGCCAGGAGAGAGACCTGGGAGTTAGAGGTGGAATCAGACAGCCAGGTTTCAACCAAGGCAACCACATCTGGTTTATGAACCATCACCCAGCAGTGTAGTGAGTCCAGTTTTTTAAGGAGGCTACAAATGTTCAAAGATGCGATATGAAGTCCAGAGGATTTCAAGCGGGGGCCAGTGTTGCCAGGCCCAGGATTGGGATGGATGTTGCCAGACAGGAGCAGGAGGAGGAGAGCTGCTCTTGGGAGTAAATGGCAGAAGGAAAGTTTATGATGACTGGGTCAGGGGGGATGGGGGGTGTAATGATACAGGGGATAGGAAGGGTAGCACAGACAGGGAATGCAAGCGATAAGATGCATGAGGGGCGGGGGTGGTGAGAGGGGTGCCCATATGAGCGGTGGTAAATAGAGGAGCAGGTTGGGTGAGTGAAGGCCGTGGGGAGGAGGGGAGGGGGATGAGGGGTGGATTGCAGGCAGATAATTGGGGGTATAAGAACAGCTCGGCAACAGGCATATAGTGCCCCTAGGGGAGGTAATGACTATTAGAAGGAGGGGAAGGAGAGGGAGGGGAGCGAGACGGAGAGTGATGGACATGAATGGCGAGGGTTGAGAGTATTTTGGAAGAAAATATGTGGGGCTAGGCGAGCCCGGGGGGCAGCAGTGAGAGATTGCATATAAATATATAAGCAATACACAGTGGGGACCTCATGATTGGTGTAGACTGCACATATAAATATATAAGTGATGCATGGTGGGGACCTCATGAGTGATATAGACAGTATGAGTATATAAATACCTTTTTTATAACATAAGGTCCTGTGCATACTTCATTTATACAATAAGATAGGACCTTAAGAGATAGATATTTTTTTTTTGCTTTTTTAGGCATAAAATTATTTCTAAAAGTATATTATTTTTTGAGGTAGTGTTAATGTGCTTTCCCAATCCTGACTGCAATAACCATTGCCATGGACGTGAAGTCAGGATGACAAGCTGACACTGTGATGTGGAAGTTCATTAGTGCCACAGAACTTCTGCAGAAATTACAAACCACTGCCACAGAAGTTCTGCGGCAAATGGTAATCTGCTGCAGAACTTGGTCCCAATGCGCTGCAGAAAATTAGGGGCCTTGCTCATTACACACATGTGCCCATTGCACAGTGCACCCCGGTTCCACCCATCACACATGCCCCACACTCACCCATGCACACAGTCATGCATATACACACACACATACACACACACACACACACACGTGACACCACAGTGCCCCCATGGATAAGTGCCCCCTACCATGCATATGGCCACACACACCCATTGCAGCCCCACCCAACATGTCCCCTACTGCACAGGTTGCCTGGGTGCCTCACAGCCATCTGCCACGTGCATGCTATCCTCACAGTGACCCCTCTGGGGCCAGGTGCTGGGCTGTGGGGGACCTTGCTGGTCTGGTGGGCTGTGCAGTGTCCTGGCAGACCAACCCTAGCATTGCACCCTGTGGGTCTGTTTGTGCATCTACAGGTGGGCTGCTGTGCCTCCACCCACACAAGCCTACATGCCTTTGTGCCATGTGTGGCAACGGCTGTGCTGGGGCTGCATGATGTGTTCCCCCGTCCCACGCTGAGAGCCTTGGGCACAGTGCAGCCTGCGAAGCACCCTCCTTGGTGTGCCTGCCCTCCTCTTCATGCCCTGTGCCTGACCCTGTGCCTATGGGACTGTGTGAGGTTCCCAGTCTGGCCTGTGCCTGTGTTGCTGGCATGCCTGTGTGCCACCAGTGTCACATCTTGGCGCTGCTCTGTGTCCGGATCAGTGTGGGTAGTGCCCGGTTGGGCGTGCGACTCTGGCAGCATGATTAGTGGGTGGGTCGGTACAGATGCCTGGGCCGGGGGTTGGGATTCCACTGGCTCCAGTGGCTGTGTCTGGATGCTGGACTGAGCTGTGGCCAGGGGTGCCATCCACTGATCCAGGCCTTGCAGGTGGTCCAGTGGCAGCAGTGCGTGTGCTATGGCCTGCATGGCCATGGCCATGACTGTATTCTGGTGCTGCTGGTGGGCCAGCATGTTCTTCAGGCCTGTGCTGAGGTGGTTCATGATGACCGTCTGGTGTTTGACACAGTGCTGGATGCCCTGTATGGCATCCCCTAGGCCAGTCATGCATGCCACTGTGTCTCTAGTGAATGACTGCAGGGTGCCAGTGATGTTGGTTAGCTGCAGCTCCATGCAGGTGTGGTGCTTCTGCATGCCCTGCCAAATGTTCGCTAGATCCTGCCTGCAATCCCCGTGGCTGGCCAACACTGACCGGCAGTAGTCGCCAATGTAGGCTGGTGGGGACAGCTGGTCCAGAAGCTGGACAGCCTCATTCAACCCGTCCTCCAGTCCACAGGCACTCAGTGGGCTGAACAGCCCTATGCCAGTGTCCTCAGCTGCCAGCTGGTCTTGGTCCGATGCCACCCGCTTGACCAGGGGCATCTGCACTACCTCCATAGATGTGGTGGCACTGCTGGTGGTGTCCTCGGCAGTCCCCTGCTGCTCCCATGGTGGTCCAGCTGAGTCCTCCTCACTGCTGTCCACTGCCTCCTCTACCATGGGGCTGTCACCATCCCCACTCCCCTCAGCATCAGACATCAGCTCCGCTGTTCCTGCCACAGGTGTACTGGTGACAGGGCTGCATCCAGCATCCATTGGGGTGCTGCCATTGTCCGGCACCATGCTGGTGGCCTGGGCCATGCAGACACCATCCCGGCCTTGCTGCTGCTGCTTCCGCCCTCCGGCTCTGCTAGGGCCACCTGCACCAGCTGCCACTGCACCTGTTGGATGGGAAACATGTTAGTGTGTCCCTGCATCAAAGTGTGCCCTCACCTGCCTGATCAGTGTTTCCCTCAGAGGTCTGCTTTAGTGTTGCACTCTGCCATTGCAACCACCACACCGCTGTGCTGTTCCATCTAGTGTATGCCACCACAGTACATGCATCATGCACCGATGCGATGGACCCCCACCATTGCTGCCCTTGCTGTGCCATCCACCCTGGTGCAGTGACTCCGACTGTCACAAGGCCACCCCATATGACTCCCCACTGCACAGTGGCACCGTGCATGGGCATCCCATGGGGCTTCACTGCACTGCAGAAGCCTGCACCCCTGGGTGACTACAGTGTCCCAGTGAGCCATGCATGGCCCCTGCAGCCCTCGCCTGCTCTCTGCGGGCACTGGAATGGTGGCCCATGCCCCCTCCCTACTGCCCAGCCCATGCCTGTGCATGGCCCCCCATGCACACAGTACATGTCACAGCATCCCCCAGTGCAGCCCAGGCCATCCCTCAGGATTCCCCCCAACAGTACACAGTGCAGGAAACAGCAAAACCCAGTGCAGCCCAGGCCATCCCTCAGCATGCTTCCCAATGGTAAACAGTGCAGGACACAGCAAAACCCAGTGTAGCCCAGGATATCTCTCAGCATGCCTCCCCAACAGTACACAGTGCAGGATACAGCAACACCCAGTGCAGCCCAGGCTATCCCTCAGCATGCCCCCTCAACAGTACACAGAGAAGGACATAGCAACACCAAGTGCAACCCAGGCCATCCCTCAGTATGCCCCCCAACAGTGCACAGTGCAGGACACAGCAACACCCAGTGCAGCCCAGGCCATCCCTTAGCTTGCCCTCCAACAGTACACAGTGCAGGACACAGCAACACCCAGTGCAGCACAGGCCATCCCTCAGCATGCCCCCCTCCAACAGTACACAGTGCAGGACACAGCAACACCCAGTGCAGCACAGGCCATCCCTCAGCATGCCCCCCAATGGTAAACAGTGCAGAACACAGCAACACCCAGTGTAGCCTAGGATATCTCTCAGCATGCCTCCCCCAACAGTACACAGTGCAGGATACAGCAACACACAGTGCAGCCCAGGCCATCCCTCAGCATGCCCCCCCAACAGTACACAGAGAAGGACATAGCAACACCCAGTGCAACCCAGGCCATCCCTCAGTATTCCCCCCCAACAGTGCACAGTGCAGGACACAGCAACACCCAGTGCAGCACAGGCCATCCCTCAGCATGCCGCCCCAACAGTACACAGTGCAGGTCATAGCAACACCCACTGCAGCACAGGCCATCCCTCAGCATGCACCCCCCAACAGTACACAGTGCAGGACACAGCAACACCCAGTGCAGCACAGGCTATCCCTCAGCATGCCCCCCAACAGTACACAGTGCAGGACACAGCAACACCCAGTGTAGCCCTGGCCATCCCTTAGCCTGCCCCCCAATGGTGCACAGTGGAGGACACAGCAACACCCATTGCAGCACAGGCCATCCCTCAGCATGCCCCCCCTTCCAGGTTCTTGAGCCTGTGCCAGCCCCTCCACAGCTGCCAATGGGCCGTTCCTTTGCACTGCTGCACATGTCAGCAGCACACATGCCTGTCTCTGGCCTGCCCCTCACCATTTTCTGGTTCCCTTGGCCCACTCTGTGGCCAGCTGTGGCCATGAAGCAGTCCTGTGACATATCTCCGCACTGTTACAACTGCCTGCACATTGTCACCCCCCCATCTTTGCCGTTGGCATAGGTGCTGTTGCCATGTCTAGCCTGTCACATACATTGCTGGTTGTTTGTCCCTACCCATGGCCATCCATTGTCTGTATGTGTCCAGCTGTGTCACACCAGCGATGCTTTGCTGGCTGAGATGTGCCGCTATCCTCCTGTCAATGCCACTGAGTGGCTTCTGCTGGGTGGGTCTGCCCCCTGTGCACTGCACCTATTCTGCATCACCTTGTGCCTTACCAGGAGCTTCATGTTGTTCCATTTCATCTGCATATCTCTGACTGTCCTGTGCTGTGCTATGCAGCGATGGCATTGGCACTGCATGCCACCCTGCCCCATGCCCTCTTCCATTTTGCCTTCCTCTTGGCATCCCCTCCACAGCTCATGAGGAGTGCATGGTGGTGATCTATTTACTCAACCAGGGTGTTAACCTCCTCATGGCCAAAGTTCCTCTTCCTTCTCTGCTATTCCGCTGCAGCTTCAGCCATTACTGTGACATATCTGCTGGTGTATGTTGGGCTGCTGCTGCATGTTGCACACTTTTATATGTTGTATCTTCCGTGTCACGACTTATGCAGTTGCATTTGGCGTATACTCACAGGTTCTGGAATCGCAAATATCACGCATGTCGCAGTTGCTGTTGCGTATCTTCCACAACTGTGTCACTTACGTCTGGTGTATTTCTCTTTCTAGAATCAGGCCTATTGATTTGGAGATAGACCAACCTTTTCAGCATCAGTGGAATAATGGCTATGATATGAACAATCCTCACCACACCATAATATTTTCAAATATTCAACAAATTCTTTACTTGTTTTCATCTGTTTTTCATTTCTTCATGATGGTTGGTCCACTTTCAAATAAATAACTGCTAGCAAATAAAAAACAGTGTTAAAAGATATCAAGAGATTACTTAAAATGTACAATAATACTCACATAGAAAATGTTACAGTGTCTGCTATATTACTAATACAGAATAAATACATAAGGACACATAAAACTTCATAATGTTTCTATTGACATCAAAGTAAACCTGTCTAATCATACGTAAAATATTGCTGCCTACTTTAACACTGTTGGCATAATCTACACATCTGGCTGTCCTATAAAACAAGATATTTATTTGCTCATGAGAACCACTAAATATTTCTTACTGTCTCATGTTCACATGCAGTCAATAACTAAATGTCATAAAATCATAAATTCTGTAAAAATCAAATTTTGTTCCAATAACTTGTCTTAAATAGGTGTCAAATGGTGATATCCACATGTGCAATAATCTGTTAGTCTTGATTCTCTTAATGTCTAAGTATGCAGCCTATTTTTATTGCAATAGTGTCAATGGACACATTACTACTACTACTCAGCAATATATGTAAGCGAGAGTAAGAATAGCTCACTACATGTTCTGTAATATAAACGTGCATATGGTATCACTTACTCATTCTATATTAAAAATTTTAATTTGTAACGTAATACATAGCAAAATGAAACAGTGTAGATCAACTTTGTAAAATACCAAAAATCACAAGGCACCCAAAATGATTAAGAATATATATGAGGAACTGTTTTTTTTTGCCCATCCCAAGAGTAACCAATCAATTCAACCTAAAGATATTTAAATACTGAAATAATAAAACTAATTATAAACCTTATCCTATGTGTCTTGAGTATTATTTAAAAGCAACTGGTGTCACAGAGGTACAGTATTGATCTGCATGTCTTTTATTGGGCTGTGCCTGTGCACTAGCAACCCACTACCTGCTCAAGGTGCTGTGACAGACATTACCTGCCTCAACCTGTCTAACCCCTCAGTTTAATACTACTCTGTATTTCATATATACATTTATATCATTCAAGATCACACTATTGCTTCAGCTGTACCTCTGCACTCAGTTTCCACTGCATAGTCCAGGGGATGGAGGGGGGGGGCACTGCAGAGAGGGTCTACTCGGGAGACGTTTAAGCTGAGGCTGTGCAACTCCTTAGAGTTCTAACTTCTCTGCAGCTCACATGAAGTAGTTTAGCATTCCTGTCCATGCCATTAGTTGGGTTCTGCATTTGTACTAAAATCGAACTCCTGGTCTGTAAGTCTTCCCACTCTGCCTGGTTAGGGCTGTGCAACTGATCACTGTTCTAACGTCTCTACAGCTGCTGACATGAGGGATGTTTAAACAATAAGGCACAACAGAGTCTGGGTTACTGGGAGTTTACCCGCACCTTGTGTGGTATCTCATGAGGAACAGCCAACTGACTTAACCACACAAAAAGTGGGCAAATCCCCAATAACTCACACCCTAGACTGCCTGTTGCATGTATGTGTGTGTGTGGGGGGGATATTGTGTGACTCAGCCCATACAATTGCTCAGTGTTCTAAGTTGTGTGCAGCTCAAATGAGAGAGTAATACCATTTATTCATATGTCTTTAGTTGCCTGTGCATCTACACTCAGCATCCAATTCCTGGTCAGCAGTGGCTGTGGGTGGAAGCATTAGCTAGCTGAAACCATGCAACCCCTCAGTGTCCTACCTTCTGTGCATCTTCCATGATGGAGGTATAACATTTATGTCCATGTGTTTATTTGGGCTGTGACTTTGCATTAGCCATCCAATCCCTGCTCTAGGTAGGTGGCGGATATTACCTGTCTGATGCCATACAAGTCATGAGTGTTGTAAATACTGTGCAGATGACATTGCACAACTACACCACTGATCTTCATAGACTTAGTCCAACTGTTGCTCCACACTCACCATCAGGCACCCATTTAGTACAGAGGGGAGTGGTACAGTACCTAGCTGAGCATATGAAAATCATCACTATTCAAATTTGTGTGCAGTTCAGAAGATGAAGGTATACCAGTTATATCCATGGCTTAACTTGGGCTGTGATCTGCACTCAGCATCAAATTCCTGGTCTAGTGGGGTGGATGCATTCCCTGTGTGACACTGTACAACTTATAAATAGCATAACTACTAAACAGGAACTATCACAGAAGTATACCGTTCATGTTAATCACCTTATTTGACTTCTACATCTGCATTCACCATCCAGTGGCTGTTCACAGGCAGTGGTTTTGGGGGTGGGTTGGAATCTGTGGCTGAAGCCATGCAACTCCTCACTGTTCTAAGTTGTGTGCAGCTGGTATGAAGAATGCATACCATAAATGTCAATGTATTTATTTCTGCTGTGACTCTCAACTCAGCATTCAATTCCTGGTCTGACGGGTTCAGAGCATTCACTGACTGACTCCATGCAACTTTTAAATGTAGCGATAAGTATGCACTTGTATTACAGAGCAATACCAGTGATGTAAATGACCTTACTTGGGCTCTAGCTCTGTACTCACCACACAGTGCCTCTTGGGTGGGGTGGGTAGGACATTATCTGGCTGACTCCATCCAACTTGTCAGTGTTTAAACTTGTGTGCACCTGTCATGAGACACCTATACCATTTACTGTATTTCCATGAGCCCAGTTCTAGAATGGTGGCACACATTGCCACCAAACACAACTTGTGTACACCTGCAACTGTGACATTAACCCTGCACCCTATTCTAGAAGGGGCAGAGTCTCCACAGCTAAGTCCTATGACTTGCGACATGCAGCCAGGTACGCCGAACAGTGGGCGCACCTGGCAAGCATGTCACAAGCCGCAACGCAGATTTAAAGTGCCTCCCATGCCAAGCTAGCCTCAATAGATGCCCCACACAGCTACCCACATCAACTGCCACCCCCAGGTGTACACATAGAGCCCCGCAGGGCCGCTCACCCCCTGCCGCTGAAACATACAGTGACTGCCCTTCAGAGCTATCCACACCCCAGCACCCCAAATCCTCCATTGTAAATCACCTCACAGGGTGGTGCTGTCATCCTCCCACCCATGCCCCAATCCCCGAGTCGCTAGCCCAAAATGCAACAAATAACCTAACAACACCTGATAGTCTAGTGGCCCCCACCTCCCACCCACCTGTGCCAGCCCTCCCAGCACCCACTCACCCATCCCCAGCCAGTGATTGGCACAGCCCACCTCTCACCTCCACAGCCAGCCACTGACTGACTTATGTAGGAGTGCTACTGAAAAGATGCACTCAGAAATTAATATCTGAGCATGTCTTTCCAGTAGCGCTCCTACATAAGTCAGTCAACAGCTGACCATGGAGGTGAGAGTTGGGCTGTGCCAGTCACCAACTGGGGGCAGGTTGGGGGGTGCTGGGAGTGCTGGCATGACTGGTTGAGGGGGTCCACTAGACTACCAGGTCTTGTCAGGTTATTTGCCGCATTTCCGGCTAGTGACTCAGACATGAGCACAGGTGAGGTAATGACAGCGCCACCCTGGAAGGTGTTTAACAATTGGAGATTCAGGGTGCTGGGGTGTGGGCAGCCCTGCAGGGCATTTAACATACACATGGCCATGCACTTGGTGTGAGTGGCCCTGCAGGGCCTTCACTGTATGGGGAGGCATGTACAGTATGGAGATCGGGCAGCATCATGCGTGATGACCAGTGTGGCAACAATAGGGGTGGTCTGGCCATGTGGGGGGAACACGTATCGGGTTCCACAGGACCCTTGAAGTATGGATGTAAGATATACAAGCTAAATTAAGGTGTAACTTACATTGCTGGTTCTCTTCTGGGGGTTCTTGTAGAATCCCGACATTGGGTAATTTGTTGCTGCCATTCTGGAATGGGGGTGCAACTGCTACCATAAACCCCCTGGTGCCATGTCACAGAGGATTCATGGTAAAACTACCTGCGTAACAGCTGTTTGCCACAAGTAGCCTTGCGGCATGTCACAAACCATTTAGTAGAATACGACAAGTTGCAACTGCTGACTTAAGTTGCTACTTGACCCATTCTACTTAGCACAAGTGCTGTTACACCAGGCATAACCTTTCTAGAATCTGAGGCCAAGTCTCCATTTGGCAGAATGTAAACTGCACCATGCCATATCTCCACCCAAAAAAATTTCCCGACACATAAACACTGTAGTTTACATCCACGCAACATTCCATAAACACCCTCCAAATTTCAAGTAAAAAGGCCAAACCATTTCTGAGATATTCAATGTTAAAAATTGATAAAATTTCCCTATCTATTCCATTATAAAAAATCTGGCCATTATGTCCCTCCCTCACGGTCAAAGATGGTGATCAAAGAATTTGCAGGCTCACGATCAAAGAATTTGCAAGCTCTCTAACAAAGAATAAAAAATGCTAAAAATAAAAAAGTTGAAGGAATTGTGGTAAACCACAGCCATGGTGCAACAGAACGAAGCCCCCTGAACAAAACCCACCCTCATTTGACTTCCTAGGGCACCCCAGGGCTTACAAAATAGATTTTTTAATCTGGCCATCTCATCCCTCACTCACGATGCATGATCACGATCAAAGAATCTCGCGATCAAAGAATTTGCAGGCTCGCGATCAAAGAATTTGCAGCCTCACAATCAAAGAATTAAAAGTCCTGTAATTTAAATAATACAAAGAATTGCAGTAAACCACCATCATGGTTCATCAGAAAGAAGCCCCCTGAGTAAAACTCACCCTCATTTGTCTTCCTAGAACACCCCAGGGCTGATAAATAATAATTTTTAATCCGGCCATCTCATCCCTTGCTCATGATGCGTGATCACAACCAAACAATCTCGAGATCAAAAAATTTGCAGGCTCGCGAACAAAGAAATCACACTCTCGCGACCAAAGACTGTAAAATGATAAAACCCAACTTTTCAACAATTTGAACCAAATCAATGGCATGCCTCAATAGAACGAAGCCCCTTGATCAAAACACACACTCATTTGTGCCCCTAGCCCACCCCTGAGCCAAGGTATGGGTGTATTTAGGTCACGAAGCAGGGACGCGATCAAAGAATCTCACGATCAAAGAATTTGCAGGCTCGTGATCAGAGATCATTAGTGAGCCGGGATCAAAGATTTTAAAAGCTTATAACTCTACTTTTTGAGTGATTTGGATGAAACCAAAGACCTGGCTTGATAGATCGGAGCCCCCTGAGTAAATCCCATCCAAGTTTTACTTCAGGAGTGACCCCTGAGTCAAGATATTTGTGTTTTTCCGATTGGAAAACTAAAAACAAAGATGGCAGACCTCGTGATCAAAGAATTTAAAAAATTCTCTGGGACAAAGATTCTTGAATCACGAGGCTGAAAATTCTTTGATCGCCAGGTGGGACCAGATGGCCAAAACCCCATTCTTTGTTTGCAAAACATACATATAAACTTTCCCATTGACTTAAAATGAGAAATTAAAACTGGCATAACTTTTGAATATCTTAATATTTTTCACCAAACAAAAAGCAACATGTTAAAGCTCTTTCAAACAAATCATCTTGCAGAGTGTAACACCACACAACAGCTGCTCAGGGCCACATCTAAAATCCCAAAGCAGCCTCCAAAACAGATAATTTTGCATTTTCAGCGTTTTGCTGCACAAAGACCGTAAGCCCAACCAAATGAAATTTGGCAAATCAAGAGATCTACCATGCCCCAATGAGAAAACCAAATTTCAGGCAAATCCATTGAATGGATCCAAAGTTATTAACATGCAAAGGTTTGACTTTAACATAGACGTGACATCTGAACCCTAATTACAGTGTCGCAACCTCTCCACTATTTTATATATTCCTTGCAAAAAACTATGTTTAATGCATCATTTAGGTTTAAAGCAGAAAAAGTCAGGAAATTAGAACATTAGGTTAGCCCCAAACCCCCCCATCCATCATCCTCCACAGACTGGTGGACAACGGGGTGTGTCATTGGGGTTGTGAGGCTCAAATCTCACCCCCATTCCATGTGTAAGCAGGTGGACATGATACAGTAAAGGAGAATGGGATAAGATTTAGGCCTCACAACCCCAACAACACACCCCATAGTCTGTGGAGGATGGCGGATGAGGGGGTTTGGGGCAACTGTAATGTTCTAATTTCCTGACTTTTTCTGCTTTAGCCCTAAATGGTGCACTAAACATAGTTTTTTGCAAATAATTTCCTTACTTTTTGAGAAAGCGTATTATAGCTACCAAAAAACATGTATTGCTGAGAGTGTGGGGTCCATGCTTAGCTGGGTCACTGGAGGTCAGATGGGGGGTGAGGGATGGAGCATCATGTGGACTGCTCTCCTGCTCTGGGGGAGGGACAGGAGCATGGCCAGCACTCGACAGGCCCCTGGAAGATGCTGGAAGTAGTGCAGTAACCAGGTTGTCCAGTAGTTCTGGGGGTAGGGCGGATGCTGGATGTCATTGCATGTCCCCGCTCTTGCAAAGGGGAGAAAAGCACCACCAGTTCAGGATGATGCTGCCCCAGTGCCTGCCTCTATGACTCTCTGCTGCTGTTCTACTTCACCGACTGAATTACAGTCCACGGCACCACCACAGGCCCTGAACCCCACCCTGGGGTGGAAAGCCAGGGTAGGAATGTCAGCGATACAGATACCTTCTTCCATTGTTAACAGGCAGGCCGTACTGTTGTGGTTGTAACTGAAATTTGCAAGTTCACATAGTACATGTGCCTGTAATAGCAGAGTGTGGCAGACACCTGTCTGTCAATCTGAGAGGAACATAATGTTCTTATATGAACCTATTTATTGATACTACATTAATAATACAAATTACTTGTATGAACTAACAAACTTTTGGCTTATTTTATATCCATTAAATAAACAACCCAGTGTTATAGATAGGAAACATTGTTTAACCAAGAGTAGCATGCTAAGCTGAAGTTTGTTTCCAGATGTGACCTGGGAGCACAAGGAAGTTAAGTGACTTGCTCAGGATCACATAGTATGCACCTAGGTGGCTGTGGGATTCAAACCTGGGTCTCCAGATCTGCAGCTCAGAGCCTTAACCCACTGCACTATACTGCCCCCTACATATATTAAGCTAGAGAAAAACACAAAGTTTTGATCAGAAAGAACTGGCAGGAGCTGTGCTACAGATAAGTTGATTTCTCACATGCATACCACTTCAATTCAGCACTGAAACTCAAATGATCAGCTCTTTAGAAGAACAAAATGTAGGGGCAGCCCACCAGCACAGGAGCAAGGTGTTGACCTGCAGCCCCAACAACCCAGGTTTGGGAATGGACCTGGGTTACAGGAAGGCCAGCTGGGGAAGGTTAAGTGTACTGCAGCTGCTCTCCTTCTCTAGGGGGGAGGGTGAGGAGTGCATTCAGTGCACTAGGGACACCTGGCTGTGGCTGGGTGCACCACAGCATCAACACCAGCATGTTGGGGGCAGGGCAGATGCTAGTCATCATTGCATGTCCCTGCCCCCATATACCTGAAAAAATCTTGCAGTTGGCCATCTCCATGAAGCCAGCCTCTGGCTTCAATTAGCCTCATGGCCAGCTCCTCCAGACAGTTACTGGTTTTGCAGCACTATGGGCTGGTGCCATGACCCCACCCGCTGGGGGGTAAGCCAGGGGTTTCAGGGGAAGAATGCGGCAATGGAGATGGGAGTGTGGAGGTCTGTGACTGGGCAGATGATTGGTGGCCAACTGCGTGGGAAAAAATAAACAAAAAAAACCAAAAAAAATCAAGAACAAAATGTGGATTTTCAGCTAATTCATCTGAACAAACACGAGAGGCTGAGTTTATACAAACCCTGGACAGCAAACAATTACCACACAGATTGTTCTAGTTGTGAAGTTAACAGCTCATCAGTCAAGCAGGTACTTACACTGCTGAAGCTGTAGCCTAGTTCCATATGATGTGATCACTCTCACAGGCTCTGACAGAGGGATGGAAACAGCCTGGCTGTTTTCAGTTAAGGCAGAACAAGTCAAGAAATGCTGCTTTAAAGCAAACTACAAAACCAAATAGCATGCAACTTTCAGGAAACACTACTTATAACACTAGGACCTGAATTCAGTTTTTTTCAGTCTTCATTTTACAATGTGTAAAATGGTTGCCATTGATCTTTAAATACAACAAAAATGGAAAGAGACCTGGAGTTAGTCATATCAGATGACCTAAAGGTATGCAAGCAATGTGAGAAGGCAGTAAGGATGCCTGGGGGATATTGGGATGTATAGGTAGAGGTACTGCCAATAGAAAACATGAAGTTGTTATCCCTCTGCACAGATAGTTGGTGAGACCTCCCCTGGAGTACTGCATTCAGTTCTGGAAACCCCATCTCTGCAAGGACATAGACAGGATGGAGGCAGTGTGGAGGAGGGCAACAAAAATGGTGCTGGGTCTGCAACAGAAGCCATACGAAGGGAGAGAGACTAAAAGAGCTTAATATGTATACCCTTGAGGAAAGGGGGGGGACATGATAGAAACTTTCAAGTACCTTAAGGGAATCAGCAAAGTCCAAGAGGGTAGCATCTTTCAGAAAAAGAGATGTGTAAGAACAAGGGGACATAATTTAAAGAGATAGAGGAGATGGCTCCGGGGCAATATGAGGAAGTATTTTTTCACAGACCTGGTGGTGGACATATGGAATGACCTTTCTAAGGAGGTCATGGGGTCA
Organism: Neoceratodus forsteri; assembly: GCA_016271365.2. Classification (NCBI taxonomy): domain Eukaryota; kingdom Metazoa; phylum Chordata; order Ceratodontiformes; family Ceratodontidae; genus Neoceratodus; species Neoceratodus forsteri. Next base: position 864,721,177 of record CM057450.1, on the reverse strand, counting down.
AAAACAGTGGGGGAATTCAAGAATGCATGGGACAGACATAAGGCAATTCTGGTGGGAGGGGTAGGAAGAAGTAGGCTGTTGGTTAACTAGGATCTGCAGCTTATCCAATAGGTAGGGAAATGGGCAGACTAGGTGGGCCAAGTGGTCCTTATCTGCTGTCAAAGTCTCAGTTTCTAGGTTTCTATTAAATAAGGAATTCAACTAGAAACACTGATACAAAAAATGTTGACAGTGTCCTTTTAAGGGAAGGTATAGGTTTTGTCTGCACTCCATATGCTCTAGCTCCCAGATACAAATGTATGCAGATGATACCATCCTTTTCTCTTCTGGACCATCCATCTCAGATACCCACTTCCCCCCCAACAGAATTTAAATAATCATCATTCCTTGGCAACAAACTTAAAATTAACACTTCAAAGACAGTTATAATGCTATTCGGCACATCTCATAAACTAGCCAGACTAACCTCTCCTCCTCCAAAAATGTCCCCAGTCGTCCATGCTGTTTTATTGCTTCTATACAGCACTGGTAGATTAGAGACACCTTGGAAGCAGTGTGGTTGAGCGCCAAAGAGGTTGACAGGCCAAACATGATGCATTTTGTTTGGTGAAAAAATATTAAGGCATTCAAATGTTATGCCACTTTTAAGCTCCCACTATAAGTCAATAGGAAAATTTATATGGCTGTTTTGTAAACAAAGAATGAGGTTTGGGCCATCTCGTCCCACCTGGCAAACAAAGAATTTCCAGCCTCGTGTTTCAAGAATCTTTGTCCCAGAGAATTCTTTGATCGAGAGGTCCCCCATCTTTTTTTGCATTTCCGATCATGAAACAAAAAAAACATCTCGGCTCAGGGGTCACTCCAGAAGTAAAGCTTGGATGGGTTTTACTAAGGGGGCTCTGACCTATTTACCCATGCCTTAGGTTTGACATTAAATGGTCTAAAAATAGAGTTACAGCATTGTAAAATCTTTGATCATGACTTGCTAACGATCTTTGATTGCGAGCCTGCAAATTCTTTGATCACGAGATTCTTTGATCACGATCATGCATTGCAAGTGAGGGACAAGATGATCAAATTAAAAAATAAAATTTCCCAGCCCAGTGGTGCCCTAGGAAGAAAAAATGTGGGTGGATTCTGCTCAGTGGACTTCATTCTATCAAGTAATGGCCGTGGTTTCATTTAATTCTGACTAAAACTTGAGTTTCACCATTTTTTATTCTTTGATCATGAGCCTGCAATTTCTTTGATTGTGAGCCTGCAAGTTCTTTGATCGTGAGATTCTTTTATCACAATCTTCCATCGTGAGCAAGAGACGAGATGACCCTTTGAAAAATTCAAATTTCTCAGCTCAGGGGAGGCCTAGGAACATTAATGAGGGTGGGTTTTGCTCAGGGGGCTTTGTTCTATTGAGGCATGGTGGGGGTTTCATTTAATTCTGCCTAAAATTTGAGTTTCACTATTTTATTCTTTGATCGTGAGCTAGCAATTTTTTTGATTGCGAGCCTGAAAATTCTTTGATCGCAAGATTCTTTGATTGCTATCCTACATCGCGAGTGAGGGACGAGATGGACCTTTGAAAAATGCAAATTTTCCAGCTCAGGGGTGGCCTAGGAACACAAATGAGGGTGGGTTTTACTCCGGAGGCTTCGTTCTGTCGAGGCATGGCAGTGGTTTCATCTAATTCTGCCGAAAACTCGAGTTTCACCATTTTTTATTCTTTGATCGTGAGCCTGCAAATTCTTTGATCGTGAGCCTGCAGATTCTTTTATCTCAAGATTCTTTGATCGCCATCTTTGATCACGAGATAGGGACAAGATGGCCAGATTTTATAATGCATTAGATAGACCAAATGGTTTGACTATAGTAAAACTGGGTCAAGCAGAATATAAATGCTGAAGCAACTACCCATGCAGCCACAGAATGTGACTGATATTTGAAAAAATTGATTACAAAAAAATATGTTGACCAAGTCCTTTCTGACCCACTGAATGAACTGGGTAGTGAAGTGCTGTTGGTTAGTGGATTGTACAACCCCATATGACACTAGGTTGGGGTGGTGAGTGCAGACTTTGCTCAGGAACACATCTGTCACAGTTATAGTGTTTTTTTTTTTTTAATGTGTTGTTGACTGAAGTAAAAATGTTGTTTCTACCCAACACTTTTTAACATACCTACTAATAAAGTTAGATTTTTTTTTACTGTTGTTTGATTGTTCTCCATTTTTATTAGGTTCTGTTACTTCCTTCCACTTTTCTACATGGGACAAATTTGCTTTTTTCCTTCATTTTTTCAACTTGTTACATTCCTGTGTGCTATGCATTGTGGGCTGTGATACCAATCTGATTTTACAAATGATCAATGGCTGTATGCCACTAATGATTATGCCGTGATCAACAGTAACATAACATTTTGATTTGCTTCTTCATATTTCACTGCACCTATTTCATTTTTATTTATCTGTCGGCTACCACATCTGAGCACTGTTTTTGTCATGTGCCATTTTTTGCAAACTCATTCTCGTTGTCTTCTGTGCGTGGTTGAATTTCAGAAGGACCGGGTGCAAACTGACTTTTGTTGCCACTCGCTATGCCGTTCAGTACAGGCACTAGAGTACGACATGCTGGTCTCCTGCAGATTGCTGTTATTTAAGTTCTGTGAGGAAGTGGTAAGAACATACCAGACAGCATTTACAGGTAGGAAGTCTAGATTAATATTGTTGCCAGTGAGAGACTTTCATTGCTGATTCCTGGCATACCAATGTTGGCAAATTGTATAGTTACCCGGCGACAGACAGGAAGATTGTTTGAACTCTGACACATATTATCAGACTGTATTGGTGGCATGGCACATCCTCATTTATGCCGCCTTCAGTCTGTAAAATAGCAATTGTCAGGGGTGGGAATTTACATACTAGGTGCCATACAGATGTGAGACAACCATGATAATCAGTCAGCTAACAGTTGTGGACAGTGTGCAGTGCTGAGCAAAACTGTTCTATGCCCTGGTTCAGTGCCTCGCCACTACTACTGTAGATTTCTTAGAGATAGGTCCCTCTTGTGGGTATTCAGTGCATTGTGCCACTGTGCATATCTAAGGAATTAATGCACGGCATTAATACTTGCATGTGATGTGTTCTGACCAATGATCTGCATTTCTCAGTGTCATTACATTAATCCCATGTTACAAAAAAAATCAGTGTACTGCCAGAAAGTCATGACTAAAGCGCACATTCTGAAATGAGGGATAAGCCTGCAGCATAAATAGGTATGGGCTCTTTAATTTGCCTAATGCTATTAAGATGTGGCTGTTTTTTTAGAGTGTATTGCTAGACTGCCTGATTTCACTGTCTGTGAGCTTGTTCGCTGATTATGGTCCTAGACCTGCACAAACACAAGTTACGGATTTTGTATGCCTCAATATATTTTTATTGTTTTAGAAAATAGGTAACATTCTAAGTCTAAATATGCTGCTTTAGTCTAAAAATGAGCACAGTAACCCATAGAAAGAATGATTAAAAAAACTGTGACTCTTTGGCTTCAAGCATGCGCCATGTATTGTATACTCAATGCGCATGCACGGAGGCAAGTATTCATCGGATACTTATCTTTTTTACTGCAGGTCTGAGTCCTCATTTTTAGATATTTGGAGCATTTGTGTCATTTATTCTTAATTGTTCCCTTTTTATTCCTGCTAGCCCTGTTTGTCCTGTATGCTGATCTTGCCACTGGCCACAACATAATGAACAGATGAGAAGAAGCTTACACTGCCACCAGCGCGAGAGTCATACCTGATCAGGATCGGTATCAGCCACAGATCGAATGACCCCCCCCCCATGTGAAACCTCAGGTACAGCAGTAAAATAAAAGCACTGGCCAGCTACAAGAAAAGACTGTCTTTGTCCAGTCATCTCAGTTAAGTATAATAAAAATGAATGCCACCTGTGATTCAGAAACTGGCTTTCTGAAATGCAGGCCGCTTTCACTTTCACTGCACTTAATGTTTGTCTACTGTTGTTTCAGAGACAATAAACTATTGGGGCATAAAAAGTCGCAACTTGTGAATGTAGGAGCCTCCTTTACCACTGCAAGTGTTCTGTAATAAAGCAAAAAACAGCTCCAGCTCAGTGGTTTAGTGTTTTCATTGGGTTGTTTAATGTATGCACTACAGTACTGTATAATGAATTCATAAACGTTTCTACAGAGCTGCAACGTATCTGAAGCTGAATAGCAGTTTGACTCAAACCATTAGGAAACTTTTAACACTGAACCATATGCTGGGTATGTTACTATCTGCTGTAATTTTCTGCATGCACAGAGATCAATCCAGGGGAAAACGTCTAACATCATTGCACATACAGAGGGTGCAGATGGATAGTCCACACCACTGCTGCAATGATACAATCATGTGCACACAGAAAATACCAACACTTGTAAACACATGTTTTGCTACAACACAGCCCAAAAATAACACTGCAATGTTTGTTATTTGGAGGGGGTGTGGGTGGAGGGAGCTGCAGTGTCACCAAGATGGTGGTTATTTTTATTAGATCTCACGTGTCATTTGCCAAAATGCTGAACAGGTATCACTGCCTTCTCCACCGAACAAGGCACTTTGCTTCAGAATTTATTGTTAATGCTGTGTACTCATTTTATTTTACAAGCACAAACCACAATGCAGCCATCAGAAAACAGGGCAACTCGCTTCTATCCCTGCAAAAACAGCACTGCAGAATCGTTGAGAAGGTGCACATTGCACAGGTAAGCCTGAAACTGCGAATATAAAAGCAAAATTATTCCTGATCAAGTTTAATGCCATAGTACTGGTCCACTCAGAGTTAGTCACTTATTTATTTATGCTTTTTTTTAAAATCAGTCCACAAGTGAAATAACTCACTTCAGTTCAGATGCACTGTCGGCAGAAAGCACTGATGCACTATATACCGGGGGTTGCTGTAATGTACCAATATAAAGGGTGAAATTAAAACATTTTTTTAAAAGTTATGTGACATAACGTGACCTTAAGTTAAAGGGATACTTGTATTACATGTCTGTGGTGTGACTTTGGTAAAACAAGACTTGCCACTTAAGAGTAATGGGTCTTATTCTCAGGCATGGATATGAAGAGCATCACACAGGGTGTGTGGGGATATTTTAATAGTTTCAAGTCCTGGGTGGGTTGTAAGGCAAGAAATGCAGCTGAGCACCTTTGACCACTGCAGAAGTGCAATGACAAGCACTCTGCACCCACTAGAGTGAGGTATTGCATAGAAACATAGAATTTGACGGCAGATAAGGACAGCTTGGACCACCCAGTCTGCCCATTTCCCTACCTAATGGATAAGCTGCAGATCCTAGTTAACCAGCAGCCTACTTCTTTCTACCCCCACCCCATAGAATTGCCTTATGGCTGTCCCATGCATGCTTGAATTCAACCACTGTTCTTGAGTCCACAACCTCCTCTGGAAGGCTGTTCCATGCATCCACAACCCTCTCTGTGAAAAAACACTTCCTTTACATTACCTCTGAGCCACCCCCCCATCTTCAAATTGTGGCCCCTTGTTCTTGCACACCTCTTTTTTTGAAAGATGCTACCCTCTTGGACTTTGTTGATTCCCTTGAGGTACTTGAAAGTTTCTATCATGTCCCCCCTCTCCCTCCTTTCCTCTAGGTTATACATATTAAGCTCCTTTAGTCTCTCTTTATATGTCTTCTGGTGCAGACCCTGCACCACTTTAGTTGCCCTCCTCTGGACAACTTCCATCTTGACTATGTCCTTGCAGAGACTGGGTCTCCAGAACTGCACACAATACTCCAGATGGGGTCTCACCAGCTGTCTGTACAGAGGGATAACAACTTCCTGTTTTCTACTGGTGATGCATCTCCCTATGCATCCCAGTATCCCCCCCCAGCCCTCCTTACTGCCCTCTCACATTGCTTGCCCACCTTTAAGACATCTGATATGACTACCCCAGGTCCCTTTCCATTTTTGTTGTTGTTAGTATCTCACCCCCACATTGTCTACTTTTCCCCTGGGTTTTTGTTTCCCAGGTGCATTACCTTGCACTTCTTAGCATTAAATCTAAGCTGCCATACATTTGACCATTCCTCTAACCTTGCCAAGTCCTTTCTCATCCTTTCCACCCCACCTTGTGCATCAACTCTGTTGCAGATCTTTGTGTCATCTGCAAAGAGACATTCTTTTCCTTCCAGTCCCACTGCAATGTTGCTTATAAAGACATTGAAGAGGACTGGTCCTAATACTGAACCCTGCAGCACCCCCACTAGTAACCCCCCTTTCTTCAGAGTGGACTCCATTTACTATTACCCTCTGTGTCCTATTATCCAGCCAATTCTTTATCCAGGCTATCATCTTGGAACCCAATCCCAGGCTGGCTAACTTGTATATTAATCTTTTGTGTGGGACTGAGTCAAATGCCTTGCTAAAGTCTAGGTAGGCCATGTCCACAGCGCCTCCCTGACCTACTACTTTGGTCACCCAGTCAAAGAAATCTATTAGATTCATCTGGCATGACCTTCCTGCTGTGAATCCATGCTGTCTTGGGTCCTGTGCCCCTCTGGCCTCTAGGTACTCGGCAATTCTTTCCTTCAGAAGTGATTCTATCATTTTCCCTATCACTGAGGTTAATCTAACAGGTCTGTAGTTTCCTGCTTCTGCCCTGCTCCCACTTTTGTGAAGGGGAATCACATCTGCCCTCATCCAGTCCTCAGGTACCACCCCATCCTCCCATGATTTGTTAAAAAGGGTAGTCAGTGATATCACTAGTTCTACCCTTTTAGTTCTTTTAGAATTCTGGGATGAATCCCATCAGGCCCCATTGCTTTGTCCACCTTCAGTTTTAAGAGTTCTTTCAGAACCCTTTCTTCTGTAAATGGGCTGGTATCAACTTCTGTATCCAGAGTGTTTCTATTGTTTGTTTTAGGTACCTCCCCCTCTTCATTTGTAAATACTGAGCAAAAATATTTGTTTAGTATCTCTGCCTTTTCACCATCACCCTCTGCCCACTCCCCTTCCCTTTATTAAGCCTCACTATCCCTCCCTAAGTCTTCCTTCACTCCCTGATGTACCTAAAAAAGGTTTTATTCCACCTCTTAACTGAGTTGGCTGTCTTTTCCTCAGTTCGGGCCTTTGCTGTTCTGACTGCCTTCCCAGCTTCCTTTTCCTTTAACTGATACAATTCTCTGTCCTGCTCCTTCTGTGATTCTTGTACTTTCTGAATGCTTTCTTTTACTCTTGAACCTTCACTGCCACCTCCTTTTAGAACCATAGTGGTTTGTTACATCGTTTTGTTTTGTTTATTTTCTTCACACAAAGGCTTGTTACCTCTGTGATGGCAGTTTTTATTATTCCCCATTGTTCTTCCACCCACTCCTTCCTGCCCATTTGCTAGTGCATTCCTTAGGCACTCACCCATTTTGGCAAAGTCAGCCCTCCTGAAGTCCAGTACGTTTGCATTTGTATGTCTTGACTCTATTGCTGTGTTTACTGTAAACCATACTGTTCGATGGTTGCTAGTTGCCAGATGGCTACCCACTTCTACATCTGTGATCCTCTCTCCAACTCTATTTGAGAGGACCAGGTCTAAGATTGCTCTCTCTTGAGTGGGTTCCAATACTAGTTGTCTAAGGCATGCCCCCTGTAGGGCATCTAGAATAACCCCACTCTTAGAAGTGGCTGCTACAACTGCACTCCAGTTAACATCTGGCATATTCAGATCACCCATCAGCAATATCTCCCCTTTATCTGCCATTCTAAGTATATTTTCTATCATTTCTTTGTCCATTTCCTCTCCCTGAGAGGGGGGTCTGTATACAACCCCTGTGTGGATTGTGGTGCCATTGCCTGCCTCCAAATTGACCCACAATGCTTCTTCTACTCCCTGTTTACCCTTTTGTTCTGTTGCTTTGATTCCTTCTCTTATGTAGAGAGCTACTCCTCCTCCTCTTTTACCCTCCCTGTCCCTCCAGTAGATAGTGTATCCTGGAATGTTTACATCCCAGTCATGGTTCTGTGTGTACCATGTTTCTGTGACTGCCACGATATCCAGATGTTCCTCCTTCATCAAGGCCACTAATTCGGGAAGCTTGTTAAACAGACTACGGGCATTGGTACTTATTGCTCTCCATTCCTTGGTCTTTTTCTCATTTAGTACCCTGTTTTGTAGGGAAAGGCTGGGATTTTTCTGCTGCTTATCAGTGCCTCCCCCATTGATTAGTTTAAAAGCTTGCCAATGAAACATTTAAACCAATTGCCCAAAAGACATGTTCCCTTCCTGGACAGATGCAGACCATCCTGCCAGTGTAGGCTGGTGTTCCTCCAGGTGGAACCCCAGTCCCCAATGAAGCCAAACCCCTGTGCTTCACACCATTTTTTCAACCATTCGTTAAACTGCATGGTGCAAAGTACCCTCATCTCACCCATGCCACTGACAGGCAGCACCTCTGAGAAGGATACTGTGTGTGCTACTTGTCATAGGCCCCTCCCCAACTCTACAAAGTCCTTCTGCACTTCTCTGATCTCATGATGAGCCAAGTCATTTGTCCCTAGGTGGACAATGACGTCCAGCTCAGACTCCCGTGCAACTGTTTTCATGATCCTAAGGATGCACTTCCTGTCCCTCCAAGCCATGGCACCAGGCAGGCATGTTACTTCAGTTTTCCCTGCTCCCCCCAGTTCTATCTCCTTAATAATTGAGTCCCCCACCAGGAGCTGCTTCCTTTCCCTGTGGTGCCCTCTGCCACCTTCCTGAGGGCCTCCCTTGTGACAGTTGTCTGCACCCTCCTTAGTCTCCTCTGAGGGGCATCCATACGGGAACTATGCTCCCCCAGAATGGTGTATGGATTGTGGAGTGGGACAACTGACTGGGTGTGCCTCTGTTCCACCACCTTTACCCTCCCTGAGCCCACTGTGGTTCAATTGCTGTGCTTTCTTCACAACCTCTGAGGTAGTGGTGGTGGCTCTGGTGCTCCCTGGATGGGGGAGGTTCCCTTACTACTGTCCGGTGTGGCCTGAAGATAGACAACTTCCTCCCTCAGGGCAGATAGTTGTCTGCAAACAGGGCAGCATCTCAGCCTCCAGAAGGACTCCCAGAAGACTGCTGCCCCACAGCCATTTCATTGCACTAGTCCCCACATAACTGTCTACCTTGTTTATTTATTTATTTATTTTTTTTAATAATATACATTACATGTTCAAATGTCTCTATGGTCATTTCCAATTTCCAGTATGTATGCATAATGCACTGTATATATTTATATGCTTCTGTACTTGTGCCATGTGTATGAAAGGTAGTACAGCATATAAAGTCAAATATTACACACATGCACATGCACACACACACACACACACACACACACACGCATGCACACGTCAAATCCTAAATGTAAATAATAATCCCTACAGTTCCATGGGTTGATGGGGTACAGGAGGTGTGAAGGGCCAGTGCTCTACATCAACTTCCGCCTTGGGTTGGTGGGGCGCGGGAACCTGAAGGGTCGGCGCCCCACCAACTTGCCAAGTTCTTAGTTTTGTATTCTTTCTCAAAATGTAAGGACATTCTATCCAAAAAAACTGTGTTAATGCATCATTTGGGGTTAAAGCACAAAAAGTCAAGCAATGAAAAATCTTTAAGGTTGCCCTTCCCCCACCATGGACCCTCCAATCATCCCAAGATTGACAGATGATGGGGTGTGTCATTGGGGTTGTGAGGCCTAAATGTTGCCCCATTCTTGTTCACTGTTGCTTCTCAGCATGATTACACAAGGAATGGGGCAACATTTAGACATCACAACCCCGATGACCGTCATCTGTCAATCTTGGATGATTAATGTCCATGAGGGAAGGCAACTTAAGATTTTCATTTCTGACATTTTGTGCTTTAACTATAAATGATGTATTACTGACAGTTTTGTAGAATATATATATATATATATTAGGGCAAAAACTCTGTTTAATACATTAGGTAGGGTTGTTCCACAGTGACAAAGTGAGGAATCGTTGTTAGGGTTGAAAACCCTGGACCCCGCCCACCCCTACCAGCATTGAGGTGTGCATTGGGCTCGTCAGCTTAACTCTCACCCCATCACATGTGTAAAACAGCAGAAGTATGGGAGAATGGGGTGAGAGTTAGGACCAACGACCCAATGCACCCCAATGCCAGTTGGGAGGGTGGGCAGGAGTCCAAGGGGGTTTTCAACCCTAACACTGAATTTCCTCACTTTTGTCGCTGTGGAACAACCCTAACTAATGCATTAAATGGAGTTTTTTGCCTCTAATTTCCATTCTTTTTGAGAATGATAACGAGAAATAGTGAATGTAATGCAGCGGTGGGAGCATGGGGCCACCACGTGATGTCTTGTGGCATAGTAACAGGAACAGCAACGCAAACAGAAGCGCTAACAGTGGCGAACATGGTAATGCAAGCGTGAATGAAAATAGAAAGGGTAACGCACACGGTGGCGTAGACGGGAATGGTCTGCCATGTGATGTGTTGTCACATAGTAACATGGTGCCTGCGAACAGAAATGTCAATGGGCATGGTGACGCAAGGTGAAACAGAAAGAGAAACAGTACTGTAGAAACAAATGGCAAAAAATAACAGAAACGCAAGCACAAATGAAAACGCAAGGATAACGCACATGGTGGGCGTAGGCGTCAATAGTAAGTGAAACGGGTACGGAACCGCAAGCAGAAAGGGCAACGGTAACAGTAATGTAAGCGCACAGGCTGGTTTTCCCCAAAACCTGCATAGAGAAAGACAGTGAGTACAAAGAATGTATACATAATAATGGGTATCGGAGCAGAAAATGAGGACTTGGAATACTAAATAGGTTATATCTCAGGAACCGTACGACGTAGAAAAAAAATTTAAAAGTCATATGATTTATGACTATCCTGGCTAGTTTTGTACTTAGCCCCCACTAGGGAGCTAAGCATTTTTCTGACAAAATGTCTGTATCTCACACCGTTTCCGAGATATGAGCCCTGAAAGACACAGCGAACACTGTAATGTTATCCTATGGGAAAAAAAGAGAAGTTTGGAACACCATAACTTTGCCTCCCTGTAATATTTTTTCACAAAACTACTGAAAGGCATATATGTGGGCTGTTGGCTGTTTTCCCTTCAAATTTCAGGAAAAAAGACCAAACCGTTATTTTGCAGCAGGGTGCCAAAGGATTACTGTAATGCGTCGGGTACAGTAATGTTATCCTATGGGAAAAACCGTCAACTTTGAAGTGCCACAAATTTGCCACTATGTAATGTTTTTTCAACACAACACTGAAAGGCACATCTGTGAGATGCCGGCTGCATTTTCTCCAAATTTCAGCCTTTACGTTACTGTTACCGTTGCCCTTTCCGCTTGCAGTTCCGTAGCCGTTTCACTTACCGTTGATGTCTACGCCACCATGTACGTTATCCTTTGCATTTTCATTTTCACAAGTGTTTCTGTTATTTTTTGCCATTTGTGTCTACAGTACTGTTTCTCTTTCTGTTTCATTTTGCGTCACCATGCCCATTGACATTTCCGTTTGCAGGCACCATGTTACTATGTGACAACACATCACGTGGCAGACCGTTCCCATCTATGCCACCGTGTGTGTTACCCTTTCTGTTCTCATCCTTGCTTGCATTACTCCCGCCACCACATTACGTTGCGGGAGCACATGGTCCGGAGGGACCCGTGCTCTCGCCGCTGCATTACATTCACTATTTCTCATTATCATTCTCAAAAAGAAGGGAAATTAGAGGCAAAAAACTCCATTTAATGCATTAGTTAGGGTTGTTGCACAGCGACAAAAGTGAGGAAATTCGGTGTTAGGGTTGAAAACCCCCCTTGGACCCCCCCAACCCCCAACCGGCATTGGGGTGTGCATTGGGGTCATCGGTCCTCTCACCCCATTCCCCTATACTTCTGCTGTTTTAACATATGATGGGATGAGAGTTAGGGCTGATGACCCAATGCACACCCTAATGCCGGGGTTGGGGTGGGTGGGGTCCAAGTGGGTTCTCAACCCTAACACCGAATTTCCACTTTTGTCACTGTGGAACAACCCTAATCAATGCATTAAACTGAGTTTTTTGCCTCTAATATATCTATCTATCTATCTATCTATCTATCTATCTATCTATCTATCTATCTATAGATAGATAGATATACATACATACAGATATATATATATATATATGTATTACAAAAAACTTCATTAATGCATCAGTTAGGGTTAAAGCTTCAAAAGTAGAGAATGTGGTATTAGGGCTTCCAACCCTAATGCCACCCCCCCACACTGCATAAATGAAGAGGGATCAAGGGGTGGCATTGGGGTCATTAGCCCCAATGCCCACCCAATTCCATTAGAAAATAAGCTGGGTGACACAACATAGGAGAATGGGGTGAGCATTAGGGCTGACAACCCCAATGGCATCCCCCAATCCCTCTTCATCTGTTCAGGGTGGTGGTATGGTGTTCCCTAATGCCACATGCCACTGCTTTTTTATCTTTAACCCTAACTGATGCATTAATGAAGTTTTTTGCAATTTTTTTTCCCTTAGTATTTGAGACAGTATAATAGTATCATTTTTTTATAGGGCCGTGGCTCCCATCCCTCCATTGAGATAGTATAACAGTATCCTTATTTGACCCCAAATTTTCAACATAGCCTTCTTATGACCTCACCGCATGTACCCAGTACAGAACAATTTCAAATCTCTAGCAAAACTTTATTATGCGCAACTGCAGTGCCATTCTGCACCACAAGTGTGAAAACGCATTTTGGCCAGGATTCAAAAAATGACAGCTGTCACATGCATGAGCTGAGTTAATGGCAAGGCTGTGCTGAAACTTTTGGTTGACAATATAGAACATTTCCAAAGTTACGAGCGTGCATATTGGGATAGCATCAAATATTCACAATGCAGACATTTGTTTAAATTATGACCCCAAATTTTCAACATAGCATTCTTATGACCCTACCTCATGAACAATGCCGGTCATTATGCAAATCTCACTGGAAAGGTGATTTCATCAAACAACTGCAGAATCACCGTTAAGGGGGAGTTGCCTAATGACAATCATATTGCTCATGAGGTGAAGTTCCTCAAGAGGCCATGTTGAAGCTTTGGGGCCAAAATCTCATAAAATGACCACGTTATGGATGAAAGTTGCCCCCCCCCTTTGAAATAGATAGAAGCTCATTTACCTTAGTTCATATTGCAGTCAATGGTTCCAGCAGCAAGATGTGTCTTCAATCAGTAGAGCAGATCTTGAATCTGTGACTTCTGGAGGTGAGCGAGGGTCTGTGAGGACATCAGAGGGGTGTTGGGAGGTGGGTACATAGTTGGTGGTCAGGTGAGGGTATGGGCATGATCAGCGACAATCATTATTTTTTGTTTTCCATGTTACAAATGAGCAAAAGACAATGAGGGATTTATTTTATTTTCAGGTACAAAAAAAGGGAACCATCACAGAGGAAATCCACTGCCGCCAATGATTACTGGGGCATTGGAGGGTGGTGGGTACCACTAGACACCAGGGAATAACAATGGGATCATTGAGAAGACCCCCCCAAAAGGGTGGGGATACAAATATACAAAAATAAATAAAGAAAAAACATAAAACAGTCTGGGGGATGCTGCCAGACACCAGGGATTTTTCCCATTTGGGGGGGTCACATCAACAGAAAAAAAAAACAACAAAAATTTGGATATACCTCAAAGATCATGTTCCACTCTTGTTCGCCACCCTGTTTCCTTGCTGGGCATCCACATTCATCATTGGTGAACAAGGAAATCTGCTGATGAACAAAGATTCCCAGTCTGGCCATCAAATCTGAAATTTTCATGACCAGATGGCCAGACCGGGAAACCTTGTTAGCTAGAACAATTCCTTTTTTCCAAATCTTTGTTTGTCACTGGCAAACAAAGAAATTAGTTGATGAACAAGGATCCCTGGTCTGGCCATTTCATCTGAAATTTACACGACCAGATGGCCAGATCAGGAATTCTTGTTTGCCAGTCAATTCTTTGTTTGCGGGTCTTTGTTTGTCATTGGTAAACAAGGAAATCGAATGATGAGCAAGGATTCCTATTCTGGTCATCTGGTTGTGAAATTTTCTGATGAGACTGCCAGAGGAGGGATCCTTGTTCGTCGGCCAATTTCCTTGTTCGTCAGTGATGAACAAAGACTCGTGAACAAGGAACTTAGCAAGTGAAGAACAAGGATTTTAAACTACAAAAAAACTTTCCAGGGGCATACAAATGTCAGAAAGCACAAAGCACAGCTCAACTCCCAGTGAGCAAAAATCTTACATAAATGTGGCAGACAGACATCCCTGGGCAGAGTTATGAGAGTTTTTGGAGCAAAATAAAAAAAAACAAAATGGCGGCTCGCAAACAAGGATTTTTTTTCTGGTGATCAGGGACTGGCAACTGGTGAACAAGGATTGGCACCTCATGAACAAGGATCCTTCTTCATACAGTGCAGTTATCTTGAAAAATAAAAATCCCATTGAAAAAAATGGGAATTTAAAAATGCTATAACTTTTGAACTGATTAATATTTTTTCACCAAATAAATGTTGGTCTATTCTGTGACCCAAGCTCCTTTTACCATAGCAATGTCAGACCAAAATACCACACCATCTCTATGCAATACGATGAGAAAAACACCTGCAAAAAGTGGCTTCTTTTTAAGTTTTTTTCACTATCCTGATCTCAGAATTCACAAACCTGATCACAACAAAACTTGGCACATCTAGAGATCTACCACAAGAGACCATGCATGCAACATTTTGTCCAAATCCATTGAACTGTTGTAAAGTTATTAAAATGCAAAATTTCAGGTTTAACATAGAAACTGTTGCTCAACCCTAACAGTAGTGATGCTACTAAGCCACTATATATATATATATATATATATATATATATATGCACAAATTGGAAATTAACATTAAACAGCCTACCCAACCCTAACTATAGACCCCTATAATATATTATACAGGTGTTTTAGCATCTCTATATTGAAGCTGAGTAAGCACTTTAATGTGAAACCCCAATGTTTGCACCTTAATAACATGGCTCCTGTTCAACTTGATTTACTTGAAAGTTGGACTGCACAGAGCTGGTGTGATAATCTCTGGATCTGGAAAATGTCATTGCAATCAGTTAATGGGGGACAAAGTACAATGGGAAAAAATCCCAAATTGCATCAATTAAGACTTTTCTTGCTGACCTATAACTAAAACAATTGGAGGATTTGAAACCTGAAACTTAAAGGTTTGATAGAGTATGGCTCAAGGTTAGAGTTTTTTATTGTTTCTTTCCTCCCAAACATAAGCAGTTTTAAAAATATTTAAGTAAAACTATTCAGTTTCTGAGCATGCAACGTTTAAAAAATCAGTGTTCTAAGGATAATTAAATTTTTATAACCACGTGAAGTTTGGGAGGCAGTATAGTGCAGTGGTTTAGGGCTCTGAGCAGCAAATCTGGAGACCTGGGTTTGAATCCCACAGCCCCCACTTGCATACTGTGTGACCCTGAGCAAGTCACTTAACTTCCCTGTGCTCCCAGGTTGCACCTGTAAACAAGTTTTCAACTTAGTGTGTTTCACTAGGTTAAACAATTGGAAAAAAAAATAACCACATGAAGTCATGTGGTTGTATTATTGGCTGGTAGGACCACTTTTCTGTCTATGTATGTGATTGTACTGTTTTTGTTCAGCAATGATGGGGCTACATGGCAATGCTGAATATGTTCTGCATGAGTTTTTCTTTCCCCTCCCCCCTCCCACCACTATTAGCAAGCTGCATTGGCCTGCATGCTATAACCTGGATATTGGGGTGCCCAATCCCCAGTACTTGTTTAATATTGTTATATTTAATATTTTAATAGACTGATGCTGGGGTGCCCACCCCCAAGTGCTGGCTCCTCTTCCCCTATTTTGTTTGTCCCACTGCCATGTCACCATACAAAAATTGGGGTGCCCAACACTCAGTGCAACATACTCAATGACCTGACCCAGCTAGCTGAGACACCGGGGTGCTCACCCCCAATTTTCCCAAATATACAGCAAACACTGGGGTGCCCAATCCCCAATGTCAGAGGGTCAGACATCTTTTCTATTTTTTTATTAGTGTATCAACCTGTAATAAGGAAACCATCCCTCATCTTTTTTTTTGTCTCTAGAAACCTGTGAATAAGAAAATAGTACATTGGTGATCTGTCCCATTCCTCCCCCTCAGCCCACCTTAATATTCCAATCAGCGCCCCCACCCAGACAACCACACTAACATAAAAGTGTCCTACAGCATAGATCCAGTCTACAGTTGAAAATATGTCTTGCTGCTGGAACTGGCGGCTCCGATATGATATGAGAAAGTAAGTGTTGTATAATGTATTTCAATGCATTTTGAATTTTAAAATGTAACTTTATCATTTTGTAATATTTGTAGCCCAAATGTTCAACATGATCTTTTTGTTACAACAACTTATGAAACATGGCAGTAAAAGAATTCAAATGCATCTTGAAAGGTGAATTAATGGTCACCACATGACATTATCTTTCCGGTGTTATTTGAAAACTTTCACAACATGTGTTCATGAGGGTCTCAAAAAAGGCTGTCTTGACAATTTGGGATAAAAATATTAAAAAATAACCAAGATAAGAGCATATGTTGAATATTCTATATCCTCACTCATAACTTTGGTAATTTTTCAATATTTTGACCCCAAAATTACAACATAGGTATTTTTTCACACCACCTCATGAACTCGACAGCTGTCATTTTTCAAATCCTGACCAAAATGTGTTTTCATACCTGTGGAGCATGGTGAAAATTTGGTACGGTTTTTAAGATTTTCCCCTACCAGGTTCATGAGTTGGAGTCATAAGAAGTCTATGTTGAAAATGTGGGGTCAAAATATTAAAAACAACAAACTTATTGAGGGATGTTAACAGTTTTCAATTCTTGCTAATATCTATGGAAATTTTCAACATTTTGACCAAAAAATTTATCGTAGCCATTTTTTTCATAACACCTCATGAACCCAACAGCTGTTGTTTATCAAATCCTGACCCAAATATGAATTTGCACTTATGTCATGAAATTACATTTCTTCCAGAATTTTATATATGACACCGGTCATGTTCAGAATGGGGAGGGGGGCATACAAAACTATGCTGAAATAGTTGGGGAAAACATCACAAAAAATGTTATAGATGAATGTTTGCAGTGACAGCAATTGGCCCAGTGCGGACCTTGTTGCCTTCCTTTGTCACTGACCTGAGTTTGGGCATGAGCTCAATGATTCAGCTGAATGGGCCATGGCTGGGGGAATGACACTGCAGCATGTGGCACCGGCCCCAGCCTAGGGAGGGAGATGCAGTGCTATGGCACTTACACACAACACCCTTTGTTGAGCCTAGAGAAGGACAGATCAGAGTTTTAGCACACAGGACACCTTTTGCTGAGCCAAAGAGCCTTCCTGCACAAGTGATTAAAATGCATGTTGAGGCCTTATGTGCCCAAACACTGTGTGTGGACAAGTAGGGTGGCAAAAATATGGAGGAAAATGTACCAGGTAGGATGAAGGTTAGGTAACCCATTTTCCACTTCATACTTACAGGTCCAATGGATGTGAACACTGTTGTTGGAGGACTGACCATGTGTGTCAGATAAGTATTGTTTTATTGGTTTATAGTACCCAGTTTGATCCAGTTATTTACTAAAGAGATATACAGTGGCGTGAAAAAGTATTTGCCCCCTTTCTGATTTTCTCTATTATTGCATATTTGTCACACTGGATGTTTTCAGGTCTTTAGAGAAAATGTAATATTAGATAAAGGGAACCTGAGTGAACAAATAACACTTGTTTTTTTTTTTTATTTCACCTATTTAATGAAAAAAGTTAACCAACAACAACTGGCACTGTGTGAAAAAGTAATTGCCCCCTTACACTTAATAACTGGTTACGCCACATTTAGCTGCAATGACTGCAACCAAACACTTCCTATAATTCAATATCAGTCTTTCACATCGCTGTGGAGGAATTTTAACTCACTCTTCCTTGCAGAACTGCTTTAATTCAGTAACATTTGGTAGGTTTTCGAGCATGAACTGCTTGTTTCAGGTTCTGCCACAGCATCTCTATTGGGTTTAAGTCTGGACTTTGACTAGGCCACTCCAAAACTTTAATTTTACTTCTTTTAGCCATTCTGATGTGGACTTGCTTTTGTGTTTTGGATCATTGTCTTGCTGCATGACCAACTACGCTTCAGCTTCAGCTGACGGAAGGATAACGGACATTCTCCTTAGAATTTTCTGGTACAGAGCAGAATTCATGGTTCCTTTAATTTTGGCAAGTCATCCAGGTCCTTAGGCAGCAAAGCATCCCACACCATCACTACCACCACCATGTTTGACTGTTGGTATGGTGTTCTTACTGTGGAATGCTGTGTTTGCTTTCGTCGAGACATTATGGGATCCATGTCATCCAAAAGTTCCACTTTGGACTCATCTGTCCATAGAACATTTTCCCAAAAGGCTTGTGGATCATCCAGGTGCTTTTGGCAAATGTGAGACAAACATTTATGTTCTTCTTGGTTAGCAGTGGTTTCATGCCTTGCTACTCTCACATGAAGCCCATTTTGCCCAGTCTCTTTCTGCTTGTGGAGTCATGAACACTGACCTTAGCTGAGGCAAGAGAAGCCTGCAGTTCTTTGGATGTTGTTTTAGGATCCTTTGAGACTTCCTGGATGATTTCACGCGCCCTTGGAGTAATTTTGGCAGGCCGCCACTCCTGGGAAGATTCACTACTGTTCAAGTGTTCTCCATTTGGAGATTATGGCTCTCACTGTGGTTCGATGGAGTCCCAGAGCCTTAGAAATAGCTTTGTAACCCTTTCCAGACTGATAGAGGGCAACACATTTTTCTGATCTTTTCAGGAACTTCCTTTGATCATGGCATAATGTGCTGGTTGAATCTTTGTGCTGGCAACGTGACTCTGATGGTAAGGGTCAAAATAAGTGAGGTTTATATTGAGCAGGGCTGGCTGTAATCAAGCCTGGCTGTGTTCAATCAGCTGACTCTAATTATCCTTTTAATTGGGTTGATTTAACTAGGGGCAATTACTTTTCACACAGTGCCAGTTGGTGTTGGTTAACTTTTTCATTAAATAAATGAAATAAGTAAAAAAAAAAAAGTGTTATTTGTTCACTCAGGTTCCCTTTATCTAATATTATATTTTGTCTAAAGACCTGACAACATCCAGTGTGACAAATATGCAATAATAGAGAAAATCAGGAAGGGGGCAAATACTTTTTCACGCCACTGTAGATCTTTAGTGACCCCATTGCTATTCTTTTTTTACAGGTATGACTGGAGCTGGGAGAAAGTTGCAAATTCTGCTTTAGCGGGTCTTCCTTGAAATTTCACAACTTTCATGGAATTTTCTGAACATCCACCTTTGGCTAAATCAGACATCATCCAAATGTCTAGTGGCACCCATTAAAGTGGAATGTCAACTTTTGCCCAGCTCTAGCCATGTGCCTTCTTTAGCCTCCCTTGATCTCATTAACTCCATGTGTATGTGGCTGCCTAATATCTGCTGACACTCTTGAATTCATAGATCTAATAGAGCTATTCTAACACATTATTGGAAACCCCGCACCCCCTAATACTCATAAGTTATGTGTCAAAAAAAATATGGCAGGCAAGATTTTATTTGAATAATTCAAGTAATGGCAAGAACGGTGGGAGACTGAACAATTAGCAAACACTGATAAATTAAAAAGTACGTCCCATTCTATGTAACATTTGTATATCACTACCATCTGACACTGAATGGTGATCCATATTTGATACAAAATCTAATAAATATTTACCAGTATTCACAGACCAGTATCTCAGTTTCAGCTATCGAATTTGACAGTTCAAAGATTGTTTAGATTTATCTTTAATTTTATACTGAAACAGATATTAATTTAGTAAGCAGTTAAGACACTGAGTTATATTAATAAAGTAAGCTGTTTATATGTGTAGTGGACTATCAGTGCCACATATACACAATCTTAAGGGCCCGGCTCCTTTGTCTCCACTTCAGACACCAAAACACTTAGAGTTGTGTTTAGGATAAACTTCCTTATTGTTTAAAAAAAAACAGCATAGCAGCATCAAGATACAGGGACAGCCCTTCCCACAGCTGAACATCGTCATGTCTCCCTGGATGCTTTTTTAAAGCTGACTGATGCAAGATAGGTAAATGTTATATAAGGGCCCTATTTAGAGAAACAGTACCCAAGCTACACATTTAAAATCCACACTTCTTATTTGAAAGAAGAAGAAGAAGAAGAATCAGCATTTATATAGCGCTTTTCATACACAGTATCCCAAAGTACTTTACAAGCAATGCTAGACTGGTAGTGAAGTGACTGAATGTGTGGTGGTGGCCATATCACACATCATCACCCACACACAGCCTGGATAATTGCATGAACCGGTTTATGGGAAGGGGAATGTTGGCCAGGACACCGGGAATGTTTCCTGCTGTTTTGCGAAGAGTGCCCTCGGTTCTTTTACTTCCACCTGGACACCCACCAGGACAACACAAGGATGGGCAGAAGGGACCTCAGTTTAACGTCTCATCCAAAGGATGTCACACCCCAGAAGTACAGCACCCCCCAATACTGCACTCGGATGCCAATGATTTTTAGGTGCAAGTCCAATCCCAGTGTGGGACGAGAACCCACCATGACCTTCTGGTCTAGAGGCGGATGTGCTACCAACTGAGCCATGCTGACAATTACACACAGCAATGAATCAATTAATTCAAACAACACCCCATAAACCCAGGCCAATAAATATACAAAACACAGCAAACATTAATGTAATCACACTTCACATACAGGCCCAGATATTCAGAAATGTGCCAACAGACAGCGCAAGTCCAAAACAGTGCAAATCTGATGCACCATGGTGCAACAGGAGCCATATTTAGAGGTTACACTGGCCGAACTGTGCCAGAGCAACCCAGCTGAATATGGCACAGTTGTGCCATGGCGCAACCAGAGATGCACCACAGGGCAAACACAGTTGCACCTTGGTGCAGAAAGAGATGCTTCAGGGCAACAACGGAAGCAGAGCAACAGAGTGGGACATGGCACAGAGAAGAGACACAGGGACAGAGCCAGGGAAGCACAGTGACAGGCCACAGGTGGCTCCCACCAGCAGGGGACAGCAGGGCGCACACAGGCACCCAGACACCCCACCCCAGAACACAACAGTGGCACAGATAGCAGGCAACAGGAGGTGCCAATGGCCAATGGAGGGCCAGCAAGGGAGTCCCCCTTGCAGGCTGCTGGCTGTGCCCCCCCACCCATCAAGACCAAAGCAGGACACACCCAGGACCATGTAGCCAAACACACACACACACCACACAGGCACACAGGGACACAGGAGGCATGGACCATGCCGGGAGGCAGGTAGCATGGCAGACCACATGGGACAGGCCACACAATGCCAAGCAGGGGTCCCAACACAGTGTGCAGCCAGTACCCAACAAATAACCATGGCCATGTGCCACCACCACACATACACCCACCACACACCCCTGACAGCTACCCCTTGGGCACTCCAAGGCACAGCCACTGACTGAGGGAAAGGACACCACCACAGTGGGACATACCACAGCACACAGCAGTGAACCACAGAAGCACAACACGCACCCTGACACATGCACACCACATGGACAGACACTGGGCCACTGCAGCATGGCTCCTCACACCACCGGCAAAGCAAACACTGACACAGACAGGTAAGCCAAAAATATATATTCAGGAATAAAACTATATACAAGAACAAGGGGGTTGGAAAGGGTAGGAAAGTGAGGGAAGGGGACAGGGAACAGGGACTGTACAGTGGGAAGGGGAACTGTAGGGGAAGGAACAGCAGGGGAAACAGGGGAAAGCTGGGGCCAAACTAACAGTGGCCACACCCTTCCACCCTTTGGTGCACTCACTGCCCCCAGCCTGCCAGGAGCAGGCACTGAACTTGCAGCAAAGCCTCCATGGTGGATGAGGTTATCAGTATCAGCTGCCGGAGCAGTCTGCCATACACCACCCTTCTAGGTCTCTGCTAGACATCTAAAACAAGGGACAGTACAGGTGATCAGTGCAATGGCCCAAAGAACCATGCCCACCCACAGTGTGCAATGGGCAACAGAAGCACACACCCCTGCAGGGCCCGTACTGGCCACCCATGGGGGGTAGGCCAACACCTGCCAGTAACTCGGCCCACAATGACATTGCACAGAGGTAGTCCCCACCACACAATGGCCAGCCAACTGTGCAATGACAGTCACATGGCACAGTGCACCAGCAGCACCACAGCAACAACAGTTGCAGCCAGGTGCACACTCATCCCACCAACAGCTGGGACACGTGTCCAATGGATGCACCACAGTGGCATGCACCACGCACAGTGCGACACAGACACAGACAGCTGCCACGGCACATGACACAGGTGGCCATGCCCAC
Source organism: Neoceratodus forsteri (assembly GCA_016271365.2). Lineage (NCBI taxonomy): Eukaryota > Metazoa > Chordata > Ceratodontiformes > Ceratodontidae > Neoceratodus > Neoceratodus forsteri. The sequence continues at coordinate 864,698,631 of CM057450.1, read as the reverse complement.
ACCCACTCCCTTGCCACCCCTCATGTAATGTGCAAAAGACCATGACAGTGTCTACCTGCACTCTGTGGTCCTGCTGGTGCCAGTCCCACTCCTCCTCCTCCTCCTCCTCCTCCTCCTCCTCCTCCTCTGTGGCCCACCACAGCCTGCTGTGCTTCCACCTGTGCCCAGTGGTGATTCTCATGCCCTGGAAATGGAACAAAGATAGGCACACATCAGGAATCACCCACAGCAGCTGCCCACCTCTCCCATCCCTATGCACAGGGTGAGTCCCTACCCAACACATCCCACATGGATGCATCACAATGCATGTGGCAGCTGGCAATGCCAATCTGTGATGTGCACAATGACAGTCCACCCCTCTGCAGGGCATGCCAGGCAGCCTAGCCAACACCACAGTACAGCACCAGGGCACACATGCAATATGGCTGACTTACCTGGCTGTGGCACAGCCCCTCACCTGACATGCACTTGAAGACTCCTCAGGCACTCTGGGTCCCACTGCATCAGGTCTCCGTACCAGTGGCGGTACTGATCTCCCATCCTGGCCACCCTGGTCCTCTGCTGCAGCCTGGCAGCAATCCTCTGCCAAACTGTGATCCTTGCCTGCTGCAGGGGCACCTGCCCAAATAGTTGGGGGGCATGGGGCTGGAAGCAGGCCACCAGGTTTACAAGTTCAACCTGTGTCCAGTTTGGTGCTCAACGGACATGTCCCTGCACCATTCTGCCAACCACAAGCTCGGGGACCAAAATGGTAGTAGGAGGTGCACATGTCCACAACATGCACCAGACGCGTGATGTGAGGGAACATGCGCAGTGCCCATCCATCACGCAGTGTCAGAGATGCATGGCATGGATGTGACTAAGTGGGGTCACTGGGTCATGGGATTTATCCAGGGGTCAGGGGTCACACCAGGGGTCAGGGGTCTCCCACCACTGTGCAGTGCAGAGGTGCATGATAGCAGGCCTGGTGCATCATGCGCTATGCCCCTGCATCGCACTATCAGCACAAAATGTGCGATTGACACCATGATACCGTTAGGCACATGTGCACTGCAGGCCTGCACACCACACATGTTCCGTGACTTGCTCTGGCACAATCACATTGCACATGGTGCAAAATTGCGATATTCAGAAATCACATACAAATGAGCTCATCAGCCAATGCGTGGTGCACTGAGTGCATTAGCATGTCATTACTGTTGTGCCAAACCTCATTTGCATGCATTGCACCTTATAAGTGCCACAGAACATCACAGGCCATGGACTGGCATTGCATCCATTTGAGGTAAGTTACCCATGCTGCTGCCGCTCACTGGGTGCAGACAGCACAGCAGGGTGGGACAGACCAGGATGATGCTGCCACTGAATCACTGTACTGTCCATGTCCACAGGAAGTGAAATGTTGGACCATGAGGAGGGTGGAGAGCATGGGTCTGCTTGGAAGCACAGGCCTAATTTTGCTAAAGAGAGACAGAGGCCCTGTTTGACACATACCTGGACAGGGAGTCCCTGTTGAGTGGTGCCATGGGCACACCAGAGGCCAGGGCTGGAGCCTGGGAGGAGGTGGTGGCACACATCAGCTAGCATGGCAACCACCGGTGGTTGGCGCAGGAGTGCAGGAAGAAGGTGGGCACGGACAAGAGGTGCATCAAAGAGAAGGTGACAGCCATCCGTGTGTCCTGGAAGACCACTGGAGGGGGGTCTGCAGACACACCAATGCTCACGGCACAGGAGGAGATGGTGGCAGCCACCATGCACCTCTGCATGGTGGAGAGTGTGCCTGTAGGTGGTTTCCAGATAAGTGTCAGCCCATCACTGCATGGTACATATGACAGCCACGCATGACTGGTGGCACAGAGGGTGCGTCCATGGGCATGCTGGCATGCATGCAGCCAGCATGCATGTCATGTGCATGTTTGCACACCCACATGAATGCCATGCTGCAGGACACATGCAGTGGCAGTGTAGGGGGAGCACATGTGGGCAATGCAGCACCAGAATGCCTCCGTACAGATGATGAGGAGCCAGCAGTGGCAGCAGCCGTGGATGCTGGAATGGCCCCAGAGGACCAGCTGTCCACCTCCACTGGCATCCAGGGACTTGACTGGATGCAGCTTACCACCACAGTGCAGGCGGATGTCCTGGACCAGGGGTCGGATGAGGCCCTGGATGTGTTCCTGCAGGATGCCAGCCTTGGTGTCCTCTGAACAGAGACACAGATTACGGGGGTCCAACACCAATGATGACATCATGATTATCCTGTACAGCATAGGCAACATTGTGAGTGAGGTGCCCATACTGGCCACTGACACAGGCAGCACACCCAGCACCCTGCCAATGGCAGAACAGCTGTCTGCCATCACTGTGGGTGCAGCGCTGTGTGCTACCCTGGCTGTGCCCAGTGGTGGTGGTGGGGCAGCAGCACAAGTGATGGGCGGCATACAGTGGCTGGATGGGTGACAACAGCAGGCTGTGGGTGCCAATTGGCAGACGGACACAGAATCTGCTGCCAGTGTCCTTGCAGTGCCCATTTCTGCTGCAGACCCCACTGTGCAGTGTCCACCAAAGGGGTCAGCTGTGCAGCATGGCCAGTCACCACATGAGGACTGGGATCCCCAGGATGCCGACCCACTGGCTGATCACACCCATTTGCTGTGGGAGTCCATTCAGCAACAGGTGCTGCTTGCCACTCGGTGTGTGCACTGCATTAGGAGGTAAGCCAGTTAGCTGAGCAGCAAGAGATGGACAATGCACAGATCCTGGCCGGGATACAGTGCATGCAGGAGGCCAAGACTGCATCCCTGGATGGCATTGCCACTGCGATCACGGATGGCTTTGTGCTGCTGGCTGCCACAGGGAGTGGCTGGGCACAGATGACTCCCCACAGCATGCTGTCCACCCAGCAATCCCAGCATCAGGCGACCCCAACACTGTTGATTCCAGGCTCTGATGTGGGCATCCCAGGCAAACCCAGGGCTGGCATGTTTGGGCACCTTCACATCCCAGCATGGACATAGTCACAGTCCCATGGTTTAACCCCTGGGGGGCTGTTGCTCACTCCCCATGACTGATGCACAGCCTGTGGCTGCTGATTGGCCCTGGCACAGCTGCTCCCATGGCCACAGTGGCCATGGTTCCATACAACAGACCTGATGTGTGGGCTGCCCTGCCTGCAGTCTACAGCTGCTGCCCTGTGTGCACATGGGCAGTGTGCATGTGCCCACCACTGGTGTGGCACCTATGTGTCGTGCCACTTGCTGCCTGTGTGTGTGCTTGTCCAGCCACTGGACTGCATGGCATGGTTGTGAGGAAGGCAGTCTAGCACTGGTTGTGCCAGTGCACTGGTGCAATGCATCTGATCCACACCACATACCACCACCTGGGTGTGTGGGTGCATATGTGTGTGTGTGTTTTGCTGTGTGTGGTTCTGTGTGGTTGTGTGCCTCTGACTCCCTTACCCCTGCATCACACCTCTGTGTGTGTGCACACCCATTGCCATGCATGCCCCTGCATGTGTGCTGTACCTGTATGTGTGGCCAATGCATGTGTATCACACTACCTACCTGTGTGCACCATAGTGCTCCTGTGTGATGGTGTCCTGGTGTCATTGAACCTGCTGTTGCAGCCGGGGATCCCTCCACCCAGGGGGTGGTTGTCCACCACTCTTTGGCCCATTGTCTCTGTTGTCTCCACTAGAGTCACCCTCATCAGCCTCAGCAGCTATCTCACAGTCAATGGCCTTGTTGTGCAGTATGCAGCAGACCAGGAATAGGCCAGACTTTCATGGGGCTGTACTGTAGGGCACTGCCTGACCTGTCAAGGCAATGGAAACATGCTTTCAGCATGCCAAAGACACACTCAATGATGCTGCAAGTGCTGGCGTGCACCTCATTGTAGCGTTCCTCTGCTGGGGATGACAGGGGTGAGCAGCCAGGGCCTCAGTGGATATGCGCTGTCTTCTGTGTGGACAATGACATGGTTAGCCCTCTGCTATACTACGCTACACCTTTGCCTGTCCCTGGCACCCATGCCAACATGCACACTCTGCTCTTCCCATCCCAAGGTATGCTCTGCCCATCACCCCTTGCCCATGCCATACTCACCCACTAGGTGGCCCATAGGAATGTCCCCATGTTCAAATCTGTGGCACAGCATGGAGCTGTGCCAGATGAATGCATCATGTGCACTCCCATGGTGTGTGGCACAGACATTGGTGATGCACCCCATAGCATCGCACACCACCTTGCAGTTGACACTCAGGCACCCCTTCCTGTTCATGTCTGCCATGCCCTCGGGGCCAGGTGGCATGTGGATGGCCACATGGGTGCAGTCTATGGCCCCAATCATGCCAGGCATGCGTGCAACCCTGTAGAAGTCCTGCATGGTTGCAGTATGCTCCACCTATGTGCTGGGGAAATGGATGAATTCTGAAGCATGTGGCAGCAGAGCATTGAGGAACTGTGTGAGGAGGCATGATGTGGCTGACTGGTTTATGCCTGTGGTGTCACCTGTTGGTCTCTGGATGGTGCCCGTGGTGAGCAGGCACATGACGGCTGTCACCTTCATCTCTACGGACATGACGTGGCTCCGTCTGGTGGGTGCCTGCATCTCTTCACTGCACAGCTCACAGAGCAGCCTCAGAATGGCCCTATTCAGGTGGTACTGGCCCACAATCTCTGTGTCACTGTTGTTCTTGAAGGTGATGTGGGCATGGTACCACCTGTGTTGGGCATACCTCCAACAGGCCCTTCCTTGGCCATGTCGCTGTTCCTCCTGCCCCCTCACACCCCTCATTATGGCCTTCATCCTGAAGGGTGCACTATTCATGGCCCTCGCTGTCCAATATCCACCTGGGTGGTTGGCTGCTACTGGCTGTGTGCCACCCTGGTGCATTGCCTGGCAGTGTGTCTGTCTGTCTTCTCTCTCTCTCTCTTTTGCTCTCTTTGCCCCTCTCTCCCTCTCCAATGCCACCTCTGTCCCTCTCCCTCTGTGTCTGCCTTGGCCAGTTTGTCTGTCTTTCTTTCTTTCTTTCTTTCTTTCTTTCTTTCTTTCTTTCTTTCTTTCTTTCTTTCTTTCTTTTCTTTCTCTCTCACTCCCTCTCACCTGGCCCAAGTGCTGTCTGTGTGCTTGTGCCCTGTATTTATAGGAACAAGTCTGTTCAGAGCAACTTTGATTTGCTCCACACTTGCACCATGGTATGAAGGTTGAATATACCACTGTGCTGGATATTCATGGGAACGCCCCCTGCACTTGTGCCTGCATTCATTATAGTTGTGCATTGGCCAATGGAATTTGCGCTGTGCAATGGCTACCACTAAATATGGCTCCTTGGTGCAAGTACGCATTTGTACCGATGCAACTCAGTTGCGCCAAGAGCAACTACTTTAACTATCTGGGCCTCAATGTACAATCATTTCAACTTTTCTTAAAAAAAAGGTGTCAATTGGAAAAAATCATTAAGACCTGGAAATTCGTATTATCTCAGTTTAAACTGCCAAAACGTTTTTCTTTGTAGCAATAAATTATCTAAACCACCATCTTTAATGTTGTCATAAATTCTTCCTATTCCCTTAAATAAAAATTGGTGGTCCTTTCCTTTACTTTGGCAATGTTGTGCTAAGGCATTAACCCCATCAAGTTTCTAGACACTCCTTATATGTTCCCCTATACACTCTTTTAGTTTTGCCTGCATAGAAAGCAAGGTATTTTTTATAGGTTGCTAGATTACATTTTCTGCATTATAGGTAATTATATCTAAAATACAAAATTCTCAATTAGTTACAGGATGTACAACGTTTACTCCAGAAAGAATATATTTACAAAAAATGCAATTTCTACATTTGTGGTTACCCGTTGGTAAATATTTTTTGTTCGCTGCAATTCCCCTGGTCTTCCCAATGTGTGCGTTGATCCAATTTATCACATAAATTTTGTCCCCGTTTGTAAGCTACCCTAAGTGTGTGATGTGTAATTTTATTAAGTCTCCTCTAGTTATAAAGTATTGACCAATTTTTCTGAATAATGGAACTCACTCTATGTACTTGTGGACTAAAGGTAATAATGAAATCTGGAGTGCTAATGGTTCTTATAATCCTGTTTGGATTATTGTGTTCACCATTAGTATGTAACAATGAACTTCTAGAATAGGTATCCACTTTTTCTTTCACTCTCATAATAGTATCCCAATCATAACTCCTGTTTAAAAAATGATCCATAAGGATCTCTGCTTGCACCTCTTTATCACTTTCTCTACTACAAATATGTTTAATACTCATGAATTGGCCCAACAGAATATAATTTTTTTTTCACATAAGCAGGATGACAAGCCGGCCCCATGGTGCTGGGGGCTGAGGCATCTGCCTTACCTCACATGACGCCAGCAACCTGTGTTCAGGAGTGAACTCGGGGTGCCAGGGGTCAACCAGGAAGGAGAGGAATAATAATACAGTGGACTGCTGTTCTCTACTGGGATGGGTGACTTGTGAACCCTGCAGGGCTAGCAGCTCTCATTGCAGACTGGGAGCATTGCAGTCAGCAGGGGCATGCTGAAGTGTATGAAGGTATTGGTGGATGTCCTGCAGGTGGGTGCGAGAGCACACCCACCATGCACTGGACATCATTGAACATCCATGTCTCTGCGATCAGAAGACAAGTAAATGTCAGGTCCTGCAGTCGGCCCCCACACTCAGCACCGGATTGGCCCAGTCAGCTTCTGGATCTCCTCCTTGCTCCGTCTGCCCTCTAGAGTATATAAAGGGTGCCACAAAGGAGTTGGTGGCCCTGCTCCAGGGGGTGCAGAGCTTGGGGGGTCAGTGGGTTGGAGTGAGGAAGGGGAGCATCCTGGGACAGAGGTCTGATTGAGGAGGAGTCTCAGGCACAGCGAGAGATAGGCCAGTCCCCTGGTCCTCACCGGAGAGAGTCCTATGGGGCCAGTGAAGGAGGGATAAATAGAACTGAAAATAAAAAGCAGGATAACAACTATCATAGCATAATAATTAATTTTTATTAGTATTTTTCCATTTATCCTATAAAGATTCATGACTAATTCCCCTTCAGATGTTTTGGTAATAATCAAATCCAAAAAACTGATGGAGCACAAATCATATGTTATGGTAAATCTCAAATTCTGAATGGATGATTCAAGATATGTCACACATTCTTTCAATTCAGTTTCAGACCCCTTCCAAATAAAAAATAAATCATTGATAAAACATTTATAAAACATTTATAAAAATCAATTTTACCAAGAAAGGGGTTGGATTCACCGTATATATTGTGTCCTGCTCCCATTCAGTCATATATAAGATTGCATAGTTTAGAAACCTGATTAATAGATCCTTTCTTAAAGGAACTGTACCCTCAAAATTGAAAACCACACTAGTAATCCCAATCCACAAAGGGGGGGCGTCAATTCTCTGCCCTCATGCAAAGGTTCAAGAAAGAATTTTATTCGACCAATTACAAGACTACCTTAAACACCACCAACATTTATCACCCTGCTAGCATGGTTTTCACAAAAATCATAGCACTCTCTCTGCACTCATCAAAGTCACCTCAGACATTTTATTTATTTTTATTTATTTATTTATTGAAGTCTAGGATAGCACAACTTGAGCTCAAAGCTCTTTACATAGGTTCCATGTCATGATAATAATACACAACTGGGTTGTACAAATTACAAAGATTGTGGCTACAGCAGATGCCACAGGGATTGTACATGTTACAGAGGAAGTTAGGATATTGTAAGCAGGGTTAACAAAAGATACTTAAGGGTATAAGATGCCTGAAAGGAAAAAACAATCAAATGTCTGCGGGGACATAAGGTTAGCAGAAGAATAAGTGCTAGAAGAGGTGAGGAGGAGGAGCCCCAAGTGCCATCGAGCAGGGATATTGTGAGGAAGTAAGTCTGAGGGGGGAGGGGGTATGAGGATATCAGGAAAAGGGGAGAGGGGAGAGGTAAGGAGGGGAGAAGCATAACTCAGGAGAGGAGTCAGGGGTGAGGGGTGAGGGAAGAGCATAACTCAGGAGAGGGAGTTGGGGTGAGGTGAGAGAGTATAGATAGAGAGAGGATCAAGGAAGAGTTTAGGGGAGGGTGGGGGTGAGAAAAGGATGTGGTGGCAAGTCACAGGGGGAGGGAGGGATGGAGGGAGGTGGGGAGGGGCAAGATAAGAACAGGGAATACCAGTGAGGAGAAGGGGGTGAAGCTATGGGTGACAGTTGCAACAGGTGGCATTTAGCAGGAGTTGCTTGAGGTGGACTTTGAAAGCACCCAATGTAGGCATATGAGCAAGATCTGCCTGGAGGGAGTTGAACTGGAGTGTTGCTCGGTATGCAAATATCTTTGGCCCAGAAAAGTGTGACATTTTGGTATTGTAAAGGTCTGCAGTTCAGAGTTATGTGTGCACTGTGGGTTAATGCTAGGCACCAGGAGTTGAATAACCCCAGTAGGAAGTGTTCCAAGGCTAATCTTTTTTGCCAGCAGGCAAGTTTGGAATTTAAATTGAACATTGAGCTGGAGCCATTTTGCATTGGTATACAGGTCACAGGTATGAGTCAGCCTAGTTGCTCCTAAGGTTAGCCAACATGCTTTGTTTAAGGCAGTTTATAAGCACCTGAGCGGAGTATCAGTGGCTGCACCATAGATATGCAGGCTGTAGTCAATGAGTGAGCCCCAGAGCTGTTGACAGCTATTTTGAGGGCTTCAGGGGTCAGACTGTACCTGTGCCAATAGAGCATCCCAATACGTTTATTAATTGCTTTCGCCGTGTTGTTAATGTGTAGAGTGTAGGATGTGTTGTGAATAGTGATCCCCAGATATTTAAAGTGCTGGACCAGGTCCAGGGAGGTCCCAGCAACATTATGTATTGATAATGGGTAGCCATGATGCTTGTTTTGGGAGCCAGAGAACAACATAGTTTTAGTTTTTTTATAGTTCAAGATTAATTTATGATCTGCGAACCACTACTCAAGATTGGTAAAGTCACTTTGGAGTTGTTGCTCAAGCTCAATTGGATTTGAGCCATGTGTGAATACAACTGCATCATCAGCATAAAGTAAAATGTGGCACTGGCTGTCTTGAGGGAGACTATTCAGGAATAAGCTGAATAGGAGGGGACCCTGTATTGATCCCTGAGGGACACCTGAGCAGACAGGCTTGCTATCCAATAGGGTTGAGCCGATTCTGACTTGTTGGGATCTGCAGTCCAGGTAGCTGCAGAACCATGAAACTGCCTCGGGGCCACACCCATTGCAGCATGTTGCTTGGTAAGAAGGTCATAATTAACAGTATCAAAAACTTTGGTCAGATCAATAAAGATTGCCCCAGAGAGTTGTCCTTTATCAAGAGAATTGAGTATGTGACCAGTGAACTCGAAAAGAGCTGTGGTGGTGCTATGCCCAGTTCTAAAGCCATGCTGCTCAGGGCAGGGGAGTTTGTGTTTGTCAAGGTATTCAACCAGTTGGTCCACAACTATTCGTTCAAGGGCCTTCAACAGAGGTGGCAGCAAGGAGATCGGTCGATAGGTCTCTGTGAGGGCATGGTCCCCACTATTATGCATGGGAATGACTATAGCAGCTTTCCATTTTTGAGGGAATACAGCCTGTCGAAGTGACAAGTTGAGGATGTAGGTAAGAGGGGACAGGACTTCTTCCAAAGAGAGAGAGAGAGAGAGAGATTAATTTAAGATTAAGGGTGTCCCAACTGAATCTCCCCTTACTGAGCACATTCGGGAGGTATTTCCTTGCATCCCAATAGACATTTATCATGCCTTTGATCTTGGCCTAGCCACACAGCTTATCTTCCTTGACCTCACCAATGCCTTTGACCTAGTGAACCATGTGCTGCTGATACTGAAGTTAGAATCATTGGGCCTTGATCAACCATGCACCTCCTGGCTCTGAAACTACCTATCCTGCTGCTCCCAAAGTGTCAAATAGGCTGTCAATCCCCATTCAGACAGATTACCCATGGAGTCCCCCAGAGATCCATCCTGGGCCCCCTACTCTTCTTGTTATTTATAAATGAGCTACTAGGTTTCTGCGGTCTGGTGTCTGTCTAGTTTTACGCGGACAACACCATATTATACCATTCCTCAGCTGACATTTAATGGCTCAATCAGCACCTGGAATCTGACTTCTGCCAATTAAAAGCATAGTTCTTTGATAATAACTTATTATTAAATGCCAGAAAAATGGAATCTATGTTTTTCCATCCCCTCTGCTATAAAACTTCTTATAGGCTGGCCTGGTGGCACTGATGGTTGAGGCGCTAGACACCACACCTCATGCCATGCCGGCAATCCAGGTTCAGAGTGAGTTTGGGTGCTGGGGATTGACAGGGGAGGGAATGGATTGAGCATCCCCAGGACAGCTCTCCTTTCCTGGGGGAGGGCTTTGGGGATGACCGGCATCCCAGTGATCCCCGATGGAGACCGGGGGCACTGCAGGATAGCGGTACAGAAAGCAGCATGGGAAAAGCATGACAGATGCTGGCAGGGTTGCCATGTGCAATGGCATCATTGCATGCCATGCTCAGGGAGGACAGGGAAGCATCAGAAACCCCCTGCTGTTCTGGATAGGCGTTGGCTTCACAGTGCCTGTCCGCCACATGCCTGTAACTGGTCCTCTACCTGCGCCTCTTGAACTCCTCATGGACCAAGCCTCTGGGGGATCCTGTGAGGAGAGCTAATGTCTTTGAGGAGGTAGGGGGTCTCAGTGGGTGGTACAGCAGCAGACAAGTTGGTGCCTGAGATAGTTTCAAGTCTAGTGGGTGCCATAAAGAGAGTTGAAAAAAAATTCTTGTAACCCACAGTTTCCATCTGTTCCAGTAATGGGGAACCCCTTGAATCAGTAAATAACTGGGCATCCTGCTTGATACTAACCTCTCCTTTGAAGTCTATGTCAACAAAACTGCCAAAATCTTACACCAAAAGATTGATTTGCTGTACCGTCTTCATCCCCTGCTATCTACTGCATCCTGTCTAAAAACTGCTTCTGCCTCACTCCTACCCCTACTATCTTACGGGGCTTCACTATTCTTATCACTCAAGGACTCTCTCACAAACCAGTTGAAACAATTATATCACAAGATAGGGCACTTTGCTATCAGAGCAGCCCCCCACCAGCACCATTGCACTGTACTCACATCTTTTGGCTGGCTACAACTTGAACACTATATCCCTTGCTCCTCACTATGCCTCACCTATAAGCGCACACATCTCTACACTCCACCTAGCCTATCTGACATTATAGTAAGAAAACCAGGTGGTCTCTCTGCTCTACTTCTCTCCACTACTAGACATACCTAAGACACATCTGTCCTCTGGCAGATTATTTGCTCGTGCCAGCCCTTCAGATTGGAACCCCCTCCCTCATATATCCTCTTACTGTACTACTGTCCATCGGTTCAAACTTGCTCTGCATAACTACTCATCTGTTTCAGGAACCTGCATCTGCCTCACCTGACTTGCAGGCTCCTACTCGTCTCCTTGTTTTCCTTTTATTCCAAAAGCTTAATTCTGTAACCCTCTACAACTACTGCACTGTAGTTCATGTGAACACCTGTACTGCACATAGGTGTTCTATAATGACAATAATTAAACACCTGTATAGCCATCCTCAAGACTCTGTTTTGTTCCTGTCAAAACAAAACTTTGTACTGCATTTGGGACACTGTCATAGATCATATATTGTACTTAGACTCTCTCTATGTATTATAGTACTGTTTATTGTACAACCTTGAGATATTGTAATTATTTGGATTTTGTATAGTACTGTGTATATTTGTATGTTGTAAACTATTATCCTATGTACCTTCCCCGGGTCACCCCTGTAAAAGGGACTGCATGTTCTCAGTAGGCTTACCCTGTTATCAAAATTCAAATAAATAGTTTGGGACCATAGCAGCCCCCATAGCAGTTCCTTGTTTCTGAAAATACTTTAAATCTTTAATAGGAAATAGTTACATGTAAGGATCTTTTCAGTGAGGAGAATTAAGTATGCTGTAATCATTGCTGTATATGATGTACCATTATACAAATATCTTGGTACTGCCTCTAGACCATTTGTATGGGGAATGTTTGTGTACAAAGACTGTTCATCCATTGTTACTAAATACCACTCTTGTTCTACACAAACTACCCCCTATAGGCTTAATAAATGGGTTATATCCCTAAGATATGATCTAGTTTCTTGTGCAACACCTTTAATAGCTCCATCAACAAATTTTGCCAGTGGCTTGGTGACAGAGCTGATACTAGCCATCACTGGATGAGCTGGTGGGCTATTCAAGCTTTCCTGTGTCATATTGAATCCAAATAATACAGCCCGTATCGGATGGTCAACTTTCAAAAAATCATGTGTATCTCTAGTTATAACATGATTTAAAAAGGCTTCATTAATTATTATATCAGTTTCATTTTTAAATCAATTAGTAGGATCTTTTTCTAGTGGTACATAAAATCAGTGTTTGCTAATTGACCTAACATTTCCTTCTCATAATCCATCTTACCCCATATGACAATTGAATCCCCCTTATCAGATGGCATAATAATAATTTTATTATTATTCTTTAAACTGTTTATTGCAGTTTTCTCATTAGCTGTATGCTGTATGTTGTATTCTCTAAATTCTGAAACATTATGTTCTAGATCTCTTGCACATACTTTTTCAAATAGTGAGACAGTTACATTTGAGGGGGGAAAAGCTGATGTGGGTTTAAATGTCCCTGTTATTTCATTCAGTTCTTGTGTGTCACTCATAGTAACGTTCCAGAACCTGTAATATCATTTTCATCATCTTCCTCCTTAAAAAGGATGCCTGTAGATGCAGCTTCTGAGTGACTTTATATACATTTACAAAAGTCTGAAATTCATTGATATTTTCCATTGGAATAAAAGTCTGACCTTTCTGTAAAACGTCATATTCAATATCCTACAAATGGCAGTCCAAGATCTTAATGACTATGTTACTTGTGTCATCAGCATTCAGTACCTGTCATTCCATGGACTCCAGTTGTTCCAACGATGGTAATTGTTGTGGCCATAGTTGTAAGCTCCATGTAGACTGAGGGTTTGATTCCCTCTGACCCTTCCTCTTCCTATATTTTCTGCCCTTTCCCCTAGTACCTATTCAAACTGGTTATCTTGAAATCTTGCTATATGAGGGCTCCTCCATAATGTGTATTCCAGTAACCGTGTGGCTTAGTTATCAGGAACTGGATGGGTCAGTGGTTGAACTCTCTATTGGCATTTACTGTTTGGATTAATCTCTGTGCTACTGGACCTTCTTGGTACAGTGGCAAATCTTCTTGGCTGGAATCTAAAAAAGCAGAGTGATTTTCAAATTATGATCCATTACTATAAGTGTCTCTGACTGCAGTCTCTTTGTCTTGTATATCTGTTGGCTGTTTCAAGATGGGTTTAATTACTCTGTTTCGTTTTTTCCAATTACATATTCTCCCTTCCAAGTAATCTCTTCAATCATGCTCAAACTTGTTTAACTCAACTCATTTGATACATTCATCACATTGCTCAATAGTTTCCTCTAAATTACTTCAGAATTGATTGTAATCTTTGTAGCTCGAGAAAGTTAAAACTGTTTCTCCCTCTTCCAGTACTTCCACCTTAATGTCGTGTTCAACTTGTGTGGCTACTTTCAAAATACATTTTCTGAAACCAGCTGAAGATTCAAACGTGAACTTCTGCAACCCAGTCAAAAAGGAGTCTCGCTTAGTTGCAGAAGCTGGTTGATTGGTAAAGCAAAGTCCCCTAAGTACTCTAGTAAAAGCCAGATATGCATTTAGGGAAAGTCTCTGCCAATACATTCTCCTTGCTTTTAAGGCAACCCTTTCCAATTGTGTGAATGCAGTCTTAATTTCCATTGGGGCATTTATTGTAGTAGCATTAGTAGTTACTATGGAGGTGTTCAAGTGTTCTGAAATAGAAGTTAAAAAAGGATTTGCCTCACTGTCATGATAAAACAAAGAATCCACAAAGCCATGTTTAGTGGCCTGGGAGGGAGGGCCATCCTGGTTTGAGTCCCGGTTTGAGTCCATGACAGTGCTACACATAACATTTTGTTTCTGTATGTTTTTTGCCTTTGCTTGGTAATTCAAACCATAGTAGTCACTTTGTAGTTAACTGAAACTGAAATATTGGTCTGAGATTAATGGCAAGTGATTATTTGATTTTGTATCAAATTTGGACTGCTGTTCAATGTCATTTGCTATTCTTTGCTAATAGTTCAACCATTGTTTATCTTCATACCTGCACACAGTCCATGACTGAAATCTCAGCACTGGCACATTTTCAAGGAGTGGGGCAAGAGAGCTTTGTTCTATAAAGCTCACTTTGAGATATGTGAATACATATATATATATATATATATATATATATATATATATATAATATATAATGTGAGCTGTCAGATAGATGATTTATCTCAAGTGCTGTTTGACCTCAGATAACTTCACAAGTGGCGTAAGCCACAATTGAGGTGTCCGAGGTCAAACAGCACAAGTGTAGATAAATCATTTATCTGACAGCTCACCATTGTATATTTCATTTATGCAACAGGGATGCTTCTTATCAGTGCAGGAACATTTGGTTTTGACTGTTTATCTTCTTTTTCTTAAATGATAATTTCTGGGACTTTAGGGTAACCTTCCTAGTGTATGTTCCCCTAGCGTGGTGGTAGCTATTAAATGAAACTCCACTCATTTTGTAGAGAACTTCTTGCTGAACAAATGTCATGATCACAGTATCATGCTATCTTTTTTTAATTTAAAGTTATTCACATTTGGTTGTCGAAAAAGTTAAAAAAAATGAATTTTTTGCTGTTTTTTGCTAATTATAAAAAAACTAAAAGGTATTTATTAATGAAAAAACACTTATTTTGTAGATATTTTTGTGCTGAACATTTTTCATGCTTACAGTACCATGCTATCATTTTTAGTTTTAAAGTGATTCACATTTGTTTGTTGAAAAAGTGAAAGGAAAATTGAATTTTATGCTAGTTTTTGCTAATTATGAAAAAACTAAAAGGTATCTATGAATGAAACACCACTCCTTTTGTAGATAGTTTTGTGCTGAACATTTTTCATGCTGACAGTACCATGCTATCATTTTTCATTTTAAAGTTATTTACATATGCTTGTCTGAAAAGTGAAAAGGCAATTGGATTTTATGCTGTTTTTTTTGTTAATTATAAAAAAGAACTAAAAGGTATCTATAAATGAAACACCACTCATTTTGTGGATATTTTTGTCCAGAACATTTTTCGTGCTCACAGTAATATGCTATCGTTTTTCGTTTTAAAGTTATTCACATTTGTTTGTCAAAAAAGTGAACAAAAAAGCTTTGATTGACAGTTTCAGATTATACCACATATGTGGGATAAATCTTGGGTGGTTAGATTTATCCACATATGTGGAAATAAATGATTTATGCAATTGCTTTTGGTTCCACGCCTATTGCATAAATATATATATATATATAACATGGCCTGATTGAAGAGATCATATTTATCTTCATGAGAGGCCAATGATATTTTGATACCTTTGGCCTCGAGTGAAGGTACATATGATATCTTCAGTCAGGCCATGTCATGTTCTGTTTATACAACATATGTGCATGACCACCAAAACAACGACCCACATATATTTTAGACAACCCGCCACATCCCCCACTTAAGACAACCCACCACATGTCTTATTCATCAGGCAGGACCAGCAGCCAACCAGTCCCCCCCCCTTCCCCCAGTGGCTCTGATTCTGCCACACTGCTTCCAAATTGATTTGGCATTTTTACTGCAACTCCAGAGCAATGTTCATGTGTTTTGATGTAGATTACATTGTTTGCTATGGCAGCTCAATTGCTCTGTTTTCCTGTATAACCAATGAAAGTATATGGAAACACGTTCCCTGTAGATGGCTTCAGATTCCTGTAAAATACAGGCATTCCTGTAGATCTGGAAGCCCTGCACAGCCATAATTACTAAAGAAATAGATCTTTTAACGACAAACTTATCTGGTTGATCCTGTCATTTCCCCGTGGTCTCATCAAAGAGTTTAATTTCTCATATCGTGAATCTGTATCATGACCAATCACTTTTTCTACATTTTATTGAGGACCTGACAGCAATTCAAAATAAGGCACTCTCACTCTGAAATGTTAGAAATACAGTGCCTTTTTGCTAACCTTTGTTACAAATTAAATCAAGCTACCAACAACAGAAAGAGAAGAGAGCGTGAGGATGCTAACCATGTCTTTTTTGGGGGTTAAACACCCCAGAAATATGTTTTTTTTAATTTTGTAAACAGTAGTGTCACAAAGTAGTGTTGCATATGCAATACTTAATAATTTAATTTGCGAAAGTGTCGTGATTTGCGAAAGTACTTTGTGACGCTATGGTAAAAACAATAGGGAATCTTTGCAACCCTAATGCAAAAGAATGGTTTGGTCTTTTTGGCTGAAATTTGGATGGGAGAAAGCCAAGATCCAACAGATGTGCCTTTTCATGATTTGGTGATAAGATATTAGAGGGATGCAAAGTTATGGCACTCCAAAGTTGACAATGTTTCCCATAGGCTAACATTACAGCTTCCGCCATGCCTTTTGAGGCCCGTATCTCGAAAACAGTTCGAGATATGGACTTTTCATTGGAAGAATGCTTTGTCCCCCACTAGGGGGCTAAGTGCAAAACTAGCCTGGAAAGTCATAAATAATATGAGATTTTAAATTATTTTCTACATCATACGGTTCCTGAGATACAAGGAATTTAGTATTCCAAGCGCTGATTTTGTGCTCTGAGGGCCATTATTATGCATACATTCTTTCTACTAACTGTGCTTTTGAATGCATCTTTTTGGGCAAAAAAAGGGTATGCGTTTGCATTACTGTTACTATTAGCATGTTCGCTTGCGTTTCCATTATCATTTGCATTAGCATTTATGTCACTGTGTGCATTACCCTTTGCGTTTACATTTGTGCTTGCATTTGCATTACTGTTACCATTTGCATTTCCATTGCCGTTTTTGTTTGCATTTACTTTTGCATCACCGTTTATGTTACCTTTTGCGTTTGCATTTTTGCTTGTCTTTGCGTTACTGTTACTATTAGCATTTACATAACCATTTGTATTAGCTTTTCCATTTAAGCCACCATGTGCATTACCCTTTGTGTTTGTATTTGCACTTGCATTTGCATTACTATTGCCATTTTAGTTTCCATTACTGTTTTTGTTTGCATTAACTTTTGCTTCACCGTGTGCATTACCATTTGCATCTGCGTGCATGCTTGCATTTTTCCTTTATGTTTGCATTTGTGTTTCTTTTGGCATCATCATTGGTGTTATCATAAGCATTTGTATTTCCAATTGCATTACCGTGATGATGTGCCTTACAATTTGCATTTGCATACGCACTTGTGTTTGCGTTTACGTTTGTGTTAGTATTTCCTTTGGCATCATCATTGGTGTTACCGTAACCATTTGTGTTTCCAATTGCATTACCATTACCATTTGCATGTTCGTTATCATTTGCATTTCCATTTGCTTTATCATTTGCTTTTTCAGTAGTGTTTCTATTGTCGAGTGTGTTACTATTTTTTTACTATTTCCTTCTGCGTTACCATTGCCATTACCATTTGCGTTTTGGTTGCCATTAGAGTTTGTGTTACCATTTGCATTACCATTTCTGTTTTCATTTACATTTGTGCTTGCGTTTCTCTTACCATTTGCGTTATCATCCTGTTTGTGTCACCATGTGTGTTACCATTTGCATTTGAGTTTATGTTACAGTTAGAGTTACTAATTTCTTTTACCTCACCGTTTCCATCACTGTTTGCGTTAACATTACCGTTTATGATTTTGCATTTGCGTAGTACAGTGCAAAACAATGTTTTGGCTATTTTTCTGCACTGTCTTCTATGAAGCATGGTGCAGCCAGTGTGTAGTTGATTGGTCTGAACCTTGGCACATAGAAAGATATTTGTTCAACTAACATGCCAGTTTTTGTTTGGTGAAAAAAATGTTGTTCCATTCCAGAGTTATTGTCATTTGAAGTTGGCCCACTTTGAAGTTACTGATTTTTTGGCTGCCAGGTCTGCCATTTTAGTGCATTTTCAGTTGCGATTTCCACCGCTTTGTTGTGGTGGAAGACTTCTTAAAAGTGCAGAAACATAAAAATGGAATATCTCTGGAATGGTTTGTTCTTTTAACATGAAATTTGTAGGGTGCTGAGTGGATATCCTGGAGATGTGACTTATTTTGCTTACATGTTTGAAAAATAATTCAATGCAGAGATACTGTGCAACTCAGTTAACATTTTGCACATAGCATTCTGCATGGTGGTACTGGCTTGAAATTTGTAGCATAGGTTCCTCCAGTGGTACAGAGGTGCCTTCCAGTGGTTTGGTGTGTCAGACATTAACAGGTGCAGAATTATGCTACTCCAACAAATACAAATTTGGTGTATTATGCTTCAATATCTTCAAAACCATGTGTTCGATTTACCTGGCATTTTGAATGTGCAAAGATTAATAATACATATTTGACTGTGACAATTTTCAGATCACTAGGACTTACAGCTGCTGAATTGTGCATGTTACATTGTTGGCTTGTGGCACAGTGCGACCATTGAATGGATGTACACACAATTCTGGACACACATTCCAGTCACTATTTATAGTGCACATTCTCAAAAAGAAGGGAAATTCATGACAAAAAACTCTGTTTAATGCATCAGTTAGGGTTGTTCCACAGCAACAAAAGCAAGGAAATTCTGTGTTAGGGTTGCCACCCCTTGCACCCCACACCCAGCCTGCCCACACCAACAGGTATTGGGGTGTGCGTTGGCATCATTGGTCCTAACTCTTACCCCATTCTCCTATACTGCACTACCTCAGCTTGTTTACACATGGAATAGGGTGAGAGTTAGGGACGATGACCCCAACGCACACCGCAATGCCTATTGTTGGGGTAAGGGTGGGCATGGGGTGCAAGGGATGGCAATCCTAACACTGAATTTCCTTGCTTTTGTGGCTGTGGAACAACCATAACTGATGCATTAAATGGATTTTTTTACCATAAAAATATTCATATGTATGTGTGTCTGTATGTGTTATATATATATATATATATATATATATATATATATGTGCATGTGTGTGTATGTGTGTGTATATATTTATTTATAAATGGGTAGGGAAATTGCTGCTGTTTTATTGGAACTTGAGCACCACATGACCATGCATATATCGGAGCATGACCGCACATCTGCACATTTACCACCCCTGAAAAACAATTTTACCATTTTATAATATAGATAACCCACTCTAGGATGTGCGGTCATGCGCTGATATACGCACACCTTGGGTGGTTGGTGCACTTGGCTTGCGGCCTAAGGCATACAATGCACACCAAGGCATGCTTATATCAGTGTGTGATCGCACACCTAAGAGTAGGTTATCTATTATATATATATATATATATATATATAGAGGAAAAAATCCATTTAATGCATCAGGTAGGGTTGTTCCACAGTGACAAAAGTGAGGAAATTGGAAAGAAGTTGAAAGCCCCTGAACACCTGCACCACCCTTAAGCGGCATCGCGCACATTGAGGTCAGCTGGCCCCAACTCTCACCCCATCAGTGTAAAGAAGCAGAAGTAAAGGAGAATGGGGTGAGAGTTAGGATCAATGACCCCAATGTGCACCCCGATGCCAGCTGGGGGGTGGGCTGGGGGTCCTAGGTGTGCTTTCAATACTAACACTGAATTTCTTTGCTTTTGTCGCTGTGGATCAACCCTAACTGATGCATTAAACTGATTTTTTGCCTCTAATTTCCCTTCTTTTTGAGAAATAGTGAATATAATGCAGCAGCTGGAGCGCAGAGCCCGTGTCACATAGTAACATGGTGCCTGCAAACACAAATGGTAATGCGCATGGTGACGCATAGCGAAACAGAAAGAGAAACAGTACTGTAGACACAAATGGTAATAATGCAAATGCAAGTACAAATGAAAATGCAAAGGGTAACGCACATGGTGGCGTAGATGGGAATGGTAAGTGAAACGGGTACAGAACCACAAGCAGAAGCAGTAATGGTAACAGTAATGTAAGCGCACAGGTTAGTTTTCCCCAAAAGCTGCATAGAGAAAGACAGTGAGTACAAAGAATGTATGCATAATAATGGGTCTGGAGAAGAAAATGAGGAGTTGGGATACTAAATTGCTTATAACTCACGAACTGTACGACGTAGAAAAAAATTTTAAAAGTCATGTGATTTATGATTTTCCTGGCTAGTTTGGCTAAGAATTTTTCTAACCAAAAGTCTGTATCTCGCACCGTTTCCGAGATATGGTCCCTGCAATGCACAGTGAACACCGTAATGTTATCCTATGGGAAAAAAAGAGAAGTTCAGAGTGACATAACTTTGGATCCCTGTAATATTGTTTTACCAAACCAATACAAGGCACATATGTTTGATTTTGGCTTTCTTCCCTCCAAATTTCAGCCCAAAAGACCAAACCGTTATTTTGCAGTAGGGCGGCAAAGGATTCCTGTAATGTGGCAGATGCCGTAATGCTATCCTATGGGAAAAAGCATAAACTTTGGAGTGCCATAACTTTGCCGCTCTGTAATACTTTTTCACCAAAATACTGAAAGGCACATCTGTCTGATGTTGGCTGTGTTCCCTCCAAATTTCAGCCCAAAAGTCCAAATCGTTCCTTTGCAGCGGGGTGCCAAAAAATTGCTGTCATTTTCCCACAGCCTGGAAAAGTACTGTTGAACTTTGCAAAAGCTTTCGGAAATTCATGCGACACTGTCGCAAATGCGAAAGTACTTTTCCCAGAAATCTAAAAAACATATTTGTGGGATGTTTTACTCCAAAATAAAGACATGCCTAGCATCCTCGGGTCCGACTAGGTGAATACAATAAAATTAGGTTGCTAGAGGGTCCCAAATTTAAATGCCAAGCATTTTTCTGATGAGCAACTGAAAACAAAATGGCAGATTTGTGACAGTAAAAGGACCATTTGTGAATGTATAGACTGCATTTGCGACACTGTCGAACTTTTTAACTTTTCCCATTGACTTATAATGGGAAATTGTTTTTTGAATAACTTTTGAACCGTTTAATATTTTTTCACAAAATCTTCAAAAGGCACATCGGGGACCCCAGCTGCACATGCCCTGAAGACTTTGTACAGGTCGCACAAACCATGCAACCAGTAGAGACGACCAAAGAGTTGCAAAAAAGCATAAACGCATGGTCAGATCACGCTTAATAATTCTGCAGCCGTATACCCAAACAGTATGAAAGTTGGCAGATCACAAGCTCTATAGTTCTTTATTGTGTATTCTAAATTTCAGGCAAATCTGCTGAACAGTTGCAAAGTTATTAAGGTGCAAAACTTTAGGTTTAACATGTAAATGGATCCTCAACCCTAACTATGGTAGCACTACCGTGCTACCATAATATAAATTTGTGTGTGTGTGTATATATATATATATATATATATATATATATATATATATATATATGTATACATACATTTATAGAATTCTTGCCATTTCTTGAATCACTCTAATAAAATCTTGTCTGCCATTTTTTATTATTGTTGGGGGGGATCAGTCGATTTGTTAGAGTAATTCTATGAGATCTATGAATTTAATACTGTCAGTGTATATTAAGCACCCACAAACACATGGGGCCCGAACAGATATGGTGCAAGGTGTACCTTGCATCCAGGGCCGCCTCCATGCAATTCACAAAAGTTGCCTGCAGCGCACTGCAGGCGCCTGCCCTGGGGCCAGTGCTTGCGCCCAGCTCTACGATATGGTGCTAGTGGACTGCACCGATGCAGGCTGCAGCTTCCTATTCACAGACAGCAACCAGTGGGAGAAATTCTAAGTTGCCTTAGACCAGGAAGGGCTGGCGTAAGTGGACTTAGACATCACTCCCCTGGGTGAGCTGTCCTATGGATAGTGCATGTTGTCCCACCTCCCCAACTGCACCATACCCCACAAGTGCCACATAGTGGACCCCCCATCCAGGTTGTGCCCCCATAGGGCATCCAGGGCAGGATCACCCACCCAATCCTTTATGTGCCCCTCAGCATGTTGGTAGTGCCACCCCTCCAAATCCCTGTGTCCCAGTTAGTACCAGGACATATGTCACCAACTCTCCCACTGGTGCCCGTGCCCCTACTCATGCAGGTAGTGTCCCCCCATCCCCAGACAGAGCAAGGGACCAGCACAGCCCTCCGCACACCTCCGCTTCTGGTCCCGAATCGGACGGACCGGGCAGCCGACGGTCTAAGGGGCTTGTGGCAAACCCTCTCATGCACCGTGCAGTTGCCACATGGCTGGGTTTGCCACAAGCATTGGGTCTTATGTGCCAGGACCCCTTTTGTACCAGAATCTGCTGCAGGGTCCTGGCACATGGGACTTGGGCGCAAGCTGCTGATTGCCGCAGCTTGCGCTGAATGCAGCCCCATTCGAGAATCAGGCCAATGGAGTTAATGAGATCAAGGGAGGCATCAACCCCAAACATCTAGTGACAATTAATACATTCATTCTGCAGTTTAGTGACTCACTGAGCTGCAGAATAAATGTGTGAATTGCCCACCATTCTAAGTCAAAATTTCCATGAAAGTTGATAAAATGATTTCCGGATCTTTGCAGAAGTGAAAGTCAGGCTTTTGTGCAAATTCCAGTGGCAGAAGAGTTTTTCTCATTGCACTAGGTATGACTGGATGTTCTCTCAAACTTCCTGCAGTTCGCAATACCCAGGTAAGAAATCTTTATTAATAGTACAGTGGAGCCCTCTTATAAGAACACCTTATTTGCCAAAGAAAATTGTTCTTATAAGCAGGCTGTTCTTATAGACGGGCTACTTTATAGCGAGAAAATACCATGTAATTTTCTAATCCTGCCACAAGGTGGAGTGTTGCTGCTATAAATAAACACGCAATACAGTACTGGAATACTGATATAAAACTTCACTGACAGGATTTAAATAATAAAAATAAGCAAATTGCCTCAAAGTGAATGCAGTGCATAAAGACTGTAGTTATTTGCTAAAATAATCAGTAATCTTAAACTGTCTGGCATTTTTTAGAGTCAACTCATCTAGATATGAGTCTAGAGCAAAAAAGGATGCCAGATCAGTTGATGGTTTACTCAAAATGTACTGCTGTATCTGTGACATGCAAGATTTAATGTCAATATTTGCTGGTGTTTCAGGGACGTCCACATGTGTTGAGTCCTCATCATCCGACAGCTCTTCTTTTGGTGTGAGGATGGCAAGGAACTTACATCTATCCCTCTAAAACATTGTGGCTCTTTGGATTTTCCAATTAAGAACAGTAGTAACTTTTCATCCCCAGTCATGTTAGCGCAGACTAGATCAGAAATTTTTTTTTTACTTTTCTTACCCCCTACTGCAGTATTCGTGCAGAAAGCTAGAGTTCCATCAGGAACTGCATGGAAATAGATCCCTGTTTCATCTGCATTAAAAATGTAATTTTCCTGAAAATCATTTAAAATTATTGGCAGCACAGTATCTTTCCATGACAAAGCTCCTTCTGTATCAGCATCTTGTTTTTCACCATGGCATCTTTTGAATTGAATGCCATGGCGTTCTTTCCCTCTGCAGAGCCACCCTTTTGTGGCTGTGAAACTCAGACCCATTGCATCGGCTAGTTGTTGTGCCTTGCTTAGCAGAATAGGACCACTGATATGTGCATCTACTGTGTGGCAGGTGCTGAACCACCAAAGCAAAGCATTTTCAACAAGCCAGTTCTTTTCCATTTACCGTCTTTGTTCAACCCTCACTCAAAGTCAGCAATCAGCTGGTCCTTATTGCTGATGATTTTTGAAACTGTGCAAACATTGGCACCAAATTCCTTTGCTATGTCACTCCATCTTGATGAAGGGCTGCTAAGGCATTCAATTATAGAAAGCTTCTGCAATAAGGTAAGTACAGTTCTCTGCTTTCCTTTCAGAGGAGTGTTAGCCTATTTAGCCATGTCTTTTCATTGTTACTGCCACAGGATGAAAGGGATCAGAAAACAATAGAAAGCCAGCACATTTGTCAGGAGATTCAATGCAGGAATGCTCAGAGAGCTGCAACTAATCATTTCCCATAACATCTAGCCGCATACCAGGGAATGTGTTAACCGAGTTAATTGCCTGAGCTGAGAGGAGTGAGCTAAGTCAGTGACACAGTTTGTTTTAGCCACTGACAGCTATCATATCAGGCAAAGATGCTGAAGATATATGTTCTTTTAACCAGGCTGAATGTTACTATAAGCGGGCTCTCACTGCATAGGAATACATGGGGGAAAATCAGAACATCAGAGTAATGTTCTTATAACCGGGATGTTCCACTAACCAATGTTCTTATAAGTGGGCTTCACTGTACTGTATCTCTAATAGTAGTTATAATACTGGTAGTGGCACCATTACACCACACCAACATACAGTGCAAAGGAGTAACTACAACTATCATGATGTTATTGTCATTCACTTGATGGTTGGTGAAGCAGGACTAGAAATAACTCCAATATTCTGTTCGTTTTATGTTTTGCATGTCCAGGGGGACCTGCATGAATGAGGCTACAATTCCAGTCTCAGAAAAAGAAGGGAAATTAATTGAAAAAAAATCTATGTTAATGCAGACATTAGGGTGGAAGAATGCAAAGTACACTCAATAGGGAAATGAAAAACATTAGGGTTTGGGGTTTATGGAGTATTGTCAGTTACTTGGTGGGGTTTTCCTTGGAGTGATCAACCCTAATGCCCACTCCCTTCCCTGAGCAAACAAGGTCAGGTGTGATTTTATTTCTTCACACAGGGGCCTGTGTGAAGTAAGCTACAACAGATTCTGTTGGCAACATGTATCAAGCCATACTTCTCTTCTTTTGAAGAGTGTATCACCATGAAACACTGGCATGGAGCTGTACCTTGTGTTTTGGACAGGAGGCTATGGGCTGGGTGGAGGGGGTGGGCATCAGCTTTGATGACTCCATGCAAGACTCCACCACTGACTCATTAATTTTCTGGTGAATCAAAACCCTAACCTATTTCATTTCCCTACTTTGTGTGCTTTGTGTTGTTCAACCCTAATCTCTGCATTAACATTGTTTTCCCCCCAAGTAATACAGTATATTATATTTACTATATATATATATTAAATATATATATATATATATTACATTTCCTATACAGAATAGAATGATGACCCACTCACTGTAAATATGTTTTAATGTTTCATTTTGGAGAACCAAATTGCGTCACTAAACAAGCCTAAGAGATAAGGCATGTACATCAGCTGGAATTGATAAAAGTTTACTTTCTCTTGTGCCAATGTTTTGTGACCAGTCAGATCACTTCACCAGGCTGACCTGCATTTGAAAAGAAAAAATATTATAGAAATATACTTGTCAAAGCTAATAAAAAAAAAACTTTCTATGATACTGGCATTATTTCACTACCTGTTATCTTGTTCGCAAGAGATTAACCCTTGGGCTGCCAACAGAATTAGAACACAATCGAATTCTGGACTGATATATCACTCTGTGGCAAAGCAAAGGCTAATATCTACTATTCTAAATGACATACAAAAAGTTCAAACTGACCAACAGTGTAATTCAGTCCATTCGTTGTTTACATGTATTATTTGTAAATACATTTTTAACACATTTTAACAAACATTTTATTCTAAACCATTCTTTAAATGTTACTAAAGATTTACCTCAGCATGTCTATTGGCTCTAGTAATTCTTTAATATTTATATTATACCTGTTTCTTTAAAATACACAGATGAGTCATTTGTTCAAGCAAAATGGAACGGGATATTGCAGCTGAAGGAACACTACAAAAATCACCATCAGTGATACTTTTATTTATAAGCAGGACATAGATGATATGCTAAGTAAGAAATGAAAAGAGGTATGCAGTAAAATTCCTGACACATACCTGACACTGTGCTGCTGCTCAATCACATACTGCATGCAGAATGCATTCCATAGGAAACACATTCTTTAAACATTTTTCTGCTTTCTTCCCTGTGTACCCTGCAAAACTTTTCAACGTACCATTATCCATGTATACTTTTACATTAATACCAAGTTTTGAGATTGCAAACTATCAATGAGAACAAGTCAACTGAATGTTATGTTGACTCTATGCACAGATAAAGGAAAGGAAGTCTTTCAACTCCCGCTTAATATGGATTTCTTTATGTGGCTTCCTCCAATTTTAAACTGAGATATTTTGTTTTGCTGTTCTACCAGTAGGATTTGTGTGGTGACAACTTTATGAAATGCTATTCTTCTTGAGGCTAACATCCTGACAATAATGAAAGCACACAAAAACAACATCAGAATGTTCTCTTGGGATTCTGGGTCCTTGTGGTTTAAAAGCGTACATGTCCTGCCAGTACAGGGTGAGCTCTTTACAGTGAAACAAGTTTTATTCCAAGAAAAGTGAACAGAGGCCTGCAAAGAAGAACACTTTGGTAATATTCAACACAATAGAATAGGCAAGATTAAAGCCATAGAACCACCAGATGCTATTATGATGTCAAAAAACAAGGTCATGTGAAATATCTCAAAATGTTTAAAGAAACTGCTCAAATACCAAAAATCAACATCCAAAATCAAATGTGTAAGAATGCATAGTAGAAGAACTAGTAAGATTTACCTGATTGTATTCTTTTCTTTGAGTCAGAAGGTCATGGGTTCATGATATCATGTCTCACATCAGGGACCTGGCTTCACATGCAGAGCATACACATTGCTCAGCGGTACTATAGCCATGTTGGAGGTTACCATTTCACATCCTCTAGTATACTCAGATGGCTCTTCACTTGAACAGAATTCTTGGTGACATGGCTGGAAGGTGGAAATGGGTCCTATGGGGGTATAAAGGGGGTAACTGATTTTTAACTGACTGGGGTCGGGGGAGGAGGGTGAAATGGAGATTGCTATGATGGTGGAGAGAAAGACTGTCTCAGATTTCATCAATGACTTGACTGAACCACTGATATATATTTGTAAGACCCCCTTCCCCTACTTGGAGTACAGTATGATGTCATAACCAAATTCTGAATTGTGAATAGCTAATAGAATAGTGTAGATATTGTACAAGGAACATGGAAACAGAAGCACAGAAGCCGAAGGCAGATAAGGGCCGCATGGCCTATTCAGTCTGCCCTTTTTTGATGCATTGTTTATACTCTAGACTCCTCCTGATCTATGACAGTATCTCTGCTACCTTCTTTCTTATCCGTTATGACTCCATTGTGTTTATCTCAGGCTTTTTGGAAGCCCACCTCTGTTTTTACAGCACAACATCCACTGGAAGAACATTCCAAGCATCCACAACCCTTTCTGTGAAGAAGTATTTCCTCACATCTCTCCTAAATCTATCCCCCTCCTGCTTCATATCATGGACCCTTGTTCTGAAGCACTTTTTCTTCTGAAAAATACCTCCCACATGTACCTTATTCACCCCTGTGAGGTATTTAAAGATCTCAGTCATATTCCCCACCTCCCTCCTCTCTTCCAGGATTAACATGTTTAATTATTTTAACCTCTTCTCTTAGGACATTTGATGTATGCCCTATACAATCTTGGTAGGCCTCCTATGGACAGCCTCCATCCTGTTTGTGTCCTTCCTGAGATGTGACCTCCAAAACTGGACACAGTACTTCTGGGGGGGTCTTACAAAAGACATATATAGTGGCAACATCAATTCCCTCTTTCCGGTGGTAATACCCCTACCTATACATACCAGCATCCCACTAGCTCTCCAGATCTCTTTGTCATATTGTGTGGCCACCTTCAGGTCATCCAATATGATTACCTCCAGGACACTTTCCCACTTGGTCTCTGCTAGTATCTCTTCCTCCGTTTTGTAATGCACCCCCCCCCAGGTTTCTGTTACCCAAGAGCATTATTATTTTTTAATTTTTTTGCATTAAATCTTAGCTGCCAAGCTTTTGATCACTCCTCCAGTCATTTCAAGTCTCTTTCCATCCTTTGCACCCCCTCTGGAGTGTCCACCCTGTTGGAGATCTTGGTGTCATCCACAAAGAGGCAGACCTTTTCCAGGTCCTCTGCTAGATCACTAATGAAGACATGAAAGAGGACTGGCCCTAGTACTGGGCCCTGTGGACCCACACTGGTCACTATCTCCTTCTCAGTGCAAACTGCATTTACCACCACCCTCTGCCTCCCATTCCCTAACCAGTTTCTTCCCAGGTTACCACCTTATTGTCCATCCACATGCTACACAGCTTTTTTGACAGCCTCCTAAGTGGAATGGTGACAGAGGACTTGCTGAAGTTGAAGTAGGCAACGTCCACCAACCTTGTTGATCCAATACCCTGGTTACCCAGTCAAAACAACCATCAGATTTATTTGGCATGACCTCCCCTCCATAATGCTTTGTTGTCTCAGGTCCTGCAGTCCACTTGATTCCAAGGGCCTGATTCTCAAAGGGCTCTTAGATTGATGCTAACTGTGGCTAAAGGCAGCTTCTATCAATGCCCAGTATGCCAGGAAGCTTGTGCACAATTCTCCATCAGGCAGGGTCCTTGGGACAATGTCCCGCAGCTTGCTGCAACCCTGGCAGTGCACCAAACAGGTGGCACATCCAGAGGATATGCTGCAAGCTGTGGGGTGGCTGTGAGCCACTCTAGCACATCCCTGGTGGGTAACGGCAACCCCCATGCCCTGATCCACCATTAGTACATGGAAACATCCCCCCAAAGCCGCCAATCCCCTATATATATATATATATATATATATATATATATATATATATACAGTACAAGTCACCTTAAACTATTCCTTCATTGAGTTGTTTTAGCATTTCTTACTGAGTTGCATAAGTGTTGATGGATCCAATACAAAGCCCTGTAGAAACCGTTTCTTAAGATTAAAACTCAGTTTTGCATTGCATTGTGAATGGACTGCTGATACAATCCAAATGAGTTGCAAAAGCATTTTACAAGCATGGCTCTTGAGCTGGTTAAGCATTGAAGAACAATGCAATATGAGTTACATGAGTTGCCAATGCATTGCCAACTGTAAAAAACAATGCTAAACCAACTAATTGGTGGAACAGTTTAATGCAACTTGTACTGTATATATTCAAGGCAAAAAACTCAGTTTAATGCATCAGTCAGAGTTGTTCCGTAGTGACAAAAGCAAGGAAATTTGATGTTAGGGTTGTCACCCCTTGCACCCCACGCCCACCCCGTCCCCACCAACAATAGGGGTGTGCGTTGGGATCATCGGACCTAACTCTCACCCCATTCCATGTGTAAACAAGCTTAGGCGGTGCAGTATAGGAGAATGGGGTGACAGGACCGATGACCTCAACGCACACCCCAATGCCAGTTGGTGGGGACGGGTGGGTGGGCAAGGTGACAACCCTAACACCAAATTTCCTTGCTTTGGTCACTGTGGAGCAACCCTAACTGATGCATTAAACACAGATTTTTTGCCATGAATCTCCCTTCTTTTTGAAAATGTACAGTACAAATAGTGAATGGAATGTGATGGTGCAAGCATGGGGCCCTTCGGTAACGGTAATGCAACTGAAAACAGAAACAACTATGGTAACAGCAAGGAGGATGCCAAAGGGAACAGTAACAAAAATGGAAATGGAATGCAAGTGCGTAAGCATAAGCAAATCATTATGCACATGGTCACGGTAACACAATTGGAAACATAAACGCTTATGATAACAGCAAAGATGATGCCAAAGGAAACAGAAATGCAAATGGAAGCATGTACACAAATACAAATGGCAATGCACATAGTGATGCAAAAGGAAACACAAACGCAAACAAAACCAGCAATGGAAATGCAAACACAATAGTAAAACAAACACAAGCACAAACGCAAATGCAAATGCAAAGGGTAACGCACACAGCGACATAAATGGAAATACTAGCACAAACGTTCACGGAAACGTAAGCTGAAATGCCAACTGTAACAGTAATGCAAATGCACCCACTTTTTGTCCCTTAAAAGTGCATTCAGAAACACTTGGAACACTAAATTGCTCATATTTCAGGAACCGTACAATGTAGAAAAAAAAATTAAATTACATATAATTTACAACTTTCCTGGCTAGTTTTGCACTTAGCCCCCAGTTAGGGGGCTAAGCGTTTTTCTGAAGAAAAGTCTGTATCTTGAAGCATTTCCGAGATACAGGACCCGAAAGGCATGGCAGATGCCATAATGTTAGCCTATGGGAAAAATTGTCAACTTTGGAGTACTGTAACTTTTCAGCCCTCTAATATTTTGTCACCAAACCACCAAAGGGCACATCTGTGAGATCTTGGCTTTCTTTCCTCCAAATTTCAGCCCAAATGACTAAACCATTGTTTTGCAGCAGGGTGGCAAAAATGTCCTATTGTTTTGACCATAGTGTCACAAAGCAGTGTCGAGATTTATGACACTTTCGCAAAAAAAAGCACGAAAGTGTCAAACATGTGACACTACTTTGCAACACTACTGTTTCCAAAAATTTAAAAAACATATTTCTGGAGTATTGAA
This sequence comes from Neoceratodus forsteri, assembly GCA_016271365.2. Taxonomy (NCBI): domain Eukaryota; kingdom Metazoa; phylum Chordata; order Ceratodontiformes; family Ceratodontidae; genus Neoceratodus; species Neoceratodus forsteri. Next base: position 864,668,048 of record CM057450.1, on the reverse strand, counting down.
CCTCCCAAAAAAGACATGGCTTGCATCCTCAGTGCTCGACTAGGTGAACACAGCAATAACTGTGTCTCTAGAGGGTCCCAAATTTAAATGTCAAGCATTTCTGTGACCACCAACTGAAAACAAGATGGCAGGTTTGCGACACTACAGGGATCATTTGTGACACTAAAAACTGCATTTGTGACATTGTCAAACTTTTTGTTAACTTTTCCCTTTGACTATAATGGGAAACTTGTTATTTGAATAACATTTGAACTGTTTAATATTTCTTCACAAAACTTCAAAAGGCACATTGGGGATCCTGGCCGCATATCTCCTGAAGGTTTTGGACCAGTCGCACAGACCATGCAGCCTGTAGGCGTGAGCAAAGAATGCACAAAAAAGCACAAGTATGACATTCTACAGTGCTTTATAGCTCTGCAACCGTATTCCTGACTGGTATAAAACTTACCAGATCCAGAGATCTATGGTACTGCTCCATGCCTGCTAAATTTCAGGCAAATCTGTCATACAGTGGCAAAGTTACTAAGCTGCCAAGTTTCACACTTTAACCTTAAAAGGGGTACTCAACCCTAACTACAGTGGCACTACCATGCCGCTATAATATCTATCTATCTATCTATCTATCTATTTATCTATTACTGTAGTGCAGTCATGCCACTATATTTAGGGTTAAGAAGGCACTTCTATGCTAAAGTCAAACATTTGCACATTAATAACTTTGGAACCATTCAATGGATTTGCCTTGAATTTGGTATGTGTGGTGGGGTGTGGTAGGTCCCTTGATCTACCAAATTTTATTTTGGTCAGACTTATGGTCTTTGTGCACAAAAATGCTGAAAAATGCAAAATTATCCAGTTTTGGAGACAGCTTTTTGGATTTTGTCTGAGGCCCTGTGTGGCCATCATGTGGCATGCCACTCTGAAAGATGTCTTATCTGAAAGAGCTTGGCTGCCCGACCATGTCGCTTTTTATTGGGTGAAAAAATATTAAGGCATTCAAAAGTTATGCCATTTTTAAGTTTCCATTATAAGTCAAGGGTAAAATTTATATGGTTGTTTTGTGAACAAAGAATGGGGTTCTGCCCATCTGATCACACCTGGTGGTCAAAGAATTTGCAGCCTCATGGTTCAAGAATCTTTATCCCCAAGAATTCTTTGCCCGTGACTTCCGCCATCTTGTTTTTAAATTCCGATCGGAATAAATTAAATATCTCGGCTCTGGGGTCACTCCTGAAGTAAAACTTACATGGGTTTTACTAAGGGGACTTTGTTCTATTGAGCCATGTCTTTGGTTCCCTCTACAATGGTAAAAAAATAGAGTTTTAAACATTTAAAATCTTTGATCGCGTCTCGCTAACGATCTTTGATCGTGAGTCTGCATATTCTTTGATTGCGAGGTTCTTTGATCACTATCTTGCATTGCAAGTTAAAAATACATTTTTCTTAGCTCAGGGGTGGCCTAGGAACACAAATGAGGGTGGATTTTATTCATGGGGACTCATTCTATCGAGGCATGGTGGTGGTTTTATTCAATTCTGCTTAAAAGTCAAGTTTCAGCATTTCTTATTCTTTGATCACGAGCATGAAATTTCTTTGATCGTGAGCCTGCAAATTCTTTGATTGCGACATTCTTTGATTGCAATCTTGCACCATGAGTGAGGGACAAGATGGCCCTTTTACAAATTAAATTTTCTTAGCCACGGGGTGGCCTAGGAACACAAATGAGGGTGGGTCTTGTTCAGGGGGCTTCATTCTATCAAGGCATGGTGGTGGTTCCATGTAATTCTGCCTAAAACTCAAGTTACAGCATTTTTTATTCTTTGATCATGAGCCTGCAAATTCTTTGATCACCATCTTTGATCACGAGATAGCGACAAGATGGCCAGATTTTATAATGCAATAGATAGGGCAATTTCTCCAATCTACAAGGATCTAATTAAGAAAAAACAAAATATATTTTTAAATGTGCTTAGTTGGAACAGAATCTGTGGGCTTCATGAACAGTTTAAAGGTATCCAGAGCACCATTGGTGTTTTAAAGATTTAAGTGATCCTGGACCTTGTTTTCAGAATTATATTACCCCATATACATATATAGTTCATATGCTATTATAAGAAACGTATACCTATGTATAGTAAAGCATGAATAGTAGTACCTACTCCCCAGTCAAGAGAAAGTTACCTTGAAGGTATAATCAAATTTTCCTTATGTTCTTGGAGTTTTATTTGAGACAACTCAATAGGTTTGCAATTGTCCACCTATTTTTTTTCTAAAATCTATATTATAACTGCCAAAGAAAATTTATTATTTTCTGCTGTTCAAAAAAGCCAATGTCTATGCTGAGATACTCTGTAGTAATAGTAATAATCCACTTTTTCCTGCTTGAAGAAAGTCCTGCTTTAGCTTTAACAACAACCCCTTGCCTTGCGTTATAAACCGGGATTCCACTAAAAGTCATTTTCATAGGGCCCCATTTAAAAGTAGACCCACACAGTTACATTAACTTGCAACATCTGCTTGGATATATATGCCTAATGAAGCAAGGCACTCAGATTAAGTAACAAGATCATTTTTAAAGCTGGGTTATCATAATTTTGAGTTACAGTGCTCCAGTGACTGGCCACGTAATGTTTCAGGTGGAGACATTGTCCAGCTGCAAAAATATCTTTAATGTGGTTGAGGTACAAGTGGCTTAACTGTTAGAGATGGAGGTAAACACAGGGATTCAATGAAGGTAAAGTATGTAAACAAGATTTGGCTGTAGCCCTGCCCATCTTACTATATCCTCCAATTATGGTCCCAAGGATTACCATCCTAGGAGGAGCTCCCTGGTGACGTCTGCAGTCCGGTTTCGCCCCTAAAGCTATGACCTGCAGAACTAAGATCCTGCCATAGGGGTACCTGCCTCTCTCTTCATCTGCAGCTCCCGGTCTCACCACAGAGTGCCCCTCTCTTCCCAGGGGCCAATTCTTCAAACCTAACTGCTAGCCCGAATTTGAGGCAGCCTGCCACGCTGGGCAACTGCCTAAGACTCTGACACTTTTTGACTCTTGCCTCTACCCAGCTAATCTCTGTCACTCCTGCCAACTACAGCCTCATAGCAACTGATTCTTAGCACTGTTAGCCTACTGTAATGCTGTGAAAAAAAAAATCTGGATTGCGAAGCTTAATGCATATAGCCAACTGGTTTGCTGCCTATTCTTAATTAATAATAGGAAATGTGTTTTGCATAGTTTTAATCCCATCTACCTAGAGTCTGACAGGGATCCTTGGTACTAATATTTCTCCCACTGTGATACTCCAACTGCACCTCTGCTGTTGACCTGTCTTTGGTGTCTCCCCTCTAGAGTTAATTGTTCTAAATAACAGTAGGTTTGACAGAGAACCGTTATCCCTAAGGTTGCGTGCCGGGCTTGCCTAACACATCTAGATTGGAGGCTGAACCTGCTCTGGTATCCTCAGCTGACGTTGCCGCATGCGCCTGCAACCGCAGGGATTGACGCCAGTTCCTGGTTTCCTCAACCCACTAGGTCAGGGACCTGAGATTCATGCAGGTGGCCCTGGAAAGCTTCATAATGAACCCTGGGTACTGGAACAAGGGCATCCTCTTGGCTTTGATTTATATTCTGGCCCAACTATGGACAGATTGGCTCATTAGTAATGCCAACTGCCCCCCTTATGCCCGTGGAGGGCGGGAATGCATACGGCAAGTCACTACAGCTGCCCCTCCACCAGGTGCAACATCCCTCTCTTAGTGGTGTATGAATTTTCTAGGAAAGGGATCCTCCTAGATCCCTTCTCCTCATTAGGAGCCTAACCCCATGCCCATCCATACTGGTTTTATCACCTCTGACCTCACTGGCTTGCTAGCAGCGCTTGCTACTACTGGCGGGAGACATCCAGCCTAACCCAGGCCCAGGGATACCAAACGATTATTTCTTCCCATCAGATAAGGCCTGGGATGGAACCAAGGGTCTGAGGTTGGTGCATGAACATCCGCAGCCTGAGACCTAAGATTCACGAAGTCCAAGCATGGCTAGCTGTCTACAAACCAGACATACTAGCAGTCTCTGAGACTTGGCTAAAACCCCACATTCTGGATCATGAGGTAGCGTCTGGATACGCCTTCTACAGAAAGGACAGACCCTCGAGAGAGGGGTGGGGTTCTGGTATATGTAAGGACACAATTACATCCTCCCTCATTAGCATGCCCCAAGGCATGACCCTGGACATAGAAGCAATCCTTATCTGCTCCTCTCTAGGTGGGGCTAAGCACCTCACAATAGGCTGCGATACAGCCCCCACCAATGCGCCGGTTCTCTGGGTGCGCCCTGAAGAACCTAGCAGTAGTATCTGCTTCTGAGCTTATCCTACTGGGCGACTTCAACCTAAACTGGGCCCTTGAGGAGAAGTCTTCCATCAATGGTATATTAAATGACCCTCACCACCCAAGTCATCTCCTCACCACCAGAATGAACCACGATCAGGAAAGCACACCATAATTGACTGGGTCCTGGCTTCTCCCCCAGCAATGTAAAAATGGCAGGGACCTTGGCTGATGCCTGAGCGACCACTCCGGTATTTGCCATCTGAAGAACTGTGTCAATAAGTCCCCCAGGATTATTACCACTAGGGACTTCTCTAACTTCCTCCCTGACCAATTCATTGGGTACTTAAATGGGATCGACTGGAGCAATATAAGACACCTTCCTAACCTGGAGGATGCCGTTAAATTTTCCAGACATCCCTCACTTGAATAATTGACCTCTTAGCTCCTATGAAAACCCACAGAGTAAAGGGAAGCTGCTATAAGTGGATCTTGCCTCTAAAGCTCTGACGCCACCCGGACAAGGCCTGGAAAAAGTACAGGAAATCAATGCTACGTGGGACTTAGACAGTTACAGGGCTCTTAGAAACCAATGCAAAGGCCATAAAGTTAGCTAAAAGACTATATCACCAACCTTCAAAAAACTAGCCTAGGCAATCCCAGGCTCTTCTGGTCGCACATTAATGAACTCCTCAAAGGGAGGGAAAAACTACACCCAGCCCAATCCTGGCTAATGGACATCCATCGATGGGGATCTCTCATTGCTGAGTCCCTTAACAGTTACTTCACAAACCTGGATGCTTACAGAGACAGGACCCCCTGACAGGAGGAGTGAGCCAAGCGCTCAACAGCCCCCTGACCTTGACGCCCTTTGTTTCACCTGAGGCTGGTCAGGGAAAGGAGGTTTTGACCATCCTTAAATCCCTACTCGAGGAGGATCTGGGGATCTGATGGGATCCAAACCAGAATCCTCAAGGAGGGGTCCCAGCTTTAGCTAAGCCCCTAACCTGGCTGATAAACCGGTCTATCATGGAGGGTCTCACCCAAGCTTTTTGAAACAGGCCCCAGTGATTCTATACACAAGGGAGGGCCAACTGAGCTCATTGAGAACTACAGGCCCATCTCTTTGCTGTGTGTCTTGCAAAAGTACAGGAGATGCTAGTCTACTCCCAACCCGAGAATACCTAGAAATCCACCGGTAATCTCACCATCACAGCATGGCTTCAGAGCCAAGCATGGGACGGATACTGCGCTAACTAAACTCCAGCCGATGTCCTGAGCAATAATGACGAGGGGTCAGCACAGGTGGTTTTATTGACCATCTAAGGCTATCTGACTTGGTAAACCACAACCTCCTACTACAAAAAATGTGCTCACTTGGCCTTGACTCTCATTCACTGGGATGGTTCAAGAGTTATCTCTCTGACACTCAGAGGGTCAAGTGGGAGGATAAAGTCTCCAAGCTAGCTCCACTCAAAGAAGGGTACCTTAAGGTCAGTCTCGCCCCTCTCTTTACACTGTTCATAAATGATCTGCACACACACTGCGGGAGCAGTAGCATTATCCAGTACGTGGATGGTGCGGTCATTTACAGAGCTTCCCTACTTTTACCCGAGTTGAGACAGCCTCCAAGAAGACATCCTTCAGCTGGAGGACTGGCTCACTCTGAACAAAATGGTTCTAACACCAACAAAACAAAGGTAATGCCTCTTGGTCCTAGATCCCTGGGATCTGAGAAGGCACATCTTCTACAACTCCAGTCCGGGGGTACAAAATTGAGGTGGTCTCTTCTACCAAATACATTGACTTACCTGGACCAAGGCTTCACACTAAAAATCACGTGACCAAATCACCAAAGCCATCCATGGGAAACTTGGAATCCTTTATAGACTAAAGGACCAGATTATCCCTGAAGCTAGGGTAGCCATTGCCGAAAGCGTACTCCTCCCAAAGCTCACCTACGGGGCCCCGATTCTCCAGGGCGTGGCCGCGACGGAGTTAGGGAGGCTACAGACCTTGTACAACAAAATAGTCCGCTTTGCCACTATGTCACACCCGAGGACTCACCACTGCGATGCCCAATCTAGGCTCAGGTGGCCGTCTCTGGAAGCTCGCCTCTCCTACTCAACCCTCTGCCTTACATTCAAGCTACTGGGTCCCACACTCCCCAGCCTGAATGGTCTCATCAGGGTGAAACCCAACCCACAGTGCCTGCGCTCATCAGGCCAAACTCTCCTCGTGGTTCCCAAGACCAGGACAAAAGCTGTCCAGGTCCTTTGCATACACCGCCCCTTCCACCTGGAACAACCTCCCCTTGGAGGTACGGGAGGCTGGGTCCATCACCAGCTTCCGGACAAAGCTCAAGGATCACTTGCTCATCAGGAGCACATGTCTTTGTTACAGGACTTGACCACGTACAGCCATCCGGGTAGCTCATCAGACCCGACCTTGCATAGCCTACTGGAAGCATAATGGACCTCCCCCTAAGACGGGGTGCACTTAGTCCCTCTCATCCCCCTTCCAATATGCCCACAATGAAGCTAACCCCAGGTCTTTAGCTTCTGCTTGTCTACCAGAGCACTTCAACCTAATTCACTAACCTGGGATGAATAACGGTCTCATTATGTGTAACCTCTATGTCCTTACTGCCTGCATGTTGCACACTACCTGCTGCCGGTATACCTATGTATTTCTTACTGTTATACTTTACAATCACATGACTGTACTGACCCGTTACCTGTAATGTTGTTGATTTACCCGGGTCACCCCTGAAAAAGGGACCTCCGGGGCCCAGTGGGCCTACCCGGTCATCAAAATTCAATAAATAAATAAGATGCAGAGGCATTTGAACCAAGAAACCCCAACCCCCCACCAAACGTTTGTGCATACTGCATGATAAGAAATCAATGTTGCTGAATAATGAAACCACACGTATCTGTGTCTGTTTAGCTCATTACCTTCACATTTTACAATGCCTCAACTTTTTATTGGTTTGCTTGTTGTGGGATCTTTGTGACAGTGGCCGAGCTTGGAGAGAAGGCTCTCTGCTGGGTGCAGCTGCAGCAGTATGGGAGAGTAGATCCCTGGTGCATAGGTGTAAATAATTCGGTCCTGCTGCTTTTCAGTTACTTTGGTGGAATTAGTTACTGCAATTGAATTTTCTGGATGTATTGTGACATTCCTGGCAGAGCGGCTCTTGAGCCACATAGTCAAGAGACAGCATCAGTGGGTGAGCTGCATTTGAAGAAGGAAGCTGCTTGTGACTTTGGCTGTGTGCCATACAAAGGAGCAGTAGACTGAAGCAGGGCAGTGTGCAGATTGGGCCTCATTGGTGCCTGCAGATATATCTGGCAAGGCATTGATTGGTCAGATGGCAAACAGTTTCACAAAGTTTTAGCAAATGAGACCAAGAGCTTGTATCCTCAGTACTGTATTGTGTTGCCTTATGTAGCCTTATGTTTAATGAAGGAGTGAAATGATGGGAGAGTGAGATTACATGGGAGTGAAATTAACCAGAGTGAACTGTTGGGAGTGTAATTACATGGAGTGTAATGAGGGGTGCAAAATGTCATGGTCCCGTAAACTTCAATTCAGGTTAAGTACTTCTTTCTTTACAACCAAAAGTAATCCAAACAAAATTGTGTAAGAGAACTTGAAGGCCAATGAAGTAGAAATAGTTCAAAAGTACTGAAATGTCACGTGTCTGTTGTCAACAGGAGACACAATATGCTGCATTAAAAAATTATTTCTGATTTCATTTTATTTTTTCTGGGTGGGGGTTATAATGCTGTTTGCCTTTCCAATATTTCCAGTCTGCACTTTTTAAAAATTGCCCTGTGAACTGTATATGTTAATTATTTTGTTTATGTATGTCTGTATCTATATATCTATGTATGTGTGTATGTACAGTATTTTACACCTTCCACCAACTGTGTGTGTGTGTGTGTGTGCGTGTGTGTGCCTGTGTGCAATCACTATTTTTCACTAGTTCTATGTGTTGCTGTTAATATTTGTGTTTGGAGATCAAGCTCTAATAGTATGGCACGATATGCCACAAAGAAACCCTTAGCACATGAAATTCTCTACTGGGGAGTAAATGAAAAAACAAGAGCCTCTCCGACTGGAGCCTTGATGCCGGCCTTAAAAGCAATATGCAACCATAGGAGCAGACAGCCGCAAGCAATAGTCTGTCTTGCTAAGTGCTCAGATTTATTTCAAAAGTGTAGTGTCAAATAGTATATCCATGAGCACAGCATTATGACCCATCCCTTGGTGCTTGTCTCTGGAATATGTCCTGTTTCCCAGCATTAGTGTGTGTGTGTGTGTGTGTGTGTGTTGTGTGTGTGTGTGTGTGTGTGTGTTTCTGTAAAATAATCTACTGTTCATTGCATGCATTCTGTTACATCAACAGCCACAATTAAGTATCAAATCCAATTGAAGTTTGGAGCACACAATCACTGACACAAGTGCCAAGTTTATGATGAATATTTAAACAAATCAACAAGGCAATGAATGTTTATAGTTACATGTGTGATTAATATGCTTTCTGCATTTTGAGCTGAGGTGGTAGTAAAATAATGGCCCAAGAAACTGTCTGTCTGCCTGTCTCTATCAACAGTATCTATCTATCTATCTATCTATCTATCTATCTATCTATCTATCTATCTATCTATCTACCTATCTAGAGTATATGCAGTAAACTACAGTGAAATAACACATCTATCTCTTGGAGCGGTAAGACCCATAATTCACTCACCAGTGAAGATAAATGTGGTATGCCACTGCATACCATTAAGTAACTACCGTTAGTGCTTCTATTAATGCTTTACCTTGTCTCATTCAAAAAAAAAAACTAACATTGTTTCCTAACATTGTTTCTATCTCTACCTCTCTTGGCACGTTGTTCTCTGCACTACATTTCCAGAGCCTGTGAAAATAACAGGTGTTCTAAGTAAAACAAAATGTTCATCCCACACATCCCACAGTAACACAACTTATTTACCTAATGTATTCATGATGATGTGTTTGTGTGGGGGGCAGGGAGATAGAGGAGGAGAGACATAGCAATTTACAGCAGAACAGCCCATCAGAGAAAAACCATCTTGTTTTCTGTGGAGTCCTACTTCCACCAAACCATCCATCCATCTATCTATCTATCTATCTATCTATCTATCTATCTATCTATCTACCTACCTACCTACCTAACTACCAACTTCTGCAAGTTCTTACTTTTCTCTGCTACTCTGAGGTATGAAAATCTCAAACTTTTACAAGTTACATCTCGGATACAGTTTGGTGTTTTACATTGAAATTTGGATGGTGTTGATGGTACATACACGTTTACAAGTTGGTGGGAGCACAAAAAGTAAGGAAATTCTATTCAAAAAATTGCATTAATGCATCATTTAGGGTTAAAGCATAAAAAGTCAGGAAATGAGACCTTTAGGGTTGCCCCTCCCCCTGGACCCGCCCATCATCCCAACATTGACAGCTGAGGGGTGTGTCATTGGGGTTGTAAGGCCTAAATGTCACCCCATTCTTATTTACTGTGGCTTGTGAAGTATATTTCAAATGAAATGGGGTGACATTGGGCCTCACAACTGACACCCACCAGCTGTCAATCTTGGGATGATGCAGGTTCAGGAGGCAACCCTAAAGGTCTAAATTTCTGATTTTATGCTTTATTCCTAAATATTATCGTAGTTTTTTGCATGAATATGAATATATATATATACATATATTCTATGCAAAACTTTGTTAATGCATCATTTAGGGTTAAAACACAAAAAGTCAGGAAATGAGACTTTTAGGGTTGCCCCCTCCCCCCCTTGTGGACTCACCCATCATTCTGAGATTGACAGCTGACGAGGTGTGTCATTGGGGTTGTGAGGCCTAATGTCATCCCATTTCATTTGTAATCATATTCTCAAGCCACAATAAAGAAGAATTGGGTGACATTTAGGCCTCACTAAGATAAGACTACAAGTATTGAATATCATATGTATTGCTGGCAGTCATCAGAGTGGCATAATTCAACACCTGTTTATATTTCAGACACATAATCACTACAAATTACCTCCATGGCAGTAACGTTAGGCACCCTACAAGTGTGAAGCCAGTACCACAATGCAAAACGCCATATGCAAAACATAAAGTGTGTCACGTAATATGTGTGCAGCAAATAAATTTTCCAACACCTAAATACCATAATTCACATGTACAGGACATCCCCTCAATACCCGCCAAAGTTCAATACAAAATTCCAAACAGTGTCTGAGATATAACATTTTAAAGTTTGAGATTTGCATTCATCAGAGTATCAGAATTATGCACCTGTTTACATTTTACACACCTAACAACTGTAAAGTACCTCCATGGCAATAAGTCTAGCTACCCTATAAATTTCAAGCAACTACCACAATGCCAAACACTGTCCACAAAATGTAAACTGAGCCACGTAATATCTCCACAACAAATGTATTTTCCAACACCTAAATACCATAATTCACATCTATAGGAGATCCCGTCAACACCTTCCAAATTTCAAGTTAAAAGACCAAACCATTTCTGAGTTATTTAATTTTAAAAGTTGTTCAAATTGGCCTATGTGGTCCCTCCAAATCTGGCCATCTAGACCCTCCCTCAAGAACAAAGATCACGATCAAAGAATCTTGCGATCAAAGAATTTGCAGGCTCAAGATCAAAGAATAAAAAATGTTAAAACTACATTTTTACACATGAATACATGAAACCACAGCCATGACTCAATAGAATGAAGCCCCCTGAGCAAAACCCATCTTAGTTTGTCTTTATAAGTGACCCCTGGGCTGAGAAATTTGATTTTTTAATCTGTTCATCTAGTCACGCCCTCGTGAACAAAGATCGCTGTAAAAGAATTTCATGATCAAAGAATTTGCAGGCTCGCAATCAAAGATCATAAACAAGCTATGATCAAAGAATTAAAAACTTTAAAACACTATTTTTGTCATTTTTACAAGAAACCACAGGCATGGCTCAATAGAGGGAAGACCACTGAGCAAAACCCACCATAGTTTTACTTCAGGAGTCACCCCTCAGCCAAGATATTTGTTTTTGTTCCGACCACAAAATGAAAACAAGATGGTGGCCATCGCGATCAAAGAATTCCTCATGATCAAAGATTCTTTGATCACGAGTCTGCAAATTATTTGATCATGAGAAGGGACCAGATGGCCAAAACTCCATTCTTCTTTGGCAAAATAACCATATATATTGTCCCATAGACTTATAATGAGAACTTAAAACTTTATTAATTTTGAATGGATTAGTATTTTTTCATCAAACAAAAAAGCACCATATTCCTTGACCCAAGCTCTTTCAATGTGTCAAGTTGCAGAGTGGCACACCACACAATGGCCGCACAGCGCCATGGACAAAATCTGAAGAACTGCAACATAACTGGTGAAAAGTGCATTTTGCAGTGTTCTGGTGCGCAAAAACTATAAGTCTGACTGAAACTAAATTTGGCAGAGCAAGAGATCTGCCATGCCCCACCATGCATACCTAATGTCATACAAATCTGTTGAATGGGTCCAAAGTTATTAATGCACACAATTCTGAGTTTAACATACAAGTGGCTTCATAACCCTAAATATTGGGGCGTGACCCCGCCCCTATAATAGTATAATACAGTATCTATATATAGAGAGAGAGAGAAAGAGTACGTGTCAACAATGGTAAATGTAAAAAGTGTCTGAAGTATGGCCTAATAACAGTGTGTAAGGTGACACCAGGTAGACTGTGGAGTGTCATGGTGGAGCAGTCAGCATACCTGTTAACATCCTTGTGTAATTTTGATGTGTTTTCTAGTCACTAAAATGTTGGTCATGGCAAATTCCACAGTACCAATGGAAAGCAGTGTCAGGGAAACACAACTGGTATCTTAATAGCTGCAATGCAAATGAAAGGTATTATTGCACATTTGCTGCTAAGCCCACATGTATAGTACTTAGCCTCTCTGTGCACAGAATTGCTGAGATGGATTTGCTATTTAAGCAATAAGGCATGACAAGGTGTGTGTTATCGTGTAATAACGTCACTCCTGGGGTGGGTTGAAGCATGAGGCAAAGCCGAGTGCTTCCACCACCCCAGGAGTGATGTTATTACACAAGATAACACACACCTTGGAGTGCCTTATTGCAATTATACAATGGCTCGATGTTATACAAAACAAAAATAAAAATAAAAATGTTTTTAGTAGATTTTTAGTGAAAGAGAAGAGGAAAAAAAAAGATGGTGATCAGGCTCAGGAGCAAGCAGACCTAATGCTAATCAATGACAGTGATGTTATACCATAATATCATTACTGTCTCAGGCACACACTGACCAATCAGAATTCAGGAAATTTCCTTGCCATTGTATAATTAATTTTAATTTCTCATCTCCTTTCACAAACTTGCAGCTGTGCACCAAATATAGATTATCATCTAAGATTAAAAAACAATACTGCAGTACGAGACCCTAAGAGATTACATATGGTAGATTGCATATTTACAGCATAATGGATTAGTGTAGAAAACAGTAGACAGTACTGTAGTTATACATCTTTACAATGAAGCGCACATGACCGCAAGAGGTAAACACAGCAGTATAGCAATATGTACCTACATAATTACTGCAATGTGTGTGCGTGTTCCCACAGTTTTGGGGGATAAAGGAATGGAAGACATTGCATTTTCCCCAGTTTATGGACTGATTATGGTGATATTTTCAGCAGGTTCATTGGTGCAATGTAACAAAAGCCTACTGACTTTTGCCAATGCTGTACCCCAAAAGTGCTGCTCCCCCATGTACAAAACCAGTTGTGTGATGCTGCACCGCTCATGCAGAACAAAATTAATTAGTTGTGTTGATTTCAAAAGAGATGTTGAGGACATAATGGTATGGTTAGGATTATTATGAATTATATTGCACTTATAATTATCCCAGAATTACCAGTAGATAGGCCACTTGTCACGTCCAGTGGGCCCTTCCTCTTTTGATTAGCTGTGTTGGGTTGGCTGGATCACAGAGAGAAGTAATGCTGTGTTCTGGGTCATATCTGGCTTTTGAGATGGAGGGGGGCCACCAACTCCTAATGCTTAGGAGGGATGTAACCTGCTTGTATTGTACCATGTTTTATGATAGTTTTCCAAGACAAGATGTTAATAGAGAAGCCTTGTTGAAGCACAGTTTGTTGTGCCTGATCCACAATAATTCATCAGGTCAATGAAGGTACAGTGGAGCTCGGCCATTGTCCTGTATTATGTATATTTTTTAAGAACAGGAATGTTTTGTCACAGCATCCCACTGTTAATAATTGCTGTGATCAGAAAAACAGTTGATTGTCCTGTATATGGCATTAAACACAGGTTCTCCCCATTGTGTAGATGTTTCAGCATGAAAACTACTCTACAGTTGGTTTATAAGATATATGGTTGCGCATCTGTATTGATAAGTAATAATACAGTTGCATGCATCATTAAATCTTTGTAACCCTAATGGCATGGGGGTCCACATATAGAGGAAATATAAATTTGTCTCTTTCATACTGCAAAAGTGCATAATATGGCAGTATGCAACACACAGACATTTGAGATCTGCCTAGAGCCTCAATACGGAGCTGTTGTGTCATGGGGATGCTTAGTTAATACATACGTAGTGCTTACCCCTGCACATCATTGACCATGTACTTTATGGGCATGTGCAGTACACAGGGTATCATGGTTTCATGAGGATCCACACTTCAGAGGGATGTAGGGGACACAGGTGCACATCAGTGTGCATTTCAGTAATGTGGAGCCCTGTTTTTAATTTGTACAGGAAGCCTGATGTAGTCCACATCTATGGGAACCCTATGCAATACAGATGTGGGGTTGTAGTGTTAAGGGGACATGAATTTTTCCCAGCTTTGATGCAATGAGTAACTCTGCAAGTAAGGTTTCAGTGTGAAGTATTTGTTTTCCCTGTAACATTTTTTCGAGTTCTCATGCAGCCTTTGAACATTTAGCTGTTACAATTGAGATGCAGGGGTGTGGATCAGAAGGAGAGACACAACAATGCTTCGCTTCCTGCAGCTGTGCTTCTTAAGTATTATTAAACATTTTTTATATAATTGTTTTTTAAAGTCATTCTCTGTCACATCAAGGAATAAAACTTGTTATTTTATAATGTACTTTGCTTTACATGTGTCATTCATTACAGAGAGAGAAAATGCTATGTTCAATGTATTTTATGTTATGCCAGAATTACGGGTAGATAGGCAACATGTCATGTCCAGCGAGTCCTTTCTATTTCCAGTACCTGTCCTGTGCTTGACACTAGAGCACAGAGAGGGCTACTGCTGTATTCAGTGTACTATCTGGCTTTTGGGTTGTTGGGGGTGGGCACCACTCCTGGTGCTTAGGAGGGATGTAACCTGCCTACATTGTAACATGCTGCTATAAAGAAGTTGTGCTTACCTCATTATACCTCGTTACCAGTGGTATTCAGAGTGGTGTACTGAGCTCTGCAGAGCATTGTCTCATTATTGCTTCAGTAAGTGTTACAGCGTGCCAAGTGGTCAGTTAATTGGCTTTCTATTATCTGCAGCTTAAATATACCTGGTGGTGCTGTTTTCAGTTACAATTGTCTATGTAATTTATCATTATCCAGTAGGTGTCCTCACAGTCCACATCCCCATCAGCAATCCCCAATTGTCAGTAATAAGACCCTCAAATGTACCACAGAAATGTCATGTGCTACCCATTCCCTAGACACCCCACTATTTACTTAAAAAAAAAAATTTCCCTTGTAGTCTCACGGACCCCCCCCATCCCCAATGTTGCCCCAATAATTTTTTTTTTATCAGCTAAAAGCAATTACAATATTAAACCACTTAAAATGTACATACATAAATACATTCAGACATCCATAAAATTGTGCATATTCATAAAATTGTGCAAATTCAGCACAAACTCATTGGCATTTTTACATCACAATTTAGAATGTTCTGTATGTCTTAAAAACGCAGTAAAGAACAGCTCAGTCCCTTAATAATTACAGAACATAAGCAGGAGACATTAAGCACAAAAAGAATAAACCGAAAGCTGTAAGCAGCAAGCAAGGCTGCAATCATGGTATCACCAGACAACCCTTCAAGAGTCATTCTTTGGACCTTTATGTGTCCTTTTCTCTGATTCTGCAGAAAAATACTGAACTCATTGAAGCCAGGAATGCCCCTGTTTAGGTTCCCCTTCCCCAAGTCAGTGACCAGGGCCACAGAAGCAGCTACATATTTTTATAAATCTCCACTGTTTCACCAATATTTGGCCCATATATAAGCCAGCCATTTAATGGCTATGTATGGCTTCATTACAGGGCCTTCATAAATCTTCCAATAGAAAGCATTTGAAGGAAGCTTAAATCATAGTTCCTTGGAGGAACCGGGGAGGGTTTCCACCTGGGTCTGTCCAGGCATGCATGGGAACCACATCTCCCATTACAAATTAGAGATTTAACACTCTGGGTCACTTAAGTTCTTAGCTTAAAAGGTAACTGTAAGACACAGCCCTTTCAAGACATTAAGTTATTACAGCTGAATTATTTCATCCAGTTCTCTCTCTCTATTGTAACCATTAATTATCTAAACTATTAGGTCACTTTTAGGGAGGATTGTATATATTGTTCACTGAGTGATTGAGGTTCCCTATGAAAATTTGTATGATGTTCCCAATCAGAGGTAATCAATGCTTTTTTCCTGCAAATCAAATGTATATGCTCCAAACAAGGAGACCCAATAAAGTGCCAACATTTCTAATTACAACACACAGTAAACAAACATTTCAAACTTATAAATCAGTCGACTAGAAGTCTTAGAACATTTCTTAATTTGCACCAGGAGCCCATCTGCTAAAAACCAAAATTCAGGCTCCATTCACAGCAGAATCCATCATTCAAAAATAAAGACCTGCAATGTTCAGGAGTTCTTTGGTTATAAAGTGGGGCATGAATTTAAAAATACAGTGCTGCAAAACATCACCTTTTAAAAAGGAATAAGTCCCCACTTTAGTCTTCTAATTTACCTGAGTCACTAAAGTAACATTTTGTCAGACTATTCAAGCCATTGCCTATACCGAATAGAATCAATCTGTACAACAAACGGCTCCATTACCAGTTGCCCCCTCTGTCTGAGCACTCCAAGCCTTTTTCCTCAAATCTGGCTCATAAAGCACAAAATAAAGAGGTTTATTCAGAGCGCTTATTTCCAAACCTCTATCCATGCCATCACCAGACTCTCAGTATTTAAAATCCAGGGAGTTCATGTTCTCCAGTCAATATTATAGCCTCATACCAGTCAAAACCTTCTGTATGCAGGCTGACACATAACAGAAACTAAACAGTACCTCCAAAAAGGTCTTCGGCCAGAAACCAACAGACAGCAATGAATTCTTAGTCTCCCGTCTCTCTCCATCCCTGGGAGTTTCCAGCCACACTTAATTTGCCGCCATCAAGATTCCTCCATCAGCTTCATTGCACTGCTTTTCTGGTTCTCCCCGAGCCAAATGCCCATCTCACTTTCCCAGGATTTGGTCTCCGGGGGATAACCACCTGTAAAAATATAAGAAAGAAAAACGTTCCTCTGAGCGTAGTATTTCTTATCTTAAAATATCAGCACCTCTCCCCTTAGGCAACAGTGGCATACCTGTAAAATGAGGAAAAAAAGTCCTTGAATACAGATAGTACAAATATGCCATTGAGCTCTCTCCCTCCATGTATCCAAGTCCAGGCAGTCCGTGCTCCAGTCATCTCCTCCACTGGCTCCGCTCCCGTTATTCCCAGGTTTTAACAGGTGCAAGTTCTTTCTCCTTTCTTATTTCTGAACCAGCTTCTATTCCACCACCTTGCTTTTACTAATTATAGTGAATATTATAATAAGTATCTGGGTACACGCTGAACTTCGACAAACAGCCAACTCTAGCAGCAGGAGCTAAATAATGATTAGCCTTATTTTTGATTTACAAAAAGCACTTCTCTATAAGCTTTAGTTTCAAATAATATTAGTTTAATTCAGGAGAACTTTAACAATGATTTTAATGCTCCACCAGCACTTACTGGAATCAGCAGGTATCCAGCAAAAACGCCAGAGCTAACAGGTGGCCAAGCCAATTGTTCAAAGTAAAATCACTCTGTAGCTTCCCCAACAGCAAGCACCTTTCCATCATTTAAAATAACATAAGTCTCATTCATGAAACCTGCTGGAAGTCTTTGAGTCAGTAAGCGAGGAGCAGAAACCGTGGACCAGAGCAGCACTGCGGCCATCTTGCTGCTCCGCTGCCCCAATCATTTAATAAAAAGAAACATACTTTCACTATCCCTGATGTCTCCCCACTATTTCATTTCTAGAAAAAGACTTTCAGTGAAAATTAAGCCCAGGCTATTAAAACATTCAGCCTTGACAAAATACATATCATGACATTTCCTAAAGAAGTACTTGCAGCTACCGGTATTTTTATTTTTATTTTGAACTCCTTAATGAAAAAGAGTTTCTCTCACTGAAGTCTAACTGGCTCATGGGCAGTGATCTACAATACTAGTTGCATGGCCGACAGTATGGATCCATTGGGTTTACATGCATAAAGCTGCATCATGTCATTTTTTTGATTTGCACCAGGGCAGATATTTGGCACCAGGACCTTTATCTTATATTTTTTACATTTTATGAAGAGCAGTGTTCCCCTTTCCCTAACACCTCATCTCACCATCGCTCATACTTGATACTTTTTATTTATTTAGTTTTTGTTAACCGAGTAGGTGCACTAGCCATGAAATGACTATTTTCAGGCACGACCCAGGACAGTACAACAATCAAAGACAGGTACATAGCATGAGTACAATGAAATAACAATAGCATAGGTTAAAACAGTTAGTAGTAATGAATACATGAAGCCATAACAATAACAATCAATACAATTGACATTGAATTTATGGGCAGAGAAAACCTACACAGTCTAGGAAGAGATATCACAATGTAGCAGCAAAAAAATATTGTTAAAATTAGTCACACCAGTGAAGATTCAAATAGGCAGCGAAACAAGGCAAGGGAAAATTCCTGACTGGGCAGGATACATTATCATGGCCTCTGAAACAAGGTGTGTAGGGGGGAGTTGGGGTAGATTAGCTGTCAAGGAGATAGTAAGGGTAAGAAGTGCTATGAGGCAGGAAGGTTAAAGTTAGACCAGGCAGCATGTGGCTGGTGAGTGGATTAGGGAGGATTAAAACAAGTGCAGGGATCATCAAGGGATAGACGGAAGTGCAGCTCCTTTTTGAAGCTGTCATGGGATCTAGATATTTGAAGTGTTTGGGGGAGAGAGTTCCAAAGTTTAGGGGCAGAGTGATTGAAGGCAACAGAGCCTTTTGATGTTTTACATCTAGGTAGATTCAGCAGGGATTTTTCCTACCGATCGCAGTCTATAGGAGGACTTTTGCGGTACCAGCAATGTTGCAAGTGCTGAAGGGGTCTGGTTTCTAAGTACAGACTCAATCAGGGAGCCCAGAGAGTATTGATGGCAAGCTGAGGGGGATAACCAGCCCACTTCCCTGTACAGTTGACAGGAGGCGCATCAACAGATATTATTATAAGTGACATCCCACTTATGAAGGATGGTTTTGTATGTGGCAGCAAAGGCTGGCATGCCATAGGTGAGGGCAGGGAGTAATAAGCCTCTGGCAATAGCAAGTTTAGCAGAGGGAGTCAACATGAAACTGGACTTGTAATCAACCCCCAGTTTAGCATTCACTGCCTTGCAGGCAAATTGTATATGCAGGCTGAAGTCCAGGGATTGGTACAGAAGAATTCCGAGCTACTTAAAAGATGTAACACATTCTATTTGTGTGCCACTGCAGTCTTGCACCAGTAGGGGAGGACATGTCCTAAGTACAGGGGCAGATCCAAGCTTGGGTTTTCTTAGCATTAAGTACAAGCTTATGTGCAGAAAGCCAATTTTGGACATTTGTGAAATCTGAAGAAAGGGATGTATTTATGCTGGCGTCCTTATTAGAGCTTGAATAGAGTACAAGATCATCTGCACAGAGATTGTCTTCAAAGACTTTTAATTGTCTTGCAAGGAAAATGTCTCCCAAGTACTTGTGCAATGGATTGGCTATGAAATTTGTCTTTTTATCTAAGCCTGTTCCTTTTCTCTGAAGCTGTCAATGGAGGAGTAAATATTGTAGTGCAAAATCACAGCTGTTACTGTTAATATGGCATTCTTTACAATGAGGCACATTTGTAAACTGAGCAATGTTATACTCACCCCAGTTATGCTACTAGCAGCTCTCAAATGGTTGTAGACATTTCATTTCCCAAATCTAGATATCATGCTTTTCAGTTTTAGGAGAGAGAAAGATTCAATCGATCGAGGGATCGGTAGAAATCCAGGCCAGCAGTGCTTCTATGTAGAAAAAAAAACAGTTTTGAATTGTTCTCTCAGCCCCTGAGCAAAACCCATCCTAGTTTGTGTTTATAGGTCACCCCTGGGCTGAGAAATTTATTTTTTTCCTCTGGCCATCTGGTCATCACCTCATGATCAAAGATTGCCATCAAAGAATCTTGCAATCAAATAATTTGTAGGATCGCGATCAAAGAAATTGCAGGCTCTCGATCAAAGAATAAAAAACCGTGAAATTCAAATTTTATACATAAATACATGAAACCACCGACATGGTTCGATAAAATGAAGCCCCTGAGTAAAACCCATCCTAGTTTGTGTTTCTAGGTCACCCCTGGGCTGAGAAATGTAATTTTTTAATCTGGCCATCTGGTCGTCACCTCGCGATCAAAGATTGCGGTCAAAGAACCTCGCAATCAAAGAATTTGCCGGCTCACAATCAAAGATCATTAATGAGCTCCGATCAAAGAATAAAAAAGTGTAAAACTCTATTTCTGGACCATTTTGAAAACAACCACAGGCATGGCTCGATAGAGGGAAGACCCCTGAGTAAAACCCACCATAGTTTTACTTCTGAAGTCCCCCCTGAGCAGAGAACTTTGAATTTTTCTGGCCAGAAAGTGAAAACAAGTTGGCGGCCATCGCGATCAAAGAATTTCTCAGGGTCAAAGATTCTTTGATCACGAGCCTGCAAATTCTTTGATTGTGAGGAGGGACCAGATGGCCAAAACCCCATTCTTCGTTCGCAAAATAACCATATAAATTTTCCCACTGACTTATAATGGGAACTTAAGTGTTTAATAACTTTTGAATGGATTAATATGTTTTCACCAAATGAAAAGCAGCATGTTCCTTGACCCAAGTGCTGTCAGATGAGCCAAGTCATTGAGTGGCATGGCACATAATGGCTGAGCAGCATCACAGACAAAAATATGAAAAACTGCCCACATAACTGGCAAAAAGTGCATCATTTTTTCAGCATTTAGGTGTGCAAATACTGTAAGTCAGACCACAACAAAATTTGACAGATCAAGAGCGCTACTATGCACCACTGTGCATACCAAATTTCATGCAAATCCATTGAATGGGTCCAAAGTTACTAAAGCACAAAATTTCAAGTTTAACTTAGAAGTGCCTACCGAATCCTAAATATAGGGGCATGATGGTGCCCCTATAATTTAAAGTTAAGGGGTGAAACTTTGCACCTTAATAACTTTGGCACCATTCAATAAATGTACCTATAATTTGGCAGGCACAGACTGGCAGCACAAGTCTTGGGATCTGCCAACTTTTGTACCAGTCACATGTAAGGCTGCGGAGTTATTAAGCGACATTTGTGTGAGCAATTTCTTTTTTTGCGAATTCTTTGCTCATGCCTACAGGTTGCACAGTTTGCATGACTGGACTGAAAACTTCAGGAAACATGCAGCCGGAGTTCCCGATGTGCCTTTTGAAGATTTTGTGAAAAAAATGTTGAACGGTTCAAAAGTTATTCAAAAAACAAATTCCCATTATAAGTAAATGGGAAAAGTTAAAAAGTCTGAAAGTGTAGCAAAAGCACTTTTTAGTGTCACAAATGGCCCTACTAGTGTCACAAATTCACCATTTTATTTTCAGTTGGTGATCATAAAAATGCTTGGCATTTAAAATTGGGACCATCTAGGGACACAATTCTTTTTGTGTTTACCTAGTCGAGCCCTGAGGATGCTAGGCATGTCTTAATTTTGGGGTTAAACAACCCAGAAATATGTTTTTCAAATTTCTAGAAAAAGTACTGTTGTACTTGTGACACTTTAGCAAATTTTGTGAAAGCTTCCGCAAATTGTGACACTACTTTTCCTGACTATGGTCAAAATGATAGGAATTCTTAGCCAACCTGCTGGAAAAGAACGGTTGGTCTTTTGGGCTCAAATTTGGAGGTAAGGCAGTTAACATCTCACAGATATGCCTTTTGGTGGTTTGGTGACAACATTTTACACGGATGCCAAGTTACGGTACTCCAAAGTTGACATTTTTTCCCATAAACTAACAAGGTGGCATCTGACGAGCCTTTTGCGGCTCGTATCTCGGAAATGGTGCAAGATGCATAATTTTGGTCGCAACAGTGCATAGCCCTATGGGAAATGCATTCAGTGAAAATCTAGCCAGGAAACTGATGAATCATGTGAAATTTAAATTTTTTTTCTATGTTGCACGGTTCCTGAGATATAAGCAATTTAGTATTCCAACAGCTCATTTGCTGCTCCGAGGCCCATTATTATGCATACATTCTTTGTACATACTGTGCTTCTCTATGCAGCGGTTGGGCAAAAACAGGGTGTGCACTTCCATTACTGTTACAGTTAGCATTTCCACTTGTGTTTCCAGGACCCTTTTCATTACCATTCCCGTGTATGCCACCGAGTACATTACCGTTTGCATACCCGCTTGCGTTCACGTTTCCATTTCTGTTTCCTTTGATGTTATTTCAGCTGTTAATGTTACCATTGGTGTTTCCAACTGTGGTACCATCACCGTGTATGTCACAGTTTGCATTTCCTTATGCGCTTGTGTCTTCTTTTGCATCACTGTTCACTTTGGCGTCACTTTGCACTTGCATTTCTACAAACATTTGTTTTTCCATTTACATTCAAGTCACCATGTGTGCAACCATTAGCGGTTGCATTTCCCTTGCACTTACCATTGCTATGTCACAAAAAAATCTTGTGGTGTGAGCACGGGGCCTGAAGGTCCCCGTGCTCCCACCACCTCATTCCATTCACTATTTCTACTGCACATTCTCAAAAAGAAGGGAAATTAGAGGCAAAAAACTTTGTTTAATGCATCGGTTAGGGTTGTTCCACAGTGACAAAAGTGAGAAAATTTGGTTTTAGGTTTGAAAGCCCTCCTTGCACCACCCCAGCCCACCACCCCAACTGCCATTGGGGTGTGCAATGGGGTCATCGGTCCAAATTCTCATCACATTCTCCTATACCTCACCTTGTTTACACATGTGATGGGCTGAGAGTTGGGGTCGATGACCCCAATGCACACCCCATTGGTGGTTGGGGTGGTGGGCTGGGGGGCAAGGGGGACTTTCAATCCTAACACCAAATTTCCTCACTTTTGTTGCTGTGGAACAACCCTAACTGATGCATTAAATGGAGTTTTTTGCCTTTAATATAGATATGTATATAACATCTCCCAGGTGGTCTAGCAGACCCCCCTTCCCATCCCTGATGTCACTAGTAAATATGTATTTACCTAAGTTCTTGGTGGTCTAGTGGCCTCTTTCTTCAATCCCTGATGTCACTAGTGCAGATTAATATACATACATACCTGGTAATCTAGTAGACCCTCTCCCTTCTCAATCCACAATTTTACGAGTACATAATAATATGCATAATTCCCTGGTAGTCTAGTGGCCCCCTCCATGATCTCAGATGTCACCAGTACAGATTAATATACATAATTCCCTGGTGGTCTAGTGGCCCCCCTTCCTGATCCCCTGTTATGAAAGAATAAGATATAATTGAGGGTATAGTGGACCCCACCCCCCACCCCAGCAGACAGTGTTCCACCACACTGCTACCCAATCCCCAAGCCAAGCCAGTGACTGGCACAGCCCATCTTTCACACCACGGCCAGCCATTGACTGAGCTCACAATGAGTGCTGTTCTGTATTCAGTACATACCCATTAAGTGAGCGAGCAGCTTTTACCCAATGGAGTGTACTGAATACAGTACAGCACTCATCAAGAGCTCAATTGGTGGCTGGCCATGAGTGGTAGTGATGGGCTATTGTGGTCTCCCAACAGTTTGGGGATTAAAGTATGGGGTGGTGAAACACTGCCTGCTGCCGGGTTGTGGGGTCGGGTCCACTATACTACCAATGCTGTCTTATTCTTTCATAAGGGGATAAAGGGGCTTAGGGGAGGCCAATAGACCTCCAAGGAATTATGTATATTACTATGTACTAGTGATACCAGGGATTGGGGAGGGGAGCACTAGACCACCAGGGAATTATGGTTATTACTATTTACTGGTGACATTGAGGATCAAGGAGGTGTCCTACTAGATCACCAGGGAATTATAATATGTAATCATGGGGGACATCAGGGATGGGGAAGAGAGTCTGCTAGTTCACAATGGATATGTAATATAGGTGAGGGGGATCAGGGCATGGGAGGGAGAACCAAGGCGCATTGGCTCAATATGCTAAACTCTGCCAGAGGAATATTTTTAAGTACCCTTAGACCAGCCCTGGCTCTTCTAAAGGTTCTTAGAAATTCTCACTCTGGGAGAATTTAAGAATCTGACATTCTGGAATATGGCAGCTTGAATCTGCCTTATGCCCCCCTTGCACCATGACGCAGCCCATTTTGTGCACATGGCAGTGCAAGCCCTGTTTTGGGCAGGCAGCCAATGGTTGATGCAGGCTGCCTTTGAGAATCACTCCTGGTGCATCATTTGGTGCAAAGGGCACTTTGCACCATTCATTCTGGTGCAAGTCCCTTGGACTGCTGTCAGGAGATTTCAGAATCAGGCCCCAGGTGTTCCACAATTCTTTCTTTTCATAGTCTTTCCATAAATGTCCCTACTATAGATGCTAGGCTGACAGGCCAGTAATTTCCCACATATTCCTTGTTGTCACTTTTGATAAGTGGGATTACATTCGCTTTTCTCCAGTCCTTTGGGATCATGCCGGTCTTCAGTAAATTGTTAAACAAGTCTGTCAGGGGTGCAGCTAGCACCTCGTTGAGTTCCTTTAACGCTCTTGGATGCATCCCATCTTGCCCCATGGCTTTGTCCACCCTCAGATTAGTGAGTGCTTTCCTCACCCTCTCCTCAAAAAAGCGACCGGTGTCCATTTTCTTCCCCCAATCTCTTGGAGTTTATCTGAGGTCCCTCACCTTCACCCTCAACTGTGAATACTGAGCAGAAATTTTTGTTTAAGATATTTTCCTTTTCTTAGTCCTCCTCTACATAGCCCCCTGCCTCCTTTATTAACTGTGCAATTCTTCCCTTAGTCTTCCTTTTCTCATTCACATACCCAAAAAAATCTCTTGTCCCTCTTTGATATGGTCTGGGCTATTCTTTCCTCAGCTTGTGCCTTTGCGCACCTTACTGCCTTGCCTGCCTCCCTCAGTTTCCCCAGATACACTTCTCTGTCCTTCCCTCTCTGGGTCTCCTTATACCTTCTGAATGTCACTGTTTTTGCCTTTACCTTTTCTGCCACTTCCCTCAAGAAGTATAATGGTCTTCTCCTACTTCTTCTTCTGCTTAATTGCCTGATGTACAAGTTTGTAGCCTTCACTAGGTACTCTTTTATTCTGGCCCATTTTCCCTCCATGCCCCTCAACAACTTCCCCCACTAGGTCTTCCCGGATGCATTCCACCATCTTTGTAAAACTGACCCTCATGCTTATGCAGCTGAATTCTGCTGTTGTTCTTATATTAAATCATACTGTGCAATAGTCAATGGTCTCCAGGTGACTCCTCACTCTGACATCCACCACACTGTCCCTGTTCATAAGTGCCAGGTCTGGTATTGCCTCAGCCTTATTGGGCTCACTGACCAGTTGCCTGAGGAATGCCCCCTGCAGGAAGACCAAGATTTCTCTGTTCCTAACTGATGCTGCAGCAGGTGGGCTCCACTCTACATTTGACAGATTAAAGTCCCCCACCAGCACCATGTCCCCCTTCTTAGCCATTTTGCCTATGTCTTCAAACATCCCTTTGTTTATGTCCTCTCTCTGTGTTGGAGGCCTGTATACTACTCCCATATAAATGGTTGCTCCATTTCCAGACTCATGGTTGACCCACAACAACTCAATCCCCCCATCCTCCATGTAATCCATCGCTATGATATTTTTCTTAACATAAAGCACTATTCCACCACCTTTTCTTCCTACTCTGTCCCTTGTTAACATTGTGTAGTCAGATATGACCGATTTCCAGGCATGTTTGTTTGTGCACCATGTTTCGGTGATGGCCACAATATCCTGGCCTGCCTCAGACATAATGGTCTCCAGGTCTGGCATCTTATTTCACAGACTTCTAGCATTGAAACACATGGCTGTCCATATTTTGTTAGTCCTACTGTTGTCCCTTCTCCTGTTGTCTGCTTATTCCCCCTTCTTCTCCTTTGCATACTGCCTGCTTCTCTCCCCCCCATGCTGATTCTTTGTATTCTTGGTTATCCTTCATTTTTTTGAAAATCCTTTCCCCAGAAATTCTTACCCTCCATCACAGCCTGGGGGAGAGGCAGTTTCCACCACCCCTTTGCCTTATGCCACCCCCTTGGCTAGTTGAAGTACTCATTGAAGTAACACATAAACATCTACTGAGGACTGCTACTCCCTTCCTGGATGGATGCAGGCCATCCCCTTGGTACAAGTTCTGATCCCTCCAGGTGGAGTCCCAGTCCCCAATGTAGCCATACTTCTCCTCTCTGCCCCATTTCTTTAACCATGACTTGATGATCTTCTATGGAGCTCCCTCTCCTTCCCCCTTATGTAGACAGACAGCACTTCTGTAAAGGCTACAGTGCATGCTACTTGCCTAATACCCTTCCCCAGCTCCCTAAAGTGATGCTGCGCTGCCCCATCTCTTCCAGAGCCAGGTCATTTGTCCTAAGGTGGACAATGACATTCTGCTCCCCCTTTCTTCCTGTAGTCTTCGCAATCTGCTTGATATGCTTTCTCTCCCTCTGAGCCAATGCACCAAGTAGGTGCTTAACCTCCCTCTCTTCCCCCTTTCCTTCCCCGACTCTACTCCTCTGACTATAGAGTCACCCATTAGAAGTTGCTTCCTCCTCTTTCTCTGAAGTTCTGCTGCCACCCTGAGGACTCCATTTGGGCATTCCTCCACATCATTTCCATCCACCACCTCAGGTGTTCCTTCATGGCAGTCCTGCTCTGGCAGACTGGTGTTAGAGTTTCTTAGTGGCACTGAATGAGAAGTGTGCCTGTTACTCACCCCCCAACCTTCCTGATCCTGCCACCCCTGCTTTCCTTGATCCCAACTTAGTCCAATCACTCCTTCTTTCTGGCAACCTTTGAGGTAGTGATGTCTGGCTAGTGGTCCCTGGGTGGGAGAGATGGTTTCTCGACTCCTTGCCAATGCGACTTTGAGTCTTGCAGCATTCTCTTCACTCTCAGACATAGTTGATTGGAGCCTTGAGACATATTCCTTCCACCCAGAGAGGTGCACATAAGTGCACCACAGCCTCCAGAAGGTCATGCTGTAGACTGCTGCCCCACAACCACTGCATTGCACTATCCCCATTTCCTTTTCCCTGTTCTTCTAGTCCTTTCTATTTCATGTATTTTTCTTATTTATTTTTTGGTCTCAGACCCAGTCGAGCTCTCCTACTACCATCCAATAACCATACACCCTTAAACCCTGAAGCTCACTATTACTTAGCAGGATTTTTTCAGCAAATCCCTAAACCCTGCTATATCTAGCAACTATTTAATAGTAGGCCTCTGATCCCTGAGTCACCCTTGTACATAGCAACATTTTAAATAAAATCCCTACTACCCAGAAACACACTAAAACTTTGCATCAGTTAAGAACATCCTACACCATACTAAAGCCAAAAAAAACAACAGCAAGCCCCTAAGCCCACTGACTCACTTAGCTGGCCTCACAAGTATAGCCATTCTATAACTTAGCCCCCCAATGGGCTTACCTGGATAGGGGTCAACTTGGGTGAGCAGGAGAGAAAAGTGGTTGTCTGCTGACTGCCTCAGTGGGCTGACTCTGGTGGGCAGACTCCTAAGTCTGCACATTGGTAATTTTTATGTGGGGGGCCGCTTGTTGGCCTAGTCCTTAAGACAGCCCCTGCCCACTTCCTGGTTCCCAGGCAATGTCTGGGATTGGCTGCTGATCAGGGATAGCAAGATGGCTCTCTGACAAAAAGCTAACTACAGGGAAGTCTAAAGGCAGATACCTGCTTCATTTCTGCCTAAGTCACACACCCCAATTTACAGCTTTCTCCCTGACCCACCTACTGCAAAGATGATTATCAGTTTCCTTTTCCCATTTCAGACTAGCACACTAACTCAAAACTAAAAGGTTAGTTTTTCAGTGAGCTTGATGGAGGAATGTCATAATATAAACAAACTCTGGCCACATCTGATAGGGCTGCAGTCAAGGAATCTGGTGTAAAAATATTGAAAATAACCAAGGTTATGAACCTTCATTAGCAAAATGTAGCACAGACTCAGAAATTTGTTGTTTTGTAATATTGGTACTCCAAGTTTTCAACATAGCCTTGTTATGACCCTGCCTCATGAAAAAGGGCAGAGAAAATGTTTAAATCCTTCCTGAAAGGTGACTTCACACAGGGTCTGTGAAATCAACTTTCAGGATGCAAAAACACATTTTGGGCAGGAGTTGAAAAATGACAGCTGTCACATTCATGAGATGCTGTGAAGAAATGGCTATGTTGAAAATTTGGCTTACAAATATTGAATATTAACAAACTTACGATCCTGTGTTTGCAGAATTAAACATAGCCTGATACCTTTTTTGGTTTTAAATATTTTACACCAAATTGAGAACATAGCCTTATTATGACCCCACCTCATGAACAATGGCAGAGAGAATTTTCAAGTCCTGCACAAAAGGTGATTTCATGACTGTGAAATAACCTTCCTGGATGTACCAAAAAAAAAAAACACATTTTGGCCAGGATTTGAAAAATGGCAGTTGTCACATTCATGAAGTGCTGTAAAAATATGGCTATGTTGTAAATTTGGGGTAAAAATATTATCATCATCATCAAGTTTATTGTTGACAAATACAATTGTCATTACAATTAAAAACATATATAAGTTTTCATCACTTCATAAATGACAAAAAAAATCAATTACAGATACAATACAAATCAATTGGAAAATAAAAATTAAAAAACACATCATTCCATATTGCATGATAATATACCACCTTTGGGTAAAAATATCAAAAATTACGAAAGTTACGAGCCTGTATTCTCAAAATTCAACATAGGCTAATAACTTTATTGTTTTTTTAATATTTTCACACCAGATTTTCAACATAGCCTTCTTATTACCAGAACTCATGAACAAGGGCAGATAAAATGTTCAACTCCTGCCTGAAAGGTAATTTAGTGCAGCAACCACAAAATCACATTTGGGATGTAAAAATACATTTTGGCCAGGATTTCAAAAATAACAGCTGTCACATCCATGAGGAGCTGTAAACATATGGCTGTGTTGTAAATCTGGGATAAAATATTGAAAATTACTAAAGCTACAAGCCTGTATTCACAAAATTAAATGTAGGCTCATAACTTATTTTTTTTTTAATATTTGTACACTAAATGTTTAATATAGCCTTCTTAAGACTGCACCTCATGAACAAGGGCAGAGAGAATTTTTAACTCCTGCCTGAAAGGTGATTTCATGCAGGGACTGCAAAATCACCTTTCAGATCTGCATAATGAAAGTTCAATTGTTAATGAGGAAGGATCCTAAAGAAGGCATGTTGAAAATTTAGTCCAAAAATATGCAACAAATGCCCAAGTTATGCTGCTAAGTTCAAAACCCCATTGAAATACATTAAACTGCATACCTGTTTCTTCAGTTCATGGTTCAGCTTTGAAGTGTGAAGATGTGTCTGCAGTCCAGAGAGGATTATGGCATTGGACTCCCGAATGGTATGTGAGAGCTTGGGGGGTGGTGGTGGGTGCTAAGTGGGAGAGTCGGGTGGTGGATCTAATGGCCACAGAAGTCATTGAAGGGTGATTTTCTTTTTACAGGGTTCTAACAAAGTAAAGGAACTCGAGAATTTCTGATTGAGACATGGAGGGATTGAGTATCCCCAGTGTCACTCTCTGTTCCTGGGGGAGTGGAGAGGTAAGCAGTGAGGAGGAGGAGGAGGGTTGGATGGGGGAAATATGTAAAAAAAAAAAAGGAAAAGTCCTGATCAGGACTGGGGGATTGCCACCACCAGTGTCACTCTTATGTTTCTGGGGGTGGTGCGTGTGTTGAGAGGGAGGTTCGAGTGGAGCTGATATCTCTCATTTTAAAGAAAAAAAATTGGTGGTCATGACGGAACATGGCACACTCCACCTTTACAAGATGGATGCCACATTCTATTGCACATGTGTGAGTACTAGCATATGTGTAGTAGAGTGCAGAGGCCAACTTGGACATGGCAGAGTGTTCTGCCATGACCCCAATTTGTTTTTTTTCATAATTAGAGATATCCCTTCACTCAAACCTCCCTCTCAGCACCCCCAGAAACATAAGCATGACACTGGGGGTGCCCAGTCCCCAGTGTTGCAATCAAGATGGTGCCAGTTGTTTTTAAATGAAAAAATAGTGCATTGTAAGTGGAGTGCTCCACGGATACAGAGGTGACTGTGGAGCAACTCCAGCAGGTTGTTCGGTCATAAGGAATGCAGAGTCCTTTTTTGATAGCAAGAGGTCTTCAGGACTCTGCCTACTGCAGCTCTAAAAAAGAAGTGACTGCCATTTTTGTAGCCACCACTACTATACATGAGAAGGGGTTTCCACAATGGCCCTGGACTCAACTACTGGGGGGTCTGAGTGCTTGGACCCTTGCTGTTGAGTCACAGGGTTGCTGCTAGTTTCAGAGAAAGACAAGAAGCTGAAATTCAGCACCAGAGTGGTAAAGAATGACAGGAACATGGGGTCATCAATATGTTAACACATCTAGAAAGCCAGGTGGGGACCAAAGCCTTGATCCAAGGGTTTCTTGCCCACCCTTGTGGAGCTTGCATTTAAACTGTTCAGACATGAAAAAAGTAAATCCCACTTTGGTATGATTGAAGTGTAATGTGACTGAATTGCAAGGCAGGAGGACCCAAAATGAGTGCTTATTGGTGTTGTAGCATCTCAGGTTCAGTTACCCATTGTGAAAGAGAGACAGGAGCCAAAGCTTAATATTGGAAGTACTGCACTTGGTCTTAATATTGGATTGCATGTTCCAAGAAGTAAAGTAATCAAACCATGTGTATGAAGAAGGGTATAATCACACCACAAAACATTGAAATCTATGACATTAATTATGAGTAAAAGTGATGCTTATTTCTCCACAGTCACAATTCCATCCTGGCATCTTCCATTCTAGCCTAAAACAGCACTGTATTGACACGTGTAATTGTACCTAGCATCTAGATTTTTGCCAGAAGTGTCCCTGCTTGCCTTGGCTGATATATTGAGCTGCAGCAAAATAATATACCTACCCTGTATCTAACACTATTATTGGCCTTGAGATATATTCAGTACATATTCCTTCCTTGTACAATCCTAAGACTATGTTACATTTCTCCTTATCCTTTTGTTATATTTTCTACAGTATGATTCTTTTGTTATATATTTATGATCCTCATGTACTCCTGATTATCTATATTTTTAATTTTGTTAATCTGTCCTACCCAGGACCTTCTTGTAAATGAGCTTACTCAATGGAGCCTTTCCTGGTAAAATAAAAAAATATATATACATAAATAAATAAATAAATATGAAAGCTAATTCAGTTTCCCAAAGCAGTGGATGTAGATCAAGAAAAGATTCAGAGTATGTTGATCATCTGGATACTAGAGGGATGCCACATAACCCCTGACAAGACTGTGATAGGGGGCCATGAGGAATCAAAATCCTGAGAGAAGACAGCCCAGGCCACAATGCTGCACTCTGTACAGTAAGTCCACATACTCTCAGACTTGTTGATACCGAAATGCAAATATTCATGGTGTGCACCCTTCCCTGGGAGCCATTTACCATTTCCAGAAATCCTCTGTACCAGGCATAGGGGCTTACATATAGTACAATACAATTTGAATTAGACGGTCACGCCAATGAGTTGATTTTACATTGTTGTTTTTTAGCACAGATTTCCCTGATAAGCAGGTGAGGACAGGAGAGGGATTTTTCATGGTCAGCAAGAAAACACCTCAGATTAAAACTCTGAATACTGTAGTCTTAATTTTTTAATTGATGTATGTGTGTTTAAGAATAATTATTAATTACATGCAACAAGGTAATTGTCCTGTAGTTACATGTTTGTTGCAATGCAGTTGCTGTATACTTACACTGTAACTACACAATAGTTAACTTGATACTTAAAGTGTAACCTTATGTTTTTTTTTAATTTATGAGTTTTATTTTGAAGCATAGTTGAAGTTTTTTTAGTGTATACTAGTCAGGGATGTGTGGTAAATACTGATTTTTGGTGAAGAGGTTGCTGGATCTTTATCCAGCACTGTTGAGCTGAGATCACAGCACAAGTAAAGATGGTCCTGAGACAATCAGGTTTCACAATTTTGAAACCCAATTTATAATAAAACTTTAGAGCATGCTCCACCCTCCTCCTCCCATCAGAATAGACACTGACTAATGACCCAAAAACCCACTGAATTACCCCTTTACACTGAGGCCCAGTCCAGTGTTGTCTCTGGCCCAGAAATACTTATTTGCTGGATACAGCTGGAGGAAAAGTGGACCCAGTGATGCAGGAGCAGGAGGCTGGCTTTTATATATGAAAATAATTATTTTTTTTTCCCTTGTTTAACTGCAGCACTTCCTTCTATTGTGTGGTCACACATGATGCAAAGGTTCTCGCTTGTCCTGCAGAAAGCACTGTTGAGGTGGTCAACTGTAACCCTACTTCCTGGGGTTTGAATGCATTGCCTCCCCAGCACACTCAAAGCCCCACCAACCCAGCTCATGGGGAGTCAGTCGTGAATCCAACCCTGGTATCTTGCATTTCAGCTGTACAATAACACTAGGACACTGTCCCAGACTTCAAAATTCTCCTTCTTGGTTTTTTATATATTCTGTTTATTCATAGTTACCAGCGGTGCCTTCATCTGCCCAGATACTTCCCAGCTCCTCCTCCTTCTTCTTTCCCTACACTGGCACTTACCTCCTGCATGGGGATCCATAGAGTAGCTCCTATAGCAGTGGAGATTCCTCCAGGAACAGACAGTAGTCCACCATATGCCTGGTTAAAGTGTGGAAAGTGGAATGGACATTTTGGTTAGCTGGACATGAGATAGAGCACCAGTTTCATGCTGCAC
Source organism: Neoceratodus forsteri (assembly GCA_016271365.2). Lineage (NCBI taxonomy): Eukaryota > Metazoa > Chordata > Ceratodontiformes > Ceratodontidae > Neoceratodus > Neoceratodus forsteri. The sequence continues at coordinate 864,635,218 of CM057450.1, read as the reverse complement.
AATCAGGGGATTTTTCTCCTTCATTCCTCCATTGCCTGCAGATGGCTGTGGTGAGGATACCATGGTGAACATGCAAGGTGTACTCACACTCTGGAGTCAGCTGGCTTTCACCCTCCAGAATGCAACTCCAAATGCACTACTACATGTGGTCACCCAGCTGGCACTTTATCAGCAGAGGAGAAGTAGAGCATCATGTGGGATGTTCAATCCTCGCCCCCACCTACCTGGCCAGAGCACTAAAATTATGTGATCAATCTGAACTCAGGTCGTGATGTTGTGAGAGCGGCAGCACTGCTACTGCTACAAAGGTCCACCTATACTCTGCCATTTTGAGAAAAATGTAACTACTGTGCTTACTGCCCAACTGCTTTTAGTCCAACTCTCACTGAGCTATTGCCTGAATGTCTAGAGTATGTTTGATCCTGGGACAAGTGACTAAAGTGTCAGGAATGTGAATTCATAAGAAATATAGAATTACTCAAACATTGTGTATTACATTATATTATACATTGGGCATCTAAAATCCTGTACCATGATTGGTTAGCTGGCATATTTGTCCTTGTGTAAATGTCATCACAACCAATGGGTGAAGTGCCCACTGAGCAAATTACAAATGCAACCACTACATTTATTTTCACTTTTTAAAAGGATGCTTTGCCACAATCTTGGCTTTCAAAATCTGACTAGAAAAAAATACTTTGACCTTACAAAACCTTTAAAAGCAGTCACAGAGCAAGATAACATGAAAACAATGATCTCTGCTACAGGGTTCCATGTCATAACGGCGATCACGAAAAGGTAATCATCATTACGGTGAGTGTACATCTCCAAAAATCAATTTTGGAGATACACCCCTCCCCCGGCACAAACCAAAAGGGTGCCAGGGACAAGAAATTTTTAATGTTATGTGGGGGGGGGGAGCTACGTCCCCACAACCCTCACTATAGGGTTCTCAACTCTGGGGGCGCATGTTGGGGTGACAAAATTGTAAAAATAAAAACTATTTGGGCTGGGTGCAACAAAACATACCTGCACCTATATCTGAACCTAGCATCCTGACCACCCCAGCCTGTCACCCCCCCACACCACGTCATGGATCCAACTCGGTAGCTCACCATGGCACCACCCCTCACAAATCCCCCTTCCTTCCCACCCCTCGCTCAGTGTGCTTGCTCCCACCCCACGCGTGTGTACATTTAGTGTACCCCCCATCCGGTCACCCTCCCTGGTGTCTCACCCTGTTGACATGTGCTGCGAGTGGGTCACTGTTTCAGTAGGCGCCCACTTGCAGGTCGCACATGTCACAGGATACCATGCTACAGTACTTCAGTTTGTAGATAACCAAACTGCTTACACTAACTTGGGTTACTGATAGCTCTCTTCCACTTGATCCTAGCTCTCTCTCTCTCTCAAGGCAATCCCTTACACTCTCAATTATGCAGATTTTAAAACACCAACCTAGTGTTTAACACTCTCTATCTTGTGGTTCCACTTCACAACTACTGCCTTCACAGGTCCCTATGTTTCACTAAAAGACATTTCTCCAACTGAACTCCCTTCTATAATAAAATAAGTACTCCATTTCCTTTTCATAGATGCATAGATGCATAGATGTTGTTGGCAGATAAAGGACTTGTGGCCCATACAGTTTGCCCTATCCATCTTTCTAATGCTTAAGGCACCCTAGATGCTACAAGCCCTCCCTCACCCTAGTCTGATAATTCCCATATGCCTATCTCATGCATTCTTGAATCCCTGAACTGTGGCTACCCCCACCACTTCCTGGAGGAGACTGTTCCATCTCTCCACCACCTTTTCAGTGAAGTAGAATTTCCTCAAGTTCCCTTTAAGCTTCTCCCTTTTAGTCTCATGCTGTGCCCCCTTGTTCTGCTATTTCCCTTCATGTGAAAGATGCTCCCTTTTGGTACCCTGTTGGTCCCCTTTAGATATTTGAAGGTCTCCATTATGTACTCCCTCTATCTCCTTTCCTCCAAGAAGTACATATTAAAAGCTTGGAGCCTCTCCTCATATGATTTATGCTGCATCACCGACACCATTTAGTTGCCCTCCTCTGTACCATCTCCATCTTGTCTATGTCTTTTTGATGATAGGGCCTCCAGAACTGAACAAAGTACTCCAGATGAGGCCTTACTAGGGAGTTGTAAAATGGTATCACCACTTCCCTCCTTCTACTTGTTATACCCCTTCCTATGCACCCTAGCTTTCTGTTAGCCTTTCTGACTCCTTTGTCATACTGTTCAGCCACTTTGAGGTTGTCTTCTATGACTACCCCTATATCATCCTCCTCTGTGATGGCCTCCAGTGTTATCCCATCTTGTTCATACCCAGCCCTAGGATTCCCTCTCCCTAGGTGCATAATCTTGTACTTTTGTGCATTCAAACCTAGCTGCCATTCTGTGGCCCAGTTTTCTAGCCTCTTTCGAGCCTTTGTTATTTTTACTATACCTTCCTGTGTTACTTTTTACACCAAACTCTTTCACTCTGGGCTCTCATTCTCATGGTGGGAGGGGAAGGAAGTGCTGTTGGGGGACTAATTCCTGAACAGGGGACAATATTAAAAAAAGAAAACATTTTAGAAACACAAAAATGATTAATATAATCATTGTTTTTTTACAAAATATTCAATTCTTCAAAGGGTTCATTTATAATCTCACTAAGGCACTCCGGGATGTGGGTAACTCTGGCATTTGCCTACATCTCATGTGATTAAAGTCACTCAACCTTCAGCCTTCAGCCTCTTGACACACCGCATAAAATGTAAGTAAATATCACAATAACCAACACCCTGTCATGCCTTATTGCTAAACAGTTAATGTCCTAGCATCCAACATGATCAACTAAGTGTAGCTGCATTGAGGTCAAAGCAGGTCTGAAAAGTGGTCTCTGAGGACAAACAGGAGGAAGGGTGTATAATATTGGATAAGCAATAGCTTCTCAAGCTAGTGGTTCTATATGAAACGGCAGCCTGTTTTGTAGTTAGATAGATAGATAGATAGATAGATAGATAGACAGACAGACAGACAGATAGATAGAGAGAGAGAGAGACAGAGAGATATATATAGAGAGAGAGATAGACAGAGTTGTAGAGAGAGAGAGATAGAAAGAGAGAGATAGATAGATAGATAGATAGATAGATAGATAGATAGATAGATGCTTTACATATGAAGCACCCCTTCCTAAAGGCTCGGAGCACTGTACATTTTCAAATAAAAACAGATACAACAAAAGCAAATTCATAATCACATTACAGAGTGTATAAAAACCTAGCATCAAAATCTATCTACCATAGTATAACAAGACAGTAGGCAAAATCATACAGCTTCCAACAGTTAAGTTAAATTAAATGCCTGGTTAAATAAAAATGTTTTAAGCCCCCTTTTAAAGGTTTCCACTGAGAGTGCCTCTCTCAAATGATATGGCAGTGAATTCCACAGGACTGGCATGGCAACAGAAAAAACGCTGTCTCCTGACTGAAACAATCTAGCCCTGGGGACCACCAAGAGGCATCCCTCAGAAAAGTGGAGAGAGCAAACTGGAGAGTGAGGAACTAGGAGATCTTACAGACAGTCTGATCCCCAGCCATACAGGACTTTATAGGTCAGTAATCTAACCGTTAAGGCAATCCTCCACCTTATCAGCAGCCAGTGCAGTCCACGGAGAACCAGCGTAATATGATCAAATCTTAATGTACCTGTTAACAGCCTGGCCAATGCATTCTGCACCAGCTGCAGATGGTGAAGATTGTCTCCCAACAATCTTTGGGATAAGGCATTGCAGTAGTTTAACCTTGACGTGACAGAGGCATGTATTAGGGTGGCCAGGTCATCAGCTCATATCAGATCATGGATTCGAGCAATGTTCCTGGATAGATAGTTGATAGAAGCCACTTTGGATGACAGCCAACAATTGAGCATTAAGTGCCAAACCATCATCAAGGAACATGCCCAGATCCCTAACCCAAGTAGAGGGGGCCAAGGACATACCCCCCAGTCTTAAACCAGAGTTGAGAGGTAACCAGTTTTGAGTCATTCAGCTCTGGATCTTGGCCAGGCAGGTGTTAAACATAAAGACTGTTGTCTGGTTCCCGGGCACACAGGACAGGTATAGCTGAGTGTCATCAGCCTTGCAATGAAAACCCAGTCCATACTGCCTGATAACGTCTCCTAAAGGCAACACTGTGAACAAAAGAGGTGATAGGACTGAACCTTGTGGAACTCCACACCACAGAGGCATCTGTCCAGATAAGCATAATCCCTTCATCACCCTCTACACTCTGCCCATGAAGTAGGATCTAAACTACCTGATGACACTACCAGTAAGTACACACCAGTTCTGCAGTTGATCCAGTAACACCTCATGATCCACAGTGTCAAATGCCACAGAGAGATCCAGGAGAACAAGAATAGTATGCGCTCCCTTATCTCTCACTATAAGTAGATCATTCAGCACCCTCAACAGGGTGGTCTCTGTGCTATGACCAGGTCAAACCCCAGATTGGAAGTGCTCAAAGGTGACACAGGAGGTGAGACATGCCTCAAGCTGAACAGCCACCACTTTTTCCAAAACCTTCTCTAAAAATGGGAGGTTTGAGACTGGTCTGTAGTTGGTGACACACTCTGGGTCCAAGGAAGGTTTGTTCAAAAGGGGTCTCACCAGAGCCTCTTTCAAGGCCACTGGAATGACCCCACTCCTCAAGGAACACTGGACGATCCCAGCAGCCACAGGTCCAATCAGGCCAACACAACCAACCAAAAGTTGGATTGAACCTGGGTCAAGGTCACACTGGGTTGGCCATAGCCTTGAGATTATCTCGTCTACCTCATCTGATCCAACTGGGTCGAACTCACTCCAGACAAGAGGAGTGCCCTGACATGCCCACGGTCTGACCCCGCAGGCTATTTGAGCTATGCTGGAGGAGATCTCAGTCCCGATAGAGGACACCTTGTTGGCAAAGAAAAGAGCAAACTCATTGCACCGCATGCTCCAACCTGTTCCTCCTGTACAGAGATAGGTCTAGTGTAATAACCTATCCACCATACAGAAAAGCTGAGCCAGTCTGTTCCTTGCCACGACAATCTCCCTAGACAGAAAATCCACCTCTTTCTGGGAGATTGCCCTTTGATAGCTACTGTAATATGACAGGGAAATCAGTGTAGAGGCATTTTTAAGCCCCCTTTTAGAGGGCTTGGAAAACTGGGCAGGCATTGCTCCTCAGTGCTCAAAAGGCAGCCCTTTGTAGCTGCTTTTGGTGTTGGCTAACTCGCCTTTATAAAGGCAAGCTATATGCATTGCCTAGCCCCACTGTTTTGCTTTGTTGTCTCCTTTGATCACCATAGCAACTGGTGACATCAGCGCGATAGGGCTATAAAACTGTGGGCTCCAGAGAGCTTTTTAGCTCATCTCCTAGTCTCTCTGCATTGCTAACAGGTACTGCCTACTGTTTAAATTCAAGGACTGTTTTGACAGGGAAATCAGTGTAGAGGCATTTTTTAAACCCCCTTTTAGAGGGCTTGGAAAACTGGGCAGACATTGCTCCTCAGTGCTCAAAAGGCAACTCTTTGCAGCTGCTTTTGGTGTTGGCTAACTCGCCTTTATAAAGGCAAACTATATACATTGCCCAGCCCCACTGTTTTGCTTTGTTGTCTCCTTTGATCACCATAGCAACTGGTGACATCAGCGCGATAACGCTACCTAACTGTCGGCTCCAGCGAGTGGAGTCAAGTGCGGAGCGGAGACGACGTGGGCAGAGGCCAGCAGCATCTGTCGGCGTCCGTAGGCAGAAGAAGGTGGAAGGTGACTTTGTCTTTTACAATCAATACTATTCCTATACTCTGTTGTAGCTTGTTTTAAGCTTTACTGTATTTTGTTCAACAGACAGCTTGAGAAGTCAAATACCTTCATAAACTGTAATATACCATCTTGGAGTTAAACTTACTACATAAAAATATGGAAGATATTATCCAAATAAACAAAGAGTGCTTTGGTTGCAGATGTCAATCCTGTAATATGTACTTAATATCTGAGATAAACAACTTCACCTTGCCCTTTACCTGTGTTAAATGTAAAGTTAACCAGGATTTAACTGCCGAATTGGAATTGTTTAACAATAGGTTAAGCTTTTTAGAGACTAGCCAACAGTAAATGTCTAGTAGATTTAAAAATCAAATTAGTGATATTTCCCAAGCCACCAAAGTACATGTGGTAGGCAAAAAGCCCAAACTTCAGGGAAAAAAACTTAGACCATTATCAAAAGGCCAGAAGGCAAACAAAATTATCACCATTTGTCAAGAACCTATTGAAATACCCCCTGCACAAAAAGAAAAGAAAAAAGTTAGTGTTAAGAGAACAATTGAAGAAGATCCATCTGATAATGCAGATGAAGATTGGTACACTTTACAAATTCAAAAAAAATCCAAAAAAGGGCAGAAGAGCAGACCAATTTATGGTTTCTACTTTCAATTCCTTTGATCCCTTAACATGTATCTCAGATACAGGCCATGATCCAGAAACAATAAGTGTCGCCATTTCTGAAAATTTTGAAAATATAGAAAACCCAGTATTTACTATAACAAATATGAATCTTTCAAATGCAGAGTTTAATTCTTCACCTCTTTTTCCCAGCAATCTACAAAATCCACTATGTATCCAAGGCATTAGACCAAAATAACATTACCAGTTTTAAACATCCATGATACTGCAGTCATATTATACACATTATCTTACGTAAGGACTTGCTGTTACTTATATTTCTTTTTTCATTATTATGTTCTGACCACAGATTCTAAAACTAAATTAATAACCACAAATGCACAACTGATTATCAATGACCACATCACAACTTAAACAGAAAGGCATATATAGACATAAAATATTGGCATACCTGTACCATTTACTATCTTCACTCAATAATATTCTTTAAACCTTAGAAGCCTGAAAGACATGCAAAACATACCCTTAAATGAGTCCTCTGCTCACACAAATTCCCTTGTATATCTGGCTTTTTAACTGCCACAACCAAAACTTTTACATTTTAGGAGGACAAACTGCATCTCTTGGAATCCAGAAAAAAATTGCACCATCTCTAAACAAAATGACATAGGAGGGAGATGAACCCTGCATAAGTCACGAACTGCCTGTTGAGCAGAGTGACTACAGTGAGTGCCACAACTGAGCATTGTATGTACCATCTGCTAGAGGCTCAAAGAGATAACAGTTTTACTAGGGTCTGATCCCCTTGGTGCTGTAGGGATCCTCCTCTCTTGGAGTTTTGGGCCACTGATGAACATGGTCAATGAACCCCACTGCTGGACAATCACAAGTCAGGGCATGTGCCTGGGGAATAAATCTTGGGTTCTTTGTAAGCTCCATCTCCACCACTGTAGAATAATATGTTGTGCTGGACATAACAGTCTTTCAGATTTCGCTTCAGGAATGTCTTCCCCAGGGTAGCACAAATTGCACTTGTGTGCTGCAATTGTGGTCCAACCTGAATGTACTGTGTTCAATGAATAATTGGGTGGCACTGCTGTTTCTAAAGCATTTACGATATGTCACCATTGTATTGTCCAAGCAGAAGCTGAAGCCCAGATGTCCCCGAACTGAAGGCAAGCCCACCCAGAAGGTATTCACTATATTCTGAGCAGTAGTTAAGATAGATGTTGGGAAGTTTAATCAGGGGTCCCCAAAACACCTAAATCCCCCTCCCCACTCCATTGCCAGAATAAAATAAATAATGAATCCCTTCCTGTATCTTGCGTGGTCATCCAGTGAGGCTGATCACATAGATGTCTTATATTTGGTGTCGGACAGTAGTCATTAGGGAGTAGGAAGAGAGGGAGGCGGACAGGGGAAAGGAGAGAACAATGGTAGCCAAGGACATTGTTTATCCAGAACTCACTGATGAGTGAAGCATCGTGTATGAGACCACACCACTCCAGGAAGCCAGTCAATGCAGCTGTATATGTCACAATGGTGGGTGAAGGTAGGGTGTAGTGTGGTGTGAAGATGAACCACCAGATGATATAAAAAAGTGGGCCCAGTCTGGCCAGAGAAGTTTGAGGGATGTACTATAAATGACTTTTGATCCAAAACCATTTGCAGCTTGGCTTACAGTAACAAAATCCTTAATACAGTAATCCACCTATGTTGATGCATGATCTGTTAATGTGTCTGTGCCTGAAATAACAGGCTGACCTGCTGGGTTTCTGCTATCTTTGTGGATCTTTGGCCTATAAGCCTGTAGGTTGCACTAGCCTCTGCTAGTGAACTGCATTGGTAAAATGCAATGAGTGCCGCTTGAGAATGAGGAACATCACAAAGTAACATCAGCATACTCACATCTCCATGTCATCCATCGATTATGGTGTGTGTGTTGAGGGGGTGGTCACGGTGCTCTAAGAGGCATTGAAAAGCCACAGCAAAGATTGCATGGTGCTTAGTGTTTTTAATATAGAAAGTGAAAACAAGTGAGAGAGAGAGAGAGAGAGAGAAAACTCAAGTCCCAAGAATGGTGTGTTATATCAAGCTGTTAAAAATGATATAAATGAGTAAAGAATTTTATATCATTATGATATCAACTAGCACAAAAAACGGAGTGAGGAATCTTTATTATGTATCACTACATTTCAAGAGCAACAGCGTTTGGAGCTGGGCAGCAAAAACATTCAAAAAGCATACCACAGCAGACTTTTAAAGGAAAATACTATTTAAATGAGTAACTGATTTTATTGCATGTGTTAAATATAGGATAAAGTACGAGGGTGCAGTGTGTTATGAGAATTTAACACACACCCGAGTTGTTGGATTGCACATAAACCCAGAGAGCAAAGCCCAAGGGGTTTATGGTAGCCATCCAACAACAAGGGTGTGTGTTAAATTCGAGCTAAACATAATGCACCCCATATTTTGTTTTTATATAATTCAAGGGGTTCCATTTTTTCTTCTCACTGAGAGATTTGAAGATGAATAAAATAGACAGTTATACCATGCGACATAGATTTTCTTTATTTGGTAGGCAGAGTACTTTGTAATGGGTAGAAATATTAAATTAACTGTTAGAAGGTGTTAGAACTGTGCAATTTCATTAGCTTTAACTGCAAAGAGAAAGAAGAAGAAAAAACATCCTTTTGAATCTTCCGGTTGACTGTTTTTTTTTTTAACGTTGCTACGGCCGTTGCTTTGTCTTGCCTGGCAGTGGAGTTTTGTGATCTGCAGAGGGAAAGGGAGAGGTGAAAGATTTGGCAGAAAGCTAGGTAATCGGCAGAAAGAAGAAAATGTGCTCTAGTTTTACAGTGGCTGATAAGGTGAGTGTTTATGATTAAGTGTATTTTTTGAGAGGCAGAGTGTTTTTGAAAGTCTCGAGCCGCACTGCACTTTCGATAGGAAGCAGGTGCGTGAATGCCATAACACCTACTCATACACAGTTTTGTCAATATAAAACAAGCATTTGTCATTGCCGAACGTTCGCTTGCAGGTATTTGCAGTGGTGTTTGGCATGTATGGTGCTTTACCCTAATGCCCTGTGCGATTGCTGGTATTTGCACAATAAATTGTCAGCATGACCTTTTGTTAACCCCATTGTGCGCTACATAGGCGGAAACACGTTTGGGCAGGGCGTGAAAAATGACAGCTGTACTGCTCATAAGGAAGTGTGGTAAAATGCCAATGTTGAAAATCTGGAGTGGAAATACTGAAATTCGCAAACCTATGAGCGTATGGGAACGCTATACAGCATGCTTTCGTAAAACAGTCATTTTTAGGAATTTTTTCACCAAATTTTCAACATTGCCATTTTAAAACCTCTGCTAATGAACAGTGTCATGTGATTTTCTTACTGTGTCCCATACATTGATTTCGCACACCGACTGCGCCATTGTGCGCTACATGGGTGGAAACACATTTTGGGTGAGATGTGAAAAATGACAGCTGTACAACTCATAAGAAGGTGTGATAAAATGGCAATGTTGAAAATCTGGAGTGAAAATATTGAAAATTAGCGAACTTACGAGCCTGCGTAGGAACTGCGCAACGCATGCTCGTAAAACAGTCATTTTTTGGAATTTTTGCACCAGATTTTCAACATGGGGTTTTTGGGACCCCTTCTCATGAATAATTCACTGTCATGGCATTATTCAAGGCCAAAGGGTGATTTCGTGCAGTGACTGTGCAGTGCCTGCGAAATCACCCTTCGGGCCTGAATAACGCCATGACAGTGAGATTATTCATGAGAAGGGGTCCAAAAAACCCAATGTTGAAAATTTGGTGCAAAATTCCAAAAAAATGACTGAGATATGCAATAAATTTGAAACCCCTCTATCTAGCCCATTATACAGCTTACCGGCATTTCCTCAGTTCACGGTCAGCTTTGAAGAGTGCAGACGTGTTCCCGGTCCACCGAAGATCATCGCGCCAGAGTCCGGAGGTAAGTATGGGGTGAGGGGATGTGGGGAGGCTGGAGTGCGCAGTGGGTGAATCACGGGTTGTGGGGGCTGGGAGACTCACCGTGGGACCGTTTTTATTTTATAGGTTTAAAATAAAAAAAACGATATGGGACATTGCCATGCTGGGGTGGAGCTCCCAGCATAGCAGAAAGATGTGTGGGGGCCAAGAAGCGATGGGGATTGGGCACCCCATCGGCTAAACTATCTTGAGGGGGTGAGGAGCCGGCGGGATTAGCCACCCGTCGGCAAAACAAAGACGTTGCCACATTGGGGTGGAGCTCCCAGCGTGGCAGCAGGATGGCTTGGAGGGCTGTGGAGCCAATGGGGATTGGGACACCCCATCGGGCAAACAACGTTTGCCACGCTGGGTGAGCTCCAGCGTGGACGAAAGCTTTGGGGGCGGCGATCGCAGATGGGGGGAGCGCGGACTGCAATGGGATGGCGGTGCTCAGTATGGCAGCGGTGCTTTCCTTTGAAGCAGAGGAACACCGCTAGTCATCTAGATCCTCACCCATTGGTGCAGGATCGCCACGCCTGCTCAAGGAGCAGTGCATTGATGAGAGGCACACCTCAAGTGTACTTCCCAAAACGTTCCTTGCGCATGCGCGCAAGTGAACATAAAAATGGAACCCATTGATTATTAAAAGATTAAGAAACATTTTCATTGCACATATTGAACTAATAAACTGAAAAAGAGTTACTACTATGAAGTAGAAATTTAGCCGCAGTTTTTTGAAAATATAACCACCATGAGCATATCACTAAGCTACCTGGGATATGAAGGCATGTATTAAATGTATTAATTGTACTAAGTGGCAAAAAATTGTTTAACTAACTAAGGGCCCTAATCACGATGCCTATGCGCCATGGAAACAGGTTGCGTAGGCATGGAAACACATGAATACCATGCAGCAGGTTCCCACGGACACCAGGCAGCATTCACAAAAGATGCACAAATCAGTAACGCATTGGATACTCCAGTTGTGCAGACAGCAACACATTGGGAGTGAGCAGGAGGCATGCCAAGGACATGCCTGCACTATGTGCCATTCACAAAGGTGAGTAGTGCTGTGCACTGTGGGGCATAGGAGGGTGACAATTACACCAGGGTTGACCCCTCCAAACACAACTGGACCCCCACCCCAGGCCTGAAAGACAGCTCACCCCCCATTATCAGAATGCAGGCAATATGTAGATGTAGTAGTTATGGAAAGCTCAGATATGGCTGCATGCCACCAGTAGTCATTGTGAGACCAATTGCACAAACAGGAAGTGTGGGGGGTATACGACTGTCGCACACAATGTGTGTCCCCCAGCCATAACATGGCAGAACACTATACTGTATAAAATAGTGCCATATACTGTATGACTAAAGACCATCTCCTTGTGACTGTGTGGGAACACTCTTCTACAGGGGTGAGGGATCCCAAGATAGGAAAGGAGCATGCCATTCCATTTCATTTGGTATAGATGTGATGTATATGTATTACATGACTAATGTGTCTGATTTGAGCTAATGTGGATTGAGGGAGATCATTTGAATATACCTTCAACCCTGCCCCCCTTCCTACTCTTAGCCTTCTGCACCGTACTAGTATTCCTTGGAACAGAGGTATGGTCCTTTGTAACATGGAGTACCAAGGCTGAAAGAGTAAGTGTTGTACCCTAGGCCACATAATCTGGTGTTCCTATTTAAAGCTGGGATCCAATTCACTTCTTACATGTGCTTCTGAAACTGGTGCAGGAAGTTGTAGGTAGCTGGCAGACAGGAAGGATGCAGGAGCAGCACTGACAGTAACAGATGTCAGGCAAAACACCATGTAGCTTTGCATCCTACATTACTAGAGTTTTTAGCCAACTCAGGTCCATTTCTAGGCAACCTCATGACCACTTACCCACACTGTTTTTGCATGTGCCTGCAAGGCATGGTATGTACCTGTTGCTGCAAAAGGAAATCTCCCTCAATGTGGGCCTTATATTAATGTGCATTGTCATAGATTAGTATGCAGATATCCCAGCAACGCATAGTTATGCCACTTAGTAGACATCATAGCTTTACAGTGATGCCTGCCAGATGTGGCAGGACTGAGGTAACCACATGCTCCACTATGGATGCTGAACATAATGCCCATGCCTTGGTTAGGGGCATACACCCAGCTTTCGGCACAGTTCCCCTTCCCAAAGATGGAAATGAGAGAATGGGTGAGTGGAAAGCCTGACTCCCATCCAGTAGCAACTACCCCTTATCCTGGCACAGCTGCTCTGATCAGTACACCCACTACATCTGCACAGTAATAGATATTCAGCTCCAAAGTGGTATTGCTGGCATTTCATCTTCAGCACCTCAGGATACTGAGGGTCACTGTATGAGTACACCTGTTGCATTGTGACACACCTCTACCATTGTCCTCCTTGGGTGGAGATGCATGGATGTCACTCTGTTGAGCTGTAATACACAGTTTCAGCTTGACATTCTGCTGTGCACCTGAATGAATGTTCATCCTGCAGCCTCTGCCCCCCTGTTCCCTCCTCCTAATTGGCAGAAACATCTGAATGCCACTGGACTGAGTGGGCAGGATGATCCATCATACATTTCATTTTCTATTTGCTCCCACATGTAATAGACTGATAGTGGGTGCAGTGAGCATTGACAGCCAGCAGCGCATCCCTCTGACCATCATCTATCTCTCTCTATATATATATATGTATATATATATATATATATATATATATACATATATATATATATATATCAGCTCGCACCCAGCATTAGTTGGATGGCCACTGGCTGGGGAGGTGTCGAGGATGTGTTGCTGGCCAGCCTGTGCCACTGCACTGACAGACAGGTATGGAGGAGGAGGGGGTTTGTTGCCATGGGTTGGTTGGGGACCACAGGCCAGCAATGATTGTGCAGGGTTACTAGGTTCAGGGACAGGTTTGTGTGGCCAAGGCACCACCGGGTATGTGGGGGGGGGATGACCTGATTTACACAACAGCACTGGGAATACCTGTGGGGGGGGTGCATGTACAAGATGGGGACAGGATGGACATGTGTTGGGCGGTTTGCTACAGGGGTGCCAGGTCCACCGAGTGTTAGTGGTGGATCAGATAGCAGAGGGTGGTCATGGTGTCCCAAGGGCTTGGCCTGGGGGATCTTCCAGCTGACAGAGCATGGCTGTGTGGATCTAGGTGCTTGCACTGGATATTCATGCACTTGGACCTGTGTCTATTCACGTTGGTGATCCGCTTTGGGACCCAGGATAGGCATCCAAATGGATGCCCACCTGGGTCTGTTACTCCATCCCCAGCCACCCTGCAGAGTCCTTTGTGCTGGGGGAGTGGAGCTGCAGACAGGTGGTGGGCATTTGTGCATACCAGCCTGTGCACACCTGTCTGGGGGTGTGGAGCTATGTGGGTGTGGTACGCACCTCTGGGGCGTACTTCTCATCTGTTTCTGCATAGCCCCATAAGGGGAGGAAATTGTTTGTTTATATTTAATAGCATTTTATTTTGTATTTTGGTGAAACTCTAGAAATCATGAGATTAACCGACAGTACTGAAATGAAAATGAGATGTAAGAGCCTGTTTTCTGAGTTCATAAAATTAAGTTTTATTTTTGAGTTAATAGTTAATAACCTCTTAAAATATTAACAATTAAAATTAATTGTTTATTTCTATTTTACTTTATAAGAACATTGTTTTTTGATCCATAGAGGAAATAATAAGCTTAATCAGCAGAATCTTTCATCTATTCCTGCATAATTAATTTTATTTACATTGTTTCAGACTGGTCTTCTGAAAATGTCTGTGCATGAAAAGTAAAAAGTATTATTTGTAATAGTTTAGACTTCCCACTAATTTCCCTGAAGAAACCAATGTTCACCAATGACACATTGGAAGAAATACATTAGTGGTGCAGAAATAAAAATAATATAACAATAGAGTTGAGTACAGTTTCTTTTTTTCTATTTTTGCTATTACGTAGAGTAGAGAACTTTTATATAGTCCTTATGAAGATTTTTAAAGTTAACAGGACCATGTTTCTCCAGGTGTTTAAGATATAACAAATGTAGACAAGCATATAGAAGTTGCTTGCACTCTCAATCAGAAAAGGAAAAAGAAGAACATTTCTAGCAAGGGACATGAAAACAGTTCCATAGAAGACCTTTTTTGTCCTATCCTTCTCACTGTTATAACTGAGGTTGATTGTAAAAGAGGTCTTCACTGATTTAACAAAAACTGTAAATAGTTGTTCACCACTACCAATAGTAATGGTGTCTGGATCCCTTTAATCCAATGAAAGAGTAAGCATACTGTAGCTACTGTCCTCCCCTATAGCTCACAAAAGTGCTATTAATAAATGCTGCTATAAATGCCTAGAACTATATCATCTACAATCATGGGCAACTTTTGCTTACATTACTTTTGCGATGTAGAGTTTATTGACCTTATACTTATAGCCCTTACATAATTTGAAATAGTTCTTAATGGCATCTAATCAGAAGAATTTATTTTTTAGTCTTAACTGCTCAGGTGTTTGTTAACAAATGTGTAAAACTATCTCTGTCCTTTCTAAATTTCAAACAGACAAACAGCATATGTGAAAGAGTTTCAGAAAATCCAACCCATATCTACATGTTGGTTTGTCAACTTTTAAAACACTAAGGGCCCAATTTTCAAAGAGACCTTAGGTGGAGACAAGCTGTGTCAGACAGGCTGATTGCGTTAAATCACGTTGCAGCAAAACAACATGCACCTGATTCTGGAACATTTGTGACTTGAGTTGATTTTGCCAAAACTGATGTCACAATATGAGCCACAAAAGGTGGCACAATGGGTGGGATTGATCCAAGGTGTGTCAAACAAATTGGCACAAGAAGTGGGGAACCAAAGCGAGGAAAGTATTACACAGGAAATTGCTGGCAGGCAGCACAAGAAAAAGGAGACAAATATCCCAATTGAAGAGGTGGATCACAAAATCAGTTGTTTTTGATAAAGCACTTAAATATGGGAACAGGCTATCAAAATTTAATGTCTTTAGAACGACGACGACTTAGGGGAGACCTATTATTCACATGGACATCATACAGGATACCTATTTAACAATAGAAAGTGGATTGGTCTTTAAGCAAATAGCCATCAACACTAGAGGTCATTCACTCCAACTGATGAGAAGCTCATTTTTTCTCTCAAACAATTGTCAGACCATGGAATAGTTTGCCATTAACAGTTATTATTAGTCCAAACAAAAATACTTTTAAAAACAGGTTGGAAAGCTTTTTGAGTTTAAATAAAGATCTTTCCTATTATGTGTAACTTAGGAGCTCGATAGGCCTGTCAGCCTTTTTACTCCTTTCTGTTCTTTTTTTTTTTTTGAAATTTAAATTTTATTGCAACAAAACACATATCATAAACACAATACATAATACAAAGAACATTTTATAACCTCTCAACAGATGACCTAAATTGAGTCAAATACCCAACAGCCTCCCCCCTTCCCCATCTCGCCCAGAGAAAATCTCCCCCACTTTACCACCCTATACTATACTACAAACCCTCTAGGAAGATCCGCTCACCCACCATCCTCTCTACCCTACTTAACCACTACTGCCTATCCCTGGGGAAGATATAATGCTGAAAACGGCTCCAAATCTTCTCATATATATGAAACCGATTATCCCTTCCGCTCCTAATTTTCCATGTTTAAATTAAACAACATCTCTTGTAACCATTCCGTATACGTAATAAGGGAATCTGACATCCAGTATCGCAAGACTACCTTTTTAAGCGAGCCGGAGATCAGGGCCATGTAAAATCTACACTCCTTGACTGTGATGCTGGAGTAATCTCCTATCAAACATATATCCGGAGTGAAATATTGATCAATACCCAGCAATGGGTCTGCCCTCTGTTTAATCTATGTCCACAACCGCTTTATCAGTGGACATTCCCAAAAAATGTGACACAAATCTCCAGTTGCCTGGTGGCACTGATAACACTTTTGATCAGGTCTACTACCCACTTTATGTAGTTTGGAAGGGGTCCAAAATAGGTTATTCAAGAAAAAAAACTGCATCACCCTCAATCTATCCTGTTTAACATATTTGTACACATGACTCCAAACAGTCTCCCAGTCCTGCTCCTGTTCCCCCAGACAGCTAGTCCAATACCTGGGCTTGAAGTCCGTGTCAACAAGAACTTGGTCAAGGAGTACCTTATATACCCTAGAAATTGCATGTGATTCCCATACAGCTTGAGCTAATGACTCAAACCAACTCCCATCCACACGCCCTACCCGAAAATTAGTCCCCACCTGACCTAGTAAATGGGTAACCTGGAATACTTTGAAAACTTGCTTTGAGTCTATGTTGTACTTTTCCAGAATATCCTTTATTGGGAGAACACAACCATCCCCCATTAAATCCTCAACACGTAATCCTTCTAGTTGGGGTAACCATTCCCCCCGTATCATTTTCCCCCCAATTTTCAAATTGGTATTTTGACATACCGGTTGATGCATGTCCCTATCCGGAACATAATCTAATCTACTACAAATCTGTCTATGAATACGCAAAGAATTTACTATTGGGTTAACAGTCAGTTTAGGAGGCACCTTCTGGGGAGCGGAATAAAGCAGTGTGAATGGATTTATTCAGGCCTCTTTAACCGCCTCCATTTCCAATCCAACCCAGGAGGGGATATAGGGCAAAGATTCAAGTTTGCTTGCAGGAGCCAGCCATTTTAGATATTTACAGAGGTTACTTAATAATATAAACCGAAGTGTGGAAGTCTCAGTCCGCTCTCTCCCTAGGGGCTGCCAACCTATTATAAGCTCTACGGGCCTCTTCCTTTCCAAATAAACTCTGTTATCAATAAATGTAATTCTTTGAACCATTTTAGTGGTATTACTACATTAAGCATATTGAGTGGGTAGAAAACCCTAGGTAGAATATTCATTTTAACTATGTTAACCCTGCCCCAGAGAGAGAGCGGCAGACCATTCCACCTTTGCAGGTCCTGTTTAATGGTATTCTTAATGGCATCCAAATTAAGACTAACCAACTTCCGATCAGTTCTGGCCAAGTAGATACCCAAGTACTTCAAAACATGCGGAGTCCATTGCATGCCCAACTCTAAAACCTCAAACTTATGTACTCTCATATTTAACGGAAACTCCTTTCTGTTCTTAGTATGATTCTTAGTAAGGCTGACCTCCTGCTATCCTGAGGTGGGGAATGGAAACACATCTGGGATAAAAGTGCCACCAACATCAGTGCAGCAGGCCCTGTGAAGCAGTCCATCAGGGAACTCCAGAAGTGATACCATTTATTTATCTAGTTTTTGTTGACCAGGTAAGTGCACTGGGCAGATTCTGCCTGTTTTCAGGCACGGCCCGGGGGAGGGGGGAGGGATACAGATGAATGCCAACTGACCCTGAACCAGATTAAGCTGTTTGTGGTATTTCTTTAGTGAATGGGGGAAATTTGGCAAGGGCACCAGGGAAATTCCCCTACTCTGCCAGCAGGCGGCTTGACTTCCTGGAAGCAGAACTGAGGGGCCCAGTTGAGAGTTGGACAGAGGAGGAGAGGGAAATGCTGATGTGGCAGGGAAGATGGCCTCATATTGCAAGTGACTGCTTTATTGTAAATAAACCATGAATTAGTTCAAAATAAACAAGAAGAGATGTTTTTCTCAATCAAGGACTTGAGTAGTATCAATGGAAATAAAGACTGTGAGAGAACTCCAATGGGAGGAATTAAGGGCAAAAGTAAAGAAGAACTTCTGCAGGAATTAGAGAAAGCCAAGGAGAAATATGTGGCTTTTATGTCAAGGAAACTAGATGAATTAAAGTTGTTGGATCACAGCGAAGAAATTGACAAAGGATGCGGCCCAGTTGACAGTTCCAAATATGAAGCATCAACATTACAGGATGAGGAAGGAGCAAGCCGACAGGTGCTCCCACAGGTAAATCGTCACCCTATTTTTTCAACCACTGAATCAAATGTGAATAGGGCTAGCAGGAAAACCGAGGAATTCAGGTGCCTAGAGCCCCAAGGGGTGAATTTTACAAATAACTTGCGGGAGGTAGAGGGAGGTGATATTAAGGCAGAAGTCCCTACAGAAACTAGCACTAAAACTGAGAAAAGGAGTGAGAAGGGGAATGAAGGTTTCAAAACTGCTATACAAACTAAAGAAATGCCTAATGTAGTTTTAGGACTGGGAAATAATCTTAACTCTGGTCATACAGTCCCCTGGTTCAACATGGAAATTCAAAAGGGCCCAAATTCAGAGGAAAAGAAAACTGTGGAAGTCATTTTCCAAAATAACCTCTTTGAACAGACTGATGCGACCACCTTTTCTTTCTCAGCACGATCTGCCAAACCAGGGTCTAAGAAAGGGAAAAAGAGAAGAGAGGCTATTATGGTAGCAAAACACAATCTGGATAGGCCTAATACTCATAAAGGGCCTGTAGAACACAAGGAACAAAATATATCTATGCAGTCCTGTCTAACAACAATGACAGAAGCAATTGGCAAAGCATTTTTCCTCCAAACTAATCTAAATCAGGGACTTCAACCCTTTTGCAGTTGGTCACCGGAAAAAGCCCTACAGGAGGCAGGATGGAAGAAATTGCCTTCAGACCAGTGGTTGCCAGACCCACCGTGGCATTCAAGCACCCCAGAATGGTGTCCCAGGGGTTTGCCTCAAATCTCTGTTGAGGAAAAGGGGAGTACAAATCCAGATACTGCCCGAGATATGGGAGATGAAAATATGGGAAAGGAGAATATAACTGATCTGATTATACTGGAAAAAGAGCCTATAGAGAAAAACATACAGGAACCCTGAGGAGGATCCAGCACAGGACTGGAAGAATGAGACAACCTTTGCAGGGACCCCAGATCCCTGAAGAGGAGCAACACCCAAGGGTGAAGAAAAACAAACTGCTCCCCCCATCGCCCACTATTGTCAGAACTCTTTGCTAAATCAAAAAAAAAGAGGCTGCTCCTAGAACGAATGCAGTTAGGATTCGGTACAAAGGAGGTCTGGAAATCAGGCCAGATCAGCAATATGTGGAGAGGAAGCTCCTGAAGGACTCACTACACTTTTCACCAAAAGATGTTTATGTTTTTATAAACATCCCAGGAAAGGACAACTATGACATTAGTTTCAGATCCACAGACACCCTGGATTTGTTCTGGCAACATTTCAATCAAATTAAATTTTCACCTCTGTGGTCCCCCTTTAGGTGATCCCCTTGATAAAACCCCTTATTAAATACATGACAGTGATGTTTCAGAATGAAGGGGTACACATTGATGACATTATATACTGGCTTCAACAAAAATGTGAAGTATTGAGTGCACCAGAAGCACAACTGGATTCTGAGATGTTTTGGACTGAGGGATGGAAATATAAAGTTAAATTGAGGCAACTGGAGAGTTTCATAGAGCATATACCAAACTCCTTCATGCTGGGCAGAGATGGAGAATTGTGTTTTTATTCAGGGCAGCCACGAGCATGCTACAAGTGTGGGGCTAGAACCCACCTCTCTAGCGTAAGTGATTGCCCCCACTCAGTGGTAGAGCTGGGGGCGGCAGGGGGGCCAGCGCCAACCCTTGACTGGTTTGCCTCCAATTTTGTACCCCCTTGCCTGCAGCCATTTTGCTTCCCTGGGCTGGCTTCCACCCGCAGCAGGCGGCAGTCCTGCCTGGCGCCCCTAGACTAGATCCCAAGCCCCAACAAGTAATCAGTCACTGCCACTGGAGCGGGACATGACACGGGTCACCCCAGACTCGGAAATTCCCTCCCCCTTCCCCGCTCCACTCTGTAGTGCCTTCAGGCTGCTGCGGGCACAAAAAAAAAAAAAAAAAAAAACTAACCGATCTGCTGACTGAAGACAAGTGCACCAAAAAAGCATCCGATTCCTCCGCCAATCCCCATGCCACTCACTGCCACCGCACAACACAACAGCACAATGGGTGTTTACTCACCTGGTAAAGGTGATTGTGTTGGTTGGCATCCATGGCACTCCAGACATTACCTCATGGGTTACAGCCCACCTGATAGGCTAATGATGCACATGACCCAGATCAGATTTCTAGTATATCCAGGTCCCAGGAACCCCTGCTCTCCAGTTTGAATCTTCCATAGCTGAAATAAGGTTAGTTAGAAAAAACAAGAGAGAAAGACATACAGTATGCGTATAGACAAGTACAAAGGAGGCCTACCACGACATGGTGAAAAAGAAAGGCCGGAGGCCTGCATTTATTTCCTATTATTTACAGACTAAAAGAACTCGAACCTATGGGTTCGACTTGAACTTGATAGAATAAGCAACTCCCCTGCGATACATTGGGGAGTTTGGTAGGGACCCCTGCTTTGCCCCTGAGACGGACGCTCCGATCACTCCCAAGGGCGGGCCTTGGAGTGTCATGGATGCCAACCAACACAATCACCTTTACCAGGTGAGTAAACACCCATTGTGATTGGTTGGCATCCATGGCACTCCAGACATTACCTCATGGGAGATAAGAAGCAGTTAACACTCCGGGTGGGAAGCGAGTGAGTCGGAGTGTCCGGGAGTAGAAGCTGCTGTCAGAACCTGAGTTGCGAAGGATGACCTGAAGTCCTGGAGCTGCTCTAGCCTGTAGTGCCTAGTGAAGGTATGCAAGGAACTCCAGGTGGCCGCTCTGCAAATATCCTCGGAGGAGACTGAGGCTCTCTCCGCCCAAGAGGTGGCAACCGCCCTGGTGGAGTGGGCCCTGATCCCCTGTGGTGGGGTCATCTGGTTTTCCATATAGGCATGTTGGACGACCCGTCTGAGCCATCCTGCAATTGTGGTCTTGGAGGCCGCAAGCCCCCGTCTCTGCCCTTTTGAGACAGTGAACAGCCTCTCCGTCTTGCGGATGTGGCGGGTCCTGACCAGGTAGACTGATAGGGCCGACCCAACGTCCAGGTGATGGGGGGCCCCACCATGGCCCTGTGGGTTATCTCGTGACAGGGTGGGCAGATCGATAGGCTGCTCCCTGTGGAACTTTGTCGAGACCTTTGGCTGAAAAGCCGGTACTGTTCTCAGTCTGACCCCCTGTGGCGTGAAGACAGTATATGGCTCCGCGCACGATAGAGAGCCAAGTTCCCCGATCCTTCTGGCTGAACAGATGGCCACCAGGAAGGCGGTCTTTAGTCCGACCCAGAAGAGGTCTGCCTCTAGAAGTGGTTTGTATGGGGCCGATTTGAGGGATCCCAGTACCAGAGGTAGGTCCCACGGGGAGATGATTGGTCTGGTCCTTGGTCGGAGGAGTTCTACCGCTCTCACGAAGCATATGGCGTCTGGGTAAGCTCCCGGTTGGTGCCCCTCCACAAGTCCCATGGCTGCGCAAATGGCTGCCAGTTGTACCCTTAGGGAAGATGGGGCCAGCCCCTTGTCCACTCCTTGCTGAAGGAACAGAAGGATGGTGGCCAGGTCGGACTGTTCGGGTACCGACCCTCTCCTTTGGCACCACTGTGCGAAGATGGCCCATTGCCTCTCATAAGTGGACGTGGTGGAGGCCCATCTAGACTGAAGTAGTGTACCAACGACTGACTCGTGATACCCGGTTGCCGTCAATCTCCTCCTTTCAGGAGCCAGGCCGTGAGTTTTAGGGTCCGGGGGGATGGGCGAAGTACCGGTCCCTGTGACAGCATGTCCGGGCAGTCGGGTGTCCGGAAGCTGGCCAGCAACATCCCTCTGATCGTCGTGAACCATGATCTGCATGGCCAGTAGGGAGCCACCATGATGATCGTGATGCGTGATTCTTGGATCTTGGACAGTACCTGTGGGATTAGGGGGAGTGGCGGAAACACGTACGCGTACTCCTGACCCCAGGTCTGTGACAGGGTGTCCGTGCCCTGGGAGCGGGCGTCTCTGAACCGTGAGTAGTACATGTCCACTTGGGCATTGTCCCGTGATGCCATGAGGTCCATGGACACGGGACCCCATGCCGTCTGGATCTTCTGGAAGAGGATCGGGTGCAACCTCCATTCTTCCAGATGAATCTGTTGTTGGCTGAGCCAATCTGCTCTGATATTCAGTTTGCCTGCAAGGTGCACTGCTCCCAGGTGCAAGAGATGTGTCTGGGCGCAATTGAGCACCCTTGCTGCTTCCTTTGACATGACCCTGCTTCTGGTTCCCCCTTGTTTCGCGATGTAGGCCACCGTCACCTGGTTGTCTGACCGGATCATGACCGAGCGACCCAGGATAAGCCACCTGAACACCCTCAGGGCATGGAACACGACTCTCATCTCCAGAACATTGATGGAGAGCTGGGTCTCCGCCGGGGACCACGTTCCCTGTGCTGATGCCTCCCCCAGACAGGCCCCCCAGCCCGAGAGGCTGGTGTCTGTCTCTATGGAGACCATGCGAGGGGGTTCCAGTGGAACTCCCCTGGTCAGGTTCCCTACTGTTGTCCACCAGACCAGGGAAGATCTTACCACCACTGGCAGTGGCACCATCACGCACTGAGGTTGTGTTTCGGCTTGTTCTCGAGGACAGGGGCGTAGTTCTGGAGGGGCGATGCACCATCTGGCCCAGGGCACGAGGTTGATGCAGGAGGCCATGCAGCCCAGCAGTTGGGCTATCTTCCCATCGTGGTGTGGCTGCGTGTCTTCAACTCGTCGCGCCAGCTGTCGTGGGTTGCGGAATCCGACTCGGGGATGGTTTGCCCAGCCTTCGCTGAGTTGATGAGGGGCCTCGAGGTGTTTAATTTATTGGGAGGTGGAGTTGGCTCTTTTCCTGGTTCACCACCCAGCCGTGGTCCTCGAGCCTGTGGGCGAGCTCGGGTGTGCGCCTGGGTGCCTGATCCTCCGAGCCTGCGCCGGATGAGCCAATCGGCCCAAGTACGGGATAATGTCTAATCCCTGCTCCTGAGCCTGGCTACCAGGGTTATGGAGACCTTGGTGAAGACTCTGGGGGCCGAGGACAGGCCGAAAGGAAGCGCCTTGTATTGGAAGTGATGGCCCAGGATGTGGAAGCGAAGGAACTGCCTGTGTCTTTTGATAATGGGGATGTGGAGGTAGGCATCCTTCAGGTCGATGGACGTCATGAAGTCGCCTACCCTGATGCCCTGGAGTGTGGACTGAATGGTCTCCATTTTAAACCGGTGGGGGACCATGTGTCGGTTCAGTTGTTTTAGGTCCAGGATAGGTCTGAGCTCCCCCGATTTTTTGGGTACCAGGAAGAAGATGGAGTACATGCCCATTCCTTGCTCCTGAACCGGGACGGGCTGGATGGCCTTGTTTTGGACTAGCTCTGCTAGCATCTGTTGTACCTGATGGAGGCTTCTCCTTCTGGACACAGGGGATGACCACGAACCTGTGGGATAAGGGTTCGGGATAGCTCGATGGCATATCCCTTGGACACTACATCTCGTACCCACCTGTCCGATGTGGTGGCCATCCAGCGGTGGGCAAACAGGGCTAGCCTTTGCCCTACTGGGGGGTACTGGTTCTGACCACGAGTCCTGGGCCGCTGGTAGTCACTGTTTTCCCCTGAAGCCTCTACTTCCGGTACCGGATCATTGACCCCGGGATCTGAAGGGAGCGGACTGATAGTTCTGAAAAGAGGGGCCATGGGAGCTGGAGGGGGAGCCTCTACTTCGAAAGGAGTGGCTCTGCTGAAAGGAGTCCCTGCGGGTTTGGCCAAGCTTGATCCCGCCCCGAAACCTCCGCCTTGCGGAAGGTGCATAAGAGGGTTTGGACCTATTCCTAAGGAGGTCCCTACCTTCCTCCTTTTGTTTCAGGTAATTCTGGAGTCCCTCCCCAAAGACATGATTTCCTTTGAGAGGTAAATTCTGTAATAGAGTCTTGGATTCCATATCGGCGTCCCAGAGTTTTAACCACAGCATCCTACGGGCCCAGTTGATGATGGCGGCGGCTTTCACCTGAAGGCGGAGAGAGTCCACCGCCATATCAGCCAGATATTTGGCTGCATCCAGGGTGCACTCCAGCAGCTCTGCCTCCCTAGACTTAGGGTAAGCCTGCTCCTGGAGCTCCTCGAGCCAGCGAATCTATGCCCGAGAGGTGTAAATGGCGGTAGTCATTGCCTTGGCCGTGGTTCCCTCGATCTCAAATGTCCTCTTGAGCATGTCCTCGATTTTCTTGTCTGTTGGATCCTTGAGGGCTATGGTGCCACATGGGAGCACAGTCTTTTTGCTCAGGGCCGCCACCTGAGGATCAATGGTGGGTGCCTTGCACCAATTACCCGACTTTTCCCCCTGGACGGGGTACATTCTGTCCAAGTTTCTGTGGTTTGGCATTCTGCCCGGGTCGGGAGATTGCCATTACCTGCTGAAAATGTCTTAGATGGCCGGGCATATTGGAAAGGTTTCCGTGGTCGTGGGTCTACATAGAAACATAGAAACATAGAAGTTGACGGCAGATAAGGACCGCAAGGCCCATCCAGTCTGCCCATTTCTTTTTCTACCTCATAAATGTGCCATCGGCCTTTGCTCTGTCAGTGACCTATCTATTCATAGTCATTTGTATTGCTCCCTTATGCCTATCCCATGCCTGTTTGAAGCCCTGCACTGTATTCATAGCCACCACTTCTTGTGGTAAGCCATTCCATGCATCCACCACCCTTTCTGTGAAAAAGAATTTCCTCATATTCCCCCTTAATTGGCCTCCCTCTAATCTCATGCTGTGTCCTCTTGTCCTGCTATTTTTCTTATATTTAAGCTGGATCATTGGATCGAGCTTCGACTCAGGCTTGCACTCTTCAGGATCCTCAGTGCCCAGCCCCATGGTGGCCTTGATCATCTTCATGAGCCCCAGGATCATGTCAAACGAGCATAGCTTTGAGGTCAAGGATGGTGTTGCTTGCAGATCCATGTCCTCTGCATCGGAATCCACCCCAGTTTCCTCCTCCTCTTCTTCTTCTTCGCCCGCGTCATCTCTCTCCCCTTCCTCCGGCGTGCCGTCGTGCGGTGCGACCGGGCGGGAGTCCTCAGCCGTGGGTGTCTCCTCTGGTAGACCCCTAGTCTTGATGGGTTCTGGGCTGGGCAGTCTCGCCCTGTTCTGGGTGAGGGCCTCCAGCATTTCCATGATCTTGAGCATGAAATTTTGTTGGCTCTCCATCATAGCCACTGCTGCTTGTTGGTTCCGGATCAATAAGGAACCCGGGTCTACCCATGTCAAGTTGCTGGATCCGGGGATGGAGGGGGCCTGAGGTGGTGTCCTCTCCATCGAGGAGAGGTCATCGTCGAGTAGGCAGGCCGTGCACAGGGGCCCAGGGGTTTGGGGGAGGAGGTTGGCGTTGCACGCGGAACACTTCTTGGCCTTTACCATCTGCAATTAGAGAGAAAGTATACTTTTAAGGAAGAAAAATGATCACCCCTTTATCTCCTCTCTCTTTTCCCCTATATTCCCCCTTTTTTTTTTTTTATGTCCCCATCGGAAGTGATGGATAGGCCGGGGAGACAGAGGGAGTGCCTGAGGGTTGGGGTGCTATGGGAGGACCCCTACCATCGGGGGGGTTGGTGGTTCCGAGGCCCGCTGTGGGAGGGGGCCGGGGACACCATGTGGAGAGAGGAACTCCGTTACTCATCCACTGGGGTCGCTATCGGAGGGACCCGAGTTGGGGGGGAGCAAACATCCTCTTTTTTTTTTTATATATATAGACGCCTGCCGAGGTAGCACAAGGGGGCCAGAGCCGCACCCAGAATGAATCCTCCCAGGGCCAGCAGGAGAGAACTGCTGCCACAACTCCCCCCCGAGCCACGCCTGGAGAGAGAAAGGCTACCAGGGTCTGGTGGCCTGCTGGTCTATGAGACGTGCCCGGGAGGGAGGCCTTAAGGCCTAAGGCCATTTTACTGACCAATCGGCTCCGAAAGTCCTGGTCTGAGCTGGTTGAGCCATTGGCCAAAACCCTTTTTTCTTTTCACCTTCTAATTTTCTGATATTTATCCCCCCCCGGCAGTCGAGAGAAAGGAGGTTTCCCCTCGAGGCCCAGAACGCCACTCTGGTGTGACCTGCTCACTGGAGGGCAATGCTCCGGTTTCTCGGCGGTCCAACGAGGTGGAGGAGGCGGAGTCGCCGGTGGAGTGCCGGACTCTAGGGGCCCTGGAAGATGACCCACCCCGCTAGGCGCACGCCGAAAGGAGGCCTTGCTCCAGAAGGCCCAAACGAGGCCTACTCACGCCCTAGCAGAGATCGCCTTCCACCTCCCTGGACATGGCCTGGATGCATAGCGGTCGCGAATGAGGCGAGGAAGGAGCAACGGAACGGGCGGAGGGCAGGGAGAGGCTCTCCTGAAAAACGCTCGTGGTGGGGGGGAGGGGGGAAGAAGGAGGAATAGGCCTACAGCCTACCAGACTCTCAAGCCGGGCACTGAAGGGCAGAGACGCGCTCGGCCAGCAATCGATCGCCGGAGCGAGGGAGGTGGAAGGCGAACTGCCTACTGCGAAGACGTGCCCGGACGCCGAGGGGAGAGCAACGCCGCCCGGTTGACGCGGTGAAGCGCAGGGGAGGATCGGCCAGTGCGGGAACCACAAACACGGTTGTTCTGCCCTGAGGTGACTGGCGAGAGGCTGGCTAGGGCCATGATACGCCAGGCAGCCATCGCCAGATCGCGGATTTCCACGGAGGAAAAAAAGACCTGAAAATGGATATAGGGCTAAATACTGGTCACCACCTAGGGACCATGCTGACCCAGAAATGAGATCTTTAGCAGATAAAACAAATACAGAATTTGCCAAGCATGGCTATTACTCATGATAAGAAACAAAGTAAGGATTGAAAAACAAACGTATAGAAATAACTGAATTTGCAGAATGCTGTTCCTACCTTGATAGAGTAGACAGGGATTCCTGGTATGCTTCTAGCCTAACAGATGCACGATTCAAAAACTGGAGAGCAGGGGTTCCTGGGACCTGGATATATTAGAAATCTGATCTGGGTCATGTGCATCATTAGCCTATCAGGTGGGCTGTAACCCATGAGGTAATGTCTGGAGTGCCATGGATGCCAACCAATCACAATAGAAGTTACAGAACAAGTTCAACACAGTGCTCAGTCAGTCACAGCAAGCATTTCAGCTACTTACACCATCAACTGTAGACAGTTCACTCCAACCAGGAACCCGTCCTACCCCGACAGGCATTCCACTACTTCGCCAGCCCGGTGCTGAATCTGAGCCAGCTGACACCACTGGCGGCACTACACCGGGGCACACCAGGGCACGTGCTCTGGTCAAAAAATTCTGTGCCCTAGTCTGTGCCCCGGTGCTAAAACAGATAATTTTTTCTGTTGCTAGCCTCCGTCCTCCTTGGCATTGCAAGCTAGAGCTAGGAGTCAGGACCGATGTCAGAAATGCTCTATCCGTGTTTGTGGAGGGGGGAGTGTCTGCATTAAGTCAGTCACTTGGATTAGCTCAGGCAAATAGAGGCAGATTGGTGGGTCTTTTAAAAAAATCAGCTGCTGCTGCGGTGTCCAGCTTTCTTTATTCCTGTTCCTGTTTTTTTCCAGCCGGTTCACACAGCGTGGGTCTACTGCAGATGGTGGCTCACTTCAGTATCAGTGGTGGGTTCCAGCAGCAACATTTTGGATAATGGTCTGGTCAAGTGACTCCAAGATGAACGACAAGTCAGAACATGAAGGAGGATTCAGGAAAAACACCTCTCTGACTCTGTTGTGACTGTTTTTACCCGGGAACTCGGATGGACGGCTGGGAAGAAGATTTAGGAACATCGGTGCTGTGCTAGGTGGCAGTGAAAAGACCCTCTCCAGCAGCTGCTGCAGCAGACCCCAGTCAGAAACTGAAGACTCTCTGAGTATAAGCTACTCTCCAGCTTTGGTCTAAACCCTGTTGCACTTCAGTCTGCAGATCGAGAGGCAGAGTGCAATTGCTTTCTTGAATCTCTCCCTCAGTACTCCGTACTATGGCTGTCTTATTCTTCTTTCCCCAGAGTCACTACAGGCAAAGCAAGACTGCAAGGTAATAATTAATACATTTGTTTTATTTGCAAATTATAGCAATTAATCACCAAATCACACTGACTGTCTTGTCATGGTGTTGCCTGGGTTGTAAAAGGTTTTTTTTTTTTTTTAACGAACTTTCGGGAGGGAGAGATGCTATGTGCTGGCTACTTGTGGACTCGGGAGAGACAGACTGGGACTGGCATGCACAGCTATCATTTTCCCCTGGCTGTCATTGTGAATGTGAATTAACTGAACTTAGGATAGATTTAATTTCCTAATTCACAGTTGCTAATTCTATGTATTGTTATTTATTGCCTGCTTTTTTCTTGAGTGAGCCATGGCCGTAGTAGGGGAATCTTTTTTGAAAGTCTGCTAACTATTTTAGTGTGAATGTGTGAAGTGTGTGTCATAATTTACTATCTATAGCAAGTGATTCAGTTTCAGCCCACACTACGAAAACTAAAAAAGGGATAAAAAAAATACAGGATGCTAGGTACTCACACATGCTTTTCCCCTGTCCCCCAGGCCATCTTGAAATTGTTCAGTCAGACTGTATCAGTAATTTGAATTAATTTAAAGCACCAAGGAGGAGCAAGCTTAAGGAACAGGTTTTTTTTGTGTTAAATTAGGACTGAGTGCAGCAGCTGTATGTCTGACAAACTATACCCAAATGCAGTACATTGATCTCTGAGAGATCAATGTACTGCATTTGAGTATATTATGATAGGGAATCATTGATTGTTTGGAGTATCTCTCACTAATCCAAACAATCAATGATTCCCTATCAAAAGATCATGAAACCATGCCCAGAAAGAAATTCAGCATTTTCACCAGTATAGGGACCTGTTAATACTCTGGTTAAAGCTAATATTTAATATTTAATTAAATATCTTGGAAACGCTGTTTAGTGTAAACTTGCTTCATTCAGCTCCCACACACTTTTTTGTTCAGTTTCCCCTGAATGACTGTACCACTGTAAGAGCAAGACTGAGTTTGTGTGTGGGTTGAAAATAGGGGCAAGAATGAGTGAGCCCTGACTTTGAGTATGATGGGATCAACAGGCTGGTGGCTAGGGAATGACTGGCTGCAGAAAAAGGTAAGCAGTTCACCACCAATTCAGCACACATGCAGCCAAACTGAATAATGAATGTAGCCATGTATCTGTATGATGTAAAAAGTTTCTTCTGGGGACAAGTGGACAACAGCACTATACCCTGGCACTTTGACACAGGCTGTGAGAGACTGCTATTTTTGACTGAGCAGAGGCAAGGGGTACAGTGCTGCCATGTGCTTGTTCCCACAGAGTGCTAAACATTTTTACCTGTATTCATGAACTATGAATTTGTGGTGGTCCGCTTGTCTTAATTCTCACCCTGATCATGATCTCAAGTAGGGTGAGCTCTCCTGCTTTGTGGTTCTTGCAGGAAGGAGATGGAGACTGGGAGCTTAGATCAAAAGCTCAATGATATAACTTTAGTTTTTGATTCTGGTTTGCCCAAAAAGCACAGGAAACAAGCACAGTGAGAAGGAACAAATGTTTTTCCTCTTCAACACTTCTTCAAACTGTCAGAGGGACATGACCTGAGTTTTGAGGTGTATGAGCTTGCTGTTTAAAATCTGGGGTGCCTGATTAAGTATGCTACTTCACTTGGTGTGTGTGTGTGTGGGGAGGGGGATTAGTTGGCAGTCTTGCTGTTTGATGCATGACATGATTTTGGGCTGTTGGTGAAGCAGCACCACTGAATATGCTGTTTTGGGGGGGGATACATTGTTTAGCCTCATACATGCTGTTTTAAAAAGTATTGGGGACAAATCTGTCTTAGCCAAGTAGCAAAGAACTGCACAACCTCAGTCCTGGAGTACAAAGTATAATTTATTTAACAATTAGTAAGGACGCCAACATGACAAATAAGCTTTTCTTTCCAGGTGTAGAGCTGGGAAGAAGAGCTTCGTTGTCATGTTGGCATCCTACTAATTGTTAAATAAATTATACTTATACTCAAGACTCAAGGTGTCCGATTCTTCTTCTTAACTAAGATACTTGTAATTGCACCTGGTGTCTGCAGAGCTGGATTTGCTGGACTCGCAAATCTGTCTTGCAGTAATCAGTGGAGGCACTGATCTATTGTATACAGTTCAGTTTCTGCTTTATAGTCCGGACCTGTACATTATATTCTCATTCCTTGATGACTCCCTTGCTGATGTACACTGGATTGTTCCATTCAGCACTGCAGAAACATGGAGTATGGATGGATACGGGGGGGGGGGGTGGTAACTGAGTTAGCTGGGAATACTGTATTTTACCTGTGCCTCAAACCAGGGATTGGTGTTTACGACTGGAGTGGGGTGGTGTGGGGACTGAGGGGGTTTGGGTTACAGAAGACTGATGAACTGAAAATAAGTGGTTGGGTTCAGCTGGCACACTGCCACCAGCTGGCCTAGCCTAGAAGCCAGGGATTGGCAGTTGGGGGGGGGCACCTTGGGTTGGATGGAGGTAGGGATTGGGCTACGGAGGGCTGGAAAGTAAGGGACTGGCTCCTCCACCTGGCACACCGCTGGCATACTATTTTTAGGGAAGAAAGAAATGAGTCTGGAGAAACAGAAGAGGTGATGAGCAGCAGAAAGGAAAGGACTGCAGTGGGGGAATGGACAGCCATAGGAAGGGCTAGTTGTGCTATTGTAAGACAGGAATTTTTGTATACTGGATCACCATCCCCCAAACAAGTGCTTTCACAGAAACACCTCTTTTCCCCTAACATTAGTCACATACTTCACACCTCATTCAACCCCACCCAGGCCCATTACTAAACCAGCAAACTGTATTGAATTGTTAATCTTACTCTGGAGGGGCATGTGTGTGCTTTAGAGACCAGAACAGTGATCCACTACAGCCAGGAGGAGCACACTTTGTGTGAGGTAGGCTGGATGGCACATTTGTGGTTCTATTTTTTTATTTGAAATCTTTTCTTGTGTATACGTATAGTATTCTGTCATGTATCGAGGTGCTGCAGCAAGTCACTGGCCATTGCAAACATGATTTTCCCTCTTTTTATGGGGCAGGAATTAAAGTCAAGGTCTACAAAATAAAAATGCATTTGACTAATTGGCTTTTAAGCTCTGTTGGAAAGGAAGTAATACCATACCATATGGTGTAATTATGTCATCATTTAAAGACAGTTGTGGCATAAAAGAAATACAATACAAATGGTAAATCAACATCCAGCATGGTCTACATTTTTGTAGAACAACCGTCCATTCTTCTTTAGTTTTATGCCAAAACTCTCATTAAATGAGGACATGATAAAACAGTACTACTTTTTCAACAGAGTTTAAAAGCCAAATGCCTTTATTTTGTAGACCCTGATTTTAATTTCTGCCCCATAAAACCAGGGGAAAAAAATGTTTGCAACAGCCCCTGACTTACAGCAGCACTCCAATACATGACTGCAGAGTTTAAAAGCCATATTTTAATGTCATTTGTATTTTATAGATCTTAATATAGCTTATTAATGTAAGCATTGTGCTTTACTTTACTGTATTTTTGATTGTACTGCTACTGTAACTGATTATTTGTTCTCTGAATTTTCCTCTTTAACATCATTTATTTTATTTCCATGTTACCCTGTACCTGGGACGTACCTCTGAAAACACCCTCCCAAGCTCAGTGTGCCTTCACAGTTACCAAATTTTAAATAAATAAACATAAAATAAAATGTTACTAACTTACCTAGAGAGGTTTTAAGAGTAATTGATTGAGAATACAGTTTTGCATTTGGTTACTGCCAGGCCCAGCCATACTCCATAGAAACATAGACTATGATGGCACATAAGGACCACCGGTCCCATCTAGTCTGCCCATAAGCCCTTGTACTGGATTACTGCTTCTGACATACTCAGTGCTCTGCCTGTGCAGTTCCACATTCCTGCTCCAAGCATGCTTGAATCCATCCACAGTGCTTGCTCCACCACCTCCTGATGCAGACCATTCTTTTTGTCTGCCACCCTCCCTGTGAAGAAGAACTTCCTCACATTCCCTCTTAACTGCCCACTGCCCCATTTCATATCATGCCCCCTTGTTCTTGTGCTACTCCTGTAAATATCTCCCCCCCTGCACCTTGTTGATACCCTTGAGGTATATGAATGTTTCTATCATGTCACCTCTTTCCCGCCTCTCTTCCGGAAAGTACATGTTGAGGGTCCTTCATCTCTCCTAGGTTTTGTGTTGCAAGTCCTGTGCCATCTTAGTCACCCTTTTCTGGACTGTCTCCAACCTGTTATTGTCCTTACAAAGGTTCAGCATCCAGAACTGCACACAGTAATCAAAGAGAGGCCTGACCAATATGGTTTTATTTTATGCCACCACTATCTCCCTCCTTCTGCTGGTGATACCCATGCCTACGCACCCCATCATGCCACTGGCCCTCCCAGCTGACTGAGTACTCTGCTTTGACATTATTAGGTAATCTGAAATAACAACCCCATAGTACCTTTCCTGCTTTGTGACTGTCAGCAACTCCTCCCTCCCCCATCCTGTAGCTTTCCCCAGGGTTTCACTGTCCCAGGTGCATCATTTGGCACTTCTTTTAATTAAACGTTAGCTGCCAAAACTTGCCAGTCTTCAGATAATTTTTTAAGCTTCCCTTGGTCTTTCCTCATTTTCTTCTTAAAGTATGAAGTAAAGACATTAAAGAAGACCTGTGCTGCACTTATATTTATTTGCAAAATCAGAATTACAACTCCTTTGCAAAGGCTCCACATCTTCGTCTTGTATGTCACTTCCTCCTGTAAAAGCCACATTGTTGAGAACTGATTTGCCTTCTCATTTCGGTAATGCTGGCCTCACTTATTCAGGGTAGAAGCACTGTAATTTTAATTTCTGTAATCTGTAGCAATACTCTAGCATTCATATTTCTGTTTCTGTTTTGCCTTTGATGCACACACTGTAGCTTCTTTTGGGCCCTTATGCAAATTAAAGTACCATTTTGGAACTGTGTGATGTACTGTATGCATGTCCCTTTCAGCTACAGAGTTCTATACTAGAACTGGATGCACTGTGCCAACTAAGAAAGAACTGCACATGGACATACAGTACAACATACAGGTCTGATATGGTACCACATGCATGTGTGAAACAGTAATGGAAATGAAACATAGAATCTGATGGCAGATAAGGACTGCTTGGCCCACCTAGTCTGCCGATTTTCCTACCTAGCGGATAAGCTGCAGATCCTAGTTAACCAACAGCCTACTTCTTCCTACCCCACACTAGAATTGTCTGACTCTGTCCCATGCATTCTTGAATTCTCCCACTGTTTTTGATTGCACAACCTCCTCAGGAAGGCTGTTCCATACATCTGCAACCCTCTCTGTGAAGAAATACCCCCTCACATTATCTCTGAGCCATCCCCCCATTCAAATTGTGTCCCCTTGTTCTTTCACATATCTTTTTCTGAAAGATGCTACCCTCTAGGACTTTGTTGATTCCCTTGAGGTACTTGCAAGTTTCTATCATGTCCCCCGTCTCCCTCCTTTCCTCAAGGGTATACATATTAAGCTCCTTTAGTCTCTCTTCATATGTCTTGTTGTGCAGAGCCTGCACCATTCTGATTGCCCTCGTCTGGACAGCCGCCATCCTGTCTATGTCTTTGCGGAGATGGGGTCTCCAGAACCGTACATGGTAGCAGGTACTAGCAGCTAGGGGAGCATTAGTGGAAAGCAGTGCCACCACGACAAGGTCCTCCCCTATGGGCACTGGACCACACATTGCAGAAGTGTTTAGGAACTTTATAGATTGAGTGTGATGTTTGGCTTTTTGCAAACAGTATTTCTTGCTGCCGCCTTGTAAGGTCTGTTCCAGTGACTGAGATAGCACCCTTTGCATGTCTTGGCTCGGAGTTTGTCATTGCTAGGGCTGTGTTAGTGGATAGGATTGCTACAATGACCTAGTCCTCCTCCATGGACACTGGTCTACCCAAGTAAGGCAACAGCATTCATGATATTTACATTTGTAGTCTGTCATTCGGCTTTTCATTTCAAGTGGTCTTGTCTTGCTGCCACACACTTCGTAGTCTGTGTCAGTGACTGTAAGGTGGCACCATCCACAAGTGTGATCTTGGATACAGAGTTTGTTATTGTAGCAGCCAGGGGAGAATTACTAGAATTCAGCACCACCCATGACAAGGTTCTCCCCCATGGGCACTGTTCTTGGAATACTAGAATTCAGCACCACCACGACAAGGTCCTCTCCCATGGGCACTGGTCTTGGCAAGTTCTACAGTAATGTCCATGATAATGAAAGATGCCATGTTGTTTAGATGACTTAATATGCAATAGATAGGAATGTTTCAATGTACAATTAATGGCCATAACGGTCACAATTTCAAATGATCACTTTTGCTCGATACCATCTTGGCGCCCCCAAAATGACTGACTTGCCCCCCCCCAGCTCCCAAACCTGGCTCTGCCACTGCCCCCACTGTGACAACTGTGGTGAGGTGGGGTACATAAGTATGCAATGTGCAAACCTGACATGATGTGAATTATGTGAGGACACAGGTCACACATTTATGGCGTGTCCGCGGGCTGCAAGAAATAAGGCAACAGTCATTAGCCCTGAGCTTCTTATCCAACAAGCTCAGGAGGAAGCAGGCAGAAAGGTGGTGGAGGCTGAAGCCCCTCCTGTGGAACACAACTCCCCAGATAAGGCTCCAGACCCTATTCCAGGCAGAAAGGAGGAAGTCGAGACTGAGGAGATAAGAATAGATGAGGAGAATCATCCACTCTGTCCCAATCCTGATAAGCCCATCCCATATGGGGACCTACTACCGGTTTGCTACACAGTTATGCAATTCACTGATGTGCAGGTGATTCCTCTTTCACCCCCCCCAAAAAAAAACTCCCTTCAAGAAGGACAACTAGGACTACAAAACCAAACCCGCCCCCCACCCCTACAAGTGAGCAAGCAGTCCTAGTGGGACCTAATCCTTTTGAGGTTTTGGCTCCCACTGAGGTAGAATCAGACACGGAACAGATAAATGTAGCTCTTACACCCACACATGCTGAAGAAGGGAAGGGTGATATGACTGAGTACAAAGGGAAGAAAAAGAGGAAGAAAGGGCCTTGAACTCTTAAATTGAATAGAAACATAGACTCTGGTGGCAGATAAGAACAGCTTGGCCCACCTAGTCTGCCTGTTTCCCTACCTACAGGATCAGCTGCAGATCCTAGTTAACCAACAACCTATTTCTTCCTACCCCCACCACAAAAATTGCATTATGTTTGTCCCATGCATTCTTGAATTCTCCCACAGTTTTAGACCCCACAACCTCCTCAGGAAGGCTGTTCCATGCACCCACCACCCTCTCTGTGAAAAAATACTTCCTTGCATTGCACCTGAACTGCCCCACCATCTTCAGATTGTGTCCCCTTGTTCTTGCACATCTCTTTTTCTGAAAGATGCTACCCTTTTGGACTTAGTTGATTCCACTGAGGTACTTAAAAGTTTCTATCATGTCCCCCTTCTCCCTCCTTTCCTCAAGGGTATACATATTAAGCTCCTTTAGTCTCTCCTCGTATGGCTTCTCTTGCAGACCCTGCACCATTTTAGTTGCCCTCCTCTGGACTGCCTCTCGCCTGTCTATGTGCTTGTGGAGATGGGGTCTCCAGAACTGGACACAGTACTCCAGATGAGGTCTCACCAACTCTCTGTACAGAGGGATAACAACTTCCTATTTTCTGCTGCTGATGCCTCTCCCTATACATCCCAGTATCCCCCCCCCCAGCCCTCCCAACTGCCTTCTCACATTGCTTGCTAACCTTAAGGTCATCCTATATGATTACCCACAGGTCCCTTTCCATTTTTGTTGCTGTTACTACCTCCCCCCATTGTGTAATCTTCCCCTGGGATTTTGTTTACCGGTGCATTATTTTGCACTTCCTTGCATTGAATTCATGCTGCCATACTTCTGATCATTCCTACAACCTTGCCAAGTCCCTTCTTATCCTTTCCATGTCACCTTCTGTATCGAACCTGTTGCAGATCTTTGTCTCATCTGCAAAGAGGCATACTTTTCCTTCCAGTCTTTCTGCAATGTCACTTATAAAGACATTAAAAGGACTGGACCCAGTACTGAACCCTGTGGAACCCCACTAGTAACCCCTCTTTCTTCAGAGTGGACTCCATTTACAATTACCTTCTGTGTCCTGTTGTCCAGCCAATGTTTTACCCAGGCTACCACCCTGGGACCCACCCCCAGGCTGGTTAATTTGACTGTTAATCTTTTGTGTGGGACTATGTCAAATGCCTTGCTAAAGTCTAGGTAGGCCATGTCCACAGCCCCTCTCTGGTCTAATACTTTGATCACCCAGTCAAAGAAATCAATTAGATTCATCTGACATGACCTTCCCACTGTGAACCCATGATGCCTTGGGCCCTGTGCCCCACTGGCACCTAGGTACTCAACAATTCTTTCCTTCAGAAGTGATTCCATCACTTTCCCTACCACAGAGGTCAAATTGACAGGTCTATAGTTTCCTGCCTCTGTCTTGGTCCCACTTTTGTGAAGGGAAATCACATCTGCCTTCCTCCAGTCCTCAGGTACCACACCATCCTGCCATGATTTGTTAAAAAGAGTAGCCAGTGGTTTCACTAGTTCCCCCCTTATTTCTTTTAGAATTCTGGGGTGAATTCCATCAGAACCCATTGCTTTGTCCACCTTCAGTTTTAGGAGTTCTTTCAGAACTGTTTCTTCTGTGAAAGGACTGGGATTGACCTCTATCCAGAGTGTTTCAGTTAATTGGATTAGGCACTTCCCTATCCTCCTCCTTTGTGAATACTGAGCAGAAATATTCGTTTAGTATCCCTGCTTTTTTCACTGTCCCTCTCTGCCCACCCACTGTCCATTCTATTCAGCCTCACTACCCCTCCCTTTGTCTTTCTATGCTCCCTGACGTACCTATAAAAGGTTTTATCCCCCTTCTTAACTGAGTTGGCTATCTTTTCCTCAGTTTGGGTCTTCGCTATTGTGACTTTCCTCCTTGCTTCCTTCTGCCTTAACTGGTACAGCTCTCTGTCCTGCTCCTTCTGTGTTTCCTTATACTTCCTGAATGCTACCTTATTCTCCCCTGACCTTCCCCACCACCTCTTTTGTTTTATTTATGTTATTTATTGCAATTGTTTCACCAGGAAAGGCACACTGAGCAACAAGATGCTTGTCTCCTGGTGCAACCTGGGGGTACAAGTGATATGATAACATGCAGGTTATCCAGTGAACAATTAACAGAAGCAAATACAAAGCAGCACAAGGATACATGATTACATGATTATATAGGCAGCGCACATTGAATGCTTAGGATATTATAGTAACAAATAACAATTTCATGACAAGAAGCACCAGACAGGGTGAATTAGCACAGTAGTAACAGCTGTAAACAACAGGGGACGTATATCACGGTAATACAGTTAAACACAGTACTCAAGGCAAATTAGGCCCAGGACATAAGTGCAAGAATTCATAGAGGATGTGTATCACAGTTTTACAGTTATAAACAGTACACTGGGCAAAATAGGCCCAGGACATACTGTAAGTGCAAGGTTGGGGTTATATGCCAGCTTCTGTAGCAGGGCTAAGGCATTGGGGAGGGGATAGTGGGGCATGGCAGGTTCAGGGACAGGACACATTTAGTGCGGAGGTTTACTTCTTTTATTTTGATTTGTTTATTTGCTTCACACAAAGCCTTGTTGCCTCTGTGATGGCAGTTTTGATGTTTTCTCATTGTTGCTCCACCCCTCCTTCTAGCCTGTTTGCTAGTGCTTTTCTAAGACACTCTCCCATCTTTCCAAAGTCAGCCCTCCTGGTTAAGTTATCACTGGGGTCATGTAACTGTCATAGCCTCTTACATTCCCTTAGGACAACAGCATTGTTTCACCTATTGATACATCTAAAACTGGATATCTGTTTTTTGCAAGAAACATGGATGCTCACATTGGACCAACTTAGGGTGTTCCAGGCCAAATGGAGATGGGGGCCATCCTATTGGTCCTTTGGGACAGACAGGGCCGATGGAATAGGTATCGTATTTAGTACCTTTTTCTTCCAAATGACCAAGATGATGGATTTGATTCCAGGGAGGCTGTTCATCCTAGATGAATATTGGGATAAGGTCCCTTATAGATTAATAAATATATACAGCCCGTAAACAGAAGTGGATAGAGTGGCTCTAATTTCCAAACTTCAACCTTACTGACATACATCCACTTATGTAATCCTGGGGGGCGGGATTTTAATTGTGAGTTACCCAAAGGGGGGCTGAGGGGGGAAAGAGGGAAAACGTACTGTGATTTAAATGCCTTGCAAAAATGTGTCGATATTGGCGAGCTGAAGAAATATGCGCACTACCAATCCCAAGGGCCCAAATATACATACAAAAGGGGACACCTGACATCAAATATAGACCATATTTTTGTTTCTAGGAATCTCCCTGACCCAAATTTTCATACTATCCCTATAGAATTTTTAGACAACCTTCTCTTACAAATAATGTTTCAAACAGCCCCCCTGAAAATAAGGAGGGGGAAAGATGGAGATTAAATATTTCAATACTCACAGACCCTTTTGTTAAAGAGAAAATCTCATCACTAGCCTGGTCTAGGACCTCGGTAAGTGATCTCTATGAAGATTTAGGGTATGGTGGATGGACACAAAAAAGAGATAGCAATATGGTTCCAAAACTACAGCAAGTATAGGGCATAAAAAATTTTTTTTCAGCTATTTAAAACAAAGAATAACACTTCAGAACATGCTTTCACAGTCTGCTATGTCTAGACACGATTATGGCCCTCAAATTGAACAGATCCAAGATGAAATGAGAAAATTTCAATATGACAGGGCAAAAACTTTAAATGCAGAATTGCAATTTGGAACACAAATAAAACAATTGGATTATCCTTTAAAGCCTGAAAATAGAAGAAAGAGGCTTTAGATATGTTTTAATTAGTAGATGATAGAGGAAACTTGGTGGAAGATGAGATGAGGATCCATGAAATAATCTGTTAGTTTTTGGCATCACACGAGAGTTTACCTTCTTCTACAAATCTGATTAATTTTTATTTGGGGAAAACACAAGTAACCTTGGCCCGGGAGGATCAGGAATTTTTAACCTCTCCTTGGAAAATACAGGAAATAGAAGATGTAATTATAAAACTGAAACATGGATCTTCACCCAGGCCTGACGGACTGCCCTATGAGTTTTACAGATCATTTCTCAAAATAATGGTGAGGTGTTTAGTAGAGCTGTTTTCGGTATTTTTTGCCAAAGGGGGGTTCCCCCCACAATTCACAGCAGGTCTCTTAATATTTTTATATAAGGGAGGGGAAAAGGTAGACATCTCAAACTGGAGCCCTATAACTCTCCTGAATGCTGATTTTAAAATATTGTCACAGATTCTGAACAATAGACTAAGGCAAATAGCTCCTTTATTAACACATCTGGCCAAGTTTTGTGGGATCCCTAAAAGGAAACTGCAGCATGCCCCAATGATAATCCAAGATGTAATAGAGATGTGGGGTACTGCACAAACATCCAGTTGTATCATTACTTTAGGTCAAAGCAAGGCTTTTGTTAGAGTATGCCTGCCTTTCCTCATTCAGACTTTATTACATTATGGCATTCTGAAGGAATTTGTACATACAATACAACTTCTATATTCTAGAGTCCATGTGCAACATATTATTAGAGGGTTGGTAATGAAAGGCATCACCATAAATACAGGGGTTCAACAGGGCTGCCCCCTCAGCCCACTGTTTTATAACTTTTCCCTAGACCCACTGATTGGAGTTCTGAGTGATACTCAGGAATGAGAAGGTTTTGGGGGGGGGGGGTCCCAGGCCAAATGGAACTGAAAATCCAAGCCTATGTGGATGATATATGCCTGTTTATAGCAAACCTGGAGCAATTACCAACAGTAATAAAACAACTGCAGGAATACTCTAGAATATCTAATGCCACCCTCAATCTGAATAAATGTAAAGGGTTGTACTTAGGAAATACAGAGAGGGCACCAGTAACAGTAAACCATATTTATTTATCCTCAGATCCACAAAAAATCTTGGGAATAACATTTGGACAACATAATCTCCCACTTGGGAACTGGGAAAGGGCTCTTCAGGGGGTTGAAAATAAAGACCAGAGATGGAAATCACGGAGTTTATCTAAAATAAAAAGGGTACAAATAATTAAAAGGTTCATTATACCCACTTTGTTGTATACAGCCATGATTTTCCCAACCCGTGATCTTAGAAACCAGGTTATATGCCATGCTTTTTTCAGATGGTTTGGAGATCCAGATTGAATCCATTAAAAAGGTGTTTAACATACTTGTCTAAACAACAAGGGGGTTGGGTATGGTGGACCCTATAATCTTTTTCCATATCCTTTTCCTGTCTCACAATCTTAAAATTGGGCTAGGAGAACCAACCGGTGTGACATACCATTTGTTTTGTGAAACTTGTAGTGCATATTTGGAAATTTGGAAATTTGGACTGGAAACCTTCCCCCAAAATTGCCCACCCATATCAAAATACCAGAATACATTAAACCAGTGCTCAAAAAGCTTTGCAAATGGGAGATCACTAAAGAGGATAACTCCAGACTCTCAGGATGACAATTGTACTCACACATAGTGAGCCAAATCCATCCGGAACAACCTGAATTTAAAGACTGACCTCCTAATCTAAAGGGAGGGGTGTTAAAACAATTAAATAACAACAGAATTCCAATGCACATGTGGAAGGTATTATGGCTTTCAGTTTAAGGGAGACTGAATGTAAGAGGCAATGCAAAACACAAGGCCCATGAGGAAAGGAATTGTCCATATAATGGTTGTATAAATATTGAAGAGACAATGGAGCATTTCCTTTTTATCTGTTACTATGCAAAAGCCCTATGGGGATATTTACAGACAAAATGGAATCTAAGGTGGTTACAAAGTTTAACCTATGAGTCTTTGGTCCTTGGGCATTGTCCCAACCTCAGGATGATGTATGATTATGATACTTTAATGGTGCTGTTTTGCCGTTTAAAGCTATACATTTGGCAGGCTCGCTGTCAATGGACACCCCAACAGAGACTGATGTCATATACCACCTATAAGACACTGGTAGAACTAGCCATGGGGGCAGTGTTTATGAAAGATCTGCAGGCTAATCCTAAGAGCTATGTTTTAAGGAAATGGAAAGGGTTGTTTGGATATATCAAATACAAGTAAGGAGGTAGACTAAAAACCTATGTCTAAATAAGACATTTTAAAAAGTATGACTGACTTTTGCCTTAATAGTTTATTGGTTACTCAGTAGTTGGAAAATTATTTTTAAACAATCACTTAACCAGAGTATGGATGAAATACTTGTTTATTTGGGATTAAAATTGTATACTTTCATGTGACTTAACACATTCAGAAGTAATTAGGTTTGAGAGCTACAACTAGAAAAATTCTCCACCACAATGGTATGGGGAAAGATAATAAGAAGGAGGGAGGAGGTTTCTTTGGGGTAAAGGATGGATTATTGTGTGGTCTTTAACATACTGCATCAAGTGTATGAAGAGAATACCTGTTGTTCTTTCTTTCTGTATGTTGTTTATTTTTTCTTTCCTCTTTATTTTTGTACAGTGTGTTATGATTTGTGATGATGTGATATCAATAAAAAATTCCCCTACTCTTTTCGAGAAGTGGCAAAGGATCTTTAACATCCACCTGAACTACCACCAGAACAGGCAGATGGGACCTCAGTTTAACATCTCATCCGAAAGATGGCACCTCAGGAGTGCAGCACCCCTTCATGCTGCACCACAGTGTCAGTATTGGGATATTAACCCAAATGCCTGGTGAGGGGTTAGAACCCACAGCCTTCTGATATCCCAGCCTCAGAGGTGAGTTTGCTATCTGCTGAGCCACTGAAATTAGGCAGAGGTCCAAGAAAATATGACACATAGCAGGTGGTATACAATGGTAGCTGGAGGTGGTCCAAGCCAGCAAATCCCACTGAGCAACCAGGAAAAACATGTGGCTTTACACCTCAGCAGTCACACCATCAAGGGTGACTGCAATCTGGATGTTTTCCAGCTATAGAGTTCAGCAGTTATGTAAAAAAATCACAGTAGTAGAAATAGGGAGAGCTAGGATGCCAAGCTCAGAGGCACATGGTGGTGTACAGTGCCACAGATGTGCACAGCGCAGAATGACCAGGGAGAACTGGTGTGCCTGCAATGATGCACAAAAAGTGTGGCACCACACAAGGGTGGCATATGTGTAAAGTAAGAAACACATGCCCCACGGATGAGCATGTGTATCAGGTATGTTTCCCACATACTGTAAAAAGATAGATAGATAGATAGAGAGGCAGACAGACAGACAGACAGACAGACAGATAGATCGATAGATAGATAGATAGTGCTCCTTCATGGAGGCTCTGAGTGCTGCACAAATTTATAACAACAAATTAGAAAAATATCAGCAGACATATTGCAGAGTCGATAAATAACCACAATAAAATCAACATAAAATAAAATGCTAGTACATCACACATCTATCAATACAATAAACAGCACAACATTTCAAATATGAAGGGCAAAGGTCTGATCAAACAGAACTGTTTTTAAGCCCTTTTTAAAGATTTCCACCGAGGGTGCCTCACTCAAACAATTTGGCAGTGAATTTCACAGGGCTGGTGTGGTGACAGAAAAAGCCCTGTCACCTAACTGATGTAGTCTAGCCATGGGAAACACTAGGAGGCAACCCTCGGAGGAATGAAGAAAGTGAGTCAGGCAATGAGGAACCACAAGGTATTGCAGGTAGCCAGGCACCTGGCCATGTAGGACTTTGTAGATCAGTAACCCAACCATGAAGACAATCCTCCACCTAATCGGCAGCAAATGCAGTCCGTGGAGCACAGGCATAATATGCTCATATCTTAATGCACCTGTCAATAGCCTGACTGCTGGATTCTGCACCAGCTGCAGATGGCAGAGATTGCCTCCAGAGAGCCCTAGATAGAGAGCATTGCAGTAATCTAACCTAGATGTACTGAAAGTGTGCACTAAGGTCTCAAGGTTATCAGATGATATCAGGGCTCCGATCTGGGCAATGTTCCTTAGTTGGTAAAACCCACTTTGGACGACGGTCGACACCTGAGCATCAAGAGTCAATGCATCATCAAGGAACATGCCCAGATCCCTAACCTAAGGGGAGAGGATCAAAGGGATATCGCCCAGCTTCAACCCAGGATCATTCCTCAGTCCGTCTCCATCCCATCGATGACCAGAATCAATCACCAGTACTTCCATCTTGTTTGGGTTGAGTCATAGTCAGTTATGAGTCATTCAATTCCAGATCTTGGCCAGGCAGGTGTTAAATAGAGAGGACACCATCTGGTTTCCAGGTGCGCAGGACAGGTAGAGCTGGGTATCATCCGCATAGCAATGAAAACCCAGCCTATACCAACTGATATCGTCTTCTGATGGCAGCATATATACCGTGAACAACAGAGGCACCAGGACCGAGCCTTGCGGAACTCCACAGTGTAGTGGCATCTGGTTAGATGAGGATAGTCCCATTTTCACCCTTTGCATTCCACCCATGAGGTAGGATCTAAACCAGCTGATGACAATGCCAGTTAGTACACACCAGTTCAGCAGGTGGTCCAATAGCACATCATGGTCCACAGTGTCAAAAGCTGCAGAGAGATCTAGGAGAAAAAGGATGGTCCGCTCTCCACTATCTCTTGCTATTAGGAGATCATTAAGCACCTTCACCAAGGCAGTCTCCATACTATGCCCAGGCCTAAATCCAGATTGGAAGCACTCAAAAGTGGCTGTGGAAGTGAGACAAACCTCAAGCTGGGTGGGTTCCACTTGTTCTAAAACCTTCCCTAAAAGTGGGAGGTTTGAGACGGGTCTGTAGTTGGTGAGACAGTCTGGGTCCAGAGAGGGTTTCTTCAAAAGGGGTCTAACAAAGGCCTCTTTCAAGATCACAGGGAAGACCCCACTCCTCAAAGAACACCGGACAGTCTCAGCCACCACAGAGTTAATCAGGTCCACACATCCAACCAAATGTTGGGTTGGACCTGGGTCTAGGTCACAATGGGTAGGTCGCAGCTTCAGAACTGTTTCCACTTCCTCCACCACTCCCACTGGATCAAACTCATCCCAGGCAGGATGGATGCCCCAAAACATCTCTGGCTTGATCTCTCAAGCTCCACATAGCTAGTACATATGTCCAGATCCAGGCATGAGCAGGAGGGGTGGACACCTGACCCATGGCATGAACAGTGCCTGACATTGGAAGTGGGACAGGACAAGACTGACATGAGGGATGGGTGGGCCTTGGCTCCCAGCTGTGCAGGATAGAAATAGGGCC
Source organism: Neoceratodus forsteri (assembly GCA_016271365.2). Classification (NCBI taxonomy): domain Eukaryota; kingdom Metazoa; phylum Chordata; order Ceratodontiformes; family Ceratodontidae; genus Neoceratodus; species Neoceratodus forsteri. The sequence continues at coordinate 864,590,392 of CM057450.1, read as the reverse complement.
AGTCTGTATACAGATCTGTTTACTGTTGTGGCAGCCCTGGCATGGGGGTGCACAACAGCATGTAGGCCGCAGGCTAGTAGTGTGGATGCCATGTAGAAATGTTGTGTAGGCAGGGAGGGACAACAGGACACCTGCACAGCTGATAACAGTGGTGGCATGACCACCATGGCCACAATGGGCAGCATGGCAGAACAAGGTAACAGATAGGAGGCAGTAGTGCTGTGGACTGCAGGCTGATAGCAGAGACCTGAACTGGATGGTGTGAACATAGTGGATGGTGGGTGTCTGGGGCATGGGTGGCTGACAGAGGTATGCCTGCACAAGATAAAGGCACAGCCCAGGCTGCAGGGGCTGCATGTATGACAGAGGTGTGGAATGTTGGGGGTGGGAGGTTGAGGGGGCACCAAAGAGTACAGAAGGTGTCTTGACCAGGGTGGACTCTGTGTGCGGTCATTGACTGTTGGTGTGGGGTGGGGAGAGGGGCAACACTGTGAAGGTCCAGCAGTCCGCCCTGCAGGCAGTGATGCTAGCCTGTCTGTCCAGCACCCCACCTCTTTACCTTGATAAAGCGGCCTGCACAGAATCCTGGACAACACACATATCTAGCTGACACTGCAGGCTCAGTGTGCTGAACATGCCATAGCACATCCAGCCCCTGTAATGTCTGTAACCTCTCCAGGTGTGATGATCATCCTGGGGCAATGTTTGCCAGCAGCAAGCACAGTGACATTGTACTGCCATGCTACCATGTGCACACCATACCACTGTGTATGATGCCAAGGCAGAGGGGGAGTCAAACACATTTATGTCACTTGTAGACAGGAGGGCTCCCCACATGCACCCTGAGGGCAGAACACATACAGACCATTGGTGCAAACATGCATGGTAGCACGCCATAGACAGTACAGTAGGTTGGGCATGTAACACAAGACAGGATACACACTGTGCCACAACACAGCCTGCACCCTGCACTGGCAACCAGGGCCCCAAAAGGGTGGAATACAGCCTAGTGCCATGACAAGCAGTGCACATAATAGACAGAAACACACTGACATAAGTGCATGACACAGCGACTGACAGAGGCTATATTTTCTTCCCACAGAAACCATGAGAAACAGGTGGAAACAGCAACACCTGGTAAAAGTGTCACCACTGCACCTCCACAACATCAAGGAGAGGGGCCTGATAACACAGACTCAAGGAGTACAGATACTATGGGGTGCAAGGAGATAGAGGAGGTGCCAGATCAGGGAGCTATGGCTAGATGGAGATGTTAGATGTTACACAGCCTCAGAGCAACACAGATGGTACAACGCAGGGTGCAGGGGTTGACAGTGAGGGGCCAGAGACAGAAATGGCAGACACAATCCCAGAGAACATTGCTCAAGACCTGAGTCCTTTACCATCAAAAGACTTGGAGGTCACAGTACAGCAAGCTGCATATGACATACCCCCTGAAGTTACAGAAGATGCAAACCTTGGCCAATATTGCCAGACCATTATTGACACCCAGGAGGCACAGACACAAGAACTGACAGCAATACAGGCCTCCATGTATGCACACCACAGCCACATGGCTGAGGTCATGGCTGGGGTACTGGATGCTATGCAGACAGGGCTATGCCAGAGTGTAGCCTGGCATGTGGATAGCATGGGAGTACTGCATGGGCTCCATGTATGTACACAGCAGCACAAAGCTCCAGTAGAGCACCTGATGACAGTGCTGTGGAGGAATATTGCTCTGCAACAGTAGCAGACAAACACCCTCAAATCCGTGCTACAGAACATCACTTTATAGCACAGGGAACAAAGCAATCCTACAATGCCACACCACCATGGACACCATGCCAATGAGATCTTGACCAGTGAATCAACTGACTGATACCACGCTGTCCACACCAGCTACCAACATAATGGGCACATAGCCCTGGCATTCATTGCCCCGGTAGATGTGGCAGGACATAGGATCATGTACTGGGGTCCCATTTCATCTATTGACACTGGCCCCACTGGATCAGGGCAAACAGGCCACAGAAAGCTCAGGAACACTCTGTACAGTGCACATGGTGCTGACAACAGAGGGCAGTCCCCTACACAATGGACAGTGCAGGAGGGCCCACTGCAACAACAAGTCCACATAACCCAGGCACAGGAGCTTGATGATGGACTACAGCACCATGCCATAGAAGCACCCAAAAAGCAGGCCAGTACTGCATTGCAGCCACCACTAACAGAACAGACCACATTCCAGGCCCCAGGAACCCAGCTGCCAACCCAACCCAGGGATGGTGATACACAATCAACCAGTACCCAACCTGTGGCACAAGAAGGGCCTACAGGCACTCAGACCACCAGCACAGTACAAGCTGTGGAAGGCATAGACAATACAGGGCACACAAACAGCACCCGAAACACAACAGCAGTCAGGCCTGCAACACCTCAGGCCACCAGTGTCCCAGAGCCTGACAACAACAGCCAGTGGGGTACCATGGCCACAAGGTGTTCAGCCACACAGGATATTCCTGCCACAGATGGGAACATGGCCACAAATTCACCCCCCAGGAAATGGGGGAGGAAGACAAAGCACACTGGGATGCAGGAAACACCACATGAATTAACTCCCAGTGATACAGGGGCCACAACAAGGTGGGCATAGCCGACAACTAGCTCCAACACATAGAAAGCAGAAGGGGAACCATCAAAGAAGAGGCCACTGGTGGACACCCAGTGCTTACATAAATGACTGAGAAAGGCAAGAAGACCCACAATTCGCAGAAGTCTAAGGATGGGTAGACCATAACCACAGCAGGCCATATGGACACTACATCATGGACCACTGTGCTACGCACTGATCCCGGTAAACATGTGAGCATGGGACACTGTGGGATCATGCCACTGGCAATCTTTTACTGCACACCATGTGTGGGGGTGGGTGGGGAAACAGGGGCATCTTAGGGGTATGGGGGAATATTAAGTTGACACATGTGTGGGCACCCTGTAGCACAGCCTTGTATACAGAGCACTGCAAGGGTGGTGGGTAATTGTGAACATTCTGATCACCGCTATGTGTATTAATAAAGTCACCAGCGTGTAAGCATGTGTGTGCATGTCAGCTTGTCCCACATGGCCATGGACAGCCTGGACACTAGCATGTGGTTCTCAGACAGGCAAACCCCTGCATATGGCCTGCTTTGGCTGAGGTTCCTGTAGCATGAACAGCATAATGAGAGAGCATACACCCACTAGTCACCTCCAAGGTTGACAGTGAAACATGCTGACACCCCCAGAACCCTGGCAAGCAATATCAAACCTGTACCTGGCAGGTGTGGGAGCACCACACTGAGGCCCAGCATGGCACTGAACTTGGGACAGACAGGACCCTGACATGTACACGTACCTGCCAGGTCCCTGTACAGGACCTTGTAGCAGATGTTATATCCATGACAGTGACATGATACAGCATGTCATGGTCCTCTGAGGAACACTCTGTAGATGGCATGCCATAGTGCACTGGGCAACCATGGTGACTGCAGTCCCCTGGCACCTCAATACGGGATTGCAGGTACCCCTGTTTGTGTAATGCATTGTCAGCATTGGGCCCAGTGCCAGCCACCACTGAAACAACAGGCCATGGTATGACACACAGGGGCAACAGAGTCTTTCAACCACTTCAAGCAGGTGGTGCCCATGATACACAACCACTATATGCAGAGGCATATAACATGTGTCTGGTGGATACTCCAACATGCACTGGTACCATGTGGTCCCCCAAATCCTGCACGTCTGTGCGATACTCAAGCCCCACTCAGACACCAAGGTACAGCAGCACAGGTGTATGGCCATGGTACAGTAAGAAGCAGTGGAATACAGGACCCTGTGTGTTGTGCAGGTGGCCACACACCACATACAGTTCCACATTAAAGAGCAACACAGACAATAGATATGATAAACAAAAACAGATATATTAGGAATGATGCTGAGCATAGAAAGGGAAACAGTAACAGTAATACACAACAGTAAATACATTTTCATAAACACCTGACCATATGTTTAGGAGCCTTCCGCCCATGGCATGTTCAATCACCCCCCCTCCAAGTCCAGATCAGTGTCTCTGATTCCCTCTGATGGTGGCCAATAGGGCCTGGAGGGAGTACTGTACTGAGAAGAGGTCACTGATGACAGTTAGTATTTGCCAGCCAAGTGAATCCATGAAGTTTTGCATGTTGGACCCCTGCTGAGTGGTATAGTCTTCAGCTGGCCCCTCCTGTGCAGCATCCTCCTCTGTGGGCTCCAAGGCCCCCTCCATTGCCACATCCTCCTCTACAGGCACATCTCCAGGACCCAGTTGCACCTTTTGAGGGTGGCCAGTGCCAGCGCCTCTTGATACTGTGGCTGTGAAAGTGCATCCCTGACAGGGGCGCCATCTCCACTGCCTCAAGATTCGGTTCCTTCTCCTCCTCCACTGCGTCTGCAGTGACATTGGCCCTGGTGATGGGCAGTGCACCAGGGTTGGTGGGTGGTGGCACAGCAACCACCTCTTCCTCTTGTCCCCCTTACTGGGTGTTGCCTTCCCCATCGTTGTGTCCTGGGCCTCCTCTAGTTGACACCTGGTGTGTTCAGCACAGATCCTGGCACTTCGGCCTGTGCAAAGCCCTCTCCAGGGCACAGAGATGTGGGTCAGCTATCGGTCATCCACATGTGGCACATTGACTTTCACCTGAAACAAGAGAGGGAAGGAGGCATTACTGAGTTGTAGTGGCTGGCCCCTTAATCAGCTTTGTCAGTTGGGCATGGAATGGGGGTACACCCCATGTTATGACAGGCATGCTGCACATGGCATGGGGCCATAACATGGCTCAGTGACCACCCTGTGTGCACTAAGCCATGCCACAGGGATCACTGTATAGCAGATGCAGGCCTCACACTGGATCAAGGCCCCAGACCAGGTGCACCTGAAGGACCATGGGGCAGGGGACCAGTACTCTGGGAACAGGGGTGTTAGAGTAGGCATAGGGTATGGGATACATGGGTGGGCACGATGCCTGCACAATGGTGTGGTACCATGGCACAGTGTGTGGGATGGGAGACCCCCTGAAGTGGCCCAGTGGTGAATGCAGTGTGTGGGCCCTACACACCAGCACTGCAGATGGGCCTAGGACATTGTAGGGGGTTACTTCCAGCATTCTACTGGCATGGCACTGGTGCTGTCAGGGAACAGTCAATAACAGCTATCCTACAGGCATGGTGCACTTAGCCTGGGGCAGAAGCTGGCCCTGGGAGGTGCACAGCATACCAATGGGAGGTGAGGACATCCATGTAAGCACTCCACAGATGTGGTAGAGCTCCTAATGATGCCCACAACATGTAGGAGGATTTGCATGGGGTCATACTGTGTATGCTTACGGGAATCACATTTGCCTTACAAGTGCTCCAACCATGATGTAGGGGCTGGGGACACTGTCAGTTCCTCCTGTCTGGTGGGATTCTGGACATGGACTGGTGCCTAATAGAGTGGGGTAATGTCAACAGGCATATATACCCGGAGCGGCTCCCGGTATCATGGGGCCTGTTTAAGGGGGGGTGGCATAGCTCCTGGGTGATGGAGCACTGCGGAGGTCCAAACCACAGAATCCCTGACCTATGCACATGATCAGGTCGCTGTGTTGGGAGATGGGTTTCCATGGGAGCACTTGAGTATGTGTGCTGTGTGGGCCATACCCAGGTTGAACAGTGTTGTTTTCCATGGGCCAGTCCATGTGACATTGTGACATATGTATGGCACACCAGGAGTGACATGGTGGCTGTCAGTGGCTGGTACCCATGCCCAGCAAGGCATTTATCACCATTTAGAGTGTCTGTACAACAGGCACAGGACCACGCTTGCCCTACCCTATCCTGCTGATGGAAGCTGTTGCATGGGGATCCCTGGGCCACATGCCCAGGCTAGAGTTGCATCAGGGTATGTGGTGCCACATGGCACCCAACTACTTGCCTGTGCCTTGGACATATCTATGGACCTGTGGAGCACACCTTAGTAATGGATATCCAATGGTGCCATGCTGCACCAACACCTTGTCGGCTCTCATCAATGCAGGAGGGCTGCATATGTGGGTCAGGCTGCCACACCTGCAGGTGAAAAACATGTGTATGGCACTGCCATGGTGTCCTGGGTCCCTGGGTGTGCACAGCACCTGGATGGAGGAAACACACACACACAAACCCATGTGCCACATGTCCATGGGGTATGGATGGGGCCTATGTATATCACCTGGGTTTGTGGCATGACACACACATACATTGGAAGTGTACAGTATGTTATGTGGGGTCAGCAGGGGGCAGCCATGAGCAATGGTGTGCATCACAATGTGGCCCCTTGGTGGACCACCACTACTTTACTGGTGCCAGGCTATGCAAGGTACAGCACCACAAGGGTCCACAGATGGCATTTCATTGCACCTGAGAGCAATGCCAGCCTCATGCTGTATATGTGTAGCTTACCCACAATTAGTTTAGTTCTATGAGGAACACCAGTGTCAGGCACTTAAAGGTGATTGAGGGCTAACTACCAAGGTTGATACTCACACCATAGTACATTGTCATTTACCAATAGTCTACACATGCATTACAAAATGTACAGATTATTCAATGGTATCACAGACTCCTCAAGTATGGCCAGCTTTGCAAGACATGGACCAACACACTGTTTTGACAGCACAACTACCCTACCCCCGGTGCCCCCAAACAAGTAGGTATGCCCAAGGTGTACAATTGCATCCTGTTCTGCCACTACGTAGGGTGGCATTGACCAGCACTGGGCCTGTTCCTGTGGGACACATCACATCAGTGCCTGTGCTGGAAGTACACTGCCACTCTGTGTTGGTCACCAGTCCCTTCCCTTGGCAGCCCCCAGGCCCCCATGGCCAGCTTCTACACTACCCCACTGGTGTCTGCATTTGTGGGCCAGCAGTGCCATGGCACCATAGCATGTGTGCCCAGCCATGTCTAATGCCAGCCTAATGTCCTGTGGATCCCAATCTAGGGAGGTAGTGTGCCCAATATGCCACACCCTAAATGGTTGCCGGTGACATCCCACAATTACACACATGTATTTAAATGTGATGCATCTATGTGATGTGTGTCCCCTCCCCAAGTCATACTATGCATCACACATGTACACAGGGCCAACGAGAATGGCCATTGACCACTACACCAACACTGGTGATGCCCAATGTGCTACTGCATCATATGTCGCGCTGGATGATGTCATGTCACTCGCCCATGAACCACCTACCACATTCATGTTTGACCCACCGTACCACAACATTCAGAGCTCCAGCATCCATACTTCTGTCGGTGGACATGGCCATGCTACTGTGGTTGATGCCACCCTGGCATTCTCCTGGCACTGTGCGCCTTCACACCTACTGCTCACTTTTTCCTTCTATGCAGTGGTCCCATGTCCACTTCGTAATGACACTGGCAAGAACATCACGGGCCATACGCACAGGGCACATAAGGCCATCATTGTGCCCCACCCCTTCACAGGTCCCATGTCCCCTCCTCATGCTGATACACTTGCCAGTGAACTGTGTGCACAGGGCCCTACACTGCCTGTGCAGTACCTCACAGGTTCCTGACCCTCTGTGGCATGTCTTTGTGGGACATGAGTTGGTGTTGCTGTGAACATGGGAATGCAAGGTGGTTGTAAACCACACCTGGGGCACAGGTACTCTGGGTGCAGTGCACACCACAACTGTAGGCAGCCCTTTCTGTACCCAGATGTGCACAACATGTCTGAGCTTGTGACCATATCACCAACAGACACTACAGTCTTGACCTGCACTGTACATGGATCTTACCTTCTCCACAAAGTCCTGGTGTGTCATTCAGTTGAGTTGCCTGACTTTGGTACTGCCCATGGCACCATGACCTGCCATCCCAGGAGTCTGCTGTACCTTTGTGTAGATATAAGTAGAGACAACCTGCTATTAGTATGAGATTCTCTACAGCCATGGAATGGGCTGTAGTACTTGACAAGATCTATGTGTTGTACCACCTACCTGTTTCAGGTTGATGTCCTATGCCTATGGTGATATTGGTCTCCCGGGCCATGTCCCTCAACCTTTACAGGATGGCAGAGTCCCTGCATGTCAGGTCATGCCACTGGTGTTTAAATTGCCTGGGTGTGTGCCTTACATCAGATAATTTGTGGATTCTTCCACCAGTGATTCACCAGTCCCTGTTAAGATCTCTAGGGATGTAGCTCCTATTACCAGGTGGCAAAAGAACACTGCACCACTGCTGCACTAGGCAGATCAAAAATGTGGTTTCCTCTGAACTAAAGTTTGGTGCCTGTGACCTTGTAGCAGTCATTGCAGTGTTTTGCACTCACTGGGTGACATAGAAGTGTGTGTTGGTTCCCTGGTTCTTTGTCCACATCTGGAGATGTCAACAGCAGTCATGTTTTTGGGGCACCGCTTGAGTGGGAACACACTTCGATGTTATGACACATCATATGCCATTTTACACACAGTTGCAGCATTTTTTGCAGCTTGATGCAGGATGCATCACAAATCCCTCAAATGAGATGCATGTTGCATCACATGTTTTCTTGCACGCCCTTTCCACTGCACTTGCATCATTTTCAGGGATTGACACCACGTGTCACAAATGCACCAGACTGTGACGCATGCTGCTTTGTTGGTCCACATGAGTCACTGTTGTATTTTGCAACTTCTCTTTGTGTCCCATGCAAAGCACCCGACACTGCACTGCATACCAGTACCCACCAGGGCTGTATTCCACAGCTGTGCTGTTGACCATGTCACCCTACCACATGCAAACCACCTACCTCTGTGCATCATGCTCCCGGTGGGTAGGTGACTACCACATGTGGCTGCATGGCAGTGCACTATGGCAGTGTCATGCAGGACTTGGTGGGCAGTGCTGCCCTGCCATCCTGCCATGGCACAGGGTGGTAGGAGTGCCCTTCTTGGCAAGGGGACACAACATATCCTAGTGTGTGCATCACTGTGGCACATCAGCACTGTGCTGCCCCAATCAGGCATGGCCTACGCAGTCACTGGGGGAGACTGAACAGCCCACTACCACCACCACTGGTAGCACAGTATCTCAGGCCACCCACTGCCTTGATGTACAAAATGTCCATTGTGTGACAGCCGGGAGGGACCCAATACAGGACTACCTTTGCAACACTGCAAGCGGTGGGCCAGGCCATAGTTCAGGCCTGTACCATATGGGTCCTGCACAGGCACCTACAACAGCTGTCCAAGATGGACTGCCCATGCACTCCCGCGGGCATGGTCAGATGTGCCAGGGGCCCACATAACAACTGTGGGGAGATACATTCTATGGTGTTGTCTCATGCCCTCTGGTGTTCCACCTTCAGGCCCATTTCACAAGGCCTCACCACCCTGGGTGATGTGCATCATCTGGGATGTTGGCGTTGCTCACTATCTGTAGCATCTCAAGGTGTACCATTGTGGCATGTGTATGGTATTGCTCTGGGACCCCACTCTATCAGTTATTGAGACACAGCCATTCACCCTCACCTCATACTTTCTGTAATAATCCTCTGGATATGGTGCCTGCTGTGATGCATTCCTATGCCACCTGGTGCCACATACAGACAATGGGCACCATATATGCAGCAGTGCTGCTGTTGGCTGTTGACTGTAGCCTGTACCAGGCAGTATGAATTCATCCACAGCCTAGCATACAGTTACCAACTCCATTCTCCTGAGGGGCATTGTCTGTGCAGTTTGTTGGATAGAGTTCATCGCTGAGGGTGCTGTCTTGGTAATGTTCCTGTCTAATCAGCTGACATGGCTGGTGTTTAGTTCTGCTCTGGCATGCTGTCCAGCTGTTGTAGTCCTTGCCTGTGTAGTGCCCTGGGCAGGAATGTCTTTGGGCCTTTCTTCTGCTTCCTCATCCTCACTCTGCTCAACATCAACCTCTGACGAGGGTATCCAATGACATACAGCAATGTTGTGCAGTATACAGCATGCCAGGAATATCGTACAAGCCATTTTTGGGGTGTATTGCAGTGACCCCTATCAGCCCAGACAACAGAACTGCATCTTGAATAGTCTGATGGTCCTTTCAGTCACCAACCACGTGGTGGTGTATGCCTCATTGTAGCGTGCCTTGGCCTCTGTCTGTGGCTGCCTGAATGGTTTCATCAGCTGTGGCAGCTGTGGATATTCACTGTCACCTGTGGAAATGGGATGCATAGGTTAGCCTTTGTTGCCTGAGTGTACTCTGCCACCCTTGTTGAGGCGTGCTGCTCCTTCGCAAGCAACTTTACCTAGAACTGGTGAACAATATAAGGTAAATTATTTTATTTCTTGTGCAACAGAATCAGTCATTTACATTGCAGTATGTGCATGTGGATGTTACTATATGGGGAAGACTGCACGGAAATTCAAATTGAGAATCATGGGACATCTTAGGTGCATTAAAGCATACCAGACAGAAAATGCATTGGGACTACATGTCAGAAAAACAGGACCAGGACATACTTTTACTTTTAAAGGCCTTGAACATGTTAAATTAGGGTTTGGAGGAGGATATTTGGACAACATACTTCTTTGTAGAGAGATGTTTGGGCAGTACATGCATAGAGCAAGTGAGTTCTCAGGACCTAATGACCAGTTCCAGCTGGTACCCTTCCTTAAAAAATGCAGATAGTAGGGAGACAGCTTGTATATAGGTATACAGTGGTATTATTTATTTTTTGCAAATTGATTATATTCCTTTTGATTACTATATTATGTTTTATGGTTTGATTTTATGCAGTGCTTTATTTGGTGTGTTCACATATGTATTTCCTTTTTTTCATTTTAATATTTATTCATATATTCATTAATAGTAATTAAATGGGGTATATAAGTATTTGATGGGGAGGTGATTAAAGTCTTGATAAAGCATCAGTGAGATAAGAAATGTTGACGCAGGTTATCTGGGGGGTGCTAACTGTTTTTATGTGCCTTAATAAGGTGCATTTTACTTGCATTTTTATTAAATAAATGCAACATTTATAGTATCCTAGCAGTGGATCTGATTCATTCCTTGGACAGAGAGCTGATATACCTTTTTCTTTGCTCCTTCAAATGCAGCCTGATCTTCTTGCCTGTGGTAGACACTTCACACCCACCCATGGTCACACACAAGCCCCACCCTACCCCCATCACATGCAGTACATGATGTGTGTTGCCAGCCAGCAATGTTCCCCATTCATGCTGGCCAGACATGTTGCACACAGGCTGCATAGAGCTGTAATGGTACCATACACATTGTTCCACTGCACAATGTGGCCACATGCTTCACATGATGCTCACATGACGGATGTGCCATCTGCATATGTCAGTTTGTGCATGTGCCCCTCATATATGGGCCCTAGGATACATACTGTACCATACCAGTGTGTGACACATGCACCTACCTATCAGCCATGCTCCTTGTATGTCTTCTCTCTCAAATACCTTTTACAGGCACTATGGTGGAATATGTAGGCATTTTGGTAGGACCCAGGTTACTGGGTGACCACATCCAATATGTGGCACTGACTGTCACAGACCACCTAGAGTGGCATCCCTTGTCATTCACATAAGCCTTCACCTCAGCTGATGGTGCTTTGATGGCAATGTGTGTGCAGTCAGTGGCACCCAGCATGCATTGTAATTGTTCCATGCAGTAGAATCCCTGCTTCACAGGCTATTGTTGCTGTGCAACTCATGGGAAACTGATGTACCTGTGAGACCTGTGTAGCAGGGCCTCCAGAAATTGCTTGAGGCACATCGGCACAGCAGACTGTGAGATGTCCACTGTATCACTGGTTGGGGTCTGGAAGCTCCCGATGGCTAACAAGCAGAGTGCAGTGCTAACCTTAACATTCACAGGTCACTGTTTGTACATCTTGTTCTGTGGTTACCAAAATTCAATAAAGAAGTTGAATTTCAAAAAAAAACATTCACAGGTACTTGATGGCCTCTTGTGTTGCACTCTGTAGGTTCCCTTTAAGCTCCTAGCACAACTCCATGATGCCAGCCTTGTTGAGGCAATAGTGTGCAATGCACTGCTCCTCAATCAGGTCCTGGTATGATGTTCTTCTCTGGTACACTCATACTGCTATCTCCTGGTGGTTCTGTGCTGTCTTTGTGGCATGCCATTCACCTGGACCCTGCCAGCCTGTTGCTGGGCTCATCTTAGCAATGTTGACATGGCTAACCTGATGCCCGGTAGAGCCACTGCTCCTGATATTTTGCTCCATCATTTGTGTGGTGCTTGTGCTCCTGCACTGCATCCTTGCTAGTGACTCAGATCTGCATGCCTGCTGTTGGCCTATTTATATGCCCTAGTATCGGTTGTACCAGCTCCACCTTGGTCTAACAGGTGCATGCTATCATCAGTGAAGTGTGAAGGGTTTCTACCTTGTCAAATAAAAACAAGCATTTGTCAATACTGAATGTTGTTGTGCTGGTATTGACCTTGGTAATGCAGTGCGGAAACACATTTTGGGCAGGATGTGAAAAATGACAGTTGTACTGAAAAAAGGTGGCATGTAAATATTGCAAACTTGCAGTTACAAGGGTGCGTGGGAAATGCGCAATGCACGCTTGTAACACAGTCATTTTATGGACTTTCCGCACCAAATTTTCAACATATTCATTTTAGCACCTCTGCTCATGTACAGTGTCATTGTCATTTCTTCAAAGTGTCCCAAAAAGAGATTTCACTCAGCAACCACGCTATTCTGTGCCAGACGTGCGAAAACACTTTTCGGGCAGGATATGTAAAATGATAGCTATACTGTTCATCAAGAAGTGTGGAAAAATGCCAATGGTGAAAATTCAGAGTGAAAATATTACACATGCACATCATTATGAGCGTGCATGCAAACTGCAAAACGCATGCTCGTAACACAGTCATTTTATGGAGTATCATCACCAAATTTTCAACATAGGCATTTTAGGACCTCTTCTCATGAACAGTGTCACTGTCATTTTCGTAATCTGCCCCAAACACTGATTTCCCACAGCAACCGCGCCATTGTGCACCGGAAGCGCAGAAACACATTTTGACTAGGATGTGAAAAATGACAGCTGTATTGTTCACAAGGAGGTGAAGAAAAATGACAATGTTGAAAATCTGGAGTGAAAATATTGCGAATTTGCAAAGTTACAAGCGTGCATAGAAACTGTGAAAAGCTCGCTCGTAACACAGTCATTTTATGGAGTATCATCACCAAATTTTCAACACAGGCATTTTAGGACCTTTACTCATGAACAGTGTCACTGTCATTTTTGTAATCTGCCTCAAACACTGATTTCCCACAGCAACCACGCTATTGTGCGCCGGAAGTGCGGAAACATATTTTGGCCAGGATATGAAAAATGACAGCTGTACTATTCACAAGGAGATGTAGAAAAATGACAATTTTGAAAATCTGGTGTGAAAATATTGCAAATTCGTGAACTTTTAAGAGTGCGTAGCAACTGCGTAATGCATGCTCATAAAACAGCAATTTTTGGGATTTTTCCACCAAATTTTGCAACATAGGCTTTTGAGGACCACCTCATGAACACTGCCACTGTCTGCAGATATCAGTCCCGAAGAGTGATTCCACGCGAAGTGACACGCGAAATCGCCTGCGACCGATTAACGCCATGACAGTGCCAGAATCATGAGGAGGACTCAAAAACCCCATGTTGAAAATTTGGTGCAAAAATTCAAAAATGCCGAATATGCATCAAAGTTGAAAAAACCCTATTTATTCCATTATACAGTTTACTGGCATTTCCTCAGTTCACGGTCGGCTTTGAAGAGTGCAGGCGTGTTTCCGGTCCACAAAGATCATTGCGCGAGCTCTGGAGGTAAGTATAGGGTGAGGGGGTGTGGGAGGCAGGGTGCACAGTGAGTGGAGTGCGGGTGGTGGAGGAAGCGAGACTACGAGGAACTGTTTTCTGTTTACAGGTGTAAAAAAAAAAAATTGCAGATGGTTTTCTTTTTTTACAGGTTTTTTTTGGGGGGGGAATACAGTAGCCGACTGGGGATTGGGCACCCCCGTCGGCACATAGGGAGTGGGAGACTAACATACATCAAATGTTTTTGTTGCAAACACCTTGTGTCATTCTCAAAACTTTGAAAATGGAGCCCCAAATCTTTTCTTCTTCATATTGATTTCATAAATTTCTGTTCTAAGGAAAGTAAACAACTTCCTCATTATTGATCAAGGATGAGCGTGACCTTTTTGACATAACTATACATCTCCTGGTAAAAAGAGATCTCAGTCATATTGGTCCTTGGAAAACAGGACTCGATGGATAATTTGATACCTGTTATTGGATCAACATATACCTTGTACAAAGGTAGCATCATACATAAGCTTTCAGAACCCAACTGACCCTTTTATCAAATGCATCTGATGAAAGGACCTGTTGAGCCCCTAAATCTTGAGTACAATATCATCTTTGTACAAGACATATGCTGGATAAATACAAGGTATCAAACTATCCAATGACTCCTGTACATACCATCCAACCATAATCTGGCATACCTTGATTTGTTCAACTTATTAACTTTAACACAAAAGGCAATATTCTCTTTTTGGCTGTTGGCTGCAAAACATATTAGCTAAGTTCAGCTCTTACAATAAGATTCAGTGTCAACTTTGGAAACTGCATAATTCTCCTAAAAATGTTCGCCATCATTTTCTGAATTCCTGTTATCTCATAAGTGCCACAGATTTCTACCCTAAACAGTACCTTATTTTTTTAATATTCCATGTTGTGCTGTTAAAACTATGTTGATAGTATTTACATCATGTTTTTTGTTAAAAGAAATGAGTGCCCCAAGTGTTTGTTTGCTTTACAGATTTAATCATCTTTGTGTGTGTGAATGTGTGTGTGTGTGTGCATGCGTGCATGCATGCGTGTGTGTGTTTTGTGATCAAGAAAGGTGCTGGATTGACAGCACTGGAGCCTGAAGTCCTCTGCTTATCCACATGACAGATACAGGACAGGTGATCACAGCGCAAGCTTCCCTACACTGCACCACCGATGTGCCAGTACCCTGCTATGGAGGGACCACTACGTAGCTGAGAAGGTAATTCAGTCCCCATGCCCATCCAATCCTTGATTTCTCATGTGACACTGAAAACAGTGGGGGCAAATAATGCCAATTGTGTTCATGTTTTTTGCAATGTGGATACCTGCCCACTGAGAACTGTCCTGAGACCACCATAACTCATTTTACATAAGCCACTAAACAGTCCTCAGGTTAATGGCCTTCGGCCACCACTGACTTCTGTTGACTTTGAACTAATGACCTAGACGTAAAAGTCTCCCTAGCCCACTACTAATCTACTGAGCTATCCATTGCTGTGCAGATTGTATTATTTATCTATTTATTTCAGTTTTTGCATAAAAAAATACAAAGCTAAAAAATAATATTGGTGCACCTGTGCCAATCTTGTTTTATTTAGAAAAAGTGAGAGATTGCATGATTTTGATTTTCTATAAATCATTGACTGTGTCTTTTCTAGATTACTTTCCAATCCTGTTTCACTGCAAGATAAGTAAAATGTATCCAGTTTTCTTTGTGGTCCAACTTTGGACAGTGAAAACAAAATGAGATTGTCACATAAGCAAGACAACCTGCATTTTTATCTGAAATTCTGGGGTTATGGAAATCAGAATTGTTAAGCTGAAATAAAATGTTAAGGATACATAAGTTAAAGAGGGTGGCACTAAAATACAGTCCAGCTTAACCCCAAGATTAGTTTTGATTTTAGCAGACAAATTACTCTAAAATGAATACCTCACCTAGGTCCTGGTATCAGAATATAGTCTTACTATGACATCTGCAGCAGGGTGGACACTTCAGAGGGAGGAGGAGGCCATGAGGCAGGACTGAAGAAACTAGAGAGGTTGTCGTAGTCATGGCAGCTCAATTTCAGCACCAAAAATGTGCTGCAATGCACTTAGGAAGGAAAGATCTGCAGGCAGCATGCTCTATGGGAGGAGGTCAAGAAAACAGAGCAGGAGAAGGATCTGGAGATCATAATAACAAGTAATCTCAAAGTGGGTAATAGTGCAGCAAGGTGGTGGGCAAGTCAAATGAAATGTTAGCCTGCATAGGGAGGGGTATCAGTAGCAGAAGGAGGGATGTCCTTATGCCATTCTACAAGGCCATAATCAGACTAAATTTGGAGTATGGGGTACAATTCTGGAGCTCACACTTACAAAAGGGTATACAAAGCATTGACATAGCAACAAAATGGTGCAGGGTATGCAATAGAAAACATACAAGTAGAGGTGCAAGGAACTGGACCTGTTCATGCTCAAGACCAGAAGAGAGAGGGGGGATATGACTGAAACATTTTAATATGTAAAGGGAATCAATAAAGTTAAGGAAATGAGCTTATTTAGAAGAAAGGAGAGGGCAAAAACAAGAGGGCATAACCAAAAGTTAGATGGGGGAAGATACAGAGGAAATGTGAGAGGATGCTTCTTCACGGAGAGAGTGGTGGAGCCCTGGAACAGACTGCCAGAGTTAGTGGTGGGGGCTGATACAGTGGAGGGATTCAAGAGTTCATGGGACACACACACATTGGGTTAAGAGATGGAGGGAAGGATGGGGTCAGCGATGGGGGAAGGTGTAAAGGGTGGGCAAGGGCAGACTAGATGGGCCGTAGTGTCCTTTTCTGCTGACAACATACTGTCATACTGTGATCTAGAATATCAGGTGGTATAGTTAAAGAAATCAACCTGCCCCATGCAATTTTTCTAATAGACCCTTTTGAATTCTTGTAAATAATCAACATATACTAAAAATAAGTGATTTTTTATGATATTTTTGTTTATTTATGTATTTATTTAAGAGTTTAAGGCAAACTGAGTGGAGAGCCACTTGATTTCAGATGCATCCTGGGGGAAGGGGGAAGAGGAGCAAATAGAGAAAGAACAACATAATATTATACAAGTTTACAGATAGTAAAGATGACATAGACACTGTACATACAGATTACAGAGCTCCCATTGCTGTGAACCCAGTGGTAAACTGGACATGAGCAACATTAACATAAACATTCCTGGGGATTAACAAGATATGGTGAACAAATCGAAATATATCAGTGTTGAAGCACATTTGAAATACATATCACTACACAAAAGTTATTGCAGAACTTAGAGTGGAGACAACAAAAGGACCACATAATTAGTTAAGCTACCTAGTCACTTGTATTAGGCTAGGCAGTGCATAGAGTACATTTTCCATGGGTTCTGCAAAACGAGAGGCTATAAATAGTGGAGAGTGGGGGGCAGCGGCCCCTCGATGGTGCTACGTGCAAGTGCATGTGGAGGAGAAATGTGGCTTTAGGAGGTGGTTGAGATGTTGAGTGTTTGTGACGAGTCTAATGTCTGCCGGCAATGCATTCCATAGTTTGGGCATGTGGTATTTGAAAGCAACTTAACCTTTAGATGAGCCCATGAATGAGACATGAAAAAGTCTGGAGTCAGAGCTCCTGAGGGAGTATGCTGGTAGTGATTGGATTGAGAGGGCGGATTTGAGATAGGGGAAAGGGACTGTGCCCAGAATTTAACTATGGGCCTGGCACAGTGTATCTGCCTGCGATCCTGGATTGAGGGCAGGTCTAGGGACCTATAGAGGTCACAGTGATGAGTCATTGGGGGGGGGGACAGTCCAGGATGAAGCGACAGAAGGAATGGAAGAGTGTGTCAAGGCAGACTAGGGAGGATTTGGGAGTAGCGCCGTAGACCACTTTGTCATAGTCCAGTAAAGGGAGGAGCATCTTCTGAACAATTGCCTACTGGGTAAATGGAGGGATACTGTCCTTGTTGCAATATAAGGTGCCTAGTTTTGGATACAGTTTCTTGTGAATCAAATCGATGTGAGCGGAGAAATCAAGGCGATGGTTGAGCCAGACCCCTAAGTATCTGAAGGAGGTGCAAGCCTCCAAGGAAGCCCCGTCAATGGTGAGGAAGGTGGGGGGGGAGAGCCAGTAGAGTCTTTGATGCAAGCTGAAGGTTAGGGAGACAGTTTTCTTGGCATTAAGAATCAGCTGGTTGGAGCGAAACCAGTACTGAATAGCAATAAAGTCCTGCTGGAGTATAGAGGCCACAACAGCGGGGGAAGGGCCTGATGCATAAGTACGGTGTCATCAGCGTACATGTGAATGGAAGAGTGTAGGCAGAGCGAGGGTAAGTCATTTAGAAAAATGGAGTAGAGTATCAGGCCTAGGACTGAGCCTTGGAGGACACCGGTCATGACCGGGAGGGGATTAGAGGTGTGTGGGCCAATTCTTACTGATTGAGACCTGCCTGCCAGGTATGAGTGAAACAAACTGATGGCAGAACTAGAGAGTCTGGCACTCATAAGTTTGGATAGTAGCAGGGAGTGGGAGAAGGTGTTGAAGGCCTTTGCTAGGTCAACGAAAATGGCTGAAGTAGTGTGCCCTTTATCCATTCCAGTGGGAATGGCATCGGTTAGCCTTAGTAGGGAGGTAATGATTGAGTGCGACTTCCGAAATCCAGACTAGCAGGGAGTGAAGAAGGAGGATGAGTCAAGAAAGAAGGAGAGTTGGGCGAGTACAAGGTGCTCCTGTAGTTTGGCTAGGATGGGGAGTAGGGAGATGGGGCAGTAGTTTCCCTGCGAGGAGGGATCGCCCACTTTAGGGAGAAGGATGACTACGGCATGCTTCCATTCAGATGGGATATCAGCTAGTGTAAAAGAGAGACTGAAGAGGGCAGCCAGTGGGGTAGCGATCGCTGGGGAAGATTGGTGTAGCATTTTAGCATCTAGTCCAGAGGGCCATTGCCTTTGGTCGGATTGAGTGCCCACGTGCTTTTAGCACTTTGGTCGGGGTAACAAGACAAAATGAGAAGCTGGAGGTCAGGGAGGTGGGCGGCATTAGCAGGGTTGTGCTCGTGGAGGGGAACGGGAGAGATGATATAGGAGAGGCCATGCAGCTAGTGAAGAAGGTATTGAAAACAGAGGACACTTCACCATATTCCGAGACGGTGGAGCCTTGGACGTTTAGGGTAGGAGTGGGTGGCTGGGCAGGGGAGAAGAGCAGAGATGTGATTGTTTTCCAGAATTTCATTGGGTGATTGGAGTTTGAGTTGAAGGCTGTCTTGAAGTCATTAGTTTTGGCCTGTCTGATAAGTCAAGTGCAGGAGTTAAGGAGAGCATGGTAAAGCTGGAGTGTTGCCAGGGTGCCAGTTGCCTTGTACGTTTTCCATACCTGGTCTCTGGCATGGAATTGGTCAATGAGAAAGGTGGACACCCAGAGGAGATGGGCACCTCTGACCCGTGTCCTTCTGAGGGGTGCATGGAAATCCCACACAGCGAGGAAACTGGACTTGAAGAGTTCAAGGTCAGTGCCAATGTAGGATGCCTTAGGGATGACGCACCAGTCAACGTTTGCCAGGTCATACAAGAGTGCCGTGAGAGCAAGATATTTATAAGAGCTAGTGAACAATGTCCTTGGGTGTGGTGCTTTGGGCCTGTATATTTTTCTTACCACATAGATCATGTGGTGGTCACTTAGGGAGTCAGGAAGAAGACCAGCTTCAATTGTCCGATGGGGGTGTAAGGAAAGGGCTCAGTCCAAGAAGGAATGGTTCTGCAATTTGTAATTGAGGTGGGTGAGTTGAGAAATTTGCTGGGTGAGGTTTAGAGCATTTATTTTGCTACGTAGCTTGGAGCTGCCATTGGCGAGCCAATTAAAATTGAAGTCCCCAAGGATAAGTAGCTTGCCCTCTGATGTGGTCAACTTTAGGGTGTCCAGGTGGTCCAAGATGAGGGGCAGGGGGTATCAGGGGCACAGTAGGAGCCAGCTACATATACTGGGACAGTGTGTGGGAGTGATAGTTTGATTAGCAAGAAGTCTATGGCCTGTGAAGGCATGGATAGCTGGACAGGGGTGAACTGGAGCATGGAGGACATGCACATGGCAATACCTTTGTCCCTTTTTTTGCCCTGGTGATCTTGTTGAAAGAGCAAGTAGCCAGGGATAGATAATTCTGCTTCAATGTGGTGGGGCTTCAGCCAGGTCTCAGAGATGATCAAAACATCTGGGTATAGTGATAATACGAGTGGTTGCAGAGCTGTTATTTTGTTCTGAATGCTACAGATGTTGAGGTGCACTACTTTAAGACCTCTTGGTAGAATAATTGGCATGGTGGGGTTGGGTGGGCTAGGTCCTAGGTTCGGTTCAATGTCTCCTGCCAGTAGGAGCAGTAGCACTGTAAGCTGTTTAGTTCTGAGCAAGGTCCATTGGGGCTTGCGGAGGGCTGGGAGTTTCTGGGAGGGTTGCAGAGTGCCGCTTAAAGTGGAGATGTGTAATACTGATAACCCAGTGTGAAAGAAGGGTGGCAGAATGGAAGCACTGAGAACCCATTTGTTCAGGGGGCAATGGTGCAGCTGTCCTAGGGTGGAGGTTGAATCTAGGGGAAGGAGAACTGCTCTGGAATCAACACTGGGGGGATTTGACTGCATCTGCGGATAGGCAGCAGAAGGGAGGGAGGCTAGGAGTATAAGCAGGCAAATTAAGGAGAGAGATATAGAGACAGCATACTGCTTGTTGACTATATGTAGTCGGGAGATTGGTGTAGCAGCCACTAGAGGTGAGAGCAGATAATCTGCTAATGGGAGAGTGGGCTGATTAGTCAGTCACGTGATGAGCCCTATATAAGTCTTTGCTCACCAAGGGTGGTGGTGGGACAGCCAGCACACAGCGCTGGCAGGGCCAAACACGTGCAGTTCCAATATCTCTGGCACTGTTGCACTTTGCTGGTGCTCCGATCGTGATCTGCACACTGTACCTGTGACAGCTTTCCAGGATGGCAAGGATGACAGCGGTGCTCCGGCTATGGGGAGGGCTGGCTGAGATAGTTCTTGCAACCCAGGGCTGCCTGAAGAGGAAAGAGAGGGGCAAATTTATAAGGCAGCAGGAGGAGGAGGAGCATACATTGAATACTGAGCAACAAAGGAAAGGCTTCTACAGTTTGATTAACCTGGCACCATATGAGGTAATACTTAATTTGAATTCAGATTGTAAAGCTCACAGAACTAATAGAACATAGCAGGAACTTCGGTGCTCTCTGGATTGGCTCCTTAAAATTAATTGAGTTCCCTCTGACAATAATTAATCATTTAAATAAAGGCAGACTGTAATATTAAATAAGATTTCCTCTACTATAGTTGCATGCCAAAGTGCTTAAAGGGCCAGAAGCCTAGACAGCAGGTTAAGACACCTAAATAAACTTGCAGAAAAGTACTTAGCACTCCACAAAGTCACTTAAAGTTACTGTTGAAACATGTTTCAAGCTCTGGAGACATTTAGAAAAAGGCATGAGCAAAAACTATCAGCACAGCTCAGCCGACTAATAAAGTGGAAGTCATTTTTAAAAAAGGCGCCAAACAGCAAGTCCCATTGTTTCCAAACACACACCATTCCAAAATCTCTGGCACTGTTGCACTTTGCTGGTATTCCGATCATGATCAGCACACCATACCTGTGACTGAGCTCTCCGGGATGGCAGGAACAGCAGCGGTGCTCTGGCTATGGGGAGGGCTGGCTGAGATGGCCCTTGTGACCCAGGGCTGCCTGTGACTGAGCTCTCCAGGACAGCAGGGATGGCAGTGGTTCTCCAGCTATGGGGGGGGCTGTCTGAGAAGGCCCTCATGACTCAGGGCTGCCTGTGACTGAGCTCTCCAGGATGGCAGTGGTGCTCCAGCTATGGGGAGGGCTGGCTGAGATGGCCTTTGTGACCTAAGACTGCCTGTGACTGAGCTCTCTGGGATGGCAGGGATAGCAGTGGTGCTCCGGCTATGGGGAGGGCTGGCTGAGATGGCCCTCATGACCCAGGGCTGCCTAGCTACCAATGACCTAACTTGATGCGAGGTGTGTCAGTTCAATACAATATAGGATAAATATTTATCCATGAAAGAATGTTGATTGCAAAAGCTGGGCTAGGCTTTAGATAGTGTGTCATTCTTTAAGCTCCAGTAATTTAACTTGTCTAGCACAACACACACACACACACAAAACGCTTTTGAAGGTTATCCAATAGGCTGATCAGACTATATATCGGGGGTTGTCATATGTACCTTTCTTGTGCATTAGTACAATTATCGCTCCCTTCCAGGATTCCAGTAATATACCACCTGACCAAACTGCATTAAACAATTTCAGGACAATTGGCATCCACCAATCTTTGCATAACATATATTTCCACTAGTACTAATCAGGCACTAGTACCTTGCCTAATTTGAATTTATAAGGTACCTTCATAATTCCATATTGTGAAAGATGAGTTTGATAATTACCATGAAAGGTCACTGGATATACGACTGAATGATTTTCCTCATCCCGTGGGAAAAAAAACTTTGGGCCTGATTCCAAGATGCGTTATGCATGGCGCAAGGTGATTTACGTCAAACCCCATGGCATAAATCACAACTTGCACCATGCATTACGGCAAGTCACGATTCCAAGTCGTGACCTGCTCCATGTGATATGCGGGTAGCACCAAAGGTGACTTATGCCATCCACTATGCCCACAACCCCCAGTGGCATGGGCAAGGGTGGGTTACGGCAGCAACTGTGCCCTATTCCAAGACAGTGGCAGCTGTGACCCACATGTGCTATTCCAAAAGCCACAATGGCGCAGCAGATTTAGACCAACAGGGAGATGGTCTAAGGGGCATCTGTCTGTGCCAATAGATGGATGCCCACTCCAAAGCACTGAGGCACAAACATTGTCTGACTCTCCTTATCCCCCATCATAGACATGCCCCCCACCCCGAATGTCAGGGACCCCCAGGGTTCATTTCAACAAGTGCCCCCTACAAACACCAGTGGCACCTGGCCAGCCCCCCCATTGGCCCCTGGTGCATGCAACAGTGTTCGGGGCAGGAAGACTTCAGGGGGGCAGTCCTCTGTGGGCTGCAACCCATAGCGCCCAGGTCCGTTATGCCACTCCTGTGGCACTAGCTTGCAGCTGCCGCAAGTTGCAGGACGTAGGTGCCAGGGATCTTGCCTGTTTTGGAATATGGCGCAGGGCCCCCAGCATAGTGCCTCATGGTGCAACTCGCATATACCTATGAGTTGCGCCATGAGTTCTGGAATAAGGCCCCTTGTGTAAAATGATATCCAAGTATTACGATGAATCTGGGTGTTAGCATTACTATTATAATTTGAAGTACATTACCTTTTGCAGATAGTAGCAAAAATGTTTTGTAATTCTTGTTAATATAGCCTGATATAATTCATCCTACAATAATTTCTGAAAAAGATACTCTCATATTATTTTTTACTTTCCTATACTCCCTTTTGGCTTCCTTTAGTAAATGCATATTTTCAGATGATTTATCCTTTCTTACTTTCTTTAGGATTTTATTACGGCATTTCTTTTTATCGCTACATTTATTATTAAACCAAATAATGTCCCATGTTTTACATTTATTTTATCTATATATATATTTAGTAATACATGCACTTTAGTAACTTCAGTGGCATTTGACAAATGGCCCAAAACTGGGCATGTGTGGTTTGACTGACAGAGTCTCAAGATGTGAAAAGTTTTGTGATGGCATCTTGTTTGGTTTTTGAAATATGGAACAGCAAAAATGGCAAGAAAAAAAAGGTTTTGGTTTTCCTATAATTAACATTATTTTTTTTTGCTGTCATGCACAGCCTAAACAGTCCAGAATTTTTTCACAAAATGTTCAGGGTCAAAATGGCCTCGACCAAGGTAATGATTTTCAAAGGCTTTGTGAAAAAATATTAATATGGTTCCAGAGTTATAAGAATTTAAATTTTTTTTTTAGGATAACCCTCTATCTTGACCAAATAAAAAAACACTGACTGTGGGTGCTTATTTCATGATTTTCTTGTCAAGAGAAATAATTTACTTGTAATGGGAAAAAAATATATATATATTGATAAGACATAAAAATTATGTATTTTCGGAAAACAAACATGCAGACATATGTAACTGAGATCTGTTTGGCTAAGTTCTAGTGTTTGTTTTTTTGAAAATTGCCCTGGAAATAACATTTCCAGGAATGCAAAAATTCTGGATGCCCAGCTTATTGAAAGGAGCCATTTCCCCATGACCTCAATATGAGAACAGTGGGATGTTCCTGAAACACGAAGCCACAGCTGAAGTCACACTGCCAGCATCAGTTGGAGCTGTGAGACAGTTAGCCCCTTCTCTCTTTCTGTTTGTCTGTTTCTCTGTATATCCATCTATCTAATCAAATTAATATTCATTAAGTGAACCAGAGTGTCCTCCCCCAGTACCACTCCTTTCTCCCCCTCCCTCCAGGTCCATCACTACCCCCTTCTCGGTATTTATTTAAATATATATATATATATACATAAGAAGACCAGAGTGCCCACTCCTGGTACCACTTCTCTTTAGCCCCTTCCCACCAGGTCACCCATCCCCCTTCCCATGATATACATGTCAGCACTAGGGGTGCCCACGACTGGTACAACCAAACAGTAGCCCAACACTAGAGTGCCCATCACCAGTATTGAAACATCCCTAAAACAAAGAAAATCATCCCTTACTGATTTTTTGTGTGCTTAAAATTATAAATGTTCATGAAAATTGTACCAGTTATAGGATATTAACTCAAAAACTTTCATTTCAGAACCCACTTCCTTCACTACTACACTGCAGAAAGTTGATTGATTCTTCCTTGAACTTGCATCCTAAACTGCTTCATATGTTATCATGGATATGGACTGAATCTGAGGAAACTGTTATTTTTTGTTTCCTTAGGGAGTTTAGTGTTCAAACATAGTGCATTAGCTAGTGTGTGCCAAACTCTACAGCTATGTACATTAATGTGAAAATCAGATTTCATTTACTATGAAAGTTTCTTTTTTAACAAGGAGAAGAAAAGGAATTTTGTTTTCACTTTATGGCTATATCATTATCAGGAATTAAAAAAAAAAAGACTGTATTTTTTTGATTATTGGCTACCCTAGTATATTTGCGGCACTCAGATTGTAGCCACACTTGATATTTAAATATATAATCCAAGCCACCCTCATATATCAGCCCCAGTCAGTAATAATGTATTTGTACAATAGTTACCACATGGCATTTGACGTACTGAGTGTTCTTGTCAGTTCATTAACCATTAATACTGGTAAGGACTTCAAAAATACTTTTGTACTTGCTTTACAAACCAAGTAAGCTAACAAGTCATTGAAAAAAAAAGAATCATATGTTGCAACCTCAGTATCAGTTGTTATGTTTGACGTTTCATTGTTCGGGACAGCAATCAGAAACTGCATCTGTAAAAGAAGAAAAAAGGAACATGGGGTGCTCATACTGTTTTCTTCTGCATAAGCTGCTCTTTGTTCTGTAAGTTCACTGGTATCTAAGTTTGTAAGCTTTTGACAATTTGTTCTTACCAGTGGACTTAATCAAGTTCATCCAAGTAGTCGATGTCTCCCTCAGACTCCTCTCCTGGCTCACAGTCTAGTCGCTGTTAAAAGTTGGGCTCACTGGCAGTACTGGTACCCTTGGTTTCACTGATTTGTTTTCTGGAGCCCTTTTCTAATTGAAACTGCCCTCAATTACTAGACACCTCGAGGTTGAAAACTGAAAAGTCAAATACGAGCTGCTGCTAGTAATCATTGAAATATGGTATGCAAATGCTTTTCAGTAAGCAATGTTAAAATAACTTATAAAATGGTTTGGCTCAAACAAGCAATCTGATTAGTCAGAACAGGTCACCTGACCAAGCATTAATTTCATATTGCCTCGCCACATGGTTCAAGCTTTACTTTCTTCTTTCTTTTTTTAAATTTTAAAACCACTTGATAGGCACAATAACACACTCCAGAGTGCCATAAATGACTGAATTTCCCAAGTGGTTGAAGACATGCAGTAATTAATACTGCACACTATGTTGTATGTTATTGATTACTTAATCTGCACTGAAACACTGAAAGAGCAAATTGAAAAGCAAACAGAAATGTTTGGACAATACCTTATATTTTCAAACAAATTCGATTTTGTATAAATTGTCACTGTGATAATCCCTCCACCATTGTTTTCCTAATTTGTCTGGAGCCAGCATCATGACTCTCATTCATCATAATCAAAAACAAGGAGGGATATTCTGCACATGAGCTCATATCTGACTATGACAGAAATACAGCTCTTTTTCTAGTGTAATAAACACTAAACAGCAATAACAGAAAGTCTAAAAAGTAAAATCATACTATGTTTGAACCCTGGGCCCAGAGGGGGTCCACAGATATGCAAGTATGAACAAACCAGAGTTTATCTGCTGATTCCCTGCATGGATTTTTGAGGCAAATGACTCTGATTGTTGACTTTAAATGCCCTTGGTGTCCTGCAAGCATGTACAGTAAGGTACATTTATAAATGCACTCTCCAAGTTTCTGGTAACCTTCCAGACATCTTTTCAGCAATAAAGCTCTCTAGACATTTTACAGAAACAAAAGATTTAACGTACCATTACTTGTGCAACCTCTATCACTCCAATTAACTAGATAACTACTGGGTCCTCTTGATTTATAAGGAAATGACCCATGTTTACAATATTTCTAGTGTTGGTGGGACCACAGGACAACCCCAGGTAACTGAAGCCCCAGAAACCACACCTCGTGGTTGAATTTCAGTGAACTCAGGTGGTGTGGCTTCAGAGGTGGCTAACGCAGCTGTGGTGAACAAACTTCATAATGTTTAAACTGCTCTAAGTGGAAACAAAAGGTGCTGCTCAGTTGCTGTGCTGCAGATTGATTTATTTAAAGCCACATCTCAGCTCAGTGTTTAATGTAGAGCCATAATTAAATTCAGAAATAAAAAAAAATCTACTTTTACAGACTGCCATTCACTTTAGGAAGCAAAGTGCCTCTGCTGTTTGCCCTGTAGAGAGACTTGTCTGGCAGGCAGGGATACTGAAGACATGGGGTTGGATTTTAAAAGTGGCATGATTGCTGCAAGCCTGGGGTTTACTATATTGTTGTAGTCTAGCTTGTG
The DNA here is from genome assembly GCA_016271365.2 of Neoceratodus forsteri. NCBI lineage: Eukaryota > Metazoa > Chordata > Ceratodontiformes > Ceratodontidae > Neoceratodus > Neoceratodus forsteri. Next base: position 864,563,312 of record CM057450.1, on the reverse strand, counting down.
GCAATCCTGGGGAACCCTTTTCATGGTGCTCGCACCAAGTATGTGGTGTAAGTTGTCAGGCAAACTGTCACAACTGTGTCAGGTCTACTAAAATCAGTTGCAGTTGTGGCAAACCCATCTGGTGCACTGAAAAAAACAAGGTGTGGTGATGCAGAACCTCATGCAAGCCCCATGCCACCCACCGAATATCCCAGGCCATGGTATCACTTTTATATTTCCATCATCATAATAACACTAAATTTGAAGCATTAGGTTTCCTGTAATACTAAAAACAAAACGTACTGTCCAGGCAGGTCTAGTCAGGCAAGCAGTAAGAGGTTTAGTAAACATTTAGTCATAACTGTGGGACACTTCATGTTACAGCTAGACATCTCCCTTTCAAAGGTGTTACAAGTCATTTCACTGCACTTTGCGTTCAGATTACACTTCTCAGAGGCAAGATATTAAAACATTATCATTCTGCACAAGATTCATAATATGTTTTATATCCTCAGTCATCAGCTCCTCAAAGGGATGTGCTATTGTATGCGTGACATCCCTGGGAAGCAGGTAGTCTTAATCAGCAGTGCAACCCCAAGCAAGTTTATGGTTTTGGCATATGATTTCTTCTTGATTTTTCCACTGCTAAGCATATCTTCCCCATATAGAACACCCCTCCATCCAGCTGAGAACAAATCTGATACAGTATTTTCTGTTCTCTTTGGGACACATGCATTTGTGCAGCAATCTGTTAATTTCAGAGCACCACACATGTAATCTTCAAAGGTTACCTTCTCTATCCCACAGCTGTTTCTTGTGGCAAATCCATATTCTGCTGTTCTCTCTCATTCTCTGGCTTTCAAAGGAACCCTTCATTTGCACAGTATACTTACACTTAAGGTGACCTTTCACATTTTGGTTCCTATATGGGAAACCTACATTTCTGATGCACACTTCTATATTACCTAGGTTCTCCCACAACCTCCATAAGCTTTTCCACTGCTTTGTATTCTAACTATGTTCAATGTGTGGCCGCAAGTTGTGTAGGTACTTGTTCAATGTTACTTTGATGAGTTACTTTCACTTTAATCATTCCTCTAGATTCCCACTCTTGGTGGAGAAGCCATGAGAAGATTTTTTTTTATTTTCTTATCTGTTTATACTCCCGCTTCCTGTTTACCCTCTTCTGTCTGATCCTCCCTGCCCCCACAATCCCATCACCTGGCTTCCATGAGACTTACCTTCCCTCCATCATCCTCTGCCCCAGGATAGTGGGGGATGCCTGGTCACCAGTATGGAGTCTTCAAGAAGTCAGTCTTCATTTGGTAGCAGGGTTTTATCCACCAAGTTCTTGTCCCTGGGATCCCAAAGATGTGCATTGGGTAAGGCAGTTGGGCTCCTCCTCTGTGGAGGTGGCCCAGATATTTAGAACATCAGTTCCTTTCCCAATGTGTGGCATCACATGAGCTGCCACCCAGCAACTACTGGGTGGCAGCCTAACAGCTAACCATCCAACCCCCCACTCCCTGAGAGAGGAGAGGAGTCCTACAGACACTCAATCCTCCCTTTTCTGGCCAGCTCTGAGTGACCCATGTCTGTTCCCAAACCCAGGTTCCTAGTGTGGCAGGAGGTAAGCTGCATCGTGCCTCAGCCCTCCACACCACTGGGACAGCTTAGGAGAAGTTTCTTGAGGCTAAAAGGAAATTGGTAGCTGAAAGAGCTACACCTGAGGCAGAGAAAAATAAGGAGGGGAGGGAGGTGGTTGTGAAAAACACTAGGCAGAGGAAATATGAGAGTGTCTGGCTTGTGCAAGGTACATGGGAGAGGTCTAGCATCCTCTCTCCATCAAACTACAGGTGAAACCAATTAATTCAGCATGCGGCTGCCAGTTGCATAAGAGCTTGTGCAACATTACTTTGATGAATTACTTTCTCTTTCTCTTGAAGCCCAAAGAATTATCTTGAGGCTATTGTAAAGCAATTTAGTAGCTAAAACAGCAAAAATACCAAAGTTACAGAACTCACCTCCTCCAACTGATGGAATAGACCCAATAGTAAAGAGGGTAGTTAAAAAAAATCTGTGGGGGAAACTCTGAGGAAACATAGTTATTGGGTTAACCTTCACTCCATGTTTCTAAATATTATGGGGCTAGCTGTTGATAAGTTTGGCAGAGTTTGGAATTTGGATCTCTACTTTTCAATGCAGGATGAGGTGAGTGACACATCAGTTTGACAATACAAGGCACTATGTTCTTTCCGGAAAAAGAGATGGCTTCTCCACCTCAGAATGAATGGCTGGATATAGATAAGAAATTGGGACCCAGACAAGACAGCAGCACTCTGAAATGAAGGTCAAACCAGGAAGTAGTCATGATTTAATAGTTTTCAGTACACAGAAGAGGATGAGTAGAATCAAGATGTCTGCCCATAGATTTCAGTTGGATGAGGACTTGAGTAGGGCACCAATCTTTTTTTTTTTTTAAGTTTTTCACTTTATGTTGCTCGTGGCCACCTAGGCTTTCTGCCTGGTCATGGACCCCTGTAGCCCCTCCTCCATAACTGGCTATGACTCCGACAACACCAGCATACCGCCTCAGGGTGGGGATGTGGCACCTGAGGCACAGTGCCACATACGTGGGACTAGAATCAGAGCCGACCCTGGAGGCTGATTAGGGCCAAGGGCTGGCATCATTAATGGCAGCCACAAGCAGATTTTCTGTTTTTGTGTCCCCAGGGGTGGGGACGTGCAATGACATCCAGTGTCCACCCCGTGCCTCTTTATCTTTTAGATGCCAGTGCTTGAGTATCCTCCTGGCCTCCACAAGGTGTCATACACGCACCGGGCATTCATCCCAGCCCTCCCCCCGGAGAAGAAGAGCAGCCTTGAAAGTGCTTGATCCCCAGCCAGCCCTCCAGCTCCTGGGTCCATTCCCAAACCTGAGTTGCTGGCGTTGCATGCGGCTGAGTAGGACACCAATCTGATTTTGTTGTTAAAAAAAAAAAGTTATGAAAACCCCTCTTTTACTTCTCTCAGTTCTTGATCTTGGTAAATTATGGATAGCATGATCTGCTGATCCTTCCTTGAGGCTGTTTTTTGTTACATGAATTGCAGAATTAAAGACAGAAGGAGAAGAGGTAAATTATCCTTATCCAGGTCTTAGGAGTCCAAGGAATGCTTGGGTCATGGCTGATTGTAGATTAAGATTAGTAGAACACCTGTAAACTCCATCTTTTAAGTGAGCCATCGTTGAGATAACATGCTGTAATCCATATGTTCACAGCAGAGAAAGAGACACTCCATTACTCAGACATCCATAACCCAAAAAAAATCAAACTGAAAAAAAGGCACCACCAACCAAAACCATGTAGGTGCAACAATATTTACTGGAAAATGTGGAAAGCTGCTTACATAAAATGTGCCATGTGGCATGACAACTGTGCTCAACAAAGAGCAGCCTGACCATTTTGTGCCTGTGGGCTTCATCAGGGGGGTAGGCATATGTCACAACATTCATTTAAATAGTGCATTAATGAAGTCCTGGTGCTAGATTTGGCATGGGTGCTGGGTGCAAGTTGCAGGATCATGCTTATACTATATACCATTCCCCTGATTGTGGGCACAAATTTCTGCAGGAACTATAAATTTTCATGGCCTACCTGGTGTTGGAGTCCCCAAAACATTTGGTTTTGAGTGACTTCAATGCCTAGGTAAATGACGAAACATCTCTTTTTGGAATGCAGTTCCTCCAAGTGATGTCATCCCAGGGTTTCGTACAGGCAATTGCCACTGATAGCCACCGGGGCAGCCATGACTTAGATCTGGCCTTCTCAAAGTGTCATGACATCAGCAAGATCAGGGTTGATCTGGTCATTTGGTCAGATCATCATGTCATTTAGTTCCTCTGTGGGGCTCCCCATTTAAACTACACTGTTGAGATGATCAGATATCACTTTTTTAAAAATCTGGAACCTCAGGGCATCCTGGCAGTATTGAAAATCTCAAGAATTAAGACAGCTTGCATGGTGGGAGTCATGGCAGCTGTGGAGGGTTATAATTTAGGTCTCTCATCTGCTGTTGACTCCCAAGCATGGTTCCGTGTTCGCCCCTTGACCTCCCGACTCAGGTCGCCCTCTTATGACGTAGACCTGAGGAGGCTGAAGACTAAGAGGCTGAGGTTGGAATGCTGTTGGCAGAGGTCTTGCTCAGAGGAGGACAACTTGATGCTGAGGACTCACTAAAGTGAGTATCAGCAGGCAATCACTCTGAAAAAGTCAGCATTTCTATCATGGGTGATTGGTGCTGGAAAGAAATGGCCGGCTCAGTTTTTCAGTACTACGGACAGACCAATAAACTGAGTCAATCTGCAGTCCTGCAGAGCCTTTTTTCATGTCAAATGTGAGGAGTTTAACCAGTTCTTCCTAGGCAAGCTGTCCACTATTTTGGCTGGGATATATCCAAGTAGCCAATCATTAGCTGACAGTGTCTGATCTTCACATGACGTAGGCACTCCATTTTGTAGGCCGAGTTTGAGCCAGTCTCTGCAGATGATGTCTCCTGCTTGATTTCTGGTTTGCGTCCCACCTTCTGTGTGTTGGACCCTGGGCTGACCAGACTTATGTTAAAATGCTGAGATTCACTTGGACCAACTTTGGTGGAGATCATCAGGTATTGCTTTCAGGAGGGTATTTTCCATCTGCCCCTAAAATTCCCACTACAGACCTGTCTGAAACCTTTCTTTTCTTGGAAAGTTGAATGAGAAGGTGGTGGCAGTGCAACTAAAATAACACCTGGAGTGGCATGACATTTGTGAGCCTTTCCAATAGGGATGGGTGAATGTTCAGTTTTTAGCTCCTGTGGAACTTCCACAGAAATCAGGGAACTTTAGCTGAAGTTTTGGAATTTCTGCCTGTGGTGGAGCGGAAAAAATCCATGAAAGTTATGGATGAAATTCTGGCTATATAAGCCTTGGTGTTTGGTGTGGCTAGTGGTCCCTCCACCCACTCACCCTACAAGTACCTAAACTATTCCTGGTGGCTAGCAGTCCCTCCTCCCACCGGATCGCCCACCCGACTTTTAAAAAACATTTCTCCTTCCTTGTTTTTTTTTTTTTTGTACAGGGCTTTATGCTCCTCCCTCCATATGGCCCCATCTGACCAGATCCCCAAGCTCTGTCCCCTGGAATTACCGAGGCTTACCTTATGCCTGGTCCAGTGGCGGTGCCTGCGGAGAGTTGGACGCCATCCTGCTACCGTTTTATTTCCTCATTTTCTGCCCATTTTTTACCCAAGGGCCCCCAGGAGAAGGATGCATGCATGTGGAGGCATGCATGCACCTTACAGCCCCAGTAACGACCCTCCTCTGCCCATCCCACTGGCCTATCAATAGCACCCTGCTTGCGCAGCCCCTTGGCCTCCACCAGGGGGCAGCCATGAGCGAGGGATGATGTATCACTTCCCGGAGAGGAGAGCTGACTGTTGGCAGCTCCATCCAGCTCTGCCATCCCCCCCGTGCCAACCTCCGATGACCCAGGCTGGCTCCCAAACCCAGGTCACCGGCATGCCACAAGGTAAGACGTCCAGCACCTCAGCCCTCTACACCACCAGGCTGGCTTCTCCTTCCTTGTTTTAAATAGCAGTCCCTACCTCCAAACCCTGCCTGACTGTGCAAATACAGCCCGACAAATGCCCTGATGCCCTGGTGGCTAGTGGTCCCTCCCCTCCACCCGTTCACCCCCTTAAGTGTACAGTATCCCCCCCCCCCATCTCTGTCTGTACTGTAAAAAAAATCCCTGGTGGTCTAATTGTTTCAGTCAACCTGTCCCTGGCCCCTTCCCATCCCTGATCTCTGGTCCCTGAATACATTTTTAATCCCTGGTGATCTAGTGCCCCCCACCCAAGCAGGTATCCCATCACCCCGTTCCCAACCCCATCGTAAAACCCAGCGGGCAGATCAGCACCGCCCTCCTTTCTCTGCCACAGCTGGCCCACCCGTTGAGATGTCAATGAATGAGTGTGTTCCTGTACAGGTGTACTAAGCACATGTGCAGGTTACCAGTTCATGATTACAACTGCAGTGGGAATTTTTTCCAAGGTTGCTACGGTTACTGAGATATTGCACCATTTGCAGCACAAGGGTTACTCGGAATTTGCCTAGACCTGCGCTACATCTCTATAATTATAGGTAGGTGGTAACATTATGCAGTAATGGGACTGCTGGTCCATCCAATATGCAATAATGGGCCCTGTGCTCCCAGATGGAGATGACAGCTCATTACAGTGTATGTACACTTATGGGAACTATAAAAGGGTAAGATTACACTTTCTCAGAAAGTAAGGAAATTCATTGCAAAAAAACTTTGTTGCTGCATCAGTTAAGATTAAAGTGACACAAGTAGGGTATTGAGGCATTAGGGTAAACACCCTAACCCCCACCCTACCACCCCACCCTTCACAGACCTACAAGGCATTGGGTGTACCTTGGGGTCATCAGGCCTAACTCTCTCCCCATTCTCCTATACTCTATCATGTCATCTTTCTTGCACATGGAATTGGGTGAGAGTTAGACCCAATGATCCTAAGGTACATCCCTTGCCCTGTTGATCTGTGGAGGTTGGGGTTGGGTTGGGGTGGTAGGGTAAGGGGTTAGGGTGTCAACCCTAATGCCTCATTTCCCTACTTTTGTCCATTGGACAGCTCTCCTCTTCCTGGGGAGAGATCCAGGGTATTCCTGACACAGTAGAGATGCCCGGTGGAGACTGGGGGTACTACTGGTGCAGGAATAGAAATCGGTGTCTGTTGGGTAGCAGTGTGCTGATGCTATTGCACGACTGTGCTGGGGAAAACAATGAATATATATATATATATATATATATATATATATATATATATATACACACACACACACACACACATACACAGTATATATCTTAGTTCCCTTTAACTCTCCACTAACTTTGCATTTTTTTCTCCTTCAGCTAATTCCTAAAGAATACCTATGGTTGAAACAGTGATTCTAACTCTATTTTCTGTTTTCAGCATGCATTAATATCACCATTTTGTTTTGCTTTCAGACCATGACATGTGCTGACACAGCACCTTCTTTTTTTGATCTTACATTTTATGTGGTATAAATCCACTTCCTATTACAGGAATTCAACTAGCAGGAGATAAGTAAGTTTATCACTTGGTACCCTGATCCTTCATCAGACAAGTCCATGGGACTAATACAATATGCAGAACCAGAGCGAAGTCCAACAATAAGGATACTGGTTGAAAAAAATCACAACATCATAACATTAATACTGTATGGCTAGAAAACAATAAGAGCAACAGAAAAACATGGACAGAGACAAAATGGTCTGGTGCAAGAAGACACGTGGAGAGAGACACAAAAAAAAATGGCAGCAGAAGCAGAGAAACTGGAGCCAGTACTGAGGTAAATCCACATGTAGAAAACACTAGACAGGGAAGATGTGTGAGAGTGTGGCTTATATAGGACAGTGAAGTGGAGTCTGGCATCCTGCCATCGAACCAAAGGTGAAACCTTTCAGTTCTTTTTGTCATACATTCTCCTTTGTATTGCACACTGTGAAATCCCCCTTTTATCTAGCACTCACTGGGTTTTTTCCTTACTTTGTTATCCTAACAAGACTATCAGTATGTATCATCCTGTTCTTATCTCTGATTTCACCCCTGTACTTCACTGGCTTTATCAGGGTGGCCAGACTATCACTCATGGATGCATCACTGAATGTCCTACAGAGCTCATTCCCTGTTCACCAAAATCCTTTCCACTGGAGACTCCATATTAGCTCTGCTCTTTTCTGTGCATGGAGACGAGAGACAAAGGAAGTGCCTTGGCTGGGATTAGAACAGATGCCACTCAGATTACTGCACCCATGGGAATAAAACTGTAATTTATTTGTGCAGTACTGTACCAGGTTGTGCAACTGAAAAAGGGTAAGGATATTTTGGGAGTCCCAGGTTTCGAGTTACCATTGTGGTCCAGATGGTAGCACAGCAGATTGGTATTCTGAGTAGCCTGGGTTCACATTCCAGCTAAAAGTTATGAGTGGGGTGCCAATGGGATCTGTCCTGAGTACTGTCCTTTTCAGTATGTTAATCAATGACATTGGTGAAGGAATCTGTGGTACAGTCAGATGCATCTCTTCACAGATGACACTAATCTCTGTTGGAGGGTAGAGAGGGATAAGGAAATTAGAGAGATGCAGAGTGACCCCACTAGGACTACAAATTATTTTAGCTGCTATCTTACTATGCCTGCAGAAAAGATAGTGTCTGCTTTTCCTACTATGAAATCTACTAATAGCTCAAATGATAAAGGTTTTGGGAAATCTGAAAAATGGGGGATATGCAAAATGCTGACTCAAATATACAATTTTTCTTCAAGGATAAGGAGGCAGGACCATAACTCATAAGTGGCAGAGTCAAAAGTGAGTAATGAAGGTCCTGCCTCCACACAAGTGATGATGATTTGTGTATTTTGAGTCAGATCATTTTATATTCAGTGTATATAATATTAGCTTAATAGTTTGTATGAACATAAAACTATTTTTGTTATATTTCAACTGTTGGCTTTAGTGCTGCACTTGGCTATTGTGATGCCATCAATATAGTTAAAGTCGATCTTTGATTGGTTCAGTGGGCTTTGTGACATACCCTACTTTGCATGATAATATCTTGCTATGCTGGGTTATTGGGACATACCCACTTTGTAATGAAATATTATCTTGTTATGCTGGGTAAAGATAACACATTTTCTCTTATTATTTATTAGTACATACTTGTTGCATAAAAAACATTTTACTCATTAGGATAAGTGTCTCAACTTGCTCAAAATATTTGAAAAAAGAGTTCAATGTCAAAACGGCGATTGCCATTTGAGCAAGTGTACATCACCGAAAATAAATGATGGTGATGTACACTCACAGCCCCCCTCAACCCCATAACTAAAGATTCTCAACTCTGGGGGTTGCATGTTGCGGGGGTATAAAACTTAAAAAAAAAAATAAATTGGCCCCAACAGAAAAAGCGATGCCCACCCCAGAACCAAACCTAGAACCCTCCAAACCCCAGACGTCCACTATCACCACCATGCCACACGGACAGCTCAGCACCTGGCTGCCACATTACCTCCGACATACCCTCCCTCCCCTTCTGCCCCTTCATAATGTGGTCCCTCCCCTCACGCGTGTGTACATCCTGTCACCTTCCTTTCCCTACCATGATATTCTGTAACTACCCTGCCAGGTAGCCCAGAAACTTGGTGCCATGATTGAGTCGCCATATTTGCAGACACTGAATCTGGGTCTTCGTGTTCACAGGATACCAAAAAAAATTAAAGGTATGACTTGTATGGGGCCTGATGGAAGACATAGGAAACTTTGATATCGTTTTAAATGAATTAGTAGTACCAGTAACAAAACTGTTTAAGTTTTCATCATCCTTCAAAGAAGTTCCTTCTGTCTTAAAGCACGCACATGTGACACCTGTATATAACAATGGGTCAATGTAAGAAGTCAGTTATTGTCAACCCATCTCCATCCTTGCTTCACTATCTAAAGGATTAGAGTCTAGAACCCTCTCCAGTTTGACTTCAGGAAAAGGCACAGCACTTAGACTGGCCTGGTTTGGGTGCTTAATGATCTGATGGTGAGGGATAGAGGTGAGTGGTCTATTTTCATTATCCTTGATCTCTTGGCTGCATTTGATGCTGTGGATCATGGGGTATGTGGATCACCTGCAGGTTTGTTGCAGACTATCTAGTGTGATCCTCAACTTGTTCCATTCTTTCCTCCCGCAGGAAGCACAGGGTGGTTTTGGGACTCTTCTCATCCCAGCCACTTCCTCTGTTGAGTGGGATCCTGCAGGGTTCCGTTTTGTCCCTCATGTTGTATGCAGTGTATATGTTACTGCTAGGAAACATTATAAGGCAGTATGAGCTGAGTTTCCATTGCTACACTGATGACACCCAGCTATACCTGTCTCTTGCACCTTCAACAACAGGATGTGGTCTTGGTTTTCAATCAGTGCCTTGCTGAGGTCCAAGACTGGATGAGTGCCAATTGGTTGAGGTTAAATCCAGATAAGACAGAAGTTCTGGTGACTGATCCTGGTCGCCCGAGGGTTGCTATGCAGACTGGTCAAGTCTCTGGGCTTAGGCTTAGAGATTACCAGCTTCTTGTCTCTTTTAAGATTAAAAATCTTGGTGTTGTTCTGGACAGCAGCTTGGCACTTGAACATCAGGTGTTGGCCGTGATCCAGAGTGAATTCTACCATCTAATAAACATTGCCAGGACTAAATCCGTAATTCTCTTGGGTGACCTGACATCACTAGTTCATGCCTCTGTTACAACATGGCTTGACTATTGCAATGTCCTTTACCTAGGGCTACTGGAAGTTGCTCTTGACTGTCTGCAGCTGATGCACAATGCAGCAGCCAGGCTATTGACTGACCTTCCTAAGTCTTATCATATTACATCTGTGCTGTGCTTTCTGCAGTGGCTCCCTGTTAGGTGGCAGATCATCTTCAAGGTCGGATTGTTGACCTATAAAGCCCTACATGGTCTGGGGCCAGGTACCTGCAAGATTTCATACTGTATTACCACTCTTACTGCCCTCTCCAATCATATGAGGAAAGCTTCTTAGTGATTCCCAGGGTTCATCTGCAATTGTCTGGTGCTCAGTCTTTTTCAGCCGCTGCACTCACCTTGTGGAATTCACTACTGCATTTGATTAGAGAGGCTTCCTCAGTGGATACCTTCAAGATGGACCTGAAGACCTTGTTATTTAGCAAAAGTTTTCCCTTTTTCTAAATTTAACCATATAATTAGCCTGTATATTTTATGTATTTTTTGCTGAGATGTTGTCTTTTAAACTTTTTCTTTTATTAATAGTAATATATTGTAGGTATACGTTATTGGAATTTTGTTCTGCTTTGTTATTTTAGTAGTATTCTTTGTAAAGTGTGTAGGGTCACAAAGAGATAGAGCACTTTAACAAATAAATAAACTAATAACATACAGACTGTCAAAAAGCATGAATTTAGAAAATTTCACCTTACAACTATAGCTCCTTCTGAATTCACCAATAGTGTGCATGAGGCTTTGGAAAGCAGAGACAAGGTAGAACTAATGTATATTGACTTATTGAAAGCTTTTGATCTTGTCAATTTTGACTTATTGTAGAGAAATTTTAGCACCTTGGCTTCCCCAACTCAGTTGTGGATTGGTTCAATAGGTACTTGGTTGCCAATTTCAACAATTTAAAATACTTAGAACATTTTCCTCTGTTCTTCCATTTAAATTGAATGTTCTACTGGGGTCAATATTGAGGCACCCTATTATTTTTTTTAATGACCTGCCCATGACTGCTGAACCAGTCTGTATTATGCTTTATGCAAATTATGTTGTGTTATTCACCAGTAGCAAAGATGCTGCATCTGTTAATGACAGATTGCAAAGTGGATATGATAATATCCAGATGTGGTTTACATGTAGGAAGTTATGTCTAAATGTGAATAAAAACAAATGCATGCACTTTTCCAGCAAAAAGCAAAGCCCATTTAATTTCCCACTACATATTGGGATAGATGAAGGCACTTTGTTACAAGATACTGTTCCTTATTTGTATATTGGTGTTGTACTTGATATCATTTTATCTTATTCATTACATAGAGTTACTTACCTATATTACCATGTTAAGACTGTAAATAAGAAATTTGGGGTTCTTTATTGTAACAAATGAAATCTTACACCTGAAGCTCAAAAATGAGTTATTTTGTCCAACCTTAATTCCCATTATTGAGAATGGACTTGCAATATAGTCATCTGCTGGCAAACCTACATTGCATATGGTTGAAATGCTGTTGAATAAGGTGTGCAGATTTGCTTTCAAACTGCCAAGGGGTTTTCATGCCACTACACTCTAAAATTAAACCTGCCCAGTTTGACTCCAAGAATACAGTATTCACTAGGACTCTGGGCATGAAAATGCATTTTGGAAAGGTACAGTAGAGCACTACCTAGGTTCCTTGGTGAAAATGGAAATGCCAGACTCTTCTGTTACACGATCTTCATTGGGAACTGTGTTATAGTTATCAAACTGTTGAAATACATTTTATCAGGATTCATTTTAGTACAAAATTGTGTGCTTTTTGAATTCTTTACTTAAGGATTTGACTTCCATTATGATCTATAATCAATTTATATCTGTATAGAGATCATATTTGCACGTTTCTATCAGTGTACCTGTTTTAAATAAGTGGTATTATATGATGTATATATATTCATATGTCTTGTTTCATGTATATGTGTACATCAAGTATAAAAATGACAAATGTGTCCATAGGTCTTTCTTTAAATAAATGAATAAATGAATGAACATTTAAGTTCATGAGAGGCATAAACAAGATGAACTGTGAAGAACTATTTAGCACAAGTAACATTTCAAGGACACGGGGGCATGAGTGGAAATTGACGGAGGATGATTCAAATCAAGAAATATTTGAGAACATTATGTAGCACAAGTAAGAGTTCAAGAACACGGGTACATGAGTGGAAACTGATGGGGGATGGTTGAAATCAAGAAAGATTTGAGAAAGTTATATTTTACAGAAAGGGTGATGGAACCATCGAATAGTTTACCCACTGAGGTGGTAGGTGCCAAAACCATATATGGTTTCAAGCACAGCTGGGACAGTGTGAAGGGTATAGTTGTTATTTAGGGTGGTAGCAGTAGGGAGGGGAATGGGGGTGGACAGTGATAGCCAGTACTCTCTATGGACAGTACATCCCAGAGTTTGATAGGGAACTAAGGGCAGATTGGACTGACCATTGGTCTTTTTCTTTCATCGACTATGTTTTTATGGAATGCATTTAATGCTTTTTTTCACTCTTCTGTCTGTTTGTGTTCCATAGATACACACTGCCCTTTTGTGAATTTATTTATTTTATTTATTTATTTGTAAATCAGTTTAAAACCTTTGAGCCAGGGGCTCGTTTCCAAAGGTACCTCGTCACATTGAAGACAAACATAGCAAATTTAGGTTACAGAGTACAGGTAGCTGAAATAAGCATCACCAGAGGCACCTCGTCACATTGAGGACAAATATAATACATTTAAGTTACAGAGTACAAGTAATTGAAATTGGTGCTACACAAGTTGAATTCATACATTGTACAATCTAGTGGCATTACAGTAATACAGCAGGCACAGGTCTGGTTATACATAGGTATGGTGCACCAGGGGAAGAGGTGGTGGGGTGGGGTGAGGTGGAGAGCCGCCCGGCGGGCGTTGTCATGAGTGGAGAGGTTGAGGCCACATTCAGAGACAGAAGCAGCTATGAGTGTTAAAGAGTTGCCTCCGAAGGGCGATTTTGAAATTGGAGATTGTGGTGGCATTGGAGATGGGGCAGGGAGAGAGTTAAATCAGGATGGGGCTCTGTAGCAGAAGCACCTCTGACCATGGGTGGTTCTTGATCTGGGGACCAGTAGATTGGTCTTGATGGAGGTTTGTGTTGTGACAGTAGGTGGGGTCTGGTGGATGGAGGCTGTCACCCCAGGAGAAGAGAGCCCGAGTAGGGTTTTTTTTGTGAGGAGGCAGGTTTGATAGAGAAGTCATTCATCTAGGGTAAGGAGTTTAGCCTTGTCATATTGTTGACAGGTATGTGTGAGCCTGGAGGCACCAGTAATCAGTCTGCAAGCCTTATTTAGGGTGAGGTGAATTTTTTTGAGGGCAGTCGTGTCGGCAGCACTATAGAGAGGTAGGCCATAGTCTACAAGGGACAGTACTGAAGACGTGACAGCAAGTTGGAGAGCACCTGGGGGAAGGCAGTTTCTATGGTGGTAGAGGATGCCAAGCCATGTATTAGTGGTGGATGCAAGGGCATCAATGTGGGTGTGGAATGTGAGGGCTGAATCAAAGGTAACCCCAAGGTATTTGTAGGAACATACTTATTCAAGCTGTTGTTTGGTACTAGAAAGGATATGGAGTGCGTGGTTGCAGGCTTTGTTTTGGGGGTGGGAAAAGAGCATAGTTTTGTTTTTTTTAAGATTAATGATGAGTCTGTGCTCCTTAAACCAGGCTTCAGCATCATTGTATGATTTTTGTAGGGAGTCCTGAAGGTAGATGGGATTGCAGTGGGTGGCAAAAATGACAGCATCGTCTGCATACAGAAGAATTTTGCCAGAGCATGCACTGGGCAGGGTGTTTAGATACAGTGAGAAGAAAAGGGGGCCCAGGATGGAGTCCTGGGGTACCCCTGAGTGGATGGGATGGGTATCAGAGAGTGTTCCATTGATTTTAACACACTGTGAGTAAGCGGATAGATAGCTCGTGCACCATGCGAGGATGCCAGCCGAGAAACCATTGTGGCAGAGGGCCTCCAGCAGAAGAGGGTGGGAGACAGTGTCGAAAGCCTTAGAGAGGTCAATGAACACTGCACCAGCTAGGGAGCTGGTGTCCAGGGAGGAGTGTTGGAAATTGGAGAACTCAATTAGCACAGTGCATGTACTGTGACCAGCACAGAAGCCGTGCTGCTCAGGGCATAAGATGTTATGCTTAGTCAGATATTCAGTGATTTGAATGGCCACCACTTTTTCTAGGGCTTGTGGGGGGGGGGAATGGAGATTGGTCAGTAGTTGCTGGCGGAGGACCTGTCACTCCCTTTATGAATGGGCGTGACTATGGCTGTTTTCCAAGCAATGGGAAATTTCCCCAGGCAGAGGGATCAGTTTAGTAGGCTGGTGAGTGGGGCAAGGACTTCATCCAACACCAGCCTGAGAATACTGGGATCCAGTGAGTTGCTGCCGGGACTATTGCCATTTAATGCTTTGATTAGGAGGGGTCTGGCTTCCTGGGCAGATACCTTGCACAGGTGGAAGCTGGGGTGTTGGAGGACAGGGGGAGGTTGGTTGGGGGGAGGGTCAAAGAAATTACTGGGGAGGACAGAGCTAAGGTCAGTGAAGGAGGTGTTAAGGCAGTTAGCTATGAAGGCAGGATCGGTGGATGTAGTGCCATTACTAGTGAGCTGGGATGGGGGAAGGGAGCATGATTTTCCATTTAGCTGTTTAATATTGTCCCAGAAATTCCAGGCAGATACCCAGGAGGAGGTGAGAGTGGCCTGGTAATGGTCAGCCTTGGCTTTTTGGATGGCCCAAGAGCACCTATTCTGGGCTGCATTGTAAGCTTGTCTGTCAGACAGCCAGCCCGTTTCAGTGGCAAGGTGCCAGAGGTTATCCCGATTTCTAAGCAATTGTAGTAGGGCAGGGGTAACCCAGGGTGCATTATGTTTTTTTGGATTGAATTTTGGTGAAGGGTGCAAAGAGATCACAGGCCTTGTTGAAGGTTTGGGAGAAGAAGGCAAGGGCAGTGTCAATGTCGGGTGCAGGATGAATGGAGGACCAGTTAATCTGGGTGAGAAATTGTTTACGTTTTTTCAGCCCACCAGGGTGGAGGCGCCTGCGGAGTGTGGTCTGGGCTTTGGGTTTGGGAGTGGGGGCTGCCCAAAGAAATAGGATAGGGGAGTGGTCACTTAGGGAATCTGGGAGGACCTGGATGTTTTGGATTTTTTGGGGTGGTTGGTGATAATTACATCCAGAAGGGTGCTGGTTCCTCTTTTTGGGTTTATTTGAGTTGGCTGGGTGATGAGTTGCATCAGGTCTTGGCCAGCGAATGAGTCTTGGATCATGGAAGAGGAGGCACTGAGCCAGTTTATATTAAGGTCCCCAACTAGGATTTGTTCCGCCCTGTGGTGGACAGTGGCCAGATATTCAGTTATAGATACCAGTGCTGGGTTCTGGTTCTTTGGGGGAACGTAGACAGTGGTGAGATAGAGAGGGCCCCTAGAGTAAGGTGCTTCTGGAAGCCTTAGGTTTCCAGATGCCTTGGTGGCATAGCTGGTAGCACAGCAGAATGGTATCCTGAGTGGCCTGGTTTCACATCCCAGCTAAAGCATTTACTGTATTTCTTCCTCTTTTTCATCTGTTTGTGTTCAATATATATGCACACCACACCCTTGTGAATAAAAATGTAATTAGTTTGTGCAGCTCAAGGTTGTGCATTTCTGAAAGAGTAAGGTGCTTCTGGGTGTCCCAAGTTTCCAGTTGCCTTGGTGGTGCAGTTGGTAGTGCAGGAGAGTGTGATTCTAAGCAGCCTCGAGTTCAAATCCTAGCTAATGTACTTATTTCTTTATTTCTCTTTTCTGTCTGCTTGTGTTTCACATTCTGTATACAGCATGCACACTGCAGCCTTATGAATAAAAACATAATTTGTGCAGCACCAGGGTATGCATTTGAGCAGGAATAAAATAATTCTGGAAGGCCCATGTTTCCAGATGCCTTGGAGCTACAGATGCTAGCACTGCAGGATGGTATTCTGAGTTACCTTGGTTTAAACCTTAGCTAACTTACTTATTTCTTTTTCTCTTCTGTCTATTTATGTTTCATATATATTGTGTATGCACACTGTATCCTTGTGAATTCAAATTTTCTGCTCTGCTGAATACCTCTAGCTGTTGATGGAAGGTGATCTTGAGACCAAGACCTGTTAGTTCAGCAGTGCTACATCCCAGACCTGGAACCCTGCCACAGGATCCAAGCTGTGCAGAGTTATTCTGGCCCTAGCCCTCCAGAGGACTGGTGCTGAGCCATAACAATGCAGCTACTGCTCTCTCTGTCATTCACTTTCTGTCACACACACACACACACACACACACACACACACACACACACACACACATACATACACACACACACTCTGAATCTGAAACTAAAATCTTTGAGTCTGTCTCTGCTGACTTGCTTTGCTCCTCCCCAATATACTGTTTACAAACTTGTAACTGTTCTGCAAGACATTTTCTAACTGTAAGATTTTCTCTGCTGGAATCTTATACTATGATGTTCTCTTAGTAGCACACCATATGGGTGGTGGCTACATTTCATATGCTTGAGATGTTATTCAGGGCCCACCTGAAATGGAGGGGAAGTTTCATGCACACATACATGGCATTTAATGACAGGCTAAAGTCCTGGAGCATAAAGGAGGTTTTCGGCTACATCTGGGACCAGAGGCCAGTCTGGGAGGATATGGGCCGCTATAATGCAGCTGCCCTTCATCCTTCTGAGAAAGGGATGACAGGTCTTGGTGGGAGGTATAAATGCTGCCTAAATGAGTATTTAAACTAGACCAGGAGGGAAGCAATAAAACAAAGAAAAGCAACAACTGCACCATTGGAAGATGGAGTAGTGGGGTGACTCAGGGGGACAAAACTCTCCTAGCATAGGGGTAAGGCATTGGTGTGGACAAGGCAGAAGAAAAGGAAGGTAAAACCCAGGAAAGCAACAGTAAAAGACTGAAGGAGTCAGGGAATGAGGATAGTAAAGGTAGGAAGAAAGTCAGAGGGGCTATTAGGGAAAAGCTCAGTCAGGAATGAGAGGGGGATGCAGGGTAGTGGATAGGCTGGAATCAAGGTGTGGAGAGTCATGTGCGTCTATGCAAGGGTTCTTGAAAAAAAAATTCCAGGCCTGGAAGTCATCATGGCAGAGACTGACCTGAATTTAGTGGCTATTGTAGAGTCATGGAGCACTGAGCACCAAGACTGGGACATGGCCATGCTGGGTTATTCTATCTTCAGAACAGTCAGGACAGGAAGGAGCAGTTTTTTTTTTTTTGGGGGTGGGAATCAAGACCATGAAAGTGAGGGGACACGAGAAGGAAAAGGAAGTTCTAGAGGTGCTGTGGGTAACTCTTGAGCAGTCTCTGGGGCTGACATCTGTATTGGGGTAGTGTACAGGCTTCAAGAACCTGTGCAGGAGTTGAATAAGGCACTTGGGGAAGCCATTATCAAAATGGCAAGAGGTGAGGTGCTGCTATTCGGTGACTTCAATCTGCCAGTCATGGAGCCTTAAAATGGCAGCTTCCACAAAGAACAGGGCCATCCTGGACTTCCTACAAGGGCTTTTCTTAGGCAGATTGTCACAGATCTCACTAGGGACAAGGCAGAGCTGAATGTGGTGCCTACAAATGGAGACAGTATTGCAGATGTCACAGTAGGCCATCCCTTGGGTACCAGTGATTAATGTACAGTGTACACATACATAACCCAGACAGACCATCTTAGGGTAGCTGGTTCATTCCACTGGGGTATCAAACAGACGAGGCATACTGACGAGTCCTGGTAGGACGAAATCCGTGTCTACGTCTTCTGTTAGCACCCTTTGCAAACCGTGTGAGAGGCCTTTCGGCACCATGCAATTCTGCTTAAAGTTGAACCAGCATAACATTCTGTGGTGATTTGCATATGCAGCCCATGATGATTTGCATTGTGTGGGCATGTGTGATTTTGTATTTTCTTGAAACTTGGCTTCCCAGCCCAATGCCCTTTGGGGTAACCCTTGCCTCAGTGTTTGCGCACAGAGGTTCTTTGTAATATACAGTGTGGTTTAACATTACACAAGAACAGAGGCTAACCAAACAAGGAAAGTGTCCTACATTTTAGGAGGGTGGATTTAACATAAAAATTGGGGGCTGCCTCAGAAACTGCCTCAAGGGGGGGATTGCCAAGGAGGAGTGGATACACAATGAGCAAAAATAAGGGAGGGTATAACTTAGGCAACTAAGCTCTGTGTGAAGGAAGTGAGTAAAAGCAGAGGGAAACAGAGACTGTAATGACTCTGTGAGGAAGTTTCTGTGGTTGTGAAGAAAACAAGGGTGGCATTTGGGAGGTGCAAGGAAACACAGAGGGAGTACAGGTGGGTATGCCTAGTAAAGCAGAGGGAAGCTGTTGAGGTGAAAGGAGCAAAGGTGCAGAAAAAGGAAAGAATTGCCAAAGAGGTCACTAAGGGGTTGAGACTTTCTTCAGATACATACATGACAGTGGTATAGCAAGGGAAGGGATAATGAGGATTAGAAGGGTGAGGGGGGGGGTGGTGATTTTTCAGAATAGGACCAAGAAAAAGCAGGCAACCTGAATAGTCATTTCTTCTCAGTCTTCCCAGTGAAGGGAAGGGCCGGATCACCACAGCAGTCCATTTTCAGAAGAAAGGGCCGGGAAAGGACTTGTTCTGAAGATGGACAAAGTTATGGCACCATACAGTCTACATCCAAGGATTTTAAAGGTACACATGGTCCAATAGGACTAGAGAAGGCTGATGTGATCCCCCTACTTAAGATATGCAGCAAGGAGGAGGATGGCAACTACTGGATGGCCATTCTAACTCACTTGAGAGGAAATTAGTGGGGTCGCTAATGGGGATGAGACTTTCTTCAGATGCTTACATAAGAATAGTAAAGCAAGGGAAGGGATCATGAGGATTAGAAGGGTGGAGAAGGGGGATTTTGCAGAATAGGACCAAGAAGAAGCAGACATCCCGAACAGACATTTCTGCTCAGTCTTCACAGTGGATGGAAGGGGTGGACCACCATAGCAGTCCATTTTCAGAAGAAAAGGTCCAGAAGGGACTTGCAGTTTTGAAGATGGACCAAGCTATGGCAACACACAGGCTACATCCAAGGATTTTTAAGCAACACATGGTTCCAAAGGACTGGAGAAGGCTGATGTGGTTCCTCTACTTAAGATCTGCAGCAGGGAGAAGGCTGATAACTATAGGCTGGTAAGTCTAACTCACTGGTGGGGAAATTAATGGAAATCCTGCTAAAAGAAAGACTAAATAAAGTATCTTGAATCCACTGGGTTGTAAGGCCAGAGACAACATGTATTTAAAGGCTAGAGATTATGCCAAATGTATCTGATGGACTGCTTTGCCTGGGTGACCAGAGAAATAGATTGGGGAAATCAATGGGCATGGCCTGTCTGAATTTCAGCAAAGGCCTTCACCAATGAGGCTGATAAAAAAAATAAAATAAGCAGCCTTGGGGTGGGATCCAAAGTGATGAACTGGGTTAGAAACTGGTTAACAGATAGGAGACAGAGCATGGTGGTAAAATGCAATCACTCTGATGATGAAGCAGTGACCTTCAGAGTGCCATAGGGATTAGTACTAGGACTGGTCCTCTCATATGTCTTCATATCCTTTACCAAATGTGACACAATGGCAACACCATGGCACCACGATGGCAACACAGTGGTAAGCTACAAAATGTGCAATGGTACTACCCAGTGGTACCACGGTTGTACTATGGTAGTTTACATTTTGATTATTGTTGTTGAAATGGTAGGACAGTGGTACAATGGTATCACAATAGAATTGAAACAAACCACTATGATACCATGAAAACCTTAATGGTAGTGCAGTGGTAATCACAGTGGTATTACAATGGCAAATGAGTGGTATTACAGTGGTATTCCGAAAAAACCTTTTATAAGGGATGTGATATTGCCGAGGATATGGGAGGAAAAGTATGCCTTTTTCAGATGATACAAAATCTGCAATGGATGGACACTCAGGATTGGTGGACAGCATGAGCAGGGATCTGGGGAAATGCAAGGAGTGGTCTGAAGAATAGCAGTTTAGGGTCAATTCAAAAAAGTGCAAAATCATGCACCTAGGGCATAGGAACCTAGGAAATGAATATGGGTTTTGGGGGGGGGGCTAACAGTTATTAAACAGGAAAGGGACCTTGGCATTATCATATGTGATGACCTGCCGGCCTGGTGTTCAGTAGGGTAGCAAATTCCCAGAGGGCCTGGGTCCAAGGCGATGTTACAGGGCCCCTTCCCAGCTTTGAATAAACATCAAAATTATGATTTGGGCCCCTCAAACCTCATGGGCCCAGGTGCCACTGCACCCCCTGCACCCTTGTAGCTATGACCCTGCCGGTGTTGCTGAGGGTTGAAGCACTGGATGCCACACCTCAAGCCATGCCAGCGACCCGGGTTGGGGCATGATCTCAGACTGCTGGGGGTCGTCTAGGGGGGAAGGCGTGAACTTGGATTGAGCTGCCACGGGGCAGTTCTCCTTTCCTGGAGGAGGGTTGTATGTACTGCACAGCTTTTGCAGCCTCTAGTGGAGATTGGGGGCTTTCCTGATGCAGTGCCCGCTACAGGAGGTATGGTGGCAGTGGCAGACATCCTGCAGGTGGGTGCAGGAGCACACCTGCACTTCGCTGGATGTCATTGCACATCCGCACTACCATGAACACAAGAAAAAAAACAACTTCCATTGGTAGGTGAAGGTGGGTCTAGAGGTTGTGGCCCTACATCCCATGCCAGGCACCAGGACGCCCACTCCGGTCCCTCCTCCTGTCAGCAGCTCTTCCAGCACTACAGATAAAGTATAGTATAGTATAGTATAGTAAGGAGTATGGTGGTTCTTCCTCAGGGAACTCTGATCTGAGGGGTCAGGGTAGCTGCAAATGAAGAAAAGGTGCCTTCCCACCAGAGAGAGGTTGTCTGGGCTTCAGGTTGGATAGGTAGTGATGGTATACTGAACAACCATGCTGAAGAGAGGCCAATTATAAGAGCGCATAAAGAAAGTTTGAAAACAAATATATATATAAATATATATATATATATATATATATATATATATATATATATATATATATATATATATCTGATGACCTCAGGGTGGCAGGGCAGTCTGACAAAGCACTGGATAGAACTCCTGGGGTGCTGGAGTACACAGGGAGGTGTGCATACAACAGGAAGATGGAGGATGTGTTGCCACTGTATCACTCACTGGTGAGACCCCCACCTGGAATAATGTGTAAAGGTTTTGGATCCACACCTCAAAAAGTACATAGACAGGGTAGAGGCCATCCAGAGGAAGCCAACTAAAATGATGCAGGGGTTGCATGAGAAGCCCTACAAGGAAAGACTGAGGGATTTCATCATGTACATCATGAAAAAGAGGAGAGCTAGAGGTGACGTGATGCAGACCTACGAGTACCTCACAGGTGCAAACAGGGTGTTGGAGGAAATTCTTTTTTAAATGAGGAGAACTAGGACCAGGGTGCATGAAATGAAGCTGGGGGGGATGACTCAGAAAGATGTGAGGACATATGTCTTCACTGAAAGGGTATTAGACATTTGGAACAGACTACCAGCAACATTGGTGGAGGTAACAACTGTTTGGGGCTTAAACATGCATGGGATAGACATGAGTGTATTAGAAAACAGGCAGGGGTGAGTGTGGGTTGCTGAAGACCAGTTAATGTCTGCAGCAACAGATTAGGCAGGGAATACCTGGGCAGACTGTGTGGGCCATACGTTCCTTTTCTGTAGACAAACTCTATGTTGCTATGTTTCTATATATACACATAATATATGTATTTGTGGGGTAAAGAAGAGCAGTGGCAGCCAGTCTGTCAGCACATCAGTAGTGCCATTGCTTATGACGCTGGTGACCCAGGTTGGGAAATGACCCCAGTCCATCTGGAGGGCAGCCAGGGGAAGAGGTTTATGATCCGATGGACAGTTTCCCTCCTCCAGGGTGGGTAGGTACAGGGCTCCTACAGCAGTGTGCCTCCTGGAGGTGGAATGGGGGTACTGAGATAAAGTCCTGCTGATCATGAGGATGGTGGAACATGGCAGGCATCAGCATGTCATGCATTGGAGCATGTGTGGCACTCCATGACATCATTTTACTTCTGCTCCCACCAGGGGAAACTAAATAAGCAGACACTGGCTGGGCGGGTGATGACATGCCACTGCCATGATGTCCACTACTAGATCATGCCCTCCTGAACACCACCAGCCATCCAGCCTTCAGCTCCTCCTGCGGGGGAAATTAGATTTATGTACAGGATCATCAGAGAGCTATAAACGGCCTTGCCTCAGAGGGTGCAAACTGAGTGGTTGTACCTAGCAGGTGAGTAGTGGGTGGACCAATGGGACTGGAGTAAGAGATTCGGGAGGATCTCAGCAGGGCAGGAGCAGGTGCTGGGAGATGGCTGGGTACAGTCCTGGCTAGTATCACAGGCGAGGAGTTAAAAAAAAAGACCAGTGGCCTGTTAAGTTACACTCTCCCGCTAGCTCAGTGAGAATGTCCTGCTACCCAATATTCTTCAATGTACTTGTCCAATTTCAGCTTGGAGGTTATGACAGTATTAGCTGAGACCACATGAACTGGCTGTCAATCCCAAGTGTTCACCATTCATTCTGTGAAGTAGTTCTTCCAGATGCTTCCCTTGAATCTTCCTTCCTTTAATGACATTGAGTATCCCCTTATCCTTGTGCATCTTAAAGAGTTACACTTGTTCTGACAGTGCTGTACTTTTTAGATATTTGAATACTTCTATCATGTCTACCCTGTGTCTTCTCCTTTCCAATTGCATTTATCTTTCTCTGGGTGCCCTGAAGAAGACATAACAGTTACTTTTCCAGCAAATATATTTCTAATATTTATAGTTTAAATCCACACATGGCTACAACTAATGTCTTAAGTCTTACTTCATGGGACAAGAAATGGATCTGATCATGGGTAATTCTGGCACCCCTATGCAAAGAATCAACACAAGCAGCAACATGGGTCCCCTAACAAGTGCACTTAACTTTGTCCTCTGGTAACACCCTGATTCCCACATCTTCTTAGAGTTCTTTTTCATCTAATCAAAGTCAAACTTCACAAGTTTACATTTTGACATCTATATTCCCAACAATTGGCTGTGCCTGTTTATGAATCCAGTTTCTCTCAACTTTTACAACACAGAAGTAACTGTGTAAAACAACCATGGGTCATGGTGGTGCATAGATAATAAGAAATTAGCATAAACAATGAACATTGATTTTAGCAAATATGGACATTGTTATTGTCTGTATTTGTTAAAATCTATGGTTTGTTTTTTGCTGTTGGTAGTCTTGCTAAGTTCTTGTTTATATTTTTGCTTTGTATTAAATATATCATCCTTCCGGAAAAAGTGGCACAGTGCAACAGGTGCCAAAAAATTAAGACAGCTGAGAGAACAGAGATTCCATGGAGCTAGAAAGAGCTTGGTGATTACAGCTCATCAGAAGATATTTTTGAAAATGAATATTGGTGGTCATAGATAATAAGATAATAACATAAATTTTGTCTTAATACAGTTTCCTTAAACCTCACTGGGTCTTAAATACCAAACTACGGCTAATAATTGGTAAATAACTACTTGGTCAGTAAAGCGGTTACCACATACAGTACAAGATGAACAAATATACTGTATTTTTTGTCACACTAACCTTAATTATGATTAGATGTTTTGAATTCATGATATGTAAAAAATACAGGCTTGTGTGATATTATAGATGTAGCCAGATGCGATGTTTAGATAATATGCAATTATTTGGATTAGTTATAAATTATACAAGTAATAATGTAAATTCTGTTGCTATTTATGAGTATTAGCCACTGTTGTATATGTTTTAGTTATGGCATTGGGTATGGTGGTGGTGGATATACATGACCGTGTTTATTTATGTATTTATATTAGAATTATATGAGATATATAAACTTTTAGGAAGCTATGTGTGCTTGATACATACTTGAACAACTTTTTTTAAACAGTATATAAGGTATTGCACATGAAACTGTATTGGTTGTCAGGACAACCACTAATATTTACCACTATATAGGGTGAACAATTCCTTAGTGCAATAATTCTGAGGAAGTCCTATGATGTAGGGTGAAACATCAGTTCTAGTTGCCATGGCTTACTGTAGTGATGTCTATGAGCCCTTATGACACTCAGAGTGCTAGCATTATGCCACCGGGCAATCAGGGCACCAAATACGGGATGCTCCTCAACTACCTGAGATCTTCCCATCCCGGAGTAGGACTCTATCAGTAGGGAGGTATGGGGGGCACAGTCCCCCACAAGGGGAGGTGTGGGGATGCAGCCCTCCTGCAAGAAATGTGATCAATGACATTGCTGAATGGCACTCTAACTGCCCGGTGGTGGGTCACGGGCATGTTCCAATGGTGGAACAGTTCATGAAGAGCCAGCAATTACTATGCTTTAAAATGCTACATGATTTTTTTGCTGCAGTTTGATGTATGTACCAACACTTGAGAAGTCTGTATGTATTGTTCTTTTATCTCACTGCTGGTGTACCAACACCTGAGGAATCTGTATGGGTTGTTTTTTATCTCACCATTGTAATATTTTTTTTTCTCATTATGTTTTTGCCGTTGGTCACCCCAGCCCTGCAAAAGGGCTCACCCTGGGCTTGGAAACCCTCACCCTCATCCAAGGATGCCTCCCCCTGAGTGGGGCTGCTGAAGCGGAACTGTCATGGCTGGAGGATTGGGCACCGAGCCCCGGCTCATACAAGGGGGATGGTGATTTATTCCAAATATTTGACTTCTTCTGGAGCTGGGAACGTGCAATGACGCCAGTGGACAAGCGTCCATCCCAGCTCCACCCATATTATGGTGTGATGCCATGTCCCCCAGCCTCTGCCAGGGGGCAACCGACACCAGGACCAGCTAACTCCCCCTTCCCGGAGAAGGAGAGCAGTCCTCAGGATGCTCAATCCTTCTCCTCCCCTGCCAATCCCCAGCAGCCCGTGCCCGTTCCTGAACATGGGTCACTGGTGTGGCACGAGGTGTAGCGTGCAGTGCCTCAACCCTCAGCACCACCAGGCCGGCACACCATTGGAATATTTAATAAATACATTTTGCACTGGACTTTAGTAAGTAGGATACATATTCTTTCAGTGCACAAAGTGGTGGTTTTGCAGTTTCTCACTCCTGAAGGGAGAACACCAATGCCCAATGCCTAAAGTGGCTTTATGAGACCTGAGACCTGGATCTTCTATGGCCTACTTGGTTCAGTTGATGGGCCCTGGCTCAGTTATGTGGGGCTCCCTGCCCTTGCTCACTACCTTGCCAGATCCCTTTGAGAAACACTCTAATATGGTTTAGGGTATCCCCATGGCTCACCCAGCTGAGTTTCCAGCTGCTTAACACCTTCCACACACCACATTGCTTTACATCTATAGTAGCCATCAAAAAACAGAAAGTCACTGTATAGGACTTGCAGTGGAGCTCAATTATAAAGATGCAGCAAAGTTAAAATTTGCAGATGAAGTTCCTGTGAAGTTGGGAAATCTGCCTCTGTGAAGCAATTCATGATATTTTGCTGATAGGCTGTTAATTCGCCTAACTTCACCATTTGTTTTCGGGGGTGAAATTCCACACTTTGTGGGTGAAATTTTGCATTTCATGGGTTGAACTTCACAATTCACACCTGTGGATTAGTTATCGAATTGCACAAAATTTGCAGATTAATTTGGGTAGCGAATTTTGAGGACTTTGCCTATCTCTGCTCAATTACCTAAATGTTTAATGGACACACAAATATAGCAAGAAACTCATTGTCTAATCCTCTCAACCAGATAAATCCAGGAATCATGTTCATGATCTTCTCCTTTGAGAAAACACCAAGCCCTGATGGGCTGTCTGTCACTGCTTTGTACTATTGCACATTTGTCACTGCTGCGATAATCTGCCCATTAAAAAAGGAGCTGTTCTACAAGATTACAAACACACATCCTGTATTTATATTATCGAGAGGCTTGACCAGGAACACATTGCTCCTTGTATGTCTAAGGTGCCCCATTGTATGCACAGGCATGGTCCAACATGCAGGGTGTAGTGGAACACATGGCCAAGACTTGAGGACAGCATGGTGCCATACCATTTGCAGATTATGGATTTAACTGGGAAGACATTATTTTGTTTTTTATTGCTGCACTGTTTATCCATTGGTTGGGTCTCTCCCACCTACAGAAGTGGCAGGCTGGAAGGTTTATTTATTTATTAATAAAATAAAATAAATAAATAAACCTTCCAGCCTGCCACTCTTTTAAGTGAGAGAACACTAGGAAATTCAGACAAGCTGAGAAAATGCTACAGGGTACTACTTAACACAGAAACATAGAATTTGATGGTAGACAAGGACCACCTGGTCCACCCTGCCTGACCATTTTTCCTTACCTACATTATTACCACAGCCTTTACTTGATCTACAGCTCTTTCTCCACCCCGCTTCATTTCCACTATAATTCTCTTATGCCTATTTCATGAGTTCTTGAACTTCACCACTGTTTTCCCCCACAGCATCTTCGTAGGAAAGCTATTCCAGGAATCCACTACTCTTTCTGTGAAGAAGTTCTTCCTCACATCTCTCCTGAATTGACCCCCTTCAGTTTCACAGCATGTCTGCTTGTTCTTAAGCACCTTTTTTTTGTTCTGAAAAATGCTTCCCTCCTTTTCAATTTTTATCCCCATGAGGTATTTAAATATCTATCATACCCACCCACCCCCATCTTCCAGGGTGTACTTACTGAGGTATTTTAGTCTCTCCTTATAGAACTTTTAACACAGACCCTGCACCATTTTAGTTGTCATCCTCTGGACTGCTCCACTCTGTAATGTACTTCCCTGGATGTGGTCTCCAGAACTGGACACAGTACTCTCGGTGGGATCTTACCAGTGATCTATACAGAGGCAACACCACCTCCCTCTTTCTGTTGGTGATGCCTTCCCTATTTACCCAGCATCCCACTAGCCCTCTACACTGCCTTGTTGCATTGCCTGCCCACCTTAAATTAATCAAATATGATTACCTCCAGGTTTCTTTCCTGCTTGGTAGTTGTCAATACCACTCCATTCATTTTATACTCCACCCTTGAGTTTATGTGCCCTAAGTGGATTATTTTACAGTTTTTCACATTGAAACCTAGCTGCCATACCCTTGACTTCTCCTCTAGTTCTCAGGTCTCTGTCTATCCTCTACACCCCTCCCTCCTTGCATTCACCCATTGCTGACTGCTGATTTTGTTCTCATTCACAAAGAGGCAGACCTTTCCTTCCTGCTCCTCTGTGATGTCACTTATAAAGATATTAAAGATGACTGGTCCCAGCAATAATCTCTGAGGCACACCTAAGGTCACCCTCCCTTCCTCAGAATGAACTCTGTTTACCACCATCCTCTATACCTATCCTCTAACTAATTTCTTATCCAGTTTACCACTTTTGGACCCAGTACAGAGCTACCCAGCTGGTTTACTAGACTCCTATGTGGAACAGTGAGACAAGCCTTACCGAAATGTTGGTAGGCCATGTCCTCCTCTCCACCCTGATCTTATGCCTTTGTCACTCACTCACAGAAATCTATCAGATTTCTTTGACATAACCTCCCCCTGTGAACCTATGCTGTCTCGGGTCTTATAACCCACTGTATTCAAGATTTTCTGCAATCTGTTCCTTCTGCAGTGATTCTATTAATTTTTCCGTTCACCGATGTCAGGCTGACTGGCCCATAAGTGCCAGTCTTTGCCCTGCTGCCATTTTAGTGCAGTGGGACTACGGCCACACTCCTCCAGACTTCTGGAATCACTGCTGTTTCCAATGAGCTGTAAAAAGGACTATCAGAGATGCAGCCAATACTTCCCTGGGCTCCATAAATATCCTTGGATGCACCCCGTCTGGTCCCATTGCTTTATCCACCTTCAGATTAGAAAATCCCTTATGGACTCTCGTCTCTGAAAATGGTCTAGTATCTCCTTCCCTCTCTCCCTCCCTCCAAGATCCAAGACTTCTGCTATTTTTCTGTGGACCCTCCCCTTCTCCTTCCTCTGTGAACACTGAACAAACATATTTGCTCATGATGTTTGCCATTCTCTGGTCCCCCTCTGCACAGTCCCATCTTCCCTTTTTAACCTTACAATCCCATCCCTGTTCTTCCTCTTTTTACTTACATACCTAAGAAATATCTTCTCCCCATCTGCCACCTCCTGAGTTATTCTCTCTTCAGTTTATGCCTTTGTGACCCTTATTGCTTTCCCTGTTTCCCTGCTACATCTCCCTATCCTCCTCTGTTTGCATTTCCTTATACCTTTTGAATGCTACCCTTTCAGCCTTTATCTTTTCAGCCACCTCTTTCAAGAACCATGGAGGTCTTTTTTTCTCCTGCTGTTACTGACCTGTTTGACGGAGAGGTTTGTTGCCTTTACTATGCCCCCTTTTAGCTTTACCCACTGTTCCTCCACCTCAACCAGGCTATACCCTCTTCCAGGTCATCCCTGAGGCATTCACCCGTCTTTTATAAAATGCCTCCTAAAGTCCAGAACCCTTACTTTTATATTGAACCACATCATATGGTGATCACTGGTTCGCGGGTGGCCTCCCACTATGACATCAGCAACACTGTCCCTCCTAGTGATTATCAGGTCCATTATTGACACTTCACAAATGGGTCCACTGACTAGTTGCCTGAGGAACGTCATCTCCAGAGTGTCCAAGATGTCCCTGCCTCCAGCTGAAGCTGCTGCTGCTGGGAGGCTTCAATCTATATCTGTGAGGTTTAAGTCCCCCACCAGCAACACCTCAGCCTTTTCTGCAATCTTACCAATGACTTCCACCAGTACCTTGTCTAATTTCTCCCCCTGTGCTGCAGATCTATAGACCACTCCAGTGTGAACAGTGGCTTCATTCCTTATCTCCAGGGTGACCCACAATACCTCAGTCTTCCCCTGTATTCCATGTGTCTCTATCACATTTATGCTTTCCCTCCAACAAAGTACCATACCCCCTCCTTTCCTTCCCTCCCAGTCCTTTGTAAACAAAGTACATCCTGGTACAACTATGTCTCAATCATGGTTTTCAGTGAATCACAACTCAGTAATGGCCACAATACCTAGGCTAGCCTCTGCCATTATGGCCTCTAGTTATGGAATCTTATTTCCCAGACTTCTAGTATTCACACAGATGGTTTTCCAGACTTTGATTCCACTCTTCTTGTTGACCCTTCCCCATTTGTCTATACTACCCTTAATTAATTTACACCCGGGGGGTTCCTCTGCTTTGGGTTCTCCTTACTGTTAGCTCTAGCCTATATTGGGGAGTTCTGCTTCCTGATTCCTTCCACTTCCCCTCAGATACTTTAAATGTTCATCAAAATAACATTTAAACTGTCCACTGAGGAGTGCGGTTCCCCTCCCAAATAGATGCAGGCCATCATCCCTGTATAGGCCCTTGTCCTCCCAGGTGGGTCCCCAATCCCCAGTGTAGCCAGACCCCTCCTTATTGCATCATTCCTTCAGCCACAAGTTGATAGACAGGCAGCACCTCAGCGAAAGCCTTTGAGCAAGCTACCTGTCTAAGACAACTCCCAAGCTAGATAAACACACCCTGCACTATTCCAGCCCCATCCACAGCCAAGTCAATAGCCTTCAGGTGAACAACGGCCTCTAGCTCTTCCTCCAGTCCTGCTGCTCTAGTGATTCTCTGGATCCACTTCCATCCCTTCCAGTTGTGGCACAATTTAGTCACCTAATCTGCCTCTCCTCCTTTCCTATTTCCAAAACTAACCCCCTGACAATCAAGTCCCCCACCAGAAATTGCTTTCTCCTCCTCTGGGGTCTTCTTCCACCCTCCTTGGGGTCTCCACTGTATAGTGCCTACACATCGTCTCTGTTCACTTTTATGAGTGCCTCTTCCAGGCAATCCCACTGTGCCAGAATGGATGCTGCACAGGTTTACAGTGGTACACAGACAGGTGGTATAGGTAAATATTTCTATACCCAGGGCAAAACCCCTCAAACACTGAGCAGTGCTTTGAATGCATCATACCCTTTATCCACTAGGTCTTTATCAGAATCAGAAAGCTGTCCAACTGAAAACATAAAGTATTCCTCTTTTCTGCCTCCTGCAGCCTTTTTCAGTGTGCCAGTCACACCTCAGAAACAGTCAGTGATACATCAGGCTTTTGAATGGAGAACTAAATTTGATCAAATCCATCCAGCTGCTCAGCAGTTAAATAAAGCAATATCTGCAGTGACTGCACTGGACACACACCCTTTTTCTACTGCTAACTCTGTTAGCTATTGGGAGATGATGAAACTTGCTGCCCTTTGGTACCAGCTGCCATCACAGACATATTGCTCCAGAAAGGCTGTACTAGAAGTTTATATGGAACATTACCAGAAGGTAAACAGTGCTTTCCAGTCATTAGTTATTAAAGAACTATATAAGTAGTAGTAAATAACTTGATATGTGAACAGGATTAAAATGCTTAGAACTCGAGTGCCCTATTTTCCAGGTTATCCTGTAGGGTTACTTAGTCAGTTACAATGAACAATAAGACAATCCGTAACATAATATAACAATTAATACTGAACAATCATACAAAATAAATTCACATACAAATCATGGATGTCAACAGTTCTAGTCATGATGCAATATTTCGATGCTCATCTTTTTAAAATCATTCCATTTAGTCTGGTTTTCAGGTTCAGGAGGTATATAGTTCCAGGTTCTAGGAATCAAATAATTAAAAGTAAATAAACCATACTTAGTTCATATTTTAGGTACTACCAATAATGTAACAACAGATATGTGGCTGAGTGGTCAAACAGCAGACTACATGACTATCACTGCTCACTGGGTATCATTTCCCTCTGAGGCATCCTCTGGCACCATTGGAGATAAACGCAATCTTAAAAAAAGGCCACTCTCTGTGTTGAAAGCTTAGACAAAGAAAATCACTGTAGTGTGAAAATCTTACAAGAGCTAAAGAAACAGTTTTCAGAATGGCTTCCTCTAATGGCCTTTCCCCAGGATTTGTGGTTTCAGACAATGAAGCTAACATTGTGAAAGCATTAAAGGATGGTCAGTTTGTGCATATACAGTGCTTTGCACGTATATTTAGTCTAGGGGTACAGGATTTTCTCAAAGAAGACAAGAGTGTGCAGAATATGCATGATGCTGTACAAAAGATACGTAGTCACTTCAGGCACTCTGCAAAAGCTTGTAAAATGTTGTGGGATTTGCAACAACAGGATAACTTACTGATTCACCAGCTAAGACAAGAAGTTACCACGAGGTGCAGCTCCACCTTTTACATGTTGTAGAGGCTCCAATAACAATGTAAAGCAGTGTACCAGTCCCCTCTGGACTATGCAGTATATGACCATGTGAACATACGAAAGTGCCAGCAGAAAAAGTACCATAGGTCTATCAAGTCTGCCTGAGTGTGCAGCTCACAGTTTACTTCTCCTGCAGCTGCCCCCCCCAATCCCTTTCCATCATCCCCTCCCCTGGACTATTCCTCCCTTTTGTTCTTATCTGTACTTACCCTCCCCTTGACTGTATTCCATCCCCATTTAAAACTGTCCACTGTCTTCAGTGCGAGCAACTCCACCAGCAGTACGTTGCACTCAGCCACCACCATTTCTGTGAAGCAGTGCCTCCTCATCTCCTTTCTGACTCTTCCCCCTTCCAACTTCAGACTGTGCCCCCTCATGACTCTTCCTCCCTTTAAGAGGAACAATCCTCCTACTATGACCCTGTTTCACCTTTTATGTATTTAAAGATGTCTGTCACATCCCCTCCCTCCAGTTTTGTACTCCAGGAAGTACATGTTGAGCTCCCTCAATCTTTCTTCATAGGGTTTATCCCCTAGACCCATACTTGCTCTTTAGAAAGGGGTGGGGCTCTTAACTGAACAGAGGACTTTAATGATCATTTTTAGAACACTAGAGGTCCCATATATTGTCAGAAATCAGTGGCACAGCTGGCCTTGTGGCACTGACAGTTGAGGCACTGGATGCCACACCTCACGCCATACCGGCTATCTGCATTCAGGACCAAGCTTGGGTTGTAGGGGGGTTGCAGGGGAAGGAGAGGATCAAGCATCCAACTGACTGCTCTCCACTCTCTTAGGGTGGGAGAATTGGCTGTATTGCTCCTTGGCTGTCAACTGGTAAAGGCTGGATGGCCATTTTGGGAGTCTAAGCAGCCAGTAGTGGCCACAGATATGTAGCATGAGCATGCCTCCACATGCACACGGTAATGGCACCCTGGCATAGGGGAGGGAGAAACAGTAAGGAGGAAAATGGTGACTGGTGGGCTACAGGAAGCCCTGACTGGCTGCCCTCATCCTGTTCCATCACTGGCTTGCTGACACCTACTCTGGATTCTGAATCCTGGGTGGGGAAAGGATTGCTCACCCCTACCCTGCCCAATCACCAGGGGGGACCTGTGGAGGAGTAGGGCTCTGACAGTGTCAGAGTGGCAGTACACAGAGCTGGAAGGAAAGGACAGGGCTGAAATCAGCCATCCACAGTACACCTTGTGGGTAAAATGTGGAATATATATATATATATATATATATATATATATATATATATGAATCAGTAGCACACAGTGGTTGCAAAAACCCCTTTGTGCCACTGTTTTAAGATTGCACCCCTTTCTGCTGTACACAAGAAAGGGGCCACAAGCATTTCACTGCTCTGAGGGGGCAACCAGGGTAATGAGGGTTCTGACATGCAAATGAGATGCTGTCTATAAACAGTAGCATCCTCATTCCGAGTCGCTAGTCAAGCAATGTCAAACCCAGGCAGAACTGTTGAAAGCAATTCTAACAGGGTTGCTGGTTTCCACATGTAAATAAAGGTCTGTTGATGGGGAGGCAGAATAGGTGGCACACTGCACTAAGTCTTATATAGTGCTGCAGAGGTTGCGAGGAGGATCTACAGGTCACAAAGGAGTTACTGAAACCTAATGCATGTGATGGGAAGGTAAATGGATCACCAGGGAGTTATTTAAACATAATACATGTGACTGGAGGTCCACTAGATCACCAGGGAGATATTCAAATATAATACACATGATAGGAGGGCCACTGGACTCCAGAGAGTTATTTAAACATAATACATGTGACAGAAGGGCCACTGGATCACCAGAGAGTTATTTAAATGCAATAAATGTGACAGAAGAATCACTAGATCACGAGTGAGTTAAACATAATACATGCGATTGGAGGGCCACTGGTTCACCAGGGAGTTATTAAACATAATACATGTGATTGGAGAGCCACTGGATCACCAGGAAGGTATTCAAGCATACAACATGTGATAGGAAGTCCAGTGAACTCCAGGGAGTTATTTTAACATAATACATGTGACACAAGGGCCACTAGATCACCACAGAGTTATTTAAACCAAGTACATGCAAAAGGAGGACCACTAGATCACAAGTGAGTTAGTAAAACATAATACATGTGACTGGAGGACTACTGGGTCACCAGGAAGTTATTTAAACATAATACTTGTGATTGGAGGGCCACTGGATCAGCAGGAAGGTATTCAAACATAATACATATTGCCCAGCCCAGTGTCGCTGAGGGTTGAGGTGCTGGACACCACACCTCATGCCACACTGGTGACCTGGGTTTGTACATGAGTCCTGGTCACCAGGGGTTGGCAGGAGAGGGATGGGATTGAGCATCTGGAGGACTACTCTCCCATCCCCGGGGAGGGATCCAGGGAACCACTGCTCTGAAGCGGCCCCTGGTGATGACTGGGGGCACTACCAGAGTGGTGTCAGCAAGGGGCAGATTGTGGTGGATGTTGGCATGTAGTCCTGATGTCACTGCACACTCACACTCCGGGGCACTAAAAGGAGGAAAAACTTTGTGGCAGCTTGATGGCTGCAGCTTCACTGGCTGGTGAATGCCTGAAAAGTATTGGAACCTGGATGGGCACAGGGGCATAGGGGGAGCCCCTTTCGATGGTACAGTAGCATATGCCAGATGGGCATGTACAACTTCGGGATCAGCGGTGTGGAGGAGTGGTGGCTGGAGGTAAGCAGGGCTGTGGCTGCAAGGAGGATAAAAATAGTAGTTAAAAAAAACATAATACACATGATAGGAGGGCCACTGGACTCCATTGAGTTATTTAAACATAATACATGTGACAGAAGGGCCACTGGATCACCAGAGATTTATTTAAACACAATACATGTGGCTGGAGGATCAGTAGATTTCAAGTGAGTTAAAGAGCAGCTTCCTAATTGCTGCTTCCCAAAAGATATACTATTGCCCGCCTTGCCCAGAGTTGATGTTCATAAAGAATTTCCTTTTATTCTGAAATCATAAAGAGTTATAGCACTCGAAATTTCTAAATTAGACATGTCGGTCAAAAATGGAGCAGTTTCCTCAAGCTGATGACATGCCCCCACGCAAGCACAAATAGCCCTTTTTCCTGATGTCTGTAATGGAAAAATCCCACTCACCGGATATTTAACATACACTGCTACCACATGGTTTTTACCAACAGGAACCAAGAAACCTGTTTTTTATCTCCTCCTTGCTCAAGGTCAGGAAGGTCAGCAGAATAACTGTTGGCAGATTGCCCCTTCAGAGATGAACTGCAAACAGAGTCCAGCAGAAACAGGAAAATTACCTTTTAAATAAAACAAGCAGTCACTGATTCGATGAAAATAGAAGCTTTATTAAAATTCTACAAGTATTTCAGCAGGATTTATGTGCAGTCA
This sequence comes from Neoceratodus forsteri, assembly GCA_016271365.2. Taxonomy (NCBI): domain Eukaryota; kingdom Metazoa; phylum Chordata; order Ceratodontiformes; family Ceratodontidae; genus Neoceratodus; species Neoceratodus forsteri. The sequence goes on along the minus strand of CM057450.1, from coordinate 864,528,094 downwards.
GACTACTAGAAATTAAAATAAATGGAAGTTATACAAGACAGATTGCAAATAGAAGAAATCTGAGCTGTTCTCACTTTAACCTATGTCTTTACCTGCTGCTGTCTCAGAAAAACACTGTTCCCTAAGCTGTCTTTTCTTACCAGTCTTCCAGCTGCAGGGATCTGGCACTGTCAGATGTTGCAAGCCTCAGAGAGTGAGCCTGCTTACAGCCCCTCAGTATATTCCTCACTCTATATGGGGAGGGATCTCACTCACTTTGAGTGACAGTTCCATGCTGTACCAGCCCTCTTTGAGAGACTGTGTATTTATTGCTTTAATGCCTCTTCCCTAGCTTTCCTGTTAAATTTCCCGTAAGAACAGATCAGACCATCCACACTGGCTGGCATAAGATGTCATATACTATTTGATCATGTGATCTGGTAACCATCTTGTACCTGAAGCAGACACATATTTTGAAAATAATAAATGAATCAAAGGAATACATGGCTTTGGTCACCTTTTCTGTCACATCCCCCCCCCACCCAAGAAATGAAGTTGTGTCTCTTTTGGGCAACCCCCAAGAGACATTGCATTCATGTAGAGCCTGGGGAATGCCTAAAGGAATATGCCATGAACATAACCTTGCCTTGACATTCTATCTGCATTGGCATTCAGCGCTCAGCTTCATTGCTGAATGATCATATTATATGACTGTAGTATCAAACTCCAACACAATAACTTTGTGTTTTGCCCACTAGTCCTATGGAGCCATGTCAAGGGGTTATGATTAGTGACCACAGTGAACTCCCTCCCATAGAGATATGGCTGCAGCTTCTGAAGGACCCACACTATCCCCAGACATTCTCTCTCCAGTTTGGCATATGACTCTTTCTTTGGCAGAAGCTTCCAGCTCATGTACACTATGGGGTGCTCCTTTCCCTGTGGTGTAACCTGGCTCAGGATGGCACCCAGCCCATGGTCCAATGAATCCATGTGTGCTACAAACTTTAAGTCATAACTGGGACTAGCAAGCATGTGTGACCCACATAATGCCTCCTTCAATTGTTGGAAGGCAGACTTGCAGTTCTCTGTCCAGAGAACATTTTCAGGCATTCTTTTTTTTGTCAGGTCTGTCAGGGGCTTGGCCACATCACTGTAGTTAGGGACAAACCTCCTGTAGTACCCAGCTGTTCCCAGAAATGCCCTTACCTGTTTCTTTGTGGCAGGGGTGGGCCACGCCTGGATGGCATTAACCTTCACTTGCTCTGGATTGATGCATCCAATGCCCACTGGTGTCCCAAGGTGGGACACTTCAGCTGTGCTTACTTGACATTTTTCCACCTTAACTGTCAGCCCAGGAGACTTCAGTCTGTGGAATACGTCTCTCAAATGCTTGATATAATCCTCCCACGTCTGTCTGTAAATGGCAATGTGATCCATGTAAGCCAATGCATAATCACTTGCCACAGCCAGGATGCGACCTACAAGCCTCTGGAATGTTGTGGGCGCATTTTTCATCCAAAATGACAATACTGTGAATTTGAATAAGCCATATGAGGTAATGAAAGCAGACCTTTCCCTGGCTGGGGGGGTTAGAGGCACCTGCCAGTAGCCCTTCATCAGGTCTACTGTGGTCAGAAACTAGACTCCCCCCCAGCCATTCCAAGGTCTCATCCATTCTGGGCATTGGGATAGGCTTCAAACTCCATACAGATGTTGAGGATCTGGTAGTTGACACAGAATCTTGTGCTACTGTCCTTCTTGGGGATCAGGAATACAGGCGAAGCCCAGGGGCTGCTGGAATCCTGGATCACTCCAAGGGCCAACATCTCCCTATGTTCCTCCAGCATGATCTTCTTAACCAGTTCAGGTACCCTGTAGGAGGACTGCCTCAGTGGAACTCGGGCCCCAGTGTCCACGTGGTGTTCAGCCATTGTGATGTACCCAGAATTTCCAAGCCTCAGAGAGCAATTCTGCTTATAGCCCCTCAATATATTTCTTACACCACATGTGGAGGGATCTCACTCACTTTGAGTGAAGTTCCATGTTGTTCCAGACCTCTCTGAGTGTGTGTGTGTGTGTGTGAACCAACCCTTCAACAACCCCTTGCTAACATCATGACATCCACCTGGGCCCTTTGTTCAACATGGGAACATCTCCAGGAAGGACTCCCCACTGGGTTTATTGCTTTATTGCCTCCTCCCTAGCGTTTCTGTTAACTTTCCCATTAGAACATCAGACTATCCACCCTGGCTAGCATAAGGTGTCATAAACTACTTGATTTTGTGATCTGGTAACCATCTTGTATCTGAAGAAGATGCATATTTAGAAAAGAATAATTGAATCAAAGGAATACATGGCTTTGGTCCACTTTTCTGTCACAATGTCACAAAAAGAAGACTGTGTGTGCATGCCCCATCGAGTTGAATGGGGAAATTTTTTCTAAACAATTTATTAGGATTAAGACTTGTGATTTTAAGAAATCAAAGTGACTGCTCGACTAACAGGGACCCTGTTAGTCGAGCGGATGCTTTTATTTATTAAAACCACAAATCTATATGCTAATAAAATTTAGGAACATCGTCCCCATTCAACTCAGTGGGGTGCACACACCCGTCTTCATTTTGTGACATCAGAAAAAGGGTCTGCATGTGCCTCAATGAGGGTGTTTCGGCAGCTTGAGGAAACTGCTCCGTTTTTGGCCATGTCCCATTTAGAAATTATGAGTGATTTAACTCTTTAAGATGGTAGAATAAAAGGGAATTCTTTATGAAAATCAACTCTGGGCCAGGAGAGCAATCAAATACATTTTGGGGACCGGCAACTTAGCAGCTAAGAAGCTGCTCTTTAAACATTATGCATGTGATTGGAGGGCCACTGGATAACTAGGGAGTTATTTAAACATAATACATGTGATTGAAGGGCCACTGGATATCCAGGGAATTATTCAAATATAATAATGTGATAGGAGGTCCAGGGGACATCAGGAAGTTATTTAAACACAATACATGTGACAGAAGGGCCACTGGATCACCACTGAGTTATAAAAAAGAAATACATGTGACCGAAGGGCCACTGGATCACCAGGGAGTAATTCAAACACAATACCTGTGACAGAAGGATCACTGGATCACCAGGGAGTTATTTAAATGCAATACATGTGACAGGAGGGCCACTAGATCACCAGGGAGCTATTTAAATACAATATCAAAGGCAAGTGGATCACCCAGGAGTTATTTAAACACAATACATATAACAAGAGGGCCACTGGATCACCCAGGATTTATTTAGACATACTGCATGTGACAGGACGGCCACTGGATCACCAAGGAGGACTAGAGTGGGAGACGAAAATACTGCAGAAATTTCCTACAAAAGGCTTTAAGGTACAAGTGAGGGGGAAGTTGGCCGGAGATCATTGTGATAGTGCCATTGGGCCAGAGCTCATTGCATGGCTCAGCGAATCCTGCTCCTGTTGCAGTCCACGATGTGATGTGGCAGAAAAACAGTTTGTGCCATCTACAATTAGGATTCTGTATTTGCATAATTAAGTTGTCTGATTCTAACACAGAAGGTACTCCACGCCCTGATAGTCGCTTTTGTGCACCACTGCAACATGGGACTGTGTATCAGACCCTTAATGTTTGAAGAGATACAAATTATTTTTCTGTAAACAGGGAGGAGAGCAAAAGACTGAAAATGTATAATTTAATCTGATTAAATAATTTGTACGAAAACAGCATCACATATCAAACTGGCAATTGATACTAGTGGGGGATATTTGTAAACTAAAACTCTGGACTAGTCTTTGATAGCTGGATAACAGTATCTAGTTACCATTCATCTTTATCAACAAAATGGCTAATGGAAACAGGTTATACAAATTGAAGCCTTTGTAGTACTAGCAGGAAGTACTTTCCATGTGGCAGTTTTCAGTCTGAATAAAAAGAGTTAGTCCTTTGTGAACATGTCAAAGCAAACATCCTTCTTTTTAGCCACATTTTATCACTTGCCAGGACCAGGACCTCTTACTGTGGTCTGTTCACCTAGTGTCAGACTAGGATGCTTGCTGCCCCATCTGCTGCAGCCAGTTAAAGAATCCTCCTTTGTTTATACTGACCCTTTTATTTATTTATTTATTTATTTATTTATTTATTTATTCTTTCTCGGATTCCGATAGCTCTTTTACAAAGGTTCCATGTCAGTGGGAAGGGTGACAGACATACAACAGATGGTATTAGATAAAATATTGACAAGAAAGTATCTAAAATGACAATATCACATTAATATTGCAACTAAAATTAAAACTATGAATTGGTAGGAAATCAAAAATAACCTAATAAAAGGAGGCAGCACAAGGTGCTTTGTCAAGTCGATATAGTTAGATCTGGGTGAACAAAAGTTCAGGTAAGTGAAGATAAACAGTGGAAAGAAGCTGGAGGGTGAGAGGGGTAAGGTGAAAGAAGGATCGGGGAAGGAGGCAGGAAATAAGGCAGAGCCATTAGGGTGCAAGTGGTCATTCGCAGAGAAAAGGGAGAAGTAGGTACACAAGGATGTATCAGTACTGCTAAGGTAGTATCATATCAGTTGAAACAGTCACAGGAACTGTTAGCTGTAAGATGCTGATGAAGAGTGCCTTTAAATGGTCCCAGTTTTGGTAAGAAAGAGATATCTCTGGGCAGAGCATTAAACCATACTGGTGCTCTATATGCAAATGATTGTTGCCCTTGTGTAGTCCAGCATCTTGGGATTGAGAAGAGTTGGTTGACTGAGCTACGCATGTGTTGGGAGCTGCAAGATGGGTTGAGTAAATGTGTTACACCAGGAGGCAGGAGCCTGAGAAGTGCCTTTTTAGTTAGCAACCAGGTTTGATAGTGAATTCTCCCATTTAGCTGAAGCCAAACTGTTTGCGCATACAGTTCATGTGTGGGTAAGGCGTGTTGCTCCAGTAAGAAGTCAGCATGCTTTATTGAGTGCCACTGACATTCTGCAGAGAGTAGTGGTGGAAGCTGAGCCATGGATAACCAGACCATAGTCAACAATGGATACTATGGAGCTATAGATAGCTAGTATAAGTGCTTCAGACATTAGATTATGTTTATGTCTATGGAGTAACCCTATCTTGATACTGGCAGACCTCACAACACTCTCAACATGCTGGGCATATGATAGTGAGCTATTCATGGTTATCCCTAAATACTTGAAATGTTGGATTTGTTCAAGCAGGACACCAGAGGAGTTCCTGATGGTTAGGGCACTGGATCTGTGTTTGCTGCGAGCACCACTGAACAACATGACTTTCGTTTTTTTGTAGTTCAGAATCAGCTTGTGTTTTCTGAAACAGTCCTCCACTTCCTCAAAGCTGAGTTGAAGTTGGTGTTCCAGGGTCAGTATTGCTAGTGTACATTATCACATCATCTGCATAGAGGAGGATCTGTAGGTGACAGGAGCAAGGGAGATTTTTAAGAAAGATGCTAAAGACAAGTGAACCCAGTATGGAGCCCTATGGTACTCCAGAGTGAACATGTTGATGGTCAGAGATGACATTAGCTATCTTCACCCATTGGGAGCAGCCTACAAGATAGCTTTTGAACCAGGACACAGTATCTGCTGAGAGGCCAATTGAGGAGAGTTTCTTGAGAAGTAGAGCATGGTTCACTGAATCAAAGTCCTTTGTGAGGTCTGTGAAGGCCGCACCCACCAATCTACCTTGATCCAGAGATTGACGAATGAAACTAGTGAATTCTAGCAGTGCTGTGGTAGTGCTATGTTGCTTTCTGAATCCATGCTGCTGGGGGCACTGAATCAAGTATTTTCCTATGTACTCCACCAGCTGATCCACAACTATACACTCGAGTGCCTTAGACAGAGGAGGAAGAATAGAGATAGGTCTATAGTCTGTGTGTATAATGCGGTCTCCACTTTTGTGAACATGGATAACAAGGGCTGACTTCCAGATTTGGGGGAATTATGCCAGTCTCAGTGAGAGGTTTAGAATCTTTGCAATGGGCACCAGTATTTCTTCAATGGCAATGGCAACTAATTTGAGGTCTATGGAATCACTGCTATGCCTTGGCTTCCTGAATACTTTTATTAGGCATTTCCTGACCATATACAGTAGAACCTCTTTGAAGTAGAAAGGAGGTGGTGCAGGAAGCGAATCATCTGCCCACTGTTCAGTGTCTTCAGTGATGTCCTTGAAGAAGTCTGGAGGGAAGACACTGCCCAGGTCAGTGAATGTATTATTAAAAGCATTGGCAATGGTCAATGGGTCAAGGGTGGGGGATCCATTAATATTTAGCATGGTGGGTGCAACCTTAGCATCTTCACCTGTTACATCTTCTATATTGTTCCAAATGTTCTTACTGTCACCCCAAGTGTTAGTAAGCTGTTCCCTATGGTACTTGCTTTTTTCAATGTTAATAGCCCGGATGCACTTATTCCTGGCAGTTTTATATTCTTGTATATCTGCATGCTTGCCAGTAGCCTTTGCACTTTCCCATTTGGCTTGTGCAGTATAGATGACCAGACAACAGAGAGGAACACACAACTACAAGGGACTTGATACCCCTTCCGGGCCAAAGCATCTGGATAACTTCCTCCCCTGAGGGCAAGCCGACCAGTGGGGAAGGGGAGTTCCTCTAGATCTGGGGGCAGGAAGATAGACAGGAATAGTCACCATAGGTGTGATGGCAGTGGGCCACATAATCTGCCTTTCTCTGCCTTTGGCCCACTCTACCCTTGGATCCCACTTCTCACTACCAGAGACACCAAGCTGTGACATCATTTTGCTTCTCTGAGCAGCAGATGTCCCCCTCCATTCCTCCCTCACAGCCTGAAGCATTCCATACATTGCACCTATGTGCCTCTAGGAGGCAGCTGAACAGTGGGATATGCAAACCGTCCCTGCCCCTGCACCAGGGAGGAGCTCAACCTATCTCTGATGGCCTTCAATCCTGGCTTCTCAGACAAGAGGCATGAAGCCAGGTTGCATGTATGCTTTGTGCAGTCTAGCCAGTCAGTTCAACAGAACCAGCACAAACTAATTTTTAAGAGACAATCATAAAAAAAAATGTAAGAATGAACCACACTCAACTTGATACTAAAGTGCCACCACAAAAGGTCAAATTATAGCTGGCTTTTATTACCGCTGCATTTGACCTCATGACTCCTTGTCATAGAAACATAGAAACACAGAAATTGTCAGCAGATTAGGACCATTAGGCCCATCTAGTCTACCCATAAGCCCATACCCTAGTACGCAGCTACTGACCCCACCTGGTCAATTGCCTCTTCCCTCTCCTACCCACCTCTAATGTTCCCTAATGCCTGTCCCAGGCATGTTTAAATCCCTCCACTTTTCTTGCTTCCACAACCTCCTGTAGCCGGCTATGCCATGCATCAACCACCATCTCAGTGAAGAAGAACTTCCTCATATTTCCCCTCAACTCGCCTCCTTCTAGTTTCAGATCATGCGCCCTTGTTCTTGTACTCTTCCTAAATTGGAAGATGTCTCCCCATTTCACCTGGTAAATACCCTTAATGTACTTGAAAGTTTCTATCATGTCACCTGGGTCCCTCCTTTCCTCAAGTGAGTATATATTGAGGTCTCTTAGTCTCTCCTCATATGTTTTCTGGTGTAAGCCCTGCACCATCTTAGCTGGTCTATTGTGAGCAGTCCTTCATCCAGTTTCTGCCAGATAGAGTGCAGTACACACAAAAACTCCAGTTACATCACGCATATCTGATGTGGCTACTGCACTGTACCATGGGGAAACTGGATGAAGAAGTGTTCAGAGCAGACCAGGAGTCATAAGCTCAAATACAGTTGTAATATAAAGAAGTATTTAACTAAGCCCTTAACATCTTACTCAATCAGAGCTTTGAATACATGGAGTCAGTGAACACAGCTTGAAGCAAGCTAAGACAGCCTCTTCCCAACAGTTCAGAAAAAAAAACACAATCCCTTCTGTTCCAAACCTGCTGTTTTGCCATAGTAGACTAGAAAAAGCTGTGTCTTCTATTGTTTTATGAACCCCAGCCCCCATTTCACACAAAAAAAAATGAAATATAAAAACAAACACATGGGATGGACAGAGTTGCATACAGGGGAAGTGGGCAGGATGGTATGCGGGGATGAGGTGGAAGTAGGGGAGAGTCATGGTGGGATTGATAGTGAAAAGGGTTGGAGGGGAAATTAAAATTGTGAGAAGAAGGGACAGGTCAATAGGGATAGGGAACCCAACAGAGGAAATGGATAGAGGAGAAACTGGAGAAAAGGCACAAGAGGATGTTATTAAGCAAAAGGGCAATGCCAAGGAAAGGAAGACAGGAAACGGCAGGGACAAAGGTGCATATAGGCAAATTTGGAAAGGGGCACTTAAGAAGGGAGGAATAAACCTGTGGTGACGAGAAGGGCAAAACCAGACTGGGCACAGACAAGTGGGCAATCCATAGATTGCAGGGGGCTGAGGATACTAAGGTCCTTAAAGTGGGGGACTCCATAATTAGAGGAATCAAATGGGGGAAAGGAGGAGGAAGAAAATGCTCTGTTAGGGCTGAGTGCATGCCGGGCATGACAGCACTCAAGGCCACATGCTTAGTACACACATTAGCCAGAAAACATGGAGGGGACCCTAACATCTTGTTGCATCTGGGCACAAATGATCTGGAGGACAGCAGTGTGATGGAATTGCAGGCTAGATTCAGGGAGTTGGTAAGAATCTGTCAGGAACAGGGGAGCACAGTCTTTTTTTTGGAAGTCCTGTCAGTACCAAAAGCCAGCATGGATAGAATGGGGAGAATTGAGGAATTCAATTCATGGCTGAGGAGGTGGAGTAAGGAAAATGGGGTTGGTCTGGTGGGAGAATGGGGAAGGACATGGGATAACATAGAACTTTATGCACCAGACAGGTTGCTTCTATGCAAGGGGGCACAAGGGTCCTGAAAGATAAATGGGACAGCTACTTGAGGCAAGGTCTGCATTTAAACTGAACGGGGAGGCAACACAGAATAGCCTAGCTAGTACTCCCCCACATAATGGGACAGGTAGGGCAATGAGGGATAACAAGGAGGAAAGGGGTATATGGTGGGAAGGATTATCCACAAATGCCAGGAGTTTAGGGAACTAAATAGTGGACATGGAGGCCATATTGGTGGATGAGTTCCTAGACATTGTAACTATAACTGAGACCTGGTAGTCAGAGTATCAAACTTGGAAGGTATGTGTCCCAGGGTACAGGCTTTTCAGGATGGACAGAACTGGAAGAAGGGGGTAGCATTGCACATCAAGGACAACATTAGGTTGATGGAAGGGCAGGAGGAGCAGAGGGAGGTGGAGGTTCTGTAGGGCACATTGTAAAAAAGGTCTGGTGCATCATTAACACTGGGCATGATTTACAGACCTCAAATACAGGGGGAGGAAGGGGATAGGCAGATGCTGCAGACAGTTCAATGGTTGGCACTCAGGGGGGGGCTCTTACTAGTGAGGGACCTAAACCTCCCCAATTTGGACTGTGAAATCCCAACAGAAGCATCTGCCAGTAGCAGAGAGGTGCTTGACTCACCCCAGCTTGCTTTCCTGCAACAGCTGGTTAGGGAGCCCATGAGGGGAGCTAACACACTGGATGTGATCCTCACCAATTGGGATAGTGTGGAAGAATTTGTTGTGGGAGACAGTCTGCATAAAAGTGACCACAATACAGTGAGTTTCAGGGTAAGAACGGGGAAGGAAATAAACTGGACCAGCACAAAGGTTCTGGACTTCAGGTGGACAGACTTCGCTGGAATGAGGGGGATATTCAGGGAAGAAATGGAAGGAAAGGAGAAAATAGAGAATGTGATGGAACTACAGAATTCTATGAAGGGGGGTGTTACAGGAAGCTATTGAACCCTGCATCAAGAAAGTTAGAAATAAAAAAAAGAAGGAGGCCACTCCGGTTTACAAGACAGGTGGTGGGGCAATTAGGGAAAAATGGGAGACTTACAGAGAGAAGCTGAGGGTGGTAGGGCAAAAGATTAGGAGGGCAAAAATGGATGCAGAAAAGAGAATTGCTAGGCAGGCCAAAAAGGGAGATAAAACTTTTGTTAGGTATGTGGGAGAAAAGAGAAAGGTGAGGCATGGAATAGTATGGGTGAGGGGAGAGGGTGAATACAAGTAGAGGGTGACTTTAAGAAGGCTAAGGTGCTGAATAGCTACTTTTGTTCAGTCCTCATGGTGCGGGGGAAGAGGAAGAGACCTGAGTTAAAGGGGAGAGGAATAGAAGACAAAAGGGTGGATCATAACCCATTCAGTGAGGAGAGGGTAAGAGAGGAACTAGGTAGGTTGATGGTGGAAAATGATGGATGACTTGCATCCAAGGGTACTCTGGGAACTAAGGGAGTTGCTGGCAGCACCTCTGACAAGGTTGTTTAACTTGTTCCTGGATACAGGGTGGGTTCCAATTGACTGCAAGAAAGTGTACATGGTGCTACTGCATAAGGGGGGCAGCAGGGAGGATATGGAAAATTATCGCCTGGTCAGCCTCACCTCAGTGGTGGGTAAGGTGATGGAGGTACTAATAAAGGAAAGAGTAGTAAAATACCTGGTGAAGGAGCCGGCCCGCTGGTGCACAGGTAGAGCTACTGTTTGTGGCATCAGCAACTGGGGGTCGGGAGCGATCCCTGAAGCTTGAGAGTCAGCCAGGTAGAGGAAGATTGAGCATCCCAAAGACTGCTCTCCTCCTCTTGTGGAGGGTGGGGGAGAAATACTGCTGTAGTAGTGGCTCCTGGTGGTGGCTGGAGGCTGGTACACTCAAGTGGCCTAATGTGGGGACTGGCAAGAGCAGACGTTGGACATGCAGCGCACATATGTGCACGTGGCAGCATCCTTGGTGTCATTGCATGACCGTGCCATGTGGGGGTCACATAAAGGAGAAAAATACAATCCTTCAGCACGTGCATAAAGGTGCTGCCATATCAACGCCACACTGGACACACCAGGATGCTCCCTCCAAGCCCAGCTCCCCAGGAACTCCCCAGCATGTAAGATAAGTACCCACTGGGTAGAGACAGGAGTAGTGTGTAGGAGGAGGGCATGCAGCACAGGAACTGCATCCAGTGGGGTGACACCGGGTACTGGCCAGAGCAGGGGGAAGCATAGGACCACCCCCCTTCTGAGGAGGTGGAAGGAAAAACAAGAATAAAAAAAAATAGCTGGTGGACAGCAGACTGCAGGATGATAGACAACATGTCTTTATACAGGGGAAGCCATGCCAGATGAACCTAACAGAGTTTTTCAATTGGGTGACAAAAGTGGTCAATCGAGGAGCAGGGGGTGGTGGACGTGTCCTATCTGGACTTCAGTAAAGCCTTCAACTCTGTCCCTCACCAAAGGCTGGTAAATAAGCTGGAGAGCTTAGGGGTGGGACAGAAGATAAAAAGGTGGGTGGAAACTGGTTGAAGGCCAGAAGTCAGAGGGTGGTGGTAAATGAGGTGCATTCCAGGGAAAAGGGAGTAATGATTGGGGTGCCCCACTGGTCACTACTGATACTCATACTTTTTAATATCTATATTAAATATCTATATCAGCGATATAGGAGAAGGACTGGAGGGGAAGGTGTGCCTATTTGTGGATGATATGACGATCTGCAATAGGGTTGACACCCCATCGGGGGTGGAGGCCATGAATGAGGACCTGAAGATTCTGGAAAGGTGATCGGACACATGGCAGCTGAAACTGAATGACAAAAAGTGTACAGTAATGCACATGGGGCATAAAAACCCGCAAGCCATTTACATATGGGGGCGGAGTTAATTAAGTAAATGGAGCAGGAGAGGGATCTGGAGATTATAATTTTGAACAACCTTAAGGTGGGCGACCAATGCAGCAAAGCGGTTGGAAAGCCAAATAGAATGCTGGAGTGCATAGGGAGGGACATAACAAGCAGAAAGATGGAGATGCTGATACATCTATATAAAACCATGGTAACACCTCACTTGAAATATGGGGTCCAGTTCTGGAGACCTCACCTATGCAAGAACAGATGGGATTGAAAGGGTTCTGAGAAGGGCAACCAAGATGGTATACTGTATGCAAAGGAAGCCCTATGAGATGAGGTGGAGGGAACTGGATCTGTACCCACTGTAGACTAGAAGAGAGCGGGGGGACATGATAGAAACATTTAAGTACTGTACTTAAAGGGAATTAATAAGATGAGAGAGAGGAGCTTATTTGCAACGAAAGAGAGTGCTAAAACAAGAGGTCATAGTCTAAGATTAGAGGGTGGAAGATTCAAGAGCAATATGAGGGGGTCTTACTTCACAGAGAGGGGTGGTGGAGTCCTGGAATAAGCTGCCAGAAGAGGCGGTGGGGGTCAAAACATTGGAGGGATTCAAGAGGACATGGGACAGACATATGGGGTTAAACAGTGGGCAAAAGGAGCTGTCCCTTGACAAAGGTGATGATGGGGAGGGGCAGACTCGATGGACTAGAGAGGTTCTTTTCTGCTAACAGAATTATATGATTCTGTTATTCTATGAACACCGAATACCATCATAAAACACCATCACAGATATCCATTTGACTTTCTTATTAAAGGTATATGGTTCTTTTTCTTTGTCAACGTGTGCTCAGCTGAGGGGTTTTATTGTCAGCAGAAGCCAAATAGTACTGCATATACAGAATGACTTGTCTTTACAGTGACTCTAGGGAGAAGGAGTCCTCATCTTAGAAAAAAGGTGAAAAATAACAAGGCATTTCCCTTCCGAAGATATAACCAGTGCAAAATACAGGTGTTGTAGCCTGTGACTAACTTGTGCGCAGTATTATTTGTTTTATATTAACTGGCCAGCAATTTTGGCCTGAAGCAAGCTAAGACAGCCTTGTCCCAACAGTTAGGAAAACAAAAAAACACAATCCCTTCTGTTCCAAACCTGCCTGTTTTGTCATAGCAGACTAAAAAAACATGGTGGCTTCTATTGTTTTATGAACCACATTTCCCTTTCATAAAAAAAAAAAAAAATAACTAAAATAAAATAGAAATAAAAAATGAAAAATTATAAAAATAAACACCGAACACCATCACAAAACACCATTATGAATATCCATTCAACTTTCTCCTTAAAGGTATATGGGTCTTTTTCTTTATCACCATGTCCATGTGTGCTCAACTGAGGGTTTTTATTGTCGGCAGAAGCCAAATAGTACTGCATATGTAGAATGATTGGTCTTTACAGTGACTCAAGGAAGAATGAATCCTCATCTTGGAAAAAAGAAGAAAAATAACAAGGAATATGTCTTCTGATGTTGCAAATACAGTTGTAGCTTGGGGCTAACTTGTGCCCAGTCATTTTTGTTTTTTTCCTTTATGATGCTAATAAGTTTCTTATGTGAGCGTATTTTCTTCTGCTGGAAAAAAAGACAGGAACAGTCAAGGAGTGAAATCTGTCACAAGCCAGTCTATTAGTTTAAAAAAGGATTGCTATCATCTGAATACCGTGGCCCGGATATTCAAACTGCGCCAAGCTGTGGCGCAAGCCTGGGTGCAGCTCAACTTTGTTGCGCAAGGGTGTGGCCTGGGTGATATTCAACGGAGCTGCGCTATGGCACAGCAGCTTTGAATAGTGCACCCTGGCCACCCCCACTGTGCATGGTGCAGTGGCACTGTGCCAGCGCAAGTGGCCAGAGTGGAGCATGGAGATGCGCTAGCGCAAGTGCCATTGTGCCATGCAAAGCACCTGCGATATTCAAAAGGGGACATGCAAATGGTGCCATAATTTATGCAAGGCGCACATGGGGGCATTTGCATGTCATTATGGCCCCATTTGCATCCCATTAGAATGCAGGTGCGCTGATCCCAGACGACTTGCACCTGGCGCACTGCCAGGCAGCAGCCGTCGGAGACCGATGCCCCCTGAAGCCCGATCGTGGGCATTTGTCTAAAAGAAACCCCCCTGTCCAATATCCCTGGTGGTCCAGTGGACCCCTATGTGCCCGATCATGGGCATCGGTATAAACCCCCCCTTCAATATCCCTGGTGGTCCAGTGGACCGCACTCTGCCTGATCATGGGCATCTGTAAAACATAGAACATTCCTATTACCCTGGTGGTCTAGTGTACCCCCCTTCCCACCTTCCACTGACCCCCACCGCCCCACTCCCCCCCAGTCAGCCAGCGGGTGGCAGCACCCAACCCACCTGCTGCCCCGCCTGCTGCTGACTGACAGCTCAGTAGGGCTGCACGCCCATTGGTTCACAGCATAAGCCAATGGGCATGCAGCCATACCGCATAACACAGTCCAGATATGTGAATGAATTCATTCACATATCTGGACTGAGAGTAGTATGTAGGAGCTGCATGCCCATTGGCTCACACTGTGAACCATCGGCATGAGCCACTACCAAGCTTTCAGTCGGCAGGTGGCATGGCGGCAGGTGGGTGGGGTGCTGCCCGCCCGGCTGACCGGGGAAGCGGGTGGTGGGGCTCAGTGGGCGGGTGGGGAGGTAGACTAGACCACCAGGTACAGGGAATGTTCTATGTTACAGATGCCCATGATCAGGCAGAGTGCGTCCACTGGACCACCAGGGATATTAGATGGGGGGGTTATACCAATGCCCGCGATCGGGCACATAGGGGTCCACTGGACCACCAGAGATATTGGACGGGGGTTTCTTTACATGGATGCCCATGATGGGGCATGGGGGGGTGCTGCCAGGTGTGGCAGGAACTCAGGTGGCCACCCACAGGTGGCAGCTGCCATGTTGCGCCCTGCAATTCAGCAGCTCACCTGTGGGTGGCCATCATTTGTTCCTTTCTTGGGGGCTTAACTTTGTGCAGGCGCAGGTAGGGGTTGCGCATGCATGAATCTGCACATCCCAGGCTGAATATCGGGCTGTGCAGGTTATGCATGGGCACGCCCCCCCCACCTGTGCCTGCATACATTACTGATGCGCTCCAGCACATGCCGGGTTTAATGCGTCCACACTTTTCCCTTTTGAATATCGGCGCCAGCATCAGTGGGTTGTGCATGGTGCAGCACTATTGCGCCATGAGCAACCCTTTTGAATATCTGGGCCCATGTATATAAAAACAGAGGCCCCTATTCTAGAAAAGTTATGCCTAGCATAACAGCACTTGCACCAAGTAGAATGGCGCGTAGCAGACGCATACTTCGCTTCACGACTTGCACGATTCTGCAAAGTGACCTGCAACATGTGACAGGCGGCAGAGCCTAACAGCAGTTACTCCGGCAGTTGCTCCATAAACCCCCTGCGACAAGGTGTTAGGGGGTTTACTGCAGCAGTTGCACCCCATTCCAGAAGGGCAGCAACAAGGATCTCAATGTCAGGATTCTACAAGAACCCCCAGAGGAGAACCTGCATCATAAGTTACACCTGCATTAGGTTGGTGTAACTTACATACGTCCTCCAAGGGTTCTGTAGAACTCGGTCCATGTGTCCCCCATGCCCAGACTGCCACCGTTGTTGCCCCAATGGGCACTGCACACATTCCTGCCCCATCCCCTGTACTGTACTTGCCCCATACCCCCAATACAGTAAAGGCCCTGCAGAGTTGCCCACACCAGCTGCCCCTGACTCCCTGTGTATTTCATGCCCCATAAGGCTGTCCACACCCCCAGCCCCCCTGAATCCCCATTGTACAATGTCCCACAAGTGGTCCTGTCACCCCCTGCCCGACCCCGAGTTACCATCCGCCAAATGTGGCAAATAACCTGATAAGCCCTGGTAGTCTAGTGGCCCCTACCCAGTCATACAAGATCACTTAGCGCTTTCCCACCTGTTCCCAGCCAGCGACTGGCACAGCCCCTCTCACCTTCATGACCAGCCACTGACTGAGTTCTGTAGGAGCACTTACTGGAAGAGGCCCTCAGAAATTAATTTCTGAGCATGTCTTTCAGTACCACTACAGCACTCGAGTCAGTGAACCATGGAGGTGAGAGGTAACTGCCAATCACCAGCTGGGAATGGGAGGGGTGCTGGGTGGACTGGCATGGCTGGAGAGCCACTAGACTACAAGGGCTTGTCAGGTTATTTGCTGCATCGGCGTCGCGACTCAGGTGTTGGGACACAGGTGGGGATGACAGTGCCACCCTGTGTGGTGGGTTTTGGAGAATGGAGGGACCTGGGGGCTGGGGGTGTGTAGGTTCTCATGGGACATGAATTCACAGGGAGTCATGGCAAGGGGGTAGGCAGTCCTGTGAGGCATTATGTGTACTACGGGGTCAGTTGCTGTGGACAGCCCTGCGGGGCATTATGTACACTATGGGGGTCAGTTGCTGTGGGCAGCCCTACAGGGCACCTAATGTGGCTAGATGAGCATGGGGGCACTTGCATTCTGCTTTGCGGCATGCAACATGATTGCCAGGTGCACCCTCTGTTCAGCATACCTGGCCACATGTCGCGAATCGCAGGACTTAGCTGAGGAGACCCTGCCCCTTCTTGAATAGAGCACAGGGTAAATGTCACAGTTGCAGGTTGCACAAGTTGCATTTTCTGGCTACTTGCACCACCCTTCTAGAATCGGGCCCAGAGACTCCGAATAAACAACCCTCTTTGCAGTCTACTTTGGAACAACAGGCAGGTTTGCAACAAAAGTGATAGTTTCCTCCTAACTGTTGGGATGTGGCTGTATTAGCTTGCTTCAGCTTGCCTTCACTCACTCCTTGTATTCATGGCTCTCACTGATTAGGATGTAAAAGCCTTGGTTAAATACTTGTTAGGGCTGCTGGTAGGTGGAGCCTGCAGCCATCTTGCATTAGCTCTAAAAATGAGCTTACTGTGGAACTTCCTTTTTAGACTTTTGGAAGCGTCCATCCATAACTGCAAAATAGTATGCTCCCCCTCTGATTTTTGCTATTTCTGCTCTATCTTAAAGGCACCTGAAGGGGGGGGGGTGCTAGTGTTCCTCCCAACTTCTCAGGATATAAACAGAAAAATAAAAACTTTTGAAGCTGCTGTGTTATGTAGTCCCTCAATTTAACCCTTGCAGGGCTGCAGACTGAGCATCTGTCCAGCTCAATCACATAGATTCATTTCAGCAGCCTAGGTGTTAACTCATTATCTCAAAGCATACTGGAATAAGGGGATACATGATGGCCTGGTGTGTGATACCATTTGTATCACTAGTGGACAGTGACCTTTGCTCATGAGTGCTGGAGCGTAGCAGAGCCACAAGTGATGTCCGAGGTCACTGACCACGAGTTGTGATACATAGGTATCACACAATGGGACATCACATGTCTGTTTTATACAATAGGGCTCCAGTTTTCATTAGTTTTCTTATTTGGGGATTTAGCAGTGTGAGGAGGGGGGAAGTGATGTGTACACTGTGTTGATAACTGGCAATGATGTATACAATGTGGTTGATATCTTCATGGTGCATACATCACGATCTGGTTATCACATTGTGGTTGTGATAAAAATTTTTATGTGATACCATATCACTTCCCCCTTATTGTATAATTTCCCTTATTGAACCACTGTTGCAGTCAGGGTCTCATTAAGTAGACTACAGTGTCAAATTACAGATAGTCAAGCGCCAGCTTTGCTCAACCACTTCCTCCCCCCTTACAGACAAACTAAGACTTAACCCTTTTTCCTATGGGTATTTATTGGGATCTGATATTATTTTCTTCTGTCTACTTTGGAAAAACAGGCAGGTTTGCAACAAAAGTGATTGTTTCCTCCTAACTGGTGGGACGAGGCTGTCTTAGCTTGCTTCAGGTTGCCTTCACTCACTCCTTGTATTCATGGCTCTGACTGATTAGGATGTGAAGGCCTTGGTTAAATACTTGCTAGGGCTGCAGGTATGTGGAGCCTGCAGCCATCTTGCATTAGCTCTAAAAACGAGCTTGCTGAGGAACTTCCTTTTTGGACTTTTGGAAGTATCCATCCATAACTGCAAAATAGTGTGTCCCCCTCTGATTTTTGCTATTTGCTGCTCTTTCTTAAAGACATCTGAAGGGAGGGGGGATGCTAGTGTGCCTCCCAACTTCTCAGGATATGAACAGAAAAAACTAACTTTTGAAGCTGCTGTGTTATGTAGTCCCTCAATTTAACCTTTGTAGGGTTGCAGACTGAACATCTGTCCAGCTCAGTCAAATAGATTTATTCTAGTTCTTTCAGCAGCCTAGGGTTAATTCATTGTCTCAAAGCATAATGGAATAAAGGGATATGCGATGGCCCGGTGTGTGATACAATTTGTATCATGAGTGGACAGTGATCTCAGCTCACGAGTAGCGGAGCACAGCAGAGCCACAAGTGAGGTCCAAGGTCACTATCCACAAGTTGTGATACACAGGCATCTCACAATGTGACATCACATGTCCATTTCATACAATAGGGCTCTAGTTTTTGTTAGTTTTCTTTTGTGGGGATTTAGCAGTGTGGGGGGATGTGACCTGTACACTGTGTTGATAACCGGCGATGATGTGTACATTGTGGTTGATATCTTTGGTTTCTTCCAAACCCTTTGCTCCTCATCTTAACAAATTTGAATTGAATAGACTAGAATCCTGGTCTAATTTAAAGCAATTGTATGACACAGATGTATTACTTAGAAATCCTCAATGCAGCACTAAATATAGAGAATACTGGATTGTGTAATTATGCACAACAAGTGTCTTCTGCCACAGATGGGTTCTGATTCCCTCTGACAAGAAGAGTGAAGCTCGAGCGGTCCATGGGAATCAGATCCCCAAGGTGACATAACAAATTGGTTATGCATAAATTTGCTCACCCTATTTTTTTTTACAGTGTATAGTAGTATTATGTGAAATGTGTCAATTATTTTTTTTTCTCTCTTTCATAATGAAACTGATTTTTGAAGTCTCTAGAGGTTCCACCACCATTTCTATGAGGAAATACTTCCTCATGGTACCACTTAGTCTACCCCCTTCCAACCTCATGTCATGCCCCCTCATTCTTGGACATCTCCTTTTCTGAAAGATGCTACCCTCCAGCACCCTATTTATGCTTTTTAGATGTTTGAAAGTTTCTATCATATCACCCATGTCTCTTCTCTTCTCCAGGATCTATATATGTGTGTGTGTGTGTGTGTGTATACATATATATATATATATATATATATATATATAGAGAGAGAGAGAGAGAGAGGTTTCCCAGTCTCTCCTCATATGACTTTTAGTGCAGGCTCTGCACCATCTTTGTTGCCTTTCTTTACTGCCTCCACTCTGCCTACATCCTTATGGAGATGCGGCCTCCAGAACTGGACACCATATTCCAAATGAGGCCTCACCAGTGATCTGAAAAGTGTCATCACCACCTTCTTCCTTCTGCTGGTGATATCTCCCCCTATGCACCCCAGTATCCCACTGGCTCTCCCCATAGCCTTGGTACATTGTTTACCCATCTTTAGGTCATCCAGTATGATCAGCCCCAAATCCCTTTCCTGTTTGGTGACCATCAGTTGCCCCCCTCCCTCCTGTAATCCTCCCCTAGGTTTCTGCAACTCAAATGCATGATTTTGCACTTTTTTGCATTAAATCTCAGCTGCCATACTTCTGATCATTCCTCCAGTTTACCTAGGTCCCTCCTCATTTTTCCACCCTTCCTGGGGTGTCCACCCTGTTGCAGATCTTAGTGTCATTTACAAAGAGGCACACTTTCCCCTCCAGCCCCTCCATAATTTCACTTATGAAGACATTAAACAGGTCTGGGCCCAGGACTGATCCTTGTGGCACCCTGCTGGTCACACTCCTTTCCACAGATGAGCACCATTTATCATGACTCTCTATCTTCTATCATTCAACCAGTTCCTAATCCAGTTTACCACCTTGTGACCCACTCTCAGGCTGCCCAGTTTGTTTGCAAGTCATATGTGGAATGGTATTGTAGGCCTTACTAAATGCAATTCATGTTTATGTTTAAGCCCATGAAACACTCTTATCTAGTTAATGCATTTACAGCCATAGTGGCTCTGCCAGAATTTGTTACTTTACTTCTAACTTGTGAATCTGTCTTGTGCCACATGGGTAAAAGGAAAATCAGAATAGTGGTGCTTCACACTCTCATCTGAGTCATCTCACTCTTATTTCCAAGCATTTTGTATGAGCAAATATTGCTCCTTGTGCATTGTCCTACAAACCCACCTGCATGGAGGTTTATATTAACGCACCATTCAGAATAGATTGGATTATTTCTGAATTCCACAAATGTGAGAGAAGTTTACTGTTATACCAAACTGAATTGATCAAGAACCTCATCAAGAAGTAACTAGGAAGCCGGCCTGGTGGAGCTGAAGTTTGAGGTGCTGGATTCCACTCTTCGTGCCTCACTGGTGACCCAAGTTTGGGAGTGAGCTCAGGCGCCAGGGGTCAGCAGGGATGGGGAGAGGATTGAGCACCCACAGGGCTGCTTTCAACCCCCAGGGGGAGGGTGTAGGAAAGCCCAGTGCACCAGCAGCTTCTGGTGGAGATCAGGAGTGCTGCAGTGCATGGGCTACACAATGTACAGCAAGCCTGATGCAGGCAGAGTTGTCATGCACCACAGCGTCAGGAGTGCACATGCGGGGGGGGGAGGGAGAAGTCACCAGGACAGGGAAAACACCGGCTCCATGAGGTAGGCAACATCACCTGTCCCCAATGCCCTTTGCCGGGTTCACCTCACCTGATCTTCCAGTTCTTCCACCTAGGATCTCACCTGCAGCCAGAAACAGACATGTAAGAGCACCCATGAGGAGGGGCAGCCCCACACTGGAGGGGTTAACCCGGGGGTACTGGCTACGGGGAGGGTGGATAGAGGAGGCACAGGTCAGGGCTGCCTCAGGTGGGCAGGATATGGCAGGATGCCTGAGAGAAGCTCCACATGGCTATAACCGGAGGGAAAATAAGTTGAAAAAAAAAAGAAGTAACTAGGACACAATTTTATTCACCGATCTGGAAATCGAGTAGAACAACAATGTATATCATTTACACTTTTAAGATGCATGTTGCTAAAATGTGGCATGGTTAATTAAATCACTGCAAGAACTTCCACAGAATAGTGCAGCTGCTAGCAAGCTCCGCAGTTGTATCAGCTGACTTCAAAGATGGCACACCCAAAATTTGAACTTAAAACCATATTGGTCAAGATCGTTTGGAGACACAGTGAGTCAATGCATCACTGAAAATTGTAATACATTTCACTTATCTGTTACCACACATGTGACTTTAACTCTGTCATGTCTCACCTTGGATTTTATTACCATGCATAGGGTGTACAATATAGGTTTTCCTTGTGTGATGATCTTCTGTTCCATTAATAATGGAGTACTGTATTTAAAACAGACACATTTTACTTGTAGAAAAAGACCAGAGGCCCTCATGCCTTCTTGGTTGGTTCTTTATAACATTTAACATTTCAGCACATACTTATTGTGTGAAACATTTTTTTGTGTCCTCTCAGCAGGCTGCAGCGTGTAACTGGTTTCAGAATAGTGTTGATGTTACCAGTAGCTCTATATAGTAATTCATTTTGCACTAACCTTTTGGCTGTTATTCTGTATGTACATAATTAAATCAGTTCAGCTTTGTATGGGTTACATGCTATAATGGGTTTCCCTTTAAATGAATGTTAACAGTATTCACAGTGTGCGAAGCAAATACTTTTTCTTTTTTATACTTTTCAGGGGTGGGACAGAGGCCTGTACCTCCATAGTCCTGGAGGAGCTCACAAAACAGAGGTGGGCAAAGCAATCGGGCCAGATGGCATACACCAGAGGATATTAAGGAAGCTGTGAAGAGAACTAGCAGCACCTCTGGCAGCCATGTTCACTGAGTCACTTAACACAGGAGTGATTCCCAGAGCGTACTGATAATAATGATCATAATGTCATACGCTTAATAACGCATGGCATTATAGCGAAACCTGGACTTGTGTTCTCTCCAACTTGGATCCCCCCTGGAGTTAGAATCCTTAGTGGGGGGTCCAGGGGGCATGGCCCCCGTAACGGGGGGTGTGGGGGATGGAACCCCGGACAGAACAAAAGTTAAAAAGAAATCACACAATGCAATTAAGTCGCACAGCATTCTGCCATGTGACATTTTCACCCGTGCCATTCCAGAGGACTGGAAGTGAGCATATGTAGTCCCTCTACACAAAAGTGGTAGTAGAGAGAAGGCAGGGAATAATAGGCCAGTCAGCTTCACCTCAGTAGTGGGTAACATAATGGAGGCACTGCTTAAAGAAAGAATAGTGGCACACTTGGAATCCAACAGTGCCCAGGATCTGAGGCAACATGGAATCACAGCAGGAAGGTCACATCAGATAAATCTGATAGATTTTTTTGATTGGGGAATAAAAGAGGTAAATTGAAGTGGTAGTGGACATTGCCTACTTCAATTTGAGCAAGGTCTTCAACACCGTCCCACATAAAAGGCTGCTTAACAAGATGGGTGGTCTAGGCATGGGGCAGAAGGTGGTAGACTGGGTTAGAACTGGCTAACAGACAGGAAGCAAAGGGTGGTGGTAAATTGGATCCAATCCATGGAGAGGGGGATGACCGGGGGGGGGGTACCTCAGGGATCAGTCCTTGGGCCAGTCCTGTTTAATATCTTCATTAGTGACATTGCAGAAGGGCTAAAAGTAAAAGTTTGCCTGTTTGCAGATGATACCAAGATCTGTAAAAGGGTGGATATTCCAGGCAGGATGGGGAGAATGTGAAGGGACCTGGGAAAGCTTAAAAAATGGTCTGTGGAGTGGCAACTGGGGTTCTGTTCAAAGAAGCGCAAAATAATGCACCTAGAATGGGGAAGCCCTGGGGATAGCTACAGGATGGCGGGAGGAGGGAGTTGCTCATGATCACCAAGGAAGAAAGGGACCTGGGGGTTATCATCTCAGATGACCTAAAGGTGCCTAAGCAGAGTACTAAGGCTGCAGGGAGGGCCAGTGGCATGCTGGGGTGCATAGGCAGAGGTATCACTAGCAGAAGGTGAGAGGTGGTGATGCCATTGTATAAAATGCTGGTGAGGCCTCAACTAGAGCACTGTGTGCAATTCTGGAGGCTTCACCTTTGTAAGGACATTGATAGGGTGCAGGCAGTCTAGAGAAGGGCAACTAAGATGATAAAGGGCTTGCACCAGAAAACATTTGAGGAGAGATTAAAGGACCTCAATATGTACTCGCTGGAGGAGAGGAGGGATCGTGCTATATGATAGAAACATTCAAGTACCTTAAGGGCATAAACAAGGTGCAGGGGGGAGACATCTTCCAAAATATGAGGATTAAAAAACGAGGGGGCATGATATGCAATTTGAAGGGGGCAGGCTAAGGGAAATTGTGAGGAAATGTTTCTTCACAGAGAGGGTAGTGGACACATGGAGCAGTCTGCCACAGGAGGTGGTGGGTGTGAGCACAGTGGTAGGATTTAAACATGCCTGGGACAGTCATAAGCAGGGCCACTGGAAAATTGCGGGCGCAATTTTTCTGCAATTTCCGCAATTTTCACCCTTCTCCGCACAAAATCTGCAATTTCTTACATTTATGGAATTTTTGACTGAAACTGTATAAAAATATTTAAATTCTCAAGGAAATCCACTCAGATATGGTACACAGACTTGGATTTGACCAAAACAGTACAGTGTGAGGAGAGAAGGGGTCAAATGTGACTCTGCTTTCATGTGATTCACTTCCCTACTTTGGTTTCAGAATCCTCTGGTCATGCATATGTAGACTTGAACACTTAAAATCTGTGTTAAAGCAGACTATCAGAGAACGTTTTGCTGACACAGAGACTGACACAATAGGTTGTGAGAAGAGGTGCAACGTGCCCCAATACTTGTTTTTGAATGGTAGGGTAGATTTTCCTTGCATAAATACTTTCAATCTGAAAGGATTTTGATTCAAACGTGTGAGGAGTTTGGGTGGCCCTGCTGATTGTAAACTTGAATGTGCTTCTGAGGCGGTTGGGGAAAGTGATTCCTTACGTCAGTCTGCCACAACTGTATACTCACATACAAAGCCTGCAAAAAGCAAACATTTCTGAAAACATGCTAAACAATTACCTTCAAGTAGACAAAATAATTGCAACCCAAGTAAAATCACTGCAAACCAAGTAGAACAAAAGTACAATGTATTGAAAACTGCTGTATGATGTAATGAAAAGCTACTGGCATTATTTGATAACTTTTATCATGTGATTTTAAAATGTACTTACAGTGCTGATTAAGAACAGTAATCATTTTGACAGAATACATATTTTTCTTACTTGACCTTTATTAGGCACCCTGGTTATCTTTTATTTTTTTCTTGCACCAAAGCAAGCAGTTTAAACAGGCTTCATTATTTAACATCTAGAAACTGGCAAAATATGTTGTTTCAGGATGTGTTCAGTACAGACTAACTGTAAATTACTGAATAAAATCTAGTTAGCACTGCATGACTTAGATGTCTTGATTTTTAGAAAATATGCTACATAATGATTAGTTTACAGTGCATTTCAAAAACAAACATCTTTCTTCATATTAAAAGCATTTACAAGCGGCAATACATTTATCTAACAATTTATGTGATCAATACATGCTGCAGCAAACAATAAAATATTTATTAGGGGGCAGTGGGGATGTATAGTGAACCCCCTCAATTTTCCCGCAATTTTTGCAAGAAAATCCCCACATTTTGGGGTAAAATTTTCCACAATTTTCCAGTGGCCCTGGTCATAAGGGAACCTTAGAGATGGGAAGGAGGTGTGAAAATGCTTGACCAGGTAGGATCAGAGGCCTCAAACTAGTGTAGGGCTTATGGGCAGAATAGGAGTGCTTTACAGAACGCAGAATTCTGCCAGTGAAATTAACATGGAATGACCATTCTGCCGGAGGAATTTCCACTGAAATTTCACTGGTTCTTCTGCGGAACTCCACCTACTTTGTTCAAGGAAACAGCATTTTTTCTGCAGAAAATCATTCTGCAACTATTTTCTACCTTGGAATTCCACCACTGTGTTTCTGGTGAAATTTGATGGAATTTTAGTAGAATTTTGAAAATTCCACAGGAATTTGAAAATACCACACAACACTACAGACTAGACCTTGCTATGGGAATGGATGCACGCAGAACACTCCAGCAGCAATCTGAAACATGGCGGACAGTGTCGCATTCCACCAGACCTTGGCTGCTCCCCTGTTGGCTCTTGTTAGAGTTTGTTTATCTAAGGGCACTGATATGTACAAAGGCAGGATAATTTCCTCTCTTCTTGAGATGATACCCCAGGCAATGCACCGCAGCATCTGAATGGCCCTTGCTGTTGCCCTCCGGCACTGTGCTGATACCCTCATGTCCCCTGTGACTAGTATCCCTAGGTCCTTCTCCTCCTCCATAATTGATACCTACACTCCCCCCCAGCCAACAGCTGGTCCTGGGGTTTCTGGCTCTGAGGTGCATGATCTTGCACTTCTTAGCATTAAACCCCAACTGCCACACATTTGACCAGCGCTCGAGTTTGACTAGATCTTCCCTGAGTTCCTGTCTTCCTTCCTCACTGTCCACTGTTGCATATATCTTTGTATCATCAGCAAACAGGCTGATCTTACTCTTGATCCCTTCTGCAAAGTCCCCCAAAAAGATGCTGAATAAAACACTTGGAAGTCTCCCCCCTTACAACTACCCACTGCTGTCTATTCTGCAGCCAGCTCCTAACCCACCCCACTAGTTTCTCCTCTGCCCCTGGTTTCCCCTACTTGCCCATTAACCTTCCATGTTGCACTGAGTCGAAGGCCTTGCTGAAGTCCAGATACAGTTATACATGGCATGGCCCTTGTCAACTGACCTTGTGACCCAATCAAATATGTCAATTAGATTAATCTGATATGATCATTCCAAGATAAACCAGTGATGTCTTTCATCCTGGAGTCCATTACTATCCAGAAAAGTTATCAACCTCTCCTTTAGAATGATCTCTATTAGCTTTCCCATAATGGAAGTCAAGCTTACCAGTCTATAATTGCCCAGTTCCTCCCTGGAACCACTCTTGTGGAGGGTACCATGTGAGCCATCCTCCTGTTCATGGGAACACTCCCTGTCTCCAAAGATGTGTTAAACAGGTCTGTCGGTGGGCCTGCCAATACCTCTGGCAATTCCTTCAGAACTCTTGGATGTACACCACCAGGTCCCAGTGTCTTGTCCACCCGCAAGACTTTAAAGCCTTTTTAAACCCTATCCTCATGGATGACTCTGTTCGTGACCACTGCCCCCTCCCCCCAACCCATCCCTCCTTTCCCTTGCAGTATCGGCCTGTCTTTTTCTTTAGTGAACACCGAGCAGAAGTACTCATTGAGTGCCATAGACTGGTCTTCCCGTTTTCTACCCAATCCCACCCCATCTTGATTCTGACCAATCTCGGTCCTAATCTTGATTCTGACAATCTCGGTCCTACAGCTCCTCTTCTCTCTTATGTACTTGAAGAAATCCTTTTCCCCATCTCTGATTCCCCAAGCCAATCTCAGCTACCTTACCACTTTAGCTGCCCTGACTACTCTACTCACTTCCCTAGATTTCTTCAAGTACTCCTCCTTGCCCTCCCATTACCCAGATTTCTTGTACCTGTTGAAGGCCACTCTCTTCTCCCTCTCTTTTCCTGCCATGTCCCTGCTGAGCCAGCTAGTTTTTTTTAGACTTGGACTGCTTACTCTGTGTTAGGCACATGTGTTTGTGACCTCTGTCAGGCCCCTCTTTATTATGGACTATTTCTGTTCAGCATCAATCTCTGGGTAAATTTCACCAAGATGCCCCTCCAGGGATGCTGTCCATCTTGGCAATATCTGCCTTCCTGAAGTATCCCACTCTCGTCTTGGTCCTGGCTGACTCCCTACCCATGTGGAGGAAGAACCACACTAAGCAGTGAACACTTCCCATTAGAGGGTCCTGTACAACTACATCCTGGACTTGGACCCCATTTGCTAACACAATATCCAAGATGTTACCCTCCCTGGTGGGCTCTGTGACCCTGTTGTGTGAAGTAGTCTTGTATAGCCTCCAGCAGTACCTGTTCCCTGGCGTTCATGGTAGTCATGGTTGGCCAGTCAGTCCCAGGTAGATTGAAGTGGCCCACTATGACTGTACTCCCTCTGCCACTGACCCTCCTGATTTGCTCCCCCAACTACCTGTCATTTTCTTCATTCTGTGTGGGTGGCCAGTACATCATCCCCATCCTAATCTTCCCACTCTTGGAGTTTTTGAGCTGTACCCATATTGCTTCTGGCTTCCCCTCTTCCCACTCCTCTCTAGTACATACTATCCCATCAATCATATAAATAACTACCCCCTTTCCCACCCCCTGTCTTTGCTGTGCACCCTGTATCCAGGGATTGTGAGATCCCCAGTCACGGTACTATACTGGGTGGCCTAGGTTTCCATGATGTCTGTAATATCTATCTCCCCTTCCTCCATCATCACCTGGAATTCTGCTACCTTGTTTGCAAGCTCCTTGCATTCAAGTGTACTACTTTCCATCATGTCCCATGCCCCTTCTCTCCCTGTCCCTCACCCATGCATCCACTCCTTGATAGATTCCCCTCCCTCCCTCACCTCCTGACTGTCTGGGGGGAGGCCTTCTACTCTCCACTGATTGGTGACTTCACTTTGCAATCTCCCTCTGATTCCCCCGTCCTCAGTTTCAGTGTTCCCATTAAGACTGCAGGGCTCACTACAACCTCTCCAAAATTTTTCAGGGGTACAAACTAAATTACAACGGTTCACTGTACCATTTTTACAACATTTTTGTGGGGTACATGTACTACAAACAGAATTATGAGGGTGCAGTGTACCCCAGTCACACAAAAATGTACTTGAATTTCATAATTTGTACATGAATCATGTATAGTTATGCGTGAATGGGAACACTGCTCAGATTAAAGTTATTTTAGTTGCAATGTAATCCTCATGCCTCTGCTTCAAAGTCCTCATACCCTCCTTGCTCAGGTGCGGCCTATCTGGTGCAGAGTTCCTTCTTATCCCACATCATGCCCCACCCTCCTATTGCACTGTACCACATGGTTACATACCACCCCACAATCCAATTGTTTAACTCCTCTGTTCTCTGCTTCCAAGCGGAGCATGTCCCAAGTACTGGGAGTACCTCAGAGAATGCCACCGACTTTCCCAGCTGAGTGCAGATTCTTCCAACCTCCTTGAATCTTTTTTGCACTTCCACCACCCTGCTCTCCTCCTGGTCATTTGTACCTAGGTGCACCATTATATGAAGTTTATCCTCTCCCTTCTCCACATACTTCTGAATGAACTGACCCACCCTCCCCACCATCTTACCTGGCATACACTGTACCCCGGCAAGGCTTTTCCTCGCTCCCTTACCCCCCATCTCACTTCTTTCAGAATTGTATCCCCAGTATGACTACCTTTCCCTTAACACCTGTCATACCACCAGGTTTTGCCCTACCTAGGGCCCCTGCACTAGAGTGTGCCCTCCCCCATTCCCCTGCCTCCTCCCCTTGTTCCTCACTGACTGTACCTTCACCTCTGTGCTTCCCCTTCAACCCCTCCATGTTTCTTTCTAAGATAATCCCCTTCCTTTCCACTGAATTTATCCCTTCTCTCTGCTCCTTTCTTAAGTCTGTCCTCTACCCCAACTACCCTATTTGCCTATCCACTCCCTCTAGTTAGTGGTACCTTGCAATTCCCCATGCTTCTATGCCTCCTCCAATGTTTTCCCTACTATCTTTCCCCTTCCCTTGTTCATTGCCTTCTCCTCCATCATGTTTCCCATCCCCATCCATTGCTGTATGCTGCCACCCCGTCCTCCTGCTCTCCCACATTAGCCAGCACTTAGAACCTATTGTTAGTCTCCATCCCCCTAGCCCAAGCCCCCCAGTATGGAAAGGGGACGTCACACTCACTTCTGTGCAGTGGAATCCTATATGATACATATGTCAGTTATCTAGCCATTTGAGGAAGCAACATGTGAGGTGAGGGCAGACAGTAAAATGTTACAGTTCATTATTTCTCCAGGGTTCCCTTTTAAAATGGGCAAGAAATGCTATTCAGTATGGAAGTTTCTAAAAAAAATGGAAGTAAATGTTTGTAGTGGGGATGGATAACCTTTACCTAGTACTGAACAAATCCATTTGAGATGGTACTTATTATTCAGAATTGCTTTGTTTATTCAAATAATTAACTTCTTTGATATATTCCTATTAGCTCCCAAATTTTTATATTATGATAAACACTTCAGTACTTCAGTGTCCCTTCTTTGGTATAATAGGCTGAAACAATATATAAAATAAATTATGATTTACCATCTTATCATATATTGTACATTTCGTATGTCTTTATACATGAAACATTTAATAAGAATTGTGCCCATGTTGGTAAGTGCAGGGGAAACATGCCTGCTCATAAAATTCAAGCAATTTCAGTATTCAGCTTATGTGATTAAGTAATAGCCTCTTGAATGCTGAAAACAAAATTCAAATTCAAGAATTAATAATCTCATTCTTATTCCTATTGTCTTTGCTCATGCTTGTGTTTCATTTATTTATTGTGAAAAGTTTCAAAGACAAATGGAAGGAGGAGATAGGGACCTGTGAGGGGAGGCGAAGAAGTGGCAAAAGTCATGGAGTGGAAAGGAGAGAACAGGTTACTATGAAGAGAGAGGGAGCGGGCATTTGTGAAGGGTCTTCAGAAAATAGTTGTGCACTGCTAGAGAGGAAGAAGGTGGAGGAGGGAAATGATGAAATTAGAGGAGTAATTGATAAATGCCTGGACCAAACTGGAGCGGGGGGAAGTTCTGCTGGGAGGAATTGCAACAGGGGTAAAGGGGAAATAATGTGCAGGAGGAAGAAGAGGAGCTGGAAATGAGAGAGGGAGATGAATGGAAGCAAGCAGGGAGTAAGAGGGGTGGAATCTTAGTGCTGGAGGACTCAATACTAAGAGGAGTTAGGTGGGGTAGCAAGGGGGAGAGGCATAGTCGCATTTGGGTGGAGGCCATGCCATGAATGACAGCAGAATGGGTGGGACAGTCTGTTCTGAAATATGCTAGAAGGGGTAGGGACAAGCCTCATTTAATTATACATCTTGGGACAAACGACCTGGCTGACAAGATTGTAGATACAGTCAAGAGGAGGTTTGAGGAACTAGCACAATTATGTGAGGGAGCAGAAAGTCAACTTCCAGTGCCAAAGGCAAGCACAACAAGGAAGCTGAGAATAGAGGAATTTAATGGGTGGCTAAGAACCTGGTGTTGTGCTAAAGGGTATAGGCTGTTGGAGGGAGTGGGGAGGGACCTGGGAGGACAGTAGTCTCTATGCCAAGGACAGACTACATTTGAGTGAGGAGGGAAAGAAAGTGTTGAAACAGAGGATGGAGAAGTACATAGAGAAAGTTGGGAATTTAAACTAGGAGTGGGGGGTGGCAGTTGGGGAAGAGATATGCAGAGACCGCAAGGTTGGGAAATCATATGAGCTTACCCCCATAACAGTGACAAAGGACAAATGGCAATACTGTTGGTGATGCTAGGAAAGGAGGGCAGGATGGGGAAGGTGGAAGGTGGTTACCTTAATGCTAGGAGCCTTGGGAGGAAAACTGCAAGTTACAGGTTCTCATGGCAGAGGAGAGGTGGACATTGCAGCCATCACGGAAACATGGGCCACCAATACAATGACTGGGACCTGTCTGTACCAGGGTACAGGTTATTTCGTAGGGACAGGGTGATTGGGAAAGGAGGGGGTGGCACTATATGTGAAGGAAGGACTGAAGTGTGTAGGGAGGAAGGGAGGAGGTAGTACTGGTCACTTTGGATGCAAATCCAGGATTCCAAGAATAGGATTCTTAGAATGGGAGTGGTATACAGGCCACCATCTCAGATGGAGGAGTTAGACAGGGAACTAGCGGGACAGATCAGGAGGACCTGCGAAAAGGTAGTGTGGTGATTGTGGGGGACTTCAACATGCCAGGAGTGGACTGGAGCACCCAACAACCAGGAACAGAAGGAGCAGGTACTGCTGGATGCCTTCAGGACAGCTTCCTGCTGCAAATGGTCAGTGAACCAACCAGGTTAGGAATACCCTTGACCTTGTGCTGGCAAATGGGGACTTTGTGAGAGAACTTATAGTGGAGGAACCGCTGTCAGGGAGTGACCACCACTCAGTATGGCTCACATTGGATATGGGCAAGGAAGGATGGAATCTGGCACAATAGTGCTGGACTTCAGGAGGGCTGACTTTGGGAGGATGGGGAAGTGGTAAAGGGTACCTGGCTAGAATTCAATCTAGTATGGACACTAACCAGAGGTGGGAGCTCATAAAGCTGGGGATAGTGGAGCAGCAAAACCTGCTGCAAAGTCCAGAGCAAGAAGGCTGGGGCTAGAAACCGATCTGGTTGAGCAAGGAGGCCATGGAAAAGGTAAGGAGGAAAGAGCTGCCTTTAGGAATTACAAGAAAACAGGGAGGGGGGAGGACAGGGAGGAGTACTTGACAGAATCGAAGGAGGTGACAAGGGCAGTAAGGGGAGCCAAAGCATCTACAGAACTCAGGCTGGCACAAGGCATTAAGAAGGGGGAGAAGGACTTCTTTAAGTACATCAGGGAGAAAAGGAGCTGTAAGGACCACATAGTAAGGATTAGGAAGAAGTGGGGTTGGGTGGAAGCAGGGTGCGATAAGGCGGAAGCACTAAATGAGTACTTCTGCTCAGTATTTACTAAAGAGAAGAGGGGGGTGACACCCAAGGTGGGATAAATAGCCGAAGCAGGGTGGGAAGTGGTGACAGATGGGAAATCATGGAGAGCAGAGTTCGAGAGGGTTTGAAGGTACTGAGGGTGGACAAGGCGCCAGGCCAGATGGCATCCACCCAGGGTACTGAAGGAGCTGGCAGAGGTCCTTGCAGAACCTTTGGCAGACCTATTTAATGCCTCACTACATTTGGGGTGTGTACCTCAGGACTGGAGGATGGCTCATGTGGTGCCCCTCCACAAGAGTGGCCCAAGGATGAACCGGGAAACTACAGACCAGTGAGCCTCACATCCATCGTGGGTAAGCTAATGGAGACTATCCTGAAGGAGAGGCTGGTGGCCCTCCTAGAGGCCAATGGACTACAGGACAGCAGACAGCATGGCTTCATGCGTGGCAGATCCTTCCAAACCAACCTGGTCAAGTTCTATGACTGGGTAACTAGGCAACTGGACAGGGGCCATGCAGTGGATGTCCTGTATCTGGACTTCAGTAAGGCATTCAGCTCAGTGCCACATGGAAGGCTGGGAAGGAAGTTAGTAGGCACAGGGGCGGGTGCAAAGCTGGTGAGATGGGTAGGAAACTGGCTGCAGGGAAGGCAGCAGAGGGTGGTGGTGGGTGGGGAGCTCTCACACCCAGGGGCAGTGACAAGTGGTGTTCCACAGAGCTCGGTGTTGGGACCAGTGTTGTTTGGGATATTCATTGCAGACATATCATGGGACATCAAGAGCTAGATCAGTCTGTTTGCTGATGATACCAAGGTAGGCGCAGTGGTGGATGACCTAGGGGGATGGCAGGGGTTGCAGGATGATCTGGCAAAGCTTGAAACCTGGTCAGACACCTGGTAACTGGGCTTTAATGCCAAAAAGTGCAAGGTGCTGCATTTTGGGATAAAGAACCCAAGGAGGAGTTACCAGCTAGGGGGAGTGCAGCTAGCCCAGACAGAGGAGGAGAAGGATCTGGGTGTGCTCATTACAGGGTCAATGAACAACTCGGCACAATGTAGGAAGGCAGCTGCAAAGGCCAACAAAATGCTGGGTTGTATTGCAAGGGGTATATCCTCGAGGAGGGAGGAGGTGATTCTGCCACTGTATAGGTCATTAGTTTGACCACACCTGGAGTACTGCATGCAGTACTGGCGTCCGTATCTGAAGAGGGACATTAAGTTACTGGAGGGGGTGCAGCGCAGGGCGACAAAGATGATCAAGGGGCTGGGGGACTTATCATACGAGAGGAGGTTGAAGAGTTGAACATGTACTCACTGGAGGAGAGGAGAGACAGGGTGACATGATTGAAACCTTTAAATACATGAAAGGAATAAACAAGACAAGTACAGAGGGCTGTTCAAAGTAAGGGAGGGAGGAACACCAGGGGCCATGATATGAGAATGGGCGAGGAAGGTTCAGGAGGGAGATAAGGAGGCGCTTTTACAGAGAGGGTGGTGGCTGGGTGGAATCGTTACCTCCTGAAGTGGTATGCAGTAGAACAGTGGACTGCTTCAAATGAGGATGGGACAGGACAGGACAAGGGGGAGGGTTAATGAAGGGGAAAGGTGGAAGGGAGGGGCAGCTGCAGAATAAGGAGTGCTAGCTGCACATTCGAGCAGACTTGATAGACCTTTAGGCCTTTATCTGCTGGCATATTTCGTATGTTCGTATGTAAGTATACCCAATGGAGGTGGGGGGCACATTATGTTACCTGACTAAGTTTCATTATGTTATCCTCTTTAAAGTTTATAAATCTTTTATCCTGATTTTCCTACAAGGTTGGTTTGTTTACTCCTACATAAAATATGGTGAATGTTAATTGCTGCTTGCAAAATCACTTTGCATTTATATAACATGAAAACTATTCTCAAATTAAATAATATTTCTCTTTTTTACCTTAGTGTTATCCTAACCCCTGCTTTTTCCATCTAGCACCCCACAATGTGTACCCAGTTCTTAAGTGTAATTAACTGTAGGAATTTTATCATTTTTTTCATTAGATCTCCCAGCATAGAGTGAACAGCCTTGTATAGACCTTAATTCTTGAATTTGAATTTTGTTTTCAGTATTCAAGAGGCTATTACTTAAGCACATAAGCTGAATACTGAAATTACTTGAATTTTATGATCAGGTGAGGGCTGACATAAGTCATGGTATTCTGGTTCAGAATTTTCCCATTCCGCACAGCTCTACTAAACAACTGCTGGCCATCATTTTTGGTGAAACTCTGTACCTTTGCACTCCTGCCAACTGGATTTCACATACAGTATATCTCAAACCAATGGGCTGGCAAGCAAACCAATCCAGACAGATTTCCGATGGTTCGTCATCTGATCTACATTAATTAGGAATAAAACTACCGTGTACAAGAAATTCATTCAGACGATGGCAATAGATTTCAGAGACCTCAGCATTTTGTGAACTGCGGCAGCAAGAGTGGTAAAAGTGCTGCCAAAGCATTTGACAAGTATACTGTCATTTTTCACCTTATCTTCTAACATACATTCAGGCTGCAGTCCAATGAAAGAGTAACATTAAAACAGCACAGTGTTTAACTTATGAACTGTACCTTTCAAAAATCAACTACCAATTGTGCCTTCTGATAAATAAACAAAAGGAAACGGGACAGACAAACAAATACAGTATGGCCAAAATTTAATGAAGAAGAGGAAAAAAAAAAAAAAAACAAAGTCAGCAGGATTTCCTAAAATGAACTGCTTTTCCCAAACAAACGTGTCTTCTAATACTGAAACAAAAAGGCTTAATAAAATGACAATGCCCTTGGTGCAAAAAAACAGTGAAGCCCTATAACTCCCTGAGGCTCTTGGGGCCTCAGAAATGTAAAACAAGTCTGAGAATCAGCTATCATTTATTCAAAAGCCATTTAGCACAATCACAGTTAACTTTCTATAAGACAGATGTTGAAAAAAAATTTTAGACGTAATGCCTCCCAAAAGTTCAATCGAATCACATAAATAAAGAAAGCGGACAAAAACCTAAATCAAATTTCTCAGATGAACTAGATATGGAAAAGGCAAGCACCTCAGAGATTCAAGAGGATATATTATGGTAGCACGGTAGTGCTACCATAGTTAGGGTTGAGGAGCCATTTCTATGTTAAACCCCAAAACTTTGTACCTTAATAACTTTGAACCGTTTGATGGATTTGCCTGAAATTGGGAATTTATGATCAAGAACCAAAGGCCTTGGGGTCTGCCAAGTTTTGTACTGGTCAGATATACGGCTGCAGAGTTATTAAGTGTGATCTGTGCGCGCATCTACGCTTTTCTGGAATTCTGTGGTCGCGCCTACAGGTCGTACGGTTTGCGTGACTGGCCAGAAATCTTCAGGGAATGTGCAGCCAGGGTCCCCGATGTGCCTTTCAAAGATTTCGTGAAAAAATATTAAACGGTTCAAAAGTTATTCAAAAAACAGTTTCCCATTATAAGTCAATGGGAAAAGTTAACAAAAAGTTCAACACTTTTGCAAATGCATTTTTACTTTGCAAATGGGCCTGTTACTTTTGCAAATCGGCCATTTTGTTTTCAGTTGGTGATCAGAAAAATGGTTGGCATTTAAATTTGGGACCCTCTAGCAACCTAATTTTTTTTGTATTCACCTAGTCGGGCCCTGAGGATGCTTGCCATGTCTTTATTTTGTGGTAAAACACCCCAGAAATATGTTTTTCAAATTTCTGGAAAAAGTACTTTCACAAATTACTTTCGTGCTCATGAAAGTGTTGCAAATTTTTGCGAAAGCTTTCACAAATTGCGACAGTAGTTTTCTAGTCTGTGGGAAAATGACAGCAATTCTTTGGCACTGCGCTGCAAAAGAACCGTTGGGAGTTTTGAGCTGAAATTTGGAGGGAACGGAGCCGACATCTCACAGATGTGCCTTTCAGTGTTGTATTGAAAAAATAGTACATGGCGGCAAAGTTACAGCACTCCAAAGTTGACAGTTTTTCCCATAGGATAACATTACGGCGCCCAACGCATTACAGAAATCCTTTGGCACCCTGCTGCAAAATAATGGTTTGGTCTTTTTTCCTGAAATTTGGAGGGAAGACAGCAAACAGCCCACAGATGTGCCTTTCAGTAGTTTGGTGAAAAATATTACGGCGGCAAAGTTACGGCACTCAAAATTGACATTTTTCCCCATGGGATAACATTATGGCGTAGCATAACAGAAATCCTTTGGATCCCTGCTGCAAAATAACGGTTTGGTCTTTTTTCCTGAAATTTGGAGGGAAGACAGCCAACAGCCCACAGATGTGCCTTTCAGTGGTTTGGTGAAAAAACATTACAGGGAGGCAAAGTTATGGTGCTCCAAACTTTTCTTTTTTTCCCTTAGGATAACATTACGGCATTCGTCGTGCCTTTCAGGGCCAGTATCTCGGAAACGGTGCGAGATACGGACTTTTCATCGGAAAATTTCTTAGCCACCTAATGGGGCTAAGATCCAAATTAGCCAGGACAGTTGTAAATAATATGACTTTTAAATTTTTTTTCTACGTCGTACGGTTCCTGAGATATAATGTATTTAGTATTCCAAGATCTCATTTCTCGCGATACTCATTATTTTGCATACATTATTTGTACTCACTGTCTTTCTCAATGCAGGTTTTGGGGAAAACCAGCCTGTGCGCTTACATTACTGTTACTGTTGCCCTTTCCGCTTGCGGTTCCGTACCCGTTTAACTTACCGTTGACGTCTGCACCACCATGTGCGGTATCCATTGCGTTTTCATTTGCGCTTGCGTTTCTGTTATTTTTTGCCATTTTCTGTCTACAGTACTGTTTATCTTTCTGTTTCACTTTACATCACCATGCCCATTGACATTTCTGTTTGCAGGCACCATGTTACTATGTGACAACACATCATGTGGCAGACCATTCCCGTCTACGCCACCTTGTGCGTTACCCTTTCTGTTCTCATTCGTGCTTGTGTTACCATGTGCGCCACTGTTAGCATTTCTGTTTGCGTTGCTGTCCCTGTTAGTATGCCACAAGACATCATGTGGGCGGGGCCTTGAGGCCCAAGCTCCGTGCTCCGCCACCAGACAGGCGGTGGGAGCGCTGGGCCCAGAGGGCACCGCACTCCCGCTGCTGGTCATATATTCACTATTTCTTGTTATCATTCTCAAAAAGAAGGAAATTAGAGGCAAAAACTCAGTTTAATGCATTAGTTAGAGTTGTTCCACAGCGACAAAAGTGAGGAAATTAGCTGTTAGGTTTGAAAAAACCCTTTCACCCCACCCACCCCCAACGGCATTGGGGTGTGCATTGGGATCATGAGTCCTAACTCTCACCCCATTCTCCTATACTTCTGCTGCTTTACACAGGTCATGGGGTGAGAGTTAGGGCTGATGATCCCAATGCACACCCCAATGCCACCACGTGCGTCATCCTTTGCGTTTTCATTTGCGCTTGCGTTTCTGTTACATTTTTGCCATTTGTGTGTACCGCACTGTTTCTCTTTCTGTTTCACTTTGCGTCACCATGCCCATTGACATTTCCATTTACAGGCACCATGTTACTATGTGACCAGACATCACGTGGCACACTGTTCCCGTCTATGCCACCGTGTGCATTACCCTTTCTGTTATCATTCGCGCTTGTGTTACCATGTGTGCCACTATTAGCATTTCTGTTTGCATTGCTGCTCCTGTTACTATGCCACAAGACATCATGTGGCGGGCGTGCGGGGCCCTTACATTCACTATTTCTCAATATCATTCTCAAAAAAAAGGGAAATTAGAGGCAAAAAACTCCGCTTAATGCATTAGTTAGGGTTGTTCCACAGTGACAAAAGTGAGGAAATTCGCTGTTAGGGTTGAAAACCCTAACTCCGAATTCACCCCAGCACCACACACACACAGACACACACACATTCAAGTATGGAAGAGGACCAAGTCAACACAACCAATGACAGACATCCAGCAGCAGGTGACAGAAATAACAAACAATTGTCTAAATGTACTACGAGACATCCCCACCCACCTGACCAGGTACTGCATGCTCAGTGGAGATCAACAGCAAAACTGAGGCCATGTACACAAACGTACACATCCCTGATTGCAGCTGCACAGCGTACCACACTTAGTAGTTGCATGGCCTTACCTACCGATGCCCCACCACACCACAACTGGTACTGTGCGCTATTCAATATAAATGTGGAAGGTGCATGATGACAGTTGTAGAAAGGTTTTAACACTACTGAGTATACATTAATTAAGAAGCACATAAATTAACTACAAAACACTAGCATGCTCAAGATAAAAGTAGTGATACATTTAGTAGGTGATTTACATAGTAGTACATTTACTGCAATGGTTTACTCAACATAGAGAGGCTGATGTAAACGTATGGAAAAGCATTGCCTGTTCAATGCTGTGAAATTGGTACTGCCAGTATCACATGCATTCTTAGTGATGAAGGTGTACTGCTGATGTACATACATAGACCTTCAGTGTGTTTCAATATTAAAGATGCAGTAAGTATTCTTTGTAAGAAAGAATGTAATTGCATGGATCAGGCCAAGCAACTTCTAAATATCATAGCACTACTGAGCCAACAATGATGTACCTGTATCGGACATGTATATAGGATAGATTTTCCTGTAGGCACTTACTGAGTATGTTGTACCTGATAAAGACAATCTCATTGCATCTGTGATGACTAACTTATTCAAATAGTAATACATTTGCTATTGTTGCAATGAGTGATCTATGCCACTTATGGACACAGTGTGATTTTTAAGTTGTTTCATACTCAGGCTGTATGCCTACTGTTTGGGTTTATCCACACTTCTGTCACTGATGCTATCAAAGTGATAACTATGTTAATTCTGCTACAACAGGAATCAAGTAGGTATGGTGTAGATATAAACAGAATGTCTTTTAGTATTGATTTAACTCATAATGGGGTAAATGTACTAGGACAGCAGGGGTTATCCTCTATCACTGAGTCTGTCAGTTATAATCACACTAGGGTTTCGATGACTGTAATGATCAAGTTACACTGTTCATCTTCATGAGTTCATATTCACAGCCATTCTCCAGCAACTAGACAGTGTATGGTGTAACTGGGTGGGACAGTGTGTTGCAAAGCTGCTGCAGTGCCTAGCAGAGGGAGAGTATCTACTCATAAAGACAATTAAGCAATAAGGCATGACCGACAGTTATGTTAAATGGTCTGTTAATCACCCTGTAGGGTTTAATGTTGAATGAGGCATATCCGAGTGCCACATGTAGCTAGACAGTGATAAACTGACCATTAACATAATACCTGGGAGTGGCTTATTGCTATCATAATAAAACTGTTTTTAAACAACATTAAACCATGTTCATCATATGGTTAGGCTCTACATGTATGTTAATAAAAACTAAACATAAGGCTGTTACAATGTTTACAGTCAATTAGAAAGCTGCATTTCTCAAACCCTTGTTATAAACAGAGATATTATACCTGTACAAATCCTTGGTTTTGCTTAACTCTATTGCTCAGGTGGCCGACCACAAGTGGTGTGGTGTGGTGTGGGGCATCGGTAGGTAAGGCCATGCAATTACTAAGTGTGGTACGTTGTGTGCAGCTGCAATCAGGGATGTGTACATTTGGTGTACATGGCCTCAGTTTTGCTGTTGATCTCCACTGAGCATGCAGTATCTGGTCAGGTGGGTGGGGATGTCTGTAGTACATTTAGACAATTGTTTGTTATTTCTGTCACCTGCTGCTGGATGTCTGTCATTGGTTGTGTTGACTTGGTCCTCCCCATACTTGAATGTGTGTGTGTCTGTGTGTGTGGTGCTGGGGGTGAATTGGAGTTAGGTTTTCAACCTAACAGCAAATTCCTCACTTTTGTCACTGTGGAACAACCCTAACTAATGCATTAAACTGAGTTTTTGCCTCTAATATATATATATATATATATATATATATATATATATATATAGGATACATGATGGGCAGGAGTGGATGGAAAATATTCTAACTCCTGCAGAGTGAGCTCTGGATACTCATGAGTGATGAATGCAAGAGTGAGGTATCCAGAGCGCACTCTGCAGGAGTGAGGATATTTTGCATAGCACATGATCTGCCCATCATGTGTGTGATTTATACAATAGGGACATGTTTTTCTGCCATTTTCATTTTTTTAGTAGCTTGTGTTTGTTATTTTAAAATATTTTTTGTATGTTACTCAGTATTATCCTGCATTATTTGGCTTCTGTGACTGAGCTTGTTCTACGTTGCCATTGGTTGGTTGGTTGTTAGATGTGGTGGAAAAGCGTGTATTGTGATAGGTTGTGCTACGTCTGTGGGCAGGCCGTGGCATTTGTTAAATATGACAGCTACATTTGTCGGTTCGCTTGTTGGAGTTTACTGCTGCATCTGTTTTTGTAGTGTTTAAAAGTTTGTCTGAAGCTTTTTATTTGGTAAGTGTTAGTTTTGTTGCATGCTACAAAAAAAAAGGCTGCGTTGGTGTTTTGGTGTTTTCGGGTGGGTGGAATAATGACACTGCAGAAGAGTTTACAGAGCTGTTTCGGAACATATGCAATACTGGTAGAGGACTTCACAGGTTACTCAGGTTACTGTTTCAAAGATATTGCTGCTTTTAAGATACTGCTATTTAGTCAGGAAAGGTAACACATGCATTTGTGCAATACAATCATTACAAGGGTGTCACTGTCTACTTGTAGATTTTTGAGTATGTAACATGTACCAGCTGTGTGGATAGGATGCTGATGTATGCACTGTGATAATAAATGATCCGATGACGTACCAAGTATGTATATAAATGTAAGTGTTTACATTTATACACATGGTGCACATGTCATTATGCCATTTGTTCCACTGGGGTGAGAAATACATGATTTTATCACACCACATATCAGCTCACCCCTATTGTATAAATATTTATGTATGTATATATATATATATATATATATATATATATATATATATACACACACACACATACTGTATATACAGGGTGACAAATTACCACAGCAACATAATCTGCCTCAGTACATATTTCTGCCTATCCAAAATACCAAACTCACAGCAAAAAATGCAGATGAAGGAGAGAGACCCCTCTGAAATGGGCTATGCAATTAATACAGAGGATCAAAGGCATCTAACACAATCTGGATAATCTGAAGACCCTACCAAAAAGACTTGAAGAAGTTAAAGTATCTTTCTTCAGTATGGAGACTGAGCTCAAATCACAAACTGTAAGGCTTAACAAGCAAGAAAACGGAAAGTCTAATGTAGAGGACATGCTAAGCCCCCTTAAAAGCATGTAAAAACTTGAACAAGTTACAACATAATCTTATAATTAAAATAGGCAACCTTGAAAACAGATCCTGAAGGAAGAATATTCACTTACAGTATACGGAATGCCTCGAAAATGGGGAAAAAGAATCTTCCTGAAACCTTTTATTACAACAGAAGTTTCAAGACTTATTCCACTCAGAAAAGGACCTCCCTATAATAGATTGCGTGAACTGGCCAGGTGACATTAGTACTAGTACTAGTAGTAGTAGTAGTAGTGGTAGTAATTTATTTATTCCTGTCAGTGAAGTAAAGAATAACCCGGTTTAGCTGAGGCTCTCTTACAGTGAAATCCTGCTTTCATACATCAGTCGTTCACAGTAATCTATTGATCTTAAACCAATAAACATTAAAACCTTGTCTGATTCTGAGTCCTTAAGAGCTATGTTTATAAAATTTCTAAAAACTGAGGACAAAATTTGCACTCTCAAGGCTCTACAAGAAAATAAATATTCCAAATTTAAGGGTAACACATTTTTTTGCAAAGCATGACTTTTCTAAAAACCTACGATTGCAAAGGAAGAAGTACAGGTGTGTTCAGCATATTCTTTGGAAACAAAATATTAATGCTTTTTTAACGCATTTTGCATACAAAATAATAGCTATTGTGGCCACACTAGAAGAAAGTAAAAGAAACAAAGCAACTCTGCTTGTCAAACTCCTAAACCAATCCTTTGCTGCTGCTGCTGTCCCCCATGCATGGAAGCATGCCATTGGCATCCCTCTGCCAAAAGGAGGTGCCCGTACCACCCCCTCTAACTACCGCCCTATCTCCCTTCTCCTCCTCCTCACAGCCCTAGCAAAACTACAAGAGCACCTTGTGCTCACCCAACTTACCTCCTTCCTCACTGACTCCAAATTCTTCACGCCATTCCAGTCTGGCTTCAGGAAGGGACACTCCACCACCTCTTCCCTGATAAGGCTTACAGACACTATCCTGACAGACATGGACAGTGGGCTGATCACCTCAGCCATTTTTGTCGACCTTGCAAAGGCCTTTGACACCGTCTCCCACCCTATATTGCTCTTGAGTCTCAATGAATCAGTCCTCTCTGTCTCAACTACAAAATGGTTCAGATCATACCTCTCTGATAGAACACAGTCTTTTAGAGACTCAACTGCGATCTCCACCCCCCTTCCCTTAACTACCTGGTGTCCCACAAAGGTTGGTTCTTGGACCCATTCTGTTCTGTATATTCTTAAATGACCTGCCACTCATCTGCTCTACTTTCTCA
Organism: Neoceratodus forsteri; assembly: GCA_016271365.2. Classification (NCBI taxonomy): domain Eukaryota; kingdom Metazoa; phylum Chordata; order Ceratodontiformes; family Ceratodontidae; genus Neoceratodus; species Neoceratodus forsteri. The sequence continues at coordinate 864,485,897 of CM057450.1, read as the reverse complement.
ATCCACATGTATGCAGATGATACTGTACTCTACTACTCAAGCTCCGTCCCTGATGTGGTACAATCAAACTTCTAAGCTAACTTCAACAAGGTACAGCAATGGTTTAGCTTGCACCAGCTCTCCCTAAATGCAAAAAAAAAAAAACTGTCACTATGACTTCGGCACACAACAACACCTGGCTAGACTCCCCTCCCTTCTCTACTTCACCACCCTGAATGGCCAAAAACTTGGAGATGTCTCCTCGTTCCGTTACTTGGGGGTCTGGCTCAACAGACATCTCTCCTTCTCTGACCACATCAGTGCTATCTCAAAAAACTATGTCCCATGCTCAGTGCACTATATAGGAACTGTAGCAGCCTCCCTCCCCGAGTCTGATGTGAAGTGGTCCTGAAGATGATACTGCCCTCCATCGACTACTGCGACATTGTATACAGTGCAGCCCCTAATTCCACCCTATCTAAACTGGACACACTTTATAATGCGTTCTGCCACTTAGCTTTCGATGCCTCTCCCCTCACCCACCACTGTGACCTCTACCAAGCCTTGGCACTACCGTCCCTCGAAAACCGCCGCATCTCTCACTGTGCTAAATTTGTCTGCAACCTACGGCTCGGGTCCGTCCCCTCCTACCTTGCCACCGTGTTCCCAGATGCCACACCCCCTCCCATCATCTTAGATCCAGTGACTCCCACCAACTTTCAGTCCCTAGGTGGAAGACCTCTGCCATTCAAGCTGCCTTCTCACACCGGTTTCCCAAGCTCTGGAACACCCTCCCACCACAAATTCGGCACTCCTCCTCTCCCTACTCTCTATCTACCACCCTAGCAAACTTCCTTACTACAGATTGCTCCTGTCCCTGAACCTGCCATGCCCCACTATCCCATCCCCAATGCCTGACCAGCTGCCTTAGCCTTGCTACAGAAGCTAGCATATAACCCCAACCTTGCACTTATGTCCTGGGTCTGTTTTGCCCTATGTACTGTGTATAACTGTATAACTGTGATATAAGTCCTCTGTTGTTTACAGCTGTTACTACTGTGCTAATTTACCTTGTCTGCCACTTCTTGTCACAAAAATTGTTATTTGATACTATAATATCCTAAGCATTCAATGTGCGCTGCTTGTATATTCATGCAATTGCGTTTCCTTATGCTGCTTTTTATTTGCTTCTGTTAACTGTTCACTTGATAATCTGTGTGTTATCATATTCATGTGTACCCTGCCCAGGTCACACCAGGAGATGAGCGTCTTGTTGCTCAGTGTGCCTTTCCTGGTAAAACAATTGTGATACATAAATAAATAAATAAAATAAGGCAGCATGTATGGGGGATGTACTGTATCAGGGCCCTAAAGTCTGTAACAGACTCTCCATTCAAAACACACCACTGTTCACTGTATACCCAACTCGACTGGACTTGATTAGCAACCAAAAGGCGGCAAAATGCCTTTTTCTGCACTTTTAAGGCCCTTACCAATAAACTACCTCCTTACATCTCTAGCCTCTTCAAGTTTACCTCCTGCATACTGTCTTAGGAAATACACATACATTCTGCTCGATAGCCCTAGGGTCAGATCCCAATTTGGCACCTCAGCTATCAGTCATGCTTTATCAGTGTTGTGAAATTCCCTGCAAGGTACCCTAAAACTGACTCATTTTGTTAGTTTATACGCCTTCAGAATGTCCCTAAAATCCATACTGAAAGAAAATTGCAAGTGTAAGCACTTGATCCATACCATCAGGAGTTTGCACAGATCTTATACCCTGCACTTACCCGTTGGCTCCCCCTCCATCCCCTGACTGTAAACCCCTGTTTTTTCCCCATTCTTGTACTCCCATTCCTATCACCCCCTTACCTCCTGCACTTCCTCCATCACTCTTCTTGCTCTTCTACTTTACCCCTACCTCTACCCCTTACCCCACCATTTCTGTCCCCCTTACCTCCCTGCCCTACTGCCTAATTGTACTCCTAATTTTCTTTAGCAATTTTTAGGCATTTTCTTCTGTGTAGTTGAATTGTATATTCTGTCCTTACCCACCCTGTACTGTATAAACTTTTATCTTTGTGTACACCTTATGTTGTCCTTCCAGGACCACCTTGTAAATGAGGCCTTTTCTCACTAGGTAACTGAAATTATATATTCTTGATTACACCACCCTGTACTGTATAAACTTCTATCCATGCAAATACCTTGTGTTGTCCTTACAGGACCACCTTGTAAAGGAGTATCCCAATTATGAACTTCTATTGTGCAGCTGAATTATCTATTCTGTATTACCCTGCGTGTACTCTGTACACATTTTTGTCTTTGTATATACTTTGTGTTGTCCATCCAGGACCACCTTGCAAATGAGTATCTCAATGGTGACTTTCCTGGTAAAAAATAAATTTGATTTGATTTGATAGGCTAAAATAAGCAACTAATGAATGAACTATTTAGGATTCACACTAGTTCCAAATTTACAGCACTGTTCTGCAAAACAAAATACAACCAAGAAAATAACAATGCAGTAAGAAAAAGTTAAAGGTTGGGTACACATTCAGTTAATATTATGGGGCAAGATACCAGTTTTAAAATGTTAATTATCCCATACTTCCCTCACCTTTTTCAAGATTTACTAATAGAAGTTCCAAATGCTTGTGTTCAAAAAATAAACAACATTATGAAAGTTTACATCTGGAACAATAAACAATCAAAAGTCATCTGGTCTAGATTATTTTTATTCAAGAGCATAGGAGGTATTGCTTTCCCTGATGCAAGAGTGTATCACACAGTGTATATAATCACATTAGCTGTAATCTGGGCATACAGTATTCAAAATATGAGAATCTTAATAGAGGAAATATCATGTTTAATGAACTCCAAGGAGACCATTGTGATATAAGAAACATGGTTTGCCCCCAATCAATTCAAGAAAAAGAAGCCTGAGGTGATCAAAAGCATGAGCAAAGAGTCAAATACTTTTAAAATTAAATATAATTGCTTCCTGGTCTATCTATAAGTTTGATTATATGTGTAAATCCCTTATGTACAATAGCGGGAAACCCGTACATAACAAAACAAAACAAAACAAAACAAAACAAAAAATATATCAGTAAAGGTATAGAAAGGTGGGAAAACATCACAACAAATGTCCGAGTCGTGGAGTGGTCCCAATTTAAAGATCATGTTGGGTTAGAACTATCAGATTTCTTTTGTTTTAGACAATTATGTAACAAAAGAAAGATTTTTTCCAATGGGAAAGAGCACCTAATCCTGTAAAACTAGAATCTGAAATTTCAAAATTCATTACATTAAAAGTTGATACAACTGTCACCTGGATAATAGGAAAAATACACAGTAATTATGAACTATTATATAGAAACATAGAACATAGAAAAATAGAAGTTGATGGCAGATAAGGACCGTAAGGCCCATCCAGTCTGCCCATGTCTTTTTCTACCTTATAAATGTGCCATTGGCCTTTGCTCTGTCAGTGGCCTATCTATTCATACTCATTTGTATTGCTCCCTTATGCCTATCCCATGCCTGTTTGAAACCCTGCACTGTATTCATAGCCACCACTTCTTGTGGTAAGCCATTCCATGCATCCACCACCCTTTCTGTGAAAAGAATTTCTCACATTCCCCTTAATCGGCCCCCTCTAATCTCATGCTGTGTCCTCTTATCCTGCTATTTTCTTATATTTAAACATGTTAGACTCTTTCACCTTGTTAATGCCCTTAAGGTGTTTAAATGCCTCGATCATATCACCTCTCTCCCTCCTTTGCTCAAGGGTATACATATTGAGCTCTGTTAATCTGTCCTCATATGTCTTCTGATGCAGTCCCTGCACCATTTTGGTTGCCCTTCTCTGGACTGCCTCAATTTGGTTAATGTCCTTGTGAAGGTGTGGCCTCCAATACTGCATGCAGTACTCCAGATGGGGCCTAACCAGTGTCTTGTAAAGAGGGATTATTACCTCCCTCTTACAACTTGTGATACCCCTACTAATACACCCTAACACCCTCCTAGCCTTTCCTACTGCTTTAGAGGTCTGCTTGGATGATTTCAGGTCATCAGTGATGATGATGCCCAAGTCTCTTTCTTCCTTTGTGACTGCTAGCAACTCCCCTCCCAGCCTATAGGTGGCTTCAGGGTTTCTCTTCCCTATGTGCATGATTTTGCACTTCTTTGCATTAAATCCCAGTTGCCACTCTTCCGACCATTTTGCTAGTTTATCCAGATCTCTTCTCATTCTGCCCACCCCATCTGGATCATCTACTCTGTTGCAGATCTTGGTGTCATCTGCAAACAGACAAACCTTACCCTCTAGTCCATCTGCAAGGTCACTAATGAAGATGTTGAAGAGGACTGGTCCAAGGACTGATCCCTGAGGTACCCCACTTGTGACTTGCATCTCTTCTGACTGTATACCATTTACCACCACTCTCTGTTTTCTGCCCGTCAACCAGTTTGCCACCCAGTTGACCAACTTCTGACCCACCCCGAGTCTACCCAGCTTATTTATCAATCTTCTATGTGGAACAGTGTCAAAAGTTTTGTTGAAGTCAAGGTAGGCGACATCAACTGCTCCCCCTTGGTCCACCACTCTGGTTACCCAGTCAAAGAAATCTATGAGATTAGTTTGACAGGACCTTCCTTTTGTAAACCCATGCTGTCTTGGATCCTGTGCCCTATGGATTCCAAGTGTTGCACTATCCTTTCCTTAAGGAGTGCCTCCATAATCTTGCCCACTACTGAGGTAAGACTGACTGGTCTGTAGTTCCCTGTCTTCTCCCTGCTACCACTCTTGTGGAGCGGGATCACATGAGCCCTTCTCCATATATCAAATATCAAAATATTTTTAACAACTAGTTTACAGATCTGAACTTAACCATAACCAATAATCAATGGGAAAACACTGTGCTGGCAATTAACAATCACAAATTATCACATGACAAAACTGTACAATACAAAATTATAAACCAGGCTTATTACACCCCCTTATAGATTAATGAGAATGGGAGCTATCCCTTCTTTGGAATGCTGGCACTTTCTAGAACCAGATACTGACATGAAACATGCATTATGAGATTGTACCCATAAAAAAACAATGGTGGGAACACTCCTTCAGTCTGCTAAAAAATGTTGGACTTAATCTCAGGGCCAGCATTAGGCACCCACAAACCTTGGGGCCATGGGGAGCCCTGCATGCAACTAGGGCCTGGACCCCCAACAAACAGAAACTTTTTTTGTAAACCACATTTAAACTTGTGTTTTTTTCTTCCCCTGTGTCACTGTTGGTGCCCCTCATTCTGTGATGATAAGAAGCAAACAGACACGGTTCCACCCCACCCTTGAACCATCATGTTTTTGCATTCCCAGAGACAGGGCAGAAAATGTAGATTCCTGATTGGTCCAATCATCCAAGGAATATTTAAACTCATGCCAGCACCAAACAGAAATTGCTTTTGCACACAAAGGGCCTGATTCTCAAACGCTGCACTAAGACACAAGGTTCGTGCACCAAGCAGCAGGACACAAGCAGCACACTGCACCAAGATGCAAGCAAGATAGGATTCACAAATGCACTATGCATGAATGCAAAGACCCACTGCATCAAGCACCCCATGTGCCAGCACAGTGCCAGATGGACACTTGCGCCATGACACATGGTGCGTTGTGACAGGGGTAAGACATGCAGGACGCAGGAGTGCAACTCACAAAGGTGCCCCAAACAGCAGATTTCAAACACTTGCTACACCACACAGAGCTGATCTAAGGGGACTTAGAAAAAGGAAGGGAAGAGGCAGGGTAGTGTTACAGGACTGAGACACAGGACTGCAGCAGGACAGAGACAGATGAATCCCAGGAGGATGTTAGCACCACAGGCCCTACTGGGCATACAGCTGGCCACTCAATGCCATGGTTGACATGCCCGCCAGGCTGCACAACAAGGTGGCGCTGCACAGCAGGTGCACAGACAGCAGCAACCCAGACACTGAAGGCATGCCATGTGTGTGTACCGGCCATGCACCACCCACACGAACCTGACCAAGGAGCACTGCATGGCATGATGTCAACTTGGCAAGGCAGCCATAGCACAGCTATGCCATGAACTTGATGCCGACCTGAGAAGCAGGAACCAGAGCAGCCATGCCATACCAATAGAGGTGAAGGTATGTGCAGCTCTATGGGTAATGGCCACTGGTGGGTTCCAGACACTGAGTGGTGACACTGTGGGCATCTCACAGCCCTCCGTATCATGGTGCCTGAGGGCAGCCATGGATGCCCTTGTACACAGGTCACACCAATACATCCACCTACCCACAGATGCCCAGAAGCAACTGATAATCAAGCAGGCATTCTACAGCACAGCAGGATTCCCATGTGTGCTTGGTACAGTAGACTGCACACACACATCGCCATAAGGGCACCACTGGATGAACCAGAGACCTATGTCAACTGGAAAGACTTCCATTCCATGAATGTACAGGTCATCTGTGACAGTAGGTGAAAGATCCTCAATGTCGTGGCACAGTATGCAGGGTCCACACATGGTGCATACATCTACAGGAACTGTAGAGTGTGTGAGGCCTTCCAGAGTGGGACACTCACAGATGACTGGCTGATTGGTAAGGCACACAAAGACATATGCAGCATGGGTGGGCATGGAACAAATGTGGGCACAGCACTAACCTACACCCCCCCTTCGACAGGTGACAGATACCCACAACAGCCCTGGTTGATGACACTGGTGAGGCATCCACAGAGTGCAGCAGAGCAATGGTACAATGATGCCCACACAGCAACATGCAGTGTGATAAAGCACACATTTGGCATCCTCAAGATGAGGTTCCAGTGCCTTGACAGATCAGGGGGTGCACTGCAGTATACACCAGTAATGGCATGCAAACTATTAATAGCATGGTGTGTGCTGCACAATATAGCACTGGAACATAGCACACCACTGTCAGAGGATGAGGAAGTACCCAGTGAGGATGGCGACACTGTGGGGGAGGAGGCAGTGTGGCCTGCCTATGACTGGTGACAGCAAGGCCAGTCACAACATACACTAGCTAGACAACGAATTCGAGCGCAGCTCAGTGTGTCACACTTTTGATGAGCACACAACAGCATGCCCAGTGTGCATGAACACAGGTACGCCAACACCACCATACTGTGTGCTGGCAATGGACCACAGCCTCAAGACCATGGGAAGACCACACGCATGCAGCAATGGCACACACAACAGACACACTGGGCAGCAGTGCCATGGCATTGCGGGGAACAACAAAGCAGTGCCAGGAACCCAGGGACCACCATGGAGAGCACACACTGCAGGTGGACTGGAACAGCTGTGGTGATACGGAGGTGTTGCCACTTGGGTCACCATGCAGGCAGTGGCAGCACAGTTGACACAGATGTGCCCATTGCTTGTGTGCCACCCCAGATGGTGCAATGCACAGTGACATGGACAGCAGCATGAGCGGCCTGGTGTCCATCGCTAGCAGGGGTGACATGTGGACGAGCAGTTTAGTGTAGGGATGGAGGGATGTGTGGGGTTCTATGCACAGCAGCCACAGCACTAGGCAGCATAGACTGCATGGGATGGGAATGGCACTACGGCCTTGTGGCATGCAGCACACTGGTGCTGGTGCCAACATGCAATGTCAGTGTGCAGTGGGAACCAGAGGTAGGCACAATGGGGATATGGAGGACAGTGTGGGTGGGAGGCTGCACACACCATGCAGCACAGCCACAGGTGTTGCACATGGGTGGGTGCAGTGCACCTGAAACTGCAGGACATGGTTGTATTGTGGCACACCCATAGGGCAAGCCATGAGGACTGGCACAGTGTCACTGAAGTCATGCCATCCCACCAAAGCACAGCCGTGATACCCTGCACAAGCACAGTGTGCAGAGACAGGGAGATGACAACCAATGCACTGCAGGTTGTGCTGTGCAGCAACAAAGGGAGGATGCATGTCATGCTGTGTGGCAGCCACAGCCAAGCTACTTGCATACAGAGGTATCCTGTACACAACACATAGTGCATTGCGTTCTGCGTACCGACTGGTGGGGGAAGCAGGAAACACATGGAGCTGAGCCACCAGCACATACAGGGCTACAGAAGCACATGCTAGGCCACACAGGACAGTGTAGCACAGGACACAGCTCCAAATACACTGCAGAGGGATACAAGGGAGTAAAGTAGTCACAAAGGCAAACAGCAGGTGGCAGTCCCAGTGGCAAAGGCAAGCTGGAGCAGGGCACCTAACTTCACTGATGATGAGACAGTGCTTCTCATCAGCCTGGCTGAGCAGTGGAGCAGGGTGAGGTTCCCACAGGGAGCACAGCAGTCCAGCCCAGCAGACAGGGAGAGGGTGTGGTCCACCATAGGCAGCAGGATCCAGGTGGTGTCCAGAATCAGGAGGACCATGCGGCAGGTCAGACAGCAATGGAATGACTTGGCCTAGAGGGAGGGGCAGCTCCTTGCCCACCTGAGGAGGATGGCACAAGAGTCAGATGTCCAGATGCATGGAGGATGGCCACGGCAGTCAGGTATGTGTCACCAGTAACATGTATGACACACAGCACACTACAGTGACCTTGACTGCACAGATGGATACTGATGATGTCACACACCATTATGTCCCTTCAGGAGAGGGCAGTGACAGTGAAGGCCAGGGCAGGCCCAGGGAACCTGGACTGGATGGACATGGCAGAAGACCCAACAGAGAGCATCATCGCCAAGGTAGGTGTACAGCAGTCATGACATGTATGCAGCTGTGTAGGTTACTGTGTAGGGACCAGCAGGCAGGGGGATGCACACACACTCACACACACAGACACACACATGCACTGGCAGGGCCAGCACAGGTGGCTGTCGCTGGTGGTTGCTGGTAGGGTACATGCACCATGGAAATATGTGTGGGTGTGTGTCCCACACATGGTAGGTGCATGCCACAGCCCATGCAATATGTGACATGGCATGGCAATGGCCTGCTGGGCTTGCGTTGGTGGTCTGGGAAACATGCAGTGAGGCAGTGCATGGGAGCGTGGTGCACTCACAGGCTGTCACATTGTTTTCCAGGTTTCCGATGGTGGTGCGAGGAGTGGGCAGAAGGGCCGGGATGCACGGTGGCAGTCCCTGGAGTGGGTGATGTGACGTCTGAAGTGGAGCAACGCACAGGCGTACACAGCTAAGACCCAGATGATGGCCCTGGGCAGGCAACAGGTGGCACCACAGCAGGGTGCAGAAGATGCAACAGATGAGGAGGATGTGGAGGAGGACCTCTTGGGTGACCGACAGAAGCATCACCAGCATGCAGGGCCATGCGACAGTGCTGGGGGACTGCCTGTGGTAGGTGACATGGCTGACATGGTAACTGGTGGGCACACCTATGGTACAGCAGGATGGACGGGTGCTGACCAGACTGGGGATGGGGATGCCCCATGCATGACAATGGTGATGCAACCCCCGAACATGGTCCAGGGCAGCCCGGGAATGAAAGGGACATGTTGCCAGACAGGGATGCGAGGAGTGACGATGACAGGCAGTCCCAGCTGCTTACCCTCCATGACTTTGCCCAGGGATTCAGCCTGCACATCGGGCCAATGGCAAGGCTGCTGACCAACCTACATGATGCAGTGCAAGACCTGCTGGACTACCTGGACCAGACTTGCTGACATTGAGTGGTGGGCATGTGAGTGCAACAGTGTCCTAGCCCCACTCACGCAATCGCGGACATACTATGGACAGGGCTCATAGGGTAGTATGGACACAGGTTACTGGGACTTCAGGGATATAGTAACTGAGCATGCAATGCAGTTAATTGCATCATCGTTGTAAGACTGTTGCTGTTTGTGGAGCTGTTCCCATTGCATTGTGTACCTCTTGGATCACCTTAACTGTTGATGTTGTTTTATTTATGTGTTTTTAATACATTGTTGTTCCATGTGCAAGCTGCATCTGTGTGTCATTCTGTACTGTGCATGCCCACCACCTGCCTATGCTGTGTACTGGTCGGTGACAACCAATGTGTTGGTACAAGCCCACAGGGCCTACACAGGGCATCATGTGGACAACAGGAACCGCTATCCAACAACATGTGGAATGCACCGCATTGTGCCACAGGTATTGTTAATGTGACACGCTGGGCACAGTGTCAGGACACTGTATCCCTGTGGGCCTGTGCCACCTAGTGTTGGGGTCCTCTTAGTTCCACAGTGGCATGCCACAGTGGTTAAGCCAAACCACCAGTTGACAAAATGGGACCCCGTGGTTTGGGTCTGCATGTGTCGTTCATGTGTCAGTACCAAACGTGTGGGGCCGGGTGGTGTGTCATGGTATGTGGCATACCACAGGGCCCACCCACTGTATGGCTACTGTGGTGGCATGCCCCACAGTGGGTACTGTGTTGGAGTGTTGGTGCTGGGTGGTATGTGGAGCCCCTTGTGTGATGGGGAGGCAACAGTCCTGCAGAGGCCATGCACCTGGTTGTGGGGGCTTGTATGGCACCATGGACCGGTATGGTGCCATGTGTGCCAGGGGCCATGCCTGTGCTGGTGTGCCATGCCATGGTGTGTGCACCCACTGCTCCCACTGGTCATATGGGGGCTTGTCTGGTTGGCAGTGGTTGGTGATGCACGGGTGTGGGTGTGCAGTGTGAACAGTCTGTGGCATGCCATGGTGTACACACCCGGGTGCATGCAACTGATCCAAGGGCTGGCATTGGGGGCTGTGCAGGTGTCCAGTATGTGCCATCTGGGATGGTGGTGTGCATATCACTGGCGTGTGGGGGGGGTGATGCTGTTTGGGGATGCAGGCTTGTGTGCATGTCCCATGCTGCAGTGCCATGGCAGGGTGTGCCATGGCCATGGGCACTGTACTGGGGATATGGGGTACATGTGCATGCTGCACAGGTATGCATAGCACATGCACATGCACATCCATATGTGGTGTGTGTTGTGTTGGGGTCCCTGCCCATGGTCAGGTGTGTGCACTGGATCATTGCATTGTGGTAGCCAACATAATTGGTTGCCCCCCCTCCGATGTGCATGCCTGGCATGCTGCGTGCATCCTACCAGTGTGTGTGTGTGCTGGCCTCCCCTTCCGGCCTATGGTGTCCAGTGGCTCAGTGTATGGTAGCTGTACCACTGTGATGCTGATCTGTGTAGCATCCTACAGTGTGGCACACGTTGTCTGCACCTCCACCACAGGTGGCACTATGTGCACCCTGAGCCTCTGTGAATGGCATTGTGTCACCAAGGATACCTGTTGTGCTGCAGCGGTCCCTGACATACTGCAGCTGTTGTGCTCCCTACCTCCAGTCCTGCTGACAGCTGCTGCAGTCTGTGCAACAGGTTTTGCTGCTGGTGCTCCTTGCCTGGCCATCCACCCATTCACAGGCCATTCTACCTGCCTCAGGGTGGGCTCTCTTGCAGCCTCAGGATTGGGCTGTCATGTGCTGTCCCAGCCTCCATGCTGTACTGGGTATCGGCGTGGCCATGGTGTTGTCTATCACTGTACTGTTCTGTGTCTGTCCGGACTGCTCCATGTCACTGACAGGTGCATTGATGTCCATCCCCCTGTGTCTGTTGTGTTCCAGTACCCCTATGTGCCTGTGCACACCCTCAGCAGTGTTACTGGGTGTGTCACTGCAGTTGTCTTCTTTGCCCTGTGTGGCTGTGGCCCCCAGCAGTGTATGCCCCACTGCGCCATGGCCATCTTCCACACCATCATCACTGTGTGGCTCCAGCCCATCCTTGATGTCTGTTGGGCCCACTTGTCTGTCTTCAGAGGCAATTGCATCCAGCTGCTGTTCCCCATTGTCTGTGTGTTTGCCTGCCGTATCACCCACTGCCCTGTCCATGGGCACGGCAGTGCATGTCATGTGCTGTGTCAGCACTGTGTCTGTCTGTTGTCCCGTAGGTATCAACGGCTGCCCTATGCCCTGTGCGCCCTCATGGCACTGTCCCACATCCTGTATGCTGGCTGTGTTACCCATGCTGTGGTGGTTGTCTACTGCCCCTCTGTTGTGCTGCCACACAGTGCAGTCCGGACATACCTGTGGGACCGATGCCACACTGGCTGCTTGTTGCTGCATGCATCTTGCAATCTCCTGCAGTGCTGTTGCCATTGCCATTGTTGCCTCTGTCTGGGTGATATGCTGCCCCATGCTGCATTCCATGATCATGGTCTGCCATTCTATGGCATCTGTTTGGCATGTAACACTCAGCCATATGTCCTGGAGTAGCCTTGTTGTCTGTGTTGTTTGGCATGCCCCTTCCTGGATCCCATTCATGATGGCTGCATGGATATCTGCCACTGTCAGCTGCAGCTGTCCCATGTGTGCAACTGTGGCAGTGGTGTGTTCTCATATTCTGTCTTGTATCCCTGCCATCTTATGCTGTGCTGCCTCCTGGGTGAGCAGGATGTCCTGGCAGTATCATGACAGGTCTTCCCCAAGATCATCCTCCAGTGGCAGTGGAGTTGCACCATGTTCGCCTGTCCCACCTGCACCTCCATGGTCTGGTGTGGCAGTGCTGTGTGCCTGGCTGTCACGGCCTACAGTGATGAGTGCATGGTTAGCCTGTCCCACTACAGTGTCATCTCCTCTGTCCCCCTGCTGCTGAGTGTCCACCATGATCTGGGGCTGGTCTGCAGTTCTGGTCACAGATGTGCTATGCACAATGGTGCTATTGCTGTTGGATGGCATGGCATTGTTGTAGGTGTCACTTCCTTGTTGGTCATCTGCCTCACTGTCACCCTCCTGTGGGCCTGGCTCACTGTGCTGTCACTGGTGGATGCCTGCTGTTGTTCCTCATCACTGCTGCTGTGACTGCTGTGCTTCGACATATCACTGTCACTGTGGGTCACAGCATGGCATTGTGGTGGTGTTGCCTGCCTGGCTGTGGCATGTTGTCTGGTCGGTGTGGTCCGGGCACCTGCTGGGTGTACAGACAGATGTGCACAGTGCATTACCTCAGGTGCCCACATGCCAGTATGTGTCCAGTGCCATGGTGCATGTCCAGCCTGTGGCACCCAGTGCAGGGGTCACCTCCTGCATCTCCTGTTTCTACATGGTGGCCCAGGCCACACTGTGTCCCTCTGCACCTGACCCCGGGTCCCTGTCCATTGTGGGTCCCTGGTGCCCCTGCAGTGCGTCGGCCTCCACTGGTGGTGCCACATCAGCTGTCTGCACGGTGGTGCCACCTGCCACATGCATGCCCAGTGCTTACCTTGTGCATGTTGTTGCCAATACAGGTCTAACTCATGCCACCCTGTATGCTGCACATGCTGATCTGTGCCACTACACGTTCCTCATGTCTGCTGAGGGGCCGTGGTTGTGTGGGCCCTCCTCCCGTTACCGTCAAGAAGTGCCTGTTGTGGGCTGCCTTCTCCTTGGCATGGTGCTTGATGTCACAATGCCGCTTCTACAGCTCCCTCACACTATGCTTGCTAGGTGCCACTGCATTCACCAGTCTGGCTACCTCATCCCATGCCTTCTGCTACTATGTCCATACCTTCTGGTCCCCTTCCCAAGACAGTAGCAGGTCTGCCTGTTGAGTGTCACACACAGGTCTGGGCCTTGCACCATTGTCCATCATGCTGTTGTACATTTTGTCACACCTACCTGGGCCTCTATTGCATCCAGGAGGATGTCTGTCTCCTAGTCTGTGAAGTTCTTTTTCCTGGAGTGCCCAGTCTTCTTCCTCCTTGTCCCTGGGGTTGGCTGCCCCCTTTCTTCTTGCTGTATCCTCCATGGTTCTGCCATTCCTCCATCCCTTGTGTTTGGACGCTGCCTGTACCTTGTGTTTCACCTACACTATTTATTTGATGCGCTGTTCGTTCTTACGCAATGTGTGCTGTGTCTGGCTCATGGTGTGTTCCTTACAGAATAGGGTGCATTGCCAATGACACAAGGGGCATTGGTACATGGTGCATCTGATGCACCTTGCACCGGCCTAAGGTCATCTTTGTGAATCGGGCCCAAAGTCTCTGTGATGCCGATTATGCAGTGTGCCTAGTAATACATCGCTCCTTTCTGGCTGTTGAACCAAACTCTGAGTCTGAACTAAGCAACTTTCTTTATGCAAATTCAGTGGCTATAAGGTACCTTTCTCATGAAATGGATGTATTTGGGCATAGCCTGGGTAAGTGAAGGCATTAAAAAGAGAAATTGGACAAAATTATTTTGCAGAAGTTCCAGGTCATGCATGTATGTGTGCGCACACTGGGCGGGTTGGAAGACTACTGCAGCACAGCTTCAAATGCATGCAATTTTTTATCAGTATTTTTTTAATGAGTCTGACTCACTAATTTTTGGAATGAATCTCAACAATCATGCATGAGTTGTTTGTGTACAGTCTGACAGTGTTGCCTTCTGATGTGCAAAACTCTCGTCTTATGGCTGTTAGGAGTAGAAGTTTCAGTCTTGTCTCAAAGAGGAAATGGTCTTTGCACTCAAGGCGTAATTTGAGAAGGGTGTTATTTATTATACATGCGGTCATCAGTGACATGCTTGCAGATTTCTCACAAAGAGATAAAGGGAGTTTTGTTGTAAAACAAGGACCCGCTGGCATATGGGACATGCGGTAGGATGGGTCAGAAGGCAAGCTTACTTTAATGCAGAGCATTGGGTTCCTCTACTAGACTACCATAGAGTTCTGTTTTATAGCACAAAGTGTTTTCAGAGAGCACCAGCTTTTTTTTTTTTAATCAGGTGTTTCAAGCAGTGACCTATAACAGCCAACAATATAACAGACACTAGCCACTCTCCTTCTCTAGACCTACCTGTATTTATAAACATCTAAAGTAAAATATCTGCTTCAGGGAATGTTCCTAAGAGTTGTTCTACCAGTCAGAAGGAAAACCTGTTTATCTTTATAAAAGGGATAATTTCTAAATTGAATTGAGTAGGTTGTAAATATAGGTGCATTGTAAAAATGGTGTAGCAACATGAGTCCTCCCCCCAACACACACATACACACACACATACACTCTCACTGCTGCCTAATGACTTTCTTTATACTAATGCATTCTTGTGAGAAAGACTGTTTATAAAACAATCCTCTGGCTGGTTCCACTGTTATGTTTATTTGTATGCAATCTAAGACCCCGTGTTTGTTGCCTTTCATAATCCCTCCCAAAGGCAGGAGCTTCTCTGATTTATCCTGAACCACTAGCCCTCTAAACCATCAAATTGTGCCCTCTTACGTGTTGCCTGAAATATGCACCATATCAGTGGTCACCTTAGCATGCTCTTTTTCAAAGTATTATTGTAAAAGGCATCTATGCAGGCACCAGGTGAAAACTCAAGCCAAGACATGAATGGTGTCAAGGTCCACCAAACATCATTAAGCATGTGATAAGAAATATCCTGTCTGGAGCCATGATGAGTGATGGCTATCTTCACTAGCTCTAGCTAACACCAAGGTTGGAGGTCAGAGATAAAAGCAGGGCTAAGAAAACAAAGGGAAGTGGTCTTACTCTATCTGAAAGCAGAGAATTTTGCCTATTTAAAAGACATGTGTTCAGTACATTTTTGCTTACTAGTACGACATCATGCTCTTTGATTCTGCACTTTTCGGTTTTAGTGAGAAGGTCAAGAATATGCAATAAAGAAACTTTTTGTCTTATGAGCATATCATTAGTGGTTAGTCAATGCTGTAATTGCATTTTTGTTGAATTTAAGGTCACACTCTGATTTATTTTATGTATACGGGGAAACTGTGGGGAGATGGGTAGGTACTGCATGGGGGGGAAGGTACCAGTCTGACACCAAATGAAAAATCAGAACCCAAGCCCCTCAGCTTTGTTTAAGCCCACAAGGCAGGGGTAGTAATCACAACACCCATAGCAACCCGGTTACACTTTGTCTTTTAGAAGCCCTTAAACTGTGTGCTTATAGCCTGTTGTGGGCCCAAGGGTGGGGAGGAAGGTGCGAGGATCTTGCAACTTTGGAGACCGAGTGTTTGTTGCCTTTGTTGTTTTAGGAGCCCTCGAAGCATGTATTTGTACCATGGGTTAAAGCTAGTTGTAGGCCCCAGGGTGGGGTGAGACAGAAGAATGGTGTTTCAGTTTTATCGCTTGTATGCAATCCAAGACTGCATGTTTGGATACTTTGTATATGAACACTAGGACTGTGTGTATTGGAGCCTTTGTGCTTGTGTGTGTGTGAGTGGTGAAGCCTTTGTGTATGAGGCTTACCTCAAGCTGTGTGTTTGTAGCCCAGCTACAAATACATGGTCTGAAGTTGACCTCCTCCACAAAAGATTCACCCCCCCCCACCACCACAACACACACACACACACACACACTCGCAAAGGCTACAAACACACAATCCTAGGGATCCTATACAAAACTCGACAAACACATATTTTTACAACAAAAAATCCACACACCTTATCCCCCCCTTCCCCAGGGTCCCACAACCTTCACCCAGACCACAAACACATTGGTTTTAGCTAGGTTGTATGGTGGTGGTGGTAGTGGGTGAGGGGTGGATCCTTTGTTTATGTATGAGGCCTACCTCAGACCATGTGTCTGTAGCCTGGTGTAGAGTGAGTGTATGTGTGTGTGTGTGTGTGTGTATGTGTGTAAAGTGTTTGTGGAGACTTTGTTTGTAGGTGTGCTAGAACTGTGTGTTTTCAGCCTGGGCAGTGTGTGTGTGTGTGTATGTGTGTGTGCGAAGTGCCTCAAAAACTCTTTAAAACAGCCTGATGTATACTATTTAATTTCTCAAAAAGATTGTTTCTAGGCTAAAAAAGGAGATTTAGCACGTATGTGTGCATTGGTATTTTAATTCTGTAAAATTTGAGGAAAATACCGGCCACATGTAAATTAATCATTCATTTTGCTGGGGGCCCACAAAATCCTTAAACTGGCCCTGCTTAATCTCCAACAAAAATATAATCTATAAACTAGTATATTGGAAACATGAGCAAAAGGTAGATGACCTGTTCAGATTGGTTAATAAGAAAAGCTAATGCCGTGGCAGTAAAAAGAATCATTCTTAAAAATCGGAAAGAGGATACCTTAAAAATGACACTTTCATTAAAAGAATAGAAACAGGTATCTCTATAATACAGAATTCTTTGCATCAGACAAGCAGTTCAGGAATTTATACACTACTCATACAGATCAATCGGACAAACATGTTTTTCTTATTAACTTACAGTAACTGCTAAAATAATTTGCATCATGCCCAACAGAACAGAACTATTGTCCATAGTAATTTTTATGAATTTAGTGTATGTGATTGTATCCATTTGTGAAAAAGAGAAATACTCTAATGTAGCTCCTAATAACCTTTTCTTTTTCTGTTCTTTCTTAGACAGGTATTTTAATATAATACATAATAATGTGTTATTCAAAAACACCAAGAGGAAGATTGAAGACTTCAACAAAAACATTTTTTTCACCAAATTTCTTTGGCTAATAAAACTAGAATCCAAAC
The DNA here is from genome assembly GCA_016271365.2 of Neoceratodus forsteri. Lineage (NCBI taxonomy): Eukaryota > Metazoa > Chordata > Ceratodontiformes > Ceratodontidae > Neoceratodus > Neoceratodus forsteri. Next base: position 864,468,447 of record CM057450.1, on the reverse strand, counting down.
TTTTAGGAAGCCCAACAAATCTCTGATTTTTATATCTCATTTTGTTTTCCAAGTTTCCCACTTTCCTGTGTAAATAATAACTTTCTTTAAGGGTTACAGCATTTGTGGTTTCTAATGCTAGGGTTCTGTTCTCCAAGCTGTTAATTTTATTACTATTAACGTCTACCTGTTTTGAATTACTAGTTCACATTTCTTTTGTTGATTTTATCTCTTTTTGTTAAAAAAAAACAATATTATAAAACATGTGGTCCAAAGACTTGCCTAAAGAATCCAGTGTATATCCAGCAGTAGAAGCATTAGAATGGAGATTGGGAGAAATTTATCTGGTATCCATCCATAACCCCTTTCCCCAGAAAGGAAGCACAGACACAAATCTTGGAGGAAATGGCTGCAGCCATGCGTTTAGTGATTACAAACCAGGTTAAGAGCAGCATATGCACACGGGAGGATCCTTGGTCCGAGGTTGTAAGAGCCAAGGACACTCAGCTGCCCCCATCAGGTGCCACTAGCCTTGCAGGATTGTTGTACCTGCTGGAGGCGGACCTCGACCCCTCCCCCGGTTTGGGATACTCAGCTTCTGCCTCCACACCAACCAGAACAGGGGAGTCAAAAGAACATCTGAAAATCCAGGTCGTTACCCCACCTACCGACCATTCTATGCCATTGTGATCCTCCTGAGACGCCACAGGATGGACGACGTCTGACTCCTCACTGGATGGAAGACGTCCAACCCCCAAAGCCGCCTTCTCCCCAACTCCTCCAAGAAATGGCCTGGATCTCCTACTCAGCTCTGCCCCTTTTGGGATCAAAGCGTGTCTTGGCCACCTTGCTTTGGCCAAAAGCCTTTGTCTGTCTATATATTTTTTCCTTGAGTCCCCCGAGCCGTAGCCTGCCCCTCCCTGCTCCACCCCCGAGCTGATCCGAGGAAGGGCCTGTGGAAAAGAATCCACCACTCCCTCTCTGTCCCAGTACCCACCCGATTGGCTCAGCCAGGTGACAAAGGTGTGTGATGGCTGTTCACCCATGGTTCCCCTCTTCATGCACCCAAAGCAAGTCCAAGGTCTTCCACCTTCCAACCACCTGTTGACACCTTCGGATGACCCTTTCCACCAGAGCCACCTCATTGGCTAACCTGTCCTTGCCACATGAAGGTCTGGCCACCCAGATTGAACCATCCACCTACGGAGGACCCTGGAAGAACAGAAGAAGCTGCTATTGCAAGTGGAGGTGCACATACCTCAAACTGTTGGAGACTACCATTGCCCCAGTGCCTGAATCAAGCCATCTGCACCACCCAGATAAGTGGCCAATGTGACTGAAGTCATTCACTCTTCCCCCCTGTCCCAAGGGAAGACTCTCCCCAGCCTTAGGGTTCCCCACTGAACCTTCCCCTTTGCCTGAAGGGTGCATGCTCATGTCCCCACATGGCCAGAATACTCTTTCCCTGGGTGAACCCCATTGGGCACCCTTTTTGAGGGGAAACCAAGTGCCTGAGTGCAGCCCTACACTAGTTCTCCATGAGTCCAGGCCAGCCCTGATCCTTGGTCTGGCTGGCCATCCCTGCCACTGCACCGCATAGGTGCTCATCCTTTATTCTCCGTTCTTGTCCCTTCCCTGTGACAAGCAAGAGACAACCAAAAGTTTGTGGCCATCTGATCCCACCATGAATTTACCTGCCACTCACCTTACCTATCACACCAAGTCCTCCAGCTTCTGCCTCAACCTATTTGGGAACACCTCTATTCTTGGCTCACATCCCTGACAGACCTGCTAGGGCCAACCCCAGGGACCCCATTCTGCTGGCCCCATGCCATAAGGCCTACCAATCTGCCCACCCAGGCATCTCCTTGCAGCTTTCCACACCAGGCCCTCCTTTTTTTTTTTTGAAACCCCCTCCATGTCACGCTCCAGGGCCCGGCCTCACACCTGAATAACCCAGAGCAGCAAGACCTGCAAATTTCTATTCAACTAATCCCCATCCCAATATGTGAGGAAGCTGCCACCCCTTGGGGTACACCCATGCCTGAATGTGCGCTGCCCAGCTGCAGCACTCCAGGTATGGAAAGGCATGCATAGGAAATTACGACCTATGCCCTCACCTGTCCCAAGCCTCACTCCTCTTGGCAACTCAGGCCAGAATACTATGTGGGTGGCATCAGAAGCATAGCCATTGAGGCCAGTAACCAGTGTAGCCGTACTCAGCTGACCGTCACACAGGCCTGGAGACATTTGAGGAAGTCAGCAGTTATTTACCTGAATCTTATGCCAACAAATAGCTTAGCACTGGCTGCATCACACCTTTAGCAAGGTAAATGGGTGCTGAACAACTCTGCCACTGCTGGACAACTTTGTCACTCATACTTTGTGTGTAGCACTAACTGTTCAAGATATTTGATTTCTATGTGTGTCATGCTAATTATGGCCTGATTCTATTTAAACAGGCCCAGGATGTAGAACTTAGGGATATGCAGGGCACAACCGGTGGAAGTCTCAACGGACTCTAGTAGCGTGAATGAGGTAAGGGATACTCCCCTTGGCAATGGAGTGCTAACCAGCCAGTCGGGAATACCCGCCTGCCACACCACCAATCAACTTGCGTAAATTGGGTCTCAAACCTGCTGGGGCCAGTTCCATGCCCTGGGGCCTTGTTCTCCAGCTGCTGCAGCCCCCCTTTACAACTGAGACCTTCTCGGCAACAGACGAGCTGGTCTCAGAATGGCTGCGCTGTAAGCCTGTGGTCTGCACCAGTCAACTTACAAGCATAACATTTGTTGCTGCTGCCATCCTAGAAATATAGCTGGAGCATCCCACACAGCCCGAATTGAGGTCTCACTGAGGGAGTCCATTACATGCCATACTCCATTCGGGGCATATGCCTCACACCTCCAAGGTTACAAACTGGGTAATCAAACATGCAATTGGCCGAATCAAGGTCTGGAGGTGTGTCTCCTGCATGGCAGATGCTAAATGCAGCTTACCTCTGCCAGGGGCAACCATGTATTACCTTAGAAAATGACCTCACAGTCACAACTGTTTAGTAACTGCATGTCTTTTTACTGACCAGAAAGTGAAAAGAAGCATTTCAGGATATCTATTTTCAACCCCTGAGAATAACACTGCTACAGGAAAAGTAAACCATTGTATTTAAATAATAGCTGGCCAAAGAAAAAAGGCTATTACTGCAATATGCCAGTATTTAGTGTACCCTTCACCCATCCTTTCAAGAAAACTCTGGACTCTATGCTAACTGCCAGCTCCCACGGACATAGCTAGAAGGATAGGCCCCAGCCTAAGTTCTTCCTTCCACTTCCCTGTATATAGGCTGTACTACCAACACCCCGATATGTTTTTTTTTTTTTGAGACTGTGTTAAATAGCCTGCTCTTGCCAATGCCCTGCAGCTTTTGCATTCTTATGTTTCCCTGTAGAATCCCTAAATGGGATATCTCGTGTGTAGTGACCTGCTGTCATCGCAGGCTTCGGTCTGATGCAGTTCTATCACATTGTTGCATGCCACACCTACCAATCATCAGTTTGGCAACCATGCTGGTTATATTTTGCTTGTTCATTGATTCCGTAATGTCCGCATGACTGCTGTATTCCTCAATTAACTTGCCCCTTGATTAATAACACTACTGATTTAAAGCAGCAGTACTACCCAACCAGGAAGTGAGCTGTTACAGCCGTTGTAGTGCCACAAAAACTATGGCGGCTGCCTGCGTAGTCAATGGAGTGGGGGGGGGGGGCCGAAATGTAAAGAAACACAAAGGATAACTTAGCAAATTACACGGTGATAGTACCTTGCCGGTGTGAAAGAGTACCAGGGAAATGCTCAGCAGAGCACAGGGAATAAAATCTTGGAAAAGCTCAGATTTTTTATTTTTTTTTCATTGCACTGCTGCTTTAAGTAAGACCCCACATCAGAGACATACCTTAATGTACCAACCTTTTACTGCACTTACTATGCTTGGTTTACTGATACTGACCATTGACCACCATCCGGAGTGGTGTCTGGTTCCATGTGTCCACTCATAAAGTCTTGATCAATAGAAGGACTCTCACTGGTAACACCCTCACCGACTACCACTGTGATCAAGAACTTGATCTTCCACATGCCAGGAGTCTACAACGTCACTGGACCACTAATCGGGGGGTGTGAATGCCCCCTTTTGTAGCCACAGGCAACTTTTTACTCATTCACCCAGAATAGCCCATAGCCTGGTTGACTCATGATATCTTGTTTTTGTGGAGGCCTGTTTTCACCAACTTAAAGATGGATGAACTAAAGGGGCTCCTTGTAGTATAATTTGAAAACCAGGCATACCTGTTCCAACAATCAGCAGCACTTCAATACTACTAGCCACTCCCAGGCCACACCTAATGCCAGCCACCCCAGTCTCACACAGCTGGCTCCGTCCATGCCACCCTGGGGTGTGCAACACTAATGTCATTTTCCCATGGCTCCCCTAGCTACAGCTGCACCCATCCGGATTTTTTTTTTTTTTAGAATTACCTGTAGTTCTAATTAAACTCTGTTTTTCAGCCTGAGTTCCCAGCTATTCTGATCCACTGGCAAGCCGTAGCAGCTTAAGTGACCACTAATGTGAATAACAAACCCATCCAGGAAGTGCATCGGCCCAGAGACTCACGATCAGGCCAAAAGAATGCTGTTAGATGACTATGGGGGACAAAGGTGAAATAGTAGTTCTATGCCACAAAGTAGGCGGCAATGCCTTAACCATATGTGTGTTGTGAAGGCCACTAGGACCTCATCCATCCTTATCAAGGGGAGTGCTAACCTTCTTTCCTTTCATACAACACCAAATATTCAAGAGCCAGCCCACCCAGTTATGCTTTTGGTGTCTCATGACTGCACAGTATGCAAGTGGTTATAGTGGGATTCAAACCCAATTCTCTGGAATACCCCAGTTCACAGCCTAGCGCCCTACCATTGTGATATACTCAATAGGCCCAGTCTTGATCCATTTTAACTATTAGTTTTTCTTTTTTCAGAGTCACGCCCTACTTCGGGGTAGGGGTACACATACTGCCAAGGAAGAACAATGTTTTTTAAACTTGGGGGGGGGTGTGCAGTGGCACTCTTACTACCCCCTGCCCTGGGTCACCGGCCAAAGCTGGGTAGGCTACCCCCCCCGGGATTCAGCTGCTACCTAGCCCCAAATTCACACCAGGGAGGGGGATCCTAATGTGCAGTCCAGTGTGCCGCATGGTGAGCCAGGCCTACTCAGCTGAATACCCACCCAAGATTGCGCCTACCTCCCTCGAGCATTCCTGCAAGATCTGCAAGGGCTGTATCTTCACCAAGCCCAAATCTCATGGGACAACCCCGAGCAGCGCGAGTACACTATCCAGCCAGTCCTCAAGCGCTCCAAGGGAATGCTGGGACATGTAGTCCCATGGAAGGGCACTGTGCCGAACCCCCGAGCTGGTGGACCTCGAGGGCAGCCTCGTGGGGCTAAGAGAATTGCTTCATCCCTTCTGCCCCATCTAGCCCAACCGCAGGGCGTGTCACGGTCGCCACATGCCAGAGCCACGTCCCACTGCATCTGCGAAGCTGCCCCCTTACTCGCCACCTATGGGGCAGAGGTTCGAGCCTGGCACCACTGAAGCTGCAGGAAAAGACCCCACGACCAGGTAGGCCCTCCGAAGTCCATACCTGCAGGTTGACAGGTCTATTAACTGTCTCCTTCCATGTAGGCTAGCCCACTCTGCTTCCTGCACCTCTGCCTTTTGTCTCTATCATTTGGATATTCTCTTTTTCTTTTATATATTGTGATCTTGGCTCCAGGGGACCTCAGGAGGCTTAGGAGCCCCCCAGGGCTAATGGAAGGCACCTGCCTGTGCCTGGCCTTGGCAGGCCCTCCTCCCCCACAAACTCCAGGCTCAAGCCCTGAGGAAGAGCCATAGAGTGCTGCAGGGTGGCCACCCAGGGTGCAGGACAATGTCTGCACTCTGAAAGAGGACATCAAGTAGCTGGCTTGTTGCCAGCCTGATGCTCCAAGGGCTCTCCCTCTCCCCTAGGCCCCAACTACCATACCTTATTGTCCTGGTGCTTTTGAGCTGGAATTCCTGTTGATCTTGATCCTTTGAGGTGCAGAGGCGAAAGAGAAGGAACTGCTAGCTACAGTCCAAGATACCTCTCTCTCCTCCCCCCCACAGGATGTGATCCCCCTCCTCTCCATGAGGGAGGCCTTGGTGGTCCTGGTGACCAATCACTGTATTCCCCCCTAACTCCCCCTCAGAACCACCCTCTCATCTTCCACACCTCTTCCTGTGTCCAGGGGAGGATGGTCCCAGACAAAATACGTCTGCTGCCATCTGATGCAGTCTCTGCATTCTGTTTGTGTTTACTAACTTCATTCACTGAAGAAACAGTGGCTAAAGTTGTAGATGAGGCAGAAGCCATTTGCGGTTTGAGAATGTCATACTGCTTTTTACTCGCTCTTGGAACCCAGTTTTGTACTGAACTGATGCTTAGGAGACTCTGTAACACCCAGATCTAAGAGTTGAACAGAAATTTGAAATGGTTGACTGTGCAACTTTAGCAGTGAGTTGGGCTGAGGTATTGGCATCTGCTGAAACTGAGAATGCTGTGGGATTCCACAGGAGACTTTGACTCCATGTGAGTTCTGGTTGGGGAGAATGCCATACGAGCAGCTGAACCAGCAGGTCCCCCCACTTTGAGGGCTGAGTCCTGGTTGCAGAGGAAAACACTTCTTCTCAAAGGTTTTGATGTTTGGAGAAGCAAACTCCTCAATTAAAGAGGATATAGCTCTACTCCTCCTCTTTTCCGTCATAAAAACTATTTTTATGAGGTTTAGCAATGTTTATTAAAACACATTTGGGAGAGCTCTCTCAAAGTCCTGTTAATCAAACAGTGACAAGATTAGTTCCCTCTCAACTTTTGGACATAGCACTTTCTCAAATACGTTACAAGATTTCACGTAAATTTACCAGCAGCTGGGCCTTGCTACCTACTATTCTACTAAATGTGTTTTTCTACAGAATTTAACCTGTTTTCCTTTTGGAAGGCTTCAACCTGTAGTTCAAGGGGGCAGTGCAACTGGCCACACCCACCTTTGGCCAGTTTAAGGGCTGCTGTCCTCACTCCACACATGAGCATTTTTTCCATGCAGCCAGAGGCTCTGTCAGTTTATCTTTTCCCCTGAATCCTGCTGGGGCTCCCCCCCCAATGTTGCTGTGTTGTGGGCTGCTTGGTTTCTAATGGACTTTTGTTTTGTGTTCTCCTGCTTTTTGTTTAGTTTTGCGTAACCCCCCAACAAATGAGGATTTCCGAAAAGTCTACTTTGAGCTTACATAAATGCTCACTGCCAGGTTGGTGTTCTGCATTTTAGCAGTTTGAACATTGTTGCCAGAGAGTGCCTGTATAGCCTCTGTGTACTGTCTCTTTAAGGGCTGCCTAGTTTGCAGTAGTAATGAATCTGGGAGGAGGCTGAGTATTTCTGTGCTCGAGTCCTACCTGGGCTGCCAGATAATTGCTCCGTTTCTGCCATCGCTATTTGCGTATAGGGAGCTTTTTTAGAGGATATAACTGTTTGCTGATTGTCTATTAGAGCAGTAAAGAAATTGTAGTTTGTCTAACCTGACTTCTTTGCAGCATGGACTGTTCTGTTCATCACCACCATTTTGGGCTTGGACTGCTGAAATGGGCCAATTAGTGCTTGTGGGATTCTAAAATGGAGCCTGCCTACAGGTGGTGGCAAAACTTGTAGGAATTGTAGTTTTGGGCTTTTGGCACCTAATCGAACATGGAGGGGAGCCATTGTTGTGATTGATAGACCAATCAGCCAACCAAACCTTTTGTATACTGGGGAAAGTCCCAAGCTTGCTTGCAGTTTAGTCAGATCTAAGTTGGGAAATGAAAAAGTAACAGCTCGAGACAGTCGAGCAGTCGTGTTGTGTACTTTCGCGTGGGAGAACTGTGAAAAGGCTCGAGTTTGGCCTGCTTGCTTGCCTGCTGTCCCCTGAGAGGGAGAAGAGAATTATTACAGACCAAATCTGAGTTGTGAGAATGAAATAAGCCACAGAATTGTGACCAGGCTCAGACTTGAAGGAGACCGAAGATTTGCTGAATGCGATCAGCCTGTCAGAACTTCCAACTACCTCTGAACTCCCAGATTGTGCAGCGACTCTGTAATTGTAACCGGGGAGCCACTGGCCTGGTACAGTGGAATTTTCCTTACATGTAAATATGCTGTGTGCTGACTGTGGGTCGTGACTTGGTTCCCCACTGTTTGTCTGAACTGTTTTGCTTGCTGGAGGCTGCATCCAGCTCCATGGACTGATATCTGTATTCATCTCCAATTGGCCTGGGTCTTGTCACACTGGCCCAGCCAGACTATCCGCTGCACAGAGAAAGCCATCGACGAGAGACCTGCCTGGGGCTCAGCCCCCTGCTCCACGCTTGACCAGGAACGATGCCTTGGTTATTCGTGTAGGCCCCGCTGCTCCTGGCACTCCAGATCAACAACCTGCAGTCTCAATTTTCATCCTGCCTGTGTCCAGTATTGGGTATCGTGAGTAAACATCAGGGTAGCTCCCTGCAACAACAGCTTAATCTAAAGTGTTGTCATCTGATTGCCTTGCTGCCTTTTCTTTTACCAACTGAGCCCTCCGGCTACGGATTACAAATAGTGTGAGTTGTGCATATTGTTTTCTTCCATCACAGGGCTCCAACCAGCTGTGACACCGGCCTACCCCAGGCAAGGGTCCTGGCTAGCCCATCATCTTTCTACCTGGGTACCCAGAGGTGTGACTGTGTGGGGACTTAAAGCAGAAGCATAATTGTTTGACTGATATAGCCTTTAAGCCAATCAACCTGATTACGCATCACCCTTGTTCAAGTCCCCTGAATAAATCAGATCTAACTTTTTCTGCATTTAACCTGTCTGTGGTTCCCGTTTGTGCCAAAAGTACTGTACTGTTGCTATTTGCTGTGCATAACCTTGTTTCACAGGGGGTCCCTATGGCTGAGCCAGAGGAATCAGCCCTGGTGGTAAGTGCAGACAGTGTGGGTACTTGTATGATATACAAGGGGTACCATAAAAGCGATTATTGTACAGTGTTCAGGCCACTAGAAGGGAAAGAGGGGGGGTTACAGTGTCCTAGAGGGCTGTGCCCTAGTTAGCTTGACCACTACCAACCCTGATCTCTGGGTGGAGGCACTCGTTTCAGTACCCAGGCCCCTTAACCTGCTACTAGCCAAGCAGGCAGGGGTAGTAGCCCTTGGGATAGAGCCACCTAGGGGTTACAATTGCTTGCCTCTGGCTGCTGCGTGCTTCTTTGTGTTGCTTGTTTGTGTCCTCCTGTGTTTGAGTTGTGTTTGCACTTTCCTTTTTGGGGGCTTTCTGGTTTTCTAGCTGCTTGTTCACTTATTTGTGTCATGCAATTCCTGTACTAGTGCTATTTGGCTCCCATTTGCTCACTAGCTTTCAGACAACCTTCAGTGTAACTGCAATTTATCTGTGAGATTCAGCTCAGTTTCTGCTTCCCTGCTTGCTACCTCAGTGCTTGTCCACCTTACTTGTTTGCACCTGTGCAGGCTTACACTGCAAAGCTAGCCCATGGCATTCAAATCTGCTTTCATGCAATTGCACCAAGAAATCCTTGCTGTTGCTTCAGTACATTGCCTCTCCTTGCAATTTCGCTGTTTATTTAGCTTGGCTACTCTTAGAAGCTATAACCATTTGCTGCTGGATGCTGCTCATTACTTTTATATACTGCTTCATTATACTCTGGAGATCGGCACAGCTACAGCTGTCACTGTAAACTAGTTTTAAAAATCTGCATGTGGGTCACAGAGCTTTACTGTTGCTTCCTCGTTTTCCTATGGTGGGGACTGGGGATTGTGGTGATGTCATGGACCCATGTTGTCCAAATTCCTCATGTTCAAATCCTACGTCCGCTGCAAAAATACTCTGAGCATTTATGTCACCTTTAATTGACTTCCTTAATGGGACTGGTTGCCTTGCCTCCCGGCAAGTTATGTAAATTGCTGCCTCTCTGACCTACATGCATTGCTTACTCTGCCTCACAGACCTATGTGCAGGTCCAGTGATTGCTTTCATGGAAGTTTTCCACTATGTGCTTGCTATAAAACATGTCTGACCTACGTGAGGGTCTACAATGCTGAGCACTTCTTTAAGCTCTCTGTGGAGGCATGCCAACCTTGACCATTAGCTACCATGGTGCAGGGCTCGCCCTGCATCCAATGATCTTGCTCTGCACCCCAAAGTCCACATATTGAGCATGCGAAGCTTGGGGCGAAGTTCTTCTCACCTGACCCATAGCTGAGAATGTTCTCACTCTGGGTGGACCATCAGTCGTCAACCCTACCAACGGCACCTCCCGATGTAGCATTAAGACTTCAGCAGTGAAGGGGTGGGGCTCTCATGAAAGGCCACTTTAGCTGCCTGAGTGGGTTTGGAGGCACCCTTTGAAGCTATTCTCCATTTGACTGCCTCTGATTCATCTGGTTTGTTTTTAGATTGTTAGGCCAGCTTAGCACCTCAGCAGTCATCACTCTCCTCCTCCCACCTTGGAGGAGCAGTGTTGCAGCTAGCCTTGCAACCCTTCATAATGTTTCTGTTAGAGGGACAGAGGAGAGCTTTCCTCCAAATTGGAATATTTTCCACCCCTTTAATTGAGTTTTCAAACTGTTACAGCAGAGCCATCATTAATCAAAAACATCCCAAGTCTGGAGGAAAGGTGACCTAGACCTTGGATCCCAGAAATTTCCTCCTCAAAGGGTTTTTTCTTCTCCATGTCATAGTTCATAATGTTTAGTTAGCTTTAGGCAATAGTCCCTAGGTCATTTAGGTGGGTTTCCACTGTTGGATGGAACAGGTGGCTGTCCTGTAAGTGTACTGTCTCCCCCTTTGGCTGTTCTCTCTCTCCTTAGGAAGCCAGACATCCACGCCTTCCAGTCAGACCTCTGAGTGGGTTACTATTCATTTGTTGTTTCCTGGCTACTCTACTCAAACATACTACCAACTGACCCATGCTACCAACTGATCCCATACTATCAACCGACCCACGGTCAGATCCTCAACCCCAATAAGTGTTCACTACCTTGCATGCTTTGCTTGACACTCTTTTTGGGCTTCTTCCTAAGGAACTTTAAGCAAAGGGAATTACTCCCCCAGCACCTCAAGGGGTGGAACTTTCTTCTAGGGTTCCTTGCCTTTGTAACCCTACAGGGTGGTAAATCTCATGGATAGAGAGGCGAACAACCAAAGATTATCTATGTTAAATAAGCATGAAACCAGTTGCATAGACACATTGAACTGAAAAGCTACAGCCTGTAGTTCAAGGGGGTGGTGCAACTGGCCACACCCAGCGTTGGTCTATTTAAGGGCTGCTCTCCTCACTCCATACACAAGCATATTTTCCTTACCCTTCCATCCACCCCTCCTCCTCTAGCAGCATGCCTCTCTCTCTTCCTTGGGCTACTTCCTAAGGTACCTTTAGCCAAGGGAATCACTCCTGCAGCACCTCAAGGGGTGGAACCCTCCCCTAGGGTTCCTTGCCTTCATACCCCTACTGGGTGGTATAGGCGAATAGCCAAAGATTATTTACATTACACAAGCATGAAACCAATTGCACGGGCACACAGAATTATAGTATACATTAAAATGAAGGCACAGAGCAAGTTTTCTACTGAGTATGTTTTGGACAAGAATTCAAAACCAAAACCAGAACCAACACTCAAACTAAAACCAGTGGTGATTTGATAAAACAAAAACTAAAACCAGAACCACCCTAACGTTGTATACTATTAATTTTTGTGACACTTTTTTGTGCAATAATTTTCAGCGTTCTCAGGAGAACTACTAGGAGTGCTTTTTTCCTCAACAATGAAAACAAAAATAGTGCTTTGCTAGTCCAGTTTCTACTCTGCAAGTAAATGCAATCAGTCACCGCCTGGCCAATAGGGCTTATTTAGTGGAGTATTACTGTTGTCATCATGTTGCTATCCTTTTCTCACTTGTTGTTATTTATTGTGAAAGATCAAGCTACTTACTTCAACTTGTTAAAATTTGCCAAAAAGTAGAAATATTGACAGTTTTTTTTCTAAATCAAAAGCTAGAAAAGAGGGTTGATTTTTTAGCACATCTGTGTGATAATTTAACATTTCAGTGATTCTCAGGAGAACTTCTGGGAAAGTGTTTTTTTTCCACTAAAAGTGAAAAAAATAGTCATATTAGGCCTGGCCTGTTTCTGCTCTGCATGCAAGAATCTGTCACAGCCCTGAAGCAAATCATCCTTACCATGGTATAATGAAAAAGAAGATCCCATTAGGTGTAGTAGTGTAGAGAGGCCACTCACTCAATCAGCTGTTGCAATTTACAGAAAACCAACAAAGCAGAACATTTCCAATATCAAGTTGTTAATTTTTTCCATTAAAACAGCATTTATTGGCCAGCCCAGTGGCACTGTGGGTTGAGGCGCTAGACACCACACCAGCAACTCAAGTTCTAGAATGGGCTGTCATTGGGGGTCGGCTGGGGGGGGGAGTGGGACTGAGCAGCCGCAAGGCAGATCTCCCCTCCTGGGGAGGGATGTTGTTGTCCCAGTCATATGACTGCCACTGGGTGGAAGCCCAGTGGTAGTGTCAGCTAGCGGGAGGTACAAAGGGAAGGTGTTGTGCGAATAGAGCATGCGTGTGGACTCCACGCGTGCATGTGCATCCGCAACAAGGGAAGGGAGAAAATGGAGCTGCCAGACTCCATGATGATCACGGCTGTGATCCTGGTTATTGGGACACAGACTGGGATGGATGCAAACCTCCCCAAAGGAGGCCGGAGCCCTGCCTGCCAGCTCCTCAAAAAATAGGAATAAAATGTACTGGGGAAAAACCCCAGCACATGTTAACCCAGCATTTTGACAATATTTATGGAAGTGTCTTTACTGTTGTCATGTTCAAGTTTTTGCCGCCTTTCTTTTTTTTTTTTTTTTTGTCAATTTTATTTATGCTCTGGCGGGAACAAGGCATCTCTCCAGAATCAGTGGCTCAGTAGGTAGCACACTCACCTCTGAGGCCGGGAGATCAGAGGGCTGTGTGTTCAGTTCCCACATCTGGCACTTGGGTTAATATCCCAGTACTGACACTAGTGCAGCATGAGAGGGGTGCTGCACTGCCTGAGGTACTGTCTTTCAGATGAAACATCAAACTGAGGTCCCATCTGCCTGGATTGGTGGTTATTCAGGTGGATGTTAAAGATCCCATGGCACTTATCAAAAAGAGTAGGGGAAATTTTTATTAGAAAACAAAAACAAAAAGAAACAAAGAGCATATACAACAAAACAGGAAACATTATCATCAGGAACAAAAAACAAGTAATATAACAGATCAATAAGGAAATTAGACAATGCAACACATGTCCCATATAATACACAAACATACCTATCCCACCCATACCACACCCTTCCAAAGGTCCTGACAGAAGGCAACAGCTAGAGTACTAAATTCATACTAATAAATCTTGTTCAATTCCAGTTGTACCTGACATAACATATCCCATACAGCAATTTCCTTTGATTGTAAAACTTGGAGACATCTGGAATGCCAGATCACCCATTGCAAACATGCTAAAATTACCCATATCGTACTTCTATGCCATTTAGTTCACCCCACACCTAACTGCCCCAAAACCAAAACATCATAAGACATACGAGAAAATAATCATTCCCCCATTAAGGCACTCAAGGCATCCCAAAAACCTGATACATAAATGCAGTCAAAAAACAAATGATGCATAATCTCAATTTTTTCCATACAGTGTTCAGCAAGACAAAGTCTGTCCTGTATCATTTTATGTTTCTGGTTGCCCCTGATGTTCAACTTCTGATGTCCACACAACCAAATAACATCTTGCATTTTTTTAGGAATTTGTGGTTCAGTAATGCTAGCAATGAGAAGTTGAAAGTCCATCTGAGGAGAAATAGCAAAAATTGGATATTCTAGATAACAGTGAGCCACAACTTCATTATAAAAAAGCCATTTGTTTGAATCCACCAACCAATGTAAGAAAATTTTCCATAGCCAGACATATTTCAAAGTGGTTTGAACATAAGTAAACTTTTATATGGAACGAGTCACGTGATGAGCTGACCGGGTAGGACGTGTCCCGATCGTCTCTGAGGCCCGCGGCTTAAAGTTTAAAATTCCTGTGCTCCAGGACTGCCGAAAAGTGTCTACTCCGGTCGATAAGTGCTCCGGAGAGAACGCGGGTTTTCCTCCTGGTCGGGCGGCATAGAACCGCAAATTTTTTTAAACCGGCGAGTCTATTCCTATCAGTGGCGCATCGGCAAGCTTAGGCCACGCCCTTGCCGGAGGATGGAATCTGACTTTGTGGAACCCCCAGGGCGTGGCATTAGCTACCAAACAGCCAAATCTCAGTCGCCCACCATACCAGAGCAGGAGAGGAAGTGGTGATAGAAGGGGCTCGAGCACAGGTGGTGATGACATTGGAGATTAAGGCATTGCTACAAGGCTTGGTGTTGGATTTTTCGGAGGTTAAGCCAGCATTGAAATCTTTGGCACAAAGAATGGGCGACGCTGAGGCCCGGATTTCCTCTCAAGAGAGGAAGGTTTTGGTGATAGATCAAGAGATGAGGACGATTAGGAAAAAGCTAAAGAGATTGGAAGAGAGGGTGGAAGATCAGAAATCAAGGAACCATAAGAATAACTTGATTTTGGTGGGGCTACCAGAGAGGGCTGAAGGTCCAGACTGTGTCTCATTCATACAGGAGCTCCTACTAAAACTGTTAGGCCCCACGCCATTTGGGGAGGGGTACAATCTGGAAAGAGCTCATTAGGCATTACGGGAGATGCCACCGCCGGGGGCGAGGCCCCGAGTTATTATCATGAGATTCCTTAATTATAAAGAAAAATCCCATGTGCTGCTGGCTGCCAGACAAAAAAAGCCTCTGCAATGGAATGGCGCTTCACTATGGTTTTTCCAGGACCAAGCGCCTGCGATCAGAGAAAAGCAGAAGAATGCGCTGATATCAAGAAGAAGCTTTATCTGGCAGGGATAAAATTTCGGCTCCAGTTCCCTGCTACTTTGGTGGTGTGCCTTCAGACTGGAGAAGAAGTTTCTTCTGTGAAGGATGCATTGGAGGGCTTGAGCTGAGCTCCCAGACTTATTCAAACCCCATCATGACTGTTGGTGGGCATAGGAGGTCGAACCCCTTGAGGGCCGTGATGGAAAAAGGACAGGGGGGCTTACAAGTTTAAGGCTGGTGGATTCATTGCTTCTGGCCTGAATCTGGACATTTAAGAGACTAGCGAAGGTCGAGTTACTAGACTTGGATGGGTCGTAAAAAGTTAAACTATAAGATTCATATGTGTTAAGTAGTGGTTATAGGGGAAGGGGATTGGTTAAGCATATTATCTATGTTATTAGACCCAGAAATATTTTCCAGTCCCTGAAGTACTGGAGGAATTGGTTACAAGGGGATGATGAGGGATTGTGTTCACCATGAAAGGGTCAAATAGCTAGGGCTCTACTTATTAATGGGTGTTACTAGCTATAAAGGGCATGCCAGTTTTGGGGCAAGATGGACGAGGGACTGGCCCATCAGTTTGGGACCCTTTCAGCACAAGCAAGGGAGGGGTATTACTCCGGGGTGCAAGAAAACCCAGAGTGGAGTAAGGGTGGTTTGAGATATAATTTTCCAAAGAGGGCTTGAGGGAGATCCCCTCAATTTTCAAGTTGTTTACTTTTTCTTTTTATCTGAGGAATATAAGGGGATGATAGAGTACAGAGAAGATGGGATCTTGAATTCTATGTCTCTGGGGGATTCAAGGGCTAGATCCTGGGCTTTCATGTCAATGGATGGGGCTGAGGGGAGGTAAGGGAATGGGTTCATCCATGACTCAATTTCAGATGGTTGGTCGGTCTAAGGACCGGGGGTTAAAGGGGGGACAGGGGTGGAAAGAGAGAGAGAGAGTCCTAGCAAGGGAACAATGGGAATGCAGACCTTAGAGAGGCACAATATTTGGGTTCTTGTGAAAAACTTTGAGGTTACAGATGGCATATCTTAAAATAATTTCTTGGAATGTAAAAGGGCTTAGGGGTCGACGTAAGAGAATGATTATGCTGTGGTATATGGAACAACGAGGGGTGCACATTGTAGCACTACAAGAGACACATTTATTGACGGAAGAATTAGATGGTCTCAGGAAGCGATGGGTGGGGTAGGTGTATGGAGCGGGTAGGAACAGAGCCTCTTGGGGAGTAGCGATACTAATCAAGAAGTCCTGCCCATTTGAAGTGACCCAAGTGTTAACCAGGCAAGACTGTAGAGGGATCTACGTGTCGGGCAATCTGCTTGACAAGGCAATCTCGGTGGCATCCATTTATGGGCCAACCCCCCCGACCCCGAATTCTTTGCCTCAATAGAAGGGGAAATAGCTACCCTTCCCTCACATTCACTCATTCTGGCTGGGGACTGGAATACATATTTTGATAACAAGGAGGATAGGTTACATTCACACAGTGGGCCGAAGTCCAAGGCCCAGTTAGCACTTGCTAAGTTCATGGAGGCAGCAGCTCTAGTTGACCCAATTAAGAATTTTCCAAACCGGGGCCCTAACATGACATTTTACTCGGCAACACATAAGAGTTACACTAGAATTGACTTTTTTTTGGTTAATAGAGAGGCTCTTGCAGAAATTAGAGAAGTGCTGACTGAGGGTAGGACCCTCTCAGATCACTCTCTCATCCAGTTGCAGTGGGAACAAGACCCATGCCGCCTAGACCATAAGGTGGAGGCTCCACGATTGGCTTTTAACAGAGGATAGGAGAAGGGACGAGCTAGAGGGGGCTCTACAGGAGATCATTAGGTCCCAGCTTCCCACACTTAAGGATAAAAGGCTAGCTTGGCCTACTTGTAAGTTTTTGTACGCTGAGGAAGCTAGGGGTCTGGCAGCAAGGGTCAAGGCGCTTAGAAGGGCCAAAGAAGAATTCCTGGTCAGGGCGATAAACTCTCTGTCGCAACTTGAAAGGTCCTCGGGGGAAATAGATGCGGAACTTAAAAGTTTGAGAGGGGAACTGTTGGAAATCCTCCATGGGAAAACAGAGTTCTGGCTAAATAAGATTAACACCAAGTATCTATTACAGGGTGATGTCTCAGGGCGTCTTCTAGCAGCCAGAATTAAAGAATGGGAGGCAAGTAGGACAATTACATCAATCAAGCATGAAGGGAAGCTAGTTACTGACCCTCAAGAAATGGCTGAGGCATTTGCATCGTTTTTTGCAGAGATTTACCAAGCTAGAGACCTGGTGGGGGAAAAAAAGATTAATAGTTACTTAGAAGATATTCAGCTGCCTAGATTAGATCCTGCCCAAGTTAAGGAACTGGAAGCCCCAATAAGAGCATCAGAGATTGTCGATGTGGTGCGGTCTCTTCCTCTAGGTAAATCGCCAGGGCCGGATGGTCTCACTGCTAAATTTTACCAAACTCATATTCAGACTATACTCCCTATACTTCACGAGTTTTTCCTTACCATAATGAGGGAAGGAATTCTCCATTCACCGCTTTACCAGGCGTATGTTACCCTAATACCCAAGCCAGACAAGCCCAGGGAGGTACTAGGTAACTATAGGCCTATAGCACTAATAAACCAAGATATTAAGATTCTTACTAAAATTTTGGCAAATAGGATCTTGACTATTGCTCTGAGTCTAATTAGTCAGGAGCAAGTGGGCTTTATGCCAGGGAGAGGGGCGAAAGACGCCCTTAGGAAAATTCATCATATTCTAAACTTTGCCCCAGATTCGCGGTTACCCCTGGCCCTGATCTCCCTAGTCGCTGAAAAAGCGTTTGACCGTGTCTCACATCCATTTCTCTTTGCTACAATGGAGAAAATGGGGTTCCCTGGAGGTCTCCTTAGAGGTATTAAGAATCTATACGCTGCTCCAACGGCTAGAATACTCTGTAATGGTTATATCTCGAGGGAATTCAAACTTAATAATGGGACTCGCCAAGGATGTCCTCTCTCGCCGATATTGTTCAACATCTACCTAGAACCCCTGTTAAGATCTATAAATAGAGATGTCAAAATTCAGGGGATTAGGATTGGGGGAATGGAGCTAAAACTTTCAGTTTTCGCGGACGATATACTCCTTCACTTACGAGATCCAGTATCCAGTTTTGAGAGAGTAAGAGACTCAATAGATCGTTTCTCTAAGGTCTCTAACTACAAGTTAAATCTTACCAAAACATAAATCCTACCCCTGACTCCACATGTTTTTAAGGCAGACTTCTCATCCTTGGGAGTACGGTGGAACATCGACAAATTAAAGTATCTGGGAATTTGGATTACAGCAAACCAAGAGTCCAGGGTTGAGGTTAATGTGGGGGGGACCATATCGGTGATTAAAGGGGACATGGTAAGGTGGAATAAGTACCTTTGAATTTTACAGCGTGCTTGGGCCTCATTAAGATGAATGTCCTACCAAGGTTGTTATACCCGGTATATTTAGGCCCTTATAATATCCCTGTCAAGTGGTTTAGTTCAATTAGAAGATTAATCTCAGGATTTTTATGGAATAACAAACCAGCCAGGATAAACCATAAGGTCTTGCGTTTGCCATAAGAGGAGGGGGGCATTAAACTACCTGATCTCCATGGTTACTATGTGGCAGGCCAGTTAGGCCTGATGGCTCAATGGGCAGATAGCGATGATGGGGGAAATTATGCTCCTATATGGCTGCAAATTGAGAGGCAACTGTTATTTAGCTCTGGTTGTTCCCCTGAATCGATGCTATATGCAAGGCCCAAAAAAGAGTTGTTTAGGGAGGGTTATGGGAATCCAATTAGGAAAACCCTGGAGGCCTGGTGAGCCTTTCTTACTCCGGCACAGAGGTGTAGTCAAATGAGATCCAGAGATCAGCCCATATTGGGTAATCCAAACCTGGTTATAGGGGGTGGGGTACTTGGACATCGGTGGTCTAATTATCTGGGTGGTTTAAGATTGAATGATATGCAGCAGGAAGATAAAATAATATTGCCACCACAATGTGAGGGTTTGTCTTTTTTTCAAAGGCTACAGCTTAGACAAATGATTGCAGGGTTCCGAAAGGGGCTAGGGGGTTTTTCAGACTGCTCCCTCTCATGGAGGAGCTTAAGGGAAGTCTTCCGGAAAGCTAACCCACTCTCATGAGTTTACAGGCTTCTTCTGGACTTCCTGGGCCCAAATACTGCTACTCAAATCCCCTACTGGGATAAGGTGATTGCTCCTAAAAATCTAAGATGGGAAATTATTTGGAAGGCTACTAAATACAATGTGATACCCAAATACATAAATTTGCAGATTTTTGTGGTTCACAACATATACTATACCCCTGTAAAGCTATATGCTAGAGGGTTGAGACAGACAGATCTGTGTTTCAGGTGCGAGAAAGAAGTGGGTGACTTGCTACATGTCATGTGGGGTTGCAGTAAAATTTCTCCCCTTTGGAGGGAGATTAAACAGAGCATGGATCCAATGCTGGATTATTCAGCTTTTATGACTCCAGAAGTATGCGTTCTGGGTGACTTTTCCCAGATAGAGGGGAATGCGCCCAAATTTCACCTTTCTTTAATGGGGTCGGTAGCTAAAGGCGTTCATAGTAAAGCATTGGAAGGATGATCTGGTTTATGCATATGAACAATGGGTGAGAGAACTGCTGGGGGTACTGGCTAGGATAAAGAGACATTTATTTGCTGAGGGAAGACAGGAGTTATACACTAAAAGATGGGCAATATTAGATGCGATCTACTCTCAGCAAGCTACAGATACTGCAACCCAGGTCTGTCTGTCAGGGGATGACTAGCAAAGAGATATATGCTGGATTGTCTAATGTTTATATTGTAATGTGCCAGGTGTAACATGTTATTTTTTTTCTTTAATTTTTCCAATACTTTGTATAATGTTGGATTTATAGCTTCCCAGATGGCTAAAATTTGGCCATATGGTTCACTAATAAGATAATAGGGATAATGTTGTGGTCTGCAGGGGCTTCAAGGGAATGGGGACTCTTCTCTCTTTCCAGGGACACACTGGGAAGCCGTCCGAGTGATTCAGGCTTCATGGGGCCCTAGGATGCTATACACCTGTCAATGGGCATATAGGGGAGGAGTGATATAAAGTAGGGACGGGTGTTTCTAACAATGGGCAGTATCATATTGAAAAGCACTACTGAGTTTGAATTGAGCTATAATGTGGGGCGGCACCCCAGTGTGATTGTACATAGGGGCTGTACATAGTTTACACAGCCAGTTTTGGGCTGTGTCCCTGGCATGGCCGGGTTTCTGTAGTGTATGTTTGTTCGTTGTTTGTTTTATTGAAAACGAATAAATATGTTTAAAAAAAAAAAGTAAACTTTTATATGAAACATGCTATTTCCTTCATCCCCAGGCAGACAAGAAGTTAACTTCCCAATGTTTCATTCCAACAACCCCCAAAGTCATTTCACCGAAGAGCAGTGGGTGAATGTTACTATAGAAAAAAATTACTAAATAAGGAAACTATTGGTTGTATCATTCCCAGCCCTCCCTCTTTTCTAGTTCTATATGTATGAGCCCTCTTGATCAGATTTAACCAACTACCCCATACAAATAAAAATAAAAGTCCCATAATCTTAGTATGCATATGAAAGGTACTAGATAAACATGAGATGTATATAAAAAACAGGCAAAATGTATGCTTTCAACAAATAAATACGTTTCTTTCTTGTCATCTTCCAGGATTTCCAGGACTCAACTTTTTCATGTGCAATATTAGACACATGATCCTAATTCATCTGTTCAGCACAGAATGACTCAAACCATAAACCTAAGATCTTAATTTCATCCTGGGCAATCGGAGTTGGAAACTGTATAGGAACTATCCCAGCACCCAAAATAAGCAAAGTGCTTTTACTCACATTAATTTTAATCCCTGTAACAGCATGCATCGTAGTTAAACCATCAAGCACAACTCTCCCCGAGCATTCATCTTTTACCAAAATTGTACAGTCATCTGCAAACGCTGACACGTAAGGATACTGCAGCCCAAAAATATTACAAATCGGTTTAATATTCTCTTACTGTTCGATGAATCTCAAAACAGGGTCAATAGCAAAGACATATAAGAGAGGACTTAAGGGACACCCTTGCCTAACCCCAATCCGTAACTGAACCGGGGTCCCTAAGTGTCAATTAATCAATGGTATCATCTGCGCCTTAACATATAAACATTGTAATTCACCTACAAAAGCAGTGGAAATTCCATAGGGCAACAAAGTTTTCCAAAGAAGACTATGTCGTACCACATCAAATGCTTTCTCTGGGTCTAGAGACAGCAAATATCCATCCAAATGCATATTCATACCTTGTTCCACAATTTCCTAAAGAAAAATCAGATTTTGATATATGGAACTGCCTGGTATTGCACAGGATTGACAAGATAAAATTGTATTTATTTATTTAGGTTTTGTTAACTGGATAGGTGCACTACCCATAAAATGACTATTTTCAGGCACGACATGAGGTGCAAACTTAGCCAACCAAGACGTCAAGATTTTAACAAGTATTTTATAATCTGAATTTAGTAAACTCAGAGGTCTCCAATTTTGAATATTTCGTGCATCACCTTTTTCATATAAAAAGGTCTTGACACCATCTTGCATTCTTAGGGTCAAATTCCCCAAAATAAAAAATTCCTGATACACAGACTGAAGAATCTTTGAAATTTGTTATTTAAATATCTTGTAAAATTCATTAAAGAGACCGTCTAAACCAAGAGCCATATTAGCCGATAAACTATCTATAGCCTGACAGATTTCTTCCTCCAAAATTGGATGCATTAAAGTTTCTACTTCATTACAGGGAATCCCGGGCAATATCTTAGATGTTACAAGTTAGTCTGCTGAGTGTCACCATCCATCTGATAAGTAGACCGTAAATATTCTGCAACTACTCTAGTAATACCATAATGGGTGGTATGCAAAGTCCCATCCTGCCCAAACAGAGCACCCATTGACAACTTCTGCACTCCTTGGAGCTCCAAATCATAAGGATTAACACAGTTCTTTTTTCCTTTTGTAACAAATGCTTGACAGTAAGCCTTCTCACTCTCTCTTTGAGTGTGATAGGCACACATTTGATTCCTTAACATTTGAAGTCTTGCCTGTATATCCGTGCCAGCCTCCCACATCTGACTCACATGTTTCAAATACTTTGCTCTTAATGATAAATAATACAGTTATTTAGAAGTTGCCAAGGATCCAGAAGTTTTTTTGAAAAGAAAAAAAGTCTAACATCCTTTTTGGAATCCTCCCACCAGTCACCCCACGTATCATACAAAATACGCATATTAAGTCTATTCTGTAAGATATCACAAAGGTCCCTTTTCACTATGTCACTCTGTAAAATAGGAGTATTCAATTTCCAAAACTAATGTTATAATTTAGACCAGTCTCAGGACGAACCTGAAGATGATCAGAGGTTTCTAACGGCAAAATCATAATATCAGTATAATTTATCCTTCTAGAAATAAACAAAAAATCAATGTGAGTGGATATCTTTCCTTTATAAATGGTATGCACAGGCATCCTTTCCATTATGTCATAAAGATCACACAAGCCAGCATTACTCAGGAGGGATAACAGAGCATTTGTATCACTAAACACATTTGTAGTCTTTCTACCCCAATCCCTAGCATTCAAACCACAATTAAAGTCACCCCCACACAATCAATTTGGAGGTATACAAGAGTTGTGCAACTAGATGAAACAAGGCCAGTCTTTCTGCCTTAGTTTGGGGTGCATATATATTAATCAGCCTGTATGTAACATCTCCAAAAACAAGATCCACCAACAGTGCCCTCCCTGGAAAGAGATATAACACTTTCAGAACTTGAAAAGATAGATTGGAAAACAAAATACCCACCCCAGAACACATATCTTCCCCCATCGATCACAACGAAGGCCCCCACCTCCAATCCTTTTTTGCACATTCCAACTCAGAAACAGTGTGCAGTCTAGTATCCTGAAGGAAAACAATCTGAGTATTTCTATCATGTAAACTTGCAAAGGTAATGGTACTTTTCTTGGGACTGAGAATACTATTAACAATTTTATAGTAGTAATAGAAAGCGATGCATGCATCAGAAAGCAAAATTAAATGAGCGTGTCAGAAGGCACTTTATTTCCTTTTCTTCCTCTTCTTCGGTTTGCACTTCCCAACTTTCCCTGTTCCATCTGGGGGTCCAAGACATGGAGGCCACTGAGGAACCATCAGACTCACCCTCCCCTTCCTCACCAGGTATATCCTTAAGAATGTCAAAAGAATT
This sequence comes from Neoceratodus forsteri, assembly GCA_016271365.2. Taxonomy (NCBI): domain Eukaryota; kingdom Metazoa; phylum Chordata; order Ceratodontiformes; family Ceratodontidae; genus Neoceratodus; species Neoceratodus forsteri. The sequence continues at coordinate 864,445,080 of CM057450.1, read as the reverse complement.
ATGAACTGAAATATCAGTGTCCACACACATGCTCTTTGAGGCTGCTTTAGAATGTGTGACTCTTTGAAATGGTATGTCCCCCCGAACTTCAGGAGGAGGCATAACCATAGTAGAATCCTCCACAACAATATTACCAGATGTTTGTATCTTCACTGTCAGTGACATGGTCTGAGACTATTCACATGCTATAGGGTCACTATCCAGAACCTTAGAAGCAGTGCCACTCAATATGTCGAGGGAGGAATCCAAAGCAGGTTGTATAGAATCAGGGGGACTGCCAAAACCGTCCCCTTCTATAACTGAAGGAGCAGGTGAGGAAGCCAGATTTGGATATGGATCACCTTTTCTCAACTGCTCCATAAAAGTACAGGCTTTCAATTTGTCCCTTTGTGCAGCTGTCACATAGGCCTTGTGTTCTGCCCGAACAGACTGGTCTAGGCTATTATGTGAAGACCAAATACAATGACGGAAAGTATGCCCAATTTTGTCACATAAATTGCATTTTTTGGGCTGTCTACAGTGAGCCCCAACATGGCCCACTTCCCCACATAATCCACATTTCAACTTTTTGCAAACATTACTAAGGTGCCCAAGCTCACCACATTTATAACATGCTCTTGGTTGTCCTGGATAAAAGAGCACACCTCTATCCCATCTCCCCAAAAAAACAATTAGGCAAATGTTTAATTACCCTTTGGTCCTGTTGTAGCGTAACTTTATATTTCCAGCCCCCTGTCCAGAGTTGTTCTTCATCCAGAATGAGATCAGGATAACCATTAACTTTACAATGTTGATTCAGCCAATAGGTTATGTCCGCTACATTTACGGCTTCTTTCCTGAAAAGAACCATGGTCATTTTGGTCGTAGGTTTGGTCAGGGGATTAGCCAGAAAAGGACGCCACACTGGATTGTTTTTTAGAAGGTTATATTGCTTCCAAAATCACTCTAGGCTATTAGGATGTTTAAAGCTTATATCAAAATGTGTGTCCCTAGGCATATGAATAAGAGCATAAATTTCATATGCAAAGAATTTCATACTATTTTTCAACAAAGCCCGTCCAACATACAAACGATCAGGTACATTAGAGACATCACCCCAAAAGCACAACTGAACTGCATTATGCCTCATAGCCAGTTCAGGGGCATTTCTAACAGGGGAGGAAAACAATTTAGCAGCTGCCCCAAGTTGACAAACCCCAGGTTTTGGGATTACAGGATCCATGGGGGCAGAAACAGAAACCGAATCTTTAGAGACAGGAAATGTAGTTTGCACAGGTGCAATATCCATGTCAGAGGGAGGTACAACTGACTGTTGTGAGACTGGAGCAGAGAGTGAGGGGGATGCGAGATTGTCAGAGTCCCCTTCCAGTTCCTGAATGTCAGACATAATATCCGTTGGGGATTTGATATTAAAAAAGGCATCAACAGTTACATGCTGACCGGGAGGTATTTGGGAAGATGCCAAAATGAAGGGCACACCAATAGAACCAACTGGGTCCACTGTGTTATCTACTGACTTAGAGAGATTAGCATCTCAGACTGAATCAGTTGCGTTTCTAACCCAACCAGCCTCCTTCAAGGAATGAGAGACCCAGTCCACGGGGGGGGGGACTGAAAGGTTGTACTAATAAGGTGGCTGCCAAAGATGGTAAGAGGGGTACAAACCCTTCCCCAGTAATATGACCCAACTTTCCTTGAGATTTTTGCAATTTCTTGCAGCTTTTAAATGGTATCCCCTGAGGAAATTCAAATATTGAAGGAATCCTTAGGGCAGCTCATAACAGTTCCTGTGGATTTCCCAGAAGAAAGTATTGAGGCATGGCTACTCTACTCAGGCCGAACCTCCATATGCAAACCAGCTGTAGCAGTGTGCCGAGGAGTTGGAGATGCAAAAACCCCTGTCACAGCATAAGAAGCAGTAATTTTTTCAACAGAAAATACCTTAACAGCCAAATTTGGCTGTGCAGAATCCTCTGATCGATCAGTAGTATCTCCCATAACAGTTTCAGGAAGCAGAGCAATGCCATCCCCTTGCTGTGTGCCCTCAACAGCAGCACTGGTGGAAATGTCCCTCACTTCCTCTCATTGAAGACACACACATAGTCGAGACTCCAGTTCCTTTTTCTGTGCAGCAGACCAGCACTCTTCAGCATCCAGCAGCTTGTGGATGTCCTCTGCTGATACAGCAGATAGAGAAGAAGGCTGTACTTCCCACTACTCTCCATTCCCAGGTAGAGATACCTCACCCAAGGCAACCCCAAAGGTAGCAATTTCAGAAACGGCCTCATTAGAAATCGACACCGGGGGTGAGGCCTGTTCCCCGGCTTGTAGCACTTCCGTCCTCATCACAGTCTTGGGCAGACTGGCCATCACAGCACCAGCACAACGTCACCATCCAAAGAGTAGGGGAGTTTCCCCAATGTCCAGGCCAAATTTCCCTCATTCACTAAAAATACCACCAACAGCTTAATCTGGTTCAGGGTCAGTTGGCATTCAGCTGTATCCCCCTCCCCGGGTCATGCCTGAAAATAGGCAGGATTTGTCTAGTGCATTTACCCGGTCAACAAAACCTAAATAAAAAATATTTAAAAAATACACATGCAACCTCTGCTCCTACTCCCAGCCTGAAATCTCCCTCCTACCTGCCTCCCACCAAGTCCCACGGACTTATTCAGACCCCCGGATCACCCCCCTTGGGATGGCCTGCCTCACCTACCTGGCAGCCTATCTGAAATTAAAGGGACAGTCCTGGGCTGGGTAGGGAGCTGGGAGATCCAGTGAAAGATTGGTCTGGCAGCAGGATGTGGGCATTGGTCCCTGGGGTCTCCTTTGCCTCTTCTGGTCCACCAGGGAGTTTTTCCTTAGTGTTATGTCCTCGGAGTGTGGCCATCCAATGATATCCAAGCACATACGTGCTGACATCCACTGCCACTCCCCTGCAGTATTGACAATGCTTGTACAGGGCTCCTGACCTATACTGGGGGCTGCTGGTGAGCTGTGCAAGCCCCTGTACCCACTCCAGGAAGGGAGAGCCATCCACTGGATGCTCAATGCCTCCAACAACCAGAGTCCATTCCCTAGCCAGGGTCACCAGCATGGCGCGAGGTGTGGCATCCAGCACCTCAACCCTCAGCACCATTGGGCTGACTGCTGTCTCTTTCTTACTTGTAATAATTTATCACACAAATAAAATAGGTTGCCTGCTTTTACAGACTTTTTTACATCATTTCCTATTCAAGGAGGGCCCAGGGACAAGGCCTCATAGAACATTTTCTATACAGTACAATGCCATGCTGATCTCCTTTTTCAGGGATGCCCAATCCACTAGGAAACCAACATTGCACATTTAAAATGTTTTGGTTGTGTGGCCACCCCGACGAGCCATACTCAGGAGGAGCAGAGCTAGAAAGGCACCATGTGGTATAACAGGCCTGAAAAAAAACACGTTTCCTGATGTCTCAATGATGGCTTGTAGAGCCTGAACAGGGTGTATCCCATTTCCTGTTTGATTACAGAACATTGTATATCACTGTCAGTATTGAGGGTACATGTGTATCTAATTTCAGGGTCTGTCACTGGTTGACAGCTGGAGGGAAAAATAATTGGTTAAGAAAACAAAGTTTTGGGTTCTTAAAATGAAAGAAATAGGCAACCCCGTGGCACTACGGTACCATCAGAACTGCTAACTATTCTGACAAACTGAGTTTTCAAATGGGCCTTAGTTGCTAGGGGGCCAGCCAGGGAGGGAGGGAGGATTGAGTATCCCATGGTTGGCTCTTCTCCTTGGAAGTGGGGGCACATACAGTTTCCCCTGTATGACTGCTATGGCACCCTAGCATAAGCTGGGTGACAGCAAAGTGGATGTGTGAAAAAAGATAATTAAATGAAAGGATTTTAAAAGAGTAGAAAAAAAAGACAGCCTTTTTTATTTGTGAAATAAATAACTGCAAGCAAGAAAGGGATAGCAAAATAAAAACACAGCAAAAATAGTCCCACAAGGAAGTTGCATTTGTGAAACACTGGGGCTATGTGGGAAGCAATAAGATTTTGGGAATATTGTTTGTACAGTTTTATGCAAAAGCAGAGTGGTTAGCATTGCACCAAGTTTCACAGCCTCATTATTACGAAGTTATTATATGAGAAGCAAGCACCCACTGGATTTTGATTTCTCATGGAGCTCTCATAGCTGTGTTTTTGTTCAGCATCCTTGCTGTTTCTAACAATCTTGACAATAACATGTATTATTAGCATTCTTGCTGTTTCTAACATACATGATGATAACATGCATTAAAAAAACAACAGAAAGAAAATGTATATCTGGTTCAGAAAAAGTTAATATATTTCATTATGGTATAATGAAGATGTATGCATTAAACACTATAAGAAAAAAACATGGGGAAAAAGCCAAGGTTAAGTTTACAAAGAGAAACCATCAGCAAATGCAGATATGAAAGGCTAGCACTTGATTTTCTAAGAGCCCATAGATCACTGCAATTTGCAGTGATCTAGGGCTGTGGCAAATTCTGGGTGCATCAGGGATCCTATGGCCAGTTTTGGAAAATTAGGGGTTCCTGTGCTAAAAACCCAGGAGCTGCCACATCTTGCAGGTTAGCGCCAAAAAATTGGTGTACCAGCAGGAAGTGCAATATGAACTGGATCCCCCTGCCTGGAGCAACAGTAGAGAGACCAGGATGGTTTTGGGGGGGTGAAATATGCATGCCAGGAGGGGTCTTGGGGAAGATAAGGTGAGGGGGTGCCCTAGGACTGTGACTGGTAACAATTTTGGAAGCTGGTCTTTAGGTCACACGTGCATGGATATACAGAATAGAAAACAGTGCTTTGTACAATAACTATGGTGACCACATATGGGGCAATCGGGTGATTGGAAAATGATTACATTTTTATGTTTGCTTGCACGCATGTGCAAGAAACATAGTGCGATGATCCAAATGCAGTGCCATACAGTTGAAAGGGAGAGCACTTCTTGTAGATGCTCCCTCCCCACTCATCACGCAATCACGCATGTTGCGGCTCATACTCCCCATGCACACACTGTGTGGTTTACGGGTGCCCAATCCCCGCTGGCTTCATGCCCCCAAAAACTTTTGCAGGTGCCACTGGAGCCCACCCCAGTGTGGCAAAATCCCCATCAGCTCCAGGCCCCGAACAGCCTTTCCATCTTCCACACTGGGAGCCCACCCCAGCTTGGCAACCATCTCACGTTGTCTTAATAATAAAAAACCTGCAAACAAGAAAACATTCCCTTGGCGGTCTCCTTGCCCACCCGCACCCACCCTCTACGCACCCTGCCTCCCCACCCCCCACCTCACCTCATACTTACCTCTGGAACTCGGCGTGATGATCTTCAGTGGACTGGGAACACGCCTGCACTCTTCAAAGCCGACCACGAACTGAGGAAATGCCGTAAGCTGTATAATGTAATAAATAGGGTTTTTTCAACTTTGCTGCATATCTCAGGCATTTTTGGGGAATCATGGCACTAAATTTTCAACGTGGGCTTTTTGGGACCCCTCCTCATGAATTATGTCACTGTCATGGCATTAATCGGGCCTGAAGGGTGATTTCGTGGTCACTGTGCAAAATCACCTTTTGGGACTGATTAACGAAATGATAGTGCCAGTGTTCATAAAAAGGCTCTCAAAAAGTCTATGTTGCAAATTTGGTGAAAAAATTCCTAAAAAAGGACTGCTTTACAAGCGTGCATTGCGCAGTTCCTATGCACACTTGTAAGTTTGCAAATTTTTTTATATTTGCACTCTGGATTTTCCACATTGCCATTTTAGCACATCTCCTTATGAGCAGTACAGCTGTCATTTTTCACATCTCGCGGAAAATGTGTTTCCGCGCATGTAGCACACAATGGTGCAGTCGGTGTACGACAGCAATGTTTGGGACAGATAAAGAAAATCACAGTGACTCTGGTCATGAGCAGAGGTCTTAAAATGGCTATGTTGAAAATTTGGTAACAGAAGTCCATAAAATGACTGTTGCAAGTGAGCATTGCGCAGTTGCTACACACCCTTGTAAGTTCATGAATTTGTAATATTTTCAGTCCAGATTTTCACCAGTGGCATTTTTCCACACTTACTCATGAACAGCACAGCTGTCATTTTTCACAACATGGCCAAAATGTGTTTTCACACTTTCAGCACAGAAATGCGTGATCGCTGTGGGAAATCATTGTTCGGGACAGATAAAGAAAATCACAGTGACACTGTTCTTGATCAGAGGTTCCAAAATGCCTGTGTTGACAATCTGCTGTAAAAAATCCCCAAACTAATTACATTATGGGTGTGCGTTGCACAGTTTCTACGCATGCTCAAGACTTCACCAGTTTTTTTTTTATATTTTCACTGCAGATTTTCAACATTGCCATTTTTTACACCTCCCCATGAACAGTACAGCTGTCATTTTTTGCATCCTGTTCGGAATGTGTTTTTGCACCTGTGGTGACAAATGCCGTAGTCGCTGTGCAAAAGCAGCTTTCGGCTAATCAACTGATATTGCCACTGTTCATGAAGTAGGGGTCACAAAAAACACATGTTGAAAATTTAGACTGAAAATATCAACGAATGCCAGAGGCGTCAGGGTTTCCGACCATAATGCCCCACCCTGTAGAGAATGACAGGCATCTGGGCTGTGACTTGGGATTGTCACCTGCAACGTTCATACCATTCCACCCCCCACACCCTGCAGTCACTGAGAGGCATCTAGGTGTGCCTTGGACTCTTTGGCCCTAAAGTTAACCCCATTCTCTTACCTTCATCTTACCGTACTCATCTTACCGTATTTCCTGATGGAATGGGGTGCGCATAAGGGCCATAGACCCCAAGGCACACCGTGACACTTGTCGGTGTCTGCAGGGTAGGGTGTGGTGAAATGGCATGGCCGTTATGCCTGACAACCCAAAAGCACACCCCAATGCCTATCAGTCTCTGCAGGGTGCTGGTGGGGTTGGCTTCAGTTCAATACTTCACTGCCATTCCTGTTATGCAGCTCTGTAACTCCTACACTACCAGTGCCATTGCCAGCAAGCAAACATTCGGCATTGACAAATGCTTGTTAAAGCTGATATTATCTGCACTCAATTTTGGTAGGCTGCAATCAGCAAACCTGATGGCTACTATATCTGGGAGGTGTCATGGTGACAGTGGGCACCTGCAGGGTGCCACAGAACTCCCCATCATGCACACATAAACAGAACTGAAAAGATGGTAATTGAAATGGTGGGAGTCAACCCACTAATCCCATCCTGCCACCTACAGTGCACTAGCTGTTGTACAAGTAGCTGTGGAGGCACATGTGGCTGGATTCCTCACAGGAAGATTTCTGATACTAAATTCAAATTATATTATTATGAATTGAGTCACTCAAGTTACTGGAGCAATGCTGAGCTGACAAATCTCACTCATTATAGTCAGTGTGACTAATTCTTATAAAAAAATATTTTTAAAATGTCTTCTTGGGCATACAGCCACAAACGTAGAAAAATGTTGTGAGTTCACAGTAGTGTGCACACACAAAGGAGAAAAGCATCTAACTGAAGCAATAGGAGCCAGCTGTCTAATCCTACCCTACCTATTACAGTGCACTCGTAGTTGCACAAGTGGTACTGAAAGGACCAGAGCATGGGTTCCTCACAGAAATATGTCTGATATTAAATTTAAATTATATTTCTTATGAAATCAAGTCACTCAAGTCAAGGCAGCAAAACTGAGTTGAAAATGTTCACTCAATATAGAAAAGCCTTACTATATTCCCAGAAAAAAATATTTTAAATTTCTTCCTGGGCACATAACCACAAACTTAAAAAAATGTCATGTGTGCACAGTCGTGAACACCAACTCAATAGAAAACCAGTTAACAGAAGTGATAGGAGTCAGCTGACTAGATCCACCCTACCTGGCAGCTCACAGTTGCACAAGTGGCTGTGGAGAGACCCAAGCCTGGATTTCTCACAGGAAGATTCCTGATGTCAACTTGAAATCATATTTATTATGAGATCAAGTTGCTCAAGTCACTGCAGCAATGCTGAGCTGACAAACCTCATTCAGTAATAGTCAAGTCTGACTGAATTGTCAGAAAAAAAACATATTTTATTAAATTTTGTCTTGGGCAGATAGGCACACACTTAGAAAAATGGCTTGAGTGCACATTTGTGACACGCAGAAAACAGAAAACAGGCTAACTGAAGCAGTGAGAGTCAGCTGACCAGACCTATCCTACTCACAGTTGCACAAGTGGCTGCGGAGGGACCTAAGCCCCTGTTCCTCACAGGAAGATTTCTGATATTAAACTTAAATTCTCCGTTTTATGAAACCAAACCCTCAAGTCACAACAGCAATGCTGAGCTGACAAGTCTCACACTAAAGTCAATCCTGATGGAATTCTCAGAAAAAAATATTTTTTACATTTTGTTTCTGAGATGTGAAGTCAAGACACAAACAACAATAGAACACATATAATGAACAGCTGACTTCCCTTCAGTTAGACTACTTGCCTTGTTCTTTGTTTCAGACCATAACTAAGTTACAAACGTACTTAAGTTTCTAATCAAAATAAACTCATTCAAAACCTTTGTTACTTCCTTAAGCTGTTTAAAACACTACATTTCAACTGCAGCTTTAAATCATTTTAGTACACAGAAAAACAATGAAAGGGTCACTACCTGTGGTGAAAGTGCTGAGGATCGAAAAACTAAACCAGGAACAAGAAGGGACCCAGCACTCAAATGCAGCCACAGATTCTAGTAGACTTCAACGTCTTTGCAGAAATGCTTTTTATTGTGAACCATAGGGCTAGTGGGTGACCTCCCTGGGCTACGCCATCTTCCTTGATTTACTGTTCATGGTTCACAATAAAAAGCAATTCTGCAATGACATTGGAGTCTGTTAGCATCTGGAACTGCACTTGAGTGCTGGGTCCTGTCCTGTCCCATTTTAGTACACAGTACACACATACATAGTATATGTGTGTGTGTGTGTGTGTGCATGTGTGAGTCTGAGTGCGTGTGTGCTTGTGTGTGTACGCATGTGCTGGGATCCTGCATGCCTGTCTCAGCAAACACTAAACAGGCCTTCTATTTTGCCTTTCTTAAAATACTAATTTTCACTCTACAGTGTATAACAATAGATCCTCTCTAGCTTGGGATTTAGAGAGGGGGAAAAACTGTTGAGATTTCTGATTTTACCTAATTTTAACAAGTGGATGGATGCAGGTTCATTCTCAGCAGCAGCTCAGTCATCTGTTTCTCCTGCCTGAAGCGTCCACAACTGTTGGTCACATGACCTGCCATCAATGAGCTTCCAAAGTGGCTGCTGATTGGACAGGAACTGTCACAGATCTTGAATGCCCACCAAATAGTCCTCAATAGCGCCAGTTATTTACTTTTCTTCCCCAGTAACGAATGGCTTATTATTCATGGTATTAAGGAAGTACTGTTCATTACTTGCACACCCCTACACACCTGCGAGCAGGTCTTTATCTCCACTGTGTAGTGGTAAGTACTTTAAGAAATTTGTGGAGCAGAACCCTGCTGATCTTTGCTTTGTGTTGTACAGTAGGTACTGGAAGGCCACAATGCTATTTGTATGTGTACTTCAGACTGTAAACTGACCTTTTCTGGGACTGAGATACAGATATGGCACACTGATGACTCCTAATAAGGATGAAACACGTGTCTGTGTCTGCTGCTCTAAGCCTTTGCTGGTTGCATTTTTGAGGCCTTTCAGCACCATGCAATTCTGCTTAAAGTTGAACAAGTCCAAATTCCTTCATGGGGATTTGCATATTCTTCTATTATGCTATGCATTATATGGGTATGTGCAATTGTGTTTCTTCTGATTGATGGTATGGGCATGTATGCTATTTATTGTACTAGCATAGTGTGGTTGCTTGCTGGATGTGATTGTTTAGGGTCTTATGGTGAGTGAAGGGTTTTCTGTTTTTTAATTAAACATTATTTTGTAGGTTTGAGGCTGTTTGGTTGGGTGGTTCAGTGACCAGTGGAAATATGTGTGTAGGTCTTGGATTCCCAGGCTTAGTTACTCCCTCTACCAGCTGCCCAGCCTAGGCCATTTTGATGGCCCCTCCACCTGTGGTGGTGTATAAGCACTACAGGGAGGTGGGCATTGTAAGGAGGGATGGGATCTAGAGAGAGGCCAGAACTGGTTGATTACCATACACAGGGCTCCCACTGGACTGAGTGGGCAGGTAGTCATTAGGGCAGCAGCCTCCACTCATCACCTACAGGCAGTGCTTTGCAATGCCAGATCAATTAGGAACAAGACTACCATTATGGTGGACATGATTTCCTTGATTCATCGAGCTTGCATTTCAGAGATCTGAATCAGTAACAACACTGGTCCAGTTCTGGAGGAGTTAGACCTGGCCGGATACTCTGTGGTTCTCTACCAATGGATGGATCACAGAAATGTGTGTTTGGGGCCATCTGCTTTAGATACAAATTGAACTTTATTGTGCACCAAGTGGTGACTATTTCATTGTTTGAATGCATGGCTGTGCATGAGGTCCAAATGCAGATTGCATAATCCTTTCCATATACTGACACTGGGGTGTGAGATGGAATTTCTGCAGGAAATTGTGGACATCATTCCCAAGAAACTAGAGGAATCTCCCAGATGGTTAGTTCTGGTTGATTTCAATAACTTTATCAATGATGTAGTCTTTCAGTTTGGTCAAGCGTTCTTCCACTCAGTGGAATCACTGAGCCTCACATAAGTAGTTGCTTCTGTGACACACCAACACGGACGTGCCTTGGACTTAGTATTCTCACTGGGGCTCAAGATTAACAACCTTAAGATTTACATGGTCTGCTAGTTGGATCCCTGGAAAAATGAAGTTCACATTCAGGGCCCCAATTGTAATCCACCCCAAGTAGAGATGTTCCGCTATCACCCATTAAAAGGGTAACCCCCAGTAGGTCTCCATGCAGTAATGGATCTCTCAGGTGTGATAGCTGCTTGTGAAGTAGGATCTGGTGAGGCAGTGGTGGCTTATAACAGAGCTATTGCCTCAGGCTTTCTTCTGCTGCACCAGTACATATATGACAAAGAACTTTGTGCTTGAGATTCCCATGGGGGAGAAGAAGACCATAAGTAATAGGCTGCAACATTGTTGGAAGATGTCCAAGACCAACAAGAACACATTGCCCTTGAGGAGTGTCTATGAAGAGTATCAAAGGGAAGTCTCCCCATGAGAAGACAGCTTTCTGTCCAGGGAGATTGCTACAGGGAGGAACAGACAAGCTCAACACTTCTGGACTGTGGATAGACTACTGCATCCTGCCTGTTCAAAGCAGGTAAGAGCAAATTCATCCATCAGATGCATAGAGTTCACTCAGTTCTTCTCTGACAGAGTGTCTTCTGTCAGGTCTGGGATTGTCCCTATGTACTATTGTGGCCCAGTACAGTGGACCTGGTCATCAACATGAGTGCTTCTCTTGTCTTGAGACAGTTGAGTTCAGTTACAGTGGAGGAGGTTTGGTCGGTTATCTCAGAACTGTGACCTACCTTTAGTGAACTGGACCATGGCCCATCATGCCTTCTAGTGAGTTTAGTGAGGTTTCTGAGTCCATTGTTTGCAGAGATAATCTTGTGTTCCCTTTCATAGGGATCCATTCCATTTACAGATGGACTGCTGAGGACCCTTCTAAAGAAATCATCCTTGGACTTGGACTGTTTTGCAAATTTTATGCCTTCCTTTTTGTAAAAGGTTGTTAAGAACATAGTAGCATTACAACTCAAGGCTCACCACACCACCTTTAACATCTATGAACCTTTTCAGTCAGGATTCAGGTCTAGGCATAGTACAGAGTCCATGTTGTTCAGAGTGCATAATAACCACCTCAGGGCAAGAGATAGATGGGAATGGTCAGTTATCATTTTGCTCAATCTCTCTTCAGCATTTGACAACATAGACCATGAGTTATTGCTGAAGTGCCTGAGAGAGTACTGTGGACTGACTGGTATTGTCTTCATCTGGTTTGAGTCCTTTCTTTGGAGACTGAATGCAGAGGGTGGTGATGAGGAATTTCTCTTTATCCAGAATCCCTTACTCTGTTTTGCACCCTGGGGTTTGATCCTCTCACCTATGTTGTTTGTGGTGTACATGCTGCCCTTGGGCATGATCATCAAATGTTACAAGCAGGGTTCCATTGCTATATAGATGACAAACATCAGTATTTGTCCTTTGCACCAGGATGCTTGACATAGTTCAGGTACTTGATACAGTATGTGCCTGGCCGACATCCAGGACTAACTGTCCTTCAGCTGGCTAAGACTTAACACATATAAGATGAAAGTTTTAGTGTGAGTCCGGTTTACCACAGGGTGCAGAGGCTATAGAGGAGACAACTGGCCTGGTGCTGGGTTCCTTCAGGCTGGTAGCATCTTTTAAGGTGAAGAATCTTGGGGGCATTCTGGATAAAAGACTGACACTGAGAGTCACTGATTTTGAAGATTTTGTTGGGATGGTTCCATAATCCTTCTCTCTTACTGAAGCAATAATAATGGGAGACACCAATCTGAACTGGGTTGCAGGGAAAATAAAGTTAATAGTGGTCAATAATAGGGAAGCATAATTTTATGCAAACCATTACTGAACCTACAAGGCACAATTTAAAAAGCAAAAATCACACAGGCATTGATTGGTGTCTAACAAACAGACTGGATCATATTAGGAGCTCTGAGACCTTAGCTGATAGTATTAGTGATCACTGCACCATTTATCCGGTCTGTTGCATTAAACCACTAAGATCTTTCCCTAGGATATTAACATTTTGTAATTTTGCAAAATTTGTGAAGCACTGTCTTTGTCTGACTTGTTGGAAATTCACTGGATAGCATTTTAGAGACTAGAATGTGTTGAAAATATTTTTGATTATTTTGTATCCAAAGGCATATCTCTTCAAGAAAAACATGTACCAGTAACTAGCTACCAGGTGAATTACTGAAGCATATGAAGGATAGGGACAGGCATTGTACAATGATTAAAGAGACCAGTGAGGCTGCTCACTTAAACAAATATTGGGCCCTATGCATAAAGGTGTGGATTACCTCTGGCCACATATGTGAGGCTTGAAGACACTCCACACCCATTGCACCCCCCCATGTGGGATGCACTAAGAGGGGCGTGCATCCCCAATGTACCCAATACCCCAGGCCTATGGTCCGCAGTGAGCCGGAGGGGTGGGCTGGGAGTGTGCCAGTGCTATGAGCCATGAACTGAGATGCATAGTGCTAGCCACAGGGGTGCTGAGGAGGGTACCCATTATGCCAGGGAGAACCCTGCCATAAGCCCCCTATGTGCCCCTTGCACACAGCAGGTCTACACCTGGACAGAGTGGATAGCCCACCCACACACAGGGACTACTGCAGCTATACCCTCTATGGCTGCTCCAGCACACATCAGTGCACAGCCCCCACCAGGCACCCCCCCAACCAACACACACCCCACACTGGGGAACCGGGTCAGGGATGCTGACCCCACCGAATGGCACTGGCCCCTCTGGGCACATGGTGGGGTACATCCCCTCCAGACACCACCAACAGAAACCCCCACCCCATTCCAACACAACACTCTGGTGATGCATTGCTGGAGGGTCAGCAGCTTTGCCCTGAACAGCTGCCAGCCATCAGATATCCATGGGGTACACTGCCAATGCGTGCCCTGCTGTGTAGGGGATCAACTGAATGACCTGGTCTGGGCATCTGATTGAATGCCTGGCCAGGTCTGCAACTCTGCCCCCGGCCACCCTGCAGAGTCATGCACACTGGGGGCATGGGGCCATAGACAAGTGGCTACCAGTAGTGAATATCAGCATGTGCACATCTGTCCACACATGCAAATCTATGCAGGTGGGATACAAGCTTGCGGTGGGTAATTCCCACCCTATAGTGCATAACCTCCATTGTGAGCTATGAAATATCTGAAATGAGGGTGTTGGGACAAATCACTGTGAGTATTGTAAACAGAAACTGGACATGAACATGACTAACCTGAAAAATGTCTGGAATTCTTTAAAATACATATAAGGTACTGAAAGGAAAGTTGAAATTGGTGAGATCCAAACTGGTAATAAAATGCAATCTTACTATAATAATAAAGCAAATGCTTTCAATAAAGAATTTAAGGATTTGTTATCTTACAGGAAATCCTACCAACTTGATACTAATTTATCCTCTAGCTTAGATGAATCCACGATTCTGCATCTTATGGTGAAAATGCCTAGCCCGGATGCTTCTTTTCATTATCTTAAAGTCTTCCAGGTGCTTAAACACTTAAAAACATTACAACCTAATATGGGTAGTGGTATTGATGAACTGGACCAAAATTGCTAATGCTCTCAGCAGACTTTATTTCTCCTCCTTTTACACATTTATTTAATAGATCTCTAACAACAGGCATTGCAAACACAAAAGGAAAGGCGTCAATGGTCACCCCTGTGTAGAAGAAAGGTGATGCAGCTGGAATGGTTAACTATAGACCAATTTCAGTTTTGTCTCCCTTAGCAAAAAGTACTCTAAAGATTGGTTTAAGAGTAGCATATGGACTATCTTGGAAGTCAAAGTTTGGTATTTGCTAAGCAGCATGGCTTTATGCCACATCATGGCACTACAACAGCCTTGGTCAGGTTCACAAAAGATTTGTGCTCGGCTATGAACGATGATGAGTTTTGCAGTGCTGTCTTCATGAACCTGAACAAGGCTTTTGATCTGGTCTGTCATGACCTTTTATTGATAAAGTTGCTGAAACTGGGAATTTCCCAAGGTGCCTTGATGTGGTTTTAAAGTTATTTCAGTAACCGTACATAAATGTTTAAAATTCATAATGCCACTTCTGACCTGCTTCTTTGCAAACATGTGCCACAGGGTTCTATTCTGGGTCCTCTTTTATTTTCCATTTTTGATAGAGCACTACCTTCTGTAAATCTAAACAGTAAAAGTTTGCTTTATGCTGACATTATTATTTAAAAACACACCAGTGATTTAGTTGAACTAAATAAAGATTTAAATTCATTTTTTTTGTTGTTAATGCTTTTTATTAGTTTCCAAAAACAAAACATAACAGAGTATAACAGGATCACATTTACAGTACAAGTTGGGTTCAAAGTAGCCAAGTTACAGTAGTTATGCATAAACAGGGTATAAAGAACAAGACATACCTTGCAAACAAATGAATGATGCATAATTTCCGATATTTATTACTAGATATAAACCTAGGCCTGAAGCCTGTTCTTGGTATAAGTGGAAGAAATATAATGCAATATATGCTTGTTTACTCACATACAGGTAAGCAAAGGTTCTAGCCAAGGGTCTGTTTTGCATGGTCAGGACTTATGTCTTCAGGGCTTCCTAGGAAGTCTTAATGGCTGCAGCTTTAAGCATTGTAACTGTATTAAGTCCTGTGATGTGTAATATAATAAATGGATCTGCAAAGTATACAAAGTACTTAACCTAAAGAACAAACAAAATGACTAGTGCTGTAGTAATGATTGTAACTGAAATGGTGACATTGGCTTTAGATCTTTGAGATGCTAAGATAACTGCCAATTAGGAGGAACTTTGGACAAGTGTCATGCTTCATCTGAAATAAGAAGTGGTACATCTGGAACCTATATGGAAGGTGGGTTTTAAGTCAGGAACATCTGGCTAACCAATCCGACTGGGGAGTTAAAAATATGTCATATAGGGCCCCAGCATGTAAGAAAATAATCCACTCGATTTAATTTAGAGTGAGAGATTCTGTACAACTGTGCCAGGCCAGTAAGGGATGTCATGATCTCCCAAATTCCTGGTACTTTGGAGCTGCACCAGTTACAAAGAAGAGCCCTTTTAGCCTGTATTGACAGCCACTTGAAGGTAGGTTGCTTGAGTTTTATTTCAATTGGTCTGATGCCTATTAATAGAAGTGTGGCTGATAGCCGGCCCGGTGGCGGCGAGGGTTGAGGCGCTGGACGCCACACCTTGCACCACGCGGCGAAACCGGGTTGAGGACGGACTCGGCCACCGGGGCTGGTAGGGGGAAGGAAGGATTGAGTGTCCCGCGACAGCTCTCCTTCCTTCGGGTGGGTGAGGGCTACATGCGGCGCGCAGTGACACCCAGCGGAGGTTGGTGAAGGACAGCGAGCGTGATTCGACAGGGGGAGAGCCGCAGACGCCTGCACGTGGGGCGCGCTGGACGCCATTGCATGTCCGCCTCCTGAGGGCTACACTCTATAACTAAAAAAAAAATATAGGACCTCCACCTCTATGAAGCCCTCCCTGAGGGCTTCCTTCCTGTGCCGATCCCCCAACCAGTTACTAGGACCGCGGACTGGAATATGGGGTGCCAGCTCCGCGGCCCCATCCTCTGGGGGGCAAGCCAGGGGTGACTGGGGGATACAGTCGGCATAGGAGGAGGACCTCGGGGTCCATGACCAGGGCGGATACCTGGTGGTAGGATCCAAAAAAAAAAGAAGTGTGGCTGATAGCGGGATATGAACCTGTAGTACTGATTTGGCGAGGTGGCAGATTTGGACCCAAATGGCTGACAGCCTGGGGCAGGATCAAAGAATGTGATAAAGGTCCCCACCTGCCACCTGGCAGCACCAGCACCTATCATGATCAAGTACCCCAGCTGCGTGAAGCACAGTGGGCATCTTGTACCATGAATGTAGTATTTTGATTTGGATTAATCAACTGTGTGCATCTCTAAGCAGATTATGTGCATTGTTGCATGCCTGTGCCCACTGGGCATCAGTAAGGTCAGTTCCCAGGAACTTTTCCCACCTCCTCTTAGAGTCCCCTGATTGGCTCTGTAGGATATCCCTCAGCTGTCCATATATCCTGTCAGCATGGCCTTTTGGTGATTTGAGCTATTTGGAGTGAACTTCAGTCCGAAGGGTTGATGTTTGGCTCCACAAGTGTGGGTTTAACTGCATCCCTAATTTGCAAAAACCTCCAGTGATCTTTGTTTGGGAGGTTCCATTTTAGTTGTAGTGATTGGAAGGATGCCACTATACTCTCTTCCCCATCTTGTATATCCTTCAGGAAGTGAATACCCTTAGAGGCCCACTGAGGCCAGTATAGAGGAATGTTATCTACTAGCACTTTCGGGTTACTCCATAAAGGGGTATAAGAGAATAGGATGGGGTTGGTGCCTACCTTGTGGTGAACTTATGCCAGTAACTTTTGGCAGGGGTTACGGTTGGGCGGTGTACAAGGGGCTTCCTGGTAGAGAGGTAGAGAAAGGAGGCAGCCTCACCTCCAGTACTCTGTTCCATATAGACCCATTGTGGTGACTGGTCAGAACAGGGGGTAAACCATTTCTGATCTGTACTGCTTGGAAGGCTAACTTGTAGCCCTCAAACAAATGTATATTCCACCTGCCCTGGCTCCAGTGTGCCCTTAACTTGTTACAGCTAAACCTTGGCTTTTTGCCCTCCCACAGGAAATCTCCCATTAATTTCTCAATTTTTTGTAGCCAGTTCTGTGGCAGATGTAAGGGAACATGGGTGAGCATGTAGAAAAACTTGGGGGCTGATATCATTTTTATTGCTGCTATTTTGTTTGCCAGGGTAATGTTCAGTCTCCTCAACCTATCAAACTCAGTGTTGAATGAATTTAATAGGGGATGGAGGTTTAGTTCTCATGTCTTATCAATTTGAAGGGGTATTCTGATGCCTAAGTAGGTGAGATTGTCATCTGCCCAGAGAAGGCTGGAGTTGGTGGCTATCTCTGGCTGGCAAAGTGGGTTCAAGGGCATCAGCTCTGTATTAGCCTGATTTAGCTTTAGACCTGAGAGGGTCACAAATTATTTTATGAGGGTTAGGAGTGGGGGCAGTGACTGCTGTACATCTGCTAGAGGGATGAGGAGATCATTTGCATACATGAGGGTCAAGTAGTGTTTTTTCCTTGCCTCAATGCCCTGTACCTGAGGGTGCTGTCAAATGGCTGCTGCTAGTGGCTTTACAGCCAGCACAAAAAGCAGCAGGGAGACTGAGCATCCCTGACAAGTTCACCTCTCTAGTGGGAATGCAGCAGATGTAATGCAGTTTGTGGAAACAAGGGCAGTCGGAGAATGGTAGATGACCTGAACCCATTCCCCTAAACCTCTCCCCAAACCCCAGGTGTGCAAGAACTGCCTGTAGGTAGTCCCATTCCAGAGAGTTGAATGCATTTTCAAAGTCAACTGCCAGGGCAGCAGATGGAGTTTGAAGGCTTCTAACTGCCTGGAGGAGGTTGATCAATGATCTGGTGTGGTCTGAGCTGTTCGTCCCTGGAATGAAACCTACCTGGGTGGGATGTATCAGGCTGGGTAAGAGGGGGATAACCCTGCTAGCTAGGGCCTTGGCATAGACCTTGCTGTCAGCAATGTTTAGCAAACTAGGCATGTAACTGGCTGTCGAGGTGTGATCTTTACCCTTCTTCAGTAGCACTGTGATAACTGAGTCCCTCAAAGTAGGCAAGAGGGTGCCTGATCTTTCAGCCTCAGTGTATACCTGGGTTAGAAGTGAGGCAATCTGTGGGTTTAACCCCTTCAGGAACTATATGGAGAAACCATCTCCTCCAGGTGCTTTCCCACCTTGCAGTGACAGCAGTGCTTTAGTTACCTCCTCTGTAGTTAGTGGCAAGTCCAGGAGAGTGGTCTGCTGAGGTGACAGCTTGGGGAGGAAGAGACCCTCCACGAAGGGGCCAGCGGGATCTTTGTGTGTGGTCTTATATAAAGAGGAATAGAAAGTCAACATAGTGTCATTTACTACATGGGGGCTTGAAAGTACCTTATCTGCAGGTCCTTCAGGTCCGCAGTATGTTTGTCCGCCATTAGCTTCCTAAGCTGGTAGGCCAAAACTTTACCCCCTTATCCCCTCCATACCAGAATTTGTGGTGGATCCTCAGGATAGCTATTTCATCCTTCCTGCTGCTCAGCTGGTTAATTTCAAAATGTAAGACTTGGACTTTACGACCAATAAAGGAATTTGGGTTTGGGGAATGTTGGGCTTTGTATTCAGTTTCAGACTTCTTTAAAGCCGACTCCAGCTCAGTAAGGCACTGTTCCCTCTCCCGTCTCCTTCTAGCAGTATACCCCATAATTTCCCCCCCTCATAGTGGCCTTCTAGGCTTCCCAGGTGGCCCCAGAACTGTTGTTAGAGAAGGGGTTGTCCTGGAGGAACCATGTGGTTTCTTGCTTTGCCCCGGGTAGGACGTCCGGATTGCTATGCAAAAGAGGGTCTAACCTCTAGTTTACAGAGATCTGGGTGGAGTTCCCCATGTCAGATACAACTGTACCAGAGTGTGGTCCAAGATTATCATGGGCAGAATGGTGGTATCTAGGATCGCTTGAGTCAAGGGAGGTGATGTTAGCCAGTAGTCCAGCCTGCTAAGGGAGTTGTGGACCCTTGATTGGAAGGTGTAGTCCCAGGCATGTGGATTGAAAATGTGACAAATATCGGTCAGACTATTGCCTGACATGAGCTGGCCCAGTGCTTGCAATCCCCTAATGAGGGGCTCTCTGTCTGAAGCACTGCGATCCAGAAGAGGATCAAGTGTGAGACTGAGGTCCCCTTCCATCAGAATTGGGCAATCAGAGTTGGGGAGGGAACTGAGAGCACTGGCAACATCATGAAAGAAAGTAGGGTCATCCTGATTTTGGCCATATGCATTACAAAGGAGGACTGGGCCTTGTGGGGTATTGAACAAGTGCCATAACCCAGTGTCCATGGGGATCAGACTGCACTGTGCTCAGTTGCCATTTAAGGGACTTATGCAAAAGAATAACCACCCCACACTTCCTGGTAGGTGCACTGGAGTGGACTTTTTGGCCCACCCAGTCTCTGACTAGTATGCTGTGGTCAGTTATGGTAAGCTTGGTCTCCTGCAGGAAGGCTATTTGTGATTTAAGTCTTTTTAAAAGGAACAGAATCAGTTTTCTTTTATTAGCGGTATTGAGCCCTCTAACATTCCATGTATGGCATACAAGCTCAGCTATGATCTAGTTTAAGGGTTTTGTTACATATTACTTGAATACTAGATATGGAGAGTGGTGTGGGCTTGTTGCCTTCCCGCAGTATCACCGTGCCTTCCCAAAAACTGAGTAAGGGTATCATTCTGCATGTAGACCAGCCTTTCTTGTTTACTATCCAGTGTACATTCACTTCTTGAATGCAGAACCTTCCTAAAACTCTTGAACACAATGCTACACAGTCAAAGCATTTAACATTAAACAGATAGAGATCTGTGAACCGATAAACCAAACTATTTACAAACTGAGCAACTAAGTAGTAGATTGGGGTGAAAATATGGGCTACAGCCAGCACCAAATTGTGCCTAAAGGCTTGCCTCTCTCCCCCTGGGGACATAGTAGTCCACATAGCTAGGCACTGCCAGGGTGAACCAGCAACAAACTGGTATCTGAGGGTCACCTGACTGCTAAAAGCTGGCTGAGACCTTTTGGGGATCCTGACAAGGAGCAATGCTTGGGACCAGGGCACAGCATTAGGACGTCTGGGGGCAGACTTGTCTCCATCCAATTGCCAACTTCTCACAGTAATATCTTACTCTCCACATAGTGGGGGGGGGGTGGAGCATTATTTACTCTTTAGGGAACAACCTATTTTATTTATTGCCTCACCAGCAATGCAACCGTGGCTACCTACTAGCTCAGTCTCCTGGTGTCCCCATGCTTGTGAGCTATGTATTTACAGCATGAAAATGACTGTGTGATATACCCTTTCGGCTGGTAGTTGCCCATATTGAACCATATCTGGCATCTAGTGCCACCATGTTTTCCCCAACTATGCCTTGCCTGAATGGGATAGTTGAGAGGAGTGGCAGGATGTAGGCACAGATGGGCTGTGGCATTGTTTGAGCTGTGCCACCTGGAGGATAGTGGGCCTGACTGATCTTCCTGTACAGCTTCAGCTCAAATTGCGTAGTGAAACTTGAGACATACAACATGAAAGCTGCGTGGTGCAATCTGTGTCAGGCCATTCCTCCCCATCATAACCTACTGCCTTTACTAAATGGCTGAAATACAACTTTTGCCTCTGTAACTATTAACTATTCACAGTAACCTGCCATCACCAATATCACAGTTTAGCAAGAGTCAGTTTAGGAGAGAAGAATAAACAAGTACGCATCAGCATGGGCCATAACTTTCACCTGGGGTCAAGTGTGGGTGCAGGCAACGGATGGCGATGACACTCAGACCATTAACATGCTATCTAATGGGAGAGGGTGAAAGGAAAACCAGATGTTTCAGGCCCCCTCAAGGGCAAATAGTCACAGCATGTATCCCCTTATAATAGACCGCCTATATAGCCCCCCACAACATTAAACACAAGCAAAAGTAGTGCACTTATCTGAGCATATTCATGTTTGATCTGCTGGATTGGCATTATTTTCTGAAGAATGGTTCATCTACCTCTCCGGCCTCCCATCTGAGTCATCATGTGGTTGAGGGAAAACAACGGGTTCTCTAGAGTCTTTGGGTCTGTCTGAGAGGTCATCTTCCCCATCTGCTTCAGCGGCTGCCCAGTGCTGGATAACGGTGTTCAGGCCAATGATCTCTTCCGCAATCTTCTTGCCCAGATAATAGTATAGACATGTCTTGGCTAGGGCTGCAAGTTTATTCTGGGTAAAATACAGACTGCAGATTTCTGGCTCTTTAACTCTATGGCTGGTAGCTACTGTGATGGGAAAGGGGACCAGAACCATGAATTCTTTTGAATCTTTTATTCTTTTCTGAATATGCATCTGCTTCAGTACATGATGGCTACCAGATCACATGATCAAGTAGTATTTGACAGTTTATGTCAGCCAGGGTAGTGGGACTGATAGTTCTCATGGGAAAGTTAATAGGAAGGCTATGGAGGAGGCAATAAGGCAATAACCCCAGATGGTGCTGGAGTACAGAAGAGTCACTCTACTCAAAGTTACTGTGTTGACCTTCTTGACACTGTGCAAAGGAAAAGGCAAAAGACAGGCTTCCCAGGGGACCTGTTGGTAAAAACCCATGGTGCTGACAGTGAACTTGAAGTCCCTGGTAAGGGATTTGTGTCACAGTGCTTGGCAGCATGGTGGGATCAATGTTGCAACTGGTACAAGTCAAGTATAGAGCAGTGGACAGTGTGCTTTTCTGTGAGGCAGGAACTCTGAGAGAGACAGAGAGAGAGAGAGAGAGATAGCATACTGGTGATGGAGTGCCAGCAGAAATATACCTTAACAGTCATGAAACAGGATTTCAGAAGGTTATATTGTTTACTACCATTTTCTTTTTCTAGATAGCTTAGTGCAGCATAGCTAGAGAATATGAGCTCCTTAGGCAATGTCAAATTTCATGTACAGCAGCTCCGTAAGCTGTATGATGGCATGACAAAGAGTTCACCATGGAAGCCCTATTGGTGCATGAACGGCTGCAGGAGGGGCAGACGGTCTCAAATGAGCATGGCACAGTACCTGGTCAGCAGGCGGTTGCTGAGAACAGTGACCTAGGTAGCGAGACTGAGGTCCAGGGTTTTATTTAACTCTAATAATTGATTAGCGTTTTGCTCATAAAAGTTCTAAAACATTGTGAAAATGCATAGCACTTCCTCACTGTGTTTAACAAACATAACACTTCTAGAAAAACTATATAAATGCTTTCTGTACAGTTAGTATTGTCCCAAGAAAAAAATCTGCTAATCACTTATCTAAAACCCTGAGGTCACAGCTTCTGAGTGGGGGGGAACCTTGTGACACTAGCTGGGGGAGGTGTGTAGCCCAATCAACCTCAGTTTGAGATCCTGAAGGCAGAGCTTGTGCCACAGGATGCTGAACTGCAGAGGGCAAGGCTGGAGACTGAAAGGGAGAAAATAAGGTTGGAGGTAGAGGAAAGAGATAGATTCACCAGCATGAGATCCTTTTGTGAGAGGAAAGGGAGAAGATTTGCCCGCATGAGATCCTTATGCGAGAGGAAAGAGAGAAGAAACAAGCAGATCAAGAGAGAGAGAGAGAGAGTTAGCAGAGCGGGAGAAAGAATGACAGCACGAGATTGAGAGGGAGAACCTGATCCAGCAAACAGCACAGCAAACCGTAAGTAAAGGCAAAGAGGGTTGAACCCACAAAGTCACAATTAATTTTAAAATGTTTCTACAGTACTGGGAAGAGGATGATCTGGATTTGTTTTTAAAATCATTTGAGAGGGTTTGTGGAAAATTGAAACTAGACATGGCTTTGTGGACGACCCACCTGACCCCACTGATTAATTGCCGTGCTTTGAACATTTGCTCTAATGGATGATAATGATTGCATGGACTATGATAAAGTTACAATAAAGTACAAAAGGGTGGCTTACCAGGGACAGTAGTTGGAGCCACAGCACAGAAAAAAATTCAGATTGCAAACAGAGCTGTGCTACACCAAAAAACTGACTTCCCAGACTTATGTTAAGTCTCGTTCCGCATAATGTTTATTGATAAAGTTTAAAAGCAGTGGTGAAATTCCATCTCACCAAATGTTTTTTGGTCCTCATAACACTTTCTCAAGGAGACACCTTGAGAAAGCATTGTGAGGACGTGAAAACAATTGGAGAGAGGAAATTTCAATGCTACTTTTATACTTTTTCAATAAACATTTTGTGGAACGAGACTTAACATAAGTCTGGTGAGTCAGTTTTTTGGTGTAGCACAGTTCCATTTGCAGACTATGATAAAGTTAAAAGAATGTTATTAAAACTTTATGAACTGACTCCTGAGGTATATAGATGGAAATTTAGAAAATTAAGAAAAGGCCCATGAGACAGCTATGTAGAACTGCATGTCCTAATGTGTGCTTATTTAGACCATTGGATAAACGGAGCTAAGGCAAGGACTGTAGAGCAAATTAAAGATTTAATTGTAAGGTAACAGTTTCTTAAAATTGTACCTGATGACCTGCACATTTGGCTACTGGACCAGGCATGCAACTCCCCAAAGGAAGCAGCAGAAAGTGTTGATTTGTATGTGGCCAGCAGACCACATTCACAGAGTAAGAACTATGGGGGTGGGGCAGTACATGGTTTTAAGGGGATGCAGCGAGGGCAGCCTAAAGAAAACCAGCTTGCACCCAAGCCCAAAACAGAACCCACTAGTTCTAAGGGGAACAAGGAGCCAGAGACAAAGGAATGCTGGATTTTATTTTTCAATTTAAAGTTTATTGCAAAGATTTTTCCCATGCAGAGGATGGATACAATTGTATAAGAAACAATCAATATGAGGTACTGTATCACAATAAATTTGCCATCTCCCATCCCTTCCACCTCCACGCACCTTACCCTCCCTCTCTTCCCTTGTCCCCTTCCCAACCCTCCCAGCACAGCATCTTCAAAACATACCAATGTAGATTAGTCATAAAGAATATAAAGTGCACAAGGGGTCCCAGATTTTTTTAAACTTTCCTGGTCTATTGTTCAGACTTGCTATTGCTTTCTCCATTTTAAGATTTGCAAGCAGGACTGCAAGCCAGCATCCATAAGAAATTTCTTCCTGATCTATCCAATGCCTCAAAACTAGTTTTTTAGCTGACATGGAGGTGACAGCCTTATAATATTTCTGATTAAGGACTGTAATTCCGGAGAAATCACCTAATAGACAGATTTCGGGGGTGAACAGTTCGGTGAGACCCAAAAGAGGGTCTGATTTTTAATAGATAATAGTCCATGGGGGGCCACTTTAGGACAGGACCAAAAAATATGGTATAACCTGCCTTCCTCTTGGAGGCAGCGAACATATAGAGGTGAGGGTATTAAGCCTAGTTTGGCTAATTTTTGGATAGAATAATATAAATTTTGAAGTACGTGCATCTGCATAAGCCTCAGTTTGTCTTGGGTTACAAATCTAAGGCAATTATGCCAAAGGGCTGGCCAATCTATGTTGAGATCTGGGAATGAAGTAGACCAATAAGATGTAGGACCGAAGCAATCCGGATAACTCCAGTCAAACAATATCCCACAGATCTTGGAAACTGCCTTATGAAGGCCCACTAAGTGGGATATCTCTCTGGGGAAGGTGGGGCAGACTGATGATGAAGGGTCTTATCCTTGTACTTGTAATAGTAGATGTCTCAATTGGAAAACTTTGAAAACATAGATATTTGGAATCTTAAGTTTCTGCCTGATTTCTGTGATTGAAAACCATGATCCACCTTCTTTAATTAAACTGTTAATTTGAACATCCCCTTAGTAAGGAAGCCAATTAGGTGAAAGAACTTGGTCGTCTAATTTGTAATTGGGATTACCTGTTAAGAGTTGTCTTAGATCAGTTATATGTTTGTGTTTAAGAAAGAGGCAAAGTTGGGAATGGATCTTTATTGATATGGCAATAGGGGTATGTTTTAACTTGGTGGGGAGAGAACCTTCTCTAATATGTAAGAGAGCCTCTGGAGTTAATCCACAGGAACAGATCTGGGCTAATTCAATTTCAAGCCAAATTGGGGAGTGGAGTAAAATATCTGGTGAAAGCCACCTTAGGTATTTGTTGATATAACTGGCCCAAAAATATAGGCTGTTTTGGGGGAAGCGTAGCCCTCCTCTGGATTTAGGAGCAGCTAACTTGTGAAAAGCTAGTCTAGGTATTTTATTGGACCAGATAAATTTAGTAAAAGCTATGCATTTTCTTGAACCAGGATAGAGGGAGCCATGTATTAAGTAGAGTAAAGGGATAAAAGAGATGCGGGAAAACATTCATTTTGAGTAAGTTGATCCTACCCTAGATCGAGATCGGGAGGGTGGACCATCGGTTTAAGTCTTGACTAATTATATGCACTAGGTAGTCTACATTTAGTTTTAGGGAGTTCCCTGGATGTCCAATGAGTTCTATACTAAGATACCTTAGATATTTCTGCTTCCAGGAAAGTCCTAATGCTAAAATAGCTTGCTTAAATATTTTATGATTGCAAGAGAAGATCACTGTCTTGCTAACATTCAACTTGTAATTAGAGATTTGGCTATATGCCTCTATAATTTCTAACATCAGAGAAATTGAAGTGGTGGGGCGAGAGAGTTGAAGAAGGCCATCTGCGTATGCTGAGACCTTGATTTCGTATGATTGTATATTAATTCCTTGAATATCCTGGTAGTCTTTTAGTTTACAAATCAATGGTTCTAGATAGAGGTTAAAAGTAATGGGGATGGGATCAACCTTGCCTCATGAAAGAATATAGTGTGAAAGGCTCTGAGGTCACTCCATTACCAGTTACTTGGGCAGTAGGGGACAGATACATAAAATGGATCCAATTTTGAAAATCTACTGGGAAGTCAAAAGCTTTGAGGGTCTGGAAAAGAAATTGCCAGTTCACCCTGTCGAATGCCTTCTTGGCATCCAGAGAGACTAAGGCTGTGGGAAATAGAGTGTCTCTGGTTACTGAGAAGGCATGAGACAGGGTGCCAAGATGATCAGACAAAGATCTTCCCATCATAAAGCCAATCTGCTTTGGATCAATAAGAGTTGAAAGTATTAAACTGAGACGGCAGGCAAGTAATTTAGTTAAAATTTGAATGTCCTGGTTTAGGAGGGAAATAGGTCAATAATTCGTGACCAAATCAGGTGCCTTACCAGGTTTAGGCAAAAGTACAATTAGCACTTCAAAAATGGTTGAGTCAGTTTCTACTCCTGAAAGTATATGTTGATATAAGGGAAGAAGCAAAGGGATCATTTGTTTTTTTTAATTTTTGTAGAAATTAGCTGAATAACCATCCTTCCCTTGAGTTTTATTCATAGGTAGGTTATTAATTATTTCAGTCAGTTCCTAATGGTAATTGGGGATGATAGTATTTTTTGTTGTTCTTCAGAAAGATGAGGTAGTTTTGCTTGGTGGGGGAACTGGCATAGGACGGTACAGGGATTTATAATAATCTGTACATTCAGATATGATATCACTTGGGGCAGTTTTCAGGGAACCATCAACCTGAGAGCATACTGAGGCTATAAAACGGGAAGATTCCAATTTTATTCCAAGCACTAATAGGCATCCTGCTTTTTCACCTTTATCAGTGTAAGAAGCATTTGTTCTCAGTATGGCATACTCTGCCTTTTCTCTCAATAGTTCTAAATAGACAGCTCTCAATCTTGATTAGTTCCTGACAGAAAGAATCAGGGGATTGTGGGGTCAGATTTCTCTCACTAGCTCTAATCTGAGATAATAATTGTGACAAACATTGCTCTGCAGCTCTTTTTCTTTTGGAGGCTAAACCTATTAAAATCCCTCTTAGATAGGCCTTGAAGGTGCACCATTCAATGTCAGGTCTCTCCGTGGAGCCACGATTAATTTCAATAAATTGTTCTATATACTCCTGAATAACTTGGACTAAACCAGGGTCTTTCAGCAAATGATCATTAAGTTTCCATCGGGACCCCCCCTTTAGGTAAGGACAACAATGAAAGATGACTTATAACTAGTGAATGGTCCAAGGGAGGGCAAGGATGAATCAAGGCATCAGGAACCACGGGAATAAGTGAATGAGAAAAAAGTAAGTAGTCTATACTGGAAGAGGATTTACGAACTGGGGAGGTGTATGTGTATTCTTTCTCTGATGGGAGGAAAGCCCACCATATCTCACATAACTCTGCCTGGTCCATTAATTCTCTTAATGCCCATTGGGCTGGGGAAAGTCATTTTCTGTGATGACCAGTCCGGTCTAAAGTCGAGTCATAAACCAAATTGAGATCTCTCCCAAGGATCATCGGGATCAAAATAAAGGGAATTAAAACTTGGATAAGTTGTGTGAAAAATCCTGGTGTATCCTGGTTAGGGACATAGATGCTCCCCAACAGTATCTCCTTAGATAAAATTGTGCCCTGGACTAATATAAATCTACACTTAGGGTCTTTAATAACCTTAGTTGGAGAAAACGGGAGTTTCCTGTGAATTAGGATCACAGATCCACAACTATTGGGAGTACCTTCAGCCATGAAGACCTGCCTTACTTGTTGTCTCCACAACTGGAGTGCTTCAGAGTCCAACAAATGGGATTCTTGAATAACGGTGATCTCTGCTGATAGGATGTTTACGTGTTTTAATACCTGGTATTGTTTAGGCTTTTGCCTAATCCCTTTCACGTTCCATGTAGCAATACGTATTGGTCTAGCCATTCTCCATCACAGAATAGTACCAGAGGAGTATTGGATTGTTAGTAAGTAAGACAAATAAAGGTACCTTTTTGTATAACTTTGCTGTGCTTTCCCCTACCATTATTTTCCCCTTCCCTTCCCTCCAATTATACAAGTTCTACAATTGTTAACAGTGTCAGAACAATTGCCTTGTAAAGTAAAAATAACCCAATCGTCCCCCCATATTATTTGTACAATGATATACAGAACTTTCTTTTTACCCCCCTCCAGTTCTGCTTTCCCATCACCCATCATAGAAGCCAAACATATAAAATATTAACTTGGTAAAACAAGTGTCTTATTTAAAGCTTTTAGGTAAATCGAGACATTTCTGATTCCTTTCTCTGATTTTAAAACTAGCAATTTTAGTTATTT
Source organism: Neoceratodus forsteri (assembly GCA_016271365.2). NCBI lineage: Eukaryota > Metazoa > Chordata > Ceratodontiformes > Ceratodontidae > Neoceratodus > Neoceratodus forsteri. The sequence continues at coordinate 864,416,561 of CM057450.1, read as the reverse complement.
CACCTAGCTCTGATAACACAAACCCCAATGGGAGGTTTCCAAAATCTCCTTTAAACTTTAAGGCTGCTTAGCGGAATCCTGGAAAAGGCTAATACAAAGGAGAGGAAAGAAAAATTAAAAAAAGAAAAAAAAGGAAGAACAATTCAAGTCCCAAATTGTGTCTGGCCATTATGAGGAATGTTCATAACAAATGGATAGCCTGGTTCTTGTCCCACATGCAAAACCAGCAGCCAGGTTCCATTTCTACCCATCCTGAAGCATGTAACTCGTGGTTCCTCTAGTGGCGGTTAGCAGCAGGTGCATATAGCCATCTTTAATTGAGAAATCACATGGCCCCTCTGGTATATATTCAGACAAATTAAGAGTTGAAAATAAAAAGTCCCAAAGGCTGTTCCTAGCTGCCAATAAAGGAGGAGAGAACAGATCAGAGAAACAGCAAAAAAACAAAGTTAATCTCTCATAACTTCGACCTGCCCATTGGGCACATAATCACATAGATATTCTCTAAACAGGAGCCAATACCTTGAGTAGGTTTAGTTAAACTTCTCTTAATCCAGACTGGATACTCTTCTGAGAATTCTAAAGGAGTATGGGATTTTCTTTTCCTCAGTAATCCAGTGCACTTTAAAAAAGCTATTCAATTACCTTCTAGAGCAAGTGAAATATTCCTGTAACAGTCCCCTGTCAATGGGTGTGGAATAGATCTGGCAAAGGTACCTGGAGAGCTGACCGCACTGTTTCAATCTCTTCAAAGGTGGCCCAGGACCCCGCTAACAGAACTTGCACATGCGCTGGATATTACATCTTGAATTTCACTCCTGTAGCTATTAACTTTGAAATGATGGGGTGAAATTGAGTTCTGCACTGTGTTACGGTTGCTGGTAGATCTTGAGTGACTCTTATTCTGGACCCCTCCCACAGTATTTCTTGAAGCTCCTTCATTTTACCCATGGAAAATTGCTTCTCTTGGAAATGTTAAAACTTGAGAATAAGGGGACGTGGGGTAGAGCAAGGCAGCAGTATCAGTCTAAGGGCTCTATGGGCCCATCCAATGATGTAGGCCACATCAAAAGCAGAGGGGCCTGCCAGTTTTTCAGTCAGCTCCTAGATAAATAAAATGGTGCTAGTCTCTTCCTCCTTCTCCGGAAGTCCAATTATAACTAAATTATTTCTGTGACTCCTCCACTCCAGATCCTCAGTTTTAGTCTCCAATTTTTTAATTCTGTGCCTGTTGTCAATGGCATCTGTATTTATTCATTCCACTCACTTCTCCAAGGAAATGAGGTGCGTTTCATTATCTGCCATCTTTGTGGAGAGATCATCAAGTGCGATACCATTTGTTTGACTTCAGCAGTAAGAGACTTTAAGACTTCTTGAAATGGACTGAATTCCATATGGAAATGCTCAAGTGCGAGGGGAGTTGTCTCCGAGGCCTGTGCTGTGGATGTGGTAGTGGTAGAAGGTTTTCCACTGGCATCTGGCTGGGTCTTTGCTCGTTTGTTAGTTTGCCCCTTGGAGACAGGAGGAGTGTGTTTTAGCATTGTGAGATGCATCTCCGCTTCCATTCCTGCACGAAAATCTTTTCTTTCAGTTAGCATAAACATCACTGTGCAAAGATTGAACTCAAAATCACAGAAATAGATAATTTAAATACTGAAATAAGTGCTGGGTGATGGGAGCAGTCCCGGAGAGCTGCTACTCAAAGCACTGTATCACGTGGTCTCCAGGAATGCTGGATTTGATAGAAAGTGGGGCATCTATCCCACGACTGCCCTAAAAACAGGAGTAAAGGGCAACAGCCGGGGGGGGTGATGACCAAGACAGTACACCACAGTTGGTAAACTGCACACACACTGTACTGCAACCATAGCCCAGCAAGCATATGCACCCTATTTTAGTCAACAGGACAGCAACACAGGGGTTGAGGGACACTGGAGCCTCTATCACCATGGTGAGGCAGGATCTGATCCAGTCAGAGCAGATTCTGCTGGGGCAATTTCAAGATTTGGGGAGTCATGATCCAGTGGTACAAGTACTAATGGCTCAGGTCTTCCTGAGCTGTGAGGGTGGCCATGGGGTACAGGAGGTGGGAGCTGTACCTGATCTCCCTGTTTATGTGTTTATGGGAAATGATTTTAACCACAGGGAAAACCTAGTATGTGTTACTACCCATAGCCGGGCAAGAGGGCAAGCTTATGAGTTGGAAGAGGGGGTGACACAGTCTGTGCAGACCCATTTCTCAGCAGCCGAGGAACTGGCTAGTGTGAGTGAATGGCTAGCTAGGCATAGTGGCTCTGAGCCCCAGCTGCAAGCAGAGGAGGTTGGCACCAGAGGCAGATTTCCTCCTGAAAGGGAACTAGTGAGGGTCAGATGGGAGGAGCTCGGCAGGGCACAGCAAGCTGATTCTACCCTCCAAAAACTAAGATAGATAGCAGGTAGTGCTGAGGCCTCTCAAGAGAGAAAAAGTCAGTTTATTGGGAAATAGGCTGTTGTATAGGGAGTGTACACCACAGTGGGAGCTAGAGGGAGAAGTACTCCATTAGTTGGTATTACCTAGGAACTACTGAAAACAGTTTCTGGCCCTGGCCCATGGTATTCCTTTTTCAGGCCACCTGGGAATTAACCGCACAAAAAAGCGGCTTGGCAACAACTTCTGTTGGGCAAGCATGTACACAGACATGACAAATTTCTGTTGGTCTTGTCCACAGTGCCAGCAGTTTGGAAAGGTCAGGGACAAGGCTAAGGCAGCTTTGGTGCCCCTGTCTATTATCGATGGACCCTGATTAGCCATGGACATAGTGGGGTCCCTAAGTACCCCAAGTCACATGGGCAAATTATGATTATTGGTTGTTGTGGATTATGCAATCAGGTACCCCTAGGCAGTGGCCATGTCCTCTACTGAGGCAGAAAAGGTGGCCAATGAGCTCCTGGGAATCTTTAGCAAAGTGGAATTTCCCCAGGAGATTTTGTCAGATCAGGGGACAAATTTCATATCATCCTTAATGACCAGTTTGTGTAGAAGTGCTCTGTGCTTCACCCTATCACGCCAAGACAAATGGCCTGGTCGAGTGGTTCAATGGGACCATTAAAACTATGCTCAGGGCATTTTCTCACCAGCACAAAATGGAGTGGGATAAAATAAATATTTGCCCCACCTCCTGTTTTCATACAGGTGAGTCCACAGGTTCTCACTCTTTGCACTTCTGTTTAGCCACAGAATGAGGGGACCCCAAGATTTAGTCAGGGAGGAATAGGAAGGTAACCAGGCCTCCCAACATGAGTATGTTGTGGAGTACATCCTAACTTTCAGGGCCAGGCTTAAGGAGCTCATGAGGATCACCCAGGAGCACTTAACCATTGCACAACAGCAACAGAAAACCTGGTACGACCTTGGGGCCGGAGCATGGTAGTACAAAATTGGACAGCGAATTATGGTACTTGTCCCAGTCTGACACTATAAACTGCAGGCAGCACAGTAGGGCCTATTCTCCATAATCAGTAAAATGAGTGATGTTAACTACATAGTAGGGCTGCCTGATAGAAGGTGCAGGCAGAAGGTATATCATGTGAACATGATGAAGCCCTACTATGATAGAGAGGAAATAATCCTTACTGTGCTCAGCATGCCAGATGAGGGGAATGAGGCTGATCCCCTAGTGGACCTCCTCGGGAAAGCCCAGGAGGGATCCTCAGTGAATAATCTCACCATCTCAGGGCAGCATAAACTGGCCAAGGAGGCGAAGGGGGTGTTGCATGAATTTGGGGACATGTTCATGGGGAATCTGCGGTACACCACAATGGCTGAACACCACATGGACATTTGGGCCCAAGTTCTGCGAAGGCAGTGCTCCTACAGGTTATGCAAGGAGGTTAAGAAGACCATGCTGGAAGAACTCAGGGAGATGCTGGTCCTTAGAGATCCAAGAATCCAGTATTCCCCAAGCTTTCCCTTTGGTCCTGATCCCCAAGAAGGATGGTACCAAATGATTCTGTGTCAACTACTGGAGGCTCAATAGCTGCACAGAGTTTGATGCCTACCCCACACCCAGAACAGATGAGACCCTGGAACATTTGGGAGGAGCCGTGTTCCTGACCACGATAAACCTGACGAAGGGCTACTGGCAGGTGCTATTAACCCCACAACCAGAGACAGGTCTGCTTTCGTTATCCCATACGGCTTATTCAAATTCAGAGTAATGCCATGTGGAATAAAAAATGTGCCTGCAACCTTCCAGAGGCTTGTGGATGGCATTCTACCTGGGGCAGGTGAATATGCACTGGCTTACATGGATGACATCGCCATTTACAGCCAGTCATATGAGGATCACATCAGACACACATGGGACGTGTTCTGCAGACTGAGGGCTGCAGGGCTGACAGTTTAGGCAGAAAAATGCTAAGTAGGCATGGCTTAAGTATCCTATCTTGGGCACCGAGTGGGCAGTGGATGCATCCATCCAGAGCCAGTGAAGGCTGATGTCATCAAGGCCTGGCCCATCCCTACCACAAAGAAACAGGTAAGGACCTTTCTGGGAACAGCCGGGTACTACAAGAGATTTGTCCCTCATTACAGTGATATGGTCAAACCCCTGACAGACCTAACAAAATAGAGAACGCCTGAAAAAGTTCTCTGGACAGAGTCCTGTGAGTCTGCCTTCCAATGGTTGAAGGAGGCATTATGTGGGTCACCCATGCTTCCTAGCCCCAGTTATGACTTAAAGTTCATAGTACATGTGGATGCCTTGGACCATGGACAGGATGCATCCTGATCCAGGTTACACCACAGGGGAGGAGCACCCCATAGTGTACCTGAGCTGGAAGTTTCTACCCAGGGAAGAGTCACATGCCACAGTGGGTAGGGAATGTCTGAGGATAGTTTGGGCCCTTCAGAAGCTGCAGCCATATCTGTATGGGAGGGAGTTCACTGTAATCACAGATCATAACCCCTTGACATTGCTCCACAGGACTAGTGAGCAAAACACAAAGTCATTGTGCTGGAGTTTGGTACTACAGTCATATAATATGATCATTCATCACTGAAGTGGGGCACAGCAGGTCATTGCAGATGGACTGTCAAAGCAGGTTTAAGAGTAGGGCAGATTTCTTTATGCACTTCCCAGGCCTTACATGAATGGCAGTGTCTCTTGGGGGTTGCCCAAAAGAGACACATCTTCATTTCTTGAGAGGGAGATGTGACAGGAAAGGGGACCAGAACCATGTATTCTTTTGATTCATTTATTCCTTTCTGAATATGCAAATGCTTCAGGTACAAGATGGCTACCAGATCACATGAACAAGTAGTATGTGACAGCTTATGTCAGCCAGGGTAGTTGGACTGATTGTTCTCATGGGAAAATTAACACGGAGGCTAAGGATGAGCCAATAAAGCAATAGCCCTAGAGGGTAGTTCTTCCTGGAGATGTTCCCATGTTGAACAAAGGAACCAAGTACATGTCATAATGTTAGCAAGGAGGAGCTAAAGGGTGAGTGAGCACACACACACAAACACACACACACACACACTGTCAATGAGGGCTGGGACAACATGGAACTGTAATTCAAAGTGAGTGAGATCCTCCCCATAGGGAGTGAGAAATATATTGTGGTGCTGGAAGTAAGTACATCCTCTTGGTCTTGGAACATCTTAAAATGCCAGAGCCCTGCAGCTAGAAGTCTGATAAGAAAGACATCTTAGGGAACAGTGCTTTGCTCAGACAGGAGCAGGTAAAGCCATAGGTTTTAAAGTAAGACTAGATCAGATTCTTCTTTTTGCGACCTGTCTTGAATAATTTCCATTTATTTTAATTTCTAGCAAACTGTGATCCTTTTGTCTGACTGTACTTAAATACTGTTGTAAATACTTGTAGTATTTTAATAAAGCTTCTGTTTTTATAGAATCAGTGTCTGCTTGCTTTATTTAAAAAGGTAGTTCTACTATTTCTGCTGGACTCTGTTTGCAGTCCATCTCTGAAGGGGCACCTTGCCCACAGTTACTGTGTTAATCTTCTTGGCGGTGTGCAAAGGAGAAGGTATGAGACAGGATTCCTGGGGTCATGTTGGTAAAAACCCATGGTGGTGGCAGTGAACTTGAAGTTCCTGATGAGGGATTTGTGTAACAGCTACTCTCCGATCATCCAGAGATGGGCTCTCCCTGTCACATGGGTGGTCTCTTTTGTGATGCCTCTGAGTTTGTGGACACTTTTTTAGTGAGTAGGCCCAGACCAAGGGTCAACTGTGTTGTTGCTGTCCCTGGGAGGATTAATGCTGGGTGGTTGGGCCCACTGCAAGTCATGGCTGGAGGCCAAGTCCTTCAGGGTTCCATTATTGTTTGCAAAGGATCCTGGCCAGTTTTGGACTGTGTTGTGGGCTGAAGATCGTACCTCCTGGGGCCAAGTCCTTTGTATGAAGTCCAAGAGGGCCTCTGGTGTAGCAAACATCAAGGTGGTCCCTTAATGAACCAGTCTCTTAAGGCAGGGAAGGGGAGTTATAAAGGGATATTGAGGTCATGCAGAATATGCCTCACCTCTGTATACTCCTTCCTTTTGGCAGCAAGCTCTCTTGAGTAATCTTGAAAGATTAAAATCTTGTGACCTCTCCAGTGCAAGGAGTTGGGATCTCTAGCTCTGGACTGGATTGACTCCTTCTTGACAAAATTTAGGAATATCACCAGGATAGGCCAAGGCCATTTCCTGGGTTTTTGCCATGGTTGCAATGTGCTGTGGACCTGCTTGATGATCAAGCATGCACCCGCAGGAAGTTGCAATATTTTGGGAAGCTCATATCACAGGAAATCCCCCAAATTTTCTTGCTCTGCACCTTTGGAGTATCCCAGGAGCCACAAGTTATTGTGCTCTTATTCTCCAGGTCGTCCACCTTGTCATGCATGGAACAGAGCATTTGGGCCAGAACACAAGCAGTAACTGTTAGTTTGTTTATCACTGCATCGTGAGAGGCAACCTTTCTTTCTGTCCGGAATATCATGGCACATAGCTGGTGCAGAGTGATGGTGGTGTTATTCAAGGCCAGGGTAACTTCGGCCATTTGTTTCAGCAGTGTGGTGAACATCTGGTTGATAAAACTCAGGTCCAAACACTCCACGGGTGGTTCTGCCATGCCATCTTGCCATGTTGAGGACCACATGTTGATCCCTGATGACATTCAGTTGTGGTGAGTCAAACAAAACAAACCAGAAGATGGCTACAAGTACACTTCTTACAGCTCTAATGATTGCAGATGATTTTTCAGTCCCAAATCAATAGATTAGTCGGATATTAACCCCTGGTCATCAGCACTAGTGGCTTAAATGGCCATCTTGCTTTAAGGCTAGACCACATCCCCTCAATTCACTTTTTTTTATTATTGCAGATTGAGTAAAAAAAAGGTAATTAGTTATCAATATAGAAAGGAAAAAGAACAAAAAACATACAAACAAAAAACTAAAAAACAAAAGCCATGCTGCTCAGCACAAAACCTAAACTTGTACATAAGCAGAATCAGCTGTGTGTTCATAGTCATGATGGGCTAGCACTTGAAAATGTTATGTTATGTTACCAGTTTTATGTATGTTGACATTCTATTAGATCCATCACTCTCATTACTACCCAAACTAATCATACTTTTAAAACCGTTAATTGTCTGCTGGGAATTGCCTATAAGACATGGCAGCCATTGACCCCAGGAGCAAGGCTTGTGACTGCAAACAGTCTCCAATTGTCAAGGTTAACTTTTTGCTCTATAGACTTTTTGAGTTCCTGTGAAGCAGACCTGCAGAAGTGAAATTCTGTTTATAATAACATCCGCAGGTTTGCCTCACAAGCAAGTCCCATGACACATTGGTGTGACTTGTCTGAGGGCCTTGCATGGTTGCCTCCTAAAGAAAGATTCATAGATCTTGCTTTGCTTACTTTTAATGTTCTGCACAGTAACCAGCCACTGTTTGTTTATTTTTACTGATCAATTAGGTCCACTGATCACAGGTCTCCATTCTCATAGATGACCTGGTTGCATACCACAGACAAAGTATGTTCAGTACAATGCACAACAGTACAATAATTTACAGTGCAATAAAAGTGCATTGTAAAAATCAAATAAATGAAATCATTTAACCATTAAGTAAAGCATGTATGTTTACAGCTATTCATCAAGTATATCTTCAGTGCATTTTTGAAGTATACCAGAGTCATAGCTTATTGTAGTCTTACTGTTAGTGGGATTAGATGCCATCTCTTAGTGCAGTAGCTGAAAATGAATTTTGATCTAGTTTCATTTTAGTTTAAGGTTCAACAAGGCCATTTTTTGTATTCACTTGTCTCTTAGTCAATACCTGCTATACTCGACCTCTGAAAGATATGTTTCCTTGGGGTATAATACCACTGAGCTGATGGCAAATCTTTTTGTTAGAACAAATGTGGGTCAAAAAGCCTTTTTGTATACGTGTCCTAATGTCTGGAATTCACTCCCTTTAAACATTATGGCCCCGATTCTAGAAAATAACTGCCTGGCATAACAGCCCTTGCACCAAGTAGAATGGCGCAAGTAGCAACTTACGCCAGCACTTGCGACTTGAGCTATTCTACAAAGTGGCCTGCAACATGTCTCAGGCCACTTGCACTGAACAGCTGTTACGCCGGCAGTTGTGCTATAAACCCACTGCAACATGGTGCTAGGTGTTTTACAGCAGCAGTTGCACCCCATTCCAGAAGGGCAGTAACACAGTTCCCAATGTTGGGATTCTACAAGAACACCCAGAGGAGAACCGGAGATGTAAGTTACACCTACATTTAGCTGGTGTAACTTACATCCATCCTCCAAGGGTCCTGTAGAACCCGGTCCAATGTGCCCCCCCATGCCCAGACCATCCCCCCGTTGTTGCCCCACTGCATCACACAGGATCCTGCTCGATCCCCGCACTGTACATGTCCCCCATACAGTAATGGCCCCACAGGGCTGCCCACAACTGTCCCCAATGCATATGATACTTGCCTGCAAAGGCTGCCACCCCAGCACCGCGAATCCCCCATTGTGCAATGTCCCGCGAGGCAGTGCTATAATTCCCCACCCATGCCCTGACCCCAAGTCCTGACCACAAAGCGACAATTACCCTGCCCTGAAGTCTAGTGGCCCCCCACCCAGCCATGCCAGTCCACCCAGCACCCACCCACCCATCCCCAGCTGGTGACTGGCACAGCCACCTCTCACCTCCGGCCAGCTGCCAGCTGAGTTCTGTAGGACAGCTGGAAAGGCAGCACTCAGAAATTAATATCTGAGCATATCTTTCCAGTAGCTCTCCTACAGACCTCAGTCGGTGGCTGGCTGGGGAGGTGAGAGGTGGGTTGTGCCAGTCGCCAGCTGGGGACTAGTGGGGGGTGCTGGGTTGGCTCGCATAGCTGGGTGGGAGGCCACTAGGATTACCAGTGCATGTCAGGATGTATGCCACATTTGCAAAGGGTGATTCAGGTGGGGTCACGGGTGAGGGATGACAGCCACTGGGCGGGGCGTGTCTACAACAGGATTCGGGGATTGGGGTGTGGGAAGCCTGCAGGGCTCTATCTGAATACTTGAGGGGTGGGGGTATAGGCAGCCTCACAGGAAGCCTGTGGCTTGCTGGGCATGGAGTGGGCACTTACGACCTTCGATGCAGCTTGTGACATGCTCGCCAGGTGCGCCTGCAGTTCGGACTACCTCGCCGCATGTCGCAAGTCACAGGACTCAGCTGCGATGGCCCTGCCTCTTCTAGAATAGGGCGCAGGGTCAATGTTGCAGTTGCAGGTGGCGCAAGTTGCGTTTGGTGGCAACTTGCACCACCCTTTTAGAATTGGGCCCCAGATGTTCAAAAAAAATAAGTACCAATTAAAATAAAAATGGCTAAAAGATAATTTCATTACCCAAACATGTTGAAGATGCTACGGATAATATCTTTATTGTTCAAATGTATATACAATATAAACTGCATATAACTGTATATTATTTTAATTCATATATAATTTTGTATACAGAGAATGATGGTTCACTACCCCGGGGGAAGGAGGAAGGTGGAAATGAGGGGGAAGGTCACAGAAGGGGAAATTGAAATTGACACGATGAAGAAAGGCCTAATGGCTCGGAAAGTAGACCGGCCCACAAATACAAGATGCCATACACTTGAAGGTGCTGGAAGTTGGCAGATATGCTGGTGGGTCTACTGCTGGACCTGTTTGACACCTCTCTGTTGGACAAGTGCCAAGCATTGCACATCTTTTATCTAGATTTCAGCAAGGCATTTGACTCTATTCCCCACAGGAGATCAATTAGGAAGCTGGAGGACCTGGGTGGTAGGGGCAAAATTAACTATGTGGGTTAGAAACTGGTTGTAAGATAGAAGTCAGAGGGTAGTGCTTGGGGGTTTTCAGAGGTTAGACACTAACAGGGTCCCACTGGGGTCACTGCTGAGGCCAGTGATTGTTAACATCTTCATCAGCGACATTGCAGATAGGATAAAATGTAAGATATGCCTGTTTGCAGATGACACAAAGCTCTGTGGGAGAGTGGACACAGAGGAGGTGAGAAAAGACATTACAGATGACTTGCTCAAACTGGAGAGGTGGTCAGGTATTTGGCAACAGAAATTCATCACCAAAAGTGCAAGGTAATGCACCTTGGGGTGAAAAATGTAGAGATCAAATATTGTCTGGGAGGTGTGCAATTTACCAAATCAGAAGAGGAGAAGGATTTTGATTTGATCATTACGAGTGACCTAAAGCACTCAGCTGGCTGCAAGAAAGCGACAGTCAAACTTGATCAAATGCTGCGCTGTACAGTATATCCAGGGCTACAACTGATGGGAAAGCAGAGGTCATACTGCCAATGTACAGATAACTGGCTTGGTCACATCTTGAGTACAGTGTTCAGACTTGGTGCCCTTACCTAAAGAAAGACACCAATCTGCTGGAGGTAGTCCAGAGAAGAGCAACAAAAATCATCCAGGGACAGCAAGGCAGACCATATGAGGACAGACTCAGAGATCTACTGTAAATACAGTATGGACTCCCTGAAGGATAGAAAAGAGAGGATGACATAATTTTAACCATTACATTCCTTAAAGGTGTCAACAATGTGAGCTCCGAGGACCACTTTATTCTTAGTGGGAACTGGACCACTAGAGGACACTGCCTAAAACTGGGGATGGGGGAGTTCAAGAGGGAAATGAGGAGATACTTTTTCACATAGAGGATGGTGGCAACATGGAATAAGCTGTCATAGGAAGTTCTATCCCTGAAGACTGAAGACAGCTTCAAGAGAAGAAGGACAGAGTAAAAGGAAAAGTTGCATGGAGGGGGCTTCGGGTGAACATTGATGGGAAGGGAAGAATAAATAATGGGGAGGGGATGAGATCCCTCAGTAGATACTGATGGATCTGAAAGCTTAAGCAGACATGATAGATCTAAAGCCTTTTTCTGCTGGGTCAGTCGTATGTTCATATGCATACTCTATTTTATGATGTATGTGATTTTATTGGGATTTGTTAACATGCCTGGTCTCACCTGAAAATAGGCCCTCAGCCCAGTGTACTTACCAGGTTACAAAAAACTTGATTAAAAAGGCTGACACTTAAGGCTTTGTTGTCTCTAGTCCGGCTTGGTTTTTACCATCTCAGGAATATTGCCCAGATTAAAGCCATGATATTACAGGACAATTTGCCATCAGTTTTGCATGATTTCATGACCTCGAAACTCAACTACTGTAATGCTGTGTACCTCAGGATTAGTGGAGGGGTCCTAAGATGCCTGTAGCTGGTGCAGAATGCAATGGCCAGGTTGCTAATAGGCCTTCTGTGGTCAGTCCTGTCACATAACCCAGGTCCTACAGGATCTGCATAGGCTGACAGTGAAGTACTGAATCACCATCAAGGTCAATTTACTGACCTATAAAGCCATATACAGATTGGGCCCAGGTTATCTGTGTAACATCCTGACTCACCACCATCCCACTCACACTCTCCACTCCTCCAGTCTGGGCTTCCTATTAGTTCACAGGGCTAGACTTAAGAAGTCATCAGGCAATTGTGCTTTTGATGTTGTCAGCCCTGCCCCATGGAATACACTCCCAAGACCTTTGAAGGAGGCCCCTCGTTGAATGCCTTTAAGAGATGCCTGAAGACCTATTTATTCAGGCAGGCTTTTGGGATCAGTTAGTTGTCTCCTCTGACTGGCTGCTAGTTTATTTTATATATGTTGTTATGTATTTTGATATTTCAACTGTTGTTATTATTATATATATATATATATATATATATATATATATATGCATTTATTTCTGTGTCTTCTTTGTCATGTAAAGTGCTTTGATCCCCTGGGAATGGGTGTTAAACAAATACATTTACTACTACTACTGTGGCTTCCATGCTACTGTATTCTCCTCATGTTGTATCTGCTCCAGCCCAGTCTCAGATTGAAACCCTGTCAATTGATGCCTAAGAGGGTCCGTGTGACCCAAAGCCTTTTTCAAACATTGCAAAATAAGTATAGAAAGCATCTAGCCCTGTTAATCTATCTCTGGACCCTTGGGTACCTGTTCAGAAACCATTTCATAAGATGAGCCCTCAGGGGAGTCCTCCAACAAGCAAAGTTGACTGGCCACAGTCCCTTTCCTGTTGCTGTCAATTCATATATGTGTGTGAGGACTTTGTTTTTTGAGACACTCACTGTTACAATCCCTTGATTTGTTTATCCCCTCCCTGCAGTCCCTCAGTATCCTGCGGGCATGTACTTTACATTAAGAATTCACTCACCTCTGCTCCAGTAACCTCTGGCATAGAACTTGTCAGCAATAACATTCTCCAGACATGTTGCAGAGGAAACAGCTGTACTGCGCCTTTATTTGAAATGCCAGCTATATCACTCAGGTCTCACATAAATGAGGGGAACTTGGTCTTAAGCTTTTCTGGGAGCCCTGAAGAGTATATAAAAAATTCAGTAACATTTCAAACTACTAAATCTCAGGGCTGTATTTTCAAAGAAGTGTGGCGTATTCATAGTGCACTTTTACTACTTGCAACATAAATGTTACATGACAGAAAATGTTGTCTACTTCAGGTCATAAGTGCCTTGAGATGCACTTCAGAAATGATGACTAGATTATGATAGTGATGCATGCATTGTTTTTGTGATATAAAGTAAGGAAAATGTTGCCACTCTGTCAAAACATTTGGGATCCTGCGCTGGAATTGCTGTCAGAGAGGAGAGTGAGCAGCTGAGTTTAGTGTGAGTACTTTACCTGAAGTTAGCTTCTCCGTAGCTGTTGTTAATAGTAACCAGTAATGTGCTACCTTCCTTTCATGGTCTGGTGTCCCAGCCCCTGCAGAGTGTCCTGCAGACAGTGGGCACTCTGTGAATGCCCTGCTGACTGTTTCAAGGAATGCGCTCCACCCTGCTCTATACCATTCATAAAGTGGGACATCAGCATGACAGGACATGCTGGGTATTGCTCCTTGTCTCCATTTTCTGCTTCCCCGGTGTCTCCAAATTTGCTGTCCCCATTAAGCCTATCAGTCAGCAGTGGCAGCACAGGACCCAAAGTAACTGATGCTCAAATCTGACATCTCTTATTAGAAGGCACTAAGCCTCTGGCAGCTACTCCTCCCAGTCACACACCTGATTCACAGAGCTTTCTTAGTCTACTCACCCTCAACATTACTTTCCTGAGCTAGGTTCCTCACACCACAGGATGCAAATTTAATGGAAAATCTCAAAGTGACCCAAAACTATGACTAAAAATCTATTTCTTCCACCTACCCACTTACACTGCTGCTTTAAGTATGGAGAAGAAATATCAATAAATAACAGACATCTAGATTTAAAAAAAACTGCTGATGTCTATGGGAAAATTTGGAATAATGTAATATTAAATGTGAACTATGGCAGACATTAAGTCCCAACTGCTACACAGATCATGGCTTCAGTACTAAGATCCCCCCGGCACAATATTCACCATATTGACTTTTTACCTCATCACTCATAAAAATGGTACAATACTCCATTCCATTTGGCATCTTGTAATACCGCAATCCTCACCCTCTCCCCGTGATCATGTTGCTAATAACACAAGATGATGATGCACCTTTACTCCTACCTCTGTGGTGCCTTTATGTCCAGAGATTTAATAATCTCTGTATCTTCCATGCCCTGCTTTATTTTTACAGACTTTGCTTAAATGCCATGTGTAAAATAAAGCAGGGCATTGATTATACATAGATTATTAAATCTTCATACATAAGAGCACCATGGAGGTAGGAACAAAGGCGCATCATCATCTTACACTATTAATAGTGTGATCTTGGGAGGTGAGGACTGTAGTATTACAAGATGCCAGCTAGAAGGGAGTGTTGCAACATTTTTACAAGTGATAAGGTAAAAAAACAGAATGGTGAATATTGTGCCTCCGGGAGGATCTGAGTACTGAAGCCCAAATTGGTGCAGTGATCAGGGCTTAATGTTTGCCTGTAGATCTCCTTAATGATGGGGATGGGTGAACCAGTTCATCAAAAATATGAATCTACCCAAACATGTCGAAGTGTTCATAAACGAATGGCTTCCTAACACTTTCAGCTGTTCAGATCGCTTTGGACAACCATTGTTTCATGGGAAATGCAGCACGAGAAGTGCAAGAGCAGGAGGAACCCACAGGAGGGACCAGAGACAAGACTCTTGTTCCTCATTGGATGACTGAGCTGTCCATCTTTCTAACATGGCACCTGATTGGGTTGCTGCTCTAGCTACCCATGTGGTCAACCCTTAGAGCTACACAGAGGAATAAGAACAGAGAAGGAGCAGCAGCTTCTGTAGGCTGCTTCATGCTGAGTCAGACTCAGTGCATGACTTGTGCTGCTTGCATTTATGTATAAATATATATATATATACACACATATATATATATTATGCTAGCACATACTGCTACCATAGTTAGGGTTGAGGAGCCATTTACATGTTAAATGTAAAATTTTGCACTTTAATAACTTTGCAACCGTTCAATAGATTTGCCTGAAATCTAGAATACTCAATCAAGAACCATACATCTTGGGATCTGCCAACTTTCGTACTCTTCGGATATACGGCTGCGGAGTTATTAAGCGTGATCTGTGTGTGGATTTAAGCTTTTTTGCAATTCTTTGGTCATCTCTGCAGGTCACACAGTTTGCGCGAACGGTCCAAAATCTTCAGGGAACATGCAGCCAGGGTCCCCGATGTGCCTTTTGAAGATTTCATGAAAAAATATTAAACGGTTCAAAAGTTATTCAAAAAACAAGTCCCCATTATAAGTCAATGGGAAAAGTTAAAAAGTTCAACACTTTCGCAAATAGAGTTTTTACTTTTGCAAATGGCCCTTTTACTGTCACAAATCCAACATTTTGTTTTCAGTTGGTCATTAGAAAAATGCTTGGCATTTAAATTTGGGACCCTCTAGCAACCTAATTATTTTTGTACTCAGCTAGTCGGACCCCGAGGACGCTAAGCATGTCTTTATTTTGGGGTAAAACACCCCAGAAATATGATTTTCAGATTTTTGGAAAAGTACTTTCACAAAGTACTTTCACATTTGCTACAGCATCACATGAATTTGAGAAAGCTTTTGCAAAGTTCGACAGTACTTTTCCAGGCTGTAGATAAATGACAGCAATTCTTTGCCACCCTGCTGCAAAAGAACGGTTTGGTCTTTTAGGCTGAAATTTGGAGGGAACGCAGCCAACATGTGATAGATGTGCCTTTCAGTATTTTGGTGAAAATTTATTGCAGGGTGGCAAAGTTAAGGCACTCCAAAATTAATGCTTTTTCCCATAGGATAACATTATGGCATCCGCTGCATTATAGGAATCCTTTGCCACCCTGCTGCAAAACAACAGTTTGGTCTTTTGGTCTGAAATTTGGAGGGAAGAAAGCCAACATCCCACAAATGTGCCTTTCGGTGGTTTGGTGAAATATTACAGGGAGCCAAAGTTATGGCACTCCGAACTTCTCTTTTTTTTCCAGAGGATAACATTACAACGTTCACCGCGCCTTTCAGGGCCCGTATCTCAGAAACGGTATGAGATAGACTTTTTGTCAGAAAAATGCTTAGCCCCCTACTGGGGGCTAAGTACAAAACTAGCCAGGAAAGTCATAAATCATATGACTTTTAATTTGTTTTCTATGTCATATGGTTCCTGAGATAGAAGCAATATAGTATTCCAACTCCTCATTTTCTGCTCCGAGACCCATTATAATGCGTACATTCTTTGTACTCACTCTTTCTCTATGCAGCTTTTGGGGAAAACCAGCCTGTGCACTTACATTACTGTTACCATTATTGCTTCTGCTTGTGGTTCCGTACCCGTTTCACTTATCGTTCCCATCTATGCCACCATGTGCGTTACCCTTTGCATTTTCATTTGCGCTTGTGTTTGCGTTGTTTTTACCATTTGTGTCTACAGTACTGTTTCTCTTTCTGTTTTGCATTGCATCACCATGCACATTACCATTTGCGTTTGTGGGCACCATGTTACTATGTGACAAGACATCACGTGGCAAGAGTGTGGAGCCCTCCCACCGCCACATTACATTCACTATTTCTTGTTATCATTCTCAAAAAAAAGGGAAATTAGAGGCAAAAACTCCATTTAATGCATCAGTTAGGGTTGTTCCACAGCTACAAAAGTGAGGAAATTCGGTGTTAGGGTTGAAAGCCCCCCTTGGACCCCCAGCCCACCCCTATCGGCATCAGAGTGCGCATTGGGGTCAAGTCTTAACTCTCCTCCATTCTCCTATACCTCTGCTTCTTTACACATGTGATGGGGTAAGAGTTAGGCCGGCGACCCCAATGTGCACCCTGATGCGGTTGTGGGGTGGGCTGGGGGTCCAGGGGGACTTTCAACCCTAACACCAAATTTCCTCACTTTGTCACTGTGAACAACCCTAACTGATGCATTAAACAGATTTTGCCTCTAGTATATATATATATATATATGAAGTCGTCTCTAAACAAATGAAAGAATAATTTTACACACACTCACATATATATATATATATATATATATATATATATATATGTAAATATATATAGTACTAAACTAAAGAAAACAAATGATGGGAAGTTGGGATAGGGAATTGGGGACTGGGAGTTGGGGATTCAGGAGGGGATTCAGCTGAGGACTGGGTTTGGGAGTCGGGGATTGGGGTGGAGAGGGGAGTAGTCATTGTTGGGAGAGGAGACTTGTGGAGGGGGAGAGGAACTTGGAGGTGACTGGGATCAACTTGTTGTGAGAAAGAACTTGAAGACAGAGTGCTGCATACAAGATAGAAGAGAACAAGAGATTGAAGAGAGACTTCGCTATTAAGTGTCAGAGCCAGACTGCCTGTTTTTTTTGGGGGGGTGTAGCAGTCCAGCAGAGTGGTGAAGCCTGTTGAACTTTACTAGTGTGCCACCCAATACCACACCACTTCCAGTTAGCCTTCTTGCTGGTTGCCCAATTGCCCCCAATAACAACAAGTCATCTCTCTCAGTTCTCCTGCCTGTGCTCAGTCACTTCAGTGGGGATTTCTTTCATTTTTTTATAGTATACAATATGTGTGTGTGTGTGTGTGTGTGTGTGTGTAATAAAAAATCTGCTAGGCCAGCCAGTCATCTTCATCAGTGCACCAGTGTCACTTCTTCCATACTGTGTGAACCCCCACCCCCAATAAGTCAGTCATCTATCATCTTACTCCCTGTACTCACTCAGTGGGGGTATAACCTTTGGCTCCATGGGCATGGCATTCCATCACTTCATGTAGAATACATAAAAAGAAATCCTTGAAGGGTACTGTGTCAGAGAAGGTTGGGCCAGGCAGGGTCCCTGAATCCGTGTGGGCAGCAGCAATGACTGCAGCATTACCCTTAATGTAGGTGGTGTGTGTGTGTGTGTGTGTGTGTGTGTGTGTAAGTGTGTAATGAAATCTGCCAGCCAGTCATCAGTGCACCAGTGTCACTTCTTGCGTACTGTGTGACCACCCCCCAAGTAGATGGCCATTTGTCATCTTCCTCCCTGTGCTCACTCAGTGGGGTATAAGCTTTGATTCAGTGGGCAGGGTGTTCCATCACAACACGTGGAAGAATTAAAAAAAAAAATCCTTGAAGGGAAAAAGTACTGTGTCAGAGAGGTTGGTCGGGCAGGGTCCGTGAATCTGTGTAGGAAGCAGCACTGCCTGCAACATCGCCCTTAGCGTAAGTGGTGTGTGAAATAAATTGGGTCTGTGTATGTGTGTGTGTGTGTGTGTGTGCATGCGTGTGTGTGTGTGTGTGTGTGTGTGTGTGTAATAAAATCTGCCAGCCAGTTGTCAGTGTACCAGTGCCTCTTCTTGCATACTATGTGACCCCACCAAGAAGTCATTAATCTGTCATCATCCTCCCTGTGGTCTCTCAGTGGGGTATAAACTTTGGTTTAGTGGGCAGGGCCTTCAGTAACATCACATAGAATAAATAAAAAAAATAAAATTCTTGAAGGGAAAAAGTACTGTGTCATAGAAGATTAGGCCAGGCAGGGTCCCTGAATCTGTGTGGGTAGAAGCAGTGCCTGCAGCATCACTTTAGCATAGGTGGTGTGTGAAATAAATTCTGTGAGGGTGTGTGTGCATAAAATAAAATCTGCCAGTCAGTCGTCAGTTCACCAGTGCCACTTCTCGCATACTGTGTAACCCCCACCCATGAAGTCAGTCATCTGTCATTTTCCTCCCTGTGCTTTCTCAGTGGGTTATAAGCTTTGATTTAGTGGGCAGGCCATTCTGTCACATCACATAGAATAAATTAAAAAAAATAAAATTCTTGAAGGGAAGGTACTGTGTCAAAGGGAGTTAGGCCAGGAAGGGTCCCTATTTCTCAGTGGGTAGCAGCAGTGCCTACAGCTTCATCCGTAGTGCAGGTGGTATGTGAAATAATTATGTGTGTGTGTGTGGGTAATAAAATCTGCCAGCCAGTCTTCAGTGCACCAGTGACACTTCTTGCATACTGTCTGTGTGACCCCCCCCAGAAGTCAGAAATCTGTCATCTTCCTCTCTTTACTCACTCAGTGGGGAATACACTTTGGCTCAGTGAGCAGGGCATTCTGTCACATCACGTGGAATAATAAATGAAAAAAAAATCCTTGAAGGAAAAAGTACTGGGTCAGAGATGGTTAGGACAAGCAGTGTACCCCAGAATCCCAGTGGGTATACTAGCAGCAGTGCCTGCAACACTGCCCTTAACATAGGTGGAGTGTTAAATAAATGCTCTGTGTGATATAAAATCTGCCAACCAGTCATCGGTGTACCAGTGCCACTTCTTGCATACTGTCTGTGTGCCCCGCCAAGAAGTCAATCATCTGTCATTTTCCTCCATGTGCCCACTCAGTGGAGTATAAACTTTGGCTCAGTGGACCGGACCTTCCATCTCATCATATGCAATAAATTAAAAAATAAATAAAATCATGTTCACGATCATCACTAGGGATACAGCAAAGTTTTAATCACCTAGCAAATTATGGGCAAAGTAGCCCACTCCACATTCGTGATGGGACTACGTGAAGTCCCAACTAAAATGAGCTACTTTGCCTTTAATGACTTTCCGTTACTTTGCGTTGTGATCAGACAAGACAAAGTCATTAAGAAACAAACAGCCCAGATTCGACTGATCAGCGATCACATGGCTGACTGTCTCTGCAGGTCTGCAGGTCACATGATTCAGGGAGGCAGTTCAGTAGGGACTGACAGAAAGTCAGTGTTTTACTTTCACTTTCTCTAGTGGTAAGAGCCTGCAGTCGAGGCAGTTCTGCAGTGTGCAATTTGACTCTGTTCTGTGTGTTTCAGAGCTGAAAAAAAAGCTATAGTTCTTTTTTTGTGTGATAAATCCTTGTGTATTTAGTTGTTGTACTCCTTCAGGAAAGTTTTATTTAATTAGAAAGGATTTTTTTATTAAAAAGTATTTTTTGTGTAGTTATTTTTAGGTACTGTACTTTATTTTACTAGTAATTGTACTAGAGTTTTTTTTCATTTATTTACTTTCTTAATGGAGAGTGGATGTGATGGGCCAAGTGGTGGCCATTGTGAGCCACGAATGAGGGGCGTCTACCCAGTTAGATTAAATTGGCAGGCTTTGGGGACCCCACAGTGAACCTGGCTGCTGTGCTTGTCATCCAGGAGCAGCAACAGGATCAGGTGGAGCGGCTGCTGCAGGATCACCAGGAGGAGCTGCAGCAAGAGCAGCAGGAACCGCAGCAGGTTGTCAGCCCTCAACCACTGGTGGCAGAGCAACAGGTGTGCTCTGGTGCACCCCACTGCCTGTACCATGCCCTGCCCACAGCTCCCCTGTGTGGGCCTTTTTTCTTCCTTCCCTGGGGACTCCAGCATGGTGCGTTGCTATCTTTGTTACATGGTGGTCCGCTGAGGGCCCAAGGGCAGTCACCTGGGCAAGGGTGGTCAGCACACCCATCTAGCTGTTCGCCACCATGCACAGTGGGAAGCAAAGCTGCAAAAGGTAGCAGCCTCTCCTGCAGCTGTGGTGGATCAAGCAGCTCGTCTGCCTGTGCATCACCGTAGTAAATGGGAAATGGCATCAGGTGAGATGGTGGCAGATCCCAGAGCTGCTCATGAGGAAGAGAGGTCACATCAGCCAGTGACACAGGGGGATCGTGATGAGCTGCGTGCCAAGCTACAAGGGCTGAAAACATTGGTGGAGGCAGCAATGCAGTGGCTGATATATGTTAAGGGGCAGAATGATAAAATACTATGATTGCTGTATAGTAGTAATAGTGGTGGTGGTGAGCAGCAACAGCCCCCACAGGCCCATTAAGAAAGTTATATTGATTTCCAAATTGAACCCCCCCAAAAAAGAAGAACATCTCCCTCCTCTTCTTTTAATTTTTTTTCTTAATTAATATTTTTTTTTTCTGTATGAAATTTATGTTCAGGTAAAGTTTTGTTTGTGATTTTTTGTACTTGTTACTTAATATACTTTATTTAGAATTGTTCTTTTTGTTGTATGAGTGATGGTTGGCAAAATGATGGATGCCACATGCTTTCATTCCAGGTGAAACTGTCATGCCGTCATGCACGCTGCAATAAAAGTGTCTTGAAGATAGCTTTTTGGTGGCACAATTTCAGCTGCAATAAAAGCACACAGTTTCTGCACAGTTGGCAACCATTTGACTTATTACATAAAATAAAGTAAAGATGATGACGATAGACGAGATGAGTAAGAAGTTAAGAACAAAACAATTTGTATTGCAGAATTGTTTAATGGTAGTGGGGGGAACATTTGGCGGAGGTGGATGGTGAATCGGATTTACTAGTTTGAGGGACAAGAAAGATCAAGTAAGCCAGTATTAACAACATCCCCCCCAAAAAAATAATTTCAGCGTTTATTTATTTTCTTGAGCCATATTTTTTCTTTCTAATAACATTTATGTTCAATTAATCTTTTCTTAGCTATGTTAATTTTGTTAATCCTGTTTTTCTTCAGCCTCAAACTGGTAAATCATATTTCCCACCTCCCCCCATGACCCCCACACCATTATGCTTTCAGCAATAGAAATTTGTTTTGTTCATAGTTTCATTTTATGTAATAAGCCATGTTGCCACCCACTTTGTGGATGCTGCATGCATTCCTTTAATTAAATATTGTGTCTCCAAAATGCTGTCTTCAAGACACTTCTATTGCAGCATGCATAGTAGCATCAGAGTTTCACCTGTAATGAAAATACGCAGCATCCACTATTTGACCGACCATTAGTCATGTAAGAAATAAAGTAAATTAAGTAATAACAAGTACAAAAATACTTGTTAATTTTCTGAGCATTTACTTAAAAGGAAACTTACATGCAGGACTACAATTATCAATATGGTTAGCAATGGAAATCTACTTTACACAAGCTATTGACCAAACCCGTAACACTTTTTTAGTTGGCATCATGTTCTATCATTTGTAGGAGTGTGATCTGGTGGCTAGATCAGAAGTGTGAAGCCCATGAATGGGTTATAAATAATTCTCTCCCTAAAAGTGTTACAGGTTCAGTCAAAATAGTTTATGTAAAGCAGATTTCTATTGGTAACAACAAGATTGATAAATGTGGTCCCACATGTTACTTTCCCTTTAAAGCACCTGCACAATTATCACAAACAATACCATTACAACACCTACCATGCACCCCACAAATGTACTATCTTTTATGCTTTTGTCCCACTGTTTTAATGTCATGAAAAGCCAAGATTAAAAATGAAATGCCAAAAAATGCTTTGCACAGTGTTGTGTCCCCAGAGAGAAAATGCTTCCTTTAAGTCAAATACTTTTGCCGCACACACCTGACAAGGCGGTGCAAAGCACAAGTGAAGCTTGCCAGAGAACTGAAACATATTTACTGGACTAAGCATTTTTGGGCCTGCCACCCCACTGCTTGCTAAGTGACATCATTGCCTAAGTTGTGACACCACCTGCTGCTGTTGCTGTTCTCCTGCTGGTGCAATTGAATGAAAAGTCCAGATGAAGATTAAAATGCCAGAAATGCATCTCTTTGTCCCAAGTGAGAGCACTGCCTGAGTTGACGCCTGCTGCATCACCAGTACATGCTGCCCTTTGTTTGTGCCTTGCCTTCATACCACAATGCTGAGTTATTGTGCATGCTACTATAATTTTTCTTTACAGAGACACAGCCATTTAATTTCTATCTATGTAATCTTGTTCTGGGTTGTAAGCAGTCTGTCATATTGCTCCTTTTCAGGGAATCTTCACACTTTACCATGGTGGGCATGATAATCAAATCACATGAACATGCAAGCAACACATTTGTTACGACTAGAGCCTGACAAGTAATGTGGTATTGTCAAATTCAAATGTTCTTTTTATTTTGAGGGGGATGTGGTACATTGAAAGGCAATCATTTATGATTACTTTTTTCAGGATGCCATAGGTACAGTATCAGTGGTCCACCACAAGATGTTTCGGATGTCTGCTGCTGAGTTTCTCTCCATGGAAACTGTCGACCCATGAAAGGTAAGTCTTTTTTTTTGGGGGCATTATTTAAAAAAAGTAAAAAAATGGTTCATTAATGTTTTGATAATCTTAACTGGTCTTCAGCGTATCATTACAACCAAAAAAAAATGTAACTGCTGTGATTCGTTAAGAACGTGATTTGTCTCATGATGAGCCACTGGTTGGTGTGACATGACTAATGAACTGTACGCAGATAAATACGGCTGTACTTCCCTGACCTGTACCACCCCAAACACCCTGATTTGAAAACACATATCAATGAGTACAATGGTCAAGCTGAGATACTATCTACAGGATTAAATAGGGCCGGCTTCTTGTGAGCACAATGATTCAAGTGGGGCATCCTACAGAATGTGAACACAAATAGAAGCATCAGAGTACACCAAGGATCTTGAGTGGTGTGACGTTATATAATTGGGTGTCCCCACGACACTTTCCTGATTTATAATGAAATTGAAGACTTTAAAAAAACAGGGTTACATACAACTTACACCCCAAAAACTTAAAGTTGTGTAATTCATGAATTGTGATCTCGAAGATGAAGAACATGATTTGTCTTGTGATGGGCAACTGGTGTGACATGACTAATAAACTGTATGCAAATACCTACTGCTGTACTTCCCTGACCTGTACCACCTGAAACACCCTGACCATTTTATAGAATGTGAACACAAACAGAAGCATCAGAGTACACCAAGGATTTTGAGTGACGTGACATGATATAACTGGGTGTCCCCCAGTCTTTTTCCTGATTCCTTATGAAACCGAAGACTTAAAAAAAAAACAGGGTTACATACAGCTTACACCACAAAAACTTAAAATTGTGTAATTCATGAATCATGATCGTCAAGATGAAGAAAGTGATTTATATCATGAGTGACTCATGATGATCGCTATGACTTAAAAACATTCATAAATGAGTACAATGTTCATGCCAAGATATGCACCACACCAGTACTCTGAAGGGAAGTCAAACAAACAACTGTGACTTAAGTTATAGATGGAGAGTGGGCCCTAAAAAGATGCAGATGCACAGATATATGGAGAGTGCACTTAAGAGATGCGGCCACACAGGCACAGTGCCACCTTAACCAGTGGTCAAAATCGTAAATCCAAAACTGGAACAATAATACTCTTGCTGGGGGTAGCTGCAGTAGCAGTCCACTACCAACCAAGATAGAAAGAAGCAGTAAAAAGTACTGCAGATGGATAAGAGATTCAAATCAGAGTCCTGTGATTATGGTGAGGCACAATAAAATGTATGTGACTTGACGGCACGCACACACACATACACAAGCACACACTACAGGTAATGCACAGAAAATGTTAAAGTTCTGTGTAGTACTACCAAATCTTTTAAAACAACTAAAGAAATGCACAGCACCACAGCTAATACCAAAAATTATCAAAACTTACTGAAAGTATTACTGTGTACATGAACACACAAATAATAATACTCTGGCTACCCAAAATCTGTTAAAATGACTTCCTTTCTCACTGAGTCACTGTGAATCCCCCTTCATCATGCCCCTCCACCTAAGCACACTTCTACAGTGTTTGTCAGTATACAGACTGAATATTACAAATTAACATTCAAAATGCACAGAAAACCAAGAAACACTCAAAGATATAAGCACAGGAGTGTTTCCTAAAATCAATGTATTAAATTTTTACCCCAAAATTTAGCTAAAAAATGCTTTTTAAAAGGTTTTTCAATGGTTTGAGTCTCAGAGCTCTGAAATCAAACTGACTCCAGCTTTCCACTACACACACTATGTAGAACCAAGGCTGCGCAAGACAATTTAGAGCCCATGTGACCTGCCATCCCCATTATTCAATGCAAACTTTGCTTTGAGATCCAAAAATAAGGTGAAGTCAACGTGACCTTAATTGAAACCAATGGTACTTCGCGTTACTCATTATGATGAATTACTTCACTTCACAGTGTGGAGTACTTTGCATAATTACTATATATGCAAAGTGCTCCACAGAGTGAAGTGCATGGACTTCGCCCATCACAGTTACGAATATCACTTTTTGTAACTATTTCTGTAAACTCTGTTCCAGCATGCATCTGAAGCTCCAAGAAGATCTGCCAGAGTTACGATTCCTCATCCTCAGGAAGAATCACGTTCGCGTTCATAGTCATCATGGTCATGAAGAAGCTCAGTTCCATCCGTGTTTTAAGCTCTGGGAAGTGCTTTCACTGTTACACAAGTCCTCATCCTCACGACAAATCACGTTCACATTCACGGTTATCACGGTCATGAAGAAATTCAGTTCCATCCAGTATCTGAAGTTCAGGGAATCCCTGCCACTGCTACTCAATTCCTCATCCTCACGACAAATCACATTCACATTCACGGTTATCACGGTCATGAAGAAGCCCAGTTCCATCCAGTATCTGAAGTTCAGGGAATCCCTGCCACTGCTACTCAATTCCTCATCCTCACGACAAATCACGTTCACATTCACGGTTATCACGGTCATGAAGAAGCTCAGTTCCATCCAGTATCTGAAGTTCAGGGAATCCCTGCCACTGCTACTCAATTCCTCATCCTCACGACAAATCACGTTCACATTCACGGTTATCACGGTCATGAAGAAGCTCAGTTCCATCCAGTATCTGAGTTCAGGAATCCTGCCACTGCTACTCAATTCCTCATCCTCACGACAAATCACGTTCACATTCACGGTTATCACGGTCATGAAGAAACTCAGTTCCATCCAGTATCTGAAGTTCAGGGAATCCCTGCCACTGCTACTCAATTCCTAATCCTCACGACAAATCACGTTCACATTCACGGTTATCACGGTCATGAAGAAGCTCAGTCCATCCAGTATCTGAAGTTCAGGGAATCCCTGCCACTGCTACTCAATTCCTCATCCTCACGACAAATCACGTTCACATTCACGGTTATCACGGTCATGAAGAAGCTCAGTTCCATCCAGTATCTGAAGTTCAGGGAATCCCTGCCACTGCTACTCAATTCCTCATCCTCACGACAAATCACGTTCACATTCACGGTTATCACGGTCATGAAGAAGCTCAGTTCCATCCAGTATCTGAAGTTCAGGGAATCCCTGCCACTGCTACTCAATTCCTCATCCTCACGACAAATCACGTTCACATTCACGGTTATCACGGTCATGAAGAAATTCAGTTCCATCCAGTATCTGAAGTTCAGGGAATCCCTGCCACTGCTACTCAATTTCTCATCCTCACGACAAATCACGTTCACATTCACGGTTATCACGGTCATGAAGAAGCTCAGTTCCATCCAGTATCTGAAGTTCAGGGAATCCCTGCCACTGCTACTCAATTCCTCATCCTCACGACAAATCACGTTCATTCACGGTTATCACGGTCATGAAGAAGCTCAGTTCCATCCAGTATCTGAAGTTCAGGGAATCCCTGCCACTGCTACTCAATTCCTCATCCTCACGACAAATCACGTTCACATTCACGGTTATCACGGTCATGAAGAAACTCAGTTCCATCCAGTATCTGAAGTTCAGGGAATCCCTGCCACTGCTACTCAACTCCTCATCCTCACGACAAATCACGTTCACATTCACGGTTATCACGGTCATGAAGAAGCTCAGTTCCATCCAGTATCTGAAGTTCAGGGAATCCCTGCCACTGCTACTCAATTTCTCATCCTCATGAGTCATAATGAATCACATTCAGGGGAGCAGCCAGGAATTTTAAACTTGAACTCAAAACTGATGCATTGTTGCCCCCTCTGTTATGTAAATATAAACCAAAACATGCGCTACCACGCCACACCATTGCCCCCCTCAGCCATGTCTGAGTTCAAGTAATCAGTTTCCTCCTGTAATCCTCCTTCTTTTGTTCTTCTTCCTGCCTGGTAAGTTGCTCTTCTGTGTGTATTTGGCTGGTGGCATCAGTGTCCCATAGCAAACAACAAAGGCAAAAGGGTTCAGCACAACACAGACACAATGTAACTCACAATGTCCTTGCTTTCCTCTTTTTGTTGCCCCTGCCTGATTTTTTTTTACTGTACTCTGCTGCGTACAGTGTGTATGCCTGCTAACACTCCTGATCACATTCATGGTCATCACGGTTACAAAGAAGCTCAGCTCCATCCTGTGTCTGAAGCTTCAGGAAACACTGTCACTTTAAATAAAAGCACAAAAAAAATACATCTACAGTACCTGTTCCACATTTCGTGATTACAGAAGAAACAACCTTTTTTTGTGCAACCCATTTTTTTTTATTTAATCTTCAGTTTTATCACAAATCAGGACACCCAGTTATCATGTCGTATCACTCAAGGACCTTGATCTACTATGATGCTTCTGTTAGTGTTCACATTCTGCATGATACCCTACTAGCAGATGGACTTGAATCTTTGTCCTCACAAGCCATCTGTACTGAATATAATAGCTATAATCGTGAGTGAACATTATTTGTAGCATGTGTGTTTCTCAGTTAGACAGTTTAGGGAAATACAGCCATATATATTTCAATGGCAGCTGTTTGTGGAAGCTCAGTTCCATCCAGTTTCTGGTGCTCTGAGAAGCACTGCCAATGCCAACTTGACTCACATCACGTCATGATGAATAACATTTACGATCATCACGAATCACATCACTTCAACTTTTTTAGAACCAACCCTGTTTTCTTTTTCTTTTTAATCTTCAGTTTCATCATGAATCAGGACACCCAGTTATCATGTACACATTACTCAAAAGCATTGGTCCAGTGCAATGCTTCTGTTAGTGTTCACGTTCTAAAGGATGCCCTATCTGTTATGTTCCATACTGAGAGCTGTTACTGAACATAATACTATCTCACTCCTCCACTCCTTTGCAAAAGTTCAGAAATATCTCATACTGTCCAGACTGTCAAACTTTCTCTCTTCTAACAATTACCTTTCTCCAGTCCAGTCTGGCTTCCGAAAACACCACTCCACCATCACAACCCTTCTAAGTATAACTGATTCCATCCTCACAGCCATGGACAATAGCCTAGTCTCAGCTGCCATATTGATAGACCTGGATAAAGTGTTTGACCCTGTCTCCCACCCACTACTACTCAGCAAACTTACCTCTTTCAGCATTGCCCAACCTGCCATCTCCTGGTTCCACTCGTACCTCCACAACAGGCAACAATCGGTTCAAGTAGGTGACACTCTTTCCTCTCCTCTTCACATCGTGTCTGGCATCCTCCAAGGCTCTATTCTTGGCCCCCTCCTCCTCGTCTCTCTCTTCATAAAAATCCTTCCCTCTTCCTACCTCACCTCAAACATGCATCTTTATGCAGATGACACTGTCATCTTTGCCTCAGGCCCCACCTATGACAGTGTCCTCCCCACTCTACAAAACAAATTCGATAGAGTCCAGTCCTGGTTGCAAAAGAACCTGCTCACACTTAATGCAAAAAAAGTGGTCACAATGGTCTTTTGTTCCAGACAGAAATAGCCACCTTCCAGCCCCCCATCATCACTACAAGGATGACTCTCCTTGGAGCTAATCTCAGCTTTCAAATACCTGGGATTTTGGCTGGACAGACACATCAACTTTTCCACTCACATCAAGGCACTCTGCAACAAACTCTGGCCTAAACACACCATCCTCTATCACCACAAATTGAGGCTACCAATCCCACCCGGTTTGAGCTTGTACGTAGAACTATCTTACCTGTAATAGACTATCTCATCATAGTCTATGGTATGGCCCCATCCTTTTCTCTCTTTCCAGACTTGACATCCTTCTCAACTTCTTCTGCTGCTTCACCACCGCCTTGCTCCCACTCATTCACCACTGCCTGCTCTATGCTCTTCTCTCCCTAGCTCCGCTCTATCACAAGCGAACCATCCATAGTGCCTCCTTCCTAGCTAAATTTTGATATGGGTCCCTCCCCCCCACCTCACCACCCTGCTCACCTCAACCACCATCCTTAAGCTGCCCTTTCCACCACAGGGACCCCTGCACTTTCCACCTCCCCTGCCCTCGCTCTCTTATTAGCCAAGCTGCTTTCTCATACTGCCTCCCCCTTTTCTGGAATAACTCCCCCCCAACCTTTGCCTGGTCCCTTCTTGTTCATCCTTTACTCAGCTCCTCAGGTTCCAACCCACTCCATATGGTCCTAAATGCTCACATGGTCCCAGAATGCAGCCTATGCACCCACTCACCTACCCCAGCTGCCAAGTTCTAGCTGACCTCATCTCCCTTCTCCAACTCCAAATGAAATTTTAGCTGTTTCAGCTCCTAACAATGTATTGCAACTTCTTTGTAAAATGTTGTGCCAGCTGTATGTTTTTCCTCAATCTAAAGTTATGCTCTGTACAAACCATACCTGGGTTGCACCTGGAAAAGAGCCTTGGCTCAGTGTGCCTTTCCCGGCCATCAAATTTTAAAAAAATAAATCAAACAATTAGTGACATACATTACAAACACACTGTCCCCTTCTACAAAAAGTCAGACTCAGGAGACTGGTTTAAAAAAATAGAGATATGGGACTTGTCTGCCTTTAGACCATATCACCGTCATTATCCAGTAGGCACATCCAGATCACATTATTCACTCCTCATCTCATTTCACTACTCATGCATTTTAGCACTACTGAACAGTGATTTAATTTCTTGCTTCTTACAGAGCACCGCTATGGTTTAATCCATTGCCCAGAGATATCTCTTCCTTACCAAAACTGGGACCATTTAAAGGCACTCTTCATCAGCATCTTACAGCTAACAGTTCCTGTGACTGTTTCAACTGACATGGTACCACCTCAGCAGTACTGACATATCCTTGTGTTCCTACTTCTCCCCCTTTCTCTGTGAATGACCACTTTCACCCTAACCGCTCTGCCCTATTTACTACCTCCTTTCCTGATCCTTCTTTCACCTCACCCCTCTCGTCCTCCACCTTCTTTCCACTGTTTATCTTCACTTACCTGAACTTTCGTTGCCACATCTACCTATACCTATATGACAAATCACCTTGGGCTGCCTCCTTTTATTAGGTTATTTTTGATTTCCTACCAATTCATAGTTTTAATTTTAGTTGCAGAGTTAATGTCATTTTAAATACTTTCTTGTTAAAATTTTATGTAATACCATCCATTGTATGTCTGTCATCCTACCCACTGATATGGAACCTTTGTAAAACAGATGTTATGTGCTCAAAGATATTGAAATCTGAGAATGAATACATAAATAAACAAATATTTCTATAGATATGTTGATTAAAAGCTGTTTAAAATGATTTTTTCACATACAGTCACCATGAAATAATAAAGGTTATAAAAGGTTTGGATAAGCATCCAAACCTTTTTTAGCTTATCAGAACCTTTTAGAACATCAGAATATTTTGAGGTTCTCCCATCCCTACTTTAAGAGACAATTCAGCTTGTATGTCACATATCTTTTGAATAGTTTCCCTCCCAGTTATTTGCTGCTGAGAAAATTTGCATGGAAACAGGATATTTATCCCTTAGAGTTTATCTGCAGATACTGCTGATTCTTCACTTGATGTCATAATCATTTGCTGCGATGTCAGTCTGTTGTCATGGTGATAACTGTAATGTAACAAGCACAGTATTATGATATCAGGTTGGAATTAAGCAGTAGGAGTGGATGAACTTGCAAGAACAAAGATTCTGCTTTTATGTACATAACCTCAGTAATAAATAATTTGAAGAAGAAAAACAAAACC
This sequence comes from Neoceratodus forsteri, assembly GCA_016271365.2. Lineage (NCBI taxonomy): Eukaryota > Metazoa > Chordata > Ceratodontiformes > Ceratodontidae > Neoceratodus > Neoceratodus forsteri. Next base: position 864,385,874 of record CM057450.1, on the reverse strand, counting down.
AGTGTGAAATATGTGCTGAATTAACTGCACGTAGTATGTTGTTCTAAGTTCTTCTGAAGGTATTAGTTGCCCTTTAAACCTACAGTAGGTTTAAACTGGCTGCTCAGGAAAGTAGTCTTCAGTAAGTACAGTAGTTTAGGAAAGTGCCATGAATCAAGTATGTGATGGGAGGAGGAGCTGCCAAAAGCTTAGTGCCTTCTATCAAGAAAGTGCAGATTTAAGGATCTGTTAGTTGGGAAGCTGTGCTGAATTTGTTGAACTGAAAGGAGAGTATGCAGCAAATTTAAGCCTTATTTTCAACTGGCTGCTCAGGAAATTAACCTTGGGGTTAGTAGAGTAAGAGGGAGCTGTGAATCAGGTGTATAATTGGGGAGAAGCTGCCAGAGGTTTTATTTGTTTTATTTATATTTTGATAACCAGGCAGGTGCATTAGACACAAAAGTGACTATTTTCAGGCACGACCCAGGAGGTCACAACACAGAGACATAGAGGAACATGGCATACAGTGTCAAGAAATATACAATACATCACATATCAGAAGTGAACAAGATCAAGACAATAGTGGGACCAAGGCACGTAGGGTGTATTATACAAATAGAAGGTAAGAGCCCGTGAGTAACAGTTATAGTAATATCACATTTAAAGTACAGAAATGCCACAGGGTATCATAATGGTGTAATAGTATCATACAACCAGCTGAGTAAAAAAATACAGTTATTGGGAGGAGTTAGGGAGAAAGGTAATGCAGAAATATAGCCAAGTGAGAGAGGGGAGGAGAGAGGGAAAGGGATGGAGAGAAGGGGGTAGGATAGAAGTTGTGGTGGAAAACAGAAATGGGCAGGGTGCCAGCTCACACCACAGAAGACAGAGGGAAATTATGAGGCAGCACAAGCAGAGGGAGCCAAGATCTACAGAGGGTTGAAACAGGTGCATCGAGCATCTGCAGCAAAGAGGGAGCAGTGCTTCTTCTTAAATGTAGCATGACTAGGGGCCAGGCATACATCTAGGGGCAGTGAATTCCAATAAGTGGGAGCTACGTGAGAGAAACCTGATTTCTCTTTGGTAGTTCTCCATCTGGGAATGCTAAGCAAGGAAAGGTTTGAAGATCAGAGGCTGCAGGAGATGGGCTGATGGGTCAGCATGGAGGCAAGGTAGGTAGGCATACTGGACTGCAATATACTGTCCAGCAGGTTCCCAAGAAAGAGGAGTCAGTGTACAATAGGGGAGGTCCAATTTGGGTCTGAACACAGTAGGCAGTGATGTCTTAACCTGGAGGATGCAGAGGCATATCAGCATATATTGTTATAAGTTGTGTCCCACCTCTGAAGAATAGCCTTAGATGCATTAGTATAGATTATGGATCCATATGAGAGTGATGGGAGTAGGATTCCTCTAGCAATGGCCAACCTTGCAGAAGGGGTTAGGATACGGCTTGTTTTGTAGTCTAAACCCAGTTTGGCATTGACAGCCTTACATGTGGAGGTTCTATGGGTGTCGTAAGTTAGGGATTCATCAAGCAAGATACCCAGCTATTTAAAGAAAGTTACCATCTCCAGTGGGGAACCATCAGCCTAGGAGACCAGGAAAAATTCTCTGCTCTGTTTTATTTTAATGGAAGACCCAAAGAGCATAGCCTGGGTCTTTCCGGTATTGAGAATGAGCTTATTTCTGGTGATCCAGGACTGAATATTTAGTAGGTCCATAGAAAGCTTATGGTTAATAGACTGAACATTATTTGAGCTTGTGTAAAGAACAAGGTCATCGGTGTATAGTAACGATGAGCAGGAGGATATGTTTTGTGCTATATTATTAATGAAGATTGAGAAGAGAAGGGGTCCAAGGATAGATCCCTGTGGTACACCAGCATTAATGACTGCTTTTTTGGAGATGGCCGAGTTGAATTTTACTGCTTGAGTTCTGTTCGATAGGTAGCTATGGAACCAGATTACAACTCCAGTGGAGAAACCCAGGGTTCGGAGATTAGCAAGTAAAAGAAGGTGGCTAACAAGATCAAAAGCTTTCTTCAGATGGATAAATACTGCACTGCTTTGAAGACCCTGATCCATGGCATGAAGAACATAATTTGTTAGCTGTAATAAAGCAGTTTGAGTACTATGGCCTTTTCTGAAGCCATGTTGGTTTGTGTGCAGGAGGTTATACTTAGAGAGGTGTTCAGAGATGTGCAGTGATGAGCTTCTCAAGGATGTTATTTAATACTGATAGTATAGCTATTGGCTTATAATTAGCTATACCTTTTTTTTCACTTTTTTAAAAAATGGCTTGACTCTGGCCAGTTTCCATATATCAGGCACCACTCTTTCACACAGGGACAAATTGAGTATTCTGGCCAGCAGTCCTGTGATGAACGGGGCCGCTAGCTTTAAAGAGTTTTGGTTCAAGGCAGTCAGACCCAACAGCAGTACTGTCTGATATAGAATTGATATGTGTTAGGCCATCCTTCTTTGAAATAGCTTTAAAGTAGAATGAAGACGTCATTTTCATGTTCTTCGGGGTGGGGGATCCAGAGATTAGGTTATCAGGAGAGAAAACAGTGGTATATCTGGAGAGGTCAGAGAAGTGAGTATTAAATGCATTGGCAATTGTTCATGAGTCATTACAGTGAACTCCTTTCAGTATCATGTCACTATTGAGGTGAGTTTGATTTGAACAGAGGAAAGTTTTGATATGAGACCAAAATTTCTTATTGTCACCAGCCACATCCATCAGTAGGCTCTTACAGTATTGTCTTTTTGCATGTCTAATTTGTGTTTTGCATTTCAATCGCTGTTCTCTGTAGATGTTAAAGTCAGCATTGAGACTGGAGATTTTAAACTTTCTCCAGCATTTGTCCCTATTTTTGAGTGATGCAAGGAGGTCTTTATGCAGCCATCTGGTTTATTTACTACAAACTCACCAAGTGATGACCGGAGTATGTTTATCTTGAAAGAACACAAATTTACTGAGGAAGGCAAGGAAGGTGGCATTCATGTATGGTGATTGGTAGACAGGGCACCAGTCAGTGTGAGACACATCATATAGAAAATGAGCCTGGTTTAAGTTGGTGTATTTCCTGAAGCATATACAGTGTTGGGGGAACATGGAGACTGTAGATGGACTCTATATACAGAAAATGGGGGAATGATCATTGTTAGTGTCCAGCAGCATACCTGTTCCTGCAGTTCTATCCACGTGATTCATTAAGACCCAATCAATAAGGGTGCTGGAATCAGCAGTAACAGACACTCTTGTAGGATCAGTAATGATTTGGTGTAAGTTGTAGCTCTGCACCAGGGATTGTAGAGTATCTTAGGATTTGTTAAGCCAGTTTAAATTTAAGTCTTCGAGAATGATAAATTAATTATTCCCTGCATATGCAGCTGTATGATCCAGTAACTCCACTAGGCCATTTAGACCACTTTGGGAGGGAGTTATAGGCACAGACAATGTGAAGTTTCTTAGCTCCTAGTCTGAGTATGGCATGGATGTATTCACACAAGGAGTTTTGCTTGTCAGTAATCAGAGTTAGGTTTAGATTATTTTTGTAATACATAGTGACACCCCCACTATGCTTTGGAGGTGGTCTGTTGCACCTAAGAAAGTTGTAAGTTGGAAGTATGCAGCAGATATCTGGGATAGAGGGCTTTAGCCATGTCTCAGATAGACAGAGCACATCGGGGTGGTAGTTGGTCACCTAGGCTTCAAGTTCTGCATGACTGTGGAGAAGACTCCTAACATTAAGATGGATCATGTGTAGACCTTTCATATCATTGCCTGTGCAATTTAGGGTAATTGACTTGGCATTGGTATAGAGTTCAAGTCAATGTCCCCAGACAATAATAGGACCAACAATATAATGTGCACTAACTTATGCAGTGCAATTTGAGGGCTATAACAGCTATAGATACACCACCAATTAGTAACAGATGCGGTAGCGTAGTAGATGAGTAGTATAATTCCTTCAATTACCTATTTAGAATCCATTAAAAACACAGATAATTCAAAATATACTGAACAACTCTGTCGTAGATCCTTTGAGAAACTGAGAAATCACAGGATCCATAGGTCTTATGCAAAGAGAGCATTTTTGAAGAAACAGTTTGATGGAATTGTTACCACACTGAAGAGGATGTTGGGTGAGCCTATTCCATACATCCTGCATGAGATACACATGAACTACCATGTTCATGCAAGGCGGATGGGGAGGAGATGTGGCCCCAGTCAGGCAGTCAACTGAATGGCCTGCCAGGGACCCAGAGTGGATCCCCCACACAGGATAGTCTGGTACCTGCATCATGCATCAGGCACAAGGCAAGGAGCAACAGATGCACCCACAGACCGTGTGGCTGGGTGCAGGTGGTGGTAAGAGGCCCCCCTCATGCCTGCCCTGGAGATATCCCCCACTGACAGAAGCACTGCTGCTCCCCAACCCTGCACTGAGCAGCACCCATCCCAGACCCCTGAAGCCTGCTTGCTGCCCATGAACGAAGTGGAGACCATCCACAGCATTAACCCCCCCCTGCATACAGTGGGGCATCGGCCACGGGACAGTGGTACCACTGACCACACACATCTCCATGACACCCCCCCCACTGCACAGACCACACCACCCACAGACCTGGCAGGAGGAGCTGCAGCCATAGGCTGCCAGCCGCACTGCCCAATGGATGCCTCCCCCACCACCTGCACCAGGGCTGGGGCATACACTTGCAAAGGGGGTCTCCGGCTGCATGGACAGGGTTATCCCTGAGTTGGGATGCAGGAGCTCAGGTCCAGTTGCTTTGCTGGGTGGGACCCTGTGGGTGCATGGGTATTGCCATGTATGGCAGTTATAGCAGGGTCCCTGCTGGTGTATCATTCCACCAATGTGTCCGCCCTGTGTGTCACACTGTGCATCTTGGTGGATAGCGCATAGTGTGGACACAGCCCCCTTCCACTCCCTGCACGTTGCTGTCTGCATGGCTGGGGGACCGGGTGCTTTGGGGCTGCATGCCCCATTTGATTAATCTGGCATGGGGGTGCAATGGGTGAGGAGTGGCTATGTGACACAGATATGTGGCTCATAGCCACTCTGCACAATAGTGCATAAGACTAAATGAATCCAGTACCATATTCTTGGCCTGAGCTACAAGTAGCACCCTAACTGTAGTGGGGACCATTCCTACTACATTTTACCATACTCATGCCATTGAGAGGGGCGGAAATCTCAAAACATACACATGAACCTACAGCTGTGCAAACCCCTACATAGTATTTTGTGAGAACACCGTGGGGACTTATTGAAGCCCTCCCCCCACCACCACCACCATCATCATTCACACTGGCTCACTAAAAATGAAAACATCACTTTATAAATTCCATTTTGTGGAACATTTGAGCCCAAATAGAACAAGTACTAGCTCTGATCTGTTTACAGCAATGTTTCAGGGCTAGTTACAGTTCTTGTCTGGGATGGGCATTTATTGAGCAGAAACAGTTACATAAATGGTCCATAACTGCAATTTGCTATTGTTGCAGTGCTTTGAAGTTCTCCAGTACGCCATCCACTTCCCCTCCTCACAAACCTTACATTTTGCAGGAAGAAATATACTGTCATTCTCACTGTTAGGTTCCTTCCTGACTAGTCATGTTGTGACACTATTACCATGATGTCCTGAGAGATGACTAGACATGATGATAGGAAACATGCATCCATAAAACATATACTGTAACAGTAATGGCTCTGTCCAGTCTTACAAGTTTGTATCCAAAGGGGCTGAAAGACATGATCAGACAAGAAGGAACCTGACACTAATCTCCACTGAATGAATACCCCTGGTTAACTTGGTTTCCTCAGCTTTCCCAGGTAGTTTAGTGGTTTGGGGTGAAATTTCTAGCCATGCTGACACCCCTGAATAACCACATTGCTGTCTTATTGCCACATTGAGCTTGTATTTCTTTAGTTAGCAAATATGATGCCTGACTCCATTGCAACTGAGGGATTCAGTGCCAACAGACTACTGTGATTTGCTTGAGCCAGAAACATAGCACAAACTGCAGTAGTACAGTGAAGCATTCTGTTTAGGTTTGGGTGGACACTTTAATGTTCAATTGCAACTTTTCCTCACTGTGAACTTGACCATCTGAGACAAACAGCCATCAGTTAGGATGCACACACCCTTTTTTGCAGGATATCTAAACCATGAGGCGGGAAGCAGGGCAGCGGGAAGGGGGGAAGGAAGTTGTGAAAAGCCATGTGCACCAGTACAAGGAATCATGAAAATAAAATTATATCCCCCACCTTGAACACACCTCTAACTCCCCAGCACCTATCCCCTGCCTACAGCCCCACTCCCCCTGCCCTCCGGGGCCCACCCTGGACCCACCTGTTCCAAACCATACCCACCCTTCATGCTCTACCTATCCCCTATCCCCTGCACCCTTATCACCAGGTCCTCGCCCGGGCGCCGAACCGTGGGTCCCTGCTGCCACCGTCCTCTAATCAGAATAATCACATTGCTACTCTTACTGTCTGGGAATGTACACCCCAATCCTGGACCTTCATCTGCGAGCCTGCCCAAATCCTGTACCACTACCAGTCTCTGCCTTCCATCCTTTAACATATGTAGCCTCCTAAAGAAAACTGCTGCTCTCCAGTGCTGGGTCACCCAAAATCAACCTGATATTCTTGCTCTGGTAGATACTTGGCTCTCTAAGTTCACCCCTTACTCTGCTATCTCCCTTCCTGGATGCACCTTATTCAGGGAAGACCATGTAGGCAAACATGGTGGTGGGGGCGCAATATTCATGCCATATTAATGCGGGACACCCAAATAGGTCATGCACTCCCTGCTTCAAAACTTGACTATGGCGCCCAAGCCCTCACACTAAAAGTAATCCCTGACCCCGCCAGAGGCCCTCTTTTTCTCACTGTCTCCTACACATCCCCAAGAAACCAGAGCTCAGCAGTCCAGTCCCTCATCGACTTCCTCACATCCCTCCCACACAAAGTTGAGCATGTCATTCTTGGTGATCTTAATGTAAACTGGCTTGCTTCTGCCACCTTCCAAACCAGGGACTCCTTCACTGCCCTGGATTTGCCCCAACTAATCTCACAGCCCACCAGGTTCAACCGATCCAGTGGAACCAACACCTTCCTAGACTTCAACTTATCAAACCGGCCTTTTAAAATCCAGGACATCACTGTCCTCCCTAATTCACTTAGTAATCACTCCCCAGTCATCTGTACCTGGTCATCCACCTCTCCAAAACCAGTGTCCCAGGCTACACTGCGCCGGCGGCTATGCCCTGGTGGCCTAAAAAAGTTGAAACAGCACCTAGCCCAGCTAGACTGGTCACCTATCCAACATGCCCCAGATATCGACTCAGCTCTCGACTTCTTCACAAGTGCCTTCTGCAAGGCCTGTGACCTCTTCACCCCCACACCAGGATCCATACAAAGAAACACAACACCCCTTGGATCACCCCTTCCCTCATCCAAAAACTTAAGAATAGGGATAATCTCTGGTGAATCGCTATAGATTCAGACAATCCATCTGACAGAGAAGCCTACAATGCAGAGTGCAATAAGTGCATCTGGGCCATCAGATGGGCCAGGGCAGAGCACTACCAGGCCACGCTCACCTCCACCCAGGGCTCGGCGTGGACCTTCTGGGATAGCATGAAAGAACTAAATTGGAAGACTCACTCCCCTCCACCATCTCAGCTCACCATCGATGGAGCTACCTCCTCTGCTCCACTACCTATGGCTGAATGCCTCAACACCACTTTCTCTGATCTAGCTCTGTCCTCCCCCAGCAGCTTTTTGATCAATCACCCTCCTCCCCCTGCCCTCGTCACCCCCTTTCTACCTGCACACCCTATCCCCCATGAATCTCGGCAACAGCTATTAAAAGCCCTTGGTAGTAATAACCCCAGCAGCGACCCTCTTGACTCCAGGATCCTCCGACTGGTCTTGGACGTTGTCCTAGTTGCCCTGATGGCCCTACTCAACCGGTACCTATGCCTTGGACAGTTCCCTAGTGCATGGAAAACTGCTGAAATCACTTCAATACACAAGAGTGGTGATTGATCCTCCCTCAGCAACTATAGGCCAGATTCCATCCTCCTCCCACTCTCCAAAGCCCATGAAAAAGTGGTGTCTATCCAACTATCTGAGTACTTGGCTAAGTGTGACATTATGTGCCCAGAGCAGCACAGCTTCTGCCCAGGACACAGTACAACCACTGCTCTCCTGGAATTCTCCCAATACCTGCACTCTGCTCTCGACTCCAGCAACCTGGCCGGTGCAGTGTTCAATGACCTCTCCAAGGCCTTTGACACTGTCTGTCACCCCCTCCTACTCGACTGTCTCCACCAACTCGGTTTTTCTGCTGGTCCCCTTGCCTGGTTTTCCAGCTACCTGTCTGCTAGATCCCAGCGTGTAAAAATCAATGGCTCCCTCTCCAACATTTGACGCGTTAGCTCCGGGGTCCCACAGGGCTCAATCCTGGGTCCAATTCTCTTCAGTCTCTACCTCAACACTCTCCCCAGCTCCTGCAATAGCAAGATGCTCCTCTATGCAGATGATGCAGTTCTCTTTGCCTCACACCCAGATCCCGCCACTCTCCAATCATCCCTTCAACTTGCCTACAACCAAACAGAATGGTGGTTTCTTGATCACACACTAGTCATAAACCTTAAGAAAACCAAATCAATGCTCTTCTCTCACCACCAAAATAAAGCTAGAAGTGCCCCCCCCTCCTGATTACCCTCTACTCATTGCCTCCACAGGAGCTCTCTGAAGTTGCACCACTTGTCTCCTGTATACTGTTAACAGTAAATCCTGGGCCTTTCTAAGCAAAATCAAGCTATAGTCAGCATGCCACAAACAAATCCTAATAGCTCAAGAACCGTAAGTGCTAGACATAAAGTATGAGTGGCAAAGTTATTCAGCATAAAATTATGTTTCCAATGGCGGTATGCAAATAATAATATGTAATTTTGTTTTTTTTCTATGCTGGTTGAAACAACAAAAAAAAATATTTTTTCACTAAAACAGGCAACATAAGCCATACACACCATACCATAAACAAATGTGAATAACTCCTAAAGTATACATGATATACACAAAATATCAGTGGCAGAGTTGTTCAGCATAAAATTACCTTTCCAATGGTGCTATGCAGTAAAATATATATTATATTGTTACATGATATATTAAAATATATAAGTGACTTCTCCAGACATTACAAGGGCACACTGGGAGTCAGTAGCTGACTTCTGCAGACGTCCTCAGGACACACCAGTGAATTTTACTGACGACTACAGGCGTATGCTAGGAGACAATGAGTTAACTCTCTGCTCCCATTAGAGCAAGTGCCCACATACAAATACCTAGGCATCACTTTTGATACTGCCCTCACCTTCCACACCCATGTCAATGCTCTTTTCTCCTCCATAAACTCTTGGATTGGCCTACTTTACCACCATAGGGATTGCCTTCCCCTCGCTGCCCTATGGCTGGCCATCACCTTCTCCATCTTTTTCCTAGTGGACTACAGCTTGCCCATCTGTGCTGTAGCTGATAACACCACCCTCTCTAAAATCCAGCTCTCCATCAATAAGGCCTGTAGGCTCCTGACCGGAGCCTCCAACTGCACCCACACCTGCCTGCTCTATTCCTCTGCCAACCTGCTCAACTTTGAGGAATGTCTGCACTATCATACCTGCCTTGTTGCTAAGAAATCCCTGCTCAGACTCTCCCCCAGGAGTCTCTGCATCCCTACTACAGTCATTCTCCTTCTTTTCCACCCACAGCTCTGTTAAAGCCACCTTCAAAGTGCCCAGAACCAAGACCTCCCTCACCCAGAGGTCCTTCTTTTTTCAAGTCCCTGCCTGGTTCAACTCCCTCCCTACCTGCATCACCAACACTGCCAAACTTGGACCCTTCAAAACCACTATTTGGAACCATCTCTTTAATGTCTGCTGCTGTAGGTGCAACTAACCCTGCTCCCCCTAATCCTACTGCAGGATCTTTCCCTGCCTGGCCCCCCAATCTCAACAAGGTCCCCTGGACTGCCGATCCATCATTCCCCTTACCCCTTTTTATCTATCCCCTTAGGTTTATACAAGGATGTATTCCACTGCAACTCCAGAGAAATTGTACATCTTTAATTGTAAATCTGTATTTTATACCAACATGTAACTAAGTGTATTCCGTGTTCAATGTCTGCACCTGTAATGTTTTCCAATGTTGTAACTGCACAATGTTCTATAGTCTTGCCCTCCCTGAGATGAAGTGCCTTTGTAAATGAGTCCCTGATTCAAAGGTTGTAAATTCGACTTGTTCAAATAAATAAATAAATAAAACAAAACATCAACCTTGAAGTGGAGGGGAAACTTGTGAAATTCATTGTGACACATAACAATTTCAGCTTCAATGGTAAACATTATGTTCAAACTATGGGAACAACTATGGGCACCAGGATGGATCCACAGTACGCTAATCTCTTTATGGCAAAATTGGAAGAGGACTGTTTAAGGCACTGTACACACAAATCACTAGCTTATTTCCATTACAATGATTATTTGTTTATAATTTGGACAGAGGGCACTGACACACTTAAGGATTTCCATTAGGAACTGAATAACCCATATCCAACCATAAAGCTTTCCCTGGAATATTCTGCTACCAGTGTTAATTTTCTGAATGCCACTGTCACCATCAAGGATGGAACCCTACATACGTTTATTTACAGGATGCCAACAGATAGACAAAGATACTTACACAGGAATAGTAATCACCCTAGCCACACAAAAAAAATCGGTCATGTACAGTAAAGTACTATGGTATCACTATATCTTTTCTAATAGGGAAGACAGAGATAGACATTTGGCTATGTTGAAAAACACCTTTATTGAGCAAGGACACTCTTCCAGGGAAATTGACCAATCAGTATCCAACCATAAAGCTTTCCCTGGAATATTCTGCTAACAGTGTTAATTTTCTGAATGCCACTGTCACCATCAAGGATGGAACCCTACATACGTTTATTTACAGGATGCCAACAGATAGACAAAGATACTTACACAGGAATAGTAATCACCCTAGCCACACAAAAAAATCGGTCATGTACAGTAAAGTACTATGGTATCACTGTATCTTTTCTAATAGGGAAGACAGAGATAGACATTTGGCTATGTTGAAAAACACCTTTATTGAGCAAGGACACTCTTCCAGGGAAATTGACCAATCAGTAGACCATGCAACACAGGTACCAAGAGAACCACTACTTCAGTTTAAGGAAAGGACCACTGCCAACAGAATACCCTTAGCAGTCACATATCACCCTGACCTTGAACTTCTTTGTAAGATTATTAAGGACCTCCACCCAATATTTTGTGAGGATGAGACCCTAAATTGTATTTTTCAAGAATTATCACTACTATCTTTTAAACAACCACCTAATTTAGCCAACCTGATTATAACAATTAGAGTAAACTTTGACCAAAACAGAATTCCTTGACAGTAAATGGTGCATGTCCCTGTAATCAACTCAGATATAAGACTTGTCTGCTCATTTCCACTTCGGATTGTGTGGCTACATCACAAAACAGACAATTCAGGGGAATTATACGCGTACATTAAAGAATGTTGTTCATTTAATTCAATGCAAGAGTTGTCCTCACCCAGGGTATATAGGAGAGACAAAGCAAGCACTCAACACTAGAATTAATGCACAAGGTCATACTTTTAATTTGAAGATGACTGAAAAAACAGTGGGGCAACACTTCTCTCTGAATGGCCACTTAATCTCAGATATATCAGTAATTTTCTTAAATTGCATTTCAAAAGTACACAACAGAGATGGGCTTCTGAGAGCAAGCTTATTTTACTTCTCAATATGGTGGAAGATGGCATGAACATAGATTTGGGGTTCATCTCACATTATTCTACTTAAACTTGAACAGACCTTTAATTTAAAAGATGGACATATAATAGGACTTCAGCTTGTCTTTATTTTTATTTATTTGTTTTGTTTTAATCTGTACAGATTACATTTTAACTGGTTATTAACATTTTGGTTTCTAACCAAAGAACTATGTGTGTGTGGATGGGGTGGAGGGTATTTTTTTATGAGGGGGAGGTTGTGTATGTGAGGAGAGTATGGTGGAGGTTGTGGTTATATTGAGGTAGGCTTATATTCAGGTACATGACATAGTGATGTTGCAGTGTGTTTAGACTCTTAGTTCACACACTAAGTGAATATTTACTTTCTTCAAACTAGTTTTTTTTCATGAGGGGGTAATTCCATTGGGTTTTTATTCAGATTTCTTAGACTCTTGCTTTACATATAGCAGTCTGATTATATACTGTCACTCTTTTGAACTGTGAACATATTAGGATGATGATCTTACTCACTTGAGGGTCCTTAATAGGTTTAATTCCATTGAGTAAATATTGTAGTGACTGGTGTAAATGATGGTGTGTTAAACTCTTGGATCACATTCATAGTGACTATTTACTTCGTTCTAACTAATTATCTTCCCGGGGGGATGGTTTATTTCCATTGTTTTTTTTTAATTTTTTAATTCAGATTCCTTAGACTGTTATTGTACATATAGTAGTTTGATTATATACTGTTACATTTGTGAACTCTGTACATATTGGGATGCATGATTCCATTTACTTGGGGGTCTCTGACAGGTTGAATTAATTGGGTTATATTATAGTGATTGGTACATATTGAACCCTTAATGTATTAAGATGCATGGTCTTATTTTCTAAGGGGTCCTTAACAGTTTTTTTTATTTGTTTCTTATACTGACAATTGACATTATCATGTATAATATCATGTTACAACACTGAAGATCTTAAGGTTTACGGAATATAGTAACTAGATGAGTGTATAATTGGGAACATGTCTCCAGATAGGTTGTTTGCTATATAAATATGTGAAACAGTTCCTCACACTAGGGAAACTCTACTTTGAACCCTCTTTATGCCATATATAGAAAAGACAACAAATCTCTGTGTGCAAGAACTGAGGCAATGGCTACCCCAAAGGGAATTGGCTGGGAAGCCAAGTTTCAAGGAAATACAAAATCACACATACCTCCACAATGCAAAGCATCATAGGCAGCATATGCAAACTACCACAGAATATTGTGCTGGTTCAAATTTAAGCAGAAATGCATGGTGCCAAAAGGCCTCTCACGCAGTTTGCAAAGGGTGCCAACAGAAGACACACACACATGTTTCATCCTACCAGGACTCATCAGTATGCCTTGTCTGTTTGACACCCAGGTGGAATGAAACAGCTACCCTAAGATTGTCTATCTGGATTATATTGTGGTGAACCCAATTAAGACAAAAAATAATTTAAAAGACAAAGAACCTCTGTGCGTAAGCACTAAGGCAATGGTTACCCCAAAGGATATTGGCTGGGAAGCCAAGTTTCAAAGAACTACAAACTCACACATACCCCCACAATGCAAAGCATCTTGGGCTGCATATACAAATCACCATAGAATATTATGTTTGTTCAACTTTAAGCAGAAATGCAGTGGGGTGTCAAACTGACAAGGCATACTGATGAGTCCTGGTAGGACGAAACAAGTGTCTATGTCTTCTGTTGGCACCCTTTGCAAACTGTGCGAGAGGCCTTTTGGCACCATGCATTTGTGCTTAAAGTTGAACCAGCATAATATTCTGTGGTGATTTGTATATGCAGCCCATGATACTTTGCATTGTGGGGGTATATGTGATTTTGTATATATAGAAAAATTCTGTTATATGTACTGTATTTTTTTTGCTTGTTTAAACACACATTAATATCACATTTTAACTGTGTACTTAAGCAAGTAATGAATCTAAAGTTCTTACTTTTCATTAGACTGTATTCACAAAACACACTGAGACATTCATAATTTATGTTAGTGGAGTTTTCTGCTTGAAGAGTCCTTATCTCATTTTGGTGACATTTCACCTTTAAAGGCTGCTTAGTTTAAAACAAACTGGTGAAATGTGATTCCTCTGATTTTAACTGCTGTTATGTTTGAAAGAGTATTTTAAACCAATGCTAATTCTTTCTGTTTTTTATGTATGATCTGGGTGTTAATAATATTGGATTTTCTACATAATTGTCTTAAGCTTTTGAAGAAGAATTTGATTGGTCCAAAAGCTTAGGCACTTTGTTCTTTTTGTAATATCTAAGTTGGTCCAATAAAAGGTATCAAACCATTTGCTTCTGGATGTGGGATGCAAATTAATACAGGAAGTAGGATGGAAGAAATGAAGGGGGATTGGAGCAGGTGCATTAAAAGGAAAGGGGGATGGAGGGAAAGCAAAAATGAAGTGTAATAAGAAACAGATTTGTAACAAAACATGGAAAGCCATGTATCTGAATTCTAAAAGTCTAACAAATAAGACTCCAGACCAACAGGTCACAGTGACAAAGGCCAACTAACTATTGAGGCCATTACCAAGTCATGGTGCATTGAAAACCTTGACTGGGACATAGCCATTCCCAGGCTATACTCTGTTCAGAAAGCACAGGGTAGGAAGGAAAGGAGGGGGTATGGTACTTTATGGGAGGGCATTAAAGTGAAAGAGATACAGGGAATTTGGAGGGCAGAGCTACTGCAGGTTACCCTAGAGACAGGGGCTGGAGCCTCAATTTGCACTGGTATGATCAACAGATAGGGGGAGGAGTTAGATAAAGCAATGATGGAAGCCACTGGCAAGATTTCAGAAAAGGGGGAGGTGCTGTTGGTGGAGGACTTCAAATTGCCCGGATGTAGATTAAAGCAGCCAAGCTACAGCTTCAGCTACTAGCAAAGAATTCTTGGAGTCCCTGCATAGGGAATTCCTCAGTCAGTGAACCCACTCCTGATGGGACAATACTGGACCTGGTACTCTACAACAGAGACAGGGTTGCACATGTCAAGGTGGCAGGCCACCTTGGGATGAGAGATCACCATAGAGCATGGTTCAATATGAGGATGGCTGCAAAGTTGAGCCACACAAAGGCAAGTGTCCTGGACTTCAGGAGGGCATATTTTAAAAATATGTGTGAATGCATCAGTGATGAACTGGCAGGATGGGATGGACTGGGTGGGGTAGAGGAATATCAAGGGAAACTAAAATGGGACATAGCAAAAGCAGCAAATCTCTGTGTCAATCAAGAGAGCTGACAAAAGAGCAAATAAGAGACAATTACAGTTCTTGACAGAGGTGGCAGAAAGGTAAAAGGTAAGAGGGTAACATTCAGAATGTACAGAAGATGCAGAAAGAGGAGGATAAGGAGGTGTATCGGGGAAATAGATGAAATCAGGTAGAGCAGCAAGGAGCACATAGGTACAAACTGAAGAGAGAATAGCCAAGGCAGTAGCAAAAGGGGACAAGACTTTTCTTAGATATGTCAGCAAGAAAAGAAAGACTGGGGTGGGACTAAGGCTGAGAAGGGAAGAGGTAGAATGTGCAGTAGGGGAACAATAATTTGAGAAGGGAAAGTGTGGAATGTGCAGTGTGAGAACAGGAAGAGGCAGATATCCTAAACAAATGCTTTTGTTCAGTGTTCACAAAGGAAAATGTAACAACAGCATTGGAGGTAGGAAGGTAGACACTAGCCCTTTTTTTGTTGGAGAGTCCTAAGGTGACTTGCAAATCTTAAAGTGGACAAAGCAATGGAGCGAGACTGGGTCCACCCAAGGGTATTGAGGGATCTCCCAGAGGTACTTGATGCACCTCTAATTGCCCTATTTAAGAGCTCATTGGAAATAGAAGTGATCCTGAAGGACTGGAGGAGGGCAGATGTAGTCCTACTAAACAGAAGTGGTAGCAGGAAAAAGGCAAGCAATTATAGGCCAGTCAGCCTAACTTCAGTGGTGGGAAAGTTAATTGCATCACTGCTGAAAGAAAGGATTGTGTAACAAGATCGGAGTGGAGTGATAGACATGGCCTACCAAGATTTTTGTAGGGTGTTCAACACCATTCCACATCGGAGACTAGTAAGCAAGTTGGGTAGCTTATGAGTGGGTCAGAATGTGGTAAACTGGATAAGAAATTGGTTAAGGGGCAGGCAGCAGAGGGTGGTGGTAAATGGTGTTTCTCAGAGGAAGGGAGGGAGGGTGACCAGCGGTGTTCCTCTTGGATTAGTGCTAGGACTGGTCCTCATTAATGTATTTATATGTAACATTGCAGAGGAGCTCAAAGGGAAGGTCTGCCTCTTTGCAGATGACACCAAACTCTGAAACAGGGTGGACACTCTGCAGAGGGATGGAAAAGATGACCAGAGACATAAGAAAACTGGTGGAGTGGTGAAGGGTATGGCAGATGGGTTTCATTGTGAAAAAGTGCAAACTAATGCACCTGGAGCATGGAAACTCAGGGGTGGAGTACAAACTTGGGGTGGTGATTCTGACAACCGCCAAACAATGGCCAGGCAGTGTGATAAGGCAGTTGGAGGCCAGGTGAGATGCTGGGTTGCATAGGGAGGGGTATCATCACCATCAGAAAGAGAAGGTGGTGGTGTAGCCTCTGTATAAATCTCCGATAAGACCCCACTTATAATACAGTGTCCAGTTCTGAAGACTACATCTCAGAAAGGACATAGAGTGGAAGTGGTCCAAAGGAGGGCACCTCAAATGGAGCAGGGTCTGCATCAGAAGCCCTATGAGAAGAGATTAAAGGACAAAACTATGTACACCCTGAAAGAGAGGAGAAGAGAGAGAGGGGGAGATATGATAGAGACTTTCAAAAACCTCATGGGGTAAGCAAGGTGCAAGAGGAGAGTATCTTTCAGAAAAAAAGGTGCTCAAGGACAAGAGCGCATGATAAGAAGCAGGAGTTATGTGACAAAGTACTTCTTCATGGAAAAAGTAGTGGATTTCTGAAACAGTTCTCCAGCAGAGGTGGTGGTGGCAAAAACAGTGGTGGGGTTCATGAATGCATGTGTAGGCATAAAGGAATCTTAGGAAAAGGGAGGTAGGGGTGAATGGGCTGAAGATCAAATAGTATCTGCATTGATACTACAGTATATGTGGGGAAAAATGGGCAGACTAGATGGGCCAGGTGGCCCTTATCTGCCAGAAAATTATGTTTCTCTGTCATAATGTTAATTTATTTTCCTGAAAGTTTAGTATGATGCATTTATTTTGTACGAAAATGTGACAGGAATCATATTTA
The DNA here is from genome assembly GCA_016271365.2 of Neoceratodus forsteri. Lineage (NCBI taxonomy): Eukaryota > Metazoa > Chordata > Ceratodontiformes > Ceratodontidae > Neoceratodus > Neoceratodus forsteri. The sequence continues at coordinate 864,368,707 of CM057450.1, read as the reverse complement.
TACATGCCCAGTATCACACATTAATCCTTCTGATATCATAGCTTTGTCCAATCAAGTGATCAATGCCCCACAGAGTACAAAAGATGTCTGTCAGCCAGAGTAAGCAAGATCAGCTTTCCATATAAACCTGCAGATGTGAAGTAGAGTGCCGTATTGTTTGCAGAAAAAGTTGACTTTATTGAATGCTACAGTATTTCAGGCAGACCAATTTTATTACTAAAAGGGACTAAACTCTGAGCTCAACCAACAAACTCTAGGGCATCGTCAACTGACTTGTCTGTCACACCTTGCAAAAATGATGTCCTTGGTGTATTATAAAAGGCTCCTTATTCATCATCCTCATGTGCAAATCAATAAACTTTCAAGTAGTTCTCCAGTTTCTTTTTTAACTGTGTTTTATCACTAGACAGACATCACAGGAATGCAGACCTTGTAATGGAATTTGTAATGTGCATAATTTCAGAAAATAATATCATGTTCAATACATTCTTGATTATAACTGCCACCCTTGGCTGACTTTCAGCTGGATGCAAGGTAAAAACTAATAGTTCTATGTTATTTTGCAGAACATTTTTGTCATAAATTAAAATCTTGCGAAAGGGGAAGATTTATGACTATAGAAGCCAAGACCATCTATGTTTTCATATATGAGGACAGTGCTTGCAACTCAGTTCAGACTTCCCCAAACAGTAATGAATTTTGTTTTAGAAAAAGAGAAGCAATGGAAATGAAAGCCCTCAGCTTATCCTTTAATGAGAAACTGTGTTGGCAGGCTCTGGCAAGCTTCCCTTTATTGTACCACCATTTCAATATCCTACAGCAGACTGAACCACTGAGCATTTACAAAAAAGCAGAGACCCCCCCTTTGAACCAGAATGGATTTGAACATTCTGCTGATGGTTGGTTGATTCTAAGCCATACAACACAATAGGGTGTTGGTTTCTACTCATAAACTGTATGCAGCGGTGCACTGTAAGACACAAGGTGCTTGCATCAAGTGCCTTCAAAAACATTTGTGACCATCGCCACCCACGAGGTGTGCAAACTAAGCATATAGATGGCAAAGGGCAAAGTCTGTTATACATTTGGGTGAATGGTGCATAAGTTCTCGGTTAGAAATTAACTTGGAATGTGGTATGGAGCCTCCACATATGGGGACGTTTATGGGGATGCTTATGACAGAGCACTGCTAAGATGTTTCCGCACAGGGAATAAATACAAACCCCTACCCTCTGTGGCAGGGAACATGATAACTAGGAATAGGAGAATCTCCAAAGGTTCTGAGGTTCTAAATGGTTCTGATAAGCCAAAAAAGGTCTGGATCCTTATCCAAACCTTTTAAGAACCTTTTATGACCTTTAGTGTTTTATGGTAACCATATGTTAAAAAATCATTTTAAACTGCTTTTAATCAACATATCTGTAGAAAAAAACAATTAAATCACTGTTTAGTAGTAGAGATTATTCTGTAATCACTCTTCTGTGTCTGACATTTAAGAAAGTAATACTAATACTGTGTATAAGTTATATTATTAACAGTAGTGATTTATATTTCTCAACAGGTACAGGCAGTCACCAGATGTATTTTAGACAGCTAAGTGATGAAAAAAGAAGCCAGGAACACAAAAACAGCAACAGGCCAGAGCAGAGGGCAGCCAGTCAGAGAGAGCCAGTCAGGCAGCTACCACTTCAAGACTGCTGTCTGCTACTACCCCCAACTACTACAATCAGGGGGAAACTAGAAGTAGTCTACCAGCACTGAAATCAACATGGTTAAGGCATATTTACCAAACATCACTGCTTAGAAAAGAATTAGAAAGTAACTATGATGAGAAGAAAGTCCCAGACCAGATCTCTAGTTTGTAAATAAATGGTCTCCTCCTAAGAACATAAGAATTTGATGGCAGATGGGGACCAAGGTGCCCATCTAGTCTACCCATGAACCTACCCCCTTCCCTATATTTTGCTGTTTTTGTTTACACTGTAGTGCCGGTCACATGTGTGTTTAAATGTATTCACCATCCTTGCTGCAACCACCTCTGGATGCAGGATGTTTCATGTGTCTATTATCCTCTCTGTAAAAAAAAAAATACTTCCTGATATTGCTTCTGAGCCTTCCCCCTGTCAAGCGTGGGCTGTGCCCTCTTGTATGCGCCTCTCTTTTTGCATGGACTAGGTTGTCTACCTCAACAGTGTTTATACCCTTGATGAATTTGAACATTTCGATCATATCCCCTCTGTCCCTTCTCTGTTCCAGAGAGTAAAAGTTTAGGTCTTGGATCTATACGGATATGGATTGTGATGGAGACCCTGTAGCATCTTTGTGTCCGTTCTCTGAATTGATTTCAAACACTGTATATCTTTCTTTAGGTGGGGCCTCCAGAACTGGATGCAGTACTCCAGGTGTGACCTCACTGGGGATCTATAGAGTGGAATGATCACTTCTTATTTCCTGCTAGTTATTCCCCTGCCTATGCAACTGAGGATACTGCTTTTTTGCATTGATTCCCTAATTTAAGGTCATGCAATATGATTATGCCTAAGTCCCATTCAGTCCTGATCTCTTCAAGTCAGTGCCCATCTAGGAAGTATTGAGTTCATCGGTTCAGTTTTCCCCGGTGTATCACTTTGCATTTAGTTTCCTGAGTCTGATTTTTTAGAAGAGGATAACACTGTGTTTAAATAATTGTACTTTGCAGTAGTACTACCACTACTACCGGGGCGGGGGGGTACAACTAGCAGCATTTATCAATGTGGTTATTTAATTGTGTGCATTTAGGTAGATAATCTCTTTAGAATGATGAAGCAACTGTATGTGAGAACAGGGACTTGTCTGCCATAGTTGCTACCAGTACTAGATGTTGTGAACATGATGTACTGGCTGCACCTCCCACCCACCCCCAGAATGACAATGATGCAGTCCAGAAAAATGCAGGCAAGTCCCAGACCTCTGTCTTTGTTTTTAACCAGTCTCCTGAGTCTGACTTTTTGTTGAAGGGGTCAGTGTGTTTTTTTGTATGTCACCAATTATCTTAGCATAGCAGTGGGTCTTGGTATGGAATGCAATGTGAAGCACCTGGCAATCCAAAGTGACCACTTCAACACTACTACTAGCACTACTATTAGGGGGGAAAACAGAGCTATGGTTATATATGAAATAATTATTCTTAGGTGCATTAGATAGAAAAATAAATGATCTCATCAGAATGAGAAAGCGACTGTGTGTGAGATCAGAGACTTGTCTGGCACAGTTGCTACTGGTATGTGATGACGTGATGTACTGGCTGCAACTCCCACCCACCCCAGCATGATGATGTTGCATTTGAAAGGCAGGCAACTCCCACATTTCTACTTTTAAGAAGTCCAGTCTGAAAATTGAAGCTGATGTGTCACTCCACAGCTGCAGCACAGGTACTGCTGTCAGTTTCTTCTTCTTCTTCTTCAAGATCAGCATCACATATGTAGCCGAAGTCTGGCAAGTTAACATTCAAGAACGTTAGTTTCTCCACATTGTCTGGTGTTAATCTTGCTCATTTATCATATACAGCATCCCCAGCAGAGCTAAATAAATGCCTGGAACAGACACTGGAGGGTGACCATCCAATATACTAATACGTCAGGGTCACCAGCTTTGGCCAGCATGACTTTTCTCTTGCCAGTAAGCTACATTAAAGGGTCATCCTTAATACTAATTTTGGGCTCAGACAGACATGCATCTACCTTGCTTACTGCTGAGCATGCATTTTCTCTTTGTGGAATTTCAATGTCCTGTAGCAGACCCCAAATGTCATCCTCCTCATTGTCTGCTTCTGTACTGGTTTTTGGAGCAGTCTTTTGAATTTGAGGTGGTGCCATTGTAGTACTGCTTACCAATCCTCCTACTGAAACCTCATCTACTGCATAAATAAAAAGTTTCCTTTTGTTCAACTCCTCCATATCATCAGAAACTGGATCAGGAAGGTGTCTGTTCCGGAAACGTGGATCTAGCAATGTTCCTAAGAGATACTCCTTCCTCTGTGTCATGGCTGATAATTTCTCATCATTGCTAAGTCTGATAAGCATGTTATTGACTAGAGACTGGTTCATATCTAAGTTGCTGGTCATTTTCTCCAACCTTTTTTTTGAGAAGTACAATGAGGGAAATAACTTGGCTAAGTGATACCTTTTCTGCACTGACCTCTTTTGTTACACTCAAGAATGGTTTCAAAATGTGACACAACTGTTCCAGCAGAGACCATTGAGTAGAATGGAGTACCATGCCCTCCCTGATATCATTGTACATGATATACTCAGTGATAGCTACCTTTTGTTCAAGGATGTGTTCAATCATAAAGTAAGTTGAATTCCACTTTGTTGCTGCCTCCTGAACAAGCTGGAGATGAGTAAGACCTTCGTCCTTCTGGATATCAGCAAGGATGTCATAGGCTTTTATGGAATGGTTGAAGTGGCCACACACTTTGCGCACTGCACCCACAATGGTTGATACTTGCCGATCATTATTCAGGAAGCTTCAAATGATTAGGTTAAGATAATGGGCAAAACAGTGTATATGCACATAGTTGCCATCGTGAAGTGTTTTTTGAGTTCATCGTGGCATGCAGGTGCAGCCAAACTCATTGCTATAAGAGGTGCTATACAGGGGTGTGCCCAATGGAGATTTCAGTTTCAAGGGGCAGGTCAGCGGCAGGCGAATCAGTCAACAAGCTGGCGATGACTCCCTTTCAGCTGTTGGGGTGGAGTTGACCAACTTTTCAAAGGACAGAGCTGCACCAATAGTAGTGCGGCTCAGTCCTTTGAGGTTGCATTCCTGCATTGTTAAATTCATGGTTGCGTGTTCACACTGATGTAGGTTTCAGTGTGAACACACTGAGTCCAGGCTGTCGGCATGCCCCTCCCAGGTTCAAAAAAACAAATGGTGGTGGCTAATGCCATCCACTTCTTATAGCCCCCATGAAAGCTGATTGGGGTGCCCAATCCCCTTCTCAGCATGAACCCTCCCAGTTCATTTGCTGATGGGGAGCCAACTCTCTATCGGCATAATGTTCCCCCCCATTTGTTGTGTGCCAAGGGGGGTGCCCAATCCTCCTCAGCTCATGTTTCTCACCCAAAACACTCGGTATGTGCTGACAGGGTGCCCAATCCCCATCAGCTACAGCCCCCCCCCAACAAACACCCAGGAGGCATGCTGAAAGTCATTGTTAAAATATAAAACCTTTCAACGCTGGATTTTTTTTTTGAACCTATAAACAACAAAATGGTCCCTTGCAGTCTGCTGTGGCCCCTCCCCCAACCTGCACCCATCCTTTGTGCACCCACCTCCCCACACCTGCCTCACCCATACTTACCTCTTGAGCCGGTGCGACAATCTTCGGTGGACCAGAAACACATTTACACTCTTCAAAGCCAACAGCAAACTGAATAAATGCCGATAAGCTGTATAATGGCATAAATGGTTTTTTTTCAGCTTTGGTGCTTATCTCAGCCATTTTTGTGAATGATGGCACCACACTTTCAACATGGGTTTCTTGGGACCCCACCTCATTAATTTTCTGCAGACTGACTTTCACTTTATATATTTTTGGGAGTATATGGTACAGCTATAAAGCATCCCTTATTTGATCTCTGTTTAGTGCCTATGTGAGAGACAGGCTATGGGACAGATTCCCCCAGGGGTGAGAGCTCTGAGGGATTTTCATTGCTCTAGTAAAAGTATAAATTAGAAGAAATTATGGCTTCTGCTATTACAAACTTTTTCTCTCTGAGGAATTTATAAAATTTGCCCAGATTTGCTTGAAGACTTTTCTTTAAGGAGTCAGCCTGAAGAGAAACTGGATTATTGTTTTTAGTTATTTTGAATCCGTGCTGGTGTTGACAATATTTATATTAAAGGGGTTGTTTAAGATTGTTTCTTAAATACTTAGATAATTATGTGTTGGGACTGAATATCCATGGACAGGCGCTATTCCCCCTCTAGGCTGAGAGACCTGCGCCCTTTTGATAGCCCCCCATTGAAACCCGAAGTATATAGGCATTGCCATGCCTTGGGGATTGTATGGAGGAGGCAGAGAGGGAGGGGGGTCCCCCTACTATGGGGGGGAACGGAGTGGGTGAATAAGGGTGGTGAGGTCGGGGAGATGCCCTGGGGTGAAATGGGTCCAGGATAGGGGAGTGCATTGCTTGGTTCCCATACCCAAGGGCTCCACTGAGAGTGGGCACGTAGCCTGCTCCTCCAGGGCCTCTCATCCAACCCAGGCATTGTTATGCAATGCCAGGTCTATAAAAAACAAGACAGCAATTATTGCTGATCTTGTTGAATCATCTGACCTGACTTGCATTACCAAGACCTGGCTGGACGAAAATGCAGGTCCCATTTTGGAGTCAGCTGTTCCAGCCGGGTACTCGGTAATACCCTGCCCGAGGTTGGATCGTAGGGGTGGTGGGTCGCTATTTGTTTTAAATTGGAGTTGGGCCTTGTAGAGGTTCCAGTGGCGTCCCCTAGATCCTTTGAGTGTATTATGGGAGCAGGTGTGGGCTGCATAATTCTGCTCGTTTTCTGTCCACCCGGTAATGAAAAAGGTTTTCTGCAAGAAGTTGCAGACTTCATTGTCGACCTGGTGTTGGAGCCCTCCAGGTGGTTGGTCCTGGGGGACTTCAATGCCTGGGTCGACGATGAACTCTCGAAGTTTGGTCAAGACTTTCTCCAACTAATGAGTTTGTTGGGCTTCACATAGGTGGTTACCGCTGCTACCCATATTCAAGGTCACTCTTTGGATGTGGTGTTCACCCTAGGGATGGAGATCATGGAACTGGTGGTGGAACCAGTTGGGTGGTTTGACCATCACTCTATAAGATTTAATTTCGCGGCCCCCCCTTATGAGACCCACCCCTTTGGAGATGGTCCAGTATCGCCTTTTGAGGGGAGTTACCCCTGAGGGTCTGATGGCGGTACTGGATATATTGAGTTGGCCTATGGAGTGCATGGAACCAGATGCCTTAGTGATGCACTATAATAATATGGTGCTGAGGGCACTGGATTCCATTGCACCTGTCCGCGTTCGCTTCCTCTCCCTTCGCCCTCAGTGCTCCTGGTTTGATGGGACATTGAGGGAGCAGCCGAGTGGGGCGAAGATTGGAGCGTTGTTGGTGGAAATCTGGCCTGGAGGCTGACAGACTTAGATTGATGACCCATTATGGACTATCAATCAGTAATCTCCCATAAGAAGGCAGAGTTCCTGTCCAAGGAGATAACTGCATCGAGAAACCGACCTGCTCAGTTTTCCTGACCTGGCCGACAGACTGTGCAATCCAGTCTGTCTACGGGGTCAGAGAGCCTTTTCACAAATACAGTGTGATGAGTTTGCTCAGTTCTTTGATGATAAAGTGTCAACAATCAGGTCGGAGATCCGCAGCATACGTTCAAATGAGCATTGCAGTGATTGATGTGGGGCTACATGCCCTCAGTCTGTCTGGATGGATTTTGACCAGCCAGCGATCATGGATATCATGAAGATTGTCCAGGGCCTATGACCGACTTGCTGTAGTTTGGATCCTGGTCCTATGCACCTCCTTGTGGGGTGCATGGATGTGATCAGACCAGTCCTTGCAAAGATAGTCTGGAGTTCTTTGGATCAAGGGGTGTTCCCGGAGTCTTTGAAGGAGGCTGTCGTGACACCCCTTTTGAAGAAACCTTCCCTTGACCCCGACTGCCTCGCTAACTACAGACCAATCTCTAACCTGCCATTCTTGGGCAAGGTTATTGAGAAAGTAGTCGCGTTGCAGCTCGATGACTTTCTTACCACCCATGAAGTCTATGATCCTCTCCAGTCCAGTTTCAGGAAGAGGCACAGTACCGAGACTGCATTAGTTCGGGTACTTATTGATCTCCTAATAGCGAGAGATCGGAAGAGCCGTTCGATTTTCGTTCTCCTTGATCTCTCTGCAGCGTTTGACACTGTGGACCATGGGATATTGCTGGATCACCTGCGGCTACTCTGTGGACTGTCAGGGATAGTCCTCAGATGGTTCCACTCTTTCCTCACGGGCAGAAGTCAAAGGGTAGTTTCAGGGATTTTCTCTTTCGCTCCCTTTGCTCTGTCCTGTGGGGTGCTGCAAGGCTCTGTGCTTTCCCCCCATGTTGTTCACGATGTATATGCTGCCGTTGGGAGACATTATAAGGTGTTATGGGCTGAGTTTTCACTGCTATGCAGATGACAGTCAACTCTATATGTCCTTTGTACCCGAACAAAACGATGCATTGTTGGTTTTTAACAACTGCCTCGCTGAGATTCAGGACTGGATGAGTGCTAACTGGTTGAAGTTAAATCTGGATAAGACTGAGGTGTTGGTCGTGGACCCGGGTCATTATGTAGAGAAGTTGACTCCTGGGGTCCCCTCTGGTCTTTTATTAGGGGATACACAGTTGAGACCTTCTGAACAGGTGCGAAATCTGGGTGTAATTTTTGACAGCACGCTGACACTGAAGACGCAGGTGTTGGCCACTGTCAAGTTATCATTTTACCATCTGAGGAATATCGCCCGGATAAAACACCTTGTTCCGCATGATGACCTTCCTGTGTTGGTCCACGCTTTTGTTTCTTCACGCCTTGATTACTGTAATGCTTGATATCTAGGGTTGCCAGGGGTAGATCTCCTTCGCCTGCAGCTGGTGCAGAACGCGGCAACCAGGTTGTTGACTGGGTTATCAAGAACTTGCCATATCACACCTGTGCTGCGCGAACTGCACTGGCTGCCAGTGCGGTGGAGAATCACCTTCAAGGTCACATTGCTGACCTATAAGACCCTACACAGTCAGGGACCGGGCTACCTGCAAGATCTCCTTTGTCCTTACTGCCCTCTCCGCTCACTCCGCTCCACTGGCGAGGGATTGCTAGAGATTCCCAGGGTTCGTCTTCAATCATCTGGGGCAAGGGCTTTTTCTTTTATGGCCCCGACCCTGTGGAATTCTTTACCTCATCAAATTAGAGAGTGCCTGTCCATGGAATCATTTAAGAGGTCTTTGAAAAGTCATTTATTTTCACTGGCATTCGGATAGATTATTTTATGGTTATTTTATTGTTGATGTTACTATTTATTATTGTTGATGTTTTATCTCTTGTTATGTATTAGCTCTTTGATTTATTGAAAAGCGCTTTATAAATAACATTTTGATTGATTGATTGATTGATAAATTCAGTGACTATCATCTGGTTATTTGGTCCTGAAAGGTGAGTTCACAGTCACTGTGCAAATTACCTTTTGGGACCGATTTACGAAATGACAGTTCATGAGGAGGTCTTCCAAACAGCCTATATTTCAAATTTGGTGAAGAAATTCAAAAAAATGTGTTATGAGCATGCATTGCGCAGTTTCCATGCACGTTCATAACATTGTGAATTTGTAATATTTTCACTCCTAATTTTCAACATTGGTATTTTTTTACACCTTCTCATGAACAGTAGAGATGTCATTTTTCACATCCTGGCCAAAATGTGTTTTCACACTTCCGGAGCAGAATATCATGGCCACTGTGGGAAATCAGTGTTTGGGACAGATTACAAAAATCCCAGTGACATTGTTCATGAGTGGAAGTCTCAAAATGCCTATGTTGAAACTTTGGTTACAAAAGTCAGTAAAATGACTATGTTATGAGCGTGCATTGCACAGTTTCCACTCACACTCATAACTTAGAGAATCTGTAATATTTTCACTCAAGATTTTCATCATTGTCAATTTTGCACACCTCCTTATGAACAGTACAACTGTCATTTTTCACATCCTGCCCAAAATGTGTTTTCACACATCTTGGGCACAATGGCATGGTCACTGTGGGAAATCAATGTTCGGGACAGAGTAAGAAAATCATAGTGACAGTGCTCACAAGCAGATTTTACAAAATGCCTATGTTGAAATTTTGGTGAAATAATTCCACTAAATGACTGTTACAAGCTTGTGTTGCACAGTTTCAAGGTATGCTCGTACGTTGGAGCATTTTTAACATTTTCACTCCAGATTTTCAGCACTGCCATCTCTTCACACCTCCCTATGAATAGTACAGCTGTATTTTTTCACATCCTGCGTGAACTGTATTTTCACACATCTAGTACAGAATGGAGTGGTCACTGTGAGAAACCCATTTCGGGACAGATTAACAAATCACAGTGCCACTATTCATGAACAGAGGTCCCAAATGCTTTCATGAGGTAGGGGTCACAAAAGGCCATGTTAAAAATTGGTAGTGCAAATATCAAAAACTCCTGGGGCGTTAGGGTTTCTAACCATAACGTTCCCCCCTCAACCCATGGTGGGACTCCAGTGTCCTCATCTTCTCTGAACCACAGACACATCTTCACTCTTCAAAGCCAGATCACAAATTGAGGAAACGGGTATGCACTTCAGTGTATTTCAATGGGATTTTGAACTTGGTGACATAACTTGTTCTTTCTGGTCGGAACTGTAGTCCTGCTAATCGGTGCATACCAACAGCAATTCCAATGATGAACTTTGGCATTGACAAATGCTAGTTTATTATTTGAACCATTGTCGGCAACAAAAAAAAAACGTTCAAACCCTGTGAAGCGACCCAAACAGTAAGTAGTCATTTCAATTCTTGCTGAATGTGCTGTGCTGTGTGTGTGTGTATGTGTGTGTGTGTGTGTGTGTGTGTGTTTGAAAGTGACATACATGGAGAACTGCCATTTTCTTAAATGTGATGGGTTTTTTTGAGCTCTGAGAAATAGTAGTGGTAGTAGTAGTGCTGGCTGAGTGGTAGCAGACAGATTAGTACTTGAGGATGATGATGAGTTGCCTGCAGAACTGACCTAGTGTGCAGTAAAAGAAAGATAGGCCATGGTTTGGCTGCTGGTCCCTTTATTAGTAGTGAAGTTAATTAACTTGTTCTCAGCCTCTCAGAGAGCATGCCTTACTTGAACTACTAAGCTGTCATACATTCTGGGCACAGCAGTTACTGAGAAGTATTTTCTGCTTGGCATTAAATATCATGGCTCTAAGTAGTCCATATGCCTTCTGAAACCCACGTCTTCCACCATACAGTATGGCTGCAAATCAAGGACAATAATATCTGCTATTTTATGATTTTTTGCTAGTGCTATGGGATGGTTTTGTGAATATTTAGACTTTCTTTCAAAAACTTCTTTTAACTTCAATTGCCTCTTATCGGGGGGGGGAGGTAAAGTTTAATGTGACTGAGGGTGTTGTACGACTACATGCCGTGCCTAGCAAAACAGAGAACCTTACAGAATTATCATGACCATGACCGTGAGGTGAAAATGGACTTTTGGATCTTGTATGTACAGACAGGCGGCCACCAACAGATAAAACTGGAGCCAGACACAAAAGAATTCAGAAAAGGCACTCAGAACGGCTACCCAGTGATCGATATAAATATACATCCAATACTTGGAATATGTTAAAAACAGCTTTAATAAGATAGCTGAAGCAAGCAGCAATTAAAAAGCCACAGACGTACGTTTCACGTCGCAAAGACACTTTTGGATCTTGCCTGGTGCTCGCCTCCCACTGTTTCAGTGGAATGTTCCTGTTCACCGAGAACCCTACTAGATTTCTGGCCATCAATGTTAGACTGTTTTTTTAACCATACACAACAGTAGGGTGAATTCACAAAACATATCACATCATTGTTGTGATTCCAAGATGCCCTTTATTTTTTCCAATACTAATTCATGATGCAATTCACACACATATAGCTTGGAAAGCATCCTTGGAGTCTACATAAAAATGATTCCAAACAGTGGAGATGGACTGTCTATGTCTAGTAATGACTTCAGTAGGACTGGGAGTCGAGTGGCTAGGTTTACATAGGGAAGACATATCAGCAGAGGATTCAGGTTCATCAGGTGAGACAATCATAGAATCTTCTGCAGCACTATTGCCATCATCATCATCACTACTGTTATACTTTGTTTCACTTTGTGTGGCTTGTGCCTTTGACTTTTTCTTTTCCCCTTTTGACACTCTACTGCTGTCATTATTTTTATTCATATTGTCACTGTGAGAACTAGAGTGAGACATAGCTAAAGGTAAAGTCACAAGCTCAACATCATCAGTTTCACCATGATCATGGTCGTCACCAGCATCAGCATGGCCAGATCAATACAGCTAACACTTACTGTCACAGATTGAGTTATTCGATAAACATATGTTGCAAATCGAGCAACTCCACTGTGAGTTGTACCTGTAAGTGCTTTAACTATATGTACAATTGGAATACATTTTGTTTTTACACTTTGTTCTCAGATGACTTACAATTGCCACTGTATTGACACTTTGTTGGCTGTACTACTGTACTGAGCCCTGACATAGACAGTCCACCAACCATGGTGAGTTTTTAAGTATTTAGAGAGTTAGCCTGCACATAGATAGTAGTAGCATTTCATTCAGCCCCTTTAACAGAGTGTGGTGCTTGTTGTTGTACTTTATGTTTTGGGCCACTTCTTTCTGGGCTCTTGAATAAACTTTTTTTAGGCTTATTACTTACTTTGCCCTGGCTTTTGTTTTACTATTTTCTAGAGTACTCATAATGCCAGTCTGTCACTTGTGGGGTTAGAAACTGGTTATTATTTTTATTTATTCCACATGATGTGACAGAATGCCCTGCTCACTGAGCCAAAGCTTATACCTCACTGAGTGAGCACAGGGAGGAAGACGGATGACTGACTTATTGGGGGTGGGGGTATACACACAGACAATATGCAAGAAGAGGCACTGGTGCACTGATGACTGACAGATTTGATTACACACACAGAATTTATTACACATACTAACTACACTAAGGGTGATTCTGCAGGCACTGCTGCTACCCACTCAGATTTAGGGACCCTGCCTGGCCTAACGCTCTCTGACACAGTACCTTTTCCCTTCAAGAGTTTTATTTTATGTATTCCATGTGATTTGATGGAATGTCCTGCTCACTGAGCCAAATCTGATATCTCACTGAGTGAGCACAGAGAGAAAGATGGCAGATGACTGACTTCTTGGAGGGGGTTCACACAGATAGTATGCAAGAAGTGGCACTGGTGCACTGATGACTGGCTGGCAGATTTTTGTTACACACAGACACACAGATGCACAGACACAAACACACACACATAATTTATTTCACACACCATCTACGCTAAAGGTGATGCTGCAGGCACTACTACTACCCACACAGATTCAGGAACCCTACCTGACCTAACCCTCTCTGACACAGTACTTTATTCCTTCAAGGATTTTTTTATATTTATTCAGCGTGATGTGATGGAATGCCCTGCCCACTGAGCCAAAGCTTAAACCCCACTAAGCAAGCACAGAGAGGAAGATGACAGATGACTGACTTCTTGGGGAGGGGGGTCACACAGTATTCAAGAAGTGTCACTGTTGCACTGAAGACTGGCTGGAAGATTTTATTTAACACACACACACACACACACACACACACACACACACCATCGTATACTATAAAAATAAAATAGAAATCCCCACTGAAGTGACTGAGCCCAGGCAGGAGAACTGAGAGAGCTGACTTGTTGAGGAGCAATTGGGCAAAGAGTAAGAAGGCTAACTGGGAGTGGTGAGGTATTGGGTGGCACCCTGGCACAGTTCAACAGACTTCACCTTCTCTACTAGATTGCTACCATCCCAAAAATGGGCAGCCTGGCTATGGCACTTAATAGTGAAGTCTGTCTTCAATCTCTTGTTTTCTTCTTCCTTGTCTGAACTCTGTCTTCAAGTTCCTTCTCGCAAACAGTTGCCTCCATTCTCCTCCAAGTTCCTCCTCCCCTTCCTGAGTCTCCTCTCCCAACAATAACTACTCCCCATCCCAATCCCTGACTCCCACATCCAGTCCTTCACTCAATCCCTCCTGAGTACCTGACTCCCAGTCCCCTACTCCCCATCCCCAACTTCTCCAAGTTTTCTAATTCACTTGTTTTGCTGTAGTGTATATATATATATATATATATATATATATATATATATATATAATTAATTTCTTATTTAATCTCTTTAGAGTGTCCTTCTTCTTCCTCTATTGCCCAAGGGGCACAAAAATGCAAGTAGCACAAGCACACAGAATTCACAGCATACAGCAGCCTACCAAAACTGCTGCCCCTTCTACATCCCAATTTCTCTTCATAGCTCTAAGGTGGACCACATGTGTTGCTACAGCAGCAACTCAATCAGGTGACACCTTAGAGAGATGAACAGCTCAACCATTCAGTGAGGAACCAGAGTCTTGTCTGTAGTCCCTCTTGTGTGTTCCTCATATTCTGGTGCTTCTCACTTTGCATTTTCCACAATACAGCAGCTATCCAAGCCAATCTGAACAGCTGAAAGTGTTCAGAAGACATTCATTTCCATATACTTTAGGATATTCAGGTCAGTTCGTATTTTGAACAAACTGGTTCACCCAGCCCTAATGATAACACAATCCCCTCACCACTTATCACTCTAAGCATGCAGATAAACAGGAAGGCAGTGATTGCAAAATACATTAGCAGTTATAAATAAATAAACAATGAGTTTATTTTGGGATTGAATAGAAAGATAAGGGACAAGGGAAGCAAAGGTAAAAATAAACAAAGGCAGCAGTTAGCATTCACCTCCACTGTAAGGCATGCCTCAGCAACCCTCCCCTCACTGGTGCACCAGTTAATGCCACAGTCCCTCTGGCAGCTCCCAATTACAGTTCAAGTGTGCACACAAATGCAGAGCTTCAGGCCTGTGATGCTTGGAACTTGGTGTGATACCGTGTAAATCTGGGGGTTGGCTGCAGCTGCTGACTAGCAAATTACACAATAGGATGGAAAGCAAAACAGTTTCTCCTGGCTGTAAGCTGTAGCTTTGGGCTTGATTCTAAGGTTGCACAGGAATGCTCAGAAAGTATCTAGCTAGCTAGCTAAACAATATGAATGAAACGTTATGTGGGTAAAACCCAGTACTTACAGCCTTTACATAACAGGCTGGTGCTGCTTCCATGGGAGCATCTCCCATGCTTAGGCAGATGATGGCTGGAGGGTCTTTTTAGCAGGCTGGATACTGGTGCACTGAACCAATGCATTCCTAGTGTTGAAAGGTGTGGGCTGTGATGACATTGGAGGATAGGACCTCTGTTCTGCAAGCTGATTACAGGTGAGGTGGACACAAGATGCTTCTGGATGGTGAGGAGTGTCAGCCATGATGCTCCAGACTGTGATTATCCTCTTCACTCCACATGGAGACTTGCCTTCACCCACCCCAATAGGCAGGCAACCACTTGTGATTTCAGCAGTTTCGATCCCCTGCCAGGATAACATCCTAACAACAGCAGAAGGCAGTGACTGACCACCTTCCCAGATGCAAAGCAGTTTTAAAGGCAACCCCTGCTCTAATTCAGTGATAGATCCCAGGCATGGCACTCCAGAGGCATCAATCCCCTTTTACAGGGGTCTTAAGTTTGTTTTGGATAAACGTTTTAGTCAGACAGGAATAGCAAGTTAGAGCTTTGACAAACACTCTCCTCTCCTCAGAGGTTTTTGTTTCAGAAAAATTTGCACTGTTTGCACATGTCTCTCCCTTGTGCAGAAATCCAGAGATTAAATATCAGTGGCTAGCATATTGTGCATTGTTTGTTATAGTAAATCCCTGATTCTCAGTGACTGTCAGTTCCAAGGGAAAACATGCATACAAGTCCTGAGCCAGTTTGCAATTCAGAGCTGTTTTACAGACCTGTGCCAGTCTGCTAAATTGATGTCAATTTCACAAGGACAGGATGTACATACTGTATACTAATTAAGTTGTCTTGCAGAGCTGAACTAGTCTCCAAAGTTTGTGCTGCCAAAGGAGGAGCATTGCAGGGAAAGATGGCAGCAGTGGTCTGAAGAGACAGCCAATGGTAAGCCCCCTTTTAGGAGGTGGTCACACTTAGAAATGCAGTTTATAGATACACACATATGAACATATGAAATGCCAGCAGAAGATTGCTTGAAAGTCTACAGAGTCTGCTAATGCAGAGCTCATGCATGTATGCTTCATGTGTCTCCACTCCCTCCTCTTTCACTCAAACCTTCCCCTTGAATCTTAATCCCCACCTTTAAACCCAAAACTGAATTGTGCTTTACTAGTCCTTCTGATAGTGCATTCCTGACTCTACCCTTTCAGTGAAGAAGCGACAGCTCTTCCTTCCTACACCCCCCACCAAAATTTAATACATGTGCCCTCTGTCTGGTGTTTCCGTTCTCAGTTTTGCAACAAAGATCCTATATGTCAACCTTGTAAATGCCTTTAAGATGTTTAAAGGTCATGATCATGTCCCCTTTCTTCTTTCCCCAGTGAATACATGTTCAGTTTCACCAACCTTTATTCATATGGGATATCCTGTTGTCCCTGAACCACCATCTTGGTAGCCCTCCTCTGCACTTCTTCCTTCTGGTTTATGTTTTCATTAAGGTTCAAGTGCTGCACAAAATGCTCCAGTTGTGAATGTACCATGGAACTGTATAGGTGCCAAAGGACCTCTTTCCTCTTTTTGACATGCAATATAGGATCCTGTTTGCCTTCTCCACTCAGTTTTTTCATTGTGTTGACAGTGTCAGGTTGATTGTAATTGCTATCCCAGGGCTTTCTCCTCCTCCAAGACTGTGACTTGCCCCCCTCAAGTCTGTACTTGGCTCAGGGATTCAGACCCCTTATGTGAATTACCTTGCATTTTTTTACATTGGACCCAAACTGTCAGATTCCAGACCACCACAAAAACATCACTAGGTCCTGCTTTAGATCAATCAGTTCCTCCATAGTGTCTATCCTCCTATAGAAAATGGTACTGTCTGTGAAAAGACATATATTGCCTTTAAAGCAACTCCAGGTAGAAATAAATGGACTGGGGTATCTTAGTGCACTTGTAGAACAGATCAGTAAAATAAATTAGAAACACAAATAATTTAAGAGGTCTATCTATTAATTACAGAAAAAAGTATTTTGTTTTATGAGTACAGTGCAAGCCGCTTTAGATTAACTAGTTTGTTCCTAACAATTTTGCCTGTCATAGCTCTCATCCGTTATAGCCAAAAATATGCACTTAATTGCATTTTGAAATGTGTTTTGATGGTGTGGCAACTTGTGTATTGGTGCTGAATGTTACAGTGTTTTGTGCAGTATCTCTGGCAGCATGTACAGTACTGTGTGATTGAAAAGTTAATCTTTACTGAAGACATCTGAATAAAATATGAAAAAGAACAGTACAGTGCTGCACATGTACTAATGACTTGGACATGGAGGTGTGGAGGTGTTGGGGGGGTCGGGAAGTGCAGACTGTTAAACTTTGTGATACAGAACTGTTTGGTTGATTCACTCAGATAAAGAACTCCGTTATCTTGCTTTGCTTGCCTTTCCAGAAAGTGTATTCATGCCATTCTTTTTGTGTTTGAGCAAGCAGTTCCCAATTTGGCAGTATATCCAGCTGTTGTTCCATGGCACACTGCAGAGTCATTAGGACTTCAAGGACATCAGCACAGGACACTATTTTCTGTTCTGCATCTCCATCTGCCTCTGCCTCCATCTGTTCAGTCATCTCCTGTTTGTCAGCTCTCATTGAGGCAAGCACATCATCGATAGCATTAGTCTGAGGCATGGTGTCATTTTCACCAAGGCGGCACAATGAGTCGAACTTGGTTTCAGTCAAACCAGCAGGCAGCAGAATAAGCTCCTCAGCCACATCAGAAAATGTTTCCTGCTGAGAGTGTGAAAATCCAGCTTTCCTGAAACAGTGGGTTATTGTTTCTCTTGTTATGCTGTCCCAAGCATTCTTCTTTAAATGGACAGCATCAAGCAGTGTAATTTTTTTTACACACTGTGAGGCATTAGGTTCAGATCCCTCACTACCATCCATTTCCATCAGAACTTGATGCCTCATTGCTTTAATGTAATGTCATTTAATGGCATAGACAATCCCCTGATCCAATGTTTGTGTGATGGACATTGTGTTAGGAGAAAGGAAGATTATTTTAATGTTACAAAGACCAATGATGTCAGGGTGGCCCCAAAAGTTGTCAAGTACAAGAGCAATTTTTTGCCCATGGAGTTTGTGGTCCCAAGTGTGGACCCACTAAGTAAAAATATCCCCCGTCATCCAAGTGGTCCTATTGCTGCAATAGATCACAGGGATTTGATAGGCATTTTTAAAACAATGGGGCTTTGCAGGTTTCCCTATAACAATCAGCTCCAACTTCTCAGTGCCACATATGTTTATGCAGAGTAACACTGAATGCCATTCTTTTGCTTTCTTTTGTCCCTGTGGCAGCTCATCACAGAATGTAAGTGACCCATACCCCACAAACCAGAAGGAAATGCCTGTTTCATCTGTGTGAAAAATGTTAGTAGGTTTGTAGCCTGCTAGAATCCCTGAAAGCACATCTGCCAGCCATCCATTATCCCCACTGCTCTCCACACTCAGCTTTTTTTCCCCATGAGTGTGTCTATGTTAAATGTAATGCCTGACCATCCATCATTGTAACCAGCCCTCTGTAGGGTTTAACTTACATTCCCTCAAGACTACTGCCTGCTGCTTAACTTTTTGAAGAAATAGGGTGCCACTGAGCAATGCTTCCCACTCCCTCACACTGCTGAACAATCTAAGCAGTGCTTTCTCCACCTCGGTATCCTTACTTTCGCACTTTTGCTTGTGTGTCACATTTTGATTTGAATGCCATTCATAAAAAATCTTCTTCTTAGTGTGGATTAAATCCAAGACAGTGGATTTGGGCAGGGAGAAGTGAACGGCTAGGTCTCAGAAGGTCATTTCTGGAAGGGACTCTATCTGCTGCAGGTGTTCCACTTTCCAAGACAGAGCGATGGCAACACGTTTAAAGGCCATAATTCAGCACAACAAAAGCACAGAGTGACTCATTGATGCCAAGACCATATGAATATGAGATGAGAACTGCTCTACTTAAACCCACGGTAGGAATTGTGTAGTGGTAATGAGTGACTGGTGCTTAACAAGAGTATTACCGTAGGTGCTATTTGCTAAAAAACATAGCTCCAGTCATCCACTAAAAACGGCAGCCAAGGCTTATAGTAACACAGTTTTTTTAACATAGATTACATACAGTAGGTTTGGAATTGGGACTTGTACTTTTGTCCATTTTACCTGATTGTCCACAAAAAGCGGGTCCATCCTAAGTGAGACACTGAATGTACAATTAGCTGTGTTTCACTGCTAAAAGGTGCTTTTTAAATTTGGCTATGCTTTCTGTTTTTTTTTTGTAAAGTATTCTGTAGTAAACATAATGGAAGTGAAGCACTTCTAGTGAGTACTGTTGGTTCAGTTCAGAGCACCCTGATGGAGCCAGATAGAAATATATTTACATAGTTTGGTTCAGGTGATTAGAAGCTTCAAACATAGTAAAATTACAAGTAAAAGGAGGCAGCTTGCCTATTTTATTTGCTTGATATTGTAAAGTAGTTTGTACCATGAGCTGGCTTATCCACCATATATTGATCCAGTTTAATTCTGACCTTACTCACATTCCTGCTATACACAACTTCTTCTGATAAGCTATTGCTCCTAAGTACAAGCCTTTAGAAGAACCATCCCTAAAGGTTATTGGTTCTTAGATGATCACCTGTTAGCTTCAGCGTATGCCCTCTCATACCACCCCTGGCATAATTTTCTTTTAGGTTGAGTGTCTCCAGTAGTGATGGATTCCAGACTGCCCTATATGTCAATATCATGCCTCCTCTTAGTCTTCTCCTTTCTTTCACCAGGAGTACCTGGTCAGCCTTGGTGCCAGCACACTAAAAAGAACATTGATTGGTTGGAGGGAGTCCAGAGAATATTAAAAAAAAAAAACCTGAAAAATTAACAGGAATTAGGAAATTGGCATATGAAGACCGATTTAGTAAAATAACTTTATTTTCACCAAAAAATGAAAGTGCGTAGTTTTCCCTCCTATGTCAACACGGGTGACAGAAAAAAACCTATGTAAGAGACATGATATGTGATGCACTACAAGTTGTCCTTGTTGCTGGAGGAAGCACAAAACTATGTGTTTCTTTTCCTAATTCACATGGTTTTGGAACTCTTTTGACCAGTCAGTGCACAAGAAAGTCATGACCCATATTATAAATGGGTTTTACTTCTGACAAGTTAATTGGAACAGTGACTGAAACACAAAATGTACACACTGAGTACAGTTTTATGTGGTCTGACATGCTATTCCATTTTATTATTTTATTTTACCAGGACAAAAGCCTCAAGGTTATAATTGATCTATAATTTCCAAAAATTTCCAGGCATGACAGATAGAAGAAGATAAATAGAGGTCAAATGTAATTATTCTAAATAAATTAACAGTATAGTATTTACACATCATCCTAACACTTTTGCCTAAACATTCATATTTAAGACAACATATGATACAATAGAAGTTTTCAAGTAGTGAATTATTACAATAGACAGATGTTTAATATTGATTAAATTGCCAGAAATCAGTCAAAATATGGCCCAGGCTTCAAAACCAAAAGTATCAATTATCTAAAATATGCCCATAACTTAAAACAAACAAACATGTTTCAAGCTGGAATCTAAGACACTTGTTCATGAATTTATGATATATCCAAAGTTCATGATAGATGAAAAATGTGCCTGCTCCACATCCCCATATACGAACATACGACATTTGCCAGCAGATAAAGGCCTAGAGGTCTATCAAGTCTGCTTGAATGTGTAGCTAGCACCCCTTATTCTGCAGCTGCCCCTCCCTGCCACCCTACCCCTTCATTGACCCTCCTGCTAGTCCTGTCCCATCCCCTTTTGAAGCAGTCCACTGTTCTACTGGATACCACTTCTGTAGGTAACACATTCCACCCAGCTACCACCCTCTCTGTAAAAACATGTCTCCTCATCTCCCTCCTGAAACTTCCTCCCTCCAGTCTCATATTATACCCTCTGGTGTCCCTCCCCTTCCTTACTTTGAACAGCTCCTCTGTACCCATCTTGTTTATTCCTTGCATATACTTACTGGTTTCAATCATGTTCTCCCTGTCCCTCCTCTCCTCGAGAGAGACAATGTTCAATTCCCTCAGCCTCCTCTTGTATGATAAGTCCCCCAGCCCCATGATCATCTTTGTCACCCTGCACTGCACCCCCTCCAGTACCTTAATGTCCCTCTTCAGATTTGGGCACCAGTACTGCATGCAGTACTCCAGGTGTGGTCTAACTAATGACCTATACAGTGGCAGGATCACCTCCTCCCTCCTTGAGGATATACCCCTTGCAATACAACCCAGCATTTTGTTGGCTTTTGCAGCTGCCTTCCTACATTGTGCCGAGTTGTTCATTGACCCTGTAATGAGCACCCCCAGATCCTTTTCCTCCTCTGTCTGGGCTAACTGCATTCCCCCCAGCTGGTAACTCCTCCTTGGGTTCTTCATCCCAAAATGCAGCACCCTGCACTTTTTGGCATTAAACCCCAGTTGCCAGGTGTATGACCAGGTTTCAAGCTTGCCAGATCATCCTGCAACCCCTGCCACCCCCCTAGGTCATCCACCACCGCTCCTACCTTGGTATCATCAGCAAACAGACTGATCTTGCTCTTGATGTCCAATGATTGTCTGCAAAGAATATCCCAAACAACACTGGTCCCAACACCAAGCCCTGTGGAACACCACTCGTCACTACCCTTGGGTATGAGAGCTCCCCAACCACCACCACCCTCTGTTGCCTTCCCTGAAGCCAATTCCCTACCCATTTCACTAGCTTTGCACCTGCCCCTGTGCCTTCTAACTTACTTCCTAGCCTTCCATATCAATCAACACTGAACTGTAATACAATAAGGCAAAATGTTCAGCATATAACATTTTAAGTAAAGTGTGCATTAAAAGAGCAGTGGATATATACTGATTTTTTTTCAAAATAGTTGGCCAGAAGGGCACATTGAGCTGCAGTCAGCTCAGAAATTTGAACAAATACAGTAAAACTTGGGAACACATTCAGGTACATGCCTGTACATAAAATTATTAAATGGAACATGCTGTAAACCATGCTGTTTACATTTTAATGTAATTTTTAATCAGAGAATGGGTCTAGTCTGCATAATATCTCCAGTGTATCTTTCTGAGTGTATGTTTGTTTCTTCCATATTTAAAGCCCCTTTAGCCTGGGAATGAAAACATGGTGCTAATCTCTAATGGGTTGAGCCTGTTTGTGATCTTGTCACAGCTAGCCACTTAATAATTTAGTGACTGCACCTGGGAGGGGCAGAGTAGACCCCGGAGTCAGTTGAAAAAACAATTACGACTGACTTACCATACATTATGACTGATTTTTTCAACTTTTAAAATTTCTGACTTCAACTAACTGAAGAAAATCCAACCAATTTTACTAACTTTCACCATTGTTGAATTTTGAATTGAACATTGAATTTTATTATGTAGTAGTTTGTCATACTTTTTAAACTTTGTACATTTTTCTAATTAAAATTTAAACTATGAAAGTTAATAAAATATATGGAAAAGTCCTCTCCTTGAAATCAATAGGGTGCACACACACACAGCCTTCGCCTTCTGACATAACAAAAGGGGTCTGCATATGCCTATGTTGGGGCATGTTGGTGAGTTAAGGTCAGAATGCAGCTCTGTTTTTAGCATTTGGGATTTAGCAGCATTATAACTTCATACATGGTCAGAAATAAAAGGAATTATTTATGCCCCTCAACTCTGGGGCAGGTGAGGTATTGTATATTTTGGAGGGAGCAGCAACTAGTCAGCAGCAACTAAGAAGATGGCTGCTCTTTAAAATGCAAATACAAAGTGAAGTGGAACAAATCTACACACATCAGGGATGCACTAAAGCACAATAACCAGTCAAAACAACAACAAAATATACTCCCTGAAAGTAACAAGTTGAAACAGGGCAGTAAAACAGTATATGGTATAGAAAAATAAGCAGCAGTAATAGTATAGTAGTTACTTACAAAAAGAAATGTGAGTCTAAAATACAGTAGAGGTAGGGCATCTTAAAACACCCCACAGAAGCTAGAAGGTACCCTTTTGCAAACAGAGCTAACCATCAATGTATGTTAGTTTACTAGTAGTCGTAGAATCTGTGAGTATAAAAACAGTTTAAGGGAGGACGCCAAGAAATACCTCCTGTATGGTATACCAGAACTGAGATGTATCCATAGTTTAAGTTTAAAGCTAAAAAAACCTCATACTTATTAAAACATATATTCTTTTTACTTCAAACATTATTTTTAAGCTTTTATCATAGACAAGTCTTGTGATAAGAATTACATAGAGCCAACAAAGCATCTGTTTCAATACCATATGGGAAAACATTCTCTTAATTAAAGAGTGAATTATGCATTCACTATATTGTGGTACAACATTGGAGGGTAACTACAATACAAGAAAAGCTTAAAATTGAGTCCATAATTTGCCATTTATGAGTCCATGAGCTACATGGCTTGCCTTGATGTAACAGAATTGTCCAGCAATCTAATCCAATTTTATCAGAGTCCCTCTAAGGGATCATTGATGCCATGTATAAGTGCTTGATGAAAATAATATAACACTATGTTATCTATGCAGTTAAACTTTTCACATTAGATACAACAATCTGCTATCATAGCTTTCTCAGCCCTAAAATACAGTAAAAGAGGAAATAAACATTAAAATAGCAACAGAGGGAGAAAAGACATCCCATTTGACTTGATTTGTTATATAACTGGGATCCTCTATGGGACCAAAACAGAAAGGGGTTGGGAGACCTCATTTAAAAAGTCTAGCGGAGAAACCATTGATTAATTTAACTTTTAAAAAGGATACAACTTAAAGTCTCCAGCTATTCCCCTTTAAACAACCCACGATCTCTGAAACATCTCCCAGGATAGTAGCCCTCAGGGTACTGATGCATCTAAATCATCCTCGTCAGCCGATTCCTCTGATCTGACTCTTGATTCTGCCACCTGATGATCCGACCATCTACTGGCTTCAATAGAATCTGAAAAAAAAAAGATTTTGTTCTTGTGAGTGATTGAAGCCGCACCAGAAAGATAATCGTATGTGGTATATTCAGCTCCCATAGTGCCTACCTCACAGCATCAAACTTTTTACGCCTCTGCCCCATGGCATAGCTAATGTCAGGAAAAATATGTACTGAGTTCTCATCTTGCATTATTGAGGCAGCTTTATGGGCGTACTGGAGGATTTTGTCCCTGGCTCCAGCACTCGAGGTAATCAACATCAAAGTACGGGGCTCTTCAGAGCATGAGGCCCATCCTCTAGGGGTCACACGGTATAGTTTCTGGATGTCCCAGCTCTCCTGTGTTCCTTCAGGCAAAAGTTTCTCTGAGAGCCATTCACAGATGGTTAAAATGGGATGATCGCCCTCCAAACCCTCAGGCAACCCCACTATTTGAACATTCACAGAGCGGGTTTGATTCTTCAGGGTTTCCAAATGAGCATGAAAATGCTGTAGTTCCTTTGTCATTAAGGCCGTTGCTCTGGAGGATGCATCTGCTTGGTTACTGACTCATTGTAGCTCCCCTTTCAATCCATCTACCTATGACTCTAGGACTGTTACCCATCCATTAAAATCATCTATTTTCTGATTTAGAGTAGAGATTGAGGCAATCAGAGTCTGCAATTTATTTCCTAGGGTAGTCATGGTTTCTCCTGAGCTAGAAGCCTCATCCGCCAATGTGATTTTGTCTGGTCTGTTTGGTCCCTTGGCTCTCCCTGACATTCCAGCCACTTTATCTCGCTTAGGATAACCCATATTAGCAAAGTTGGAGTCAATCTTTCCTCTGGTGCTGTTGAAAAGCTGATTCAGAGCTCAAAAAGAAAGGGTTAAAGCAGATTGTGAAGCTGTTTGCACAGAGCTCTGAAAAGTTACTGCTCGTTGCTCAGGTTCAACAGCGCCCCCCCCCATGAAAACATTTTCTGACACAGTTTCTAAACTTCTTTTGACTTTCAGCATGTACACTAATGTGTTTTTTAAAAGTTTTTTCATTTTGCCATGAGGACTTCAATATTTAGTCTATCCGATTCCTACAGTGGCAAACAAACATTTTGGCCATTGGACCCAACCAACCATGCTCCTCGCTCTGGCCTTCTATGGGTCCAGGAACTTACCAATCAACCACCTGCAGCTGGCCTGCCCCATGACTTTGTGGGGAGTCTGATTTATTCACAATGCCACCACAGACAGACAGAGCCCAACCGGGCCACCAGCAGTAGATCATTTATGATCGATTGTCTTGGCTTTTCAAGATCGGCCCCCCGAGCTCCACAACTCCCAAGCCCTCAACCAGCCAGACAAGCCAGCCCAGCACGCAGCAGACACACAGACAGATTGAGTAGTCTGTGAGAGACCATCCCCCTCCTCCTTCCTACTGCCCACTGCCCAGTTCTGGCTGGCCTTACGTATACATTTCATACAGTACCTTGCTCACTGTAATAACCTGTTGCCAGTTTGGTTGTAATAGCCTGTTGCCAGTTCGGTCAGGTGTTGGGTGATGATTTAGTCAACATCAGTGGGTGGCTCCATGACTCAGGCTACCGCTACTGCTCTACTCAGTGGTGGTGCCAGTGTGTTTTGGAGCTGTGTGCTCCCTCCTCCCAACCCACACAGTCAGACCCCAACTCAGACCCATGTACACACTCTGGTACTCCACGCATTGTAACTAGTGCATCTACCACTTCCTCCTCCTCACCAACTCTGAAGACCTGACCAAGACTGAGTGAGAGTCACCAGATGGGCCCTGCCGACAGGGTCACGGGCTGATCCTGACCACAGCCAGGCCACTGACTTGCTGCCTTCACATGATTGTGGCTTTGTTTTGCTGGAGGACTGACTGGGACCTGCACAACTACACACTAGTCTCTCTCTGGGCACGAGACACATCAGGACAGTGGACACAGTTAACTTATTTTTAAATTAAAGGCCTAACCACCAAACTTTGTCCTTGCAGAAAAACACTGCTCACTCTGTTGCCCACACAACAACACAGATGCCTCCTCTCCTGACAGTCTCCTCTCCTACCGAGGCATGCTCTCTCTGCCACCTTGTGCAGCCAGTCACAGACACCCTCAAGCTCCTGGCTCCTTCTTCTAGCTCTCCTAATGGGTGGATGCTTCGTGGCCAGGAGCCAGGGTGCATTTTATTGGTTCTAAGGCTCAGTGCTGGCGGTTGAGGACCGTTAGATATTTGCAGCCCCCCTTCTTCCCCCAGGAAAGAGAAAAAGAGAAAACACACTGCAGTGCACCACAAAAATAAACCTGGACGGGTCACGGAATTGTCAACTGCAGTGGATTTCAACTCCACTATTTTATGACTGCAGTCCAGTGCAATTGCAACTGATTGCAAATGCATTGAACTGCAACTGACTATTTCAACTGCTGACCACTGATCTGGGGTCTAGGGCAGAGAACTGAAAAGGTCATGCATCAAGGAGAAGAAGGGCTACTATAGATTTCCTACTGGAAAGAAAAAGTGAAAATACACCATTATGAATATAATAATATATAACATAAAATGTGCTGTATTTGTTAGTTTGGTAAAATAAGTCAATGTCTAGACTGTGTTCAAATAAAGACTTCTTCAAAAAATTTGAACCATCAAGAAGGTCTTCTACTGAGTTTTCCCCAACTCATTTTTATCTGCCATACAGCCAGCCACCACATACCTAGAGAAAACAACCATTTTATTTTATTTTACAACTTGTTTACTATTGATAGCCCAACATAACAATTCATTTCCAGTGCAGTCATACTTTTTACAGCTGTGTGCACTGTAGCAATGGGAGGTTAAATGAATTTCTCAAAGTCACACAGTTCATATTTGACTCTATTGAGGTCTAAACTTGTGAGCTCCTGTGTCCCAACCTGGTGTTCTAACAATTAGATCACACTGCCTCTTAGTCAACAAAATTATTTCAGCAAAACAAATTAAACACAACTGCTTTAGTGCAAAACAATGTCAAATGGCACTGGTACAAAACTGATTTAGTGAGGTAGTAGCAGATTTTTTTGCAAACCAAATAGAAAATAGATCTCTAAACTGGAATGTCATAACACATTGTGCAAAGCAAAAGAACCACAAATGGTTGTATGAATTGATGGCTTTGGCAGCATAAACATTTTTCACAACATTGTAATATCTTGTAGTTCCATGAAATAGTGACTTTATAAATTCGTAAACAGCTGGGGGTCTGGTGCCTGAAAATGCCATTGGCACAAGTCACCAAAGTGACACAGCTGTGAGGGCCATAAACTCTTTATTTGAAATTACTTGTGGCACCTATGTTACCTCTATTTTCAACTGTTGTGATGTAATTTCATGCACCAGTGATTTATAAAAATGGATTATTGCAGCTATAAAGAGATGGAAACTAAACATGTAATAGTTCTGTCCCTAGGAAGAGTTACTGATCTGGTCAATAGTTCATTTAAAATGTATTTTGCTTGGCAACAGTACTGATACCTTTCTTTGTTAGTGTTAGTTTATTTAATTATTTGAAGATTTTCACCAGGAAAGGCATGCTGAGTGGATGGCAGTATAGTCTAGAGGTTAAAGGATGAGGTGTGAACAAGCTTGATACATCCAGCAGACCAGACCTGAGTTTGATTCTCACAACCTCCACTTGCATACTGTGTGACTCTAAGCAAGTCACTTAACCACCCAGTGCTCCCAGGTCATCCCTGAAAACAGGCACTTGTGCCTAGTGGGCCTTACCTAGTTACCAAAGACTAAAAAAAAAAAAAATATATATATATATATAGTTCATTTCCACATACATTCGTGGGGGAGGAAATAAAGTAAGCATAAAACATGGGATACAGTAATTATAATACAACAATGCTACACATAACATTAGGTTATTACACATATGCAGAAGATCAGAGAGAAGGACATAGATTTCATTGATGTTTACAAGTAAAAAATAGACTTGCGTCCTTAAAGCTTGCCCTTTTATCGAGGTTAGAATTTAATTTTCATATTTCCACAATGAATATCCAATTTGTTTTTGAATATATTCATACTCTCACTATCTATTATTGTCCTAGACAAGACATTCCAAGGATTAATCACCCTCTGACTAAACCAATGTTTACGTACATTATGTTTCCATTTCGGTTGTATTAGTTGTTTATTGTGTCTTCTGATGCCAAATTCGTCCATTCTAGGCTGAATACCCAACTCATAACAAAAATCAGGGTCTCTAATTGCCCTATACAGGAGACTCATAGCCCCTCTGAATCTTCTATAATGTAATGAATATAGGTTTAAGGTCATTAGTCTAGATGAATATGTTAGTGTCTTCATCCCCTCAATAGATTTGGTAAATCTTCTCTGCACAGCCTCAATTCTATCAATATCCTCCCTGTTTTGGGGAGACCATACCTGTACGGCATACTCCAAATGGGGTCTAACCAAGGCCACATACAGTGGCATCAACACCACAGCTTCTCTACTGGCAATATAGCATAAAATGCAATTTAAGTTTTGATTTGCCTTTTTTACTTGGAGTCTACAATGTGTGCTAAACTTAAGACCTGGACACATTATGATTCCAAGATCTTTTTCTTCAATAGTAACAGTGAGTGGCATATTATCAAGCATATAACTATTTTGTTTATTCTTTTTACCCATATGCATGATTTTGCATTTGGCAGTATTTAATAGCAATTTATTATTATTAGTCCAATTAGAAATTTTGTTTATCATATTCTGTAATTCTAATGCCTCATTATGATTATTCACAACAGCTCCTATCCTACAATCATCTGCAAATTTATATAGCCATACACTAGGATTGTCTGTTTGTAGGGTGGCTATATATATATTAAACAGAAAGGGTCCCAAAACGGAACCCTGTGGGACACCACTAGTGATAGTTGACCAATTGGACAAGGTTCCTTTAATAATTACCCTCTGTTGTCTCCCTTGTAACCATGCAGAAACCCGGTTACAGATATTTGGATGTAATTGGATCTTTTCTAATAATTTTAATAACTCAAGATGGGGTAATTTGTCTAAAGCTTTTGCAAAGTCCAAATATACCACATCAACTGAATGGTCCTGATCCAACTCTCTACTTAATTTTTTCATAAAAAGGCAAGAGATTTGTCTGGCATGATTTGACCCTGGTAAACCCATGTTGGGAGTAGTCCGACAAATCATTTGTTTCAAGGTGTAGTAGGATGTGATCCTTAACAACCCATCTAAGATCTTTCCCATTAATGAAGTCAGACTTATTGGTCTGAAATTTTCAGGTTTTGTTCCATCTCCCTTTTTTGGGATTGGAACAACTAAAGCATGTTTCCAGTCCTTGGGCACTATTCCTTGATCTAAGGAGGTCTAGAACACATGTGTGTGTGTGTGTGGGGGGGGGGACAATGCATCTGCCAATTATTTTAATATTCTAGGATGTACATCATCTGGACCTAGACTCTTAGCAGTATCTAACTTGGATAACCTATGACAAATATTTTCTATTTCTATAATAATTTCCCCAGGATTAGAACTGTATTTACCTAGATGGATATTGTGATTACAATCATTAAATACTGAACAAAAATAATTGTTCTGAATATCAGCCATCTCATCATGAGTGGCTTCAAATCCAGTTTTATTTATGAAGGGTCCTATTACATTATTTGCTTTCTTTTTATTGTTAATATATGAATAGAAAGATTTTTTGCAGTCCTTAGTTTTGACTGCAAGTGTCCATTCAACATGTGCTTTAGCTCTTTTTATTTTATTTTTAGTCTGTTTTAGACATTCCCTGTATGATCTGTAATTTAGGGGTGATCCATACATTTTGTATTTGTTGAACAATCTGTTCTTTTTGTTTAATAGTTTTTTGATGGATTTATTCATCCATATAGGCTTATTCCTTTTCGGACCAATACATTTTACTTTATATGGAATAAATTTATTAATAAGCTGTTTAATCCTAGTTAACAAAATATCCCACATATTTTGTATGGATTTACCAGATAATTCACTAATCCAGTCCCAATTTGCAAATTCCCTTTTTAGGCCAACATAATCCACTTTTCCAAGATTTAATTTTGGTGTATTTCCTGGTGTATTACTATTACCAACATCAACTATATTAAAGTAAACAATGAAATGATCACTGTTTCCTAACGGACTTCTAATTGACACATCTTTAATTGAGTTACTCATATTAGTAAAAATCAGGTCCAGAATATTTGATCCCCTCGTACTATTTTGGACCAACTGTTCCAAGCCCATCTGTTCACAGATATCCAGGTATTGTTTATTCACAGTACAATTAGCCTGTGACAATTTCCAATCTATATTAGGCAAATTAAAGTCACCAGCCACAATTATTCTATCTGAGGGGTCTAAATTATTAATTATGCTAATTATCTTAATAACATCGGTTAAGTTTGTAGAGGGTGCTCTATACAGCAACCCTAGTACAATTGTTGGCCCTTTTTGAGGGAGCAATCTAATCCATAAGAATTCCAGGTCAGACACATCCCACAATAATTGATCGCATTTAATACTTTCATGAACAAACAATGCAACACCTCCCCCTTTTCTATGTGTTCTAGATTTAGAGAACACTTTATACCCAGGAATACCCTTTTCCCATACTGAAACTTAACTGCTGGCTAGAAAACTGGTGCAAAGAAAGAGGGCATCATTTTTTATCAAACTGGCAGACCTTCTGGGAAAGGGACTGCTTTAAATTTGATAGCCTGCACCTCACTAAGGTGGGGTCTAGAGTGCGCAGACAGAAATCTGATGTCCATATCAATCAATTAAATTAGTGGAGGGGGAGGAAATGCAGACAACCCTCACATTGCAAGGGTCACCAACTAACCCTCACCCATCATCAGCCACTGCAGTGCCTAGATACCACAAAGATAGCAACAGCAGTGATAGGGAGAGGCATAAAACAATTAAGACACACAAAACAAAGATCAGAACAAGGAAATGGTACACAGCAAAAGGACTACTGGGGTGAAAGTCTATGCACATCAATGCTTATAGTCCACCAAACAAAATCCCTGAACTCACAGACTTGGTGGCAGAGGTACAACTGGACTGGGTTGCTCTTACAGCAACCTGGTTCACCACCCACCACACCTGGGATGCTACTATCCCAGGTTGCACAATCTTCAAAAAAGACTAGGAGGGAAAGAAGGGGGGGGTTGTTTTGGATGTAAGGGAGGGAATCTGTTCAACAGAGAGCCAGGGGAAGCATGGTAAAGTAGAGGCCCTATGGGTCACCCTGGGAGCAGGTGAAACGGCCCTCCTCTGGGAGGAAGTTTTCTACAGACCCACAACCCAGGAAAGTGAAATCAACAAGGAGCTCCTGGAAGCAATCTCAGTAATGGTGGAAAAGTGTGAGATGCTGCTTGTCAGGGACTTCAGTCTTCCAGATGTGGAGTGGACCTGATACATAGCAGCCACAGAGCAGAGAATTCCTGTTCATGCTGTGGGGGCAGGTCTAAATCAGCTGGTATGCTCACCCACCAGATACAAAGCAAACCTGAACCTGGTGTTCACAATCAGCAATGGGACATCAGACGTTCATGTAGGTATCAATCTGGGGGCCAGTGACTACAGTTCAGTCTGGTAATTAGTAAATAAAGAGGAAGGTAAAAGTCACCCAAAATTCAAGATACTTGATTTCAGGACAGCAAACTTTCCCAAAATGAAATCCAGGATCAAGACCATGCTGGACACCAGTCACAAGGGGGATGCAGACCACTGCCGGGAGAACTTAAAAAATGCCTTACATACAGTCACTGAGCAATGCATAAGGCAAATTAGCAAAGCTGAAAGAAGGAACATATGAACATACAAACATACAAAAATTGCCAGCAGGTACAGGCCCTAGGGTCTATCAAATCTGCTTGATTATGCAGCTTTCAGTATTCCACTGTGCAGCTGCCCTTCCCTCCAATCCAGTAGTGACCTTCCTCCTGATCTGTCCCATCCCATCTTAAAGCTGCCCACCATTCTTGACATTACCACCACTTCTGGTGGGGCATTCCACTCATCCACCACCCTTCCCATGAAGTAATGCCTTCTCATCTCCCTCTTGAACCTCCACCCCTCCAATCTCTGGCTGTGACCCCTCATGTTTTTCCCACCCTTCACTGTAAACCCCTCCTCTGTATTAACTTGTTTATTCCCCTCATGTATTTGAACACTTTAATCACACCCCCTCATCCCTTCTATCCTCCAAGGAGCACATATTGAGCTCCCTCAGTCAATCTTCATAGGGTCTGTCCTCCATTCCCATGATCATCCTAGTGGCTCTGCACTGGACTTCCTCCAGTAACGTTACATTTCTTTTTAGGTAGGGCCACTAGAATGGCAGACAGTACACCAGGTTTGTCTGACCAGTGACCTGTACAGAGGAAGGATGACCTCCCTCCTCCGTGAGGTGATTCCCCTAGCAATGCAACCCAACATCTTGTTTGCCTTAGTGGCTGCTCTCCTGCACTGCATGGAGTGGTTCATTTGTCCTGTGATCACCACCCCAAGATCTTTCTCCTCTTCTGTTGTGGATAACTGTACCCTGCGCATCGTGTAGCTGAACTTCTGGTTTCTAGCTCCCATGTGCATAATCATGTACTTTTTCATGTTGAAACCCAGCTGCCAAGTGTCTGTCCATTGCTCAAGTTTATCCAGGTCCTTCTGCAGCCTTAGCCATGCCTCTGTGCTGTCCACCACTGTACTGATCTTTGTGTCATCTGCAAATAGGCGTATCTTATTGCTGACCCCATCTGCAATGTCAGCAATAAAAATTGCAGAACAACACTGGTCCCAGCACTGAGCCCTGTGGAACCCTGCATATGACAGCTTTTTGAGATGCAAGTTCCCCCCTTACCACCTCCATCTGTTTCCTATCCTGTAGCCAGTTTCTGAACCACTCCACCTTCCTCCCCCCTTCACCCAGGTAATCCAGTTTGCTAACCAGCTTCCCATGCAAAACTGAATCAAAGGCCTTGCTGAAATCCAGGTGCAAAACATCCACAACCTGGCCTCTGTCTATTGCCCAAGTTACTCAGTCATAGAAGTCAACCAGGTTTGTCTGGTATGATCTGTCAGAGACAAACCCATATTGCCTGCAGTCCTGAAGTCCATTATCCTCCACAAAGGCTACCAGACTATCCTTGAGGATAGTATCCATCAGTTTCCCCACTATGTAGGTGAGGTTGACTGGCCTAT
This sequence comes from Neoceratodus forsteri, assembly GCA_016271365.2. Lineage (NCBI taxonomy): Eukaryota > Metazoa > Chordata > Ceratodontiformes > Ceratodontidae > Neoceratodus > Neoceratodus forsteri. The sequence continues at coordinate 864,335,488 of CM057450.1, read as the reverse complement.
AGTTCCCTGGTGTGGCGAGCTATGCCACTGCCAGTCAGATGTTCAGATATATGATGTTATATTCTGTTATATTTTGTGTATATTTAAACTGTCACAAAGAAAATGATTGGCAGGGTCACATGGGGGAGAGAGAGAGAGAGAAAGAGATTGGATTTTTAAAATGTTTAACCTTCCTCTGATATGAGGGGGAAGCTTGCTGTGCAGGAAGCCAAATTACTTCAAGGGCTGCTCAACAAGGATATGCCAAAATCCATTTGCCCTGTAATAAACTCTGCACTTCAAGAATGAGACATTTGCTTCCAGGAAACAGTTATAGTATATTACATCTTATGAGGTAAAAGGACACTAATATCCTTTCTGACAGACCTGTGTGAATTCCCTCGCAGGTGTCAATTGTAAATTGTATTACCAGTAAGACAGTGAGACTTCAAAGAGAGGCAAAAAACTGGGTTATGGGGAAAAGGCAAGAGTGACCTCACCTGGCCTAAAAGAGAAGTCCACCATTGGGATCAGACAGAGTTTTTTTTAGGTTGGACCACATGTATTTAAGACCCTCCATAGATTATTCTGAGGACACTTTACTTTTGGACACTCTCCTGACAAGACAAAACCAACTGCCAGCACACACTGACGATCAGTGGCTGCAAAAGAAGAAAATGATTCTTCAGACTTTGTTGATTCTTCTAATCTTTCAATTCACTATGAACATTAAGGTATAACTTTAGATAACAATTCTAATGCATTTTCATGAATACCTACCACTTTTATTTGTGTTATTCTGTAACCAAATTGATAAAACCTTTTATTTGTAAATGCATGATAATTAATTACTTAGTAAAAATATTTGTTTTTAAGAAACTTGTCTAAGTGAGATTGTTATATTGTGTGTGTGATTTTGGGATGTTTCTGTAATAATCTGTGACTAAACTGTTATTAGTAGGGGGTGCCATCATAGGCTACCAAATCAAACAAAGTTCTGAAAAGAGAAAGTCTGGGTAAAGACAGGGGGGGATACCAAGGTCACAAGGAAGGGTATATGAGGATTTGAACCAGGTCATTATGCGCCATGTGGGAGAAGGCAGAATCAGGGTTACTACACTACCCCAGAGAGGTTGTAATGCCTGGATCTTCGCTCTTTGTGCAACAACCAAGAAGGATTCATATTTGGCTACAAGACTCAAGATTAGTATTATACCCTGATCCAGAGTAAAGAGGGGACCCTGGGACTTCATGGTGAGTGTTCAGTTGTGAACTCGGTGAGCACTATAGAAGGACACGAAGAGGGTAACCCCTGTTACCCCCTTCTGTCATGGATAGCATTTGGGGTGGGCACTATGAGCTCATTGGACCTGACCCTCAGGAGAAGGTTTGTGACAGATCTAGTGTGCAGTGGTGGGATCTGAGAGATCTGGTAGTAGTGAGATTTGAGAGATACTGGTGGCACTGGCATAATAGCTGGATTTGAGGCAAGTTTATCAGATTGATAAACTGAAATAAATCCACACACAATCAGGGCAGCGATCTGGAAAAACAATTTGGTCACAGTATAATGTTCCTTACCTGTTTTCTTTTTTTTTTTTTGAGTAAACTAGTGTAGTAATAGTTAAGGAAGAAGATGGCTTCCCACCATAATGAATGTACTGCAGACTGCCTAAGGCAATTGTGTCAGGAAAGTGGGGTCCAGTACAAGGGGTGAATCAAAAAGCACCCCATGGAGGCTCTCATGGTAGTTGATGAACAAGTGGTTTCCCCAATCCTCAAGTCATGGCCAGTGACTGAAAAGGACCATAGCTTGGACATGGGGGCACCAGGGTCCATCACAGAGTCTAATTCCAGGGAGGAGGACAGCAAGACCAGAAAGAGCCCAGATCCACAGCAGCAGGGGAAGGTCATGGCACAGATGGGACTAGAAGGGATCAGGCTTCAGCTGGAGTTGAGGAAATTGGAGCTGGAATTCAAACAGAGAATGCATGATGCACAGCAGCAGAGGGATGTTCAAGCAGAAGAGGTTAGAACTGGAGATCCAGGAAAAAGAAAACCAGTGTTAGCAAGAGGCAGAGAGAAAGGAATAATGGCTTCATAGAGAGGCTGAGAGAGAGAGAGAGAGAGACAGAGAGAGAGGGCCAGAGGGAATTCAAACTGGAGAAGTTAAGACTCCATTGACAAATGCCAGAGGAGGTAAGCAGCAACAATAAACCTGAAAATCCAGGGCTGGAGTACACATTGATGAGAGGGGGTGGAAGAAAATTCTGTGGGGAAAATCAAGGGGGTTGTACTTTTAGAGCAGTTCTTTTGGGCTTACCCAGCAGAGTTGAAAACCTGGCTAAAGGACTGAGATCCAAAAACAGCACAGCAGGCTGCTGAGCTCTTGGATCGATATGCCAGGAGCAGGCCTGCTCTGAAAGGAAGTGAAAGAGGTGTGGCAGGGCCAAAAAGGAAAAGCATACTTTCAGTGCAGCTAAAACCATCACAGCCCCTGCAGAAATGGGGAAGACCCAGGTTACAAAAAAGAGATTTCTCGGATAAAAGAAATGACTGTTGGTTTTGTAAACAGCCAGGGCATCTTGCTAGACAGTGTCCTAAAATGGTACCGATTGGACAAGGTGGTGCATGATCAGAGTTGGGTGCACTGTGTATCCCTGAAAGCATGCCTATAAACATGAGAGGGCACATACTGTAAATGGGGTGCAGAGCCATGGGTTAAGGGACAAGGGGATGTCTCTTACCTTAGTAAAAGTGGATTTGGTTGGGCCTGAACAGCTTATATCTAATCAGTTTATAATGGTAAGGGGATTCATGGGGGAGGAGAAAACTCTGCCACTTGCTAGTGTTCTCTTGGACTTGGATGAGACAGGAAAAATGGTGCAAAAAGTGGCATTGGCAAACAACCTCACCCTGGATGTGATTATAGGGAACAATTTCCAAAAGGGTGTGGTGTGTGTGGTTACATGCAGTCAGACAGCAAAGGCTGCTTGTAGTTCTCTGAGCCCCACAGAAGCCCCTGTGGGAAACAAATGGGAGGCTGGTTCCCCAGCTTATGTCTCCTGAAATGAAGGGTAGTGAAAAGGAGGTAGAACTTTCCCAAGTAGCCATTCACAAAACAGCTACAGAAGGTTACTCTGAGAGGGAGGGGTAACAAATGGTCAGAAGGTTAGGGATGGCAGTAACCCTGAATGCCCTGATGCTAGCGCTATGGACTCCAGTTTAGGAACTGAAGGGAACATGTCCCAGGCATTGGACAAATGTGAAGATTTTGCAGCTACTCAGAGGACTGACCCTAGTTTGGAGAAGATGAGGGCTTGTGCAGAATCTGATGGGACACTGGAAAGTGACATGAGACATAGGATATTTTGGGACAATGGACTGTTGTATACACAGGACGTGAGGATAGAGGGGGGGTGATGGGCAGGCAACTTGTTGTTCCCCAAGGGTACTGTGAGCGGTTGCTCAAGATCATTCATGATATCCCCATTTCCAGACATCCGGGCATCACGTGCACCATCCAGTGATTAGCCCAGAATTTCTATTGGACCAATTTCACCCAGCAGCTGAAGGAATATTGCAGGTCTTGTCATTGGTGCCAACATATAAGGAAGGCAGGCAGTAAAACCAAAAATGCCCTAATTCCCTTGCCCATTGTGGAGGAGTCCTTCCAGAGGGTAGGAATGGATATTTGGGGACCTTTGAGTACCCCTAGTTCCTCTGGGAAGAAGCTTATCCTGATGGTGATCAATTACGCCACCTGATACCCAGAGGCAGTTGCCCTCTCCTCTCTTAGGACAGACAAAATGGCAGATGCTTTGCTAGGAATTTGCTCCTGTGTCAGGTTTCCGCAGGAGGTTATCACTGATCAAGGGGGTACCTTCATGTTGGACCTGATGAACTGATTGTGGGAGAAGGGTTGGGTGGTGCACAGGCACTTCACACCCTATTACCCACATGCCAATGGGCTTGTAGAAAGGTTTAATGTTAACCTAAAATCAATGCTCCTAGCATTTGCTGAACATCATGGGAGGGATGAGGAGAAATACCTTCCCCACCTGTTGTTTGCATACAGGAGGTGCCCCAAGAGTCAACATGGTTTTCTCCCTTCGAACTCTTAAAGGGACATAGGGTGCGTGGGCCACTAGACTTGATACGGGAAGACTGGGAAGGCAAGCACACCACCCAGAGAACTCCCATAGTGGAATATGTCCATATATTTAGGGAGAAGCTGAAGGAGATAATGGGGGTGGCCCAAAGCCACCTGTGAGCTGCCTAACAGAAGCAAAAAGTCTGGTACGACTGCAAAGACAGAGCTCACTTGTACAGTGCAGGTCAGGAAGTCATGGTCCTAATCCCAGTCCGGACGGACAAGCTGCAAGCCAAGTGATTGGGACCATATAAGGTAGTCTGACAGGTCAATGACATGAATTATATTGTAGAACTGCCTGACAGGAGACATACCCATAGGATGTTCCATGTCAACTTGATGAAGCTATATGCAAATAGGGCTGACATGGTATTTGCAGTGTGTAGTCCTGGGGAGGGAATGGACGAAGAAGATTCCGTACGGGACTTGCTGGAATAAAGCAAGCAGGAGTCCTCTGTGGCAACATTCAAACTGTCATCCCAGTTGACCCTGGAACAGTCCCAGGAAGTGAGGGAGGTTTTGGAGGACTTTGCCCTTTTGTTTACAGTCAAGCCTGAATGAACCCCCTTAGCAACACATGATGTAGACACGGTTATGCAAGCACCCATTTGGCAGACAGCATACCAGGTATCTGAGGCCATCTTAAAGGACATTAGGAGGGAGGTGGAGGAAATGCTGGATTTAGTAGTAATCCATAAATGCCACCATCCCTGGGCCTCACCTGTAGTCCTCGTTCCCAAGCTGGGTGGCTCTACTTGCTTTTGTGTGGACTATCATGGACTCAGTGTAGTCACAAAATCTAACTCCCACCCAATGCTATGGATGGATGAACTACTACACAAGTTGGGAGGGGCAACACACTTCACCACAACTGACTTGATGAAAGGGTATTGGCAGGTGGAGTTAAACTCAAAGCTAGAGAACTGTCAGCCTTTATCACTCTAATAGGGTTATTTGAGTTCTGGGTAATGTCTTTTGGAATGAAGAATGCCCCTGCCGCCTTCCAAAGCTTGGTTAACCAGGTGTTATATGGTACTAAAGAGTATGCAGTGGCATATCTGGATGATATTGCCATCTTCAGTACCAGCTGGAAGGAACACCTGTTCCACCTGAAAGAAGTGTTGGGCAGGATGTAGAGGGCAGGGTTCACTGTCAAGGCTGAAAGTATCAGGTGGCTATGGGAGAGGTGGCATATCTAGGCTATGTAGTGGGGTGGGGGCAGCTTCACCCTAATAAATCAAAGATTGAGGCAATAGAGGTGTGGCCTAAGCCTGAAACCCAGACAAAGGTTAGGAACTTCCTAGGGACCTCAGGGTACTATTTAAAGTTTGTTACAAATTACAGTACCCTGGCAGCTCCCCTATCTGGCCTGCTAAAAAAAAAGAAAGTCCAAAAAGGCAAACTGGGACCCAACCTGTGAATAAGCCTTCATATGCTAAAGGAGGCACCGTGCAGTGCCCCTGTGTTAGCCATTCCAGATTACAATAGGCAGTTTGTTGTACAGACAGATGCCTCAGATGTGGGGATTGGAGCAGTCCTCAGTCAGACCTCTAATCAGGGAAAAGATCACCCAATAGTGTACCTTAGCAAAAAGTTACTTTCCCAAGAGCAGGCATATTTCACAGTGGAAAAGGAATGCATTGTGCTGGTATGGGCCCTGAAGACATTAGAGCGGTACCTCTACCAGAGGCACTTTGAGGTACAGATGGATCGTAACCCCCTGGTGTGGCTAAATCGGATGGATAAAACAAATAGTTGCCTCTTAAGGTGGAGTATAGCCTTACAGGCCTACGATATGACAATTACTCACAGGGCCAGATCTGCCAATGCCAACACAGATGGCCTATCTTGCCAGTTACAACAGTAACAGAATTTGTGAATACCTTACCATGTGGTAGGGGCATGTTCCCACAAATTCAGTCTAGGAGGGAGGGATGTCACGGGCTATGCCACTGCCAGTCAGATGTACAGATATATGGTGTTATATTTTGTGTATGTTTAAACTACCACAAGGAAATTGGATGACAGGGTCACATAGTGAGAGACTGGATTTTTAAAATGTTTGATCTTACTCTAACCTGAAGGGGAAGCTTGCTGAGCAGGAAGACAAATTACTTCAAGGGCAGCTCAACAAGAATATACCAAAATCCATTTGCCTGTAATAAACTCTGCACTTCAAGGGAGAGACATTTGGTCCCAGGAAACTGTTATAGTATATTTTTGTTTATTGTTTATTGGAGATTCTAAAAATACCTTTGAGTCAGAGACTTCTTTACAAAGGTTCTACGTCACAAATATTACAAACAGAGAAAAACAGGTTACATATCAGTACAGCAGTACATAGTCACGTGGTTACAGTAGCAGTTGTGAGGCTAACAAGAGAAAAACTAGGGAAAGTTAACGCAAACACACAAAAACCAATAGCACACATGTGCAGAGCTAGTCTAGGGGGACACAGATTGTGGCAGGGATTGAAGGGGAATCCGGCTGCAGTCTATGCCGGTCAGTATAGTGTAAGATAATTCAGTGGCAATCACAGTGGTTCGAGGACTGTAGGAGGCCTCTGAGGGTGGTTTTGTACTGTCCAAGTCTGCTCTCTTTTGCAAGTGGAGTGGGCAGACTGTTCATCCAGGATGGGGCTCTGTAGCTGAAGGACCTCTGGTATTGGGATGTATGGCAATGGGGGACAGAGAGGAGTTGCTTACCATAGCTACGAGTATGCTTGAGTGTCAGGGCCAGTCTTAATAGTGGAGTGAGTCCTGTTGGGCAGAGGCCTAGGGCAATTTTTTTTGCCATGAGGCATGTGTGGAACTTAATCCTGCTGTCAAGGTTCAGCCAGTTGGTGTCGTTGTATAAAGAGTGTGTGAGTTAGACAGTCACAGCCCAAGGTGAGGTGACAGGCTTTATTTAGGGAGAAACATAGTCTGCTGAGGGCCGATGAGTTCGCTGCCCCATAGATGACTAGGCCATAATCTAGCAGGGAGAGGACAGATTACATCGTATCGGTTGAAAGGGCAGAAATATCCTTTCTGGCAGACCTGTGTGAATTCTCTTACAGGTGTTAATTATATTACCAGTAAGACAGTGAAATTGCAAAGGCAGCCAGAAAACTGGGTTGTGGGAAAACACAAGAGTGACTTCTACTGGGCTAAAAGAGAAGTCCACCCTTGGGATCAGACATAGTTTTTTTTAGGTTGGACCACAGGTATTTAAGACCCTCCACAGAGCATTTTGAGGACACTTTGCTTTTGGACACTCTCCTGACAAGACAAGACCAATTGCCAGCAGACACTGAAGACTAGTGGCTGCACGAGAAGGAAAGGATCCTTCAGATTTTATTTATTCTTCTGAACTTTCAATTCACTATGAACATTATAGTAGAAATTTAGATAACAGTTATAATGCATTTTTCATGTACAGTATATATTTCACTTTTATTTGTGTTATTCTGTAACCAAACTGATAAACCCTTTTAATTGTAAATGTATGAAAATTAATTATTTGGTAAAATCAATTGTTGTTAAGAAACCTACTTGAGTGAGATTATTATATTATTGTGTGCAATTGTGGGGTGTTTCAGTTATAATCTGTGACTAAACTGTTATTGCTAAGGGGTGCCATCATAAGCTATCAAATCAAACAAAGGTCTGAAAAGAGAAAGCCTAGACTAAGATAGTGGGCATGAGTCACAAAAGAGACGTGAACTGCACATCAGAGATGTGCCTGCACATCTCAGAGATGCTCACTTGCATGATTCACACAGGGCAGGGATGCCCCGGCACATCCAGGATGCGCTGGAGATGAAAAATAATGATATGCGGTGCATATGGAGGGGCTGCAGCTGTATACACGGTGCAACCCCATTCACAAAGCAAAATGAATGCATAAACACAGTGCATACACAGCACATCCACCCATATGCACACTAAGGAGATAAGTATAAAAGAAGTGGACTTAAGAGCAAGCCCCCAGCAGGCAGCCTGCGGGATAGCATCAGCAGTAGTAACACCAGCAGCAGCAGCACCAGAGAGGCCACCCAAATGGATAGAGCACCATTCCTGATGTTGGGCATGTTAATGGGGATGAGGAGATGGGCAAACCAACAACATGGTGGCAGAAGGCACCATAGGCAGCCTGCCCAGCAGTGGTATTGTGCCAGAGTAGCATTCGAACAACTGACAGTCATAGAAACAGTTGGCCGATACCACCTAAACAGGGCAATTCTGAGGCAGCCGTGTGAGCTGTGCCATGATGAAATGCAGCCACCCACTGAAAGGGGGTATGCCACATCTGTGGAGACAAGGGTAACAACAGCAATGTGCCTGCTCATCAGGGGCACCTTCCAGAGGTCAGTCAGAGACACCACTGGCATATCCCAGCCATTCACATCCTGGATCCTCATGCAATTCCTCAGCACACTGCTCCCACATGCTTCAGAGTTCATCTGATTCACACAGGCAGAATGGACAGAAGTTATGCAGCAATTCCACAGGGTGGCACACATGCCAGGCATCATAGTTGTCATTTGCTGCACCCATGTGACAATCCATGTGCCACCTGGTAACAAGGTGATGCTGTACATGAACTGCAAGGGGTTCCACTCCAAAAATTGCCAGGTGGTGTGCAATGCCACAGGGCACATCTGCAATGTCTGTGCAACACACCCTGGGAGTATACACAACGCCTTCATATGGTACCAGTCAGCTCTGTGCCACTGTTTTGAGACTTAGGATATCCCCAGCGACCACCTAGTGGGTGAGTGGGGCATGAATACATGCCCACAAACAGCACACCATTGCTCAACCTAAATTGGGAGATAGTGCATGGATGTGGGAGGTACGACAGAGACTGTGCAAAGGCACATGTCCAGGTGGGACAGTGGAAGTTGGCAAGCTGACGGGATGCCACACACAATAAGGGAGAAGTGCAACAGCACAATACAGCATGGGAGGTGAGGTAATGAGGAACAGCAGGCACATGTGGCAGGGTGGAATGCACCACACGCACCCATGCATGGGCAACTGCTGAGCAGTGGAGAGTTACCAATCCTAGACTGGACAGGAGTGGTCACCCCTTGATGCGGGCATGGTCAGGTGCAGGGCAGATAAGGGCACAACAGTCATTGGTGAGAGCATGAATGCAACATCCCACAGTGGTGGTAATGTGCTGCACTGGGAGGTGGCCACAGGTGCAGAGATGGACAGGCAGTAGCTGCACCAGTGTGTAGTGATGGAGGGGGGCTCTGGTACACAATGCAAAGGCATGCAGGGCACTAACGGACTGCTTTGTCCCCCCACAGGCGATGAAGCGTATCCCCTCTGACCCTGGGTCCTCACCCCTACTGCTGTCCTGGCACAGAGACAGAGGAGTGGTACAATAAGGCACACATCACTTTATGCACCATTATCAAGCGAGTCTTCAGCATGCTGAAGATGCACTTCAGGTGATTAGATAGGTCTGGTGGTGCCCTATAATATAGTCCAGAGAAGGCCTGTGGCATATTTCTGGTCTGTTGTATGCTGCACAACATGGCCATTGACCGTGGAATAGCTCTCCAGGTTGAGGAGGGCAACAGTTCCAGTGAGGTGGAGGAGGAGAAGGAGGATGAAGATGCAGAGCAGGGACACCATGGAGGAGGTGGGCAGCCCTCTGGGTAGCAGGGACCCACACCTGGTCACCAGGTCCTGGTGGCACAGGGACACCATAGTGGAGATGCATTTCATGGACAGACTGTGAGTATCATCGGTGTGCATTGCTCGGCAGCCCCCCTCACTCACTCACTCACTCACCCACACACACTCACACACACCACGGGTGGGGGTGGGGAATGACACACATATGTGCAGATGTCTACCACAAAGTGGGCACAGAGTGCACCTATGAGGGGTGAGAGCAATGCACAGACACACACAGCAGGAAACACATGAACAGGGGGGACACTGTATCTTTGCTGGGTATGGCATGAATCAGTGTACAGCTGCCAGCACACATGCATAGCAGACACAGGGCCGCACTCATCATGCCCATGCTACACAGCACAGCACCGTTGGCTCCGGCCATGCACAGTGCACCACACAGGTGTCCCACACAGGTGTTGTACTGGGGAAGGCATGTGTCACATCACACCACCCCAGGCATTGTCAGCCTAGTGTGTGGGCTGCAATGGGTGCAGGTTATAGGGATCATGGGAGCAGTCTACCCAGGCATCAGTAGAGCGGGATCCACCACAGTCACCATGGACATATGGGTGGCCATGCTGTCACCTGGTGGTCACTGAGTCAGTGCCACTGGCTGTAGGGGGTTGTCCATCACCCCTGGTGGGGTACTGAAGTGAGACCATGACCGGGCACTAACAGGTGTGTCGTCCCCGAGAACCAGGTTGGATCTGGGGATGTCAGGGATGTCACCCCTACCAGGTGGTGACAGTGTCAACAGCAATCGATTCGCCAGATGCTGTGACCTGGGGGTGCATGAGGCACTCCTGGGGGGAGTTGCTGGTACCCCAGCATCCACATGGTGCACTGTTGGCAGTCACCACCTCAACAGCAAGTGCCATCTGCTCCAGTGCAGTGGTCATGCGCACCTGCAGTAGATGAGTCTCTACCAGCATCTGGGCAAGCCATAGAGTAAATGACTCATGCTCCATGACCAGTTGCACCCAAATGCCTCTAAGATGCACCCTGATAGACACCTGCCCATCTTCCGTGTTCCATAGGAGGTATGTGTAGCCCTCAACCTCGTCGATGGGGGATGCAACAGGGGGTGGCACCGACGAGCAGGTGGGGTCCTGGCTTGTTGCATTGCATCCACCATTGGAATACACTGCACAGCAGACCACTGCATGGGTGGGGACTGGGCATGGGCAACCTCTGCATGCCCAAGAATGCATGCATCATTGTCCTCTGCTGCCTGTTGTTGCTCCACAGCACCCTGCTGAACAGTGTCAGCAGTCCCTGGCCCCACAGCAGCACTAGACACATAGCCCTCAACAACTGCCACCATGGGTGGTTGTGTTGGCTCTGTAAGTGCATGGGGCCACAGGACTACCAGTGCTGCATGATGCCACCTGTGTGTGCACATGTAACTCAGCCGGGCAGATGTTGTCCATGTCCACCCAAATCTGTGTGGCATCAACATCATTATCATCATATGCCCCCTCTGTTCCAGATGCCAGCACCAGCAGGTCATCCGCAATATCGAGCTTGTCCACAGGGTCCTTGTCAGCAAGACCCAGTAGGTATATCAGCCATGTGCTACCATTACCACCAGCTGTGGCACCAGCCGTGGAGGGTTTGATGGCCCCGCACCATCTGCCACCACGTCTTGGGCTATGGTGGTGTTGGACGCAACTGGCACAGGATCTAACTCAGCCCCAGCTGCGACGCATTATAACGGTCCATCCTCCTCCCCCCCTGCTAGGTCATCGGGGAGTCCCCCGGATGCTGCAGCACCCATGAGGTGTGACAGACCTGAAAGAGAGAAGAGAAACATGATTATTGACTTGTGTAAATGGTGTGTACAGACAGGTATGAACAGGGAGCCATGCACATGTGCCATTTGTTCACCGGACATGCCACACAGGTGAGTGCCACCCATTGGAACACAACCATGGCCATGCACCAGCATAGGCAGACATGAACTGTGGCCAGTACCGGCACTCAGGGACATGTGTGGGACAGCACACCAATGAGTGGTGGCTCCCCCTGCCCACCACTCATGGGTACAACATCCCATGCAATCATCCCACCCTCACCCCCACAGTGGGCCCCCCAAGGTGCTGCACAAGGGTGATATAATGTGTGTCAGCAGCACACTGGACAGACAGGGATGAAAGACACCATGCACACTGCACACCAACACATGTGCACATAGTGGGCCAATGTGGGGCATGTCAGGGCAACCATGGCATGTGCACACAGACCTGCACAGTTATTGGAACAGGAATACTCACAGTTCTGCAATGGACTGCCACCAGTCTGAAAGTCACCACATGGAACACCCATCACCTTGGTCCTACTCATGCTGGCTACCAGCCTCTCCTCATTCGGGGTGAGGTACACCGCTGTCTGCAGCCCACCCCCTGTCACCTACAGAGAAACCCTGATGGTGGCCATCTTCCCCTTGGCCCTCCGCTTCTCATCATGAAAGTGCTTGCAGCATTCCTTTGGGGTCCAGTTGTATATGCCATGGGCAGTGGCATGCCAGATAACCTCCTTCCAGGCATCGTCCCTGCACTGGCAGCTGCCACCCCTGCCAGACAGGAGCTTCTGCCTAGGGAAGTAGGCCTCCAGCAGTGCCCTATCCTCATCCGATATAAAGTTAGGATGTCTCCATCCTGCAGTGTCATCCTGATAGGACATTGTGGTTCCTGTGGGTGGAAATATGCAGGCATCAGCACAGTTCAGGCAACTGTAAATTTGTGCTAGCAATGTGACTGGAAGCAGCACAGTTACAGCCCCCTGGAAGCCTTTAAATCTCAACTGTCAGATGTTGCTGACAAGTTGTACATGTTAGAATGTAAACAGATCGACCTTCAAGGTTGCAATACCTGTTGGTCATCTGTGAAATAGGGGGGCGCTTTCAGGAGCAGTTATGACCCAGTGCATGCAAATGAGGTGAGGAGCAACTGTAATAAGATGCAAAGCAGGTGAGATGCCCCTGAATTTGGCAATGATCTGATTTGAGAGCATTGCCTATGAACTCCATAATTTCCTCCTGAACTTCTAAATCAGCAATGTGGAACTGTGGCGTTAGGCACATCCCCATATGGCATATTCCTGCACATGCACAGTTGCATTGGGGGCATTTTCTGAATGTGGTGCAAGTCGCATGGCACAAGTCGCACGACACATACTCGCACATGCACGATGCGTCATCGGTAGCATACCATGCATAGCGCATCCTGTTCAGTGTTGGCAGTTGTGCGATTGCTGTCTGCAGCACATGTCAGTTGACATGTACTGTTGGATCTGAGCTACATGATTTGTGTTGTGCGTGTATGGTGCACTAGTGTGATATTGTGTCAATGTGCCCCTGCAGATCACGTCGCATGTATAGTAGTATGCACCATCCCCAATGCACTGTCAGTGGCAATGTGTGCCATTCACAATATGGTGGTTCTGCATAAGCCGCAGATGCATGACCCAGGCATGACCCCTGACTTTGGTCTCCCACCCATACAGAGAGCACTGTGCATGCACAGTGATGCGCAATCAGCAGCAATCACACATTGCAATGCTACAACCCTGTGATGTGCCGATCATTGATAAATGGCCTATCACATATGCACTCCTGCAGCTTGTAGTGTGCACACGTGCCACCACAACACTGCATAGAACAATGCCACATGCCCAGTCAGCTGGACCCAGAGCCATGAGCTGGGGGGAGTTGGAGCTTGCCAACCTGGTGGCACTTGTCATGCCACTGGAGGGGCAGCTTTTTGGGACACAGGACCACCATGAGCTAGGCTCTGCTGTGTGGACAAGGGTGGCACAGCATCTGGTGCACAGGACAGGTGTGTCACACATGAGAGAGCAGTGCAGGCAGACCTATGGTGACCTGCTGCAGAGGGACCCTGATCTGCTTCATAGCCTTCGGGAACAGGCATGCAGGGGTGTGGTGCCATGCCCAGGTAAGTCACAACAACTTACATCCACTCTAGCAGGCAGATGATCAATTCGGGGGGGGATGCAATGTGCACTGGTGCACCCCACACACACACACACATATGTGTGGCATACCCTGCTGATGATGCTTGTGCGATGCAGCGATGCACATCATGCTTCAATATGTGTGCCATGGTGCATGACAGGAGGGTTGCATTGGCACTGTGGAAGGTGCATTGTGGTGTTGACAGTGGCATGGCACACATCTATCCTCACACTGACATGGTGGGCATAATCTGTGGTGGTTTCTAGTTCTACTCACTGGCCAGGGCGTTCTTACAATGGGTCACTGAGGGGGTGGGTCCATCACTGCATGATGGCACCAGTGATGTTGCTGCAGGTCACTGGTTGGGGGGATGTTTGTACATACCTACTGTCTTGCTTGTGTTTCCATCACTGAGCCAGCAGCCAGGTGGAGGGCCACTGCGCTAGTGGAGGCCAGGGATGCTACGGCCAGTGGAGGAGGCTGAGGGTCTGACCTTGTGGGTGCACATGAGTGTACTGCATGTGCTTCATCTGTGTGTTCATCAAGGGGTGGGGGGCATGCTCACAATGGACCATTGCCTACTACATGTGCATGTCGGTGTGATGCATGTTGCACACATACATGGGGTGTCACCTTGGTGGCATGTGCTAGGGCCACAGTGTGAATGGCTCCTGTGTGTCCATCCACCATGTCCACGTCCACTCAGGGTCATGTGCACACTGTGATGCTCCACTGGTGGTCAGACAGGGCCTGCATAGTTGTGCAGCCTGTTATCTGCTCATGCTGTGTGAGACATGGCTGTGTGCCCCTCTGCATGTCACTCTGTATGTACACCAGGGCCTTGTGCTGTCTCAGTACCATTGCACAGTCACTGTGTGGCTCTCTGTGCCAGCTAGTTGCTGGTGTGTGGTGTGCATGGCAGGCTGTCGGCCATTGGCATGGTGGCTGCCTCCATCACACTCGCATGGTGATCAGTGGGGAAATGGTGTGGACCATAGCACTGAGTTCTTGTTGTCTGTGTCCCCACTGTAGGTCCATGAAGAGCACATCCTGATGTGTTGGGGTGGAGAAAAGGGTGGATCTTCATCAGGCCGGCAGGGATTTAGCTGCAGAGAGCAATCAAGAGGACCATGGCACCACTCTACAGGTGGCAGGAGCAGTTACTACAGGCAATAACCCTGCTTGTGAGGATACTTTGGGCAGGGGGCAGACCAGGTGGATGCAAGGCTGTGCCCCATTATGTACACTAGGCCACTGGGCCCTTTGTACGTAGCCCCTTTGTTCACTGTCCCCTATTCTCCATGACCATCCCTTTTCCTAGCAATCTTCCCCTGTTACCACCCCCCCTCCACAAACTGTCACTTTCAGGATTTACCATGTTTATTGTTCCTTTGTTCAGTCCCACACCACTCTATCCCTGTTATTGGTTATTTATACTGTTGTTCATATTGCTGTTCCTTTCCTTTTACCTACATAAGTAAATATGTTGAAATTGTTGACAGTATCTATGGTCATTCATTTTACCTTGTGCTGGTGACATGTTGTGCTTGCTAGATTCCACAGTACCTTTGTTTCCATTCACTCATGTGCCCCTGTGGTACTGTGCATCCCAATGCCATGTCCACCTTTTATGCATGCTACAGTGTGTGCCCTCCATGTTGTGTCTGGCCTGTTGGGTGGCCTTCCTGTGTGCTGGCTTGCACAGTGCCCCTGTTCTGTAGGTAGTGCATTATGTTTTATGTTTTGGTGGTCCCCTGTTGCTGTGATGTTCTTCTTGTCGTCCACAGTGCCTGTAGGCATGTTTCCCCTGTGCAGGACATGGCCTTTGGTCTGTGTGCCATTGTGCCTGTCCCCCTGTGTGTGCCTATATTGCAGCTCCCATGTACACCCTGCTGTATTCCTGTGCACTGGGACATGTGTGGCTGCCTCTGCCCTGCTGACTGGTGCACCTCTGCTGGTCTGCCACACCCTGACAGTCACTTCTGTGCATGGCATCTGTGCCTGTTGGTCCCCTGTGTTGGGTGTGTTTCTGTGGTGCTGCCAGGTGTCACCATGTGTGCTCTGTCTGTGCACCTCATCTGCTTTGGCGGGCAACTCTCTGGCCCTTTTGCCCTGTGTCCAGTACCTGCTTAGCTGTTTACCAGCAACCTTTATGCCAGTGCAGTCTTCCCCTGTTCCTCCTGTGTTCCTTGTTGACTGGCTCATGATTCATTGTTTTGTGGTCCAGGATGCTTCGGCACATCCTGGTTGTGCCGGGGCAACTCAGGTTATGCCATGGCACTTCAGTGGTATTCACAGTAGGGATGCACGTGGTGCATGTTGTGGTGCATCCTTCTGTGAATATCACTTTTTGGGCATGGTGCATCCCAGATGCGCCGGGTGCAACTGCTTTGTGAATCCTGCCCAGTGGGAATACCAAAGTCTCAAGGAAGGGTCTGTGGGGATTTGAACCAGGTTATTGCATGCCATGTGGGAGAAGGCAGAATCATTACAATGCTACCCCAAAGAGGTTGTAAAATCTGGATCTTCCCCTTTTGTGTAACAATCAAGAAGGGTTCATATTTGGCTACAAGACTCGAGACTAGTATTGTACCCTGATCCAGAGTAAAGAGGGGACCCTGGGACTTTGTGGTGAGTGCTCAGTTGTGAACTCAACAAGCACTATAGAAGGACATGAAGAGGGTGTCCCCATGTTTCCCCCTCCCTGTCACGGATTGCACATGCAGTGGGCACTGTGAGCTCAGTAGACCTGACCTTCAGAAGTGGGTTCATGACACATGACTCATCCTTGTGCCCACTTTTATGGATGGGCACCACATGTGCCATCCTCCAGTCCTGGGGCATGCAGACAGTTTTCAGGGAGGTTTTAAACAAGTCTGTCAATGGCCCTGCCATGTTTTCTGCCATCTCCCTCAGCACCCTGGGATGGATGCCATCTAGTCCTGGTGCCTTGTTCACCCTCTGGAGTATAAGACCTTTAAGCACTCTACTATCTGGGATATCCTCCTCTGTCTGCCCTTAGCAATCTGTCCTCCTCCCTTGATTTCTTCCTGTTCTCCTCCCTTTTGGAATTCATGTATTTCCTGAAGGTGGGACTTTTTTTACTTTTCCTAACATCTCTCTACTTAACCAGCTCAGCTTCCTTGTCCTGGCCTTCTTGTTTTGGAGCTTGAAATATAGTTGGTTGCCTCCACTAACCCAGCTTTGATGATGCCCCCATTTCTGATTTGCATCCATGTGTGGATGAATTTTGTCAATGTACCTCTCCAGTATGTCCCCCATTCTTTCAAAGTTTGCCCTCCTGAAATCTATCAACTTAATTTTTGTTCTGGCTGACTCCTTACCCATCCCAAGTGAGAACCACACTGTATTGTGATCACTCCCTGCCAGGGGATCCCCCACCTTCAACCTCTGCATGTTCATCAGCACAAGGTCCAGTATGTTTCCTTCCCTGGTTGTTTCCCCTACCAACTGCACCAAGAAGATGTCCTGGAAAGCTTCCAGGAGGACCTTCTCCCTGCTGCTTGTGGAAGTCCACTCCACGCCTGGCAGGCTAACGTCCCCCATTACAATGGTGTGACCCTTTGCACAGACCTTTCTTATCTGTTTCCCTAGTTCCCTAACTGTTTTTTTGCTTTGGGCTGATGGCCTGTACACCACCCCAAGCCTCACCCTCCTTCCTTTTGGATCCTGTATCTGTACCCATAAGACTTCCACTCTGCCCTCCCCCCCATCCCTGCTACATGTTATTGCTTCCTTTACATGAATGAATGAATGAATGAATGAATGAATGAATGAATGAATGATGAGTTTATTTTTAAACAGGCAGTATATTGTTAGGGTGAAATCCTGTTTATAACAATTATCATGTACAAGACCATACCACACTTATATGCTATTACATAACTTCAGCACTATCACACAACACAGTACACATTAAAAATAAGTTACTGTATCTAAAACAGTCACAAATATGTTGCAAATACTTTTTTAATTCCTTTAGGAATAAATTATTTTTCAGTTTATCTGGTAATCTATTCCACGTTTTAGCTATAGAAGACTGAAGCATTGTGTCACCAAATCTTTTGTAAGTTCTGTTTGAACATTCAAACTGTTAAATCTTAAGCTGCATCCCCTATCTGTATTAAAAATAAGTTTTAAATTATCATTTCTCACTCCATTGCTTTGGGAATATATCATTTTATGACACCTCTGTAACCAAATATAATTCCGCTTTTCATCTGGATGAAGCCAATTTAATTTATAATAGAGCTTACAGTAATGCATACTACATATGCTTCATGTAACAAATCTAGCTAGTTTATAGTACAATTAGTTTATTTTACTCAATTCTGTTTTATTAGCATTTCTATATAATACTGAACCATATTTAACTACTGGGATTATCATATGACTAACTATTTTGTTTCTAGTTTCATATGACAAACGACTTGACTTCCTTCTAAAAGCACCAAATTTTTGGTTAGTTTTTTTAACAATGTTCTTAATATGTTCTTTAAAATCTAATTTACAATCCACCACTACTCCCAGATATTTGTATTGGGTGACATTTTCCATCCTGAGTCCATCCTCAAATCTTATGTCCAGAACCAGTTTTCTGTTTTTACTTTGTTAAAAATATAAACACTGGGTCTTTTTTTATTCAATAACAATCCAGATTTTCTAAACCATTTTCTATATTGCTCAAATCGCTCTGGAGTTTAGACTCCAATGGGGGGCTGCATGAGGACACAACCAATATGGTGTCATCTGCGTACAGCCTCACCTCACTGCCCCCAATGTAATTCTCCAGAGCATTGACATAAATGTTAAATAATAGTGGACCCAGAATGAATCCCTTGCGTACCCCACAAATCACATGTTTTATGCTAGACATTGCTGTACCATTTAAGATGCATTGTCTTCTGTTTGATAAGTAAGAATGGAACCAACTTAATGGTTCTTGATGTACACCCATACCTAATAGTCTCTCCAACATTGTTTGGTGATAAACCAGGTCAATGCCTTACTGAGGTCCATGAACACTGCCCTCATACCCTTCCCCTCATTCATTGAGGAACTGACTAAGTTGTTAAAGTCAAGGAGGGCAATATTCATGGACAACCCCACCCTAAATCTATGCTGTACATCTGATAAGAGTCCATATCGCTCTAGATATTGGCTCAGTAGTCTTTGAACCAACCTTTCCAGGTTCTTTGACATGGTCATTCAACAACCCCGCCACACACCTTTCCCCCTCCCACTATCATTCCTATACAATTTGTACCCTTCGATCACCAGGTCCCAGTCATGGTACTCGGTGGCCCATGTTTCAGCTATGGTATCTATGTCCACTTCTCCATCTGCCAACACTGTCTGTAACTCTAAAACCTTGTTTCCCAGGGTCTTTGCATTTAAGGATACCACACTCCAAAATGTTCCCCTTCCTTCCCCACCCTCTCTAGTCCCCTCTTACTGCTTTCCTTTCATGAGATTGCTCTCCCCCTTTTCCCCTTTCTGTTTATTTGGGGGGCCTACTGGCCTCCCTGTCCTGGAGATTTCCTATGTCATCTAACCATCTGCCTCCCCCTTCTTAGTTTAATGGAACATTGGTGGCTATATACTCCCCAACTTCTGCTTCAGGGTCCCTATGCCTTCTCTACTCAGGTGTAGCCTGTCAAAGGCATACATGGTCTTGTTCTCCAATGCAGTGCCCCAGTCTCCCACTAACCTGTACCCCTGGTCTGACACCATGCCCTCAACCATGAAAGAACCATGGAAGAACCCTCTCTGGTTCTCCAAAGAGGTAGCAACCAAAAGCAAGGAAAAAAGAGGGCTTTTAGGAAGTACAAGGAAACAAAAGGAGAAATGGACAGGGAGGAATATAGGAATAAATTCAAAGAGGCCAAAAAAGCAATTCAGATAGTCAAAGTTCAAACAGAGGAAAGAATACCACAGGAGGTTAGGAAGAGAGATAAAACTTTCTCTAGATACATAAGAAACAAGCATTTGTCAATTCCAAATGTTGATTGCGTTGGTCTGCTGAGCTCACTCAGTGGACCTCTGTCACTGGCTTAGTCTGTTTGTCCCGGTGCTGCAGGCTGCACTTTTGTACGGGGCTGCTGCTTGCATTGGCACCTTGTTCTGCCAAGGAAGAAATCTGCAGCTGTCCCGACAGAGCTCCATTGAGGTGGCTCACTCCCCTTATCTCACTCGCTCATTCTGTTTCTCCTGGCGCTGCAGGCTACCCTTTTGTACTGGGCTCCTGCCTGTATTGGTGGCTTTTTCTGCCCACAAAGAAATCCACAGCTGTCCCGACAGATCTCCTTCGAGGTCGCTCACTTCCCCTGTCTCACTTACTCCTTCTGGTTCTCCCAGTGCTGCAGGCTGCCCTTTTGTACTAGGCTGCTGCCTCTGTTGGTGCCTTTTTCTGCCCACAAAGAAATCTGCAGCAGTCCTGACAAAGCTCCGTTGAGCTCGCTCACTTCCCTTCTCTCTCTCACTCATTCCATTTCTGCTGGCGCTGCAGGCTGCCCTTGTCTACTGGGCTCTTGCCTGCATTGCTGCCTTCTTATGCCCACAAAGAAACTTGCAGCAGTTACAATACAGCTCCACTGAGCTCACTCACTCGCTCATTCTGGTTTTCCTGCCACTGTAGGGTGCCCTTTTGTACTGTGCCCCTGCGTGCATTACTGCCTTTTTCTGCCCACAAACAAATCTGCAGCAGTCCCAACAGAGCTCCGTTGAGCTCACTGACTCCCCCTTCCTCACTCACTCATTATGTGTCTCCAGGAGCTGCAGGCTGCCCTTTTGTACTGGGCTCCTGCCTGCATTGGCGGCTTTTTCTGGCCAGAAGGAAATCTGAAGGAATCCTGACACAGTTCCATTGAGCTCACTCACTCCCCCTCTGTCACTTATGCATTCCGTTTCTGCCGGCGCTGCAAGCTGGCCTTTTGTACTGGACCCCTGCCTGCATTGCCACATTTTCTGCCCACAAAGAAATCCGCAGCAGTCACAACAGAGCTGTGTTGAGCTCGCTCACTACTGCTCTGTCACTCGCTCATTCTGTTTCTCTTGGCGCTGCACACTGCGCTTTTGAATGGGGCTCCTGGCTGTATTGGCAGCTTTGTCTGTCCACAAAGAAATCCGCAGCTGTATCGACAGAGCTCCATTAAGGTCGCTCAGTCTTCCTCTCTCTCATGCGCTCATTTTGTTTGTCCAGGCACTGCAAGCTGCCCTTTTGTACGGTGTTCCTGCCTGCATTGACGCCTTTTTCTACCCCCAAAGAAATCTGCAGCAGTCCTGATAGAGCTCCGTTGAGCTCACTTAGTCCCCCTGTCTCACTCGCTTGTACCGTTTCTCCCACTGCTGCAGGCTGGCCTTTTGTACTGGGCCCCTGCCTGCATTGATGCCTTTTTCTGCCCACAAAGAAATCCACAGCAGTCCTGACAGCACTTCGGTGAGTTTGCTCACTCCCTCTTCCTCAGTCGCTCTCTTGTTGTGTTTCTCCCAGTGCTGCAGGCTGCCCTTTTGTACTGGGCTCTTGTATTTTGGGGCCTTTGTCTGCCCACAAACAAATCCACAGCAGTTCCGACAGAGCTCAGTTGAGCTAGGTCACTTGCCCCTCTCACTCTTTGATCTTAATCTGTCACAAACACTGATTTCCCAGAGTGACCGTGCTATTCTCTGGCAGGAGTGCAAAATCATATTTTAGCCAGAATGTGAAAAATGACAGCTGTAGTGTTCATAAAGAGATGTGAAAAAATGGCACTGTTGAAAATGTAGTGTGACAATATTACAAATTTGCAAAGTTACAAGGGTGCGTAGAAACAGTTCATTGCACACTTGTAACACAGTCATGTTATGGAGTTTTGTCACCAAATTTTCAACATAGAGATTTTAAGACCTCTGCTCATGAACAGTGCCACTGTCATTTTCTTAATCTGTCCTGAACACTGGTTTCCCACAGTGACCACGTTATTCTGCACCGGAACTGTGAAAACACATTTCAGTCAGGATGTGAAAAATGACAGCTGTACTGCTTATGAGGAGGTGTGAAAAAATGCCACTGTTGAAAATCTGGTGTGACAATATTACAAACCTGCAAAGTTGCAAGGGTGCATGGAAAGTGCACAATGCACACTTGTAACACTGTCAATTGATGGGCTATCATCACCAAATTTTCAACATAGGCATTTTAGGACCTCTGCTCATGAACAGTATCATTGTCATTTTCTTAATCTGTCCCGAACAGTGATTTTCCACAGCGACCGCTCTATTCTGTGCCAGAAGTGTGAAAACACATTTCGGCCAGGATGGGAAAAATGACAGCTGCACTGTTCATAAGTAGGTCTTGGAAAATGGCTGTGTTGAAAATCTGGAATGAAAATATTATAAATTTGTGAAGTTACGAATGTGCGTGCCAACTGCGCAATGCACGCTTGTAACACAGTCATTTTATGGAGTATCATTACTAAATTTTCAAAATAGGCATTTTAGGACTTCTGCTCATGAACAGTATTATTGTCATTTTCTTAATCAGTCCTGAACACTGATTTCCCACAGCAAGCGCACTATTCTGCGCCGGAAGTGCGAAAACACATTTTGGCCAGGATGTGAACAATGACTGTTATACAGTTCACAAGAAGGTGTGACAAAATGCCAATGTGGAAAATCTGGCATGAAAATATTGCAAATTCGCGAAGTTACAAGCGTGCGTAGCAACTGTGCAATGCACGCTCGTAAAACAGTAGTTTTTTGGATTTTTCCCACCAAATTTGCAACATAGGCTGTTTGAGAGCCCACCTCATGAACACTGGCACTGTTGTTTTGTTAATCGGCCCCAAAGGGTGATTCCATGCAGTGACCATGAAACCACCTTTCAGGGCTGATTAACACCATGACAGTTCAAGAATTCACGAGGAGGGGTACCAAAAACCCCATGTTGAAAATTTGGTGAAAAAATTCCCAAAAATGCCTGAGATTTGCACTAAAGTTGAAAAAACCCTATTCATTACATTATACAGCTTACTGGCATTTCCTCAGTTCACGGTCGGCTTTGAAGAGTGCAGACATGTTCCTGGTCCAGCGAAGATCGTCATGCCGAGCTCCGGAGGTAAGTATGGGGTGAGGTGGTGTGCGGGGTGGCTGGGTGCACAGTGGGTCGGTGCAGGTTGTGGGGGTGTGGGGAGACTACGAGGGACTGTTTCCTTTCTTTCAGGTACAACAAAACCATGGAAACATCGTGGGAGTGCTTTCAACATTACAGGGGCATGTGGCACACTGGGTTAGGCTCCCAGCATGCCACCAGAGTTTGAGGGGGACAGCTGTAGCCAACAGGGGATTGTGCACCCCCGTCGGCAAACAACAAAAGGGGGGATTTATTTCTGCCGACAGAGATTGGGCACCCCCATCGGCAAACAACAAAAGGGGAGGATTTATTTCTGCCGATGGCGATTTGGCACCCCCATTGGCAAACAACAAAAGGGGGGGAATTCCTTTCTACGGATGGGGATTGGGCACCCCATCAGGAAACAACAAAAGGAGGGAGGATTCCTTTCTGCTGACAGGTACTGGGCACCCCATCAGCACACAATTAAATGGTGGGGGTGTTACATTATGCTGACAGGGAGTGGGCTCCCCCGTCAGCAAATAAACATGGTGGGGTTAGATATTGTTTGTGAATTAGGGTGGCAAGCCACCACCATGTTCACAAACAATATCAGAGATCCTACATCCCACCCTGCAATGATGGGTCACTCCCTCATTGCAGCGGATGGCTGATGCTGCAATGACGAAGCGGCCCCTGATTGCAGCGGCTGATTTTTTAGAAGGTTGTGGCACGCTGGCTGAACTAGTGTCAGCAGCAGCATGCCACAGCATTGGGGAAAGCAGGACAAGCCTTTGCAGGCTGTGGGAGCATTGGGCACAACAGTGCCATGCCTCCACAACCTGCTTCTGGAGAAAGCTGACACAACACATTTCTTGCACATGTGCGCAATCAACATAAAAAAAGGAAGAGTAAAAGGGGAATAGTCCAACTAGCAACAAGGGAGGGCTAGCTGTTAGAGAAAGATGAAAATGAAGCAGAGTTGTTAAACAAATTCTTCTGCTCAGTCTTCACAATAGAAGATATTGGCAAAGGACCTATACTAAGTAAAACAGAGCAGGATAGTGGAGGGGCAGATACAATCCCTGTCATGAAAGACAGGGCCTTAGAAGAGCTAAACAACTTAAGGTGGATAAAGCCATGAGGCCAGGTGGTATCCACCCCAGAATACTCAAAGAGCTTCATGAAGAAATAGCTGCACCACTAGCTGAGCTCTTCAATCTATCTCTGGAAAGTGGCAAAGTACCTCAAGACTGGAAAAGGGCAACAGTTGTGCCTTACACAAAAGTGGAAGCAAGGAAGAGGCAGGAAACTATGGAAACTAGTGCCCAGACAGCCTGACATCTATAGTGAGAAAAATTATGGAGATATTTATTAATTTATTTATTTAGTTTTTGTTAACCGGGTAGGTGCGTTAGCCATAAAATGACTATTTTCAGGCACGACCCAGGAGAGTACAACAAAAGGAGAACAGTTGAACAAACAGAAACATAGGTACAATAGTACAAATAGAGGAACAGTACAGCAGTGCTACAAAAATACAATGGGTAGAAACAACAAAAAATAATGGCAAGCGTTATACAGATAATGGCAGTAAGATATATAATAAGTGCAGAAACCATGAACCCGACCTGTGGAGTGAAAGGGTTAATAAGATAGTACGGTTATATAGAGAGAAATGTGAGGAATGTTCAAATATAACAAGAAAGACTGACAGAAGGAAGGTCAGTGGTGGTAATTGGCAAAACAACAGTGGATGGCCAGCAACAAGGTTCAAGAAGGAAGAGAGCTAGTAGTCAAGAAGTTATTTACAAAGAGAAGGAAAAATATGGGGAGGGGAAGAGGAGACAGTCTTGGAGCTAGATTAGCAGGGGTGACATTACTGGTAAGTCTTAGGAACTTCAGGTTGGATCAAAGCACGTACAAGCATCAGCTAAGGATAGATAACGACGATATTCACTTTTAAATCCAAAGTGAGACTGAGACAATCGGAGGTTGAGTGGAAGAGCATTCCATAGCCTGGGAGCAGAGAATTGGAAGGCCCCTGTGCCTTTAGTCGTCCGACATCTCGGAACATAGAGCAAGGATTTGTCAGCTGATCACAGGCCATGGGAGGATGGTTGAGGGACCAGCAATGCCACCAGCTGGGATGGGTTTTTTTCCCGGATGATCGAGTCCATTAGTGATCCAAGGTAGTATTGTCTACTGGCAGAGGTGAGACCAATTCAGATCCTTATTAAGAAGGTAGTGATGTTGAGTCGAGGTGAGGGAGGCAAATCGGCATATATTGTTATAAGTTACGTCCCATTTTAGTAGGGAGGTTTATGGGCAGAGGTAGAATAGAGGCACCATAGGTAACGGTTGGGAGCAGAATACCTCGGGCAATTGCTAATTTGGCTGAGGGTGTAAGCATGTAGCTTGTTTTGTAAGCTACTCCTAGTTTCGAGTTTACAGCTTTGCACGAGGACTGAATGTGAAGATTAAAATTCAGAGACTGGTCCAGGAGGATCCCAAGGTACTTGAAGGATATTACTAAAGGACGGAATAGCTGGCTTCACAGCAGGATGCTTATGCAAAACAAACATGATTAATTTCTTTGATTGGGTTACCAGAAGAGGGGACCAGGGTGGAGTGGTAGATGTTGTGTACCTAGACTTCAGCAAGATCTTTGACACTGTTCCCCACAGAAGACTTGCTAACAAACTAGAACACAAAGGAGTCAGACAGAAAATAGTAAACTGGATTTGAAACTGGCTGCAGAATAGGACCCAAAGGTTTTGATCAATGGGGCATAATCAGGGGAAGGAGGCATGATCAGTGATGTTTCACAGGGAATGATGCTGGTTCCAGTCCTGTTCAACATATTCATCAGTGACATCACTGATGAACTGGAGGGGAAGGTTTGCCTGTTCACAGACAATACAAAGCTCTGCAACATGGTGGATAAACTAGAGGGGGCAATAGATATGGAAGCTGACCTAAGGAGACTGGAAGAATGGTCTAAAAGTTGGCAGTTAAAATTGAACACCAAGCAGTGTAAGGTAATGCACCTGGGGAAGCGGAAACCAGAAAAAAAAAGAATGTACTAGAAAGGCATCAATTAGAGGAGACAAAGATGGGATGGGATCTGGGAGTGATCATTACCACTGACATAAAGGTAAGAAAACAATGTAAAAAAGCAGTGCAGAAGGCAAGTGATATCCTCGGATGCATAGGAAGGGATATTATGAGCAGAAAGCAGGAAGTTATCATGCTCCCCTACATTACAGTGGTAAGGCCACACCTGAAGTACTGTGTCCAGTTCTGAAGGCCTCAGCTAAAAATGGACATCAACTTCTGGAGATAGTGCAGAGAAGGGCCAACAAAAATGGTGCAGGGGCTGCATCATGAGCCATATGAGATAAGACTCAAAGAGTTGAATTTATTCTCTCTGGAACAGATAAGAAACAGGGAGGACATGATAGAAACATTTAAGGGAATTAACACAAATCAGAAGGAAAACCTCTTCCAGGAAAACAGGGAGGCGCATACAAGTGTGCACAACTTGCGTCTGGTGGGAGACAAGTTTAAAAGCTCTAGAAAGTACTTTTTCACTGAGACTTAAGTCATGTCAAGTCAAAGTTTATTGGCAGGAAGTAACTCCATTGAGCAGGCTCATTTACAAGGAGGTCCTGAGACAATTAGTGTGCAACACATAAAATATAATCAAGACAAAATGTATATACAACATGTACTATAAAGCACGATTATATATATATATATATATATATATATATATGCACATACACACAGAATGTGCATCAGGAGGATTCACAATGTAGGAAAAATATTTACAAGGAGTAACACTTTATGGATTTAGGACATTGCAGAACATCGTATTAAGTTGTATAACAGACAATGGAGTGGTAAGGGAAAAACAAAGATGCTGGCAGGCAAGTAACACAGATTGTAGTAGGTGAGATTGTGACATAAAGTGGTTGTTAGAAGAGAAGAGCACATGTGGAGTGGGGCATGGGAATTCAAGGATAGCTGTAAAGGGAGGAGTCAGCCGAGGATGGTGGAAAGGAAGTGGAGAAGGTAGGTAGATGAGGTCCTCAGCAAGTCAGGGATAGATAGCAGTCTGAAGGTAAGAAGGGAGACCAGGGAGGTATAGGGTGGGTGAGGCAAGGAGAGTAGAGGTAGATCTTGTTGAGGGGGAGAGAGCAGAATGGTTTGTTCTGTGTAAGTTGAGGGGGGATATTGGAGATGAGGATGAGCTGCTATGAGGGTAGGTGTAGGTGGAGGGGACTTTAAGGAGGGTGTGATCACATGAACGGGGAGGGTAGCTGTGAAGGGTGAATGTGGGGAAGGGGGCTTTAAGGAAGGTGTGGTCACTCAAATGGTGGATAAGGAAGCAATGACTTTGGAGGAATGGGACCTAAGGAGAGTGAAGTAATCAAACAGGGATAAGAAAGTGGTGATAGGCAATATGACAGTGGCAGGCTTAGAAGTTGGTGGCATGTACAGGAATCATGTAGTCTGCTCGTAAATAGATCTTTGAAGCTGTTCAGGGGGATTAGCTGTTGGAGCTTGAGGCTGGACTGAGCTTTGTTCCAAGCAGTAGGTAGGGCATGGCTTATAACAAGACTTCCAATGCGGGAGCATGTGCTAGTGATGTCCATCATAATGTAGGAGGAACTACATAGTGTGTCTGATGAGGTAGTGAGCCGGAAGAGAGTAGTTATATATGAAGGGAGCTTTAACAGCAATGCTTTGTACAGCCAGATGAGAGAGTGAACAAGTCACCTGGTGGATAAAAAGGTCCAACCCAGAGTAGCATATAGGACACAGTGGTGTGTGCGACAGTGGGCACTTGAAATGAATCATATTGCTCTGTGGTATAGTGTGCCCAACTGGTGCAGCAAGGAGTCAGAGCAATATCTGTAAAAGATGTCCTCATAGTCAAGCAGTGGTAAGAAGGTTGTCTGTACCAGTCAAAGCCTGGTATTATTTGTGAACAGGGATTTATTTCTATAAAAGAAGCCTAGTCTTTGCCGCAGTTTCTTTGCAAGAGTGGTGATGTGGGCAGAGAAAGTTAGGTGTTGATCTAGTTCGCAGCCTAAGTATTTAAATTTGGTAACTATCTAGAGGTTGTCATCAAGGAGGGTTTTTCTGGGGACAAGGATGCTAGCTCACTTTGGGTATTAGTATGATGAATGAAGTGGAGGCATCTGACTTTTTTTTTTTTTGCATTTATAAGAAGTTTAGACTGTGCAAGACAGAGCTGGAGGAGGTTGAATTCTTACTGGAGCTCCTTGTGGGCTTCGGCCGCCGTGGGTTTAGATATGTATATTACCATGTCATGGTAGGTGTAATTTTGCTTTTTTTATGTTGTTTCCTATGGTGTTAATGTATAACATAAATAGGAGTGGGCTAAGGATCGAGCCTTGTGATACAACTCTCAAAAGAGGAAAGGGCAGGAAGAGTGAATCATCTGCTTTCACCTGTTGCATTCTATTTGTCAGGTAGCTAGTGAACCATGCCAGTGTGGGACCAGAGATACCATGCGAGTGTAGTGTATATCCAATAGTAGAGTATGATTGACAGTGTCAAATGTTTTGCTGAAGTCTAAAAAATGGCTCCTGTGACTTGTTTCCTGTCCATGGCCGTAAGCCAGTCATCTGTTACTGAGGCTAGGGCTGATGTGCTGCTCTGGGGTGGTCTAAATCTTGACTGTGTGGGTTTATTATGTTGTTTTTGTCAAGGAAGTCTCTTATTTGGGCATTTACCAACTTCTCAAGAAGCTTGGAAAGCAAGGGAAGGATGAATATGGGGCAGTAGTTATTCAGGTCCATGGGATCACCCGTCTTGAATAACCGGAGTACCTGGGCCATTTTCCATGGATCAGGCACAGTGCTAGAGCTGATGGACATTTTAAACAGGTGCAGGATGGGGGCTGTTAGATGCCTGACTCCAGCTTTAATGAAGCATGGTTATAATCCGTCATCACCAGCCCCTTTGTTAACATCTAGCAGGAGTTGGAGATCTTCTACTTCTTTGAACTAGAAAGGAGTAAAGGAAAAGATATTGTTGGGTGGTGGTGGGGAAAGTCTGGGTAAGTTGGAAGTTAGGGTGGCTGCTTTTGAGGTCTCAAATGCCAGGCCTGCTGTGTAGAAATGGTCATTAAAGCCAATGAGCCATCGGACCGCTGCATAGTGTGCTTGCGTTTTATGAGGTTTTTTTTTGTTTTATTTTAAAGTTTTTAAGTTTTTTAAGTCTTTTTTCTTTTGTAGTGTATTTTTGAATTCAACCTGGGCACGGAGAAGCTACTTGGTGCTTATCCGTTTTGTTTTACACTGGCAATTCTAGTGTTCGCGGTTGACTTTATGGATGGTCCGGATTTCGGGATCCACGGTCATTGTGTGGGGTCCTAGTTTGTTCCGGGCACTTGACTGTCTTCCGGGATTTCGGCGGCTTGGTGGACGTGTTTCAGCTTTTGTTTCCAACTTTTTGCATGGTGTTTGCTTGTTTAGCGACTCTCTTGATCATTCTTCAAGAAGGAGTTTATCTTTATGGGACCTGGAGGAGACGGGATCCACTGTGACTGAGTTTATCAAGGATTACTGGGCACTTTTGGTATTTTCAAGGCTGTGGCAACTAATTGGGATTTGTGATCGGTCCGTTTGGAGTGGTACTGTCAAGTCAGCAGAGACTACTGTGGACTTAGTGTCCTGTTTGCTTGGAGTTAGGGACTTGTTTTACTTTTGGCTCTGGCTCTGGTGACCTACACAGGGGCTGGGGTCGGGGCCTGTTGGAGGGCTGGCCTTTGACCCTATTCCCCTAGACTCCCGGCGGAGTCGGTCGGAGGGCTGACCCGGCCTGGAGTTGTGGTGTTGGGTCACCATTGTAGCCTGGTAGCTGCTGTTAAGCTGATTCTGTGGAACCTGCAGCTTGATGTGTGGCTCCCTTTGGAAATTTGGAGTTCCTGTCCCCTGAATCCTGTTTGGAAATTCTGGCTCACTGGATATATTAAGGATTTGGGGCCAGTATCATCGAATTCTTCAGTGTGCCAATTAAGTGACCTAGAGAGTGCCTGCAAGATAAGTGACTGTGGAAACATTAACTGCTTATGTTATTATAATTTTTAAGAAATTGCTTTATTTATCTGCCTAGGTGGTTGATGTATATGGTTTATTGTATTTCAAATTTTATTTGTTTCGAGGGATAATTTAGCAGTGAGAGTGCTTGTTTCCAGCTTATAGCCCACTCTCCTTGGTTCAGTGAGAGTGTCCTGGAGGGTGGTCTTTAAATTATTCCCTCTTTGTATCTTTGTATTTTTATTTATTTATTATTATTGTTATTAGTGTTAGTTTGGTGTTATTATTTTATTGTCCCCTGGCCGTGAGAGGGCATGTGGATATAAAATAGTTTAATTTAGTTTATTAATTGTTGTATTAGATTATTGGTTTATTTTATTCTTTTTAGTGGTGGGTGGTGGTGTTGTTTATTTATTTTATTTGTGGTTTTATCTTGTTGAGCAGCCTGATGTGCTGGCCAGTTCCACCTGCTGTTCGTTACTCGGCCTCCGCTCTCCATGTCCTCCGGCCCTTTTTCTTGTCCCCCTTGCCAGCCCATGTTTATCATCGGTGTCAAGCATTAGGGATTGTGCGTAGGGGATGGAGGAATTGGGGGGGTGTGGAGGGTTGTGGACAGCGGAGGGAGTGTTGCTCTCCCATAGGGGTGGTTAGGCCCTGAAGACGCCCTGGGGCGAAATGGTTTCTGGAGCGTGGTAGTTCTGTTCTGGTTCCCATATCCAAGAGCACCTCCAGTACTGGAGGGCAAGTGGTTGGGACAACTCGTCAACCTCGTCCAACCCGGGCGTTGTTGTGCAATGCCAGATCAGTCTGTAATAAGACGAGTCTTATTGCGGACTTTGTTGCAGGGGCAGATCTGGCTTGCATTACCGAGACCTGGTTGGATGGGAATGCGGCCCCATTTTTATAGGCCACTGTTCCTACCGGGTTCTCGGTTATACACCGCCCGAGATTGGATTGTGGGGGGGGGGGGTGGCGATCTGTTTCAAGACCAGATTGGGCCTAACTGGTGTTCCAGTTGAGGAGGCAAGATCATTTGAGTGTACTGTGGTAGCTGGTGTGGGGTGCAGGATTGTTCTCATTTACCATCCGCCAGGGGATGAGAAGCTTTTCCTGCAGGAAATAGCAGATTTTGCCGCCGACATGGCCTTGGAATCACCCAGATTGATGGTGCTGGGCGATTTCAATGCGTGGGTCGATGACGAATCTTCATCTTTTGGTCAACATTTCCTCCAGGTGATGACATCTCTGGGCTTCACACAGGTTGTTTCCACGGCTACCCATAAAGGTGGTCACTCTCTTGATCTTGTTTTCCTCCTGGGGATTGAGGCTTCCGATTTGGTGGTGGAACCAGTCAGTTGGTCTGATCATTACTCAGTTGGGTTCAATTTTGAGGGCCCTCTGGGTAGGTCGGTCCCTGTGGAGCTGGTCAAGTACCGCCCATTGCGGGATGTTGTCCCTGAAGACCTGATGGTGGTTCTTGACTTCTCGTTGTTTGACGATTTGTGCTCTGATCCTGAGCAGCTAGTGGTGGCCTATAATGAGACCATCTCGGCTGCTCTCGATCAGATTGCACCTACCCGTGTTCACCCCCTTCTGCGCCGTCCTGTTGCTCCTTGGTTTGACGAGGCATTGAGAGGGCTGCGGAGGTTGGGGCATAGGTTGGAGTGTCATTGGAGGAAGACTGCCTCGGATGCCGACCATCTTATTTTGCTAGAGCAATATAAGCTCTATCAAACTGAAATTTCCCGTAAGAAGGCAGAATTCCTGTCCAGGGAAATTTCTGTTGCTCGGAATTTGACCGGCTCAGCTCTTCAGAACTGTCGACAGACTGTGCAACCCAGTCTGTCGGCAGAGCCGTCGAGTTTTTACTCAGAATGACTGTGAGGAGATCGCTTGGTTCTTTGCAAATAAGGTGGAAGGCATCCGGAGGCAGTATCCCCGACCCCACTCTAAGGTTGTTGCAGTTGACCAGTGTCTTGTCACGGAGCCTGGAATTAACTGGAGTTCCTTTGAGCTGCTGGATTTCATAGACACTATGAGGATTGTCCGCAAGATGCGCCCAACGTGCTGTAGTTTGGATCCGGGTCCTACCTCCCTGATCATGGGATGTAGTGAGTCTATAGGCCCGGTCCTCTCTCGGATTATCTGGTGCTTCTTGGAGACAGGAGTTTTCCCTAGCTCTCTGAAGGAAGGGGTGGTGACTCCCCTTCTGAAGAAAACTTCCTAGGGCCCGGATGACCTAGCTAACTACCGCCCGATCTCTAACCTCCCTTTTGTAGGGAAGGTTATTGAAAAAGTTGTGGCAGCTCAATTGGACAACCATTTGACCATCCATAGCTTATACGAACTTCTCCAGTCTGATTTTCATAAAAGGCATAGGCACCGAGACTGCTCTGGTTCGGGTGCTCAATGATCTCCTGATGGCGAGAGATCGGAGATACCATTCTATTCTGGTTCTCCTTGATCTGTCATCAGCCTTTGATACTGTGGATCATGGGGTTTTGCTCGAACGTCTGAGGTCCATCTGTGGACTTTCAGGTATGGTCCTCAGATGGCTTTCATCTTACCTCGAGGGGAGAACGCAGACAGTGGTCTCGGGATTACATTCTTCCAGGGCTTTCTCTCTGCCCTGCGGGGTACCACAGGGTTCGGTGCTTTCCCCCATGTTATTCGCAGTATATATGCTGCCTCGGAGACATTGTAAGTCGGTATGAGCTGAGGTTTCACTGCTATGCTGATGATACCCAGCTCTATCTGTCTTTGCACCTGACCAGGTTAGTGCTGTCTCGGTGCTGAATAAATGCCTTGTAGATATCAAGACTGGATGAATACCAGCGGTTAAAGTTGAAATCGGGAAAGACTGAGGTTATGGTTGTGGACCCCGGCCGCAGGGTTGGGGGTTTGGGGGTTGGGGTCCCCCTCTGGAATAATTCTGGGTGGGGGACCAGATCCCCATTTCTGAACGGGTGCGTAACCTGGGTGTAGAGCTTGACATGGATTTGACCCTTCATTATCAGGTGTCTGCTGTTGTCAGGACTGCATTTTTCCATCTTAGAAACATCTCCAGGATTAGGCACCTGGTTCCTCCTGGTGATTTGCCAGTTTTGGTCCACGCCTTTGTGACATCTCGCTTGGATTACTGTAACTCTCTGTACCTAGGGCTTGCTGGGGTTGATATCCGCTGCTTGCAGCTAGTGCAGAATGCAGCAGCACGTTTGTTGACGGGGGTTTCAAGAAGATCTCATATTACCCCAGTGTTGCGCTTTCTGCACTGACTGCCAATACAGTGGCAGATCACCTTTAAAGTGGGTATTTTGACCTACAAAGTCCTACACGGGTATGGTCCTGACTACTTGAAAGAGCTTCTGTTGCCTTACACCCCTCTGAGACAGCTTTGCTTGGCTGACGAGGGGTTGCTGGAGATTCCGAGGGTTAATTTGAAGTCTTCTGGAGCCCGTGCTTTTGGTTTCGTGGCTCCATCCCTCGGGAATTCTCTACCCCGTCCACTCTGAGAGAGTTCAATGGTGGACAGTTTTAAAAGGGCTCTAAAGACCTTGTTATGGGATAAGGCTTTTCCATCTATTTTGTAATTAGTTTTTATTTGTTGTAATTGTTGTTCTGTTTTTTTGTATTTTCGATGTTTGGTTTTATGAATTTTTGTACAGGGCCTTGAAAATGTGAAAGGCGCTTAATTAAATAAATTTTATTATTATTATTATTATTATTATTATTATTATAAAGCTATAACGTATGTCAGACTTATCTGAAAGAGTCTGACCCTTGAAGGAGATCCTGCCAGGTAATGAAGAAGGTTTAGTGCCTTCCGCCGATTTAATGATCTACCAGAATTTACTGGAGTTTCCCTTCATGGAGTTGAGGGCAGCTAGGAAATAGGAAGCTTTTGCAGCCCTGATCTGTTTGGTGCACTCATTTTGGCAGGCTTTGAAGGCTGCCCAGTCTGTGGGAGTTAGGTCCTTCTGGTTGTAGCCCAGAGATGATCCCTAGCATTAAGGGCTGCCTTTAGTCCAGCTGTAAACCAAGGGTAGGAAAGCTTCCGGGTTCTTCTTTTTAGCATGGGGACATGTTTACTGATGATTGAGCTTAAGGTGTTTTTGAAAAGGGAGGTAGCATCATTGATATTCGTAGACAGATAAAAGTTAGTCCAGTCTATGTCTCTAAGGTCCACTAAGTAGTGAGATGGGTTGAATTTGTGGAAGCTCCTTTTCTATGTGAATCTATTCACTAATTTGAGTGGTTGCTGTCCTCTAACACTTGTCACAGCACAGTGGTCACTGACGTCATTGGGAAAAACTGCTAAGTGTGTGATTTTATGGGGTCTATTTGTAAGAATGAGGTCAATCAATGATCTGTTGGAGGGTGTGTTGGAGTATGGATGAGTGTACTTAGATACAAATTGGGTCATGCCAGCTTCATCACAGTAGTCTTTAAATTGTGAGCATTCATTGCACATTTTAAGCCAATTGAGATTTAAATCACCAGGGATGATGATCTTAATTTGCCTTAAGTCGGATATGTTGCACAAGTGATTTTGTTTTCCAGACCCCCGGAATGTGGTCGGTAGCAGCCTATTATTGTTAGAGTTTCAATTGGGGATAGGGAAAGGTTTATCAGAATGGATTCAAATTCTTTCGGTATAGTAGCAGGGGTGATATCAGAAAAAGTATATTTATCTTTGATGTAGATAGATACACCTCCTCCTCTGGGTTGTCTATCACTACGATAGATGTTATAGGAGGGGAGGGATACTGCTGTGTCAGGGATGGAATTTTTCAGCCATGTTTCGGTAAGGACTAGGATGTCTGGGTTTGTATGGGAAATCCAGGGCCAGAACTAGGTCTACCTTTTTCAGAAAGCTGCGCACATTAAGATGTAGGCATTTCAATCCCTTAGTGTTTACAAAGGCAGCTGGCAATACTAGAATTTGTGGGAGGCCAGGATTTAATTCAACATTTCCTGCACAGATTAGCAGCAGGAAGATTATGTTACCAATCCATCTGCAGAGCAGTTTAACTTTGATGTGTTTGGGGTGTCTACATGAAGTGTTGGTTGGTGGCACATGTGGATCAGCAAAGTGAAGGAAGGAAGGGCATAAGGTGTAAAATATCAGAGATGCACAGAAACGTTTAGGGTGGGGGCTGTAAGACATGCCACCAGTATGGTAGTATGGGACTCCCATAGGGTGGTTAAGTGTGAGTGGAGGAGTGTGGCAGGAGGGCAAAGATAGGATCTCAAAGGAAGAGCTAAGAGTTTAACCTCAGGTCAGACTGGTGGTGCCGTAGTATTCAGAGGCAGGATAGGATGGGGAGGGTTGTAGGCAGGAGAAAGCAAAGTGCAAATAAGGAGAACGCATGGTAATGAAGGCATAGCCAGACGGAGGGTGTGCCATTGCATTGTAATATGCTTTATGTGCCTACCAAACACAGAGTGGCACAATAGGCATGCACCTGTGGTGGAGTAGCCAATGTGTATTGTAGGATCAAGCTTAGTGCCCCAATAAACTCAAGTAGAGTGCCACAATAATGTCAAGTAAGGTGTTGCTTTTTTAAGGATCAGGGAAGCACTTAGTAGACAGGCTGAAAATACATATAGCTAGTATCAGTGTCCAAGAGAGGGTTATCTAACTCACATGTATTGATTGAACAGCCTCAGAGAGTTAGGTTGTGACTGTCCTAAATGGGGATGGTAGCTTTAGCTACAATTGGTGAGGCAGAACTGTGGGGAGGAGTCAGCCATGCAAAAGTGGATTTAAAGAGTGACGAGGTGAGGGTGGGTGAGCAGGAGAATTTTAGACAGAGAACAGTAGTTATAGAAAATCGGTGAGCCTGAGATGGGCAGAGCTTTGTGGCAGGCAATGGAATCAGCAAGGAACCAATGGGATCAGCACACAAGTCTGGATCAGCCAATCAGAGGATATCAGCAGAGTTAGCGCAGAGATAGTGATAGACCCATGGAACAGCCTGTTACCAGAAGTGGTGGCATCAAAGACAGTAAGGGAATTCAAACTCACTTGGGACAGACAATATGGGCAACTTACAGTAGGAAAAAAAATGTAATTGT
Organism: Neoceratodus forsteri; assembly: GCA_016271365.2. Taxonomy (NCBI): domain Eukaryota; kingdom Metazoa; phylum Chordata; order Ceratodontiformes; family Ceratodontidae; genus Neoceratodus; species Neoceratodus forsteri. The sequence goes on along the minus strand of CM057450.1, from coordinate 864,299,442 downwards.
GGAAGGCTGGTAGCCACCTTGGGCAGACTAGATGGACCACACCGTCCCTGTCTGCCAACACTTTTCTTATGCTATTTTGTTCTTATGTACACTGTATTGATAATCAGGTAATCCCAGAATACACTGAGACACAACTGAGAACCAAAGGTATCATGGAGCAGTTCAAGGCACAGAGTGGAGAGTAGAACAGAGTTGAGAGGTCATGCAGACAGGTGTGACAGCATGGTAGAGGAAACAGAGTTGTTGGATAAGAAGTAGTGAGCGGAAGAGTAGGGATAGGGAGGAGGAAGGGGTAGTAAAAAGAGTGGTAGGGAGTGTGGGTAAAGAGGTGAGGCTGACTTTCATTCCTCTGGGGTAGAACCCCACAAGGATTAGATGCGGCTTAAATGCACACCCAGACTGCATCACGGTTAACAGGACAGCCAAATGAAGAGGTAAGGGTAGAGAATGGAAGGGCAGGCTTTTTGTCCCCCTGGGGTGCAAATCCCAAAGGGCCAGACACTGCTCTGCCTTATCCAGTCCATGTACTGGTTACCTGACCTGTGTGAAAACTAGATGGGGAGGGGTGAGGGAAAGTGGTGGGAAGGATTTGCAAGGGCGAGAGGAGGAGGGAGGGGATAATAGCAGGTTATAGAAGGGGGGTAGAGTTAAGCTGTTGGGAGAAATATAAAAGTGAGAGTAGGAGGCAGAAAAAGGGGAGGTAGAGTAGTAGTAGAGAGAAATGTGGGGGAATGCTGAGGTGGCAAAGAGGGAGGGTCAGTAGCAGTTACAAGAGGATGAGGTGAATTCAGACAAGAGGAAAATAAGAGAGTAGGATGAGGGGGCCAGGCCGGATTTGTAGTAGGAGTGAATGCAGCTCCGGTTGCAGTACAGCACTCCAGGTTTGGGATGAAGTTTAGTTAAATGTCATGGCATGAGCTTTCAAAGTCTGCACAGGGCTATCAACATCTATATAGCTCAGAGTTTACTGAGAGCAAAGTCTAAGTATAGATGATTGCAATAATACTTGGCATACCACATTCAAATAAATGGAAATATGTGCTTCAGATGTTTGATCTATGTACCTTTATACCACTGCCTGCTTAATCTCAAAGGATTTTTTAATATGTTTTTAAAATGTTTCATAGTATCTAACTCAATTAATTTAATGTTTTGTCTCTCTAAATAAGATTACTAATGGAACTTAACAACTTCTGACATCAGCTACATCCAAAATATAGAACACTGTATGCTCTGATAGTAAGAAAAGTGTTACTGAGTCTCAGAAATAACATTACAGTCAACTAAAATGAGTTTATTTAAATTAGCAGCTGCAATGGTATTTACTCACTTGGTAAAGGTGATTATCCCTGCAACCTTTTTTTAGTGCTCCTACATTCTTCACAAGTGGATAATCCTCTATCCATCCTATTGGCTGATGAACAATCATAAATTTTGGACTGCCAGAAGCCAATCCCCCAGCCACGATAATATTGTCCCATTAGAAGCTTCCCTATCAGGGAAAATTATATAAAAAAAAAAAAACACAACAAGGAAAAAAGGGCAAGAGTAGGAAGACAGACAAATGACCAGCAACAAACAACAACTGCATTATGAAGGTCGTTTACTGGAATATAAAAAAAAAAACTTACAGTAAAGTAGGTAGACGCCGTAGTAAAATCTTCCGTCTAGAATAATGTGAATAACATCGATTACATAGCTAAACAAACATTGCATAATATAAGTCGTAGGCAAGATAATATAATTCCATGCCTTAACTCTGCCTAAAGAGATTAGGGAGAAACGCCACATGGTTCTGGCTGCCTTGATTCCTAGCTCATCTGCAAGTGGGAAGGACTTGGAGTACTGTAAAGGCTGCAGGGATAAACACCTTTGCCAGGTAAGTAAATACCATTATAACATGGGGCACGAGCAGTAAGGGACGAGACTGGTACATGGGAAAACACCTGACTGTTCATTAATTCCCCATAAATGCACAGCAAGTTGTGATCAGTCCCTCTAAACAGATCAGGGAGCGGTACAGCTCTTTTTATTGTAGGAGAAATTAAATTTCAGAGACAGCTATTGTTTTTCCCACTAAGCAAGCGATCACCCTGTACCAGAACATTTTCTTAAGGCTCCTACCCCTTCTTATGATCAGTGCCAGTGGTCGCATGTATGCACTTTCTTCATCTGTGTACTAACAGTAACACAATTCTCCAGTACCCTCATGCTCTTGGTCTGCCTACCCACCTGCCCAGTGGATCACCAAGAATGGCAGCAATTCAGCAGTACCCTCCTGCTCTCAGTTTCCCCATGCATCCACCCCATAGAGCTCCACGAACCATAGCAAGTCAGCAGTACCATCCTGCACTGTGTATCTGTCCAACCACTCGCCCTGCAGAGCTCCGGGAACTGAGCGGCAATCAGCAGTTCTGCATTATTGCAGTCCAGTTGGGGGGGGGGGTTCTTTCCACACAGTGAGAGCTGCCAGCAGCACCTGTTGACAGAGGTCCACATCCACCCTACAGACCTCTGTGCAGCAAGCAATCAGTGCATTTCCCCAGAGTCAGAGAGTATAGTGGCCGTTCTTTATCTCTGCATCAACACAACAGAGACAGTGTGCAGAGAGGTACAGAGTGACATGCTTAGTGGCTTCATTCCCTCTCCCTCCTACAGCATGTCTTCACCCACCTTCCCAGCACTTGGAACCTGTTGCAGGTCGGGCAACAGAGACACACCGAGAGAGCGAGACCATGACACTTCATTCAAAGGTCCTGCAAAGCTGTGTGTGTGTCTGTCCGATATGGTGCCATAAGTGCAAGCTGCATCGGACATGGGTCCAAAAATGCCAGTAATCATGGCTGCACTGAACGAGAAATGGCAAGTCATATGTGTGTGTGTGTGTCAGAGAGAGAGAGAGAGAGCTAAACAACAGGATAAGGACAAGTCAAAGTTGCAGCAGTCTCCATCTTAGTACCTCACACAACAACATTAGTTGTAATCACCCCCAGTCCCCTGTGCTGTTTGAGGCTGCTGGCACTGGATATGTATCTATGTGTAAAAGATATCCCATCCCACACTGGCAGTGCAGCACTCAGTGTACAGGCACCGCTACATCGTTAGCCACCCAACCGCCCAGCGGATCTCCTACACTCCCACTTCTTGTGCTGTTGTACAGGAGAGAGAGCGGGAGAGCAGGAGCTGCTACTCATAGCCCTGTGCCACTGTACAGTCATGGCTTCAGTATGCTGCTTGCCAGACCCCACCCAACAGTATGAGAAGAGCAGTAGTGAGCTAACCCATAGCCCCGTCCCATTGTACCCCTAAGTGAGAGGAAGTGATTTCCCTTAGCCCATCCCACTTTACCCCCACGGCTTCAGGTGAGCAGTGAATTCCAATGAAAGCAGCAAATGACTCAGTCCCAAGGCTGCAGCAGTGCTTTCCCAGTAGGTTGCAATCAGTTGTGCTGCTGTGGGTGAGTGAGAGACAGACACAGCAAGAGAGGCAGAGGCACACAGACAGCAAGGTCCATGTGGCAGCCACTTTGTATCTCTCTTCCTGCAGCACAGTGACTGACAGTCATGTGAGGGAATGGAACTGGAGGATAAGCTGTGGGAGCTTTAGAGGCAGAGAGAGGCACACACACAGTGACAGAGAGAGCTGGGGACATGTAGTGCTGATGCAGTGCTGTCTCTCTGTCTGTGTCTTGCACTGTCCTCTCTGTCTCTGATTTTATTGTTACTGAATTTTCTGGGTTTCTTGAAGTTCTGCAGTGTCCAGGCAGATCGTTGAGCTGAATTCTTTGAGAGTGAGAGAGAGACCAGGAGATTTCAGTAGCCAGATCTGCAGTCTGCTCTCTGTGTCTCTGTCCACGTGGCATGCAGTCAGTGTCCTGGTGATCCTGAAACTGCAACAGCAAGACAGAGAGAGAGAGACAGAGAGAGACACACACACACATGGGGATAAAGTGAGAGCACAATCGCAAGTTCTGCACTCTCTTCTCTTCTCTTCTCTTCTCTTCTCTTCTCTCTCTCTCTCTTCTCTCTCTCTCTCTCTCTCTCTCTCTATCTCAGAGAGTAGTGTGCAGTATGCAGGCAGCACAGTATACTTGTTTGTTTGCTATTTAAACAGCAAAAAAAACAGTTTTTCTGCATATTTGTTTGTTGTTTAAAGAGAACCCATATTACAAGTGCAATAACCCACTGGTGTGCGGTTATTGGGGAATCATCAACACCCCGAGTGCTGTGAGGGCACTTACCCTGTGGTGTCATGCCTAACTATGCACCCGAGGTGTTGATTAATCCCCAATAACCGCAAACCTTGTCGTGGGTTATTACATACTTATCCCCTATGATTTTTTCAGTGCTCATACATTCCTCACAAGAGGGACTTTAGTAGCAGTACCAGGAAAAAAACACGAGTGGGAAGATGAACATCACATCACCCATAAACTGAAGCAGCCAGAACAGCCCTCCTGAATGTAGCTCTACCTGCTGTTGCTATGTCTAAACTGTAATGGTGAGCAAAAATATGCACAGAGGAACAGGTAGCCTCAGTGCAGATATCCTACACTGATGTTGTCCCTCTCTCTGCCAAGGATGCTGACATCACTCTGGTGGAATGTGCCCTAAGAGCCATCGGGGGGGTCCAGGCCAACCTCTCTGTGGGCAGCCACTATGGCCTCCCATATCCACCTAGCGATTGCTCCTTTAGAGGCAGCCTGCCCCACCTTCTTGCCTGAGAATAAAACAAATTGCCTCTCTGATTTAAGAAATCCTTTGGACATAGTCAGACAATTGTATCGGTGAGACCATGTTGAGCAGATATGAGAATGTCTCTTGGCCAACATGGTCTGCTAACATGAATGGTAGGTGAATTTCCTGTTCCATGTGGAAAGGCGATGCCACCTTTGGTGTAAAAGATGGGACAGTCCTGAGAGTCACCCTATCATTATGATGGAAAGGAATGGCTCACAGCACAACAGTGACTGCAACTCACTTACCCTTCCGGCTGAGTATATAGCTGTAGAAAAAATATTCTGGCAGACACCCAGTGAGGGGATCAGGTATGAAAGGAGTCTTGGAGAGTCCATTCAGAACAAGATTGAGCTGTCACGGCTGGCAGACAGGTCTATTACAGTGTGATGCAGTCTTTACTGCCCATAGCAGGCATACTACATCTGGGTGCAAACTTATTTGCCCAACCCCAGGAGAGAGCCTCACATTGCAGAGGTCACTAAAGCCTATACTCTCAAGGAGGAGTAGATGAGGGCTTTGTCTGCCCCATCATAATGATAATCCAAGATTTGAGGAAGACCCATCACTGAAGGTGACAGGCATTTTTCTGTACACCACTTACAGAAGATTTTCTGTCTGATATGTCTTATTTGTGGATTGTCTTCTGGATTGCAAGAGTTGGTTAACCATTCTGGGGGGATACCCTTCTTTCAACAGTCTTTGCCTTTCAGCATCCATGTCATCAGGCTGAGCACTTTGGGGTTGTGGTGAAAAATGGATCCCTGGCTGAGAAGATCTGGGTGGTGTGGCAGGCACCGTGACCTGTCGATCAACATTGCCCAGAGTAGAGAATACAATGATCTCCATGGCCAACCTGGAGCTATCATCAACATTGTGACCTTCATGGACCTGACTTTTAGGAGCACTTTTGCAATCACTGGAGAGGACAGAAACATATAGAGGATAGTGGATGGGCAACAGTGAACAACAACACTGTTGTTCACTTCAAGAGGTTGTCATGACAACCAAGTAAACCTCGAGAGCGAAGCTCGAGAGGTTTTCAGCCATCATGAAACCTCGAGAAGTGAGAAACAGTGTTGTTGTTTACTGTTGCCCATCCACTGTCTTTTATAGTGTATGGGCAAAAGTAAACAAAACAGCTAGTGACTTCTCCATGGTTGAGCCCTAATGTGAGGAACCCTCCCCACCCTACCCATGTCCATGCAACACTCCACTCATTCCCAGTCCACAATGATACTGTTATTTTTTAAATTTGAAAAGAAATACTGGTGTCCTGCTGTGTGCCAGCAAAGATTGTGCCTTTGCTGAACCATGGTCCATTTTATGAATGCCTATGAACCTTGAGTTGCACATGTTCAAATGTAATCAGAGCTGTTGTACCATCGATATGACATACCATCGATGGTATAACAACAGCATGATGACACATCAATGGTACAACAACGCTGGTAAAAGATGGATTTTGCCTAACAACAATATTGTAACATACACTATATAAGCTTTGTCTAACATCCACTGCACCACCATTGTACTGACTTCTTCTGCCTGATGGTCAGTGAAACAGGAGTGGAAACAAGGCAATTGAGTCAACTGGTGGCACACCATCAGGTCCATTTGAAATGGCCCCCATTTTTCATTGAGGGAGTGAAACAGCTGTGGGTGCATTCCGCCTGGTCTAGTTTCACTTGACTGAGCCAATCTGCTTGTGAATTCAGTTTTGCAGGGCAGGTATGTGGCCAAGATTGTCAATAGGTTCTTTTCTGCCCATCTCAATGTTCTTAAAACCTCCTGGAGCATTGCCCTGCTTTGAGTTGCCCCATGCCTATTTATGTATGCCATGGTGACCAGGTTGTCAGTCCTGATCAGTACTGCCTGACCTGCAACCTAAGGAGTAAAGAATAACAGGGCCCTTAACATTGCTCTCATCTACAGTATGTTTATGGACAACTGAGCTTCCAAAAGGGACCACTGGGCTTGAGTGACGTGCCAGCTTAGCATGGCTCCCCAGCTGAAGAGACTTGCATCTGTTCTAATTGTTGCCACTGGTGTCATTATTTATTTATTTATTGAAGAGAATCAGAATTACAATCCTTTGAGTCATAGACTCCTTTGCAAAGGCTCCACATCAGTATAAGAAAGCACAACCATAACATTAAACAGTATTGTACATAAGTCATACAGCACAGTGGCATATACATTGGTGGGTTATAGCATCTAGGATCTTAAAGGAGACCCTGGGTCATTGTTGCAAAATATGGCAGGTTACAGTTTTGGAGGGTCATTTTAACTGAACCCTTAGTCGGAGTTTATATAGAGCGAGGTTGTAGGACCTGAGGATGTTGTCATGGGATGAAGCAAAAACAGTTTGTCCATTACTTCTACGGGTTTTCATACTGCACTAGAGCTAGAAACTGTTTACAGTATTCCTCCTTTTATGATTCGGAGCAGGGGGAGGAGTATCAATTACAGCCGCAAGCCAAGGAGTCAAGGAGGAGGTTCTTGAGACCAGTCTTAAATTGGATAAGACTGGGGACCATGGCATGCCCCTCGACAGGTGTTGTTTGGTCGGTCACCACCTAAGACTGTGCAGAATATCTCAGCCAGGGTTGATTCTATTCTCAAAACTTTGGATCGACTGGTCCCATGCATCCAGCACGTATCTCCGGAGTGGGTGCATGTGAAACTGAGCCCATGGCACTCTGTCTATCATCTACACCATGAGCCCTAGCAGCTGTAGATTCATTTGTGCCAGCCTGTTGTGGTGGGTTGTTATCACCTCAATGAGCTGTGATATGTTGGAGATCTTCTCTTCTTTTCCATAAGAGTTACTAATGCCAAACTCATGTTGATCCTCATGCCAAGGTGCATGATGTCTTGGGTTGGGCTTAGCTGACTTTTGTCTCTGTTAATGACCCAACTGTGTTTCTGTAGACAAGCAATCATTAAGCCAGAATCCTTCTTCACCTGAGTGGGATACCTGGCATGTATGAGCCAATCGTCCAGGTACAGTATGACATGCACCCCTGCTTGAGGAGGGCTGAGGCAATCACTACCAGTGCTGTTTAGGTTCACTGACGTGAGAAAATGGCCATTAAAGTGGACTTGAGTGTCTCCATTTTGAATTTCTTGTAGACCACGAATTTGTTGAGGAACTCGAGATCCAGCACCGGATGGAGTCCACCTGTTTTTTGGGGACCATGAAGAACACAGAGTACAGCCCCATCTTTTGCTCATGTTGTGGCACTGGCACAATGGCTGGGTTCAAGGACATTTTGAGCAGAGCTTGCTGTGTCGCTTCTGCTTTGGCTTGTTCCAGGGGCATTGGAGACATCATTGGTCTGCGTGGAATTGTCTTCTATGTAAACTCTATAGAATTACCATAGGTCATGGCTTCCAGGACCTACCTGTCCTTTGTGGTCTGGGCTCATTGTTAAGTGATCAGTTGGAGATGGCCCCCAATTGGAGGTTGTCCATCTGTGCCCCCCTGATTCCATTGGGTCTTACTGGTGGAAGCCCTATTGGACTTGTTGTTACCAGTACTGGCCTTTCTGCCAAAATTGCCTCCATTTTTGAACTGCAGGACAGGAACCTTGTTTTTGATGCCCCACCTTGTGGTGCCTGGTTGCCAGACTGTTTTGCTTGGCCATGTGAATTTTGGAATTTGGGATGAAATTCCCATTCTGAAGGGAAGTATAGGTCCTTAGCTTCCTACATCTGCTTGGTCTCTGCCCAGTCTTAGAAAAAGGGTGTGCTTGTGTTTCCAAATAGGTGACACTCCTATAAATGAGAGCTTAAGTAGCTAGGCTTTGGATTTGCCATCTGCCTTCCACAGTTTCAGCCATAGGGCTCACCTGGCTCGGTTGGCAAGGACTGTGGCTGTAGCACCAAACTTCATGATTTCTGAGGAGGTTTCTGTTATTTACTGAATGATCTGCATAGCATAGTCTGCATGCCCCGTAAGTGGAGAGAAGTCTGGAATGGGCTCTACAACAGACTCCATACATCACAACTTGGCTCTACTGGCATACCACATGGACGTGTCTGCTGAAAGTACCATCCCCACCACTTCACGGAGCCTTTTCAGGGACTCCTTGATCTTTGTCTATAGGTTCCTTCACAGCCTCTGAGCTCTTGTTTGGGATTACTGTACATTGTGCAAGGGACAAAACAGGGGTGTCCACCTTATGGGCTGTGGACCAGGCTGCCTTATGAGCCTACAAGAGTGGGTAAATCTTTTCCATGGCCCGTATCTTTGGGATCCTGGATGGCTCCTCAGCCTGATACTCTTTGTCCACAGTGGTGTTGAGGGCTGGGTATGTGAGCAGAAATTGCACCACATGATTCGGATGCGATGAGAAGTGAGTGTCTTTAGATGTTTGGGGCTTCTCTGGCTCCTCAGAGAGCTGAAGAACCTCTTGTATCACGTGAACCAGCTTTGCTACCTGCTTCGTAGAACATAACATTCCAGAAGGGTGTCCAAGGTCCTGTTCTGACCCGTTATCTTCTGAAACTTCAAGGGCCTCCTTGGTCTGACTGTGTCTTCTCTTCAGTGGGTGTGGCAAGTGAATATCATCTGATCGTTCACTTAGGGAAACTGGCTGGGACCCCTGCAGTTTCTGGGTTTGTAGCTTGTTTTAGCCACTAGAACAAGAGACCAGCCTGTGAGACATTTAGAATAATCAGTGCAATGGGGTGTGCTGGGCCCTCCTGAATGGTGACTAAGTCAAGGTTTGTGGCCTGGATGCTCACATTTCCAAGACAGTGCAGACCGCTCACAGCACCTCCCCCACATGAGGATCCAGCATCTTGACACTAAATTCTAGGCAGGCAGGCATGGCAGGGAACCGATGGTCACTCAGTAATCTATAAAGATCAGATAGAAAAATTGCATTAGAAACACGTTCTTCTTAGCAGCATCCATATATATTCTTCTTAATCATATTTTTAAATTTTTTGGGAAACCTTTGAATTGTGCCCATATATCTTCAGATCCCATTTAAAAAAAAAGTTCATAAAGCTTGTGTTTCTTCATTAGCTTAGTTAGGGCTTTGGTTAACCATTTTGACTTGATGCCTCTGGTGTTGTATTTCTTGATTTTTGTTTATGTGTCTATCACACACATAGAATATTTGACATTTAATGATGTCCCACATTTCAGTTACAGTGTTGTTTTGTCATATAACTTCCTATGGATTTTCTGTAGGTCTGTTTGAATGAGTGGTTTGTTTGCAGTGTTGAAATTATATTTATTTATTGAAATGTTTCACCAGGAGGGCACACTGAACAACAAGTTGCTTGTCTCATGGTGCTACCTGGGGGGAGAGGTTACATAGGTTTGTGAAGGATGATCAGTTACAATTGTATGCCGGTAGTACAAACAATACAACATTGTAAGGTTATGCAACAGTTGGAACACAAGGTATTGTACAATAAACATTAGTGGAACATTGGGTAAATTACAATACATGTCCAAAATCATACAAAAGAACATATAAACATACAAAACAGTAATAATGTGATACAACCATTTATAGTGCATGAGTGTACCAGGAGCTTGGTTGAGGTAGTATGCAAGTGCTGTAGGAGTTAAAAGGATGTGGTTAAGTATTGCACACTGGTGACCCAGAAGGACAGGTGGAGAAGAGAGTGGGGAGAGGCAAGAACTGAATATGAAGAGAAGGGGTAGCCATTTCCTGATTTCCCCCTTCAGGATGTTGAGAACCCTGCTGGGGGGCTGGTCATGGTAGAAAGGCAAAAACTGGGGATAGGCATTAAGGTGGGTTAAAGCAGGAACTGCTGAGGGAAAGGTAATTGTGTAGGGCAGAGGTAAGGGAGGAGTTGGAGGAGTGTTTATATATCTTTCTGCAACCCTTAGTTACTCGAATATATTCTTGGAAAGAAAATTTGACACAATTGTAGTCACTATTCCCTAGTGGTGTAGTAACTTCACAATTTATAATGTCAATCTTGTTTGTGGTTAGAACTATGTCAAGAGTGTTTCCTCCTCTTGTTGGTTCCTTTACCTACTGTACAAGTCCAAGTTGTTTTCTCTAGGAAGGATATATTATGCGTTTTTGTTGCTTCAAGCTTGTCCCAGTGTATGTCACTGTAATTTAATTCTCTCAGGAACATCACTCTACCAAGTTCACATGCTATTTCAATTTCTCCTTTTATTTGTTCAGTTATTTCACAGTTTATCCCAGGCGGTTTGCAACACAGACCAATTATGATATTCCTCTTATTTCCTGTGTCAGTTCTAATCCATATGGATTCTAGTTTGCTATCTTCATGTTTTATTTTGGCAGTGATATTTGTGGTCTTTAATATATTTGATATATATGCTGCTACTCTTCCTGCCCTCCTTTCCTTTCCTTTCTATTGAGGTGGTATAAGGTATATCCTGATATTTCCTTGCCCCAAATATCATCTCCTGTCCACCAGGTTTCACTTATGAATGCCATGTCACCGTTATTGTTAAGTACAAGCATTTCTTCCAGTTTCTCCTTTTTATTTTGGATATTGCTTGCATTTATTAGATAGCTACAGTATTTATTATTTTTCCTGGGTTATTTCTCTTATTGCTTTTTTATATACTTTTTCAGCTTGTTGCTGATATAGATGCTAGTCCAGCCCCCCATGCATGGGTCAGTTTAAATTATCCATTGCTGGTTATTTGTTTTTTATCATAGTTGCTAGTGTTTGCTTTCCCACATTACTCAGGTGCAGCCTGACTCTGGTGTACATTGGCTTCTTTTGAAAAAAAAGTATCCCAGGTGTCTATGAATTTAACTCCCTCCCCCAGACACCTAGTTTGTAGTCGGATATTAATTCTTTCAATAGTGTTATTTTTTTCTTTGTGGCAGTTTAGACTTGGCAGTAGTCCAGATACCATTGGTGTTTTTCCCTACTCTTTATCATCATGCTCATGTCCATTATATTTTCCACAATGTTTTTTTCATGGTCCTTGCCAACATTATTTATACCCACATGTAGTACAATTATTTGGTTCTTAATTGGCTTATCAATAACCCTGGGTAGAATGCCCTTTATGTCTTTTACTTGAGCCCCAGGTAAACAGTTTACAACTTTATTTGTTTTGTCCATTCCACAAATTATGCTGTCAGTTTTCAGCAATATAGAGTCCCCAATAACCAATATCTTTTGGTTAACTGCTACATTTTGTATGTCAACAGATGTTTCATCATCACTTGTGGCCAAGGGTGCGTATTTATTAAATAGCATTAATTCAGCTGTACCTAGAGCTCGCCTTCCCTTTTTTCATGGCACTTTGCTTATTGTGGCCCAATCTAAGTCATCATTGTAAGCTATGTCCATTGTGTTTATGTCAGTATCTATCTCCTCTTCTGATGAGCTGTTTTCATACAATTGCTCTCTGTTTCTTTTCTTCTACGAGTCAGGGTCATTACTTACTGCTCACTACTTTTAGACTGTTCTCTTAGGGAACTAACCTCATTTTGTAGCTGTCCCATTTCCTCACATTTCTGGCATATGTAAGTTTCATTTTTTTGGGTCAAGACATTTATAGTGTACATGTAGCAGCTTCTACATCTACTAACAGTACCTTCATTACATAACTGACTTAGGATATAATTTGGTGTTATACTGGCCTCCATGGTTTTCAATGCTTGTAACAGTACTGTTTATTTTGTTGTGTAGCAGTGAGTTTATACAATTCTCAGTAGTACAATAGAAAGAAAAATAGACCCTATTAGGCATGTGTTCCAAGGTCTAGACACTTACTTGTTTATTTTCCGTTAGTCTCCTGCCTCAGTCCCCTTGTCCCCACAGGACACACAAGACACACACTGATGCACTAGTCTCTTTATGCTTCTCTGAGAGCGACGATCACATGCTCGCCCACTCAAGCTCATTCCACTCGCTTGGTGCTGGCTTTTTATCTAAGGTGACCTGCATGTAGCTGTCTGGGTCATGTGATCGCAATGGTGATCTGAATCCTGAAATTAAGGTTTAAATATTTTATCTGTCAACCAGTCAGCATAGTTTACATCAGTACTGTGCTGTGCAGGCTACTAAATCAAATTCCAGCATCTTTAGTAGCTCCTGTAGTCCTTGTTTTATATTGCACTACACAATGCTCCCCCACTTTCTGGAGCTGTGCCTTTGTTGCTAGGCAACCTTCCTAGCCCTCATTCACACACATTCCCAAAATAACAGAAAAAAAAAGCACTCAGTGTTATTATTTAGAAAACTGACTAGAACTGTCTCACATCACTCAGCAGTTCTTGCAGCATGTAGCCAGTCAGTAGTTTGGGTATTTCGCTTGTTCTGAGTGGGATTTTAATTTAAGGTGACCTAGAGGTAACTCTCCAGGTCTCGTGACTGCAACAGTAATCTGAATCCTGAAATTAAGATTTAAATATTTTATCTGTTAACCAGTCAGCATAGTTTAAATCAGTACTGTGCTAAGCTGGCTACTAAATCAAATGCCAGCATCTTTAGAAGCTCCTGTAGTCCTTGTTTTACATTGGACTACACAATGCTCCCCCACTTCCGGGAGCAGTACCTTTGTTGCTAGGCAACCTCCCTAGCCCTCATTCACACACGCTTCCAAAATAAGAGAAAATAAACACTCAGCATTGTTATTTAGAAAACTGATTTGGGCTCTCTCACAGCATTCAGCTGTCTCACAGCATGTAGTCAGTCAGAAGTTTGGATATTTTGCTTGCTCGGAGCTGGATTTTTATCTAAGGTGACCTGGATGTAGCTCTCAGGGTCATGTGATCACAATAGTGATCTGAATCCTGAAATTAAGGTTTGAATATTTTCTCTGTCAACCATTCAGCACAGTTTACATCAGTGCTGTGCTGTGCAGGCTATTAAATCAAATTCCAGCATTTTTAGAAGCACCTGTAGTCCTTGTTTTATGTTGGACACAACATTCCCCCACTTCCTGGAGCTGCGCCCATGTTGCTAGGCAACCTCCCTAGCCCTTGTTCACACACACTCCCAAAATAAGAGAAAAAAAAAATAATCATTGTTATTATTTAGAAACCTGACTACAGCTATCTCACAGCATGTAGTCAGTCAGTAGTTTTTTTATTAAGTGCATGCATAAAAATGAGCGTGGGCCATATGGTAGGTCAGTTATGAGTCTGAATACAGAAACATATGTTGACAAAAAGTTGCAAATGGATGCTTGAATAGTCCAATGGGTTTCTCTGTGTAAAGTCCAACAATAAAAATGCCCATATAGTAAAATTATTGATGCTTGAGATTGTGTTGCCATCCGTCAGGAGGGGAAACCATACCTGATTGCATCTACAAAAAGAAAGTGGACAGATTTTTAAATTAAATAATTGCACCCTTGTGGCTTGAATGATGAGCTAGATTTAATATCACTGTTATAAATCTATTATGCAATTCTTTTGTCTGTATTGTAATGACTTCTTTCTCTTGCTTTTCAGACAACCTTTAATGGAATGCCTTCATCAATGCATTGCATAATTTCTGACATACTCTGATATAGCACATAATCTTTAATAGAACCTGGCATTTTAGATGCTCTATACTAATTTTATAAAAAAAAGATTAAAACAAAGCCAGGTTGTTGATATGATTATATTGTTTATTGCTCCCTACTTTGTGATAACAAACTAACACAGGAGCTATGGATTTTGTTTTTTTTAAGGAGATTCATGAAATGTTTCCTTACCCCACCTCTTATTACTGCTGTTACTTTACAATCTAACCTCATCTCCTTTCACTTTTCCATTTTCCTCATTTGACTTAATTCACTGTGTTGACCATTTTTAACATGGTTCTATTAGGTAGCACCTCTATAATGATAGTTGAGATCAGCAAGAAATTATATCTTGCAGTCGGTTGATAACAGGGATACCAACTTAAATACAATGACATCAAATTGAGCAAGTTATTTCCTCCTCAAACAGCTTGAGCTTTTATTTTCTGTTAGTTTGCAAATGTTACTATAACTGATGCAATCTGGCAGCAGTACCAGTGTACTCATTAAGTTTTGATACTCATAGGCAGTACAACCTAGATTATCCATATCCCAATTATCCAGATGTCCTGATTATCCAGTCTTTAATATTATCCACTGACTCTGGTTTGCTTAATGTAATGGACACCTGATTATCCAAACAAGCAGGATATCCCCCAAAGCATTCAGGTAATTAATGTTTTACTGTACTATATGCTTTAAGGACAGACAAACAAAATCTTATAAACAGCTGGTTTATATATTAGTTGACATGCCATGTCTTATTTTTTTCATCATTGAAAATACTCCTGACCTTTGCTTTAGGGAGTAAAGTGTTATTTTGCCTAACACGTCCTATTTTCTCACCAAAGATTTTTGTTTATACATAAAGGAAATCAATGGGTGTATAATTATTGAAATTAACTTCACTAAACTATAAAATCCATTAAGAGGAACATATTTATAAAACTTGTACTTTATTATTTATACCTGGCACCCTGCTCCTGAAACCTAGCCTCTGTGACAGAAAGTGTAACCTGGAAGAGTAGGGCAGTATGCTGCATTGTGTGTTTACAACTGCTGCATTTTCTACTAGAATTTTCTATTTGAATGAAGGTTAGTGAATACATTTCAAATTACTATTTGTTAACCTGGTTGGAGTGCTCATCTCTTAACAAGAGTTTTCTTCACCAGGGGGAGGAGAGAGTGGCTGGTGCTGCTTGATTCCCCCCCCCCCACACCACCAGAGAAACAAGCTTCCAGCTCCCCAGACTTACCAAGGACTTTCCGCGGGGTCGAGGCACCAGCTAGTGCACCGCAAACTGGTGGACCTCCCCTGCAGGACTCCACTGGCAGCTTCTCGCTCCACCAACTACCACAGGGATCGATTCTCAGACACTGCCTTTCACCGAATACTCCCACCATCGCCATTCTCATTGCCCGCAGAATTTAC
Source organism: Neoceratodus forsteri (assembly GCA_016271365.2). Lineage (NCBI taxonomy): Eukaryota > Metazoa > Chordata > Ceratodontiformes > Ceratodontidae > Neoceratodus > Neoceratodus forsteri. The sequence goes on along the minus strand of CM057450.1, from coordinate 864,283,769 downwards.
AAATGGCTACCAACCCATGCCTTTGTCCCAGAACTGAGAAGTGTCACGCAGAATTTTTCAAATATCAGCAACTCACTGATAGGATCCTGAGCCTGTGACAATGCTCTCCCAGCCTGGTCTTAAGGCTGAGATCGCTGCCACCAGCTACAAGAGTTTTCTTCACCAGGCAGAGGAGAGAGTGTCTGGGACTGCTTGACTCCCCCCCACACCACCAGAAAAACAAGCTTCCAGCTCCCCAGACTTACCAAGGACTTTCCTCAGGGTCGAGGCACTGGCTAGCGCACCGCAAACCGGTGGATCTCCCCCAAAGTGCAGGACTCCCCTAGTGGTTTCTCGATCCACCAACTACCGCAGGGATCGTTTTGTCAGACACTGCCTTTCACCAAATACTCCCGCCATCACCATTCTTGTTACCCGGAGAATTTAAAAACGGCTACCGACCCGCGCCTTTGTCCCAGAACCGAGAAGTGTCGCGCAGAATTTTTCAAATATCAGCAACTCACTGATAGGATCCTGAGCCTGTGACGACGCTTTCCCAGCCTGGTCTTAAGGCTGAGATTGCTGCCACTGGCTACAAGAGTTTTCTTCACCAGGAGGAGGAGAGAGTGGCTTGGGCTGCTTGACTCCCCCCCACACCACCAGAAAAACAAGCTTCCAGCTCCCCAGACTTACCAAGGACTTTCCTCAGGGTCGAGGCACCGGCTAGCGCACCGCAAACCGGTGGACCTCCCCCGAAGTGCAGGACTTCCCTGGCAGTTTCTCGATCCACCAACTACCGCAGGGATCAATTCTCGGACACTGCCTTTCGACGAATACTCCTGCCATCACTATTCTTGTTGCCCGGAGAATTTACAAATGGCTACTGACCCGTGCCTTTGTCCCAGAACTGAGAAGTGGCGCGCAGACTTTTTTAAATATCAGCAACTCACTGATAGGATCCTGAGCCTGTGACGACGCTCTCCCAGCCTGGTCTTAAGGCTGACAGTGCTGCCGCCGGCTACAAGAGTTTTCTTCAGCGGGGGAGAAGAGAGTGGCTGGGGCTACTTGACTCCCCCCACACCACCAGAGAAACAAGCTTCCAGCTCCCGGACTTACCAAGGACTTTCCTCGAGGTCGAGGCACCGGCTAGTGCACCGCAAACTGGTGGACCTCCCCCGAAGTGCAGGACTCCCCTGGCAACTTCTCGCTCCACCAACTACCACAGGAATCAGATTTTGGCCTTCCCACCCACCCCGTTCCCTCCTCCCATTAAATACACAGTCGCCCCGCCCACTGCTGGAACTGACAATCACTGGGCAGTGACTGGAATACCCATGTGAACACCTACCATTCACCCACTAGATGGTGTTAAGCTACTAAACTGTATTCGATATAACAGAACTCTGACCACATTAGCTTATCTTAGAATCGCTAATTGCCCAACTAACCACCTGTTCACAATAACTCCATACTGAAGTGTTACAAGTTTACCTATGCCTACTAGTAGCCAATTAACCACTGTGCTAACTCGCATTTTTATAGTATACTCTCCATACTTAATTTCATAAATGTGGCAAAAGAGCATTGAATAAATCACCAGTAACTGTTACATCTACTGCAAATTAGAACTGTTTTCTAGACTAGCCTGCATAAATTTGCCTACAGGGCCTTGATAGTATCCTTTGTACCTGCTAGATATACTGCTAATTAGACTGTTTTATTGACTTGCCTGCCCCCATTAGACAGCCCCTCCTTACTGGTACTTGCCCAATAATATCGTTTTAGACTGTTTTCTAGAATATCCTGTATAAAAGTGCTTAAGGGGCATTAATGTATCATTGAACTGCCAGACATACTGCGAACTTAGACTGTTTTATAGTCCAGCCTGCCCTCCACCAGATAGCCCCTCCCAGATGCAAATCTCCCAAAAAGCATCCAAAGGAGCCTGCAAGCAATAGCAGTACCAGATAAAAGTACTTTCTCTTGAGGGTATAGCGGACTAACCTCTACCCTTTATAAATCATCACATCAGCAGGGTAACTTGACCATGGCATTGGACCCCCCTCACTAAGCCTTAGACTGAATCTGCTAGGGGCTGGCAGCATGAGCCCCTCCAAGCCTGCCCCCTCTCTGACCATGACCATAGGTGGACAGGACCACAGATGTCACCCTCCCTCTGGACCTCCTCCCTATCACTCCTGGGGGGGGCAATCTCCCCACACCCCCCAGCAATTTGGCAGGACCCCTGACTGGGTATGAATTCTGCAAAAAAGGTGCCCTACATTCCTCTTTACTCACCGCCAGGTGAAAGATTAGGACTATGACCCTACACCTGGGTGGGATCCCCACTCTCTGCCTTCTTGCCACCCTCCTGCTCATGGCCGGGGACATCCAGCCAAATCTTGGACCACCCACACACAACCTCTTGGTCTCCTCCTGGCTGGACCCCCATTGGGCATCCACCAAGGGATTACGTATTACACATATGAATATATGCAGCCTGAGGCCAGAGGTTCACAAACTTCAATCTTGGCTAGATAGGTACAACCCAGATATCTTGACGGTATCCAAAACCTGGCTCAAACCTCACATTCTACCACATGAGGTAGCAGCCTCGGGATATACCTCCCACAGAAGGGACAGACAGGGCAAAAGGGGGGGAGAGGTGCTATTCTACACGAAAGACACCCTGAACGCCGTACAGTTATCCCCGAAACTATCCACCTGTACGGAAGGTGAGGATCACCCTTGGCCCCTGTAAGCACCTCAATATAGGATGCATTTACAATCCCCCAATGAACATGAGGATCTCCCTTGAAACAGTTCTAAAGGACATAGCCAAGGACTTTTCCACAGAACTACTCCTACTGGGGGACTTCAATCTAAATTGGGTTCCTCAAGGCAGCCATTCCTTAATAGGACTGGTCCAGGATGCTAACCTAGAACAGATCATTGCTGGACCCACCCGCATGAATTATAAAATGGGTAACCATACCGCTCTAGACTGGATACTTATGAGCAAACCCTCCAATGTATAGGTGGGAGGCATACTAGCTGATGCACTGAGTGACCACTCCCCCAATTTTTGCATCTGGAAAAACAGGGCCCCCAGAGCCCACCCACGTATCCTGGCTGCACGGGACTTCTCTCATCTACGGCCAAAGCAACTGTTAGGATGTCTTAACAGTCTTGACTGGAGTCCCATCAAACTTCTCCCTACATTGTATGAAGCCACTGCCTTCTTCCAGGGAGCACTCACCATGGTGGCTGACCAGCTGGCCCCCGTGAAGAAATTCCACACCAATGGGAGCTGCTATAAGTGGATCATCCCCCCAGTGTGAAAACCCTGATAAAACACAGGGACTCAGCTTGGAAGAAATACAAACTATCCTCACTACCAGCTGATCTCACAACCTACAAGGCTCTCCGAAATAGGTGCAAACTGGCTATAAAAGTGGCAAAACGAGAGTATGTCACTGACCTGCAGAAAAAGAATCTAGGGAACCCTAGACTCTCCTGGGCCCACATAAATGGGCTACTAAAGGGTACCGGCAAGGCCGAACACGGCCCCATGCAGGTAAATGGCCAGCTAACTAGCGATGATACCATCATTGCTATGGCACTCAACCATCAGTTCACCAACCTGGAACAGATCAAAGCTGGTCTGCCCACCCACTCCCCGCCCCTTTTGACCCTTTCCCCATCTTACATGACCATCCCTCCTTCCACCTTAGGCTACTTAGACCTAAGGAAGTCCTCTCTTTACTAAAAGCCCTTAAAGCAACGGGACCCGTGGGACCTGATGGTATTCCCTCCCGAATTCTCAAGGAAGGGGCCTCAGCACTCGCTAGGCCCCTAACCTGACTCCTCAACCGTTCCTTCGTGGAAAGGGCCATCCCCAGTACTTGGAAAATGGCTCACATAGTCCCTGTCCATAAGGGAGGTACGAGGGAATCAACCAATAATTACAGGCCTATCTCCCTACTCTGTAGCCTTGGTAAGATACAAGAGAGGTTGATTTACGGTCAACTCCGTGACTACCTAGAAACCCAACAACTTCTAGCCCCCTCACAGCATGGCTTCAGAACCAATCACAGGACTGACACTGCTCTCATCAAGTTCTCTACAGATGTACTCAGAGAGCTGGACAAGGGGACCCCCACAGGGGCAGTCTTTATAGACTTATCTAAAGCATTTGACCTCGTTAACCACAACCTGCTGCTCTCCAAACTGAGGCAGGTTGGACTAGACAGACACTCCCTAGCATGGTTTTCCAGCTACCTTTCTGGCAGGTCACAGAGGGTAAAATGGAAAGATTCCCTGTCTGAGCCTCTTCCCCCTAACTGAAGGGGTGCCCCAAGGGTCAATACTTGGCCCACTTCTCTTCTCGCTATTTACCAATGACCTCTGCAACCACTGTGGTGGGAGTTCAGTGGTACAATATGCTGACGACGCAATCCGCTATCGGCCCTCCACCAACATGGGAGAACTCTGCTCTGGGCTCTAAGATGACTTGGAGTCCCTAGAGGAGTGGCTAGTCACTAATAGAATGGTCATCAATCCAAACAAGACTAAGGCCATGCTGTTTGGCCCCAGATCCAGCTATCGTGATAGAAGTCAACTCCTCAAACTGATGACCAGCTCAGGTAAGAAGATAGAGGTGGTCCCCTCCATAAAATACCTGGGACTCACCCTGGATCAGGGTTTCACCCTCAAGGGGCACATTGAACAGGTAACCAAAAATATCCACTCTAAACTCGGGACCCTGTACAGGCTGAAAGACCAGTTGATACCAGCGGCCCGGTCTCCATTGCTACAAGAGTTCTGCTCCCCACCCTCACCTATGTGGCTCCTGTTATCCAGGGAGCAGCTAGACAAGAACTAAATAAATTACATGTTCTCTACCATAAAGTGGCCCGTTTTGCCTCCTTAGCAGGCCCGAGGACCCACCACTGCGACATTCTGTCCCACCTAAACTGGCCCCCCTTGGAGAACAGGTTTCAGTACCCCTTGCTCTACCTCACCTACAAACTCCTTCACTCCCCACCCCCACCCAGCCTCACTGGGCTCATCTCCACTAAGAGGAATCCCAGGCAACTCCATACAACCCACAGGACTCTCCTCTCGGTGCCAAGGGTCAGAACAAAGGTGGGTGGGAAGTCATTTGCCTTTATTGCCCCCACTTTATGGAACTCCCTGTCCCAAGGCATTCAGGAAACCACTTCCGACTATACCTTCCGCACCAGGCTTAAGGCACACCTGACTACCTCCACAAAGTGTATTTATTAGGATAAGGTACTCCAAAGTGTTTTACTCCTTTATACACCCCGTACTTATTACACTGCCACTATGTCTGCCCTGCTATGCATCTATGTGATGCATGTTATGTATCTAGTTGTATACTATCCCATGTAATAATGTATGACACTTGTTATGTATCTTGTCAAATCAACCCCATGTAATGATTTTTGTAACTCTCGGGTCGCCCCTGAAAAAGGGACCTTTGGGGCCCAGCGGGCTCACCCGATTATCAAAATTTAATTAATAAATAAATAAATAAGTTGGGTAAGAGTGGCTAGCAAAAGCAAACAGGATGTTGGGATGCATTGTAAGGGGATCACCTCTAGGAGCAGGAAAGTGATTCTGCTGCTGAACAATGGATTGGTTAGACCACACCTTCAGTACTGTGTACAGTACTGGAGACCACACTTGAAGAGGGGGCATACAGCTCCTGGAGAGGGTACAGAGGAGGGTAACTAAGATGACTCGAGGACTAGGGGATTTGACGTATGAGTACAGACTTGAGGAGCTCTGTCTGTTTTCACTGGAGGAAAGAAGAGACGAGGGGACATGATTGAGGTCTTCAAGTACCTCAAGGGAATAAATAGGGCAAAGAAGGAGGGATCTTTAGACTAAAGCAGGGAGGTATCACCAGAGGGCATGGTTTGAAGTTGGAAGGTGGAAAGATGAGGGGGGAAAGAGGAGGAGGTTTTTCACTGAGAGGGTGCTGGATCCTTGGAATGCGCTGCCTGGCAAGTTGGTTCAGAGATCCACAGTGGAGGGCTTCAAGACAGGGTGGGACAGACACAGAAAGCGGATGTATCAGATGATGGCCTGGCCCAGGGGGGTGGGGATGGATGATAGGGGTCTCTGGAACACAAGGGGGGGAGGGCCTCAGTACCCAACTAGGGATCTGAGGTTCAAGCAGACTCGCTAGACCTTAAGGCTTAATCTGCTGACAATTAGTATGTTAGTGTGTTAGTAAGTATAACTGCCACAGGCTGATATGAACTATCTAAGGATGCAACTCAATCACACAACACAGGACAACACTTCAGAATATTGCACCTTTAGGCACCAACACAGTTCCCACTCCCCCAGAGGACCAGCACACCAGTGGGCTGGCAGTTGGTTGAAAATTGGAAAGCTCAACCAAATAGCATGCTCTGGGTGACTCCAACACCAATCCACTTGTTAAATAAGTTCTCTCTGCTGTCATCTGTTCCTATGCTCAGGGCAAACAAGCCAGAGGAGAGCCCCTCATGCAATGCATAGAGGGTCAAACCAAAACACAAATCACTGAACACAACAAAAAGTGTGCACTAATAATAGGAGACTCTATGGTCTGTGGTATAGAGTCTCACATCCACCAAAGCAGCCCATCAGAGATTGTGGTCAGATGCCACCCAGAAATATCGGCATGGATGGACACGAACTGCATTGAGGGAATTGTGTGAAACACTAAGTGAGACATGCACATTCTGATCCATATGAGTACAAATGACCTAGTTAGTCATTCTGTGGAAGAAACTAAGCAAAATATTTCAAAAGACGACCTTCCATTTCGTCCAGCATCTCCTTCTCAGAGATTCTGCCTGTATGAGGAAAGGGAGCCAACAGGCAGAAAATCCAAGAGAAGGACATCCAGGAGCTTAGTACCTGGCTTAAAAATTGGTGCCAGGCAAAAGGGCATGTCTACATCAGGAACTGGTAGAAAAGGAGTTCTTTAGATTCGATGGCCTGCACCTTACAAAGGAGGAGACATGAGCTCTTGATCAAAAGTTCAATGTCTTTGTCATCCCTTTAAACTAATAGGTTATGAAGGGGCACCCTCACTCATCGTGTCATATGGGCTTGCAGATGCCCTTCCCCCATCAACAATTCCCCAGTCAGAGCCAGGACACTGCACCACAATAAGCACATGTGACACAAATTGCAAAATCCCACAAAGATGTTCCAAACTCATTAGGAACATACAGTACACTATGGACACAGGGAGGGAAGCAAAGAAAACTACTCCAAGGAACACAGAAGTGTCACAGGAAAGAGGTAATCTCAATGATCTGGGGTCAAGGAGTTCAGTCATGGAAACTACAGAAAGGAGAGCTTCAGAGAGAAATCATGCTTATTAAAAGAAGGAGGGCAGCACCTGGAAGGGAATGGTAACTAATGTCAGAAGCCTGGCTAACAAAATCCTTGACCTCAAGGCCACTATAGCAGAGGATGGACTAGACTTAGTGGCTGTGATGGAAACCTGGTTCACAGGAAGCCATGGATGGGACATGACCATTCCTTTATTTAACATGTACAGGAGGGACAGAAAGAGGAAAAAGGGAGGTTGTAGCATTGTACATCTGGGAGGAAATCAAAACCACAGAAATTCAGGGAACCCCAGGTGACACTGAGGCCCTGTGGGTAACAGCTGAGATAGGGAATGGGGTAGGCACTAGGTTAGGAGTTATCTACAGTCCCCAGTCACAGGGAGAAGATGGGGACAAAGAGATATTGGAGATGATACATAAAATGGCAGACAGAGGCAAGGCAATTATAGTGGGAGACTTTAACTTAAAAGACATTAACTGGCATTCTCAGACTGCATTGACAACAAGAGGCAGGGCATTTGTAATAGACCTACAGGGGGCAGGACTGAAGCAACTTGTTGATTCACCAACCAGAGGTGGCGCTGTCTAGGACTTGGTTATGACCAACAGTGACAGGTAGAAAAAGGTTGAGGTAGGGTGCCATTTTGGCAACAGTGACCATCATATGGTTGGTTTCCAAATAAACACAACTATGGATTCCAGCCATTCCAAGATCAGAGTTCTGTACTTCAGAATGGCAGACTTTTACAAAATGAGAACTAGCTAAGCAGAGAAAATCAGGAATGGGGGGAGGAAATGTGGAAGAACCTCAAGGAAGCTATCAAGGATATAACCAAGTAGTGTGCTAGGAGGATTAGCAAGGCAATTAAGAAAAGGACCGCTCTGATTCTCCAAAGAGGTGACTGCCATAGGAAGGGAGAAAAGAAAGACCTACAGGCAGATAAGGCATAAAGCAAGGATGAAGACAGGGAAACTTACATAGCTGCACAGAGGGAGGTAGGAAAAGTAATAAGAAAAGTTAAAGCTCACACCGAGCTATGGATAGCACAGGGTGTTGGGGGGGGCGACAAAACTTTTTTAGGCACAGAAGAGAAAGAAGAAAGACTAGAGCAGGAGTAGTAAGACCAGGAGTTTCTGGAGGGGGCTTGTATATAAGGATAGTAAAAAGGCTGAAGTCCTAAATAGATATTTCTGTTCCATGTTCTCTGGGGAGAATGCAGGGTGCAGCCCAAACAGGCAAAGCAGTTGTACCCAGGGACCAGGGGTAGACTTGATCCTCTTTACAGAGGGACAAGTCTTGGAAGCCCTAAATAAATTAAAGGTGGACAAGGCCATGGGGCCAGATGAGATTCACGCAAGAATTCTCATTGAACTGGGGAGTGTGATAGCAGTGCTCCAGGTGGAGCTTTTCACCAAATCACTTGGAAGCAGAACAGTGCCTGAAGACTGGAAGAGGGTGACAGTGGTCCTATTTCACAAATCAGGGAGCAGGCAGGAGGCTGGAAATTACCGTCAAGTGAGTCTCACATTGGTGGTAGGAAAACTGATGGAGACACTGTTCAAGCAAAGAATAGTAGCACATCTGGAACCCAGGGAGCAACAGGACCCAAAACAGCATTGTTTCATCGCTAGAAGGTCATGCCAGACAAACCTGGTCTACATTTTTGACTAGGTAACAAAGGCAGCGGACAAGGTGGAGCAATGTATTTGGTCTGTCTGGACTTTAGTAAGGCCTTTGACTCAGTTCTACACAGAAGGCTGGTAAAGAAGGTGGACCAAATCGGTGTAGATAAGGAAATGGTGGGTTGGGTGAGCAACTGGCTGAAGTGAAGAACACAACGGGTGCAGGTAAATGGAGTGGTACTTGATGGAGAGGGAAGTGACCAGTGGAGTGCCTCAGGGGTCAGTGCTGGAGCACCTACTCTTCAATGGGTTCATAGCTGACATCGGTAATGGATTAGAAGGGAAGATGTGTCCGTCTGCAGATGACATGAAGATCTGCAACAGAGTGGACATCCCAGAAGGAGTCAAGAGCATGGAATCAGACCTGAGGAAACTTGAGGAGTGGTCAGATGCCTGGCAGTTGGTGTTCAATGCCAAACAGTGCAAGGTCATGCTCTTAGGCACGGGAAACCCAAAGGTGGGATTCTACCTGGGAGGGGAGCAGCTGGCATGCACCAACTAGAAGCGAGACCTAGGAGTCATTATATCAGCTGACTTAAAGTTGGGGAGCAGTGTGAAAAGGTGACGCTAAAGGCAAGATGTAGGCTGGGCTGCATAGGGAGGGGAATCACGAGTGACAGAAGAGAGGCGGTGCTGCCACTTTTCAGGGCACTGGTAAGCCCCCATCTGGAGCACCACTTTCTTTTCTGGAGGCCACACCTTAGGAAAGACATTGATAGGATTGAGATGGTGCAGAGGAGAGCTACAAAAATGATTCAGGGTCTGCATCAAATGGCATATGAGGATAGGATGCGGGAGCTCAAAATGTACTCCCTGGAGCGGGGGGGGGGGACATGACTGAGACATTCAAGTATATCAAGGGTATAAATAAGGTATGGGTACAGGAGCTACTTCAGGAGAAGAAAAGCATCAGAACTAAAGGACACAATATGAGGCTCAAGGGTGGGCGATTCAGGAACAATGTTAGGAAGTCCTTTTCCACTGAGAGGGTGGTCGACCCATGGAATTGCCTGCCCCAGGAAGTGGTGGAGGCCAAAACTGTAAACAGGTTCAAAAACACCTTGGATAGGCACAAAGGTATAATTTCACAGAAATGATTGAAGGTGGTTAGTTACCCATAATGGGCAGACTAGATGGATCTTGTGGTCCCCTTCAGCCATCAATTTCTTTGTTTCTATGGGAGTGGGTCTGAGCTAATGGAATAAAACCCCCAAACTGGCCACTAAAGACATTCTCACCAAGTATTAAAGTTACAACTGCCATAGGGTTGTGGGGGTTAGAAAGGCTCACCAATAAAATTCCCACCCCAATAAGCCATTGAAGGTGTGAGACACTGTTTCCCTGGTGTCTAGTGGCACCCCTCACTCCCCAATCACTGTCCTTCTAAATTAATTAAAGAGATATTCCTTGGTATCTAGTGGACCCATCCCTCAGATCTCCTTTCTCTAGTCCCAAGTTAATTTTTTTATTTATTTGTATTTATATAATAATCTGACTCTGGTATGCCCACCCCCAGTATCGGACCCCTTCCCCAGCAGCGCGTTGTTTTATAGATTGTAGCTGACATCAGGGGGACTAACCCCTGTGTCAGCATTTAAAGTCCTCCCCCTTCCCAGCAGTCTGGGACAATAAGGAGCCTACCTGCAGTGTTTCCAGATGATTTAGTAATGTACCTGCATTATAAAGACCATCTCCCAACATCTTTTCTGTTTTCCTGAAACAAAGTATATGTCCCTCATTGTCGACGCAGAACCGCTCCTCCATCCTGACCCTCTCACTGGCACCCACCTCCCCGCAACCCTCCTTACCCTATACTTACAAGACAATGTTAAATTGTGTAATCTTCTGTGAACCAAAACACATCTGCACTCTTTAAAGCTGAACTGCAAACTGAGGAATCAAGGTAAGTGCTGTATAATGTATTTCAATGGCGTTTTGAACTTATGTTCATAACTTTGCCATGTTTTGGACTTCTTTCACCAAAGTTTCGACATGGCCTTTTTTGGACACCACCTCATGCACACTGGTACTGTCATTTTGTTAATTGGGCCCAGAAGATGGTTTTGCAGTCACTGTGTATAAATCACTTTTCAGGACCAAATAATAAAATTACATCACCAGTGTTCTTGAGGTGAGGTCCAAAAATGGCTATGTCAAACATCTGGTGAAAAAATTCTTGAAAATGGCCATGTTATGAGCTTTCATTGAGATATTTCTATGCACACACATATTTTTGGTAATTGTCAATATTTTTAGTCCAAATTTTCAACATAGTCATTTTTTCATCCCACGTCATGAGCAGTACTGTTGTCATTTTTCACATCCTGTTCAAAATGTGTTTTCACACCTGCTAGTCTGGCTATGCTACTGTCTCCTCAAACATCCTCCTATGGCCTATGCTTAGCTGATAAGTCCCTACTGCAGGTACCAAGGTGTAAAACCTCTAAAGTTTCCCAAGCCTTCTCCCACTATGCCCCACTGCAATGGAATGCCTTACCATTAACAACTCACCAGGTGCCTTCCCATGCTCTCTTTAAAAAAGAGCTTCACGCCTGCCTATTTGCTTCAAACTCATGCACTAGCTTTCAACCTCCATGATCCCTCACTTAGCATATCTCCCATCCGTCCACTGTGTTCATGCAATCTAACCTATCTCTCTTTCTCTTTCTCTTCCTCCTCCTATTATGACTGGACTCCTATTATGTCTCTACCTGTATCACTCCCTATTACACATCAAGTGTAAATGCCTTATCCTTTCTTCTCTTAGGACAGTGACTTTGCACCGCAAACTGCTTGTAAGAAAGATTGTAATTCCTGACTTCGCTTCAGTGTGAAAAATTGTAATTGTTAAACTGTGCACTTACTTTGTACTCTCTAGGTTGCTATATATGTGTTGCCTAGCACTCACTACATGTTAGGTAAGCTGTTTTTATGTTTCATGAATACTTACTCTGCCCCCACTTGTGTTTTATATTTTGTCTCCATCATGTATACATCACAGTGTATTTGTTATATGCTTTGCATGTATTCTCCAAATTTTGTTATGCTGTACTTGCAATGTTGTTTTTTTCATGTTGTAATCCTCCCGAGTCGTGACTGAAAATAATAATTTTATAGCTAGCTCACCTACCTGGTAAACAAAAACCAAATAAATAAATGGCATTTTGGCATGGATTTGAAAATGTTCACCTACAGGGTTTATGAGGTGGGGTCATAAGAAGACTATGTTGACAGTTTTGGATTAAAATATGACAAAATGCAAAAGTTATGACCATTCATTTCAATTTCACTTATACCCACTCATAACTTTGCAATTTTAAAAAATTTTGATCCCAGATTTTCAACATATCCTTCTTGTTACCCCGCCTCATGTATGTCACTGGTGTCATTTTTCAAATCCTGGCAAAAATGTGTTTTTGCACCTGTGGCATGGAATTGCAGTGCAGCTGCACATAATTCTGTTTTGGTGGGAATTCGAAAATGCTGTGTAAGGGATGCATGAGATGAGTTAATAAGACAGATATGCCGACAATTTGGTCACTGTTGTCCTATAAATGGAAGTGCAGCAACCAGAAGGTCCTGTGCATCCACAGGTACATACATATACACATAAGGACAATCACAGAGCATGGGAGCTAAGAACTAAGTAAAGGAAATTACAAAAAAAATAGAAAAGCTCAGCAAGAGTCCTGTATATTATGTGTCGTATTATGGCATTCCAATAAATCATGATTCAGAGAAATTATTATCTTATATTTTACACAACATCAAACATATAGTCCAGTATTCCAATATGTTTCCCACAATATCTGCTCCAAGATTTGAAGTGGAAAGAAAGTAAAGTAAGTAAGTAAGTAACAATTTTTATTCATAAAATATGAACAGGGATAAAAATATATTGAGTACAAGACTCATTTTCAAAGAGGGTCCTTAGTTACAATTGGCATATTTCACACATTTGCATCAAACATAAAAATCCACACATAAAGACATGGTGCACAAATTCATAAATATGTAACCAAATCAAAGTCCTCATTTAGGCCCTTTAGGCCTTTAGCATGCATCCTATAAACCCCCAAAGATTCCCTTCTAGAAAGCACCTGCATCCTATTCCCATCTCAGGAAGGTGCATGGTCATGATACCAAATGCCACATTTATGTAAATGTGGATTTTATTGTTTACATAATAAAAATGGAACACTACCTGATGTCCCTTACTTGGTCCTGCAACCTTTCACATACTGGCCTTATTGTCCTTCCCACATGTACTTTTGGACAACCAAACAAAACAATGAAAAACAGAATATTATATATGGTATATTATTAAATATACAGCCGAGTTCTCAGGCATGGTGAGTTTTTCTATGTTCTGTGTTACCGTGATCTCTGCACCACTGCAGGGATGGTGGGCCTCCTTGGTAGCACGTCTTGTGAACCTTAATATTTAAAGAGTTGAGTCTGTCTGGGAGAGAGGGGTGGATTAAGGGTCCTGATTTGGCTTTCTAAGAGATTTTCTTTTGGGGAGGGCTCCCACATAGCCATTTTGAGTCAGGTCAGTTAAATTAAATAAGGAGGCTGCTGCCAAAAGAATACAATTGTAATTTCTTCTGAACAAAGCAGGAATGTCAGTGGAGGGAGTAGTTGCCCCTTAGATATGAATGGGCCTACTGTGTAGTATAACTTTGAAAAATGGAGTAGTGAAAATAACAGAAGGCAGTAGAATGACCAGAAAAGCATCAAAGGGGTAGGTTTATTTGAGTCTCAGAATTTAACTTAAATAGAATTACACTAAAAATATAATTACTTAAGTTTGGATTTCTTTTCGGTGAGAATGCAAGAAGGCATTGGCAGTAATATGTTCGGTTTTAAGACAAGTTAGATTTCACTTGGCTGTCAACAAATGTGGCTGCCCATTAGTACATTAGTAGATCATCATTGTTGATACTATTTTGAATGTTGCATATACTGTATACTTTATCAGAAAAAAATAACATGCTGCATACATCATTAACAAGCCTGGAGCCACATTGCCATGCATGTGCATAGCACCGAGCTGTGTGACCGTGCTCAGCACTACTTCATGCTACACTGGAGTGCTGACATGGCACAGGGGCCACATGCGCATGCTTGGAGGTTGTGCTATGCCACATAGTGCTGTACTAATGGGACACCACGGTGCTGGACACCACATAGCCTGGCACTAACGTTTGCATGGCACTAGGTAGATTGCATAGCGCTATTCAGGCCCATATTCAACCGGCCCATACAAATGAGGGCACTTCTGTATGCAAGGTGCAAACAGTGTGATTAGCATATCATTATCTGATCATTTGCATGCATAACAGGCTGGATTGCCCACCTGGGCTATATAAGGGCAAGCAGTGCTCCACTGGTGTTGAGTCATGGGATTGCAGCTCTCACCTGATGCTACAGACAAACAGGCACTTCAGACAGAGCCATGTTGCAGGAGGCAGAGCAGTGCGAGGCAGGTCTCTATAGTAGTCTGAGGCCTGGTGGTATGGCAGTGGTGTGTCACCAGGCTGGGGCATACACACTGCACTCCTGCTGTCCGCAACAGTACAGGCCGCGGACAGGATGGCCGAATGCAGGCCCACAGGCTATCATGGTGCTGCATAATGGTGCACAAGGCCATTGGGTCAGCTGTCCATCTGACTGGGCCGTGTGACACGCCTGTGCACCAGCGTCAGCCACCGATGTGTGTGGACTGCCTGCACACTGTGGCAGCCAGTCACAAGGCTGGGGGGGACACCTTGGCCTACTGGTATGCCTCACAACAGTGTCAAACCAACATGTGGTTCATGAACCCACATTTGACACTCAGGCTGAGAGACATGGAGGATCACAGACCCTCTGACAGTGGTACACAGCCACAGCCCAGGGGTCACAGGCTTAGGACTATGTGGATCCCGTAGTGACAATGACAGCACTGGGGGGTCTGGGCCTGGTATCAAGCAATTGTATGCGTACCATCCGTAATGTCTGGATTTACGGCACATGCCATGGGGAGCAGATGGAGTAGGGTGCAATGCCTGGTGGTGACCATTGTGATGCCACTCATACCGGGGAACACATGAATGGTATGGGTACTGGTGACACAGCTGTGTGGTGCCCATGTGAGACCAGTGTGTGCAGTGTGTCCGTGGTGTACTCCATCAGATATGCATTAGCACGGTGCGCACAGGGATGGCCACAGTACACAGTGACTGTGTGCACTGTACAGGCATATGTTGGCCTGGGCCATCACCATTTCACTACCACTTGGGCAGAGTGGGCATTGGGGGTGGTAAGCACATAGTGTTCCGTGTGTGCCACGCATCACAGGTACACCACAGCTTGTGACACATATCCTTCTACATCTTTCCCATAGGTACCACAGCATGTCCTGAACACATCCGGGCACATCGCCATTACTAGGATGAGCTGAAGACGCTGGTGCATGGGGTCAAGGAGAGGGAGCAGGTGCTGTGGTACCACAAGGTGACAGATGCGGTGGTATGCCAGATGTAGGATGAGGTGACGGCAGGGGTGAACTTTGTCAGCAGCTGTGGCCAGACGACAGATGCGGTGCACAAGTGCTGGAGTGACCTGCTGTGCTGAGCCAAGGAGGAGGAGGTACAGTGGCTCTGTAACAGAATGCAGACTGGAGGTGGCCCACAATCCACACAACAGCAGCAGGAGGACCCACTCATGTCTGTGGTGGCATCCGCCCTTCGGCAGGTGGCCGTTGCCAGTGTTCTTGGTGTAGGGTGTGAGACACCACTCACACCACCTAGGACAGGTCAGTATCCATGTGTGTGCACCCTGCATTGAGTCACTGCACTGTTGCTTGGTGTTGGTGTTGCAGTCATGCCTGGGGTGCACTGTGGGGGTGCTCTGTTGTGCACACTGTACACATGGGGTGGGTTTGCATGCAACCACTGCCCGGCAAGGCTGCCACCACAGCTGACAGGCTGAGACATGTGCAGTGTGGTGTGGGTGTGTACTTGTGGCCAAGGTCTACAGTGGCGTGAAAAAATATTTGCCCCCTTCCTGATTTTCTCTGTTATTGCATATTTGTCACACTGGATGTTTTCAGGTCTTTAGAGAAAATGTAATATTAGATAAAGGGAACCTGAGTGAACAAATAACACTTGTTTTTTTTTTTATCTCACTTATTTAATGAAAAAAAGTTAACCAACACCAACTGGCACTGTGTGAAAAAGTAATTGCCCCCTTACACTTAATAACTGGTTATGCCACATTTAGCTGCAAAGACTGCAACCAAACACTTCCTATAATTCAATATCAGTCTTTCACATAGCTGTGGAGGAATTTTAACCCACTCTTCCTCGCAGAACTGCTTTAATTCAGTAACATTTGGTAGGTTTTCGAGCATGAACTGCTCGTTTCAGGTCCTGCCACAGCATCTCTATTGGATTTAAGTCTGGACTTTGACTAGGCCACTCCAAAACTTTAATTTTACTTCTTTTTAGCCATTCTGATGTGGACTTGCTTTTGTGTTTTGGATCATTGTCTTGCTGCATGACCCAACTACGCTTCAACTTCAGCTGACGGAAGGATGACTGGACATTCTCCTTAAGAATTTTCTGGTACAGAGCAGAATTCATGGTTCCTTTAATTATGGCAAGTCATCCAGGTCCTTAGGCAGCAAGCATCCCACACCATCACACTACCACCACCATGTTTGACTGTTGGTATGGTGTTCTTACTGTGAATGCTGTGTTTGCTTTCTGCGAGACATTATGGGATCCATGTTGTCCAAAAGTTCCACTTTGGACTCATCTGTCCATAGAACATTTTCCCAAAGGCTTGTGGATCATCCAGGTGCTTCTTGGCAAATGAGAGATGAGCATTTATATTCTTCTTGGTTAGCAGTGGTTTCCGCCTTGCTACTCTCACATGAAGCCCATTTTTGCCAGTCTCTTTCTGATTGTGGAGTCATGAACACTGACCTTAGCTGAGGCAAGAGAAGCCTGCAGTTCTTTGGATGTTGTTTTAGGATCCTTTGAGACTTCTTGGATGATTTTACACTGCGCCCTTGGAGTAATTTTGGCAGGCTGCCCTCCTGGGAAGGTTCACTACTGTTCCAAGTGTTCTCCATTTGGAGATTATGGCTCTCACTGTGGTTTGATGGAGTCCCAGAGCCTTAGAAATAGCTTTGTAACCCTTTCCAGACTGATAGAGGGCAACAAATTTTTTCTGATCTTTTCAGGAACTTCCTTTGATCATGGCATAATGTGCTTGTTGAATCTTTGTGCTGGCAACGTGACTCTGATGGTAAGGGCCAAAATAAGTGAGGTTTATATTGAGCAGGGCTGGCTGTAATCAAGCCTGGCTGTGTTCAATCAGCTGACTCTAATTATCCCTTTAATTGGGTTGATTTAACTAGGGGGAATTACTTTTTCACACAGTGCCAGTTGGTGTTGGTTAACTTTTTTCATTAAATAAATGAAATAAGTAAAAAAAAAAAGTGTTATTTGTTCACTCAGGTTCCCTTTATCTAATATTATATTTTGTCTAAAGACCTGAAAACATCCAGTGTGACAAATATGCAATAATAGAGAAAATCAGGAAGGGGGCAAATACTTTTTCACGCCACTGTATGTTTGTGGGGCTGCTCTGTGTGGTTTGCATGTCTGTGGTGTGTGGCACGTATCCTAGGGTGTGCATATACTGGTGGTGGTTGTGGCCACACTGCACGTACCAGTCAGTGACTCTGTCACATCTTCTTCCACAGTGGTGTGTGCAGGGCCTGCAGCACACCAGAACCAAGCTAGGATGTCTGCCATGAAACTAGAGGCAGAGGAGAAGATCCTGCCATCAAACTCTGGACTGGGTGCTGGTCGAGCACCCTCGGTCGCACACCATGTGTGGCACTCTGTTGGACATGGGGTACATCTGCTGGGGGGGCTCCAATGGTCTCGGGGACCTGGACTACAGAGCAGCCCTGGATGATGCCCAGGTGGAGGATCACAGCAGTGGCCAGGTGATCCCACTGACGGTCACCAGTGACATGGAGTCGGATGTGTTGGAAGGGGGTTACATCCTGCCCATGGAGGGGCCTGTGGAGGGAGGCACAGGGGTGAGGCAGGGTGCAGTCCACATCAAGGGTGCCATGGGGGGGATAGCCATGCCAGCATGGGTGTAACTGTGTAGCCGGTGGTGGGCCATGTGGGGGCCTTATGTGCCCTGCTGGACATGTGGTGCCCTCCATGGGGAAGGGTGCAGGGCCTGCAGGGGACACAGTTCACCACTGGTGCCCTGCAGCAGCAGGACATTCTGTTGCTGCCACAGCATCCCCACCATGGTGAGCTGCAGGAACCACCACCAGCTGCAACTGAGGGTGCAGCCGCTGTGCAGCCAGATGCCCCAGGGGCCTGCCCTCTGCTCCAGGCTACCGTCACATCTCAGCAGGAGGCCCAGATGGACCTGCATGGCCTGCGGTGGATGCTCAGGCATGAGCTGTCACAGATGCGGGAGGCAGTTTCCCTGGCATTTGCATGGGTGGAATAGTGGTCTGAGGACAGGTTGGGCCACATGGTTGCCACACTTGACCGTGGCTTTGCCTGGCTCACAGCTGCAGTGGTCGACCACACCACAGTGCTGCATGAGATGCATGGAGGGCAGCAGGCTGTGCAAGGGGGTCAGCGTGCCCATGGTACAGAGGCCCACAGGTGGATCACATGCAGCTGCAGGACTGACACTGGCATGAGCACCACTGCATCATACACATTGGCCAGCGTCCAGCATCGCTGTGGGTGGCCGCCTGCCCTGTCCAGTTCTGCTGGTCAGTGGGGGCACAGGCAGTCCACCCTCCCAGCCTTACCGTGGTCCTCCCCAACTGTGTCCTCAGCTCAGAGCACCCCTGGCTCTCTGTCCCACACCTGTGGTGTGTGCCGTGTGCGTGGTGGTAGCCGCCAGAGATAGGCATGGCTGCCTTGCATATGTGCATTGTTGACACTCAGTTGTTCACACAAGCAGGCACACACACACATGCTCTCACACTGTCACATGCACACCCACACACCGTCACTAGCACATTCCCACATGTATAGCCATGGTGTCCCTTCCCACACTGGCACCACACATCAGGCATTGCCTGCATCACTGTACCATAGCTGTGTGTCCTCATCACATGTGTGTCCAGCACAACTCACACATCACTCAGACATCAAGCGTGCATTCAGTACCACTGTGTCGTGCACTTGCTTTGTTGGTTGTCAGCACTGTTGTAGTTGTCTGTACATAAAAAATTGTTTTCCACTGTACTGCTTCCTGTTGCTGTGCTGTGTGTACTCCCCTTCTGGCCTGTGACAGTATCCTGAGGATGGCAGCCCTGTGCTCCAGGGCCCTGCTGGCCATTTCTCTCGAGTTGCTCCACTATCTCCCTGACCACTGGCTCTGGGTCACTGTTGGCCTGTTCTTCAGGTTCAGGTGCCTGTATTTCACAGTTCATTACCATGTTGTGCAACATGTAACAGGCTAGGAAGATACAGCATACCTTCTGAGGCCTATACTGTAGGGCACCACCTGACGTGTCTAGGCATCAGAAGCGCATCTTCAGTGTGCCAAACACCCTCTCTATGATGTTTCTGGTGGTGGCGTGTGCCTCACTGTACAACTCATCGGCCACTGTGGCTGGCTGGAGTACTTCTGTCAGCAGCCAGGGTTGCAGGGGATAGGCACTGTCCCCTGTTGATAGATGTAAACCTGTTAATGTTGTTCTGCTGTCTGCCCATTGCTGTATTGCACCACCTCTGTTGCTATCCCAGGCCCCTTCCTTGCCTTCTCCTGACTAACCCCACCCCTGCTGTGGTGTGTGTGCCTTGTTTGCTGCTACTCACCGACTAGGTGCCCACATGGTATCCTGCCCTCCTCAAATGCCTGGCACAGCTGGGACTGGTGCCAGATGAAGGCTTTGTGGGCACTGCCAGGGTACTGTACATAGACATTGCTGATGCACCCAGTCGCATAGCACATCACCTGGCAATTGATGGAGTGGTACCCCTTCCTGCTGACATACACCTCACTGCCATCACCAGGTGGTGCACACATGGAGACATGGGTGCAATCACTGGCACCAAGTACCGCTGGTAGGTGTGCAACTCGATGGAATTGCTGCATGGTTTCTCTGGCTCTGCTGCTGTGCTGAGGAATGCTATGAACTCATCTCTGGAAATATTTACCCTAACTCTGGCCCCATTCAACCTATCCCTAATCATACCAACAAGGGCTGTTCCCTCTCCCTGGCAAGTATTAACATCTGTAGCCTGCTTCCTAAACTGGTTGACCTTACTGCCTGGGTCTCCCTATATAACCCTGACATCTTCTCTGCGGTGGAAACATGGTTATCATCTAGAATCCTTGATACAGCCAATGCCATACCAGGATTCTCTATCTTTAGGCAAGACAGATTAACTAAAAAAGGCGGTGGCTGTGCTGTCTACCTGAAGGATACTCTACTGGCACATGCTCTGACCTTGCCAGATAGTGGAAATAGCATGCAGATCCTTGGCATTAAGGTGCTACTCTGTGCACTCAACAAAGCAATACCCATCATATCAGTCTATATTCTTTCCAAGCTGGCCATCCATGCCCTTGACCCTCTCCTCGGCTGTATCTACAGCCTTGATCACATTTCAGAATTTATAGTGCTAGAGGATTTCAAAGTTAATTGGCTCTCACACACTGCAAGTTGCTATAAGGACACTTTGACTGCAGTCAGCATCTCACAATTAGTTCAATCTCCGACAAGGACAAACTACAGGACAGAGACTAGTACACTGCTTGACTGGGTGCTTACCAACCACCATGACCACATCACTAAAACTAAAGTACTCTCTGACTCTATTAGTGACCACTCCCTCACCATCTGTTTCTCGTCTAACAAATTCATCAAACCACCAGCCAAAGCGATACTTAGCAGAGTCCTGCTCTGCTGTCACCTTGAACCACTCGTAGCACTCCTGCATCAACAAGACTGGACCCTTTTAGACACTGCTGCTGATGTGGATGTAGCCCTTGATTACGTCATTGCATGTTTTAATGCGGCCTGTGATGCTCATGACCCTCCTTAAAAATGGAATATCAGTGGCATTAATAATCTTTGGATTACTCCTGAACTCTTAGCGCAATTAAAATCCTGGGCCCTCATTTGGCACCAAGCTAGGGCTACTGTCAGGCAAGCTGATATTCAAGCCTACAAAATGACAAGGAGCTCTTGCACCACAGCTATCCTCCAGTTGAAAGCACGATACCACAAAGAAGTCCAAACTAATACTTGGAAAGATGGGGAGACATTCAGAAGAAACCTTGCAGAAGTAACACAGAAGGACTTCAAAAGGGTACCCTCCATGCTTAACATTAATAGTAGTGCCTCCCTCGATCCCCTAACTATAGCTAACACCTTCAATGTTACTTTCACCGACCTTAGCAATGTTCTCCCTTCTGATTTCTTTGACACCCATCCAGCTGCTGACCCTTCTCCACATTATAGTAAGAGGCAAGAATGCCCTCCTTTCTATTTTAAAGCTGTGACTGAGAGTGAAGCCAAAAAATACTTGCTCAAGGTTCTAGGCAAATCTAGATCACGTGGAGACTTATTAGATCTCAAACTCATCTCTTTCACCCTGGATGAGATACTTCCCCCTCTGACTAAGATCCTAAACCAATCTCTCATGCTCTCTCAATTCCCCTCAAGGTGGAAATCAGTGCTAGTGACTCCCATCCATAAAACCTGATAGAGCATAACATGACGACTATAGGCCTATTTCCATTCTGCCAACCTTCTCCAAGGCTCTCAAAAGAATCGTGGCTAATCAACTTGTAGATTACTTAGAGAAATACAACCTCCAGTGCTTCCAACAACATGGCTTCAGGAAGGGGCATAGTACCACCACAGCCCTCATTGAGTTCACTAATTCCATTCACAATGCTTTGGATAACAGACAATTTGTTGGTGCAGTATACATTGACCTTACCAAGGCATTTGATATGGTCAATCACCCCTTGTTGATTGAACAACTAAGCGAATTCAGGCTCTCAGAAGACACCACAAGTTGGTTCAACAGCTACCTTTGTGACCGTTCACAACAAGTGAAGATTGGTGACATTCTCTCAGCCAAGCAACTAGTCAGATCAGGTGTCCCTCAGGGATCAATCTTTGCCCCTCTCCTTTGCAGCATTTTCTTAAACAATCAACCAGTTGCCTGCTATGACTGAATCCTTTTATGTTCTGATGACTCAGTAATCTACAACAACAGCCCAGATCCCCTTTGCCTTGAATCTCCACTCAAACATGGCTTTACAGACATTGAGACCTGGTTCAAAGCACAGAAACTGATCCTAAGCTATCAAAAAACAAAGGTCATGCTATTCCATAGTACGCACAGTAAGCCCAAAAATCAACAACTAACAATCAAGAACTACTCAGGTGTCTCCCTTCTGCAGACTGCCCTGTTCAAATACCTTGGACAGCACTCTGTCCTACACCAACCATATAGATAGTGTCGCTAAGGCTGTTAATGTCCACATTGAGATTCTGTTTTAACACAGGCAATGTCTTACCACTGAAGCACTTAGACCGGCTATCCTAAGCTCAGTACTGTCAGTCATTGATTACAGCCTGGTGATTTATGAGTCTGCCACAGACACTGCCCTCCATTCCATCACCACTGCCCTAAACAAGGCCTGCCATCTCCTTACTGGATCATCACACCTCACCCATACCTGTGACCTATATGAGCAGGCTGACAGGCTACAGCTTAAAGGCTGAAATACCTATCAAACATGACTGCTTGCTAAGAAAGTCTCTCTTGGCCTTGTGCCTCCTGGGGTTTAGATGATCTTTAGTCATTACTGCAGCCCCTGGAATACCAGAATCTCTGAAAGCTTAACCTTCAGGAGCAGCACTGTCTTTCAGCCAGGGCACCAAAATGGTTCAGCTCTCTTCCAGGGGAAAATGCCAACACTACCACTCTCAGCCTCTTCAAATGGAAACTCTGGCAATATCTGGTGACAAGTGTTACCTGTGATTGCTTCAACTAATCCAATGTGAGCCTTCATCACATTCCACTGTCCGGCACTCCTCACTTCCACTCATCTCCTGCTTCCCTCCTGATACTATTATACCATCCTTTTCTCCACCTCTCCTGCTCCAAACCTCTCATGCTCTCTGCTTGTTACCTCTATGCCCTCTTCCTCCTCCTCCTCATCCCCTATTATTTATGCATCCCCAGCACTACCCTTCTTCCTCACTTCCTGTTTCCTCCATACCCCAGCTTTTCTCCTCCTAGTGGCCCCTGTCTCTCCACCCCTCCTCCTCCTCTCCTACTCCCAACCACACCTAACCTCCACAGCCTTGGTATCCTCTGCTTCTTATTGCACATAGTAGCCATTGCCCATCTACCTCTTCCTCTCCTTGCCTCCAGCCCCCTAGCCCCCTCTCCCACCTTCATGGACTATGTCTCCAGGCTGCCTTATTTTCCTTTTTTCTCCCCATTGAATCTTGTAACTGTTACTCTGTAAGCTATGCTTAGTTCTATTACTATTGTTATGTCTAGTACTGTTCATGTCTAACCATTTGAATGCTTAAGTTTTATATGTTCCTTGTTATTGTTTCTTCATTCTACCTTGCTGATATATCCTGACATGGAATGTATGTGAAAGAGCTCGCATCTTATAGGTGTTAATCCAAAACAAAATAAATAAATAATGTCAGTGGCTCAGTGAGATTCGCATCCTAACTTTTACTCCAGGGTTCGAGTCTCAAGAGGCCACAAATCATCTTGTCAGTGTCAGTGGCTCAGCAGGTAGTACAATTGCCTCTGAGAGCAGGAGATCAGAAGGCTGTGGATTCTATCCCCACACCAGGCACTTGGGTTAAATCCCAATACTGACACTGTAGTGCAGCATGAGGGGAGTGCTTCACTCCTGAGGTGCCATCTTTCAGATGAGATGTTAAACCAAGGTCCCGTCTACCTGTTCTGGTAGTTGTTCAGGAAGATGTTAAAGATCCCATGGCACTTCTTGAAAAGAGTAGGGGAATTTTTATATGAGACAAAAGAAAACATTACGTCATATATATACTATGTTGCCACATATACAAAAAAAAACAAAGAAAAAGAGTTGTTATTTACAAGTTTGCTTCAATTAGTACCAAAGGACAAAAGAAAATATGCATAACATCTATCAAATTAAAATCCAATATTTATAAATAACATAACATCCTCAGTTTTATTTCTTATTCCCCTTTTCTAGATAATAGAGAAATTCTTAAACGTGTTCCTAGACCCTGCCCCTCAGGTTATGAAACCAATGTTTTTCCACAATGACAGATTTTTTCCACTGTATACTTTTTTGCATCATTTGTTTTAACCTGTGCAGTTGCTATTTCTGTCTGAGAAATTAAAACTCCTGGGGGTAGCTTTGTCTGTTGCAGCACCAGCTGACACCTGCTCTGCCATAAATAATACTTTATAATTGCAAACACTGTTCTCCTGGTACTAGCATGAAAGGTTCTCCAGATGTCCGAGAGATCTCCCAGCACTAGGGTCTGTTAGCTGAGCCTCTCTAAAAAAGGCCATTTCAATTTAAGTGCCACTTCCTTCTAGAATGTCTTTGTCTCTGGGCAATCGAAGAGGAAATGCTGCATTGTTTCCTCTACTGCTGTACATGATAGCTGTGTGCAATATCTTTCTTATACAGCCTTGCGTTTTAAGTTCCCGTGTGCCCCTAATTTCCCATGACAACACAACCAGTTTATGTCCCTCATAGATTGTGGTATTCTGCTTTCCATTAATATTTTTAAAGTGTAAGGTGTTTTGGATGGTATGGATTCTGGAAATATCAGGGGTTCTTGACATATTTCCTCTACCACTTTCTGGTATAATTGTTTTCTCCCTAGGCTCAGGAAAGTTCCTTTCTCTATCTTCCACTGTCTCAGTTTCTTAAAGGAATCTTACACAAACTCTGGTTGGGCCCACTGTTGCAGTACTTTAGGAGGCAATAGGTCCCATGTTTCCATATATATTTGAAGGGCATTTCCTACCCACTTTTGCCCCACAGATTTACATTTTGATTTATATATTTTGCTATACCCTCTAGAAAAATAGTATGAAATAAAAATTGCTGGGTAATCATGTCTAACCCTCCCATTCTAACTGGTTTATAGGTTACCTCACTCTTTACCTGGTTTGATCTGCTGCCCCATAGCATCTGAAAGAAATTACTGTACAACCTAACCTCGAGGTCTGCTGGGGAGCTATAAACTGTGCTTAAATAAATAAAAATTGGTAATAGAAATTTTTTAACTAATAAGACTCTTTTCTTTTTCCCTATTTTCCAGCTTTTCCAGGCCTGCACTTTACTTCACAGGCCCCTATTTTTCCCAGTTATACACTGCTGTGTTTATGCACAAAACCAGATACCCAACATTTTCTGTGGTTCCTCACTGTATCTAATCCCTTCTAATCTTTGATCTTGATCCTCCCCCTGCTTCATGGGAATGACCACACTTTTTTTCTTTATTGATACTAGCCCCCGAAATTTGTGAACATTTCCTGAAGGTTTGCAGGGCTTTCATGCCAGACTCTTTGTTCCATGCCATAACAGCTACATCATCTGCATAGGCAGTAATTTTCTCCTCTCGGCCTTCTAATGCTGGGGTTAAGCCTATAATTTGGATATCCCATTGTATCTGCCTAATGATGGGGTCTAGTGCAAATGTACACATAAGTGGACTTAAAGGGCATTCCTGCTTCATGCCTTTCTTGATGGGATTAGTTCTCCCAGAAATCCATTAACTGATGGTAAGCAGTGTGCCTCAATAAACAGAAGTTGTATCCATGAAATTACTTTTGGAGGGATCCTTTTTTTAAAATTTTCCATAAATACCTGTGTTCCACCTTATCGAAGGCTTGGCCTGATCCAATGATATAAGGTATCCTTCCTTATTATGTTTTCTTTTAACTTCAAACAGTTCCCTTATTAAAAATAGGTTATGTTGTATATTCCTGTTTGGAATGGAGCACATTTGAGCTTCATCAATCAGGTTTTTGGCTACCTGCTGCAATCTTTTACACAGTATTTTGGCTAGTATTTTGTAATCACAGTTCAGGAGGCTAATTGGCCTCCAGTTTTCTAAAGAATGTTTGTCTCCTTTTTTAAACAGGTAGCTAATTACTGCAATGCCAAAATCTGACAGTGGAACCCCATTTAGCCTTAGAATATAATCAAAGATCTGTTCTTGTATGATACTGAGTTCTGAAGCATATGTTTTATAAAAATCATTTGTCAGCCCATCTATTCCTTGGGCTGTCCCTGTTTTAAGAGATTTAAGGGCATCTGATATTTTGTCTCTTAATATTGGAGCCTGCAACCTATCTGCCTCTTCTTCTGATATGCTGGGTGTAGGGGCTGAAAAGACAATTTTTAACCTATCTTCCCTCTGAATGTCTTCTGAGAATTCATGTTTTAAATGTTCTTGTACCAGTAGCAAAATTCCTACATCTTTGTTTTCCATAGTTCCATCTGCTTTATACAACCCTGCCATGATAGTTTTATCTAACCTCTGTTTGCATGCCATGAAGGGGTCTGATGCTGATTTTTCTTCTGTTCCATACCTCATCTCTGCCTCTAAAGATTTCACCCTGTCATATTGGTATAGCCTCATTTGTTTTTTTACCTCTAATAGTTGCTGTTTATACTTTGCCCTTTCTCTGACTGGGACTGACATAAGCTTATAAAGCCGATTTCTATACTCTTAAGTATTTTAGATATTCCAAATTGGATTTTTTCCCTGTATTTCATAAATAATAGCTGTATGTCTTTCTTGGTATCTGTCCACCATTCCCATAGGTCATCATACATACACTGTACTGATAATCATGCCACTAGAAGAATTCCCACTTTATTTTTTGTTTATTCCTTTAAGAGGGCCTCTGTATTTAATTTCCATCTATTTATTGATGAGGTGAATTTAGGTGTTGCTATAGCCATATTATATTGCCTTAACAACATTAAATGGTCTGAACATTCCATTGGTTTTAAACCCACATTTACTGGTGTGCAGTATTTAGATTTGAATAGATAATCTATCCTAGTGGAATATATATGTCTGTGGTAGGTAGCTCCAGAGTCCTTTTTATGTCGGCTCATGCTTGCGCACCAGCCAACATATTGCAGCAGTAGCAGATTTGGAGGTGCGGTCACTGTGGGTAAATGCAGGGTGTGCATCAGTAGGTGTGTCCCTCATTCCCCAATAAGGCAGCTGCAGGCGCTGACACCAGCAACATGTAAACTGGCCACCAGATCAAAGAAAAGGTCCACTGCAAGAGAGCCAGGCTTCTCATACAGCGGAATGCCTTTCCTCGTGAAGCAGTTTACTAAACATGGGGCACTGATTGCCACTGCACAGAGTACCCTGAGCCACTTCATTTGCCGATGGGGGAGCCCACTCTCCATCAGCATAATGCCCCCTTCCATTCCACTTGTGCGATGAGGAGGTGCCCAATCCCCCTTGGCATCATGTGCCCCCCCACTCAGTCTTTCCTTGCTGACGGGGGGCCAATCCCCGTTGGCTTCAGTCCCCTGCCCAGTCAGTTTGCTGATGGAGAGCCACTCCCTGTCAGCATAATGTCCCAATCCCGGTTACGCTGTGTGCCATGGGGGTGTCAATCCCCTCGGCACCATCACCTCCACCATTGCTGTGCAGCGGGGCCCAATCCCCATCAGCTGCAGCCTCTCCCTCTAGACAGTGGTACACTGGGAGCCCACCCCAGTGTACCAAACACCTGCAAAAAAGGAAAAAAGATCCTTGTTTTTTTTTTTAAACCTGTGAAAGAAGACAGTCCTTCACAGTCTCCTCTGCCCCCTCTCCAACCCTCTCCCACCCTCTGCATACCCTGTCTCCCCACACCCCCCTCACCCCATACTTACCTCCGGAGTCCAGCGCGAAGATCTTCGGTGGACCGGGAACACGTCTGCACTCTTCAAAGCTGACCGCAAACTGAAGAAATGCTGGTAAGCTGTATAATGGCATAAATAGGGATTTTTCAACTTTAGTGTATATCTTGGGTATTTTGGGGAATTTTGGCACCAAATTTTCAACATGGGTTATTGGGACACCTTCTCATGAATTCAGTCACTGTCATGGTGTTAGTCGGTCCCCAAAGGTGATTTCTCGGTCACCGTGCAGAATCACCTTCTGAGACCTATTAATGAAATGACAATGCCACTGTTTATGAGCGGGGCTCTCAAAAACCCCATGTTGCAAATTTGGTGAAAAAAAATCCCCAAAATGACTGTTTTATGAGCTTGCATTGCACAGTTTACACGCACGCTCACTTCCTGAATCTGCAATATTTTCATGCCAGATTTTCAACACTGGCATTTTTTCGCATCTCCTTATGAACAGTACAGCTGTCATTTCTCACATCCTGCCCAAAATGTGTTTTCGCACCTGTGACACACAATGGTGTGGTCGCTGTTCGAAATCAACTTTTGGGACAGATTAACAAAATCACAGTGCCATTGTTCATGAGGGAAGGTCCCAAAATGCCTATGTTGAAAATGTGGTTAAAAAAATCCCCAACATAATTGGGTCACGGACATGTGTTGTGCAGTTTCTATGCCTGCTCATGACTTCACCAATTTTTCATATTTTCATTCCAGATTTTCAGTGTTGCCATTTTTTTACACCTCCTCATGAACAATACAGTTGTCATTTTACACATCCTGCCCAAAATGTGTTTTCATGCCTGTGTCGCCAAATGGCATAGTCACTGTGCAAAACCACCTTTCGGCTAAGAAACTGATAGTGCCACTCTTCATGAAGTGGGGGTCACAAAAAGCCTATGTTAAAATTTGGAGTGAAAATACCAACAAATGCCTACATTGTTAGGGTTTCCAACTGTAACACCCACCCTGTAGAGACTGACAGGTATCAGGGTGTGACTTGGGATCATTGGCTATAATGCTCACGCCATTCCACCCCAGCCCCCCGCCCTGCAGCCAGTGACAGGCATTGAGGTGTGCCTTGGAGTGTTCAGCCCTAAAGTTCACCCCATTCTCCCATACTACACCCATCTCAGCATATTTCCTTATGGAATGGGGTAAGTATAATGCCCAAAGACCCCAAAGCACACCACAACACTTGTCAATGTCTACAGGGTAGGGTGAGGTTAAATGGCATGAGCGTTACAGTTGATGACCCAAAGGCACACCCCAATGCCTGTCAGTCTCTGCAGGGTGCTGTTGGTGTCAGTTCAGTACTTTACTGCCATTCCTATTATGCATCTCTAACTCCTACACTACCAATGCCAGCGAGACAACATTCGGCATTGACAAATGCTTGTTTAACTTCCTGTAAGTGTCAGACAAGGAAGCCTCTTTAATAATATGTTTAAGGGTATGTGCGTCACAATATATTTTTCTTGTGTCTGGTACACGAATGTCAATGCTGCAGTTAAAGTCACCCCCCCCCCATATAATATGCTTCCTTGTGTAAAGATAAGGTGTAACTATACTAAATAAATCTATTCTAGCAGTTTTTATCTGGGGTGCATAAGTATTTATGAATCTGAAATCGAAATCTCTGTATCTACAGTCTAGTATTAGAGTTCTTCCTGGGCATGTATCTATGACTCTGATTACAGAGAAATTTGTACTTTTAAAAAGGATCTCTAGGT
Organism: Neoceratodus forsteri; assembly: GCA_016271365.2. Classification (NCBI taxonomy): domain Eukaryota; kingdom Metazoa; phylum Chordata; order Ceratodontiformes; family Ceratodontidae; genus Neoceratodus; species Neoceratodus forsteri. The sequence continues at coordinate 864,254,017 of CM057450.1, read as the reverse complement.
CATCTGTTACATCTTCCCCAAATGTCCAAAATGAAGGTCCCAGACCCAGCTTCTTTTCAGCTGTTCTACCTCAAATAGCCATGTGCTTCTAGTCTCTTGTAAAACGAAGACATCTACCTTTATTTCCTGCAACTATGAAAGAATCATTAACTTCCTTTTGCAGTTTGTTATACTACAGGCATTTAAGGTAGCTATGTTTAAGGAAGCCATTTATTTACTGAGTTAGATGGTCTTTATATTTACTATAATTCTTGATCTTCCTCCTCCTCCTGTGTTTCCTATCTTTCCTTTTTTTTTTCCTTTTTTCTTTTTAACCTTGGTCGGGGGCCTTTTCTCCTCTTCTTCTGCTTCAGATGCTCTCCCTGACCTTAAGGAAGTATTTGATTCTAACTAGGATTCCTCACCCTTCTCTTGAAGGGGTGAAAATTGATTTTGTGTTAAAAGTATAAACCTTCCCTAATTCTGCTTTTCCTGTGCCCAGGTCACCCTCCTTGTTTGTGCTTCAGTGGCAGGGGGTCATTTTTTTCTCTGCCTGTCCTGACCTCCTTTTTCCTTTTGTTCAGGGTTTTGCCCTTTCTTGTAACCCAGTTCCATTTGTGCTGGCTCAGTCTCTGTTCCTTTTGTGTTCTTTTGTTCTGCTTCTTCCTTGTTGGTCTGTTCCTTCTGCTGCTTTTTAAACCCTTCTTGTTCCTTCTGCTCCTCCTATTCCTCCTGTTCTTCTGGATTCTTGTCCTGTCCTGTGCTAGGCCCCAGCCTCTCTCTTTTCTCTTGGGCTGTCTGCACTAAATTATCTTCATCCCACCCTTGAGCCCTATTTCTTTCAGCCCTAGATCACTGGTGATATGCGTGCCCTTTCCCATCACACAGGGTGCATTGGAATATATTTTCACAGGACACACTTGGGTGACCATGTCCTCCACACAGGGTGCATTGGAATATATTTTCACAGGACACACTTGGGTGACCATGTCCTCCACACAGGGTGCATTGGAATATATTTTCACAGGACACACTTGGGTGACCATGTCCTCCAGACAGGGTGCATTGGAATATATTTTCACAGGACACACTTGGGTGACCATGTCCTCCACACAGGGTGCATTGGAATATATTTTCACAGGACACACTTGGGTGACCATGTCCTCCACACAGGGTGCATTGGAATATATTTTCACAGGACACACTTGGGTGACCATGTCCTCCACACAGGGTGCATTTTAACAGGTTGCATGTGCTACTAAGGTGAGTCCTTGCCCCACATTTGTAACATGCTCTTTGCTGCAACCCGTAAAGACAGACCACTCTATCCTTCCCCAAAGAGAAACTATTTGGCAAGTGAGTGATTTCAGAGTTTACTTGAAATAACTTAACCTTGAACTTCCACTCCTCTGTCCACAAACCGTCATCATCTATAATTGCTTCAGGTGGGTCCAAGACATCACACGTGTTTTGCAGCCAGTGGTAAATGTCATTGACATTTACTCTCTCATTTCTGAAAATGATGATAATCATTCTAATTGCTGGCTTTGTCAAGCGGATTGCGATAAAAGGTAACCTTAATGTTTTTTTTTTTTTTTGGTTCTCATACTTCCACCAGAATCTCTCAAGGCCTTTGTTTGTTTTAAAACTGATATCAAATGTACCCTCTCCAGATACATGGATTAATGCATAGATATCAGCTGGCAAAAATTGCATGGAGCCCTTCAAAAGCTGTTTTGCCACATAATACCTGTCTGGGTGTTCAGACCCCCCCCCCCCCATATCTAAGCCTTACCGCATTCCTCCTGGGGGCTTGCTCTAATTATTTATTTATTTATTTTCTTGCTATACTTTTTTCCCCTGGGTGACCAGTCTGCCTTATCTTATCATGTCCAGGCTACCTTCAGGGTTTTGGCCACCATCTCAAGGATCCCTCGAGTTGGCCCAAGGCATGCTCCCATGGATTACCCCCCCGCGGTGGGGAGGCGGAGAGTCCCCTGACACTCATCCGCCCAGACCAGATCCAGTGCCACGTTGCTCACCCAAGCAATCCCCCATGAAGACAGTCATCATGCCTCCATGACTGGAGCCCAATTTTCCTTGTTCTCCCCTTGTGCGTGGCATGCAATGACACCAATGGACAGGAGCGTGCGCGTTACCACACGTACTCCTCCCCAGCGTCCACCACAGTAGGTCCCTCCATTTATCTGCCAGTGCACTGCAATGCCCCCAGCCATCACTAGAGGCCGCTAAGGCACCGATACATGATATTCCCCCTCTCCAGAGATGGAGAGCAGTCCAATGGATGCTCAATCTGTCTCCTCCCCTGCCAACCCCTGATGACCCTGGATTATTCCTGAATCCAGGTTGCCGGCATGGAGCGAGGTGTGGTGTCCAGCTCCTCAACCCTCAGCACCACCGGGCCGGCCGCTCTAATTTATTTTTAAATAGATTGGACAAGTTAGGCCCTTTCCCCCACTGGCTTTGGCTCCCAGTAGCCCCTTCACTCCCTCTTGCTTTTTCATTTTCATTATTCCCTCTGTTTTCAGTATTACGGGGTCTTTGTTTGCTCCCTCTCTGCCCTCTTCAGGCTGATTTTCCTTATATGGGTCCCTTTCCCTTTCAGGCCTGCCAACATTTTGTAATGAAGAATTATTCCCCCCAGAACCTTCTTCAATATCAACATTTTCGACATTTTCTTGCATATTCCCCTTCATTTTACCAGGTTCACCATTTTTTTAACATCTCCCCCTTTTTTCATAACACTTTATGTTTTTAGTTAGCTTGCAAACATCTGTATTTCTGGTGCCTGATGCACTCCACTGAGAGTCATTTTGACTTAAATCATAATTGTTGCCTCCTATATTGGGGTAAAACAGTACCTCATTTGGAGACTCCACTCTTGCTCTTTTTGTCCCTCATAGCTGGCCCATTTGATTTTGCTAGCATTCTGTTCTGGCTTTCATCCCATGTTTCATCCGGCACCCATCTGCCATCCGGCAAGTGCATCCAAACAGCATTTCCCAAAGATTCATCCACTGACCAGTCCTTTGTTGCTCCTGTACTTTCTTGTTGTAGCCCAAAATGATTCAGTATCACTTGCGACACAGTCGCTGCCTTGTGAGCAGCATGGTGCTTGCCTCATCTCCCAGAAGTCGAGTTTCCCCAGCCAATCCTGTGATTCTACTCCGTGGTGAAAAATCCTTTGAGGTGCCCTGGAAAGGATCTGTATTACATGCCCATTCTGGCGATACACCTTTTACCTCCATTTCTTCACTGCTGTCTTCTGGATCGCTCATTTAAGGACAAACTCCTGCAGCTTCCTCATTTCTCTCCATAATATCTTTCTCTGTCTCCACATCAGTGAAAAATCACAACCTCCTTTACATTCATACTGGCTTCGAATGGCTCATTCATCTCTGCAGCAAGGGTTCCCCCTACTGGAGAATAGGGGAATTTTCTTGGGTTAAAGGGAAATATGATTCAAAATCAGACATTCAAGATCCTTATCTAAACTTCCTCATTTGTTTTTTCACCATTTCTTTCACTGTATCAAATCATTTCTGTTTCCTCTATTCTTCCTATTGCTTTTTGAACTGCATTTAATATTGGTTCACATGCTTGCCACAAAGTGCGACATTTTGGTTTTGAAAACTTCTTACAATCCACTTTGTATACTTGTTGAACCAAAATACATATAATTTTAAACAATACTTCCGAAGGCATATAGCTTTGCTGAAGAACCCATTTTCACTTGGTTTGCCAATGGTAGTTTTTTTAAAAGTGCAAATAGAACCTATAATGTTTCTTTGGTAAACTGTTTCCACTTTCAGTGATTTTCCACATATACAGTCACTGCCAAAGACATGGATAGATATTTTCTGAAATTTTAGTGATATTTCTAGAGAAATCTCCTGCTTTCTCCATTTACACAGTAGGGGCAGCAGAGAGAAACTCTAGAAATTTTGTGAAATATTTGGAAATATCTGGCCATGTCTGTGGCTACTACTGTATTTACTCTGTATATGTGATGGTCTGAAAGAGGTTCATCTTCCATTTCTCTGTGAGGTAGTCCCAAAACTTTTTTGTATATTCGCATTCAAAAAAAAGATGCTCCTGCATTTCAAGAATGTGTTGACATTCAGGTCTCAAACAATGTTTCTCTTGAACTGGTTTATGTTTATTGTTTCCTTTTACATTGAGTTTCTTGTGTGTAGTTAACCATAATAAGTCCCATACAAATACCGGAATCCTTTTGTGCTGTAATTGGCTAAAAGCCTCTTTGTTTTGATCAGATCTGCAGTACGGTAGCATTATATTTTCTTGGCATTGTGTTTGCACCATCTCTTCGTATATCTCATTCTTGTTGGGGTATCCTGCTGCATTATACTGCACTTTCCATAATATTATTTGCCGTATCACTTACTTCGCAAACCCTTATATTACTTGAGGTTGCCCTAGTATTCTACTTTTCCCTTGTTCCCAAGCTCTTATACATGGTCTTGCCCATTTCACCACAATTCCTTTCCATGTCCTATCCATATTGGTTACTGGATCAATAATGTTGAAGTATAAAAATGTACTATAATAGAATGCTATGGGATGTACCACTCATAATCTCCCCTCTTGTAGACTTCTATAGGTAATAGACCTTTTTATGGGATTTAAATGGCTCCCCCACAAAGCTCTAAAGAAAATACTGTACAATCTTGTTACCAGCTGTTGCGTGGGGGAAAAACATAACTGAGAAATACAAACACTGGTAGCAACAGTGTCTTTGTTAGAAACATAGAAACATAGAATTTGATGGCAGATAAGGACCGCTTGGCCCACCCAGTCTGCCCATTTCTCTACGTAATGGATAAGCTGCTGATTCTAGTTAACCAGCAGCCTATTTCTTCCTACCCCCACCCCCTAGAATTGCCTTATGACTGTCCCATGCATGCTTGAATTCCACCACTGTTTTTGACTCCACAACCTCCTCCAGAAGGCTGTTCCATGCATCCACAACCCTCTCTGTGAAAAAATACTTCCTTAAATTACCTCTGAGCCGCCCTCCCATCTTCAAATTGTGTCTTCTTGTTCTTGCACACTTGTTTTTTTTGAAAGATGCTACCCTCTTGGATTTTGTTGATTCCCTTGAGGTACTTGAAGGTTACTATCATGTCTCCCATCTCCCTCCTTTCCTCGAGGCTATACATATTAAGCTCCTTAAGTGTCTCTCCATATGTCTTCCGGTGCAGACCCTGCACCATTTTAGTTGTCCTCCTTTGGACAGCTTCCATCCTGTCTATGTCTTTGTGGGGATTGGGTCTCCAGAACTGCACACAGTCCTCCAGATTGGGTTTCACCAGCTGTCTGTACAGAGGGATAATAACTTCCTGTTTCTACTAGTGATGCCTCTCCCTATGCATCCCAGTATCCCCTCAGCCCTCCTTGCTGCCCTCTCACATTGCTTGCCCACCTTTAGGTCATCTGATATGACTACCCCTAGGTCCCTTTCCATTTTTGTTGTTGTTAGTATCTCACCCCCTATTGTGTACTCTTCCCTTTGGTTTTTGTTTCCCAGGTGCATTACCTTGCACTTCTTAGCATTGAATCTAAGCTGCCATACATTTGACCATTCCTCTAACCTTGCCAAGTCCCTTCTCATCCTTTCCACCCCACCTTGTGCATCAACTCTGTTGCAGATCTTTGTGTCATCTGCAAAGAGACATACTTTTCCTTCCAGTCCCTCTGCAATGTTGCTTATAAAGACATTGAAGAGGACTGGTCCTAATACTGAACCCTGCGGTACCCCACTAGTAACCCCCCTTTCTTCAGAGTGGACTCTATTTACTATTACTCTCTGTGTCCTATTCTCCAGACAATTCTTTACCCAGACAGTCATCTTGGGACCTACTCCCAGGCTGGCTAACTTGTATATTAATCTTTTGTGTGGGACTGTGTCAAATGCCTTGCTAAAGTCTAGGTAGGCCATGTCCACAGCCCCTCCCTGATCTACTACTTTGGTCACCCAGTCAAAGAAATCTATCAGATTTGTCTGGCATGACCTTCCCGCTATGAATCCATGCTGTCTTTGGTCCTGTACCCCTCTGGCCTCTAGATACTCGACAATTCTTTCCTTCAGAAGTAATTCCATCATTTTCCCTACCAGTGAGGTTAAACTAACAGGTCTGTAGTTTCCTGCTTCTGCCTTGCTTAAAAGTACTCTCCTTTGTTTTGATATTGTTCCAAAGGCCCAGTTTAGCATGACTTGCTCTGCTTTTTGCATCTTCTCCCCCCAGTTTATGGCAGCTAGGTCCCCTTTACCAAATTTAACACCCAAAACGAATATTTATTTATTGAAATTGTTTCACCAGGAAAAGCACACTGAGCAAGAACTGCTCATCTCCCGGTGCGACCTGGGGGGAGGGGTACAGTGGGAAAGAGAACAAGAGTAGTCCAGGTCCTGTCATATATACATGCAATTACAATACAGTTGAAAACATTTGACAGAAATGGTTGGGATTAGATGACAATTTACCTTTACTTATAATATAGTAGCAATTACATGGGGAAGTCATGCTTTTACCTTGAAAACATGTAATTAGATAATACAGCTGCATATGTTTGACAGGAATAGATGAGTGTGGATTAATACATATATCCTAATAGTCAATAGTAAACAGTTACAATGAGGAAATCCTGCTAAGGTATTAGGTTGTGGTTTATAATGAGATAGGGGTAAGTGCAAGCTAGCTAGCTCAAAAGTTGGGATCAAATGCAGTAGTTGTGTGTTTAGCGAAGTAGCACCATTGGGCCTACTGGGAGAAGAAATATAGGAGTGTCTGAGGTAGAATAGATTAAAGAGTTAGCTGCAGGAGCAGTTTACTGAGCAGTGTTTGGCAAGGGCATAGGATAGTGAGTGGACAGAGGAAGAATGGCGAATTTCAGAGGGAAAGAGTTCCAGAGTTGAGGGAAGCAGTGAGTGTAGGTGGCCTGGCTGTCTTGGGTCCGACGTCTGGGAACTAACAGGAGCCGGGAGTCTAGAGACATCAAAGCATAGGTGGGTGCCAGAGGGGTCGATAGTATGGAGGACAGGTACATTGGGAGGGTACCAAACCAGTTCTTCGAGATAAACTTGGCACAGTGTATTTGGCGGCAGTTCTCAGGGGAAGGGAGAGCAAAGGAGTGGTATAGCTTGCAGCGGCGGGTGCGAGGAGGAGCGTCAAGAGAGAATCGGCAGAAAGCATTAAATTAGGGTATCCAGTTTGAATAAAACTGACTTGTGGGAGGCACTGTAAACAATATCACAATAATCAAAGGAGGGAAGTATCATCTTCTGGATAAGCTCACGATGGGCCAGAATGTGGAGGCTAGAATGGTTCTGATATACAGGTCCAAGCTTGGGGCAGAGTTTTGTTAGTATAGAGTCAGCATGGACTGCGAAGATGAGGTGGCAGTCAAGCCAAACTCCAAGATACCTGAAGGAGGTTCCCTGCATAACTGAATTCCTGCCAAATCCATTCTTTGTGTTGGAGCTTTCCCAGCTGACAGCCTTTACTTTTTCCTACATTAATGCAAGACCCAGAGGCCTGAGAGTAGTCCCGAAATTGTGCAGTGACTTCATTCTCATTGGTGGAGTCATGTAGTATCAGTACGATGTCATCTGCATATGCTAAAACTTTCAATGGGGGATAAATTTGTATTAGTTGAAGGCCCACAATTTTCTCATTCTTCATCACAGTTTGTAGAAAAAGTTCTATTCCATGCACATATAATAATGGACTCATCGGGCAGCCTTGTCTGACTCCTCTCTTACTCAGCCTGGTTGTACCAGTCCATCCATTAACCCATGATATAACTGTAGCTTTGTCATAAAAGATGCATAGTCATGCTACAAATTGTCTTGGAATACCAAACCTTGTTAACACCAAAAATAGGCATTTGTGTGATAAAGAATCAAAGGCTTTTTGTTGGTCAGTATTGAGCACTATTCTCCTTTCACTTCCTGCTTGGCTCCCACAAAACAGTTCTCTAAGCATAATTACATTTTCATATATCCCTCTCTGTGGCACTGTATAAGTCTGTGCTGGGCTGATTAAGGATCCTGAAACTTGTGCCAACCGGTTACTCAAAATGTTGCTCACTATTTTATGATCTGCATTTAGCAAGCATATCAGTTTCCAGTTTATTAAATTAGCTTTCTCTCCTTTCTTAAATAAAAATATCAAGTCCGCGACTGCCATGGTGCTAGAGATATTTTCCTTAGTTAATATTTCGTTATATACCTTCATCAGTTCTGGAACTACAAAGGGAAGGAAAGATTTATAGAATTCTGATGGTAAACCATCTGGTCCAGGTACCATATGGGTTTTTAAATGTCCAATAACCATTTCTACCTCTTTCTCTCTTACAGGCTTTACTAAATCTCGCTCTTGTGTTGCAGTTAATGTTCTTACATCTAATTTTCCTTTGTATTCTTTATGGTTTATTATGCCCGGTTGAGTACTAAAATAATCCTTTATATATCTGTCCACTATTCCCAAAATCTCCTGTTGAGTTGTGCACATCTTCCCTTCATAATTTTCCAATGCCCACATCACTTTGTTTTCTACTCTTTGATGACAGTCCTTATAAGGGTAAAAGGTTTGTTTTTTATTCGCTGTTCCAAATCTTTGTTCCTGCTGTACTGCTTTTGCTCTATTATATTGATATTTATACATTTGGGCACGGATATTAAAACTGCACCTAAAAAGTGCGCAACAGCAGTAGCAAGTGCAAGTCAACTGTGCCCATGCGCGAGAAGCGTGATATTCAAAAACTGCGCAGGTCAAGATGCGCCTGCGGCACATGACTGAATATTGCACCACCTGTGCCATAGCGCAACCAGGGATGTGCAGTTGTGCAGTCCAGATGTGCCATAGCACAACTAGGGATGCCCCATGGAGCAGGGCAGCAGTGCAACAGCACAACCAGGGATGCACAGGAACAGGATGCAGGGGCCCACCATTCATGCCACAGATGGGCAGAGGAGCACACAGCAGAACAGACATTGCCCCCCACACCCCATGCACTGCACAACGGGTGGAGAGCTGGACTAACCACCAGCCCATGGATACCAGCAACCAACCCACAGCTGGGGCATGGTCCCCCAGCACACACCCTCTGGCAAGCTGTGACCGGCAGACAAGGAGGGCCGACTACCCCATGCCACGCCATCCCACCAATGCAGAGCACACCCTGCACCACGATCCCCATACACCCTGCACAGGAGTAGTGCCCAACAGTGTAGGACACCCCATGCATGCCACCACCCACACTGTGACAATGCAACCCTGTGAACCACATAGCCATGCAAGGCAGCCCCACCATGAACACCCTGCAGTGGGTGGCAGCAGACAGCGATGCAACAACTGCATACACAGTTCCACCCTGCATGTCCCCCCGAGGTACAGCTGAGTGACCGACTATGCGTTGGCACACGAGGTACCCCACATGTGACAGGGCATGCCCCGGACACTAAAACCAGTGCTACAGCACCCTGAACACCCTCCCAAGGACACATCCCATCCCAGCACTGGCCACAACAGCCAGCACAGGCACACACAGTGTTGCATGGAAGCATGCACCACACAGGATGCAACACAGTGCATGGGCAAAGACCCACCCATACCCAGGGGCACACCAACACAGGGACACAGTAGTGGGTCAACCAAGTCACTGGCATGTTACCACAGCAGCCGTGTACACATGGCCAGCACCCCTACATGACACAGGTGTGCCAGCCACCCTGCGCAGGCACCATGAAGCTGCATGCCACCAGAATGAGGCCGGAGCACAAGTGACAGACAGTGGAGCACATCCCCTGCAACAGACATAAGTGACAGCATGGAGGTGGGGCAACAACAGCAGAGGCCCCAGTGCTGCCCGAGGCAGACATGTACCATACCAGTAACAGGAGGCAACCCGGCATTGTGCTGGGTACAGTGGCTGTCCAGCATGGACAACCACCACTGACATGCCAGCAGACCGTGCATATCACAGACATGCAAGAGTGTCAGCTGCACAGGCCATGGGAGGTCAGACAGGGGTTCCATGGACACAGAGCATGCTCCATGGACCACTACACAGGCAACCAGTACACAGAGAACAACATACAAACCACAGACAGTGACTGATTCCCCCACACTCACCATAGGCAGTTCCCCTCTGGACACACAGGTACACGCCCATGCCTGCAACAACTCTGACGCCATGCACACCACTGCAGCTGAGCACCTGTAGCCCACTGCAAATCATAGACCACCACAGCTGTCATAACAAAACAAATGTATTATAAAAATCCAATAAACACAACTATATACATATATATACATGATTGGGGGAAAGGGCCACAAACCAGGTGGGACAGGTAAGGGGCAGGGGTGAACAACTGGGAGAGGAAAGAAGGGATGTGAGGGTGGATCCAGGGAGGTAACAATCATTCAGTCTTGTGGTGTCTGTGTGACCCCAGCCTCTGCACACCATGCCTCTCTAGCCGCTGGAGTATTTCAAGGGATGCCCTTGACAGCTGCAGCAACTCCTGCAAGGCCCTCTCCAGAGCGATCCAACGCCGACCACCTAGGACAAGGGAGCAGAGTCAATAAGTGTGAATGTCCATCCATCTGCAGCCCACCCACTGTGCTTGGCATACAGCCATGGGACACACCCCTGTGATGGTGTGCGAACACCCAGAGTGATTATGTCCACATGACCCACCTACCCAGGCACACAGACATGCAGACTGCTGCACACACCCACCACCCAAGTCCTGCACAGCATCACCGTGGCTGTACAGTGACATGGCTATGTGGTGCAAAGGCAGTAGCACAGCCCTGTACCCGGTGCACGCATGGACCACCATTGACGCACTCCCAGACATGCAGTGCCACTGGACAGTGCTGACTGTAACAAGTTGCATGCATGGCAGTGGTGTCAATGGATGGTGGCCATGCCCTGCTGTCCGCCCTGTTACTCAGCATGCAATAGTAATCATGGATGTAAGGCAGTCACCATCATCAGGCTGGTCCCTGCACCTGTCTGGTCCGACATCCCTCCCAGCCTGCTGGTCATCTTGGCACAGCCTCCTCTCCCTTGCCTGCCGGTGCTCCTCTGGGCCTAGGGTGCAAACATGGACAGAGGAACATCAGTACAATCCAGTAGCAAAGTCCCCCCGGCCCATGTGTGTGCAATCCCACACAGCCACACCCATCCTCCCCCCACCCCGATAACACCAAGGACAACACTGGATGACCCCTCCATGTACTGGACACATGCCACTGTGATACCCGTATGGACATTAACAGTGCATGGATGGAGCACCTACCTGGCCAGGGCACTGTGCCTTTCCTGGCACATGCCTGCAGGTGGCCAAGCCTGTCTGGGTTCCCCCGCTACAGGTCACCATACTGGTGCCTGCACTGCTTTGCCATCCTCTCTATTCCAGTGGCCTCCTCCAGGGCCACCACCACCTCCCACACTGCACTCCTGGCCCTGTCCAGGGGTGCCTCCCCAAATAGGGCAGTGGCATGGGGCTCTACCAACTGGACCAGATTGGTCAGTTCAAGTTGGCTCCAGATGGGTGCCCTTCTCCTTGCCATCCTGTACAGTTTTGGTATCAAAATGGTGCTCTGTAGCGCATGTTCGCCACATGCGGATACTGCACAGAGACTGCACTGTCATTCCCCATCGCGCTGTCACCGAACAGCATGATAGAGGTGCACCCATGTGGTCGCATGGTGCCTAGGGGGCAAAGGTCAGCACAGGGTCAGGAGTATCTTGCGCATGGACCGACACAGCGTGATTGGTAGTCACTGCGTGTAGCATGGTAGGGCACCTGTGAGTCACTTACTGTAGCGGCCTATCACACTGTGGCCTCAGTGCACCTACGGTGCCCCAGTGCCAGAGTGCCATACATGTGAACAGCGCAGTAGTGCCACTGGCACAATGGTGACCGTGCCCTGCATTGCCTCCTTCGCACAGCAAGTCAGCAGTGCAGCAGGCATCGGAGTCATCACCCCGGGCATGCGCCATTCAGTGTCTACTGCGCATGTCACAGAAATGCACCCTTACCTGAGCACATTCAACACAATTGCGCAAAGCGCAACAGCGCGATATTCAGCCGGCTTATGCAAATCAGATAATCAGCCATTCAATGGCACAGATACTGCATTTGCATCCACTTATAATTGCGCCTCACCTCATTTGCATGTGTTGCGCTATAAAAATGTGACATTGGGCTGTAGTGGCCATAGTCTGTTATTGCAATCTATTGTGGTAAGTTGCATGCTGTTTGGGAGTGTGGACTGTGGTGTGTGGGACATGCATGGGACTGCACAGTCACAGGTAACACCTGTCATTCTCACAGTATGAAGAATGAGCGATTGTGAGGTGGAGGAAGAGGAAGAGGAACAGAGATGTGGGAGGAAGAGGAGGCCTAACTTCACAAAGACAGAAACAGATGCCCTGTTTAAGGCCTACCTCGACCAGGAGCCACTGCTCGGCGGACAGCGGTGAACACCACAGGCCCGTGCTGCTGCATGGGAAGAGGTGGCGCGTGTCATCAACCTGCATGGCAGCCACCAGCGGTCTGTGTAGGAGTGCAAAAAGAAGATGGGCATGGACAGGTGGAGAATTAAAGACAAGGTGGCTGCCATCAGGGCAGCACAGGCTGTGACTGGTGGGGGACAGATGGCCGTGCAACACCTGACCACACGAGAAGAGCAGGTTGCTGGCAGCATGCAGCGTTCTGCCATCGAGAGTGTTCCAGGTGGTGGATTCCAGACGGGTGGTAGCCCGTCACTGCATGGTAGGTCCTGGTCTGTCAATGGGGGGGACAGGGTAGGGCAGATACATTAATGCTACTGTGTTCCCTTATAGCTCCTGAGCATCTACATGGGTCAGCGGTGGTGGGCTTGTCCACTGAGGGTGATACCATGGACATAGAGGAGGGCCCATCCACCTCCACAAGCATCCAAGGGCCAGGGTGACAGTGGGCCCACCTGGCCGTCCGGACTGATGTTGATGGAGCAGGTGCGAAGGAGGCCCTACCCGTGTCCCAGCATGCCGGCATCCGTGGATGCCGGCATGCTGAGACTTGGACTGGTGCCAGATCCGTCACTGATGATGATGTAGCTCACTTCATGGACAGTGATACGTGTGGGCCACAGGATGGCCACACAGCAGGTGGCATCACGGGCATGGCCGTGGGTGGTGCCGCTGTGGAGGCCTGTGTGACATCACAGTCCCAGCCTGTGCCTGTCTGCACCAGTGGGGCAGCACTGGTGTGTATTCAGGACAGTGGGGCTGTTGCGGCCACTGCAGCGGCACCATTGAGCCCTGGAAAGCGGCAGCTGGAGGGGCAGTGTTAGCAGTCGGCCAATGGCCATGGGGGTACAGTGTCAGAGGGGGCGTCATTTCACTGCCTGTGGACATGCCCAGGCCTGGCCCTGGAGTGCAGTGCCCACCCTCAAGTGGTGCTGCCCATCAGGGCTGCAATCACCATGAGGGACAGCATGCCGATCAGGCAGATGACCTCTTAGAAGATCACACCCATATACTCCAGGAATCAGTTGATCAGCAGTTGCAGCTTGTGACAGTGGTGGATGCACTCAGTGCAGCTCTGCACCAGGCAGAGGAGCAACGCAGCAGAGACACTGCTCTGCTCCTGGCAGGGATGGACCAGATGCGGGAGGATATGACTGCTACCATTGACAGGCTGACACAGACAATCACAGCTGCCATGGCCACAGTGGGCACACAGTTATTTGCCCATGCATCACAGACACTGTGCAGTGCAATGTCCACCCCCTATTCCTGGCATCGTGCGACACCCTCCTTGTCGACACCAGGTTCAGCTGTTGGCATCCCTAGCACGCCTGGCACAGGCATGTTCGGTGTGCTGCAGACCCCTGCGCGAGCACAGTCGCATTCACACAGCAGAACCCCTGGGGGACCGTCGATGCCACCCCATGAGGCCATTGGTCAGCCTGTCACTGCTGGCAGGGCTCAACGGGGCCACCCATGCATCTGTGGCAGCGTGACTGACCTGTCTCCCACCATGGCTACTGTCTGATGCTGCCCTGTGTGCATTGTGTTGTTCAACGTGCAATGCATGGGTGGGGTACCTGGCCCTACACACACACACACACACATTCTATCTGCACACCCTCCCAGCTGCTGTCTGCTGTGGTGTGTGCATGATGATGCCTGAGTTGCGCTGTCCGCCACTGTGCAATGGTGCCCAGCGTCTGACACATGCACAATGACAGGCACTGGGCATGGTGGTCTGTGGACGTGTGTGTGGCTAGGGGTGGTGGTTGGGGTTGGCTTGCCTCTTACCCTTTGTGCATGTCTTGTGGGGGGGCGTGTGTGTCTGTGTGTGTGTGTATGTGTGTGGCTGGGTGCCGTGTTAGACATTGCCCATCCCTGACGGCATGTGCGTTTCCATGCTCGGCCAATTCCCTTAACGACATGCACTCCTGGGGTTTGTCCATGCGTGTTTGTGGGTTGAGCTCTTGCCACTGGTGGTTGCACATGGCCCCATGACTTACCTGGATTGGTTGAAGTGCTTCTCTGTGATGGTGTCCCGGTGCAGCTGTGCCATCCGGATCAGTCAGGGGTCTCTTCGACCAAGGGGGGCTGCCCATCTCCATCTTCACCAGCGTCCTCATCGTCCCCATTGCTGTCCTCCACTTTGACCTGTACGGCTATCCCACAGTTGTAGGCCATGTTGTGCAGGATGCAACAGGCCAAGAATAGCCTGCAGGCCTTTGAGGGGCTGTACTGTAGGGCACCACCAGACGTGTCCAGGCAATGGAAACATGCCTTCAGCATCCCGAGCACCCGCTCAATGACACTGCATGTGGTGGCATGTGCCTCATTGTAGCCTTTCTGCGATGGGGTTGGGGGCTGCCGGTATGGTGTGAGCAGCCAAGGACGGAGTGGGTATCCACTGTCACCTGTGTGTAGAGGGTGGACATTAGTATGGTGATCAGCGTCGCCCTTCCTTGGGCCATCTAGGCCAATACCCATGTCACCTCTGACTATGCCCCTCCCAAGCTCCATTTCTTTCTGCGTGATTTGCATACTCATCAACTTGGTGGCCAGTGGGGATGTCCCCATTCTCGAACCTCTGGAACAGTGCAGACTGGTGCGAGATGAAGGCATCATGTGCTCCCCCAAGGTGTGTGGCACAGACATTGATTATGTGCCCCTTGGCATTGCACACCACCTGGCAGTTGATGCTCGCATACCCCTTCTGATTCATGTATGCGGCCCCTTCGGGACCAGGTGGTGTGCGGATGGCCACATGGGTGCAGTCTATTGGCCCAAGCCTGCCAGGCATATGAACTACCCTGTGGAACTCCTGTATGTTTTCTGTGCGCTCCGTCGGTGTGCTGGGGAAATGGATGCACTCCGCAGCATGTGGCAGCAGTAGGCTGAGAAACTGGGTGAGGAGGCATGACGCGGCCAACTGGATTATGCCTGTCGTGTCCCCTGTTGGTCTCTGGAAGGTACCCGTGGCAAGCAGGCACATGACAGCTGTCACTTTGGTCTCCACTGACAGAGCATGGCACTGTCATGTGGGTGCCTGCATCACATCACTGCACAGCTCACAGAGCTGTCTCAGGATCACCTGGTTCAGGTGGTACCGGCCCATGATCTCAGTATCAGTGTACAGCTTGAAGCTGGTGTGGGCTCGGTACTGCCTGTTGGGGCCATACCGCCGACGGGCCCTTCCACAGCCCCCCCCCCACTGCCTGCCTTCTCACTCCCTTCATAACTGCATCCATCTGGATGGTGGCAATGGCCATGTCCCTGGCTTGTGTAACACCCCCCCGGCAGCTGTTTCTCTGTTCCCTTTGCTGTCCTTGTTGCTATTCCCCCTGCACTGGGAACACTTCCCTGTAGAGGCTGTACCGTCCACTCTCTGTGCCCTCAATGCTGTGTGGCACTTCCCCTTTTTCTCCTGCACTGTGGCACAGGCTCCCCACACCTTCCCTGTTCCTGGTGGTTCCAGATGCTCTGTGCTGCTCCTGCCCTGTCCTGCTCCAAGTTTCTGTGTGCCTGTGTGGCTGCCTGCAGTTCACCAACATGTGGCTTCCCTGTAGTGTTCTTGTGCCTCTCTCTTGTTCCTTTTTATTTTGGATCATTTCCGCTATCGTGCAACTTCCATTTGCTCCCCTATTGCGCATGGCGCATGTTGTTGAAAATCGCACTTCGCCATTTATGCATGGTTCCTCCCCCTTCAGTTGCACATGCATTCATTATCATTGCATTCTTGAGCATTGTGATTTGGGGGGCACATCTGCCTCCTGCTGAATATCACAGAATGGCGCATTTTCAGACTTGCACTGGCGCATCCCTGTTGCGCATGGCACAACCCTTTTGAATATCTGGACCCCAATGTTTTATTCATTTGATTTGTTTATTGTAATCCTGTTTTGTGGTTTCTATAAGAGAGATTAGTCTGTGTAATTATTTTCTTAGACCTAAATATTCCAAATAAGATACTCTCACTGCATTCCCTGAAGTTTTTTGAAACAAGGCTTTGAAATCTTTTTTTGTTTCCTCCCACCGTTCTACCAGTGAGTCATACAGACACTGCACCAACTTCCTGGCTTTCCAAAGGTATTGGGCTTTTACAATAAATGATTCCTGTTCCAGTTGAGAAATATTTATTTAATTTCCATGGTTGTTTAATGTCTTGGGATGGAGCATCCCATGTCCCAACCAAATTTTATAGCTAAATAGTCAGAAAAAGCCAGGTCTCAAACTTCGATGTGTTTAATCTCTATGTTTTTTGATACCAGAAAAAAATAAATTCTAGTTTGAATTGGTCCTCTATGGTAGGTACATCCCCCCAATGGGTAAACTGACCGATACGTGTATTTTAAGGAAGCTGTAGTTATAATATTATTCAAAGCATTAGAGTCACAAAACATTTTGTTAGTTTTTAGACCTCTATCGTTTTTATTTTTGTAAAATTTATTTATTAAAGGATGTAGGTGAGCTTACAGTACAGACAGACTTCAGATGCTGACAGATGTACAATAAGAAAAAACAGGAATGCAATGACATCATACAGGGACAGTAAAACACATGAGGATCAAACTCTTGGTGGCATGTGATGTTAGTTCAGAATTAAGTTGGCTTCCACTGCTCCTAGCCAGGAGACCCATATCTCCCTAAATTGGGGCATCCTGCCCATGGAACTCATCTGTGCTCTTTCTTTCTTTTTTTTAATGATATTATTTTATTATATTTTGTTTAACAGACATAGACATATTCTTTCATACATATTCAGAGGTGTCCATCAGCTGTGCTTCCATTAAACAACATTTCTGTAGTGTGCATTTCTCCTTATTCTTCATATCTCATAACAGACCCGAGACTAATCCTGCCTTATTTTGTAGTATACATTATCTCCATGACACATACTTGCCTGTCCATTGCTGAAGGTACCCACTTGAAGAGGACAAAATCAAATCAGTTCCACCTAGGCTTCTATGACTGAGTTTCTCATCTCCATGTAGCTGCAATGTCTCAGGCCCAAGGAATAGCTACAGCAAAGACAGGTAGATACAAAAAGGAAACAACAGCTTTATACTGTTCTCACATATATTCTCTATATATATTCCCTATATCTCACCCCTTCCTTGGATCTTCAAAAGAAGTAATAGGGAAAACCCCAAGAAACCAAAAGAATAAAAAAAATAATAGCAAACAGAAACCTAAAAGAAACACACACCAACATACAAACTTATCTCTAACCCTAACTTTGCTACTCTAAATGTTAAACTACTACTTTGGCAGGGAATTCTTTTCCCATTTATTCTCCTCCTATCTTACATTATACATAACTAATAAGTAGTCTGAGTTACTCTATACCCATTTGATTCTTTACCCGATTCATCCTTCCCATTTCATATACTCCTCAGCCTACCCCAGCCCTTGCTGCCAAGAAGGCCATAAACGGGGCTCATGCCTGATGGAAACCTCCTTTCCTGTATCCCAAAAATTGGGATCTCCTTTCCATTTCGTAGATAGGGGGTAGGGATTCCAGCATCTCTCTTATGTTAGGTACCTTCGTCGTTCTCCAATTGCGGAGGATTAGGCGCTTTGCTTGCATGATCAAAGTCATGTACCATTTTTGTTCTGATTTGGTCCAACTACTAACTACTGAGTGCAGGCCTAAAAGCATACCAGCAGGTGTTGTGTCATTAGATTTTTTGATTATCTGTTCCCCCAACTCCCCGATCTGTCCCCAAAATTGTTTTAACCTAGGGAAATCCCACATTATGTGGAAAAGATCTCCCCCTGGCTGCTGACATCTCCAACAATTATCATTTCCCACTACTCCTATCTTATGCAGAACCCCTGGGGTCCTGTACCACCAATGCAATATCTTGTTTTGGACCATCCTTTTTCTAACATCTGTGTATTGTGCATGTGCTAAAGACCAGCACTTTGCCCACTGTAGGTCTGATATTTTTATTGACAGTGCTTTTTCCCAATAACTTCTTGCTTTATTTGTTGTATCGGGCTGGGCCCCCAAAATATCGAGATATATAACACTGACCACCCCTTTTGTCATTCCTAACCACCTCTCCACCTTCAGCTCCGTCTTGTTACCCTTAGACCCTTTTGCTAACACATTTCCCACCACAGCCCTCAGCTGCATATAATGCCATCTTTCCCCCACCGGAAGATCCCACCTATCCTGAAGATTCTGAAATGTCTCCACCCTCATCCCATCATTTGTTAGAATGTCTGATACTACCCGAATACATCTTTGGGCCCATGTACCCCAATGTATGGGTTTCTGCACTATACATATGCATGGGTTCTACCATAAAGGGGTAGGAGAAGTCAGCCTCCTATCTGACCTTAGGTGGGTGTGTAATTGCTTCCAGTATCTGATACTGGCATCTATTATAGGGTGTGGGACATGTGGCGTACCCCAAAGCAAGGAGGAGAGAGATATTACTTTCATCTGGTCCTGTTCCATCTGATGCCATTGTGGAGCCTGGGGGGAAACTGAGCAGAACCATTGTAGGGTGTGGGCTATATGAAATGCCATCTTATAACCCTCCATCCATGGAAGTCCCCATCCCCCCTCTTTTCCAGTGGCTTCTTAGTTTGGCCTTACTATACCTGGGTACCTTCCCCTCCCAGATAAAGTTTCCAATCATTCTATCCCATTTGGCATACCATCCGGCAGGGAGATGTAGTAGGATTCGTGACAGTATATATGTCACCTTAGGTGCCAGTGTCATCTTAATAGCCGTGATCTTGCCGGCCATTGTCAGTCTTAGTTTCTTCCATCTGCCCAGCTCCTCCTGACATTTTGTCAATACAGGTCCTAAATTCCTTTCCCACATCCTATCTGAGCAGACTGTTAGCTTAATCCCTAGATAGGTCAGCTCTTCCCTAGCCCATTTCATGCCGGCCCTAATTATACTGTCCGAATTACCTCGCTCATTGAATGGCAGAATTTCCGTTTTAATTTTATTAACCTTTAAGCCTGACACTATATAGAAGTCCTGCAGAAGTTCTATAAGGGGTGGTAAAGATCTGTCTATATCTGCCAGTGTGATGAATAGATTGTCTGCATATAGCAAAGTGGTATATCTAAGGTCTTTAATGGGTATACCTGCAATTTCTGGGTTCTGTCGTATACTCCCGCTAAAGGTTCCAATGCTAGTACAAAAGCATGGGTGATAGGGGCAACCTTGTCTTGTTCCTCTACCCAACACAAAGGGTTCTGACACAGTAGAGTTTTTTTAGGACCCTAGCAGCTGGGGAGTTATATATCACTTTAATCCCTCATAAAACCCTGGCCAAATCCAAACCGCAGCCAGTACTTGTATAAGATAATCCACTCCAGGGAATCGAAGGCCTTTTCGAAATCCACCGCTATGCCTGCCCCTTGTGTAGTAAGATTTTTTGCTACGTGCATCAGATTAAGCATGGCTTGTATATGGTCAGCACTGTATCTTCCTTGGACAAATCCAGCCTGTGCAGGATGAATAAGTTCTGGTAGTAGTGGTTTAAGTCTTGCTGCCATCCCCTTTGTAAATATCTTATTATCTACTGATATCAATGAAATGGGCCTGTAATTCCCTGCTTCTGTAGGGTCCTTATCTTTTTTAGGTATAACTGTTATGACTGCCTCTCTCATAGTTGCAGGAAATTGCCCCATCTGTATTGCTTCCTGGTATACCTGCCTCAGAATAGGGACTATTTCGGAGCTAAGTGCTTAATAGAATTCTGCTGGGAAACCGTCCCTCCCAGGAGCCTTTCTTTTTTGCATTGCCTTTATTGCTTGTTTAATTTCCCACTCTGTCAGGGGTACTTCGAATGCTTCTCTCTGTCCCTGAGATAGGGAGGGTAACTTAATCTTATTCAAGAAATCTCCTATACCTGTGGGGGTAATCTGATGGGATGTCTGGTATAGCTGATTATAGAACTGTCCCATGATGTTATTTATTGCTTTGGGAGAGGTATGTACCTCCTTAGTTACTGGATCCCTCAAACCTGCAATATATCTTTGCTCTCTCTGTTTCCTTATCTGGTATGCCATAATTTTTCCGTTCTTATCCCCTTGTTCCCAAAAGAGATGATTCAGACGAAACATAGCCTTCTGTGGCTGCCTAGACAGCAATTCATTTATTTCTAACCTCAGTTTCAGTGTATTATGAACCAGTTCATCGGCGGCCTTCCTACCCTTTGTGTTTTTCATTTGTCGTTTTGCCTGAGCCAGCCGGCTTTCTAAGGTTTCTAGTCGTGCCGCTCTCTGCTTCTTCCTTCTGGCAGTAAATCCCATAATTGCCCCTCTAATTGTGACCTTATAAGCTTCCCACGTATTACCTGCCGAAGTTTCAGATATTTTATTCTCCTGGAAGAAAAGTTCTGTCTCTTTCTTAAGCCAGGCCATGAACTCAGAGTCGTTTAAGAGTGCAACATCTAATCTCCATGGGGATCGGTTTCTCTGCCGGGCCCCAGTCCAGTTTAAGCTGCACAGGTGAGTGATCAGAAAGAATTATAGGTAAAATATTAATTTCAACTACTGAATGCAACGCCCCCGGGGAAAGAAGCCAATAATCTAATCTGCTAAAAGTATTATGTACCCCTGATTGATATGTATAATCTCGGTCATGAGGGTGTCCCAACCTCCAAACATCTGAGAGCTGATGCTCTTTCATAAGGCTTTTTAGTGCACTTCTCCCTCTTATGTGTGCTACTGTACTGGCATTGCTCTTATCCAATTCTGGGAACATGGCCAGGTTGAAATCCCCTCCTACTATGATCGGAACCCCATCGGTTGCCATTGCCCCGTCTTATCTGATAATTCTTGAAAAAAGGCCGGGTCGTCTTCATTTGGAGCATATACATTGACCAACATAATCATCCCTTCCGGAGTTAGCACCCTTGCCATGACCCATCTCCCATGTTTGTCTTTTTTACATTTGTCAATTACCCAATGTAATTGCTTATGAAATAAGATGGCAACCCCTCTTTTTTTGGTGCTCGCCCCAGCGTGCACTTCCCCCCTATCCAGTCTTTGACTAATCGAGAATGATCTTCTCCTGTCATTTTAGTTTCTTGCAAAAATACCACTTGAGCCCTTTTTTTCTTGAGGTACGATAAAACTTTCTTTCGTTTTATCGGGGTATTCAAGCCCCTAACATTCCAGGTGTATAGAAGTAACTCCATTTTCAATTTGCATTACTCTCTATGTACCTTTGATACTATCCACTTAACAGAAATACCTAAGAAAATCTAAATAGGTATCTAAACAATTCCCCTCTTCTGCCCCTTCTGTATTCGTATCCCCTTTTCTATCCCACTACAATATGTTCTAACCGCTCTCTTTCACGGATCTTTGATGCCCCCCTTTATACTAATCCGATATTACCACTTATCTACTATACTAACCTAACTACAAGAAAAACAACCTTACTACTCTAAACTAACCTATGTACAAGTACACCTAGCGGTGTCGGTGAGAGGTGGTGTCCAAGACAGGGGAGTTCTATCCCCCCCCAAAGTCTCAGCCACTATCCCACCAAAGAGAGGGTGTGCTTAGCTCAACCAGGACAAAAAGAACACGTACCGAAAAACATACAAATTAAGCAATATATATAATAAATAAACTTTCCCTACTCCCCTGCAACTCCTTGGTGTGTTACTGGCTCTAATTCACCAGAGTATCTACTCTGCCCATATGGTCCCCTTATCAAGTTTTGATACCAGCTACCCTAGGAGAGAGGAAATAACCGAAAACTTGGAACCATAATCTGTTTGTCAGCGAGTTGGATCCTTTGCCCCCTATATAGTCTTCCTTCCTGTCAAAACTCCAAGCTGAGAGACCGTGCTTTTACTTTCGGACTTCCTAATGCCTCTACCATCTTCTTAAACCATTCCCACTGCCCCTGTTACCTGATAAAACCTTCTATTCCCACTCCTCTTTGCCTCTATGTCTGTCCTTCTTTTGCATAGGACAAACAAGGACCGGCAAGTAAAACAGAAGATAGAGGTAGAAGTAGGTATCCATGACATCAATAGTGCTAAAAAAAAACTAGAAAAGAGAAAAAAAAAAAAAAACCTGGGGGGCTCTTCACCCTCACCATTATATACACTGTTTTTGTTGAAACCCCCCCTCCTTCCTTACCTCCCAATGCCTGCTTCTTTCCGTGACTTCCCTTCACCCCTAGCATCTGCTTTAAAGGATTCCTTCTTCCCCTCCAAGCCGCTACTGTTATCCCGCCTCCCTTATCCCAATACTTATTTAGCGATAAAGAAGTGGACAACAAAAGCGGCATTTATCGTGCACTTATTTGTACTTATCTAAAGTTTCAAATTAGCATCGGTTCCAGGCCACTAATGTGCCTATTCTCTATGGCTTAGTCCTTATTTCTGTCTTCATGTTTCACCCGCTTCCGAAGGGCCAAGTCCGACTTGAAGACCGGGATCCTTACTTTGATTGTCCGTTAGTAGGTCTGAGTGTACTCTGCCCTTCTCTCCTTCTGTTTCCGACAACTCCCATACATCTGCCCCATTCTTCTGCTGTCCTCGAACATCTGAATCCATTTGCCACTCATCCGCACATTCCTCCAAAGGAGCATATTTATTCTTTGAGAAGTATGGGCTGGTAATAATCTGTCCTTTGACCTCCATTGATAGCTGAGTTTTAGGATCCGACTGGCTCCATTCCTCAGGGTGTTCTCTTCGCTGGTGCCTCTCATTATTTTGCCTCTTTCGACTTTTTTGCGGGGGTACCGCAGTAAAATAAGTGCTAGACTCTGCAGTATCCTTGTCTCCTTCAGCCGTATTCCAGCTGCAGCCCTGCTTAGTCCCTTTGTCTCTTACAGTTCCTTTACCAGTCGGACGCCTTCCCACTTTATGAACGCTACTCGTTAAGTGAATATTTCTCACATAGGCATCTAACGCCTCCGGTGTATTAAAGGACCTGTAATTGCCATTGATATTCAGTTGCATAATTGCCGGATATCGTAAGGAGAAAGGGATTCCCATTTCATGCAGCTTAACTCTTAGCGGCCCATATTCCTTTCTTTGCATGGCCAACTCTCTCGAGTAATCCTGAAAAATCAGCACACTATGACCCTGGAAACTCAACCTTTTAAGCTCTCTGGCTCTGGACAGAACCCATTCCTTATCAGCATAGTTCAGAATCCTCGCTATAACAGGACCTGGTCTATCACTATTTTTGGAGATCGGGCCCTTTGTACAATGCACCCTTTCTACTGTGAAACAGGAGGTAGTTCACTCAGCATGATCTGTGGTAAACTTTCACACAACCATTCTGCCACATTTCTTGCCTCCGCTTTCTCTGGTATCCCCAAGATACTCAGATTATTCCGTCTACTTCGATTCTCCAAATCGTCTACTTTACTTGACAGGTCCTTTATGGTCTGGTGTTGTTCCCTTAATTTTACATGGAGGTCACTGATGGCTGACTTATTAGTAACTGTCTGCCATTCGATATTAAAAAGTCTAGTTTCAAATTGGTGAATTGCCAACGTAGTTGCGCTGGAGGCTATAGTCACCTCCGCCATCTGTTGAACCAGCGTTTGAAACATTTCATGTAATTTTGCACTGTCTGTAAAGCTCAATGTCCTTGCAGCCTGGTCCACCATAATACGGATACTTGACACGTTATACTACGCACTTAAGGAGAGTGGCTAGGTTCTCGCTATTTCTTGCCGTTGTCCCGTTGCCAAATTAAAATCTTCCTGAACCGATATCTTTCTATCTTCTCCGGTCTCTCCTGCTCTAATTCTAATCTGATCTGTTCGTTTTTTGGATTGTTTAGTCGGATGTAAACCCAAAAACTCGCAGAGCTCACAGATTATGCTTCCATCTTCCCTGGAGCTAAGCCACGCCCCCATCTGTGCTCTTTCAAGCACATACACTCGTTTATGTTTTTTACCCAGCTAGTAACTGAAGGAGGAGTGGAGGTCTTCCATGATTGTGATATAGTTCTTGCATTGGTAAGTGCGATAGACCAAAGAGGGTTTGAGGCCTTACGACATGTGTGCACAAGATCTGCCCCAAGTAGCAGCTTCAAAGGGGACTTTGATGGGCTGTAGCTTAGTACACCAGTCATTAGAGTGTGTATCAGGTGCCAGAAGGGGGCAACTTTTTGGCACACAAGTGCCACGTGGATAAAATCTGCCCTATCTGCTAAACAATTTGGGCATTGATGTGTTTTAGCAGGGTCAATGGTATGCAGCCTCAAAGGGGTTGCGTAGGCTCTGTGTAAGAAATATAGCTGAATTTGTTGTAGTTTGTTGCTATGAGAACAATGTTTGTAGTGGATGCAAGCTGTGGCCCACTGCCTCTGTGTTCTAGGTAATTAGAGGTCCTCACTCCATCTGTCCCGGCTAGTACTAGTCTCATGAGGGAGGTCTCCATGTAGCATATGGTAGTATAGGGACATGGGTTTGGTTCCAGGTTAAGGACAGAACAATTCTTTCTCTAAAGGGGAAGGTAGAGCCCACCTATTTGCAGGGGTAAGTGCTGTCCCACATCTCTGATGAATCATCAAGTATAAAAAGAAATCTCCCACTGGTATACTCCAGTCTTGATATATTTGCACAAAGCTTTTCATTACGCCCCCTTCATACAGCTGAGTTATTGTAAAAATACTTTTTTTCTCCATACCCACAACCTTTGTATCATCATTATGGAGCATTGCACCCTCGATTGCATAAAGTCTAATATACTGAGATTTGAGGAGTGACCCCAAGTATACCCCATCTGTCTCTGTGCCCATAGCCAGAACCTCAAGGTGTTTGCGGTAAAAGGATTACTCAAACACATCTCTCTCATGTCTCGCAGTTGTCCAACTAGTGTATCATTCCAGAGGTTTTCCTGCAGCTTATCCTCCTCCCATGGGAAGGAAGGCCATCTGGGCGGCCCAATAATAGAGCTTAAAGTTTGGCAGCCCTTCTCCACCCCTCCATGGTGTGTTCTGCAAGGAAGATATGGAAATCTTAACGTGTCCCCCACGCCACAGAAATCTGTGCATAATGACCAGGGGTACTGGAAAATTGCGGAGAAATGTGGACAAACGTGCGGGACTTTTGGGATCAAAATTGTGGAAAGTTGCAGAGCACGCGCAGTGCCACTTATGTTAGTCAAATAGTTCAGATTTTGTTATACAAAAAGCCACACATTATTTTAAAAGCACACACACTTTATTCTTTGCGAACAACACATTTTACACAATCCACCCACCATAAAACTATTACAAAAAAATATAAAAAGAACAATTAGAAACTCCATCCCAAATGCATAACCCCAGCCAAACACATAAAAAATGAACACATTTACACACGCACAAAAAGTTACATAATTTGTTCCCCAATTTTCGCTGTCACCGAGGTCCCCCTATCTTGAACCAGCAGAAAACAGTTACTAAAAAGTACATATTGGGCTATCTGTATAGCCCAGAGTGT